>OX243988.1:0-10000000 GCA_945859715.1 Apamea sordens
CTATATAACTTTGCTTCCCGGTGACGCATTTACAAGCTGTTTTCAGCAAATTTAATATTTTTTGAGGTCCCTGAAACGTTCCCACTAGGGATAATTGACAATTTTCGCGAAAAACCCATTTTCGTTTTTTGACTTGTAAAAATTTCAATAAAACTCCTTTAAAAAACACTATTTTTTAAATTTTCTTCAAAATTTTCATCTAAATTCCCGTTCCTGCAATTTTAATTGATACTTACCTGCCTTACCTGTGCTCCCGTGCGCGTTCCGCGTGCCAGAGTCCCGTTTTGGTAGTGTTAGTCCAGGTTTTTACATACATTTTGGTCGTAAATTCAGTTTTTCCAGGAAAATTCCCGATTTTTCTTCTGGACTTCATCCAGAAACGCCATAGTCAGCTAGCCCGCGCGGAGACGCGTCTTTTGACACCTCGCCCGTGCGCCTAGCCCACATACAACATCTAAAATTCCAGAAATTTTTGCATTTCATACATAATACAAATTGACGAAATCCACCTTAGGGAGTCCTGATTTTGATCAAGTCTATATAACTTTGCTTCCCGGTGACGCATTTACAAGCTGTTTTCAGCAAATTTAATATTTTTTGAGGTCCCTGAAACGTTCCCACTAGGATAATTGACAATTTTCGCGAAAAACCCATTTTCGTTTTTTGACTTGTAAAAATTTCAATAAAACTCCTTTAAAAAACACTATTTTTTAAATTTTCTTCAAATTTTCATCTAAATTCCCGTTCCTGCAATTTTAATTGATACTTACCTGCCTTACCTGTGCTCCCGTGCGCGTTCCGCGTGCCAGAGTCCCGTTTTGGTAGTGTTAGTCCAGGTTTTTACATACATTTTGGTCGTAAATTCAGTTTTTCCAGGAAAATTCCCGATTTTTCTTCTGGACTTCATCCAGAAACGCCATAGTCAGCTAGCCCGCGCGGAGACGCGTCTTTTGACACCTCGCCCGTGCGCCTAGCCCACATACAACATCTAAAATTCCAGAAATTTTTGCATTTCATACATAATACAAATTGACGAAATCCACCTTAGGGAGTCCTGATTTTGATCAAGTCTATATAACTTTGCTTCCCGGTGACGCATTTACAAGCTGTTTTCAGCAAATTTAATATTTTTTGAGGTCCCTGAAACGTTCCCACTAGGGATAATTGACAATTTTCGCGAAAAACCCATTTTCGTTTTTTGACTTGTAAAAATTTCAATAAAACTCCTTTAAAAAACACTATTTTTTAAATTTTCTTCAAAATTTTCATCTAAATTCCCGTTCCTGCAATTTTAATTGATACTTACCTGCCTTACCTGTGCTCCCGTGCGCGTTCCGCGTGCCAGAGTCCCGTTTTGGTAGTGTTAGTCAGGTTTTTACATACATTTTGGTCGTAAATTCAGTTTTTCCAGGAAAATTCCCGATTTTTCTTCTGGACTTCATCCAGAAACGCCATAGTCAGCTAGCCCGCGCGGAGACGCGTCTTTTGACACCTCGCCCGTGCGCCTAGCCCACATACAACATCTAAAATTCCAGAAATTTTTGCATTTCATACATAATACAAATTGACGAAATCCACCTTAGGGAGTCCTGATTTTGATCAAGTCTATATAACTTTGCTTCCCGGTGACGCATTTACAAGCTGTTTTCAGCAAATTTAATATTTTTTGAGGTCCCTGAAACGTTCCCACTAGGGATAATTGACAATTTTCGCGAAAAACCCATTTTCGTTTTTTGACTTGTAAAAATTTCAATAAAACTCCTTTAAAAAACACTATTTTTTAAATTTTCTTCAAAATTTTCATCTAAATTCCCGTTCCTGCAATTTTAATTGATACTTACCTGCCTTACCTGTGCTCCCGTGCGCGTTCCGCGTGCCAGAGTCCCGTTTTGGTAGTGTTAGTCCAGGTTTTTACATACATTTTGGTCGTAAATTCAGTTTTTCCAGGAAAATTCCCGATTTTTCTTCTGGACTTCATCCAGAAACGCCATAGTCAGCTAGCCCGCGCGGAGACGCGTCTTTTGACACCTCGCCCGTGCGCCTAGCCCACATACAACATCTAAAATTCCAGAAATTTTTGCATTTCATACATAATACAAATTGACGAAATCCACCTTAGGGAGTCCTGATTTTGATCAAGTCTATATAACTTTGCTTCCCGGTGACGCATTTACAAGCTGTTTTCAGCAAATTTAATATTTTTTGAGGTCCCTGAAACGTTCCCACTAGGGATAATTGACAATTTTCGCGAAAAACCCATTTTCGTTTTTTGACTTGTAAAAATTTCAATAAAACTCCTTTAAAAAACACTATTTTTTAAATTTTCTTCAAAATTTTCATCTAAATTCCCGTTCCTGCAATTTTAATTGATACTTACCTGCCTTACCTGTGCTCCCGTGCGCGTTCCGCGTGCCAGAGTCCCGTTTTGGTAGTGTTAGTCCAGGTTTTTACATACATTTTGGTCGTAAATTCAGTTTTTCCAGGAAAATTCCCGATTTTTCTTCTGGACTTCATCCAGAAACGCCATAGTCAGCTAGCCCGCGCGGAGACGCGTCTTTTGACACCTCGCCCGTGCGCCTAGCCCACATACAACATCTAAAATTCCAGAAATTTTTGCATTTCATACATAATACAAATTGACGAAATCCACCTTAGGGAGTCCTGATTTTGATCAAGTCTATATAACTTTGCTTCCCGGTGACGCATTTACAAGCTGTTTTCAGCAAATTTAATATTTTTTGAGGTCCCTGAAACGTTCCCACTAGGGATAATTGACAATTTTCGCGAAAAACCCATTTTCGTTTTTTGACTTGTAAAAATTTCAATAAAACTCCTTTAAAAAACACTATTTTTTAAATTTTCTTCAAAATTTTCATCTAAATTCCCGTTCCTGCAATTTTAATTGATACTTACCTGCCTTACCTGTGCTCCCGTGCGCGTTCCGCGTGCCAGAGTCCCGTTTTGGTAGTGTTAGTCCAGGTTTTTACATACATTTTGGTCGTAAATTCAGTTTTTCCAGGAAAATTCCCGATTTTTCTTCTGGACTTCATCCAGAAACGCCATAGTCAGCTAGCCCGCGCGGAGACGCGTCTTTTGACACCTCGCCCGTGCGCCTAGCCCACATACAACATCTAAAATTCCAGAAATTTTTGCATTTCATACATAATACAAATTGACGAAATCCACCTTAGGGAGTCCTGATTTTGATCAAGTCTATATAACTTTGCTTCCCGGTGACGCATTTACAAGCTGTTTTCAGCAAATTTAATATTTTTTGAGGTCCCTGAAACGTTCCCACTAGGGATAATTGACAATTTTCGCGAAAAACCCATTTTCGTTTTTTGACTTGTAAAAATTTCAATAAAACTCCTTTAAAAAACACTATTTTTTAAATTTTCTTCAAAATTTTCATCTAAATTCCCGTTCCTGCAATTTTAATTGATACTTACCTGCCTTACCTGTGCTCCCGTGCGCGTTCCGCGTGCCAGAGTCCCGTTTTGGTAGTGTTAGTCCAGGTTTTTACATACATTTTGGTCGTAAATTCAGTTTTTCCAGGAAAATTCCCGATTTTTCTTCTGGACTTCATCCAGAAACGCCATAGTCAGCTAGCCCGCGCGGAGACGCGTCTTTTGACACCTCGCCCGTGCGCCTAGCCCACATACAACATCTAAAATTCCAGAAATTTTTGCATTTCATACATAATACAAATTGACGAAATCCACCTTAGGGAGTCCTGATTTTGATCAAGTCTATATAACTTTGCTTCCCGGTGACGCATTTACAAGCTGTTTTCAGCAAATTTAATATTTTTTGAGGTCCCTGAAACGTTCCCACTAGGGATAATTGACAATTTTCGCGAAAAACCCATTTTCGTTTTTTGACTTGTAAAAATTTCAATAAAACTCCTTTAAAAAACACTATTTTTTAAATTTTCTTCAAATTTTCATCTAAATTCCCGTTCCTGCAATTTTAATTGATACTTACCTGCCTTACCTGTGCTCCCGTGCGCGTTCCGCGTGCCAGAGTCCCGTTTTGGTAGTGTTAGTCCAGGTTTTTACATACATTTTGGTCGTAAATTCAGTTTTTCCAGGAAAATTCCCGATTTTTCTTCTGGACTTCATCCAGAAACGCCATAGTCAGCTAGCCCGCGCGGAGACGCGTCTTTTGACACCTCGCCCGTGCGCCTAGCCCACATACAACATCTAAAATTCCAGAAATTTTTGCATTTCATACATAATACAAATTGACGAAATCCACCTTAGGGAGTCCTGATTTTGATCAAGTCTATATAACTTTGCTTCCCGGTGACGCATTTACAAGCTGTTTTCAGCAAATTTAATATTTTTTGAGGTCCCTGAAACGTTCCCACTAGGGATAATTGACAATTTTCGCGAAAAACCCATTTTCGTTTTTTGACTTGTAAAAATTTCAATAAAACTCCTTTAAAAAACACTATTTTTTAAATTTTCTTCAAAATTTTCATCTAAATTCCCGTTCCTGCAATTTTAATTGATACTTACCTGCCTTACCTGTGCTCCCGTGCGCGTTCCGCGTGCCAGAGTCCCGTTTTGGTAGTGTTAGTCCAGGTTTTTACATACATTTTGGTCGTAAATTCAGTTTTTCCAGGAAAATTCCCGATTTTTCTTCTGGACTTCATCCAGAAACGCCATAGTCAGCTAGCCCGCGCGGAGACGCGTCTTTTGACACCTCGCCCGTGCGCCTAGCCCACATACAACATCTAAAATTCCAGAAATTTTTGCATTTCATACATAATACAAATTGACGAAATCCACCTTAGGGAGTCCTGATTTTGATCAAGTCTATATAACTTTGCTTCCCGGTGACGCATTTACAAGCTGTTTTCAGCAAATTTAATATTTTTTGAGGTCCCTGAAACGTTCCCACTAGGGATAATTGACAATTTTCGCGAAAAACCCATTTTCGTTTTTGACTTGTAAAAATTTCAATAAAACTCCTTTAAAAAACACTATTTTTTAAATTTTCTTCAAAATTTTCATCTAAATTCCGTTCCTGCAATTTTAATTGATACTTACCTGCCTTACCTGTGCTCCCGTGCGCGTTCCGCGTGCCAGAGTCCCGTTTTGGTAGTGTTAGTCCAGGTTTTTACATACATTTTGGTCGTAAATTCAGTTTTTCCAGGAAAATTCCCGATTTTTCTTCTGGACTTCATCCAGAAACGCCATAGTCAGCTAGCCCGCGCGGAGACGCGTCTTTTGACACCTCGCCCGTGCGCCTAGCCCACATACAACATCTAAAATTCCAGAAATTTTTGCATTTCATACATAATACAAATTGACGAAATCCACCTTAGGGAGTCCTGATTTTGATCAAGTCTATATAACTTTGCTTCCCGGTGACGCATTTACAAGCTGTTTTCAGCAAATTTAATATTTTTTGAGGTCCCTGAAACGTTCCCACTAGGGATAATTGACAATTTTCGCGAAAAACCCATTTTCGTTTTTTGACTTGTAAAAATTTCAATAAAACTCCTTTAAAAAACACTATTTTTTAAATTTTCTTCAAAATTTTCATCTAAATTCCCGTTCCTGCAATTTTAATTGATACTTACCTGCCTTACCTGTGCTCCCGTGCGCGTTCCGCGTGCCAGAGTCCCGTTTTGGTAGTGTTAGTCCAGGTTTTTACATACATTTTGGTCGTAAATTCAGTTTTTCCAGGAAAATTCCCGATTTTTCTTCTGGACTTCATCCAGAAACGCCATAGTCAGCTAGCCCGCGCGGAGACGCGTCTTTTGACACCTCGCCCGTGCGCCTAGCCCACATACAACATCTAAAATTCCAGAAATTTTTGCATTTCATACATAATACAAATTGACGAAATCCACCTTAGGGAGTCCTGATTTTGATCAAGTCTATATAACTTTGCTTCCCGGTGACGCATTTACAAGCTGTTTTCAGCAAATTTAATATTTTTTGAGGTCCCTGAAACGTTCCCACTAGGGATAATTGACAATTTTCGCGAAAAACCCATTTTCGTTTTTTGACTTGTAAAAATTTCAATAAAACTCCTTTAAAAAACACTATTTTTTAAATTTTCTTCAAAATTTTCATCTAAATTCCCGTTCCTGCAATTTTAATTGATACTTACCTGCCTTACCTGTGCTCCCGTGCGCGTTCCGCGTGCCAGAGTCCCGTTTTGGTAGTGTTAGTCCAGGTTTTTACATACATTTTGGTCGTAAATTCAGTTTTTCCAGGAAAATTCCCGATTTTTCTTCTGGACTTCATCCAGAAACGCCATAGTCAGCTAGCCCGCGCGGAGACGCGTCTTTTGACACCTCGCCCGTGCGCCTAGCCCACATACAACATCTAAAATTCCAGAAATTTTTGCATTTCATACATAATACAAATTGACGAAATCCACCTTAGGGAGTCCTGATTTTGATCAAGTCTATATAACTTTGCTTCCCGGTGACGCATTTACAAGCTGTTTTCAGCAAATTTAATATTTTTTGAGGTCCCTGAAACGTTCCCACTAGGGATAATTGACAATTTTCGCGAAAAACCCATTTTCGTTTTTTGACTTGTAAAAATTTCAATAAAACTCCTTTAAAAAACACTATTTTTTAAATTTTCTTCAAAATTTTCATCTAAATTCCCGTTCCTGCAATTTTAATTGATACTTACCTGCCTTACCTGTGCTCCCGTGCGCGTTCCGCGTGCCAGAGTCCCGTTTTGGTAGTGTTAGTCCAGGTTTTTACATACATTTTGGTCGTAAATTCAGTTTTTCCAGGAAAATTCCCGATTTTTCTTCTGGACTTCATCCAGAAACGCCATAGTCAGCTAGCCCGCGCGGAGACGCGTCTTTTGACACCTCGCCCGTGCGCCTAGCCCACATACAACATCTAAAATTCCAGAAATTTTTGCATTTCATACATAATACAAATTGACGAAATCCACCTTAGGGAGTCCTGATTTTGATCAAGTCTATATAACTTTGCTTCCGGTGACGCATTTACAAGCTGTTTTCAGCAAATTTAATATTTTTTGAGGTCCCTGAAACGTTCCCACTAGGGATAATTGACAATTTTCGCGAAAAACCCATTTTCGTTTTTTGACTTGTAAAAATTTCAATAAAACTCCTTTAAAAAACACTATTTTTTAAATTTTCTTCAAAATTTTCATCTAAATTCCCGTTCCTGCAATTTTAATTGATACTTACCTGCCTTACCTGTGCTCCCGTGCGCGTTCCGCGTGCCAGAGTCCCGTTTTGGTAGTGTTAGTCCAGGTTTTTACATACATTTTGGTCGTAAATTCAGTTTTTCCAGGAAAATTCCCGATTTTTCTTCTGGACTTCATCCAGAAACGCCATAGTCAGCTAGCCCGCGCGGAGACGCGTCTTTTGACACCTCGCCCGTGCGCCTAGCCCACATACAACATCTAAAATTCCAGAAATTTTTGCATTTCATACATAATACAAATTGACGAAATCCACCTTAGGGAGTCCTGATTTTGATCAAGTCTATATAACTTTGCTTCCCGGTGACGCATTTACAAGCTGTTTTCAGCAAATTTAATATTTTTTGAGGTCCCTGAAACGTTCCCACTAGGGATAATTGACAATTTTCGCGAAAAACCCATTTTCGTTTTTTGACTTGTAAAAATTTCAATAAAACTCCTTTAAAAAACACTATTTTTTAAATTTTCTTCAAAATTTTCATCTAAATTCCCGTTCCTGCAATTTTAATTGATACTTACCTGCCTTACCTGTGCTCCCGTGCGCGTTCCGCGTGCCAGAGTCCCGTTTTGGTAGTGTTAGTCCAGGTTTTTACATACATTTTGGTCGTAAATTCAGTTTTTCCAGGAAAATTCCCGATTTTTCTTCTGGACTTCATCCAGAAACGCCATAGTCAGCTAGCCCGCGCGGAGACGCGTCTTTTGACACCTCGCCCGTGCGCCTAGCCCACATACAACATCTAAAATTCCAGAAATTTTTGCATTTCATACATAATACAAATTGACGAAATCCACCTTAGGGAGTCCTGATTTTGATCAAGTCTATATAACTTTGCTTCCCGGTGACGCATTTACAAGCTGTTTTCAGCAAATTTAATATTTTTTGAGGTCCCTGAAACGTTCCCACTAGGGATAATTGACAATTTTCGCGAAAAACCCATTTTCGTTTTTTGACTTGTAAAAATTTCAATAAAACTCCTTTAAAAAACACTATTTTTTAAATTTTCTTCAAAATTTTCATCTAAATTCCCGTTCCTGCAATTTTAATTGATACTTACCTGCCTTACCTGTGCTCCCGTGCGCGTTCCGCGTGCCAGAGTCCCGTTTTGGTAGTGTTAGTCCAGGTTTTTACATACATTTTGGTCGTAAATTCAGTTTTTCCAGGAAAATTCCCGATTTTTCTTCTGGACTTCATCCAGAAACGCCATAGTCAGCTAGCCCGCGCGGAGACGCGTCTTTTGACACCTCGCCCGTGCGCCTAGCCCACATACAACATCTAAAATTCCAGAAATTTTTGCATTTCATACATAATACAAATTGACGAAATCCACCTTAGGGAGTCCTGATTTTGATCAAGTCTATATAACTTTGCTTCCCGGTGACGCATTTACAAGCTGTTTTCAGCAAATTTAATATTTTTTGAGGTCCCTGAAACGTTCCCACTAGGGATAATTGACAATTTTCGCGAAAAACCCATTTTCGTTTTTTGACTTGTAAAAATTTCAATAAAACTCCTTTAAAAAACACTATTTTTAAATTTTCTTCAAAATTTTCATCTAAATTCCCGTTCCTGCAATTTTAATTGATACTTACCTGCCTTACCTGTGCTCCCGTGCGCGTTCCGCGTGCCAGAGTCCCGTTTTGGTAGTGTTAGTCCAGGTTTTTACATACATTTTGGTCGTAAATTCAGTTTTTCCAGGAAAATTCCCGATTTTTCTTCTGGACTTCATCCAGAAACGCCATAGTCAGCTAGCCCGCGCGGAGACGCGTCTTTTGACACCTCGCCCGTGCGCCTAGCCCACATACAACATCTAAAATTCCAGAAATTTTTGCATTTCATACATAATACAAATTGACGAAATCCACCTTAGGGAGTCCTGATTTTGATCAAGTCTATATAACTTTGCTTCCCGGTGACGCATTTACAAGCTGTTTTCAGCAAATTTAATATTTTTTGAGGTCCCTGAAACGTTCCCACTAGGGATAATTGACAATTTTCGCGAAAAACCCATTTTCGTTTTTTGACTTGTAAAAATTTCAATAAAACTCCTTTAAAAAACACTATTTTTTAAATTTTCTTCAAAATTTTCATCTAAATTCCCGTTCCTGCAATTTTAATTGATACTTACCTGCCTTACCTGTGCTCCCGTGCGCGTTCCGCGTGCCAGAGTCCCGTTTTGGTAGTGTTAGTCCAGGTTTTTACATACATTTTGGTCGTAAATTCAGTTTTTCCAGGAAAATTCCCGATTTTTCTTCTGGACTTCATCCAGAAACGCCATAGTCAGCTAGCCCGCGCGGAGACGCGTCTTTTGACACCTCGCCCGTGCGCCTAGCCCACATACAACATCTAAAATTCCAGAAATTTTTGCATTTCATACATAATACAAATTGACGAAATCCACCTTAGGGAGTCCTGATTTTGATCAAGTCTATATAACTTTGCTTCCCGGTGACGCATTTACAAGCTGTTTTCAGCAAATTTAATATTTTTTGAGGTCCCTGAAACGTTCCCACTAGGGATAATTGACAATTTTCGCGAAAAACCCATTTTCGTTTTTTGACTTGTAAAAATTTCAATAAAACTCCTTTAAAAAACACTATTTTTTAAATTTTCTTCAAAATTTTCATCTAAATTCCCGTTCCTGCAATTTTAATTGATACTTACCTGCCTTACCTGTGCTCCCGTGCGCGTTCCGCGTGCCAGAGTCCCGTTTTGGTAGTGTTAGTCCAGGTTTTTACATACATTTTGGTCGTAAATTCAGTTTTTCCAGGAAAATTCCCGATTTTTCTTCTGGACTTCATCCAGAAACGCCATAGTCAGCTAGCCCGCGCGGAGACGCGTCTTTTGACACCTCGCCCGTGCGCCTAGCCCACATACAACATCTAAAATTCCAGAAATTTTTGCATTTCATACATAATACAAATTGACGAAATCCACCTTAGGGAGTCCTGATTTTGATCAAGTCTATATAACTTTGCTTCCCGGTGACGCATTTACAAGCTGTTTTCAGCAAATTTAATATTTTTTGAGGTCCCTGAAACGTTCCCACTAGGGATAATTGACAATTTTCGCGAAAAACCCATTTTCGTTTTTTGACTTGTAAAAATTTCAATAAAACTCCTTTAAAAAACACTATTTTTTAAATTTTCTTCAAAATTTTCATCTAAATTCCCGTTCCTGCAATTTTAATTGATACTTACCTGCCTTACCTGTGCTCCCGTGCGCGTTCCGCGTGCCAGAGTCCCGTTTTGGTAGTGTTAGTCCAGGTTTTTACATACATTTTGGTCGTAAATTCAGTTTTTCCAGGAAAATTCCCGATTTTTCTTCTGGACTTCATCCAGAAACGCCATAGTCAGCTAGCCCGCGCGGAGACGCGTCTTTTGACACCTCGCCCGTGCGCCTAGCCCACATACAACATCTAAAATTCCAGAAATTTTTGCATTTCATACATAATACAAATTGACGAAATCCACCTTAGGGAGTCCTGATTTTGATCAAGTCTATATAACTTTGCTTCCCGGTGACGCATTTACAAGCTGTTTTCAGCAAATTTAATATTTTTTGAGGTCCCTGAAACGTTCCCACTAGGGATAATTGACAATTTTCGCGAAAAACCCATTTTCGTTTTTTGACTTGTAAAAATTTCAATAAAACTCCTTTAAAAAACACTATTTTTTAAATTTTCTTCAAAATTTTCATCTAAATTCCCGTTCCTGCAATTTTAATTGATACTTACCTGCCTTACCTGTGCTCCCGTGCGCGTTCCGCGTGCCAGAGTCCCGTTTTGGTAGTGTTAGTCCAGGTTTTTACATACATTTTGGTCGTAAATTCAGTTTTTCCAGGAAAATTCCCGATTTTTCTTCTGGACTTCATCCAGAAACGCCATAGTCAGCTAGCCCGCGCGGAGACGCGTCTTTTGACACCTCGCCCGTGCGCCTAGCCCACATACAACATCTAAAATTCCAGAAATTTTTGCATTTCATACATAATACAAATTGACGAAATCCACCTTAGGGAGTCCTGATTTTGATCAAGTCTATATAACTTTGCTTCCCGGTGACGCATTTACAAGCTGTTTTCAGCAAATTTAATATTTTTTGAGGTCCCTGAAACGTTCCCACTAGGGATAATTGACAATTTTCGCGAAAAACCCATTTTCGTTTTTTGACTTGTAAAAATTTCAATAAAACTCCTTTAAAAAACACTATTTTTTAAATTTTCTTCAAAATTTTCATCTAAATTCCCGTTCCTGCAATTTTAATTGATACTTACCTGCCTTACCTGTGCTCCCGTGCGCGTTCCGCGTGCCAGAGTCCCGTTTTGGTAGTGTTAGTCCAGGTTTTTACATACATTTTGGTCGTAAATTCAGTTTTTCCAGGAAAATTCCCGATTTTTCTTCTGGACTTCATCCAGAAACGCCATAGTCAGCTAGCCCGCGCGGAGACGCGTCTTTTGACACCTCGCCCGTGCGCCTAGCCCACATACAACATCTAAAATTCCAGAAATTTTTGCATTTCATACATAATACAAATTGACGAAATCCACCTTAGGGAGTCCTGATTTTGATCAAGTCTATATAACTTTGCTTCCCGGTGACGCATTTACAAGCTGTTTTCAGCAAATTTAATATTTTTTGAGGTCCCTGAAACGTTCCCACTAGGGATAATTGACAATTTTCGCGAAAAACCCATTTTCGTTTTTTGACTTGTAAAAATTTCAATAAAACTCCTTTAAAAAACACTATTTTTTAAATTTTCTTCAAAATTTTCATCTAAATTCCCGTTCCTGCAATTTTAATTGATACTTACCTGCCTTACCTGTGCTCCCGTGCGCGTTCCGCGTGCCAGAGTCCCGTTTTGGTAGTGTTAGTCCAGGTTTTTACATACATTTTGGTCGTAAATTCAGTTTTTCCAGGAAAATTCCCGATTTTTCTTCTGGACTTCATCCAGAAACGCCATAGTCAGCTAGCCCGCGCGGAGACGCGTCTTTTGACACCTCGCCCGTGCGCCTAGCCCACATACAACATCTAAAATTCCAGAAATTTTTGCATTTCATACATAATACAAATTGACGAAATCCACCTTAGGGAGTCCTGATTTTGATCAAGTCTATATAACTTTGCTTCCCGGTGACGCATTTACAAGCTGTTTTCAGCAAATTTAATATTTTTTGAGGTCCCTGAAACGTTCCCACTAGGGATAATTGACAATTTTCGCGAAAAACCCATTTTCGTTTTTTGACTTGTAAAAATTTCAATAAAACTCCTTTAAAAAACACTATTTTTTAAATTTTCTTCAAAATTTTCATCTAAATTCCCGTTCCTGCAATTTTAATTGATACTTACCTGCCTTACCTGTGCTCCCGTGCGCGTTCCGCGTGCCAGAGTCCCGTTTTGGTAGTGTTAGTCCAGGTTTTTACATACATTTTGGTCGTAAATTCAGTTTTTCCAGGAAAATTCCCGATTTTTCTTCTGGACTTCATCCAGAAACGCCATAGTCAGCTAGCCCGCGCGGAGACGCGTCTTTTGACACCTCGCCCGTGCGCCTAGCCCACATACAACATCTAAAATTCCAGAAATTTTTGCATTTCATACATAATACAAATTGACGAAATCCACCTTAGGGAGTCCTGATTTTGATCAAGTCTATATAACTTTGCTTCCCGGTGACGCATTTACAAGCTGTTTTCAGCAAATTTAATATTTTTTGAGGTCCCTGAAACGTTCCCACTAGGGATAATTGACAATTTTCGCGAAAAACCCATTTTCGTTTTTTGACTTGTAAAAATTTCAATAAAACTCCTTTAAAAAACACTATTTTTTAAATTTTCTTCAAAATTTTCATCTAAATTCCCGTTCCTGCAATTTTAATTGATACTTACCTGCCTTACCTGTGCTCCCGTGCGCGTTCCGCGTGCCAGAGTCCCGTTTTGGTAGTGTTAGTCCAGGTTTTTACATACATTTTGGTCGTAAATTCAGTTTTTCCAGGAAAATTCCCGATTTTTCTTCTGGACTTCATCCAGAAACGCCATAGTCAGCTAGCCCGCGCGGAGACGCGTCTTTTGACACCTCGCCCGTGCGCCTAGCCCACATACAACATCTAAAATTCCAGAAATTTTTGCATTTCATACATAATACAAATTGACGAAATCCACCTTAGGGAGTCCTGATTTTGATCAAGTCTATATAACTTTGCTTCCCGGTGACGCATTTACAAGCTGTTTTCAGCAAATTTAATATTTTTTGAGGTCCCTGAAACGTTCCCACTAGGGATAATTGACAATTTTCGCGAAAAACCCATTTTCGTTTTTTGACTTGTAAAAATTTCAATAAAACTCCTTTAAAAAACACTATTTTTTAAATTTTCTTCAAAATTTTCATCTAAATTCCCGTTCCTGCAATTTTAATTGATACTTACCTGCCTTACCTGTGCTCCCGTGCGCGTTCCGCGTGCCAGAGTCCCGTTTTGGTAGTGTTAGTCCAGGTTTTTACATACATTTTGGTCGTAAATTCAGTTTTTCCAGGAAAATTCCCGATTTTTCTTCTGGACTTCATCCAGAAACGCCATAGTCAGCTAGCCCGCGCGGAGACGCGTCTTTTGACACCTCGCCCGTGCGCCTAGCCCACATACAACATCTAAAATTCCAGAAATTTTTGCATTTCATACATAATACAAATTGACGAAATCCACCTTAGGGAGTCCTGATTTTGATCAAGTCTATATAACTTTGCTTCCCGGTGACGCATTTACAAGCTGTTTTCAGCAAATTTAATATTTTTTGAGGTCCCTGAAACGTTCCCACTAGGGATAATTGACAATTTTCGCGAAAAACCCATTTTCGTTTTTTGACTTGTAAAAATTTCAATAAAACTCCTTTAAAAAACACTATTTTTTAAATTTTCTTCAAAATTTTCATCTAAATTCCCGTTCCTGCAATTTTAATTGATACTTACCTGCCTTACCTGTGCTCCCGTGCGCGTTCCGCGTGCCAGAGTCCCGTTTTGGTAGTGTTAGTCCAGGTTTTTACATACATTTTGGTCGTAAATTCAGTTTTTCCAGGAAAATTCCCGATTTTTCTTCTGGACTTCATCCAGAAACGCCATAGTCAGCTAGCCCGCGCGGAGACGCGTCTTTTGACACCTCGCCCGTGCGCCTAGCCCACATACAACATCTAAAATTCCAGAAATTTTTGCATTTCATACATAATACAAATTGACGAAATCCACCTTAGGGAGTCCTGATTTTGATCAAGTCTATATAACTTTGCTTCCCGGTGACGCATTTACAAGCTGTTTTCAGCAAATTTAATATTTTTTGAGGTCCCTGAAACGTTCCCACTAGGGATAATTGACAATTTTCGCGAAAAACCCATTTTCGTTTTTTGACTTGTAAAAATTTCAATAAAACTCCTTTAAAAAACACTATTTTTTAAATTTTCTTCAAAATTTTCATCTAAATTCCCGTTCCTGCAATTTTAATTGATACTTACCTGCCTTACCTGTGCTCCCGTGCGCGTTCCGCGTGCCAGAGTCCCGTTTTGGTAGTGTTAGTCCAGGTTTTTACATACATTTTGGTCGTAAATTCAGTTTTTCCAGGAAAATTCCCGATTTTTCTTCTGGACTTCATCCAGAAACGCCATAGTCAGCTAGCCCGCGCGGAGACGCGTCTTTTGACACCTCGCCCGTGCGCCTAGCCCACATACAACATCTAAAATTCCAGAAATTTTTGCATTTCATACATAATACAAATTGACGAAATCCACCTTAGGGAGTCCTGATTTTGATCAAGTCTATATAACTTTGCTTCCCGGTGACGCATTTACAAGCTGTTTTCAGCAAATTTAATATTTTTTGAGGTCCCTGAAACGTTCCCACTAGGGATAATTGACAATTTTCGCGAAAAACCCATTTTCGTTTTTTGACTTGTAAAAATTTCAATAAAACTCCTTTAAAAAACACTATTTTTTAAATTTTCTTCAAAATTTTCATCTAAATTCCCGTTCCTGCAATTTTAATTGATACTTACCTGCCTTACCTGTGCTCCCGTGCGCGTTCCGCGTGCCAGAGTCCCGTTTTGGTAGTGTTAGTCCAGGTTTTTACATACATTTTGGTCGTAAATTCAGTTTTTCCAGGAAAATTCCCGATTTTTCTTCTGGACTTCATCCAGAAACGCCATAGTCAGCTAGCCCGCGCGGAGACGCGTCTTTTGACACCTCACACGTGCGGCTAGCTCACAAAAAATTTGCCCGCCCACCCGCCCTCTGTTCTATAGGAGGGTAGACGTGGGATTTTCGGCGAAAAAACAAACTTTTTAATTTTGCTCCTCTAGCGAAGTACATACGAAAACCTATCTATAAATCATAATAACAATTATTTTGTGTGATATTTGGCGCTTTTAAGGGAGTTTTACTGTCAAAAATTTTACTCTACCTGACCGACTCCTGTTTTGCAGGGCTCGTTTTATAAATTTCTTTTGCTGACCCCCTTTTTACAGGGATCAGCACAGACACAAGTGTCCCCCCTTAAGTTCGACACCCCGTACATCTGGCAAATCCAAGCTCTAAGCGACAGAATTAGTACAGACGCCATCTACACATCTGACTAAAACGCGACTATCCTACCCATACATCATGCTCGGAATTAGGACCCCGATGAAAAACACGGCCCCAAAGTCCCCCAAGAAAGCCGAAGGATCGGTGGAAAAGGCAGGCCCCTCGTCGGAAACTCAGGACAAAACTTTTGTTGTCCGACAAAGTATTGGCGAGATAGAGGCCAGGACAAAGACCTTACCAAAACAGGCGGCGGCGGCGGTGGCGGGCCCCTCCAGGGCAAAAATCCAAACACCATCGTTGGACGTCTCGGGTAGTCCGCCCCCGAAACCGACCTATCCCACCAGACTTGCCGAGGGAAGGGCATGCCTGAGTAAGGCAAAGCTCCATCTCGGCAACTCAAGAAATACGAAGACCGAAATAAAAGAAGGGGTCACTGCGGCCGTGGAAAGACTCTATCAGTTGCTGAAAGAGTCGGAAGCGGCAAAGGGAAAAGAAGCTCAGAACAAGGAGCGGGGTGGGAAGGAAGAGGAGGATCCTTTACACCCTCCACTGTCTTCTCACCCAGCCAGCTGTCAGGTCGAAAACGAGCTATTAAAGAAGATGGACGAGCACCTCAAACTCATCACAGCAAACACGGTAAAGATGGAGGACCTCAGAGACACTTTACTGTCCCATCAGAAAGTTTTGGAGGGGACCACCTATGCAGGCGTAGTGGCTGGTAGTGGTAGGGGAAGACTCCCGGAGAAAGCCACCCTGCACTCTGTGGTGGTCACCTCCAAGGACGAAACCGAGACAGGGGATGAGGTGCTCCACAAAATCCGGAACGCGGTGAATGCCAAGGAAGGGGGTGTGACCATCGACAAAATTAGAAAGGCCAGAGACAGAAAGGTCATCGTGGGTTGCCGGAGCGAGGAAGAGAGGCGGGTATTGAAGGAGAGGATCCAGAAGGCGGGTAGTCATCTTAACGTCGACGACATCAGGAACAAAGACCCACTCTTAATCCTCAAAGACGTCCTGACGTACAACAGTGACGACGATGTCCTTCTTGCCCTGAGAAATCAGAATGAGAGGATATTCAGAGATCTCGAAAAACCGGACAATAGAGTGGAGATCCGGTATAAAAAGAAAACCAGAAATCCTCTCATGAACCATGTCGTCGTTAGGGTGTCCCCCAAAATCTGGACTAGGATTATGGACGCAGAGACCGTGCAGATCGACCTGCAGCGCATCCGAGTCGCGGACCAATCTCCTCTCGTCCAGTGCTCCCTTTGCCTGGGGTACGGTCATGGCAGGCGTTTCTGTAAAGAAACGGTCGAGAAATGTAGCCATTGTGCCGGGCCCCACAAAAAGTCGGAATGTCCCTACTGGCTCGAGGGTGCAATGCCAACATGCTGCAACTGCACGCATGCCAAACTGGCAAATACCGAGCACAACGCGTTCAGCGAGGACTGCCCGATAAGGAGGAAGTGGGACGCATTGGCGAGGGCCACCACGGCGTATTGCTAAGGTGGTCACGGGCAGAGGAGCACTCGGGAGATGCACTCCCACCAGCGAAGCCTCACACCTGATAGTACAGGCCAACCTGCAGAGGAAGCAGCTCGCCACTGATGAACTAATGATAGAGGCGGATCGCAGGAAAGCAGCCATAGCACTGCTCCAGGAACCCTACGTGGGGGGCTCTAGTAGTATGAAGAACTACAGAGGAGTGAGGATCTTCCAGAACACCAGCCCAGGGGAAGGAAAGGTCAAAGCGGCCATAGCAGTGTATGATAACGACCTTGACATCATACAGTACCCGATTCTCACCACAAATAACATCGTTGTGGTGAAAATCCGAACGTTGGCCTGGGAGATCACTGCTGTATCGTACTACTTTGAGCCCGACCAACCCATAGAGCCGTACCTGGAGCACATCAAGAAGATCCGAGAAAAGCTGGGACCACAGAGGCTAGTCATCGGTGGCGATGCCAACGCCAAAAGTAGCTGGTGGGGGAGCGATAGAGTTGACCTGAGGGGTGAAGTTTTTTCCGGCGCTTTGGAGGAAATGTCCTTGCAGGTGCTAAACGACGGAGACAAACCGACCTTCGACACAGTCAGAGGAGGACGAAGACTGACCAGCCACGTCGACGTTACGGCCTGCTCAGAGGATATGCTTGACCTGGTGGACGACTGGAGAGTCGTCGAAGACCTGACCACTTCGGACCACAATGGAATGGTATTTAAAATAAAATTACAAAAATCAAAAGGAATTAAATTAAGCAGAACGACTAGGGTTTACAATACAAAAAGGGTAAATTGGGACCAGTTTCATGAGAAACTGGCCCACTTTATGAACGAGAATAACATAAACAAAATAGAAATAGACCGAAGCCAAACACATAAAGACATTGACCAATTTACAGAAAAATATATAGAACAAATTATTAGAACATGTAATGAGACACTAACAAAAAAGAAAACAAAAGAAACACTTACCTTACCATGGTGGACCGAAGAGCTCGAGGAGATGAAGAGTAGAGTCGCCACTAGGAAGCGCAGGATCCGATGCGCAGCGCCGATCCGGAGGTCGAAGGTTGTCAGCGAGTACCTGCAACAAAAAGAAGAATACGAGTTGGCAGCAAAAAGGGCACAGGTTGACAGCTGGAAGAGCTTCTGTAGTAGACAGGACAGGGAAAGCCTTTGGGATAGCATATATCGCGTCATAAAAAACACAGCCAAGCGCCAAGAAGACGTTCCATTGGTGAAAGATGGCCATCAGCTGGACCAGAAAGAGTCAGCCAGCACTTTGGCGAATACCTTTTTCCCGGAGGACCTTGAAGGTGATGACAACCCAGACCACCGGCAGACCAGAGTCCTTGCAGCAAACGCAAATAACTGGGTGCATGGTGAGATACATGACCCAGAATTTACGGCTGAAGAACTCCGGGCCGCGACGGCGAGTTTTAACCCAAAAAAGGCTCCGGGAATAGACGGACTCACAGCAGACATCTGCAGCCGGGTTGTCACCAAAAATTTGGAGCTTAACCTGGCGCTTATGAACAAGTGCCAGGAACTTGGCCACTTTCCAACTCTCTGGAAAGAGGCGACGGTGGTGGTTCTGCGGAAGCCTGGCAAGGACGATTATACAAGCCCAAAGTCCTACAGGCCCATTGGCCTGTTACCGGTCATGGGGAAGATTCTAGAGAAAATGATAGGCGGGAGATTAAAGTGGCACCTGCTCCCGAGATTGAGCCCTAGACAATACGGCTTCATACCCCAGAGAAGCACCGAGGACTCCCTCTATGACATGATACAACATATAGACGGAAAACTAAAAGATAGGAAACTGGTAACCGTGATATCACTGGACATAGAGGGAGCCTTCGATAGCGCCTGGTGGCCCGCAATCAAGATCAGACTTGCCGAAGAAGAGTGTCCGGTAAACCTCCGGCGACTCATGGACAGCTACCTACAGGACCGCAAGGTCCGGGTGAGGTACGCCGGAGAAGAGTACACAAAGGACACTCAAAAGGGATGTGTGCAGGGATCGATTAGCGGGCCGATTCTCTGGAATCTTCTCCTTGACCCACTCCTCAAGGGACTCGAGCGTCGGGGTGACTATTGCCAGGCTTTCGCAGATGACGTGGTGTTGGTGTTTGCCGAGGATGCGGCGTTGGAGGTGGAGAGGAAGGCCAATGCCGCACTCGCGTATGTTCAGGCGTGGGGTGACAAAAACAAGCTGAAATTTGCGCCACACAAGACACACGCAATGGTGCTCACCAGGAAGCTGAAATTTGACACACCACGACTGAGCATGGGCGGGATCGACATTGGTCTGTCCAGCGAGATAAAGATCCTGGGGCTCACCATTGACAATAAGCTGACGTTTAACACCCACGTGGCAAATACATGCAAGAAGGTGTTAAACATATACAAGCAGCTCTCACGAGCCGCCAGGATCAGTTGGGGCCTCCACCCTGAAATAATCAGGACAATTTACATGGCCACGGTGGAGCCCATCGTCACCTACGCAGCCGGCGCCTGGGCTAAAGCGGCGGACAAGAAAGGGGTACAAAGGCAGCTGAATGCAGTGCAGAGGGGCTTCGCGCAGAAGCTCTGTGGAGCGTACAGAACCGTTTCTCTAAACTCGGCGTTGATGCTGGCTGGGATACTGCCTCTCGATATCCGGATTCGGGAGGCGGCATCGTTGTATGAGGCTAAGAGGGGAGTACCCCAGCCAGCACTGGCAGACAGAGAGGTAGAGCGCAGACTGCCCTTCGCTGAAACCCAGCACCCGGCAAGACATATGCGCCTCGACTTCGTAAGCCTGGTAGACCAGGAGAATTTGAACGCTCATGTGCACCAAGCAGTCTCAATATACACCGATGGCAGCAAGATTGAGGGCAAAGTCGGAGCAGCATTGTCCCTCTGGAGCAATGAAGCCGAGACCAAAACCCTCAAACTTAAGCTGCCACCATACTGCACCGTCTACCAGGCAGAACTCCTGGCCATATGTCACGCCACCAAAATCACACTGCGACGAAGCGAGGCTAGTTTCGCTATCCTTAGCGACTCACGCTCTGCCTTAGAAACGGTCGTAAACCCTTATTCCCTCCACCCCCTGGCAGTCGAAACTAGAGCCAATATTCAAGACAGCAGACTCCAGAACAAGGAAATCTCCCTGTTCTGGATTAAAGCACATGCAGGACTGGAGGGGAATGAGCGCGCAGACCAGCTGGCAAAAGAGGCTGCACTGCATTCCAAGAAAAAACCGGACTATGACAGTTGCCCCGTTTCATTCGTCAAGAGACACATTCGTCTGCGGTCTCTCGACGAATGGAACGTACGCTACCAAGCCGGACAAACGGCAGCGGTCACCAGGATGTTCTTCCCGGATGCAGTGGAAGGATACAAAACGGTGAGGAAAATAAAACCGGCAGGCTTGGCGACTCAGGTGATGACGGGGCACGGTGGGTTCTCAGAATACTTGCACCGGTTCAAGTGTAAGGGGGACCCATCGTGCATTTGTGAACCGGGGGTCGCGGAGTCTGTCCCACACCTCCTGTTTAGCTGTCCGGTCTACACAAGGCTCAGATTTGAGACAGAGCAAGCACTTGATTGCGATATAAAACCCGAAAACATTCATACGATAATAGCTAACAAAAAATCAAGACAAACATTTATAGAATACTGTGTGCAAATTGTTAAGACAGTAGTAAATAGGAATAGATAAATAAGTTATGTTTAATATATATTTGATAAATTATGTATCATAAACATATAAAAATAAGCAAGCAAAATAAAAATAAGTTAAGCGCAGAGTAAGCATAGGAAATATGATAATTGTTAAATATAGCTAATAAAATGAAATAGTTAAATAAGGTAAGTTGGCTATATATTGTTTAATATACACTAATACACAAGATAAGTAAGCAAAGTAAGCAGATGATAAGAAGTTAGTAAAAATAATTCTGTTCTTGAAGCCAGTAAAGTAAAATATAAAACAAACATATAACTACAAAAATATAATAAAATAAATAAATAAAACCATGAAAATAAAGGTCCCTGATCACGTCAGGGGGACACTTGGAAAGGCAGGAGTGGGTTTTAGCCGGTAAGAGTCCGGCACTGCCCAGACTGGCTCATTAGTGAGGCAGTCTGGGCGTCCATGAGGATTTCCCACTCCTGCCAAAACAAAAAAAAAAAAAAAAAAAAAAAAAAAACCTAACCTAACCTAACCTAACCTAACCTAACCTAACCTAACCTAACCTAACCTAACCTAACCTAACCTAACCTAACCTAACCTAACCTAACCTTTTTTTTTTTTTTTTTTTTTTTTTTTTTTTTTTTTTCTCGCTGAGAAATGCTTTATGCATCCCCGTCTCGCGGGGGACCGAGACGGGGTATGTGGGACTCCCTGTCGGAAGGACAGTATACCCACTAAAACTCAGCGGTGTTCCTACAAACGCCGTAATGGGAGGGCTATGGGAATTCAATACTTCCACGGCCCTCCCGGCGCACGCCCGCCAAGGTGGTATGGCGGGCCCCGCATGCCCCCCAGGTTGGGGGGCTACGGGAATGGCCGGGAACACCTGGCCATTCCCGTCCCTCAAGGTGGAGGCCTGTGCAAAACAGGCAACGGAGCCCCCGCACCCGTTGCCTGCTGGCCTCCACGCCCGCCTAAAAGGCGGGCCCCGCAAGCCCCCCGCGTTGGGGGAGCTACGGCCGCAGAGGATAGGGAGAGCGGCAACGAAACACCGAACACTCCTCTTCCCCTGCGGCCCCGCCGCGTCCGCCATCTAACGGTGGCGGCCCCGTCAAGGCCGCGGAAGGAAGGGAGAGCCCCTCCCGCCGCGGCCTCTGTCCTCAGCCGCAATGTCTCCCTCACGGGGGACATCGCGGCCCGCCTCAGGTAGGTCACGATGTCGCGCAAGCGGCACCGCAACCTACCCGTGGGCCGCTACGTCCCGGGCTAAACCGCACAGCCCGGACGAGCGGCCCCCGCCTGGGTCCCTCTTAGCTTCACCGTGGCTCGCGCAGCCACGGCTACTGAGCCCCCCCGCCTCGACAATGCGGGAACCCACTGGGGGGGAACCTAACCTAACCTAACCTAACCTAACCTAACCTAACCTAACCTAACCTAACCTAACCTAACCTAACCTAACCTAACCTTTTTTTTTTTTTTTTTTTTTGACGCTGAGAAATGCTTTATGCATGCCCGACTCGTGGGGGACGAGACGGGGTATGTGGGACTCCCTGTCCGAATGACAGTATACCCACTAAAACTCAGCGGTGTTCCCGCGGCGCCGTGATGGGAGGGTCGTGGGAGACCATGACGTCCACAACCCTCCCGGCGCAAGCCCGCCTAGTTGGCAGGCCCCGCATGCCCCCCGGGCTGGGGGGCTACGGGAATGGCCGGGAACACCTGGCCATTCCCGTCCGACACTGGTGGAGGCCTGTGCGATGCAGGCAAGGGTGCCCCCGCACCCGTTGCCTGCTGGCCTCCACCTGGGAGGAGTCGGAGATGACCGTCAAACTGACGTCTTCTTCGACCCCTCCTCCGCCTTCGGAGCAGCGCCGCGTGAGGATCCTCCTCCCGCGCGCGCTCCGCCGCCTCCTTCTGGGACATGACGTGTTCGCAGAAGGAGGCGACTGCCGCCCAGGACCCCTCATCCCTCAGCATGGCGTTTACCAAACCGGGGAGTGAGAGGTCCGGTCCGATCGCCGCCGTGAGACTGCAGCGCGGCTCGGACCACGACGGGCACACCTCGAGGGTGTGCTGCGCCGTGTCCTCCGCCGCGCCACAGTCGTGGCACGACGGCGTCTCCTCCCGTCCGATTCGGTGCAGGTACGATCCGAAACAACCGTGTCCGGACAGCACCTGCACCAGACGGAACGAGAGGAGCCCGTGCGACCGCTCGAGCCAGTCTCGCAGGACCGGCCCAAGCGCGTCGAGGGTTCGGCGGCCAAAGGCTGCGGTGGCGAGGTCCCCCGTCCAATGGTGGACGATGGCGTCCCTCGCCTCCCGCCGGACGGCCTCCCGCTCTTCCGGGGCGGTGCGTTCTGCTCTCGCTCTCCGCCCCGCCGTCCATTCGTACACTCTGGCGAGCACCCACGCCTCGAGTTCCCAAGGAGGGGTGCTGGCCAGAGCGCACGCTGCCGCAAAGCCTACCGTGCGGTAGGCCCGCACTACCCGCTGGGCTATGGCCCTCTGCGGTGCCCGCAAGGCGGCGGCGTTCTCCCGCCGTTGGAGAGCGTCCTCCCAAATAGGGGCCCCGTAGAGGGCCATGCTCTTCAGGATGCCGGCGTAGAGTTGCCGGCATCGTGGGCTGGGCCCCCCCAGGTTGGGGAGCAGCCACGAGAGCGCCCCCGCCGTCTTCAGCAGGCGCGACGACAGCCCGCTAAAATGCGGGCCGAAGCGCCACCTGCTGTCGAGCACAAGGCCCAGATATTTCATCTGGGCCTTGACCTCGATTCTGACGCCCTCCACGAAGATGTGGGCGTCAGGTGGGGGGCGCTGCCGAGGCCCGTGGAAGAACACGGCCTCGGTCTTGTGCAGCGCCACCTTCAGACCTAGGCGGCGGATCCTGGCTGCAACCAAGGATCCGCCCGCCGAGGCCAAGTTGGCCGCCTCCCTGAAACTCTCCCCCCGGGCGGTGAGGAGAGTGTCGTCCGCGTAGCAGACGACACTCGTGCCTCGGAGGAGAGTTCCCCGCAGGAGCCAATCGTAGCCGACGTTCCAGAGGAGAGGTCCTATGACTGACCCCTGTGGAACGCCGGCTTCGACTGCGTACCGCCGGACTTGGCCAGTCCTATCTACCAGGAGGATCGCCCGATCCTCCAGGTAGCTGGCCAGTAGACTGCGCAGGTATCGAGGCACTCCGTGGAATCGGAGCGCCTCTAGGATGGTGGAGTGAGGAACGGAGTTGAAGGCGTTGGCTATGTCGAATGACACCGCCAACAATCCGTCCCCCGCCTCCATCGCATCCTTCGCCTGGCCCTTAAGCCAGGCCAGCGCGTCCACCGTCGAACGCTCAGCCCGAAAACCAAACTGAGCGTCCGACAAGTCCGGCCCGATGTCCCGCAGGTGGCCCTTCAGGCGAGCCGCCATTATCCCCTCAAACATTTTGCCGACCTCATCGAGTAAAACGATGGGCCGGTATGCCGAGGGGGAATCCGCTGGGCGGCCCTCCTTGCGGAGGAGGCACAACTGCCCTTCCTTCCAAGGTTTCGGGAACCTTCCAGTCGCTAGACATGCGCTGAAGAGTTCCCGAAACCTTTCCTCCATCCGAGTGGCAGCGATTGCCACCACTCTCGCGGGGATGCCGTCGGGGCCTGGAGCCGTCTTCTTGGCGCGGATACGGAGGACCGCCGCGCCAAGTTCCGACTCCGTGACAGGAGGGGGCTCCTCTTCCTCCTCGTCTGCTAGCGGGGCTCCACACATCACTGGCGGGGTGAAGTTGTCCCTGCCCGGGAACAGGGACCGAACCACCCCGTCCAGAAATGAGGGCTCCAGGGTCTCGGCAACCGGGGGACCAAAGGGGCGCAATTTGTTGCGCGCCGCCTTGTATGGTCTCCCGAAGGGGTCGTTGTCGAGACCCTCCAGCAGCTCGGCTCTCGCCGCGTCTTTGGCGGCGACGATGGCCCGATCGAGGACCTGTTTTGCCTCTACGTATACGTCGTAGAGGTGGTCCTCGTCGGCCCGGTCCCGTCGACGCCGCCGCCGACTCCGCGTGTAGGCCCTCCTTGCCCCCACACAAGCTGCTCGAAGCCCCGCTAGCTCCGCCGACCACCAGTACACGGCGCGTTTGGGTGGTGGTCGGCGAGACCGAGGCATGCTAGAGTTGCATACCTCGGTCAGACACTCCCTCAGCTGCCCCGCTGCGGTGTCCACGTCCAGGCCGGCGGTAGGCGGCGAAAGCCAGTCCTGGATGAACGCCGCCTCCGCCGCTGCCTCCCTGTCCAGGCGGGTGAGAGCCCACCGCGGGAACGGTGATCGTCCCGAGATGGGCCGCACCGCTCCCGGGCCACTGGTGGAGATGTCGAACCGCACGTAGCGGTGGTCCGACATGGTCTCCACCAGGTCCACCCGCCAGTTCAGCACGCGCGCGGCTAACGCCGGGGTGGCGAAAGTGACGTCCACTATTGAGCCACCCCGACGCCGCACGCATGTCTGGACGCTTCCTCTGTTCAAGAGGGAGAGTCCAGAGGAGGCTGCCCACAACTCCACTGCCCGCCCGCGTGCGTCGGTGGCCGGGTTGCCCCAGCTCACCGACTTGGCATTCAGGTCTCCCAGTACGGAGACCTGACGCGGAACCGCCCTGCCGACCACGGCGGCCAGGACTCCGAGAAAATTCTCAAAGTCCTGGAGTGGGCGGTTTGGGGAGAAATATACCCCCACAAGGGCTATGTCTCCCCACGCGGCGGCCACGTATCCCGGTCCTCTCTCTAATAGCGAGAGGGGAGGGGAGTCCGTGGAAGACCGCGCCGCTAGTGCCACCGAGTCGTCCTCGTCACCCAGCCAGCTGCTGGGGATCGAGTAGGGCTCGGCGACCACCGCTACGTTCACCAACCACTCGGCCATGACCTGCACTACCAGGTCCTGGGCCGCTTTGCAGTGGTTGGCGTTCGCCTGGAGGATGCTGTAGTCGGAACCTGGCATTATTCCGACATTGCACCCTCCTCAGATACCGCCGCTGGAACTGCAGCGGCGGCGACGGCGGCGGCGGTGGTGGCAACAGGGCGAACCTGCGCCGGCACTATGCCCTTTCGCACGGGGGGCTTGCAGCTCCTGCCCGTCATCCTGTGGTCCGCGGGGCGGCCACTGGCGGCACACGCCTTGCAGTGTGGCGTGGTGGAGCTGCAAGTGGCACTCCTGTGTCCCTCTTGCCCGCACTGGTAGCAGACGTCTCCCCAGTCGGACTTGGAGGGACACGTGGCTCGGGTGTGGCCGAAAGCGAAGCACCTGAAGCACCTCGCAGGCTGGTCCTCCAGGGCCCGGACCACAGCCGAGCTGAGCCCAACGAGCAGCCGTCCCTTGGTCGCAGCAAGGACGGCCGCAGCCGCGGCGACTGGGCACTCGACGCGGATGATGCCCATGCCGCGGCGACCGAGCCGGATGGCTCCCCCCTTCACCGCGCCAGCGTCGCAGCCTCCAGCCCTCGCGACGGCCGCCACCACATCCTCCTTGGTGACCGAATCGTCCAGATCGGTCACCTCCAAGGCTGCGGTCTTGACGGGCTTGACGACCGTCGCCACGTCCGCGATGACCTCTCGCAACTTACTTGCGAAGAGGTCCGCATTGGTGCCGCGCTGTTCCCCCGAGAACTCGAAGATTCGAGCCCCGGTTAGGGTTCGGCGGCACCTAATGTTGCTGATCCCCAGCTGGGAGGGATCAGCATTGGTACGAGCCCGTCTTAGGACGGACTCGTACGTCTCACCGCGCTCCGCGGCCTCCGGGGTGAGGGTCACCACGACGGCCGCGGTTTTGGGAGGAACCAGCTTCCTCCCGCCGGCTGGAGCCCGATTGGCTGCAGGGGCAGTCGCAGCGGGCTTGGGGGCCGGCTTGGCCCCTCCCTTCTTCTTCCCTCTCTTGACCACTTCCGTCCAGGATGGGTTGGACGGGGTGGTGGAGGGAAGAAGGGCGTCCGCTGTTGGTGCTGCTGCTGGTGGATTGGCAGACGACCCAGCTACTCCCTCCGCGCTTGTGGTGGGGGTTTTGGAAGCCGCCTTGGTCGTCTTGCCCTTGCCTTTGCCCTTTGAGGGCTTGGGGGCCTGGGGCTGCGCACCCGCTGCCGGGCCTGCTACAGGTGCAGGTTCCGGCTCCCGCTGCGTTGGCTTATCCGCCGCTAGCGGCGGGCGGAGCCGCTTTTCTGGCAGGAGCCGGTCCTCGATACCTGCGAAGCAGGCTCTGGTGAAGGCCCTCTCCTCCATCACCACCTTTCGGAGGATCTCCTCGAGGTTGGAAGGGGAGGAGGAGCCTCCTACCACCGGGCCTGGGGCAGGTTTAGCAGGCCGAGCCGTGGCCTCAGCCAGCTTCAGGTGTAGCTGGCTGACCTCCGCCTGCAGGCGATCCACCTTCGCCTGCAGTTGCCGCGTCTCGTCCGTGATAAATGATAAATGATAAATGATAAATGATTTTATTTTGTAAGTAGTGTGTGCACGTGTGTGTGTGTAGTGCACGCATTTGTCAGAAATCGTGCAGCTCAACTCAAAACTTAAGGAGCTCACCGATCCGACGAACAATACCAAAGAAAGGACATTTGGGTAGGCCACATTAATTACTCAAACTGCCAGACCATGACAAAAACTAAGAGAACAGAGAGAAAAATAATATAAATACAATGACCCACATAGTCTTCACATTCACAATAATTAAAATAATATAATACTTTACTAAGTAAGCAAATGTCATAGTATATATAAAATTCATTAATGTCAGTGTATATAAAAAAAAACAACAACAAAACAGAGAAAAACAAAATAAAAACATTCAATACGTAAAAAATAAAAAAAAATTGGAAGCAGCTTAATCCCAAGCCTTTTTGTCCTCGATATAATCCTTAACGGTATAAAAGGCTTTCTGGCACAACTTACGTTTAATAAATGATTTGAATTTATTAAGGCTTAGATCTTGAACTGGGCTTGGAACTTGATTATAAAAGCGTATACATTGGCATCTGAACGAGCCACCTATTTTCTTGAGCCTTGTTGCAGGTACAACAAATTTGTGTTTGCTATGGGAAATCAATTACTTCCACGGCCCTCCCGGCGCACGCCCGCCAAGATGGTATGGCGGGCCCCGCATGCCCCCCAGGTTGGGGGGCTACGGGAATGGCCGGGAACACCTGGCCATTCCCGTCCCACAAGGTGGAGGCCTGTGCAAAACAGGCAACGGAGCCCCCGCACCCGTTGCCTGCTGGCCTCCACGCCCGCCTGAAAGGCGGGCCCCGCATGCCCCCCGCGTTGGGGGAGCTACGGCCGCAGAGGATAGGGAGAGCGGCAACGAAACACCGACACTCCTCTTCCCCTGCGGCCCCGCCGCGTCCGCCATCATACGGTGGCGGCCCCGTCAAGGCCGCGGAAGGAGGGAGAGCCTCTCCCGCCGCGGCCTCTATCCTCAGCCGCAATGTCTCCCTCACGGGGGACATCGCGGCCCGCCTCAGGTAGGTCACGATGTCGCGCAAGCGACACCGCAACCTACCCGTGGGCCGCTTCGTCCCGGGCTAAACCGCACAGCCCGGACGAGCGGCCCCCGCTGGGGTTCCTCTTAGCTTCACCGTGGCCCAGCTCGCCACGGCTACTGAGCCCCCCCGCCTCGACAATGCGGGAACCCACCGGGGGGGAACCTAACCTTTTTTTTTTTTTTTTTTTTTTTTTTGACGCTGAGAAATGCTTTATGCATGCCCGACTCGTGGGGGACGAGACGGGGTATGTGGGACTCCCTGTCCGAATGACAGTATACCCACTAAAACTCAGCGGTGTTCCCGCGGCGCCGTGATGGGGGGGTCGTGGGAGACCATGACGTCCACAACCCTCCCGGCGCAAGCCCGCCTAGTTGGCAGGCCCCGCATGCCCCCCGGGCTGGGGGGCTACGGGAATGGCCGGGAACACCTGGCCATTCCCGTCCGACACTGGTGGAGGCCTGTGCGATGCAGGCAAGGGTGCCCCCGCACCCGTTGCCTGCTGGCCTCCACCTGGGAGGAGTCGGAGATGACCGTCAAACTGACGTCTTCTCCGACCCCTCCTCCGCCTTCGGAGCAGCGCCGCGTGAGGATCCTCCTCCCGCGCGCGCTCCGCCGCCTCCTTCTGGGACATGACGTGTTCGCAGAAGGAGGCGACTGCCGCCCAGGACCCCTCATCCCTCAGCATGGCGTTTACCAAACCGGGGAGTGAGAGGTCTGGTCCGATCGCCGCCATGAGACTGCGGCGCGGCTCGGACCACGACGGGCACACCTCGAGGGTGTGCTGCGCCGTGTCCTCCGCCGCGCCACAGTCGTGGCACGACGGCGTCTCCTCCCGTCCGATTCGGTGCAGGTACGATCCGAAACAACCGTGTCCGGACAGCACCTGCACCAGACGGAACGAGAGGAGAACCTAACCTTTTTTTTTTTTTTTTTTTTTTTTTTTTTTTTTTTTTTTGTCGCTGAGAAATGCTTTATGCATCCCCGTCCCGCGGGGGACCGAGACGGGGTATGTGGGACTCCCTGTCGGAAGGACAGTATACCCACTAAAACTCAGCGGTGTTCCTACAAACGCCGTAATGGGAGGGCTATGGGAATTCAATACTTCCACGGCCCTCCCGGCGCACGCCCGCCAAGGTGGTATGGCGGGCCCCGCATGCCCCCCAGGTTGGGGGGCTACGGGAATGGCCGGGAACACCTGGCCATTCCCGTCCCTCAAGGTGGAGGCCTGTGCAAAACAGGCAACGGAGCCCCCGCACCCGTTGCCTGCTGGCCTCCACGCCCGCCTAAAAGGCGGGCCCCGCAAGCCCCCCGCGTTGGGGGAGCTACGGCCGCAGAGGATAGGGAGAGCGGCAACGAAACACCGAACACTCCTCTTCCCCTGCGGCCCCGCCGCGTCCGCCATCTAACGGTGGCGGCCCCGTCAAGGCCGCGGAAGGAAGGGAGAGCCCCTCCCGCCGCGGCCTCTGTCCTCAGCCGCAATGTCTCCCTCACGGGGGACATCGCGGCCCGCCTCAGGTAGGTCACGATGTCGCGCAAGCGGCACCGCAACCTACCCGTGGGCCGCTACGTCCCGGGCTAAACCGCACAGCCCGGACGAGCGGCCCCCGCCTGGGTCCCTCTTAGCTTCACCGTGGCTCGCGCAGCCACGGCTACTGAGCCCCCCCGCCTCGACAATGCGGGAACCCACTGGGGGGGAGGAGAACCTAACCTAACCTTTTTTTTTTTTTTTTTTTTTTTGTCGCTGAGAAATGCTTTATGCATGCCCGACTCGTGGGGGACGAGACGGGGTATGTGGGACTCCCTGTCCGAATGACAGTATACCCACTAAAACTCAGCGGTGTTCCCGCGGCGCCGTGATGGGAGGGTTATGGGAGACCATGACGTCCACAACCCTCCCGGCGCAAGCCCGCCTAGTTGGCAGGCCCCGCATGCCCCCCGGGTTGGGGGGCTACGGGAATGGCCGGGAACACCTGGCCATTCTCGTCCGACACTGGTGGAGGCCTGTGCGATGCAGGCAAGGGTGCCCCCGCACCCGTTGCCTGCTGGCCTCCACCTGGGAGGAGTCGGAGATGACCGTCAAACTGACGTCTTCTTCGACCCCTCCTCCGCCTTCGGAGCAGCGCCGCGTGAGGATCTTCCTCCCGCGCGCGCTCCGCCGCCTCCTTCTGGGACATGACGTGTTCGCAGAAGGAGGCGGCTGCCGCCCAGGACCCCTCATCCCTCAGCATGGCGTTTACCAAACCGGGGAGTGAGAGGTCCGGTCCGATCGCCGCCATGAGACTGCGGCGCGGCTCGGACCACGACGGGCACACCTCGAGAGTGTGCTGCGCCGTGTCCTCCGCCGCGCCACAGTCGTGACACGACGGCGTCTCCTCCCGTCCGATTCGGTGCAGGTACGATCCGAAACAACCGTGTCCGGACAGCACCTGCACCAGACGGAACGAGAGGGACCCGTGCGACCGCTCCAGCCAGTCTCGCAGGACCGGCCGAAGCGCGTCGAGGGTTCGGCGGCCAAAGGCTGCGGTGGCGAGGTCCCCCGTCCAATGGAGGACGATGGCGTCCCTCGCCTCCCGCCGGACGGCCTCCCGCTCTTCCGGGGCGGTGCGTTCTCCTCTCGCTCTCCGCCCCGCCGTCCATTCGTACACTCTGGCGAGCACCCACGCCTCGAGTTCCCAAGGAGGGGTGCCGGCCAGAGCGCACGCTGCCGCCATGCCCACCGTGCGGTAGGCCCGCGCTACCCGCTGGGCTATGGCCCTCTGGGGTGCCCGCAAGGCGGCGGCGTTCTCCCGCCGTTGGAGTGCGTCCTCCCAAATAGGGGCCCCGTAGAGGGCCATGCTCTTCAGGATGCCGGCGTAAAGTTGCCGGCATCGTGCGCTGGGCCCCCCCAAGTTGGGGAGCAGCCATGATAGCGCCCCCGCCGTCTTCAGCAGGCGCGAAGACAGCCCGCTAAAATGCGGGCCGAAACGCCACCTGCTGTCGATTACAAGGCCCAGATATTTCATCTGGGCCTTGACCTCGATTCTGACGCCCTCCACAAAGATGTGGGCGTCAGGTGGGGGGCGCTGCCGAGGTCCGTGGAAAAACACGGCCTCGGTCTTGTGTAGCGCCACCTTCAAACCTAGTCGGCGGATCCTCGCCGCGACCAAGGATCCGCCTGCTGAGGCCAGGTTGGCCGCCTCCCTGAAACTCCCCCCCCGGGCGGTGAGGAGAGTGTCGTCCGCGTAGCAGACGACACTCGTGCCTCGGAGGAGAGTTCCCCGCAAGAGCCAATCGTAGCCGACGTTCCAGAGGAGAGGTCCTATGACTGACCCCTGTGGAACGCCGGCTTCGACTGCGTACCGCCGGACTTGGCCAGTCCTATCTACGAGGAGGATCGCCCGATCCTCCAGGTAGCTGGCCAGTAGACTGCGCAGGTATCGAGGCACTCCGTGGAATCGGAGCGCCTCTAGGATGGTGGAGTGAGGAACGGAGTTGAAGGCGTTGGCTATGTCGAATGACACCGCCAACAATCCGTCCCCCGCCTCCATCGCATCCTTCGCCTGGCCCTTAAGCCAGGCCAGCGCGTCCACCGTCGAACGCTCAGCCCGAAAACCAAACTGAGCGTCCGACAAGTCCGGCCCGATGTCCTGCAGGTGGCCCTTCAGGCGAGCCGCCATTATCCCCTCAAACATTTTGCCGACCTCATCGAGTAAAACGATGGGCCGGTATGCCGAGGGGGAATCCGCTGGGCGGCCCTCCTTGCGGAGGAGGCACAACTGCCCTTCCTTCCAAGGTTTCGGGAACCTTCCAGTCGCTAGACATGCGCTGAAGAGTTCCCGAAACCTTTCCTCCATCCGAGTGGCAGCGATTGCCACCACTCTCGCGGGGATGCCGTCCGGGCCTGGAGCCGTCTTCTTGGCGCGGATACGGAGAACCGCCGCGCCAAGTTCCGACTCCGTGACAGGAGGGGGCTCCTCTTCCTCCTCGTCTGCTAGCGGGGCTCCACACATCACTGGCGGGGTGAAGTTGTCCCTGCCCGGGAACAGGGACTGAACCACCCCGTCCAGAAATGAGGGCTCCAGGGTCTCGGCAACCGGGGGACCAAAGGGGCGCAATTTGTTGCGCGCCGCCTTGTATGGTCTCCCGAAGGGGTCGTTGTCGAGACCCTCCAGCAGCTCGGCTCTCGCCGAGTCTTTGGCAGCGGCGATGGCCCGATCGAGGACCTGTTTTGCCTCCACGTACAAGTCGTAGAGGTGGTCCTCGTCGGCCCGGTCCCGTCGACGCCGCCGCCGACTCCGCGTGTAGGCCCTCCTTGCCCCCACGCAAGCTGCTCGGAGCCCCGCCAGCTCCGCCGACCACCAGTACACGGCGCGTTTGGGTGGCGGTCGGCGAGACCGAGGCATGCTAGAGTTGCATACCTCGGTCAGACACTCCCTCAGCTGCCCCGCTGCGGTGTCCACATCCAGGCCGGCGGTAGGCGGCGAAAGCCAGTCCTGGATGAACGCCGCCTCCGCCGCTGCCTCCCTGTCCAGGCGGGTGAGAGCCCACCGCGGGAACGGTGATCGCCCCGAGATGGGCCGCATCGCTCCTGCTCCCCTGGTGGAGATGTCGAACCGCACGTAGCGGTGGTCCGACATGGTCTCCACCAGGTCCACCCGCCAGTTCAGCACGCGCGCGGCTAACGCAGGGGTGGCGAAAGTGACGTCCACTATAGAGCCACCCCGACGCCGCACGCATGTCTGGACGCTTCCTCTGTTCAAGAGGGAGAGTCCAGAGGAGGCTGCCCACAACTCCACTGCCCGCCCGCGTGCGTCGGTGGCCGGGTTGCCCCAGCTCACCGACTTGGCATTCAGGTCTCCCAGTACGGAGACCTGACGCGGAACCGCCCTGCCGACCACGGCGGCCAGGACTCCGAGAAAATTCTCAAAGTCCTGGAGTGGGCGGTTTGGGGAGAAATATACCCCCACAAGGGCAATGTCTCCCCACGCGGCGGCCACGTATCCCGGTCCTCTCTCTAATAGCGAGAGGGGAGGGGAGTCCGTGGAAGACCGCGCCGCTAGTGCCACCGAGTCGTCCTCGTCGCCCAGCCAGCTGCTGGGGATCGAGTAGGGCTCGGCGACCACCGCTACGTTCACCAACCACTCGGCCATGACCTGCACTACCAGGTCCTGGGCCGCTTTGCAGTGGTTGGTGTTCGCCTGGAGGATGCTGTAGTCGGAACCTGGCATTATTCCGACATTGCATCCTCCTCCTCAGCTACCGCCGCTGGGACTGCAGCGGCGGCGACGGCGGCGGCGGTGGTGGCAACAGGGCGAACCTGCGCCGGCACTATGCCCTTTCGCACGGGGGGCTTGCAGCTCCTGCCCGTCATCCTGTGGTCCGCGGGGCGGCCACTGGCGGCACACGCCTTGCAGTGTGAACCTAACCTAACCTTTTTTTTTTTTTTTTTTTTTCTCGCTGAGAAATGCTTTATGCATCCCCGTCTCGCGGGGGACCGAGACGGGGTATGTGGGACTCCCTGTCGGAAGGACAGTATACCCACTAAAACTCAGCGGTGTTCCTGCAAACGCCGTAATGGGAGGGCTATGGGAATTCGATACTTCCACAGCCCCCCCGGCGCACGCCCGCCAAGATGGTATGGCGGGCCCCGCATGCCCCCCAGGTTGGGGGGCTACGGGAATGGCCGGGAACACCTGGCCATTCCCGTCCCACAAGGTGGAGGCCTGTGCAAAACAGGCAACGGAGCCCCCGCACCCGTTGCCTGCTGGCCTCCACGCCCGCCTGAAAGGCGGGCCCCGCAAGCCCCCCGCGTTGGGGGAGCTACGGCCGCAGAGGATAGGGAGAGCGGCAACGAAACACCGAACACTCCTCTTCCCCTGCGGCCCCGCCGCGTCCGCCATCTTACGGTGGCGGCCCCGTCAAGGCCGCGGAAGGAAGGGAGAGCCCCTCCCGCCGCGGCCTCTGTCCTCAGCCGCAATGTCTCCCTCACGGGAGACATCGCGGCCCGCCTCGGGTAGGTCGCGATGTTGTGGCACCGCAACCTACCCGTGGGCCGCTACGTCGGGCTAAACCGCACAGCCCGGACGAGCGGCCCCCCGCTTGGGTCCCTCTTAGCTTCACCGTGGCCCGCCTAGCCACGGCTACTGAGCCCCCCCGCCTCGACAATGCGGGAACCCACTGGGGGGGAACCTAACCTAACCTAACCTAACCTAACCTAACCTAACCTAACCGAATTTCTACCAATCTTACCTAAATTTCTACCAATCTTACCCAAATTTCTACCAATCTTACCCAAATTTCTACCACTCTTACCCAAATTTCTACCAATCTTACCTTAATTTCTACCAATCTTACCCAAATTTCTACCAATCTTACCCAAATTTCTAACAATCTTACCCAAATTTCTACCAAGCCTATCCAAATTTCTACCAATCTTACCTACCATCTTACCTACCACCCTATCCAAATTTCTTCCAATCCACTCCAAATTTCTACCAATACTATCCAAATTTCTCCTTATCCTATCCAAATTTCTACCAATCCTATCCTACTTTCTACCAATCTTACCCAAATATTCTACCAATCTTACCCAAATATTCTATCAATTTTACCCAAATTTCTACCAATCTTACCCAAATTTCTAACAATCTTACCCAAATTTCTACCAATCTTACCCAAATTTCTACCAATCTTACCCAAACTTCTACCAATCTTAGCTAAATTTCTACCAATCTTACCCAAATTACTACCAATCCTACCCAAATTACTACCTATCTTACCCAAATTTCTAGCAATCTTACCTAAATTTCTACCAATCTTACCCAAATTTCTACCAATCTTACCCAAATTTCTACCAATCTTACCTAAATTTCTACCAATCTTACCCAAATTACTACCAATCTTACCCAATTTTCTACCATTCCTATCCTAATTTCTACCAATCTTACCAAAATTTTTACCAATCTTACCCATATTTCTACCAAACTTACCCAAAACCCTACAAATCTTACCCGAATTTCTACCAATCTTTCCCATATTTCTACCAATCTTACCCGAATTTCTACCACTCTTACCCAAATTTCTACCAATCTTACCTAAATTTCTACCAATCTTACCCAAATTTCTACTAATCTTACCTAAATTTCTACCACTCCTATCCTAATTTCTACGAATCCTACCCAAATTACTACCAATCTTACCAAAATTTCTACCAATCTTACCCAAATTACTACCAATCTTACCCAAATTTTTACCACTCCTATCCTAATTTCTACGAATCTTACCCAAATTACTACCAATCTTACCCAAATTACTACCAATCTTACCAAAATTTCTACCAATCTTACCCAAATTACTACCAATCTTACCCAAATTTTTACCACTCCTATCTTAATTTCTACGAATCTTACCCAAATTACTACCAATCTTACCCAAATTTCTACCACTCCTATCCTAATTTCTACGAATCCTACCCAAATTACTACCAATCAATCTTACCAAAAATTCCAACAAACTTACCCAAATTTCTACCAATCTTACCTAAATTTCTACCAATCTTACCCAAATTACTACCAATCTTACCCAAATTTCTACCACTCCTATCCTAATTTCTACGAATCTTACCCAAGTTACCAAAATTTCTACCAAACCTTACCAAATTTCTACCAATCTTACCTAAATTTCTACCAATCTTACCCAAATTTCTACCAATCTTACCCAAATTTCTACCAATCTTACCCATATTTCTACCAAACTTACCCAAAATCCTACAAATCTTACCCGAATTTCTACCAATCTTTCCCAAATTTCTACCAATCTCACCCAAATTTCTACCAATCTTACCCAAATTTCTACCAATCTTACCTGTATTTCTACCAATCTTACCCGTATTTCTACCAATCTTACCTAAATTTCTACCAATCTTACCCAAATTACTACCAATCTTACCCAATTTTCTACCAATCTTACCCAAATTACTACCAATCTTACCCAATTTTCTACCATTCCTATCCTAATTTCTACCAATCTTACCTGTATTTCTACCAATCTTACCCAAATTTCTACCAATCCTACCCAAATTTCTAACAATCTTACCCAAATTTCTACCAAGCCTATCCAAATTTCTACCAATCTTACCTACCATCTTACCTACCACCCTATCCAAATTTCTTCCAATCCACTCCAAATTTCTACCAATACTATCCAAATTTCTCCTTATCCTATCCAAATTTCTACCAATCCTATCCTACTTTCTACCAATCTTACCCAAATGTTCTACCAATCTTACCCAAATATTCTATCAATTTTACCCAAATTTCTACCAATCTTACCCAAATTTCTAACAATCTTACCCAAATTTCTACCAATCTTACCCAAATTTCTACCAATCTTACCCAAACTTCTACCAATCTTAGCTAAATTTCTACCAATCTTACCCAAATTACTACCAATCCTACCCAAATTACTACCTATCTTACCCAAATTTCTAGCAATCTTACCTAAATTTCTACCAATCTTACCCAAATTTCTACCAATCTTACCCAAATTTCTACCAATCTTACCTAAATTTCTACCAATCTTACCCAAATTACTACCAATCTTACCCAAATTTTTACCACTCCTATCCTAATTTCTACGAATCTTACCCAAATTACTACCAATCTTACCCAAATTTCTACCACTCCTATCCTAATTTCTACGAATCTTACCCAAGTTACCAAAATTTCTACCAAACCTAACCAAATGTCTACCAATCTTACCTAAATTTCTACCAATCTTACCCAAATTACTACCAATCTTACCCAAATTTCTACCACTCCTACCCAAATTTCTACCAATCCTATCCTAATTTCTACCAATCCTACCCAAATTACTACCAATCCTATCCAAATTTCTACCAATCTTACCTAAATTTCTACCAATCTTACCCAAATTTCTACCACTCCTATCCTAATTTCTACGAATCCTACCCAAATTACTACCAATCTTACCAAAATTTCTACCAATCTTACCTAAATTTCTACCAATCTTACCCAAATTACTACCAATCTTACCCAAATTTCTACCACTCTTACCCAAATTTCTACCAATCTTACCCAAATTTCTAGCAATCTTACCAAAATTTCTACCAATCTTACCCAAATTTCTACCACTCCTATCCTAATTTCTACGAATCCTACCCAAATTTCTAGCAATCTTACCAAAATTTCTACCAATCTTACCCATATTTCTACCAATCTTACCCAAATTTCTACCAATGTTACCTAAATTGCAACCAATCTTACCCAAATTTCTACCAATCTTACCCAAATTTCTACCACTCCTATCCTAATTTCTACGAATCCTACCCAAATTACTACCAATCTTACCAAAATTTCTACCAATCTTACCCAAATTTCTACCAATCTTACCTAAATTTCTACCAATCTTACCCAAATTACTACCAATCTTACCCAATTTTCTACCATTCCTATCCTAATTTCTACCAATCTTACCAAAATTTTTACCAATCTTACCCATATTTCTACCAAACTTACCCAAAATCCTACAAATCTTACCCGAATTTCTACCAATCTTTCCCATATTTCTACCAATCTTACCCAAATTTCTACCAATCTTACCCAAATTTCTACCAATCTTTCCTGTATTTCTACCAATCTTACCCGTATTTCTACCAATCTTACCCAAATTTCTAACAATCTTACGTAAATTTCTACCAATCTCACCCAAATTTCTACCAATCTTACCCAAATTTCTACCAATCTTACCTAAATTTCTACCAATCTTACCCAAATTACTACCAATCTTACCCAAATTTCTACCACTCCTACCCAAATTTCTACCAATCCTTTCCTAATTTCTACCAATCCTACCCAAATTACTACCAATCCTATCCAAATTTCTACCAATCTTTCCTAAATTTCTACCAATCTTACCCAAATTTCTACCACTCCTATCCTAATTTCTACGAATCCTACCCAAATTACTACCAATCTTACCAAAATTTCTACCAATCTTACCTAAATTTCTACCAATCTTACCCAAATTACTACCAATCTTACCCAAATTTCTACCACTCTTACCCAAATTTCTACCAATCTTACCCAAATTTCTAGCAATCTTACCAAAATTTCTACCAATCTTACCCAAATTTCTACCACTCCTATCCTAATTTCTACGAATCCTACCCAAATTTCTAGCAATCTTACCAAAATTTCTACCAATCTTACCCATATTTCTACCAATCTTACCCAAATTTCTACCAATGTTACCTAAATTGCAACCAATCTTACCCAAATTTCTACCAATCTTACCCAAATTTCTACCACTCCTATCCTAATTTCTACGAATCCTACCCAAATTACTACCAATCTTACCAAAATTTCTACCAATCTTACCCAAATTTCTACCAATCTTACCTAAATTTCTACCAATCTTACCCAAATTACTACCAATCTTACCCAATTTTCTACCAATCTTACCTAAATTTCTACCAATCTTACCCAAATTACTACCAATCTTACCCAAATTTCTACCACTCTTACCCAAATTTCTACCAATCTTACCCAAATTTCTAGCAATCTTACCAAAATTTCTACCAATCTTACCCAAATGTCTACCACTCCTATCCTAATTTCTACGAATCCTACCCAAATTTCTAGCAATCTTACCAAAATTTCTACCAATCTTACCCATATTTCTACCAATCTTACCCAAATTTCTACCAATGTTACCTAAATTGCAACCAATCTTACCCAAATTTCTACCAATCTTACCCAAATTTCTACCACTCCTATCCTAATTTCTACGAATCCTACCCAAATTACTACCAATCTTACCAAAATTTCTACCAATCTTACCCAAATTTCTACCAATCTTACCTAAATTTCTACCAATCTTTCCCAAATTACTACCAATCTTACCCAATTTTCTACCAATCTTACCCAATTTTCTACCATTCCTATCCTAATTTCTACCAATCTTACCAAAATTTTTACCAATCTTACCCATATTTCTACCAAACTTACCCAAAATCCTACAAATCTTACCCGAATTTCTACCAATCTTTCCCATATTTCTACCAATCTTACCCAAATTTCTACCAATCTTACCCAAATTTCTACCAATCTTACCCAAATTTCTACCACTCTTACCCAAATTTCTAGCAATCTTACCTAAATTTCTACCAATCTTACCCAAATTTCTACCAATCTTACCCAAATTTCTACCACTCTTACCCAAATTTCTACCAATCTTACCTAAATTTCTACCAATCTTACCCAAATTTCTACCAATCTTACCTAAATTTCTACCACTCCTATCCTAATTTCTACGAATCCTACCCAAATTACTACCAATCTTACCAAAATTTCTACCAATCTTACCCAAATTTCTACCAATCTTACCTAAATTTCTACCAATCTTACCCAAATTACTACCAATCTTACCCAATTTTCTACCATTCCTATCCTAATTTCTACCAATCTTACCAAAATGTTTACCAATCTTACCCATATTTCTACCAAACTTACCCAAAACCCTACAAATCTTACCCGAATTTCTACCAATCTTTCCCATATTTCTACCAATCTTACCCAAATTTCTACCAATCTTACCCGAATTTCTACCAATCTTACCCGAATTTCTACCACTCTTACCCAAATTTCTACCAATCTTACCTAAATTTCTACCAATCTTACCCAAATTTCTACCAATCTTACCTAAATTTCTACCACTCCTATCCTAATTTCTACGAATCCTACCCAAATTACTACCAATCTTACCAAAATTTCTACCAATCTTACCCAAATTACTACCAATCTTACCCAAATTTTTACCACTCCTATCCTAATTTCTACGAATCTTACCCAAATTACTACCAATCTTACCCAAATTTCTACCACTCCTATCCTAATTTCTACGAATCCTACCCAAATTACTACCAATCAATCTTACCAAAAATTCCAACAAACTTACCCAAATTTCTACCAATCTTACCTAAATTTCTACCAATCTTACCCAAATTACTACCAATCTTACCCAAATTTCTACCACTCCTATCCTAATTTCTACGAATCTTACCCAAGTTACCAAAATTTCTACCAAACCTAACCAAATTTCTACCAATCTTACCTAAATTTCTACCAATCTTACCCAAATTTCTACCAATCTTACCCAAATTTCTACCAATCTTACCCATATTTCTACCAAACTTACCCAAAATCCTACAAATCTTACCCGAATTTCTACCAATCTTTCCCAAATTTCTACCAATCTCACCCAAATTTCTACCAATCTTACCCAAATTTCTACCAATCTTACCTGTATTTCTACCAATCTTACCCGTATTTCTACCAATCTTACCTAAATTTCTACCAATCTTACCCAAATTACTACCAATCTTACCCAATTTTCTACCAATCTTACCCAAATTACTACCAATCTTACCCAATTTTCTACCATTCCTATCCTAATTTCTACCAATCTTACCTGTATTTCTACCAATCTTACCCAAATTTCTACCAATCCTACCCAAATTTCTAACAATCTTACCCAAATTTCTACCAAGCCTATCCAAATTTCTACCAATCTTACCTACCATCTTACCTACCACCCTATCCAAATTTCTTCCAATCCACTCCAAATTTCTACCAATACTATCCAAATTTCTCCTTATCCTATCCAAATTTCTACCAATCCTATCCTACTTTCTACCAATCTTACCCAAATATTCTACCAATCTTACCCAAATATTCTATCAATTTTACCCAAATTTCTACCAATCTTACCCAAATTTCTAACAATCTTACCCAAATTTCTACCAATCTTACCCAAATTTCTACCAATCTTACCCAAACTTCTACCAATCTTAGCTAAATTTCTACCAATCTTACCCAAATTACTACCAATCCTACCCAAATTACTACCTATCTTACCCAAATTTCTAGCAATCTTACCTAAATTTCTACCAATCTTACCCAAATTTCTACCAATCTTACCCAAATTTCTACCAATCTTACCTAAATTTCTACCAATCTTACCCAAATTACTACCAATCTTACCCAAATTTTTACCACTCCTATCCTAATTTCTACGAATCTTACCCAAATTACTACCAATCTTACCCAAATTTCTACCACTCCTATCCTAATTTCTACGAATCTTACCCAAGTTACCAAAATTTCTACCAAACCTAACCAAATTTCTACCAATCTTACCTAAATTTCTACCAATCTTACCCAAATTACTACCAATCTTACCCAAATTTCTACCACTCCTACCCAAATTTCTACCAATCCTATCCTAATTTCTACCAATCCTACCCAAATTACTACCAATCCTATCCAAATTTCTACCAATCTTACCAAAATTTCTACCAATCTTACCTAAATTTCTACCAATCTTACCCAAATTACTACCAATCTTACCCAAAATCCTACAAATCTTACCCGAATTTCTACCAATCTTTCCCAAATTTCTACCAATCTCACCCAAATTTCTACCAATCTTACCCAAATTTCTACCAATCTTACCTGTATTTCTACCAATCTTACCCGTATTTCTACCAATCTTACCTAAATTTCTACCAATCTTACCCAAATTACTACCAATCTTACCCAATTTTCTACCAATCTTACCCAAATTACTACCAATCTTACCCAATTTTCTACCATTCCTATCCTAATTTCTACCAATCTTACCTGTATTTCTACCAATCTTACCCAAATTTCTACCAATCCTACCCAAATTTCTAACAATCTTACCCAAATTTCTACCAAGCCTATCCAAATTTCTACCAATCTTACCTACCATCTTACCTACCACCCTATCCAAATTTCTTCCAATCCACTCCAAATTTCTACCAATACTATCCAAATTTCTCCTTATCCTATCCAAATTTCTACCAATCCTATCCTACTTTCTACCAATCTTACCCAAATATTCTACCAATCTTACCCAAATATTCTATCAATTTTACCCAAATTTCTACCGATCTTACCCAAATTTCTAACAATCTTACCCAAATTTCTACCAATCTTACCCAAATTTCTACCAATCTTACCCAAACTTCTACCAATCTTAGCTAAATTTCTACCAATCTTACCCAAATTACTACCAATCCTACCCAAATTACTACCTATCTTACCCAAATTTCTAGCAATCTTACCTAAATTTCTACCAATCTTACCCAAATTTCTACCAATCTTACCCAAATTTCTACCAATCTTACCTAAATTTCTACCAATCTTACCCAAATTACTACCAATCTTACCCAAATTTTTACCACTCCTATCCTAATTTCTACGAATCTTACCCAAATTACTACCAATCTTACCCAAATTTCTACCACTCCTATCCTAATTTCTACGAATCTTACCCAAGTTACCAAAATTTCTACCAAACCTAACCAAATTTCTACCAATCTTACCTAAATTTCTACCAATCTTACCCAAATTACTACCAATCTTACCCGAATTTCTACCAATCTTTCCCAAATTTCTACCAATCTCACCCAAATTTCTACCAATCTTACCCAAATTTCTACCAATCTTACCTGTATTTCTACCAATCTTACCCGTATTTCTACCAATCTTACCTAAATTTCTACCAATCTTACCCAAATTACTACCAATCTTACCCAATTTTCTACCAATCTTACCCAAATTACTACCAATCTTACCCAATTTTCTACCATTCCTATCCTAATTTCTACCAATCTTACCTGTATTTCTACCAATCTTACCCAAATTTCTACCAATCCTACCCAAATTTCTAACAATCTTACCCAAATTTCTACCAAGCCTATCCAAATTTCTACCAATCTTACCTACCATCTTACCTACCACCCTATCCAAATTTCTTCCAATCCACTCCAAATTTCTACCAATACTATCCAAATTTCTCCTTATCCTATCCAAATTTCTACCAATCCTATCCTACTTTCTACCAATCTTACCCAAATATTCTACCAATCTTACCCAAATATTCTATCAATTTTACCCAAATTTCTACCAATCTTACCCAAATTTCTAACAATCTTACCCAAATTTCTACCAATCTTACCCAAATTTCTACCAATCTTACCCAAACTTCTACCAATCTTAGCTAAATTTCTACCAATCTTACCCAAATTACTACCAATCCTACCCAAATTACTACCTATCTTACCCAAATTTCTAGCAATCTTACCTAAATTTCTACCAATCTTACCCAAATTTCTACCAATCTTACCCAAATTTCTACCAATCTTACCTAAATTTCTACCAATCTTACCCAAATTACTACCAATCTTACCCAATTTTCTACCATTCCTATCCTAATTTCTACCAATCTTACCAAAATTTTTACCAATCTTACCCATATTTCTACCAAACTTACCCAAAACCCTACAAATCTTACCCGAATTTCTACCAATCTTTCCCATATTTCTACCAATCTTACCCAAATTTCTACCAATCTTACCCAAATTTCTACCAATCTTACCCGAATTTCTACCACTCTTACCCAAATTTCTACCAATCTTACCTAAATTTCTACCAATCTTACCCAAATTTCTACTAATCTTACCTAAATTTCTACCACTCCTATCCTAATTTCTACGAATCCTACCCAAATTACTACCAATCTTACCAAAATTTCTACCAATCTTACCCAAATTACTACCAATCTTACCCAAATTTTTACCACTCCTATCCTAATTTCTACGAATCTTACCCAAATTACTACCAATCTTACCCAAATTTCTACCACTCCTATCCTAATTTCTACGAATCCTACCCAAATTACTACCAATCAATCTTACCAAAAATTCCAACAAACTTACCCAAATTTCTACCAATCTTACCTAAATTTCTACCAATCTTACCCAAATTACTACCAATCTTACCCAAATTTCTACCACTCCTATCCTAATTTCTACGAATCTTACCCAAGTTACCAAAATTTCTACCAAACCTTACCAAATTTCTACCAATCTTACCTAAATTTCTACCAATCTTACCCAAATTTCTACCAATCTTACCCAAATTTCTACCAATCTTACCCATATTTCTACCAAACTTACCCAAAATCCTACAAATCTTACCCGAATTTCTACCAATCTTTCCCAAATTTCTACCAATCTCACCCAAATTTCTACCAATCTTACCCAAATTTCTACCAATCTTACCTGTATTTCTACCAATCTTACCCGTATTTCTACCAATCTTACCTAAATTTCTACCAATCTTACCCAAATTACTACCAATCTTACCCAATTTTCTACCAATCTTACCCAAATTACTACCAATCTTACCCAATTTTCTACCATTCCTATCCTAATTTCTACCAATCTTACCTGTATTTCTACCAATCTTACCCAAATTTCTACCAATCCTACCCAAATTTCTAACAATCTTACCCAAATTTCTACCAAGCCTATCCAAATTTCTACCAATCTTACCTACCATCTTACCTACCACCCTATCCAAATTTCTTCCAATCCACTCCAAATTTCTACCAATACTATCCAAATTTCTCCTTATCCTATCCAAATTTCTACCAATCCTATCCTACTTTCTACCAATCTTACCCAAATATTCTACCAATCTTACCCAAATATTCTATCAATTTTACCCAAATTTCTACCAATCTTACCCAAATTTCTAACAATCTTACCCAAATTTCTACCAATCTTACCCAAATTTCTACCAATCTTACCCAAACTTCTACCAATCTTAGCTAAATTTCTACCAATCTTACCCAAATTACTACCAATCCTACCCAAATTACTACCTATCTTACCCAAATTTCTAGCAATCTTACCTAAATTTCTACCAATCTTACCCAAATTTCTACCAATCTTACCCAAATTTCTACCAATCTTACCTAAATTTCTACCAATCTTACCCAAATTACTACCAATCTTACCCAAATTTCTAGCAATCTTACCAAAATTTCTACCAATCTTACCCAAATTTCTACCACTCCTATCCTAATTTCTACGAATCCTACCCAAATTTCTAGCAATCTTACCAAAATTTCTACCAATCTTACCCATATTTCTACCAATCTTACCCAAATTTCTACCAATGTTACCTAAATTGCAACCAATCTTACCCAAATTTCTACCAATCTTACCCAAATTTCTACCACTCCTATCCTAATTTCTACGAATCCTACCCAAATTACTACCAATCTTACCAAAATTTCTACCAATCTTACCCAAATTTCTACCAATCTTACCTAAATTTCTACCAATCTTACCCAAATTACTACCAATCTTACCCAATTTTCTACCATTCCTATCCTAATTTCTACCAATCTTACCAAAATTTTTACCAATCTTACCCATATTTCTACCAAACTTACCCAAAATCCTACAAATCTTACCCGAATTTCTACCAATCTTTCCCATATTTCTACCAATCTTACCCAAATTTCTACCAATCTTACCCAAATTTCTACCAATCTTTCCTGTATTTCTACCAATCTTACCCGTATTTCTACCAATCTTACCCAAATTTCTAACAATCTTACGTAAATTTCTACCAATCTCACCCAAATTTCTACCAATCTTACCCAAATTTCTACCAATCTTACCTAAATTTCTACCAATCTTACCCAAATTACTACCAATCTTACCCAAATTTCTACCACTCCTACCCAAATTTCTACCAATCCTTTCCTAATTTCTACCAATCCTACCCAAATTACTACCAATCCTATCCAAATTTCTACCAATCTTTCCTAAATTTCTACCAATCTTACCCAAATTTCTACCACTCCTATCCTAATTTCTACGAATCCTACCCAAATTACTACCAATCTTACCAAAATTTCTACCAATCTTACCTAAATTTCTACCAATCTTACCCAAATTACTACCAATCTTACCCAAATTTCTACCACTCTTACCCAAATTTCTACCAATCTTACCCAAATTTCTAGCAATCTTACCAAAATTTCTACCAATCTTACCCAAATTTCTACCACTCCTATCCTAATTTCTACGAATCTTACCCAAGTTACCAAAATTTCTACCAAACCTAACCAAATTTCTACCAATCTTACCTAAATTTCTACCAATCTTACCCAAATTACTACCAATCTTACCCAAATTTCTACCACTCCTACCCAAATTTCTACCAATCCTATCCTAATTTCTACCAATCCTACCCAAATTACTACCAATCCTATCCAAATTTCTACCAATCTTACCTAAATTTCTACCAATCTTACCCAAATTTCTACCACTCCTATCCTAATTTCTACGAATCCTACCCAAATTACTACCAATCTTACCAAAATTTCTACCAATCTTACCTAAATTTCTACCAATCTTACCCAAATTACTACCAATCTTACCCAAATTTCTACCACTCTTACCCAAATTTCTACCAATCTTACCCAAATTTCTAGCAATCTTACCAAAATTTCTACCAATCTTACCCAAATTTCTACCACTCCTATCCTAATTTCTACGAATCCTACCCAAATTTCTAGCAATCTTACCAAAATTTCTACCAATCTTACCCATATTTCTACCAATCTTACCCAAATTTCTACCAATGTTACCTAAATTGCAACCAATCTTACCCAAATTTCTACCAATCTTACCCAAATTTCTACCACTCCTATCCTAATTTCTACGAATCCTACCCAAATTACTACCAATCTTACCAAAATTTCTACCAATCTTACCCAAATTTCTACCAATCTTACCTAAATTTCTACCAATCTTACCCAAATTACTACCAATCTTACCCAATTTTCTACCAATCTTACCTAAATTTCTACCAATCTTACCCAAATTACTACCAATCTTACCCAAATTTCTACCACTCTTACCCAAATTTCTACCAATCTTACCCAAATTTCTAGCAATCTTACCAAAATTTCTACCAATCTTACCCAAATGTCTACCACTCCTATCCTAATTTCTACGAATCCTACCCAAATTTCTAGCAATCTTACCAAAATTTCTACCAATCTTACCCATATTTCTACCAATCTTACCCAAATTTCTACCAATGTTACCTAAATTGCAACCAATCTTACCCAAATTTCTACCAATCTTACCCAAATTTCTACCACTCCTATCCTAATTTCTACGAATCCTACCCAAATTACTACCAATCTTACCAAAATTTCTACCAATCTTACCCAAATTTCTACCAATCTTACCTAAATTTCTACCAATCTTTCCCAAATTACTACCAATCTTACCCAATTTTCTACCAATCTTACCCAATTTTCTACCATTCCTATCCTAATTTCTACCAATCTTACCAAAATTTTTACCAATCTTACCCATATTTCTACCAAACTTACCCAAAATCCTACAAATCTTACCCGAATTTCTACCAATCTTTCCCATATTTCTACCAATCTTACCCAAATTTCTACCAATCTTACCCAAATTTCTACCAATCTTACCCAAATTTCTACCACTCTTACCCAAATTTCTAGCAATCTTACCTAAATTTCTACCAATCTTACCCAAATTTCTACCAATCTTACCCAAATTTCTACCACTCTTACCCAAATTTCTACCAATCTTACCTAAATTTCTACCAATCTTACCCAAATTTCTACCAATCTTACCTAAATTTCTACCACTCCTATCCTAATTTCTACGAATCCTACCCAAATTTCTAGCAATCTTACCAAAATTTCTACCAATCTTACCCATATTTCTACCAATCTTACCCAAATTTCTACCAATGTTACCTAAATTGCAACCAATCTTACCCAAATTTCTACCAATCTTACCCAAATTTCTACCACTCCTATCCTAATTTCTACGAATCCTACCCAAATTACTACCAATCTTACCAAAATTTCTACCAATCTTACCCAAATTTCTACCAATCTTACCCAAATTTCTACCAATCTTACCTAAATTTCTACCAATCTTACCCAAATTTCTACCACTCCTATCCTAATTTCTACGAATCTTACCCAAATTACTACCAATCTTACCAAAAATTCCAACAATCTTACCCAAATTTCTACCACTCTTACCCAAATTTCTACCAATCTTACCTAAATTTCTACCAATCTTACCCAAATTTCTACCAATCTTACCTAAATTTCTACCACTCCTATCCTAATTTCTACGAATCCTACCCAAATTACTACCAATCTTACCAAAATTTCTACCAATCTTACCCAAATTTCTACCAATCTTACCTAAATTTCTACCAATCTTACCCAAATTACTACCAATCTTACCCAAATTTTTACCACTCCTATCCTAATTTCTACGAATCTTACCCAAATTACTACCAATCTTACCCAAATTTCTACCACTCCTATCCTAATTTCTACGAATCTTACCCAAGTTACCAAAATTTCTACCAAACCTAACCAAATTTCTACCAATCTTACCTAAATTTCTACCAATCTTACCCAAATTTCTACCACTCCTATCCTAATTTCTACGAATCTTACCCAAATTACTACCAATCTTACCAAAAATTCCAACAAACTTACCCAAATTTCTACCAATCTTATCTAAATTTCTACCAATCTTACCCAAATTACTACCAATCTTACCCAAATTTCTACCACTCCTATCCTAATTTCTACGAATCTTACCCAAGTTACCAAAATTTCTACCAAACCTTACCAAATTTCTACCAATCTTACCTAAATTTCTACCAATCTTACCCAAATTTCTACCAATCTTACCCAAATTTCTACCAATCTTACCCATATTTCTACCAAACTTACCCAAAATCCTACAAATCTTACCCGAATTTCTACCAATCTTTCCCAAATTTCTACCAATCTTACCCAAATTACTACCTATCTTACCCAAATTACTACCAATCTTACCAAAATTTCTACCAATCTTACCCAAATTTCTACCAATCTTACCTAAATTCACATCCTTGGAGCTGCGAGCAAACCTGTGGGCAATCATATTCGCCCTCACCGACAGCGCCCTCCTTTCTCGCTCAATATCAGCGTTGTCCTTCAGGTCGGACGTCACAATATGGCCCAGATATCTAAAAGTATGTACCCGCTCCAAGAGCACCCCACATAGCCTTACTGGTGGAACCTCCGCCGGATACTTAGAACCCGCGTTGAAGACCATAAGCTCGCTCTTTTTGATGTTATATTTTAGGCCATGTGTACGAGCGTACGTTTCGCAAATGCTAATTAGCTCTCTGAGTCCCCCTATTGACGCGCTCAGCAGTACCATATCATCAGCGTAGCTGATGTTGTTAAAGCAAACATCATCAACATAGCATCCCACATGGCGGCTGCTGAGCTCGGCAACAAGCCCATCGATATACAGATTGAAGAGCGTTGGTGAGCTCAATCCTCCCTGCCTCACCCCGCACTACAACCTGTACGAGTCCGACAGAGCTCCCGACCATTTAACATTATTGACCTGGTTCCCGTACCTTACCGACAACTTTCCTATTAAGCAACTTCCTCCACAGCACTTTCAAACGCCCTAGACAGATCGAGGAAGCAGGCATAAACAGGCGTGCTCCGATCCGTGTAATATCTGACAGCATGCTTTAAACTCAGTATAGCACTATCTGTGGGGTCTACCCTTTATAGCAGAACTTTTTATGTCATAATATTGTTTTGCATAACAGCGGATAGCATAAACTTCATTTCGCAGAAAATCGTTTGGCAGACAGTCATTTATCATACATTCAAAATTCATAATTTTGTAAGTCAGAATCATTTTTAGGCATAAATTTCATATCCATAATAATTAAAAAGTAGAACCATCATATCGCAGAAAGTTCACAGTCAGAATCGTCTTTTGGCATACATTTCATATCGATAGTTATTAAAAGGCAGAACTATCATATCTCAGAAAGTTTAGGGTTAGAATCATCTTTTGGCATACATTTCATATCCATAATCATTACAGAAAATTCATTCATTCATTCACCATGCATGCAGCATGCCAACAAGCATACACCATGCATGCAGCAATCATGCAGCATGCAAGCAAGCATGCAGCATGCAAGCAAGCATGCAGCATGCAAGCGAGCATGCAAACAAGCATACACCATGCATGCAGCAAGCATGCAGCATGCAAGCAAGCATGCAAACATGCAAAGAAGCATACACCATGCATACACCATGCATGCAGCAAGCATGCAGCATGCAAGCAAGCATGCAGCATGCAAGCGAGCATGCAAACATGCAAGCAAGCATACACCATGCATGCAGCAAGCATGCAGCATGCAAGCAAGCATGCAACATGCAGCATGCATGGTTTCTGTCACAGCTCCGGCGCTGCGGGGCTCCGGCGGTCCCACGCGAGCTTATCGTCGCAGATGGTTTTAAGGCTCACCACCTGCTCCTCAGCTCACGGGCCGCCTCGCCCCTCCGCGCCTACGCGGGCTTAAATTACACTCTAGGGGTAGGGCAGACAAGACTACGTGGAGTCGGTTTTGCAGCGATTCGTTTCTGTCACTAACTTTTGTAGCACAACATATTATTGACTTTTCACGACAATGTTTTAATTTAAGGTTAAAAATGCTATTGTATAGAAATGTCAATATGCCTAATAAAATTATTCCAAACGAAATTCTGCCATTTTCATAAGTATGCGAAGTGAACGTTATGCTAAACGAAATTATGCGAAATTTTAACTTTGCCAAAGGTAATTATGCCAAATAAAATTCTGCTATCTTAAAAGTATGCCATTGTAAATTCGGACATATAAACATTCGGCCAAACAATAATTATATTAAATCATTTTTATGCCTTAAAAATATTCGTTTAAAGAAGATTATGCAAAGTGTGTTATGCCAAATAAATTTCGGAGCATCAAGATTCTGCCAGATGGAGGGAACCCCTATCTGTGGACAGTTTGGGCCTGAACCCGAACTGGTCATCGTGCAATTAAAGAAATGGCTTATTGAAAAATGTTTTTATGATATTAACGAATTCATGACATGTAAATAATAATAAGTATGTAACGGTTCAATGAAACATGGATCGTAAGATAGCCAATCAGTTTTATTTCACTTTCACAATGATGACAAGTAAAACTTATATAGGTAGGTACAAAAGTAAATAATACTACACGGTACGTTCCCAGCCAGTTCGTGACGCGAGGGGCGCCACGAAACAAGTAGGATGCGTCACCGCGGGGCGTGAGGGGAGGGCGTCTAGACTAGGCGAGCTCTTCCAATGCGTGGAAACAGCGGCGCGCTAGCACAGACTGACTGCTCGACGCCGCGCCGACCCCTTATATACGCGAGGCGGCCTAACGTTGTGTGCGTGAGTAACGTCTCGACGCAGCGGTGTTGTGTGGCGCATAGCTGTAGACGTTCGTTGTTGCTACAGGCTCCCCCTCTGGATGCGAAGTCGCCCCGACGAGTAGCCAGTCAAGATGACTGTTCCACCGACAAAGCTGAACGAAACGCGTGTCGCCGTGGTCGTCCTCGTCCACGGGAGGGTGCAGTGGCGCCTTCAGGGTTTGGCCTAGGTTTAGGCGGACGCCCGCGTTTCTTCAGTGGGCGCACCGGTGAAGGGAGGGGACTTGCCTCATGGCCTTGGAACGGAGTCAAGGCGGATGTATGATACACTCCAAGGGGTTTATCTGGAGCAGTGGGATCTGAAATCAGATAAGATGAAGCACCATGACGTGCTAGGATTAGATAAGGGCCATCCCTACGAGGACAGAATTTAGCACTTATTCCTCGAGCAGCATTACTTATTGGATGGGTAGTTGCTAATACCAAGTCACCGGGAGTGTAACCGGGATCTTCTCTACGTCCTTGGTCTACCATCTTCTTCCTGCGTTCTTCTAGATTCTCTCTGACATCTCTAGCCTTGTTCAGCGTATTGGCGAGAAGTAGTAACTTCGGCGTAATTTCAGGCACAAAATTTTCAGACAGTAAAATCTGACGTAAATCGTGAGTATTGTCATCCGGAGTACGCAGTTCTCGTGCAAATGTTAAGTACGCTGGCGTATAACCTGTAGTGAGGCAAGTTGCGGTATTCATCGCAAACCGTATGCTGGGTAACTTATCACTCCAACTCCCATGTTCATCTCCTACTAAAATGGCCAGTTGTGTCTTTAAGTCTCTGTTTTTCCTTTCTACCGGGTTTGCAGCTGGGTGATACACTGGTGTGAATGTGTGCTTAATTCGCAGACAATAGGTTAACTGTTGCATCACAGCACTCACAAATTGTGGTCCATTATCGCTTATTAGGCGTCTGGGCACACCGTACCGAAGGAAAATCTCGTTCATCAAAACTGTCGCGCAATTTTCAGCGCTGGCAGTCTCCAAAGCAAACAATTCTATCCAGCCAGTAGCAATATCTTCAGCTATCAGTATCCATGTCTTACTGGTAATCGTTGACGGTAAAGGTCCAAATAGGTCAAAGGCGAGGGTTTCGAAACGTTGGTTGACGGGCGTGGTTTGGAGCAAACCAGCTGGTTTCAAGTTGGATGGCTTAAACCTCTGGCATGCAACACAGTTCTTAAGATATGCTTCGATATACTTTCTCATACCCTTCCAATGATATCGCTTCGAGATGCGTTGATATGTCTTATCTACGCCGTAATGTCCCGCCAAAGGGTCGTCGTGGTATGCTGAAAGAACATTTGCCCATTCATGCTGAGGAACTACGAGTTGTGCCTCATCTGAGTCATCCGACGGGTGATATCGGTACAATAACCCATTGTTCATGATGTACCCTTTGTTACTCCAGTACACGGCATTATCCTTACGATCTGCGTCTTCTAAGGCAGTTACGATGCTGGAGATATCTTCATCCTTCAGTTGTTCTGCCCTAATTTCAGAAGGCGGTCTCTGCGGCATATCCACGGCTACGCTACACACTCCACAGGTGTTTTCGGTGCTCTCATTGCAAATAGGTCTGGACAGCGTGTCTGCAACCACATTCGTCCTACCTGGTGCATACTGGATGGTAATATCATACGCCTGTATCTGCAAAGCCCATCTAGCTAATCGACCAGTTGGAGACCGTAACGACATCAACCACTTCAGGGCTTGATGGTCCGTAACCACTGTTACTGGGAGGCCTTCAATGTATCCACGGAATTTTTAAATCGCCCAAACTACTGCAAGAGCCTCCCTCTCGGTCGTGGAATAATTGCGTTCTGCAGGGGTCATCAGCCTACTGGCATACTCGACGGGATGCTCGTCCTTTCCCTCCCCCTGCACTAGAACTGCTCCAAGTGCATAGTTGCTTGCATCACTTTTAATAATATAACCTCTCGTCTCGTCGGCTTGTCGTAGCACAGGGATAGATGTAAGACGTATTTTGAGCTCTTGATAAGCCTGCTCCTGTTCCGCTGACCAAGTCCATACCGAGTTTTTCCTAGTTAAACGGGAGAGTGGTTCACTGATTCCGGCAAAGTTTGGTATGAATCGCCTGTACCAAGAACAGGTCTGTAGGAACGTCATCAGATGTTTCAGATTCTTGGGTGCTGGATAGGCTAGTATGGCTGCCACCTTCTCGGGATCAGCCTTCAGACCTTCTGGAGTAATAATGTGCCCTAAATACTTAATTGTTGAGCAACAAAATCGGCACTTACTAAAGTTTACATGAAGGTTGCTTTCCTTCAGCTTACTTAGTACTTTACCCAAATCTGATAGGTGTGCTTGATAGGTAGCCGAAAAAATGATTAGGTCGTCTAGGTAAGCGAGCATCTTTACATTCTCCAGGCTAACTCGAATCCTGTCTATCAGACGCTGGAACGTAGAGGGTGCATTGCGAAGTCCAAATGGCATCCTCTTAAAACGGTACATACCGAATGGAGTTATTAATGCCGTCTTATCCTGATCCTCAAGTTTTACTTTCACTTGCCAGTAACCAGCGCGTAAATCCAGGGTCGACATGAAAGGCGTTGGCTTAGCAGCATGAAGCAGGTCATCAATGCGGGGAATAGGATACTTGTCGGGAACCGTTATGGCATTAAGTTTACGGTAATCAACGCAAACTCGTACTGAACCGTCTTTCTTTGGTACCATTACAACGGGTGCAGACCAGGGTGATGAGCATGCTTCAATTACTCCACTGTCCAACATCTTCTTTACCTCTTTCTTTAACATAGCCATGCGTGGCGGTGAAAGACGGTATGGAGGTACAGAGATGGGGTTATGCTTACCCGTGTCGATGCAGTGTTCAGCGAGGGTAGTCGGTTCTCCACCTTCACCGAAAACTTCTTGATAATCCCATAGCACTTCCATCAGCTGTGATCTTTGAGTTGCGTCTAGCGTCTCTGATGAGACCTCTTCCACTTCCAAAGATCCAATTTCGACATCATTGCTGCTATTACTATGATCGCTAGGAAAAAGCGCCTTGGAGTGTGGAGATAGTTCACACTGAGCACCGTGAAGCTGCATCTGGGCATCACGGACCATAAAGTCTACGAACCTTGGAGAATACCCATCGAATAATGGTCGGGATCGCTTCCTTGGACTAGGGGACAGCTCAATTGGCACTACGCGATATGGCATCATGCTTGTGGTGCAGGCACTCGTTTCCGGGAGTGATGGTTCTCCGCTGGATAATGAACTGCCAGTTGCTGGAGTGCATGCGCTGGGTTGTGGCAGTGCCGGTTCCAGTACGCCTTCGTCCCGCGGGGTTATTGACAAAGGAGAAATAAATTCAGGCAGCTCGACATCTTTTAGCATAGACCGTAACTGAGGATTAAAATAAACGGGCGTAGCCTCTACCTGGGCCATTGATATCTCCTCAGCATCTTCGTCTTGGAGGTCGAAGATGTCATAGGGGCAATCCTCGAAATGCCATGTCATCTGCGGAACGTTTATTACCATCTTAGCATCCTGGATAAAGCCGACGCCCAACAGTGTGCGAGATTCTCGAGCTTCCGGGAACACGATAAAAGTCGTTTGCACAACACGGTAACAGACACTGACGGGTGCATTCACGGTCAAAACTTCTCTCATCGTCTTCGTGCCATCAGCCAGTTTCACTACAAGCTGTTGTGTCTGAAATGCAAATCCGAGTCTTCGTAGGCATTTGTATAGCGTAAATGATGCAACGCTCGTTTTTGCGCAAGTATCCACATAGGCACTACCGGTTATTTTGCCTATGGCAATACCAATAACCGGCCTAGGACGTACGTCCACCTGAGTGTTCATAAAACAGAAACTTACTTCAGCCTTGGGCGCCTTTGGCTCAGCCTTGGCGCAGGTTGTGCATTTTGAGCGGATCACTCCTGGTGCACCACATCCGTAACATGAAAAAGTTGGCGTAGAAGGTGATGGTGCCTGGGTGCCTATAGCGGCATTTGTATGCGCAGGTTTGGCGGCAGAAGTTCCACTACCAGAAGCGAGATCCTTCTTCTCCTTCTTCCGACATGTCTCAACTGAATGTCCAGGTAATCGACAGTACGTGCAACGCTTCTTTTTAAATGACACTTTTCCTGTCTCTTTTCCCTTCTCTGTCCCTTCTTCTGGCACTTCCTTTTCAACCAGGAGCTCTTCCACTCCTCTGGCTGCCTTCACTAGGGCGTCAAAAGTATTGACAGTCTCGCGTGCCATCTTTACCCTTATTTTGTACCTCAATTGCCCGTAGATCATGTCGATTTGTTGGGTCTCTGTGTGTGGCTCTGGCATTTGTGCAATAAGAGCCCTCTTCTTAGCCACAAACACTTCTGTCAATTCATCCTCACCTTGTTTAATATTTACAATGTTCTGGTACAGCTGGTAGGCAGGTCTTTTAGGAGCAAAGGCGTGGCGAACTCTTGACTCAAACTCTTTCCATGTTTTCACCTGGTCCTTTATCCCATTCCACCAGGTGGCTGCCTCTTCCCTCAAAATTAAGGGAACGCTCATGATGGCATCTTCGTCGGAGATCTGTTCTACGGACTTGAATACCGTAGCCGTGGCAAGAAAAGATTCTACCGATTCAGTGTCTCTGGCACCATTAAAGGTGATTTTGCAAGTGGCGAAAGAGCCTCGTCGCTGTTGGTTACCAATCACTGAGAGTAACTTCTCGAATTGCTCGGTTGATAAATTCATGGTAGTTGGCGGTTCCTCCTTTATTTTCCTTCGTAATCTTGAAGTTGGGCTAGCCTGCTTCCGGGCCCCACGTTGGGCGCCAGATTGTAACGGTTCAATGAAACATGGATCGTAAGATAGCCAATCAGTTTTATTTCACTTTCACAATGATGACAAGTAAAACTTATATAGGTAGGTACAAAAGTAAATAATACTACACGGTACGTTCCCAGCCAGTTCGTGACGCGAGGGGCGCCACGAAACAAGTAGGATGCGTCACCGCGGGGCGTGAGGGGAGGGCGTCTAGACTAGGCGAGCTCTTCCAATGCGTGGAAACAGCGGCGCGCTAGCACAGACTGACTGCTCGACGCCGCGCCGACCCCTTATATACGCGAGGCGGCCTAACGTTGTGTGCGTGAGTAACGTCTCGACGCAGCGGTGTTGTGTGGCGCATAGCTGTAGACGTTCGTTGTTGCTACAAGTACTTTTATTTTTTATCTTTTTATTTTTTTGGAGGTTATGGATCAATTTTTGTATTTAAGAAATGACTCATTGTTTTTATATTATTGCTAAATTAATGAATGACATGTGAATAATAATAATGACATTTTAAATTGTATCAATTGTAAATGAATCAATTCTGCATGCCGATTATACGGTGAGTCATGCTGAACTTCTACAATGTATAATGTAATTATGTAACGTAACACCCTGTACCTAACCATGTTTCTGGCAAAATAAATTATTCTATTCTATTCTAGAAGGAAATTTCCTACTTAAAGTTGTTTTTAAAGCCTCTTTAATTGATGATGAGTTAATAGGTACATCTTTAGTGGTACCTATTTTTGTAATCGTTTCTACTAATGTACTTATAAATTTATCGGATTTCATTAGATTATTAATTTGTATTTTAAGCATTTTAAGTAGGTCAACTACACAAGCTACGTCGCTTAACGCTGTATTCTTAATTCGCATGGTTTCACAAAGAGCAAGCCTATCGTCGGTGAAACACGAAACCAATAGTATACACCTATAAAAATGTGTAACAGCCAGGTCAAACCGCAACAGAACAACGTGGCAGTGTCCCAAACGGTATCCAATGAAATCATCGGACAGTATCACAATACAGTGGAAATTATTATGATAGCATTTGCCGTCATTTTTGGAATCGTTTTACTGTGGTTAATCAGACACCAATGCAGGAAACATGTGCGGAACTGGCTCCGCAAAGAAGCAGACGTAATTGGGCTGGCACCAGTAGCCAAAGGCATCTCTGTACAACAGCCAACTAATAACCGTGCAACAGACGTATATTAGAGTCAGTGAATAAAGTGTATTGTGTAGATTATAATTATAATTACAAGATCTTAAGTTACATGAATTGTAAAACATACACATCAAACGGGTTATAGCACAACCAATGTCGTCATGTAAGATGATACTCAGCTATGTGTAATGCCGGACCGACGGCTGCGAACGTTAGTCGATAAGCAAAAGTGTGAGTAGTAATAAGGCAATTCAACAATATTCAGTAGATATAATATCATAATAATGTATTTGTGTAGTCTATTAGTGGCGTTGTCATAATGAATACTGTGGGCCCCAAGGGGCGTTATTTTTTTGTTATGGCAGAGTAGGTCGTTATGGCAACTACCCTTAACATCATCAGCGTCACGGGTGATACACCAACAATTTAAAGACGGACCCTTGAAAAACAGGTGCCCGCGAACAAGCTAGCACGTCAGAGTAGATACGTAACTTATGCTAGAAATTAAAGATGGGAACACACTAAAGAAACAACTGTAAGCAAGATAATTTATTAGCACAACAATGTAAACAAAAGTTATGTCAAGTCGGCTTCGTACGACAACATAAGTTCTCAGTATTCATAAGTATAATCTTTAAGATGATATGTACAATTTGTCAAATTTTGGGGGTATGTAGTGTAGGGACACAATGTAAGCGTGAATGGCAGAACGCTAGATAAGCAGAAATGCGCGCGAGCGAGATGTATGAACAGCGGACTAGTTACTGCGCACTGGTCCGAGTGGAAGGTTGTCTTGACGGGTTTCTGGTGAATAAACGTGCTCCTCGTTACCTACCAACAGTGACTTTAATTTCGCGGTCCTACAACCTTCTGATCGCTTAGGGGTCTAAGACGCCACGTACTGGGCGATAATTTGCACCCCGAGAGAACCCCGAAACATCTAAAGTTCGAGCAGTTAGAGCTGGGAATGCGTTAATGTCGAAAAGATCAGAGTATGTGACAGTTCGTGACTTGATTTTATTTTCATCAACTTCTTGTTTTTTAATTGGATAAGATGAGGAGATAGCTATGGGATTACCTTTGCAGTTTGCGCATTTAGCATCCTTGGGGTCAACCCGACAATTCTTAAAATTATGGTTTAATGTACAAATTGAACATACCTCAGTATTGCGACAGAATTTGGCAATATGTCCATATCGCAGACACTTAAGGCATTGGCATAAACAAAGTAAACAAATACTTTGCAAATGTAGGAAGCTCACTAGCTAATAAAATATACCAAAAAAAAGTAAACACACCTAACCACAACATAAGGGATAAAATCACTAAATATGGAACTACCAACTCGTTTGTACTCCTTGATACATCTGAAGACGAAGTAGAACGTTTAATCCTTAATATGAAAATAGATTGTGGCAGTGGTTGGGATAACATTAGCTCTAAGTTTCTAAAAATCTACAAAAATATAATAATACCACCGCTTACAAAAAAATTTAACGTTTGCTTGCAAACTGGAGTGTTTCCTGACTGTTTAAAAAAAGCAGAAATATGTCCCATTCATAAGAGTGGTGACAGAAATCGTGTCGAAAATTACCGGCCAATTAGCATCCTACCGTCATTATCAAAATTATTGGAACGAATAATAAACGCTAGATTAATGGGCTATTTGGAAAAAAATGATTTACTTTCTAAAAACCAATACGGATTTCGGCAAGGAAAATCTACGGATCAAGCAGTAAATAAACTTATGAATTACCTTTCATCTAAATTAGATAGTAAGAAAAAATGTCTTACTGTCTTCTTAGACTTGGCAAAGGCGTTTGACACGATTTCTGTTTCCATCTTACTTGAAAAATTAGAAAGGCACGGAATATTAAGAATATTTTTGAGGATGGGAAATCATCAAATGACTCCTCCCGCTCTGGGTGGAGCAGAAGGGAGTGTCAGACTTTTACTGACTAAAACCCACCCGTGTTCCTTCCTTAGCCCTTTATGTTCCAGGGCAGCGGTAAACCCTTTCGGATGGTCCCGCTACCCTGGCAGGCTTCGGCCCTGTGGGGCCCCGTCACTTGCTGACATCTCTTTGAGGCGCGCGTGGAACACGAACACGCCGTCCGGCACGGGCCTAGTCCTGATCGGACGGAGAGCTACCCATTACTCTCCGCCCGCAGGCCCGCGCCTACGGTGGCCGGGAGTCGTCACGCGGCTCCCGACGCCCGGAGCGTCTCCCGCGGCGGCTGAGGCGTGAGGTGCGCAAGGCGCGTTCCCTCGCCCACCCCGCCACCTCCTTCGCTAGCATGACTGCTTCGCAGAAGGAGGTGACTGCCTCCCACTCCCTCTCACCCCGGACCATGGCTTGAACCAGGGCCGGGCGCGAGAGGTCGCCGCCGCTGCCAATCGCCTCTACGAGGACACGGCGGTGCTCTGCCCAAGCAGGGCAGACCTCCACCGTATGCTCCACCGTGTCCTCTGGGCGATCCTGACAGTGGTGACACCCGGGCGTCTCCTCCCGCCTGATGATGTGCAGGAACCTCCCGAAACATCCGTGTCCGGAGAGGACCTGCGTCAGGCGGTAGGTGAGAGCGCCGTGACGTCTCTCTAGCCACTCCTCAAAGAGGGGTCTTACCGCCGCTATCGTGGCGTGCCCTGCGCTGGGTTGCGATAGTCGCTCCTTCCATGCCGCCATGAGATCGCACCGGAGGTTCGTCCGCTCCGCCGCGGTTTGCCGCGGATGCGGAGTTTCCCCCCGGCGTAGTGCCTCCGCGCGCCAATCATATAGGCGCGCGAGGACTATCGCCTCCAGATCCCATGGTGGCAGTCCGGCAAGGAGGCTTGCTGCCTCGCCCGAGATCGTGCGGTAGCCCCGGATCAGCCTTACGGCTACCACCTTTTGGGGCGCGTTCAGGTAGTGTGCGGCTCGAAGCCGCAGTGAACGCGCCCATACCGGGGCCCCATATAGGGCCATGGACCGCACGACCCCCGCGTAAAGCCTCCGGCAGGAGGCGTTTGGCCCCCTCAGGTTGGGCAAGAGCCGCTTTAGGGCAGCCCCGGCCCGTTCCAGTTTGGGGGCCAAACGTCGGAAGTGCTCGACGAAGTTCCATCGACTGTCGAGGACGAGACCCAGGTACCTCATCGTGGTCTCGACGCCGATGTGAACCCCTCCTACCACTAGTTGGGATCCCGGAGGTGGCCCGTACCGAGGCCCATGAAAGGACATGGCCTCAGACTTGTGCAATGCCACCTCGAGACCCAACCGCCGGATCCTTTCCACGACTATCGCAACCCCGCGTGTCATCGCGTCGGCCGCCGCCTGATGCGACCTCCCCTGCGCCAGGACCAGCGTGTCGTCAGCGTAGCAAACTACGCTGACGCCTTCAGGGAGGTCGGCCCGCAGCACCCAGTCGTAACCGATGTCCCACAGGAGCGGCCCCAGAACCGATCCCTGTGGGACACCGCACGACATCTCTCGCCGGTTCCAGTTCCCGTCGCGACCGGGGTAGATGACGGCTCTGTCCGTCAAATACGCCCCGACTACTCGACGGAGGTAGGTCGGCACCCGGTGATACCGGAGTGCCTCCCCAATGCAGCTCCAGGGCAGGGTGTTGAACGCGTTGGCGATGTCGAGTGACACCGCCACGACCACCCCACCCCGGGACACCGCGTCCCCCGTCGTGAGGGCTCTTACGCGCATGATGGCGTCCACCGTAGAGCGCCCCTTGCGGAAGCCAAACTGGCAATCCGCAAGATCCGGCCCAGTCCCCACAAGGTGCCCGACGAGGCGGCCCGCAATTACCCTCTCAAAGAGCTTGCCAACCTCGTCGAGCAGCACTATGGGCCGGTATGCGGACGGAGAGTCCGCAGGGCGCCCCGGCTTCTGAATGAGGACCAGCTTCCCCGTCTTCCAACGGAGTGGAAACTGGCCTCTCTCCATGCATGCGCTTAAGAGCGCCTCCAGTCGAGGCCCGAGAGCCGTCGAGGCCAGGACCCAGGCTTTACCCGGCAAGCCGTCGGGTCCTGGGGCGGTGTTTTTGGCCTTAAGCCTGCCTACCGCCGCTCTCAGATCTACCCCGGTCACTTCAGGGGTGTCGTCGTCGTCGTCCGTGTGGTCCGCTTCGGGCACCGTAAGTGGCGGAGCCATAGGCGGGGGAGTATGCTCCCCGCGTGAAGGGAACAGAGCGCTCACCACCTCCTCCACCAGCTGAGGGCGGAGACTCTGAGTCAGCGGGGGGGCCCAGGTGCGGAGTTTATTCCGCACCATTTTGTAAGGGCGCCCCCATGGATCTCTGTTCAGAGTCTCCAGCATCTCCTCGCGGGCCGTGGCCTTGGCCCGCTGGATAGCCTCTCGGAGGGCGGTCTTCGCCGCTCTGTACCCCTCGTACAGCTCCGCCTCTGTGGCTTCCGCATCCGGAGGGCGGATGCGGCGCCTGCGGTGCCTGGTGTACCGGTGTCGCGCGTCGACGCACGCCTTGCGCAACGCCTCCACCTCCTGCGACCACCAGTACACCCGACGTCGGGCGCATCCTGGCCGGACTCGGGGCATTGCCACGTCACAAATCTCGGACATGGCCTCCCGGAACCACTCCGCCTCATCGTCAATATCAGCAGGCCTGTCCGGTGAAGACACCCAGGCCTGCACGATCGAGGCTTCCAGGAGGAGCTCCCGGTCCAGCTGCTTCAGCGCCCAACGCGGACCACTCGGGGCCTGTCGGACCAGCGCGCTAGAGGTCTGGGTGGAGACATCAAATCGGATATACCGATGGTCGGAGTAGGTCTCCACCTCCTCCATGACGCGCCAGTCGATGACACGCTGTGACAGAGCGGGGCTGGCGAACGTGATGTCCACTACCGACTCGCCCCGCATCCGCACACACGTAGGGACAGAACCCCGATTCACGGCGACCAGGCCTGTTTCCAGAGCCCAGTCCTCCACCATCCTGCCCCGCACATCCGTGCAACGGGAACCCCAGGCCACATTCTTGGCGTTGAAGTCCCCGAGCACTAGCACGGAGAAAGGGTGGCTTCTGGCGACGACGACACCCAACTCTGTTAGAGAGTTCTGGAACTCGGCGAGAGTTCGGCTCGGAGAGAAGTAGACTCCCACTACTACCATCTCTCCGAACCGTGCTGCTACGCACCCCTGTCCCTTCGTGACACCTTCGAGGGACGGGGTACCGGCGGCAGCCGACGAAATTATGGCCACTGAGCCGCTAAGGTCCTCCACCCAGTTATCCCTGGGCGGGACAAAGTACGGCTCAGCGACCACGGCGATATTAATCGACCACTGCGCCATGCTCTGGAGCAACAGGTCCTGAGCGCAGGCGCAGTGGTTGATATTCGCCTGGAGGAGGCGTAAAGGCGGAGCCATTACTCCTCCATTTCAGCCCCCTCCCGGGCCCCTTGTGAGGGACCCTCGGCAGCGGCGGTGGCGTCGGCGGCGGCGGCGGCGGCGGCGGCGGCAGTGGCGGCGGCGGCGGCGGCAGTGGCGGCGACGGTGGTGGTGGTGGCGACGTCGGCGGAGGGCCTGCCTTTCCTCCTGGCTTCGGCGGGTGGGGCGCAGGACTTGCTGCCCGCCCGGTGATCGGCCGGCTTGCCAGCAGCCGCACATGCAGCGCAGTGCGGCGCGGCGTTGCACGAGCCGGCCTTATGTCCGGGCTTACCGCAGCGGAAGCACAAAGTGCTGCGGTCCTCCGAGGTGCACTGGACGCTCACGTGGTGACCCACGTGGCATCGATAGCACCTCAGAGGTCTGGGCTCCAGCAGTTTGACCTGCGCGGACACCCAGCCCACCAGGAGCCTTCCTCCCTCCACAATTTTCCTAGCCGCCGTCACTGGGCAGCTTACCGTTACGGTTCGCATGCCCGTATAGTCAGGACGTATGGTGCCCGCCTTCACCTGGTCGGCCAGACACCCGCCCGTCCTGACGACGGCGGCTACCACCTCCGTCTCCGTTATGGAGTCGTCCAGGCCCACAATGCGCATGTCTGCGCACTTGACGGGCCTGGAGACTCGAGCCTCGTCCGCATTGAGGGACGCCCTTAGCTTCTCAGCTAGGGCGTCAGCGGTGGGGCCACTCGTAGCACCGGGGATCTCCAACATGCGGGCACCAGTGGCGGTCACCCTATGCCGGAGGCCCCCGGTGATCCCCAGCTCTTGGAGATCCACCGTCGCTCTCGCTTTGGTGAGCACGTCACGGTAGGTCACCCCCCTTTTAACCGCGTCTGGCTGTAGTGTAATGACCACAGCCGCGGTCTTAGGGGAGCGAAGCCTAGCCGCAACGGCTCGCTCCTTGCGGCGCCTCCTCTGCGCCTTTTTCCTGGCCGCCTTGGCCGCCTTCTTCTTCTCCCCGACCACCTGCCACTCGGCATTGGTCGTGGGAGATTTCTCTGGGGGAGGCGTAGGTTCTGGGCCCTTCGCCTCCCCAGCCGCTCTGCCCTTCTTTTTAGCCTTGGCCGGCGGTTTGCCGGCAGGCGCCGGTTTTGCCGGCGCGGAGGCTCTGCCAGCCGACGCCGGTTTCGCCGGTGCCGCGGCTCCTCCAGCCGACGCCTGTTTGGCCGCCTTCTTCTTCTCCCCGACCACCTGCCACTCGGCATTGGTCGTGGGAGATTTCTCTGGGGGAGGCGTAGGTTCTGGGCCCTTCGCCTCCCCAGCCGCTCTGCCCTTCTTTTTAGCCTTGGCCGGCGGTTTGCCGGCAGGCGCCGGTTTTGCCGGCGCGGAGGCTCTGCCAGCCGACGCCGGTTTCGCCGGTGCCGCGGCTCCTCCAGCCGACGCCTGTTTGGCCGGCGCCTGGGCCCGGCCGGACGGCCCGGATTTAGGGGCGGCAGCGGCAGCATACGAGGCCGCCTTCGGCCCTGGGGCCGTCCTACCCGCCAAGGGCGGGCGCAGCACAATACCCTCCAGGGCGGTGAACCGCGCCTGGAAGGCTGCCAGTTCCTGCCGAACCAGGTTCAGGACCTGGTTCTCAGCCGGCACGATCCCGCTTGCCGGCTGGCTGGCTGGCTGGCTGGCTGCTGGTGACGCCTGCCCTTTGTCGGGGGCCTTCAGGCCGGCCAGGTCTGCCCGGAGCTTCCTGTTCTCCTCTTGGAGAAGCTCCGTGGCAGCCGTCAGGCGTGCGACCTCCGCCCTAAGTTCGGCTACTGCGCCAGCCGAAGGACCGGCGCAGCTGACCGCCTCCGCTGCCGCCATGATTGCGGCCTTTGCCGAGGCTACGGCCCTGTTCTTGGAGGTTTGCAGCTTCTTCAGGGACACGTCCCGGATCGCGGCCTCCACGACCGCCGCAAACCTCCCCATGCGGTCCGCCTCAGGGCCGCCAGCCTCACCCGCCTCATCGCTTGAGGGCTCCAGAGCGACCGCGCGACCGGTTCCCCCCTCCTTCGCGGGCCCCTCCGCTAGCTCTGCCGCCTCCCGGGCAGTGAGCCCCCTCCCAATGCCTCGCTCTCGGACTCCTCCCCGCCTACTGGTGGGGATTTTCCGAGCCGAGGCCAGCTCCCCGTCAGAGGACGACCCCTGGCCGTCCCCTGACCTTGGCCGCTTGCTCTGCACCTTTCTCTTCGCAGCAGCCAACTCCTTACCACGGCCGGGGCTCCCTGAGCCTCCCGTGCTCGCTCCTCCCGATGCCGAGTCGGACTCCGACCTCGCATCACTCCTCTCTTCGTCGTTTGGGTTTGGGTTTTTTAAAAAAAAATCCATATTGTTCCCACGAGTAAAAACTTTGTGTACTTGCTCAAATTCCGTGGTTCGCACTAGCGACTAAATCAAGCTACCCATTAGAACTGGAGTGTTTCCTGACTGTTTAAAAAAAGCAGAAATATGTCCCATTCATAAGAGTGGTGACAGAAATCGTGTCGAAAATTACCGGCCAATTAGCATCCTACCGTCATTATCAAAATTATTGGAACGAATAATAAACGCTAGATTAATGGGCTATTTGGAAAAAAATGATTTACTTTCTAAAAACCAATACGGATTTCGGCAAGGAAAATCTACGGATCAAGCAGTAAATAAACTTATGAATTACCTTTCATCTAAATTAGATAGTAAGAAAAAATGTCTTACTGTCTTCTTAGACTTGGCAAAGGCGTTTGACACGATTTCTGTTTCCATCTTACTTGAAAAATTAGAAAGGCACGGAATAAGAGGAAATCAGCTAAAACTTATCAAAAGTTATCTCTCTGGGCGAACTCAATCAGTGCGTGTGGGTGGCTTCAAGAGTGATGACCTTACGGGCACTCATGGAGTACTACAGGGCAGCATACTGGTACCTACTTTATTCCTCGTTTATATAATCGAACTCACAAGTCTAAACTTAACCCAGGGCGAAATAATATCTTTCGCAGATGATACTGCTCTCTTATTTTCTGCCGATACATGGGACGAAGTCCTAGATGCTGCTCAGTTGGGCTTTAATACCGTAGGAAAGTGGCTTCAGAACCATATTCTTACGCTGAACGTGGATAAAACCAAATATGTTTGTTTTGGCATCACAAATTTGCATTATTCTGATACTTCTAAAAGTATTATATCGCATGATTGTCAATCAAAAGTAAACTGCACCTGCACATCACTCGAGCGTGACCATTCAATTAAATATCGTGGAGTCACTATAGATAGTAAGCTTAGTTTAAAGTTACTGTGTGGTCGTTTGAGAAAATTGATTTATATTTTTAAACACCTGAGACAAGTTGCCGATACTGTATTGCTGAGACAAATATACCTTGCATTGTATCAATCGCTTATAACGTACTGCATATCATCCTGGGGAGGAGCGCTGAAGACAATACTGAGGCCTGTTGAGATTGCCCAGCGAGCAATTTTGAAGGTTATGCACTTTAAACCTATTTACTTTCCCACTTCGACTTTGTACCAGATTTGTCGGGTTTTAACAGTGAGACAACTATTTCTCTTAAATATTACACTCCTACAGCATAGTAAGCAAACTTATGATCCGCTAATCTTGCAAAGACGTAGGAAGGACTTAGTTTACCAAAGAGACACGCTCTTTCACACCAAGTTTCGTAAACGCTTCATTCCCTTCCTTGGACCCATCATATACAACAAATTGAATAAAAATTGTTGTATATGATGATTAATTAATGTATATGTAGATTAATTAATGGCATTAAATACCCTTTCCAATGAGGTATTACACTTATAAATATTACCCGCTCAAGGTGGTAAAGCGCGCGAAAAAAAAAGCCGTTGATCGTGCCGCCCGAAAACGTTATCGCACCGGGTCGTCGCTCGGGCGCCAGATGTTTATAAACAATGAATTTACGACTTGTTTCTTTGAGTGGTGCTTACACTTGAATGTTTTTTGTTATGGTAATTAATAGGGCTTTGAAGTGTTGTTCATTTCGTTTGAATTTATGATGGTTTTCATTCACAAATTTGGTTGTAAACATGAACAAAGATAATTTTTATCTCAGATTTCAAATAAATGGCTCTAATAAAAAAAAACAAGCGATGACCTATATGTTTTAAGGTTTAAAATGAATGGTGTGTTTATGCTTAACATAAAAAAAAATAAAACCGCAATGCACAGTACAACATTTATTATTTACAAGCATCCCAAGTGGAGACAAAATTTTTGACGGGCAGGAAATTTTGCGCCCGGACCAAATATTTTTTTTCTACGTTAATCTGATACGTACATTAAAAATATTGGTACCTGTAGTAAGCTTATTTAATACTTCAATAAATTTGTAAAAATCGTGGCAGTAGAATCAAACACTGTACTAAAATAAGGTTTCAAGTTTCAAAAAAAGTGGAGTACTGGCATTTGTTTTCAAAAAAAGTTCTAAATTTTGATAGAAAGATAATTAAATTAAAAAAGTGATATTAATTAGCGACATTAAATACCCTTTCCAAAGAGGTATTACACTTATAAATACGACATAATTGGAAAAAGATAAAAACAAAAAATAAATTAGATATAAAAATAACGGAAATTTTTGTCAAAACATTGTGCCGGGACGCGTGAATATTTTTTTACATTTTTGAAGTTTTATTGGAATGTTTTCGTATTTAATTGACAGAATATTCATTTACATAATAAATGTTCGATGATTTAAAGGAATCATAAAAGAAATCAACGTATTTACACCTAAAAATACACAAAACATTTTCAACCCACGCTAATGGCCGCGTACCAGTTGAAGAAAAATACAAATATTACGTATTATTTTACTCACCGACTTGAATCCTGTGTTATTTCCTATTGCTTATAACATTATTAACACTCACAAATAGTTTTCTAGCAGCTTTCTCGTTATAAACACTTTATTTTTATCCGATAACACACCTAATCACTTCACAAACGCCATCAGCGAAAATGTCACATCAAACTATTTTTTTTTTAAATCATAGACTCGTCGCACCCATGTTGTCATACATCAAAATTTGCGGAACTTAATAACGAACCATTCTGAATCTATGGAATTACAAAGCAATACGTCAGAGCCAAACAAAATCGACTAAACTTCACGTTGACCGTAGAATGCGTCTTGGGATAAAATGTTCCCAACGCACAAATTACGGCACATTTTTTCTGGGAGCAAAAACTCCCCTAACACGTAATAGCGTCGGAAAAAAATAAAAAATATTTAATGTTGACCTAAAAACTAAAAAAAATATTGAAAACGAATTATGCCGGACGCGTGAACATATTTTTAAAATTTTTGAAGTTAATCTGTAATGTTTTCGTATTCAATGGACAGGATATGCATTTAGATAATAATTGTTCGATGATTTGAAGGAATCATAGAAGAAATCAACGTAATTAATTAATAAAATACCAAAAAAACAAAACATTTTCAACCGCCGCTGGTGCCCGGGAATCGGTTGAAGAAAAATACAGAAATTACGTATTATTTTACTCACCGACTTGAATCCTGTATTATATTTCTTAATGCAAATAATTGCTTGCACACATTAATAACACACACACATAGTTTTATAACTGGCTTTCTCGTTAAATACACTTTATTTATCCGCTATCACACTAAAAATCCGGTCAGCCGCCATTGTAAAAAATAACACAACAAACAATATTTTCATAAATCATAGAGTGGTCGCTCCTAGGGTTACCGTATATCAAAATGTGCGGAATGTAATAACGAACCATTCTAAATGTATGGAATTAGAAAGTACTACTTCATAGCAAAACAATATCGACTAAACTGGCATTACTACGACCGTTTGACGTAGTCTCGTGTCCCCAAAGTAACCAGTAGCATTTTACTGCAATTTTTACATGACACGAAACTGTCCCGTAACGCCGAAGCGGTTAACATCTACCCTCTACCAAAAGATCAATGTAGAAAAAAAGTTAGTGACTACCTACCTACAACAACTTACCTATGATGAGACTGAAATCCTGATGCACATATCACGGTGACTTGAATGTTTTGATGTCGTGTTATGATTTTAATTTCAATTTATTCCAAATGTTTCACACCATATATACAGTTAAACTCACAAATACCTAGCTCTCAGTACACTTCACTCAGGTACTGACACCCTCACACACACGTACACACACATACACACACCCTCTCATAGACTCTTGCTCATTTACAGATTTCTATTTAGCATAGTATTATAATCATATAAAAATAGTACGACCAGTCCTTTGTGTTTGTTAGCATTATTTTAAATATATTCGGGGGAATGGCACTGTTAACCGAAATACAGGCATTTACCTAGTTCGGTTACAGAAGCTAAATCCATTTATTTGTATATAACTACTGCTAAACTGGTTTTGTAAAACTAAGTTTTTTGGGAAATAAATTTTATTATTATCTCCTTTATTTCATTTAAATACTTACAAAATACATTTTTAAATATTTTTATAAACAAAAGGATAAAAAAACATTTAAAAATATAAAAAGTAGTAGCCCACCGGTATCGGGAACAGGGTCCAAGCTACCGGCGGTCAGGGCTCCAGAGAGAGGAACTTCCTGACAATGCGAGCCGTGTCCAGAAGTACCGCTTTCTGAATCAAGCCCTTGATCCAGCTGCCCAACGAGAGCCTCCTCAGGTGTTGGTCGAGACTCTTGGCTATTAAGCCATTGGCTGTCACGACTATCGGCACAATGATCGCTGAGTCCACATCCCACATGTCGACAACCTCGCGAGCCAAGTCAAGATACTTGATTGTTTATCTTTCTCGGCTTTCACGAGGTTCTCATCATGCGGGACGGTTATGTCAACAATCATTGCGCGCCGCTCTGATCGGTCCACCACCACTATATCAGGCTTATTGGCAACAATAGTCCTGTCAGTGATGATGGATCGATCCCAGTACAATGTGATATTTCCATTTTGGAGAACTGGGTCGGACACATACCTGTAGTACGGCACCTCAGATTCGACAAGGCTGTATTTCAGAGCAAGTTGCTGATGGATTATCCTGGCTACAAGGTTGTGTCTATGCAAGTACTCTCCGTTAGCTACACGAGAACACCCGGAGATAATATGCCTGATTGATTCTCCCGGCCGGTGGCATGCGCGACAGATGTCAACCGTGCCGTCTTTCAATCAGTCAATCTCCGGTAATTGTTCGTTATCATAACTTCGTCCATAATTGCACAGACAAAACCTTCGGTTTCTCCAAAGAGGTCACCGAAACGCAGCCAGGCTACGGACGCATCGGAGGTAGATCTACATCGGGTCCATGTAGGGCCCGGTAAAAGCGTCCGTGAAGCTCCTTACTCTGCCATACTTCCATGCGATTATTGGTGTCAAGCACTACCGGCTTGCACCAGTTCTCTGTAGCTAAGAAGAGTGGGGTGAGGCCCTTGTCCACCGCGACTACATCTCGATGCATCCACACGTCGGTTTCTAGGAAATATTCCCTGAGACTGCATATCTCGCGATTGTGGAGGGTCTTGGCGTTTAAAAAGCCTCGACCTCCACACTTTCGCGGGATATACAGCCTCATTACCGATGACCGTGGGTGATGCATTCGATTTGCAGTCAGCAGCGTCCGGACCCTCCTATCCAGGGCGTCTAGTTCGGTTTGAGTCCATTTGAGTATGCCGAAAGAGTACATCAAAACTGGCATGCATGACCCAACTGTTGAAGGCACGCACCTTGTTTCCGCCTGATAGAAGACTATTAAGTACTTTTTTCAGGCGGCCAAAGAAGCGCTCCTTCAGCGATTACTTCATGCCAGTTACATTGATGCCTAACGCTTCCGACATACCCAAATACTTATAGGTTTCGGATGCGGAGAGGGCTCTAAGGTTTGCGGAATCCGAGAGTTGGGTTCCCACGGATTCCACAATCTCTCCTCGCTTTACATGCATGACCGCACATTTGTCCACACCAAATTCCATCCTGATGGCGCTTCTGAAAGTTTCAGTAATTTTCAGTAGCTCCATTAGTTGCAAATTGTTGGGGGCAAAGAGTTTAAGGTCATCCATGTAGAGGAGGTGAGATATAACCTGGCCACCTCTCCTCAGCCGATAGCCTAGGCCTGAATCCTCCAGCAGTGTGCTTAGAGGATTCAAGGCTAAGCAGAACCAAAGCGGGCTCAAACTATCGCCCTGAAATATGCCTCGCTCGATCCTTATCGGTTCGCTATTCCTCTGAATATTTATTATTATTATTGTTTTACTGGTGGTATGTATTTACTCACTTCGTGACGCCATGAGTCCAAGTAAATGTACTGAGGAAGAATAGTGGAGGCGAAGGTTACCGCAACAGCCTGTGTAGGGACGAAAGCTACGCCAGCGTCACTTCTGACCCTGCGCATGAAGCGCCTAACTTGAATAACATAATATTTGGAACTACCAATCAATGAGAAAATTTGTTTATTGGACATTTCTACGGGAACCGAGTTAAGGACTTTACTTCGGTATCTCCAGCCGGTATAGTTGCTCTAAAAGACAACTGATCTAACAACTTTTTATTCTGTAAAAACATATTAGCATTATTTGGTAGATCAAATGTTATGCCGACTTTATATTTATTGGTGGTACGTATAGATACATGACGCCTGAAACGCCATGCTCCCGTAAATCTTTTGATAGGGCCATACGATCCCTATCGCTAAATGGCACATTTTCTTCATTTTGGGTTATAAATACAATGAGCTCCGTTTGTTTCGTTTCCTTAGGATATTTGCGTGTGTACCCTTTTACCTTGTATATGGCGTACTTATCCTTTGCATCATTATGTTTGGAGCTTATAGTCGGTTCAGACTCCGCTGAATCAGAGTCCGAAGGCTCGACCAACTGCTGCGGTTGGAGTCAAATCAGGATCGGACATTTCGTCCTTCTTCCGCCTTTTTTCCCCATTTCGGGGTGCTAATGACTTATGTACACTATGAACAAACTATTTATATGTGTCGGAGTGGTATGTCTGTCTCTCGTTAGCATCAGGCATATTTTAATTACTGTGGGCGTACTATAGGTAGTATTGGTTATTGCACATTAGAAAAACGGTTTGCAGTTCAAATCAGATTACAATTCACGAACAAATCAGTCACACTAGCGAATCACACACTGTAGGTACACATTTAACGATACGGAACGCGACAGTTTCTAAACACATATTGTTCGTACGATGTCCAATGTTTCGATCATCTCGAGAGCTCAGCTCATCCCGTTCTTGTAGCGGTCGCTCCGGTCTACCTCCACGAACTCAGGCTAGACTCTGTCCAGCGCCACGAGATAGTGCTGACGTTCCGAATAGTCAAATGAATGACTCCGACACGGCCATCCTACTATACACACGTCCTCGTGTGGTAATCTGTAAAGAAACATAGCCGCAAAGTATCACATAGCTCGGTCACTCCTGACCACATTTGGTTCAGGCAAAAACACAATGAAAACTCGAACAAACTTACAATAGCAGAGTTCAGAGCATTACCCACTATTTGATTCCCAAATCTCAAGGTTATAATAAAAAGAATCAACTAAGATGCATGTGTTCTCAGATCGCCAAGTTACTTCTGGACTTTATGGTTTCTCACGAAACCCCACACAACACACACAACTTAATCTCTACTCTATTTCATCAACAAGACTATTATAATCATAATCATAATCATAATCATTTATTCATTGTATTACTATCCTCAAATTCAAAACATTCAACCAGAGTAATGTAAACTAACTTTGATTTTCTAAACATAGCGTAAATCCTGACTACGTCGAAATAATGTAACATGCATGCCATAAACGCACATAAAAGAAAACCAGTTTTGTAATCAAACTTTACTGAACATTACAAGGCTACCCAATATTAATGCACAAAATAATGACAGCAAATGGGTAACAGTTATGCCCGCTAGATATGGGACGGTACCAGTCCTTCTCACTGGTTCCGAAGCCCCAAAACAAAATAGCATTACCAGTCACTTCTCGCTGATAAGTTATAGCCATTTATTGTGCGTCAATATTAGTCAATACCAGTAGATGGGCCTTCACCCGCATCTTCTACGTCTAACTCTTCACTAGTTATGTTCAATTCAAATGGAACATAATCTTGTGGCATCTTTATTATGCGATCATGTGCATACTTGTAACGTTAGAATTTAAAGCTTTTAACGTATAGTGATTACCCGCCAAAACCTCCGCTACCTTAAACGGACCTCTGAACTTCCGATCTAACTTAGTCTTATAATCTGATTTCACTCCTCGTTTTCTAATAACACGAAATCGTCAACCGAACATTTTGTTATAGCTGCCTTTGTTCTATCAAATCTAGCTTTCTGTTGCTGACCGATTAAAACTGAATTTATTACAAGAGCTTTATGCAACAAAAACTCTGTCGCAGACATGTTAATCAAAAAGCCAATAAATAAAGGTTCAATATTTCGCGTACTATCATAATATCACTTTGCAAGTAAATGTCGGGTAGAAATGTAATAAAATCTCAAGTTGTTGCTCGCTAATCGCAACACTACATTTTGATTTGTTCTGTACTGAATACACATGTTTGACCAAGACCAGTCAATGCAACAACGTTATTAACTCGTTTGCCACTTAATTTGGCTGCACAACTCGCTTTTAATAACGAGCATTCAGCACCAGAATCGTAAACAAAACAATACAGCTCACCTTTATTTTCCAATGTGTCTGTCTGAGGGTAGTTGTAAGGGGAGTGATATGAAGATTCGAATGACGTTATAGCGACGCACGCTATTTCGAAAAACTTTACGAGTATATCACATATCACTCCCGTTGTAAGACGTCCACTCGCCATTCACGAATTCCAGCACGTTGTCCACCATCCGCTTGGCTTGGCTGCCACTACTCGTGCACCCGGCTGCGATATGTCCTGGTTTCCCTCACTTGCAGCACACGAAAGGCTCCGCTCAGATTCTAAAAGTCGCTCCATGTCATTCCTTGGTATGCTATTTGCAATAGTCACGTTGATGCTGCTCCTTTGTACGTCTGTTTGACCATCAAGTTGATGGTCAAAACCTTACTTTTTAAACTTGATTAGGTCAACTTGCGCTCAGATTAGTAAAATCTTATTTAAATGATAGACAACAAAAAGTTCAAATAAATGGTGTCAATTCTCTTGCTAAGGCTCGATTTTAGGTCCTTTTTTAACCGACTTCTAAAAAAGGAGGAGGTTCTCAATTCGGATATTTGTATTTTTTTTTTTTGGTACGAAGTTCCTTATCGCGCGTTGTGAAAGGGGGCTAAACGGAAAAAATTCTTACGAAAAGTTGTCACGACACTTTTTGCTATAGGTAGTTGTAAGCCGTGTGGCGTGCGCGTGTTTCTCTGTCTGTCTCTCTCTCTCTCTTTAAACTTCGTTCCATCCGGCTGTCCCTTGACACCTCTCAAGTTTTTTTTTATGTTTGTTCGCGCATAACTCCGTCGCTTGCCAACCGATTTGAAAAATTCTTTTTTGTTGCAAAGAGTATACTTTCCAAATGGTCCCATAGCAATTTCATCAAAAACGGTTAAGTAGTTTGGTTTTTAAACTAAAATTACTGGTAAAAAAATTACAACTTGAAAGTGAAAAATAAAAACTTTTTTGCAAAAAAAAAACAACCGACTTCCAAAAACGACACTACAAAGTGAAAAATAACTTTAATTTCGGAAGTCGGTGGCACACAACAAAAATGCGAACCCAAAGACACCGACTTCCGAAATTAAAGTTATTTTTCACTTTGTAGTGTCGTTTTTTTAGTAATGTATATTAACGATCTACCCCATTTATTAAAGAACCAAGCACAAATGGTGTTATTTGCTGACGATACTTCCTTTATTTTTAAGATAAATAGACGTGCATCAAATCTTGACGACGTAAATAACGCCCTACTGCAGGTACAAAATTGGTTCACTGCTAATAATTTGGTATTAAATGGGAAAAAAACTAAATGCATAAGATTTGCTTTACCAAATGTTAAAAGTAGTGATTGTGACATAGTATTGAACAAAGAGAAACTACAATTCGTCGATAAAACTGTTTTCCTGGGGATCACGCTCAACTCAAAGCTGCAATGTGGTCCTCATTTAACATCTCTTGCAGGACGGCTAAGTTCAGCAGCTTATGCTGTAAGAAAAATCCGTCAATTTACTAATGTAGATACCGCGAGGCTAGTCTATTTCAGTTACTTTCATAGTATCATGTCTTACGGTATTTTACTATGGGGACGGGCTGCAGATATCGAGTCCATTTTTATTCTGCAGAAAAGAGCCATCAGAGCAATATATGGCCTCCGCAGGCGCGATTCTTTACGGGAACTGTTTAAAGATAATAACATCATGACGGTTCGTAGAGGTATTGACAAGGGTCAATACATTTATGAAAACATCATGTATGCCGTAAGAAAAAAATTAAATCTTTTCAATAGAAGAGGTGAAAGACACAACTATAGGACTAGAAATAGGGACCAATAGTTCAAACAGGTTTCAGACTGGCTAAAGTAGACTCATCCTTCATGGGGTACTGTTTAAAATGTTACAATAAAATTCCTCCCCACATACTCCAACTGAATGAAACGAAATTTAAATCTTGTATTAAACGCACACTATGTAGCCAAGCATATTATAAGCTAAGGGATTACATCGCTGACAAAAATGTTTGGCTCAATGCTGGTCCTGCTCCACAGAGGCGCATAAACTAATTAGCATTCGGACACATTGTTGGAGCTGCTGAACATTGGAAAAAAAACTATCTTTGCATTGTATAAACTCAATTGCTAAGTATTGTATAATTGCATAACACACGTGTGAGCACTATGTACTTTCTATAAAGCTACCATTTACTGGGTACGTCTTTCATTGACTTGAATGTGCCCTGGCGGCTGTGAGTATGTTAGGTTCCCTCCAAAATGGTTGAGCTGAATGGTGTTGATCCATATGTCATGTTCGTGAATAGGTGCCGTCAGTAGGGACTCGACCTCTCTTAGCTGCCTCGGCTTATTTTAATTTTTAATTTCTGAATTGTTTTTGTTTTCTTTATCGGACGCTTTTAACGTGCACGTATTTCTACATCGTTCTCACATGGTTAATTTCAACACGAATGATGTAATCAAATATTTTGTAACAATTTTAAGATTTAAAAGAGTGTCGATGGAGTTTCTTGCCCGTTCTTCTCCATAGGTACGGACGCCAGCAGGTCAACCTACCCGAAACTGTCAGATTTTCCCAATCAACCTTGAGCCTAAGCCTTTAGCAATAAAGTCGAAAATCTAAAGAAATCTGACAGATTGTAGTAGCTTGATGTGCTGGCGTCTGTACCTACGCTTTGGAATGGGCAACTAGCTTCATCTTTCTGACTGACCGACCCTTTGACAATTCAAAAGTAGTACCTACTAACCTACCTGTAATTGGTTTAGTTGAATTAAATGATTTGAGTTTGAGTTTGTTGAAAGGTCAACTAGCAGTGAATTTTCGGCAAAACATAAATCAGCTGTATGTTGTGCAGTTATGTTTGCACACGCCTTATACTGCGTGTTCTAAACACGGGAACGGGATACGTCCAACTCAAACGCGGGTTAGAGACAGTCTTTTTTTTTTTCAAACATGGCGGTAGGCTCTAGAGACGAGTCATTCGGCAAAGGTATTTCTGCATACAGCCTATGCCCAAAACAACAATGGTACCTGCCCCTAACTAAGATGACCCACTGACCCCTACATGTTGATCGCGCATCCCGCATCCGTATCATCTTTTTCTAGGTCGAACTTGGACATATCCACACGATTATTTAATTAGCGTTCGCATGTTTGCACTTTGTTTTTCAAATGTCAACGGTCACTTTCACTATAGGCGTTCTCATTTTGTGCATGAACCAACACGAATCCCTGTCGGAGATGGTATGTTTGTCTCTCGTTAGCATCAGGCAGATTTTAATTACTGTGGGCGTACTATAGGTAGTATTGGTTATTGCACATTAGAAAAACGGTTTGCAGTTCAAATCAGATTACAATTCACGAACAAATCAGTCACACTAAGTTAGCGAATCACACACTGTAGGTACACATTTAACGATACGGAACGCGACAGTTTCTAAACACATGTTGTTCGTAGTACGATGTCCAATGTTTCGATCATCTCGAGAGCTCTGCTCATCCCGTTCTTGTAGCGGTCGCTCCGGTCCACCTCTTCACTCTCGAACTCTATGAACTCAGGCTAGACTCTGTCCAGCGCCACGAGATGGCGCTGACGTTCCGAATAGTCAAACGAATGACTCCAACATATGAATATTTACAAACAAAATGTATACAATACAAATAAAATTAAATGAATTTTAAAGTAAATTTGTTTGAAAAAACGCGCCTTTACACTTTTACAGATTCCCGCCTTTTTTCGTGCAGCGCTTGAGCATGCAATGTCGAAGAGTGACATTCAGTGCTGCCAACGTAAAAGACGAAAACTTTCGGTTGCGTTCAGAAATTAAACAATTCCTGTTTTTTTTTTAAATATAATATAAAGTTTTTATCAAAGTTACCCCATGAATCAAACTAACCCCATTCCACGGTACTTACCCTTATCTATGCTAGCATAAAACACTGAATTGAATACGAGTGAAACTAGCGAAAGTTTTTGCCAAAAAAAAGTGCATCTGTGTGTGTAGGCGCAACGCGGCAAATGCTGTGATTGGCCGATGCCACGATACGCAGTCCCTTTTCTACAATTCTCTGTATTGCTGGTAGCGTAGTTATGCGTATATAGGGTGTCCGACTTGATGTGTAGCCGTGTGTATACTAATTAATTTCTTGAATGGAACACTACCTTTTGTTATTACCAGACTAAAAAACTACATTTATAAAAAATTACTCGGGCAACACTGTCTCGTCTCTCCTGTCAAAGTCCGTGAGTTGTCACTTGTCAGTAAGCAAAATGTCATTAACACGTTGCATTGCAGTTGTGTCGGTTCCGGTTTGTTTGTCGTTATTGAGACGAACATTCGTGACAGGCACCGTTAGTTACGCACAGACCTGTGCTAGCAGCGTCAACAGTGCGACCACGCAGCCACTCGGATCCAACAAAATGTACATCGCAGAGGAACGAGGATCGGCTTACGCGCCCGACTACCGGGTGTATTTCAGTAAGTAGAGCCATAATTTCAACTGCCCCGTCCTGGTCGTCCGCCGTCTGACCCAGCGCAAGTTGGGAGGCTACTGCCTTTTACCTGATACATTACTTATTTAAACTATTGAAACTGGCCGGACTTTGAACTTTTCTGTCATGATATTTATTATTGTCACCACATTGTCAGTCCCGATAGTTGATTGAATTGTATGGGTCTAGTCACTAGTGGGTTGGTATAACCTATGACCTTGAACTTTTAACATTTAACGTATGTGCTAAACATTCTAAAATGTAAGTAATTTAATAAGTATCTCTGAGTGAAATTACTTTTTCTGGGTCTATTTTACGTAGCCTTCGTGTTTTATCTTGCAGTACATTGTGCAATCTTTGAAAACAGGCTTATAGTGGTACCTTTAAAAAACATATTTATGATTTCTTTCGTCTTGTTCTTATTATAAATATATAATATTATCAAGGCATGTAATGAATTTGTGAAATTTAATTCACATTTAGTCATTGTTCTGCAACTTGCTTTCAGAGCATATAATTAAATTATCTGATAAGGTCAAGATTATAATAATCATATCAGTTACGTTCACTGCGACTCAAAAATGATTGTTTAAGATCTTTGTAGTTACATAAATAGGGTATTATGGCTCTCAGGTTGATACCTACTTACTGAGGGTCAATTCCCGTAATTTTAAGAACGTTCACAGTCTGATCTCAGTCTCAATCTGTCAAAAAGACTTAAAATTTTCCTAATTTTTTGACAAATTTTTGACATTTATTGTCGCTGAGATGAGATTGCGGCTAGATTTTGAACGTTTTTAATTACGGGAATTGGCCTTCTGATTACTTACAAGATGGTGTGTAGGATGTGCTAAGCTACTGGTTAGCTGCCACATAATTAAAGTACAATGCTGAAACCTTTAAGACTATATAGAAATGTTTTGAGATAATCAAGTCTGAACTCTGCTAAATAGAGGAAACTCTTCACAAGGGGTAAATTAAGAGGCTATTATTGTCCCACTACAGAGCAAAAGCCTGTTCTCGGAAGGCACCATTGAACACCTCACTTGCTGAAGTCTGATTCAGAATTTCAGATTTACTCAATACTCACTCAATACTCAATTTATTGCTTCCACATGTGAACTTAGGTGGTAGATTTTACAGAATATGATCATTGTGGACCCTGTCGGGCACAGCAAAAGTAGGAGAGAGGAAGAGGGCTTTTATTTGACTACTTTGTTGTTATATAATAGATACATGTTTAATGCATTTATTTAATAGAAATTGTTTTAATTTATTTGTGAATGTATTAAATTTTTGTTCTTCTTTAATTATTTCTGGTAATTTATTATATATTTTAATTGACATGACTAGTGTACTTGTTGAGTGCATTTTTAACTTAGAGCTTGGTAAGTTTAACCTATTTTTATGGCGCAATGTATATTTTGACTGTATATTTTCTCTTGTTGTGTAAAAATGTGGGTAATTTCGAACAAATTTACATATTTCTAGGATGTATAAGCAGGGGAGGGTAAGGATTCTATGTTCTTGGAAGTGAGGTTTGCAACTGTCGGTGTCATCTATATTTACTAGGATTCTTATAAGTTTTTTTTGCAATGTAAAAAGTGTAGGCACATCCGTGCTGTTCCCCCACAACATCACGCCGTAACTGAGCCATTTATAGCTGTACCCGCAATGTTATTTGCATGATTGTCAGAATTTCATGAATATTATATTTTTTTTAAACACAATATGTTGTACAAATAAAAATTGCCTACGGTACTCCTTATAACATCAGAAGGCCAATTCCCATAATTAAAAATGTTCAAAACCTAGTTGCACTCTCATCTCAGCGACAATCACTGTCAAAAATGTAGGGAAATTAAAAGTATTTTTGACAGATCAAGACTGAGTTTAGACTGCGAACATTCTTAAAGTTACAGGAATTGTCCCTCAGGTATCAGTGAAAGTCCTGTCAAAATTGGTCCAACCATTTCGAAGATTATCTGGAACAAACAGACAGACAAAAATTGAATAGTGTTTGTGTTATTAGATTATTAGTATATACTTTCATGTGCAACTCCACCCCTAAGACGACCCACTGACCAAAAACTGTTATTTTGACATTACAAATAGACACTTGAATTTTATTTATTTGTACATGTACAGTTTTACAAATCCAGGTTCTAGGAGAGTGGTTTAGATGCAAACCCTAACTCAAGAATTTTGAATCGGAATCAGAATCATTTATTTGCTAAGAATGTAGGTAACAAAACATAGTTTAGATGGTGTAAAAAAGAAAAACAACGGGATCCAGCCAATTGTTTCTGTAAAAATCACACCGCTTAAGCCGGCCATACACGCTACGGTCTACCGGACATCTACCGGAGAGGTTACCTGTGCAGGTTTGCCACCCGCGTGTATGGGGACGTTCCGGTCTACCTGAGCGGTCTTCAGTTCCTTTTGCGATGGCCGTACGGTGACGATAGAAAGAATTGATTTTCGATTTTGCACAGGTCGCCTGCGCTGGTTCAGAAAACTGCACAGGTCCGCTCCCATAAACGCTCCGGTCTACCTGTGGTACCTGCACAGGTACACCTCTTCGGTAGACCGTAGCGTGAATGGCCGGCTTTAGAGTGAGCTGTCAATAGTGCCATTCCTTAGCATTAGTTGGAATCACAGCTCACTCCACACTCATTTCACCTAAGCTTTCACACTGAGATTTCTACAGAATCGATCGGCTGTACATTCTACCTTAAGGCATGCAACATTAAACACTATAGTAATCATTTGTATTGCAAATCTAACTTAATCAATATTGTCAGGTAATCAGTTATTAATGTCATATTCCATTCCATTCCATTGTCATACTCCAAGCACTAAGTTATGACAACACTGAGGTTCTTCTACTGGGTAATTTACAATGAGAATGAACTATACGAATCTAAGTCTAACCATGAACGATTGTGTATTGGCTACACCAAATTCTTTCTCACTACTTTCTTCCAACTTCTACTCACTACATACATCCTACACTTACTCTCTACACACACACACTCAGACCCTACATCAATTCACCACAGCACACTACAACATCTTGCATTTGTGTTTCTTATATAAATTATATCCTGTTTTATTTTTTTCTAAACTGAATAGTTTGCGCGAGAGACCCTTCCAAAGTGGTAAAATGTCCCCCCCCCCCCTGTAACTTCTAAAATAAGAGAATGATAAAACTAAAAAAATATATGATGTACATTACCATGTAAACTTCCACCGAAAATTGGTTTGAACGAGATCTAGTAAGTAGTTTTTTTTTTAATACGTCATAAATCGTAAACCGCAATTTACCTTTCATTTAATCAACTCACGATTGATTTTTATAGATAATGGTACGGACCCTTCGTGCGCGAGTCCGACTCGCACTTGGCCCGTTTTATTTATATAGATGTACAGTCTGTCGTCAATATTATCTGACCCACCCTAAAAACAAACGAATATGGACCCTCTGGCTGTAACATTAAGGTTTATTCAATTTATATAAGCTTAACAGACAAGTGCTCGAGGACTCGATGGACAAATACAATAACAATACAGACACGCAAATTTCATCTTTAACACGTAACGTTAAGGTAAACCCACACAACATTGTCGGAGCCACCGGCATTATAATATCATTTTGTTAAGCTATTTTAATCATTATCTCGTTGACATTAAAGTTGAAAAGCTTTTAAGTCACACTACATAATTACAACCCAATCTTTAATTTCGCGCATTTCCAACAAGTTCTTGTGGCTTAGCGGTTTAATGCTGGATTGGCGACAAACAACATGTGGGTTCGAAAATACAGTCCACCTATATTATCAGTTTCTTTTTTAATTTGTTTTCATTTCTACAATATTGCTTGCATTATTAAAGAATGACCAATATGATTTACGCCTAATAACTTATCTTGTAAACAGGTGGGTAAATTGAAAAACTGAGTTCACAGAATTTATATTTACCAAGAATGGTTGGATACGAAGTAAAAAATATATTTGCTTCGTAAGGTAGATAATAAATTCATCTAAGTGACAAAAGTTACACTACGCCTGATAGCAGTGACTGCGCACACACATTTGTAAATCGTTTCACTTAACTCGATATAAGTATTTTTAAGCAATTTGGTGTTAGAAAGCATCATGTCGCAACTTAATTACTATACCAAACATAAAATCATATTTTTACATGAGTAGAATGTTGGAATTAGAGAGATTGGTCATCGACTTAATATAGCAGTAAGTGTTTTTTTATACCTATTTTATTTTATTGATTGTGATTAACGAACCCGTAGTTGGCTATTTTACCATTACATTCACTCCTTACAAGTTACCGGTTCCAAAAATGTTTTTTTTTTTTTTGTTTTAGAGAAATACGGTCCGTCTATGCCTAAGACGTTATGGAGACTGGAAATATTCAGCGGATTCGTCCAGGAGCAAAAGCCATCAAGTATAGTCCCGAATTCGAACGCCACCGTTGTTTCAAGCTATGTTGAAAATCCATTTTTTGCCCATTCGTGTAACCGCAATAAACCACAATATTTCAGTGGAAACAGTGAGAAGGCATTTACACGCTGCTGGAATAATAATAATATAACGAATTATAAACTGGCACAGAAAATTTCATTGACACCTGCTCATCGCGAAGAAAGGGTCCGTTTTATCCAGGATTTTTTTTTTCTGTTTTTAAACACACGATGTAAGTAAATGCTCAATGGATTGATTGTTAAACCATTAAAATGTTGCAGATTATGTGGTGATGTTATTGTTATAAATAGATTGTTTCTATTTAAATAACATGTTTATTCACTACATATAGGCAGCTATAAATCTGTAAAGCATTTCACAGATGAATTCATTTTCTCGATAACAAACTTTTAAGCATAAGCATGCCTTGTTTAATGTTAATAAATGGTTAGATTTGATTATGGCATACTAATATAAAATGTAGGTATATTAATTTGGAAATATATATGAGTATTTACTTATTTTATCTTACCTAAGTGTTTTAATGAAATAATAAACATTTTAAACTTGCAACTTTTTAATTTTATTTCTATACAAACTGCCCGTTTAAAAAAACAAGACCCTACGTCGTCCATTAAAGAAATGTAAAAAAAGTGTAATAAAATAATAAAAAAAACAGCTGAGCAAAAAGCTACATTTAGGTTAAACTTGGTTTCGAACGTAGACAACGCTGAACACCGCACAACCTTAGTGACCACAAGACCAACTCAACTCTTATAAGCCGCATTGAAATTTGATCTTAGTTGTTATGCTAGACGCAATATTCTAAAGAATTTGAACCATATAGTATACTTTCATAAAGTTTATTCTTGCACAGCACAAGCAGCCAACCTTCTCCTCGTGCAAATAGATTATTTTGTATTTTAAATAATCACTCCATTGAGACATGATAATAAAAAAATCTACCTATAAAATAGAAAATAAAAAATGGTAAAGAGACGTTGTTTTTGCAATTTAGTAAGACAAGGTAAAATATGTTTGAGTGTAGTCACTGCATACCCTTAGTAGCATTTGAATACCAGTTTTATAATAAATAATATTTATTTTTCAACTACCCACTTATTACAAGTTATGCGAAAATATTACCATTTTGCAAAGTTTATATTTGAAGATTATCCATCTATAGTTCTTTATAATAATACAAGAAATAGTTTTGGAATAAATTCTAAATTGAAAGCAAAACAATATCATCGTCGCAGGATTTGATCTCGCACCTAGATATTCTCAGTCTTATACACAGACCACGAGACCAGAATTACTTGAACGCAATCATTAAAATAAGCTATTACACTAATTATATTATAACAAGTAGTTATAACATATAACCTAATGCTAACGTTATAAAGATCAAATTTGCGTGTCTGTATTGTTTTGTATTTGTTAAACAAGTCCTCGAGCACTTGTCTGTTAAGCTCATATAAATTGAATAAACCTTAATGTTACAGCCAGAGGGTCCAAATTCGTTTGTTATTAGGGTAGGTCAGATAATATTGACGACACACTGTACAAGTATATAAAGGGAAAAACAGAGGAAAGAACTCATTGAATGTGATGAGACCATTTATTAATTTAAGACCATGTAATGTACCATATTCGGACAAATAAATGAATTTGAATTGAGCATCAAAACATTTGTCCACATCGCTGTCAGTGGGAAAAACGCCCAAGAGGCTGGCAGCGTTGCCATGTTGGGCAGCAATGCTGATTCTTTGGTCCATCTGGTCACTTGAAGAGGTCGCCAACCATTTCCCGAAATACTCAATAGCACTCGAACCCCACGGCCCCAGTGTTCCAACCCCAAATGACTCAAACATATAGCCCTCAATAAGATTTTTATATTTTAATTTTACGTAATAATAATAATTAAAGTGTACAGTTCCTAGTTTCCTTAATTACTAAGTCTGTGCTCTCTCTCTGCCTGCCATGGTGCTGTATCTTTTAAATATATAAGCCAGTTAAAATTTTCACAGATATGTTGCTATCATATTAGTGTGACTATCAAAAACAAAAGCAAAACAACAAAAGATATATATATATAAGTATAAGTACTGGTTTTGGTGGTACGGAACCGGTGCGTGAGTCTGACTCACACAACGATGTTTAGCTCATGTCCTCAGGAATGAGTTTACTCATACATACCAATGATAAATAATGGTATGTATGAGTTGTTCTGCAACTAATAATAATAATATCCCTGGACATTTCACACAGCGCCATCTAGTCCCAAGCTAAGCAACCTAATGCTTGTGTTATGGTAACAAGATGGCTGATAAACTACTTATATACATTTTTTTTTTGTAAATACATATATATTATAGATAGAAAAACACCCAGACTCGGAACAAATACATGTAGGTCATACAAATATTTGTTCCGTGCGGGAATCGAACCCGCGACACGCAGCGCAGCAGTCAATCGCTTAACCACTGCGCCAACCGTGCCGTCAAACTACAACATCAATGCAACTACAACATCTAGTTGGCCAGTTTTTGTTAAATAAGTACTTGTATTCTTAATCTATACTTATAATAAATCTGTAGAAGTGAAAATTCTGTACATTGAAAATATCCAAAAAATAAATGGCGGGGGGTGTTACTTGACCGACACCGAACCCAAAAATGTGATTAAAAAAATTTTTGTCTGTCTGTCTGTCTGTCTGTTTGTTCAGGCATCACGCAAAAACTACCGGTTCGATTACGATGAAACTTGGTATAATTATTCTTTAATATCCTGGGCACCACACTGGGTACTTTTTATCCCGGAAAAGTATATACAATAAAAAACAAACTTAATTTTGCGGTTCGATCCCTATACCCGATTACCACTGTCTGTACTGTACCAACCGCAAATACTAAGTTTGTCGTAGGTTGGGTCACCCGCAGTGGAGTTCATTTTTATTCCTTTTAGTTTTTAGAGTTATTTAGGTTTATTTTTATATAAGTCGTAGGTATAGATTTTAATTTTAAAGTATAGGTAGTATATTTTGATAGTGTACGTAGTGACCGTAGGTTATTTTATAATACTGTTAGGTAGGTTTAGTCATTCGTATAGATATTAGTTTTAGGGATTTTGCTTATTTATTGAGTTTAGATGAGGGGCCCGTGGCTAAATAATAACAGCCGCACAGGTCGATCGGTCAGGTTAAGCTACGCTTGCCGCGGTTGGTCTGTGGATGGGTGACCATCTTTACTTACCGAGACCACAGAACAGATAAAAGAGGTTAGAAGGGCCTTGTGGGCGGGGCAGGCGCGCCGCAATGTTGATCAGACGCTCAAAGTCAACCGAAATGTGAATCACCGCTCAACAATCGCGCTCTTGTTGTGACAGCGTTCGAAACTCCGCGGAAAAATAGAATTATGCCGTCTTGCGCTATTATAACGTGTCGGAAAAGAAGTCAGGAGTGTAATGTGGCCCAAGGAGGGGTTTCTTATCACCGGTAAGTCCAAAAACCTTAAAATACGAGTGATATTTGTAATTATTGCAAAAGTATTATGAAGTTTGTAGACAAAAACGATAAAATCGCATTCAGATGCAAAATTATACATTGCTTGCGATACATGGGTACGATCTTGTACGACGTAAGCGGTCGCGCAATGTATTACGTTCACTGCGAACGTCGCGTGTGTCGAGCCAAAGCATCTATTCAGGGAAATCTATGCGCATCGATAGTGTTGTACCAAATTGTAAACAATGTCGATATTAAGTATGTGTATTATACGAATGATTATTTTCAGTAATATTACAATTAATACAACTTTTTATTAACACTAATTTTATTATTGTATAATGTGGATTATTATTATTAATTTAGTTTCTTAGTTGGTTTTTCGTCTAAAATTTGGTTTGAGGTTTACTAACCTCAAACCAAATTATGGAAAACTAAAAAAAAAATTTCATCGTAAACATTAGTTTATTTTTTTTAGTTTTCCAAGAGATCCAGGTACAAGAAAACTGTGGATTGAGGCAACTAGTAGCATTCAATGGATACCTACTAAATGTACCACAATTTGTTCGCAACATTTTGTAGAAAATGATTATGTAACAAAACAGTCTGGGAATTGACAGATTGAGACAGATCAGACTGTGAACATTTTTTAAATAAAGAGAATTGCCCCTCTTAATTAATCCTCATCCAAATAAATACGTTACTCATCACAAGTATTTAATTTTGAACAAAATTGTCCTTGATTGGATTTTGGATTTCAATGAATATCTTAGGAGATATCATGGTTTTAAAATAACTCCGCAAGGCGGCCTGTCATTAGCTTACTATAGTAATGTACTAAGTGATAATCGTAAGTAATACTCTTAAAGTAATGGAATATATTATTTTAGTAGGCTTTTACCTCAAATTAATTATGACGTAAAACAGAGCTGCAACTAGCATAAAACGAAAGAAAATTTAAATTTCACGGCTGTATCGGATGTTCCCCCTTAAATTGACTTTGATTTAATTTTATTTATATGTAATTTGGATGTCCACATTATTCGTAGCGTACCCGCAACTTAAAAAATTGCAAAACTTTAATTAACAAAATTACAGTAATTTTATCGATATCATTAATCGACCTTTCGGTCGCCGTAACTATTTGCTTTTACAAGTGTGTGAGTGTACGTCCAGAGCAGTATTTGCGTTAGTGTGACAACCAATAGCAAACGCGCGATCTAAGTGCATGTGGTTTATTTGTGTGCGTAATGCGCGTACGTATGATGTCTTGCTTGTAGTGGAGAGACAGGAGTAGGAGACATGCGGCGACACGCGTTTTAATACAAATCAGGAACTATTTCCTTTCTAACCTCTTTTATCTGTTCTGTGACCGAGACCCCTCCGTGCCTCGGAAAGCACGTTAAGCCGTTGGTCCCGGCTGTCATTCGTGGATCTTTGACAGTCGTTACGGGTAGTCAGAAGCCCGAAAGTCTGACAACCAGTCTTAGAAAGGGGTATCGTATTACCCAGTAACTGGGTTGTGGAGGTCAGATAGGCAATCGCTACATGTAAAATACTGGTATTCAGCTGCATCCGGTTAGACTGGAAGCCGACCCCAACATAGTTGGGAAAAGGCTAGGCAGATGATGATTGAGTTTAGATTAGTTATCATCAGAAATAGGTTTATTTAGGTAGGTAGGTATTTAATTTTCTGTTATTGAGTTTTTTTTTTTAAATTAGTTAGGTGCTTAGGTAAAGATATCATATAGGTACCCTCTTAATCACCACTAATGAGACACAATTGATTTTCTATTGTAATTAGCCACAAAGGGCCCGCGACATAGATGGCATTCTGGGGAAGCACATACATTTTATCCTGTTAGCACGTTCCCGTGGGTAAATTTCCGACATCCACGCGGGCGAAGCCGCGGGCAGAAGCTAGTATTTAATATACTTAAGTACATTTAGAACATTAAAATCTTCTGGCATGCCCTCCATCCGTGCGAGTTGACTTTACGTTGGTAAACAAACCTAAAAACCTTGGACATCGATTTTAATCCACCACTGTGATATCAATTGAATATGTAGCAACATGTATGTAGGTATGACACAGTAAGACACATTATAGGCACTATCTATTGTATCTCATGTTAATTAATTGGTAGGAAATGCGATGTTTTCAGGAAAGGCTCATATTTTCGTCGCATTAGAGCTTGAGAGTTTTGATACACTAGCCAAAACTAGCCTAGCTTCAGAATTTATCCCACGGGAACCCACGACCGAGATTAAAAGTATTAGCGGGCTACCCTAGAGCATAACCTTTTTTTTTATTGATCACATTATGTGTCGAACAATAACATACCTATTGGAACATTCTCTCAGATAGATAGGAAGCGTCGACAGAACGCAAGGTCACGAAGGTCGTTTAGTTTCAGCGGTAACATGTTTTCTGACGCGATTGCTTATCGCCTTCTCTAGCGTGTCACGTGTTCGTTGAGATCAAACGAAGTGAATTACACTCACTAATGATGATGCACAATGACATAATAATGACTATCGTCTAGTGTAGGAGCGGGGGCGGCCGGCCGGGCGATAAGCGCACGGCACACCTTTAACCTGAACCGAAGCGAACGCGTTTCTACAACATAAAGTGCAGTCAGACTGCTGTTGATCGACGTCTATAGATGAAATCGACCGATTTAGGGACGATCCATTGTGTGTCAGTCGACGATTCGCCGACGAAACGCCGTGGGTGATCGTTACTTATTAACGATCACCCACGGCGTTTGAGTATACCTACTACGTGAGCTCGACAAATGGATGTGCGATTAACGCTTGTGCGACAAAACTGTACTGCGACTCACCATAGTTCGGAAGCACACTTGTGCGACACACTGAAGCTCGACATCGCGCTGGTGTGACAAACGATTGAGCGACTAAGACTAGTGAGAGTAGTTCGATAAACAGTATTGTGTGTAATCTAATCAAAACTATTTAAGATATGAAAATTAAACAAAAACGATTGATTTGATTTTTATATCATAAAAAAGAAATAGAAGATCATGTTTAGGTGAATTATTACAAATAACAAATATAGGACAGAGCACGCAACAATCATTTGTTCTTCTATAACTTGTACTTTTTTTTTTCTTGATGGTCGTTTGTCGATCGATCCATATGGAATTTCGTTTTTATTTATTTTACAACAGCGACTGGTCGACGTCGATCGACCGCAGTCCGGTTGCACCTTTATTACCGCCAGCTATATGGTAACGAACTGCATAGACACCGTGTCTGCCAGCTGGCAGACCAGTCTAGACCTGTCGTGTACTAGTGTGTATATGAGAGTCGTGTTGCAGAGGACGAGAGCGGGCCGATCTCGCCGCTGCATGACATCCCGCTGTGGGCTGACAAGGCGCGGCGGCTGGTCAATATGGTGGTGGAGGTGCCGCGCTGGAGCAACGCCAAGATGGAGATCAGCCTCGGCGAGCCGCTCAACCCCATCAAGCAGGACGTGAAGAAGGGCGCTCTGCGCTTCGTGTGCAACGTGTTCCCGCACCGCGGCTACATCTGGAACTACGGCGCGCTGCCGCAGACGTGGGAGAACCCGCACCACGTGGACCCGGGCACGCAGGCGCGTGGCGACAACGACCCCATCGACGTCATCGAGATCGGCGAGCGCGTGGCGGCGCGCGGCGACGTGTACGCCGTCAAGATCCTCGGCACACTGGCGCTCATCGACGAGGGCGAGACAGACTGGAAGCTGCTGGCCATCGACGCGCGCGACCCGGCCGCGGTCAAACTGAACGACGTGGCCGACGTGGAGGCGCACTTCCCGGGCCTGCTGCGCGCCACGGTGGAGTGGTTCCGCCTGTACAAGGTGCCCGACGGCAAGCCCGTCAACCGCTTCGCCTTCGACGGCGAGTGCAAGAACGCGGAGTTCGCCTACAAGGTCATCGACGAGGTGAGCCACTCTCTTAGTCCTCAGCGTTCGATACGCCTTGAGGTCGAGCGTCCGACCTACTGATATTCTTCGGCGATTCGTGTGTGATAGTATTACGTTTGCAGGTGCACGAGTTCTGGCGTTCGCTGGTGGCGGGCGAGGTGGCGGACGCGACGGACATCAACAAGTAAGTCCGAGCCGGTCGTTACGATACCCATACACGCTACTGACGTTACGATATACTTGCGCAAGTTTAGACTTCACACAGCTCAAGTTTATTTCTCTTTAGTGACCATCCATAGATGACGTGCTACAGAATTTCTAAAACTAATATCATTTGTTTTATTTTATTTACACTTAATAGAAACTTACAGCTATAAACAGTGTTCTTGAACAATATGCATTTGAAGGCCATTTACAAGTTTCCACTGATAAACAACATGCGGCAACATTGAAACTCGCAAATAAATCAAAACCGTACTTCCCGTTAATCGCGCGTTAAGAAGCAAAGTATGTATCATAGCACAAGTAAAGGAAAAGTCAGAATTTCGTTAATTCGTAATTTTATCAGGTAAATGAGTGAACCAAACTTCGATTACACACTTACATTTGCAATTGGCGAATTGAACGTGACGTATGTCGATGTATGATAGAACAAAATAAAAAATCCAGTCTTTTATTCAAATTAGGCTGACAATCAGCACTTTTCGAACGTCAAAATTACATAAGAGAGTCCCCCAAAACGCCCGGCCTTCACCACTTCCTAGTGCTTTCGCTAAGAAGAAGTGGCGCAACAAACTCCCCAGCAGTACAGCTGTCTGTTCAGTTGAAAACTATAGCATAAATATAGCAGGTATGCAAAATAATTGACATTAGGAGACACAGAACATTAAATTAGGTAAATGATTTGTCATTTTATCAGCTAGCCACGCCAATATATCGCACCCCCGGTGCGACACTGTCACTTATGCAAAAATGTAGTTTTTCAGGAGAAGCATTTTAAACTTTGACACCTCACCAAAACAAACGAAAACGGCAATGAAACTCACACCCTCATACGGAAACTATGCGTACTACAAAAGTAACATTATTGCACCAAGTAAAGGGGTACTTTAGGATCATTTTTAGATATTTAACTCATTTTTGCATTTTTTTGCAAAAGTGACAGTGTCGCACCGAGGGTGCGATATAATAAAATAAAAACTATAATCAATCAACAAAAAAAAAAAAAAATTTAATACCTAAATAAAAGCCTCCAGGCAAATAGGGCGTGACAGCTTACATATTTATAATAATAATAATATAATTTATTTATTAGACATCAGAGGTCCATGGGTTAGTTAAAACACTTACAAACTACGTTAGTAATGCGGGTTAGTAATAATTAATTTATGCAATGCGGGTTATGTTTACATAGCTGTCACTCGGAGTCGGAAGTCACACTAGTACCATCGAAGTAAAATAAATAAACAGTTAATTACTAATAACAATAACAAAACCATGGTCAGCAAGAAGACCAGTCTCCACTAGCATCACCCGTTCACGAGCATAACGCAAAGATCAGCCACTATCCCCCACGCCATATTTGACGGAAGGAGCCAACCCGACCACCACGCTACCCTGAAGAACTTGCTTCTGGTTGCTCAGACAAGAATAATATGATCAATAGTCGAGGTCGCCAGCTAACTATGTCAATAATAAGTAAATGAAAATTAAATTAAACTGAATTGACTTGGACAGTCAAAAATAAAATAAACACTTAAGTATAAGTACTCACTACTCATATTTAATCTGTCAGTATGTAAGCTAACATGGTTTTCAACTACAATGTTAAGTGTGTTTTTGGTATAAATTCATCCTAACTACGGAACCTTTACGGAACCCTTCATTGTGCGTGGTCCGACACGCACTTGGCCGGATTATTAACAACTAGCTTCTGCCCGCGGCTTCGCCCGCGTGGATGTTTTCAGTACTGAATTGATGCCGACTCTTGACCAATAGATGGCGCTGTATGTCCGGAATAAATTTTATTTTTTATTTTATTTTATTTTTTGTAATAAAAACTACCCTATGTCCATTCTCAAGTTCCAAACTATGTCTGTACCAAATTTCACACAAATCGGTTCAGTAGTTTAGGCGTGAAGCAAAGACAGACAGACAGACAGAGTTACTTTCGCATTTATAATATTAGTTTGGATCATAATATTATCACGGTTGGCCCTGGGCTTAACTTTTTACATAAATTAATTTTAAGCAGCACTTTTTTTTTACCCCTATTGTGATTGTGTTTGTTTTGTTGATTGCCAAATACATGGTTCACTTTCTGTAGATTATTATAAATTCTTTCGAACTGCACGTTTCCACTGTTTACAATCGCGCCTGCCCAACCGCCCGATTGTAAAAAGTGAAAACGTGGACACTATCGAACTTGAACGCGACAATGACATGCCACACACACGCTCAACTAAACTTGCGAAAACGCAAAGGGGAATGGGCAAAAATATATGGAGCTTGGTCCAAATTTCCACCACCAATAAGAAACTTGGCATATGATGGAACACTGTGTACTGAATCATTATAAGAAGACCGCAACCAAAAATATTTACTCAGTAAAAAGTTATGACCCAATGAAAACTTGCAATTTAAAAACCTTTTTAAGCGCAGGCCACACCGCCAGCTGGCGGGCGGGCGGGCGAACCGAGCGAGCTTCGTTTCACCTTTTTTCATACTTCGGTAGCTTATCTCTGTAGTTCGCAGTGTGAACCCAAAAAATATTAAAAATACTTTTAGCTTTTAACACGATTGCGAACCGTTCCGTATTACATTTTTATATGGGTAGGTGCGCTAACGTTATCATTGTATACTTCGCAGACGATTTGAGCGCATTACAGAACAGGGGGAATGCGTCATCATTGCTACCATGTTTTTACTGCTTGAAAAATGTGGCTATGTGCGAAAAAAATAAACGGTTAAATAATTAAAAATACGTATTTTTAAAACAGTCACAACTTTTTTCTGAGTGAATATATTTTTTTCGCCTAGTAGTCAAAATTGTATGGTATTTAGTCGACTTTAAGCTTACATAGCCCCCAATAGTGGTGGAAATTTGGACCACTTCTGCTCATTGTCCTTTGCAGGATCGGAATCGAAAATCACACAAGTCTAGAAATTTGCGCCAAAATGTTTTAACTCACGTGACGATATACTTGCGCAAGTATATCGTTACGTGTATGTCTGTTAGCTCCATGGGCCGCGCTAGTAACTGTGGCACTGTGACTCGCAGGATGAACGTGAGCGTCGAGGGCGCGCCGACGCGCGTGGAGCGCTCCGAGGCGAGCGCCGTGCTGGCCAAGGCGCCGCCGCGCGGCCTGCCGCAGCCCATTCCGCTCAGCGGTCAGTAACTTACTTAACTACACTCGCTATCACATCACCATCATCCGCAGCCCGACTCACCCACTGTTGGGCATAGGCCTCTCTTCTTGTGCCAAACCCCACGTTTTGCCCGCAATGGCAACAATGTCGTCCATTTCGCCGCCGGACGACACACATCTCGTGTTCCAGTCCTTGGACGCCACTCTGTCACAGCCTTACTCCACCTGTCATCATTGCGCCTTACCAGATCACATCTCTACATCTTAATACAACGGGTCTAAAAAGACGCGTGATGGATTAGGATTAGACGGATCGATTGCTAAGTGACGGCTCGATTGCTTTTTACACCAGTATATCACTGAACTCGGTACTAGACCACTAGCTAGTTCTGTGCGTTTGCCATAGCCATATTCAACGATGATGCGATCAGATTGACGACTGCAGACTGCAGACCTCACTGCCTGCCGCTGGGTATACATTAGACGGGTTTAAGTTATGATCTCTGTTCGCAGTGGACAAGTGGCACTTCATCTCCAGCCTCTGAGAGGCGCGGCAGGCGCGCGGCGATGAGCACGCGGACGAGTCAGCGAGTGCAGTGACGTCACGGGAGTAGCGCTGCGCTCGCTCACTGGTCGTCTCGTGTCGCGCGTGCCATGCTGCATACTCGTGGCGCTACGCCGCTACCTCGCGGACTCGACAGCTCGACTGGACGCCGCCGCCGTTTTTTATATAAATATTTGCATTCTACAGAAGCTGCGGGCCCGCAACCGCAGCGGACGCGGGCGAAAATCGCTCCGTGAGTTCTTAGCCTCACTGTTCAAATGCGTCAGTTGCCATGATTGTGTGATACATAATATTGCGGTGTCCATATCCATAAGTATTTAATTATCTATTCTAAGTGTAATGTATATTTATGTTCAATTAAATTTAGTATTGAGTTAAATGTTCATTATTTTATATCATTCAGGTCTATATGAAACCATAACAGTGCCATTTTACTACTGTCTTCCTAACCCAGTTCATGCTTTCGAGCATTTTTATGGTTCATTAGAAAAACACCCTCCTGTATACGTCGGGAATTAAAAAAGTAAGTAGTAAATATGGTAAGTGCAGACATCACAACGGCGTAATTTTATTATGAACGCTACCGGTAGCGGTGTAGGTAGTAAACAAATAATTACTTAAATCGATCATGCCAGAGTTCTCCGGAGCAACATGTCGTCTCGGAAGATAGCATGTAGACAGGTCACGAGCCTTCGTGGGATTGCCCAAGCAGCACGGGCGGACTAAGGGGAGAGCCCAAAACTCCTTTTTTTTATCAAACCCAAACAAACGTTGCCCCACACTAGGAATTTCTCCTGTATCGTGGGTGCGTTTACAAACATTTAAACTCACATACACAAACAGCCAGACCCGGAACCACTACTTGTAGGCCTTGGGGGCTGCGCGTGCTAAATATACTTGAAAACCGTAGTTATAATTAACACTCTTTTATTAGCTTCACTTGTAACTGCAACCCAAGATTTTGGGGGGTCACCGTGGGTGCCGAGGAATATTAATAAGGGAGGTACCCTCGTGGGAGTGATTGAAGATTCGAATGACGTTATTGCGACGCACGCTATTTCGAAAAACTTTGCGAGTGGTACGCCAGTTCGAAAACACATTGGGTCGAAAACCGGAATATTGAATGACGTTGTCGCGAACACGCGGATTCGAAAAACTGTTTGAATAGTACGCTAGTATGAAAGTCTTGGTATCGTGGAGATTCTTGCCGGCTCTTCTCCATAGGAAACGACCAATTGCAACCGCGCACCTAGGTTCTGACGTTTCATAAGTGCCCATGTTGGTTTATGTGAAATAAAATATATTGCTTTTGATTTATTTTGAGAATTCTTTATGAAGTGGTTATTTTGGGTTTTCTGAGTTAACTTAATTATTTTTCTATAGAGGGTCAAATATTTTTTAAAAGCTAACTTATTTTTTGAATTCTGGTTATGTCTGTACAACCAAAGTAACTGTCTTTGTTTTTGACTACATATTTTAATTCCCCGTGATATCCATTTAGTCTTTTTGTTAGATTTTATTGTTATATACTTTTCCGCAAAACATAGTTTGTATAATAGTTGAAAATCTTCTATGAAACTGTCATAAGAATCGTTTGCATTTTTCGCGTTGTAAACTTGCTTTATAGCTATAAAGCTTAAACCTTCGAAATACTTACGTATGAATGGGTACTGGCTACCTACTGGGTTTGTTTACACTTTACCATTGTGCGCCAGGCTCGCCAGCGCTGGGCTTGGTGTGCGAGACACTCGTGCCGACGCGACGTATGTGACCTGGGGGTCTACTCCGAAGTAGTATTGGCCGAATGTTCGGCCGTTTCCTGCTACGAAGTTACTATTTGGTTTGGTCGGTTCCGATCCTACACTCCCTAAACTCTTTCGAATATTGACTATGGTCCCGACGCAACTGAGCCGATCCGAACTTTTTTCGCATTTTTCAATAGTATTCGTTTCGGCCATGTGTCGGTCCGATCCGAACATTCGCACTTTGCACTTCGGAGTAGGCCCCCGGTGGCGAGGTGTACCTACCTATAGTGTCACAGATAGGGAATCCAAATCCGTTCTGTTTTAATATCCGGATTTTTATTGGAACGAAGTTCCTTATCGCGCGTTGCGAAAGGGGGCTAGACGGAAAAAATTAAGACCAAAAGTTGGAACGACACTTTTTGCTATAGTTGTAAGCCGTGCGGCGTGCGCGTGTTTCTCTGTCTGTCTCTCTCTCTCTCGTTCTTATAGCAAGCAAGCTAGTTATACTTCGTTCCATCGGGGTGTCCCTTGGCACCTTTCAAGTTTTGTTTTAAGAATGGATTTTTGGTTCAATCCGGATTTTACGGATTTTTCGTAAAAATAAACAAATCTACCCATATTAGTTTTTTAATATGATGTTTCTTATATTTGTGTGAAGCACATGAAATTTCGATTCGACCTGTTGGAAACCACAGGCACTATCGACGAGAAAGCTGACGAGGTGGTTAAATCACTACGTGACGTGTCCCGTTGACTTTTCCCGTCGCAATGAAAAAGTAAGGTGCCCAAACTTTCCTCGAAGACTCTCGGAGAGCCCTCTTATCAGACGAAGACGGCTCCATAGATATGCTGCCGTCTTCGTCAGATAAGAGGGCCTTAAGCCTAAAAACATCCGCGACATTAAGGTCGCGATGGAGCAGAACCGAGGGTCGAAAGTGTTCGCCCAGCAATTAGGGAGGTGGGTCCTCCCTAATTGCTGGGCGAACACTGACAAAACTAGGAACTGCGGATGGCAGAATCGTGACTTTGAAGTCCAAGATACTCGGGGCAGTCGAGGATTTTTACAGGCACCTATACGCGGACGGTGAACCCAGCGGAACATAGTGCAGATGACCATCGAGCCGAACTAACGCGCCACTACACGGAGGACATCTCGGATATCGACCAGTGCGAGATTAGATTAGGCCCTAGAGCAGCTAAAGAACAGCAAGGCACCTGGGGATGACGGAATAACGACAGAGCTCCTTAAAGCGGATGGGGCTCCAGTCCTGAGAGAGCTAGCGAGTCTCTAACTCAGTCATCCAAGAGGGTACAACGCCCGAGACGTGGAGCAGAGGTGCGGTGGTTCTGTTCCTCAAAAAATATGACAAATCCTTACTGAAGAACTATAGACCCATCTCACTTCTGAACCACATATACAAGCTGTTCTCGAGGGTCGTCACGAACCGTCTAGCCCGGGAGAGGCCTATGTCCAACTACTGTTGGGACTGCGATAGACTGAGTTGATTGATTTACATGAAAATCAAATTATTTTGTTATTTGGATTTATTCAAACTATCATCATTAAATACTATACCTAATTATGGTGTCATTGCTATAATATGTACTTTTTCTTATTAAAATAATCAGTCTGTGACCCGCGTGCTGAGTAACACACACTCGCGACACTCTCAAGACGCGACGCGCGAACAGCAAACTCGCTCGTTTCGATTTTTTTGCTACAATTTCTTATTGTTCAAAAAATCCATTAAATCATTAATTTATTTGCAAATATGGGATTGGGGGATTTGGAAGTCTAGTAAAAATGTGCGGGTATCCGGATTTTTCGGATTACGGATAGTCCGGATTGCATTCCCTAGTCACAGACGCCGCACAGCGTGTGCGGGTCGGGCGGGTGACGCAGGGCGCGTATCGACCGCGGCGCGCGCCCCGTCGGCGCCTCCAGACTTCCAGAGCTTTGCGGCCGCTCACACTGAAAATTTGATGTGCCGTTACGTTACACGCATTGTGCGTCCCCTCTTTGTTTGACCCCAATAAATTAACACACAACTAAGTAGGGATTAGCTTAATATTCAGTCGGATCTAGATAAGTACTGTGAATGCCAATGCCAACCGTTGAACCGTAACCGTTACCTAACAAAGGTGCTTTGTTGAAGAAACTGCTAAAACTGTACTATAACAGAGAGACTTACCTATTTCTACCTCCGTACGTCTGCCACGTTGTAGTGTACAAGTGGATAAGTAGATATGCACTACTGTTGGCCCGCTTAAGAACTAAACTGATGCAAAGTTGCCTTACTACCTACTTCCTAGGAGAATTATAAAGCCATAGACAGCCTAAGTAGGGTACCTAAACAAAACCAGTTGATTCAAAGCAGCTTCTTCAGGACGGTGCATGGCATTTTGTAGACAAGTCAACACATACATTGCATTTGAGGAAATTTTATACTGAAAATGAATCTTCATTTGCTAATGTGGTGATTTTGCTGTTCCTTTTCCCAAACCGAGGAGATTTAGGAACCATTTAATATTAAGTACTGACATCTGCCAATCCGCACTGGGCCCGCGTGGTGGACGGCCCACTCGCTCTCACCGAGAGGAGGCCTGTGTCCCCAGCAGTGGGAAAATGATAGGCTGATTATGATGACTAGACTGCGGCTGCGTCGCCCGGCACGCTGCACGCTCAGCAGCGCGAACTGTCCTGTGTCCCAGCAGTGGGAAAATGATAGGCTGATTATGATGACTAGACTGCGGCTGCGTCGCCCGGCACGCTGCACGCTCAGCAGCGCGAACTGTCCTGTGTACCAGCAGTGGGAAAATGATAGGCTGATTATGATGACTAGACTGCGGCTGCGTCGCCCGGCACGCTGCACGCTCAGCAGCGCGAACTGTCCTGTGTCCCAGCAGTGGGAAAATGATAGGCTGATTATGATGAGTAGACTGCGGCTGCGTCGCCCGGCACGCTGCACGCTCAGCAGCGCGAACTGTCCTGTGTCCCAGCAGTGGGAAAATGATAGGCTGATTATGATGACTAGACTGCGACTGCGTCGCCCGGCACGCTGCACGCTCAGCAGCGCGAACTGTCCTGTGTCCCAGCAGTGGGAAAATGATAGGCTGATTATGATGAGTAGACTGCGGCTGCGTCGCCCGGCACGCTGCACGCTCAGCAGCGCGAACTGTCCTGTGTCCCAGCAGTGGGAAAATGATAGGCTGATTATAATGAGTAGGCTGCGTCGCCCGGCACGCTGCACGTTCAGCAGCGCGAACTGTCCTGTGTCCCAGCAGTGGGAAAATGATAGGCAGATTATGATGACTAGACTGCGGCTGCGTCGCCCGGCACGCTGCACGCTCAGCAGCGCGAACTGGCCTGTGCGAGCCACAGTGGCCAACGAGCTTTCTACTTTTAGATGACTACACTAACTAGGCACTGCCATGTATTATCCATTATGTACATAATTATGTAGGTGTTACAAAATTCGAATTCCCGTTTTATAAGTAAAGGCTTCTCTCCTTCCATTTCACTCCATCGAGGAGTCTATGTGTACCAAAATTGTTCCCTTTTTGAAACACTACAAAACACCTATCTGCATTATAAAAGTGAAATGTAACAATCGCTCATAGGTACCTACTGAACTACATGTATCCGTAGTTCAGTAGGTACCTATGAGCGATTCACCAATCTTTTCGCCTCGGTTGAGGCACAGGAACGTGGTAGTTATGTAGCGGGTGCTGAGTGGTAAGAAGCTGTGCGACTCAAGCGATCTGAAGGAGTGAAGGCTGTATCGTGCGACGCGGCGGCGCGGGGGCGGGAGCCGGATGCCGCATGCCGCTCGGCCCGCGCAAACATTATACACTCTCAGATGCGACATGCGACACCTTCCTTACTTGGGTGAGTATGTACCTGCATAACAAAACTACGCAAATATGATCGTAGTCACAGATTTGATTATTAACAGCCGAAAAATAATATTTTAGTACTGTCTGAAACACTATCGTCTAGGAAAAAACAAATAAATAAGTACCTATGTTATTTAAAACAAAAACTAGAAAACACGTTTTTAAAACGCGCTAAAAATTTTTTTTAAAAATTACCTATAAGTACTTAAATTGAATTCTAAAAACGTGTAAGTAGCGCACTTACCTATAATTAATTTACAAAGCGCGCTTTTATAATTTCTATTCCGTTTTAAAAGGGTGTTTTTTAGTTGTTTTTTAAACTACGTATCTAGGTAGGTATATATAAAATTCGAAGTCCTGATCCTGACTGACTGACTGACTGATAGATCAACGCACAGCCTAAACCGCTTGTCCTAGAGACATGAAATTTGGAGTGTTCTTCGTGAAGAGTACCTAGGCATCTACTAAGGATTTTTCGAAATTTTACCCCTAAGAGGGTGAAAAGGGGGGAATTCGTTTGTATGAAAAATCTTATTCCTTGAGTTAAGAAACTTGAAACTTGGCACGAATACTTATCTAAATAAATTATGAAGATTGTCAAACTTGAAACTCAGTATTTATACCTAGGTACCTAATATTAAAAGTACAGAATAATGTGTACCTATCAGGATTTTTTTTAAATCTACCCCTGGCGGGCTGAAATGGGATACCTAGTCAATTTTTCAGGGGAGGATTTTACTGCATGGCTTGATTAACTCGAAAATTAGTATAAATAATCTTTGAGTCAAGTTATGAATACATCCCAAACATTTTTTTTTTAATTCCACCCCTGTGGGGTTGAAAAGCGGGGATACAGTTTATATGAAAAATCTTATTCATTTAGTTAATAAACTTGAAGCTTGGCAAGAATACTTGCCTAAGTAAGTAATAAAGTTTATCATTATAAGTTTTTCAAAACTACCCCTCAAAGGGGGATATAAAGGTGTTAAGTTTGTGTGGAAGAAATTCAATGCGCGGTCCGAGTACCTAACTCGAAACTCAGTATTGATACTTTTTACAGAAAATAATTAATAATAAGTATGTAAAGTTGTCGAAAATTTACCACTGACGGGACAAAAAGGGGTAATTCAGTTTTTAAAGGGAGGATTTGAACTTAAAACTGGATGTTACATTTTCACGCCTAAACCACTGAACTTCTGATTTGGCATAGAGATAGATGGCATCCTGGGGAAGCACATACATTTTATCCTGTTAGCACGTTCCCGTGGGATAATTTCCGACATCCACGCGGGCGAAGCCGCGGGCAGAAGCTAGTTTTAGTATATTCTTCATTAGGTTAATAAGTATAAAGTCAACAAAGTTATGACGATTAGGGGCTACTAGCAAACTCTAGGAGTTTACAAGTAGCCCCTAAAGAATTTCACTATCCACCTCCTGGCTTCATCATCAGACCCTCAACGCCAAGTGCAATATGTTGGAATCGTCAAAACTGATCATATGACCCAAACTCGACGGGTTTATATAATGAACTATCCTTCACAAGAAGAAGAACAGAGAGAGAGAGAGTTAATAAAGATACTTACTTTTTTTTTTTTCACCTTCACTATTAATAACGCAAGTCCGACCTCAAGATACAGGCAAACGCCTAGTTTGCGGGTCACCGTCCAATATTGATGTTCTTGTAAGTACAATCTAATTAGTTACCTACCTATTAATAAATCAGTTTGAAACTTGATACCTTGTTTTGGCATTTTTGTTTCATCTCAGAATTCAACCGGCTGTAGGCATTGAGCAGGCAGTTTGAGCAGCTCGGTGGGACGAGGGCGGCGGCGCGGCGCGGGTCGGGGACTCGGCCCGGAGGCGCGGGGCGGCGGGGCGCGGCGTGGCGCGGCAGTGGCGCGAGTGTGCTGGCGCGATGCACTCGTTCGTGAGGGCGGTGACTCTGGCGGCGCTGCTGGCGCTCGCGGCGGCCGCGGCCGGGGCCCGACGCTCCGACCAGGACTTCGAGTTCGACGACGACGCGGTGAGGCCCATCTCCCCTCGCCGGGCACACTAAGTACTGTAACTAGCGCACGACGTTTACACGACGCGGCCCAACTTCACGAGAAGGGCTCGACCGTCCTGGGATGTTTTTAAGATGCTTACCGCTTCCTGAGCCTGACAACCACTACCTACCCAATCGTGGGCCTTGGCTGATGCTGTAGTGTGCAGTACAGCGATCGCAACCCAGCTAAGACACGGTCCAGCAAACTTGATTCAATGCACTGACAATAGGGACGTTTATAGTTATCGATTTTACTTAACCAGTGTCCTTAGTGGTGTTTTTCGGTCATGTTAGGTTTTGTCATAAGTAGGTAGGTACGGATTTTCTGGGATATGGAAGGTTTGGAATGGTTCATGCAGGTTAGTAAGTTTCACTAGGTGCAATATAGGTAGTATAGTTAGGTAGCTACCTATCAACTGTGAATTCGTACTCACCCTACCGATATTTGACTCCCTCCTTACCCATGTTTTACACAATAACTAAGTATAGGTCATCATCATCATCTGCCTAGCCTTTTCCCAACTATGTTGGGGTCGGCTTCCATTCTAACCGGATGCAGCTGAATACCAGTATTTTACATGGAGCGACTGCCTATCTGACCTCCACAACCCAGTTACTGGGTAATACGATACCCCTTGGTAAGACTGGTTGTCAGACTAACTAAGTATAGGTATCACTATTATTTTTAACTAGCTTCTGCCCGCGGCTTCGCCCGCGTGGATGTCGGAAATTTACCCACAGGAACGTGCTAACAGGATAAAATGTATGTGCTTCCCCAGAATGACATCTATGTCGCGGGCCCTTTGTGGCTAATTACAATAGAAAACCAATTGTGTCTCATTAGTGGTGATTAAGAGGGTACCTATATGATATCTTTACCTAAGTACCTAACAATTTTTTTTAAAAAAAACACAATAACAGAAAATTAAATACATACCTACCTAAATAAACCTATTTCTGATAATAACTAATCTAAACTCAATAAATAAGCAAACTCCCTAAAAACTAATATCTATACGAATGACTAAACCTACCTAACAGTATTATAAAATAACCTACGGTCACTACGTACACTATCAAATATACTACCTATACTTTAAAATTAAAATCTATACCTACGACTCATATAAAAATAAACCTAAATAACTCTAAAAACTAAAAGGAATAAAAATGAACTCCACTGCGGGTGACCCAACCTACGACAAACTTAGTATTTGCGGTTGGTACAGTACAGATAGTGGTAATCGGGTATAGGGATCGAACCGCAAAATTAAGTTTGTTGTTTTAATTATACTTTTCCGGGATAAAAAGTACCCAGTGTGGTGCCCAGGATATTAAAGAATAATTATACCAAGTTTCATCGTAATCGAACGGGTAGTTTTTGCGTGATGCCTGAACAAACAGACAGACAGACAAAAATTTTTTTAATCATAATTATTTTTGGGTTCGGTGTCGGTCAAGTAATACCCCCTGCCATTTATTTTTTGGATATTTTCAATGTACAGAATTTTCACTTCTACAGATTTATTATAAGTATAGATTTCACGTTAAGTATAGGGGTGTGAGGTGCACCAAAGTGAGGCTTAAAGTTGTGCCGATCAGACAAGTATCCGGCTGCCTCGGACTGATGTTATGCACTAACCTTTATCTAAAACACACACCTACTAAGGTATATTATATTACTTAAACCACAACTTAAACTTATCAGGATGATCCGTTGAGATGGATATTAGTAGGTAGGTAGATGGGATTGGACAAATCCAAAACTATGGGAGATGGAGAAATTACAAGTTGTAAGGGACTAGGTCGTCGACTTTTTAGAATTGCACTCAAAGATTTAAAAAAACCCCTACTTACTGCAAAAACAACAAAAAAATGTAAACAAGACCACTTCTCAAGCAGTCCGAGTCGTTAGTGGCATTTTAGTTCAATACACCACTTTTCATCTGTCATGATTCCGTGTTTTGATTATTTCAATTGGCAACATAGTAAATTTTGATTGATGGGAATTGGCAACACAGCCAACGGCGATGCCGCGAAAATAGGAGATTGATAAAAAGAATTAAAGAAGGAGGTAAAAACAGCTCACGCTGGGAGTCGCTCGAATTCTAGGATAAGTCATAATATACTACAGTGATATTGATATTAACGAAAATACATTCTGGAATAGCTTAAAAAGTGGTTTCATTATATATCAGAAGTGACACGTTCTACGCGCCCACTTTCGCCAAGACTAAAGGTATGTTACTCATTAAATAACGACTAGAAACTGGCAAAGCTTGTGTTTGGGGTAATATTAATTTAAAGCAAAACATTGGCTTCTTATTCTCCATTTTTGATCCGATAGTATACTTGATCAGGCTACTTACTCCTTGATAGTAACATCGAGTTTATGAGTGCACTATGCTTTTGTCATAAATACCTACGTGGGCGAGGCTACCCTTCGTCAGTATTTTTGTTGAAGTATGGTGTGCCTTACTAATAAAGTAATATGCTCGTTCTGTCTATAAAAGAGGTTAGAATGATTTTCATGCTTGGTTAATAAAGATTAAACGTTACCAGTCCAAAAGAACACACTATGTTTTTCTGTTGAATGTATGGGTGAGGCTACTCACGGTTCCTCATTTAAATCAATGATCTGCCAAAATGCACCAAAGAGTTTCATTTGCTGATGAATTGGCTGATGATAGCACACTAGTTAAACCATGCAAACATATTGAGACATACCAAAATGATATAAACAACTCCATCCATTGCATAATAGATTGGCTAGTAATGAATGAATTAAAAATAAACATAGAGAAAACAAAGCTTAACACATAACCCATTAGCCATAGTGTAAATATAATATAAGCTAGTCGAAGAATAGCTGAAACAATCAATGCCAGATTTTTAGGCCTTCAGCTGGATAGTCACTTGACTTGGAAATGTCACATTTTTGAAACAGCAGTATTTGTCAAATCCAACTTTCAAAATTATATAAATAAAACACTGAAATCTAAATGTTGGAACGGAGAGATATGTACCATTCCACACAAAACTGCATTATTTTCAAAAAGACTTCTTAGAATGGCACCTAAAATCTATAACTTTCTATTGAAATCAAAGAATTAAATGAAATACTTGAAAAAAAAAAGGGGCTTTATTAAAACTATTAGATAAGAAGGTATACCCTATTACTCTGTTAATGAGTACCTAGATGACAGATTTTAATTAATTGAATTCATTCCATAATCATTATTAGTTCCAGTTTTTTATTTTTTATTACTTATATCAATTACTATGAAATTATTGACTCTTTTTAAATTATTATTTATTATTATTGACTACTACTGTAATGTTGCAGAAGTCTCCAAATTATTGTATGCCTAAAGGCGAGTCATAGATGTACTTCTCTTTATAGACTGTACGGTAACACCATATTTTTACCTGTGTACTAAAATAAACAATTTGAATTTACTCTTCAACAATGTTTGGCTGAGATATAGTGTGTGATGTTGATTTGTTTTTAAAAGGCCTAAGCATGAGTATCCTGAAGTAACTAAACACTGAAGTTATAATTATAGCAAAACAAGCCCTGCCAGTTTCTAAGTAGACACTTGATTTTGGAGGCTATTGCCACTTGATTTTGGAGGCTATTGCCACTTGATTTTGGAGGCTATTGTCACTTGATTTTGGAGGCTATGGCCACTTGATTTTGGAGGCTATTGCCACTTGATTTTGGAGGCTATTGCCACTTGATTTTGGAGGCTGTTGCCACTTGATTTTGGAGGCTATTGCCAAATGATTTTGGAGGCTATTGCCATTTGATTTTGGAGGCTATTGCCACTTGATTTTGGAGGCTATCGCCACTTGATTTTGGAGGCTATTGCCACTTGATTTTGGAGGCTATTGCCACTTGATTTTGGAGGCTATTGCCAGTTGATTTTGGCGGCTATTGCCAATTGATTTTGGAGGCTATTGCCACTTGATTTTGGAGGCTATTGCCACTTGATTTTGGAGGCTATTGCCACTTGATTTTGAGGCTATTGCCAATTGATTTTGGAGGCTATTACCACTTGATTTTGGAGGCTATTTCCACGTGATTATGGAGGCTATTTCCACTTGATTATGGAGGCTATTGCCACTTGATTTCGGAGGCTATTGCCACTTGATTTCGGAGGCTATTGCCACTTGATTTTGGAGGCTATTGCCACTTGATTGAAGAGACTATACATCTGATTCTTGTATGTATACCATGAATTTGATTCCTGACCATGTGTCACGTGGATCCTAATTTTATCATTTTTAAACACTTAATAGCTTCTACAACAACATTCACACTCCACACACATACACAATTATACACCTCACACTAGAGCACACATCATAAGATATTTCTAGTCAAGGATCTTGATAATGTGAATAGAATAAAAAGAAGTGATATGAAACCTTTCAGCTACCACGATGAATGCAGAGTCCGTTAATGAATCACATACTCCTCCGCGTAGGCGTAGTAGACGCAGAGAGAAACGAAGACGATCGTCTTCATCATTCTCGTCCTCGTCTACACCTGAAGAAAGGATTCGGCGACGGTCTCGAAAACACTCGAGGGGTTTGACCACGGAGGACGTGTTAAACATCCTTGCTTCCTGGAAGGCTGAACCAAGTAAGAGTACCAACTCCATTCAAAACAGTCAGTTTCATAACGTGATACCTGAGTTTGACCCGGCCAATAGGTCGCAAAGTATTGAGGCTTGGATACGGAAGGTTAATGAATGTTCACAAATTTACAACTGGGATCAAAAGCAAACCATTCACTTCTCCCTTCAAAAACTGGTTGGACTTGCGAAGAAATGGTTTGAGTCTCTTCCTACGGTCGTATTTTCATGGGACGAGTGGCAAGCCAAGTTAAAAAGGGCGTTCCCTAGTGAGGAGAACTATGGTAGACTGTTGGAAGAAATGCTGGCTCGTACCACTCGTGTTGATGAAAGTTTACGAGAGTACTTTTATGACAAATTGAATCTGTTAAACCGTTGTGAAATAAAGGAGAAGAGAGCTGTTGATTGTGTAATACACGGAATTACCGATAGGTCAGTTAGGAGCGGTGCACAGGCACTAAACTGCGAGGAACCCGAGGACTTGCTTAACTTCCTTTGTGCTCAACGTATTACATATTTTTCGAATAGAGACCGAAACAAACAGAGATCAAATTCTAGTACGGTAACTAACAATTCTGGGTCTAATGAAGGTCTAGTTTGCTTTAACTGTCGTAACAAAGGTCACCCTTATCACAAGTGTCCAAAACCTGTGATAAAGTGTAAACAGTGTAACAGAATAGGTCATGATAACGTAAACTGTAAATTGCGGCCCGTTGCTGAAAATTACGTCCCCAGAGCCAAAATCGATGATACTCGCAGTACCGTAGAGAAAAATACATTAAAGATCGTCGCGTTTAATGATCAATTAAGCCCTAAACCTATCGATACGTCTAAGGCGTCGACTTCTACATCAGAACCAAATGATAAATTTCTCAAAACTGTCTTAGTAAACGGTCGGCCCTTTATGGCTTATGTAGACTTCGGGAGTGAATGTAGCCTGCTGCGAGAGAGCCTTGCATTAGAACTTCAACTAGCGCAAAATTCTGGCAATGTTCCAGTAATTAGAGGATTTGGCAATTCATGCATTTCCCCTTTGTATAATTCTACTCTAAACTTAAAACTTGATGATATTGAAACCCAGTTAGACGTCCTAGTAGTTAGTGACGAGTTCATGACATACAGTCTCTTAATCGGACAAAACTTCACCGAATTACCTTTTATTACAGTCTTAAAAGACTGCCATAAACTAGTATTTTACAGGAGTCCAGGGGAAAATATCTTCCCAACCGAAATATATCTCAAAATGTTCACCTCAAAGCCCATAAAGGTTGAAAATACCGGTATGGTACCGATTACAGTCAAGGATACTGCCTTTTCCGGCGAAGTTTTTGTCGAAGGTTACAACTCATTGGAACCTGGTAGAGAATTCCGTTTGTTGCAAGGGATTTATGGTATCTCGAATGGCTCTGGAGAACTAGCCGTGACAAACTTGTCACGGACACCTCTTCTATTCAAATCCGAAACGTTAATTGCACGATCGTCCCCAGTAACTGAGGTCGAGAGCTGTCAGGTGAATCGTATTTCAGAAAATTGTGTTATCTCTTTAGAACCATTAGATATAACGCATATTCAAGTTGGTGAAGACGTAAGAAGCAGCAAGGATAGGCTGTATACGCTATTACAAAAGTATCGCGATTGCTTTGCCACCAATATGAAAGAAGTAGGTTGTGTGAAAAACTTTGAAATGAAAATAAATCTTACGGATAATAGACCCGTTGTGTACAGGCCGTACAGGTTATCATTCTCAGAACGAGTGCAAGTGCGTGAAATTGTTAATGAGCTATTAGATACAGATATTATACAAGAATCTAGTTCGGATTATGCAAGCCCGATATTAATGGTCCGTAAGAAATCTGGTGAGCAAAGACTTTGTGTAGATTTTAGAGCCCTTAATAACAAAACCATTAAGGACAGGTTTCCTCTTCCACTTATTGAAGACCAGCTAACTAATTTAAGTGGCAATCAGTATTTTACGTCATTAGATCTTGCGTCAGGATATTACCAGATTCCTATGTCTCGCGAGAGTCAGCATCTCACTGCCTTTGTAACTCCTGATGGTCACTATGAATTTAAGAGAATGCCGTTTGGATTGGCCAACGCCCCCGCTGTGTTTCAGGGAATGATTAATAAAATTCTAGGGAATAGACGATTTGATTATGCACTTGCGTATTTAGATGATTTACTTATTCCGTCTATAACTGTAGAGCAAGGGTTTGAGCGCTTAGAAGAAATTTTAAAATTGCTTCGTGAATTCGGACTCACACTAAAATTAACAAAATGCCGGTTTTTCGATACTACGATCAGCTATTTAGGTTACGAAATATCTGCGAAGGGTGTAAGGCCCGGGGAAGCAAAAGTTTTGGCCGTCAAAGAATTTCCTTGCCCCAGTAACATACACGAAGTCCGTCAGTTCTTGGGACTTACGGGATATTTCCGTAAGTTTATAAAAGGATACGGGGAGATAGCGCAACCATTAACCAACTTACTTAAGAAAAATGTTACATGGCATTGGGGCAGTGATCAAGAAACTGCGTTCAATTCCTTAAAGGAAAGTCTTTTAACCAGACAAGTTTTAGCATTGTATGACCCGCAGTTAGAAACCGAGTTACATACGGATGCTAGCGCCCTTGGTATTGGGGGAATCCTGATGCAATGGCAAGCATCGCCCCGCGTCTTAAAACCTGTCGCTTATTTTAGTAGACAGACCACGGTGGATGAAAAACATTTTCATTCTTATGAATTGGAGACTTTAGCCGTTGTCTGTTCGCTAAAAAAGTTTAGGGTGTACTTGTTAGGAGTTCCGTTTAAGGTATTTACTGATTGCGCGGCGCTTAGGACGACACTGACAAAAAGAGATCTCGTTCCGCGGATAGCCAGGTGGTGGCTGCAAATAAGCGAATATAACTTTGAAATTGAATACCGCCCGGGTGTTAATATGGCACATGTTGACGCATTAAGCAGAAACACTTGCCTAAACGCGGAAGGAGATGTTGGGTCTGTTAATGTCAATGTTATTGAATCGGGTAACTGGCTCCTAACTCTACAAATGGGTGACCCTGAAACGTCTCGAATTATAAGATTTCTTAAACCTGAAGCTGACCCTGAGTTCGAAGATCTGAAACAAAAATATACTGTCAAAAATAATTCACTCTATCGCAAAGTTGATGACCGTTTATGTCTTGTAGTACCACGGAGTGCTCGTTGGCAGGTTTGTAAAGCTAACCACGATAACATCGGGCACTTAGGCTACACAAAAACGCTGGAAAGAATAAAGAACCAATTTTGGTTCGCGAAATTACGACGATATGTTAAGAAATATGTAGGTTCCTGCATAGAGTGTGCTTATAGCAAGGATAGTGCGGCTAAAAAAAAACAGGGTCTACTTTTTCCAATTGAAAAAGTTAGTATACCGTTTCACACAATTCATATTGACCATTTAGGTCCGTTCGTAAGAAGCAGAAACGGCAACTCTTACATACTTACGATTGTAGATGGGTTCACTAAGTACGTATTTGCCAGAGCAGTGAAAGATACGAAAACAAAGAGCACAATTAAAATCTTGGAAAATATTTTCACTGACTTTGGTACACCAGCTAGAATAATTTCTGATCGTGGCACTTCGTTCACATCAACAGCTTTCGAAACCTTTTGCGATGACCTTGGTATAAAACATGTTCTCAATGCGGTTGCTTGTCCCAGATCAAATGGGCAAGCCGAAAGGTTTAACCAAACAATTTTAAATTCACTATCTGCTCAAAATTTTAGTAAAAATGAGCGTGACTGGGACAAGTGTCTAGGCAAGGTTCAGTGGGGTATTAACAACACTGTTAATGCGACCACCCAAAAAACTGCAACAGAGGCTTTGTTCGGATTTAAAATGCGCGATAGTTTGTCAAATAAGTTTGATGCTCCACAACAGTCGCGAAACGAAGATTGGTCTGCATTACGCCAGAATATTAGCGAATCTATTAAGAAAAGTCAAGAGGAACAAAAGCGTAAACATGACATTGGTCGTACTTCTGCCCCTGCGTATCAAGTTGGCGATTTAGTTAAACTAACCCGAACCAATTATAATAATGAAGGCAAGAGTACAAAGCTTCTGTCAAAGTTTATAGGCCCTTATAAAATTGTAGATGTATTGGGCAACGATAGATATAGGATAAGTGATGTACCTGGTTTTAATAAAAAAAGGAAGAATAATTATGAAAGTGTTGTGTCTGCAGATAGAATTAGACCCTGGATCCATCTCAAGGCCCTTGAGCTTGATGACAATGTTAATGGTAGTTCAGATGAGGAAACTAGTAGCTAAGCATTTTGTAAGTGTAGATAGTAAGACATATTATTTTGTAAGGTTAATTTAGTTATTTAAGATCTTGCCTAAAGAAGGATCCCGAATGTCATGATTTAGCATTTTACTTATTTTTATATATTTTTTTTTACCGTGATTGTACCGCCTGATTAAACTAAATATATTTTTTATTTTATTTTGTAATTTGAAATAAGAACTGGTCGAGCGGGTTCAAGTGGGAGTTGTGCTCCGGGAGTAGCACGTTGTCGGATGGCCGAATGTCATGATTCCGTGTTTTGATTATTTCAATTGGCAACATAGTAAATTTTGATTGATGGGAATTGGCAACACAGCCAACGGCGATGCCGCGAAAATAGGAGATTGATAAAAAGAATTAAAGAAGGAGGTAAAAACAGCTCACGCTGGGAGTCGCTCGAATTCTAGGATAAGTCATAATATACTACAGTGATATTGATATTAACGAAAATACATTCTGGAATAGCTTAAAAAGTGGTTTCATTATACATCGGTTAAAAAGTTATCTTGGTTTGAACTTTTTACTTGTTTTTGCACTACTTTTATTCGTGGATCTTTATTATGATAAATGATTTTATTTCTGTAAGTAGGTTTGTACAATAAATTACTTATTGATAATCGCTACGGCGCACAGTGGTCTGAAAATCGAGCTCCATACTCATAGAAACTTAAAGTCAGGAATTTAAAAAAAAAAATTGTAATGTCTGTGGTATACCTCCCTATATGTGATATTAACGTATGGATGGTAGTAGAAGCTCCACGCATGAGAAAAAAAAAATTGTGTTTTTTTTTGTATGGGAGAAAACACTTAAAGTACGTTTTTTTGAAATTGAATGGAACTGAAGGGCTGGTGCTCACACGAGTGATTATACCATACACGATGATCTAGATGACATCCAATTCATGCACCTTTGGGTGCCGCTTTGCGCGTAGCAAAGTTTTGAAATTTTGGTTTTTCGACATGTTTTTTTTTTCAAATATTTGACGTGTTTAAATGAACTTGCCGATCGATTTACTTATAATATCGTTAGTTTATAGCCTACTAATGACTTTTATGATGACAATAATGAAAAAATAATATTGATTAAATACTTTTTTTTTTTTACAAAATTTCATTCCAAGAACTAAGTAACTCATTTGTTAATCACCGTTGAGTTATAATTAGATACTAATGATATGAGCATTAACCAGTTAAGCTCTAGTGGGGCCAAATGGGTCCCTCTCTCTCCCTCTCAAATGGTTCTCATAAGTGACGATTCAGGTGTAGGTAGACAAAGAGAACGTTGAATTTGTCAATGTTAGTGCGTCAATGATGGATTCGGATTTCGAGGACTCTGATGAGGGCGAAGATACCCTCTGTTAGCAGTAGTTTATGTGTACTATAGAGGTTAATGCTCATGTCATTAGTATCTAATTATAACTCAACCATAATAACGGTGATTAACAAATGAGTTACTTAGTTCTTGAAATGCAAATTTGTAAATAAAAAAGTATTTAATCAATATCGTCTTTAATTCTTCTCATCATAAAATCATTACCAGGCTATTAACTAACGAAAGTATATGTAAATTGATCGGCAACTTCATTTAACTACGTCAAAAATTAAAAAAATCACATCTAAAATTCTATATTTTAAAAATTTGCTACACTCAAAGCGGCACCCAAAGGTGCATGAATTGGATGTCATCTTGATCGCCTTGTATGGTATAATAAGTTGTGTGAGCACCAGCCCTTCAGTTCCATTCAATTTCAAAAAAACGTACTTTAAGTGTTTTCTCCCATACAAAAAAAACTCAATATTTTTTTCTCACGCTTGGAGCTTCTTCTACTGCCATCCATACGTTAGTATCACATATAGGGAGGTATACCAGAGACATTACAATTTTTTTTTTTTAATTCCTGACTTTAAGTTTCTATGAGTATGGAGCTTGATTTTCAGACCACAGGCGGCCCGTAACTACAGAAGCCCGATATTCTGATAACCAGTCTTATATCGGGCTATCGTGTTACCCAGTAGCTGGGTTGTGGAAATGTGGAGGTCGATATGCAGTCGCTCCACGTCTGCTGCATCCGGTTAGTCTGGATGCCGACTCTAAAAATACCTAGTTGGAAAAGCGTAGCCAGATGATGACTTTTATTAAAACAGTAGTCGTGCCTTCCTTTTCATCATCATTACTTTGCCCTTATCCCAATTTATTTAGGGTCGGCGCAACATGGGTTTTTCTTCTACTCGTCATCTCGTTGAGCCGGTGGTCATCCCTTTTCTAGCCATGGGTAGGTATCACTTCTATCTTTCTATCTTTTCTATCTTTCACGCAGTCCTTCCATTGTTTCTTTGGTCTTCCCCTACTCTTATAGCCCTCCAAATTCTTACTCAAACTCTCCTCACTACGTCAACTTTTCTGTCACCGATGTCACTTTCAGACTACCTCTTATACACCTACTCATTACTTATTCTATCCATTCGCGTAACACCACACATTCCTCTTTCTTAGCATTCTTTCTCAGCTGCTTGCGGTTGCCTTTCATTCATTCATCCCTTTTGTGGACACTTTCAATCACAATCGTTTAACGTTTTGAGGAACTTCCTAATCCATCACCCTAATTGCGTAACACACTATCAATCACAATTTGAATCATTTTAAGGATATTACTTATCCATTGCTTCATATGTTCGAAAAATGTGTCTGCTCTGCTCAACAACGTTTTATAACGCAATGAATGTTCTTGAACTGTCAAAATGAAACCCATTGCTACTGATAAATGATAATGATTTTATTTTGTAAGTAGGTTTGTACAAACACACAACACTTTTACACGTCAATCATATTTTGAAACTAGATGAGGTCGGCGTTTCCTATCTGACTAGTCTGAGAAGAAAGGCCGAGACAAACTCAGAGGTCACAGTCTCTTTTAAAGTCCAGACTTAATCTGGTCAGATCATATGAAGACCATGTAGGTCGATGTCTGAGATGGTCTTTTGAGGAAAGAACCACACAGATTGAGAGGACCTGTCCAGTCAGTGCACGCATTTATGTCAGAAATCGTGCAGCTCAACTCCAAACTTAAGGAGCTCAACTATTCTACGAACAATACCAAAGAAAGGACATTTGGGTAGGTCACATTAATTACTAAAACTGCCAGACCATGACAAAAACTAACAGAACACAGAGAAAAATAATATAAATATAATTACCCACATAGTCTTCACATTCACAATAATTAAAATAATAGAATACTTTACAAAGTAAGCAAATGTCATAGTATATATAAAATTCATTAATGTCAAAGTGTATATAAAAAAAAACAGGAAAAAAAAAACAAAATAAAAACATTCAATATGTAAAAAAATTGGAAGCAGCTCAATCCCAAGCCTTTTTGTCCTCGATATGATCCTTAACGGTATAAAAGGCTTTTTGGCACAACTAACGTTTAATGAACGATTTGAATTTATTAAGGCTTAGATCTTGAACGGGACTTGGAACTTTATTATAAAAGCGTATACATTGGCATCTGAACGAGCCACCTATATATTTTCTTGAGCCTTTTTGTAGGTACAGACGCCAGCACATCAAGCTACTACAATCTGTCAAATTTCTTTAACAGATTTTCAACTTTATCGCTAAAGCATTTAGGTTCAAAGTTGATTGGAAAAATTTGACAGTTTCGGGTAGCTTGACCTGCAGCTGGCGTCTGTACAACAAATTTGTGTTTGTTCCTAGTATTTATTTCATGGATATAACTGTATTTTATAAACATTTTTATATTTTTATGAGCATACTAGCTTCTGCCCGCGGCTTCGCCCGCGTGGATGTCGGAAATTATCCCACGGGAACGTGCTAACAGGATAAAATGTATGTGCTTCCCCAGGATGCCATCTATCTCGCGGGCCCTTTGTTTTATTTAATTACAATAGAAAACCAATTGTGTCTCATTAGTGGTGATTAAGAGGGTACCTATATGATATCCTTACCTAAGTAACTACCTAATAAAAAAAAAAAACTCAATAACAGAAAATAAAATACCTAGGTACCTACCTAAATAAACCTATTTCTGATGATAACTAAACTCAATAAATAAGCAAAATCCCTAAAAACTAATATCTATACGAATGACTAATCCTACCTAACAGTATTGTGCTTTATTAATTATGCCTTAAGTATAATTTTTTTTTTCTCTTTTTTACGTACCTAGTTTATACATGTTGTGTTAAAATCTCTAAAAACACCAGCGAATCGATAGGTGTTTTATTGGTTGAGCGTTTTAAATTATTTTTGTTATTTTATTTGCATGCACATTAGTAGTTTTACAATTGTTAGTATTTTGATTGTTTGCTTTTATTTATTTTTTTATATATATTATTATTTTATTTTATTGCCAACTATGATCGATGTCGACCTTAATGATGATTTTTTCTCTTGTTCGTCCTCTTCAAGCAGTTTCCTTAGTGCGGCGAGTGGTTCTTCCTCTCCTCTTACTCTCAGCGATCAGATTTCCTCTTTGATGTCCCACCTCCCCTACAATCTCAACATAGCCCACATTAATTCCCAGAGTGTTCCTGCCCATTACTCAGATCTTCTGGCTTCCTTTAACAGTGCACATATTGATGCTTTGCTCATCTCTGAGTCCTTCCTCAAACCCTCTCTCTTATCTGTTAATTATACCCTTCCTGGCTTTGTCCTTATCCGTAATGATAGAACTGGGAAGGGTGGTGGTGGTATTTTGGTGTTGCCATTTACTTGCGTACATATTCCCTACATGATTATCAGCACATCACCATCTTCGTACTCGGGGTCAGCGGAGCATCTATTTCTTGAAATTTCCTTGCATCACGCTAAAATGCTTCTCGGGGTCGTTTACAGCCCTAACCTCAGTATCGATTACTTTGACTCTTTTGATTCGCTTTTAGATGATTTCTGTCCCTCTTATGACCACGTAGTCTTGATGGGCGATTTTAATACTTGTCTTCTTAAAAACGATAGTCGTACTCAAAGTTGTACTAAACTTCAATCTCTCTTATCTTTTTATAAACTTAGTATTCTGCCTCTGTCTGCTACTCATCATTTTCCTAATTGCACTCCTTCTCTGTTAGACCTGATGATTGTCTCTAACTCTAATAATGTATCTGTCCACGGATAGCTCACTGCTTGTTTTTCCTATCACGACCTCATCTTTATGTCCTACAGGATTCACCCTCCCAAGCGTAAGCCACAATATATGTTCCTTCGGAACTACAAGGGCATAAGCCAGGAGGCATTGCTGCGTGATGCTGGTAGTATCGAATGGACGGACGTCTTGGAGAGCACATGTATCAACGATATGGTTCATATCTTTAACAGAACTTTACTCAGCTTATTTGACCGGCATGCCCCCATCCGTCGAGTCAAGGTAAAATATGTTCCGGCTCCTTGGCTTACTCCTGCCATTAAGGATGCGATGGCAAGTAGGGACAGAGCCAAAAGAAGGTTGAACCGCAGTCCTTCTGAGCGCAACTTGATTGCGTATAAGGTGCTGCGAAATCGCTGCAGGCGTATGTGTAGAGATGCAAAGAGACGCTACTTCCATAATTCTCTTGACAATCGTAACTCGTCTGATGTCTGGAAGTTTCTTAAAACTGTCGGCATTGGCAAGTCTCCAGTCGTTTCCAGTAATGACGTTGACGTGTGTGCTCTTAACAAACATTTCTCACATCCCCCTGTCACTTTTGATCCGCACGTCAGATCAGCTACGTTAAATAAACTTTCTGGTCTGCCTTTGCCGCAGTGTTCCTCTTTTGAGTTAAATTAAGTGAGTGAAAGTGAGGTCAAAAAATCTATTTGTGCTATCTCCTCCACTGCAGTTGGTAATGATAATATCTGTTCAAGAATGATTTCTCCTATCCTCCCTATACTACTTCCTGTCTTGAGCCACATTTTTAATTTCTCTCTGTTCTCTTGTACTGTTCCTGAGGTCTGGAAGCAGGCTCATATCATCCCCTTACCCAAAATTCCTAAGCCGGTCTCACCCACCGATTTTCGTCCCATTTCTATCCTCCCATTTCTCTCTAAAGTTCTTGAGCATATTGTTCATCAACAACTCTCTGCCTTTCTATCTGCGAATGACCTCCTTAGTCCTTTTCAGTCTGGTTTTCGACCTGGTCATAGCACAGTAACGGCTCTTTTGAAGGTTACTGATGACATCCGCTGGGCTATGGACCACAAATCTCTTACTTTACTTGTACTTCTCGACTTTAGCAGTGCCTTTAACTCTGTCGATTTCGACATCCTTCTAGAGATCCTTAAATCTTTAAATTTCTCCTCTTCCTCTATTGGTTGGTTTAACTCCTATCTTAATGGCCGCTCACAGCGGGTTCGTCTTGACGAGTCATCTTCTGATTGGTGCTCTCTTACCGCAGGTGTGCCTCAGGGTGGCGTTCTCTCTCCTCTTCTCTTTTCTATTTTTATTAACTCTGTCACCAGAGTCATCTCTTCTTACTTCCATCTCTATGCTGACGACCTGCAGCTTTACAATTATTTCCTAAGGGAAGATGCGGAAGCTGCTGTTTTAGCCATGAACAGTGACCTGGATTTGATTAGTGAGTGGTCGCGGTCTTTTGGACTGCAAATCAACCCTAGGAAATCCCAGGCCATAATTATCGGCGGCAGGTATATGCGGAATAGGCTCGATGTAGCGTCGCTGACTCCACTCTGTCTGAATGGAGTTCAGATTGAATACGCGCAAACGGTTAAAAACCTGGGAGTGACCATGGAATCCTACCTGTAAAATTTTCCTGAAAATTAAAAAGCAAAAGGGCTCAAAATACACGACTCGCTTCAAAGTAACGTACGCACACCTATCCACGCGCTACCGGCGTCCCACGACCAGTCTACTACTACGTATCTATTGTAACCCTACCTATTGTAAATTTGTGAGTGTGGATTATACGTATGAACTTTGCTTGTGTGTTTCTATTTCCTAACCCACTTGTTAACGGCCTGCGCAACCTAACTACAAAGCCCTTCAATTATTTGCATACCCATATTATTTTTGTTACTTCGCTAAGTTTTACATTGAAAAAAATAAAATAAAGACATTTGAAATATTGTTTGAAATGCTTTTGAACCACTTTATTTCTAGTTACAAAAGAACCTTTATAAGAATACCTTACAGACTAATAAATAAATTCAGTATACATCCAAGTATAAACCACAAAAACATAATTATTATCACACCACACATGGGAGTTTACTTTTGGTCATGCTTCTCTGTAACATCTATACACAACTCCAGCCGGTCAAAATTCAAAGTCTAGTTCGACTGCAACGTCCTTCTTTCGGCACTTAAGACCTTGGCTCTTTCTCTCTCGATATCTGTCGATCCAACCGGGAAATGTACGGGAGCAAAGTGGGCACTACAGCTCAAAAATCCTCGCTTGCAGGAGTAGTACCGTTTATTGTTTATTGTAGTTGCGACGCGATCGACCTTTCTTGCCCTCAACCAGAGTAAAGCCTGGCAAAGCCGTCCTTGTCCATTTGACTGGTTTTAAATCCGGCGCCTTCCGCTTCTGTATCTCATGTGTCCCATTCATCGACGCTACACAAGCAACAACTATCCACAGTTGATAACTTTGGCGAAAGCCTGAAGTTTTCTTCGTGTGTTTTTCCTTGTGGTGATGGTCGTAGAGTCTTCTAAGATGTTTATGAACACATTTTGTTAAAATATAGGTATTTATTATTTTCTTTCGCAATTGACACAAACATGATTGACATAACCACTGTTTGACGTTCGTACGGTGGTCGACACAGATCATACGTCACGTGTCGACTGGTCATGACTACTCTTTGCATGTCGCATGTAAACTAAGGCATGTCGCGTGTTTTTCCTGCGTGAAATGCTCGAATCGTCATGGTGAGAATAGCTCGGCTTGATTTTGTCGTCGGAAAAGTACGAATCGAACGTCAATAACGAATGCGAGATATGTGAGAATCGCTCTACAGGGCCTCTTGCCCCTGAAAACCAAAATTTCTCTTGCTCAAACCCTCATTCAACCCATTATTGACTATGCCGATGCCTGTTACTTGGATACCACGGAGGAGCTTTTAAATAAACTTGAGCGTTTGCAAAATATTTGTATTCGTTTTATTTTTACCTTAAAAAGTTTGATCATGTCTCCAACTTTCGCAAGATACTCAAGTGGCTCCCCATTCGACTTCGCAGGAACTCTCGGATATTATGTCTGCTATTCAATCTCCTTCACAATCCCAAAACACCATCCTATCTGCGGGAGCGTTTTTCCTACGCCCGTCCTTCAGATGCACCTTGTAGGTCGCATCTTAAAAACCTTCTTAAGTCCCCTCCCCATTCCACCGACTTCTACTCCTACTCCTTCACAGTGCACGCGGTGCGATTGTGGAATTCACTACCGCCTGACATTAGGGACTGCCAAACTGTTGCAGTTTTTAAGAGAAGAGTGAAAGAACACTATCTGTCCACTTCATCATAGTTGTGTATTTATTTATTTTATTTTAGAAGTATTTATGTATGTTATTTGTATGTATGTTAGTATTTTCTCGTAATTTTTGTTTAGTTTTTAAGTGAATTGTTTATTTTTGATTCTATGTATTATTGTTTGTCTCCTTTGCTCTATCACACGCTGTCTACATCTCTGTATCTATTTTCCTATCTCAGGTATGCTGGAAGAGATTTCTTAAGAAATAAGCATCACCTCTGTACCTATTTTTTCTGTTCTGTTTTTCAATGTCTGTTTATATATGTGTGTACATAAATGGTAAATAAATAAAATAAAAAATAAGTATTGTAAAATAACCTACGGTCACTACGTACACTATCAAAATATACTACCTATACTTTAAAATTAAAATCTATACCTACGACTTATAAAAATAAACCTAAATACTTAACTCTAAAAACTAAAAGGAATAAAAAGGTCGCACTGAAAAGCACGGTTTAGAATTGCAAGTAGCAGTTAAAATAAGAACGAACGCTCGCCACTCGACACGTCCGTTCAAATCAAAGTTCAAAAAATGTCCTTATATACGGTAGCGATCCGTGGCGGCCGCGCGCCACGCGTGTGCTGCGAACGGTGCAAGCCAAATTCAACCTTCAGCACTACATTTAGAGCATAACCTTAGTGAACTCCACTGCAGGTGACGTAACCTACGACAAACTTATTATTTGCGGTTGGTACCGTAATCGGGTCTAGGGATCGAACCGCAAAATTAAGTTTGTTTTTTATTGTATATACTTTTCCGGGATAAAAAGTACCCAGTGTGGTGCCCAGGATATTAAAGAATAATTATACCAAGTTTCATCGTAATCGAACCGGTAGTTTTTGCGTGATGCCTGAACAAACAGACAGACGGACAAAAATTTTTTTAATCACATTTTTGGGTTCGGTGTCGGTCTAGTAACACCCCCTGCCATTTATTTTTTTGATATTTTCAATGTACAGAATTTTCACTTCTACAGATTTATTATAAGTAAAGTATATAGAATAGATAGATAAAAGATTTTCATAAATATTTTGCTTTTATATCAGCAGCATTTCCCCACAATAGAATACCGTACGACATTACACTATGAAAATAGCTAAAGTACACTAAACGGGCTGTCTCTATATCAGTTAAATTACGAATTTTTCTAACAGCGTATGCTGCGGAACTTAGCTTTTTTGACAATTTATCTAATATATTGTACTCCACCCCACTGAAGCTTAGCATCCAAAGTTATGCCCAAGAATACTGTGCTGTCTTCAGGATTCAATTCTTCGCCCTTTATCAACACATTGGTTTTCACCTGCCTAACGTGAGGTAGGGTTTTTTTCTCATTTAAAAGTAAATTATTAACATTGAACCAGTGGACTACTTTAGAGATCGCGCTATTTACTTCGTCAGTAACCTGCTGCTGACGTTTAAGTTTAAACAAAAGTGAAGTGTCATCTGCAAACAACACTATATCATGATTATCCTTTATGAGGTACGGCAAGTCATTTATACATATAAATAAGAAACAAAAAAGGACCAAGAATTGAGCCCTGTGGGACTCCCATTGTTACTATAGATCCGGGAGATCTTACTCCTTGAGTTAATAAACTTGAAACTTGGCACGAATACTTATCTAAATAAATTATGAAGATAGCCAGTTTTTTTTTTTCTAAACTATCCCTTTTTTTTTCAGGATGGTAAATCATCAAATGACCCCTCCCGCTCTGGGCGGAGCAGAAGGGAGTGTCAGACTCTTACTGACTAAAACCCACCCGTGTTCCTTCCTTAGCCCTTTATGTTCCAGGGCAGCGGTAACCCTTTCGGACGATCCCGCCTGTTTATGTTTTTCTAAACTACCCCCTAACAAGGGATTAGGGTTCTTCAAAGTTTGTATGGAAGAATTTTAGCGCGCAGTCCGATTTACTCGAAACTCAGTATTTATAACTAAGATTGAAAGTAAAGAATAATGTGTATCAGGGTTTTTCGAAATCAACCCCTGACGGGCTAAAAAAAAACTCCTCACAGAGGATTTAGAGGGTGAAAAAGTTAATGGGTAAGAAAAAAAATTAAACCGCTCGGACGGATTAACTCGAAACTCGGTAATACTTAAAACAAATAATTAAAAGTATGTGATGGAAGAAGAAGGGTTTTAAAAAAAAAATCTCTTATCGGGTTGGAAAAGGGTAATAAAGTTTAAGGGGTGGATTTTACTGCTTGCTTCCATTAAGTCGAAAATGGGTATAAACAATCTTTAAGTCATACAAGAAGCGTACCAAACGCTTTTTTCAAAACAAAGCCTGTCGTGGTAAAAGGGGACGACAAGGTTTATTTAATAAACATTATTAATTTTTTTGTTTTTCTAAACTACCCTCTAAGAGGGGATTGGGGGGTTTCAAAGTTTGTATGGAAGAATTTTAGCGCGCGGTCCGATTTACTCGAAACTCAGTATTTATACCTAGGATCGAAAGTAAACAATAATATTCTCGTGGGATAATTTCCGACATCCACGCGGGCGAAACCGCGGGCAGAAACTAGTCTTCTATACAGGAATATTTTTTAAGCAATGCGCAAAAAAATTTTGGTGGTTCAGTATCAGTAATAGAACACATTTCCATTATTTGTTCAAAACTTTTTTATATTTTTTTATCCGACTTTAAATCAGCAAAATATGGACACTATCTATTCGTAATAATATCAATGAGCGCGTGCGCCGTGCGGCTTACGAGAGAGGGGGTGAAACCCCCTTCCGAGCGGCAGGGTAGCGCCAGGCGGCGTCGGCCGGCCGGCCGCTCGGCTCGACAGTCTGCTCGTCGCATGCGCGTGCGCGGTCGTCGTTACGTCACGTCCAGTCGCTTTCCCGCGCAGTGCGCAACCCCCGCGTTGTGTCGTACTTATGGTGTCGGATTTTAGTAACCGCGAGTTCTATGAGATGGTGCGAGTCTATTTGTTAAGTGGTGAAAGCCTACGAGCAGCTCGCAGAATGTATGCTAGGGAGAGCATACCTCGAATGCGAGCCCAAGGTATCGTTAAAAAGTGCCTTAATTTAATTGATTAATGCGTTATTTTCTGCATTTTGATGGTCCTAAGGTCCCATGAAAGTATGAAGGTTAAATTGGAATTACTCTTCAAATAACTTCAGATCACGGCCTAATCTTAAAAAAGTTTAATTCAAACCTGATAAAATCAGCGACTACTGATCGCTGATTTTATCAGGTTTGAATTAAACTACATTAAACAACTACTACATTGTATGTAACCCACGTAAATATCTATCTACCCACGCCTATACACGAAAAACGACCGAGCGCTTCGCCATGCCGCGCCGGGCGGCGCGTAGTGGCCATAAAATCAATTTCAAAATAGACATCTTTCGTTAGCCATAACTTTATTTTTTTGTACTAAGACTTATCAAAATAAAAAATAGGTGTTTAATAAAACTCATTTAAGTTTAATTTGTCAAAGTTTGCGCACTGGATAAAAATTAATCCTGTATATATACACAACACAATTATTAGATTAATGGCGGAAGTGAACTTTTTGAGGTGAAAATATAAGGTAGAAATATCTAGGGCGAGGTATTAACGGTATTCAATGTAGGTAACGTACTACCTACGGGTCTCACCATAGTAGATAATAGGGTTCTCACATACAACGTTCTAGCGCTGTTTGAGAGTTTTACTTTGCGCTGTTCCAATCCTCATCGTAAACCACAAGTCTTAGAGTCCACAGTTCAGTTCCACAAATCTTATTTTTTTTTTCCTTTCTTTATTCATCAGTCAGTGGACCAGTGTTGTGCCATTAGGTAATAAAGTACATATCTATACAGGCAATTTTTATAGAAATTGGGCTCTGATTTTAGAATATTGTAATGTGTTACGACTTCCGCGCGACCGAAGTCGCGGGCTGAAGCTAGTACTTACACAATACATGACACATAAATAATGTATTATGTGTACACCTCCTTCCCTTAATAACAGTCCACAAGTTAACGACTAGGTACGTTATCAAATTTAAAATATTAGGTAATGATAGTTTATTTAAGTTTATTTATTTATATAAATAACAATAGCTTCCTGCACTTACACACAGTTAACACCAAAGCTTGCAGTTAGCAGTTTTTCTAAATTAACTTTTGTGGTGCGTGTGTGGTCGCGATAAAGCGAACTAAACTTCGCGCGCTCTCTGTTTACAGCGAGACGTCGAGCGATGTGCGAGAAAGAGCACACGAAGTGTAGATTGCCTTATCGCGATAATGTGGCAGCAGCATTATGAAGCGCCTGAGAAATACGCTTGGCAGGCTGTTGTAGTGCGTGATGCAAAAACAGGTTGCAGGTTCCAACATAGACCATGTACCTATGCGTTCAAAAACAATGCAATATTGATCTTTGATTATTACACCGGTTTTGGTAGTTAAGATAACGATCAAGTTTTGGTTTCTTTGACAGGAGTCCGGAGTGACAGCGGTGGCGAACGGTGCTCACTCGCGCAGACCTCGCCGATATGTGTACGATCCCCACAGTGAGTACCTGTCTTTAGCAATCTAGCTCCGAATGAGGGTACAGGAAGCATTACTCGCCTACCTGTCATTTGGGAAAGATATGGAATAAAGAGGAAGTATGGAAGGAAGAGGCGGTTATGGTATTGGTAAATACATTTTGCAGACTCGCTGTGTCGCTCGCTGGTGTGCAAGAAGCGCGAGGTGTGCGTGCTGCGAGACGCCTTCACCGCGCTCTGCGCCACCAAAAAGGACATCTTACGGAGAGGGTAATCTATGTCATACCCTACCACCCCCCGTCCCTACCCTCTTAATAGTGTATTTTCTCTGTGAGCAATGAATTTCTGACCTTTACCTACCTGTTTTGACAACAATAGGTACCTACCTACCCAAGTAATAGCAAGCAAACGTATCTCCTCTATAATTTGAGGCTGGAACACTCTCTAGTAGATATGGCAATGCACTCATTGGTATATTTTGAATTCCCCAGAGACATAATAGTGGCTGCAAGCGGCGGTGGCGGGTGGGAGGGCGAGTCACGGGAGGGCGCGGGCGCGGGCGGCGGGGGTGAGTGGGAGCGCGACGACGACGACGACGTGTTCTACGACGCCAGCGCGCGCGACGCCGACCCCGACCCCGAGCTCGACGCCGACGACGCCAAGCGGTGAGCGACTTACACCCTTACAGACACCACCACACATCTGCCTTAGCTATAGTAAGGTTTAGGCATACCATCGTTAACACCTTTATAGGGCAAAACTAAACAGTACAGCACCTGTAACCACCCGACAAGTCTAGCTAACTTTAAGGACTCACCTACCTACTCTATGAATAAATTAATGATGAAGAATTCGGTATCTCTGTGGGTTTGGAAGTTAACATACGATCAAACTGAAAATATACTGACCATCTTAAAACAGTGATACAATACAAAAGACTGTCGGCTTTGTACAGACGCCAGCACATCAAGGTACTACAATCTGTCCTTTAATTGATTTTCTACTTTATCGCTAAAGCATTAAGGTTCAAGATTGTTTGGGAAAATTTGACAGTTTCAGGTAGCTTGACCTGCTGGCGTCTGTACACTATAAAAGAAAACACATGGTATGGCCACCATAGAAGAATCTACTAGCTAAAATTATTTAATTCTCTACACACCCTCTCACACCCATACCTATGGTTCCCTTCTTCACCTTACACACCTAGAGGACAGCAGCCCTCATTTACTTATGAACTGTTTCCTCATACCCGTGGCTGCAGTCCGACGGCTTGAGGTACTGTGTGCTGAAACACACGCTATAAGCCTAGTTCGGTGGCAGATTCTGATAGTTAGACACAATTGTAACTGATTCACTTTTAAGTAGCAAAGACAAATTGTATAGCAACTAGCATGTTTATTCTTTTTGGTCTAATGAATATTATATTCATTGATAAAACAGACCTTAAAGTTAGACTAGTCGTAGTAAATTTCATTTCTGTTCTATAATAATTAACCCTTTATGAGGGCAGAAACGCAAAAATGTATTCGATCAAGAACTAATCTCGTGTGTCATGAATTGGATGCCTTAGTTCTAAAAGTCACTAAATCCATTTTTATCGATATTGAGTTTAATAGTTCAAAAATTTCTTTTTTTTTTTTTTATCTATGAGTTGGTCTAATCCTTTGTTCCATTATAAGTCGCTAAGTTGGTTTTTTCCAAATTCTAAAATCACTAAATCCTTTGAACTGAATTCAAAAAGTCACTAAATCCAAATTTAAGCAACAAGTACCTAAATCCACTGAAGTTTTATTTGTAAGTTACTAAATCCATGCATTTCCCAAAACAAAAATCGCTATCTATTCACTTTCCTAGATCAATTTATGTGCAAATAATATATTTCAAAAAGTTTTAATTTCACACCCGATTCCTGGACATAGTATGATGCCAATAGATCGAGGCTTTGCACTCATAGAAAGAAAGCCAGGCGTGTATCTTTTCTGTTTTAATGCGTATTAAAACAGAAAAGATATACAAGCCTGGCTATTCGTAGCTCTTATAGAAAACTCACGCAACACAAGTAAATTTCAAGTAGTCTTTTTAGAAAAGAATCTAAGGGATGAGGAAAATCTTGAAGATCACGTCTTAAAAATTAAGAATTACAAGAACCTGTATGATGCTCATATAAAACAATCAATAACTGGAACAGCTGTATGCCGAAAAGTACGCTTTCAAAAATTCCGACACCCTGAATTTAGTACCTCGATGACAGGTCAAAGTTTTAAGAAGATGAACATGATATCGTATTGGCATGGGTGGCAAGATCACTGCAGATCTCAGTGACTGTTATCAAGGGATGGTACCCATAGATTAATATACAATGGTACCATTAAAACCAGCTAAACTTTGAAGTTTAGCTGGTTTTAATGGTACCATCACTCAAGCAGTTTCTTGATATCTTGAGATATCAAGAAACTGCTTGAGTGTGTAAGTTCCTGTTCAAAAACGACTCTTCTATGATAACATACTTTTAGCAGCTGCTTCTTGAGGAAGAGAGCAGGATAATGAAAATAACGATACGCAGGAAGAAATTTATGAATAAGGAGATAATAATAATTATAGTACTGTCTTCATTAAGATTAAACGTGATTTTAAACGAATTAGAAGTAAGATTGAATACTTATTGTGTTAAAATTAACAGCTAAAGAAGTTTAAAGTTTTGTTATTTTTTGTTTGTTTGTTTTTGTTTAAGGTGATTAGTTAGGATAATATGTCACTAAATCCAAAGAATTTTCATAAGAAGTCCCTAGCTCCATTAATTTTGCGATAAGTCCTATATGTTAATTATATAGTACTGATCATTATAATAATAAGTCACATACTTTATGAACGTTATATTACAGCCTACCCAATAAACTATTGTATTATTTTTTTCAAAATTTATTTATACAGCCATTTTTGCTATATATATATTTTTTTAACTTCTAATGATCATATCTCAAAATAAGGAAAATGGATTTAGTGACTTTTAGAACTAAGGCATCCAATTTACGATGGGGCTGAATGGTTAGGTGTGTATGTAACAGCAAAAGCCTCTAAATTAAATAAATATTAAAGAATTATATTACTATAGCGCGACCCATATTAGCGTCAACTCCCCGCACTTCTACAGTTTTGACGACACGGTTGGCGCAGTGGCTGAGCGATCGACTGCTGCGCTGCATGTCGCGGGTTCAATTCCCGCACGGAACAAATATGTATGTGTATTGCCTATAGGTAGTTGTTCCGGGTCTGGCTGTTTGTGTATGTGAGTTTAAATGTTTGTAATCGCAGCCACGACACCGGAGTAGGTAATTCCTAGTGTGGGGGCAACGTTGTAAAAAAAAAAAAAAAAGAGTTCGTCCTGTGCCGGCCAGGTTACGTGACTAGTTGTAATTACTTGTGCTAGCCCGCACATCTTCTCCAACTAAATCCTGTTACCTATTTATGTTTTCTATAACGGACGCTTTTAATGTGCACGTATAAATTTTATACATCGTTCTCACATGGTTAATTTCAACACTAATGATGTAATGAAATATTTATGTTACAATTTTATGATTTAAAAAAGTGTCCATAGAGTTTATTGCCCGTTCTTCTCCATAGGTACACGCTTTGGAATGGGCATCTAGCTTCATCTTTCTGACTGACCGACCCTTTGACAATTCAAAAGTTCCTTTACTTGGTTGTAAGTGGTTTAGTTGAATTAAATGATTTGAGTTTGAGTTTGGGACATTGTTTATACCTAGTGCATTAAAAGACATGGTGCTAACACAGTCGCGTAACAATAGTGCATCACGTGCTACGCAGCAGCCTACGGCTACGCTCCGTTCCGCGCCTACGGCTGGTGAGCAGTTAGACGGTACGATGCCGTCTACTTCAGATGGAAACGCGTTGTTCGTTGACGTACGATCGTCGACGCCGCCGCTGCCTGGACCTCCGTCCACCGGCGCCTCGGCCCCATCACCACCGCCGCTATGGGCGTGAGCTGCCTGGGTACTCGCAGATGCCACAGCATGGGCATGCTCCGCCCGTCGCCACACCGCAGCCACCGATGTCCGCACCTATGGTTATGACGGACCAACAACTTATATTCCTCTTGCAAGCTTTACGGTTGCAGCCGCCTACGCAGGGCGCCCAGCCACCGCCGACGATGACTGTGAGTACAAGACTGGCTAAGTGTACGGCGAGATTTAATGGTGCTGGCGATATTATGGCATTCGTGGATGCTGTGCAGATTAATAAAGATTATGTTGGTGTTCACGACGATATGGGTTTAAGAGGCCTGCCAATGCTGCTCACTGACTTTGCGGCTACCTGGTGGCAAGGCGTTAAACATTCCGCCGTCACAAGTTGGCAGGAGGCTATCCATTTATTTCAGCAAACATTCGGTCCGCGCCTCCCACCTCATAAATTATATAGAGAGATGTTTAGTCGAGAGCAAGGTGATGAACGGACAGATATCTTCGTGTGTAGGGTAAGAGTCCTAATTGCCCAACTACCGCTGCACACGCTACCTGAAAATCCAGTGCAGCTGGATATGGTGTACCTACGGCTTACCATAGGAGAATCCGGGTGAGGGTAACAAGGAGCGCCTTGGCTTCGTTCGCCGAGCTGCTACAACAGGCTCGAGTAGTGGAGGATGTGCTCGAAGAAGTTTGCGCTGCTGCGCCGACTAAAAGGCACCTTCCTGCATCTGCCGCCCCGCTGCTACCGCCACCGCATGTTACTGGACATGCTACAAGGTCTTCACCTGCTGTGGTGCTGTGATGAATAAACAAGAAAAAGCACCGCCAAACAAGGTCAGACCTAGGTGCACATTCTGCAAGATGTTTGGACATGTCAAAGATGACTGTCGCAAACTAGAAAATAAGGCGACTGTTGAACCGGTCAAGAGCGAACCAGTTGCGACACCATCGGAGCTGCGCCCGTCCGTAGCGTGCTTCGGATGTGGTGCGCCCGGTGTGATACGGTCGAACTGCACGGTGTGTAAAGGGAAACGCACTGCATCGCCGACCACGGTGACCGCATTCCAATCAGTTTTCGTAGATGTAAAAGTGTTAAACCCGCGTGTGCGTCCTATTTTTAAGGTGCAGGTGTTCGGTGCAGTAGGCACAGCGCTACTAGACACGGGCGCGAAGCAATGCGTTGCTAGCGATAGTTTAACAAGACATTTGCGGGCTAATGACCAAATATTTAATAGTTGGGAAACAGAGTTAAGATTTGCGGACGGAACCCAACGTCTCCAAACTTTAGAAACTGCTGTGGTAAATGTAAAAGTGCCAGGAGTTGCAATAAGCACTCTCTTCTTCATGAGCTACAGTATGAACGCGAGGACCGAGTTGCGGTCAGTTCGACGATTGGCCTCCACGAGTGTGAGGGCATTCTCCTATCACTATCTGATAGGGACAAGTTGGCTGCACTATTGGAAACAAACGCTGATATCTTCACTTCAGAGGGAGGGCCTACGCCGTTCGCCTTGCATAGGTTAGACACAGGTAACGTAACGCCCCGCCTATCGCAACGCCCCCTTATCGCCTGACTCCTGCGAAGAAGGAGAAGGTAAGAGCTGAAATTGATAAGATGTTGGAAGTGGAGGTATTAGAAGAAGCTGAGTCAGAATGGGCTGTCCCGGTGGTGTTAGTGCTGAAAAAGAATGGTGAGACAAGATTTTGCGTCGATTATAGGAAATTAAACGCTGTAACCCGTACGGACAAATATTCGCTGCCATTAATCGTCGAGATCGTATCTTCCACAAAGAGTAATTGTGTGATGTCCACCATCGATCTAAAATCTGGGTACTGGGAAGTGGAAGTAGCTCCAGAGGACAGATACAAGACTGCATTCGTCTCACGGTTCGGAACGTTTCAATTTAGGCGCATGCCATTTGGCTTAAAGAATTCGCCGTCGACGTTCCAACGATTGATGGATCGTTTTAGGTCTGGACTAAAAGACGTAACCGTTGTGGCATATTTAGATGACTTCCTCGTAATTTCTGATAACCTGGATGTGCACCTACAGAACTCCAACAGGTGTTCGATCGCCTTCGTCAATTCAACCCCAAAGCAAACCGTGAAAAGTGTGTATTTGCCAGGGAAAGAGTTACGTATTTAGGGCACATTATTACGGTCCAAAGTATTGAACCTGATCCGACGAAGGTCGAAGCAGTAGTGGAAATTATACCTAGGAACAATATAAAGGAACTAAAAAGTTTTTTACAAACCTGTTCCTGGTTTAGAAAATTTATTCCACAGTTCTCGGAAGCAGCCCAGCCGTTGACCGACCTTACCAGGAAGAGTAAAGCCTGGAAATGGGGTGAGAAGGAGGTCACAACGAGTCCAATTTTGCGCCAGCCAGACTTCGAGCAACCTTTCATTTTACGCACAGACGCCAGTGGTTATGCCCTAGATGCAGTGCTCATGCAAGGTCCAGATCCGAAGTCTGAGAAACCTATCGAGTATGCCAGTAGGTTATTAACAGCAGCCGAACGTAATTACTTCACGACGGATCGGGAGGCGTTAGCTGTGGTGTGGGCCCTGTTTCGTGGTTATCTTGAAGGCGCCCAAGTCCGTGTTGCAACCGACCATCAACCACTGAAGTGGCTACTGTTTCTAAAGACATCGAGTGGCCGCCTTGCACGGTGGGCCCTAAAAATCCAAGCTTTTAATCTGGATGTGGTGTGTGGCCGGCCGTCGATGGATGATAATCCCGACTCTACCTGCGACCTGTGTCCAGTCTCAGTAGACCTACCTCACCGTAGCTCCGAGGAGTTGCGAGCAGCTCAGCTCGAAGATCCTGAACTTAGGAAGATACTTACGGACTTTGAAGACGGTGGTGCCACCACTCGGTGGACAGACCGAGGCTTTTATCTGTCAAACGGAGTAGTTTTCCGTTTTGATCCAGATTCCGAATCTGAGGAGCCACTGTTAGTAGTACCAGACTCTATGCGCATAGAGATCCCGAAAGAGCTCCATGATGCGCCCACAGCCGGTCATTTGGGCCTGGAGCGCACTCTAACCAAGATCAAAGAAAGGTTCTATTTCCCAAATATGCGTCAATACGTGGCGAAGTATCTCAAGACTTGTGATCTTTGCCAGAAGTTTAAGCCTACCAATCTTAAACCTGCTGGGCTGCTGCAAATCCTGTCGCCCAACAACGCTTTGAAGTTCTCGCCATGGACTTGTTTGGTCCTCTGCCTGACGGTAGTAAGGGTGAGAAATGGATCTTCCTAGTTGAAGATACTGCGAGCAGATGGGTAGAATTGGTCCCGTTGACCGAGGCCAACGCAGATAGTTGCGTAGGGTACTGATAGAAGAGGTTTTTATGAGATATGGGTTTCCCCGTAGAGTTATCTCAGATAATGAAACACAATTCGTGTCAGCGGTGATGCAAAAAGCAATGCACATTCTGGGTGTTAATCAAAACTTAATTCCAGTGTATCACCCCGAGGCCAACCCCGCTGAACGGAAAAATCGCGAGATGAAGCAGATGTTGGCGATCCTGATAGATCCAGAGCATCGTCGTTGGCCGGATGAGCTGCCTGCTGTGCGATTCGCATTAAATACGGCTCCTAACCAAGGCCCGGGACACTCTGCCGCCTTTTTAACGTTTGCGCGCGAGTTCCGGTCCCTGGTGGATGTAGCCCACGACTTGCGAGCGATCGTAGATCAAGAAAACTACGTACCTACCCCAAATCACGCGCTATTTACGGGATTTTGTACACCGGCTGCAATAGGTGAAGTACCGAGTCGAGCGCCAGCAGGACATTCGCAAGGATGCAGCGGACAAAAACCGCCGTCCTGGAACTAAGTTTCAGGAGGGCGACCTCGTACTCGTGGCTAGCCATCGAGTTAGTCAAGCCGCGAAAGGCTTCACCAGCAAGTTTGACGAGTTGAGACGACAGGGTCCACATCGCATTAGTAAAGTTGTTTCCGCAACTACTTACGAGGTTGTAGATAAAGAGATCGAACCTCGAGGGAAATATCATGCCAGTCTTCTAACACCGTATGTAGGCGATTCGGACGTTGTCGTCCATGGTAGAAAGAAGGGCAGGCCCTGTAAGCTATCGGTTTTCAAGCCAGCTCCAGAGCCTTCAGCTGACTTGGAGGGGGTGGATATAGCGCAACCCCTATTAGAGTAAACTCCCCGCACTTCTAGAGTTCGTCGTGTGCTGGCCAGGTTACGTGACTTGTTACGGTTCGGCACAATACTACCAATGTCGCCTCGCGCGCGCGCCGCGCGCCGGCCAGTGAGTCACAAGCGCCCGGTAACTGCGCACGCGCTCGGAGTATACAGACTCGTGCGCCTCGCGAGCCGTCCATTTTTTATGTTAAATAATAAGTGTCACACTGTTGTTTCTATGTACAACATCGTTTGTACTAATTATACACAGTTTACATGCACAATAGTTTCTTTTGGGTAAAGTACCCCGACTATATTACTTCTATTTCCTTTCTTGAAGTTGCCAAAGTGTTAGCAAGGGTGTCCTGTGCGTAGCCCGATACCTACCGCTGCTGTATCTTAAGGTTACGCAGATGCGTTGGCTGCCCGGGGCGGCTGCGCGCGCAGTTCCTGTGCGGCTCGGACAACCGCACGTACTCGTCGCTGTGCCGCCTGGACCTGCACAACTGCGTGCGGCGCGGCGCTCGGCCCGTGCGCCTGGCATGCCGCGGCTTCTGTCCGTGCGCGCGCCCGCGCCGCCGCCCGCGCCCGCACCAGCGCCTGCGCGCGCGCCCTCATGACTACGATACAGTACGTAACGTGTACCACTACATTACATTACAATGAACCCGCAATCCAATGGGTCGCATTAATAGGGGGATGCTCTAAGGTAACCCGCGAAATTAATATTGAGAAACAATGATCATTATGATTGTTTTATTTAAAGTGACGGTTACAACTTAACTGTTACAGGATTGGCGGCGACGAAAGTCTGAATCTTCACACAACGAGGTTCTGCCGGAAAGACAATCGAGACGGCGGCTCGCACAAGGTGATACCACTTAACTTGTTGCATTATAGTAGAGTTGTTCACTTCACGTAGTAAAAGTGGTTCATAATGTTACGAGCTTCGGGTTCGTGACAATAACAACTGCCGATAAAAATTATGAAAAGTTACACTTTAATTAAACAACTCTAATAACAACTCAAACACACTAATTATAAAACACAATCGCTCTTAAGTCGCACTTGAAGATCGCTTTCGATGTATTCGCCTGTATCGCTGACCTAAGTCTGATTGGTCGCGGCTAGTCCCGGCCTTATACAGCGTAGCGTGGCGCTTTAAGAGACCAGGCACTCTAAAATAATTTCCACGCAAGCTCCGCCCCATACACCCCGCCACTCCGCGCTTCAATTCCCGCGAGCGAGCTGAAGGTCACTGCGTCGACGCAAAATTCTAATTTTACGTATTTTGATTTTAGAATAGCGAACATTCTAGAAACACCTTTATATTATTATATATATTTTATTTTATGAAATATAATAGTTTATTTAATACTAACTACTACATTACTCAAAACATGGTCAAATTAAATTAGCTAGAGAAACTCCGTAGTCTAAACTCGACAAATTAAAAAGATTTGAATTGATGATTGAATTTTTTTGGAGTCAATGACCGCTGGTGGTGTTACTTGAAGTATGAGTTGAGAAATCTGTTTTTTTTTGTTTTATCGTGTTTAGATATCAATATCCATCATGTCTGTTAGACAACACAAAACAATTTTTTTTTAAACTGGTACAAAAACAACATTTCCACTAATACTATTTCCAATAATACAAGTAACGAGGTAAGAATAAGGCTCATATTTGATACAGAAGTATTCGTTGCCAGCTCGAGATGATTAACGTCAAAAACAGCTTATCGGAATAGTTCAGCTATCTACTTACTTTTACATTTATGGCTGAAACTTCATTTCTTTTCAACTGGAAGACGTATTATTGATATACGATTTTTTATGATAAGTTGCAAGTGGTTGCTGATCAATCTGATCATAAATCTCTTTTTTAACTGTGGATTAAGCTCGATTCAATTGGTTTCTGAACACCAAAATTTGACTTTTTTCTCGGCTAAATTTGCAGTGCATGATGTGCAATAAGAAATTCAAAAGAGGCAACGGAACAGAACATCAATAAAGACGCTGTAGCTGGAATACTAGCAAGTGGTGGTAGTCATGCTCAGTTAAAACGATTTACAGCAGCTTTCGACCTTCCCGAAATTAAGGAGAAAAATTTCCTTAAACTCCAAGATCGTATCAATCGGTGTAGACGATCATAAGAAACGAATTATGCTGCCAATTCAGGATGCGTAGCTATAATAGGCAGACCTACGGCTAGTCTTATACATGGCAGTAAAAAAAAAGTATTGATGCATTTGTCAAAAAAGTGGAAATGCTATAAAATACCATATACGAGGGTGACACTGAAAATTCTTAGAAAATAAAAAACTAAACAAACTAGCAAGTTATTAGTGTTATTATATCTTTTCAAAATAGTGTCCATTTACATCAATACATCGCTGCATCCGATGGAACCACTGAGAAAAGCAATTTGCCCACTCGTCCGTAGGGGTCTCTTCGACGGCATTTTGAAACGCAGCCACTGCTTCCTCGGCGTCCATAAAACGTTTTCCTCGAAGTTTTTCTTTTATTTTCGGAAATAAATAAAAATCGCAAGGTGCGAGGTCGGGGCTATAGAGCGGGTGACCCAGTAATTCCACGTCTCACGTCGCCAAGTAGTCGATTGTTTGCTTAGCGGTGTGCGATGAGGCGTTGTCGTGGTGAAGGAGGATCCTACTGCGAGGTCGTTTCTCCCGAACTTTTTCCAAGACAAGTGGCAAACAATTGTTAGTGTACCACTCTGCATTAACTGTTTTTCGATCCTCTAAAACAATTGTTGGGTAATGACCTGTCCTTCCGAAGAACGAGGCCACCATCTTTTTTCCCACGCTTCGACATCTCTTCACCGCAAATAAACGTTACCGCAAATAAACGTCTTTTCTTTCTTTCTTTCTTTCTTCACTTTAGTTGGCAACTCCTCGGAAGGAAACATCCAGACAGCAGACTGTCTCTTAGTTTCAGGATCATAACAATAAATCCAGCTTTCGTCACCCGTAAGTATGTCGAACACAGCATTTGAGTCACCTCCGTTAAATCTTTGAACCATTTCACGACATCAATCAACACGACGGAGCTTTTGGGCCTCTGTCAAATTATGAGGTATCCACCGGGCACAAAGCTTCCTGACCGCTAAATGTTCATGGATGATTTTGTGCACTTGACTCATACCGATGCCTAAGCTTGTCCGAATCTGCTGATAAGTCACTCTTTTGTCAGTCTCTATCATACGCCGCACAAAACTGATGTTATCTTCAGTCGTCGCCGTAAAAGGCCGTCCCTCACGCAGATCATCGGTGAGATTAGTGCGACCACGTTTAAACTCATTAAACAAGTTGTAAACAGTGGCACGAGATGGCATTTCATCGTAAAAGGCCAATCGAAGTCAATCATAACTTTGTTGTTGACTTAAATGACATCGAAAGTCATAAAAAATCATTGTACGAAAATGTTCTCGCGTTAAATTCATGCTGACGTGACGCAGACAATTTTCAATTTGCCGCCAAATCGTAAACAAATGACAAATGAATAAAATTCTGTCTGTAAATTGTATGTAAGTCCAATGTATCGTCTAAATATGTCTTTGTAAACAGATTTTATACATTTTTAGGCCCATTTCTATACAATAAATTAAATAGGAAAAAAGGTATTTATAAATTAAATAATTGCGACTGTAAAAAGGTTATTCTGCAATTTTTACTTAGCATATCATACAGTGAGACAGAGGATTTACTCGTTGTCTGTAAATAAAACATGTTAGTCTTTTAAGGTAATATTAGTTTTTAATTAGTCTTCTCAGTTGTTAATTTTTTTTTGCACCTTTCTAGCCTGAAACAGGTTCCACCTACTGTGTCCTCTATAATTTTTAAGATAAGTTATAGTAACTCTGCAACATGTTTATAAATAAACGTTATTATTATTATATAAAATACATACACAATAATATTGGCAGAGTTCCATTTTCAAAATTTAACTTATTTTTTTATTATATCTTTTACAAGTGGCCGGTTCTAAAAACTTTCAGTGTCGCCCTCGTATGTTACAAAAATTACGACGTCCCATCTACAGGCATGGAAGCAACAATCATAGCAGAAGGTTTAAAAAAATCGATTGAAATGCACAACATTATTTATGGACGATTTATAGCAGATGGCGATAGCAGTACCTACACAAAAATTATTGAGTCACGGCCCTACGTTTACATTACAGTCGAAAAGATTAACTGTAGAAATCATATTTTGCGCCAATTTTGTAATTGCATGCAGAAACTCATGACACACGTTACCCTATAAAAGACAGAAAGCCTTGCCTTCATTTTTTTTTCTTATGAGAGTATATACTTATTAGTCATTATTCGGATAAAACATCTTCAACAATTTATATATAAGCATAAACAACATAATTGTTATAAAGGTACTTAATATAATCAAATCGCCTCCATAGCTTCCTATGTTCTCACAATCTCCAACACAACTGTAACAATCTGGCCTTGAACCCACGCGCTAGGTTGCAGTTACATGCAATAATAATTATTAGCAGTAGTTATGATATAGGGCGGCTGCAATCAAATCAAATTTATCTGATCATCATAGAGATATCTATATTTAAATTTTATTTGTTTCAAATTGACGTTATTTCAAGTTAAAGGAATATCAACTTAATTTTAATGACAATTAAGTTCATTTCAGTGACTAGCACTATTGAAAAAGTTATAAAAATGTGTAAAATTGTAGCGTAAACTAAACTTTATTGGGTAGAAATTAAATTTATTTTTCCATAAACTCATATTTGTTTACATTTTTGGCGAAGTTCAGACAGCGGAAAAATCTTCGCGGAATTTACTGGCTCCATTGAAAATAGGACCGTATTACCATAGCCTAAAGTATAAAATTGTATGAATATCGATCGACTGTGTCATACAATTTTTTTTTTTTTTTTTTTTTTTTTTTTTTTTTTTTTTTTTTTTTTTTTTTTTTTTTTTTTTTTTTTTTTTTTTTTTTAGATTAGACGTTTCGTCAAAATAATATACAAGTATTTAAAAAAAAAATACTAATGAAAAAAATACTGCTTTGCTTCTCATGATTCTTGCAATATTTTTCAAGCTTTCGACTTATCTGAACATATCTTTTATTATCTTTGTTTCGCATTGTATAGCGTTTTAATATGAATTTTATTAAAATAACTCCCAAATAAAATACCTATTGAACGCGCGCGCGAGCAATACACCCTCTCACGCTGGCGCACAGAGCGGCACCAGTGTTGTTATCGTAAAAATTTAAGCTGCCGTATGTGACAGTCTGGTTTGCCGTATTTTAAGGAAAAAAATACTGAATTACCGTAGGTATTGAAAAATTTATTAAAAAAAAATGTCTATTCCTCACTTTTTTCTTCTCCATAAAGATTTCTTAAAGTCTCTATTACTTCAGATTCTTGTTTATCTAGTGTATACTTGTAAAGTTGGAACGACACTTTTTGCTATAGTTGTAAGCCGTGCGGCGTGCGCGTGTTTCTCTATCTGTCTCTCTCTCTATCTCTTATAGAAAGCAAGCCAGTTATACTTCGTTCCATCCGTTTCCTCCTCTCCTCGCCCTCTCAAGTTTTTATTAACAATTTTATAAAATAGAATCTTAGGGTCATTTGCCGGGGTCACGGATCATAACATCGCATCAATGTAATTAAAACAATTAACAAGCAAAGAGAAGGCGAATTGAAGGAAAGAGAGAGAGCCCTATGTCGGCGCGCGGCGCAGGTCTGTGGAAGTTTTCAATTTACGATTTTTTTATGTTGTTATAATTTTTATGATTACTGGCCACTAGCCCTACCCGTGTGTTAAATTAATTTCGCCATTGTAGCGCCACCTTGTATAGTGCCGCAGATAGTTCCAGAACATTCTATTGTAGAAATATCTAGAATGTTCGAGTACATACCGGCCCCAACTGACCAGATGTCGTAAGTTCTAGCATAGAAATTTCTACTCGATCATAGATGGCGCTGGTGACTCTATTAGTTCTGCTATGCGATGATAGATGGTGCTAGTGACTCTATTAGTTCTGCTATTCATACATAACTAGATGGCGCTAGTGGTAACTAATGTCACCATGTATCAGGCATAAATTTTTTTCCAAGATATTTGCACGCCATGAGAAATGGCAAACATGTCGTGAGCCAATCTTATTTACGACCTTGCATGCATCTATTATTTTAATTTTGTATGTGTACACATGTTTGCGCAAATAAAATTTCTTATTCTTATTGTGGCGCGCAACACTGCCCCCTCCTAAGACATGCACGAGCATGTCTCTCAGGGACGATCCCAAGCATTATCGGCTCCATAATAACGCGCCAATCGATCCACATGGACGATCTTAGGAGTACCTCTTGCAACTTTCTGTATCCGGTAGGTTACGTCATTGATCTTTGTCACAATCGGGTACGGTGACCGTACCCGAAAAAATGGACCCGAAAAAATGTACCCGTAAAATAAAAGCTTCAAGCTAAATGGGATGGACCGTAGTACGGTCCATCCCATTTAGCTTGAAGCTTAGGAGATTTCCCCTTGCTGCGGACTGGATTGTGCAACCACACTAGTGAACCTTCGTCGAACCCTTTACTGTTCATTTTGCGGTCATAACGGGTTTTCATCTTTTGAGACATTTTTGCTGGCCCGATTGTCTGACATGCTCACAAATGTCATTCATTTTGTTCCGCAAGTTATTCGCATAATCGGTTATACTGCGTGGGGCATCAGGTTGTATTCCGGTGATCAGGTCTGCAGGCAGCCGTAATTCTCTTCCAAAGTTTGCGAAAGCTGGTGTCACCGATGTACTTTCGTGAACAGCGCTTCGATATGACAACAATAACGGTTGTATGTGCTTGTCCCAATCTCGTTGCCGATTTTCCACAACTTTTGCTAGGTACCTCTCCAGTGTCTGATTAAATCGTTCCACCATTCCATCCGATTGTGGGTGGTAAGAAATTGTTCTTCTTTTATGAGTACCCATAACTCGACAAGTTTCCTGGAATATTTGGGACTCAAAATTCCTTCCATGATCACTGTGAATCTTTAACTCCAAAACGACAGAAGACTTCATAAACTAATTTATCTGCAACTGTCGAAGCTTCTTGATTTGGAATGGCGAAGACTTCCAGCCACTTAGTGAAGTAATCTATCACAACCATGAAATACTTGTTACCACTTTCACTTTCCAGAAACAGCCCGGCAACGTCAAGGGCTATCCTCTCCCATGGTGCACCAACATTGTACAATTTTAAATTCAAATTAAAAATATTTACTTGCCAGAAAATACATTGTTCAACAAGGGAAGATCTTAAAGCTTATGAGTTATTGTATTCTGCCTGCAAGCAGGCGTGCAAATTACAGTCAATAATAAGGTCATTCATTTTCACATCATACCCAAAACGCAAGTCGTGAACATTAAATAAATTAAACAAAAACAAACCAAACCAATATAACATTGATGCATTTCAATACTGTACATTGTCAGATTATAAAAATTAACAAATATTTAAAAAAAAAAAGTCAATACAATAAAATTAAAAATGTCAATCAAATAAGTTTAAATGTCAATATCTGTAACTATAAATGTCAATAAAATTAAATAAAAGAAAAAAACAATTACTATTCAATAAAAATTACCATTTTAAATAGTTAACCAATCTGTCCAATTATTCATAAATAACAATTAATTCATCATTTAACATGTCTATGTTCTATAAACTCCTTAAGGCTATAAAAGCAACTATTTTGTAGCCACGCTGTCAATTTGATTTTAAAAACATTATCCCGCAATAATTTGAATTCATTTGGTATGTTATTATAAATCAATATACACATATTATACACATTTTTCTTGTAAATATCTTTATGACTAGATGGATGATATAATAAGTTGCGAAACCTAGAGTGTTTCTTTGTAAAGATGCAGATGTCTCGTATGTACATACAGGGCAGTGGAAGAATTTTACTCTTTTTGAAGAGAGGTTTGCAGCCATCTAAAAACCATGCCTTGTTTATAACCCGGATGCATCGTTTCTGGAGCTTGAAAACTCTGTCGACATCGGTCGAATTACCCCACATGATAAGTCCATAGCTCAGGATACGACGACACATAGCCATGGTAAGCTGAAAGAGCAGCTTCTACAGAAACATTTTGTCGTAGCTTTTTTAATGCAAACACAAACCTATCAAGTTTCTGACATATATGTTCCACATGGCTTTTCCAATTGAGATTTTTGTCTATATTAATACCTAAAAAAATTATTTCATCCAGTTGTTGTACTTTTTCGTTTTTATAGCTAACTAGCTTCTGCCCGCGGCTTCGCCCGCGTGTATGTCGGAAATTATCCCACGGGAACGTGCTAACAGGATAAAAAGTATGTGCTTCCCCAGGATGCCATCTATATCTATGCCAAATCAGTAGTTCAGTGGTTTAGGCGTGAAAATGTAACATACAGTTTCAAGTTCAAATCCTCCCCTTAAAAACCGAATTACACGTTTTTGTCCCGTCAGTGGTAAATTTTCGACAACTTTACATATCTATTATTAATTATTTTCCGTCAAAAGTATCAATACTGAGTGTCGAGTTACTCAGACCGCGCATTCAACTATATCCCCCTTTGAGGGGTTTTGAAAAACTTATAATGATAAACTTTATTACTTACTTAGGCAAATTTCAAGTTTATTAACTAAATGAATAAGATTTTTCATATAAACTGTATCCCCGCTTTTCACCCCCACAGGCGTGGAATTTAAAAAAAATCGTTTGGGATGTATTCATAACTTGACTCAAAGATTATTTATACTAATTTTCGAGTTAATCAAGCCATGCAGTAAAATCCTCCCCTGAAAAATTTACTACCCCATTTCAGCCCGTCAGGGGTAGATTTTCAAAAAACCCTGATACATATTATTCTTTACTATCAATATTAGGTATAAATACTGAGTTTCGAGTCAACCGGACTGCGCGCTAAAATTCTTCCATACAAATTTGAAACCCCCCAATCCCTTATTAGAGGGTAGTTTAGAAGAAAAAAAACTGACAATCTTCATAATTTACTTAGATAAGTATTCGTGCTAAGTTTCAAGTTTATTAACTCAAGGAATAAGATTTTTCATACAAACTTTCATCCCCTATTTTATCCCCTTGCGGGTAGAATTTATCAAAATCCTTTCTTAGCGGATGCCTACGTCATAACATCTACCTGCATGACAAATTTCAGCCCGATCCCTCCAGTGGTTTGGGCTGTGCGTTGATAGATCACTATGTCAGTCAGTCAGTCAGTCACCTTTGAGTTTTATATATTTAGAAGATACTTTTCCGGCATAAAAAGTACCCAGTGTGGTGCCCAGGATATTAAAGAATAATTATACTAAGTTTCATCGTAATCGAACCGGTAGTTTTTGCGTGATGCCTGAACAAACAGACAGACAAAAAATTTTTTAATCACATTTTTGCGTTCGGTGTCGGTCTAGTAACATCCCCTGCCATTTACTGAAAACTAAATAATTTAAAAGGAACGATCTTATTAATTTAAAAATTAAAACGAATTTAGACATACAATTTTAGTATCTACTAATAATCGAGATCAAACTAAACTTACATTATACAACAACCAGACAACCCAACAAATAAACCTTTTAATCGACAAATACAACGGAACCAATTTTGAAAACAACCACCAGACAACCCAACAAATAAACCTTTTAATCTAATATTACAACGGAGCCAATTTTAAATATACAAAACGATCAATCCACAATTCCACGACAGTACCGAAGCGCTCGGCCGATACCCAACCAAATGCGTGTAACGAAACCATAGCGCGATCTATTTCGATCCCAACGCCATCTATCGAGCATAGTGACAACCCGGATTATTTATCTATACTCTGTTCAGTAGTTTAGGCGTGAAGCAAAGACAGACAGACAGACAGAGTTACTTTCGCATTTATAATATTAGTTTGGATATCTAAAGCTAATTGTTTAGTATTATATGAGTTAAATTCTATTAATTTGGTCTTGCTAACATTTATATGTAAGTCATTATTTGCCATCCAACTAATTATAGCTGACAGGGTCTCTTCGGTAACTGATTTGTAATTGATTTTATCCTGACACTTTATAATAACTGTCGTATCATCTGCAAAAAGAATACATTTCTGCAGAGTGGCCTCCGGAAGATCATTTATGTAAAGTAAGAAAAGTAAAGGACCAACAATGCTACCCTGAGGCACACCACACTTATTTATTATTTCCACTGATTTAAATTTCTCTTTAGAATATATTTTGTCACGTTTCTTTATAACTTTGGATATCTCTGTATACTGCTTCCTATTTCTTAAATAACTAGATATCCATTCATAGGCTTTGCCCCTTATGCCGTAGAAGTCTAATTTGTTTAATAGCTTACTGTGATTAACAAAATCAAAGGCCTTACTCATATCTAAAAATAATGACACCGCTGGATTGCCATTGTTAATATTTTCTGTTACAAGTTTAATAAAGTTGAAGATGGCAAGAGCAGTTGAACAACCTTTACGGAAACCAAACTGCTCTTTGCATAATATGTCATGTGTACTGAGAAAATTATTTAACCTAATATGCATTGCCTTCTCAAAAATTTTAGATATGATAGGTACTATTGTGATAGGCCGGTAGTTATTTGGGTCTGACTTGTTTCCCCTCTTAAATAGCGGTTTTACGATAGACAATTTGAGCTGATCTGGAAATACACCTTCTAAAAAGACAGGTTTATAATATGTGCTAGTGGATGACATATATAACTAGCACAAGCCTTCAAAACTTGTGTGGCGATGCCGTCATATCCACTAGTTTTACTATTATTTAGGGAAATTATAATTTTGTACACTTCTTTTGCATCTACAGGATTTAGGAAAATAGTCTTAAGATTTTTGTTATTTTGATTAAGCTTAATATTATTAGAATTAAATGGTTGATTAGATGTCAAATGAATAAAATAGTCATTAAATATATTACAAATGTCAGATGGATTATTATATGTTACATTATTAAAATTTATTTCATCGATGTCATTTTTATACAAATTATTATTATGTATTGTTGAGGATATTGCTTTCCAAGTAGCTTTACATTTATTCTTATGTTTTTGTATACGCCTTGTATTCATAAGTTTCTGAGCTTTCTGTGCACAACATTTAAACATTCGATTATAAAGTTTGTAGATTTTCTCATTTTGATTTTTAAATTTTAATACTTTTATTAAATTGTGATACTTCACAGTTACAATCAATTTTTAACTTTTTACTGCAACCCTCACACATAAAGTTAGTTATGTTTTTTCTTTTTTTAGTTCGCTTTTTATTTATTTTTATTAATTTTCACTTATTGTTATAGTTTATTGACACTAGAATGGCTTTCGTGTGGTGAAATTGACTACAATTAAACTAGTTAAGTATTTTTTCCACAGTTGGAGCTTTTATGCACTGTTATTATTTATTGTTATAATTTCACTCATCTCATATATCTGAGATTACACTCGTACTGGTTTATTGGGTTATTTTACGAACACTTTTTGATAGTTTATGGATTAAGAACTGGGTTTACTATTATTAAACAATTATTACACACGGAACTAATGTTGACGAGGTGACTTACGTCTACCCTCCCCTAATGCGCCTTAATGCACCTCTACTACGAGCCTGAGGTCCCTTTACAGCTGCACAACTTGTACATTTGCGACACCAGTCCTCGACATCGTCCCGATAGTGGACCCAGTAAAACCGTTCTCGTATCTTAGTAGAGTCCGTTTAACTCCCAGATGACCTCCTGAACAACTATTATGGTATAGCTGTAGAACATCTGGTACTTGAGCTCGAGGGACAACCATTTGCAAATGACAGCTGTCTCCCCGAGCATTTTCCCATTTACGGCACAGGACTCCATCCTGAATCACCAAGCTGTCCCATTGGGCCCAATAGCTTTTTGTGATCGAACTCATAGCTGAGACGTCGCGACCACCTGGGCTTAGGAGCTCTGGCCTCCTCATCCACTCCAGAATCGGCTTAATGTCCGAATCTTCCTGCTGTGCACGTAGTAGGCTTTCCTTCCACTCGTTGCTGAGGTCTGTCTTGAGAATCCTCACAGGTACGACTTCTTTACTTTCTTGCCTAGTACCAACTAGTGTGCCTTTTTCTATAACCTGTTCCTGATCACAATAGTTCGGCACATGTGCGTGCCATGGAAGGTCATTGTCTACCCTTTCTGCAGTTCGCTTAGGGCAAATGGATCGAAGGTGGCCCCTTTCCCCACAGCCGTAGCATCTAGGGCTGTATCCTTTATTGCGGTCACGAACTGTAGCCACTGCAACTGCCGAACAGCTTCCACCTCCAATGCATGGACCAAGGCATCCTTAAGCGTCCCGTGGTGCCCGAGCCTCACGGCAGCTCTAACTTCAAGGTCGCGGATGCTGTCGATGAATGCCTGCACCAGGTTCTCATCAATAAGCGCAGGTACGGACTGGTAAGCTTTACGCACCAGCTTCTCCACTTCAAGGGCCCACTGCTGCAGGTTTTCGTTACTGCGTTGCACGCGATCCTTGAGCTGTGCACGAAACACGTGTTCCAGGTGAGCGTCGCCATACCGAGCCTCCAATGCCTCAAGGAGCTGCTCGTAAGTCACTTCCTTACCGAGAGCTTCCAGAACAGTTAAGGCCTGGTCGTGCAGGCCTAAGGTGAGGGCAGTCGTGGCCTGACTTTTATTCAAACCGTTCGCCTTCATGACAGCCTCAAACTGGGTTTTGTAGGCCGACCAGGAAGACGTTCCGTCGAACGGTGGCACTTTGAATCGCGATAAGGAAGGTATTGTAGCTACGGGAGCTGCGATTCCATCCCCAAGTTTAAGGTAATCCAGCGTTTTCTTTACGTCAGCCATCACGGTTTTCTTCACGTCAGCCACCACGTTGTCAACCCGATTATTCACTTGGTCGATTCGGATTTCAGCTTCCGACAAGCGGTTGTCATGTTGAGCAACCTTATCCTTCACCTCCTTCATGTCTTTCCCTAAGGTAGCGTGATGGTCCTAAGGAGCATCTGCTCTTCCTGGCGGCGCGCTTGCTCCTCCTTATCACGTTGGAGCTGCAGTGCGATTCTGTAACCAACTCGCCGTGAAAACTTAGGTGAAGTGAGCGTCGAGTGAGCTGTCATTCCAACTAATACTAGGGATTGACACTATTGACAGCTCACTCTAAGCTCACTTCACCTAGCTTTTCACGGTGAGATTTTTACAGAATCGATCGGCTGTTCTTCCAACCGACGAGCATGTTCCTCCTGTCGGTAGGACTGCTCCTGCAGCATCATCATCAGGGCAGCAAAGTCTGGTGCTGCTGATGCTGAAGCTGCTGCGGACGGGTCGGCCTCCGTGGTTGGTAGCTGGCCCTCCGACCTCTGTGGCATAGCTCCACCAAAACGTCTCCGGTCCGTCTCCTGTTGGCGTTGACTCCGGAATACCCTCCGTCAGTGTCAGCTTTAGGTCAAATCGGCATAATTTTAATCCTTGCTTCTGACACCAATTGTTACGAGCTTCGGGTTCGTGACACTAAAATTTGCCGATAAAAATGATAAAAAGTTACACTTTAGTTAAACAACAGCTATAATAACAACTCAAACACACTAATTATAAAACACAATCGCTCTTAAGTCGCACTTAAAGATCGCTTTCGAATTTTCGATGTATTCGCCTGTATCGCTGACCCAAGTCTGATTGGTCGCGGCTAGTCCCGGCCTTATATAGTGCCGCAGATAGTTCCAGAACCTTCTATTGTAGAAACATCTAGAATGTTCGAGTACATACCGGCCCCGACTGACCAGATGTCGATAAGTAGTTCTAGTAAGTACTAGCATCGAAATTTCTACTCGATCATAGATGGCGCTGGTGACTCTATTAGTTCTGCTATTCATACATAATAATAAATTTTATTGCAGGTAAATAACACCCATTCACAGTATACATATAAACTCACATACAATCAAATAAAATTCAAATTAAATAAAAACAATACAAAATGAAATCAAATTAAAATAAATGCGCATGCAACCAGGCGCGCTTGCGCATGGTTGCGTCGAAGCAGTCGGTGCGCGCCTCTGCGAACATGCCCGAGGCACTGCAGTATCGGGGTAGCCCCATCACCGCCCTAAACGCGTTATTGTACTGGACACGGATGGCGCTGTAACTTCTATTAGAGTAGTGAGCCCAGCCCACAGACTGCACGAGTACAGCGATGTACAGTACGCTCTAAAGATCGTAACCTTTACCCCATCTGAGCACCGCGCAAATCTGCGGGCGATCATGTTCGCTCTAACAGACAACGCCCTCCGCTCCCGTTCCATGTCTGCGTGATCCTTGAGGTCGACATTCAAAATATGCCCCAAGGCCCCCAAGTATGTAAATTTATCGACCCTCTGGAAAGGAACGCCATTAAGACTTACTGGAGGTATGCTCCCCGGACATTTTGCACTAGCGATCTCGAAGATCATACACTGGCTCTTCTTTACATTATACGATAAACCGTGATCACAAGCATACTCCTCGCACATTTGCAATAGCTTTCTGAAGCCGCAGACCGAAGCGCTCAGCAGAACCATGTCGTCAGCATAACTTAGATTATTGACACAGGTACCGTCAATGTGACAGCCGACATGCTGACTGCTAAGCGCCACGATCAGCCCGTTCATATACAAATTAAACAGGGTTGGAGATGTTAAGCTACCCTGCCTCACTCCGCATTCGGGCTGATACGCATCCGACATTGCCTCCGCCCACCTAACACTATTAGACTGGTGCGCATACCAGTATTGGAACATGCTGATAAGTTCCGGCGGCACATCTACGCTCCTCAGCTTACTCCACAGCAGGTCATATGCTACAAGGTCGAAAGCCTTGGACAAATCAAGGAAGCACGCATACACCGGCGTTTTACGGTCTGTATACTATTTAACGGTATGCTTAAGACACAGTATAGCACTTTTAGTGGACAGCCCGGGATGAAATCCGAACTGGTTATCGTGCAGTGCCACCGACCTATTTAACTATTGTGTGTTAAGCAAACAATCAAACACCTTTGCAGCTACAGTGGCAAGAGAAATAGGCCTGTAGTTACTCATATCAGCAAGGTTTCCAGTTTTATTCTTCACTACAGGGACTACCACTGTTTTCATAAAGTCGGCTGGCAGGTAGGAATGGCTCACGCACAACAAGTAAAACATAGCCAAGACCCTAGCAATGTGTGTCCCGGCGTGCTGTAGGTGCTCAATGCTGAGTCCGTCATGACCCGAGGACTTACCACTCGAGATACGCCTTATGGCTGCAGTTACGTCTGTCGCCCGGAAAGTAGTCCCCACCTCCCGACTACTTACGTCAGCATTGAGCACCTCGGTCGCTATACCCAATGGAGACTTCACCGAAAAATGGTTCATAAAGACATTCGCAATCTCCTTTGGGTCATTCACACCATCGATGCTCACAGGAAGGCCGGGGCGTACGTTTTCTTTTTTAGTGCCCTTCCAGAAACCGCGGAAATCCCCCTTGCAATGTTTCACAACTAGAGCGTCCAGTCATATTTGGTCCTGATGATTTTGGCACCATTTTAATCGAGACTTGAACACTCTTCTGCTAACACTCAGTTCTTTGTGTATAAATCCTGACTTAGGCCTACCACATAACACCCACTCGAGGAACTTAGACTTGGCCACCCTGTGAGCCTCGCTGACATGTTTGTTACACTCGGCTATGCGCGGTCCACCCCCGCCCTTCCCCGACTAGCCACTGCCGCATCACGGAGGGCAGTCACAATGCCAGAGTAAAGCGTATCCAGAATAAGCCTTAGGTCACGGTCACTACAAAAACAATGAGCATAATTCACACATTCAGGAGGGAAGTCAATATCTTTAAGTCTCTTATGACCCTCTTTGGCGTATGTGAAAACTTGTTCCTCACTTTTTATACCCCACCCATACTACATCTTTATTTTCATTCATAACATGAGACGTGACCTTAAGGGACAGTAGGTAATTTATTACACATAACCTTAAGTGGAAAATGATCAGACCACAGAGTGTCATACTTAACATCTACAGAAACAATAGTCTGCTTAGCCGAGTAAGTAGCTAAACAGTGGTCCAGCCAGCTGCCAGTCCCGTGCACATCACTTACAATTTGTAAGTGATGTGCACGGGACTGGCAGCTGGTTAGACTCGGGTACTTTTACTTTTGTAAGTTACAAAAGTAAAAGTACCCGAGTCTAACCCTAACATATCTATGTCTAAACACGACCATTGTTGGTCGCTACAAATATGCATAACTAGATGGCGCTATTGGTAACTAATGTCACCATGTATCAGGCATTAATTGTGGCGCGCAACAACAATGATAAATTTAATGACCCTATGAAGGGTTTCGTTCGAGTAACCTATTGCGATTACAATAATTTGTCTTAAAAATACTTACTATACCTACACCAACAGGATCCGAGGGTTGTGCGCTGGACAAGATGGCGAATCGACTTCTCGACTGGTTTTCAGTTCTAATGGACGAAGCGGGAGCGACAGCGCCGCCGGCGGATGGTAAGCGAACGATTTCAGCGATCACCTGAGGACTAGAGACAGGCAACAGAACTAACGCTCGCTCCCCGCAGGCTTCCCGAGTGACTGCAAACCGGAGGTGCGCTGGATGTTCGCGCACCTCGACACGGACGGCGACGGCCTGCTGTCCGCCACCAACCTGTACGCGCTGCGCCACGACGAGCGCGAGCGCTGCTTGCGGCCCTTCCTGTCGTCGTGTGGGGGCGCAGGCGGCGCCGGGGGCGCGGGCGGAGTGTCGCGCGCGGCCTGGTGCGGCTGCCTGCGGCGCGCGGCGCGGCCCTGCACGGCACTCGCGCGCGCGCACCCGCCCTCCGCGGGCGGCGGCGCCTACGTGCCGGCGTGCGACGCGCGCGGCTACTACCGGCCGCGCCAGTGCCACGCTGCGCTGGCCGTTTGCTGGTGCGTGGACGCGCACGGCCAGGAGCTGCCCGGCTCCCGGACCAAGGGTGCTCCCGCTTGCCCCGGTAAGTGACGATCTATGTAACTACGATCTTCTCGTAGGTACTGACCGGTGGGATCGTCCTGCATCGGTTGTCGATTGTCTCGTTTATCCTAAGTATCTTTTAACACTTAGGTACCTACTTGCACAAAATAATAAAGTGTGGATGGATACTAAAGTGTGAGGATGTGGTTGCAGGCGAGAAGTCCGAGGAGGGCCCGGAGGGTGCGGAGGGCGCGCCGGCCGACGACGAGGACGGCGCGGGCAGCGGGGACGCCGAGCTGCGCTTCTAGCCGCCACGTGCGGCTCTGCAAGTCGCCACCTGCCCGTAGCTGATGCGCAACCTTGCACTACATCTCGTCGTCAGTCATTAACCAAACGCTATAAGCTCGATGAAAGCCCACAGGCTATATTATTCATATGTATAGAACTTAGTCGCGATCGTCCGACAGCATTACAGACATATTACTGGCACTCTTCTACACGTATGGAGATGAAGAGTTTCTACTATTGGAAAGGGGAGGGATTTAAAAACGCCTTTATTCAATATAGGTGAATTCTCTCCTCTCTTAAATCAGAAACTTGGTACTTACCTACATGAACATTAGGTTCTTTTTGTTAGACAGTCTGTGCTATGATTTATAAATGACAGATATTAATATAACATGACATAATTACGAGAGGACCGTACTCACAGCGAGTATTCGCTTCGCGAATTTGTTTGGCAAAGGTTCGTTGCCCGAGCATGTTACGCAACGCAACCAACTTTCATTCGCGAAACTCTACACGAAAAACTAATTCTCTAGCTGCTCACGAACGAATGTTAATGTCGCGACTTCGCGAGTGAATGTTCGTTTTGTAACTCGCACAACGAATGTAAATTTGCAAAACGAAATCGCGATACAACTAAGTCCTCGCGGTGAGTAGCTACCGTCCTAAAAATATTAACGAATTTTAACTGTAATTTTATAGATACACTTTGGTACAATCTATTTAAATGTGTAAGTTACACTTTAATATTATTATGCTTCCTTGTCAAAACCCCAAATGAACCTAATTAATTATTAATTATGGTAGTTTTGGAAAGTAGAAGATTATGAATGTATTAAAAAGCATTAGGTTAATACTTACGTACCTACATTTGTAACATACCTAACTCTAGGTAGGTACCTACTATTTGACACAACTTGCTAAACTGTCCAGGGAGTTCCCAACTTGGCCTAAGTATTAAAATTAAAGGATTATAATTTTATTTTAGTGTTTAACCGTCCCTCAGAGATCAGGATATAGTTAAGTACCTAATGGGTGCCTACCTACTTAATATTATCAAACAACCCAAGAACAGATGGAGATAAAAATAGTTTGTTGTAGAGGGGTTGTACACCTACAATACAACCCCTCTAGTTGTACCCCTCTACAACATCCCTCCTTCTTTAACCAGTCTCAAAGAAGGAGGTATAGGTACCTATCTATACCTCCTTCTTTATGGCTGTATTGTAGACTTCAAGTTTGATTGATGTGGTTGTGTACTATGGACATCTTTAAATGATTAGGTAGGTATACAAATAGATACTGAAATTTACAGGGCAGAATGATTATACAGGCCTTGGAGAAAACATACCCTAAATATTAAAGTTAATTACTCAAAAGAAACATTCATTTACCTACTGAATAGGGAGGCTAGTAAAACTGCATTTTATTAATTGTCAAAGGACACTTGTTTCAGTTGGAAATTGAATACAAAAAATAAACCCTGTTATGTAGGTATACATTTATATATATATTAATATAGGTACCTTTACTACTATATACACCTGTATTATGGCATCATTACTTAAAGATCAAATCTCTCCAGCAGACCTGCATTGTATTTCTGTAAGGAAATTAATTGGTTCAAAAGAAATGCGTCAGAGGAATCTGACCTGATAAAATGTTTAACTACGTAGGTACCACATTGAATTTGAGGATTTTTTCCTTTGCGTGCTATCTTCAATATGGCACTTTTCCTGTTTGTCATTTCATCGTGGTTATTTTTACAGCAATTAGGAGGGAAATTGCAATTAATATGGAATCATATTCCATTGCCTCGAGGTATTCTGGATTGAATGTACACTACTCTGTGGTAGGTATGCTATGGAAGTACACGGTGTACTCAATGGCTGCATGGCCTCAATTGCAGAGAAAACATTATATAGGTACCTATTTATATAGACATGTATAGTATAGGTACGCATAGCCTTATGTTTAGAAGATACCTAGCCCAACATTTACTCAGATTTAGTAACTATGACAACTAAGCTTATGAATATTTGATATGACGAGTTACCGGTGTCGGTGTTGTTAGTGGTGCCGGTGCCGGTGCTGGGTGCGTGTCAGTTTGCTCTGTTATTCTATGTTGGTACAGTATCGTAGTGAGCATTGAGCATGCCAGCAAGGCTCTAGTGTCCTTGTGGCTGTTATATTTTACTATTTCTTATGAATGTGTTGTAATTAGATATAATTATTATAGAATATTATTTTAATTTGTAACTAGGTACAGGTAGCTATTAAAATCACATTAGTTAGAGAATTATTTGCACTTTTTTAAATCTGTCACTGTACTTTAATAAATCAATAAAACCTTATTACATTTTATTTTCCTCATTACCTACCTAGGTATTAGTAAAAATTACAAGGTAGTGAGCTGGATCTTCAGTTAATCAGTTAGCAGGCTGCTTGCCTGCAATCAATAACTCCATGAGTTACTGACTGTAGCAAATAGTTTTACTCATTTAACAAAACACCACACCTGAATTCCCTTAAGGGAGGGAGAGGTGTCTAGTAGTACACCCACTTTTGCCAGTATTAACTCTCATGTGATAGTGGGCGAGCCTATCACCATCAACTGGGCACAAACTCCAGACTGAAAAACTCAATAACACTGGTCAGCAGTAGCACTTGCAACGTGCTTGCACTTTACTCACCATATTGCACTCATACAGACACCTACTAGCTTGCAGGTAAGCTTGGAATAGTTACAACTTGTTTCGTAAAGAGACAGACACCCTCAAGTTTATCATGACTAACAGCTCCCATTATGTTTAAAAGCATTGCAACTAACTTAACTAAAATTTGACTGTGCTACAGAGGGTGATGTGACTCAGGCTGGCTGGACAAATCTTCAAGGTGGCAGGGACATTGACATGCAAACTGTTACCATGAATTCAGCACACTATTCTAGACTCCCTAGAAAATTTTCCTCTGTGATTGTTATAAAAATAAATATCTGCTGTTTCATAGAAAGTGCAATACCTATGCGGTCAAAATGTATGGAACAGCAAATTATCTTTATAATACTTAATTGGTTTACTGTAAATAATTTAGTATTAAATGAGAAAAAAACTAAATGCATTAGATTCGCTTTACCGAATGTTAGAAGTAGTGAATGTCACGTTGTATTGAAGAATATGGGGAGATACTTGAATTCGTCGAAAGTACGGTTTTCTTGGGGATCACGCTTGACTCAAAGCTGCAGTGGGGTCCTCACCTAACATCACTTGCAGGGCGGCTAAGTTCAGCCGCTTACGCTGTCTGGAAAATCCGTCAATTAACAGACGTGGATACCGCAAGACTGGTCTATTTTAGTTACTTCCATCATGTCTTACGGTATTTTGCTGTGGGGACGGGCTGCAGATATTGATTCTATCTTCATTCTGCAAAAGAGGGCTGTCAGAGCCATCTACAATCTCAGCAGACGCGAATCTCTCAACTGTATAAAAAATTTAGTTCCTTGTCAATATACGAAAACATTATGTACAGACGCGCCAGCAGGTCAAGCTACCCGAAACTGTCAAATTTTCCCAATCAACCATGAACCTTAATGCTTTAGAGATAAAGTTGAAAATCTATTTAAAAAAATTGACAGATTGTAGTAGCTTGATGTGCTGGCGTCTGTACGTTCGAAAACAGCTACATCTTTTTAGTAAGATAAGTGACAGGCATAACTTTTTAACTTTAACACTAGGAATAGGAACAAACTAGATCAACCGCGCTTCAGATTGTCTAAAGTAAAAACTTCTTTTATGGGGTACTGTGTAAAATGTTATAATAAAATACCACTCGATATTCTTCAACTAAATGAGAAGAAATTTAAAACATGCATTAAACGCACACTATGTAGACAAGCATATTATAAGTTGGACGAGTATTTAGTAGATAAAAATGCTTGGCTTAATGCTGGTCCTGCTCCACAGGCACTTGGGCGTACAAGTTGATCACAATTTCAATATTTGGAAGAGATGCTTCCCCTTTTTGTTTTTTTTAGTGTTTATTTTATTCAATCGGGATTCATTTTTAATACTTCAGTATTAAATAAGTACTTCTTCATGATTGGTAGTAATTTTTTTTTCTCTCATCTCTTAAATAAATTGCCAACTATAGTTTTGTATAATTTAGAAGCATATTTGAAAATTTTGTAAATGTAAGAACCATGGATCTGTTTTTTATGATATTTTGATGTTGACTTGAAAGAACATGGCAGTTGAGAATATGTCATGCTCACTTAAATGTCTCACTGGTGGTGGCGCGTGTGTTGGATCATTCGGTTCCCTACGAAATGGTTGAGCTGGGTGGTGCTGATCCACGCGTCATGTTCGTGAACGGGCGCCATCGGTCCAGACTGGTCATCTCTTAACTGCAAGGGCTTATTTTTAATTTTATATTTTAATTTGTTTCTTTACATTGTTCTCACATATAGAAGCAATAAGAATAATGTACCCAGGATTTTGTAAAAATATCTTGATTTAAAAGAGTGTCCGTGGAGTTTCTTGCCCGTTCTTCTCCATAGAGATCTACACTTTGGAATGGGCAACTAGCTTCAACTTTCTGACTAACTGACTGACTATTTAATTTTGACAATTCAAAAGTGCCTGTAAATGGTTTAATTGAAATAAATGATTTGAGTTTGAGTTTGAGAATAACCTACAAAAATGTTCAACACAGGAGGTTCACAATCATGCGCTATATCTATGGTAACAGGTTGCTCGTCAATGCCCCTGCTGTCCTGTATAGTTATAAATGTATGTCTTCATAATAGTTGCCAGACAAAGTGTTTAAATCATTATGTATAGTTAACCCTGTCACTTACATTTAAGAACTCCAATGAGAGCCTGGCCCACATACCAAGTGCGAGTTGCAAGTGGCAAGTAGTAGCAACATACTAGGAGGACAACTACTCCTGATACTATCTAGTATCACTTTAAACTGATCTGATTGCAAAATGGACTTTCTGTATTGTGGAAGCATTTTGACATTTCATACTATTTCTTTCATTGTTTCCTCGTATCTGACAGGCTTGAGTATGATGGGAATTATTCGCTACACACACTCCAGACTGCTCTGTCCTGAGACAGAGAGTATACCTTATTTATGGTCTTTTCTGAAGCCTTCTTCGATCCATCACAAAGGTATTTTATAACAAGATTATGCATCATAGAGGAGTTATGTATGTTGTAAACCATTAGTTGACTGTGCTGTGTAACTTTGTATAAGTTATCAACTAATCGCCTTTAGAGCAAAGGACGATGAAACAGGGTAAATTCAAGACACCGTTATCACTGTAACTTAGATATTGTAATTACATAAATTCTAAATAAATAGGTATACAATTCACGTTTGATTCGCTAGCTTCATGTTCTGATTTACTTCTCTTCTTCTACATCCTTGAATTTTCCTCCGTAGAAGGGGATGTTGGCACAGAACAGTCTCCAGTCCGTGAAATATAGGAGACCGACGAAAGCCGCGCCTCCGAAGCCGACCGCTGATGTGGCAAACGATGCAGCGATTTCAACATGTTTCTTTCCCAAACGGCCCAACATTTTGCTTATTTTTGTGGATAGAGTATTGATAACCTCCGTTCTTTAACACAGCAAATTGACTTGTTACGTAAAGTCTTCTTACGTCTGTAAAACGTCAAAAATCCCAAGATTCAAGAAAAAAAATTGACAGTTCCTAGCTCAATGTTACCAAGCCCGAAGCTGGCAAATTGGTAATTCTCATGTTAGAACACATTATTATTCTCCTTCTCTTGTCCATTGATTTAATACTAAATTACAACCTGTTGGAATAACAGGGGTTGTCTTGGTAGTATGTACATACATACGCACGACGACTTAACAAGCTATACATTTCCAGTAGGTATAAGCTGATTTCTCATTGTACGAAAAGCCTATACAATGCAAGGTCAGCTAAAACTGGAAATGAATAGCTTGATAATAATAATATGTCGTCGTCAGTCAATTTATGAAAAAGTAAAAAAGGGTTAAAAATGACAGATTTACAATATTGTGAAAAACAAAACTCAGATCTTAAATCTATTAAAGAAATTTGAGAGATTGTAGTAGGTACCTAGCTTGATGTGCTGGCGTCTGTACATTATTAAATTGTAGTCTGTGTTCAATATCTAGATACTTAAATCGCTTTAACTCGCGTCTGTGAGCCGCGTCCGTCAGCCACGTCCGATAATGTGTTTTCAGCTTAACGCTTATTTATTTATATAATTAATATACTTTATTGTACACCACAAAAATACATAGCAAAAATACATGAAATACTATAAATTAATATACTGCAAAAAAAAAAGGAAATAGTACTAGTAAATATGCTTATGCATGAAAATGTATTTTCATTCTTAGATATCTATAAACGAAAGAAAAACTTGTCAATGTTGAATTTTAATGTCAAAGCTGTTGTGGTCTAGAAAGAATAAACTCCCTCTGGACTCCTTTTTCTACCTCAATAATACTACTTACATACAAATGGCTTTTCTATAATTAAATAAATCTAAAGTATGTAACTTTATATTTATTATTACTTTAAATAATACTGAGTAATTTTTTGTCAATGTAATTAATTCATTATTCAGTCATCACCGTTATAAATACTATAATCATTCTATTCTTAATCCCATAAATTCCCATTATCAATTTACATACAACGTGGCAATGCCGCCAGTGTCTTGGATACACTGTACACATTACCAGTCGACAGCGATGTGGTGAATTTTTCGACGCTATATTTTAGTTTATAAATAGTTTTAGTTAATGTAGGATATTATTTTGTTATTTTAGTGTTATCTTGTAAATAAAAAGTTTTCGCTTGCCTACCTTTATTTTTTTCGAATAATTTGAAACTGAAAAATACACAAACAGTGCCAAACCAAAAAAAAAAATAAACGTCAAGTGTGTGTGTGTGTGTGTCAAAGTCATGAAAAAAGCGCGGGAAATTCGTAACGAAAGGGCGCCTTTTTTAAAACAAATTTTCAAAATAACTATTTTATTTATTCATAAATTAATTCGGTTGCTTTTCTCATGATGGGGAAGAAAGGGAATCCGAAGAAAAGAAAAAAAGAAGATATTTCGTCTTCTGCTCCACCATTGGCGTCCTCTGAAGACGACGGTGGAGCCTCAAGCTCTTCAGAGGAATCTATAAAAGAAGAAAAGGATAAGTATCGGGAATTCAGGATTCCCGACTACATTAGGTCATATCCTGAAAACGGAGGCAACTTTGAATATGTTGTATTTTTAGAAAGCATTGACTTAGTCCCGATCGGTGATAGAGACATGATGTCCCTTTCAACCAGCATTAAAAAATATAATAAGGGTGTAAAACAATTATTACGCATGAATCGATACAAAATTGGCGTTATTTTCGAACGTCCTGGTTTAGCTAATGCAGCGTTATTAAACCGAAAATTTTTGGATAGCTATAAATTGAAAGCCAGTATTCCAGCAGCCGCTACGGAAAATACAGGGGTCATTATGCATGTTCCAATTGAACTGAGCAACGAACACATTTATAACGCAATAACCAGCACAAAGAACATAATTTCTATTAGAAGATTTATGCGTCGCACTATTTCAGAAGGAGGGGGGGTGTCCTTCCAGCCTACGAAGACGGTGTCCATCACTTTCTCGTGTGCAGCGATCCCCGATAGTGTAGACCTGAACAGCTGGCGATTCGAAGTACGTCCGTACATTCCGCCGGTAAAACAATGCCTGAAGTGTCTAAGGTATGGTCATATAGCTAAATTCTGTAAGAACTCTCAAAGATGTTCCATATGTACAAAGGACCATAATTATAAAGAATGTCAAGTACCACCAACTGAGGCAACATGTTGTCATTGTCAAGGTAAGCATGTAGCTATTTCGGCACAGTGCCCTGTCAAACAACAAAAAGTGGAAGAAAACAAAAACAAAATTTATAAAAAATCATATGCAGACTTATTCAATGAAAAGTCATTTCCATCTCTTTCAAAGTCCAGTCCTGCTAAACAATTACAATCACTAGTTGAAACAGAACCAATTTTAAATATTTTAATACAGACAATAGTAACATTAATTTCTCAAAATAAAAATAACGAAAAGAGTATTTGCACTCAAAGCATAAAAGATGTTCTATTATCAAAAATTCAGAATAATATAAGTAAACCTTAATTTTATGGATCAGCTGAATATTGTACAGTGGAATGCTCAGAGCATAAATAGTAACAAACATGCTTTTTCGTATTTTTTATATGAGTATAACATACATGTAGCTTTATTGTGTGAGACTTGGCTCAAGCCTCACATGAGATTTAGTATTAAAGGATATAATATAGTAAGATTAGACTCAGGTAATACACACAATGGTGTAGCTATTTTAATACATAACAGTTTACAATTTAGTAAAATAGATACTTTATATGATGATTCCATACAAAATATAGCGATTCGTTTAAAATATGGCAATAATAAAGAAATTTCATTAGTCAGTTTTTATAGTCCCGGAAACGCTTCATTCACTAAGTATAAGTTTGATAATTTAATTCGTAATATTCCTGGTCCTCTCTTGATGGGTGGAGATTTCAATGCACATCATTCAGCTTGGGGATGTAACAGTGTGAACATCCGCGGCCGAGAGGTGCTTGAAATCATTAATGACTATAATTTGGTTTTATTAAATGATGGAGAAATGACTACTGTAGGCTCTGATAGGTGGCAAAGAAATGCACTTGATTTAACTGTAGTATCGACTTCAATTTCATTGTCTTGTAACTGGTCTGTTCATGATGATCCTTTAGGTAGTTACCATTTGCCTGTAATTACAAGATTACTTATTAATAACAATTATAATATCCCACATGATATGGTAACTTCAAATTTATCAAAACATTTTAATTTTAACCTGGTTGATTGGGAAATATACAGGAAGAGTGTTGATAGTTTATTAATGGATTTTAAAATTAATCAAGATAACCCATTACAGTCATATAATGACTTGATAAAGTTATTAAATTTAGCTGTTATTAAATCATTACCAACTATAAGACCTGCTACATCTTTTGATACAGCATCAGTAAATAATAATCGTAAAAAACGCATTCCATTACCATGGTGGAATTTGAATTGCACTAAAGCAGTAGAAGACTCTAGAAATGCCTATAAAGTATTCAAGCACAATCCCACATTGGAAAAATATATTGAGTTTAAAAAATTACAAGCTCTTAAAAAGTTAGTGTTAAAAAGAGAAAGATATTTAAGTTGGATTTCTCTATGTGAGTCATTTAATAGAACTACTCCATTATCTAGAGTTTGGCAAATTTCAAAAAGATTTAATAAAACATTTACACCTCCAAGTAATAATATTTCTCCTTGGGTATTCGATTTTCTTAAAAAATATACTCCAGATACAGTCGAGGGGCCATTTCAATCAATTCCTCATGAGGTAAAAGCTTCAGGACATTATGAGTATCTAATTTATCCATTTTCTCTTCAGGAATTAAAATCTGCAATATCATCTAGACGTGATTCAGCTTTTGGCCTTGATGGAATACCTTATAAAATGTTGAAAAATGTATCAATTAAGGCACTTTCTAACATACTAAGTGTTTTTAATTTACTCTGGCAGGAAATGATCATCCCTAATGAATGGAAAACAGATTGTCTTATTCCAGTACTTAAACCTAACAAAGTAAGACACAAAGCAGAATCATATAGGCCAGTAGCATTAACATCATGCATGGGAAAAACCTTTGAACAATTAATTAAACAAAGGCTAGAATTTTATATAGAAAGTAATAGTCTATTACCATCCAATCAATTTGGCTTTCGACGCGGTTGCTCCACTCGGGATAGCATTTCTCATTTGCAATTAGACATATACAATTCTAATAAAATGGACAGTCATTTTGTTGGTGTCTTCTTTGATGTAGTGGGTGCATTCAACAACATCAATCTGCACATTTTGTCGGGTGAACTTCGTGCCCTTGGTATTCCTGAAAAAATTATAATATGGATCTTTAACTTTTTACATGGTAGAGAAGTATATGTCAAGGTGAATAAACGTTTAATAGGGCCACGTTTTTCATACAAAGGGGTATGTCAAGGTGGCATCCTCAGTCCATTGATTTACCTTCTTTATATACATAGACTAAACATTGTACTTGGTCTTGAAGTGGCAAATTTGCAGTTTGCAGATGATTTGATTATCTATGCTTCAGGTTCAGATATAAGTTCTGTTGAAAGTATTCTAAACAAAGCTTTAACTCGACTAAAGAACTATTTTCATTATCTAAACTTGGATATTAGTCCAGAAAAATCTAAAGTTATAGTATTTGGAGAATGTGAAACAGACCTACATATTTATTACAATAATAGTGTTCTTCCAATAGTGAATGAAGTGAAGTTTCTGGGTATAATTTTTACAAGCAACCTCTCATGGACTAAGTATGTTGATTCTATATTAGGTAGAGCTAATAAAGCATTTAATTTTATAAAATCACTATCAATTGCAGCTGATCCTAAAATTTTGCTTATGCTATATAAATCTTTAGTCCGTAGTCATTTTGAATATGGATTTTTATGCTTTGGGTCTGATCAGAGATTGGTTCACAAATTGGAGATTCTTCAAAACCACAATCTTAGATGCGTAACTGGTGCAATGAAGACAACTCCAATTAATTCACTTCAAATTGAGTGTAACACTCCTCCTATGAATATAAGATTTCAGTTTTTAAAATCCAAATACATTCTCAAGCTTTTATCTTTCAAAAATCATCCTTTATTAAAGAAAATATTATTTTATTATAGAGTATACAGTCCTTCTAATTCCGTAAATGTCCCTTTTATATTTCATGACTTTTCTAATCTAATTAGTATCGATGATCAATATCAAATTGAGAAATGTAAAGGCAGATGGCCATGTTACACTGGTAATTATATCAGCAAATTCTGGCCCATGGACATTTATGTTAATCGTGACCTAAGGAGTAAAGAAGACGTGTATCAGTTAATTGCTGAGTTCCCTGGGTACAGGCATATATTTACTGATGGATCCAAAAACAATAGAAATGTTTCGCTAGCTATATATCTACCTCATCTTACTGTTGGACATGGAGTTCGGTTACCTGGAGCCATGACTATATTTACAGCAGAATCTCTAGCCATTTTAACAGCTCTGCAGTACATACATGAAAAGAATCTTGGGCACACAACTTGGCTTATAGTGACCGACTGCATGAGTGTTCTCATGGCCTTACAAAACCCGAAACTGGACGCTAATACCGGAAATATTTTACATGAGATTCGAACTTTATACGCTGAGCTTGGTTCTAGAGGATTTTCAATAAGTTTAATATGGACACCCTCCCACATAGGAGTAACAGGAAACGAAAACGCAGATTATCTTGCAAGAGTTATTGTTGACGTTGACAATGTTGACATCCCAGAGACAAGAAATGTTGCCATACCAAGTTCCGACCTGCTTACTAAATTACATGAACAAAACACCTGTATTTGGCATGAGAACTGGCAAGAAACACTAAGAACTAAAGGAAAATGGTATGCGAAAATAAATCAAACCATTGGTTCTGCGCCCTGGTTCTCCAGATCTGTTCTTCCCAAAAGCAGAAAATTTTATACCACTTTAAATCGTCTAAGACTTGGACATGGAAGATTCAATGCACATTTAGCCAGAATGAAAATTATAACATCGCCAGTTTGTATCAATTGTGACTTAGGAAGTGATCAGACCTTAGATCATATAATTTTTGAATGCCCTGCATATGATTTACAAAGAATTCCTCTAATCGATAAATTATTGGAAATATATAAAACGTCAGCAAGCATCCCGCGCGACACTCAAAGCTTGCTGGAAAATTACAGTACATACATAGCACTGTATAAATTTATTGACAGCACTGGATGGGCAATTTGACCGTTCGGGGCGACATAATAGAAGGATATGACCCGGATATGACCTTATTACACAAAATGTTTATGACGAATACACGGATATGACAACTGTTGAACCATGAAGGTTTTAATGTAATGTTCTAGAAGTATCTAATCATCTTATGTTGTTGTTGCCTAGCTACGGTTATGTTAAGTCATCTTATATCTACCAGTCATCTTATAACTACTTTTATTAAAACCACTGTGTTACAATGATACAATTGTTTCATTGAAAGCTAGCTCAGCCAACAGGTTATGGGCCCAGACGTGATCTGGTGTAATATCTGAGCAAAATAAAAGGAGTATCTCAGTTTCGAATATGGAACAAGCTGTTGCAAAAAGTGTTGAGAGATTGGCAGGCCAAGCCAATTATGGTACGTGGGCTTTTGCCATGGAAATGTTCCTGATCGACCTTGATCTATGGGAGTGTGTGAATGATGATTTTGTGGCAGACTCTGCGGAGGCTAAAAGAAAGGATGCCAAAGCACGGAGTAAGATCTGCCTCATGTGCAAGGAAAATATTTATCCTATGATCATGCATCTCAAGACAGCTAGGGATACTTGGCAAGCGTTGCAAAAATCATATGCTGACGGCGGGTTACTGCGACGGCTGTATCTGTTGCGGAAATTATTCAACGCCAAATTGACAATGTTTTCGTCAATGGAGGAATATCTCAATGACATCCTGTCAACCAACCAGTCATTACTTAGGATAAAGGCAGGTCTGGATGATGAATTTCTTGGGATCATTATGTTGGCCGGTTTAACTGATGCATACAATCCTCTGGTGATGACATTGGAGCATTCAAGCATGAAGATTACAACAGAGTGTGTGCAGGCAGCGTTGCTCAAAGAAAGCTTGAGGAAAAGCAGCTCAATGAACACGGTAGAAGATGACACGGCAACGGCACTGATGTCAAACTCCAAAAAGGGAGTTATATGCCATTTGTGTAAGAAGAAAGGGCATTATAAATGGCAGTGTCAACGTCGTAAATCAGGAAACAAGTCTGAAGACAACAAAGGCAGTAAAGAGACCTCGGGTCTAATGGCCGCTCTATCTATGACGGTTGGTGAGGGTCATTGGGTCGTAGATTCCGGAGCTACATCACACATGACGTCTGACGTGCATATTCTAGAAGATAGACAGTCCACTTTTTCTAAGCTAGTGACGACCGCGAACAATAATAAAATTGTATCTAGTGAAAAAGGGGATGTGTATGTCATGGGGCGCTCTGTGAGGTTCGAAGATGTACTTATGCTTCCAGGTTTGACGACAAACTTGCTGTCCGTTAGCAAAATGTGTGCTAAGGGTTGCACTGTTGTTTTTGATGAGACTTGTTGTAAGGTTTACCAAAAGAATTACAAGGTAAAAGTAATTGGAAAGCCAGTATTGACAGCACCACTGAAACAAGGGTTATATGTTTTAGGTAAAGAAGCAGCAATGGTTCTGACGTGTCCTCCAGAAGCATCTTCTCGTGCTAGTTTTGACTTATGGCACAGAAGACTAGGTCACCTGAGTGGAGCTCTGATGGTGAAGTTAAAAAGTTTGGCAGATGGGCTGACTTTTAAAGAGGTGAGCACGGAACCTTGTGAAGGTTGCTGTAAAGGGAAGGAGTGCGTCAAAATGTTTCCAAAAGGTAAAAGTAAGAGAGCAAAAGACTTTCTTGAACTCGTGCATTCGGATTTAGCAGGCCCTATGGAAGTGGAGTCCTGGGGAGGTAACAGGTACTACCTGATTTTTGTGGATGACTTCAGCCGAAAAACATTTGGCTATTTGTTGAAATCCAAGACCGAAGTTTTCGCTAAATTCATGGAATTCAAGGCACTAGTTGAAAATCAGACGGGAAAGAAAATAAAGAAATTTCGCAGCGATAATGGCACAGAATTTACCAATACAATATTTCAAGGTTTCCTGAAGAAACAGGGGATCCAACACCAGAGATCAGTACCTTACACTCCTCAACAGAATGGAGTGGCGGAAAGAACAATCCGCACAATAACTGAGAAGGCTAGATGTATGGTGCATGAGGCTGGTTTGGACAAGAGATTCTGGGGCGAAGCTGTTGGTTGTGCCGTGTACCTGAAGAACCGATCTCCAACAATGGCCCTTAAGGATAAAGTTCCAGAGGAGGTTTTTACAGGAGAGAGAGTCGATCTATCGAATCTGAAAATATTCGGATGTAGAGCTCAGGTTCTGGTAAAGGATCATAGTCGCAAGAAGTTTGATCCTAAAACGATTCAAATGATAATGACTGGGTATTCGACCAATTCGAAGGCGTACCGATTTATAAATTTGAAGGATGATCCAACGAGGATTGTCATCGCTCGAGATGCTACTTTTATGGAAAATGTTCCCATGGTTATTAAAGAAAAACAAGAAGCTGCTGTTCCTGTTTCTAATAAGGATGCTGTGGTCATAGATTTACAGTATGACATTCCAGGAGTTAGTTGTTCCACTACTCAACCAGAGGTGCCAATTATTGCTGGTCCTGTTGCAGTGGGGGTTCCGGTGGCTAGTTCGAATGAAGAAGAATCTGGAAGTACATCTAGTACAGCGAGGGCTAGTTCACTGACGAGATCGGATTCTCGAGAAAATTTTTATGACTCCATTGACGTTGAGAATTTGCAAAGTTCAGATTCTGCCGACTTAGAGCGTCCTGTGGCAGAAGACTTGCAAAGTTCAAGACGGTACCCTGCTCGAAATAGGGTTCCGAAGCGGGAAAAAGACATGGTGTATAATTTCCATGTGTCAGAAGGTCCTGATCCTATTTCTGTTAAGGATGCTATGGAACGTTCTGACAAGAAGTTTTGGTTGGAAGCGATGAAGGACGAGTTCAATTCCTTGAAGGTGAATAAAACCTGGGAATTAGTTGATCGACCGTTAGACGCTAATGTTATTAAAACAAAATGGGTCTTCAAGTTAAAGATTGGAGCGGATGGCAGCACCCATCGCCATAAGGCCAGGCTGGTTGCTAAGGGTTATTCGCAAAAACCTGGTGAAGACTATTTTGAAACATTTGCACCGGTAGTCAAAATGTCGTCGATTCGTCTTCTACTAGCACTGGCAGTTGAGAAGAACCTGAGCGTTCATCATGTTGACGTTACCACCGCTTTTCTAAACGGAGATCTGCGTGAAGAAATTTATATGGAACAACCGCAATCTTTTGTTCAAGAGGGGAGTGAAGGCAAGGTTTGTAAATTAATGAAAGCCCTATATGGCTTGAAACAAGCTGCCAGGTGCTGGAATCAAAAAATTCATGACCATATTATGATAAAGATGGGTTTTTCTAGGTCCAAATATGACCAGTGTGTTTACACAAAAATTCACAATGAAATTTTCACTGTAATAGCTCTGTACGTGGATGATTTTTATATATTTACAAATAGAGCTGTAGAAGCCAGGATGGTGAAACTTCAGATTGCCAGATCCTTCAAAATAAAGGATTTGGGCGAGGCAAGAGAATGTCTTGGAGTCCGGATTGAGCGGAAGAGTGCTAGTGAAATCCACTTATCTCAAAAGAATTACATTTCAAAAATCTTAGAGAAATATGGAATGTCGGACTGCAAACAAGTTAGTACGCCAGTTGAAGTGAACCTTCGCCTGAAATCTGGTGAAAAGAACGATAATACTCGATATCAGGAAATTATCGGTTCACTAATATACCTGGCATGTTGTACAAGACCTGATATATCGTATGCAGTTACGATGCTGAGTCAATTTAATAACTGCAACGATTCTACTCACATGGCGGCACTGAAACGTGTGCTTAGGTATTTAAAGGGGACAGCGGATCTATCGCTCTGTTACAAAAAATGTAATAAGCCTTTAGTTGCCTATGCAGATGCAGATTGGGGAAATGGGCCTGATGGGAAATCTTTCTCTGGTTATTCCCTTATTTTCGGTGGTGCTGCGGTGTCTTGGCAGTCCTCGAAACAGCGTTGTGTTTCGTTAAGTACTGCTGAAGCTGAGTACATCGCAATCTGTGAGGCCGCTAAGGAAGTGATATCAGTTAACGGATTATATTCTGAACTGACTGGCTATAACACTACTGTTACTATTTTTAGTGATAGCCAAAGTGCCAGTAAGCTAGTTTATTCTCCTGCTATTGGAAAACGTTCCAAACATATAAATATAAGATATCATTTCATTAGAGAGCTAGCAGAGCAAAGGGTTATTTGTGTTGAATATTGTGAGACTACCCTTATGCCTGCTGATATGATGACTAAGGGAGTTGGTAAGCAGAAACATGTGTTCTGCACACAACATAGTGGATTAAGTGGGGGTGTTGAACCATGAAGGTTTTAATGTAATGTTCTAGAAGTATCTAATCATCTTATGTTGTTGTTGCCTAGCTACGGTTATGTTAAGTCATCTTATATCTACCAGTCATCTTATAACTACTTTTATTAAAACCACTGTGTTACAATGATACAATTGTTTCATTGAAAGCTAGCTCAGCCAACAACAACATATTATTAAGATTTTGACTAATGAATACTGAAGACGTGGCTTTGGCCTAATTTACATATAAAACAAGGTATAAACTACTAAAGACGTGGCTGTGGCCTTATTTACTTTTGGACAAGAAGAATGAAACTAAAGACGTGGCTTTGGCCTTACTTATTTTTGAACAAGAAGGATGTAACTGAAGACGAGGCTTTGGCCTTACTTTTAGTCAAGAAGGACAATAAAGACTGAAGACGAGGCGGTATGGTCCAAGACCTTAGCCTGCCCAAGAAGGGCGAAGGAAAAAAAAAAAAAAAAAAAAAGTGTCAAAGTCATGATCGAAGTGATGTTTGAGTTAGACGTACCTATGTTATGTTATGTTATTGTTTGTTAAACTTCACAAAAATCAATAAGATCGGCATAAAACCGATTTATAGTGTAGTTTCGAGAGTTTAATTAAGGCAGGTACTCGGTGTCGACGAGTGGGCCTAGTTCGTGCGTGCTGTGGCGGCGGCGCGACCGTAATTCATCACGGTGTTCGCGATGTGGGACTCATCGGCGTTCCTGGGCGCGCTGACGCCCAAGTTCTATGTGGCGCTGACGGGCACGTCGTCGCTGATCTCGGGGCTGATCTTGATCTTCGAGTGGTGGTACTTCCGCAAGTACGGCACGTCGTTCATCGAGCAGGTGTCGCTGACGCACCTGGGACCGTGGCTGGGCGGCGGCGGTGCCAGCGCCGAACCGGACGCGGCCGACTGCAAGGTGTGGCGCAACCCGCTGTCGCTGCTGCGCGGGGCCGAGTATGGGCGGCTGTGGAGCGCTGCGCGCCGTGCGCCGCTCACCTACTACGACATGAACCTGTCCGCGCAGGAGCACCAGGCCTGGTTCGGCTGTGGCGCCGAGGTACACGCGACTTATTCTTATCATAGCATTTATTTGCATTCCACACTGTTTTATCACACATTGTCATACTGTGTGGCTGGTTATATTAAACCATATTTGTAATGATGGCTGTGTTACGACGCATATTGACTAATTCGCATTATGACCAATGATGGTTACCGTCGTAAATACGTGAAATGACCAATTGCTAAATGACCAACACGCTTAATGACCAACACGCTTAATGACCGACACGCTTTAATGACCAATATGCTAAATGACACACAACACACAATGACAGGTGAAACGACCAACTAATGCAATCCATAGCCTACAGTTGTCCACTGTTGGACAATAGAATTGATATAGCCCGAAAATCTGACAACCAGTCTTAGCAAGGGGTATTGTATTACCTAGTAACTGGGTTGTGGAGGTCAGATAGGCAGTCGCTCCATGTAAAATACTGGTATTCAGCTGCATCCGGTTAGACTGGAAGCCGACCCCAACATAGCTGGGAAAAGGCTAGAGAAATGATACTTAGTAAATAAAATAAAAAACTATATTATATTCTATGGTAATGATAAAAGATGATAAATGATTTTATTTTGTAAGTAGGTTTGCACATGTCAATCATATTTTAATAAATAGATGAGGCCGGCCTTTCCTATCTGACTTGTCCCAGAAGAAAGGCCGAAACAAACTCAGCGGTCACAGTCTCTTTTAAAGTGTAGACATAATCTTGTTCAGATCATGTGAAGACCATGTAGATCGATGTCTGAGATGATCTTTTGAGGAAAGAACCACACAGATTAAGAGGACCTGTACAGTCAGTGCACGCATTTGTCAGAAATCGTGCAGCTCAATTCAAAAATTAAGGAGCTCAATGATTCGAAGAACAATACCAAAGAAAGGGCATTTGGGTAGGCCACATAAATTACTCAAACTTCAGGCGCTACCGTCACCCAATATAGGCACTATGCTGGGTGACACCACATTCCGGCTCGCTACATGTTTGCGTCTGGGCACTCCTTGCGGAGCTCCACATTGCTGTCAATGCGGTGAAGCTGTTGACTGCCTCGGACACCATGGCCTATCCTGCTGCAAGAGCGCAAAAATCTCCCTTGTTACTCCTTGTGTACCTAACTGAAAGTCTTTGACTCTTAAGCCTATATTTGATATTGGTCATTTAATCATTTTGCATCATTAATATAGGTCAATATGCGTAATAAGAAGATTGGTCAATATGAGTAATTGAGATTGGTCATTTTGCGTATTGGTTATTTTCGTGTTGGTTATTTCGCGTTTTGGTCCTTCTGCGTTATTTTCACCAATACATATTGATCATTATGCGTCTAAACCGATGGCTGACATCTATCTCATGAAAGATGCTTATACCACAATGTAACTACTTATAGTGGTTCATCGCTCATAGTTTTGATAGAACCTAAGTAATGTCAAGAATTTTGTTATTCTCAACCTATTAGTACATTCCTACAGTTCCGAATTGCCATACTGCAATTTGGGACATTAGCTCTGTCTCCTTCCCCCCAACCTTCTGCTACAATTGCAGCGCTGCAACAAAGCTCACGACCACTATAAGTGTGAGACAGTTAATCATCTTTCATAAACATGGTGATGTCTGCAAATTATTTATTGCACTTTGAATACATTTGTAACAAATGATTATTTCAAATATCTTATAAAATGAGTGATATTAAGACTGTTAAATTAAAGGGCTTTGTTTTACGTAGGTATAGGGAAATAAATTCTTGAAAAGTTGGCTGGATATTAAGTGTGTATATAATTGATTATATTGTGATGAAAAGGGTGAAGAACTCCACACAAAATGTTAGAAAAAGTCCGCTTGATCAATTTGGCTGAAATATTTGTACAATATAGCCTGTAATATGCTGATTGAAAGTCTATATGGGTGCAAAAAATAAATTGCCTGTTGTTGCTCGGAAGATGATCTTATGATCCTAAAATATAGACAAAAAGCAATCACAAGTTCCAATTCATATTAATTCTTTGTCTGTATGTCTGTGAAGGGGTAGGCAGGGTTGTATTACATACATTTCATATAGTAGACAAGTCGTATATTTTTTTTATGGATGGGTTTTTCCTAACATATTGTGCCAGGTTCTTTATAAATAAAAATAAATATATCCAATCAAGTTACGAATAAATACAAAACTTTCTTGTTAACACTACACATAAAAAACTAGTAATATACCCTTAAAAGGGTAAATTAGTAATATTCCCTTGCGGTTGCGCCATCCATTGGGTAAAAATACAAATGCTAGTAACATTTAACATAAAAATAAACAAGTGGTCTTTTTTATATAAGTATTTTGGTTGAAATAAATTAAAATCAATCAGAAAAATCATCATTATCTTCGGTGTTGCAGTAAGGGGTTGTACCTTTTTGCTGTGGAGAATTGAAATAGATTACCATAAGTAATTTTTTCTATATTTTCAGCCTTTAATCTATTTCTTTAAACTCAAACTCAAAGTATTTATTTCAATTAAACAATTACAGGCACTTTTGAATTGTCAAGGGGTCGGTCAGTCAGGAAAATGAAGCTAGTTGCCCATTCCAAAGTGTAGGTACCTATGGAGAAGAACGGGCAAGAAACTCCATGGACACTCTTTTAAATCAATATATATTATGGTTACAAAGTATTGGTTACATCATTCATGTTAGAAATTATGCATGTGAGAACGATGCAGAACGTTAAAAGCGTCCGTAATGAAAAGTTTAAAAAAATAAAAATAAGTACAATTCAAATATTAAGTTAAATTAAAATAAGCCATGGCAGTAAAGAGATGACCAGTCTCTACTGACGGCGCCCGTTCACGAACATGACGCATGGATTAGCACCATTCAGCTCAACCATTTTGAAGGGAGCCAAATGATCCAACACATGCGCCACCATCAGCGAGACATTTGAGTGAGCATGACATACTCTCTGCTGCCAGGGCACATTCAAGTCAATGAAAGACGTTAAACAATTGGAACCTACTTGTATGTAGAGAAAGGTCAAAACTCAACTTCCACAGAAGTTATATAATTTTTAAATTATTTACAAATTTGATAATTTTTTCCGTTTATTTTCACTAATTAATTCATAATCAGGATTTCTGTCTAAAACTTTGTCTAATTTATTTAGATGCTTACTTTGTTACATGTCCAACTTAAAATACTTCGTCAATAATTTCTATAGACTCTGCTATTGATAAAGTCTGTTGGTGCAAGCACTATTTTTATTATTTTAAAATTTTTCTCATAAAAATTTAACTGTGAACAAATATTGGCATTTTCTAAAGAACATTTTATTTTCTGATAGAAATTGCTTCATTGATAGGAAATTTAAAACATGATATTTCAATATGAAAATATTTTGAGTCAAGTTGCTACCTTCAACCGGGTTCCCTCTATCTGGCAGAATCTTGATGCTCCGAAATTTATTTGGCATAACACACTTGGCATAATCTTCTTTAAAAGAAAGAAAGAAAGAAAGAAAAAAGTTTATTTGGACACAGTTCGTGAAACACAAAATACAAAAAAAATAAAATAATGTTTCAGACAACAATAGTGTGTGCCTCACGGCTGCGCCAAAAAGGTTCATTTCAGCATTAATGCCAGACAGATGCAAAAGAATATTTTTAAGGCATAAACTTGATTTAATATAATTATTGTTTGGCCGAATGTTTATATGTCCGAATTTACAAAGGCATAGTTTTAAGATAGCAGAATTTTATTTGGCATAATTTCATTTAGCATAACGTTCACTTCGCATACTTATGAAAATGGCAGAATTTCGTTTGGAATAATTTTATTAGGCATATTGACATTTCTATACAATAGCATTTTTAATTTAAATTAAAACATTGTCGTGAAAAGTCAATAATATGTTGTGCTACAAATGTTAGTGACAGAAACGAATCGCTGCAAAACCGACTCCACGTAGTCTTGTCTGCCCTACCCCTAGAGTGTAATTTAAGCCTGCGTAGGCGCGGAGGGGCGAGGCGGCCCGCGAGCTGAGGAGCAGGTGGTATTAATGCCCGCCGCCGCAGCTGAGGCTGGCCGGCGAAGCCGGCCAGCAAGCCGAAGCTGCGGTGGTGAGCCTTGAAACCATCTGCGACGATAAGCTCGCGTGGGACCGCCGGAGCCCCGCAGCGCCGGAGCCATGACAGAAACCATGCCTGCTGCATGCTACATGCTTGCTGCATGCATGGTGTATGTTTGTTTGCATGTTTGCATGCTTGCTTGCATGCTGCATGCTTGCTGCATGCATGGTGTATGCTTGTTTGCATGCTCGCTTGCATGCTGCATGCTTGCTTGCATGCTGCATGATTGCTGCATGCATGGTGTATGCTTGTTTGTATGGTGCATGCATGGTGAATGAATGAATGAATTTTCTGTAATGATTATGGATATGAAATGTATGCCAAAAGACGATTCTAACTCTAAAATTTCTGAGATATGCCTTTTAATGACTATCGGTATGAAATGTATGCCAAAAGACGATTCTGACTGTGAACTTTCTGCGATATGATGGTTCTACTTTTTAATTATTATGGATATGAAATTTATGCCTAAAGATGATTCTGACTTACAAAATTATGAATTTTGAATGTATGATAAATGACAGTCTGCCAAACGATTTTCTGCGAAATGAAGTTTATGCTATCCGCTGTTATGCAAAACAATATTATGACATAAAAAGTTCTGCTATAAAGGGTAGACCCATGAAATTTATGCCTAAGATAATTCTGACTTACAAAATTATGAATTTTGAATGTATGATAAATGACTGTCTGCCAAACGATTTTCTGCGAAATGAAGTTTATGCTATCCGCTGTTATGCAAAACAATATTGTGACATAAAAAGTTCTGCTATAAAGGGTAGACCCACCTTCAACCATCTACTAATGGCTGAGGACGCAACGGAATGTCATACATGTTCTTTAAAACAAGGTTTGGGGATTTTAAAATAATCTTTTTCATTAGTGCATCTACATTTTCATTTGAGAGTTAACTGGTTCTGATAATAATAATAATCGTTTAATAATAATCGTTTATTTATAAAATGATACTCGGTTAAGCATAATAGGTGCCAAACATGTAATGTGAATGATATTGGGACAGTGAATTTTTAAGTCTTCCAGCTTGCAACATGATTCATGCAACACTGTCAGTGCATAACATTAAAATATTATTGTTTATCCTGTCTAATGTATGAATCTGAATTCAGGGTGTTTATACTCAATTAATCCCAAAGGGAATAGATTTGAATGAAATTAGGCACACCATCTACACAATAATGCAAGCCGTAGTTTATCTAACTATGGCTGGTATTAACACTTGGATTTCTTTTGTCTGATACATGAAGTAGTTAGGATACGCGTGGGCAGGGTCCGCGGAGGCAAAGGCGCCGCCGCCGGACGGTTGCGCGGAGCGCGCTGGGCGTGCGCGCCGACTACGTGTAGTAACGTAAAGTATGTAGGCAGAGGTGCTCAGTTCTGTGGGTGGCAGGGCCCGGCGGAGGAGGCGATGGCGCGCGCGTGGCGCGAGCGCGAGCCGGGCGCGCGCGTGGCGGCGGCGCGGGCCGCGCTGGGCGTGCGCGCCGACTGCGCCGCCGCGCTGCTGCTGCTGGCCGAGGAGGACGCGCCTACCGTGCACGAGGCCGAGCGCGTGCTGCGCCGCGCCTGGCGCGCCGCCGAGGGCGCGTGGCGCCAGTCGGCGGCGGGGGGCGCGGCGAGCGCTGCGGAGGCGCGGCGCGATGCCGCTGTGCTGGCCCACGTGAAGCGCCGCGCCGCGATGTGCGCGCGGCGCTTGGGCCGGCTGCGCGACGCCGCGCGCCTGTTCCGCGAGCTGGCGCGCGACGCGCCGCCTGCGCTGCACGCACTGGCGCTGCACGAGAATCTCATCGAGGTGCTGCTCGAGCAGAAGGCCTACGCGGACGTGCAGGTCGGCAGAGACTTGACATTTTAATTTTCAGAAAGTGGACCTGAAGCTCTTGTTTCTGCAGTAAATGTTATGGAAACTTACATTGATACCCAATTTTGAAGTTGCTCTCTACAATATTAGCTACTGGAAAGCAATCCGGACTATCCGTAATCCGAAAAATCTGGATATCCGCACGTTTTTACTAGACTTCCAAATCCGAATTGGAAAATCGAATCCGGATTTTTTTAATTGAAAGTGTAACAAGAAAATCGAAACAAGCGAGTACGCTGTTCGCGCGTCGCGTCGAGCGAGTGTCGCGAGTGGTATGTTACTCAGCACGCGAGTCACAGACTGATTATTTTAATAAGAATAAGTACATATTATAGAAATAACACCATAATTATGGTATTTAATGATGATGACAAGGCACCTGGGGATGACGGAATAACGACAGAGCTCTTTAAAGCGGGTGGAGCTCTAGTCCTGAGAGAGCTAGCGAGTCTCTTTAACTCCGTGATCCAATAGGGTACAACGCGTATACACGTATACAAGCTGTTCTCGAGGGTCCTCACGAACCGTCTCGCTAGGAGACTTGACGAGTTCCAGCTGCCAGAACGAGCCGGTTTTCGAAAACGCTTCAGTACCGTAGACCACATCCATACTGTTCGGCAAATTGTACAGAAGACCGAGGAGTACAATAAACCGCTGTGTATGGCATTTGTGGACTACGAGAAAGCCTTCGACTCGATCGAAATATTGGCAGTTCTGGCCTCTCGCTCTCGCGGCAACGATGTCGAATTGACTGGCGCTACATTGAAGTGTTGAGATGTTTGTATGACGCTGCCACGATGACTGTCCGGATCCAGGATCAGAAAACCAGCCCCATCCAACTGCTCAGGGGGGTGAGACAGGGGATGTAATATCCCCAAAACTGTTTACAATTGCGTTGGAGGACGTCTTCAAGACGCTGGACTGGACTGGACAGGGTATAAACGTGAACGGCGAGTACATTTCGATTTGCTGATGACATCGTCATAATGGCAGAGACGCTGGAACAGCTAGTCCAAATGCTGCACGGCCTTAATGGAGCCTCTCGGCGGGTTGGCTTCGGCATAAATTTGGACAACACGAAAGTCATGTACAATTCGCACATTTTGCCGAGTCCAATCCACATTGAACCTACCTGGTCCTGGTCCTAGTCTACCTGGGGCAAATAATCCAGCTCGCTAGATACAACTTTGAGAAAGAAGTCGACAGAAGGATTCAATTGGGTTGGGCAGCATTTGGAAAACTCCGTCAAGTATTCTCGTCGCCTTGAAGACTAAGGTCTTCAACCAGTGCGTCCTCCCCGTCATGACATATGGCGCCGAAACGTGGATACCATGGAGCTAAAACAAAGGGGAGACGGCCTAAGCAACTGTGCTCTGTGATTCTTGACCGGGTCCTGACGTCACCATGTGGGTGTTGGCGTTCGTACTGTGCACAACTTTGTAAACGTTCTCATTTTAAAGCATTATTCGCGGTAGAGGAAAAAAAGGATGAAGTGTTGTGTTTTATCTTGTAAAAATTACTCGGATAGACGTTCTGATGCTATGTATGGCATCACATTTCATTTGTAAGTAATTTTATGCGTAATTTATTAAAATAGTTCTAGAAAAATTTCTTAGCGTCGGCGTTTCCAAACATAATTCTACCCGACACTAGATGGCGACACTTGGCGTCATGGAAACTAAAAATATTTAGGTACGTAGAGCTCAGAACTAACATATTTTACTTCTTAATACTGAAGTGTGTTCAACATTCATTCCTAAAGACCCTTTAATGGCCAAAATATTATTTTTGTAGTTTTTATATCATTTTGTAAACAGGCCGCCATCTATCGTCAACTATGAACAACTCCCTGGTACGAAAATCCTGAGTACAACCCTGTTGCATCTTGCACTTAGTGACATCTAGTGCGAGATAGTTACGTAACTACAAAGTAAAATCGACAGAACGAGCAAATAGTTTTGATTTTGAGCAATAGAATTCGGATCGAGTGTACGTAATTACAGCGAGCGCGCACGATTCATTTCGCGCGTTATTTCTATATTCACGTTAGTTTTGAACTTTTCAACAGTAAAAAGTGTGAAAAAGTAAAGTAAGAGTTAGTAAGTAAGTAATTTATAGTGTAAATCGCGTAATAAAAATAAAATTCCCGAAAGTACCGAAATAACCGGGAATCAAATTTGATTTCTCGGTTCCATTTTACTGACAAAAGAACCGGGAATTCCCGGTACTTTCGAGACCGGGAATTCCCGGTTCTGAACCCTAAAGACGATGTTCCTCAACCGAGGACTTATTAGAGGTTATATTGAATGGTCGTGTGTGCAGGCGGTGCTGGCGCGCTACGACGACGTGGGGCTGCCGCGCTCGGCGTGCGTGTGCTACACTGCCGCCCTGCTGCGCGCGCGCGCGGCCGGGGGCGCAGGGGGCGCAGGGGGCGCGGGGGGCGCGGCGCGGGGGGCTGCTGAACTGGGCGCGCTGGACGCCATGCGCCGCGCCATCGAGTTCAACCCGCACGTGCCCGAGTACCTGCTGGAGCTGCGGCCTCTCACGCTGCCGCCCGAGCACGTGCTGCGGCGCGGCGACAGCGAGGCGCTGGCCTACGCGTTCTTCCACCTGCGGCACTGGCGCGCGTGCGCGGGTGCGCTGCGCCTGCTGGGCGCGGCGTGGGCGGCGGCGGAGCGCAGTGCGGCGGGCGCGGGCTGCGCGGCGTGCGCGGACCGCGAGCTGCTGCCGCAGCACCACGCTCTGTCCGTGTTCCCGCGCCGCCGCGCGCCCGCGCTGCTGCCGCTGGCGGCGGCGCTATGCGCGGCCACGGCGCTGCTGGCGCTGCTGGCTCACCGCTGGCCCGCGCATGCGCACGCGGTGGCGCGTGCGGCGGCGCAGGGGCTGGACCCGCGTCGCCTGCACACGCTGCTGGCTGCCGTGTGATGTGTCCGCTAGTCCGCGAAGTGTATCGCGATGTTGTATTGTCTCTGATCTGCATTTAACTTTAGAATAAAATGTTAAATTATCCTATTTCTGTTTATTATTCACCCGTGTCTTCTTGGCTCCGAATCGGAATCGCTTCGAGCTGTTCAGCATTATTTCTGTGAAACTACATTCCACGCAGCGGAGAAGTATGTGTGCAACACACTTCTCAGCTGCGTAAAGCATTGGCTCGCCCCGGGACCAGCTAGCAGCTAGTAACCGAGCTTGTGTCGAGGAGTTGCCCTAAATTTTAATAGTTTCTAACTTTTACAGTATCAACAATTTTTTATAAGCAAACATTAGCCACAAATAATTAAAAAGACGTGTTATTTGAGCCCAGAGTGTTTCGGAGTAAATGTATGTACTGGGGTTTTAAGGAAATCGATTCGTCTTCATCATGCCTATCGATCGGTTGAGCGTTTTCTTCAGGCTCCTCAGTAAATGTTTCTGACAACGTTTCATAATCTTCACTAATTGTTGACTGTTGATTTTGAGTAGGTAAATGTTTCTGAAAATATTTCATAATCTTCACATTGGTGTCGTTTGCTTTTGAGAAACGTTTCCCTAGGCAGAGAATAGTAGGTAGACAAGGCCTCAGCGTATGCGGTATGAGATAGCGATAGTTCGACATAAGTAACATGTACATTACTGCAGGTACGTGCAATTAATATTGCCATACTTAGACTTTTACCCCAATCGTGTGGGTAATATGGTACTTATTGAGTACTTTGATTGTACTACGTCTACGATTTTTGTATGTTATATTTATTTATTTATATATATGTCGGAGATGGTATGTCTGCTCTCGTTAGCATCAGGCATATTTTAATTACTGTGGGCGTACTATGGGTAGTGTTGGTTTTAGCACTATAGAAAAACAGTTTGCAGTTCAAATCAGATTACAATTCACGAACAAATCAGTCACACTAGCGAATCACTGTAGGTACACATTTAACGATACGGAACGCGACAGTTTCTGAGCACATGTTGTTCGTACGATGTCCAATGTTTCGATGATCCTGAGAGCTCTGCTTACACCGTTCTTTGTAGCGGTCGCTCCCACCACGAACTCAGGCTAGACTACAGAGTCTAGCCTGAGTTCGTGGTGGGAGCGAAGAGCGAACGTCAGTTCGGAACGTCAGTGCCATCTCGTGGCGCTGGACAGCCAGCGCCACGAGATGGCACTGACGTTCCGAATAGTCAAACGAATGACTCCGACATATACTTTATTGTACACCACAAAAATACATAGCATAAAAAATACATGGCACACTACAAAATATACAATGGGCGGCCTAATCGCATTACTGCGATCTCTTTCAGGCATCCTTAGATAGAATGGACAGTGATTTTCCTTGACATAAAATAGGACTGTCGTTGGTGCAAACATAATGTATACAATAAACTAAAATAGATACACAAATATATACATATCCAAAATTATAGATACCTACATAAATACTATATATACAAACAACGAAAAATAAAAGAAGACTGTAGATGATTGCAGTTAGGATTAGGACAACAAGATCACAACGACAAGTAGTGGTCCTTTACAAGTCTTTTGAACACCTGTAACGACTGCGCGCGTTTTATTTCAACTGGCAATGCATTCCACAAACGAGCGGCCTAGACACTAAAGGATTTATCAAGGAAAGTATATTTTACTTGATCTGGTGATAAGCCTAAAATAAAAACAGGAACGCAATGCAACTAGCTTCAAAATGTCGTGAGCAGATTCGGGAGTGACGACTTGGATGCCAGTTAACTCGGTCCGTACACTCAACTTACTTAACTAACTCACCTAACTTATTTCTTAAAAATGGTTCTTTCGAAAAACAAAAATTAAAAACTAAATACGCTCAGTGATAAAAACAAAAAAAATGCTACTTACCGATGAAAGGTTATGTTTGGTTGATTTCGTTCACTACGACTGATACCGATTACACAGCAACTCACCATCATTACACACTAAATATTACCTTTTGGAATATCAATAAAGTCAGAAATTACACAAAGTATGCGTTTCACAGTTTTTTTTTAATCAATTTTAACACCACAACAAAAACCGATACGCAAATAGAGATAGAAAATGCATGCTATGTCCTGCTCACACATACACATTTTGACATGTGTCATCTCACTTTCGCAATTATTATTTTTTTTTCCTTTTTTTTTTACTATTTTTTTTTAATTTTTTTTTAACGTTTCCGTCGTTTGTTTTTGGTTTTTACATTTATTGTTTATGTGCCCTCTCCAGCATTGACATTTTCCTAACTCAATGCTCTCCAGCTACCCGTGTAAGAGGGGTTTTCTGAAAAGATTAAGTCATTTGAAAAGGACTCACGATTTGAATTTTTCTTTTTTTTTCTTTTGAGATCGGGTTGATGCTGTTCTGCTCTTTGTTCTGTGTGTAAAACTTTGTTTATTATTCAAAATTTTACGTTTTTTCGGAACATTTCTTTCTTTCATTATACTTGTATTAGTCAATGCTACCTTGATTTCCCTCGAAAGATATTGAAAATGTTTGATAAGAAATCTGTCGATTCGTTCACGTTTGTTATTTAATACCAATGATTTAATATTCTTAAATTAACTCTCAGAATTACTTGAGAACGGTCTAAAGCCGTATACAGACTTTGCGAGGCATGCGCTGCGCACGGCGCATGCCTCGCAAAGTGTGTACCTTTATATTCGTGGCGAGCCATGTGCTACGCACGTGCGAGGGCGAGCCAACGTATGTCGGCAAATGCTTCAAGATCAAAGTGCCTCAGTGCGAGCATTACATTAGTTGTGGACGTAGCCGCGCATGCACGTTCGAGGTGTGCACCGCGTACAATATCCACGCACGCCTCGGCTGCAAAAATGAAACTGCGTTTGCTCGGGCCAAACAGCGCGCAGCGCATGCGATCCAACCCACACAGCAGCAGTCAAGATCATAGACTACTATATATAAATGAGTCAAGATGGCACCTTTGCATCGCGTGCGCGTATCCGCTGCTGCTTTTATAATTATTCATTCAATTATTGAAAAAAAAGGAGGATTAAAAAAGGAATTTTTCCCTTCTATAAGATCCTAGAAGAGAATTATTTTTTTTTTCAGCTCAGCGACGTGTACATTTACTTCATTCTTTTTACTTCAGTTTTTATTATAATAATAATGATGTTTTGGATCCCATAATAATCGGTTACTTTCATAAAATTCAACTGCTTTTCGTAAAATTTCTTTCTCGTCCATATTGCGCGCGGACATCATAGCGAGGCGGAGACTACCATCCAAACGCAACGCACTGCTTGCAATGAGCCGGTCGCCGCACACGCGCGCCTCGGACGCGCGCGTCTGTTCGTAGCAAATGCCTCGCAACAAACATGAAGACAGACAAACGAGGCATTTGCTTCGCACGCGATGGCTCGACCCGAGCATTGTTGGTATAATTTTAAAAAACACGCACGCCGCAAGCAGAGGCATTCGTTGTGCGCCGTTCGTACCGCATGCCTCGCAAAGTCTGTATCCACCTTAAGGTAATCGGAATTAAAATATATGGTTAAAACGTTGGACCACATAGGCAGCTTTTTCAGTAAACGTGTAAGCGATTTCAGGATCAGTGGGAATAATATGAATTGACAGATCTCTTATTGTCATTGTCTTCTGTTAAATCTATATACAGCTGCTCTTTCTTAGTTTCTTAGAGGTATGAGTCTTTGACGAATAACCTCTCTTTTAGCTGTACCTGCTCCGTGGGACCCCTGCTTATTACACCCACTCCCTCAGTGGCTCAGCCAGTAGGAAGCTGTATTAGTGATGCTAGCAATAGTTTGAATAATTTGATTAACACTACTTATATTTTTTCTGATAAATTTGGTCAAGGTTTTGGTAGCTTATTAAATCAGTGTTCGCAACAATATCTATCTATATATATAAAATTCAAAGTCCTGACTGACTGACTGACTGATAGATCAACGCACAGCCTAAACCGCTGGTCCTAGACACATGAAATTTGAAGGGTGGGTTCTTCGTGAAGAGTAGGCATCCACTAAGAAAGGATTTTTCGAAATTCCACCCCTAAGAGGGTGAAAAGGGGGGAATTCGTTTGTATGAAAAATCTTATTCCTTGAGTTAATAAACTTGAAACTTGGCACGAATACTTATCTAAATAAATTATGAAGATTGTCAGTTTTTTTTTCTTCTAAACTACCCCCTAATAAGGGATTGGGGGGTTTCAAATTTTGTATGGAAGAATTTTAGCGCGCAGTCCGATTAACTAGGAGGATTATAATGCGTGGCTTGATTAACTCGAAAATTGGTATAAATAATCTTCGAATCAAGTTATGAATAATCGCAAACGATTTTTCAAAATTCCACCCCTTTGGGGGTGAAAAGCGGGGGATACAGTTTATATGAAAAAACTTATTCACTTAGTTAATAAACTTGAAATTTGCCTAAGTAAGTAATAAAGTTTATCATTATAAGTTTTTCAAAACTACCCCTCAAAGGGGGATATAGGGGTGTTAAGTTTATGTCGAAGACATTGAATGCGCGGTCTGAGTAACTCGAAACTCAGTATTGATACTTTTGACAGAAAATAATCTATACTTATAATAAATCTGTAGAAGTGAAAATTCTGTACATTGAAAATATCCAAAAAATAAATGGCAGGGGGTGTTACTTGACCGACACCGAACCCAAAAATGTGATTAAAAAAATTTTTGTCTGTCTGTCTGTTTGTTCAGGCATCACGCAAAAACTACCGGTTCGATTACGATGAAACTTGGTATAATTATTCTTTAATATTGTTGAGTGTGACTGTGTGTTGACTTATTGCTGGCGGGATGTTACTTGAGGAGATGTGTAGCAGGTGCAGAATAAAACCATATTTTCTTCAGAGCTTCTTGTTTTATTTTTCTTCCTTTTGATGTTTCTTCTAATACTGCTGGATTCGGAATGCCCGACCACGGTAAATCGCCCTTCTTTTATAGTTAAAATTTATAGCGTCTGACCAATCAGAGCCCTTTAGTTTTGCACACGGCACTAACGCCCCGCCCCCTGACCAATCAGGTTGCAGGTGACTTTTTGTATGGGAAACCTAAAACTGCGTGTTTTTCGTGGTAGGACATTCCTTACAATGTTTCCTTATATGTCTAGCCTTAGATATAGTTTATCTCTACTAAATACAAAAATTTCAGTCTCAAAATCCTTAAATAACACCTTAAAATAATTAAAATACTGAAACGGTCCTCATTACGGTAAAGTTTCGCGGTTCTTAAGCTTACGTATCGACATGGTACAAGTGGCGCCTCTAGTGGCTGGAATGTTCAACTTATAATCAACAATCTTACGAGAGAAGTATTACGATAAAAGATCACTTAATTAGTCTAATTAGAATTTACGTACTTAACTAATAGTTACTTATCACTGTTGCCAACAAGGCTACTTAGTCTGATTGGAAATAACACATTCGACCAATGGTTACAAGTCGTCATTATAGAATAATCTAATTTGAAACAACACACTTATCTAATAGTTACATGTATATCATAATCGCTTACGTGGTCTAATTAGAAATAACGCGCTTATTTAATAGTTACGTGTCATCGTCGCCAACATTCTCCCCCACGGTGCGTAGCACTGCATCCTCCGGAGGCGATGATGCCGCGGGAACCAGCACGATGACTCGTCGAGTTGGGCGGCGAAGTATTCCTCCCGACGTCCGCACGTCCAGGACCCTGGTTCTCCCGTCCGGTCCAGGATACGTCTTGACAACTTCTCCGCGAGGCCATGAATTTCGAGGCAGTGTAGCGTCTACTATTAAGACGATGTCTCCTTCTCTTGGGTCTTTGGTTTCTTTGCCCTCGATTTTCCTTGGCATCAAGAGCGGTAAATATTCTTTAATCCACCTTTTCCAGAAGTGGTCTGCGAGTCTCTGGGTGGTTCTCCAGTTAGCCTTTCCGATCAATTCTGTGTCGTCGAATTCTCCTGGCGCCATGGCTCCGCACGACCTCCCCAATAGGAAATGGTTTGGTGTCAGGCCCTCCTCATCTTCTGGATCCATGCTGACCGAGGTGAGAGGTCTGGAGTTGACGATGTGTTCGACCTCGGTCATCAGCGTGTGAAGCACTTCTTCGGGTGGGCTTCTTTCGTCGAGAACTACTGCCAATGCTGTCTTGACTGACCGTACGAGTCTTTCCCAGGCGCCTCCCATGTTTGGAGTCCCAGGGGGAATGAACTTCCACTTGATGCCCCTTTCTTGTGCGGCCTCTTCTAGTTCTCTTTTGGCCCCAATAAAGTTGGTCCCGTTGTCGCTGAATATAGTTTTAGGTGTGCCTCTTCTGGCTGCCATTCGTCGTAGCGCCATGATCATCGAGCTAGTGCTAAGGGAGGGCACTAACTCAAGATGTACGGCTCTAGTAGTGAGACAGGTGAACAATGCCCCCCAGCGCTTCTCAGTTCTTCTACCGATGGTGACTTGCATCGGCCCGAAGTAGTCTACGGCCGTGCAAGAGAACGGGAACTGATGGTGCTGTAGTCTTTCGCTTGGTAGGTCACCCGCCGGGGGTATCTCTGGTGAACTCTTCTTCGTCTTACACCATTGACAGCTGTGCGCGACTGCCTTCAGGGCTGCCCTTAAGCCCAGGATCCAGTACTTTTGTCGAATCTCGTTCATTACCGTAGCAGTGTTTCCGTGAAGGAACTTCTTGTGGTAATGCTGTATGATGAGACGCGTTATCGTCTGTTTTCCATCTAAGATGATGGGATTCATTTTTCTGTCGCTCTTGTCGTGAAACTTCGACGTTCTGCTTCTTAGTTTTATAATTCCGTTGTCCCCTAGATAAACGTCGATTTTCTTGAGCCGACTTGCACTTTCTAGAGGTTTTTCCATCGTCAGGTTCTTTATATCTGACGCGAAACTAGCATTTTGGCTCATTTTCATTAATATCTCTTCGGCCCTTGTCAAATGTTCCTCTTCTAAGGGTAGGTACTGTCGCTTGTTTTCGCTTCTGTCGGTCGCTTGCTTCGGGTGCCCGATTTCTTTCTTCTGGGATTTCTTCTGGGGTTTCCAGGAGTCGTCTCCCCGGCGCGTGGCAGTGGTAGTTGCTTTGCGAGCCTTTAATAAATAGTGTGTGAAGGCAACCACTCTAGCTGTAGTGCGTAGTAGTCGCACCCAGCTCGAGAACCTCTCTGGGTCCAGAAGGACGTCTTCTGCTGCTCTCATTGCCATCACTCTTTGCTTGCTCTTCTCTTCTGGCATGGTACCCTCCGGTTTGAAGTCGTGATTTGGCCACTCTTCTTCTGGTTGACGGAGGAATGACGGGCCTTTGAACCACCTGGCGTTGTGGTCGAATTCGATTGGGATTCCCCTTGTGGCGTCGTCAGCTGGGTTTTCCTTGGTTGGCACCCATCTCCAGTCTTCTGGCTTGGATTTTTCTTCGATCTCTGCCAGTCGGTTGGCCACGAAGGTTTTGAACTTTCTTGGTTCTGCCTTTATCCACTGCAGTACTGTACTAGAGTCGGTCCAGTAGATTTTCTTTGATATTTCGAGCTCTGACTCTTCTTCAATTGTGGCGGCTAGTCTACTGCCAAGCAGCGCCGCTTGTAACTCCAACCTCGGAATTGATACTGGTTTCGTTGGCGTTACTCTTGCCTTGCCGGCCATCATGGAGATATGGACTTTTCCTTCGGGCTCGACTGACCTCCAGTAGACTACTGCTGCGTAGGCTTCTTCGCTTGCGTCGGTAAATGTGTGCAACTGCCCTTTTCTGCCGCGCGGCGAGACGCACCTCGGGATCTTCAGTTTCGCTAACGCCGATACTTCCTCTATGTAATTCAACCAGGCTTCTTTTTGGGGCTCGTTGATTACTTCGTCCCAGTCTACTTTTGATCGCCAAATGTCTTGAATTAGCTTTTTTCCTTGTATTAGGACTGGAGTTGCGAAGCCCATTGGGTCGAATGTAGACATCACGGCGCTCGTGACTTCCCTTTTTGTTGGAGTTCTTTTACCTTCTTGAAGGTCTTTTGATGTGTTGCGCAGCCCAACATTGAAAGCTAGTTTATCTTCTTTAACCAGCCATCTTAGCCCCAGAGTCTTCTCTTCCTTCGTTAGTTGCAGGGAATCTTCTTTGTTGGTGTCTTCTACTTCTGATAGTACCCCCGAATTGTTACTAGCCCACCCCTTTAGGTGAAAGTTTGCTCTCGCGTGGATGTTTTTTACTTCTTTTGATATCTTCTTTGCTTCGGTTATGGATGCGAAGCTTTGTAGATAGTCATCCATGTAATGGTTTCTATTTATTGCTTTCACTGCTTCGGGATGAGACTTTTTGAATTCTTCTGCGTTTTTGTTCATTACATATATCGCTGTCGCTGGGGACGATGCTGCTCCGAAGATGATTGACGACATTCTATACTCTTCTGGCTTGCCTGTTCTTCGGCTTCCGCGCCACAGGAACCTGAGACTGTCTCGGTCGTCTTCTCTGACCTTGACTCGAAGAAACATGTCCTGGATGTCAGCCATGACAGCCACAGGTCCTTCTCTGAAGCGTAGTAACACGCCAAATAATGACTGTAGTAGGTCAGGGCCGGAAAGCAGGGCGTCGTTGAGGCTTTTCCCTTCGAACTTGGCAGCTGCGTCGAAAACTATTCTTAGCTTCTTCTTAATTGGGTGCACGACGGCGAAGTGGGGTAAGTAGAATGTTCTTCCTTTGTTTGAAGTTACTGGCGCTTTCTCTGCGTATCCCTTTTCGATTAGATTCTGGATCTGAGACTCGTAGTTTTCTTTAGCTTCTTGGTCTTTATCTAATTTCTTTTCGATGTTGACTAGGCGACGAATTGCTTGATTGTGGTTGTTTGGTAGGGTTTCGTCTTCTTTTTTCCACAGGAGTCCCGTCTCATATTGACCACTTGGCAATTTCTTCGTAGTTTTCTCGAGGACTTCTAATGCTCTTCTGTCGCTGTCATTGGTTGGTGACCGATTTTGGATTCCAAGAGATTCTAACTGGAAGTGTTCTCGGACGATCTCTTCTATGCTTTCTTCGTCAGTGGTTACTCTGCCATAGTGAGTGAAGTTTACTAAGGCAGTGGCTCCTGTTTCGCATCCGTGTAGCACCCACCCTAGGTTGGTGAGTGAGGCTACGGGGTCGGATGGTTTGCCCTTCTTCAGTCTTCTTGTTACTATCAGCCCCCAGTTGTCTTGGCCTATTAGTAATTTGGGCCTTTCGGTGTCGTAGAGGAGTTGATCTTCAATTGCCCTTAGGTGCTGGCAATTTTGCACGGTGTCCTTATTGATGCATTGTTGAGACAGCTTCAGGTCGTCGATGGTTCTTGCGACGATAGTTCTCTTATCTCTTCTATGAGCCCCTTTTATTTTGAACTCTATCTTCTGTGAACTATCTTTTCTTAATACTTTCCCGCCGACGGTTTCGATTGTGAGTTTTTCTTGCTTTCCTTCAACTCCGATCTTGTTGGCGACTGATGCGTCTAGGAGCGTGACAGTCGATCCCTCGTCTAACAAGGCTAGTACCCGGGCTTGACCTTTTGGACCGAAAAGGTCCACTGGGATGATCTTCAGGTATGCCTTCTCTTCTCCCTTTGTGTTGTGGATTGAGGCGATCTTCTCTCCTGACGCGCTTCCCTGGTCTTCTTTGTTTACTTCCTTTTCTGTTGGTACTGGCGGCTTGTCGGTGTGCAGGATGGTATGGTGCCATCTCTTACACTGCTTGCAGACCGGAGCCTTACAGTTGATTCTTGAGTGCTTGAACTTAAGACACTTGAAACATATTCTTGCCTTCTTTATCATTTCCCATTTCTCGTTTATGTTAGCTTCTTTGAACTTCTTGCATTCTATCGCGAAGTGTTCTTCTTCACAGAACGGGCACGACTTCTTGTATTTTTCTTGTGACCTTTCTCGTGGCTTTTCTTGTGACTTTTCTTGCACTGAATGTATGGGTCTTCTTGTTGTCTTCTTTTGCTCCGAGGATACTTCGGGTGGAGCGAAGTCCCCACACATGTCGGCTTCTGTTTCTAAAAAGGCTTCGACGAGTAGTAGTTCTTGAATTTCTTCATCTCTTCTGCTTCTGTGATAAGCGAACCATCGGAATTTCATGGATGTTGGCATTTTGTCGACTATAATTCTCAGTGTTTCGGGGGAACTGAGATATTGCGGTTTCTTCAAGGCTTTGATGGTTTCAACAGCATTCTTCACTTTGCTTGCAAACACGCAGATGTCGCTTGGGTTTTCGCCGACTTTTGACAGATTTTTCATTTTTTCTAGTTCTGCCAGTGCCAGTGCTCCAGGTCTTCCAAATCTTGCTTCCAGTCCCTTGATTATTTCGCGTGGGTCTTCAGCGGTGAACAGTAGGCTTTGGACGGCTTCTCTTGCTTTTCCTTGTATAGCGATTCTGAGGCGCGCTAGGTTCTGGTTGTTATTGAACGAAGCGGCCGTGTCTTCGTATGATCTCTTGAAAGCTAACCATTCTTCACAGGACCCGTTGAAGTGAGGGAGTTCGAGATGCTTCGGTGAAACGTTGTCACGTGACTTCTCGGATAACTTAAGTATGACTGAAGCCAACTCTTGGATGTCGCTCTTCTTTTCTTCAGTTTCGGTCGGCCTCCGATCCTTATTGGGCCTGACCCCGGTTTGGATGAACCACTTCTCGACTTCTTGAGTTCGTTCATACAGCTCTTCTCCGGCGCCATCTTCTTCTTCTGACTCTGTGGCTAAAAGTTCCAGTTCGGTTTGAGCCACTCTTGATCGTGCTTCCGCCAATTCAAGTTCCCTTAATGCCAACGTCATTCTTGCTTGCGCTTCTGCTTTCTTCCTCTGTGACGAGCGGACAGACCGTGTGTCTGTATCGCGGGTCGACTTCTTGGGTTGAGGCGGCTGCAGGCTTTCTTCTCTCGACGTTGGCGCGCTACCATGGATAGGGCGTGACCTTACAATGCTTCTATCCAAGTTCTGCGACGTCGGGCGATTTTCTTCTTGGCGTGCGGGATTTGACGATTCGGCTTCTTTGTTGACGGTGCGGGTCGGGGGGGCGGTGCCTGTTGCTTCCCCCGGTGGTGATTCCTCTCCGGCAGTCTCCTTAAGTTGTTGTACGGGTGGCTGGCGTCCTTGTACGCTGGGCGGCGGCGATCTTTTTGTAAGCGTCGATCGACTTGTAATCGACGCGTTCGTGGCCGACGTACTTGTAGAATCGCTCGGCGTATTCATACTCCAGTCCGAAGTACTTTCGCTCGTAGTTTTTGACTGCGCTGATTCTGACCTTGTTGTAGGCATCTTCTCGGTGTCTTGAACCCGATCCGGTTGCGAAGGACCAAATGTTGAGTGTGACTGTGTGTTGACTTATTGCTGGCGGGATGTTACTTGAGGAGATGTGTAGCAGGTGCAGAATAAAACCATATTTTCTTCAGAGCTTCTTGTTTTATTTTTCTTCCTTTTGATGTTTCTTCTAATACTGCTGGATTCGGAATGCCCGACCACGGTAAATCGCCCTTCTTTTATAGTTAAAATTTATAGCGTCTGACCAATCAGAGCCCTTTAGTTTTGCACACGGCACTAACGCCCCGCCCCCTGACCAATCAGGTTGCAGGTGACTTTTTGTATGGGAAACCTAAAACTGCGTGTTTTTCGTGGTAGGACATTCCTTACAATGTTTCCTTATATGTCTAGCCTTAGATATAGTTTATCTCTACTAAATACAAAAATTTCAGTCTCAAAATCCTTAAATAACACCTTAAAATAATTAAAATACTGAAACGGTCCTCATTACGGTAAAGTTTCGCGGTTCTTAAGCTTACGTATCGACATGGTACAAGTGGCGCCTCTAGTGGCTGGAATGTTCAACTTATAATCAACAATCTTACGAGAGAAGTATTACGATAAAAGATCACTTAATTAGTCTAATTAGAATTTACGTACTTAACTAATAGTTACTTATCACTGTTGCCAACAAGGCTACTTAGTCTGATTGGAAATAACACATTCGACCAATGGTTACAAGTCGTCATTATAGAATAATCTAATTTGAAACAACACACTTATCTAATAGTTACATGTATATCATAATCGCTTACGTGGTCTAATTAGAAATAACGCGCTTATTTAATAGTTACGTGTCATCGTCGCCAACAAATATCCTGGGCACCACACTGGGTACTTTTTATCCCGGAAAAGTATATACAATAAAAAACAAACTTAATTTTGCGGTTCGATCCCTATACCCGATTACCACTGTCTGTACTGTACCAACCGCAAATACTAAGTCTGTCGTAGGTTGGGTCACCCTCAGTGGAGTTCATTTTTATTCCTTTTAGTTTTTAGAGTTATTTAGGTTTATTTTTATATGAGTCGTAGGTATAGATTTTAATTTTAAAGTATAGGTAGTATATTTGATAGTGTACGTAGTGACCGTAGGTTATTTTATAATACTGTTAGGTAGGTTTAGTCATTCGTATAGATATTAGTTTTTAGGGATTTTGCGTATTCATTGAGTTTAGATTAGTTATCATTAGAAATAGGTTTATTTAGGTAGGTAGGTATTTAATTTTCTGTTATTGAGTTTTTTTTTTTAATTAGTTAGGTGCTTAGGTAAAGATATCATATAGGTACCCTCTTAATCACCACTAATGAGACACAATTGGTTTTCTATTGTAATTAGGAAACAAAGGGCCCGCGACATAGATGGCATTCTGGGGAAGCACATACATTTTATCCTGTTAGCACGTTCCCGTGGGTAAATTTCCGACATCCACGCGGGCGAAGCCGCGGGCAGAAGCTAGTTAATAATATGTAAGTAAAGTTGTCGAAAATTTACCATTGACGGGACAAAAAGGGGTACCTAATTCAGTTTTTAAGGGGAGGATTGGAACTTGAAACTGTATGTTACATTTCACGCCTAAACCACTGGACTTCAGATTTGGCATAGAGATAGATGGCATCCTGGGGAAGCACATACATTTTATCCTGTTAGCACGTTCCCGTGGGATAATTTCCGACATCCACGCGGGCGAAGCCGCGGGCAGAAGCTAGTATACTTATAATAAATCTGTAGAAGTGAAAATTCTGTACATTGAAAATATCAAAAAAATAAATGGCAGGGGGTGTTACTAGACCGACACCGAACCCAAAAACGTGATTAAAAATTTTTTTGTCTGTCTGTTTGTTCAGGCATCACGCAAAAACTACCGGTTCGATTACGATGAAACTTGGTATAATTATTATTTAATATCCTGGGCACCACACTGGGTACTTTTTATGCCGGAAAAGTATCTTCTAAATATATACAACTCAAAGGTGATTGACTGACATAGTGATCTATCAACGCACAGCCCAAACCACTGGAGGGATCGGGCTGAAATTTGGCATGCGGGTTGATGTTATGGCGTCGGCATCCGCTAAGAAAGGATTTTGATAAATTCTACCTCCAAGGGGATGAAAGTTTGTATGAAAAATCTTATTCCTTGAGTTAATAAACTTTGAATCTTAGCACGAATACTTATCTAAATAAATTATGAAGATTGTCAGTTTTTTTAAAAATAAACTACCCCCTAATAAGGGATTGGGGGTTTCAAAGTTTGTATGGAAGAATTTTAGCGCGCAGTCCGGTTGATTCGAAACTCAGTATTTATACCTAATATTGAAAGTAAAGAATAATCAGGGTTTTTTGAAAATCTACCCCTGACGGGCTGAAATGGGGTAGTCAATTTTTAGGGGAGGATTTTACTGCATGGCTTGATTAACTCGAAAATTAGTATAAATAATCTTTGAGTCAAGTTATGAATACATCCCAAACGATTGTTTTTAAATTCCACCCCTGTGGGGGTGAAAAGCGGGGATACAGTTTATATGAAAAATCTTATTCATTAAGTAATAAACTTGAAATTTGCCTAAGTAAGTAATAAAGTTTATCATTATAAGTTTTTCAAAACTACCCCTCAAAGGGGGATATAGGGGTGGTAAGTTTATGTCGAAGAAATTTAATGCGCGGGCTGAGTAACTCGAAACTCAGTATTGATACTTTTGACAGAAAATAATTAATAATAAATATGTAAAGTTTCTCTAAGAGATTTTGTAACATAATGTACATACTCACAGTTACCTTCATTCATTTCTCCAGGTCAGAACAAGCATTCTGTGACCGTTAGGCGCTGATCTGATTATTCCTCACGACACGTTCTATCCACAATCAGTACACAGACACAGCTTCCAACTTTAACATGAGTCTACGACGATTTAGTGTCATCCAAGGGTTGGTAGTTTCGCCCACATTGATGGATATCATTTTTCCTATAAACACTATACTTCTAATACAAAATACCTATAGATTTTATTGTATTTTATTATAATATATTTTATTATGACAGCTTTGACAACGACGTTTAATACGTCGCCATAGCAACGTACCTTTCAAATTCTTACCGGCCTGTATCTTTTTAGTGGATTGGATATGCAAACTCACGTAAAAGAATTACTGGCTACGTTCCTATCTCAAATTCATATTTTCTACATGATGTTATTCTACGAGTTTACCTTATTGATCCAAGCAATACAAGGATCAGTTCTGGCTTCGCCTCTAAAGCGGACACTACAAGGAGCCTGATACTCCAGGGTCACCTATCCCGGGAATACCCAGTGTACCTCTCTGCTGCGGTACCTGACGGACCCTGCCTACGCCTCCGCCCTCCGTCCTCCATGAAGAGGGCTACTACATCTATTGGGCCGCGCCTCACCTGAGGGCTGCCTCACCTGAGGGCCGCTTCACCTGGCGGGCTGACAGCGTCTTCACCGTGCCTCTCTCCTGCTGCCGTGCTGCGTCCTAGCCTGCTGCGTGGGCCCTCCTGTCCTCACCTGACGGGCTGACAGCATCTCCGCCGTGCCTCTCTCTCCTGCTGCTGTGCTGCGTCCTGGCCTGCTGCGTGGGCCCTCCTGTCCTCACCTGGCGGGCTGACAGCGTCTCCGCCGTGCCTCTCTCTCCTGCTGCTGTGCTGCGTCCTGGCCTGCTGCGTGGGCCCTCCTACGGGTGTCCACCGTGTTGCCACGCCCTAGCACCTGTCTTCACCTGTTCCTGCTCCTGATCCTGGATCGGCAGCTGTACCTGCCCCTGTCGCCAGCACCTGCCTCGCGACTACCTCCTCAACCCACCGGTATCTTCACCTCAACCTCCTCAACCCATCTATCACGCATCATCACTTATACACCCCACCTCCACATACTACACACCACTCTTCAGTCCATCTCCATCCTTTTCTTATAAATATATACCTTTAATTGTTTTCTACCTCCCTTTCTTTAATTTCATTCTAACCTTAACCTATAGCTTAGCTTTTCCTTGTCGCTACACGACAATTTTTTTAAAGATATTGGTATTCTCACGGTTGCATCACAATTCATCTTCGCCAACATTTTATATATTAGGCAAAATTTGCACTTGTACACTAAAAGCAGTGATATTCACAGTGTTAACACTAGAAATAAGGACAAACTACGTGCCCCCTTTCACCGGCTTCATAAGGTTCATAACTCATTTGTTGGGCTTGGTATAACCGTTTATAACAAGATAACCTATCTATATAGATAGATATCTTCTTTGCTAGACTTGCCTTTTAATGCGTTTAAAGCTCAAGTAAAATTCAACCTTTGTTCAAAGGCTTACTATTCCATCAACGACTACTTACACGATAAGAATAGTTGGTCGCCCTAATTAACTCAAGACAATGTTCATGTTCTTTCTCCAGAATTAGCTTACTGGCAGGTTATTGTTATTAGTATTAACTTATTTATTTATTTTTACTTCGATGGTCCTAGTTTTTCATCTGTGACTCAAGTGACAGCTATGTGACCAGCAGTGCGATTCTGTAAGCATCTCACCGTGAAAACTTAGGTGAAGTGAGGGTGGAGTGAGCTGTCATTCCAAATAATGCTAGGGATTGACACTACTGACGAATATCACTCTGGTAAACCAATATTGTTGTTTGCAAAAGACTTTGTTCTCACAGTAAGTGTGGAGCCAAACTAGAAATTGCAATGAAAAATATAACGAGAAATTTTACAAAATCAAAAGTCATTTATTCAAATTAGGCTGAGAATCAGCACTTTTCGAACGTTAAAATTACAAAAGACAGTCCCCCAAAAACGCCCGCCCCTTCACCACTTCCTAGTGCTATCGCTAGGAAGAAGAAGTGGCGCAACAAACTCCCCAGGAGCACAGCTGTCTGTTCAGTTAGAAAATACTTTCGATCGTATACAATACTAGGTGTCAAGTAATCAACATTACAAGGTGTACCTTACATATGGCAAATAATTTAATTTTATGTTCTGTAGCACATAAAATTAAATTATTTGCCATATGTCAGCTAGCCACGCCAATATACCAACAAATATAATAAAAACTATACGTACTCAAGCTAAAATATAATTAATTAAAATTAAAATAAAAACTTACTACCTACTTAAATAAAAGCACGCACAACACGGTTAGCGCAGTGGCTGAGCGATCGGACTGCTGCGCTGCGTGTCGCGGGTTCGATTCCCGCACAGAACAAATATTTGTAAGTCCTACATGTATTTGTTCTGAGTCTGGGTGTTTTTCTATCTATAACATGTATGTATTTACAAAAAAAAAAAAAATGCATATAAGTAGTTTATCAGCAATCTTGTTACCATAACACAAGCATTAGGTTGCTTAGCTTGGGACTAGATGGCGCTGTGTGAAATGTCCAGGGATATTATTATTATTATTAAAGGGCGTGACAGCTTACTTATTTAGGAAAAAAAGTATCTTGTTAATTTATTTACCGACTTCAAAAAAAGGAGGAGGTTCTCAAGTCAGCTGATTCTTTAAAAAAAAAAATATTTTTGTTAAGTAACCTCAGAACTTCATTATTTATAAGCCGATTTGCAAAATTCTTGCAAAAAACTGAAAAGCAAAAAACAACCGTCTTCCAAAAAAAAACTACAAAGTGAAAAATAACTTTCATTTCGGAAAGCGGTGTCAAAAATGCGGAACCAACGACACCATAGACATCATTCATCGCTTTGCATCAGGCGTGATCGAGGTCAAGAGCTGAAGGCCAATTCTCGTAACTAAAAAACGTTCAAATTCAAGTCGCAGTGCCGCAAAAGTTCCAAAATGTCACAAAAGGTATTCTACTAAACTAAAAAAAGTAAGTCAAACATGAGGTTTACTGCAATGAGATTGCGACTAGACCGAAAAAAAAAATGTACCAGAACGGTATTCTGCTAAAGTTTTGACTAGACATTTAAAATAAAATTGGTATTCCACAAAAAATAAGAACGTGAAAACTGACGTAAGCATGAGATTATTTGTTGACCGAACTGTGACTAATAATTTTAGCTTCTGAAAAGTTACGCGTATAATATTTCCCGCCTTTTTTTGAATTTAGTAGGAATTCCCGATTTTTTTGGACAGAAGTTTCGTTGTATGTTTTTCGTTTGTGAAAAGATTTTGGATACTGTTGAATATTATTTTAAAATGAGTGGTTTTGGTTTGCATTTGCTATATTTAACCCGGGCGCGACGTGCAGACGAGGCAGCAGCGTTAGAAAGACGGAGAGAACGCCGCCGTTCTGACCGTCGTCGTCGTCTTGCAACGGATGCTTTTGCCATGAGCGACCGTAAGTTTGTGAAGACCTACAGGCTCACTAAGTCGCTCGTGGAAAATTTAATAACGGAGCTGACGCCGCACATCCCGCGGGAAAGACGCAGAGATGGAATCGATGCTGCCGCCAAGGTTAGTCTTAGTTACCCATACCTATTTATTGACAAGCAACAAGGCAGCTAGATTCCAAACTTTAAATTATCTACTTTTTCTAGGTACTGATAACCCTGGCGTTTTACGCCAGCGGGTCCTATCAGACCTTGGTAGGTCAGCATTTCTCCCATGCAGTTTCCCAGCCGAGCGTCTCTAGGGCGGTCAAACAAGTGACCCTAGCCCTGAACCACCCACATGTTTTTCATCAACATGTATCTTTCCCTTTGACAAGGGAGGCCCGAGAAAGGGCTAGGAGTGGGTAAGTCTAAAGAATAACGCCTAAGTAAGTATTATAAATGTAATGATGATGCACGACAATCTTGCAATGCGTTGCGTTGCTACGCGGCCCGAACTAATATGTGATCTATTACTATGTCAGCAATACATGCAATACCTACAATAACAATTATAATATTTGCATTTTAGATTCTATGCTAAATTTGGATTCCCGGGGGTGATTGGCTGCATTGATGGAACCCATGTCTGCATCATAAAACCATCAGACCATGAAGAGGCCTATTACTGCCGGAAAGGCTACCACTCGCTGAACGTGATGATAGTAAGTGTTAAGATTGATGTAGCTACTAATCCAGCGGCTACAACGGCGGGGTGCGACACATATTCTGTCAGGGCGGGCCTTCAAAAACATTTAGGGCTGTTTTTCCATCGCCAGATAAAATAAATATTGTAACTATGAAGTAGGCATGTAATGTCACCAATATTATAATGAATGAAGTACTCTGTGAATGACACGACACGCCGCACGAGTCTCCACGCACCCGCTTCCCGCGCCCCTCGCTGCACTATCGCCCCGTCGTCGCCCGCACCCCTCTCCGCGCCCGTCAGTCAAAATCAATCACGATCACAAACGGCACGAGTTTTGCACTGTCTCAGTAATCAGTATTTCACTCGAATTTTCTGTGTTTTGTATTGTGTGAACGATAGGTATCGTGTTTTATTATGCCGCAAAACTCATTTGATTCACCGTACAGGCGCTTCAACGCGACCGATACGACGCGAACTCAAAGCACTTATTTACAAAGTAACGGTTTTCTTAGTGGACACTACGAACATATGTGCACATCGTAGCGTAAATAAATAGCGGTTCCTTGTGTTTAGTTGACTATTGTGTAACAATATTGCCTCGCCGTAAAAGTAGAGGCAACGATGGCAACGCCATGAGTGGCGCGTCGACGTCCCCGACGTCCGCGCCGCTATCGCGACGCTGCATAGTTTCTGGAGGCGGACGCCAAGGTTAAGTGGAAATTGGAATCGAACCGTCAATTGGTTCAGAGCCTGCTGGCTAGGTACGTCGGCCGACAACGTCGCAGCTTCATCGTCTCCATACAACGGAACACTGAAACTTCGCGTGCTGTATGTCAGGATTTAGCGGATCACGCCACGACTCGATCGCGCTTCGCCGAACTTCCATATAATTGTGAAAAAGGATACCTACATAAGAAAGTAGACATGATTTACGGTTTACCTACTACATACATAGACGCCTTTGGAAACTTTAACCCGTGAATCCGTTTACAACTTAAATAAGTTGGTTGAGAAGGCGCAAAACATAAAGGAGTCTCTGTCCTAAGACGAAAGACGCGCCGCTAGCGCAGCCCCGGCCTGCGTTGTCGCCGGCGCCGACCGTGCGCGCCGTCGCGGCCTCCGCGACGAGTGCACCGGCGGACATACCTACGGAATCGTCGAGCGCTATGGGTAGTGCTCAGTGTGGTAAACAATAGCAAAAACTCGCCCGGAAAATTGAAAATGACTATTTTGTGTTTATTGCCGTAAAGTCGGACCTACTCGCAACTCTTGCTAAAATATTATAGATAAAACCGATAAAAGTTCAGTGAAGTGCTATGGTTGCACAACTAACGGTGTCATACGATCTAATTGCCCTAAATGTTCTGTAAATAGTAATCATTTTCTGTTCTCAATATAACGTGTTAGACCACAATAAGATTTTTGATAACACCGTAGCTGTAATATTGTTTCAAACGATTGATAAAAAAGTGTAACCTTAATATCAGTAGGACCTACTTAAGTTAAGCAAACAGCAACCAATCCACACACATGCCAAAATAAAGATAAGTAAACAAAGCTTTCAAAAATGCAACTTCTATCTACCCTTTATAGATCAAAATGATCTGACAATTATTTTAACAGAACAAAACATTTCTATGATAAGGATATCAACTAACAAAACACTTATTCAAAAAACTAACAAAATCCATGTCCCATGGTAACCCGACAATCTAAAAAAATCATTGAAATTGATTTATTTTCCGTACCATATGGTTGCTTTTATTATATTTTTTTATCAATTATGTAGAACCAGGCGGGTTGGTTATTGTTTGCATATTATTAAAAATGGCATAATCCTATATATTTACAAAGACTCGCATTACTTGGTTGCGTGTTGATTTATCTCTATTTTCAACTTCTAAGATGTCTTTGAATCTGTGTTGTAATAAACTTCTTAATAAAATTATAAGTAGCTCTAATTAGGCATACCAAAATCAACCCACACAAAGACAGGTTTTGTCAAAATGTGTACAAAAATAGTTAAATTGTATTGTAATTGTTTGTTATTTTGTTTAGAGTTTATTTACAGTAATGTACAAAATAATTTGTTCTATGTAAACAAGTATTAATATTGATGAATGTCATTAACATTTTAATAGTAGGTACTTAATAAAAAAAGAAACTTAACGGTTTCTTTTAGCAAAACTTTGGTGTGGGTTGGTTCCTTGTTAATTTATTTCCATGCCATAATTTTAAAGTTAAAATAAAAAAAATTACATATTTCTTTTAAACATTTTACTGAAAAGTTAAAATAAATCTTAAATTCTTATATAGCCTTGTTATGAAAACTTTTAGTAAACAAAACCAATACATGCACACAAGATGAAAAATAAAGATTTCTTTTCATCATTGTACACACGGCCACACATCAAGCTATGCAAAACCAGTATTGGCTGACCGTTCATTGTGAGAAAATATCATACAAAGTGAGACCAAGATAAACTGGTTTTGTATAGCTTGACGTGTAGCCGTGTGTACTTAGGAAAGAATATAATTAATAAAAAGAAAACAATAGACGGAGAGAAAGTTTTATGGTTCAATGCTGAAGAAATTATGGTTAAAAAGGATGAAATTGCTGATTCCACAAGACTAGCACTATTTTTATGTGAAGCTGCAATAGAAGTAGGAGTAAGGAAATGCTGATATAGAAGATGATCTCAAAGGATTTTTGGGTCAAAATGATTTTGAAGAATATTGCTTTTCATATTTCTTATTATTATAAGAATTTAAGATTTATTTTTATTTCTCAAGTAAAATGTTTAAAAGAAGTATGAGATTTTTTTAAGATTTTGCTTTAAAATTATGGCATGGTAATAAATTAACAAGAAACCAATCCACACAGACATGTTTTGCTAAAAGAGATCAATAAGTTTCTTTTTTTATGACTATTAAAATGTTAATGATGTTCATTAATATTATACTTTTATATGTAAGTAGGTAACATATATACATTTTTACACACACATAAATTATTTTGTACATTACTGTAAATAAACTTTATTCAAAATAACAAACAATTTTACTGTACACGAAAAGCATGTTAATTTTTTGACAAAAACTGCTGTTTCTCGTTGTGTGGGTTGATTCCCTTTTGCGTAAGTAGGTCCAATAGTGAATTTTATTTAAACAATGTATATAAGGCTTCTCAGTCATTATGATCATTATTTATGTAGTTGTAAGTGTGTTAGCGAATGTGATGCATTGCCGAGTCGAGTAGGTAACTTGCCTGCGTCGAACTTATGTACCGACGGTTGTCTGATACTCGATATTGAGATAAGCGGTTATTGTGGTACGGAGTTAGTAGATACGGCTGCCAAGCCTAGTGTAGCCGGTTCGATACTATACGCACTGCTTCGTAATCAAACTTTTCTTTTCATAGTTGTTTTATGTCGGTCAAATTAGCCGAAGCGCGACGACGGTTTAGTGCGGGGCCTTAAAGTTTTACTCGTGGATGTTGACGTATTACTTAGGGGGTCGGCAGTACCAATCACTTTTTCCTGATTTAGTAAATAATGACACGTTGCTCAGTGTTGATTTCCTGCGTAAAGCCGGTATTGTTATTAATATGTCGAACAATACTTGGTTCACAGCTGTTCGGTCTGAGGTCATTCATCCCTTGCAGTGTCAGACCCTACGTGACGTCGTAGGGTGCGCCTCCGCGGATGTCTTACGTAATAATGAGGGTTCATTTCAGAGAAGAATAGTTTCGCTTAGTTGCTCCAGGAGTATGGAGATATCTTCACAGAAGGAGGAGAACCTACATCGTTGGCAGCATCGCATCGATTTCGGTGATCACCTACCGATTGCAGAACTGCCGTATCGACTCACGCCCGCAAAGAAAGCCATCATGGAGGCGGATATAGAGAAGATGCTGCGGGAAGTGTGTACCTTAAAAGGAGGTATCATTTTCGAGGTGGTGAATGCCCTGAGGTTCTGCAGCCGGTTGCTCCTAAAATTCTCGTGCTAGGCCGCGTAAGCAAAGTGTCATAGTTAACGTTTGACCACTTGTGGGAGAACTCGGTCTCCGTCAAAATGGGGAGTATGTAGGAAGAGTAGTCATGTAACATGTACACGCGTATCACTCGCACCCCGCTCCGCGCCCAACCACCCGCCCGTCGCGTCAGTCCGGCCCGCATCACGCTCGCAAACCGCACGATTTTTGCACTGTTCCTCTTAAATTCCCTTATCTAAGTATTTTCATTTTTTATTGTGTGAACGATTATAAATATTGTTTTTTTTTATGCCGCAAAACTTTATTTCATTTGATTTCCCCTACCATATTAATTTTCAGATATGTGATGCAGAGATGAATATTCTCTGCGTCGATCCATCTAGCCCCGGGAGTTCACACGACTCGACCATTTGGAGGGATCACCCTCTTAATAATTTCATTGATGGGCTAAATGAGACTGGGGAAGCAATTTTCCTCTTAGGTAGGTATCTAAAATCAATTAATATAATTTTCAAGTTCTCATGAAACTAAAAACCTTCCATTGTTTACTAAAAGCCTTTATAAAAAATAACATTCTTACAGGTGATAGCGGGTATCCACTCAGGAGGCACCTAATCACTCCCCTTCTTAACACCGAAGAGGGTAGCCCGGAACACTGGTTCTACTCTAAACATGTAAAGACCAGAAACGTAGTGGAGCGGACCATAGGTGTTCTGAAGGCTAGATTTAGGTTAGTCTGTATAGAAATGCTTTTTAAAATGACAACCATTATATACTCGTATACAAATATTTATGGATCAATTTTACGCAGGTGTCTCTTGGTTGCGCGGCAACTACATTATCGGCCTGAGATGGCGGCAAAAATTGTCAACGCTTGCTGTGTGCTGCACAACTTGGCCAATCGAGCAAGGCTGAACGTACCCGAGCTGGCGGCACGTGAGCGCGAAGACGAGCAGCGGCTGCAGGTACAGCAACACCACGTGGAGGCAGCGTTGGGGCCTGCTGCGCAAACCGCAGAAGCGGCTATCTCCGAGCCCACGCGCCGTCATAACCAAGCTTTGGCCCAAGGCAGGGCCATGCAACAGAGCCTGGTCCAATGCTTGTGGGCCAACCGAAATTAAAATACTGTGATTTCTTTTATCTCCCCTCATCTCTCCTCCTCATCCTCTCAAAGCAAACTTCTACTGATGGTCGTTTTTTTTAATTTATAAACTTATTTTATTTTTTTAATCTTTTTAAAAAACTGTCTTTACCGTTAAAGTTTTTGCAGTTAGGGCACCCTAATAATGGGTAATGGGTTAGTTTAGGCTAGAAGGGTGACCAACCACATCCAAGTTAGCTAATAGGATAGGGTACATCATCCGAAAAAGATAATCAGTGAGCATATTGACTTATCGATTAGTATTTCTAGGAAATCAAAATGAGAATTATTTGTGGATTGATGAAATCCATGCCATTAAAATATTCTACCAGCCAGTGCGCGTGTATGACTATGAGGCCCTGCGCAGACGACAGACTATCCGTGACGCACTTTTTAGTCTGTGAAAATAGAACCTATGCAATTATATGCAGTAACGCACACGACCTTTTTGCGCGTCGTGTGCGTTACTGCATAAAATTGCATAGGTTCTATTTTCACAGACTAAAAAGTGCGTCACGGATAGTCTGTCGTCTGCGCAGGGCCTGATAGTTTCTGCTTACCCCATGGGTAAACGGCATGAGTTTATGTATGTTTTCTTTGGTTACCAAGTATGTTGAGGTCGGCGTCCAGTTGGATTAGCTAAATACCAGCATTTTACGTAGAGCGACTGCCATCCTCCACAACCCAGCTACTATGTAATTTAATACCACTTGGTAAGACTGGTTTTCTTCAGTTTCGGACTTTTGACTAAGCATAACGACTGTCAGAAATCTTCGAATGACAGCTGGACCCAATGGCTTAACCTAGTTCCCAAGGCTCTGACGGGTGTCCGTATAAAATTGGATGATACCTATCCACGGACTGACTGCACGTGACATGCGTAGCTTAACTTTGATCGATGGACCTGTGCGGCTGTTACTACTTAGCCTCGAGCCCCTCATAGGTATTGTTTAATAAATAAGATTGAGTTTTTTTTGCATATTTTTTTATTAAATAGGTAATCATAAATAAAAGTTAAAAAAATGGCCCGTGGTGCATCCTTTGCGTGGAGCACGGCGCGTCGTCAGCGTCAACAAAGCCCTGTAAGGAAACACAATTTAGTTTTTCATTTTATACTTACATATATTATTATTTATTAAATAAGGTTTTATTTTATCATAAACTCTGCGTTTCATTTACAAAACAACAAATGGTAGGGGCAACCCACGATTTTTTAGCAAGCAAATTCGTTCTGAATATGCTTGCTGAAAAATCCTAACAAAAGTGATGTGACAGTTCAAAAGCCTAATTCTAATAATTAGTACTTAATATGTTCACAAATTCCATTTACATACCTTGGCCAGGATATTATTCAGCAATTCTGATGCTGCTGCTGTTGCTTGAATTCTAAAAACAAACAATTTTTTTACAAACAATCCTATTGCGAGTCTGATTGTTTGATTAATTATTCGCATAAATACTTACACTTGCGCTACGTCGGCGTCGTCGCAGCCGAAGAGTCTCCTCATAGAGGCCGACAAAACGGTTTGCCGCCCCTGCTATTTGTTCTATAGCAGAGGCATGTCGGTTAATGGCTCGTGCCAACTCTCCGTCGACCTCTATTCGAGTCTGCTCAATCCTTATTAGGTGTTGTTCGGCCGCGTCAACTTCTTTGCTAACTAAAACCAGTAAACAGTTGCATTATTATCAATAGTCAATCAATCAACAATACATTAATAGTGCTTGGGGAGGCCTATGTCCAGCAGTGGACGTCTTTCGGCTGAAATGATGATGATGTGATTTAAAAGAAGCAAGTTAATAATAATTATTATAAAGCTTGTAATAAAAAGGTATTTCGTAACCTTTGGGGGAAGATGAGCGACGACGACGACGGCGACGCTTCGGAGGGTTTCGGTTCCTAAAAATGTTTAATATATACTTATTATTATTTGATTTTGTGATGGTCTTGAATAATTTGTGTAAGACTTATAAAAACTGTTCACCTTACTGGTCCCCGACTTTTCCCAGCTACTCCATTGCTACAGTAAAAGACGGAGATCGTTTTAGATATAATCTTGAACTAAGTATGTAAATTATAATAATAAATTTATGTTCTTGGGTTAACTTACTCAGAACAGCTGGCAGCGTCAGAAAGGACTTGTAAATATCTGAAAGTAATGGTTTACATTATAAACACATAATTCTTTAATTAGGTAGGTACCTACATATGGTTTTAGTTTTGTTATGTTTACTGTAAACTCACTCTATGTCTATCTGTCCCGCAGTAGGCGTGACAGTAGGCAGGTCGGCATCCTGGTGCACCACAATCAAATTTTCAGGTCCACCACCATCAGTTGCCGGCACGAAGGACTAGTCAAATAAATCATACATTCAATAATAACTCTTAGGAGTACAAGCAAAATTATGTTCAATATGTGAAGACTAGGTACCAAAAAAACTACCTATAACTTATCAACACTTTTTACCAGAGCATCCAGTGGGTTATGCCTGACTGGTAGAGGCGAACTGCATCCCCCCACGATGCTGATCAGGCGCTCTTCGAGGGGGAACAACAATACTTCGGGTGCTGGCCCACCACCAGTCCTTGTTCGGCCCTCCTTTATCTGCCTCAGCTTGGCCTTCGTCCGGCTTTTGTACTGGTTGTAGTACTGCAAACAAAATAAATGATTCACCTATTTGTTGTTTTCCCGACTCTCGTGCGAGCACAGCTAGTGGATACAATAAGTTACTTACCTTCTTCCACTCCGGCCCAGATTTGGACAGTCCACCGGCATCGGCATTTAAAATGTCGGCGCACTGTCTCCAGAGCCTCTTGGACAGTGCATTGCCCTCCCTGCCTCTCACCTTGCCCAACGCCAATGATTGGTGCTCCTCCAGAAAATCTAGAAGGAGCTCCAATTGCCGAGGTGTCACTTGGCGGGCCATAATATAATAAAAACAAGCTTTTAAAAAAATATCGAATAATTTCACTTTCTAGTTTCGCGCGGATATCACTTTCGCGCGGATATGACAGAGTTGCTAGTAAATAATCGTTTATTACCCTCAACCACGATAAAAATACTCAGTGATATGGTAAGCCAAAGGAGAGAATCTAACTTCATCTGTTCCATCATAACTCTAAAACCAATCCTAAGAAGTGTGAAGGTAGGCCTCAATGATCCATAACCAGAAAAAAATAAAAAAATTGTTACTTAACGGAAAAAAACTGCTTACAATAACCGAAAAAAAGGTTCTAGTTTTCAACTTCATCATTCCATAGCTCTAAAATTTATCCCAACCAGAAACGATTTGGATAGGTACCGTTCGTCGATTATTGGATCGGATGCACTATCCTAATATATACGTCCGATTCTTCTGTCCGTTTATTTGTAAATTCAGTCGTTCTAGCTTCTAAGTACCTAGTTCGAGCGTGTGGCCTAACTCAACCCGGTCGCTTATAGGAGCAGATAGAAAATAAGGGCGAAAATACCTTAAGTATGACATTCGGATGGACAATACGATCGAAAACAGTGTAAGTGCCGTTTCTGACTGAAGTACGATCTGCTATATCGGATCGGTCATGTATCAACTTATCGATTTAATACAAATATAATAATATTATTATTCAGTCCTTAATAAATAGCCATAACCGTAGTATCACACATCTAATAACTGAATTTACCCGCATGTCGGGAAATTTTTCGCCGAATGGCAACTCTGATTTTGACGCAATTTACATCCATTGACCATTCTGACATAATACAGTATTGAAAAATACTGCGATGGCTAGGTAGGTACGATAGTCGAGAAAATCAATGCAATAAGTAAATGTTTGTAAAATAATTTCGTACAAAAAGAAATTAAGTATTTAAAATGATTGAATTATAGTTTGACATTAGTAAAAATATAACGCCATCTCTTTTTGACATCTTTATTCATCCGCATCGCGCTTGCGCGTCGCGATTACCAATACGTTCCATTTTAGCTTTCTTGTCGATTATTTATTTTAATGATTTTGTTTTCTCAAAGATATAAAATAACAAACGGGAAATGAAAATACTATGACTATGCACTTAATCGAGCAAACTAATAAATACATTACAAAAATCAGGAAACAAGGTTGCTAAAAATTCAAGTATCAATATGTATCACAATATCGTCTGCGTACATTGAACCAACATACAAATATGTTTAATTTCGTAAACGAGAACAAAGTTGACGGCTATGAGACTAGACTGCAATGATATTGCGACCGGAATGTGAACAAACCGAATTTTAAGATTAGCGGAATACCATTTTTTGGTCTATTCACAATGTCATCGCATTCCGGTCTCATGTTTTTCATATTGCACGTTAATTACGGGAATCGGCCTTCAGGTCCAGATAACTATAAAAAAAATATTTTTTTTTTTTTGGAAGTCGGTTGTTTTTTGCTTTTCAGTTGTTTATAAACAAAAGATTACGACTTAAGTTTCTTTGAGTGGTGCTTACATGTGATGTTTTTTGTAATGGTAAACAATAGGGCTTTGAAGTGATGTTCATTTCGTTTGAATTTATGATTGTATTCATTTACAAAAGTGGTTGTAAACATGAACAAAGATAATTTTTATCTTAGATTTCAAATAAATTGCTATAATAAAAAAAAACAAGCGGTGACCTATATGTTTTATGGTTTTAAATGAATGGTGTGTTTATTGTTAACGTAAAAAAGAAAAAAAACCCACTATGCATAGTACAATATTTATTATTTACAAGCATCCCAAGTTGAGAAAAAGAATTTCACAGACAGGAAATTTAGCGCCCAGACAAAATATTTTTTTTCTACATAAATCTTATACGTAAATTAAAAATATTAGTACCTGCAGTTAGCTTATTTAATACTTCAATATACTTGTAAAAATCGTGGCAGTAGAATCAAACACTGTATTAAAATTAGGTTTCAAGTTTAAAAAGGTTTTAAAAAAAGTATATTACTGGCATTTGTTTTCAAAAAAAGTTCTAAAGTTTGATAAAAAGTAAATAACATTAATAAAGTGAGATTAATTAATGACATTAAATACCCTTTCCAATGAGGTATTACACTTATAAATATTACATAATCGGAAAAAGATAAAAAATATTTAATGTTGACATAAAAACTAAAAAAAATATTGAAAACGAATTATGCCGGACGCGTGAACATATTTTTAAAATTTTTGAAGTTAATCTGTAATGTTTTCGTATTCAATGGACAGGATATGCATTTAGATAATAATTGTTCGATGATTTGAAGGAATCATAGAAGAAATCAACGTAATTAATTAATAAAATACCAAAAAAACAAAACATTTTCAACCGCCGCTGGTGCCCGGGAATCGGTTGAAGAAAAATACAGAAATTACGTATTATTTTACTCACCGACTTGAATCCTGTATTATATTTCCTATTGCAAATAATTGCTTGCACACATTAATAACACACACAAATAGTTTTTTATCTGGCTTTCTCGTTAAATACACTTTATTTATCCGCTATCACACTAAAAAACCGGTCAGCCGCCATTGTAAAAAATAACACAACAAACAATATTGTCTTATATCATAGAGTGGTCGCTCCTAGGGTTACCGTATATCAAAATGTGCGGAATGTAATAACGAACCATTCTAAATGTATGGAATTAGAAAGTACTACTTCATAGCAAAACAATATCGACTAAACTGGCATTACTACGACCGTTTGACGTAGTGTCCCCAAAGTAACGAGTATCATTGTACTGCAATTTTTTTATGACCTGAAATTGTCCGGTAGCATAGAAGCGGTTTTCAGTTAGTAAGTAAAGCTCAGTTCGAAACAAACCACATGCAACCTGTGTCGACACCCTCGCGCCATCCTATCTTCTTAGCACGGTGGGCTGTGCTGGGGCGGCGGCTGCAGGAGCAGAAAACCTCAAACGGCGTAAATATAACAACTTTAATGGGAGTTATATGTTTGAGCCGTTTGGGGTTGAAACACTAGGGCCTTGGGGTCCGAGTGCTCATCGAATTTTGACGTCGCCAAGCAGTTGGTTGACTCTTCACGTGACCAGAAGGCTGGCCTATTTTTAGCCCAAAGAATCAGTATTGCCATCCAACGTGGTAATGCTGCCAGCCTTTTGGGCACTTATCCCATTGACAGTGATGCGGACGAATTTTTTGATGCCCAATGAGCTCCTGCCTTTTTCTATATTTTTTGTATTATATAATTGTATATAGTATATTATATTAGTGTTAGTTGATATTTGTTAACTTGAAATAATTTTAAATAAATATTATCAACCGAAAAAAAAAAATTAAAATTTATTTTTAACCACATGACCAAAATTGAATTATGTATTAGGTTGGGGAAAAAGTCTTTTCGCAATAGAGTATGTATGAACTTGTAATAAAATCAAAGTCAAAGTCATCATTGAATGAAATGGTATCATTAAAAGTTTAAATAAGGAACATAATTCCAAATTCAAATTAGGAAAATGTGTGATTTTCATTTGTTTTTCGTACTGTCAAGATGAGTGAATCTAATGAAGAAATTCGATACATGTTAAAATTTTACTACAAAAAAGGTAAAAATGCAAGGCAAGCTGCGAAAAATTTTTGCGATGTTTATGGACCTAGTGCAGTGTCTATGAGAGTAGCACAAATTTGGTTTAAGCGTTTTCAATCGGGAAATTTTGATGTCAAAGTTTTTAAAAAGTGGAGCAAGAGCGCATATCAGTAGTTACGACGTATCTGAAGAACTGGGAATTGACCACAAAACAGTTTTGGCGCATTTGAAAAAAACTGGGTACACAAAAAAGCTCGATATTTGGGTACCTCACGAGCTCACTGAAGGAAACCTAATGAACCGTGTACTCATTTGTGATTTTTTATTACGACGTAATGAAACCGAACCATTTTTGAAGAAGCTGATAATTCGTGATGTAAAGTGGATCACAGTGGCCGGTCAGTCTTCACAGACTGTGGCAAAACCCGGGTTAACTCGCAACAAGGTGATGCTGTGTGTATGGTGGGATTGGAAGGGCATTATTCATTATGAGCTCTTACCAACAGGCAGGACCATCGATTCTGAACTCTACTGCGAACAACTGATGAGATTAAAGCAAGAAGTTAAGAGAAAGCGGCCGGAATTAATCAACAGAAGGGGTGTGGTTTTTCATCATGATAAATAACGCTAGACCTCACACATCTTTAGCCACTCAGGAAAAATTAAGAGAGACTGGCTGGGAGGTGTTAATGCATCCGCCGTACAGTCCTGACCTTGCACCTTCAGATTTCCACCTGTTTCGATCTCTTCAGAATTCTTTAGGCAGTGTCAGGTTAACATCACGAGAGGACTGCCAAAACCACTTGTCGCGGTATTTTGATCAGATGTCCCAAAATTTCTGTAGCAATGGGATCATGTCCCTACCTACAAGATGGCAAAAAGTTATCAAACAAAATGGTACGTAGGTACTAGTTAAATGTAAATAAACTATATTAAAAAAGTGTTGAATTTTCTTAAAAAATGCGAAGAAACTTTTTTCCCAACCTATTATGTTAATTGACAGCTTGAGTACACTGTACATGACAAGTTTACAAGCAAACTTACTACTATAGGTACGCTAAATATAGACTCGGAATTGGACATATTGCGAATTGGACAAATTGCGAATTGGACGTTGTGAGAATTGAGAATTTACGAATTATGACGTATTAAAAAAAAAACTACTTACTAGATCTCGTTCAAACCAATTTTCCATAGAAGTTATGGTAATGTACTACATCATATATTTTTTTTAGTTTTATCAATCTCTTATTTTAGAAGTTACAGGACACACACACACACATTTTTTTTCACACACATTTTACCACTTTGGAAGTGTCTCTCGCGCAAACTATTCAGTTTAGAAAAAAAATATATTAGTAACTTCAATATCATTTTTGAAGACCTACCCATAGATGGGTCAGGACCAAATTTTTGACGTAATTGCACAACGGAAATCACAACGGAATGACGCTGACGATACAAACAAAATGCTAAAATGACAGTAAAACAACATGGCGGCTTATCCGGAATACATGGCCAATACTTGAAGCCAATTTTGCCATATTAGATAGTCAAGAAACTTCTATCATAGGTTTGTAGGTTTCAAAATAATGGTGTCGCACAACAGGAGTATTACAACGGAAAGAATTTTGGGATGTATGTAATATTACCTTGTATAAATTTTAATAACGATGTTCATTGTGCTATTATTTATTAAAACGATTACTAGTGTTTATGAGGCTTTATTAATATTAAATTATAAATGATAGGTTATGTTAAAAAAAAAACAGCGACCATAATATTCTTAGGTAGTTTAGCAGGACATGTATATTTTATAAAGCGTAGTCAAAAATTTGGTCCTGACCCAGATACGCCACACGTATGGGTTTGATGAAAAAAAAAATCGAGTTTCCGTTCTAAGTATGGGGAAACCCCAAAATTTTTGTTTTTTTTTCGATTTTTGTATGGAAATCTTAATGCGGTTCACAGAATATATCTACTTAAGTACTTACCAAGTTTCAACAGTATAATTCTTATAGTTTCGGAAAAAAGTGGCTGTGACATACGGATGGACAGACAGACATGACGAATCCATAAGGGTTCCGTTTTTTGCCATTTGGCTACGGAACCCTAAAAAGTATCAAAGGTTTCGTAACAAATGAGACAAATAGTTAGGAATTTAGATTTCTGCTTAGTGGGAATCAAAGTGTAAATTGATTAGATGAGAACGCTACAATTACATTTTTAAAACCTTACAAAACCTAGCACGTGGGCAGTTACATCCCAACACCGTTCTTCTCTGTGATGACGAAGAGGAGATAGCTCTACGCGGAGTTCAAGACGAAGCATGAAACTTAAAAGTGCAAGTGTTATAAGTGCGAGCAGTGCCGGCGAGTCTACAATTCCTATAAAATATTTACTACAAAAATACTCGTACTAGTATCACCTATGATTTGTTTTGACGAGTCTAATAGATTGCACTTAGTATCGAGGGTCTGATGATGGAGCCAGGAGGTGGATAGTGGAACTCTTCAGTGGCAGTATCCACTGAAGAGTTCCACCCAAACCCATCGAGCACTTGGTATCGAGGGTCTGATGAAGGAGCCAGGATATGGATAGTGGAAGTCTTTAAGGAGCTACTAGTAAACCCCTCGAGTTTGGGGTTATTTATGATTCATTTGACGAGCATTAATTTGTTTTGGCATCCGGCAGCGACGCTCCTGACCTATGTATAACTTGGGTATGTAATTCAGGCTAATCTGCAAAAAGAAGCAAAGCAAAGGAAGGATAAGGATCGTTGATAAATAAATAAGGGAATGGTTTGGTTCACACCCAAAGTTGCCTTCGTTTAGTTTAGATAATAATAATAATATCCCTGGACATTTCACACAGATATACTGAACCATTACTTAAAGGACCTATTAAACTATGTTTTGCTGAAATAAAGTTTTAGTATGAACGAGCAGCGCCGTACTAGTGACTGAATCGGGTCGCCGCCCGCGCGCCGCCGCTATAAGGAAAGCTGTTCGCCGTGTGTGACGCGCGGCGTATGTCGCGCGGCCGGCGCAACGTAGCGTGTCCGCGCCGTGCTCCGGCAGTGTGGCGGCGCGCGAGCGGCGCGACGGACGCGACAGACGCGGCTGGCACCCCCAGAGCGACGCGCGCGGAATCTTACGATGTGCTCGGAATACTTCCGTAACTTTTACAACTCACTTTGTCGTCTTAATTGACGTGACGAGACGCGCTTTGAAGTGACTTGCTATATTTCGGGTGTTCTATACTGAATGGCATTGAGCGCGAAATCTTGTTTTTTTGAAGTATGGTGTTGTCCAGTACCAGTCTAATCAGATGCGGATAAATGTCAATCGTCTTTGGTATTGAACACTGACCGATCTCGTGAGCGGTGCCGCAGTGATTTAATGTGGTCGCGGCGCGGAGTGCCGTGAGCGTGCGGTGTGCCCGCGCGAGCTGCATGCTGTGGCTGGCGCGGCATGGCGGCGCGCCGCCTTGTGCTCAATGGACTCACGGCGGAAGTGGGCGCCGGCGGGGAGGGCGGCGGGGGGGGCTCGCCCGACTCGCTGGAGTTCTACCACGAGCTGGAGCTGTACCGCCAGTTGCTGGCGCTGCCCCCCGCGCCGCCCGCACAGCCACCGCGGCGCGCGCGCACGCCCGACCCCACGCCGTCCAGGAGATGTCACGGTACTTACTGCACTAGTACTCCTAGTTAGCCTCACACTGAACGGCAGCCGTGCAGCGAGTCACGAGTGGTCATGCGCTGGTTGCCGCCTCCCGAACTCAAGCCAGGTGTGTTCAAGAACAGACTGCTTCGAGGCCAGTTATACAATGCCACCCAATGAATTACACAGTCACGGTATGTCAAGGTCGGCTCGTCAGTCATCATCAGACATTCAGTTCAGAGGTTTATTATGTAGTCAAGGCAAGTATTCACATCGGGTGGTTCTGTAGCTTGGGATAACATTTTAAGAACTGTAATTTTCTGATTTCGGATATCTCTCTATCTGAAAATACTTTCCTTTTTAAACGACAGAAGTTGGTTTACAAATTGAAGATTGCGACTACTTAAAGTTTAACTTCTTCCACAGAATTTTAATTGTTTGTTAGAGGCTATTTGACCATCTTTCGTCATGGTTTTCGGGGGATAGTGCTGATACCGCTATCTCAAATAATATAAATAAAATATTGTAAATCGATTCTCATAGTCATCGGTTTCATGCTGGTTGTAAACTCGATACCCAAAATCCGTAAACAAAAACGGAACCCATAATTTCGTCATGTCAGCCTGTGCGTACGTTCGGATGTCAATGCCATTAGGCATTTTACTCGCAGACTATTAACTATATCGATGAAAATTTGAAATAAGATTTATTCTCTGCACCACAAAATGATGTAGTCCCCATGCATGTAACCGAAGGTTGAAAAAAAAACTATGCACATAAGCGTGTGCGGGGTATTGTTGGATCTCATAATTAAAATTATAAAGATGTTTCTACTTAATTGACTTTGCTTATAAAGTCAATAATTTTTGAGATATGGGATATTTTCGTGTATGTACAATCGCAGAATTAACTTTGTTTTTTATAGATTTTTCGAGAAATTTTATGAAATACAAACTTATTTTTACAGTCGATCAATTGTACAAACGCCAGCTCATCACGCTACTACAATCTGTCAAATTTCTTTAATAGATTTTCAACTTTATCGTTAAAGCATTAACATTCAAGGTTAATTGGGAAAATTTAACAGTTTCGGGTAGCTATACTCTTTGGGGTAGCTTGACCTGCTGGCGTCATCATTCATCCCAAGTACGGGACCTTTCATTGTGCTGGTCCGACATACACTTATTAGTTTTTTTTTTTAATTTCGTTGGGAAACATAGCTCCACTAGCAAATTTGCCGAGCTAGCTAAAGGCTAAGTAAGTAATAAAGTTTATCATTATAAGTTTTTCAAAACTACCCCTCGAAGGGGGATATAGGGGTGTTGAATAATTTGAATGCGCGGTCCGATTAACTCGAAACTCAGTGTTTATACTTAAGACCAAAAATAAAGAGTAACATGTATCAGAGTTTTTCGAAAATCTACCCCTAACGGGTTAAAAAGGGGTAGTTAATTTTACAAGGGAGGATTATAATGCGTGGCTTAACTCGAAAATTGGTATAAATAATCTTTGAATCAAGTTATGAATAATCCCAAAAGATTTTTCAAAATTCCACCCCTGTGGGGGTGAAAAGCCGGGGATACAGTTTATATGCAAAATCTTATTCATTTAGTTAATAAACTTGAAACTTGGCAAGAATACTTGCCTAAGTAAGTAATAAAGTTTATTATTATAAGTTTTTCAAAACTACCCCTCAAAGGGGGATATAGGGGTGTGAAGTTTGTGTAGAAGAAATTGAATGCGCGGTCCGAGTAACTCGAAACAGTATGGATACTTCTGACAGAAAATAATTAATAATAAGTGTGTAAAGTTATCGAAAGGAGATGTTTCAAAACCGGTCCAGTATATGTATGTACAGTACCTCGAAAAATCGAGAAAAATCCCTGGAATTCGGGAAAAATACAGATAAATTGCATAAGTGCATATTTTTCTTGTAATCATTTGATATTTATCAATTATTTTTATCGACTTTCAATATGGCGTCTCGCCAATTTAGGTACTCTGTGGTTAAAAAACAATGACAGTATACCATAGATCGACCATTGATCATAAATCGTGAACAGTTTAGTGTCACATCTTGTCAGACTAAAAGTACGGTAACGTAGTGATTCTCTTTGACAATGTAATATGACAGAAATAAACATATCAAACGTCAATAATCAATCAACATGACAGCTTACCGCCATGACGGGTTTTTCGAGCTGTTCGACCAATTTACCAGCTAGGTGCCAGAGTTTCTCTAAGAGATTTTTTTAAAGATATTGGTATTCTCACGGTTGCATCACAATTCATCTTCGCCAACATTTTATATATTAGGCAAAATTTGCACTTGTACACTAAAAACAGTGATATTCACAGTGTTAACACTAGAAATAAGGACAAACTACGTGCCCCCTTTCACCGGCTTCATAAGGTTCATAACTCATTTGTTGGGCTTGGTATAACCTTTTATAACAAGATACCCTCTTCTTTGCTAGACTTGCCTTTCAATGCGTTTAAAGCTCAAGTAAAATCTAACCTTTGCTCAAAGGCTTACTATTCCATCAACGACTACTTACACGATAAGAATAGTTGGTCGCCCTAATTAACTCAAGACAATGTTCATGTTCTTTCTCCAGAATCAGGTTACTGACAGGTTATTGTTATTAGTATTAACTTATTTATTTATTTTACTTCAATGGTCCTAGTTTTTCATCTGTGACTCAAGTGACAGCTATGTGACCAGAACCCAGCTATGCATAAATATGTAAGCTGTCACGCCCTTTATGCCTGGAGGCTTTTATTTAGGTAGTAAGTTTTTATTTCCATTTGAATTAATTATTTTTCAGCTTGAGTACGTATAGTTTTTATTATATTTGTTGGTATATTGGCGTGGCTAGCTGACATATTTTATGGCAAATAATTTAAGTTTCTTGTAATGTTAATGACTGAACATAGGTTCCTAGTATTGTATACATGCACTATATTCTAACTGAACAGACAGCTGTGCTGCTGGGAAGTTTGTTCCGCCACTTCTTCTTCCCAGCGATAGCACTAGGAAGTGGTGAAGGGCGGGCGTTTTTGGGGGACTGTCTTTTGTAATTTTGACGTTCGAAAAGTGCTGACTCTCAGCCTAATTTGAATAAATGACTTTTGATTTTGATTGATTTTGATTTTTTGTGGTGTGTTGCAATTTCAAGTGTACATTCTTGTGCTTTACTACCAAACAAAGCCAATTTCTAGTAATTGGATGATTGAAAACTGTTAATTATGTTTCCCCATTTTTTAGTATGGTGTACAAAGACCTGGCCGGGGCTCCATACATTTTGAAACATCTCCTTTACCACTGACGGGACAAAAAGGGGTAATTCAGTTTTTAAGGGGAGGATTTGAACTTGAAACTGTATGTTACATTTTCACGCCTAAACCACTGAACTTCTAATTTGGCATAGAGATAGATGGCATCCTGGGGAAGCACATACATATTATCCTGTTAGCACGTTCCCGTGGGATAATTTCCGCCATCCACGCGGGCGAAGCCGCGGGCAGAAGCTAGTTGTAGTAATAAGATTACTATGGTTTTTGCGTAGTAATTTTGTAGGTTTTAGATAATCACAAAGTGTTCTTGGGATCCCTTCTTTTCGCATAATGTTCTTTGTCCTAATATACTTCGGCATAACGATTTTGGCACAATTTGTTTTGGCATAATAATACTTCAGCATAATTTTTTTAGGCATACATTTTATGTTGGCATAATCATCTTAAAGACTAATTTGTTTTGGCATAAATTTGATTCGCATAACGTTACTAGGCCTAATGATTATTAGCATAATAATATTTGGGCATACAATTAATAGAAATAACGGAAACAAATTTGAGTTATTTTTACGTAAATATTTTCACTCGATTCTGAATCACTTTTTCCAAGAGTCGGGGTGCCCCAAGGTCTAACACATCTCGATTTAGTAAAAAGGCAATGAGAACTTAGGATGCAAGAGCGAGCGAAGCGAGCTCGGGAATTGGGGCACCCCGACTCGGACAGGTTAGGTTCGAAGGGGATGACGGGGGCTCAAGTGAGCGAGCGGAGCGACCGAACGAGCCCCCGTCATCCCCTTCGTGTTAGGTTCCTTTAAACCCTGCAGACAGAAATAGGGGCCCCGCGAAGCGGGGCTCCGTCGACTACGCCTTATTATTATTGTTATGCTTAATAAAGTTATGCTTTAGAATGTTATGCTTAATAAAGTTATGCTTTAGAATGTTATGCTTAATCATTATTATGGTTAGAGAAATTATGCGTAAAAAAATTATGCGTAAGCTGTTATGCGTAAATAATTTATGCGAAAATATAATTAGGACAAACAAAAGTATGCCAAGTTATATTAGGTCTTAAAATGTTATGCAAATGGATAGGGAACCAGTGTTCTTGCAGGGCAAACACTAGGATTTTCAGTAAAAAAAAATTTAAGTTAACAGTGGTTAAATACCATTAATCCTAGAAGTTTTAATTAATTGCGGAACTTTTATTTTTATGTAGGTAATCATTGGTTATGGCAATATTATCAATTGTAATCAATGTTAAAGTTTGAAGTCTTTGTGCCGTTGTTAATGCTAATATTATTAATAATTTTTATTTAAACCTAATGTTGTATTTGGGTAAATTACTTATATAATCTAGTATAATACTTGGGTCCCAAGTTTCACTGTATTTAGGTTTATTTGGCCTTAGCTTAAAAACACCTCTAAAAATCTGTTTATATCTGGGTTTGTACTTAATTCACAGTCTAAAAGTAGAGATAAAGCTGATCTTATACTATTCAATGTTCCATAAGTCGCACCACTGTGGACTTTCTCTGTAAGAAATTGTAAGATGGCGTGCACTGATTCAGTTGTAGGATCAGCTTTATTAGTTTTACAAAATTTCCACCATTGTTTGTAACATGAACTATATTGTTGTAAAGTATTTTTAGTTAATGAACTTAATAAAATATTAACACATTCTAAAGAGTACCCTTTTCTTAAGTCTACTTAAGAAAAGGGTACTCTTTAGAATGTGTTTTGCTGATAACATCCCTGCAATCAGTGTAAGATTCTTGTGAAGGTGTTGTAGCTACGGGAGCTGCGATTCCATCCCCAAGTTTAAGGTAATCCAGCGTTTTCTTTTCGTCAGCCATCACGGTTTTCTTCACGTCAGCCATGAGCCACCACGTTGTCAACCCGATTATTCACTTGGTCGATCCGGATTTCAGCTTCCGACAGGCGGTTGTCACATTGAGCAACCTTATCCTTCACCTCCTTCATGTCTTTCCCGAAGGTAGCGTGAAGATCCTTCATAAGGAGCATCTGCACTTCCTGGCGGCGCGCTTGCTCCTCCTTATCATGTTGGACCTGTTCTTCCAACCGACGAGCCTGTTCCTCCTGTCGGCGAGCCTGTTCCTCCTGTCGGCGGGCCTGTTCCTCCTTGTCCCGCTGGAGCTGTTCTTCCAACCGACGAGCCTGTTCCTCCTGTCGGCGAGCCTGTTCCTCCTGTCGGCGGGACTGCTCTTGCAGCATCATCATCAGGGCAGCAAAGTCTGGTGCTGCTGATGCTGCTGCGGACAGGTCGGCCTCCGTGGTTAGCTGGCCCTCCAACCTCTGCGGCATAGCTCCACCAAAACGTCTCTGGTCCGCCTCCTGTTGGCGTTGACTCCAGGTAGGGATACCCTCCGTGTCGTCTTTAGGTAAAATCGGCATGATTTGAATCCCACTTCTGACACCAATTTGTTATGAGCTTCGGGTTCGTGACAATAAAAACTGCCGATAAAAATGACCAAAAGTTACACTTTAACTAAACAACACTAATAACAACTCAAAAACACTAATTATAAAACACAATCGCTCTTAAGTCGCACTTGAAGATCGCTTTCGATGTATTCTTGCTTCTATCGTAGAACCAAGTCTGATTGGTCGCGGCTAGTTCCGGCCTTATATAGTGCCGTAGATAGTTCCAGAACCTTCTATTGTAGAAACATCTAGAATGTTCGAGTACATACTGGCCCCGACTGACCAGATGTCGATAGTTCTAGTAAGTTCTAGCATCGACATCTCTACTCGATAATAGATGGCGCCAGTGACTCTATTAGTTCTGCAATTCGAAACCAGATGGCGCTAATGGTAAATAATGTCACCATGTATCAGGCAGCTTCCCCATGCCAGTACATAAAAAACCGCATAAACTTGAATGCAGGCCTTATACAGCCAGTCGTTGCAAAATGTTTAAAAATAATATAGCTCATAGAATTACACCATCTATAGTAGAATACGAGAATCCCAATGAAATTTATGGTGCCCTTTTTGATGTTGTGCAAAAAGAGTACCAATCCACTTTCGAGTGGTTCCTCTGTTGGCTTTAATCAATGGGCTACTCCGGGAATTTATAAAAGTAGAGCGAGACTATACGAGTTATATGGTTTGAAAAAATACAGGTTTGATACTCCTTTCCTAGAGTATGTCAAAAATTATTCAAAAAGATTAGTGCTTTTGCTAAATCAAAATTTTTAGGCGATACAATTAAAAATTCTAATAATAAAGTAAAAACCACTTGGAAAATTATTAACAATGAAACGGGTAAATCTGTTAAACAAGAAAAACAACTTGAGATTATGGTCGACAACAAATTAGTTAATAATGCAGCCAGTGGCGTGCGTTCCATAAAGACAGAAAGACACTGCCTACCCTAGTTCTGATAATAGATCTAATATTATTTTATCAATAAACAAAACAACATAAAAATCTTAAATCATAAATCAGCTCCACCTATCGAGTGCCGGTGTTATCATTAAGATCGATACAGTTTACTGCACTAGCGCCACCTCGCCTTTGCAACGGCAAAGACACAAACTATTCGTCTCTGAATATTTTGTATGTGTGCTCCGTGGAAACTCGTGGTCATGCGTATTTTTATGTGTGTGCGTTCCTATAGCTACATGGGCTTTGCTGACACACAATGACAAAAATCACGCACACAACTGCATGAAAAGCCAGTGTCTTGTTCGAGTTGTTCTTTAAAGCTAACACGAAAAATTACGATCCTAACCGAACATTTCCGACGAAAGTTTGCTATGCAATGCGAATATTTTAAGAAGTAACATTGTTTCATTGAATTTTATATATTTAGATTGCCATCATTTTTTTGTCGTATTAATTTTCCTTTTTACTACGTAATTTCAATAGTCAATAGTAGCCATTATTGTTTGATGTGTGTTGTGTTTATGTGACTTACGCTATCAGATATTTAGGATTTTAACATTGTGATTAGAGTGAAAAATGGATAATATTGTCTGTGAAAGTTGTTCAGATGGTGTGTGTACCTATTGATAAAATAAAATATGACGCGTTTTCAAAACTATCTTTTAGTGAAAAAAAACAAGTTATCGAGATAGGTCGTCCTACACCGGATTTGCAATTAATACAAACTAAAAGTAAAGTCAATCGTAAATTAAATACAAAACAATATGATTCATATCATTGGCTGACAGGTTGCTTATACAGTAATCGGTTATTTTGTTTCGTTTGTTGACACTCGATGGACTTACAATTCGCGTACCTACTGTAAATGTAATTTTCAAATCTTATTTACATTTAATTGATTTATTTGAGGATATGGCTGAAAACGAAGGCTCTTGGGATGGTGAGACATTAAGTCAAGTTTCGTATTTGTTACACAATTTAGAAGACTTTCAATTCCAGTTTTTATTTCATGTGTTTAACGAAATATTCGCAGAAACTGATGTGCTTTACGAAATTATGCAAAACAAGACATCAGATGTGACTTATTGCATTAAAAAAATTAGGGACTTTGAATCGTTTTTGGAATCATTCAGATCTAGGTTTGAATTAATTTTTGAAGTCGTAAAAATAATCACAGGGCCGCCAAAACAAAAACGTAATGTTGTGGACGCGAAAACCAATTTTAAGCGCATTTTTATTGAAATTATAGACAATATATCCATCGAATGTCGCGACCGATATAAAAATCTGAAAGAGTTAAAAAATTTTGGAATACTTTCATGCGAAAATTTCAATAAATATAATGACAATTTTCCGGTTGAATTAGTATCGCAATTCGTAAATGTTTATAAATTATACGACTTTAACTTAGACCGCCTTATCAATGAGCTCAAATGTGTTTATAAATCTGCCGAATTCAAAAACCTTAGTATTTACAAAATTATAGAACATTTTTACGAAAATAACATAAATACAGTTTTTCCCGAAGTACTGCGTTTGGCAAAATTAATTGTTACAGTTCCCGCGAGCAGTGCTTCAACCGAAAGGTCATTCTCGTCGCTAAAACGTATACACACCTACTTAAGAAATACACAAGGCCAGCAACGACTTACAGATCTTTCCACGATTTCAATAGAAAAAAACCTTCTTACGGAAATAAAACGCCTTCCCAACTTTTAAGATTCCATATTGCAGATATTCTTACAGAAAGATAGGCGTGTAGATTTAATATACAAATAAAACAATCCTATATACTTAGTATACTCACACCACCATCTTTTCAATGATTTTATTTAAATTTTGCAAATCACACAAACATTACCAAACATCAAACAAACGCGCCGAAAGGCCACTTCGAATATCCGTAAATTGATATGTCTATAAAATCAGTCAATCTATGGATATTTGAGTTGGCATTTGGCAATTACCTACATCATCAATCGACAAGACGACGAACCAAAACCAACGTGTAGTATTTTTGGTGAGTACAATTTTCTGCCTACCCTGTCATAAAACTGTGTGCACGCCACTGAATGCAGCTGACGTAGCTGAGGCATTTAATGAGTTTTTTGCCAACATACCGATAACTACGACTCGCTCCTTAAATTCTTCCCCGTCTAAAGCTGAAGACCTTTTGCATAGTAGTGTACCTAAATGTAGTCCTTTATTTAGTTTCGAACACGTAACCCCGCGTGATGTAGTTAATATTTTTAATACACTTAAGTCTAAAAACACCGGTGATTATTGGGGCATCTCCATTAAACTTTTAAGTAATATAATAGACATCGTAGCCCCCTATCTAGCTGTTACTTTTAATAAATGTCTTGATTTAGGAACTTTTCCTGACCTCATGAAGAGTAGCAAAGTCATACCATTATTTAAATCAGGTAATAAGAATGACGTTAGCAATTTCAGGCCTATTTCTATTTTACCTGCGTTTAGCAAAATATTTGAAAAGTTAATACTCAAGCAGTTGCTAAGACATTTTAATTTAAACAGCCTCCTCCATAATGAGCAATATGGCTTTACAAAGGGTCGTTCAACTACAGACGCGGGTGTTGCTCTGCTGAGACACATATTTGACGCATGGGAGAAATCGCAAAATGTTATTGGAGTTTTCTGTGATCTCTCCAAAGCCTTTGATTGCGTGCACCATGACACGCTTTTGCGTAAGTTACGTCATTACGGTGTCCGAAACGTGGCTCTCAACGTAATAATTTCTTATTTATATAATAGGGTCCAATGTGTAGATGTTAATGGCGTGAAATCTTCCGGGCTACCAGTTCAGTTAGGTGTTCCGCAAGGCTCAATACTGGGTCCATTTTTGTTCTTAGTATACATCAATGATTTACCATTCCATTTGAAGGGCATCTGTGACGTTGTACTGTTTGCAGATGATACCTCTCTTATTTTTAAAGTAGACAGGAATAGACAAGATTTTGACGACGTAAACAGTGCACTCTCAATAGTTACAGATTGGTTTACGTCAAATAACCTAGTTCTCAATGCCAAGAAAACGAAATGTGTAAAGTTTGCCTTACCGAATGTCAGAAATCTAGGACCCAACATCGTCTTAAATAAAGAGGTGCTTGAAACAGTAGGCTCGGCAATTTTTCTAGGACTAACAGTAGATGCCAAACTTCAGTGGGGACCTCATATATCAAGTCTAGCAGGAAGGCTCAGTTCGGCTGCCTACGCCGTCAGGAAAGTAAGACAATACACTGACGTTGATACAGCTCGTTTAGTCTATTTTAGTTATTTTCACAGTGTTATGTCCTACGGTATTCTGCTGTGGGGCAAAGCCGCTGATATACAAAATATATTTGTCCTTCAAAAACGAGCTGTTCGAGCAATTTACCAGCTAGGTGCCAGAGTTTCTCTAAGAGATTTTTTTAAAGATATTGGTATTCTCACGGTTGCATCACAATTCATCTTCGCCAACATTTTATATATTAGGCAAAATTTGCACTTGTACACTAAAAACAGTGATATTCACAGTGTAACCACTAGAAATAAGGACAAACTACGTGCCCCCTTTCACCGGCTTCATAAGGTTCATAACTCATTTGTTGGGCTTTATAACAAGATACCCTCTTCTTTGCTAGACTTGCCTTTCAATGCGTTTAAAGCTCAAGTAAAATCCAACCTTTGCTCAAAGGCTTACTATTCCATCAACGACTACTTACACGATAAGAATAGTTGGTCGCCCTAATTAACTCAAGACGATGTTCATGTTCTTTCTCCAGAATCAGCTTACTGACAGGTTATTGTTATTAGTATTAACTTATTTATTTATTTTACTTCGATGGTCCTTGTTTTTCATCTGTGACTCAAGTGACAGCTATGTGACCAGAACCTAGCTATGCATAAATATGTAAGCTGTCACGCCCTTTATGCCTGGAGGCTTTTATTTAGGTAGTAAGTTTTTATTTCCATTTGAATTAATTATTTTTCAGCTTGAGTACGTATAGTTTTTAATATATTTGTTGGTATATTGGCGTGGCTAGCTGACATATTTTATGGCAAATAATTTAAGTTTCTTGTAATGTTAATTACTGAACATAGGTTCCTAGTATTGTATACATGCACTATATTCTAACTGAACAGACAGCTGTGCTGCTGGGAAGTTTGTTGCGCCACTTCTTCTTCCCAGCGATAGCACTAGGAAGTGGTGAAGGGCAGGCGTTTTTGGGGGACTGTCTTTTGTAATTTTGACGTTCGAAAAGTGCTGACTCTCAGCCTAATTTGAATAAATGACTTTTGATTTTGATTTTGATTAGCGCGTAACAATATTAACGTTGTGCATTTTTGATATTTTGGAATGCGGACTACTCTCCCTCCGTCTTACGAATTTTCGATCAGGTCACGTGTCCTGACGCCAGTTTAACATTTTTTACCCATCACAACAAAAAGAAAAGAAGTTCAAGAAGAACAAGTGAAGTTTTCAAGTTTTCACTTCAAAAATTGAAAATAAAATTCTTATTACAGTATTTTAATATCTACTAATTTACTTACTTAAAATTTTGAGTTCAATGTATGATGTTGTGTACAGATGAGCCGCGCCGCAGTCGCACGCCGGGCGGCGCGGGCGCGCCTGCTCCCTCGCCGCCCGCGGTCGTCTCCTCGCCCCTCTCGGCGCCCGTCGTGCGACACGCAAGGGTAAGTCACTATTATAACAATAAAAAAAAACAATATTTTTTTAAATAAAATGTTTATTTGACAGTCAGTAAACAAACGTGCGCATGAATAGGTTTGTTGACTGGCCTAGACTGTCCTCTCATACCAATACTGAAATTTAAAAACACTGTAAAAGGAAATTATTTTTAAAAGAGTCACCGTGGACTTTCTCGCCGGCTCTTCTTCATAGGAAAAAACAAATTGGAACCTTGCTCAGCACGTTTCATTATAGGTTTATGTGAAGTTTTTTTTTACATTTACGTCATTCGTTTTCATTTTTTTCATAGAACCATTCCACAACTGTTTACCAACAGCGACCTCCTGTTAATGTCATTCAAGCCCCACTCGATCCTTGTAGCATGTGTTGTGATGATGAATGATTAAGTAAGTGCTTAAATCAAATCAAATCAAATCAATATTTCCAATAAACCAAACTACTACAAGTCAAACAACTTTTTTCCATGCAACATATGCATTACATTCATGATTTATAAAATAACTCATAATCTCATTCACTCACAAATAACGTTCACAACGAAAGGCCAAACTCACAAATCCTCATCAGCAGCATCATGTCGAGCCAGTCACCCTGTTTTGTCCAGTATTAGAACAATTATGGAAAAAAGTATTGGAATAAATTGCTAAATGCGAATAAAACTCTTAAAACTGAAATATGAACAGGTTAATAGGATCAAGCGAGAAGTGGTGGCCCAGTGTAGCTCGAGTAAACTTATGGCGTAGGCAGGCGCTTTACTTTGTGGCAATAAGACGAACCAACAGGCAGGCGCTTTACTTTGTGGCAATAACACGAACCAACAGGCAGGCGCTTTACTTTGTGGCAATAACACGAACCAACAGGCAGGCGCTTTACTTTGTGGCAATAACACGAACCAACAGGCAGGCGCTTTACTTTGTGGCAATAACACGAACCAACAGGCAGGCGCTTTACTTTGTGGCAATAACACGAACCAACAGGCAGGCGCTTTACTTTGTGGCAATAAGACGAACAAACAGGCAGGCGCTTTACTTTGTGGCAATAACACGAACCAACAGGCAGGCGCTTTACTTTGTGGCAATAACACGAACCAACAGGCAGGCGCTTTACTTTGTGGCAATAACACGAACCAACAGGCAGGCGCTTTACTTTGTGGCAATAACACGAACCAACAGGCAGGCGCTTTACTTTGTGGCAATAACACGAACCAACAGGCAGGCGCTTTACTTTGTGGCAATAAGACGAACAAACAGGCAGGCGCTTTACTTTGTGGCAATAACACGAACCAACAGGCAGGCGCTTTACTTTGTGGCAATAAGACGAACAAACCAAGACATGTGTACGGGTTGTAGTAGTTAACTCCGTACACTGATTTGTCGTGAAGGTTGGTGAGGTCAGTTAGTATAGAGATACACGTTCCACTGAGATGCACTAAGTAGTTAAGATTATTTAAGTTAAGAGTAAGTTACAGTACTAGAGTGGAAGGCGATTATTTTTCTCAGTTGTTGATAGGTACCCAGTTATAAGTTCACTATATTTTAATGTCATTAGTCATCATGTCATTTTATTACGCTAACTTATGACGCGCATCGTTGGTCTAGAGTAGGAGAGTGACATCTACCAATCCGCGCTGCGCGTCTGGGCCCGCGCGGTGTCTGCTACAGCCCACTGTTGTCATTGCAATGATTATTTCCACTCTGTAAGTGCTCTCGCCGTAGCACTTGCTACGCGTGCGATACGCTGCCGACCAATTTCAAACGGTACACTATTTTATTCTGACTAAATAAACCTGTTCAATAAATACGACACAAGGAAGAGTGCGATTAAACACAACAAGCCAACACGAAAGCAGTGACAAAGACACGTCCGGTCAGAGTAGGAGCTAATGAAGTTGGCTTAACGTTGAACGTTCAGCATGTGTCACAGCTCACACGTGCTCTCCGCGCTTGTGTGTTGGTGTGAGTAGCCGCCGATAGTGAGCTCCGCGTGCTCACGGACACGCCACATCGTATTCTACAAGAGTTTTCTGGTTTAAGTAGTAAGTAGGTACCTTGATTAAACTAGCGAATTTGTAGTACGTATGTACTCATACGAGTTTACCACGCTTACAATCATTACACAAACAAAATCTGATTAGTTATGATAACTGTTATTTTACGATAGATGTAATGTAATGACATGTAATGACTTTACTTTCGGGTATTGCAACTAAAATAAAATTAACTAAATAGGTGTATGATCTAGTGTGATTTGCTACGAGAGGGGTGCTACGCGAGCGCTACGAGTGCGTAGGGCTACGATTGCGTAGCGCAAGCTACGGGCTATGAGACGAGATGTCGATTCTCTACGATAGTTATTCCTATTATTACATTTGATTTTTATGCAACCTATTAAGACGTAGGCGAATAATGAGCACCCTTGATTGTCCAATTAATCAATTTAATATTTTGAGAGTGGACAACATTAAGAAAGTTGGAAGTTTATTGATCATCTCTACGATTGGCGATATAATAAAACCCATACCTAGTATAGTAAATTATAGTAAGGTGGTGCGCATGCTCGGTCTTCTAACACGTTGCTGACTGACTACTGCCTATTATTGTTCTGGCTAAAGCAACTCAGTGGTCATTCGTCACGTGCTGAGCAAATTGATCGAATACATGTCATTATTATTTGAATGACGTGTCCGGTAGGCGGTGCATTATGCGACCGTCGCGACCACCTGTGGCGCCGCGCCGTGTGCGCGCTTGCGGACACGAGCAGGCGGCGTACACTAGTGCCTTCCTTGTTCCTAATATTTTACTAAATTAAAGAAATTGACGAGAAACCATGACGCAACAAAAAGCTAGATAATTTCATACAGATTACATAAATTCACACCTGCAGGCAGCACCTTCAGAACTGCACCTGCTACGATCTTCATAAATATAAGTATTCCATTTTTCCTTCCAAGTTTATGCATTTGGTCATACACGCGCGCCCGTGCGAGTACTACGCGCCTGACTTCTTTATTCAGATTTTTTCTATTTTATCTCTCAAAAAAATATTAAGAGTTGATTCTTTGTTAGATAACAGAATGGCAAAAGTGTCGTGTTCTAGCGACTGCATTATAGCGTTATCTCTTGGGATCGATGTGGTACGATCTGTTCTTTTGTAAAGTTCTATTTAGTTTTGTTTACTTCGGTCTGCTGCAAGAGAGTTATCAAACCGTGCAAATTGGAAAAACACCAGAATTTGTTAATGGATTCGAGAACATGAATACTTGTAGCCTGTTAGGTTCGAGAGCGGCGCGCGTACGTCGCGCTGGCGGCAGGCGTACGTCGCGCTAGGTATTACAGCGCGCTATTTAGCTCGGTGGGTTATTAAAATTTGGCAAAACAACGCGCCGGTAATCTGCCGCTCATTTGCCGCTCCAGCGCGCCACCCCGCGCGCCTCTCCGCGCCCCACCCGCGCCCCTCCCGCCGCCTCATTACTGATACATTTTGCCGAGCGATTGCATGCTAAATGATGAGGAATATTATAACTAAACAATTGGACGCAATCCTCTTAACCGCTGCGGGAACTGGTCTGCCGGCGAGCAGTCGTCGCCTCACCCAGTCGACTCATTTGAAGATGCGTTCCGTAGCGAACTTGTCGAACTTAGTTATATAATAGTATGGGTAGTGTGTAGGAGTTGTGTGCAGAGGCCGTCGAGTGGTGTACGTGACGTCGGCGTCGCGGTGAGTAATTGATTGATGATTGTGCGCAGCGGGGCACGGGCGGCGCGGCGCGGCGCGGCGCGATGCGGTGCGAGGCGATGCGGGCCGACCTTCGCACCTGGTGCACGTTGTGACGAGATTTATAACGCGAGCTCAGGCGTGGCGAGCCCCGCAGCTTCCACCAGAGTGCGAAGATTTAAGCGCCTAAAACTTTTTATTAAGCGGTGTATCGCACCTTTATCATGTTGGTGTAAATCCTTCCGTCTACGACGAGCCTCCTGAGCACCCATCACATTATATCGTCTGTGTTGTAATGACAGTCTGTAGCAGTACCTACCTAAAGAAAAAGTTGGTAAAATGTTGCGCTCATCTGACTATTGAAGTTTTTGAACATTGTGTTTGAAATGAGAGGATGTGCGGATTGTGTGGTCACCGAGCCGTTTCCCCAGTGAAGCTTCTTTATGCAAATACTTGTTTTATTACATGTTCCAAAAGCAAAAGGTACACGTACACGTAGTAATAAGGCTGCGAGCACACAAGTGAGCGGCCTGCCGCTCGGTGCGCGCTGAATATTCATGCGCGAGTCCTTAGCTCGGGAGAGTGCCTTCTTTGCGTCTCGCCTTCACTACGGAAATGACCTTATCAAGGACCGTTTTAAAAAGTTACGATTGCGAACCGCCGGATGTAAGTTTAGTAATGATCGCAAGAGGTCCCATGCCGGGGCACAGTGGCCCAGAGTTCATCTCTTGTAAGAATATTATGTGTTGCCGACGAACCATATCATTTGTGTGTATAATTATAATATAATTATATGTATATGATAATATAAATTTGGAATTACAGTACGTGGCAACCAACCCCAGGTATGCTTTTAGTTTAGACAATCTGTATTTAACGGGAAACGACAACGGAAACTTCTGATGCTTCGAATGGATTGAAGTTTCCTGACTTTATGGTCGCCGTCGTGCGGACTGCTGCCCTGATTCGGAACGTCCATGGTCGTTGAAGTGGCAAGTGGGCGTTAACGAAGAACCATGCCGTGCGAGTTACCGTAGCTGACAACGTACAATGAGTTGGTGACAATATTCAGTCGCTGGATACAAAAGTTAAAGTGGCTTATCTTAATAGTGTAGGAGACAACTTGACCGCGGGTTATTAATTGCGCACCCTCCTCCCCCGCCAGCGGGGTAATAGACTTAGTCCCTCTACTCGCCGCCTGATATAAAAGTGTACCGTGTAAATGTTTGGGAATTCGCAGCTGTGCTGGTGTTGCTCGAACATGGTGTCTTCACTACGTCGTCATCAACATATTAACACCCTCTACAATATCTCCATCAAGGGGACTGAACTCCTCTTGTTTACTGGTGTCACCGTACACTTCTTTTTTGGTAGCTCCTGGGAGCACATTGTACTGGGATCGATCCATCATCACTGAAAGGACTATTGTTGCCAATAAGCCTGATATAGTGGTGGTGGATCGATCTGAGCGGCGCGCAATGATTGTTGACATAACTTTCCCGCATGATGAGAAGCTCGTGAAAACCGAGAAAGATAAAACAAATCAAGTATCTTGACTTGGCTCGCGAGTTTGTCGACATGTGGCATGTGGACTCAGCGATCATTGTGCCGATAGTCGTGACAGCCAATGGCTTATTAGCCAAGAGCCTCGACCAACACCTGAGGAGGCTCTTATTGGGCAGCTGGATCAAGGGCTTGATTTAGAAAGCAGTACTTGTGGACACGGCTCACATTGTCAGGAAGTTCCTCTGGAGCCCGCACCGCCGGTAGCTGGGATCCTGTTCCGGATACCGGTGGGCTACTATTTTTTATATTTTTTAATGTTTTTTTCTAAATCTTTTTGTTTATAAAAAATATTTAAAAATTCATACATCACATTCCACCGACTTCTACTCCTACTCCTTCACAGTGCACGCGGTGTGATTGTGGAGTTCACTACCGCCTGCCATTATAGGCACTGTCAAACTATTGCAGTTTTCAAAAGAAGAGTGAAAGAACACTATCTGTCCTCTTCATCATAGTTGTGTATGTATTATTTTTTTGAGTATGATATAATTATTACCATTCTAGTAATATTTATTTAAGAAGTATTTATGTATGTTTATTTGTATATTCTCGTAATTTTTTTTTTTTTTTTTTGTTTAGTTTTTAACTGAATTGTTTTTTTGATTCTATGTATTATTTTTTGTCTCCTTTGCTCTATCACACGCTGTCTACATCTCTGTATGTATTGTATTATCTCAGGTATGCTGGAAGAGATTTCTTATGAAATAAGCATCACCTCTGTACCTACCTATTTTTTCTGTTCTGTTTTTCAATGTCTGTTTATATGTGTGTACAGTCACCAAAGGAGATAAGTAACCAGGGTCGTCGGATATAGTTGAAGTTTAGTAAGAAACCGATGGATGTTTTCGAATGAAATTTAATTTGATAAATAAACTGTTCGTTTTTTATTAACTAAATTAAATTTTATTCGAAAACATCCATCGGTTTCTTACTGAACTCCAACTATATCCGACGAACCTGGTTACTTATCTCCTTTGGTGACCGTACATAAATGGTAAAATAAAATAAAAATGTAATTTGTAAGTATTAATTAAAAGTGAAATAAAAATCAAAATCAAAAGTCATTTATTCAAATTAGGCTAAGAATATATATTCAGCACTTTTCGAACGTCAAAATTACAAAAGACAGTCCCCCAAAAACGCCCGCCCTTCACCACTTCCTAGTGCTATCGCTGAGAAGAAGAAGTGGCGCAATAAACTCCCCAGCAGCACAGCTGTCTGTTTAGTTAGAAAATACTTGATTGTATATAATACTGGGCGTTAAGTAATTAACATTACAAGGCACATAACATAAAATTAAATTACTTGCAATATGTCAGCTAGCCACGCTAATATACCAACAAATATAATAAAAACTATACGTATTCAAGCTGAAAAATAATTAGTTAAAATGTAAATAAAAACTTACTACCTAAATAAAAGCCTCCAGGCATAAAGGGCGTGACAGCTTATATATTTATGCATAGCTGGGTTCTGGTCATGTGACCAGAACCCAGCTATGCATAAATATGTTACTTCGATGGTCCTAGTTTATCATTCTGTGACTTCAAGTGACAGCTATGTAGCTCTCACTTGAAGTCACAGATGAGTTTATTTGAAGTCACAAAATAAGTTAATACTAATAACAATAACCTGTCAGTAAGCTAATTCTGGAGAAAGAACATGAACATTGTCTTGAGTTAATTAGGGCGACCAACTATTCTTACCGTGTAAGTAGTCGTTGATGGAATAGTAAGCCTTTGAACAAAGGTTGGATTTTACTTGAGCTTTAAACGCATTAAAAGGCAAGTCTAGCAAAGAAGAGGGTATCTTGTTATAAAAGGTTATACCAAGCCCAACAAATGAGTTGTGAACCTTATGAAGCCAGTGATAGTGAAAGGGGGCACGTAGTTTGTCCTTATTTTTAGTGTTAACACTGTGAATATCACTGTTTTTAGTGTACATGGGCAAGTTTTGCCTAATATATAAGATGTTGGCGAAGATGAATTGTGATGCAACCATGAGAATACCAATATCTTTAAAAAAATATCTTAGAGAAACTTTGGGACCTAGCTGGTAAATTGCTCGAACAGCTTTTTTTTTTGTTTTTTTTTTATTGACAATGGGCTCACTCTTGACCTCAATCCAGCCCAGAGGCAGGGATGAGATCTACGGTGGAACGAGCTTGCCCAGAAGAAGCCTATTCACTCTCGCCTTGAAGAGATTCGGGTTGTATGAACTCGGGAATGCAGACGCAGGCAGACGGTTCCACTCCTTAGCTGTGCGCATCAGAAAAGATAACGAGAAGCGCTTAGTGCGTATATATGGTATATTAACCAAATAGGGGTGGTATCCCGCAGTGCGTCTGGATCTGGACTCTCGATGGTAGAAAGGTGAAGGCGGGATGAGCTCATGTAGCTCTTGAGCACACTCCCCGAAGTACAGTCTGTAGAAGACGGACAGACAGGCGACACTTCGCCGGTGAGCGAAACTGTGAAGCTTTGCCTCCACCAGCTTTTCATCTCCAATGAGTCTCTTAGCTCTGCGCTCCACTGAGTCTAAAGTGGCGAGTTGGTATTTAGCTGAGCCATCCCACAGGTGACTGCAGTACTCCATACACGATCGGACTTGTGCTTTGTAAAGGGTCAGAAGCTGTCCGGTGTGAAGTACCGCTTAACCTTGTTCAGGATGCCCAGCTTTTTGGCCGCCGTTTGTGCTTTAGACTCAATGTTTTCGCCGAAATTGAGATTTGCTGTCAATTTCATGCCAAGAAGCTCGAGGTTGTCCGTCACAGGTACTGCTGCACCCCGGAAAGTAGGAGCCAGATCAAAAGGGCTCCTTTTCGCGCTGAACAGACAAGCCTGTGTTTTGGTGGTGTTGAAGCTGACCAGATTGTTGTCACCCCACTGGGAGACAAGACTTAAGGTCGCATTCATTCGATCCACCAGGGCCCCTCTTAAGGAACTGACTTCTTCCCCTCCAGCCTTTGCGCTGGACAGATATCTCTCCACGACGGTGCTGTCATCTGCATACCCAACAATACCTGGTATCAGTAGGTCATTGATGTGCAGCAGGAAAAGAGTCGCAGAGAGAACAGACCCCTGAGGAACGCCAGCATCAATCGCCATGAGGTCAGAGGAGCAGCCGTCAATGACTACTCTGATTGACCGTTCACTCAGGAAATCAGATATCCAGCAACAAAAGCCAGCTGGGATTCCATAGGCTGGAAGCTTGCTCAGCAGACTTGCGTGCCAAACCCTGTCAAAGGCCTTCGAGATACCAAGAAACACGGCCAGAGCTTCGCCGTGTTTCTCGATGGCCTCGCCCCAGCAGTGTGTGACATACACCAGAAGATCTCCAGTGGAGCGCCCGCGGCGAAAGCCATATTGGCAGTCACTCAGGAGATCATTCTGCTCAAGATAATAACGTAACGGTAATGACGTAACTTACGCAAAAGCGTGTCATGGTGCGCGCAATCAAAGGCTTTGGAGAGATCACAGAAAACTCCAATAGCATTTTTCGATTTCTCCCATGCGTCAAATATGTGTCTCAGCAGAGGAACACCCGCGTCTGTAGTTGAACGAACCTTTGTAAAGCCATATTTCTCATTATGGAGGAGGCTGTTTAAATTTAAATATCTTCTTAATGAAATAAAGAAGATAATACTGTCATGTCAGAGGTAGCTACTTGGCTCAAGGACGGCTTTCTCCATACGCAACGTAACAAAATACTGAGCCATGTTAAAGCAACAGTAGTGTCACGATATAGTCCAGGCAATGATTTATTTATTAAAATACACAGCTACGCCTGTACTAAAACGGAAACAAAACAAAGAGCTTTGAAGTAATGATAGGAATCCAACTGATTTCATTGTCCATAATTACGACCCATCCCCGACAGGGGAGGGACCCGTAGCTAAATAATAACAGCCGCACAGGTCGATCGGACAGGTTAAGCTACGCTTGCCGCGGTTGGTCTGTGGATGGGTACGTTAAGCCGTTGGTCCCGGCTCTCATTCGTGGATCTTTGACAGTCGTTACGGGTAGTCAGAAGCTCGAAAGCCTGACAACCAGTCTTACCAAGGGGTATCGTATTACCCAGTAACAGGGTTGTGGAGGTCAGATAGGCAGTCGCTCCATGTAAAATACTGGTATTCAGCTGCATCCGGTTAGACTGGAAGCCGACCCCAACATAGTTGGGAAAAGGCTAGGCAGATGATGATGATGATGAAGCGCGCGAGCAATCCCATGGAGCAAGAAAAGTTCAACTTGTTGTATGTAGTGTGTGCCTATCGATAGCTGCGCGCGGATCGAGTGGCGACGGTCGGAAGCTCAACTTAATTAAGCGTCCGCGGCCGCACTTAGCGCCTCTTGTCTAACACTTATCAATTAATACAACCTATCTCCATTCCCCGCCTCCCCGCACCCCCGCCCCTCTCCCCCGATACAATTGACTGGCTTCTAACGACTGGTAGTTACGGTGGCACGCACAATACTTGTCCAGTACACGAGCGGGGCGCATCGCTCAACACCCGTTTAGTAGTTCATAGCTAAGCTAAATAAAACTATTTTTAATGCACATAAACCTCATTATCTTATCCCGACGACTAAAATGCTCTCTCTGCACACACACACACCTTGTTCCCATTCCGGTACTTTCAACCAAAGTTGCTCAAGGTTTGGTCAAGTCATTTGTTAGAACCGACCGAAGCAGGAGCGGGTCGCTAGTATAAAGTCCAATTGAAGATGTTTGACTAATAGGCCGTTCGTGAAAAATATAAAGCTTGAAAAACAAACCTTAGACAGGTTTATGAATTATAAACCCTGTGTTAATACCCATAAAAACGATGATTTGAGAGCAGATAACAGAAAGCAGCTTCAAAAAGTAATTAATCTTATTCTGAAAGTTGTATTGTTGTGGCTGAATCTAGAACGATTACTATTATACCTAGGTGCAAAATTGCAAACTCTTTTTGCTTAGCTTTACGCTTCCCTATTTTTTAGGGTTCCGTAGCCAAATGGCAACGGAACCCTTATGGATTCGTCATGTCTGTCTGTCTGTCTGTCTGTCCGTCCGTATGTCACAGCCGCTTTTTTCCGAAACTATAAGAGCTATACTGTTGAAACTTGGTAAGTAGATGTATTCTGTGAACCGCATTAAGATTTTCACACAAAAATAGAAAAAAAACAATAAATTTTGGGGGTCCCCATACTTAGAACTGAAACTCAAAAATTTTTTTTTCATCAAACCCATACATGTGGGGTATCTATGGATAGGTCTTCAAAAATGATATTGAGGTTTCTAATATCATTTTTTTCTAAACTGAATAGTTTGCGCGAGAGACACTTCCAAAGTGGTAAAATGTGTGTCCCCCCCCCCCTGTAACTTCTAAAATAAGAGAATGATAAAATTAAAAAAAATATATGATGTACATTACCATATAAACTTCCACCGAAAATTGGTTTGAACGAGATCTAGTGAGTAGTTTTTTTTTAATACGTCATAAATCGTAACGTAACGGAACCCTTCATGGGCGAGTCCGACTCGCACTTGGCCGGTTTTTTTTTTTATTTGTGCGCCGTTGACTAATAGTTAGTAACAAATACAACAAAACTCTTCACTCCTTCCACCACTTCTTCTTCGTAGCAAAAGCACTAGGGTCTTAGGAAGTGGTGAAGGGCCGGCGTGTTGGGGGACAGTCTTATGTAAGTTTGACGTTCGAGAAGTGCTGATTCTCAGCCTAATTTAAGTTAAGTAAGAACCTCTTTTGAGAAGTTTATATTTCTTAAAAACGGAGTACAACTATTAGTCTTTTCAAGTTTAGCACAGCCGATCGATTCTGTAACCATATACCTACGTAAGATCTCGAATAATCCCACTAACCGGAGCCATACGTAACATTGCAAAATGCGTACCCTACAAGCTAAGACATACTATTTACAACACGCTAGTCAAGCCACATTTGGAATATCTGATCCAAGTATGGGGACAAGCTGCAAAAACGAATCAACAACATCTACAACGAACACAAAATAAAATCATCAAAGTCCTATTCAATTACAACTACTACACTCCTACAGAATTACTCTACAAAAAAACAAAATTATTTAACCTACAACAATTATATACATACCACACATGCATGACAATCCGAAAGATCCTTAAGACCAACATACACACAAATATTTCATTCACACAAAAGACTCATAGATATAATACCCGTAATCAAGACGACCTGGAAGTACCAAGAGTAAGAACCCTGCACGGTAGAAAAACTATACAGTATGAGGGGGTTCGGCTGTATAATAAATTACCTAAAAAAGTCAGAGAGTGCACAAGCATACCAACATTTAAAAAATGTTTAAGGAATCATTTGTTAGACACATAGGTTCGTATTTTCACTATTTTTTTATTTTTATTATTAGACATAAGTTTAGCGTGAGTTGCTTCGTATCTTAGTTACCTACCTAACAACATAATTACTTTTTTATTTATTTTTTACAAAAGAAAATATTAATATGGAGCTGTTTATTAGATGGCTCGACGTCGTAATGTAATCTACAACATATTTTTAGTTAAGTTTCTCTATAAGTGAACTGTATGTTCTTTGAGAAAATAAATGTCTTTAAACCGAACCATCTCACCGTGAAAATTTAGGTGAAGTGAGCGTGGAGTGAGCTGTCATTCTAAATAATGCTAGGGATTGACACTACTGACAACTCACATCAAGCTCACTTCACTTGAGTTTTCACGGTGAGATTTTTACAGAATCGACCGGCTGCACGTACCTACACACTTCTATTGAGCTTTAAGAGCAATTTGCTTATCAGTGGAATTGCCCCAATACATTATCCCAAAACGTAACGCTGAAGAGACATTAGCTTTGTATGCCATCAGAATTACGGACTCATTTGCTATTTTCGCAAGATTATAAACTGATGATTCACTGATGCGATGTTTATTGAGCGTATTGTGTATTAACTCACATGAACCTGCGGGGTGATTGCGGTAGGGTAGGGACTGGTCCAACGCTAAGCGTGGCAGTATATCGTCCCGGCTTCGATTCCCAGTACATAAAGTCCACAACGGTCCAGAACAGGGGTCGCAAACTGTAATTGATTTTGCCCGTTTGGAAGTTTTCAGTTGGGTATACGAGTAGCTCGGGATTGAAATTGTATATGGTGATAGGCTTTCATGGGCTTAATCGTGTCGGACGCGTCTCATAGCACACGACTGTAACATAGAGCGCAGCTCTCTTCCATGGCGCTAGGAGCTAGTTCGGATGAGTGTTTTAATACGTAGGTACCTATGCCAGTAGAGCATTGAAACTGGCTATTCATTGTTGTACACTTGTTGCGTGCACCGCACCACCCCGCACCACCCCGCACTGCCCCGCGCCGCACCGCCCGCGTGTGCACACTCAGGAGCTCGGGTAAATAAGTACTGGAGTGAACGTCGCTAAATGATGAGCCGGCAGTAATGGCGACACCGCGCAGGCCGCGCTTCTTTATTGCTTCAAGACGTTCTCTGCTCAAAATATAATGGAATACAAGTACGCTTGCACGAGATGTTCTAGAGACTTGGGGATAGGATTGTTCTAGATTGATTGAATAATAGAACATCCGGGTACGTTTTAGCTTTATTTTATTGATAGCTAATACACTTATTACGCTGTAGATATATTTTTGTAAAACTTTTCAATATCAGCTGCGTCGCGTATCATCTTAGTTGATGGTTGCCCTATGATTGTGTAATTTGCGTCAGTGTCCGGCTGTCTGGCTTTCCGGTTGTCCGGCTACTGATTGTGCGTAGACAATCATTGTGCATTGAAATTCTATTATGTTTGTTTTTTATTCATATAGATACTAAACTAGGAACATACTTTCTGATAATCAAGTAACAGTAATGTAAAATCATAAAATAAAACATTGATATAAATATAATGTTTTTAATCGAACGGAACAGAATTCCTATACAATTAAATTCAGAAATGCAAACCAATACTTATCCTAAAGAGAATAATTAAAAACACGCCAAAAAAAAAAAATTGAAAACTTTTTTATATCTCTGAATTGCAATGGTTTTAATTAGTAGCGGCATTAGCGGCTATTCGAAATATATTGTAATTGATACATTTTTAATACTTGATATTTTATGGATATATAGAAATAATAGATATCGCCAAAAAATATCGATATGTAACGATATTTTTTCTACTAACTGCAGCCGTGTTGCTGCCGCGCCGAGGACCGCGCCGAGGACGTAAGTACCGTACGCGATGAGATAACCGTTCCGGTCCGTCCGACGTCGTCGTGCGGCCCTCGACGTCTATTCAACACGGCCGCCGCATAAGGGACTAACCACACTTATTCGGCTCTGTTCAGCTTTTGTCCATAGAAAACATCGATTTTGTATGTAATGCGTACGCATCCGTTCAGCTTTTCGACCGCGTACGCATTCCATACAAAATCGTTGTTTTCTATGGACAAAAGCGAACAAAGCCGAACAAGTGTGGTTAGTCCCTAACACTGCACGGAGACATTCAATCAATATCAGCTGCGCGCTACTTGAATGATACGAGTCACCACAGAACTGACATCCAGAACGTTACTATCATACAACATATTATCCTATCATTTTATTTCAGAACAATATAGAGGTATGAGGACAGGGCGGTGTCGATGGCTACAAGTACATCTATATTTTATTAGTGAACATTAACCTTATTCCCTACACTAGCTCCTGTCCGCGACTTCATCCGCGTGGACGCCCCAACGCTATTACTTCGGTTTCGCTGAGCGTTCTTTCGTCTTTCGGACTTATTTTCTTTCTGCTCGGCTCCGAAGAGCTGTAGCGTGATGTTAAATAGCCTTTCTCACGAATTGGGCTATCAATCATCAATCAACTGCAAAATTATTTTTGCATGTCTGACTGGTAGTTCCAGAGATTAGCGCGTTCAAACAAACAAACCCTTCAGCGTTATTATTATTACTAGCTGACCCGGCAAACGTTGTTTTGCCATATCAATTATTTGTATATATATGTATTTATAGCTGCCCGGCACTACTTCGTTCGCGTGGTGTCCGATCCGCTGTAAAACGCTGATTGATTGATAGAACCTAGCGAACCCGGCAGACGTCATCCCACCCGAAAAAGCAGCGCCACCTACCGGGTCCAATTAATGCCCAAATAACCTTGTCCTGACAATAATGAACACAAAAAAAAGAATTATCCAATTTGGTGCAGTCGTTCGAAAGTTATGGGCGTAAGTACATAAATATCGAATTTTTGAAATCGGCACAGTAGTTTTTGAGTTGATTCATTACAAACATACACAAACACAAAAATACAAATCTTGTACATAGAAGTATAGATGAAACAGTCTTGAAAACAATATGATTTATTTGGATAAGGATTTAGAAGTATGAATGGTGTGGTCTATTATATTTTGGTCGGTATTTCTATCAACTTTTAAAATGTAAAAAGTGGTTATTGTGACATAACGATATGGTATCGCGAAGTTTTTTGTAGATTGATATGTTCTTTAATATTCTAAGTGTGTGGGTAATATAATAAAACGAAAATGTGTTGTGTTAGGCTGGAATGAGCATGTTCGTGGTGCTCACGAGGTTGCCAGGCTAAACTTTCAAACGTGGTTACTATACGGTAAGCCTGCAAGTGGACCCATCTATAATAACATGGTGGAGTCTCGGCGTCGTTTCAAATATAAGCTAAGATGGTGTCAAAATAACGCCGAACAAATTAAGATGGATATTCTCGCATCACACCACGCAGACAAAAATTTTTAGAGCTTTTGGAAAGGCACGAGAAAACTAAATAGTAGACCTTCGGTCCCTCTAAATGTTAACGGAGTAACTGTGACATTGCGAACGTGTTTAAAAGACTTTTTCAGATAAAACCTTCTTCCTGTGTGTCGGGGATGCTTAATACTAGTGAAATCAGGCAAAATTCGCTTGGGCCCACAGTATGCCCAGCTTTTACTGTTAAGCATGTATCTGCCGTTATAAACCATATGACGAGGGGTAAGTCCCCAGGCCACGATGGAATTAGTATTGAGCATTTGCAACATGCGGGGGTTCATCTGCCAAGGCTTCTGGCTATGTTTCATACGTTTTGTTTAAGACACTCATACCTACCGGATGAATGTATAAAGACCGTGGTTGTGCCAATAATCAAAAATAAAATTGGCGATGCGTCAGATACCAGCAATTATAGGCCCATTTTGCTAGCTACTACCGTGGCGAAGGTGCTGAACAGTCTGCTTGATCGTAATTTGAACAGTCACATAAAGCTGAACGACGCTCAATTCGGGTTCAGACGCGGGCTGTCCACAGAAACGGCAGTTCTATGGCTCAAGCACACTGTCCGGTACTATACCGATAGAAAGACTCCGGTCTACGCCTGTTTTTTAGACCTTTCGAAAGCTTTCGATTTGGTGTCCTATGATGTGCTATGGTACAAATTGAGGACAGAAACCAGCCTCCCTGAAGAAGTCGTTAGCATTTTTGATTATTGGTACAACAACCAAATCAATGTGATAAAGTGGGCGGGCGCGATCTCCGATGAGTACAGACTGAGGTGTGGCATAAGGCAAGGAGGTTTAACTTCGCCTCGTCTCTTCAATCTGTATGTAAACGGACTCATCGAGGAGCTCAGCAGCACCAGGGTCGGCTGCTATAGAGCAGCCGACACTGGTGCTGCTGACATATTTTCCGTCTATAGAGGCGGAAAATATGTCAACAACATTAGCTACGCTAACGATATGGTGTTGTTGCTCATGGGCTCAGGTATAATGTAAAAAAAAGCGAGCTTTTGGTGTTCCAATCACCAGGTCATAAGGTCACTCATGTACCACCCGTCCTAATAGACGGTGATTCCCTACGCAGAGTTACGCGTTTCAAGTACCTGGGCCACTGGGTCTCGGATGAACTCTCAGACCACGAGGATATTGAGAGTTGGCTCGTAGATTTGCGCGCTGCAGTAAGGCAGTAAAAATAACATTGTTTCGGGCGTTTTGCCAATCTTTTTATACGTGCAGTCTATGGGTCAAATATACGCAGAAGACAATCAACGCCCTGCGCATTCAGTATAACGATGCATTTAGGATGCTGATGTGGCTGCCGAGACACTGCAGCGCGTCGGGCATGTTTGCCGACGCTCGTATTGATGGCTTTCATGCCATCCTCAGAAAGAGAGCGGCGTCATTGCTCAGTCGGGCCCGCGCCAGTGGCAACAGCATTCTTAGCGTTGTGGCTGGCAAAATTGACTGTCCATTATTGTGGCATTGTGTGCAGTTGCATGTCAATAAGAACTGACGGATGATTAAATAATTGTAGTTGATTTTTTAAATTATTTTACTAATTACATTATTTTATTAATTAAATTATTTTATATTTCTATTATTTTTCTTTGTGATTTTAATTAAATTTTTTATTTTAATTTAAAGATGTAAATGATTTTAATTAATTTAAAGATGATTGCGTTTTTGGCTAATTAATTTATTTTACAATTTGATTTTATGTATTCTGTTTATTTAATTTTAGTTTTAGTTATTGTTATGTCTTTGGTTTGACGTTTGTCAATGGAGGCTCTGGTAATCTAGTCGACAAACTGACTACTATTAAAACCCGTTTGAGACGTACGCCAGGCCCCAATTCCCAGAGCCCTTATCAGTTGATGTTTGGCAGGGAAGTAAGGACCAGGCTGCACACCATGCTGCTCAAAATAGAGAATTCTACTCATCACCGAACATTGCCGGATAATTTACGACACTTCAAATTAGGAGACAGGGTACAAGCTAGGAGTTACTCGTCACCGCATCAGAGGTGGACATTCGGTAGGATCCTGTCTCGCCTGGGACATTCACACTATGAGGTGCTCACAGATGATGGCAAGGTCTGGCGCCGTCATCTTGACCAGCTGTTGGCAGCACCCCAAGTGCAGCAACTGGAATCACGGCCGAGGGCTGTTATGTCTTTGGTTTGACGTTTGTCAATGGAGGTTTCCAGGACAACGAATATTTATCAGCATTGTCATATATAATTAAAATATACGAATAGCAAATGTACGTTTGATCTTTTATTTAATAGTTATAATACTATTATTTTGACACGTATTGATCTTTGATTACTAACATAATTTTTAATTATACTAACATGAATATGGATCACTGTGTCTGAATTAAATAAATAATAATAATAATAATATTGTAGAACATACTTTTGTTCTATCATGAATAGTTTCCGCAGCGCATACGACGAAAGACGTTTTAGGGCACTTTTTTACACCTTGGGTTACGTTACTTAAGTTTTAGTAAGGATCCCTAATCTTCTCTGGCAATACATATATAGGCAAACAAATATAGCCTATGTTACTCAGGGTGAATGTAGCTTTCACCTATTTTCCATAACGATTCGCCTTTACGTAAAATTTTATGGTGATATCGGTATTCACTTTTACCGGTATCATACTTATAGAGTTAACGTTGACATCAGAGTATACAATAAAATAAATTTTATGATAGTTTACTAATTCAGAATTATTTAAAGGAACAGGTTTTTTTTTTTAACTAAATGTTCGTCTGTCTTTATAATAATTATACCGGCTTGCTCGGTGAAAGTATGTCCCAACAGTACGGCATGTTTAAGTAATTCGTCTGGTACCACTAATACTTCTACGGTTGTTGTAACAGCTTGTACTTGTATTTGGACCACTGCTCTACCAATAGGTTCTATGAGTGAATTACCAAAGCCTTTTAATGTCGGCAGATAATTTTTATCGTAAGCAGTTTTTACATTTTTAAAGTCACTAATTCGAATCAAAGTACTTTGGCTACCGAGATCCACGTAACATGACATTGTTTGGACATTAACTTGAAGCGGGAGAACATACTTAACATCTAACTCACCGTTTAACTTAACTTCAGATACTGCTTTACTGATTTAATTATGTTTCTGAGAAGCCGTCTACAATTAGCGCTCTAATGTCCAAGTTTATTACAAATGCTACACGTCAATAAGGGTTTGTTATACTTGAAGGAGAGGTGATCTACCTCATTATAATTAAAACATTTTATATTGCTACTCAGTTTAGAATTATCGTTATCAGGGCGCCTTTTTGTCAACGGCTGACGAGTTACTCTGTCTCTTACATCATCTAACTTAATAGATTTAAAATAAGATAGTAATTCTTCAGGTTGAGAGTAGTTCGCAGCCTGAGCTCCTAGTCGCATACCCCTGTCTTCTAATCCATATATATAGACAATCCACAGCCCGCTTATTTATTATATCGCATCGGTTCAGCAAGTTAATTTTGTGATAAAATAAGTTTCTAACGATTCATTATGTCTAACCTTCCGATCCAACATTTCATGCAAGTTGAGCATAATTCTGAACTATGGGAAATGTGTTTGTCAGTTTATCCTTCCACTCCAACCAACTATAACTCAAGGACGTTAAGCCTTGGTACCACCTTGGCTACTCCAGTCAATTTAGGCAACGCATAATGAAGTTGTTGTGTTTCAGACCATTTATACAAAGCTGCACATTTTTCCACTTTCGTAATCCATAAATCGATAGTTTTGTAGCGTTGGTACTCTTTGGTGAGTCACCATAGAGGAGTTGGTGACTTGACATCATATAAGACGTCAGTGGCTTTTCTCTTCTCCATAAGAAATATATTTTCTTTAATTAATTATAGCAGTTCAATTCATATTCCTTGTACAGACATTCACCTTCCATCATATCGTGTTTCTTTATATGTGGACTTTATTATACTAGAAATATAAATAAAACTTTCTATCATTTGTGTCCCATACTTTCCCACTTCATTGGTGACCCCGGAAGAACACTATCGAGTCAGCCACAAGGAAGCAATGAAAAATCAGCATTTCATGATGCACTGGGCTATGACGTATTCCGTGTTGGTGTGCGGGTACCGCCATTTTACCCCGAAAAACCGGCGTTGTGGTTTGCGCAGCTGGAGAGCCAGTTCGCGCTGGCGAACATCACTGTTGATGCCACGAAATTTCACCACGCAATTGGAAGTCTTGACCCAATATACGCATCGGAAGTCGAGGATATTATCACGGCTACTGCAGCTTCAGACAAGAACGAGAGACTGAAGACGGAACTTGTGAAGAGGTTGTCCGCGTCGAGGGAGAAGAAGGTACAACAGCTCTTAACATACGAGGAGCTCGGTGACCGCAAGCTCTCGCAATTTTTACGAAACCTGCGCCACCTGGCGGGACCGAGCGTGCCGGAAGAGTTTTTACGTACGATCTGGACCAGCCGCCTGCCGAGTAGTACGCAAAGCATCATCGCCTCGCAGGCCAAGGCGAGCCTAGAAGAAGTGGCCGAGCTGGCGGATCGCATACGGATGTAGTGCCGGCCAGCCCGCAAGTAGCAGCGACATCTGCACCGACTGCGATACCAGGAAGCAGCGGGGAACAGATGAGTGGTCAAATCGCCGAACTCACTAGACAAGTGCAAGCTCTGACCTCGCAGGTTGATAGACTGTCCCGGTCGAAACAAAGGTCCGGCAGAAGTACTAGTCGGGAAAGATCGGGGTCCAGAAGATCAAGTTCCAATTACAGGAAATGGCCAACCTGCTGGTACCAGTACAAGTTTGGCGACAAGGCAACCAAGTGCTTAAAGCCCTGCGACCAGTCGGGAAAAGCAACAGGCAGTCGATAATGGCGACCGACGACTGTCGTAGCACTGCAATGGTCGCTTATTTGTCACTGACCAGAACACAAAGATGCAATTCCTCGTCGACACCGGTAGTGACGTCTGTGTATTCCCAAGGTCAGCTGTAAAAGTGCGCCGTGATAAAACTAGCTACGAACTATGTGCGGCAAATGGTAGTGCGATAAACACTTACGGTTACGTTTATTTTAAAATTAAATTTAGGTTTGCGCCGCGACTTTGCTTGGCGATTTATAGTGGCGGACGTGACAAAGCCAATAATAGGCGTAGATTTTTTATCTCACTACAACCTAATTGTAGATGTTAGAAAGCAGCGGCTAATAGATGCCAACACTACGCTTACGACCCCTGCTTTGCCTGCTCGTCCTTTTGATGTTGTTTCTTCGGTGAAGGTAAGAATTAGGTGACACTACATATCACGACATACTCCGGGAGTTTCCAAACATAACCCGGCCGTCGGGTATACCACGTACACCTACACACAACACCTTACACTATATACGGACAACACCGGGACCACCTGTATCATGCACACCGCGTCGCTTGGCACCAGACAAACTTAAAATCGCTAAAGAGGAGTTTGAATCTATGCTTTCGAATGGCACAGCCAGACCTTCCGACTCACCTTGGGCTTCACCCTTGCACCTGGCACCTAAGAAGGATAATGGATGGCGCCCGTGTGGAGATTTTAGGATGCTAAATGCGCGAACAATAAATAAATAAATAAAATAATAATAAATAATATCCCTGGACATTTCACACAGCGCCATCTAGTCCCAAGCTAAGCAACCTAATGCTTGTGTTATGGTAACAAGATGGCTGATAAACTACTTATATACATTTTTTTTTTGTAAATATATACATATTATAGATAGAAAAACACCCAGACTCGGAACAAATACATGTAGGTCATACAAATATTTGTTCCGTGCGGGAATCGAACCCGCGACACGCAGCGCAGCAGTCAATCGCTTAACCACTGCGCCAACCGTGCCGTCAAACAATACCCGATAGATACCCAATTCGCCACATTCATGACTTCGCTCACAACCTCTCTGGATGTATATTCTCGACGATAGACCTGGTCAAAGCATATAACCAGTTACGTGTCAATCCAGAGAATAAACCGAAAACAGCCATCACCACACCGTTCGGACTTTTTGAGTTGATACATGACGTTCGGACTTCGCAATGCAGGGCAAAAATTTCAACGTTTTGTCGACGAAATGCTACGAGGTCTGGACTTCTGTTTTGGGTATTTAGACGACTTCTTGGTATTCTCGAAAAACCAGAAAGAACACGAGGACCACCTACGACAGCTGTTCTCCAGATTGCAAGATTATGGGATGGTGATAAATACATCAAAATGCGTATTCGGGGTAGCACAGGTAACATTTTTAGGTTACCAAGTAACATCCGGCGGCACAAAACCATTGCCAGAAAAAGTTGAAGCGATCAGCAGCTTCCCAACGCCGAAAACGATGCGGGAGCAAAGAAGATTTTTAGGGATGGTCAACTTTTACAGGCGGTTCATCCCAGAGGCGGCTCAACACCAGGCATCACTGAACAAGCTATTGGAAGGCTCGGTAAAAGGTTCGCATCCCGTTAGTTTCACAGCAACGGAGGACGATGCGTTTACAGCTTGCAAAAGAGGTCTCTGCCAAGCAGCAATGCTAGCGCATCCGGACTGCGGAGCTAAACTATCCTTAGTGACAGACGCCTCCGATACCGCCATGGGTGCAGTCCTTCAACAGTTAAAGGATGAGGAATGGCAACCCTTAGCTTTTTTTTCTCGTAAGCTAAGCACAACTCAGTGTAAGTACTCACCTTATGGCCGCGAACTGCTTGCGATATATGAAGCGATCAAATACTTCCGACATATGGTCGAGGCCAGAGAGTTTGTTATCTACACAGACCACAAACTCATCTGTTTCGCGTTTCATACACGAAAGGTGAATTGCTCACCACGACAGTTCAGACACCTGGATTTTATCTCGCAGTTTACCACAGACATCAGGCATATTTCGGGCAAGGATAACGTTGTTGCCGATACCCTGTCACGAGTAGAGGCAATCACCAGCCTATCGACTTGAATGTACTAGCCAAATCCCAGAGTTCCGATCGAGAGCTCAAACAGCTGCTGGACGGGGAAACGTCAGTTCGTCTGAAAAAGATTAAACTGCCAGGAACGCTGTCTGAACTGTACTGCGATGAGAGTAGCAAGACACCAAGACCATATATCACGAGAGAACTTCGCCGCCAAGTCTTTGATAGTCTACATTCCTTGAGTCACCCAGGAGCCAACGCCAGTGCCAAACTGGTAGCAGAGCGTTATGTATGGCCCGAAGTGAAGAAAGACTGCAGAGAATGGACGCGAAACTGTGTATCATGCCAGCGTGCGAAAATCACTCGCCATGTCTCCGCACCCCTGGGCAATTTTAAACTACCACGATTGCGGTTTATGCACACTCATATAGATATGATTGGGCCACTGCCAATCTCTCACGGATTCCGGTACTGTCTCACCGCTGTAGATCGCTTCACGCGATGGCCTGAGGCAATACCAATCAAGGATATCACAGCTAAAACAGTGGCTAATGCTCTTTTGTATGGATGGATTGCACGCTTCGGCTGCCCTACAAAAATAGTGACAGATCGTGGCAGACAATTTGAGTCGGCCCTCTTCAAACACCTGTCAGACATAGCTGGATTTGAGCATCGGAAGACAACCGCTTACCACCCTGCCTGTAATGGTATGGTTGAGCGGTTCCACAGACAGCTAAAAACAGCTATTACCTGCTATGGGAACCAAAACTGGGTAGAATCACTACCGCTAGTTCTGTTGGGCATCCGAAGTGCACACAAGGATGACGTACAGGCAACTCCGGCTGAGTTGGTGTACGGGGAAACATTGCGCCTACCAGGTGACTTCTTCGAACCAGAAGCGGTCAACAACACTGACGTGACCGACTACATATCCAGGTAGCGCATGTTCGCTATCAAAAAAAAAAAAACAAAAATGTTTATTTGTCAGAATATGGTACAGTCTGTCATCACTATTATCTGACCCACCCTAAAAACAAACGAATTTGGACCCTCTGGCTGTAACATTAAGGTTTATTCAATTTATATGAGCTTAACAGACAAGTGCTCGAGGACTCGGACAAATACAGTAAAAATACAGACACGCAAATTTGATCTTTAACACGTAAGGTTAAGGTAAACCCACCCAACATTGTCGGAGCCACCGGCATTATATATCATTTTGTTAAGCTATTTTAATCATTATCTCGTTGACATTAAAGTTGAAAAGCTTTTAAGTCACACTACATAATTACAACCCAATAATTAATTTCGCGTATTTCCAACAAGTTCTTGTGGCTTAGCGGTTTGATGCTGGATTGGCAAAGAACAACATGTGGGTTCGAAAATACAGTCCACCTATATTATCAGTTTCTTTTTTAATTTGTTTTCATTTCTACAATATTGCTTGCATTATTAAAGAACGACCAATATGATTTACGCCTAATAACTTATCTTGTAGACATGTGGGTAAATTGGAAAACTTTAAGTTCACAGAATTTATATTTACCAAGAATGGTTGGATACGAAGTAAAAAATATATTTGCTTCGTGAGGTAGATAATAAATTCATCTAAGTGACAAAAGTTACACTACGCCTAATAGCAGTGACTGCGCTCACGCATTTGTAAATCGTTTCACATAACTCGATAAGTATATTTAAGCAATTTGGTGTTACCAAACATAAAATCATATTTTTACATGAGTAGAATGTTGGAATTAGAGAGATTGGTCATCGACTTAATATAGCAGTAAGTGTTTTTTTATACCTATTTTATTTTATTGATTGTGATTAACGAACGCGTAGTTGGCTATTTTACCATTACATTCACTCCTTACAAGTTACATACACGGTTCCACAAATGTTTTTTTTTTTGTTTTAGAGAAATACGGTCAGTCTATGCCTAAGACGTTATGGAGACAATGGAAATATTCAGCGGATTCGTCCAGGAGCAAAAGCCATCAAGTATAGTCCCGAATTCGAACGCCACCGTTGTTTCAAGTCAAGTTGAAAATCCATTTTTTCCCCATTCGTGTAACCGCAATAAACCACAATATTTCAGTGGAAACAGTGAGAAGGCATTTACACGCTGCTGGGATAAGGAATTATAAACCGGCACAGAAAATTGCATTGACACCTGCTCATCGCGAAGAAAGGGTCCGTTTTGCCCAGGAATATTTAAATTTTATTTTTTTTATTTTCTATTTTTAAACACGCCATGTAAGTAAATGCTCAATGGATTGATTGTTAAACCATTAAAATGTTGCAGATTATGTGGTGATGTTATTGTTATAAATAGATTGTTTCTATTTAAATAACATGTTTATTCACTACATATAGGCAGCTATAAATCTGTAAAGCATTTCACAGATGAATTCATGTTCTCGATAACAAACTTTTAAGCATAGCCTTGTTTAATGTTAATAAATGGTTAGATTTGATTATGGCATACTAATACAAAATGTAGGTATATTAATTTGGAAATATATATGAGCATTTACTTATTTTATCTTACCTAAGTGTTTTAATGAAATAATAAACATTTTAAACTTGCAACTTTTTAATTTTATTTCTATACAAACTGCCCGTTTAAAAAAACAAGACCCTACGTCGTCCATTAAAGAAATGTAAAACAAGTGTAATAAAATAATTTAAAAAAACAGCTGAGCAAAAAGCTACATTTAGGTTAAACTCGGTTTCGAACGTAGACAACGATGAACACCGCACTACCTTAGTGACCACAAGACCAACTCAACTCTTATAAGCCGCATTGAAATTTGATCTTAGTTGTTATGCTAGACGCAATATTCTAAAGAATTTGAACCATCTATATATATAAAATTCAAAGTCCTGACTGACTGACTGACTGACTGACTGATTGACTGACTGACTGACTGACTGACTGATAGATCAACGCACAGCCTAAACCGCTGGTCCTAGAGACATGAAATTTGGAGGGTGGGTTCTTCGTGAAGAGTAGGCATCCACTAAGAAAGGATTTTTCAAAATTCCACCCCTAAGAGGGTGAAAAGGGGGGAATTCGTTTAATGAAAAATCTTATTCCTTGAGTTAATAAACTTGAAACTTGGCACGAATACTTACCAAAATAAATTATGAAGATTGTCTGTTTTTTTTTCTTCTAAACTACCCCCTAATAAGGGATTGGGGGGTTTCAAAGTTTGTATGGAAGAATTTTAGCGCGCAGTCCGATTTACTCGAAACTCGGTAGTTATACCTAATATTGAAAGTAAAGAATAATGTGTATCAGGGTTTTTTGAAAATCTACCCCTGACGGGCTAAAATGGGGTAGTAAATTTTCAGGGGAGGATTTTACTGCATGGCTTGATTAACTCGAAAATTAGTATAAATAATCTTTGAGTCAAGTTATGAATACATCCCAAACGATTTTTTTTAAATTCCACCCCTGCGGGGGTGAAAAGTGGGGATTCAGTTTAAACTTGAAACTTGGCAAGAATACTTGCCTAAGTAAGTAATAAAGTTAATCATTATAAGTTTTTCAAAACTACCCCTCAAAGGGGGATATAGGGGTGTTAAGTTTGTGTGGAAGAAATTGAATGCCCGGTCCGAGTAACTCGAAACTCAGTATTGATACTTTTGACAGAAAATAATTAATATTAAGTATGTAAAGTTGTCGAAAATTTACCACTGACGGGACAAACAGGGGTAATTCAGTTTTTAAGGGGAGGATTTGAACTTGAAACTGTATGTTACATTTTCACGCCTAAACCACTGAACTTCTGATTTGGCATAGAGATAGATGGCATCCTGGGGAAGCACATACATTTTATCCTGTTAGCACGTTCCCGTGGGATAATTTCCGACATCCACGCGGGCGAAGCCGCGGGCAGAAGCTAGTATAGTATACTTTCATAAAGTTTATTCTTGCACAGCACAAGCAGCCAACCTTTTCCTCGTGCAAATAGATTATTTTGTATTTTAAATAATCACTCCATTGAGACATGATAATAAAAAAATCTATCTACAAAATAGAAAATAAAAAATGGTAAAAAGACGTTGTTTTTTTACCATTTATGAAATTATCTGTGTTTGTGTTGGATGCTTGGAATTGTATTATAGGAACTTACAGCCGTCATCAGCATCGCGACATTCCAACAGTCGGGCTATATTCGTGTTTAAGGACCTTTCCACCGCGTCCCACGTATTTTTAAGGGATAACGCGTCATCTGGTTCATTCAAGCCAGCGTACATAATAGGACCACATGAAGTACTAGAAAGGGGAAACAAAGTATTCAAACTCCTTTTTAACGGTAAAATAGTCACAGTATCGGTAGACCGAGTGAAACCGGCCTACATACTTCAAGACACACACACCACAATAACACACAACAACACTGCACACCATAACGAACATAGACAAGAACGGACTCCACAAGATACACCAGTCATCAATTTAACGCCGACGACCGAAGACGACAACATCAAAAGGACACGGTCAGGCCGTAAGGTGCGCTTTCCTGATCACTATCGCCCTTGACGGTCTCAAGAGGGGGGTGGCGTTGGTACTCTTTGGTGAGTCACCATAGAGGAGTTGGTGACTTGACATCATATAAGACGTCAGTGGCTTTTCTCTTCTCCATAAGAAATATATTTTCTTTAATTAATTATAGCAGTTCAATTCATATTCCTTGTACAGACATTCACCTTCCATCATATCGTGTTTTATTATATGTGGACTTCATTATACATACTAGAAATATAAATAAAACTTTCTATCATTTGTGTCCCATACTTTCCCACTTCAGTTTGCAATCATGAGCTTTCGAGATCGCGGCTTCACCCGTGGGGATTTCGGAAACTATCCCATATAAATTTCATCGAAATTCATCCGTTAAGGCGTGAATAGGTGACAGACAGACAGTTGCTTTTGCATTTATAATATTACTAGCTGCGCCCCACGGTTTCACCCAATGATATTATAAGTATAATATCATCGGTTTCACCCGTATAAGTTTCGATGCCGTGGGAATATCGAGATAAAAATTATCCCATACATAATATGTTAATCCTGGTTATAAACCATCTGTGTGCCAAATTTAATCAAAATCGGTTTTTGCGTGAAATAGTAACTAACATCCATCCATTAATCCATCCACCCATCCATCCATACAAACTTTCACGTTTAGTAATATTAGTAGGCAGTACGAGTATGGAAGTATGTAAGTGAGATGAGCGTCTCGAAAGTCACCAGCTTGCCATTCATCACCAGCGAGCTCTCCCTTGACGTCACTGCATGTACATTTATCATCGAACTATTCCCACATCTTGAAGCATCAATCTCCTCACACAGAACGCGTCCGTGTTCAACGAGGCGAGCACGTACAGGCCACTAAGATGCCGATGGTCAGCTGGTGGCCAATATAAATTCCACCGCCCGACCGGCGGTCGGGTGGCGCGCGGGCGGCGCACGAATCGGTAGCGTGCCGGTCGCGTGCCGGTCGCGTGCCGGCCGCGTGCCAGCCGCGTGCCGGCCGCGTGCCGGCCGCGTCATCAGAACAACGCTAATAAGCGAGACTTGCATTCTCACTAGCCGTGTACTACAGAAGGAACATTATATGTAGACGACTCGTTGCTTTAATTTAGCATAACGTTAAACTTTTATGATAACAACCGGCATCGTGTTATCGTTGTAAGGATCTCTGAATAAAGGGAAGTGATTAGGTAATCATTGCTTATCTAATGAACTATCTAAATCAAAATTAAACTTTAGTATGAATAAGTTTGTAAAACCGGATATTACTAGCTGCTCCTACTGCACACTCAGTGTGTAACCGATAACTTTTCAACTACTTTATTATATGAATATAATAAACAACTACTAATACTGATAATTATTATTACGTGCCACCCGACTAGCGCTTTTCGGTTTAATGCCGCATCGCTATAACGGCGGCGTAGCATGCACAAAGTCGTAACATGCAATGCGTCGTAGCACGCGCTACGTCGTAGAATGTGCTACGCCTTTCGTAGAGCTAGCAGAGCTCTGAGAATGGTGAAGCGCTTTAAATTGTATCCTACACTGCTAATTATTATATATGTTATGGATCAAGTGATTATTAGGACATTATAAAAAATGCCCGGACAGTTTGAAATATGCCCAATATGAGAGGCCAGTGTGATAATAACTATGGAAATAATAAAATCGACCGGGCATTTGCGCTAGGGATCCCTTCTTTTCGCATAATGTTCTTTGTCCTAATATACTTCGGCATAACGATTTTGGCACTATTTGTTTTGGCATATTAATACTTCGGCATAATTTTTTTCGTTCCTTCCTCGTGGTCTAACTTAGTAGTCAAACTGATTTGACCACGAGGAATTTTAACATTCTTCGTGGTCAAACTATCAAATTTATTAAAAAATTACACCCTTACATTTTATGTTGGCATAATCATCTTAAAGACTCTTCTTCTTCTTCTTTCTTCTTTTAGACTTCTTGACTTGAATCTTGACTTGAATTGAATTTTGTTTTGGCATAAATTTGATTCGCATAACGTTAGTAGGCCTAATGATTATTAGCATAATAATATTTAGGCATACAATTAATAGAAATAACGGAAACAAATTTGAGTTATTTTTACGTATTTATTTTCACTCGATTCTGAATCACTTTTTCCAAGAGTCGGGGTGCCCCAAGGTAACACATCTCGATTTAGTAAAAAGGCAATGAGAACTTAGGATACAAGAGCGAGCAAAGCGAGCTCGGGAATTGAGGCACCCCGACTCGGACAGGTTAGGTTCGAAAGGGCTGACGGGGGCTCAAGTGAGCGAGCGGAGCGAGCGAACGAGCCCCCCCTGCGAAGCGGGGCTCCGTCGACTACGCCTTATTATTATTATTATGCTTAATAAAGTTATGCTTTAGAATGTTATGCTTAATCATTATTATATTTAGAGAAATTATGATATTAATTATTAATTAAATTATAAACACCGGTGATTATTGGGGCATCTCCATTAAACTTTTAAGTAATATAATAGACATCGTAGCCGCCTATCTAGCTGTTACTTTTAATAAATGTGTTGATTTAGGAACTTTTCCTGACCTCATGAAGAGCAGCAAAGTCATAACATTATTTAAATCAGGTAATAAGAATGACGTTGGCAATTTCAGGCCTATTTCTATTTTACCTGAGAAACCTCCAATAGCATTTTGCGAGAAATCGCAAAATGCTATTGGAGTTTTCTGTGATCTCTCCAAAGCCTTTGATTGCGTGCACCATGACAAGCTTTTGCGTAAGTTACGTCATTACGGTGTCCGAAACGAGGCTCTCAACGTAATAATTTCTTATTTACATAATAGGGTCCAATGTGTAGATGTTAATGGCGCGAAATCTTCCGGGCTACCAGTTCAGTTAGGTGTTCCGCAAGGCTCAATACTGGGTCCATTCTTGTGCTTAGTATATGTCAATGATTTACCATTCCATTTGAAGGGCATCTGTGACGTTGTACTGTATGCAGATGATACCTCTCTTATTTTTAAAGTAAACAGGAATAGACAAGATTTGGACGACGTAAACAGTGCACTCTCAATAGTTACAGATTGGTTTACGTCAAATAACCTAGTTCTCAATGCCAAGAAAACGAAATGTGTAAAGTTCGCCTTACCGAATGTCAGAAATCTAGGACCCAACATCGTCTTAAATAAAGAGGTGCTTGAAACAGTAGGCTCGGCAATTTTTCTAGGACTAACAGTAGATGCCAAACTTCAGTGGGGACCTCATATATCAAGTCTAGCAGGAAGGCTCAGTTCGGCTGCCTACGCCGTCAGGAAAGTAAGACAATACACTGACGTTGATACAGCTTGTTTAGTCTATTTTAGTTATTTTCACAGTGTTATGTCCTACGGTATTCTGCTGTGGGGCAAAGCCGCTGATATACAAAATAAATTTGTCCTTCAAAAACGAGCTGTTCGAGCAATTTACCAGCTAGGTGCCAGAGTTTCTTTAAGAGATTTTTTTAAAGATATTGGTATTCTCACGGTTGCATCACAATTCATCTTCGCCAACATTTTATATATTAGGCAAAATTTGCACTTGTACACTAAAAACAGTGATATTCACAGTGTTAACACTAGAAATAAGGACAACCTACGTGCCCCCTTTCACGGGCTTTATAAGGTTCATAACTCATTTGTTGGGCTTGGTATAACCTTTTATAACAAGATACCCTCTTCTTTGCTAGACTTGCCTTTTAATGCGTTTAAAGCTCAAGTAAAATCTAACCTTTGTTCAAAGGCTTACTATTCCATCAACGACTACTTACACGATAAGAATAGTTGGTCGCCCTAATTAACTCAAGACAGTGTTCATGTTCTTTCTCCAGAATCAGCTTACTGACAGGTTATTGTTATTAGTATTAACTTATTTATTTATTTTACTTCGATGGTCCTAGTTTTTCATCTGGGACTCAAGTGACAGCTATGTGACCAGAACCCAGCTATGCATAAATATGTAAGCTGTCACGATATTGTCGCCCTTTATGCCTGGAGGCTTTTATTTAGGTAGTAAGTTTTTATTTCCATTTTAATTAATTATTTTTCAGCTTGAGTACGTATAGTTTTTATTATATTTGTTGGTATATTGGCGTGGCTAGCTGACATATTTTATGGCAAATAATTTAAGTTTCTTGTAATGTTAATTACTGAACATAGGTTCCTAGTATTGTATACATGCAACTATATTCTAACTGAACAGACAGCTGTGCTGCTGGGGAGTTTGTTGCGCCACTTCTTCTTCCCAGCGATAGCACTAGGAAGTGGTGAAGGGCGGGCGTTTTTGGGGGACTGTCTTTTGTAATTTTGACGTTCGAAAAGTGCTGATTCTCAGCCTAATTTTAATAAATGACTTGATTGATTGATATGCGTAAGCTGTTATGCGTAAGCTGTTATGCGAAAATATAATTAGGACAAACAAAAGTATGCCAAGTTATATTAGGTCTTAAAAATTTTATGCAAATGGATAGGGAACCTTTGCGCTAGTCACCTATGAGGCAAGGACATACATAAATACACATGTAGAAAATGTTAAAAATTAATAATAATGTCCAGTGACTAAACTTTTGGATATATTTGATTGAATTTTTGTATGCAGACTGGGAACGTCATTAGGTATAAGTACTAAGTTTAATTTATTATTGTATTGTCATCTCCACTTTGAGTTCCTGCAGGGCTGCCGCAATGTTCTGATCGATGACCAGCCTCCTCTACTCTAGCATGACCACTCAATCAGGAGCGGCAGGGGTCACACGAGAATCTGAAATAATAATTAAATTATGATTTTTTTTTTGTAACTCGCCTATCTATAATCTATAAAATAAATAGGTAATACATGGCGCTGGGTATCAAACCCAAGACCATGAGGTCTGGCCATGAGCTTGAGCTCAGCAGTAGCACTTGCGATCTAATATAATATGTAAGTAAAATATTAATGCGGTATACACAGAAACCTTCCAGAACAAATTCTCTCAATGATGATGAAGGCCGCACCAAAATCGATTGCATAGTTTAGAAGAATTACATAGTCCAACAAAGAGAAATGAAAAGTTACTTTAATTTATAATTTATGTATAGATGTAGAGACAGATGTCATCATTATTTAATATTGTTTGTACAACAGCTAAGATTTATGCAGCATAACAACTAGCGTTGCGGTTAGTAATCTTATACATCGATTTAATATGAGATTAAACGTTTATACCTTTTCTTCTGCTTCCTCTCCCTCTTGTTGCACCAGTTGGTGATGTGTGTGTTGGTGTTGTGTGTGTTAATAAAATTAGTAAGGGTGGTATGCCACTAACAAAATTTCACTGTCCAAAATAGGACATAGGACGTACATTCTTTATGTATGTCCTATGTCTTCCTAGTAGGAGTAGGGTAGAAGTAGGGTAGGAGAGGTTAGAAGTAGGGTAGGAGTAGGGTAGGAGTAGGGTAGAAGTAGGGTAGATTTAGGGTAGGAGTATTGTAGGAGTAGGGTAGGATAAGGGTAGGAGTAGGGTAGGAGTAGTGTAGGAGTAGGGTAGAAGTAGGGTAGGAGTAGGTTAGGAGTAGGGTAGGAGTAGGGCAGGAGTATGGTAGAAGTAGGGTAGAAGTAGGGTAGGAGTAGGGTAGGAGTAGAGTAGGAGTAGGGTAGAGGGTAGGACATCACGCGAACGAAGTAGCGCCGGGCAGCTAGAAATAATTTATATGGCAAAACAACGTTTGCCGGGTCAGCTACTTTTTTATAATATTTCTCAAAACCTATTTTTTTTTATTTTAATGTACCAAGTAAAGCACTTCGTTTTAATCCACCCATACGTGTACCTCGTACATCTTCAAATTATAGGCAGAACAGTTACATTGTGCGCGCAAGCAGTAGTTTCAATGACATATGCAAGGAATATGATTTTGATCCATTCACGATTAGTGTGAATTCGGCCAGAAGGTGTTTAAGCCTCAAATTTTTCAAGTAGCGGTAGGTTATATTATTTATTTTTGTTATTTTTTTATTTTCTCTGTTATTTTAGGCATATAATTGCAAAATAAGTATTTATATAGCTTCTTACTTCAATTTAGACGATGTGTTTTTTGTTTTGTGCTCACACCATAAATTATTAATATAAGTCTATACGTGAGGATTTGTAATTGGCTTTCGGGTGACTATGATTTCCTTTTTTGTTTGTTTTTTATTAGCTGTAAGTCCTCCATGTACTAAAATAAATAAATGAATAAAATAAATAAATATTGCTACTTATGTTTTACATTCCCGATTGATTGTGTCTGTACACTCACCGTGAGATTTGGTGACACCAGATGAAAGGGAATCATAGAAATTCCCTCTGCTAATAAGACATAGATCGAGATACCTCATCTGAATGGCTTATTGTGTTAACACAGATTGCCAAGCTACAGAATAAAAAAAAAAAAAAACTTATTTTTTATTTAAATTGAGTACGATTGTTGTTTTAATCAATCGTTATGTTAAAATATTTGTGTGCCATAATGGCAAAACATATACATATATAGTGACCTATATAAATATGAATAACCCAATGTACCTATGTTTGACAAATATAATTCTGAATTGTGATTTCAACAACTGAGGAGACATTGGATTGGTTAGTGACGTCACAGGAAATCCAATATTTCGTAATTTAAACTAGTCAGGTACTACTAAGTACTAGGTAACTTCTACTAAGCTATTTCGGTTTTTCATGATGTGCTAATTCTATTTGGTTGTGGGGTTTTCGTTTGTTACTTCTGAGTATTGTGTCGCTACACCCGCGTACCGGTACAGCGTGTAATGTTCTCGCGGGACTGCTCTCCAGGGACGAGTACTACCTGCACGAACAAACATTACGTTTAATTTGATGGCTCACACTTTGTGCACGTTATGAACACGTCATTCGAGAGAGTGCAGAAGGCTCACTCCGAACAATAGGATAGCCAGTTTATTCACAACGATGTAAATATGAACTCTAAAGAGCACGCAGCCCGTGAATAAATGATTGGAGACTATTTGCGTTCAGGTTCACTATAGTGACTTAGTCTTGGGAAGTGTTCTCTGTGGGAGTCAGTGCAGAAGCACCGAGGCTTCGGTAGTAAACACTACGCGCACATAGTGAGCTGCCCGCGCGGTTATCATAATGACGTCATACAACATTACAGCCGGCCGTAACATTATCATTATACCGGCGCTAACTCGCGCCTCCACTGAGTATTGTGCGTTCTACTTCATATTAGCTTGCGGTGTCGTCATAACAACTTTAAAGCGTTAACATTAACGTCGCTTCCTGTGCGTGTCTCAAATAAAATATTTTTCTTCCTTTAACAAATAGCACTTGCACGCGACATGGTACACGCACCACTCGCGCGACTTTTTCTTTAACAAGTCGCACTTGCGCGCGACATGGTACACGGGCGACTCGCGCGACCTTTTCTTTAACAAGTCGCACTTGCACGCGACATGGTACACGGGCGACTCTCGGGACCTTTTCTTTAACAAGTCGCACTTGCACGCGACATGGTACACGGGCGACTCGCGAAACCTTTTCTTTAACAAGTCGCACTTGCACGCGACATGGTACACGGGCGACTCGCGCGACCTTTTCTGTAACAAGTCGCACTTGCACGCGACATGGTACACGGGCGACTCTCGGGACCTTTTCTTTAACAAGTCGCACTTGCACGCGACATGGTACACGGGCGACTCTCGGGACCTTTTCTTTAACAAGTCGCACTTGCACGCGACATGGTACACGGGCGACTCGCGCGACCTTTTCTTTAACAAGTCGCACTTGCACGCGACATGGTACACGGGCGACTCTCGGGACCTTTTCTTTAACAAGTCGCACTTGCACGCGACATGGTACACGGGCGACTCGCGAAACCTTTTCTTTAACAAGTCGCACTTGCACGCGACATGGTACACGGGCGACTCGCGCGACCTTTTCTGTAACAAGTCGCACTTGCACGCGACATGGTACACGGGCGACTCGCGCGACCTTTTCTGTAACAAGTCGCACTTGCACGCGACATGGTACACGGGCGACTCGCGCGACCTTTTCTGTAACAAGTCGCACTTGCACGCGACATGGTACACGGCTGATTCGCGCGACCTTTTCTTTAACAAGTCGCACTTGATCGCGACATGGTACACGGGCGACTCGCGCGACCTTTTCTTTAACAAGTCGCACATGATTGCGACATGGTACACGGGCGACTCGCGCGCCCTTTTCTTTTTCGTAACTACGTATCTATATCTATCTATATCTATACTTTTAATAAATCTGTAGAAGTGAAAATTCTGTACATTGAAAATATCAAAAAATTAAATGGCAGGGGGTGTTACTAGACCGACACTGAACCCAAAAATGTGATTTAAAAAATTTTTGTCTGTCTGTTTGTTCAGGCATCGGTTACGTCACCCGCAGTATTATCTGTGCGACCTTTTTATTCCTTTTAGTTTTTAGAGTTATTTAGGTTTAACTTTATAAGTCGTAGGTATAGATTTTAATTTTAAAGTATAGGTAGTATATTTGATAGTGTACGTAGTGACCGTAGGTTATTTTATAATACTGTTAGGTAGGATTAGTCATTCGTGTAGATATTAGTTTTTAGGGATTTTGCTTATTTATTGAGTTTAGATTAGTTATCATCAGAAATAGGTTTATTTAGATAGGTAGGTATTTAATTTTCTGTTATTGAGTTTTTTTTAATTAGGTAGGTACTTCGGTAAAGATATTATATAGGTACCCACTTAATCACCACTAATGAGACACAATTGGTTTTCTATTGTAATTAGCCACAAAGGGCCCGTGAGATAGATGGCATCCTGGGGAAGCACATACATTTTATCCTGTTAGCACGTTCCTGTGGGATAATTTCCGACATCCACGCGGGCGAAGCCGCGGGCAGAAGCTAGTATATAATAATATTGACTGATTGGAATGTTCTGGACGTCGTTGTGATGAAACTTGAACTTGAATAACTCTTCCAATAATTCCGACCTGTTGTAATATAAAAGCTTGTTATAATCTACATCGCGCCACACTGCTCCGCCTCGCACAGCACCGTTTCCGCCGCAAGTGAAGGCAGTTTATTTGCCGCTCACTTTATAACTGTCGTTCAATTTGTCAGAGCGTTCGGCGCCGAGAGCGCTGCATGTGAGACGTTATAAATGTGATTTAAGCGCGCAAGTGATGCCAGTAGCGGCGAGCGGCGAGCAACTAGAGACGAGCGGCGAGCGACTAGAGACGAGCCGCGAGCGACGAGCGACTGGTGCGGAGAATGACGTGTTCCCGGGACAGTCAAGCGCCATACTACGAGTATAACACGGTTTGACAACACGGTTGGCGCAGTACTGAGCGAGCGACTGCTGCGCTGTCGCGGGTTAGATTCCCGCACGGAACAAATATTTGTATTGCCTACAGGTAGTTGTTCCGGGTCTGGCTGTTTGTGTATGTGAGTTTAATGTTTGTAGACGCACCCACGATACAAGAGTAATTCCTAGTGTGGGGCAACGTTTTTTCTAAAACACAAATAAACACACAAATAACATAATATGTTATCTGTGTGTTTATTTGTGTTTTAGAAAACACGTTGCCCCACACTAGGAGATATATTATATCCGAGTCAGTGTGTCGTGGTCGCCTGTCGCCAGGTGCGGCCGACTATTGATTGCTATTTGATTAGGTCAACCAATATTGCAATCCAGATATATGTACCTGTTGCTAGCCACATGATTCTCATTTTACTGATGGGTTGACGTGTAAACTACGGTTTCTTTCAATCAACTGAGATATTATTATTTGGAAAAATAATCATCGCTGTAACAGAGAACATCAAAAGAGATTAAGAGTGTCCACAACAAATGACGTGGAGGCTGGTGATACACGCGCAGTGATCCCCGTGCGGTGACCCGCGTGCGGTGAACCACGTGAAGTGACACGCGTTGGATGCTGCCGCGCTGAAAACGGGTTACTGATATTGAAACTGATCTCTACTCGTTATATTTCATGAAACTATTCTCATATTTCGCGTCGCGCGCCGCTCGCTCCCGACGCATGAATAATCACCGGAGATTTTAAATTGAAGCCACGTACGACCAGTCGACCAGCACATACCTTCTGATATTCAATTCAATTTCGACGCTTTTAATCTACCTAGTTGTAACAATTGTTTTAAAAACCGAAATTAATTTTTCGAGTTAAATTGCCGGTTCAAAGTTCAATTGACAGTTTCCTAGAGCAGAGAGTGCAAATAGCACAAATGAAATGACTGTGTGTGGCAGTTAAACAATTTAATATTATTTGTTTTCATAAAAGCATTATAACAATATTAATTCCCTATTTTTATATTTCACGAGTTCATGACAGTGTAATTATGTTGTCTGACACTCGCGACAGGAATGCTACGCACGTAGCAATAACGTAGCGCTGGCGTAGCAGTCGCGTAGCTCATCGTAGCGTCACGAGGCGTTGATTGAATGCAATTTGGAGCGATCTGTCGGCGGTGCTTTTTGTGGCTCTTTGAGGTTAGCTCCAATCGCAGGTTTTTGTGCGCTTTGTCGCGCCCCTACCCCCTCTCCCCGCTGCCCGTTCACATCCTGCGCTCACTGACCCGCGGCTCCGTATCTATGGCAACGAACAGTTTTGATCGTAACACGCTTTTAGGTCCATATATCAAATATTGAATACTACTAAATTGAGCACTCATGATGATGGGGTGGGATGCAACCATAGAGTTATTTGTGGGTGCAACTCAGGTACCGTTCAGCCGTCGTAAAATGTAAACAGATATTTCGTAACACGGACGTGTTTTTAAATTATTAGTTTTGAAAATCTGTTGTAATGTTAACGTTTATCATTCGCGTGTGTTTTGTGGTTAGTTCCTGTCCGCAATACTTAAGTGATTTATGATACATACAACTTTTCGGATGGTCTCGGCGGTGTAGTTACGTCAGCCATACTGGCGCTCACCTCGTTTGCGCGACGCTGTCAATAGACTGCGCTTGACTGATTTGATAAATGTTGTCGATCAACTTAACGTCCGTGTTTATTTGTATTTCTCATTTAAGTATGTCGTATATTTTTGAACATAGTAAGTAGACCGTTTGATTTGTTGGTGCTCGATGATTATCTCAGTTCTGCTAAATATTCAGCAGCTTAACAATTTTATTTCTATAATAATAAACGATCAAGTAATTAATATCAAAATATAAAAAGGTTTTGAACTAACCTGTCGGATTTAAATAGTTGGAAGAGTTAGCAAGACAGGAACTATCGTATTGTTAAATTGATTGTGTCAATGAAAGTTTAACAACGCTGAGGACGTGATATTAAAGCTTCTTCACACGTTCAACACTCATCACGTGGTTCCGTCCGTGTTCCTCCGTTGTGAGCACATGTCGGCTTCATACATCTAAATAGACGACACTCCCGCTGCCCCTTGTCTTTGTGTGAGGTGCGCTGTGTGCACAAATAAACGTATTTGATTTGAACTGAACACTTGTTTTCAAGTCAAAATCAAGTCCTCATTGAATCAAGAAATTGTTTAATGAGTCCCGTTACTGTTTTCAACTATTCACTTCTAAATCCTGTAAATGTGTCGTTCCTTGAATAGTTAATTCGATTTCGAATTAAACCCGTTTCTTTTAGGTAACCTCGAGGTCGAAAACTGAATCATAAAATAACATAACATAAAGAGCTAGTCCGGACCCCGGCAGAAGAGCAGGTGGCTTATAAAGGTTGGGGCACACATTACAATGTTGCGTCGGGCCGCAGCGCATCGCATTCCATACAATAAAGCGCGGAGCGGCGCGCCCGTAGTGTGCAATGGATATGGATTATACAAAATGTACGAAAGTGATGTAGAGGGATTTTTGCAATGCAGCACGGCTCGCCCCAATGTGCGCTGCGCTTTATACGGAAAGCGTTAATATAGCGCGCAGTCGGCGCCAAGTGTGGCGCATGTTCTGTGGTGTGTCGCTTGTGTGGTGTGCTGCCAAATGACAGCCGATGTCACCCAAGTACCTAACAACTTTTAAGTACTACAATAACGTCAATACAGCGGGTTATTAGTTTATTTTATGGACGCAATCTAGTGCTAAGCTAGTATACCAGCCTTTCATGAAAAAAAAACCTGTTGAAATATTGTTCACTGACAAGGTATTAGTAACCCTTTACTTCGACTGTCACATAACGCGTGACAATATAGTCGTGAGTCTGCTCGTCACGTACGACCAGAATGATCGTTATTACATACAACAAACTCGTCGCAACCTACTAATGCAGTCAAAACGTAACTCTTGCGTAGTAGGTACTTTGTAAGTAAAAGTTTCTTACAAACGCGTAGCTATTCAAGTCTTTAACTGATATCAAGAGGCTATTACGGTGACGTGACGCACGGGGCGCGGGCGGCGGCGGGGACGTGCCGTTAGTCAATATTAGTTGCAACTTGTGAGTAATCATGCGTCTGCAGCGCGCCGCTGGCGTGGCCGTGGAGTGGCCGTGGAGTGGCCGTGGAGTGGCCGTGGAGTGGCCGTGGAGTGGCCGTGGAGTGGCCATGGCGGGGCGGAGGCAGCGCGGCGGCGGCACATCGCCGGATATTGTAGTTGAGAACACAAACGCGACAAGTTGGCTCATTCGCGTGCGGCCCAAACACGAGCCAGAAGCAGGCAAGCCTTCTAATAGTGTGCTGCTAGTGTGGTGGTACGTATAAGTAAGTCGTATGGTTGAAATGGTTTTCTCAAACCGCTGCTTTTATTGATTAAAATAAATGATTACTCAAAGTTCTTAATAGAAAAGTTACATGAATAAATATTACAAGATTAATTATTCCGAGAAGCGGCGTAGTTATCATCAGAATTGTTAATGTTTGAGTTATATGCAAATATAGTTTTCATTCCGAAGTTATACGAATTTCATATAATGTAGGTAGATACGTAGATTACCTACTTTGTAATATTCCATGAAACAGTATAGTTATTATAGTTATGACGAAAATATTTAAGAGTTTATGATATCTTCGCGGCATCAGTTAAACCAGTGAAATTGAAGACAAACTGCTGACAAGAGCTTGGTGAAGCGCTGCCACTCAACCATGCACATTGAAGCACATCAGCGTCCGTGCATGCAGCTGCAGGTTGCCGGGCGAGCCGCTGCAGGTCCGCGCGCGCGGTGGCCCCGCACAGTGTACACTGAATTTTTGCTGAGCGGCGCGCGTCGCTTGTGTTGCGGCGCGTTATTGTGCAACTTTCCCTATTAGTGCTACAGTGGCACACGCTCACACGCTGACTGTGGCGTTCTGTCCCGCGCTGGAATATTAGTTTGAGTAGCGTTGTTATTACGACGTGATCGTGAGCATCGTATAAACATTTTTTAAATTCATGTTTTATTATGTTTTAAACAGTAAGATATATGTAGGTCACAAGGAAGGAAGTATTTTGAACAGCAATACATTCAGCAGACGGCGTCACGTGACACGCACTTCACACGTCGGCTTACCGTGCCCAATCCTGATGGAGTGCGTGCTGCAAGCTTCGAGTGTTGGCCGGCTGGCCTGGCCGGGCTGTGCTGGTTTCTGTCTCACATGCGACTATGTCAGGCTAAGGATGATGGATATGTTATACTTGCCCTGCATGGTATTATGCTTTATTTTAAGCTCGATTATTAAGAGTTAAGAAGAAATAAGAAGTGAATGACCAGGGTATGAAAATAATTAGACAATCAAAGCTGAATATGGAATGAAAACCTGAGATTGTTATACGAGAAGGGAATGGTGGACGGCGACAGCGGTCGACGAAGGTGTATAGCCGCCCTTATTTGAAACATATGCAATATATAAAAATAAACATAAAATATTATTAATTGTACTTATTAATTTTTAAGCCGGCGAAATATTGTGTTGATTAAAGTTTCAGAATTTTAAGTGATCATTGGGCGCGGCATCCGGTTAGACTGGTTCGCCAACATAGTTGGGAAAAGATAAGTTCAGGCAGACGATGATGATGATGACGTTGGGCGCGGCGTTTGTGAACGTGACGCGTTTGAACCGTGGTCCGATCAGGTCGATGGCAGCCGTCGCCCTCACCGCGCCGCGTCGCCCCTGGCGATATTCCCCGTTCATGCATATTATTGATAGCGGCTCATATTGCCGCAGCTCGTGTCGCCGACGTCGCTCGATGTGATGCGATCGTTGTTATGAGCACTCCGCTGTGTCACGGATGCAGTTAATGCAGCGGATTGAACTGGGATTGTTATCCCGTGAAGGCGTGTGTGGCGCCGCTGTGAAGTACACAGTTAGGTAGTTCGCTACACAATATAGGCGAACACGAAGTGAACGATGCCAAGCTCAAGAAAACTTACACACTGCAACTGAACCAATTGAGTTCGTGTGTGTGAGTTTTCTAAATGAGTAGAGCCGTAATAATATGTCAAGTTCATCATAAGCCATTAATTCTAAAATAATACTGTATTTAATATTCAGTTAGCAGTTGACAGGAAACTCAAAGCCGCTAGTGTAACGTTAGTTCCTCTCAGTGTAAGAACAATTAACTAAGTTGTTTGTGGGCGTCCACTCCGCCGCCGCCAACAGTTTCCGGTGCGCCACACACAGCCACACTACATACAGATATCTCGACTTGGGCCAGCTGTCACCGAGCCCACGCACCCAGCCACACTACATACAGATATCACGACTCGGGCCAGCTGTCACCGAGCCCACGCACACAGCCACACTACATACAGATATCACGACTCGGGCCAGCTGTCACCGAGCCCACGCACACAGCCACACTACATACAGATATCACGACTCGGACCAGCTGTCACCGAGCCCACGCACACAGCCACACTACATACAGATATCATGACTCGGGCCAGCTGTCACCGAGCCCACGCACACAGCCACACTACATCCAGTCCGATCACTATCTATGGCAAGCCGACCCCTTGGGGGAAGCAAGCTAAATAGCTTCGACCATCATCTTCAGACCATCACACACCACTCACACTACTCGACATCACTTTCAGTGAGCACATAAAGACGGCTGGTTCGTGCGCCTCTTTCGCTCTCAGTAGGCTCCACTTTCTACTGACCGCCCGCAGCAAATTGTCACTCAAGTGCAAACTGCGCCTCTACATCGCGGTCATACGGCCCAGCATGACAGCTATGCTTGCGTCGTCTACGCATACGCTAAGCCTCATAATCTGCATAGAATGCAGACCCTCCAGAACCGTTTTCTCAGAAAGGTCACGGGAGCCCCCTTCTATGTCCACAATGACAGTCTACATTTAGATCTCCAAATGCCCACCATCCAGCAGTTCAAGAAACGCCTTTCCAAGGCTCTACTATATTATATTTTATTATATACATATACATATTTATTATTATGGATGGATGGATGAATGTTTGTTACTCTTTAACGCAAAAACCACTTAACGGATTTGGATGAAATTTGGCACACAGATGGTTTATAACCAGGATTAACATATGGGATACTTTTTATTCCGATATTTCTACGGGATCGAAATTTATGCGGATGAAACCGCGGGGCGCAGCTAGTACTGCTTTAAAGCACCCCCTGATTTCGGCGGACGGCTGCCCGATACAGAGCATAAGTAGAATTCGCCGACCGAGGTATACCCTTGCCATCCCCGACGACGCCCCGACCCTCCTACAGGAAAGTAATAAGGCCACCAGTACTCTCAGAAAGTAAAACTCCTGACAGCCGTCCTTCCGTCCTCACCGTCGAGGCCCGTCGCAACGCCCCACACGGCCTCCGCTCAGACCCTTGCTCGAGCCAGTCCGCGCCGCTGAGCCTGTAGTTTTAAGTTCGGCCCTAAATAATTCCGATCCAGTCTGTCCCTTGGTGACGGCTCCCAGCGACGCCCTAAGCTGAGGTCCGTACCCCACAGGGGGTGCCCTTAGCGTGTAGTCGCTTAGTTTTTAAGTTTTTTTAAGCCCTGGCTGGAGGCTTTAATTTGTTAAGGCAGTTTCCACAGGCAAGCCCGGTTAAGCAGACGACAACCTCATAGGTTGAACGCGAAACGCCAAAACGAAAAAAAAAGCTACTTTCGTTTGCTCCTCCGGCTATCGTTCCAGACAGAAACGGCCTGTCCTCTGCCGTTTCAGCGTGCTAAAGCAGCAAGCGTGTCAGTTACTTTAGTTCTTTACGGTACGGAGACGTATGACAAGTTCAAGCATTCTTTATTGTTATTTTTATATTTGTTACTAAATTGTATATTATTGTTTTTATTAATTTATAGTTCGTTAAGTATCCTGCATTGTTTTATGTCGTGTATCCAAAAAACAGGCATCTAGCCGCGGGAGGGCCCTGGTGACCTGTAATACAGGTTTTTATATAAACCTATCTCAGGCTCCAGTCTCTCACAAAGTTAGCTCCTTGTTCGTGCACTACTGTCAAACTCTAGCATTATGTTCATAACTTGTGTAGAGAAAATAAACGTTTTATATTATTATTATAATATTACAAGTTAAGCACACGCTTTCGCACTCAACAAGTGTCGCGGGCTCTCCCTGCCACAAACGACGCCTCTCATCAGGTCTACGATGGTCTGGTCTACGTCACGTCACGATGGCGTCGCTTCGTCTAAAGAGTGCGTACGATGATGCCCATCGATTGAGAACAATTTGAAAACGTTTCTTATCCCACTGACTATCGCGAATGTTGTTACTTCCATTATTTAAATACAATCGTTCTCGTTAGTTTCTAAAGTTGAGGTTTTGATTAATATAGTGCCGTAAAGTAGCGTTTTAATATTTCAGCTTGTTTTGGCAAGGCTAGTTAAGGATACAGTCGCTATCAGTGACTGTAGCCTTTACTAGTTAGGCGGCGAGTTATTCGAGATGCGTCGTGTTGCTTCTCAACTTCTCAACCGGGGCGAGTCCGCACCAGCGCCCGCGCGTACACTCAGCTGCACGTCCATGATAACAGTTTGACTTTCACACCCATTTTATTTCGTAGTCATGGCGGCTTTCGTAGCTCAGGTTTCTTCAGTCTTTTATTCAAATTGGAGTTTTGGTTATAAAAGCGTTCAACTTTTCTTAGATTTTTATGAAATCAAAAACAAGAAAGGGCTTTTTCTTCTTCGTATTATATAATAATATTAGGTACTGTATTATATTATTACTTTTTGTATTTTGATCCTTTAATACATAATTATACTTATTATGTTACAATTATTATATCCACAGCTTATTAATGTAGGAGTACTTACTTACTTATCTATAAGCGAATTCGAATGATTCCGAAAGTAAATACATACCGTCTATAACAACTTTCAAGCGAATAAATAAAATGACTACAAATCCACCTACGAGTACCATTGCTAAGAAATGTTTTATGGAGCCCCTTTTTATTTGAACGTCTATTACTTAATGTGATTCACTTCGTAGTTCAAAATACGTAGGTCGATCTTACTGCCGTCAATTTAATTAGGGCGTTATCAAATGTTCGGAGAAAAGATGTTTCAAGCATCTTTTACGTGATTAAAGTTTACAATGTTTCCAGTAGAAGGGCTCGGTTAGCCGCTTCAAAAGATAAGTGTGCGCAATATAGTGAAGGAAAAAAACGCGTTATTTGATAGTGGCGGGCGGAGGAGGGCCGGTATTCCTTTGTGAAACTACAACCGCGCGCCTGACACCGAGGCACCAGCGATAACACGAGTACGTCCTGCTCGCAGTACTTCGCTCTTTAGCTCATAATCCGATTATGCGTCGGACGCCACAATACCTAGAACAGCCAACGAACTTCTCGTAAAATGCACCAAAAGTATATGAAAGCCGAGATTCATCAGCGTCGTTTAGACAAAGAAATCCTGCGAAAAACGTGATAAGGCTCGTATAGTTCCGGCTGATTAACTCCGCATTAACCGTAATAATTGAGCCGGCCATAGACCGCCCGGCGCGCCGCAGCCATTCATATCACTACACGAAGGACTCGAGTGCATGACCCACCACTATACGTAGTAGGAACCAACACCATGGAATTCATACAACGCATCATTTAGTTTTCCTCATACCGCATATCCAATTTCGAAGTTGTTATGGAGAATTCGAGACTGTATTTTGATTTCTATTGTATTCGTAGTCAGCAATTCGCGGCAGTCGGTTGCACCGTCCAGCGCACCGGTGTATTTCAGTTAGCAGTGGAGCGACCGGGACGGGACGGTCGCGCGTCATGCATGTGCAATAGCGATATTGAAGGCTATCCTAGCTCTGGTAAAGTGGTCGCCACTCGCCCGATATTTGCGAACCTCACAGAGGTGAGAGGCCTCGGGAGTCAGTCTCCAGCACTGCTACTTGTTCACCGCAGCAGGTTGTCACGATACAGCTGGTATACTATTATGTATAGACCTATTTTTGTAGAGCGTGTATATTGTTGCGAGAACATTAACTATGGAGTTAGAGACTGTGTCATAACAACATATTGTCCGATGTTTTGTACCTGATATTTTGTTCACTACTTTTAACTGGTGCAACGTAAATGACCTGACCCACGTTACCTGAGAATACAATGTTGTGCTACATGGGGGCCCATTCAAAGGCAAACAACTTTAAATTAGGATCATTCTTATTGCAAACGAAAATGACCAGATATTTTCTCACCTATCTAATAATAAAGCTGAAGGGTTAGTTTGTGTTGTTATTTGTTTATGTGGACGCGCTAATCTCTGGAACTACAAGTCAGATTTGAAAAATCTTTTTTTATTTGATAGCCTAATTTTTGAGGAAGACTTTAGGCTCTTTACGAATAGAGTGGTCCTGTCTGACTCAACAAAGGTTATTCAACTCTACAATAGTGAACATATTGTTTATTTACAAATCCTCTGTTATAAAAATGGGATTAGTTACTCGTACAGGATCCAACTGTGGCATATAAACATGGGCAGGGTGTGTTATAAAATGTATGCTAAAATAGATTCACCCTCAGGGAAGCGTCTCAATAACCTGACCCACCACCATGTTTATTTTTTTATGCTGGACCTAGTTCATTTTGAAAATAGTGTTCCCTGATTCTGTGTCTAAATTATTTTGCGGTGTACACTTGCACGCTCCCTGACGCTGCTCTGTTTGTTCGCAGCGCATGCGAGGTGTGCTCCCACTAGTGCCGAGTGTTCGCGCTGTTCGCTACCTCGGTGCTAGCTCGGTACTGTCTGTCGCTTTATCTGTACCAACAAAGAACTAATTAAGCTTTCAGCTGGTAAGGATACTATACGCGCGATTTAGATTATTTTTCGTGCGATTACCAAAACATATCATTCATTATGTTGAAAGCTTAGAGCATTAAAGGTTGAAAGCCACCCGCCAACCTTATCTGACTTTTCAATTAAAAAAATTAAAAGAAAAAAACTTTTTAAAACAAGCTTTTATTACTTGATAATAAAAATAACTAAAACGTTAAAAATAATTTAAAACTGATAAGAAATAAATAAAAGCGTGTGACATTTGGATGGAACATTAATGAATATTTAGCAACATTAAAGAACATTTTTGTTTATATTAATGATTTACCATTCCATTTGAAGAGCATCTGTGACGTTGTACTGTTTGCAGATGATACCTCTCTTATTTTTAAAGTAGACAGGAATAGACAAGATTTTGACGACGTAAACAGTGCACTCAATACTCAATTTATTTATTTGCATTCCACTCTCAATAGTTAAAGATTGGTTTACGTGAAATAACCTAGTTCTCAATGCCAAGAAAATGAAATGTGTAAAGTTCGCCTTACCGAATGTTAGAAATCTAGGACCCAACACTGTCTTAGATAAAGAGGTGCTTGAAACAGTAGGCTCGGCAATTTTTCTCGGACTAACAGTAGATGCCAAACTTCAGTGGGGACCTCATATATCAAGCAGGAAGGCTCAGTTCGGCTGCCTACGCCGCCAGGAAAGTAAGAAAATACACTGACGTTGATACAGCTCGTTTAGTCTATTTTAGTTATTTTCACAGTGTTATATCATACGGTATTGTGCTGTGGGGCAAAGCCGCTGATATACAAAATATATTTGTCCTTCAAAAACGAGCTGTTCCAGCAATTTACCAGCTAGGTGCCAGAGTTTCTCTAAGTGATTTTTTTTAAAGATATTGGTATTCTCATGGTTGCATCACAATTCATCTTCGCCAACATCTTATATATTAGGCAAAATGTACACTTGTGCACTAAAACAGTGATATTCACAGTGTTAACACTAGAAACAAGGACAAACTACGTGCCCCCTTTCACCGGCTTCATAAGGTTCATAACTCATTTGTTGGGCTTGGTATTGTAACCTTTTATAACCTCTTCTTTGCTAGACTTGCCTTTTAATGCGTTTAAAGCTCAAGTAAAATCCAACCTTTGTTCAAAGGCTTACTATTCCATCAACGACTACTTACACGATAAGAATAGTTGGTCGCCCTAATTAACTCAAGACAATGTTCATGTTCTTTCTCCAGAATTAGCTTACTGACAGGTTATTGTTATTAGTATTAACTTATTTATTTATTTTTACTTCGATGGTCCTAGTTTTTCATCTGTGACTCAAGTGACAGCTATGTGACCAGAACCCAGCTATGCATAAATATGTAAGCTGTCACGCCCTTTATGACTGGAGGCTTTTATTTAGATAGTAAGTTTTTATTTTTATTTTAATTAATTATTTTTTAGCTTGAGTACGTATAGTTTTTATTATATTTGTTGGTATATTGGCGTGGCAAATTAACATATGACAAATAATTTAATTTTATGTTCTGTGCCTTGCAATGTTAATTACTTAACACCTAGTATTGTTTACAATCAAGTATCAAGTATTTTCTAACTGAACAGACAGCTGTGCTGCTGGGGTGTTTATTGCGCCACTTCTTCTTCCCAGCGATAGCACTAGGAAGTGAAAAAGGGCGGGCGTTTTTGGGGGACTGTCTTTTGTAATTGACGTTCGCAAAGTGCTGATTCTCAGCCTAGTTTGAAAAAATTACTTTTATTTTGATTTTAGCATATTAGACCTTTATTATTTTTCTTTTGCAATCACAATGTAACACGCTTTTATTTAATTTCTTATCAGGTTTAAATTATTTTTAACTTTTTAGTTCTTTTTATTAACAAGTAATAAAAGCTTGTTTTTAAAAAGTCTTTTTTTTTCTTTTAATTTAATTTTTAACTTTTTAGTATTTTTGATGCGAGATTGACTACGGCGTAGTTTGTAGCGCGTAGCAGTGTTTTTCCATTATATGCGTTTACTGCACTTAAGCTACCTGTACATCATCAGACCCAGCGGGGTCATTACGCTATGGGTACTTCCCGCTGGTTAATACTCCGTGGTTAACACTATTAACTACTGGGAATGATGCGTTCTACTGGTTAACAGGGTTGACGAACGCGACGTGATGTTTAAAAACTACTTTAAAGTTAGGCTGTTTATAATTATTGTAAATTTAATGATTATTTATTTGTGATACTAAACAACTCAATTGATGTAAAACTAGATTCTTTTTTTTACATTTTAAATTAAAACCTTATAACATTTATTGTGATTATCTATTTCAAGAAACCGTTATTAATTTGGTGCCTCAAGTCTTAATTAAAGCACTTTCAAGAACCGTTCCATTTTTTATTTCTTTTTACTTTTCTTTAAGCTGACTCCTGAACTATACGCGAGACGAGGGTATTAAATATTGGGAAAAAAATGTCGCGTTCGTCAACACTGATAACGGGAACGACTCGCGTAACACAACACTGATAACGGGAACGACTCGCGTAACACAACACTGATAACGGGAACGACTCGCGTAACACAACACTGATAACGGGAACGACTCGCGTAACACAACACTGATAACGGGAACGACTCGCGTAACACAACACTGATAACGGGAACGACTCGCGTAACACAACACTGATAACGGGAACGACTCGCGTAACACAACACTGATAACGGGAACGACTCGCGTAACACAACACTGATAACGGGAACGACTCGCGTAACACAACACTGATAACGGGAACGACTCGCGTAACACAACACTGATAACGGGAACGACTCGCGTAACACAACACTGATAACGGGAACGACTCGCGTAACACAACACTGATAACGGGAACGACTCGCGTAACACAACACTGATAACGGGAACGACTCGCGTAACACAACACTGATAACGGGAACGACTCGCGTAACACAACACTGATAACGGGAACGACTCGCGTAACACACTATTAGTAGCTATGGGTTTCATTTTGACAGTTTAACAAAAATCATTGCGTTATTTCCGTTGCTGAGCAGACACACTTTTCGAACAAATGAAGCAATGGATTAGCAATATCTTTCAAATTCAATATTTTTGAGATTGATAGTGTGTTACGCAAGTAGGGTGCGGGCATATCTAGCGCCGCAGCACACGGCAAGACGATCATACGAGCCCAGACTGGATGGGGTGGTGTCGTTTAACTACCGAGTTCCTATGGCCATCATCCAGCTCCATCATCAGATCAGCTCCATGTCACAATAATTTTGCATTGTCATCCAATTTCCACATGCATGCAAAATTTCAGCTCAATCGGTTGAAGATATATGCTATAAAATTGAGTTGCAAGTGCGGTTGAAGATATTTGCTTCAAAATTGAGTTCCGAACAAATGTTACATACATACATCGCAAGTTAAAATAAAATAAACGCTTGTAAAAATGAGCCTTATTGGTATAGGATGTCGTGTTTATTTCACAGCTGATGTGAACAAAGTGGTGCTCGTGGTTGGTTGTCGCGAGTAGCGGTATTGTTGCACAGTTGCACTAGTTCCGTAGTTCCGCTTGTTGTTGTTTGTGCTCTGAGCACGGTGAGCACTCCCCCCCCCCCACTACTTGCGACTCTTTTGTCAACGCTTACTTTCCGAACCACTATTATTGTCATACTTCCGGGAAATACTTTTCAGATATTATTTTTAAAAAGTTCTCTTTGCATTAACCAACTATAAGAACAATAAGTAATTGAAAGCTATGGAGGAAAATGGCAAAAGGTAATACTGAAACTTCATATCCCTGAAGGAATGTTGGCGGAAAATAAAAAATCTCGTTATTATATAACGGAGGTTTTATATGTGGAGCAATTTCAGAGGGTGTACTATCACAGGTAAGTAATTGGGCGGATATGAGTTTGTTGAGAGTATAATTTGCGAAATGAAGTCTGGAGTGCGTCCCTCGGCGGGACCGGGGGGGGGGGCGTCACGACGCCGGACCACCGAAGACTGCGCGCCGGCGCCCGGACCGCCGCCGTGTGTCCATTATATTTGCGACTTTCAGTTCGGTACCTTCAGTCCTCTAGGCGTATCTTTCTTATAGTTTCATTGCACGCTTGCCTGAGAATAAAGGAAGATTTTACAAGTAACAGACGCTTTAGATAATCGTCCAGCCTCGTTATTTACAAGGGTTTATTTTGAATGTTGACATTATATTTATCATGTTTTGTCATTTTAAATTAAGTTTAGTTGAGGTAAGCTTCACTATGGGTAGCTAGTAGCATTTTGTTTGGAATTCAGTCTTAGGCCTCTACTGCCGTGCCACTTTTGCGGTTTTGTAAGACTGCGCCGCGGCGTCGCAACAGCATCGGGTAGGCGCCCGACACGACCTCTGTGAGCATGCGATAAAACAACTCACTTGTACCGAACTAATCATTTTACTTTGTAAGCGCACACCAGCCGCCATAAAACTATTTCCAACGTTCCGCCGTCGACCGCAGACCAAGCAGGCAGGACAGAAGGACCATTTCTGTAGTTTCCACCTCGTTGCTTACTGTGTTATGTATTGTTAATAAGAACTTAGGATACATCCTGTATTTGGGAAGTTAGTTCTTCTTTGACGTTCAAATGTGCTTATTTGATATAAATGCTTTGAGTTCGACTGCGCCACGTGATCAGGCACCACTTCAATCTGAGACTAACCGGGAAAATAATCCTTCAGTAACCGGCGTAAATATGTCCAATAGAGCTTTAGGAGAAGGCTGTAATACAAGTACCTATTAGTGACAGTCACGACGATCTACCAGCTGAACTTTTTCTGAAACTAGATGTGTGTGTGGGTACTTTACTATGTTCTACCTGTGTGTCCCATTATGCATTGTTCAGAATATACCTTCTTTGCATGTTATTTCGAACCTGCGCCCCTTTCCCTGTCCGCAATGGTGCGGGCCCGGTCGCGGCCGTCCCGCGGCCACACTCCGCAATAAACCCGGCCCAGGTTTTGTGATTATAATTTTATCACATTTAGTAACTTGTACTCGAGTACTTACCATATTTTAACATGTTACGATCATTATGCCTGACACTTGACATGTCTCCACACTTCCGTGATTAGTTCTCAGTCATATTGTGTTACAGTGGTAAAGTGCTACTGCGCTTTTTATTAGTTCGCAGTCATGCTGTGTCACAGTGGTAGAGTGCTACTGCGCTTTTTATTAGTTTGCAGTCATATTGTGTTACAGTGGTACAGTGCTACTGCGCTTTTTATTAGTTCGCAGTCATGTTGTGTCACAGTGGTACAGTGCTACTGCACTTTTTATTAGTTTGCAGTCATGTTGTGTCACAGTGGTACAGTGCTACTGCGCTTTTTATTAGTTTGCAGTCATATTGTGTCACAGTGGTACAGTGCTACTGCGCTTTTTATTAGTTTGCAGTCATATTGTGTTACAGTGGTACAGTGCTACTGCGCTTTTTATTAGTTCGCAGTCATGTTATGTCACAGTGGTACAGTGCTACTGCGTTTTTTATTAGTTCGCAGCCATGTTGTGTCACAGTGTTACTCGTACAGTGCTAGTACGCTTTTTATTAGTTTGCAGTCATATTGTGTCACAGTGGTACAGTGCTACTGCGCTTTTTATTAGTTCGCAGCCATGTTGTGTCACAGTGTTACTCGTACAGTGCTACTGCGCTTTTTGTTTAATCATCATCATCATCATGCTCCTGCCCTTATCCCAATTTAATGGGGTCGGCGCAACATGACTTTTTCTACCATACTTATCTATTAGACGTCATCTCGGTAGTCACCCCCTTTCTAACCATTTGAATGATAACATAATATAATGTTTCATAATAAACATTCGTTCCTCAAAAACTCATTAGTTCGAAGTGGCGCTCAGTGCATGTACTGATGTCTTCGTGCGGCGTAACTTATATTGTATGATAATATCGTAGTGAGTTCGTCGCGTCACCGACGTAATCGCGTTACTAAACAAAGACACAGGCTCGAGACTCACTGGAGAAGCGCGACTTACAGCGCCGCCACGGCCGCCGCGCGCCGTCGTGGGGCATGCGCCGGCTTATCATGTTATAGACTCATAGGGGTATCTTGTGGAGAGGCTTATGTCGATGTAGGAATAGACAGTCATAAGTGTTTGATGGGTTCATGTATCCATGAATCGAGCGTCGTAGATATGGATAAGAACTGGTCTGCTGCGCGTGCAGGGATGTGCAAGGGTAAGTGCGATACTGCTCTGGGGGAAAAGGGATTAGCGAAGGCAAGGCGATTCTGGCAGAGTACGTGAGAGGCTGGTTGTGTGTACCTCCGAGATGCTAATACTTGTTCAGAAGTGCGCAGTAGCGCCCTTCACGCTACCTGTAGTAACAGGTAGCGTGAAGGATGTTTGAATGCTCCCAGTGAGCAGGTACTTGCGACTGTCATTGATTGCTACGAGCAGATAACTCAGTGCAATCTGCGAGCGCGAGTGCTCTTATTAGCATAAAAGGTAGCTCTATCTGATGTCCACCGCCCACCCCCCCTCCTCCCCCAGCTTATTTCCGATACGTCCTGGCAGAGTCGTATATCAAGGTTTATCAAGTATTACAATTAATTTTATTACATGTTATAATATCGTTTCGGGCCGGATGTCCCGGGCGGACCGGTACGGAGCGATCCGTTAATTTCAGAACGGTTTTATTATTAGTAGATATTTTCCTTTATACTTCCTCGTGTCCGTGAGGAGAGCAGAGAATTTTGTCAAAGGGTTATCTAGGATTCAACGGAATCCTCCGGTTCAGTGGCGCTGGGCGCGCGGACCAAAGCAATGTGGGGGTTAAAGTAAAAATACTAGCAGGAAGGTGGACCGGATATATCGCTGAACGTTGATTATATACCTACGGGAATCTTCGTAGAACTGCAGTCATTAGCTGTAACTTTTAGTTTGATGGTATACCTGTATTGGTAATTTAGTAATATAGTAATTGTACTAATGATTACTGTAGTTGTTGTGTTGTCATAGTCAAATAGTTTTTTTTAGTAGCCCACTGCTGGGCAAACGCCTCCCTACTCTCCTTTCACCTCTCTCTGTCCAGAGCTGCCAAGGACCGATCTTTATAAAATAGTAATAGACAAGTTCCATGAAGTTCTACTCGCGTTCACTTATAATATGTGCTAACGTTCATTTGCATGCTGGACATGCTGGACATGTTGGACATGCTGGACATGTTGGACATGCTGGACATGCTGGATACGCTGGACATGTTGGACATGCTGGATATGCTGGACATGCGGTGTACGTGTCGTTATCGACTGGACATCAGTGATAGCGGCGTGTAGTTGCAGTTCATCTACTCGTATTCTATATATATACTTATAATAAATCTGTAGAAGTGAAAATTCTGTACATTGAAAATATCAAAAAAATAAATGGCAGGCGGTGTTACTAGACCGACACCGAACCCAAAAATGTGATTAAAAAAATGTTTGTCTGTCTGTCTGTTTGTTCAGGTATCACGCAAAAACTACCGGTTCGATTACGATGAAACTTGGTATAATTATTCTTTAATATCCTGGGCACCACACCGGGTACTTTTTATCCCGGAAAAGTATAAACAACAAAAAACAAACTTAATTTTGCGGTTCGATCCCTATACCCGATTACCACTGTCTGTACTGTACCAACCGCAAATACTAAGTTTGTCGTAGGTTACGTCACCCGCAGTGTAGTTTATTTTTATTCCTTTTAGTTTTTAGAGTTATTTAGGTTTATTTTTATATAAGTCGTAGGTACAGATTTTAATTTTAAAGTATAGGTAGTATATTTGACAGTGTACGTAGTGACCGTAGGTTATTTTATAATACTGTTAGGTAGGATTAGTCATTCGTATAGATATTAGTTTTTAGGGATTTTGCTTATTTATTGAGTTTAGATTAGTTATCATCAGAAATAGGTTTATTTAGGTAGGTAGGTATTTCATTTTCTGTTATTGAGTTTTTTTTTTTTAATTAGGTATGTACTTAGGTAAGGATATCATATAGGTACCCTCTTAATCACCACTAATGAGACACAATTGGTTTTCTATTGTAATTAGCCAAAAAGGGCCCGCGAGATAGATGGCATTCTGGGGAAGCACATACATTTTATCCTGTTAGCACGTTCCCGTGGGATAATTTCCGACATCCACGCGGGCGAAGCCGCGGGCAGAAGCTAGTTAATAATAACTAGCTAGCTAGCTAGCTAGCTAGCTAGCTGTTAGCTAGTTAATCTTTAATAATCTTTATTGGAACAAAAACACATTTTACAAATTCATTGCGTACGTAAATAGCTGCATTAGTTACAAAACTGTGTCGCAGCTATTAACGCCCACCTCCAAGAAGGGAGACGACAGCGTTCCAGATTTTAGAGATCATTCATAATATCTAGCTGTGATGTCGTGTTGCTGCTGATCGGATGCGCGGATAGTTCGCACACATTATGGCATTAATTCGCGTTTAATTTAATTATTATTAACATTAAAAGCGTTGTGTTTTGTAGTCATACGATACTAGTTATAAACAACTGTTACGGAAGCCGTGATAGTTATGTTTTAAATATTCTAAATACGAAAGTGTGTTTGTTGGTTTCTCCTTCTATATAGACTGTCGAGATTTTGTGCGAAGAAATAGTTTAAAGTAAAAGTCCAGAGAGTGGCATACATACATACATACATTACAAGCTACTATTACCTGAAAATCGCACAGTTCCTGTGCTGAAAGCTAGGTGTTCAATTTATTGTGGTACGGTGAAAATAGCTTCGACCCTGAAAGGGAATTTTTTTGAACGTTCGCATTCTCAATTTGTCAAAAATACACGTTATTTACCCACATTTTTCACAAGTTTTTCACATTGAGTCGCTGAGATGAGATTGCGACTAGATTTAGAACGTTTTTGAATACAGGAATTGGCCGTTACTCGCTTGTGGTAACTCCGTGTCTGTTGACTTATATTTAGAACGTTTTTGAATATAGCAGTTGGCCGTTACTCGCTTGTGGTAACTCCGTGCCTGTTGACGTATATTTAGAACGTTTTTGAATACAGGATCGCTTTTGGTAACTCCGTGCGTACGAATAGGTACTATCTGTTAGTGCATTTACTGGCAGCATCGTGTTGCGTTTAGTACAATCAGGTCGTCTGCTCAACTATTATTCCATGCAAGAAGGTACTCAGTGTGGCAGTAGGAAGCGCTAGTTCGAAGGCAGAGGAATCAATTAGAGGCGCTCGCTCGACGTTTACCGGCGGTAGACACCAATGATGCCAGACGTCTGTGACGTCACGGAGCACAAACACTATGCATATATTTCATGTGCGTACCCACGTATGGGTACATAGAGCATCCCAATTTATGCTCGCAATATGCGCGTCGCGGTAAACACGCGGCACTGCTAATATTGTGAAGAGAGTAACAAAGACACCACGCTGAGTCACATGTTGTGCTCGTGATCGCGAGCGACCGGTGAGGCGGTGGTGAGGTGAGGTCCTGCAGTCCTGTTTGGGGTCAATCCCCAGGTTAGCCAAAGTACTGTTAGCTTTTTCAATACTTACATATGCTCTATAAGCTCATCCACAGACAGACAGACGAACGGACCGACGGTATAGTTTCAGTAGTCTCGTTGGCATATTTTAGTCACGGAACCCAAAAAGCTATGTAGTTTCTGCGTTCCCCATGGGAAAAGCTGTGAGTTAATGTATGTAAGTACGGAAAAAGGTACCAAGGATTGGACATGGCCGGAGTGCCGGAGTGCCGGAATGCCGGAGTGCCGGAGTGCCGGGTTGCCGGAGCCACGGCTTGGGCTTGTTGCCAGCTTGCTCTTCCACCCGGCATCACGTCCTTTTGTTGTAGTATCTTTTATAATGTTCACCTCAAAAACGTTTCTTTCCTTTAGGTACTTTTCCTTTTATAATTAAATGTTAGAAATTATTGTGTGGGGATAACTTTTGTTTAATTGTATTAAACATGTCACATAAATCAAGGTTTATGACAAAGGTAAGATGAGGGGAGTGTATAAAATTATGTTATCTACATTTCTATAGCGCGCCCGTCCGACTGGAATAAATACGTCACGAGTTGACTCATTGATTCAGGAGCAACATTGTAGCATCTAGTTGGTGGTTAGTGGACGACTCATTAACTAATACCTGCTCATTGCGGCAACTTATCGACTGAATCATGTAGTTCATAGTGGGCACCATGAACAAAGCTGATGCGTCTACTTTCAGAGAAGAATTTTCTTTTAAAACTTTTGTCAAGTTAAACTTTCATCTCGCCGCTCGACTGCACCGAGTGACGCGTATCACAACACGAGCAGTCCTCCTCCGAGCGCGAGAACATCGTGGGAACTAATTGAACAACTGCTGACTTCTAATTAAAGATAATATTCATAAACTGGTATAGGATAACAATAACCTATTTCGATTTAGTAAAATGAACAGAATTTCTCGGCGAGCGATCGTTAAGTTTTGTGTTAAATCCTTGACTCGAAGTAAAATTGTATTATTTAATTAAGAAGAAGCTAATTTCGTAAATGCCTTGGTCTCAACTTGAGCATGATTAATAATAATAATAATAATAATATCCCTGGACATTTCACACAGCGCCATCTAGTCCCAAGCTAAGCAACGTAATGCTTGTGTTATGGTAACAAAATGGCTGATAAACTACTTATATACATTTTTTTTTGTAAATACATACATATTATAGATAGAAAAACACCCAGACTCGGAACAAATACATGTAGGTCATACAAATATTTGTTCCGTGCGGGAATCGAACCCGCGACACGCAGCGCAGCAGTCAATCGCTTAACCACTGCGCCAACCGTGCCGTCAAAATCCGAGGCCGATTAGTTGCTGTTTACGGTAAATTAACTTCTAGCTCCTGTGATACTCAACACGACCTACCCGACCCGCTAACCTGATCACGGTATCAACAGATAAACGTGCTTTAAATATAAACGGATCTGCGTAGTGAGCTCTGAGACCTTACCAAATAATGTTGTTGTAAATGTAAACGGTTTACCCGCGCGACTGTTCATGTCGCCTGTTTATGTCTTGTCAATATCATTGTTTCATCTTACAACACCCACGCCTCGGCAAATCAGTTCTCAATTCAGGTCACCTACAGACTGAATATTAATCGAGTAGGTACTAATTTATTCAGATAACTTAACTATCAATGTAGGTCACGATTTAGACTCCGCAGATACACGATGGTCAGTGGTCGCGCAGGTATCTGCCAGGCGTCCGGCGCGAGGTACCTATATTTGTACCTATAACTGAGGTACATGCCTATAAAAGCTGAGGGCTTCAATTCATCAAGACGAAATCATTAGTATTAGGGATTTATGTAAGTGGTCTGATTTGGTGGCCCTGCAAGAGACCTGGGTGGGCCCCAAGTCTGCTAATTTCAATGACATGTCCCACTATTACGATTCAATCGAGGGTCAATTATAATTCAATTATCATTGTGACAAAATGCGTATTCTGCTAAAACTTAAATGTGATGTCAATTGAATTGTAATAGAATCGTAATTGGATTGCAATGGTGTCAGTTGAATATTTCGCGGTGTTGCCTATTAAAATCTACCACGACACTGAATGAATGAATGAGTTATAATTTATTTTAAATAAAGGTTTTTTTTTCATATCTGTGATTGAATTACGACTCATAATAAATATATTGTCTATAATGAAATGCCTTCTCGATAGAATAAGACCAAATGTTTTAAAAAAACACTACGAACGATAATACGGGGACTGTGTTGCCAAAGTAAAAAATTGTTGCTGTCACGGAAATGTCACTTTCAATTCAACCAACTTGTCAAATTAGTGACTGTTGATTGTGTTTTAAATTTTTCTATACAGTACTTGTAAAAAGTTTTTAAAAGTATTTGCAAAATGACAAATTAAATAAGTAAGTACTTAAAATCTTTGTTAATGTTAATTCAAATTCGTTGACTGCAATTATTTAATATTTCAATTTGATATTACAAAAATTGTATTTACTTAAAATAGAATAGTTACCTATTCAATACTTTAGACAATTTATATCTAAGCACCACTTTACTAACCTTCAAATTTGGTAATATTGCATCATCGCCCTTGTTGTTGAAGAAGTGGAGTTAACTTTTCACAAACCCCTTCGGTCGTTCTTTTCCGAGTCGGAACGTTTTGATAAATTCTGACTCAGGTAAATCACGAAATGGATCTACACTGAGCCTCATTGTAGCTTGGGATTTGCGACGTTGCCGACGTTGCCGATCATTACTTCATTAGAATTGGCTAAAGCCAAAATACGCCAACGTAAACTTGGTCATTCCTCATTATTATTTTAAATTAAAAAATTATACAACAATTCAAACGCTACGCGTGACGATCTATCGTTGTTGAATTGTACTTCAATGGTAAGATTGTCATTGAGAGACGATTCACATAAATGTCAAATAACGAGCGGACTACCAATAATTGTAAGATCGAGACACAACTGTGACACGATTGAAGAGCAGAATAGCAAATTGTTCAATGGCGATTGAGTGGCAGTTCGATGATATTTCAATGGAACACCATTGGTCTTAAATAAGTAGTAGAATACCAAATGTGCCAAAGTATTCAATCGAGATGCAATTGAGATTCAATTGAAGCATTTGTAAATTAGCAGACTTGGGGCCCTGGTCAATATATTCCACACTAGCTTCTGCCCGCGGCTTCGCCCGCGTGGATGTCGGAAATTTACCCACGGGAACGTGCTAACAGGATAAAATGTACCTATGTGCTTCCCCAGAATGCCATCTATGTCGTGGGCCCTTTGTGGCTAATTACAATAGAAAACCAATTGTGTCTCATTAGTGGTGATTAAGAGGGTAACTATATGATATCTTTACCTAAGTACCTAACTAATTAAAAAAAAAAAAACTCAATAACAGAAAATTAAATACCTACCTACCTAAATAAACCTATTTCTGATGATAACTAATCTAAACTCAATAAATAAGCAAAATCCCTAAAAACTAATATCTATACGAATGACTAAACCTACCTAACAGTATTATAAAATAACCTACGGTCACTACGTACACTATCAAATATACTACCTATACTTTAAAATTTAAATCTATACCTACGACTTATATAAAAATAAACCTAAATAACTCTAAAAACTAAAAGGAATAAAAATGAACTCCACTGCGGGTGACCCAACCTACGACAAACTTAGTATTTGCGGTTGGTACAGTACAGACAGTGGTAATCGGGTATAGGGATCGAACCGCAAAATTAAGTTTGTTTTTTATTGTATATACTTTTCCGGGATAAAAAGTACCCAGTGTGGTGCCCAGGATATTAAAGAATAATTATACCAAGTTTCATCGTAATCGAACCGGTAGTTTTTGCGTGATGCCTGAACAAACAGACAGACAGACAAAAATTTTTTTAATCACATTTTTGGGTTCGGTGTCGGTCTAGTAACACCCCCTGCCATTTATTTTTTGGATATTTTCAATGTACAGAATTTTCACTTCTACAGATTTATTATAAGTATAGATAACAATGGCACTAGAGCTAACCAACTGAACATCTTCCAAGCAACTGTATTGATAACTTCGTTACAATCCATTTTATACACTAGCAACGTCTTTTACGTAAAACATCTACCGCCATTTTGAACCAATCACAGATCATCATATATTTTGGTTTAATATCTTCTAACACAGGTAATAATAAACAAATCTTATATAGTGAAACCATTTTAAAACATTATAAGGTAATTAATCAATTTAATAAGAGTCTATTCTTAATTTTTAGAGATCATCAAAAAGTATATCAACATCAACTGACAGTATTGTACCAATCATTTGAAACAACCTATTATATTAAAATAGCATATTAAATTCTGTGGACAAATATTGAGACTCCGCCTCCTCTTGACTGTGTTCTGAAGTTATAGTAATGCTTGTAGTTGGGTAATCGTATGCTTTTAGCTTCTGTTTCGTTTTTAATCCATGTTTCTACTAGTATGACTATATGAATGTTTTTAATTGTTGCCAGGACACAGTTAAGTTACGGACACGTCTAGTTTACCAGGTTTTACCACGCTACGGATATTTGCATATAAAAATCTTAATGATGTTCGACTTGTGCCTAGGTTATTGTAGCTGCTAGTAATTTCGTATGTTATTTTGTCTTTTTCAGTGTTTGGTTGAAGTTGTGTGATTCCATTTAGTTTTTTGATGGCTTGTGTATTATTAACGTATTTTATTAAGAGATCTTTCTCACCATTTTGTGTTCGCTGTTGTAGTTCTTCTTTTAATTTTCTCATGAATTTTTGTTGGTATGGGGTTTGATCCGAGTAAATTTTAACAGTTTTGCTCTTGTAGATAGTTTTATTACGGAGTATCACTTTCACACTTTCTTGAGATGGTAAGTAGACCTTAATATGACGAGCCTTTTCTGGTTTAAAATAGCCAAGCCGAAAATTTTTATCTGGTTCCGAACACTCAGGAAATATAGTCTTTATAATTTGGTTGACCTCTCCACTGTCAGAAGCAGCTCGTTTCTCTTTGCTGTCGTTCTTTGCTTCAGGTATACCCACTATAATTATATTTCTGCTTCTGAGTTCTCTCTCATATTCTCTCTCATATTTAATGTATGTTATGCTTATAAAAATTAGTTATTTTAAAATTATATCAATCGTTCGTTATATTAACTAATCGCTATCTATTCTATACTTATAATAAATCTGTAGAAGTGAAAATTCTGTGCATTGAAAATAACAAAAAAATAAATGGCAGGGGGTGTTACTAGACCGACACCGAACCCAAAAATGTGATTAAAAAAAATTTTGTCTGTCTGTCTGTTTGTTCAGGCATCACGCAAAAACTACCGGTTCGATTACGATTAAACTTGGTATAATTATTCTTTAATATCCTGGGCACCACACTGGGTACTTTTTATTCCGGAAAAGTATATACAATAAAAAACAAACTTAATTTTGCGGTTCGATCCCTAGACCCGATTACTGTACTAACCGCAAATAATAAGTTTGTCGTAGGTTACGTCACCCGCAGTATTATCTGTGCGACCTTTTTATTCCTTTTAGTTTTTAGAGTTATTTAGGTTTATTTTTATATAAGTCGTAGGTATAGATTTTAATTTTAAAGTATAGGTAGTATATTTGACAGTGTACGTAGTGACCGTAGGTTATTTTATAATACTGTTAGGTAGGATTAGTCATTCGTATAGATATTAGTTTTTAGGGATTTTGCTTATTTATTGAGTTTAGATTAGTTATCATCAGAAATAGGTTTATTTAGGAAGGTAGGTATTTCATTTTCTGTTATTGAGTTTTTTTTAAAATTAGGTATGTACTTAGGTAAGGATATCATATAGGTACCCTCTTAATCACCACTAATGAGACACAATTGGTTTTCTATTGTAATTAGCCAAAAAGGGCCCGCGAGATAGATGGCATTCTGGGGAAGCACATACATTTTATCCTGTTGGCACGTTCCCGTGGGATAATTTCCGACATCCACGCGGTCGAAGCCGCGGGCAGAAGCTAGTATTAAATAAAATTATAGGTTCCGTTGTTCTATGTTGTTAATATTAGAGATTTTGTTGTTATATCATCTATTACATACCTGATATCAAATTATGGACCAGGCGCAGACTAAGAGTAAGCTTAGAGGACTCCTTTATAAACTAACGTAGCTGCCTTTTAAGAATGGCCGAACTGGCTCAATTTAGCCACATTGCCACTACGCAATAACCATTAAAATTGCATGCAGGTCTGGCATTACAGCTGCATGTAGGCTGCCATCAAAATTAAATGTTTTTATTATGCAAGTTATTTGTTAGCAATATCTTGCGTCTGCCTACGTTACTTGCCATGATGTGGATAATCGCAGTCCGTAGATTTAAGCCAAGCTCGAAAGGCAGATATTTGTAAAGAAGGCACAGTCGCCGAACAGGGCTCGTTGTTTGTGATGCGCCGTGCTTGGGTACACACAACTCAATTGTTTATTAAACCGCGGCTGCCGACTATTGTCATGTTTCCGTTTTTGCAGTCGGCTCGGTCACTGGCGACACATTAATATTCCGTTGTGTGGTATCTTCGGATTGATGCAAAGGAGCTCGGTTTATTCATCAGCACTTCAGCAGCGCTTCGATGAGTTCTGATAAACAAGCACTCGCACTAATAGCTTCCGTCCTTATGGCATTGTAGCTTAGTCTTGTTATTGTATGTACATGTTGATTGTTAGTGGTTTATGAAGATTGTTGTGTGACATAATACCATTTTAATAAACAAATAATTCTGTAGAATGTGGAAACTAAGTTTATTTCGATTAGCTCTAACTTACTGTAGCACGTACAGCGTACACACTGCACATAATGTAGCATGTTTGCCTTTCATTTCTAGATTAGTTAAGTACGGTCCTACTCCTAGTGTTTGGCTTCAAATATTACGAACAGTGAAGTTAAAACGAGTTCGTCTCACTAACATTGTAAATGCGAAAGTTTCTTTTGTTTGTAACTCAAATAGACTACAAAGGTTGAATGTATTTGAATTACGTTATAAATAGGTAGAATGTAAATATTTAACAATTCAAAACGACTATGGCGAATAGGATGGGTGGATCTATAGGAACCTGATACGACTATGGCGAATAGGATGGGTGGATCTATAGGAACCTGATACGACTATGGCGAATAGGATGGGTGGATCTATAGGAACCTGATACGACTATGGCGAATAGGATGGGTGGATCTATAGGAACCTGATACGACTATGGCGAATAGGATGGGTGGATCTATAGGAACCTGATACGACTATGGCGAATAGGATGGGTGGATCTATAGGAACCTGATACGACTATGGCGAATAGGATGGGTGGATCTATAGGAACCTGATACGACTATGGCGAATAGGATGGGTGGATCTATAGGAACCTGATACGACTATGGCGAATAGGATGGGTGGATCTATAGGAACCTGATACGACTATCGCGAATAGGATGGGTGGATCTATAGGTACCTGATACGACTATGGCGAATAGGATGGGTGGATCTATAGGAACCTGATACGACTATGGCGAATAGGATGGGTGGATCTATAGGAACCTGATACGACTATGGCGAATAGGATGGGTGGATCTATAGGAACCTGATACGACTATGGCGAATAGGATGGGTGGATCTATAGGAACCTGATACGGTCAACTGTCACAACCTCAGCCTGATAAACAACACGAACATTTCAATAAACAACTAAACATGACATGAACGAGGTAGACCACGCTCTGTTCCAAATAGTTTATCTATTCGTTTTTTTCGATCCTATGATAATAACAAAAGTAGAAACTGGGTTAACAGAGCTTTTAAAAGATATTCTGGTCTTGAACTATTATCGCCTAAAAGAAGTATGTCGTCGTCTCTCTCACTAATAACATCGGATTATCACAAAGTTTTCCCAAGATAATGTTTTCCGGAGCTTTCAAAAGACTTGTAAGAATACATTACCTGCCTGCCTAGAAGGCGGATGTGTCGGTATCTGGCCAGTTGGGCGTAGCCGAGTTGATGCCAACTTCAACAAGTCGTTCGTTAGTATTGCTTCGACTTGTGACTTGTCGCACCACTCGCACCGCTCGCGTACTCAAATGTGGGGCTTTAAGAGTCCGCTTTGCTCAAGGATTCAACTCACTCAAGATTTTCAATATTGTAAACACATCCTCGACGAAAGTGACCTCTAATATAATTAATCAAGTTTATTTGTCCTAAACTGACAAAGTCTAAGGAATTGGAATGGTTAAGAAACTTTCGTCATAAGGGTCACATTCAATTAAACTGTCTGTTTGTGCAGTTGTAGTAAATCAGTGCAGCTCCTGAAAAAGCATTTGAATGTTTAGCAATACATTTAGATAATAAGCTTGTCTGGTATGTTGTAGCGTAAGATCGGCTCAGTAGCAGCAGGTCAGCGTGTAATAGTAGCAGATACAGATGAAAGGATATAACAAGTTATGTGCTGCACATGTAGCCGTAGGTACTTGCGCAAGTTTGTGGCTCGCGAGGCAGACGTGGGGCTTGGGAAGACGCCCGCGATAAACATATACCTACGTTTCTAGAATACGGTCCGGTATGTACTGGGCCTGGAAGAAGATACAGATATAGATTATGGTGTACGGTCGCTAACCCAGATAAGTATCCACCCAACGTAGCAGTGTCCTCGGTCAAGGTACTTATCTCGGCTCGCCGCCGACTGCACCTACGACACCAAAAGAAAAAGAAGAAGCATAAGCACATTGTGATTTAGGCAGAAGGGCAGCAGTGGTAACAATATAATAATAATAATAAAGGTTTATTCCCGAAAGAAGGTTCCCGAAGGTTTTGCCCGAAATTCTTACAACCAGTTCGCCAAGTCTGCCAAGGGGTATCGTATTACCCAGTAACTGGGTTGTGGAGGTCAGATAGGCAGTCGCTCCATGTAAAATACTGGTATTCAGTTGCATCCGGTTAGACTGGAAGCCGACCCCAACATAGTTGGGAAAAAGCTAGGCAGATGAGGAATAAAGGCATAGTAAAAGCATTTATTATGATAAAGGTTTATTTACAAAAAAATACAGAAACACATTTACAATACACATTACAATTCATTGCAAGTTGCAAAATCTGTACAAAATGTAAACCCTGTCCCTTAGACTAGGACAACCGTATTCTAAGAGACAGTGTTCGGCCAAATCATTATTTAAACATGATTTAATACTACAAATGAACGGTGTAGATGTTATTAAGCTTCTGTAATTTTGCTGTGCGTGTAGTGTAAATGAAATGAAATGTCGTGTTACATATACGTTTGAGTTTATGATAAGTGCCTAATTTTGTGCATTTTTAATGTAAGAGCTGTAAGACTACTACTGCCTACTGTGTTGGATTACTAGATGATGTATGTGAGCAAGGACTCCGTGTAGGCATAGTCTTTTTGTAGTAGCCACTCTGTTACTATGGATTTAACTCTGTTACTGTTACTTTGTATGTGTTTAAGTTTAAAATATTTAATAACGAATAGTTTTTTGGTATATGTGTGTACTTACCTAATATGTAGAATTGGCGGTGGCAGACCGACATGTGTTCTTAGAATTGATCGGAGCACAAAGAGTTGCCGTACTGTAAGAACCTTACAGTCAGAGTACAGTCCGTGGTGGGATACCTGTAGGGTTTTTTAGATAGTACTTTGAGTACGGCTCTTTGCGCTCTTTCCACTCTCAAAAAGCTGGTGTTAGCTGCACCGCCCCATGTAGTTATGCAATACCCAAGAACTGACTGGCCTAGAGCATGATACACCATCCTCAGTGTGTCAGGACTAGCTGAGTCTCTAAGGGACTTAAAGATGTGTATAAGTCGCAATGTTCTTGTGGTAACGACTTCGATCTGCTTGTCCCATCTTAGTCCGCTATCAATCTGCACTCCAAGATACTTTACGCTGTCCGCTCTAGTGAGTGCTGGGCAGCAATATGAGACAGCAATAACGATTTATTCATTCATAATCAGCTGACACCCTGTTTATAGTATAAAGGGACCCATTTCTGACTGCGACGTTTCGAATATTCGCCATTGAGTTTTGTATGAAACGGACCTTCGTATATTACTGTCGTGTGTTCGGCGCACGAGGCAGGCACCGGGTAGTCTCCCAACTTGTGCCGGATTCCGGCCGAGTTAGGAATTGTTGGCAAGTTTTGTTTCGTGCCTCAACAGGCGAGTGTTCCCGTGTTGCTCACTCTTAGTACTGTTGCTCCTGAATACGTGTGATTTAGCGATAACGCGGGAGATGCTCGGCGGATGATAAAGAACAACTTCACTTATGAATCTTTGGTTTTAAGTATTTCTAAATGTTCGTTTTGTATTAATTCAAATTCATAATTTAAACAAAATTTATATACTTACTTATAAAAAAACTTCATATTCAATAAATGAGCACGTTCCTGCGTTTGCAGATGTTCGCAAGGTTCTACAGGATGTTTCAAGGTTCACGAACTGGGCCCGTATTCCCGTAATTTAAAACGTTCAAAATCTAGTCGCAGTGTCATCTCGGCGACAAACAAATGTCAAAAACTTGTCAAAATGTAGGGAAATTAGAAGTATTTTTTGACAGATTGAGACTGAGATCAGACTGTGAACGTTCTTAAAATTACGAGAATTACCCCTCTGATCTTTTGTTTTACAGCTTTCGAAGTAGGTCACCGACAATTTAACGCATAATCTCAGATATATTATACAAACAAAGGAGCAGCCGTATGTCGTGTGCCATGACTTTTGGCAAAATGTGGCAGACACGGTGCCTATCATAGAAATGTAAAAAGCGTGCCTATAATGTACCTACTCGAAGTGATGCACGGGCTGTGTGCTATGCAATGTGTTGTGTTGTGTGCGTCGTTGACGACTGAATGAGTGCCGCCACTGCTCGCCTCACGCCACGTCGTCACGGGCGCCGTGGCCGACGGATGTGACATTATAACTCCCGGAATGTTTAATTAAACTCACCCGAATGCAGCGCCGTACGACGACGTTAAATTTAATTAAATATCTCAAACGAAAAATATATATCACTTCGTCTAAAGAGAGTCTTCATTTTTTCAAGCCGCATCCGCGATGCAGCGGTGCTGAACGCATAGTTATTATACTCTTTGGCTGAACGACTGGCCACTGTCGGTACGTAGCGGTAGCTAGTGGGAGGTATTTCAATCAGCGTCGTCTCTCGAGCCCCGGCTAAGTATTATTGCCTGATTCTTCTGTGATTAAAGTCCGCTGCGCGATATTAAACGGAGCGGGCCTCGCTAGCAGTTAATTGAAAACGTATCCGGAGACCGGCGCGGCGGGGCGGCTCGGCGCAGTCGGCACCGCCTGCGAGCGAACGTAGAAGATCCATTCACGTATAGTAGTGCATCATGAGATACTCATACAAATGAGCAGTTGGTAGCGACGTACTAACCACGAAGTTCCAATGAACTTACAAATGTCCCAGTGTCGGCTATTGGAGTCTTCTATGACGCGATTAAATCATCATCTTCTAGTCACACGCGGCTCGCACTGACCTTCTGTACACGTTTGTTTCAGCCCGCTCGGCATTCGGCCTCCCATACCTCACGCCACGTCCCCACACTAGCCTTCATTTGATAAAAGTCTGTTCGCGATTGGATTAAGGAATCTAATCTATCGGTGGAGCACTACCGTATTATTCTTTATTAATCTGGAAACCAGGTCAAATAGCTGACAGATACTTAAATCTACTTGTAGTATATCTAGTCTTGCGTCCAAATGAAAAGAGAACATGTTCTTCTGTTGGTAACAGGAAACGTTGGAGCTCGTAATGCTTATGAGGTTCGAGTAGCCGGTCATCTGAAACTGTAACAGCGCTCTAAATGGCGATGGGCTTTTGCCATCCCATTACAACTTAATATTATTATGAGGAAACTTTGTGTCTATTATAAAACTGGGAAAAAGTGAGCCATATTTCCGTGAGCATTGAAATATACATATATGTACATTTGTAGAATAGCTTTAGCACCTTATCAATAGTTTTGTTTCAATCTGTAGTGTATGTAATGCAAATATGCACAGAACAATACGTCCTATGCATTTAAAATGCTATTGTGACGTTCAAATAACTCATTGAGTGCTCAAAACGTAGCGAATTGAATTGCGTATAGGTGTGTGTGTGAGCCCTTCACTTGCGTTTACTGTCACACATTGTGTCGCTCTGCGCCGCTGCTGTGCGGAGTGAGCGGGTCGCTCGTGTACACTCGTGCTCTGTCCCAGCGCACGACTCATCGCGCTGTGCTACTGAGTACCGCCACCGATAGGTACTAACTGTTCAGAACTTTCGACCGCGCTGAGTGCATTTCGATGTAGATGTTTAAATTGTTTCTGGTGCACTCCCAAGTTATAATATTCTTAAGAGTTCACGAATGACGACTGAATTTGGAAACATAATTTAGCCAAAGAGCTCTTTACCAAACTCCGTTGAAGTACAGTTTATGTTGTCAAGAAAATGAATATAGCTATGGAGAGACACGACACTGGCTAACGCTGATGAAGCCGTTCAACGCAAACATCAAACGAAGCAGCAATTTGAAAACGTTCATTGACAAAGCCATAGAGAATAAACGAATAAAAGTATCGAGTTGTGTAATTGGTTTTTAACAGTTGGAACGTGTCAGTGATTACGTGCAGTTTATCGAGAGCGCGTTATCGACAGACGACCAAAATAACGTTTACCGATGCAGTCGCGACTCGCGGTGCTTAACCCAATTACCACCTGTCGGTGGACGGGAAACCAGGGGGGTGGGGGTGGGGGGGGGGGGAGGTGGGGGGAGGGTAGGGATCAGAGGTCAAAGTGCGGCGACAATTTTTGGATGTTTCTTGTTCATATTTAATTAGCGGCGGCGGGTCGCGGCTGTTTGTTGTGACTTTGTTCTTCACTGAATGGCGTTTTTCAGCGCCGCACGAGAACCTAATTGCTCTCACAATGATTGTGAAGCGCGAGGAGTCCTCCGCAGTCTTGTTTGTGGCGTCAAATTGTATTTGCACTGAACATTGCGATTTATGCGAGACTTTTATGAACAACGTTGATGTAAAGTGTATTTGGGTGAAGTTGAACGTGGAGTTTCAGCCGAGTTACGTGCAAACGTGCTACCGATGCAAATGATTTATGATTCAGTAAGTCAGCCATCTTATTATCATTCGTGGGCTCGTCCACGCTAGCCCTCGGCGTGTGAGTGCAGTACGTGGGGCTGATATATCGGTATCAGATATACCGATATATCAGCCCCACGGTCGGCTCTGCTGTCGTGTATCATCGGCTATGATCGGTTACGATCGGGGCGGTGCGTGTGGCCATATATCGCGGATGGCGGCTCGTTGTGCTCGGGCCCTCATAGCCTCTTTACGAGCTCCTTATTCACGTGTGAATGGGAGTTTAACTTACCTATATTGACTTCACTTTCCCTTACGTTTTGCACGATGAATTGTGAAATATTTATATTTATAGTGTAAATAAACTACCTACTAAGCCAGGTACCGTCCACCGAGTACGACTTTATGTTTTATAGAGTAGCGTATCAAAAAGTTATTTTTGCGAACGGATATAAAACAACATCGCATACTTAAATAAATATTTATTGATTATTCCCAACACAACTATCATTACAGGTTGCCCCAAATCGGTAGCGTGGTATTAAACAATATTTATTCCATTATGTACAGCTTATCACATATGTAAAGTAATTAATAAAAAAACAAAAACAATAATAAAATAAATGTACCTAAATGTAAATGTGTGTATGTGTAATATGTATAAAAAACTGTCGATTTGACGGAAGCTGTGATACAGTAGGTAAACTGCCAAGTGGATAGTTTGCCGCTACCCTTATTGATATGAAATCGAGTGATAAATTAGAAGTCGTAATATCAGATATCAGTCGATATTCGAAATGTATCAGTGTTGCCAATATCAGTAGGAAATACTTCACGAGAGCGTGATGGACAGAAGACTCACTCTTCTTGACAACGGTAGATAAAGAACGACACTTGCAGTCTGAGGCTGACACTATTACTGGCAGAAAGCTTACCCCTTTATTCCTAAGGGTTATGGCTGCGTCCGGAACAGTTTCTTGAGTGACAAAAAGTGGCGCCTAGCAATAGTACGCAGCCATACACGCAATGATCTTGTAGAGCAAGCTCGATCATCCCTGGTACCTAGTAGGTACGTGGGGAAATAAAATTGGATTGTGTGCTATCGTGTGGAAGAACGTTTCACAAACGTTGCACCGATATTTGTTTAGCGTCCTGAGCGCTCATCGCAACATGCACCGTCTTTAGGTGGACTTTGTGTGCGTATATTTTTGTTTAGTCCTGGAGCGCTCATCGCAACATGCACCGTCTTTAGGTGGACTTTGTGTGCGTATATTTTTGTTTAGTCCTGGATCGCTCATCGCAACATGCACCGTCTTTAGGTGGACTTTGTGTGCGTATATTTTTGTTTAGTCCTGGAGCGCTCATCGCAACATGCACCGTCTTTAGGTGGACTTTGTGTGCGTATATTTTTATTTAGTCCTGGAGCGCTCATCGCAACATGCACCGTCTTTAGGTGGACTTTGTGTGCGTATATTTTTGTTTAGTCCTGGAGCGCTCATCGCAACATGCACCGTCTTTAGGTGGACTTTGTGTGCGTATATTTTTGTTTAGTCCTGGAGCGCTCATCGCAACATGCACCGTCTTTAGGTGGACTTTGTGTGCGTATATTTTTGTTTAGTCCTAGAGCGCTCATCGCAACATGCACCGTCTTTAGGTGGACTTTGTGTGCGTATATTTCGTTTTCCCTGTATTAAATACCGCTAAGACGACTTCAGGCCCTGGTCATAGGTCGCAGTGGTGGTTGCGGGCGCGGGTCGCGGCGCCGCCTCCTGGTTGTTCAGCATATTGTTCAGCATTGTATTACGCGCCGCGCGTTCATCTCCCTATCGCGTCTTATTGCATTTCGCGGATATTTGCCCTTATAACATACTCGGGATTCCCGGAGTTTTTCTCATCTCGAACTAATAACAGACGGCAGTATGTTTTCGTTCAGTTTCAGTCTATTGAATGCGGTGTCTTTTGTGTTCGTCGTAAGCGGCTTGTGTGCGCCTACGTACATTACCTGTTCGGCTCACTTTATTATACTCACAAAGGGTATTTATCGGCTTCTGGTAATGAGACTGGATACGAACTAGTGATGTGCTAATGATCGGCGTATTGCGGACTTGCGGTTCGTGTAACGGGGTGATTACCGACAAATCTGGTACACAGCACTGCTGTTTGTTTGGTTTCCGTGTGAATATCTATTAAAGGTACGTTTTGAGAAGTGTATAAAAATAAATAAAATAAATAAATAAAATAAAATAAATAAATATCCCTGGACATTTCACACAGCGCCATCTAGTCCCAAGCTAAGCAACCTAATGCTTGTGTTATGGTAACAAGATGGATAGAATCCTTGGTATACTTATAGAATAGTTTGATTTTAAGGACATTTGATACAAACGGTGCCAACGGGACTCTACAGCTAAGGCTCCGCTGTCCGTCGTATTCATCACTTAGTTAATCTATATTTATCTATACTTATAATAAATCTGTAGAAGTGAAAATTCTGTACATTGAAAACATCAAAAAAATAAATGGCAGGGGGTGTTACTAGACCGACAACGAACCCAAAAATGTGATTAAATTTTTTTATGTCTGTCTGTCGGCCATCGGCATCACGCAAAAACTACCGGTTCGATTACGATGAAAATCCTGATGATTAATATCCTGGGCACCACACTGGGTACTTTTAATCCCGGAAAAGTATCTATATATATAAAATTCAAAGTCCTGACTGACTGACTGACTGATAGATCAACGCACAGCCTAAACCGCTGGTCCTATGACATGAAATTTGAAGGGTGTGTTCTTCGTAAGGAGTAGGCATCCACTAAGAAAGGATTTTAACCCTTTGAAAAGGGTTAAGTTTGTGTGGAAGAAATTGAATGCGCGGTCCGAGTAACTCAAAACTCAGTACTGATACTTTTGACAGAAAATAATTAATAATAAGTAGGTACCTATGTAAAGTTGTCGAAAATTTACCACTGATGGGACAAAAAGGGGTAATTCAGTTTTTAAGGGGAGGATTTGAACTTGAAACTGTATGTTACATTTTCACGCCTGAACCACTGAACTTCTGATTTGGCATAGAGATAGATGGCATCCTGGGGAAGCACATACATTTTATCCTGTTAGCACGTTCCCGTGGGATAATTTCCGACATCCACGCGGGGGAAGCCGCGGGCAGAAGCTAGTGTATAATAAGGGTTAAAGTATGAAATTACAGTTTTATTGTAATAGGTACTTCAAACTTTTTTCAGATGGTACCTATGAAGTTCTACTTTAAAAAAATGTGCAACATTCGATTATCGACTTTCAGTTGTTTTTTTTTTATTTAGCTTAGACAAGAAAGATGGATACTTCGAAAATTCGAATTATTTTTGAGTACGAGTTCTGATGCGGAACTAACGCGGCAGAAACAGCTCGCAATATCAATGTTGCGTTTGGAGAGGGGACTGCTAATGAACGCACCGTGCGATTTTGGTTTAAAAGCTTTCATGATGGAAACTTTGATTTGAAGAACGAACCGCGTGGAAGACCGCCCACACAGGTGAATAACAATGAATTGAAAGAGATGGTGGAACCCGATCCGAGCCAAACTACCCAGGAATTAGCGGCATGGTTTAACGTTACCTTACCAACAATATTGACTCATTTGCGTCAAATCAATAAAATAAAAAATATGAGAAATAAAATTTCTCAAAAATAAAATAAAAAAAGATCAGTCAAATCATGAGGCACCCGCCTCATGATTTGACTGATCTGCAGAAAGAAACGCGTGTTGAAACTTGTGTTGCCTTGTTAAATCGATACAGAAATGAAGGAATATTGGATCGAATTGTGACATGTGATGAAAAGTGGATTCTTTACGATAACCGTAAGCAAAAAATACAATGGCTGACCCCAGGTCAAACGCCGCAACAGTGTCCTAAAGCAAAGCTTACCAATAAAAAGGTAATGGTAACTGTTTGGTGGTCTCAGCATGGTGTTATTCACTATAGCTTTCTCCGATCTGGTCAAGCAATAACGGCAGATGTCTACTGTGCCGAACTCCGAACAATGATAGCAAAACTAGCAGTGAAAGAGCCCCGACTTATGAATCGATCTTCACCATTATTGCTCCATGTTTAACGCGAGACCTCATACAGCACGAGAAACCGTTTTAACTCTACAGGAACTGCAATTAGAAACCATTCGTCACCCTCCGTATTCGCCAGACCTTGCTTTCAACGGACTACCATTTAAGTATTTCGTGATTTGGACAATTTTCTACGCGATAAAAAGTTTTCTTCTCAGGAGGCAGTACAAAATGCTTTCACACAGTTTGTCAAATCTAGATCACGAGAGTTCTATCGCAAAGGCACTAATGACCTTCCTATTAGATGGCAGCAATGTATAGATAATAATGGTAATTATTTTGATTAAATAAATATGTTAAATAAAAAAAAAAAAACGAATTTCAATTTTTCAGTACAAATCGGCAATTTCATACTATACCCCCTAACATTATGTCATGGTTTCATTAATTCATTTTATTTTTTTTTGCCTATTGTGGTATAGTAAGTTTATTTTAGGTGCATCGTCACATATAATTCACTTATAATTAATGTATGAAAAAATACCTATTGGTGGACATAGAAAAGAGCCGAGAAAACAGTTGAAACCCCGCCAAAAGATTCACAGGTGAAGCTCGACCTGAAGCACCTGGCCGCGACGTCGTTAAGAGATCCATAGACAAATATCACCCATCTCTCCATTAGTCCAATGCTTACTCTAGGATGCATATCTGGTAGGCTTTTAAATCCTACTCTTTCCTACGGGCACGTCTTCCCTACAATTACCGCGCCCCCCCTTGATATGCAATGGTCGCTGTAGCACCATGAACATGAGGCTACAGGAGCTAGTGCGAATCTTGGGGTTCATTCGATTAATCGAGTCTGGTTTAACCACGCTGGGATTGGTGCATTTCATTCATTCATTCGCAAAATATTGGAAAACATTTTAAAAGAGTAACGGTGGAGTTTCGTGCCCATTCTTCTCCAAACGAAAACTATCTTTTGGGAGGGGCGACTAGAATCAAGAACTTTGATTTTGAATTTGACCGTCCATCCATCTGTCACTGGGCTATACAGACCTTGTCTCTTTTGAACCGTAATAGGTAAGTAGACACTGGAAATTTTTACGGAGTGTGAACTACTATAATCCTCTATAACAACAAAAAATAAAAATAAAATAAAGTTGAAAATTAGAGGTCTTACAAGAAAAGTGTATTTAGGAGTATTATGTGTACGGTGGTATGGCACCCTACGTTTGCGGGTCCAACTCGCACTTGACCGCTTTTTAAGTATCGTACTATTTTACGGAGGTGTGATTGGCTGCTCTGCAGCCGCGAGCGTGCCCCTCTGAAATCATCCGCGCCACATCCCTCGGATCACCGTACTGAGTAAACAAGTATGTTTGTGCAAACATTTACACAAACACACGCGATTTATCTATAACCGTAGTGTATACATGTGGAGATCATATTATGATTTCGTGTGATCCCCTGACGCCGCAGGACATTCGCTCATGTGTACATCATAACTTCTTTTTAGTAACTTGTAACTCACCAATACACACTCAGTTTATTTTAGCTTGCTTACACTATTTTATACTATTCCAATCCTGACTTAACCTTTCACAAATGTTAAACGAATGTTATTTTATTTATTTTATTTTACCATTTTTATGTACACACATATATAAACAGACAATGAAAAATAGAACAGAAAAAATAGGTACAGCGGTGATGCTTATTTCATAAGAAATCTCTTCCAGCATACCTGAGATAGGACAATAGATACAGAGATGTAGACAGCGTGTGATAGAGCAAAGGAGACAAAACATAATACATAGAATCAAAAAACAATTCACTTAAAAGCTAAACAAATATTACGAGAATATACTAACATACATACAAATAAACATAATTAAATACTTCGAAAATCTGGGGGCACGGGAGTGCCCCCGCCAAGACGAGCCAAGCCGGTACCCCGTCCCTCGAGGCTGTCAAGAGAGGACGGGGTTGCGTGGCAGCACGGTTCGGGGAGATAGTCGTGGTAGGGGTATACTTCTCCCCGAATCGAACTCTCGCCGAGTTCCACAACTCCCTTGCGGAGCTGAGAGTCGTCGTCGTCGGGTTCCGTTCCCTCCCCGTGCTCGTCCTCGGGGACTTCAATGCCAAGAATGTGGCTTGGGGTTCCCGGCATACGGACACACGGGGCAGAATGGTGGAGGACTGGGCCCTGGAGACAGGCCTGGTCGTCCTAAACCGGGGTTCGGTCCCAACATGCGTGCGGATGCGGGGTGAATCAGTGGTGGACATCTCGTTCGCCAGCCCTGCTCTGTCACCGCATGTCGTCAACTGGCGTGTCTTGGAGGAGGTGGAGACCTATTCCGACCACCGGTACATCCGGTTCGACGTCTCCGCCCAGCCCTCGAGCGCGCCGGTCCGACAGGCCCTGGGTGGTCCGCGGTGGGCGCTGAAGCAGCTGGACCGGGAGCTCCTCCTGGAAGCCTCAATCGTGCAGGCCTGGGTGTCACCACCGGACAGGCCTGCTGACATCAACGACGAGGCGGAGTGGTTCCGGGAGGCCATGTCCGAAATATGCGACGTGGCAATGCCCCGGGTTCAACCTGGACGCGCCCGCCGCCAGGTGTACTGGTGGTCGCCGGAGCTGACGTCTCTGCGCGAGGCGTGCGTGGCTGCGCGACGCCGGTACACAAGGCACCGCAGGCTCCGTATCCGCCCTCCGGATACGGAAGCCATGCAGGCGGAGCTGTACGAGGGGTACAGAGCGGCGAAGACCGCCCTCCGAGCGGAGATCCTGCGGGCCAGGGGTCTGGCCCGCGAGGAGTCGCTGGGGACTCTGAACAGAGACCCGTGGGGACGCCCCTATAAAATGGTTCGGGATAAACTCCGACCATGGGCTCCCCCGCTGACGCAGAGTCTTCGGCCCCAGCTCGTGGAGGACGTGGTGAGCGCTCTGTTCCCTTCGCGAGGGGAACATACTCCCCCGCCCATGGCTCCGCCTCCTGCGGTGCCAGATGCGGACCACGCCAACGACGACGACAATGCTCCGGAGGTGACCGAGGTAGAGTTGAGAGTGGCGGTACGCAGGCTGAATGCCAAAAATACCGCCCCAGGACCCGACGGCTTACCTGGAAAAGCCTGGGTCCTGACCTTGGAGGCTCTCGGGCCTCGACTGAGGGGGCTACTAAGCGCATGTTTGGAGAGGGGCCAGTTCCCACTTCGTTGGAAGACGGGGAAACTGGTCCTCATCAAGAAGCCGGGGCGCCCTGCGGACTCTCCGTCCGCTTACCGGCCCATCGTGCTGCTCGACGAGGTGGGCAAGCTCTTTGAAAGAGTCATTGCAGACCGCCTTGTCGGGCAGCTGGTGCGGGTGGGGCCGGATTTGGCGGAAAGCCAGTGTTGGAATGTCTTTGTAAACGCAAAGTTTGATGTATGTTTAACAGGCTCCGTAAATGCGACTAGTTAAGTCTACCAAAAGTGTCAACCTTACGTCTATTTGAATGTGACAGCTGACTCTCTCTTGCCATTTGGATTTTGCTGTGTATTGTGTCGTTCTATGAATAAACCTTTTAAATCTCTGCTTATACAAACAATCGTATATTATTTCGATCACAACCCTTCAGGTTATGGGCCCAGGGTGTTATCCCTGTGTAGTAAACGGTTTATTTACAAGAAAAGTTGTAAAACGATTTAATATCTATTCAAACTTATCGTTCGTCAACGTGACACAATGGCCGCTAACAATGGAAGCACAGGTATGTCGATACCACTGGAGAAATTGAAAGGAATCCAGGATTACCATAATTGGAAATTTGCCATGAAAATGCTACTGATGCATGAAGATTTATGGGAATATGTGGTATCTGAAGGAAAAGCTGCAGACAAGAAAAGTATGAAAGCTTTAGCAAAAATATGCTTGTCAGTGCATACATCAGCTTATCCTCACGTTAGAAATGCGGCATCTGCTTTCGAAGCTTGGAATAACTTGCAAAGAGCTTATGAGGATAAGGGATTGTGCAGACGGCTAAGTCTTTTGAGAAGTCTGTTCAGCATGAAACTGTGTGAGTACGAGAGCATGGACAAATATTTATCCAATATTATTGAAATTGTGCAACAGCTGGCTGATATTGGTTCTCCGTTAGATGATGATTTTGTCGCTGTAATAATGTTGAGCGGGCTGCCACCAGAATATGATCCGCTTATCATGACACTAGAAAATAATAATATCAAGCTATCGAGTGAAATGGTTAAAAGCAAGTTACTTCAGGAGCACCAGCGACGGGATGAGAATACAGAGACGGTTACGGCTCTTGCTGCGAGGAAGACTTTCAAGTGTTTCAGGTGTAAAAAGTCCGGTCACATGATGAAGAATTGTCCTCAGAAAAATAAAAGACACGAGAAGCCATCCGTCAAGGATGAGGCTTTGTTGACAGCACTTTCGGTTGTTGTGAAAGCAAACTCTTGGTGTATTGATTCCGGAGCAACGAACCATATGTGTAACGATAGAAATGTCTTCAGTGACTTTGTCTCGATAAAGCCTTTAGAGGTGAACATTGCTAATGGTGATAAACTGTCCGCTGTTGGTCAAGGCAACATCATAGTAAAGTTGAAAAACTGCGAAAAGAGAATAAGTGGTGTATATTTTGTACCTAAACTTTCAGCTAATCTTTTATCCGTCAGCGCTATGACCAGTAAAGGTTTTGAAGTGTCTTTCAACTCAAAAGGGTGTAAGATATTAGGCGGAAATCAGATAGTAGCTACTGCTACTCGTGTAAATAATGTGTATCAACTAGACACAGTAGATTCATTTACATGTAATACAGCATCTGAAAGTGCCAGTCTTTTTCCGTGTTCTGTGTTGGATTCTGCAGTTCTTTCACAGGAGACTTCAGATGTTTCGAATGTGTCTGCAAGCACATCTGTTGAGGAGGCAGGGTTGCTAACCTCCACAACTGCCGCCACGGGTTGTAAGGCTACACAAGGGCTGTGGCACCGGCGGCTGGCTCATCTGAACTCGAGGAGTATGTATGTTATGAAAAAAGGTATGGTCACAGGGATTGATTATAATGAAAATAATTATATGTCTTGCATTGCTTGTGTAGAAGGAAAGCAGGCTAAATTACCGTTTCCTAAGGTTTCTACAAGCAGGTCAAATGAGATATTAGGGTTGGTTCACACCGATCTATGTGGGCCTATGTCACAAGCTTCATTAGGAGGAGCAAAATATTTTTTGACTTTCACGGATGATTTTACTAGGAAGACTTTCATTTATTTTCTTAAGTCTAAGAGTGAAGTCTTCGAAAGCTTCAAAAATTTTAAAGCATTAGTAGAAAATCAGTCCAATAGGAAAATAAAAATATTGAGAGGTGACAATGGTTGTGAATATGTCAATAATCGTTTTCAAGAATACTTGAAGGAGCACGGCATAGTCCATCAAACGACTGTTCCTTACTGCCCGGCACAAAATGGAGTGAGCGAAAGGGCCAACAGGACAATTATGGAGAAGGCACGGTGCATGCTTCAAGATGCTGGCTTGGACAAACGGTTTTGGGCAGAAGCGGTCAAGACTGCGGTGTATATCAAAAACAGAACACCTACTAAAGCTGTTATGGGTGTGACACCGGAAGAAAAATGGTCAGGCAAAAAGGTAGATGTTAGTCATCTTAGAATTTTTGGTTGTTTAGCTTATGCATTGGTGCATAATAGAAAGAAATTAGACGCCAAAAGTAAAAGGTACATTTTTGTTGGGTACTGTGAGGACACTAAGGGCTATAGGCTCATAGACCCAGAATGTCCAACTTCCTGCATAAAAGCAAGGAATGTAGTTTTCTTTGAAGAAAAATTTATTTCAAAGATATTTAAAAATAATAAGTCACATGATGATTTTTTTGAAGTCCCTTTAACACCAAGTATTGGTTCTGTAGAACAATCTCAATTGTTCGTTCCTATGTCAGAATCATTCGATGATGGTGGACTCAATCCAGAGTCTTCTAATGAGGATTTGTTTGATGACATAGTAACTAAGTCTAGCCAGAGAAGACAAGAGATTTATACATCGAATGAGGCTGATACGGAAGAGTCCTCAATTTTAAGTACAGATGATCCGTTGGATAAAACTTACATTCCAGGGGAATCGTCGCTGGAATCTGATGATGATAGTTCTAGCTTCCAAAGCATAGAGTCCAAGGAGTATGCCAACATGGTATCCATGCAGAGCTATGGCAGTGACGAGCCACTGACAGTACAGGAGGCGCTGAGTGGCAAGGACACTAAGCAATGGCGAGACGCAATGCAAGATGAGTACAACTCGTTTTATAAAAATAATTGCTGGACTTTAGCGGATAGGAAAGAGGGACAAAAGCCTGTAAAGTGTAAATGGGTCTTTAAAATTAAACGTGGTCTTAATGGTAAAATAATTAAATACAAGGCTCGTTTAGTTGCAAAGGGGTTTACGCAAAAATATGGCATTGATTATCAGGAAACTTGCACCCGTTGTCCGTTATTCAACAATTAGGATGCTACTCGCTATAGCTGCTGAATATAATCTAGATATAGATCAGTTAGACGTTAAAACTGCATTTTTAAATGGTGATCTTCACGAAGAAGTATTCATGGATCAACCAGAGGGTTTCATTATAAAAGGAAAAGAAAATAAGGTATATAAATTGAACAAATCCATCTATGGTCTCAAGCAGTCTGCAAAATGTTGGTATGATAAAATAAATACAGTTCTAACAAAGAAGATGTATTTTCAAAGATCTTCAATAGAACCTTGTGTATATTTTAAATCCCAAAAGGAAGGGCTCACCATGATTTGTTTATATGTAGATGATATCTTATTATTGACATCTTCGAATAAAGATAAAAAGGCTATTAAAGATCAGCTAATGAAAGAGTTTGAAATAAGAGATTTGGGTACAGTTCATGAGTTTTTAGGAATGAGACTGTGTAAAGGAAAAGATAGAATAACTCTTGATCAGACAAATTATATTAAAAATGTTTTACATAAATTTAAAATGGATGACTGTAAGCCCATAGGAACTCCGATGGAACCAGGTCTCAAACTTACCAAGGCAGAGATGTTGTCTGACAATTATGAGTACAGAAATCTAATTGGCTGTCTGATGCACATCGCAGTATGTACGCGACCTGACATCGCCCATGCGGTGAGTTTCTTAAGTCAATTTAATAATTGTTTTTCATTTTTTCATTGGAAGGCTGCGAAGCGTGTTTTAAGATATTTGAAAGGCACACTTAACTATCGTTTGTTTTTTGAAAAATCAGGATTAAATATCACTGGTTTTGTAGATGCTGACTGGGCGAGCTGCGAAGTCGATCGCAAATCTTATACAGGTTTTGTGTTCAAAATAGGTAACTCTGTGGTCTCATGGGAAAGTCGCAAACAAAAGACGGTCGCATTGTCCAGCACTGAGGCTGAATACATGGGGCTTTCAGATGCATGTAAAGAAGCATTATTTATACGCACTTTTTTCATGGAATGTCTCAATTTGAGTTGTATTTTAACTTTGTATAATGACAACCAGTCTGCACAGAAGCTGTGTGAGAATTCAATGTTTCACGCTCGAACGAAGCACATAGATATCAGGCATCATTTTATTAGAGATATTATAAATAAACATTTTGTTAATATAAAATATTTATCCACTGATGAAATGCCGGCTGATATTCTCACAAAACCTCTAGTAAAGGAAAAATTTGTTAACTTTCTAAACCAATTTAGTTTAAGGAGTATTGTGTAGAAATTATTTTTATGAGTAATATTTCTCGTCTTATATTCGGTTGATAATGTTTTCGTTTAAGGGCAGGTGTTGGAATGTCTTTGTAAACGCAAAGTTTGATGTATGTTTAACAGGCTCCGTAAATGCGACTAGTTAAGTCTACCAAAAGTGTCAACCTTACGTCTATTTGAATGTGACAGCTGACTCTCTCTTGCCATTTGGATTTTGCTGTGTATTGTGTCGTTCTATGAATAAACCTTTTAAATCTCTGCTTATACAAACAATCGTATATTATTTCGATCACAACCCTTCAGCCAGTTTGGTTTCCGCAGGGGGCGCTCTACGGTGGACGCCATCATGCGCGTGCGAGCCCTCACGACGGGGGACGCTGTGGCCCGGGGTGGGGTCGTCTTGGCGGTGTCTCTAGACATCGCCAACGCCTTCAATACCCTGCCCTGGAGCTGCGTCAGGGAGGCACTCCGGTATCACCGGATGCCGACCTACCTCTGTCGCACTGTCGAGGCCTATCTGACGGACAGGGCCGTCATCTACCCCGGTCACCGGGGAGAGTGGAACCGGCGAGAGATGTCGTGCGGTGTCCCACAGGGATCGGTCCTGGGGCCGCATCTGTGGGACATCGGGTACGACTGGGTGCTGCGCGCTGACCTCCCCAGCGGCGTCAGCGTGATTTGCTACGCTGACGACACGCTGGTCCTGGCGCAGGGGAGGTCGCACCAGGCGGCGGCCGAAGCAGCGACACGCGGGGTTGCGACAATCGTCGAGAGGATCCGGCAACTGGGACTCGAGGTGGCATTGCACAAGTCAGAGGCCATGTGTTTTCATGGTCCTCGGGACGTGCCACCGTCGGGTTCACAAATAATGGCGGGAGGGGTTCACATCGGCGTCGAGCTGACGATGAAGTACCTGGGACTCGTCCTCGACAGCCGGTGGAATTTCGTGGAGCATTTCCGACGTTTGGCACCCAGACTGGAGCGGGCCGGGGCTGCTTTGAGGCGACTCCTGCCCAATCTAGGGGGACCAAACGCTTCCTGCCGGAGGCTCTATGCGGGGGTCGTGCGGTCCATGGCCCTTTACGGGGCACCGGTGTGGGCGCGTTCCCTGAGGAAGCGACAAGCCCGCCGGTTGAACGCGTCCCAAAGGGTCATGGCTGTCCGGCTGATCCGAGGATACCGCACGGTCTCCGTTGAGGCGGCGAGCCTCCTTGCCGGATTGCCGCCATGGGATCTAGAGGCCAAGGTCCTCGCCCACATATGGGAGTGGCGAGAGGAGGCAAAACGCCGGGGCGTAACTCCGCTGCCGCGAGAAATCACGGCACAGCGGACAGAGCTCCGGCGGGATCTCATAGCGGCATGGAGAGTGCGATTGTCGCAACCCAGTGCTGGGCACGCCACAATAGCGGCGATAAGTCCCCTCTTTGAGGAGTGGCTAGAGAGGCGCCACGGTGCCCTCACCTTCCGCCTGACGTAGGTCCTCACCGGACACGGTTGTTTCGGGAGGTTCCTGTTCAGGATAAAGCGGGAGGAAACGCCAGGGTGTCACCACTGTGTGGATCGCCCGGAGGACACGGTGGAGCACACGGTGGATGTCTGCCCGGCTTGGGCAGGGCACCGCCGTGTCCTCGTGGCGGCGATCGGCGGCAGCGATCTCTCGCGCCCGGCCCTGGTCCAGGCCATGGTACGGAGCGAGAGTGAATGGGAGGCCGTCACCTCCTTCTGCGAAGCAGTAATGCTCGCAAAGGAGGAGGCGGAGCGCGTGAGGGAGAGGCAATCGCTGCGCCCTCACGCCCCTAGCCGCCGTAGGAGACGCCCTGGACGGGAGTCAATAGCCGACTCCCGGCCACCGTAGGCGCGGGCTTGCGGGCGGCGAGCAACGGGCAGCTCGCCGCCCGGTAAGGACCAGGCCCGGGTCGACGGCGCGTTGTGTTCCACGCGCGCCTCAAAGAGATGTCAGCACGAACTGACGGGGCCCTCTAGGGCCGATGCCGCCAGTGCTGCGGGATATTCGAAAGAGGTACCGTGGCCCTTGGCACAGGCAACTGAAGGAACACGGGTGGGTTTTAGTCAGTAAAAGTCTGACACTCCCTTCCGCTCCGCCCAGAGCGGGAGGGGTCATATGATGATTTCCCACCCAAAAAAAAAAAAAAAAAAAAAAGACGAGCCAAGCGAAGCGCAAGGGCACTGTTGGCGACGCCGTCTGCGAAGCCCCAAAGTGACTAAGTGCGTGATAAAACAATCAGTGCTAGACAGTGAAAAGTGTAAACAGTGCAATACGAACAGTTAGTGTAACTAAAAAGACTCACTAGAGACGTTAGGTATTAGTGCCAAGGGATAAGCCCTAAGTGATCTCAGTTGTGTTATAATAACGTAAGTAGAGTGATTATAAACATGTCTTTTCATCTGTTGATAATTATGTTTGTGTCAGACCTATAAGTGTCCAATTAGTCTTGTTGTAAAGAGAATATGATTCTCTTATTGTTTGAAAGTCTAATTAGAATCTAGCTTATGTAAATAAAGTGTTATTTGTAAATTACCGTAATGAGTGCTATAAGAAAATAGGAAATAGTAAAAGGGGCCTCATTACGGTAAAGTTTAGACTTACGATAGTATTTTTAAGAAAATATTGTGATCGACCCTGATTGGTCGAATTTGTTGTGTGGGCGTGACCACAAGAGGGCGCCTGTAGTATGTTGTTACTTAGCCCAAATTGTATAAATAAAGCGCCATTGGGCAGCTCCGGCCAGTTGGCGGCCATCTTTTGAAGAGACAACAATAAAGAAGCAAGTTATTATCGAGTGTTTCAATGAAGATCCCCAACATTATGGTCCTTCGAGAGCCGGATTCAAGATTGAAATCAGAAGAAATGCAGTCCCGCCGCTATTAAAGAAGAACTCCGCCGCTGAATCCTCAAGAAAAGTGCAATTACGTGTGGTCTCGAGTTAGGTAGCAGTATCGCGATACGTGTGGTCTGTTTCTAAGAGATTGGTTTAAAACGTTCAAGAGAGTCGTCAAAACGTTTAGGGAATCGTCTAAACGTACAGAGAATCGTCTAAACGTATCAGAGTGGTCAAAAACGTATCAGAGTTGTCAAAAACGTATCAGGGTTGTCAAAAACGTATGACCACACTCGTTTAGCTCGCATCACGGACCACGACTGCACGAGACCAACACACGTCGCTGCGTACATCGTTCCGTCAAGAACCCGCGTCGAATCTACGCTCAAGCACGACATTAGGACAAGGTACTTTGCGTCAACTACGGTAGCGGACCCGCCACTACTTGCGCCTAGAAGAAAAAGTACCTTAGGACCGTCGCGACTTGGAAGCAGGAAGATTTCCTATTGAAGATTCGTCGGGATTTGCTGGGAAGAAATAAGAAGTTACTTCTCGAAGCCAGGGATGATGACGCGAAGCCGGAAAGCCAACAGCACGAAGTCAACAACGGAGGAAGAAACCAGCGGCGGAGACACGACGGCGACGGAAACTACGTCTGGTGCCACATCGGAAACAGTAACCGACAGCACCGCGACGACGGAAGATACGACCATGGTCGAGGACGCCGACGCGACTATGGTGGAGAAACACAAGAAGACCAAATCGGCTTCTAAGAAGAACTCCAAGAAGAAGGAGTTAGAAGCACGTTTGGAACTCGAGAAGCTGCAGCTAGAAGAAATAAGAATCAAGACGAAGCTCGCTAGTACCAAGCTGGAACTGGCACGCGCAGCAGACGACACGGACCTGAGCGATCCAGAAGATGAAGAAGAAGCTAAAGTCGAAGCCGCCGCAGCCGAAGCGACTGCAGCATGGGTGTCGACCACGAAGAATGCGGAGCGCGACGAGGGGGAGCCGCCAAGCAAGCCGCCCGCCCCGGAGACCGCGATTGCCGCACCGAGTCACACCGACCAGCTGGCCGAAGCAATTCTTCAAGCATTCAAGTCCGCGTCGGAGAACAAGACGTCATCGTTTGTGCAACGCGCGCCGAAGTACATCAGCGAGCTGCATCAGTTTGAAGGCGACGCCTGCGACTGGATGGCCTTCAAGGCGACGTATGAAGATACACGTGCGCTCTTCTCGGATACAGAAAACATGGGAAGATTAAGAAGAGCCATCAAGGGCAAAGCGAAGGAAGCCGTGAAATCGTTATTGTTCACGCAAACCGACCCGCAAGAAGTAATAACAGCATTGGAGCGACGCTTCGGACGTCCGACTTATCTCATCAGAAGCGAGATAGAAAACATAGAGAAGCTACCCCCCATGTCAGAAGACGCAAGAGAGCTGGTGCGCTACGCCGGGGCAGTGGCCAACACCGTTAGCGTCGTGAGTCTAATGAAGAGACAAAGTTACCTGCATTCAAGCGACATCTCAAACAGAATCATCGAGAAGATGTGTACGTTGGTGCGCTTCAAGTGGTACGAGTATCGAGCGAAGAAAGAAGAGGAAGATGAGCCCATACTTCTGAGTCTCATGCATTTCTTCAACAACATGGTGGATCAATTCGAGATGCACGAGTACGCGGGATCCCGAGTGAAGAAAGAAAACACGAAGCTCCGGACGCGGACCGGAGGCTCTCGCGGCGTGCACACCACTCGAGCGGCGAAGAAACAAGAAGACTGCACATCAGAAGACGACTCTGAAGACGAACGCGAATGCAAGACGAAGTCGGCTAAGGTGTGTTCCTGTAAAGAAGATAGCAAGAAGGGACGTGAGAAGAATGCCTGCCCGATGTGCAAAAGCGAACACACTCTACAGAAGTGCAAGAAGTTCGACGAAGCGTCAATCAAAGAAAAATGGGAACAAGTGAAGAAAGCCGGAATATGCTACAAGTGTCTGAAAGGAGGACATCGAGGCTTCAACTGCAAAGCAAAGCCGTGTGAAAAATGCAAGAAGGGTCATCACACGATACTGCACTACGAAGAAACAGCGAAGCCGCAGCCGCAAGAAACGCCTGCTCAGACAAGCTCCGCAGTCAACGCAGCACACACAGTATCCAGAGCCTACTTGAAGATTGTTCCTGTGGAATTAATGGGGCCGGAAGGAAGCGCCCACGTCTACGCTCTCATGGACGAAGGCTCCACGGTCACGTTGATTGAAGACTCCGTCATCGAGCAGATCGGGGCGCAAGGTCCACAACAAGAGCTGCGAATAGAAGGCGTAGGCGGGCACCGTATGGATCAAAAATCTAAGAAGATTGATATCAAGATTCGCGGCATATTCGGCCGTAACGTCGAAAAGTTAACCGGGTACACCGTGAAGAACCTGCACCTATCGCCTCAAGAAATCAGCGAAAAGGACCTGGAAGGCTGCGAGCATCTAGAAGAGATACGAGACCAGCTAAAGTACCCCAACGCGAAGCCGACAGTGCTCATCGGTCAAGATAACTGGAATCTAATCGTCTCACAAGAAGTCAAGCATGGACACCGCAGCAAGCCAGTCGCCTCAAGAACGCAGCTGGGATGGGTGCTACACGGCGTGCGGTTCAGCAGCAGCACCCCGGTCAGAATCGTGAATCATCTCGTCACGCAGCCAGGCGCCAAGGACGATCACTTAGAGAAGCTTATAAGGGATCACTTCGACATCGAAGCGCTGGGAATCGCCAGCAAGAAGCCGACTAACGACATCGATCAACGAGCGCTGCAAGTCCTGGACGCCACCACGAAGAGACTGACTGACGGGAGATTCAGCACGGGGCTCATCTGGAAAACAGAAGACGAGCGACTACCCGAAAGCAAGACAGCGGCCGCGCGACGCCTGAAAGGAATACAGAAGAGATTCGCTAAAGACGAAGAATTTCAGAAGAAATATGAAGAACAGATCAATAACTTGATCGTCAGCGAGTATGCAGAGGAGGCCAGAGAAGAAGCTACCTCCGCAAGGACTTGGTACTTGCCACACTTCGCAGTCGTCCACCCACAGAAGAAGAAAATGAGATTGGTCTTCGACGCCGCGGCTAAGTCGAATGGAAGATCGCTCAACGACGCGCTACTAGCCGGACCCGACCTGCTGCAATCATTGTTCGGAGTATTGCTACGGTTTCGTCAAAGTGCAGTGGCAGTGGTGGCAGACATCAAAGAAATGTTCCTGCGAGTGAAAATCAACGAGGAAGACAGAGACAGCCTTCGTTTCCTGTGGCAAGACAAGGAATACAGAATGACGTCGTTAATATTTGGAGCCGCTTCATCTCCGTGTACGGCGATATACGTCAAGAACAAGAACGCCAGCGAGTTCGAGGAACAATATCCAGAAGCAGCAAGAGCAATCACACGCAACCATTATATGGATGACTACTTGGCAAGCTACCCGGACGCGGCGACAGCGAAAAGAATCGCCAGTGAAGTCGACGCGGTACACAAGAAAGGAGGCTTCTTCCTACGAGGCTGGGCGAGCAATCAACCAGAAGTAACAGAAGGGCTCCTGTCCGGGGACACTACGAACACAATTCGACTGGGTGAACAAAAGGACCAAGTAGAGAAGACCCTCGGGCTGAACTGGAACGTGAAAGAAGATAGCCTACACTTCACGCTGACGTTAAGAAACACTCCAGAAGAAGCTATCGACGGCAGGCGCGCTCCCACGAAGAGAGAAGCTACAAGCGCGGTCATGACAGTGTTCGACCCGCTCGGCCTGGCCGCCCCCATCACGATACAGGGCAAGATCATGCTGCAAAACCTCTGGAGAAGCGGCGTGGAATGGGACGAGAAAGTACCGCCCGCACGAGAAGAAGAATGGTCCAGATGGCTGCAAGACCTCAAGAAGCTAGTGAACCTGAGTATCCCGCGCTGTTTAACAAGAAACATCGACGTAGGAGAGCTTCACACGTTCTGCGACGCCAGCGAGAAGGCGTACGCGTGCGCGGTGTATTGGCGCACGCAACACGCCGACGGTCAAATCGACGTGAAACTCCTAGCAGCGAAGGCGAGAGTGACACCGTTGAAACCCACCTCGATACCCAGACTCGAGCTGCAAGCCTGTCTCCTGGGCAGTCGTCTCGCCGCGAACGCACAGCAAGAGATGGACCTGCACGTCACAAGAAGATGCTTCTGGTCAGACTCGAGGACGGCGCTAGCATGGATCAAGTCCGACCCAAGAAGATACAAGCCATTCGTCGCACATCGACTCGCCGAGATCGAAGAGCTTACCAGACACAAGGAATGGCGATGGGTGCCTACCAAGCATAACGTCGCGGACGACGCCACACGCGACGCACCTAAGGATTTCAACAGGGAACATCGGTGGTTCACGGGGCCCACATTCCTCTATAGAAGCCAAGAAGAGTGGCCGCAGGAAGAGAAAGAACCCCTGAAGAACACCGGAGAAGAGAAGCCGAACGCCGTCACAATGAGTGTGAGAAGAGTCGCGCCAGTCATCATTCCAGAACCAGAGAGGTTCTCACGATGGACTAGATTGCTGCACGCGACGGCAAGGTTCCTACAAGTAGTGGACGCCTTCAAAAGAAGCATCGCTCACAAGACGCTCAGCACCAGAAGAATCACCAGAAAGGAAGGTGATCCAGCCTGGAAGAAGGCACAGAAGAAAGTCAAGAAGCCGCTCGTCATGAAGAAAAGAAGCGAAGAATTGAACCTTCGACAGAAGTCCGCATTGTATGTGGAAAAGGCCGAGCGACTCTTAATTCAACGAGTCCAAGAAGATAGCTACCCAGAAGAGTTGGCCGCCTTGAGAAGACAGGACAATCAAGCTCACAAGCTCAAGAACTTCGCCATCAAATTCGAAGACGGCATGATAAGATTGTCGACCCGCATAGGCGCGGCTAAGTACCTAACAGCCGCCTACAAAAGCCCCATCGTGTTGGACGGACGCCACAGCATCACGCGGCTACTAGTGAAACACGTGCACGAACGTCTAAATCACGGCAATCATCAAACAGTTATGAATGAGCTGCGGCAACGATACTGGATTCCTGGACTAAGAAACATAGTGAAAACGACGGCAAGAGACTGCGGATGGTGCAAACTAAAGAAGAAGGCACCACAAATAGCACCACAGGGCGACTTACCACAAGAAAGATTGTCAAAAACGAGCCCCCCCTTCACATGCGTGGGCGTGGACTACTTTGGCCCACTGTTGGTCACCGTGGGACGGCGCGTCGAGAAGAGATGGGGCGCCCTATTTACGTGCATGACAACGCGCGCAGTCCACTTGGAGTTGGCCTCATCACTTACGACCGACTCCACGATATTGGCTTTGAGGCGAATGATTGCCAGAAGAGGCACCCCCAAAGTCATCATGAGCGACAACGGCACCAACTTCATAGGTGCGAGTCGCGAGCTTCAAGAAGCCTTTCAAGCGGCTACGAACGAGATCGGCATAGTTTGGAGATTCATCCCCCCGGGAGCCCCAAACATGGGCGGCTCTTGGGAACGGCTGGTGCGCACCGTCAAGACCGCACTAGCAGCAACGCTCCACGAGAGAAGGCCGAAAGAAGAGGTCCTGCACACTCTGCTGCTCGAGGCAGAACATGTGGTCAATTCACGGCCACTATTCGCCGTGGACACTGACCCCAATGAAGAAGAAGCACTGACCCCCAACCACTTCCTTATCGGGAGGTCCAGCGGAGCCCATATGTTTGGCTCATTCGACGACGCCGAGCTCATCGGTTCTCCATCATGGAGGACGTCCCAGCGCCTAGCCGACCACTTCTGGGCTAGATGGGTGCGAGAGTACCTACCAACGCTCTCGCCCCGCTACTTCCAGGGTCCCCAGTATCGGGATCCCACCGTCGGCGACATCGTCCTGCTGGTGGACCACACCCTGCCACGCTGCTCGTGGCCACGCGGCGAGATAAGCGCGACCTACCCCGGGCCAGATGGAAGAACTCGGATCGTCGACGTCCGCACATCAGCGGGCATACTACGGCGGCCAGCATCCCGGCTGGTCGTGATAGTGCCAGCGGCGTCACCCCTGCGAGATGAGGTGCAAGGCACCGAGGGGGAGACTGTTGGCGACGCCGTCTGCGAAGCCCCAAAGTGACTAAGTGCGTGATAAAACAATCAGTGCTAGACAGTGAAAAGTGTAAACAGTGCAATACGAACAGTTAGTGTAACTAAAAAGACTCACTAGAGACGTTAGGTATTAGTGCCAAGGGATAAGCCCTAAGTGATCTCAGTTGTGTTATAATAACGTAAGTAGAGTGATTATAAACATGTCTTTTCATCTGTTGATAATTATGTTTGTGTCAGACCTATAAGTGTCCAATTAGTCTTGTTGTAAAGAGAATATGATTCTCTTATTGTTTGAAAGTCTAATTAGAATCTAGCTTATGTAAATAAAGTGTTATTTGTAAATTACCGTAATGAGTGCTATAAGAAAATAGGAAATAGTAAAAGGGGCCTCATTACGGTAAAGTTTAGACTTACGATAGTATTTTTAAGAAAATATTGTGATCGACCCTGATTGGTCGAATTTGTTGTGTGGGCGTGACCACAAGAGGGCGCCTGTAGTATGTTGTTACTTAGCCCAAATTGTATAAATAAAGCGCCATTGGGCAGCTCCGGCCAGTTGGCGGCCATCTTTTGAAGAGACAACAATAAAGAAGCAAGTTATTATCGAGTGTTTCAATGAAGATCCCCAACAGGCACTACCTACCTTTTCTCGAAGCACTTCGTCGTATTTTTGAGCCTTCTTAACTTTGGTTTGGTTTATACCAGATGAACAAAATTTTCGGGATAATTATGATGTCAGTGGTTGACTTATCTATACTTATAATAAATCTGTAGAAGTGAAAATTCTGTACATTGAAAATATAAAAAAAATAAATGGCAATGTGATTAAAAAAAATGTTGTCTGTCTGTCTGTCTGTTTGTTCAGGCATCACGCAAAAACTACCGGTTCGATTACGATGAAACTTGGTATAATTATTCTTTAATATCCTGGGCACACTGGGTACTTTTTATCCCGGAAATTTATATACAACTAGCTTCTGCCCGCGGCTTCGCCCGCGTGGATGTCGGAAATTATCCCACGGGAACGTGCTAACAGGATAAAATGGATGTGCTTCCCCAAGATGCCATCTATCTCTATGCCAAATCAGAAGTTCAGCGGTTTAGGCGTGAAAATGTAATATAAAGTTTCAAGTTCAAATCCTCCCCTTAAAAACCGAATTACCCCCTTTTCTCCCGTCAGTGGTAAATTTTCGACAACTTTACATACTTATTATTAATTATTTTCTGTCAAAAGTATCAATACTGAGTTTCGAGTTACTCAGACCGCGCATTCAATTTCTTCGCTATATCCCCCTTTGAGGGGTAGCTTTGAAAAACTTATAATGATAAACTTACTACTTACTGATAAACTTATTACTTACTTAGGCAAATTTCAAGTTTATTAACTAAATGAATAAGATTTTTCATATAAACTGTGATATCGGAACGTAGCAGTATGTCTGGACTGCTCATTCTTGTACTATCCCATCCTCGTCGCCAAACTGTTATGTATGTATCCCCGCTTTTCACCCCCACAGGGGTGGAATTTTGAAAAATCGTTTGAGATTATTCATAACTTGATTTAAAGATTATTTATTCCAATTTTCGAGTTAATCAAGCCACGCATTATAATCCTCCCTTGTAAAATTAACTACCCCTTTTCAACCCGTTAGGGGTAGATTTTCGAAAAACCCTGGTACATGTTACTCTTTCTGTTTGGTTTTACGTAATACTGAGTTTAGAGTTAATCGGACCGCGCATTCAAATTATTCCACACAAACTTCAACACCCCTTTATCCCCCTTTGAGGGTAGTTTTGAAAAGCTTATAATGATAAACTTTATTACTTACTTAGGCGAGTATTCTTGAAAAGTTTCAAGTTTATAATAATAATAATAATAATATCCCTGGACATTTCACACAGCGCCATCTAGTCCCAAGCTAAGCAAACTAATGCTTGTGTTATGGTAACAAGATGGCTGATAAACTACTTATATACATTTTTTTTTGTAAATACATACATATTATAGATAGAAAAACACCCAGACTCGGAACAAATACATGTAGGTCATACAAATATTTGTTCCGTGCGGGAATCGAACCCGCGACACGCAGCGCAGCAGTCAATCGCTTAACCACTGCGCCAACCGTGCCGTCAGTAGTAGTTTATTAGTAGTAGTTTATTAACCTAATGAAGAAGATTTCTCATATAAACTGTATCCCCGCTTTTCACCACCACAGGAGTGGAATTAAAAAAAAATAGTTTAGGATGTATTCATAACTTGACTCAAAGATTATTTATACTAATTTTCGAGTTAATCAAGCCATGCAGTAAAATCCTCCCCTGAAAAATTGACTACCCCATTTCAGCCCGTCAGGGGTAGATTTTCAAAAAACCCTGATACACATTATTCTTTACTTTCAATATTAGGTATAAATACTGAGTTTCGAGTAAATCGGACTGCGCTCTAAAATTCTTCCATACAAACTTTGAAACCCCCCAATCCCTTATTAGGGGTAGTTTAGAAGAAAAAAAAACTGACAATCTTCATAGTTTATTTAGATAAGTATTCGTGCTAAGTTTCAAGTTTATAAACTCAAGGAATAAGATTTTTCATACAAACGAATTCCCCCCTTTTCACCCTCTTAGGGGTGGAATTTCGAAAAATCCTTTCTTAGTGGATGCCTACTCTTCACGAAGAACACACCCTCCAAATTTCATGTCTCTAGGACCAGCGGTTTAGGCTGTGCGTTGATCTATCAGTCAGTCAGTCAGTCAGTCAGGACTTTGAATTTTATATATATAGATAAAAAACAAACTTAATTTTGCGGTTCGATCCCTAGACCCGATTACTGTACCAACCGCAAATAATAAGTTTGTCGTAGGTTAAGTCACCCGCAATGGAGTTCATTTTTATTCCTTTTAGTTTTTAGAGTTATTTAGGTTTATTTTTATATAAGTCGTAGGTATAGATTTTAATTTTAAAGTACATAATATAGGTAGTATATTTGACAGTGTACGTAGTGACCGTAGGTTATTTTGTAATACTGTTAGGTAGGATTAGTCATTCGTATAGATATTAGTTTTTAGGGATTTTGCTTATTTATTGAGTTTAAATTAGTTATCATCAGAAATACATGGGTTTATTTAATTTTCTGTTATTGAGTTTTTTTTAATTTTTTATTAGGTAGGTACTTAGGTAAAGATATCATATAGGTACCCTCTTAATCACCACTAATGAGACACAATTGGTTTTCTATTGTAATTAGCCACAAAGGGCCCGCGAGAGAGATGGCATTCTGGGGAAGCACATACATTTTATCCTGTTAGCACGTTCCCGTGGGATAATTTCCGACATCCACGCGGGCGAAGTCGCGGGCAGAAGCTAGTTAAACATATAATGTTTCAATTGCATAGCTCTTATACTTTAGATTTTATTGATATCTAAAATACCCCGATTTCGTCACTGACTCACTGATGATCATCCATATTCTTAAGGTTCTTCTTGAAGTCCTAGAAAGCTGAAATTTGGTATGTAAGCTACTAATAGTACACAAACAACAAAAAAAATCTTAAAACTTGAAACTTTTACCCCCCCCCCCCCAACCCCTTAAACTAGGGGGTGGGGGGGCTTCCGTAAATTTTGATGCTAGAGGTCGGAAAATTTATATAAGGGTCCTTGTTATAAATAATAAGATATGTAATATATTTCAGGATTTTCAGTAAATCATAAGCAACTTACAAAAAGAAATGAAATCCCACAAAAACATTTCATGTTAAATGTTGCCAAGACGAGACCATATAGCTCGCACTGTCAAAAAATAATCAGATCTCATGTAGAGCCAAACTTCTAACTCTACACGCACTAACTCTACAAGGCCTAACTTCGCAAACTCTACACCTTAGTCAAAATATATGGCTTGGCCGTGACTGAAACAGCGGCTTCCGCATCTTCCCTTAGGAAATTATTTTAAAGCTGCAGGTCGTCAGCATAGAAGTAAGAATAGATGACTCTGGTGACAGAGTTAATAAAAATAGAAAAGAGAAGAGGAGAGAGAACGCTACCCTGAGGTACACCTGCGGTAAGAGAGCACCAATCAGAAGACGACTCGTCAAGACGAACCCGCTGTGAGCGGCCATTAAGATAAGAGTTTTAAACCAACCAATAGAGGAAGAGGATAAATTTAAAGATTTAAGGATCCCTAGAAGGATGTCGAAATCGATAGAGTTAAAGGCACTGCTAAAGTCGAGAAGTACAAGTAAAGTAAGAGATTTGTGGTCCATAGCCCAGCGGATGTCATCAGTAACTTTCAAAAGAGCCGTTACTGTGCTATGACTAGGTCGAAAACTAGACTGAAAAGGACTAAGGAGGTCATTCGCAGATAGAAAAACCGAAAGTTGTTGATGAACAATATGCTCAAGAACTTTAGAGAGAAAAGGGAGGATAGAAATGGGACGGAAATCGGTGAGTGAGACCGGCTTAGGAATTTTGGGTAAGGGGAAGATGAGCTTGCGTCCAGACCTCAGGAACAGTACAAGAAAACAAGGAGAAATTAAAAATGTGGGTCAAGACAGGAAGTAGTGTAGGGAGGATAGGAGAAATCATTCTTGAACAAATATTATCATTACCAACTGCAGTGGAGGAGATAGCACAAATAGATTTTTTGACCTCACTCTCATTCACTTGATTTAATTTAAAAGAAGAACACTGTGGCAATGGCAGTCCAGAAAGTTTATTAAACGTAGCTGATCTGACGTGCGGATCAAAAGTGACAGGGGGACGTGAGAAATGTTTCTTAAGAGCACACACGTCAACGTCATTACTGAAAACGACTGGAGACTTGCCAATGCCGACAGTTTTAAGAAACTTCCAGACTTCAGACGAGTTACGATTGTCAAGAGAATTATGGAAGTGACGTCTCTTTGCATCTCTACACATACGCCAGCGATTACGCAGCACCTTATACGCATTCAAGTTGCGCTCAGAAGGACTGCGTTTCAACCTTCTTTTAGCTCTGTCCTTACTTGCCATCGCATCCTTAATGGCAGGAGTAAGCCAAGGAGCCGGAACATAATTTTACCTTGACTCGACGGATGGGGGCATGCCGGTCAAATAAGCTAAGTAAAGTGCTGTTAAAAATGTGAACCATATCGTTGATACATGAGCTCCCCAAGACGTCTGTCTAGTCGATACTACCAGCATCAAGCAGCAATGCCTCCTGGCTTATGCCCTTGTAGTTCCGAAGGAACATATATTGTGGCTTACGCTTGGGAGGGTGAATCCTGTAGGACATAAAGATGAGGTCGTGATAGGAAAAACAAGCAGTGAGCTATCCGTGGACAGATACATTATTAGAGTTAGAGACAATCATCAGGTCTAACAGAGAAGGAGTGCAATTAGGAAAATGATGAGTAGCAGACAGAGGCAGAATACTAAGTTTATAAAAAGATAAGAGAGATTGAAGTTTAGTACAACTTTGAGTACGACTATCGTTTTTAAGAAGACAAGTATTAAAATCGCCCATCAAGACTACGTGGTCATAAGAGGGACAGAAATCATCTAAAAGCGAATCAAAAGAGTCAAAGTAATCGATACTGAGGTTAGGGCTGTAAACGACCCCGAGAAGCATTTTAGCGTGATGCAAGGAAATTTCAAGAAATAGATGCTCCGCTGACCGCGAGTACGAAGATAGTGATGTGCTGATAATCTTGTAAGGAATATCAGTACGCAAGTACATGGTAACACCACCACCACCCTTCCCAGTTCTATCATTACGGATAAGGACAAAGCCAGGAAGGGCCATGATTAACAGACAAGAGAAAGGGTTTGAGGAAGGACTCAGAGATGAGCAAAGCATCTATATGTGCACTGTAAAAGAAAGCCAGAAGATCTGAGCAATGAGCAGGAACACTGGGAATTGATGTGGGCTATGTTGAGATTGTTGGGGAGGTGGGACATCAAAGAGGAAATCTGATCGCTGAGAGTAAGAGGAGAGGAAGAACCACTCGCCGCACTAAGGAAACTGCTTGAAGAGGACGAACAAGAGAAAAAATCATCATTAAGGTCGACACCGATCATAGTTGGCAATTATATAAAATAATAATATATATAAAAAAATAAATAAAAGCAAAACAATCAAAATACTAACAATTGTAAAACTAATAATGTGCATGCAAACAAAATAATAATAATAATTAAAAGCTCAACCAATAAGACACCTATCGATTCGCTGGTCTAGGTAGAGATTTTAACACAACATTTATAAACTGGGTAAGTAGAAAAGGTAGAAAATTATACTTAAGGCATGAAATTATAACATAAAAAAATAAGAATGAGAAAAAAAAACCAATAAAAAATAATTAACGATAATGACGGCCATAACATTCGCAAACAAACCATAACAAATGCAAAGTGTAACGAAACGTAAACGTAAAAAGAGAGAAGTACAGAAAAGAAATGACACTGACACTTGACAGCCGTCACTAACTATTGGTTATACTTGGGTTATACAATTTTAAGTTTTTTTTTTTTTTTTGTTTTCACCGCACGTTTTCTCATATCACATCTGACATTGGCAGAATTGTCGACATCGGCACCATTGCCATAGAGAAAAATAGAATAGAATACATTACATCAGAAAAATAAAAACAGCTACCGGCGAGCTAAACGTTGTGTTGTGAGAAAAGTTAACTAAAAGTAAATGCTTTGGGTAGATTTGCAAAAGGAAAATATAAATTTAAAGTGTACCGACATTACACGAATCTGTTACAAAACGGTGAACGAAAAACATGCAAGGGGACATCTAAAACAGCCAACTCAGCGACGAGCCTTCCTCCCAACCTTTTTTTTGGGGGTTGCGGTTACAATCGATGTAGAAGCCACTGCAGGCAAGGTAGACGCGTCCGGCACGGGATCATTAGGAGCGGCAGCACTAGCCGGAGCGGGGAATAACGCGATTAAACTATCAAGCTCACCCATGGATGCTATCTTCCGGCGTGTCTTGTCAGGCGTTAAGACAATCACCTTGCCCTCTGCAGATCAGCAGCTATTGATGCTAAAATGCTTGCGGGCCGCAATAAAAACCTGGTGTCGTGACTTGGCCAGGAACTCAGATATAGTGAGGCCGCTGACCTTGAGTGTAGTTTTACTGTCCCACACTAACCGACGATACTCCTTGTCATTGAATCGCACCAACACAGGTCTTGTTTTACCCTGGGGGGCTCCCAGTCTGTGGCATACATCCAAATGATCCAATTTAATGTCATCGATCAATAGTTGTTTTGACAACACAAGGAGAATCGCATCACACAGATTTTAATTAGGCTTCTCAGGAATACCGTGGAATAGCAGGACCTTTCTTTGCATTGCAGTCTCATGTCTGTTCAGACTCAAAGATAGGAGTTCAATCTGAGTTTTGAAATGAGCAAACGTTTTGCAAACGAAGGATTTAAACTCTGAGAAGTTAAGGGAAAGTGCAGCAAGGTCAGAGTGTGCAGGGCCAGTTCCAGCTGTAGCTCTCAGCAGCTTATCTTCGTACTCGCGCATGCGAGAGCTAAACAGCTTCTCCAGTTCTTCCATACTGTGCACTAGCTTGCTGTCCATGGCTTTTTGGGGTATTTCACGTGTTGTGGATGTGGAATAGTAAAGTGAAAGGAAATTCCAAGCGAAGGTGGGTTTATTGGTTAATTAGCACATAAATATAGTAAAAAAGAAACAATTAACTATTTTTAAATAAATATTAAATATGAGAGCTAAAATTACGTATATATGTCAAGCCTACCCACGTAGGAAAAAAACGATTGTAGTCGTAATGTTATTATTATAACGATAAAAGTCATGGCAGCCTTAGAGAAATCAGTCTCATAATGTTTCCACTTCTCTCCGTGAGAGGGAGCGGGCCGTCCTTCAGCACAGTGCATCGCCCCCGACTTACTAGGAGTGTAGGTCGCGGGTTCGACCCAGGCAGGCATTTTACTTTGTGTAAATCATTTCATCACCACTGCTCTCAAAACGGTAAGTGAAAACATCGTGAGGATACCGGTATGTCCTAGAACTAAAATTTGAAGACATGTCACATTTACCGACCCGCACTGGGCCGCCTGGTAGATTACAGCCCACTCCTTCCCGAAGAGAGGAGGCCTGTATCCCAGCATTGGGAACATTATAAGATGGAGAACTAACCTCAGGTTTTAACATACTACAAACCTTTAATTGGTTCTAGGGAATACCGGTTTCAGTTACATTAAAAATATTTGTCCCTGTATTTAGCGAGTGGGGCAGCGCGCGCGGCGCAGTGCCCGCCGCGCTCACCTGTGTATTAGCCGCGGCGGCGTCGCGCGGTTATTAATCACGCGGGCGCGGCGCGTCTCGGACGAGCGTCATAAATCACGCGCCGACGCCTTATGTACGTACACTTTATAATTTTAAAACTATTTCGCGAGGAACGATCCCGCTTCCGCCATTACCTCCCGCCGCGGTGTTGCTATCATTTTTCTTCCTTTCTTTTCCTTCAGGATTTGGTATTTCGTGTTCACCAGAACGATGTCAAGAGGACGAGATTATATTTATTGCGGTTACTGTGTACCCATACGTTCTAGCACGTAGGTACCCTTCTACGGGCTAAAATAATTGTTGAATACCTAAAAACGCTAAATATTTATTAGTCATTACAGAGAACACGCGACGATACGCGGCGGACGTGGTCATTTATCGGTCGGTCGCACGCGCGGCCGGATTACTGGCGCGCTCACATCGGATCGCTCGCTCGAACAATGCCATTCGGCACAATGCCGCATTACTGTTATAGTACACTCACAACACTGATCCGCTTAAATTGTATTCCATACGAAAAAGTAGGCTTTTATACTTACGTTTTGATATTTCTCGATCGAGTATCATTTCTCATTATAAATATTATTATGGTCGGTAGTCGAGGGCACTTCTCTCTCGCGTGTGTGCTCCGGTCGGTGTAATGTCCGCTTGGTTCACAGCCGGTAATTAATATGACAAGTGGCGCTAACTATCGACACTCTAAGGACGTCATAAATTAATGACCCACTCGTGGTTTGGAGTTATGTTGAATTAATAGATATGAATTGCTTTTTGATTTTGTGTAACTAGTTAGAATGAGAATACAGATAGTGAGGGACAATCTCAAGAGATTCGCAGTCATTTAGATCTTGGAGCTAGCACTTAACAGATGATAAGAACTTTTTTTTCGTTCGTAAATTGTTTAAACATGTGGAATTTATAGATATTTTGTTCTAATTAACTGCATAACAAATACTATCATCTATTGAAGCCTCAAAGTGCTGTGTTCGAGCAAAATGATGTCACATTAGCATCTAATATGATGTCCGAGGCTCATTGATGTCAGCGCTAATTGCGCGGCTAATTGTACGCGTGTGAACCATGCGTAATGTATGCAGATTGTGTGAGCGCCATCTCTAAATATAAAAATGCCCATGTAAACATAAAAATGTTCATGTAAGTTAACGAAGTGTACAGAGGGACTATAGTGGCACTAGGTTGGCAACACAGGGCGCGCAGAGTAGATATTTTAACTCTTTAGTGCCTCTAAAGCGTTAAAAGCAAAATTAATAACGGTAGAGCATTTTACGCGTTCGTAAAAAGTAGTGCATGTGCGGAAGCGGCGTGTCGGCGCAGTGTGCGGCGGGCTTTACTACGTGACTTTGCTGTACTGCAGGACAACAACAACAATTTAAAAATAAAATTACTGCAAGATGGCTGGTAGCAGCTGGATGAGAGTTACCGAAAATCGAGTTGAATGGCGTGCAATAGGAGAGGCCTATGACCAGCAGTGGACTGCTGTAGGCCGATGACAATAACCCCCTAATGTTTAAATAACATTTTGTTAAATTTAGTTCCATTTTTTTTCCTCACGTTTTTACCCTATTATATAAATGGGCGAAGCATCAACCAGCCAGTTCATTAAGTTTTGTATTAGACGCATTGGCTGAATGTCATTCAGACAGCTAGTTGAAAGGCCCCGTTTAGTTAATAGGCTAGGCAGTTAACTGATTGGCTAATTAAGCCCGTCGGCGGCGACATGTACATAAATATTACATCAAATTTAACACACAATTATTTGGTTAAGACGATGAGCACCTCGTTTCATTTCAGAATAAATACTGCCAACCAGCCACATCAAGTTGAACGTTACATTGGGCCTAAATTCTTCCGATATCATCGCAGCACCGTTTTGTAAACGCATCGAGCGTTTTATTTGTGTTAAAGGCAGTTATTGTGTATTTGTTATCAGGCTGCGTAAACGAATTTCTGTCGTTTGGCTGTAACAAAGCGTAAGCTCGTCGATAAAATTTGTTTTATCTGAGAGCGCAGGAAATGTTCTAGCGCCGTCCGCTGCCGCCGCGCGCTGATCAAAATTTATCGATAACTAAACGAAACTCGAGGGAACCGAACGAACGAAATATTATATTCTTTCCTAAGAAGAGGCCTAAAATATTACAGATACTGGCAGTCATAAACCTTATTAGAAAAACAAGAATTATTCTTTGATGTTATTATTTTCGCTAATACATTTTATTAGAGACCTGTCTTGGGCTATTACCGTGACCCTAATTAATAGTAGTGATTAATCAAGAAGTGGCAGCGAGGTGGTGTTGTAACAGATGCGCGGAGACGCGAGTGATAACGTCGAGCTCGTCACCGCTACTTGCTGCGTGCGGCTCCCGACTTCGACAGTAATCGTTGTTTCTGACAACAGCCAGTTGTTGGTTGAGTAAACAACTCGAAGCGGACTTACAAAGCTCTCTTGTTATCGTTCTAAAATGTTTTCTGAACAAAATGCCTGCCTCTTGTGTTTTCTTTCGATATAAGTACTGTTAGAAGCTGGAAAATATTGGAGCTTGTGACATGAAATGTTTACAAATACTCTGCTCTCTTAAGAACATATGAGCCATCTTTATTTTATCAGAGAGAACTTGGGCTATTGCACAGTACATACATGTGCGCGCAGAAGGTGCAGTCCGGTTAATGCATGTCACACAATCGAATTCTGTGGTTCTAGAATCTAGATGGTTACGTGTCAAACATGCGACCACCAACTTATTTCTACGAAGTGAGATTTCTCTATATTCTTGCTATGCGGTAATATGAAGTAGGCTCGCCTTTCAGTAGTTAATTCAGTTAGCGGGCGAAGTGTGGAGTCGGCTCGAGGCGGAATGTCAGAACTCAAGTTTTAAGTGAAATTCTTATACATTCATTTAATCAGAGAAGTTTCTTATAATTACAAAAGTAATTCTTTATTGTAAAATATGTTCGGCTCTGGTTTGTTTTCAGAGATTCGGCGAGTTGTGGAGATTCCAAGTTACTTGACATTGTTAATTAATTATTGACCGGATGGCTTCAAGTTCGGAGTAGTGCTTCTCGAAGCTGTTGCGGTCAGGACGCACTGGCGCGCTGGCGCTGGCTCCCGCGGGATGCTCGGAGGTTACCTTCATGGGGTGGTAATCCTACCTATAAAGCCCATATTTGGGGGAACACTGTAGTCATCAATTCATCATCAATAGATCCGTGCCGTTGGTTTAGTATTCTGCTCAATAAAGGGCACTTTATCTACATTCACAATGCTTATTACTACAATCTCTCACATTACATAATTTTTCTTGACAAAATCTTCCTTTCTTGAAAAATGCCAACCAATATCTAAGAATTTGCTAGCAAAAACCAAATTATACTTTTTGTCCCACCAAAGGATTGCATTCACGAAGAGATTCACAGATGCGCTCAATCACTTGACCACATCGCTCGGCACCAGTAAAAAATGTTCCGACTACACCCTCCACATGGAAGACTCCCAAAAAATGTTCCGACTACACCCTCCACATGGAAGACTCCCCGCCCGGCCGCGCTCGCCGGCCGCATGTGGATGCGGATCCAGCTGAGTACCTAACTGTAATGGTCCGCTACTTCAAATATAAATGAGCTGCTGTTTAGTTTAGTTCGACATTAACGATACAGTTTCCGATAAATTCGTAAACTTTTGTAAATTGGCACAGGCGAACATGGCACCAATGTTATAAATGAATTAAATCATACATTTATCTGTACTTTAAGAGCCATCTCGCGACAGGAATGGTTCCTAGTCCGGTTGAGGTTGAGTGGTTGCTAATGTGCTAGGATTTTGGATCGTGGATGTGTGGTGTGTGGTGGATGTGTACTAATTTGTGTTTTTTTATTTGTTTTGCTATTATGGAAGTTCTGAGTATGAATATAGATGGCTGAGTAGGTGAAGACCATAGAAATGCGCCGAGCGATAACTTGGGATAGGGGCAGAAAAATTATGATTATTAGATTTTGGAGTTGTCTCTGTTCTCAACTCGCACATGTCCTCCATAGCTAATTCAAACAGTTTACCGTTTGACTTTTGTGTAGCGGTTTGGATGAGACGCCGCTCAGTACTTATTATAAGTTAACGTTTCACACAAAATCACATTGTTCCTATAGTTATGTAAACGGCGCGCGAGACCATGAATATACATACCACTACACCTTGTGTATATCTAATAAAACAAAAGTCGCTGTGGTCTGTCTGTGTGACCCTGTCTTTTCTTAAAACTACTCGTGCGTAACGGATTTTGATTCAGTTTTCACCATCATTTAGAAAATTTATTCAGGAAGGTTTATGTGTATGACGGCAGCCATATTGTTAAGCAGCTGCGAGAGACGGCGACTAGATGGCGCTAGTGGAACGTGCACCAGACGCATCATTCACTCTATCGGTCATTTGGATTAAAAGGCTTGATATCCAAGCCAGTAAAATATTGTAACGATCTCCCTCCACTAGCGATCGCCTTTATAAGGCGCCGCACCGTTGAGTCGGCACGGCAGAACCGATTCCTCCGCAAGGCCACAAACTCCCCTTGGTTCGTTTGCAAAGAGATCCTCCATGTTGATCTCAAGATCCCCACTATCCAGCAGTTCATAAAACGCCTTTCCAAGCGTTTCTTTGCCACCAATCACCCCAACCCTCTGGTGGTCGCGGCCGCCAACTACACCCCCTCCAAACTTAGTAAACTTCGCCGTCCAAGGCATGTCCTCGATGACCCCGATGACCCCATAACCCTCCTCCAGGAGAGCGATAGGGCAACCAGTACAGTTTAAAAATACAAATTACCGACATTCCGACCTCGCCGCCAAGGTCCCTCGCGACGCCCCCAAGTAAATTCTCCCCCCCGACTCTTGCCCGCTGAAGTGCCAGCCCGCGCCGTAGCTGAGCCTGTAGCTTTAAATTCCCCGACTGAGACCTCTGAGTTTGTTTCGGCCTTTCTTCTCAGAGATAGTCCTAGGAAACGCCGCGCTCATCAAAGCATTAATACTACTAATTCGATCCAGCCTGTCCCCTTGCTGCCCTCTCCCAGCGACGCTCTAAACCGAGGTTCGCACCCCACAGGGGGAGCCCTTAGCGTGCAGTCGCTTCGTTTTAATCTAGATGTAGCCGCTGGAGGCTTTAAGAATTCTTAAGGCAACCACAGGATAGTCCGGTTAAGGTAAACTACGGCACTGTCAAAGTAAACTACGAGATGCCATAATTAAAAAAAACAAAAAAAAAGTCGGCACGCATTTCCAACGGATGCGTCTTGGTGCACGGACCACTGTCTCTCGACAGTCAGTACTGCCCGGTTAGTGGACGTGGAACATTGTACTATCCTTATTGCGGTGGGTGCACGGACCACTGTCCCTGGCAGTCAGTACTGCCCTACGTGACCGCCCTCACCGTCATTATTATTTGCTGATTATTTTATTGCCATATTATTTTAGACTAATTGTTTGATTGAAATAAATTTGTGTGCGCTCGAACTCGGTTGACTAGTTGGTGTAACGGTATATATATAGTTTTGTATGGACTACAAATTGCTACTTCTCGTGCAATTCCTTTTTTTATTGCTAGGATTTGTAGGTAGGACCTAAAGAAAATAACATATTTATGCGTATCGTGTTATCATGAAAAGCATCTACTGAGCGGGAGGTCGTCAAGTCACGACGATGTTACTGCAAGGTTTGCAGGTACACTCGCAGGTATTCAGTTATTAACACTGACATTATTACATTCAGGTTTCATTTCTATTAGTTTGATTTGGCTTATGTTTAACTTACCACCAGATATAGTAACATATAACAGACAAAAATAGTAAATCATCACCAAAATTAAACCCGCATTTTAATGTAAACTTATAACCAAAATTTTAATATCTCGCTATTCCTATTTAAGCAAAATGACTCCAAATAAATCAGGTCGGTTCTTGCCAGCCTGCAAAAAATAATCTCTTTTTTTCCATATTTTTTTTCTATACAATCTAGTCGTTTCTGGTACTCGCCGTCGCCGGCCGCTGCCGCGGCACCGCTTGCTTCACAGGTCACAGTTTTAACCTAACCTTTTTTTTTTGTCGCTGAGAAATGCTTTGTGCATCCCCGTCTCGCGGGGGACGAGACGGGGTATGTGGGACTCCCTGTCGGAATGACAGTATACCCACTAAAACTCAGCGGTGTTCCCGCATCGCCGTGATGGGAGGGTCATGGGAAACCGGCTCAGCCTTTACTTCTACAACCCTCCCGGCGCATGCCCGCCTAGCTGGCAAGCCCCGCATGTCCCAGGTTGGGGGGCTACGGGAATGGCCGGGAACACATGGCCATTCCCATCCCACACTGGTGGAGGCCTGTGCGATACAGGCAAGGGTGCCCCCGCACCCGTTGCCTGCTGGCCTCCACCTGGGAGAAGTCGGAGATGACTGTCAAACTGACGTCTTCTTCGACCCCTACTCCGCCTTCGGAGCAGCGCCGCGTGAGGATCGTCCTACCGCGCGCGCTCCGTGCCTCTTTCTGCGAACATGACGTATTCGCAGAAGGAGGCGACTGCCGCCCAGGACCCCTCATCACCCAGCATGGCGTTAACCAAACCGGGGAGTGAGAGGTCCGGTCCGATCACCGCCATGAGACTGCGGCGCGGCTCGGACCACGATGGGCACACGTCGAGGGTGTGCTGCGCCGTGTCCTCCGCCGCGCCACAGTCGTGGCACGACGGCGTCTCCTCCCGTCCGATTCGGTGCAGGTATGATCCGAAACAACCGTGTCCGGACAGCACTTGCACCAGACGGAACGAGAGGAACCCATGCGACCGCTCGAGCCAGCCTCGCAGGACCGGCCCAGGCGCGTCGAGGGTTCGGTGGCCAAAGGCTGCGGTGGCGAGGTCCTCCGTCCAATGGACGACGATGGCGTCCTCTCGCCCTCCGCCCCGCCGTCCATTCGTACACTCTGGCGAGCACCCACGCCCCGAGTTCCCAAGGAGGGGTGCTGGCCAGAGCACACGCTGCCGCAAAGCCCACCGTACGGTAAACCCGCGCTACCCGCTAAGCTATGGACCTCTGGGGTGCCTGCAAGGCGGCGGCGTTCTCCCTCCGTAGGAGGGAGTCCTCCCAGATAGCGGCCCCATAGAGGGCCATACTCTTCAAGATGCCAGCGTAAAGTTGCCAGCATCGTGCGCTGGCCCCCCCCAGGTTGGGAAGCAGCCACGAGAGCGCCACCGCAGCCTTCAGCAGGCGCGACAACAGCCCGCTAAAATGCGGGCCAAAGCGCCAACTGCTGTCGATTACAAGGCCCAGATATTTCATCTGGGCCTTGACCTCGATTCTGAAACCCTCCACGAAGATGTGGGCGTCAGGTGGGGGGCGCTGCCGAGGTCCGTGGAAGAACACGGCCTCGGTCTTGTGCAGCGCCACCTTCAAACCTAGTCGGCGGATCCTCGCCGCGATCAAGGATCCGCCCGCCGAGGCCAAGTTGGCCGCCTCCCTGAAACTCCCCCCCCCGGGGTGGTGAGGAGAGTGTCGTCCGCGTAACAGACGACACTGGTGCCTCGGAGGAGAGTTCCCTGCAAGAGCCAATCGTAGCCGACGTTGCAGAGGAGATGTCCTATGACTGACCCCTGTGGAACGCCGGCTTCAACGGCGTACCGCCGGACTTGGCCAGTCCTATCTACCAGGAGGATCGCCAGATCCTCCAGGTAGCAGACTGCGCATGTATCGAGACCCTCCGTGGAACTGGAGCGCCTCAAGGATGGTGGAGTGAGAAACGGAGTTGAAGGCGTTGGCTATGTCGAATGACGCGGCCAACAATCCGTAACCCGCCTCCATCGCCTCTTTCGCCTGTAGAGCGATTCTCACATATCTCGCATTCGTTATTGACGTTCGATTCGTACTTTTCCGACGACAAAATCAAGCCGAGCTATTCTCACCATGACGATTCGAGCATTTCACGCAGGAAAAACACGCGACATGCCTTAGTTTACATGCGACATGCAAAGAGTAGTCATGACCAGTCGACACGTGACGTATGATCTGTGTCGACCACCGTACGAACGTCAAACAGTGGTTATGTCAATCATGTTTGTGTCAATTGCGAAAGAAAATAATAAATACCTATATTTTAACAAAATGTGTTCATAAACATCTTAGAAGACTCTACGACCATCACCACAAGGAAAAACACACGAAGAAAACTTCAGGCTTTCGCCAAAGTTATCAACTGTGGATAGTTGTTGCTTGTGTAGCGTCGATGAATGGGACACATGAGATACAGAAGCGGAAGGCGCCGGATTTAAAACCAGTCAAATGGACAAGGACGGCTTTGCCAGGCTTTACTCTGGTTGAGGGCAAGAAAGGTCGATCGCGTCGCAACTACAATAAACGCGGTACTACTCCTGCAAGCGAAGATTTTTGAGCTGTAGTGCCCACTTTGCTCCCGTACATTTCCCGGTTGGATCGACAGATATCGAGAGAGAAAGAGCCAAGGTCTTAAGTGCCGAAAGAAGGACGTTGCAGTCGAACTAGACTTTGAATTTTGACCGGCTGGAGTTGTGTATAGATGTTACAGAGAAGCATGACCAAAAGTAAACTCCCATGTGTGGTGTGATAATAATTATGTTTTTGTGGTTTATACTTGGATGTATACTGAATTTATTTATTAGTCTGTAAGGTATTCTTAAAAAGGTTCTTTTGTAACTAGAAATAAAGTGGTTCAAAAGCATTTCAAACAATAAATATTTCAAATGTCTTTATTTTATTTTTTTCAATGTAAAACTTAGCGAAGTAACAAAAATAATATGGGTATGCAAATAATTGAAGGGCTTTGTAGTTAGGTTACGCAGGCCGTTAACAAGTGGGTTAGGAAATAGAAACACACAAGCAAAGTTCATACGTATAATCCACACTCACAAATTTACAATAGGTAGGGTTACAATAGATACGTAGTAGTAGACTGGTCGTGGGACGCCGGTAGCGCGTGGATAGGTGTGCGTACGTTACTTTGAAGCGAGTCGTGTATTTTGAGCCCTTTTGCTTGTTAATTTTCTGTCAAGTCCCTTTTTATTAATTTTTTCCATGTTATATCTTTACAATTTTGTTATATAATCTTCCTTACCCTTACCTTAAACCTTAGTATATAACTTAACTATGCACAATAAAAAGTTTCTAGAACAAAAACTGTTACAAAAGTGAGTTGGCACATTTTGATTATACAAAATACCATATAATTTCTAAACTTATGGTCCGATTTTTACAATTTAAACGGAAATATTCGTTTTATATCTAGACCTATCCTTTACAATAAAAATTATTAAAATCTATCCATAAACAAAAAAGTGAGTTTTCAAGTTACGTAAATATGCTTGAACAAAACTACACTTATAAAAATCCTTTTAAAAACAGTCTTATTGATCCTTGCAGCACATGGACAGTATAATAATCACTGGTTTACACGAAAGGTCGGCGTGATGAGTCAAGCGTTGTCCGTGAGCTTAGGAATCGGCGGACCACTTCACGTTTCGCCCAGTCTTCATGACCACAAAAAAAATTGAATTCGTGTTGTGGCGAGCCTCAGGGTGAAATCTGTTTTCGCAAGGATTTTCCAACAATCTTTTGGGCCTTTGTAAAGTAATGAAGCCAGGACACGTAGGTACAGCAGCCTAGCGTTCGTTGGAAAAGCATGTAGCTGGACGGTCCGGTGCAGTACCGCACTCTTTAAAACAACAACACTTCTCCTCTTCTTCTCCATCTTGATAAACTTTTATGTTATTGTGCTGGTCATCAGCTTACTTACAATATCATTAGCTCGTTCTGTTTTATTTAATTACCTACCTATTAGTATGTAGACCAATGTAAACAAACAACATAAATTGTATTTTGACTTTACTTTGACGTGACAAGTATCGATGACATGACTTGACAAATCAACATGAGCTATGCATTCCGTAGTACGGAGGTCTTATATTAATGTTAATAATAAAATAAAAATGGAGTTACGAAATCAATAATGATTATTAAATTGATGAATGTTAATGAAATACCTTTATAATGCTGCTCAAAATATGTTTTTGCCTTAAAAATCATTTTTAAAGATGGTCAAAAGTACATTAATGACTACGTAAAAAAATTGCATCGTTATGTGGAAGGGATTACTTCGTGGGACGCATAATGGCAACATTATTGTCCCTAGATTCGTGATTTAAGATCGACTTGTAGTGAGAATAGCTATTTCAGGATATCTCACCGTTTTTTAAGCGACATACGGAGACGAGCACCAATGATTTCATGCCACACGAATGCGAGATCTGTGAGAATTGCCCTACTGGCCCTTAAGCCAGGCCAGCGCGTCCACCGTGGAACGCTCAGCCCGAAAACCGAACTGAGCGACCGACAAGTCCGGCCCGATACCCCGCAGGTGGCCCTTTAGGCGGGCAGCGATTATCCCCTCAAACATTTTGCCGACCTCATCGAGCAGGACGTTGGGCCGGTATGCCGAGGGTGACTCTGCTGGGTGGCCCTCCTTGCGGAGGAGGCACAACTGCCCCTCCTTCCACGGTTTCGGGAACTTCCCAGACGCAAGGCATGCGCTGAAGAGGTTCCGAAACCTGTCCTCCATTTGAGTGGCAGCGATCACCACCACTCTTGCGGGGACGCCGTCGGGGCCTGGAGCCGTCTTCTTGGCGCGGATACGAAGAATCGCCACGCCAAGTTCCGACTCCGTGACAGGAGGGGGGGCCTCCTCTTCTTCCTCGTCTGGCGGGGCTCCATACGTCACTGGCGAGGTGAAGTTGTCCCTGCCTGGGAACAGGGACTGAACCACCCCGTCCAGAAATGAGGGCTCCAGGGTCTCGGCAACCGGGGGACCAAAGGGGCGTAATTTGTTGCGCGCCGCCTTATATGGCCTCCCGTAGGGGTCGTTGTCGAGACCCTCCAGCAGCTCGTCTCTCGCCGAGTCTTTGGCGGCGGCGATGGCTCGATAGAGTACCTTTTTTGCCTCTACGTATAGGTCCTAGAGTTGGTCCTCGTCAGCCCGGTCCCGTCGACGCCGCCGCCAACTCCGCGTGTAGGCCCTCCTTGCCTCCACACAAGCTGCTCGAAGCCCCGCCAACTCCGCCGACCACCAGTACACGGCGCGTTTGGCTGGTGGTTGGCGAGACCGAAGCATGCTATAGTTGCATACGTCGGTCAGACACTCCCTCATTCCTGCCCCGTTGCGGTGTCCACGTCCAGGCCGGCGGTAGGCGGCGAAAGCCAGTCCTGGATGAACGCCGCCTCCGCCGCTGCCTCCCTGTCCAGGCGGGTTAGAGCCCACCGCGGGAACGGTGATCGCCCCGAGATGGGCCGCATTGCTCCTGGGCCACTGGTGGAGATGTCGAACCGGACGTAGCGGTGGTCCGACATGGTCTCCACCAGGTCCACCCGCCAGTTCAGCACGCGCGCGGCTAACGCAGGGGTGGCGAAAGTGACGTCCACTATTGAGCTACCCTGACGCCGCACGCATATCTGGACGCTTCCTCTGTTCAAGAGGGAGAGTCCAGAGGAGGCTGCCCACAACTCCACCGCCCGCCCGCGTGCGTTGGTGGCCGAGTTGCCCCAGCTCACCGACTTGGCATTCAGGTCTCCCAGTACGGAGACCTGACGCGGAACCGCCCTGCCGACCAGGGCGGCCAGGACTCCGAGATAGTTCTCAAAGTCTAAGAGGGCGGTTTGGGGAGAAATATACCCCCACAAGGGCCAAGTCTCCCCACGCGGCGGCCACGTATCCCGGTCCTCTCTCTAATAGCGAGAGGGGAGGGGAGTCTGTGGAGGACCGCGCCGATAGTGCCACCGAATCGTCCTCGTCACCCAGCCAGCTGCTGGGGATCGCGTAGGGCTCGGCGACCACAGCTGCGTTCACCAACCACTCGGCCATGACCTGCACTACCAGGTCCTGGGCCGCTTTGCAGTGGTTGGCGTTCGCCTGGAGGATGCTGTAGTTGGAAAGCATTATTCAGACATCGCACCCCCCTCCTCAGCTACCGCCGCTGGAGCTGCAGCGGCGACGATGGCGGCGGCGGTGGTGGCAATAGGGCGAACCTGCGCCGGCACTATGCCCTTCTTCACGGGGGGCTTGCAGCTCCTGCCCGTCATCTTGTGGTCCGCGGGACGGCCACTGGCGGCACACGCCTTGCAGTGTGGCGTGGTGGCGCGGCAAGTGACACTCCTGTGTCCCTCTTGCCCGCACTGGTAGCACGTGTCTCCCCAGTCGGACTTGCAAGGACACGTGGCTCGGGTTGTGACCGAACGCGAAGCACTTGAAGCAGCGCGTAGGCTGGTCTTCAAGTGCCCGGATCACAGCCGAGCTGAGCCCCACGAGCAGCCGTCCCTTGGTCGCAGCAAGGACGGCCACAGCCGCGGCGCCTGGGCACTCGACGCGGATGATGCCCATGCCGCGGCGGCCGAACCCGATGACTCCCCCCTTCACCACGTTGCCAGCGTCGCAGCCTCCAGCCGCCGCGACGGCCGCTACCACATCCTCCTTGGTGACCGAATCGTCACCAGCTCAGCGACAATGCCGTGCAAGCTGGCAGCCCGGCATTTGAGGGCCTTTGGAAGGTTCTCTTTAGGTTGGAGGACTTTGAGGCGACCTCCAATTTCTCTTCCTTGTCCTCCTGCGCCATGCGCTCCAGTTCCGCCAGGGAGTGGTCAGCATACAGGACACTGGATGCCCCATAGCCAGCCCTCGACCTGGCGGTTTGCGCCTGGCGTTCCTTGGCGGCGACCCTCTCCTCCAGGTCTTGCTGGAGCTTCGTCCCTAACCTAACCATTTTTAAAAGAAATTAACCTCGTCTATCTAGTTTGCAGCAAGCCGGAGACATAACTTAATATGGCATCTCAATTCATTTATTGCATTAAATATGGTAGGTACATGAAGTAAAATAATAGACATTGAATATCAGAATGGTTACTAGTTAGTTACTTACTGTATATGAAAGTTATTATTGAATATGGTTTGTAGGAAAAGGGTTTTATGAAATAAAGCACAGACAGACAAGGCTAAACATTTATTTAAATTTAGGCTTGTCAGTAATTAATCAGAAAACTAGTTGTCCGTTCGCAAAACTAGGTAATAATGGAGAAAAAGGACAAGAAACTCCATGGAAACAGTAACAAAGTATTCTATCAATACATTCAAAGTCAAAGTCAAATCATTTATTTCAATTAGGCACATAAAAGGCACTTTTGAACGTCAAAATTAAAATGAAAATAAAATTGATTGTAGTCGCCCCTTCCAAAAGGTAGTTTTCGTATGGAGAAGAATGGGCAAGAAACTCCACCGTTACTCTTTTAAAATGTTTTGTAATATTTTGCATACATTAATTATATAATTATATGTGAAGACGATGCACCTAAACATAAAATTACTATACCACAATAGGTAAAAGAATTAAAATGAGTTAATGAAACCATGACATATAAATTGACTATGTGATAGGTACATGGTGCTCACATATTTACAAACATTCCAAAAGTAGACTATTTTCATAAATAAATAATAAGGAGTACCTAATAAGTCCGGGTGACTTAAGCAATTACAGAATGCAAATCAATGTCATTTCTTACGTTTTCATAAATTATCGTTATCTTTAAAAACAATTTATTCTATCTCTTGCACAACGGTCCAAGAGAATTCAAAATAATAGCAACATAATGACAATAGCTAGGAATATTGACCATAATATGACTTACACGACAACATTTTCATAATAAGCAATAATTCATCATCATCATCTGCCTAGCCTTTTCCCAACTATGTTGGGGTCGGCTTCCAGTCTAACCGGATGCAGCTGAATACCAGTAAGCAAGCAATAATTAAGGTATAATATCAAATTAATTAACTTACGTGACATCTGGTCAATCTATTTCACATAACAATGGCACTAGAGCTAACCAAATGAACATCTACCAAGCAACTGCCTCGCTAACGTCGTTACAATCCTTTTTATACACTACCAACGTCTTTTAAGTAAAACCTCTACCGCCATTTTGAACCAATCACAGATCATCATATATTTTGGCTTAATATCTTCTAACACAGGTTTATTACCTGTGTTAGAAGATATTAACCCATATAATGAAACACAAACAAATCTTATATAGTGAAACCATTTTAAAACATTATAAGGTAATTAATCAATTTAATAAGAGTTGAGACATCACCAAAAAGTGACTCCGTATCAAAGTAGCGACAAACAAAAAAGTATATCAACATCAACTGACAGTATTGTACCAATCATTTGAAACAACTTATTATATAAAATAGCAATATAAAATCTAAGAATAAAAACACTGGCAGAATACTGCCATTGTCAAAATTTAAAATCGTACTGCAGAAACTTCTGATTGATAAATGCTACTATACAATAGACGAGTTTTTAAACGATAAAGAGTTATAATAACTATTAATGCTGCATTTAAAATTTTCACATCTGACATTTCTTTTATTAATAATACTATGTTTCTATTTATTAATGACATTTTGTTTAGCCTAACTACTTTGCATGTTACCATATTTGTATATCTTAAGACAAAACATAGCGTAGGTACTTTTTTTATGTATGACCTATTGTATACCTATGTTTACAAATAAACTTTATGATTTTATGATTTAAGATATACTACAAGTAGAATCAAATATTACTTAATCATTTATAGTAATAACATTTAAGTATTTGTTTTTTTACAAGTTAAGACTGTTGTTTTTTGTAAACACAATATATAGTCAAATTAGGTACTTCTTTAGTCCCAAGCTTCGTAAATGTGACAGATGCCATTATCCAACAAACACTATTCTAATATTATAATTATATAAAAATGAAATATCTAACATTTACATTATATAAGTTAACATTTAAAATAATAATACATATGTACATGTGAAAAAACAAGCATAGGAATCATAGGGCATCAAAAAATTCGTCCGCATCGCTGTCAACAGGAACAGTGCCCAATATCTAACACGTTCATCGTGGTTCATTGTCACTAAAAAATCTGTGTTCTCCCATTGGTCAATCAAATTTAATAATGAAGGTGAGCTTAGCTACTAAATGTATGTCAAAAATATAATGTAAGGAAGAATCACATACGAATAAAATATGACCAATAATTATTCCCTGCTGTATTACGAGAATCATTATTGTACACAATCCTTCGGACCTCAGCAACTGTTCGCACCGGGGCGTCCTAACAGTACGGGGGTAAATAAAACGCGAATTTATATCCTTTTACATTACAAGATGGCATACACTCTTGTCAGCTCACTAAGCAGACCCCTCATCCTTTTACATTACAAGATGGCATACACTCTTGTCAGCTCACTAAGCAGACCCCTCATCCTTTTACATTACAAGATGGCATACACTCTTGTCAGCTCACTAAGCAGACCCCTCATCCTTTTACATTACAAGATGGCATACACTCTTGTCAGCTCACTAAGCAGACCCCTCATCCTTTTACATTACAAGATGGCATACACTCTCGTCAGCTCACTAAGCAGACCCCTCATCCTTTTACATTACAAGATGGCATACACTCTCGTCAGCTCACTAAGCAGACCCCTCATCCTTTTACATTACAAGATGGCATACACTCTCGTCAGCTCACTAAGCAGACCCCTCATCCTTTTACATTACAAGATGGCATACACTCTCGTCAGCTCACTAAGCAGACCCCTCATCCTTTTACATTACAAGATGGCATACACTCTTGTCAGCTCACTAAGCAGACCCCTCATCCTTTTACATTACAAGATGGCATACACTCTTGTCAGCTCACTAAGCAGACCCCTCATCCTTTTACATTACAAGATGGCATACACTCTCGTCAGCTCACTAAGCAGACCCCTCATCCTTTTACATTACAAGATGGCATACACTCTTGTCAGCTCACTAAGCAGACCCCTCATCCTTTTACATTACAAGATGGCATACACTCTCGTCAGCTCACTAAGCAGACCCCTCATCCTTTTACATTACAAGATGGCATACACTCTCGTCAGCTCACTAAGCAGACCCCTCATCCTTTTACATTACAAGATGGCATACACTCTTGTCAGCTCACTAAGCAGACCTCTCATCCTTTTAAATTACAAGATGGCATACACTCTTGTCAGCTCACTAAGCAGACCCCTCATCCTTTTACATTACAAGATGGCATACACTCTCGTCAGCTCACTAAGCAGACCCCTCATCCTTTTACATTACAAGATGGCATACACTCTTGTCAGCTCACTAAGCAGACCCCTCATCCTTTTACATTACAAGATGGCATACACTCTCGTCAGCTCACTAAGCAGACCCCTCATCCTTTTACATTACAAGATGGCATACACTCTCGTCAGCTCACTAAGCAGACCCCTCATCCTTTTACATTACAAGATGGCACGGTTGCATGCTAGAACCAAACAGTGTACGATCTCTACAGTGCCGACTACTGTCCATGAACCGCTGACACGACAGGAACTAGTTGGCTCTTCACTCGCGCAGTTCTCCATCGTCTGCAGATAATTAAGCAGTAATTAAGTCCGCGTCCGACTTCTCAGCGCTCAGCGAAAAAATGTCGCGATAGAGGGAATACTTCACTTTCACACTTAGTACATACATGGAGTACCTACAAAAGGTCCATTTAAAAGATTACGACGTTCTTTTCTTACAGCTGAACAACTTAATACAGTATTGAGGTTGAAAGAAGACCGGCAAAATAATTCACGCAATGACTGACAAGCTTGGTCTTAAATAGGCAATTGTGTTTTGGTTGAAACATGCCTTTGTTTTGGGATCAAACTACTATGAGAAGCTAGCTACTAACAGTGTTATTACTAGGTGCGCGTTAATTCAAACAAATCTATAGACCATAAAACGCGTTTTCTTTCGCGGAAACTTTCCTTATGGCCATTGTTACGAGTGGCCCATCTCACGGCCCGCACTCAGGCACAGGCCCGCACAGACCCGCACAGACCCGCACGGCGCGGGTGCGCACACAAACACGGTGACTTATCGTTCTGGGCGCGTTATTAATGTCCCGCCCTCGCGCACTTCGTTCCACTTATCGCGCCCTGTCGCGCTCTCGCCCTCTCGCCCAACTTAATAGTTCCACAGACAGCTAACCTTGTTGTGATCTCAAATTAGTTTACCTGTATCACATTTGTCTGTTTCTCTATTCGCTGCGAGTACTTTACACCTTTCTACATTAGGAGGTGTTACGACCACTTATTTGTAAGTTGAAGAGCTGACATAACACGTTCCAAGCAATAACCACAGCGAGATAGCTAGAGCTTTACAATAAGAAAACCTACTTACTATTCCAGTCCTCGAATACTTCACGTTTTATTGAAAATTAAGTAACTTTTCAGTAATTCTTTAATAGAAAATCTGGAAATTCGTGAGCGTAGGAACCTACTGAGTCATTTAATTGGATTTGTACATATGAGAATAGCTACCAAATAATTATAAAAAGGTAATTATCTATGCTTATTAAATGGAAGAGTATGTTTTCAAATTTTCCGTGGGTACCTAATCGGATAGAAAATATTAAAGCAATCATATTACTCATACGAGTATGTCAAGAAGATAAGGCAAATGACATCAGACCACACATTTTGATATAACTTACTTACTTACGGTCTTAATACAAATAAATAATTAGTTAAATATTCTTATTCCACTGACACTAATTAATTTACCTAGTTTTCTGTTCTGGATGCCAAATTACCGCCGCAATAAAACTACATCGGCAAAAATATTCCGTCATGATTCGTACCACCATGCAGCCTGCAGCACTGATACCACACCTGGGAATAGATATAGAGGCGTTTATTCATTTTCCATATTCAAAATGAATTTAATTGAAAATGTCGGATGATATCGACATACGGAAATTAGAATTCCCGCTAGACAAAGTAATAATAATAAAAATAAATTTTTAAAAGCCGAAGTGGGTATGCACCGTGATGTCGGCGCAGTGAACGAGGGGCTCACCCTGCTCTCCATGGCGAAAGAGAACTGGCGCAAACCTGTAGTACTTACCTACTACCGATGACCGTAAGAAGGTATGGCAAAGCTTCACGGGCGCTTCTATCGGGCTCTTCATGAGCCCGGAGTAGATTTCTTAGCGTCCGTACCCTGGCTACGTTTTGGTGACCTTTTCGGGGAAACTGTGTAACATAATGTACATACTCACAGTTATCTTCATTCATTCCTCCAGGTCAGAACAAGCATTCTGTTACCGTTAGGCGCTGATCTGATTATTTCTCACGACACGTTTTATCCACAATCAGTATACAGATACAGCAAAGTCAAAGTCAAATCATTTATTTCAAATAGGCACAAAGGCACTTTTGAACGTCAAAATTAAAATTAAAATAAAATTGATTCTAGTCGCCCCTTCCAAAAGGTAGTTTTCGTATGGAGAAGAATGGGCAAGAAACTCCACCGTTACTCTTTTAAAAATGTTTTACAATACTTTGCATACATTAATTATATAATTATATGTGAAGACGATGCACCTAAAAATAAAATTACTATACCACAATAGGTAAAAGAATTAAAATGAATTTATGAAACCATGACATATAAATTGACTAGGCGATAGATACATGGTGCTCACATATTTACAAACATTCCAAAAGTAGACTATTTTCATAAATAAATAAGGAGTAATAAGTCCGGGTGTGACTTTAAGTAATTACAGAATGTAAATCTAATGTCAAAGAGAATAAAAAAAAAAGAATAAATTATACAATTACATTAACAACCAGTTTGATTTTGTCTAGACTCTAGAGATTGTCCTATGGAGCAGGACCAGCATGTTTCCAAACATTCTTATCTTGGATATAATCCTCTAATTTGTAATATCCTTGCTTACAAAGTGTAATTTTAATATAAGTTTTAAATTTTCTTTCATTAAATTGCATTATTTCACAAGGTATTTTGTTGTAACATTTAACACAGTACCCCATAAAAGATGTATGTACTTTAGACAATCTGAAAAAAGGTTGATCTTATTTATCTTTATTTCTAGTATTAAAATTATGTCTATCACTTATTTTATTAAAAAGATGTTGATTTTTTCTTACATACATAATATTTTCATAAATGAATTGGCAAGGTACCGTCATAATATTAACCCGTTTAAATAGTTCCCTAAGAGATTCGCGGCGACGTAGATTGTAAATGGCTCTGACAGCTCTCTTTTGCAAAATAAAAATGGATTCAATGTCAGCAGCCCGACCCCACAGTAAAATGCCATATGACATAATACTGTGGAAGTAACTAAAATAGTTGGTCTATTTGCGCGCGGTTTCTTCATCTGTTAGCTGTCTTATCTTTCTAACAGCATATGCGGCCGAGCTTAGCCGCCCCGCAATAGATGTTATATGAGGTCCCCATTGTAATTTCTCGTCTAGCGTGATTCCCAGGAAAACTGTTTGATTAACAAATTCTAGTTTTTGGCCATTCAATATGATGTCACATTCGCTACTTCTAACATTAGGTAATTTAAATCTAATGCATTTGGTTTTTTTTTCATTAAGTACTAAATTATTTACCGTAAACCAATCTTGGACCTGAAGAATAGAGTTATTCACGTCGTCAAGATTTTCTGACCGTCGGTCTATTTTAAATATCAATGATCTGCAAATAACACCATCTTCGGTTGATTTTGAAGTAATTGGGGTAAATCATTAATATAAACTAAAAAGAGGAATGGACCCAATTTCGAACCTTGAGGAACGCCCATTGTCATTTCAGACCCTAATGAGTTTACGCAATTTACTTGGACTTTAACCTTTCTATCTTTCAGGTATGATCTTAACAAGTCAAGTGCTGTTTTCCTAATTCCATAGTGCTCGAGTTTAATCAGAAGTGTTTCATGGTTAACGCAATCGAACGCTTTAGAGAGGTCGCAAAAGATTCCAATAGCATCTTGTGCTTCTTCCCAGGCGTTAAAAATGTTCTTCATTAGGGTAACACCGGCGTCAGTGGTACAACGCCCTTTGGTGAAGCCGTACTGGTGTTCATGAAAGATGTAATTTTTATTAAAGTGACGTAACATTTGATTGAGCATCAACTTTTCAAACACCTTACTGAGAACTGGCAGAATTGACACAGGTCTATAATTGTTTGGTTCTTTACTATCACCGGATTTGAACAATGGTACTCTTTACTATCACCGGATTTGAACAGCTCCAACTTTAACATGAGACTACGACGATTTAGTGACATCCAAGGGTTGGTAATTTCGCCCACATTGATGGATGTGAAACCGGCCATCATTGCCCGCATTTCCACGTATTTTTGAGATTTTGCAAAAAATATTCACCAGAACTCGTAATAAAGTCGACCATGGTAGCAATTACTGTTAAAGGCCTAAAATCACAAAATAAAGTGTTTCTAACTTTAACAGAATCCAAGAAAAAGGCGCCTAAATAGCCGGGCAAAATTATACGCACAACCGTCCAACATTGCTCAACCTTAATTTCTCTAAAATTATCAGTTCTAAAGCTTGGGTATTAAGGTATGTTTTAGTGAATTATGCAAAGTTGCCATCCTTCGTGTTCAATATGTCAAAAACATATTACTTTTTATTTTACTGAGGTGGGCAATGTTACACTACACACCAGGGACTTTTTCATACATAGTAAAACAGTGGATTAGGGTTGATACATATTAATGTGATAAATAATAATCTGTTCAAATATAAACTCTTTTATTATCAATAATCAGTCAAGTACAATCGTTGTAAATTGCAGGTATAAAACTATGAGTACCTACCTATTATGAGCTTTATGCCCTAAAGGGTTTTAAATCAAATCTTACAAAAAAAACTTACAAAAATGGTAAAACAATCCTTAAAAAGAAAAATAAACATTGCAACATGATTGCAATGCATGTCAACCCGAGGCCGAGACCCGAGGACTCTGCGATTTCTTTTCGTAGGCTTTCCCATACTGCAACCAAACAAACTAAATGTAGGTACCTAGTTTATATTTGTCAACTGAGTGCTGATGGGTGCCAACCCTAACATTATTTTTGTAGTGGGCAATGTTGTCACTCTTATGTTCGCGCAAATTCGGGAATCATTGCCCACTCCATTATCTTCAAGATTTTATGTTGTAAAGGTCTCAAAGTAGCATTAAAATGAAGCGCGATATTTATAATTACTCTGATATTAAAATAACTTACCTGAGAGATGTAGTACGCTGACAGTAAGTAAAAACATAACACAAGATTTTGGCACCACCTCACACTAGTACTCCTTTCAACATGTCTCGCTGACAACTGAGTGAAGTTAGCACCGTTGCTAATATTTAATTTTGCCAGAAAAATGTTTAATTTTACCCTAAAAATTAGATAATGTTGTCAGCTAAATACAATTATTTACAAATCATTATTTTAGTTATTTTTCGTGTTCGGGCAAACATACCCGCTAAGGGCAATGATGGCCGGTTTTACCGGTATAAATACTATACCTACTTCTAATACAAAATAACTAGATTTTATTGTAATTTATTAATAATATATTTTATTATGACAGCTTTGACAACGACGTTTAATACGTCGCCATGGCAACGTTCCTTTCAAATCCTTACTGGCCTGTATCTTTTTAGCTGAATATACACGCAAACTTAGGAAAAATGGAACACTGGCCATTTTCTTTTCTCAAATTCATATTTTCTACATGATGTTATTCTACGAGTTGACTTTATAGATCCACGCAATGCAAGGATCAGTTCGGGTTTCGCCTCTAAAGCGAATACTACAAGGAGCCTGATACTCCAGGGCCTCCTATCCGAGAATACCCAGCGTACCTCTCCGCTCCGGTACCTGACGGACCCGGCCTACGCCTCCGTCCTCCATCCTCCGTGAAGTCCTCCTACATATATCTATTGGGTCGCGCCTTATCCGAGGGCCGCCTCACCTGGCGGGCTAACAGCGTCCCCGCCGTGCCTCTCTCTCCTGCTGCCGTGCACCTACGGGTGTCCTCCGTGCCGCACAAGCACCAGCACCCGCCCTCACCTGTACCTGCACGTGCCCCTGCACCTGTCCTGAACCTGCACCTGCTCCTGCACCTGGAACTGTAGACGCGAGGCAGGTGCTGATGACAGGTGCAGGTAACCTGTCATCAGCACCTGCCTCGCGTCTACCTCCTCAGCTCCAACTAGATCTCCACCTCAGCCTCCTCAACCCACCTATCACGCATCGTCATCCATACACCCCACCTCCACATACTACACCCCACTCTTCTTTCCACCTCCACATACTACACCCCACTCTCCATCCTTTTTTTTTGTAAATATATCTTTAATTGTTCTTGTATTGTTGTTCTTTAATTGTTTTGTTGTTCTTTTGTTGTTTGTTTTTTTTTATAATCCATCAGACATTTTATCTCTGGTTGTTCTCGTCTCGCTAACAGCGAGTACTTGCACAGTCATAACCAAGTAGCCATTATTCACCAGCAATTTGCTTTGAAATATAAACTTGTGGATTCTGAGGTACCGTATTACAAGTAAATATGTGCCCGACTCAGTTCTTGAAAATGACCATGTCACGTTCGATTGGGATCGGTCTATCATTACTGACAGGACTATTGTCGCTAATAAGCCTGATATAGTGGTGATAGATCGATTATCGCACCGCACAATGATTGACGATGTTACCATTCCACATGACGGGAACCTCGTGAAAACTGAGAAAGAGAAACAAATTAAATATCTCGACTTAGCACCCGAGGTTTTTGACATGTAGAATGTGAGCTCGGCTTTCATTGTGCCGATTGTTATATCAGCCAATGGCCTGATGGTCGAAAGCCTTGATCAAAATCTATCGAGGCTCGTACGTATCTATCGTTAGGCGGTTGGATTAAGGATTGGATTAAGCCTGATTCAAAAGGCAGTACTCCTCGATACGGCTTGCATTGTGAGGTGGTTCCTGTCTCTGGAGCCCTAACCACCGGTAGCTTGGATCCAACATCAGTGGATCACTATTTTTTTTAATAATTTTAAATTTTTTAATACTTAATTTATATAATATACCAATTAAAAAAAAAAAAAATGTAGTAAAATAAGATAAGTAAATAAATAAACGACATAATAATAATAATAAAGCCAAGAGCCTCGACCAACACCTGAGGAGGCTCTCGTTGGGTAGCTGAATCTTGATTCAGCTACCCAACGAGAATCAAGCCCTTGGGCTTGATTCAGAAAGCGGTACTTCTGGACACGGTTCGCATTGTCAGGAAGTTCCTCTCTCTGGAGCCCTGGCAGCCGGTAGCTTGGACCCTGTTCCCGATACCGGGGGCCTACTATTTTTTGTATTTTTTAAATGACGTTTTAGCTTTTTGTTTATACAATTTTAAAAAAATGTGATTTGTAAGTATTTAAGTGAAATAATAATAATAATGATTTAACCAAACACCCAACGCCAACCCAACCCAAGCTCGAGCGACGAATACTTTTTTTCATCGCGACCCAGCCGCGTTGATGAAGAGGATGATGATGAGGCTATATTCGTGAGTTCCCAGTGCAATGCAAGATTGAGGAGCGCTTTGGAGGATGCTTTCCGTGAGGACCGCTCTATTCCGCCTGGACTCAGAACAAGTTTACCTCGTTTGCCCATGCGCAAGAAAAACTAGGCGCTGGTGTGTGCTCTAGACTCGTAGCTGTCACATTGCTTTAACGACAGCAAAGACCTCACCGATACCCATTCAATCTTGTACTGTGCATCTATGTTGTGTAGCTCAGGTCAAATTCCTGAACAGTGACAGAGCCACACGACTAACTTGGCAATGCAGGATTGAGCGTCGTATCGGGGAGACTAGAGCACTCATCGGCAAACTAATCTGCTTCAGGGAGGGCAATACTCGCCCTAGAGTGATGCGCTTTGTGAGGCGGGCGTTCTCGGGGGCTGATATTAATTCTCGAGATTATTTGTTCGCGTCAGAGAGCGTATCGACTTCCAAACAGACTTTAAGCAGTAAAATTTAGCCCTTAAACTTTATTACCCTTTTTACCCCGGTAACATACGATTTTTGAAAAACCCTTAAAACATATACTTTTTCTTTTAAGTATTAGTATCGAGTTCGAGTTATTCCGTCCCGAGCGGTTTAATATTTTTTCTTACATAATAACTTTTTCACCCCCTGAAGCGTCTGCGAGGATTTTTTTAAAAACTAAAAGCTAGTATTTATAATATACAATATGTACCAAAAACCCTGTCCGATACAAGAAAGGCGTATTCCTGGTTCAACATACGTACTAGAATTTTTTTTATAAAAATGTAACTCATAAAAACCAAAAGTTATTGATTTTTTATTTTTATAATCCATGCGAAATTTAACACTGCATAATATATGGCAAATTTTCATAAATTGACAACACTCCACCCGCCGGCAAAATCTTTTTATTTTACCTATTTTTATTTCAAACGGCCCTACACTTCCCGTTGTAGGCACTCGTTCAACTAGTCGCCGACTCTTGGATGTCGCCGACTGGTTGCCTACCGGCGCGCTACTTGTTGCCAGTGTTTCGTGGAGATAGCTTTCGATCGGACGTCCGTACGTATCACGCGCTATCGTTTCGCGAACAATGTCGTATTCCAATCAGGAATATGTTAAATAAATCCAAACTAATATTATAAATGCGAAAGTAACTCTGTCTGTCTGTCTGTCTGTCGTTGCTTCACGCCTAAACTACTCAACCGATTTGTGTGAAATTTGGTACAGACATAGTTTGGAACTTGAGAATGGACATAGGATAGTTTTTATTACAAAAAATAAAATAAAAAATAAAATAAAATTTATTCCGGACATATAGCGCCATCTATTGGTCAAGAGTCGGTGTCATCTATTGGTGAAGTCACTATTCCACGCGAACGAAGTCGCGGGCAAAAGCTAGTAGTTTATAAAAGAGAGTGAGATTCGGAAAACGAAGTCAGAACTCGGATTGTGGCAGCTTTCGACTCACTTAAATCGGACACAAGTGCGTGTGCGCTGCAAAGAGTACGTGCAAATTTAGTGAAAAGGTGTCGAATATGTATTAGTGTTAAATGATAAATGATAAATGATTTTATTTTGTAAGTAGGTTTGTACAAACACTTTTACACGTCAATCATATTTTAAAACTAGATGAGGTCGGCGTTTCCTATCTGACTAGTCTGAGAAGAAAGGCCGAAACAAACTCAGACGTCACAGTCTCTTTTAAAGTCCAGACATAATCTTGGTCAGATCATATGAAGACCATGTAGGTCGATGTCTGAGATGGTCTTTAGAGGAAAGAACCACACAGATTGAGAGGACCTGTCCAGTCAGTGCACGCATTTGTCAGAAATCGTGCAGCTCAACTCAAAACTTAAGGAGCTCACCGATCCGACGAACAATACCAAAGAAAGGACATTTGGGTAGGCCACATTAATTACTCAAACTGCCAGACCATGACAAAAACTAAGAGAACAGAGAGAAAAATAATATAAATACAATGACCCACATAGTCTTCACATTCACAATAATTAAAATAATATAATACTTTACTAAGTAAGCAAATGTCATAGTATATATAAAATTCATTAATGTCAGTGTATATAAAAAAAAAACAACAACAAAACAGAGAAAAACAAAATAAAAACGTATTAATACAATACGTAAAAAAATTAAAAAAAAATTGGAAGCAGCTTAATCCCAAGCCTTTTTGTCCTCGATATAATCCTTAACGGTATAAAAGGCTTTCTGGCACAACTTACGTTTAATAAATGATTTGAATTTATTAAGGCTTAGATCTTGAACTGGGCTTGGAACTTTATTATAAAAGCGTATACATTGGCATCTGAACGAGCCACCTATTTTCTTGAGCCTTGTTGTAGGTACAACAAATTTGTGTTTGTTCCTAGTATTTATATCATGGATATCACTGTATTTTTTAAATAATTTTATATTTTTATGGGCATATAAAAGATTTTCATAAATATATTGAGAAGGCATAGTCATAACATTAATCTCTTTAAATTTGTCTCTGAGCGAGTGTCTCGGACTCAGTTTATAAATTGATCGAACAGCTCGCTTCTGCAAAACAAAGATAGTCTGAATATCAGCGGCATTTCCCCACAATAGAATACCGTATGACATTACACTATGAAAATAGCTAAAGTACACTAAACGGGCTGTCTCTACATCAGTTAAATTACGAATTTTTCTAACAGCGTATGCTGCGGAACTTAGCTTTTTTGACAATTTATCTATATGTGGACCCCACTGAAGCTTAGCATCCAAAGTTATGCCCAAGAATACTGTGCTGTCTTCAGGATTCAGTTCTTCGCCCTTTATCAACACATTAGTTTTCACCTGCCTAACGTGAGGTAGCGTAAACTTAATGCATTTGGTTTTTTTCTCGTTTAAAAGTAAATTATTAACATTGAACCAGTGGACTACTTTAGAGATCGCGCTATTTACATCGTCAGTAACCTGCTGCTGACGTTTAAGTTTAAACAAAAGTGAAGTGTCATCTGCAAACAACACTATATCATGATTATCCTTTATGAGGTACGGCAAGTCATTTATATAAATAAGAAACAAGAAAGGACCAAGAATTGAGCCCTGTGGGACTCCCATTGTTACTATAGATCCGGGAGATCTTTTTCCATTAACGTCAACGCTCTGAATCCTCTTACTCAAGTATGAAGTAAGAAGATCCAGAGCAGTGTTCCGGATTCCGTAGTGGCGGAGTTTCCTGATTAACGTTTCGTGAAGAACGCAATCGAATGCCTTGGACAAATCACAAAAAATGCCCAGGGCATCGCATTTATCTTCCCATGCATTATAAATATGTCCTAAAAGTTCAACACCGGCATCAGTAGTTGAACGACCCCTTGTAAAACCGAACTGTTTGCTATGTAGTAATTTGTGTTTATTAAAAAATCTTTGCACTTGATCTAAAATTAATTTCTCAAAAATTTTACTAAAGGTAGGTAGTACAGAAATAGGTCTATAATTTGTAGGGTCTGATGTACTACCTGATTTAAACAAAGGTATTATTTTACTATTTTTCATTAGGTCAGGAAACTCCCCACTGTTAATACAACTATTAAAAATAAGAGCTAGAGTAGGTGCTACAATGTCAATAATAGACTTAGCAACTTCTACAGAATTACCCCACAGATCTGCAGTCTTTTTAACATTTAAAGTGTGAAAGGTTTTAATTATATCTCTACAGGTAATATGTTCAAAATGAAATTCCGAATCGCAACCATTAACATTTTCCTTAAGCAAAGACTCAGCAACAGAAGGTGATGAGTTTAGGGATTTAGTAGTTGAAACGGGAATATCTGAAAAGAAATTTTCAAATGCCTCGGCGACTTGTGAGTCTGATTTTATTATGTTGTCATTAATAGACAGGCTGTAGTCAGTATTTCGGTTACTAGATCTTCCCGCTTCACTATTAATAATAGACCAGGTCGTTTTAATTACATTACTGCTGTTTTTAATCTTTGAACCCAAATAACGTGACTTGGCCATATAACAAACTTTTTTAAATAATTTTGAATAATTTCTAACATACAAATTAAATTCATCAGTGTTAACATAATACCTTTCATTGTACAGTTCATAAAGCCGCGTTCTACTTTTATGAATATCAATGGTAGCCCAATCACTGAAAGATGCGTTACTATTAACCGAGATAGTCTTGGGAATAAAGGTGGAATCAAATTGTTTACAGTATATATTAAAAAAAGTATCATATAGATGATTAGGATCAGCATGAGTTGACAAAACTGGTAATTTATTAATGAGTTTAACTTTAAAAGCCTCCAAGCGACTTGCAGTTTTGGGGTTAACAGTGATATCCATTTTAGCCACTTTTTTGTTTTGGTTTTGAATAGTTATCCTTTGCCCGCAGTGATCCGAATCTAGTAAATTTATAATTTCTTTGTGGCTTGGTATAATATCTGTATAAATATTATCTAGGCATGTGGCACTAGTAGGTGTTATTCTTGTGGGCTCCAAAAATAGGTTTACAAGATTGTAGGACTGAAACAGACTTATAATTTTACTACAAGAACCTGAGTTTTCTAATAAATTAACATTAAAATCACCACAAATGATAACGGACTTGTTTGAGTTACAAATCCTGTGTAATACTTCATCCATTACCTTTTCAAAGCAGTCATACAATCCTGAAGGGGGTCTGTACACACTTAATACAACCAAGTGCTCCAATTCTATACAGGCAATTTCAACTGTACGCTCAACAGATAGGCTCACAATATCGTTACGATCTTTAAATTTGAGCTGGTTACTTACTAAAATTAAAGAGCCACCATGTATAGCATTTATTCTGCTGAACGAACTACCAACCTGGTGATTATTAAAATTGAACAAGAACTGGTGACTTTTCAGCCAATGTTCTGTTATACAGAGAATATCAATACTATTAAAATTCATAAATAAGTCTACTTCTAAATCTTTGTTCATAAATCCTTGAATATTTTGATGCACCAGGTTGATACTATTTTGTACATTATAGCTAGAGATTGCCTCTATTGTCTTAATTTCTAATTTAAATTATTAGCAATGTCATGAGTTGTGACTAAATGTTGGAGGTGGACATGTGGAGTGCCATCGCCGAAGTATGCAAAAACAACATGTGAACGTTTTAATAAACCGCCTACTACGTTTTATACCTGCAGTCGGTTATTACATTGCCAAAAGCACATCACATTTAAAAAAAAGCTCTTATTAGGGCTACATTTAATTCAATTAATTGTTTATTGATAAACAGAATTAGGTCTGAAACACAAAATACAGAGAGTGTATCTGAAATCCGGATCACTATACCTACAAAACAGTATCAGCTGATACCTACGCGAAGGCAGGTATGATGTAGCGTAGGTTTCTTTCGATAAAGTTTGTTTGGAGGCACACGACAAAGCAGGTTCATGACCCGGGATCATACAAGTCTCAGGCGGCTTCTATGACACAAAACTGTAGGTAGTAACACGTAAACTTTGTCGAGCGATCAGTGTTGCCTTTGATCAGATTTTATTATTTATTTAATTAATTATTCACTGGGGAAAAATAATAATCTCAAATCCATCAAATGGTTACGTATATGTGTATGCAGTACAGACGCCAGCAGGTCAAGCTACCCGAAACTGTCAAATTTTCCCAATTTACCTTGAACCTTAATGCTTTAGCGGTAAAATTGAAAATCTAATAAAGAAATTTGACAGATTGTAGTAGCTTGATGTGCTGGCGTCTGTACGATGCCGAATAATACTCTTAGGGATCGGACAGGGTTTTTGGTACATGCTGTATATAATAATTTAAAAATGTTGCCAAGTGTCAAGTTTATTAACCAAAGGAAAACGTCTTTTCACCCAACTGACGTAGAAAACAAAAAAAAATTGGGATGTTTCCATAATTTGACTCAAAGATGATGTATACCAATTTTTGAGTTAATCAAGCCACGTAGTAAAATACTCCCCTTAAAAAATTAATTACCCCTTTTTGCCCTGTCAGCGGTCGATTTTCGAAAGACTCAAAAACTTATCATCGTTTCTTTCCTGTCAAAAGTATTAATACTGACTTTCGAGTTAATCGGACCGCACATTCAAATTTTTCCACACAAACTTCAACACCCCTATATCCCCCTTTGAAGGGTAGTTTTGAAAAACTTATAATGATAAACTTTATTACGTAATTAGGCGAGTGGTCTTGAAAAGTTTCAAGTTTATTAACCTAATGAAGAAGATTTTTCATATAAACTGTATCCCCGCTTTTCACCCCCACAGGGGTGGAATTTAAAAAATCGTTTGGGATTTATTCATAACTTGACTCAAAGATAATTTTTTACCATAACACAAGCATTAGGTTGCTTAGCTTGGGACTAGATGGCGCTGTGTGAAATGTCCAGGGATATTATATTATATTATTTACACTAATTTTCGAGTTAATCATGCCATGCAGTAAAATCTTCCCCTGTAAAATTGACTACCCCTTTTCAGCTCATCAAGGGTAATTTTGGAAAAACCCTGATACACATTATATAAGAAAAGCGAACTGTTCGTTTTTAAGGGGCGTGGCAAAAACTACGTGACCGTACCCTCAGTCACCTTAGCAGGAACCGCCTTGAACAGAGTCGCACAGTTCAAGTATCTGGGCCACTGGGTCTCCGAAGACCTTAAAGACAACACAGATGTGGAAAGGGCACGTAGGGCGTTGGCTGTCCGGTGTAATATGTTGGCCCGCAGGTTCGCACGTAGCAGTAATGAAGTGAAAGTGACACTTTTTAAGTCTTACTGCCTAACACTTTACACGTGCAGCCTGTGGGTTAACTACACACTGGGAGCATACAACGCCTTGCGTGTTTAATACAACAACGCGTTTAGGGTGTTGTTGGGGCTACCACGATTCTGCAGTGCATCGACGATGTTCGCGGAGGCGCACACTGATGGCTTTCATGCCCTAATAAGGAAGCAGTGTGCTTCGCTGCTGAGTCGTGTTAGGTCCAGCAGCAACCGCTTACTAGCGTGCGTGTTCGCGGACAGGTGGGACTCTCCACTGCTGCGCCACTGGATGCGCTTGCACACTGCCTTGTGAGCAGTGGACATTTCCTCCTCGTCAAATTTAATATGTTGCTTCCTTTGTATTGTCACCGCTATCTTGTTATTTGTATCTTTTTTTGTGTTGTTTATTTTTGAGATTTTGTTTGTTTTGTTAGTATGTGTATTGTATTGTATGTTTCGTTCTATATGTTCTGTAAGTGTACCTATGGACAGAAAGTTTGAAATAAACGTTTATTATTATTATTATTATTCTTTACTTTCGATCCTAGGTATAAATACTGAGTTTCGAGATAATCGGACCGCGCGCTAAAATTCTTCCATACAAACTTTGAAACACCCCAACCCCTTTTTAGGGGGTAATTTAGAAAAACATAAACAGGCAAACTTTATAATTTACATAGATTAGTATTGGTGCCAAGTTTCAAGTTTATTAACTTAAGGGATAAGATTTTCCATACAAACAAAATCCCCCCATTTCACCATGCCACCACTACCATTTTGTTAGGGGCGGAATTTCAAAAAACCCTTTCTTAGTGGATACCTACTTTTCACGAAGAACACACCCTCCAAATTTCATGTCTCTAGGACCAGCGGATTAGGCTGTGCGTTGATGTATCAGTCAGTCAGTCAGGACTTTGAATTTTATATATAATATATAGATAGATATAGATAGACAGACAGCAACCGCAGCAATACAGCAGACACCAGCAGCAGCAGCAGCAGCGCTCCATGTAAAATACTGGTATTCAGCTGCATCCGGTTAGACTGGAAGCCGACCCCAACATAGTTGGGAAAGGCTAGGCAGATGATGATGATGATATAGATAGATATTATAATATTTAAAAATATAATTTATATGTTTACATTGAAATAAAGGAGATAATGATTAATTTACAAAAAAAATACACAAGGCCTATGAAGTCCCTGACTCCTGAGCTAGGTTCAAAGACTGGTGTTGCAAGAGGCAGTGTCTTCTCCCATTAGTGGTCACAAGAGTAAAAGAAAATATACAAATTGTTAAGGATGTGTTTATCTGTAGAGTGTTAGTGTGAAGTCTTGATGTAGGAATATGTATAGTGTTTTATGATGATTAATTATGTGTGATGAGTGTGGTGTACATTTATATTCCTAAAATATAAATTAAAGTTCAGGGTAGCAATTTCTCAGTTTGGTCGTAGTCTAAACCAGCCACTGCTTTAGTGATATTCTAGTTTCACGATATGAAAGCGGGTGGAAGTTTTTTATTGTATTTATTTTATTATTATTTGTAATAGGTTGGGGAAAAAGTTTCTTCGCATTTTTTAAGAAACTTCAAAACATTTTTTAATATAGTTTATTTACATTTAACTAAAGTATGTAGGTACTATTTTGTTCGATAACTTTTTGCCATCTTGTAGGTAGGGACTAGGGAAATTTTGGGACTTCTGATCAAAATACCGCGACAAGTGGTTTTGGCAGTTCTCTCGTAATGTTAACCTGACACTGCCTAAAGAATTCTGAAGTGACCTAAACAGGTGTAAATCTGAAGGTCAGGTCGATACGGCGGATGCATTAACACCTCCCAGCCAAACTCTCTTAATTTTTGCTGCGTGGCTAAATGTGTGTGAGGCAATGATATTCTAGTAAACAGATATGTTATACACTTACAAAACAACAGAAAAAAGTGTTCCGCGCCGAGAGGCAGCACACATACACACTTTTCATTCATTTTACATTTCACTACAAGTAAAAAGGATAGCTCGATAAAACCAATAAGAAAAAAAGTGACAGCTAGATGTTGTCAATTGCACGTGAATGTAAACAAACATTATTCGGGCCACCAATCACCGCACGTTGGCATCATAGACTAACAAATTAACTACGCAGAAAGTACAAACCGCGTGTACAGAATTTGCAGTCGGGATTTGTGCCTATGCAACGAATAAACACTATTAAAAGGTAGGTAGGTGAAAATAAAACACGTTTTAAGAGGAAAGAAATATATATATTGTAAACAAAATCATACACCTTCGAAAAGATTTAATTCATTTCTTTTCTGTCTCTTAGAGAGCTTTTTTATTTCGTGAGCGGAATGGAGGCGAACTGTTGTATACATATCAATTATAGTTTTTTTGTTTATATTATAATTTAAATACATCAAACAAAATTATAAAGAAAAGTTATTAAAAGGGAAACTAGAACTCTGCTGTAAAGATGACTTTACTGCCTAATATTCGCATCTGTACTTTTATTCTATGTCCGGAGTGCACGCATCCTTGTCGTTCTTACGACAAAAAATGTATTTTCCATCTCTTTCTTTTTTCTAACCTCCAAATATCAGAATATTAGGAAAATAATTGAAATATATTAATAAATCGAAGTATATTGTGTACTTCTGTGTGGTATGAGATCCCTTGTGTTTTATTAACTTTGGTAACATAATTGGTACACTTTTTATATACACAAGATGGCATTTTGGATGATAATTACGTAGTAGCGCGCGCCGTCTATCTCGTAAACGTGCGTGACACAGACTAAAGGCAATACGTCCCAATTAGGACGTTTTCTAGTCTTCACGATTTGCGCGCTCATAACATATCTGTTTACTAAAATATCATTGGTGTGAGGTCTAGCGTTATCATGATGAAAAACCACACCCCTTCTGTTGATTAATTCCAGCCGCTTTCTCTCAACTTCTTGCTTTAATCTCATCAGTTGTTCGCAGTAGATTTCAGAATCGATGGTCCTGCCTGGTGGTAACAGCTCATAATGAATAATGCACTTCCAATCCCACCACACACACAGCATCACCTTGTTGCGAGTTAACCCGGGTTTTGCCACAGTCTGTGAAGCCTGACCGGCCACTGTGATCCACTTTACATCACGAGTTATCAGCTTCTTCAAAAATGGTTCGGTTTCATTACGTCGTAATAAAAAATCACAAATGAGTACACGGTTCATTAGGTTTCTTTCAGTGAGCTCGTGAGGTACCCAAATATCGAGCTTTTTTGTGTACCCAGTTTTTTTCAAATGCGCCAAAACTGTTTTGTGGTCAATTCCCAGTTCTTCAGCTACGTCGTAACTACTGATATGCCGATCTTGCTCCACTTTTTCAAAAATGGCATCCATTTTATCCGTAATAGGGCGACCAGAGCGACGATCTTTGACATCAAAATTTTCGTATTGAAAACGCTTAAACCAAAGTGCTACTCTCACAGACACTGCACTAGGTCCATAAACATCGCAATTTTTTTTCGCGGCTTGGGTTACATTTTTACCTTTTTTGTAGTAAAATTTTAAAATGTATCGAATTTCTTCAATTAGATTCACTCATCTTGACAGTACGAAAAACAAATGAAAATCACACATTTTCCTAATTTGAATTTGGAATTATGTTTTTTTAATTTTAAACTTTCAATGATACCAAAACCAGCCAGATACAAATAGTATAGCCAAAGAGATTTTATTACAAGTTCATACATACTATAATGCGAAAAGACTTTTACCTAACGCATTGTTGTCGCCTAGCAAATGCTGTATGGCATTTGACTGATAGGCAGACGTCTCTGAGAGTACGCTTTTTGTGGTAAACTAAATCATTATATGGGGTAATTTTGTGTTACTTAGTGAGGAGTTGCAGTAAATACAGTTGTCTTACTAAAATACACTTAGGAAATACACTTGGCATGATTCGGACAAGGTTTTTGTTGGAAATCTATATGGCCTGTGTGTCATGAGTTTTATTTTATGTATAATAAGTAAAGACTTAAAATATTTTTTCAATGTAAAACTAACTTAGCATCTGTCTCTCATTTTCTTTGTAGTACCTATATTAGATATTGTTATGAATAAAAGTCTTTATATCGAAATCAATACTATAATTAGAGGCATGTTCTACCCATCAAAACACATGGAGTACGTTCGTCACTCATAGAGAAGGGGCGTCGACTGCCGGGTCGCGGGCGCACACCGCGGCCAGCTTTGAGTGACGTCACGAGGCTGCCTGCTCGGACGAGCCCATGCTGCTAACACGGCCATACTGACAACTGCTTCGCCCTCGAAGCTCTTACTGAAATAAAAATATAGGAGAGGGGGTTATAATCCTCTCACTATCTGCCTTCTGCCTGACTCTAGTCAGATATCTGTTCTGCCGGCCAACTTCGCATATTTTCAAAAGTGACCGTCACTCTGTGAGTGCTGCCATTGGGTTTCGTGCCCAATACTTCAAACCGATCATTCTCTAGAACTTTCACAACTTTGTACGGGATACTACGAAATCAGCCTTTTAACCTTTTGTATCCCCTTCACTTATGCGAATCAACACTATACCCCCGATTTTGTATGGGGACCTCATATAGCGTTTGACAATAAACCGCCGCATCTGCCGCTTTTGAGCTTCATCCAAAAGCTCACGAGCTTTAGCTCTTGTGACTCTTAGGTCCAGCCTCTCACCCGCCTGCGTGAGATTATTTAACAAAAGCGCCTGACTCTTAGGTCCAGCCTCTCACCCACCTGCGTGAGATTATTTAACAAAAGCGCCTCACACAATGCTGTCGGCTTATAGCTAAACAGCAACCCGTTTGGAGTTCTGCCAGTGACTTTATTCACTGAATTATTTAATGCTTGCTGTGTGGCAGCCAGGGCTTCACATCAGTTCTCTTCTGGTTCATCCCTGATTATAGCGTTCAATGTGTTTAATATTGAACTATTTAAACGCTCCACCTGTCCATTAGCTATGGGCAGATTTAGTGAATTTTTACTAACTGGATCCCATTTTTATTGCTGAAGGCTTTCATAGCTCTCGAGGTGAATGCTGTTCCTCGGTCAAATATTAACCTGCGCGGCACTCCAAATAAATAAGCCATAGCCTCTAAGGCTTTTATTACCCCTTTGGTGCTAGTGTCAGCCACCGCTTCCAAAAAGCAGTATTTAGGAAATCCATCTTGTAGGGCGATAACATACCTACTGCATGGTGCCCTTCGTTACTTTTCATGAACGGTCCAAGATGTACCACCTCGAATGGGGTTTCACCTTTAGGTATGGGATGTAAGACTCCAGGCTTCCAACCAGTCCCACTCTTGCCAATAAGGCATTTAGAACAATTTCGGACGTAATTTGTCACAACCTTCCTCATTCGGGGGAACCAGTATTTACTCCAAATGGCAGCCAGTGTTCTGTCGGTACCTTGATGTCCACCCTCATCATGCATAATCCTTAGCACTCCCCATCTCGCATTCCGTGGTACAACCCATTTAGATCCTTCAGGTGTCTTCGTTTAGAGGTGTCCCTCCTTAACCTCATAATCATAAAAATATTGGTCACGATCTCCTTCATCGTTTCCATCCTTCAAAATACTGATAATCCTAGATAGTTCGTCATCAGCCCTGGCATTCCAGTAAATTTTCAGACGTTGTAAACTCATAGGACAGACAAACAGGGTTACGGCTCAAATAGTCGACGTGAGCAACTCGTTTACCCGGGCGATATTCGATATCAAAGTTGTAGTCCTGCAGGTATATCCACCATCGAGCTACTCGTGGATTAATCTCTTTCTTTGTCATACTGGCTCTGACAGCAGTGCAGTCGGTTACCAATTTGAACTTAATCCCGACTAAGTACACTCGGAAGTGTTTAACTGCCTGTACGACAGCTAAAGTTTCTAAATCATATGAATGGTATCTGGACTCATCCGGTAACGTTCGCCGGCTATAGTAAGCAACCGGATATAGTTTCCCATCCTCATCTTTTTGCAGCAGTATTGCGCCCAGTCCAAAACTCGAAGCGTCAGTGTGTACTTCAGTCTGCGCTACGGGATCATAGGTATATCTTTAGAACCGGCCTCTGAGTAAGGACATCTTTTATTGCTTGAAATGCGTTCTGACTATCTGAACTCCAGACAAAATCAACGTCTTTCTTCAACAGATTATAGAGTGGGTTGACTTTGGTTGCAAAGTCGTGAACAAATCGCCTAAAATAACCTGCTAGTCCCAAAACTGTCTTAAGACGTTACTATAAATAAAGCATAATTTTAAAATATTATTCTTATTTTTTTTATATTATACGTCCATATTTGTTAAAACAATTTTAATTAAGGTAGATGCGCTGCAGTAGCCCCCGAAATCAGACGAATTCGGAGCAATTCTAATTTAAAGGGATGTATTGATGATTTTGAAGGTTAAAATTGTATTATTACCTACATATTTCTTATTGTTGCGCATCATATTATTTTTATTAAGGTACAACCTTACACTGACCTGCAAATTGCAAAAAACGCAAGAAAATTAGAATTTAAGCATCTCCCTTAAAATTGTTTTATCATAACTTTGAAATAAAATGTTTTGCATTCCTGCTTCTACGAGCCTCTTTTTTCTAATGCTATTATAAATGGAGTATAGCTTCTTGGTATGGGCAACTAGCTTCATCTTTCTGACTGACCGACCCTTTGACAATTCAAAAGTGCCTGTAATTGGTTTAGTTGAATTAAATGATTTGAGTTTGAGTTTGATATAGGGGAGGTACCCTAAATAATTATATTTTTCAAATTTTTTTTAGTACCTCTTTTTCGGCGTCGTTAACGTGTATACTTATGCTAAATTACCACTTTCTAGTACCAATAGTTTTTGAGCTAAACCGCGGACAGGCAGACAGACAGACAGACGACATGGCGAAACTATAAGGGTTCCTTGTTGACTACGGAACCCTAAAAAGATATGTGGGCCTAGGATACTGCCTTGTGGGACCCCATAAACCACTGGAGCAGCGGCACTAACATGATTACCGATTCTAACTTGTTGAGTGTGGCAATTTAGAAAATCTTTCAAAATTATGAGCGCATTTCCCCGGATACCGATGCGTTCTAACTTGTTCACAAGGGCCGGAATCGAGACGGTATCAAATGCTTTGGCTAGGTCGATAAAAATACACCTAAGCATTTTTGCTTGTAATCGACCTGGGCAGTAACATTAGTCCGTTAGTGTACACACGGCATCTTCACTACTTTTCCCCAGCCGAAAACCAAATAGACAATTTGATAAAATGTGTTTTTCAAGATATTTCATGAGTTTGCTGTTCAATATTTTTCCTAAGATTTTGAAGAGTGATTAAGGACTGAAATAGGACTATAATTTGTAACTTCATCTCGAGTCCCACTCTTGTGAACAGGAGTGATAAGTGCCCGCTTATAAACTTTCGGAAACACTCCTTGCGATAAACACAATTCAAAAAGTTTAATTAAAGGAGGGATTATAATGTGGTTGGATAACTTAAGTAATTGCACTGGTATTGAGTTACAGCCTGTGGAAAAATTATTGCTAAGGCCCAATATCAGAGACTCCAGTTCTGCCCCATCCAGTGGAAAAATCACGATGGAATTCGCAAGGCGAGGTATGTGAAACTGGTCTGATGCAGAGCCGGAGTCACAGGCAGCCCCTGCATCCGCTAGCTGTTTGCCAATATTAGAGGAATAATTGTTGATATGCTCTAGTTCTTGTTCCGCGTTATCAACGGAGGGCAACAAGTCTTCAGATGACGTCTTGGGTTTTTTATAATCTATAATTGTTTTGATGGCATTCCAAGAGTCTGCACTAAGCAGTAAAGATTTTTCATAATGTCTCTTAAGTCTTCGCAGCAATGAATTGCAAAAGTTCCGATATCGCTTATACGTTATTTCAAGGGTAATATTTCCCATCCTCAAAAAAAAAAAAAAAGGGTAATATTGTCTGGATTATTTTTAAGACTTTTGTGAAGTTTGTCCCTGTTTCAAATGCAACGCAAAAGCCCAGGAGTTACCCAGGGTTTAAGAGTTCTCTTTTTATTGGGGATATGGGAAGTAATTCAGTTCAGCCTTAATGCAGTCGATAATAATTGTTCGACGAAAATTGCTGCGGCCAATTTGGCATCAGATATGGGAGTTATGTAGGAAAAGTCTACTGTCTCGATGTAGTTTATACACCCCTGGAAATTATTCAGCTAATTCAGCTAATAAATTCAAATAAGGTACACTATTTCTATCGGTATTATTATTTTTAATGTCGATACTAATGTCGCCGACAAGAACGACATTTTTTTTCTTTGAGCTTATTGGGCGAAATATATTTACAATTGAAGTTAAGAAACTATCTGTACAGCGAACTGATGGTGACCTGTAAACAGCCAAAATAAAAATATCCGGATCTAATTCCACTGCAAGAAAATTGGCTTCTATTGGGTGAGGTTCCGTTCTATCTTGCACTTTATATTTTACCCCTATGGTTTTAATACAAATAAATAATTAGTTGAATATTCTTATTCCACTGACACTTATTAATTTACCTAGTTTTCTAGATGCCAAATTGCTGTCGCAATAAAACTATATCGACGAACATATTCCGTCATGATTCGTACCACAACTGCAGCCTGCAGCACTGATACCACACCTGGGAATAGATAAAGACGCGTTTATTCATTTTCTATATTCAAAATGAATTTAATTGAAAATGTCGGATGATATCGACATACGGAAATTAGAATTCCCGCTAGACAAAGTGTGTGCTAGAGGTGTCATAGAGAGGCGCTTATATCCCGTTCGAGCTCCGCGCCCCGCGTCCCGGGGCTGTGGCGTTGCAAATGAGTGGCGCGGGCTTACCCCCGGGATTCATTTGTAAGCGTTTAAATTGTCTCTCCGACATACAACGGTGTTACACGGCCATTATTAAAAAGTCAGCGATTTATCTTAAAGACTTTGATGCTCGCCACTCGCCGCTCGCCGCTCGCTAGTGTTCTCCCTCGCACAAGCTTCGCAGTTTCAGTTCATCTCTTCGTGTTAGTCGCGCTAGTTTTGCCATTGATAACTTTGGTGTTGTAAGTTTGTAGTTAGAATTCTGTTTCTGTGTCCCACGTATTGTATTATATACAAAATATATTCATCATATTGCTGCTTAGTTTAAATCGACTCATGTAGGTACCCTTAGCAATTTGAGGCGGCTTTGCATTGACATATGTGGTGTAGTTGCCGTACAACTAGTCACCTGAGGTGGCTCAGTGAGGACATCACTTGATGGTAGCGAGCGATGCCGGGCGACGTCGTTAGTGCACGGCGGCGGCGGTGTCCCGCGCATTAGTCCGCACGACCCCGACGTGCGCCCATATATAGCACGTCACGCAGACGTAAGCCCCACATTATCTACACCGCCGGCTAATACGTCTACATGACGTGTCAATCCCCGATCGTTACAGTTCGCCTGCATACGAAGCAGGTGAATGTTCGGCGCTGAACAGCTTACCTCAACCTCTCGTACTTCATACCTAGATATGTATAATAAGCCTCTCTCACTAAAGTAGGACGCTTTCCTATTTTTTATTTTTCTTATATCCCTGATTAGCTTTCGCCCGCGGCTTGGCCCGCGTGGATGTCGGGAATCATCCCACGGGAACGTGCTACCAGGATAAAAAGTATGTACTTCCCCAGGATGCCATCTATGTCTTTGCCAAATCAGAAGTTCAGTGGTTTAGGTGTGAAAATGTAACATACAGTTTCAAGTTCAAATCCTCCCCTTAAAATCAAATTACCCCTTTTTGCCCCGTCATGGGTTAATTTTCGAAAACTTAACATACTTATTATTAATTATTTACTTTCAAAAGTATTAATACTAATTTTCGAGTTAATCAAGCCACGCATTATAATCCCAACCCGTTTTAGTATAAACACTGAGTTAAGAGTTAATCGGACCGTGCATTCAAATTCTTCCACACAAACTTCAACACCCCTATATCCCCCTTTGCGGGGTAGTTTTAAAAAACTTGTAATGATAAACTTTATTACTTACTTTAATACTCGCCTAGAGTATTCTTGAAAAGTTTCAAGTTTGTTAACCTAATGAAGAAGATTTTTCATATAGAAAGAAAGAAAAGAAAAGAAAAAAGAAAAGAAAGTATAAACTGTATTCGCCTTTCATCCCCACAGGGGTGGAATAAAAAAAAATCGTTTGGGATGTATTCATAATTTGACTCAAAGATTATTTATACTAATTTTTGAGTTAATCAAGCCATGCAGTAAAATCCTCCCCTGTAAAATTGACTACCCCTTTTCAGGTCCTCAGATGTTATTTTCGAAAAACCTTGATACACATTATTCTTCACTTTCGATCTTAGGTATAAATACTGAGTGTCGAGTTAATCGGACCGCGTATTAAAATTCTGCCATACAAACTTTGAAACCCCCCAACCCCTTTTAGTTTAGAAAAACATAAAATGGCAAACTTCATCATTTACTTAGTATTGGTGCCAAGTTTTAAGTTTATTAACTTAAGGAATAAGATTTTCCATACAAATAAGCTACAGTGACGAACACGCTCAGAGAACTGTTTAAGTCCTGCCACATTCCGCCGCGAACAGCCAGAATAACAGTTGTAATACCTACTTAATTTAAAATTAGTTGCACTGACAGCACCCTCGGGAGGAGGTGAAACAGACAACTTTCAATCAGGAATCATGCAGTAACCATGATTAACGGAAAATGTCTTTTCTTCGTAATTAAGAGTCACTATAGTGGTTAATTGCGACCAAATGTAAAAGCTCTGCGATCCGCCGGCGTATAGATTGAAAGCGAGCCGCGGGCTCCGCAATGTTCAGGTGGTACTTCACTCACCGGCAGTTGTACGGCAGTGTGATAGTGTTGCGGTCACTACTCAACACGTAGTAGGAACTAATTTTTCAGTGAGGAAAAAATGTTAACGTCAAGACATCTACATCACTTGTCTAAGGCCCTATTTCTCCTCCATAACTTTACTATAAACCAGTTTGCTGATACTTTACGACCATTAAGACGCTACACCTGTATATGAGTGTAAATGGTTTCCTTATTATATTCAATGCATTTCTTTGTCCAGCAAAATATTCGCACGAGATATCTCGGTATGTAGATCAGGGATGTTGCGAATGTTCGCATCCGCATCCGTATATGCGGAACATCCGCATCAATTTAGACCAGGGATGTTGCGGATGCAGATTTTTTCACATCCGCGGATGCGGATGCCAATCTGTACAAATCGAGTCGAGAATATTTTTTACTACATATTTTCCCACACACACCCATACACACACACTCTCTCACAACACACAATTACACACGATTCATGATTGTTTAATTTTAATTTTGTACGTACTTAATCTTTAAAAAATGTTCCTTTTTGTTTTCTTTTCACAACCAACGACATGCATAATGACATTTATAATGGAGGAAAACTGACTCCCAAGTCACAGGTATATACCTAGTTTGGGAGCCAGGGGACCTATGTTCTAGACTCTACTTGTATGTTGTAAATGTAATATCTGTAACCATGTTGTCACTTTTATGAAATAAAGAATTTATTATTATTATTATTATATTTTACACTGAGATTTATCCCGGTCATTTTCAACAGGTCCAAATTTCACTTTGCGTAGGTGGTGGCATAGTTCACGTGTCCAATAGGTTAACAATTTGAATTAAAAAAAAGGAGCACTCACTTTACTTAACGTAATATGTAGTACTTACGTACGTAAACAATACAGTTACATGTATGCGATGACATACTTTTTAACAAAAATCACAATAAAAAAGTAATAAACTTGTGATTGACTATTTATGACAAAACAACAAACGTGCGCGTCAGATCGTGTCACAACACAAACTATACCTAGCGAGGCGCGTCACCGTCATCGATTCACCGAAGTCCAAAACAAAATTATTGATTTCTTATTGGTCAATCAGCACGCGCGGTCGACACGCGACACTCGCCGGGCCCGCCACTTTCTTTCTCATCGCGACGTGCTACACATCCGCATCCGCAACAGCTCCGCATCGATTTATGCGGAAAAAAATCTGATGTGAAAAAATCTGCATCCGCAACATCCCTGATGTAGATATAATCACCTTTCCCAATACTCAGTCAGAACTATATGGAATTGTACAGTTGTAGCTATTTCACCGACGTCTCTGTTCGTGACAGTGTTTTCAAAAACCGAATTGGACAAGCCATAGCCATTCGCGAACCTATCGCACACACACACATGTATCGCTGTCAAGCCGATCAAACGAATATCAATCGACGATAACCCCTCTGTTGTCGAAATGTTTCACTGAACTTGTTTTAATACCCATCTTTGTTTTGATATATGTACAGGATATTTCACTTGTGATTGAAAAAATAAGTGAATAGGCATTTTGGACGTCGTCAACTGCATCTGCACAAAATATACTGATTCTCTGTCACTCAACTACTCCCTTGGACTACACTCTCAAATTCTCAATAAATCGAAAACAATGGTTTCACCTTTTTTCGGCACCAATTTCCTCCTTGCCAAGGCAACGGCTATTTCCGTGAGGAAATTACTTACATCCTTCAGATAATATGGAGATAATCTCCTAAACATCTTCCTCTCCTCACGAGCTCCCTACGCGTTTAATATAAAACGAACAGTTCCACAAGTCATTGCTCTAGATTCGCTACACTACATATTAGAAACAAAACAAATATCGTGTACAGTGCGTTCGCGGCGCGCGATGTTGTGGCACAATATACAGTGGAGGTAGAACGATACTCTTTGACACTTCTGTAGCATTCTGTCGATTTAAAATAGATTTAACCAAACTTTAGTCTGGATGAACGAAACTACACCTAGGGATAGTTAAGTATACATGATAGCATAATAATATTTGGAAATATTTGTAGACTAGTTCAGAAAGGACTGCCTCAAAGGGGCAGCCGACGTTTAATTAATCCTAGTGACATCAGTGAGACCAGCACAGCTCTCCGCTTAAAAAATCTGTTAGTTAAAACTTGAAACGTGCACCGGACACACCTGTTCTGTGACACACACACACTTGACACGCAGTTTTATTATTGTGCAGCTCTGGCTACTACCAAGAATTCTCATTTAACTTGTGAGTTTCCCAAAGTTCCCGAAGCCGCGCGCCGGCCACAGAGAACCCTCGCTCATGCTGCGCTGCAATTAAGGTCATTCAACGCAATTTTTAGCGTTTTTGCTCTTCCCAGAGTTTTCTTCTAACTATTATAAGTTGAACAAGTAGCGATCTATCAACATGAACAAAAAGCGCGATGTTCAGTGATTTACTTTTAACATTTTTCTTATAAACTTATGGAAATTCGCACAAGTTTCCATGGCTCATTATTAAATTGTAACTTAAAGAATCTTATCATGGTAGAAATTGTGGATGATGAGATAGCTCACGGAACCCCCCACACTTACAGGGGAAGCGCTGCTGAATGAACATCCTTTTAACTTGAGTGGGCTGCAATGAACGAGTCATAATTTCTGTTAGTTTATATTAAAAACTTATGACATCATAATAAGTGATATTAAAAATAAGATGGTGTAATGTAAAATCGGCCCTTTAACGAGATGGTGACCATTGCGTTGGAAAGCAGAAATAAGCATTTTGTAGGAGTGCACATTTTCTACACACTACATACGAGTACATAGCTAGATCCGTGGTAGTGGTATGTTTGATACGATGTAGCGGATTACGTGAGCGATCGTTAGACTTTGTTCGTCCATCCGCAGTCTTTTTGTCGGGCGGCTTTTTTGCGAAGCGCTGCGATCCGGTGCCGTGCGGTACCGTGCGGCTAACTAGCGTCCCTCAGACGAGCGCCGTCGTCTCCGGTGCCTAGTCTTAGTGCTCATTTATGTCATGCTCGGAGACGCCGTGTGTACGACACGGACGTGAAGCAATATGCAAATTATGTTTGATAAGCTGTGTCTGGCAAGACTGGGAGCTGAGTTCGGCATTCTGGGCCATAGAAAATGTTTGGATGAAGTGAATGTTGTTTAGTTTTCTTACATCTTCTTTTCTAAAATAAATTCTAACTATCTAAGTGAGCCAGTAATTCGATATTGAATGTAAATGGTACACAAATAACTCAATTGTTGGAAACCAATAGCTGAAGTAACAGTACATTTATGCCGGTACGTTACAATTTGTATGGTAATTACAACAATCAGACGCAACTGCCGACTCCACATTTTTCTCCCATTCAGTTCCATTGGCTTCCTAACTTCACATTTTGTTTGCTTTTCAATACCTTGGGTACTTTGAATATAAATTGAAACTTGACAATACTGTGGCCCAGTGTATTATACGGGCAAGCTATCTTACTGGAACTCTTGTACAGACGACAATACTGTGGCCCAGTGTATTATACTGGCAAGCTATCTTATTGGAACTCTTGTACAGACGACAATACTGTGGCCCAGTGTATTATACGGGCAAGCTATCTTACTGGAACTCTTGTACAGACGACAATACTGTGGCCCAGTGTAATAAACGGGCAAGCTATCTTACTGGAACTCTTGTACAGACGACAATACTGTGGCCCAGTGTATTATACTGGCAAGCTATCTTACTGGAACTCTTGTACAGACGACAATACTGTGGCCCAGTGTATTATACTGGCAAGCTATCTTACTGGAACTCTTGTACAGACGACAATACTGTGGCCCAGTGTATTATACTGGCAAGCTATCTTACTGGAACTCTTGTACAGACGACAATACTGTGGCCCAGTGTATTATACGGGCAAGCTATCTTACTGGAACTCTTGTACAGACGACAATACTGTGGCCCAGTGTATTATACGGGCAAGCTATCTTACTGGAACTCTTGTACAGACGACAATACTGTGGCCCAGTGTATTATACTGGCAAGCTATCTTACTGGAACTCTTGTACAGACGACAATACTGTGGCCCAGTGTATTATACTGGCAAGCTATCTTACTGGAACTCTTGTACAGACGACAATACTGTGGCCCAGTGTATTATACGGGCAAGCTATCTTACTGGAACTCTTGTACAGACGACAATACTGTGGCCCAGTGTATTATACTGGCAAGCTATCTTACTGGAACTCTTGTACAGACGACAATACTGTGGCCCAGTGTATTATACTGGCAAGCTATCTTACTGGAACTCTTGTACAGACGACAATACTGTGGCCCAGTGTATTATACTGGCAAGCTATCTTACTGGAACTCTTGTACAGACGACAATACTGTGGCCCAGTGTATTATACTGGCAAGCTATCTTACTGGAACTCTTGTACAGACGACAATACTGTGGCCCAGTGTATTATACTGGCAAGCTATCTTACTGGAACTCTTGTACAGACGACAATACTGTGGCCCAGTGTATTATACGGGCAAGCTATCTTACTGGAACTCTTGTACAGACGACAATACTGTGGCCCAGTGTATTATACGGGCAAGCTATCTTACTGGAACTCTTGTACAGACGACAATACTGTGGCCCAGTGTATTATACTGGCAAGCTATCTTACTGGAACTCTTGTACAGACGACAATACTGTGGCCCAGTGTATTATACGGGCAAGCTATCTTACTGGAACTCTTGTACAGACGACAATACTGTGGCCCAGTGTATTATACTGGCAAGCTATCTTACTGGAACTCTTGTACAGACGACAATACTGTGGCCCAGTGTATTATACGGGCAAGCTATCTTACTGGAACTCTTGTACAGACGACAATACTGTGGCCCAGTGTATTATACTGGCAAGCTATCTTACTGGAACTCTTGTACAGACGCTAGCAGATCAAGCTACCCGAAACTGTCGAATTTTCCCAATCAACCTTGAACCTTAATGCTTTCACGATAAAGTTGAAATCTACTAAAAAAAATTGACAGATTGTAGTAGCTTGATGTGCTGTCGTCTGTACCTCGAGATGGTCGTTAGCTCTTGGCAGAACAAGCGAAACCGAAGCGTCTTAATCTGATAGTCGTACGAGTATAGAAAACCTGTGAACAAGACGAGAGAGAAAGAAACAAAGGTCTCTATGAGATGGGAGTACATCACCTGCAGTTTATAGAGGGGAGCTGACAGTACAGTCGGCTTTGTGCGCGGGCGGCTTATTGTGCGGACAGTATCATTGTGACGCAGGTACAGTCAGGGAAATCACTGGTATAGCAGATTGACACACCAACCTAACAACGTATGCCGTTTTATATCGATCTCATACGACTGCTAAAAAAAAATACTTGTGAATAGAATACCAATTGATAAATAATAAAATTCCAAAAAATTACATTTTTAGGGTTTCGTAGTCAACAAGGAACCCTTACAGTTTCGCCATGTCCGTCCGCAGATTAAATTAACTCAGAGACTCTCAGTACTAGAAAGCTATTATTTGGCATGGATATATACATATTAATCACGCCTACAAAGAGGTGAAATAAAATCTAAAAAAAACAATTGTGTACCCTCTTGTAGACGTAAAGTGAGGATGTTTTTTTTTCTCGTCTACCCCATGGTGTGAGATATCGTTGGATAGGCCTTTCAAAAAGATTGCGGGTTTGTGTAAACAATTTTTCGATTCAGGGATCCGTTTGTGAAATATTAAGCTCTAAAGTGCTAATTGGAACGAAGTTCCTTATCGCGCGTTGCGAAAGGGGCTAGACGGAAAAATTAAGACCAAAAGTTGGAACGACACTTTTTTGCTATAGTTGTAAGCCGTGCGGCGTGCGCGTGTTTCTCTGTCTCTCTCTCTTTGAACTTCGTTCCATCCGGGTGTCCCTGTCCCTGACACCTCTCAAATTGTTTTTGTTAGTCATGCCCCCCCCCCCCTCTGCCAGCTAAATGGTTGTTTTTGGTTATATGAATGAAATTACGACAGTAGTATATACGAAGTTAAAAGAAAATCTATCACAGCTAAGTAGTTTCTTTACAAGTTTACAAGTCTTTGAGCATTTTATACCTTTGGCATTTAAAAATAATTGGGAACTACTAACATAAGAAGAAAGAAAGAAAAGAAAGAAAGAAAAGAAAGAAAAAGCACACAACAACAACAACAACATAGCAGCAACATAGTTTTTTAGTTTTTATGTTACTAACATCTTGGTACCCTTTGTTATGTTGTAATTATGGAATTGTATTCTGAATTAAAGAGATTATTATTATTATAACTCACAGTTTGAAAATGCGGACAATTAAGATTGTCAATGTGCTAAGCAGTTGGTTACCCATAGTGCTATGCAGGTGCGAGCAAAGCTATTGATGCTCCGATAATAATGTGTCACGTGGCGACTACAGCACATTGTGCGAGTGACTCGCTAGCGCTACTAGCGGGCGCCGGGCGGGTGCTGCGGGAACATAATTATATCGACTAGCAATTGATGCTCCGACAAATGTGTCACGTGGCGACTACAGCACATTGTGCGAGTGACTCGCTAGCGCTACTAGCGGGCGCCGGGCGGATGCTGCGGGAACATAATTATATCGACTAGCAATTGATGCTCCGACAAATGTGTCACGTGGCGACTACAGCACATTGTGCGAGTGACTCGCTAGCGCTACTAGCGGGCGCCGGGCGGGTGCTGCGGGAACATAATTATATCGACTAGCAATTGATGCTCCGACAAATGTGTCACGTGGCGACTACAGCACATTGTGCGAGTGACTCGCTAGCGCTACTAGCGGGCGCCGGGCGGATGGTGCGGGAACATAATTATATCGACTAGCAATTGATGCTCCGACAAATGTGTCACGTGGCGACTACAGCACATTGTGCGAGTGACTCGCTAGCGCTACTAGCGGGCGCCGGGCGGGTGCTGCGGGAACATAATTATATCGACTAGCAATTGATGCTCCGACAAATGTGTCACGTGGCGACTACAGCACATTGTGCGAGTGACTCGCTAGCGCTACTAGCGGGCGCCGGGCGGATGCTGCGGGAACATAATTATATCGACTAGCAATTGATGCTCCGACAAATGTGTCACGTGGCGACTACAGCACATTGTGCGAGTGACTCGCTAGCGCTACTAGCGGGCGCCGGGCGGATGCTGCGGGAACATAATTATATCGACTAGCAATTGATGCTCCGACAAATGTGTCACGTGGCGACTACAGCACATTGTGCGAGTGACTCGCTAGCGCTACTAGCGGGCGCCGGGCGGATGCTGCGGGAACATAATTATATCGACTAGCAATTGATGCTCCGACAAATGTGTCACGTGGCGACTACAGCACATTGTGCGAGTGACTCGCTAGCGCTACTAGCGGGCGCCGGGCGGATGCTGCGGGAACATAATTATATCGACTAGCAATTGATGCTCCGACAAATGTGTCACGTGGCGACTACAGCACATTGTGCGAGTGACTCGCTAGCGCTACTAGCGGGCGCCGGGCGGGTGCTGCGGGAACATAATTATATCGACTAGCAATTGATGCTCCGACAAATGTGTCACGTGGTGACTACAGAACATTGTGCGAGTGACTCGCTAGCGCTACTAGCGGGCGCCGGGCGGATGCTGCGGGAACATACATTGACTAGCTATTGATGCTCAGACAATAATGTGTCACGTGGCGACTACAGCACATTGTGCGAGTGACTCGCTAGCGCTACTAGCGGGCGCCGGGCGGGTGCTGCGGGAACATACATTGACTAGCTATTGATGCTCAGATAAATGTGTCACGTGGCGACTACAGCACATTGTGCGAGCGACTCGCTAGCGCTACGAGCGGGCGCCGGGCGGGTGCTACGGGAACATACATTGACTAGCTATTGATGCTCAGATAAATGTGTCACGTGGCGACTACAGCACATTGTGCGAGTGACTCGCTAGCGCTACTAGCGGGCGCCAGGCGGGTGCTGCGGGAACATACATTGACTAGCTATTGATGCTCAGATAAATGTGTCACGTGGCGACTACAGCACATTGTGCGAGCGACTCGCTAGCGCTACTAGCGGGCGCCGGGCGGATGCTGCGGGAACATACATTGACTAGCTATTGATGCTCAGACAATAATGTGTCACGTGGCGACTACAGCACATTGTGCGAGTGACTCGCTAGCGCTACTAGCGGGCGCCGGGCGGGTGCTGCGGGAACATACATTGACTAGCTATTGATGCTCAGACAAATGTGTCACGTGGCGACTACAGCACATTGTGCGAGCGACTCGCTAGCGCTACGAGCGGGCGCCGGGCGGGTGCTGCGGGAACATACATCGACTAACGATGCATAAGTACGTTGCATGGATTCTATCAATGATGATACTTTTGCGGCTTAAGACTTAACTGTTGTTCATAATACCTAACTTTATTCAACTTGTCATCAACATGACAAAATATTGTTGAACAATAAAAAGGCAACTTGATTTTATCAAAGAAATAAGTTACTTAATGCAATTAGCTTCGGACATACCACTCGTATAATACGAAGTGGTCATAACAGAACGCAGAGTTTGACAAATGAGTCGTCACCGATGATGAGTTCTATTACAATTACAAGCCGGCGTGTGGAGGCGCTGGTGGCGCAGGCGTCACTACGAAGGGTGCTGATAAATCCATCGCCTTGTTTATTCACAGTCCTGTTTCACTCTGTTTCAAATACTTCCCAAGTTTCTCGTTTTGAATATGGTTGGCCGTTGAATTTATTTCATTACTTAATTCAATTATTCCAAAGTACAGGAAGTTTCCTTGAAGCCAGAGAACCATTTTGTTTTAGCTGTGTTTGGTCGGCTTCTTCGAGCTCTTTGAAATTATGTATTGTGCAGACACTCACGTGCCCGCGCACTGCTGACCGTGTGCGAGTTTAGTTTATTGCGGCACTTCAAACACTAAATAATTTGTTGTTGTGACGATGACGATATTTTATTTGCAACGAATATTGTTATCCTAGAATTTTCTTTGATATCCAGAGTGCTATGTTATTGGCCTTTCGCTTTGAACTGTTCCAAGGGGCCCGTGTGGTGAGTACACGGGTTGAATAACAAGTTGTTCTAGTAAAGTAGAGGTAAGTCCACAATCAGTAAGCTAATTCTCTATATCTAACATATTTTTATTGGTGTTTCACACTGTCCCAGTTCGAGCGCGGACACATCGTCCTAATAGATTTTTTAAAATTTTAAGCTCGTGTTCAATATCGTGCGGACAGGACGAGGGTCGGCGACGTCTTCCACAGTCCGCTGGCATACGACGCCATGTCTCATAACGTTGTCATGGCTACAATGTATCCGCTCTTTTTACGACGCCTTATTCTGACGCTCTTTTTACGACAAGTCAAGTGTCGGTGGTGTGACAGAGTAATGTACCGACATTACCCTGTCACACCACCGACACTTGGACTTACCTCTCGGAGATATATTGTTGACGACAGACTTCCTAAGCCCAATAATCTTCCACATTCGTACATAACAATCACTTTTCTCAATCACTGAGGTTTGGAGTCGGGAACATACGAGAGTAATATCTTTCATGAGAATTTTCTTAAGAAAGATCATTTAGAAAAAGGTGTTTCATTCCGCACCCAAACTTCAGTAAACTGCTGAGGAGAAACGGCAGATTTGGTTAAAAGAAAGATACATATTTAAATCGGTGAAACCTATCAAAGTAGGGTGCCAACAAAATCAGTGTAACATTTTCTGGTCTACAGAAAGTGTAGTCTGCAATCTACTTTCAAAAGGCAATTTGAGTACCGTATGTGTTCGTTCCTCAGTTGGTCGGGTAGAATGCGCGCTCCGACTGCTCTCGCTCCTTGTCTATTACAATAAAGGTTCGTTCAGCGACACCTTTATTTTTGAGGTCACCCGGAGGTACCATGATACAGAAGGACTGAATTTAAAGTACGTCCTAGTTTACCTGCAGGGCGATATTATTCTGGAGCAGGTCTGCGTGGGTAAGTCTCGTATTTATTACAATATTACTAGTAATATACAGCGGATATATATAAAATGATAAAGGCAGAAAGCAAGGCTCATTTTCTTTCAGTACTTTAATTTTCCAGTCCATGTGGTACACCCACGTCCTTCCGGGGAGTGGGGGGAGGGGTCACCTGACCGTGTCCCGGTGTCCTCATTATACATCCATGGGGAATGCTGGTTGCTTTTACATTACATTAGAGGTCACATTCTGTGAAGGGTCTCGTTTGTTACACTACACCTCACTGCGGAATCTTACTCCTGATGGAGATACAAATGATGTATTATTTAGTTTCACTAGACAGCGGAGTTGCTGTGGTTAAATTTCTTGCTACGCATTTCCTAAGTTCGGTTCCGCAGTCCGCTCTTCCGTCCGAGTCCGTGTTATTTGTAGTGTATTTTTATATCTATATCTATACTTACAATAAATCTGTAGAAGTGAAAATTCTGTACATTGAAAATATCAAAAAAATAAATGGCAGAGTGTGTTACTAGACCGACAACGAACCCAAAAATGTGATAAAAAAAATTTTTGTCGGTCTGTCTGTCTGTTTGTTCAGGCATCACGCAAAAACTACCGGTTCGATGACGATGAAACTTGGTATAATTATTCTTTAATATCCTAGGCACCACACAGGGTACTTTTTATCCCGGAAAAGTATATACAATAAAAAACAAACTTAATTTTGCGGTTCGATCCCTAGACCCGATTACTGTACCAACCGCAAATAATAAGTTTGTCGTAGGTGCCCGCAGTGGAGTCCACTAAGGTTATGCTCTAAACGTAGTGCTGAAGGTTGAATTTGGCTTGCACCGTTCGCAGCACGCCACGGATCGCTACCGTATATAAGGACATTTTTTGAACTTTGATTTGAACGGACGTGTCGAGTGGCGAGCGTTCGTTCTTATTTTAACTGCTACTTGCAATTCTAAACCGTGCTTTTCAGTGCGACCTTTTTATTCCTTTTAGTTTTTAGAGTTATTAAGGTTTATTTTTATAAGTCGTAGGTATAGATTTTAATTTTAAAGTATAGGTAGTATATTTGATAGTGTACGTAGTGACCGTAGGTTATTTTATAATACTGTTAGGTAGGATTAGTCATTCGTATAGATATTAGTTTTTAGGGATTTTGCTTATTTATTGAGTTTAGTTATGATCAGAAATAGGTTTATTTAGGTAGGTAGGTATTTTATTTTCTGTTATTGAGTTTATTTTTTTTTATTAGGTAGGTACTTAGGTAAGGATATCATATAGGTACCCTCTTAATCACCACTAATGAGACACAATTGGTTTTCTATTGTTATTAGCCACAAAGGGCCCGCGAGATAGATGGCGTCCTGGGGAAGCACATACATTTTATCCCGTTAGCACGTTCCCGTGGGATAATTTCCGACATCCACGCGGGCGAAGCCGCGGGCAAAAGCTAGTAATATATATAAAATTCAACGTTCTGACAGACTGATACATCAACGCATAGCGTAAACCGCTGGTCCTAGAGACATGAAATTTGGAGGGTGTGTTTTTCGTGAAGAGTAGGTATCCACTGAGAAAGGGCATTTCGAAATTCCACCCCTAAGAGGGTGAAATGGGGGATTTTGTATGTATGGAAAATCTTATTCCTTGAGTTAATAAAGTTGAAACTTGGCACCAATACTAACATAAGTAAATTATGAAGTTTGCCATTTTATGTTTTTCTAAACTACCCCCTAAAAGGGGACCCAATCCCCTTTTAGGGGGTAGTTTTCAAAGTTTGTATGGAAGAATTTTAGCGTGCGTTCCGATTAACTCGAAACTCAGTATTTGTACCGGATCGAAAGTAAATGAAAGTAAATATGTGTATCAGGGTTTTTCGAAAATTATTTCTGACGGTCTGAAAAGGGGTAGTCAATTGACAGGGGAGGATTTTACTGCATGGTTTGATAAACTCGAACATTAGTATAAATAATCTTTGAGTCCTACACTTATACAATACATCCCAAACGATTTTTTAAAATTCCACTCATGTGGGGGTGAAAAGCGCGGGGTACAGTTTATATGAATAATCTTCTTCATTAGGTTAATAAACTTGAAACTTTTCAATAATACTCGCCTAAGTAAGTAAAAATTTTATCATTATAAGTTTTTCAAAACTACCCCTCAAAGGGGGATATAGGGGTGTTGAAGTTTGTGTGGAAGAATTTGAATGCGCGGTCCGATTAACTCGAAACTCAGTGTTTATACTTTAGAGCAAAAATAAAGAATAACATGTATCAGGGCTTTTCGAAAATCTACCCCTAACGGGTTGAAAAGGAATAGGTAATTTTACAGGGGAGGATTATAATGCGTGGCTTGATTATCTCGAAAATTGGTATAAATAATCTTTAAAACAAGTTATGAATACATCCCAAACGATTTTTCAAAATTTCACCCTTGTGGGTATAAAAAGTGGGGATATAAACTTGAAAATAGGCAAAAATACTTGCCTAAGTAAGTTATAAAGTTTATTATTATAAGTTTTTCAAAACTATCCCTCAAAGGGGTGTTGAAGATTGTGTGGAAGTAATTGAATGCGCGGTCCAATTAGTTCAAAACTCAATATTAATACTTTTGACAGAAAATAATAATAAGTACCTATGTAAAGTTGTCGTAAATTGACCCCTGACGGGGCAAAAAGGGGTAATTCGATTTTTAAGGGGAGGATTTGAACTTGAAACTGTATTTTACATTTTCACACCTAAACCACTGAACTTCAGATTTGGCAAATAGTTATATGGCATCCTGGGGAAGGGCATACTTTTTATCCTGGTCCTGGTTTTCGTGGGATAATTTCCGACATCCACGCGGGCGAAGCCGCGGGCAGAAGCTAGTACATTATATATTAATAATAGAATGTTTATTACTAAAATAATGGGTACATTAACATCGGTATCAGCAATCCGATGACAATCAGTGTCTTTTGCGATGCTCACGTCGGCGGCGGTCGCCGGTGTGCCGGGTGACGGCGGGCGACAGATGACCCTTTCCATGTCCGTTCGTCGACAGCACGCGCTTAAGGGGGAAGTGCCAATTCACGAAATTCAAATTTTCGTGAAATTGAAACGCTTTCCACCAAATTTCTGAGTCGATGCTAAGGAATATTCTCCCATTTCTCTATCAGTGTTTCTTTCAGTTCAGGAAGCGTAATTTCGGGAGGGTAATTTCGTTGGCGTACACGTCATCCCAGTTCGTCCCTGCCTGGGATGAGCTGCTCGATGGGGTTCAAGTGTGGGCTACGTGCTGGCCACTCCATGCGTGTGATAACTACATCTTCAAGGTAGACAAACACTATCCGGCGAGTTGTATGGGGACGCGCGTTATCTTGCATACGTTACACGCTTTTGCGTAAGTTACGTCATTACGGTGTCCGAAACGAGGCTCTCAACGTAATAATTTCTTATTTACATGATAGGGTCCAATGTGTAGATGTTAATGGATCGAAATCTTCCGGGCTACCAGTTCAGTTAGGTGTTCCGCGAGGCTCAATACTGGGTCCATTCTTGTTCTTAGTATATATCAATGATTTACCATTCCATTTGAAGGGCATCTGTGACGTTGTACTGTTTGCAGATGATACATCTCTTATTTTTAAAGTAGACAGGAATAGACAAGATTTTGACGACGTAAACAGTGCACTCTCAATAGTTACAGATTGGTTTACGTCAAATAACCTAGTTCTAAATGCCAAGAAAACGAAATGTGCAAAGTTCGCCTTACCGAATGTCAGAAATCTAGGACCCAACATCGTCTTAAATAAAGAGGTGCTTGAAACAGTAGGCTCGGCAATCTTTCTAGGACTAACAGTAGATGCCAAACTAAAGTAGGGACCTCATATCTCAAGTCTAGCAGGAAGGCTCAGTTCGGCTGCCTACGCCGACGTTGATACAGCTCGTTTAGTCTATTTTAGTTATTTTCACAGTGTTATGTCCTACGATATTCTGCTGTGGGGCAAAGCCGATGATATACTAAATATATTTGTCCTTCAAAAACGAGCTGTTCGAGCAATTTACCAGCTAGGTGCCAGAGTTTCTCTAAGATATATTTTTTTAAAGATATTGGTATTCTCACGGTTGCATCACAATTCAGCTTCGCCAACATCTTATATAATAAGCAAAATTTGCACTTGTACACTAAAAACAGTGATATTCACAGTGTTAACACTAGAAATAAGGACAAACTACGTGCCCCCTTTCACCGGCTTCATAAGGTTCATAACTCATTTGTTGGGCTTGGTATAACCTTTTATAACAAGATACCCTCTTCTTTGCTAGACTAGCCTTTTAATGCGTTTAAAGCTCAAGTAAAATCCAACCTTTGTTCAAAGGCATACTATTCCATCAACGACAGCGATAGCACTAGGAAGTGGTGAAGGGCGGGCGTTTTTGGAGGACTGTCTTTTGTAATTTTGACGTTCGAAAAGTGCTGACTCTCAGCCTAATTTGAATAAATGACTTTTGATTTTGACTACTTACACGATAAGAATAGTTGGTCGCCCTAATTAACTCAAGACAATGTTCATGTTCTTTCTCCAGAATTAGCTTACTGACAGGTTATTGTTATTAGTAATAACTTATTTATTTATTTTACTTCGATGGTCCTAGTTTTTCATCTGTGACTTCAAGTGACAGCTATGTGACCAGAACCCAGCTATGCATAAATATGTAAGCTGTCACGCCCTTTATGCCCGGAGGCTTTTATTTAGGTAGTAAGTTTTTATTTACATTTATTTTTCAGCTTGAGTACGTATAGTTTTTATTATATTTGTTGGTATATTGGCGTGGCTAGCTGACATATGGCAAATAATTTAAGTTTCTTGTAATGTTAATTACTGAACATAGGTTCCTAGTATTGTATACATGCAACTATATTCTAACTGAACAGACAGCTGTGCTGCTGGGGAGTTTGTTGCGTCACTTCTTCTTCCCAGCGATAGCACTAGGAAGTGGTGAAGGGCGGGCGTTTTTTGGGGGACTGTCTTTTGTAATTTTGACGTTCGAAAAGTGCTGATTCTCAGCTTAATTTGAATAAATGACTTTTGATTTTGATTTTGCATAAAGAATGCGTTCTCGCCCATGTTTAAAGTGCCATTTTCTATAACCACTAGCATGGTGCGGCTTTCGGAAGAAATTCCAGCACACGTTGGGCATACATGGAGCCTGCGTCGTCATGGCACTTTCTCTTCAATGCCAGCTTGGTTATAGCCTGGTATTCTGTAGACTTTTTGCCTCCTATCGTGAGTGTATTCGAGTAGCATGACCCTCGAATCGTTTGATAACATTACTCTTGACCAGTCATCCAGAGTCCAATTCATGTGGTCTCTAGCGTAACTCACCCTTGATGTTCTATGCTGCCTTTCGAGTGTTGGACCATTTGCAGGTCTAAATGGCGCTATAAAGTTTGCTTCCGCAAAACGCCGCCTCACTGTACACGTGCTCAGATTGCTCCCTCCAGCACAAAGAAGGTGATTATTGACTTCAACAGCCATTTGAAATGTATTTCTGAACATTTCTGACACCATATGTCGTTCCTCGCACGCTGTAGTGCACCTTGTTCGGCCTGTTCCTGGTATACGAATATTAGATCCAGTCTCTTCAAATCGCTCGTACACCAACAGTTCTCGCTGTATAACGCTGACTGCGCCCGTCTTCAAGCATTGTCAGATTTCTGAGGTGGTCATTCATATATTTCAGTTCATATGTTCATATGAACTGAAAGCTATAATCTTTACCTAAAATGAGTAATACAACCCTGTATTGATGATTTTAGGTAAAGATTATAACTCTGTTAATACCTACTCTCATTCCCCCTTATTGAATTACATAATACGACCATCTGATTACTATGAGGGTAGGCAGAAGTCGTAGGTGCGGAGAAACAGAATATGATACCTCACTTATAGTTATATAATAGTTATGTCGATTGGTATTACTCGGGAAGGTGGTCAGTAGACACGACTAATACTCACAAACTTGGACGTACCAGCATCAAACAATATAATTTAGTGTAGAAAAAGATGCCACACAACTAGCACAGACTCGTCGAGTCACCGCTCATGCCAATGAATAGTGTTACACAGTGCGACGCGTTGCAGAAGCATGGGAGAACGTGTAATGTAACGTCCACTCCTTCCATCTCTCTTTCGTATTTATACTTAAGTACTTTAATTTTAAGACCACGCTATCGCATTAGGTAAACACCTGTAATGATAGTAATTGTAAGGGAGATTTTAATAAATAAAATAATAAATAAATAAACTTGTTCTGTTACAAACTCTCCTCGATGAAGCCTGCAAGTTCTCTTCAATTCTATAATCATAATTTAACTGATATAGAGACAGCCCGTTTAGTGTACTTTAGTTATTTTCATAGTGTAATGTCGTACGCTATTCTATTGTGGGGAAATGCCGCTGATATTCAGACTATCCTTGTTTTGCAGAAGCGAGCTGTTCGATCAATTTATAAGCTAAGTCCGAGACACTCTCTCAGAGACAAATTTAAAGAGATTAATGTTATGACTGTGCCTTTTCAAGTTTATTTATGAAAATCTTTTATATGCCCATAAAAATATAAAATTGTTTAAAAAATACAGTGATCCATGATATAAAGTAGGAACAAACACAAAGTTGTACCTACAACAAGGCTCAAGAAAATAGGTGGCTCGTTCAGATGCCAATGTATACGCTTTTACAATAAAGTTCGAAGCCCCGTTCAAGATCTAATCATTCATTAAACGTAAGTTGTGCCAGAAAGCCTTTTATACCGTTAAGGATTATGTCGAGGACAAAAAGGCTTGGGATTAAGCTGCTTCCAATTTTTATATATTGAATGATTTTATTTTTTTGTCTTGTGGTTGTTTTTTTTTATATATACGTAAACACTTTGACATTAATGCAATTTATATAAGCTACGACATTTGCTTAATTTGTAAAGTATTCTATTATTTTAATTATTGTGAATGTGAAGACTATGCGGGTCATTTTATTTTTTATTTTTCTCCCTGTTCTGTTAGTTTTTGTCATGGTCTGGCATTTTGAGCAATTAATGTGGCTTACCCAAATGTCCTTTCTTAGGTATTGTTCGTCGAATCGTCGAGCTCCTTAAGTGTTGTGTTGAGCTGCACGATTTCTGACAAATGCGTGCACTGCTTGGACAGGTCCTCTCAATTTGTTTGGTTCTTTCCTCAAAAAACCATCTCAGACATCGATCTACATGGTCGTCATATGATCTGACCAAGATTATGTAAGTAGCGATTCGGTTAGCACATTAAATAGTGCAGCAGTTATTACATTGTTAATAAAAAAAAAACAATTTTACAAAAAATAAAAAACTGAATTTTTCAAAGAAAATAAAAAATTGGCAGGAAATACCCTTGATAATAGGCACTAGATACGCGGGCGATGGTATCAACAATTTAACACAAACTTTATGGTTAGTATTGTTGCTAAATAATTGCAAATTAAGTTTAATGTTGGTAAATACTAAAACGAAAAATAGGTCCCACGGTTAGAATGTTACTTGTTATTAATTATTTTAATTGTATATGTTTAAAATACGTAATGAAGAATACGTGGTCTCAATTAATGTGATAAGCTAATCGCCACACTGTATATTATGAGCCACCACTTGTAGCTCATAGCTCAGTCTCATGACCGCGCTATTCAACGCAATAAATCACAACTGTAGTCGACCCTCAGCTCCTCACCAGCCATAAAACCTAAAACTAACGCACCTACATGTTCACTTGTCGCCGACATTATTCCCTTCAATCCGGCGCCGGTGGACGCACTCAAATAAAACGCCGTCGTAATACACGCCGCGAGCCACTTACCGTGGCGCGGATAATACGCGCAAATCCCAACGACGCCGACAACCTGCGACACTCACTCACACTCATTCACTCACTCACGCGCGAATCTCGCGATACAAGTGATAGAACGTCGATCTATCTCTGCCACACTATGACACTTGTGTCTGAACAGGGATTAGCTTTTGACTGCGACGTCTTTCACAGGATGATTTTCTTCACTACCTACTGAAGATTACGCTCTGTTTGTACATTGTGCGTGTTTTACCTTTGTCTGCTAGCTGCTGTAGCTATTTATTTGGTGGTACGGTCTGGGGCGGCACCGTGACGGCCCATGGAGCGTCACGCCATTACCCGCCGGCCCGGCCGCCTGGCAAATGAAACCGTCCCGCCAAATGAAACGGCCCGGGCTATTGCATTCTATTACCTGCACTGCCAACGTTGTTGTTTTTACTAACACCCTTACCTTGTACTATGAAAGCAAAACATTGCTGTTTTATTTGCATTCCTTTTTCTCTCCTATTTTGCAAAAAAATATAACATTACAAAATCTTCAGTATTTTATTTATTTTCTTACATTACAGACGTTAAAATTTCGTCATGAGTTAACAAACAACTACTACTTTGAACTACTGTCGCTGTAACAGTTTCAATTATAAGGTGCTGAGTACACACGCTGCTCGTCCGGTGTCAAGCGAGGCGGACGGTCGGACGCGCGGTGTGTGCGGGGTCACATCTGTAGCATTTGTCTACAGCGGCCGCTACGCTGCTACGGTTTGCTACGGCCCGCTACGAGATCGCTCGAGCGAGTAACTGGGTGCTACGAACCGTAGACCGCTCCTGACTCCGTGTTATAAGAGTGGGAGTTTTTCTTTATATTTATTATTTTATCGCGAATCTGTTGTTCCACGCTCAGGAAGTTTTACTTGAAATGAGTTTGCGTTATGATGAGAAAGCTCCGAAAAGCTTGTTATTAAAATATTTTGGAATAATTAAACTACATTTACAAACTTTTTGAAGCACTCTTTTGAAATATAGTGTAGGTAGTTAGTCTTCAGCGCTATCATAGTGTAAAGTTCTGTAAGATTTGTGTAGTGAATATATTAGCATGATGCAGGTCGTAATTTATAATTTAATTCCTATCAAGTTCGTGTGAAAGTATAAACATAAAGTGGGAGCATGAAGTTTTAATTAAACAAGTTACAGTTAGTATTTAGAATTGCAAAGCGCGCTGCACGTAATACGCGGACGGGTGCCGCTCGCACCACACCGCCGCCACGCCGCCGCCACGCCGCCGCCACGCCGCGGCCACGCCGCCGTCCCGCAACCGCCACGCCCCCGCACTCACCGGTCACCGGCGACCGCTTCTTTCTATTTGCATTTACATGCGTTTTAAGCAAGAAAATACATCATGCTCGCCCGAAGCAATTTATTTGATGTGACGCTTCTATTTAATTTGTAAGGTTATACGCAATTTATTCGGTGAGCTATTGCCTGGAGTTTTAAGGCTTGGACATGAAACATAAAGGTGTTTACGTTACCTATAAAGTTTCAGTGTAAGCACAAACTGTTCTGTTCTGTCACAGATAAGATAAATACAGAAGGTCGAACTTTTAAATGTAATTTTTAAACTAACGCAATGGTCATAATTATCGCTGGTGCATGATATTCATACTGGTGTGACTGTAAGGAGTGAGTTCTAGAATTATTAAAAGCATACTTCTGTGCCCGCTGATTGCGCGACGAAACAAACAGTTCCGTAGTTTGTAGCGTGAGTTTGCTGCGCGCAGTATCCGCGCCGCACTAATATTACAACGTTACGTCTTCTGAAGCACATCTCGCGACTCTGTTCACAAGCACACCGCACACGTTGTGCGAACTTCTTTTACTGCAAGTTACGAAAGTTTGCGGGGTTGATGTTTATTTGTACTTATACTGTGTATGTACAAGTAGAGAAGTGACAAGAAAGAGAGTTCAATTAAGTAATTTGCGTGAAGAGACACCCCAGTCAGCTCGCAGGTATCGGAGGTTGTATGAGGTAACAAAGACTTCTGAATTATAGGAGCTACTGGTGGATTGCCTTAGGGTATGAACTGACTAAAGTGAATTTTTTCTACACTTCTTTACACAGTTTGATAATTGCATAAACGTGCATAAGTACGAAAACCTTTTTCGTCATGAATACGTGCTGCTGTTGTACACGTCGTTACACGTTAACTAAGTGGTCGAGACTCGTACGTCACTATATCGAACTATGTGCAGTAACTAGCTCGCAGAGAGGTGCTGGAATAAGCCGTGACATTCGCCTGTATATTAAACCGTAGTCTACCATAACTTAAGGAAGGCTCGAACTAGCAACGCACTATCAAGTACCTGCGTACTTCCACAGCTCACACGCGGTGTGATACATTATCGAACTAGCAACGCACTATCAAGTACCTGCGTACTTCCACAGCTCACACGCGGTGTGATACATTATCGAACTAGCAACGCATTATCAAGTACCTGCGTACCTCCACAGCTCACACGCGGTGTGATACATTATCGAACTAGCAACGCACTATCAAGTACCTGCGTACTTCCACAGCTCACACGCGGTGTGATACATTATCGAACTAGCAACGCATTATCAAGTACCTGCGTACCTCCACAGCTCACACGCGGTGTGATACATTATCGAACTAGCAACGCACTATCAAGTACCTGCGTACTTCCACAGCTCACACGCGGTGTGATACATTATCGTCAATTTGTCGTTATTTCGTAACAAATTGTTTTTAGGGTTCCGTACCCAAAAGGTGCCAACAGGACCCGGTTAATAAGACTCCGCTGTTCGTCCATCCGTCTGTCACAAGCCTGTATCTTTTGAACCGTAATAGCTAGACATTTGAAATTTACAGAGTGTGTACTACTATGATCACTACAACAACAAATAATATTTAATAAAGTAGTTTTCATTTTGTACACTCTGAAAGACAATGTTTATGTTTTTCTTAATATATAAATAGATAATACAAACAAAAACATATAATACTACCTCATCATTACAATGTTTTACATCATTAAATGATAAACGGTAAGTACGAACATCAAATCTGCACGTTTCTACTTTACAAAACAAGCACCACGGCTTTAATTTAGAAAAAAAAAACTTGTAACAAGTACATAAAAATAAAAATGAGAGTAATCAAACAAATAAGTTGAAGCCCGGCGGCGGACATCGTTACTTGAACACTTTACAAAAAACACGCAGGGAAGGGTTGGCGGCGATGGCGAATAAGGGCGAGCACCGCTCCGCGCGCAGGTAGTTAACAAATAACACGGCTTTGTGACAGTTTGTCGTGTTCGTAGTGAGCGGGAAATTAAAACGTGTTACAGACAAGTACTAGCTACAACGTGTACAAGAGCAGAAGGCTTACTCGTGGTTACGCAAGAGATACTACGACTACTAGCTGTGATACTGGAGACAATCAACGTTATTCTATTCTATCAGATACGGGACAAAACAAAAAATACTCAATCTCAGTTTTTAATCAAGGAGATGCAAACTGTACGACATTGTTCAACGAACATACACAACATCGCGTCTGTTGTCCCTGGGGGGTTGGTTAAGCAGAGGTGTGCACACACATTTCTCCAGTCACGTTCAAGCCCCATGTCACAGGGGGCGAGCCTGTGCCATCGACCGGCGCCAATCCAGAATCGGCCTGTCACAGGGGGCGAGCCTGTGCCATCGACCGGCGCCAATCCAGACTCGGCCTGTCACAGGGGGCGAGCCTGTGCCATCGACCGGCGCCAATCCAGACTCGGCCTGTCACAGGGGGCGAGCCTGTGCCATCGACCGGCGCCAATCCAGACTCGGCCTGTCACAGGGGGCGAGCCTGTGCCATCGACCGGTGCCAATCCAGACTCGGCCTGTCACAGGGGGCGAGCCAGAGCCATCGACCGGCGCCAATCCAGACTCGGCCTGTCACAGGGGGCGAGCCTGAGCCATCGACCGGCGCCAATCCAGACTCGGCCTGTCACAGGGGGCGAGCCTGTGCCATCGACCGGCGCCAATCCAGACTCGGCCTGTCACAGGGGGCGAGCCTGTGCCATCGACCGGCGCCAATCCAGACTCGGCCTGTCACAGGGGGCGAGCCTGTGCCATCGACCGGCGCCAATCCAGACTCGGCCTGTCACAGGGGGCGAGCCTGTGCCATCGACCGGCGCCAATCCAGACTCGGCCTGTCACAGGGGGCGAGCCTGTGCCATCGACCGGCGCCAATCCAGACTCGGCCTGTCACAGGGGGCGAGCCTGTGCCATCGACCGGCGCCAATCCAGACTCGGCCTATCACTGAGGGACGCAACCTAACGTATTTGAGCAAATTATGTGCAAGTTTTGCGACTGATTAGTAAATTTAAGAAATAAAATGACCCACATAGTCCTCCCATTCACAATAATCAAAACAGTAACAATATTATACTTTACAAAGTAAATATTCATGTCAATGTGTGACAAGGTGTAACAGAATAAACACAAGTCCTGAAAGTAGTTTGTTCATAATATTGACTACTGAATAGATTTCAGTAAGTTGCTCGAGAGAAGGCGCTAGGAGCCGACAGTCTCGTCACGAGGATCGTCGCCATTTGAGGATAGATCGTACGTTCTGTAACGGCCCGACCCGAACCTACTTTCAGTTAGGGCCAGTATAATATAATCACAGAGATCGCTACTGATATAGATTATTGGGACGTTACAACCAGATATAGATAGGTTTTCTATATCCAGTATGCCAAAATGGTGGTGATAGATAGGTAATTGGGTTCGGCCGTTAGTCCTCGGGGGCTTTGTCACAGGTGAGCTAAGATATTAAGACGTATGAACTAAAACTTCTGTATATAGCCAGTGCTTGTAGCAGCGAGCAAGCGGAACAAAGTGTTCAGGTCAGAGGTAGTGTTATTGTGCACATTGTAGAAAAATAAACGCGCCACGACTAGCGACTGCGGGACGCAACGGAATGGACGTAAACGTGCGGCGTGTCGGCGCCGGGACAGTCACACGGATACCACTATGTAGTTATATACGTAGAAAATAACTCGGGACGAAAAATATTTTTAGAGAATCAAAATGAATATAAAAATATTATTAAAAAATTACAAAAATCATTTTAAAGCTGTTGTATAGGTTTTATTTTTAGATAGTGTGAAAGGAACTATTATTATTGCACTTAGTTATCTTGTACGGTAGGCTCCTCTAAGTATAGGTACTCTTTGTTATTGGACTTTTGTTGATTTATAAAGTAATACAATGGTAATATCGTATACAAATGAAGAAATAAAACAAATGTTCTACCTAACAGAATATGCTTCCTGTGTAACAAACACACACAGGATTCAGGATATTCCTGTTTACAATTGAGCCAGTGCAGCGCGGCAGCGGGCTGCAGAGCGTTGTGGGAACTTCATCACTCACAGACCGACGCGGTCGATCTACGAGTTGTAGGTAAGAAAGAAATGTAGAGAACTATGCAAGCTCTCACATCGTTTAAAAACACATTTCTAAGTCAACTCTAGAACATAAAAAGTAGAGACCGTCCATCAATCATAAATGACGCCATCATTAGTCTTCATCAGCGCACGCTCTTCCTAAATACAAAATGAACCCATCCATCTACTCGTATCAAGCATCTCCATACTTTTACTTTCGGTGCTTACTTCTAGTTCAGTCGTCCACGTAGTTAAGCTGTCGGCGGTGGGCGCTGACAGACTCGTCGGCTCTTCGCTCTCAACAATTACTTTCGAAGAGTGAATCGTTATTATCCACAAGAAATTGGAAGGTCATTTAAGCGGCTTACGTTAGGTAGCGGTGGTTCAGTGCCTACTCTGTGAGCGCCTCGATAAGTAGGCGGCAGGCGCGCAATCGGCGTCGGTTTTTAATTTCCCCCGGGAACCGAACCTTAACGACCGAGACCCGACTACCCGAGACACGAGCCGCTGAACACTGGCGACATTGTTTCTAATGTGTTCCTTTCAATAATGTCGATGAGGCGTCACCCGGGCCCGAGGCCCCCGGCCCCGCAGGCGCCCACACACGATGCAACACACACATCGTGAGGTATTTCGCTGTTTTAGGAAATTATATCGCGCTTTTGCTCGGAATAAGAGTTATTTGAGAGACTCACTCGCGATGTTACATAAATACTATATCAGTTAAAGTTGTACACAATAATGTCAGCTAACAATGTTTCGATGTGTGCATGTGCGAAGTGCAGTGTTACCAAATCCTTTATATTATGAGCGGCAGTTGAGAAGTTCTGTCGATGTGAATATTTTATCCTGCAACGCTTGTAAGTAGCACCGACCGCGACGACGAAGGAGCGCCCCGTCCATCACGCGGCACTCTGCGGGAGCCGGCAGGGCGGCGGCGGCAGGGCTTGCGCGACAACTACTACAGTCGATTAAGTAACTGTTTGTAGACTTTGTAGTAGTCCCGTCCGCGGCTCTCGGTGACGTAATGGACGGCTTGGACAACAAACTAAGTGCATCGCGAGCTTGGATTTTCTGCTCAATACAGATAAGAAAGACTTATCGAAAAATCTAAAATATAACTCAAATCTCCGTTTATCCTAGCCCTAAGCCAAGCATTTTAGTTTACCAGGAGCAGTTTTCGGCAGTTGTTTATTTTATTTGAGATCGGCTCTAAATAATCGACGTTATCGTAGGAAAAAGATCGATCATGAATATTGTAAATTCATGGAAGATAGTTACATCATAGACTCGGGACACAGTCCACAGTGGAGCACTACATATCAGTGCAGCGCTCAAGTGCACGTACTCGTAGTTATTAATATTTGTCGATTGCGTCTCGTGGCAGCCTGTGGCACTGGGTCAGGCAGGATAAGAGATATGGCAAGCGTCGCCTGTGTAGTAATGGTAGTGTATCATATGGCAAGCGTCGCCTGTGTGGTAATGGTAGTGTATCATATGGCAAGCGTCGCCAGTGTAGTAATGGTAGTGTATCATATGGCAAGCGTCGCCTGTGTAGTAATGGTAGTGTATCATATGGCAAGCGTCGCCTGTGTAGTAATGGTAGTGTATCATATGGCAAGCGTCGCCTGTGTAGTAATGGTAGTGTATCATATGGCAAGCGTCGCCTGTGTAGTAATGGTAGTGTATCATATGGCAAGCGTCGCCTGTGTAGTAATGGTAGTGTATCATATGGCAAGCGTCGCCTGTGTAGTAATGGTAGTGTATCATATGGCAAGCGTCGCCTGTGTAGTAATGGTAGTGTATCATGTGGCAAGCGTCGCCTGTGTAGTAATGGTAGTGTATCATATGGCAAGCGTCGCCTGTGTGGTAATGGTAGTGTATCATATTCTATCCAAAATGTAATGTTGTATTGTAAGCCTGTATGGATATAATAGCTGTTAAATAGTTGACCTGTAGTGAATCACGAAGGTACAGTTCACCACGGCGCGGCGGTGTCAGTCACACAACACAGGGCGGCATCATCGACGCGCAACCTGTTACCATGAACTCGGTACATGTTTCTGGACCCCCATGCGTTGAAAAGTTCACCGGTTATTGGCACGAAGTTCCTTATCGCGCGTTGCGAAAGGGGGCTAGACGGAAAAAATTAAGACCAAAAGTTGGAACGACACTTTTTGCTATAGTTGTAAGCTGTGCGGCGTGCGCGTGTTTCTCTGTCTGTCTCTCTCTCTCTCTCTCTCTCTCTTATAGAAAGCAAGCCAGTTATACTTCGTTCCATCCGGGTGTCCCTTGACACCTCTCAAGTTTTTTTTTTTTAATCAGTGGTTCCTATAAAAGTGCAATACCTAGGCGCTAGGCAGTCAAAATGTATGGAATAACAAATATTTTTTTAAATAACCGACGAAACATTTGAACGCAGTGTGGCATCCAACATCGTGTACTGAGTCCATGGTAACAGGTTGTGCGTCGATATCCCACCCTGTGTAGACATGATGCTAAATGGATTTATATAAATACAAATAAATTAATTACCGGTGGAGTTTCATGCCCATTCTTCTCCATACGAATACTACCTTTTGGAAGGGGCGACTAAAATCAATTTTATTTTAATTTAATTTTTGACGTTCTAAAGTGCCTTTTATATGCCTATTTGAAATAAATGATTTAACTTTGACTTTATCAATTTATCTTATTTTACTTAGTTTTCTCTTAATACCGCTATCATCTCGGCTATAGGTACCTAATCCTTTTTCCAGGAATGGCCAATTTATTTTTTTTGGCCAATTATAAGATCAGACAAAGAGAAAGCAAAACAAACTTAGAAGAAAACTTGTTCTAAACATTGACAACAAGGTGGTTACGCATCCACAAGACATAGCAGATAGTTTTGTTAATATATTTGTGTATAAATCATCACTTCTAAAAACAGAAGAAGAAAGGGCGATGTCCTTCCTAAGAAACTCAACATTAAGAGTAGAAAGTGAGATGACTTTCAAAATGACGACACCAGAGGAAATAACAAAAATTGTACGTAAGATGTTAAACAAAACATCTTGTGGACACGATGACGTGCCGATATCGGTGATCAAGGATAATATAGAAATATTATCTGAATTCATTAATAAATGTATTGAAGAGTCTGTTTTTCCAGAACAACTTCAATTGGCAAAGGTGGTTCCTTTACACAAAAAGGGTACAAGAACGGATCCTAAAAACTACCGGCCAATATCCTTATTACCAATTTTATCAAAAAAAATTGAAAAAATTATGAAAACTAGGTTAATTAAATTTAAATAGAATAATTAACTTTAGACAATTTGGATACCAAAAGGGGGTAGGCACTTCAGATGCGATATTAATGATATTATTGGTAAATTGAATGACAAAATGAAGGTTGCTGGCTTATTTATTGATTTAAGTTCTGCGTTTTGACACAGTTGATCACGAGCTACTGCTGGCTAAACTAGAGCATTATGGCATTAGAGGTAAAGCGTTAAAACTTTAGACATCTTATTTAAAAAACCATAGAATGTACGTAGAAATAAAAGACATTGATGCAAACAATTGTGACGTAAAGTGTGTGACTGAAGTAATATATAAGTCAAAAATGAACAAAATAAGCCGCGGTGTGCCTCAAGGCTCAATCTTAGGACCAATATTATATATAATTTTTACTAATGATTTACTCAATTTTATGAATAATACCCAACCTGACGCAGGACTTGTAATGTTTGCAGATGATACGAACGCCATAATCGGGTCGCCAAACTTAAATGAGTTGACAGAAAATGTAAATATGTGTTTGAAGAATCTTTCTGTTTGGTTTACAGCAAATAATTTAATAATAAACGCAAATAAAACCCACGATATGTTGTTTAAAACAACGTCACGAAACAACGATAGCATAGATGTCATGCTCAAAAGAGATAATATTGTACTAGTTAACAATGTTAAATTTTTAGGAGTTTATGTAGATTCCCTATTAAATTGGAAAAAAGAGCTCACTGCCATTGATTCTTCAATATCTTCAGCTTGTTACGCGCTAAGAAGCCTTAGGGACGATATTAATCTAAGGCAGCTAAAAGCAATAATATACCATGTATACGCACTAAGCGCTTCTCGTCATCTTTTCTGATCTGCATTCCCAAGTTCATACAACCCGAATCTCTTCAAGGCGAGAGTGAATAGGCTTCTTCTGGGCAAGCTCGTTCCACCGTAGATCTCATCCCTGCCTCTGGGCTGGATTGAGGTCAAGAGTAAGCCCATTGTCAATAAAAAAAAATAAAAAAGCAGTATATTATGCATTGGTAGAATCCAGGTTACGATACAGCATTATGTTTTGGGGGAGCAGTTACGAGTATAATTGCCGAAGAGCATTCATACTACAGAAACGTGCGTTAAGAACGATTGTCAGAATCCCACAACGAGAGTCATGTAAACAATATTTTGAAAAATTAGGTATATTAACAGTACCAAGTTTATATGTTTTAGTACTACTCAGCCACTTTGCAAAATACCAAGCCTTTGATTGCGTGCACCATGACACGCTTTTGCGTAAGTTACGTCATTACGGTGTCCGAAACGTGGCTCTCAACGTAATAATTTCTTATTTACATAATAGGGTCCAATGTGTAGATGTTAATGGCGCGAAATCTTCCGGGCTACCAGTTCAGTTAGGTGTTCCGCAAGGCTCAATACTGGGTCCATTTTTGTTCTTAGTATATATCAATGATTTACCATTCCATTTGAAGGGCATCTGTGACGTTGTACTGTTTGCAGATGATACCTCTCTTATTTTTAAAGTAGACAGGAATAGACAAGATTTTGACGACGTAAACAGTGCACTCTCAATAGTTACAGATTGGTTTACGTCAAATAACCTAGTTCTCAATGCCAAGAAAACGAAATGTGTAAAGTTTGCCTTACCGAATGTCAGAAATCTAGGACCCAACATCGTCTTAAATAAAGAGGTGCTTGAAACAGTAGGCTCGGCAATTTTTCTAGGACTAACAGTAGATGCCAAACTTCAGTGGGGACCTCATATATCAAGTCTAGCAGGAAGGCTCAGTTCGGCTGCCTACGCCGTCAGGAAAGTAAGACAATACACTGACGTTGATACAGCTCGTTTAGTCTATTTTAGTTATTTTCACAGTGTTATGTCCTACGGTATTCTGCTGTGGGGCAAAGCCGCTGATATACAAAAATATTTGTCCTTCAAAAACGAGCTGTCCGAGCAATTTACCAGCTAGGTGCCAGAGTTTCTCTAAGAGATTTTTTTAAAGATATTGGTATTCTCACGGTTGCATCACAATTCATCTTCGCCAACATTTTATATATTAGGCAAAATTTGCACTTGTACACTAAAAACAGTGATATTCACAGTGTTAACACTAGAAATAAGGACAAACTACGTGCCCCCTTTCACCGGCTTCATAAGGTTCATAACTCATTTGTTGGGCTTGGTATAACCTTTTATAACAAGATACCCTCTTCTTTGCTAGACTTGCCTTTCAATGCGTTTAAAGCTCAAGTAAAATCTAACCTTTGCTCAAAGGCTTACTATTCCATCAACGACTACTTACACGATAAGAATAGTTGGTCGCCCTAATTAACTCAAGACAATGTTCATGTTCTTTCTCCAGAATCAGCTTACTGACAGGTTATTGTTATTAGTATTAACTTATTTATTTATTTTACTTCAATGGTCCTAGTTTTTCATCTGTGACTCAAGTGGCAGCTATGTGACCAGAACCCAGCTATGCATAAATATGTAAGCTGTCACGCCCTTTATGCCTGGAGGCTTTTATTTAGGTAGTAAGTTTTTATTTCCATTTGAATTAATTATTTTTCAGCTTGAGTACGTATAGTTTTTATTATATTTGTTGGTATATTGGCGTGGCTAGCTGACATATTTTTATGGCAAATAATTTAAGTTTCTTGTAATGTTAATGACTGAACATAGGTTCCTAGTATTGTATACATGCACTATATTCTAACTGAACAGACAGCTGTGCTGCTGGGAAGTTTGTTCCGCCACTTCTTCTTCCCAGCGATAGCACTAGGAAGTGGTGACGGGCGGGCGTTTTTGGGGGACTGTCTTTTGTAATTTTGACGTTCGAAAAGTGCTGACTCTCAGCCTAATTTGAATAAATGACTTTTGATTTGATTTGATTTGACATACACGAGCACGAATCACAAGAAGAACGTGAACTTAGAGAGAACACTAGAAGACAAGTTATAAAAAATAAGATAGCACCTAAACTTAATATTGCTAAACATTGCTCTAAATACCAAGCAGTAGAATTATTTAATAGGTTGCCTACTGACTTAAGATAGTTGATTTACAAAGGTTTAAGATCGTTGTTTTTCAAAGCTAGACTGAAAGCATTCCTGTTAAATAAATGTTTATATTCTGTATCTGAATTGGTGACAAATGATGATAAATAGTTTTTACTTCTTCTGGGCAAGCTCGTTCCACCTTAGATCTCATCCCTGCCTCTGGGCTGGATTGAGGTCAAGAGTGAGCCCATTGTCAATAAAAAAAAAAAAAAAAAAGAAAAGTAATTTACCTTCTTGTACCTACCATTTACTTATGACATTATTATTATTTTTTTATTATTATTATTTTGCTTTGCTTTTTATAGAATAAATTTATAATCATTGGACATAATAATATTTACAATCATTTATACAATAACTACTCGTAGTTGCAATTAATTGAGACAATATTTATCATTTATGATTACTTTAGTAAAAACTGTTTGAAGGTCATAATTTATAATTTTTTGCTGTAATAATTTAATGATCTGATGTACTACTTATTTCTCAATTCTCAATTCTTTATTGCGTACTATAATGTATATTCATAGTTAGTAGGAAATAATTAAATTAGTCACAATTATGGACCCTGTCGGGCACAGCATAGATCAAGTAGGAGAGAGGAGGAAGAACGCTGGGGTTTTTTAACGAGGTGAATTTTTTTTTAATAAATAAAAAAAAATAAAAAAAATATTATGTAATCTCATCAAACATGACTTGGACTGCTGCCGGACATACCAATAATTTTGTAATAATTCACTGTATTGTTTCATCCGTACATAAAGTAAATGACGGATTATAGCCCCACATTATAATGTAAATAACGGGGTTATTTTCCGATGGTTATTTTTTTCACTGTAGCGGACTACAACAACCTAAGTACTCTTGGCTGGGTTTGTCGTAAAAAATAAATCGACAAGAACAGGTACCTAGACATTTTATACCAAAGCCGCAAGTGTTCACAACGCCGATGAATGTATTAAAACAAACAGTAAAATACATCGCACCAATACTTTTTTACAAACCGTAGGCGTTTCAAAAAACAAGAATATTTTCGTTATTGTTACTTGAAATACAACGGAAAATATTAAATGCATTTTTGTTTAAAGATATAAAAGGTTGGAATCTCCATTTATCGTAGTGTGATAGCTGACAATGCGGCTCATCCCGGCGCGCGTTCTACGTAAATTCTGTGCTGTCTGTGCAAATCCGCGACAGGCGCGTCGCGTGCGACTGCGACGAGCGCGACGTGTCGCCCCCCCACCCCCCCCCCTCCCGTGCGTCTCTCTCGCCTTCCGCTTTAAGCCGCTTTGCACTACCCATTTTCCGCATCACAATATTTCGCACATTTCACCCCCGAGGAAATTTTTATTTACATATACACGTCGTAGATTTTACATCTTGTGGAAATCCGAGAATCCTTTTCTTAAATAGCGCTTATAATGAATATTGTTGTAATATTATGGAGTCAAGTCGTACATTAGTCTGCAATATTATAAGAGAGTATTATCTCTGGGCTTTTAAATCAAGCCGTTTTAAGGAAAATAAATTAAAATATAAATTCACGGAACCGTTAACGCTGATTTACGTGGTATTGAAACTAGCAACAAATACAATAGCGAACAAATGAAGACATTCGTTATTGAGCTACAGTAAGGCAGTAAAACTAACTTGAGGAGTTAGCGGCTGTGTACCGTATTGTGAAATTAATTCTGTAAACTAATACACTAGGCGCTCTCTGGTAATTTTTCCCGGGAGTCTGAAGTATTCGCATAAATTACCTAAAGTTTCGCGACTAAATAAATACTTGGAGTTCTCTGTAAACGCTTGTGTTATTAACATGACTTATAGATTTTGTTATATTATGTTTGTAGTACTTGCTGCAACTGTGGGAACTTTAATAAATAAAACAGATGGTTTATTATACGACAACCACACCTGTGCAGCTTGTCTTTGCTCGAGCTCTTGCGTAATGTATATTGTGTAACACCGCACATGTGTGTCGATTGGTCCCGCGGTCGATCTCATGGGGCAACCCATGCAAATGCCATGTAAGCCACACTTATGGAGACTTTCCATAGATTCCTGTTATCATGAATAGATATGTATGTACAAATAAAACGATTACTTATGTGTTTTTTCACGAATGTGTGATTCTATTCTGGCTGAAACTCAATGTTTTTCCTATAAGAACGTTCATATTCATATTAATTTATTTATTGTTTTTCACTGGTAAAAAGACTCTTGTATGGGTAAGTTACAGAACTTACCCATGGGGTGTACAATATTTATGTGTAAGCCAATATTATTGGCTATGTTACTCTTTCGAACTATTTCGACTCAAATTATGATGATGATAAGGAGCCACGAGCACATATCACACTGCGCTTAGTGTGCAGCACACGCCTGTCCGGAAGCTTCAGAAGCAGGCACACGTAGAACCATCCTAAAACAATGTACATATATGCAGATACTCTACGAAAATCATTTGTAGTTTCACTTTAACTTATCTATCCGTAAAATAATAATAGTAAGTGTTACATGAGAACAGCATTGTTTCCGACTGCATTTGGACACATGTTACTGACGCTAAACGCTCGCATTACGTCACAGCACGCTTAGCTCAGCTCCGCTCCGCTCAAGCCGCAATAACTTCCGTTGTGATTAAGAGGCGGATTTATTGCCGGAATGATGTCCCGGATCGAGTCACTCCCAGGAGCACCCGCAACCACGGATACTCGGGACACGGTTACAAGCTTCCTTATCTTAGTCTAGACGTTTTTATGACGAGAACAAGCTTTGATTTACATTAGGTAGGCCTCATAAGAAAATTGAACTGAATATTATTTTTCGAACAATTTTTAATATTATTTTAGCGTAAAGACTACTTGAATAAATTCTAAGACAGTTCTTCCAGTGGTGTGTTAGCAAGTTAATCTGAATATCATACCATCGTAAAGAAACAAGATTTGTACGAAAATAAATCTTTCAAATTGTCAAATAAACTACACCGTACAGAGAGTGTAAAATCATCCGTATCATATCGTATACGTGTGGAACATGTGTGAGTACTGGCCGATACTCGGCTCCTCTGTGTACACCCGCATTTACGAGCCGCGTCGTAAACCCGAGCCCAATTCACAGCCAAATCTTTATTCAAAGTGTACATAAAATCTGTACAAAAATACGATCGTTGTTTTATGTGTTGTATCGCGACAATTACATTATAACGTCGTGTTAATGTTCCCGCGGCGGTGAGCCCGCGCCGGATGAGAGGCGTTAGTGGCGATGGACCTTAGGGTATTAATGGGACAATCTATACGATGATGTTTTATTATTTTACTCATCAACAAATTTACATTTGTGTCGAACAGTGGTTTTAACAATAAATCATCATCTGCCTAGCTTTTTCCCAACTATGTTGGGGTCGGCTTCCAGTCTAACCGGATGCAGCTGAATACCAGTATTTTACATGGAGCGACTGCCTATCTGACGTCCACAACACAATTACTGGGTTATACGATACCCCTTTGTAAGACTGGTTGTCAGATTTTCGGGCTTCTGACGACCCGTAACGACTCAAAGATGAACCACGAATGACAGCCGGGACCAACGGTTTAACGTGCTTTCCGAGCCACGCCAACAATAACAATAAATGTAACACAAAATTAAGTAATCATCGCAAAGCCAGAAAAGAGAAAAAAAAAATTACATTCCACATTGGTCACAACATCATTACTCATAATATTAATTATAATTAGTAGATTATTAACCAAGGGGATAAAGCAGTGTCTTCTGTCGCGGGTGACGATTTAAATCGCGAGCGTAACGAAGGACTCGAGGTTTACTCTCGAGCGTAGCGAGGGTGTTAAAAACTTAAATCACGAGCGAAGCGAGGGATTTAAGACGAGTCCTGAGTGTAGCCAGGGATTTAAGTTCACCCAAGACTAAGACAGCTTTATCACCGAGGAAAATACTCTACTTTTCGTACATTTGCGAAAAAATTAACACAATAATAATATGAGATAAGCATTTATTAAAAATAATGACAATTAAAAGTAAAAGTTAACATTCGAAACATTGGTCCAATTATTAATACATAGAGAGAGTTGCATTTTTGTTTGGTACATTTATTGTTGATGAGTTGATTTGAGTATTTTTCTGTTCTTGCGTCTGAGGAACTTGGCAAATTCCTCGACTAATATTTTTTTGTCGGAAAAGCAAAGGCATCAAGCTCATACGGCCTCGTCGGTTTTCGTAATTTTATTTAATAAATCATATCTGCATAATAAATGCGTATTCCTTTTTCAAAAAGATGTATAATGCTTTATATACAAACTCAATGGTGTAAACACAGATGTAGTTCAGTATAAATTTCGGTAAGTATTCCAAATTTAAATCACATTCTCCCCCTAGAGGATGAATGAAATTCAGTACAATTTTCTTTCCCTGTTTTTAACAGATTAAAAATGACTATTGTTATGTTCGCTTTTTGTGGCATAGAATGTTACTTTTTTGAGCAAGTGGTATAAAAAAGTAATTTAACTTAATATTAGTTCAAAATTTAATATAAATTCAATTTAAAGAAATGTATGTCAATAAAATTCAATGTCATGATAGAATGTTACATACTTATATCATTTAAAGTCATTATAATCACATATTAGTTCGAACTACTTTTTTTTATCTTTGAGAAACTCTTCTATGCTGTAAAAACATTTCTTCAATAACAATGACTTTCCTTTTTTCCTGTCTCAAACTTATGGATATTTTTAATAAAATAACTGAGCAGGACCAGAATATAGATGTAATGTACCTAAGTGTAAATTGCACACACAGGTAAACGCGTTTTATGACGAACATGAGAACAATGACGCTTCATACACAAAGCTACGATTCCCAGTAGTCGGTATCGTGTTTAGCTATAAACGCAACCACTCTCAGTCACGAGCGATAGGTGGAACTAGGAGAGACAATTGGACTTATGCTCTCCAAGAAAATCGTTTTTCTCGAGTCGGCGCGAGGTTATCATCAGATAAACTAACAGTCGACACCTGCTGGGAAAGGCGTCAATTATCTACATGTTCCTACTTATCTATATGTTATATTTTTTTTTTGTGGTATTATAATAATAATAAATAAATCGTTTATTGACCAAATAGTGTTCTTACATTTCCTTATAACTGAGTACAAATAAACTACTCCTAAGATTATTTTTACAGGGGAAACATAATTTTATGTTTTAACTTGTGGACTCCACACTAGGTCATGCCTGTCTCATGGAGTCCTTGAGAGTTTTTAACAATTTGAAATATCATGGTCGATACTGTATTGTAAAATTTAATACATATTATTTTAAGAAAAAAAAGTAACAAGTTTTTATTTACATTATATCAGATAACATTTAAAATAATAATACATTATATTATGTACGGTCGCGGTTATTAATGTAGTATTATCTTAAGGACTGTATTGCTGTGAACGCGCGGTAAAGGCCGTACCTACGTCTGTGTGCATAAAGTGATGTATCAACACAGAACGCTCACCTCATAATGGGGGCTATCGCGTGTGAATTTGCCACTAGAGGCGCTTGAGTCGCGTGAGGTCCAATAACATTCACTTTTCACTGGTTTTGGCGGGCTTCGTGACATAAATTGTAATTTCTTTCATTTACCTGTTGAAAAGTGATCTCCTTCGTGAAATTATCGCAAACATGGATTATTTGGCGATGAATGTGAACGCTTTGAAACCGGAACTAAGAAAAAGAGACGCAAAAATAAGCGGCCTCAAAGAGCAGCTGATTCAGAGGTTTGTTTTACAGGTTTTTTTTGCTTATACACTTATTTTTCCCAAAAGTATGCTTGTTTGCAGAGGTAACAGCTAGTTTTTTCTTTATACAGACTTCAAGAGTATGACCGAACTTTACTTAACTTTTTTGGAAACGTAGAGGAATACATAGTATTACAAAACGATTCGGTGTATACTGTTGAGTGGCCCAGCAGTGTAACGGCTAGCACGTTTTCTTTTAATTTCCTTTCTTTCTTCACATTCTTAGTTGCAAGAAAATTGACTAGGCACAACTTTTGGCTTTAATTTAGGAGTAGCTGAAAATTTGTGAACAGAAGATTACAAGAGATGAAAGTAACGTAAAAGTTACTCAAATCAGGATGAATAAGAGAGATAATTACTTACGATTTTCTGCATTTAATTCTTTGGGTAACACATAATCCAAGGGGTTAAAATGTTTTTTACAAACACGAGAATGTTTTGTCGCAGTATAGTTATTCCCGCGAACCGCCACTATACAGCCACTGTTTTAGAACAGTTTTATCTTTTGGAAATATGTGTCCTCCTTTTTTTTCTGAACAAAACGGAACTGCACAACATTGCATAGCTACTCGATATGATGATAGTTATTTATAATTAATAAACTTAATGAGATTCAAGATTTAAAACTTTGTTTCGGCGCCGATCTTATAAAGTCGCCTTTGACAGCTATACCTCTGGACCTTAGTCAACAGTGGCGCCAACTGGTGAGCAAAGAAACGATAGTCCCCATTCGCACACTGGCTGGCGTCGAACGAAACAAAAAACATTCCGTCGCTTTTGCACACAGGCTACGTAATTACGTATGACCTTGGTTGGTTCATACCGTTGCTCAAATTGAAATCATTTCATTAAGTACCGATAGCTGGTAGCTTTACGTATTGGATTAATGAACGCATAGGTCTGGGTTCCAATCTCGAGATGGGATTTTTATTTTTCTTTACCAAAAATAATTTTTATCGGTTATTGTTATTCGTTTTTTACAGATTAATAATTATTTTATTTAAAAAAAAAAAAAAAAGTTTTCTATGTGATTTCAAAATATTTATTCGTTATAATTTTATAAACTAAAAAAATAAATAAACTTAGTCAAAATAGTTTATTTTCTCATAAAGAACAATTTATTAAAGACTTAAAATATTGTATCTTAGTAATATAATAATATTGTGGTTTAACTACTAATGTGTATGGGTAATCTAAGTAATCACAACTAGCAAATCAACCCACGTAAATAAAAAAAGTGTGAACTCATTGTCACAATACAATTAAATTACTCAGTACGTTTTGTTTACAGCCAGTGCGATCATTTTAACTTTAGTTGCCTATCTGAAACGTCGAAGTTAACAAATCGTATTTATAAGGACTTATTACGGTTATAGCTTAAGTATTCCTTTTTATTATGAAAAGAAGATTGAAACTAAACCTCAAAATAAACCTTATTACGGATATGACACAATATTATTTTAATATTACTAAAATCAATTGGTAATTTATAACTTAATACTTTGTTTGTATAACCCCCATTATTATCAATGCTATCAAGTAAACGCTGCACGCTGGCGCATGAATCGAACAATATTGAAACATGGGAATATTTCCATGCAATGCAACTTGAACTGCTCATCAGATCTCTCATTCCGTGCTTCCCATCGCTGCTGTATTGCAAAATGTAAACGTTCATGTTTATGTTTTTCAATCAAATATGGGCGTTTGCACGGCGAACTGCACCCTAATTGCGTAACACACGATCAATAAATCATATAATTAATATATGCAAAATATTGTAAAACATTTTAAAAGAGTAACGGTGGAGTTTCTTGCCCATTCTTCTCCATACAAAAACTACCTTTTGGAAGGGGCGACTAGAATCAATTTTATTTTAATTTTGACGTTCAAAAGTGCCTTTAATGTGCCCATTTGAAATAAATGATTTGACTTTGACTTCAATCGGAATCGGTTTCATTTTGACAGTTAAACAACATTCATTGCGTTATTTACGGGAATAGGGAGCAATTAGTTCAACCAGGTTTCAGGCTGGCTAAAGTAGACTCATCTTTCATGGGGTACTGTTTAAAATGTTACAATAAAATACCTCCCCACATAATAGAACAGAATGAAACGAAATTTAAATCTTGTATAAAACGCACACTATGCAGCCAGGCATATTATAAATTAGGGGATTACATCGCTGATAAAAATGCTTGGCTAAACGCTGGTCCTGCTCCATAAGGACGCATAAATAAATTGATTAGCATTTGAAAATACTGTTGGAGCTACTGAAGATTTAAAAATACTTTTTTGCATTATATAAATTCAATCTCCTAGTATTGTATAATTGTATAGCACATGTGTGAGTACTATGTACATACTATAAAGCTACCATTTACTGGGTACGTCTTTCATTGACTTGAATGTGCCCTGGCAGCAGAGAGTATGTCATGCTCACTCAAATGTCTCGCTGATGGTGGCGCGTGTGTTGGATCATTTGGTTCCCTTCAAAATGGTTGAGCTGAATGGTGCTGATCCACGCGTCATGTTCGTGAACGGGCGCCGTCAGTAGGGACTGGTCATCTCTTTGCTGCCATGGCTTATTTTAATTTAACTTAATATTTGAATTGTACTTATTTTTATTTTTTTAAACTTTTCATTACGGACGCTTTTAACGTTCTGCATCGTTCTCACATGCATAATTTATAACATAAATGATGTAACCAATACTTTGTAACCATATATTGATTTAAAAGAGTGTCCATGGAGTTTCTTGCCCGTTCTTCTCCATAGGTACCTACGCTTTGGAATGGGCAACTAGCTTCATTTTTCTGACTGACCGACCCCTTGACAATTCAAAAGTGCCTGTAATTGGTTTAATTGAAATAAATACTTTGAGTTTGAGTTTACGTGTTGAGCAGACAAATTTTTTGAACTTATGAAGCAATGGATTAGCAATTTGCTTCAAAATTATTCAGATTCCGATTGATCGTGTGTTACGCAATTATGGTGCGGTTCTTAAAAATGTGTCGAATAATTCGGCAAAATATCTCGTTGGTATGAAACTACTTGTTTCATTATTCACTGACTAGCTGGGGCCATCTTTTGACCCTCCGACTCACAGTAGGTATTTCTATAAAACAAAAAAGAGTACTGTTAGGCTTGTAGCAAAATACGAATATTACCAATTTGAAACAAAATTATTTTGAAAATAGAAATGTTACATCTATACATATAATCAATTTGTAGAAAAGTGGTGTCTGTACAATGGAAATATATAAAAAAAAACTAACAGGGGTTGTTATTATATCGATGCCGAACCCGAAATTGTAATTAATTTTTTTTTTGTCTGTTTGTCTGTTTGTCTGTGTGTTTGTGCACGCTAATATCAGAAACGGCTTATTCGATTTATATGCGGTTTTCACTAATATATTTTAGTAAGCTTCACTTAACATTTAGTGTTTATTTCATGTAAATCGGTTCATAAATAAAAAAGTTATGACAATTTAAAGAATCACGGCGAACATTTATTAAGGTATTCTATCAGAGTACGTACAGGCCTCACGCCTGCGCGTCTATGGCTATATAAAGCGCGCTGAGAGCCGCGCCGCTGCCCCCCATCAGAGCAGGAGTCCCTCAGGGCTCCGTACTCGCCCCTCTCTTATTTACGCTGTTCACTAGCGACATCCCTAAAGATGCTAAGTCCCAATTGGCTCTGTGCGCAGACGACACAGCCATCTATTACACTGGTCGCAGCCATATCCAACTACGACTTCGTCTCCAAACCGCAGTCAATAAGTTGGCTGCTTGGTTCAGGAAATGGCGAATCGAAGTCAACCCCGATAAGAGTCAAGCGGTGCTCTATTCGAGACCCAGACGACAACCCACCCCCCCTCCACCTATCACCATGTTCGGCAAGCCGATCCCTTGGGAAAAGCGAGCCAAATACCTTGGTGTTATTCTTCTCCTTCTCCTCACCTTCTCAGAGCACATAAAGACGGTCCGTTCGCGCGCCTCTTTCGCTCTAGGCTGCCTTCATTCCGTCCTCAATGAACGCAGCAAGCTGTCACTCAAGTGCAAAAAGCGCCTGTACACAGCATGCATCCGTCCCATAATGACTTGCATAGTCTTCGCTCACGCAAAGCCCCGTCACATCCATAGGATACAAACCCTGCAGAACCGATTCCTCCGCAAGGCCACAAACTCCCCTTGGTTCGTTCGCAATGAGATCCTCCATGTTGATCTCAAGATCCCCACTATCCAGCAGTAAAAGAAACGTCTCCAAGCGTTTCTTTGCCACAGCCGCTAATCACCCCAACCCTCAGATGGTCGCCAACTACACCCCCTCCAAACTCAGTAAAATTCGCCGTCCAAGGCATGTTCTCGACGATGACCCCATAACCCTCCTCTAGGAGAGCGATAGGGCAGTACAGTATACAAACACAAATTACCGACATTCCGACCTCGCCGCCGAGGTCCCTCGCGACGCCCCCAAGTAAATTCTCCCCCCTGACCCTTGCCCGCTGAAGTGCCAGCCCGCGTTGTAGCTGAGCCTGTAGCTTTAAATTCCTCGACTGAGACCTCTGAGTTTGTTTCGGCCTTTCTTCTCAGAGATAGTCCTAGGAAACGCCGCGCTCATCAAAGCATTAATACTACTAATTCGATCCAGCCTGTCCCCTTGCTGCCCTCTCCCAGCGACGCCCTAAGCCAAGGTTCGTACCCCACAGGGGGTGCCTTTAGCGTGCAGTCGTTTAGTATTAATCTAGATGTAGCCCTGGCTGGAGGGTTTAAGTATTCCTAAGGCAACCACAGAATAGTCCGGTAAAGTAGTCACGTCCTCTCAAGCAAAAAAAAAAAATGACTGTTTGCATATTTCATTTATTTATATTTTAGGGTTTGTAGGTTAAGTTCTATTTCTTAATTTTCTTTAAAATAATTGTTTACGATAGTATGTGTTTACTAAATAACTGTGTGTTAAGTAGTAAGTACTATTTTATTGTAAGAATGCCTCGAAGAAGATCCAACCTCTCCCAATGTAGCAAAAATGCTAAAAGGATGAGATTAGTTCGATCACAGGAATCTGAAGAAGGTCGTGAGGCAAGGCTTTCTGCAACTCGGGAACATCAGGCTAGGTTTCGTGCTGCAGAAACTTCGACTCAGCGAGAATCTAGACTGAGTTCAAATCGTTCTCGAATGATGACAACTCGAAATAGGGAAAACGGGGAACAACGAAAGGCACGTTTATCTGTCGATCGCGAAGCTCACGCGCTATCGCGTGAGTCTGAGACTTCTGCGAACCCATAATGCTTCTTAGAAATTTAAGCCCCCCAAAACTTTGCAATGGCACCAGGTTAAAAGTGACCAATTTACAACGAAATCTGATAGAAGCAGAGATTTTAACAGGGTGTGGAAAAGGTGAAAGTGTTTTCATTCCTCAGATTCCTCTCATTCCAAACAATTTTCCATTTAGTTTTAAACGAGTCCAGTTTCCAGTCAGCCTATGTTTTGCGATGACAATTAATAAAGCAGATCTAAGTATCAGCTTTTTCTCGCACGGTCAGTTGTATGTGGCTCTGTCACGGGTTAGCAATCCTAGGAGCCTGTATGCTTTCATCCCCGATGGCCATACGTCAAATATCGTATACAGAGAAGCATTACTGTAAAGTAAATTTTTTGCTACCCAAACGACGGTATATGTAATTCAAAATATGCTGCCCGAAAAGTCACTATTCCACGCGGACGAAGTCGCGGGCACAGCTAGTATTATATTATATTATTATTATATACTTAATGTTATATTTTATATTCAACATCATTTGTTATTCTTCTATTATATTTAGGCTTTATGATAAATATAAAACGTTTAAAAATAACTAAAAGGATCGGCAGTTATACTTTAATTAGAAAAAAAATCGATAAAATAATTAAATCATAATACTCAGAAAGTCCGGTTTCATCAAATATCTGTGATATAATATTAAGTCCACTTTTACGCAGCGCGTTAATATCTGCTTTCATCTCAATATTTAAATTTCCTTGCTAATAGATTAAACATACGTCACTAATCTACAATAACAACCAACCAAAAACAAATAACGTTCTATTTCATCGCGGTGAATAAATAAATAAAATAAATATCCCTGGACATTTCACACAGCGCCATCTAGTCCCAAGCTAAGCAACCTAATGCTTGTGTTATGGTAACTAGATGGCTGATAAACTACTTATATACATTTTTTTTTTGTAAATACATACATATTATAGATAGAAAAACACCCAGACTCGGAACAAATACATGTAGGACTTACAAATATTTGTTACGTGCGGGAATCGAACCCGCGACACGCAGCGCAGCAGTCCGATCGCTCAGCCACTGCGCTAACTGTGTTGTCAAACACAGTTAGCGCAGTGGCTGAGCGAATGAGCGAATGAGTCGTAAGTTAACTGCATCTGTCTACCTTATAATTTATTTATTTAGATTTCTGTGGGTATAATCATAAAGTTTAACGAATTATGTGAACAAGGCGAACATTATCATGTCAGAACTATATTCAATAGCGTGATTATTCGAGTAAGTGTTTGGGTGTTTATTTTATTTCTTTTTTTATAAATTATATCGCGGATTGGGCCGGAGATAGCCTACTTCCCCTCTTTATACTATCGTTGAATTTATGAACTACAATCAGTTGCAAACAAATGTGAGAGTGTGTGTCTATAGTATAGAAATTACTCATTAGAAGAAGGTCGTAAGTTAAACAGAAGTGTCAATCTATTGCTTCGTGAAACTGTCACCTCACTTTTGACCCTTACTGTATTTGTGAAAAAATAAATAAATTATATTAATACTTATGCTATATTAATTACTTTCGTGTCTTTAGAGTTTATTGTAAGTACGTACCCAAACATTTTGCGGCAAGGTTCACCTCACACAGCTTGAGTTGAAGGATCATGAGCTTCCGACACCTCCAGGCCACATACGGCGTGTATGGCAACCTTAATGTGCATATTAGTGATAACTTACCTTATAACAAGCACCTGTGCCGCTCATAAAAAATCGTTTTAATTCCATTACCGCTTCAGTTTGATTTAGTTGGACGCGCGAGCGATCACGCGCCGCGCCATATTGAATACTTAGCGATCATGTAACGGCTCTAATCTATTTTCACATTTGGAAGATTTATTATTGCAAAGTTGTGAACTGTCCATAATTATGTTTAAGGCGCAAACCAACAACCAAGGTGGACGGACCGCCATTGTGCTGTGACGTTCTGGTGACGACGTATTGGTGAGTTGATTTTCAAACGCGTTGCTTTTAAGTAGCGTCGTGGACGACGGGCCTTATGGTAGCTACCTGTCAGTTTTCAACTAGTATTTTGATGATGGTTTACCATACCATCGGGGAGTTTTATAACAATAATTCATGCTCCCTGGTAACTTAGTCCTGAGATTCATGTGTGTGGCGTGTTCCGCGACATCTCATTGATAAAACAATACCAGCGCGCAGGGGTTGCAGGTGTGACTTGTGAGTTCTTTTATGTATTCGTCGAGATCAGTCAAATATGTTATACCTATTGAGACTGACTCCATTTCACGAGGTACTGATCCACCGTGGGTGAATGCGATCAGGTTGAGATGAAGACTAAAATAAAATAGTCGTAACGACACATTCATTGTACTAGTCTGTATCACCTCCCTTGCTTACATGACCGTCGTAGGCTCCTATTTCTGCCTGCAACTTAAACGGCCGTGTTACGTTTTGACAGCTATGCGTGCCAGTCGATTACAGTACAGCAGTGCGATTCTGTAAGCATCTCACCGTGAAAACTTAGGTGAAGTAAGCGTGGAATGAGCTGTCCTATCAACTAATGCTAAGGATTAGCACTATTAACAGCTCACTCTAAGCTCACTTCACCCAACTTTTCACGGTCAGTTTTTTACAGAATTGATCGGCAGGCAGTGATCAACTTTGTCTCTGACAGGTTTCGCATAGAATTGTGTTAGAATAGAATAGGATATGCTATATATTTTTATGCAGAACATGATGTGGTACTTAAAAGGTCTTCAATATAAATATTATAGTATCACATATTTTGCTTACTTCTTTCAGGGTGCAAAAATACCTTAAAATAACAAAAATACTTTAATTATGACTAGTGAGATCGTAATATGTGAACCGCTAGTAGTATTTACTAAAGCTATGTATTTGGGACAGCCTACTATAATATTATAAACGTGAAGGTTTGTATGGATGGATGGATGTTTGTTACTCTTTTGCGCTAAAACTACTAAACGGATTTGGATGAAATTTGGCACACAGGTGGTTTATAACCAGAATTAACGTATAGAACTTTTATCCCGACATTCCCACGACATCGAAACTTATGCGGGTGAAACCGCGGGGCGCAGCTAGTTGGTTATAATTTAAGGATTCACTTGTAGTGTAGAATACATACATAAAGAGCCTTTTCTTAAGTTTCTTTTTGAAAGTTTGTACTGACCTTCAGGGTAGTATAATTGTTTCGAAAAGGTTATGGATGAAGAGTTGCACAAAATCTGTAATTCAAACAAGCATCATCACTTGTGGTGATTTTAATGTTAATTTGTTCGAAAATTCTGGATTAGGTACTAACATTATAAGTTTGTTTCTATCGTACAATCTTGTTAACCAATTTTTGGAGCCCACTAGAATAAGTCCTACTAGTGCCACATGCCTAGATAATGTATATACAGATGTTATACCAACCCACAAAGAGATGATTAATTTAATAGACTCAGATCATTGCGGACAATTGATCACTATTCCAAATCTGAACAAAAAAGTTACAAAAAAAGATATCATTGTTAACCCAAAAACTACTAATCGCATCGAAGCATTTAAAACTAACTTTTGAGTAAATTACCACTTTTTACGACTAGTAATGACCCTAATCAACAATAATAGTTCAATTTTTTTAAAATATTTATTCCTAAGACATGGTTGGTTGGTTATGCTTCCTTCAGTGACGATCACCATTGGTATACATAAAAGTAGAAAACGACTTTATGAATTGCACGATGAACGAACATGTATAATAAAGTAAAAAAATAAAGTAAATAAAAAGTGCTAAATTTAATTTATATGATATGAATCTAAATTAATATTTAAAAAATGTTTGTCGTATGGCCAAGCTACGTTATTTGAGTTCAAACATATTTTGTTTAGTATTGTAACTAAAATAACATGGAATATCATTAATAGCGAAAAGGGAAGGTCATGCAACCGAAGTAGTAACTACAGCCTTGCTATTGATGAGAATATAATTATCTCAGATTTTCAAGTCGCCGCGGCTTTTGAAAATGTCTTTGCAAAATTCGTCACCCACTGCTGCAGAAAACGAAAACGTTGTGATTCTGAATTTCATTTCCAATATTTCCCCTGCAAATATATAATTAAAACCTTTCACACGTTAAATGAAAGACTGCAGATCTACATAAATGGGGTAATACTGTGGGTGTTGCTAAGATTATAAACGTTGTAGCACCTACTTTAGCTGTTATTTTTAAATTAATTTCCATTAACCAATCGGTCAATACAATTGACTGTGGTGAGCTTCCTGATCTTATGAAAAACCATAAAATAATAATCGGGCATAAGACCCTACTAATTATAGACCTATTTCAGTGCTTCCTATCTTAGTAAAATTGTTGAAAAACTTGTTTTAAATCAAATGCAAAGATTGTTTTAATAAACATCAATTGCCGCTTCGATCAGTTCGGTTCTACAAGGGGTCGTTTGATTACTGATGCCGTACTTGAACTTTTTGGACATGTTTATAATGCATGCCTGCATGGGAGGACAAATGCGATGCTTTGGGCAAATTGCTGTTTGTAGAAGGAATTCAATTGTGTTCTTCATGAGAAATTAATCAGGAAACTCCACCACCATGAAATCCGGAACGCCTCTCTGGATCTTATATCTTATGAGAGTTGATTTTAATGGAAAAAGATTACCCGGATCAGTTGTAAGAATAGGGGTCCCCCAGGGCTCAATTCTTTATTTATATAAAGGACTTGCCTTACCTTATAAAGGATAGAGATGGATATAGTGATAGATAAGGATGGATATAGTGTTGTTTTCAGACGACACTTTACTTATATTTAAGCTTAAATTGTTACTGACAATGTAAATAGCGTCCTCGCAAAAGAAGATAACTGCTTAATGTTAATAACCCACTTCTTAACGAGAAAAGAACTAAATGTTTGAACGTAATGTAAATACTTTTTCTTTCTTTCTTTCACGGTTCATGAGACACAGCCTAGTGACATACAGACAGACGGACAGACGGTGAAGTCTTAGTGATAGGGTCCCGTTTTTAGGGCTGAAACTGCGTTAAGCGGACGCCCGCGCGGTTCCATACAAAATTGCTCCGTCGCGGCGACCCGCACGGGCGTCTGTCGCGGGAGGGTGAGACCCGCGTCCGGGCAACGGAGCCCGCCTTCATTCGACGGAATCCGTCGCGGGGGCGTATGCGCGCTTCCCTAATAATAATATTAATAACCCCACCGCCGTATTTCCACGTTGAGGTCGTGGTGGGGCTTGCGTGCTCCGAACTCTAGGCCTGTGCCGGGAGAGTTTACTTTGCCGGAACAGGTGTAGGGTGAGGAGGAGCCAGACCAAGAGAGATACAGAAATCCGCATGGCAGCATGTGGCGAGCTTTTGGGCAGTAGCGACCCCACGGACATAATCCAATATCTTTGTTTCCATGTCCTGCAACAGTCCTACACCAACCAGGGGTTGTCCTTGGGTGCGCTTGCATAGTGCGAACAGGGATAATCGTCGGTTGGTGCCTCATTTCATTATAAAGTCTAACGGGCCTCTGCGAGTTCGCTTCGGCCTCCCGTACGTCTTCCAAAGATCCGGGACCCCAGGATCCCGAGAAATATCAAAAGAAAAAATATTAATAAATCCCGGATGAAATCCCCATCGTGAAATCCACGGAGCCAACCCGCGTGTCCACGCGCGTGCTCACGCGACGGGTGCCCGTCGCTGGCGCCCGCTTGACGCAGTTTCAGGCCTTAGGGTTCTGTAGTCACATCTCGGAATCCTTATAGTTTCATCATGTCCGTCCGTTCGTCCGTCCTCGGCATACCTAAACGGTTAGTGGTAGAAAGATGAAACTTTGCATAGATACGTGTAATTGTGTATTTACCACGTCAACAAAGTGCTAAAATAAAATCACGAAAAACTTCGATCAATAATAGTACCTACTAGATTAAGGATCATCTACGATCGATTCTGTAAAAATTCCACCGTGAAATCTCAAGTGAAGTGAGCTTGATGTGAGTTGTCAGTAGTGTCAGTCCCTAGCATTATTTGGAATGACAGCTCACTCCACGATCACTTCACCTAAGTTTTCACGGTGAGATGGTTACAGAATCGCACTGCAGGAACAAAAATCAGTCGCCCAAGTGGCCACGTTTGCACACACATAAACATCTACATTTCTTATAAAAAGTTTAATAATATTAACAACTTCAGTTTATTATAAACCTTAATGCTTAAATATAAAGTTTAATTACCATTGCAAAATATATTTAAAATGTCGCTTGAAAATAAAATCATTCTATTTTTAAATTTTCAGTCATTCATTCTAAAATGAAACTTTATAGTCTAAGTAATAAGGTTAAAAACATAGTAATTTGAAATAAGACCACAAAAGTATTTGTGGTCTTATTTTTCGGGCTGTTTTTGAAGCGCTCATAGGGAATCTAGTACTATTATTGATCGATGACGAAAAAAGTTTTTTTTCGGGGCGATGTGTGCGTGGTGACTGACATTGTGAGCAGTATGTACAGTAGCGATATAGTTTTGTAGTGTCACGCACACTACAAAACACTACAAAACTGGTTACTTAACTCCTTTGCAGACTGTACATACCTCCCCTACACGTAAAGTAGGGATGATTTTTTTTTCTCGCGCCTGCCCCTGAGTTTGGGGTATATTATTAGATAGGTCTTTTAAAAACATTGAGAGGTTTTGAAGACGATTTTGATTTTTTGATTTAGGTATAGGTACGTTTGCATATTCAACTTTAAAGCGCATTTTTTTGTTAAAATAACGGCTGGCTCGAAAAATCTGAATAAAGAAAGAAATACAGTGTGAACTATGAAATAAGTAATGTCTATAACTGATTTCTGGTGATTCCTCACGGGGTGTTATACGAGTAAAACAATCGAACCCTTTATGCACGCGTTGTTATAGCAACAGTTCAGATAGAATGTGGTAGCTGGAACGCGCCGATATCACCAGCGAACAACCGTAGGATATGGTCACTATGGTCAGAAGACCCACTTTATACAATGCTCATAGCCTACAGACTGTTCTGATTCACCCATGATTCACCATTCCGAAGTACCTATGTAGCCGGCTTAAGGTGTCAAAGTGTTATTTGATAACACCACCTCTAATTAGAATCTTTATTTATTATTATTAATGATTCTCACTTGTTCTTGGTTTGTTAGTCCCGTTAGCAACAGCCCACGTTTGTACAAGTATAGATATTCTTATTGTGCTTGGATTTAACTGGCGGCGCTGTCGTCGCCGCGTCGCTGGTGCGATGGAACATTGTTATAGCATGTTGATGGTGTGGTCCTACTGTGGCTGCCTGTACAGTGTTCGGAGGCAGTGTATAATTCGGCGCGCGGCGCAGACGCCGGTTGGACCGGTCCTCCTCCCGCGCCCCGCGCCCGCGCCGGCCGCTTGGCGCTCCGCGACCAGTCCTGCGAGGTAGTGGCACTCGCAAAAACTGCCACAGTCAAGCCGCAAGCCTCCGTCTTATTTGTTTTGGTAATGTCTGTTTGAATCGCGGTCAGTAGAAAAACGTGAGTGTCGCGGAATGTCAGCGGTGTCGGTACTGTGGTGCCGCGAGTGTCCAGTGTCGGTTATGTAGTGTCGGCGGGAGATGTCGCGTGCAACAACATGCTCGCCGTCCGCCATGCGAAGGTATACCTCTAAATGTCATACTGTCACCAACCAGGCCGAAGGGGGCGCTCGCTGCAGCCTGCTGTCACTTCATAGTATACTTTAGTTACTTAGCTTTGGATCTGTTGACTACTAAATTACTGATGTCTGTTTTTTTACAGTAAACAAAATTTTATTAGCGGTTGATGATATTTTAGTAGGTAGTTATAAAAACATTCCAAATTGTGAATCAGGTTAGGCGTAGAGGCCCAATTTTGCAACTTCCTGAATCATAACACGAACGTTGATCCTAATAATGTAGTCGTTGAGCCATCGATGAAAATATGTCGGTAAGTACGTCGCGGCCGTTGATACGACGTGAACATGTGCTTAACGTAGGACCGCGCTAAGAGCTCGCGGCTCCTCTCCGCCGGGGACCATCACTTGCAAGGATTATGGCTCCACTACTTACAATAATCTGCACAGATTACACTACAGTGTAGTGAGTTTCACATCCTTACAGAACAGAGGAACATCGTACAGTCTGCGTCTCCCGAGGGGAATGTTAAGGGATGTTACAAGCGCGTTACACAATGTTTATAGTCTGTGACTCCATAAAGCCGAGGCTCGAGAATCGATAAATAAAGTGAAGCAGGAGGTAATACTGCTGCTTATCATCCGCGGGACATTAGGGGCAGCCGCGGCTAAATGAGGTGGCGCTAACAAAAGGAACCATGCAATAACCCCGAGCAATGGCGCGGAAACTCCGCGCAACTCCGCACCAACGCCATGCAGACGACGTACTCATCGATTGCTCGATGATTTACTCATCAACCGAGCATTTTACAGAAGCGATGAACTGTCCTATCTAATGCCACTGATTACCAAATCAGTGACACCAGTTAGGACAGTACATCACTTTCCCCCTCCTTTAAACTTGTGTGGAATTTCTATATTTATGTCTGTAATTATATCATCATCTGCCTGCCTTTTCCCAACTGTGTTGGGGTCGGCTTCCATTTTAACCGGATGCAGCTGAGTACCAGTATTTTAGATGGAGCGACTGCCTATCATAATTATGTAAAAAATAAATAAATAAAAATAGCTTATTGGTAAAGACAAGTTTAGGTATAACAAAATTTTGTGATTGGATCCTCCTTTTAGGCAGATAGTGCCTGTGTTAGGAGAGTCCGCTCTTCCATAGCGAGTTGTGTTATTCAAAAAGCAAAACGTATAATTTGTATGCTAAAACTATTTACATTAAAATAATTTTTAAGATTAAATTACATTCGATCAAATGTTTGCATGAGTGGGTGTAAGTATGTGTGTGAGTATATGTGAGTGAGAGAGAGAGAGTGTAGCCTTTAGGTGTGAAGAGTTTACATGAGTGTGAGTGTGTGTCAAGGTTTCAGAAGTGTTTCGGTTTCATTGTAGGTAAGCGTTTGTATCCATTCCATTATTATTTTTTTACTGTCATAATACAATACTTTTTGGGATAAATGTAGATGTATTTATTGATTTTATTATATAGCGCAGCGGATCGTTTGCTAAATTGCATACTGACAAATAGAGTCCTTGTCCTAGGGATATTTAATATTATGTCTTTCCTTCTTTTTGTCAGCATCATAGGAAAGAGACTTATGTTTTTTTAATACAATTTGTGTAATGTAAAGTTTCCTGACTGAGAGCAAGTTACCAAGTCGAAATAGGTCTTCAGTAGGATATCTCTTTTTTTTTAACCCCCGACGTAAAAACGACGGGGTGTTATAAGTTTGACGTGTCTGTGTGTGTGGGGGTGTGTGTGTGTGTGTGTGTATATGTCTGTCTGTGGCATCATAGCTCCCGGACGAATGAACCGATTTTGATTTTGTTTTTTTAATACTTAATGTGCGTGTGTATTATGTCTGTAATTTATATGGTGTACATAATAAAGAGTATTGCATTCTAACTCTATGTTACGCAATTAGTTTAGGAGATTTAATTTTGCTCAAAACGATTCCCCAATAACTTCAGGCTATTTATCAATATTTGATCGTGTCGACTGTCATAGAAATGTGCACGACAGCCGACAGCCGACACTGACAGCCTAACGTGATCGTCGAAGCACGAGCTCTCGGAGCACAACGTATGTCGTACTGAACATTGTTTGCTGTTTATTTATGTTCCGTTTACACACATTACAAGAACATACAGAAATCGCACTCCGGACAGTGCGCGGTAAGGTAGGAATGTGCATTGAAATAAGTAATTAGGATGGACTAATACGTCTGATTGTACCTACTTCAACGAAGGTTTGTTTTGGTTCTATTCTTGTATTCTTGATTGCTATGATATGCATCATGTGAGGTAGATCTTCTGTAGTTATCGGTACATTGTAAGTGACGTCGCACATTGCGCTGTTCTGTCGAGTGCTAACGTTTTACGACACGATGTGCGAAAACAATAGGATGCACCGATATCATTTTATGGTTAAGGATGAAGTATTTAACATAAAATATGATTTATTTGAACAGTCTTCGTTCACTACAGATCTACGTTGGCTACAAGTAAACTGGCGTTACCAAACTTGGCAGGCAGACAGGTGATCTTACTACTGACTGATAAATTGACTGCATCAACACTGCCCTATGTACTTTTATGTGAGTAAGTACTCACTGGGTTGTTAAATTGTTATCTCTAAATTCTTTACTACTATTTTTCTACAAAAAAATGATGTCGGGTGGGTAGTCTATTTATATTTCGGCTTTAATTTTCGAGTAGCTACTTGGTACTTTCTCCGTTGCCGTCGATACAAAGCTGGAGTTTTTATTCGTTTGCTTGCGATGTAAAAGTCATCAGCGCTGTAAACAAACAGAAGAGCGCGGGCGGCGGCGGGAGAAAAACTTGCATAACTTATAGCGTCCGACACCGGGCATGGAACAATTGGATAAGGAATTCTCCTTCAAATAAATGTTTACATTTTTCTGTATATAGTTGGTTGGTACATACAACCGCTGTTCTAATTTAAAGAAAAACAACAATCTTGAATACTGTTTGCCCACACCGTCATAATATGAAAACAAAAAATGTTAAGGATACTAATAAATTATTGTTTTATATTATATCGGGCATGCCAATCGCGTAACACGCTTGCAATAAACTCTTATTAACTTATTTAAAATCGCATATAGTACTATACAACGTGTTTTTTTATATCCCATAACTCTAGGGGGTCATAATGTACTCATCATTATGAACAACTTTTACTATGGGACCAAACCTGAAAGCGCGAAAAAAAATCAGCTGTTCCCTACATTTATGTTCGAATAACTCGTCAAAATGTAGGGAACACCAGATTTTTGTATCGTGATTTCAGGTTTGGTCCAATAGTAAAAGTTGTTCATAATGATGAGTACAATGACCCCCTAGAGTTATGGGATATAAAAAAAAACACGTTTTAGATTGCCCTAAGCTGTTAAGCAGTTTATGATTAGTTAAACATTTGCAAAATATTTCGCAAACCTAGCTTGTTGCATGTCCGACATTCCAAGACCGCGTACAGGCAGAATTCGTATCTAATACGTGTGAGCAGAAGTTTTAACAAAGTGACTAGTGAACACGATTAGGACATTTTCAATACCAGTGTTTCTCGGCTTAAGCATTTGTTGGTGAAAAGCTTTTTTCCGGAAATGTAATTGTTTGCATCTGAATGATTTTTAGTTTATTAGACGATCGTGTTATTTTGTTTCCTAATATATTATATTATGTTAAATACCGACCTTTTTAGGGTTCCGTAGCCAAATGGAAAAAAACGGAACCCTTATGGATTCGACATGTCTGTCTGGCTGTCTGTCTGTCCGTCCGTATGTCACAGCCACTTTTTTCCGAAACTATATAAGAGCTATACTGTTGAAACTTGGTAAGTAGATGTATTCTGTAAACCGCATTAAGATTTTCACACAAAAATAGAAAAAAAAAACAATAAATTTCAAAAATGAAAGAAAAGAAAGAAAAATGCATTTATTTGCGGCAAACATGACGCATAAAAAAAGGACATAAACACACAAAAAAAAAACAAGTTGGGGGTAAACATGCGTCACATTCACGCAAAACGGCCATCGCTCAGCATAATGCTAAGACCCTATACGAGACAGAGCCCCAGCGCTGGTTTTCGCCGGCGCTGACGTGATGACGATGAAATGATATTGAGGTTTATAATGTAATTTTTTTTAAGCTGTTTGCGCAAGAGACACTTCCAAAGTGGTGAAATGTGTGTCCCCCCTCCCTGTAACTTCTAAAATAAGTGAATGATAAAACAAAAAAATATATATGATGTACTTACATTACCATGTAAACTTCCACCGAAAATTGGTTTGAACGAGATCTAGTAAGTAGTTTTTTTTAATACGTCAATTTGTAAACCGCAATTTATTTTTCATTCAATCAACTCATGATTGATTTTTATAGATAATGGTACGGAACCCTTCGTGCGCGAGTCCGACTCGCACTTGGCCGGTTTTTTGTTGTTGTTTTTTTTTTTATTTCAAGTGTTTATCAGTGGAAACTTGTAAATTGCATTCAAATGAATATTGTTTAAGAACGCGGTTTATATTAGCTGTAACTTTCCCGAATATAATAAAATAAAATAAAAATCAAACACCAAAGGATTTTGAAGGAAATTGCTAATCCATTGCTTCATATGCACGAAACATTCGTCAGCTCTACAATGTAAATAACGCAATTAATGTCATTGAACTGTCAAAGTGGACTTCTTTAGGCCTGGACATGGTGTAAAAACCACTTACATCTTTTTTCTATAATTCCTCATGTTTGTGTAACAGTGTTCTTCCAGTTTTCGTATTATTCTAGTCAGCGAAACTGGAATTGTACGTAATTTAAAGTAGAACCTAAACAAGCTAAACTTGAGTTACGTCATGTTCTGATACAGGCGCTGTTTGTTTAGGACAAGCACTGATGGAACGTGATGTATGTAGTCTGCTGATGCAGAAGGACTAGCTTTACAAGAGGGTGAATGTGTTCCGAATGAGTGGTATTGTAGTATACATTAAGAAGCTATAATGCTTGTACCTAATACTTGTATGCCATTGCAAAGGTTCTTAAATACTTAACTTTATAAATATTCAAACTAAAAGTCATGATGTCATGAATCAATATTATTTGCCTCCTCGTGCAACGTTACAATTCTGTCTTCCAAGGAGCTCTTAGCACAATATGCGAGTCAAGAGAGCAAACCGATTTCCGACCCTTTTAGAGGACCTCCTTCAACCCTTAGAGCATTGTTAGCCACATGTGTCCGATTGGAGCACAGAGCTGCTGTACTCGCACGAGGACGAGGAGTCATTAACCAGTGCGCTGACAGGACAAAGCGCATAAATACGGCGGGGGCGAGTGAACGAGCGAGTCGGGTGAACGAACTGAACGTAGCACAAACGCTCATTTGTACCTGCACTTTAACAATTATTTTTGCATACGTGTGAAAGTGAGGGCAAGCTCTTTGTTTTAAATTCTCTAGCTAAATTATATTTTGTTCTAAGGGTGGTGGGACACGATTGACTTTAATGTATATTTAACAGTTTTTTTTTTTACTTCAAATGCATCTCTTGTTAGACTGATTACAAGAGCATCAATGGAATAATACTTTAGAGTAGAGTATTCATTGTTTTGTTTACAGGGTTAAAGGTTAAGTCGACCTAGATCCTTTAAGAGGTTGTAGTTTCCATCATTCCTGACTGATTGTAATATGAAACACCGTACCCCAAACTTAACCGTTTTCAAGATAATTGATTATGATTTTTTTTTATTGTGAATTTTTGTCTATTGACCTATTTTTTTTTTAGGTGTATCTGATTTATTTGTGTTTACGATTTTTGTGTAGAAGATAAGTTGCTTTAATATTCTCAAGACTAAAATTGCTGTTAACTGAACTAACTGAGTCTTAGTAGACGATTGATAGTTATAAAATGAAATAAATTCGTCAACATTATTTTTTTCTTACAGAAATATTTAAATATCTATGACAGTCATGCTGCAGATGTGCTTTAAACATCTACGTTTCAATAGCTATCTAACAGGGTATAACAAGAGGTATCATCAGAATTCTTAGAAAAAAACTTTGATGAAGGGCTCCCAGGTAGTAGGAAAAAATAACGGTACTTTAGCGTCAAATGTATCACTTGGGTCAGAAAACAAAACAAATCAATACAAATAGGTACACATCGACGTTTATTGCTATTTTTACAGAAAGTCTACGATTACAATTCATGTTCCACGTGTCCGTTTCTGTTGCGCACACATCCTCTCCTTCTGTCTTTTTTTTTTTTCAGGATGGGAAATCATCAAATGACCCCTCCCGCTCTGGGTGGAGCGGAGGGAGTGTCAGACTCTTACTGACTAAAACCCACCCGTGTTCCTTCCTTAGCCCTTTATGTTCCAGGGCAGCGGTAACCCTTTCGGACGATCCGTGTCTTACTCTGCTTTTTACTACACCACTTGTTAAACCTCTTCTTATTTCATTTGCATCGATTATTCAGTCTCAAAACATCATCAGATGCTATTGGACGAGGAACACCAAACTCTTCATGTGTCCCACACATAAACATCCATGGGGATTAGTTCTTTAACTATAATTTTAGTGTTTAGAATAATAAAACAACTTATTTACTACACAAAAATCACCAACACATACAGTTTAGAGGCAAAACACCCAAAAAAATAGGCCAAATGACAAAAAATCGGCAATTTAAAAGAAAACGTCAAAGCCTGTGTTTCATAGTCCAATCAGTCAGCAATTATGGCCACTACAACCTCTTAAGGATAGGATCTAGGTCGACTTAACCTTTAACCCTGTATAACTCTGATATTAACATTTATAACAAATCACTTCAGAGAGCCAGCTGCTGCAACTTTTCAATTTTACAAATTAAACAAAGGTCATAAAATAAATGTGAGCGACTCGTAGTGTTACACCCGCTTTACACACAATCTAATTCTATTGATAGTTATTCTATGTAGTTTACACACAATCTAATTCTATTGATAGTTATTCTATGTAGTTTAACAACCTCAAACTCGTTTTCTGCTCCAAATTATTAGCATCCAACAAAACCGTAGATTATTACTTCCACGCAGATCGTTCGACTGGACTTGGAAGTATTACAGCTGAATATCATGTGGTCGGAATAGGCCTTTCACGGCGAGTACTATCACACGTCGCGCGGCACTGCTGCAGACAAACAAAAAGTGTTACTGTTATGTATAAGTACCTATATGACGCCATGCATTAGGGAAGCTACAGAAGGTAGACTACTCAAAAGATGTAATCAGAAACTAGGCAAACAATTAGCGGGCCAAGAATAATTGTACCTAATTGTATCGGATGTCAGCAGATCGACGTGATCGGACAAGCTAATAGGAAAGCGTCTCACTCATAATCTCTTTATTTGTCCCGCAACCAAAACTGCCCGTGCGTTGTGTTGTAAATATATTATAAAGGTTGTTTGACTAATCTTATTCTAAGTACATAGATTACAGAATACCCATAAAATTTTCTGGGAGTGACGGCTATAAGATTCCTTCACAGTGAGAAGGCTACGGCTGGGGGTGCGCAGCACACGCATGCGACAGGACTCGGGTCAGCTGCAGTTACAATGTGTTCGCACTTCAGTAATCTTGTGTTCAGGTTAGCTTGTGATGACGTCAGATTATTTTGACGCAATGTTGTGGGTGGACCGTCTGTATATTCTGTCCGATGCCCATGATTTGTGTTTGAACCGATCGGTTGATACATGTTATTACATCAGCCAATGATTTCGCGCAGAAACAAACTAGTTGGCAGAGGTTGTTGCTCGGGTTACAGAACACAATTATTGAAATCAATCTCATGTTATTAGGGGAACCACTTTTATTGGGATTTAAGGATAAAGAATGTTTATTGTGTAGTAGTCAACCTGTTTGGTATTTTTATGGTGATTTACAAAAGTATTTAGGAAAGGTATTACTGCTAATGTATACACAAATTATGTATATAGTGTACATAACATTTAAAGAAAAAACCGGAATCAAGGCAGCGACGGCCGCTCTGCCCCGTAGTTTAAATAAATTGATCCCAAGAACAAACTTAACATTGTAGTTGAAAATCATGTTCGCCGTCATGTTGACCAACTTACATTTGGAGTTGCAATGTATGCATTGCAACTGCAAATGTAAGTTGGTCGACCATTAGGTACTCATAAACTTGGAAAGCCTATTTAACTGTGATAGTTTTTGTTTTAACTTCGTTATACATATATACGAGGTACTACCGTGAATTGTTTCACCTATCCAATACTAACCGTTTAGCTGTTGACTAACAATAATTTGCAGTTTAAAGCTTAATATTTCAGAAACGGATCCCTTAATCGAAAAATTGTTTGTACAAACCCGCAATATTTTTGAAAGACCCATCTAACAACAGCCCACACCATGGGATACCCGTCTCAAAAATCATGAAAAAGAAATATTTTAGGATACCCCCTAAAATATTTTTTTTCATGATTTTATTTTACCACTTTGTCGGCGTGATTAATATGTATGTCCATGCCACATTATAGCTTTCTAGTACTAAGAGTCTCTGAGCTAAGCTGCGGACGGACAGACGGACGGACATGGCGAAACTATAAGGGTTCCTTGTTAACTACGTTACCCTAAAATAGATATTGGATAGAAGCTGCTAATAAACTAAAAGTAAAATTTGAAAGAAGCGGTGTCTACTAATGAACCGCATGTTGATTTGTTCCTTATGATCTCTAGATTACAGTGGTTGTAATAATTATACTTCGTCTAACGGGAATACTGAGGAATACGATCATAACCTAAAATAATCACTCTATTGTTTAGTGAGTCATCATCATCTGCCTAGCCTTTTCCCAACTATGTTGGGGTTGGCTTCCAGTCTAACCGGATGCAGCTGAATACCAGTATTTTACATGGAGCGACTGCCTATCTGACCTCCACAACCCAGTTACTGGGTAATACGATACCCCTTGGTAAGACTGGTTGTCAGACTTTCGGGCTTCTGACTACCCGTAACGACTGTCAAAGATTCACGAATGACAGCCGGGACCAACGGCTTAACGTGCTTTCCAAGGCACGGAGGGGTCTCGGTATGTAAAGATGGTCACCCATCCACAGACCAACCGCGGCAAGCGTAGCTTAACCTGACCGATCGACCTGTGCGGCTGTTACTATTGTTTAGTGAGTAGGATGAAAATTGGCACACAGGTGGTTTAAAACCAGGATTAACATACCTATAGGATACTTCTTATCCCGATATTCCCACGGGATCGAAACTTATGCGGGTGAAATCGCGGGGCACAGCCAGTGAATCAATATTTTCAATACTTTCTTACATCATCAATGTACGCACTTCCTCAAACTGCATCTAGATGCTTCGACTAAAACAAGCAAAAAATCCATACATACGTACACAAGTAACCGCACATCTGCAGCAGTCTCGGACAATGTCTTCGCAAATTGCGTCAAAATCTTACGGATCAATTAACACGACATCGTTCTGGTGTAAATGCTATACCATCGTAAAAATTCCACATTCATTATTATCCTTCAATTTTCACACAGGAAAAAAAATATCAATTTCATGCATTTCGAAGAAACGGAATAAATAATATAATTATAACTAGCTTCTGCCCGCGGCTTCGCCCGCGTGGATGTCGGAAATTATCCCACGGGAACGTGCTAACAGGATAAAATGTATGTGCTTCCCCAGAATGCCATCTATCTCGCGGGCCCTTTGTGGCTAATTACAGTAGAAAACCAATTGTGTCTCATTAGTGGTGATTAAGAGGGTACCTATATGATATCTTTACCTAAGTACCTACCTAATTTAAAAAAAAAACTCAATAACAGAAAATTAAATACCTACCTACCTAAATAAACCTATTTCTGATGATAACTAATCTAAACTCAATAAATAAGCAAAATCCCTAAAAACTAATATCTATACGAATGACTAATCCTACCTAACAGTATTATAAAATAACCTACGGTCACTACGTACACTATCAAATATACTACCTATACTTTAAAATTAAAATCTATACCTACGACTCATATAAAAATAAACCTAAATAACTCTAAAAACTAAAAAGAATAAAAATGAACTCCACTGCGGGTGACCCAACCTACGACAAACTTAGTATTTGCGGTTGGTACAGTACAGACAGTGGTAATCGGGTATAGGGATCGAACCGCAAAATTAAGTTTGTTTTTTATTGTATATACTTTTCCGGGATAAAAAGTACCCAGTGTGGTGCCCAGGATATTAAAGAATAATTATACCAAGTTTCATCGTAATCGAACCGGTAGTTTTTGCGTGATGCCTGAACAAACAGACAGACAGACAGACAGACAGACCGACAGACAGACAAAAATTTTTTAAATCACATTTTTGGGTTCGGTGTCGGTCTAGTAACACCCCCTGTAAATTATTTTTTTGATATTTTCAATGTACAGAATTTTCACTTCTACAGATTTATTATAAGTATAGATGAATGAAGTGTTGTTGTCACTTGACATTAATGTCTTTCTTTTCGACAGTATTGATGCGAAGAAATAAAATAAAGGCGCGAATCCATTTTCTCTCGAGGTCCCACTTGATATAGCCGCGATTAGATAAATATCACCATTTCACCAATACTGCCACACTAGTTATTGTCATTCTTTATTCTATAATTCAATACGAAGGTAGTTAATAAACCAGAAAATAGATATATTTCCTGTAATAAACCGTCAAAATACTGTGATGTATAGAGTCACAGAATTTTAATAACAGTAAAAATACATATTCTGTGGGTTAGTGCTGTCAGTTGATCACATGTAATTTGGCATTAAAATCATCATCGTATCTTCATTAATTATATTATTTATCAGATTGATAGTGGAATGTGAGAGGAGAAGGCGCTCTTTACAATGCCGAACAGGGCCGATCTTAGCCGAATGTCAATGACTTAAACCTCAATTTATCAATATTTAATGGATGCTGTAATTTGGATCTTGCTATAATTCTTTTCTTTAAGTTTTTTTTTTGTGTGCGTTTCAAACGTATGACACTGCTGGTACTTATCTTCGTTTTCGAAATTACATAATCGAGACAACCAATTGCCTGAACGTTAATGACTGAGTATCATCATTACAGTCAAACTGACAAACAACGCAAAGCTACATTCCGTTTCACGTTGATTTTTAAACCACTTTATGCTAGAGTAAGCAAACTTAAAAATGGGATTAAACACAGAAGGATGTGCTGCAGCGTCAATGGTACTTTTTTTACTTAATGAAACAGATTCGGTTACCGTTTCGAATTGTAATTAGGTACATACTTTGTTTTAATTTCTTAAAATCGTTAAAAACGCTTCAATACATGCATTTATGACATTGACGCATGTAAAAGAAAAAGGGGCTTTACAATAAATTGAATCTCACAAATTCATAGTAAATCAATATTATAAATGGGAATTGAACCCATTTCTAGCTAATCTAACGGAACCTAGTAACAGGGTACATTTTGTAAGGAAGCAATAAAAACCTGATAGCATTTGTAACTATATTATTATATTTGTTTAAACAACAAAATTACATGAGTTACATACTTTGGTACACATTTAGACGGGACAGACCTTAGATGTTATTCTATAATACAAACAGATACAAATGTTATACTTAGATTTTAGGTCAATACCTAATAACAAGAGTGATATACCCTTTAGTTACATTTTACACAGAAGTTACATAGAATGGCTAAGAAAACATATTTTTAGAAAAAGTAAATACTCATCTTTACAAAATTTGTGCAGAAATTCTGCTTCACAAGTCACGAAGCGTTTTTTTCTTAGGTGTGATATCCGTGGGAAACTTCATGCAACTTTATATGACGGACATAGGACCCTGGGGTTAGGGTCTGAACCGTCGCGCGTCGGACAGTTAGCACAGCCAGTCCGTGGATACTTTGGGTCAGAGCTTTCGCGGTACGGTGTACCAGCTCACTTTTGGCTTTGCCAGTCAGTTTCCACGTCAGTGTACTGTCTCCTTGTGGCGAGGATCTCTTTGGCAGCTTAATAATTACAGCAGACACCAGAGGGTCTTTCCGTTAAACAGCTAGCACAAAGAATCCACCGATCTGTTGGTTACATGCCTTTTTTATAGTTTCAGAAATCCCAAAGGTTCCCACCTTTTTCAACCAATCACACAGCGTCTCAAGTTTTGGCTAAATATCTATTATAATAGCTATTAATAAACAAAACTTATGTAATAGAACTTTTTAAAACTTAATGGGATAGTTTAGCAATATAGTCATTTAATCTCTAAGTAATATCTGACGAGTTTTTAGTATCTACCAATTGCAGCTCGCCATTACAGTTTTTTGGTTTAAAATCGTTTAGTAACAATTTGGTACATCGAAATTGCAATGTAAAATCTAAGAAATATTAAAGTATCATACCATTAGTCATTACGTTATCAATTCAAAACATTAACAAAAATAAACATTAGTTTGATTACGCAAACTGCAAATCAAAACATTGGTTTGGACTCTAGTCTTTTAATTCATAATATTTCTTATTCTGCCTTATAAGACTACTTCTTTTAACTATTAAGATAAATTCTTCTGTCTTTGAAATATAAATCCAGGAAGTGATAATTATATTTATTTTAAATCAGAACTCTTGTTTCACAAAATATTAATTTACGGTGAGAATAGAATGAATAATTCATAATATTTCTTATTCTGCCTTATAAGACTACTTCTTTTAACTATTAAGATAAATTCTTCTGTCTTTGAAATATAAATCCAGGAAGTGATAATTATATTTATTTTAAATCAGAACTCTTGTTTCACAAAATATTAATTTACGGTGAGAATAGAATGAATAAATAAGAGTTCCCATAAGTCAACGTCACCTGTCTTGTGACAGCTGATATTGTCATTGTTATATATGCATTTTGTTTACCAGTTTACGTTTTAGAGGTGATTATTGTTTTACAACATTAATTAACAACAGTTACTTTCCTATAAATGTGAACAATCTAACACATGCATTTGACCACATGAATTTAATCAATTGAGTGCTTTATCAACACGTTTTCTTTTTATTACGATTTCGTGATTCCGATTAGACTTTATTGAAAAAATCGACCATTTTTAATAATAAATTGGTTACGTTTTTTTAAAGTATATCACGATTAATAGACGTTACAAGACATTGGGCCCACAAAAAACTATCTCCTTTCAACAAAGTTAATTAACTTAAATAAAATAAAATACAACAGAATACAAACGAATGAAAGGCATGAACATAACACATATATACTTAATTCAAAACCATAATTCTACTATAACAGAATTACAGGAACAATTTAGCAAATACATCATTGAAATGCTTGTGTACTTGTACAGCTGTGGTTGGAAGTGTGGCTGCTGAGTGTCAGGTTATTGGTTCGATTACGAGGTGGGCCAGTGTTTGTCTGTGAGTAAATACTCACGTTCGCTGTTCGAAATTGTTCAATTGGCTCGGTCCCATGACACGGAATGCCACCGCGGCGCAGTGACGAACATTCATACAACGACCTGCTTTCAGCGAATTCAGGAGCATATTTATTTAATAATGTACAGTAGGTAGGTATTTGTAAGGTCTCTCATCATAAGTTTATCCCAAAGTTGTGTTATTACGAGTTGATAAGAACTTGCTATATTAGAGACTTTTACTTTCGTACTTAGTCGTGGAACGAAACGTTATGTTATAATTTTAATGCGAGGATAATGATCTTGAAACGCGTCAAGGGCGCACTTGGACTCGACCCGGCCTCCTACTCACTAAATCAATATAAATACAAACGCTATGTTCTTCGGAATAGGGTTCAAAACCATAGTTAATCGCTAATGTCGTTAATGTGACATACTACAAAATTCTACAGAAGGCCCAATCTACAAATTGCCATTTAAATGCGCAGCACGATGTACGCGGTGTTTAAGCATTATATTTTACGGCAAGGGCTTTACCAGAACTACACTGCCTATCGATTCGTAAGTAATTATTTGTGAAATGGGTGAAAGAAGCATTAATAACAAATCATCACGCCAGTATTTCCCGAACAGGTCGGCAGACAGCAATGTTGGAGACCCATCAACTATACGTAACGTGTTTTTTTTAATATCCTATAACTCTAGGGGGTCATTGTACCCGAAATCGCGAAAAAAAATCTGGTGTTCCCACCAGATTTTTTTTTCGCGATTTCGGATTTTGTTCCATAGTAAAAGTTGTTCATAATAATGAGTACAATGACCCTAGAGTTATGGGATACCTAATTACCTGCTATTACCTAATTAACTGGTCACAAATCTAGACTCTGTACTACTGTTGAAAACTTCATAAATAAAAAACATAAGAGAACTTCTCCCGACCGCGACCGGGAACTGAGCCAAGGGCCCTATGGCCACCAGTCTCGCTCGCGACTGGACAGCGACACGAACAGTGCTTGCTGATCTGTTTGTTGCTAGCAGTGGACCTTCCGTGGACTGAGATGTAGTACGAAGTACGCGTCGCACTGCGCATGCGTGGGTGCGCGCGCGCCACCGAAGGCCGCTCGACCGGTCGCGCGAACACCCATTGTTTTAGGGGATACTGTAAGTTTGGAACCCATATAAGGAAGTTAAGTGCGTCTTGTATAAAAAATCATATTAAATTAGCTAGCGAAACTACGTACACGTGATGGGTACGTAGTTTCGCTAGCTAGGTATTACGGTAAAACAAAAAAAACAGTCCAAGTGTCGGAGCACGCGCAATGAACAGCCGGTCGATTCTGTAAAAATCTCACCGTGAAAACTCAAGTGAAGTGAGCTTGATGTGAGTTGTCAGTAGTGTCAATCCCTAGCATTATTTGGAATGACAGCTCACTCCACGCTCACTTCACCTAAGTTTTCACGGTGAGCTGGTTACAGAATCGCACTGCAGTTCCGTAGTTGGGATGAATTTATCGCAAGAATAAACTTAGCCTTTTATTTGACAAAAAGCTCTCCATGTACACGTGACGTGTGTCGACGTCGTGTGTGGTTTACGTGACAGTTCATTATCCAACTGCAAATATAAGATTGAAATGGGGAAAAAAATCTGATACAACTACAATTTAACGAACCCATTACAACTTATTTTTACGTTTATCTGTATCAATACTAAGGTAATTATGGGTATGGTACATTCGAAAGTATACGAAAATTAATTAAATTGCATAATTTACGAGATGAACCTTTAAGATTAATAATATTATGGTATTAGCTGCCGTAAGCCTTCCTATCGGTAACCGTATTGGAAGGTTTTAGTTAAGACGATTAAACCTCACTGTATTAATGAACAAGTTAATTACTGAATGAAATTAGACCATAAATATACAATCACTCGAAAAAAACTTTCAAGTATTCAAATCATGAATCTTGAAGACTATGGAAGGAATTTAAGGATGCTTGTACGTCCTTAAATGTCCTTATGATTCCTTGGAATATATGTATTATGTACTTTGCGCTACACAAGGATCTTGAATACCTTTAGAACCAGAATGTCGAGTAGCTACCGTACTATACGTTGATACTTCGATGTTCAGTCACGCGTGACGGTGGAACATCACAGAACATTTTTATGATAATTTGATATGATTGCTCTATTAACTTATTGTTAGTAGGAGACATGATTCTATTTTCGTCATGTTCAGCTTAATGGGGCAGAATGCTGGCGGAGCGGGTGACAGGGGGACATGGAATGAAAGGAGCGAGGGGAGCATGCTTCTGATCATTACGTAGCTCATTAGGTTCATTTATCTTGTTGTTGCTTCGATTAAGTGGCGGCACGGAGACAATGTGCTGGGCACTAGGGCCCCGTGCACACAGACATAGGAATAGAGATACCTACCGCAGACCGTAGTGTGACGTTCAGGTTTAGTTACTAATATTGATTGTTGTGTAGAAAAAGTAGTTTAACTAACTGCATCTATGATATCTCTGAAAGTTTTAATCTCAGCTCTTAAAGCTCTCAAACTTACATACAGTAAGTAACTCCCATGACTTCTACTATTTAATTTAAACATTTCTTAAGTTAATGCTCCCCGCATTATAAATACTACCATCGATCGTACTATTCTCACTTAAATAGCTGAGCATTAACGGCTGGTAAGCGCAAAAGTCACAGATATACTAAAAGCATCGCCGGTGATACTCTCTGCTATTAATATACTAAAAGCATCGCCGGCGATACTCTCTGCGATTAATCCCGCGATTCAATTAATCGTATTAATGTTTCAGAGCGTGTTGCGACTCTTTGTGCGCGTTATCTGCGTCGCAATGAATTTGGTCAATTTGATCGTATCAACAGGTTATAAAGGATGTTCGTTAACGCGGCGCTCGCCCGTCTACTCGTGACGTCACGCTAGTTTCCGAGCACCTCATTGGCCGCCCCATGCTGACTGTCGGAGTGTTTTATGAGATACTTCTGGAAGCAGTAGGGGGCTTTAATCAATGTCCTGAAAGAACGGGATTGATTTTGTATAGCAGCTGTCCACTGGAAATAACCGTAAAATAAAAGCGTGCGTGCCCAGTGCCCAGCTCGATTGCTAAAGCAGTAATAAATAAAAGCAGACATTATCTTCCACATTACAAGTTACTTGGGAGATTAGTTCTGGATTCCATGCCGTTAGGTTTTTCGTATAATAAGGTTTAACATGTGTGTGCGATCAGTATTCAAGTTCTGAGGTCGGTCGGCGTGTTTGCAAGGCTAGGCATTTAACTGTGCTGCCAGCGAGACGTATGGAAAGCGATAACTCTCGCGAACAAGCGAGTCCGCATAAATCATAGAGTACCGTGAGTACCAACCGGGCTCGCGCCTGTTACACGAGATAAAGGAGTTTCAGAGGGTTTGTGTAATCGTATTTTCGTTTGCATAGAAAAAAAGGAAGCTGCGGTGTCTGTTAAGGAAAATCGACCGAAGATGAATGGAACTCTACAGAACACAGCATCACGCCTGTTGTACCCAAAGGGTTAGGAAGAGCTGTACAGTCATGAGCATAAATATTATATTACTATGAACAGCTCGGCAACAATATCTGATTTCATGATTCATCCATTAATATCTGTCGTCAAGACGACGGTATATGACTGTATGTATATCCAAACCAAGCTGTCCATCATCACTATCGCTTCAGCCGCCACACGTCCACTGCTGGTCACAGGCTCCCCCATGCACCGCGACTTGCTCCGGTTCTGTACTTCCCGCATCCAGCTGATTCCTGCAGCATTCCAAAACCTTTCGACCACATCGGCCATCTATTCTGTGAGCAATGTGCCTTGCCCTTTGCCACTTAAGTTTGATAATTCTTCGGGCTATGTCGGTTACCTTAATTCTTCTTCGGATCTTATTCATTTCTGACTCGATCATGTGGGGAAACATTGCCGTTTGGGTGACTTTCAGCCTCCCTACGATTCCCATTGTGAGCGACCACTGGCAATACGCACTGGTTACAGACTGTTGCCTGGAGACACTGTAGTGTGTGGGGCGGGAAGATGGGAAGATATTGCGTGGCTTCCCCAACGCTGCCAAGGCGAGCCGGATTCGACGATTGAACTCGAAGTTGGACTGGACAATTTGACCTACGTTAACATAATTGTCTACAACTTCGAGTGTAGCGTCTCCGACCTTCATAAGTGTGGGCGCTACGTGGGCATTTGACGTGGCCTTAGTGTTGTCCATGTTATTTAATGTTAGAAGTAGCGAATGTGACATCATATTGAATGGCTAACAACTAGAATTGGTTGATCAGACAGTTTTCCTAGGAATCACGCTAGACGAGAAATTACAATAGGGACCTTATTTTATTGCGGGGAGGCTAAGCTTGGCCGTATATGCTGTTAGAAAGATAAGACAACAGATGAAGAAACCGCGCGTTTGGTCTATTTTAGTTACTTCTTCCTACTCCATAGGACAATCTCTAGAGTCTAGACAATCAAACTGGTTGCTAATGTAATTGTATAATTTATCCTTTTTTTGACATTGATTTACATTCTGTAATAACTTAAAGTCACACCCAGTCCGGGTGTGACTATTACTCTTTATTTTTTTTAAGAAAATCGTCTGCTTTTAGAATGTTTGTAAATATGTGAGCACCATGTATCTATCACATAGTTAATTTATATGTCATGGTTTCATTAATCCATTTTAATTCTTTTACCTATTGTGGTATAGTAATTTTATTTTAAGTGCATCGTCTTCACATTTAATTATATAATTAATGTATGCAAAATATTGTAAAACCTTTTAAAAGAGTAACGGTGGAGTTTCTTGCCCATTCTTCTCCATACGAAAACTACCTTTTGGAAGGGGCGACTAGAATCAATTTTATTTTAATTTAATTTTTGACGTTCAAAAGTGCCTTTTATGTGCCTATCTATACTCTATCTATACTTATAATAAATCTGTAGAAGTGAAAATTCTGTACATAGAAAATATCAAAAAAATAATTTACAGGGGGTGTTACTAGACCGACACCGAACCCAAAAATGTGATTAAAAAATTTTTTGTCTGTCTGTCGGTCTGTCTGTCTGTCTGTCTGTCTGTCTGTCTGTTTGTTCAAGCATCACGCAAAAACTACCGGTTCGATTACGATGAAACTTGGTATAATTATTCTTTAATATCCTGGGCACCACACTGGGTACTTTTTATCCCGGAAAAGTATATACAATAAAAAACAAACTTAATTTTGCGGTTCGATCCCTATACCCGATTACCACTGTCTGTACTGTACCAACCGCAAATACTAAGTTTGTCGTAGGTTGTGTCACCCGCAGTGGAGTTCATTTTTATTCCTTTTAGTTTTTAGAGTTATTTAGGTTTATTTTTATATGAGTCGTAGGTATAGATTTTAATTTTAAAGTATAGGTAGTATATTTGATAGTGTACGTAGTGACCGTAGGTTATTTTATAATACTTTTAGGTAGGATTAGTCATTCGTATAGATATTAGTTTTTAGGGATTTTGCTTATTTATTGAGTTTAGATTAGTTATCATCAGAAATAGGTTTATTTAGGTAGGTATTTAATTTTCTGTTATTGAGTTTTTTTTTAAATTAGGTAGGTACCTAGGTAAAGATATCATATAGGTACCCTCTTAATCACCACTAATGAGACACAATTGGTTTTCTACTGTAATTAGCACATTAATACATAACATTTTATCCTGTTAGCACGTTCCCGTGGGATAACTTCCGACATCCACGCGGGCGAAGCCGCGGGCAGAAGCTAGTACTTATAATAAATCTGTAGAAGTGAAAATTCTGTACATTGAAAATATCAAAAAAATAAATGGCAGGGGGTGTTACTAGACCGACACCGAACCCAAAAATGTGATTAAAAAAATTTTTGTCTGTCTGTCTGTCTGTCGGTCTGTCTGTCTGTCTGTCTGTCTGTTTGTTCAGGCATCACGCAAAAACTACCGGTTCGATTACGATGAAACTTGGTATAATTATTCTTTAATATCCTGGGCACCACACTGGGTACTTTTTATGCCGGAAAAGTATATACAATAAAAAACAAACTTAATTTTGCGGTTCGATCCCTAGACCCGATTACTGTTCCAACCGCAAATAATAAGTTTGTCGTAGGTTACGTCACCCGCAATGCACAGCTATTAATAATAAGTATGTAAAGTTGTCGAAAATTTACCACTGACGGGACAAAAAGGGGTAATTCAGTTTTTAAGGGGAGGATTTGAACTTGAAACTGTATGTTACATTTTCACGCCTAAACCATTGAACTTCTGATTTTGCATAGAGATAGATGGCATCCTGGGGAAGCACATTTATCCTGTTAGCACTTTCCCGTGGGATAATTTCCGACATCCACGCGGGCGAAGCCGCGGGCAGAAGCTAGTTTGAAATTTGACTTTGAAAGACCAACTCTTTCGGTAGCTACTGACTCCTCGGTAGCTGGCCATAGTAATATATTTTATGCTACTGACTTTAATTACTTAGAATACCGTACTTAACAATTATCGGAGTAATGATTGTAACGACAAATACCCACACTCGTACCAAATTGGGTAAGCATTAGTTATTAATTAGAAAGAGTAGCATTATTCCCCAATTATTGTCATAAGGAGCTCCTTCAGTTGTAAGATTGCCCCATGCAGATAAGCGTGACATTTCACAGTTTACCGCGCGCCTCCCACGCTGATGTAATTCCATATAATCATAATATTTATTGTTGCATATCGCGCGTCGCCTGCCGCTCGTAAACGCGCCACGCGTCTCTTTACTGCCGCGGCGCGATAACGCGGTGATGCGCTCGTGCGAACGCGCGCTTTTACGACGCGCGGCTTATTACTACCTGCCGCGATGATATTGTTTCGACACAATCTCTATTGAGCTCTTCGTTATGTTGTGCCGCAGATCAGAGAAACAAGGGGGATGTGTTCATTCAGAGTAGGGTTTACTCTCATGTGGATATTGCAGGGAACACTAGCAGTGTTAGTTTTTTGGTATTGTGTTTGTGGTCGGCAACTCGGCACAATGCAGTGTTGCGGCTTACTTATTTCAGCTATCAAAAATAAATTACTTTAATTAATTCCTGAAAGTTATTACAATTTTTTTTTTTTTGAACGAAGTTCCTTATCGCGCGTTGTAAAAGGGGGCTAGACGGAAAAAATTAAGACCAAAAGTTGGAACGACTCTTTTTTTTTATTTTTTATTACAATGGGCTCACTCTTGATCCTCAATCCAGCCCAGAGGCAGGGATGAGATCTACGGTGGAACGAGCTTGCCCAGAAGAAGCCTATTCACTCTCGCCTTGAAGAGATTCGGGTTGTACTCGGGAATATTTTTGCTATTGTAAGCCGTGCGGCGTGCGCGTGTTTCTCTGTCTGTCTCTCTCTCTCTCTCTCTCTTATAGAAAGCAAGCCAGTTATTTTCGTTTCGTCTTTCTATTTCGCATTGAGCAGTGTGGTGTCGCGACGATTATTTTTGTTGAGTGTATACAGGTTTTTTGTACCTACATAATAAAAAAATAATGATTAATGGAAGGGAACTTCGTTCCATCCGGGTGTCCCTTGACACCTCTCAAGTTTTTTTTATTGACAATGGGCTGCAATAATATAATCTCTACAGAAAATTGTACATATCGTCATCAACACCTACCGGGACACTCGGTTACCTCTCGTGCTATCTGTAGGTACTGTCGCCTCCACGTCAGCGCCTTCAGTGTTCAGTATCATTGTATCTGTTACACACAAGCGTCACGTGGCGGCTGTAATTTTTCCTCTGAGACTGCCTCCAATATGATTATGTCACTACACAGAGAGCTACAGAAGGCCCACTACATGTAAATTCAGTAAAAGATTTAAGATTAGGTTAGACTGTCTACCTCAGATAACGTACTTAGGTACTGTTCTTTTGTAAGGTTAGGACTCAGGACATAAGTAGGGCACTACAACGAAAATCTTTTAGCGCTCGAATGACGTTGACAGGTGAGGCTGAGGTAAATTTAATAATAATAATAATATTTTTTTTTGGTTAGCATACCGACCGACCGACCGCTCACTTGGAGCTGGTTTTGTTTTGTTTTTTTTTTTGTTTTTATACTAATATTTAAAAATATAATAAAATAAGACAGTTAAATGAATAAACGAAATAATAATTTAATTTTTCAAAAAAATTCAAATTTATTTATTTTCCTTTTATTGAAAAATGGAATAAAATGTATGTGATGCATTGTCAGGAGTGGTCCTTCTGTATAACTCGTCAGTAGCAATGGTCTGGGGATTCCCTCTCGCCGCAAATTGGCCGCACGCGCCCCGAACGTCCTTGACTCAACTTAACTTGATACTCTCGCCAGTATCATCCAAACTAATATTATAAATGCGAAAGTAACTCTGTCTGTCTGTCTGTCTGTCTTTGCTTCCCGCCTAAACTACTGAACCGATTTGTGTGAAATTTGGTACAGACATAGTTTGGAACTTGAGAATGGACATAGGATAGTTTTTATTACAAAAAATAAAAAATAAAATAAAATTTATTCCGGACATACAGCGCCATCTATTGGTCAAGAGTCGGTGTCATCTATTGGTGAAGTCACTATTCCACGCGAACGAAGTCGCGGGCAAAAGCTAGTAGTATAATAAAGTAAGCAGTATTAGGTAAGTCTTCATGCAAAACGGCCGAAACGACGCGCTTCGAAACTGTGGTGTATATCAGTACTCAAGTAGCGAGTGCGCCGCAGATAAGAACGCGGACAGTGCGAGTCTCTTCCATCATGAAATATTCTAGACTTACAATGTACATTTACAACCCAAGAGACACGGTGGGCAACCCTAGTGCGTGTTTATCTGCCGTGCGAGGTAATTATTTCATAGACACTGCCGAGACGTAATAATGCTTACTTTATTATACTGTGCCAGTAGCAGTTGTAGAAACCATAACTTAGCCTCTTTCTATACCTACCTATCTCCACTGTGACGTAGCTGGGCTATGTGAACAATTATATTAGAAGCGGCGGTTGAACATAACATTCGTGTATTTGTCACATTTGACTAGAAGTGCGTGCGAGACGGAATAAATCACATATTTTAGCATTTTTTTGTATAATTTGCAAGTCAATATGGAATAATTTGTCATTTTAGCTCGTTCCGAGTTACACAACTTCTTTATTTCTACTTGATGAAGTGTTATTACTCTTTTTAGACTTTTCATGGTAATGTTAAACAACCATCTCGCATAATGTACATTATTATTATACGCCTACAGCTACATACCAACGTCCTCGATCAATGTACAGTCATTAATGTCACCTGCTCACGTGGCTATAGATAAATACAGAAAAGCTTGCCTACTGGGCCATTAGGATAAAGAAATTAGCATCAAACGCTAGACCAGTTTTTAGTTTTGTTCAAAGTACTCCGAAAAGACAAAGGAAAAGCGTTACTGTGTGGATATGTGTCAGTAGTCGTTGCTTGTGTCTGTTTGTGAACTACTGAACGCAAACCAACGGACACATCAGCAGCGAGTCCACAACACTTTGTATTTTTCACCAAAAAATAATGCTGTAATGGCAAAGGAAACATTTCATGTGATAAATAAATAAATAACACAACTGAAAACAAAAACATCGTGAGAAAACCGGCATACGTTCTAGAACCAAAAAATCGAAGACATGTGACATCCGTTAATCCGCACTACCCAGTGCGTATTAACGGATGTCACATGTCTTCCACCGCGCGGACCCCCGCGTGGTGGATTACGGCCCACTCCCTCTCACAGAGAGGAAGCCTGTGTCGCAGCAGTGGGAACATTATAGGCTGATTTAGACATCGGATTATATGCACTATCAAAATGCCAAAATATATATGCAAATATGCAATAAAAAAGGGCGAAAAATGCACAATATATGCACAATCAAAAAACCATTTATTATTAGAATTTACGTTTACTTTCACATTATATTTATATATTATACTTACATAATATTAATTATCTATCTATACTATACTTATAATAAATTTGTAGAAGTGAAAATTCTGTACATTCAAAATATCAAAAAAATAAATGGCAGGGGGTGTTACTAGACCGACACCGAACCCAAAAATGTGATTAAAAATTTTTTTGTCTGTCTGTTTGTTCAGGCATCACGCAAAAACTACCGGTTCGATTACGATGAAACTTGGTATAATTATTCTTTAATATCCTGGGCACCACACTGGGTACTTTTTATCCCGGAAAAGTATCTATATATATAAAATTCAAAGTCCTGACTGACTGACTGATAGATCAACGCACTGCCTAAACCGCTGGTCCTAGAGACATGAAATAAGGAGGGTGTGTTCTTCGTGAAGAGTAGGCATCCACTAAGAAAGGATTTTTCGAAATTCCACCCCTAAGAGGGTGAAAAGGGGGAAATTCGTTTGGATGAAAAATCTTATTCCTTGAGTTAATAAACTTTAAACTTGGCACGAATACTTATCTAAATAAATTATGAAGATTGTCAGTTTTTTTTTCTTCTAAACTACCCCCTAATAAGGGATTAGGGGGTTTCAAAGTTTGTATGGAAGAATTTTAGCACGCAGTCCGATTTACTCGAAACTCAGTATTGATACTTTTGACAGAAAATAATTAATAATAAGTATGTAAAGTTGTCGAATATTTACCACTGATGGGACAAAAAGGGGTAATTCCGTTTTTAAGGGGAGGATTTGAACTTGAAACTGTATGTTACATTTTCACGCCTAAACCACTGAACTTCTGATTTGGCATAGAGATAGCTGGCATCCTGGGGAAGCACATACATTTTATCCTGTTAGCACGTTCCCGTGGGATAATTTCCGACATCCACGCGGGCGAAGCCGAAAATAATATTATTATAACATCTTATAAATTATACACAAGAATTATAACTTATTTATTATAATTCTTGTGACAATAAACAATAACATATTTTCCAGGTTTTATGCAGCAAACTGTGACATGTTAATATTAATTTATAGGCTGAAAATGACCCATCGACGTCAACTCATGTTACCGGACAGAACTTGAAATCGCCGAGTGTGTGCGAGGCGGACGTGTCGACGGCATAATACAACACGCCTATAACTACTGAAACAAGCACTGTCAATGAAAAAGCACCAAAATATGCAATAACGCTATAAAAATAGAATTACAAATGCAACATGCAAATGCATATAATCCGATGTCTACTGATTATGCTGGGGACTCCCCGTGGGCGGGGTAATGACTAATGAAAGTCATAAGTGAATGCCGCGGTCGGTACACCGCTGCGCCGTCTGCGGGGAATGAAATTCATCGGTCGGTAAAAAGCGTGCGGTATCTCACGCCTAATGAAAACCACCATTGAAAATGAGCCTTCCAAGCAACTGAAATTGAGCCTTCAAAGCAACTGCCAAACGTGCGGTGGAGGCTTTCCGTATTTCCCTATTGACTAATGAATACGGTTCCCCGAATACGGGCCCTTTGGCATGTTTTACAGAAATCTCCCGCACGGCTCACCCCGCATACGAGCCCTATCGACCAATGAAAATGAGCCTTACCTTTGGGAAGTTTCTATTAGTTTCAACCTTCCTTATAATCAGTAAAAAATACAAGGATTCAGTGTGTAGCAGAGTGCTCCTAATTGTTATTGCTAAATTCTTCTGACTTAGAATGTGTGAACAACTACATACTCTAAGTACTAAGTCCTAGTTCGTAACTCCCGGCCGATCAGCTTAGTTGTACTGCCACCAGTGCACTAAACACGTGTCGGGTGTTTATCTAGGCATATAATAAAAATATTAATTGATGAATTCTACTTGTATTATGTGCATAAATACACCCGAAACACAGAGCTTATACTAAATATGCTAAACGCAGATATTTTGGACCGTATTTGAACTTTAGCCGTTCTGTACGATCTTCTCGTCTCTTCTGCCGACACTACGAACGTATACGTTATCTGATCTAATAATCTAGATTCGCACTATGTAAGGAAATAAGTGCCACACAACCGATCAAGCTAGAGAAGTTCCTTTCTTTTGGGAAGTTAAGTTTGGGGTATAGCTGAGATAAAATAGATTTTGGTTTTATTTTCGTACAATTACAGTGCTTGTTTTAGAAAATGTGCCGTGGTCATGTTTTAGAGAGCTTAACCATTCCATAAACTTGAACTTGGGACCAGCACATATTCGAGTTCCACCAAGTGACAAAATCACAGGATCTTCTGTGCACAAAACAAGGATGTAAAAGTCGTAAAGAACGGAGCACAACTCGACGTCATACAGAGGGGTCCGAGATACGAGTGTATCCACATTACCGCGAATCAGCTCACTGCGCACCTACTCGTAATGTAAAATTATCTAGATTAAAATCTAATTAAAGCTATAAGGCGAATAAATCGGTAGGAGTGGAACGAACACAAACAACTGAGGATATCACGCGAATGAATCGTGCGGCGCGAGTTAGAGTACACCAGGAACAAACACGTGGAAATGTAAAGAACATTACTTTACATTCACACGGCCACGGGAGCCACTCGGTACGAGCTATGTAACTAGCTACCTATACACGGCTTCGGGTCGGCCGCGGCAGGACGAACGAAGTTGTGGGTTTGCTGTCCTGCCAACCTTTACAGAGCACGATTATGAATGCATGGGATAGAACTGATAGGTGCTATTGCTCATTCTCGCGAATAATTTGACACGAGTCAGTCCTAAAGAGTTGACGATATGTAAAGCTAAGGCCAGTCGTGGATGGCATAGTAATATAATAATAATATCCCTGGACATTTTACACAGCGCCATCTAGTCCCAAGCTAAGCAACCTAATGCTTGTGTTATGGTAACAAGATGGCTGATAAACTACTTATATACATTTTTTTTGTAGTAAATACATAAATATTATAGATAGAAAAACACCCAGACTCGGAACAAAAACATGAAGGACTTACAAATATTTGTTCTGTGCGGGAATCGAACCCGCGACACGCAGCGCAGCAGTCCGATCGCTCAGCCACTTCGCTAACCATGTTGTCAAGTGTACGTACCATAGATATCCGTGGTGCGTACCTACTGTATAGTAGTGCACACACATGTTTTGAGAATCGTGGATGGCATAGTTACGTACTTACCATAGATATCCGTGGTGCGTACTGTACAGTAGTGCACACTCATGTTTTGAGAATCATTTCTCCGTCTATGTTTCAAAAACCGCTTATATTATACTAATAACCCGACACTGCTTCGTATAGTTTCACGACTTGACAAAACATCGATATTTCTTTATTATGTGCAAGTCTAATATGAATGTATTATTTATTTATAAACCTTTCGGAATAAATTCTCTAAATGACGGTGAAAATCGCACCAAAGTCCCTTGCGTAGTTTAGAACACGACGTGGTCACACCCACAGACACATAAGTAAAGCGATTTTAATATAAATTAAAGTCGCTTATAGGTTAAGCCTAATAATTAATGTTGTACGAGTAACAACCAATTCCTTGTTTTGACTTTTTTGCAAAAAATGCTAATAACAATTTACAAAACCCGCTTAAAGCAAAGCTTTATTTATTTATATACCTTGACAAATAAGCTTAATAAAAACTTTTCCCCCCGAGAGCTCCTTAGCTGTCGGAGAATTGTGCCATTCCTTCGGCGGGTTTACATAACAAGCGGTAATTATATAGACATCGACCATTTGTACAGATTGTATGCCAAGTGACTTCGAGTTGACTGACAGAAGATTCCCTATTACCTGCAACATAAGGGACATGACCCAACAGCGAGCCGAACACTATATTATAATAATAAGCCTTTTAATTTCCAAGACATTAACAGTAAAAAAAAATTATTAGCAAGTATTTTAAGGGTTATAAATGTCATGGCCCCTTTCGGGTATAGGCCTCCTCCAATTGCCTCCATTTTTTCCTGTCGTTAGCTGTTTTCATCCAGTTACTTCCTGCCACTTTAATAATGTCGTCTATCCAGCGGGCTTTTGGTCTGCCCTTTTGTCTTTTACCTCCAGGACCTGTCCATTTTGTTACTCGTTTAGGCCATCTTTCTTCAGAGGAGCGTGCAATGTGTCCTGCCCATTTCCACTTCAAGCGCTGTGCGTGTTGTAGTGCGTCTATCACTTTGGTTTTGTGTCTGATTTTTTGACTGTTGACTTTGTTAATGATCTTTATGCCAAGGATGCTCCTCTCCATGGCCCGTTGGCACGAACGTATTTTTGACAGGTTTGGGCACCGTATAATAAGCAGGGCAGTAGACTCGAGTCCATCACTTTTTTCTTTAATTTGGTTGAGTCTTGATTTTACTATTTCTTGTAGCTCCAGTATTTTTTCCAGGTCATGTTGATCCGCCTGTCAATTTCATCTTGGTGCCTTGTGTTTTTGAATGATATTTTTTTCCAAGGTAAATGTAGCTCTCTACGTATTACATGTATTATTAAATGTACTATATGTAGGTGTGTGGTTTATTTGTATGGGATTTTTCGTGCCGTTGGTAGTTGGTAGATACCTTTGTTTTTACTATATTATAATACCCTATAGTAATAAATTGTCTTTTCGTAACGTTCAGCAGATTTTTGTTTATAATCACAGCAGTGTAATCACACGGGCAAGTTGATTTGATCGAATATAAAGCTTATAGTTATGGATTAACTTGGAAATTAGTCTGACTATTCCATTAGCTCGTTTGTGAAGACACAATCTGTAAGATCGTAGTTGGGTACCTAATGGTAAAACTTATCCAGTTTGCGTGACAGGAATGGCGTATTTCGATTTATGTCAGAGATAAACAAATAGTGCACGCAATGCTTCGTCAACATACTGCCTGTACGAATGCACTAATCATTCAATACATCAGGGTCAGGACCAAATTTTTGACTACGCTTTATAAAATATACATGTCCTGCTAAACTACCTAAGAATATTATGGTCGCTGTTTTTTTTTAACGTAACCTATCATTTATAATTTAATATTAATAAAGCCTTATAAACACTAGTAATCGTTTTAATAGATAATAGTACAATGAACGTCGTTATTATAATTTATACAAGGTAAATTACATACTTACATCCCAAAATTCTTTCCGTTGTAATACTCATGTTGTGCGACACCATTATTTTGAAACCTACAAACCTATGATAGAAGTTTCTTGACTATTTAGTATGGCAAGATTGGTTTCAAGTATTGACCATGTATTCCGGATAAGTCACCATGTTGTTTTACTGTCATTTTAGCATTTTGTTTGTATCGTCAGCGTCATTCCGTTGTGATTTCCGTTGTGCAATTACGTCAAAAATTTGGTCCTGACCCATCAATCTACCTGTTGGTACACAAAGCAGTGCTACGACTAACGGCAGTCACTGAGCGAACGTGGAATGTCCCGGGGACAACCGCCAGGCGACAACCACCAGGCGACAACCACCAGGCGGCCGCTGGGCTCTACAGTCACACTCATAACATCTCTCTCGCGACTGGTAGCGTCATTGCGTGTTGGTTATTCACATCACACTTCATCATAGTAAGACTGCCGCGACGGTCGCACTAGCACTGGGCGCCTGACATAATATTGATGTGACTTTTCGAGTGACAAAATGTGTTTTCTTTGCATTGGAAACGCTGTAAAACATCGTAAAAAAACTGTCTCTCGTGAAGGAGCAAGAACAAGGAGAAAGTATGTTCTTGCCTTCGCTGTATTATTTTATGGGAAGCTAACATGAAAGAGCAACCATTAAAATGATACGAATTATCAGTAAAGTTAGTCAGTCGATAACAGATTCGAATCGAATTTTATGCACATTTCTATAGAATATTTATCGTCCGTTTGTATAACAGTATTATGTATTACTTTTATGACGAGTCGGTTATGTACGAGTATCGGGAATTCCTGCAGTATTCATTAGATTAAACAAAGCCTTCGATCACTATTCACTAATACAAGTAGCGGCTGTAATGCTTGATCACATCGTTAATATCACATGAAACATAAATATTGGTTTCATTTATATCTGCGTCCATACATTATGTGGATGATATTATGTAAGCTTTATACAATGTGTTTCAGAGGGGTGTGGAGGAGGAGGAGTAGGAGTAGTGTAGGAGTAGGTTAGGAGTAGGGTAGGAGTAGGGTAGGAGTAGGTTAGGAGTAGGGTAGGAGTAGGTTAGGAGTAGGTTAGAATTAGGGTAGGAGTAGGGTAGGAGTAGTGTAGGAGTAGGGTAGGAGTAGGGAAGGAGTAGTGTAGGAGTAGGGTAGGAGTAGGGTTGGAGTAGGGTAGACGTAGGGTAGGAGTAGGGTAGGAGTAGGGCAGGAGTAGTGTAGGAGTAGGGTAGGAGTAGGTTAGGAGTAGGGTAGGAGTAGGGTAGGAGTAGGTTAGAATTAGGGTAGGAGTAGGGTAGGAGTAGTGTAGGAGTAGGGTAGGAGTAGGGTAGGGGGTAGGACACCACGTGAACGAAGTAGCGCCGAGCAGCTAGAAATAATTTATATGATAAAACAACGTTTGCCGGGTCAGCTAGTCTACTATATAAAAATAAGTCGGGTTTTCCTTCCTGACGCTATAACTCCAGAACGCACGAACCGATTTCCACGGTTTTGCATTCGTTGGAAAGGTCTCGGGCTCCGTGAGGTTTATAGCAGGTAGAAGTAGGGTAGGAGTAGGGTAGGAGTAGTGTAGGAGTAGGTTAGGAGTAGGGTAGGAGTAGGGTAGGAGTAGGTTAGAATTAGGGTAGGAGTAGGGTAGGAGTAGTGTAGGAGTAGGGTAGGAGTAGGGAAGGAGTAGTGTAGGAGTAGGGTAGGAGTAGGGTTGGAGTAGGGTAGAAGTAGGGTAGGAGTGGGTAGGAGTAGGGTAGGAGTAGTGTAGGAGTAGGGTAGGAGTAGGGTAGGAGTAGGGTAGGAGTAGGTTAGGTGTAGTGTAGGAGTAGGGTAGGGGGTAGGACACCACGCGAACGAAGTAGCGCCGGGCAGCTAGAAATAATTTATATGGCAAAACAACGTTTGCCTGGTCAGCTAGTGTGTTTATATAAAGCTTTATACAAAGTTGATACAACAGAGGGGCCTTCCTTTAAACTGCCTATTCTAGGTACCATTTTCAAGCTCTGTACCAAAAATCAATTAAATAGGAGCAGTAGTTTAGTCGCAAATGATTTTTTAAGTTTTTGCACCGTTTGAACACGATGTATCTTTCCTAACAGCTGATTATGTCTAAGCATAGGTCATGCATCTTACAACGATAAAGACGTTGCCACTTCGTTACCTAGGTATCTAAGGTCAGTCAAATTTATTTACAAAAGGTGGGTGCGTTTTATTCTGATTTGTAAGCCATTTAGTTTGTTTGAAAAAAATATTTTCTCATTTTTGGCGCTTTTTATTTTTATGTCGTATCGAATTAATACTAAACACGTTTAGTATACGTAGTGTAATTTAATGCCCCTCTGTCATATCAACTCTGTATAAACGCTTGGTTATTATTTTACTGGTGTTTTTTGAGTGGCGGTTAGTGGTAATGATGTGATTTCAAAGTTGTTTAAACGAAAATGCTTCTGATGTCGGTTGTGGTTTGCTGTCAATAAGTAGGTAATAATTGTTAATAATATTGTTCATTACATTACATGTCGTTTTCCAACTGCACATTTTGTGTAATAAAATCAACATAAACAAGCAAATGAAACTGGCTCGAAGTTATTTATAACACAGAAAGATTTATTTCATGTTCAATAATGCATCCAATAAAACAAAACAATGGGCGGCAGTACATTAAACTTGCGTCCACAACCAGAACTCAATCCATAAACTACGATAGTTTAATTACTTAAATATTATAGACATGAGCTAAACTGTCGTCAAGTAAATTGGAGCACGCGCCTGGAGTCGCAGGTCAGACGTACGAGCAGCACGACGACGCACTGTAAGTAGCGTGTACACACAGTACAGTCATGTAAACGGGGCACTTCAACTACTGACCCGGTCATTAAGCCAACCTCCCAGTGAGATAACTCGGAGAAGGCTAACTCTCGGAATATGGCTAATAGTTGCTGGGGAATATAAACCACTGAAGTTAGATAAACAGCTAAGTATATTGTGTCGTCAAGGGACTACACTAGCTCGAGAACTCGAGTTGAATTTGACCCACAAAAATAAACTACTCAACAATCATTTTCAAACCATTTTTTATAAATAAGTTAGTACTTAGATACTGAAGACCAGACTATTTGCGCAAGGGTTTATCATACGGATGAGAACTATTCATAAATTTTTACCTTAGACCATCCTCCCGTAAAAGAAGTCTGTGTACGAAAGCATCTAATAAGAGTGGACTTTCTGCAACTAAGTATGTTTTTTTTGCTACCTCGCTCGGTGCGCCGTCCCGAGTGGAATTAAAAGAAGAGTCCTGTTGGCAGCGAGTGTGTCGAGAGGCTCGTCCTCACTCCTCGCAGCGACTTCTTTGATTAAAACTTATGCAAATCGTAGGAGCCAGTCAAGTGGCTTCGGCAACTTACCAAACGATAGTTGAACAGTGAACGGGCGTGAGCTATGAGCGAACTACGGGTCTTGCTACAACTAAATAAAATGTGACTTTAACTTGTCGTGATCATTAGAATGAAGGTAGTCGATTGCGTTAGTGTAAAGTAATAGGCAACGTTGTCAAATGTATAGAAGGTCGTTACATATATTACTTTAAAGGATCCGTTTTCTACAAATGGCTCATAAAATTATAAAGTGTTTAGAGGTATGAGGAACAGGGTGTAAAGTTTACTCATCCTCCATTGAAAAGGGAGGATCCTCCGACCAGACGGGTGTTGTGTCTGGCGGGCAATTGCCCAACGAATGTTGGGAAATTGTATCTATGCTAATTGCGCGGTAAACTCTGCTTGCGAGATGCAGGATTTGCGTGACGTCAGTATGACGCGTTGTTCGCATGTGGCGTTGTAGATACCGCTACAAGTGCAATGTAAAATGTCTCGTAAACAAAGAGTTTCCCACAGTTTCGTGTAATATCGCCCTAGCAACACTAAGTACCCTAAGGAAGCAGCCAATCCATCAAACTTTAAATGAGTTATTAGTTTGATTACAAGCAAATCCATTAGGATTTACTGGCTGTAAATAAACGCAATATCCATCCACGCTCATCTAATTCGACAGGTTGAGTTACAGTACGGCCAGTGATATAACTGCCAACGTTTAAACGTGAATCGTCTTTAAATGAGCTCGTTAAAGCCGTAGTCATTATACTCTAGATTGATACCGTTGTTACGTTTTAGTGCCATGGACTTAGTTTGCTATTCATCAACAATATTCGCTGGCTTCTTTGTAGCGGTTACTAAAGTTATGAATTAGGTTAAGGTGTATATAGGGCTCGCTGACCTTGCGCATGTGGGCGGAGCTAAACGCTCTACTCCCGAAAACGTAAAACGCGCGCGGTGGCGCGCTGAACTAAAACGACGATCAAAGAGTATGCAGAGGCACAGACATGCCGCCCGCAGGTCGCTATTTTTGCCTACGATTCCAGAAGGGAATTGCGGATGCAAGTCTGATATATTTTGTATAGATTGATACGTATGTTACGTATATTTTAAGCATTTTTCATTTAGAAATTTCGATTTTATTTAAAATCAGAACTTAGTTCGTGCGGGGGTAAAACTTTAAAAATTATTTCGAGTATTTTCTTAGGAATCGAATAACATTTTATTTGCATACTGTAGGTAGGAGGATTTATTAAGTACATAAAAATGAGATTTTATAAAAAATGTGATCCTGTTTCACCAATTTGAATTATTATAAATCAGTAATAAACCTACCTAACTAGCACTGTACCTAAATAGCATTTTAGGGTTCCGTAGCCAATCGAACGATGTTATAGTTTCGGCAGTGACCTTGAAATAATTACCTACGGCCGTTTAGTAGATAAACCTCGTCATGGGTGTCATTTTCGTGGTTTTCGAGGGTGCTGGAGCCGATTATAAAGTCAAAATGAAAATCCAGGATGGCGGCTACAAAACTTTTCCAAATTTTCGTCATGGGTGTCATTTTCGTGGTTTTCGAGGCTGCTGAAGCCAATAGTGAGGTCAAAATGAAAATCTAAGATGGCGGGTGCGAAAATTTTCAAAATTTTCGTCATGTGTGTCATTTTCGTGGTTTTCGAGGGTGCTGGAGCCGATTATGAAGTCAAAATGAAAATCCAAGATGGCGGCTGCAAAACTTTTCAAAATATTCGTCATGGGTGTCGTTTTCGTGGTTTTCGAGGGTGCTGGAGCCAATAGTGAGGTCAAAATGAAAATCTAAAATGGCGACTGCAAAAATTTTCAAAATTTTCGTCATGGGTGTCATTTTCGTGGTTTTCGAGGCTGCTGAAGCCAATAGTGAGGTCAAAATGACAATCTAAGATGGCGGATGCGAAAATTTTCAAAATATTCGTCATGGGTGTCGTTTTCGTGGTTTTCGAGGGTGCTGGAGCCAATAGTGAGGACAAAATGAAAATCCAAAATGGCGGCTGCAAAAATTTTCAAATTTTTCGTCATGGGTGTCATTTTCGTGGTTTTCGAGGCTGCTGAAGCCAATAGTGAGGTCAAAATGAAAATCTAAGATGGCGGGTGCGAAAATTTTCAAAATTTTCGTCATGGGTGTCATTTTCGTGGTTTTCGAGGGTGCTGGAGCCGATTATAAAGTCAAAATGAAAATCTAGGATGGCGGCTGCAAAACTTTTCAAAATATTCGTCATGGGTGTCGTTTTCGTGGTTTTCGAGGGTGCTGGAGCCGATTATAAAGTCAAAATGAAAATCCAAGATGGCGGCTGCAAAACTTTTCAAAATATTCGTCATGGGTGTCGTTTTCGTGGTTCTCGAGGGTGCTGGAGCCAATAGTGAGGTCAAAATGAAAATCTAAAATGGCGACTGCAAAAATTTTCAAATTTTTCATCATGGGTGTCGTTTTCATGGTTTTTGAGGCTGCTGAAGCCAATAGTGAGGTCAAAATGAAAATCTAAGATGGCGGGTGCGAAAATTTTCAAAATTTTCGTCATGGGTGTCATTTTCGTGGTTTTCGAGGGTGCTGGAGCCGATTATGAAGTCAAAATGAAAATCCAAGATGGCGGCTGCAAAACTTTTCAAAATATTCGTCATGGGTGTCGTTTTCGTGGTTTTCGAGGGTGCTGGAGCCAATAGTGAGGTCAAAATGAAAATCTAAAATGGCGACTGCAAAAATTTTCAAATTTTTCATCATGGGTGTCGTTTTCATGGTTTTTGAGGCTGCTGAAGCCAATAGTGAGGTCAAAATGAAAATCTAAGATGGCGGGTGCGAAAATTTTCAAAATTTTCGTCATGGGTGTCATTTTCGTGGTTTTCGAGGGTGCTGGAGCCGATTATGAAGTCAAAATGAAAATCCAAGATGGCGGCTGCAAAACTTTTCAAAATATTCGTCATGGGTGTCGTTTTCGTGGTTTTCGAGGGTGCTGGAGCCAATAGTGAGGTCAAAATGAAAATCTAAAATGGCGACTGCAAAAATTTTCAAATTTTTCATCATGGGTGTCGTTTTCATGGTTTTTGAGGCTGCTGAAGCCAATAGTGAGGTCAAAATGACAATCTAAGATGGCGGATGCGAAAATTTTCAAAATATTCGTCATGGGTGTCGTTTTCGTGGTTTTCGAGGGTGCTGGAGCCAATAGTGAGGACAAAATGAAAATCCAAAATGGCGGCTGCAAAAATTTTCAAATTTTTCGTCATGGGTGTCGTTTTCGTGGTTTTCGAGGGTGCTGGAGCCAATAGTGAGGTCAAAATGAAAATCCAAAATGGCGGCTGCAATAAATTTGGAATTTTGCTTCATAAGTGTCGTTTTCGTGGTTTTCCAGAGTGATAAAGCCAATAGTGAGGTCAAAATAAAAATCCAAAATGGCGGCTTCAAAAATTTAGTTTTAGTTGTAACTAATTATTCAGTCATCAATTTGAGGTGTTGGTTACATATAAAACTAATTTTCCTTCTTAAATATCTAAATAAAGAACTGGATAAATAGATAATCTTTCAATAATAAGTTATCTGTATTAAATCAATTGAATTTTAATACACAATGATACAGTATTCTTTTGTCTTAACCGTATAGGATATTGTTTTTGCAATCTATCTGTCACTCACTCACTCATGCGGTCTCGTGATAAATAACATTGTTTATTTGGCAACTCATCACACTATATTATTGTCAAATAAGTATCGTGTACCTAAAATCAAGTAATAATTAGTAAATTTTAGTTTGATCGGAATAACTTAGGTTATTCGAAGTTCCTTATGTATGATTTAAAAAAAAAAACAATTTTTTGTAGCCGCCATCTTGGATTTACATTGTGAGCTCACTATCGGCTGTAGTACCCTCGAAAACTATGAAAATGACACCCATGATGAAATATTTGAAAATTTTTGTAGCCGCCATTTTGAATTTTTATTTTGACCTCATTATCGGCTTTATCACCCTCGAAAAGTGGGAAAACAACACCCATGATGAAATATTTGAAAATTTTTGCAGCCGCCATTTTGGATTTTTATTTTGACCTCACTATCGGCTTTATCAACCCCGAAAAGCATGAAAACGACACCCATGATGAAAAATTTGAAAATTTTCGCAACCACCATATTCGATTTTTATTTTGACCTCACTATCGGCTTGATCACCCTCGAAAAGTATGAAAACGACACCCATGACAAAAATTCTGAAAATTTTCGCAACCGTCATTTTGGATTTTCATTTTGACCTCACTATTGGCTTCAGCAGCCTCAAAAACCACGAAAACGACACCCATGATGAAATATTTGAAAATTTTTGCAGCCGCCATTTTGGATTTTTATTTTGACCTCACTAGCGGCTTTATCACCCCCGAAAAGCATGAAAACGACACCCATGATGAAATATTTGAAAATTTTCGCAGCCGCCATTTTGGATTTTTATTTTGACCTCACTATCGGCTTGATCACCCTCGAAAAGTATGAAAACGACACCCATGACGAAAATTCTGAAAATTTTCGCACCCGCCGTCTTAGATTTTCATTTTGACCTCACTATTGGCTTCAGCAGCCTCAAAAACCACGAAAACGACACCCATGATGAAAAATTTGAAAATTTTCGCAACCGTCATTTTGGATTTTTATTTTGACCTCACTAGCGGCTTTATCACCCCCGAAAAGCATGAAAACGACACCCATGATGAAATATTTGAAAATTTTCGCAGCCGCCATTTTGGATTTTTATTTTGACCTCACTATCGGCTTGATCACCCTCGAAAAGTATGAAAACGACACCCATGACGAAAATTCTGAAAATTTTCGCACCCGCCGTCTTAGATTTTCATTTTGACCTCACTATTGGCTTCAGCAGCCTCAAAAACCACGAAAACGACACCCATGATGAAAAATTTGAAAATTTTCGCAACCGTCATTTTGGATTTTTATTTTGACCTCACTAGCGGCTTTATCACCCCCGAAAAGCATGAAAACGACACCCATGATGAAATATTTGAAAATTTTCGCAGCCGCCATTTTGGATTTTTATTTTGACCTCACTATCGGCTTGATCACCCTCGAAAAGTATGAAAACGACACCCATGACGAAAATTCTGAAAATTTTCGCACCCGCCGTCTTAGATTTTCATTTTGACCTCACTATTGGCTTCAGCGGCCTCAAAAACCACGAAAACGACACCCATGATGAAAAATTTGAAAATTTTCGCAACCGTCATTTTGGATTTTTATTTTGACCTCACTAGCGGCTTTATCACCCCCGAAAAGCATGAAAACGACACCCATGATGAAATATTTGAAAATTTTTGCAGCCGCCATTTTGGATTTTTATTTTGACATCACTATCGGCTTTATCACCCTCGAAAAGTATGAAAACGACACCCATGATGAAATATTTGAAAATTTTTGCAGCCGCCATTTTAGATTTTTATTTTGACCTCACTAGCGGCTTTATCACCCCCGAAAAGCATGAAAACGACACCCATGATGAAATATTTGAAAATTTTTGCAGCCGCCATTTTGGATTTTTATTTTGACCTCACTAGCGGCTTTATCACCCCCGAAAAGCATGAAAACGACACCCATGATGAAATATTTGAAAATTTTTGCAGCCGCCATTTTGGATTTTTATTTTGACCTCACTATCGGCTTTATCACCCTCGAAAAGTATGAAAACGACACCCATGATGAAACATTTGAAAATTTTTGCAGCCGCCATTTTAGATTTTTATTTTGACCTCACTAGCGGCTTTATCACCCCCGAAAAGCATGAAAACGACACCCATGATGAAATATTTGAAAATTTTTGCAGCCGCCATTTTGGATTTTTATTTTGACCTCACTATCGGCTTTATCACCCTCGAAAAGTATGAAAACGATACCCATGATGAAATATTTGAAATTTTTTGCAGCCGCCATATTGGATTTTTATTTTGACCTCACTATCGGCTTTATCACCCTCGAAAAGTATGAAAACGACACCCATGATGAAATATTTGAAAATTTTTGCAGCCGCCATTTTGGATTTTTATTTTGACCTCACTATCGGTTTTGTCACCCTCGAAAAATATGAAAACGACACCCATGATGAAAAACTTGAAAATTTTCGCAGCCGCCATCTTGGACTTTTATTTTGATCAATCTTTTCTCATTTTAATATTTGTAGAGACTACTTGTATTACTATCGTAAGTATTCGTAAGCGTCCACGCGCACAATTATAGCAATGGGCCATCTGCAGCGAGCTAGTCAATAAACGCACACTGATACAATTCGTTCGTAAATATTTGCACTAACACAGACAGACGCGCATAGTCGGTCGATAGCCGGAGCGTAGCAGCGAGCGACACAGCCACCCCGTCTCAATGCTAACGCACGACTGCCGCCCGCGCCCGCGCAGAGCCCCTCTGAAGCTCGATCTCAAAGTGGGGACATTTCCTTTGCAAATGTTAATTGATTTACATAAGCTAAGACAAATCTGTAGTACCTCTAACCATCGATTTTTCAGTGTAAAAATATTTCCAAACATCAAAGCCGTTTAGAAGTAATATCGAATATCAGAAAAAAATAGCGTGTTGGTAAATATTTTTTTAAGGCAAAAGTATTAGCCATACGAAAAAATCCTTCTACAGAAATGTTGTTCATGAATCTATAGCAAACATATATTTTTTACAGATCTTTTAGTCAAGCCGTTAATGAGAAATATTCTTCATAAAGTGACCGTATTACGGTACTAAACGAGAGTAAGGCCCTTAATAAATAAAAAAGTTACGATATAATGGCATATTTTATTAGTTATTTAATTTAGTGCCTAGTGTAAATAGTTAGTGTATACCGCCAAGTAAATTGGAGCACACGCTGGGATTACAGTGAGGGTGCCAGTATAAATTTTGTTTTGATACCTATTGATGATTTCTGGCCAGCCATAACCTTGTTTGTATTCATAGATATACTAGCTGTTCGCGCGGGTGGTGTCATCACGACCACTTTTCCACAAATGTAACTCCTCGCTTTCGCTTATGAATTGTGCCTCGCTTGTTGGCGGCAGCACGATGCTTGTGCTAACTATTTGTGCGGATTTTAATTAAGTTTGCGCGGTTTGAGTGACATCTCCCCGCCGTCACAACCCCGCGTCTTGCCGCGACAGGCATTCGCGCGCAATCCCATGTGCTACCATACATCTTAGTCAGTCAATATTTTAAAGATGAAGTGCATATCAGTTTGTAGACTTTTGGATACAATTTTAAGTTGTGCCAAGTCGTTCACGGCTTTGAGACGGCAGATGACGTTGCTACCATCGCTGGCAGGACCTGGGTGAAACTGGCACGGGAACGCGGGGATTGGCACAAACAAAAATGCGCATAGTAGTGGACGAAGTCGGACTATGACAAATCGGAAAGAATTAGAATGAATTTGACTAAACAAAATTGTTTCTTTTGCAATACAATACAACATCATGAATTTTGCCTCAAACTGTGCTCTGTTGATATTTAAACAAACAGTAGTATGCATTATTATATCGATCCGAATAATTATGAATAATGTTGATGTACTAAAATTGGAACTAGTTCTAATAGTAATAATTATCGTAGCTAATTAATTTGAGTGATGTAAATAATGTATCGTACTGCATGAATTAAACTGTTTCATGTTCTCTGCACCGCTCGCGTTGTGGAATCTGACATATCCAATAATTTACTCACTGCATTTGTTTTTGGGTTTTGATTTGGGCACATTATTAAAAAATGAATAGGTAGGTACATAAAACTACATACAACATTGTAATGGGTACAATGAACTACTCAATCATCATCATGTTATATCTAATACTTATTGTAGTTTTGACCGAATATTGTAACGAGTATTATAGTCTCATTAGACAGACTGGCCGCTACCACGAAAAACAACTGTAAAGTTATGAAATTTCTTTACACACTAATTGAAAAACTGATTGCTGAACATCAATCAGGCTTGTTTACTTATCGAGTCGAGCAATCATCATAAATTACTGGCGGCTGGTAACCGCACGGCTTCATTAAGTGGTGACATTGTAGGCAGCGATCGATAGCGATCAGAGGTCGCGGACGGTCTGACGCTGAGCTCGACGTGGAAGACTTGTGCAGCACCACCACGTAGCTTGGTCCAGTAGGCCGCCTGCAGAAGGAAAATAACCATTCCAATAAGATATGATAGACTATTATTACGAGGCTATATTTAGTTCTTCGTTTGGTTAAACTTTCTAGTTAAGGTAATAGAAAGAATTACACAGAAAAACAGTCAGCCACTTTAGATGGAGACTTATCTTTTTTCCTGTACCTATGTGAGTCTATTATGTTATCGTCTGTTCACAGCTCTGTGGTGATACTACGTAGAACCGTCGCGGTCTATCAGTCGTCGCCAGGCATTAATCACTTAGTGATCAGGTCACCTCCACTAACTCAGTTACTGGCGCCACATACCTACTGTAGATACTGTAATACTATGACGAAGTTAAACAACTGAAACTTTATCATTTAGTTTGTGCTGTGTACTCTATCTCACCTGGAAAAGTGAAGGACCTACGCTAACTTCTAGTTGTAAATAGATTATCCGTCGTCCTGTGTAGCACCGGGAATAAAGTGGGATGAGCAAAGGGAGGACAGATTGTATCGGCGAATGATGACGTCATGAATAAAGTGGGATGAGCAAAGGGAGGACAGATGGTATCGGCGAATGATGACGTCATGAATAAAGTGGGATGAGCAAAGGGAGGACAGATTGTATCGGCGAATGATGACGTCATGAATAAAGTGGGATGAGCAAAGGGAGGACAGATTGTATCGGTGAATGATGACGTCATGAATAAAGTGGGATGAGCAAAGGGAGGACAGATTGTATCGGTGAATGATGACGTCATAAATAAAGTAGGATGGGCAAAGGGAGGACAGATTGTATCGGCGAATGATGACGTCATAAATTTCCATTGCAATTAGTGGCGTGAGACACATCGGCCCGCTCGCGCCACACATCACTAAATGTATGAAACGCTAACGAATTTAAAACTTCGTTCTGTTTCTGTCAATCGTTGAAGATCGCAGAATGGTGTTTCAAATATGTTTAGCTAGACGGTTCAGTGGCTTGTGAGTCATTGAATCATTGTTGGTTACCTGTGGACTTTCTATCTCACGCTATTAACTACCTAACGTGCTGTGTACCTTACACAGTCTAGTTCTCCAGCTATTAAGAACTGATTAATTATGGTCATGTAGACGTCATTCCATCTTTTGGAATTAGAATTTGGTCGACCAAACACGGCTTGGCAGCAGCACTTGTTTATTTCTTTCCCTCTGTGATACACGATGCAGTTCGTCAGCGTGTCTTCGCGGAATATATTCTGCATACAATTATGAGGAGCTATGAGATTCATATTCATAAAGTTGTTGACTTGCAACTTGCATACAACTCCACTTGCATTTTGTAGAGCATGCATTTCATTAACTAACTCATTTTGCAGTATATTTTAAATGCACATTTCTCTAGGATCGTAGTATTACAAACCTGTAATTAAATTCGGTTCCTTCGGCCGAATGTCTATTGCTTACAGTGGATTTAGAAGAAGCATTCCACCTTAGTAGCAACCAATATAGGTTCACTAAAACGATGTTCATGTAGCCTTTGTAATCTAGAACCCTCAAAATACCGAAAGTTCAAAGCCCCCAAGTCCATCGACATTTTCGAGAAGGAAAAACAATCTTCTGCAATCTGTTTTTCTTACATTTCAGGTACATAAATTACTTGAGTAGTATTCTCGAGCATCTGTTCGTTGGCCAGCAGTGGGGTGAGGTGTTTCCGATGTCAGATAGATCACCGCGTGTTGGTTTAGGTCTCGGCGAAGTTATCGCGTATCGATACGCCACAGCTGCGACCCTGCACACCCCGCCTAACAGCTGTGTCGAGGTCGTCCTCCAGACACTCCACAATGCACTTTTTACTACATTCAATAGGGTGTACTTCACATTGGCAAAGATGGCGATACGTGGACGAAGTTGCAAGCCATTTATTGTCCGTCGTGTGTGGATAGTTTGATTCATATCTTGCGATATTGTCTTATCTTCATCGTTAATCTCTTGTAAGCCAGTCAGTTTCATAAGTTTTCATGGTTCGTTTACTAATATTACGTCCAGCTGTGGCCTGCGATAGGTTCAGTTGATTGCTCGGAGATTGAAGTGACGCACATGCACTTCTCACGAGTACATACATAGGTTCGTTTGGTAAGCGTGTGCCAATCCTTCCTACCGCTTGTTTATTGCAGCGTCACTTACACTTATATGTTAGCAGGTTCTGGCTGATATTTAAAGAATGATTTTAATATTTTGTTGGATCACTTTCCTGATCCCTCTTCATAATCATTGTCGTATCGTCACTGTTGGAGGCTCTTTTAATAAGCCCCACCCCTTCCCTTTATTCGTCGTAAAATATAATGATTAATATTGTTATGTGCTTATAATTTCAATCGAATTGTTAATGTCAATAAATTTAGTTAAGAATGTTTTATTTGTTGTTGGTTGTGTCGTGACGCCCAAAATAGAGAAAATTTAATAAAGAGTGTGACAGAGACAATACCATGTTCCTATTGTTTTGTACAAGGAGAGCTTCAGACATAATGTCATTAGTTACTTGTGTACGCGGTTGACTGATCACAAATATAGGTTTTGTACGAGAATAGCTCTTTGCGGAAAAACTCCTCCTGGAAAGATCGACTTATTTCTGTCGACGGGCGCTTTGCAAATCAATAACAATTATGTCTTGTAGCCTGGTTACGATTCTTAGTAGCTAGCGTTCAATGGTACCCTACAAAACTTCGGAGGTACGCAGCTTTACGTGCTTGGGTTCACTTGACTTTCAGTCATCAGTTTTTAGTTTTAATACAAAACATGAGGATTAAGCCGTCGTCAACGAGAATAATTCTCCGAAAATTGTTTGATAAACGCACTAAAGTGACCGCCACAGCCGCGCCACACACTGACCCCTGCTAATTGTGTGCGGCCTCCGCCTCGCCGCACGGCGCGCTCCACATTCTATTTGCGGACGATCACGTCGACGTAAATAAAGCCTTAATACAGCGCCACCGAGCGGCGGCACATATTGTACCTATTGCGGGGTATTGCTGCGCCGGCATCGGTAGGAGTGCCGATTTCATAAAGGAAATTTCCGTCGCTTTGAAGAGTATTGTAGAACTCACTTTTGCCAAACCGCTTCTGACTCTTTTCAAGTTTTAATGATGGTAAGAAAAATATATGACTGTATCTCAAAGAGATTTCAAATGGCGGATAAATCGCTGAGCTATTTAATCATAACTTAGAATTTGCTCTTGACACGGTGCAATGGCCGTGAATGATTACCGAGCACACAATGAGTACGTCGATTAGTGGCTCTTTGAAGTAATTACATGAAATGAAATTATAATGAGCTTCTTGTTGCTGAGACTTAATACCTACTAACCAATGGTTAAATACATTAAAGGGAAATATATCCAAACGAACGTTCCTACTCAGATATTTTATTTAAAATTCTAAATATTAACCAATACGAGAGTGACCACAACAGTGTTTAGTTCACTATAAAGTAATAATAATATAATAATAATATCCCTGGACATTTCACACAGCGGCTTCTAGTCCCAAGCTAAGCAACCTAATGCTTGTGTTATGGTAACAAGATGGCTGATAAACTACTTATATACATTTTTTTTTGTTGTAAATACATACATATTATAGATAGAAAAACACCCAGACTCGGAACGAATACATGTAGGTCATACAAATATTTATTCCGTGCGGGAATCGAACCCGCGATACGCAGCGCAGCAGTCAATCGCTTAACCACTGCGCCAACCGTGCCGTCAAAGTGATTTATTTATTTACAAACATGTGATTAACACAATTACAGCTAAAACGTGCCAATGCAACGCTATTACTACTTATGTAACACAACAGAACTGACCAAACAGAAATCAAAATATTTATTTGCGGACAAAGTGTTGTCAGTCGATCAAGTCGTATCTATAGATTTATTATAAATCAACGTCGGTTCTCGTGTCTGTCTGTATGACCGCGTTATTCTTCTACAATTTGCAATGGATATTGATGCGGTTTTCACCATCATTTAGAGAGTTTACGCCGGAAAATGGTATGTAAGTTACGTTTAATATTACTTATTAAAAAAAACTCGATGTTTCGCCAAGTCGAAAACACCGCACGGCCTATTGTTACAATCGAGACTAAAACTAATCAAATACACCAAATTTCGAGAAATTAGCCTTAAATGGTTGAAGTCAAGTGGCGAGTGATTCAGTAACTAAACGCTTAGTAAGTCACCAAATAAATAGTCATTAGTTAAATAAATATCGTTTGCACTACGGTCGAGTACAGTACCTACACAAGTTTAGTGGCAATTTGCAAGATGAACAGGCAGGATGCAATAAGGTGAATAAGCTGATGAAGTTTATGGTAATGACTATTATAAAAGAGGTGGATGAAGAAATTTGTGTGATACAGAAATAAAGCTATGGATACGAAAATACAATAACAGAAGAGATGAACTAGGAGCTGTGTTAATAATAATTATTTTCTGAAGGAATTATCATTAGACGATCCCGAAGAATACTTCGATATTTTGAGAATTTCCCAAAGATGTGTAAATATTTAGAGACTAAAGTTGTCTTCGCTCCAGTGAAACAACATTATTGTGGCAGCTAATGAACTCGACTAAGTTTGACAGGTAAAGTGAACATGATGCATGGTGGGGGACGCTACCCGCCCGAAAAGTAGAATAAAATGGATTGACTCGACTAAATTACACCCTAAACAATGTACTCAACAACATTTTTGGTGTTCAGCATAGAGAGAGAGAGTGAGAGTAGTTTAGTAACTAGATAGTTACTAAACTACTCTCCACTTGACTAAATTACTAACATAGTCCCAAAAAAGCTTTACAGACAAGTAGACACGACATACCTCACCAGAGACGATACAACGAATCAGCAGCGCCTAGCTCAACATGATCACAGTGCACACTCCATTTCCATAACATTCCATGTCGCGGCACCGAGATCGCTGGTATGTCGTTGCGCTAATTACCAGCGGATTACCGAGATCGGCTCCGTACGGCACGGTTTTATGGCGCGGCTCAATGGCCCGTAAAGTGGATCCATCGAATGTATTGATAATACGCTCTCGGTCGCTAATTGTGTTTATTGCTGCTACGTTTTTAAGATTAGCGCTAATTAGTGTTATCATGTGTATTAATAGTAGATTGTTTGTGGGGCAGATCTTTCTAGTTTCCTTATGAGCATTGAGAGTGGCTTAAAGTTGTTCGTATTAATAAAGGATTCTTCGTTTCATTACTCAGGATGGCATTCAGGGTGAAACTATCCTGTTACTTTTTTCTCTCGTAGTGAAAAGTTGAGATGACGGCAATTCATTCCTATATACATATTATATAGGACTGTATCTACAGTCATATATAATATTTGATATAGTATAATATATTATATAATATATATTTTTTTCTTTCTTTCAATAACACACTTCAAGGCTACCTACAAGTACAAGGCACCTTGAAGTGTGTTATTTGAAAGAAAGAAAGACGAAAATACATTTATAACTTTATGTCACTGAAAACTTTTTTATATCGTCACATGATTTATGGCAACACTTAAATCCATATTAAGATGTCAGTGTTAGGTGAGCTCAGTAACTTGTTGTTAACTCTGAACTCGTGACGGATCACTAGGCACCGGCGCTTTGACTTACTAAACTTATAACTTACTTACCGAGCGAATTGGTGTGTGTTCTGTATATTATATAATGGTTTAAACGGTTAGTAATAGAAATCAAATCTGAAGCTAATCTGTGTTCGCTGAGAGCATCCGCCCGTACTAAACTATTCTATTGGAAACATTATGTAAATGGCCAGCGCTAAGTTATTCAATGTATGTAGTAAGTAGCACTTCCATTGATGACGAAGTGATGCTTGCCTTGCATATTGCGATAGCTGCTGCCTCTTCATCATAACACAAACGTATGTATTTAACTGAATAGAAGCCAATCATCCAACGCTTGAGTGAAGATGTTTACTAAACGTACAACAAGACGCCAGAGCTACCATTTAATCAACGCCGCAACAATGTTGGAGTTGCACTCAACTAAATCTTACAAACACTCATGACATCTCCCGCACTTGTAGTACTTGCAAGTACTCGCAGTGTCCGCCTAACTACTTGCCGCCAACTTGCTCCACTGCCCCCCACCGTGGGGGCGCAGTGGGCCAAGTTCGCGCCACGCCGGAGTTGCTCACAACTTTATGAATTCCTAATCTTAATGTGTTGTTTATGTTAAATTTCACGTCGTATTGAAGCTTGCCAGATATTGCTGAATACCAGAACTTGGTTATGTGGCAGTTTATAAGTTTTGGGACGAAGCAAGAAGTAGATTAGACTTGTGGCTGTGTGTTAGTGTTCATGAAAACTTGTAGACTGGTCTGGGAAGGATCCAGTAAAAGAAGAACGCTAATGTTGGCTTATCATCGTGAGCGGAAATTGTGAAAGTTTGTAGAATCCCTTCACTTGTCTGGCAGACGCCAGCGAGACTGCCTATTGCGAATTTACTTGTAAGATATTCAACATTAAAATTGAATTTTCAGTTAGGGAAAAGCAATGGACTCGCTCAATGTAAAGTAATTATGGGTAATGGACATCGCTTCATAAACAATTTAGTAACGTATTAAGGCTCACTTTCAAGCACTGATCTACTATAACAAATGTAAAGAGCGCTTTGTACTTGAACGTATTGTCTTCCGTGTTTTGGTGATGTCTTTTGTGTAGTGATTCTAGTTGACCGTCATTATATTGATTGATTGGTCATGCAGTAGTTCGGCAACATACGAGTACCAGCAGATCGACCATGCCTTCGGTCGGTAGGTACTTGAAGTGACCAACAGTTAACCGCTAAGAAGTTTTACGTGACTTGGCTCACCTTCAATTTTTAGTTCAATGTATGTAGCCCGAACAGATATTTTAATCAGTAGTTCCGTTCGTATTGAGAGTAGTTTAAAAGTAGTGATATCACACGTGAGGGTCTTGTTATAATTTTAAAGGCGTTTCAGTAATCATGAAATGTGTTTCTTGTTCGGAACAGTTTTGTTGAAGTAACGTTTTCCATTAGTACGAGTCCCAGTTGCTGCTTAAGTTTTTGCTATTCTTGGCTTTGCTTTGCACAGCTCATTAATATTGTTTACTTCTCTGTTATTATAGCGCTCTGCTGAGCGGAACTAGAGTTAATTGGATTTCATTCATTCGAAAACCTGCTACAAAAACTAATTTAAAATAAAGACAATAGGCACTTACAATCTAGTCATTACTAAAATTCTCAGTTACCTACTAACTCATATTTCATAATTCAATATTTTAAACTTAAGGTCGATATCAATACGCCATGATACAGTTCTAGCTAGTTCCCAGGTATATTAAGGTATCAGCTGCGTTTCCATCATGCTACAACTACCAGTGTCGAGCCAAATGTGCCAGTTATGGCACTGCCACGCAAGCTGCGTTGTTGGCACTCCATCCAATGACTTTACGAACGGCTATCGATGGCTGATAAGCGAATTGGCATTAACTAAATTACGTAATTTAAACTGTTCATATTTGCAGCGCTAATAAAACTGTTTGAACAATGAACTGTAAACAACGTACCTAAACCGAAAAACGAGCTTACTTTGTGACGACCCTATAAAACTTCCATACATTATCGTAACTAGTGGTGTTAGTATTAAAGTTTTTATTGATCACTTCATTATGATTCGAAGTACCTAATGCACTAAAACTGCACAAACTTTTAAAGCATTGTTCATTGAATTTGAAACTATTTCATTTGTACAGGCGGGATCGAGGCGCCATCTAACGGAGTTTTCCCGCAGTAAATGCAGTCGTAGTGAACGAGACAAGTCGGTTCTTAGAACTGGAACGTTTTTCAGCTAAAACTGTCGCTTGTGTCTTCGCCACCCGAAAGATGGCGCTACTAGTAGTATTTTTTTTTTTGAGGACGGGAAATCATCAAATGACCCCTCCCGCTCTGGGTGGAGCGGAAGGGAGTGTCAGACTCTTACTGACTAAAATCCATCCGTGTTCCTTCCATATCCCTTTATGTTCCAGGGCAGCGGTAACCTTTTCGGACGATCCCGCTACCCTGGCAGGCTTTAGTTTGGCAGCATTTATTTAGTCCTTCATTCCTATTTCCCAGCCAGCATTTTTCAATGCCCGAGTTTGCCATTGTTAGCACACTTTCAGAATTAAATAAATGCTTTACTTATGTAGGATTTAGTTGATTAGTTACTTTATGAACCTACCTAAATCAGATTTATTGTTTTATATTTTGATTTTATTAAATCTTTCCGTAAGTTTAACTCTATAGGGACATAGGCATAGTTTTTACGAAAAGGATGACGCACAAAACTCCACAGCTGTTGTTTTGTAACTAAAGCTAAGCGTCCTGAAAGTGTGCCGGAAACATGTTCACGTCTGTGATTTATCTCCGCGACACATTGTACCGAGGAACACTCCGAACATTAGCTAGCAGTAAGTCAACACCTTATGTAGTTCTTATTTCCTTAGTCATCCTAAATCCTTTCAAAATGAAGTGGTTTACTACTTTTGATAGTTTCAGTTAGGGAACAGAAGCTTCATTCTGTCGGGGAAAAATAATATAAAAGTATTTTTTTAGAAGTTTCCTAACATCTCATTGTTCCTAATCTCTATTTACTTTGTAATGCTAAACATCTTCCCCGCTAGGATTAAGGGGGACTTCCTTTCCTCTTTTTAGTCACAAAGTAATTAAATTAAAAAGAGGAAAGGAAAGTGATATCACAAGAGGATGCCCTGGTATACCCAATGACTCCGTGGGGAGGCCGGAGGAGCGGCTGCATCCTCATGTGCACTACTTATAAACAACGTGCTGCGATGATTACATTGCCTTTCATATCATTCCATCTTGGTTGCGGGTCTTTATTCATGTTTAACAATTCAAGTTGTATCATATCAGTTGTATGACGTTTCTCTTGGCTTATCCAACGTATTCGTGGTCAGCGCAACATGTCGTTTTCTTCCATACTTCTCTATCGTCGTCCATTAATCCATCTATTGCGTCTTTGGACTTCACCTTCTCTTATAGCCCTCCACATTCATGCTCAAATCTTTCCTCACTACATTTTCCCTCTCTTCACATCGTTCCTCCGCATCACATGGCCGCACCATGACAGCCAATTTCTACTTAAATTTTATGCTGATCCTTAGGACTAGGGACTAGGTAAGTACTTCTAAGCGCTATTTCTATTAACTAAGAGCTACATCGCTTCTAGCGCTAAAATATCATTATATTTCAATATGCTCCATACTTGAAAGCTTCCTCTTAGCTACCGATCTACGACGCTTTCATCAAATGTGAGCCGGCGTTGTGTCGTCTTCTGGGAAATTACGCGTCGTAACGCGTGCGCGGAGCGACGTCCCTGCCTCCCGGCGACGTAGCGACCTGGCCCGGACACCACCTGACCCGGGAATGTATTATCACTTGCGGTGGCCTCGGACAGATTACAGGTGCTACGGGTTTGAAACGTTTCATCTGGACAGACAAATTGAGGATGCGCCTTTGTTTTGACGGTCTCTTGAGGTAGACTGAGGTAGTGAAAGTATAACCTGTTTCATTCAGGCTTAGATAGAACATTCAGTTACTACCTTAAGTTTAGATTGTCTGCAACGACTGTTACCGATGTTTCTAAATACTCTCGCAAGTGTAAGTTTTATAGCACCACTGTAACAGTGTTTTCTGCAAAAATAAATTATTTGATTTGATTTGTTGGAGAATTTTCGCTGTAAGTCGTTCATATTTTCAGGAGAGAAATGCCCGTGCCTCGAAAAGTTTCATGAAAAGGTCACATCACATGCATAATTTACACAAATGAATTAATCTGACCTATTCCTTTCCAAAAGCACTGTTAGAACAAACAAAACATTTCCGTTCCACAACATGACAGCGGTAGGTAAGCGGCAGGCGGTAATCGTTTTTTTTAATGTAAAATTGTGAAAATAATTACTATAATATTTTGATCTTGATGCATGAGACATTTTGTACGACTTTTGGTCATTCTCCTTTGGTCGCTCCAGGTCTTTGAGTATCAATGTTAGTTAAATCCTTATAATAGTATACATTCGCGTGCTACGTACTATAGTACAGGTACTTACCCTTACCTATGGTCGGTATTGGTCGCTACGTAATATGAGCCCGCGCGACCACGCGACCACAGGCGGTCGTCGCGGCTGCGGTCGGATTTAGGCGCACTAGTCGGGTATTAGGCATTAGCCAGCTACGAAAGTGTTGCATTGTAGGTTTCTGTTTTAGGAATGTAGACAATAATAGGACAAAAGATTTTTGTCGTTACTTATCTTCGTTCTACTTGTTTTGTCTGTTGAACTGGCTCTCATATTGGTGGGTACAACAACCCAACAACAATCTGTGTTCATGGATTGTCATTTATCTATTGTCAATGTCAAAAGACTTTTTATATATAAAATTAAGGACACACCTTAACAAGAATATCACATATCCTATCATATCCTTCCTATCTCAGGTATGCTGGAAGAGATTTCTTATGAAATAAGCATCACCTCTGTACCTATTTTTTTCTGTTCTGTTTTTCAATGTCTGTTTATATATGTGTGTACATAAATGGTAAAATAAATAAATAAGAAGTCTCATTGAATTCTGAAGCTGTCTTACTGTATCTCTTCTATGGTCTTATCAAAAACTATCCAAGTTTACGCTGGTGAGTGGTGGCCGTGGCCTTACGGGATTAGTGTTTAAGGGTAAAGTTCCCATATCGTCACCACGTGTGGCGTCTGCGGTTACGCGCTTCTAAGTCATCATCCGAGCTGGTTTTAAACGTAGGTAAGTATTATTATCAGCAACCTATATGTAGGTAGCAGTACTTACAACCTAGAGCTTTAGTAGTTTATCTTCACCGTTGTACAAAGTATCGTATCTTGTCGTAATTGAAAATACCAGCACGCTCGAATCGTTATAAAGCTCAGACGATTGACCCAGACACTGAAGGAATAGCGTCGCGCTCGGCGGTGACAACAAAATGAATTGAATTCCTGTCAGTTTGATCAAAATAAACTCATAGCAGGCTGCTATGCGTCTGAGAACATAAGGATTTATTACCATTTTTGTGTGTTACGTGGCTGGGTGCCACGTAGTCAAATAATAATCGCGACGAGTAGGTGCCTACATAAATAGATTTCAATGCAAATTGACGCGACCATAACTCACCAATACCCTCCATTGAAACAATATAGAATACCAGTTACTTTACATCCAAAATGAAGCCATCTGCTCGAATAAGAACACGCGACTGCATGCGACTATCAGCAGGGCTTACTTCAGCCCACGCAGACACGCAGACAGGCGCGTCTCGCCTAGACATATTAATTAAACAAGTCGCGAGTCGCGGCCGATCGCGGCGACGCGCGGCTTCACTGCACTGTAATTAAACCAGCGACAGAATAGCTTATTATGATTACAGATGAACGGAGTTATTGTTGTGTGGGATGGGATGCTATTTGAACTAGATCTGTGATAGTGCTAGTATGACTGCGATATATAAATCTATACTCGGCCAGTGATAATAATATGCATTGTACCTTTTATTTCATTTACGGTAAACTTTCAGTGCGGCTATAAAGAAAGAAAAAACGTTTATTTGCGGTAAACATGACGCAAAAAAGAACATAAAAACAAAATAAAGATACAATAAGAAATGGTTGACATGCGTCACATCCACGCAAAACGGCTGTCGCTTAGCATTATGCTGCGACCCTATGCAAGAGCCCTAGCGCTGGTTTTTAGCGACAGCCGGCGCCGCCGTAATGACGTCGTCCGGTGCAGCAAACAATTATTCATCAACAAGTATAAAACGATTATTTTAATTTTTAAAGTAAACAGTTATTAGGACGCTGTACTGGTACAACGTACATAAAGCAAAATAATACAATCCAATTTAAGTGTGATAGAAACAAACAGGAATATAAAAAAATAAAAAAGAGGACATACATGCTAAGAGAATATCATCCTGTAAACACGCTGTAAATGCTGCGCATACCTACTCTGTACACTACTTATGGAAATAAATATTTTTATTATTTTTATTATTATCCTCAATAAACGTTTCATGCTTTATGTAGTGGCAACATTTCCGAAGCGTCCTATTTGACGTACGCGCACCCAACATGCACCAAAGAAATTATGATGTAAGGAATTACAAAATGGCCAATGATGTAATGTGTTATGCAAAAGTTATGTGTCAGTGCTTTTAGCTATAATTTATTTATGCGCTACTAGAGAGCAAAACTCTCTATAGGGCACGCAGGACTCATTTATTGGTAATGTGTCCCACTTGGCGTATACGTCATGAGTGTTAAATTAATCGTTTTCCACCGCACGTGCAACTGTGAGCAATCAGCGGCATTGAATGGCTCCTCGAGGTAATTATAAGCAGGTCGCGGTGCGGCGTCCACTGCGCGCCCTGCTCGAGCACCCTCGACCGCACGCTTGAGGGTCGCGTAATGAACACCACTACATTACGGTCATTATGCGACTGTCGCCAGCATTGTTATCGGGGGCTCAGCTGGCGGGCTTATTAATTGCAACCATTTCAAGGGGTCAATGCACTTGCATTAAATGCCAAAAGTTTATTTATCGAACAAAATGATGTTTATGTATTGGGCGTGTCAGATCACGGCCGTAAGAACACGATATGTCAATTACCTTTGAAATATTCATGTGCAGGCTTCGATCTCAGCAATGAGTAACATGGTTGCGGGAAGGTTGTATTGTAATAATGTTGACTGCGATGCGAACGATTCTTTTCCCTTCTTTTTATATACATGTTCATAAATATTAATATTACTTTAGGTCCGTTAGCTTATATAATAGGTAATAGGTCTTTACCTATGTAATTGGAGATTCTATAACCACCATTTTCAGATTTAATTATCTGTGGATTGGCGCGCAATTCGAAATTCAAATAAATTTTATTCGAAAGACGTGTTAATTTAATTTAAAATTCAGTCATTTGTTTTTAGATAGTTTTTTGTTTTGTGACATTGTGGTAGTTTTTGGATAAACTGAAAATTCGTCGAATTTTCAGTTATAATAAAATTGGAAATACCGCTGCGCAAACAACACGAAACATTAACGACGCGTACGGGCCTAACACTGCTTGCATAAACACGGTCCATTATTGGTTCAATCGTTTTAAATCTGGAAATTTTGAGTTGAAGAACGAGTCTCGCGGTCGGCGGGTAACTATTGTTGACAACGTCGAAGGCGATAGTGGAAGCGGCTCCAACTAAATCTATGGCTGAGCTTGCTGCGGGCCTTGGAGTTAGTGTCAAAACAACATTGAAGCAGTTCCGTCAAATCGGAAAGATAAAAAAGATAGATAAGTGGGTGCCACACGAACTAAGCGACCAACAGCGAGATTTACGCGCATAGCGCGAAGCATGCATAGCACTACTGAATCGGCATAGAAACGGTTACCAGTGATGATAAGTGGATCCTGTACGATAACCGTAAGCGTTCGTCTCATAGGAAGATGATGGTGACTGTCTGGTGGACCAGTGCTGAACTTGTACATCACAGCTTCTTACCGAATGGCACAACAGTGACGGCAGATGTCTATTGCCAAGAATTGCAAACAATGATGGAGAAGCTCGCAATTCAACAACCAAGACTAGTCAATCCCTCTTCCTCATTGCTTCTCCACGACAACGAGCTCACACTTCACGACAGACCATCGCAAAGCTACAAGAGTTACAGCTGGAAGCGCTCCGTCACCTACCGTACTCACCGGACGGTGCCCCGACAGATTTCTACTTTTTTCAAAATTTAGACAATTTTTTAAGTGGGAAAAAATTCAACAGCCAAGAGGCAGTACAAAACGCTTTCGCTGACTTCATCGCCTCCCGTGCGTCCGGGAGACTTCTACAGTAAAGGAATAAACAAACTGCCATCAAAATGGCAAAATTGTATAGGTAATTTGGGCCAGTACCACAGAAATCTTAATAATAATGCATTATTATTAAGATTTCTGTGGCCAGTACTTTGATTAGCTGAAATAAAAAAATTACCAAAACTATTATACACAACACATCTCCAGTTTTATAGGTAAAGACCTAATATTAGGTAAATATTACGTATGAATTAAAAATATTATAAAAATAATACTTAGACCTGAGATATTCTATCCATGTCAAGGAGTTTGACGTAAAGTGCCTGATTGGAGAAAGTAGAGCTCCGAGAGGGGCGTAACGGACACAGATTAAAGTAAAATTAATAGAAACAAAATGTAACTACTTTGTGGAAACTGTTCGCGAAGTTAATGGAACATGTTACTGGCACGAAATATTGAAATCGGAAATTCATGCACCTCTTGGCAACGACACCAATCATAGGGAGCTTCGTTTTTTCACGGTTAGCCTTACAGTGAATAGTTGTAATTAAAGTCTTGTACCCGTCGTAACCACAGTTACAGAGAACCTCCAGTATTATGATCTGAAGCCCGAGGCGTCACGTGTAGTGTGTAGTGATGTGCAGCATGTCGATAATGTGATTTATGTTAATTCGTGTCACGTCGCCGGCCCGCGGCCGTGGCAGCCCCGCACTTATCACGCGCGCCTCATTATACGCTGCTCATTATACATTCAACGCGAATTAAACACTTTATCACAGTCCGTCATCTGGACACGGTGTGCCGGTCAATTATTGTAATATTTATGTAAAAAAATGAATATATTTTGACAGTTTTATGTTTAAGTCTAACCTGCATAGTTCGTTCACTGATTCTTATTTAGAGCAACATCCAGTGACACAGTTTTAATCATCTTTCTGCCATTATCCTACTTGGGGCAGCATGTCTAAAGCTTGGTATAAATGTTCAAGAAACCATTGATTTGAAGCCTATTGTTACAGAGCTTGTAGCAAAGATAGATAATATGGAACAGAGTTATCGAAATTGTAACATCGGCAACATCCTTGAAAGACGTAACGAAAACCTCGTAACGATAATACTGAATATTGGGGCCATAATTAAGTGCAATGTTCAACAAAATGACATTATTTCTGTTCATCGTGTCCCACATGCACACCAGCAAAACAATAAGCCCAAAAACATCATAGTTAAATTAGCTTCACGTATACTAAGTGACAATGTTCTTAGTACCCATCGGTTGTGCAAGGTACTTGCCACGAATCAAGTTGGTGTTTCAGGCACATCATTCTTTTACCTATTGTGGTATAGTAATTTTATTTTTAGGTGCATCGTCTTCACATATAATTATATAATTAATGTATGCAAAGTATTGTAAAACATTTAAAAAAAAGTAACGGTGGAGTTTCTTGCCCATTCTTCTCCATACGAAAACTACCTTTTGGAAGGGGCGACTAGAATCAATTTTATTTTAATTTTGACGTTCAAAAGTGCCTTTAATGTGCCTATTTGAAATAAATGATTTGACTTTGACTTTGACATCACTACCGATATCTATATACTTATAATAAATCTGTAGAAGTGAAAATTCTGTACATTGAAAATATCAAAAAAAAATAAATAGCAGGGGGTGTTACTAGACCGACACCGAACCCAAAAATGTGATTAAATATTTTTTTGTCTGTCTGCCTGTTTGTTCGGGCATCACGCAAAAACTACCGGTTCGATTTCGATGAAACTTGGTATAATTATTCTTTAATATCCTGGGCACCACACTGGGTACTTTTTATCCCGGAAAAGTATATACAATAAAAAACAAACTTAATTTTGCGGTTCGATCCCTAGACCCGATACTGTACCAACCGCAAATAATAAGTTTGTCGTAGGTTAAGTCACCCGCAATGGAGTTCATTTTTATTCCTTTTAGTTTTTAGAGTTATTTACGTTTATTTTTATATAAGTCGTAGGTATAGATTTTAATTTTAAAGTATAGGTAGCATATTTGATAGTGTACGTAGTGACCGTAGGTTATTTTATAATACTGTTAGGTAGGATTAGTCATTCGTATAGAGTTTAGATTAGTTATCATCCGAAATAGGTTTATTTAGGTAGGTAGGTATTTAATTTTCTGTTATTGAGTATTTTTTTTTAATTAGTTAGGTACTTAGGTAAAGATATCATATACCTAGGTACCCTCTTAATCACCACTAATGAGACACAATTGGTTTTCTATTGTAATTAGCCACAAAGGGCCCGCGAGATAGATGGCATTCTGGGGAAGCACATACATTTTATCCTGTTAGCACGTTCCCGTGGGATAATTTCCGACATCCACGCGGGCGAAGCCGTGGGCAGAAGCTAGTACATAATATATATGCATTAGCACCTGACCCTAAAAAACGAACAATTATTTCGTAAGTGTCGAGACGCTGCCAAAAAACACAGTTATAAGTTCGTTTGGGTTAAGCATGGAACCATCCTTGTACGTGAAAAAGAAGGGACAAGGTCTTTTGCAATTCGGACCCTGCAAGACATCACTAAAATCAAACCTACGCAGCACCGATTGACAACCAAAGAGCTGTATCCATTCGAAATTAGCTCTACAATGAATAAATGATCAGTCTTTAGCATATCCCAAAATCGATCTCCACAGCTCTGGGCCACTTTAATAGTACCTATGTATGTTAAAAACTTTAATTGAACACTTCATATGCTGAATTGTAAGTTGCTTGTTATGGTTAATCCATTTTTTCAAGTGTTATGTTTTGTTTCTTGTATTTTGTTCGCAGCTTCTTAACGATTTATTGTAGAACTAGCTGTGCCCGCGACTTCGTTCGCGTGGATGACGAAACTTATCAATGAGTTTTTTGTGTAAAGTGCTATTTGTGTAGAACGTTATCTATCGCGGTATTAATACTTCAGTCCCGGCGCGGGCCCTTTGTGGCTAATTACAATAGAAAACCAATTGTGTCTCATTAGCGTTGATTAGGAGGGTATATGATATCTTTACCTAAGTACCTACCTAATAAAAATAAAAAAACTAAACAGAAAATAAAATACCTACCTACCTAAATAAACCTATTTCTAATGATAACTAATCTAAACTCAATAAATAAGCAAAATCCCTAAAAACTAATATCTATACAAATGACTAATTCTACCTAACAGTATTATGAAATAACCTACGGTCACTACGTACACTATCAAATATACTACCTATACTTTAAAATTAAAATCTATACCTAGACTTATAAAAATAAACCTAAATAACTCTACCTTAAACTGTACTTAGTAAAAACTAAAAGGAATAAAAAGGTCGCACTGAAAAGCACGGTTTAGAATTGCAAGTAGCAGTTAAAAGTTAAAACATACAATTTATAGAATGCTGTTATCTGAAGCAAGCATGCATCATGCAAGCGAGCATGCATCATGCAGCAGGCATGGTTTCTGTCACGGCTCTGGCGCTGCTGGGCTCCGGCGGTCCCACGCGAGCTTATCGTCGTCGATGGTTTTAACGCTCACCACCGCAGCTTCGGCTTGCTGTAGCCTCAGCCGCGGCGGCGGGCGATAAAGCCACCTCCGCCTCAGCTCGCGGGCCGCCTCGCCTCTCCGCGCCTACGCGGGCTTAAATTACACTCTAGGGGTAGGGCAGACAAGACCACGTGGAGTCGTTTTTGCAGCGATTTGCTTCTGTCACAAATTTTTGTAGAAACAACATATAAATAAATATCGATATTTAGGACATTCGATACTCTGTACTTCGAGATTTACGTCATTAGATAATCTGTACTTCGATATTTAAGCCTTTCGATGTCATGTTTGTCGATAATTAGATTTTAGATATATTGGACGTAGATTATCTAACTGTTTGCGCGGAACGCCTACGAAAGTCACCATAGCACTAGTGCAGCTACGTGTGTTTTAGCTACCTAATAACTTTTTCTTGTAAATTATCACCTCCTACCGACAGTTTTATATTTTATTAATAGACACAATTTTACTGAAGAATCAAGTCGTTTTTATTACATCTCCCGCTAAAAGACCTGATAAAATCCCGCACATGGTCCTATCGAGCCTGGATTAGAAGATTTCACGTTGAAAAAACTTCGATCAGCTATTATTATAAGGATTTCAAGAGAATTGGTGGATAACTCGTAATTACAAGCGAAGTTGGTTGTGTGACATTCATTTTGCTGTGTCATTGCGAAGATTTGGAATTTTCCGTGGTCTGGATAATCATAATCATTATTAGTTCCACCCAACACTCTATTATCAGGTTGTATTTAGTGGTAATTAGCTGTTAATAACCAGGTTAGTACAGAGTTATATACCTAATCGTTGTAAAACCTATCCTGTGCTTACACATTGTTATAATTGATCAGACTTTAGCGTGTTAATCTTATGATAAACACAGTTATTTGCACCTTTTTAAAGAGTAGCTAACTATTAGCTGCATTATTGTAACTTTATTAGGTAGATAACAGTTACTGAGTCATTTATTCATGTAATCACATTTAAAGTTAAATAGGTTCATAATTGCATTGTAAATAAAGCAGTTACTGAGGTTTTGTACTGATTTTGTTATTGTTAAAACGTTGATAGTTCATTACTTTAACAGTACTTATAGGAAAACAATTAACAATAAAGTTAGCAGTGAATTCTTATTTCATATGTGGGTATTTACAAGCAGGTATCGTAACATTTTTAGACGTTGTTAAAACTTTAATTGTATATATTCCAGGTTGACTGCACCAGCTTACGCAATGCCAGAGGATAAGGAGCTCATCAGAAAAAGGGCGAGTTACAAGGGAAGGGTAACAGTATTCTTGAATTATTTGAATTCATTAAAACCTTCTGCAAGTCCTTCTGAGGTTAGCGAGTTGCAATTGCGTTTAAATAGGCTTGAGTCATTGTATTGTCAATATGACGAGGTGCAATTAGCATTGGAATGTAGCACTGATAATTTGGATGGTCAATTGTTAGAACGTAGCGAGTTTGAGTCTCTTTATTATAAAACCCTATCTGAAGCTCAGAAAGTGCTCGATGGTTATAGGAAACGGGATCCAACTGATAGTGAGGTGGGTTCACGTTCAAATAATCACAGGTTTGTTAAATTACCGACTATTCAGTTACCAAAATTCAGCGGTTCGTACATAAATTGGTTGGAATTTCACGATACATTGTCAGCCTTATTCACTCTAACGACGACATAAACGACATAAATAAATTTCATTATTTGAGGTCATCACTAGAAGGTTCAGCTGCGGTGGTGATAAACTCAATTCAGTTTTCTGCCGCTAATTATTCAGTCGCTTGGAAATTACTCTGTGATCGGTTTGATAATAAACATCTGTTGATTCAACACCATATTTCAGCATTATTTAATATTGAGACGATCAGTAAGGAGTCGTCTGTGAATTTAAAAGCTTTAATCGATCACATTAATAAAAACCTGCGTGCCTTGGAATCGCTTGGAGAACCCGTTAATCACTGGGATACATTACTCATTCACATTATAAGATACAAGTTGGACAGTAAAACTTACCGTGAATGGGAAGAATACAAGGGTCGCCTTGACAAGGACTACAAGATTACATTAACTGTGTTCCTCACATTCATTAAGAATCGTGCTGAATTAATTGAAACGTTAGAAATGTCAAGTTCAACAATTGATAAACACTCAAACACTAGTAAACATTCTAAGGTTAGGACAATGGTAATACAGGATTCTAATAATAAAACAGACAAGAATAATCAGGTGAATAATAGTTCTTCTAAACCTAAGAGTTGTGTTAAATGTAACGGTGAGCACAAATTAAGCAATTGTCCTCAGTTTTTGGCGTTGAGTAATGAAGCACGGTTACAATTGCTACCGAAATTTAAGGTTTGTTATAATTGTCTGTCTTCAGGACATTACGCTAACAACTGTAAACAGGCAAGTTGCAAAGTATGTCGGCGCAAGCACCACACTCTGGTGCATGTTGCGGATCATTCGAAGAAGTCAGACTTGCCTATTACTTCCGCCAATAGCGATGATGCGACAGGTGCCCCTGCTCCGTCAGCTTCTAGTGCAGGTTTGTCTCTTTCTGCGAGTGTCGAACGTGGTGACGTATTACTATCCACGGCGTTAATTAAGATCATAGGTAAAAACGGACAGCAATACGTCACGCGTGCTGTGCTTGATAGTGGCAGCACATCATGTCTCATGACTGAAAAACTGTACTACCAACTTGGTTTAACTGCCAATACTGTGAACAACTCCATATTGGGTATTAATAATTCATCTTCATATATCAATAAAATGTGCCCTGTCTCAATAAAATCTTTGAACGATAACTTTTCCATTAAAATTAATTGCTTTGTTCTACCTTCAATTACCGATAATATTCCGAGTAGACATGTGGACTTATTAAAATTGAAAATCCCATCTAATATTTGTCTGGCTGACCCTAACTTTTACTCACCGGCCCCAATAGATATGCTGCTCGGTGCTGATATCTTTTGGGACTTACTGGGATCCCAAAGAATCAAGTTAGGAGATGGACAACCTATTCTTTGCGAAACTAGACTGGGATGGCTGGTTTCAGGCCCAACTAATTATGCTTCGACACCATCAAAAATGGTAAAATGTAATTTTACGAAGATTATTTCGGACGGTAATGATGAATTAAATAATAGCATAGATCATCAACTGACAAGATTTTGGCAATTAGAAGAGGTCGGTACTACATCAGTGTATTCGAAAGAAGAAAAACTATGCGAGGAGCATTTTGTAAAGAATACTACACGTTTGGAGAACGGGCAATTTTGTGTTCGAATTCCACTGAAATGTTCCCCGGACATGTTAGGTGAATCCTTTCTAAGGGCTAAACATTGTTTTTCCTCTTTAGAGCGTAGGTTCAAAAGCCAGCCTCAACTGTCTAAGATGTACAAAGATTTCATGGCAGAGTACGAAAGCCTAGGTCATATGTCGAAATGTAAAAATGTTGAACATTCTGCTCATTACCTCCCACATCACGGAGTTTTGCGTGACAGCAGTGTCACCACTAAATTAAGAGTGGTTTTTAATGCCAGCAGTGCCACTACTACAGGCACTTCTTTTAATAGTATACAGATGATCGGACCTGTAGTACAGGATGATCTTCTATCGATATTATTACGTTTTAGACAACATAAATATATTATTGCTGCCGACGTGGAGAAAATGTACCGGCAGATAGTGGTTCATCCAAATGACAGACATTTCCAACAAATCGTCTGGCGTGATGACCCGTTAATTCAGTTGCAAACGTACCAGCTCAATACCGTGACGTACGGCACAGCCAGCGCTCCGTTCCTTGCAACGAGGTGTCTTAAACAGTTAGGTTTAGATTGCGTTGATAAAAGGGCTGCTGAGGTCATTCTACGTGATTTCTACGTCGATGATTTGCTGACGGGAGGAGATGATCTCAATGAAGTAAGAGACTTGCGTAATAAAGTAACTTCTACTCTTGCTTCAGCTAGAATGAACCTAAGAAAGTGGAAGTCAAATTGTATGCGTTTGGTGATTGGTTCTGACTGTCCCCAATCTTCACTTGACTTGAATATTGGCGGATCTGAGTCTACCAAAACCTTAGGTCTGGGTTGGCAATCACAATCTGATCAACTCTGTTTTCCCATTAGTCAACCAATTATTTGTAGCGATACAAAACGTGACATGCTGTCGATAATATCACAAATTTTTGATCCTTTGGGGCTTCTAGCTCCATGCATTATAGTGATGAAGATGTTACTTCAGAAACTGTGGTTACACAAACTGTCATGGGATGAACCGCTATCGCCGGACATTAGGAAAGTTTGGACTGAACTAGTAATGAATTTACCAAAATTAAATGAAATTTATATTCCCCGTCATGTATTAATTGATTCAATGCACCTTTTAGAGCTTCACGTTTTCACTGATGCGTCTGAACGAGCATACGGAGCATGCTTATACGTTCGCAGTGTCAACAATGAGCATCAAGTGTTAGTACGTCTGTTGTTAGCAAAGAGTCGTGTTGCTCCTCTGAAACCAACCACCATTCCCAGACTTGAGCTTTGCGGTGCTCTGGTCGGAGTTAGAATATATGAAAAGGTAATCGCATCATTACGCTTAAACACTAGGCCGCGTACATTCTTTTGGACAGACTCCACTGTCGTCCTAGGATGGCTTAAAATGTTGCCAAATAGGCTGCAGCCTTTCGTACGCAATAGAGTTGCTGAAATTTTAGAGAAGACTGGCAACTGCGAGTGGAGACACGTCCCAACCGATCAGAACCCCGCTGATTATGTCTCTCGAGGAGTAGACATTAATATATTACATTCTTTAGAAGATTGGTGGTCTGGTCCAAGTTTTTTAAGGAATGACGCATCATGTTGGCCTTCTAGATTTACACAATCTATTGATGAATTATTGCCGGAAATTAAATCAAATGTCTTTTTACATGGTACCGTTAACGAGAATGTGACCAATGAATTTCTTAACTTTAACCGATTTTCAAGTTTTTTAAGGCTTCAGCGTACGGTAGCATACCTTTTACGTTTCATTGCTGCATGTAAAAAACTACCTGTTTATGGTCCCCTAAGTACCGATGAACTACAAAATTCTTTAATTTTGATTATCCGATTAGGTCAAACCGAGTCTTTTAGTGAATACCAGTTGTTACTTCATAATAAACCATTACCAAAGAAAAGCCCTTTATTAAAATTTAACGTTTTTCTGGACGACCATAAAATAATGCGTGTTAGAGGTCGATTACAGAACTCGGATTTACCTTATGATAAAAAATGTCCAATTCTTTTACAATCTAGTCATCACTTTACAAAATTGCTATTTGAGTATGAACACAAACGGTTGTTTCACGCTGGGCCTCAGTTGCTATTAGCTTCTATTCGGGATACATACTGGCCCATACGAGGTCGCAATCTAGCCAGGTTGTGCTACCGTAGGTGTGTGCGTTGCTGTCGTCTTAAAGGTCAAACCGTCACACCGATCATGGGTAATTTACCACGGCAGCGACTTCTAGCTGGAGGTTTCCCTTTTGAGAATATTGGCTTGGATTATGCGGGTCCAATACAGTCTGCTGTTCGACAGGGTCGTGGCTGTAAATTGGTGAAAGTATATATCGCAATTTTTGTTTGTTTTACGACAAAATCAATACACCTTGAACTAGTCGGTGATTTAACCAGCAATACCTTTATCATGGCGTTAAAGAGATTCATCTCGCGTAGGGGTAAACCGGTTAATATATTTTCAGATAATGGCACCTCGTTTGTTGGTGCATACAATGACCTATCAAAATTCCTTAAAACTAATTGCGACTCGTTATCTGAGGAAATGGCTAAAGAGGGAATTAACTTTAACTTCATCCCTGCATACTCTCCTCATTTTGCTGGCCTTGCGGAGGCTGGTGTCAAGTCAACAAAGCATCATTTAGTCAGGGTGCTGGGCCTTTGTAACCTAACTTATGAAGAGCTTTATACTACGTTGGTGCAAATAGAAGCTATTTTGAACTCCAGACCACTGACTCCACTTTCATCGAATCCTGAAGACTTGGCACCATTGACACCCGGACATTTTTTAATTGGACGTCCTTTGACATCTTTGCCGACACCTGATTACCATGACCATTCCACCAGTTCCTTATCGCGATTTCAACGGATCGAACAACTCCGACAACATTTTTGGAACAGATGGAGCAAGGAGTATATATCGGAGCTCCAAATCAGGACGAAATGGCGCACATGTAAGGGTTCTCTGAAGCTGAACTCCTTGGTACTTCTAAAGGAAGACAACACGCCGCCTCTGAAATGGAAAATGGGTCGGATTGTCGCTACTTATCCAGGACCCGATGGCGTGATCAGAGTTGCAGACATCAAAACCTCCAGTGGCCTGCTCCGCAGGTCATTCAGTAAGATTTGTCCATTACCCATCTACCCCGAGTCTGACTATTCCGGTTGAAAGACAGGCTTTCAACGCCTGGGGGTATGTTTGCGCGGAACGCCTACGAAAGTCACCATAGCACTAGTGCAGCTACGTGTGTTTTAGCTACCTAATAACTTTTTCTTGTAAATTATCACCTCCTACCGACAGTTTTATATTTTATTAATAGACACAATTTTACTGAAGAATCAAGTCGTTTTTATTACATCTCCCGCTAAAAGACCTGATAAAATCCCGCACACTAACTATTTGACAATATAAACTTACGTTATTTTAATTTTCGGTTTTATGGTCGTTCGATATTTAAATTTTCAATGTTTTGAACGTTGACATTTTACACGTAGGTATTTTAATTTTCGAAATTCAAATATGTACCCTAACTGGCATTTATATTGAGGAAATATGTAAATTTACCAAATCTCACCCTGAGATGTTTGAAAAACTGGGAGATAAATGTAAATTCAAAACTAGATATCCTAATAGATTGATTAATCCTAGAACGAAAATGGAACTATATAGACGACGTTGCTACCCTATGTGTATTCAGATTTACAACAAGATTCGATGAACTTCCAATGGTCCGCTTTAGAAGGGCTTTACACAGGTGGCTAGTTGAGAATCCCTTCTATAGTATTAAAGAATTCCTTCAACTTAAATATAAATGATATAATTGTAAAAAATTTGCATGTCATTATGTTATAATTGAATATGCTAAGCTACTATTATTCTACTTTGTAAGAACTTTGACTTTGACTTTGACGCCGTTCGCGTTTGTTTAACTTTTTTATATTATGTGGAAAATATTGTTGGTTATACATTTATACTCACATTTTAGTTTTAAGTTATATACCATAACATTGTAATGTGTAACCGTTTATTTTCCCAAATAAAATAAAAGTAAAATAAAATGTCTCCCAACAATTCCTGTTAGTCTTCATGCTTAGTTTTATATGTTATGTTGAGTGTGTGTTGTCTGTTGCAGTACCTGGGCTCGTTCCCGGTGTCCGGCGGCGAGCCGGCGGCGCGCGGCGACCAGGTCTCCGCGCATCTACACCTCATGAAGGTAAGCGGTCTTGCTAGTATATACACACACACAGCTTCATCGACTAGGTCCCCACTAAAAGAAACACAAATTCGGCGTCGTTTGTCGTTTGTTTTGTTATCGCAAGTCTCACTTGCAATAACAAAACGCCGCCGAATTAGATTTTTACATTGATCGCACGGTAATGTTACGATTGTATATATCCATTTTACGTGTGTATGGGGAATATGATGCGCGTTACATGTTTTTAATGGAACATTAGTGGCTTAACGACAGGTTTTGGGGCTCTTATCAGTATTATTTTAGTACTTTATAAGAGCTATATTTACTTGTATCGATGTGTATTATAATTGTTATCATACGACGTGTTATTTTACGACACCGCGACAGAACCTGGGTTCTGTCACGGTAGTCGTAAAACAACACAATGTATTAAAATCAGCCACATTTTTATTAATCTTCCCTGTAAACTCGTTGATAGTTTTGGTCTCAGCAGCCAAAATATACAGAAAGTCAGGATTGATGAAGCCGGAGCAAGAGTTTTACAGTTGTTCGTGTGCAAAGCAGATCTTCCTGCGGTCGACACCCGCTGCAGTCTTCAGTAGCAATTTCCCATTACTTGTGAAGTTTTTGGTTTTTAGTGAATAAATGAACGCCTGCATTCCTGAATATTACCTAATCGGACAACACAGATACTTTCTGATGCATTCTAACAGATTTTTCCTGACGACCAGTCGGAAACGGAATTTCTCATTAAAAGTTTCAATCATCTGATAACTTTATTCGAAGAATTGTCATTTTTTTGAGAATTATATTTATTCGAAAATGTCAAAATTTCAAAATTATTCCTCGAATAAAGTTATCAGAAGATTGAAAAATCAGTCCTTAAAATAAGCTATTCATGTCTTGTGTCAGTCCAAGCGATTAGTTTCTACGTACTCATGGCCTACGCATTCATTACTTTGACGTTTCAAATGCTAGATTGTGTGGCAGGCTCGGGCAGCGGCAGCAGGTTGTATGTAACATGTAGCACAATATGTAACACTCACACATGTAACATGTAGCACAATATGTAACACACACACATGTAACCTACAGCGCAGGTGACCCCGATGTCACGCCCTCTTAGCCTGCTTATTACTGACTGTGTAGTACACGAGACAACGGCGAGACAATTCAACTCTAATTCCGACAATGATAAATAGTATTATTGAAGCTACAAAGCGTCGACGTTGTTGATACTTTAGAAATATGAGGTGCACACAACAGTAGGTGTTGATGACTAACAGGTTGGTGGTAATAAACTTAGAATCTAATTAATTACTGTCAGATTAGGTTTTATTATGATAATAAATAAACAGTCAGAACGCTTTATTAATTTATTTAATTATCTTCCATGATGACAAGGATGCAGCATGTAAGAGTAAAATCTCTGGGCAGTCAAGTATGGGACCGCTGTTATACGCAGACAAATCAGTAAAAGACAAACATAACATAAACATCTCATAATTCCTACCATTTGATCTTCTGTCCCCCTCGCACTGCAGTAAGCAGCCACTCCATCTATCTCCTCCCTCGTAGCCGACGAGGTGTCAGTGCACAAAGCCGGCTCGCTGCTCTGAGTATCACGAGTAAGCCTCACTGTGTTAGTGCAGCCAGACATGCATCTTGCATGCGTCTGTGCAACAACACGACAGGCTTACACTCATCAGTGTGCTTTCTTCAAATATGGAAAATGCTTTTCACCTGTAGGTACGTTATTTACTGGTTGCAGTCAGGGAATTACAGCCAGTACTCAAACATTTTAACTGTATGACGTTTATTGCTAGCATATAAACCATTATGCGAATAGATAATCCTAAATTGGAACTACGAGTACTACTTCAACACAAGCTGTTGTTTTGCGTCAAATTTCAGGAGGCTGTTATGAAACACATAAATAATCAAATATAATTTCAGGAGGCTGTTATGAAACACATAAATAATAAAATATAATTTCAGGAGGCTGTTATGAAAAACATAAATAATCAAATAAAATTACGATCCCTGGTAAGTAATGAATACATACTTGTTTTTTTAGTTATTAAAGAACAGAATTTGACGAGGATGCAAAACGACACCTTGTATTTCAGTTTCTCCAAAAAAATACATAACTACTATCAAGTTTGAGTTAAAACAAGACCCAAAATCTTAACCCCGTGACCCCACTTGTCCACATTGACACATGAACAAAGCGTGGCTGCGCTGCCCTACATTCGCACTCAAACACCAGAGTGCTGTGTGTCACTTGTTTGGGGTCGCGATATGACCCTTTGACCCCTGCGTCTCTAATGGGATCTCAAGCGTCAATTGATGAAAGACAATAATCTTATAGCAGCCTGCGGCTACTGCGTTAAGAAAAATACAGTGATAGCCTCTTTGCTTAAACCTACTGAACTATTTGACGGATTCCTAAGAAAAAATTACCATGACTTCTAGGTCGATGAGCTATTTGAATAAGCGTGACCACTTGATTACTGCTAAAAGGTCGTGTCCAATTAAGAGTCATCATCACCTTCAAATGTATCAGTATAACTTCAAATTGCTCCACAGGCAGTTGGGCTTACAAGTTAATAATAATAATAGTTGATCACAATTTCAATATTTGGAAAAGATGCTTCCCCTTTTTGTTTTTTTTTTTAGTGTCTATTTTATTTAATCAGGATTAATTTTTAATACTTCAGTATTAAATACCTCTTCATGATTGGTAGTAATTTTTTTTTCTCTCATCTATTAATTAAATTGCAAACTATAGTTTTGTATAATTTAGAAGCATTTTTGAAAAATTTGTAAATGTAAGAACCATGGATCCGTTTTTTTTGATATTTTGATGTTGACTTGAAAGAGCATGGCAGTTGAGAATATGTCATGCTCACTTAAATGTCTCACTGGTGGTGGCGCGTGTGTTGGATCATTCGGTTCCCTACGAAATGGTTGAGCTGGGTGGTGCTGATCCACGCGTCATGTTCGTGAACGGGCGCCATCTGTTGAGACTGGTCATCTCTTAACTGCCAGGGCTTATTTTTAATTTTATATTTTAATTTGTTTCTTTACATTGTTCTCACATATAGAAGCAATAAGAATACTGTAACCAGGATTTTGTAAAAATGTCTTGATTTAAAAGAGTGTCCGTGGAGTTTCTTGCCCGTTCTTCTCCATAGAGATCTACGCTTTGGAATGGGCAACTAGCTTCAACTATCTGACTAACTGACCGACTATTTAATTTTGACAATTCAAAAGTGCCTGTAAATGGTTTAATTGAAATAAATGATTTGAGTTTGAGTTTGAATGGAAACTGAGTTGGAATTTTCTGTGTCAGAGACTTTTCAGAATAGAAGTTGTAAAAATGTAACATATGTACTTGTATAATAGAGTCCCTGGAACGAACATAACAAATACATATCGCAGTAGAGCAGTGAAGCGTAAACAGAGTCCAGTCAGCCTGTGTTGACACTTCACTAGGTCTGTGTAAAGCACATTGTTGTTTGGTTCTAGTCTAGCTCGTGTCTTCGTGCGCGTGTTTACAGGACACATTATTCAGTTTTCTGGGATTCTCACTCTTATTTATTTTATTTGAGTCTAGAGATCTATGAGAATCTGGGTAACATTCTATTTATCATAATCCGTTCAAGCATTGCAGCAGCGCCTTGCCTCTGTCTTGTCTATTGTCACAGCGTTATGCTGAGTGATTGTTGGGTTTGTATTGCTTAAAAAAAATGGTACAAAAAAAATGTAGTTTCTTTCTTTTATATTTTCATTAATTACGTGTTACATTCGGTTTTGTATACTTATGGTAAAGTTTGATCTATGGTTAAAACTGCACAGAGTTATGACACACACGACCAATTCAGCTGTCAAAATACAACAAATCATCCGTGTGTAGTCACAGGTTTATAGTTTGTTAGCTGTGAGGGACTGCCACATAACTGGAGCTATCTACTGCACGTCACAACCCACGGATATCAACTTGCGTTCTTTACATCAGGCATCGAATTTACGAAAAAAGACAAAGGTAGCCAGTGTGAGCCACCCCTATCACTACCAGCTCGCGTGGGGCGCAATATTGTACGCTTGAACGGTGCGTCGTTTGATCAAGACACTGCTCTTTTTGTCAGCGCCCCTCATTTCGACAATATACGATCGGTAGCGTTACTATGAACAGGGGTATAGCGTTACTACGATTAGTAATAAAGCTCACTTCAGCATTGACAAACTTTAGTTTGTGTTGTAACTAATATTTCTTTAGTATTGTTTTGTCCAGCATTATTTAAGGGTAGTAATAAAAGCTCCGAAAAAAAAAAATTAGAATATGAGCATACTCAAAATATTAAATTTACTGCTTTAAATACTAACTTCGACAACTTATAAGGAAAACAAATAAATAAACAACCGAATAAAATGCTGAAAATTCCGAAAAATTAATACAATATTTGCTGACTTTATATTTTTCCACCAGCTTAAATTGCGTTTTACCGAAATCTACAGGTCATCATTTTTATTGTAACTTACCTATTTTATATTATAAAAGAATCAATCTTACACATTTTATATCTGTGGCGCTGTGGCTGTGTGGTTTGGCTTAAAATCCAAAATGTGTTTCTGGCACTCGCCGGCCGCTGCCGCGGCACCGCTCGCTTCGCTCGCTCGGCTCGTGCGTTATGTGTTTACAGTTCTAGCTTTTTTTTTTTTTTTTTTTTTTTCACTAAAACTCAGCGGTGTTCCTACAAACGCCGTAATGGGAGGGCTATGGGAAATCAATACTTCCACGGCCCTCCCGGCGCACGCCCGCCAAGATGGTATGGCGGGCCCCGCATGCCCCCCAGGTTGGGGGGCTACGGGAATGGCCGGGAACACCTGGGCCCGTATTCCCGTAATTTAAAACGTTCAAAATCTAGTCGCAGTCTCATCTCGGCGACAAACAAATGTCAAAAACTTGTCAAAATGTAGGGAAATTAGACGTATTTTTGACAGATTGAGATTGAGATCAGACTGTGATCGTTCTTAAAATTACGGGAATTACCCCGCTAGCCATTCCCGTCCCACAAGGTGGAGGCCTGTGCAAAACAGGCAACGGAGCCCCCGCTCCCGTTGCCTGCTGGCCTCCACGCCCGCCTAAAAGGCGGGCCCCGCAAGCCCCCCGCGTTGGGGGAGCTACGGCCGCAGAGGATAGGGAGAGCGGCAACGAAACACCGACACTCCTCTTCCCCTGCGGCCCCGCCGCGTCCGCCATCTCACGGTGGCGGCCCCGTCAAGGCCGCGGAAGGAAGGGAGAACCCCTCCCGCCGCGGCCTCTGTCCTCAGGCGCAATGTCTCCCTCACGGGGGACATCGCGGCCCGCCTCAGGTAGGTCACGATGTCGCGCAAGCGGCACCGCAACCTACCCGTGGGCCGCTACGTCCCGGGCTAAACCGCACAGCCCGGACGAGCGGCCCCCGCTGGGGTTCCTCTTAGCTTCACCGTGGCCCAGCTCGCCACGGCTACTGAGCCCCCCCGCCTCGACAATGCGGGAACCCACCGGGGGGGTTACAGTTCTAGCCTAACCTAACCTAGCTCTTTCGATTTAAAGAAGATATGTTATACGTTGCAAATTTCACTAAACTATAACTTTTCGGAAACTTAGTATTTTTTTCGGAAGTTTAGTATTTTTTTGGAAATTTAATTAATTATTTGAAAGACTAGAATATTTTTCGTAGAATTATAATTTGAATAAGCTTCATGTTTGTTTGTTAAATACAATATTTTTTGTCAGTTAATTTTGTATTAACTTTTCGGTAATTCATTTTAACACAGCTTAGTTAGTATTACAGTCAACCACAGATCGCTGGAAGTTAATCTGGGGGCACGGGAGTGCCCCCGCCAAGACCAGCCAAGCGAAGCGCAAGGGCACTACCTACCTTTTCTCGAAGCACTTCGTCGTACTTTTGAACCTTCTTAACTTGGGTTTGGATTATACCAGATAAACAAAATTTTCGGGATATGATGTCAGTGGTTGACTTATTAAACCTATAAAGTTTCAATTGCATAGCTCTTATACTTTAGATTTTATTGATATTTAAAATACCCCAATTTCGTCACTGATTCACTGATGATCATCCATATTCTTAAGGTTCTTCCTGAAGTCCTAGAAAGCTGAAATTTGGTATGTAAGCTAGTAACAGTACACAAACAACAAAAAAATCTTAAAACGTGTAACTTTTACCCCCCCAACCCCTTAAACTAGGGGGTGAAAGTTTGTATGAGACTTCCGTAAATTTTGATGCTAGGGGTCTGAAAATGCATATGGGGGGGGGGGGGTCATTGTTATAAATAATAAGATATGTATTTCAGGATTTTTAGTAAATCATAAGCAACTTACATAAAGAAATAAAATCCCACAAAAACATTTCATGTTAAATGTTGCCAAGACGAGACCATGTAGCTCGCACTGTCAAAAAGTAATCAGATCTCATGTAGAGCCAAACTTCTAACTCTACACGCCGTAACTCTACAAAGCCTAATTTCGCAAACTCTACACCTTAGTCAAAATATATGGCTTGGCCGTTTGGTTACTACAAGAACCATTGTATAACAGTATGAGAGTTTTTACCTTACGCTCATGTGAATGTAGCGAAATGGCCAAGCCACATATTTTGACTAAGGTGTAGAGTTTTTGAAGTTAGGCCTTGTAGACTTAGGGCGTGTAGAGTTAGAAGTTTGGCTCTACATGAGATCTGATTACCTTTTGACAGTGCGAGCTACATGGTCTCGTCTTGGCAACATTTAACATGAAATGTTTTTGTGGGTTTATTTTTCGGAAGCTTTATTATTTTCCATTAAGTAATAGCATACGATGAAGACATGCATCTCCATGCATTTAGACAGAGAGAATAATAAATTATCGAAGCTCAATTTACACAATTGGCTTCGTAGACAGGTGCTACGAAAACAGCACGTCTACGTAGTCTCGTAGAGGTTCGTAGCGTGCTACGCTGCTACGCGCTCGGTTAACGATGATAAACGAACGTCGCAGCGGTTCAGTAGCAACACCCGGCTTATAAACTACGCTACCTATGATCGTGAGCAAGCACTTTTTTAAAAGAAGTGAAAATGTAAATAACTAATTAGTCAAAGCACTAATTAGTTTAAAATACTCAACCAGTGAATTTATTTATTTAGGATCTCCAACAAAAATGTACACAAAACATTACACACAAATAATAGGCAACATCAGGCTGGCATCGATCGGCATCATTTGTTAATATTTATCATCAACACAATATAATGTCAAACCGTTTTAAGACATTGCAAACAGCATCAATCTACACGAAGAATAACGTATACTCGTAGTATAAGTTTCCGTTTACCTTTGTTTGAATCAACCTTATTTACGTGTAACATAAAATCTTAACATTGTATACTGTTGTTCGCCGCATTTTGTTGGAGCGCTAAGCCTCCATCATTAGTAGGCGTTGTTTAGTGTTGTTGCTCATAGATGGCGCTATTCACAGCTTTTATGAAAGGCCTGCGAGGCGCGATAACGGACAGCCGGGCGCTCAGCAAAGATGTTATTATGTATTAGCTTGTTTATTTCACAATAAAGAACAGTTCTTTCGTGGTACAGCACGAATTTTTACCATTTAGTTTAGAGTTTTGGGATAAAATCTAGTTAACTTGAATATAATTATATATAACAATAGGTTATGAGAAGGATTTTCGTAGGACTTGGGAGAAGTTAAATTACTATAGAGATTAATAATTATGATTTTATTTTGTATATTTTATTGTATTTTCCTTCCACGTAAGGTTGCTTCACACAAAGTAATAAATACACATTATTCACTTGCAAATAAAACTTAGGTTGCTTTTAAAACATGGTTAAGTATGTAGAGCGCCGACGATGACAAAAGATGCACAAGTTTCATACGTGCGGACTCGCTGCGATGAATGTACTTGCGTAAATAAGAGGTGCATAGTGCATTAGACAACTTTGTACTTACCTTAATGAAGATTTTTATGTTGCGGGCATCATATTTATGATTGAAGTTAATAGTGTCAGTGTCGGATTAGTTAGGTACATGTGCACGAACTCTTAATTAACAAATAGTAATCTATATCTCTTTCAGGACGAATGCTGTGAAAGAGTCTGTTACATACGAATACAATTTTGAATTTTATCTGATAAACTTTAAGTGGTTATTAACTTTACACAATATTTACCATAACTCTGTGCCTATCGACCGTCAGCTTGAGAGCTTATTCTCCGCATGTAGGCAGCACTTGTATCGTTTTGATATAGGTTCGGCTCCGACTCCCGACAGTGCGGCGGGAAATTTATTCATTGGCTCATGTGGCAGCTGTCGAGGCACACACAAGTAGCTTCAGGAGACTGAACAATAAGTTTTAGTAAACTTAACCAAGTAAAGATATCGATGTAAACAAAGAGAACGTTCAATTGTTCACAATTTTGTAGAAAGACATGCATTAGGAAAAAGGGTCTTTTTTTTTTGAGGATGCCTGCGTCAGGTGGCAGGTGAGAACGCCGTGACGCCTCTCTAGCCACTCCTCAAAGAGGGGTCTTACCGCCGCTATCGTGGCGTGCCCTGCGCTGGGTTGCGAGAGTCGCGCCTTCCATGCCACCATGAGATCGCGCCGGAGGCCCGTCTGCTCCACCACACACGGTTTGCCGCGGATGCGGAGTTTCCCCCCGACGTAGTGCCTCCGCGCGCTAATCATACAGGCGCGCGAGGACTATCGCCTCCAGATCCCATGGCGGCAGTCCGGCAAGGAGGCTTGCCGCCTCGCCCGAGATCGTGCGGTACCCCCGGATAAGCCTTACGGCTACCACCTTTTGGGGCGCATTCAGATAGTGGGCGGCTCGCAGCCGCAGTGAACGCGCCCACACCGGGGCCCCGTATAGGGCCATGGACCGCACGACCCCCGCGTAAAGCCTCCGGTAGGAGGCATTTGACCCCCTCAGGTTGGGCAAGAGCCGCTTTAGGGCGGCCCCGGCCCGTTCCAGTTTGGGGGCCAAACGTCGGAAATGCTCGACGAAGTTCCACCGGCTGTCGAGGACGAGACCCAGGTACCTCATCGTGGTCTCGACGCCGTAGTGAACCCCTCCTACCACTAGTTGGGATCCCGAAGGTGGCCCGTACCGGGGCCCATGAAAGGACATGGCCTCGGACTTGTGCAATGCCACCTCGAGACCCAACCGCCGGATCCTTTCCACGACTATCGCAACCCCGCGTGTCGTCGCGTCGGCCGCCGCCTGATGCGACCTCCCCTGCGCCAGGACCAGCGTGTCGTCAGCGTAGCAAACTACGCTGACGCCTTCAGGGAGGTCGGCCCGCAGCACCCAGTCGGAACCGATGTCCCACAGGAGCGGCCCCAGAGGGCAATGGGCAACGTGCCTTCTGTTCGGCAGATACCGTTCATAAGGATAGTGGAATAGATATCTGCCCCAAATAAGATATCGATAGGCCTACTTTTGTAAAATTCGGGATCTGCTAGAGTTATTTGTTTAAGTGTAGGCCAATCTGGCTTAGGTAAGGTACAGCTTGGTAAGTTATTTATGAGTCTATTCATTATATAGACGTCCGTTTCGAAGGTGAAATCGCTTACCAACGACGAACATTTGATGGTAATCATGCCTCCACCAAGTCGCGGCGGGCACACTACCATGTTGTATACACGGGCAAATCTTTCGCCTCCACCAGGTCGCGGCGGGCACACTACCATGTTGTATACACGGGCAAATCTTTCGCCTCCACCAGGTCGCGGCGGGTACACTACCATGTTGTATACACGGGCAAATCTTTCGCCTCCACCAAGTCGCGGTGGGCACACTACCATGTTGTATACACGGGCAAATCTTTCGCCTCCACCAGAGGGGTAATCCTCGTAATTTTAAGAACGTTCACAGTCTCAATCTGTCAAAAATACGTCTAATTTCCCTACATTTTGACAAGTTTTTGACATTTGTTTGTCGCTGACATGAGACTGCGACTAGATTTTGAACGTTTTAAATTACGGGAACACGGGCCCTGGTCTCAGCGGGCACACTACCATGTTGTATACACGGGCAAATCTTTCGCCTCCACCAGGTCGCGGCGGGCACACTACCATGTTGTATACACGGGCAAATCTTTCGCCTCCACCAGGTCGCGGCGGGCACACTACCATGTTGTATACACGGGCAAATCTTTCGCCTCCACCAGGTCGCGGCGGGTACACTACCATGTTGTTAGCAGCTTTCAGAATTATGTTATTTTCACTACATTCGCTTGGTGGGACGATGTTAGGATTAGATCCCATATCGAATCGCCGGTGTAATAATAATACTTGCTATTTCTTATCATACCTAGAATCAAGGTTTAGGAAAGTGTGACATCTAAGTTTTGCTAAATTGTGAAATAATAATCACGACCGTATTACTGCTTACAGAGAAATTTTATAGTGATATGTTAATTTTTTGATGTTGTGAACAAACAAGTAATACATACTATATGTAGCAGTGCTTCATCTAAAGAGCCAAACTTACCCTATAAAGTATCATCAAAACACACACAGGGCGAGGTTGTGCGATCACAAAGCAGCGCAAACAAACAAAAAGCACATTATTGCAGGCAGTCCCCCAAACTGCACATTCCCCCAAACTGCACAGTCCCCCATACTGCCCCGACCCTCAAACTGAACCCCGCGCCGAGGGTTGACATGAAAGTAATAATGCACTCCAGCGCTCGAACGCGCGTGAAATGCGCACCGCAGACTTGACAACCCTCCGCCACGAGTGCCACGAAAAGGGTGCAAGTTGTAGGCAAATCAAACTGATACTGAATTCTTGTGAGTTTTTAATACCAGTACGACTTAGGGCTGACGGTTCAACAGTCAGATAATTTAGATCTGAAGCACTAATATAACAGTTTGACATATTGTCTATACAAAAGCTTGAGAGCTTTTATTATTATTCACAATATTTATTCCTCAGATAAAAATTACCTGACTATTGAAAAATCGGGCTTTCATAAAATCAAGTTATTTCTCTTTATGGGCTGATTTTTCCAACCTCAGATAATTTTATCCGAGGAATAACTTTGAATTTTTGACAGTTCTTCCACACAACATCTGTCAGACGTCCATTTTATTCCACGAACAAAATTATCTGTCGATTGAAAAATCAGCCCTAAATATCCTCGTTCGAAAACAAAAGAAACAATATTCTTTGTATTTTGCTAATCTCTAGCTGCACATCGTGTCATTATCTTATGTGTCAGTGCAGCGATTCCTTTTGTGAAAGGTTAATTAAAACCTGTCGGCACACTCTCACGTAGTGTTACAGCGATAGCGTAATATACTTAGTTCGTATCGTGCACTCGCTACTTCAATTTTCTTTTAACTATTTGAACACAATTGACGCAAACATGCGCAAAGCATTAAAGTGGAAAGCAGTGAATTAAAGGAGAAATAAGGGGGCTGGCGCAAAACCTATTTAGAGTTTCAAGTAACGGAATGATTGTGTGCGAGTAAAAAGATGCGGAAAGTAAAGTATTATTACAGCATGTAATTTGAACCGCGAGCCCCCGTCCGCCTGTCGTTCTGCATTTTATTTGTCCCAACCCCTTCTCCGTCCTTATTATCGTCACAACCCTTTCGTCATTGTAATAGCTAATTAGTTTGCTCTTATAAAGGAAGGCAAACTCTGTAAAGTGCTATTAGTACTCGTAGCGCCGTGAATCTACAACGATAAGTACCCAAACTCAAACTATTTATTTCAAATAAACCAATTACAGGTACTTTTGAATTGTCAAGGTCGGTTAGTCAAAAAGATGAAGCTAGTTGCCCATTCCAAAGCGTAGTAGGTACCTATGGAGAAGAACGGGCAAGAAAATCCACGGACACTCTTTTAAATCATAATAATATTGTTACAAAGTATTGGTTACATCATTCATGTTCAAAATTATGCACGTGAGAACGATGCAGAACGTTAAAAGCCTAAGCCTACCTACCTACATACTTTGTAAAAATTTGTCTGGAGTTGCACATATTTTAGGACTAACTTTAAGTTAACTCACGCCTCTAAGCCTTGATATAATGGAGGTAATTTTGATTATGTAATCTAGAACCTAGTCATCTTATATTTTATAAAGAAGGCTTTACTACAATGTTTCGTACCGGGAGCGGTGCGGGGCCGCCGTCGGCTACACAGAGATTACTCCACGGCCGGAGTGCGCACACAAACAGACGGACGGGAAATTAAAGTAAAACGACAGTGGGCTGTGGTGGTGGGGCCGGTAGGGCTAGTGGGGCCGGTGGGGCCCATCGGAGGATTCTTTGCACGCAACAATGCGTCTGTAGCTACAGCCTAGCTAGACTACCTAGCTTGGAGGACTGTGAAATAAATGTCTACAGAAGAGCCATTCGCATACACCACACTAGCCCTCCCCTGCGTCGCATCGTTTTTATGACTTGATAAAACATCGACATTTCTTTATTTTATATTAATGCTTTATAAACGAAACACTTCTTACTATTTTGTTTCGCGAGTACGAAGTTACGAAAGTGGTTCAGTTTGATGGTCTGTACCACACCCTTAAATATGACCTCCCCTTCTGTTACATACTGTAGATATAGATGAGAAGTTTGATCCTACATCTGGTGTAATTTTCCTCTTTCAATGAAGTTTTATGGCCTAAAAGATAGGTAACTTCTTTAACTCGGCACCGAAGTACTGTTAGGGCACTTCCCTTAGAGGAATATAGATTCCACAAAAACATTTCATGTTAAATGTTGCCAAGACGAGACCATGTAGCTCGCACTGTCAAAAAGTAATCAGATCTCATGTAGAGCCAAGCTTCTAACTCTACACGCCCTAACTCTACAAGGCCTAACTTCGCAAACTCTACACCTTAGTCAAAATATGTGGCTTGGCCATTTCGCTACATTCACATGAGCGTAAGGTGAAAAACTCTCATCCTGTTACACAATGGTTCTTGTAGTAACGAAACCTACCTACCTTGGTAGTGCCCTTGTGCTTCGTTTGGCTCGTTTTAGCGGGGGCACTCCCGTGCCCCCAGATACCTCTTACAGACCACCAGAACCGTCGAGTCCTACATTATAAAACGTCTTTAACTAGTTTTGCAAAGTTGTCGGTTACCCAAAACATTTTGTTCTGTTTTTGTGTTCATCAGTTTGTTGTATGTAGTGAATATTCTGCATCCCCGTACACCGCGACACGGCTCTGCGGTTGCAACAAGAATGCCATTTTCTGCTCCACAATAGATATTTTTTCTCATTTGCAGCCTTCGGCGGTTTGTGAGTAACGTGTAATGACTTCTTTCGCTTAGTTAGTTCCTTTCCGCTGAAATGAAAACAATACACAAAGACTGCGGAAATATTTTGTGCAGGCTTGACGGCACGGTTGGCGCAGTGGTTAAGCGATTGACTGCTGCGCTGCGTGTCGCGGGTTCGATTCCCGCCCGGAACAAATATTTGTATGACCTACATGTATTTGTTCCGAGTCTGGGTGTTTTTCTATCTATAATATGTATGTATTTACAAAAAAAAAAAATGTATATAAGTAGTTTATCAGCCATCTTGTTACCATAACACAAGCATTAGGTTGCTTAGCTTGGGACTAGATGGCGCTGTGTGAAATGTCCAGGGATATTTATTTATTTATTTATTTATATTTCTTGCCCAAAAATGTTTGTGAAAGAATCCGTTGAATAAAGATATACTCAATGGATTCTTTCACAAACATTTTTCACCATCGTAACAATCACCGTAGACGTTCTCGTCTACGGTGATTGTTACGATGGTGAAAAATGAACCGAATTCGCAACTAAAGCTTCTGCTTTAGTTGCAAATTCAGTGAAGAAATCTACGTTCTAGGTATCCCATTCAATTTTCGTATTCAATAATAGCACGAGTCTCTTCCACACAATCGGTGTGATCTTTACACTTTCCTAGAAAACAGTTGAAAGTCTTTGAATGCCGCACAAGCGTATTCAAATCTTGTGGAGCAATAAGTCGGGGCTAGATATTGGGGGATCCAATCTAGGCAATCGTCCCCGCGGCGCGTTACGTAAGGATCGCGGCAAACTGGCGCGGCGGCGGCAGCACGCCCGCGGGAACACTCGCGACCTGCCACTGCCGCCGCTAGGAACGCGCGACTGTCGATGGGAGTAACAAATATTTGAAACATTTTCATGAAGTGCATTATCTTAGTAGAATTTGCACAATTATTTTGATAGTTGATATGTTTTCCTGTGCCAGTCCAATAGACCGTGCCATTTGTGTTGCCCGGTTGTTGTAAAAATGTAAAAGGATGCAACTTGATTATCGATGATGATCGGTCTCCTATCAAATTCTATAGCTGTAAAAAGTGGCATTGGACTTCTATACTGCAACTGCTAATTCCCCAAATCTCTTATCAGTCACTAACTTAACACACTGATGACTCATCGACACATCCCCTGAACGCCCGCACGCGCGGGGCCGCGCCGCGCTGGCCGCGACCGAGCGTGACGTAACCAACACTCAGTTTCACGCTCCAGTTGCCCAACTTTATTCTCTCTTACTTTCTCTGATTGTTCTTAAAATTAAACATTTAAATACCAAATGTAGATAAACTGATTAAACTCACAAACGCCGCCGGTATGAGTATATTTTGGTGTTTAAGCTGAACATTTAATTGTCTTAATTCCTACCGGCTTACGGCCTTAATATTGTACACTAAACAGTTTAATTTCGCAGTGAAATCTGTCCTTCTGGCAGTACCGACATGGAGTTTGATCACCGGTCCACGTTTACGTTTTTTTGCCTTTACGGTACATATTACATCTACGTAGATTCCCATGTATATCCCCAGAAGTAGGATAGGTTCAGTAAAAATAAATGGTATCTATCAAAGATAAGATCTGGTATGAAGCCGTGGCGTGCCGGCCCGGTCGATGGACGAACGATATTGGATCTCGATAGCGGCTGGACTGGGCCGGACGAACGGTCGTCCGACCGCCGGAATGATGCTCTTATCAACGTTTCTATTACAGACTGCGAGTCCCGAACAAATCCGTCTCGGACAAAAACTATTATGATAGCAAGGAATAACGTCATACTCGAACTCGAGAGATGAAAATTCAGATATGAGAAAAAATACTTACTTCTTTGAAATATTTTGTCTTGGGAAAGAAGAAGAAATATAAGACATATGTCGCAAACCATTGTCATCGACGTTCATCACGAACTTGCTTATAATAATTATTTCCAACTATTGATTTATACAATGAATGGGACATCCTTACGGTCAGACAAACTTTTATTCTGCTTACGGTAACTAAAAAGCACTCCCAGCTCCAGTTTGACCCCAAATTAATCAATTACCAATGACGGAAGTGCAGAGTCTGCCCCTCATTGCAGTTCAAATCTTCACTCCCTCAGAGATTTTTTTGCTTCCTTGGTCAATTTTTGTATAACAAATTATATGTTACTCTTAATCTATATCCTAAAACCATCTCTTATTGTCACAAAACAGCCAATATGCATTCATACACTGCAACATACATTCACTCCAACATACATACATTCATACACGACACTACACTTTCATATGAAGCAATAGCTGTCCATTTTTTTTTTTTATAGTTTTTTTTTTTTTTGTACTTGTTATTATTTTGAACTTTAAACTGATTGTCTCTTTGTGATCTTCTTGGTACCATGAGTGATGTTTACACAAAATCGGCTTTAAACCTTTTACTGTATCGTGTTGCTGTGAGAGGGCCCTGGTGACCTGTAACACAGGCTTCTCCAGAAACCTACTTCAGGCACCAGTCTCTTCCAATAGTGGCGGCATATTACATTATTCAAAAACATTGTTAATTATTAAGGAAACCATTATTGTGAAGAGAGAATAAAATTAAATGATAATAATAATAATTATGTATGTCTATGTTTGTGATTAAAATAAAATAAAAAAAATTATTCAAGTATAAAGTAAAGTAAAAATATGATTTACATTAATTACAATCGAGGAAAGTTAAATTCTAATTGTAATGTAGACCTGTCTGGTCTAGGTTTATGAAAAACCTGTGTTTCAGGCCATCAATTTACATCAAACATTTAAAAAGAAGACAACAATAAAATATGTCAAACTCACTCAAACTCAAATCATTTATTTCAAATAAACCATTTATAGGCACTTTTGAATTGTCTAAATTAAATAGTCGGTCAGTTAGTCAGAAAGTTGAAGCTGGAGAAGAACGGGCAAGAAACTCTACGGACACTCTTTTAAATCAAGAAAATATAAAATTAAAAATAAGCCCTGGCAGTTAAGAGATGACCAGTCTCAACAGATGGCGCCCGTTCACGAACATGACGCGTGGATCAGCACCACCCAGCTCAACCATTTCGTAGGGAACCGAATGAACACGCGCCACCACCAGTGAGACATTTAAGTGAGCATGACATATTCTCAACTGCCATGCTCTTTCAAGTCAACATCAAAATATCATTAAAAAAAACGGATCCATGGTTCTTACATTTACAAAATTTAAAAAATGCTTTTAAATTATTGTATTAGAAGCTAAATTGAAAAGAAGGTATAATATTTTCTATGGCTTAAACAGTGTAGTGGATATATTATTTTAAAACTAGATTATGTAAGATATACAAACGAATAATATTAAAGTAGATAAAATGCAGACTATTATTAATTACGCAAAGGAAGAGACTTATATTAGAGTAGGTAGATAGATTTTATTTTAAAATTTCTAGTAGTTTTTTTCGTGTTTGCAATCTCATTGAGTTTTGCAAAATATTCCTGCACTAATAAATTACACCTATTATAGCTTAAACTATAAATCTTTAGCACTCTTTTAAACTGGTTATACAAATAGGGTCCTAAAAATAAATAAAAATCGATTAGCAAAAGCATGTTTAGTCCGAGAGTTAGCACAAGCCAAATCTTTTCTTCTCCTATCTGAAGGTACTGGGTTAAACTAAAGTTCAGTGTGTTGGAATAAAATTACATTCAAAATAAATAATTGACGTACTGTTAGCACCTTACATGCCATATAAAGCTCGTGTGTAGGAAATCTAAATGGACGAAAAGTAGCAACCTTTAAAACTGCTCTTTGGGCGCGTTCTAGGTGCAGTATAATTGATTTAGCGGCACCAACCCAGGACGTTATACAGCAGGTAATAATAGATTGACACAAAGCTAATTAAACCTCTAATTAATTTAAAGTCGGCAATGTTACGTAAAGTTTCAAAAATGTATATTAGTTTGCGCACTCTGTTGGTGGTGATTATACGCCTTATTCTAATTACGCTTCCAATTATGACTTGAAGCGCTTAGCGTACTCCTCACCTAATCGCGTCACACTTAATACGAAGCGTCTAAAAAAATCGTAAACTTCTCTAAGGTTGTCACAGCGACGCTCCAGGGGGGGGCATGTTACGATCATACCTGCAATTAATTTGGCAGTTGTCGACGTCAAGAAGCATTTGTGATGCATGATGGAGCAACCCTGGTGCGGAGACAGGGTTGTCAGGGTTCATGACAGCACATTTATAGTAAATTACCTTGTAGGGTTATTTTGGTGCGTGGCCAAAATTGAAACTAACGGCGCTCTTGGTGTTTTTTTTTAAATATATTTCAAGTGACATTCCATAAATATTGATCAACAGCGCCACCTGTCGATGTCATTTGAACGCCTTATTAGCTTAGAAAGTCATTCAAAAAGGAAAAAAATTGAGCAGCACAGTAAAATATAGATTTAAAGAGAAAATGGATGTGTACAGTACAGGGACTATTCAATATGGTAGGGGGAGCCCACAGGGTTTTTTCTTTTCGCCCTGAATATGCTTGCTCAAAAAAACAGAGCATTGCATTGCATGCATTTAATTTCTTATCGAGCTATGCTTTAGCGTTATGATCGATCTTTTCGTTGGCGTAGTAAAGTTATTCGTGAGGTTAATTATTTTTTACTTGCTATAATTAGGTACTTTTACATTATTTTTAACTATTTTGTTTTTACTAACATGTCTTGCAACCCTGGTTGAAGTAGTGGGGTGGTCTGTCGTAAAAACCTAATGAAAGTTTCATAGCGAGTATAAAAATGTGTAGTAAATGCGAACCAGCAAGTTTGCAGTACGGTGTAGCGATTGACGGGTAAGCAGCTGTTGAGATAGTAAGCTCGTTTACTGACATAGTTCGGTGCTGAAGTCACTAGTAGAACACTTGAACTTAGTACCTACTCATAAAGACACTACTACCGACTGACAACACAACTTCTTGGAGGATAACCTTTCCTCAAGAATACATAGAATAACGTTTATTTTTATTTTGCACTGCGCGAACTCATGATGACAAAAGGAAATAAAGTGTTGTGGTGATAGGTGACGATGAGCCTGCTGTTCTTCTTTTTACTTCTGGTACTATACAATACTAGCGACCATGCCTTGCTTCGTACGGTTTTTACGACTTGACAAAACATTGAGATTATTTTTTTTTGATATGTAAGTTTAATATGAATGTATTATACACATAATCCTTTCGAAATAAATGATCTAAAAGATGGTTAAAAATGCATCAAAATCCGTTGCGTAGGTTAAAAGAACAACGCGGTAACACAGACAGATGCGAGAAGGAATTTTTATAATATCTATGTATAAATGTATCGTATAGATTAAATACACATGTAAATACTACACATTGTAGCGCTTGTCCTGGTCTGAGACGCGCAGTATCTTCAGTCTTAACATCCAAACGGTGCGTGTGCCCGTACTTACTCCATGGCCAGACACGTGTATGTTAGGTATTCCCTCCAAGTTTACGTGATGATGAATATTGCAGCGGTCGTTGCAGACGGGCGCGGCGGAGGGGGGGGCGGGGAGCGGCCTAATACCAGATAGTATCCTTTCACAGTGATTGGTGCGCCAGACGGTAGACTGTCCAGGGATGGACTTGAAGTTGAGGCAAGTTACCAATTTATTTAGATCCCTTTGAGTATGAAACTCAATTAAAATAATAGGCCAGTGCGTGTCGGACCCCACACGATTACGAGTTTATCCCAAAAACAACATTGTAGTTAAAAAGCATGTTCTCCCATACATCGACGTACGTCACGGTCAATTCTCCAAATGCTGATGTAAGTATTAAAAAAAAAAAACGATTTCGAAATCGTTTTTTTTACACCTTGCTTCTTGCCAAATTTTATGATTCTAGGTCAACGGGGAGTACTCGTGGTTTCGATTTATTTGCGAGTTATGTCGCATAAATTGCATTTTTTATTGAGTTGACTTAGAAGCTCGATTTTTTTGGAATTCCAAAAAAATCGAGCTTCTAGAAACCTACATATTTGATATTAATTTCAATTTGATACCTCTGCACGTTCCTGAGTGAGAGGGTCTTAACTAACTGACAGACGGATAGACAGTCGGACAAAGAATTTATCCTATAAGGGTTCCGTTTTCTCCTTTTGAGGTACGGAACCCTAAAAACCTAATCACATGTGTTGTATAAAGGTCTTGTCCCTCGTGAAGGAACTAGGACAAGTTATACTGCTAGCTCTGGACAAGTCTCTTGGCAAGATTCCTCCCAAATTAGATTGCCTTGCAATGCCAAATACCAATACACTCGTTTTGACGCTGTTTAACAATCAACTCATCCTTAACCAGTATGCACCCAATGCGGCCCTGCTGTGCTATCCCGGTGGGGACAGTTCATACAATAAGTTCGCTCCACCAGACGGGGCTATTGAATGCGATAGACGATAGGCTGAATAGGATAGCTTGAATATAGACTCTGATATGTATAGCCTCTGTGGTGACAGATAACACGCTATTGATGACGTGATCCACAACGGAAAACAATTGGAAAGTGATGCCGCTGTAAATATCTCAACAGACATTCTCGAAAGAAAGTTTTTTTAAGAAGATGCCTGTCTACTCGCATGTATCTAATAATAACAATCGTTTATTACAGACTATGATCCATTATGTTTCTGTTATAAGCCTTATAGAGTATGATAGTCACAATAAATTTTTTTTAAACCAGCAATGTTTGGGTCAGACGTCACTTGACCTGAATGGGACGAGTCTATCCCTAGAACAAACTTACACAACAAATTGAATGTCACCAACAGTTACAGATAGAATAAAATTATTATGTTAAACTAATCTTAAGGTTTGGATTGTAACCATGATTAAATAAAATTATTTATAATATTCATTCAGTTGAAATAACTGCAAATGCAAGTTTGTACGCACAATTTTGAGAGGTTTACCATGTTATTTTAACGCTATAGACTATTTATAGGTTTTTCTGTAATCTATAAGTATACAACTATTTTCTGTAGTTTTAAAAAATGTTGGGCTCAGTACTTTCGGAGATAAAGGGGGAGAATGGTCAATCTCATCTATTTTCTTAAATAACTTTAAAACAATTTATATTAAAGCTATTAAAAAAAAATGAATCCTCACAAATAAGCCCTATCATGTGATATGTCACACGGTAAAGTACCAAAACTAAAAAAAATCTGAACTCTTACATGATATTGTGAAGAAACAATGGAAAGTGGATCTGAACACCTGTTCAGATCCAGCTTCCAACATACTACTATACTTGGTATCAATAATTACAAGGATATAAAGTATACCTACACTTTATATCCTTGTGATTATTGATACATGATTTTGTTTCCATTTCTATATCTACTAGAATCCGATTTGCTCCGACAAACAAAACCCTCCCAACCTCAGTTCATTGAGTTTGTTAGTAACTACTCCTTTAAAGTTGTACAATTATCGGGGCGGTTCCAATTACGAAGTGCTTATGGTGAGGTGCGCGTGATGTATGACCGCAAGCTCCGGGAATCGAACCCGGGACCACCACTAATGAGCACGTCACGTGTTTTATTTAGTTACTCTTAATTGACGTGTCTAGCTTGTAGTTTACAGTGCTCAGCTTGAGTTATGTTGTTTATGATGTAAATAAGTGTTTAAGATTGTAGGGGTAGGTATGCCAAAGTTTGATTTGTGCCGTATTATAATAATATAATAATAATAATCATTCCGCAATTAGGTGTAATGAATCAGCTTAGCTCATGACAGTCCAATGTGCCCTAACGATCGCCTTTCAGAAGTTACCTCGAACGGGTTTCTTGCAAAGAAAGAACCATGCCGTCTTCTCTTACGCTTTGTGGTTAAGGTATTTTGAAACAACTTATAATAATTGTGTCTCTGTTTCAAAACCTACTTCAGATAACGACCGTGACGTCGTTCACAACAGGTCGTAAAGATCCGCATTTAGTACTAGACTAATGTTACAATGAACAATACCTCTCTCAAAGCGGTACTATTCTTGTAACACAATCCATTCATATCTCACCCTGTGTTAAACTAAACGCCATTGAAACTGGCACAAATGTATTAGAAGGCAGGCTGGCGAGCTGAATCTAGAGCGGACACAAATCCTTTAGACACAGGTAGATTGTAATTAGTCCGAGAAAGACGTGGCTCTGTGCTCTTGTATAGTCAGCTTCAAAAATATCGGGACGAACAGACTGTTCAACATAATCTGAACGCCTAAAAACATTACCTTACTTAAACAGCACACTTGGTTAGTGGCTTTTATAGAAAAATCATTTATCACGTACTGTGATAGACCATCACACGAAGGTAAACATCAATGAGACAAAGGATGTTTCAGAATTAACACAGAACGTAAACGAACACTAGCAGTCTGACCAGAATTTATGTAGTTTAATTTTCTCATTCGTAAGTTTTTGAAGCTGACTGTACAAGTGATTACGTCTGACATGCGGGGCTTGTTCATATTATATGTAGGTATGTACGTTATAATAGGGAGATTAGTTAACGATATTAGGTAGCAATTACTACATGTGTGTGGGTCTTTATTGATAAGGGTTTAATAGAGGCTGATATTAAATAAGTAATTACGGGTTTTTGGTAGTTCCAGGATAGTGATAAAAAACTACAACGGCGATGGAATGAAAAACTAAACTGTATGTACGCTGATCTGTTCAACCTGCTGGGGTTTTGATTCAGTCACTGGTGGGAGAAAGTTTAGGTTATAATTATGAGCTTTTTGTGCATTTACGTGCGGAACTTTGGGTTTAATTAACAATCCAAAATATTGTTGTTTCCAGCCTTGTCATTTTTTAACTCCACATAGACATTAACAAAGTATAAACCTCAGTAACTATGCTTCTTCTAGTGGTAGTAGAAAAATGAAGTAACAGTCTCTTATCTATTCGATATCAGCGTACGGCTTCCTAAGCACGGTCCACTGGACTGGGTTTCAATATTCAAGTGTGTATCTACAGCATGTACCTACAATGTATGCACCAACATTGTGCGCTGGCCGGCCGTGCTTGAGGCTGTACGGATCGGATCGAGACAAATTGAAGCAAACTACTTAGCTACTAAGACAGAAATGGAGATAAACTGTATCTAGAAGTGACCCTGAGACCCTGCGGAACTAGCTTGTTTTTTGTATGTTTCATCAAATAATGGGATTAAAATCTTGTCGCAGCCGTGACTTCTTCTATGTTATATTCACTGTTTTACACACACCTCTCAATGAACTATCTTTGGATAAATTATTTTCATAAGATTCTATAAAGCACTGTGTGATCTAAACCCTTAAGTCTCAACATAAGAAGTCCATTTCACAGAAAAGAATGACTTAAGTGCGCGTTTAGGTCGCACGTGCTATAAAATACATACTATAGTATACGTGTGACTTAAGTATTTAGTATTAGTACACGGCGTTTTGACACGCCGTGCAATAATGGATTACTAACTTATTGATTTAAGTCACGTATCGTAATGTACTATTATCAATTTTAGATTGGTGCTTGGTTTATACCAGGTTCTGTCAATTACATCCCAAATAAAATATAATTGGTTTTTTTAGATATGAAAAAATATAATCTTTAGTTTTTATTATGGAATACACAGTGCACAATACACAGAGGACGAATCAGCCATACCCCTCGGTGTGTTATCTGAATAGAAGGTTGTTACTACTATAACTCACGACACGGGCACCTCCCGGGGCTGTCGGCTAGACCCGTAGATAAGGAGACACAGTTTTTGATGTCCCCCAAATTGAACGGCAAATAGTCGAGATAGACGCTTGCGGGAACGGACAGGAACTGATGGTCGTCTGGTGATAGTGACTATCGGAATCTAAATTCGACATTTTATCTATTATTTTACAGTATTTCAGAAGAACGAAGTAAATAAAAACTGTATGCAAGGAAAATTAAAGATGCTGATAGAAATATTTAAAGAAAGTCTTTCATATATTTCCGCGAAACCAACCATTAGATGCAGCACCATCATTTTGTAAAGAAACTAATATTTCTTAGCGGCCTGTCCTACTTTCTTTACAAGTTCGACTTTTAAAATTCTTAATTAAATTACCTGCAGCACAGCGATACCCGGAGCAACATCCCTACATCTGTGTGCCAACTTCTAGAACAACTTTTACCATGATAGATTTCTCCGGGACAGTTTGCGTCAGGGACAGATTCGCAATAAAACTCTGTGTCCCATCTATCCGTAATACTGTAAGCATTTTATTTTCACCGCTCATCCTCGTAAACTCAAATAGAACAATGTTTTATGTACGGGCGACATTCGTTACATACATATTGGGCTGCCTCTCAAATCTAATAGATCGTCCATAAAACTGTTTGTAACAAATACACAGGTGTTTATTTGTAGTGGTGGACATCTATTTGGTGTTATTATTTATAGTCTCGCTTTAACAATGAAATCATACATTTATATTATATTGTTTCCATGTCTAAATTGTAACATTCAATTGTCTCGCTTTATTTATACAAATTGAAACTAAATACTTCAGGTAGATAGTCAGATACTCGTAAATTATCTTTCATTCTGGAATTTCAATGTAAACATAATATTTTAAATGGAAGTGAAATTATTAACAAAGTGCTCCTGTAATATCGATATCCAAATCATCTAAATTTATTCAGACCATTTCGAAAATAATAAAACCTAAATATTTTAGGTGTTTTGAGCATAATTTAAAAAAGTATATTTACAAAAGGTGGTGAGGTTTTATAGAAAGGTTTTTGTCATCGTCGTTTCTAGTTCCCGTATTTTTAGGGTTCCGTAGCCAAATGGCAACGGAACCCTTATGGATTCGTCATGTCTGTCTGTCCGTCTGTCTGTCTGTCTGTCTGTCTGTCTGTCTGTCTGTCTGTCTGTCTGTCCGTCCGTATGTCACAGCCGCTTTTTTCCGAAACTATAAGAGCTATACTGTTGAAACTTGGTAAGTAGATGTATTCTGTGAACCGCATTAAGATTTTCACACAAAAATAGAAAAAAAAACAATAAATTTTGGGGGTCCCCATACTTAGAACTGAAACTCAAAATTTTTTTTTTCATCAAACCCATACGTGTGGGGTATCTATGGATAGGGCTTCAAAAATGATATTGAGGTTTCTAATATCATTTTTTTCTAAACTGAATAGTTTGCGTGAGAGACACTTCCAAAGTGGTAAAATGTGTGTCCCCCCCCCCTGTTACTTCTAAAATAAGAGAATGATAAAACTAAAAAAAATATATGATGTACATTACCATATAAACTTCCACCGAAAATTGGTTTGAACGAGATCTAGTGAGTAGTTTTTTTTTAATACGTCATAAATCGTAACGTAACGGAACCCTTCATGGGCGAGTCCGACTCGCACTTGGCCGGTTTTTTTTGTAATATACTCGTATTATACGAGGTGTGACTTAGTAACGCATTTAATATATTTCCTCCTCAAGTTCGTATTATTTACGATGCTCCTGACTCTCGTCGGTAATACTCCTAAAGTAAGAGAATAAAGCACTGGAGTTGGTCCACGGAAAGTTTTCCAATAAAATGTCGCAAGTAGCCGACTTACTTGTCAGGAAGAAACGCTTACCAACTCGACGGCCGGCCAAAGTAAACTGACCTGCGCCCGTAGCGTAACTCTTTGCAACTTATTCAACGTTCACTTTATTCTGTGGTTTGTTATGGGTCTTCGTAAACTGGTTATTCAATTATGACACTATTAAAATTTTACGATTATTGATTTTACAAGGTTTACCTGAGCTTAGATGTAACTTATGCCTGTTTGATTTTTAGATCATTTATAGCTGTTGGATTTAAGTTGCTGGAATATTGTGAAGTTAGCGGGCGATACAAGACGTTTTCCTTGGTCTTACTTCTACAATCATTTAATCTTTACTTGGTACGTACTTTACGCTCGTGGCATTCCAATCGTGGCATTTATCGGATGAAATGAAACAAGTAGCTACAACCGTTTACATCGTACAACACCAAATAACATCCACACATCAATGAATAAGTAACCATCCCCTGATCCCTAACTTAGATCTGGCCACGTCGCGTCGCGGTCGCTCAGTATTAAGTCAACGAACCAATCCGCGCACACGACGTGCGGCGTCTCTCCTGTGGACACGAACTAATCAAACAGAATCACATCTGTGGCCGACATCACCGATATAATCCCAGGCCGAACATTCAAGGGTAAGGTACTTACAAATATAATTTTCTCGGAAATCAAGGGTACGAATTGTAAAGATGATAACAGACATGTTTCAGATGATGCAGGTTTGTGTTTTGTTCCATGTATTAATTGAGTCGGTGTTGGATCATTCGGTTCCCTACGAAATGGTTGAGCTGGGTGGTGCTGATCCACGCGTCATGTTCGTGAACGGGCGCCATCTGTTGAGACTGGTCATCTCTTAACTGCCAGGGCTTATTGTTAACTTTATATTTTTATTTTTATATTTTAATTTGTTTCTTTACATTGTTCTCACATATAGAAGCAATAAGAATAATGTAACCAGGATTTTGTAAAAATGTCTTGATTTAAAAGAGTGAGTGAGAGTGTGTGTGAGTGAGTGTGTGTGTGTGTTCATTGTGGAATGCAAATAAATGTATTGAGTATTGAGTATTTGAGTGTCCGTGGAGTTTCTTGCCCGTTCTTCTCCATAGAGATCTACGCTTTGGAATGGGCAACTAGCTTCAACTTTCTGACTAACTGACCGACTATTTAATTTTGACAATTCAAAAGTGCCTGTAAATGGTTTAATTGAAATAAATGATTTGAGTTTGAGTTTGAGTCCTATGTTGCTAAGTAAACTTACAACTTTTAATTTTAGCAATCTACCTGTAAATCATGGCAGCTTTTTATGAAAAGGTTGAGACAAACGTGTTCACATCATGGTACAAACGATAAATAATCGCCCATATTTAGGGTATGGGTGAGATAAATGATTGAGACAAACGTGTTCACATCATGGTACAAACGATAAATAATCGCCCATATTTAGGATATGGGTGAGATAAATAGTAGTTTTAGGTTATTAATATTATCTTGGATTATATTTATTTGTTATGTTATTGCCAATTCATCTAATCAATCTAATTGACCATTTTTTTTTTATAAAGCATTTTACGCTTTAAGTTTTTTCGCAGTATTATCAGACCAACCAAGCAAGTTTCACTTTTGTGTTTCATGAATATCCTAATTGTTTTGGAACGAAGTTCCTTATCGCGCGTTGCGAAAGGGGGCTAGACGGAAAAAAATAAGACCAAAAGTTGGAACGACACTTTTTGCTATAGTTGTAAGCCGTGCGGCGTGCGCGTGTTTCTCTGTCTCTCTCTCTCTTTGAACTTCGTTCCATCCGGGTGTCCCTTGACATCTCTCAAGTTTTTTTTTTAAATCCATCATCAAGCATAATATAGCCCTCAAACGCGGCTAAACGCTTGATAGATTTATAAATCTGTTCGCTTCTTTATGTCACCACTGAAATCGTTGAAATCTTTCCATCTCAAGAATATCGTTTTTTCCTCGATATGTTTCGTGGGTTGAGTGCACAGAACATGTTAGGTCGGGTCATTTGGTCCGAAGAGCGGTCATTTCGTTACTGTAAGTACCTACATACGAGTGCAAGTAGTTTATCTGCACGATATTGAATTCGTTTTATTGGACACGTGTAACGAAGACCACGGAAACATTTACTGTAAATATCGTGATGTCTGTGGCTGAAAGGCTGCAGTAATCGATTTTCTTTGAGGCATTTCATCGATAGTTTCGTTGCACTATTTGTTTTGTTATTTGTAGCAGTAGTCATTAGTTGTTGAATAATGATTTTGGCATTGATTGCGGGCACATTTTCCGACACTGTTCTGCTGTCCGAAAGCTCGTAATGTGTTGCTTGTCTCGTCCTTGTACAAGTATGTAGGCCGTATCTAGGTCTATTTTTTAAATATTTTGATGTTTTACTTGTTGGTTATTTCGCTAACACACTCATCTTAAACGATACTTTGATGCCTTTACCATGAACACATCTAATAGAAAAGTTTCCCTGTTAGCTGTGTGTTCGTTTTGTTGCTTACTCAGTATCATCACATTACCATCAAGTCGTTACGTGCCGTTCCGCCCCGTCCTGCCCCGTCCCGCCGCCGACGACGTTGACGCGACGCGACGTTGACAACAATATCGCGCTGATGGCGAAACAACGCCACAATCACTCGCGGCTTTCATCCTGACACGTCACGTTCGAGCTTTTCGGATGAAACATAGAGATTTCAGAAGGTCCAAAATTCACTACGTCGCGTAGTGAAGTGAGTTTTGAACCGAATAAATAAAAACATTTTTGCAAAAAAACTACCGACTTCCAAAAAAGACACTACAAAGCGAAAAATAACTTTAATTTCAGAAGTCGGTGTCGTTGGGTTCGCATTTTCGTTGTTTGCCACCGACTTCCGAAATTAAAGTTATTTTTCGCTTTGTAGTGTCTTTTTTGGAAGTCGGTTGTTTTTTTTTTGCAAAAAAGTTTTTATTTGTCACTTTTCAGTTGTAATTTTTACCAGTAATTTTGGTTGAAAAACCAAACTACTGAACCGTTTTTGATGAAATAATGGACTAATCTGAAAGTATATCCTTACAAATATTTTTTTAGATTTTTGTTGATTTTTCAAAAACCGCTTGTCCGATTTCGATTAAATTTTCATGGGACCATTTGGGAACAAAACAACAAAAAAGAATTTTTCAAAACGGTTGGCAACGACGGAGTTATGCGCAAACACACATAAAAAAAATACTAACATCCGAATTGAGAACCTCCTCCTTTTTTAGGAGTCGGTTAAAAAAGGCTTCGATTTTGTCAGTGAGTATAAAGTCCAAAATTGGCAACACCAGTATATTTCTAATTAAAAAAAATGATGTTAATCTGCATTTATCAGAGCTCACTGTGGATATTACTTACTCCAGCCCTGCGTTATTGGTTATATTCTAATATACACCATACCTTGAGACTGGGAATTCAGCATTCTAAATCCTGGCGTTGTAGTTGACAGTTGAACTCCTCAGTCAGTGACTATTCTAAGACACTTTAAAAACGGTTTCGACCATCCCAGGATGGACGCACGGCCTGAACCTTCTGCACCCTCCTGTTGTATGTCGCGGGGTTAAGCGACACTTCGGAGCGAACCAACCGTTCTTCTGTAGAGAGACGAGTGTGGACCATTACATGAGCAGTTTTAAACCCATCCAACAATGTTTGCGTTCCACTGAGTTCGCGATTCGAAGCTGACTGTTCTTTTACAGATATTCTGAGCTCCTATGTTTTAATGTATGCAAATGTAGTTTGGTTTGCGCTAATAGGCAAAACATTTGCTTTATTGCTGATGTGAGAATGAAGATCTTGAACGCCAGTATTCAAACCGATTCGTAATTTGTTCCAAATAAGGGTAAACTGGCGACTGACGTTAATAACCATGTACACGGGTCTATTCTAAAGGGTTTGTAATTGTTCGTATTTGTTTTGATACGACATAATTTATGCAAATTAAATAGCTCGCTGTTCACCATTTCACTTTACAAACGAAATAAATAGAGAGCACGTTAACATTGCACGACGCGAGGCATCTCCGGGACGCTCTCGCGCCACGCCTGGTGAAGCTTGTCGTAACAAGGTAAACGGTAGTTCGTTTTGACTCGACTACATCACACTACGAATGTCTGGATGTGCTCTTTGCTTTACAATGGAAATCCTTTCCCATTGAAGCGTTATCAAGACAATTGTTTATTAGCTAGGTCTGCTGATGGAGGAAGATCTGGGAACGCAATTTGTGATGGTAAGGATAGCTACTAAAATTGCAAAAAGGACCCAAGGCTTATCAAAGCGACAGTGAAATATTTTTAATATTTCATAACGTACTTCGTGGTCAATCTTCATGAAAATACTACAAAAAACTACATCGGAAAGTGTCGAATTCAAGCAAAGTTTTGTACGTTTGTGTCACTCAACCCGACCCTCGCTATAATCCTTCCCACTGCTGTGCTGAGCCCTACCTAGACTTTCCTCAATAATAATAATAGACGTCATAGACGTGAGGCGGTCGCGTCGTCGATCGCGGGCCGTCTGCGCAACCGGAGGCGCTAAGTACACCTGAAATACTTTCTGAACTGAGGACATACGAACATTTAAACTGACGGAATTATATAAATATGAGGGCAAAGTAGAAGGTGTTTGTTGACGGACAGACAGTTAAATGTAGCATTTTTATTGTTGTAATTGTTTCAAATGAATATTTTATTAGTCAATTACTGAACACTGTAAACCTGTAATCTAAGCAGTGCCACATAAACTTGCGGAATGGCTTTAGTTTACCTTCGATTGTTTCTGATTTCGCTACATTATCACTGTTTGAATAATTTGCCTTAAAAAACTCTAAAAAACTCAAAACTCAAAGTATTTATTTCAATTAAACCAATTTCAGGCACTTTTGAATTGTCAAGGGGTCGGTCAGTCAGAAAAATGAAGCTAGTTGCCCATTCCAAAGTGTAGGTACCTATGGAGAAGAATGGGCAAGAACTCCATGGACACTGCACTAACGGTACTGCCGTTACCATACCGTTCCGTTTTCAGGCAAGTTTTTCAATAATCAGGAAACTTTTATCTGGAGAATAAATGTGACAGTCTCACATAATTATTTTCTATAAAAAAGCTCAAAGTCAAACCGCAATATATATTCCCCTGAAACAATCAGCCCCTAGAGAATAATTATCCATTTGTTCCTAATTCACTCGGTAGGTACTGAAATTGTAACCGCACCTCATGTAAACGTTCGGGCCGCTCGTGTGTCTCGTGTAAGTAACGAAGACATGTTTACAGATAGCGCGCCGGGCGACGTCGCCGCTCCGCGCTTATTCTCTAGATTGCAGTTTCAGGCCCCAACCGGTTATTGTCAACTCTCCACATACTCTGCCTCCCAAACGAGATATTTTAATGGCTAGTTGCTTTCAAAACTTATAATTAGTGCCCACACTTCTGCCTAAAGATTAAGATCAAGTGCGAGCTTTTCGTCAGCTAGTAATGTTACGTCATTCTACAGGCTTGACGAAGTCGAGACTTTGATCGCACGTTTAAATATGACTAAGCGCTCTGTAAGTAATAAAAAACAGAATTAGAATTATTTGTCGATTCGTCTTTGTTTAAATAAATAAATGTATTTATTTCAGGTAATTATCACCCATTCAGTACACGTATAACTCACATCAAATAAAATCAGATAAAATTCAAATTAGATAAAATCATTACAAATCAAATGGAAACAGAATAAATCGAATTAAATTAAATCAAATTACAATAAATAATCAAAACAATAAAATTAATATAGAAATAAGAATGAAATAATAAATAATCAAAAATTAAAGCAATAAGTGATGTTTTGGCCAAATACCCTGAGCCTGCAGTTATATATAAAAAGATTTATGAAAAAATAAAATATGCGTTAAAAAGAAAACTTCGGGCGTTACAGAGTTAATAAGATTTCATTGTGAGAGAAGTGTTCATAACTTTTCCAGTTGTTTAATTAAGGGTTGGCATTGATTGCGGCATTCACTTGAATAATGCATAAAGTGGCGCCTCCCACGAATATTATGTTATTTATATGTTAAGCAGATAGCCCTGGATGTCTTCTAGAGGCTTTCCAGGATCATTTGCTAGCGGTAAATATGATATTGTAATTTACCGCTGTAACAAATTGCGCAGGACATAAGTTAGGTCGGCCATGTTTGAAGCGTACTATTTTCGTTGTGCCATAAATTAGAGGAATGTGGAGTTAACCGTTTCTTGAAACTAACTACGTAATATTGCATTCTATAAAAGATAAATGGAAGGACAAATAACAGTTCTGTGGCTGTTCGTTGGTTGTTCAGTTGGTGGAACAGAGGGTTATGTAGTTACATAGTTACCTACTGTTTTACTTGCTTTTATCTGCCTTGCACTTTTAAACATAAAAAAAGCCATAGCCAGGGATAACATAGCTACAAACGTTTGTGTGCATCACTGTTATTTTATTATTGTTTACTATTAATTGTTTTGCTGTTGTGTGTACCAAACAATAAATAATTCAAAAGATTAAAAAAACCATATTAATGGTTACGCAGTCATTCTAAACGACATAAAATAAAAAGTCATATTATAAGTTTATGCGTTGCCACATTTACTTTTTAGCAAAATTTTCTTCACTTGCCTGAATTTTAGCTACTTTCGGACCCTACTAAGTAGGTATATAAAACCCTAGCCTCATATATTATGGTCACATATTGAACAAAAAATTCAAGTCCATACCAATAAGCCTAACAGTCGTATTACTCCAGTATTGATATTAAATGATGTATGTCAACACAAAGCTATGGTCGTGAATTTTTTGCGATTCCGTACAAACGATGATCGATGTCCCTCAGTGGCCCTTTGTCTTGCCCGAGCCTTTGTGTGTGATTGGTGGGTTCGGCTTCTGCTGGTGTGTGATTGGTTGGTGTGACTTCCGTTTTTGTTTTATGGTTCGCATTGTGTAGTGGTGCGGAATAAATCCTGTTCTTATCCCGTGTCTGTGTGAACCCTGCGCTTTAAGGACGGTCCCCTTCCTAGTGAGATGCTCGTTTGTTTTCAAGTAGATGTTAAAGTGTGTTGGTGTAGCCTTTGTAATGACTTGTGTTTGTGTTTTTGAAATAACAATAACAAAAATATAAAAAAATGCACATGAAGAAAAGTGGAAAAAGGTTATTTGAAAATGTTATTTTAGTGAACCGATTATCCCAAAATAACAACGCTTTTAGGTTTAACAACTCCTGAGTGATAATGTATTTATTCTAGGCATTATCGTCATGAATTACTTAAGAAAACATATTAGTCAATAGATTAGAGTATTTTCAGAATCATATTCAACCCGCAAATATCATTGGTAAAAAGTTTAGAAAAACTGAAAACTTGCCCACATTATGAACGCAATATTTCTATGAAACGTGACTTTACAAAATAAAATAATTACCTTGACAGTAATGTTTCATATAAAAAAACAATTACCTGCGGGCCGCTGTATATCACGGCTAGGGCGGGCGGGTTAGGGCGGCAGTCGTGCGTCGCGAGCCGCCCGGGCACTACGCGCCGCCTGCGCCCGAACGCACTCGGACGTAACTTCGGAAAAGTTCGGAACTACACGAATTCGGAAACACTGAATGACAGTTTAGGACGTTGGTTTTATTGCTTTGGAGACTTTTTATTGGTAAGTTGTCAGTTGGATCTGTCAAATGTGACTAGTTTATTTATTCTATTCTATTCTGGTTAATTATTTTAAAATATTCTAATGTTTAAGTAACAGAAAGATATTTAATGTTTTTTTTTAGTTTGTTCAAAATTATTTTTGCTGTCTGCCTCAAAAAGATATTGTATTCATAGAGAGATAGATATATATTTTGATAGATTCATTTTTGTTTGCCTACAATTTGTGTTCCATAATATTGTATTAATGTGCAGTTACAATTAAATACTTGTGTCAAAACGTATTACACATTGGTTACTTAAATGTAGCCACATTTAATGCATCACAATGTTATGCATACAGAGATTGTACACAGATGTTTCAGTTAACATAAGAACGTTTAGAAACGTTCTGTCATGGAGAATGATCGGCATGAAAGTAATATCAGCCGATTTGAGAACCGTTGCAAATACAGCGCCCGCATTGTTCTTCGACTACTAAATCACAGACGGAGCCGGTTCCTTTCCAAATAGTCACATTTTCGAGGGGAAAAGTGCAATTACGTTTTTCTGTTACATATTTTTTCAGTTACAGCTCGGGATTGGAATTTGTTCCAATAAATTGTGATGGGCTCGCGTCCTATGGGTAGGACCCTTCTGCCGTTATCGGGGCTGGAGATGTTGCCCTTTTTCTACCCTTTCGAGGATCAATGTTTGTCAATTACATAACATTATATTAAAATAGTTATAAATATGTATAAGCTGTTGACTTTGTGGCAGTAAAGAAATAAGTTGAAACTTGATTTCACTACGAAGGTTATGAATGTCCTTTGTCATGATTTAAAACAACACATACAAACTACAATAATTGAAATTTATTAGATTAGATGTATGTACGTATAGCTTTCTCGAAACTCTGGTTAATATAGTACAACGGTGAATAATAAAATACGATTGTGAGCATCACGTTTTGCAGCAAATGACTGAATATGAATGCCAATATTGATTGGAGCTCAAATTACTGGACGAATATAACAAAAGCGCAAAAAATATACAGTATGCCCAACGTACTTACTTACATGACACGAAGGGTAGCCCATCTCCGAGACTTCTGTCTAACTTCAGCACTATTAGCAGGTAGTAGGAAGTTGAATCACACACTTAAGGGTACCCGAAACAATCAACTGCAGTTGATTAATTGCAATCAATGGCTATTGTATTAATAATGTCAATCGCTTCTATTGCATTAGATAGACGATCAATTTGCGCATCAGTGTGTATCAGTCACGTAAATATTGACAATTGCAACTGTTAGTTCCGGGGACACTTAGCACTGACTCGATACAGTCTTAACAAGCTTTTATTATTAATTTTACTAGTTTCACAATTCACAAGTTTACAACACATGCCTTAATTCTCACGCTACCGACGCGCGACGCGACGACGCGATGGCGCGCGGCGTTACCGCACAGAGCACGGGTGCCTCTGTCGAAGTGGTACTGTATCTTATTACATACTTAGTTATTTCGGAATATTATATTTACCTATATATAAGCTAACAAACTTAAAATAATAATAATATTATTTACAGTCACGAGCATAAGTATATTTACACTTGGCTTTATTCAAAAGCGATTTGCTTTTGAATTAAATTTTACGTTGCTACGAACATAGTATTTTCCAATCCATAGGTTTTTGCAGTGTGTCGTATTTCATTATTGTTTTCGTTATTTCACGCAACAATCGCTATTGAAAGTTTGCAAGTGTTTACATATTAGTGCTCGTGACATGTACATAAAAAAGAGGGAAAGAATCATAGGGTCAAAAAATAACAACAAAAAAAAAATGTCCGCATGGCAAAAAACAGGAAAAGTGCCCAAAAGGCTGGCAGCATTACCACGTCGTACGGCGATGCTGATGTTTTGGCCAAAAAATAGGACAGCTCTCTGGTCACGTGAAGAAGTGACCAACCGTTTGTCGATTTCTCGAAAAACCATGTGGGCACTCGGACTTCATGGCCCTAGTGTTTCAACATATAAGCAGATTGGAGTATTTGCGCCATTTGAGGTTTTTTGCACCTGCAGCAGCCGCCCCGGCACAGCCCTCCGTGCTAGGAAGATGGTTTCCATGTCTACAGAGTACTTACGTAGTTCAAAAAAACTTAAAAACAAGGCTAAAATGCTTGTCAATTAATAACTGTATCATTAAATAATGAGAATATTTACAAAGGCAAATGCGTTCATTTTTTTTTTTTTTTAATTAGTAGTTTTAATACTTTTAAAACGACAAAACCACAAACCCCCCCCCCCGCCCCCCTGCCTATTTGACAAAATTACATTTTGAAAAATCAAGGAATTTAAGCAAATAAAAGGGTCTCATTTGTGATTTACTGACTAAATGTCAAAGTCAAAGTCAAATAGGCACATAAAAGGCACTCTTGAACGTCAAAAATGTTATCTTATAACTTTATTTTTTGTAATCTATTATAATAGACAGGACAGAATTATGTTTTAATTAATGATTATTAATTAAAAAGATAATTTTGCCCTATAGAGTATAATATAATTATTGTCGACATCCGGAACTTCAACATAGTTTAATACTTTTAACGTAGCCCACAGCCATCAAAACTATTTTTAGTTCCCAACGTAACGTGTATTCCATATTTCCGTGTTGTCGTTGGATTAGATCGTTCACCACCATAAAACATAACACGAACCCGTGTTTTATTCACATAAATCTCGAACGCCTGACGGACGAATAAAAGACGGAGGAGCTCGCTAACTTACATAAGTATTCATCAGGACTTTATGTCGTATTCCCAAGGGCTATATTTGAGCGACGGGACCGCACTGATAACGGTGCAGAGCTGAAAGTTAGTCTGTTATTGCGTAACTTTTCCCATTGTAACGTGTCACTAGAGCCAAGTCCCCGCACCCCTCTGTTTCCCTCTACATCTCAACCTGTCGTCTCGAGTAATTAGCTTGGGTACAGAACGACACAACTCAATGACGTACTTTTCTCTTAAAGTAATTTAAGAAAAATAACCTTTCGCTGTCGCCCTCTTTGTCATCGGTGCTTTTACTGCCGTCGAGTCTTTTTTGTGTGTTTTGAACTTTTTGGCCTTCCGTGACTTCACAAAGCATACCGACTGCCTCACTAAAAAGGTGTTCCATATATATTTTGTATTCAAATAGGATAGGTACCTAATATCAAACACTGTGTTATGGATCGGTTTTTTTTTGGATGTAACAGGTAGTTTTATTGTTATTAGAAGGTTTTCGACCCAGATTATACAATAATATCTTGTACACATTTCTATTCCACATGACGTAGTAACTTAGCAACGTCTTCCATTTCATACTTACGCACCTTCATTTCAATTTATATCAACAGTATAAAGATTACATTCAAAAAGTATCCCTCAATAGTTTAAGGTTCATATTACAAGTTTGATCGTTCATATTACAATGGAAAATAGTCGTCAACTACGCGAAGCGCACTTTAAACGAGCGTACAGCTCAGTGCACTTTGGCATACCTACTCGTATTAAAAAACGCGATCAATGCGTCATTATACTGCGATCCGCATCAATTGTTACACTTGACTGTGAGCAAATACTTAGCGAGCGAGAGGTTTTCCATGTTCTGATGATCGAGTCGAGTGACTCGAGTGATTGATATGCAGGATCATTGCTACTTCATAAATGCAATTTAGGTACCCCTATAAAATGTGATTTACGTCACTATTTTCAATTAAGTTTAAAAAATGGCTAGGGTAGAGTGTGGACAAGGGCTTATCCAGAATGATAAATAGAATCTATAAGTCAACGAATTGAACAAAAAAACAATAAATGACTTGACTAAGAATGTAAAGTAATAAATACATATATTTTGTTAAATACATCCATTTGTATCAACAAATTGTTCTCATAACTAAATTCAGTATTTTTCCACGATTATAAAGATGAAAAGTGTCAATCAGCTGACAGCTCTATATAGCTTAAAAATTACTGCTAACTGGTATAAGACGAAATTTTTCGTCTTATACCAGTTAGCAGTAATTTTTAACAGTTATCTGCTCACCTGCAACTCTATCTCCCGGCAGCAGGTGGTACCAGCGAGGACAACGACACTAAACTCTTAGTAATTACTAACACTTAACATGCAAATGCATATAATCCGATGTCTAGTAATTAGAAATACCCAGATCGTAGTGTATCGCATCCTCTATTGCGCATTGTTACAGGAAACAGTCCTGCCTCCTGGCCACTGAACCCTTGGAGCAATAATTCAGTAATTAGCTGGGCTATAAAAGTGTGTAGTCTAGTACTGGGCAATGGAGACAGAAGGTCCACTGTGACTAACAATAGGCTAATTGTAAACGGTAAAGAATGTTGCATAATCTACAATCTGTTGTATTCTTCTTTTTACAATTTCATGGATTGTTTTCAACAGTGCCGAAGTTCAGGTATCCATGTAAAAAATGGCCTCCTCGAATACGGCATAAACGGCACATACCACTTAGCTGACCTGACCACATACCACTTAGCTGACCTGAGCATTTTCACAAAATGAGTTATTCTTGTATAGTCCCTGCCGCTACCAGAGATCACAAAGTTGTGTTGCTTAGAGCCATCGTCGTAGAGCTGCAGTCGGCCAGTGGGTTTGATTGCTTAGAGCCATCGTCGTAGAGCTGCAGTCGGCCAGTGGGTTTGATTGCTTAGAGCCATCGTCGTAGAGCTGCAGTCGGCCAGTGGGTTTGATTGCTTAGAGCCATCGTCGTAGAGCTGCAGTCGGCCAGTGGGTTTGATTGCTTAGAGCCATCGTCGTAGAGCTGCAGTCGGCCAGTGGGTTTGATTGCTTAGAGCCATCGTCGTAGAGCTGCAGTCGGCCAGTGGGTTTGATTGCTTAGAGCCATCGTCGTAGAGCTGCAGTCGGACAGTGGGTTTGATTGCTTAGAGCCATCGTCGTAGAGCTGCAGTCGGCCAGTGGGTTTGATTGCTTAGAGCCATCGTCGTAGAGCTGCAGTCGGCCAGTGGGTTTGATTGCTTAGAGCCATCGTCGTAGAGCTGCAGTCGGCCAGTGGGTTTGATTGCTTAGAGCCATCGTCGTAGAGCTGCAGTCGGCCAGTGGGTTTGATTGCTTAGAGCCATCGTCGTAGAGCTGCAGTCGGCCAGTGGGTTTGATTGCTTAGAGCCATCGTCGTAGAGCTGCAGTCGGCCAGTGGGTTTGATTGCTTAGAGCCATCGTCGTAGAGCTGCAGTCGGCCAGTGGGTTTGATTGCTTAGAGCCATCGTCGTAGAGCTGCAGTCGGCCAGTGGGTTTGATTGCTTAGAGCCATCGTCGTAGAGCTGCAGTCGGCCAGTGGGTTTGATTGCTTAGAGCCATCGTCGTAGAGCTGCAGTCGGACAGTGGGTTTGATTGCTTAGAGCCATCGTCGTAGAGCTGCAGTCGGCCAGTGGGTTTGATTGCTTAGAGCCATCGTCGTAGAGCTGCAGTCGGCCAGTGGGTTTGATTGCTTAGAGCCATCGTCGTAGAGCTGCAGTCGGCCAGTGGGTTTGATTGCTTAGAGCCATCGTCGTAGAGCTGCAGTCGGCCAGTGGGTTTGATTGCTTAGAGCCATCGTCGTAGAGCTGCAGTCGGCCAGTGGGTTTGATTGCTTAGAGCCATCGTCGTAGAGCTGCAGTCGGCCAGTGGGTTTGATTGCTTAGAGCCATCGTCGTAGAGCTGCAGTCGGCCAGTGGGTTTGATTGCTTAGAGCCATCGTCGTAGAGCTGCAGTCGGCCAGTGGGTTTGATTGCTTGTTGTGTTAGTTCCCTAGGGCATTGTCTTGGTCTTATTATTATTTATTTATTTACATTTCTCTTTTTTTACTTTTTCTTTCTTCGGTACGGGGGCTGGTGGTTAGAGGTAACTCGTAAACTTGTATCGGTACTTGACTGCTAGCTACGCGCTAATGGATTTGCACTATTATATCCACGGTTGAAGATGGAGCGAGCAGCGAGAAATATATTTTACTAGATATAAAAGTATGCCGTCAATTTTTTTTTCTTTAGTGGGAAATCGTCGTTTCATACCATAGTAATGAAATAAACTTCTGGTTAAAGACATTTAAATCTAAAAAAGAATTTTACATTTCACTTACATAAGAACAAATTTAAACATAAAAACTAATCATTGTCCTTTGACACTCGGACTCACAATTAACCTGACGTATTTGACTATATATTAACAACAAAACAAAGTTATAGTAACACTATCTGCGCCCAGCGGTTTCACCCGCATAAGTTTCGATCCCGTGGTAATATCGGGATAAAAAGTATCCTATATGTTAATCCTGATTATAAACCATCTGTCTGCCAAATTTCATTCAAATCCGTCTAGTAGTTTTTGCGTGAAAGAGGAACAAACATCCATCCATCCATACAAACTTTCACATTTATAATATTATCTTAGTAGGATATTACAAATTATTTAGGTTCGTGAGTACTCCCAAAAGTCCAACACTGGGTTACTATGCGTAACTACCCTGCCTTGAGATAAAGAGTCAAAAAGAGAGATAAACTTGATCGTTAATATACTGGTTTCAATTGAGGCTAAAATTAATGTATAATCGAAATAGGACCTTTCACTAATCTAAGTCAAATTATATTACACAACATATTTAGTCAAGCTAAATGAATCTCTAATTTAGTAATCGCCTTTACAACATCCACAACTCAATGAGGTTAACAAAAAGAACTATCAATGAAACTCATTGCACCAACCTATAAGTGTAGTAGTAGTAGTAGTCGTAAGACTGACACGACTATTTAACTAGACAGTCCGCATATTTCTCATGATTCGGGCCTGGTATAATTCAGTTTACGAAAGCTGTTACTGTGTAGAGGCTGAAAGTAAGTCCCAGTTGTGCGTTCTTAACGTCCGCCACACTCTCGGTGTGAAGTATTTAGCTGCTAAGAGGGGGCTCTTAGCAGCTAAATATTTCACTTTACTTTCGACGAAACTAGAGGCAGAGATTAATTGAGCATTGTATTGCTGTTTTAAAAGAACATTCCGTAGCGTCTTATATCTGGAATTCTAGATGAAATGTTTCAACAAAGAAAAGTACCTACACTATTTTTTGGGAAAATATTTGCCCCACATAAACCTAAATAAAGTGAATAAAGTTATCTTTCATACGAGACCCTTAACATTTAAGGCCTCATAAAAAGACCGCTAGATACTAGGAGGTCATAACAGTTGACACGTTATATGACTGATATCAGACAATTGTGTGGAAAAATTGTCAGCGAACGTAATGAGGCGATCATAACGTCGCCTGTGTGCCATGCGATCCTGGTAATTGCGCTCTTCAGTTCAGTCTGTTGTGTGCGGGATGATTGTCATACTCCCCACCCCCCCCGCTCACCCCTCGGTTCACCCCACAGTCCCCACAGACGTGTACTAAATCACGGAATTAACCTTGCGGCAGAAGTTAGTTGAATGATGAACACGAACTTGAGCCATTATATTTTGTCTAATCGTGTGGCGTTGCTGTAAGCTGTTTTCAGAAAGCTGATGGACTAAACGTTCTTGAAATTGCTTTAAATTATTTCTTGTTTTTAGAACATTAAATAGCTACGAAGTCGGTACCTTTCACATGACCCACATGCATCCATACAATTATATTGTGACCCAAATACGGACATTTAGCTACATATTGAAAATTATGGTTTTGATTTTATTTTGTTTAAGTAAGTAAAATATTATTGATCAAACGAAGTGAATACTTCATATTTTGCAAAAAAAAATCCATGCACAGTCCCAACCGAAAATTCGTATTCCGATGTTAGCATAAAAATTTCGGTATGTGGTATGATCCTCGAATGAAATAGCCAATAAAGGTTGGGTGACAATAGGGTCGGTCCTGTGGCCACAAATGTCATTGGCACTCGTTTGCGGCGTCCCCCAGGGGCGAGCACTGTGACCGGTCGCGATCACTTCCACACGTGACGACCACAACCGCCAGATTACGCACATGTGCACTATCGCTTATGTCAATAAATTATTGTACCGTGCGTGAGGCTCTCCGGGAAACAATTTCGTTGCAAAATAGAAAGCCGGGTTTAGAAGAGCTAGGCGACTTTGACTAATAAATATGTTAGAAACACAGTTTGTAACTGCTATTTAATTGGACTGTTAGAAAATTATTTATGTATTGGTGTCGGATTCCTTTAAATGCTTCTTGCTTTCAAACATTTAATACATTTCCATTGTGAACATGTATTTTCCTTACTAACAAAAAGGGGTACGTGTACATACAACAAAAGCGTTCCTTTCACCCATCAATCAGAGCCAAAGTAAATGTCAAAGGCTTGGAGCCGTGAATCGTCCGAAATTGCAGGAAACAGCGAACCGTTCTGTATGTTATTATCGGAACAATCAAGTCCACGTGCTCCTTGTAGTAAACTCACGACGGCTTCATCAGGAGCAAGGCAGTAAAGACACGGTACAAGAAGGTGTGAAAAGAAAAGAACATATCAAAAATCTCTCGTTACTCGAGCAAGTAACGAGAGATTTTGGGACTGCTCCAATTTACCTGTACCATACGCATGCAAGTTTCTTATCACGTTTTGTTAGGGGTTGGTTTTCTGTAGCTATACATTTCGCAGTCATGATGAGCATGACACTAAAACGTAGCACCAAGGTCGCAATAAGCCTCACCACGAATAATTCACCATTTACATACAAACTGCCGCCACCCCGCCATCATACGCCGCCGAGCGCGATACTTCTCCCGGGACCCTTTACATCGCTCGCTAGCGCGGAATATAAAAACTCCGGCCTGATTAAAAACGACCGTGAATAAAAAAGTAGATGATATCTCGCTACAGTAAAGTTAGGGCCTTTACCTGGCGATATCGCTCATTTGCTTTGTCAGCAGGAAAGTGTGTTAGTGGAGAATGTAGGTAGGACGCAGCTGCGCCCGACAAACTGCCATCAAAGAATATTTAATAAAGAAGACTCAAATGTATTTTGCGTGTGAGGAGGGAAAGAGCGCTGCATATTTATGACAAAATGATGATGGAAGGCGAATATTTTACCCATTTTTTCAAGTTGCTTGAAATACCTACAGAAAGTTTTCTTTCAATATTTTTAGCACGAAGTGAGCTACAGTTTTTACATAACTTGACGTGGACTTTGAGTCTCAACAATTTGTTGCTCTAATAACAATAACTGTGTTTTGGTTTGTTGTTTTGTTTGTTATTAATTTTCACATGATATCGTTAGAGCGGGATCCTGCCGTTTTGCCGAAAAGATTTTGCCAAAATTTCATTACCCAAACAAATTTTAGAAACCTTTTTTTATACCAATGTAATGTAGGGAATAATTTTAGTAGGTACGCACATTTTCATTTGGTCAAATTTTCACTTGGCAGAATATTATCAAGGATAATGTAATTTAGGCATTTGGTCTTTAATCAAATGATTTATTATAGCCAACGATCTTTAGACAATAAGGGTCTTACCACAAAAACTTAAACACTTGTTGAACGAGTGTTTAATGTCAGTGTTATGTCAAAGTCCATATAATTATGTCGTGTTTAAAAGGTGTTTATTTAGCCTAAACAACTGATAAACACTGTTTTGTGGTAGTCCGGTAAACGTTTGGTCAAATGATTTGTTATGGCAAAATATATAAAGGCAAAAATAAGATTTTTTGGGAATTATATATGTAATTAAAAAATGCAATTTTATTTTAATATAATCATTTATTTAATACAAATAAGGAAAAAAGAGGTTATTGTTAGCAGACTATCAAGAACCAAACTAGTTAGACAAGGTTAATTTAAAAAAAAATGGTTAGGTTCGGTTAAAACTGTGACCTCCTACGCACGCTACGAGCGAGCGAAGCGAGCGGTGCCGCGGCAGCGGCCAGCGAGTGCTAGAAACGACTAGATTGTATAGAAAAAAAATATGGAAAAAAGAGATTATTTTTAGCAGGCTGTCGTGAACCAAACTAGTTAGACGAGATTAATTATAAAAAAAAAATGCTTAGGTTAGTTTAGGTTAAAACTTTGACCTCCTACGCACGAGCCGAGCGAGCGAAGCGAGCGGTGCCGCGGCAGCGGCCGGCGAGTGCCAGAAACGACTAGATTATATACTTAGAAAAAAAATATGGAAAAAAACAGGCTACCCGAGACTGAACTAGTTAGACTATAACAATTGACTGAATAGAAATGGTAATTCAAACTCAAACTCAAATCATTTATTTCAATTAACCCATATACAGGCACTTTTGAATTGTCAAAATTAAATAGTCGGTCAGTTAGTCAGAAAGTTGAAGCTAGTTGCCCATTCCAAAGCGTAGATCTCTATGGAGAAGAACGGGCAAGAAACTCCACGGACACTCTTTTAAATCAAGATATTTTTACAAAATCCTGGGTACATTCTTCTTATTGCTTCAACTTTCTGACTAACTGACCGACTATTTAATTTTGACAATTCAAAAGTGCCTGTAAATGGTTTAATTGAAATAAATAATTTGAGTTTGAGTTTGACAAATTAAAATACAAAATTAAAAATAAGCCCTGGCAGTTAAGAGATGACCAGTCACAACTGATGGCGCCCATTAACGAACATGACGCGTGGATCAGCACCACCCAGCTCAACCATTTCGTAGGGAACCGAATAATCTAACACACGCGCCACCACCAGTGAGACATTTAAGTGAGCATGACATATTCTCAACTGCCATGCTCTTTCAAATCAACATCAAAATATCATAAAAAACGGATCCATGGTTCTTACATTTACAAAATTTTCAAAAATGCTTCTAAATTATACAAAATTATAGTTTGCAATTTATTTAAGAGATGAGACGAAAAAAAAAATTACTACCAATCATGAAGAGGTATTTAATACTGAAGTATTAAAAATTAATCCTGATTAAATAAAATAAACGCTAAAAAAAACATAAGGGGGAAGCATCTCCTCCAAACATTGAAATTGTGATCAACTTGTAAGTCCAAGTGCCTGTGGAGCAGGACCAGCATTAAGCCAAGCATTTTTATCTACTAAGTATATACTCGTCCAACTTATAATATGCTTGTCTACATAGTGTGCGTTTAATGCGTGTTTTAAATTTCTTCTCATTTAGTTGAAGAATATCAAGTGGTATTTTATTATAACATTTTACACAGTACCCCATAAAAGAAGTTTTTACTTTAGCCAATCTGAAGCGCGGTTGATCTAGTTTGTTCCTATTCCTAGTGTTAAAGTTATATCTGTCACTTATCTTACTAAATTGAAAACTGACGATACGAAATATTTGGCAAATTTTATTTTGCGTAAAATGAGTTATTCCAACTGAAATATTTGAATACATAAAAATTGGTAAAAGTACTAGTTGGTAAACAAGTCATTGTTTAAACGTTGACTTGCCAAACATTAGGTTTGCGTTACGATTATTTGTGAATGGATTTTTTGCTAAGTGATAATTTGGCAAATGAAATTATGCGAAAAATTTTTTGGGTAGTGATAATTTGGCAATTTCTTTTCGGTGAAACAGGGAGACCCCGTTAGAGCAGCCAAGGCACATACGCCACACGGTAGGCACTTCGGTGTTTCTAACAGGGAGGTTGCATTCGTCAGTTTGACTCACACGCGAGGCTGTATTATCTAACCACGTTAGCAATTGTTCAACCAGAGTCTATTAACTTTATGCTGCTTTATTTAATGTCATACGCTGTATATATTTCAAAGGAATAAACATATTGCCAGGCAAGCAATTACCTAATACAATGTTTTAATTTGAGTAGTTTTAGGGCTTTGCATCTTCATAGGGCTATTTAACCTATAAATAGGTCCCTTGAGAAGCACTAGGGCGGGGGCACTAGAACTATTTTTCGGAAAGTTGTGCTGTCTTGTCACCATAAATACAAAGTTAACACATGCGTACCTGCGAGTCCAGCATGATTCCCCCGTGTCTTCACGAACCACAGTGTTGCCAGATTGAAATTTAAAACAAGTGTGCTTGAAGTCCGTTAGTGTAACTGTTATTAGCACAGTGAGAACAGTTCTGAGTTCACATTAAAACTTCAGCTACTACATACTAATGACTCCGGCGCTTTAAAACGTACGTCCCGCAGAGCACCCACTACTTGCGACCACGGAGTGATAAGAACTAACGTTTTAAGTTTCTTTAGTGTATTACCGTGTATACTGAGAAAAACTGAAAAAAAGGTACTACCGAAATTACCGAAACCAAGTGAAATGTTTCAGTACTGGTGTACTAATTGTGTCAATTCCTTTTCATTGATATTACTCCACGGTGAAGCAGCTACCAGCCTGTTTTCTTCAGTTTTCCTCGTACAAATAATCACCTCGGCTTATTCAGTTTACTTCTGGTCTCTTTCAAAATCGCATTTTCCTGTTCACTGTGATAATCCTTTCGTGATGCCTTTTAATTGATCTGCACGTCGAGGGTCTCTCAGGCTGTCTCGCGATTCTCATTACACTGATCCTCTACATGAAATCAGGTCAAGAATTTGCGCCAGAATTTAATATTAGTTGACAAAGATGTAGTGTGTAGCAGGTAGATAGTGGCCGTTACGGCTTGCGGCCGCCCGTCTTAATTAAAATGCCTAATGAGAGCCGCCGGGACAGCCTCGGCCCGCACTTCGCACCCCGCGCCCCGCGCCCCGCGCCCCGCGTCCTCTCACACAATCACCATTGCTATTAGGTTACACCCTCCTACTAACAACTGTAGTTTCGTAAATCAACTCGTTTCAGAACTGTTGAGTTAACATGCGCGCATTAAATCAAGGATGATATATCTCCAGGGTAACCAGGGTTCTAACTAATGTTGAGACTCTTTTGAGATGAAGTTTTAAAAATTGGTATATTAGTATGAAGATGAATTAAAGAAGGATCGATGGAGTGTCGTGAGCGCGCCGGTTCATTCGCCTGAACGCACGATGATAGTGATTATTAAAAAATATAGTAGAAGCCACTATTTTGTATAATTGTAAAGACAGCAGTTAGTATTATTTTGTTCAGTACATTACTGGTTGAAAAGTTATTAGAAAGACTTTATTTATAACATGGCAAGGCATCAGTTGTTTCTCATCCGCTGCGAGCAGTAAAACTCGTATGTCGGAAATGTGCTAGATTAATTATATTACGAAGCTTGTCTAACTCATAATATTACTAGAAGTCGTTAGGTTCAGTTCTATATGTTTTAAATATATACTTATTTAATTATTTTTAGAATCACTTTACTTTGACTTCTTCACTTTCTTCACAATCTATACAGGCTGTTAGTGTAAACACCGTTATCCTTGAAACCAGTGGTTTGGTTTCACTAATAGAACATAAATTCAATGAAAAAAAATATCTTTTTTTTTTTTTAAGTAAAGTCTCAATTTTTCTTCAAAATTATTTCACCCTATACAAGTGCACGCAAGGGCAAAGTAGACGGAGCGCGGGAAACAGCGCGTCGTCAGTACTTCCCTTATCTATGCAGGGCGTGCCGCAAGTGCCCGCAAGCCGGCAAGCGCATGAATTTACGGACGGTGTCGGACAGAAACTTTCTTACATTTTTGAAATAAAATAACGTTTATTTATTTTTAAATTCAGATAAACATTTTTATAATTAAGTCAACTACCTATGGTTTTAGTGACAACGGTGTTTACACTAACAGCCTGTATATATAAAAATCAATTGCTGTTCGTTTGTCTCGCTAAAACTCGGGAACGGCTGGGCCGATTTAGCTGATTTTGGTTTTGAAATGTTTGTCGTAGTCCAGGGAAGGTTTAAACGGTGAGAAAATATGGAAAAATTGCGAGGAAGATAGTGAAAACAACAATTTCATTTTCCCATATAAACTGTTCTACCTACTTTCCTGTCAAACATTTGACGATCGTCCCTTCGGTACGGTAGACTCGGGTCCACTCGAATTGAAGCACGTATTAAATTAAGTGTTTTGAATAGTGTAGGAGTAGGGTAGGAGTAAGTTAGAAGTAGGGTAGGAGTAGGGTAGGAGTAGTGTAGGAATAGGTTAGGAGTAGGGTAAGAGTAGGGTAGGAGTAGTGTAGGAGTAGGGTAGGAGTAAGGTAGGAGTAGGGTAGGGGGTAGAACACCACGCGAACGAAGCAGCGCCGGGCAGCTAGAAATAATTTATATGGCAAAACAACGTTAGCCGGGTCAGCTAGTTTGTTAATAAAATAAACAGTTTATGAGCTAGGTACTTCTCATAGGCGTTTTATTTTTTACTGGATTGCAATGTTATAAATTTTCACAAATTAGTATTTAAAGTCTTCTTTTGATCCATTTTTTTTATTAACTTAAGATAGGTACTCTTCAATAATACCTACTTATAATTATTTCAATTTCAGTGGCAGAAAAAACGATTTTCTATCGCAGATTATCCAAATTCCCCGTAATGATTTCTCTGGTGTCAAGGCATAATTACGTCATTTATTAGATTACGACTTTTTGTGTGTAGCCTTCAGATAATTTATTACGTAAGTTAATAATATTAGCCCCCGCAAGCACCGCACTTAGTGCGGACAGAACTAACATTTCATTAATTAAAATAAAGTGCCGAATATATTATTTTAATGTTGAAGTAATAATTCAGCTATCTCCAACTTGAAGTATTTTTAACCCCCGACGCAAAAACGACGGGGTGTTATAAGTTTGTGTTGTGTATGTCTGTCTGTGGCATCGTAGCTCCCGAACGGATGAACCGATTTTAATTTTGTTTTTTTTTGTTTGAAAGGTGTATTTGTCGGGAGTGTTCTTAGCTATGTTTGATAAAAATCGGTCCAAGATGGCCGCCGCTACAAAATGGCGGATTACATATTTTTTCACAACTCCCTCAATATGGGTATCAAATGAAAGGGCTTGACTAGTAGAATACTAAACACTATGATAAATTTCAAATCCAAGATGGCCGCCACCACAAAATGACGATTTACAAAAAACCTGATTAAACACCAAATTACCTGAATCTTAACACGCAAGAAAATAAAAGAAATGTAATAATAATAAGGAGTCCCTACAAAAAGCATGAAAAAAACATTAAATTTGTTCTATAGTATTGAACAATTTGCGTCCTATAGAAATCGTTTTTTGGTCAAAACTTGTTATTATATTTCATTGTATGGACTCGAAGTACTCTTATTATATCGATTAGATAATAATACAAGGGAAATGGTGGGCTGTCATTCCTGCTGGCTGAATGGTGCAACAGCAAACCCTTAAGTTAGGCTAATTTAATAAGTTAGTAGGTATCTATTTATTTAATAGGTGGTTACTGGTGGTACTGATAGGTGGTTTTTAATAAGTATTACTAACTATTGTTTTTAAACATTTTATTTTTATTGTTCTACAGGAGAACGGGCGTGCGGTCCCAGTGCTGGTAGTGGTCGCACTCTCGGGGGTCAAAGTATGCGACCCCGACGATCAGGTAACACTTCATTCATTTATTTCACTTTGTTGTATTCCCCATCATCGCTACTATAGCAGCACTGCGGGGGGCAAATGCGGGCACTGCACATTAAAAATGGTTTTCTGCTAAAATCACACAACTTGCGGTTCTTTTACGTCGTATTTGCTGGGTGTGAGTTTTTAAGCAAAAGTGCACAACGATGCCTTGCTGAAAATTAATAGTCATTAAATTAAAAAAATACTTTGTAAGTATGAAGCTTTTCGCTGCCCGCCGTCAGGTCCCGGAATACACCGTTTGTTCTCAATAAAAGAACGCATACTAAACCTCACGCCTATTCCAGAGCGTGCGCATGTGTCACGCGCTCCGGCGCATCTCGTACGCAACGTGTGAGGCGACGCGCGCGCTGTTCGCGCTGGTGGCACGTGAGCCGCGCTCCGAGCCCCCACACCACTACTGCCACGCCTTCCAGACCGACACGCCCGAACAGGTCAGTGTAAAACACCATGTAAGATAGGACAGGTCAAGTACAAACATCCTGTATAATAGAAAATGTCAGTACGATACATTCTGTATATAGAACAGGTTAGTGCAAACAACCTGTGTAACCGTAACACAACACACTAGTGCGACACACTAATTATATACACTAAGTATAATTTTACGGCGTTACTGTTAGTTGAAAGTCTACAAAGGGTTAAAAGAAGTAAAAGTTTATACGAATTCATTCGCATGGATAATTACGTCACCTAGACTACGTTTATGGCAAAACTACCAGATTTTACTAAAATAAACAAAATGATGATGGAAAACTGTTGCTTGCATGGAGTATTTCTGAATATTAAGCAGCACTACTACACTTCAATTTCATAAACCTTCGATGAAACAATCTAATGTCTCTAGTTCAAAGGAGTAAAGCATTTCCTTGTGTATGCAAATTCGATCCCACGTTACCGACAGCTCGGTAAACTTTGCTCCGGCTTTGGCTAACCCGACACTTTCTGCATCACACCTAATACCTGCGCAGGCTGATGGCTTTCAGCTTTGAATCTTAACCCGGTGCTCGTCGCAAGCTGAGTGTGACGTGGGTCGTTGTTGTGATCCTATTGTGAGAGCGATGGGACTCATAAGACAGCTCATGAATGTATAAGTTTGTTTCGTTTGTAAGCTTTGTTTATGTTTTAGTTTTGTTTATGAATGTTGCAACTTCTTTTCTGGTGCGATGTGCGATGATTTGTACCTAGTTTCTTAGTTTCTCTTTTCGTGTGCCTATATTTTGGATGATCTTTCTTTGTACTTATGATGCAGTAACAATGCAACATCATTGTTAGAATGGTTCATCAATGTTAAGGATAATAATAATAATAATAAAGGAAGGACGGGACGGTTGACGTATGTCGGGCATGCCACCGTCCGGGTGAGTCCATCAGACATATTATCTCTGGTTGTTCTCGTTTGGCTTACGGCGAGTACTTGCACAGGCATAACCAAGTAGCCAGGATTATTCACCAGCAACTTGCTTTGAAATATAACTTGTGGATTCTGAGGTACAGTATTACAAGTATGTGCCCGACCCAGTTCGTAAAAATGACAATGTCACGTTGTACTGGGATCGGTCTATCATTACTGACAGGACTATTGTCGCCAATAAGCCTGATATAGTGGTGATAGAACGAATAGCGCGCCACACAATGATTGTCGATGTTACCATTCCACATGACGGGAACCTCGTGAAAGCTGAGAAAGAGAAATAAATTAAATATCTCGACTTAGCACACGAGGTTGTGGACATGTGGAATGTTAGCTCGGCTATCATTGTGCTGATTGTCGTATCAGCCAATGGCCTGATGACCGAAAGTCTCGATCAACATCTATCGAGGCTCTCGTTAGGCGGTTGGATTAAGGGCCTGGGCCCCAAGTCTGCTATTACAATAGTGTCAGAATGGTCTATCATTGATTTCATAATTGTTGATTTTGACAAGTTTGGTAATCTAATATTAACATAATGGCGTCATTTATGACTTTCCAGTGGTCAACCACTGACACTCCATTGAAAGAAATGGCATAGAATGGTAATCTCGTACATAATGATAAATCAATGACTGACTTACATAAAACACTTGACTTGTATAAAACACTAATAAATTATATGTAAAAATATAATTTATATAAATGAAATCTGGCATAAATAAAGTAGTGGTAGTTTTTCGAAAATCATTTTTACTAACGGGTTTTATAATAATGGCAATACGACAATGTCATTATGACACAATTCTATTACGAGACCATTGACCAACCAATGATCGTCATTAAGAATTTAGCAGATTACGAACTTTAAGCAAAATGACAATGGGATGGGAATGGGATCGTGTTGGAATGACGAATTTATAAAAATAGCAAACTTGGGGCCCTGATTCAAAGGGCAGTATTTATTTATTTAGGTTAGCCTACAATTGTTTACACGTTACATTTCTTTTAAAAGCACACACACACGGACACACACACCCCCCGCCCCCCCCCCACACACACACACACAGCAAATTTGTAAGTGCAACAATTACTTACAGGCTAACACCACATGCACTATTTGCATACATTACACAGTACTCCTCGATACGGCTCGCATTGTGAGGAGGTTCCTGTCTTTGGAGCCCTAACCACCGGTAGCTTGGACCCTGCTCCCGACACCGGTGGATCAATATTTTTTAATATTTTTAAATGTTTTTTATATCTTTTTGTAAAAATATTTTAAAATATAATTTGTATTTAAATGAAATAAAGGAAATATAATAATAATGTTTATTTATTTGCTTATAACACGGTATAAAAATGTTTTACAATACAAAATGAAATCATTCATGTTTTGCTTATAATTAAAGCATGCAAAATTGTGCTGTCAACGGAGGAGGGAGTTTATAGAACACTAAGTTCTAAAAACTCCTTAATACTATAAAAAATGTTTTCATTCAACCAGTTATACAATTTAATTTTAAATAGTCTACAATTCAATACTTTTAATGTCTTTGGTAAATTATTAAATATACGTACACACATAGCTACACAATTTTTATTATATTTAGCATACCTAGGCAGCTCGTCTAGAACATGTGTGTATTGGTCATGCCGACTTCGTGAACATACCTCTTCTGTTGTTTTAAACAATTCTTTGTGTTTCTTTACAAACATACACACCTCATATATACATATATAATGACGGTAACGGTAGCAAACCAAGCTTTTTAAATATTGGTTTACATGATTCATCGGACGGAATCCCGTATAAGGCCCGTATACATTTTTTCTGGGCGATAAATGCTCTATTGTGGTCGGTACTATTTCCCCATTTTATTAGTCCATACCGCAACAAGGACTCAACGTATGCTCGATATTATTACGGCTGTTTTTATGTTTGTTACCTTTTTTATTTGTTTTATTGCATACATGCTCAACCTGCGCCTTCCAGTCTAAATGTTCGTCTATTACTACACCTTAAAACTAAGTTTGTGTCACTTGCGTGATTTTTGCTATGTCCATCTTAAATTAAAATTTCCTTTATTTAAAAGTAAACATATCAATTATATTTTTAAATATTAGAATATAAAAAGTATAAAAACATTTAAAAATATAAAAAATAGTAGCCCACCGGTATTGGGAACAGAGTCCAAGCTACCGGCGGTCAGGGCTCCAGAGAGAGGAACCTCCTGACAATGCGAGCCGTGTCCAGAAGTACCGCTTTCTGAATCAAGCCCTTGATCCAGCTGCCCAACGAGAGCCTCCTCAGGTGTTGGTCGAGGCTCTTGGCTATTAACCCATTGGCTGTCACGACTATCGGCACAATGATCGCTGAGTCCACATCCCACATGTCGACAACCTCGCGAGCCAAGTCAAGATACTTGATTTGTTTATCTTTCTCGGCTTTCACGAGGTTCTCGTCATGCGGGACGGTTATGTCAACAATCATTGCGCGCCGCTCTGATCGATCCACCACCACTATATCAGGCTTATTGGCAACAATAGTCCTGTCAGTGATGATGGATCGATCCCAGTACAATGTGATATTTCCATTTTCGAGAACTGGGTCGGGCACATACCTGTAGTACGGCACCTCAGATTCCACAAGGCTGTATTTCAGAGCAAGTTGCTGATGGATTATCCTGGCTACAAGGTTGTGCCTATGCAAGTACTCTCCGTTAGCTAGACGAGAACATCCGGAGATAATATGCCTGATTGATTCTCCCGGCCGGTGGCATGCCCGACAGATGTCAACCGTGCCATCTTTCACAATAAATCTCCGGTAATTGTTCGTCATCATAACTTCGTCCATAATTGCACAGACAAAACCTTCGGTTTCTCCAAAGAGGTCACCGCAACGCAGCCAAGCTACGGACGCTAGTAAATCTAAATTAAAATTATTATTATAATATTTTTTAAATTGTAAGTATGCAGATTTGTCAAGATTAATAGATAGATAATGATTATTTATTCAATTAATTAGAATGTCAATTATATTATTTATGTCAGTTTCATGGACGGTAATTAAATTATATTTTTTGTCAGCAGTTACAATTATGGAAATGTCATCCGCAAAACTAAAGCATTTGTGATTAGTCATATCAACTATAACATTTATGTAAAGTAGAAATAAAGTAAAGATATATAAATAGTGTGAAGGATATTTATTAATCACTGTGTCGGATTTGTACAACTTCATTTTAGTAACTTTACTCAGCAGCCATATTTTGGCAGCAGTTGCCAATAACTTCAACACAGAGTTATGTCAATCAGGTAATTATAAATTTAAACAAAAAGTATCCACAGTACGTATTGCATACTTTGAAAGTTGCGGAGAAAGTATGAACGCACGACTTTCAAGTATTTACGTATCGCGTCAAGTTCGAGGTCACCCGAGATAAGCCTGCGTTCACCGAGCTTCGACAAAAGACGCCTTCGCTGAATAACAATATAGTTAGTGAGGATATGAATAACTGATGACACGAGCCGTTGCGGTATACAATATAGACGAGGTGACAGCATACGGAAAAAGTCGTGCGCCAGAACTGACAGACTTTGGAATTTTAGTAGTTCATGTTGTGTGTGCGAAAATAGTACTTAATTTTGGCTCTAATGACATTGTTTTGGTGGCAATCTATCCTAAACCTTCTAAGTTCTTGTACATTCATCTAATTTAGTTGAAGAGATGGTTATAGATCACGACCTCTTTATGGCTCTTCAAGTTTGACTTTAACCTATGGCTTTGGCAAACAGTGATTAACATTTTCGCTAACAATCTCAAATGGTTCCAAGTTCTCATCAAATCTATGAGACTCATTAAACATCGTAGGCTCGTCTCTCTCATCCTTTATATTCCCTGCTTTGTGCTAGTTCTAGCACATGACATGTTACTCGTATTAGACATGAATATTGAATAACAAGACTCGAAGTTTTATTGTAAGACGTGTGCTCACATTAATGTGCTGGTGTATCATACACTTAGTTTATTATCTAGTTAAAATGTTTGCCACGTTACATGTTAGGTACGTTATTGTTCTTGTAAAGGGTATTATTATGGCATGTTGAGCTTTAATGTAGATAAGGATTTTGCTTCACTATTGCTACGTCTGTTGAATTACCTATTTCTGTTTCCTTCTTTAAAATCAAAATTGATTGGTGATAAAATTATAGTGGTGCATATTCTATTGGTAGATTTCATTAATTGTTTCTGTTTCTTTACGTGTTGTTTTTACAGGAGCATAGTCCTTTACTAAAACTACCAATTTCAACATCACCACCTCTACAGACTGATATCCTGCTGTTATCGAAACATAACGTTAGCGCTTTTGTGAGGTAGCGTTATCATCTCACCAATGTACTTTCGAAAGAAGGAAGGAAATTGCACTTTAGCTCTTCCTATAACGTAGACTTCACTCCAAGTTGTGTCGAGCTAGAGCAGTCATGTCAATATCTAGACTTTATCATAATATTTCATATTAAGGATGCCTTTGGAGGTTTGGGCTACGTTGAGTTTTAGAAATTGTTTCTCTAGGTACTTTAAATGTAAATGCACATAGATGGACCCTTAGTCCATCTATGCGCATTTTGGTACCTACCTTTAAAAGTAAACACAACAAATATAGAAACTTAACAATATTTCATCTCCAACATAATAATTATTTTTTATTCGTCAATTGTGATTAATTTTTATGAACCACTACAAAGTAGGTCGACTTCAGAGTTGTACAACACAGGAATACTAACCAATATTACAAATATTGGAAAAACGCTCCACATTTCTAATCATTTGCTTTTATATGTGCATGTAAAACGATCGCGTTGAGCTGAAAATGTAATAAAAAAGAACTGAACAGTTTGCATCTCCGCTGAAGCCGCTGAGAGAAACAAATGAACCGTGGAGCGCGGATAAGATACGTGTCGAGTAGATTCTTTGTTCTGTATTTTAAGGTCGAATGAGGTAGGTACTGGAACTCGGTTTTTTTTTAATTTAAGCTCTAGGGATATATTGTTCTCTTGTAAGATATCTATTATTAAGAAAATCAATAGTCACTGTTGATTGGATTAGTTGCTTATCTACGAGGATTGACTAGTAGAGAAATAATGTTAATCACAAATTACTGTAGCTCTAAATAATAATACAATTTAGTTAGGTTTCAATTGTATTATATAGTGTCCTGTAGCTAATTTATGCTTTGTGCTACTAAACTTCAATCGGTGAAAAAACTGTGTCTATATATTCTAGGTAACAAGAAAAGAACAGGAATCCAACAAAAATTCTATAAAAAGCTCACAATACAGACGCATCTGGAATCTGAATTATGCATTATCTTTTTCCTCCAAAGTTACAATGTAGCACAGTGGCGCAAGAAATCGTGGCGTTTGTGCTAAAGCGGCGGTTGAGCTGTGGCTGAGCCACTGTGCACTTGGAAGGCGCGGCGCAAGTTGTAGCAAGCAGACTGTCGCTGCAACTTCGTGTGTAAGTTGCACTGAGTTGTGGTTTAAGAACTGCTGAACTAAGCCTAGCCGATATATAGAATGCTGTTTGTGGTTTACTTGCATCTTGTAGCGCCTTTGCATAAACTTTTGTGTGAGTTGCAAGAGTTAGAATAAAATGTTGTGTGAGACCAAAGTGGACTAAATACGAGTAGGTAGATGATTCTTTTGTCGAAAAATATAATGTAGTATCCTTATGAAAATATAATGTAGTATCCTTATGAAAAAGCTTATTTTGCACAGGCAAAGCCACAAAGGAAAGCGTTTGTTATATTTGGTTAATTAAACTTAACATCATTATGAGTTTAGTTTACAAACAAAATAGAACAACATCTTGACTCTAATTGATTTGGTCAGGACTTTTATTCCAGGAATCCTTGTAACTTCATATCTATGTGTGCCTACTAGTAAATACAGTGTGAAATATACACTGATTTCATATTAATTAAATTATTCATTGATTTCATTCAAATAAATGACCCATGGATGATACAAATTAAATAATTTATTGATTTCATAAAATGTCTCGTTGATGTCATACAAATTAAATGACTCGTTGCTACTAATAGTTATATAGACAAAAATCTATTGTTATTAATTACTCATTTTATCTATAGGTGTAGTCACCAGTATTTTTGTCATTAAAAAAGTCATTGATAATAATATGTAGTAGGCTTTACTTATCAAGAATTCCTTTAGTGTTTTTTTTTAAACTATGTGAGGTTACACTGTTTTTTACTTAATTTGGAAGCTTAATATTATTTCCTAATTTAAATACCATCGAGGTAAAGTGTAATTTTATCAAGCATCGTCACGTGCATAAACTAGTTCATCGATAATTCCGCCGGCCGTCCACTGCTGCACAAGTGATTCAGATCGGACAAGCTCCACTACTAGATAAACGCACTCAGCCACCACTGTCGCCACCATCTGTTCAATGACGCGCAATTAGGGTTCTTGCTGATCATCTAATGGGAGAAATTTATTCGCGTTTACGTGGTCATTTATCTAGCTACAGTTTTCTTCGTTATTTATCGCAGATTTCAATTATAAATGCTTGAAGTATTTTGTAAGTTCTACAGGCAGGCAGGCTACTGGCAGGCAGGCTACTGGCAGGCAGGCTACTGGCAGGCAGGCTACTGGCAGGTCGACGCGACTTTTCTGTGAAACAGCAGATTTTTTTTATAACGACCGAGAAATGTGCGCGCTAGGGAGTCTAGAATCATATGCTGAATACATGGTTACAGTTTGCGCGTCGATGTCCCGCCAGCCTGTATAAAGAAAGTTTGTCAGAGATATTACCAACGTGGTTCGCGTGTTCAGCGGCTTCTGTTAATACTTCTTGCTTATTTTGTATTCTGTTTTTATCACCGGCATTAAAGAGTAGGCATAAGCCTCACGATATTTTGTCCTTCTGAAACTTCAGAATGAGTTTAATATACCTTTTTTTTTCCTATTTCAAGTCCTAGTTATAACAGCCCTTTACTAACATGAAAAAAAATTTATAAAAACTAATTATTTACTATCGCCAGTTCATCTCCTTAACAACTCATCCCGCGGGATAAGATCGAGCGGCCTCAGTTGACTAAAGAGCCTATCAAATCACCACCAGAAATAATTGCCTAACGACTGTTTGACAAATGGTAGCTGTTATACAAACCCAGTTAATGACGCTGACTGACACGGTTGCATTCGTCATGACTTCCACAATAGTGTCGAGTCATCCTTCGCACTACGTTACACACAGAATTCATCACAGGTGGTGGTATTATATCGTTTTATCGAATTATTTTTACGGTAAATAGGGCAAGTTCTAACTTACGCAATTTGAACGAGAACAGTGTGTAGTGAATTTATAATATCATGGCAAGTGGAATAATCTATTTTAAGTTTATCCCATAATTATTCCAGAAGTGGTTATGAATATATCCTGCAGTATATGTGACTCAGCTTACCTAAAGCAGGAATAAAATGTTCATGCGACTATACAAATCCAAAAGCTCATCTGTTCCATAACTCCTGGTTGCATACAATAGTATCAGACTATCTTTAGACAAGCAGTTCATTTGAATATGCTGAGCTGAATATTATATGAGAGTGAACGATATAGGAGAATGTACGAAATAGAGTGTATCAGTTGTTTAATTTCCCGAGCGAGCACAGGGTGTGAATGTTTTGCGTGGACACTATGTGTGTGAGGAGCATATAATACAGAAGGTTCATCCGAACTTAAAAATATGTACGACACTTGAAACTCGCTGTGGGGAACCACACAGTGGTAATCAACGCACATTGTTGCTGACTACTATACATTTTGTTTATGTAAATAACATAGACAAAATTTGACACACATGCTAGGGAGCACCTATAATATAACCCTCTTATTACAAAACGAAATCTAACTTTATTTCTAGCCTAAACCTTTGATCCAATATATGTATGTATTTCGAACTTTATTTCGATAGTTCAATGACAACTTAGCACCGAATTAAGCTGTCATTTTTGTATAAAGAACTGCATTTCTGTAACAGTTAGGTTCTTAATTGAATAACAGGCTCGGTGGGGTAAACCTGATCTAAAGGAAAAACCTTGTTTGTAACAAGGGGGATAGAGCTTATTAATGCTCTTTGTATTGGGAATTGTAAGTGGACCCACTCCCATGCAAATATGTAACGCAGTATGTTTGAAATACATTGAGTTGCTTCGCTAAAGCTTTCACAATCAATCAACGGGGTAAGCTCTGAAAGATCAATAAACACTCGATCTCCTGTCAACGTCTGAGTATTTGGGCTACAGTCGCATGTGACTCCGTCAGTTAATTTATTGCCGAAAGATTCAAATGTCGAGAATAAGCTCACAACGATAATAAACACGTGAATGGGCCATTAATACTTAACTTGTCTTATTGTATCGTTCGAACAATCTTGTCGTGTTAAAATTTAGTTGTCTTTATTTCTGTAATCGGATTAACGTCGTCGTCGACATGTTTATTTTGGGAGCAATCGATCCTACTCCCCTTGAGGCCTTGACAGATTGTAAATTTTCGGTTCATTGTAATACTTTAGCCGCGAGTCGTGACTGTCATCGATCTGCAATGTCAAAGCCAGATCAGAGCATCATGACGCTTTGATCTGGCTTTGAGATATTTGGGTACGACTCATAGTTAAACTGTGGAGTAGTGGCAATACAGAAGCAAATATACTAATAAGAGACTAGAAAAACATCAGCTAAAGCGCAAGTAAGAAATATTTGAACGTTGTTCCATATCGCTATTTCATTGGCCAATATTTGCATGAAAGCTTCGTTCTGCACTTCGTCTGCAGTGGGCCTTTTGTGCTTTCATTCTGTTTTGGCAGTGCAGTGCGCGCGCGCTGCGCATTCCTCCGCGCACGACCTTGCACGACGCACTCGGGGGAAGGGGGCGCGCGCGGGGGCACATTCCTCACAACCGCCTCCCAAATAGTAAACTCTGCAGTTTCACAAACGTCCGCTATCATCAGCTTCATCTAGCTGTCCATTCATACGTCCCTCCGCGCACCGACAACGGACGGAAAAAAGTTCTTGATGAATTACCGACCATTATATTATGCTATGTAACTTTGTCTCAAATAAACCCGCCGCTGATTGCTCGCCAAATGAATTGAAAACTATTAACATTGAATGTGAATTGTTCGATCGATGGCGGTTGAGGTCCCATTAAATTATCATTAGGGACTTATGTTTAGGGTCATCAACCGTTCGTCCGCTCGCAGAAAAGTTCGACGCCTTATAAAATTAAAAAGAAAAAGGAGTATACGACACAGGTGCGCGGGCGCTCGCGTTTCCCATTGTGCCTGCGCCACTTACCGTGAAGGCTTTAGTAGACCTCAGAACGAGTTTGTTAGCATCTCTCCGAGCGCAGTCGCGTTCAAGCTCTCGAGAAGCACGCACGTCGCGCCCGCGACCACTAATATAATAACGCGCGTGTCATCGAGTGACGTCGTCGTGGTGATTGATTGTTTGCTCACGGCGTGTCTGTGGTGTTACCCAGCGTGTAGTGAGGTGTGATTGACCTGTGAATAATTCCACTTTATTGTTCGTAACAAATCGTGGGAGCTTTCCTCTGGTATGCAACTGTATGCTTTTGTATAGCTGTGTGGGGAAATTCTTCTGTTTTGTCCTGTTAAGCACCTTAACCGTACTCAACTTTATCTTCAATTGCGGCATCTAGTGGGTATGTGTTGTTCGATTTAGCAATAAATTCCTTTTCTCTTTTTTTTTAGAAAATGAAACTTCCACTTGTTAAAAATAGCTTTAATACGGTGTTTATGTCCAATGTTTTTACCGGCAGTATAAAAAGTGCCACAATAGAGAGGCGGGTGGTCGTGTGTTCACTGCCGCTGCACTGTCTACCTGATCTTTTAATTACAGCTCCCTTTGTGTCCGCGTTTTGTTGAGCAGCTTTTGTATAATCCCCTTTTGTCCCTTTGACAGGCTGTATTTGTACACTAATCATAATTTGAGGTAACTATTTATGTAAACGATTGAACCTCTCTTGCTATGCAGCATCGTTATGATGAAAATTAAATGCTTAATTTGGAGCCTAGAAGAAAAAATATTATCTAATGGGAAAGTTTTGCCACTGGTTTAAACCTGTAGATACCAACCACAGACATTGTTTATTCCTTGGATCGAATTTGTGCGACCTATTTCTACTAACTGCATACTTGCAACGTCCACCAGAAACTGTACAGCATAAGCCAACAATACATCAACATCGTCATATTTATGTAGTACTTCCGCGACGTTTGGGCTCACCACCGGAGCTCGTATATTTCTTGTTTTTACGACCGGTTCAAGCTCATGCGTCCCGGTTACTGCTCATCTGTTGTGATGCTCGTCATTGTTTTACTACCATTGTTACCGACTTTATTGAATGTCCAGTTATCGTTTGCAGAAGTTTATACTAAATACATTGGAATTTAAAGGGCTTCATTGTTTCTGATTCTGTCTTCTTGTCTATAGGGAACTCGGTTGCTATGTCTTCGATGTCCAATTATCAAATATACTTTAATTTTGTTTAGAGCTTATCTGTTAATGATATAAGAATGCGAAGTATCAATATTGACATTATTTTAAATCTAAGTAAATTGTCGAAGAAACTTTGAAGAAGAGACACTTAATTTGAAGCTTGTTCGTGCTTCTGCCGTAATAACTAAAGTCTGTTTATAAAAGTATTCACATCCTGTTCCACTTCAGTGACAGATTTATACGCGTTCACACCTCCCAGTGGACTCAAGTCATTTTATATATTCTCGTGGATATTAATAATTCTGATGTAATAAATTGCAATCTGGCAAATGATGACGCTAAAGACATTTTAAAAGGGAGGAATATTTTAGTTATAAAAGCAGATATTACAATGCAATTCCATAGATTTAGAGGCATATAATTTTAATAACGAAGAACAAAATGCAGAAAATAAAGCCGGGTGGATTTTGTGCGCCATCTTTAATCTTGTGCCCGCTTTATTAAGTTTTAGGATGGTACATGGAAATACAAGAACAAAGTTATAATAATACCTCTTGTAAGACAATCTCGGTTAATTAACCGTTTAATATGGCGTAACTTGATAACGCGCCGAAAAACCGCCGAATTCTGGGAACCCTCGCTCCGGTAGAGATCTTAAAACATCGTTTTGATTATTTTTACATATTTTTTTTTCCTTGCGTGCAGTGTTTTGTAAGATTTGTGAAGAACGTCGCCCAAAAAGTATGATCAACTTTAATTTTGTACCTACAATCATAATCTCGTACCCATTGTAAACATTATTTTTTATAGAATTAATCCTATTCAGGTATTTGTAGTCATTACCTAAAACGAATTGGTTGTAATTAAAACCCTTTTAAAATACGATTTCATTCCACCCCGAAAATCTCATTCATCTCTAAGAACACACCGTATTCAAAACACTAGACCAATCAGAAGACAATAAATTGTTTCCGAAGAATGTAATCGTCGCTGATTGGTCGGTATCCGGCATTAATTATAAATTCTACACTAGACAGATGTCGGCCGTTGGGAGCTACAAATTGAATAATAGCCCCGTCGGGAGCCGCCGATCATGCCGCACCAGATAAACTAACCAAAGGATTACTTACTGTTATTTTACTTATTACCATTTAATACGCTATCCTTGATTATACTAAAATTACAACATTTTCAGTATCTACTTCACCCATTAGTTAACTTTTTTCCTCTTGTTCATCATTTCCAAGTTAATTGTTACTCAACTTTTTAACTTATTTTGATATCGGCTTTCTTTTATTCCGCGCACAAAATCCTAAGCGTTTCATTGTTACATGCTGCAACTATAAAGCTATAAGCACCAGGAGTTAAGTTACTAGAAATTGGAGCAAAAACAATCTGGCCAGCGTTTTATTCCAACTACCTACTCAAAAGGACCTGAAAAAACATGCGAGAATATTTTGCAAATATTTTATCCTCTTTATCTGTCGGTATGTTAAAACGAAGTATATAGAAAGCCTCGACTTTTCTGTTAGATATTTGATCCGGCTCGTAGAGTTCATTTGGATTTTTCATACATTTCAAATTCTATTTTAGAGCCTATTCATAAAACCGTTGTGTAAGAACTCCTACATGAATATTATTGAATTGAAATCTATTGAAAACTGAGCCGCAGTCGTTTAGAGGGAAATTGAATGTGGTTAACAACCAAAATGAAGTAGGTTTATTAGAGTTGAAGGTTTTTAACGAAATAAACAGAACTGTGTAAAGATTTTGTTCTAAACATGTGTGAAGGGTCATTCATTTACGGAATTTAATAATAAAATAACTATCTATGCTTATACAGTCGCATTACACGAGAGTTGCTCAACAAATTGTAACTTCGCAAATATTTTGAAACCACGTATTTAATCATTTGTGTGGCTCAAAGTATTTATAATTTTTAAAGTTTTGATTTATAATTGACAAAAGAAAAAAAAAATTGATGTTATTATTATTAATTGGACAAATCATAATGGCGGCAGCATTATTAGCTAATGTAATAGGAAAGTTAATAGACCAGAATAATGCAGTAAAAGCTTTTCTATATGACGGGATTCATTAATGAACCTACTTCCTCTCAATTAGTGAGGCTTATTGATAATAACAATGATAATGAGATCACTATGATTTCCTCTCTCCAATCTTCTGTTTCTTCATTGGATATAATAACGCTACACAACATTTCTTGCTTTGAGCAAATAACATTATAACAGGTTCGTACAACTCAATTAAGTCCCTATGACAGCGTTACTGAATATTGAAAGTGATGTGGCGATGGAAAATGTCATAAATTGGGTCCAAATTTGGTGTTGACTAGCGCTGCCACAAACGGGGTACTAGGTTCTACCAGTAGTACTAGGTTAGGTAGGAAACAGCTTAAATATTAACAAATGTGACATGTATGCAGCTATGTAGGTACTACTTAGTATATTTTGTAATGTTGTGCTACTGCTTCTTTGTTAGACTTCGGCAGCAATCGTTTGAGTGTGTCTGTCTCCAAACAGTTAGATACTATTTGAATTTATAGGAGATCTCACGGTAAAAAAATAAACATTACCCAATAAAACGTACCTGTGCACTGTGAATATATAATTATAATAGGTGGCGCAAAAGTCATCACCCTATCGGAAGATGCCTTAATTTTTTGCAAATGGCGGCTCTTTAATTCTAATTTGACATTTGTAAAGTAAACAAATACCACATATACGTCAATAAGTCATGAATCGCTATACTCTTAAAGGACGCGGAATAATTGTTTCGGGTCGCTCGATCTCTCTTTTTGGCGATTTACACTGGCCGACAAGATTGCCTGATTTAACCGTTCCAGACTTCTTTTTGTGGGGTCTTTTAAAGTCACGAGTCAACAAAGTAGACTCTTAAGCCCTCAAAGAGAATATCCGTCAAGAATGCGAGGACCTATCGCCGAAAGTTCTGGCAAGAGTGATGGAAAATGTCATAAATCGGTCCAAATGGTCATCATTCTGGCGGCGTGGCCAGTTAGCCAATATCATTTTCTCGATTTAATAGAAAAAAAAAACATGAAATAAGCATAATAACAGCAGAAACGAAGTTTTTCAAAAATTACAGCCGAAGAACATCGGGTAACAACTTTTGCGCCACCTTGTACATACATTGTACCTTATCTATGTACATTACAAACTCCTTCGTTGACTGTACAACTGAAAGATAAATAAAATAAGAAGCATCTTCTGTGGTGGCAGTGCGTGCGCCGGATGTGCGGTTCGTGTGCTGTGAGCACATCGACGTGTGGGTTAGTCTTTTTATCTTGAAGTGATAAAAGTAAAGTTATATGTGTTCTACTATGCATGATAGTACTAGGCTATACAGGTACATGAATATAATGCCGATGTGATAAAGAATATAGAAGTTAAGGCTATTTTAAGCTGAACCCGTCAAGGATTGCAACATATGCGCTTGTGAATCAATTTGCAATGTGAATTTCACATGACCAAATGTAGGAATGTATAATATGTACATGATACATAACCTGTAGCATTCGATACAGCTATAATATTACTTACACAAGTATTATTTAGTTAAAAAATAACGACAACTATAAAAACATAATGACCGGATTTAAACCGGAACTCGTACCGAAGTCCACATTTCACAAGAGTGTTTAAAACCGTACAAGATCGTAAAACAGTCAATAGGCCCATGTACTGGTGCCGTCATTTATTCGTTTTATTAACTTTAATGGCGCTTGGCGACTTTAAGTACTGGCCTGGATGTGCGTGGAATATATCGCAGGAGGATTACTGAATGAGAGGAGTTAAACAAATGAATGATCTCCGTGTCATCGTCGTTTGGAGACTGAATTTTTTGATTAGATGTTGTCCCGTCGGGGGACCGCTCTAATTATTACCCTAACGTTCTGTTAAACTTTAAAATAGTAGCGGTCCCCCGACGGGACAATATTTAATCAAAAAATTTCATACGTACTTACGTAGGATCATAATTTCAAGGTTATTTTTTTCTTTTTGTAGGGTTTCAAGTTTATAACTTTTTTGTTCTATTTGTGGCAATTTTTTCAATAGTTTTTTTAAAAATTGTTTTGGGCTTTTTACACCCGTACTATTTTTATTTTGTTGGTTTTTTAAATTTTTAATTACATGCTTTTATTTCATGCTTTTTGTAGGGACTCCTTATTAGTTCATTTAATTTATTACCAAAGTACATGTATAGTATTATAATTATTCTATACTCATGCAGCAGTTCAACTCTCAGGACTTTAGTCAAGGCAGTTTTCAATTATGTGTTGGATAGGATAGCCGAGATTTAAAACTGCTGAGAGAGCTAACATTTTTTATGTAAGTGGGTAGATTATTAAATAGTTGTGCTCCTTCATATGTAATATTCTTTCTTGCGTAATTAGTGCGTATTCTTGGCAAAACAAGTAGACTTGGTCGACGAAGACTGCGTTTAGTAATTTGAGATTTTTTAGTAAATGATAAGTTAGGTTCTGTCTATAATTTTTCTAATCAGAACGCAAGTATTATTATGTGTAGAGTTGTTTGATATTCATTAGTTTTGTTTTTTTATAAATTTTACAGGTTGACGTTAGATATGGATAGCGAAACAATATCTTTACGACCTTATTTTGTACTCTTTGTAATTCTTGCAACTTCATTTTTCCGGCACTTCCCCAAATTTCTATGAGATATAACAGATGCGACTTAATAAGAAAATTATAAATAGTATAAATAACGTATTTTTAGGTGTGCACTGGTTTATACTATGAAGTGATCCTGTAAGTGCTGATAGTTTATTTTAAAATGGTCTATTTGATTGTGCCATGTTAAGTGATGATCTATTCTCAAACCAAGATACTTTTCGCAGGTTTTTTGATCTAGCGGGATGTTATCAATTGTTAGTGTGTCGTACCGTGGATTTTTTTTATTTTCAGCTCTAAAGACATTTAAATACTATTATAATACTACACCACAACTATTACACTTGCAGCACTACTATACTTGCAGCAGTATTCAATAAAGAAGGAAAGGTCAAGAAAACACTTCATGAAATAACTAATTCACTTGCATTTTGTAGCTAATAATAATTGAATGCCACTCAAACTGCATTCTTGTGATGACTTTATAGGTGACGCTTAACAGAGCAGGTGCTGTATAACAAACCTTATACAGAAGCCACACACACTGACACGCATTCAGTTTTATTAGAGTTATAAAACTATAAGGCTAATAACTTCTCCCCTCGATTTCAGAACGAACTAAAATTTAATAACTATCAGACTAACCAAGGAGAATGTAACAATCCAAACTTGATGGGAGAAATGCACTTAATAATGAATGAACTCGTAATTAAAGAAGCTTTTAATTAATTAATATCAGTAATTAATTCCCGTCACAAACGTCACCGCCTCCCAGACTTCTGACATAAAGATAAAAGTGATAAAGTCAACAATTTCTAAGCGGAAGATATCAATAAAGTTGGACACAGCACATTCGCCGCAGATCAAAGTGTTTCCGTCCGTCGTCGGGTAAAAATAACGTTTACTGCCAGTACACAGTACACACACAACGATACTGGGGAAAGACTAGGAGTGAGTTGCTGCACGTCCGGAGTTGGAGTTGGCGATATATTGCGCGATATGATTGATTCGCAAACATTACATGCCTATTTTGACACCTTCAAGAAGTCTGTCAACAATCAACATGGATATGCAAAATTCCGGGATGTTTTAAGTTTCCCGGTAATCGAAAGCAACAGCCGAGAAGCTGAATCAAGCTTAATGAATAGTTCTTTAATGCATGAAAACAGCAAACATTCAAGCATGAAAATTGCCATTTAAAGCAGAAATGGAGAAATGAATAAGTAGATGGAACAGATTGTAATGATAGTGATAAAAGTGATGCTTCTAAATTGCATAACTCGTAAACGATGCGCTAGAATCTTAAAGTTCGAAGTAACGAAGCGCTAACAACCATCTTGGACTTAATACTCCACTTGCAGTAGCTAAATATACTAGTTTTTGTTTTTATAACAAGATTTCAATGAGTTCTTCAAGCGATCAATTGTACAACACCGGAGTAATAGCGAGTTTTACAGCACACTTCACAGCTTTTATTAACGTTCAAACGTTTGAAACAAGATTTTGAAGAATCTTTAAATTTGAACGTTTCTTTTAATTTAGCTGCTCGAGCTTTTAAACGCAATACTGTCTGTAAGACTGTAAAATAGTAGTACCCAAAAATACTTTACCCTTGCGTCGACGAGATAATTCCCTTCTGATTTTGACGGGTCTTGATGTGACTGACTAGCTAGACTAACGGCGCTACTGGTGTGCTGGTTGACCAACCCTTTCGCTGAGCTGTTGAAACGTCACATGTAATATTTCCATGATTGTCTTGCAAATATGCGATAGAATAATGCATTCAGTTTTACTCTGACCCTTATAAACGTGAACGTCACTAAGGCCTCTAAAATGCACACCGCTTCGGTGTCACAATATTAAATCCTTTATAATGTCGGAATGTGCAGCATTTTCGCGTCCGTGGGGCCCATGTGGCGGGCGCGGGGCGCTCGGCTCGGTCACGCGCGGGCGCCCATGCCCTCCATAATATATTACATTACCTCTCTGGTGCCCCAGCCGGGTCCCCGGGATTCTTCGAACTCGCCGGTACCGATATGTCCTCGATTCAAAGTCTCTTGTGGGTTTTGACTTTTGAATTCATGCAGATTTTTATGAGGCCGTGGTGTACGGAGGTGTGAGTTGGTTAGTTTCTTTAAATAAAATACGATTTTTTTTGCATTTCTTACTTGAAGTAGAGATCCACGTCGAGTCATATTACATCGCATAATTTATTGATATCATTCCACCATATCGAATGCGATTAGGCATTCATATTTTTTGTGCTTAGATCATTGTTTGTAAGGATCTAAAAATGTGTGACATCATCAATTAAAACCAGTATAATGGCAGAACCCATAATCGAGAATCGCCAACAATAACCGATCAATATTGTGCAACACCTAATAATTCAGCGTGGAGCTCCAGCACACACCACACGCCACACCTAACCGTCTCTAAAAGTATAATGTGGTCCTAATCGTTCAAATACTCGTAACCGCTCTCGTGAGGCGCGTAACGTCTCCAGCTCGTCGCGTATACCTCAGTCACCCTCAGTTTGCGTGCGGAGAGATTTACTGCCCGTTACTTACCGTCTTCAAACAACGCTGGGTCAGATTCAAACCAACTTTGCCCCAACTTTGAATGTTTCCCCTAACTTAAGCGTTTTGAGGTTTTCTGCAATTTAGCTTGTTACAATTTTAAGACTATTGGAATTAAATGGGTACGTTTATAAGGTTTTTGGTTAGTTTCGAGGAGTTATAAAGCTTTAAACTAGTAGTTTTCATGCTTGTGATATACGATGGATTTAGTAAATGTAAAAAATAAGAAAATTATTTTTATTTATTTATTTTGTTCTAATGATTGTTCACCGCCATGCCGATTGATTTAGTTAAATGGTATGTCACAGCCTCCTATATGTTACTAAGTATTACACTTCCACGATACAATAACTAAATATTGTGCAGTTCGCAATAGTTGGTGCATCGTTTGCACTAGTCTGTGCTTCGTTCAAACTAGTCGGTGCATCATTCACGTAAAGTATGCACTCGCTCGTAAACATCTAACACATGGCTTGCAACGGAAATAAATTGTGTTAGGAAGATATTTATAATGCAAGCAGAACATTAATAAATAAACTAGATGAACTACTTCATGCTTGTAATAACTCTTATTGTGAATCAATAACCTAGAATGGTTTTCGTGAACAAATTCAAGTGCTAAAGCAAGCAAGTGCACATTATTATTTTAAGACTGTTAGCTTTTTAAATTATGTAGTGCTAAATGTATGAATATAAATAAAATTAATTACCTATGTAAAGATGGTATTAGAAAGAAAGAAAAGAAAGAAAATACGTTTATTTACGGTAAACATGACGCAAAAAAGAACATAAAAACAAATAAAAAAAAAACACGTATACACGTATTATTATAACTATGCAAAGATATAGGATTGATTTTCTGTAGGTAAGGTTTTTTATGATTCTTAATATGTCTTTAACTCTCTATTATATGTTTTAAAGTCTGTAAAACATATATACCTAATTATTATTATTATCTAGTCCATCCTGAATAAACTAGCTTATCTTAACAAATGCACCCATATAGCTTAGTATGGAGTGTGACCCCATCCTCCACGTGCATTCCGTGGCATATTTATTGATGTACCTACCATATCAATAGATACAGAAGCCCGGCGTCATATTAATTGCTCAAGGAGCCAAATTAAAACAATGTATGTACGCAAGTAGTGTACCATTAGAAATTTATCATTATTATGATTTAAAAGTTGTTGGTTAACCGTGCCTGTAGCAGCAAGATAGTCTGCCTGGTCATCCATACTAATATTAGAAATTAAAAGTGACTTTGTCTGTCTGTGTATGTGACATAATCACGCCTAAATGGCATGACGGATTGAGATGGAATTTGACAAGGATAGACCATGACCTGGGTTAGAACATAAAATACTTTTTATCCCGGTAGTTCGATCCCGTAGGATAATTACCAGCATCCACGCGGGCGAAGCCGTGGGTTAAAACTAGTGTTCTATGTTAATTGCTGACTGAATCTTCTGTTGTGTGCACGTGTTCTGGACAGGAAACAGACGTGTCCTGCGGGAGCACTTCCCCAGATAAGCCGGGCGCCGGCTACAAGTGAGGGATCACGGCTGAGACGCGCTGATTAAATTAATATATTGAATTTGAACCAATCTGTACATATTTTTGAGATATTATAGGTTACTTTGGAAATGATGGTGTCAATTTAAGTAGAGGCAGGGGAACGGATTAATTGACGACGCCTTTAGTTGTTCGTATGTTTAAATAACGAATTGCCATTCGTGTGAAATGGTTATAACATGGTTTTACGTAATGTATCCAAACAATCTCTGACTGTTTAATCCATATCTAAAATATGTTGTCTAGTATTTTATTCTAAACAAACATACTGGGCTGGTCTATGTTTGCGAGTAGCTTGCTATTGCGTAACATGACGTCAGCATTATCGTGTCTGGAACTCGTCTATTCAATGTCGGCAGTCGTTCCAGATTTTTCTGTTTTTCATTTCGATTGACCACATTTATATTTTGCGTATCGTGTCTGCGATCCATCAATTCTTTGCGAATGAATGGTTCTGTATTTAGATTGGCTAGCCTTTTTTTCATTTCGCTGAAAACTTATTGTTTATTATGTACGCATCTATGTATATTATAATTAGATGATTACACGCTGTGAGTTATACGCATGTGCTTTATTGACTATAGGCTTACTCAGCGCAGCAATAAATTCTAACCATGAAAAATAATGATATAAAATACACATGATGGCCAACATGAATGTTTCAGAGCGCAGCATGTCTGTATGTGTGTGTCGTTACTGTGCCACAGCACTCACAGCGCTCGAGCGCAGGCTCCAGTCCACGATGTGTATTTGTTTCTATAGGAAACAAAACAATGCGAGGCAAAAACTCTCCACTAGAACGTTTTTTAAGAATTTGTGAAATTTATTTTCCACTATTCATATTTTGGTTAGAATTTCTAAAGAAACTGTACCACGGCACTAACAATATTCAAGAAGACTCGCGTCATCATGACTAACCCGACTGCTTCGAATCCCGTACGAAACAAATATTTGTATGAGCCACTGTTAGTTGTTCCGGGTTTGGGTGTTTGTGCATTAGAGATTTATGTCTATAGATGAACCCACGGAGCAGGAACATGTAGGGCGAAGATAAAAATGCAGCAATACTTGATAATCCTCTGGAGTTTTTAGACATTATACACATACACAATATCATTCCCAGCTATTTTTTGGTATTTTTAAGGCTGGCACTGTTTAATTTTGGGACGTCCCTATCGAATCTGGCCGCTAACAGAAAGGGTCAGGGTTGCCATAGAAATGCCATAAAGCCAGCAGATCCCCTCCTAATGTTATAAGATGTAGCCCTCGCACAAATTGACCGAGCGCGCGTACTCTCAGATATCAAGTAAACGCAACATTCATCAACTTGAGAGCCAGCCTCACTTTTATTGTGATTATTTCTTGGTTTTTCCTTTGTGCAACTAACTAAGGGTTAGATCACGTTTACTCTTTGATGATGTACAAGAGCTGTTACCAATACCTAGGGGGAAGTGGTGTTAGTAACGCTACTACTGTTTTTTAATTCATATACTTATGTAGGAGTAGAGTTCTCTGCCAATAAACTAACTTGAAAGTTTCCCCCTCCGCTGAATACAAAAGTCACGCTTAAGATTTATTGAACTTAAAATATTTTGTGACTGAATGAAGCATTAGCTGGCATTTAGCTATGAACTGGTATGGTAATTGTAATTTAAACTTTTTCAGCATGAATGTCTGAAGTTTAAGTCGTAGTTTGTTATTTATTTATTTATTCCACATGAAAGTGATCTTATTCAACATGAAAACTCGCGTCACGAAAAAAGGGAAAATTCCCTTTTAATTGCTCATTTGAGTTTCAACAGTACACTATAATATTGTTGATAAAACTTGAAAATGCGTGTAAATTAAAACGTGCTGATATACACAATGTTTTTCGTCGAAACAACGTGACGTGAATTCTGAAAAGTTTTCATAAGATTTTCCGCTTGTTTTCTTATCTAAAAACCTAGACCTACGCCTTGCCACTAGATACCCAAGTGTCGTGTCGAGTCGCGTCATGTATACATACGAATAGTGCCGATTCGCACCGAGTCGGGTTTCCCCTAGCTTTTGTAAACAAATACCGATACACGCAAGAATGTAAACTTTCAGTGCGTGGTACCAGTGTCAGCGACTAAAATACCAAAATCAAAATCAATTCAATTTATCTGCTATAAATTTTTGCAATGGAAAGAAAGTGATAATATTTTGATTTTCAACCTGATGTCAGGATCCAATTTGGCATCAAGAAACGAATGCATTTTGTAACTTAAATTATGTCCTGTTGTGTGTGTGTGTCGAAGCTTAATCGCTTGGAAAAATACCTGACCCTTTGTCAGTTTTGGGAGTCATAGAGAAGCTTTTGTGCAGGAAAATACGGCAGGCTCTTGGCACCAGAAAAGTGGACCAAACAGCAAGAATAGAAAAACAAATGTCTAGAGAACATAATAATATCTTCATACTGCAGGCTGTATGATCACTTCCCTTCCCGCTGTCCCGCATCGCTGCTCGAGGCACCCCACTCGTCACTGGCTATCAATTCGCACGCATTCGGCGGCGCTCGATTGAATTACTGTAGTGTTTTGCGGCTCGAATAAAATGTAAATGAAACGATCGCAATCCTGTTACCGACGGATCGATGCGGGCGACGACTTGCCGGTCGCGGGTTGCGTGGGTAGTGGGTACACACAGACAACATTCACATAAGTATGAGATGCTTAATGTCTGTGTGTGCGGTTGCTTAGCATTTTGTGTGACAGTTTAGAGTTTCTTTTGTCGTTGTCGTTCCAACTTTTGGTCTTAATTTTTTCCGTCTAGCCCCCTTTCGCAACGCGCGATAAGGAACTTCGTTCCAAAAACTATGCATCAATCTTAAAAAAAATATTTCGCTGTCGCTTGCCGGCGCCAACGCACCAGAGCCATGGAATGTTTATGGCGAGCAAACTAGTTTGTTTCGCATTCACTGAACATTTATATTAATTAAGACGAAGACATTAATATTCTAACGACTTGACGAACATCAACCTGTTTTAATAACATCAGATAATTTTATATTATTTTATTTACTTTTATTATTTTATTTATTTAAATAAAAAAATAGTACCTTTTAATGACAGATTTAATCCACGTGAACCTAAATATTTTTATAAAACACACATTTTTTCTTTTAAATTACCTACGTAACAGTTTTCAATAATTTTTATATTATCTGTGGTGGAGGCTGCTGTTGCATTTATAGGAAATGTGGGATTTGGGCGCCATATTTTTATTATAATATTTTATTGTGTTTTTGATGAAATTTCACAAGTTATGTGAAATTGCATAATAAATTAGTGCATGAAACTTCTTTTAGCTAGGTTTTTATACATTCGTGTGACACTATTATAAACCTCGCCTGCGCATGCGGCTCGCTTACATAAACTTGCTATTTGTGATCGAATGATTTTGATGAATGCTCGAAGTCTCGAACTGTTCCGATCTCTGTTAGTAATATTTTATAGCTGTTTGGCTATGAGTTTTATTAATTTAACGATATTTTATAGGTTCCTAATTTATCAGCCCAATAAGGTCTGCCGTTATAAAGTTGAACTATGTTTCATTATATATATATTATTATTATCTGAGACACCCAGAGATATTTGTGTCGCTATATTATTTATTTTCTTAATTTTTCTTCCATAAATCTGTCGATGTCTCCTACTGTAAATAGGGCTCTTCCCACACAATAAGACAATTAATGTTGATAGGCATACATTATACAAACACTGCACTTGACAGAAAGATTGGTGATAAAGATTTGATTTGTTATTTATTCTTTTGATAAATGATCGTCTCTGACACAATTTAAACTCTTTGGGTAACAGTTTTATATTCAACGTTAAAAAGGTACTTAATTACCATAAAACTAAAGAGATTATAACAAATCGTTCTATCAGATTACTTAACACATACAAACTATATTTAGCGGTCCCCGTTACGTCGCATATCTAATTAGTTAATATCTCCTTTATGCTAATGACGCCCCGCAGGTACCTTCACCGGCTGACGTTAAGTATACTTAATAAGACGATTATAGTATTTAACAATATTTTTTGTATTTTAGACCTTGATTGACGGCCGTAACGTAGGTAAACGCTAACGTAGGTAAAAAAATGGAATGTTTATTTTGTGACGCAGAAAGTTCTATTAAGCTGTTCAGTTGTGATCATCAGGATGCTTACTAATCTTTAATAAATAATAAAATAATAATCCCAGTCATCATGAATCATTTTTTGATTCTTTAAAAGAGCCTTTACATAAACAGTTTAGTGATTAAAGTCTTATTTATTGTGTAAGAATAATAATTGCTAAAAACAGTTGGTAAAAAGAAAAATTCCGTCTGTATTTCCTGTCTAATAGAAAAACTCGAAACTCTGAAGAAACTGGAGCAGGGTCACAAACGTAATGGTCCCGCGTAGCCCGGCAAAGCCGTAACATTTGACAATAGACATTATGATAAACCCTTCAGCAGTTGGCCACATCTTCTAACTTTCTTTACAAAGAAACCTCCGCGTCCCGCACGCTTCACACGTCTTATAGTAGTTTAACTATAGTTTCAAAGCGCGCGTATCAATTAGCTACTGACCGTGAGTGTGATTTTATGGGCTAGTGGCACGGATCGGACGGTCTTTAGGTAGTCATTGTATGATAGTTTGGATTAGAGTGAGGGAAGAGAGTGCACCTGTGTCTGCGCACGCATTGTGCACTATGACATAGCCGCGCCAACGGCTGGGCTCCGCTGAGATTGGTCGCTATGGCTGGAAGTCAATCCGGAGGAGTTTATTTATTTATAGGATAGTTTACAAGTTTAAGATATTTGGCTAACGTCATGATTAAGTGATCGACGCCTGTGAAGACTGTGAAATTAAGCAGTTAGTTGCTGAAACTGAAAGACTGGAAGGTTGATCATCATGTTACAATATGAATTATAAAGTACCATAAAATTTGTGGGCAGACCGACGAGACTTGCTCTGAAGACGAAAAACTTATACCTACATATTTTGCCAGCTCAAAATGCAGTTTTTCCATGTTAACTAGTTCAAGTAGTAGGTAGATAAGTAAGCACTTAAAATTAACAAGTATTACATGTTAAGAAAATAATGTTTTCACTTCTCATGCTCTGAAAGTGCTTCTTTGTGCAGGGTATAGGCTGCACAAAATCGAATTTTGTGCACAAGGGCATTAACGTATCTACTCATAAATGTATTATATTAAGGCAAAGAAAATGAGCCATACAGCCAAATGCAATAAGAAGTTCATAGATAGAATTTGTTTATATAATATTTACTTTAATTTATTTGCCTTATGTGTTTTTTAAGATATAATAGATATTAAAATTTTAATTCAAGTACGGTAGGTTAGTTGATTTAAGAAAATTATTATTACAAAATTAATTTAATAGTAGGCTGTATAGGTCTGCAGCCTAATATCAATGTCGTAAGATTTAAAAACAATTTCCTTCAGTATTCAAAACTGTTCTAATATAACTTTGAATTTTAATTAAATACCAAATGTTATGTTATACTACTGTTTTATTTCCTCGCAATCGAAGTGAAAAGCAGAGTTTATAACTCGTCCACAAAACCATTTTTATCCTCGACATTACTATCAGTCCTCGCCTTCGGCTCGGGCTGCTAAAAGTCTCGGATAAAAATGGTTTGTTTTGTGCACTTGTTGTAAAATCTACTATTTCACTTCTCATGCTCTGAAAGTGCTTCTTTGTGCAGGGTATAGGCTGCACAAAATCGAATTTTGTGCACAAGGGCATTAACGTATCTACTCATAAATGTATTATATTAAGGCAAAGAAAATGAGCCATACAGCCAAATGCAATAAGAAGTTCATAGATAGAATTTGTTATTATATAATATTTACTTACTTTAATTTATTTGCCTTATGTGTTTTTTAAGATATAACAGATATTAAAATTTTAATTCAAGTACGGTAGGTTAGTTGATTTAAGAAAATTATTATTACAAAATTAATTTAATAGTAGGCTGTATAGGTCTGCAGCCTAATATCAATGTCGTAAGATTTAAAAACAATTTCCTTCAGTATTCAAAACTGTTCTAATTTTACTTTGAATTTTAATTAAAGAAATGTTATGTTATACTACTGTTGTATTTCCTCGCAATCGAAGTGAAAAGCAGAGTTTATAACTCGTCCACAAAACCATTTTTATCCTCGACATTACTATCAGCCCTCGTCTTCGGCTCGGGCTGCTAAAAGTCTCGGATAAAAATGGTTTGTTTTGTGCACTTGTTGTAAAATCTACTATTTTATAAACGCACGTATTTGGATTCACTGCAAACCATTCCAGAAACTTAAGTAAATCCTAGAATTTTAACTACCTTTTTAGTCCGAGAACAGTTAGTATGAGCATGTATGTACTTATATTCCCTGTACGTACATTAACTGCTACATTATGTACCCAGGCTGGAGGTAGTACGTAGGCGCCCAGTGCGGTAAATATGCGGGCCCGCATTATGATGGATGCGCGCGCGCGGGCCGCATGCCTAATTAAGTAATTAAGATGGAGAGATAGCGCGCATGTGATAGCGACCGGATTGGGATCACAGAGGAGGAGAGAACAGTGGGACAAGTCTAGCGGGCTTTGGTAATGTCGGGTACAGATTGGTGATACGTAACAAGCAACAAATGGGCCGTCCAACTGGATGCAATGCAACGAGAAATGTAACACAAGAAGTAGGCGAATTTGTATGTGTTATATTTATGTTTTGTTTCACCGCTGGGTTTGGTAGGAAGTATGTGCAAGAATGTGTTTCGATGTACCTACCTATAGCTTTTTGATTGTACATACATAGGCGCTGAGTGTGGGCTTTTCATTTTGCGTTTTTATTTAGTCGGGTAGTCGGGTCCTTGATGTGAAAAATGCTATTATTTTAAAGAGGCATGAGGAACAGGGTGTAAAGTTGTGTCTGGCAGGCAACTGCCCAACAATTGATGTTGGGAAATGGTATATATGCTAATTGCGCGGTAAACTCTGCTTGCGAGTTTGCGTGACGTCAGTACGACGCGTTGTTCGTATGTGGCGTTGTAGATACCGCTAATTTTTTTTAAAATAATTTACAATTAAATATTTTTTTGTTTTTTAATAGTTACTGTTTTTAATTAACTATAGAAAAGGTATATTTATATTTATGGAGGGTTATTCTATTAGTCTCGTGTTTTATGGTTCTCTGTTCCATATAATTGCGAAGGTATAATAGTAAAATACTGAAGTAGCAATAAAACGTTCCGGACGAAGATTTATTGTAAGCAATGTTCTTTAGAGTACGTTCACTTTAGTTAGACAGAACAAAAAGTAAATCATAGCTTTTAAAAACAAATAGCTAGTACAGTTCAGATACCATAATACATATGTATAATTATGTATGGTGTGTATTTAGGTACAATTTCAGGAAAAGCTCAAATTAATTCTTTTCTTACAATTTTAATACATATGAAAAACATGGCACTCAATGTTCAGCAGGTATCTCTTTACTATAAAATCTTCCGGAAAAAGATTCATTGAATCTCGACAGTTACACGTAACACCGAAGGACTATTCCTTATCACTGTCATAGCATAGCACTGCTAACGTTCCCAGCACATAAGGCAGGCTCCATATCCGCTCACAACTCGCTGCGGTTTTGCGGACAATTAAAACCGCACCGCACCAGCCCGCACCGGTCCGCACCGAGCCACACCGCATCGTTGCGGCCGCGTCCGTTTATAGTGTCGTATTGTTATTGCATGAGAAGGCCACATGGAAAATGTATGATGCCTACACATTCATAACTCGCGCCTCCAACGTGATAGCAGAGGACCGAAGGCCCACGACTTAGAAGGCTTAAGAACTTGCATTGTGTGCATAGTATGAACCTATAATAGAGCTTTGGGTTTCTTTGATCGATTGATTCCAAAATTGGCAAATAATATTGGTTGAGCTTGTACTTTTGAATTATTGACATGAAATGAAGTGCAACTTAGCGAAACTACATATTTGCATGTGGGACAGGATTGTGTTTGGTGAGTCCTCGGTAAAATTGTGACTTGTTTGCATTAGTGCTTCTGTACCGCTCTGTATGGTGTCTTCTCTCTAACGTACAATGACAGAATTTTAACATCGGAAATGTTAATAGGGATGTTTTACCACTCTTGTGGTTCATTGTCTGCATGATGTCGGCTCTTCAACGTGAGGTTTTTGCTCGGAACTGGTGTTCATTAACAATACCTGTTCGCTCAGTATTTAGTAAGTTCCTGCTGTTTACATGCGGCTAATACTTATTTATGCGCGATGTTTTGAGGCTTATTTAGTAATTTCGCACGATTTTACTCGCCCAATACGGGCGAATCGTCACTTTTAATTAATAATATTATTTTTTCTATAGGCGACTCGCACGAAGTTAATTTATTTGTGACCGAGTCAACAACTCCAGAAATATGTAGCAGGCAATTGGCAAATTTTGAATTGTATGCGATAAATATGCAAAAATACGAGTAAATTAATTTGCCGCGAGTCGCCTATAGAAAAATAATATTATTTTAAAGTGATGATTCTCACGTTTCAGGCGAGTAGATTCGTGCGAATTGACTAATAAACACAAGTTAAATAAAATATCGGAAAGCCAATAAAATGTATGAGAAATATGGCCTTAAACAGGAGAAATATTTGTAAAGCTCACAGAAACATTTAATCAGAAAGTATTTGAGAGACATTTAATCAGGTTTCGTCTGATGGTTTAAAGTCAGAAATGAAATATTGTTTGCTTAGAAAGGTGAATATAACATTCAATAACCTACTCGTTGTTATGTATTAGAATAGTACTTCATCTATGCGTGAACTTCGGGTACCAAAAACTACACCAAAGTTAAGTTTCATTACTTAACCAATCGGCCAGGCTTATTCCGTTTATGCAAGATTACAAATGCAAAATTACAGGAAAAGGAAGCTAATTGTTTGCGAACGCATTCGCCTATTCTCTATAACTGCCATTTGAGTCAGTTTCCTGCGAACTAGAAAATTATCCTGTCACTGAGCCCCAGCGGCCGAGACTGTTTATTTATATAATTACATGCTTTGGAAAATTGTGCCAATTTACCTTACGTGTTTTACTTTTAATACAAGCGAAAACCGACCCTGTGTCGTTAAAATAGAAGGTTGTGAAGCTGTAGGTTCTTGGTAAAACACAGATCTCCCCTTAGGCCAGTCGGTGCGGTTGCAATTATAACGCAGTTGTTCGCTCGAGCAACTGATCGTTAGGCGACTGCTACCGGCGACACGGACCGCGCACCGACCGACGAAGAAACATCGCTGTTATCGAAGTATTCCCGACTCCTTCCTACTGATGGTGGCACAATTACACGGAAAAGTTGATGCCTACAATTAATATTAAAGCCGCCATCTTTGAAGCTTCCGAGTGATATATTAGTCGATTATCGGCTACCGATAATCAATCATTCGCTAATCGATTAATCTATTTTTTGTGATGTACCTACGAAGGTACATTTATCATAATCAAGTTGTGCTACCAACATTTTATAACATGACGTAAGTGTAATTGTTTTCGACAAACTTTTTGTCGTGCGTTTACTAAAGATTTATGTTGTCGTGTTGGTAATTGGTTGTAAATCGAATGCAGTCTGCTAAGTTTTTTAATTGAACACTTACATTAACATCGTTAGAGAACAATGACAATGTCGTACCTCGCTACTTGGAGATGTATTGATTCGTGTGGGAATAGACTTCGTTGTCTTTCATCGTGTAGTGTGTCGGAAATGGCAAATATAAAAGATTGTATTCATTAATATAGCATTTGTATTTGTTCGCTTTGGGTGTTCAGGCCATCAATAAAAGGTCACTTTATAATCATAGATGTAGCTTTGCTCGTTTAAATTTTTTCTATCTGCAAGTAGGTATTTGAAAAGTTAATTTTCAGTAGTGGGCGTAAACGAGCCAACAATAAGATGCAATAATATCCGACAGTACAATATTGGGTTTCCAAATAATAGTAACATGAGAATCTCCGCTAATCAAAGTAAGCCTCGGGCACTACGAGCTCGTCTCACCGAGTCAATACCGCGAACTGTTCTAATTAGCTAAAAGAAGCTAGTTAATTAGCAGTCAATAGCCGCTCGCTGTGTACGAGATCGCGCTAACACAGAAACGTGTTAATCCTGATGCTCACAGATTGAGTCGGAGCGGCGTGCGACGCGATCACCTCATGCCATCTAGTAGCAGAACACAGCAGGTCCACATTAAACACAGGTATAGAATTCACACAGTGTATAAATACATGACGAGTCACTTTGAGGTCAGTAAAAACACAAGAACTGTATCCTCATTATGCCAACCATGGTAACTAGCCATGAGTTTTCAAAAAAATCTTGAATAATTTAGCATAATGGTGAGCGATTTCCTGATACGGGCTTGTTCAGCAGTACATTGTTTACATGTAGATTTAAAGATAGTAAACAGAGCAGATATCTATTAGTATTTTTAAAACAAACTTACATATTTTTTAAAACATTCGAGGGACTCGAATGCGGATGTGCGAAACGAAAAAATAAATAATTAAAAAAAATTAAAAAGACGACTGCCCTTTTTTTTAATTATTTATTTTGATTTTATACATTTTAGTGTTTTTAGTGTGTGTGTGTGTGTGTGTTTTGTGTGTGTGTGCTTATTGGCGAGATAGGACACAAGCTCTGTGACAAAACGGGGGACTCCCGCTCCGGCTCGTTCTTGGTGCAAAGGTTAGCCATTGCCATCCAACGTGGCAATGCAGCAAGCGTTTTGGGCACCTTTGCGCCGGGAACAGTTAGGGGCGGGTTATTTGACTAGGCTGACGTGTGGTTGGTCCTTATATTATATAATTGTGTTTTATTGTTTTAATTTAATTTATTGTTACATCTTTGGTTGTTTGTTTTATGTATGAATTATTAATTAAAATATCTTTGTTGTTTTTTTAGTGTGATGATGAAATAATTCTAAAACTCAATCATCTACGAAAGTCATTAAAGCGTTTGCACAGCCAAAGATGAAATGTTTGTTTTGCACGTACACCGTACCTAAGTAAAACTGGTGCCCATAAATTATATATATAATATTTGGAATGTGCTCATCAAGGCCTTCAATTTGATACCCATATTGTAATAATTGAACAAATTTTTTTTTCTTATTTCAAAATGGACTCGTACTGCAGCCATATTGAATTTTTCCAAAAAAATATATAGCCATTGTCACTCGGGATGATGTAAGGATTCTAACAATGCCCCATACATCTAAATCTGTTCAGGTATTTAAAAGTTATGGTGGAATAAAGAAACTCACATACATACAAGCATACATCAACCCTGAATACATTACACTCCTTTTTGGGCAGTCCTGTAATGAGTCCGCCTTCTGAACCTACGATAGGTTCTCTTTCGCGTGACTCTCGTCGAGACACGTCCCAGGTTTATGGAAGTCTGTAGGAATTAACTCCACAACAACCGCTTTAAATACGAGCCGACTGTACTAAAAGTACCGACTAGCGACTGTGACTCAGTGTAGTCGCTGTAAGGAGAGTTTTAATGAACTTATTCTATTGAAGAACGTTCCGTTCAAGTGCTAGTTAAGAAGTCATTGGGATGTTACAAGTTGCTACATTTTACTTTGGTTATAACAATGCCTAATGCTAAAATATTTAAAGCACTTTATACTGCCTTTCCGGAATCGCATTCAACCAGTTAAACCACCAAATGGACCATTTATTACAAACATGCACGTTACCATTCAACATCAAATGAAGCGATAGCATCGTTTACCCCTAAGCACATGTCAGCGATGTGTCGTTAACAGCCAGTTTAGTGGCTATTGCTCGGTATCGGTATGTATCGCAGTATCGCTATCTGAGCTAACAAGCCTAACGTGGACACGCGATTACGTGCGATCACATATTATGTCTCTGAGTATGTTGGTGAGCTTTACGTGACGCTAATATTATATGGGAGCTAGTGTGGGGATTGCTATTTAAGTATCGAATGCATGTTCTGTTTTCAAGTTATTATTTTATTTATTTATTATAAGTTAACAGCATGTTAAATAATATTATAAACTAAAACTGAGCCCCACAAAGCCGTAGTAGGTAGTGGTTTGACTGTGGGGTCTGGCGAGTCTTTATATACTACTTAAACTTCACACTTCAGACTATGAACAAGCATGAAATGATCTTGAAAACATAGTGCAATTATGGTCCAATGCCAACCCGCTTGCCCTGAACCCTACAAAAACCAAGTATATGCTTTTTGGAACGGAAAACCAGTTAGGTAAAATTAAACCCTGTGCCAGCTGTGTGACCGTTATGGGAAGCCTATCGAACGAATCTACGAAGCACGTAGTCTAGGTGTTATCATGGACACGGAACTTCGTTTTCACAAACACGTGTCTGAGTCAATCCGTAATTGCTTTTATAGACTTAAGATATTACATAAAGCCCGTCCCTATCTTAGCGAAGAATTGCGAGTCTTGCTTGTGGAGTCTTTGGTTTTATCTAAGTTAAATTATGCGGACACGGTCTATGGCCAACGACTACTGTCAAAAACTGAAAGAATGATCCAAAGACTTCAAAACGCCTGTGCACGCTTCTGTTTTAAAGTTCCCTTTCATGGGGACATGTCAGGCCTTTCCTAAATGAGCGCAACATTTAAAAAATTTAAGCTTGACGTAAACTCCACCTGGCGAGCTTACTATTTGGTTTATTAAGTCTCACTCCCCTTCTTACTTGCATAACAAACTATCGTGGACAAGTAGACACAGAATTGGTGAGGGAAGAAAATGTTCTCAACAGCTTTCCATTCCACAGCACAAGTCGGCGGCTTTTAGAGACAGTTTTCGCTACGCAGCTAGTAAATGCTGGAACAATATCCCTCCTCCCATAAAGTATACCTACTAAAAGTTGCTCGACTTTCAAATCGAAATTAAAAGAATTTATTTAAGCGATCAAAAAGCTTTTGAAAATGTCCGAGAAGATGTATCTGCCATATAAAATAATTTATTTCATCAATTTTATCACTTTTATAAAATTTACCAATTTTATTGATTTTATTATTATTTTTAATTTCAATCAGTTTTAATTTTTACTAGGCAATTATAATTGTCCTTACTCTAATTGAGAACGAAAATCGCATGAAAATACGTTTCGTAGTTAAGAAGAACAATGCAGTCACACGATTTTGTCTTACAGGTGGGTACTTTCTATTTCTAGATTTATTTATTTCATTTTTCTTTTTTGTGTAGGTAATACGCACATATTGGGTATTTATTTTAGTTTTTCATTCATTACAATACAACACACACACACACACACACATACATGTGACTGACATATGACTGACTAACTGATAGATCAACGCACAGCCTAAGCCGCTGGTCCTAGAGACATGAAATTTGGAGGTTGTGTTCTTCTTGAAGATTAGGCATCAACTAAGAAAGGATTTTTCGAAATTTCACCCCTAAGAGGGTGAAATGGGGGGATTTCTATGAAAAATCTTACTCCTTGAGTTAATAAACTTGAAACTTGGCACGAATACTTACCTAAATAAATTATGAAGATTGCCATTTTATGTTTTTCTAAATTACCCCCTAAAAGGAGATTGGGGGGATTCAAAGTTTGTATGGAAGAATTTTAGCGCGCGGTCCAATTAACTCGAAACTCATTATTTATACCTAGGATTGAAAGTAAAGAATAATGTGTATCAGGGTTTTTTGATAATTATCCCTGACCGGCTGAAAAGGGGTAGACAATTTTACAGATCCGATCAGAGGAAAAATCTACATCTTTTTAGTAAAAGAGGTAAAAGACACAATTATTTCACTAGAAATAGGGAGCAATTAGTTCAACCAGGTTTGAGGCTAGCTAAAGTAGACTCATCTTTCATGGGGTACTGTTTAAAATGTTACAATAATAATAATAATAAATCATTTCATTTCGGACAACTATGAGATCCATAAATTGTTAGTAAATAGTTTTGCACTTAAAATACTATTGTTAGTAACTTAAAACTAACGACGAATGAAAGCGAAGACCAGACTAAGGAACAAGTCTTAGCACAAATTGCCTTATTATGGCCGAGGAGGCATCAGTCGCCACAGTCCTCAGGATGCTATTGCGACTGCCTCTTATTCTGCTTAGGAGTGAGGCCGTTTTTTGCCGTTTTTTACAATAAAATACCTCCCCACATAATTGAACAGAATGAAACGAAATTTAAATCCCGTATAAAAGGCACACTATTCATCCAGGCATATTATAAATTGGGGGATTACATCGCATGATAAAAATGCTTGGCTAAACGCTGGTCCTGCTCCATAAGGACGCATAAATAAATTGATTAGCAATTGAAAATACTGTTGGAGCTGCTGAAGATTTTAAAATACTTTTTTTTGCATTATATAAATTCAATATCCTAGTATTGTATAATTGTATAGCACATGTGTGAGTACTATGTACATACTATAAAGCTACCATATACTGGGTACGTCTTTCATTGACTTGAATGTGCCTTGGCGGCTAAAGGTATGTCATGCTCACTCTAATGTCTCGCTGATGGTGGCGCATGTGTTGGATCATTTAGCTCCCTTCAACATGGTTGAGCTGAATGGTGCTAATCCATGCGTCAGTAGGGACTGGTCATCTCTTTGCTGCCATGACTTATTTTAATTTAATTTATATGATTTTTTTTTTCAAGTTTTCATTACGGATGCTTTTAACGTTCTGCATCGTTCTCACATGCATAATTTCTGACATGAATGATGTAACCAATACTTTGTAACCATATTATTTTGATTTAAAAGAGTGTCCATAGAGTTTCTTGCCCGTTCTTCTCCATAGGTACCTACACTTTGGAATGGGCAATTAGCTTCATTTTTCTGACTGATCGAGCCCTTGACAACTCAAAAGTGCCTGTAATTGGTTTAATTGAAATAAATACTTTGAGTTTAAGGCTAGTGTTACGATTGATGAAGTAGTCAACAGACGACACCAACATAATGCGTTTTTTATGAAAGCAGAGAGTTTCTTTCACATTAGTCTTGAAAGTAATTTTAAAATAACTTATCAACCAGCTTAGCAATATTATTATGATCTGTTTTAAAACTTATCCATTCTACACTGCTTAACTTGAATTAGGTTCGACTAATCCAAGGCCGCCCAACCAATTTTGAAGGTGGGCCATAATTTAGATTCCGTGTCCGCCGGCGAGCATGGTATGGTAGATCTAGCTACTAAAATTAAACAAAACTTTACTCATAGGTATGATAATATGTTTATTGTTGGTTAATTGAGAATGGGTTCGTAAAGCAAAATCTTTTTAGAGCTGGTTTAAAGTCTCGAAATCGTTGGCGGGCCGCTGGACTAATCTATTACTAGATTGCTGGACATAAACTTATCCTAAAGAGAACATCTACATTCTGGATAAGATAATCGACTAATCTACCGCCATCCCATACATATCGGTGACACTGCGCGCAATACAAACATAATTAAAGTTTATTTTTCACAGACCCTACACTAATATAGAAGATGAGTCTTCTCTATTTTCCTCTCACTGTTAAAGCTAATAGTTGTTTCCCCACTGAAACTTTACGACCGAAGCTTGAAACTCAGAAACCTATCCCAGTTATTATATAGATGTAATTTGTCCATCGTCTCGTACCGTTAGGCCATCGTGATCATAAACGTCGATTGTTCTCATATTTCTGCTATAAAGTCACTGCTATAAGTTCGACGTGGTGTTGCTCGGTGGGCTTGGTTCACACTTGAGGGGCGATGCTTTACATAATATTTATCTCTATGTATTTTTTTTAAACTCTACCAGTTCCACCAACAGCTTCTGTATCAAAATATCAAATAACAGTAGATAACAGTCACTGACTTATACAGTTGCCAATAACAGGTGCACCAACATTCTCAAATACAGTAGTAACCTAAAGTATAAAAATTAAGAAAAATAAAAATAATTAAGTTCGAAATGTATAAAAATTAATTGATAACAAACTATATAAAATGACACAAGAAGTAATATTACTACAGTAGTTTTGCATTGTTTTAATCAAGATACTGATGATGAGCTAAAATGACTGGGTAGTAATTGTTTTCAGCACATAAGATAGCACATTATAATGTCTCCGGTAGAATGCAGCAGTGGCAGTGGCTTTGCGCCAGTTCCTTTGTCACGTCCCCAGGGAGACAAATCTCTATCCCCAAATTAGGTCTTTAGCTTAATCTAGCAGTGGGTAAAGTAACAAATTACGTGATTTTTATTTAAATCGTCTTCTTTACGTGAACTTAATTGATGTTTTATCAACTTGCTTGATTAAGTTTTCAAGACAAACAACAAAATGTGTTTTATTTTAATCAAGTCTTTTAAGAGTACTTAAAAGTCTGTATTATTATCTACATTCGTTATCTGGATTCTTACATTTATTTTAAAGTTTAGTTGAGAGAAACATTGCTTCAATCTAGCATAGCTACGCTTCACAGTGTGATGTGAGCTGTCACGTCAATCTATGTCGTGGGTGCTTGACGGCTATCATTCTCACATATAATAGCTCACACCCACCGAACTTTACTATTTATGTTACTCACACGCACATACCAAAAATATATTCTAAAACAATATCAATAAAGTCTGAAATGAAATGTTGAGTTAGAAGAATGTTTACAGACCACACAAGGCAAAATAACTTCCATATTAGTTTGTTTGTTTTTGAGCAATCATATTTGAACTCGAGTATTTGATAGTTCACCAGTACGTGTTTTATTATTGTTTACTTTAGCAACGGCGTCTTTGACGGTAGCGTTATCTTGAAGAAAGTACCTAAGCATGTGTTGCTATAAAAAGCAAGAAGTTATGCACAATATGAGTAATTATTTGCAAAGCTATCTACTAAATTGGTCTAAATTTTCAACCACCGAAACACAAAAACAAAACTGTTCCTACACTTAACACCTAAACACTCCATTTAATCCTGCACCCTGGCGAGAGCTTTAAAGTTATTTCCATCTGCAGCTCGTTTCAATATCGCCTATGTAATGTACCGTCCATTCTATTGTGCGGGTTCTATTACCACAACCGGACCAGACTTTTCCGATTAAGTCGACCACATTGACTGGCGGCTTTCCCGGCTTCTGTACGGTTTCTGTCCGGCTTCGCACCGGCACAGTAGCCGTGACGTTTGGGTTTAATATTGCTCCGCCACCGTATAGTTCTCTAGTGGACCATTGTGCAAAGTGCTTGTAGAGATATAGATAGGACAGTAGGTTCAGTTTGTTGCGTTTTCGTTACTATGGGGGTTCGATTATATGTATTTTAAGTACATATAGTTGGTAATTATTTTTAGAAAAATATATTGTTTGGCTCTTTATTTATAGAGCATTTTGCAACAAAATATAAAACCATAGTGCTGAAGTCGAAAATGAACATTCCTTCGTGTCATTGTTAACTTGTGAATAAGTTATTTTTCCATTTTATTCAAAGGCGCAGAAAAATGTTCCTCAGTTAAAACAAGTAAAATAATTTAAAATTGCACCACTGCACTCCTCGTAAATGTAACAAACTATTCGTCTGCGTCGTAAAACTTCTGCGTTTCCTTCTAAGTGGTAACACTTGGTGGTACAAGTAGGGGGGAAGCAGCGGTCGCAACAGCGCAGACTCACTTAAAACTTGCCGCTCAGCCTTCGGAAAAATGTTATGCCTTGTTTATAGTAATAGTCGCTGTAGTGCTGCACCATCTCCTGAGATGTTACAAGAGCTTGTAGCATGTGTAAAAAGTAATAGCTCTACATTTTATAAAACAATTTTTAGTTTTAAAATGTGAGAGAAAAATATGTTCGTGAACACTATTTATGGAATGGTTATGGCTGGATGTATTTACAAGAGAAAATTCTGACGAAGCGTGTTCATGAGAATTGTCCCTCGTTTTCTTAAACTTCTAGTTTCGCTAGCACTTCCAAATTTTTTAAGTGCGTAAGTGTAATCTATACTTATTTATCTATATACTTATAATAAATCTGTAGAAGTGAAAATTCTGTACATTAAAAATATCCAAAAAATAAATGGCAAGGGGTGTTACTTGACCGACACCGAAACCAAAAATGTGATTAGAAAAATTTTTGTCTGTCTGTCTGTCTGTTTGTTCAGGCATCACGCAAAAACTACCGGTTCGATTACGATGAAACTTGGTATAATTATTCCTTAATATCCTGGGCACCACACTGGGTACTTTTTATCCCGGAAAAGTATATACAATAAAAAACAAACTTAATTTTGCGGTTCGATCCCTATACCCGATTACCACTGTCTGTACTGTACCAACCGCAAATACTAAGTTTGTCGTAGGTTGGATCACCCGCAGTGGAGTTCATTTTTATTCCTTTTAGTTTTTAGAGTTATTTAGGTTTTTTTATATGAGTCGTAGGTATAGATTTTAATTTTAAAGTATAGGTAGTATATTTGATAGTGTACGTAGTGACCGTAGGTTATTTTATAATACTGTTAGGTAGGTTTAGTCATTCGTATAGATATTAGTTTTTAGGGATTTTGCTTATTTATTGAGTTTAGATTAGTTATCATCAGATATAGGTTTATTTAGGTAGGTAGGTATTTAATTTTCTGTTATTGAGTTTTTTTTTTTTAATTAGTTAGGTACTTAGGTAAAGATATCATATAGGTACCCTCTTAATCACCACTAATGAGACACAATTGGTTTTCTATTGTAATTAGCCACAAAGGGCCCGCGACATAGATGGCATTCTGGGGAAGCACATACATTTTATCCTGTTAGCACGTTCCCGTGGGTAAATTTCCGACATCCACGCGGGCGAAGCCGCGGGCAGAAGCTAGTAATTAATATAATTATTTGTTTGTATTGTTTCAGGCGGAGGAACTGAATTCGTTGGTGGGAGATGCTTTCCGAATGGCGTTCGCGTCGCAGCTGCAGCCCTCCGCGCCGCTCTGGGTGAGGATGAACATCACTTTTACTACTACATAGTTTGCCTTTCCTTCGGCATTTTTTTACTCAAAGTGTAACGTCTGAACACAATATGAATCAACAATGAAAAAATAATTAATTAGTGAACCGATTAGTGTGATTAGTGAACGTTGTCGGATTCCAACACTCGCGTCCCGAATGATTCATTTAAACGTGGAGTGAAATAAAACTTGACCTCCACTCAAGTAAACAATTCACTTGAGTGAAGCGACTGATGTCGGCTTTTTCTCTTTTACTCGTACTATTATTCTTTAGATGTACCTTCTATGACAGTGACATGTAGGACGTAAGGAAGCAACTACTTGTCTGTCAGTACCTAATAATTACGTGATGTAGCAACTGGTTTGCCTAATACGCAAGCTAGAAGATATTAAAATTGATGAACACCGTTAAAGAAGGGGGTCTATTCGGTTGGTAACGATCATTGTACTCACGATGATTGCAGGATAAGAGTGGAGTTTAATAGACACAATAAAAAGCCTTTGCCTGTGACGATTCCCAGTAAAATGAAGTGCACATAAACTTCTTTGATTAATTCCTTTAGAAAACGTAACTAGAGGTTCCCACATCCTCTTCAGTAGTTAAATAATCCGGTATTTAATTTAAACTGGCGTACCGCACACTGCAGGCGCCTCAGCCTCAAGTTTAATATCTGTTACACCTTATTATTAGAACGTGCAGGTGAACATTAGCGTTGATTTACTGCTCGCTTGCTACTATTCCGTACACCGGGAGTTGTGCTACGGGGAATGTTTTGTACTGTGATTTGTGTTTCTTTCGTTTTCATTTTCAAACTTGTTCGAAGACAACTCTTTTGTTTTTTGAAACTTGATGTTACAGTTTTAGTGCGGAAACTGTGGAAAGTGAATGCTAGCTATAACTGGTTATATTGGGACGCTCTTGTGAATGCAGTCATTGAAAAAGAAACGATGTGGTGTCATGATACGATGTGGTAGCTGAGAGCAGCTTTAGACTAAGTTATCGTCACCATCTACAGCCTGACTTCAAACATTACCAGTCTCTCTTAGACTGTGCTACCTCAATCCTCCTGCGTCAGTCTATTCTGGTTATACCAACCCGCACTGTGTCCGCGTGATGGATTACGACCATTCCCTTTCACCGAGAGGTGGTCTGTGTCCCAGCAGTGGGAACATTATATTCTGAACATTCTAAGTTTAACCCGCGAATCGCGATGGCAAAAATGTTTCGCTTCTAATAAATCAAAAGATTAGACACTTAGTTCCTTATAAAAACATGCTTCTGTTACTCTGGCGTACATTAGCAAAGATTTAGTGCTGTAAACACTTAGTGCTAATGTGGCGCTACTGTTAGACCGGGAGCAATGCCGCTGTGAATGCGTGCCCATAATTTGTTTAAGCAGCAACTGGTTTTAGTAACCGGTTAACTACAAAAACCATAACAATTTCACAAAGAAGATAATATCATTAAGAGCTAATTTAAAAGTAAAATAGTAATTATTAAGATGTCGCTGGCTATACTAGTTTTATATGTCATGAAATGCCATCTCTGTCATTATAATTAATTTGGTCTCCTCTCGTATCTGATAGTTGTCGGACATTATAGGGGTTCGGTTCCAGCCTCGAGTAATGTACAGTAGTTAAGATAATAATAGTGCAACTTGTGCGGTGACAATCATTATGGTAATTTATACTTTAAAATGTTGAAGAAAAAGTATATTGCAAAGTGAATTGCGGTAAGAACGGGTGGGGCCGTAATCGATGTGACACTGCTACGCTAAAGTATTGTGTTTAAGATAAGGTTGAACAAACTGGTTTCGAAAGAAACTGGTATTACAAAGACGTTATTTGGATATCTATTTATGTGACGTTCTTTATATGCGAAAGTTTATTTGGATAGCATGTGAATAATGTATCCCATGACAGTATTAATAAAACGCTGTGATTGTTGGCCTGCCTACCTACAGGGGCAGCTCAACTCATTTTGATTTCTATAACGAACGATATTGAGAATTTACTGTTTAATATGATATTATCATGTTGATCATCTTTATGGTTTTTTGTTTGTGGTTTATTTTTTGTTTGCATATAAAATATGAGTATCTATCATAAATTAACCATAAAAAAAACCCTGCACAGCACACTCACCTAAACATTCACACCTACACCTATAATTTCGAATACATCAGACACTTATTTAAAAATAAATCCATCATCTTTAAACAATCAATCAAACTTCAACCTGTTATAAACAAAGCAGAGTATTACAAAGCTATCAATATAGTGAGTGTATGATTAGTGGCGCTAAACGATCCCAGCTCCCGGTCTACAGACCTGCGCGCGGTAATGATACGTTATGAACTTATGAACTAACTACTTAGGTATGAGGAGGCACCATGTTTGCTTTTGGGATGATAGGGTTAGCTTCTAACCGGACGACGGTCGACTTAATGAAATATAATTATCTTTTTTGTGCCACTAAAAACATAACAAGGCAAGAGTTTTGTAAGCCTCTATTATTAGAGTACCTGCAAGTTAGTGATGTAATTACCTTTCGGATTGTAGAGCAGATTTTAAAACGAATTACCTTTATAAAAATTCCAAAGACAGCAAAGGTAGTCAGACAACAGACACTGGAAAGGACCCTCCTCTCAGATTGAGCTGCTAGAAGACACTAAAGTTAATGTAACAGATACTAAAATTTTCTTTTATAAGTATTTAATTGTGTACGAGGAAACGTGTCAAACAAAAATAGAAAATAACTTCTTTACATTTTATAATTACAATAATTGTAAGGTTCTCAAATTACTTTTTGGGCAATCAAAACATTAAGATTGGATACTAACTTTATAATAACAATAGTTAGGGAAGTCTGAGCATCTCCAAACTGCTCCAAACTCCTCAAGGAGATGCTGGAGATAAAACTCGGCAACTTATCGACGCTGCTAATGATTACGACTCGAGTGTTCCGCAACTCGAAAGTTTTATCGAATCTCTTCGACAGGTAAACGTTCTTAATGAGACTTGAAAAATGTTTCATTATTCTTATATCCAGGCTAATAGGATTTATAAAGTTAATTGAAAGAAGAGATTCAGAGAAAACAAGACAAAACGGCTCCAATAAATCACCGAACCCGCAGCAAGTTTGACGCTAACATAACATTTGTTTGTTCCGCATAAAGTTTTATGTCCTTGTCCATATGTCACAGACCTCGTAGATCGCAGTTGATTGAATGTGTTGGTCGTAGTGTTAGTTGGTTAGGGACAAAAGTTATATACGATTAATGCAAAGTGAAGTGCTATTGAGCACTTGATTCAAATAAAAAAGGGAACATTTAGTTCATTTAGTATTTTGCCAAGCTTTGTGTTTGTATTATCCTGAACCTCACGTTTTGTTTCTTATGGAGGCTCATGTAACTGTCCTAGATATACAATCTGACATGAAACAGATATTTTATTCAAACACACAAATATATCATAAAACATCCTCATATTTCCTGCTTCATCCTAATTCCGCACACGTGCGGGGCTCTGGTTCGGACTGAGCGGTCTATAACCTAGCCCACTTTGCGTGGGGCCGGCCGGCGCCGTCCGAAGCCGCTCGATTTACAACCACGGCCCGGACGACGGCTGTCCGGCTGCCGGGCGCCGGCCGTCCGGCTTCTGTTGTGTAATTAAATTGTTGGATTTCACACTGGACTTTGTCTTTGAGTTTCTATTGTTTGGAGATAGTTTTGATTGGTTGTTGAAAAGGTGTTGCTGTGTTTTGTATTTGTGAGGTTGTATGTTATTGATATTTGATGATTCTAATTGAATGATTGCGAAGTTATCGTTATTACAATGGTGGATGTCAAATCGCGATCCGATCACAAAATCATAAACTTATATGTATATCGAATATCCAACCGAAAAAGCAATTGGATTTATATCTCTTCCAATCGTGTTAAAACTGCGAGGAACGCTTACTTTAAAAAAAAAATTATCGATTAAAAAATCCAAGTGCCCATTAAGAGGGTATTTTACGTTGTTTTTTTAAGAATCCGAATGACGTGGAAATATTTAATTAATTACTTGGCAATTAAGGTGTTTAGTGCGCGCGAGCACGCGGCTTGACGCGCGCGCAGATAACATGCGATTTATGGGAAGCCTTCCTTCTACTGATAGGGTTGCCAAATATTGGGTACCTTCCGAATTTCCCTAGTGGGATAATAACTTTTGTGGCACATTTTTGTTCTATAGCCTTAAAAATCATGGTGTCGACAATCTTTAGTTTGTCACTAGACGACAATAATAACTTCAAACCGCAGATGACATGTCACGTTTGACGAACACGATATATCTTGACGGTTGACGATGTCGAGTATCATGATGACTTGCAAAAGCTCGTAAGATGTATGTCGTACACACACTGTGCATGTGCAAGAAGTCATATAATTGGTCATTCAACATGCATATATTATTCATGCATATACAATTAGACGGCACGATAACATGTTTTCTTACGTTACGTTTATTGCGTAATGAAAAGCCAAGTCATTCATTATAAATGAGAATCTCCAATCCTATCACTTTATGTCCTTCGGTCTAGATAGTAGCCAGCCCTAGCCCCTAAACTTTCTCCAGGTGTATTATTTAGATAAAGGACAAAGTTTTATTGTTGGCGCACCTACAATAAAACTTTGCGACACTTTTTATTTTTTGTTTTTAAACCTTTCGCTTTTAACGCACTGAGTTCATCGCTCTTAGGTGTTTGTTTTGCTATTCTAGTGATATATCGGCTAAGTTTTGCAGTACGAAAAATATCAGTTGCAGTGTTCTTATAAAACATTGTATGAAAATAAAAGTACTATATCTAACTATTAGAGTGGCTACATAGTCTGTAAATATGGACACATTAGTGATAACAGTTGCATTATAAAAACTGCCCTTACTGCTACGACAGAAAGGCCCTGTTAGTGTCAAATTGTTACCACTGATGTACAGTTGACTGTACATGTCAAAATTAGGGTTGTCACAATTCCGCTTAAATTGGGTTTACAGTTTTACAGTGTACATTTTGCAGTCTTAGTGTCTAAATAGAAATAAAATGTTGCTTTACTGCATTTCGCGCTTTGCTATTAAAACTACACTGTATACATTTTCATTGGAGACAGTTTTAAGCTGACATGTCCTAGTAAAAAGCTTTTATTTGCTCTTGGAAGTGCAAAGAATTAATTAATGAAAATTAAGTTGGCAACATTGTTGCAGTGAAAATAAATGTTTATTGTAGAAGATTTAGAAAAACAGTAGATTATTTAAGTAGAAGTTGTAAATTAAGTTGAAATTAAATGGACCACATTGTTTATTATCCTTCCGCAAAATACACACTGCGATAATGTAACTCGAGAGAATCTGAAAAAATACTTGAATATGGTTAAGATAAAATTATAAATCTGTTTACTTTAATACCTATTACCTGATCAAAGATTTTGTTTCTTTTGCTATTTATTATGACGAATAAATCACCACATTTTCGACCCTCACTTGACCATTCGCAAATCACGACAAAATAATTCCATATTTAGACAGTGACACCCATATATATTGAACTTCATACCTGCGTAAGAATGAGTTCAGCAGTAGTTAGGCAAGTTCAAACAACGTGAAACACTTTCTAAATGTGGAATTCTGTCCCGCTGGCTGTCCCGATAATTAAATCCGAGCAGCCGCGCTTGCCCGTTCGCCGATACTGCCTTCTCGCACGCCAATCCGCACGACTCTACCTTCTATACCTCTCACACCCGCACTAAATCCCATACACCCATCCCACTCTCAACGAAAGTGACTTTCAGACGGCATTCCCATTATTACGACTGTTTAAATTATAATGGAACACGCTCCTACTTGTTTTGAGAAATGTTTATTATTTCGTGCGTTTTGTTTTGTAGGATATTTACATTCTTTTGGAGGCGAACCTAAAGGCTGACTTTGGAAAGAGCAAAAAAGAAGATTGCAGAAAGTAGTAGATAGTAGAAATATTTACTTGTTATTTATTTTAAAGACAATAATACTACTTTTTTCAAGTAAAAAACTGTCAAGGTATCTCACTAAAGATATCAGTTGTAAATTAAATTTTCATTTCACCTTTCGCCAGACCTTACAGATTTTGTCGCTTTTCATTCGCAAAATTTTGCATGAGTAAACTACCGATATCTTTAGTGACATACTTTTGTATGAGAAGTGAGTCCTTATCATAGCATAAAATGAACAGCTCAGAAGGTTCATTATATGTATATGTGTTTGTTTAATGAACCTGAGTTAGATTAGTTATATTAGTTCATTAATTTTAAAATCAAAAGTCATTTATTCAAAATAGGCCGAGAATCTGCTCTTTTTGAACGTCAAAATTACATAAAAAAGTCCCCCAAAATGCCCGCCCTTCACTACTTCCTAGTGCTTTAGCTGGGAAGAAATGGTACAACAAACTTGCCAGCAGAACATCAAACGCAGAATAAAGGGTGTGTTTAGAAGCTTATCTTTGCTAGAAGTGGGTCTGACCATACTTACTTAATATGTAGACCTAAACGTTTCGTGTTCACGGGCACTAACTGCCAAACAAAAAGCGCGCGGCCGATGTGGCACCCGCCGATAAATGACCGATATTAGGCGCCGGCGCGTGTGGGTGGTGCCAGGTAGAGCGACTCAATATCCGGCTTATGCGAGTTCTGGTTAGAGTCGTATAAAAAATACGTTGTACATTAATAATGTACACTACATATATTGAAAGGAAATGAGGAATATTAACTAACGAAATGAAAACTGAAAACTTGAAAATGATTTTTTTGTCTGATCAATGCCCTAGATTGATGAGGAAAGTAGAGTTTCTTGCCCGCTCTTCTCCATAGAGATGTACGTTTTGGAATCGGCAACTAGCTTCAACTTCAACTAACTGACCGACTATTTAATTTTGACAATTCAAAAGAGCCTGTAAAATGGTTTTTATTTAGCTTTTTGTACATTATTTACTACATTATTACCTTTATTTTTTAACCCCCGACGCAAAAATGACGGTGTCTCTGTGTGTGTCTGTCTGTGGCATCGTAGTTCCCGAACGGATGAACCGATTTTGATTTTGTTTGAAAGTAACGTTCTGTTAAAGTTTAAAATAGTAGCGGTCCCCCGACGGGACAACATTTAATCAAAAAAATTCATAGGTAAGTACTTTTGTAGGGTCATAATTTCAAAGTATATATTTTTTTTATAGGGTTTCACGTTTATACCTTTTTTGTTCTATTTGTGGCTATTTTTCAATAGTTTTTTTTAATTGTTTTAGGCTTTTTACATTCATACTATTTTTTTTCTGTAAAAATCTGACCGTGAAAACTTAGGTGAAGTAAGTTTGATGTGACCTGTCAATTCCTAGTGTCAGATGGGATGACAGCCCACTTCAAGGATTTTTAGAATATTACAGAACTCCCCTAATTGCGTAACACACACTCAATAACAATGTCAATCATTCGCATTTCATCAATTCGCATTTCTACAAAGTTTTAATTTCAAAGTGACGTTAAGAGATTAATATGACTTAATAGGTAGGTATTAACAGTCATTCTTCTTACAAGAAGCTCCACCTCGAAGGGTCAACGTATACTGGGTACTTTATACATTTCAAATAGATTTCCATATTCAATCAGCTTATGTTAATAATAATGAGTGACACATCTAACCAATGTGCTTCACGCCACTAAGTCATTCTACATGGAATATGAGGCTTTTCAGTCGGACATGTGTACCTATAGTTAATTATTTAGAATTCATAATGTTGGACAATGTGAAAAAATTAATAAAGTATGTTAACCTTTAAGTACCGACGTGTGGTCTGACAGACACTTGGGTATTCGATTTTGTCTAGTTACCTGTGTTAGCGAAGACGTACCTCCCCGTGCTTTTCTCTACCCCTCGAGCAGTCGCCAGGCAGCGTTTGAGGAGAGTGGTTATGTCGGCGCGTGCGATTCCGGTGAGTTTTGGCTTTTATAAGACCGCGAGTGGTCTATCAGACCACTCGTCTGTACTTGTGTAATTTTTTTTAATGAGACTTGTTTGAGGTTATATCGTTTTTTTTTTATATTTTCAGTTAGATACGAAAATGGATCAGCCAAGTACATCAGGAGTAAAACGGGCAAGCACAAGTAAAAATGGGGCTGTTCCTAGTACTAAGAAAAAATTCCTTACAAGGCCTCAAGGCCAAGGAAAAAAAGGCTCAAGGAAGAAAATGAAGCAGAAGGAAATCAAACTAGAAAACTCTGTCACATCTGTCCTTCAAAACTAAATCAAAAATAAATGTGGCACTTGCATGAAACATGTGTGCTTACAATGCAGTGCGCCTGTATGCAAAATTTGATTGTTTCGAATATTTTGTGCATTGCGATTTCCAAGAAATCACTTAATTTTTTATTTCTTTTTAATTTTTATTATTTGCTTAGTTATTAAACTTTAAGAAAAAAATATTGTGAAGAAAAAATAATTGTTCAGTTTATAAATGTTAATTACTAAGTAAAAAGTTGATTTTTCATACCAAAAAAGTTGAGACTGACAGATAAATGTTTATAACTAGTAATAAATGTGAAAACTTTTATATTTTGTTTTACTCGTACGATAACTAGATATGTCAAAAATATATATTAAATTTTTTTTTTTTTAATAATCCAGAAACATAAAATTTTTGGTCAGTTAAGCTACGGTGGTCTGCCAGACGTCACGTCGGTACTTATGTAACTAAAATCTCACGTCGGTACTTGAAGGTTAATGTTTTTATTACTTTTTGGTAATTTGATTTATTTTATACTAGCTTCTGCCCGCGGCTTCGCCCGCGTGGATGTCGGAAATTATCCCACGGGCACGTGCTAACAGGATAAAATGTACCTATGTGCTTCCCCAGGATGCCATCTATCTCTATGCCAAATCAGAAGTTCAGTAGTTTAGGCGTGAAAATGTAACAAACAGTTTCAAGGTCAAATCCTCCCCTTGAAAACTAAATTACCCCTTTTTGTCCCGTCAGTGGTAAATTTTGGACAACTTTACATATTTTCTGTCAAAAGTATCAATACTGAGTTTCGAGTTACTCGGACCGCGCATTCAATTTCTTCCACACAAACTTAACACCCCCCCCCCCTTTGAGGGGTAGTTTTGAAAAACTTATAATGATAAACTTTATTACTTACTTAGGCAAGTATTCTTGCCAAGTTTCAAGTTTATTAACTACAACAACAGGAGTGGAATTTTGAAAAATCGTTTGGGATTTTTCATAACTTGATTCAAAGATTATTTATACCAATTTTAGAGTTTAATCAAGCCACGCATTATAATCCTCCCTTGTAAAATTAACTACCCCTTTTCAACCCGTTAGGGGTAGATTTTCGAAAAACCCTGATACATGTTACTCTTTATTTTGGTCTTAAGTATAAACACTGAGTTTCGAGTTAATCGGACCGCGCATTCAAATTATTCCACACAAACTTCAACACCCCTATATCCCCCTTTGAAGGGTAGTTTTGAAAAACTTATAATGATAAACTTTATTACTTACTTAGGCGAGTATTCTTGAAAAGTTTCAAGTTTATTAACCTAATGAAGAAGATTTTTCATATAAACTGTATCCCCGCTTTTCACCCCTATCGGGGTGGAATTAAAAAAAAATCGTTTGGGATGTATTCATAACTTGACTCAAAGATTATTTATCCTAATTTTCGAGTTAATCAAGCCATGCAGTAAAATCCACCCCTGAAAAATTTACTACCCCATTTCAGCCCGTCAGGGGTAGATTTTCAAACAACCCTGATACACATTATTCTTTACTTTCAATATTAGGTATAAATACTGAGTTTCGAGTAAATCGGACTGCGCGCTAAAATTCTTCCATACAAACTTTGAAACCCCCCAATCCCTTATTAGGGGGTAGTTTAGAAGAAAAAAAAACTGACAATATTTATAATTTATTTAGATAAGTATTCGTGCCAAGTTTCAAGTTTATTAACTCAAGGAATAAGATTTTTCATATTAACTGTATACCCCGCTTTTCACCACAACAGGGGTAGAATTTTGAAAAATCGTTTGGGATTATGCATAACTTGATTCAAAGATTATTTATCCCAATTTTAGAGTTAATCAAGCCACGCATTATTATCCTCCCTTGTAAAATTAACTACCCCTTTTCAACCCGTTAGGGGTACATTTTCGAAAAACCCTTATACATGTTACTCTTTATTTTTAGTCTTAAGTATAAACACTGAGTTTCGAGTAAATCGGACCGCGCATTCAAATTATTCCACACAAACTTCAACACCCCTAAATCCCCCTTTGAGGGGTAATTTTGAAAAACTTATAATGATAAACTTTATTACTTACTTAGGCGAGTATTCTTCAAAAGTTTCAAGTTTATTAACCTAATGAAGATGATTTTTCATATAAACTGTATCCCCGCTTTTCACCCCCACAGGGGCTGAATTTAAAAAAATCGTTTGTAATGTATTCATAACTTGACTCAAAGATTATTTATACTAATTTTCGAGTTAATCAAGCCATGCAGTAAAATCCTCCCCTGAAAAATTTACTACCCTATTTCAGCCCGTCAGGGGTAGATTTACAAAAAACCCTAATACACATTATTCTTTACTTTCAATATTAGGTATAAATACTGAGTTTCGAGTAAATCGGACTGCGCGCTAAAATTCTTCCATACAAACTTTGAAACCCCCCAATCCCTTATTAGGGGGTAGTTTAGAAGAAAAAAAAACTAACAATCTTCATAATTTATTTAGATAAGTATTCATGCCAAGTTTCAAGTTTATTAACTCAAGGAATAAGATTTTTCATACAAACGAATTCCCCCCTTTTCACCCTCTTAGGGGTGGAATTTCGAAAAATCCTTTCTTAGTGGATGCCTACTCTTCACGAAGAACACACCCTCCAAATTTCAGGTCTCTAGGACCAGCGGTTTAGGCTGTGCGTTGATCTATCAGTCAGTCAGTCAGTCAGTCAGTCAGTCAATCAGTCAGTCAGTCAGTCAGTCAGTCAGGACTTTGAATTTTATATATATAGATAAATTATTTTTTTTAATATTAGAATATAAAAAAGTATAAAAATATTAAAACATATATAAAATAGTAGCCCACCGGTATCGGGAGCAGGGTCTAAGCTACCGGTGGTTAGGGCTCCAGAGACATGAACCTCCTCACAATGCGAGCCGTAACGAGGAGTACTACCTTTTGAATCAGGCCCTTGACCCAACCGCCTAACGAGAGCCTCGATAAATGTTGATCGAGGCTTTCGGCCATCAGGCCATTGGCCGATACGACAATCGGCACAATGACAGCCAAGCTCACATTCCACATGTCAACAACCTCGTGTGCTAAGTGGAGACATTTAATTTGTTTCTCTTTCTCAGCTTTCATGAGGTTCCCGTCATGTGGAATGGTAACATCGACAATCATTGTGCGGGGCGCTAATCGATCTATTACCACTATATCAGGCTTATTGGCGACAATAGTCCTGTCAGTAATGATAGACCGATCCCAGTACAACGTGACATGGTTATTTTCAAGAACTGGGTCGGACACATACTTGTAATACGGTACCTCAGAATTGACAAGTTTATATTTCAAAGCAAGTTGCTGGTGAATAGTCCTGGCTCTTTGATTATTATATAATCAAAGTTCTGGCTACTTGGTTATGCTTGTGCAAGTACTCGCCGTTAGCCAGACGAGAACAACCAGAGATAATATGTCTGATGGACTCACCCGGACCCGGACGGTGGCATGCTCGACACACATCAACCGTCCCGTCTTTCATAATATGTCTCCGGTAGTTATTCGTCAAGATAACTTCGTCCATAATTGCTCAGACGAAACCTTCAGTTTCCCCGAAAAGGTCCCCAAAACGTAGCCAGGATACGGACGCTAAGAAGTCTACATCAGGCTCGTGAAGCCTGATAGAAGCGCCCGTGAAGCTCCTTGCTTTGCCATACTTCCTTGCGGTCATCGGTAGTAACTATTACAGGTTTGCGCCACACTGCAACCACATCACAGTGCATACCCACTTCAGCTCTTTAAAAAATAGAGGATAATTATTATTATGATTATTTTAATTCTACTTTTATCTAATATTTGTGAATGTATGTGCATCCTATATGTAATGTAATGATTCTGGCAAATACATTTCAGAAAAATAATATAATGATCACAAAAAAAACATCGCTTTAACTGGCACCGCGCCTCACATGTGCAAGTCACTATCCCAGTGGGACGTTAGTGAAATGGAATTTATCGTCCGTTTACACGTTGATAGAAAACGTGGCCTCGACCGCTGTGTGTACACTAACCTGGCGAGTGACAATCATATAGGCCACGGCCTTCATGTAGGAGTCCAATCACATAGGAGTGGCGCCGAGGACAATAAGGTTCATGGGGCTTTGTTTTAGAAAGTGTAATCAACTTGCTTCTATTAATTTGAAAGATTTTGTGATTGAAACTTTTGATTCTATTTTGAAAATTATAACGATGATTTCGAAATACAATTCTTCGAAATGGGTGATATGCCAGTGAAGCGTCTTAATCGGGTTAGTCAAGTGACCGTAAAAATAATTTGCTTGTCTTCGGAGAAACGGGTGCTGAAATATATTAACAGTGAAATCTTAAATGTTAAATCAAATTCGTTGCCTTTTCGTCAGTGAATTTGATTGTAGTTAATTTAATTAGATCGGTACTAAAATAACACAGGGTCTGAGGGCCAGAAGTAAAATTTAACCCTTGCCTAAATCATTTGTTTAAAAGGTAATAACCGTAAAATTGGGCCCCATTTATCAACCTCTATGCTGCCCATACTATTATCCAACTTATAATTTAGATACACAGTTTTAAAGGCTAAACATTAACAAAACGCCAAATCAGAGATAAGGCTCGGCCCTAATTTAATAAAAGCGTACAATAGCATGTTAGTGTCTAATAATTAGTGAAAAAATGCCGCGCACACTGTGCGTAGTGTGCGTAGGTACATTGGGCAAGACATAGTCGGCGCAAAATTGCGGACTCTCACGCGAGTCATAAATATACTGAGCAAGATATACATCTGTAGCTGAACTACTAATTGTATTAAATGTTTGGAACACAAATATTGTGCTGAAGGTTGGATACAGAACATTTTAAATTCCCGGGCAGTTTTGTTTCATCACGCAGTTTTCCAGTAATACTGGTCTAGTCTGATATTTATCAAGGTTTCACTTTTCTCCGAAATCTAAATGAAATATTTGCTCAAATATAATACTGATGCCAAGATGATTGGTCCAACGTGTCCAACAACAAACGAACGCATATTGAGCATCTGATTAGACAACATCTAAAATTAAGTAGACTTTCAGAAATTGGGATTTATACTTATATTTTCGAATGTAGTTTGTCAAGAAGATAGATAATTTCGATGCTCACATAGGTTCTCCTGCGGTTATAACTAGACCTCACACAGTCCCAACACATCCAAACTTAATCTAACTTTGACAATAATTTAGGAATATATTACCTCTAACATTAAATATGAGTAAAATTTGAATTCAAAATGTTCCTCCCAGCTAGACCATTACGATAACTGGGTCGCATAATTCACATTCGGTCCAAAACTATTATGTTCAAGTCTTTATGATTTAATGCGGGAAACTAAAATAGTTTCAAACAAAACCAGGGCTCGTGGCATAAAAGGCTAACGTTGTGTAAAATCTAGAAATTAATTACCAAGTAATAAAACATTGAAAATATTGGGGCAAATGAAATAAATTTAGTCGCGTACGGACGATAAAAACAGGCATTATAAAGATAAAGAAATAATTACCCCGAACAGTCGTTAGTTGTGCGCCGATCGTAAACATGCTAAACTCGGCAACTGCTTGTTAAGGTTTGTCCACATTAAGGACTGCTTTTGGTTTATAACCCTTTCGACTTAATTAAAAGTACTTGCTGGTTTTAATTAAATCAACAATCCGAACATGAGAAAAGCTGTGTCCGGAGAACAAAAATGATGTTCTTCTTAGCAATCAAGGCGCTCTGAATGATAGTCTGATGCGATCGGCGAGTGATTTATTTTAGGATTAATTGCATGACAGGCAGCACATTATACTGAACATAATAATTGCAAAAATCTAGGGTTTTTTTTCTATTGATGTCTGGTTTGTTCATGCTTTTATTTATGTATAGGTATTTAGTGCCACCCAGAGAGTTAATATTACCTACCCACTTTACGTGACTTGTGTAGTTTTTATAACTATCGACCTAATACGACCAACAAGCAACAACCTTCCAATGCCTCATGCCAGGTGTAGACGAGTCATAACAAGTCATTGTCTATGGGTTATGCCACGGTTGCGTGTTTGCACGGAACGCACCAGTATCGTCTATCACAGACCTTATTGCCAGCTGGAGTTTCTTCAAATTCATATAAAACGGTCTTGAATGGGTTTTATGAAGTTAAAGTTGGTACTGACGATTTAGCTCTTTAATTTGTTCAAAAATAAAGCCGACCTTGAGATATTGTACGAAGTTTTCTTGTTTCAAAGATATTTTAAGCTCTTTTATAGCTTATAAATGTTTCGAAATACTTTGGAAACGGTATTCGTTATGAAACTTAAAACTCGTCCGTTGACGGGCCACTCGATGATTAATGAACCCACCGCAAATAATGATCAAATAGCTCTCCCTCGATCAACTCGAAACGAAAACATTCAACAGCTGGTAAAGTAATAATAATAATATATATTCCCCTACAAACAAGTAATGAAATTATAAGGGGTGATCTAATATTATTGAGGTTTCACCACACATTAGTGTTGTGGAGGGAGAGGGCGATGCACGCTCATCGTGCTGTAATGTGATCATCATTCGTACGGTTTATTGCTGTTACGGTAAATAATAGGGCTTTGGTGTAATTATGGTTATAGTTGGTTATGGGCTAATTTGGTGGAGAATATTATATTGGTGGTTGCATCATAGTTAAAGTTGTTTATATATTTATTTTGCCCATCTTCCCAGCAATAAGCAGAATTATATGGCGATTGATGATTAGCATCATCCATAAGGATTTAAGACCCTGGTTCAGGCTTTCCGGAAATGCAAAACTAAGTGCTACACTTTTAAAATGTAATTTTTTTACTAAACTATAGAAGTTACAGATTTAAAATTAAAAAAAACGTTTTATAGCAAAATTTATCAGCTTTCTTTGAAACTAGTACACTATACATTAGTAACATTATTAACTTAAAAAAAAGATCAAAATAGCCATTTTTACCTTAGTGTCAAAAAACTCAATTAACATTAATTATAAGTATGTTTTACATAATTATTATTTAATTTTTAATAACTGGTATTACCTCCTCGGGCTCTGACTACAGCTTCGAGCCAGTATGGCATACTGAACACGAGGTTTCGGAGCCGATGTTGGGGAATATTCTCCCATTGTTCAATCAGGGCCAGTTTTAGTGCCCTGAGGGTGGTGGTCTGCGGCTTCTGATTAGCCTCCCTAGCTCATCCCAGGCGTGCTCAATCGGGTTAAGATCAGGACTTCTTGATGGCCAAGCCATCACGCTGATACCAACCTCCTGAATATACTCTTGCACGACCTGAGACGTGTGTGGCCGGGCATTATCATGCATTAGCATCAATCCGTCACCCATATTTGCTAAATACGGCCCTGCATACTCGTTAAAAATCTCTTGGGCATATCTTTCCCCAGTCAGAGTGCCATTTTCTATGGCCACTAACTCTGTGTGACCTTCTGAAGATATGCCAGCCCATACATGTACAGTCAAGAGTCATTAATTGATTACCAGCTTAAGGACTGTATTGCTGTGAACGCGCAGTAAAGTCTGTACCTACGTCTGTGTGTAGTGATGTACAACACAGAACGCACATCTCAGAATTCGCACACTGGCTGGCGTCGAACGAAACAAAAAACATACCGTCGCTTTTGCACATAGGCTACGTAATTACGCATGACTTTGGTTGGTTCATACCATTGCTAAAATTGAAGTCATTTCATCAAGTACCGATAGCTGGTAGTCTTACGTATTAGAATGTCGAACGCATAGGTCTGGGTTCCAATCTCGAGATGGGACTTTTAATTTTTCTTTTCCAACAATAATCTTTATCGGTTTTTTTTATTATTCGATAGATTAATAAACGATAATAATAAGTTATTATATTGTTATTGTAATATGGGGTTAAAAATAAAAATGTTTTATAAGTAATTTCAAATTGTTTATTCGTTATAATTTTATAAACTAGAAATAAATAAACGTCTAGTTAAAACAGTTTATTTTCTCATAAAGAACAATTTATTGAAGTTAAGCAGGTAATAGCGGTTCACCGTAATTATGCGTTTTGTAAATTCGTTGCACGTAATATAGTCTATTTTATTTGTATTCACTCATTAGTCCGTAACCACTTAGAAAAAATTCTTATCGCTCAGGAATGCTTTTGTTCTCACTCACGGGCCGGTCGATGACTTGAATCCAGTTCGATTTAAGACCATATGTTTAATGCAATAAGGTTGTATTTGGTTTAAAGGACTAGAAATAATAGAAGTGTGTTTGTCGCAAAGATTCAATTTAATATAATAATATTGTCCTTTAATTACCACTATGTGGGTAGATTTGCTAGTTGTAGTTTGTTAGAGTACTTTATCAAACTACAACTAGCAAATCTACCCACGTTTTTTATTAATTTTTACCCACGTTTTCAATTACTCAGTAGTAGTAGCCTACCTAAGTTGCCTATCTCAAATGTCAAAGTTAACAAATCGTATTTATTAGGACTTATTGCGGTTATAGCTTAAGTATTCATTTTCATTATGAAAAGAAGATTGAAGCTAAACCTCAAAATAATCCTTATTACGGATATCACAATATAATTTTAGTATTGCTATAATCAACATAGAATTTAATACTTCGTATAACCCCCATTATTAGCAATGCAATCAAATAAACGCTGGCGCATCGACCCTACAATATTACTACATATGTCTATTCCTCTTATATTTTCCCAGATTTCTAGGCAATGCAGCTTCAATTGCTCATCAGTCCTCTCATTCCTTGCGTTCCATCGCTGTGTGATTAAACCCCATAGATTTTCTATGGGGTTGAGGTCATCAGGAGGTCGTGCCGGCCATGGAATTACTTCTCTAAAATAAAAAAAGGAGTACTGTTAGGCTACTAAGCAAAATACTAATATTACCTACGATTTAGAAACAAAATTATAATGACAATAGATATGTTACATATATTTATAGAATTAATATAGTTATATTAATCCATCATTCAATAATCTAGGTAAATAAATTTACTTCGGAATTATATTTTCTTCTATTTAGACTTTATAAAACGTTTTAAAAAATTAAGGATCAGCAGTTCTACTTTAATAAGATAAATTGTTTAATAAAATAATTTAATCATTACACTTACACTCAGTCCGGTTTCATCAGATATTTGTGTTATATTAAGTCCAATTTTACGCAGCGCAATAATATTCGCTTTCATTTCAATGTTCAAATTTGCTTGCATTTTAAAAGGAACTACAACACCGCTAATATATAGATATAGAACACACGTCGCTAACCCACAATGAACAACGTTCTATTTAGTCGCGATTGAATGACTCTTTAAGTTAACTGCATCCATCTACACAAGCATTAGGTTGCTTAGCTTGGGACTAGATGGCGCTGTGTGAAATGTCCAGGGATATTATTATTATTATTATTATTATAATTTATTTATTTTGATTTCTGTGGGTATAATCTTAAAATTTTACGAATAAGTAACTGTAGTCAATAGCGTGATTAAGTATTCAATGTGTGTGTTGAGTGTGTGAATAGAGTGTGTGTGTGTATACTATAAAGTATAGGAATTACTCATTAGAAGAAGGTCGTAAGTTAAACAGAAGTGTCAATCTATTGCTTCGTGAAACTGGCGCGCCGCTTTGGACCGCTACTGTACACAGCCTCCACCATACTGAATTCTTTCTGAGAAGCAGTTTTGAAGGTATCGCTCATCAGACCGCCTGTAGATACTTCGCCTTACATCAGAAGTGTAAAGTGAGAATCGAGATTCATCTGTGAACAAAATTCTTGACCACTCTTCTTCATTCCACTGTATGTGATCACGGGCGTATCGTAGTCTCTCTCGAGTTTGGGGCCACTCGCTGGTCTTCGGGGTTTCAGATTTGCTTCAGCAAATCTTCTTCTCACTGTACTGTCACTAATGTAGTCCCTTCGGGTCTGAAGAAGCTGTTGCCGGACTTCGGTGCATTACGGTGGCGATTTCTCAACACAGTGGAAACAATATAACGGTCTTCTCGGGCACTAGTACACCTGGGTCTGCCATTACAAGGTCTCCTCAAATGGTTTCCAGTCTCTTCGTAGCTTCGCTTCACCTTCTGGACCGTTCGTAACGTCACACCCACCATACTTGCAGTACGTCGCATACTGATGCCTAGTTCCAGAAAAGTCATAATCCTTGCACATTCTTCAAGTGAAAGAGGCATGATAAATAAAATTTATGTGCTGTTGTCTAACTTAGCTTTTGTAACAAGACTCATCGATCAAGAAAAAAATTGAAAACAAAAACAGAAACAAAAAAATGGATGGTAAAATTGTAATTCGAAAAGGATTATTTTTGTTTTTATAGCTCTTTTCAGCCATTTCTTAAAAGAAGGTTCTCGACTATGAAGATTTTATATACAAAATTAAACTCAGTTTCGAGTCCTTTTTATTTCGAAAATATATCTTGTGTACTTAAAAAAATATTCCAATTTTTAAAGTGTAATACTTAGTTTTGCTGTGTAATTTTATATTACACATTTTCTGCCTCGAGTGACATAAAAGTGTTAACCAATCCAAGCTGCTCTCACTTAACTATTCGTTCGTTCACATTCTTTCCTACATTATTGCCGTTCTAACCCCTCCAATTCCTTTTACATTCCTATTTCATTCGCCATAAACCGAGTCCATACGACGTGCAGCACATCTCCCACTAAACTTTTACGTGTGAGCATTTACGGAACTGCACGCGGAAACCTCCGCTGTATCGTCTGAATATTTTATATGAACGTGTGTTCGGGCAGCAAACAGATGTCGGATAGACAGAAGCTTCGATGATTGGGAAAGTTTTTGTTAATTTTGTAACTAGTTTTGATCTGAAGGTCAATTCTCGTAATTTAAAACGTTTAAAATCTAGTCGCAGTCTCATCTCGGCGACAAACAAATGTCAAAAACTTGTCAAAATGTAGGGAAATTAGAAGTATTTTTTGACAGATTGACTGAGATCAGACTGTGAACGGTCTTAAAATTACGAGAATTGCCCCTCTGATTGCTTATTTAGTTTAAAACTATATTCAATATCAATATATAATTGGCTTTTCAAGTTAGTAAGTATGGAAAGATAGAGAATAATATTGTTTTTGTATTTCCAAAAGTTTTAGAATAAAAATTGATTGTTTTGATGACAAAAGTGGGTTAAGACTATTCTTGTAGAACCAAAATATTTGAAGACTTTTAAGATGTTTTATCGTTGAAAAGTGAGAAAATCAATTGGATACGCGGTTTTCTTTTATCACTTCGAACTAGACAGAGAGAGAGCATGCAGCAGCCGTACGGATATAGGTAGGAATGATAACTGTTATCATTCCTACCTATATCCGTATGGCTGCTGCATGCAGACCAACTATACGTATCTTCACTAGGATCGCATGTGAAGTGTAGTGTTGTTCCCGCGGGTCGGCTAACTGTTAGTCTAGTAGTGTCTAGTTGGGTGGTCGAGTGCCTGACATGTTGTTAGAGGCCAGTGTGCTGGTTGTTTTGTTTGTTGTCTCAATTGGGTCAGTGTGCTGTGTGACCTCTGGGCTGTGTTGGACTGGTTTAGTGACTAAAGTTGTGACTGGGAATGTGTTTGTAACAAATCCGAAACAGAAACGTTCTCGTAATGCACATAAATAGTTAAATACTCCGTCTCTAGTGGTCTGAAGAAATTATAAGACACGATTTATTATAAAAATAGTATTTTATGTACCTAACATAAAATACTATTTTTATAATAATTCGAGATGAACGTAATCAGGACTGGACTGGTACTTAAATGACAACAGATTCTTCTACTTACACTTAATCCTATTTATTTTTTCCGTCTTTAATCAGAGAAGACTCGCGTCCTCTGCCCGTGTTTTGTGACTCTCCAGTGGTTTCATTGAATTGCAATTTAGCTCCCTAAAAACTCCAATTACATTATTATGTTCTAACTGGGATTTAAACCAACGATTTAAACAAGGACTTTCCTAGTTTGTTTTTAGACGTTTAATGTAATTTTAATGGGATTGTGCGGCTCACGTTAGCCGCATGCACACTGACCGCTGGGCAACAGCCTACACCCCATGGGTGCTTGAGGACGGCACCGCCGAGGCCGGCCCACGATGAGGTGGCGAGACTACCTAGACACGTACCGCAAGGGTTGGATCGAGGTGGCACTAGAAAAGGATGTTTGGAAGGAATTGGGGGAGGCCTGTGCTCAGCAGTGAAGGCTAATAAAAAATAAAAATAAATGTCTCATAGAATAAAATAAGTCTGATCCTTCATTATCATTATTACTGCTTATAGAGTCTGGATTTTCCGAAACCATTTCTACATTTAGATTCAATGAAACCTGAAACAGCAGAACCACAATAGAAGCTCTAATTATTATACATAGGTACGTAAGTACAAGTTCCACAAACTTGTCGACTTGTTGAGCCAGTTACAGGCGACTGTCGCTTATTAAATTAATTGTGATGTAAACGTCTTTGCTCCACTAGGCAGCTAGACAATGGCGGTACTTTTAGGGTTGGTTCACATTTGCCCTGCATATTATGGAAAAAAAAGTTTGTGACTTTCACTATCGAGCCCATTACAACTGGCTTATACAACTTCCCTTAGGTATTACTGAATTGTTTACTTTCAGTAGGTACTTGATATGCTCGCTCGGGTGGACGCACCCTAAGCACCTACTTATACATAGAATGTGGTGATGATACTAATCAGTACGATATATTAATATAGACTTTCATGTAAAACAGTCGTTTTAACGAAGTCATCCTCATACAAACAAACAAATAAATCCCAATCACCATCATTTAATTTATACCTTCTTCAACGTAAACAGTTTGACGTCAACACATGAACATTAGCGAGGGGGACGGATATCGGAATCACAACAGGGCTTATTTGTGGCATCGGCAGGATGCGAGGCGTCACGCGAACAAACACGCGGCTATTAACATTCCTCATATCAATATATGAGAGTATGTATACGGCTTTTAGTATACTTCTAATTCTGTCCCAGATCTTTCGATCAAGAAAGTTATTGGATACACAATTTGCTGTATAACAATCGTTGATTATACCTACACGACTTGCAGTAGATTGATTTTTGTATAGGATATTTTATTTTTGAGTGAATATAGAATTTTAGATTAGGCATCATTGTCATTATATAGTATGGTGTTTTAGTCGCGAGCCAAGGACAGTTACGATTTTTAGGTACTTTGTACTTACTTACCACTTTAAAGGAAAGTTTTACCTTTTAAGTTTAGATGATCATTTATAAGTTCAAGCGAGGTTGAAACCAACCTTTTAAAATAATTGAGATAAAATTACTGTTTAAAAGCCTCTCTATTGTTTTAATTTTGATTTATGGTACCAAATCTTTGGTTATCAGGGAATGTTATTTTGTGGTGAAGTGTTATTTGTTCAATGAAAGCTTGGGAATGGTACTCAGAGTTATTAATTTAATTTTATAGTAATGGTTAACAATGACATAAATATAATGGTTCACCATGACTAACTTTTGATTTTTTAGTTTTAATGGATGATAAGAAAACATTAGAAAACAACAACACAATTTTTAGGAGTTTAACAGTCATTAATTTAAGGTGTAATAATGTCTCAATAGGCTATTACTGCTAGTGGTTTACTTCGAAGATCATAGCGGGTTACAAATCCAACTGAATTAATCCAATTGTTAATAAATAATAAATTAATACTTTGATTGGCGTTGAATAGAGATTTCATAAGGATAATACAAACAACCAGTGCATTGATAATTATTAGAGATGCGCCGAATAGTGGTTTCACCGAAGAACCGAATACAGAATTATATTCGGTTATGTTCTTACCGAAACGAATATACTGCCGAATAATTCGGTTCCCCGTTCCATAGTTTAGCTTTTGCCAGATAGAGCTGAAAGCTTGGTCTACTTACACCACAATCTACCGCTGCTTGATTATAAATATTAAATTTTAATTACAAATATTCTTGATTTATCTATGTTTAAATTTATTAGTGCGATAGTTGAGAAAACAACATAGTTCATTCATTATGCATAAGTAAACCTTTCTTATTACAATATAATTGTAATTTGCTAGTGAGATTATTGCAATTAAAAATTACTGTTCTTTTAAGATACTTAATTTTATGTAACTATTAATGCTAGATTATATTTGATTACTTACCTGTGTTTAATTAGGTATATCATGTAACTATCAATGCTACGTTATATTTGATTACCTGTGTTTAATTATATATTTGTTTTAGTACCTTACAATAAACGATTTCTAATAAATATGATTGTTAAAATATGGGATTCCTTTTATTTATTTTGCCCTAAAGGCTGATTTACAATGATCAATTAAACCGAATACATTCGGCATTTCAACCGAATGATTTGGCCGAATACGAATACCTCAAATTCTGAAGAATACGCCGAATACCGAATATAAAACGAATATTCGGCGCATCTCTAATAATTTTATATCACCATGACAATTTACAATAAATTCTATTCGTTATCGAAAAGTTCTGAATTTATAATTGGAGAATTATCTGTCAGTGTAGATATGTACCTACAGGTTGTAATGTAAGGATAATTTTCAATTCATTCTAAGATCGAGCTGCACTTAACGTCATACATATTACACGTCTACAGTGACTGTAACTGTAACAGTCAATAGTCTGCTAACTGCGCGTTACCATTCAGATGCGGTATGAATAAGAGCGGTAATGCGCGGTAATATGCGGTAACGTGCCGTAATGTGCTGTAATGTCGCGCTACAAGATACCGGCTATATTGTAGCGATATAACCTCGCAATGGAATGACGCCGAAGGACCACTGACAACGTGATGTAGAAGCAGCGGGATGAATGTGTGCTGAAAGAATTTCACAAATATCATCACAGACAACACAACTGTGCTCTGAAAACTGACACCATTCAGCCTCTAGCTAATCAGCGACATAGCATCAATAAAGTTACTAATAACCTGTCGCTATCTGCTATACTGATACTCTTATCTAATGGAGCTCATCATTGGGAATCTTAGCATACTCTTAAAGGGGCGGATCAACGATCCATTTTTCTTTAAATAGGTACTTAATATAGAGAAAGGGATAGAACAATAAAATAATCATACTCATATTTGCCATAGATGGCACATACTGTAACATAGATGGCACACACTGTAACAACAGAAATTTCTTCTTTAAGACCGTCTCGTCGTTGTGAATTGTGTTAAATGGAACTTCTTTACTTCTTCTTGTGATGTAACTGCATTCTTATTGTGGAATGCGGTTATATCGAGCAGTAATCGAGTCGAAATATTGAAAACCCATTGTATTGAGTTATTATCAAAGAATGTCCTTCAACGAACGGCCTTTCGAGGCTGTCAGCACTTAGAAATGTATTGCCTGGTATCAGTAATCATATTGGACCATTTATATTGCTGCACAAGGTAGCATTCATAGTAAATATTGGGTAATACTTATAACTTGTAAAATATTGTAGCAAGAATTTTGGCGAACAATGTGACCGGTTTAGGGCAGACACCAAATTTTAAATCATTTAAGGTTAACCGTCGCTTAAGTTGACAAATCAATAATAGTAGATTTTTCGGGGATAAAGCTGTGTTTTATGTCACAGGCGCTATATTCGCCCAAGACGAAGACACCTTTATCCCCGAGGAGAACTCTCTACTTACAGACCTTCAAGTGAGGCAACAGTAAAAAGCAATTCGATACTCATTTTTTTTTCTGTTAAAGTTTTCATACGAATTTGTAGTTGAGGTTCCAAATTCAAATCATCAAAGGTTTTAATGACTTCAACTTTGTCATCATTCTCGAGGCCTCAAAACCCTACAATTCATGACAGTCCTCCATACGGAAATTAAAAGTTAATCCTCTTATACACAACATGCAAAGATATGGCACGTAATGAAGTTTCCGTGTTGTTTTAGAGCAAGGAGCTAAGCGGGAGCGACTGTGGCATGGGCGTGCGCGCGCCAGACACCCTGCCCGGTCTCACACATCACTACTGTAGCGACAGGTAACTGAAGTTTATCTAATTTGACAGAGATGCGTGACGAGTGGGCGGGATTTGCACCCCAATGCCGCTTTCATTATCTCCCCAAGGAATGCGCCTTTAAGAATATTCAGATATACTTACAATTATGTACGAGTACTTTACGAATATCTTCGTCATGAGTCTGGAACAGAGGTGCCAGATCAAGATCAAGAAATCGGAACCCCACCTATGTGACAGGAGGAGGTGGAAAGGTTTCCTACGTGGGATGAGATGTGAGATGGAGAAACACTGGATGTCTTTTGGACAGTTTAGTTGGCTGCATCTTGTTTTCCTTTATACTTAGTTTTTTTTTAATATTCGGTTTGAAAGTATCCACATAGTGGACGGCAGCAGTATTTACTAAAATTGGCCAACATTTTGTGAAATACTGGTTCAATCCCAAACTATTCAGAGCACCTGCAATTTTCGACACTATGACCTAAATTGGTATTGCAGTAACATATTTTGTAGCTTTCTATGCTACACGGGGTACTGCGTCGTTCATGCAGTGCAATGTCGTTTAATTTTGTATGAATCCGTATGCAGCACGCTGTAAAAAGTTCCAGTTAAGTAGTTTCAATCTGTAGAATGACCTCTGTAGTTAAAGTAAGGTTCCTTGATATTTTTACTATGGAGATAAAAGGTCTTTTTTACTCTGGGAGATACTGAGCTGAGTGGCGCACAAAACAATGTCTTTAATTTCTTTATAATTTTCTAAGAGCACAGAGTGATGAGATCATTAACAACCAATATTTAAAACCTGTCAAGATAGGTCGGTTTGAAGACAGATCCAGAAAGAGGATAGGGTCGGGTTCTGCTAACTTTTTGTATTAAGCGGCTAAACCAACATACAAAAATAACTTTCCAGGTCTCCAGCGAAATGCAACATAATGGGCGTATCAAAGCTAGTAAACGAGCCGAGCCCCAGCAGTTCGGAGGAATCGAACTCCCCCACGGAGATCAACTGCTACCGGCGCCTGGGCGAGAGGCCTCCTCTTATGAAGAGGCTGGCCATGGGGCTAAGCGGGGCGCTGTTGCAGCCCTCCGACGATGACTCCACGCCTCTGGTCGCAGATACACCCACCACGTAAGTTGTAACTGAATAATAATAATAATTTATTTATTTAAGTAACAAGGACTCATTGTGTTAGTAAACTTAAGAACTACTCGTATGTTAGTTTATTGTATTTAAAAATTATTTCATGATGACACTGCAGTGATTGATGTACACGCAATCGAGCCTGCTAGCATTTTAAGGATATTGTTGGAGCTGGCCCGTACTCTGCGCACCAGAGATGCACATCTAATTCGTATCGTTGCGTAAAAGCAATTTATATGTGCGTCTGCGAACATTCCCGATGCGCTACGAAAACGGGGCAGCCCCACCAACAACCTGAAAGTGTTGTTGTACTGGACACGAAGGGCGTTGTACGACCGTTGGGTATATCTAGCCCACAGGCTGCACGTGTAAAACGTACAATAAGCTCGAAACAGAGTATTCTTGACTTTGAACGAGCAGCGTGCAAACTTGCTATCTAGCATGTTCGCCCTTACCGACAACGCCCTCCGCTCCTGCTCAATATCAAATTCGTCATTGAGGTCAGGGGTCAATATATGACCCAGATACTTGAACTTAAATACTCTTTGTAGTGGAGTCCCATTGAGTAATACAGGTGGTACATACCCCGGACTACCCCCAGCCTTAAAGACCATCATCTCTGATTTCTTGGAGTTGTATATCAAACCATGTGCTTTGGCATACTCCTCACATTTGGCGACCAATTTTCTGAGACCATAGATTGACGCGCTCAGAAGCACCATATCGTCTGCATAGCTAATATTATTAACACAGATACCATCTACATAGCAACCCACTCTGGTGCTACTGAGCTCGCCAATCAGCCCGTTCACATACAAGTTGAAAAGCGTGGGTGAGCTCAACCCTCCCTGCCTCACCCCGCATTCCAACCTGTATGGTCTGGAAAATGTTCCAGCCCATCGTACTATTGATCTGATTGCTATAGCAATATTTAAAGATGTTTATCAGCTCCATTGGCAACTTATCCTCCTCTATTTTTCTCCACAGTACGTCATAAGCAACCAGATCAAAAGCCTTGGATAAGTCGAGGAAGCTAGCATAAATCGGCGTCCCACGCTGTGTATAGTATGTGACAGTATGCTTAAGACACAACACTGCAGTTTCCGTTGATAAACCACGTCGAAACCCGAACTGGTTGTCATGAACATTGACAGTTTTATTTAGTTGTGTATTAAGCAGACTGTCAAACACTTTTGATATTGTAGTAGCTAGTGAGATGGGCCTATAGTTGCTCGCATCATCTCACTAGGCAAGCAACTATGGCTCATACAAAAGCTATAAAGGTTTAGGTTTAAAGAATTTATTCTCATAAGAACAGTATATAGGTTCACTTACAATGAGATACAAAGTAATTGCTTAAATCTAAATACATTTTGCCTCTGGTGCGTGTTGGTGAAGTTATACAAACAAATCTTGGGTAGGTAAGAAGTTGCTAACATTGTTTGATAGGTATGCGGTATGATTACATTTTATGAATATGATTTTTTAGTTTAATTTTGAATAAGTTAATGTTGTTACACTCCTTTACGTCATTTGGCAGGTCATTAAACAGCTGTGCTCCTTCGAACAAAATGGTTTTTTTACCATAGTTAGTACGAGCTTAAAGCATTGTTAGAACTCTAGCCAAGTGTGGTTATAACTCTACATACCTTTAGAAGACTTGTGATTTTGACCAATGTTGCAAGGGGCTTTTGCTAGCAGTATTCCTTAATACGTCAATAAATATCCCAAAATAACCCCTAAATCGGTCAATATATTCCTGGAAAAATAGCACAACACTACTTAGAATAGTTTCTAGTGACTATTCACAATTAAATTAGGCTGAATAAAGTCTCATCATTATAATTGTTAACGTAACCAGAATATTTGGGCTGCTTGTTTCCCAAAATCATGGTAAGATGACGCTATTTTGCTTGCGCACAGATAACTTCTGTATTGGTGTTTAGCAGATTTTGGCACTCGTTTTCTAATGTGTCTTTTATTATTTCATCCTGATCCATCATCCACTATTCTCATTTTGCACAATAATATTATTAACAACAAAATGTACCTATTCTTATTTGCAGCCCCACAAACCTGCCTCTGTGCATGAACGGGGGCTACATCAACGAGGCGTCGGAGGCGGAGGCGCGCACGCGGGAGAGCAACCGCGAGCCCCCCGCCGTGCCCGCCGCGCCCCGGCGGACCGAGCACCTCATGCACTCGGATCTAGATGTGGACTTCAGGAGGTGTAACAACATGAAGAATAGGTGGGTACTTAATAATGAGGATTGAATCCATCAACGTGTAACGATTAAAACTTTCAATATTCAAAAGCTTTATGAGTTACAGCCCTTTCTTAGTAGTGCAAGAACTCCTATGGCCGTATCTCAAACGTAAACAAATCTTAAAAAATACGAACACGTCCAACATGCGAGTAATCGAAAATGTTTGTAAACCGTTCATTTGAAGTTTCCTTCTTTATTAAAAACGTTCTCTAATTTCAAGTAGCTAAAACTTCAATTCACAGCAGAGAGTTTTAAACTTTTGGGAATCGATTTATCAGAAAAGAAAGGTCTGTGAAAAAATACAGCAACACAAATTCCCAATCGACACCTCGGTCCAGAACTTTTAAAGTTGTACAAAAGGCTTTATAAAATCTACTCCGCAGATTTAAAATATTCCGTAACGAGAGATGCGGAACTGGGTCCATTCTATTTACTTTTTGCTTTGAAAAAAGTTCTATATTAAATTACCGCGATGATAGCGGCTTAATGGAAACTGGGTCACGACTTTTCATTCTTGTGAATGGTTCCCAACAATATTTTATTTTAATACATTAAAGCTTAGAGAACAGAGCAAATGACGTCAGAACTTTTGTTGAATGAACATTATGAACGCGTATTTGAAAGAAAGCTTTATGAGAGTTTGGAGTTTTCTGTTCTGCAGTGAGCCGAAATGCAATAGTGTTTGGTATTTGCAAATTCTGCGATGAATTTCTATCTATAATTTACTGTCTGTACCAGTTTTTTCTCCAGCCACTCAATTCTTTTTTCATTTAAATGGAAAGTATTACATTTTTTTTTCGATCAGTCTCTACTGTCCCACTGCTGGGCAAAGGCCTCCCACAAATCCTTCAATTAATAGATTATTGATGTTTTTTTGTTTCTTTATATGCCAATAACTCATATATGGCTATGTCCTTCCAGTGAATCTGCAGCGTGTAGTCGCACGACGTCCTCGTCGTCGGGCGCGTCGTCGTGCGGCGGCGTGCCCGCCAACAACAACGTGCCGCGCGCCGAGCCCGAGCTGCGCCAGGCGCCCTGGTTCCAACACGGAATACCTAGAGAGGTGAGGGTTGGCAAACATTGCTATGTCCTTCCCTGATTCAACAACCTACAGTCGCGCCAGCAACAATGTGCCGTGAGCCGAGCCCGAGCTGCGCCAGGACCCGTGGTTCCAACATACCGCATACCATGCGGCATACCGCGAGTGGTAAATCCTCACCTCACAAATACATATTAGTGAGAGGTTGTGGTGATTCCAAGAAGCCAGACTAGATCAACGATCTGTGATCATTTGGCACATTGGTAGTCGTTAAAATAAATCCTCTACGGATTGGTACATATATTTGGATGAAGACAAGTTGTTATATTTCTTGTCCCAGTAGCAAAATATTTTACATACTAAGAGTCTCAAACTTAAAACTCAAACCTTTTATTTCAATTAAACCAATTACAGGCACTTTTTAATTGTCAAAGGGTGGTAAGTCCGACCGATGACGCTGGTTGTCCATTCCACAGCGTAGTAGGTTTCTATGGAAAAGAATGGGCAAGGACTCCACGGACGAACTATTCGGGCTAATTCCCAACTGTCCTCCCTTTTCACTTCGATAAAGATTGTTAAAAAAAAATCCTACCAATATTTTAGCTTGCTAAAAACAGATTCCAATGTATTTCCATACCTATGAATCCTAAGGCTTATTTACTATTTCTTTCAATTCTTTCCATGCCTTTTTAATGGGACAAGGCATCGACTCATCAACTTCTTCAATTTTTGGATTTCATTTAATTCAATGCGTTGGGAAAGTGTCCAGTTTGGAGACGAGCTCTATAGGGCCGTGCGGATGGCGGAGCACGGCCTCTTCCACATAATTAGGAATAAGGAACATTTTATCAGGCCAGGGTAATTAAGGAACGCCTCAGCAACATGTATCACATTATATCAAAAGGAATTATTCTACTTTTTCCAGCTAGGATTTCATAAATTCAGGTTAAAAAAACTTTAGGTCTAATAAAATCTTTGGCCAAATACGAACTGGTCCAAACGCCTCCTTTCCAGTTAGTGATGTTCCTTCAGATACCCTTGAACTATTACTTAATATGTATTTCGTATCTACATTACAGATAGCACTAGAAGTGCTGAGCTCGCAGCCGGTGGGCGCGTTCCTGGTCCGCGGCAGCACGACGCAGACGGGTTGCTTCGCGCTGTCGGTGCGCGTGCCGCGCGACTTCACGCCGGCCGGCATCGCGCACTACCTCATACTGCGCACACCCAAGGGGTATAAGATTAAGGTGAGCTCATCGTAGCGGCTCATAGGGTACAATTATAATTTTCTTATCATTTAAAATTTTCCAAAAGTCACATTAATTTGCGATTATTTTCTGAACCTAGCTTCCATATGCATTATCTTCCTATCTTATATCTTCATTAGCCGTCATCTCAGAATTCATTTCCTTCCTAGCCTTATTCTTATCTTTCGTTAAACATACCACTAGAAAATAAAACTGGGTATTCATAGTCTGTCTTTTACTATCGAAACGTTTAATTCTTATTCCAAAGCAATGTAAATTACATTCTTAGTTAGGTCAAAATCTATCTGCTTAGCCTTTGAACGACAATGTTGAGGTCGGCCTCCAGTCTAGCCAGATGCAGTTGAATACTAGTATTTTACATGGAGCGACTGCTTATCTGACTTCCAATACCCAGTTACTGGGTAACACGACGAACTTGTTCATCCACGACTTTCAATGACTAACCACACATAACATTTGACCGTCCCAGGGCTTCACCAAGGAGTTCAGTTCCCTGTGCGCCCTCGTGACGCACCACAGCGTGATGCCGGAGCTGCTGCCGGTGCCGCTGCGCCTGGCGCGCGCCGGCCGCGCCCCCGCCGCGCGCCGCGACCACGCCGACCTGGACGCGCTCACGCACCCGCACCACGCGCACCCGCACCACGCGCACGACAACCGCGCGCAGAGGCACACGCCGCACCACAACCCCAACCATCCGCAGCACCAGCACCACTTTCTGGCGCAGCTCGATGTTTAGACCACTCTTTGTGCTGCGTCCTCGTTTCGTGACATTTTAGCTCACAATACTCCGTACACAATGAAAGACACGCTTTATGGATACGGGGATCGTGACAGTATCTGTATCCTATTATCTCACGAGGCGGCGGTATTGCTCACGTTAGTGTGTCTGATCCATTGGAATACTACAAAATGTGGACACTGTTTTCGCCGAGATTATGCAAACTGTTGTTGTTATAAATCTGTTCTGCGATTGTGTAAATCTTGATTTTCGATTCCACTTCTGTTTCCATAGTGGAAACAAAGTTCCGCTGACTTTAACAAGGCAAGTGGATTCAGAAGAGTCAAAATTGATTCACTTAGATCAAAACGTGGACGTGTTTGTTGCGAGCTGTATGTCTAATTACTACTAGAATTCTATCACAGACATGCGTCTGACTGCAGTTAATTTTTGCTGTGAAATTATTTTAAAAGAATCTGTTTCAAGTTTGCCATAATATTCATGTCAGACAAAGTTAAATCGATAAACGCACGTAGTTATAATGCCGAAAACACAATTTCTCACTTAAATTAAACATTACAATAATAATATCTTTGCATTAAAAATATCTATTCACTGTTATATAAAACATAAATAATAATAAAAAATAAAAAGATTTCTATATCATTGAGTAAAGAAGAATATCTAAAATAGTCATGTTTAAGGAGTCATTAAATTATTGTATGTTGTCTAGTATCTGTTGGTAAGTTCTCTTTTGTAAGAATAATGTGATAAATATCATACTTAGGGTGTGTACGCAAATGTAAAAAAAAATATTTGTAAAAATAAAAATGTGTATATGGATTGTAATTATTAGAAGATTCGTGTCATAATCATAGTTTATACGATAGTTATAGAGAAGGGACATGCGCATGGTTTGTTTTCAGCGACGACATCAATATTCTACTTACTATACAATGGTTTACGGTTTTAAACCGAGTTTATTGAAAGTGCAGAATCACGTAGAATTATTCGAATCAAAGCGTGGCTTCTCCTTTCTTGGTTTTCAGTTGAAACTTCAACCCTTTAATGATCTTTTGTCGTCTGAATGAAATTGTCAAAGAATGCATTGACAAAACCAGATGGCGACGTTAGTTCCGAATTTGGCCACGCGCCAAAAGAACCTTGTAGCGTTGTATCTAAATCAATGATGTATTTGCTCAAAACAGCACGCTTCTAGAACGTAGCCTATTGGTGTCGTTGAGTTTCAGATGGTTTGCGCTTAAATTGTTTTATCTGAAAGTTGTGTAGGTATGGTCTAGTCTAATGAGATGTACAGTGATTGTGTGCGCACGGTTTGTTTCACGAATGATACCACACATTATAATAATAAGTTATTTAGATTGTGTAACGTGTTACAATAAAGTCTGCTGCTGTTGATACGGTGGTTCCATCGCTGGACAAAATATAATTTACATCATGTTTAAGCGCACAAAGACACATAAAGTTCGTGTTTAACTCGGATGTGTTTACTATCCTAACGCCTCTCCAGGTTATATTTGAAGGTGCTGGTTGTGTGCGGTTTCAGTTATTTATATTAGGGGTTAAAGTATGAAATTGCCGATTTGTACTGAAAAATTGAAATTCGTTTTTTTTAATTTAATATATTTATTTAATCAAAATAATTAACATTATTATCTATACATTGCTGCCATCTAATAGGAAGGTCATTAGTGCCTTTGCGATAGAACTCTCGTGATCTAGATTCGACAAACTGTGTGAAAGCATTTTGTACTGCTTCCTGAGAAGAAAACTTTTTATCACGTAGAAAATTGTCCAAATCACGAAAAAAAATGCTAGTCCGTTGGAACAAGGTCTGGCGAATACGGAGGGTGACGAATGGTTTCTAATTGCAGCTCCTGTAGAGTTAAAGGTTTCTCGTGCTGTGAGGTCTCGCGTTATCATCGAGCAATAATGGTGAAGATCGATTCATAAGTCGGGGCTCTTTCACTGCTAGTTTTGCTATCATTGTTCGGAGTTCGACACAGTAGACATCTGCCGTTATTGCTTGACCAGATCGCAGAAAACTATAGTGAATAACACCATGCTGAGACCACCAAACAGTTACCATTACCTTTTTATTGGTAAGCTTTGATTTAGGACACTGTTGCGGCGTTTGACCTGGGGTCAGCCATTGCATTTTTCGCTTACGGCTATCGTAAAGAATCCACATTTCATCACATGTCACAATTCGATCCAGTATTCCTTCATTTCTGTATCGATTCAACAAGGCAACACAAGTTTCAACACGCGTTTCTTTCTGCAGATCAGTCAAATCATGAGGCCCATTTCTCATATTTTTTTTATTTTAATTATTGATTTGACGCAAATGAGTCAATATTGTTAGTAAGGTAACGTTAAACCATGCCGCTAATTCCTGGGTAGTTTGGCTCGGATCGGGTTCCACCATCTCTTTCAATTCATTGTTATTCACCTGTGTGGGCGTTCTTCCACGTGGTTCGTTCTTGGAATCAAAGTTTCCATCACGAAAGCGTTTAAACCAAAATTGCACGATGCGTTCATTAGCAGTCCCCTCTCCAAACGCAACATTGATATTGCGAGCTGTTTCTGCCGCGTTAGTACCGCGTCGGAACTCTTATTCAAAAATAACTCGATTTTTCGAAGTATCCATCTTTCTTGTCTAAGCTGAATAAAAAAAAACAACTGAAAGTCTATAATCGAATGTTGCACATTTTTTTAAAAGAAGAACTTCATAGGTACTATGTGAAAAAAGTTTCACTCAAAATTGTCAAACCATGAAGGTTCTATGTCAATTCGAAGTACCTATTACAATAAAACGGCAATTTCATACTTTAACCCCTATTATTTACACTTTCAGACTCAAAAGGCCTATTGTTTGTGTTCTCTTTGAGCATTGTACTTATATTCCCACATGCAGCATTTATTTTGTCAGCCTAAGTTTTGACTCTTTAAGTACTATTTTACATTAGATGCGTATCTATCTTTAACACCCTGTCTAGTCATCCAGAACTTGTTACAGATCATGTGCTACTCGTGTCAACAACAGTCAGTCTATTGCAATAATTTAAGAGTAACATCGGAGCGACGGTGTCGCCCCACGGTGTTTATTGGGGTTAGGGGTCATTCGGCCCACTATGGAACTGGGACCGAGGACCAGTTACCCCTTTTAAAAATTGATTATGGTTAACTGGGCCCACATCTGTTTTATGCTCATTGTTGCGACCTTTTTATATATTTTAAGGTTTATTACTCTTTAAATATGTTGTCAAAATAAAAGTTATGTCAATGATTCGTAATTTTAAATAACTACAGACCACATTTTGCCTACACTCATCTTAAACTTTACAAAAAGTATTTTTGTCGATACTCATGATTGTAAGAGTACCTACTTCGGGAAAAATTATGCGTTAGTGTGGCAAATGTTTTCCAACTCGTAGAAAACAGTTGGAAAACATTTGTCACACTAACGCATCATTTTTCAAACATGAGTATCGACAAAAATACTTTTTGTAAAGTTTAAGATGAGTGTAGGCAAAATGTGGTCTGTAGTTTTTATAACTCAATAAAATTACGAATCACTGACACAACTGACTTTTATTTTGACAACATGTTTAAAGAGTAAAAAACCTTAAAATATATAAAAAGGTCGCAACAATGAGTTTAATAAAACAGATGTGGGCCCAGTTAACCATAATCAATTTTTAAAAGGGGTAACTGGTCCGCGGTCCCAGTTCCATAGTGGGCCGAATGACCCCTAACCCGTTTATTGTAAACAAGTTGCCTTTTAGCGAGTACCTACACTACGGCTTCGCGTTTATGAGGTACAGACAAACAGAGACACTACAACAAGAGTGACATTTGAAATCTAATCGACTTTGACACTAACTAAAGTCAGATTGACATGCCTGATTGTGCGAATGTCTGTCTGTGTGTCTGTCCGTCATACAAAATGTTGATTGTTATACACTGCCTTAGTACGAGACGTTTGTATAAACATAACGATATCAGTAGCTTAGTCTGTTGATGTTTTACTGTAACTTGCCATCTCATCAATAGTTTATTATTATAGGACGTTAGAACTTGAGAGTGTTTTGATATGGTAACACTGGCAATACTCATGACTATATTTACTGTCTTCAAATTCTATTTATTGTCTTTTCTATTTTGGTTGTGTTTGTTATGGGTAATTTTAGAAGCTTGGGTAAACGTAGCTTTACCTGAGGTAATGGTAAACTGTACTTACATAGAATAGCTTGGCTGAAGCAACTTATGTAACATTAAACTGTTGACCCTGCATTATCTACTGTCACGAAATATTTCGAATGGGCTCATTAAATGTAGGTATACCAACGATTTTAACATTACTCATAATATTTTAAATCCATGTTAGGGCAAATAGTTATGTACTTATGTAATGATCTGAATAATACTGCAAAGCTTTACCATATAAACAAATTACATGTACTTACCTATTTAAAAATCCGCAATGATGATTTTTTTGTCACATGATTTCTTATCTCAAAGATATACATTTTAATCTTACAACTTTAAAGACTTACTTTAGTTAAACGAAACTCGTGTTCCGGGCTCGAAAGAAACTCACTAACACGAGAGCAGGATCCAGACTTTCGAGCTTGTAGCAGCGGTCTCCTGAAACTAGAATGCGCCTACAAGATGCTGAAATTCCTGTACCATGCATGCAAAGTTAATTTGAAAGCAATAAACATTGTTTTACACTGTTTTCTAGATAATTATTTATTTCTTCACAGTTCCGACACCAGATGTCGCCCTGTGAGCTAGGCGTCAGTTTTGTACCTAATAAGCGAATTTTATCCACCTTTACAAATGTAGTAACTACATCAGTGAAACTAATAATTTATTTACGTATAATAAAATCAATATCAAGAATATTACATGACGTTGTTTTATTTTTTGAAACCAGAATCTTAATTGAAATATGTAGCTACGACATTTATTTATTTTTAAACAAGATAACAAACTTACAAACTAAAAATAATAATAATATGTACAGACAACAAAGGGAATAGTAAAGGTACAGGCTTCTAACGCCATCTGCATAAAATAGTAGGTACCTACTGTTTGTATTGCGTTGCATGTATAAATCACAACATAGTAAGCTGCTCAGCTTTCCCATATTAATAAATTATAAATATTTACATATAAGATTTATATTCTGATGTTAAAATGGACATTTTATCTAGGAGAGCCGCTGCTGAAAAAGTATATGTAATCTTATAATGTAAGTGTCTCTCTAATCACTAATCAGCCGTAATTTTATATATAAACAAAATCGATATATGTTAACATTAAATAATATTACCTGTAGGTACACTTGACTTAATATGCTAGTTATCAAAACAGGTAGGGGTTGTAATCCTTACCTAGTGATGAAATACCTAACTTATATTAAGGGCAGTCACAAGCCCATACATACTTCAGTTTAACAAAAGAATTGCTGGCAGAGCAGGTGTGTTTTTAAATTAAACTTAACATAACATCATAATTGCAGAAATCAGAAATTACAATAAAATGAAAATGTCAATTTTCTATTGAGTTTATTTTATAATTGTGGCCCTTGGAAGTATTGGCAAAAGTATGTAGGTACATATTCACAAATTAGCCAGCAACGCAGGTACGACCTACACTAGAATAATTTAGAAATTACATCGCCTGAAACATGCCATTGCGCTACCATCTAGCGGCTGAAATAAGAGTCCATATTTCATGAGTCACCAACCGGTGAAAAGCGCAATCTACCGTTAGGAAACTCCTGTGGTTACTACATCAAAAGGGAACATGTGATTTGGAACCTTGTTTCATTTGCCAACAGTCTCTAGCACACTAAATACTACCTACACTTACATTTTGTGTTTAACTCCGTTAATAGATGTCACTAGTGCTTGATAATTATTTTTGTGAGAATATTGAAAAATAAATAATAGACACGTCAGTATGATATAAGTGATTGCTGCTCTCATTTTGGAATCTCGCACTTTTGAATAAAAACGATGTTTATATTTAACGAAAAAGATGTTTATGTTTTGCATTTAATTTTCCCAGTAAATCTGCCTGAATTAGATTTTATATATAAATAAAGCGATGGAAATCCGCTATTTCTTTAACTAATTAAGTATTACAATTTTTTTAAGCAGGACTTGTGAATATATGAAAATATGGTGTCAACAGTGGCCAATCTCGTACTAACAATGGTTTCTAAATCTAGTATCAGAGCAACAGTTATCAAAACAAAACACAATGCTTAGCGTGGCGTTCGGTGAGCATCGACGTAAGTATTACATCTGAAGAGGTTCGCTTGCAGTCAAGTCAGATGCATCCGCACCTGAGGCCAACACGTCAGCGAAGTAACAATGAGGGTGATGTACAATTATCGGTTAGAGTGGATGTGGTGGGGAGAGTTAGTTGTGAGCCAGTAATGAGGACGAAATTAAAGCTTGATAGCAAAATATCGCAGGGATTTAAGGGATGTTCCGTGATGCGCGAATCTTTTTAAATGTTCCATATTATTTCATGTTGTTTAATTCGTTTGGATCTTGTTTCAGAAATGGTCTAGCAGATATAAGTTGAAGCTCGGAGGGCGATCTTCATCTGTTTCACAGCTCCTGAACATTCATTGCTGGAAATGGACTTTAGAAGTTTAGATACCTAGGCTTGAAATGTATGTTGAGCGCAGAATGTTGTCATTCAAAAAGATGGACGCTACTACTTATCTTAATCAGGTAAGTTCATATGTACAAATATATTATACATCTTATAAGAACGGCAAAGAAAGATAAGTAATAAAAACCGAGATAATGACCGCCTTCATAATAATTCGACACAATAGTAACATTCTGTTGTTTCTCCCCCGGGTATCGTATTCTTCCCTTAACATAATTAGGAGAGTACTCATATTGACTGATCATTAAGAACAAAAACCATAAAATAATAGGAGCCATAACTAGTAACTATTGGTGACATATTTAGAAATGTTATTAAGTCGAGTAATGTTAATAATTACTTTTTGTTTCTATGTAATTTTATTGAAACTACGTCAAAGAAAGCTTTCATATTTTGTATCCACTTTTGTACAATATTTTTTCCATTGTTCAATATTTCTGATACAATTACTATAGGGTATTAAATATTGCTTTGCTATATTAATAGACACGCTGAAGTACCTATTGTGCGAGATTTAAATAATAGCGTGTTCCGAGATGATCAGTGTCGACCGATGTGAAACTAGAAAACAAAAAAAAAGAGCATCAAGGAAAACATATTATAAATTGCTTACACGACTCAGTAAATACATGCGTATGGAAATTTATTTACTCACGCATTTAGAAATGGTCCTGAAAGAAACATAAATATATGAAACATACACACTGAATTAAAAAAAATATAACATCACTAGCTACGTGACCAGTATCAGCTTTAAAGTTTATTGTTTCAGTACACATAAGTGAGAAAGCAGAGACGTGCAGATACGCTGTTTATGAGCCACGTACCACCGCTATAAAGATTTGGATTTGGAGCCAAAACCGAACGAAGTCGAATGAAGCCGAAGTGAGCCCGAAGCGAAGAGCGTTTGTTCTGCTATCAGTATATAATTTGTATCGTTTCTGAGCTTAAGTTTCGTTTAATAATGCATTTGCGGAGTTAAGATAACAGACGCTTGAAATATGTCGCGTTTCAAAGACGATATTATTTTATGGTCTGTTCTTTAGGTGCCATGAAGTAACTTAGGTAATGATCTGCGATGTCTAAATTCATGAGTATGGTTATAAACGAGTGCCTTAATTAATATTTAATGTATTTCTTGGCACATCATGGTAAATAATTATAATGAATAAAGTTGCTACAGTTCCTAAGTACTTAATTAATTATTTAAATACATCTCAAGTATTTAGAGTAGGTGCTTATACTTGCGGTAATTATTACCTACTTGTAATAAATCATGAACATCGCTGGTGTAGCAGCCACGCTTGAACCTCCTTCACCTCTGAACGCTTTAAAATGTAAAACGAATGGACATTACGAGTCTGTAGCTGAACGCAACCAGCGCCGGGTAATGGGTTGTTCGTATTGTTCATTTTTGGGAATGACAATATCTGTGTTTATAGCATGTGAAATTGAGAATGTTGTGATCAGTTTACTTTGTCTAATTTATTTCATCACCGACACTCTCAAAACGTTGAAGGAAAACATCGTAAGGAAACTGGCATGGCAGCCCAGTGCGAGCTGGGCTGGCGTGGTAGATTCTGGCCCAGACCCTCTTACAGAGAGGAGGAGTGCAATGGGAACGTTGTAGACTGCTACGTTGTATGCTTTATGCTTGTGCTTGGGCTAGTTATGCTATGATCAGTTGGTCAAAATGCTAGTACCTACCTACGGCTAATTGTGTTGTTATGAAATTAGAAGGCTGTACCCGGTAGACAAAACTGTTGGTGGGAGCAAATCTCTCTTGCGTGATTGACGAATCCCGGTTTCTTATCTACGGATCATAAGCTAAGTGAACTTAGTGACCTTAAACAAAAGTTCTGCTTTGACTAAATACTACCTAAGGCCAAGTAAAAGTCATTAAATAAATAGAACATAAAGCGCTGAATATTTTGTATTACTATATCTGAAACATGAAATTAATTTTATTAAAAAAAAAATCTTCTCACTTTTGTACAGAACAGACGGGGTTAGTCAAATTTTTTGGCTCCTAAAAGACTTTGCGACCCAGCCCACAGTACATACTTACCGAAAGCGTTCCTACTCTCATAACGCGGCATGAAAGGCGCCGAGCAAATGTACGTTCCGAAGAAAACAAAGGAAATGCCCAAAAATTTGCGGTCCTGCGAAACTGTCCCACTCTATAATTGCATTAGTAATTACTCTATAAAAAAATATGTTTGAACGCACATTGTAAGAATGACAATTTCATACTTAGTCGAGTTTAACAATCCAGCTCATTAAAATACATTTAAATAAATTCGTTAAGGTGTCTGATGGCCTTCACACCATAAGTAATGTTTGTTGTCAAAGATTATCCATATATTCATCTACGAAGCTTCGTTGATAACGCCATGAGTGAGACCTAGAAAGTCCTTTTTCAACCAAGTACCTACTATACGATTGGCAGACACGTACAAAAAACTATAAATTTATACTTCGACTTTTAATATAGTATTCAGTAACTTGACAGTTTAAAAAAAAATGTTACCATACTAAAACTAATAGTGTTGGGGTAGTGAACGATTTTGAGTAAAGAACGAATGATAAAAATAATAAATCATCGAAATAAATAATAATAAATTAATAATTCAACATCATCATTCATAATAATCATAATTCATCGAATATTCGAAAGATGTCCTGGAAGAAAAAAGACACTCAAGAGTGGCTGAATAATAATAATAATCATTAATCACACATTACATTGAAACCAAGTTGTACTACTGAGAAACAAAATATTTAACAAATTCTACAATTTTTAACAGTGTTCATCGTGTTTTTAAGGTAAGTTATTAAAAAAATAAAAAAAATACAGTCAGTCAGTCAGTGTTAAAAGTCGAAGTATAGACGAAGGAAACAAATAGGTAGATATTAAACGAATAGGTAGATATTGGAGTCCCGAGTCCATACAACGTTTTTGGACCTTTCCAAAAACGTTGTTTGGACTCGGGACTCGCGGGAAACTTAGTGTTCCCTTGAACACTAAGTTTACGTTGTAAATTAAATGTTCTTCAGCTCATGGTTTTAGAACCTTATAACGTTACTGCCGTTCAAAAGGAATCACATATAAGAAACAAATGCCTATCTAATAACAGTAACCTGCACATTATCCTTGTCCACAATGACAGTTATGCAAACCTCGGGGACAGATCCCCGATGTCATTCAGTCAGTGTCCGCGGAACTCACAGGGAATGCGAACAATGTTCGATCAGCAGCTAGCTCGAGCAAAACGTTATTAAAGAAAGTTCTAAGTACACACGTGACTCGTGACTGACCTATGTTGGTTATTATTGAATTTGTAGATGGCAAATATGAAAGATAATGTTTTTACGACGAATAATACTATTATGTGAGTTATATGAGGAAATTACGATTTTGTTTGTTCCTGTTAGTTCGTATTTGTTATAGCCCTTATAAAATATATGATTTTATCGATATTGACTTACTATCTAATAATAATTATGACGAAGTAAATAAACATTTTAAACTTACATATTCTGCTACTGGGGAGTTGAGGAGGAGGAGACATATTGTGACAAATATAAATAAGTGCCATTGATTTAAAAGTATTACAAGCATAGTTGTAATACATACATAACTAACAGTTATCATTCATTCAAATTAAGCTGTCTAAGTTAGTTACTTTTGATTTTATTCCAAGCTACCGCATCATCATTTTTATATATAACCCTCATAATAATAACTTTGTGAGACGTCTCACATTAAACAACATTGTACCTTAATAGTTTCAACAGCGCTTGTCTAATCCACATCCTACAAAGTAAGTCACATAAGGTCTATCCTAATAATAACGTCATGCTCGGCTGCATGCTGCAGCATGCCTCGTTTTCTGAACATTCACTTAACTCCGGGACAGCTTTAGTCTGTAAGACTTAAATAGCAAAATATGGGGAATGAAGTAAAATATAGAGAAAAGAAGAACAAGTTTTACATTCTCCAATTAAGTTCTATTTACAGTCATGTTTTAAGTTAACGAGGGTGCAAGTTATTTATTTCAAACCTGTGCTTAAATGAGTACATTGAGTTGAACGGAGAACATGTTTACGTTCCCCAGGGGAGACAAACAAATCGCCTCACTGTCCTTGGCGCGACTCCAAGGTTAACTGGTCCTTCGTCTAGATCTAGACCAATTAATACACGTGGACTAACTTTAGGTAGTAAACTTTGTGTATTTAGGTGACGAAGGGCTTCTAATTAAGACAGGCAAACCATGTAATGGATGTATTGGGACAATGGACTGAATCTACGTCTGATGAACGCTACTTTGGGTTTTAACTCCTTTGTTAATCATTTAAGACTAACAAGAGCTCTTGATTTTCTTAATGACTCCTATATAAATGGACTTATTATATTGACTTATTCTCTTCAAATAGCTAATTTAGTTTAAAGTGTTTATGTATTTGAGATACTAAAACAAGTGCAGTGCTATACAAGAGGGATTTTTAATTTAAGGAATATATTCGCGGCAATCAGCCCTAAGGCCTAGTTCTTTAGCTAAAGCTTATCTAGATAAGATACAGAACCCACTGATGACTTATCTGTCGACACAATAAGCCGGTCCCCCACGCATCACGGATCGCTTTCTATCCGGCGGACGGCTAAAGTTGAAAGCTCTAGTAATCCATACCTTCGACAAATTAAAAAACTTTCACGAGAAGTGGATTTTCCTGCACACGTATTGGGCAGTTTCTGATCCTTTACTAAGATGACTCGTTTCAGAGTAGCTGTGGGTAGTATTGTTTAGGAATCCTACCTTGTTTTAACTTCCCTTTTTATTGTGTGATTAAGCGATCCTGTGCCCTGCACGATGAATTCCTACTTACATAAATACTGTATCAATTGTCTGAACATCAGACTCGATAGCTGCTTGAGGCTTTTGAAATAATCGGAAAGTATTTTAGTAGACATTGGCCCGATTCCCTTGTTCACAAACTAAACTAAATTTAAGTTCAGTATATCTTCCTCTTTTTATTTTGTTAAGAAAAGGACAGAAGATAAATATTAGTTTAGACCTGTCAAATTAGTCCATGCCTGACGTAAATTGACGTATTTTTAGTAGCCATGTTTTTAATCACGTCTAAACTGTCTATGGAGTATCTTAATGTGATAGGACTAAACTAATATTTATCGTCTGTACTTTTCTTATTGAAATAGAAAAAAAAAAGATGCACTGAACGTAAATTTAGTTTAGTTTGTCAACAAGGGAATCGGCGCCATTTACTATTTGAGAAAGGAGACGCTCTCATATTTTGAGAGGCAAAATTATATTATTAAATCAAAATGAAACGTATGCAAATGTTTCCTTAGCAATAAAATGACAAAGGAGATGTTTCAAAACAGGCCCAGTATATGTACAGTACCTCGAAAAATCGAGAAAAATCCCTGGAATTCGGGAAAAATACAGATAAATTGCATAAGCCCTCCTTTCTATATTCTCTAAAATCTTTGAAACTTATTACAATATAGAATTGAATAATTACTTAGAAAATAACAATATCTTATGCAGCGAACAAAAAGGCTTTCGAAAACATAAAAATATAAATATGGCTATCTTTGAGTTTTTAAAAAATATAATGACCGCGGTTGATAAAACTACCCCTGTATGTTCCATCTTCTGTGACATGATACAAGCCTTCGATTATGTTGATCACCAAATATTGGCTAGTAAATTGGAGGCATACGGTATAAGAGGAAACGTTTTACAACTATTTAAATCTTACTTAGCTGATCGAAAACAAATCACACAAATTACAAAATTTAACATAAAAACTAAAAAAGAAGAACAATACCAATCCAAAGTAAGATATGTTAGATATGGTGTTCCCCAAGGCAGCGTACTAGGACCTACGCTATTTATTACCTACATCAACGATCTTCCTAAAGCAACTGTGCAACCTATGATATTATTTGCAGACGACAGCACAGTAAATATTACATGTAATGATAAAAATCTATTTGAAAACGACATAAATAAAGCACTAACATCTATAATAACATGGCTAATCAATAATAATCTAAAAATAAATATAAATAAAACAAATGTTATGAACTACAGTCAAAGACCTCAAAATTCAATTAAATTTAAATTAATATATGATAATAATGTAATAAATCAAGTAGAAACAGCCAAATTCCTCGGTTTAAAAATTGACAGCAGAATCAATTGGAAATGTCACACAGAAGAACTTTGTACAAAAATAAGTAGTTTATCTTTTGCGATGTACAAACTGGCACCAACAGTGAGTAGAAACGCATTATTCATGGCATATTATGGACTTGTTGAGTCGGTGCTTAGATACGGTCTAATATTTTGGGGTAATTCGACAAACACCGACATGGTATTTAAAATGCAAAAGCGTTGTATTCGGGCTATGTTTAAGATCAAAAATACCGACAGCTGTCAACCACTGTTTATAAAATACCATATACTGACACTTCCTTCACTATACATCTTGGAAATAGCTTTGTTTGTTAGAAACAATCCTCACTGGTTTCCTCTTTTGTCAGACAATGTCACTAGAAATAGACGTACTAAATATAGGAATTACTTACAGCCTCACTCTGCGAAAACAGCACTCCTTCATAAAAGCGTATTTTGTATGGCACCATTAATATATAATAAAATTCCAGAGGTTATTAAAAATATAAACCAGCCAAACCTATTCAAAAGAGAACTTAAGAAGTTACTTACTGAAAAATGTTATTATTATATTAAAGATTATTTAAATGATAGTTTCTAATCTATTTGTTATATTTAAATTTTGTTATGCTTTTTTTCTGTATTGATTGTGTTATATATTTCAAGTGGCTATAATCTATATTTTATTTTGTACGCCAATGGTGGCAAATCATGTTGAAACACAGATTTTCACTTTTACATCCACATTTGCATGTATATGTATAATGTTACACATGTTTACAAATAAATATATCTTTATCTTTATCTTTATCTTTACAAGCGTTGCATTCGGGCTATGTTTAAGATCAAAAATACCGACAGCTGTCAACCACTGTTTATAAAATACCATATACTGACACTTCCTTCACTATACATCTTGGAAATAGCTTTATTTGTTAGAAACAATCCTAACTGGTTTCCTCTTTTGTCAGACAATGTCACTAGAAATAGACGTACTAAATATAGGAATTACTTACAGCCTCACTCTGCGAAAACAGCACTCCTTCATAAAAGCGTATTTTGTATGGCACCATTAATATATAACAAAATTCCAGAGGTTATTAAAAATATAAACCAGCCAAACCTATTCAAAAGAGAACTTAAGAAGTTACTTACTGAAAAATGTTATTATTGTGTTAAAGATTATTTAAATGATAGTTTCTAATCTATTTGTTATATTTAAATTTTGTTATGCTTTTTTTTTCTGTCTTAATTGTGTTATATATTTCAAGTGGTTATAATCTATATTTTATTTTGTACGCCAATGGTGGCAAATCATGTTGAAACACAGATTTTCACTTTTACATCCACATTTGCATGTATATGTATAATGTTACACATGTTTACAAATAAATATATCTTTATCTTTATCTTTAAGTGCATATTTTTCTTGTAATCATTTGATATTTATCAACTATTTTTATCGACTTTCAATATGGCGTCTCGCCAATTTAGGTACTCTGTGGTTAAAAAACAATGACAGTATACCATAGATCGACCATCTATATATATAAAATTCAAAGTCCTGACTGACTGACTGACTGACTGACTGACTGACTGACTGATAGATCAACGCACAGCCTAAACCGCTGGTCCTAGAGACCTGAAATTTGGAGGGTGTGTTCTTCGTGAAGAGTAGGCATCCACTAAGAAAGGATTTTTCGAAATTCCTCCCCTAAGAGGGTGAAAAGGGGGGAATTCGTTTGTATGAAAAATCTTATTCCTTGAGTTAATAAACTTGAAACTTGGCTCGAATACTTATCTAAATAAATTATAAATATTGACAGTTTTTTTTTCTTCTAAACTACCCCCTAATAAGGGATTGGGGGGTTTCAAAGTTTGTATGGAAGAATTTTAGCGCGCAGTCCGATTTACTCGAAACTCAGTATTTATACCTAATATTGAAAGTAAAGAATAATGTGTATCAGGATTTTTTGAAAATCTACCCCTGACGGGCTGAAATGGGGTAGTCAATTTTTCAGGGGAGGATTTTACTGCATGGCTTGATTAACTCGAAAATTAGTATAAATAATCTTTGAGTCAAGTTATGAATACATCCCAAACGATTTTTTTTAATTCCACCCCTATGGGGGTGAAAAGCGGGGATACAGTTTATATGAAAAATCTTCTTCATTAGGTTAATAAACTTGAAACTTTTCAAGAATACTCGCCTAAGGTTTATCATTATAAGTTTTTCAAAACTACCCTTCAAAGGGGGATATAGGGGTGTTGAAGTTTGTGTGGAATAATTTGAATGCGCGTTCCGATTAACTCGAAACTCAATGTTTATACTTAAGACCAAAAATAAAGAGTAACATGTATCAGGGTTTTTCGAAAATCTACCCCTAACGGGTTGAAAAGGGGTAGTTTATTTTACAAGGGAAGATTATAATGCGTGGCTTGATTAACTCTAAAATTGGTATAAATAATCTTTGAATCAAGTTATGAATAATCCCAAACGATTTTTCAAAATTCCACCCCTGTGGGGGTGAAAAGCGGGGAATAATACAGTTTATATAAAAATCTTATTCATTTAGTTAATAAACTTGAATCTTGGCAAGAATACTTGCCTAAGTAAGTAATAAAGTTTATCATTAAAAGTTTTTCAAAACTACCCCTCAAAGGGGGGGGGGGGGGTGTTAAGTTTGTGTGGAAGAAATTGAATACGCGGTCCGAGTAACTCGAAACTCAGTATTGATACTTTTGACAGAAAATAATTAATAATAAGTATGTAAAGTTGTCCAAAATTTACCACTGATGGGACAAAAAGGGGTAATTCAGTTTTTAAGGGGAGGATTTGACCTTGAAACTGTATGTTACATTTTCACGTCTAAACCACTGAACTTCTGATTTGGCATAGAGATAGATGGCATCCTGGGGAAGCACATACATTTTATCCTGTTAGCACGTTCCCGTGGGATAATTTCCGACATCCACGCGGGCGAAGCCGCGGGCAGAAGCTAGTTGATCATAAATCGTGAACAGTCTACTGTCACATCTTGTCAGACTAAAAGTACGGTAACGTAGTGATTCTCTTTGACAATGTAATATGACAGAAATTAACACATCAAACGTCAATAATCAATCAACATGACAGCTTACCGCCATGACGGGTTTTTGTTGTGTGTTGCAATTTCAAGTGTATATCGGGTTGGCCCTGACATCAGAAGTGAAACTCAGATATGGCTATACACAATTTTATTTCAATCAAACAATTATGTTAAAATAATATGGCAATGAAATAATCAGCAAATATTAATGACGGTGAGGGCGGTCACGTAGGGCAGTACTGACTGTCAGGGACAGTGGTCCGTGCACCCACCGCAATAAGGACAGTACTAATTGTCAGAGACAATGTTCCACGTCCACTAACCGGGCAGTACTGACTGTCGAGAGACAGTGGTCCGTGCACCAAGACGCATCCGTTGGAAATGCGTACCGACTCCACAGTGCGGCGCCTTATAAAGGCGGTCGCTAGTGGAGGGGTCTCCCTCCACTAGCGTAGTGTAGTACTGTAGTGGAGGGTTCTCCCTCCATTACATTACAATATTTTACTGGCTTGGATATCGAGTCTTTTAATCCAAATGACCGATAGAGTGAATGATGCGTCTGGTGCACGTTCCACTAGCGCCATCTAGTCGCCGTCTCTCGCAGCTGCTTAACAATATGGCTGCCGACACGGCCATTCTGACAAAATTCACTCGTCCTCGAGTGTATTCATCCATCTATAGCTAAAAAAAAAAAGGAGATTACTTAATCCACATCATCGTTACATATCAAAATAGCACTGGACTAGGTATTTCTATACAATAGAAAACCCCTACAGTTCAAAATAGCACTGGACTAGGTATTTCTTTACAATAGAAAACCCCTACAGTACTTGCTGGTCTGAATCGTCACCCACTAAAGCAGGTAAGATTCCTGCAGCGCATCACAGATCATAACCCACAACAGTAGGAGAGACCTCACTCAAACATGCTGGTCTAAATCGTCACCCACTAAAGCAGGTGAGATTTCTACAGCATATCACAGATTATCACTCACCGGCAGGAGTGATTTTAATATTTTATTTGCAGTAATGATCATCTCTCTCAAAAGTAGAAGAGACCATACCAATTGATCATTCCAAAGATTCAATCATAGCTTCGGAATTATCTACACTTAATGTTCAAGAGCCAAGGGAGAAAGTTTCTTCAGATCATTTAAATTATTTGCATTTAAGGTGCGGGAATTTACAGAGTGTTTCCTCTGAATCATCTACAGTCAATGTTCGAGAGCTTACAGTACGGATTTCCTCCGAATCCGAGGTCGCATTATTATTTACAGGCACATCAGATATACTATTATCATCATTTTCATCGCTATAATTTTTCGCAAATGCCCTTTAGGTACTTCCCTTAAATTTTCATGAGCAAATTTATAAATTCTGTTAGAACCGTTAATATGTCTAAGTTCATAACAGTCGTTATCTAACACAGTGACTATTTTTTAAGGTCCCTTAAATTTACTATCCAACTTAGTTTGATGTCTTTCTACGCGTTTTACGAAAACAAATTCATCTACTGCAAAAGGTTTAATCCGGGCTTTCCCTTATTAAACCGTATAGTGTCAGCGTTAGCCACTCTTTGAATATTTTCTGATGCTGATAAACGAGCCGTTTTAACATTAATTACAGTTGGTTCAGAAGAACTAGAAGTTATTTTTAGCTAAATTAAGTGAGGAACCTTGAGTGCCAAACATCAATTCCATAGGCGTAAAACCTGTGGTCCTGGAACGTGTACTATTAAGGGCAAGTTGAATCTCTCCTAGTTCATCCTTCCAGGCACTATTAGAATTACATTCTATAACAGTAAGAATATTCTTTAAAGTTCGCATGACCCTCTCAACCTGCCCGTTAGCTCTACTAGAACCTGTTGCTATTAAATGGAGCTCTATTCTATTATCATTAAAAAAAGTTTTTAAATTCACTGCAATCAACGTCCTCTATCTGCGATAATCCGCTTCGGAGCACCAAATAAGTTTACAGCATTTTAATTGCTTTTACAGCGTGTGAAGAACTTAATGCTGGAGTATATTCAAGCAGTACAAACTTTGTAAAGGCGTCTATTAAAACTGAGCAATATTCTTTTCTATCACTTTTTCCCGAAAGTTTTCCAGTTAGATCTAAATGAATTGTTTGCCAAGGGATTGGGTGTTTTGGGATTGAATGCTTTGCTTTACATTTGCTGTGCGCCTGAAGGGCCTTTAGAAATTTTACATACTACACAGCAATTAATAAACTTTTTTACCAATTTAGCCATATCAGGAAACCAATAAAATTCGTAAAGTTTGTATAAAGTCTTGTCAAAACCTAAATGTTTTATCTCACTTTACTTTACGGAGTTCAGAATAATTTGTGTTTGACAAATTGCGAGACAAGAAATCTGCATGAGCCATATTTCGACCTTCTTTGTACACGATATCAAAATCGTAATCCTGTAATATAGCCCACCAAACGGTGAACCCTTGGACTCAAATCCCGTTTTGAGTGAGAAGCTTTAAGAGAGGTACAATCAGTGAATACAGTGAATTTACGTTCATGCAAATAATGACGAAATTGTTCGATTGCCTTTACCACCGCAAGGGTCTCCAACTCGTAAGAGTGATATCGTGTCTCTGCATCTATGGTCTTCCTACTATAATATGCAACTACATGAGGGGTCTCATTATGCTTTTGGATTAGAATGGCACTATATCCCTCACTACTTGCATCGGTACGGATTTCAATAGGCAAGGAAGGGTCAAAACTTTTAAAACTGGTTCGGATGTTAAAATGTGAATCATTTTCTTGTGCATTAGGTCATGCTCTGGGGTCTAATTAACATTGCCTTTTCCTTTTGATAAGGGATACAAAGGCCGAATTATTTGGTAAAAATTAGGGACAAAATATCTAAAATATGTTGCTAACCCTATGAGCTGCCTAAGTTGTGCGACAGTTTTTGGAGTTAGGACATTAAAAAAAGCTTGAATTTTTTTAATTTTTTTTTTTTGGATTTGTTCTAATCTCCCCAGCTGAAACTATATACCCAAGGTACTCAGTTTGGACTTTCAAAAACGATCATTTCTTTAAATTAAACGAGAACCCTGCATTGGACAGGTGGAGACCACGTGGCCTGGCTCCCCGCAGACGTAGAATGTGACTTGTGGCTTCTGGTTGACACGTTTATCCGTGACTGTAGGGCGATTACGTTGTTTGTTTCTTTCACGGCAATCAGCCGCACGATGCCCAGTTCTGCCACATACGTTGCAGGTGCCACGAAAGTCAAACGTAGCACGGGGGCGTTTGACATCAGAACCGTTTGACTTTCTTTTCAAGGAGATGCCTCGCAGTACTTGAAATAGTTGGGATTTATCATTTACCACAGTTGATTTTAATTCACGACGTATTTGGACGTCACACTGAGATAGTATGGAAATGGCAAACCAGTCACGCATCCGGAATATTTTCAATTAATTGCCAAAGACGCAAACATGCCTTGGGGGGTCTCATTAGAAGTAATTTGAAATTTGAGGGTACTTTCAAAATGATCCTGAATAAGCATAAGGCGAGAGAACTGAGCTTTCAAAGTTTCCTATATATCTTCCCTTTGATATTGTTTGGGAGATATCTTGTTCAATAATGTGGCTGCGCGGCCTCGAAGACAATGAGTCAGCGTCATGATAAGATCGACACCTATCAAATTTTTGCTCTTAATGATGGTATCTGACAGCCGACACCAGCCCTCTATGTCTGAATTGGGGTCGTCAGGATCAAACGGTACCAACGCCGTGAAAGGTTGTGGTGGTGCATCGGACCGGGGAAGTACAGCATCAGTTAATTTTGAAGGAAATGCTTCTAAACTATTCGAGGGTAACAGAATATTTTTCTGCATATTTTGTGACTGTGGAGTGTCACTAGTGGGCGGGCAATCCGATCCCACTTCTGATATCGGGTTGGCCCTGACATCAGAAGTGAAACTCAGATATGGCTATACACAATTTTATTTCAATCACTCACACGAGCGCGCGTGAGTTGCGCGCGCTCGTGTGAGTGATTGCAGTGTGTTTTTCTGTAGGCGCGCCGCGACGCCGACTCACGGCGCCGCCTTCTTCACGACACCTCGGCGGTCTGTCCCCGCCAGGTGAGACCCCCAGTTACCTGGGGGAGGCCCGGCGGGGGACGACCAGCGACAGAGGTGCCGACTCGACGCTCCTACAGAATAAGGGTGTGTTGCTCCCGCCCGTCCCGCTTCCAGAGCTAGCCGGTTGCGTTCCGAGCCGCGGAGCAGTCGTGTGTGTGTGGGCGGTATTGTTTTGTGTAACACCGCCCAGTGTCTACGTGTATCGCGGCCCGCGCTGCGCCTACACGTGTGAGTTTGGCGTCTGTGTAGTTTGTGACTGTCTGCGTTCGCTACATAACGTGCCTATATTAACCTAGAACACGCTACGCAGCGAGTGTATGTAGTGTGTGTAGAGTACAGTTGGGTCTAGTGAGCCGCGTGTAACCTGGATGCGGCTCACTAGAGGCGTCAGTCCGGTGGTGTGGGGTCGTCGTCCGCTACCAGGTCGCGGGGGAAGGGTTTCGCGTCGGGGGGGCGCGCGTGCCAGGGCGCAATGTCCTGGATATGCGGCCAGGCCGATGCGCCGGCACGCGCGAACATTCCCTTCGCGAGGCGCCGCACAAACTCATCCAGGCTCTCAATCCCGAGGTCTCGCTGGATGACATGGTTCCTCACATAGCGAGGAGCGTCAACGATTGTCCGCAGCGCCAAGTGTTGTTGCGCGCGGAGCGTTTTTCGGCTCGACTCGCTTGTGAGGGCGAACCATGCCGGTGCGGCGTACGTCAAGATTGGGCGAATGTACAGCTTGTACACGCCCAACTTGACGCGCGCCGGGATGCGGGACGAGAGCACTGGTTTGAGCAGGTGGCGGGCTACCCTGCCCCGTGCGGCGACCGAGCGGACGTGCGGCCCCATTGTGAGCCGACGATCGATGGTTACTCCCAGGTACTTGACCCGGGGCGACCACGCGATGTCGGCTCCTTGGAGTCTCAGGGGTGGTGGGAGGTGCGAGTAGCCAATGACTATCGCCTGCGTCTTACCTACGTTCACCGACAGCCGCCACTTCGACAGCCACTCGGGAAGCAGCTCTAGCGCGCGCTGCATCTTGACGGCCGCGTACTTCGCGTTGAGCGATGTAGTGATGTACGCGGCGTCGTCTGCGTACAGCGCGAGCGTCGCCTCCGAGGTAGTGGGGATGTCGTCGGTGTAGCGCGAGTAACACGCCGGCGACAGACAGCTGCCCTGCGGCACACCCGCGAGCACCGGCCGGGCGCCGGATAGCGCCCCGTCGACCACCACCCTGAAAGTCCTGTTCGAGAGAAAGCTAGAGACCACCTTTACCACGCGACGGGGCGCGTCGGTGGTGGCCATCTTATGGATGAGGCCGTCGTGCCACACACGGTCGAAGGCCTTCTCCATGTCGAGGAATACTGCCACCGAGTACTCCTTTTTGTTGTATGCTGCTGTGAGGTGGTGCAGTACCCTCGACAGCTGGAGCGTCGTGCTATGTTCCGCCCGAAACCCGAATTGCTCCGGGCGCGGCGTCATGTGAGGCTGGAGATGTCGCAGCAGGAGTCCTTCGAACACCTTGGAGACTGTCGGCAGCAGTGTAATCGGCCGATAGCTCTCCGGCTTCAGGATATTCTTTCCCGCCTTGGGCAGCATGATGACGCGCCCTTCCTTCCACGAGGCGGGAAAGGCCCCGGTGCGCAGTATCGCCGTAAACAGGCGCGCCAGCGCCGCTACCATACGGTACGGCAGGTGGCGCAGCGCTGTGTTGGTGATACCGTCAGCACCTGGGGCCTTTCTGGGCCTCGTCCTAAGGATGGCGCGTCTGACTGCGCCAGGCGAGAAGAAGATTGGATCTTCATCGGGAGCTATCGGCGTGGCGAAGTAGTCTCCTAGGTGTTTCTCGACTGCTGCGACATGGTCGGTGTCGCTGGTCGGGTTGGGGCGGAACTGACGCTCCAGGTGTTCGGCGAAGACCTCCGCCCGGTCCTCCGCTACATATCTTAGCGCCCCGTCGCTGTTTTGCAGCGGTCGTACCGGGGCTGGGGTGTTCGTCAGTTGGCCGCAAAGTTTGTGTAATGACGGCCAACTGTCCGTCGTGGCGTCAATCCTATCTTCCCAGCCCGCGGCGGTGTGCGCCTTGAACTCGGCCTTGACCTTCTCCGCGAGACGATTCAGCTGTGTCTTCAGCGTCGGGCATCTCAGCTGTTGCCACTGTTTGCGAAGGCGCCTCTTCTCGGCGATCATCGCTTTTAGGCGCGCCGGCAGGGGCGGCAGTAGCCCTCTCCCCTGCGGCTGCGTGCTCGTCGCCGTCTGTAAGGCGCTCTGTATGCAAACAGTGACGTCATCTGCCATCGAGTCAACGTCCGCGGAGGTAGTAAGTGGCCGAGTCGGCGTGGTGGTCTCTACTTCCTCTGCGAACTTGGTCCAATCCATGTGTCGGCGTGGCGCTATGGGCTTCAGTTGGGTCGGCGTCCCTGATAAGACGACGAGTACCGGTTGATGGTCCGACTGTAGCTCGTCGTCTATCACTTGCTGCGTGATCTGGCGGTGTAGCCCTCGGTGGACTACGACGTCCAGCACGTCCGGCATGTTCCGTGCGACATCTGGGTAGTGGGTCGGCGCCTCTGGGCCGGACACCGTATAGCCGAAGGCTTCCGCGTCCGCGAAGAGCCGTCTCCCCTCGGTATTCATTTGCATTGAATTCCACGCCGGGTGCTTGCAGTTTAAGTCGCCGGCGAGAATAGTGGCGCGCGGCGTGCCGACAAGTAGGGCCCGCAGCTCAGCTAGGTTCAAGCGAGCCGCGGGCGGTTTGTAGCACGCATACACGTTAATGTCCTCGCCGGCTACATGTAGCTGCACACCCAGCGCGTAAAAACTGCTGAGTGACGGCAAGGGGAGTTCTTGATGGACGACTCTCCGCCTCACAAGTACCGCCAGACCACGGTACCTCTGGTGAGCCGACCGTTCGTCCTTCCTGTAAACGAGATATCCCGGGAATCTGACCTTGTCCTCGGGTCCCAGGAAAGTCTCGCTTATTAGCGCCACGTCGACGTCCTGTTCCCGAAGGAGGTGGCGGAGGGGGGCGACCTTATCCCTTAGGCCGCGGGCGTTCCAGTGGATAACCCTCAATGGTCTAGCCATGGTACAGCGTCAACAGCGTGGCCAGACCATCAAGGATGACCGTTTCCACGTCCTGCCCCTGCCTTATGGCCTTTATAAGGTCCATAAGTAGTTGTATGGCACAGGTCGTGAATTCCTTCTTCTCGGGTTGGCTTCGGTTTGTTATGTTCGCGCCGGTGGCGCCGCGGCTCGGTTTTGCTGTGAACTGTTGTTGTTCACTTTGTTGCCGCGGCGCTGTGCCGGCGCTAGTTGTTGCTTCTTCGTTTTTGTTATCCTTCACGACCTGTGTCCTGGGTAAGGCAGGGGTGGCCGTTGGGATCTCTTGCTCGGTCGCTGGGGGGGGGGGATTCTTACCCCGTCCTTTCCCCCTGCGTCCCTTCTTCCTCCGCCTAGAGGAGGAGGCTTGGGTCCTCCCTGTGGGCTCGTTGGCCGCCGCCATCAGCGTCGTGCCTTGTTCGGCCTCCAGTGGTGTGTCTAGCGGCCGTGTCTCGGCCGCTTGTGTTTGGCGCGTAGTGGCCGTGATGGCGGCGGTCCCCGCTCGCTTGTTCCGTATCTCGCGTTGAAATACGGGGCATTTCATGTTGCACGCGGGGTGCGGGCCCCCGCAGTTGGCGCAGGTGGCCGGCTCTTCCCGCGGGCGTGGGCAATCGCGCGCCGTGTGCTCGCCCCCGCATCTCACACAAGCGAGCGGGCGGTGGCACATATGCGAGCTGTGCCGAAAACGCTGGCATCTGTGGCACTGTGCGGGCCCTCTTTTTCCACGCCAAGCCTCAATCTTGACACCCCGCATGTACATAAATACGGTGGTGTCATAGATTGCCCGGACGTCTGGTGTCTTTTTCAAGATTGCGTGAAATACGCAACCGGGTCTTCCTGCCGCCCCCTTAATGTGGCGGACGTACTCCGGCTGGTATCCCAGCGTCCGGAGCTCCTCTTCAATCTCCTTCGGGTCTGTATCTGCAGGCAGCCCCCGGATGGCGATCTTCAAGCTTTGTTCCGCTGGTAGCGAGTAGGCGAACCAGGAAACGCCGCTGTCCTTTTCAAGGCCCGTCAAGTACCGCTGGACCAGCCGGTACTCCTCCTCGCTGTCTGGGGTGAAGCGTACTCCACCCCCGTATGGACGAGCGTTCGGCGGCCGGCCCAGCTTGGCACTGATGGCCCTGAAGTGTGTCGCCCAGTTCGGCAACTTCTCAACTACCAGCGGAGGGTAGCGTAACTTCTTCCCCGGCTTTTGCTTGGTAGCGGGGCCGGGGACGGCAGCTTGCTGCGCATCGGATGCATCGGGGGCGGGGGGTAATGATGGTTGAGTACTTACCCCCGAGGTTGTTGGCTGTGGTGACGGTGAGCGCGGCGGCGTACGGCGCGCCACCGCGGCGAAGGTGGGCGACGGAGGCGCGCCCCGACCCCGCGGCGCGCTCTCGCGCTGTGGCCGCGGCGGGTCGAGGCAGTACCTCTTCGCCTCTTCCTCCTCATCGTCGGTGCTTCTCCGCCTCCGCTGGGGTCTGGTTCCAAGTCGGAGCTCTCGCTCGAAACCGAACCCCTCCGGCGACGGTGTTGGTGATGGTGGCGCCAGCGACATCATCTCGGCGTCTCTGGCTCCCTCGGTGCGTACCGACTCCACAGTGCGGCGCCTTATAAAGGCGGTCGCTAGTGGAGGGGTCTCCCTCCACTAGCGTAGTGTAGTACTGTAGTGGAGGGTTCTCCCTCCATTACATTACAATATTTTACTGGCTTGGATATCGAGTCTTTTAATCCAAATGACCGATAGAGTGAATGATGCGTCTGGTGCACGTTCCACTAGCGCCATCTAGTCGCCGTCTCTCGCAGCTGCTTAACAATATGGCTGCCGACATGTACATTCTTGTGCTTTACTACCAAACAAAGCCAATTTCTAGTAACTGGATGATTGAAAACTGTTTTAATTATGTTTCCCCATTTTTTAGTATGGTGTACAAAGACCTGGCCGGGGCTCCGTACATTTTGAAACATCTCCTTTAGCATTATCATAATAGGATCATGTCAACATCATAATATAAACATTTCGTAAATGTTATTAAATCATAATATTAATAGTTACATTTCTATTTTCGTACGAAAAACGATAGTTAAATAAATAAAAATAAATATTCCTGGACATTTCACACAGCGCCATCTAGTCCCAAGCTAAGCAACCTAATGCTTGTGTTATGGTAACAAGATGGCTGATAAACTACTTATATACATTTTTTTTTGTAAATACATACATATTATAGATAGAAAAACACCCAGACTCGGAACAAATACATGTAGGTCATACAAATATTTGTTCCGTGCGGGAATCGAACCCGCGACACGCAGCGCAGCAGTCAATCGCTTAACCACTGCGCCAACCGTGCCGTCAATAGTTAGTAATGGGGAATAAAGTTAGATCTTTGTCATGACTGACTAGCCTTCTTGGAGGTCAATTGAGGTTAGTAGCCAGTCTTACCCAGATCCTCAGATCAGATAATACACGGAGAAACTACGAAAGTTGCGTCACCCAATAACTGTGGGGCATTAATATCATATGGCTCTTATCCAATCAACAATAGGTCACTCCTTCAGACTGGCTGTCAGGTTTTTGACAGCAACCAATAAAACCAACAATCAAAAGACCTACCGTGAATCCCAGCAAGCAGTGAGGCATCCATCCGACACAGTGGAGGTAACGTGGTGGAAGCGACAAAAATGCGGGAACCGTCTTGTGACGTCCGACTCCACGCTTTTAACGTTAAGGAGAGTGCAGACTTAGTGGCACGTGATCGCAACGCAATATATTGATGTTGATGAGAAAATCACAACTATCCTCGCAGCCTAAGAGTCTCACTGAGCTAGAGCTCACTTACCAGATTGGTTTCGTTACTCCTGCAAGGAGCCCAGGTAATCATCCTGGCCAAATATTGATCTTATTATACGGACTGGTGAATATTTTTTGATAAAACAGTAATAGAACTTGGAACGGTCATGGTGTGATGGTGGAGTCATCGGCGAATAACTAAATGAAAGCTGTTACAATAACTTTGTTGAAAAATAGTAAATATATACAACAAATAACTTTGCCTTGCCACTGCATTTTCCTAAATTTCGCAACAAAAGAAAGTAGAAATAATCAAAAAAGTTTCAAAAACAGTGCACACAACTGCAGCAGCGCAAAGATAATTTAAAAAACTTCCCGAGCTCCGTGCAATATAAAATTAACATCGGCGGCCCATCTGCCACTCGGGCAGTGTGCGCGCGCCCTACACGGAACTGTAGACCGTGCTGAACCTTTATTTCATGTTTGACATCTTTTGTTTCCCGAAGATACGACACAAACATAATATGTAAATATTGTGTGATGCCAACAATGGAGTTACGGAATTTCGCGGGCTTGACGATTCGATTACGATTATTAAAAATTGTGTTAGTTTCAACACTTTTTATCATGGATGATATGAGATATAGTCCAACAGCATTAGGACATGATCAATGAGTTATTGGCATTATCTAGTGGAAGGAAGGAATATAGTTCTTGTCCTGTTTATTTTGCGCCGTATATCACACAATTCCACTAAGTGTCAGACACTTGCAATTTTGTTGCTAGGTGTCAGACACTAATGAAAGCATCGATGTTAATGTAGCAAGTTATATTGTTACAGACTTTATTAAATATGTAATGGCGATGCAGGTTAAATAGAGGAAGTTTTATTGTTGAGTGGGTAATCAGACTAATCAGTTACGATCGCCCATGAACATCTTTAGATACCCCAAAGGCTTGTGAAAAGCCCCTATTTATTTGATGCATTCGGAATTAATTTGATGTATTATCTCGTGTTTATTTTAGGAAAATAGATAATTTCAGTATCGAGTAGGCCCTTAAAATAAATGAACAAAATGTTTTAGGCCAAAGACATTTAAATATACTTACGATAGACAGAACATAGCGAACAACACCTCGCTCAGTTTAGTTATATGTCTCGTGTCATACGGCCCACTGCCCCACTGAGAAGGGGCTTTGTGTGCAAAAGAAAATTATTTTCGAAGAAAAATATAACTAGAAATAATAATATTACATTCTGATGTGGTAAACTTCGTATTGATAAAATATGTTACAGTTTTATAATTTACCGAGTATTTTATATATATGTCGGAGTTGGTTGTCAATTAAAATTGTGGGTAGTCAACAGAATTTGTTATGATTTGTGTTTATTATCAATTTAAGTGATTTTTACTATCAATTATTGTCTTATAAATCGAAACATAATTTATTGAGTACTCGGTATACGCCCTAATTGATTTTTGGCAACTTATTTCGATAATTTGTATCCGTTGGTTTTATTCAAAACAATGGATGACATGTTACTTTGTTTTTAAAATGATTTACTTTGTGAAACCACCATTGTTTATTTATGACAATTATTCTTGTATTATTTGATTACTTTATAATGTAACTCTTATTAGATTTAGCGTATTTTAGTGTTTTGTATCAAGTAAACACTTGACGTGCGTCATTGGACAGAGTTGTCGTGGAGGGATTGCAAGGTGGCATCATCCTATAAAAGAGCGTGCACTCGTTTTGCTCGTCAGTCGGTCTTCGGATTCGACTCAATACAGAGCACCTGCTCCCGACAAAACTGTCGGTTTACCTGGTACAGCGCTGCTGTATATTACATAGCTGTGTTGGCTTGCTAAATAGCGAGTAGATACACTTTGTGTTGGGTGGCTTAGGCCACTATACGAACTGTGACCCTAAAGGGTTTGTTCGATTAACTATTTTTAATATTTACCAATTATTGTGTCTTTTGAGTGTATTTTTGTGTACTGTATTAAAACTCTGTAATTGTTTATACCGTCTTGTTTATCCCAATAACATGGGAACTCCAAACCCTGACGATATACCGCTCGGCACTCCTGATCCTACATCAGAAGTGGGATTAGGTTTAGCCCAGGAATCTCAGGGTGTTGGTGATCCATGGCGAGTAATGTTAGAGCTTCAGAACCGTAATATGGCTCAGCTAATTGAATCGCTTAAGACTCACTCTGCTCCGTCTACTGTAATTCGCTTGCCTGATTTTGACCCAGACCTACCCGATTCCAATGCTCAATCTTGGAGTACAACCGTCGATATTTGCCTATCAGAAAAGCCTCTTCAAGGTGGCGCTCTTATTATTGCCCTTACTAAAGCCTTAAAGGGCAGTGCTAACGCATGGCTTTCCCAAGTGTCGTATGCAGGCATGACCTGGACAGACTTTAAGAGTCTCTTCCTCTCTCGTTACGACGTTCCGGAAACTATTGCAGCTACCCTCATTAACCTTCATAACAGTCAACCAAAAGAAGGAGAATCTTTAGCCGCATATGCCAGTCGACAGGTCACTTCACTGTCATCTAAATGGAATAGCCTGAGTGTCGAAAACATTGCTGTTTCTACTGTACTGGCCCATGTCTCCAAATTTGATTCCCATGCTCATCGACTAGCATTTACTACCGATGTACATACTAGGCATAAACTTCAACAAGAACTGAGTGTCTTGTCCCATCTTAAGAGAAAGTCTCAGATTTCCTCTGACCAGCACGATTCTTCTCAAGCTAAGAGGTTCAAACCAGGTACCATAGTATGTCACTTTTGTGGTATAGTAGGACATAAATCATCAAACTGTCGCAAGAAGGCCGAGAAAACCATACATCCTAGACCAGCCACCCCGTCACGTAAGGCGACACCAAAGAAGATTGTCTGCTACCGTTGTGGGGAGTCGGGGCACGTCGCTCCTCGCTGCCCACAGGCGACCGGAAAGCGGCCGGGAGGTTCCAGCGAAGATGCCGGGAGTCGGCCTTCGAGCAGCCAACAATCCGTCAAACGAGTTGAAGCTTGTGATGTACGACCTATCACTGGTGTTCTACACCAATCTGGTGAGTCGCTTACATTTTGTTATGACTCTGGGGCTGAATGTTCTCTTATTGCTGAAACATTTTCTGAAAAGTTGTCTGGCAAACGTATTTCTTGTATGGTCAATATAATGGGAATAGGAAATTCTAACGTAATATGTACCGAACAAATTCTGAGTGAGGTAGAAATAGATGGTTACCATTTAGAGATACTCTTTCATGTGATACCGGATGCCTATATAAGTCATAGTATCATGATAGGCCGTGAGATATTAAAATTAGGTTTTACGGTTAATATGACCGAAAATAGTCTTACCTTTACAAAAGTTAAGATTATTGATCAATGCTCTATTCCTGGGACTCCGAATTTTCATGATATTGATACTGATATTCCATCTGAATATAAATCACAGTTGATTGAACTCCTTCAAAAGTATTCTCACGCTTTTGTAAAAGGACTACCATGTACTAGAGTCACATCGGGTGAACTTAAAATTCGCCTACTTGATCCACATAAGACGGTCCATCGCCGGCCGTACAGACTTACTCCTGATGAAAGACAGTTAGTTCGTTCCAAAATTAATGATCTGATAGACGCTCAAATAGTTAGACCTAGTTCCTCTCCCTTTGCGAGTCCTATTTTACTGATAAAGAAGCGTGACGGATCTGATCGAATGTGCGTAGACTATCGTGAGCTCAATAGTAATACTGTAGCAGATAGGTTTCCACTGCCCCTTATAGCTGATCAAATCGCAAGATTATGTGGTGCTAACTTTTACACTTGCCTTGATTGTACTTCTGGATTTCATCAGATACCTATTCATCCTGATAGTATTGAGGCTACTGCCTTTGTAACACCTGATGGCCAATTCGAATATTTGGCTATGCCATTCGGTTTACGAAATGCTCCTAGTGTTTTCCAACGCGCTGTAACTAATGCATTAGGCAAGTTGGTCTATTCTTACGTGATTATCTACATCGATGACATCATGGTGCCCAGTAGAGACCCCTGTGAAGGTTTACAACGACTACAAGAAGTCCTTGAATCATTATCCAGAGCAGGATTTTCTTTAAATCTCAGCAAGTGCTCTTTTCTAAAACGTAGAGTAGAATATCTTGGGTACGAAATCACTTCTGGGGAACTTCGCCCAAATCCTCGAAAAATAGAAGCTTTACTTAACTTACAGCCTCCCAAAACAATTCACCAATTGAGACAGTTCATTGGTCTTGCATCATATTTTAGAAAATTTGTGGAGAATTTTTCACAGATTATGAAACCTTTGTTCTTCTTAACTACTGGTAAACAGACTTTTAAGTGGACTGATGAACATGAGAGAATTAGGCAAAAAGTAATTTCAATTCTTACTAATGAGCCAGTTTTAATGATTTATAACCCTGAATATCCCATTGAATTACATACTGACGCCAGTGCTGATGGTTACGGAGCCATTCTCTTTCAAAAGATTGAAAGAAAAATGCATGTTGTAGAATACTATAGTAAAAGAACAACTGCAACAGAAAGTAAATATCATTCCTATGAATTGGAAACTTTGGCCGTTGTTAATGCAGTTAAGCATTTTCACCATTATCTGCAAGGACATAAATTTACTGTTGTAACTGACTGCAATTCCCTTAAAGCTTCGCGCAGTAAGGCTGATTTAACACCTCGAGTACACAGATGGTGGGCTTTTCTGCAGGCATATGATTTTGATATTATGTATAGAGAAGGCAGATATATGAACCACGTGGATTTTCTTTCAAGAAACCCCCTTCCACAATCAATTAACAAAGCAGAACAAAAACGTGTTGATATTACAACTCTGTCTAATAGTTGGCTTTTAGCTGAACAACAGCGTGATTCCGAGATTTTATCAATCATTACTAATTTAAAGAATAACTCTCTACCCCCTGATGTTGCCCAAAGTTATGAATTACGATCGGGAATCTTGTTCCGTAAAATACAACGCAATGGACAAACTCGTTGTTTACCTATTGTCCCAAGAGCTTTTAGATGGTCTGTTATAAACCACATCCATGAATCAATCATGCATTTAGGTTGGGATAAAACCCTTGAAAAGGTTTATGAGCATTACTGGTTCGATAAAATGGCCAGATATGTTAGGAAATTCGTAGATAACTGCATCACGTGTAAAGTCTCGAAATCTAACTCGGGTAAAGTTCAAGTCGAGTTACACCCTATACCTAAAGTCAGTATACCTTGGCACACAGTGCATATAGATGTTACGGGAAAACTAAGTGGAAAGAGTGATCTCAAGGAATACATCATTGTTGTAATTGATTCTTTTACAAAGTATGTTTTACTGTATCATACTACCCAGATTGACGCATCAAATTGCATTAAAGCTCTTAAATCTAGTGTCTCTTTATTTGGAGCACCTTCCCGGGTTATAGCTGACCAAGGTCGTTGTTTTGCCAGCAGAAACTTTAAAGATTTTTGTGATTCCCATAATATTGCTTTGCATTTAATAGCTACCGGTGCATGTAGGGCTAATGGGCAGGTTGAACGCGTAATGAGAACATTAAAAAGTATGCTTACCGCCGTTGAAACAAGTGAGCGATCTTGGCAAGATGCCATTGATGACGTTCAAATTGCTCTTAATTGCACAATTAATCGGGTTACTAAATCTAGTCCTTTAGAATTATTGATTGGTCGAGTTGCTAGACCTCTAGGTTTGATGACTGTAGACAGTGAAGAGATAGAAGTAAATCTGTCATGTGTAAGAGAACAAGCAGCCCTGGGTATAACTAAAAGTGCTGAATATGATAAAGCACGATATGATAAGACTAAAGCTATTTTGAAAAAGTTTCAAGTTGGAGACTTTGTACTTATTGCTAATGAGGAACGCAACCAAACTAAATTAGATCCTAAATATAAAGGTCCCTATAGAATTTTAGAAATATTGGATGGTGATAGATATTTGTTAAAATCTTTGAGTAGCAATAGAATTTTCAAATATGCCCATGATCGTGTACGAAAAATGCCTGAATGTCCAGTCACTGTTATTGATGATGTCAATGTTGACACTGATGATGATGTTTCATCTGCTACTGACATACTATAGCTGAATGGACAAGATATCTATGTTGATTCTTGTTTCGGATGTCTATGTTGACTCCTGGATTTGGACGCTGAACTTGACGCTTATGCGGGTTGTCTATGTTGACGCCTATGCGAGTTGTCTATTCGACTCCAAGTTACTTGTCAAATCCCATGGTGTGATTTTGGCTGGGAGACTATGTCTCTACTATAATTGAGCTATGTATTGTCTGTAACAGTATGATCATTTTGAATGATTGCGATGCAGCTGCTATTGATTGATTTTACTTACCTAATTCAGGATTTTTCTTTACAACATACCTTTTGTTAAGGCATTTGTTAGTCAGAAAGGCCGATCGATATTCACTAAGTGATTTTTTTTTTTTTTTTTTCCAGGATCACACGAGGCCGTGTAGAACGTCAGTTCTGGCCGTGTCGGAGTTGGTTGTCAATTAAAATTGTGGGTAGTCAACAGAATTTGTTATGATTTGTGTTTATTATCAATTTAAGTGATTTTTACTATCAATTATTGTCTTATAAATCGAAACATAATTTATTGAGTACTCGGTATACGCCCTAATTGATTTTTGGCAACTTATTTCGATAATTTGTATCCGTTGGTTTTATTCAAAACAATGGATGACATGTTACTTTGTTTTTAAAATGATTTACTTTGTGAAACCACCATTGTTTATTTATGACAATTATTCTTGTATTATTTGATTACTTTATAATGTAACTCTTATTAGATTTAGCGTATTTTAGTGTTTTGTATCAAGTAAACACTTGACGTGCGTCATTGGACAGAGTTGTCGTGGAGGGATTGCAAGGTGGCATCATCCTATAAAAGAGCGTGCACTCGTTTTGCTCGTCAGTCGGTCTTCGGATTCGACTCAATACAGAGCACCTGCTCCCGACAAAACTGTCGGTTTACCTGGTACAGCGCTGCTGTATATTACATAGCTGTGTTGGCTTGCTAAATAGCGAGTAGATACACTTTGTGTTGGGTGGCTTAGGCCACTATACGAACTGTGACCCTAAAGGGTTTGTTCGATTAACTATTTTTAATATTTACCAATTATTGTGTCTTTTGAGTGTATTTTTGTGTACTGTATTAAAACTCTGTAATTGTTTATACCGTCTTGTTTATCCCAATAACATGGGAACTCCAAACCCTGACGATATACCGCTCGGCACTCCTGATCCTACATATATAATATGTCAAACTATCTGACGGTTGGTGATCAATGATCATAGGTTGGTGTCGGTAAGTGTATCGTGTCTTGTCTATTATGTTATTCTGCTATATTATGCCAGATGACGTTACTGAGACATGGATCACAGGTGTTCTACGACATTTCTTCGGATAGCCTATAGGTATCGTAAATTTCTTTGTTTCAGGCAAATGACATGTCTTCATACGAGCCCTAACAAAGCTCACTCATATTTTGCCAAGCCCTGGCCATATAACGAGTGAGCTTTAAGCTCTGTTATTCATATTTTTGTAGGGTTCCCTCTATCTGGCAGAATCTTGATGCTCCGAAATTTATTTGGCATAACACACTTGGCATAATCTTCTTTAAACGAATATTTTTAAGGCATAAAAATGATTTAATATAATTATTATTTGGCCGAATGTTTATATGTCCGAATTTACAATGGCATAGTTTTAAGATAGCAGAATTTTATTTGGCATAATTACCTTTGGCACAGTTAAAATTTCGCATAATTTCGTTTAGCATAACGTTCACTTCGCATACTTATGAAAATGGCAGAATTTCGTTTGGAATAATTTTATTATGCATTTTTAACCTTAAATTAAAACACTGTCGTGAAAAGTCAATAATATGTTGTGCTACAAATGTTAGTGACAGAAACGAATCGCTGCAAAACCGACTCCACGTAGTCTTGTCTGCCCTACCCCTAGAGTGTAATTTAAGCCCGCGTAGGCGCGGAGGGGCGAGGCGGCCCGCGAGTTGAGGAGCAGGTGGTATTAATGCTCGCCGCCGCAGCTGAGGCTGGCCGGCGAAGCCGGCCAGCAAGCCGAAGCTGCGGTGGTGAGCCTTAAAACCATCTGCGACGATAAGCTCGCGTGGGACAGCCGGAGCCCCGTAGCGCCGGAGCCGTGACAGAAACCATGCCTGCTGCATGTTGCATGCTTGCTTGTATGCTGCATGCTTGCTGAATGCATATTGCATGGTGTATGCTTGCTCGCTTGCATGCTGCATGCTTGCTTGCATGCTACATGCTTGCTGCATGCATGGTGTATGCTTGTTTGCATGTTTGCATGCTTGCTTGCATGCTGCATGCTTGCTGCATGCATGGTGTATGCTTGTTTGCATACTCGCTTGCATGCTGCATGCTGCATGATTGCTGCATGCATGGTGTATGCTTGTTTGCATGCTGCATGCATGGTGAATGAATGAATGAATTTTCTGTAATGATTATGGATATGAAATGTATGCCAAAAGATGATTTTAACTCTAAACTTTCTGAGATATGATAGTTCTGCCTTTTAATGACTATCGGTATGAAATGTATGCCAAAAGACGATTCTGACTGTGAACTTTCTGCGATATGATGGTTCTACTTTTTAATTATTATGGATATGGAATTTATGCCTAAAGATGATTCTGACTAACAAAATTATGAATTTTGAATGTATGATAAATGACTGTCTGCCAAACGATTTTCTGCGAAATGAAGTTTATGCTATCCGCTGTTATGCAAAACAATATTATGACATAAAAAGTTCTGCTATAAAGGGTAGACCCATTTTTGTACACTATATTAACAGTTACGTGCTGACGGTGCACACTTAGGTCAAGCACACACTCAGCGACGCATTCCACCGGGCAGCAAGCGTGTAGTTATAATAACAGACGAGCGTTAAGCGCACATAGTTGTGATGTGCGCCCGGGCTTACTGAAAAACTGAACGAGTGAGTAAGTGAACGAGAGCCGCGGAAATATGAACGAAATCGTAATTGGTTGCCCCATTTATGATTCAGACGTGGATTTTTTTTGTGTTGTGGCAAATACTTTACAGTAACAGTGTTGTGTGTGGTTACAGGCCAGTTTTATGTAACGATATTATGTCAGTTTATTTAATAATAACAAAACGATGTAGTTATTATAAGTACATCGTTTGATTTGATTCACCTTGTATGGTTGTGTTGAAATAACATGTCGAGTTATGCGAACTGTTAGATGTATGGAGCAGCTGATACTGGGTTGTCTATTGTTTACCCGAAGATTATATACCATAATCATCATATTCCCGAATTTCATTTACCCGAATTTCATTTGCCCGAATGTTTTGTTTGCCGTAAAAGACATTGACATATTTTTAATTGCCCGAAACTTAGATACCATAAGATACGAGTGCCATACGTATTGTTTTTCATATTTTTAATTGTCATAATAATGATTAGACATAATATTTAAACGCCATAATGATTATTAGACATAATATTTAAATGCCATAATAATTATTAGACAAATATTTAAACGCCATAATAATCATTACACTTAACCAAAACCTTAAAATATTCTATGCATGGTCGAAGGTGGGCTTGGTCGACGGAGCCCCGCTACGCGGGGCTCCTACTTCTGGGTGGTTTATAAAAAAATAACCACGAAGGAGATGGCGGGGTCTATTCGGTCGCTTCGCTCGCTCAAACGACCCCGCCATCCCCTTCAAACCTAACCTATCCAAGTCGGGGTGCCTTAAAGTCCCGATTACATCCAGTTTCTCCTAATATAACAACCGTTACACACCCAATACCGATGGCAAATGATGTTATGGCATATGATAATTACTGCATGTGATAATTAGGGCATATGATAATTAGGGAATGTGATAATTAGGGCATGTGATAATTAGGGCACGTGATAATTAGGGCATGTGATAATTAGGGCACGTGATAATTAGGGCTTACAATGATTATGACAAATAATGTTATGGTGACTTCATGGGAAACAAAGCTTCTAGCACGTGACTAATATAGCAAATAAGAGTAGGGCAAATGAATATTAGGTACGTCATATAATATTATGGCTGTTGACTATTATGGCAAATGATATTAGGGCAACTAAAATTCGGGCAAACGGCGGTATACCCTGATACGGTTTTGTGTGTTCAGGTTTGGTCCCACAGTAAGAGTGGTTCATAATGATACCCATCATTATGAACCACTCTGACCCCTTTCCAGCTGTTCATTTATTTTAATTACAACTTGTATGTTGCAACTACCAGGGTGATAACCAGCAAAATACGGCGATGTGTCTGATGGAAAGTCATAACGTTACAAATCGCCACACCACTCGCTATATCTAGGTAACTCATAGAATTATATATTGTTCTCCGGTAATTTTTAGAGAAATCGGTTCACAGAAATGGATGAATCATGATCAGGATATCTGTGCATGAAACTTTTTAAGCTTTTTTTAGTATTGCCAGGATGAACCGGTTTACGAAAAGCTCTACAACTGCTAAATGTAACATTAATAACTTTAAATCAGTACAGCACCTATAACTAACTGAAGCTCAAACTTACGAAACACTAAGCCAATCTATTAGGCAATCTTACAACACTACGGCGCTGTATAACGTTACGAATCAATCTCGAGCACGTTGCGTCAGGCCGGCCATTAATCACGAGCTCGAGCCGAGCACAATGCGGCAGGTGCCGGAATTAGGAGCGCCTCAACTTAGATTGTGTCCGACAACTTAGATGACGCGGGACCCCGCGAGGTAGGAACGTGTGTGGACTTGGGAGATGGAAGGTGAAAGTTAACGCCTTTTTGAGAAGTGGTGTGTATTGCACTTTTGAACATTTGGACAGTTCTGGGGCGCAAGATTTTCATGAGACTAATTGTATCAACTTCAACAAGTCTGTTTGAAGTTAGATTTTTTAAGTATGATTGAAGGGTTCTGAATTACGATGCCAATTGGATGGAAATGCAGGTAATTGACATTATTCTTAATTCAGTTTCAGTTAAAGGTTCATAAACTAGTAATTTTAGTTTTTTTTTTTTGTAGACTATGATTTTAGGTATAAGCCAGATTGGTATCTACAGGCGTCTTACAAGTTGGATAGTTTGTTACGAATTGGCTTAGGTACTTTCTTTCGCTTATTTACTATACATTGAGATTTAATCAGAAAATACTACGTTTGACCTACCAAACGTTAGCCCTGGAGTAAAAGGGGATTATCTGGGATTTATTTGGTGTACGTTATAAATAGTAAGCTATCTATCTTTTATGTGATGTTGAGAGCATTCGTTTCTTTATCCATTATCATGGCGCGAGATTAGGTGCTTAAGGTGGTATTGTCTTACCATAAAACAAACATCAATAGTTTAATACAATATTATGATAATAATTTTAGATGCTGGAAAAACGTGTTTCTCTTTTCTTTTTAGCAAAGCGTATTCGTTTAACTATTTTCTTTAAGTAGGTACCGGACCAAACTTCAGCATCTGAGTGAATAAATACGAACTCAACTTTCGAATCATTATTAAAACTGTTTGTCTATGGTTCAGTCCATAAATATGTTCATTAATAATTTACTGCGTAATTTGTACAGGTTTCTTTGTAAGTAGGGAGTACCTACTACATTGTGGAGTTATTAAAAAAAGTTTCACCACACAAACACCAAACTACATTAGGTATTTCATTCAAATGACAATTATAACTCCATTGTAATGAGACCTCTACTCGTAAAACACGTTTCCTCTTCATCGTTACATGTTGGAGGATGTAAAAGAGGGGAGGGGTGTCTTGTAAAATTGGTGTTGCTCTAGAAAAGAAAAGTAGTTAAGATGTAAGTTTACCAGTAAAATAAAGTTGAGTGTTGGCAACATTGTGTTGCGTACAATATTTTCTGTCGTTTTGTCAACAAGCGGGTGAATGTGCTCGGAATGTTGGAACTTAGGTGGCATCCATAAATAACGCCACACGTAATAGGGAGGGAGGGGAATAACAAAGTGTAACAAGGGGGGGACGAGACATAGGCTTCGTAACAGGTATAATCTTAGGTATTCAAACTATAAACTTTAACTCTAACGAAAACCTTTAAAGTATTACTAACTCTTTCAATATTATGATGAGATTTTATTTAAAATTGCAAAATATGTACCTAACGTCACACCAGGGAAGAAAGGGTCACATAAGTGAACACCTGTGACAAGAATGGAGGAAAATCGTGAAATTCGGGTGACGTAATTTACCGATAGTCCCTAACAGTACGTGTCGATGTCTCGATTCCGTCGTCTTACATCATTGTGTGTCTGCTGCAAAGAGAGCTATTCTAGAAATATGTTTGCATCTTGTGAGTTTAACTTTCTCATAGTACCTACGCTACGTATGCTATGAGAAAATGAAACTCGCAGAATTAGTACTTAAAGTTAACATTACGACAAAACCAAAGAAGGGTTACGAATTTAACAGGCTATGTATGTATATTCATCTGTTCCCTTATTTCAATTAAAATTGTTAGTATCCGTTGCCAAGAAGAATACCAGGTGCTCAAGTAGTAACAAAGTTAAAAATATAGTTACAAAAAAAAAAAAATATGAATATTCACAAATTTTTGAAAATCTGTGAATTTCCATAATATTTTTTCCAGCAGAAGTAAAAAAGCAAATACAAAGGTGTACAACCGGCAATGTTCGCGTAATCCAATCGCGCCGGGCGTCATTAACGGGCGCGCTTTGATGCCCGAACTCCTTTAAGCCACCTCGATCGAGAGGAGTTTGCGAACAAAAGTCTCGCTGAATTGAATCCAGAGAAAAAAATATTCCAAGTTTTTTGTAGAAATGGATAATTAGTTGTTCAGTGAACAACTAATTATCCTTATTATTATTATATAATAATAATTTAAACGTTCAAAATAATTATGTTTCCTCAGAATGCAGAGTGTGCACTGGGGTAAAGTACTAAACTACGCAATTCTAGTTTTGCATTTACTGAACATTTTACAATACACTCGTTGATAATTTGCACAAGTATGTATAATTCTAAAGGCAAGAAATTATTATTGGGGACTTTAGCATACAATCGTTCTATCTCTACGTAATTATTCGTCCATCAGACACGTGCACATCATTCAAATAGTATCCTCATCTTGGCAATAAATGTACAAAACACGATCAGCAAATAAGCCAAAGTAAGTAATGCAAACAGTTTGTGAGCGCCCGAAGCGCCACAGTACAGCTGTTGTGAACAGTAAGGCAACTCACCGTAGTGCGCAAGTGATGAACAGAGGGTTGCTGCGTTCCATTCTGATGAATACACAGAATAACGTAGGTAGACTTATGTGTGAAGTTTGACATACTCAATATAAAACCCAGAGTTATATTTTTTTTTATAAAAACGTTACTCCACACTAGGAATACAATTACTCCTGTATCGTGGGTGCGTTTACAAACATTTAAACTCACATACAGAAACAGCTAGACCCGGAATAACTACTTGTTTGTACTACGGGATTTCTACTCAAGTAATAAAATTTGTTAGTAATAGTATAGCTGGACCTTTAAATCGTATTATTAACGTTAGCATATCTATCGTCAGGAATATTTCCTGACAATTTAAAAACTGTAATAGTAAAACCAATTCATAAAAAGAACAGAAAAGACGATATGTCGAACTATAGGCCGATAGCTTTAATTCCTGTTTTTTCTAAAATAATAGAAAAAGTCATATATGAAGCAATATCATCTTTCCTGACTAAATTTAATATACTTTACCATGAGCAATACGGGTTCAGGAAAAACAGGAATATAAACATGGCAATTTTTGATCTGTAGAATATTATTATGTCAAATGTTGATACTAAAACGCTTGTATGTGCTATACAATATGGTAACAAAAACCCTGTTGTTCCTTCTACCTACGTTTTAAGAATCGGTATACATACGTAATAAAGCAAGTCATTTAAAAAAAATGTTCATAAAAATAATTAAAATAAATATTTAATTATTAATATTTGTAATGTTTAACTGATTTCTTACCTCTGCATGAAGCGATGACGCGCAACTAGAAATAGGTAGAACATTCCCGCCACTCTCTTTGATCGGTGCCGCTGCGCGGGCCAGTGCATTGTGCCGCATGCCGCCTTTACTACACAAGTTCGCGACCTTATCAGCTGTTGTTTAAATCACTTTAACGAATTAATCTTTGAAAATGTTTGTTTGAAACGATATTTTTATGCACAATAATTGATTATTGTTAAAAATACATTTAACACTTTTACATAAAAAAAAAACAAACTCGCCGCGTCTGTCACAATAAGCCATTAATTTATTATGATGTCTACTTGACGGCCACGGAGATGCTGTTCAATATGGCCACCTTGTACCTCGACACATTTGTTGCAACGCCTAATCATATTCTCACGTACGCTTCGCAGAACGGAGGTATCGGACTTGATATGGTCAAATGCTGCTACTATGCGTGAACGCATTTCGACTTCCGTATCACACGATTTTTTGAACACCTGTTGCTTAACAGTGCCCCAGAGAAAAAAATCTAAAGGCGTCAAATCAGGTGATCTTGCGGGCCAATTGATGGGTCCACCGCGACCAATCCATCTCTCTCCGTATTCAGCATTTAAATAGCTTCTCACAAGGCGGGAGAAGTGTGGCGGCGCGCCGTCATGTTGGAACCACATACGTCGCACGATATGGAGGCCTAACTCCTCAAGTTCATCACTCAGCTGTTCTTGTAGGAAACGAAGATAGTTGGCGCCGCTCATTGTTTGGTCTAAAAAACAAGGTCCAATAATTTTGTCACCAATGATTCCCGCCCAAACATTGATCCTCCACCGATGCTGAAAGTGACTTGGTTTAATAGCATGCGGGTTTGTGATCGACCAAATGTGTTCATTGTGCGAATTGAATACACCTGTTCTAACAAATGAGCACTCGTCGGTGAACAGTATGCAATCCAAGAAATCACTATCTTGTTCGATCTTGTCGAGTACCCATCTACTGTATTCTATTCTTGGCTCATAGTCGGAGGGAAGTAGAGATTGGACGCGACGATAGTGAAATGGGTGCTGGCCATCTTCTTTGAGTACTCTCCAAACGCGCATATGGTTTACCCCGAGTTCGTGTCCCACTGAGCGCGTACTTCGCGTTGGATCGTGCTCAAACAAATCCAAGACTTGCTCCTCGATGTCACTGTCTTGAGTCCTCGGTCTGCCTGCGTCATTTCGATGTTGGTCGCGTCCATGCACACTGCCGGTATTGTAGGTACAGTCAAGAGTCATTAATTGATTACCAGCTTAAGGACTGTATTGCTGTGAACGCGCAGTAAAGTCTGTACCTACGTCTGTGTGTAGTGATGTACAACACAGAACGCACATCTCAGAATTCGCACACTGGCTGGCGTCGAACGAAACAAAAAACATACCGTCGCTTTTGCACATAGGCTACGTAATTACGCATGACTTTGGTTGGTTCATACCATTGCTAAAATTGAAGTCATTTCATCAAGTACCGATAGCTGGTAGTCTTACGTATTAGATTGTCGAACGCATAGGTCTGGGTTCCAATCTCGAGATGGGACTTTTAATTTTTCTTTTCCAACAATAATCTTTATCGGTTTTTTTTATTATTCGATAGATTAATAAACGATAATAATAAGTTATTATATTGTTATTATTATATTGTTATTGTAATATGGGGTTAAAAATAAAAATGTTTTATAAGTAATTTCAAATTGTTTATTCGTTATAATTTTATAAACTAGAAATAAAGAAACGTCTAGTTAAAACAGTTTATTTTCTCATAAAGAACAATTTATTGAAGTTAAGCAGGTAATAGCGGTTCACCGTAATTATGCGTTTTGTAAATTCGTTGCACGTAATATAGTCTATTTTATTTGTATTCACTCATTAGTCCGTAACCACTTAGAAAAAATTCTTATCGCTCAGGAATGCTTTTGTTCTCACTCACGGGCCGGTCGATGACTTGAATCCAGTTCGATTTAAGACCATATGTTTAATGCAATAAGGTTGTATTTGGTTTAAAGGACTAGAAATAATAGAAGTGTGTTTGTCGCAAAGATTCAATTTAATATAATAATATTGTCCTTTAATTACCACTATGTGGGTAGATTTGCTAGTTGTAGTTTGTTAGAGTACTTTAACAAACTACAACTAGCAAATCTACCCACGTAAATAAAAAAAGTGCGGACTCCTTGTCACAATACAATTAAATTACTCAGTAGTAGTAGCCTACCTAAGTTGCCTATCTCAAATGTCAAAGTTAACAAATCGTATTTATTAGGACTTATTGCGGTTATAGCTTAAGTATTCATTTTCATTATGAAAAGAAGATTGAAGCTAAACCTCAAAATAATCCTTATTACGGATATCACAATATAATTTTAGTATTGCTATAATCAACTTATAATTTAATACTTCGTATAACCCCCATTATTAGCAATGCAATCAAATAAACGCTGGCGCATCGACCCTACAATATTACTACATATGTCTATTCCTCTTATATTTTCCCAGATTTCTAGGCAATGCAGCTTCAATTGCTCATCAGTCCTCTCATTCCTTGCGTCCCATCGCTGTGTGATTAAACCCCATAGATTTTCTATGGGGTTGAGGTCATCAGGAGGTCGTGCCGGCCATGGAATTACTTCTCTAAAATAAAAAAAGGAGTACTGTTAGGCTACTAAGCAAAATACTAATATTACCTACGATTTAGAAACAAAATTATAATGACAATAGATATGTTACATATATTTATAGAATTAATATAGTTATATTAATCCATCATTCAATAATCTAGGTAAATAAATTTACTTCGGAATTATATTTTCTTCTATTTAGACTTTATAAAACGTTTTAAAAAATTAAGGATCAGCAGTTCTACTTTAATAAGATAAATTGTTTAATAAAATAATTTAATCATTACACTTACACTCAGTCCGGTTTCATCAGATATTTGTGTTATATTAAGTCCAATTTTACGCAGCGCAATAATATTCGCTTTCATTTCAATGTTCAAATTTGCTTGCATTTTATAAGGAACTACAACACCGCTAATATATAGATATAGAACACACGTCGCTAACCCACAATGAACAACGTTCTATTTAGTCGCGATTGAATGACTCTTTAAGTTAACTGCATCCATCTACCTTATAATTTATTTATTTTGATTTCTGTGGGTATAATCCTAAAATTTTACGAATAAGTAACTGTAGTCAATAGCGTGATTAAGTATTCAATGTGTGTGTTGAGTGTGTGAATAGAGTGTGTGTGTGTATACTATAAAGTATAGGAATTACTCATTAGAAGAAGGTCGTAAGTTAAACAGAAGTGTCAATCTATTGCTTCGTGAAACTGGCGCGCCGCTTTGGACCGCTACTGTACGTAAGTGCAATCGTTGGAATGCCACCGCCGACGGTAATGGTAGACTCGCAAAACGTTCTTGGTAGAGTCTGCGTGCTTCTGCATAATTGCAGTCACATTTCCCAAGGCACATCAACATGTTAAAATATTCAACGTTAGAATAAGACATGGTCAACGTTTACGTAAACAAATCACTACACACAAGTCACTCACTACGTAGATCAACAATAACATCCGTTCGGAAGTAAACTGCGCGGGCGACTAAGGAGGTGATTCGCAGGATCGCAGGGTGGCGGGGTAAAGGGGTAAGGAGTCACGTGGTACCGAACGGGCACGTGCGCCGGCCGCGGTAGGCTTTGGCGGCATCTTCTATCGAGTCAAAGAAAGCCGCGGAGCTCGTAAACTATTTAGGAAATAAATATGTACTTGTAAAATCAGATACTGTAAACATTTTATTGAATGTGTCCATTTTAATATTTATTTGATTTTGACCTCTATACTAGCCAATATTCATTTTTTTTTAATTATAATTTCACCAATTTTGTGCTTGTAGGTACATGTATACGTTCCTAAAAGGAACAACAGGGTTTTTGGTACATATTGTATATACAGATATGTCGAAAACTTTCGATTTTGTCAACCATAACATACTGCTTGGAAAACTAAACGCCTATGGCATTCGAGGTAGGTAATATCCTGAACCTAATAAAAACATATTTATCCGGTCGCAAACAGATGACAGAAATTTACAAAATATGTGTCAAGTCTAAATTAGAACAAAAATACGTATCTTCCAATAGAGAAATTATTATAAATTCGGTGTAGCACAGGGGAGCCTCCTGGGGCCTTTGTTATTTCTAATTTACATAAACGACCTCCCACGCCAAATCCACCATCCCATGGTACTGTTTGCCGACGATAGTACAGCACTTTTAAAATGTGACAATAATGAAAATTATGAAAACGATATGAACTACAATATTAAAATTATAATAAATTTGCTAAATAGTAACAACTTCCAAATAAACATACAAAAAACAAAGATAATGCATTTTTACCAAAGACTCCGTATCAATGACCTGAATATTAATTATAACAGTCAAAATGTGGACAGAGTAGATGTTACAAAATTTTTAGGAATCTTAATTGACAGTAAACTGACATGGAAAGCTCAGGCAGAAGCAATCTGTAAAAAGCTTAGCGCATCAGCATATGCACTTCATAATTAAAAAAAAAAAGTTGATATCAAAATAGTATTACTAGCATGTCATAGTCCTGTCGTTTCCATTTTAAGGTTTGGTATTATACATTGGGGCAATTGTACCGAAAGAGAGAGTATTTTTAAAGCCCAAAAACGCTGCCTACGAGCAATATTTGGTTTGAAGGTTACTGACAGCTGTGTTCCAATTTTCAAAAGTCATCATTTATTGACATTTCCGTGCCTATACATTTTAGAAATTGCTCTTTTTGTTAAATGTAATCAACAGCTGTTTTTAACTTTATCGGAAAGCAGATACCGAGATGTAACTTTGCGATCTCAATACCAGAACTTGCTACGCACAGGTGGATATAGGACTGCTTTGTTGAGGAAAAGTGTTTTTGGTATGGCACCGGCTATTTTTAACCACATTCCTAATTCCATAAAAGAGGAACCAGTAAGCTATTTAGAAACATTTATTCAATAGAAGTCTATTGAATAAATGTTACAACTCCGTATCGGATTTTCTAGCTGAAAAATTTAGCTGTATCAATGCCTGTATGTTTGTTGATGAACTGCATCAATGTTTGCATGCCAAAATGGTAGAATGTACAAGGATTCTTTTATATTATTGTAAACACCTTATTGTAAATACCTACATTCTGAGCAAATAAATGAATATTCTATTCTATTCTACAAATGTTTGTTCCGTGGGGGAATCGAACCCGCGAAACGCGGCGCAGCAGTCAATCGCTTAACCACTGCGCCAACCGTGCCGTCAAAATTGGGTACCAATTAAAATTTACAAGCTAACACTAAAATAACTAAATTATATCCTAAATTAACTAAAACTATTTACAAACATAGCGTCGAAAAATTCATCCGCATCGCTGTCGACTGGTAATGTACCCAAGACACTGGCGGCATTGCCACGTTGTATGGCAATGCTTAGCCTCTGGCCAAGCTGAAAGCCAGCCCTTGGATCATGTGAAGTGTCAACCAGTCGTTCTAAATTAATCCGTCAACCTAAAAAAGTTCCTAACTTCTATTTAAAACAATTGATAATGTGATATATACTTGTCAATTATTACAAAGTTGGGACAGTGCTGTTTAATAATCAAAAAACTATGACAGAAACTTACAAAATTGTTGGATAGTCAAAGTATCACCTGTCGCTTGTCGAAAATCAATTTTGTCGCCACTCAAGAATCAGTTAACTCGGTCAACCTGCACGTGAGCTATTTAAAACAAAGCCTCTCTAAGTAGCAAAGTGTTTCCTCCGGGGAAATCCCGCGCGCGCTGATTGACGCGCTCACATACCTTCATTTAACATTTTATTTATTTTAACCTTTCCGAAGTAACTCCTTTGTTCCTGTCAGCATGAAAAGACCGAAGACTTATATTTACTGAATTACTGAATGAAAACGCGAATACTTACTAAATATCTACTTCATGTATTCAAAAGTTCACATGTGGAAGCAATAAATGTATTGAGTATTGTGTGAGTATGTTGTTGCTGATTTTTCTTTCATTTGTATTTATGTGTTCATTGGGTGGAATGTTTGTATTAATTATTATAATTTGCAGTGTGTTCGTTGAGTTATGTGAATATTATTGCATTTAAACCTCTGAATTGGTATTTATTGATAAAAAAACTATGTTCAGTTCTCAATCAGAAATGGTTCTGAAGTTGCAATCACGAACTGTTAAGTAGAAAAGTCAACGGTTCACAAGATGAACCGTCACCTGGGAAACGTCGTAGGTAGTCTCTTTATGACAATAATTAACTTACTAATCTACTATGTTTACAATGTGGTATTATTGTGTTATTGTCTGTGTCTAGATCTACACGTACGTATCCGAGTTTGTCATCTACACATGATTTTCAGATCAGCAACTCTGATCACGACAACCACTCTGAACAATTCACCCATTATTTTCGTAACACTGAACGGAAAATCAAGTTTTTTTAAAATAAATGTCATAAACTCTATCTATGTGACAACTGCGTGCATAGTTATCATATTATTTTAAGTTTACATAAGAATGTACTAGTATTACCATTTACTATGGATAACTTATAAAAAAAAATCTAGATAGGTAGTTTATTATATTATGCTGTTCCGGTCACGTCATCAAGTCAACGCTGAAAATCAGCACGTCTCGCACGTTTGGCACTGATGTGATGCATATTTTCACCATGTTTGTTTTATTTTTACTTTTACACGTCATTAGGCGCAAATAAACTTATTTTATTTATTTTTCCTAAATAATTTGCATAACAATCCTTTTAATTTTTCATATTTATGGTGAATTGCTTTCGACAAATGTTTTATATTGTTAAATGCCAGAGGGGCGATTCTCATATTTTTAAGAACGTTCGCATTCTAATCTCAGTCTTAATCTGTCACAAATACCTCTACTTTAACTATATTTTTGACAAGTTTTTGAAATTGACTGTCGCCATCTCAGCGACAATCAATTTCAAAAACTGGTCAAATCACACATACCTACACACACAACGGTGACTACATTTTGAATCCTTAAAGTACGGGAGTTGGCCTAATTTTTACTCAAGCGTTAACGAAGGTCACGGCTTCCAACAAAGTTGACTCATAGACATCTTCCTCCAACATCGTTCCTGCTGAGCCCACTTTTGTTTTTACTACTGTGGCTCCCATTCCTTGCCTAAACGGTCACGTGTGAGCCCTGCGCCTGCGCCGTCGCCGTCGGTACAAAGGCGACGTCTTCCAAACGCGCGCTCCACTACTTACTGCCAGTCGATTCCTCAAGATATGGATATACGTGAGACAAGAGTGTTGACGGTGGTGGTGGATGGTGATATGGTTTGGTGTTATTGTGACAAGTCAAAGTCTCATTTTATGTCTGTGTCATAAAAAGGTATAATGTAGGCTTTGTTAATACACAACCACTAATCCAGATTACTAAACCGATTTAAAGCATCGTTATCGTTGCTGCTTCCTATACTTTTTCGCGTACGTTTCAATTCGATCGGTGAAACCGATCACAGTAATAATGGACGTATCATAATCACCATGTCAGCTGAAAGCTATCCACAGGCCTCCGGTCCCGTAACTAGCAGGCGCTACTTTGCATAATTATCAGTTTTGCTTGTACCTTAATATAATGCAGATAAAATACTTTCAATAATGAATGGGTCGTGCGCTGAGCTATGAAGACTACACTTATTGGTGGATACAAAAGAGTTTAGTATTGATAATCCATAGACAAGAATAGATGTAGACGTATTCAAGTTCAAGTTAGTAATATGAATAAATACAAGTCACGCAGATGAGATAAACTCTTCACCTATTTAGGTCTACCTCTAATGATCCTTGTTCTCAACCGGCGAATTGATTGGGTATTCAAATGATATAACTTGTACCACACACCACACGCGCACTTACACGTGCATTCACAGACTGATTAATTTAAGTGAAGCAATGCCTTAACATAAGTTAAAGGTGGCTAGTATTGGAAAACAGTAAAATACCGGTATACCGGACTACCGGTATACAGTCTTCAAATGATTTATTTCGTCCGTCTTTCGGTACAGTATGCCTGCCCCGTTGGTCTCGTGGTTGCAAGCGCGACTACTGAGCGTTCCTGGGTTCGATTCCCAGGTCGGGCTGTGTCATTGGGTTTTCCATGAGGAACTATCGAGTACTGTGTTAAATGTTACAACTCAATACCTTGTGAAATATTGCAATTAAATGAAAGAAAATTTAAAACTTGTATTAAAATTACACTTTGTAAGCAAGGATATTACAAATTAGAGGATTATATCCAAGATAAGAATGCTTGGAAACATGCTGGTCCTGCTCCATAGGACAATCTCTAGAGTCTAGACAAAATCAATCTGGTTGCTAATGTAATTGTATAATTATTCATTTTTTTTATTCTCTTTGACATTAGATTTACATTCTGTAATTATTTAAAGTCACACCCGGACTTATTACTCCTTATTTATTTATGAAAATAGTCTACTTTTGGAATGTTTGTAAATATGTGAGCACCATGTATCTATCACCTAGTCAATTTATATGTCATGGCTTCACAAATTCATTTTAATTCTTTTACCTATTGTGGTATAGTAATTTTATTTTTAGGTGCATCGTCTTCACATATAATTATATAATTAATGTATGCAAAATATTGTAAAACATTTTAAAAGAGTAACGGTGGAGTTTCTTGCCCATTCTTCTCCATACGAAAACTACCTTTTGGAAGGGGCGACTAGAATCAATTTAATTTTAATTTTGACGTTTAAAAGTGCCTTTTATGTGCCTATTTGAAATAAATGATTTGACTTTGACTTTGGAACTTCTTAGTACCAGGGCGGAGGTTGGAAGCTGGCAGTGTGATACTGCTGCACACACTTGTGCACTATAATATCTCGTGCGTACGTGGCTAATATCCGTTGAGATGGGCCACCGTGACCGACTTCGGTCGGGAGGATATTATTACATGATTACAGTATGAGTATTTTAAATTTATTACATTTGACATGTCAATATTTGATTTTGTGACCAGTCTTATATGGAATAAGTCACGAAATTCAAAATTATACGTAATTATGTACTTATTTTTCTTTGCATTTCTACTTGACTGTTTATATGTGGGTACAAAAATTATATAAGCTTTAAAATAAATAATGTTCATTTTTTATCCAAACACCGTCCAAAGTTCCAAACACATAATTAATGCCTGATAGTAAAATGTAACTACAAAATAAAGATGGAAAAAAAACAGTACGTTACGTAGTACACATCTATTTATTAAACACAGTGGTGCCGGCCTGAGTCGAGGTCGAGCAATTAATGCGTGTCGCACAGTGTGCCGCCCTCTTCCGTTTCCCATAACAAAATCTTTGTTGGTGACGGGAACAATTTATTTTTGTTTTTATTGTTAATTGCCACCATGTTTAATAAGAGGAGTTATTCGGGGAACGGGATGTACGAACTATGTTGAAGGTCGGGCGGTATTTTTATAGCTGGAGGTCTTTATTTTTTTACGGACTAATGTGATGACAGGACGGATTTTCTTTTTGTGTAGTTGGTATGTTATTGGACTCGTCTGAAAAACAGTTCGAAGTCTTTAGACTTATGTACATAGTTATACAGCTATTCTGTAGTAAGAACTGAATATTTCCTGTTTTATTTTACAAACATAAATGTTTTTTTAATAGGAATTAATTACCAAAGAACGTAGTGATGATAATGTCATAACCCATTGCTGTAACTTCTTGCTTTGTAATTGGAAGTTCAAGTTATGATTCGCCCGCGACTTCATCCGCGAAATGGGAAATTTCGCACGGGAACATACTAGGTACTAAGATAAAATGGATCCTGTGTCCTAACCCAGTCCACGGTCTACCCGTGTGGAATATTTCATCTTAATTAATTTTGCCGTTAGGCGTGAAAAGGGAACAGACAAACAGAGTTACTTTTGCATTTATAATATTAGTATGGATTCGTTTCAAAGTATGGATAACTTGACATGGCAATAATATCTATTAATACCTGCCAGAGTTTAACTATGTAGGTAGGTATATCTGGTAACAATTTACGATCTGCCAGCAACTCTCAGGGAATCAGCGTCACCCAACTGAATGCTCCACCGATACCTAACGACCCCTGTGGGGCAGTTGATTCATTTGAACCTTAAAGTATAAATCAAATCAAATCAAATCATTTATTTTTGCAGAAAACACTGTTACAATGGTGGTATAAAAACTTACGTTTCAAGTGATTCTACCGTAAGGCATGCAAAATGTATACAATCATAAAATACAATTAAACACATAAAAACAATCATAAAAATATTTTCCGATATTAAATTAATGAAATGTCATACAAATTAATTATTTATTTAATAATAGTAATATTTAAATTATTCCACTGTCATTATTAGAATTATTACAATATAATTATATATCATAATAATTGTTATTACTTGGTGTCACTGTGAGGTCTCAACTTTGGAAAAATTATCGTTTAAGTAGTCGTTCAAGTTATAGTAACATTTATTAACTAAAAGGCTCTTTAGACTTTTCTTAAATAAGGTAGTATTCATTGCCCTTATTTCTTTAGATAATTTATTGAAAATTACAGGAGCCATGTGAAACACACTTTTGTGCATTAAAGCGGTATTTGTTCGGCGGACATAGAGGCGCAATGCGTCACGTTGTTGCCTATTATTCTTTTCTGAGGCTAATGTAAATACATTTTTATTGGTCTTAACAAATACTGAGACCTCATAGATATATAGGCTTGGGAGAGTTAAATTTTTGTGTTCCTGGAAAAACGGTTTACAGGTTTCGATCATTTGAAGCCCAAACATAGCCCTAATGCACCGTTTTTGTGCTTTAAAAATTAAATCGCTATCAGTAGCATTTCCCCAAAAAATCACACCATACCTCAGAACTGAAGCAATCAAACCATGATATGCAGTTAACACGGTATTAATATTTGCAATCTGCTTTAACTCATGTAGGGCATATACTGATTTATTAATTATTTTGAATAGTGTTTCAATCTGGGATATATGAGTATACACTTGAGAAGCCTTACGAATACTTCCGCTCTGTAAAAGTACAAGAACAAATATTTTTCTTTTGCATTACGAAGTTATACGTCAAAATAGCAAAATTGACATGCACTTGATATGCATTTATAAAAAGCCACTACCGAAGGGTTGAGGTCATGACGTTTGAAACCAAAATTGACATGTCGATAATTTCTTAATACCTCAGCTTAATACGAATTAGTTATCTTTGTGGTTTAAAAAAAAGAAGTTTGTTTTTAATGTGTTATACATATTGTCATTACTAGAATAGAAATATTTGGTTTTATAGTTTGAAAATCATTTTTGTTTTTGTTTTGTTTAACCTATTTTATTATTGTAATTATTGTAAATACTGTTACTTTTATTAAATTATAGTTATATTAAAATTAAACCATTTTATGCATCAGCTGTCTTATTTCATGGATTCAGTTGAAATTCCGAATGAATACCTATATAGACCGTACTATCGATTAAAAAAAAAAAATCAAGGGTGCGGTCTCCTATTTCTGAGCGAGCAGCTTTTGTTGTTTTTTTTTTGTTTTTTGTTGTAGCTCCCGTGTCCCGCAACAAGTGACAGGACATTTTGTTCAAAATATATCGTTTATGCTTTCTCCAGTGTACCTAATATACTCTAAGATTTGAACCATCTATGTTAATACAGGCTTACCTTGGTGTTCTATTGGTGGACAAAACTTTTTGGTAAAACTTATTTTACCGAAAAGTTTTGTCCACCAATACATCAATACCAACAACACCAAAACTAACAACTATTGAGCAGTGGAGTTGTTAGTTTTTTTTTTTTTTTGTATTTTTGACTATGTTAGAATAGCTAAATATAAATAAGGCTAACTGTTCTATGTAAAAGCTAAGTTACATGGAATTTATAAATAATTGTTTCATGTTTCTACGCTAAACATGCATCTAAAAATATGAAAGATACTTAATAAATTGTACGGTGCACTTCATAAATTAAACTTTATAAAAACAGAAACAGTAAGGGACTCGTGAGTAAGTTAGTGGGCAGCTTAAGGTTATTTTAAATTAATTACTGAAACCAAATGATTCATCGCTCAGCAGCTTCAAGATAAAACAAAACTAATTCCAACAATAATTAAATCTAAGAGCAAAAAAGCGCTTGAACATTCTGTCAGCATTCCAGCGTACAAAGCAAACTAGGTATTTCCAATCCCTTTGCTGTCTGTTACATAAAGCTCTTCAAGCACAGAACAAATATCCCGTGAACTCAAGATAATAACTATGTGAACGCAAAGGAAATTTTGCGAAAAGTATGAATAATCTTTGTAACTTACTTGTTGGTTCCAGGTCCAGAAGTCTGGTATTTGTTGACGTTATTAGGAGTTGACACTCATTTTTCCGTAATAAATACAATAGTACTGTGTTCCGTACAATATTATTACGACAAACATGTACAGTCACGAGCACCAATATGTCAACACTTGGCAACTTTTTTTTTTTTTTTTGAGTATGGGAAAATATCAAATCAGCACTTGGCAACTTTCAATTGCGATTTTTTCGTGAAATAACGAATGTAATGTTGAAATACGACACATTAAATAAACCTATGGGTTCGAAAATGCTATGTTCGTAACAACATAAAAATTCATTCAAAAATAAAGGAGTAAATCGCTTTTGAATAAACCCGAGTGTATACATACTTTTGCTCGTGACTGTACCTGAATACTACGGCAAAGAAAACAAAACAAAAAATGCAAGTATATCAATGCGCTGAGAAAGTTAATATACAAATCATAAATGCTTTTCATTGAGAGCTCAGAAACTTGAGAAAATTAATGCATTTTGAATTAAAAAGCATACGTTAAAAAAAAAGGCACAAGACGGTACAGTTTATAATTAAATCACAAAATAAAATTTCAAGAGAATAATTAATTCAGCTCACAAACATTCGCAACATAAAGTTGTGACGTAAAGTAACAAAATACAAAAGTTACTAACCGTCCACTGACATTCACATAATGAAATCCTACCAACAACTGCACGGTGTAACTCTAATTAAAATAAACGAGGAAAAAATTGTACGAAACTGTATGAAACCGTAACGTAACTAATTCTGAAGTTTTCACCTCTCATAACAGGTATGTTCGCGCCGTTAGGTTGGCCAAATTAAAAAGTTCAGGAGTACTTCGGGATCACTCGGGTCGGACTTGGGATCAATCGGGTGCAGCCGACGAATTTTTTTCTATTTTATTCTATTTTTTAAAAACGTTGCCCCGCACTAGGAATTACTCTATCAAGGGTGCGTTTACAAACATTTAAACTCACATACACAAACAGCCAGACCCGAAACAACTACCTGTAGGCAATACAAATATTTGTTCCGTGCGGGAATTGAACCCGCGACACGCAGCGCAGCAGTCGATCGCTCAGCCACTGCCAACCGCGTCGTCCAATTGTTTACTATATAAGTATTTAACGCTAATCCCATGTTGCGAGTTCGTCAAGAAGTTGTTTAGTTTTGGAAGTTGTTCGTAAGAATGTTTGCTGAGTTATAGTTTTACGGAAGGTTTGACCTGTTTTTACAAGCTTTTATTTAGTTTCACCTGTCCCGATGTTTGTCTGTAATCAAACCTTGCAAGTTAAATTTGATCCACTTCCCGGTTACCGATTGAGCTGAAATTTTGCACGCATGTGTAAATTGGATGAAAATGCAAAATTATTATAATATAGAGCTCATCTGATGATGGACCCGGAATGTGGCCATAGGAAGTCGGTAGTTAAACGGCACAACCCCATCGAGTTGGAACTCGTATGATCCGTCTTGACGAGTACTTTGGTGCTAGATAGTAACCAGGATCTGACGATGGAGCTGGAAGATGGCCATAGGAACGCGGTAATTAAACGACATAACCCCATCGAGTTTGGGCTCGTTTGATTCGTCTTGACAAGTACTTTGATGCTAGATGGTAACCAGGGTCTGATGATGAACAGGTAGCTTAAGTGCAGTAAACGCATATAATGGAAAAACACTGCTACGCGCTACGAACTACGCCGTAGTCAATCTCGCAACAAAAATACTAAAAAGTTAAAAATAAAATTAAAAGAAAAACACTTTTTAAAAACCAGCTTTCAGTAGTTCTTTTTATTACTTAATAAAAAGAACTAAACAGTTAAAAATAATTTAAACCTGTTAGGAAATAAATAAAAGCGTGTTACATTTTGATGGAACATTAAAGAATATTTAGCATAATACACCTTCATTATTTTTCTTTTGCAATTTCTCTGCGATGTTGTTACAAATTAACAATTTGTGGCCTCTTACGGCAAGCTAACATAAGCCCAAAGTACGGCCCGGTATCGATATATAAGGAAACAAAAAACTATCTCAAACACCGTATGTTTATAAAAATAAATCTAAAGCAATAAACGGTGACCCTTAAAAAGCGAATTTACCTTATCAATAACAAATTAGGTAGGTGTCTATAGCTATATCTTAATTGCCAGCTAGCTAAAATTTTAGCAGAAAGAGCTAGGGTCGTGGGGAGTTGGAATAAACCCAGTAGGTACTGTTCCGTTTTAAACGTTTAAATTAAATAATATAAATTTCAAATCTAAGGTATAACCTTCCAGTTATTTAAATGTTATTAATTAGTAAATGGGCGCCCGGATCCCAATATACTTCTGGATGAACGTAGAATGTCGAATCCAAGATCCTCAATTTAAATTATGTTGAATATCGGTTTCCAATGTTGAAAACCGGACTAAGGTAACCTACGGGTTCTTAGAGAAACCGTATTAAAATTAATTTAAAAATATTATAAGGGATAAAAAAAACTTCCCGCCTGCGCTATCGCTAGACGGACTCCAACAGCCGCACAGTCGTCTCCGCAAGAGGCTTCGAGCGGACTCGAGGAACGGGACTCGCGTCCAGGCCCCAGACGCTGCTCTAGATCCTGGCAGCGAGATAAATCTCTTGTGGTGCCTCTCGGTTGATTTAGGGAGAAAGCACTTGACTTGATCCTTGGCTGGCTGGAAAGTTGTCTGCGTATGCGCAATTTGGAGTCCTTTAAAACATGTAATGTAGGTTTGCTGTATCACTCAAGCGTGTTCAAGGGCCAACCGACGCCACCATGGTTACATAACCCTATCATGGATCACAAACCGGGACCAGACGGAGCATTCCGAACATCTCCCCTATTCCAAGGTAAAATGATTAGAGGATAAACACTACACCAAGACACTTAATTCTTGAAAAACACTAACAACTGTCCAACGTGACGTTTAAATGCTGAAACAATAAGAATCTTCATGATCCAGACCAACTAAAAAGTTATTTGTGATTTCCAACATCGAAATTTGTCCTGATTGGGGTAATTATCTCAGAATATTCATTCGGCAAACCTTGCCAAACTATGTCAAAGACAATGCACAGATTAAAATTGGATTTATTTGATAACTAAGTTTCTAGAAAGAAGTCTATATAGAAAAAGTAATTACACTTCCGTATTCGGTTATTCAGTTTATTATGACTTTTTACTGAAAGCTGAAAATTATTAGGGATTGCTCCATACGATATTATTTCGATGGTTGGCAATCAATATGTCAAAAATATCGATTAAACTACAACTGTTAATCGTCGACCACCAGATGTCGCGTTTAATTTATCTTAATCTATGCCTTTAACTGTCAGAACTGACGTTCGACTGAATGACCATTGGGAATGTAAATAAAAAACTACTACACTACTTGTAATACTTGATCCAATTTATTGCGCAAACCTGTTTAACAGGTCCACAAAAAGTCAGGCAAATGCCACGCCTTCCATTAGTAACGAAGCTGTGCTATACCAACCCCTGGTAGGTACAAAAAAAACAACGTAACAATATTTAACTTTGGGTGGTGTCACTATATTATCTACTCGTAGAGTAAGTAAGCTCCACTTCATCTTCATTTTACTTTTGAGATTCTACTACCGAGCACGTGTACTGCCTGCGCTGATTGAGTATCGACACAAACTGCAGAAAAAAAATCACTCAACTACGCGTAAAAGTGTACAACAGACCGATTATCCCCATCGTCAGTTATATTAACGGCTGATGTCAACACGTCGATTCTCACAAGATATCGCTCCGTGCCACTTCATAAATCACATTGACCGCTTTCCCTCTGTCGACTAGAGGTGCGCTAGAGGTGGGCCAACCCAATTTATTACTCGAATAAAAGTCGAATTGGAGGTAAATCTATATAGCCGACTTCGAATAGATTCAAAGTACCTAGTATGATAGCGTTGCGTTATCTCCAGGTGGGAGACAGATGTTGACGAGACTTCGTAGATATATCACTGTGATGTTTTGTACAGCTATGTTTGGAGTCGTTCCTTTAACACTAGGGTGACGATCTTATCAATCAATATAATTTGTAGTTAATCCCGTTTCGGTACTTTTAATTATCATTACAGTTTTACTTTAAAACAATGAAATATAAGATAATATTGCACCACAGTACATGGCACAACCATCCTACTACGGTGCTGGAGATTGCATTTAATAGAAATGCAATCTCCAGCACCCAACCACTAAAAGTTAAAACCCGCAAACTATCAGAACTCGTAGTCCTGCTGAAAACTGCACGTAAAAGCATGTTTATTGAATATGCAAGCAAATCAACCGCTGCGAACAAATCTCAACACAATTTGTGTGAACTCGGGCGCCACCTGGCGGGAGCACACTCACATGTTCGACGCATGTATGACGGATACAGCTGGACTTTTGAAAAATAATTGGCAGGAATTTGATTATACAGTTTTAAAAGTTTACGCAACGAATTCTACATAATAATAAACTATGATTGACTATTATGAAGAAGGTGCTATTGACTAGATAGGTAAACTAGATGGGGGTGAAAAGCACAGAATTGCAGCGATTTCTGAAGGAGGCCAATATAAATACGAGACAATTAATAAACTTGATTGGAAGGCCGGGCGTTGGAAGACCTCCCACAAGGGGGACTGATGAGCATGTGAAGGCACTAGGAATCCGCTGCATGCGAGAAACATAGATCCGGCTGATGTGGCGATGCTTGGGGAAGCCTTGTCGTATAGCGATGGACATTTTTCGGCTGAAATGATGAAGATGATGACTAAACTTGATTTATATATAAAACACGAGGCAAGTAAGTAATTGATTTTAATTATTTATGTTCACCTTAACAAAATAGTTTTCTAGCACAATCCCATCCCCATTTATTTGCATCAACTCTTCAAATAATAACATTGTTGCAGTCGTAACAAAGCAATCAAAGTCGTATAAAAACAAAAGAACAACATTAAATAAAGCACGTCCCAGCACTAGGCCCCGACGGAGAAAGATTTGTTGAGTGCTACGGAATATTCCATTATGCAAACATTTGGCGGTTTTTATTCACATATGGCCGCCTATGGGAATGTTCTACCTTTCACTGTAACCGGTGGGGAAACTCACGAGTTACAATTGATCGACTGGCTTTGTCCTTATTGAGGGATTTTTGATAGAAGTTTTCCTGTGTCTTGTAACTGGAACGATAATGTCAACGCTAAAGATGGGTTTTAATAAAACTAAACGCATGATTTATTACCCATCTCTAGTCACTGCTATTTTATTTTAGTCGAGCCACAAGACATTAATTCTTAATTTTTCTCGAATGGGGAATGTCCTTGCTTTCTTTCTTTTGAAACGGTAACCTGCTTTCTAAAGAACGGGAAACCAATCTCAAAGTTCGAACAACGATGTTACATAATTCACCTTCATTCAACACTGTCAGTAGCTTGCTACATCTCTGCGGTTGTCTTTCAATAACGAGCTTCTGACAATTAGATTGTATCTTCAACCTTCCTTTAGAAATTATCGCGTCTACAAACGACCTGTCGCTTGAGAATTTAGAAATCTAGACGTTGTAGTAATAAAATGTATTCAGAAGGCCCGCTGTTGAGATCACAACGTATCAAGAGAAACAATAGCATACTATATAATATTGTATATATGTGCATCAATAGCTCTCTAGAAAAAGAAATAATAACAGCTGTGTTAGGACGGTGTCACTGCACAGGCACGGTGAATCAAACGTTGTCAGGTATGACCTGTTTCAAAAGTATCTGAAGATCTAAAGTTCGCAGCAAGAAGCCACCATCGTACTGATTAGTTTGCACGAGCTTTTCCTGTGTAGTTCGTGCAGATAAAAAAGAAGTCTCTTAGAATTCCTTCCCTATTTTTCAAAAACTGCTGTTGGAATTCCTTCTAGTGTTTTATTTTGTTGGACTTTTCAAACGTTTTTGTACCCTCTAAACTTGCCACCGCGTCTTTCAAACCTGTCTAGGCAAATGTTGACAGAGCGTCATAGTGACGCTAAAGTTAGCACAACTCAGCGCAAAGCTAACGAACAATCCGATAGCAATAGTTACTTAGCAAATAATTCGACAGCATTCCAGACGTACCTATGTACCTGTCCGTCTGCCAGTTTGTATTAGACGAGGTATGTTTTGGTAGTCGATCCATCAAGTTAGTATATAATAAAGAATGTGATTGACTGCTTAAAATATTTTACAAGCTTACCAGCCCCTTACGAATAAAGAGGGCTTTACCATAACATTATTTGCCCGTATCGGTGGTTTGATATTCATTAAACTTTTATTCAATTGTTTACGTTACAAAAGACGAAAAACACGAGCACAGAGTTGTAAGGCGCAGGGTGGAGGAACTATTTATCCACCCACCCTCCGCGAAGTTATTACATAAAACAATTGACACAATAGCGACGCGTTACGGACGGCGACAATAAGAGTTAATAAAAGTTGCGCCTAACACCTCACGTGAGCCAAGTTGTGAAGCAAGACGCCCGAAAACTGGTGCTGCAGCTACCACGCGTGTAGGGTTACTATATTATGTCGTGATAGGGGATTTATTGTGTAAACTCCATGCAATGCCTATTAATAAATCATATCGATAATCATATGGACAACATGTTACATTGAGGCTTATATATGGATTACGTTGGTTTTAATTTTACAGTCATTGGAAAATTAATCTTTTAATACGTTATTTTTTTCTTTCTTCTAAATACGTTAGGCTAAATAAGATTATTTTCTTTAAATCATATATTTCAAAGTAGTATTATGTTTGGAGCATTGAATAATATACTATTTACAGAGACATGTTTACAGACTAAACTTCGCTCCATTAATAAAATTGATCTACCTACTTTTAGCTATTGTAAGTTTATTGCAGATATAATATTACACCATAAAATTACAAATGATATGAACACAAAAGGACACACACAGAACGAAGTCCGTCCCTAAATCACCGAAGTGAATTTGATTAATTCATCAACGTGGCGCAACCCCGCGCAGTGGCCACAGTTGCCGATAGATTTTAATTAATATATAGTTCCCGGGAGTTATTCCTCAAGTTTAGAAGTGGATCGCGCCGCCATCGTAATTAGGATTAATGCTGGCAACACTGTGGCAGCAGGTACCACGAAGTTGGTCGGTGAGCCTCCCCAGCCGTCGCGGAACAATTAACTGGGGACGTTTTGCTTGTTTGTATTATCGTGGAATAATTTCTGCAACCTTTTGGGAGGCGTTATCGAATATATTTGCGTGGCTAATGTACGGTCACCAAAGAAGATAAGTAACCAGGGTCGTTGGATATAGTTGGAGTTTAGTAAGAAAATGATTGATGTTTTCGGATAAAATTTTATATAATTAATAGAAAACAAACAGTTAATTTATCAAACTAAATTACATTCGAAAACAACCATCGGTTTCTTACGACCCTGGTTACGTATCTCCTTTGGTGACCGTACATTTACTTAGGAGGAAAAGATTTAAAAAACTTGAGAGATGTCAAGGGACACCCGGATGGAACGAAGTTCCTTTCGATTAGTTAGTGAAGGAATTGTAATAATTTTTTTTGTTAAGTTATAATAATATTTTTTATTATTAACAAATAAAAAAACACAGACAAAAAAAACTGGCTTGCTTTCTATAAGAGAGAGAGAGAGAGAGACAGACAGAGAAACACGCGCACGCCGCACGGCTTACAACTACTTATAGCAAAAAGTGTCGTTCCAACTTTTGGGCTTAATTTTTTCCATCTAGCCCCCATTCGCAACGCGCGATAAGGAACTTCGTTCCAAAAAGTGTTGGTGACTATTTAAAGAACGGGAATTCAGGGAAGCGATCCTCAATATTTATTTCAGCTCTGATTGCTGAAAAAGCTTCAAAACACTTTTTAATTACGTACCTATTTATTTCCCAATCAAAGAGATATCAATACAAGAAAATGTGAGTTAAAACCCAAACAAACTTTGACACGACAAGAATCCCAGCTGACCCAACTGTATCTTACAAGCTCATTGAATACCACTTCGATACAAAATTCATAAGCCAATTTATTCGTGGTCCTTCTAAAAACAGTGCCTAGTTTCACGCATGTCACTGTCCGCTCAGCCCCGGCATACGAGTAATTTATCAAATAAACATGTTTCCAAAGGGATGTGTGCTCCCAAACTGTCACAGAGTAAAAAGGATCTCGGACTGAAGTTTATCGTTGAGAGTAACTGCAGCTTACGGTAGCGTATGCAGAGGACAAATGATTATGGGGATCTTTCCGCAGTCTGTAGCGCCGCTTTTACGGTAATATTCTTAGAAAAATAATGGAAAAATATTAGCGGGAATGGTTGGGGTTATGGGATTGGGAGTGCACTTGATTACCTTACTTTAGGGATAACAAATATTAATTACGTAATAAATAAAAATAATAATAAGTAAATGAAACAATCTACTTCTAAAAAAAAAAGAATAAGAAAAAAAAAATAAAGAAAAATAAAATTGCATGTGATATGTGATGAGAAGGGACGAAATGCATGTGACTAAAAGAGTGATGAATATACATGTTGATGGATGGAGAGGGAGAGGAAGGCCGAAGAAAAGTTGGATGGATTGTGTCAGGAATGATATGAAAGAGAAGGGAGTGAATGATAGCGTGACGGTTGACAGGGGAGAATGGAAGGAGAAAACGTGTTGCGCCGACCACACGTGACATGGGTTAAGGGCAGGAAGATGATCGAAATCATCAAATCACCTCTCCCGCTCTGGGCTGAGCGGAAGGGCGTGTCAGACTTTTACTGACTAAAACCCACCCGTGTTCCTTCAGTTACCTATGCCAGGGGCCACGGTATCTCTTTCGAACAACCCGCGGCCCTGGTGGCATCGGCCCTAGCGGACCCCGTCAGTTCGTGCTGACATCTGAAAAAAGAAAGAAAGAAAGAAAAATGTTTTATTTTGCACAAACAAAACGCACAATTACAACTAAAAAAAATAATAATAGTAAAAAAAAAAGACATAAGATACACATAGTCAAAAAACTCGTACTCAGTCATAAAAAATGTTGACACTCTTGTCTATTGCTTGATGTCAAGGCCAGTGACCAATGACAACTCACATTACTTGACATTGACAAGACGATATTGGCAGATGGCCACAAAATAATAACAATCATAACAAAAACAAAAATGCCAATTGCAGAGTGGTAACTAGTATAACTACTTTTGTAACAAAACAAACAACAATTAAGCCGTGCGTCGCATCTGTGCAAGAATAGGTCGTTGCTCAGCAAAAATGCTGTGACATCAAAATATAACACGCTTTTATTTATTTCATTACAGTTTTAAATTATTTCTAACTACTTAGTCCTTTTTATAAATAAGTAATAAAAGTTTGTTTTTAAAAAGTATTTTTTCTTTTAATTTCAGTTACAGAAGCAAAAGAGCCGCGTAATGTAATGTTGGCATAATATCAAAACGTCAACGGATATACAAAGATCCGAATGCAAAGGAAGCCGTATAAAACTGTCGAAAAAAAAACGTTAACAAGGCTCGCGACCTCGTTTTCAATCCACGCCACATTTGGCAGGCGCGGCGAGGGAATTTTAAAACAAAGACCGAATGGATGTAGGTCGGCAACTGGCTGTTCTACCTTACTAGTAGGCTCGCCAACTTTTATATGATTAACGGGAAATGAGTGGAATAAATATTGTGTGAACAGGAAGCTTGCGTCAAATGGGAGTTGTGCACCGCGCTGTGCAGTTTGTTTTTGATACATGTTTGTAATGGGTAATTTGTGGTGGGTTTTACGCGTTGTTATAATGACTTGGTACGTTCTGGTAATACTGTTGTACTAGTCTTGTATTACAATGGTTGTTTCATTCTTTAGTCCGGACTTTCTCAATATTATAAAAGGAGCTCGTGCTCAATGATATAGTTGAGAATTATACCGGTACACGGACCCATTTAATTTTATTAGCATTAAAAACCAATAGTGCTCTCCCTCATACGAAACATTCTAGAAAATGTTCCGCTCGCTAAACTTGTACAACTTGAGCCGGGAAAGGCAATTTTGCTCTACTTTCTACCAAAATCAATATGCAAAACATTAGACATTTACATGCCTTTAACGGAAACTTAGCACATTTCGGCTCTGCCCTGAATTCTTAGAAACTCTCACCGCAAGCCATTTCCGACGTTTACTCTCAGTAAAAACGCTCGTATGCATATATAATAAGGGTTAGATTGGATGTATTAGCCAAATATTGGTGTTCAAATGTTTCTGAAGAGACGTCGTAAAAATATAACGCATACTGGGCGACACGCGAATACGGAATCCGAAGAGCATTCCGTGTTTATGGATTCATAAATTTTATTTCCCGAATCATTTATTAGGGGAGAGAGAAAAATGGCTTTTATTTTTAGTTATTTTCATTTTTCGTAAAACGTTGTAAGCGGTTTGGACGTAATATATGTCCGTTGCTAATGATCGGGGAATTAAGGGAAATAAAACGCATTAGTAAACTGTTCTCCTCGTTTCGTTGGTAAGTAACTGTTTGTGGATTTATCAACAGGGTGGCTAAAATTAGTTTATTTATAGCTGTTTTAGAGGCAATAACAATTTGATGGCTCGTAGATAAACCAGGTCAGGTCTTTAATTATATTCAAACTTTGGATGAAACTTTATTGTTTTTTTTTTATACTTCGTCAATGATTATTGTATACCTAGCTTCTTTCACTATTGTTATCATGTTTAGCTAGTTATTTTGGGACAAAAACTAATGTACAAGAAGCCATCATCCAAAAATACTTCCTTCACAGACAAAAGGCTGCAATTTACGTGATAAGCATCAGTGCAGCACTTGCGAGCTCGTAAAATAGTGAATAGACATTAAGACTACGTTATGTTCATATCTTTGACTTAATATAACACTGCTGGCACTGAATTCAGTAACAGATATGTTCATTATGAGTATCAATTTTGACTAGAACATGTCCATACTCTACAACTCTTTGGTCACCAATTTGATCGCGAAGCGCGGTGATTAAAATTACTTTTTTGAACTTGAGTGCCGTTCCCTGTGTATGTAGATAATTCATAGTAATGTGGCAAAATAAAAGAGTGGGTGTTTTTATAACAAATCTTTGTCAAATAATAGTTTTTTTTTTTCAGTTTACAATTATAAATTGAGCAATAATGGTACAAAGTGACGATTCAATAAAACAGAGGCGCTGTAATCCGGTAAGGACACGGCCGGTCATAAGCTACGTAATGTAATGTAACGTAATGTCTAACGCGCGAGTTCGTTGTTGAAGTGTAGGTGGATGTGACCTCATTTTGTATGGATGCCGCACCGCACTGATTGAAATGGAGACATGAAAGAATGATGAGGGCATTTGTTTAGATTCTGAGATGTGGATGTTATCTATTAAAAATGAACGTCTTTTTGGAATCGTGTTAAAAATGTCTAGTGAAAGTAGGCGCGATTCGTTATGGACTATGATTGAAGCGAATGGGGTAGTCAGTGGTGCGTCCACGGCGATAAGAAATCATTGTGAGAGTAACTACATTAAAAAACAAATATTTATGCTTTTGACATAAAAAGCACTGTGCAATATTTATATGTTTGTATATTTGTAAGTAGACTGGTCACCAAGTATTGAAGCGTTGGGTTTCTTTCTTTAAAATGAGATTTTGAAAGGGGAAAAATCAACCAGCGCATGCGCACCACCAAAGGGGGGGGGGGGGCCTTTGGTGGTGCGCATGCGCTGGTTGATTTTTCAAATTGCGCACACTGCAATATACACATTATGAACTGTTAACAACTGGTGCCTTAGACCTAAGTACATAACTACCAAATGATTGTATTTTTCATGCAGCAAGTATTTTTATAAAGTAGTAAAATGTTATAATCTGTTGATGTACATAAAAAAATATTTTTACAGTTATAGTGGTGTTACAGATAAGAGTACATACTCGAACCTGCCTCTCAAAGCAGTAAACAAGGCCGAGTAATGTGATTATTTTCAATACACTTTCTATTTTTCTTGTATGTAAGGCCCCGCAGAGTGGTGACAATAACAGGTTGATCTTAATATCCTTTTGAATAATTCCAGATCTTCAGAACATACTCGTACTCGCGCGGCGTCACGTGGGTGCCTTCTCCCCTCTTTAAAAGGTTTCAAGTATTTCCCTTAAGCTCTTGAACTTCATAACAGAGTTGGGAAAATGGGAAAATAAAATAATTTTATTTTTATTTTATTTATTAGGGACAAAAAAAAATATGTGAGAAATATTAAATACTTTTTATTGGAACTGTTTAGATAATAACTTACTATTATTGCCTTAAAAGGTCTCAAGTTATGTGGTGTGGGTAGATCATTACAAGCAGTTTGTTTTCTTAAATAAAAAATAATCTTACTTATTTTTATTTCGCCGACACAGTCCCACTGCTGAGCAAGGGCCTCCCCCAAAACCTTCCAGGCATCCTTTTCTAGCGCCACCTCGATCCAACCCTTGCGGATCTTCGATCCATCTTACTTATATTAATAAATTGTAAATGCAAATACTCGTATGTGTTCGTCAGTTTGTTTTTCTTTCACGAAGCATCAGAGCAACAAATCGACGTGTTTTGTTGTTAAAACTTGTGTTGCCTTGTTAAATCGATACAGAAATGAAGAAATATTGGATCGAATTGTGACATGTGATGAAAACTGGATTCTTTTCGATAGCCGTAAGCGAAAAATGCAATGGCTGACCCCAGGTCAAACGCCGCAACAGTGTCCTAAAGCAAAGCTTACCGCATACTGCTCCATGATAACGCGAGACCTCATACAGCACGAGAAACCGTTTTAACTCTACAGGAACTGCAATTAGAAACGATATGTCACCCTCCTTATTCGCCAGACCTTGCTCCAACAGACTACCATTTTTTTCGTGATTTGGACAATTTTCTACGTGATAAAAAGTTTTCTTCTCAGGAGGCAGTAAAAAATGCTTTCACACAGTTTGTCGAATCTAGATCACGAGAGTTCTATCGCAAAGGCATAAATGACCTTCCTATTAGATGGCAGCAATTTATATGTAGATAATAATGATAATTATTTAGATGTAATAAATATGTTAAATTTAAAAAAAAAACGAATTTCAATTTTTCAGTACGTATCGGCAATTTCATACTTTAACCCCTAATATTAAATAAATAGGTAAATAAATATTTACAGTGTAGTGTGTGTGTGTATGTTTGCAGTGTAGTTTATTCGTGAGAAGGTGGGATGTGGTCTTCTAATAACTTTTAAAGTATATAAAATAACTGTGACTGTGACTGTGTAACTGTGTGTGTGTGATTTGTATGGTGTACAATAAAGAGTATTCTATTCTATTCTGTTTGCAAAGAAACCTCTGCAAATAAAAGCGTCACAATTTGAAGATTAATAATCTCACAAACAAAACTGTTTGAACAAAAAGCACATCAAACAGGATATGAAGTAGGGACGCCATTAAAAATTCACGTCACTACGAACTTCCAAAGAAGTTTTACAAAAATTAACACGTCTTCTATAGTAGACTATCGAAAAGTTTATAATGACGCTGCTCCCGAGAATGCCGCTATTTTATGTGGAGGAACAACCTAGAAGTTTTATTTATTTACTTACCATCGTTTAAAACTGTTAAATTCAACCTGCATTGTCACCTATTTGAAAAAGGTGTATTGTTTTCCATCGAACTTGCCGCTAGCAATGCTTATATATACCTTTCTGTTAACCCAAGGCACTAAATTAAATGACTGACTAACTAACTATACTTTTTATGTAATTTAGATAAATACTCATTTAAAATCAAAAACATAAAAGAAACATGGGGTTTAAATTTTAAAATACCAATAATAAAATGTAGAACACCATCTTATAATCAATACTTGAGGCAACATCAGCTGCACCGCCGCGTCCTCGTGGCGGCGATCGGCGACGGCGATCTCTCGCGTCCGGCCCTGGTCCAGGTCATGGTACGGAGCGAGAGTGCATGGAAGGCCGTCACCTCCTTCTGCGAAGCAGTAATGCTCGCGAAGGAGGAGGCGGAGCGCGTGAGAGAGAGGCAATCACTGCGCCCTCACGCCCCTAGTCGCCGCAGGAGACGCCCTGGACGGGAGTCAACAGCCGACTCCCGGTCACCGTAGGCGCAGGCGTGCGGGCGGCGAGCAATGGGCAGCTCGAGCCGGTAAAGACCAGGCCCGGGTCGACGGCGCGTTGGCCATGCGTGCCTCAATGAGATGCACGAATTGACGGGGTCCGCTAGGGCCGATGCCTGCCAGGGCCGCGGGCTGTTCGAAAGAGATGCCGTGGCCCCGGGCATAGGCAACTGAAGGAACACGGGTGGGTTTTAGTCAATATAAAGTCTGACACGCCCTTCCGCTTAGCCCAGTGCGGGAGAGGTCATTTGATGATTTCCCACTCAAAAACAAAAGGCAACGCATCAGCTAACGCCACCCGATGACGTCACACAACAGAACAAGTCGTACTTTTCACTATTATCAACAACAAAGCGAAAAGTAATGACCGCCGTCTGTCCCCGGGGTTATAAAAACTACGTTAGTTTAGTTCACCTTTGTATTGGGAAAGTGGTTTATATCGTAATGGGTATATTTCGATAGAAGACACTATTTGCATTATTGTAGGTAGTACGAGTATAATTATGCATCTGAAGATAATACGAGGTGTTCAAAACCTATTATCTACCGATGTAGCTTGTACCTAGCATGTAATTCTTTCAATACTATTATGCACCTACTTATTTTCGCACTGCCCATAAAGTAATAATGAGCAAACGTGGCCGTTAGGTCAATTTTGTAAAACATCCTTTACCATTTTACGTCAGACACATAATACCAATGAGTTCCAAAAACTAAGTTGTTACTGTTGTTTATTCACTACATACTTTGTCACACTTACTTTGTTCTAAGATTGACAATATTCCATAACAAGAGTACCAAAAAAATCTGCTCAGTCAAACACAACTGAACTAAGATTGGATTTTGGATCCTTCACGTGACTGGTTTATTTACAAACGATGTGTCAAGTTGGACCAAAACCACTTTAAATTCCATAAATGCCTTTTAATTTCAGAGCGTAGAATTTGGAATATTAGAATATAGTAGTAGTAGGTTCTGGTACAGTGGGCCGTAAGAATTTAATTCCCTACGTCTCGCGGCGCTCATTAAAGTGTCCGAAACAAAGGAAAAACTGTCAACTTGGACCAAGTTTAATTGCCTTAATAAATCTGGAGGCGAGAAATTTACGGCAATGAAGTGAGCGGCGACGATACAGGTAGATGATTAGGTTAATTTATAGAATGGTCCTGCTCGCGGTTTCGCCCGCATGGAGGTCGGAAATTATCACACGGGAACTTGCTACTGGAACCAAAATTTGCTCATCTATCTCCTTGCCTTTTAATATTATTGAAATTCGTTCAGTGGTTCAGGTGTAAAAATGTAGCTGACTCACAGAGTTACTTTCGAAATATTAAGTATGGATTGGGCGAAAGGGAAATGGGGGAAGTTAGTGGTAATAAAGAGTGGTGAGGTTTTCGGGAATGTGGAGATGTTTCCTGAGATAATATTATGCAGGGAGTGTGTTAGACATCTGGTATATTGTACGGAAAGCATAGAGTGAGGTTTACAAAAACATTATTAAACATTGACACAACTTATTCATACTTGAAGTTTCTAACGCACATGCTACGAGACTGCTACGCCTTCGTAGTACGATGCTACGCCGTAGCATATTGCGTAGCGTACCGAAACGTGCTACGAAGAAATAAACTGGAAGTGGCGTCAATTGGTTTGTGTGTTGTGCCTTATGCAGAGTATCCGAATGTAGTCCAACAAAAATATTGTTGACTGACTTATTATTCACAATTATTTTTATAAAGTTAACATCTAAACGTCTAAGTAACTACTAGAATTCCAGTTATTTGAGTTACAGCTTGTAACTTCTAGCTCTTTAAATAAACGATTAAATGAAAGAACGATTTAATATGATCTACTCTTTACTAAGTTTTAACACGGAACTCTTAAAGCAGAATTAGTCATGACGGCTGCAGTGGGATCGAATTCTACCTTCATTAATTATGTACATCGAGGATGATCCGCTGATTTAGTGGCCTCGCTAACATTCGGATGCAAATGAAACTCTTTGTAAAGAATCTTAGGGAATTTAAATCCGTAAAAGTTCTCGACCGAAACCTGGCTGAGCGTGACACAAGAAAATAAATTGGACCGCACTGAACTTAGCTTTAAGTATAACTTATAGCTAATGAACACTTAATTGAGTGTGAAAAAAATTTTAAATTTTCATCCAACTTCTTTAAATACACGCAGTATTCCAAATCCTTAAGCGTAAATACATATATATAATTTCAGCGGGTTAAAATCTAGTGCTAACATGAGTCGGCTACGTGAGTAGTCCTCTTAATATTTAAACTCTATTAGCTCTTACTTACACGCTCGCCAAAGTTTTTCATAACTGGTTTTGACAAACTCCTTTCTTCTTTTGAAAAACTACTCAGTTTTTATTTAACATTTCGGAACGTATTACAAAATTGGACCTAGGTTTCTTTTCAGCCTAAAGAAATCTATGTGGAGGTGGCGGAGTTTGAAAAGGAACCTATTCATCTAAGTACCTTTACAGGAATCTTGAAAAGGGAGTCGGATTCCAATGACAGGAGTAAAGGGAAGTTGTTGAGCTTCCAAATTAACGAATGGAAGTCTGCTTCAGTTAATTCTTTACGTAGGTTGGCTACGGGCTGCGTGATTAGAGGGCAAGATAATCAACGGTCTTAGTTAATATGAACGAGCTTGTTCCCGACATGTTCGACATCGGCGGACCACTATTTTGACCGACATCTTTTTATTTTAAGAAATATTTTAAATGTATATAATAAGAAAAACAATAAGTAAAGGACATAAAAATATAACAGCTAACAGCAATACACACATTGCTTCCAGTAGGGGTAGGCAGGCCGAGTAGGTACACCCACAGTTTTGTGTGACAGGTCCACATACAAATTCAAATTGAAATAAAATATGCCACAGTAGCGTTGTGGTTCGATAATATCCTTTAGTTACATACAATTTCTGATTATTCTACCAACAAAGAGTCACAATTTAAATCTTTACTCGCAAGCAAAGCCTTGCCAGTGCCAGACCCTCAGCTTTTCACGAAGTCTTCTACGAGACATTATAATTACTGAAATAATATACGAGTATATCGACGCCCCTCAGCAACAAGTCGATAACCGTAAAACTCAAATTTTACAGGAGAAATGTTTTTATGTTTTGATGAATATCTTTTCAACGAGTCGGAGTATTGAGGCCATTGATACATCAAACGAAAGCTTTTTTTGTGTAATTCCATTACGGTGTCAACATTTAATTATCTGAGAGAATAAATATCACAGACATATTATAGGTAAATGTTTTCATTAATATACACTTACGCCATTAATGCAGTTTTGTTAAAAATGTTGATACGTAACATTACAATACGGACTTTTCCAACGTTATTTCTTATCTTAAGACAATGCGTAATTTGTTATTTCGGTGTTATTGCGGTTATTTTTAATTGACACAGTAACAGTATAGTTAGAAAATATTTGTTAAAAACGTGACCAGACGTGTTCTTTGACGTGTTTGCGATACGCGTCAAATTATTTACCATTTAAAAACCTTGTTAGTTCTCATTACGGTTTGAGCTCGCTCAAAATAATTCGACAACAACAACGTGCCAGCGTTTACCAAAGAAGCTCAAAATTAACGCCAATATGTCAGTAACAGTAACTTGCCAAAAAATACTCAAAACACTTTTGTATTGATATATGAAGGAAAATACTTTTCTCGTCATCATTTTGTTTTGGATTTCCCCACATTAGAAGGGTTTTACATGATATCTTCGTAAATATCACTACGTAAAATGTAAAATAAATTACTAAGATGTATTCCAACCCATAAAATAAATGCCGAATTTGACATTACAATAAAAAGTCCATAATAGCATACATTGCCGACTCATTACTTGATGGTATCGATATTCACCAATTATAATGAATATTTTTTTAAGGAACCTGTCAGTGAAAACCGCTTGCTTCTTAGAAATGTATCGAAACGGGTTTTCCTGAACTCGTTTTTACCATGAAACGTGATGTTTCATGTTTTTTAAAGTAACATTTCTTTCAGTGTTTTTCCTTTCCGTGTAGAACCTAGCATATACACATTTTGTGTATAAGCTATGTGAAGCATAACCAACAAAATTATATAGAATCGAGATAATAAGACGTCCTCATAACCTTGAACCATAATATAATATTTTTTTAGAATTTTTTCATTTCATTGTTTACACTAACACAATTAACCCTTGGTGTCCTAATTTAGAACAAACAGCACCCATCGAAACCACCGCTTATGAGAACTCAAATTGGATTTAAATCTTCGTAAAATATTACCAGAAGGAATAATTAATTTATTCCTAATACAGTGTTTTGTGGTCAACACACAATTGTAACACACAGGCATTGTGTAAAAACAAAAAAATGTGTTGTGTGAATGCAAAATATTCCTGATCATTAAAAGCGATGCCATATTGGTATAAAATCTTGAAAAAGTTTAATTTGACCACTCAGATCAGCCAAGATTTTGATGTAGATTTAACATAAACAAGGTTTGAAAACTTGAAAAGTGTGGAAAATTGTGCACTTTGTTTAAACTCAGTCGTGTCGCGCACGCGCTGTCGCACGGACGCGTGAGACCAATCATGGCCTCTAAATTGTTAAAATGTTCGAGTTGCAATATAGTCATCAACGAGGTCCTAGCATTTGTCAGTAATAAAATCGATGTGATGAACGAGGAGAGCATTAGTCACATTTGTGTAAGTGCATTTGCTGACGAGGACATACACAGTGCTAAAAATCTTCTGTGCGAATCGTTACCTACAGAGAAGCGTAAGAAGGCAAGGAAGAGGGACGGGAAGAAGCTTCGTGAAATTGATGACATCATCTGCATGCTGAAGGAGTCCGACCCTGAGATCTTACCGGTGTTTGTGGCCCGTGATCTACACAAGCTGCCGCCGGTTCTATTCGATCACGTTGACGTCACTCGGATTTTAAAAGATTTGTTGCGTATACAGCAGGAAATGAATCAGGTCAAAGAGCAATATGTCACTAAGGAAAACCTAGATGCGGTTAAGTCTGATCTTGAAAACCTAAAAAAGGCATCTATAGTGAACAACTTTGGAAGTACCGCCAGTAACGTAAACATCAAACGGGGTGGTTTTTTGCTGGACAGTCACGACGACTACTGCAGCGGTCCTAGGGGACTTGCATACATGGACACAGAACATGAAACTCCATGCAAAAAACCTACCGAGGTACGCTCAGATACCAGTTATCGGGATATCTCCCAATCATTTTCCAAAAATGAAGGTAGCCGAAAAAATTGTGATGAGTTTAACGTATTTAACGAGAGTGGTATTCGCCTTACGGTGGCCGGTAATGAGATCGAGTCGGTGATTCACGCGCAATCAGCTGCGATCGACATACCCTGCGAGACGGGACATACGGCGGCTCCGAACGTAAACAGTAACGTTTGCGGCAAAAAGAAATTGATGGCCGATGTTGTACGAGTTGGCGAATGGAAAAGACCCAAAGAAGACACAGAATGGACCGTAGTGCAGAGGAGACGTCTAAGGAATCGCTTTGTTGCAAGCAGAGGGAAGGCAGTTTTGAGCCCGAATGCGAACTTCAAAGCTGCGGACTTAAAAATTCCCATTTACATTTATAATGTTGCGAAGGACGTACCCGTGTGTGACATTCTAAGTTATATTGCGGGTAAAACTAATGTTGCAGTACACATAGAAAAGATGACTATGAAATTACCAAAACAGTATGATGCGTACAAAGTACTGGTACCAAAGCAAAATTTGGATATGTTTCTCAATGATGATTTTTGGCCAGATGGCGTCGCGTATCGTCGCTTTGTGAACTTCAAGACAAAACCTAATGGAACAAGTGGATAGTACGCCAATGAAACTTATTAGTTTCAATTGTAAGAGCGTTATTAGATCGGCAGATTGCGTACGGAGGTTGTGTAAGACATCTGACATAATCGCTCTTCAAGAAACTTGGTTGTTACCGCATGACGTACCCTTTCTTGGTACTATCGACGACGGGTTTGCTTTCACGGGCACCTCGGCGGTGGATACGACAGCGGGGATATAAAGGGGCAGGCCGTACGGTGGTGTGGCCCTGCTCTGGAGGAAGTCTGCGTTCCCGTGCGTTACAGTGATACCGTGTGATAATGTGCGTATTGCTGCCATTAAAGTAGTGCTCAGTGACAGGTCAATTATGGTCATATCAGTGTATATGCCCACCGCGAGTGTCGATAATTTAATTGATTTCACTAACTGTCTCAGTGAAGTTAATGCGTTGATTGAAAATAGTGCCGTGGAGTCTGTTTTTGTACTTGGGGACTTTAATGCACACCCAGGTGAGTTGTTTTCAAGTGAACTAATAAACTTTTGTACCGAACGATCATGGTCGTGCGTAGATATGGACTTGCTACCTATAGACACATATACATTTGTGAGTGAGGCACACGGCTGTCTGCGTTGGCTCGATCACTGTGTGACGACCAGTGCGGCGAGACGCTCAATACGTAAAGTGTCCGTTTTACATGATACTTACTGGTCTGATCATTGTCCCTTATTGGTTGAGTGTGACTTAAAATTGATAAGACCGAAAATTATTGCGACTGGTAACGAATGTAATAAAGTAATTTGGGGAGAAAGAAACAGTGAACAGACCGGAAAGTATTTTGAAAGTTGTCACTCGCAACTGAGAAATATTAATTTTCCAGTAGAATTTACACAGTGCGCTGATCACTGTTGTTATAATGAGAATCACAAGCGTATTCTAAAACAAATGTATAGCGATATTGTGCAAATACTTAGTGAGGCGGCGGCAGACAACTATGTTGGTCCTGTGTCTAGGAAACATAGATGTATGCCAGGGTGGAACAAACACGTCAGCGGTGCTCACAGAGAGGCTCGATTATGTTATCAAAACTGGTTATTGAGTGGGAAACAAAAAAGCGGACCTATTTACGATAGCATGTGCCAAACTAGAAGACTTTTTAAATCTCGGGTAAAATTTTGTCAAGATAATGAAAAACAAATCAAGTTAGATATAATTGCTCAGTATCATTCGAATAAACAATTTGGTAAATTCTGGAAAAAGACTAATCAATTCAACCCTAAATCGGGTCTACCTGTGAGCATTGCGGGAGTGCATGCGCCTCGTGATATAGCCAACCTGTTTCAGCGTCATTTTAGAGTGGAATCTCCTCCTGAAAGCTCGACTGACCTGACACGGGGTGCTGAGACCATGGCAGGGGACGTTACTGTTCGATTTTGTGCCAAGGAAGTTGCCTCCGTAATTCATAAAATGGTGCGGGGTAAGTCCCCTGGTCATGATGGTCTCAGCATTGAGCATTTGAAGTATGCTGGTTTCCATTTGTCTCGAGTGCTTGCTATGTTTTTCAGCTTATGTGTGAGTCATTGTTACCTACCGGATGAACTGATACATACTGTGGTTGTTCCGGTTATAAAAAACAAGACCGGGGATGTCTCAGACCTGGCAAACTACAGACCCATCTCGCTGGCTACTGTGATAGCAAAAGTGCTGGACAGTCTGCTTGACAAACACCTGGAGAGGCACATAGTACTTCATGATGCTCAATTTGGATTTAGACCTGGCCTTTCAACTGAGAGTGCCATCCTATGCCTCAAGCAGACTGTTCAGTATTATACAGCCAGGAAAACGCCGGTCTATGCCTGTTACCTGGACTTGTCCAGGGCATTCGATTTGGTATCATATGATGTGTTGTGGCAAAAGATGATACATAAAACAGATGTGTCACGTGATGTTGTTGCAATGTTGAGGTACTGGTACTCGAGTCAAAGGAATGTTGTGCGGTGGGCAGGCTCACACTCGGACGTGTATGGGTTGGAGTGCGGGGTGAGGCAAGGTGGGTTAACCTCTCCTCGTCTCTTTAACTTATACATGAACGAGTTGATCGGCGAGCTCAGCAGAACAAGCATAGGGTGCCATATAGATGGACAGTGCGTCAATAATATCAGTTACGCGGACGACATGGTGCTGCTGAGCCCGTCGATTAGTGCCATGCGCAGACTGCTAGATATTTGTGAAAAGTATGCACAAACCCATGGACTCAGATATAATGTGAAGAAGAGTGAAGTGATGGTGTTTAAGGCTGGTAATAAATCATTCGCTAATGTGCCTCTCTTGTATCTTTGCGGTACCAACTTAAAAAGAGTGTCTAATTTTAAATATCTGGGTCACTGGGTTTCAGAGGATATGTGTGACAATATTGATTTGGAGAGGGAGCGCAGAGCGCTGTCTGTGCGCTGTAACATGCTGGCCCGCAGGTTTGCACGGTGTACCGAGCAAGTTAAAGTGACATTATTTAAGGCCTTCTGTCAATCTTTCTACACCTGCAGCCTGTGGACTAAGTACACGCAGCGTACATACAGTGCTTTGCGTGTACAGTATAATAACGCGTTCAGGGTGCTGTTCGGACTGCCGCGCCACTGCAGCGCTTCAGCAATGTTTGCGGTGAAAGGCGTGGATGGTTTTCATGCCATCATGCGGAAGCGTTGTGCATCTCTCATGAGGCGCATGCGGGCCAGCTCGAACAGCCTTCTGACCGTGTTTGTGGGCCGCTGGGACTCGCCAGTGTGGGGGCACTGGATGCGACTACACACTGTGGGTGGTCGCATCCAGGGTTTGCCATAAACTGACAATCCTGGGCGGTGCCACTTTGTGTTTCTGATTTTTATTTTTTCTGTGGATTGTTATTGTATGTACTAACAATAGTTTTTTAAGGTTTTTTGTATTACTAACAGTTTATGGACTTCGTCTGAAATAAATTTCTTATTATTATTAATTTTCATGTCTGCAAAAATAAAGTTGACTGTTGAAGCTAAACAAGATCTTGAGTGGTATCCGCTTGGTACTAGGCAATGCAGCGTCACATTTGATAAAATTCTAGGAAAATCATCAACTTTAACTTTTCTTTAGAGGCTTAAGTATGGTCTTAGCAGCACCATCCCAGCATGAGATACAGTAGATTAGGATGGACTGACAAAGAGCGAAGTAAACGTTTCGGATGATAAACGGGTTGGCAACATGGCGCAGGGTTTTAAAAATATAAATTAACTTTCGTATGCGACCAGTGAGGGTCTTAATATGGGATTTGAAATTAAGGTTTTTGTCCAGAACTATACCAAGATATTTTACCTGCTCTACTGGGGTTATGGTAGAACACTGACAATTTGGTTGATTTTAAAATGAATGTACTAATACAGAACGTTATAAAATATTATAAAAGATAACGGTGGAGTTTCTTGCCCATTCTTTTCTATGCGAAAACTACCCTTTGAAAGTGGCGACTAGAATCAATTCCATTTTTGTAAATTTTGACGTTCTAAAGTGCCTTTTACTTGAATTAAATTATTTGACGTACGATCAGTAGTGGCAGGCGGGGTAGGTAGGTAGGTAAGAAACTTAATGTTGTATCGCAGCTTGAGATAATTAATTAATGTAATTACTATATTGTAAGTACTTACTTGTAATCTTAAAATGCCTTTGCCTGCATAAACTTTATCAAAAAATTTTAACCATTACAAAAAGTTAAACTCTGAAGCTAAGGTGAACTACCCGTATTTAGACCTACATATTCGGTCATAATACAATTCCCGAATCAATCACGTGGGAGCCTTTTTATAACACTTTATATTTTAGTGAGCAGGTATTTACTACTTGCAATAAAATAACGAAAGTAATAAATTCAATTCGATGTGACACAGTTTAATGAAATCCCAAGCCAGTTTATGCTCTATAAACAGTACACAATAAAACTGAAAACATTAGCCGATAAATATACATTTTATTGCCACCGATTAACAAAATTAAGTAGCCACCTGACGGGTTTACAATGTTCATGAGTTGTTGATGTCAATACAAAAACTACTCACGAAATAATATTATGTTCTCACTCTATTTTTTATTACGTTTCATAATTCCTTTTTTTTATTACCTCTCATGTGGACTCTTCGACACAGACTACAGGAGAGTAGATCATGTCGTGGTAATAAGATTAGCCAGATGCTTGTATAAATACTAGTACCATCAATCAATGGGGGCTTATGTAATGCATCTAAAATTCCTAATTAATATTATATTATAACAGTCAGGTCAGGAGGCTTAAAGACAAGTTCATTATAAAATCTCTCAAGAGTACAGTAGGAGGGAGCAAGAGCGAAGTGCTTTCAAATTGCATGCTTCGATCGATCATGGACGATCGTCGCTTTATTGACAATTCATAAGTCAAATTGTCAATAAAGCGGGGAAGCGACTACTGAAGCAATTGATTGCTAATTTAAATTACGCATTTTTAATTAGTTTGCGTTAATGAGTGGGCCATTTCTGGACTTTAATTTAAATACAAATTGTCTTATTAAGCTTTTATTTGTTAAATTTGATTCATGGTTGAACTTGTTTTACTTAGAATCAAATTACAAAGTGGAGCAAGTATTGCACGTAGTGCATCGATTGTCACGAAAGAACTTTTTTTTAAATTATTTTAACTACATGTAGTTCATGCATACTAATTCTAACTTCTACACACTAGACACACACTTAGTCTTTGGCTGTTAACAGCAGGTAGGTCGTCGGTAGGTTCCAAACTAGGCCCAGCCTGTATCTTGGTGACCCAGTGTTACATACGGTGAGACACGAGTTTACACATAATATGGTGAGTCGAGCGAGTGTTACGCCCGATGTTACACGCGCGAATGTTACATTTTTGACGTCATAGTTTTCGTAAAATATTATCTTTGAATAATACGCATCCGCTCATTACGTAAAGTTCATATTTTCATCACCTTTGAACTCTTACATTACCTACTTGAATTAATTTTCAGTAATTAATCACGTTCATTCGTTGCCTCAAATCGAGATAAGTCGAAGAGATCACAATAAATTAAGAAGGTTACGTATCTACGTACGTGGCTCGCATCTTTAGTGCCCACACTGAATTTAACGACTTTTCCAAGAAGATAAATTAGGTGACAATTTGGTCGTATTTTTATAGCATCACAATTAAGAAGTACTTAGGTATTTAAAATACATTTGTTTTCATTGAAAAGATGCTGAATCCTTGTTTCATTAGGTGGACATTTTATGCGTTACATACACTGCTGGCCCTTCCGAGTGGGCCGAAAGCTTAATTGCATCATGAAATTGATAATACTTAGGTATAAAATAAAATTAATCTATGTAAGTAGTACATGATATTTTGTGGAATAGAAACATTAAATAATGTCAGCTTCTTTGCAGAAAATAGCTAAAACAGAAAGCCACTTTCACTACACTCCACAAGTCTTCGACTCCTTTATATTAAAAGTTCAAAACAGACATTTATACAAACATACTTCTTTGCACTTCGAGATTTCAATTTCTTCGTGAACTCTTCGAGAATATTTAACATTGGTGCAATAAAATATGCCATGCAATTTCATTTATATAACTTCTGAAATGAAATTTCTGGAATTATTGAAAATCATGGAATTTTCTGTTTTGTGACTTCATTGATTTTTCTAAACAGGTTTTTACTTATATAAGTATAACTTGCAAGGCATACATATTTTATAGAAATTAATATAACGCTTTGTTGAATACTGCGACAAGTCTACTTTGAATTGTAATACCTACTAAGTTGAATTGATAGCGTAAATTCTTAAACGGATTGAGTTTAATTATTATTAAGCGTTAGTTACAAAGATGTCAGATTATTTAAAATGCGAGATTATACATCTCATCTTCACGTCACATATTTTCTTTCAAATAAAAAACTACACCATTTTGTCAACGGAAAATTGAAATGAAATGGAAAGTAACGATTTGAATCCACCTTTTCGATTTGAACTGTACATAATACTCATACGTTTTAATTAATCTAAGCCAAACAATATGACAGTCTCACTAACATTGCGGCATATTAAAATCGAATATGCATTGTTTGTTCTCTCTCTACTTTAATATTCATCGCTCGCTCACTACGCAACTCAATAAAACGTGTTTACGAGCGGCAGGCGATGTATAGCGACGCCCATGAATCTCAAACGTGCGATAAACTCGCCCAGTATGTAGGATTTGATTCGATTCCCAGAACAAGACTCAAATGTAGACCCTGGCTGCCACTGAGAAAATTCTAATGGAAGAATCCAATAATACTTTGCCCAACTTAGTGATCGAAACCAGAACCACACGGTCAGCAGTCCCACTTGCAGCTATAACACCAGCGAGGCTGTCAATTAACTCAATAATCGTACGCTGCGCTTGAAGTAATCAAATTACTTTAATCCGTCCAACCATGCACACCTGGAGACTTTTACAACCTCTAAGCAGACGGTACATACGTGCACAAAAGTGGGGATAAAATATTGTGTGTGATGCAAGTTGCGGTCGAGAGCGGTCTGCCGCGCCATTACACGGAATTGTGGCAAATTGCTGGAAGCGCTGAGCGCGTCTGTACAGATACATGTAGGGGGAACAAGAGAGTTTGGAAATAAACGTTTTTCCACTTCAAGGTAATGATGATTTCCAGTGCGTAATGTATTATAGATCAAGAAGGACTTTTTTGTACTTCTTAGAATAAAGTATTGTTTAGGAATTCGGAGACATAGCAAATAAGGATTTGTGAACAGTATTTTTAAAGATTAATCATGTTTTTTTTTACTTATAACATAATCCTGTGATCACTAATCGGCCATCAATCATGGTGACTAATAGCTATCCTATTATTCACCATGTGTGAAAAAGTGAGTTAGCCTCCTAAAGTATGTATGAATAGATGTCCAGTGTCCGGGCAGCGGCCCCCGGTCACCGCGGTAACCTATTTCCCTATAACAGCTGACTTACCGAGGGAGATACTGATCAATATGGAAATTGATGTGGAATAGCATGCAAATACAAGGGATGACAAAATACTTACAATAAATTTTAGAGTAGTTCAGTTGCATGGAAGCTGCACGGAGATAATAATTATGTATATTTTCATATAACCTCATTGATGAAAAGTGAACAAACGAAAATGGGATAAGCGACTGCTGGTACCTTGAATTTGCACATACCTAGATCTGACGACTGTGTTTATTACAGAAAATGATTCGATTACAACAAGTATGTCACAAAGCTTGGTAACGTAAGATTTTTTTTGAGAAAATTCTCGCTTCCAAGAAACAAACCTGGAAAAATCTGTTGCACATGCATTTGCATACTAAATAAGGATTTAGTTTGTGTGAGTATTAATTCAAATCTCCTACAACTACATAAAAGACTATTTACATAGTTATGAAAACATCGAAAATAATCATGCACAAGACGAGAACTGTTTTTTACCCAAAATGACGGTAATATCTCTCAACTGTAAAGAACAAGCGATAGAACTCAAAAAAAACTCAAAACTCAAAACTCAAAGTATTTATTTCAATTAAACCAATTACAGGCACTTTTGAATTGTCAAGGGGTCGGTCAGTCAGAAAAATGAAGCTAGTTGCCCATTCCAAAGCGTAGGTACCTATGGAGAAGAACGGGCAAGAAACTCCATGGACACTCTTTTATATCAATATATGGTTACAAAGTATTGGTTACATCATTTATGTTATAAATTATGCATGTGAGAACGATGCAGAACGTTAAAAGCGTCCGTAATGAAAAGTTTAAAAAAATAAAAATAAGTTAAATTAAAATAAGCCATGGCAGCAAAGAGATGACCAGTCCCTACTGACGGCGCCCGTTCACGAACATGACGCGTGGATCAGCACCATTCAGCTCAACCATTTTGAAGGGAACCAAATGATCCAACACACGCGCCACCATCAGCGAGACATTTGAGTGAGCATTTGAGTGAACAATGTAAAGCTCTCTTAAAAGTACATTAAAGTGTTCCCAGACTGTTCGCAGCTCGTAAATCAATTAAGCTGGACGATTAGCTCATGTATACGCTACATGTGTAGGAAGGAGGGTGATCCACTATTTAACAACGACTAACTTGAATTGGGACAGAATGGAGTTTGTATCAGTTGGAGTACATCGTGATTGCCTTACGCTGGCAATATAAATAGAGGCAAGGACAATATCGCCCGGCTCTAGGAGCTTCTCGCTATGTTGTTCAATAATATTGTAAGATTTTTCTGATTACTTAGGTTTTATAAAGCTTATTAAGTTTGGGATTTTAATTCCATTGAGTTTGTTTTCAGTCACAATTTCTGAGTATTAGACCGGAGTCTGTATTTGTGCTCAGTTAATTGCAAAAGGTTACAGTACACCTTTTGTGCTCAGTTAATGGCAAAAGGTTACAGTACAGCTTTTGTGCTCAGTTAATGGCACAAGGTTACAGTACACCTTTTGTGCTCAGTTAATGGCAAAAGGTTACAGTACAGCTTTTGTGCTCAGTTAATGGCACAAGGTTACAGTACAGCTTTTGCTATCAACACACACGGTACACCTCTGCCTAACTCTTTGGGGAAAACATACGAGATGTTTTGTTATGTTATTTAATTTGGCACCACCCTCATGAAGATCGGAGACTATAAAATCGAATTTATGGACCTACGACAAACTGTCCAGTTAAGTAGGTCCAACTTCGAGAAAGAGGTCAGTCGTCGGAAAATAAAGCAAAATCTCAGAAAAGTTTTCGAGTGGCGACCGCGTACCGGAAGACGTAGCGTTGGCCTCCCACACGGTGGACCGATGACCTGGTGAAAGCTGTAGGAATCCAGAACCGGTTGAAGTAGCGGTGACCAGCTATGTCCAGCAGTGGACGTCTTTCGGCTGAACCGATGATGATTATGATTTAGTTTGAATCGATAGTAAAATCTTCTAGTTAATTGATTAGCTTTTTAAATTGAATATATGAGATTAAGTTCTTACAGCCGAGTCTAGATCATTTGAATGGCTATCTGAAACCAAGTGTCAGACAATAAACAACGTCTCAAAGATAAGGGCAGTTATCACATATTTCTGATTACAGAAACAAAATTGTTCGAAGTGCAACTAGTCTTCCATTAGCAATGAAGTACATAACAGAGTAGGTACTCTGCACAAAACCAGCCTTCCCGTAATTTTCAATAGCCTCGCTAAGGCTGGCACAAGCTTTTGACATACATCTAAGCGTTCTTCATTGCTACCTTTGGCACCACATATACTTTTAATTTTCTATGCATAATTAATATTACTAGCTTTTAGGCTTCACCTGTTTTTTTTAGGCTTCGCCTGTGTGGAGGTCGAAAATGATTTCACGGGAACGTACTACCGAGATAAAGAGTACCCTATGTCCTAACCCAGGTCATGTCTATCCGTGTGCCAATCCATTCAGCTGATTTTGCGTGAAAAGGAAACAGACAGAGTAGCTCTCGCATTTATAATATTAGTATGTATTGTAGTTTCCCTTACATTTATTCCCTATTTGAATTGGAAATCGAACCTAATACAGTTGGAGCCCACACTTGCATGGGCTTTTGGGAGCGGGACCGCGGTCCCGGATGCCACCAATAAATGCAATAATTAGTTTTGAGTGGTATTTTGGGACCACAAGAAAAAATAAGTTAAAGTACAGTTACCAAAAAAGCTGATATATAATATTATTTTGATCAACAATTACATGAATTATCAGTATCGGTACAAGAGAAAGGGTAATATTATTTAGTTGCACTTATATACTAGTACCTACTAGTGTACTAGTTGTAGCTAATAAATATTAGTACCTACTAGTGTATAAAATAAAATAGGATAGTACAGTCAGCATCAAAAGTCAATTAACACTGTTACTTTTACAAATCGTCTAAATTGATACAAAATGATGCGATACATTGGTTTTCTCTATTTCATGTAATAGCAAAGAGTTATTTATTCTTAAATATTCTATTACTATATGTTTTTTAAGAATATTTTGCTCAATAATTAAGATTAAAACAACTAAATTGCTAACCGACTTTTGCTGCTGACCGTACCTACTCGTAACAGTGACTAGTAGATAATTATTCAATGTCTAATGTGGGTGGCGCCGTCTGGCCCAAACTGACTTTATATAAAAATATCGACTTATTTACAATAGGATACTAAAAGATAGTAAGCATTTATACATTTTTTTTTGCACCACCACTAGTAGGTATGTAAGTACAGTATCTTCATTATTCCAATAAAACATTTTGAAGGATTACCAATGAGAATGCTCTCGCGGACGTATCAATGCTGATTCCATTCGGATATACTTTCCAATCCTTGGGGAAGTCACGTTTTTGTAGTGTATTGGCAAATGGTGTACCTTGACCAAAAAGTCTCTTAGTTGACCCTTACTACAAGTAACTATGTAGCGTACCTATGATCTGGTTTGATTAGTAGCACGTGGAGCTTTGTTGTTTCCACGTACCTCTAAAAAAGACACACACATGCCGTGTGCCCGATGGAATGGATTCCCCATCGGCAAAATTGACAACGATCCATAACATTTTTCATCTCCAATCCTCAATGAATGGGATGAATTTTCAAAAATCCTTTAGTCCTCACTTTCAATACAATATGAAATCTGATGCAAAATTTGATGCTTCTAGACCCAGAGGTTTAGGCTGTGCGATGTCCGTCAATGTTTTTTTTTTATTAAATGTATGTGGTTTTCAAGACCTATTTATAACATTATAGAACAGTGATTATTCGCACCTGCGCAGCGCACCTAACAAGCCGTCTCCCCGGATATTGTCGGCACAACGCGGCCCGCAGTAATTAACCTCTGTGTTTGTCTTGAACGTCGCCGGCTTGCCAAGCAACCGGTTTGCTTTTACACTAACCGGTTTATCCCCACACGGGTGCAGCCGGTGAACGATTAATCCCGCCGGGCTTGGAACCAAAGTTATCGGATCTAGAACGGAGATAGAAAACTGAATACATTCGCAAATACTGAAGCGCCAGGTTTTACGGGACGGTGTAGAATGGATGAGTTTGTAGGTATTGTTGGTGAAATGAAATCGGGACGTGTTGGTCGAAGGATCGAATCAAAATTGGACAAAAATAAAGTTTTGGTTTGTAACGATAGACTTTTGCGAGTATTTCCAACAGGTTTTAAACCACCGAAATCTATTTGATTGCAACTCAACGTGCAAAAACCTTTTTTCCCCATCACTTTAAAAAAAAGAGTTTCACAAGTTTTGAATTTTAGTGCTTATTTGAGCAACTAATGCGTTGCTATAGTTATAACCGCGAGGCATTAACTGTAATGTTTCTAGTTCACGCTACTCTCTCACGGCACTAATATTACACACATACTTCCAGCATTTTATATCAGTAAATGTATTTGCAAGAATGAATAATTTTGAATACTGCAAATTAACTTTTATGATATTGTAAGATTTCTACAAGTGTCTACACAATTTTTACGAGTGCCTACGAGTGTCACGGGTGTCAAGGACAGTGTCACAACTGTCACGAGTGTCGATGACAGCGTCACGAGTGTCAAGGACAGTGTCACAACTGTCACGAGTGTCGACGACAGTGTCACGAGTGTCAAGGACAGTGTCACAACTGTCACGAGTGTCGACGACAGTGTCACGAGTGTCAAGGACAGTGTCACAACTGTCACAAGTGTCGACGACAGCGTCACGAGTGTCAAGGACAGTGTCACAACTGTCACGAGTGTCGACGACAGTGTCACGAGTGTCAAGGACAGTGTCACAACTGTCACGAGTGTCGACGACAGTGTCACGAGTGTCAAGGACAGTGTCACAACTGTCACGAGTGTCGACGACAGTGTCACGAGTGTCAAGGACAGTGTCACAACTGTCACGAGTGTCGACGACAGCGTCACAAGTGTCAAGGACAATGTCACAACCGTCACGAGTGTCGAAGACAGCGTCACGAGTGTCAAGGACAGTGTCACAATTGTCACGAGTGTCGACGACAGCGTCACGAGTGTCAAGGACAGTGTCACAACTGTCACGAGTGTCGACGACAACATCACGAGTGTCGGTAAGAGTGTGCACTAGCTTCCTGCAGATTTACGCCTTACTCCAATCAAAACATAACAATTAATTTATTTTCGCTTCCCATCATAAACACCGCTCCACTATTAGCTAGAAATCACTCAATCAACAAAATTAAGAACTCGTTTGTCAAATTCTAAGCTCGGCTCTCGCCAGCAATTAATGTTTGTTCATCGAACCATTATAATGTCCGTCATTTAGTTAAGAGGGGAATTACGCGGAATTGCCTATTTATAATTAAATTAATTAGTTTTTTCATGATATTGATAATACTTAGGTATATCTTTTTGAAGGGTAAGTTGACTAATACTCATTCATACACCAAAGAAAGAAAGAAAAAATTAAAATAAAAAAAAACTTTTTAAAAACAAGTTTTTATTACCTTGCTAATAAAAAGAACTAAAATGTTAAAAATTATTTAAACCTGATAAGAAATAAATAAAAGCGTGTTACTTTTTGATGAAACATTAAAGATTACTTAGCATATTATTATTACTTGTTTTTATTTATTTCTTATCAGGTTAAATTTTTTTTTAGCTTTTTATTAACAAGTAATAAAAGCTTTTATTTTTAGTTTTTTTTCTTTTAATTTTATTTTAACTTTTTAGTATTTTTGATGCGAGATTGACTACGGCGTAGTTTTATGCGCGCAGCAGTGTTTTTCCGTTATATGCGTTTACTGCACTTAAGCTACCTGCACATCATCAGACCCTGGTTATGACCCATCTAGCACCAAAGTACTCATCAAGACAAATCAAATGAGCCCAAACTCGATGGGGTTATGTCGTTAAATTACTGAGTTCCTATGGCCATCTTCCAGCTCCATCATCAGACCCTGGTTACCATCTAGCACCAAAGTACTCGTCAAGACGAATCATACGAGCCCAAACTCGATGGGGTTGTGTCGTTTAACTACCGAGTTCGTATGGCCACCTTCCGGTTCCATCATCAGATCAGCTCCATGTCATAATAATTTTGCATTTGTAGTGTTTGTATACTTGTCTCGGGTGCACAGGCAGTGGGGGAAACAGTCGTGTGCGAGCCGTTGGCGAGAGCGGACGTGTTGACCCTGGCTGCTGGTGACGTAACGAGCCAATGTGTTAGAACGAACACTACAGCATTGACATCCGATTTACACATGCATGCAAAAGTCAGCTCAATCGGTTGAAGACATCCTTCAAAATTGAGTTGCAAGAGTACATAGGTACATACATCGGAAGTTAAATAATAGCTTGTAAAAAGTATTTATTGCGACTCATACTGAGATCATAAACTAAACACAGTTAAAAAAAAAAACAAATGATATACCAGGTGATGTTATTGAAAAAGCTAGCCTCTTGGTTATTTTTGTCAAGGAATGCTGTTCCTTGTATGGGACAAAAATAAAAAAAAATTAAATTATGAAGGAACGCTGACGTGTTGTTAAAATGTACTCGATTAAAAACAAAAATTTAAAGATAAAAATACTGTGCGGAAAAACACTGCATACACTGTCGAAATTATAAAACCTCTGGTTTGGACAAAATGTCCCTATCGACATGTTGTTTGATGAGAGGGACAGGCAAGGAGGCGCTGGAAAAATTTGATTAAACGGACAACGTTTCCGAAAATTAATCAATAATACATTTGTATTCTATTAACAATGAAATTACGTTTCATTACGACATTTTGGTGTAATGCATTCTGTCAATCATGACTTTAAACATGACTTACTTTTACTTCTTAGTTTGACAAACACGTCAGTGGTCCAGCTGAAGAACTTAAGTTGGACAACAAACTTTCGTGTTTATAATATTTTCTAGATAATAAGTAATTATGGATATTTCATAATATTGTATCACATAACAGTTACCAAGTACTATATTTGCAAAACATCGCAGTAACTGTAACGCGTGGTACTAACTGGCTAAGTTCACAAAAGAACTACTTGCAGCGACTTGCAGCTACTTGCAGCTTAGCGCGGAATTTGTGAGCGAAACACATCTGAGGAGCGAAACATGGCGCTTGTTTGCTTACCAAGGCTGCTCGTAGGTGTAAGTGTAAAGAAGTTCCTTCGTCTCGTAAATAAACGAATTCTAACTTTGGTTGAACCTCCGATACCAGTTTTTGTGTTATCGACGAACGTAAAGTCTTAATGCAAAACAACTTAAAAATAAATAAATGGTTCAATGGTAAACCTAGGTCTAAAGTACAACCTTGGTTTGTAATAATCAAAATCAAAATCTCATTAAACGATTCCAAACCGCTACTAAAATCAAGCTGTCACTTTTTTCAGTGCTATCAAAAATGTATAAAACATCTCCCAATTATTCCCGCCACCAACCGTTATCTCCAATGTTTTACCTGGAGCTTGATTTACGCGAAGTCCGTCACTTTGTCCAGATATTTCGCACAGTGCCCATGACACATTGCCCGGATATTCAGTGCAGTGCATTTGTGTCGGTCGTCAGATCATTCCATCAGATAATCTTGGGAGGTAAAATACACTGAGATGCGAATGAAAGATTTTTTTTTGCAACCCGTTTTTGTGATTGCCGAAGTGTTGAATAGGAAAAGAAGATAGTTTGTTTTCGTTCGGCGAATAGTCGCACCAGAAATTGTGGCATCTACTAATGAAACGCAGGTTAATTTGTGTAGTAAAAAGTAGTGTAGTAAAAATTTGAATTTGTCTAACGAGAATGCTGAGAAATATGATTATTACCTAAAAAATGACTAAAAATGCTATTGTTTAGTGTACTAACTAAACAATAGCATTTTTAGTGGTTGGCCTCATCGGTATTATAATGTAGTAGAATAGTGAACTGCTCAGTAATAAATAGTAGTGATATACCCTAAACACTACTATTTATTACTGAGCAGTTTTGAACGATTCATGAAATCAAAAATCACATAATGTAACAAAGCATTTTTATTACTATATATCAATTCGTATATCAATGTCGACGTCAGGTGACTTGGGAGTAGATAGTATTTCATCTAAAAAAGACGCAGCTCGTTCCATCTCTCATCTTAATACGAGTACCGTGTCCAAGATAAAAATACTGAAATACCCCACGCTCAACATTACATTTGTGCACAACAGATTTACAGCCAACAGTACCAACCTCTACCCACCAAACATGTTGCTGGATATTTGCAACAATATCGAGCAAGATTAGCTCTAATTTGAGAATTTGATGTTCTAGGTACCTGAATTCATATGAAAACAATAGATTTGTGTTAGAAAATAAGCGTAATTATAACTAATATTGTTATTTTTTTCTTTGGTTTGCTCCAATGCAAAATAATGTTCTTTTCCGTATAGTCAACAGGCACACTATGCGTTCGTTGTGCAGATCGACATGGAATATAAATTTTCCTGTATCCAAATCTCCATTAATAAAAAGTTTCAATACTTTCTTGCATCATCAATACGCACTTTCTCGAATTGGATCTAGATGGTTTGACTAAAACAAGCAAATAATCCATGTGTACACAAGTAACCGCACATCTGCAGCACTCTCGGACCATTTCTTCGCACATTGTGTTGAAATCTCACTGAACAATTAACACAACATCAAATCAAATCAAATCAAAAGTCATTTATTCAAATTAGGCTGACAATCAGCTCTTTTCGAACGTCAAAATTACAAAAGACAGTCCCCCAAAAACACCCGCCCTTCACCACTTCCTAGTGCTATCGTTGGTGCTATCCTTCTGGTGTAAACTATACCATCTTAAAAATTCCATATAAGAAGCGATGCAACTAACTCCACAGTAAAACGTTTTCGTCACACGAAGGACCCATATTAAAAAAAACCTATTCATTTCACAATCAGATACGGATTTCTTTTGCGTGATAATGCAGATAAAATCAGATTCCTATTTACCCTCCAATCATATGTATAAGTATTATTCTCAACTCCGCACTTTTCATCACCTTTTCTTTCCTTTTTTAGGGTTCCGTAGCCAAATGGCAAAAAACTGAACCCTTATGGATTCGTCATTTCTGTCTGTCTGTCTGTCCGTCCGTATGTCACAGCCACTTTTTTCCGAAACTATAAGAGCGACTATACTGTTGCAACTTGGTAAGTAGATGTATTCTGTGAACCTCATTAAGATTTTCACACCAAAATAGAAAAAAAAACAATAAATTTTGGGGCTTCCCCATACTTAGAACTGAAACTCAAAATTTTTTTTTCATCTAACCCATACGTGTGGGGTATCTATGGATAGGTCTTTAAAAATGATATTAAGGTTTCTAGCATATTTTTTTCTAAACTGAATAGTTTGCGCGAGAGACCCTTCCAAAGTGATAAAATGTGTCCCCCCCCTGTAACTTCTAAAATAAGAGAATGATAAAACTAAAAAAAATATATGATTTACATTACCATGTAAACTTCCACCGAAAATTGGTTTGAATGAGATCTAGTAATTAGTTTTTTTTTTTAATATGTCATAAATCGTAAACCGCAATTTACCTTTCATTCAATCAACTCATGATTGATTTTTATAGATAATGGTACGGAACCCTTCGTGCGCGAGTCCGACTCGCACTTGGCTGGTTTTTCATTATTTTTTCATTCACTGGTATTCGCTAATTCACAACACATATATTTCTTTTGCCAGGTCATAAATATGTCCTACCCCTTACGGGTCTGAATTAGGTAGCTAGATTCAGCAGGTAGACTTTTATAAAGGGCATATAATAAGGGTATATAGGGTGTTCTTATAAACGCAGACTACTGATTGCTGCTTAGAATAAATATTGGTAGGTCATGAGGAAGTTAAACCTCTCAGTCTTCCATAATGAGTTTCCGTAATGCGACCTTCTGAGCTAAGTGTAATGGGTAGGTACTCATGGTATAATTCATCTCACTGGGGGTAAATATTGGTACTTACCCTTATTTCACGTGACGGGTACTTAATCAAGTCAAGGGTGTAGGACATAGGATATACGAGTATGTATGTATATAAGACGAATAAGACGAAGTTGTTTCGCAACATAAGACTGTTTCAGTGGCACTACTTAGTGATACGTAGTGATATTGTGCTGATAGTGCGGGTTTGTGAGGAGGTTATTACTATATAAGCCTGGTTAATTATTTGCAGTGTATGAGAACTATTATTGAGAAGTTATATTTTATGAGGTAGTTTGTTTAATCAAGGTTTTTTTAAAATAATAGAATGATGTATTAACAACACTTAGTTCTTCATAATAAGAACACCTTGTCGAATTTATTACCATTAAGCCCTTTGTGAAATCCTTTGCTATCTACCTTTACCATATAGCTATTGTAAACACACGTAACCTAGACTACACAAAACAATTGACGCGTAAAATCCTCTTCATGTAACATGATAAGTCAAAAATCAACCCTTTTTCCCATCAGTGATCATTTTATCAATACCTTCCACCAATTATAATGTAACTCCACAGTATTTCCAATAAAACTTTATTGATGTTTAATTTGAACATTCCTAATAAACACGAGCATTAGACCATGACGGAATTGTCTAGTGTTCCGATTACTGAAATGTAATGAAATTTCACTAACACTGCCTCGTCGGCGACCGCAGACCTATAACGGTGTAACTGTAGCTTATGTATATCTCGGGATTATCACACGTAATGCTGGGGCAGAAAGGGTCTCCTACAGTAACGTGCTACTGGAGAAAGAGCCTCTGTTACTCCTTATAACATCACCAATCTGACAGTGATCCCATCAAAATCGGCCCAGCCCTTTCGGAGATTAGTCGGAACAAATAGACAGATATATACAGACAGACAAAAAATAATAATTATACGTACCATAATATGGTACTTATAATTATTGAAGTGTTTGATTGTAATGTCATAATCACTGCTTTTCACTAAATGCATATAAAGTATATATTATATATTGAGGTCAAGAGTGAGCCATTGTCAATAAAAAATTTAAAAAAAAATACTTTCATATGCATTTAGTGAAAAGCAGTGATTATGACATTACAAACAAACACTTCAATTTATAATTTAATATAGATGTATAAATTAATTGGCACTTGCTTTAGGCTATTATTTAAAAATTAATTTGACAATCAGAACTATAATAAGTGGCGAATATTTAAACCATTTCTAGAGAACTTTTCAATAAACAAATGCAGTAAGCTCCTAAGCCCACGGGAAGGTCCCACAGTGCCACCCGTCAGTGCGAATTACGACCAATAGTAAAGAAGTTGGTCGCAGATATGTTGGACGGCGGCCAGAGCTCGCGTGAAGCCGCGTAAACACATAAAGTATTTGCTTTTAAAATGTTTGTTGTGAACCGTGGCCGTTTGTTTTGGTGGTATCTGGTTTAGGGATTTACTGGTTTTTATTTAGAAATGTCGTGTGAGGTGTTGAGAGTATTTTTAGATCTTGAAAACCCAGTAGGTAGGTACGGTGGTCTCGTTATCTTTGTGAATCAACTAAACAGTGTTTTGTTAATATTTCTAACACTGTGTTTAGACATTCACCATTCGTTTAGGTTTAAGAGAACGTCGCGTCTTCTCTCGTATAGGCGAGAACCGCGTAATTATTACTAAGACCCGCGTAAGCAGCTCATATATCAATGACTAGGCTGTAATGTGGCAGTAGTGCCATCGACAGTCCAGGAGGCGCCCCACGTTCACCATTCGTGGAGGCTAATTTAATACAACCCTAAAATTATCGTGTTGGATAATAAATAATGACGCGGGCGTCGCGATCGTTGTGGGCGTTTTGTACCACGTAAAATACATTACAGCATTGTCTAATTTCTTATTTCTTCCACAGCATGAACATAACCACATCAGTTGCTACATATTATTGTGTAAGTAACATTACCCTCATTACGGCTCCCGGTCCATTGGTCGTCAAGCGTATAACGTTGCTTGTCACTCGAGTGTATTCGAGTGTGTCAGCCGTGTGGGCAATGTTACTGAAAGCCAATATTATTGTTATTATAGAATCGGTTTAATGCGGTGGTGACAATGTTCGCGTCGTGTTTCCAAGAAATGGTTGTCAAGGTGATAGCTGTAACTGCTTTAACAATTATTGGTTTTTGATTAGGGGAATTAGACCCGTTTAGCCAAGATAGTTAAGTTTGTAAATATCGACTACTGTACTAGTTATTATCCTTTTTTATAATAGTATTAATTAAAACAGGCTCAATGAATAGCCATTTCTAAATCACTACATATTATAAACAAAGTCCCCCGCCGCGTCAGTCTGTCTGAACGCGATTAACTCAAAAACTACCCAACGGATTTTCTTATGGTTTTCACAAATGGACGGAGTGAGGAGAGTTTGGGTGGTTTCATTACGGTTTTGTGAAATAGGCTGAAATATGACGATTGTTGAAGATTTCGGAAAAAATCATGGCTCTCGTGCGTGAGCTTTATTCGCGCGCGCCGCGTAAGTATTGGATGCACACAGATAGATTATAACCTAGATTAACACATAATGTACGTTAAGTCCCGGTAGTACGTTCCCGTGAGATATTTCCCGACACCTGCGCGGGGAGCTGCGGGCAGAGTAACGCTAATGTGTACTAAGTCATTCAAAGCAATCAATGAATACCAATTTTTTATTTTTCCGCTTCCAGCTGTCATATACCTAAGTTAATTTATAGATCAATCTCGCTCGCTACCATCACAGCGAAGGTACTGGATGGTTAGTTGAATGGCAGCCTTTCAGAGCACGTGACGGTGCACGACGCCCAGTTCGGCTTTAATCTTTAGCCTAAAACACACCGTCAAGTACTATATCGCGAGAAAAACGCCGGTGTACGCGTGTTTCCTCGACTTGTCGAAAGCGTTTGATCTCGTCATCTACGATGTGCTAAGGGACAAGTTCAGGAGCGCGGGTGTGCCAGCGGGGTATATAACCCTTCTCAGATACTGGTATGCTCACCAGACAAACCGAGTGAGATGGGTCCGTACAATGTCGGATGAGTATAGGATGGAATGCGGTGTAAGGCAGGGGGGCTTAAGCTCGCCTTTGTTATTTAATTTATATATGAACTAGCTTATCGAGCGAGTGAGCAGCTCACGTGTCGGCTGCCACAATGATGGCATCTGTGTTAATAACATTAGCTACGCGGATGACATGGTGCTGCTCAGTCCGTCGATAAGTGAGTTGAAAGAGTTACTGTCGACCTGCGAGATGTATGTGGAGGTGCACGGCCTTAATTACAACTCAAAAAAGAGAGAGCTGTTGGTGTTCAGAGCGCCTAAACAACGGCCTCGCCGTGTACCTTTGGTATATCTCAACGGTGCAGTACTCAAAGTAGTCGAAGTCGATAAGTTCAAGTTCCATCCCGTAGACCTACGGGATGATGACGACATAGAGCGCGAACGCAGGGCGTTGGCAGTGAGGGGCAATATGCTTGCCCGCAGGTTCGCTCGATGCACGGGAGACGTTAAAGTGAGTTTATTTAAGGCGTTATGCCAGTCTTTTTACTCGAGCGGTCAGTGAGTGTCATACAAGAGCTGAGCCTACAACGCCTTCAGGATGCTATTGCGGCTGCCGTGGCGTTGTAGTGCGTCGAACATGTTTGCGGAAGCACATATGGATGGCTTTCATGCGTAAGAAAACAGCATCCATATTACAATGTTTACGTAAAAGTCGGAATGGCATCTATAAAATGATTGTTGCGAGACCAGACTACCTCATCCAGAGGCACCTGGTGGAGGTGGCTTTATGTTTAATACGGTAAATAAAATCAAAGTTATCTACTAACATAGCAGATCAGCACAAATTGTTACTAACTTATTACTAACAGGCTGACAATGTTTACCTGTCTGCAATATAAATCCAGTGAAAATGCTACTCGAGTGAAATAAAAATGACACAAAAGAATAAACCAATGGTCCAACAAGCCCTTCACAAAGGGCTATTCACCACCCGTCCGCGTACTCTTTCTGGTGTTCTGATACGAGATGTTTTTTTTGTGTGAAGCAATGTACATATTTATGAAATAATTCTGGCGATACGCTATTTATAAATACACGTAAAATATTAACATAATCTATAACCAGTCATCTAGTTTATAGGTAACACTCACCGTCAACAAGCGTCGCTGAAACTTAGATAATAACATTACTCTATTGTAGTGACTGTGAGTAATGAGTGCGAACATCAGTTTCAGTTGAGACGCCTCGATTCACCCACAGTACCTACCTAATTACTGGTTATATCAGAGTCATTAACAAATGGAGTACTCATTAAACAGGAAATTTAATTATCTACTGATAACTAAATTTCCTATTTAATGAGTACTCCATTTGTATTGAGTGCGAACATCAGTTTCAGTTGAGACGCCTCGATTCACCCACAGTACCTACCTAATTACTGGTTATATCAGAGTCATTAACAAATGGAGTACTCATTAAACAGGAAATTTAATTATCTACTGATAACTAAATTTCCTATTTAATGAGTACTCCATTTGTATCTAAATGATTGCTATCTGCAATGATGAAACTACTGGTCATCAGAAACTTGAGGTATTAAAGTCATGTAAGCTGTTTATTGCGTTCGTATACCGGTTACAAAATGCCATTCATAAGTGATGATTACATTATTTTTGCAAACTAATCTAATTCTGATATTTCTCCACCCCACCCCACATAATATATTTCGAAGGATGTGCTACGGCGCGGCGTGGCAAAACAGCGTAGTAAATTGAAATTGGAAAAATTCAAAGTAAAAAAGTTTTTTTAAAACAAGCTTTTATTTAAATGCGCTAAAAATAAAGAAAAAAACTTTTACTTTAAAAATTTTATTATCAACTTATAACGTCATTACACAATTTATATGATATAAAAGCTTGTCGCGAGATTTTATTCGTATTTACTTAGTTTGAAAATTTTAATAGTTGAAATCAATCACATCAACTTATTTAATTTACTTGTTTATCTACACAAGTAAATCTCGCGACAAGCTTATTGTAGGAGTGTATTAAAAATAATTAGTCCGCCATCTTGGGTGTGCCGCCATGTTTGATTTAGAATTACCTCACACAGTTAACCATGCATTGTCATCCAAACTGAAAACAGTGTATACAAAGTTCAGCTCAATCGGTTGAAGATATCTGCTTCAAAATTGAGTTGCAAGATTCCACTCGAACAAACATACATACGTTGCAAGTTAAATAAAAGCTTGTAAAATGGCATAATTATAAAATTTCATTTGTTTCTTACTCCGTGGCTCTAACTTTGTGGGCGGCAGAAAATTCATAAATTCAGTCTAGACTTGCGTGAAGCACTTCGTACAGTTTTTGTTCTAAGGCGTAGCCGTAGGCTGCAAAGAAGTGGATCTTAATGAAACTGTTGAAGTTGCTTTAAGGAGCGTACCTACTTTGTAACTTTTTACATGGTAGGTATGAAAAAAATGTCTGGATATCTTGGCCTAAGGTCATGATAATAATTATAGACCTCCAGACCGTATTTTTCAACCGAGACTAGGCTTAGGCGCGGGAGATTTATCAAAGTGCTCGCGTGTGCGCGCAGACATAAGTGCTGCCCTTTTCCCTCACTCTCATTGTCGGATGGGGGTATCACACCACTAACTCCCACACTCCGGGCTGTTACTTAGAAAGTCCTAATGGATAAACACTTTGTCCGATCTGGGAACCGAACGCAGGACCTCACGCCCAGCAGTCACGTGTGCGAACACGAGACCAACTGGGCAATCAAATTACATGATATCTTGTAAGTGATATAACATAGTGTGTGAATTAAGTTGAAAGTTACTTTTATAAAGTAGTGATAAGTACATAAGACTACTTACTAACACAATGGACCGCATTTGTAATCTGAATAAATTAAGGATTATTATTATTATAAGAGAAGCTGATCTAAAAGTGTCTAGCATGTAACATAACTCTCCGCGGCCCCGAGAATGAAAAACTACATCTGATGTATAGTGAAGATTTAGTTTATCCGAGGGAAACATTCATGGCAAAATTATTTTGTATCTATGGTCTCTTAAAAGCCTAATTGTTAACAATTAAGTTCATCTGCGACACAAAGCCTATTTCCAGTAGATTGTGTTCGCATTTCATTAAACACTTAGTAGTTATCACTGCGACTATTAGAATAACATATAACCACCAGCTTGTGTGCTGACGTGCTTAAAATTGGGAATTGATATCTTTAGACTTTACGCTCATCTAAGATAGTGCCTGTATTAGGTACATTTGTATTTGTAGGCAGTTTGAAAGTACATAATTGCTTTCCCATTTGTGTAGATAATAATATTATCTAAACATAATCAGCCTATATTGTTCCCACTGCTGGGACACAAGCCTCCTGTCTTCGAGAGGGAGTGGGCTGTAATCTACCACGCGGGCCCAGTGCGGGTTGGTAGATGTCACATGTCTTCGAATTTTTGGTTCTAGGACACGCCGTTTTCCTCACGATGTTTTCCTTCACCGTTTTGAGAGCAGCGATGATGAAATAAATTACACAAAGTAGAGTGCCTGGCTGGGTTCAAAACTACGACTTACAACTCGTAAGTCGCGGCCGTTACCACTGGGCCACCACTGCTCTATATTATGTATGTGTATGGAAAATGGCTGTAGTGCAATTAACTACTTAAACCGATATATTATGTCAAAATATTAATCAATAAGTAAAAAACACGTCAGACTTTCATATTATTATTATCATCCTCAAAACAGAACAAAATCTTTGATTGTTCTAAAAACAAAAAAGAACCAAAATTCATAGTCATTATGTTTGGATACACCATAAACAAAATGTAAAGTTTCCTACACACTGATATTCCAATACTTGCTTCTTACAATCAGATACTATCTACTATTGTCTCAGTTTGTCCTACAATATAGAATCGTTGTCTAGACTAGTTCAGTAATCTGGTACAACTGCATTTATCGAAGTCGAAAGAGCACAAAGAGCCGTCATTAAAGTAATGCCCAAGAAGCCGTTCTTGTACTCAAACAGCCAACTCTATAGTGACTACCCGATTCTCCGTGTTCTATAGTTTGTTATCCCCTAACACTTCACATTCACAGAAATTTAAAATTCAGGACAGATTACCAAGAAATAATGTCAAAGTGCACAATCAGGATTCCCATTCCTCAAATAAACTCCCTTATGGCTAGACGTTCCCCGAACTACTCGTTTCCACGCATTTACAGCAAAGCCATAAAGTGCTGCAAGATAAAAGACCACCCAAAAATTTTATTCTCACAGTTTCTTGTCGCAAACTCCACAAACACTTTTCCTCACATAGTTGTACCGTTAGCGGTGCATTAGTGTCTGCTCCGAGAGAGTTTACGTGTCACGCAGACTTCAGCTGATTCAGCGGCGATGCGAGCTGTTTCAGGCCGGGCTTTAGATCTCGAGATTTTATTTTATCTGTTAGGGAGGATGGTATACAAAAATATTCAAGATGGTGTAAAATTACATTATTGTAACATTCTTTCACCGCCCTTTAAAAATAATCACTTATAATATGATGAGAAGGTATAATATTGTTGAAATAGATAACCATTAATAAATAAATACCCTGCCTAATATATAAGTTGTATAAAAAGTCTTATTTATAAAACATTAATCAATTGCTAAGCAACTGATTAGCAAAATTCTTATACATAAGCGCTATTTAGCGCTAAGAGGATGCTAATCAAATGATTAGTAGCTGTCAAAATTAAACACCACCGGACCACTGTTAATAGGATGCTAAGAGGCAAGATGGCGGATTATATTTGAATCAGCTGATCGATTAAATAGGATCATTGCACTTCGACGTTACTTTGTTCATAGTATCGAGTAGTGCGAAAATTTGGATTTCGACAATCTTTTACTGAAAACGACGTAGAAGAGTTAAATAATTTTGAATCGCCGGAGGGAAGTAGAAGAAGGAAGACCTACAAAGCTCGTTTAACTCCGCTACGAGAATGATTACCTATTACATATTCTTCATTCCGAGTACATAATAATATGATGAAAGGATTTATATGGAACTCAATGAGGTGGCTCAGTAGGTACTCAAGAGGTTTGAAGAGAATGAGTTCGTGAACAAGCTTATCACAGATAGTGATTATTCAATGTGTTATACCATGTGCCCATGTGTTATCTTATGACGCGAGTTTTAAGGTACAGAACTATAGAAAAGCCACGTTGGCAGTCACACACAAATAATAAGAGACATTTTGTAGAAATTATTTATTTTAATACGTAATAAAACTACATTTTTGCTCTATATTCATTGTTTTTGTTTTCCAATATTCTTCCTCCATAGACATGGGTGCCATTCTTTACTCATGCCACTCTCATTCCTTATCTTTTTCACGTAGCATGGTCTCCTCCACCGCCGTCTTTGCGAGGTTGAATAGTTTTGGTGCTAGGTATTAATAGTGGCTTTTAGAGCAGCAGTCACACTTACATCTGTAAACAAGTATAATAATGATTACTAAAAGACACCGAAACCCCGTTACAAAAGCAGTAGGAAGTAATATAATATAGACACAAGTACCCACTTACATATCTAGAAGAATAAATTCATGTTAACAAGCATAAAGGGCATGAAAATACATAGCTATTATCGGCTACTGCTTTAACATTAATTTGGTCAGTTTATATTAGTAAGTAGCATATAGCTACTTACTTACATTCAGAGATTTTTTTTCCTGTTTACACCAATTATTGGAGCTTATTATTTTCATTGCTACCGTCGCAAACACAATGATTTAAATATAATACATTATTTTATTCATATTCAAGTTATCCGACGAAATTTCTGATTTTTATCTACCAAAGTCACGACCTATAAAAAATCGTAGTTTTGACAAGTTTATTCTAAAAATTCCGTTTTTCAGTCAACTATTTTGATTATAATCTGTGCCGAACGCATAATTTTACCTCTATTTCGTTTCGCTACTAATCACCTGCTAACTAGCGTTTAAGAATAAAGAAAAGTTAAGCATTGACTAAGACCTAAATACCTAAATGGTAAGCTAAACATAGCTAATATATATTATGATTAGCGAGATTTTTATAAATTAGGCTGCTGTATCCACCACGCGTAGCGAGTTGAATATTAGCTACGCCGTAGCTGTTGCAGCGGTGCTACGGGCTACGCCGTAGCAATCGGAGAAAGCATTATGTACGCAAATACTCAACTTCTATTAAAATTCTATGTTCCTAAATTCAACTGCATGTACGCAATATATCTTCTAACCGATGTTAATCCTAAACGCAAAATAAACCGACTATTTAGCTTTGATGCGAACTATCTACGTTTGCTTAGTTCGGCTTCGGAGCTTTGCCGAAACTGGTACCTAGCGGAGTAAAAGTAAACGTATGCAGCACTTTATACAAGCTTTACGGAAACAAAGTAGTTTCACGTGAAATGAGAACACGGTTTACATACAGTATATATACCGTTTAGTTTATTAAAGTTCATGAAATTTTTGTTTTATTTTTAACCTGAAACAGCCGCTACTCACCATGATGAGTTAAATGAATAAGTATAACTTAATGAATGTTTTCTAATTTCCTTAACTATAAGATTTTTATTAATAACGTTTAATTGCTTACTTATATTAAACCCCTAACTATTATCCGAGTTAGTTTAAATTAGGTACATACATTCTTTGCCAGCTCTAATAATTTCAAAGACAGCCACACTTTCTGTGTTTCACCTTAAACCACAAAAAATAATAGAAGTTAAAGAAGAAAACCGCAACAGTAAAAGTACGTCGTAACATCGGGAACAAACCGCAAACTGGAGCGACACCGGCTCGTGGCCACAGAACGCCGCTTCTTCGGCGAGGTAACAAGAATGCAACGTCAGCTGGATCAGTTTTGAGCTCGGTGGAACCGGTGCGATTTGAAATGGGTGGCAACTTTGTAGATGTAATGCGGTCAGTTGGTAGAGTAGAGGTAACGTGATTGAGAGCATTGGTGGAATTAGATTGGTCTGAATTGGAAGGTGGTCACAGATTTCTTAAACATGAATATTAATATACCTAACTATTATTCAAAACAAGATCAATAAATAAAGTGCGTACACAATTGTACAAAAAGGCGTCGGGGGACCGCTACTATTTTAAACTTTAACAGAACGGTCCCCCGACGGGACAACATAATTATAATCAAAAAATTTCATGTACTTTCGTAGGGTCAAATTTCAAGATTATTTTTTCTTTTTATAGGGTTTCACGTTTATACCTTTTTTGTTCTATTTGTGGCTATTTTTCAATAGTTTTTTTAAAATTATTTTAGGTTTTTTACATTCATACTATTTTTATTATTAGTTTGTGTCGGGTGATTTTAAATTTTATTATTATTTAAAGTAATTTATTTTTTTATTTCATGCTTTTTGTAGGGACTCCTTCTAATTTCATTTCTTTTATTTTCTTGCGTTTTAAGATTCAGGTAATTTGGTGTTTAATCAGGTTTTTTGTAATTCGCTATTTTGTGGTGGTGACCATCTTGGATTTAAATTTTGTCATAGCGTATAGTATTCTACTAGTCAAGCCCTTTCATTTGATACCCATATTGAGGGAGTTGTGAAAAAATAATGTAATCCGCCATTTTGTGGTGGCGGCCATCTTGGACTTGATTTTCATCAAGCATAGCTAAGAACACCCCCGACAAATTCACCTTACAAACAAAAAAAACTAAATCAAAATCGGTCGATCCGTTCGGGAGCTTCGATGCCACAGACAGACATACACACACACACACACCCCCACACACCCCGACACGTCAAAATTATAACACCCCGTCGTTTTGGCGTCGGGGGTTAAAAAGAGCAGCTCGTTGGAAAAACAATAATTTTAATGTGAAGGACACGCGTGCACTGCAAAGAGCCGTCTCATGAAGCGCCAGGAAATTAAACCCACAACATGAAGTAGCTACCTAAACTTTAACAATAAGTCATCACACATAGCCAAACAGTAATCGTAATACCTATAGAAAGTAGTGAACCTACTCCAATGCCTTTCGCTCAGTGAACAAGGTCCCAGCTACCGGTAAATAGTCGCAGTGGACATGCAACGCTGTTGTTTGCACTGTGACACCGTGACGAATTGAACTTTGGCGATTGAAGCCGAAGGGCGGTGAGGTGACGTCGTTTAATTGAGAATCTGAGGTTTATAGGTGACACACAAACTACGTACGTAACGTACGTACTTAATTTTGAGGAACTGTAATAATGGTCTAGTTTATGTACTTGTAGACCTGGAGGGCAATTTTCGTAATATAAAACATTCAAAATCTAGTCGCAGTCTCATCTAGACGACAAACAAATGTCAAAAACTTGTCAAAAATGTAGGGAAGTTAGAGGTATTTTTAAGGGAGACTGCGATTAGTCTTTGAACGTTCCTAAAATTACGAGAATTACCCCTCTGGGATAAATTGATGTTCATCTTAAATAAAATACGTTATCGATTTTCATCTTAAATAAATAGTTAAAAAGCATATTCTATCAACAACTGTCAACTGATGGTTGGACGTTGGCTGGATGGATGGACACTCACTACAATGTTTCGCACGTTACCTTTGGAAAATCATACAAGAATTAATAATAATAATATCCCTGGACATTTCACACAGCGCCATCTAGTCCCAAGCTAAGCAACCTAATGCTTGTGTTATGGTAACAAGATGGCTGATATACTACTTACATACATTTTTTTTTTGTAAATACATACATATTATAGATAGAAAAACATCCAGACTCAGAACAAATACATGAAGGACCTACAAATAGAAATGTTACTTTTTCTTGAAACATTTATCGATATAGGTATTCGTTTTCAGTTGAGTACATCGTTAACCTATATGTTCCTTAGGGATTTAATACGAAATGTAAATTGCTGTAATTTTTCTATCTTAAAATAATTCAGTGATCAAGTGAATATTTTAGGTTGTATTCATAAAGTTACAAAACAAATCTAGACTCTTAAAAACAGAAACACTTTCCCCGATTTTCTATAGACCATTAAGCGTAAAAACAAAGGCGTTGGTAGGGAATTTACATAATTGTGCTGCGGCCGCTGGCGCAGACGTATCAAAACCCGGGGCGTAGTTGAAAGACCAATGTTGTACATGAGTAGATACGAAAAGCTGTTTTAATTTAAATATAATAAGTCTAGATTTATAGAAGAATAGTATGAGATACAGAATGGAATTGTCAACTATTGATCCGAAATTAGTTTTTTAAAGACTGACACTTTTTTACATATTTCCACACGTGGATGGTATTTTAATAGAGAAGACAGGTAACTACAAGTTTATAATGAAGTATAGTTATGCCAAGTAGAGTGTGTGTTAAACTCACGAATTTAAATAACATTGACAACAACAAAAAGCCGCCGTTTCATATTGAATGACCTCTTGTAGTAGATTGTTTTTTTCTTTCAGCAACTCTTTACAGCAGTACAAAGGCATTGAAAGTACCTCGCAAAGGTTTATAGTAGTCGGTACTTATTGTCACACGCTTTTATTTGCACTTCATTTGAATGCAGACACATTGTAATCCTAAACTACGCCTTGTAAGTATCTAATCTTGTAAGTAATAATCAGACCGAATGTTTGTGAGAAAGCTCGTGCATTCTTAACAATTCTGTTAATACTACCGAGCTATCAGCCAAAGACGTAACTATATCGTCTCGATGCATGTAGGTATATTAATCTTTGGGGATGTAACAGAGGTTTTATTTATAAACGTTGTTAAAGTTAGGGGACGTTATAATGTCAAAAATTTGAAGTGAAGCAGACGTTATTAATTACTTAGCTTTAAACGCATTAAAAGGCAAGTCTAGCAAAGAAGAGGGTATCTTGTTACGAAAGGTTATACCAAGCCCAACAAATGAGTTATGAACCTTATGAAGCCGGTGAAAAGGGGCACGTAGTTTGTCCTTATTTCTAGTGTTAACACTGTGAATATCACTGTTTTTAGTGTACTCGTACAAGTGTAAATTTTAATTGTATACAGGCTGTTAGTGTAAACACCGTTGTCACTAAAACCATAGGTAGTTGACTTAATTATAAAAATGTTTATCTGAATTTAAAAATAAATAAACGTTATTTTATTTCAAAAATGTAAGAAAGTTTCTGTCCGACACCGTCCGTAAATTCATGCGCTTGCCGGCTTGCGGGCACTTGCGGCACGCCCTGCATAGATAAGGGAAGTACTGACGACGCGCTGTTTCCCGCGCTCCGTCTACTTTGCCCTTGCGTGCACTTGTATAGGGTGAAATAATTTTGAAGAAAAATTGAGACTTTACTTAAAAAAAAAAAAAAAAATTTTTTTTCATTGAATTTACGTTCTATTAGTGAAACCAAACCACTGGTTTCAAGGATAACGGTGTTTACACTAACAGCCTGTATAAGATGTTGGCGAAGATGAATTGTGATGCAACCGTGAGAATACCAATATCTTTAAAACAATCTCTTAGCGAAACTCTTACACCTAGCTGGTAAATTGCTCAATTGACATTTGCAAAATTACATTTTCCCAAAAATTCCTCTCGTTTCCTCGCTCACTCGTACATAATTATGATTGTGTTTTATTTGCTAACGGTGATAACGCACAAATTCCTTCGCGATGCAATTGATTTCTACTTTTCACTCGATAAAACTCACATGTCAATGTTTTACTTTCTGTCACCTTATTGTCGTGTGCGCTGGCTATTAGTCAGATCACACAAGATACTGTTACCCCGACCTTCATCTCACAACAAACAAAGTTATTTAACAAAAGACGATAGGTTATCAAACGATCGGTTCAATATCTGAGGGGCAATTCTTGTAATTTTAAGAACGTTCACAGTCTGATCTCAGCCTCAATCTGTCAAAAATACCTCTAATTTCCCTACATTTTGAATTTTCCGTTAGAAATGAATAAAGGGAAATTGTTAGAAATGAACGAATATAATTTATTGAAATAATCCTAGCGATACATAGTTGGGACGTAACTAACGGGATTTGGGGAACATTATTTGAAATTAGGATTGCGCTTTAAATTATAATCTATTTTTTTACAATTGTCTTTTGTTTTCATCAAAGCCGTACAGTTACAAAGAGATCATTCTTCTTCGGGATCCCTTCTTTTCGCATAATGTTCTTTGTCCTAATATACTTCGGCATAACGATTTTGGCACAATTTGTTTTGGCATAATAATACTTCGGCATAATTTTTTTAGGCATACATTTTATGTTGGCATAATCATCTTAAAGACTAATTTGTTTTGGCATAAATTTGATTCGCATAACGTTAATAGGCCTAATGACTATTAGCATAACGTTAGTAGGCCTAATGACTATTAGCATAATAATATTTAGGCATACAATTAATATAAATAACAAAAACTATTTTCATTCAGATGACTTATTATACATAACATTATGTAACGATTTTTCAATCGCGAGATAACTTTTATCTGAAGAATATATTAGATGTTTTGTTTTTGTATAAAAATATATGTCAATCAGTTAACTTCTACTATGAGAAATAAATATGGCGGTTATTCATCAGATAGAAGTTAACTGATTGAAAGAGTGGTCCTTAATTATGTATAATTATTTATTTTAGGTGTATATTTTTAGCAATTGCTTGTAAATATGCTAGTTTAGAGGTATACTCATCTTTTTTACTAATAATATTTTCAATTCTTTTGGTTTTGTCCGTGTATTTTTTCTTTTTTTTTGGTATAAGTGATGTTCCGACATCCAGTTTATCTATTTCAATGGTTTGATGTTTTATTTCTTGAACGATCTTTTTTGCCAAAAAATAAAATCCAGGATGGTGTTTTCCCACAAAATGTGCAAATCTATTGTGCCATGCCTCTGCATGATTTTGTGTCCTAGGTATATTTTCCTTTTCTAGTAGATACGTACTCCAGACTTTGGGTGGAAATGGTGGTGGTGAACTTGTAGTGCCCCATACATAATTCTGATCAAACCAATTTGCTATAGTTTCTGTAACAATTAAATAATATTGTTGGTTAAAAATTTAATATGCTGTGCAACAAAAGTTAGTGACAGAACCGAATTGCTGCAAAACCGACTCCACGTAGTCTTGTTTGTCCTACCCCTAGAGTGTAATTTAAAATCGCGTAGGCGCGTAGGGGCGAGGCGGCCCGCGGGCTGAGGAGCAGGCGGCTGCGAGCGAGCCGAGCGGCTGAGGCTGGCCGGCGAAGCCGGCCAACAAGCCGAAGCTGCGGTGGTGAGCGAAAGCCGTCTGCGACGATTAGCACGCGTGGGGCCGCCGGAGGCCCGCAGCGCCGGAGCCGTGACAGAAACCCTGCCTGCTGCATGTTCGCTTGAATGCTGCATGGTTGCTTGCATGCTGCATGCTTGCTTGCATGCTGCATGCTTGCTTGCATGCTGCATGTTTGCTTGTTTGCTGCATGCTTGCTTGCATGCTGTATGCTTGCTTGCATGCTGTATGCTTGCTTGCATGCTGTATGCTTGCTTGCTTCATGCTTCCTACAGCGAAAAAAAAACCTACAAAATTGTTCAATACGTTATATTATATTAATATGTTATATATTACCTGATTCAGGAGATATGGACTTTTTCCAATCGTCGAAATAAATTGGTATATGGCAAATGATATATCATTACCGTATAAGCGTTGGAGGCCATTTTTCTGTACGTGGCGGTATATAATTTGTCCTAAATGAAAATTGCATCCTTTTATTGTTGCATTTTCGAAAAATTGTCTAGCACATATATGTGCAGTTTTTTCGAAGTCCATTAATATAAATCTGGGTGATAAATGCAAATTATTTGCATCGCAGTACTCAATAATTGATGTAAATAATATATTATAGGTCGTTTTATCCTTGTTGGTGCATAATGCTAATATACACGGAAATGTTTGTGAGATATCATTCTCAACATTCCCGTGTATGGTATAAAGTTGATAAAAAATCTTAGGAACAACTTTGAATGTTCCATCCATCATTATATACTTAGACAAGCATAATAAAGTAATGAGTTTTTTTGTAGTAAATATTATTATTCTCTTGTTTGTGTCGTATTTTTTATCAATAGTGATGATCTGGTCGTATTCGTTAAGTAAACATTCTGTATTTAGTTCAAAATCTATGTCTTGTGGTTCTTTTATACTATCCATTTTTTTCTTTTGCTTGTATATAATTTGTTTTAGATTAATATTGCCTGGTAAATGACACGATATGGAAGGTGAGGTTATAGCTTCACAATTGGCTATAATTTCAATTGGCTTCATACTCGGATTTAATATTGTATCTTCTTTTATTTTATTGACAGCTATTTGAATCTGAAAAATAAAAAGAAGAAACTATAACAAATAGTACTTTTTTGACGTAGGGTATCAATAGGTTAAGGTGCAGCCCAGCCGCCATTATGTTTGATACATATGTATGAATTAATAAATTTAAAAAACTTACTTTTTCTCTAAGTGCATTTGGTTCATGATTGTGATTTTGCATGTGCTTAGATAATATTTCATGTTGTTGGTCGTCCTTTAATTTCGTAATAAGTCGAGAGTTACATTTATAATTGTTATTACGTCGCATTTCACACACCCAATAATATTTATTTTCCTTTTGTAAATTTTTCTCATACATGAAACCATCCACATTTAATTTGATGCCGCCTCTTTTGGTTATAACGGTACGCACTGAATTTTCCATTCGTAACTACAATTCACGATATTTAACCAGTAAACTAAGAATCACAACGTACTATTACAACTTTGCAATAATACATTTAGTGACACAATAGTTTTACGACACCACCGTCTACTTATAAAAATAAAAAAAATAATTTCTATTCTACCTACAATATTAAGTGCCTACAAATTTCATTAGAGCAATATTGTATAAACGTGTATAGTGTCTAATATTCTAGGTGTTAATAATTATTTCATTGTTATACCTATAAAAATATGTTTTATTATCATTATGCGTAAATAAATTTATGCTTTAAGATATTATGCTTAAAAAAGTTATGCTTTAGAACTTTATGCTTAATAAATTTATGCTTTAGAATATTATGCATAATCATTATTATGGTTAGAGAAATTATGCTTAAAAAAATTATGCGTAAGCTGTTATGCGTAATTATATTATGCGAAAATATAATTATGCCAAACAAAATTATGCTAAGTTATATTAGGGCTTAAAATTTTATGCAAATGGATAGGGAACCTTCTTCTTCTTAATCAATTGTTCTGTCTTTGATAATCAACAAATAAATAGAGTTTTTAATTGCATGTATAGATAACGAACTAATTACACTGGGTAATAAATTAAATTACTAACTAAACAAATAAACACCAAAACGAAAGGACGGCGTCGAAGTACTCGTTCGTATCGCTGTCAATCGGAAACATGTTTTGTATCACCAACCCTAGTTGGTCTAGTGTTGGCAAGCGCTACTGCTGAATATGCTACTCGTACCTGGGTTAAATTTGAAGGTTTGGCAACGTGTCATTGTATTTTTCCATCAGGAATTTCTCAGTCTCAGCCCGGAGTTAGGATTTGTGACCGGTTGGCGGCAACGAGCTCCCCCCTAGTACATGTGGAAAAATTGGGGGTTACTTACTAAAGCACATCTCTGCTCATCGGGAAATATAGCCGTGATGTTATGTTACGTTGTATGAAAAAAATATAAAAACTTACTATAATATTCTTATTATTCAAGTGTACAAACCACAGAACTGTTCTGTGGTACAAACACGCTGTAAATATGTGAGTGAAGACGAGTAGCGTCAGCTCAAAACATACATAGCTTCCGACTTCGCCATCGTCTCGGGCGGTATCGCGAGCTCCTGCGCTTACACACACATTTACCCCGTGTTTATACACTTGGTAACCACAAGTAAAGCGCGCGTCGCTACGTGAAATAAAATACTGTATAAATCAGTCACACTGACCCCCACGCACAAACGTTTACGTAACACAACAAGCCATACAATACATTCCAAGTATATACTGAAGTGCCAGAAGTGGCCTAACATTAAAGACGATTGGACAACATTTTATTTGGCGCTAAATTGCAATTTTATTCAACTATAATAAGATTGCAAACACGATTCCGCCTGGAAGTGCTTCTTGCGCTCGCGGCGTCGAACGAGATCCAAAGTTAAGCGTTATTATTCTACTGTTTTCTTATTTACAAACATTACGACGGCTTACGGTCGCCCGAAAGGAACACGTACAAAAAGGTATTGTGACTTAACGCACTGAGAGGGAAAATTGTACCGAGAGAACTTCGTAAGGGTGGGGGTTGTTTTACGCGGTATTTGAATTTCGTGTGAAGAAAAACTACCCAAGTATCCAACTACTACCAATCTAGCTCGGGTTTGATTAGACTTCTTTGGATTTCTTGTGATTCTTTGGGCTGTGGTTTTGTTTTTAAACTTCAGGTGACAAGATGTGTGCAAGTGGATATTTCAGTGAATTTCTTTCGTTTATACTTTTAGAAAGTTAGTATTATGAAGGTGTCATTTATATATAATACCGTGGTTTATTGAAGATGATAAAGTAATAAAATGAGTGGCTCTAATTCCATATCTTTAAATCAACATTATTACGAGGGTTCAGTACAAATTATGTACGATAACCTCACGCCTGTATTCACCAGAGGGGAGGCAGTGGTGTAGGTACAGAACCTACATCCCACGCGGTCACATGCAATGTATGGCCATTGTGTAAATACTCGATTTGCTATTTTTATAACTAATTACTTATTTCCTTTACTGCCTCAGTGTCTCAGCTATCTAAAGAAATCAAAATCGACGACATCTAATACCGCCTCTTGATCTCACCCTATTGCTAACCTACCTAATACCTATTCCTCAGAAGGCTATCATACTCTACCCGGACACTCGAGACTCGGAGACCAGACCACAACCCTTGTGGGCTCCAACGGACCTATTTATAAAGATATTATGTTTCTACCCCTCATTTCACACCCGAGTGCTATCCTTTGTCACTGTAGAAATGTAAAACGGTATTTCAACTGGGCTATTTAAAGTTACTGATGCTCCGGACCGATGCAGGCTGACCATCATTATCTGTTATTCCAAGCATCTACAATGGTCATCTTTGTGTTAACTTCCTTCCTAGTCATAATAACATCTGACCTCTTGGTTATTAATAGTCCACTTTAAATACATAAAGGAACAAAAAACTTACATAAAATCATGATACGAGTAATTATTATTGAATACAAATAGCAATAGTGATACTCGTAGTAGCCACTTTCAATACTTTTGTTACAGCTGATTGCTTCTTTTCTTCACTGATAAAAAGATGAGGTAACAGCCACTCTTGCTCCTTCTCACGTGTGATATCGAATAAGAATGGGAATGAATTAATCAATTAGATGTACTGAAATGTACCTACTGGTGAGTATTGCGTAGACAGCGAAGGGTATTGGTGTGGTTTACACAGGTGAATAAATATGTATCTGATTTCAACAGTATCCTGTGATCGTGCTACCTCAACCAACCAACATTAACATGTTGGTCATTCAGATCCCGTCAGTAGTAACCTACGAGCAGCGTGCAATGGGCAGTCGTCCTGCCCTAAACCTGAACGTAGAAACCAGAACGTGCGCGGTCGGGTACGCATGTTAATTGTGGTACGAAATCAGTAACCACGCATGATGTGCTAGCCAAGGAACGGTGTGGAAGGCAGGATAGGGGGAAGCTGACACAAAGCTGCGGTTTACAGGTAAAGAGTACGCAAAGACAGTGTAGCACTATGATGAGGTTTTGTATGTGACACGAGGCGCATAGAACACAAAGGAGAACAGTAATCATTGCAGATGGCACACTAAGTAGCTTAGAGCACACTGTACGTATTAGGTATAACAGATAATATTTTAGGTACCTTGCTTTTAGGTGTTGTGAGTAAAAAGACGAATAATGATCTGTATAAATTTTATTAATAAGCGCTGCTTATATACAGAACCAAGCCATAAAAATCAAAATAAATCGGGTACATTAATAAACTTATAACTAACACAAATTGGTAATGTCGGTAGGATGTGCCGAGCTCCCTTCGTAGAGCGAGCGCGATGATACAGCCGGTACGCCGCATTCCTTTAACCTTTGCTAGCTAAGTACGCGCGGACGCACGGTGGCGCACGGCTGTATGCGCTCCCCTAATTTGTATGTCTGTTATTGTTTGTCGTAAGTATGAGCTGCTACAATATAATGATGAACTCGTCCTAGATCAGGGCACATGGTGCAATCCAGAGGGTCCTGGACAAGCATCCGCTACGATAACTAGGAGCAGGTGAGATGGCCGAGTAATTTCAGTCCACTAGTGTTTAGACACAATTTTTTTTTTTTTTGAGATTGGGAAATCATCAAATGACCCCAACCGCTATGGGTGGAGCGGAAGGGAGTGTCAGACTCTTACTGACTAAAACCCACCCGTGTTCCTTCCTTAGCCCTTTATGTTCCAGGGCAGCGGTAACCCTTTCGGACGACCCCGCTACCCTGGCAGGCTTCAGCCCTATCGACACTTAGGTACTAATTACAAGATGCTGTTCTGAAGTCACAACGTTACAAGCTTAATTTGACTAACTTCATGTTTACTTCGAATTAAGGCATATGTAGGTATACGTATTTTATCTTGCATCTGTATTTCTGAAAGTAAAAATCATAGTCAATAATCAAATGGGTACTGAGCCAATCAAAACCAATGTTTTAGTTGGGTTGACCTTTCTAGTGGATTCCATCACCGATCGACATTAACTGAGTTAAACGTTGAATAAATAATGCTCGGTTATCGGATCTCCTTGGACGTAATAAGATATCGTAATCGAATCCTACGTTGAGTGGTAATGAGAAGTACAAAGATCCCAATCGCGAATGTCGAGCCAGTTGAGTTGTGGAATCAGAAACTCTGGGGTCAATTTCGAAATCATGTGCAGACTTTTGCATGGAAAAGTTCGAGCTTCATTTGTTTTTAAGAAAATAAGCATGTCATGTCGTTTACCATGAGGTATACGGATAGAACGAGGCAAATATACCAATGGGCTGGTTTTGAATTTAGACTAATTCACTTCTCAGGATATCATGTAAGGCGGTCGAGCATGGAAGTGATTTGCACAGAACTACCGAAAGTTATTTAAATCACGTAAGTATTTAATACCGAAATTCACTGCCTCATATTAATGAGGCTAAGGGAAAAAAAGGGAAGAGGGAGGAGGGGAAAGATGCTCTATTAAGAGAATCTCTTACCTATTCTCATAACGTTAGTGCATAGGCCACTTCTACGCAAGCGCGCATTATTGTCAACCTCAACGTTACTTACCATCAGGTGAGATAGTCAAACGAAATTAAACCCTTTTCAAGTGCTATTTATTTATCAGGTAAATAAACCCCCCTAAAGCCTCCCGAGCTAAAAACAGGAAAGATAATCTTTTTTCGTTAAACTCGCGCCACTATATCTCAATAGTTTGAGCTAAATAGAGATAGATCGCTGCCCGACACCTTGCCAACACGTTCTCTGTATTTACTAGCTTTATCTTTTATTTATTTAGAATACTTACTTGTTTACTTCTGTTAAGAAGGAAAGGTAAAGTAAACGAAGGAATTTATCTTAATATAGCGTTATGTCGTCACTAACTAAGACTTGTACCAAAGAAAATTACAGGAAACTACAATATCCGCAAGAGTAACATAACACCATGCCTGCATTCCCCGAAGGTTAAGCAAAGCTACACCCACATTTCGCCAGTTATGTGTTTAAGGCCCATGTATTAGGTACCTCCCCACTCCGGGTTGCTACTGAGAAAAGTCAGTACCTTTGCCAACACGGCAATCAAACACAGGACTTCATGCTCAACAGTAGCACTTGCGACCACTGGACAAACGAGGCAGTGGACAGCGACGCGCAAACTGTAGCCATGAATTCAGCACATGGTTCTAGACCTAGAACCATGTGCTGAATTCATGGCTAACCGACGGAAAGTTTCTACGCCAGGGGGTCCCCTGGCGTAGAAACTTTCCGTCGGTTGTCTGCTGTTTCTTAAAAAAAGTGTAGTGAATATTGACGCGGGCAAACTGAACAGTTCATTTTTTTTAAATAATAATATACTAATAATAAGAAATTTATTTCAGATGGAAGTCCATATTATACTGTTAGTAACACAAAAAAACCTTAAAAAACTATTTTTAGCACATACAACAACAAATCCACAGAAAAAATCAAAAATCAAAATCACAAAGTGGCACCGCCCAGGAGTACCAGTTTATGGCAAACCCTGGATGCGACTACCCACAGTGTGTAGTCACATCCAGTGCCTCCACATCGGCGAGTCCCAGCGGCCCACAAATACGCTCAGAAGGCTGTTCGAGCTGGCTCGCATGCGCCTCATAAGAGATGAGACACTGCAGTGGCGCGGCAGTCCGAACAGCACCCTGAACGCGTTATTATACTGTACTCGCAAAGCACTGTATGTACGCTGCGTGTACTTAGTCCACAGGCTGCAGGTGTAAAAAGATTAACAGAAGGCCCTAAATAATGTCACTTTGACTAGCTCGGTACACTGTGCAAACCTGCGGGCCAGCATGTTACAGCGCACAGACAGCGCTCTGCGTTCCCTCTCCAAATCAATGTTGTCACACATATCGTCTGAGACCCAGTGACTCAGATACTTAAAATTAGACACTCTGTTTAAGTTGGCACCGCAAAGATACAAGGAAGGCACATTAGCGAATGATTTATTACCAGCCTTAAACACCATCACTTCATGCTTCTTCACATTTTAGCTGAGTAGTTTGCCAGGTCTGAGACATCCCCGGTCTTGTTTGTTATAACCGGATCAAAATAATCTACGATAATGTCCACGCAGGGGAGTTCAAAATCAAGTATTGAATCCATGGTAATAGGTCGATGTCTCGGCCACCGGAGTTAGTTGCTCAAACAAAATGGACCTAGATAGCGTCAAATTCACATAAGTATTGATAATATCACTTCGTTTTACTAGTTAAACGACCATGGTTAATATTTTATTATTCTGTTTGTCTTTTCACCCAAATCGGAGTAAAATATCTTTATGGCAACATTACATTTAATAGACGAGATTGCTCTGAAGGGAAAATTGCGAAAAATGTGGGTAATATAACAAAATTTATACCAGAATAAAGGGTCACAATCTGCCAACAGCCTACACGATACCCCATTAAACAGGTGGCAATGAATAAAATTAAACAGAATGACGTCACCGTCCCATATAAAAAGTTGGACCGTATTTAGACAAATGAAAACAAAGCCATGGCACCTCAGACCACGGATAGAAAAATATAATCAAGAGAATGACCCACCGTGCTTAAATATGCTCAAAGTGCACATAAAGTTAAGCAGTGAATGGTATTTAAAGTAACAAAGTACTGTAATGAACTTTAAAAATAATCTAATCTGTAGAACTGTAGTCTGTGCATGTTAATAATGATTAAAAATAAAATAAAATGACACACTTGAAAACAACCTGTGGAACATAAAAATCTGATTAACAATAATATTTAGAACCAATAACTCTAAAAGAAACTTCCAATTTATGATCGTCATAATATTTTTGATTAAAATGAACAATGTATTGTTTCTCTTTTGTTTTCTACGATCTGTGTCAGAGGGATGAACAGTCGAGAGAACGGTGTAGAAGTTGAGGCTATTACGAGTATATTAAATGGTCAGCGATACAATGCACACGTGGACTGTATGGGCTGGCCATGCAGAGGTTAGTGGGTACTTACACGATAAGAATAGTTGGTCCCCCTAATTAACTCAAGACAATGTTCATGTTCTTTCTCCAGAATTAGCTTACTGACAGGTTACTGTTATTAGTATTAATTAGTATTAGTAGTAACTTATTTATTTATTTTACTTCGATGGTCCTAGTTTTTCATGTGTGACTCAAGTGACAGCTATGTGACCAGAACCCAGCTATGCATAAATATGTAAGCTGTCACGCCCTTTATGCCTGGAGGCTTTTATTTAGGTAGTAAGTTTTTATTTCCATTTTAATTAATTATTTTTCAGCTTGAGTACGTATAGTTTTTATTATATTTGTTGGTATATTGGCGTGGCTAGCTGACATATTTTATGGTAAATAATTTAAGTTTCTTGTAATGTTAATTACTGAACATATGTTCCTAGTATTGTATACATGCAACTATATTCTAACTGAACAGACAGCTGTGCTGCTGGGAAGTTTGTTGGCCACTTCTTCTTCCCAGCGATAGCACTAGGAAGTGGTGAAGGGCGGGCGTTTTTGGGGGACTGTCTTTTGTAATTTTGACGTTCGAAAAGTGCTGATTCTCAGCCTAATTTGAATAAATGACTTTTTGATTTTGGTTGTTATTAGACTGGTCAGTGTTTGTTTACATACTTGGGCACTATGGACGAGCTCGTGACTTTGTCGACTCGCCAATAATACAATTTATTCTTCAGTAAAGTTCGAGGAGTTACTTAATATTTCCGCAAGATTAGTAATCTCTTCAAAGGGGTAAAGTTTATTTCAACAGCATAAAACATACATTTTTGAATTTTGAACGTCACTGAAGTTTATTCTTCGTCTATAAATAAACCTTACTATAATACACAACTTTGTTGTCATGTGGTGCTGCTGAGCACCTGTGTATGAGAACTAAATGAATTAAAAAATTAGTTTGTCTACTCACCGATTTGTCCCAAATTAATTATTCATCAGGAATTCAGTCACATTCTGTGTCATGGTTAGAATATTTGATTGCAGTGCACACATAGGTACCATGTGCCTGCCTGGATATAGTAATTAGCTGCCTCAAGCACAACACAATTATACAAATTAATTACAAACAAATCGGGCTTATCAACGGGTTAATTGGATCAGCGCGTATTACAATTAAATATGTAGCCAGCTGTAAATAATTACTGATGTAATATTGGATCGCAAGCAGTGGGGACTGGATGGTGGTCAAGATGTAGAGCAAAAGATCCATGCTATGCGCGGTCACAAGTTCGCGCACAACATACGTCATAATATATGCAGACTGCTAAACATTGGAAAAGGATTTGAGAACAAAAGATCAATAGAGGCAAAACTAATGATACTAAGGTAGATGATTTAAAAGTACCAAGTTAATACTGGTAGTTATTTACGCAGTAACAGCGAGTTAGAAAACAAAAAGATTTGTTGGTAATCAAAATAAATTTGGCTGGCAATCCTGCTATTAGTCAGTCGTCCTATCGCCAGCAAAGAGCACACTCTGTAAACCTCTGTTCAAGTATGGAGCACCTGACTGTTGTTTCCGTTTTACTGAGATTTCACGCCATCTTATATATCATTATATTTGGCCTCTTTTTCGAGCATCGTTTAAAGTGGAACTCCTCTATTTTCTTTAATCCGTGGTATTACACCACACACATATTATGGTACACACAAATCCATTATTGATATTCGCTGCTGATTGAAATCGGATTATCGCAGGCCTGCACACTAAAAAATGATTCCCACCAATGAACTGACTAGTTAATGGAGGCGTTATGTGTACGTGGAAACAAATAAGCAGGAAGAAGAACAATAATAATGGATAGAGCGGGTAAACGTTGCCAGGAGGGTGAAGTCAACTTAAACTATTGTCCGTATATCACCGTATATTAAATCACAACTGTCATTCTTTACCACTTGTTGGCAATCAGTGCGGTTATTGGAAGTGCTCAGGTGCGGTTCCGGCAAGTGCTGTTGAAATTAGTGCTCTGAGTGGAATACCTCAATATTGACGGAGTTATTGTGTCCGTTTAATAAACAACGTAGTAATAAGTAGACCAATCGTCGAGAAATTTCCTTAGAGAGAAGACGCGCGCTCGGGGCCCATGACAAGAGCTTCCTTTTGTAGAATTTTATGGAAATCCAGATTTTATTGACTTGACCCATAATAGTTTATACCAAATTCTACAAAGCATGCCAAGACACAATACTTATTTTGTATAATTGCTGCACGTAAAAAAAAAAATAGTCAATTTTCATTAAAATATAAATCAATATTTACATATAAAATAAGTCAATCACCATATTATCAGAAAATCTACTCTTGATAAAAATAAAGCCCCGTCTCACGAACAGTGCTGAGCTAAACGACAGCTCATATATTCACGAAGGGTGATATATAGCTGAGCTATGAATCATGTTACCTAATGTAGGAATATCTGCTCACCTGGCGGAACTCTTGGGGTTTACTTTTTGAGGTATTTTTACGTGATTTGTAGTTCTTGCCTCAGAAATATTAATGTTGTGTTTGATTTGGATAAGGAAGTCGTATCGTCGTGTGTATGTTGTTTGTATACGAAATCATAACTTTTTTAACTGCTTTTTTTTCAGCAGTTATGTTTTGATATTCATTTATTACTTTGTGAGTTAGGCTGAGCACACATCACAGCCGCACCGGGCCACAACGTATCGCATTTCAATGCAACAAAAGCGTGGTGCGACGCGCCTGCAGTGTGCGATGCTATGCTATTAATTCTACTTTATAATGTTCTTCATTTGAATCTTTCATGTAATTAGTTCATTAAACTACGTTTTTCAGTCGTAATTTACTTTTGCCCAGTCTTTTAAAACAAAGATGAAAACCTAGGGAGCGCTTATTATCAGACAGTTTCGTAACTAAGAATCCTCTTCATTTAAAGATTTTTCTTTATTCGTGCTGTATTTCCGCATTCGTTTCGTCTAGAAATTACCAATTTAAACATGTTTTGGAAATGACTAGGTATCTGTTCAATGTCAATACATAGTGCTGCCAGTACCTAAGTGTTCTAAAATATTGAGAAAATGCGACCCAGTTAATGATGCTAAAATTTTAATCAGAAGGGAAAAACTATACGTTTCCCAAAGGATTTATTTATCCAACAACAAATGCTCGTCTGCATTTGGTTGTACAAAAAGGTGCACTATAAGCAGCTATTCCTAATAGGTACTAATTTATTCAAAAAAGTGCACTTTGATAGACACTAGGTAGACCCTGCTAGAAAACGCAGATGGAACTTATTAACTTTATCTATAAAGTCTACTTAAACAATAATTTCACAACACAAGTTTATAACGGCGTCGTACCGAATCCGGTCATTTGGCACTAAAACCCCGTTGCCATGGTAATGCACTTCCGCCGCCCAATGTATTCGAACAAAAAATTAAGAACATATACACCCCACATTACAATTCTGTAGGGTGTGTGTATGTGTGTGGGTTTTTTTGCATGTTATAATATTTCATGAGGTGCCCGTTCATTCTGCTGGCTATGGGCGGTGGTATGAGGTGCAAGTTATACGCAAGCACAGGTCACAAGCTATTTGTAGGTTAATTGGCCGTCATGTCATTTCAAGTCAGATTGGGTGACCAAAACAACAACAGTGAGATAAAATAATGAACAGACTTTCAATAGTAAAGGCATATACAAGTACCTATTGAAAGTCTGTTAACGGTTAATAACTCTTTCAGTAACAGACAAGTTTAATGTTTCTCAACGGTTTCAGTCGACCGACTGAAAGTGTTTGGGAGAGTCCAAGAGTATAGTGACAGTTTATAATCACACATGATATTATATTAACAAACACTACAAATTACAAAAATTGCAAAACCGCTCCCGCTCATACCTTGGACAACTTACCAAAATGCCAGCTAGTGGCGTATTGTCGCTCGCTTGCCAACTGCTTCCAATGTTATTATTATTATCTTTTGAAACGCACTTACGCCCCGCGGCGTCGTTTGCTTTCGTTACGCGGTATTAATGTCGCAGATGATGCATGAACGTTTTACATTTGAGCTCGTGAAAGATGGAAGGAATGAAGGGAGGCCTTTGCCCACGAGAGGGACAGCGTAGGATAGTACAACAAATATAAAAAAATAAAGTCAGTACTATAAATAGAAAGAAAGAAAGAAAGAAAAATATAGTGAAGTACTGCTGCGACCAACCTGGAAGTAGCATTGCCGGCCACTGCCGTAGCATCGGTACCGCTCGTTTCGCTCGCTCGGCTCGCGCGCGTACACAGTTCTAACCTTATCAAAACGAATTGGTCAGGGTCAGACCAAACGCTTATTGTGACTGCAGATACGTTATTCTGCATCATGTCTGAACGTGGGTAGCAGTTTTGCTGAACGTAATTCAATGACAATCCAGTTGAACAATGTTCAGCTGTTTTACACAACAAGTTAAATAAAATTCTCAACATATACCCGTTGACTCAGAAATCCTGCAAAATTAAAGTAAGTGATTACCTTCAAAAGCTCACGTACGAAGAAACAGAAAAATTGGTTCAGGTCCCTACTTAATAATTTGTTCTCATTTATAGTCATTAACTATTATTAAAAAAAAATAACCACACTAGTCTTATGGTTCCGCAATCTCACACACCCTCTCACACACTCACTCATGCGCGCCCCTATTTTACACAAAGAGAGGACTGTTCTCACACTTGCCATACTATGTTACCTAACTTGTAAGTTTTTTTATTAATTCATTTCTTTTTTCTATATTATACCTATTGGACACGTACATTTAAACATGGGCTCCTTAAAATATATAACTTCAACACTTATATGTAACTCAGGGGGATCGGCGTTGAGGGCTGAAATACAGGCTATGCCTGGTTCGGCCCCAAATGCTAATAGTTTTGTGTACAGTAACTGTAGACTAAGCACTTAATTTGTGAAATAATGTACAATTTTTCTGTGTTTATTTTAATAAACATTATTATTTTTATTACATAACGGAGCTATTTTGTTAAACGGCTAGTGGTTATGTAAAACAGCGGATTCGACAAGCGGATGTGACAGTAGCATTACTGGCACAGATTTCTGGCATTAATGAGTTCGGCGTGGGTTACAGAATACGGATACAGGATTGTGTAGTGAGTATGTATAGTGTGTACTTACGGAAATTACGACGTCATGCTTAGAATTGAAATCGAGGTGATCATTTTATCGGCTTACTGGATAGTCACGTGTACACACGTGTATACAATGTATTATCGGTTCATTAAAACGTTGCTAAACATTGAAACAGTACAGGATAGATAATAAATCAAAATAAATGCTTGTACGAAACAATCTTCCTTTATGCAATCAAATAATTATACTGCTGTGAATCTTAGAAAAAATATGGGAATTAGTAAGAATATTTTTTTAATAACTTTAACGTAAAAAATCTGTACCTACTTGTTATAAAATTCCCAATTAAAACGGTGTTAGTATTAGTTTGTGTCTGCTCTAGACACTGGAGCTTGTTGCTCAATAAACTTAACTTAAGAGAATGTTGATTCTGAACAAAGCGTTCAATCCTTCGCGGGAGGCGAACACAAAGGTTGCAGGCGCCAACAGTTTGATTTAAACATCTAATAAAATTAATTAAGTTTAAGTTCAATGAATTTAATTATGAATTCGAAAACTTTATCGAATACCTTAAAATGATAGTAGATAGGTACCTGTGCCCTCTTTCTTTACCTCTACACTATAGCTGCCCAATATACATACCTAATACCTCCTAGTTTATTAAAACCATAATCTAGACCCAAACTTTAATCAAAGTCTGAACTTCAAACATACAACATCCTATAATAATTTTGTTCTCAGTCAAATTGGGTTTGTTTTCCCACAAAAATAATAAGCAGCGGACGTGACAGGCAAGCGACATGCTCGCTCAAATTGAACATGTTCCCTTCGTAATGACTGACACGGAGCCTTCATACGAATCTGCAGGATAAGTAGGTAGGGGGACAATGTGGCGTGAGGAATGTAAGCCGTAAGGCTGCTGAGGAAGATGCGTTTGTGACTCTACTTATTTTGGGCAGTACAGAAATTCAGGTTGTATCAGCAGGTATTGATTTTGTTTCTCTGGGTGTAAGATCTCGAAAATGCATTATTTGATAGCGAGGCACTGATATTGTATAATTTTGTCAAAATGTCTGTATTTTGTTTAAATATGGTGACGATTTACGCCTAATCTGTCTTGATTTAGAACCAGTCTAAATTATTAAAAACATTTTCATTTCTTCCAATATCAAAGCGTAGTGACTTAGCAGGGGCCCTTTTATCCTTCATGAAAGTTTAGATTTAAAATTACCCTGAACCTTCTCAAAGTACTGATTAGTTAGGTTCTTTTAAAGGTCACGATTGTTAGGCATAAAACTAGTGTAATCACTACACTAATATAGATGATAGATGATAAATGAGCCCTGGAAAAGTGAGAAACTTCTACTACTGACAGGTACTTACAATGAGGTGCCGTCACTTTTGCTTTGAAATACCTCGGTTACTGGGAATAATTAAACCTTTTATTTTGAATTTGAATTTATAACTGAGAAAATATTCCTTAGATTTTTTCGATTTTTACCTCTATAATTGGGAGTTCAATAGTCTGTATAAGTAAGACCACTAATAATAATTTATCACATAAATAAAATATACATTTTAATGGAAAGTTTCAAGTCTGTCTTAGCTTGGGGGGGGGGGGGGGGGGGGGCTCTGTAAATAAGACAACTGTCATATTAAACCTATTTGGGAGAATTTTAGGTTCCTTGAGATACCAATTATCAAGGTTACACTTTACTAGTTTTCTATTTCGATCTAAAGAAGCGATAGTAGGTAGATACTTATATCATTATCTAAAAAGATATTCATTTATTGCTTTTCAAAAGTTCCATTTAATGAATAAAACAAGAGGACAACCTTTTTGTTACCTTTTGAGTCAATACCCGGAAGACAAAGAAAAAGGTATCTCAAACTTCGCCCATATTAGATCATTTGGATCCCTTTCAATAGAGGCCTGAGTGTAACTATTTATTAGACAAGCATTATTTCAGAATTTCCGTAAATAAATTAAAAAATCGAAGGTTGAATGCCACTTCCACGTCATAAAACGACAAGCTCTATTTGTGTGTTTGTGACAATTAGATGATATCAACAAGAGATGTGGTCAAAAGTGATAAAGCAATTACGAGGTCAAATATACTAAAATCAGAAAATATCGTTACATATTTGGCAACCAAGAAGTTGTACCAGAAGTCCTCACACAGTCGCTACTCGTAAGAACAAAGCTGATAACGACACACTCTCAACAGCTATGTATGTACTTACATGCGTAGGTCTGACTATCCACTTATGAAGGTTGTTCTGACAAGTTAGACAGCTTTTTGATTAGCAAAACAAGTTGAACTGACCCCTGGGCCCAACTTATTATTTTAATCAAACATATTTTGTGGGGAAACTGTTAACAATATTTTGTTTCTAACAAATAATAATTCAATTAGAATTATTATTTGTTAGAAACAAAATATTGTGTGTTTCTGACGTATCGCAAAGTTGGCTGTTATGTGATGCAGGGTTGCGGAACGATGAACATATGTACTGAGAATATGGAATCTGGTTTATTAACAATTATTTTGTTGGTTGTTTTGGTGGTGTTTAATTTATAGCCTACTCATTTCATGTTTTGTATTTAAGGTGATTGATATAAAATATAAAATTAAGAAAACAAGAGCAAATTGCCTATGAACCTTCATACATTTTAGCGTTCGAAATGATTACCTACTAATTAAGGATTATTAAATTTTAAGAATGCGTGTTTTGGAAACTTATGTAAGTACTTATTATGATTGATACTTAGTCTTAAGTTGTGGTATACATTTTTTTTTTCCTCTACCTGCCTAGGTACCTTTGTACTTTAATTACGAACTGTTAAAATACATTACCTTCTTCTCATAAATGTTTATTTGCATTAAAGTGAAAATTCAGCACAGTCTATCAAAACAATTTGTTTAGATAATGAACTGATGGGCAATTTCCCATAATATATCCACAAGCACATTCCTCACACACCTCTGTCTAACTAATAAAACAAACACAATTCTTGAAACTCGCGCAACAAACAAGTGAGATTAGAAACACTTGAATTACAAAGAGAACTGCGCGTACCGCACATTAACGATTCCACCGCCGGCAGTTGGCAAACATACTGCTATTAATTTGATTAAGAATGTAAAGCGAATCTATTCCGAGTAAACATTTCACGATAAACATGTACTTTAATGTTGTAGAGTATTTGTCGTGGGAAGAGAATGGGCAATTTTTGAAACAGAAAAGAAAAACTATAACATCCTTGACTATGCCGATGCCAGCTATCTTGATCTTACCCAAGACCTACTTGATAAACTTGAGCGGCTTCAAAATTTTTGTATAAGGTTCATATTCCGTTTGCGCAAATATAACCATGTTTCCGAATTTCGTGTGAAGCTCAAGTGGTTCCAATTCGCCTTCGCCGGAATGCTCATATTCTTTTCCTTCTGTTTAATGTGCTCTATTCCCCTTCCACCCCTCTCTATCTCAAGAAACGTTTTCAGTTTCTTTGCGACTCCCACACGAAATTGTTAAGGTCATCAGATAACTTGAAGCTCAAAATGCCCATGCAATCCACAACTTTCCTTGATAAATCCTTTACTATCGGCCCACTCTCTCTCACAGAGAGGAGACCTGTATCCCAGCAGTGGGAACATTATATGTTTATGGTTTTGCTAACCAAAGGTAAAATACCTGAATAAAATACATAAAATAGAAAGGGAAATAATAAAGCTTCCCAAAAACAAATTAACTTCCAGCGATCTTTGGCTGACTGTAATACTAACTAAGCTGTCTTAAAATGAATTACCGAAATATTTATACAAAATTAACTGACAAAAAATGTTGTATTTAAGAAACAAACATGAATCTTATTCAAATTATAATTCTACGAAAAATAATCTATACTTTCAAATAATAAACTAAATTTCCACGCGTTTTACTAAACTTCCAAAAAAATACTAGGTTTCCGAAAACATATGTTCTGCTAAAATAATCGTTTTCTTAAGCTCTATAGAAACCAGCTTAATTTCTATTATTGGTTATAGTTTAGTGAAATTTGCAACGCTACACGCATATAAATAAATCGAGTTGAGAATCGAGAAACATATTTTTGAATGTAAAACCAAACCAACAAAACACATTATAATTTAATTTGTATATTTTGAGAAACTGACTTAAAGATGAACATAATTGTTTTCATGATTTTTGGCAGAGTTAGCTTGGTACTTGGAAAATGAGAGGCATAGCTAGGAGGTACGCGAAAGATAAATTACTTTTATATTACAAAGCCTACTTTACCCTCTACAGTCTACACGGTTAGTCAATACGTCATGTTATTATTTTGTTCTTGTTAAAACGTATCCCTATAAATATTTAGTTGCCCATCAAAACAAATGAAACCTTCATGCAATTTCAAAACATAACTGTGGCCTTTGTTTTCAATAATATTATTTTGCCCGGTTAATCCTTTGGAATTCCTGAGTTATAATCCTGTGTCCGACAAACCAAATGTAATTGAGTTTTATATGGACAAAAAAGCTCCACATATACTTTAGTACTAGGGCATTATAATAATAATAATATAATAATAATTTATTTTCAGATTTATCCATACAAAAAAAAATTATAGACGTTAAGGGACATACTATTATATAAAATTATTTTTGGATTCACGGACACGGAGTATCAAAGGTATGTTTTATACAAAACAATTCGTAGGTCAGTACGTTGTTTGTTACAAAGTGGTTCTCAAACTCTTTTCTGAATATAATATAAATATTACGAGCGTTATATCACGATTAAGGCATCTGTCCCACCGCAAGTGAAGCTAGCAACTAAAAACGATTTGCGAGCATTGAACAGTGAGTGTGCGGCGATGACAAGCGATTACTCGCTGGTATGCGTATACAGTTGGTTGGTTGACCCGCGGAGAGACTCGCGCTTGGTAGCGTGAGTCCCTCCGCGAGTCTTCACGTGCATATCTCTTGCGGCGGCGGCGGTGCGACAGGTTCCTTGTGTGGTGTTTCTAGGTAGTCATATGCCAAGTAAAAACATACCTACTTATCATATTCACATAAAAATACTCTTGCCCGTCGTGGATTCTTTCCACAAACAAATAACCAGAGATTTTTACGTATCGGGCAAGGTAGGTTGAAGCGAAGTGAGAGATCAAGCCACGTTTTAAAATCACGAAAGGTATGCCCATCTAAATGCCTGGATTTTACATACAATGAAATTACTAGTTACTTGCATATTATAAGAAATTTGTCTAAAAGTAGGCCGAATTGAATTTTTTTATGTTCATTTATTTAGTGCAGAAATATAAGTAAAGTTGTGTTTATATAAGAACTTGCAGGTAATCACATAACCGCTAGTAATAAGTCAATACAAGCAAGTAAGCGGGAATTACATAATTATGTGTAGTGCCGAACTGCCGACGTACGCACACAATTAATACCAATTCAAATAATTACATAATGGTATGTCTATTCAGAACAAACTTCTATTATAATTAAGGTAATTAAAATAATTGTGTTAGTCTACTAATAAACAAACTTATTCTTAATTAATTTCGTGGCTAAGTAGTTAAAATATAACACTTATGTTAGGTTACAACAAATTACCTGAAAATATACGGTCCACGAAAACAACATGTGTATTTAAAGCTAGGCTAAAGGCATTGCTCTTAAAAAAAATTTACTACAGTATAAAGGAATTTATGGAAGACAAAATGTTAAAATAGTTTTCAATCTGTGTGTTAATTATAATATTTATATAACCTCTTTATGTACGAAGCTAGATATAAGTTTACATAATATTATATTTTAATTGTGAGAGTTCCTAATATTAGATAATTGATACTCACTACAATACTGTTAGTTATTACTAGTACTGGTTAGTTAGTACCTACTATAATAAGTTAGTACTAACAAGTTCATGTACTCACTAGTTTACGCCTAGCGTGTAATTATGGTTGTGTACATTATGCACTAAATAAATAATTAATTAACAAATTGATAATAATGATAAATGTTAAAATAAAATGTAATAATTTTTTGTAATTATATTTAATTGTTAGTGTTTAGTATATTGTAAATTGTAGAATTAATATTATAATAAGTATTATGTACAATTTGCAGGGCCCTTACAGGGTACCTACATGTTTTATCACTGTGCCATGAAATTTGAATGCATGCCTACTAACCAGTGTTTTACATGTAGCAAACAAAGAAATAAACAAATTCCTTATTAAATACAATTACTGAACAAGAACCGAGTCTACTGCCATCATCATAATGTGGAACCGAGTCTACTGTCATCATCATAATGTGGAACCGAGTCTACTGCCATCATCATAATGTGGAACCGAGTCTACTGCCATCATCATAATGTGGAACCGAGTCTACTGCCATCATCATAATGTGGAACCGAGTCTACTGCCATCATCATAATGTGGAACCGAGTCTACTGCCATCATCATAATGTGGAACCGAGTCTACTGCCATCATCATAATGTGGAACCGAGTCTACTGCCATCATCATAATGTGGAACCGAGTCTACTGTCATCATCATAATGTGGAACCGAGTCTACTGCCATCATCATAATGTAGAACCGAGTCTACTGCCATCATCATAATGTGGAACCGAGTCTACTGCCATCATCATAATGTGGAACCGAGTCTACTGCCATCATCATAATGTGGAACCGAGTCTACTGCCAACATCATAATGTGGAACCGAGTCTAGTGCCATCATCATAATGTGGAACCGAGTCTACTGCCATCATCATAATGTGGAACCGAGTCTACTGCCATCATCATAATGTGGAACCGAGTCTACTGCCATCATCATAATGTAGAACCGAGTCTACTGCCATCATCATAATGTGGAACCGAGTCTACTGCCATCATCATAATGTGGAACCGAGTCTACTGCCAACATCATAATGTGGAACCGAGTCTACTGCCATCATCATAATGTGGAACCGAGTCTACTGCCATCATCATAATGTGGAACCGAGTCTACTGCCATCATCATAATCATAATCAGCCTATATTGTTCCCACTGCTGGGACTCAGGCCTCCTCTCTTTGAGAGGGAGTGGGCTATAATCTACCACGCGTGCCCAGTGCGGATTGTTAGATGTCACATGTCTTGGAATATTTGGTTCTAGGACATGCCGGTTTCCTCACGATATTTTCCTTCACCGTTTTGAGAGCAGTGGTGATGAAATAATTTACACAAAGCAAAACGCCTACATAATTTAATAAGCAAACAGTTTTAAAATAATAATATGTACAGCAAGTATATAGAAAGGAGGGGAAATAATCCAGGATATCAAAAAATTCATCCGCATCGTTGTTAATAGAAAAAATTGAGCCAAGTACTGTCTTCTGAATAAGGCCCTTGATGCAACTGCCTAAAGAGAGCTTCGAGACATTGGTCGTGGCCATCAGGCCATTGGCCATTACGACAATCAACACAATGACGAAACTAGAAGTTTGATGTCACAAACGGCACTAGGTCACGCAGGAGAGACACTTCAAGCTACACTTTTAAACTGGCGCACAGATTGAAACAGTTACTGAACTGAGTTAGTATGTTAGTGTACACTCGCAAGCAAACGCGTTCACTGTGCTCGCTGTGTATGTGATGCATCTCTGTGCAGTGCCGTGGACTAATGAAAATGAAAGATATAACAAACGGAAACCAAAATACATTTGGAAGCCTAACTATATGAAATAGTAAATTATAGTACTTACCAGTTTTAAAAATCTCATCTAATTCAATGTTAATGCTATTTATTTTGTTAATGCCGTTTTTACATAAATGTTGGGATAATAATTATTAACAAAAACCAAAACAGTTACAAACCAAAATCGATCCATAGTAAGGCTCTATTGTATTTAATCTCAATTGAAAATTGTACACGGCGCGTCTTTCAGACATGCAACTTTGAGTGACATATATTGGAGTGAACAATAAATAGTGCGTATCTGGGACGTAAATAAAGAAAACAATAACCCAGTGACTTGGCGTAATTAGCTGCTTACCCACTAATTACAACAAATAATTGCAGTACTAACGTGCTGACAGCGTCATCTATCTTTCTCCCGGCTATCGATCTAACGATTCGTGTCACTGACGCCATCTAGCGTGCGATCCTTGAACCACTCTCGTGACAAGCTTTTCTAGTCATGCCAGGTGTCAAGTGTGGAGGTTGCGGTCGGTTCACCTCGGCAGTAGAGGGCGCTAGGTGTGGTAAATGTCAGGTGCAATACCACCGAGTGTGTGTGGGCGTTCCTACAAAAGCAATAATAACTGCTAGCTGGCGTTGCCCGGAGTGTAAGAAGGACCTCCGAAGGGACAATAGGGCTGAGACCCCAGTCAGAGGGCCTGCGGAAAGTGTTCAAGCAGTGACCCCCGTTGAGCAAACCTGCATTGAGACCAGTACGCCTAACACCTCTGTTGTCTGTTCGGAGCCGACGGCGGGCTCTTCTGGAGATGCCACTCCCCTGCCGCACAATGCCTCTGTAGTCGACGTCACGGCCCGGGAATTATCGATGATCGCCGGCTCCGACATGAAATTAATCATGGAGGAACTGAGGGCGGTGCGCGCGGAGATCCAAGTCTTTCGCAAGGAAATGGAGGTGGAGATGATGGAACTCAAGACCTCCATGAATACCTGTAACACGCGCATCGATGGCCTAGAGGCCAGGGTGGACGCCTTGGAGCGGCGAGCTTCTTCGGGTCCGACAAGTACTGGGGAAGTGGACAGAGTCGTGGAGGAATTGAGGCGCGAACTCAACGACAGGGATCAAGATCTCTTGGCGAATGACATCGAGATAACGAATATACCCGAGGCCAAGGTTGATAACCCGAAACACATCATCAAGGTGATAAGCCTCAAGCTAGGGGTCAACCTTGAGGATCGTGACATTGTCAGCGCGGAACGAGTCGGCGGGAAGCAGCTCAACGCGACGAGCTCTGCAGGTGCGACAGAATCTCGCCCGCGCGCCATCGTCGTGCGTCTGGCGCGTCGCGATCTGCGTGATGATCTGTTGGCAAGCGCGCGGGTCCGACGCGGTGCTACTACAGCCGACCTTGACATGTCCGGCCCGGTCAAGAGATTCTTTCTCAACGAACGCCTTACAAAAACAAACCGCCAGTTGTTTCGGAAGGCGCGGGACGCTGCTAGTCTCTTCGACTGGAGATTTGTTTGGACTAAGCGCGGCCGCATTCTTGCCAGGAGGAAGCCAGGTGACTCCACTCAAAGAATCCGCACCGATGAGGAATTGTCTCGGATTTTTGGACCTGTCAATGAAACAGCCTGATTACTGTCTAGTTTTATTTTGCTTTATTTTGCTTCATGTTGTGTTCAAGCTAATTTTTTCTACTTGGAAGGATATGCGTCACAATTGTTTCTGTCGGGTGCTTGACTTACTTTTTTATATATTTGTTCTACATATCAATACACTTATTACACTGATTACAACATACCCTAATTATATCCAAAAATTATATACAATCACTTTATTTTCAATTATTCTAATCTACGTTATTTACATTTACAATTCATTAACACATTATCATTTAAGCCCATTGCGACCCACTCTTGAACATAACTCCCACCTCGTTAGTATACAGATACACTGGGCATACATACAATACACAGATGACAGATGCAAATGACTCCGAGTAAATGTATTAAGTTTGGTCTACTGAATGCAGGCTCTCTTGGTACCAATCAGGATGAATTCTTGATAGCCATGGGCAACCATGCTGTGGATATCATGGCTATCAACGAGACTTGGTTGCGGAAGGGTGAGGAAGGTCGAGCGCCCAGTGTGCCTGGGTACAAGCTTAAGCACGTACCGCGACCTATATCTATACGTGGTGGGCGCGGGGGAGGTGTTGCATTCTATATAAAAAATGGGGTAACTGCGCGTGTAAGAGCTCATCCTGATCATCCCAATGTTGAACAGCTCTGGCTAACCCTTGTTGGGAATAAGAGAAAGTTACTCATTGGCACTGCATATCGTCCACCATGGTTAGACTTGGAGCTCTTCCTCGAGGGCCTGACTGCCAGTATAGGTGGTCTGGCCCCCTACGATAACGTAATATTATTGGGTGACTTTAATGTTAATGTGCTGGATGTCAATAGCTCTAAAACTAAACAACTTTTGGATTTTTTTAGCTACTTAAACCTTAATCAATTAGTCCAAACATTCACACACTTTATAGGTGATAGTAGCTCGCTTATTGATGTTGTCTGCACTGATGCTCCAATCCGTAATGTCGTGGTGAACCATATTAGTGAACTTGGCTACCACTCCTTTATCACTTGCGAGACAATTTTTAAGAAGCATAAGGCTATTCCCAGATCTGTAGTTTTCCGTCCGCTCACTGACATTCTGGAGGAATATTTTAATGTCGACCTAAAAATGATACCATGGTCAAGTATTGGGGACATAGGTGACGTCAACTCAATGGTGCAAATATTTAATTCCTTTATGATACAGTTATTCGATCTTCATGCTCCTCTTAAAAGGAAGACATATAAGACCCGTCCTACTCCATGGATAACAGAGAACATCAAACTGATGTCGACTTTGAGAGATGAAGCTAGGGATAGATTTCGTAAATCGAAACTACCTGGTCATAAGGAATACTATCTAAATCTGAAGCACCAAACAGTCACTGCACTATTTAGAGAGAAGATGGCATATTTCGCTAAAAGCATCAATGACCGAATTAAGGACCCCAAGCTGTTGTGGCGCAATTTAAAATCGGATGTGCTTCCGGACCATAAACAAAGTTTGCTCCCTAGTCACTTCAACAACCCTGATGACATCAATGCGGCGTTTTTGGACGTCCCAGGTGATTGCCGTCTTTCCAGCTCACAATTGTCCTACTTTGAGTCTCACAGGTATGGTCCGGCCTCGTTCTCACTCACAACAACTAATCCTGAAGCAGTCCTGAAGATAATTAGGAGTTTGGGTTCAAATGCGCAGGGTGTCGACGGTATAAGTCTCGGTATGATATCTCTCACGTTGCCAACTACCTTGGAAGCCATTACAGGTATCATTAACCGGTCTATAGCCACGCGAACGTTCCCCGAACTCTGGCGATGCGCTATTGTACGCCCGATCCCTAAAAACAATAATCCGGTTAACATGAAGGACTTGAGACCAATAAGCATTTTACCTTGCCTGTCTAAGATCCTTGAACGTGTAGTATACTCGCAGGTTATCCAATATCTCGAAACCAATAACATTCTTCCTGACCTTCAGTCGGGTTTCAGAAGGGGTAGAGGTACTGCAACGGCTCTGGCTGATGTTGTGGGTAATGTTCTTGAAGCACGTGACCGGGGCGAGGGAACAATTCTGGCTCTGCTGGATTTCTCCCGGGCTTTTGACGCAATTAATACCACTCTACTGCTGTCAAAGTTAGCTTTCTATGGCTTCGACAGTGATGCGGTGGAGTAGTTTAAAAGCTATCTTACCAACAGGTCTCAATATGTAGAGATGCATAGGGACGATGGGTCAAGGGTGTCATCCCCTCCCCTCCAGGTGTCAAGGGGTGTTCCTCAGGGTTCGATTCTGGGGCCTTTGTTGTACATTCTGTACAGTGCGGATATCACAAATTCCTTCATAAACTGCAAATATCATATGTACGCTGACGATATTCAGTTGTACATATCCTGCAGGGGGGAGGAAACATCTTTGGCGGTGCAGAGAATGGGCGAGGACTTACATAGAGTGGTTGCTTGGTCGGAGGAAAATTCTCTGGTTCTGAATCCTCTCAAGTCTAAATTTATGGTGCTGGGTTCGAAAAAGCAAGTCAGTTCAATACTGTCCGCCAACCCTCAGATAGCTATCATGGGTGAGAAAATTGAGAGGGTGGAGCAGGCATGCAATCTAGGGCTAATTATGGATCCGGAGCTGCGCTTTGAGGCTCATGTGACAAATGTTCTTCGGAATTGTTTTTATAGGCTAAAGGTCTTATATGGAATACGGAAATATGTAAGCATACCAGTACGGAAGCAACTTGTTGACAGCCTCATTCTATCCAAGCTAAATTACTGTGACACAGTTTATGGTCCATGCCTGCTTTCAAGAACGGAGCGTGTAATCCAACGTATCCAGAATGCATGTGTTCGTTTTTGTGTTAATGTCCCGCATAGAAATCACATTACTCCATACACAAACGAACTAAAATTATTAAAGATGGCTGCCAGGAGAAAGCTGCATTTAGCCAACCTATTGTTTGGTATCATTGCAACTCAAAAGCCACACTATCTTTATGAAAAGTTTATTTGGAAACAAAACTATCTAAAGTATGGTCTTCGCTCCATGGTAAGCCCACTGTTGGTGCCAAAGCACAGAACTTCAGCATTCATAGGATGTTTCAAGTTTGCAGCCACGCGCTGTTGGAATGACCTTCCACCACCACTGCGACGCCTGAAAACATTACAATCCTTTAAATACCAACACAAAAAGTTACTGTTACATGAACAAATTTCACTTCAACCTTAAATTGTACTTTTGTATTGGTTCACTGTACCTCAGGGGTCATGGCTTGCAGGCTCTGGTTTGGGATCTCCTAGTGAGTGGGCTGCTTTGAATTTTTGATCTTCTGTCGGTAGGGCTGTATTTAACATCTGTTTTCGCTGTAGAATTCATCCTTTGCACTTAGGTATGCCTCTGCTTTTCACTTTGCAACTTAATCGATCAGCTGCCTCCGTTCAACTGTCTTGTCAGGTATAGTGGCTTGATGGGAAAAAAAAAAATGTCCAAATTTATTTAACTAACCAGTTTAATTTATTATTTTATTTATTATAATCACGTTGCACTTACCAATTTCTTCCTGTACTGAGGATTTTTGTTCTCCTTTGAGTAACCAAGTTTGTCATTTGCACCTTCTAGCACAATTTTGCAAACATTGTTTTGCAAAAACATCAGGTACACATTCGACCCAAAACATCAATATAATTCTATCTTATTATTGCTAATTATTACGTTCTTCTATTGTAGTCTTTGATTCCTATCCTACGTTCAAGATGTCAAAATGTCAAATCTAAGTAATGTATGTATATAATGTATAGCATTGTGACAGCTGGAGCTGCAAACGGGCACAGATTACTATTTACTTATACCCGGCGGCGCAAGATTCGTTGCCCGAAATGTTACCACATCCAATAAATTTCATGTTTCACCATCTCTTTTTTCTTTTTGTTTTAATGTATGTTTATTTTATTTTATTTCATGTTTTGATTGTTGTTTTTTGTTTTGTGTCGAATCATATTATTATGTTGCAATGGTTTATTTATTTCTTGTTTTGATTGTTGTAATTGCATGCTGCACTGGTAAACGTCATCACGTCAGCGCCGGCTGCCGCTGAAAACCAGCGCTGGGGCCCTGTCTCGTATAGGGTCTTAGCATTATGCTGAGCGATGGCCGTTTTGCGTGAATGTGACGCATGTTTACCCCCAACTTGTTTTTTTTGTGTGTTTATGTCCTTTTTTTTTATGCGTCATGTTTGCCGCAAATAAATGCATTTTTCTTTCTTTCTTTCTTTCAATACAACAGAATACCAGATAATATGTATGTATGTAGTATCCGAGCTCAAGTTTGGAGGTTCCTGTGAGGTGTAATGTGCCTCACATTACAGTTATTACGCCGCGTCGGGTTCTAATGGAACACTAACTTCTGGAATGTTCTGAAACGTTCCCGAACATTCGAGACTTGGAATGAAACTTGGAAAAGATTTGTTTAGGAAGTAGGGGCGTGTGGAGTGTGGCTATGTGTTTTAATTTTGGGTAATTTGCTTTCTCTGTGCTAATTTTGTGAGCAGATATTTTCGTAAAATAGTTATAAGTCTAAGGCTCGCTTGCATCACAGACCACTTTCACAATCAAGACATTTAGCGATAAACGTATTTTAAAACATTGTTGTTTCTGCCAATCGTTTGAAGATGAAAGCGACCGAGTAATGTTATAAATATGTTATGTGCTTTTAGTGATTTGCCGCGGGCTTAAGTTTTTAAACAGTTTTTGTTTAGCGATTTCTGATCCCAGGTACACACAACGTTGTATCTACTACTTTGCAGCCTCATTTTTCCCTCCAACCCTTCCATTCATTAGTGCAAAAACAAAAATCGTTCAATAAGTAAAGATTACGGGTAATCTGTATAAAGCGGTGCACACACGGGCGCAGGTGGCTCGTTAATCAGCGGTAAGCGTGCGATTAGCGCTAGGCATATATTTATTGATTTAAAAATTTTCTATTTGTTTAGTTTTTAATTGTTACAAGTTTTATGTTGCATAAGCTTTAATTTGATCCGACATGAAAGCATCATAAAAGTAATAACTTTTAACAGTGTACTACACCGTTGCCTTTCAAGAGTATACTTTTAAGTATGAATAATATGAAACCATTTGAATGGGTCAGACGACACCTAGGTGCTTATTTACTGCCTATACCATCTAGGAGCTCTTTAGAAGCGAACTTCTACCGTCATTATAATATACCCGGATGATTTTTCTTCCGATAAGATACAACATTAATATTAGTGACCCATACTACCCACACCACCGGACCGTTCTCGCTAATTACCGGATTATGCTAATCTCTAAGAGCAGACTATGATGCAGGCGGTATCCCCGCGGGAGAGGTTCACGATCGGCAATTAACATAATACCCTAACTAATATTAAATAGCTATTATCTAATTGATAAATTGAAGAGCACAAAAGAATATTGGAAAAAAAGAAAAGACAATTGTGTGCAAGTAGAAATAACATAGTCATGATCTGCATATCCACTGACATTTTTTGTGACTTTATTTGGTTTACGGTTTCTGTTGTTGTAAATTCGGGAAAATCCATACTAATTTTATAAATGCGGAAGTAAGTGCGTGTGTTACCTTTTCACGCCTAAACCACTGAACCCATCCTTCTGACAGCTGGTAATCCTGTGACCTGGAGAATGACATCATGATATTTGTAATAAAAAAATGTTATTTATGACGGTGTCAGCGATGACTGGGCGATAGCGCCGTCATCGTCTCGATTCAGTGGTACGGAATCCATATGAAGGTTTACAATAAAACACGATGAGTACAGCAAATCAGTTAGTATTTCACTTTCAGAATAATAAACACAGTACAATACTAATAACGTTCACGCACTATTTTCCAAGTTCGGACAAACCAACAGTTCAGTTTAGTTAGGTGAAGTAGAGGTCTGCATCCACAGAACATATATACCCTACTGCATCCGTTCGTTGCGCTCACGAGACTGACTTGTCTTTGGGTCACCTCCCTCCACACGACTCTGCACACGTGCCGGCCCCTCTACCGAGCGCGTCACGGCGTTTACCCTCATCTTAGTACTACAATAACCAATTGAAAGACTATTATTGCTCAACTTTTATAATCACACACAAAATCTCCACACGCAGGCAAAGTTGCAGATAACAACTGTTTCTTTTATCACGCTAGTGTAAAATATGGTGGATATGGAGCCGGAAATAAATATATGTCCTAGTATATACTTAGCATAATATGTATGTTGAAGTTTGTTCAACAAGGTACTAATAAATCGCGGATGATAAAAGCAATAACAAAAGTCTTATGAATTATTTACTCCATGTTTTTGCCAACACGGAAATTATAAGAAGCGAACAAACAATAAAAACAATGTGCTTTTATCATTTCTTCTAACTACCAGTTTATGTGAAAAACAACGTAAACCATAATCCTAGCAGTGACAAGCTATCTTGACAAAAATTAAAATGATCACGGCTATTATCTCGCTGTAAATAGGGAAAACCTTCATTTTCCTAATTTCACAAATGTCAACGTTCACATTAGAATCTGACAGGTGCCACATCCCGCGGTTTCCGTACATGATGCACGATTACATTTCATTAGCAACGCATAGGTTTCCGAAATCATTCGGATTTCATCCCACGCTTTTTGGATTTCGTGCTAAATGTGGAATGGTCTAACTCCCTCGAAGGTACTCATTGTGGGAGGGGATTATTACTTCATTTTATAGTAAAACTAGCAACCCGCCCCTGCTTCCCCCAGTTTATTATTGTATGTAGGTTTAATATTAATTTATTATTTTTTTTTTTTTTTATTATTGTTCAAAAAGTATATCGCAGAGTTTAAATTTTTATATGCTAAAAACCACAGAAGCCTTTGATGGCTTATATATGGCTAGTGAGTTCGGAAAAAATATATCTAATATAGGTACTACAAAGAAACAAATTTAGATGCTAAGTTAGTTTTACATTGAAAAAATATATACTTACGTAAACCTTCCAGAATTAATTCTCTAAATTATGGTTAAAATTGCATCAAAATCCGTTGCGTAGTTTAGATGAACAACGCGGTCAAACATATTACATATAATAATTATATGTAGACAAATGACACCGAGGAAAATGGTTGGCCTTGATGTGAAAACTAAAAACCAAAAGTTTGAAAAAAAAATCTATTCTCTGTTAGAAGAGACCATTGTCCTACAGTTGGAAAAGTAATTAATTTGACCGCTGACAAGAAAACTTAGCCGTTTAATCAAGAACTGGAGAAGGAGGTAGGATACTTTGTATCCGGGAACATTGAAGACTTTCCTAGGGCGTAAGTTAACAGTCAATTTTATTCAAACCTGTAGATGCAACAGCCATTCAACAAACAGAAGGCCAGCATCCAACCCACGAGCATCTGCATGCCACCTAAGCTGAGATCAAGAGGTCTGGCAGAGAGCCAGGCTCCGCTACAATTGACCTAATTACGTGCCAGTTAGCCGATTAAGATGGTTGCGTAACCAGAAGTGAATTTGTTTAGATTTGTAAGGACTTAAATGTATAGTGTAGGAGGTTTTTTCATACGCGAGAATTAAAGAAATTTTATAGAAAACGATACTATTTTTACTGCACTCAATTAACAAGATGAGAGTTGAGTCACCCATTGAAATGCTTTACGTAACTTTCCAAGTATAGAGTATTTTCTATCTATCTTTATGTTGTTAAGACGGGTTGATGTACAGACGCAGCACATCAAGCTACTACAATCTGTCAAATTTCTTTATTAGATTTTAAACTTTATCGCTATAGTTTTAAGTTTCGGGTAGCTTGACCTAAGAAGAGGACTCCAGACTCGGTAGTCCAAAATTGTGGCATAATCGTTGTTAAAACATGGAATAATAAATAAAAAAATGACAATAAAAATATAATAAACTATATAATATATCTCTAATATTTAACTGAGCACAACATGAGATATTCTCAACCAACTAGCCGATAACTAGCCCGATATAAAGGAATAAGATAAATCTGTTCCCATGTGTGGGAAAAATTAATTCTTTCAAGTAACGTAACTAACTAACAAATAAACTACAACCCCCCTACATCGTAACAAAACATAATTCCGTAGAATCCTCTCATTTATCCATATATCCCACTGGCAAATAAATGAGGTATTCCTCGTAGCGCTCCCGTTTTGAAACGCTCCCATCTAAGCGCTCCCGTTTTGTTCCTCCAAGCGCTCCCAAAAGGAGCGCTTCGAGGAACGATTAAAAATATTAAAATTTATTTCCTCGAAGCGCTCCCACGTTTAAAAATAGGGAAAAGCATGAAGTAATGAATTATATCGATAATTTTTAAAAACTCATGTGTGCATCATCGACATCGAAGTTGCTTAACCAAATTACGAAATTGAGAGAATAATATCTTTTTGCTTTCGGCACTCTTATGTGTATACAAGGACCAATGTTATTGTGTAGGTATTCAAAGAGGATGTTATAAATAAAACGCATAGATATACTTAATATAAATTGTATACGTATAATAATCACATTGCAGTAAACCTACATAATAATTACATTAGTACTTTGTGTGTACCACTGGCGACGGGGTGTGGACGAACGGGAATAACCACTGGCGACTAGCTCCACGCCACGGTACTGTGACGTCATACGCATTAGCGAGTCTGCCAGCGCGACTGAATATTTTTCGAAACTTTAAATGCTAATAAAATAAAAACTACTGGGTATTTTTGAGAGAAACAAAAAGTTGTTAACTTGTATCCATACAGGCTATATTATGACAAACTTTCAGGCGATTTGGCAAAGTAACATTATCCATTACAAATAGGATATAAAAACATATTCCAAGTTACAATCACATTAAAACAACATTAATACTAAGAGTAGTATAAGTATGTATATTATAAAAATCTTTAAAATTAAAAATCACAGATCGTTTCATAATCTTAATTATTACTGACTAATTAATAAGTGTTCATTGGAGTTGCACAATTTGATCCCGCCAAGTCCGTTCCATCATCGGACCACAAGACGTACGGCGTTGCGCTACCGTTACATGGTCGACATCCCACCCATACGTACAAAGCGTTTTGGGAACACATTCATTATGCGTACAGCTAAGGAGTGGAATTCCCTGCCGGAGTCTGTGTTTCCTGATAGCTACAACCTAGGAGTCTTCAAGTCTAGAGTGAATAGATTGCTTCTAGGCATGCGTGCTCCATCGTAGGCCATATCATCGCTTAACATCAGGTGTGATTATGGTCAAACGCGAGCCTATCGCCAATAAAAAAAAAAACACAGATGGTTCCTTCATGTTTAACAATTACAAATAGGATATAAAATAATATTTCCAGTTACAATTAATAAACTTTTTGCGGCGCGCCGCATCTTTAACTCTTAGTTAAGAAGTTAGTATCGCTATTTTTGGCAAAAATTAATTATAAAATTGTTTTAACCATTTTATCAATCGCATAGGTAGCATCACCGTTGAGCGCAATACGTTACTGGATCCCGGCTCAGAGCAGGTGATTTTAGTCAGTAGGTGGTTTTAGTCAGTAAGAGTCTGACACTCTCTCGCCCCGCCTAGGACAAGGAAAGTCATTTCTACCATTGACGTAAACGATAGACACCTCATTGCCTTATTTCTACGAAAAACTTCCGAAAAAAAACATTGAGGTGTGCGGGGAAGGGGGTAGTAATGGGAAACATAATGGAGAGAAATCATAAGCTTTCTAAACAATAAAAAATATGAATAGGTACATATGTCGGTAGATTATATTCATCTATTTGGTGGACTAAAGGATTTACAATAAAACAAAAAAAAAAATTAATTACCAAACCCGTGCAAAGCCGGGACGGGCCGCTAGTTGTATATTATAACAATGTGTTCTACTTATTATCGATAATTTCAGTTAGTATAGTCCCATCTCTATCCGAAAGTTAATCATGGGAGCGCTTCGAGGAAATAAATTTTAATATTTTTAATCGTTCCTCGAAGCGCTCTTTTTGGAAGCGCTTGGAGGAACAAAACGGGAGCGCTTAGATGGGAGCGTTTCAAAACGGGAGCGCTACGAGGAATACCTCAAATAAATACGCCATTTTTAATTCCATACAGCGCTATTTCGCTTTTAATTATCTCATTAGCAGTATTTACGGCAACGGGTAGCGCACGTTCAATATGAATTACTGGCACGTGTAACTTTGTATTTAACTTATCATATTGTGTGTTGTGTTATAAAGAAATGTTGTGTATTATATAGTGTGGGTCTTGGTGCTGCTGCATTAGACTGTTCGTCAAAGAAATCCCTTTCAGCCATGTACAAAAGTCAATCATAAAAGTCTGCCAATTTTGTAATCGTATAGTTTTATACTGCAAGCATAATGCAGCGGTGTTCAGTATTGCGGCCATAGCAGTAAAAAGCTGAAAGTACATAGATGTAATTGAAATATTAATCCACAATAATAGTATAAAGTAACTCTGTCAGTCTTCCTGTTGTCTTCTCACGCCTTAATGTACCACATGCTCAGTTTAAAAAAAAAAAAAAAAATTATTTAACGGCTGAACGGATTTGAATGAACACACGGATATACTCGTACCATGACCTGGATTAGGATATAGGATACCTACACTTTATCCCCGTACTACGTTCCGACGAAGCCGTGGGAAAAAACTTGCCTTTTTTCAAGCTTGCTTCAACGTTGTGTATCGACTGGCAAACAAACACGCTATAAATAAACCCCCTACAACCATTGCTCGAACAACAGAGTAATTACACTCTAACAGCTAAATCTTCGTGAGTAAAGGTTTCTTTGGGCAGCTCAGATCGCCATTCCCTGTGGCCTGGCAGCCTGTCTGACCGGATTACTGAGCGGTTTGCTTGTGGGCTCTGTCCTGCACGCGCGCGTTCTGCCAAACAACTGGCGCTCTCTTGTATGTACGAGTACATTACATAGAGAGGCAAGTTCTAAGCGGAAGGCGACAGATAAATTTTAACCATTTGACTTAGTAAAATAATACTGCATTGTTCAATATCGTCTCATGCAAGCGATGAAAAGTACTATATTTTCAGTAAAGTTACTTTTACAAAAGTACCAAGAAAGTTATTAGCAGTAAATTATGTAAACAACCAACAAGATCTTTCTGCTGTTTATTTCTAGATCTCGACTCGTAGAAGGTAAAAAGAAACGTTCTTAGTATAATAACTAGTAACTGTTCACTGTTTGAAGTCTGCTGATTGTTAATTATAACGTATACCCTGCCCTATTATTTCTGGTCTATCCCCAGTTGAAATGCATAGGTACAGAATGAGGTAGACTTAAGAAAGAAGATTCATAGTCCACCACTAATCTCTTCTACCATGTACCACAGCCACCAGTGAACTACCGAGTACATACATCGGCTGCAAACAACTTGTATTAGTTTCAATGCAATCTGAGTGTTCGATGCAATGCCGGTAAGTGCTGTTTGTAGCAGAACTCTCAAAGAGCTGGACTCCAGTTACCAAGTACTCGTATTTTGTAACTTGGAGGGATGCGAGTTTAATTGTAATTGTTGGACTGACAGCAGTGGCCCTGGAGTTTCTTGCAGATGTTCTCTGCTTTGGGACACAGGAACTAAACTTGGTGGTTGTCGAGTCCCTCCCTGTATGTTGGCCGTATTAAATTTTCTTTAGTAGATATTTAAATCCATTAAACAAATGCAGTCGATTGGTTGTCACAGATCATTATGTGTGCTACTGCTATTCTTTCATGTGTGTTTAATTTACAACATTACGTGTATTGTGACCACTTCCGTCTCTACTACTATTTGTTTCGTCATTGTTGACATCGCACCTATTCTTCTCTTTCTAAAATCTGTAATTTTATCTTTTGTTTCTCCCGTTTCTTTTGATTTCGTTATACGCGTGCTGGGTAATATGTAATGCAGAACTATTAGTGTTTGTAATATGCAAAAAGATAACCCACAATTATGTACATACTTAGTTATCAATATACTGTAAAGGCAGGAGTCGACGAGGTCGCTACAGTGTAAAGCCGGCTTTAGACCCAAGAGATATTATGATGTTTAGATAGACGTTATAATTTCAAAGGACAAATAATTTCCTTTGTAACCATGGAATCGTAATTCTAAATGTTGATACTATATACACATCTACATCACACATACTCTGCTCGAACACACAATGAAATCATTATGAATTGCTACAATATAGGCATCGGTAAGTATACCCTTGTCTACTTATGAATTAATATTATGTAAGCGATAACGTAGTGTGAATAAAATAATAATTCCTGGTTGCGCGGCGCTCCGGGGCCGGTGGGTTATATTGAATAACTTTATTTTTGTAACACACAGTAAATGCTGGTATTCTACTCGTTCTTACAAAGAATATTTTTCCTTACACACGTCTCTTGGGAGATAAGGAATATGTTCTAAACGGTTTCTTGTTGCTTCAGTTATGTATTATTTATTGTTTCGTTGTGTTTCTTGTGGGATAACTATTCAACTACAAATGATGAGTTAAAGACTTCCCTACCGCAATATTTACCACATGTACCGCTTTTACATAAGACTACTTACTAACTTAGTGGTTAGGTCGACTAGCTCAGAACCACTGCATGCGGCAGCGATGAATGCATACATGAAAATGTTTTCAATAGGTATCTACTGTTAGCTACAAGCGCTTTCCCAAAAACAAAATCTTCTCTCGAAACAAATGCTTTCTTCCCATTCAACATGAAATTGTCTGTAATCAGGTATTGTAGCTAATATTGTGGTGTGGCGGCGTAGTCTCAAATTTATTAATTATAAGGAGCTCGGAGCAAAAACAGGCGGCCATTTGTTCAACAAATTATGTACATAAATTAGACATAATCGTCGTGCCGGCTGCGCTTCTCATGACATAACACCCTAAATGTACAATTTAAACGAAACATTTTATTTTTATCAGTGCCTACTACTATGTAAACATTCTTCTAAGCCCGAGAGCTCTCGGGCTTAGAAGAATTTTTGTGGGCTGCACGCTTTATTTTACATTCATTTAAGTTACTAGGTGTATATTCTATTAATCTTCTATGGCTGTGAACGCGGCCGTGGCTATCTAATATAAGTATGTTTATAGATAAATATAACTGTAATCAAATTGGAAAATAAAACCAAAAAGTAATTTCATCTGACATTATTTCTCATCATCTTTGTTGTGACAGCCCTGACTACTGCGTTCAGATTATTAAAATTAACGAACTAATCGAACGGTATGGTAATTATTGAAATCTAAATTGCTATAACTAAGCTAATTGAAAAACATACGGGAATGTATGGTGGGCAGACCTGTCGCTGTTATTATAAGGAGAACGCTTAAGTATAGTTGGTTTTACAATAGCAGATATAGCTAAAAGAGATATAGCTTCAGCTCAGGGTCATCATGTTGTCATTGTTATATTTGAATTAATTGATATCGCAAATATCGAATATAATGGAACTACGTTTAGTGTCTTCAGTATTACACCTAGTGGTAGTAAATACATACACAAAACTATAATACCGGAAGCAAAAGGATTAAGCGTAGTATTTTGCTTAGGTTGCTGAGCGCTGGATTACAGCTTATATATTATTATATACTAGCTGCGCCCCGCGGTTTCGTCCGCATAAGGTTCAGTTCGTTGCTCGGTCCGTTATTACCTATTTATCATCTATGTAAACGACATCGACTCCTGTCTGACCTCATCCAAATTATTGTGCTTCGCAGACGATACGAAAATTTACACTACCATATCATCGACAGCGGACATGACGGCATTTCAAACTGACTTACAGGAAGTATACTGCCAAAAAGTAAGCTTCATCTCAATCCCAAAAAATGCTGTTGTAACGTATTCCCGTGGACGATCAGTCCTAGCCACAACATATACTCTTGGAGGCCATATATTACCTAGATGTCGTACTATTCGTGATCTGGGGGTTCATCACGATTCCAAACTTATTTTTGATGTTGCATGTTAAAACCATCGTCGCTAAAGCCTCAAAATCCCTTGGTTACATTGTTCAGAATTTTATAATAGTAATTAAAAATTGAATATTATACATTGATCTAAATAAGTGTAATAATAGTGATATGAATAATTTCAAATGTTTGCATGCTGATTGGTAAAATGTGGCTGAGCTAAATGTAATCTTAAGAACTATTATGTATTACCCATATTTGCAAAATAAAATTCTATTCTATTCTATTCATAATGAGGTTATCCAAGTGCTTCACGCAAGCTAAAACGTTAAAAATACTATACTGCACCTTTGATAGAAGCCATTTGGAATACGCATCTGAAATATGGAGTCCATGCTATCACAAATATATTGATCGTATTGAGCGCGTACAAAACGATTTATATAATTTTTATGCTTTCACCAGAGGGTACCGTATCAGTCAATTAACTATCTCAATATGTGTAAAAAGTATCATATCTTACCATTGAGTAATCGACGTGAGATCTCTGACTGTATATTTTTGTTGAAGACGGTTCGAGGTGACATAAATTGTTCTGATATTTTGTCAACTTTCTACTTCAACGTTCCAAGCAAATCCAAACGGTTCAATTCACTAATATGGGTGCCATTTGCAACTACTAACTACAGACAAAATTCGTACGTTGTGCGTGTAAGTAGGTATTTTAATAAGGTGTGCAAGCAGTTCGACTTTGATTTTTTTAAAACGAGTGTGACCTCGGCAAAAAAGTGTTTAGCAATGAATTTCTTTAAAGATTGAATTCTTCAGACTTTGTTTTCTTTTTATTTTGAAAAATATAGACAGAGCCACCTAACTGAACGACAATGGGCCTCTTTTATAGTAAGTTGGTGCTATATAATAGTAATGTTACACATTTACAGTAATTATTTCATTGTGTTTAAAAATTTAAAATCGACATTTGTATCTGTAATTTAAATGGTTTAGGTAATAATCAAAAGTTTTCTATCGTTCTATATTTTTTTAGCCTTCTACAGGATAATCGCTACTAGCTATCGTGAGATAGTTAGTGGTGATAGAGCAGTGCTTCTACGTGATTAATAACGTATTGGGAAACTAAAATAAGCTCTACATTTATGCCAACTCCAAGCAAATTTAAAAGTGCTCCGTATATTTACAAATTTTACCAAATATTATTGCAACCGATTTGGTCCACGTTTACGATGTTCGATTGATGGCCCATTTACATATCGGCAAATATGCAGGTAGCTCCGGCGAATGATAAATCCCTTCGAAGCTAAAATTAGCAGCGTAGGTCAACACAAGGGAATAAAAATCCTTTTTTACAAGGTTTTCATGAACTAAATAATGAATGCAGGATTTTCTTTTAGAACTTTTTGTGCCAATATTTATAATGAACATGAAAAAAGGCCGCGGTGTATGGAATACTCGATCATGAAATGACCATTTGTCACGTTCATGAATCGTGGACTTAAGTCTGCGTCGATTGTCTACATTGTCTATTACATCACAAATGATATCTAATATTTAAGTAGGTAGGTACTTACTATTCTTTAAGGATTAATCAATAGTTTTTAAACTTTTGCGGTAATTATACGTCCGGTGTCCACATCACATTCAGTTCGTGTGAACTGCGCTAAGAGGCATAGGATGATTCTACGTAATACTACAACCCACAAAAACATTTCATGTTAAATGTTGCCAAGACGAGACCATGTAGCACGCACTGTCAAAAAGTAATCAGATCTCATGTAGACCCAAGCTTCTAACTCTACACGCCCTAAGTCTACAAGGCCTAACTTCGCAAACTCTACACCTTAGTCAAAATATGTGGCTTGGCCATTTCGCAACATTCACATGAGCGTAAGGTGAAAAACTCTTATACTGTTAAACAATGGTTCTTGTAGTAACGAAACAGCCAAGGCGTATATTTTGACTAAGGTGTAGAGTTTGCGAAGTTAGGCCTTGTAGAGTTAGGGCATGTAGAGTTAGAAGCTTGGCTCTACATGAGATCTGAGGGGTAATTCTCGTAATTTTAAGAACGTTCACAGTCTGATCTCAGTCTCAATCTGTCAAAAATACCTCTAATTTCCCTACATTTCGACAAGTTTTTGACATTTTGTTTGTCGCCGAGATGAGACTGCGACTAAATTTTGAACGTTTTAAATTACGAGAATTGGCCTTCTGATTACTTTTTGACAGTGCGAGCTGGTCTCATCTTAGCAACATTTAACATGAAATGTTTTTGTGGGATTTCATTTCTTTTTGTAAGATGCTTATGATTTACTAAAAATCCTGAAATACATTTATCTTATTATTTATAACAAGGATCTCCTATATAAATTTTCAGATATCTAGCATCAAAATTTACGGAAGTCTCATACAAACTTTCACCCCCTAGTTTAAGGGGTTGGGGGGGTAAAAGTCTCAAGTTTTAAGATTTTTTTGTTGTTTGTGTACTACTACTAGCTTACATACCAATTTTCAGCTTTCTAGGACTTTAGGAAGAACCTTAGAATATGGATGATCATCAGTGAGTCAGTGACGAAATCGGGGTATTTTAGATATCAATAAAATGTAAAGTATAAGAGCTATGCAATTGAAACTTTATAGTTTAATAAGTCAACCACTGACATCATATCTCGAAAATTTTGTTTATCTGGTATAATCCAAACCCAAATTAAGAAGGTTCAAAAATACGACGAAGTGCGTCGAGAAAAGGTAGATAGTGCCCTTGCGCTTCGCTTGGCTCGTCATGGCGGGGCACTCCCGTGCCCCCAGATATATTCCGTTATTATATCCCATAAAACAGCACTTAAATCACAAATTATTCCAACCCTACCTCCGAACATTATTTCGTTCGTACGTTCGCGTTACTCATTTTAATCGCAGCTGTCAGTCAAGTCAAGACTGAAGACAGTAAATTTGGCGGGAACGTCAATTAGGCCTGATGGTAGTCGTTATACCGATCGCCATTACGGTGTCTATTTGGAGAGGCAAACCTTTTTTGGAAAACTTTTATTTGGTGGAACTTGAAACAGAACAGAAAATAGTGATGATAATTTGCTATTTTTGGCAATTGTGTTTAATTCGGACGTGTTATCATCACGTAGTCAATTTACCGATTTGTTGTCAATCTTATAGAAAACCTCTAAAGTCTCATATAACTAGCACGTTTGAACCTAGAACATAACATTGCAGTTTTGATCGATGAACTTGCCCAGTGAACCTCTATGAAAAAAACACTAATTCCTAAAATTTCCTCTAAACGCCTTTCCTAGTATCTACCTACTTACGCATAATAGTTAAAATATTATTTCAATATGCGATGGAACGCATCTGGCACGCAGATGATCTTAGTAATTGAGTTCGAACGCCTTGGGACACGACCGACTATTCAATTTGGAACCTTTCTCTTAACTGAGCCTAAATCAAGATTTCATTTGGAAAGTCTTGCAGAATAAAATGTTCTAAAGCATTTCAGAGTCTAGAATATTCCAAACTCAAACTCAAACTCAAATCTTTATTGCATTCCATATGTGTATAGATGGTATATATAAGGTAAAAGATCAATATGGACCCTGTCGGGCACAGCAAAAATTTAGGAGAGAGGAAGAAAGCTAAGTGGCAATTCAAACAATTAAATATTATTTATTGCTTAATTGGGTTATAATTATGTAATATATATATATATATATCTGTTTTGTGTATATTGGTATAGTATATAAGTTATTTTATGTATTGCGTAAGAATATGTAGGTAATTATTTTGTAATTCTTAAAAGTGACATTATTATAAAATTATGTTATTATTTATGTATTCATATTTTCATATATATATTAGATTTTATATATTATATTATATTATGTTTGGTGTATACGAGATATATAGATAATTTTATTTTGCAATTGATTTGTCATCTATAAACTCCTTTACTGAGTAGTATGACTTGGATTCTAGAAATTGTTTCAATTTGTTAACAAATGTATTTGTTTTGTTTACTTCTCTAATGACATTTGGCAAATTATTATACATTTTTATGGACATAACTAAAGGGCTGGTTGAGTGCATTTTGAGTCTGGATTGAGGTATGTTTATTTTGTTTTTGTTATTTCGAAAGGTGCATCTTGTTTGTGTTTCTTCGCAAGTGGTATAAAAATCCGGGTGTTTTCTGACAAATTTACATAATTCTAAGATATATAAACAGGGAAGTGTGAGTATTTTGTGTTTTTGGAAGTGTGGTTTACAGCTATCTGTTTGTTCTATATTGGTTATTATTCGAATTAATTTCTTTTGTAAAATAAATATGGTTTGTGAATCTGTACTGTTACCCCACAGCATGACCCCATAGCTGAGCCATGCCTGGGCAAATGCATAGTAAGTGACAAGTGCAGTTTGCAGGTTAGTAGTTTTTTTAATTTCGCGTAGGGCATATGAAAATTTAGACAGTTTTGCTCTTATTTTCTGTATATGGGACTTCCAATTTATGTGGGTATCTATAGACAAACCGAGGAGAGTAAATTCGTTTACTTGTTCCAGTTTTGCATTATTAAAAATGAAATTTAATTTTAATGGTGGTTTTTGATGGGGATGGAAAGTAATTAATTTTGTTTTGGTGAAGTTAAGTTCTAGATTATGGTTATTCATCCAGTTTACAGCTGTAGAAAGAAGGGAATTTAATTTGGCGTTTATATCGTCATCGTTCTGGCATGGGGTGAGCAGCGAGATATCGTCCGCAAATAGAACACATGGTCCGTTTATGTTTTTAGGAAGGTCGTTTATATAGATAAGAAACAAAAGGCAGCCTATTACACTCCCTTGGGGAATTGACGCGTTAACTGCTTTACTGACGGATCTTATTTTAATTATTTCATTTGTGTTCTTATCAAAATATTCAATTTCTACTAGTTGTACTCTATCCTTTAGGTATGATGCAAACCACTCATGAGCTTTTCCTCGTATTCCTATGCCATGTAACTTGTCTAATAGTATTTTAAATTGTACCTTATCGTAGGCTTTGGTCATATCAAGCAGCATACCTATGGTGTAGTTTTTATTATTAATAATAGTTAGAGCCTCTTGTACGTATTTATAGACTGCTAACGTTGTAGACTTGTTTTTACGGAAACCGTTTTGGCAGTCGTCAAGTATTTTATATTTTTCACAGAAAGAGTATACGCGCTCACACATAGCCTTTTCAAAGATTTTTGATGCAGTTGGTAACAGCGCGATAGGGCGATAGTTGTTAGGGTCGGTTTTGGAATGTTTTTTATGTATAGGTTTTATCAGTGCGTTTTTAAGTTGATTGATTGATTCCACATCGTATTACCGCGCAATGTATTAAGGATAAATATTTATAATACCTACACGCTATTGTGAACTACAAGAAGAGATCTTTGATGCTTTTGGATCCATCAACCGTAATTTTGATAAATGATTTTATTTCAGGTTTATACAAACACTTTTACACGTCAATCATATTTTAAAACTAGATGAGGTCGGCGTTTACTCTCGTCTGAGAAGAAAGGCCGGAACAAACTCAGAGGTCACAGTCTGTTTTAAAGTCCAGACGTAATCTTGTTCAGATCATACGAGCATGAAGACCATGTAGATCGGTGTCTGAGATGGTCTTTTGAGGAAAGAACCACACAGATTGAGAGGACCTGTCCAGTCAGTGCACGCATTTGTCAGAAATCGTGCAGCTCAACTCAAAACTTAAGGAGCTCAACGATTCGACGAACAATACCAAAGAAAGGACATTTGGGTAGGCCACATTAATTACTCAAACTGCCAGACCATGACAAAAACTAATAGAACAGAGAGAAAATAAAAAATAAAATCACCCACATAATCTTCACATTCACAGTAATTAAAATAATAGAATACATTACAAAGTAAGCAAATGTCATTGTACTCGTACATATAAAATTAATTAATGTCAAAGTGTATAAAAAAAGCAACAAAAGAGAAAAAAATAATAATATTAAATATGTAAAAATTGGAAGCAGCTCAATTCCATGCCTTTTTGTCATCGATATAATCCTTAAAGGTATAAAATGCTTTCTGCGATAGATTGGGGTTCAGCTCTAGAAAGTAAATAAACTTGCGTGTGGGTTGTCCTTTTAACTACTTAATAATAAACTACAAATCCGTTGTCTGGAGGAGGTTTATATTTAGCAGAGGTTGATAAAATGGTAAAATATTGATTATTTAAGGAAGACGACAGTAAAAGGAATGGTATCAAGAAAGTTTGAGGCAATTTATAGGTAAATATGTAAGTTCCTTAGAACTCGGCAACCGATAAACAGAATAGAAACTGTGTTTTGAAATGCAGATGTGACTATTTTATTCAAATAAAAGCTTCTTTAAAACTAAAAGAAAGTCGCGGTAAATCTTTTCCACATAGCACCCTAATTGCGTAATACAGTTTCAATCATAATCCGAGAGTTTTATAGTATATTTCTAATCCATTGCTACATAGGTTTAATAAATTCGTCTGTTCAGCACCGTAAATAATGCAATGAACGTGACTGAACTGTCAAAATGAAATAAAATGCGACCAATTGTATTTTATGTGTGTTACGTGATTACCCCGCCCGATCATGGCCAGTGATAATAGCCATTGAATCCACTTCAAGTTACCCCATACGTCAGGAAATATAGCAAGCTATTCCTAGAAATTGCCTCAATATTGTGAGCAGCATCGCTGAGGACAATGCATCCGAAATGTGCAGTAATCTGCGTCTAAGTGTTGGTGCGCAACCAACTTCGAAATGTACGGCGATGTTAGGTATGTATATACAATTGTAGATGCAGCAATGAGAATGATCGATGATAGTAATAACGTAATAAACAACGTAATAAAGTTTGAAGAGGTAATAATTATTATCCTGTTTTATAGTGTTCTTTTTTAATAACAGTCAAGTTATTGGAGGTAATAAGTTAAATTAAAATTAAGTTAACCCTTTGGTTTCCCTGAACGTTAGGAAAAAATAATACACAATATTGCAGTTACCGAAAAACTTGGTATTTCGGTACGGTACCTACGTTGAAATTATGATCGGTGTTTTGGTTAAAACGACCATAACAAATGCACTATAATATATACATGTCGGCGTCACATTGTAAACAGCACGTGCATCGGGCCACGCGCTGCGTCATTCCCGCACCACCTCGCTGCGGGGCGGAGTTGGAGCGCGCTGCGTGGTGGCTCGCTACGTCGTAGTTCGCTACGACGTAGCGCGCTACGACGTTGCCCCACCTCCATCCCATACTAGCCGCAGCGTACAAAACAGTCCGCACAGCGGCAAAATGGCATTCTGATTTCAGGCGTTGCCCGGTGCACAGGTTGTATTACTCTTAATTATTACTACTCTGCCTCTCTGTACATTGTTACTCTTTTATCTGAACTAAGGTGTTACTGTGTTACTGGGTGTCATGATTATTATTGTATGGTATTGATTTAATTAGATCATAAGAAGCTTTTCATACAAAGAAGCTGATTAAGTGGTTTCCTGTAAAATTAATTAATTAAATAATATAAAATAAATTCTAATTTCATACCGTTCAAAACTATTTTATTTTTACAATATGTCTGATCCTGTGCCGTCATACATATATGGAAGATAAATAGTAAATCAAATGGATTGTTGCATGGTATCACGAAAACAAAAAAAAAACAATTGAAATATCAACACTAATTCCCACTTCTCCGATAACCAAACAATAGGAAAATTACCTAGCCAACAGCGGTAAATAGGGTCGAGACCCGCGTAAAGAGTGTCAGAGGCCAGCGCCAGTAAATAACTCGGGCGGTGACTTGACACAAGTACACAACACTATTAAAAACTTCGCCTGACGATGCCGTCGCGTCGGTCTCCGAAACCTACGAGTTACGAGTTACGACTGCCCCACAGTAATATTTGTGTTGCAATTTCAGTTATAATTGGGCTTTTGACTTGCAAACGGCGTTGTTTATTGTGGGTATGAATACTACATGAATATTTTTTATTACCAGTAAGTTCGGCGGCCCGACGAAACAATCCTTATACAACATTCTTCTAGTTTCAAGAAAATAAACACATTGTCGTCAACAAGTGATTGTAGTTCATAATTTCAACGTTATAATATGTGTCAAGACCTAGCGGCTAAGCGCGTGCAGATACTCGTACATAGCTGATGCGAGAATTAGTGAGCCGTGTGTTCAAATCTCACGCATCGTACTTCGACTTTTTGTAAGTTTTTACTCTATTGGAAGTAACGAGACAGAAATATAATATTCTTTATCTTGTTCGCTTTGTTCACACATTATGTAAAGTTAGAAAAGTAGATCATAAAAACTAAATAAAGAATTCAGATTGAGGCAGGAGGAATCTAAAATATATAAATGAATTGTAACTTAAATTTTATTTGGAATTTTACCTAAGATTTTTTGGTGACCTATGGATTGATTATTTTTATTGGTTTTTAAATCCATCATGAGGTCTAAAAGATAAATAATTAGGGTTTATTATTGGATTTATAAATGCAGATTTTTAATATTATATTATTATATTCAATAAATATTATTATATTATAAAAATGAAGTCACTTTTGTACTTTATTATAGCTGCTTTATCACTTTTTTTTTGTTTTAGAGGAATACGGTCACGCCACGGTTCCCCCAAGTGAACCCAGCACAACTTTTCATTTCAAAGCGACTAGAATCAATTTTATTTTACGGTAATTGTTGACGTTCAAATTGCCTTTTATGTGCATATTTGAAAATAATTATTTGACTTCGACTTTGAAAGCATTTTTTTGTCTATCGTATACCATACAATGTGTTTGGGAGTTAAAATGACGTACCTACTCCTTTTGAATTTTGATTGTTTGATCGTTATTTTACAATGAGTAAATATTTGTTGCGAAATTTGTATCGCACGGTAACGAGTTCAAGTCAGTCTACGAACATTCGGGAAGACACACCGGCACGCGCTTTGACGTTTTGATGACACTCACAACGACAAATTGGCGATCCGCGGCGCCAACGCAATGCATTTACAGTTTCAATGATTTGCAACTCACTTATCTTAACTCGTCCCGTCCCGCCCGCTGTCTCTGCACACAGCGGGCGGGGCGGGACGGGACGGTGACGCGGCGCTGGCGCGGCGGCAGTGTTCACACTGCGGGCGTGATCACGCCCCGTCCCGCCGCGACTTTCTTTCATAAAAAAATATGTTGAGCGATTCAGATATGGAAACGCTATTGCTCATAGTTGCGCTAGCTAAGAAAAAACAACGTAAACGGAAATGAGTGCATGAAATAAATAAAAAACGCGCTCGCGTCCCGCCACGCCCCGCCCCGCCGCTTCTGACTTGTATTTCCGCTCGGCGCGGCGGCGGCGGGGCGCGACGGTTACCGTCGCGTCGAGCGGGGCGGCTCTGTGTGGCGTCATCCGTAATATCTAGTACATTACAACTGGTCAGCGTCGCGTCGCCGTCCCGTCCCGCCGCGCCCCGCCCGCTGTGTGCAGAGACCTTTAAGGTAGAACGCAGCACTGAGCGTCCGAAGAAAACGCCTTAAGTGCTCAAGTGATGCAATCTGGCAAGCCGCCAAGCGTGCCACTTCAATGCTCAGCCCTCGCAAACTGTATGCAGTATGACACACTTAAGTAAAACACTGATTTAAATAAAAAAAATGTGTTTAAAATGCAGAGCATGATAGTATTCTGTTAAGAAGTATCTCATGCACTCGCCGGACGATCCCGTCAGTATAGTTTGGCAGAATGCCATGACATTGCCACTTTATGGTCAAGGAGAATGGGCGCCAGTTTTGCGTAGTGCTTATGTAAAGTAGGATACGGATAGCCAATTTTGAATAAACCGAGTTTGGAATATGAGCTACAATAATGAAGATTATTACAAAACCTTTTGGGTATCCTAATGCAGAGTAGATTAATGTAGATTACTCATTCCTCAACAGTATAATACTTCCACTTTTTTAGTAGTATGATCAAAATTAACTTGTACTTTCAGTCCACATAGACTTGTAACAAGAAATAAAACTGCTCGAAAGTTTCAAAACTACTCTGAAGTCCTCCACCAAGTTCCCGAACCAATCTCCCGACGGTCGAAAGTCTAAACGTCGCTCAGTGAAGTCAATAAGTTTTTTAATGCCTCTCGCCTCGCCGATTACTTGTTAATCGATACTCGAGTAATTTGTGTTTAGTAAGCGAACTTGAACACTTTTTGTAAGGAAATTGAGGAAGTTGAAAAGTGTGAACGGTTTCTTTGGCGATTCAGCTAATTAAAGGAGTATTTTAAAGAATCATCTTGTAGCATTTTTAGGTACTTATGCTGTTTTTTCATGGCACCTGAGTGAACTTAAATGTTTTTATGAGTTGAGATTTTTTGTATAGTTGATAAATTATAATATTTTTCCTTTTTAATTAAGGTAGGATTTATTAAGAACTTTCGCCATAATAGAAGAACTTAATAAAATATTAGACAAAGGAACTTTTCAGAAACTCATTCGAAATGATTATATTTTTCTTGGAATGTCGGCGTATAGGTACTAGCCAAGTCAACCACTTCGTAAAATAGACAGAAAAGTTATTTCTTTTAAGCATTCTATTAAAAAATAACGTTAAAAGCCTGTCAAATAATGTTAAAGACGCTCCCAGCGTCCAATTGTCAGAAAAAATAAACTCTTTTGAATAAAGCGCTGCTTTAAAACGAACTAATATAAACTTCACTGGCAATTGGAGTAATCCCAATTGGAACTCAATAAAGCAAATTGACGAAGAAATTGTAAATTGAGTATTGTTGAGTCGCACACTAAGTAGTCCAGTTCTAGTATTTTAGAATTTATGTAGTCTAAAAGTCGAAAGTTCAAAAGTAAATTTTGCAGACTTTTGAGACAATCTTAACGAGTTAGTAGGTCGCCAACTTTGTTTTGGATCTACGAATTTGATGATTAGGAAATAAAGAAATGGTCTAATAACATAGAATTAGTCAAAGTCAAATCATTTATTTCAAACAGGCACATAAAAGGCACTATTGAACGTCAAAAATTAAATTAAAATAAAATTGATTCTAGTCGCCCCTTCCAAAAGGTAGTTTTCGTATGAAGAAGAATGGGCAAGAAACTCCACCGTTACTCTTTTAAAATATTTTACAATATTTTGCATATATTAATTATATGTCGCATCACTGGGTGGCCGAGATGCGAAACATCGGGTCTTCGTCATGATCCGACATAGTTTACGTATGTGTGGGCACTGTAGCGGGTACTCGAACGAAAAGATAATTTGAATTTAAAGTAACTTTAATAAACTAGCGATTATCAACCGAAACGCACACTTGCGTCGGAAACAAACACGTGCGTACGGTACTGAGCGTTTGCCAAGACTGTCCGAGCTCGACTGTCCACTGTAGACTGTCGCCACACTCGGTCTCTCCACCAGTCCTCGCTGCATCCCCTCCACCGACGATCGTGTCCAAGCGGTAGGGCTCGCTTGCGTTTCCGATCACATGATTACTCGTTTACCCATCAAATTGTTAGATGGCGCTGTTCGCTGTACTGTGTTGCCATCTATCCACGACACGGCCATCCCTGACTAGCACCCGTCCTCGGGTGTAGTACCTGTGGACCAAATATACTCAGAGAGTAACAAGCTCGGCTATCCTGCCAAATACCTAATAACTAAGGTAGCTCGGCTATCCTGCCAATACCCAATAACTAAGGTAGCTCGGGTCTCATTCTTACTTTAATTTCTCTCGTCATAATTTACAATACCTTGTTATAAAGGTTTCGTACAAAGAGCACCCCATACAACATTAATCATTAGAAAAGGTTCGATCAATAAATTGAACCAAATGAAATTAAAATAGTTGTAACGAATCAGTTACTATTTACTAAAATCTGTGCAAAAACACAGTTCAGAATCGCACCAATGATTCTTAACAGATCAGTTGTTTCATTTTCTACAACACATGAGGGGGGTTCTATGCACCAACATAGACAAGAATCGCACCAACGATTCTCTAAATCTAACGCAATATGTGCTACAACACATGACGCGCTCTGTGCACCAACACAGAAAGGAATCACATCAAAGATTTCTTGTAGAACCATCGCCACATGTGCTTACTGCACATGAGGTGCGGTACAAAGAGACCTATCGTCACAAATAATCACTACACGTGAGGCGTTCTGTGCACCAACACAGACCTGGATCGACCGATCAACAAGTTAAATCAAAAACAAAACCGTTAGAATTTACCGAAATCAATTTCATAAGCAATGTATACTCAACTCATAAAACTTTATTTTTAATCTGTGCACCAACACAGACCAGAATCGCACCAACGATTCTTTACCTAACTGCCGCCACATATGCTACAACACATGAGGGGCTCTGTGCACCAACACAGACCAGAATCGCACCAATGATTCTTTACCTAACTGCCGCCACATATGCTACAACACATGAGGGGCTCTGTGCACCAACACAGACCAGAATCGCACCAACGATTCTTTACCTAACTGCCGCCACATATGCTACAACACATGAGGGGCTCTGTGCACCAACACAGAATAGAATCGCACCAACGATTCTTTACCTAACTGCCGCCACATATGCTACAACACATGAGGGGCTCTGTGCACCAACACAGACAGAAATCGCACCAACGATTCCTTCTAGACCTATCGCCACACGCGCTACAACGCATGAGGTGCGGTCTAAAATTTCGAGTATGAGTAGACAAGCCATTCTTAATCAGAGGTGGTTTCACTACCACTATCCTTAACTATTACATCTGATTCTCGAGGAACTTGGTGATCGGTTATCCTCCTCACACAATCAGTATTCTAAGGTTCGCTGAGTCAAGCGCCTTTAAAACATAATCATTAAAAGAAAATATAGAGACTAACTTGACTTTGGTTAAATTGATTACCATCGTAATTTGCCTTATTATCATTATTCCTGGCCAACGATTATTAACACGGGATCTAGAAATACCACCAGAAACATAAGACGGTATTCTAACAAAAGATCAATTAACTGGGAACGAACTCTGCCCGAACGTCAGTATACACGTCAGTGTTCACTTAATCGAAATTAACTTGAAAACAAGGGTTTGAAACTTTACATAATCTAACAACCTGTTGTGATTACGCAAAACAATACTATCAGACGTCATACTAACGTTAAATCCTTGATCTAACATCTTACGGTCAGTTAAATTAAATTTCTTTTTTAAGATAACTGGTACAACATGAAATGAGATCTCTAAACGCAGATTGTTAATCAAAATCTCAGATAAAAATTGTAGGGTACAGGCTACTTAACACTTTGACTTAACACAATCTTTTGACGCCAGAATCGCAATAAAATGGATACGACTCACCCAGTATTCATCAGTACACTGCTCGGATTGCTGACATAGCAAACTTAAGCGTGTCGCTCACTATTAGCCGCTGCTGCAGGCGCTGGCCCGGTACCACCTGAGCCCCTCGCCATGCAGGCGCCTCCATAATTGTTTCGTGGACATCTTGCCCAAGTCTCAATCAATGCACTTCCTTGAAGCGGAACTTTCGATAAGCACCGGCCTGCTGTAGTATTCTTCCATGTCCACATGTGTTAATCTGTAAAGAAACATACCCGCAAAGTATCACATAGCTCGGTCACTCCTGGCCACATTTGGTACAGGCAAAAACACAATGAAAACTCGAACCAACCAACAATAGCAGAGTTCAGAGCATTACTCACTATTTGATTCCCAAATCTCAAGGTTACAATAAAAATAGTCAACTAAGATGCGTGTGTCTCATACTATCTAGTAACCTCCAGTTACTCAACCCGTCAAATTGATTTGCGCATCCCCCTCGGATCGCCAAGTCACTCCTGGACTTTATGGTTTCTCACGAAACCCCACACAGTACACACAACTTAATCTCCACTCTGTTTCATCAACAAAACTATTACTCGACTTTCTTCAAATTCGTTAGTAATACTCCGATCCAAACTATCATTGATAACAAAAGATTTCTCTAAGCCTTAGTAATAATTAGTCAGAAACTATATCAACTAACTCGTAGATTACATACAACGCTCATGGCTCGGCTATCCTGACCCACGTCAGGGACATTATCACAAAAATAATTGGGTCAAATTAAACCGTCTGAGTATTGCGTTTAATTGATTGTGAACCAAACAGAACACTAAAATGAAAGAATAAAGGCACTCAATTAAGACAGTATTTTGACTCTACCAAACAAATCCACAGCACTTAACCAGCACCATGCATCACTACTTACCCAGTAGTGAAATTCATTGAAGTACTTAACCAGTACTTAACATTTTTGCGCTTAACTAGCGTTAAAAATCCTATCACTTAACCAGTGATAATAATAACGCTTAACCAGCGATATTAACCCACTAATGCTTAACCAGCGAAAGCACATCATAACACGCTTAACCAGCGATTCAACAGCTAACGCTTACCCAGTGATTAGACTACTAACACGCTTAACCAGCGATAGTCAACATAACTCGCTTAACCAGCGATAATGTATTGGGAAAGAGTAATGTAAACAAATCATAGTAGAGCCATGTACCATCGTTATCCACATTAACAATCATTTTTATCACTAAGAGCCTTAGACACCTAGAAACCCACACACGAGTAAACCACTCTAACGCCACGGCTCTCGAGCCGACCAGCAATCGCATTGCTCTCACACATCCAGCTCATGGATCCGTGTGTATCACCCTGTGACACCACACAACTTTACTACGGCCGATAGAGAACCCCTACTCGCGTGCTTCCCATAATGTAGGCTTGTTCATCACCAGTGTGATCACTATCTACTTCGACTGGTACATGACCTACTAGCATCTTTCTTTACCTATCGTGAGCATACTTATACCTACGCCTAGCGTTGAAGGCTTTTAGAGTATTGATTCAACCAGAGTATTGTAAACAAATTTTGATTATCTAATCATAATCATTTTAAATTTGACTTAATCCTTTATCAAATTAATCATTTAAATGCAAAATTAAGTTAAGTTTAAGTTAAGTATCAATTGTAGGAATGCATGAGTGACCAAGTACCAATGTCATATCAACCTGCCATTAGCAGTTATCGTTAAATTATCACAAAACAATAACACAAAGTGTGAATCAGATTCGTGGCCTGTGGCTTTTCACTAAGCCCTCACACACTATTGCATTCCCTTGAACGCCGAGTCCCACGGACTCTGTGGTCTCTGCAAGACCCGACCTCCGCCAGAGTCACCCGCGCACCGCGCATCCACGGATTACATAAAGTAAATACCGACTTCTAACGGACTACGGCTACGAAATGGCTACTGGTACGGTCCGACCAGCCGAACTAAGATTCACCACTATCACTCAACTCAAACTCTTCTACTTCAAGCGGTACTTGGCACTCCGGCACTCTCTTTAACCTATCAAGAGCATACTTGTAAGGTTAGATTTTAAAGTTTTTAACGTATAGCGATCACCCGCCAAAACTTCTGCTTCCGTAAACGGACCTCTGAACTTCTGATCTAACTCAGTTTTTTTTTCTATTAGCTACTTCTCTACTTCTGATCTAACACTTCGTTTTCTAATAACACGAAATCGTCAACCGAACATTTTGTTGGAGCTGCCTTTGTTCTATCAAATCTAACTTTCTGCTGTTGACCGTTTAAAACTGAATTTATTACAAGAGCTAAGCTAAGCTAAGCAACAAAAACTCTGTCGCCGACATGTTAATCGAAAAGCCTAGGTTCAATATTTCACGTACTATCATAATATTACTTTGCAAGTAAATGTCGGGTAGATCATAGTAATCAAATCTCAAGCTGTTTCTCGCTAATTGCAACACTACATACGATTTGTTCTGTGCTGAATGCAAGAACATTATTAACTCGTTTGACACTTAATTTGGCTGCACAACTCGCTTTTACTAACGAGCAATCAGCACCAGTATCGTAAACAAAACAATACAGCTCACCTTTATTTTCCAACGTGTCTGAGGGTAGTTGTACGACTTCTACTCGCCGTTCACGACTTCCAGCACATTGTCCACCATCCGCTTAGCTGCCACTACTCGTGCACCAGGCTGCGATATGTCCTGGTTTCCCTCACTTGCAGCACACGAAGGGCTTCACTGACGGCTGCAGGGCTGCTTGGCTCAATTCTTAAAGTCACTCCGCGTGTTCTAAACACGGGAACGGGATACGTCGAACTCAAACGTCGGTTAGTCTATATTTTTCAAACATGGCGGTAGTCGCAACTGCGCGTCACTCGGCAAAGGTATTTCTGCATACAGCCATCCGAATCTCCTTTGTCTAGGTCGAACTTGGACAGATCCACACGATTATTAGCGTTCGCATGCTTGCACTTTGTATTTCAAATGTCAACGGTCACTTTCACTTTAAACGTTCTTATTTTGAACACGTGAGTCGTTGAGGTCCAATACCACTTCTGATGTCGCATCACTGGGTGGCCGAGATGCGAAACATCGGGTCTTCGTCATGATCCGACATAGTTTACGTATGTGTGGGCACTGTAGCGGGTACTCGAACGAAAAGATAATTTGAATTTAAAGTAACTTTAATAAACTAGCGATTATCAACCGAAACGCACACTTGCGTCGGAAACAAACACGTGCGTACGGTACTGAGCGTTTGCCAAGACTGTCCGAGCTCGACTGTCGACTGTAGACTGTCGCCACACTCGGTCTCTCCACCAGTCCTCGCTGCATCCCCTCCACCGACGATCGTGTCCAAGCGGTAGGGCTCGCTTGCGTTTCCGATCACATGATTACTCGTTTACCCATCAAATTGTTAGATGGCGCTGTTCGCTGTACTGTGTTGCCATCTATCCACGACATATATAATTAAATGTGAAGACGATGCACCTAAAATAAAATTACTATACCACAATAGGTAAAAGAATTAAAATGGATTAATGAAACCATGATATATAAATAAAATTAACTATGTGATAGATACATGGTGCTCACATATTTACAAACATTCTAAAAGTAACCGATTTTCATTAAAAAAAATAAAATAAATAAAGAATAGTAAGTCCGGGTGTGACTAGTAATTACAGAATGTAAATCAATGTAAAAATAGATTAAATTATTCAATTACATTACCAACCAGTTTGATTTTGTCTAGAGATTGTCCTATGGAGCAGGACCAGCATGTTTCCAAGCATTCTTATCTTGGATATAATTTTCTAATAAGATGAGGCTTTGACCAAAGAGTAAAACGAGACTCAAAAGCTGTAATCAACTTTTGTTGCTGACTGTACCTACCTTCTGTATTAACCTTCCGTTGGAGTGACTAAATCTCACATGCCATACTAGGTGGGGTTTGACATAACCCATAATTTAAAAAAATAAAATCAGCAACGGCTGTTTGTGTATGTGAGTTTAACTGTTTTTAAACGCACTCATGATACTACACGTTCCCCACCGTGGGGTTGGGGAACACACCTCAGCGGTTAATAAAACTCGTACTTAAACGGAACGTTAAGTATATTATATCGTACGGAAAATGCAGTCGCATCAAATTATTATTTTCTCTAAACAATTTCATGCTATTTAAATGCTCTTTTCTTACCATAAACAAGTTAGAAACGTCAGACCTCATCAAGCGATAAACTCAACTAAGGAACTTATTTATTTTCACCCACTTTACATGAGTTTTTAATGAAAAGACTCGCTTGCTACTTTATATTAATTAAAAGTTGGCAGTATTTCAATGTATTCTCATCAAACGGCTCAAGAGCTTCAGACCTCTTTACGGGAAGTTCTAATATACTTAAAAAACTTGATGTTATTAATATTTACGCCTGTTCGGGCGTGCTACACACCCGTTCGTGTGTATCGACGGCAAAATCGAATAATGTAGGTGTTTGATGATGATGGCTGAGCTCAAATTTGCCGAGCCGATGCAAACATGACTTTGAGGGTAGATGCCGGTGACGGGGCCCCACAGGGCCGAAGCCTGCCAGGGTAGCGGGACCATCCGAAAGGGTTTACCGCTGCCCTGGAACATAAAGGGCTAAGGAAGGAACACGGGTGGGTTTTAGTCAGTAAAAGTCTGACACTCCCTTCTGCTCCACCCAGAGCGGGAGGAGTCATTTGATGATTTCCCATCCTCAAAAAAAAAAAAAAAAAAAAAAAGGATAGATGCCGAACGGAGTTTGCCGATCGATACAATCAAAATCAAACAACTCAACCTAGTGCAGTCCACTGCTGGACATAGGCTTCTCCCACCCAGGCTGCGCCACAACACCCTGTTCTCCGCCTTCCGCGTCCAGTCTGTTCCAGCCACCTTCACGCTGATTGGCACGAGCCGAATGCAAGCCGAATATGAGTAGTAATTGCTACGGGTCGGGCTTTGTTGTTCAACAAATACTGCAGAACCGACCTGAACAAGTGTGTAGCTCCCCTGACAGGACATCTGAGGTCATCGTATGAAACCAACATACATGACAAATGACTGCAAGCCTAGGACTTTAATCTATTATTTATTCAAATTAATTTGGAGCTAAACAATTAGCAGCGCACGACAGCTATGTTCCGTAATTAAATCGCGGGACCGTCAGTCAGCGATGCGAAAATCAAATCGCCCTTTAGTTAAATAATATTATCCTGGATTTGAGTGTCGTAATCTAAAATCACTTCAATAAGCTTACTTAATAGATATCTACAATTCCATCCTGTATACGATGCCTTCCTGAAACACTCTAGATGGAATTCCTCAGAAAGACGTTTTTCCTCAATACAATTTAAAGTAAATGCAGTACAGTAGGCCGCACGTCAGTAGTAACATAATCAGAACAAACTGGCCTTTTATTCTATTGGATCTCCGTCCTACGCTTGGCCAGCTCAAGGTCAAAGTGGTGCCACCGACGTGCGGTTGATAATTCTTACACAAGATGCCAGAAGAAACTTTAACCATCATCAAAAGTGATTTGTTATTAATACGAGTATAAACGTGTACAATACATGTTATGTAATCATTTGTAAATTTACACTTGCTTTTGCCTGCGGGTTTGTCCGCGTCGGGGTCGGAAATAGTCCACAGAAACGTGCTGCAGTGATAAAAAAGTCTCCTAACAGGTGCCCTATGTCCTAACACAGGTCATAATCTATCCAAGCGCCCAATTCGTTTAGCCGTTAAGGCGTGACTAGGTAACAAGCAGAGAGTCAGACAGACAGACCGACATTCAGTCAGATATATTTTCGCATATCTGCATAGTATGGAACTATGTATCATGTTTGTGTATTCATTATTTTTCTATATAATATATAATATTCTATCTCACTTCATGAATTCTCTTCCCAGAATTCTAGTGTCATCAAATCACGTGTAAAACGTAGCGTCAGTTTAATTGAACTCGGAGTCGGTAGCTGTCAGGTGTGAGCTCTCGAGCTCAATTTATAGCCCCACGCCGGCCGCGCGCCGTGACGGACCAGAGTGCAGCGTAGACGCTGCTCGGAATTTAAGGCATGTACCGATTATGATGTGAGATTGTGCTGCAATAATGGTAATAATTGAATGATTGGGTAATAATGCCGCATTGTGGGTGTATTGCTCGTGTTACATTGTTGACCTGGTCTGGCGGTTGATACTAAAAATTATACGTTAAATGGTTGTGTTATGTAGTGGGTATCGAAAAAATGCAACCACATAAAGATTTAAAATAATGCCATCTCAATTCTTAACATATTTTTTTAGCAGTATTGAAGCCTTTTTTTGGAACCAGATTAGTGGTACGTACCTGTTAAGACTTGACCGTACCTACTTTAAATTATGGCTGATAATTTGTTACATGATTTTATATATTTTAAGGGTCAAAAAGATGACATAATAAACATTGCACGATTCAATATTTAATACCCACGTTTATATCTGTGAAACCCAGCCTAATATCACCTAATACAATACAATTATCCGACCATACAAGAAATCTATACACAAATAAATACGAGCCATTTATTGCTCTGAAATGATCATTTATCGATACTCCCTTCCCCTATACAAGCAGACGAACAATGTGATTCACTAAATCTAATTTCCATTCTATTGTGCGTGCGATACAATTCAATCACCTGATTGGTTGGTCCTCTCTATCTCACTCTTCGAGTTAGAAAGGGATGCCGATAGCAATCTTTAGTCAACAGTAGCATCTTGACGTTTACATTGTTATCATCTCGCAGTGGATCACTTAATACAGATTAAATTTGAAATATATTTACTTCGTCGTGCTTTGTTATTTAAATATGTCGACGTGGATTGTGTTGGAAACTTGTTATTGTAAATGTTGAAAACTATGGAGATAATTAGTTTTGAGTTGCTGAAGCAATCATATAATGTGTTGATTAATTTATCTTATTTATAGTGTACTAAATTACATTTCAGTAATTGTTAATGACTATTGGCTTTCACACTCAAAGTGTCTCTAGCTATTGAATAGTTTATTCGCAAACATCTTTTATCAAACTTTTTTTTTGGCTCGTCGTTCAAGTGGTCGCAAACTAAGCTGCTGAGCGCGGCGTCATGTTAAAGTCAAATGATTTCTTTTAAGTAGGCTATTTAAAAAATCACTTTTGAACGCCACTACAAGGATGGATTCGATTCCTAGATTGGATAAAGTAATAATGGTTTTTTATATCAGGAAGGTTTTACTAGCACCTCGGTTTGTGTCCGGTTTGTCTAACTATGCGATGCTACTAGCGAAATATGTACTTAAGCTTTTGTCACGAGCATAAATAAATATTACTATAGACAGCTCTGCAATAATATCTGACTTCAAGATTTATTCCTTAAAATCTGTCGTCAAGACATCCATAGTAGCTGTGCTAAACAGCAGCTCAGCTACTATGGATATCTTGTAGTAATATATTTCTGCTTGTGACTGTACTAAATACTTAACCCTTTTGATAGTACAGGCGTGATATTATATAAGTGACCATCGCCTGCATGATTCATTGCACTATTTCTCTTTAGATCTTAGCATTGCAGCAGATGGCACGGGACTAATCCTGGCCACGATACCGTAATGCGCTTAGCAGTAAAATATAATTATACATCATTACAAGCTTTAAATCCTCAGGTATTAAGGCAGCAGGAGTCCGCATCAGGAATACTGAACGAGGGCTCGATATACCTAAACGGATTAGATTGGGTTCCATTTTGTTTGTTACCTTGTGCACTTTAGATGTACTGGAAGGGATTTTGTCCTGCGTTTTATTTGAAAATTTAACATGATTTAATTATTCAACGAATTGAATTTGAATTTATATTATTAAATCTTGGATAATTATGATTATGATTTAATTTTAATTTGGTTAATTTAATTTAATTTTGATTTGACTGATTTAATTTATTTACATAATATTGTTAACTGTTTAATTTATAACCCTATTTCTACTCATCCATATTTGTATGTCTTGATGGCACAACATAGCGCACTATCTATATTATATTTAAGATGTTTACCTATGTTTCACAAATAAATTATTTTGATTTTGAACAAAACGTTTAATTTGGGTTTAAGCATTCACAGTCAAAGCATTTATTTCAACAGGCACTGTTGAATTGTCAAATAATAGTTAGTCAGAAAGTTGAAGCTAGTTGCCCATTCCAAAACGTAGATCTCTATGAAGAAGAATGGGCAAGAAACTCCAAGGACACTCTTTTAAATAAAGATATTATTACACAATCCTGGGTACATTATTCTTGTTGCTTCTATATGGATATAATGATAAATCAAGTGAAGAAACAATTCAAAATATAAGATTTAAAATAAGCCCTGGCAGTTAAGAGATGACCAGTCTTAACCGACGGCGTCCGTTCACGAACATGACTCGTGGATCAGCACCATCCTGCTCAGCTATTTTTGCAGCTCAGAAAATGCATTAGCTTTCGCTATGGATTGGCTCTTGAGGTTGAAATACCGTGTCGTTGCCGTCCATCGGAGATTCTGCTGCTCATGTAGTCTTATATAATAAATACCTAATAAAAAAAAGTTCTACATCTTCCTCTAAACAAATGATATTTAAGGGCACATAATACGCACAAAACACGTCCAAAACGCAGACGAATAAAACAATTACTTCGGCGAAGATGCACAGGAGAACATCGTCTCCCCCATCCACTCTCGAGGTTTGTTCTATTTTCTCACATGTCCCGGATATGTATGGGGAGTTGTTTTCCAGTATCGCAGGTAAGAATTCAGCGCTATCCGAGTAGATTAATTCTCGCTGCATGGCGAGCGATAGCTGTCTGCGCTTGAACGCGTCGCGACGACTTTAGTGAGAGACAGTGGTTTAAGATAGTGGTTTATAGCGGGTGTTTGTGGAACCTGCAGTAATAAAAAAGAAAAAAATCTTAAACACAATAATAGGACTGTAATAGCTGTTCTTCTTTAGAGTTTTAGAACTTTATAATGCATTTTCGGCAGTTTACCTAGTATAGTGAGGAATTAAAATGAGTAGCATTTTCAACTGAATTGATGAAGCAAAAAGAGTTTCCTGCTTTAGAATCGGCAGGCATTGTGAAAAGGCACATTTCTCTGTAGACGTACCATCGCGAGTTTCCAAATCTTCGACTACCTAACTCAACAATATTCAATAGCATCTAAAGCTGTAGTGGGACTACACAGGGTTATAATGATGAGTTTATCCTATTAATGGGTCGCTACGCTACGCATCCTCGCACATACTTGGTGAAATCGCATTCTAAGTCCTGACAAATTAGAGCACGCCACTATAGTGGCGATAAGACCCCTCTTTGAGGAGTAGCTAGAGAGGCGTCACGGCGTTCTCACCTGCCGCCTGATGCAGGTCCTCTCCGGACACGGATGTTTCGGGAGGTTCCTGCACATCATCAGGCGGGAGGAGACGCCCGGGTGTCATCACTGCAAGGATCGCCCAGAGGACACGGTGGAGCATACGGTGGAGGTCTGCCCCGCTTGGGCGGAGCACCGCCGTGTCCTCGTAGAGGCGATTGGCAACGGCAGCGACCTCTCGCGTCCGGCCCTGGTTCAAGCCATAGAATAGAATAGAATAGCATTTATTTGCAAATATGGGTAATACATGAGTAGATAGTAGTAGGTATAAATCAGAGTTCTGCCATATTTCACCATTCGGCATGCAAACATTTTCATTATATACAAAATTGTTAAAATTTAAATTCTCATTAAAACATTGAATTAATTATTACATTAAATAAATAAAATTATTAAAATTCAAATTGTCATTAAAACTTAATTATTACATTAAAAAAATTGTCATTAAAACATTAACTTAATTACAACAATATACCTAATATACATTAAATAAAATGGTTAAAAATAGCCAGCCATGGCCATAGCCCGGGGCGAGATGGAGTGGGAGGCAGTCACCTCCTTCTGCGAAGCAGTCATGTTAGCGAAAGAGGTGGCGGGATGGATGAGGGAGAGAACCTCACGCCTCAGCCGCCGCGGGAGACGCTCCGGCCGTCGGGAGCCGCGTGACGACTCCCGGCCACCGTAGGCGCGGGCCCGCGGGTGGAGAGTAATGGGTAGCTCACCGTCCGATCAGGACAAGGCCCGTGCCGGACGGCACGTATGTGTTCCACGCGTGCCTCAAAGAGATGTCAGCATAAGTGACGGGGCCCGATAGGGCCGAAGCCTGCCGGGGTAGCGGGATCGTCCGAAAGGGTTACCGCTGCCCTGGAACATAAAGGGCTAAGGAAGGAACACGGGTGGATTTTAGTCAGTAAGAGTCTGACACTCCCTTCCGCTCCACCCAGAGCGGGAGGGGTCATTTGATGATTTCTCATCAAAAAAAAGTCCTGACAAATTCAATCGCTATGCTTATAACTTGTCCCATGGTAAAACTGAAATCAAGTCGTCCAGCGCGAGCGCAGCGCAACTAAATCGATTACGTCGGCGACTGTTTGTCCGGTAATAGAGCTATCCGTGACGTCACGACGTTGCTCAGTGATTCGTCTTTGTCTTGCATTTGCTTTTGTTTTAAAACAAAATAATACAATCGCTTGTTGTGACTTGTTTGCTTCTGAATGTGCCAACTGATGGTCTTACAGCTGCAGGTACAAAACATGACATGAATAAAAATAATAATAAGTAATAATGAAGGTAAGTACTAAAAAGGTTTTTTTTAAATCGGCATATTGAACCTAATCTACGTCGTGAGGAATCAAATTTTGGCCTATTTAATAAAACCGACAGGCAATCCGATAATTTTACAAGTTTTTTATTTTTAATAGTTACGAAAAGTACATTAAACAGCTTTATTAAAAAACAACTGTCATGACAATGTGACAATTTCATTGCTGCCGGGACCCTATGACCAAGGCTGTTCTGTCCGTCCGTCTGTCACAGGGCTGTATCTTTTATGACGTAATAGATCGACACTAAACATTTTCACAGAGTAGGTATGTACTACTCTCTATAACAACATAATTTTAAAAACTAAGTAATTATTTAATATTGTACGGTGGTACTGTCGAACCCTTCGTGTGCGAATCCTACTCACACTTGGCCGCTTTTTTGTTAAATATGTCAAATTGAAATTTTTATTCAACAGGCCCTTGGACGTGAAGCACGAGAAAGTAAAGTGATGTCTGTCTATCAGTCACTCTATGTCTGTCTGTAGGAAGGCGTAGTTCGTAGGCGTAATTAAAATTATGTATTATTTGTTGATAAGCAGGTACTTTGACAAAACATATTTAACATCATATGTTTTGTCAAAGTACCTGCTTATCAACAAATAATACATAATTTTAATTGTATATCAAGATGACAAAGCCGGTGTTGTCCGGGGCCGGGGTTCTTGGGCTCTGCTCTGTTTGCAAAACGTTGAGTAAATATCGTCAGGTATTGGTTATTCTAGCGATACGTTTATGTGTTTCTATAACTTCCTCAAGTTCAATAATATCCTTATTGGTCAACAGAGCCCTAATTCACTATGACCACTTAACAATTTCTTACTTTGAAACTACGTCAATTCCTTTGCAAATCCCACCAATCTCGCATTTATTTCGCGCGGTTTCGTCCATTGTGTCATTAAGAATAAGGCCCCAGAGGTCATCCGAGGTCGCCAGACTTCATTCCAGACGGATTGCTATTTGAGCACAAAATTATTATCAACCATTCCGAAACTCCACTATAACAGAATTCATGACAAATAGATATCCAACATCTCATTTTTAACAACAGATTCTCAACCTTATTGCTTTGGATTAGAACTTCAATAAAACCAGATGCCTCTTTTGAAGTATTGCTTAATTTTTGGATGTAACGTGTAAAAAAACTGAAAATCTCACCCCAGACGACCCTTAAGCCTTTTCCCGTTACCGTTACTATCATCCAGCTATAACCAACGCTATCTAGTTCTGGAATATAATACTCAACCATATTGCTTAGACACACAGTTGAAAACTGGATGCGGTGAACTGCAAAAATAAATTGGCCATGCTGAACGCACGAACAAACTTATCATCGTACATCATCCTTTCTTTACTTCCTTGCGATAAGGTTCTAAGTTAAGTTGAGCAGCTGAAAGAGATTCCGAAGTATTTGGCGGTCCGCCAGCGCGTCAATAGAGCGTAGTGGCAGGAGTGACGTCTCGTGGCCGTTACAGTGTGTTTACACCGCAGTTACCGCCGTTTGCTGGTGTAATGTGCTCTTGAAACCACCAGTAAGTGGCATAAAACCTTAAATAGAACAGATCTCCACATGTGTTGGGGATTAGAGCCTGAAATGTCGCGCATCGTTTAGCAGAATTGCTAAACTTTCTTTTTATGTGATAGGTTTGACAAACACGCCAAATGCTATCTGTTGCTTAGTAGTTACCGCCACATATACACACCATCATCAAAGTATTAATACCTACCTATACTGAGGCAGTTATTGATGTTTTGTCGATTTTAGAGATTCAGTTGAAATACCTTATGTACCTGCAATTGTAATAAATTATCTTCATAATAGTGCTTGGCGGCAAAGGCTTCCAGATGAGCCCCTTCACAAGGAGCTGTGTTACTATGGGAACAATTGATGCGATTTAATTTGAACCCGAATTATTACCCGAGTTTATTTTATCTAGCAATTGCACTGTTTATTGCAACATACATAGTTTATCTTCGTCTGCTTCGTGATCGATCGCAGCTGTCGTCAGTGCTTGCATTTTAGCTTAATGTTTCCATTTGCTCCATTTTCGACGATTTTCATAGTTCGATAAGTAGTTCATTTATTGGATGTTTGGAAGATCTTATTAGAAATGACTGGCCACAAGCGAAAGGAGAACTGAGACAAAGAGCATCTAGGCAAATTCTATGTGTTGGCAAATGTATTCCAAAACTAGAGATATTTCCTGTAATGTTTTCTTTTTTACTAACGAAGTTAAAAGAGTTATAATTTCTAAAAACATCAAATCAATAAAAACATCCGAAATGTCTATTAATGGTATCTTTTAGAAAAGCCCATGAATCTAAATCACATCGATATAAAACCTAACATTCTCGTCAGTAATGTACAACTCCTAAAGTTCATTTAAAATGTAAGCGTATTGAAATTGTTCGCAGGCCGATACGTTGCGTATCCATAGGGGCTCTCATTGTACAAGCCACCCGTAAACCTGCTTTACTGCCTACCCCGATACCTTCACGCCTTCTAATAGCCTGTGTTGGTATAGGAAACACACTGGATATTCCGCAAAATGTGTGTTACTTTTAGCATGTTGTATTTTTCATTTCACAGAAAGGACGCCTGAGTCCCGGCAATGGAAACCTTCTGGCTGATTATTATGTTTGTGTATCTTTTTCGAGCAATTAATTGATAAAAGAGGCCGTTATATTAGCGAAAAAATATTCGGCGATGCCTTTGCTGATGCATTGTTACCGTAGTAGTTTTTGGTAATTTACAGGAAATTGAATTACTTAGTGCATAAATGTGGTCATTGAAAACAAAATGATTAAATAAAGTAGATTTTATGTTATTTTTCATGGAGTATAAATAGGTAGGAACTGTGATACAAGGAAATCAAGGATTATCTATCTCAGGTATGCTGGAAGAGATTTCTTATGAAATAAGTGTCACCTGTGTACTTATTTTTTCTGTTCTGTTTTTCATTGTCTGTTTATATGTGTAATGGCAAAATAAATAAATAAATAAAATATATTTTCTGTTACTCATTTCTAAGTGTACCTACCACCCCTTTAGCAGTATAGTTACCGGCGCGCAGTTCTTAAGCCTTCCACTGAATATTTAATCGAGATGAAATGAAAAAAATATATAGGTAGCCTCCTCGATTGGAATGCCCAATGCCCGGGCAACACTGGGCTAAGTATTTAATATTACTAAATGATGGAACAGTTTATTGTTGGTCATAATTGGTGTTTCGCGGCGCATAGTTTATGTTGTATCGTGTAACTCGCTATCCAAACAGCAGTGCGATTCTGTAACCATTTCACCGTGAAAACTTAGGTGAAGTGAGCGTAGAGTGAGCTGACATTCCACGGTGAGATTTTTACAGAATCGATCGGCAGAACTGTTGAGATAGTGAGAGTGAAAACTTTAGTGCCACGTTCGCTTCTAGAGGTTTAATTATAATATTATAGAGTTTCACTGTTTAGTAATTCTCGATTATAAAAGAATGAATCTATTTACATGGTAGTTTCGTCAATATTCATGTAAAAATAACACCATAGTAGTAGTTAACGGACTAGATCAATCTGACGAAATGATATCTGACTCGGTAACAAAGTATCCTCTTCTTCCATTGTTTATAATAGTCAGATATGTATTATAACAATATAGCACTCAACATTTAACTACTAATTGGAAGCAATCCATTCTCAAATGGGATCGTTTTGTGGGGCGGGGTATCTTCAGAATAAAAGTAATTTATTAAAATATTGTATCGGTTGTTCTGCGAAGAACTGGTGTAGTGGCAATAATATAATACGCTTGTGGGTAGTGATAGTTTGGATAAGCAGATGTTCTATAATAGTTGATGATAAAAACCGTTTGTGAACTTTATGTTCCAAAAATCGTCCGTTACATCGTTCTAGAGTGGCTCCAATTTGTAATATGATTTGCATCATCATGACACCTTGAACATAATCATTAGCATAATATTAGACTGCTGTAATCAGTGTACAGTAGGAGACTACGCATCCTTAGACAGAAGTCTCTAGTGATTTATAAATAGAATACGTAAAGCCTAAAAACTATCATTAAATTCTACGTCTACTTCTCGCATTCGTCCCGGCCCCGCACACGGCACACTTGTACATACAGTGTTATTTCGTTATCGAGTCGCTGATCAGATTGCCGACGGTACTGCAACGAGCGGATTGTTCGATTCCATCGACAAATACTACTTGTCGCGAGCTATTTCTGCACCTTATTTCTTGAAATGTTTCTTTTCAGTTTGATGTTGCTGGCTGGCATCTATTTTGTATATTTTAAATAGCATTTCCTGAGTTTTCAATGAATATTTTGCTAGAATTTATACACTACTAATGGCACTAACCTATATCTTCTTTATTTGTAAACAGAAACTACACTTTTTAAGTGTTAATCACATGTTTAAAATTTTGTGTTTTGCCACTAGGTGGTGTTAAACATAAACAATGTTAATGAATATTACTGGTCCACAGGTGTAATAGGTGAAATATACATATACAGGTAATACAGTTAAAATTCAACAGATTGCTATTTTCTTCTCCAGGTCGTTGTCGCTTCGCAGAATTTATAATAGTCGTCTAGAAATGTTCAATAGCAGGCAAATACTTTAGACCTTTCTCCTCCCTCACCTTCCTCCAGTCGCATTCTATGATACTAATGAAAATAACCCAACACGTTTTCAAACTGAAAGATATTACGTCATTAAACCGTTCAAGAGATTCTCAAGGCCACTATATTTTAAGATAAGATAAGATAATATTTATTTTGTAAAACATGAGTACCTACAGTATGAAGGTCTTATAATTAATATGAGGGGGCTACATGTTTTGCCATTTATGGCATACAAAATTAGTTGCACTAGACAATACAAAAGCAAAAAGTACAAAAACAATAAGAGAAAAAAAAAATACAGTGTCAAAATTAAAATTAAATTGAAATAACAACGTCAACATTTAAATTTCCTTCACAATTATTACAATGTTAAAATTTAAATTCAATTCAAAATACAACGTCAAAATTTAAATTTATTCTGAGTAAGATATACCCATATAAAACAAAAAAAAAAAAACAAATTAATACGCACAATCAGAATTCTATACAAGCAAAATATCTTTTAAAAAATCATCTACGCTGTAATAACCCCTGAAGGGACTTTTTAAATTTGTTCACAGGCATAGATTTTACAATATCATATTTTATTATAAATATTTTACTAAATTACATTTAATAAGTACTAGGTTGCCATGAATTCAAGCAGCACTTCACAGACTCATTCACTTTCTTTACATTCGTACTTGCAAATGAAATTCTTACAAGCACAATTTTATATTCGTAATGTTATGTTAGCTGAAACATTTTAACTAAATCGTGCAGTTCAAGTCGTGGAACGTACAATTGTAGTTTTCAAGAGCGCTTTTACACTCAAAAACCATTTTCCCTTTATATTTGTGATATTTCAGCTGAGAATGTTATGCGGCGCCATGACAGTTTGTTGTAATTAATTTCTTGTTCCGTTTTGGGTGGTTCGTTTCCTTGTGTTAATTAAACATTTACACTTAGTGAGTCGAGTGTGTTAGTGTTAGTACTGAAACAGTTTGAAATAATTAAGTTGAGTTTTCTGACAGATTTTAAGTCTGAGCCTATGCTTGCTGAATAAACAGCTTTATTTGTTTGGGAATCAGCTGAAAAACCTCCTGTACCAGTACCCTAACTCTATTACAAACCCAGCACTCAATAAATAGCTGCCGAAACTCGTGCGATGATTTATATCATCTCTCACTGAGTTATAGCGTCGCATCGCGCTCAACTTTCTTCGTCTTGCTGGCAAATTTGTTCCTTTAATAACGAGTTTGGTGTCTTACTTTCTTTAAGCAAAGTAGGTTACGGAAGTACGTAGGAATGGAATTTTACGCGCGAGGGGGCGAAATTACTGTAATTAGTGGCAACGTAGTTAGTATTGTTACTTGAAACTGAGGCAAGCGTGATAAAGATATTGTTGCCGTATGATACAGAAAACTATAGTACACTTACTGGACCAATCATTATAAAGTTAATGAAAAAAAAAATGCTAGAAATGAGTTTGATATTATTATATCAAACTACAATTGTGGTTTTTTTTCAAAACAAAACAAATCGATTAACTAAAGTATAAATAAGTAAATGAATTGATAGCTAATGTACCCTAAAGTGAAATAATTAGTGGGTTACTAAATTAGCAGCAGGCTCCACAAAACACCATAATATACTAGTCTCATCCGCCATCATTTCCCAAGACTAATCGCCTGCTACATAAAATCGAGATAGTGTGTCAGTATTTATGGTAATAGCTTCGTGTCTGCCCACTCGTAGCGATAAAGCAGCGTGAAGAGTGGCTGGCGTGAACCGCGGGTTACGTTTTAGGGGAGTTGTACATGCACTTGTACTGACAACGTGGGAACGACATGCTGTTAGTGATGTTTTAGTGGCTCGAAACGTCACATATATTTTTAAGGGTAACATTTTTACAACTATTACATAACCATTAGGAAGGTATTATAATGTGTTGAAACAAAATAATGGGCAGTAATTTTATTTTTCATGGGTTGGATTAGTGTGACAGAACAAAAAAAAATGTGAGAAATACTTCTAAGTTAGAAGTCGTACCGACTAATTCCGGTTTGTAAACTGCCTTCATGTAACTGCACGTACGAAAGGGCTATTTTAGTACAGCCAAGCACTCATTGGTATTTATAATTATTTTAAACATTTACTCTTAAATAAATATATTTAATCGTAATAAGTACCTACTGCAAATAGAAAATAATAGACAGTATGTCAATTTTTATGAGTAAATTCCAAAATAACTGTAAAAAATTGCATACAAACTTATAAATACCAATAATCAAGTGCTTGGCTGTAAAAAATTGTACTTGGGTTTAAATTTAATAAAATATTTACGAAAAACCACTAGAAATGCGACGTTGCCAGTCCGCGCAGGTTGAACGCTCTTAAGCCATTTCACTGCTCAATGTTTATTTAATTAATAAACAAGCATTTTGTCATTTTTAATTTAGCAAAACTACAATAAACAACTGCCGCTTTAAATCAACTTGCCTATTTTATAATGTACCATTCTAGGCTTTGTATTTTAAAAATAAATATAAATACAATTCTTTTTAAGTTTAAGCACAGATTCATAATATATATTACTAGCTTCTGCCCGCGGCTTCGCCCGCGTGGATGTCGGAAATTTGCCCACGGGAACGTGCTAACAGGATAAAATGTATGTGCTTCCCCAGAATGCCGTCTATCTCGCGGGCTCTTTGTGGCTAATTACAATAGAAAACCAATTGTGTCTCATTAGTGGTGATTAAGAGGGTACCTATATGATATCTTTACCTAAGTACATACCTAATTAAAAAAAAAAACGCAATAACAGAAAATTAAATACCTACCTACCTAAATAAACCTATTTCTGATGATAACTAATCTAAACTCAATAAATAAGCAAAATCCCTAAAAACTAATATCTATACGAATGACTAATCCTACCTAACAGTATTATAAAATAACCTACGGTCACTACGTACACTATCAAATACCTATACTTTAAAATTAAAATCTATACCTACGACTCATATAAATAAACCTAAATAACTCTAAAAACTAAAAGGAATAAAAATGAACTCCACTGCGGGTGACCCAACCTACGACAAACTTAGTATTTGCGGTTGGTACAGTACAGACAGTGGTAATCGGGTATAGGGATCGAACCGCAAAATTAAGTTTGTTTTTTATTAGTCAAACCTAAGTATTAAGTATTCTAAACAGTTATTATCAAGTGTTTTTTTGTCGCGAAAACTTCGTAAAACAGAGGATTCAAAACCGGCTGTCAACTCAACGTACCAACGGTGACGGATTTCAAACTTTCGTCGATCCCGGGGAGTATTTTGTTTTATTAAAGTGCTTTTAGTGCTTGTATTTACCGATCACAGAACATCACAAAGTACTGCTCAGGCCTCTGAGCTACGTCCATCACACACTGGCACGGTTTATGTCTCCTTTTGCTTGACAATTAGTGGAAGCAAAATCGACGACGAAAACATTCGCCCAGACAATAAACACTACATAATTTACTGCACAAAAATAGGCGCATTAGAGCTTATTCACACTATAAACGCTGTCTTGTTATTGTCAATTAAGCTTCTTTGTGTTTTACAATAAAAGCAGTACCTATTCCTTGTAACTTCACTTCTATTTAACATCTCCATCTTGTCTCCATCTCATTCCTTAGTAACTTCAACTAATTTTAAAATCCATTTGTTAACATTTCATTACTTATTTTTTAACTTACTTTAGTTTTATTTTTATATTTCCCTTCTACCTCCTTCTAATCTAAATATTGGAACATCTTTTCTCACACTGTTATTTAGCTGCATAACTTCACACATTTCAGGTGACTGACATTTTAAAGAAAATGATGACCCGCAGTGCTACAATCAAGGATATGGAAACAAAACTAAGATCTACCTTGATGAAGCTTGAGGTTTCTGAAGCTACATGTAAACAGCTGCTCTGTGAAAGGGAAGACAGCGAGGTGGAAATAAAGCTCATTAATGACAAGAACACTGAGCTCAAGAATCAGCTGACTGAACTACATGTACAGCATATGGACATACTTGACCAGCATCAGCACCTCCGTCAAATAGTGTCAAATTTCCAGGAATGTAGCGACACCCACGAACTGGCTTTGAGAAGCATATCTGAGCTAGAACAGGAATTAAGCAAGGCCCACAACACAATAACCGTTTTGGAAACTCTCAAAGCCCGTGAAGAGTCTGCGATCACCTGCAGTCTTTATGATGAGTTGGTTGGTAGCGGGTCCGGTCCCATATGTGTTGAGCCAGTTGTAACAATAGATTTAACCGATGATACTGTAGTTAAAAATAAATTGTTTACTAGTCACAATAAGTTAAAAAAGTATATTAAAATTAATAGATTAATTAGAAAAACTCAAAAATCTTTAAAATGCCAAAAAGTAAACAAATTAAATACAAAACTTAGGCAAGAAAAAGTAAATTTAATACAAGAATTAAAAAACTGTAACAGTGAATTAGAATTGTGTAATGCTATGTATGACACAGACACTCGGCACCTTCAGGATGAATTGTTTGTTAGGGAATACGCTCTAAAGGATATCTTTAGTAAATATGAGGCTTCTCAACAAGACCTGAGTAAGCGCATGCAGGAGGCTAATGAGTTGGCAGACCTGGTCAAGTATAATGCGGAGAGGTATGAGTCTTTGACAAATAACCTCTCTTTTAGCTGTACCTGCTCCGTGGGACCCCAGCTTATTACACCCACTCCCTCAGTGGCTCAGCCAGTAGGTAGCTGTATTAGTGATGATAGCAATAGTTTGAATAATTTGATTAACACTACTTATATTTTTTCTGATAAATTTGGTCAAGGTTTTGGTAGCTTATTAAATCAGTGTTCGCAACAATATGTAATTAATAATTGTTTACCCGGTGCCAGTATTAGTCAATTAATTAGTAATATCAAATTGACAAAAATAAACCCCAGTTCAACTGTTATATTATTATATGGGGATAGTTTAAATGTAAGAAAGAAGGACTTAATTGAATGTGTCCATTTGATGTTGCATCTTAATGAGACTAATAATTGTAAATTTATTTTTTGTGCCTTGCCTTATTCCTATTATTTAACTGATGAGCAAAATAAGCATACTTATAATTTAAATATGTTCATTTATAATAGGACTTGTCGTCACAGTGATGCTATTTTATATTTTGATTGTAATCAATTCATTACTGATTACAAACTGACAAATTATACTATGTATTTGCCACCTAGTTGTAGGAGACAAATTGCTAATCTTTTAGCATATAATATACTCAGTGACACTGGTACTTGTAGTGTACCATCGATTACTGTTAGTACTGATACTAACACTACTTTTGATACGCCTTGTAGTTTAAACTATTAGGTGCGACAACGGGTCAGCCGCATATGTTGAATGTTGTACATCAAAATATGCAGGGTCTGTCCGGCAAAGAGCTAGAATTAAGTTTGTTTATGGAGAACTATGATGTTCAGGTGTTATGTTTGACTGAACACTGGTTGAAGGAACATGAAGTAGTGTTTATTAATGATGAAAACTTTACCGTACAGAGTGCATTTGTAAGAAAAAGTGCTATTCGCGGTGGCTCTTTAGTTCTTGTTTCAAACAAGTTGAAATGTAAACAACGTTTAGATTTAGTTAATCTTTCAATCGAGCGCACTATAGAGTTGTCTTGTGTTGAACTTGAGCGATATGTTATAATTTGCGTTTATCGACCCCCCTCTGGGGATTTTATTAGTTTCGAATCGGTAATGGAAGATTCTCTCAATAGGTTGAAATCAAGTAACAAAAGCATTATATTATGTGGAGACTTCAATATTAATATTTTAGATGTTACTCCATTAAGTATTAGACTTCTCAATCTTTTTAGGTCTTATAATTTATTTAACTTGTTTTTTGAACCTACTAGGATCACAGCATCTTCGTCAACTTGTCTTGATAATGTATTTAGTGATTGTGATGCCAAACATAAATTAGTGTTAACTGACTTAACGTCCGACCACTGTGGTTTATTAGCTAGCTTCCCCATGCCAGTACATAAAAAACCGCATAAATTTGAATGCAGGCCTTATACAGCCAGTCGTTGCAAAATGTTTAAAAATAATATAGCTCATAGAATTACACCATCTATAGTAGAATACGAGAATCCCAATGAAATTTATGGTGCCCTTTTTGATGTTGTGCAAAAAGAGTACCAATCCACTTTTAAGACCAAAACTATTAACATTAATGGTTCCTCTGTTGGCTTTAATCAATGGGCTACTCCGGGAATTTATAAAAGTAGAGCGAGACTATACGAGTTATATGGTTTGAAAAAATACAGGTTTGATACTCCTTTCCTAGAGTATGTCAAAAATTATTCAAAATTATTCAAAAAGATTAGTGCTTTTGCTAAATCAAAATTTTTAGGCGATACAATTAAAAATTCTAATAATAAAGTAAAAACCACTTGGAAAATTATTAACAATGAAACGGGTAAATCTGTTAAACAAGAAAAACAACTTGAAATTATGGTCGACAACAAATTAGTTAATAATGCAGCTGATGTAGCTGAGGCATTTAATGAGTTTTTTGCCAACATACCGATAACTACGACTCGCTCCTTAAATTCGTCCCCGTCTAAAGCTGAAGACCTTTTGCATAGTAGTGTACCTAAATGTAGTCCTTTATTTAGTTTCGAACATGTAACCCCGCGTGATGTAGTTAATATTTTTAATACACTTAAGTCTAAAAACACCGGTGATTATTGGGGCATCTCCATTAAACTTTTAAGTAATATAATAGACATCGTAGCCCCCTATCTAGCTGTTACTTTTAATAAATGTGTTGATTTAGGAACTTTTCCTGACCTCATGAAGAGTAGCAAAGTCATACCATTATTTAAATCAGGTAATAAGAATGACGTTGGCAATTTCAGGCCTATTTCTATTTTACCTGCGTTTAGCAAAATATTTGAAAAGTTAATACTCAAGCAGTTGCTAAGACATTTTAATTTAAACAGCCTCCTCCATAATGAGCAATATGGCTTTACAAAGGGTCGTTCAACTACAGACGCGGGTGTTGCTCTGCTGAGACACATATTTGACGCATGGGAGAAATCGCAAAATGCTATTGGAGTTTTCTGTGATCTCTCCAAAGCCTTTGATTGCGTGCACCATGACACGCTTTTGCGTAAGCTACGTCATTACGGTGTCCGAAACGAGGCTCTCAACGTAATAATTTCTTATTTACATAATAGAGTCCAATGTGTAGATGTTAATGGCGCGAAATCTTCCGGGCTACCAGTTCAGTTAGGTGTTCCGCAAGGCTCAATACTGGGTCCATTCTTGTTCTTAGTATATATCAATGATTTACCATTCCATTTGAAGGGCATCTGTGACGTTGTACTGTTTGCAGATGATACCTCTCTTATTTTTAAAGTAGACAGGAATAGACAGGATTTTGACAACGTAAACAGTGCACTCTCAATAGTTACAGATTGGTTTACGTCAAATAACCTAGTTCTCAATGCCAAGAAAACGAAATGTGTAAAGTTTGCCTTACCGAATGTCAGAAATCTAGGACCCAACATCGTCTTAAATAAAGAGGTGCTTGAAACAGTAGGCTCGGCAATTTTTCTAGGACTAACAGTAGATGCCAAACTTCAGTGGGGACCTCATATATCAAGTCTAGCAGGAAGGCTCAGTTCGGCTGCCTTCGCCGTCAGGAAAGTAAGACAATTCACTGACGTTGATACAGCTCGTTTAGTCTATTTTAGTTATTTTCACAGTGTTATGTCCTACGGTATTCTGCTGTGGGGCAAAGCCGCTGATATACAAAATATATTTGTCCTTCAAAAACGAGCTGTTCGAGCAATTTACCAGCTAGGTGCCAGAGTTTCTCTAAGAGATTTTTTTAAAGATATTGGTATTCTCACGGTTGCATCACAATTCATCTTCGCCAACATCTTGTATATTAGGCAAAATTTGCACTTGTACACTAAAAACAGTGATATTCACAGTGTTAACACTAGAAATAAGGACAAACTACGTGCCCCCTTTCACCGGCTTCATAAGGTTCATAACTCATTTGTTGGGCTGGGTATAACCTTTTATAACAAGATACCCTCTTCTTTGCTAGACTTGCCTTTTAATGCGTTTAAAGCTCAAGTAAAATCTAACCTTTGTTCAAAGGCTTACTATTCCATCAACGACTACTTACACGATAAGAATAGTTGGTCGCCCTAATTAACTCAAGACAATGTTCATGTTCTTTCTCCAGAATTAGCTTACTGACAGGTTATTGTTATTAGTATTAACTTATTTATTTATTTTACTTCGATGGTCCTAGTTTTTCATCTGTGACTCAAGTGACAGCTATGTGACCAGAACCCAGCTATGCTTAGATATGTAAGCTGTCACGCCCTTTATGCCTGGAGGCTTTTATTTAGGTAGTAAGTTTTTATTTCCATTTTAATTAATTATTTTTTCAGCTTGAGTACGTATAGTTTTTATTATATTTGTTGGTATATTGGCGTGGCTAGCTGACATATTTTATGGCAAATAATTTAAGTTTCTTGTAATGTTAATTACTGAACATATGTTCCTAGTATTGTATACATGCAACTATATTCTAACTGAACAGACAGCTGTGCTGCTGGGAAGTTTGTTGGCCACTTCTTCTTCCCAGCGATAGCACTAGGAAGTGGTGAAGGGCGGGCGTTTTTGGGGGACTGTCTTTTGTAATTTTGACGTTCGAAAAGTGCTGATTCTCAGCCTAATTTGAATAAATGACTTTTGATTTTGATTTTGAAAGTACAATAAGTAGCTGCTTTATTAAAGTAAGACCTAAATCGTGCTGGTGTCTGTCGGCAGCGGTAACCACTTGACGTAATCTACATAGCTTTGTGCTGTAAATAGTTTTTGAAGTTATTATAATATATCGTATTAAGTTAAATTACTGTACCTACTTTTGCGAAATCTCATTTCCATCTTTGATCTGTCTTCTTAGTAAAAATGGTTGGGTATTGAAGAATTCAATCCCGAATCAAGAGACCGCTTCGCAACTGAAATCTCGAAGAAGAATGGTTTTCAAACGTAATCTAAGATAGACACAAGTTTAAACTTTTAAAAATCCTGAAAACTTCCACGCGGGTGTAGGTCTTATAGAAAAATCTAGTATGAAATCGGCAACTTTTCATGTGAACGGAAATACAGGATTCAGTTACGATACAGGTAAATAGCGCTGCAGTCATATTCAAGATGTCACCCACATAAAATATTTATGATTTTCATGCAGAAAGTATTTTGCCATGTGAACAAATCTGCATGTTAAAGCGAGCGGATAAAAGAACATTCATCAAATTCTATTACTGACAATGATCCTACAAACACTGTTGAAAATCTTAACTGTTTATAACTTCCTCTCCACTTAATAACTGAACAACAAGTTTGAATTCTCGAAAAACTTCGTAAACGCGATCAACATCAAACAAAGAGGCCGTTTATTACGTCACAATTACGGAACTCCCAATCTTTGCGGAGAGAAGGACCAAAAACTGGCATCCTTAGGACTGTAGGAGTATATAAGCCGTGATTGAGAGGCAGTAATAAAGGGGAGTAACGTGGAGTCGACTAGTTTCAATATGGATAGCGGCAGTTTAGTGGGTAGTTGATTACGTGGACTTGAAGGGGTTTCAATTGTTTTTAGCTGCAGAGTCGTGTAGGTAACAAGGGCCAATGATAAGAGGATAAGTAAAAGAAGACGCAAAATTTTACATGATAACATTTTGAATGTCTTTGTTTGTTCCAAAAAAAGATTACTGGTACACACGGGCACATTACTTCATTTTATACGTTGCCGTACTAAAAGTTACACAACAGCACATAAATATTGAATATTGCTAGATAGCTGTTTAAAACTGTTATCTAGCTGTGATTTCAACCTGAGAAAAAGTACCTTCAAAATTAGTAGGTACTAGGCTCAAATACCTAAGTTGTCTCAAGAGTCTCAGACTAATTTGTACCGATCGGTGTTTCTACGTGATTGCCGACGCTGGACGCCTTCCAACCTCAATTACTGCCCACTACCAAGATATATTAATTCGTTTCATTGGTATTTAGCTGTATACGTGGTGCTTCAGTGGTCTGGATGCGCCTGAAGTGGCTGAAGCGATGTGTGTTTCCAGATTAACGCCGCCGCGCTGCTTGAAAACTTTGTTTATAACGAAAGATTTTGCCTAGTTTTTTAATTAATCGATAGTCGATAACCCTTAATATTTGGCTAATCTACATCTAGCAATCATTATTAAATACTTGGAAAGATTTTTAAAGAAATGTGATTGCTAAGCAATTAAATAAAAATTAGCAGATTTTTTACATGGCTGTACGAGATTGCTTTGCCTATTAGATCTTTTAAAATATTCTAGACAGTTTTAGTAACAGACAGTTTTAGTGACAGTTGTAGTATATTAGATCTAATTATCCATCCATCGAATTATCTAATCCAGAATACATAGGTACATCAACACTGTTCCATGTTCAAACGGTTTTTGAAACACAAAGAACGCGTTTGTAAAAGGCACGCTGTGTCGCGTTTACATCGTTTGGATAGTTCAAAATGTTCGAATCGCAGCTCAAACAAAAAGAGCAATCGATGCACTCATCGTGAAGTTATTTCGTGAGTGTCGGTGTCCAGTTATGCGAATAGTTGACCTCCTTTTTGAGTTAGAATTGAATAGAAACTTTTTGAACAGTCAGGAGTAAAGTGCGAAATTTTATTTTCCTTTGTTCTTTTTTCTGGCGAGCTGGCACGTAACACGTTGTGACTTTTGACGTTTACTTTTAAAGAATACAAAACGAAAGCGGCTTAATTAAAGTCGTGTTGGAAAAATGTAAATGTAAATCATTTTGTTGTACCTGCAAAAGGAAAATTTAAACTCTGTGTAACTCAGATTTTATTCATAAATAATTATCTTGGGGCTCTCATCAAAATGCCATGTGTTTACGCCGCTTTTTGTGATCTGAGTCAAAGAAGAAGCAGTTAAACAAAAACATTAAGTTCCTTTACCTTTTTTCCAGGTATCAAAATGTCATCGTACGTTCTTTCAGGTAGTGTATCGATCATTTTATCGATAAGTACTCAATTTGTTCAAGAACTTCTACTCTTACGATTATTGCCCCGACAGTGCTTCACATTGATAAGAACACTATTTATTGCTTATCAGTAGTATCTCAAGTCGCTAGTCGTCGGCTCGTGAACACTTGTCGGCACGTATCGGAAGCCGGTAATCCAAATTACTCACGAAAGTCTTCCAGTATTAGGCTAAGGATATACAGGGTCTGAGGCGCAAGAGATAAGCGAGTGTCTAGATTTACTTGTTTATGACCTTGTGATTGGTTCTAAGCACAGCTATGTTTCAGTGTAAATGATAAAAAATACATTAAAAATAGGTACATATGGTTTCTACTAATGTTATATACAACTTCTTCAAGAATTGGGCTATTAATTGAAAATAATTTTTCAAATACGAATAGAAGAGGTGTGTTCAAAAAAAAAAAAAACAAATCTTCAGCTTTATTAAATTAGTAAAGTAGTAGTAGTTAGTTAGTTTTTTGTGAATGAAAATAGCACTTTTAACAGGATATCAGGATATCAGAGGCAAACCTAGTTGGCAAATTAGGTTTGCCACTGATGCTGTTAAACCCAAGAAAAATGGTATATTGTTTAGTCTGCTGGCCAGTAACTTTTAAGTATTTAACTTCTGCAGAAACTTCCAATATTCCCGGAAGCCGCAAGAAGTTGTCCGAGGAAGTCGTCCATAAACTGCGCCGCGTCATAAAGGTGTCTGGTCAAAGCACGGGTAATCCGGTTGTCGGCACGGTTGGAGCAGTGGTTAAGCGATTGACTGCTGCGCTGCGTGTCGCAGGTTCGATTCCCGCACGGAACAAATATTTGTATGACCTACAAGTAGTTGTTCCGGGTCTGGCTGTTTGTGTATGTGAGTTTAAATGTTTGTTACAAACATTTTTAGAACGCTTTTATAAAAAACAAAAAAAATCCCCTTGCGGTGGATTACAGGACGCCCGAGGACTTACGAGTTGGAGCGAAGCAGTGCTCGGTCGCGGCGTCAAATGTTTGCTTCTCATTTGTGATGACGTAGTATTCAATTGGTTTGGTGCTTCGTTTTGTATTAATTACTTGTTAACGTTGTTATTGTAAAATTTTAAGTCAAACAAACTAACCAGCGACTTAAATTGTCCGTACGTATATCGAAATCACAACTGCAATTCTTTGACAGTCGAATGAAATAGCTATAAAACGGCACATTGACGTAGAGTTTCAATGTGTTTAACTATTAATTTCCCTGACATTACTAAGAACAAAGATCAGCAGGCCAAATTTCGTAATTTAAAAAGTCTCTTAAAAATACCTCTAATTTCTCTAAATTTTTTACAAGTTTTTGACAATATTGTTTGTTGCCGAGATGAGACTGCGACTAGATTTTGAACGTTTTAAATTACGAGAATTGCCCTTCTAGTATTCTTAAAATTACGAGACAGTAGGTATCTAATAGTACAAATTGACCAGTTTTGGTCTTAGTCCGCAGAAATCAGAAACGAGTTAAGTTTTTAATGTCAAATGTTAGTCGAAACGTGAAAAGAAATCTATACTAATATTATAAAGAGGAAACACAACAATTTATATTCTCATCTTTTTTTGTTTTTATAGGTAGTAGTTTTTATTATTATCACACGACTATTCATGCTTTTATTCAAACAACCCACAGTTTTACTGTTCGCAAATCTAAATAACACATAGTGCGGTACGTCGTGCGCGGTGGCCTGTTGCGCTTTGAGTGCACCGTGCACGGATCAATCTCATCTACATAGATTGATCGAGAAAAACAGGTTTTACTGTGACTTTGTTGCTTTGTTTTTTTTTCTTATTTAATTTGTAATGATAATATGTACGTGATTACTAGTTTATTTATTTATTTATAAGTATATATTAGGTATGTTGAAACTGTGTGTACTCCCCGTCACTTTTCCCTAAAGGTTCATTAGAAAACCAGCGTCAGACAGCATCTGTCTGGCATTAATGCTGAAATGAACCTTTTTGGCGCAGCCGTGAGGCACACACTATTGTTGTCTGAAACATTATTTTTTATTTTATTAATTTTGTATTTTGTGTTTCACGAACTGTGTCCAAATTAACTTTTTTCTTTCTTTCTATATTTTAAAACAGGAACAATTTTTGTATTATATTTTGTTTGTGTGAGTTGTATGGGAGCGACCCTTCCTTTTTATATCATAATGGAACTTGAGCGAGGTTTTTGTCTCACGAGTTCGTAATGAGTGCTGGGCGAGGCCGCGGGTTTATTGACAAGCGGAGCGGGTCGCGAGTTTTTGTTATAAGACGATGCAACAAGATGACATGAGTGTCTACCTTAATTTTTTATTATTTATAACTTGTGGCTTTCTTTTACTACCTCCAAATATGTTCCAGTTAACCTAACAGGCAGATCATTTTGTACAAATCCTGTAGTGCTACTGATAGTGTCTGTGAAGTAGCCCCCTTACCTAATGTACCTGAAACAGCCTAATGGTTCAGCCAGCAATGGTTCAGACTTTTGACTTTTTGTTTGTTAACGGTTGGGGATTGATCTCGCGAACAATAGTTCGTCATCTAAACATGAACTTTATAGTCTGAATATTTTGCTTTTGAGGAGCTTGAATACATGTAATTAGAGCCAACACGATAAACCCTCTTTTAGTATGTAATTCTTATTATTTTAAATATTTTTATCTTCTTTTTTTTTTCTATGGCATCTCATGTGCATACAAAGCGAAATAAATATCATCTAAAACTGATTTTGCATTTAATGTTTAATTTCAAATATCAACTATAAAACAATTTCACGGTTGAAAACCTCTGAATAACTTTTAAATCGAGATTTAAGATTACCTATAAACGATTACCTTTTAAATATCAAAAGCTTTCATTAAAGTTAGGCTAGACTATTATTCGGTCCTATAAGTTTTCAGAAATACGAGATATAACACGCATTTTCGGGTTCAACACAGTACGGCGCACGAGCGCAAGGCTAGCTGTACAACGGCCGAGCGCCGCGCATGCGCGCTGCCCACGCGCCACTCGCGGCGTCGCTCCCGCGCTCCGACTCAGTCGCGCGCCCGCTCCGACAAGCGCACGTAACGTTTTCGCACCGTCCACGGCTCTCGTTCGCTCCCGCCAAAATCTAACTGTAACTGTAAAGACCAATCGTTGTTGTGTGAATACAGACTGTGAGCTGCAATAAAACTGTTTTCGTGGATAACAATATCGTCTTTTACTGGCATTATCACCTTCACGCCAATTACAGTGACGCCCAACTCGCGGCCATGTTAAAGTTTTAACAGCGGCAAAACGAACCCAGTGAAGTGTGGTTAAATAACAATCAGTGACTACAGAGACATTATTATAATGCCACGAACGACGCGGGCAACCCGAGCAGCAATCGACCGCAAGGCGGAGGAACAAGGAAGCGACGGTTACTCCGACGCGGACTGTGACCCAGTGGTGGAGACGCGCGCCTATGCCGGCGCCGCCGCCGCTACCAGTGCTATCACCCATGCACGCGACTCAACTGACACAGCCGAGGAGCTGCGCGCCCAGGGGGGCGCCGCCCTCGACCATACGCTCGGCGGGGCCCACACCGGCGCACCCGCCGCCGCGCTCAATACCGAACGGCTACTGTCCACCATGATGGAGTCGTTCGCCAGGATGCAAGCGGAGACCAACCGCACGCTAGTGGAAACCCTACGGTCTCTAAATCAAGGCAACCAGTGGAATCCAGTCGCATCGACACCGGCGGCATCGCCCACGGCGAACGCGCCCGCGACCTCCGGCGGTAACTTTTCAAAGTGCACCGCGAGGTTTGACGGGCAGTCAGGCGACACCGAGGTACTGGAGGTGTTCATCGATGCGGTGGAAGTTTACAAGGAGTGCGCCGACGTGACCGACGAGCACGCGCTACGCGGCCTCTCCATGTTGCTGAGCGGCGACGCGGCGGTATGGTGGCGCGGCGCGCGGGCCTGCGTCGGCTCGTGGCCGGACGCGCTCGCGCGCCTGCGCGCTGCCTACGGCGTGCAAAAGCCCGCGTACAGGATACTGCGCGAGGTATTTACGCGCGAACAGAGTGAGTGTGAACGCGCTGAAGTTTTTATATCGAAGGTACGATCATTATTAGTTCAATTACCCTATGTTGTGCCAAGTGTGATGATAGTGGATATTGTGTACGGCTTACTACATCGTCGAATACGGAAACGTTTGTCGCGAGACACCATTAGCGATATTGATAATTTGTTAGAGAGAGCGAGACTCGTGGAAGATTCGATAACGGAATTAAAAAACTCGATCGTTTCCGCGAATAACCCGAATGTACCTACCGCTCCCGACCGCGGTACTACGAGTCCGAGCGCAACCACCGGTTCCAAACTCACCTCTAACTCTAATGAGAACTCGAAACGTAATCGCATTAGATGTTCGTTTTGTAAAGCGTTCGGTCACGCGGCTAACGAATGTCGTAAGGCTAATAAAGTCGACAGTGACAATAAAGCTAATAAAGTAGGTACTAGCGTTAAGGATGTTAACCCGATACGTTGTTATGGATGCGGCCAGCCAGGGGTGGTCAAGTCAAAGTGTGAAACTTGTTCGATTAAACCCGCGCCCACCAAACCGTCCGACTTTAATGTCGTAAAAGGTGACTTCTTCGCGACTACGACATCACATCCTTTAATAACAATAGGCGTAGTAGGTAAGGAAGGGGTAGCGATAGTCGACACAGGGGCTACGCACAGTGTTGCTAGCCCATTGTTGTATTCATTGTTAGTGAATAACGGCGTTCAATTTATAGAAACGGAGCGTTATATCGGGCTCGCCGATGGCTCGTGTCATAAGAAAATGGTAAAGATCGCTGTGGTACCCGTCACCCTAGGTAGTCGAAGAGTCGACACCGAGTTTATGGTATTTCCTGGTGATGACACCAGAACACTTTTAGGTCGTGAATTTATTGCTAACGCGGCTATTGTTCTAAACATAGCCCAGGAGTCATGGCATTTTGCAGATAGTCCAGGAGACCGGTTCCCGTTTTTGCAATCTTATGTATTGAACAGCGCGGCCGTGACGCAAGCAGAGGTCTGCGATGTATCACTGCGCCAAGATGAAGGTATGAGCTTGCCACCGGAGCACAGGGCCGCACTCAACGAGTTCTTACGAGACAGAGTCGGTCAGTTCGCTACGGCGGGACCTCCTACGGACTTCGCCGTCCATAAGATAAAGGTAAGCGAGACACAGGAACCTTTGGCTTCTCCTCCCTTTAGATTGTCGCCGCCTAAGAGAGAGGCACTCGAGAAGGAGCTGCACAAACTGGTCGACTCTGACGTCATTGAGGAATGCGAGTCACCATGGGCATCGAACGTCGTCCTTGTCAAGAAGAAGGATGGCGGCTTCAGACTGTGTGTTGACTACCGCAAGCTCAACGCTGTCACCGAGCCTGACCGGTACCCTCTCCCAAGGATTGAGGACATTCTTCACGACGCAAAAACCGCTAAATACATGACTACCCTTGATCTCCGAGCTGGCTACTTTCAAGTGAACGTCGACCCTAATGATAGGGATAAGACAGCATTCACGACACCGCTCGGCACTTATAGATTTAAACGCATGCCAATGGGTTTGCGCAACTCAGGAGCTACGTTCCAGAGGTTGATTGACAGATTCAAGTCGAACTTGCCAGGTACTACTCTTCTAGCATATTTAGACGACTTGTTGATAATGTCCGATTTAACCTTCGAGAAGCACCTCGCCGACCTCACCTGCGTGTTCGATCGACTCGCCTTGTTCAACCTGCGAGTAAACCGCGAGAAGAGTCACTTCGCGAGGGAATCGGTAAAGTTCTTAGGGCACATTATCTTACCAGGTGGTATTCACGTCGATCCAGGAAAGACCGCGGCAATCGCGGACATGCCGACGCCTCGGAACATAAAACATTTAAAATGTTTCCTGCAAACCTCCAGCTGGTTCAGGCGCTTTGTCCCTGACTACGCAGAGGTCGCCAAACCGTTGACAACGCTGCTAAAGAAGGTAAGTATATGGAAGTGGGGCCCGGAGCAGCAGGCAGCTTTCGAAAAGGTTAAGCAACTGCTAGTATCGGCGCCGATCCTGCGTCAGGCTGATGCGACGTTACCCTTCGTCCTCAGAACCGATAGCAGTGGGTATGCTCTCGGGGCGGTTCTCCTCCAGGGGGAGGGGACCGACGAGCGGCCAATAGAATACGCCAGTCGACTCTTGACCACCGCTGAAAAGAATTACAGCACGACGGAGAGGGAGGCTCTAGCCGTCGTCTGGGCAGTCTCCAAGTTCAGGGGGTACATAGATGGCGCTGACGTCGTGATCAAGTCAGACCATCAGCCGCTTAGGTGGCTTATGAGCATGAAGTCTCCGAGTGGTCGCCTAGCAAGGTGGGCCCTGACCCTTCAGGAGTATAACCTGAAAATAGAATACACACCAGGCAAGGCCAATGTTATAGCCGACACTCTGTCGCGTCCGGCATGCGCCGAAGACGCCGATTGTGACCTGTGCTGCGCTGTGGTCGACGTGCCCTCTCGCAGTCTGAGGGACCTGCGCGAGAACCAAATAAAGGACCCAGAGGTAAGTAAGATCGTCGAGGCCCTGGAATCCGACGAACCCTCTAGGGGGAGGGTATGGTCAAACAAAGGGTATGTGCTCGCCGAAGGTGTGTTGTATAGATATTGCCCTGAGAACGAGGAGCATGACGACGCCAGTTTGGTAGTCCCAGAACAGGAACGCGCCAAAGTATTGGCCGAATACCATGATGCACCCACCGCTGGTCACATGGGCGCGGAACGTACGCTGCAACGCTTGGTCGGTAAGTACTACTGGCCGGGAATGCGTTCCTACGTTACGCAGTACGTTAAAAATTGTGTACCCTGCCAGCGTTACAAGGCGGACACTAGGAAACCGTCTGGATTGTTGCAGACGCCCGCTTCTACACGCCGGTTCGAGGTATTAGCCGTGGACCTGTTCGGCCCTCTACCTGAAACGGCGAAAGGACACAAATGGATCCTGATAGTCGAGGACACCTGCACACGCTGGGTGGAGCTGTTCGCCCTTACTTCAGCTACCAGTGAGGAATGCGCAAAGGTACTTGTATCAGAGGTATACTTACGGTTCGGAGTCCCCAGGCGCCTTGTTAGTGACAACGGTGTCCAATTTATAAGCGAGGTAATGCAGCAGACCTGCCACGCGATGGGGATTACACAATCACTTACCTCATTTTACCACCCCGAAGCAAACCCGGTGGAGCGTAAGAACCGGGATCTCAAGCCGCAGCTGGCGATTCTGGTAGGTAAAGACCATGATACTTGGGATATTCACTTATCAGCAGTCCGCTTCGCCATGAACTCGGCAGTCACGTCAGCAACTGGTTACTCACCCGCTTATTTGAACTTCGCGCGAGACATGCGCGCGCCAGCAGATGTCATGTCAGAGATGCGCACCATAATCGAGAACGATAATCATGTAGGTGACATCACTAATTTCCTTAAGAAGATTTCGTCGGTACTTGTAGACGCTCGTGACGTCTATGAGAGTGCCCAGGCGGCACATAAGAAGTACACCGATGAACATCGTCGACCAGCTCCAGAGTACAAGGTTGGTGATCTGGTGCTGTTGAAAACCCAAGGGGCTAATGACACCGGCAGAGGGCAGACGTCAAAGTTTATCCCTCGCCGTGACGGGCCATACAAGATCCGAGCTGTGGTCAGTCCCACGACGTACACTCTAGAGCGCCTCAGCGACGGTACGGTGCTGGGTAAGTACCATGCCTCTGTATTGACTCCTTTCGTTGGTCGCATCCAAGCTCCAGTACAGGAGAAACGTAAGAGGGGGAGGCCTCGTAGAAGCTAACCCAAACGCGAGGACGTTCGTTAGGGTTAGAGGGGGAGACTATAACACGCATTTTCGGGTTCAACACAGTACGGCGCACGAGCGCAAGGCTAGCTGTACAACGGCCGAGCGCCGCGCATGCGCGCTGCCCACGCGCCACTCGCGGCGTCGCTCCCGCGCTCCGACTCAGTCGCGCGCCCGCTCCGACAAGCGCACGTAACGTTTTCGCACCGTCCACGGCTCTCGTTCGCTCCCGCCAAAATCTAACTGTAACTGTAAAGACCAATCGTTGTTGTGTGAATACAGACTGTGAGCTGCAATAAAACTGTTTTCGTGGATAACAATATCGTCTTTTACTGGCATTATCACCTTCACGCCAATTACAGAGATCAATTATTAAATCCTGCCAGTCAAGTAATTTTTGGTACTCAAAAATCTTATTTAAACTGTTGCAAAATTCCATTAGAAGGTAATCTAAAGAAATGTCTCAAATAGAGTAATCCTGAGTAAAGATGTTTGAGTGATGAGATGAGGTTTGAGTGAAATTACAGTTCAGTTGAATAAGCTGCACTAAACCACAGTTTTGAAGTATATTAATCAATTAATACTATAGGTATACATTCCATTAATCTAGTTATGTTATCAATTTTAATATCAATGACCTCTATAAATATTTGTACGCCTTCGGGTATAAAATAGCGCTCTTCTAAATTTCTGTAACAACTATGTATTGTACCTGTGTTAACAAATGAATAAATGACTTTTGACTTATTGAAAAATGAGTGCCTGAAAAAAAACGACATAAAAAATTCTTCGTATATTTCTAATCTACAACTGGGTGAAGGGTTTTTAATACACAATAAAACATATTCAATGCAGAGCAAGAGGTATTTCCAGTGGCAGTTTCAGGATTTTTTTTTTTAGGAATGTACAGATGTAAGACCGCCCGTCAGTGGCAACGCTTTGACCTTAAGCTTGCCTGGCGTATTACAAAGTTTCGATAGAATAAGAGGCCAGTTTATACTGGTTTTATTACCGCTGACGTGCGACCTACCGTACACTTATCAAAGTGAAGGTGATGTGGTCTTGGCAATCTCAAAACTGTTCATTGTTCAACTACCCGCTACCACTTATCAACACGTCCTAACCTACGGTTTATTGAAAGTACATAGCAGCACACAGAGCTTTGTAACTCGTTAGTAAAACGGTTAGAACGGCCGCATTTTGAATACGCTTAATGTAACGCCGCGTACACACGGAGGGGGACGGTGTGTCTTTACGCTAATGTTTTTAATGGCTTTTACAGTTAACTAATGTGGTTGTATTGTTCTTAATGCGTGGTTCTAGGTTTAGGCAAGGAAGTACTAGGGCTTAAGTTAAAAGTTTTAGGTTTATTTACTATTGGGGATGGGTGGTTTTTTATTGCTGTACAAGTCGACTAATGGATTACTTCAAGAAGGTTTACAATCCGATCAAAAATCTTCGATCTGGACGTGGACAGCGATATGCTTGCTTGTAAGCTGCTAAAAATGACCTTTATAAAAAAACATCAATATACCACCGCATACGAATGCAAAAATTTACTTAGGGCTGGTTGTGCCGAATCTGGGAAGGCTGTACTATCTACTAGATAGTAAAAATGGAATACAATTTCTATGACATATCTGTTAAAATAGTTAATTGAGACATATTCTGTGGTAGAGAAACAGGCCATTAGTATCGATGAAATACAACAATAAAAAAGACAACAATAAAGTAATGTTAACACTACAATTTCTCAACAATATCCAATAAAAGAAAATGAAGCAACAAACACGCTGGGCGATCAGTCACAGGTGCAGCTATCGATCACGGCTTACAGTAATGTAAGACGGAGCACCGCGACACGGCGGCATTGCAACAAATCTAATTCTTGATACATTTTTATTGCTTGATTGGGGTGTTTTAGCACTAAAAAATAATTGATACATGCTGCACGGTGCTTTTATAACATGTTCAAAATATTTTTAAAGCAGTTTTCTGACATATTTCTGAGTTCCTTCGTTAACAATATTGAAAGAAACGCCAGTTGATTCGATATCGTTCTTTGCTATGAAAGCGTAGCTCGCGTAGCGGTTACTACTACGGCGTAGCGCTGGCGTAGCAGTTACTACTACGGCATAGCGCTCGTGTAGTTCTTTATTGTAATGCTGCTTGTATGTGCACGATGCCTGTTACATTGGCATACTGAGGCACTGTGCAGGTTATTATATTGTGCATTTTTTAAGCAACTATGTAAATAAGAGTGAGTAGTCCGCGTCAACTACATGCTGAAATAATTTGCATCATGATTGGCCTTAAAATTATGTGATATTAGTTTTTAAGGTGATAAAGTTGTAGAAAATTGATAGTAGATGGCTTTGCAATAAAGCTCTTAAATTACGCACTTTAACAACTCAAAATCAAAGGTTTTTTGTAATTGGGTGTATTAAACGGTAAAGCAATCACGTGGTCAACTACAATGGAACTCGATAAACACATTTTTGAAGAAAAAACTTTTAGTAAATTGTGAATTCACTAAGTTCATCCGTAGATAGTAAAGCAATACTAGACATTATAATAATAATAATTTATATTTTTAAATGTTTATAACATCAGTTGAAGCAACAATAAAATATGCGTCGGCTAAACACTGTATAAACGATACAGGTCATTGCTTAAATTATATTGTAAGCGGCCATAGACAACTTGTATCGTGTGAATGGGGCTTAACAGACAAAAGTACTTTGTGAAATGAGACCATTTTTCGCTCAGTTTTTATAATTATAATCAACAAAAATTTCGTAATCATTCAGAATAAAACTGAAAACCAAAACCGACCGAATTAAATAGCATTGAATTAGACACGAGTAAAATATAATCATCTGTGTAATTTAAGATAGTAAAAAACCTTGAGACAGCCGGAGTGTTTGATCTGAATCTCGAATTAGATTTCATTTTATTTTGTAAAACATTGAGGCTTTTAGAACGCTTGTGGTTTAGACTAGACTTGTTCCACGAATGTCTCTTAGTGTTGTTTACAAGTAAATACAGTTTTAACGATCAGCTTAGAGTGGCTCGTGGTTAAATACGAGCTAAGTGGATTATTCGAATACTGCCATGAATATTTATATTTACTCCACGTCGATTATATGCGAAAGTGAGACTCTGAACAGAGACAATCAATGTTAAGCTGAAGAAAAAGTTTGTAAAATACTAAATGGAAGTAGAATAATTATATTTAGATTATTTAAATCAAAGCACTTAAACGAAAAGTAAGCGCTAAGACAGCAACGTTGAACAAAAATAAGAAATACTTTATCTCAGGTATTTAACACAAACAAAATCAACATAATCAATAGTCATTTATTCAGCTTACTTCGCCCCACTCTTTATCTCTTTCGCACACAATACATTCCATTCACCTCATTTGCTTGCCTAATCGACGAGAAAGCACGATATGAGGCGATTATATACCTCTACAGACTTACCAGCACTCCAATACAGTGTAAAATTACCTATTGATTTAACACGCCAAAAATAACAGAGAGACAACATTTTAAAGGTCTCGTTTCTACTCTGTGGCACAAGGCTGTCCAATTCAGTACCACGTGTAAAGATGAGGGTTCATTTGGCTGTATTTTTTGTTCGTTCGTTACAAAGGTATATTTCTGAATAGCGTTCGCGTTCACAGAATACTTGTAGACTTTTATTCTTCACAGATTTTTAAATGAACTTAAAATGCATGTCTTAAAATAAAAACAAGCGAAATAATCATTATTCAAGTGATTTTGCAAATGGGTTGTAAAGTACTATATATGATACATTTTTTCATCCATTACTCGCACACCTGGTGCTACCAGCTAGCCTAGACTTTTAACGAAAGTGTATTGAACTTATGAAAATATGACTATGTTTCAAACTCGATCCAGTCCTATTCCGTTCAAATTCCAGCAATTACCTTTCTTCACAAAACTTTAGCATAGACGGTAGTCTGTATTCTAGGACGCGGTAAAACTTTGCCCGCGATTTATTTAGTGTACATTGCACGCTGCTCTTGGCGTGTTTACGGCGTGATTTGGCGTTCGCCCGTATAAACGTCAATGGAACCAATAAATAAATTGTATTTTATACGCGACTATACTTTTTGTGAACACTCGGCTGTGCCAAGCACTGCAGTTACATTTGGAATTAGGTCTAGTGTGTAGTGTGCGGGAGAAGCGTAAACGGTAGCGGGTGATGATGAAACCATTGACACGATTGTTAATTTCGACCGTAACTTCGATTATCATAAAATTTTAGGTTCTTGTTTAGTTTTATTAACTGAGGAGGGAAGATTTTACTGATGAGGAGGAGAAGTCCGTGGCTAAATAATAACATCCGCACAGATTGATCGATCAGTTAATCAGATATTGAGCCTTTTGAAAGTTTACATAGACAAATAAAATTGATTTCTTTACAAAATTTTGACTGACGCAGATAGAAACTATCCATAACATTAATTTAAAAGTCCAAGTTAATTTAAACTAGACCGCTTCTGAATGTTATTAAAACCATAATAGCCGTTATTTTTCATACAGTTGAACTAGATAAACGAACTCAACAACGATATCACAAGCGTAATAATCGCTGTTGCTCACAACTCGCGCCAACAATTTCGTATCGGTACACGCCCCTCACCACAACACGCTCGTCTTTTTCTCGTACTTTCGCTACACTGCCAAACTCCATACAGTATTTATACCGCTAGTTTTTGTGCCAGAATGAATCGAATATGGCCGGCCTGGCAGTCTGGCAGGCTGGCAGCTTGGCAGATTGGTAGTATGAAGGCACATCCAAGACTTCACGGGCTATTTAAAATTATTCACTATTTGTTGTATCGCATTTTTATGTGTGAATGCACTTCGGTTTATGGAAGCTTCTGAAACTACTTTCAGAAAGGAAATAAAGAATTGTTTAGAATCTAAAGCAGGAATTGATGGTTTTTCTCTAAGATATAAAAGATTGTTTTATCGACATCTTACTATGTTAATATATGCGTCACCATTTGGCAGGAAGAGAAACGCGCGTAATTTATTTTTATGCAAATTATTTTTACGTTTTGTAACACAGCTGTTTCGATGTTGCTATTATGTAGGTAGATAGAATAATGATATACACCTTAATAGTAGCATTACTTAAGTACTTTGTAAAACCTTACTTTTTCGAGTTCCGACCCAATGAAGCATGCAAATTGCCTCAATTGTCACGAATAGCTAAATCTGGCAATCGTGGTGATTGAGGCAATCATATTATTATCATCATCATAATAATATCAGATATCATATCGCCCCGTAGGAATATTTTTCTATAATCTGTCATTTGTCTTTCGTTGGTCGGCGCTGACCTAGAAATGTGTTTGGAATAAACCTGTAGAGGTTATGTAGGAACTTATTATATATTACATACATCTACGTGTATAATGTATTGTAAATAGTGGGATATATTCCAGGGTGGGCACACACACCACTTGTGTTTCCGAGTGATGCGGTTGCGGCAGCTGCTTGTGTTTGGCCCTCGTTCTGTGTCGCGGTACGCCTCGCAATTGAAACGCATAACACGGTGTAGAGCATTTGTATCGAGGTTGTTTCGATACAGGTATTCAATGAGTTTGAAAGGTTTAATCAGCGTATCGAAATTGAATGATCGATTTGTGTTTCAAAGAGGTTAAAAAAATATATATTTAGAAAGCTGTCGTTCAAATAATTATTTCGTTCATAGAATAAACGGAAAAGCAAAAGTTATTTTCTGTAGTAAAAAATAACGTTCCACTACATACTAGATACCTACTCTTAAATTTGGAAGCTCCCACCCATCTTCCAAAGGTTCACAAAACCGTGGAAGGTACGTCTTATTTTGACAAGCTCTGCACACAAACAATTGTTAACGTTTGCAATTTCATTCAGTCTTCAGTCTGACGAGAGAGGTTGGTTTTATACAATCGAGAGTGAAACACCTCGTTATAGTGCATCCCGAAATTTTATGCCAGAAGATCTATTCAGAAAAATGTGGATTACTAATAAACTATCATTCTTGCAAAGCGTAACCACAATTTTTGAAGTGAAAACTTCTTTAGCGGCGTTGTGCACTTTTGTTGTGATGGATAAAAAATGTTAAACTCGCGTCAGGACACGTGACCTGATCGAAAATTCGTAAGACGGAGCTCGCGTCAGGACACGTCACCTGATCGAGAATTCGTAAGACGGAGGGAGAGTAGAACGCATTCCAAAATATCAAAAATGCACAACGTTAATATTCAAGTTTTCACTTCTGCCGGCACTCCCGGAGTGCAACTCGTTTTTTAGGGTTCCGTTGCCAAATGGCAAAAAACGGAACCCTTAGAGATTTGTCATGTCTGTCTGTCCATCCGTATGTCACAGCCACTTTTTTCCGAAACTATAAGAGCTATACTAACTGTTGAAACTTGGTAAGTAGGTGTATTTTGTGAACCGCATTAAGATTTTCACACAAAAATAGAAAAAAAATAATAAATTTTGGGGTTTCCCCACACTTAGAACTGAAACTCAATTTTTTTTTTCATCAAACCCTTGCTTGTGGGTTATCTATGGATAGGCCTTCCCCCCCCCCCTGTAACTTCTAAAATAAGAGAATGATAAAACTAAAAAAATATATGATGTACATTACCATGTAAACTTCCAAGTAGTTTTTTTTTTAATACGTCATAAATCGTAAACCGCAATTTACCTTTAATTCAATCAACTCATGATTGATTTTTATAGATAATGGAACGGAACCCTTCGTGCGCGTGCTCGCACTTGGCCGGTTTTTTTAAATAGTTTCTGAATCTTACGATTTAATGTTAGGCGCTGGTTTGAAAACTAATTTACTTGCTTTGCTTCATGTATTTTTCTATTGATTCAATAGTGAAAACCGGATATCCTATAGAAAGCAGTCTCGAAATCATGAGGTATATCTTACCAGGAATTTTGCAACATTTCCACTACCCAAATTGTGAGCTGCAGAGGTTGCGTTTATGACAAGACATGCATCATGTATTATTTTGTCTTTAAAAAAAAAGCAGAATTTACCTTCTGTCTCTTTCTGCCTATTTTGTGCATCCATGTTCTTAATTCATTTACTTAGATGGCATCCATCTTGTTGGTCGTCTTAATTAATATTCTAGGTCTTGGCAACCGAAGCTTTAGAAAAATGGAAGGGTTTTATAACATCCCCTATAATGTCCGCCCCTGAATAACTAGCAATTATTACTGTTACAAATAAAAAGTGAATGATAAATTAATACAAGGATTCACCATTGTTTATAGCAGTTTTTATTTGCATTGTAGATAGTTTTTTTTGTATTTGTTGAAGATCTTTTTTTTTCTTTGCTGTAAGGGGTTCCTCTGAATAATTCGTTGTGATATGAAGGTAAATAATAGACGACGATTTGGGAGTACCTTTGTGTTGCCTAAATTGTCTTTATTTGGACCAATAAATATTGATAGAGCTAAATATAAATTTTGCAGATGACCTCCTTTCTAGAAACAAGGAAATGAAAACGAAAACTTAGCGAATTTAAAAAAATATAATTACACAAATATTTATTTCGCACATGGCTTGGACCTACCTATACAATACAAGTCTACAGCAATTGTTTTTCACTAAAACACGACCCGAGCGCGTGTGCGATATGTTGATATAAGAGCGCCTCAACAAGTGTCGTGTGAGCGTGCCGGCGCACACTGTATCATTATCACGATCTAGCGGAACTTAATTCAAAAATAATATATTTCTAAATATTCCTAAAACTCCCTTCATTGCACAGTTGTATAAGTATATAACCGATATTTAACCAAATTAATAAGTTAGCAACACCACATAACTCAGGGAAAGTCCCGAAACATGTTTGTCCGTACTAGCACGCGCGCTGTTGTTTAGTACTGATTTACTTAATACTGAATGCGAACAGGTGTGTTCTTGTCTTAAGTGCTATTAAGTGGTAATTTTTATTGCTTGGTATATCATCGAGCATACGTTGAGGGTAGGTTTGAACCTTTTTTATATTGAATGTTTTTAGTACATTAAGTTTTTGCGGAAGTCTTGAAAAATAATTTTATTTTTTGTATTAGAGTTGACTTTTAAAAATGTATACAAGTGTATACACCGGGAAATCACTGTTATACCATTCTACGGTTAATATTCTGTGAAATTTAGTTGAAATCCCTTGCACCTATTTGCCCCGCTCATACGTTTTTTTTTTGTTTTCTATCAGATTGATGCACAACGAGATATTTTTGATATATGGACGAAATAACCTTATAATTGAAAAAAAATCTGGATAATTAAGACATATATGACTGTGAAAATCCTCCAGGATCACTTCAAATGTCAATAAGTAGTCTCACCGCAAGAATACAATTCAAATGGGAGAAATGTAAGCGAAACAAAACCAGATTCTTGGCAGACTATGCAGATTGGTTGGAAGAAATAAACAAATAAATAAGAAGAGTTGCAATATACTAAATAACATCATAATGTTAACATTTTATGTCACTTGAAATTAAAAAAGAACGATTCGCGCAAGAATGAATAAAGTTCCGCTAGATCGTGATAATGATACAGTGTGCGGCGGCGCCGGCGACGCGAGTATGTTGTGTTCTATTAAATGAGGTTAAAGAGGAAAGTGATGATGTTGGTAAATTAAGCTTAATATACTGTTTTAATAAATTGTCATAAAAATAAGAAAGACACGTAACATCTTAAAGTTTAGCTTTATTTTTTTAAATTGGTTAATTGTTGATATAGCCAGCAGTGACAGGAATTTAAAGAAAGTAAAATAGTGTCCAATATATAGCATTTCTAAAAGCCAATTATAACTGACGAACGGCAAAATATTGAATAAAGACAATGCCACGAAGTACACCGGAAATACGAAAAAAATATTAATTGACGTCGGGAATAAACCGAGCGATTCCGAGTGAACTCTGCATAATAGAGTTAATCTCTTGCAAATAATAAAAATCGCTTGGAGGCAAAAACTCAAGTCTCTAGAAAGGAAAAAAATCTGTTGCAAGACTTCTACGTTCCAATCTTCACTCCAGTGAAGGAAAAGCGACTAAGATGCTTTGCACTTCAGTATTTCTAATTTACTTTTCTAAATAACGTTTCGCCAGTGGCTTTGTGCAAATGTAATTTCTTTTAAGTGGAAAAAATGTGGACACCGCTTTCGAATTGATTAAAAGTCATGAAAATTATTTGACGATGGATTTTCCTCTTTACGTTAAGAAGTATACTTAAGTGGAATATTTTGTGGGCGTCAAATTTATTTTCATCGGACTCAATTTTTTTTTTATTTCGTTTATATCATAGATTTATTTTATTAAATTACGAGATAATTACAATGTTTTCATGAGATGTTTTGTTTTTAAATTGACCGAGCTGTTTTCAACTAAGATCTGTTCAAGTTTATTCCATTTTGATGAGCGTGTTTTGTTGGTTGGCTTACTTTGACTATGTTTAGACTTTAGGCTATGCATATACATATGCCTTTAAACCTCTCTCAGGTTTCAACAAGCTCTACTGATGGTGTTTTATAACTCTTAAAAAATATTACAGTGAATTTAAAGTTCTTACTTAGTGCTTCATTTCAAACACATACCTACTGCAGCGTTACCTCTGCGGTTAAAAGCTTCTTTTATAATTAATAAGTCTGGTCATTAATATTTTTTAAACAGAATCCGAATTTTGACATGACAAGCAAAATTATTTAATGAATATAAAAAATCTTTAGTTACGGAATAATCTAACAGGAGAGTTGACGTAGAATAATTTTAATAATAATGGATTCTTTAAAAAAAACAATATTTCCAAATTGCTGCTATAGTTTGTTGTTAAATATTCTACAAGCATGCACTGATCCCGGCCAGCGTGCTGATACCAAACCGCCATTTTTATTCTTTAAATAAAAGACATCGATGGAGGATAATGGACTTTGATTTACATTTGTATCACTTCCTCCCCCTCCCCCCACTTCGTGCCGCCACTTCCAATTCAATTAGTTAAATGATGGAAATAATTAGACGGACTTTATGGCACGTTTCTTTTTATTAACAACTTTATTTGTTTGATAATAAATTGGAGTTTCTAACGAATCGGTTTAGGATACATTCTTGTTAGATTAGCAATACGGTGCGGAGTGTTATTTCATATAGGGCTCTTATAATGTAGATAAAAATTATTTGAATTTGAAACTTAAAAACCTATTTCGTCCTTATTTATTTCTTATAACAAAACCATAACGACAGATAATTATGTAGGTATTTATATATTTTATTCTTTTCGATAAACTTTCACTTAATTTACACAGTGTTCCTAAACAATAAAAAAACCGGCCAAGTGCGAGTCGGACTCGCGCACGAAGGGTTTCGTACCATTAACTATAAAAATAATTATGTTACTTAAAAAAATGGCAAACTACCAAAAATAACGTACCACATTAAATTGTCACTTAATAGTTAACTGCCTACTAATTTCGTACGGGTATGACGTAGTATGTGACGTCATGGCCGCCATTATTACGTCATAAGTCAAGCGGCGGCCATTTTAATTCGCTCATAAAGTGGGCATACATCACGAACGGTGCAGTGCGCCACTCAAATCGGATTCTTGGCTTGCTTCTGTTGAACCCAGGGAAAGATATGTTGTTCAGTAAAACAAGTATGTTAATTATGTTTGTTCGGAGAAGGAATGTGTTTTATTTCAATGTTAATTTGAACTAATCATGCATGTTAGCATTAAAATGCCTTATTAGACCCAAACCAATTTATTGTAACAAACAATTACCTACTTACATTTTTTCGGTTTTACTGCTCATTATAATTTTCAAAATTGTATGTAACAGTCACCGAAGGATCGCGTTTCTCACAAAAAAAAACCAGTGAGTTAAAACCAGAACATCGCTGTGTAATTTAATTATAATAAAAAACCTGATTTGTTTAATTATCATGAATAAACAATGAATATAAATCGATAAAAAATTTTCAGTTTTATTTTCACCTTCTGCACTGTTACCAGGGTAGCAAGAAATAGGTCTGGTATATAATTTTATACTCAATAATTAAACCCAGAAAGAAAAGTGCTGTTTCCAACTTTTAATTGAATATAACATCCCGAACAAGTTTAAACTATTACAACATACTCGTAGATCTATAACTAACCCCCTGCTATTTGGGTTTGAAAGTACCAAAAATAATATTTTTGCCAACAATATTTTGGTCATTCGTTTAAAGACGCAAACAGTTCAAATTGATTTGCACTTTGAAAGTCTGGGCAGATTGAAGGCCAATTTTTTTAAGCATCTTGCTAAATAACTTTTCTTTTCATTGTCTCGTTTGAGAGAGAATATATATACATATAAGTATAATATGTTCCTTACGATGTTACCTATAATAATAATTACTTAGACCTTCAGATTAGTATTTTTTTTTTTATAAACTATATTAATAAATTGTACCTTTCTTAATAGTTTAACTTTTAATTTTCTCGTTTGAGAGAGAATATATTTAAATGTAATTAGTTCCATAAGTTGTTATATTATTTAGTCTTAGATTAGTATTTTTCGTTTTTTAATCTAGATTAATATTATAAAATTGTACAACTCCTTTATGCATGCGGAGTTTACCTATAAGTGATTGTTGCACTGTTGCATTTACATTTCGGCATGTTACTTTTTAGCATACAACCTGTGCAAACAATTGTTGGTGAACCAATAAAATAAATAAATAAAATAAATAATAAATTACTCATATTTGATTGCACTATTTGAGCTCGTGGTGAATATTACTCATATTTTTGTAGGCTACTAAACTTCTGCTTTAATTTCAGTTGTTCTCGTAAAAACCCCTTGGCAAGCGTTGCGGAGTAATTATAGTGACAACAGTGAGAAAATATGAGAGAATTAAGTGTAAGGTCAGGTCTTCTGGATAGCTGTGACTGCTCCGAGGAAAATGCAATGCGCTTGAACATAAAACAAGGCTTACTACTTGGAAAGATGACAAGGATATTTAAATGAAATGTCGGAACAAAGAATAAGTACGAATGTGGAATTAAAATAAGAAAAGACACTTCTGTGAAAAAGGATCGTAGCATTGTCACGAATTCATGTTTATACATAACATAACACCTTTTGACATAAAGAAAAGGGTTTTTTTTATTTATTAAAAGGGTTTTCAAACATACTCCTTAACACACTCGACATTGATTATGATTAATTGACGAATATCTTGTAATTCCCAGTGTTTCCAAACATATTCTCTATATTTTTTTTTACAATATGTGAAATCCCATAACAACCTGCCTACTGACTAAAAACATAGAGTAGGGGGTTCAGAAAATACACTGAACAGCAGCTAAGGAAACAATATCTAGATTAAATTTTCCTTTCAATTTCCGTAAATAGAACTTGCTTGAGCATTTCATAACTCTATATTAATTAAAATATTTAGGTATTTCAACGACTATCAGTTGTTTATTTTATTCTATGTCGGAAAAGACAGATTCTTCGCACAGAGTAATTTGAATAGAAATTAAATCGGGCTCCGGTCCGTATACAAACATTATGGTTTTATTTAATTAAATTTAAAAATTTCGGTGTTGTACTGCGTGTCTGCCCATTTTCAGGGTTATACAAATATAACGAGATTACTATAGAAGGTTATTAGGGTATTTCAGTGAATTGTATTTTTAGTTCGTTCGTTTTTGAAATAATTATGGGGTTCTTCCCCGAATAAACGAGGTTTTATCAATGGGTTGGTTTATTTGAGGAGGAAAAATCTTGTTTTAAATGTTTTTCGGTCCTATTACTAATTGGTAGACCAAAACCCTTACAGTAAATTTATTGTTGTAAATCAAACCAGTCACACATAAATATTTAAATTATGTAGCTAGTTATAATATAGCTTACACTGCCAATTTACAGAAATTAACCTCCATTGGGGCCGCGTGGTGGATTATGGCCCACTCCCTCTCAAAAGATAGGAGGCCTGTGTCCCAGTAGTGGGAACATTGTAGACTCATTATGTAAGTAAATTATGTACTTCAAATATCATTTATGAATTTAGTAAACGTGTAGAGGTACTTCAAATATCATTTATGAATTTAGTAAACGTGTAGAGGTACTTCAAATATCATTTATGAATTTAGTAAACGTGTAGAGCAATAACTTCACAAATGTACAAGTACAGAGTTTCATGAAAAAGGAAAACGTACACAATACTTTGTTTTATCTTTTTCTAACTTTAAAGCGTCGGCGTGAAAACCGAGCTAAGTATAAATAGTGGCGTTTTCTAGAGCCAGTATTCTGACCGATTCTATGAATTAACTTCATACTGCGGGGATTGCAGTCGGCAGATTTTAGCACGTGATAGATACGTTTTTAAAGAGTTATATAAAACAGGCCGAGTGACCGATGGGATTTATTGTAGTTTTTTAACGTTCCTCTTTTGTCAAATTAAAAGACACGGTTAGTGAAAGATACAAAGTGCTGTTTAGACACCGTAATTTAATTAGTATCTACTATATTTGAAATAATAATTAAATGAATGTAATCACTAATTGTAAATGTTTGTTGTGATTTGAAGAGCTTGCGAGCAGTTTGTTACACAACATACTGTTATAACATGTTGCGCACCTTATTTTCCAGCCTAAAACTCAATTAAGTACCTACACGAATATTTCAGCAACAAAATTCATAAATTATTGAACAAACCTAAAACGCAATTGATATTATAAACGCAAATCCGAGCACCGTAACAGATTATATTGAACATGCACCCTTCCCAGCAGTGGACATTAAAACGAACAGTATTAACTCCAGCAAATGTTGCCATCATCTCATTTCAATATTAGGATTGAATCGATTTAAATTTATGAATTGTAAACGATTTTGTGATTCGATTTCCCGGTTCGGTTAGTTTGAATTTTGTTAGCTCATTATTATGTGTTGGTCATCGGTAATGTTGATCTATTTATTTTTTATCTATATTTTATCAATTTATGTACGGCTTTAGAATATTGTTATTTAGACATAACATCACGCCTGTGATCCCCAGAGAGCAGAGACAGCTCTGCTCTCTGGGGATCACAGGCGTGATGTTGTATGATGAAATCCCTTCGGTATGTAAATTTAAATGTCAGTTATTAAAATTCGGGTGAAACTCTTTTATTTATTGCTTGCAACGCATTGTGAGCACGTATTTAATATAGTTTCGTATTTAATATAGTCCGTTCGCATGTTTTATACTTAGCCTAGTTATACAAGGAAACCTATCATCGGCCATACTATACTGAAATACACATACTCTGTAACGTACTGTATGTATGTACCGCTGTTGATTGCTTAAATAAAAAATAAAAGAACATTCTGGATACTTCCATTTTTTCAAGTGCAATCAAACTCAAACCTTTCTTTCTTTTTTTTTTCTTGTTAATTTATGGGTAAGTATAACTCATTATTAAACGACACATACTCATTTATTGTGCCGTTACGTTATGACTGCAAGATTTATTTTTATATTTCATACTATGTTAAGTTAACTATTTGTTTTCTTTATGAGAATTAAATTCTACTTCTTAAAACAGTGAACGTTGATAATAATCCTACAGATACATACGTCGTAGGTTTGGCAATCGAGAAGGCCATGAAACTTTACCATGACAAATTATTTATTAAAGTATTTACATATTTAGGGCTATCAGGAATAACAGTAACGTGTTATTCAACTAGTAACTTATAAAGAATCCTGCAACCGCCACATTCTAGCTAACATAACCTCTGTAAATCAGAAATGCGAACATCATTTCTAATCACACTCAGCCATTGGAACAGCAAATCATTTCTAATCACACGGCCATTGGAACAACAAATCATTTCTAATCACACTCAGCCATTGGCACAGCAAATCATTTCTAATCACACTCAGCCATTGGAACAGCAAATCATTTCTAATCACACTCAGCCATTGGAACAGCAAATCATTTCTAATCACACTCAGCCATTGGCACAGCAAATCATTTCTAATCACACTCAGCCATTGGAACAGCAAATCATTTCTAATCACACTCAGCCATTGGAACAGCAAATCATTTCTAATCACACTCAGCCATTGGAACAGCAAATCATTTCTAATCACACTCAGCCATTGGAACAGCAAATCATTTCTAATCACACTCAGCCATTGGAACATCAAATCATTTCTAATCACACTCAGCCATTGGAACAGCAAATCATTTCTAATCACACTCAGCCATTGGAACAGCAAATCATTTCTAATCACACTCAGCCATTGGAACAGCAAATCATTTCTAATCACACTCAGCCATTGGAACAGCAAATCATTTCTAATCACACTCAGCCATTGGAACAGCAAATCATTTCTAATCACACTCAGCCATTGGAACAGCAAATCATTTCTAATCACACTCAGCCATTGGAACAGCAAATCATTTCTAATCACACTCAGCCATTGGAACATCAAATCATTTCTAATCACACTCAGCCATTGGAACAGCAAATCATTTCTAATCACACTCAGCCATTGGAACAGCAAATCATTTCTAATCACACTCAGCCATTGGAACAGCAAATCATTTCTAATCACACTCAGCCATTGGAACATCAAATCATTTCTAATCACACTCAGCCATTGGAACAGCAAATCATTTCTAATCACACTCAGCCATTGGAACAGCAAATCATTTCTAATCACACTCAGCCATTGGAACAGCAAATCATTTCTAATCACACTCAGCCATTGGAACAGCAAATCATTTCTAATCACACTCAGCCATTGGAACATCAAATCATTTCTAATCACACTCAGCCATTGGAACAGCAAATCATTTCTAATCACACTCAGCCATTGGAACAACAAATCATTTCTAATCACACTCAGCCATTGGAACAGCAAATCATTTCAGTTGGTATCAAATTAAAGCCTATCACTTAAAACCATAGTGCTGATCAGTAACAATTTCTCTAAGGTCCTCAGTTATGGACATTCAGGTTGGCCGAACGTTCTGATATCATGCGTCACATAATCGTCACTAAAAACTGGAGTAGCAGCCAGCTTCCTACCCCGACTGGCCGAACGTTCTGATATACATTGCCATTGGTAATTACAGTGAATTGATCCGCGCCAGCTCCATGTTGCGGCCGGCATCGATGAGAAAATCACATTATGCTCTTATTATAGTGATGTGCTTTATCTGTTTTTTTTTTTAATAATATGCAGAATAATTTATCTCAGTCTGAGAAAGATATTTGAAAATTAAAATGAACTGGTCTTTCGCTGACGTGATTTTGGTTTTATGATATATTATAACTATCTACCTATTGCAATGGTAAGTTACTTGTAAAAGTTGGAAAGAAATATTATTTCTGCTTCTTCAAAGTACTTAATGGAAAATGGTTAAAAACCTACCAGCTAAACTTATCAGCCTATAATGCTCCTACAGCGGGGACTCCCAATTCAGGTCTCCTCTTTACGTGAGAGAGTAGACCGTAATCCACCAAGCGGGCCCAGTTCGTGTTAGTAACATGTTCCAAAATGAATTCCAACTATTATATCTACATACAACTGAATGCAACAAAAATCGAAAGTCCCGCTCACTTTCCCCTCCGCTTCCCATCCCTACCGTTTAATTACGTGGGCCACGCTTTGACGCGACACGGGGATGCAGCCGCTGCAGCCGCAGCGCTGCAATCAAATCCATCTGCCACTTATTGCCTCGATTGATGCGCACTCGGAGGTATGAGCTACGAGCACTTCTGTGGCTACAATATTGAACGATTGAAAATGCGTCGTAAATATGACGGGAATGATGATTTTTTTTTTATAGGTTTTACTATGTAAAATATTTATCGTCGCTATATGTACCTAATTGTGTGTGATAACTTACTTTCAAATAATTAAAACAATCACAAGATTTTTTCTGGTGTAATACGTTGTTTAAAAACTATGTAGCCATTTTCCAAAAGGTTGTCAATTTCAGAATTACTATTCATAACAATTTGGAAACATTCTGAATTTAGGATAATAGTATCCTGCATCATTGTCCTGAAATTGGCTTGTTGAAGTTAAATTAATCGTAAAAAAAATTCATCATGTAAAATCTAAACGACGACGCTTTAAAAAAATGTTGTTAAATAAAAAGAAGTTGGATCCTCGTGGAGTAAAACAATATGCTTACTAGTAAGGATAGGTAATCATAAAAACTATAGCATGAAAACATAACGGACAGAATCTTGTATTATATTGTAACGACTAGGGCTTTGCAGGTAGTCTGCGCAGGCCGTTAACAAATTAGGTTAAGAAAAGAAACACTTAGCCAAGGTTCATAATTATGTATAAGTGTAGGTTCATAGATAGGTAGTTGTAGACTAGGTCGCGGGTTAGGAGTTTAGGACACACTGTCCTTCTGAGCTCTAGCACTTGGTAGATGGGAAAGGTACCGTCCTTGGTTCCCGGGACACAGAGGTTTGCACACCGGGGAGCAGGGCTTGCCAGCACAGTTGCAGGAGGCCGGTCAAGCCCTCAGTAGGTCGCAGACAGCGGTGCGTCAGCAGGACGCCGGTAGCGCGTGGATAGGTGTGCGCGCAAAGTTAAACTCCACGTGCAGCGCAGTAGATGTAGAGTTTGTCCTGTCCTCAGCTTGGACGTAGAATCCGGTACGTAGAACCGAACCGTAAGGTAGAACCCTGGAAGGCGCGATAGGGTGCGCATGTAATTATGGTGCGAAAGCAGCAAGCCGCGTGCGATGTGTCCAGCCTCATTCCCCCTTCCACACTAAGGAACGGTGTAGGGAGTAGGACATGGGGAGGCTTAACACATCGCAGCGGCTTACAGGGAGATAGTTTGCTCGGACATGCGTGTCACAATGACAAATGCAACATGAGGTTATGTACGTGACACGCGAGCATAAAACACAAGACAAATAATTATCTTAGCAGCTGGCTTGCTATAAAGCCTTTAATACACAAAGAGTCCTTGCATATGCCAGATGCAGCAGCACTACATACATTATTTCCGTCTCCTATACACTGGATAACCTACCGCCGCGTGGTCTGACATTGACAACTGCGCAATCAGATATTAGATAGATAATAACAATGGTTATCCAGTGGTCTGGTATAATCACCAAATCAATGAGGAACTCACCCTAGATTTGGGGTATACAGTATACATATTGCCGGTCAGGGAATTCTGCTAGCTAAGCAAGCGGATGTTAAAATGACAGAGTGTTCTTAATAAATTAGTGTTGTCCCATGATTCTAGTGATGTGACTTGCAACTTACTAATTATCAGTCGACTAGTTGCCGTTGAGGCCCTCTCAACGCTACAATATTAACATAAAAACTCGTCCTCTTCTGAGTATTTGATGTTAAAAGTACTAAAAATATCCTTTGAAGCAACGCTAGAACAATTACTTCATTTTCACATCGACGTTAATAAACATTTTTTTTTAATGGACGCTAATGAATTTTTTATGACAATAAAAATCTCGACCACGAGACGTTAACGGTAACGATCGTAATAAAAATACTCGGCTAAGTTGCTTTTAATAATAACCTTAGTTAAGTAAGTTTGCCAAGTTAATAACAATTTGTGAGCAGGATGAGTTTACCTGACCTGTCTCCCAAAACATCTAAAGTATTTTGTCAAGCCCAGACCTCCTACGGTATCCTAATTTTTGCCAGTTGATTTTTGCATCAATCATTATCAAAATCAAAAGTCATTTATTCAAATTATGCTGAGAATCAGCACTTCGAACGACGACAAAATTACAAATGACAGTCCCCCAAAAACGCCCGCCCTTCACCACTTCCTAGTGCTATCGCTGGGAAGAAGAAGTGGCGCAACAAACTCCCCAGCAGCACAGCTGTCTGTTCAGTTAGAAATTAGTTGATTGTATAGTATACAATCAACAATTTTCTGAACATATAATACAACAGTAAATAAAATTATTTGCCATATTATGTTAGCTAGCTACGCCATTATATCAACAAATATAATAAAAACTATACGTACTCAAGTTAAAAAATAATTAATTAAAATGTAAATAAAACTTACTACCTAAATAAAAGCCTCCAGGCATAAAGGGCGTGACAGCTTACATATTATTTATGCATTGCTGGGTTCTGGTCACATAGCTGTCACTTGCAGTCACAGATGATAAACTAGGCCCATCGAAGTAAAATAAATAAATGAGTTAATACTAATAACAGTAACCTGTCAGTAAAGAACATGAACATTGTCTTGAGTTAATTAGGGCGACCAACTATTCTTATCGTGTAAGTAGTTGTTGATGGAATAGTAAGCCTTTGAACAAAGGTTGGATTTTACTTGAGCTTTAAACGCATTAAAAGGCAAGTCTAGCAAAGACGAGGGTATCTTGTTATAAAAGGTTATACCAAGCCCAACAAATGAGTTATGAACCTTATGAAGCCGGTGAAAGGGGGCACGTAGTTTGTCCTTATTTCTAGTGTGAATTCAGTTGTAAAACAGTGATATTCATAGTGTTACTATGAATATCACTGTTTTTAGTCTACAAGTGTAAATTTTGCCTAATATATAAGATTTTGGCGAAGATGAATTGTGATGCAGCCGTGAGAATACCAACATCTTTAAAAAAATCTCTTAGAGAAACTGGCACCTAGCTGATAAATTGCTCGAACAGCTCGTTTTTGAAGGACAAATATATTTTGTATATCAGTGGTTTTGTACCACAGCAAAATACCGTAGGACATAACGCTGTGAAAATAACTAAAATAGACTAAATGAGCTGTATCAAGGTCAGTGTATTTTCTTACTTTCCTGACGGCGTAGGCAGCCGAACTGAGCCTTCCTGCTAGACTTGATATATGAGGTCCCCACTGAAGTTTGGCATCTACTGTTAGTCCTAGAAAAATTGCCGAGCCTACAGTTTCAAGCACCTCATTATCTAAGACGATGTTGGGTCCTAGATTTCTGACATTCGATAAGGCGAACTTTACACATTTCGTTTTCTTGGCGCTGAGAACTAGGTTATTTGACGTAAACCAATCTGTAACTATTGAGAGTGCATTGTTCAAATTCAAATTCAAAATAATTTATTTGCTAATATGGGTAATTACATAAAGTTGTTAAAATAATAGAGAAAGTTCAACCATATTACGCCTTGAGGCATGCAAATCTCAGGCTTAGACTGTATCAAACATTGATATACAATTACTTGCAACAATAATTTATAATTAATAACACATTTTGGTAATTTCACTGTGGCAAGTGTTTACGACGTCAAAATCTTGTCTATTCCTGTCTACTTTAAAAATAAGAGAGGACGTATCATCTGTAAACAGTACAACGTCACAGATGCCCTTCAAATGAACTTACTGGTTGCTTTTAATATAGACAGTCGCATTATTATACCTTCACTGCATTCATGGGCTCAGTCGCAAAATGACCACTTCTCAAAATGACTACTGGTAGCAAAATGTCCCTTTCGCAAAATGTCCCTTTCGCAGAATGTCCCTTTCGCAAAATGTCCCTTTCGCAAAATGTCCCTTTCGCAAAATGTCCCCTTCCTCAAACAGGCATTAATTCCTTTCATCAGCAATAAAACTGGTCAAGAGCCAGTAGGTGTACAACACAGAGGGGTATTGTAGTAATGTTTAATCAGTAAAATGGGCAGGTGCATGCACATATCAACTAGTAATGAAGACATTTATTTTTTTGTGTTTTGGATTTGGGTTAAGTTTAATTTGTTGATTTTTTATTTGCGTAAATTGATGTTTTGAGTGACAGTAAATCTGACAAACTTCGATTTCTATTATTTATTTTAGTATATGTGCATGCACCTGCCCATTTTTGATGAAAGGAATTAATGCCTGTTTGAGGAAGGGGACATTTTGCGAAAGGGACATTTTGCGAAAGGGACATTTTGCGAAAGGGACATTCTGCGAAAGGGACATTTTGCGAAAGGGACATTTTGCGAAAGGGACATTTTGCGAAAGGGACATTTTGCTACCAGTAGTCATTTTGAGAAGTGGTCATTTTCAAATCAAATCAAATCACTTTTATTTGTTAACACAGGTAAGTAAAAAATACAGATCTTGAGTTTGGTGAACAGAACGCTATGTTATGCCAGGAGGCGTACAAATATGGTGTGCATCTAGCTCAACATCACGAGTTTAAATTTCAAAGTAAAAAAACCGGCCAAGTGCGAGTCGGACTCGCCCATGAAGGGTTCCGTTTTACGATTTATTACGTATTAAAAAAAAACTACTCACTAGATCTCGTTCAAACCAATTTTCGGTGGAAGTTTATATGGTAATGTACAGTTCCTCGTCAATATTATCTGACCCACCCTAAAAACAAACGAATTTGGACCCTCTGGCTGTAACATTAAGGTTTATTCAATTTATATGAGCATAACAGACAAGTGCACGAGGCCTCGATGAAAAAATACAATAACTTTACAGACACGCAAATTTGATCTTTATAACGTTAGCATTAGGTTATATGTTATAACTACTTGTTATAATATAATTAGTGTAATAGCTTATTTTAATGATTGCGTTCAAGTAATTCTGGTCTCGTGGTCTGTATATAAGACTGAGAAAATCAAGGTGCGAGATCAAATCCTGCGACGATGATATTGTTTTGCTTTCAATTTAGAATTTATTCCAAAACTATTTCTTGTATTATTATAAAGAACTATAGACGGATAATCTTCAAATATAAACTTTGTAAAATGGTAATATTTTCGCATAACTTGTAATAAGTGGGTAGTTGAAAAATAAATATTATTTATTATAAAACTGGTATTCAAATGCTACTAAGGGTATGCAGTGACTACGCTCAAACATATTTGACCTTGTCTTACTAAATTACAAAAACAACGTCTCTTTACCATTTTTTATTTTCTATTTTGTAGGTAGATTTTTTTATTATCATGTCTCAATGGAGTGATTATTTAAAATACAAAATAATCTATTTGCACGAGGAAAAGGTTGGCTGCTTGTGCTGTGCAAGAATAAACTTTATGAAAGTATACTATATGGTTCAAATTCTTTAGAATATTGCGTCTAGCATAACAACTAAGATCAAATTTCAATGCTACTTATAAGAGTTGAGTTGGTCTTGTGGTCACTAAGGTAGTGCGGTGTTCATCGTTGTCTACGTTCGAAACCGAGTTTAACCTAAATGTAGCTTTTTGCTCAGCTGTTTTTTTTTATTACACTTTTTTTTTTACATTTCTTTAATGGACGACGTAGGATCTTGTTTTTTTAAACGGGCAGTTGGTATAGAAATAAAATTAAAAAGTTGCAAGTTTAAAATGTTTATTATTTCATTAAAACACTTAGGTAAGATAAAATAAGTAAATGCTCATATATATTTCCAAATTAATATACCTACATTTTATATTAATATGCCATAATCAAATCTAACCATTTATTAACATTAAACAAGGCATGCTTATGCTTAAAAGTTTGTTATCGAGAAAATTAATTCATGTGTGAAATGCTTTACAGATTTATAGCTGCCTATATGTAGTGAATAAACATGTTATTTAAATAGAAACAATCTATTTATAACAATAACATCACCACATAATCTGCAACATTTTAATGGTTTAACAATCAATCCATTGAGCATTTACTTACATGGTGTGTTTAAAAATAGAAAATAAAAAAAATAAAATTTAAATATTCCTGGGCAAAACGGACCCTTTCTTCGCGATGAGCAGGTGTCAATGCAATTTTCTGTGCCGGTTTATAATTCCTTATCCCAGCAGCGTGTAAATGCCTTCTCACTGTTTCCACTGAAATATTGTGGTTTATTGCGGTTACACGAATGGGCATAAAATGGATTTTCAACTTGACTTGAAACAACGGTGGCGTTCGAATTCGGGACTATACTTGATGGCTTTTGCTCCTGGACGAATCCGCTGAATATTTCCATTGTCTCCATAACGTCTTAGGCATAGACTGACCGTATTTCTCTAAAACAAAAAAAAAAACATTTTTGGAACCGTGTATGTAACTTGTAAGGAGTGAATGTAATGGTAAAATAGCCAACTACGCGTTCGTTAATCACAATCAATAAAATAAAATAGGTATAAAAAAACACTTACTGCTATATTAAGTCGATGAACAATCTCTCTAATTCCAACATTCTACTCATGTAAAAATATGATTTTATGTTTGGTAACACCAAATTGCTTAAATATACTTATCGAGTTATGTGAAACGATTTACAAATGTGTGAGCGCAGTCACTGCTATTAGGCGTAGTGTAACTTTTGTCACTTAGATGAATTTATTATCTACCTCACGAAGCAAATATATTTTTTACTTCGTTTCCAAACATTCTTGGTAAATATAAATTCTGTGAACTTAAAGTTTTTCAATTTACCCGCCTGTCTACAAGATAAGTTATTAGGCGTAAATCATATTGGTCGTTCTTTAATAATGCAAGCAATATTGTAGAAATGAAAACAAATTAAAAAAGAAACTGATAATATAGGTGGACTGTATTTTCGAACCCACATGTTGTTCTTTGCCAATCCAGCATCAAACCGCTAAGCCACAAGAACTTGTTGGAAATACGCGAAATTAATGATTGGGTTGTAATTATGTAGTGTGACTTAAAAGCTTTTCAACTTTAATCTCAACGAGATAATGATTAAAATAGCTTAACAAAATGATATATAATGCCGGTGGCTCCGACAATGTTGGGTGGGTTTACCTTAACCTTACGTGTTAAAGATCAAATTTGCGTGTCTGTATTTTTACTGTATTTGTCCTTCGAGTGCTCGAGCACTTGTCTGTTAAGCTCATATAAATTGAATAAACCTTAATGTTACAGCCAGAGGGTCCAAATTCGTTTGTTTTTAGGGTGGGTCAGATAATTGTGATGACAGACTGTACATCATATATTTTTTTTTAGTTTTATCATTCTCTTATTTTAGAAGTTACAGGGGGGGGGACACACATTTTACCACTTTGGAAGTGTCTCTCGCGCAAACTATTCAGTTTAGAAAAAAATGATATTAGAAACCTCAATATCATTTTTGAAGACCTATCCATAGATACCCCACACGTATGGGTTTGATGAAAAAAAATTTTTTGAGTTTCAGTTCTTAGTATGGGGACCCCCAAAATATATTGTTTTTTTTCCATTTTTGTGTGAAAATCTTAATGCGGTTCACAGAATACATCTACTTACCAAGTTTCAATAGTATAGCTCTTATAGTTTCGGAAAAAAGCGGCTGTGACATACGGACAGACAGACAGACAGACAGACAGACAGACCGACAGACAGACAGACAGACAGACATGACGAATCCATAAGGGTTCCGTTGCCATTTGGCTACGGACCCTAAAAAAGATGTCATGCATAATTAAAATTTCAAAATCATTTAGAACAATTACTTAATATTATTAAAGAAAAAAAATTAAGTGATGTCAGATTTAAAGGAGGAATTATTTAGTTATAAAATGTCAAAAAATTAAATATAATCTAAGTCAGAATAATTGAAAATGTCAAAAATGATTAAATGTGAATATTAATAATAAAGTTCGACTCCAAGTTAGTACATGATTTAAGTTTGTTCATCATTTTGCGACTGAGCCCATTCATGGTGTCAGAGGCGCTATATATATATAGGTATTAAACAACGTTCAGATTCTAAACTCAGTCTTGTAAAAAATCTTCTTATTTACCTATATTTTCGAAAACTTTTTGTCATTTATTGTGATATGAGAATAAGATTGTGAATTAAATTTTAGCGTCTTTAAATAGGAGAATTAAGCCTTCAGGTGTTTAAAAAAAATGATCTAGGTTTGGTCAACAAAACAACAAAGAAATGTGTCGCTTTTAACATGCATTTTATAAATAACTAAAGTAGATACAATTCAATAAAAAATAGTAAAATCATACCTTTGTTTAAATCAGGTAGTACATCAGACCCTACAAATTATAGACCTATTTCTGTACTACCTACCTTTAGTAAAATTTTTGAGAAATTAATTTTAGAACAAATGCAAAGATTTTTTAATAAACACAAATTATTACATAGCAAACAGTTCGGTTTTACAAGGGGTCGTTCAACTACTGATGCCGGTGTTGAACTTATAGGACATATTTATAATGCATGGGAAGACAAATGCGATGCCTTGGGCATCTTTTGTGATTTGTCCAAGGCATTCGATTGCGTTCTTCACGAAACTTTAATCAGGAAACTCCGCCACTACGGAATCCGGAACGCTGCTCTGGATCTTCTTACTTCATACTTGAGTAAGAGGATTCAGAGCGTTGATGTTAACGGAAAAAGATCTCCCGGATCTTTAGTAACAATGGGAGTCCCACAGGGCTCAATTCTTGGTCCTTTCTTATTACTTATTTATATTAATGACTTGCCGTACCTCATAAAGGATAATCATGATATAGTGTTGTTTGCAGATGACACTTCACTTTTGTTTAAACTTAAACGTCAGCAGCAGGTTACTGACGATGTAAATAGCGCGATCTCTAAAGTAGTCCACTGGTTCAATGTTAATAATTTACTTCTAAACGAGAAAAAAACCAAATGCATTAAGTTTACGTTGCCTCACGTTAGACAAGTGAAAACTAATGTGTTGGTAAAGGGCGAAGAATTGAATCCTGAAGACAGCACAGTATTCTTAGGCATAACTTTGGATGCTAAGCTTCAGTGGGGTCCACATATAGACAAATTGTCAAAAAAGCTAAGTTCCGCAGCATACGCTGTTAGAAAAATTCGTAATTTAACTGATATAGAGACAGCCCGTTTAGTGTACTTTAGCTATTTTCATAGTGTAATGTCGTACGGTATTCTATTGTGGGGAAATGCCGCTGATATTCAGACTATCTTTGTTTTGCAAAAGCGAGCTGTTCGATCAATTTATAAATTAAGTCCGAGACACTCGCTCAGAGAAAAATTTAAAGAAATTAATGTTATGACTGTGCCTTCTCAGTATATTTATGAAAATCTTTTATATGCCCATAAAAATATAAAATTGTTTAAAAAATACAGTGATATCCATGATATAAATACTAGGAACAAACACAAATTTGTTCTACCTACAACAAGGCTCAAGAAAATAGGTGGCTCGTTCAGATGCCAATGTATACGCTTTTACAATAAAGTTCCAAGCCCCATTCAAGATCTAAGCCTTAATAAATTCAAATCATTCATTAAACGTAAGTTGTGCCAGAAAGCATTTTATACCGTTAAGGCTTATATCGAGGACAAAAAGGCTTGGGATTAAGCTGCTTCCAATTTTTACATATTGAATGTGTTTATTTTTGATTTGTTGATGTTTTTTGTTTTTTTTTTTTTATATATACACTTTGACATTGATGAATTTGATATATACTATGACATTTGCTTACTTTGTAAAGTATTCTATTATTTTAATTATTGTGAATGTGAAGACTATGTGGGTCATTGTATTTATATTATTTTCTCTCTGTTCTCTTAGTTTTTGTCGTGGTCTGGCAGTTTGAGTATTTAATGTGGCCAACCCAAATGTCCTTTCTTTGGTATTGTTCGTCGGATCGTTGAGCTCCCTAAGTTTTGAGTTGAGCTGCACGATTTCTGACAAATGCGTGCACTGACTGGACAGGTCCTCTCAAACTGTTTGGTTCTTTCTTCAAAAAAACCATCTCAGACATAAATCTACATGGTCTTCACATGATCTGACCAAGATTATGTCTGGACTTTAAAAGAGACTGTGACGTCTGAGTTTGTTTCGGCCTTTCTTCTCAGACTAGTCAGATAGGAAACGCCGACCTCATCTAGTTTTAAAATATGATTGACGTGTAAAAGTGTTTGTACAAACCTACTTACAAAAAATAAAATCATTTATCATTTAATACGGTACGGTACGGTTAAATCGTCGAATCCGACTCGGCTGGGCAGCGTTCGAGAAGCTACGAAATATCTCCTCGCCCCACATACCACAGAGTCTCAAGACGAAAGTCTTTCACTAGTGCATGATGACCAGTCAGTGGCAATGAAACGTGGTCGCTCACAATGGGCCTTATTAGAAGGCTAAAGGCGAAGGCAAGGCGTGATCGAATCAGAAATGAAGAGATCCGCAGGAGAACCAAGGTAACCGACATAACCCGAAGAATTGTCAAACTTAAAAGTGTCAGTGGGCAGGGCATATTGCTCGCAGAACAGATGGGGCTAAAAGGTTCTGGAGTGGCAACCGCGTACGTAGACGACGTAGCGTTGGAAGACGTAGCGTTGAAAGGCATAAGGAACCACCTTGACGACCTTGTGAAGGCCGTAGGAACCCGCTGGATGCGGGAAGTACAGAACCGGTCGAAGTGGAGGTGCTTGCTGCTTGTACAGCAGTGGGCGTCTTTCGGCTAAAATAATGATGATTGAAGACAGTAGGCACAACAGTGATAACTATGCTTCTCAATTTACATAGTCTTCCAACTACCTACATAACTGCATGCAACAATAATTACCATTTGTTTAAATAACACGCGGACAATGACCGCTGAAGGACAGAAAAAAATGGAAGCGAATATACTTGATAGTTTTACCATTTTCGACCGATTCGATGCATGTGATTGTAAATTGGAGTTAAAACGATAATAACACGGGCGTCCGGTTTACAATTATCCGGTATGCGCGTGCCTAACCATTGCAGTAAGGGCTGCCTCTTCAAATAAACCGGGCGGATAAACCGGCGTCAATGCAATCATTGTCTGTATATGTTGTCGCTTCCCATCATCATCTACCGGACCTGCTTTGCTGGGGGTTGGTTTCAGTCTTGACACCAAAAATACGAAAATAAATATTTACGAAGAGCAAATGCTATTTGGACGCGGGCCGATCGGGTCTGGTTGTCGCAGTTCTTATGGGTTATTTTCAGCGGAGTGGTTTTTGATAAATTCGTGTCATAACCAAGACTTACAGCTAAAGGTACCCTGATACCCTGAGACCCTGATAGGGTTACCCTAGAGGGATACCCTGAGACAGAGGGTCACTAATTCACAATGTGTCAAAAATAGGCCCGGCCTATCCAAGGGCTTATCGCAGGTGTAACTTAACGTCAGTAATTATAGGATCTATTGATGTCTGAGTCTACCCTTATGTGATGTACCTAACCCTATTTAGCAACTCAAACTTTGTAACGAACCGAACAGATAAACAACATCGTTTGCCAACCTTAGTCCTATCGGCGCATTTATCAATTTTTAGTTACCAACCGGTGTAAAAATGATAAACGATCGAATTGCAATTTAGTTTCGAATATCTGCAAATTGATTGCCGTTTTGTTTATTTTGGAAAAATACGATGTAACTGTGTGATATTTTGTTGATACCGAGGAAGGAATGAGTGATTTCCGGGTGATTGAGTGGTTTTGAAACATAATATTGCCTTATGTTAGGTGGATAACTGCACCAAACAGCCATTTTTTGCATAGTTCACAGAAACGCTTTCACAGTATTTGAAAAAAACTTTTTTACAAAAAAATAACAACCGACTTCCAAAAAAAACCACTACAAAGAGAAAAATAACTTTAATTTCAGAAGTCGGTGTCACTGGTTCCGCATTTTCGTTTATTGACACCGACTTCCGAAATTCAAGTTTTCTCTTTGTAGTGGTTTTTTTGGAAGTCGGTTATTTTTTTTTTTTTGTAAAAAAGTTTTTATTTTTCATTTTTTAGTTGTACCTACCCCCACACAAATTCGTATATACTTACAAGATTTAGAGGTACCCCAATAACAACACATCTGCGTACCCCTTTAGAGGGTACAGGCGTGACGTTATGTTGTGTGATTGCATAAACAATACATAAGCGATAGCAGCAATAGCCGTTGATTTGCTGGCATTTATTGAAGAGTTCCGTCTGTCGAGTGTCTGTCTCCGAACCTCATCATCATATCTTGTCGAAATTTCAATGGGACCATTTGGGAAGTAACCCTTTCCAACAAAAAAAAAATCAAGTCGGTTGGCAAGCGACGGAGTAATGCGCGAACAAACACAAAAAAAAAATAAAAAAATACAAACATCCGAATTGAGAACCTCCTCCTTTTTTAGAAGTCGGTTAAAAACCAGATCACTATTAATAAAGTAATATGATAAGTAAGTAAAACTATCCGCTCTCGACCCCGAAAACCGGATATCAGAGTTCAAATGGGAAGTTAACAAGAAACGTAAAACTTTCCTGAAAAAGAAAATTACGCTAATAAAGTCGCAATTTGCGTGAAATAATATATTATAAGTATTTATTACTGATTCTGGGCAGCAAGTAATATGCACCAAATTGTATTTATTCGCATTTACGTTAATGTACACTTTGCAGACGAAGGGGAGAAGTAGAGGAGAGTCCTACCCCAATTGTTATAAATTATAGGGCGTATATATAAACAGCAATTTTCCTTAAAATATCAAACAGCAATTTAGGGGCAAACAAGCTTCATATTTTGAATGAAGAGATTGTGTTTTAATTGTTATTTATGATAATTATGGCCATTCTGGAGTATAAAATTGTAAACACTAGCACTAGGTACTGAGATATTATTTAGACGTAAGTCCTAATAGCTATTTTCATTATTCTAGATGATGGATCGAAAATAACTCACCAATTTGTAACTATTATTAAAGATAAACCCCCGTAACCCGGATTACCAGTTAGCACAGTCTTCGACCCCAATCCTAAGGTCACGCGAGTCGTGAAATAGGGTTGAAAATGATTCGTTTCCATGGAATAAGAACCCCTGTCATTTTTATATTGTAGGTGTTCACACAAACGGACAGGTAGCTTCCACTTCCTACTATGTTGCTGTGCTCGACGGAGTTTGTATTGGTCTCTTTTTATTAATTAACTAGCTGTGCCCGCGACTTCGTCCGCGTGGAATAGTGACTTTTCGGGCAGCATATTTTGAATTACATATACCGTCGTTTGGGTAGCAAAAAATTTACTTTACAGTAATGCTTCTCTGTATACAATATTTGACGTATGGCCATCGGGGATGAAAGCATACAGGCTCCTAGGATTGCTAACCCGTGACAGAGCCACATACAACTGACCGTGCGAGAAAAAGCTGATACTTAGATCTGCTTTATTAATTGTCATCGCAAAACATAGGCTGACTGGAAACTGGACTCGTTTAAAACTAAATGGAAAATTGTTTGGAATGAGAGGAATCTGAGGAATGAAAACACTTTCACCTTTTCCACACCCTGTTAAAATCTCTGCTTCTATCAGATTTCGTTGTAAATTGGTCACTTTTAACCTGGTGCCATTGCAAAGTTTTGGGGGGCTTAAATTTCTAAGAAGCATTATGGGTTCGCAGAAGTCTCAGACTCACGCGATAGCGCGTGAGCTTCGCGATCGACAGATAAACGTGCCTTTCGTTGTTCCCCGTTTTCCCTATTTCGAGTTGTCATCATTCGAGAACGATTTGAACTCAGTCTAGATTCTCGCTGAGTCGAAGTTTCTGCAGCGCGAAACCTAGCCTGATGTTCCCGAGTTGCAGAAAGCCTTGCCTCACGACCTTCTTCAGATTCCTGTGATCGAACTAATCTCATCCTTTTAGCATTTTTGCTACATTGGGAGAGGTTGGATCTTCTTCGAGGCATTCTTACAATAAAATAGTACTTACTACTTAACACACAGTTATTTAATAAACACGTACTATCGTAAACAATTATTTTAAAGAAAATTAAGAAAAAGAACTTAACCTACAAACCCTAAAATATAAATAAATGAAATATGCAAACAGTCATTTTTTTTTTTGCTTGAGACTGTGACTACTTTACCGGACTATTCTGTGGTTGCCTTAGGAATACTTAAAGCCTCCAGCCAGGGCTACATCTAGATTAATACTAAACGACTGCACGCTAAAGGCACCCCCTGTGGGGTACGAACCTTGGCTTAGGGCGTCGCTGGGAGAGGGCAGCAAGGGGACAGGCTGGATCGAATTAGTAGTATTAATGCTTTGATGAGCGCGGCGTTTCCTAGGACTATCTCTGAGAAGAAAGGCCGAAACAAACTCAGAAGTCTCAGTCGAGGAATTTAAAGCTACAGGCTCAGCTACAACGCGGGCTGGCGCTTCAGCGGGCAAGGGTCAGGGGGGAGAATTTACTTGGGGGCGTCGCAAGGGACCTCGGCGGCGAGGTCGGAATGTCGGTAATTTGTGTTTGTATACTGTACTGCCCTATCGCTCTCCTGGAGGAGGGTTATGGGGTCATCGGGGTCGTCGAGAACATGCCTTGGACGGCGAATTTTACTGAGTTTGGAGGGGGTGTAGTTGGCGACCATCTGAGGGTTGGGGTGATTAGCGGCTGTGGCAAAGAAACGCTTGGAGACGTTTCTTTTACTGCTGGATAGTGGGGATCTTGAGATCAACATTCATTGCGAACGAACCAAGGGGAGTTTGTGGCCTTGCGGAGGAATCGGTTCTGCAGGGTTTGTATCCTATGGATGTGACGGGGCTTTGCGTGAGCGAAGACTATGCAAGTCATTATGGGACGGATGCATGCTGTGTACAGGCGCTTTTTGCACTTGAGTGACAGGTTGCTGCGTTCATTGAGGACGGAATGAAGGCAGCCTAGAGCGAAAGAGGCGCGTGAATGGACCGTCTTTATGTGCTCTGAGATGGTGAGGAGAAGGAGAAGAATAACACCAAGGTATTTGGCTCGCTTTTCCCAAGGGATCGGCTTGCCGAACATGGTGATAGGTGGAGGGGGGGTGGGTTGTCGTCTGGGTCTCGAATAGAGCACCGCTTGACTCTTATCGGGGTTGACTTCGATTCGCCATTTCCTGAACCAAGCAGCCAACTTATTGACTGCGGTTTGGAGACGAAGTCGTAGTTGGATATGGCTGCGACCAGTGTAATAGATGGCTGTGTCGTCTGCGCACAGAGCCAATTGGGACTTAGTATCTTTAGGGATGTCGCTAGTGAACAGCGTAAATAGGAGAGGGGCGAGTACGGAGCCCTGAGGGACTCCTGCTCTGATGGAGGGCAGCGGCGCGGCTCTCAGCGCGCTTTATATAGCCATAGACGCGCAGGCGTGAGGCCTGTACGTACTCTGATAGAATACCTTAACAAATGTTCGCCGTGATTCTTTAAATTGTCATAACTTTTTTATTTATGAACCGATTGACATGAAATAAACACTAAATGTTAAGTGAAGCTTACTAAAATATATTAGTGAAAACCGCATATAAATCGAATAAGCCGTTTCTGATATTAGCGTGCACAAACACACAGACAAACAGACAAACAGACAAAAAAAAAATTAATTACAATTTCGGGTTCGGCATCGATATAATAACAACCCCTGCTAGTTTTTTTTTATATATTTCCATTGTACAGACACCACTTTTCTACAAATTTATTATATGTATATATAGATGTTTGTCTCGTCTTTCTGCCATATACTTTTCAAAAGTATTCAAAAAGGTCGCATTTAAGTACCATACAAGCTATAATCTCTACAGTAAACATAGTCGAATGCAATAAATGATTGCGTATATATATATATTGAAAGTGTTAAACTTCGTGTTGATAGTACCTAGTGGTAAAGTACAAAATTAAAATGTATATTAAGCCTAATCCTAACTTAATGATAATTGACAAAAAGGAAAAATGCGGCGAAAAACATTCACACAAATAAATTAGAATGGTCATATAAAGTTTTTCCACGAAAATCCAAAAAAATATCTTATACCTTAAGAAAGTAAATAAATCTCACCAGTTCACGGAATTAATTTACAAGATGTAAAGTGATTGCAAGCAATTCATCAAAAAGATATGATCTTGTTGTGAATGTAAGTAAAGTAAAGTTTAAGTACAAATAAGGACCTTTCGGAGTCTTTGGAGCCATTGACTTTTAATTAGTTGTTTATCATTTTGGAGGATCGTACTTTTGCTTTGTTCGTGGTACGGGTGAGTTTAGAAGTTGTGTTTCAGTGTGCTTTACTTTGTGCATCCAAAGAAACTTATTCATTCCAACTCAAACTCAAAATATTTATTTCAAATAAACCAATTACAGGCACTTTTGAATTGTCAAGGTCGGTCAGTCAAAAAGATGAAGCTAGTTGCCCGATTCATTTTTAAGATTGGAAATAAACACTCGTTCTTCTTCTTCGACGTCTATAATTAGCATGGTAATGCATGGAATCAATTAAAACGTGAATATTTTTTGAGTTCTCTCTTTACGAAGTTATTGGCAACCAAACATGAATGACGTAGAGTATATATATTAATTTCCGTCTTAAAGAAACTGAGACTAAACCGCAGCTACGCCCGTAATCCGCGAGGGGTTAGGCAGAGGTGTGTCTATTATATAATAATATTCAAACCATTAATTTCATATTTTTAAAAGAGTATGATTAGATAATCCACCTCTATTTCGTAGGTACGCATTTCATGCTTCAAACTAAGTTATCCTTCGGTCAGTGTTTAATATTAAGCATGGAAACATTCGGGAGCCGGCGGGAGATGAGGTGGCTCAATTCGTCTGATACGCAGTTACTACCAAATTGTATTTGCGAGTTTGTGCACCCATTTCACGGTACTGTCTGGTAACGGGTGTGCTCTTTGTATGGTTTGAGCATTTGGTACTGTTTGAAAAGTAATGTTGTGATTAATTCATCGTTGAGATTGAAAACGGCGACAGTGTCATGGTACTTAATGTCTTTAGATTGGGAAAAAAACGATACTGATCCCTCTGCTTATTCCTTTAAAAGAATACAAGCGTGATCTAATGTTACTTATAATGTCCTTCGTGAGTTGCTCGCTTGTTCTTGAATTTATATTGACATGAGTAAAATTAAATTAAAATGAGAAAAACTAATGGTTTAAAATCATAAGTCGCATTTAAAAATGAATATATTATCTTATTTAAATATACGTTACAAAAGGAATATTGAATTAAGTTTATTTATGCTTAAAAAAGTTAATTTGATAACACCCATTCAGTAAGTTTTAGTAAAATTTTTCAGATATCGCTCACTTCGATAAGTTTAAGTAGTACTTTAAAAATTAACGCTTAAAATTAATTTTGCCCACAAAAAGCGAACCACGCTAAATAATCTTTAGACCAAAAGGGATCTTGGAAAATTCAGATATAAAAATACCGAGGCAATCTTTTATCAGCTTAAAAGAATTTCATAAATCAGTTCTCACCATAAAAAAAGGTTGGTAGACAATTTTATAACATTCCTGAATTTATGATCATATTCGTTTACAAAATTGTTTTTTGGTAATATGATAATCGGTGTTATTGGTTTAATACGATAAACTAAGGCTTTAATCGCGATTAGTAACATTGTTTAATGTTTTTGATCGGTTCTCTGGATAAATCTATTAAAATATTTGATAAAATGGTCGGTTAAACCTCTTCTTTCATTACTTTAAGTGATCAGTATCTGAACACTTTTGAAGAATTAACCATCGTGAGGTCACGTGTATAGTGTCGCGTCGCTACTATCTGCCGCTCAACTATCGCGCTCAACTTTGTCTACCAAACAGATCTATCTGGCTATAATTTTTATGTGCTTTGCTTAATCCAACCTACCGATAATTTACTAAATATTTATTTATTTATTTTATTATTTATGTACACACAGTAAAATACATATTGATATGACATAATCATAATATGAGTACAAAGGTACTGCTTATTTCTTAAGAAATTTCTTAAAGCAGACCTGCGAAAGGAGAAGTAAAAAAGAAATGTAGACAATAGTGTGTGAGAACAAGAAGAGAACAATATGAATGTGTGAAGTGTAAAACAAAATGAATAAATATACCTACACATACGTATAACGCAAAAATAATAAATACTTAAATACTTTTGAATAATACAATAACATTGCTATATCGTATAAAATAAAGGGTGCAATGCCATCACATTGACACGATGCCACGCGTCAGACTTATCAGTGTGGCAGGTCACGTGTGTAGTGTCGCGTCGCAACTATCTGCCGCTCAATTATCGCGCTCAACTTTATCTACTGACACACCTATGCGTGCCAGTTAGTTTTACACCAACTTAGTTATATTTGGATACGTGACAGAAACATGAATTTATAAAATACATTGCAATGAATCTTTGCTTAGATTGGTCTTCAAAGTGACAATATAGGTAGGTTTTCTGTTATGTTCACTTAAAGTATAAATAATAACTGTTCAATATTAGACAACGAATGTATTTACACTGTTTCATCATACATAACTAATACAGCTGACATAGAAAGTTCATAATATAATAATTATTGTTTACATCTACTTTCGTCAAAGCTAAAATTAACTCAACATGAAATACGAGTATATACTGCATAAGCATAATTTCAATAATAATTATTAGAAGACACAAGCCGCAAACATCGTGACTAATTTCAACATCAATAATAACGTATTACCAATTAAGTAATAGGTATACTCGTAATCATAAAATTGAAACCAAAGCGAGAAGGTGTAATTAAATTGCTATCTATGCAATGCTAGGCAAAGTTTCGGTGCGTACTAGTCGGAGTAGTGAGCGTAGCATATTATTATGAGGCACGCTTCGCGTCTGCCAGAGTTAAGTACAGTTTAACCTCGGTTATCGCGCCTCGGATCCTAATGAACGTAATACATCCTACTAATATTATAAACGTGAAAGTTTGTATGGGTGGATGAGGTTGGATGTTTGTTACTCTTTCACGCAAAAACTACTGAACGGATTTGGATGAAATTTGGCACACAGATGGTTTAATAGGTAATACGGGCTGGTGTCTGCAACTCCACGACAATGCACGTTTTTTGCGTACACACTGGAACGACAGTTTCAACAGTATATAGTTCTTATAGTTTCAGAAAAAAGTGGCTGTGACATACGGACGGACAGACAGACAGAAATGACGAATCCATAAGGGTTCTGTTGTTTGCCATTTGGCTACGGAACCCTAAAAAGGGCCTCACATTTTCCAAACTACATTACATTAAATTAACAGGTATAGACCTATATTATAATGTACATAATGTACTTACGTAGATATGTACTATCTGATATTAATTACTAACAGGATAACGTCTTCTATCTTTTAGAAAAATGTATAGTTTGACCTTTTCGTCATTCAATTCTGGTACCCTTTTATACCCTCAACACGCATTTTCTAGAGACTTACGGTTCCCATAGCTGTACAAAGGTCGTAAAATAGCTGTATAAACAAAAAGTGTGTCGCGGATAGTGAGCAGTAAAACGCAAATGACGTTAAAAGCAGAGTACGGTTCGATGTTACATTCACCCTGTAGGTAACATCGACTATGTAGGAATAAGGAGTTTTTTTAGCTTCCGGGCACAATGATTAGGGTAAACCGAACCCCACGTAATGATGGACCATGTACAGACAGAATTAATGTATAAGGGAATTTAATTATCAACATAAAAGTCGCGTAGAGCCTTCCTTTTTTTGGGAATGGCATGCCTACTTATTGTATTAATCAAATAAACAGAAGAAGTAGAAACGTGCACACTTTACAGTGCTATGTTTCGTGAACAAACCACCGCATTAGAGAGTGGAGCCCGAAGTGCAGAGATATAAGCCTACGACACGCACCGATACCTTTTCTATGAATTTTACTTCAAGGATATGTTTATAGGGTAGCGGGATCGTCCGAAAGGGTTACCGCTGCCCTGAAACATAAAGGGCTAAGGAAGGAACACGGGTGGGTTTTAGTCAGTAAGAGTCTGACACTCCCTTGTGCTCCACCCAGAGCGGGAGGGGTCATTTGATGAATTCCCATCCTGAAAAAAAAAAGGATACGTTTATACGTGATGTTAGAATATTGTAAAGCTGGCTAGTTTCAATAATCCTTCTCTCTTCTTGATCGCGTACTTCATTACTGAAGGTCGTGTCCCTGGAAGGCCTTTGTAGCTTCAAGTATGATGTTCTTCCTTCAATAATCCTTACTAGACTAATATGACAATATGAAAAGTTTTTTTCAATCACGAATAATGTAGGGCAGGTCGGATGTGGCACACAGATAAAAACGGGTGTGTAACGTTTGATATAGAAAGAAAAGTTCTTATGATCATAAGACGTAATTTCATTTAATATATACTGATATTTTTTTAATATAACGATCAAATGATATAATGAATTATTGATTGATATATATATATGACGGGGAAGGAACATCAATGTTATTTTTGGGCAAGCCTTCCTCCTCGTACAATCTTCAGAAAACAGGAAATAATACCACGAACAGATAGCGTTGATTTTCTTTTATTATTTCCCAAACTTTTTAAATTACGATAATCACAAATATCCGTGATGGAAAAGGATGGAGGTTGTGAGGTTATCCGCTCATGCGCACGTTCCCTGGCAGAATGCCTGACAATCACTCCCCTTAGTAAAAATGACATTAATTGATAGTGACAACTGACAGACAAGTGGAATAACCTGACATTACTTGACAGTGACAACTGACAGACTGATAGAATAACCTCACTACCGCCATCTTGTAACAATTGTTAGAACTTTCTATGGCCTCCTGCTGCGACATATATAATTATATTGATTGATATTGAATGAGATAATTTCAGTTTACCTAATTTCATATGGTATGAAAATTTTATATAATGCACATTTGAAATAATATTCAATAAATATAATATTCAGTAGCTATAATATTCAAAATATATAAGAAACGTTTAATATAATTTGGAAATGTCTACTATTATTTTTGAAAAAACTGATTAGACGCCTGCCAATGTAATTAGACTATCTGTTATTATGTATATACCAAATATTACGCACCCGATAAAAACATACTATGAAAGTCTGGTTTCAAGTTTCATGACAGAATTTTAATAAATATTTATACTATTATTAAGAAGTTTTAATTCGTTTGTGAGCAAATCAGTTGATTACTAAAGGCTACAAAATATGAAACGCAATTGTAAAGTCAGCGAAATGAATTGTTAAGCAAATTAACTACAAACTTAAATTGTTGGCATATTTAAATCACAACAGTCATTTTTTGGCATTTGAAGTAGCTAAAACACTGCAAATTGACGTAGGGTGTCAATTTGGCCAACAATTAATTTCTGTGACTATATATTAAATTGTAAAGCAATCGTGATCGTGAAGTGTCCATAGTTACCGTATAAGTGGTGATCGTATTATGTTTATTATAGTTCAACGCTTGCTTAGTGGTTCAATTGAAATTGGTAGGGGTATATTGGGTTCGATAAAATCTGGGTCATGATCAAGACAGCGTCTGACCTACATAAGCAATCCACTCAAAAGACTCTCTACATAGCTATTAATAATTTCATCCGACTTGTTTAGCCATATGTGCCACATTGAAATCCTTCTTTTTAAACCCTGTACATTCGAAGAATGAATAAATTTAGCGATTTAATTTTTTTCTACCTCTTTGTCATTATGCTCAAGCATAAATCACCTGGACTGTTATTATCTACTGAGTTGGTTATTATTTGTACGTTTCGGCGTGGTAACTGTCTAAACAGTAATATTGCTCGGCACGTGCAGATGCTCTCTGTTGCTGAATACCTGTCACTCGCGCTGATTGAGAATGGCTCATTAAGGTCTGATGAGGGATGATGGAAAAATGTAATTAGCCGTAAGTAGTAATTCGTCCGTCGTCCACACACATACAAAATACAAATAGAAATTATATGCGTGTGGACGACGGACGAATTACTTAGTAGTTGTTGTACAGTAACCTTTCAATCTACAGAGTGCTTGAAGATTTGTGAATGATTTGACAGAGTGGTTTTACTTTTACTTTTTGACGGAGTAGTTTTGTTTAATATTTTTTCAATAGATTAAATTAGATTACATCACTGTAAACCATACTTAAGTAGAACTGTAGAAGAGAAATGTTGCGCTAACTCGGCATAAAAACTTACAGCTAACTTAGCGCTAAATTTTGTATAAGATATTACGACTGCTTTCAGTATTTGTTAAGTATGCTAACAATATCAGTTGAGACTAAGAACTTCATGCTGGTATTCAGCTGCATCTGGTTAGACTGGAAGCCGACCCCAACATAGTTGGGAAAAGGCTAGGCAGATGATGACTAATAACTTCATGCGGGTAAAATAAAATTAGCTGGCGAACCGCCGCAGACGTGGTGGCTGTCGATATTTAAACACGATAAATCAAGTTATACAAACCGATCTTGTCTAATCTAACTTTATCCTTAAATATTTTATCCTACTGTTGATTGCCCGGCTGGACAAAAGTTTGATTTGATAAGTATACGTTTAAAAACATTTGTTTGTTATATAAAGGAAAATCTTATCGAGAACTCCATTCCTAAAATAAACAATAACATAAACAGTCTGCATACTACAGAATAACAGGCTGTCAATCAAGTTTTAAAAACCAAATAGGTACTTTTTGTCCGGCAGATTTCAGAGTGAAAAAATATTTCCACTCCACGCACAAAGCGAAAAAATACACACCTTCAAACTGTGCACTTTGTTATAACCATTTTGCAATACAAAGTGCTCTACACCTAAAAAACAAGAAAACAGCTCTGTAGTATGAACCAATACATGTACACCAATACATAGCATATGGATTGGTAATCATAGGTTGTATGTGTAGACATGACGCTATCTTTAGGCACAGATTCATTTTAATAATCTAGAAGAGAAACATTAGTTTACGAAAATAGGAAACAAAAAGCCTAATCGAATTGACACAATATAACGAGTATCTCTTTCAACACTTGTATATTATGTAAGTACTTATCTGTACCCATGTAATACAATCGATGTTCGCTCTAATACTCGTGGTCATGTAAATTGTGTTTGTTTACAAATGTAGGGCGTGTTTCCGTTTCCATATTTCGGACACAGAATTAATATGCGAGGAGATTATTGCTGTGAGATTATTGAATCAATCAAACAACTCAGCCTATGGTAGTCCACTGCTGGATATAGGCTTCTCCCACCCAGGCTGCGCCACAACACCCTGTTCTCCGGCTTCCGCATCCAGTCCACACCCAGCAACCTTCTTTAGGTCGTCCGTCCATCCAGCTGGGGGGCGTCCCACACTACGCTTCGTCTGCTCCACCGATTTGCCGAGTGAGATTATTAGATAAATCCAAATACTGAGTCAGGTAGGCGATCGTAACATTGAACTATAGGCAGACTCTTCAGTGGACGATCTAATAGTTGCGTATACAATCACTACACTATACTAAATTGTATCCTCACTACAATGCGCTGACACAGCATTGCAAACCTCCACAATGCACTACATATCTACAATATATACTATAATCGCGATTATACCGAAACAACAATAGCACGATGATATATGTATATCGTTACGTCACGAAATAACCTCGGGATAGCCATGGCTTAAACATTGGATACTGTTGAATGTAGGACTTCGTCTTTGTCCGCCAAATTTGGGCTCGTCGATTGTAGTTACTTAAATCCCGAAATTAAATTTAATGCTCAAAATAAGCCGAAAAAACACGTTTCCGGTATGGTCAATTGAAGGGGTCTCGCTTTAATTTTTAAGTTTACTTCATTTTTATTATTTCTTGTTATAGCAGCCTTAGTAGGACACTGTGTGAAAATAACAATCTACGTATTATAATTTAAAAGTTACAGCACTGTAACAGACGGACGGATAGACGAGTGGACAGCGGAGCCTTAGTAATAGAGTCCTGTTGGCACCCTTTGAGTACGGAAACCTAAAAACGATACTTTCCTATATTAAAAAAAAAAAAATCAAATTGAAAAAGTGCAATTTAAAGTGAATAAATAACAAGCTATAGGGAAAATAATGACTAAATTGTTATACTATATCATGCACGGCAGATTCTGTTAAAACTGACCATAGAGTTCAGTTTTGTAGTACCGGCTAACCCGACCAGTCCGACCACTGACTGATTAACATCCGAGTTTTGAGACTGACAGTTATAATATATAATATAATAAATATCCCTGGACATTTCACACAACCAGTTTACAACTAAATTGAACAAAAGCAATTACGGTACAACGTCTAGTTAAAAATACATAATATTTTGTAAATTGGACCGGAAAATGATCAAAGAGAAACAGCACAGTAATGGGCACGGAAACAAAATTTATTTAAATAAAAAGTTAATTATAAGTTAGTTAATTACAGTATTTTCCACAAAAATAATTAAATAACTCTAGCCCACGACTCCATTTCGAAATTGTTTCGTGTTTCAATGTAAAGCTCACTCTAAATTATTGTACAAAAAGTAATTTAACTAAGTAGAGTATGTCGCTATAACTACAGAAGTGCGTACAAGAGCCCTTTTCAATTTTACTTCAGGATTTTAATAATTTCAGAATCGACCAGAGTCTAGCTCCATCTCTCAGGATTAGTCACTATCACAAAACACGATTATTCTTAGTGAAATATATGTAGGTAATATATTTTAGCATTAATATACTCCCTACCCGAAGACACATCTCACAAGTGGTCTATAACATCACAGTGCACATAGAACTCTCCGAATTTGGACAACGATATCGCTTCAATCTTCACTCGTATTCTAAATGCAGAAAGAGTCGGCTTGCCTTTGTTTTATTTTCATAGAATCTGGAGAAGGTCAAAAGGTAATTAATATCCCGATATAAAAACGTTCCACGTGGAGAAAAAGGGTGCTAAACAATTACAGATAGTATTTCACCTGCCACGTGGAGGCTATTTAAATGCTCGCACTTTAAAATTGCCTCCACGAGTGGAGGTGGAGACATTACTTAATTGTGTTTACTGCCGGCGCGCACTGGGCAGTCAACCTTGGTTGAATACTGTAACCATTGCATGATTTTTTATTATTTTATAATAACTCGTATCAAGAACAAATGCAGCTAGTGTCTAACAAAATAAGTGCAGAAATCGTAAAGAAAAATAAATCCGCCATATCTCAAGTATAAGTCAAAATAAACGGCGCAATACAAACACAACTTCTCATACGCCACATCGATATTATCCGGCAGAATTTCGTGCAGTTTGTCTCACTGTAAAACATAGCCCTTCCTACTAATATATTGCTTGGTGCCGTCATACGAGCCTCGTGAAATATGAATAACAAATGTACTGGATTGTTCGGCTAACGAAACAATGCGTGTTTCTCGCATTCGTTTAAATAATGCACCGTGTAAATATAAGGGCTGAGAATTGATTGAATGGTGCGAGAATTAAATGGTGTGAAATGTTACAAGCCAGTTGGTTGATAGATGTCGGACAGTCAGCCACAAGGCTTTATATAGTGATGTAGAGATTCTGACGGTTTTGTGCTCGGCTACTGAATTTCCAGTAATATTATAGTGAACCTCTCTGCAATTTTATTGAAATATAATACAATAAGAGCCCTTACAATTTGATTATTTACGTCAAAATTGAGTACTTAAGTAGTATATATTGCGAAGGACGAACTATATTAACAAGATAGCAATTTAGATTCTGTGTAAAGCTAATTTTGTAACGGATAACTTCTGAAAAGCACTTTAGAAGGACCTAGAATGTTTGATCCTTAATAAATATGTTTGAACTTACTAAAGTTGCCGACTGTACAACCAATGTAAACCAATATTATTCACTTTTGGACGTGTTAAATTATTTTCAGGAGCTGATGAATAATTCATAATGAAAACTGAAGTTTATATTCTTCACCATCCAACTGAACTAACGCGATTAATTACATTACAGCATTTCACGTACGAATTTTTGCAGACCTCTAAAAATCTCTTGCCCATCTAAACCGGATTATTAGTATATGAAACACGAGTATGTAAATCGTCAAAATGCTAGTTATTATCGTCAGTTTGCTTGCGTTATAAAAAGAGGTAAATTCAAAATTGATAACCGACAAGCGTACCTCGTCCGCATGATATATTTAGTTTGTATGAACGGCCGACAGGGGATAAAAAATTGTCTGGTCATGTCCAAGCTGCATTGTTATTGCATATGGTTTTTCATTTTTTGGTGTAGGTAATCAAAATACACGGATTATTTTGTGTGTATATTCTTTTAGAGAGAAAAAATGTGTGAGTAAAATATCGCTTTGTTTCCGAGTGTACACATGACGGCATGTTCGGCATGTTCGGCTGCCACCAATAAAACTAAAATTATTTAAAAAAATGTGTAGTGCATGTCGATGTTATTACAATCATTTACCAAATAGTTTTCAAGACTTACCGCTGACAATGTTTAAAAAAATACTTTTCAGACTATTAATATTTTAAAGATTATTAACATTATAAAGACTATTTAGATGACAAATCAGTAGAATCTGAAATTTGTAAGTTAGATTAATTGACATCGCTGAATGTGAAAACATTTGCACGCCATGTTATGACAGGATATGCTGAAACAAATTTACTGTAACACCTTATGTACCATATTCTAGAAAATAAATATTTTTTATTGATTTTGACTCATTGGGTAAGAGGGACCCGTGGCTAAATAATAACAGCCGCACAGGTCGATCGGTCAGGTTAAGCTACGCTCGCCGCGGTTGGTCTGTGGATGGGTGACCATCTTTACATACCGAGACCCCTCCGTGGCTCGGAAAGCACGTTAAGCCGTTGGTCCCGGGTGTCATTCGTGGATCTTTGACAGTCGTTACGGGTATCATTAACCAAGGGGTATCGTATTACCCAGTAACTAGGTTGTGGAGGTCAGATAGGCAGTCGCTCCATGTAAAATACCGGTATTCAGCTGCATCCGGTTAGACTGGAAGCCGACCCCAACATAGTTGGGAAAAGGCTAGGCAGATGATGATGATGATTTGACTCATTGGGTACATACCGTAACTAGTTTCGATGTCAGAGGAAATAGCATTTTAGTGCTACTATCTATAAAACTATTATAAATATTTCCATATCTCCGTCTGTCGGTACGTTACGACAGACACACATACATGCCATTCTCAAGACACATTCTGAAAGGTAAGGAGTATATTTGCTCGCTCACTCTGCGACTGAGTACATTATTAGCCTAGTTTAGCTTCAGTGAAGTTAGTCTTAAACTTGTTCGGGACAAGCTGATACACTCTCTGTTTTTATTTCGACTAGTGCTTCAGATTAGAGAGGTATCTGCTTTTTAAGGAACGAGTTGTGCATTTTAACTTAGTTTTGTTTAGTAGTTGTCTAAAAGGATTAAGATACATAAAACTAGTCTCCTTATACCACGTTACACACACAAATACTGCACACATACATTCAAACAACGTTCATACAGTCCACTCACTCATTCAAAGTTCACTCAGTTAATGATCGAAAGTAAGTTTAGTTCAAAATAAATGTCCGTTGAATAAAGACACGTAACGAGTTTTCTTTTCACCGAAAAATAATTAGCGCCCTCCCTTCGGTCGATCAAGCGCATATGTGATGCGCCGACAACCTCAATACCCTAAACAGTATTCTTAGTTTCTTGTTGTAAGCGGGGTTTTATTGGTTGAATAGTTGCACCTGAAGTTGTTATTGTTGTTTAATGCGTGCTACTTCAAATATAACGCCTTTTTCAATAATTTTCGATCACTTTCACAACCAGTTTTACTGCAAACAACTTATTTCTTAAGCATATTTCTACAAGTCTTCGCGAGCTCTAAGTAAAAGATAATAATAAATTATTTTATTTCGCAAGTAGGTTTGTACAAACACTTTTACACATCAATCATATTTTTAAAAATTAAATGCCGACCACATCTAGTTTTTCTAAGAAGATTGATTCCGAAACAAACTTAGAGGTCACAGTCTCTGTAAAAGTCCAGACATTAATCTTGGTCGATGAAGTTTGCAGTGAACCACTCTAATTTGTTATTCAGTTGCGGCGATTTTTTATAGCCAAAAAACAGTTATGATTAATGCCAACCCTAGCTGCAAACAGTAGGTGTTCTACTCGTAATTTGTGAAGAAAGAGGTAAGATTGGGTAACAATTTTGAAATTCGAAGGCTTTTTTTGTAAATGACATTACGGTCTGTAATGTTTTATTCAAATGATTGTAAACATTTTTCTTTTGTTTCGATTCTGTAGGACAAGGAATATTTATAAGATTGATGCAGGGGTGCCCTCGAAGGGCAAATACTGACCTCACTAGTGATGTCCTTCACAAAGGTCAGATACGTATATGTACTAGTTTGTAACCGGGAATAAGGTTATGACTTATGACCAAATGTATTGTGGACAAAGCAAAAGTTGGATAATCTATGCGTTTTATGTCTGCCTATATTCGTGAGAATATCCATGGGTTTATGTATCAACTAATTTAATAATAGGTTCTCATTAAAGAGATGGTATAGAATTTAAAGTCGGTTGACTCAGAATCTCATAATTGCATTGCTACTGTAACACAAACTAATAACCGATTTTGAAGCTTAGGTTCGCATCATTTAAACCATTGGTATTGGGTTCTCGATAGCCAGATTGGTGCCAATATTGAAACATCTAGAATGTAGGAGCATTGAGAAGTCAGTGCAAATTTGTTCCAAAGGGAACGTTTCTATTACCAACAATATCTGACAGTTACCTTCTTTACCAAGCGCTATTAATTTAATTTTGGAATCTCTGATTTAGGTGATATTTCTTTAAAACAATACCAAAAAGTTAAGATTTGGAGACATACAAAAAATGTGAACGGTTATAATGTTTTTGATAAGAATGTATAGATATTATCTCAAATAGAGTAGTAACTATAATCTCTGTTTAACTAAAATTTGCTTTTATAAGCTTGTAACCCAAAATATATTATTTAATATAATATATTATTTAATATAATATATGTCGGCGGACATTAGAATGTTATTGTCAAGAGTGACAGGTGGTCAACGTCACTCTAGCGGCCATCTTAGGAGGCACTTTCCTTGAGAGCGGTCGCCAGCGCCCCACGTTTTCGACGAATCGCTATCCATCACCTTAATCAAAGTTTATTTTAAAGTGGTTAGTATTGGTCAGAATATTAGTGATTATCATTACGCAATTGTAGAATTATTTTAATGTTATAGAAGCTAAATCGTTGTTTCGAAGACAATACCCACGTTGCAAGATGGATTCTGATAAAGGCCGTCCTGAGCTTTTATATATTATTTAATATAAATTATATTATTTAATATAATCAGCCAGCAGGGTTCTCACTGCTGCGACTGAAGGCTCTTCTCTGTAAGAGGAAGTAGACCATATTTCACCACACGCTTCCATTCAGATTTCTAAGCAACATAAAAGCGAAAGTTACCGTAAACGACATACAGCATTTCCGTTCTAACGATTTCCCATAAAACCTCATAAAGGCACCGGATTACGTACCTTCCATTACGCATTAACAAACATCACTCGTTCAAATGAGTGCAGATGTTGAACCAAGGCTCGTTTACATAGCGCCCCACGTTTGGTTCCCGTGTAGTTAATTTGCTTAGCCGAGCGGCAAGGATTCGATTCTCCGGAGAGCATTACTACCAGTCGCGGATCGAACTCTTAGCGCTTTGTTCCTGGAAGTCTGTTTATGTAAAGGTATTATCGAGAACCCAATACCAATGGTTTAAATGATGCGAACCTAAGCTTCAAAATCGGTTATTAGTTTGTGTTACAGTAGCAATGCAATTATGAGATTCTGAGTCAAAGCTAACAAAAATATGCGATTTCGCTTAGTCAACCGACTTTAAATTCTATACCATCTCTTTATATATATTTTTTTTTAATCTAGTTTTTATTAGAGGCTTTTATCCACAGTGGTATGTCAGCCTTATCATAACTTAAACTATTCTAAACTACTACAAATATAATACACATTGTTAATGTCGGAACAAATCAGCAAGTAGATTCGCTATTTCAGGTGAAGGTTGCGCTAAAATTTTAACATAAGGACCAATGTCATATTCATTTACTTTTATTCTACTTAACAGTGTCTCTCTTTCCTTCTTTGTCTTAGTACACTCCATAAGTAGATGGTGAACATCTTCAACCGTTCCGCATGTTTCACAATTGGGAGAACTCACTTTATTCATTAAATAACCAAACTTGCGGGATGGGTAGTGACCAGAGCGTAATCTGTGAAGCAGAACAATATCGATGGCCCCACAGAATAAACGTGTAAGTCAAAAACCACAACTTTTCAGGAAAAAATAAAAACGATTTAACTTGAATAACTGTTGTTTGGTAGTATATAGGGTTAAACAAATTATATCAAATTAAAGATAAAAAAATATATTATTACATTAGATTTTTTATTTATTTTTTATTTAAACGGTTTTCCGACAATTTATGAAAAACAATTTTATTTTTTTATTCTTGTTAATTTCTATGACTAGATAACAGTAAACTTTCATTACACTTTTATTCGTGTAAAGTGTCAACAAACAAAACTAATAATATTATATTACACTATTATTCGACAGTAATCAAGCTTCTTTAATACCTAGTTACAAGCATAAGCACGAGTGTTTACAGTAACTTACTGTATTGTTTGATTATTGTAAAGATAAAATGCATTTATATCAATGTTCATAAGATCGAATCTCATTTATGTAATATACTTTTGTTATTGCATGGTGAATACTGTAAACTTCATCAATTAAATAAAGTAACTATCTACTTGGATAAAAACTAAATAATAATCACAAAGTAAACAACTTAAATTTCTTTCATGATTAGGAAATAGCTACATAATAGCTAGAACAGATAACAAAAAAAAAACCGAATCATATCGTAATCTGAAATACTTAATCTTCCCCGTCACTATCATTGGTGACAGAGATCGAATTGTCCAAAGGAACTAAATTTCTATAAAAAGTTTGGTAATGGTCTGGTATGACTCCTGAATCACACAAACTTATCAAATCCTTATGTAAAGAAAGGGAGAGGTATAGGCAGCAGTTCAGCGTATGCAAGTCTTAAGTTTTCAGGATCTTCAGTAGGTACTCCTCGCCGCCTTCTTGAATTAGTTCTTACTATGATTTGCATCTCCCATAATTCGTCTTCAAAACTATACCTGAAGTAAATTGAATGAGGATGCTCGTGATGAATAAAATAAAAATAAACGTGTTAAAACAAAAAAATCTGTAAAAAAAAAGAGTTATTTCAAGAGCATACACTTCCTTCTCATTTATAAAACAATGGTGAGACCTACTGTCTTGTATGGGGATCAGAATGTTGGGCCATAAAAGACATAAATGAAAGGCAATTGCATGCAGCTGAATGAGTATGCTGAAAGAGATGTGTGGTATTACGCCAATAGATACAATAAGAAATCAAAATATAAGAGAAAGTCTGAAAGTGGCACCGGTGACTGAAAAGTTGAATGGAAATCGGTTGTCAGGGATGAGCATGTGATGCGGAGGAATGAGGAAACGGTCTTCAGGCGAGTTTTGATTATGAATGTGGATAAGATAAGAGTAGAAGAGTAGAGAGTATGAAAGATGATATAGCTAGAAAGGGGGTGACTACCGAGATGACAACTAATAGACAAGTATGGAAGAAAAAGACATGTTGCGCCGACCCGAAATAAATTGGGATAAGGACAAGAGATGTCTGTCGAAGGACCGACGGCTGGTGGAGCAGACGAGTCCTGGAGTGGAGACCACGTATAGGCAAGCAAAGCGTGGGATCAGCTAGATGGACCGACGAACTTAAGAAAGTGTCTAGGACAGACTGGATGCGGAAAGCAGAGGACAGGGTCTTGGAGCCTGAGAGAGGCCTATGTCCAGCAGTAGACTGCAATAGTCTGAGTTGATTGAAAGGCAAGAGAAAGAATGATAAATGACTAGCTGCGCCCCGCGGTTTCACCCGCATAAGTTTCGATCCCGTAAGAATATCGTGATAAAAAGTATCCCATTTGTTAATCCTGGTTATGAATCATCTGTGTGCCAAATTTCATCTAAATACGTTCAGTGGTTTTTGCGTGAATGAGTAACAAACATCCAAACTCAAACTCAAACTCAAATCATTTAATTCAACTAAACCAATTACAGGTACTTTTGAATTGTCAAAGGGTCGGTCAGTCAGAAAGATGAAGCTAGTTGCCCATTCCAAAGCGTAGGTACCTATGGAGAAGAACGGGCAAGAAACTCCATGGACACTCTTTTAAATCATAAAATTGTTACAAAATATTTGATTACATCATTCGTGTTGAAATTAACCATGTGAGAACGATGTAGAAATACGTGCACGTTAAAAGCGTCCGTTATAAAAAAAACAAAAACAATTCAGAAATTAAAATAAGCCGAGGCAGCTAAGAGATGACCAGTCCCTACTGGCGGCGCCCGTTCACGAACATGACGTATGGATCAGCACCATTCAGCTCAACCATTTTGGAGGGAACTTAATGATCCAACACACACGCCACCACCAGCGAGACATTTGAGTGAGCATGACATACTCACAGCTGCCAGGGCACATTCAAGTCAATGAAAGACGTACCCAGTAAATGGTAGCTTTATAGAAAGTACATAATGCTCACACGTGTGCTATGCAATTATACAATTCTAAACAATTGAGTTTATACAATGCAAAGATAGTTTTTTTTTTCCAATGTTCAGCAGCTCCAACAATGTTTCCGAATGCTAATTAGTTTATGCGCCTCTGTGGAGCAGGACCAGCATTGAGCCAAGCAATTTTGTCAGCGATGTAATCCCCTAACTTATAGTATGCTCGGCTACATAGTGTGCGTTTAATACAAGATTTAAATTTCGTTTCATTCAGTTGGAGTATGTGGGGAGGAATTTTATTGTAACATTTTAAACAGTACCCCATGAAGGATGAGTCTACTTTAGCCAGTCTGAAACCTGTTTGAACTAATTGGTCCCTATTTCTAGTCCTATAATCGTGTCTTTCACCTCTTTTATTGAAAAGATTTAAATTTTTTCTTACGTACATTATGTTTTCATAGATGTATTGACAAGGTACCGTCATGATGTTAATATCTTTAAACAGTTCCCTTAAAGAATCGCGCCTGCGGAGGCCATATATTGCTCTGATGGCTCTTTTCTGCAGAATAAAAATGGACTCGATATCTGCAGCCCGTCCCCATAGTAAAATACCGTAAGACATGATACTATGAAAGTAACTGAAATAGACTAGCCTCGCGGTATCTACATTAGTAACTTGACGGATTTTTCTTACAGCATAAGCTGCCGAACTTAGCCGTCCTGCAAGAGATGTTAAATGAGGACCCCATTGCAGCTTTGAGTCGAGCGTGATCCCCAGGAAAACAGTTTTATCGACGAATTCTAGTTTCTCTTTGTTCAATACTATGTCACAATCACTACTTTTAACATTTGGTAAAGCAAATCTTATGCATTTAGTTTTTTTCCCATTTAATACCAAATTATTAGCAGTGAACCAATTTTGTACCTGCAGTAGGGCGTTATTTACGTCGTCAAGATTTGATGCACGCCTATTTATCTTAAAAATTAAGGAAGTATCGTCAGTAAATAACACCATTTGTGGTTGGTTCTTTAATAAATGGGGTAGATCATTAATATATACTAAAAAGAGGAAAGGACCCAAAATCGAGCCTTGTGGAACACCCATTTTTACTTTTAAAGCAAGAGAATTGACACCATTTATTTGAACTTTTTGTTGTCTATCATATAAATAAGATTTTACTAATCTGAGCGCAAGTTGACCTATTCCGTAATGCTCGAGTTTAAAAAGTAAGGTTTCGTGATTGACGCAATCAAATGCCTTGGAGAGGTCACAAAAGATTCCTATGGCATCTTGGGCCTCCTCCCACGCTGTAAAGATGTGCTTTAATAAGGTTACACCGGCGTCAGTCGTACTATATTGCTGATCATGTAAGATTTTGTTGGTGTTAAAATGATTAAGCATTTGATTGAGCATTACCTTTTCGTACACCTTGCTGAATACGGGCAACACGGATACTGGTCTATAATTGTTGGTGTCTTTGCTGTCCCCAGATTTAAAAAGCGGTATAACCTTACTGTATTTCATTAAATCCGGGAAGACTCCTTGATCTACACACAAATTAAATATCAAAGCTAAGTATGGCGCTATAGTCTCGATTATGGATGTACAAACTTTGATAGACATTCCCCATAAATCTTCGGTCAATTTGATTTTGATTTGCCGAAAAGCTTTTATAACAATCATAGGGTTTATATGTTTAAATTGAAATTCAACCGAGCAGCCTGGAACGTTAGCTCTTAATAGATCAATTGAGACAACGGGTGAGGAATTTAAAACTTCCGTCGTTTTACATGGTATATTAGTAAAGAAATTTACAAATTCCTGAGCTACTTCTAAGTTAGAGCTTATGGCACCACGTGAAGTCTCCAATGCGTAATCATTGTTTCGTATTTTATTCGCACTAGTTTCGTTGTGTATAACTTTCCAAACAGTTTTTATTTTGTTTTCCGCCGTTTTGATCTTGTTACTAATGAACAGGGCTTTAGCTATCTTGCAGGTATTTCTAAAAGTTTTGGAATACATAGCAACATACTTGTTGAAAGTTTCAGTGTTGATATAAGGCTTAAGGCCGTACAGCTCGAACAGTCTTTCCCTACTAATCCTAATACCTCTAGTTGCCCAGTCACTAAATATAAAATTAGGGCAGATATTTTTTATTTTCTTTTCAAAAGTTTTATTGAATTCAGTGTGCACTATTGAAAAGAAATCCTCATACAATTTATTTGCATCGTTCATATTATGATCCAGAACATTTAACTTATTATTTACGGTACTATTAAATCTATTTAATTTGCCAGTCGTTATTGGTCTAAATTGTATTTGCACTTTTTGCAAAGGTGTTTTAAACTTAAAAGTTACCGTTTGTCCACTATGATCGGACGGCAGATAATTTACGATGGCTTTATCTAAATAATCACAATCGCAGAAGACATTATCGATACAAGTAGCAGAAGATGGGGTTACTCTAGTCGGTTCTGTAAAAACATTAAATAAATTGAAAGATTTAAAAAGGCTTAGTAATCTACTGCTATTTGAATTATTTTCCAAAATATTAATATTAAAATCACCACAAATAATTGTGGTTTTGTTACTGGATGCAAGTTTTGCTAGGACATCTTCCATTATTGACTCAAATAAAGAAAAGTTCTGATAATTAGGGGGTCTGTAAACGCACACTACAACATGCTTATCTAGCTCAACACAGGACAGTTCGATACAATGTTCAACTGATAAATCCACTATGTCGTTTCGTTGCTTGGATTTTAAACAATTTTTTATTAAGATTAGAGAACCTCCACGTAGCATAGATTTACGGTCCATCCATCCATCCAAACTTTCGCATTTATAATATTAGTAGTTTGGAGGTATGAGGAACAGGGTGTAAAGTTCACTCAACCTCCATAGAAAAGGGAGGATCCTCCGACCAGACGGGTGTTGACGGTAAACTCTGCTTGCGAGATGCAGGATTTGCGTGACGTCAGTATGACGCGTTGTTCGCACGTGGCGTTGTAGATACCGCTACATCACTCCCCTCCGGAGACCGGAGGTCGATAGTGGGCTGAGTCTTGTATCTTGCGACGCTTTGCCAGGCCAGCTGAGGTTCCAGTGAGTCGGAACCGGTTGTTGCATAGTTCACGGTGAGTCGGAACTGTCTGTGGAGATGTCCCCAGTGAGTCGGGGTGGCGCTGCGTTATACTCCAGTGCATCGGATGTCGTACAGCGCCGGGTTGACCAGGAGAGGGTGCTCTGCTTGTTGACCGGCCGAAGGTGCAGTGTGCTGTGCCAAGATTGCTGATGAGGCTGAGGGTGATGACCAGGTATGCGCGGACGCTGCATGCTGGTGATCAGGATACCAGTTGAAGCCGTGGATGCTGGCTGGCTGGGTGACTCGCCGTTGAAGCTTGCGGGAGTGATGATGATGACGTCACGCAGAAGTGTTTGCACGAAGGCTGCGCTGACTTTCATACCAAAACACTAGTATTTGAACACTTAATGCTATAAACAATCCGATTAAATACCGTAGGAGCCAATGCAATACTTTAATTTTAAATATAAAAAATATTTTAAAACTTTCATTCCACAAAATGACACATTAGGAATAAAAATTAAGTGCGTCATTACACGAATAAACGTGTAAGCTGCTATTATACAAACTCGAAGAAGTGCACAAGTCCTCTCAAACGTTTGCTTGTTTTAACACGTTTATTCGTGTGAACTCAGGGACCTAAAAAGCAAAGCGTTTAACAATAGCATATACTTTTATACTTGTGATATAATTGCATGATTTTTCCCTAGAATAAAGGAATCAAATGATATAATAGGCGTATTTTGAGTCAAAAATTTATACAAAAAATTGAGAAGGTGCTGCATAGGTCAAAGAAACGAAAAATGCAATAAAAAAATATTTGTGTAAGAGCTCTTGCACGTTTATTCTGTGGGGCCATCGATATGATATCTACTCATTTCCTTGATAGCAAACCACGGTATTCGAGGAGGCTGATATTGTAATGTTTTGTACCAGATACCCTTTTCCCTACTTCGTTCATCAAAGTACTCCTTAAACCTATCATAACAAATTGTTTTGCAATAACATAATTGTTCTAAATAATAAGGTAGGATACAAAATTCTTTCATCTCTTTATTGAGGACCTATTATTCTTCTATTTCATCTCTTTATTGAGGACCTATTATTACATTTTGATACTAGTTGAATGAAATCACTGTTTTTCATTAAAAGTGTTGCCACGAAACTCATCACGGGCTTATAATTAATGCAGTCCGTAAATTTGCCCAAACGCACGCTTCTGCGTGCATCTGATGGCATCTTGCAAACGAACCAAACTTGCCATGGCTAACACAAATTTATTCGGGCGCGCACACACCAAATGAATCCAACTGCCATTTACGTCACAGTCGCGAACTAGCTCCGACATTTCCCCAAACGCCCGCACCATAATCTCAGTTAATCCTGACGAATAAATAAAAGGTACGATTGATTGGGTCCCGAACAATACACATAACACAAAGGATGGATGTAAAGCAAACACAAATCAGTCCGTTTCATCTTGTTCAAGTATATTCTCAGGTGGAAATTTGTCTATAAACAAACCACAATAGCTAGGAGCGCCGACCCGCATACTGATGTATGAGCGAGCGGCTCCACCGCTGAGACGAATTATGATTTTGGATGCCTGATCTATGCTAATATGAGAGGGTTAGGACCGTAAACTGTGGCTGCTTTATGAAAACAATGTACGTGGAAAGTTATTTTAATGGCGAGCTTGCTGAACAAACAATGTTGATCGGCTTTGTTGGCAGTTTTGATGACTAAATGAGGCAATAGAAGGAATTGATTAAGAAAATGTTTTATTTGACATTTAATAATATTTGAGCTTTTATCTTTTCATCTTTTAGTTATGCAGAAAGGTTTTTTTATCGCAATCGTAAACGTTTAATATTATCAACATTGAAAAGCCGTTGATCAACCAGAACCCGTGTAACAATGCAATTATGATCCAAAGGAACGGGAGCGGCTAGGTGCCCTGCAAATCCGGAAACCCATGGACTCTTGATTTGATTTGAACAGATTGATAATAATAATGATGATGATGATCGATTATCATAATGTTTTGTGGGTAAACCGTATCTAGACTTCAAGTGTCTTCAAGTGACAGCTAGGTGAACAGAACCCAGCAATGCATAAATATGTAAGCTATCACGCCCTTTATGCCTGGAGGCTTTTATTTGGGTAGTAAGTTTTTATTTACATTTTATTTTAATTGATTATTTTTTAACTTACTCAAGTTAAAAAATAATCAATTAAAATAAAATGTACGTATAGTTTTTATTATATTTGTTGGTATTTTGGCGTGGCTAGCTGACATAGGTATAGCAAATAATTTAATTTCAAGTTCTGGTCTTGTAATGTTAATTACTGAACAAAGGTACCTAGTATTAGTCATAAGTCATAAGTCATTTATTCATTTGTTAACACAGGTACAATAAATAGTTGTTACAAAAATTTAGAAGAGCGCTATGTTATACCCGAAGGCGTACAAATATTTATAGAGGTCATTGATATTAAAATTGATAACATAACTAGATTAATGGAATGCATGTAGTATTAATTGATTTGACAAAAATAAAAACAAAGAAAAGTATATAAATGTCAAGGAAAAATATAAAAATGTAAATAAAAAATGTCAAAAGGAAAAATATAAAAATAATGTCAATAAAAATAATAATAATTAAAGTAATACAAAATGTCACGTGCAATGTTAAATTAATGGAATTGAACTTAATAACATACTAGGTCAATGAGTACTAACTAAGGTCAAAGAGAGTCATTACATTTTATCTGTCAAAAATTCCGAAATGCTGTAATATGCCTTATTCAATTATCAGTATTGTATACAATCAAGTATTTTCTAACTGAACAGACAGCTGTGCTGCTGGGGAGTTTGTTGCGCCACTTCTTCCCAGCGATAGCACTAGGAAGTGGTGAAGGGCGGGCGTTTTTGGGGGACTGTCTTTTGTAATTTTGACGTTCGAAAAGTGCTTATTCTCAGCCTAATTTGAATAAATGACTTTTGATTTTGATTTAGAAATAAATTGCACAGAAAAATATTCGTAGAAAAAAATACCACTAGGAATATAAAAAAGTAGGTAATCTAATATTTTACTTCATTTAAACACAATTATTGAAAAAAAAAATACACAAAAAAAATTGGTTCTCTACCAATTTCAAAACAACAGTTTTTTCTAGACAGTTTATAACAAGTCCAGTTTCAACACAATACTTCGCCTACGTTTTATTTGGAGTCAACCTCCGTGATACGCAGTTGATTGATGATATTTAGAGAGCACACGCCGTGAGCCGGTTAATGTTTCAGCAAACACCATCCGATAGTTTTACATCAGAATGTTCATAGAAACTTGAACTGTGTTCATAATACCACGTTAAGCAAGTATGCAGAAGGATTTTGATTGATTCGTAGATAATTGTTAATGTTTAAGAAAGTTTTTGGCAATCACTTTTTAAGCAAACAGTATCAAATATCTTTTCGAATTACATAATCAAACGCATAGTGCTTTTAGAATACGATATCTTGATATTTAAGTAACCGTCGTCCCTTTGTCCTCATAATATTCATAACAGTAATAGAGCTTGTAAAATAATACGGTTAATTAATTATTTTGCTTCATGAAGATTGTCTTAGAAACACCAGTAGTCCAACATTTTTTTATGATTGCATAACAATATCAATTCGTAGAATAATTAACTGCTGGAACAAGCCAAAAGCAAAGCCTAATTAAACTACGACGAACGTATTAGGTAATTGGTATGCCATTGATTGATTGTGTTGGTCTGACCCCGAACAAGTTACCGTTCAACTAACGTGGCTATTCTAGTTTAGACGGATTCAATCTACATATTATGGTTATTAACTTACAATCTATTCGTATTCAGAATGATAGACTACGCCAGTGATTAAAAATAATGTTCGTCTATTAATCACGAAGGAGGTCGCAACTGTAGTCATTTCTGTTCCAAAAGATGTGAGGAAAATGTAATGTAAACAAATGGATCGGATAACGAACCTGTGGATATCCATTTATGGTATAACCTCAATTTTAGTTGATGATTTTTCAGTTCTTAATTATTCAAACAATTATTATTGGAAACAGTAGGTACTGATAACACATTGTAACCTAAATAGAGATGAAAGTGTTACTAGTTCCCTTTATGAGTGGTTGCGTAAGAATTTAAATTGAACAGAGTTTGCTTACATTTTCATCAGATACTTTTGGTCCAGACCAATAGGCACTGATAAGTTTTACAGCTAACTATGTAATTTACTAATAATACGCAGACACACAATACAATATTTAGTGTAATACGCCATTGATTGATGATGTTGGTCTTGCCGTGAACAATGTTCAAACGCCGCGACCCTAGTTCAGTCGGATTCAATATACTGATATTGTGATTAATGGTAATCGAGGGCTTGTGAGGGCTCGCGAGGGGACCAATTGTAAGTAACTTTCACGGGTGAAGCACATCACTAGTATTTTTGTTTCTTTTCCTTCTTCAAATATATTTATTTAATTTTGTTAGTACAGTATAATTTCAATCAAAGCATACGTATCTACGAGTTTCAGAGAAACGTGTTCAAAGTACTCCGAAATCATGTATAAGTAAAATCGATTCCTATATCCAAACTAATATTATAAATGCGAAAGTAACTCTGTCTGTCTGTCTGTCTGTCTTTACTTCACGCCTAAACTACTGAACCGATTTGTGTGAAATTTGGTACAGACATAGTTTGGAACTTGAGAATGGACATAGGATAGTTTTTATTACAAAAAATAAAATAAAAAATAAAATTTATTCCGGACATACAGCGCCTTCTATTGGTCAAGAGTCGGCATCAATTCAGTACTGAAAATTCATCGGAAAAATGTAAACAAATAGTAAGAACTATGTGGGTAAAACCAAAAATCTGCCGGAAGTCACTATTCCACGCGAACGAAGTCGCGGGCAAAAGCTAGTTTTTTCAATAAAACAGAACGTATTGAAATAAAATATCCTGGTGAAGATCTATGTTGTAGATATTTACAAGCTAAAGTTGTCTGACCATGTTTGTTGAGGTATTGAATTCGCTTAAGAGGTCGAATGGCACACTTCGAGTTTGGTACCCGTTGGTCAATTAGAGCCAAGATTAGAAACGGGCAGTAAGCGATCTAAATGGACATCCGCGTCCATCCATAGACTTCAAAAGGCAGAGCAAATGTATAATTGATTTAAATCTGGATTACCTTGGGCATGGTACCTAAATACAACCTAACAACACCTTTACTACTTTCTAGGCAAGAGTTTTATAAATGGTATTTTTCGCGAGAGATCGAGGACAATGCTATTTGTCCTCACAAAGAAAAATTTTACTTCGCTAAACAATATTAACGACAGCAATGTCGCTAAGCGGAAATTAAGAATGTGTAGGTACTAAAGTCTGTCGGTGTCTTTTAAGTTTATCTAAGGTAAGTGTTCTTATTTTTATAAAAACCATTAAGAACCGACATCTGGACTAAAGAAATTGTGTAGCTTTTCTGAGCTGTTGCAGTAATAGAATTTCTATACGACTAATGCAAGTTCGTTTGTTATTAAATCGATTAAACGCTCGTTACATTGTTTGTAAGCTGTTAATGGCCATTAAAAATTATCTCAATAGAAACACACATTCATAAATGAATACAGATCAGAATTGAACATGCAGGAGTAAATCAAAAATTGTCTAATTAAGTTCAACAAATACCTACGTCCAATGGACACGGCTTCATGATTCATGCCATTGCTCAGGAAATTAAAAAATATGTGAACTAGTATGAAAATCTCTGCCATCTCTTTCCTATCTCGCTTCCTAATAAAAGCCAGCACTATATTAAATTTAACTTAGTCAGCGCCTGCCAGAACTGGCGCCATCTAATCTCTCCATTCGTCTTTCCCGCCACAAACGCTCTTCAGTTAGAAAACACATGTCACGGTGACGTCACACGATCAATTAAATTCCTCGAATAATCTAACGGAAGAATATCTCTCCACCATTTGAACGCGAAGAGTTCATAGAATTTGTTAACATTTGTTCTTTATTACAGAAGGGATATACTTAAAAAAAAAATGTACTATTCCCTTAAATGGTTCCGTAGTTCACGTCTCTGAACCCTTATAGTTTCGTCATGTCCGTCCGTCCGTTCGGACGTCCAATACACGTAAAGTGGAGATGCTTTTTTTTCTCCATAGTGTGGAGTATCATTAGATAGGTCTTTTAAAAACATTGAGAGGTTGTTAAGACGATTTTTTTGATTTACGTATCCGTTTACGAGATAATAAACTTTAAAGCGCATTTTTTTGTTAAAATAGTGTATGGGTGAAAACGGAACCCTATTCTATGCGTGGCCTGACACGCACTTGGCCGGTTTTTTTTGGGTGACCATTGTACAGTAAGTTATGTACATAGTTAGCTTGCAAAATCGGACTTTACATAATTACATAATTAGGTATCTTATTATAGTATATTGGAATTAGCTTCTCCAATATTTTTAATTATATAGGTAGAAATAAACTTCAAATTATTTCAAGTGTCTATCCCACCGTTTATAACAAATTCTAATATCAAGATAATATTTGTTTGAAACAATCGTTTCAAATAAAACATTTAAAAAACAAGAGGACAGGACACATTCCTAGGGAACACCGAAAAGCTTTTGTTCCATTTCACAGAACCAAGGACCTTTGAAGGAATGCGCTAAGTCAAAGGGGCATCGAACGTAACGTCAAAAGAAAATACAGTATAATTCAAACTAGAAACACCGCCTTCTGAAAAGCGAAGAAAGATTGGCGCATGCGTGGCTTGGAACCCTCAGCCTCCGTCCAACTGTTCCGTCAGAACAGTTGCTTCACGATCGCCGCACCGATTCAACTCGAGCGAATTGTTACCATCGTCGCTCCCGCGTCCGATTTACGAAAACTTTTCTGAAAATGCGACGTTCTAGAATTTGGAACGTTTTTTGAATTTTAGTTTTTTTCCGTTGATGTATTTAGTGAAGATGAGTTTGTTGAAAAACTTTGTGATGAAGTGGTCACAGTTGTTTGTACTCGGAGTTTCAGTGTTATTTCGATGTACGGATTCTGTCGGTAAGTTGTAGAAAATAATATACAAAATATACCTACATAAAAAAATTACATATTACATTTCATAAAAGTATCACAAACTACCCAGTTAATTTGTTTAAGGGAAGCACCCATGTATTTAATAAAAGCGCCTTATTTCGATGTCGGTATATTTTTCACCCGTCGACGCTAATTAATCGGGAAACTTAATTCAAAGTTAAGTAACTTAATTTCTCAGCAGTTGCTTGGTCTTTTGTAGTAAATAAAAAGCTCACCGTCACCTAATGAAGTAGCGGGACAGATCCCCAAAATGTGTGAGTGATATCCCCTAAGATGACCCACTGACCGATGATTCGAATGACGTTATTCCGACGCACGCTATTTCGAAAAACTTTACGAGTAGTATACCAGTTCGAAGACACATTGGGTCGAAAACCGTTTTATCGAATGACGTTGTCGTGAACACGCGGGTTCGAAAAACTGTTTGAATGGTACGCTAGTACGAAAGTCTTGGTATCGTGGATTTTCTTGCTGGCTCTTCTCCATAGGAAACGACCAATTGGAACCGTGCACCTAGCTTCTGACGTTTCATAAGTGCCCATGTAGGTTTATGTGAAATAAAATGTTTTGATTTTTGATTACATTACACACACATTATGTTAGCTTGCCAAGAAAGAAAGTTGTTAGTTACGCTTCGCTGTATGATACAAGAATAGCCTGGGACTGTACAAATACCTAGACCTACCTACTATAAGATCGGCGCGTGTGGCAAGAGGCGGGCAATGCAAAGGGTTCAAGGTAAAGGGTTATACCTGAAAGTAGGTACGTATGATATGTGAAGAAAAACAGCTGCTACCAAATACTATGGTGTTAATAATAGGTAAGGCATTTGAGACATTTTAGCTTTATCTCTGGGATGGCAACGTGTCTGCTATATTAGATGTTCGTCTGCTTCTAATAGGGTCTCTTTCTTATTTACATAATAGGGTCCAATGTATAGATGTTAATAGCACGAAATCTTCTAGGCTACCAGTTCAGTTAGGTGTTCCGCAAGGCTCAATACTGGGTCCCTTCTTGATATTAGTATATATCAATGATTTACCATTCCATTTGAAGGGCATCTGTGACGTTGTACTGTTTGCAGATGATAACTCTCTTATTTTTAAAGTAGACAGGAATAGATAAGATTTTGACGACGTAAACAGTGCACTCTCAATAGTTACAGATTGGTTTACGTCAAATAACCTAGTTCTCAATGCCAAGAAAACGAAATGTGTAAAGTTCGCCTTACCAAATGTCAGAAATCTATGACCCAACATCGTCTTAAATAAAGAGGTGCTTGAAACAGTAGGCTCGGCAATTTTTCTAGGACTAACGGTAGATGCCAAACTTAAGTGGGGTCCTCATATATCAAGTCTAGCAGGAAGGCTCAGTTCGGCTGCCTACGCCGTCAGGAAAGTAAGACAATACACTGACGTTGATACAGCTCGTTTAGTCTATTTTAGTTATTTTCACAGCGTTATGTCCTACGGTATTCTGCTGTGGGGCAAAGCCGCTGACAAAATATATTTGTCCTTCAAAAACGAGCTGTTCGAGCAATTTACCAGCTAGGTGCCAGAGTTTCTCTAAGAGATTTTTTTAAAGATATTGGTATTCTCACGGTTGCATCACAATTCATCTTCGCCAACATCTTATATATTAGGCAAAATTTGCACTTGTACACTAAAACAGTGATATTCACAGTGTTAATACTAGAAATTAGGACAAACTACGTGCCCCCTTTCACCGGCTTCATAAGGTTCATAACTCATTTGTTGGGCTTGGTATAACCTTTTATAACAAGATACCCTCTTCTTTGCTAGATTTGCCTTTTAATGCGTTTAAAGCTCAAGTAAAATCCAACCTTTGTTCAAAGGCTTACTATTCCATCAACGACTACTTACACGTTAAGAATAGTTGGTCGCCCTAATTAACTCAAGACAATGTTCATGTTCTTTCTCCAGAATTAGCTTACTGACAGGTTATTGTTATTAGTATTATTAATTATTTATTTATTTTACTTCGATGGTCCTAGTTTTTCATCTGTGACTTCAAGTGACAGCTATGTGACCAGAACCCAGCTATGCATAAATATGTAAGCTGTCACGCCCTTTATGCCTGGATGCTTTTATTTACGTAGTAAGTTTTTATTTACATTGTAATTAATTATTTTTGAGCTTGAGTACGTATAGTTTTTATTATATTTGTTGTTATATTGGCGTGGCTAGCTGACATTTTGCAAGTAATTTAATTTTATGTTATGTGCCTTGTAATGTTAATTACTTAACGCCTGGTATTGTATAGTATCAAGTATTTTATAACTGAACAGACAGCTGTGCTGCTGGGGAGTTTGTTGCGCCACTTCTTCTTCCCAGCGATAGCACTAGGAAGTGGTGAAGGGCGGGCGTTTTTGGGGGACTGACTTTTGTAATTTTGACGTTCGAAAAGTGCTGATTCTCAGCCTAATTTGAATAAATGACTTTTGATTTTAATTTTGCTCGATAGACACCCAATAACATTAAAAAAAACGTTCCCTTCCCATTGGGCTCCGACACAGTAGGGTAGAAAACCAACTAGCCTTTAGTCCACAGATAAAGAGAGGTACTAATATCTACCGATTAAACTTTGTTGAGATCTTGAAACTGCTGGCACAGGTACAGAATATACCTATAATGGCAAGTGCTAATTAAACCCTTTGAACATGTGAATCAACGGATCCTCAAAGAAGGATCTGCCGGCAGTTTGATCTCTTGGACCCACGCACCTGTACCTAGCGGTTGGTCTCTGTTTGTTTTCTATTTATTAAATACAATTTTATCCGAAAACATCAATCCGTTTCTTACTAAACTTCAACTATATCCGACGATCCTGCATACAAGACTTATCTCTTTTGTTGACTGTACATACTAATTCCATGGCTTTATTAAACAGTACCCATCGTAAAAGTGTGACAGTTTTGTCATTTTTTGACATATAATTGTTACATTGTCCGTTAGAATAAACATGTCTCGTGGTATCACTTTAGTTAATTTTTAATTTAATATTTCCTAAGACGGAAATCCAATAATGAAGTTTAAATGGACAATGGTTGCTTTACTTTGAGTATCGAATATCTCTTCATGGATAGGAGATCCATCCATTTATCTTAGTTTTCTTTTTAATATAAAAATTTAGCCCCAATTAAAATTCAGGTCACACTGTAATAATCCGTTTTAAAACCAATAATGTATTTTCGACAAAATACGCTAAAGGTTATCGAAATAATTATGATGTCTGCCTGATGCCGAACTTGGGAGTTACGAAGTGATAAACTGGATCTGCCTAATAACGGTCATTAATAGACTGGGATCGGTGACGTCATTATTAAACTCTTGTTAGTCATGAGGTTGGCGGCTGGAGATGGCATTTCCTAACTCACATCTTGGTCAGTTAGGAAACTTATTGTATATGGGTTTTGGCAATTAGTAAATATTGTCTTCCAGACTGTGGACATCGAAACACTGACGGATAAGGATATCAAAAAGATAGGCATTCGTCATTGACATTGTGTGCTAATGAAATTTTTTCTGTAATCGCTTATCACCCATATTTGTTAACAATCCTACAGGTAAGTTCAACTACCCCATGAGAAACCCCATAAATATCATTGTATGACTAATAAATCTAGTAAGCATAAGGTGAACGGATTTATTCGGAATAAAATTCACTATGGGAAAGATCAGCAGTCCATATAAAACATGACACTTCAACGTTATTATAAATAACCGTCATCATTAACTAAATCCTGCTCCAATATAACATTGACACGGGTATAATGAATACTAACTAAATAGTTTATTTTTGTAGTATTGTTTTGTGATGCGGGGAAATCCACGCATCACAAAACAATACGAGTGAAATGGTATTTCAATATATACCTACAGCTTACCAATCACGATTGATTTGCATTAAAATTAATTAATTCACATTAAACTCCAATAACAGGGCACTCGAATGGAGATTAGCTGTAAGCTCTGAGTATCGCCAAGTCATTTTATTCGCGTTTCGTTTTCAAACTGTTCTTGTTTGAGCACATTTTGAGGAATAAACTTAGGCATGAATTAATAAATGGTTCTTGTTGTGAAAGCTCTTTTTACTAAGATGATGTTATGTTACGATGACTTTGTTGTCCATAATTTTCGTGTTGGGAAATGTTTGAAATTAAGATCGCTTATCGTTGATTAAAAAGAGTAACAAATGGATAAATCCATTATCAGCCCATAACGTTCCTGCTGCTAGGACACAGGCCTCCTTTCGGAGGGAGGGAGGGGGGGGGGTACCACGCGGGCCCCCAGTTCGGGTTGGTAGATGTCACATATCTTCGAATTTTCCGTTCCAGGATATTCCGATTTCTTTACGATGTTTTCCTTCACCGTTTTGAGGGCAGTGGTGATGAAATTATTTACACAAAGTAAAGCACCTTTCTGGGTTCGAACCTACGACCTACTTACTACTCGTAAACTCAAACTCAAACTCAAATCATTAAATTCAACTAAACCAATTACAGGTACTTTTGAATTATCAAAGGGTCGGTCAGTCAGAAAGATGAAGCTAGTTGCCCATTCCAAAGCGTAGGTACCTATGGAGAAGAACGGGCAAGAAACTCCATGGACACTCTTTTAAATCATAAAATTGTTACAAAATATTTGATTACATCATTCGTGTTGAAATTAACCATGTGAGAACGATGTAGAAATACGTGCACGTTAAAAGCGTCCGTTATAAAAAAACAAAAACAATTTAGAAATTAAAATAAGCCGAGGCAGCTAAGAGATGACCAGTCCCTACTGGCGGCACCCGTTCACGAACATGACGTATGGATCAGCACCATTCAGCTCAACCATTTTGGAGGGAACTTAATGATCCAACACACACGCCACCACCAGCGAGACATTTGAGTGAGCATGACATACTCACAGCTGCCAGGGCACATTCAAGTCAATGAAAGACGTACCCAGTAAATGGTAGCTTTATAGAAAGTACATAGTGCTCACACGTGTGCTATGCAATTATACAATTCTAAACAATTGAGTTTATACAATGCAAAGATAGTTTTTTTTTTTCCAATGTTCAGCAGCTCCAACAATGTTTCCGAATGCTAATTAGTTTATGCGCCTCTGTGGAGCAGGACCAGCATTGAGCCAAGCATTTTTGTCAGCGATGTAATCCCCTAACTTATAGTATGCTCGGCTACATAGTGTGCGTTTAATACAAGATTTAAATTTCGTTTCATTCAGTTGGAGTATGTGGGGAGGAATTTTATTGTAACATTTTAAACAGTACCCCATGAAGGATGAGTCTACTTTAGCCAGTCTGAAACCTGTTTGAACTAATTGGTCCCTATTTCTAGTCCTATAGTTATGTCTTTCACCTCTTTTATTGAAAAGATTTAAATTTTTTCTTACGTACATTATGTTTTCATAGATGTATTGACAAGGTACCGTCATGATGTTAATATCTTTAAACAGTTCCCTTAAAGAATCGCGCCTGCGGAGGCCATATATTGCTCTGATGGCTCTTTTCTGCAGAATAAAAATGGACTCGATATCTGCAGCCCGTCCCCATAGTAAAATACCGTAAGACATGATACTATGAAAGTAACTGAAATAGACTAGCCTCGCGGTATCTACATTAGTAACTTGACGGATTTTTCTTACAGCATAAGCTGCCGAACTTAGCCGTCCTGCAAGAGATGTTAAATGAGGACCCCATTGCAGCTTTGAGTCGAGCGTGATCCCCAGGAAAACAGTTTTATCGACGAATTCTAGTTTCTCTTTGTTCAATACTATGTCACAATCACTACTTTTAACATTTGGTAAAGCAAATCTTATGCATTTAGTTTTTTTCCCATTTAATACCAAATTATTAGCAGTGAACCAATTTTGTACCTGCAGTAGGGCGTTATTTACGTCGTCAAGATTTGATGGACGCCTATTTATCTTAAAAATTAAGGAAGTATCGTCAGCAAATAACACCATTTGTGGTTGGTTCTTTAATAAATGGGGTAGATCATTAATATATACTAAAAAGAGGAAAGGACCCAAAATCGAGCCTTGTGGAACACCCATTTTTACTTTTAAAGCAAGAGAATTGACACCATTTATTTGAACTTTTTGTTGTCTATCATATAAATAAGATTTTACTAATCTGAGCGCAAGTTGACCTATTCCGTAATGCTCGAGTTTAAAAAGTAAGGTTTCGTGATTGACGCAATCAAATGCCTTGGACAGGTCACAAAAGATTCCTATGGCATCTTGGGCCTCCTCCTACGCTGTAAAGATGTGCTTTAATAAGGTTACACCGGCGTCAGTCGTACAACGTCCTTTGGTGAAACCATATTGCTGATCATGTAAGATTTTGTTGGTGTTAAAATGATTAAGCATCTGATTGAGCATTACCTTTTCGTACACCTTGCTGAATACGGGCAACACGGATACTGGTCTATAATTGTTGGTGTCTTTGCTGTCCCCAGATTTAAAAAGCGGTATAACCTTACTGTATTTCATTAAATCCGGGAAGACTCCTTGATCTACACACAAATTAAATATCAAAGCTAAGTATGGCGCTATAGTCTCGATTATGGATGTACAAACTTTGATAGACATTCCCCATAAATCTTCGGTCAATTTGATTTTGATTTGCCGAAAAGCTTTTATAACAATCATAGGGTTTATATGTTTAAATTGAAATTCAACCGAGCAGCCTGGAACGTTAGCTTTTAATAGATCAATTGAGACAACGGGTGAGGAATTTAAAACTTCCGTCGTTTTACATGGTATATTAGTAAAGAAATTTACAAATTCCTGAGCTACTTCTAAGTTAGAGCTTATGGCACCACGTGAAGTCTCCAATGCGTAATCATTGTTTCGTATTTTATTCGCACTAGTTTCGTTGTGTATAACTTTCCAAACAGTTTTTATTTTGTTTTCCGCCGTTTTGATCTTGTTACTAATGAACAGGGCTTTAGCTATCTTGCAGGTATTTCTAAAAGTTTTGGAATACATAGCAACATACTTGTTGAAAGTTTCAGTGTTGATATAAGGCTTAAGGCCGTACAGCTCGAACAGTCTTTCCCTACTAATCCTAATACCTCTAGTTGCCCAGTCACTAAATATAAAATTAGGGGAGATATTTTTTATTTTCTTTTCAAAAGTTTTATTGAATTCAGTGTGCAGTAAGTCGGGGACGTTACCACTGGCCCACCACTGCTCTTGGCTAAATGGCTAAATACATTTAACGCTAACTAAGCGGACGCTTTTATATTTTTCATGTGACGTTTTGTTTCTATTATTTCCTATTTCTATTCTTTTTTTTTATCATTTTGTTATCTTGGAGCAGTAGTTGAAATAGATCTGAAATTGACATAGAAAAAATCTCAATCCAAGATTCTTATAAGTACAAACAAGTAAAGTAAGTCAACTTCTATTCCCGACCGTACTAAACGACATTCTACATATTTCTATTAGCACCTATTAGCTCTCAACCACGAAGTTTATAACACTCTAATAAATAAAAATTTCCGTGCTAAGCTTAGGGTCTCACCAGACATTAAAGTTAGTATCAGTTCAATACTGCGGCGAAGTTCGGCGGTACAGCTAATAAATTGTAAATATGTTTCTCCCGGGAACCGCACGGAACCGTACCGTACCACACGACTAAGTGTGGCGAAGATCCGAGGTGTTCGCGTAAGTACAAGTTCTGGTTCCGTGAAACATTCCTTTGGTACTTTATCTTAGTGTTCTGGTGTCTTGGCATTGTTTAACGTATTATGCTTACATATTTGTTGGAGATTTTTTATTGAATGGTCCTGGCTTGCCACCAAATATTTGACTCCATTTATAATCTGCCGATTGCACGTAAGGTTCCTCCACTGGTACTGATATGCTAAGTCTATGCATACATTATCGTTGGGCCCAGATGTTTATGATGGGACAAATAAATACCAAGAAAGTTACTTAATCAACATTCCTGGGGGGATGATGTAGCTATTCTAATGAGGTGCCAACTTTGTTTCTAAAGTCGCAGAATTATTCCAGAACAAACTGGCCCCAAAAAGCCTCTGAATCCTATTTATAATTCCGTAAACTAATTGAAGCTTATCCATTTATTGTATTACGCTACCTTAACAAGTCTTCTTGATTACGCACACTTAGGTAACACTAACAAAACCAAGCGCGTTCAATACAGCGAATACTCGATAAAAAACGACTTCTCCAGTTTCTTTTGAAAGTCCCCATCGGTGTGGATGCCGGGTATAATTGGGTTCCATTGAAGGCGGGTTGGTTCTCGAGTATTGAAGCAATTAGGTATTAATTTGTTTAGGAGTACCGTCCGAATGAACAATTGATGTGGTTACTGGGAGCGCAGCCATATTGGATCCACCCGTTGTGTTGGATTAGGCGTAAGTACCCGTGACGTCATCAGGACCTCCTGTTATTTGGTTGGCGGTAAGAAGGGTGTAGGATGTGTGTTTAGAAATGTGGCATGATAAGGGAATTGTTGAAGATCTGTCTATTTGTGATGGATCAATAGATGTTATTTGAGTAACGCATCAAATAATTGTGAATAAGCTCACTGAATATGTGAAGGTTTCAAAAAAGATTATAATTTTTCTCTTTTACTAAAATTATAAGACTTTCACTTAGATGAGTAATGTCCAAGAACCGCTTCAAAGAAAACCTCTATATTAAAAGTAGAGAAATAAACGGCCACAAAAGAGTTAAGTATATTATCAATTTAAAATTTAATCTGAACGAAAAATGGTCTAGGTAGTACATACCTTGGGCACGCCACAATAGTGGCAATAAGTCTCCTCTTTGAGGAGTGGCTAGAGAGGCGCCACGGCGCCCTCGCCTTCCTGACGCAGGTCCTCACCAGACACGGTTGTTTCGGGAGGTTCCTGTTTAAGATAAAGCGGGAGGAAACGCCAGGGTATCCACCACTGTGTGGATCGCCCGGAGGACACGGTGGAGCATACGGTGGAGGTCTGCCCGGCTTGGGCGGAGCACCGCCGTGTCTTCGTGGCGGCGATCTCTCGCGTCCGGCCCTGGACCAGGCCATGGTACGGAGCGAGAGTGAATGGGAGGCCGTTACCTCCTTCTGCTAAGTAGTAATGCTCGCGAAGGAGGAGGCGGAGCGCGTGAGGGAGAAGCAATCTCTGCGCCCGCAGGAGACGCCCTGGACGGGAGTCAACAGCCGACTCCACATATTATAACCTCCTCCAAATATTATAACCGATAAGGCTATTGCCTTATCGATTATAATATTTTTTTACCGTTTGGGGTTGAAACCCTGAGGTTTTGGGGCCCGAGTGGGGGCTGGTTGACACTTTCCGTGACCCAAGGGCTGGTTTTTACTTTGGTCAGATGCTACGTGGCAATGCCGCCAGTCTCTTGGGTACATTACCAGTCGAGAGCGATGCGGAAGAATTTTTCGACGTCATATTTTATTTTTGAATAGTTTAATTTATAATTATAAACTATTAAAATAAAAATAGAATATCTATTTTTAGTTTAATAGTTTGTTACGACAGACCGATAAAATGTTGTTGAAACTGATCACCCCTCTGTTAACACCGCTATAAAGCTTTACATTTAGATAGCTGCGGATATCCTTCCAATGTACATAACATAACATCAGGCTTGTTTCCCTGAAGAGATAGACAGAAGTGAACCCATAGTACACCCACATTTCGCTAGTTGTGTTTAAGTCTCAAGTAACAAGGGGCGAGCCTGTCGCCATCAGCTGGCAGTCGGCACAAATAAACTAAAACCTGCTGAACTGAGAAATTCTTAATAGAAAAACCTAATAACACTTTAACCGACCTGGAAATCGAACCCGGGACCTCTTGATCGGCAGAAGCGTTTACAACCAACGCTATTTTAAAATAAACATAGGAAGGCACATAGCCAAACCCAACGTCAGTTCAATGTACAGACGCCAGCATATCAAGCTACTACGATCTGTCAAATTTCTTAAATAGATTTTCAACTTTATTGCTAAAGCACTAAGGCTCAAGGTTGATTGGGAAAATTTGACAGTTTCGGGTAGCTTGACCTGCTGGCGTCTGTACCTCAACATAACTCCTAAGAACCTGACACAAAATGTAAACAGATTATTAAAGAGAATAGCTAGAAAACATAATTACACCAAAAACTGTCAAAGGATTTCCACCCTGGCTCACAGGAAACCGCTGGCACACCCGACCACGATCCAATTCAAATAAAATTACTGAAAACTCGGCATGATATTCCTTTGAAATTGGTAAAAGATACCGCAAGCCGCAGGCGGTACTTGTTAATACCACATCGATGACAACGGTAACACCGGGGTTAACATCGAGAAAGGCAGCAGTTATTAAAAATAAAACCTTTAACGTAGACGGGTAAACCGTCTACGTTATAGAATAGGAAAGGGTGGGTTATTTTTGGTCAACATTAACGTCAAAAATATTCTAAGAAACGTTTTAAGTATTTCTATTTTTAACTGACTTTTAACACGGTTTTGCTCACGTCACGTTATGGTCGGAAATTATTCCACGATAAATCGATAAAATAAAACATTAATAGGTATGGATAGATGTAGAACTCTTTAACACGGTAAGTGTTAAAGAGTTCTTAAAAGGCCTTTTTAGAGTTTTAAATCTGATTTAGGGTTAAATAAATAGTCTAAACTCTGTCTCCACCATGTATGCGACTTGTAAACGTTACAATGTTCTACAGTTATACAGTAGTATAGGTGTACACAGGGTTACAGGTTAAGTCAACCTAGATCCTTTAAGAGGTTTTAGTATTCATCATTCCTAGCTGATTTGACTATGAAACACCCCACCCCAAACATAACCCATTAAATAAAATGAAGATTTTTGTTTATTGTCCCTTTTTTTCGGATTTTGTACCTCTAATTTATAATGTTTTTGCTATTTTTACACCCGACGCAAAAATGACGGGGTTAGACTGTGTATGTCTGTCTGTAGCATCGTAGCTCCCGAACGGATAAACCGATTGTGATTTTGTTTTTTTTGTGTGAAAGGTGAATTTGTCGGGAGTGTTTGTAGCTATGCTTGATGAAAATCGGTCCAAGATGGCCGCCGCCACAAAATGGCGGATTACATATTTTTTTACAACTCCCTCAATATGGGTATCAAATGAAAGGGCTTGACTAGTAGAATACTATATATATGAGTAGAATACTATACTATGACAAATTTCAAATCCAAGATGGTCACCACCACAAAATGGCGAATTACAAAAACCTGACTAAACACCAAATTACCTGAATCTTAAAATGCAAGAAAATAAAAGAAATGAAATAATAAGGAGTCCCTACAAAAATAAACTCCTTTGAAAGGGGATATACTCTAGAGGTCATTAGCAACAAATTAGACTTTTAGGGTACGTTTTGGGTACGTTGCAGTCGGTTTAAAAAATATGTTAACTACTCATTTGAAGTCATGAGTATTTGCTACACATTCTCTCCACTCATTATGAGCAACGCTTGCCTTACGCTCATCTCGCCTCACCTTAAACTCGAGCATCCCTACATAACTCCTTACTATACAAAAGGCAAGACGATCAGTGAGTCGCGATACCTAGCTATAATGAACGGCAGGTAATCTTGTCATGTTTGCACATTGCTCAATGGGCCGCGCTCGCTTACCGACTCGATTACACGACGAATTTATGACGTGTTACTAACTGAGGATGTATTGAACAATGACGAACAATGGTCGGGATAGTGAAGTGTATGGAGAGGATTTGTGATAAAATTATTCATGCACTATTCTGAAAGCCAGAAAATGGTCTTGATTTTTCCTAGTTTCCAAACGAATAGCGTCCATGTTTATCAAAAATCACTGGTTTTAGTTCTGTGAGAATATTATTTTAATAATAAAATGACCGATTTTTTCAAGTTAATGAATACAGTATATATATATTATGAATCTTATTATATTGAAGTCTATATTATAACGTCTTACCTCCCAATCTATATTATAACGTCTTACCTCCCAATACATTCTGAAAAAAAAACACATACTTTATGTTAACGAGGATCTTCATAAAGGGGTAATATTCAGCCACTACAGAATCCGTATTATTTCGTAATTTACATATTAAACGAAAAATCTTATTTATTTTGTTGATAACACTCTGTTATGAGTATTAATTGAGTATGCATGTATTATTTGGCAACTCGCAAAAGTAATTACATCAACTGTCGCATAATAAATAAATGACATACAAATAGCACGTGGAATCTTGTTGAAAACCTGAAATGCCATATTGTTCCATTTCTCCGGGATGACGCACGGCCGAACTCTGGCATGGTTTGAAAAAATACAGGTTTGATACTCCTTTCCTAGAGTATGTCAAAAGTTATTCAAAATTATTCAAAAAGATTAGTGCTTTTGCTAAATCAACATTTTTAGGTGATATACTTAAAAATTCTAATAATAAAATAAAAACCACTTGGAAAATTATTAACAATGAAACGAGTAAATCGGTTAAACAAAAAAACAACTTGAGATTATGGTCGACAGCAAATTAGTTAATAAAGCAGCTGACGTAGCTGAGGCATTCAATGAGTTTTTTGCCAACATATCGATAACCACGACTCGCTCCTTAAATTCGTCCCCATCTAAAGCTGAAAACCTTTTGCATAGTAGTGTACCTAAATGTAGTTCTTTATTTAGTTTCGAACATGTAACCCCGCGTGATATAGTTAATACACTTAAGTCTAAAAACACCGGTGATTATTGGGGCATCTCCATTAAACTTTTAAGTAATATAATAGACATCGTAGCCCCTATCTACCTGTTACTTTTAATAAATGTATTGATTTAGGAACTTTTCATGACCTCATGAAGAGTAGTAAAGTCATACCATTATTTAAATCAGTACTTTTGTAAAAAAGTGTGCATTAAAAATAACCTTTTTTAACTTCTTTCTAATGCTATTGTAAATGGAGTATAGTATCTTCATCAGCAGACAGCACTACGTTCACTTCATACAGTGGTATCGTTTAACTTTAAAAAGCCCACCGTACCACCAGGGGTACGGCCAGGGGTACGGTGGGTCTGCAGTGAATATTGTCACGAAGAAAAAAAAAAATTTTTTATTGCAAATAATATTTATTACTTTTACAGTGTGTTAGTTTAATACATAAATATAAAACAATTTAAAATATAAAAAGCTTATTCAAAGTGATCTCCATTGGCTGCAATACAGTCCTTTAAACGTTGAGGCCAGTTATCAATAGAAGCACGCACTCTTTCCATGGGAAAATTCTTCACTGCCAATCGTATGGATTGTTTTAGGGACTCCAAATTATCATGGCGTTTAGAGCAAGCCGTACTCTCTAAAACTGACCATAAATCATAATCCAGCGGATTAAGATCGGGACTAGACCACGGCTATTCTTCAGCTCTGATGAAGTCCGAGACGTTCACTTCCAACCAAGACTGCGTGGACCGAGCTTTATGACCTGGCGCCGAGTCTTGTTGGAAGGATCATACTTGGTTATTGAACATGGTGTTGTTAAGGGGCTGAACTACCTTCTCAAGAATGGTATCTTGATACACTTGTGCCGATGTTTTGATACCTTTTTCACAAAAATATGGCTCAGTCACTCCTTCATAGCTAACCCACCAAACTATCACTGAAGTCGGATAATGCCCACGTTGCACTCTGTTGACTAATTGGGAAGCTTCCTTAGAGCTTTGAGCATAAATACGGTCATTTTGTTTGTTAAAATGTTGCTTAATAAAAAGATTTTCTCATCCGTAAACAAAATTTTTCTGTGACCTCCCTTTGCGTATCGCTTCAGTAGTTGTTTCGATTTTACCACCCTATTCTTTTTTAAATTATCAGTTAAAGAATGACCAGTGCGTCTCTTATAGGCTGCAAGTCCTAAGTCATCTTTTAAAATACGCGACATGGTTCTGGGTGCTATCTTCATCTCCCGAGATAAAATCTTTTGCCTTCAGACAGGATTTCTTCGAATTCTTTCCCTTACTGCTTGGACCACCTTTTTCGTACGAACACTACGTGGACGGCCAGATCTTTTTCTGTCACAAACAGAGGAGGTCTCATTGTACCTATTAATATAATAATAATAATAATAATAATATAATAATATCCCTGGACATTTCACACAGCGCCATCTAGTCCCAAGCTAAGCAACCTAATGCTTGTGTTATGGTAACAAGATGGCTGATAAACTACTTATATACATTTTTTTTTGTAAATACATACATATTATAGCCCGGCACACAAACATTTGACTAATACCAAGCGTATGGAGAGTTTTAAAAATTGCATTTGGCTCCATACCAACTTTGTGTAATGCAATCACAGCGATTCGGTTCTCTTTATCACCCCACTCCATTTTAATATCGCAAAATATTGTACAATGTATTGGCGCCAAAATTAGAAAACTCTATGAACAATCGTATAAAAATGACAGATTCCAAATTCAAATGTAATATCGTTCTTATTTTTAATTGTAACAGTATTTATGGCCAGACTGTGTATATAACCTATAAAGGTATCTCAATGTTTCGGTTAATTTGCCATTACAGGTAAAATATTGGATTGATTGAATCACTATGGCTATACAAATACATGGTCTAATTAACACTTTGCTGGACACTTCTATTGTGTCTCGATCAGTATCCTTCAATGGGTTTAAACATGAAATAGAAAAATATCTTATCTAACATAAACAACAATCACATTACTGAACAGTAGGTAACCCCGCAACCTCAGCCATACGAAACCATTCTCACTTTACCCGAAGGCTTGCACCTATCACTACACATTTGTCTCAAAACTAACACTAGCTGTCAACTTGGTCCTAAGTCAACGCAAACCAAGTCCTATAAAAACGAATTGAGATTACTATTTTTTTGCGACATACCCCATCACACTTTCCTGATAACAATGAGATTTCATTTAAAAAAATAATGCAAGTCAATTTAAACGTTAAACGAAGACATATGTACCTTTTCTATCTTGAAAAACCTGAATTTACAAGCATGAGCCGACAGTATCTGTGCGCATCTTTACTTGGCTCAAGTTTTTTTTAAACATTTCTAAGAATAAAAGTAAAAAACAAACTCCGACCATCTGTGTAAACTTGGCTTTAGTTGACTTAGTATAATGTTGAGTGTGTAAATGTTGCCTTTAATTTGATATAAGATAAAAATGATTTTTTTCACACATTAGAATAGAATACTCTTTATTGTACATACACCATACAAATTACAGAACATAAATATATACAATTTTACAAATGCTGACACAATGGGCGGTCTTACACATTATTCTATTCTTTCTGAAGTCTAAGGCCCATCGAACACTACGCTAGTCAAAAGTAATATTGTGTTACGAACTCGAATCATTAATGAATGATTATGTACAGTCACGAGCATCAATATATTACTATGAACTGCACACCTTGGCAATAATATCTGCGTCATTATTAATCCATTAATATCTGACGTCAAGATGACAGCCAATATAAGTGGCAGTATTTTGTGACATCGAAGGAATACGAAAACTATCTGACGAGACAAGTGACGCCAAAATATAGGATACTGCATCGGCGACAGAACGATGACTCATCTACCTGCCAACTCAGTTAAATTCAATTTGTAACACATTGCTTTTGAGTAGCGTCGTGGACGAACATGCTTAAACTTCACTTTCAGCTGCACAGCTTCTCCATCTGAAACTCGTACATTCAAGTATTGACCCACAAAGCAATTCGGTCAACGGAACGAAACCTCATAAAACATTTCGAAGTTTAATTATGTTAAGGGATGTCCAATGAATGGCGCAGTCCAATTAGTCGGATCTGTAGAGATGTTTGCAAGAGGAAAGTTGTGAGTATGTAACGTGTGCGGATTTTTAATTATAGCTTTCAAATTAATGTTTAGGTAAAACTTTCCTTTATGGGCCGTCGATTTATGGGTCGGGAGGGGGGAGGGGGGAGGGGGGGGAGGGGCTACCCCCTGTCCCATCCCCACCCCGCGCAGCCCCATGGTTATGGAGATATTCATGGTTAAAGTTTTGAGGTTAGGTTAGGTTAAAACACTAATTTCCATCAATTTGAACTCTAATTTACCAAGATAGCTAGATAATTAGTAATTAAGGCTAACCTTATCCGTGTCGGGGTGCCCTAAACTACCCTACCTACCAAGATAGCTCGACGGAGCCCCGCTCCCCGGGGCTCCTATTTCTAGGTGGTTTAAAAAATAATAACCACGAAGGAGCTCTCTTCTAACCTAACCTATCCGAGTCGGGGTGCCCTAAAATTCCGAGCTCGCTTCGCTCGCTCTTGGACTGACTATCCTAATCGCTTATGAGTGTACTGATAGATTGTTGATTAGACAAAGTGTCACCCTGCTCCGCAGAGCTCCTACTTCTGGGTAAAAAACCTGTTAAATAACTTTACTGTATGCTTGGCCATGACTAGTCTGCTAATTATCTAGTTAATATTTAAAAACTTAAACATTTTTTCCACTTTAACAGACTCAATGAGAAAATCTGCAGATTAACAACTCACGCTAGCAATAACATATAGAATAATTAAAAACTTATCTTAATTCATCCGAGCAAGGATTGTTTCTGTTCCTGGTTGACCCAGTAGGTAATTACGTATCAATTTTTTTTTAAATTTAATTTTAATTTTCTATGTGAAAATATATTATATATAGGTAAAGACTTAATATAATAAAATTGAATGAAACACACCTCCACCGTCAACGGAACGTAAAACGTCAAATTTGACATCTAACTTGACAATATATAGTGTGTGTTATTTCTCAATTTATATGGAAAATTTAAAAAATTATATCTCGTAAACCATGAGTTTCCGCAACTTAAAAATTTGTAAATAGCCATCTGTTTATGGGTGCTATCTATAAAAAAAAATGAACTTCCAACTCGACGGCCCATAATGGAAAGTTTATCCAATGTTTACGTCATTAAATATAGCACTTATCGAATTAATCAAAATTGTAATTGATCATGAATCTTTTGAATTTTATCAAATATATTTTTATTGCTTTACGTTTAGCTGTCAACATTTTTATAAATAAATATCTATTTATTTTCAGAAACAAATAATAATATAATAAACTTAAAAGGTTGGATTTTAGCAAGAAAAACCTTTTTGAAAAATACTACAAACAAGACTAGAAATTTAAGCTGAGATTATTTAGTAATAATATACACACGTCTGTCTGCTAAAACACAGTGAATAAAAACTCGTAACTTTATCTCATAGACTAATAAAACATAAAAAAAAAAGTTTTTATTGTTTCTCATACAATTGTTCTACAGTACAAAATTGAGCCAGCCCCAGTAAGTTATAAGGATACTTGTGATGGGGCTACCTCGCAATGTCCCATGGGTTATCTACAATGATGAGACATAATATTAAAAGAAACAAGAAAAGAAAAAGTTTAGTTTCTAGGATGTTACATAAAGTTTTGTAGCTTGTTCAGGTATGTGTAGTAGGTGTGTATATGAGGGTGAGAAGGGATGTGTGTTTGTTAATGATATATTAACTGATGTATATTATAATTAGGTTCAGGTTAAAGATTAGCATAATATTCTGGTTAATATACGTTCAATTTGTCGTACGTTTGTGACTTTAACCATTCCGTTAGAGTATTTTTACATTCGTACTACAACATGGGGTAAATATTCAATTTGAGGTTCAATTTATTATAAATTTAAGTTGATTGTGTGTTATACTGACGCCTGGCGAAATATAGTACAAACTAGGCATTAAACTTATTGGGCCATAATTCTTTGATCCGATTGCTTTAAATTCTGTCTGTGCACAGTGCTAGGCCCACAATCCCGGTAAAAGGACTGGGCAGACCTATTGTGTGGCAGTCCATTATTACAGGGCCCTATTGTGGCCTCGCGAGCCACAATGCCACGATTATTGCTAATAATAAGATTAACCGGCGAGTGGCTCTCTGCTAGGCGGACTTTTTATACACTTAGGTAGTTGACATTGGTTTGTAAAGGTTTTACTTTACATAGTAAATGGATTTCGGGCGAGGTGGATCCCGTGTTCTACGTTAATTTGAAAATCTGCTAAAAGATTTTTATTCGGAATTTAGTCGCACCGCAACGAGCACGAGTTTTGTGGACTTTAACTTGATTGACGGGTGGTTTCATTTTGTTTCATTTTGAAGTACTAAATCGAATGTCAGACTTTGTGATTTATAAATTGTTTTATTTCGGTTATTCTGCTAACCTTCTCATTGTACTCCACCTTTGAGAGTATAGAAAGGGCTTACGACGATGATTGACTAAACTGTACTATTTTATAACTATTTTTTGTTGTATGCGTGGTGTGTTTGCGGCGGGAAAAGTCCACAGGGTGTGTAAAGTCAGCTCTCGCGGTCTGTGTTGACTTATCGTTCCGTGTAAAGCAAACACAGCCCACGTTTGATGAAATTTTGGAGAGATACGAAAAACATTTAATGTGTGGTCAGAGAAGTGTATCGACCTGTACAAACTGTTACATACCCGTCCTAACCCCGTGAGGAATGAACTATATGTTACCATCATCAATTAAATAATACTTCCTTTCGCTCCTTGTTCCGACATTTACAAATTACTTTCACCTGAATGGATCTTAACAATAACACGTGGTGTGTTATCGAAATAACAATAGCAAGGAGAACGTCAAAGATCCTTTGTTGTTTACAATGAGGGCGAAATGTTTTATTATGGTATATTATTATATTCGGAAATACGAATGATTAAATACGATCGTTGCAAGTCGTTCGGGCAGATGACGAGTGACATCGTGACGTTGACTACGTCACATGTGGAAAGGACAAGTAAGGGAAATATCTTTCATTTCTGTGTAAGGAGGAATTCCAAAAGATATATATTGCTACTCATGTGACACGGTACGTTTTATGACATTGTGACGAGTCAGCGCGTCATGGGACCATTGGACGTGTCCTTTTTAGGGTTCCATAGCCAAATGGCACGGAACCCTTATGGATTCGTCATGTCTGTCTGTCTGTCTGTCTATCCGTATATCACAGCTACTTTTTTCCGAAACTATAAGAGCTACACTGTTGAAACTTGGTAAGTAGATGTATTCTGTGAACCGCATTAAGATTTTCACACAAAAATAGAAAAAAAACAATAAATTTTGGGGGTACCCCATACTTAGAACTTAAACTCAAAATTTTTTTTTTCATCAAACCTTATACTACGTGTGGGGTAACTATGGATAGGTCTTCAAAAATGATATTGAGGTTTCTAATATCATTTTTTTCTAAACTGAATAGTTTGCGCGAGAGACACTTCCAAAGTAGTAAAATGTGTGTTCCCCCCTGTAACTTCTATAATAAGAGAATAACAAAACTAAAAAAGATATAAATGTACATTACCATGTAAACTTCTACCGAAAATTGGTTTGAATGAGATCTAGTTAGTAGTTTTCTTTTAATACGTCATAAATCGTAAAACGGAACCCTTCATGGGCGAGTCCGACTCGCACTTGGCCGCTTTTTTTGGTTTTGTCTAAATTTTTTGTAGTTGTGTTGATACCTCTTAGAATTTCAAAGTATTGTATACTTACACGTGTCACAAAAAATGGGCTAAAACAAAGTACCTACCCAAAGGAACACTACTGAAAAAAAAAATATTGTGGTCAAAGGAAAACAGAAATTACCTCTGTGAGGTATAAAGCCTTAAGGCCAAATCATCATCAGCTGTCTACCTAAGCATTTCTAGGGGTTGACTCTTTCCTCAAAAGACTGTAGCTGTGTAAACAGCAGAAACATAATATAATAATGAATATAATACCGAAATACAGTGGTATCAAAAAAAAAAAACTGTTTTATACAAAATTCGACGCGTCGAGTCGGCCATAACTCCTTTACTCCTTTTTTTTCCTTTTTATCTTATTTCAAAGGTAACTTCTAATATGACACACTTGAAACCTCATACATTTTCTTACATCACTTACTCACGTCTATCTGTCTAATTTAAGCGAAACTCCGGTATCCTGAGTTACGCCAAAAATTAATGACGGCACACGAGGCGCGCAACAATCTGTTTAATTTATCATTGTGGTGACCAGCCAAATTTCGTGTGAAGCATGCAAGGTAGAAGCGGGCAGCGTATTGGTTTACGTACATTCATCATCCTCAAACTCTAATCTTTATCCAAATGTCAGGAGTCCTTGGAGTTTCTTGCCCGTTCTTCTCCAAAGAGACCTTCAACTTTCTGACTAACTATTTAAAATTTTGACAATTCAAAAGTGCCTGAAATGGTTTAATTGAAATAAATTATTTGAGTTTGAGATTGAGGGCCGACTTTCTAACCGGATGCAACCGAATACCAGTTTGTATATGGAGTGACTGCCTATCTAAAAGAAAGAAAGTAAGAAAAATCTTGATTATTCTGACCTCCACTACCCAGTCACTGGGTAATATGATATGATGGTATTCATTGTTCATGTACAGACGCCAGCAGGTCAAGCTACCCGAAACTGTCAAAATATCCCAATCAACCTTGAACCTTAATAATTTAGGGATAAAGTCGAAAATCTATTAAATAAATTTGACAGATTGTAGTAGCTTGATGTGCTGGCGTCTGTACAAATGTATTATCTTTTCTAACATCTAACATCTTTTCTACTCGTATCATGAAGATAACTAATGAAAGGCGTTCATGAGGATCTGGGTATCAGCCATCACTACAATCTTATTCTTATTCACCTATTATAATTTTTAAATACATTTTCGTTCTGGTGCATCTTTAACCAGTCTCATGTGGAGCAGTGAGCGGGCTTATAATATGAGCCCGTTCTATTTTTTTTTTTTTATTATACTGAAATGATACAACGTCTGCTCAGTGTGAATATTTCTGTATTTTATAATCGTGTACACGTACAAACTTGTTAAATATATTAGTAGCAATTTTTAATAAACTGATAACTTCTTCTAGACAACCTCTTGGTTTTGAGGCTCGATGAGAACTGTCTTAGAAACTAGACGACACTCCAAACATCATGTTTCCATTTTGTTCAGTTAGAAAAAAACCAGTACCTACTTTTTGGCGGGAACTGTCAAATGAATGTCAAATCATTACCTACTTTTAAACTTCATGACTACTGATACATAAAATCATTTGAAACAAATCAAATACTTTAAAAATATTTAGTTTTAAAATCGATAAATCTTATTATTATTTGGAAATCATGATATTCGGCCGTCCGACACTGTATTGCCTCCTGGCACACACAACAACAATCTTACAAAATCAATTAAATCATGACAATACCTCAGTGAAGAGTTACCTTTATTTGCAAGACATTCATTAACCAGCAACATTCATTTCCAGGCCATGTTATGCTCATCCCATCCTATCGTCATCTTAAGATAAATCTGAAAATCTATCAGTATAAGATATCTCGTCTGTATGGCACCAATATCCGTTCTATAAACAATTTCCATGTTTGTCGCCAATCTCTTTCCTCACGCATCCGACGCGACGGACGGTTGTGTCCCAGATGGATTGCGACCATTCTACATTGTAACTTTAACATATACTGCTGCATAATAGTTACCATTTGTCTGCCACTTCACGAATTCAAGCTTTGAACTGAAACTCAAACTCAAATCATTTATTTCAATTAAACCATTTGTTACTAGTCTTCCGGGATTAGTTTCTTACGAACTTCTAAGATTGTGTAGCCTGCCAAGTACAGTTCTAGTTTTAACTCCATTGTTTTTTGAACAAGAATTCTCAATACCAGCTTGGAAATGATTGCTTGTTGTATTCTCGGTCGACCAGAATAATAGTTAGCATTAAAAACTGTGTTATACCGATTGTAGTACTCTTTATTTGATATTATGTAGTATTTTAACTTTTGTGCAAATCTTAATATCTCTTTCTCTCTATCTTTTCTTGCTTGTACTTATTTACGTGGCATTACGCTAATTACTTGTACTACGCATAGATATCCGTGATACTACGTGACGTGCGCCCTGGACTTAATTATTATTAAGACTTTGTTGTGACTACCGTATTTTTTTGTAACACAATATTATTATATACAAAAAGTTTGTAGCTACTTCTTACTGATGTATGGAATCCCGTACCATGCTGCATCAAAGTCAAACTTTGTTTTTTATAAACTACACATCATAATTAACTCCTACAAAAGTTCTTTTTTGTAAGTTTTTTTTCATGCTGAGATAGGAGCCTTTTGGCCTCGTATAGGAATTTCAGTTTCATTTTTTTCCTTTTGTTACTTTTTTATACAATTTGTTTTATTTTTATTTTAACTGTGTTTAGTTTAGTTTATGATCCTGTACGAGTCGCAATGAATACTTTTTCTTTCTTTCTTTAAAAAAAAAACCGAGTCTCGGAGATTTTCAAAAAAATCGATATAATCTAAAAATTAGGTACTTTATTCTACTTGACATGTCATACATGAACGGCCATTATTTCTCTAAAAAAATAATAATCGTTTAAATGAAATATATTTCTATATTATTCTAGCTATATTTAAATAATGTAGAATCGGCAAAGTATAATTTTTTGAAAGACGTGATCATGACACTTTCGAAATTCAATGTTATATTAATCATAATTACCATTTGAAACGGAACGTCATATAAAGGGAATAAAACAATATCAACACTTTTTTAATTTAATTCCCTGTCCTTGACCAGGGCCGCGGGTTGTTCGAAAGGCATACCGTGGCCCCTGGTATAGGCAACTGACAAAAAAAAAAGAACACACATACGCGCGCGTAGGCGAGAGATTTGGCAACGTGGATGGATTTGTAAAATGGATATATTAGTTTTGTTATTTGCTTTGATAATTTTGAAAAAAAAAAAACTGGAACGGCGATAAATCGTGTCTACTTGAAGGCAATAACTTAGTTTGCACTATCTAAGACGATAATACCTGCCCTGGAGTTGCATCAGGGAGGCACTCCAGTATCACCGGATGCCGACCAACCTCTTACCTCTGTCGCATTGTCGAGGCCTATTTGACGTACAGGCCCGTTAGCTACTCCAGTCACCGGGGAGAGTGGAACCGGCGAGAGATGTCGTGCGGTGTCCCACAGGGATCGGTCCTAGGGCCGCATCTGTGGGATATCGGGTACGACTGGGTGCTGCGCGCCGACCTCCCTAGCGGCGTCAGCGTGGTTTGCTACGCTGATGACACGCTAGTCCTTGCGCAGGGGAGGTCACACTAGGCGGCGGCTGAAGTAGCGACACGCGGGATTGCGACAGTCGTCGAGAGGATCCAGCAATTGGGACTCCGGGTGGCCCTGCACAAGTCTGAGTCCATGTGTTTTCATGGTCCTCGGGACGCGCCACCGTCGGGTTCCCAAATAATGGTAGGAGGCGTTCACATCGGCGTCGAGTCGACGATGAAGTACCTGGGACTCGTCCACGACAGCCGGTGGAACTTCGTGGAGCATTTCCGATGTTTGACTCCCAGACTGGTGCGGGCCGGGGCTGCCTTGAGGCGGCTCCTGCCCAATCTAGGGGGACCAAACGCCTCCTGCCGGAGGCTCTATGCGGGGTCGTGCGGTCTATGGCCCTTTACGGGGCACCGGTGTGGGCGCGTTCCTTGAGACGGCGACCGGCCCGCCACTTGAACGCGTTCCAAAGGGTGTCCGGCTGGTCCGAGGATACTGCACGGACTCCGCTGAGGCGGCGAGCCTTCTTACCCGATTGCCGCCTTGGGATCTGGAGGCAAAAGTCCTCGCCCACATATGGGAGTGGTGAGAGGAGGCAAAACGCCGGGGCGTAACTCCGCTGCCGCGAACAATCACGGTACATCGGACAGAGCTCCGGCGGGATCTCATGGCGACATGGAAAGTGCGATGGTCGCAAACCAGTACTGGGGACGCCACAATTACGGCGATAAGTCCCCTCTTTGAGGAGTGGCTGAAGAGGTTCCACGGCGCCCTCACCTTCCGCCTGACGCAGGTCCTCACCGGACACGGTTATTTCGGGAGGTTCCTTTATGCCCTCTGATCATAATCTGAATCTACGTTATAATATTAATAATTACATTACACTACGTAACTGATTTTCATGCGGTTCCATCGGTGCCATCAATTAGAGTATTTATTCCGGAAGTTTTGTGTAAAATTAATTAAGGGCTAAAGGGCTAAAAAACGTATACGAAATAATAATGAAATCTCGATATTTTATCAAATTGTAAAATGGTGCGAAGCAAGGGCGGGTTGCTAGTCTAAGGATAAATCCAAAAGGTTCAATAACTATTGCATTGATTACTAATTATTTTAGTTAAAGCCTAAAAGGTAATTACATGGATATGTGCCTATTCTTGCAAATAATGCAATTGCACTTTTGATAAATAATGTTGTGCTGCAATGGCGGCAAGTCACACCACCAGGTTCTTATGCCTTATCTCGTGTGAGAGCGATTGCCCGTCAGTGTCGCTCGGCCTGACAGACGTTCGTGTTGTCAGACGGATCGCTATCATCGCTTCCTGGTACACCGCCTACGTGGTTACGTGCAAAGCCATTTATCCTTCTCGCTAATTACCCTTACAGGCTTAAATGTCTCTCGAAATTAGTAGTTACATTTTATTTTGTATGATGAAAATTCTTTCTAAAAATGTCCTTTTGGAGTTACATTTATAGCAGCCACATTCCCAGCATTGTTTTACATTATTTGATTTGCGTGTGCATAGAAAATGTTTTATTTATTTATTTATGGCAGTTTATCTCTCCTAAAAAAATTGAAATTTGTTTGTTAATTAGGAAAAAAATACTTACTCGTAAAATGCACTAAGTGCCAAACAAAGCCAGGATGAACAATCAATCAAATCAAAATCAAAAGTCATTTATTCAAATTAGGCTGAGAGTCAGCACTTTTCGAACGTCAAAATTACAAAAGACAGTCCCCCAAAAACGCCCGCCCTTCACCACTTCCTAGTGCTATCGCTGGGAAGAAGAAGTGGCGCAACAAACTTCCCAGCAGCACAGCTGTCTGTTCAGTTAGAATATAGTGCATGTATACAATACTAGGAACCTATGTTCAGTAATTAACATTACAAGAAACTTAAATTATTTGCCATAAAATATGTCAGCTAGCCACGCCAATATACCAACAAATATAATAAAAACTATACGTACGTAATATATACAGAAACTACAAACCAACGTATAGATTCCGATTCCGTTTATAGAATTAAATTTGGATACTAAGACAACACAATATTATGTCCTTAATAAATAACGCGCGGTACAGCTACGTAAGCGTAGCCAACCTCGGCTCCTTACAGCAGTATTTTCATAAAATATGTAAGCGACCGCGACGCGACGGCAGCCATTTTTCCGCTTAAAGCTGACATTCGTCACGCGTCACCAGCGTATGAAGTCGTCCCCAAATAAACACAACTATTATTTGACAAAGACCTTATTTCCTTTTGATTGCATTTCTCTCTTATTCAGGCTGCTGGTTCCGGCCTGAATAAGAGAGAAATGAAATGAAATGAAGTTGTAAGAATGAAATGTAATGGATATGGTTTGGGTTTACGGTTAGTAGTCGAAGGATATGGGAAACTCAAAATAAAAATGTTCATTCGTATTGTTAAATTCTGTGTTTACTTTTATTGCAAGAAAGCCGGAAACGGCCAATTGTTCTTGCCATTACCATTAAGTAAGATTCCCACAAAAGATCAGCTTTAAAAATAGATGTCTAGGAAAGGCAAGAAGCATAAATACTGAATATTTAAATAATTATAATAAATTTTGAGAAAAAATTTAAGATTTAGTAGATTGACTTGATAAAAAACTTATTTATCGAGCCCAAAAGTTGTTTCAGTATCAATTTCGAAAAAGTATCCTCCCTATCACAGTAAATCAAGTAAGCACGCTCTCATAAAATGCGCCTTTTATCAAATGGCCGGGGCCCACCCTTTCTCTGTCGCCAAATTACCAGCCATTCGACGTTCGCACATACTGCGGGCTAAAGGGCGCTAGATACGATAGTTTGGATGTGTTGCCCCTAACAAAGTGCTTGTTCTTCTGAATGTCCTAGTTTTACGAGGCGGTTTGCTCTGTTATTACACCTTCATGACCGATCGAATTTGAAGGCTCCATTTTTAGGTCTCGTTCGACAAAAGATGGTAAAGACCGATCATTCGTCTCCTGTATAAATAAAATCGGTAACCGATAGAACACCAAAAAACTGCAAAATCCAAACTAAAACGTCAATCTCTTATCCCAATCGCACCCCATAGTACAATCACTTTTAAAATACATCAACACCTACCGCACCAACCCTCTCTCCTCACTCATACACGCATACCCACACTTACTTCATAGCCTCTTACTCACACAAATAACACACACACACTCACACACACCCCTGCATACACACACACGAACATACACACAATCACTAGCGCACACATTTAAATTACCCAATTTTAATTTGTTTTGTTTAATTTAGACTCCTATATAATGAAGGATTTGTCTTCTTATTTTTTACTAAGTACTTTCATTTTCATTTTCAATAACTTGAATACAACACTGTACTGTAGTTGAAGGGCGGAATGTCCTAACACAAGCATTTTATTTTGCTTAAAGGGTCATTCCTAAAAGTAAAAATGTAACTATTGTAAGTTATTGAAATAAACATTTTTATTTTTTTTTATTATTTTTTTATTTTATAGACATGTTTTATGACCCATCAATTTTATTCGTCACAAATTATCATAAAAGCTTTGAAATAAAATTTTGCATTGGTGGCATGTTCGATAAACATAATTATATACAGGGTTATTTGTAAAACACCAACAACCTCTTAAGAGGAAGTTGTTCATAATGATGTGAGTACAATGACCTCTTAAGAGGTTGTTGGTGTTTTACAAATAACCCTGTATATTTGTACTGGACGTAGCTTCCAATTTCCCTGACGTGCCTCATTAAAATCTTAATACCGCATGGCTTAATGAGGGTGACATGACAAGAGCAGATCATAAAACAGATACGGACCACATTGACCCAATTACTCTATGCACCCCGGATCACTCATCACAAAGTGGCCTATTACTGGAGATTGTGCCAGGATATCCATTGTACTGCGAACAATTAATGGAGTGAATGGAATCCCGATTCTGAGCTGAGAGGGAATATTCCAAATTTCTGCATTGGAGGTTAAGATTCTCTCTTCAGAATTCTGTCTGAGATCAAGTTTTTGATAATTTAACTCAAAACAACACTGCCTTTGTCTGAGCAATCTTAAGGTATTATGTAAAATCCATCAAGGTCGCGTCGATCAAAAAATTAAAAATACCAAAATTTATTTCAGACATAATTCCCAATTTTTTCTCGTTTCGCTTTGTGGCCAGTGAACCGTGAACGAATAACATTTAATATAAGGACTCTCCAATATTAAGACGAAACATTTTCGGGGAAAGCGGAAATATCGGAGCGGCCGTCAAAAATCCGCAATTTATTTTGGCACTGAGTTCATCAATTGAGCTTGTTCCTCCTACACTTTTAATGTAATTTTCTCGAAGTAAAAAGTGTAACTTTCTAGCAAAATGTTCACACCTTGAATTCCCCTCTTATTTTTTCAAGCAAATGATCCAGAACAATGCGGGGCCGCATTTCGTGGCCAGCTTTTAAAACTTAATCGCTTGTCTCAGGCGTCGGGCCGCGACGTTCATCGTTTTCCGATATTCCGATTCGGTACACTTCGGCCGACTTCGAATATCTTCGTAGCGAGTTCGTACCAGTTCGCCGATGTACACCGTATTTCGAAAACTTTGAAATCTTACGAATATTCTGGACTAATTTTCTCAGCTCCTTTGCCTTTGGCAAATTAATTAAAAGTATTTCAAGCTTATTAAACTAAATTAAGTACGGGGAATAATTTTGTACAAGTTGAGGAGTAGAGCAGTCAGCTTTATGTAAATTTCGTAACATTTTACATTAAAGTCACCGGGAAGTATTATTACGAAACAATTACTTTGAAGTATTATAACAGTGGCTGTTTTGTAGAGTGATTAAGAGGTATTATTCTCTCAAAGTAGGTATTTATGTAAGTCATTTTAAGAGTAACGACGACTACAAATTGGTATTGTCAAAGATTATGACACAAAAATTCGGAAGCTTTTAGATGTAGGTACCCATAAATCTACTATGTAGTTTACGCTTAGCAACAGTCAACATGTCACACTTCACAAATGTATGAAATCTTCCGAAATGACTTCATTGCATATTTTGGAATAAATGGCAGAAAGTAAAGAAATACCTAATTAATACCACATCCAGGGCTCGGTACATCAAACAAACAGCAAACCAAGCAACATAAGGTACCCCCTAACACACATCCACTCTACTTCAAAGTTTCCACGCTTGAAAAGTCCATACTTATGATTAATTATTATCATTTTCAAAGAGATTAGTAATAAATCCGAAAGTTTCCGAACGATTCCGAATATGGCAGCTGACGATTAAGCATCTCACACAATTAAGCTGACAATAGCGTCCTTTGATTAAAAGGAGACGGATTAAAATGGCTCGGAGTCGTTTGATTTCCAGATTATGTTGATGAGTGTCGTTTGTTTGTCTGTCTACTTAATGGCTGAATGTTCATTGTCCGGAGTCACCAAGTGAACAAATAATGGATTGACAGTGGATCATCTTTTATTCATGATGCCATTGAGGCCCATTCAAAAATTTTTTTTTGTTGGTTTTCGTTCAGAGTTTGTTTGATTTTTGATTAGGCTTTTTAAAAATTTAGGTGAGTCTCGCTGTATATTTTGTTTTAGTTCTGTTTTGAAGCTATAATTAGGTGGCACTAGACACTTTAAGTTTTTGGATAAGGATCTTGTTATTTAGGTCAATGTAATTAATCAAACAGAATTATTTAATAAATTTAAAATAATTATTGTAATGTTAATTACTTTACATGCATAGTATTTTACACAATCAAGTATTTTCTAACTGAACAGACAACTGTGCTGCTTGGGAGTTATTGGAGCTTATTATTTTCATTGCTACCATCGCAAACATCGTTCACTGTACATGCGGTGTTGGCCTTTAAGTGATTGTTACACCTATAAATGTATTTTTGTCAATTGTAATGTATTCTTTTATGTGTAAACAATTGTTGGCTAACCTAACCTAATAAATAAATAAACACAATGATTGGCAGCTTATTATTTTATTCATATTCTAATTATCCGATGAAATTTCTGACTTATCTGCCGAAGTCATGACAGATAAGAAATCGTAGTTTTAGCAAGTTTATTCTAAAAATTCCGTTTTTTTAGTCAACTATTTTGATTATGATCTGTACCGAACGCATAATTTTACCTCTATTTCGTTTCGCTACTAATCACCTGCTAACTAGCGTTTATGAATAAAGAAAAGTTAAGCATTAGAGCTAAGTTAGAGCTAAATAAATTTTTAGCTAAACAGTAGCTAATTAGTGATTAGCAAGATTTTTATGAATAAGGCTGATAGCCTCCAGCCAAGGCTTAAAACTAATTAAAAACTAATCGACTGCACGCTAAGGGCACCCCCTGTGGGGTACGAACCTCGGCTTAGGGCGTCGCTTGGAGAGGGCAACAATATGGGACAGGCTGAATCGAATTTTTATTATTAATGCTTTGATGAGCACGGCGTTTTCTAGGACTATTTGTATCTCTGAGAAAAAGGCCGGAACAAACTCCGAGGTCACAGTCGGGGGTTTAAAGTTACAGGCTCAGCTACGGCGCGGGCTGGCGCTTCATCGAGCAAGGGTCGGGGGGGTTTCTGGCCGCGACTTCGGCTGCGTTTATATTCTTATTCCCCCCACCGGGGAGGGGTGGGGGGAATAAGAATATAAACGCGTATTGTTTTCGAATCGGTTTTTTGTGTGACGTTAGACTTGATGACGTAGTTTTCTGGTATTATGTGGTTATTGAATTGGACTAGCAGACGATGCGGCTTCCCATTTCTCTTATTTTTTTATGTATATTATCGGTCACAAACGATAAGTTGCTAAAACTCTTCGCTTTTCAGCAAAATGATACATCGAATATTCTGAATCCGGAAACAAACATAATCAAAGGCAGCTGTTTCAGCGTATTCAGCGCTGAATTTTATCATTCTATCGTGCGATCGACTCGATACCGGATTACTTTCTCATTATTGTAATTCTGGGTAATATGACGGGCGAAGAAAAGCGGAGATACGTTTCTTTTTATATTAGAACATTCTAGATTAAAAAAACGTTTTTGTTTGATGAAAAAACGCACGAGCTTTTTAAATAAAATCTACAAAATTCTGGAAAATAATGTGGACAAAATGACCCGTCTTTGTATAAAGGACTCAGAGGACTAAGCGATTATTCATTCAGTAGGTGAACTTCAGGTGCGGGATGGAGTTACTCTGAAAGCAAATAGAAGGGTTTACTGATAAATATACCGGTTCGAGTTTGTGCAGCAAAACAACGTAGCTGTGAAACACGAACAATACATAATACACTAGTCACGAACAATGCAAGAAGATAAACTGTAAACAACACAGCCGGGAGTATTAATTAAAGCACGTAAGTTTTCCAGGCCCGATCAAATAATAATCTCAATCCGATCCAAAGTAAATCCTGATTAAATCCAACTAGAACAAAATGTCCAACTTAGAAGCCTTAGACTTTGTCATCAAAAAGTTTTCGATGAGGCTTCGCTGAGATTAAAATATTTCCCTCGTCGGTTCATTAACCCTGCAAGTGAGGTTGTTACGAGAACTAATAAAGAGAGCCTTATATTAATTTTCGTCGACAGCCGGTCTCCGAGATTTTCAAACAAAACTAGATGTATTACACAAAGAGATTTAGCAGCGATCCTTCGTTTTAATGAAGCTTAGAAAACAACAGATTATGAGAACGGAACGTTTGAGTATAATAAGACCCTCGTAAAGTTTTTTTTTTTGTTGAAGGTAATTGAGGATTTGAGCAGCGAGAGGGCTGTTAACATTGACAATCGTATAGATTTGTGTTATACAGTACTCTCGGCGTAATTGATTCAGCATTCATGTATTTAAATTATATGGAAATGTATGTATAGTCGTAAATTGACGTGAGTTTGAAGATGTAAAGGGTACGTTTTCCCGCGAGGAGATGCTGGAGACTCTGAACAGAGATCCATGGGGGCGCCCTTACAAAATGGTGCGGAATAAACTCCGCACCTGGGCCCCCCCGCTGACTCAGAGTCTCCGCCCTCAGCTGGTGGAGGAGGTGGTGAGCGCTCTGTTCCCTTCACGCGGGGAGCATACTCCCCCTACGGTGCCCGAAGCGGACCACACGGACGACGACGACGACACCCCTGAAGTGACCGGGGTAGATCTGAGAGCGGCGGTAGGCAGGCTGAAGGCCAAAAACACCGCCCCAGGACCCGACGGCTTGCCGGGTAAAGCCTGGGTCCTGGCCTCGAGGGCCCTCGGGCCTCGACTGGAGGCGCTCTTAAGCGCATGCATGGAGAGAGGCCAGTTTCCACTCCGTTGGAAGACGGGGAAGCTGGTCCTCATTCAGAAGCCGGGGCGCCCTGCGGACTCTCCGTCCGCATACCGGCCCATAGTGCTGCTCGACGAGGTTGGCAAGCTCTTTGAGAGGGTAATTGCGGGCCGCCTCGTCGGGCACCTTGTGGGGACTGGGCCGGATCTTGCGGATTGCCAGTTTGGCTTCCGCAAGGGGCGCTCTACGGTGGACGCCATCATGCGCGTAAGACATCGACATCGCCAACGCGTTCAACACCCTGCCCTGGAGCTGCATTGGGGAGGCACTCCGGTATCACCGGGTGCCGACCTACCTCCGTCGAGTAGTCGGGGCGTATTTGACGGACAGAGCCGTCATCTACCCCGGTCGCGACGGGAACTGGAACCGGCGAGAGATGTCGTGCGGTGTCCCACAGGGATCGGTTCTGGGGCCGCTCCTGTGGGACATCGGTTACGACTGGGTGCTGCGGGCCGACCTCCCTGAAGGCGTCAGCGTAGTTTGCTACGCTGACGACACGCTGGTCCTGGCGCAGGGGAGGTCGCATCAGGCGGCGGCCGACGCGATGACACGCGGGGTTGCGATAGTCGTGGAAAGGATCCGGCGGTTGGGTCTCGAGGTGGCATTGCACAAGTCTGAGGCCATGTCCTTTCATGGGCCTCGGTACGGGCCACCTCCGGGATCCCAACTAGTGGTAGGAGGGGTTCACATCGGCGTCGAGACCACGATGAGGTACCTGGGTCTCGTCCTCGACAGCCGATGGAACTTCGTCGAGCACTTCCGACGTTTGGCCCCCAAACTGGAACGGGCCGGGGCCGCCCTAAAGCGGCTCTTGCCCAACCTGAGGGGGCCAAACGCCTCCTGCCGGAGGCTTTACGCGGGGGTCGTGCGGTCCATGGCCCTATATGGGGCCCCGGTATGGGCGCGTTCACTGCGGCTTCGAGCCGCACACTACCTGAACGTGCCCCAAAACCGGAACGGGCCAGGGCCGCCCTAAAGCGGCTCTTGCCCAACCTGAGGGGGCCAAACGCCTCCTGCCGGAGGCTTTACGCGGGGGTCGTGCGGTCCATGGCCCTATATGGGGCCCCGGTATGGGCGCGTTCACTGCGGCTTCGAGCCGCACACTATCTGAACGCGCCCCAAAAGGTGGTAGCCGTAAGGCTGATCCGGGGCTACCGCACGATCTCGGGCGAGGCAGCAAGCCTCCTTGCCGGACTGCCACCATGGGATCTGGAGGCGATAGTCCTCGCGCGCCTATATGATTGGCGCGCGGAGGCACTACGCCGGGGGGAAACTCCGCATCCGCGGCAAACCGCGGCGGAGCGGACGAACCTCCGGCGCGATCTCATGGTGGCATGGAAGGAGCGACTATCGCAACCCAGCGCAGGGCACGCCACGATAGCGGCGGTAAGACCCCTCTTTGAGGAGTGGCTAGAGAGACGTCACGGCGCTCTCACCTACCGCCTGACGCAGGTCCTCTCCGGACACGGATGTTTCGGGAGGTTCCTGCACATCATCAGGCGGGAGGAGACGCCCGGGTGTCACCACTGTCAGGATCGCCCAGAGGACACGGTGGAGCATACGGTGGAGGTCTGCCCTGCTTGGGCAGAGCACCGCCGTGTCCTCGTAGAGGCGATTGGCAGCGGCGGCGACCTCTCGCGTCCGGCCCTGGTTCAAGCCATGGTCCGGGGTGAGAGGGAGTGGGAGGCAGTCACCTCCTTCTGCGAAGCAGTCATGCTAGCGAAGGAGGTGGCGGGGTGGGCGAGGGAACGCGCCTTGTCAGCAAAGAGATGACAAGAAGAGATGTCAGCAAAGTGACGGGGCCCCACAGGGCCGAAGCCTGCCAGGGTGCGGGAACATCCGAAAGGGTTTACCGCTGCCCTGGAACATAAAGGGCTAAGGAAGGAACACGGGTGGGTTTTAGTCAGTAAGAATCTGACACTCCCTCCAGAGCGGGTGGAGTCATTTGATGATTTCCCATCCTCAAAAAAAAAAAAAAGGTTACGTTTTGAAGACAAAAATTGCGAAACAATTGTGGGATTTTTCCGTCGTAATGTGTTTTGCTGTTCATGAAAGAAGACATGAGAAATTGTGAGATACTTGTTATGAATGTTGGGCTCCGGCACGTTAGATCTATGCAAAGTGTATGGTAAATAGTAGTACTATTTATTGTTGTGATTTAGTGGAAGGTGCTCTAGAGTGGTCGTTTACGGGTTTATGTTCATAATATTAAATTGTGACACATTAACAAGTAGTGCAGCCTACCAGCCGGCGATCCTATCCTCGGTCCATAGCACCGAAAAGTTAACCACACTGTAGGAGCCTCACGTCGCCGTAGGTGTGGTGGGAATCCAAATGACAAGGCACCGATTTCTTCAATATAGTTTGTATTGATCCACAATCCACATACACAATTACAGTTCGGCACAAGTAGGCAGCAAAGCAATACAGAAGGAGAAAGATAAGCACAGCGGATCAGCTAGCTACTTTATTACGACCGCTCGGAAGTAAGGGTAAAGCTATGGCGTGAGAGGGCGAGTGACATGCGCTTCGCGTCGGGGCGTGTCTCGACTGGCGAGCGGCCGCGGGTGATGCCCGCGCGCTGCTCGGATGCCCGTCCCGCGACCGCGCGCGTTCCCCTCAACATTCCAGCGCCTGCGGCGATAAGGAACCGGTCGCCGGTGTGACGCGCTAGCTAGATCGCTAATAATAATTTACAAAGAGTGTCTGTTTGTTTGTTGGAATACGTACATGATAACTTTATATTAGAACTTATAACTAAACTAGTAAATGCTATATATTTAATATTAATTTAACAAATGCGTGGAGTCCACCACATCACCCCCCTCCAGAGACCGTCACTACGGGCGATAATAGTCTGGAAAGTGCACCCTACGTCCTGATCGCGTCCGTCTGACACTAGGGTCGTCGGTTGTAGGAGTAGAATTGGTGACAAGTGTTTTTTGTGGTGTTTGTTCTTTGTTTGTGTTTTTAATATTACTGTTAGTGTTGTTGTTGTAGCTGGTTGTGGTGTGTGTGTCATTCAGTATGTAGGCTGGTTTAATTCGGTCTATCGTTACTGTGACAGTTTTCCCATTAAGGAGGAGTTTGAACACTTTTTCCCCCCGGTCTAAAACTTTATGAGGACCAGTGTAGGATGGCCTAAATGACCCTGATGAGGCGTCATCTCTTAGGAATACGTGAGTCGTGGTGGCTAGGTCTTTAAATATAAATATTGTCCGTTTATTACCGTGTCGCGAAGCCGGTGATGGTTGTAAGTTTCTTGCGAACATGCGTAACCTTCCTATATATTCGGTTACGTTCGCTGCGATGTCGTTTTCCGGTTGAAAGAAATCTCCCGGTAGCCGTAAAGTCTCCCCGTATACTAATTCTGCAGTGGTCCCTTTAATGTCTTCTTTATAGGCACTCCGCATGCCCAGAAGGACTAGGGGAAGCGTTTCTACCCAATTCTCGTTTCCGTGGCAGGTAATGGCCGTCTTCAGCTGTCTATGGAAACGCTCGACTAGTCCATTGCATGCTGGATGGTAGGCAGTCGTTCTACGGTGCTCAAAACCTGCTATTTCTGATAATCGTTTGAAGAGGTTGGACTCGAACTGTCTACCACGATCTGTAACAATTTGGGTGGGGCAACCGAAGCGTGAGATCCACCCATATAGGAGTGCTCTCGCCACTGTTTCTGCCGTAATGTCCTTAATGGGTATCGCCTCAGGCCATCGCGTGAACCTGTCAACTGCGGTGAGGCAGTACTGATATCCCTGTGAGAGTGACAGTGGTCCGATCAAGTCTATATGAATGTGCATGAAGCGAGAACGAGGTAGCTTAAAGTTGCTAAGCGGTGCAGAGACATGGCGAGTGATCTTCGAGCGTTGGCAGGCTAAGCAGTTTCGTGTCCAAGACCTGCAATCTTTCCTTACTTCTGGCCATACGTACCGATCCGCTACTAGTTTCGCGCTTGCGTTTGCACCTGGATGGCTAAGCGAGTGTAAGCTGTCAAATACCTGGCGTCGGAATTCCTTGGTGACGTATGGTCTTGGTGCCTTGCCATTCATGTCGCAGTACAGCTCCGTCTCTAGGCCCGGTACTGCTATCTTTTTCAATTGTAACGAGGTTCTGCCGTTCTGATGTTGTTGGAGTTCTGTGTCGGAGCTTTGCGATTTGGCTAACTCGTTCAAATTGATAGGCTGTACTACTTCTTCCACTCGTGTCAATGTATCTGCCACAACGTTATTCTTTCCTGATATGTGTCTAATATCTGTGGTAAATTGTGATATATAATCTAAATGTCTGAATTGCCTAGGTGGGCAATTTTCTTTGCGTGAGTGAAAGGCAAAACAGATGGGTTTATGGTCTGTATAGATTACAAATTCTCTAGCCTCGACCATATGTCTGAAATACTTGATAGCCTCGTATATTGCGAGCAGCTCACGGTCGTAGGGAGAGTATTTCTGTTGTGTTGGACTCAGCTTGCGTGAGAAAAAAGCTAGTGGTTCCCAAGTATTCTTCTTCAGCTGCTGTAAGACTGCTCCCATGGCCATGTCTGACGCATCTGTCACCAAAGCGAGTTTAGCGCTGGTGTCTGGGTGCGCCAGCATTGCGGCATTGCAGAGGCCTTTCTTGCATTCTTCGAAGGCTGTGTGTTCGTCTGGGGTAAAATTCACTGGATGTGAGCCTTTCACAGACCCTGACAAGAGTGTGTTGAGCGGGGCTTGGTGCTGTGCTGCATTTGGGATAAACCGCCTATAAAAATTTACCATACCTAGGAATCTTCTCAGCCCACGTATGGTCTTTGGCGCTGGAAAGCTACTGATAGCCTCAACTTTCGCTGGCAAGGGCTTTGTGCCTCCGGGCGAGATGTTGTACCCTAAAAATGTGACTTCGTCGGCACCAAACACGCATTTCGAGGTGTTAATAACCATCCCGTATTTTTTTAGTCTGGAGAACAGCTGCCGTAGATGGTCTTCATGTTCTTTCTGGTCTTTTGAGTAGACCAAGAAGTCATCTAAGTATCCGTAACAGAAGTCTAGCCCCCGCAACATTTCATCGACGAAACGCTGAAATGTTTGCCCTGCGTTGCGGAGGCCAAATGTCATATAAGGAAATTCGTATAGTCCGAATGGTGTGGTTATGGCTGTCTTTGGAATATCCTCTGGGTTTACCGCAATCTGGTTGTAGGCTTTTACTAGGTCAATTGTAGAGAAGACATGACAGCCAGATAGATTTTGCGAAAAGTCGTGAATGTGCCGGATTGGGTATCTGTCAGGGATTGTTCTCGCGTTAAGCATTCTGTAATCGCCGCATGGACGCCAACCGTTATCTTTTTTTGGGGCAAGATGCAAGGGTGAGGCCCATGGTGAATCGGAGGGTCTGGCTGTGCCAATTGTAAGCATTGATTCAAACTCCTCCTTTGCAATTTTTAACTTATCGGGAGCCAGTCGGCGAGGTGTACATGATACGGGTGGTCCCGGTGTTGTGCGTATGTGATGTACGGTGTTATGTGTTGGCGTGTGGTGTATACCAGATGGTCGGGTTATCTCTGGGAATTCCCGTAGTATATCGTGGTATGTGGTGTCACCAATTCTTACCTTCACCGAAGACACCATGTCCGACGAACGCGCAGGCGAAGCCGGGGTAACCAGTGTTGTCTCAGCGTCGATGAGGCGCTGGTTTCGGACATCTACTGTTAAATTGTAGTAAGACAGGAAATCTACGCCTATTATCGCCTTAGTAACGTCTGCAACAATAAAATTCCACATAAAGTCACGGCGTAAGCCTATATTTAATTTTAATTGTATGTAGCCATACGTATTTATTACACTGCCGTTAGCCGCGCACAATTCATAGCTTGTCTTTTTACGACGCTCTTTAATAACGGATCTGGGGAACACACACACATCACTGCCGGTGTCGACAAGAAATTGAGTTTTTGTGGTTTGATCTGTCACGAATAGGCGACCAGAGCCATGGCAGCCGTCGGTCGCTGTCACTGACTGCCGGTCGCGTTTCCCGCGTAGTCACAGGGTTTCATGCACTTAGTAGCTCTGTCTCCGAACTTGTAGTGATACCAGCATATAGGGAACTGTCTGTAGTTAGAATGTGAGCGACCAGATGGTGACCGTCCTCGGCTGTCGCTGCGGGATCTATGTCTTGACCGTGATAACCTGTCCATTTTCGTAGTCAGCGCTTGTACTTGCTTCGTTAGCTCGGCTATTTGATTGGTCATCTGATCGACGTTACTACCCGGTATTGCCCGTGACGTGGACGCTACCTGTAGGTTAGTGGGCACCACGTCATGTATGCGGTCTGCTAGTTCCGCTACTTCTTCCAATGATGCTTTCGACTGCGAGGCGATAATAGTTTGCGTACTACTGGGCAATCGACTGGTCCAGATGGTCCGCAAAAATTCTTCTGGAACATTCGGTCCTGCAAGGTGTCGCAAGTGTCGCAGAAATTGCGACGGCTTCCGATCACCAAGCTCCTCTTGGGTAAGAAGCTGATGTACTTTCTTCTCCCGCGACGCCGATAACCTTTTCACCAGTTCTGTTTTCAACCTTTCGTATTTGTTTGAAGCTGGTGGGTCGGTGATAATGTCCTCTACTTCTGACGCGTAGATCGGATCGAGACTACCGATAGCGTGATGGTATTTAGTAGTGTCGCTAGTTATGTTTGCCAACACGAACTGGCTCTCTAGCTGTGAAAACCAGAGCGCTGGTTTTTCCGGGTAAAACGGGGGTACCCTCACACCCACCCGATGCACGTCGTAGTAACGGTTGGGGTCGCTTGAAGTTTTCCCTCCGCCGTCTTGGTTTGCTTGGTCTTGATTCATCTTGTGTTCCTTTCGGGGTCACCAATGTAGGAGCCTCACGTCGCCGTAGGTGTGGTGGGAATCCAAATGACAAGGCACCGATTTCTTCAATATAGTTTGTATTGATCCACAATCCACATACACAATTACAGTTCGGCACAAGTAGGCAGCAAAGCAATACAGAAGGAGAAAGATAAGCACAGCGGATCAGCTAGCTACTTTATTACGACCGCTCGGAAGTAAGGGTAAAGCTATGGCGTGAGAGGGCGAGTGACATGCGCTTCGCGTCGGGGCGTGTCTCGACTGGCGAGCGGCCGCGGGTGATGCCCGCGCGCTGCTCGGATGCCCGTCCCGCGACCGCGCGCGTTCCCCTCAACATTCCAGCGCCTGCGGCGATAAGGAACCGGTCGCCGGTGTGACGCGCTAGCTAGATCGCTAATAATAATTTACAAAGAGTGTCTGTTTGTTTGTTGGAATACGTACATGATAACTTTATATTAGAACTTATAACTAAACTAGTAAATGCTATATATTTAATATTAATTTAACAAATGCGTGGAGTCCACCACAACACGAATCTTGGTTCCTGATCAGGTTGATTCTCAAGTGCCGTGTTTGACAAACGCGGTGAACGCCTGGAAAGTGGCTTGCTTGGACACGGTTCAGCCCGAGAACCCGTCTTCCCAGAGACAGTGGGATGAGCCGCTCTGCAGGTTGGTACGGAATAAACTTATTAATACGTCCTCCAATACTGCTGAGCGTGCCCGCCTACTGGCTGTGGGGAGTCGGGCCTCTGGCTTCAGGCGCTACCGTCACCCAATATAGGCACTTTGCTGGGCAGTAGCGAAGGGTGAATTTATGACAGAGGTAAGCCGGAAAAAAAATCGGGAATTCGGACTTTCATCGTGGCCAAGAAAAGCTACTTCTTGTTAACAAAATAAGCAATAAACCGTTTCATTAAATTCCTATTTCGATCTACTTTTCTATTATGAGCTTCATGCGAAATAGCGAAAAATGGTTCTATCCTACTACCAGTACCGAATTCATGTAAAATCGTTTCTAATTTATAGCACAGAATAACTAATAGAACTAACATTTATAGTCATATCTGGGCAAGCACAGTCTAACTCAATTACGTGTTTTTTTATTTTCAAAACTTAACCTTGAAAAGCATGTTTCATCACAAAGCAAATAATCTGTCAAACAACAATCGACTGCCAATAATGCCATCCTAATGATTACTTTTCAAATATACTCTAATTAAGTCATTTCAACTTAATTAACTATCTACTTACTACAAATACCTAATTACAGCATACAACTTTCACTAGGTACACACAAAACAAAAAAAACTCCAACTATAATTCTAATACTACATACTAATCACTGTTTTATACCAACAAACAATTTCCAACTGTTATACTAATAAATTCAATGAATACAACGAACAAAATTAATGCAAATTAACTACAAGTGTAAATAAATTATTACGTCAAAATAATGTTCTACACATGAATTTATGTCAATGTCCGAACTCCAACCCGAATGCATATTTACGAAGTTCAGCGAAACTGACCTTCAGCGTGACGTCATCATCATCACACCCGCAAGCTTTAGAGCGGCGAGTTACCCAGCCAGCCAGCACCCTGCGGCTTCAACGGGTATCCGGAGGATTATTTAAAAACCAAAAGTAGTACAATAATTTACTTAGCTGTGGAATACTTCATTTTTCGTCAGTACAACTTGATGTTTTGTATAGGTAGCAGATATTTTTCTGTCAGTTTGGCATTCGTATTTTTTTGTAAATATTTCTTCCTTTATGTTTTCCTGTATTGCGACTTGCCAGACTGACACACATTCCATTTGCACAAATCACCAGACCAGACCCGAAACAGCTACAAGTGGGCCATACACATATGTAAACCAATGTTGAACGTATATGCTGTTGGTGTTAATGAATAAATAAATAAATATTATTTTCTTTTCCACACCCCCATTGATAAACCCATAAGTGCCGATGTCATTACATACAGTTCAGTTTATCTGATGTACAAATTTTTTATCCCCTCCCTAGAACGTTTTATAGCACCCCTCGATATTATCGAAAACGGTTTGTAAGAGATTGCAGGACTGCATAAGATAAAGGATATCGATGTGATACTGAGCACCAACTCTTGGAAGAGGCTTTAAACATTTTATGGATAAAATAAGACGTGCGAAAAGCCAGGCCAATGTTTTATATTTTACTATCAGTCAATTTAATAAATTGAAGCCTGTGGTATTTAAGTTTAAACAAATCGGAATAAACACTAATTAATCGAATCGACAATAATTCTGTAGTAAAGTTACTACAAAATCTTTTAAGATATTTATTATTCAGTTGAGTTTATTTTACGAGTTTACTCAATGATGATAAAACAGAGATTATATTTATATCTTGTAATATGAACTCTGAACAGCTTTCATTCGGACTTCATGTCATGAAGCCCATATTATCTTTACACCATGTAAACTACTACTTCCTTCGAACATAATTTGTTGGCAAGATGTAACGAGAAATGTTGTGTTCAAAAGATTGGCCAGTCAGCGAGGCTGTTAGTGAACCTCATACACTTACGTATCGTCACTTCTGAATGCCATTTTAATGCGCTTCTTGACAAGCACTTATTTATTTCTATAAAAGATACAAAATATATCGAAAGCCAAGTATTTCTCAAAGGAAACATTAAACTATTCAACGTTCCTGCACCATTACACATACATTTCCTGGTTCGTTCATTTATCCACTTTGATCTTCAGTTTGTATAGACGGTAACGAATCGCTTGATTTACAGAGGATAGTTATTGGTATCATCGGCCTTATTACCATCTAAGGCTGCATTTTTCCTTCTTTTATTATAGCTATTAAGAACTATTATTTAAAAAAGTACCTTAATCAGCTCTCTCATATAGATGAGAGAGCTGATTAAGGTACTTTTCAACTCTTCAGCTTTATTATTCGTATAAATAGAAGAAAGCTTCTATTTATACGAATAATAAAGCTGAAGGGTTTGTTTGTTTGAACGCGCTAATCTCTAGACCTACCAATCTTAGAAAAAATATTTTCGCCTTTGATAGCACAATTCTTGAGAATTGTGCTGAAGAAGGTTATTGAACATCACGCTATGAGAATTAAGAGCCGAGCAAAAAGAAAAAAAGTCCGAAAGAAAGTTAAACGAAAACAAAGTAATAGCGCGGGCGGGCTGTGTGATGCGATGAAGTGGGTTGGCGGCTGAAACTTCGTGGACGAAGTCGTGGACAGAAGTTAGCACAGATAATAAATTGATCACAGTATATTAATAACTAGAACATTGTACTCTACCTGTATATAGCTGTGCAGGAACTATTGGCGCGTGGCTGAAATCGAAACTAACTTCACCATCTTATCTTTTCAATACATTTCACAAAGCAATAGCACAAATGTCAACTAACAGCGTCACCCTGTCACAAGAATCTATTTGTCTCTTTTTACTTAAAACATTTAATATTTGAAGAAAGGCTGGCAAATTCTTCCCCCCCGATAAGGGAAGTAATCTAGTCAAAACATCAGTTAGTAGACCAGCTAATTTAAGATACTCAGATTACAGAGTCGTTTGTAACACTATTTCTGTGATCATTAGTAATGACATACGAACCAAAGTTGAACCAATGCTGGCCGGTTAGATAATAGGAACCGATCATTAGTGGCATCGGCTCAATGTGATCGGATGTTCTAAGTTTATTAAGTAGGTTAGTGGGTGAAAGGTTTATTCAATCGTTCTCAGTCCATTGTTTAAAACTTGTTTTGTATAGAAAAGAGTTTTATTTAGTTCAGGTATGTCTTGTATTATTTTTGAAAATATTTTACATTTTTTGAACTGACATACAGATTTTAAATGATATTAATGTAAATGCCTTTGCCCAGTTATGAGGAGAGTAAACAAAAGTTCTTCCGAGAGATCGGGAAACAATAAATAATAATTTTCAACTTCAATCATAATTAATCGTAATTCTGAAATTAGTAATAACTCATAATGAATTATAATCATTTTTGGAAACAAGGTCTAGTCATCATTGCTTCATTTATTTTTTAAAACGATCAAAATTGAAAGTGTTATGATTACTAAACTTGATTAACACCATATTTACATTATATCTAACAAAATAATCAGAAGGAAATCAGAACACGTAAGTGTAACATTACGTCTCCGAAGGTAACTATTGTAAGGTAAGTACTTTCTTTTCCGATATGCCCATTATAATATGGTCCCGTTACATGTCTGTAACAGGCAATTTGGAGAATACTTACTTTGATAACTGATACCGAATGAGGCTAAATGACTATTTCAATCTCTAAGAGCCGAGCAAACAAATACTTCTAATTATGAACACCATGCTGGGTTACTGTGAATATACTTGTAGTTGCCTTTTTTATCATATCCAAGCTATAAGGATCTACCTATAGCTTGGATATGATAAAAAAAACCTAAATTAGTTTATTTTTCCCTAGCACAATTGATATTAATGTACTGTATACCGGCGTGGGGAGGCACCTTTGCTACTGGTATGCTGCGAGTGGAGAGAGCGCAAAAGGCGGTCCTAAAAGTGCTTTTAAAGAAGCCTATTAGGTATCCGAAGAACTTTGTACAAACAATGCTCTGTACTCACAGTAAGACAGCTCTATGTGCTTCAGATCGTTCTGCGTAAACATGCTACAATCCCATATAATACGAACAACAAACTCAAACTCAAATCATTTATTTCAATTAAACCATTTACAGGCACTTTTGAATTGTCAACAAGCGCAGAAAGGTCATAGTGGGCGAAATTCAGCCGCATAGAACTCTCGCAGTATAAATTTAAGAAAAAAATTATAGTAGATTTTTTTTTGTAAATAGTTCTCGTCTCTACAACCATATTAACAAAATGGCAAACGTACATAACTTAATAAAAAACAAGTGCAAAAAAGAATTACAAATCCTCGTACTAAAGTTAAATTACCGGGAGATTGAAGATCTTCTCAAACCAATCCAATAGATGTAGGTATCTCAAAAACAGACGCATACATACACTCACCCCCACACCCTCACATACACTCACACATTCACTCATACATGCAGAATTACTTACCTGTGCACTCTCGTGCACGCACATGTACAAATATTAACATAAGTAATTAAGCAGCTTAATTTTAGTTTATAATATTAATTGTTTTTATAACTTTTAAATTACTGTTACCGTTTAATTTATTACCTTGTAATTTGTTACGAGTTCACTATATAGCACTATATAACATTAGTGGCATATAGTAACCTATCTTGGAAGGCGCTGGTGTCTGTGATACAATGATTTTCATTCATTAGTACAGGCACCAACGATACACTTTTTTCTGTGATGTTCATTTTTAGTTGGAAAATTGTTCTGTGAATCTTAAATTTGTTTTTTCTTAAAATTAATTTACTATTATTTATTATTATTATCTATAATTATTAGTAGTATTATTAACAGTGATTATTGTTGGTAATTTCTGGTGAAACAAAGGGTACAGAAAGTTTCAAAGATAATTACATCTACATATCTCTTATTATGCCTGTTTCTATGTAGGTATGTGCAAATATTACATACATAATTATTATATTTTTTATTTACCATTTATGTACACACATATATAAACAGACAAGAAAAAACAGAACAGAAAAAATAGGTACAGAGGTGATGCTTATTTCATAAGAAATCTCTTCCAGCATACCTGAGATAGGATAATAGATACAGAGATGTAGACAGCGTGTGAAAGAGTAAAGGAGACAAAAAATTATACATAAAATCAAAAACAATTCACTTAATTACGAGAATATACTAACATACATACAAATAAACATAGCTACAAATTGATAAGCAGCAACAGCAAAACATTCTCACAAAATATGTAACCATTTCCGCGTATCACGTTAATATTGCCATGAAATGTATATTCGCTATGCAATAACCACATTAACCGCTCATGGTGGTTTATTAAATATTGAAGCACTTTAATAAAACCAACCGCAATGAAAACAGTGCGACAAGCCGCCATCGCCATCTAAACGTGTATCATGCCGGAAAAATGTTCATATTAAAATTTATGAGCAACATTTTAATACTGTTTGTTTAATTTATCAATAATATGGAAGCATTGTTATAAAGTCGATATTATAATCTTTTTCATTTTAATCTTTAAAAATAGTTTTTCAGTAAGTCAGTTTTCAGCAGTTTTTTCACTAACCCTTTTACTGTAGGATAGAAAACGTTGTCCAAATCTCGCTTGAATTTTCATAAGTTGTACGACACACACACATTATTATATAATACTATTCTAGCTTCAAATGGTAATATTGGCTGTTCAAATCATCGGCATGCCCAGATTGCCAAGGGCTCTAAAAACCGTTCGCTAGCTAATCAAAGAGCTTTCACGACGGCAGCGTTATTGGGAATATTATACGCGACTTCCATTCGTGCTCCACTTTGATAAAGTCATAGAGTACTTACACACGACTAGGCAACAAGAGTAGTACCTACTTAGGTACGTACTACCTAGATAGGCTTGTGATTTTTCATGTTTGTAAGACAGCTACTTATTTTTGTTGATGATATTTTGTAGGATTTTGCGATTTCTTCGAAGAATATCTGACTGCCTGGCAGGTAGGTTGTATTAAGTATCTAATGTTATTAAAATAATTTAATTACCTATTAAAAAAAGCCCGTCCTTTCATCGTTTTAAAGTATGATGTAGTGAAAACATCAGTACCTCTCCAACAAACAATATAAATTTAAAATCGAAGTATTTATCACCAACCAACAGAACAATAAAATCCTTGCGGAAACAATTGTGACCGCGTTGGCTGAATTTCATGTAACATTATTATCAAAGCGTTTTATATAAGCTCTGTAACTAGCATAACCTGTGCTAGACACCAGAATTTAAAAAATCTTCAACAGTTAAGTACGTCTAACATGTCACACAAAACAATGCTTATTATTGCTGCCTGTTTGCAGCCCAGTCAGCAGTATGCCAGCAAATACCGGGCAACTCACATCTCCGCCAGGGTTCACAGGGTCCACAGACATTATTTCGTGAATTGCATAAATTAACTACTGTTTACATTGGGTTAAACCCGTGTGTCAGCCCTAACAGCAGCGACCACGCTGCAGAGATTTCGAACAAAAGGTAAATTATTTAAACGTCTGTGTAAATTACTATTAGTGGGTCTTGGGGGAGACTAGCTTTACAATTATGAATGGGAGTTCCCGTCCGGCTGGTTGTGAAAAGTTTGCTTATTTCAACGGATTTTTACCTTTTACATTTCAGAAGCAGAAGAATTTTATGATTATTTTCTTCTATGTATCCTAATAAAACTAAACTTAGATTAGATTATAGTTTAGATTATAATTATTATTATTTTTATCTGTGGAAATCTGTGAAAAAATGGAATGTTAGGCTTCACAAATGTGAAGGGCCGGGAGGAACGCTGACGTTGCGTGCATATACCTAGCCTATTTATATAAGGATATAAGCTATTTAAGTAATGCACTGTTAACCCTTTTTTCTCTCCTTATTGTATTAGGCTTATGAAATAAATTATTATTATTATAGCTTTATGTGCAGTTTTAATAGGTTTTTAGTCCATCGAAACATTGTACTGATTTGTTCGGTGTAGAAATGGTCTACCCTTACAAAATATTCCTTAAATTCTGACAGGCTGCATGCAAGTACTGAAGCCTATAACGTTCCCACTGTAGGGACACATGGCTTCTCGCTGTGAGAGGGAGGGTGGGCCATAATCCACCACGCGGGCCCATTGCGGGTACCACATTTCATTAACCTCATTCAGCCAAGATACATAGAAGAATATTCACTGCAAAAAGGCAAGAAAAATCAGTTTTCATTTCGCTGCAACGTACGGCCATATATAACGCGTTGATGTGTTTCGGTGGCTGCCAAGTTTGCACTCTTCCTCGTGTGTAGGAGGCATTAGCAAAGTACGTTATGAAAGATTCTGTATTATGCATGTATGGGGTTTTCGTTATGAATTTCTATGCAGTTAATTTGTTCATTGAAGAACCAACTACTCTGGAGTAGGAGTTGAAAAGAAAAGTTTTACCCAAAAAATGAAAAGTTTTAAAGATCTTGATCGGTCTTTATCACTAAAGCAGTTCACAATGAAAGCAGATTTTTAAAAAGGTATTAAATATGCAGTTTTGTAATTGATATTCACTGAAACATAAAAATCAGGGCGCAATAATTTGCTAAAAGTCTTCTTAAACTAAGCTAAAAGGATTATCATTATACCCAGGACATATATGATATTTTGTAATGCTGTATAAGATGAAAAAAAGTCCCAAATGTCTCTGCAATATACACAAAGGTTGTTTCACATCCCAGTAGTACTTAGCAGTAAAAGTATAATTTATAAGTTAAGATATAAACATTTCTTATTCACTGGGGTTGTTATTGGCAGACGTTTTCATATTTCTTTCAACATTTACTATCGTACAGACAGCTATTCTGTTCCTAACGGTTATTTCATGGTACTATGAAATAAATTGAACTTCACTCTTTTGGGTTGTTTGAGAATATTATTGTACCTTTTTTGATTATTATGATTGTTTTTCGTTGCACACACACACACTACACACTGTACTGTACACTAGTTTCTGTCTCGACTTCGTTCGAGTGGAAGTCATTACACCACAACATAATATTAGAATCGTTCCCGGACCTCGTAACAAATACTTCAGATAAGTTTTGGATAACTTGGATTGTTTTCTAAACATTGAACGTTGAATTTCGAATATATTTATGGTAAGATCGTTTAAAGCCATTTCTTTAAATAAATATACTACTCGTATACTGAGATAAAAACATTCAAACAAACTGTTACAACCTTATGGGTTCAGGTCATATGGATAACTAAAAATACACGGGCAGAATTGTAGACTCGTTAACCAAAGCAATCTACAGTGTCGCCTAATAGAGCGGGTTGTGACTCTATACTTGAAGTATGACCAGAAACCATTTAGATCGTAAGTTGTAACAAAATAAGTCTACACAAAATTACTTATTATGCTTATTACTATACGGCATTTGAACGTATTTTATCGTTTTTAAGGTTCATGCGTCGCATCAATAAACTACGTAAACCTATAACCAGATATAGGTCTCTTCATTCATTCGTTATAGAGAATGTCCATTATAGACTGTCCATCACAGGACAGTTTTTTTCTGTGTGATTGTCTAAAGGGACGTGTCGTAGGCAATCTTGAACATTAAAAGCAAAATATTATGTGATTTTGTTTTATACGGTTCACCCTTGTTTGGTCGAACAATGTTTCGTCGAAAATCACTTCGGCGAATTTTAGGTGCAATAAAGTCATTTCGTAGAATTATTCATTTGACCGAATAATTCATTGGTAAATTTTTATTTAGCATAATTATTTATTTGAACTAATTTGTTTGACCGAATTTTCACATGCACTAATTTTATTTAAACTAATGTTTCACTACACTAATAATGATTTAGTCGAAAGATCGTATCGAATATTCAGTTCATTAATAATTCGTTTCCTTTCATTGTCTATAAACTAACATTAACACACACAACTTTATTAAGCATAACAATAATAATAAGGCGTAGTCGACGGAGCCCCGCTTCGCGGGGCCCCTTTTTCTGTCTGCAGGGTTTAAAGGAACCTAACACGAAGGGGATGACGGGGGCTCGTTCGCTCGCTCCGCTCGCTCACTTGAGCCCCCGTCATCCCCTTCGAACCTAACCTGTCCGAGTCGGGGTGCCCCAATTCCCGAGCTCGCTTCGCTCGCTCTTGCATCCTAAATTCTCATTGCCTTTTTACTAAATCGAGATGCTGCATTACATTACACCAATTGAATATTCGATAAAATACATGTTATACCACCTGAACATTACATCAAATGAACATTATACCTTTTGATCAAGTGCGCAAACGTTGTTATCGCAAATAAATATTCGATGAAATGAAAATTATGTTAATCGATATTATACAAATTGATTATTTTCTTAAACGTTGTTCGAATTAGTAACATTCGATCAAAAGTTGTTATACCAAACAAGGGTGAACCCATGAAAACCGACCACATTTTTAAGTAGAAAAAAGATGCATACAGAATACCCAATCCTGAACAATATAATTGTAGAGTTATTAAAGTTATCCGGTAATTTTTGTTTGTAATACAAATAAATCCTAATTTAAACTTCCCAAGTTGGCCAGCCTATATTATTTCAAATCTTCTCTGCCAGCTTCTAGATGAGTATATTCGAATTATAGGTTTCTATCTCTTCAAAAAACCCAAAGAGTTTCCTCGTGTAAAGTCCCAAACAAATTCACCATTCAACGCAGACTCCGCACTCCCAGTACAAAAATCACGCCAAATACAGAGATCAACGTAACCTCACTCATAAGTACGTACGCAGGTATTTGACGGTTGGCATAAATTATACGAGTACCTTTGTCTGACTTTATGACAACCATATTTTTGTATACGAATAATTTAAGAGTCCGGACCACTCCAATCTTTTTTTACATATCTCGCTGGAAAGTGGATCTCACGTGAATTTGTATGTTTGGGCGAATATTTTTGCGTGAAACGGTACGCTTTCGATTGCTGTTAAGATTAATATATGAAGCCCCATACACACGATGCATGTTTCTTGCACGTGGCGAACAATAATATTGAAGCAACAAGTACCTGTATACCTATGCCTCAGGCAATTAAATCGTACCGTGTAAATCAGGCTTTAGTGTTTCGAGTGCCGTTTTCCACTGCAAAAACCGTTAAATTAAAATGCGCTTAGATTGCGGTCGATTGCTGAGGTTCAATAGAACACACGCTCGATATGTAACCCCACATAAAATGTCCTGCAGACAAAATTTCGGCCATGGCGAGCAATCTCAGCAGAGCCGAAGGCTGGCCTTCGGCGTGAGATATATTGTAGTGCACAAGTGTGTGCGCAGATACAGGTGCACTCCCTCTTCGCTCAATTTCATAGTCCTCTCGACCGATGGGACGGCATTCCGACACGACCGGAAAGAGATCAGGCGACGGAGACGAGACGAACGGGACAGTCAAAAAGAAAGGGGGAACAAAGGGGCAGACTGCAGTCAGTGGCAGCTATTAGCTGTGAGCCCCTATTTGTTGTTTTAGTAATAATAGACCGACAGCGCATTTAGACCGCGCTCCTGCCGCGCCCAATCCGAGCCCACTGGATCGTCCGGTGTGGACCCAGCTATTTACATCGTACACAATGATTCCTGCTCCAATTATGTAAGTATAATAACTAGATGTTCTACCATAAAGTAAAGACTTCAGTACAACAGTCTGTTGGCACTATAAACGATTGCTTGGCTCACTGACTCTTATTTATTTGCCAAAGGACCCAGATTCGAGTCAAGTTGATAAATATTCCTTGTTGCCAAGTAACTATCTTAAAATTAAACAGGATTACACTCGACTGTGCAGGATTCTGTATAGATATTTACTTTGAATCGCTTTTACTCATTAAATACTAGTTTAGTGCTTCTGTAATTAAACGAACGAGAATTTTCGTTTTGCTTAATACCGTGCTATACAGTGTATGAAAAGGTGGGTTTTACTTTTTAGGTAAATAAATAATGAAACCAAATTAAGCGTTAAACTAAACTAAGTTAAGAGTTAAAAAATGTGTATAGTCAGACTTTGTATCTGTTAACTATGTGTATAGTCAGACTTTGTATCTGTTATCGATGTGTATAGTCAGACTTTGTATCTGTTGTTGATGTGTATAGTCAAACTTAGTATCTGTTATCGAATTTTACGTAGAAGCTGCAGTGGTGGTCCCGACTTACGAGTTGTAGGTCGTGAGTTCGAACCCAGTAAATAATTTCATCACCACTGAAACCAGCATGTCCTAGAACAAAAAAATCGACGACGTGACATCTACTGGGCCCGCGTGGTGGATTACGGCCCACTCCCTCTCACCGAAAGGAGGCCTAAGTCCCAGCAGTGGGAACGTTATAGGCTGATTATGCCGGATACAGATCGGACCGTGAACCCACCAGCCCAGAGAAAGTGGGATAAGCCCCTCCTTAGGTTGATACGTCCATCAATACTGCTGATCGTGCCCGTCTGCTGGCTGTGGGTGAGTGGGAGTCGGGCGTCTAGTTTCAGGCGCTACCGTCACCCAACATAAGCACTATGCTGGGTGACACCACCTTCCGGCTCGTAACTTGTCTGCGTCTGGCCATTCTTTGCGTGGCTCCACATCGCTGTCAACAGTCAAGGTGTTGACTGACTCGGACACTATGGGCTATCCTGCAGTAAGAGCGCAGGCCGGATGGTATGCCATGCCAGCATCATTGACATCGCCTATCGTGCTGTTGCTACCGCCACCTTGCATTGGAAGTTAGGCAGGATTTTAGTGTGGGATGCAACATGTGTCGACACTCTTGCGCAATTTTATCTTCTTAGAATGGCGGTTGGTGCTGGGGCGGCTGTTGCAGGTGCCAAAAATCTCAAACAGTGCAAATACTCCAATTTCATTAAAGTAGTTTAAAATTATGTAAATATTATCTTCCATGTTTGTTAAATATAATCTAACATTTGTATTTTTACAAAGTAGCTAATATTATGTTGTTTTTCTACATGTATAAGTTGTTCATGAAGATATACTTTTACTAAATAAAACCATCATAATTCTTGTATTGGAAAAGAGTTTAATGAAAAAAAAACACTAAGTAGATTTTTTTTAGTAAAGAAGCAATTTCCTGGAACATATCGCGTTTCATTTCCTTTCTTGCAAGTCTTACATTTTCTAATATTGAATAATATTCAGTCTCGTCCACCTGTTACCATCCGATGAATCAAATATGATATATGATTTTGTTCAACGTGTTATTTTTATCAAATATTCCTTGTGTATTTATTGATCTGAGTTTGTTCAAACGTGAAGTAAAAAAACATCCATACATTATGGTTATAAAGAAAAGACACTTTATTTTCATGGTCAATTAAATATTTATTTGTTTTTAATTTTAGGGAATTTTTCACACGTTTATTTTTAAACCAACATCTTCGTCATACTAATCCAACCTGTGTCATAATCATAAGGCTTTTACAGGTAAGGAAATCATTATTCATCGTTGTATATTTTGACTATACACTGGGGCTAATTAAAGTCCAATTACAATTAACAAAAAAGGTTTAATAAAAAATATCGTGCGTACAATAAGAAGGTGGTTGGTAGACTGGTATGACATGTCAAATCGTTTGACGACTAATTAACTAACGCCTACCAAAACCATCATAGCATAATATATCGACGTGAATGTGGTATTTAGGAACGGTCAGGCGCTGCGCCGCAACATATTCCCGGCCGTTGAAAACTTGTTTTTCAACCCTTCAGTTCTGCAGCAGTTGGCAGCGGGCAGAGACGGGTAAAAGGGCGTCGCACGCAGCCTCGTGAGGTTTTGATCTCTGCAACTCTTGCAACTCCATCAGGTCCAGGAAACAGCCGAAGAACTCGACCCAGACGCCAGTTTAGTGGAGGAGTGTTATCGTCAGCCAGAAGCACCATGTCACCTATGTTGAGCTGAGCATTGCCTTTACGCCATTTTGTCCTTTGTTGAAGCTCTGACAAGTATTCCCTTTGCCATCTTTGCCAGAAGTGACGCCTTATTTGTTCAAGGCGTTTGTATTTATTTATTTGGTTGGTGTGATTGTCTTCCAGGGCTGGTGACGGTAGTGCAGTTAATGGTCGACCAATGATGAAGTGCCCTGGGGATAAGGAGAGTAGGTCGTTAGGACAGGATGATAAGGGGCACAAGGGACGGCTGTTGAGGATCGCCTCCACTTGAGCAAACAAAGTTGTAATTTCCTCAAATGTTAAATGACTATTGCCAATGACTCGTTTGATATGAAATTTAGCTGACTTGACGCCGGCTTCCCAGATGCCGCCGAAGTGAGGAGCGTAAGTTGGTATGAATTTAAACTTAATACCTTGTTGACCAGCAAAATCAGATATAAGTTCATCACCTTGTTTTAGAAAGCTACCTATCTCATTTGCGGCGGCGACAAAATTACGGCCGTTATCACTAAATATTTCAATTGGTTTTCCTCTACGCGCAATAAAACGCCTGAGAGTCATTACAAATGCATCCTTAGTCAAATCGCTAACTGCCTCCAGATGAATGCATTTATAACGTAAACACACAAAAATGCACATATAACATTTTATTACACGACTTCCACGTCCTTTGCGATTTAAAATAAAAAAGGGGCCAGCGAAGTCTAAACCGACGGACAAAAATGGGAAATCCGGGTTTACACGCTGAGATGGTAAGTTACCCATTTTTGGGCACAACGTTTTGCCACTTGTTCGACGGCATCGCACACAGTTGCTGACTGTGCGCCTAGCAAGATGCCTGCCGTTTACAGGCCAGACTGTTTGCCTGATTGTTGCTAGCAACAAATTCGGACCTGCATGAAGGTTACAAACGTGCTCATTTGCAAAGTACAGCTTTGCCAATCTATGAGAGGCGTGCAGGAGTATTGGATGTCTTATTTCAAAGCTACAAGCGGACGCATCTATGCGGCCACCGACGCGAATCAAGTTGTTGTTATCTATAAACGGAGACAATGATAAAATTTTACTCCTAGCCGGTAGTTGTTTACCTTTTGTAAGCAATTCGTATTCGATAGAAAATGACTCACGCTGAGCGATAAAACACAGTGAATGAAATGACTCCAATAATTCTTCTGGTGAAAGTATGCCTACCCGTTTCTTATCGGGGTGCTTCATATTAAATATAAACCTTCGAACATATGCAACCACTTTCTGAAGTTTTTGATATGATGAAAAATTGTCAAAATTTATAAAGTAATCCTGATCATTAATTATTGATGTGTGTGCTTTCATCTCAGGTAATTCGTCCAACTTTGAATCATTTAACACGGGCCAATAGCGTTCATTTTTATGCAAAAAGCTAGGGCCGGACCACCACAAGTCCATAGGCAATAAGTTCCTTGCATCAACTCCCCTAGAAATTAAATCTGCTGGGTTCATGGTAGTAGGAACGTAGCGCCAAGAACGTGCTTTAGTTAACTCAAGTATTTCACAGACACGATTAGCTACAAACATTTTTAATTTTGTAGGGTCACTATTTATCCAACTTAAAACCACGCTGGAATCGCTCCAGTGTACGATATTTTCCGGCCTATGTCGGAGAGCATCTGTAACAGATTTACAAAGCCTAGCGGATAATAGTGCAGCGCATAATTCGAGGCGCGGTATTGTGGTGGGTTTTAAAGGCGACACCCTTGACTTGGCACATAGCAGCTTGACAGTACGTTCACCATCACAATTTACTGATTTTAAATAAATACATGCACCATATGCACTTTGAGACGCGTCACTAAATGAGTGTAATTCTATTAATTTAGGTTTGTCACATAGAACTAATCTGGGAATCTGAAATTTATTTAACCACAATAAATTATCAGTAAATTTTATCCAATCGTCACTCAAGTTTTTTGTAACTGGTTCGTCCCAATCTAATTTTTGTTGCCACATTTTTTGTAATATAATCTTAGGCTGAATTATAACAGGACTTAGAATACCTAACGGGTCAAATATTTTAAATGAATTAGACATAACAAATCGCTTTGTGATGACTTCATCCTGGCCAAACACAAAATTTTTAATGGGAAAATATAACGTGTCAGTGGAAGGAACCCATCCAAGACCAAGAGTGTTTGAAGACTCACTGATTGTTAAATTGTCTTCACGATTTATATCCAAATTTTCAAAAATTTATGGGTTGTTGCTTTTATATTTTCTTAAATTAAAACAACCATTTTTTAACGCTTCGGAAACTCCCTTTTGTATGAAACGTAATTCCTTCTCATCATTCGCACCAGTGATGAGGTCATCTACGTAAAAATCCTTTTGGATTATATTTTTAATACCTTCGTCATTTTGTTCCTCGCCAAGCTGCCAAAGGCAACGTGTGCTAAGAAAACTGGCACTTGCGGTCCCATAAGTGAGTGTATTTAACTCATAGGGTTGGATGGGTTGTGACTCGTCTTCTCGCCATAGAATACGTTGCAAACTACGATCTTCTTTGTTTACTAGGACCTGACGGTACATTTTTTCTATGTCCCCAGTTAATAAGAATTTGTATCGTCTGGCACGTATCAATATAGCAAAAAGAGAATCTTGAATGGTCGGACCTACCATTAGGAGGTCATTTAATGCATAACCTGACGTAGAAACTGCAGACCCATCAAAAACGACACGCAATTTGGTGGATTCACTTTCTTGCTTTAGTACCGCGTGGTGACATAAATAATAAATTATGCTTCGCTCGTCGTTGGCTAACGAGCAATGCCCTAATTCAGCGTATTCGCTAATAAATTTTGAATATTCGATTTTTAACAATGGATTTTTCCTAAACCGCTTTTCTAAATAACACAATCGCTTTTTAGCAATTTTATAAGTGTCACCCAGGCAGTCTGGAGTGTCTTTAAGTGGCAGTTTTACACAAAATCTACCAGTTACTTCTCTACGTGTATGAGCGATAAAGTGGGATTCGCAAGCTATTTCACTTTCACTCATTATACGTTTTGTGGGAACCTCTTCCAATTCCCAGAATTTGGCAATTGAACTTTCAATATCAATCTGGTCTGATACGGCATTTACAGTTGCTTGATTGCAATGAGTAGTTTCATTGGCAGCGGTTGAATGTATAGGACCAGATATTATCCAGCCTAGATGCGTATTTCTTAAATTTGTATTTTGTGGGCCAAGGGTACGCTGATCGTTTCCCAATATGTCCCAAAATATATCTGCGCCTATTAAGACGTCTACGGGTGCTGGCTGATTAAATGTTGGATCAGCTAACACAATATCTGCAGGTAAATTTAATGAATTAATATCAACCGGATATTTTGGTATTGAACCGGTTAATTCTTTTAAAACAAGACATGAGCAATTTGCACTGTACTTATTATTATGCGACATAATTTTAATATTGCAACTTTCGGTAATATGAGAAGAAACTGTATTGCCAATTCCTATGACCTTTAGCGAGTCAATTGGGAATGTTTTTAATGAAATATTATCTTGTAATGCTTTAGTAATAAAGGACGACTGGCTACCGCAGTCTAGCAGTGCTCGAACCTTCGCCTTTTGCTGGGTCAATGGATTCAAGACTTCTATTATAGCCGTTGACAACAGAATTTGACTTGAATTTCGTTTTGAAAAACTAGCAATGGTTTCACAACTATTATCACCCGGCTCATCTACTATTACCAGATTATTGCTATTAGATAATGCAGCAGGGATATGTAACAACGTGTGGTGCCTTTTATTGCACTCACGGCACGGTCCCATACGACATGCACCTGAGTGGTGTCCCTGCCTGAGGCAGTTGACACACAGCTTGTACTTATTGACATCCTTCATTCTATCCTCTATACCCTTTGCTTTGAAAGAGGGACAATCAAAAATCCTATGATTTTCATTACAAATAACGCATGAAAAAACATTAGAATTGTTAGATTTGTCAACTTTAGAGTTAGAAGCAGCAAACGATTTTGTAGTACTATGTTTATGATTATTTGTGCCAGAACCATTACGTGAACTAGCTATTTCACTCTTAGACGGATTGCTATCGGTTTTATTACGGTTTAATGCCTCCAGCACATCCGCACGGTCTATCATGAATTTATAGAACTGCTCTAATGTTGGCGTATCACCATCAAAATTGTTTCTGTATTCCTCCCACTTAGTTAAGGTATGGCTATCTAACTTTGCGGATAACATAAAAATTATGAGAACGTCCCATTTGTCCGTGGGCTGTCCCAGGCTGGCCAGAGCACGCAAGTTTTTTGTGACATGGTCTACTAAGAATCTTAATGACTTCTCTGATTCACGTGAAAGCTGCTTTATGTTAAACAGTGAATTTAAGTGGCGATTAATTAAAATTCGTTTGTTGTTATAACGACTACAAAGCAAGTTCCATGCCTCAGAGTAATTTGCGGACGAAACCTCAAGATTTGAAATAATTCGCGCAGCATCGCCTTCTAGATAAGACATAAGATAATGAAACTTGTGGATTGGTGTTATACGTTCATTTTTGTGTATCAAACTCTCAAACGTGTCCCGGAATTCCAACCACCGAAAATAAGCACCGTCAAATTTGGCTATTTGGATTTGAGGAAGCTTTAAACCTACCGCTTGATGATCCGAACAACAAGAACTATCATGAACAGAAGCACGCCTGTGTCCACATTCTAGTTTCGAAAATTTGTCTAATAAAGTTTTTGCAGTGGCTATACTGACAAAAATATCACGCTCAATGTTGTCACGTTCATCAATTTCGGCTGATAAGTTACCTGAGTTTAAAACCTCGATCTCATTTTGCAGTTCATCAACTCTTACTGACAATGCCTCGAATTTTGCAAGTTTCAAGCTTAACTCGGTTAATTGTATGTTATTTAACACCGTTGTGCTAGTGATGCTATTTAAATAATTCTTAAATTTGGTTATCTGCCCTTTAACAGACGATCTTTTAGTTATTAAATCCTTTAAACGATTTTTATCTAACGACTCGTTAGGCATTGTGAGTAATCAAAGTATTAGTTCAAAAACGAAATATTAACACAAACTAAAGAATGACTAATCTATCAAGCAAACAAAGAACGGCTCACGCTCCTCGATTCGGCGACCCCTGGCGAACAGGAAACCGGTTCCACCCGCACAGCTGATTGCGGCCGGTGTGATAATGCACTCGGCGCGGCGTGGAGTCAACCTGAAATTATCGGCGATAACGTCTAAGTATGCTTTATAATTATAATCAAACGCGGAATTGCGTTGGCAACAGAGGAAGCCCTGCTTTGGATTTCAAAATAATGTTTCTTTGCAACTAAATGACGATTCAAAAATATTTAGGCAATTTGAACGAAATAACTGAAAATAAATATTCTGCAGTAGAACAGTAATCTATTTAAGCATTAGCTATTACTCATTGAGCTCGATTTTAAAGAAATAACGTTAAGTTATGATTAAAGAAAATTATTTGTTTCAACCTGTGGGTAGGTTCACAAAAAATGATGATGCAACTTTTCTTATCGAATTTTGCATTAAAATCTTCGATTTACTCAAATGGATTTAATTCCCAACAGCTTTAGGAACAATGTATTAAAGGAGTATGATAAGGATTTGGATGAATATTTTGGAGGATTGGAAATACTAGGAAGGAAAGGGCACTTATCTGATTTCGAAGAACATCAATGCGCGATGTGAAACTTTCGCTGAATCACTGCTCGCTCCAGCCCGAACTCGTAGATGATCCTGGCTGCACCTCGGTTCTTGAACCCCTTTCTTCAATCTTCAATCAGGCCAACGAACATTGCTCGCCAAACAGCCGGCTCCACCTTGACGGGATTTTCAACCGCCCTTTTCTTATCTTTTCTTCTTATTTTGATTTTCTTGCTGATTAGTTCCCCTCATGGGCCACCATTATGTATATTTTGACTATACACTGGGGCTAATTAAAGTCCAATTACAATTAACAAAAAAGGTTTAATAAAAAATATCGTGCGTACAATAAGAAGGTGGTTGGTAGACTGGTATGACATGTCAAATCGTTTGACGACTAATTAACTAACGCCTACCAAAACCATCATTTTTCCTTTTCAGAATTTATTGAGGAAAAAATACAAAATTTCAACGACGTTTCGGAAAGATTGTTCCAAATTAATATGCATTCGGCCATTACCTTAATTCGCTACTGCTGTTTCGGCCCTAAATTAACTTATTTTCTTCGCGCTTCCCATTTATGGAATCAAACTCACCTTTTAGACCAAATGGACCAAATTATCAAGCATACATTAACTTCGATTTTAAATGTGGCCTTGGACGACCGAGCTTGGGCACAAGCTACTCTTCCCATTCGTTTGGGAGGCCTCGGCGTCCGCAAAATTTCTAGTATTAGTTTACCGGCTTTCATATCCTCGGTCCACGGCACGGAGAAATTAATCAGGAAAATCCTAGCCTCCACACTGATTAATTTTGATGTGCCCTGCTTCACCGAGGCTATTGATGCCTGGAGACTTGCTTGCCCGAACTCAGATCTACCCGATAATCCATTTTCCCAGAGACGGTGGGATGAGCCGCTCTGCAGAGTAGTTCAAGATAATTTACTTAACACGTCTGCTACTACTGCTGAGCGTGCGCGCCTGCTGGCTGTGGGTAAATGGGAGTCGGGTCTGTGGCTTCATGCACTTCCGTCGTCGAACATAGGTACTTTGCTCGACGACAATACTTTCCGCCTCGCTGCTTCCTTACGACTAGGAGCACCATGTTGTTCTCCCCATCGCTGTCACTGTGGCGAAGTTGTCAACAGCCTCGGACACCACGGCCTGTCTTGCAGTCGAAGTGCGGGTCGCTTAGCGCGGCACGCAAACATTAACGACATCATTCGACGAGCTCTTATCACCGTCGGCGTTCCAGCTGTATTAGAACCCAATGGATTGGCACGCGACGATGGCAAGAGACCAGACGGCATGTCTTTATTTCCATGGAAGGTGGGTAGGCCTTTAGTGTGGGATGCAACTTGTGTCGATACTCTTGCGCCATCCCATCTTCCAGGGTCGGCGTGCTGCGCTGGTGCTGCTGCTGCGGCTGCAGAAAACCTCAAGCGGCGTAAATATAATACCCTTATTAATAATTATATTTTCGAGCCGTTTGGGGTTGAAACCCTCGGGCCGTGGGGTCCGAGTGCGCATGGTCTTTTTAATGAAATCTCGAAAAGACTAGTTGACACTTCCCATGACCCAAGAGCTGGCTTTTACCTTGGCCAGAGGCTAAGCATTGCCATACAACGTGGCAATGCCGCCAGTGTCTTGGGTACATTACCAGTCGACAGCGATGTGGATGAATTTTTCGACGCTATATTTTAGTTTGTAAATAGTTTTAGTTAATTTAGGATATTATTTTGTTATTATTTAAATATTATAGTATGATTAGTCTATTAGCTAATAAGTAATTTAAATATAATCATAGCATAATATATCGACGTGAATGTGGTATTTAGGAACGGTCAGGCGCTGCGCCGCAACAATCGTAAAAGACTTCCCGAACAAATTCCGTTAGTAAAACAAGCACATACGAATAAGCTCATCAATAAATTTGTTCAACGTATTACACATTTCAATTATTATATGTCTGTTGAAAGAGGTGATATTGTTCGCTAATCAATTTGCCTTTTTGTTTGCAGTAAAATAAACCCATTGTATGCTATAGATAAGCGCTGACGTAATGGTTTGACGAATATTTTGTAAAAGAAGAGAAAGGATGGCAGTACTGTTGTGGCAGTACTGTAAACAAATGGTATGGTGTTCAAATAGTATATGTTGGTTATTTATTTGTACAATGTGCAAGTGCCATTGTATTGTATACCTAACCGAACTATGATATAGCTACGGTACAGTTTCGGAAAAAACGTATTATGCTATTCAGACCGCTAATGCGCTCAAAGGCAAATCAAAACCCACTTAACCGATTTACGTGATTATTTTTGACTAGGTTTTATGCAGTCTTTATTGTAAACGATCGTTAGCACACAGCGGCCCGGGACACAGCTATTATTAAAATTATCATTTCCCTCGTCCAGATCACGTCGTTTAAAACAAATCCAAATACCTACATCTTAACAGTTTCACCCTATTCTGTCATTTCACAGCGCGATTTCCATAAACTAGGTAGATGTTCCAGAAACTAATCTTGACTCAATTCACCGAAGTTATTTCAAATTGTAACTAAGTAATTTCCATTTACGTGTCGTGCCCCTAATTAAAACGGATAGCCTTTAGGGATACCGTTGCTAAAACTACAGAGTACGGAGTAGGGATACGGAGTAGAGGACCAGGAGGGGGGTTACCTTCGAATCAATTCTAATAATCGCGCCTTGTTAGAAATTTCCTAATTGTAAGGGACGTTGGAAATTAATGCTGTTGTGGGAATTAAATGGCAGTTCTTTAGTTCTTTGTTTGAGGGTTTTTCTGTTGTTTATTTAGTTAGCGGTAAATAAATGAAAGCTATTTTTATTTAATATTTTTTTAAAGGAAACATTTTTGATTAATGCTATTTGTTCCAAATTAAGAGATTCGATAATTGGAGCCAACCAAAAAAGGCTTTTTACTAAGATGTTCAAGGCTTCGTAAATAATATTCTTAACCAGATACAATAATACCCTCTATGTGAAGCAAGATGTCAGTAATGCGAATGCTTGGCGACAAATATTACGAAATAACTTGTCAACATTTTGAATCAATCTTGTTACTAATTAAACATGTATTACAATGATAGACTGAGACACAATACACAGTCGCCCATTCGAACTGGAACAATCTTGATTTTGTCTGTGGTTCACAATGGAATGGTGGTAAAGTTTCGTATTTCAATTGTTTACATGTGTTCACAGAGTCTGTTTACGATATAATTCTACTTGTTGGAATCGGGAAAGGGAGAGATGATGTTGAAGGACGGAAGTTCTGTTGTATTCATATTTGTAAAACATTACTTACACGTGTTTGTGAAACGTTATGAGTGATTTGAAAATAAAATTGTTTTTTTTTACACGAAATCTCCTAATTATAGCTACACACAGTTGATGTATCTAAACTAAGTTTATTTTACCTGTTCCAACAAAACGCTAGAAATATTTCTCGCAATGCGCGATGTAAAAAATAAAAATCTGATCATCTATCTATCGGCGTAAGAAACTCTCGAGAAAAACGCAACTCGACAACATTCCCGCAGCCCTTTTGAAGCTGAGCGAAGCGCAGCAATTACGCACTTTCATCCAAACAAGCTTACTCAGAGTTAAAAGCTAATTTATCAACGCGTCTCAAATTGTACATTATTGTGAAAGCATGTCAGTGTGTGCGTGTCTGGATATAATGTTAATGCATGAGTATAGAATAATGTTAATGTTCGTGTCGAGTGATGTGGTCAGGTACATTACACGTGGAATGTATCGATGTTGTATTCAGTAAGCACGTAAATGTCAGCTGATGGAATTGGAGTATTAAGATTGATCTCACGGCAGGTAGTTGTTGTGGAAAGTACAATATCGAGAACTTAAGGTTAACGTTAATAATATTCAAAAAAATTGAGCTGATAGTTATAGCAGTACCTACATTGTGAGATGTTTATTGTAGAAAATATCCCTGGTAATACACATATATGCAATACATACACACAAGAAGATCGCGTTTTACCTGATCTCGTTACTGCCCTTCTCCTGAACCTCTAAATTCATGTCTGTTTATCCACTAAAATAACTTAAACATGGCAGGTAACCCAAAATTACCGGCCTGGGCCTTCAAAACTAAACTAACTACAAGCCCTGTTTCCTAATACCGGGCACGGCTATACGTCGGTACCTGTATAACTATCCCTGGTTCCGTCACATAAACGTGGGTAGGGTCCAACGAATTTAATCAGAACTAATTCACGGGGTGAAGGAAAAGTTTGCGACTTTACTTAGCCGGACCGGGCCTACTGCGATTGTATGGAGTTTTGTCTCAGATTCGTGTGTTGTTTTAAGCGTAGGAGAAGTTTTGATTAAATGTTTGTATAGGTTATGTTTAATAATCTTGAATTACACAGACGGGTCTCGGTGGTGCGTGTGAATGGAACATTTGGGTACCTATTCATAAATGAAAACATCCAACATACTGGAGGAAACCTTGGTATGATAAAGTAATGACACAAAAATAATAAAATAGTGAGATATTATCACTTACACACTTACACACGTAATATATAAAAATATAAAAAATGTGTACCTTATTTTTTAAATTCGACTTGTATTACTAAATCAACTAGAAATCGTATATTAATTAAAGCCACCTGAAACGCCCAACACAAAGGGGTGCTCTCTTCAGCTCACAGACTACCAACACAAAGGGGTGCTCTCTTCAGCTCACAGACTACCAACACAAAGGGATGCTCTCTTCAGCTCACAGACTACCAACACAAAGGGGTGCTCTCTTCAGCTCACAGACTACCAACACAAAGGGGTGCTCTCTTCAGCTTACAAACTACCAACATAAAGGGGTGCTCTCTTCAGCTCACAGACTACCAACACAAAGGGGTGCTCTCTTCTGCTCACAGACTACCAACACAGAGGGGTGCTCTCTTCAGCTCACAGACTACCTACAAAAGGGGTGCTCTGTTCAGCTCACAGACTACCTACTAAAGGGGTGCTCTGTTCAGCTCACAGACTACCTACTAAAGGGGTGCTCTTTTCAGCTCATATACTACCAACACAAAGGGGTGCTCTGTTCAGCTCACAGACTACCAACACAGAGGGTGCTCTGTTCAGCTCACAGACTACCTACTCGTACTAAAGCCGTTGAAAAATTTCATGTACTTAGTGAACCGTTTCTATTTTGGTAAAGTTGTAGGTACAGCCAGCTTACTAAGCCGAGATTAGCGAGTGACTAATGTTCCCAGATTTAATGTGAATAATGAAGTACTGCGTCAGTAATAATTAAATGGCTTGCTTTGTAAGACTGTAATTATGTTTGAACATGTGGGGAGAAGAATATGGTTTATATTTGTGTTGTTGGTGAGTGGTTTCTTGTAAATGTACGTGTAGTAACTACGCAAAGAATTCATTAAACTAGTTACAGGGATGTAATTATCAAGAGGACAATATACAATTAAAAAGTCAGCAATTCGTCTATCAAACCGTGGTTAGGGATAGTAGCAGTTTTTCTTAATGGTTTCATGAAATCGTTCGTAACGAGTTCTTCACACAGGCAAAAATGTCGCTCAACATTTTGTGCAAAATTATTGAACTTAATTTTTGTGCAAAATATTGAATGGTCATGGATCACATTTAAGTATTGCACAACATTTAAGTGTCGATTAAATTTTTCGCGATATAACAACGGCGCCTCGCGTTCGTACTCGGCCATAGCTGCCTACGTCGCTTCTCCCAGGGCTGACCCGGAGGTTGCAGGTTTCATAGTTGCATTGCGTGCAGCGTCGATGGAGACTTTTAATAATAAGAAGATGAACAGGATGTGGGTCAGGAATTGCTTGAAGAAACAACCGACTCATTGTTATCGTAACCTACTTCCTGAACTGAGTGTGGAACCTACAATCTATACAAATTTCCTGAGAATGAATGAAGAGATGTTTGACAAAATATTGACAGGTCAGATTTTTTTGTGCAAAATTCTTGCCAGTGCCAGTGTGAGGGATGCACATACAACATAACCTAATTATTTGTACCTTAAGCGTCCCGGATGCTTAAAGTACAAACAATTAGGTTATGTTGTATGTGTATGCGTGTGTGAGTGTATTGTGACTATCAAAATTACAAAAAAGTCAACTATCGGCAATCATTAAAATAGCCAAATAAAATCCACAACAAAGGGCATTCGAATCATTTAAAATAACAACGGCAACACAACAAAGAATCGACCAGAAAATGTGTCCCTCGCGGACGTACGCCTCGACCAATACGAGTCGTCCATTATTTCTTACCGTTTGCTTTCGTTTTTTCCCCAAACGTCCCCAATGGCTCAAACGTCCCGACCGGGACGCTTCCGTCATAACTGTATCTACAAGTTCCGTCTCACGAGACTATTTTGACAGCAGACGTTTTGTTTTTAGTGTTCTGTCGAAGTTATTATAAATTAATGTGGTACGGGTATATTTTTTATATAAAATTGAAAGTTAAAATGTTGCGGGTAAATGTCAAAGGGTTGTTATAATGTTGGTGTTGCCCATGATAAAAAAAATCGTTGATCTTTTTCTAATTTGTAGTAATGGTCTTTTAGTTATAGTATTCTGTGTTTACTTCAGTGAATAACGTTTTATCTATATTTATCATAATCATCATGAACTCATCAAAATGAGTGTTCTAATATTTTGTATTTGCATTTAATTGTGCGGATTTTATCGGGGTTATTCGACTATACAATGTAACCCGACGTTCAGTTTTCCATTTCGCTGAGTGACTAGCTAATGGTTATGGGTTTTGCTTCGGAAAAAAGTCGGTTGCTAATTTGGTTATCAATGAATTTACCTGACATTAAATTTAGCGTATTTATTAAAAATATCAATCCGTCTCTGTCAAATTCAGACAATAAACAGAAATAGAACGACGTTTTAAATTTCGTCTAGCGCTAAATGTTTTTAGTTGTTTGTGGAGCAAGCGGGCCTTAAGTGTTATAAAACAAAGCGCCCAACCACGTTTAACTAATAACTTGCTACGAATGTATCATAAATGAAGACTGCGAGTTCCGTCGCTCATGAATAAACATACGACAATTAAAGCGTTCCGAGAAAATATTAGAACAAAAGAATTTTCTCGGTTTGATTTGTTTCGGAATATGCCGATGATATTGATATTAAATTTGAACATTGGTGTTTATTCGGAAAAGCAGTCACTGCCAATCATTGATGTAACATTTGAAGGAAGAAAGATGTCACTCATATTTTATTCATTTTTTCTTTTGTGGCATTTATTTTCTTATTTTAATTTTACCGATCCTAACTAAAACATTCAGCAACGTAAGATAGTGAACAGTTCTTGGTTTTTAAATGGCGTTATCTACGCTCATCAGTTGTCAACGCTTATGTTCTTTTGTTTCAGATTTGCCGCGGTTCGTGGGTCCAGGGTCTAACGTCACCGTGGCAGTCGGCAGAGATGCGGCGCTTACCTGTCGGGTTGATAATTTACAGACATTCAAGGTTAGTCGATGCAAATAATATGATAGAAAAAATCATAGAAGCGTTAGTGACTTATTCTTAAATTATTCCCTAAAATAAAATATACAATCCTTCATACATAGTTATTTTTAATAAAATAAATAGTTTTCCTTCATCCCAACAAATAAAATTAAGCTGGCGAAAGGCAGAACAATCATTTATCAAATAAATCATGTTTAAATTAAATTGTGGTTTTCTTTTATTATTAGGTTATTATTATTTATTTGTCAAAAAAGGCTGCACACATTCTCCCATTAGTTTCTCGCTCGCATAACCCCTTATCACTCTCCGTCTGGTCTCGCAGATAGGCCCCGGTGCCCAACGAGGCTTAGAAAAGTGTTCTGCGTTCCACCCGGTAGGAGCCGCTATTAAATGTAGGACGCAATTGGTGCGCCCATGTGGCTTTGAAAATGGAATTTAACTCATCTAGGGTTTATTTAGGGAGTATTTCTATGTTGAAAGTATTTCTTTGTTGAAATGTGAGTTGGTGTGGGCGAGGGTGAAATGGCTCTTAAGTTATTAAATGGCTATTTGACAGAGTTTTCCATTCATAAACATTATTGAATAGAATTATAGTTGGCTCAATATGTTGAAGTATTTTCCAAGGGTTTGATTAAATTCTTTGACGTCTTTTACAGCAATATTTTATTTACTGTGGTACAAAATGTTATTTTTGTTTTGTCTTGCCCTCAGAAAATTTGAGTGATTTAAGGCAGTAAGGTTGTCGTAACAAATTCTCCAGGCTTGCTTTATCAATGTCTGTTCGTGTGAATAAGTCACATTGCTGAATCAGTGAATGGCCGGAAGTTGGCCGGACAATTAGTGGGACAAGGCTCTTCGCCATCTTAATTACTGTTCGTGTTTTTCCAGCATGATAATGTTGGGTGACTTATCTCTTCTAGAGACTCGGAATTTTTATATAGCTGAAGTACTGATGTTGATTTATTCGGAAACGTTTTTGGTGCGACGCAAAACTGGTTGAAAAAAAAGTTTCTGTTAAAAATAAAATTGTGAGCAAATGGATGCAAATAAAAGCCTTTGAAACGTTCGTAATGAAAACGGATCATTTATTTTAGTAGCCGTTCTACGTTCTATTTCAATACGTATTATTTATTTATAGCAAAGTACTTAATCCTGCAAACCCAGGCAGACAAACAGATCCAGTCACTAATTTAGAAAGAGAAACAATTTGTAAAGTTTTCTCTCAAACATACCACTGCTAATTGCCTATTAAAATTGAAATTCCAAAAGTTTTAATAATAACCACAATGAGTTCCAAATCCATTCAATATTTATAACAACTTCTTTACAGGTAATAACACTAATAACACTGTAAACATCAATTAACAAAACGTTCGTTCTTTTGTAAACTTTGTTTCATAATAACAATATTCTTTTGTTTCAACATTCAGAGCCTTTTATAATTTAAGGTGCATGCCCCAAGGTAGCCCGCGAAATTCAAATTTTCTTACGTATTTTTGCAATTTGCTGGTCAGTACTAAGTTGTACGTTGATTAAAATATGATCCGCGGACATAACAAATATGTATTTACAGAATTATATAATTGTAGTACCTTGTCCTTTCCAATTTTCTACTTAGAAAAAGCGATTTTTATTTTAGATTTGTTTCAAAGTACAACTTTTGTCAACTTTAAATTGATCAATTTCTTTAGTGTTTTCCGTTAAACGTTTGGGGTGGTTTGTGTTCTGTTGTTCACAAGAACCATTAATTTAGTACTTAACTATAAATGGGGCACTTGAATAAATGTCAGTCACACAGTGTTGTTGATTCTCAATCTTCATACAGGCGCAGATTTTCTTTTAATATCAACATTAATACCGCCTTTGTACTCTTAACGATATTGTACCTGAGCTGTAGGTATAAAATATTATGGTGTAAAACAATAAAGCCTATTCTATTCTTATCAGAAATCTCCATGTCTAGGTGGCGTGGCTCCGAGTGGACACTCAGACAATTCTGACGATTGCTGGCCACGTCATCACGAAAAATCATCGCGTCAGCGTCAGCCACGGAGACGGAGCCTGGACCCTGACGCTCAAGGAGATAGGCCCTTCTGACGGAGGCCGATACATGTGCCAGGTCAACACCGAGCCGATGATGATCCAGACTCATCTGCTACAGGTTGTAGGTAAGACTTTATTGTGAAAAGTTTTATAAAATGTATTCTTTCTTTGGTAGCTTACTAAATCAGTGTTCGCAACAATATGTAATTAATAATTGTTTACCCGGTGCCAGTATTAGCCAATTAATTAGTAATATCAAATTGACAAAAATAAACCCCAGTTCAACTGTTATATTATTATATGGGGATAGTTTAAATGTAAGGAAAAAGGACTTAATTGAATGTGTCCATTTGATGTTGCATCTTAATGAGACTAATAATTGTAAATTTATTTTTTGTGCCTTGCCTTATTCCTATCATTTAACTGATGAGCAAAATAAGCATATTTATAATTTAAATATGTTCATTTATAATAGGACTTGTCGTCACAGTGATGCTATTTTATATTTTGATTGTAATCAATTCATTACTGATTACAAACTGACAAATTATACTATGTATTTGCCACCTAGTTGTAGGAGACAAATTGCTAATCTTTTAGCATACAATATACTCAGTGACACTGGTACTTGTAGTGTACCATTGATTACTGTTAGTACTGATACTAACACTACTTTTGATACGCCTTGTAGTTTAAACTATTAGGTGAGACAACGGGTCAGCCGCATATGTTGAATGTTGTACATCAAAATATGCAGGGTCTGTCCGGCAAAGAGCTAGAATTAAGTTTATTTATGGAGTTCTATGATGTTCAGGTGTTATGTTTGACTGAACACTGGTTGAAGGAACATGAAGTAGTGTTTATTAATGATGAAAACTTTACCGTTCAGAGTGCATTTGTAAGAAAAAGTGCTATTCGCGGTGGCTCTTTAGTTCTTGTTTCAAACAAGTTAAAATGTAAACAACGTTTAGATTTAGTTAATCTTTCAATCGAGCGCACTATAGAGTTGTCTGTGTTGAACTTGAGCGATATGTTATAATTTGCGTTTATCGACCCCCCTCTGGGGATTTTGTTAGTTTCGAATCGGTAATGGAAGATTCTCTCAATAGGTTGAAATCAAGTAACAAAAGCATTATATTATGTGGAGACTTCAATATTAATATTTTAGATGTTACTCCATTAAGTATTAGACTTCTCAATCTTTTTAGGTCTTATAATTTAATTAACTTGTTTTTTGAACCTACTAGGATCACAGCATCTTCGTCAACTTGTCTTGATAATGTATTTAGTGATTGTGATGCCAAACATAAATTAGTGTTAACTGATTTAACGTCCGACCACTGTGGTTTATTAGCTAGCTTCCCCATGCCAGTACATAAAAAACCGCATAAACTTGAATGCAGGCCTTATACAGCCAGTCGTTGCAAAATGTTTAAAAATAATATAGCTCATAGAATTACACCATCTTTATTAGAATACGAGAATCCCAATGAAATTTATGGTGCCCTTTTTGATGTTGTGCAAAAAGAGTACCAATCCACTTTTAAGACCAAAACTATTAACGTTAATGGTTCCTCTGTTGGCTTTAATCAATGGGCTACTCCGGGAATTTATAAAAGTAGAGCGAGACTATACGAGTTATATGGTTTGAAAAAATACAGGTTTGATACTCCTTTCCTAGAGTATGTCAAAAATTATTCAAAATTATTCAAAAAGATTAGTGCTTTTGCTAAATCAAAATTTTTAGGCGATACAATTAAAAATTCTAATAATAAAGTAAAAACCACTTGGAAAATTATTAACAATGAAACGGGTAAATCTGTTAAACAAGAAAAACAACTTGAGATTATGGTCGACAACAAATTAGTTAATAATGCAGCTGATGTAGCTGAGGCATTTAATGAGTTTTTTGCCAACATACCGATAACTACGACTCGCTCCTTAAATTCGTCCCCGTCTAAAGCTGAAGATCTTTTGCATAGTAGTGTACCTAAATGTAGTCCTTTATTTAGTTTCGAACATGTAACCCCGCGTGATGTAGTTAATATTTTTAATACACTTAAGTCTAAAAACACCGGTGATTATTGGGGCATCTCCATTAAACTTTTAAGTAATATAATAGACATCGTAGCCCCCTATCTAGCTGTTACTTTTAATAAATGTATTGATTTAGGAACTTTTCCTGACCTCATGAAGAGTAGCAAAGTCATACCATTATTTAAATCAGGTAATAAGAATGACGTTGGCAATTTCAGGCCTATTTCTATTTTACCTGCGTTTAGCAAAATATTTGAAAAATTAATACTAAAGCAGTTGCTAAGACATTTTAATTTAAACAGCCTCCTCCATAATGAGCAATATGGCTTTACAAAGGGTCGTTCAACTACAGACGCGGGTGTTGCTCTGCTGAGACACATATTTGACGCATGGGAGAAATCACAAAATGCTATTGGAGTTTTCTGTGATCTCTCCAAAGCCTTTGATTGCGTGCACCATGACACGCTTTTGCGTAAGTTACGTCATTACGGTGTCCGAAACGTGGCTCTCAACGTAATAATTTCTTATTTACATAATAGGGTCCAATGTGTAGATGTTAATGGCGCGAAATCTTCCGGGCTACCAGTTCAGTTAGGTGTTCCGCAAGGCTCAATACTGGGTCCATTTTTGTTCTTAGTATATATCAATGATTTACCATTCCATTTGAAGGGCATCTGTGACGTTGTACTGTTTGCAGATGATACCTCTCTTATTTTTAAAGTAGACAGGAATAGACAAGATTTTGACGACGTAAACAGTGCACTCTCAATAGTTACAGATTGGTTTACGTCAAATAACCTAGTTCTCAATGCCAAGAAAACGAAATGTGTAAAGTTTGCCTTACCGAATGTCAGAAATCTAGGACCCAACATCGTCTTAAATAAAGAGGTGCTTGAAACAGTAGGCTCGGCAATTTTTCTAGGACTAACAGTAGATGCCAAACTTCAGTGGGGACCTCATATATCAAGTCTAGCAGGAAGGCTCAGTTCGGCTGCCTACGCCGTCAGGAAAGTAAGACAATACACTGACGTTGATACAGCTCGTTTAGTCTATTTTAGTTATTTTCACAGTGTTATGTCCTACGGTATTCTGCTGTGGGGCAAAGCCGCTGATATACAAAATATATTTGTCCTTCAAAAACGAGCTGTTCGAGCAATTTACCAGCTAGGTGCCAGAGTTTCTCTGAGAGATTTTTTTAAAGATATTGGTATTCTCACGGTTGCATCACAATTCATCTTCGCCAACATTTTATATATTAGGCAAAATTTGCACTTGTACACTAAAAACAGTGATATTCACAGTGTTAACACTAGAAATAAGGACAAACTACGTGCCCCCTTTCACCGGCTTCATAAGGTTCATAACTCATTTGTTGGGCTTGGTATAACCTTTTATAACAAGATACCCTCTTCTTTGCTAGACTTGCCTTTCAATGCGTTTAAAGCTCAAGTAAAATCTAACCTTTGCTCAAAGGCTTACTATTCCATCAACGACTACTTACACGATAAGAATAGTTGGTCGCCCTAATTAACTCAAGACAATGTTCATGTTCTTTCTCCAGAATCAGCTTACTGACAGGTTATTGTTATTAGTATTAACTTATTTATTTATTTTACTTCAATGGTCCTAGTTTTTCATCTGTGACTCAAGTGACAGCTATGTGACCAGTACCCAGCTATGCATAAATATGTAAGCTGTCACGCCCTTTATGCCTGGAGGCTTTTATTTAGGTAGTAAGTTTTTATTTCCATTTGAATTAATTATTTTTCAGCTTGAGTACGTATAGTTTTTATTATATTTGTTGGTATATTGGCGTGGCTAGCTGACATATTTTATGGCAAATAATTTAAGTTTCTTGTAATGTTAATGACTGAACATAGGTTCCTAGTATTGTATACATGCACTATATTCTAACTGAACAGACAGCTGTGCTGCTGGGAAGTTTGTTCCGCCACTTCTTCTTCCCAGCGATAGCACTAGGAAGTGGTGAAGGGCGGGCGTTTTTGGGGGACTGTCTTTTGTAATTTTGACGTTCGAAAAGTGCTGACTCTCAGCCTAATTTGAATAAATGACTTTTGATTTTGATTTTGATTTTTTAGTTTGCAATCATTTTACTGTATGATATGATTCTGGATACTTTATCATATTATGAACGCCATATACGTAATACACAAATACCTTACACGTGCACCAGATTCGTCATTTTTCTCCTATGGTATGTGTATTTTTAGAGTGCTACGAATATAGCATTATCAAAATTGTACTATTATGAATATATCTTTATCTGAAAATTGTAATTTCATTATGCTTTTTAATTTTGCGTAACTGTAAGGTATTTATGGTTATGGCTGTACATACAGTGTTTTACTTCCATATTTAAGAAGTTTAACATTTTATTAAATATAGTAAACAGCATCGTTTGGCACCATAATTTCCCAATTAATGATTGCCCACGTTGACCAGCCCACAAAAACTTGAGATGGATTAACTAAGGACCAGACGCGTAACTTAGATAGGTACCCCCAAAAGCAATATTTACAGACTATTTCAATATTTATTAGGCATTTCCATGTTTATCGCCAGCCAACAGATCAATTGATTAATAAATACCTAATCGCTAACTCAATTATTTAGAAGAGCTAAGCGGTCCCTGGATAATGATTATATTATTATTGGGATATCGGTAAGGATTACATTATCCTCAATACAATATTAATTTGGGAAAAGTAGAAAAACAGACCATGTATCGTTTATCCTGCGTGGAATCTCAATCAGAAGGTTGATATTGTTTTTGTAGCAAAAGGTTCAGGAAAACAAGACGGGACTGCGACTGTAGCGGGATTATAACATTTAATAGATTATGTAAGAATACGTAAGAATATCCGATTAAATACAGTTACCATATAAATACATAAATAGAAACATAATTTGGTAACAAGATCCCTGTGACGCTTTTTGGAAGACTAGGTAATGGAAAAGACTTCGACACAAATAAATCTTTAGCTAATGTATAATTATTAAACTACTAATATATTATACTTTTTTTTTCAAATCCAACAGTTCCACCAGACATCGATGATGAAGCCAGCAGTGGCGAGGTGCTTGTCAAAGAAGGGGATAACGCAGCACTGAGGTGCGCCGCCTCGGGAACACCACCACCCATCATAGCCTGGAGGAGAGAAGACTCCAGGCACTTCAAGATTGACAACCAGACATTAGGTTAGTCATTAGAAAGAACATTATTTATTCTCAAAATTTAAATACTTTAATTCACATAAACCTATATGGGCGCTTGTGAAACGTCAGATGCTTGGTGCACTTTTCCGATTGGTCGTTTCCTATGGAGAAAAGCTGGCAAGAAACTCCTTTTAAAAATAATTGACTTTTACAATGTTTTCAAATTATGCTGGCCGTTCAGCTGTTAGGCCTATCAACAAATACAAATGAAGTTTTTATCCATTCTAAACTGACTCATCATCTTTCTTTTGCCAACCAAAACATAAATTAATGTTTAACTTGAGTCAACTTAGAAATTAATATAACGACCTTAATTTTAACGCAAAATAAAAGCGAACAAAATAAATTATTTTATATTTTAATTAACAACAAGTAAAAAAATTTTTTTTATATAAACTTAAAGTCAGAAATAAACTTTTATCTGTTATTCACACTGCCGCACAGAGGACCGCAATTATTATTATGTAGCTTTATAATGTTTGCGGTGTGCCAAAAACTGTCACAGTATGCACACAGCAGTCATCACCGGAACTAACTGTGTAACACAAAAGAAAACTGGCGCCCGCGGCTATTAATTGAATGAAGGCTCTCTTATTTGCATTGTGTGCTCAAACAATTGTACAGAGTATCGCCGGGCCTTTACCAACTTTACTAAGTTCTAAATAAATTCTTAACTCATTATTGTCTCAAGTTAAATTTGCTACTGTCCCAAGTAAGGAGCCCGTTATTGTCTTGAGTCAAGCATTAAATATTTGAATGTTCGAATTTGTCCGTAAACAATCTGTATACAAACAGTAAGCTGCCTTTGAGTCCAAAATACACAGCAAAAAACGCGGACGTTCCAATTTCTGAAATATTCGACACGTGAACAAAATAAAGCAGCAAGCGAGCAGGAAATGGATCAAACGTAGCTCTTATTAATACGAATATCTTCACGAGGAAATTACTTTCCCAAATAAGTCAGACAATGGTCCTTATCAGCAGATCAGCGATCAAATCGTGAGGGTTGGAAGGAGGATGTAGTATCAACGAGCTTAGACGGCTTAGTGGCGTGGCCCTCGTTAGAACACGTGAAAAGACATACAAAAAGTATAAACTTAGTTTAAGGAAGCGTTTCGAAAGACGGAGTTTCCCCAATATTTAAAAATCGCTAGACCTTTTCTCTGACAAGTGAATGGGTGAAGTAATTCTAGCAATCTTTGCAAATAATATTGATTGTGGAGTGGGTGTTAATTCGTTTAGTACTTGTTGATAAAGGTATTCAAAAATAACTTAATAATAAGCCGTTAAGTGTCTCTTTGACACAACGATTTTAAAAGAAATCGGGTTTTATGGTAGTTGAAAAGTTATGTAATCGCCGTAATCCACGCGAGCCCAGTGCGGGTTGGTGTTGGGTTGGTAGATGTCACGTCTTCGAATTTTTGGATCTAGGACATTTTTTCACCGTTTTGAGAGTAGTGGTGATGAAATAATTTACACCAAGTAAAGAGCCTGTTTGGGTTTGAACCCGCGACGATTTTAAAATGATTAGAAAATTAGATCCAAGTGTCAATCTTGCATAACAAACATCGTCTGATTTTTTCAGAATATTGACAGATGAAATCTAGTCTAAACTTTTTCAGTCAACTGTAATTGAATCAAATTTTCCTCCACAGTGTCAAAATGGAGCGGCCCCTGGCTAAACCTGACCGGCGTTGAGCGAGTACTATCAGGTGCCTACCTGTGTATAGCCACCAATGGCGTCCCTCCTTCAGTCAGCAAGAGAATCCAGATTAATGTGATATGTGAGTCGACAGTTGAATTAATTACGTCGTTTATAACGGGCACAGTTAAGAGTGTCCTGGTACTGTCAGTTTGGAAGCTGTAAGATGATGCTCTTCGTTGCTGCGTGAACGGGTCGGTTTGAGTTATGACGGTTTATTTATTTAGAAGTAAGAAAGTGTTTATAAATTAAAGCAACTTGATTCATTTAAATTGAGGATCGGGGTTTTACCCTAAAACTGTATCAACTTTGTTTTTGTTTGACTTTTTCAATGATCTGCACCTTTATAATATTGTGTAACACGCTTTGAATTACAATCCAAAATATTCAGAAGGAAATCTATTCCATTGATTCATGGTCTGCTTCCGGGTCTGGCTGTTTGTGTATGTGAGTTTAAATGTTTGTAAATGCACCCACGATACAGGAGTAATTCCTAGTGTGGGGCAACGTTATTAAAAAAAAACTGTCAAATTGCTTTCAATTTGACAGTTTTTTTTTAATAACGTAAACAATGCCTTTGCATTGTCATGTAATTATCCCGCAGTTAAGGATAATATTGTTTTCTATGAGTGTTTCTTGATTTTAGATTAACTTTAATGCTATCAACTATGATAGAAACCAGTGGATCACTACACAGAGTATGGACCTACTTGTTTTAGATGAAAGCTTAGTTAGTAAAAGTCTTGAGAAAGACAAAAACGTAACTTGAGATTACTAAGCTCTTAAAATATTGTGAAAATTAGGATTCATTCTAAGGACAGACAGGTTCAGACAAACTTCTAAGATTAAAGAAAAATCTTTTGTTACGTGAATCCTCAATGATGTAATGTACTTTGACCAAAGTGCCCGTTTTCCATTTAAGTTGGTTGTATGTTACAACTTTCTTGGTGAAGAAAATAATTCTCAAATATGAGCGCGTTTGCGGTTTGAAGTTCATTAATAACGAAAAACTTTTAGAGATATGGTCGCCTTGTTTCAAGAAGAAATTGAATTCCGAATTAGTTTATGGTCTTAGTAGTATTTTACCTAGTAAGGAATTCTGTGTGGTTTATGATGTTATTTTAAGTATATTCCGCCAAGCATTTTAAGTAATGCTTGGCGGAATATAGTTTAGACTTTATAATTAAAGTATTTATAATAAATAGAAATGGATTTTTCTGCTCAAATGTGGTTCAATATTTTCTCTCATTACAATATTCTATTCACCTAAGACCCGAACTCATTACTTTATGCCTGGATGCTTTAAAGCCCTACATGTACAAGCGAGAGTTTTTTTTTTTTGAGACGAGGCAGCCTATACAGGTACCTTAAAACCGCTGAAGCTATAGTTCGTTTTTGAATCTCAGAGACTAATCTGACAGGTGTAATGTCAACCTTCTATACTAAAAAAACGCAAACACAAAAGACTTAAATGTCAGATTAGTCTCTGGAATTATAAAACGAACTATACAGGAAAACGTTTCCAGAGTCCCCTAAGAACGTTTTAATTATTGCTAACTGCATTCACAGATTTTGGAAAAATGGTTCAGTCGGCTAGAAACTCGTCAATTCTCTCAAAAATCCATTCTTTATATCTCAAAATACCCACACTTATATACTCTTTCGTTCCTACAGTTTCCCCGTCAGTGTGGGCCGGCCGGGTCGCCATACGGGCGCCATCTGGTGGCTCTGTCACTCTTCAGTGCACAGCTGAAGCGTACCCAGTCCCTCATTTCCATTGGACTCTAAATGGAGAACAGAGGCTGGTTAATGGTAAGCTAAATTTTTACATAGAAAATGACAACGACTAAGAAGATTTAAAGACACAATGGATAAAAGAGCAGTTCTGGTTAAAAAAGAGGAATCTCTGGTAAAGCGAAAAGAACAGTATTAAATGTTAAACTTTATTTAAAAGTAGTATATAAAGTAAGCAGTGCATGCACAAAGATGTCAGAGGTTCTAGATGTACCAATCATAAATAAAATACGTCTTTAAAAAATTGACGGTTAGAATATGAAAGAAAATAAAATAAAAACATACTAACACTGTATATAATTACAGTCTTTTGTTCTCATTTACGCTAAAATCACTTCGCTTGTTCCGCAAAGGATACGTACTTCTAATTAAGCCTTAAAGGCAACATATAAACGTGTTGGAAATATAATTAGGTATGTTAGTTTGTATTTTTAGGATCCGATTAACTTCTGAGGACGACGGTTCTTTCAACGATTTCTGAAAGGTATGTCATTCTCGAAAGGGAATCCGAAAATAGAGTTGACTGTAGATCTCATTGTTAAACCACATTTCTTCCTAATTCCCACTAACTTTATGAAGATCAATGTGTACAGTACGCAAAAGTAATAAAAATCCAAGCGTCCGTGACGACAAAAGGATATTTGATAAAGAATCTTACCAAAAATTATAAAGTAGAAAGTGAAATATATTAAGTCCACAACTCATAGTTAAAGGAACATTCAATTAGGGTTTATGAAACTTCAAAGCAGTCACAAAGGAGCCATTTAATCTCTATATTTTAGTTTATCAAAGCCAACAAATAAAATACTCTCCAAGGATGATAAAAGATAATCATATTTTCAGAAAACACCAAAATATGCTCAGAAAGTTTTTAATTACAATTATTATTTAGGATTCTAGTTTATTACTCTCGTCTGTTCAATAATATTTGTAGCGCAAAGTGGGAATCGTTAGAGGCTTGATCAAATACAACAATGATCAGTTCTAGTAAATAGAATCCTTCATTAATATGATATTCATTTATGATGCTGGACTAGTTCTCAACGCAAGTAAGACCAAAATCATCCATGTCCACTCTAGCCATCTAAAGCACATTACTCCTTTTAATATAATCGCACACAATCACAGTTGTCTTCACTCCACTCCGTTGGGTACGAAATGTCGATGTGAGACAATTGACCAAGTAACACACCACACCTACCCTGGATTAGTCGTGGACAATCGTTTTAGCTGGACTTTCCACGTGGACTCAGTATGTGATAAGTTGCGGGCTATACTGGCAAAGTTCTACATTTTAAAACCGAAAGTGCCGTTCAAAATACTGCTCAATATGTACATTGCTTTAGCGGAATCAATTATAGCTTATGGAATAACGAGCTATGGGCGAAGTTTTAAAACATACACTGAAAGAATTTCCAAACTGCAAGTGAGACTTTTAAAACTCATCGTACCCAGAAAAATAAAGCACCAATGTAAAGATAATGTTATCGAATTGTTTAAATATTGTAAAATTTTGCCAGTGCAGACTAGATTCGAAATGGCCCTCTTAATTGAGCAATTTAACAACAAAAGCACTCAAATTCCCATTTCACATAAAATAATAACAAGAAGTATAACCAAGAGTAAATTAATAGTACCTCAGACCAGAAATTATTATGGCAGGCGAACAGTAAAATTTCTTATTCCCACAATAATGAACGAAATACCAAAATCTATAAAAAAAGAAATAAACGTGAAAAACTTTAAGCAAAAATACAAAAAATACTATTACAACTACATAAACAACTTAGTTTAAGGAAATACTGTGCAAAACACTAATAAAAAAATAAAAATAAAAAAAAGTAACAGCCTGTATACGAGTGTACATCGAATAGAACCGGCTTTCTAATGAGCGGCCCAATAGCAAGCAAGCTTAGATTCAAAACATTACTTGTGACTCGCGTACTTACTGATAGATGTTTACGGCTAAAATAGTTATGTGCAAAATATTTTTCATGTACCTACATTTTTACTTATATTAATTGTTTATGTGATTAAGCAGTGTTGTTTTAGCGAATGTGAGTACCAATACAAACCATCTCTGGTTTAATGGTACAAAACAAACATTAACCTGTATTAAGACTATATTTGTTTAAATAAAAAAAAAAAAAAAAAAAAAAAAATTTAGGTAACATCGGACAAAAATAATAAGAAAACCATCCAAAACAATAAGACATTCACCAAATCAAATCTTGGAACACTATTATTTCTGATCCCTCGATTCAGAAAACCAGTAAAGCCTAGAAACTTCTGGAGACTATTCAACAAATTGGCCAAATCAAACTTTCTATACAAGAAACGCGAAAACAAGGATTTTCCAAAACTAAAGCATGTAGGAGTGTATCTGGTTGAAGACGCGGCGTGATCATAATGAGTTAGCGACGCAATGATCTATGTGATTACCGGGCTTACTTGTGACGGAGAAACTTACATTTTGAATATTTTTCTGTCAGTTCACAAATGAATAAATACCCTTCGTGACAAAGGTTAGTGTGGTGAGTATCCTATTTCACAAGAATATGACATCGGTGCTAAACTTTGTCAAACTCGCCAAATTAATTCCTTTTTACAAACACTTTTGCGGTCCATTGGATATGAAAAAAGGCCTAGTTAGTTACATAGCTGTAGGTACTAACCACTTAAACGGGATTCTTTAGCCATGACTTATTGAAGGTACTTGAATTTATTTTTCTTATAATCAATAACGCGAACAATCTTTGCGCTGCGGTCGCTGTACTCTATATTGATGACGTCATTATTGGTGTAGATTATTAATTCTAGATTCTACGATAATCTACTATCGTGTTGCATGGCATCAGCTATTCAGAACCCAAGACTTGACTTAGAATTAATTGATTTAGCTTTGAGTATAGCAATTTGTTGTTGTTAAAATATATATGTGTCGGAGTCATTCGTGTCTATTCGGAACGCTAGCGCCATCTCATGGCGCTAGACAGAGTCTAGCCTGAGTTCGTGGAGGTGGACGAGAGCGACAGCTACAAGAAGGGTGTGAGCAGAGCTCTCGAGGACATCGAAACATTGGACATCGTACGAACAACATGTGTCGTTGAGTTGTGTACCTACAGTATTCGCTAGTGTGACTAACTTGTTTGTGAATTGTAATCTGATTTGAACTGCAAACCGTTTTTCTATTGTGCTATAGCCAACACAGTACCCATAGTACGCCCACAGTAATTAAAATATGCCTGATGTTAACGACAGACAGACACCTTCTCCGTCATATGTATAATATATTATAAGCCTGAGTTTTTCCACTGCAGGGCAAAGGCACATTAAAGATATGACTGTGGCAAAGGCTGCTTTCCCTCTTTCCACTTTTCCCGGTCTACAGCTCACAGTAACAATTTATTTTAGGGGTAAGTGATACAAAATTTGATTCAAATAAAAGGATTGGTCCAGATGCTCGTAGAACGTAAGGATAGTGACGAACGAAACCAAGAATATTTAAAAAGGATTCCGGAAAGAAAAGATAAGGAAAATCTCAATGTGGTTGGGTTCAAAGGATTGATTGAATAAAGACTGTATTCTTCAAAAACGGAGTTCCAGGTTATTGAAATCCGTTTTGGCGTGGAACCAGATTTATCTGAAGTATAAATCGAGGCTTAGGAGAGGTAAACTTTAATACTCCATGCCAATGAATTTAATATAGTGGGAAGAGTTATCCTACTAATATTATAAACGTGAAAGTTTGTATGGATGGAAGGATGGATGTTTGTTACTCTTTCACGCAAAAACTACTAAACGAATTTGGATAAAATTTGGCACACAGATGGCTTATAACCAGGATTAACATATAGGATACTTTTTATCCTGATATTCCCACGGGATCGAAACCTATGCGGCTGAAACCGCTGGGCGCAGCTATTAGATTATAATGCTGCATAAAAATACTTCAATTTTTTACAGTTCCAAGTCTCGATGATGAAACTCAATTGGTAAACTTGGAAATTGCTATAGATTGTGATAAATTTGGATTATAATAAATATTAGTGACAGCTTAAACTTGCCTGACTACTTATACATTAACTCACTCACCTTTTCCCATGGGAGTAAGCAGAAACTACATAACGCCACCTGCTGCAATCCTTACATACTCCTTTTGCTTCGGCTGACCACTGGTTGGGATTTAATTACTTTCTGTCTGTTACAATCATTTCTTTTAAGTAGTTACAGTAACGCTCGAAACTCCAGTGGCATGCTAAGGACTACTATGCACTGCATTGCTATTGTATTGCTATGTACTGTACGAGCACGATACAGCCAGTGCATGTGCGTATATGAGTGCAATAACGTTATATTTCTAGTTTTTTTAGTTATATCACACCAGCGAGTGTTATCCTTGCGCCATAAATGAAGCCTACCCTTTTGACTATATTTGAAGGAGTTTGAGTTTTGAGTTCTGCCAAGAAGGGCTTTTTACCTGGTTTTCTGTGATGCAAGCCTTCAGCGTGGAGGGCACAGCGAACAGTTTGCAATGAGGTGTCGAATAATACCGCAAACTGTCTAGTTGGTGTGAAAACATTATTTTCATACTCGCTCACCATATATCGACGCTGCGCCTCGCTAATAAGCGACGGCCTTCCACTTTGCTGCTGACTAGAAAGGCTACCCTCTTCCTCATATTTCTTGATCCAGCGACTTCAGTATTCCTCTAAAACAAAAAAAAAGTAATATTAGGCAGCTATAATAAAATACTAAACTGACTTCATTTTTATATAATATAATAATATTTATTTAATATAACAATATAATATTAAAAATCTGCATTTATAACTCTAATAATAAATACTAATTATTTATCTTTTAGGCCGCATGATGGATTTAAATAACAATAAAAATAATTAATCCATACGTCACCAAATAATCTTAGGTAAAATTTCAAATAAAAGTTTAAGTTACAATAATTCATAAATATAATCTGACGATGCATAAATATAATGACGGCACAGTTGGCGCAGTGGTTAAGCGATTGGCTGTTGCGCTGCGTGTCGCGGGTTCGATTCCCGCACGGAACAAATATTTGTATGACCTACATGTATTTGTTCCGAGTCTGGGTGTTTTTCTATCTATAATATGTATGTATTTACAAAAAAAAAAGTATATAAGTAGTTTATCAGCCATCTTGTTACCATAACACAAGCATTAGGTTGCTTAGCTTGGGACTAGATGGCGCTGTGTGAAATGTCCAGGGATATTTATTTATTTATTATTTATTTATAATACTCACATTCAGTCCGGTTTCATCAGATATTTCTGTTCTATTAAGACCACTTTTATGCAGTGCAATAATAGTCGCCCTCGCCTCAATATTAATATTTACCTGAATTTTGAGAATAAATACAATACCGCTATCTATTAAGTCACACGTCATTAACCAACAACTACAGCCAAACGACAACGTTTATTCCGATCAAGTTAACTATTCATGAAACTCAGGTCTACCTCACAGAAATTTGAATTCTTTATTTAGTTTTCTACCTTTCTAAATTTACGAAATATGTGACCGAAGCGAACTAGATAAAGAGTAATATATTTCGGTCTCGTTACTTTCAATGGAGTAAAAACTTACAAAAGTCGAAGTAGGTACTGCGTGAGATTTTAATTCACGGCTCACTGATTCACGCATCTATCTACACGCGCTTAACCGTTAGGCCATCTTGACTCATATAATAACGTTGAAATTATGAACTACAATCACTTGTTGACGACAATGTGTTTATTTTCTTGAAACTAGAAGGACGTAAGTCAAATTAAACGTCAAGCTCTGGCTTTGTGAGATTACCTATGGACTTTTGGTCGAAGCTGTACCTATGGTTTTATCAAAATCAGATTTTTCTTTTATCAGCGGAACAAAACCAAACTGACTTGACAGATTTGTATAAAATAACTTAAAAATATTTGCAGGCTAGGGTTAAAAGTTTGCTCGATTTTGCTCTTAAAGTTCTAAATTCAATAAAAATGTACTGTCAGTATCAACACATGCACATTCATCTAGTAATTAATATACAACCGGGTCCATTTGAAGTAGACTTTCGATAAATAAGCGTGATCCGTGATCGCCTTTATTTTACAGCAGTTAGGGTAGTACTCGTAGTTCAAAGGTTACTTTGATTGTACAGTCAACAGCAAAAGTAAATGATCAAAATCAGAAACTCAATACTAATGAACGGAGTTCGCAGCTATATGGCAGCTGTACTAGTAGTAAATGTTTGGTATAATTTACAATCACATACTTTTGAATCACTTCGACGCCACTCAGTTCTGAAGCGAACTCCGTTCTTTAGTATTGAATTTCTGATTTTGATCATCTACTTTTGCTGTTGACTGTACCAGGTAATTTTGTTATTGCAACTTCATTTTCTGAACGAACGTTTAACGAAACCTTTTTCATACCTGTGTTGGAGCTTCCTTTCAGCCTTATTAAACAGATTCGGTATAACTAGCAAGTGCCATCTGACTTCTATACTAAATCCGATTGGAACATTGATATCCTTATACAGTTGTTCCATGTTCCAGACTTGTTAAATCATAATCAATAATTTGCATCACATCACCATCGATTCCAAATCGAATGCCTGGCCAAATGCTTTAATGTGATTAATAATAATTATAGTTATAAAAACAACAACGATTACTCAAACTTTTGTAGCATCATAGTATGAAATTAATTATGAATTTAACGACACGGTTGGCGCAGTGGCTGAGCGGTATGCGAGTTTAAATGTTTATAAACGCACCCATGATACAGGAGTAATTCCTAGTGTTAATAATAATGCGTTAAAATGGGAGTTTAAAAAAAATGGGCTTAGGGCAAGAGAATGTTGATGCGTATGAAATTAATCTATTTAAAGTTCACGTGAAGTTTTATGTCAATATAAAATGTTATGTCTTTACTGAGTACATGAAATAAAAACCTACTTTTATCTCTCTTGTTTTGAAGTTGAATTTATTTTATTACCGAGAGATTTACATAGTCCGAAACTCCAATGTTTTAGTACTTATATACTATTTTTTAAACTCTAAACGTAAAGTGGTGATTTTAAAATTCAAATTGGCTGCAGCTACGGGGGCGGTTCTCACATTCAATTTGATGCCTGCCTACATTTCGGTCTACGAGTTCACAGATTTACATATACTTTACATATAATTATGTGCACGGTATACCTACCAGCGAATAGCACTGCACCTAAAAATAGCAAAGTAGTAAGAATAATAATAATAATATCCCTGGACATTTCACACAGCGCCATCTAGTCCCAAGCTAAGCAACCTAATGCTTGTGTTATGGTAACAAGATGGCTGATAAACTACTTATATATATTTTTTTTTATAAATACATACATATTATAGATAGAAAAACACCCAGACTCAGAACAAATACATGTAGGACTTACAAATATTTGTTCTGTGCGGGAATCGGACCTGCGACACGCAGCGCAACAGTCCGATCGCTCAGCCACTGCGCTAACCGTGTTGTCAAGAATATTCTTATTATGAGATTAAATTCACTTTCTCCTATGAATTTATGTTAATTTATTTGACTGCGAGTTATTTTTAAATAACTCCAATTTATGCATAACATTATTTTAATTTTCATACGCTTTTACTTAAAATCACTTTTATTGAGGTACCTAAATCATTTCGTATCTTATGTAGATAAATCCTTATTTTTTCTTTGTTTCAGTTAGGTACATAGTGTAAATGCACTACAAATTTAAATCCTGAACAATTATTTATCGGGAACACGTAGCCACAGCCAAACTCCAAATGGCAGTCAAAACTTACACACAAACTATTGCTATTTTCCTATCGTATACTATTTTAACTCGGAAATTCCGAACTCCTGGCGGAATTAATAATGGAAGTGTTGCAGAACAATCGTATATTTGCAACATATTCCGATACTGATGAGAAATAATTGCGTACTCTGTACACCAGTTTGCTACTAATTCTGGCGAGTTGTGGAGGATTTCATCGGCCGAGTGTGTAACGAGACAGGGACTATAATAGTTTCGGTTTAGAGTTTAAATAAAATAAAACAGTGGTTTACGGAATAATACTAGCGTTTAAACATATTTATTTTCTCGTACACGGCTTTTTTAGATCTACTACAAAATCAGATCAAAGACCCCCAAAAGTAAGCGGCTTTCAGATGTATTATCACTATTGAATAGGATCACAAGAAATATATTAAGAAGGCCATGCGTGCATTGGTGGTGGAGTTACCAGCGGTGAAATAAGTTCATAAGCTAGAAAAGTTCGTCAGGCAACATTGAGGATAAATTGCGGAATCATTCTGAGGTACGGTGGAAGTTGGAGGAATTCAAAAGTATCTCTCTTTCCGCTTCTAGAATAGATGTTTTAGATTGATGAAAGGTATCGGTTGCATTTATGGATTTCAGTATCTGATGTTAGTAATAAAATACATCACATATTTTTATATACATATATAGTAAGGGCAAGGGCATGATTGATTATTTTTGAAATAGTTCTGGCACATTCTCTTTTGTAGTTAAGTTATTTGCAATGTACTTGAAGTAGATAAAATAATAGCACACCCAAAGTATTCTCGTTACTACACGTTCTTTGAAAGAGGGCAGTACACGTAGGATGACTACTTTTCTTAAACTAATTATGTGATTATCATGACGCTTAAAATCTAAAGTATCCTCGCATCACCGAGAAATAAAGATTGGGTTCCAAAAAAACAGATAAGTGATCAGTGTTTAAACCGCCAATGCTTGTCTCAAAGTATCTCAGGAAGAATTCATAGCATACTATCAACTTACACAGACTGTTAGCACCTCTAATCCGCTGTCAGAAATATAAATCCTCTGCGGGTCTAGATTAAAAGGGTCGAACAAAGTATCCTTTTTTTGGGCACAGGTGGCTTATCTCTCGGCTAAGAAACCTTATCTTATCTTATAAGCAGGTTGGTAATCTCTAGGTACTATGTGTAAGGAAAAAACTTTGTTCTCTTTTACTTTTTATTAAATAAAGTCAAGTTTCACCAATTTGTTAAAAATATTAGTAAAACTATCTGTGATCTACTTTAAGTTTTAAAAACATTTCCTGACATGGAATCTGTGGTATCTACTCACTAAGGAAGCCACTTAATTTCTTTTATGACCCAAGCACCATTAAATAATCAACTTTTCTTTACAGTGTTAAGGTTGCAATTAGCTTGCCTGTCATCAGCTTTAGTCGAGGCTACGTAGAAACCTTTCACTCGAAAACTTTCAACAGAAATTCCATTAGCCGAACTAAAATTAAAATACCGTCATTAATATGTAAGGAAAGATTAATGAACTAACTAATACCAGCACTCCGCTCCGGCTTAGCAAAAAGTGTAACTAGGAACTGTACCATAGCACCATCCATCATAATATGGTCGACAATGTCGACTTGATTCAATACTGAATAGGTATTTTTATTTCCTTTGTTTTAAACGTTGTTTTCATAACTCTGGGATAAAATGTTTGTACTTTATTCCGGGAAAGAGAAAATGAAAGCGCAGCAAAAACTGTTTGTTAAAAGAAGAATGGCAGTTCTGGTGTCACTTTAATTTCTAAAACGTTCATGAATGACAGTTAAGTCATTATATAAAACAGTTATAAGGCTTTACTTTGTATTTATTAGCTTTTTTATTAAGTTGCAAAAAGAAAAAAAAACTATTAAGTATTTTACTAAATCTGACTATCAAAACGCAGAACCTAGGACGGTAGCAATAAAGTTACCATACCATGGCATTTCTACATCTTATATTTTAAAAAAATGACAAACAGACGAAACAGCCATCTTGTTACCATAACATAAGCATTAGGTTGCTTAGCTTGGGACTAGATGGCGCTGTGTGAAATGTCCAGGGACATTATTATTATTAATTATATTCATATGCTTAATAAGCATAATGCACTTTTTAGTTAATCATTACAGTGACAAGCTTGTATTTTGACACCAAACATTTTGTGGAAACTTTAAAGTCGACTAGGTATACTGTGTATCTGCCTGTTAGTTTTAGACACATAATAGCAAGGCTATTAGCTTTTTACATAAACTTAAACATAAGTAGTATGTTGAAGTCTTGTATTATTAACACCATAACAGTTAGTAATAATACTAATAAAGGAGGTGGTTAACCTAAATGAATGTAGCTCAAATGCTATAAATATTTATACAAATTGAAGAAATCGGGTTCCATTTCCCTCATGCACTATGAGCTCTCTGCCTGGTGATGACATTGAAGTCTCGGGATTAACTCCGGATTATCATTTAAACTAGTTTGTAAGACAACAGAAGGTATTTTACATAGAATGTATCGTCAGGTGTTTTAAGAAAGAACGAAGAGAATATTTTTTATGATACCTTTGCGTTATTTTGAGATTGTCGTGGTAAGATATTTTGAGAAAGACTCAGGCATTTTTCTGACGTCAAGACCTATTAGTCTGACCTTCTGAATACTATATTTAGATGTTTCGACTGGCTGAGTGAATGATCGATTGACTTTTGCAGCATTAGTTTAGTAAGCTTCTCAACGAACATTTTGCCTACAGATATTATTTCGAGTGGGAGTATTTGTGTGACTGAACCTGTTAAAAACTGTTGAATTATTTAGGGTACCTCCCCTACATCTAAAGTGGGGATGATAATTTTTTTTTCGTCCTTCCCATATTGTGGGATGTCGTTGGATAGGTCTTTCAAAAATATTAGGGGTTTGGAAAGACCGTTTTTTGATTAAGTAAACCGTTCGTGACTCATCAAGCTTTAAAGTACCAATTTTCGTTAGAGTCAACCCCCCCTCTACCAACTAAACGGTTGTAGTTAGAAATTCAAATATCACGGCAGTAGTACCTATATAACGAAGTTTAAAAGAAAACTACCACACTTAAATGGTCTTTACAAGTTTACGAGTAATAGTCGACCAATTGTATTAGACTCGAAAATTTCGAACAACTCCGTAGAAATGTCGATAGATGGCGCTTAGCGTCAGTTGTATCGCGCTATTGTTTCATTCCTAAATAAGTTTTATAAAAAAAAACAGTTGCTACACCGGCTATGACAAGTCTTATCCAAATGTCAAAAAATTAAAACTTTCCGTGCAAAATTGTCGGACAGGTGAGGATTTGTATAGGAAGTCAAATTAGGTATGTTTGGCTTTTAGTTAGAGCATGGTACGAAACTATCAGTCAGCGAATACGACCCGCACATGGCTGTTATAAAAACTACGGAACCCTACACTGCGCGTGGCCCGACACGCACTTGACGGGTTTTTTTGAGATTTACTTTAGTAAATAATAATAACTTTTTAATAATAATAACTTTTTATTTTCAGGTATTTAACCCATAGCAAAATTACAATACAAATAAAATTAATTAAAATAAGTAATACACAATAAAAATAAAAATAAAATCAACACAAAAATACAAAGATCAACATAAAAATCTACAAAAATATCAATTAAATTAAAATTAAATTAAATTAAATCAAAAATAAAATAAAAACACAATTAAAAACAAAAACAAAACAAAAATTATAAAATAAATAAAATACAATGTCCAAAATAAATAAATAAATAAAATAACAATCAGTAGTTCAGAGATCAATACATAAGCACAGCCAAGCCTCACAACATAAGGTACACTAATTCCGGTCTTAACAGGTATACACAATTAAATACTTCAGTTATTAAACGATTATTACATGCACACAGTCGAGTTTGGAAAGACGCCCTGAGTCTCCTCATCAGCCCGTAAAAATCAGCAACTCTGCTCTCAACAAACATGCCAGTCGCACTACACCGCCAGGGTAACTTTAGAATAGCTCTAAAGGCGTTATTATATTGTACACGAAGAGTGTTGTAAGCAAACTTCGTGTACCTGTACCAGAGTTGACTTGTGTAGAACGACTGACAGTAAGCCGTAAACAGAGTCACTTTGACTTGGTTAGAACAGTAAGAAAAGCGTCTAGCCAGCATGTTGCTTCGACATGCGATACTGCGCCTCTGTCGTTCCAGATCAGCATCGTCTGATAAATCATCCCTAATTATATGACCAAGATATTTAAATTTATTTACAATGCTCAGGGCAGTTCCACCCAAGTTAATCGGTAAGATGTTATCAGGACCCTTACCACATCTGAATACCATAACCTCCGATTTTTTAACGTTATAGGTGAGATAATGTTCCGCAGCATATTTCTCACAAATTGCAACAAGTCTCCTTAACCCATTAGCTGAGGGACTGAGCAGAACCATGTCATCCGCATAACTGAGATTATTCACAGATACATCACCAATACGACAACCGGCTCGGGTACTGCTCAGTTCCTCAATCAACTGGTTAGTGTACATATTAAATAAAATCGGTGAGGTGAGACCACCCTGCCTCACGCCACACGTCAATCTGTACGTATCCGAGAGGGCATTATTCCACTTCACTTGATTACATTGATTTGCATACCAATATTCCAGAAGGTCTACAATTCTTGACGGCACTTTAGAATCCGGATTTCTTAATTTATCCCATAATAACTTATAATTGATACTATCAAACGCGCGGCTAAGATCTAGGAAGCACGCATATACACTCGTGTTTCTTTGTAGGTATTTATACACTGTATTCTTTAAGGTAAATATAGCCAAATCAGTCGACATGCCCTTTCGGAAACCAAACTGTGCATTATTTATAGGGAAATTATTTTCACCTATATGAGAAATAATTAAGCGTTCAAAAATCTTAGAAAATATGGTCGCTAAAGATATAGGGCGGTAATTAGACATACTAGACACATCACCAGTTCTATTCTTTACAATTGGTACGACTATGGTCCTTAGGAAACTATCTGGTAAATAGCCATGGTCAACACATGCATTAAACAGTTCAGAAAATCGAATAAATAGTGATTCAGGGGCATACATAAAGTGCTCGACACTGAGCCCGTCGTGGCCCGGCGACTTACCGCGTTTCATACTTTTTACACAAAGATACAGCTCCTCAGCAGTGACGTGCAACTTGCTGGTATCATGGTCACTTTTCTCACACAACCGTGGCGGAGGCGTCGCCGACCCATCACGGGCCACACTGCCCACACTCACGCTATTTGCCGCCGTAGACACGGTAACAGGGTTAAATTGTTTTGCAAACATATTTGCAATAACACCTGGGTCATTGCAACCATTTATATTAACCGGCACACTAGCTTTATAATTTAATTTATTTGTCTCATTCCAGAATTTTCCGAACTGCTTATTGCATCTGTGAGTGGCTATAATATCCATTTTTATTTTATTTTCATTTGACTGACACCATTTGATTTTATTTTTAAAAGCCTTTTTACTACGAATCATGTCATCATACATTTTTCCCTGCGAGGGGCGACCATTAAAATTCCACAATGTGTAGCTCTGCCGAGCCTCCAGATGACACTCCCGCACATGATAGTTCCACCCAACTATCGTTCTCTTTTTAATGTACGATTTTCCCTGATAGGATAACTTGGCAGCCCTAGACATTATGTTTACAATTTGTTTATAATACTTATCAATTAAACAACAGTGATGAGAATTTTTACAAGAAGTTCCATTACACGAAAAATCAGACCAGCTATAAGACTGTGTAAAATCATTACAAAGCTTTGCATATTTACAGTTTTGTTCATACGTTCTTTGTCCCCAAATTACCTTATTTACTAACTGATTATGCTTTGTATCTGTTTTTGGCAACACTACATCTACATTACATATGACCAATAACGGAAAATGATCCGAGTAGTAAACATCGTTTAACACACAAATACTATCAATCATACTAAAACCCGCGGAGGTGGTAACGCAGTGGTCTAGCCAACTTGTGGTGCCATGTGAGTCACTTAGGTATGTATAGGTATTTGACAACATACCGAGTAAATTGAGGTCCGCACACAACCAGTCTTGATCATCACAGTATTCCAGTAGTTCACTTCCAAATAAACTATTTGGGCGCGAAACGTCAGCGTTGAAGTCACCCAGAACTAACACACTTTCCACATCACTACTTTCGATAACCGCACTGATAACACCGAGGCATTCCGTAAACAAGGGCAGATTATTTACATCTTGAGTCGGCATGTATACCGACATCACGATGAAACTTCGCCCGGCGCTGACCTGCACACACACGGCTGCCACGCGCGTCGATCCGGTGTCAATGGGAATTACCCTATTGAATAAAGATGTCCGCCATAAAATTGCTGTACCTCCATAAGGTCTTCCTTTAAGCACGCCCGCAGACATGTCTACAGCCGATACTCCATGATAGGTAAAATCGGGATGTATTTTATCTAGGTATCCCAGGTCATCAGGAATCAACCAATGTTCCTGAAGTGCAATTATACCATATTTTTCGCAGAGATCAGTGACACTATTACACGAACGCTTTATTGATCGACAATTAAATGATATTATGCTGATTTTCATTGTTTAATTATTTTCCGGATGGCTGGTGGTCCCGGTGGAAACTCTTTTTTCGGTGTACCTCCTGTAAAATATACCCCGTGGCCAGAAATTAGCATCAAGGAAGGCTTTTTCCTGATCCTGTTCGACTGTGATTTTAAACGATGAAAATCCAGTTTCTTTGAACTGGGCCAGTTTTTCAACCTTGACGACCGTGTGTCCGCAGTCGTTAATAAATTCTTTAATATCGTCCTCGGTCGTTTCCGTGACGAATCGGGAGGCGTAAATATATGATCGTCTAGGCACTATCTTGATTTTATTGAAATTGTTGCAATAAGAACACTAACTGCTTCGCACAAAGTTTCGCAGCGAAAACAGGATGATAAAGTTTGTAAAGTCGATTGAAGACCCCTATAAATGTGATTATCTAATAATATACATACGTATAGTAATCATAGTGATATAAGCTTAATCGAGAGAGATATTCGTAATATCCCTGTGGGCCTGTATATTTACCGTAATTTCTAATTTGGTGTTTTCCTTACGAAAAGATGTTAATAATTATTATTATTTCCAATATTTAGATACTTAGTAGCATATATTTTTGGTACTTAGCCAGAATGCTGAATCCAATATTTAGCTCAGTAGGCTTACACAAACACAGATAGGACGAAATTTATGGACTATAAAATACGATTGTTTAATCGTTTAGTTTCTTTTACTTGTGACTATCCCCATGTTAAGTATGATATTAATGGCGTAATGCAAGACCAAACGCTATAAAACACCTCATACCACCTTCCTCCTACTTTTTACTTCAAATAAAAAGAATTAAACTCCATATTACCGCGGACAGGTTGAACTGTATAAATAAACATCAAGTCGTGGAGACTTTGCTGGCCGCAATAAATTCTTGTTTCTCTCACGAATGTCCAGTTTCATATTGTTGCTGCAGCTTACCCATAGATGTTGCTTTTAGTTTGTTTTTGTGAGTTTATTTGTGTCGCAGTCATATTTCAGTTTAGTGTGATGTTGATTTATTTAAGCACCGATTCTTTGTTTAGATATTCTTCAAGAATTTCTATATCCAGATATTTCCATTAAAGACGCACCGGAACGTTGAAGCTCTCAAAGTCTCGACAATTTTCTAGCAATGCACTTGATCCATTCATGCATAACGTTCGCAGGTCAACAGCATGAAATGCCCGATGCCCGTGGACATTACGTCTCTTTTAACCTACTTATAGTACCACTGATGGTTTCAAATTCATCATCACCAGCTCGCCTTTATTCGTTGATAATATAACTATCATTTCTTTAGACCGGTTAGGGCCGCAGTCTATCACTGTCTCCTAACAATACGTAGCTTAATTGGACGAGATACCAACTTACCTCACAAAGTAAGGTCAAAAATAAATCAATTCGCAATAAAGGCGATAAATCCCAAACGTGACGCGAAGAAAATTTTATTTAACCGTAATATTCAGGGAATAACCGCCTAGTTCTAGCGGTCGCCATATTGGAATGTTATCATTTGACGTTGTTCGCGGTTAAAAGTTTTTTAAATTTCATTCACAAAAATATCGTTCTATTTATAAATTGGTTTATTTTCAGCATTGTCCGGGTTTAAAAAAATCTGTATTACTTAGCTGATGGATATCGCAGAGCTAAATTGTTTATATGATTTATGGGGATAATCCCCCTTGGTCTCAGCTGCAAATGGCCGCCACAATAATATTATTTTCTGCAACTAGGTGTATAAATATTAAGTGTTGCACATTTTCATAATATTTATTGCGTAGCTCAAGATATCGCAAAGCATTTTTTAAACGCAATGCAATCAACGATTGTTAATTTAACTAGTAGTACGAAAGTAATTTAATACATCTGTAGCGGTATCTACAACGCCAGATGCGAACAGAGCAGCAGCGCAAGCAGAGTTTGCCGCGCAATTAGCATAGATACGATTTCCCAACATCAATCGTTGGGCAGTTGCCCACCAGACACAACACCCGTCTGGTCGGAGGATCCTCCCTTTTCTATAGAGTATGAGTGAACTTTACACCCTGTTCCTCATGCCTCCAAACTTAGAATCAATCTTAGAGAAGTCCTTCTCTAAGATTGTAAGATTGATTCTAAGGTAGTTGACGACACGGTTGGCGCAGTGGTTAAGCGATTGACTGCTGCGCTGCGTGTTTCGGGTTCGATTCCCGCACGGAACAAATATTTGTATGACCTACATGTATTTGTTCCGAGTCTGGGTGTTTTTCTATCTATAATATGTATGTATTTACAAAAAAAAAATGTATATAAGTAGTTTATCAGCCATCTTGTTACCATAACACAAGCATTAGGTTGCTTAGCTTGGGGCTAGATGGCGCTGTGTGAAATGTCCGGGGATATTATTATTATTATATATTATTATAGTTAGTTATAGGATTAAAAAAAACCGCTGTCCTTTTCATTTTGTCTGTATATGTAAACACAAATGTAAGGAACAGCTGTGTTCTTTTTCACGATTTTAGGGTTGATCCTATAGTAAAAGTTGTTCATATATTATGATTGCAATAATCCCTTAAGAGGCTTAGGGTAAACAAAAACTGAGCTTCGATAGGCAGTGAAGTGGACTTCAAAGAACCCAATCCGAGCTAATAATATAGATACGAAAGTGAGTTTGTTTGTAACATTTTCACGCCTAAACGGCTGAACGGATTTCACTCCATCACCCCAATAGAGGTGTCTACAGACTTTTATTAGTGACTATTAGATGTATATTGGAGCTGGATAAGGTTAGGCGTTAAGAAGATTAACAGGCGACCCTGCTCTATCTCAAAGGGGCGAGGGATTCATTATTTAATAATACATGGCTTGGAAAGCAAGTTAAGCGGTTGGTCCCGGCTGTCATTCGTAGATCTACGACGGCACGGCTGCGATTGACTGCTGCGCTGCGTGTCGCGGGTTCGATTCCCGCACGGAACAAATATTTGTATGATCTACAAGTAGTTGTTCCGGGTCTGGCTGTTTGTGTATGTGAGTTTAAATTTTTGTAAACGTACCCGCGATACAGGAGAAATTCCTAGAGTGGGGAAAAAGGTGAAAAATAAAAAAAAAATCTTTGACAGTCGTTACGTGTCGTCAGAAGCCCGAAAGTCTAAGTCGTAAGTCGTCATAGTCGTAAGTCTGACAACCAGTCTTACCAAGGGGTATCTGCCCTGCACGACCCAGTAACTGGGTCGGGAACACATACATAGTTGGGAAAAGGCAACGCAGATTGATTGATGATGACGAAGTACCTACTTGTTTACTTGGTGTGTTTCGTGGTTTTAGATGTGTTGAGAAAAGAGGAAGTTTCTAATTAATTTAACTGAATTTTATCAACACACCATTTTAAATCCATTGTTTAATTTTTCTGACAATAGCTGAAGTTTATACGTAACTTTATTTGGTTTCTAGACTATTTCATAATTTTTCTAGGGAGAAAATATATTTGTGCATAACTCCTCTTCCTAATAACAGGGCAACAGTAAATAACCAGGGGTTCAAAAGTGCAACTTAACTTTCTTAACTTCTGTCAAAAAGGCAATCTAATTTCATTTGCTTACATTTATTACAACCGAAAAATTCTCCTTCCCTCCCGACAAGCCAAAATTAACCAATATAAACTTCGATTAATTAACTAATGTACCTACCGGTCACAAAGCGAGGCTTCGTCAAGTTATTCATGTTTCGGCAACACAACAAACTTTTTTGTAAGTTGGCGTAACTCCGGCCGACATCGGCACCAAGATTACAGGTGTAATTTCATTAAATGAAAAATACAGGGGCCTTTTTGGGGAAGTTTTAGACCCCTAGTTACTAACTTTTAGATTGGCAGCTGTCAGTCCGCTGATTGGGGACCTAAGTTGCTATTATGGTTCTAACTGGCCGCTGGATAATTTGTTTTTTACAGTATTTTGTAGCGGCCTGAAAATATTACTTTTTTATTTGTGCTGTCTCGGTTTTTGTTGCTATTGGAGACGCTATTTTCTGTTTATTAGAATGAAAAGCTTCACAATCACAAGTTAATTTAAATGATAAATGATTTTATTTTTGTAAGTAGGTTTGTACAAACACTTTTACACGTCAATCATATTTTAAAACTAGATGAGGTCGGCGTTTCCTATCTGACTAGTCTGAGAAGAAAGGCCGAAACAAACTCAGACGTCACAGTCTCTTTTAAAGTCCAGACATAATCTTGGTCAGATCATGTGAAGACCATGTAGATTTATGTCTGAGATGTTTTTTTTGAAGAAAGAACCAAACAGTTTGAGAGGACCTGTCCAGTCAGTGCACGCATTTGTCAGAAATCGTGCAGCTCAACTCTAAAACTTAGGGAGCTCAACGATCCGACGAACAATACCAAAGAAAGGACATTTGGGTAGGCCACATTAATTACTCAAACTGCCAGACCACGACAAAACTAAGAGAACAGAGAGAAAAATAATATAAATACAATGACCCACATAGTCTTCACATTCACAATAATTAAAATAATAGAATACTTTACAAAGTAAGCAAATGTCATAGTATATATCAAATACATCAATGTCAAAGTGTATATAAAAAAAAAAAAACAAAAAAACATCAACAAAACAAAAATAAAAAATAAACACATTCAATATGTAAAAATTGGAAGCAGCTTAATCCCAAGCCTTTTTGTCCTCGATATAAGCCTTAACGGTATAAAATGCTTTCAGGCACAACTTACGTTTAATGAATGATTTGAATTTATTAAGGCTTAGATCTTGAACGGGGCTTGGAACTTTATTGTAAAAGCGTATACATTGGCATCTGAACGAGCCACCTATTTTCTTGAGCCTTGTTGTAGGTAGAACAAATTTGTGTTTGTTCCTAGTATTTATATCATGGATATCACTGTATTTTTTAAACAATTTTATATTTTTATGGGCATATTAAAAATTTTCATAAATATACTGAGAAGGCACAGTCATAACATTAATTTCTTTAAATTTGTCTCTGAGCGAGTGTCTCGGACTTAATTTATAAATTGATCGAACAGCTCGCTTTTGCAAAACAAAGATAGTCTGAATATCAGCGGCATTTCCCCACAATAGAATACCGTACGACATTACACTATGAAAATAGCTAAAGTACACTAAACGGGCTGTCTCTATATCAGTTAAATTACGAATTTTTCTAACAGCGTATGCTGCGGAACTTAGCTTTTTTGACAATTTGTCTATATGTGGACCCCACTGAAGCTTAGCATCCAAAGTTATGCCTAAGAATACTGTGCTGTCTTCAGGATTCAATTCTTCGCCCTTTACCAACACATTAGTTTTCACTTGTCTAACGTGAGGCAACGTAAACTTAATGCATTTGGTTTTTTTCTCGTTTAGAAGTAAATTATTAACATTGAACCAGTGGACTACTTTAGAGATCGCGCTATTTACATCGTCAGTAACCTGCTGCTGACGTTTAAGTTTAAACAAAAGTGAAGTGTCATCTGCAAACAACACTATATCATGATTATCCTTTATGAGGTACGGCAAGTCATTAATATAAATAAGAAACAAGAAAGGACCAAGAATTGAGCCCTGTGGGACTCCCATTGTTACTAAAGATCCGGGAGATCTTTTTCCGTTAACATCAACGCTCTGAATCCTCTTACTCAAGTATGAAGTAATTTAATGTTGGTTTCTCCAACATCTGACAAATATGAAATATATTCCGAAGCATTTAGGCATTATGTTAAACAGCGCAAACAAACTTCTCACTTAAAACAATGTAAAAAAATCCATAAACTTAATAACTCATTATTTTAGACGAAAAATATTGTATCTTAAAGTATAATTCTCGTCTAGACTGACGATGGTTTACCAAAAACTAATTCTAACAGAGGAATGTAAATTAGTTTTGTTAGTAAAAAATAGTGTTTCTACCTTACAAACTTATGATAGCTGATCGCTTGTTATTTAGATCTTTTTCACGTTTATTGGCATCAAATTGATCCAACTTAAATTGCTTTTTCCTTTTATTTTTGTAAATTATTAATCAACGCATTGAATGAATGAATGAATGATAGATTTATTTGCAAGAATATAGGTAGCTAACATATGTTCTTAAGATCTATAGGTTTCACTATATTCGGCATTTCTGCCGTGCAAATATTTAGATTTTACATCTTGGTTTTAGATTTTCATTATTGTCAAACTGCAGAACAAACCTGATCCTGATCTCTTTGATGATAGTGTGGAAAACTAAATAGTATAGTTACTTAATTGTTAACTTGCAGTGAAACCTGTGAGTTAACTTTTAACTTTACTCAAGGTATTCTAATCAAATCGAACTTCATCAGGAAAAGGCCTCACAGTTTCCACACGCAATTTTCCCATGAACCCATTTCGATTTCACGAACCACCTCGAATTCCTTCCTTTTCACGCTTGTTCTGTAGCGAGGTGATAAATTAGCCTTACTGCTGCTTCCACGGCTCCCACACTGAATATGTATTAGTGCTGCCAAATTAAATGATACTGTAGCTAGACATTTACGAATGAGATATATTAGAGCACTGGAGATAAAGATGTGAAATATGTAAGTACCTAGTTTGTGAAAACTTTTGCGACTGCACCTCAAAGACCTTGATCAAAAATCACTAGAAGCTTAAAGAAATACAGGCACTTTGTTGCGTCCAAGAAATTATACCTAAGCTATAATAAATTGTGGAATTTTACTAACTATCAAGTGACCTTGCTTAAAACGTACATTAACTTATAGGATCATAGCGTCCAACTATCAAAATTCAAATTACTCGAAATTAACACAAAATTGAAAATTCCACAAACTCAACTCAAAGCTCATCAATCTCTGAACTTAAACCACAGAATAGATAAATAAGCTCAGAAGGTCGGCTCTATACAAAGAGCGAAAACAGGCGCATGCCCACAGACGCATACGTACAGTGATCGACCGCGCGGAGTAAACGTAGATAACGTACATTCGAACGATAAAGCACACAATGTTTAAGAATTTATCTATGGGTGAATTTGGGCTTGTTTTAAACATTAAAACCAAATAATATAGGATAGGTAGTTGAACTTACTTTACGTGCTATCTTAAGCTATGCCAAAAGAATGACGGCCACAAGTGTGTACGTGAACGCGAGTAATTTGTCCGTGCGAGTCTTAACTCGTTTTAAGTATGGAGCCGACTTTCTGTACCTATCTATTATTTACCTTAACTTTGTGTACAAAACCTTAGAATATTAGGTTAAAGTGGTCAAAGTTGTTACGTGTATCGGTGATCATAGCCTAATAACGGCGCAGTCATGTGCAACGAACAACTTTCATATTAATCAAATGTTCTTGATAGTTCTAGCTAGGTTAAGGTTGCGGGCTTGCTTGTCTTGAGATTAGTTTGAGCTAAAGGAGTCTCAAAGTATGAGTACATAACATACGCCATACTGATTCGACTGAATGCGCCGACTGAAAGAGTGTACACCTTTAAGGTAGATTTTTGAGGAACTGATTATTTATTATTAAGATCTCATGTAAAATGTACCAAAAATAACACAAATAAATGAATTTGAATGCGTGCAGACACACAAAACGATTAGAATTATTTTTTGTGGATGTCATCTGGCGGGTAAACTTAAGAGGTTGTCGTCTGCTTAACCGGGATATCCTGTGGTGGCTTACTTAATAAATTAGGTAAGTACCAGCGTTCGATCTCATAAAAGTTTGAGGACTCCAAAATTTCTCAAACTCTTTTGATTATGAGATAATTTTGTTCAGGTCAGATAGATCTGAAGACAGAAATGACCCTGTATTGCCCGGCGAAAAACAGCTATCAAAAACTTGTGAAAATGTAGGGAAATTAGAGGTATTTTCGACAGATTGAGACTGAGATCAGACTGTGAACGTTCTTAAAATTATATAAACTAGTTACAAAAATATGGGAATTACTTGAAAATGATTCCAATGTCTCTCTACTATTCCTTATAAAGGTTTTTCAGTCCGTAAAGAGGACTAGCTCTGTAGGAGCATCAATACCTACTTCATTTCATTGTTCGTTGTCGAAACGAAGCCCCGGCTAGTATTGAACTAATTCTCATACATTTTCGAGCACTGAGTCTGGCTGTGGTTCACAAATCCGAATTCACTGGCAGGATTTGTAAATGAATGAGTAAAAATATATATACCTAGGTTTTGGTTGTTTTTTGTTGAAGATGGCAGTGAGCTGTTTGTTTATGAGGAGGGATGCCGTCTGTATGAAAGTTTTTATTTCTTCAGTCTAGCCGGATGCAGCTGAAACAGATGCTGCTAGAACTTGGCAGGAATACATTCGTAAAATAATCATAAAGTTTGTACTCATTAGTTTTTTGTCATTTTTACAGTAGGTAGGTAAGTTCTTATTCTAGTCAGTTAATAGTAGTCTTAAAATTTTATCCTTTTTTGCCGCAAGCTAGAAGTACTCGTAAGTTAAACTAATTTTAGCCAAATAATATGATAGTTATGATTTAGGCGGTACAAATGCTATCCTCTGTAAAGCTTACTAACAGACCAACTATAAGACCAATATTTGTACTTACACTTACCTAGTTTGACTTGGACTTTGTATGTAGGTAGGTACATGGAAACTGATTTAAAATAATATGAAACAAATCGATCAATCGTTTATGAAGATATTCCTTCATGTCTACTTAATAACAGCCGCACAGGTTGATCGGTCAGGTTAAGCTAGGTACGCTTGCCGCGGTTGGTCTGTGGATGGGTGACCATCTTTACATACTGAGACCCCTCCGTGCCTCGGAAAGCACGTTAAGCCGTTGGTTCCGGCTGTCATTCGTGGATCTTTGACAGTCGTTACGGGTAGTCAGAAGCCCGAAAGTCTTACAACCAGTCTTACCAAGGGGTATCGTATTACCCAGTAACTGGGTTGTGGAGTTCAGATAGGCAGTCGCTCCATGTAAAATACTGGTATTCAGCTGCATCCGGTTAGACTGGAAGCCGACCCCAACATAGTTAGGAAAAGGCTAGGCAGATGATGATGTCTACTAGCTACGCAGTTCATTGGTCTCTAACAAATTAAATACTTCTAATAATAAATTAATGCTATTTGAAAATTTAAGACTTGAGCGCCCACCATATAATTGGAGCGACATAATTACGCGTGACGTCATTAACTCTAATGAATGCGATTACAACGATAATTGGCAAACATTTTGTGAACATTCAAGATTAATTTTAAGGCGATTTTAATAGATTGTTATTATAAGCATTAATTTTTCAGCACTTCGGCAGCAAATTAATAATTATGATAGTTAAAAATAAATTTCGTCGAAACTGATATTTTAGAAGAAAACAAGAGACAGCTGAATAATTCAAGCTGACGAGACACAAACCACTTACTGTTCATATTTATTTTTGCAAGGGTTGAGAAAAGACCCGAAAGATGTGGACGTTGGAACTTCGTAAAAACACATTTATTTTCATATTTTCCTACATATAAATAATCACACAAAAAATTATCTAAAAACGTGTAAAAGCCAATTGAAAGTATCTTAATATCTAAATAATGCGTAATACAATCTTAACAGAATTAATTAGGCATTTATTTATACTGTGATTTTTTTGGACTAAGTCGGACCAAATTAAGTTAAGGTGGAACTGTCTCCCTTAATGAAGATATTTCATAAGATAGACCTCTCCTGGGCTTTCCGTGAATTCGCAGCAATTTCAAAGATACGACGCAAAAAATATTAGATTTTTATCTGTTTGAACCCTTTTGGTATACTAGGTATATGTTATCAGCCTGCTGTTTTTAGGACCTTGGTGGTAGCTACACGTTTTATTTTTTGATAAATTGCACGGAACTGTGAACTGTGGCTTCATAATAAGAACTGAGGAGTCTATACGAGTGGCAATCGCTTTCAAAGCGTTTCATATTTCTACAACGACTTTCAACAGGATTGATTAAATAAAATTTTCGGTAGCTTATTTCATTCGAATCCATTTTTGACGTTTCCATCATCGTTATCACTTGTTCTTTGCCTCTGATCAGTACAATATTAATCATTTATTGTTTGTCGGTTTTTGTGTTATAACAATTGCAGAAATATATATAATTTTCCAGATTTATCCCAATCAAAAGTACTCTGAAAGGCAAAATTGATCCCAAGTCTATTTTATGGAATTATTTTAAAAAATTAGCTCCTAAAATCAAGCGTGTAGTTTTGGTTATTGTATTTACTAGTAGTTAGTAACAAGGAACGCCCCAATCTCATAAAATAAATATTATGTAAGTTGTATTTATGAATAAATAATATTATGTAAGTTATAAGCATAATTCCTAATAGTATCAGGTAATGATTGCTACAGAAAGTGCTTTATAATCTTTATGTGAAGCCGTAGAAAAGTTATTTGATAATAAGTAAGGGCAAATATTTTTATTAAATAAAAACATTGCTTATTATAATATTATTAAATTTCTAGGTTCGATTAAGAACATGCTGTTTAATAATTATCATTTTACTCTTATTTCACCAAACTGTTTGAATAGATTCACAAAACCGATGAAACGATGTAAACTATTATATAGCAAAGAATATAAAATACAGATAATGTAGCTGCTAGGTGTACCAAATTGAAGCCTACCTTATTAGGGTCTTGTCTAGAACAAAATGTGTCCGTTTCAATGGCGCGGCCACGACGTTTTTTTTAAAAAAAAACCATGCCAATATTTTGTAACAATTTGTAAAAGTTGATCCCCAAAACCATAAATTTGTCAAAGCTATGGTTAAAAAGTTATAAGGGTTTGAACGTGGCCGCGCCATTGAAACGCGGCGAACCGCGCGGCCACGGAGATCTTTAAAACTAAGCATTGCAGAGACCTGAAATTTAGGTAAATAACAGATTGAATTTGTAAAAAATTTGTAAAAATATAGGAAAAATTCCTGGGTTTATATTTTAGGAGCTGCAAAACTTAAAACCTCATGGCCGCGCCATCGAAACGGTGTGAGACACGTTATGGCCGATATCTCGCTGAAAAAGCATCGCAGACGTCTGAAGTTTTTTGTAAAACCCAGATTTGAATTTGTCAAAACTAGTAAAAATACAACAAAAAATCCTAGGTTTATATTTCAGGAGCTATGAGACTAAAACCCCATGGCCGCGCCATTGAAACGGTGAAAAATACGTTATCACCGATATCTCGCTGAAAAAGCATCGCAGATGTCTGAAGTTTTTTGTAAAACCTAGATTTGAATTTGTCAAAATAGGTAAAAATGCACAAAAAAATCCTAGGTTTACATTTCAGGAGCTGTGGTACGGTATCGCGTAGAAATAAGTCGTGATTCTCTTTCGATGAAAGTAAGTGATAGCGAGATCTTTTTTTTTGTAAATAACACCTATGAATATGTAGAATTACCGACAGTAGGGATTATTTTTTTAATCATAATAATATAATTTTTAGTGCGTCTTGAATATTTCAATAAGGTGACCATGGCTTATCTTTTACAGAAAACTTTGCACGTATTATATTAGAATAACTCAAGGATTCTAAATTAAATGAAAATCCTTACTAAATATTATTATATATAATTATAATATTATAAAAGCGAATGTAAGTTTATTTGTTACTATTTCACGCCTAAACCACTGAACCGATCATCCTGAAACTTTGCATATAGATTTTCAGGTGTACGGAGACGGGCATAGGGTACCTTTTATCCCGAAAAAAAGTAGTTTCCGAAAAAAACAATCAAAACGTGGTTTTTTATCGTAGATGATGCCACATGTCTTAAGAATATTTTCTTCCAAATTTAATGTAAAATTCTCAATTAACGCGAGCGAAGCCGTGGAAAAAATCTATTGAAACGATAAGATACAAAACTATGTTTATTTCTTTAAAAATAATAAACCTTTTTTATTTAACCTTAATAACTAAGTTACGTTAGTTTAAGAACTTGGTTATTAAAGTTAAATAAAAAAGGTTTATTATTTTTTGCTTTTCAGTTTTTTCGGCGGTTTGATTTTTTTGTTAAAAAGTTTTTATTTTATATTTTTTTGTGGCTATAATCTAGGTACTAATTGTTTGCCAAAGGGCAGGCATATGTGGCACTGAGTAGAGTAATAATACACATCTCAGCATGCAAATCTGTGAGTGAACAATAAATCACCCCTATTTTCCCACCCTTAGGGTTGGAATTTCTTTTCCAAATTTATATGGGACCAACTTTGGGGTATAATACCCTTTCCAATAAAAAAAGAATGATCAAAATCGGACTACTCTATAAAAAGTTATGTGTGGTCGTATATATAAAAAAAAAAAAATATACGCGTCGACTTAAAAACCTCCGTTTTTGTTCGTCGGTTAAAAATAGGTGGAAAGTGTTCTGTAAACAATAAGCCATGGTCACCCTATTGACATATTCAAGACGTATTGATGATTCCGTACACAGCTCCTGAAATGTAAACCTAGGATTTTTTGTTGTATTTTTACTAGTTTTGACAAATTCAAATCTAGGTTTTACAAAAAACTTCAGACCTCTGCGATGATTTTTCAGCGAGATATCGGTGATAACGTATTTTACACCGTTTCAATGGCGCGGCCATGGGGTTTTAGTCTCACAGCTCCTGAAATATAAACCTAGGATTTTTTGTTGTATTTTTACTAGTTTTGACAAATTCAAATCTGGGTTTTACAAAAAACTTCAGGCGTCTGCGATGCTTTTTCAGCGAGATATCGGCCATAACGTGTTTCACATCGTTTCGATGGCGCGGCCATGAGGTTTAAGTCTTGCAGCTCCTAAAATATAAACCCAGGAATTTTTCCTATATTTTTACAAATTTTTTACAAATTCAATCTGTTATTTACCAAAATTTCAGGTCTCTGCAATGCTTAGTTTTAAAGATCTCCGTGGCCGCGCGGTTCGCCGCGTTTCAATGGCGCGGCCACGTTCAAACCCTTATAACTTTTTAACCATAGCTTTGACAAATTTATGGTTTTGGGAATCAACTTTTACAAATTGTTACAAAATATTGGCATGGTTTTTTTAAAAAAAAAAACGTCGTGGCCGCGCCATTGAAACGGACACAACAAAATATAGTACGATTTTTAACAGAGCGTCCGTTTAATGTTTATCATTCAGTCTTCTCCGCAGAAAACATTCTGGAACTTCCATGATTTAAAAAAAAACATAAGATTTATATTCTGTTTGAAATTAACTAACTATTGACTTATGAAAGAAAAATAGCAATCTAACGTATTTTTTTCATTCCTTAGGTACAAAACACAGACTAAGCATGACGTCCAGAGGGTACCGTCACACTGTGAGTCTGATGGTGATGGAGATGTCCCGGGAAGACGCGGGGGCCTACCGGTGTCATGTGGAGAACACCCAGGGAAGGGCGCAGGCTGAGCTGTTCTTACATTGTAAGTGTTAATATCAGTGAGCCATGTTAAAATTAGTATATATAGCATGTATCTTTATTTTGAGACTGTTGTAACGATTTTCAACTTTCGGATTGTCTTCTGGTTTCACCAGATAATAGACATAGCTGTACTAAAATGTGTTCAAATATATTAAGGGGATTGTTTTCTGTTTGTTTAGTATTAACAACTACTACAACTACGACAACAACTACAACAACAACAACGACAACAACCACTACAACATTACCACCGCTCACAACAACGCTGTTACCATGTGAGTCTATTTGGTATCTGTAGATGATCAGTGATCACATTAGAATGATGATATTAATATGTTTGTCTCTTCTAAAGTTTCATATTTGTGTTTGTATAAACCTCTGTTTGACGACTCTATTTTATTTGTCAGTAGCTACAGTGCTTGGTCTCCTGTTTATATTTTCTATGTTAGAGGGTTTGGTTTCCGCACGGAGTCCTTCAGGGGACCATTGTGATCGGGTCATGGCGGCCATCGGTAGTCATTCCAACCAGCCCACCGCCTCCAGAAGTTGATTAGGTCTGTCTGTTTAAAACATCTGTAAAAGGTCAGGATGACCCGAGGTTTTCTGTTCTAATCTGGGCGGAGACGGTTTTCTAAGCTTCCATTCAGCTCAGCCTTAGCGTTTATTTACTTTAAACCTAGTCAGATAAATAAATCAAATTACAATGACACTGAAATTAAAGATAGGAATTTAAATATTTTAATGAATGAAATGGAAATCAAAGACAAATTGTAATTGTTTATTCATTTAGAACATTGTTTAGCACTTCTGAATCGTTTAATACTTACGCATTTAGAAGTTTCGGCAAGCAATAAGACTGATGCCAAAAATAACTTTATTCATCGAAGAGTTTTTGGTTTTGCTAGGATTTTTCCGAAATGTAATACTAAAACTGTTTTGTACAAATATCGTATATTTAGGTTTCCAAATTGATATGGATTTCGTGTGATTGTGTTGACGTAAAAATTGAATATTTATTAAATTTTTTGGTAGCTGTAATAAGATTATAAGATTACTTTGTACCTCCTAGATGACACAGAGATACATCTGGAGCAGCTACATCGCGGGGTGCTCGAAGATCCCAGCCACGACAACCCATACATTGTTCTGAGCCAACATCAAATGCAGAACCTTGGTAAATATTCCCACCGTCTTCATTCTTTGTGTGAAAGACAACCACTACTGGGCATAAGCTTTGCCCAACCATTGCTTTAGTTACCGGCTCTGTGCCTCCTACCACCTTCAAATAAAAAAAATAAAAAAGAATTTTTAAATTTGGTAGTCGAAAAGTGTAACAATTTAAAGAAAGTGAATTGTAAAAGTAAAGATCTTGACATTATCGTACTTTGGATAGTAAAACCTTTAAGTTCTTATCCTTTTTTAACTGTTTTAAGACACAAGTTTTAAGTTTTCAACAATGTGTTTAATAAGTTTTAAGAGCTTTGTCGCATCACTGTGGAGATTTACATCTAAATGTTTGAAAACAAAATTTCACGCAAGATCATGAAACTTTTTTAGACGTCCATACTCATTTTACGAGCCTTGTAAATTCAGGTTGTCTTGGAACCATACCTAATGTCTCAGTGGCTATCCTATTTGTTACTTAATTTCTCCCTTTAGTGACCGGTAGACGGTAGCTGTAATTCTTTGAGTACAACAAGCGTTTGTAGCCAGACTTTTACGCCCGACGCACATGCTCACACTCGCTCTCATTCACGATACTGTACTGATGTAGCACTGACATTGGTCGACACGTGTACGTCAGCATTTGCCGACACGAGTCGTATCAGTAGCATTTATCGATGTGAATCAAATACCATGGGTGCCAAAGATTTTACTGACACTTCCGACCCTGTCACTCGCAAAACGTGTCTGAACTAGTAGGGTTACTCGTATGACACACGCACGCTCAAAAGCGGAGTTCGTTCGGATCATAAAGATGTGAGTGTGAGCATGTGCGGTGGGCGTAGGTCCCAGTAAGACGCGACTGACCCCTCCCCCCCCCAGAGATGGTGACGACGATGTGACCGCCGGCGGGGGCGCGCGGCCCCTGGCGCGAGGGCTGGCCGCCGCCGCACGACGCCGCGGGGCGCGCCGCGCCCGCGTGCGCGCTGCTCGCGCTCGGCCTAGTGCTGCTCGCGTGACACTCCACCTGGCAGCGATCAACTATTGTCAACTAAAAAAAACATTATTAAAACAGTGTTAAAACAACGTTAAAACAATAGGTACCTACAAAAGGCTGGTTTCGTACGACGAGTGACGACATGCACACGCACACGATTTATGTAGACGTGTACGGTGATCTCAAACTATCTCAAACACACACTCGATCACTATGCGTTCGGTTTCTTTCGTTTTACTAAGCCGACTTTGTTTACCTATCTATTCTCGTTAGTGACCCAACCTACCTATGCACTTTGTAAATACTATATACTTGTAAATTGTAATTATAATGTAATTAAACAACGACTGCTGATCACAATTTTGTATTGTTTAATGTATATAAAAATAGATAGGGAATAAATCAATAAAAAAATAATTGACACAAAGTCACAAGGAAAAGAAAACGGCAAAAGGTTCGTTAACTATACTTACCTTAAGCCGAAAGGCGGTCACGTGGTCGTTAGCTTTCATTCCTCACTAACGTATTCTTCTGTTTTGTCCCTGGTTAATGAAGTTAAGAAGAAGAATGAAACTAGTTTAAATATTTTATTAATCTTAGAAAGAAAAATGTAATTAGGCCAAAAAACAAAACACAGGTACAAACAAGTGCAGTGGATAAAAGTATTTGACTAGTATCATTAACCAGGCAGAAAACAGAGTAATACTATAGTATGGAATGAACGTCAACGACCACGTGACTGCGTTTCTCTTAATTAGCTGCTGCGTACAGAAGGACTATGTACCTTCACTAGGATAGCATTTGAATCTGAACTGTAGTGTTATTCCCGCGGGTCGGCCAGTGGGCTGGTTGTTTTGTAAGTGGTCTTAATTGGGTCAGTGTGATCTCTGGGCTGTGTTGGACTGGTATAGTGACTTAATTTGTGACTATTGGATAACAAACTCTGTGTGTATATGATGTCCATATGAAGTAAAATTTGAATTTAAAATAAATACGTTCTGATGTAATGTTTTCAAGTGTGATTGTGTGTCACTCACTAAATTTTCCCGGAATATATTTTGTTACGATCTATTTCTCCCAGTCGTTTCTTTTGTCTTAAATAGGTTATAGTCCCAGACACCCAGATACTCAATGCACGAGTCCCAGGGTGGATAGGAGTATCGTGGATATACAGTAAGAAGTCTGGCGAGTTAAGTAAGGAGCAACATTTATTTTGTCAAGCAGCGAAATAATTATGCAAATTGCAATTGTGCAAAGGAGCGATTTTGAGCAGCATGTTTAGGATTGAGTCCCTGAACAAATAGAAATATGATAGCTGGCAAATACAGGTGCCCTGATCCTAAAAAATGAAGGTGATGAATGTAGTCATACAATTGGAAAGGTACGAAAACCATCAGAAACAGGTGAAGCTACGAATAAGGAAGCAGAGAGTGACAAAGCCAAGGCGGATCAAATTTTGTCGATATATGTGTCTTCGACATTTTAGGGGCTGCAACACTTTTTCCTAATTACAATATGTATTATAATACTAACTAAGTAGTCAAATAAAAACCCTTTTCCTCTCTCCTACTTTTGCTGTGCCCGACAGGGCCCACAGTTATCATATTCTGTAAAATCTACCACTATATTTAGTAAGAGAGGTTTGGTTGAAATTGGAGTCGATATTTATATATCGAAAGGACCTGCTAAGAAGGCTACACTTCTATCTAAAATGTTGGAAAGAGGTGATGTAGATCATTTCAATAGTTTTTTCGACGCTGTTGACAAACTAGCAGAAGCAGCTGTTTATAGTCAGCAGGTCATCAACCACCACCACCATCATCATGTAACCTCATTACAGCTTTCAAATTTTCCAGGTTAGATATAGTTTGTATTACAACATTATAATGCTGTTATTGCATTACATTAAATGTGTCATTGAGTCAAGAGACGAGTTGCCAAAGCAATTGAAGATAAAAATATTAGAAGAACGCGAATCCAGAGAGGTGAATATAATTAACCTAACCTAACTACCAGTGAAGAAGGGTTTATATATAAATGCTTTAAATATCACGAACAACGACATAAGGCATCAGAATGTCCGAATAAAAAGAAGGTACCAAAATATTTGGTAACTCACATACTTAGTATATACGTAGACGAAGCATAAATTCGTTTTAATGTTTCAGATTTAGCCGTTTGTAATGCTGTAAGTGCATAAAAAGACGAATGGATTTTTGACAGTTGGTGCACGTCTCAACTTTGTGTGAGATAATTATCAAATATTGGGGACACAAACTTAATGTCATACCTTCATTATAAAGTAAGTACTAATAGTTAAACATCGACAAACCAAATTGATAGTCAGATGACCATTGTAATAGACCAAATCATAGAAATCAGACCCAAAGCCTCTAAGACACCACAATTCCTTGCAGTCTTCCATGCGCGAATGAAACGTTAATCCTCTTACACACGCCGCAAAAAGATAGATACGAGTATAATGAAGTTTCCGTGTTGTTTCAGAGCATGGAGCTAAGCGAGAGCGACTGTGGCATGGGCGCGCGCGCGCCAGACACCCTGCCCGGTCTCACACATCACTGCTGTAGTAGCAGGTAGGATTTTAGCTCATCTAGTACAGTCAACTTATTTTCGTCACTCTTCAAATTCTTTCCTATAACAAGTCAGGACACATAATACCTTTTCAAGTTACGGCACTGAGAAGACTATTGCATAGAATACTACTTAACTACTTGATAATAAAGATCAAAAAAGCGTAAATTTAACCAATGTCGAGTTGACATCAACCTTTTTAATGGGGTCATTCAATCCTACTTCCTACTAATATTATAAATGCGAAAGTTTGTAAGGATGGATGGATGGATGTTTGGTACTCTTTCACGCAAAAAATACTGAATGGATTATGATGAAATTTGGGACACAGATAGTTTATAACCAGTAATAACACATAGGATACCTTTATTACCGGATATTCCCACGGGATCGAAACTTATGCTGGTGAAACCGCGGGGCAAAGCTAGTAAAATATAAATTAAAAAAAAAAACAGAGTTTGTCAGTGTTACCTGTATTTTTAATTCGATCACCTCTTCCTTCTGAATCTGAAGAGACCTGGGACCGAGAAATTGCTATGGGGAAATATTTAGAGACGCTAGACGTCTTTTGGGACAATGTGTCTTCATCAAAAAAAAAAATCTGGAAAGTGAAGTGTCATCACCTGCAGTATTTGCTGAACTTGTCAGCAAATAGTGCAGGTGATTTGCTATAAACTGACTCTGCACTTTGTAAAATATCTAATCTTCTAATATTCTTTCTTAATATCTAATATTCTTCTTTAATGCCACACTATTCGTAGCACCTGCGATTTTCGACAGTATGACCGAAATTGGTGTTGCAGTAATAATATTTTGTAGCTTTATATGCTACACGGGGTACTGCGTTGGCCATGCAGTGCAATGTTGTTTAATATCGTATGCGCAGCACGCTGTAAAAAGTTTCAGCTAAGAAATGTCAATTTGTAGAACGACCTCTGTATTTTAAGTTAACATCCTTGATATTTTTGTTACATATTCTAATACACATCCTTTCTGCCTATCTCCCTTCATTATTCTAACAAGCTAACAAAACATAAATGAAATATCTTCTATGTTATTGTAATAATATTTATTATACATACAATAAATAGTATAAATATAACGGCCATTGAGCCATTTTAGCGTCAAACCGTAGCAAACTAACATAATCACTAAAGAAAATCTTTTCTCTTTATAATCTAATATTATAAAAAGGTTTAGGAAAACTTCAGACTTAAAAAATAAAGAAATAAAGTGGGACAGACTCACACACGAAGGGTTGGTAACCCCGTAGAATATTAAAATTTAACACAACATATTTTTTTAAATACCTATTTTAGTAAAAAAACGAGAGTTGCTAGTGATTATTCTATTAGGTGGTATTTGGATATTAATATAAATGATTGAGTATTAACTTTCGCAGACCAATATGACAAGAATAATAAATGTGATAACCAAGATTAGAGTAAAGTTCCTAAAACTTGTATTCTACAACGACTTTCCAGGTTGCCAGTGAAATGCCGAGCCCCAGCCTGCTACCGGTGGCAGCGCCCGGGCGAGAGGCCGCCACTTCGGAGGAGGCTGGCCATGGGGCCCAGCGGCGCTGCTGCAGCCTTCAGACGACGACTCCACGCCGCTGGTTGCGGATACACCCACCACGTAAGTGTTAACACAAATAATTCAATAAATCTTGTGACTGATGTAATGTGACTTTTGTTGACATTGCTCTGTTATATTTCGGAAAAGCATATCACAACTTGTATACTATACTAGCTTCTGCCCGTGGCTTTGCCCGCGTGAATATCGGAAATTATCCCACGGGAACATGCTACCAGGATAAAAAGTATGTCGATAAAAAGTATGTCCTTCCCCAGGATGCCATCTATCTCTTTGCCAAATTAGAAGTTCAGTGGTTTAGGTGTGAAAAAGTAACATACAGTTTCAAGTTCAAATCCGCCCCTTAAAAATCGAATTACCCCTTTTTGCCCCGTCAGGGGTCAATTTTCGACAACGTTACATACTTATTAATAATTATTTTCTGTCAAAAGTATTAATACTGAGTTTCGAGCATTCATTACTTCCACACAAACTTCAACACCATAGGGGTATTGAAGTTTATGTGGTGGTGGTGTATAATTGACAAAAGAAAAAATACGGGTTCAATATTTTTTGATAATCTAACTGACGGACTAATTAGATTTTTTTATGAAAATAGCCTATTATGGTTACCGCTATTCGCATTTTGAGAACTGCATTGGTGTTGAACAGATTTGTTATGTGACTTTTATGTGCCAAAATCATGGTTCTATTCTCATTGGCAGTATCTACAGCACACATTTATCCCTTTTCCAGCCCCACAAACCTGCTTTTCTGCATGGACAGGGGGCTCCATCAACGAGGCGTCGGAGGCGCGCACGCGGGGGAGCAACCGCGAGCTTCAGGAGATGTAACAATATAAAGAATGGCAACATCGAACGAAAATTTTCTGCAATATCAAGAGTTTTACGCGTAGGTAGCTTTACCATTGGGCTGTACATTTACACGGCTCGTCCTAAGTGGCTATCATAAACTCTTATGACCGTATAAGCCTGCCTGTGCCCGATGGAATTTCCCATGATGAAATAATAATAAAAAAGTTCCTTGTGAACGAAGTTCTTGATTTATTTTTCAAATGAGAGTACCACATGAATAAAGAAAAGGAATAGAGACAAAGCTTCTAAGTAGCGGACAATTTCTTTTACCTATTTTGGAAGGGTTGGCACAGGAGGATAAATAAGCACAGCGTTTATCAGCTGTTTAATAACTAAGCATTTTCTTTAACGTGGGGTTACGCATTTCACCATTGAAGCTATAATGTTAATGGGATAAATTATTCAGCACTAGGTTTTCCGTGGAGATTAACTTACAAAACTGATTTTTTTAAATAAATAGAAATTTATTGCTACAGTCATTTTTGTTTGTACCATTTTATTTATTTAGTTAATTGTCTTGGCAGATTTTCTTTTAGTATGACCGATAAACTAAACGGCGAAAAGAAAAATTTTAACGAAGCTTCAACGTTTTAATTATATTACTTCGGTCGTGAAAAATGATTCTCAAATAAAAAACCGGTCAAGTGCAAGTCAGACTCGCGCACCGAGGGTTTCGTACAAATTTGTAGGTATGTAACTACAAATTTACGGTTTTCTGATTTGTTCCTGTACTTGTGCTACATGACATTGCTTCTTGTCAAATTTCATGATTCTAGGTCAACGGGCAGTACCTTTTATATACCCTATAGGTGTTGATTCCCTTGCGAGCGTCAAAATATGCGGCATAAACGGAACATAAACGCCCGTATCTTTTGATTGCATTTACTTAGAACTTTGATTTTTTCATTGCATCAAGGGATTGCAGCTTTAAATATTTGATGTTAATTTCAATTTGATAGCTCTATGCATTCCTGAGAAAAAGGATCTTGACAAACTGACGGGCAGACAGACGGACAACGAAGTGTTCTTATAAGGGTTCCGTTTTTCCCTCTGAGGTACGGAGACCAAATAAAGGCTATTACGTGTTAGATCATCCATGATACTTAAATTAATCCTGCTGGCCTCAACGACTGAAAAACTCAATGACTCACCCGTATTAAAAAGCTGCTGGTAACTTATTTTTTCTTAATAAATTTGAATGCTAAAAGTTGACGTAAATTCCTGTATTTTATTAAGTAATTCGCAACATCCCGTTCAGTCAGATAATGTGTTATAATGTCAAACTCTTTTCTAGCAGAGTTGGTCAATTTTATTATTTCGGTCCTAAAAAATAAATAAAAAAATAAAATGTCTGTCACGTGCTAGGTCTTCCATAATAATGCTCATATTAATCCTGGCTAAAATGAGTGAAAACTCAATGACCACCTTTTAATATTCTGGAGAAGATGAATAAAAACGAAAAGTTAATGGCATCTTTGCGGTTTTTTATAGATTACTAGCTTCTGCCCGCGGCTTCGCCCGCGTGGATGTCGGAAATTTACCCACGGGAACGTGCTAACAGGATAAAATGTACCTATGTGCTTCCCCAGAATGCCATCTATGTCGCGGGCCCTTTGTGGCTAATTACAATAGAAAACCAATTGTGTCTCATTAGTGGTGATTAAGAGGGTACCTATATGATATCTTTACCTAAGTACCTAACTAATTTAAAAAAAAAACTCAATAACAGAAAATTAAATACCTACCTACCTAAATAAACCTATTTCTGATGATAACTAATCTAAACTCAATAAATAAGCAAAATCCCTAAAAACTAATATCTATACGAATGACTAAACCTACCTAACAGTATTATAAAATAACCTACGGTCACTACGTACACTATCAAATATATCTATACCTACGACTCATATAAAAATATACCTAAATAACTCTAAAAACTAAAAGGAATAAAAATGAACTCCACTGCGGGTGACCCAACCTACGACAAACTTAGTATTTGCGGTTGGTACAGTACAGACAGTGGTAATCGGGTATAGGGATCGAACCGCAAAATTAAGTTTGTTTTTTATTGTATATACTTTTCCGGGATAAAAAGTACCCAGTGTGGTGCCCAGGATATTAAAGAATAATTATACCAAGTTTCATCGTAATCGAACCGGTAGTTTTTGCGTGATGCTTGAACAAACAGACAGACAGACAGACAGACAAAAATTATTTAATCACATTTTTGGGTTCGGTGTCGGTCAAGTAACACCCCCTGCCATTTATTTTTTGGATATTTTCAATGTACAGAATTTTCACTTCTACAGATTTATAATAAGTATAGATAGAATAGATATAGATAGATAAATATAGATTATTTTCTGTCAAAAGTATCAATACTGAGTTTCGAGTTACTCGGACCGCGCATTCAATTTCTTCCACATAAACTTAACACCCCTATATCCCCATTTGAGGGGTAGTTTTGAAAAACTTATAATGATAAACTTTATTACTTACTTAGGCAAGTATTCTTGCCAAGTTTCAAGTTTATTAACTAAATGAATAAGATTTTTCATATAAACTGTATCCCCCGCTTTTCACCCCCACAGGGGTGGAAATTTGAAAAATCGTTTGGGATTATTCATAACTTTATTCAAAGATTATTTATACCAATTTTAGAGTTAATCAAGCCACGCATTATAATCCTCCCTTGTAAAATTAACTACCCCTTTTCAACCCGTTAGGGATAGATTTTCGAAAAACCCTGATACACGTTACTCTTTATTTTTGGTCTTAAGTATAAACACTGAGTTTCGAGTTAATCGGACCGCGCATTCAAATTATTCCGCACAAACTTCAATACCCCTATATCCCCCTTTGAAGGGTAGTTTTGAAAAACTTATAATGATAAACTTTATTACTTACTTAGGCGAGTATTCTTGAAAAGTTTTAAGTTTATTAACCTAATGAAGAAGATTTTTCATATAAACTATATCCCCGCTTTTCACCCCCACAGGGGTGGAATTAAAAAAAATCGTTTGGGATGTATTCATAACTTGACTCAAAGATTATTTATACTAATTTTCGAGTTAATCAAGCCATGCAGTAAAATCCTCCCCTGAAAAATTTACTACCCCATTTCAGCCCGTCAGGGGTAGATTTTCAAAAAACCCTGATACACATTATTCTTTACTTTCAATATTAGGTATAAATACTGAGTTTCGAGTAAATCGGACTGCGCGCTAAAATTCTTCCATACAAACTTTGAAACCCCCCAATCCCTTATTAGAGGGTAGTTTAGAAGAAAAAAAAACTGACAATATTTATAATTTATTAAGATTAGTATTCGTGCCAAGTTTCAAGTTTATTAACTCAGGGAATAAGATTTTTCATAGAAACGAATTCCCCCCTTTTCACCCTCTTAGGGGTGGAATTTCGAAAAATCCTTTCATAATGGATGCTTACTCTTCACGAGGAACACACCCTCCAAATTTCAGGTCTCTAGAACCAGTGGTTTAGGCTGTGCGTTGATCTATCAGTCAGTCAGTCAGTCAGTCAGTCAGTCAGTCAGTCAGTCAGGACTTTGAATTTTATATATATAGATGGACAGCAATTTTGCATTTTAGGTCATAAAACCAAATTATAAAATTATTTCCTCTATTTCATTTTTTTTAGGTCTATCATGATTTTCGTAAATGCCGAGAGTGATTAAAGCTTCAGAATAGAGATTATTGTTGATTTGGTACTTTGGTGTGTGCTAGATGACATTTTGGCAAATAATTTAATTTTATGTTTTGTATTTCGTAACGTTAATTACTTAACTACTATTGTATAGAATCAACTTCTTCTAACTGAACAGACAGCTGTGCTGCTAGAGATTTTGTTGCGCCATTTCTTCCCTTCGAAAGCAATAGGAAGTGTTGAAGGACGGGAGTTTTGGGGGACTGTCTTATTATTATTATTTATTTATTTTATCTTATGTAATTTTTGACATTAAAGGCACAGAAAACGCGTAAACAAAAATAAAATGATTCATTTTACTTCTGTAAGTAGGTTTATACAAACACTTTCAACGTCAATAGAAAATATTTAAAAAACCGGCCATGCGCGTGTCGGACTCGCGCTCGAAGTGTTCCGTACCATTATCTATAAAAATCACGTCTGTTGTATGGGAGCCCCCCTTAAATATTTATTTTATTTTAATTTTATTATTGAAGTAAAAATACAACTGAGTATTTTGTGAATATTTCAAGTGCTTACCTGTTGCCATTATTGGTATCGAGCAAAAAAGGACAAAAAAATCGCGTTTGTTGTATGGGAGCCCTCCTTAAATATTTATTTCATTTTGTTTTTAGTATTTGTTGTTATAGCGGCAACAGAAGTACATAATTTGTGAAAATTTCAACTGTCTAGCTATCGCGGTTCTTGAGATACAGTCTGGTGACAGTCAGACGGACGGACAGACAGCGAAGTCTTAGTAATAGGGTCCCGTTTTTACCCTTTGGGTACGGAACCCTAAAAACGAAAACTTTAGGTATAGCGTTTAATAAATAAGCACAAACATAATGTAATAATAATTTACCTATCTCAAAATAAAATACCTATCCATCTGCTCAGTGTTATTATTACCCAGCTAAAAATAAAATGTCCTTTTACAAAAATCCGTAGGAGTGAAACTTTAAAATTATCGGAAACCGGTGAGTGAGGCTCACAAAACGTCGGTGTTTCAGCTAATGAAACGAATTTATGGTAAATATTAGTCGGATTCCCCCGTCACAGAATAATACAGAACAGAATGACGGCTTCAAGCAACGAGCGAAAACAGGACAACTGCAGTGCGGTTCTGTAACCATCTCACCGGTGAAAACTTAGGTGAAGTGAGCGTGGAGTGAGCTGTCATTCCAAATAATGCTAGGAATTGACACTAGGTACTCACAGCTCACTCTAAGCTCACTTCACCTAACTTTTCACGGTGAGATTTTTACAGAATCGATCGGCTGGACTCCCCAAATGCCAACCTCACCTGTGCGCGGTACCTACTCCCTGCTGGACTAACGAGTAACGACTGACTGACGGACGAGATGCTGGCGACCGGCCACTGGCGGTATAACAATTTCACAAGCCAACCTATTATATGTAGTTTTATTATTTTTATTTTAGATTATCCAAAAGTTCAATTGCCACCATCTTCTGAAACTAGCTACAGTAAAATATATAATCGTCATCCTCCTATCCTAAATCTTTCATTTCCCGTCATATCTGAATTCACTTTTTTTCTAATCGTCATATTTCGTTGAGCAACATAAAATATCATCATCATCATTTCAGCTGAAACACGTCCACTGCCAGCAGTGCCGCACAGAACTGGTCGAAGTACAGGTGCTTGGGGAGGCCTATGTCCAGACATAGGCCGCCTCTCGCATCCAACGGGTTCCGGGTACATAAAATATAGGTACGTAATTAAAAATATTCTGTGTATTCATAATCTCATATTGTATTTATTTTTAATGCTTAATTCTTATTCCAAAACAGTGTAAATTACATGGTTAGTTAGGTACCGCCCGCAACTCTTGACCAATTTTGAACTTGTTCATCCACGACTTTCAATGACTAACCACACATAACATTTGACCGTCCCAGGGCTTCACCAAGGAGTTCAGTTCCCTGTGCGCCCTCGTGACGCACCACAGCGTGATGCCGGAGCTGCTGCCGGTGCCGCTGCGCCTGGCGCGCGCCGGCCGCGCCCCCGCCGCGCGCCGCGACCACGCCGACCTGGACGCGCTCACGCACCCGCACCACGCGCACCCGCACCACGCGCACGACAACCGCGCGCAGAGGCACACGCCGCACCACAACCCCAACCATCCGCAGCACCAGCACCACTTTCTGGCGCAGCTCGATGTTTAGACCACTCTTTGTGCTGCGTCCTCGTTTCGTGACATTTTAGCTCACAATACTCCGTACACAATGAAAGACACGCTTTATGGATACGGGGATCGTGACATCACTGTGTCCTATTGTCGCACGAGGTCGCGTTATTGTTAGTGTCTAATTTTATCCACCAGTATAAATGTAGTTAACTACGTCAGTGAAATTAATCATTTATTTACGTATAAATAAAATAAATATCAAGAATATTATACAATGTCGTTTCATTTCTTTTAAACCAGAATATTATTGGTGTGACTACCGTCATTATAGGAAATACGTAAACATCTGCATAAAAATAATAATATATTACTGTTTGCTGTGGGTACTACTAAATCCATTTTACTATCAGCAGTAAGATGTACTACCACAACATAGTACACTGTTTATAGCTTACCCATCTCGTAATTGTAAAAAAAGAATTGTCGAAATTAGTAATCTATACTTATAATAAATCTGTAGAAGTGAAAATTCTTTACATTGAAAATATCCAAAAAATAAATGGCAGGGGGTGTTACTTGACCGACACCGAACCCAAAAATGTGATTAAAAAAATTTTTGTCTGTCTGTCTGTTTGTTCAGGCATCACGCAAAAACTACCGGTTCGATTACGATGAAACTTGGTATAATTATTCTTTAATATCCTGGGCACCACACTGGGTACTTTTTATCCCGGAAAAGTATATACAATAAAAAACAAACTTAATTTTGCGGTTCGATCCCTATATCCGATTACCACTGTCTGTACTGTACCAACCGCAAATACTAAGTTTGTCGTAGGTTGGGTCACCCGCAGTGGAGTTCATTTTTATTCCTTTTAGTTTTTAGAGTTATTTAGGTTTATTTTTATATGAGTCGTAGGTATAGATTTTAATTTTAAAGTATAGGTAGTATATTTGATAGTGTACGTAGTGACCGTAGGTTATTTTATAATACTGTTAGGTAGGTTTAGTCATTCGTATAGATATTAGTTTTTAGGGATTTTGCTTATTTATTGAGTTTAGATTAGTTATCATCAGAAATAGGTTTATTTAGGTAGGTAGGTATTTAATTTTCTGTTATTGAGTTTTTTTTTTTAAATTAGTTGGGTACTTAGGTAAAGATATCATATAGGTACCCTCTTAATCACCACTAATGAGACACAATTGGTTTTCTATTGTAATTAGCCACAAAGGGCCCGCGACATAGATGGCATTCTGGGGAAGCACATACATTTTATCCTGTTAGCACGTTCCTGTGGGTAAATTTCCGACATCCACGCGGGCGAAGCCGGGGGCAGAAGCTAGTCTGATAATAAAATGGACATTTGATGAGACATTTTATCTAGGGGAGCCAACTCCCCTGCTAAAAAAGGTCTTTGTAATCACATAATGTGTTTGTAAGCACCTATAATTGGCAAAGGTATATAATAAACCAGCCAGCGTCACAGGTGTTACCTGAAAAACTAACTCATTAAAACTTACAAACACAGCGACTGAAACATGCCAGTGCTACCATCTAGCGGTTGAAATCTCAATGTTACGTAAGTCACCAACCGGCAAAAAACGCGATCTACCGTCAACACTTTGAGCTAAGGAAACTCCCAAGTTATTAAAATGGTAACATTTGTTAGGGCAACTTACAGGAACCCTGTTTCATTTGACAACAGTCTCTGGGCAAGCTACATACTACCCTTAAATGTTGTGTTGAGCTCCCCTAATAGGTCAATGATATATAAACTAATAGGTATACATAATATAGTGTTAAAGTTTAATACCTTCTTATATTTTTCTAGCCGTGGATTTTTCAGCGAGCAATATGCAACTTTATATTTCTTTGTAGAGGTGGCAGAAAAACAACAGACTATCTAAAAGAATAAACACATAAACCGCCAGTCCCCTTGGCTATGGCTACATCACTTTCTATAATCCGATAATTCGAAAAAATTACACGGTGTTTTCAAAGCTTCGCACTTCGTACTTCGTTAAACAGCACTCGTCGTGAAATTGTGATAATTTTGTTCTTTTAGGGTTTTAGACAAATACACTCCCGGACTCCTAAATCGAGCCATTCCTTGTCCTGCTGGAAGCTCTTCCAGAAAGGCGAGTTTGTGTCCTGCCGGCAGTACGCAGTTGTGTGAAATTATGCACACCTTCATGTAACTGTAAAAAAAAATTTGCAGTATCAGTTATATTAAATTGACCACTGGTGGCAAATCTCGTACAGACAATAGTTGCTCTTTGCTCTGATACTTGCATAAGAAATTATGTAAAGATACATCCATTCCATTTGTTCCATTTGTAGAGGTTCCCTTCCAGTCGGATGCGGTCGCACTTCAGGCCATCACGTCAGCGTAAAATAAACGTGAGGGAGATGTACATTAAGCGGTTAGTGTGGAATTGGTAGGGATAGTTAGTTGTAAGCTGGCAATGGAAAGGAAATTTAAAAAAAAATAGTAAAAGTAGTTTCAAAGGATTGGGGGTGAGGGTTGTTTCTGTAACGCACGGATTGGTACTATTAGTGTTTTTAAATTGTCCGTGGTATTTCTCAATGAATACTGGTACAGAATCAGGCCAACTTATCATCATCGAGGTTTCATCGAAGTGTCAAATTGAACTGCCACGATTTTATTGTAATTTACGCACAGATAATGACACTTCTACTTATCCTATTCATAAATGCATTCGGTAAAACGAGTAAATAAATTATAATTTATTTACTCGTTATTATGTATATTTCTTTGCCGTTCTATACCTCAAAGAAAATAAATAATTCGGCAAAAAAATATACATAATATCAACCGAATTAATCAGTCTTCGTTATAATTCGACACCATAATAAAATGGTTTTGTTTATCTACAGCTGCGTATCTTATTCTTACCGTAACATAATTGGGAGAGTACTCGAAATGACTGGCCATTAAGGACAAAAGCCATAAAATAATAGGAGCCATATCACGTACATATTGGTTACATACTCATACTGAGAATGTTAACATGCCTACTTTTTTGTTTCTATGTAATTTTATTCGAACTACGTCAGAGAAGGCTTTCATATTTTGTATCCACTTTTGTATAACATTTTCTCCATTGTTCAATATTTCTGATACAATAACTATAGGGCATTGCATTATTGATTTGATAGAGGCACGCTTATGTACCTATTGTGTGAGATTAAAATAATGTAAATAACAGTTGTTTGAAAGTTTCGCTGGCTCTATACCTACAGCGTGATCCGAGATGGGTCAGTGTGGACTGGTCAGACCCTATAAGGCTTATTTCTCACTAAAGCACCATGGTAGAGCACCATGGTCGTGTGGCCAGTAAAATATACACAGTTTTATGGTGGGTATCTCACCAGGCGTCCGATCAGTTGCGCAATCAAGCATACATTTTTTGGCAGTGCGACCAAGGTTACTCCGCCACTGGTGTTTAAGTAAGATACCCTTAGAGGAATGTGTTCTAAAGAACCATGTAGTTTATAAAAACATAAGCGGCTCAGGAAATAAACCCGTATGGAACCCGGGTATGAAATATACTTACCCGAAAATACACTAGTTCGCTCACCGAATGCGAAAATGAATAACATCACTAGCTACGTAACTGGTATTAGCTTTTAAGTTTATCGTTCGAGTGCAGTTATAAGTGGGCAAGCAGAGACGTGCAGTTCGCTGTTTATGATGAGCCACGTACCACCACTATAAAGATTCGGCGCTGAAGACGAACGAAGTTGAAGCCGAAGTGAGCCCGAAGCGAATAGCGTTTATTCTGCTATCAGTATAGAATTTGTATCGTTTATTATGATGATAATATGATATGAGCTCAAGTTTGGTTTAATAATGCTTTTGCAAAGTTAAGATAATAAACGCTTGAAATATGACGCGTTTAAAAGACCATAATATTTTATAGTCTAATATTCTTGAGACGCTATGAAGACGGCTTAGGTTATGGTCTACGATTTCTTAACTTATGAACATTAACGTTCATGAGTGCTTTTAATGCCTGTCTAGGTTCAAACCTACGACCTACAACTCGGTAAGTCACGGCTATTAACACTGGCTCCACCACCGCTCCTTCATGAGTGCGTTAGTTAATATTTTATGTATTTCTTGGCACGTCGTGCTTAATAAGACAGGAGAACAGACTGTTACAGTCTTTACAAGTAGGTATTTTTTATATCAAATAATAGGGTAGGTGCTTATTACTAGTAGCTACCTCATAGTAGTCGTGGTTAATACCGCACAGTGATGTTTCACAAGAGACACTCAGTTGCTGTAATTATTACCTACTTGTAATAAATCATGAACATCGCTGGTGTAGCAGCCACGCTTGAACCTCCTTCACCTCTGAACGCTTTAAAATGTAAAACGAATGGACATTACGAGTCTGTAGCTGAACGCAACCGGCGCCGGGTAATGGGTTGTTCGTATTGTTCTTTTGAGAACTTACAATACTTAAATTTGCTTGTAATGGAACATGTCAATTTGATCATGTTTTAATCAATTGGTCAAAATGCATGTACCTACGGCAGATTGTCAACTCAGCCTATCGCAGTTCACTGCTGGACATAGGCCAACACAACAGCCTGGCCTCAGTGGCCTCCGGCTTTCGCATTTAGTCTGTCCCAACCACCTCTTTGAGGTCGTCTGTCCATCTAGCTGGAGAGCGTCCTAAACTACGCTTGCCAATACGCGGTCTATACTCCAGGTTTCATCTGCTTCGGGCGGTCTTCGGTCCTTCGGTAAACATGGCATGGTATACTTCAGCTTGTGTACTCTGCAAACTATCTAGCTGGTAACTCCGGTTCTTTCCGGATAACTTAGTTTCTGACCTTATCCTTCAAAGAAACTTTGAGCTACTCTATAGCGCGCTGCGCGACCTTAAATTTGAGGACCGGCCGGCCCGACTGTCAGTGTCCACGGCTGATTATTTCAACATGCAATACGAAGGTGGTACACCCCTATGTAGGGTATACCAAACTGCACTGTTGTGAGCATGAATTTCTTTGGCGTGATTGGCCAGCCCTGGGGGCCTTCTCCGAAGTGCAAAGTGCGAATGTTCGGATCGGACCGACACATGGCCGAACCGAATATTATTGAAAAATGCGAAAAAAGTTCGGATCGGCTCAGTTGGGTCGGGACCATAGTCAATATTTGAAAGAGTGTAGGAGTGTAGGATCGTAACCGACCGAACCAAATAGTAACTTCGTAGCAGGAAAAGGCCGAACATTCGGCCGATACTACTTCGGAGTAGAGCCCCTGGTTTCTTACCTACGTCACTTAAGCCGTATCACTTAGCCGTATCGCCTGATTTTATAATTAACAGATAATTTTTATTCGTAGAATTAAATTAACGACTGACAGATTTTGTACGGAAAAACTATCAAAAATTCAAAAGTATTCCTCGGATAAAACTAATTGGCGTTGGAAAAATCAGCCCTTAGTGAACTAAAATAAAAGTTCTAAAACGGCATACTGATTGAGGTCATGTAAAAGAGCCACATTAAATAGAAAATAAAGAGCTGAACATTTCTTATACTATTTCTGAAATATGAAACTAAAAGACTGAGTGAGTTGCATCAACTAACTATAGCGATAACCAATGTTTTGACAGCCTTCAAATCTCCGGTTTAAGCGAAATTCGGGTTGCATCATTTTGATAATGGTTATAATGACGTCATAAATAACTATAACAAGCAATTATAACGATAATCATTGCTTTGACAGCCGTCAAATCTCCGGTTAAGCGAAATTCGGGTTGCATCATTTTGACAATTGTCATAATTGACAAAAAAACGTCACAAATAACTATAACATTAATCGCCCAACTTTGGGCGGTTAAGGGCTATAGTTACGGTTTGTGTCACCATTTTTTTGGAGTTTGGCATTGAATTCCTTTTCAGTGTGGTCCCATGCTTGTTTTTTTTGGTGTTTTGTGCTAGTCTCGTCTGTTCTTCTGCAAAGATTTGTAATCTAGTAACTTCTACGTTGCTAAAATGAACACCTCAGTGCAATCATAATATTTGTTCCATAAGCACAATCAGCCTTTATTGTTTCCACTGCTGTGACACAGGCAGTGGCTGTGGGAGGGCACTCCTGCCCATCGAGAAGAAGCCTGTGTCACAGCAGTGGGCCGCACTGGGCCCGCGTGGTGGATTACATTGCGGCCCACTAGCCGCAACGTAATCCACCACGCGGGCCCAGTGCGGGTTGGTAGATATCACATGTCTTCGATTTTTAGCTCTAGGACACGCCGGTTTCCTCGCAATGTTTTCCTTAACCGTTTTGAGAGAAGTGGTGATGAAACAATTTACACAAAGTAAAGTGCCTCTCTGGGTTTGAACCTACGATCTACAAGCTGTAAGTCGCAGCTGTTACAACGGAGCCGCCAGTGCTCAGCGATAAATAGTAGGATTAAAGGGTGTTAAGAATGGTCTAAAATCAAACATCACATAGTATATATAACAAAGCATTTTTATTACTGTAAGCGCCAGACGAGTTAGAAGTAGGTAATATTTCATCTAAAGAAGATGCAGGTCGCTCCACCGATAAAAACTTAAATACCGCACGCTCCACATTACATGTGCACTACAGCCAACAGTGCCAACGTCTGCCCACCAAACAGTTATCCAGCAAGAGCAGCTTGCTGTTAGAAATTGATGTTATCGATCGATTTAAACGTATTCTAACTAATATTATTATTGTTCTTTTTGGTGTGCTGTAATCCACTGCAAAATAATTTCTTTCCCGCAGTCATCAGGCACAGTATGCGTTTGTTGTGAAAATCGACATAGAACAATCGGCACATCTGCAGCAGTCTCGGGCAATGTCTTCGCACATCGCGTTGAAATCTTACTGAACAATAAAATTAACACAACATCCTTCTGGAGTAAATGCTCTAATGCTGTAATGCATCTTCCAATAACGCAATCCTTCAATTACATACAGGAAAACAGAAATATCAATTTCATGCAATTCGAAAGAAACGGAAAAATAAAATGAATTTTATTTATTGTCACTTGACACGTCTTGTCTTTCTGACAGTGTCAGATAGTGATGCGGCTCGATTTTATTTACCTCGTTACTCGAGTAAATAAAAGACAATTTGTCTCGAGGTGCCACTCGATGTAGTCGCGATTAGATAAATATCACCAACTGGCAGTGTTGGTGATATTTATCTAATCACTAGTTAACTGTCATTCTTCGATAATAAACGTAGGATTATATATATTTCGTGTAATAAGCCGTCAAAATACTGTGATGTACAGTCACAGAGTTTTAATAAGAGAAAATACATGTCATGTTCTATGGGTTAGTGCTGACAGTTGATAAAGTGTAATATTTTGTCATCAAAATCGTCATTGATTATCAGATCAACCTGATAATCAGTGGAATCTAAGTAGGACATAACGCTTTTTACAAAGTCGAACAAAGACAATCTTAGCCGAATGTCACACCGATGTACCAATACAGAACGGTTACTGTATTTTGGATATTACGATACGATTCTTTTCTTGAAGTTATTTTTGTGTACGTTTCAAACGTATGAAGCAACAACCAACTTGAATTGAGTTTTCGAATTACATAATCGAGACATCGAGTCCATTTATGACTGAGTAACATCACTAGAGCCAACAAAAGAAAGCGACAAGTGACGATGACAACAAGCTTGAAATGTTGCCCTTGTCAAAAAAATTACCCAACTGTAACGAAAAGAGTTCCTGGAAGGATTTGAGGGAGGCCTTTTAGGCTAACAAAAAAAAAAAAATATATTATGAATATGGATAGTATTGCTATTATTTATTTTATTACTTAATAAAAACAGTTTTCGTTAACACCTCAGACTGTGACTTATATATAATATGTTTTCATATTTGAAAACACGTTGCGTTTAAGGAATAATCCTACCGAAAAAATAAGTTTGATCTTGGTTATTTTTGAAAGTGTGATGACAACAAGCTTGAAGTGTTGTTCCTGTCAAAAAAATTACCCACGAACATTTTGGGGAAATAAGACCTCTTATCACTGGTCACCCTTTTAACTTTAACTTTTTACATTTTACATAATTGGTGCAACAACAGATAGTTAGATGTCCTGGTCATGCTTATTGTTAAAATTAAAATTCACTTTGATGTAACTATAACGGAGCTTTTGATGCAACTCACCCTTATAAAACAAAAATTCTTCTTGCTTCATATTTCAGCTACTTTTGTACAGAACAGACGAGGGTAGTCAAATTTTATGGCTCCTAAAACGTTGCCACCCGCAGTACATACCGAAAGCGTTCCTACTCTCATAACGCGGCATGAAAGGCATAGAGCAAATGTAGGTACGTCGTATTTATTGCCAGAAAAGAAAAAGCTTCAAAATACCAAAAATTTGCGGTCCTTTAGTATGATCAAACAATTCTGTTTCTACGTGCAACAGCATTAATGATTACCCTCCTTGTTAGAACAAGCATTATCCACCTAAGAATGAAAGTTTCATTATTTTAGTCGAGAGTAATCCAGTACTGTTAGTCCAGTTAGTAGTTATAGGCTGATTATGTATCCAGTACTGAAAACTGAACCGATAAAAACACTTTAAAAAAAAGTTTTCGTTAGGATTCTCTAATGTCCGTACAGAGTTTTGGTTTCAATTATTATTATTATCCATTCAACCAACGCCCACTCCTTCGTAGAAGCTTCGTTGACCAGTAGCTCGGAGCACCACTATGTTTGGGAAAATGAAAAGGTCCTTCACATCTGCAAGTGGAACTACTGAATTATGCCTATGTGGTGATGTCTTAGAGAGGGCGCTAATGACGTCACCGCGCTACCTGCCTCTCTTTAATAGGTAGGTACTTAGTGCTCGCGAGTTTTCGAATGCATCGAGACAGTTCGGTGCAGGCTTTCTAACTAGAAACACTGTTGCGACAACCCTCATCAAAAGCTAAGGATGGCGCACAACGCATTTATCACGGAAGAATTATGTATAATGTTCGTTGTGTGGTTATTGAACAAGATAAAACCAATAAAGGACCAACATCGAAAAATAAACAAAACTTCATTAATTTTATTTAGAGTAATTTCCTCAACCAGGTTTATGATTAGTAACACAATCAATTTTATTATTTATTGTGGAACTATACCTACATAACGATTGCTAGGTAAAAGTAACTATTTTTGGTCACGATGAAACGAATAAGATGTGCATCTACATTATTTTCGTACTGGATGCATGAGCGTTGTATAATTAATATAATTTAACATGATATTGCTAGATTGGACCCCATCAAATAGTTACACTATCATCCAAAATTACCACATTTATTATGTTACTTACCAATCAGTTTCATAAAAATAAATGCCTATCTAATAACAGTAACCTGCACATTATCCTTGTCCACAATGAGAGTCATGCAAACCTCGGGGACAGATCCCCGATCTCATTCAGTAATCAGCGTCGAGCCCACACTCTCACTGAGACAGTCACAGTGTCCGCGGAACTCACAGGGAATACGAACAATGTTCGATCAGCAGCTAGCTCGAGGAAAACGTTATTAAAGAAAGTTCTAAGTACACACGTGACTCGTGACTGACCTATGTTGGTTATTATTGAATTTGTAGATGGTAAAATAATGTTTTTATATCGTATAATATGTGCTGTTACGATTTTGTTTGTTCATGTTAATTCGTATTTGTTATAGCTCATGTAAAATTATTCATTTAATCAATATTGTTTTCTACAAAAATGAAAGAGGCACTAACTTACATTTTTTTTTAATTGTTTAACTTATACTAATAGTACTCGTATGTTTCAGGGGAGTTGTTGACGCGGCCTCTTTACTGCAACTGAAACAAGAAAGGTGAATGGGGTAAATAAATGCCTTTGATTTGGAAGTCTAGCATGCACAGCTGTAATGCATAAATAACTAGTCTAAATGTCTAACTGTAAGTTATAACTACGTAATAAGTTTTTATTTTAGCAATTATTATACTATAACCCACATAATAATAACTTTGTAAAACGTCTCACATTAAGCAACATTGTATCTTAATAGTTTCAAAACTGCTTGTTAAATCCACAACATACAATGTAAATCGCATAATGTCTATTCTAATAATAACGTCATTTTTTTCTTCAATCGGTGCCTCATTAGTCATTACTGAGGATCGTGGTCACTGGACCCCTTTCAGCAGACACTCTGTCTCCATCTGACCGATCTGACCAATAACGTTCAATTTTCTGGATGACTCATTTTCTGGACATTCACATAATTCAGACACAGTCTGGGCGTCTTAATTGGCAAAAAATTAGGAAGCACTGAGCAGTTTCTAAAAAAGAAAAATGTTTGACATTCTCTATTTAAGTTCTATTTTCAGTCATGTTTTAAGTTAACGAGGGCGCAAGTTATTTAGTTCAAACCTTTTTTTTTGTTCCTTTGTGGAATATTCTCATGGATGTCCTCCGGCCTGTTTAAACCTGTGCTTACACGAGTACATTGAGCTGAACGGAGAACATAGTTACGTTCCCCAGGGAAGAAAAACAGATCACCTCACTGTCCTTGGCATGACTCCAAGGTCAACTGGTCCTTCGTCTAGATCTAGACCAATTAATACACGTGGACTAACACTTAGTAGTAAACTTGGTGTATTTAGGTGACGAAGGGCTTCTAATTAAGACAGGCAGACCATGTAATGGATGTATTGGGACAATGGACTGAATCTACGTCTGATGAACGCTACTTTGGATCTTAATCCCTTTATTAATCATTTAAGACTAACAAGAGCTCTTGACTCCTATATAAATGGACTTATTATATTGACTTATTGTCTTCAGATAGCTAATTTGGTTTTAAGTGTTTGTGTATTTGAGATATTAAAACAAGTGCTATACAATAGATATTTTTAATTTAAGGAATATATTCGCGGCAATCAACCCTGTTATCTGATTAAGGCCTAGTTTTTTAGCTAAACCTTATCTAGATAAGATACAGAACCTACTGATGACTTATCTGTCGACACAATAAGCCGGTTCCCCACGCATCACGTAGTCTCATTGACTCTCATACTTCACTATTTCTATCCGGCGGACGGCTAAAGTTGAAAGCTCTAGTAATCCATACCTTCGGCAAATTAAAAAACTTTCACGGGAAGTGGATTTTCCTGCACACGTATTGTGCAGTTTCTGATCCTTTACTAAGATGACTCGTTTCAGAATAGCCGTAGTTAATGTTGTTTAGGAATTCAAGCTTGTTTAAAACGCCCCCGTGTCTTGTGTGATTAGGCCTGTGTCCTGCACGATGCACACCTAAATTCAAACCTTTGCATGTAATAGAGAAGGCTTAATGAATTCCTTACACAAATATTGTATAAATTGTCTGAACATTTTAGACGCAATAGCTGCTTGAGACTATTGAAATACCTAATCAGAAAGTAATTTTTTAAGTCAGTTCCTATTTGAGGAAGGAAAAGTTCTCTATTTTGTGAGGCTACATGTTATTCATAAATCAAAATGAAACGTATGCAAATATTTCCTTAGCAATACAAAAAAAAGTTTAATATTACAATATCAGCAACTAATTGTTTGTTATTAGCAAATCGTTTCATGACTTTTTGTGTATGTTCAATAATCGGATATTACTCGCAGGTATTGTAAATATGAACATTTCGTAAACACAACATAATAATCGTTCGTACCCTTTTAGTTACACAAACCTTGTAGGTAGACACTATGTAACTATAAGAAATTCTGTTTAAGTTACTTAAATATTTTTGTGCGAAAAGCAATATTATGTAGTTTTTATATAACATTTTAATGTCTCATCTCTCTCAAAACCCGGGATTTGGATTGAGAATTTGAAGTTGTCAAAGTTTACTTTCGCATTACTTTAGGTGAAAGTCTGCAAATTCATGTATTTGCAAAAAGTGTAAGAAATTATTTCGCGGGGTACCTTGAAGTAGTCACCAAAGTAATGCTTAAGTAGACTTTGACAAGTTCTCAACTTTAAATTATTAATTCAGAAACTAGGTGTAAGTTTATTTAGTAATGGAGAATAAAGCCAGGAACAGAGGGGTATTTCTCGCAATTTTAAGAACGTTCACAGTCTGATCTCAGTGTCAATCTGTACAAATACCTCTAATTTCCCTTCATTTTGACAAGTTTTTGACATTTGTTTGTCGCCGAGATGAGACTGCGACTAGATTTTGAACGTTTTAAATTACGAGAATTGGCCTTCTGTTCTATTACGAACCGATATTGTTTGATTAGCCTTTTTGGTGATGTTGACACATTTGAGTACATACGCTTTCAAGACAATTGAAAGACGTATAACCCGATCAATATGTTTTTTATTCAAATTCAAAATTTATTTATTTGGAACAAGAAACATATACAGATATAAATAAGTTCAAAACGATGATAACAGCAGTAGTATAAAACTGTGTCGCCTGTAGTATAAATAACTCTCTTACTGTGAGAACCTGGCACTGAGAATACAGCTCCTTTGTTGGATATCGTATCGGTTTCTTCGCCAGAGCCTTAAGTATAGCACGCTGTCCGCGTTCAACTCGTAGCATCGTCGTTTTATGAGCTCCTCCCCATACAATAAGGCAGTACCCTATCACCGACTTGAGCCAGCGAGACGTATATTGATAATAAGCTGTCAAAATCAACTACGGATCTAAGTTTCTTAAATACATAAATAAGCTTCCTTAGTCGTGTAACTGTGGCATCAGTTTGCTGTTTCCATTTAAGGTCACTATCCACTAAAATTCCCAGGTATTTGATAGTCTGAGTACTCTCAAGTTGTGGGCAGTTACAAGTTGTATTTGGTGTAGAGGTAGCACATGTGTGAGGACGAATCACTACAGGAATTGCAGGTTGACTAGACCTATTGGTAGAAAAAGCAATGAATTTCGTCTTACTAATATTTAGGGTTAAGAGATTTTTGGTCAGCCATTTCATCACAGAGTTTAGGGCCAGTTCTGAGTTATTTGGACCACACTCCAATCACTACCATGTATAATAAGAGCTGTTTCGTCTGCATAAGTAATAATTTTGCAGTTCGGTAATTGTAGCTGACATAACTCATTCACGTATATGAGAAAAAGGGTTGGCCCCAGTACACTGCCCTGTGGGTCCCCAAAAGTAAGAGGTACTTCCTTACTTAAGAAGTTTCCTATCAATATGGACTGTCCGTTAGATAGCTACTAAACAAGTCATATGCAGTACCGCGAATACCAATGCCATCAAGCTTCGAAAGAAGGATGGGGACAGAGACAGTGTCAAAAGCTTTTGAGAGATCTAAAAATATACCAATAGTTTTATGCTTCTTCTCGATCAATATGTTTATACATGATGTTTTCATAGATATCTTTGACAAGGCACCCTCATGATGTTGTTATCCTTAAACAGTTCCTTAGAGAATTGCGCCTGCGGGCATTATTATGATTTTGATGGTTCTTTTCTGCAGAATAAAGTCTATTGACTCGATGTCTGCAGCTCGTCCCTAAAGTAAAATACCGTAAGACATGATACTGTGAAAGTTACTAAAATAGGCCAGCCTCGCGGTATCTACTTCAAGTTCCATCGGTAAATTGATGGATTTTTCTGACAGCATATGCTGCTGAATTTAGCCGTCAATGAGGACCTCGGTGTAGCCTTGAATCGAGCGTGTTAGCTAGGAAAACAGTTTGATCTACGAATTCTAGTCTCTTGACTACCTATCTCTTAACATTTGGCAAAGAAAATCCTATGCACTTGTTTTTTTTCCATTTAATACTAAATTATTAGCAGCGAACCAATTTGTATAGTAGGGCGTTATTTACGTCAAAATTTGTAGCAGGGTCATTGTCATAACCCTAAAAAAAACTGTTCATGCATACGAATCATTAAGACACTTTAATAATTGTGTCTTAATTTTACATAATTATAAAGTAAACGAAACGTACTAGACCATAATGTAACAGATTTACTATAAATTTATTTATTTATTACTATAAACCACCACTATGTAACCGAATTGTCCACTTCGGTGGACTGTTCGGATGCTACCTTTCAATAGAATGTAGCTTATAATAAATACGTGTTTTTTATGATTTTACAAAAATGATATATTTTCCTAATCTACGTATGTTTTCCATTTAACGTTAAAAGTATTAAAAAAAATGATAGAAATAAAACACACTTTTTGCATTATTTAATCTTGTCACAACATTTTTGGTCTTTCCGGTGGACATTACTTTCGATACTGACTAAAATGAAGTAAATGTCAAATGATGGAACGGAACGTAAAATTGAACACAGCCAATATCATACTATCCCTGTCAGAGGCCATTTTGCCGCCACTTGTACGCAGAAAACGTTGTTGTTGTACTAAGAAAAATATTTAGTGGTGTCAAAGTTGAGTTGTCTTTCCGGTGACTGCTGTATTTTGGTAAGTAAATCACTATAAATTCATCAATCATTCTTAATTACTAGTTAAACAATGAAACTTTATGAATATACCTTGGCTTTTGAAATAACCTATAAACGGTGCAATATGTGAATGATTTTGCGAAAAAAGTCCATTCGGTGGACATCTTTTTGGTGGAACTTTTGTCCACCGAAACGACAGATGTCCACCGAGTGGATTTTTTTCTTGAATGTGGGTTATTTAGTTATTATAAAACTGCTTCTTATTACTGATGTTTTTATCAATTAAGGACTAATGACCTATTTTAGTTTAATTTTCGCTTTATTTTTATGAGTAAATATGTTTTAAGCCACCACTTCCCACCCTCACACCTTTCTACACCATGTCGACTTGTAGTTAATGTAGTTATCCATAGCGTGAAAAACTTAAACAGGAACCAGAAGCCTTGGAAGAAAAGCGAATAAAGGACAGAAAATATTACTATCGGAAGAAAGCCGAAGGGAAAATAAAAACTGCAAAAGATTTACCAGATGTGGAAAAAAGCTTTTGAGGAGGAAATGGAGAGAGGATGCAAAGAAGATGCAGAGAAAAAGTCAAAATACAAAAAGAATCTGAAAAGTACATTGTACGCGAAACGTCACCCTCGAGTCCGGTAACTTCAGTATCATCAAGGGCTGAAATGGGGGCACATATTGCAGTGAGAAACAGAAGAAGGTTGAAAGTAGAGAAAGATTTATTGAAAAAGAAGTTTATGAGTTTAGAATGTAAACTTGCTAAGTATAGAATGCGATTACACAGATTACGGAACAAGAAACGAAAGGATGCAAATGAAACACTAAACAAGAAAAGGAATGAAGGTTCTATAAGAAGCACAAGGAATTGAGAGATATAGCAATATTTGCTTAACGATGAATCAAGTCGTCTTACATCTGGCAAAAAAGAGACAATAACACGCAATAAACAAAAAAAAAAACAAATCAGATTTCTCAACGACTTCCTTATACATGGTTAAAAAATATATGGTTCAGACAGACAAAACCATATCAGCGACATTGAAAATTGGCAAGCGCAGTCCATCACTGCTGATGGGAGGTAATGTCCATAAGCGCATAAATATTCTGACAGCTCAGTAACGTCAACGTCAAAACCAGAGAAGCTACCAATCCCCCTTTCTCTAGCTGAACGGATTGAACGCTTCTGGTCTTCTGACGACGAAGACATATTTTGACCACCGAAATGAATTGTCTTTTCGGTAGACAGACACAAAACATTTTTTTTTAACTTTTTGAATGCTTTTAAGTGACTGTTCAGTTTGTGATTATGTGAAGATAGCATTAACGTTATTTTTGTTCAAGATGTTAATCACTTTTTGTTTTGTTTCTTTTCAATAATTAACATTTTAGTCCACTCGGTGGACATATTAGTATTTTCGGTGGAACCGAAATATTATTATTTCCTTATAAATCGCCTTTTTCGAATTATTGATCTCAGAATGATACTCACTTTTGTTGTAATGTAAAGTAAGAGTCATAATATATCTTTGATTTTTATAAATCACGTGTTTCATTTTTTCGCAAAAAAAAACCCTAAGCTTGACAATGACCCAGCACATCTTTTACCTTAAAAAAATAATGAAGTGTAATCAGCAAAAAGTACCATTATTTGTGATTGATCTTTTAATATATAGAGTAGATCAATATACACTAAAATGAGGAAAGGACCAAAAATTGACCTTGTGGAACCCCCATTTTTACTTTTAATTAGCAATACCAATATCATTGTCACCAATAAAACCTACAATCGAAAGAAATACCGTTAATCCCAGCAAGCAGTGAGGCGTCCATTACGTGGCCGGCCCGCACAGCTACCAGTAGAGCGATTCTCACATATCTCGCATTCGTTATTGACGTTCGATTCGTACTTTTCCGACGACAAAATCAAGCCGAGCTATTCTCACAATGACGATTCGAGCATTTCACGCAGGAAAAACACGCGACATGCCTTAGTTTACATGCGACATGCAAAGAGTAGTCATGACCAGTCGACACGTGACGTATGATCTGTGTCGACCACCGTACGAACGTCAAACAGTGGTTATGTCAATCATGTTTGTGTCAATTGCGAAAGAAAATAATAAATACCCATATTTTAACAAAATGTGTTCATAAACATCTTAGAAGACTCTACGACCATCACCACAAGGAAAAACACACGAAGAAAACTTCAGGCTTTCGCCAAAGTTATCAACTGTGGATAGTTGTTGCTTGTGTAGCGTCGATGAATGAGACACATGAGATACAGAAGCGGAAGGCGCCGGATTTAAAACCAGTTAAATGGACAAGGACGGCTTTGCCAGGCTTTACTCTGGTTGAGGGCAAGAAAGGTCGATCGCGTCGCAACTACAATAAACGCGGTACTACTCCTGCAAGCGAGGATTTTTGAGCTGTAGTGCCCACTTTGCTCCCGTACATTTCCCGGTTGGATCGACAGATATCGAGAGAGAAAGAGCCAAGGTCTTAAGTGCCGAAAGAAGGACGTTGCAGTCGAACTAGACTTTGAATTTTGACCGGCTGGAGTTGTGTATAGATGTTACAGAGAAGCATGACCAAAAGTAAACTCCCATGTGTGGTGTGATAATAATTAAGTATGTTTTTGTGGTTTATACTTGGATGTATACTGAATTTATTTATTAGTCTGTAAGGTATTCTTAAAAAGGTTCTTTTGTAACTAGAAATAAAGTGGTTCAAAAGCATTTCAAACAATAAATATTTCAAATGTCTTTATTTTATTTTTTTCAATGTAAAACTTAGCGAAGTAACAAAAATAAATGGGTATGCAAATAATTGAAGGGCTTTGTAGTTAGGTTGCGCAGGCCGTTAACAAGTGGGTTAGGAAATAGAAACACACAAGCAAAGTTCATACGTATAATCCACACTCACAAATTTACAATAGGTAGGGTTACAATAGATACGTAGTAGTAGACTGGTCGTGGGACGCCGGTAGCGCGTGGATAGGTGTGCGTACGTTACTTTGAAGCGAGTCGTGTATTTTGAGCCCTTTTGCTTGTTAATTTTCTGTCAAGCCCCTTTTTATTAATTTTTTCCATGTTATATCTTTAGTTACAATTTTGTTATATAATCTTCCTTACCCTTACCTTAAACCTTAGTATATAACTTAACTATGCACAATAAAAAGTTTCTAGAACAAAAACTGTTACAAAAGTGAGTTGGCACATTTTGATTATACAAAATCCCATATAATTTCTAAACTTATGGTCCGATTTTTACAATTTAAACGGAAATATTCGTTTTATATCTAGACCTATCCTTTACAATAAAAATTATTAAAATCTATCCATAAACAAAAAAAGTGAGTTTTCAAGTTACGTAAATATGCTTGAACAAAACTACACTTATAAAAATCCTTTTAGAAACAGTCTTATTGATCCTTGCAGCACATGGACAGTATAATAATCACTGGTTTACACGAAAGGTCGGCGTGATGAGTCAAGCGTTGTACGTGAGCTTAGGAATCGGCGGACCACTTCACGTTTCGCCCAGTCTTCATGACCACAAAAAAAATTGAATTCGTGTTGTGGCGAGCCTCAGGGTGAAATCTGTTTTCGCAAGGATTTTCCAACAATCTTTTGGGCCTTTGTAAAGTAATGAAGCCAGGACACGTAGGTACAGCAGCCTAGCGTTCCTTGGAAAAGCATGTAGCAGGACGGTCCGGTGCAGTACCGCACTCTTTAAAACAACAACACTTCTCCTCTTCTTCTCCATCTTGATAAACTTTTATGTTATTGTGCTGGTCATCAGCTTACTTACAATATCATTAGCTCGTTCTGTTTTATTTAATTACCTATTAGTATGTAGACCAATGTAAACAAACAACATAAATTGTATTTTGACTTTACTTTGACGTGACAAGTATCGATGACATGACTTGACAAATCAACATGAGCTATGCATTCCGTAGTACGGAGGTCTTATATTAATGTTAATAATAAAATAAAAATGGAGTTACGAAATCAATAATGATTATTAAATTGATAAATGTTAATGAAATACCTTTATAATGCTGCTCAAAATATGTTTTTGCCTTAAAAATCATTTTTAAAGATGGTCAAAAGTACATTAATGACTACGTAAAAAAATCGCATCGTTATGTGGAAGGGATTACTTCGTGGGACGCATAATGGCAACATTATTGTCCCTAGATTCGTGATTTAACCCTTCGTATGCCGGAACGTAGATCTACGCGAGACACAATGGCTTTTTAATTGTGTCTGTAATTACGGCATTCAAGAGGTTAAGATCGACTTGTAATTAGAATAGCTATTTCAGGATATCTCACCGTTTTTTAAGCGACATACGGAGACGAGCACCAATGATTTCATGCCACACGAATGCGAGATCTGTGAGAATTGCCCTACAGCACTATGACACAGTGGAGGTAACGCGGTGGAAGCGACAAAAACGCGGCGATCTGCCGCTTTTAACGTTAAGGAGAGTGCAGACTAGGTGGCACGTTATGTTGCGATTTCGCAAAAAAATATCTTGACTTGGAAGAATATCACGACTAGCCTCCCAACCCTCAACTCAGTTACAAGATTGCTTCTTTGCTCCTGCAATCAGCCCGTATTCGTCTTGGTAGAGAATTGATCTTTTATGGGCAAATTTATTAGTATTTTTTGTGAAATCTAAAATATAACTTGGAATTCTTGCAGACGTACGTATACTCATAGTGACTAAACACAATTCTTCTTAGCAGACTGCTAAGAAGAATTATGTGTGGTTGAACTTATGGCAATACTGATTTAATATTGCAAAAGCTAAATTAAAATCTGTGACAGCATATTTGTCAGTAAAACGGCAAATATATACAACATAATAATCTGCTACCACTCCATTTTCGCCAATTCCACAACAAAGAAAGTAGAAATAATCAAAAAAGTTTCGAAAACAGTGCACTCAACTGCAGCAGCGCAAACTAATTTAAAAAACTTCCCGAGCTCCGTGCAATATAAAATTAACATCGGCGGCCCATCTGCCACTCGGGCAGTGTGCGCGCGCCCTACACGGAACTGTAGACCGTGCTGGACCTTTATTTCATGTTTGACATCTTTTGTTTCGCGAGGACACGACACAAACCTAATACACTGTGTGATGCCAACAATGGAGCTACGGAATTTTCCGGGCTTTAGGATTCGATTACGATTATTAAAATTTGAGTTAGTTTTATACTTGTTATCATCGATGATACCTATTGTTACAGTTTTTAATAAGGACTCAACAAAAGCTTTGCAATGAAGGAGGGAAGATAGGACCTTTTCCTGTAGTGGAACACACTAATTGATAATTGTGTCAAGCACAATAAAAATAAAGATAACCAATTTCCTACATATAAGTTTCAGTTTTATGAACATCGAACGTTTCCTCGCTGTATTAATCGTTCCTAAACGCAGCACATGATAATGTTATGACGCTGCAGCCGTCACTGAGTAAACTCTCCCATTGTTACATACATGATGAACGGTTGCCGTGATGTATGCAGCCGCTGTTTTTGCAGCCATGGGATTATCTTAAAGCGTATGACCGTTTGCCAGGTATTTTAGTTTCATATAAAAGGGCGGCGCATTGTGCAAGTTTTGTAGAAAAAAATATAGGTTTTTGATTCGTTTATCACGTTGAAAAGGAGCCTGAAGGATAGTCTGGTAACATAGAAGCTTACCAAAAAGATAGTTATGTGTAATTTTTTACTTCAAACCTAATTAGCCGAAATTGTAAACTTAACAAGCTGAAAATATTTGTTTATTTCATACTTGTGTAGCAAGTATGAAATAAACAAATATTTTCAGCTGGAAGCTGGAAGAAATTTCTTAAAAATAAGCGGTACCTTTGTGCTCAAATTATAATTATGTCGTAATAAAATAAAATATACTTTAAACACACAAACGTAAAGAGGCGAGGCATGTTCTACCAGTCAACCTTTGGGTGATGCAGAGACAAACAGTTGTACCTGTACAGATGAAATAACAAAAAATTACCAATATTTTTTGGAACGAAGTTCCTTATCGCGCGTTGCGAAAGGGGACGAAAAAAAATAAGACCAAAAGTTGGAACGACACTTTTTGCTATAGTTGTAAGCCGTGCGGCGTGCGCGTGTTTCTCTGTCTGTCTCTCTCTCTCTCTTTGAACTTCGTTCCATCCGGGTGTCCCTTGACACCTCTCAAGTTTTTTTTTTATAAAGATAGGCGTAAACCTATAAAAACGATGAATATAATATATATTTATGTACCTAATCACGTATAAATACGAGTATAAGCACAAATTAATTTACATTTAGACATAACCAATGAGAAAACATTACCGTTGTGCTCGTTGTGAATGTGCTCGCGAAGTTTAACTTTAAGTGATAATGAGTTAGTTGCCATCCTAATTTCCTGGGGGAGTGCAATCCACAGAGAGATAGACTGAACAAAAAAGTAAGAGTGAAGGAAGTCTGCGGTGAGTGGGCCATCGAAGAAGACAATTGTGTGATTGATATAGATTACTATTGTGGTTAGATAACTAGGGGAAGAGGGAGATTCCAGAAACGAAAACAATGTGGTCTGCACCCTTTGGTCTCTGCGCTGGCGTATGGGCAACCACTTTAAAGGCAACCGATGACCAGAGACGTGATAACTTAATTGTGAGATCATAGACAACAGTGAACTTTATATACTCGAGGTACAGAGACTGAGACATAAATTATGTATGACCTACAAGTAGTTAGGGTCTGGCTGGTGAGTTTAAATGTTTGTAAACGCACCCACGATACAGGAGAAATCCTAGTGTGGGGCAGAGCAGTTTTCATATTGTAACTAAGTGAGCGTTATCATTAATATACGAGTTCATTAACATTACGGAGGGTGCGGTGTAACGAGTGCGCGCTATGTTTTCGCAGCCGGATTTTACACGTCTGACTAGACGTACTGATAGCAAATAAGAATGGGTTTTATTAATAATTAGCTGTTACCCGGGACTTCATGTCCGACAACTTAAATGACGCGGGACCCCACGAGGTAGGAACGTGTGTGGACTTAGGAGACGGAAGGTAAAAGTTTAATCCGTTTTGAGAAGTCGGTCAGTACGTCCAGTCAGACGGTGTAAAAACGTCTGACTGGACGTACTGATAGCAAATAAGATTGGGCTATTATTAATAATTAGCTGTTGCCCGGGACTTCTTTTGCGAAATAAAGGCAATTGATTTCATAGATGTTGCCAAACGAGCACAATATTAGTTAATAGCCATTTTGGCCTCAATGTGAGCTTTGTACTCGGAGCGTGCCATATACATTTAAAATCACTGTAGATCTTATTTTGAGTTTATATTTTGTAAATAGAACCATTCATGTTAAATTCAGGGACTCAAAAATGTTTCAGGCAAATGCCATGGCGTAATAGAAGCCTTGCTCATATTTTCTTATACTAAGTATCTAAAAATAACTCTAACAAGCTGACAGTACACACTTAGATCTATCGCACACTCATCGCATATTCCGCCGGGCAGCAACCGTGTAGTTATAATAACAGACTAGCATTTTAAGCGCACATAGTTGTGGTGTGCGCCCGGGCTTACTGAACGACCGAGTGAACGAGAGCCGCGGAAATATGAACGAAATTCAATGGGACACCATTTATGATTTCAGACGTCGAATGTTGTTGTGATGTGTCAAATACTTTACAGTAACAGTGCTGTGTGTGGTTACAGGTCAGTCTTATGGAACGGCATGTTAGTTATATGCTAGTATAATAATAATCAAAAGTCATTTATTCAAATTAGGCTGAGAGTCAGTACTTTTCGAACGTCAAAATTACAAAAGACAGTCCCCCAAAAACGCCCGCCCTTCACCACTTCCTAGTGCTATCGCTGGGAAGAAGAAGTGGCGCAACAAACTTCCCAGCAGCACAGCTGTCTGTTCAGTTAGAATATAGTGCATGTATAAAATACTAGGAACCTATGTTCAGTAATTAACATTACAAGAAACTTAAATTATTTGCCATAAAATATGTCAGCTAGCCACGCCAATATACCAACAAATATAATAAAAACTATACGTACTCAAGCTGAAAAATAATTAATTCAAATGGAAATAAAAACTTACTACCTAAATAAAAGCCTCCAGGCATAAAGGGCGTGACAGCTTACATATTTATGCATAGCTGGGTTCTGGTCACATAGCTGTCACTTGAGTCACAGATAAAAACTAGGACCATCGAAGTAAAATAAATAAATAAGTTAATACTAATAACAATAACCTGTCAGTGAGCTGATTCTGGAGAAAGAACATGAACATTGTCTTGAGTTAATTAGTAAAACTATATAGTTATTATAACTACAAAGTTTTATTTTTTTGAAATAATTCACCTTGTATCGTTTTATTTAAATAACTGATGTTTTTGTCAAGTTATGCAACTATTAAATGTACGGGGCAGCTGGTATTTTTTTTGCGTTTTCAAGTTTGGTGCCACAGTAATATTGGTTTATAATGATGGGCACAATGACCCCTTTCCAGGTTTCCAATTATTTTTATAACTCCTTGTAGTTAACAGCTACCAGGTTGACAAACCAGCGAAGGACGGCGATGCGCCTGATTGACAGTCATAACGGACTTATGGACACTCGCTATATCTAGGTAGAATTTTCGTAGAATTATATTGTTCTCCTGTAGAGAGTGAGTGTGAGAGTTTTTAGAGAAATTGTTCAACAGAACTGAATGCGATCAGGATTTAGTGGATGAAACTGATTAACTATTATTTTCTTGTATTTCCAGGACGAACCGTTTCACGAAAACCTCTACAACCGCTAAATGTAACATTAATAACCTTATACCATACAGCACCTATTACCAACTGAAGCTCAATCTTACGACACACTAACCCAATCTATTAGGCAATCTTACAACACTACGGCGCTGTATAACGTTACGAATCAATCTCGAGCACGTTGCATCAGGCCGGTCATTAATCACGAGCTCGAGCCGAGCGCAATGCGGCAGGTTTTAAGGGTTCAATTAGGAGCGCCTCAACTTAGATTGTGTCCGACAACTTAGATGACGCGGGACCCCACGAGGTAGGAACGTGTGTGGACTTAGTAGACAGAAGGTAATAAGAAGTCGGTGTGCACTTTTGAAGATTTAACAAGTTTTTGGAGACAAGGCTCAATATTTTCATAAGACTGTAATGTATAGTTAGCGATAAAAGTCGGTGAACAGTTCAGTTTGTTCAATCTTAATATTTCATTCAGCTAAATATTTCATTTATTTCGGAAATGTTGTAACATTTATAGAACTTTAACTTTAGTTATTATTTGAAATACAATGTATCGAATAGTTTTATTATGTAAAAGTAGCTGAGTTAATCCACTTTTGTCGCTGCCTGTACTACCTCCACATATAATATTAACCTAATGATACATCATAGGTTAGGTAGGTAACCAACATTCAACAAACAAGGTTCGTGTCACGTCTTTTTTGTTATTTTTTTGCGGATGGGAAATCATCAAATCACATCTGTGATGCCATTTAAATTGAAATGATGTTCTTAAAACTCAATAAAGTTATATCATGCAAAACGCAACAAAATTCAAGTAACGCGTTCGTAGCCTTAGGTAAAATAAATTTTCTTAAACCTATAGGCCCACACTATAGAAGTAAGAATTAAAGTTAGAAATCTTATCGCAGCGGGACTTGTAACCGTGTCGCTGCGACGACGGCGCCGGCGCGCGGCGTAGTGGTTTGTACCGGAGATGTTCCGTTACCAAAGTCTGTTTGAAGTTAGATTTTTTAAGTATGGTTGAAGGGTTCTGAATTAACATGCCAACTGGATGGAAAAGCAATAGTAGACATCACTCTTTATGCATCAGTTTTAAAAGACATGGCGCATTCTGACACTAGTTATTTAAAAAAAAAATCATTAGACTATTATTTTGTTACTCGACTTTTTTTCACGTAGGAAGCAAAAACTAGAATTTTGACTATACGGACAGTTGTTGACAAATACTGTGCAGGCATATAACCGCCGCGCTATAAGAAAAATAATTCAAATTCCGCTGGAAATGGTACTTTGAAAAAAAAAGAGTAGTACCAGTAAATACTTAGTAATGACATGCAATTGGAGACGACGCAGAAGTATAGTTTCCTTAGCTCAGCATCATAAATCACGTAACCAAGACAGATTCAATTCTCGAATCAATAAACTCGGATTGCAATCCGATATGAATACGCGAATAACATTAAATATTGAAAGGTGTTCGCACGAGTGAGCCCGTAAAGCTGTCCGGTCCGGAATGAAGCCGGAACGGAATGCATAGGTCGTCGCGACCGGGGCGGCGCGCACTGGGTTGAGTTATACCGCGTCGTGTGGATAATGTGCAGTATTGTACACTATGATATTCGGTAGGAGGAAGTTGTTATATTGTGCATATTACGAGAAAATCTCTGGTTATGTTGTTGACAAATTGTTGTGTTTTAATGGGTATCACGCTTGTTACTATTGTAAAGGGTTTACGAGAGTGAGTGTTCTACGACCATTTTCTAAAATGATGATTATAATAATTGAGGTGGACTAGATGTGGATGTTGGGATGAATACTGCCTTGTTAAGGTTACACTGGTCAGTCATTCTTCCATTTTGTTCAGTTTACTCCACTGTTTGACAGTGTACATTCAAAATTATATCTAGGTACTTGTCTCGTCATTACTTAGTCCTGTACGGACAAAGAATTAAAAAAAATGGTTAGGAAGCTAAGAGCGTCGAAACTTCCATATTTAAATGCATCTTTGGGCGTATATTAATAAGTCCCGGTGTATGAAAAATTATTAGATAGATAATTTATTCAAGAATTCAAATATCTTAATTTTGAATAAATACATCCAGTAGTGTTTTCATAATTATCTGAATAAGTTCTCAAATCTCGTAATTTATTGAGAGCAGTGCTGTGGTGGCCCAGTGGTAACGGCCCCGACTTACGAGTTGTAGGTCGCAGGTTCAAACCCCGACAGGCGTTTTATTTTCTGTAAATTATTTCATCACTACTCCTCTTAAAACGAAAACATCGTGAGGAAACCGGCATGTCCTACAATCAAAAAATTTGAAGACATGTGACATCTACCAACCCGCACTGGGCACGCGTGGTAGCCCACTCCCTCTCACAGAGAGGAGGCTTGGGTCCCAGCAGTGGGAACGTTATAGGCTGATTATGATGAATAATGTATTTGCATCTACATAATATACGCGCCTCGTTAGAACACATCGTCTAATTCACTATAAGGGCTGATTTTTCCAACGCCAGATAACTTTATCGGAGGAATAATTTTCAATTTTTGACAGTACTTCCACACAAAAACTGTCTGTCAATTTTATTGCACGAATGAAAATGATTGGTTTATTGAAAAATCAGCCCTAAATAAATAAATGAATACTAAGGGCTGATTTTTCCAACGCCAGATAATTTTATCGGAGGAATAATTTTAAATTTTTGACAGTTCTTCCACACAAAATTTGTCAGAAATCAATTCTATTCCACGAATTTTTAAATATTAATAAACCTGAATGAATAAATAAATAAACTAATAGCATGCATATTACCCACCGACGACTTCGAGCCGTAGACTAATGCTAATATTACATCTACATAATCATCTATTAATATTATCTTTTAACGTGACATTACTTTCAATTAAATATAAATAAAAACTTGATGGTTGTTTAAAACAGAAAAACCGCACTGCAATAGACGCAAAACATAATGTCATGAACAAACACATGAGCAAGCTCATGGTTTACGTGCGAGCGCTCTATTCACGATCATGCGCTCGCAACTCATTCACGTTACTCCCGTTCCGCTGACTCTCAATAAACACACATTAACCAGTCGTAATTAATGGTTTGAAGGAACGCGTTCCTGTAATAACCGACAGAATCAGTATTGATTTAAAATAAGCGGACTTTATTTTAAATTAGTTTTTCTTGTCACGTTTTACTTTTTCATTATAATAATAAGTGCTTAAGCTCTGTAATAATAAGGTAAAATGACTCGTAATTTATAAATAAGTATTTAGCCGACAAAAGAAAAACTATTTTTTCCGCTGTTTAAGTTGTACTGCTGTAATTTTCTAGTTATTAATTACCTGGAATACTCGCTGCAAAACTCAGCTTGTAAGTGAAAAGTTCTAATTGGTAAAAATCACGCGAAACTTTTAATAGAAACTTTCATAATGTTCCATTGCATGCAACACAATGTTGGCTACCTATATTATACTACGGAGCATTCTTTTGTCTGCAATGAACATATAATATTCTGTATAGCTACGGTTCCTTTAAACTCTTCGTTTACAAACAAGAAGCTTATCAGTAAACTTACTAATCCGTCAATGAGTAACAAACTTCTGTAAACAGCAATAATCCAAAGTGTTGCCAACATAAATCTTGGCTCTTCAACGCGAATGGGAAAAGGCTGTTATGTACTGATTGCCTTAAGTTCATCAGCCGGTCTGTTTTATAGATTTAATTAATAAACGTGCCGTTAACGCCAGGAGGGTGATTGTAAGTTAAGGGGTGGAGACTGAAAAGTTCGAGGGAATTTATTAGAAGGTAGTCTCGCTGATTATGATTTGAACGACGCCGACGTAGGCAAGGCATTGGTTTTTGGTTGTTAAACTTAAAGCACAGACAACTAACATATCAAAATGTCTTACAAAGTCAGAGCATAAAACTTCTTATTTCCTTGGTAAAATTATTTCAGTTACAGTGCTGTCACAGTGGATAAGCGCGCCTTATTGAACACATAAAATACGTATGTAAATAGATACATATTTTAATTTATGAGCGTTCGACAGATTCTTATTAATTCAAATAAATATGAATTGCCCTGTTGGCCTCATGGCCGCTAGCGCGATGCTGATGGTGGGCTCCTGGCCCGTTTGGAAGTTTGTGGAGTGCCACGTGCCTCGGAAAGCACGTGTCACCGTTGGTCCTGCGCCTGATCTCTCCCCGGTCGCGTCGGATTGCCGTCCTATTGGACCTTGAGAGTAAAGGAACAGAGAGTGCATCTGTGTTTGCGCACACACTTGTGCACTATATATATATATTTATTTTAAACTTTGCCCCACACTAGAAATTACTCCTGTATCGTGGGTGCGTTTACAAACATTTAAACTCACATACACTAACAGCCAGACCCGGAACCTGTAGGAAATACAAATATTTGTTCCGTACGGAAATCGAACCCGCGACACGCAGCGCAGCAGTTGATCGCTCAACCACTGCGCCAACTGTGTCGTCAAATATCTCCTGCATACCTGGCTAATCTCCGTTGACATTGGCTACCGTGGCTGAAATTCATTGGGGGCACTATTATTAGTCGCTCTAATGCTGGTTCTCGAGCTCCTCTGCGTCAACTTGTGGACTCTTACAACAATCTCAAACTCAAACTCAAATCATTTAATTCAACTAAACCAATTACAGGTACTTTTGAATTGTCAAAGGGTCGGTCAGTCAGAAAGATGAAGCTAGTTGCCCATTCCAAAGCGTAGGTACCTATGGAGAAGAACGGGCAAGAAACTCCATGGACACTCTTTTAAATCATAAAATTGTTACAAAATATTTGATTACATCATTCGTGTTGAAATTAACCATGTGAGAACGATGTAGAAATACGTGCACGTTAAAAGCGTCCGTTATAAAAAAAAAAACAAAAACAATTCAGAAATTAAAATTAGCCGAGGCAGCTAAGAGATGACCAGTCCCTACTGGCGGCGCCCGTTCACGAACATGACGTATGGATCAGCACCATTCAGCTCAACCATTTTGGAGGGAACTTAATGATCCAACACACACGCCACCACCAGCGAGACATTTGAGTGAGCATGACATACTCACAGCTGCCAGGGCACATTCAAGTCAATGAAAGACGTACCCAGTAAATGGTAGCTTTATAGAAAGTACATAGTGCTCACACGTGTGCTATGCAATTATACAATTCTAAACAATTGAGTTTATACAATGCAAAGATAGTTTTTTTTTTCCAATGTTCAGCAGCTCCAACAATGTTTCCGAATGCTAATTAGTTTATGCGCCTCTGTGGAGCAGGACCAGCATTGAGCCAAGCATTTTTGTCAGCGATGTAATCCCCTAACTTATAGTATGCTCGGCTACATAGTGTGCGTTTAATACAAGATTTAAATTTCGTTTCATTCAGTTGGAGTATGTGGGGAGGAATTTTATTGTAACATTTTAAACAGTACCCCATGAAGGATGAGTCTACTTTAGCCAGTCTGAAACCTGTTTGAACTAATTGGTCCCTATTTCTAGTCCTATAGTTGTGTCTTTCACCTCTTTTATTGAAAAGATTTAAATTTTTTCTTACGTACATTATGTTTTCATAGATGTATTGACAAGGTACCGTCATGATGTTAATATCTTTAAACAGTTCCCTTAAAGAATCGCGCCTGCGGAGGCCATATATTGCTCTGATGGCTCTTTTCTGCAGAATAAAAATGGACTCGATATCTGCAGCCCGTCCCCATAGTAAAATACCGTAAGACATGATACTATGAAAGTAACTGAAATAGACTAGCCTCGCGGTATCTACATTAGTAACTTGACGGATTTTTCTTACAGCATAAGCTGCTGAACTTAGCCGTCCTGCAAGAGATGTTAAATGAGGACCCCATTGCAGCTTTGAGTCGAGCGTGATCCCCAGGAAAACAGTTTTATCGACGAATTCTAGTTTCTCTTTGTTCAATACTATGTCACAATCACTACTTTTAACATTTGGTAAAGCAAATCTTATGCATTTAGTTTTTTTCCCATTTAATACCAAATTATTAGCAGTGAACCAATTTTGTACCTGCAGTAGGGCGTTATTTACGTCGTCAAGATTTGATGCACGCCTATTTATCTTAAAAATTAAGGAAGTATCGTCAGCAAATAACACCATTTGTGGTTGGTTCTTTAATAAATGGGGTAGATCATTAATATATACTAAAAAGAGGAAAGGACCTAAAATCGAGCCTTGTGGAACACCCATTTTTACTTTTAAAGCAAGAGAATTGACACCATTTATTTGAACTTTTTGTTGTCTATCATATAAATAAGATTTTACTAATCTGAGCGCAAGTTGACCTAGTCCGTAATGCTCGAGTTTAAAAAGTAAGGTTTCGTGATTGACGCAATCAAATGCCTTGGAGAGGTCACAAAAGATTCCTATGGCATCTTGGGCCTCCTCCCACGCTGTAAAGATGTGCTTTAATAGGGTTACACCGGCGTCAGTCGTACAACGTCCTTTGGTGAAACCATATTGCTGATCATGTAAGATTTTGTTGGTGTTAAAATGATTAAGCATCTGATTGAGCATTACCTTTTCGTACACCTTGCTGAATACGGGCAACACGGATACTGGTCTATAATTGTTGGTGTCTTTGCTGTCCCCAGATTTAAAAAGCGGTATAACCTTACTGTATTTCATTAAATCCGGGAAGACTCCTTGATCTACACACAAATTAAATATCAAAGCTAAGTATGGCGCTATAGTCACGATTATGGATGTACAAACTTTGATAGACATTCCCCATAAATCTTCGGTCAATTTGATTTTGATTTGCCGAAAAGCTTTTATAACAATCATAGGGTTTATATGTTTAAATTGAAATTCAACCGAGCAGCCTGGAACGTTAGCTCTTAATAGATCAATTGAGACAACGGGTGAGGAATTTAAAACTTCCGTCGTTTTACATGGTATATTAGTAAAGAAATTTACAAATTCCTGAGCTACTTCTAAGTTAGAGCTTATGGCACCACGTGAAGTCTCCAATGCGTAATCATTGTTTCGTATTTTATTCGCACTAGTTTCGTTGTGTATAACTTTCCAAACAGTTTTTATTTTGTTTTCCGCCGTTTTGATCTTGTTACTAATGAACAGGGCTTTAGCTATCTTGCAGGTATTTCTAAAAGTTTTGGAATACATAGCAACATACTTGTTGAAAGTTTCAGTGTTGATATAAGGCTTAAGGCCGTACAGCTCGAACAGTCTTTCCCTACTAATCCTAATACCTCTAGTTGCCCAGTCACTAAATATAAAATTAGGGCAGATATTTTTTATTTTCTTTTCAAAAGTTTTATTGAATTCAGTGTGCACTATTGAAAAGAAATCCTCATACAATTTATTTGCATCGTTCATATTATGATCCAGAACATTTAACTTATTATTTACGGTACTATTAAATCTATTTAATTTGCCAGTCGTTATTGGTCTAAATTGTATTTGCACTTTTTGCAAAGGTGTTTTAAACTTAAAAGTTACCGTTTGTCCACTATGATCAATACATTTGAGAGCATTGACGTATTTAAATTTGTAGTTGAAAGTTTACTAGCTTCGTAATTTTGTTTTCTTTGTTTTAGATAATGTTTTATTTTTATTTTTGTGTATCTTAATCCTGTCATTTTACTTGAACGTCCGTAATCGCTGTTATTTGTAACTTTTTAAAAAATGTATTTAACACACGTAGCATTAATCTTAAAGCTAGTGATCAGTGGATAATAGTGTTGGTAGTGCAATTAGTGCTATTATTTTAAGTTTATATACTTATAGTGTATAACATGTGATTGTACTACTGTTTTTTATCCCTAATAAATAAATAAATTAGATAGTTTATTAGTTTATCATCATCCTTGTGATGCATTGCATGGATTCTTATCGATGTGTACATGTTCTGAGGCTTACTGTACCATAAATATCCATTTGGATGCAAATCAAAGCAAAGCAGACGATGTAAACATCAGATACCCAGCAATGTACCTATTACAAGTCTAATTTATCAAACGATTTATGCAATATCTCGGCGGCGCCGCAGGCGCGTCCGCCGCGCCCCCTGCGCGCACCGTGCCCAGCTAGCGCGGCGCGCGGCGTGCATCATTTATAACGAAACAAAACCAATAAAACTTATTGCAATGAATCTCATTTCGTATATTTTTCTCCGTTTCCTTCGTTTCCGTGAGCTTGTTCTTTGCTCACGATTAATGAATGCGCTCGTATTTTGAGGTGATTTCGGGAAATGCTTTAATGTTTTCTTAATATTTTATTTTTGTCTTATTTATACGGAAGAACAAACAATTACACATATTTTACAAGGAAATAGAAAATAAGAAGTTATACTAATGTGCAACCAAAAACGTTCTCCACAGATACCTACACAAAAACACAAAGACAATGTTGATAAAGTTAAATTCGGACGGAATACATAAGTAAGTACATGAAATAAGATACACACAAATTACTGCTACTAAGGATCACTAAAGATTCAATATTATTCACATAATTTTTGATTGTGTCAAGCAATATGTTTCTAAATTTTCCAACGGATAAAGCAAATAGATTCAAGTTAGAGAAAAACTTATTGAAATGCTTAATGTAGGTTTTTGTTTTTCCTTGAGGGAAGTTAAGCCGGGTGTAATAGAATGGATAAGAAGTCCCGGACATTAATGTCTTTGTTATAACAAATAAGCTCAGGTTCTTTGTTTTGCCTATTTTATATCGAATCAGTATCTTTAGATGTTTTCAAAGAGAAAAATATCAATTCAGAAAATGTTAGATAAAAAACTTGAGAGGTGTCAAGGGACACCCGGATGGAACGAAGTTCAAAGAGAGAGAGAGAGACAGACAGAAGCACACGCACGCCGCACGGCTTACAACTATAGCAAAAAGTGTCGTTCCAACTTTTGGTTTTAATTTTTTCCGTCTAGCCTCCTTTCACAACGCGCGATAAGGAACTTCGTTCCAATAAAGCAACATCATCATCTTCCTGCCCTTATCCCATATTACTTGTGGTCGGCGCAACACGTTTTCTCCTTCCATTCTCCCCTGTCAACCGTCACGCTATCATTCACTCCCTTCTCTTTCATATCATTCCTCACACAATCCATACATTTTTTCTTCGGCCTTCCTCTCCCTCTCCATCCATCAACATGTATATTCATCACTCTTTTAGTCACATGCGTTTTGTCCCTTCTCATCACATGCCCATACCAAGCCAAACGATTTCCTTTCAACTTTTCTGTCACTGGCGCCACTTTCAAACTTCCTCTTATATACTCATTTCTTACTTTATCTATTCTCGTCAGATAATAAAACAAATAATAATTTATTATTTGCTTTTTTACTTACCTAACGACTGATGTTGAGAATATTCGTTTCTCGACCCGTTGTCATCATATAATAATATAATAAAAGAACAGTTCTATATGTATGAGACAAACCTCAATAGTGTATTATTTTAATACAATTACAAACGTTTGAAAAACTGTGTTTAATCTATTAACAAAGCAAATTCGTTTAACTATTTGCGTTAAATAGGTACCGAAGTGAATAAATACGGACTTTTGAATTGTTATTACCTATTTACGTTTATCCACGGTTCAGTTTATTAATATATTCATTAATTTACTCCCTAACTTGTGCAGTTTTCTTTGTAAGTACCTTCTTTGTAGTACTACATTGTGGAGTTATTAAGAAAAGTTTCACCACACAAACATCAAACTACATTGTTTCATTCAAATAACAATTATAACACCATTGTAATGAGACCTCTACTCGTAAAACACGTTCCCTCTTCATCGTTACATGTTGGAGGATGTAAAAGAGGGAAGGGGTGTCTTGTAAAATTGGTGTTTCTCTACAAAAGAAAAGTAGCCAAGATGTAAGTTTACCAGTAAAATAAAGTTGAGTGTTGGCAACATTGTGTTTCGAACAATATTTTCTGTCGTTTTGTCAACAAGCGGGTGAATGTGCTCGGAATGTTGTAACTTAGGTGGCATCCATAAATAACGCGACACGTAATGGGGAGGGAGGGGGTCAACAAAATATGACAAGGGGGGATGGGACATAGGCTTCCTAACATGTATAATCTAAAGTATTCAAAATTTAACTCTAACAAAAATCTTTAAAATTGTATTACAAAATATATAGATATTATTATGATTTTTTATAAAAAAAATGCAAAATTATTGTAACGTTACCAGGGAAGTGATGGTTACACAAATAATGTCCACATACATTCCAAAATCATGAAATTCGTGTGACGTAATTTATGGATAGTTCCTTACAGTAAGTGTCGATGTCTCGATTCCGACGTCTTCCATCATTTGAATGACATTATGTGTCGCCTGCTGCAAAGAGAGCTATTCTAAAAATGTGTTCGCATCTTGCGAGTTTAACTCATGGTACGTATATTTGGCTCAAAGATATTCCAAGAAATTCGTCTGAGTTTACAAAGGAACTCAAAATGCATTCATAATTATTATGTTTTTTTAATGTCTGTGTTGACTTATTTGAATCATTATAAAATTACATTGCTTTTAGTAAGTTAGTGAACTTTAATAATTTTGTTTTCTTCAAATTTAGTCGGTAGACATAGAGCGGTCAATGATGATGAAGCTGGTCTTAGTTCAGCAGCTCAGTGTACGAACGGAAACTTTTTATTATTTTATAACTCAATTGGCCACTTTAAACCTTTAATATATTAAGCTATACAGTTTTGATTGTAACTCCAAAGGACATGAATCTGTAAAAGTAAACGAATGAACTTCTCGTTGATATCGTTACTCCTCAATACTTATGACAGTCGCGTACGAACGGAGCAGTTGTTAGGATCTGCATGTCTGATTGCGACTCCACAGGAATTTGTAACGCAATCATTGAATAATGCAGCTCTTTTTTAGACTAGAGAATGGCGGAGCACTTATATAATATAAGCCGTGCTTCACACTTATTCGGCTAAAATAGATCATAATGTAGTAATCGCTTCAGGTCGGTTTTTTTGTTCAATTATTACTTCCGAATCATTTGATTGGGAATTATGCACGCCTAAGTAACCATAAGTTTTTCTGTGTAAGGATTTTTCTAAATAAATTGAGTTGTGCGTGCAGTAAGAAGAAGATTACTGATGCGATACCAATCCTTTTTAATTTTCAATCCTGAAATAAATTGAAAAGTCTAAAATTCCTATGAATTTACATATAATACCCATACAGCTCTCCAATACTTTTTGTACTAGTGAAAAGAAATACCTAACTATACTTAAAAAAAAGACTGTCCCGCTGGCTCTTTTGAAAAGCCTAGATGATTTTTATTTAAACTATTCTTTTAGCCAACAAAACTAAACTAAACCGATATTTTAGCTACAATCCTTTTATTTGTGTTAGTCAATGGTCCACAAAATCTCATTAAACCGTGGCTGGCGATGGCGATGGGCGCGCGGCCAACTTGTCCACTAACGTGCTAGTTAAAGCAAACATGTGATCGGTGTCCGTGACTTCACAACTAAGATAGTATTCTAGCTGTTCTAATGAGGAGAAATGTTGCCGCGATATGAATATTGTGGAGTTGTATCAACTTTGGAAAGCAATGTTTCTAGAACGTTCTTGTATAGGTATCAACATCACCAACATCAGTGACGAAACATAACATCACGTCTGTATTTCCCGAAAGGTTCCGCAGAGGAACTTACGATACGTTAAGTAATATTATTCAAGCTAGTCGAACAAATCCAAACAGGGAATTTAGTTTCTTATCAAAAGGCCTAACGCTTTCTACTTGACATGCATGCTTGTTACGCCTGTTATTATTTTTGGCAGATGATCAGATTCAAAGTTCCGAAGAGTATGTATGTATGATGTTTGTTGGCTTATTTTAGTTATGATCTGACTAGCTACACAAGTGGCAATCGCTTTCAAAGCGTGTCCTATTTCTACAACGGCTATGAACAGATTTGAAATATGCTTTTCGGTAGCTTAAATCAATTTAAAACATTTATGACATTGACATGATAGTTTTCGCTGTTAGGATGTCACTTTCTCTAAGCCTTCTATTCTTAAAAAATACACGGCTGGCAACGCAAACGTGCGATGGTTAACTAAACCCCCTACTTTGTCCGGTCTAGATAGCGAGCAGACACCTACACTTAATAGTTTCCTTTCTATTTCAAGAGAGCTTCATACCTGACTCCCTGAGGAAACTTCTCATGAATATATGAATACAATAATACTGCTACTACTATATTAAAAGAAAATTACTCTTGACGTGAATTTAATAGCAGAAGCATATAATTCAATTTCACGTTTGAATTGAATTTAAAGAAGTTCTGCTAAATCATTTGGGAGAACTTTGTAAAGTAAACTTTGCATAGACAAGTGCAGTGTGGTGGTTAATTTGATTGGTACAAGAATATATTTTTTGACAACCAATTTCACTTAAACAATAACATAACGTTATGTCTGTATACTATATAGGGGTAGGCAGAGTTCTATGTAATACATGCGTGGGCGTGCTATTTTAACATCAACCGGACAAACTGAGACTCCAGAGGGTACTGAGAAATTCATGATGAAAAAACCTAAAAACTTTCAAATCCCTTTGAGATTTAACCCAGAGCCCAAACTAGCATTCGAGCTTACGACCACTAAATAAAGCTGTCATTTTGACATCTTTACATGATCATGAGGTGTTCCAAATATTAAGTTTGAACAATGTTATGTCCCTGTGTTGTATTTTACAAAGATCGTAAAAATAACTTTAACTACCTACTTAACAAAAATCTTAAAATCTCAAAATAATAATGATCATGATGATGTATATTTACTTAAATTATAAAATCTCAATGATATAATTAGTGTTTCAGGCCTGAAGGGAACATGTCATGTAATCAAACAAAGTCTAGACATATAAAACTAACTAGCGCTTGTTAAACATTATTGTAAATTAATATTTAAAATGTTTGGATTTTAACAGAATGAAGTTTTTGATGAATTAACGTTTTATGCGGAGAAAAACATTGTATTTTTAATTGTCAATAAGGCGTGAATCTAAACCTAACCACTGCGATATTGAAGTTCCATCTACTCGTTGTAAGAGCTTACTATTAATTGTGTTTCTGGATTTCTACGACAACCAATGAACCGTGATTTGTGAATAGTAATTTGTTTCAGTTAGAACAATTATTAACCGTTGTCAAGAAGAATATAAATAGGTACCAGTTGCGTCAAGTAGTCGAATGTATTATTTAATAAGAAGGTATAATTCTTTGCAGATCCAGAAACATCTGTGAATTCCCATGGCAATTTTTCCCGAACAGGTAAAAAAGCAAATATAAAGATGTATAAACACCATGCTAACCGTGATGTTCGCGTAATCCAATCGCGCCGGGCGTCATTAACGGGCGCGCTTTGATGCTCGAACTCCTTTAAGCCACCTCGATCGAGAGGAGTTTGCGAACAAAAGTCTCGCTGAATTGAATCCAGAGAAAAAAAAATCCAAGTTTCAAGTTTTTTGCAGAAATGGATAATTAGTTGTTCAGTGTAATTAACACTTGTCGTGACTACTTCATTAGTTGTATTTTTCTGTTCTTGTTTTTAGTTCGAAACCGAGAAGTTAGAGTGTTTACTAATTACTTGATCTTCTCTGAGTTAGCCTCTTAAGTGTAAAATATAAATAGGAGTTCAGTTTGGTATTGGTTAACACTTCCCGTGATCCAAGGGCCGGCTTTTACTTCGGTCAGAGTTTAAGCATTGCCATACAACGTGGAAATGCCACCAGACTCTTGGGTACATTACCAGTCGACAGCGGTGCGGAGGAATTTTTCGACTTCATATTTTAGTTTGAGTTTTAGTTAGGTTAGGTTATATCATTTTAATTGCTTGTTAGTTAATTTAGGAGAAGAATTTTATCAAGTGTCTATATTGTTATTCCCTTTAGTGTGTTAAATATTTATCTGTAAGTTAAATATTTATCATTCTCAACCTCTGTTGCAGTCTCTCTGAAATTGCACCAAAGCTCTCGATTACTCCTATTTTACACCCAAGATGAATCCGGATTATGTCCAGGTTAATAATCTACATATGTACAATTCTTTATGGAGGAACTCTTTTGTGTATCAAACTACGTTCATATTTTTCAGCATTATTTAACGTACCGTCCTGTGTCTTAATTCCAAAACAAATATCAAGTCTTTACGTAGGTAATATAAACTTCCATTAATTTTCGTCCAGTAATCATTAAAGGCGAAACATTAATAGCACCACAGATGATGTAAAGCGATCAGTCAGTGCTTATTGGGCGTTAATTAATCAATAAGCCCTGGCTTACGTAACGTACCTAGCTAAGTGATGTACTTAGCCCATCAAATAAATTGCGTCTGAATAGTGATAACAATTACGTTTAGTGCTCATTGTTTGACTAAACCTAGTTTATTACTTGGGTATTTGTTGACCATTTATTTGTGCATAGTCTAGAAACGAAGTATACCTACGGAGCGTGGATCTAATGCTGTACTCGGCTCAAAAAGATATTAACTTCGTTTAATGAATAGCCGCAGGGAACGCTAGTAATCATCAACCCTGGTGTCTATCAAGCAACAACTGATAAGCTTTTGCAAATTACAGAAAAAAAGACACTGTGCTGCTGTCTTTTTCGACATAATCTCTGAACATTTGGATCTTTTATCTCTCTGCCATTTGGAAGGGGCTACTAGAATCAATTCTATTTTACTGTAACTTTTGACATTCAAAAGTGCCTTTTATGTGCCTATTTGAAATAAATGCTTTGACTTTGACTCTGAATCAATTTGTCCGATATCCTCAGGTGGTACTTACGTAGAGTAATTAGGGTGGTGGCTTTACAATTAAAACTTATTATGAAAGAGTTTAGAACGTCTAAACCTCGTGCTGAACATAGTCGAATGTAAGTATCAAAAAAGTTATCAAAATACTTTTTAGTTTAGTCAAATTGGCGAATAACTTAACTTTCAAACTTTTCCTTAAACGTTTCTATCGAAAGTTTTAGCAAAGCGGAATGTTTACTCTTTTAGTTTCAAAATGACTTGCAAGGGTGAGAACACACTATCAAATGTTAAATGGTCGCCCGTTAGTGTCAACCGCGCGTCTAATAAAGCGATGGTCACAACAACGGTGTATCACATCTTGTCACAATGTAGATGACACAGAAAGTTCAATTGTGACATCAACTTCGAACGCAATACAAATATCATCCTACATACTTACTATAATGAAATAGTTAATCGGTGAGGCATGTTAATTGATTTATATATTTTTAATGCAAGCCAAACACGTCCAGCTGCGCTAATATGACGCCTTCGCGAACAACGCCATGGAAATAATTATCCTTGTGTTATTATTTTGTAACGTCTATCCGAAGACGAATTTATCAGGCATTCCACTTAGAGCGTTAGTGTACCTGGCGTTGCATTTTTTTATTTCATATGTGTAAATAAATAGTTAGTAAACTATGTAGATAAAAGTTTGCAAGAGATCTACCTATGTGTTTTGTTTTGTTTTTTCTCTCGTGTTCCGGCTGGACTTCTTTACACATCTATTTCGTAGCTATATGCGGATCACGATTTCGCGATATGCGATCACGTCCGAACAGTCGCGTATCGCGCGATGCCGGACGGATATCCGCCATGATTGGACACACGTGAATTAATAGTTCACGTGCGACTCGTTGCAGACGTAACGAATTGTTTTAAATGTTTCGGTGCGTTTTTGCGAACGTCTTTGGAAAAGGCCATTTTCCGCGTACAAGAGAAAAAAAATGCTTAAATGAAACCATTCAAAATCAAAATAAAAAAATAGGATCGGCAGGTGTGCCCAACCGAAGTACCTAGTTTCATAGCTACCTTCGCTTGGTTAAGATTTACATTTTTAGCAGTTTGGAAATGGAAGTATTGTGCGATCTATTGAATGGCCATGGTTTTCATTTTCAAAACTTCATAGATGTTTTTGATAAAAATAGAGACGCCAAGTGCCAAATAGGTACCTAATTTTTTTTGATTAATCGCAGTCGTAATTTATTTATTTTTCTTTAACTTCCGTTAAAGAATAATTTGAACGTTCAAAATATGTTTTTTAAGTATTCAGAGCGTACATCTGTGTAGAATTATTAGTTAGGTACTAGTTTTGCATTTACTGATTATTTTACAATACAAACGCTGATAATGGCTTGTAAAAGTATTTTTTTAAAGAAAAGGAATTATTATACGAGTACAAGGGACAACGGATAATTATGTAGAGAGAGAACGATTGTACATAATTATCCGTCTGTCAGACACGTGCACATCCTTCAAATAGTATCCTCATCTTGGCAATAAATGTACAAAACACGATCAGCAAATAAGCCAAAGTAAGTAATGCAAACTGTGAGCGCCCGAAGCGCCACAGCATAGCCGTGAACAGTAAGGCAACAAAATTACGTATGCCATGCATTTGTCACATGTTTTTGACAGGACAGTGCTGTTTAATAATACAGGAAACTATGAAACAAACTTAAAAACTGTTGGATTGTCAGATAGGCCCCTGTTCCTAGTCAATCAAACTATTTGAACCGAACAATCAGTTAGTGCAGATTGCACGTGAGCTATTTAAAACAAAGCCTCTCTAAGTAGCAAAGTGTTTCCTCCGGGGAAATCACGCGCGCGCTGATTGACGCGCTCACATACCTTCATTTAACATTTTATTTATTTTACCCTTTCCGAAGTAACTCCTTTGTTCCTGTCAGCATGAAAATACCTAAGACTTATATGTACTGAATTACTGAAGTAAAACGCGAATACTGAAATGATTTATTAATTTCGGAAGATAATAAAGTGTAACTGATTATTATGTATTATTATCTACTTCATGTTGTTGCTGATTTCTCTTTCATTTGCATGTATGTGTTCATTGGGCGGAATGTTTGTATTAATTATTTTAATTAAATTCATTTTGATAATTTGCGTTGGGTGCATTGAGGTATGTGAATGTTGAAACGTTGAAACCTCTGAATTGGTATTTATTACTACTAATGAAAATGAATGTTCAGCTTTCGGTTAGAATTGTTTCTATAGTTGCAATTACCAACTGTTAAGCAGAAAAGTTGGAGTTTCACAAGATGAACCGACGACCAGCTGGTGAAAGTCACGGGTTCACATGACCTATTGATTAAATTACTAACCATATTTTAGTTTGTTAATAATTTAGTTAGCATAGGATATCATAGGTCTATGGTATAAGTTGTTATTTAGTAATAAGCCTGTGGTCAATACTTACTAATGTACAATGATTCAAAATATATTATAGGTAGACGGGAGTCAACAGCTGACTCCCGGCCACCGTAGGCGCGGGCTTGCGGGCGGCGAACAATGGGCAGCTCGCCGCCCGGTAAGGACCAGGCCCGGGTCGACGCGACGGTGCGTTGTGTTCCACGCGCGCCTCAAAGAGATATCAGCACGAACTAACGGGGTCCGCTAGGGCCGATGCCTGCCATGGCCGCGGGTTGTTCGAAAGACATACCGTAGTCCCTGGCACAGGCAACTGAAGGAACACGGGTGAGTTTTAGTCAGTAAAAGTCTGACACGCCCTTCCGGGAGCCTCAGCCCAGAGCGGGAGAGGTCATGTGATGATTTTCCACCCAAAAAAAAAATGGTCAATACTTACTAATGTACAATGATTCAAAATATATTAAAGGTAGTCATTACCATAATTTGTGGTATTCCTAACCAGTTTGAAGATCTACACATCATTCTAATACAAAACTCAGAAACACAAATCACAACAATACCTACTCTGAACAATTCATCAATTATTTTCGTAGCACTAACATGAAAATCAGGTTATTTAAAAAAAATAAGACCTGAAAATATCACAACAGCTTTTCTCTGTGACAGCTGTGTGCATACAGATAACATATTTGGTTTACTTATGTTGCGCCTCTGTGCGTACATCAATGGCGGCGCAACGGTATGTTGCCACTTCAAATATTGTACAAGTATGTTGCAAAAATGTTATTGATCTCTTGTTTATTCATTTTTTTATCTATAGATGTCATCAACTATTGTGGTATTGTTGCATTGGGGTATCTTGTAACGGTAAATGTAAGTAGATATTTTTTATTTTTACTTTTGTGTCATTATTAAGTGCAAATAAACTAATTTTATTACTTTTTCTGACATGATTTGCATAAAAATATCCTGTTTAAAATTTTTCGTACGTTTATGGCATATTGCGAAAGGTGTTGACCCTTGAAAAAGAACTTCCAATACTTACTATAATTTCAGATTAAATTACTTTTTAGGGTGAAAATTTCAAGTTTCAAGTAGTAAGTAAGCAATCTAACAAGGTTGAATCACAGTCATCTTTCTCCAATATCGTCCGTACTTATCGCACTCATGTCCTTACCACTATGGCTGCATTTCCCAGCCTGGTACGCGGGTCACGTGAGCCAGCTAAACGGTCACGTGTGAGCCCTGCGTCGTCGCCTTCACGGTACAAAGGCGACACCTTCCAAACGCGCGCTACACTACTTACTGCCAGTCGATTCCTCACGATATATTCGTGAGACGAGAGTGTTGACTTGTGATCGTTACAAGAAGGGAATGAGATTAGTGGTTGAATATTGTTTGAGAATACTGTTTGGTAATCAGATTACCAGTTTTTAAGCATCGTTAGCGGTATTACTTCTCATACTTTTTTATTCAACCAGTAGAACCGTGCTCAATAAAAATGGCCGTATCGTTTTCATCATTTTAGCCGAAAGACTTGCACTGCTGCATACTTCCCCCAAGTATCGTCACATCGGCCAGTCCAGCCGATCGATTCTGTGAAAATCTCACCATGAAAAGTGAGGTGAAGTGAGCTTAGAGTGAGCTGTCAATAGTGTCAATCCCTAGCATTAGTTGGAATGACAGCTCACTCCACGCTCACTTCACCTTAGTTTTCACGGTGAGATGGTTACAGAATCGCACTGCTGTACTGCTTCTCGCATGTATAATTAATTGTATCAGGATAATTATAAAGGCAATCACTCTTATATAGCGATTATGACAACTCTTAATTATTCGAATAGAAGTCTCTGTAGGTACAGTCAATCGCTAATTAGTGGTAACACTGGCACTGCGGAAGTAAGGCTCTTATTGCTACGACAAAAAGGAGCTATCAACGTCAAATAGTTACCACCGATGTGCGGTTGACTGTACAATAATCGGATCATTATGTTTCTAGCAACTAGCAAATGAAGCGCTACTTAGCAAAATACTCGCTTTACTTGTAGCTAATAATAATGTAACGTGCAGGTGTAGTTCTTTCAATAGTTAAAGGGTATTGCGTACTTAGCTATGAAAACGACACTGATTGACACAGATACGAAACGGTATTGATAGCCGACAAGACATAGACGTATTCCAGTTCAAGTTAGTAATACGAATAAACCCAAGTCATGCAGATGAGATAAACTCCTGTTGAACTATTTAGTTCTATCTCTAATGACACTGTCTAACCTGATACCTGCGAATTGATTGGGGATCAAATTACATTATATTACTTGGTAACTTAAGTACACACTCACAGACTGATTAATGTTAGTGAAGACTTTAAGGTACATAGCTTGTGGTAATTGGCGGACAATAAAATAAGGTAGGTACCAAATTCAAATTTTCTTACGTTTTTTGCAATTTGCATGTCAGTCAGTTTTTGATATTTCACGAAATAGTAATTCAATAGTGTTGTGAACTTGTACTCCATACTTTCACAAAGCGACATCTCGAGGCAAAGTACGACACCACACGCTACGTCATATCACACGCAATCATGATTGGTTAGGAAAAAATATTGTTCCCTTACCCCTCTCCTTGAGTTTTGTAAAAAAGATGGCCAATATAGAATTTCTCGTTAAACCTACCGCATCGTTTCATTATAAAATCCTCAACACATCAACATAAAAACCTAAGTTTTCACAAACCTCACCGCTGCTCCTACATTTTGGACCTTCGAACCGCACATTGAGATATTGAGACCTACAAGATCGCCGAGCGACCTTTGGATGGACCCTTGCACGTGGCGGATTGAGAAGAAAACGCAAAAGGTTTCATCGGAAATCATACGCAATCGGTGGGGCCAATCCTTATTCTTTTCCATCACTTCCTGAGTTCTATTTGGTGCTATAGTGTGTCTGTGCTCTTATTTCAGTGAAATTGCCGCATTATATTCTCGGAATATCAAACTTCCAGTCAATTACCAACCTGGTGACGTTGCTAGCATCAGTGCCGTGTGTGATTGATCTGACGATTATAAACCGTGAGTACTCCTCTTTTCACTGACCACCAAAATGCCTATTGACTCTGTTAAATCCCGTGACAAATCTCCTCATTTACTAAGTGTAGAAAGTAGTGAGTTAGTTCGCGATTTAGTTAGGAAGCGTGGTATTATTAAAGGCAGGCTTACCAAATTCAATAGTTATTTAGAGTCTTTAAAAGATTGTGATCATGACTTTCCTAATCAAAAACGCATTGATTTAAAGTTAAGGATTCAAGGATGTACTACGTTATTTTCTGAATTTAACGACATTCAAACTAAAATAGAAGAAAGGGTATCTGATAGTGAATTAGGCGAACAATTAAATCAAAGAGAACAATTTGAAGATAGTTACTACAGTTTAATATCACTAGCTGAAGTTATGATGAACACTGATGAGGTTGCTGACTGCTCCAATACATGTCACAGTCATAATAACAACCCAATACATTCTGTCAAGTTACCCACTATCTCCATGCCTACATTTGACGGTTCCTATGAGCACTGGCTGGAATTCAGAGACACATTTACTTCACTAGTTCATAATTCTAAAGATATTTCCAATATCCAAAAGTTTCACTATCTCAAATCGTCCCTAAAAGACAGCGCAGAACTAGTTATACATTCCATAGAATTTTCTTCTGATAATTATCAGGTTGCCTGGGACTTGTTGCTCAACCGATATAATAATTGTGGACTTTTAGTTGATCATCATATTAAATCATTATTAAATATAAATGCAATAACTAAAGAGTCGCCTTCTTCGATTAGAAACTTAATAGACACTATTTTGAAAAATTTACGCGCACTTAAAATCCTAGGTGAGCCTACAGACTACTGGGATAGCTTAATTATTAATATCATGGTGTCAAAGTTAGATAAAATCACTGAAAGAGAATGGGGGTCTCATAAGTGCACATTGTTCCCGAATCCAAACGAGAATAATTCTAAGCGTTTAACGGTGGATGTCTTAATTAACTTTTTGCGCAATAAAGCAGACATGCTGGAGGCATTGCAGCGTTCACATAGCACAGAAGCTCAAAGCACTGACAACAAAAAACAACACTCAAAATGTCGTAATATGTCACACTGCAATGTTTCTAGCGGACCGAGTAAATCAAATAAACAACGCGGTAAGTTAACATGCGCAAAATGCAACGCGAATCATCCACTGTATACGTGTAAAGAGTTTATCGAATGCGACTTAGACACAAAGCTTAAACTGGTACGCGAGCACAACTTATGTGAGAATTGTTTACATTCGACACACGCAATAAATAATTGTAAGTTTGGGCCTTGTCGACACTGCAATCAAAAACATAACTCATTATTGCACAATTATAACGCTAATAGTTCGGTTACTTTGCATACCACAACGAACACTGAGGCGTCGCGTGCTAATGTGAGGGAAGCGCTCGCGCACCTCCCCGCGGCCGCACCAGCCGCCTCGGACTCCGCAGTCCCTATTCAAGTAAACAAGGCACACATGCAAACGCAATCTATAAAATCTATGGGTGTGCAATCCGTGTTATTGTCAACAGCTATCGTTGAAGTAGCAGATGTACAAGGTAGATACCATAAAGCGCGTGCACTCCTTGACAATGGAAGTCAGCGCTGTTTCATTTCTAAATCATTATGTCAAGTCTTAAACGCATCATTAATACAGTCCACAAACGAAGTTCGAGGCGTAGGAGATTCGGTAGTACATTGTTCGCAAGCTTGTTGTATCGTTATCAAATCATGCGTCGATAATTCATTTACTACGCGCATTAATTGTTATGTGCTGTCTAGGATTACGGCTTCGATGCCTGCCGTGTGTAAATTAAGCGCGCAAGTCTGTATTCCAGACAACATACGGTTAGCCGATCCGGAGTTTCTAGACTATAAAACTATTGACATTTTAATTGGCGCAGATAGGTTTTGGGATCTGTTAGAAGACGGTAAGATTCGTTTGTCTAGTGGTCCGTTTCTACAGAATACCAAATTAGGCTGGATTATATCCGGACCTATAGTTAATTATACACGCAAAAATGCGCCAATTCATTGCAATATTGTTAATTCGTTAGATACGCAACTTCGATTGTTCTGGGAGATTGAGGAGCTGTCTAAGGTCAGAGACGCACAGACTGAGGAAGAACGTGCATGCGAAGATCACTTTGTTCGCACTACTACTCGCAATAGCGAGGGGAGATTTTGCGTGTACATTCCACTCCATCAGTCACCTGATACCTTAGGGGATTCTTATACACAAGCAGAACGTCGATTTCTTGCGCTAGAAAAACGTCTGCAGCGTTCGCCTGAATATAAAAGTCTTTATTCCAACTTTTTAAAGGAGTATCTTAGTTTAGGCCATATGACACAGGTAGATTCCTATGAATCCCCGTGTTATTTCATGCCGCATCATGGCGTGTTCCGCGAGCTCAGCACCACCACCAAGTTGCGCGTGGTGTTTGACGCAAGCGCTCCATCGAGCTCGGGTAAGTCACTGAATGATTTGCAACTAGTTGGTCCTCCTATACAGGGTGATCTTATTGCAATTCTTCTCCGCTTTCGGCAGCATAAGTACGTCGCGTGTGCCGACGTGGAGAAGATGTACCGGCAATGTCTAGTAGATGAGGGTCAGCGCAGCTTGCAAATGATTCTGTGGCGTGACCATCCCTCAAAGCCGATAAGTATATTTAAATTAAACACCGTGACGTATGGAACCGCCTCCGCGCCTTTTTTAAGCGTTAGGTGCCTGAAACAATTAGCATCTGAATCTCCTGATCCTGATGTCGCGCGAGCTATAAAAGAGGATTTTTATGTCGACGACTACATTACGGGCTTAGATGATAAAATTAAATTATTAGATCTATGCGATAAAACTCAGAAGACGTTGCAGTCGGGCTGCTTTCCACTTAGGAAGTGGATATTTAATTTTAAACACGATGATGACCATCAGTCGTCCAGTCAGTTCAAACCTCTAAGTTTAGATGAAAATGTTAGTTCTAAAACCTTAGGAATAGGCTGGCATAACGCAAGTGACAACTTTTATTTTAATTCTCGTGTTAATGTTGAAAACAACAAGGCTATTACAAAGAGGTCTATTTTATCAAACGTTTCGCAAATATTTGACCCTCTCGGCTTGTTAAGTCCTGTCATAATTGTTGTCAAAGTTCTTTTACAACAATTATGGCTATTAAAAATAGGTTGGGATGATAACGTTCCAGATGACACAGCGCGCGTGTGGAACCGGTTTGTTATTTCATTGCAAGCGCTAAACACTATTCGTGTACCTCGCCACGCTATAGGTACACAGCCTATGTATATCGAGTTACACATTTTTAGCGACGCATCTCAGACGGCGTACGGCGCGTGTTTGTATGTTCGCACAGTTAACAATGATTTAACAATATCAGTTAGATTATTGTTTTCCAAAACAAAGGTCGCGCCTTTAAAACCTATTAGTATACCACGTCTCGAACTTTGTGGGGCTTTATTAGGTGCTCGTCTGTATGACAAGGTACGCAACTCATTACGTTGTAAATTCAATAGCGTAGTATTTTGGACTGATTCCACGATTGTCTTAGGCTGGATGCACATGAAGCCTAACCAACTTAAGACATTCGTTCAAAATAGGATCGCAGAAATTCATGACCTTACACTAGACGTCCCGTGGCGTCACGTACGCAGTGAAGATAACCCCGCCGATCTAGCGTCACGCGGTGCTCGATTGGAAGAACTTTCTTCGTTTACCTTGTGGTGGGAGGGTCCTGAATTTCTTCGTGACCCTAGTTTTTCAATAGACGATCACAAAAGTTCGGACTCGTTCAAACATCGCGAGTTGCCTGAGGTCAAGTCATGCGTCACTGCCATTGTAGCTCAGGATTGTTGTGAGTCATCTTTCTTTCCCTTCCATCGGTTCTCTCAATTTAAACGTATGAGGCGTGCGGCTGCCTTTACGTTACGTTTTATTAATAACAGTCGTTGTAAAAATAATAAGCGTACGGGCGGCCTTAGTGTAGACGAATTAAACCATGCTGATAAAATGTTAGCTCGATTTTGTCAAATGGAATCTTATCCAGTTGAATACAAGGCATTATCTAATAATGAGACTATAAAAGGTAAAAGTTGTTTTTCTAAATTGAATTTGTTTTTAGATGATCACAAACTAATGCGCGTAGGTGGTCGTTTAGTTAATTCTGATGAATTTATTTACGGTAAAAAACATCCAATTGTAGTTCATAGTAAACATCACTTCACCACTTTATTATTTCGTCATGAGCACATTCAGCTTCTCCACGCTGCTCCGCAGGCATTACTTTTTCATTTACGCGAATCATGGTGGCCTGTCGGAGGTAGGAACTTAGCTCGCCAGGTAGTGCATAGTTGTGTTACCTGTACTCGCATTAGAGGTAAGACGCTTAGCCCTCTGATGGGTAACTTACCTAGGGAGCGAGTTACACCTAGCCTCCCATTCGTTCGGTGTGGGGTGGATTACGCTGGGCCAGTGCTCATTCTGAACCGCAAAGGTAGGGGTGCTAGGCTTATCAAAGGGTACATTTGTCTTTTTATTTGTTTCGTGACACGTGCTATACACCTGGAGTTAGTCAGTGACCTCTCCAGTGAAGCGTATTTATGTACTTTAAAAAGATTTATTTCACGCCGTGGTAAGCCTGCAGATATATATTCTGATAATGGTCGTAATTTTGTAGGTGTAATGAATGATTTTTCTAAATTTTTAAGTAATTGTAGTAGTGATATTTTAGAATTCGCATCTAGTCAAAATATTAACTTCCATTTTATTCCCCCTTATTCTCCGCATTTTGGTGGTCTGTGGGAAGCAGGAGTTAAGTCGAGTAAATACCATCTTCGTCGTGTGATTGGTAACGCGCACCTCACGTTCGAAGAATACAGCACAGTATTGGCTCAAATAGAAGCCGTACTAAATTCCCGACCTCTGTCTCCTCTTTCCCCCGATCCTCATGATTTCTCTCCTCTCACTCCCGGTCACTTCCTTATTGGCCGACCACTAACTGCGCCAGCCGGCGATGACCTACGTGATGTTCCAGCTACTCGTCTCCAGCGATACCAGAGGGTAGAACAACTTCGCCAACACTTCTGGAACCGGTGGGCGAAGGAATACATCTCCGAGCTGCAGGTGCGGACAAAATGGACGGCGAATAAGGACGAGCTCAAACCAAACTCCTTAGTGGTTATTAAGGACAGTAACCTCCCACCTCTGAAGTGGCATTTGGGACGTGTCCTGTGCACTATCCCAGGAAAGGATGGTATATCCCGGGTGGCTGATATACAGACGTCATCGGGCGTGGTGAGACGCGCATACACCAAGATTTGTCCTCTAATACAGGATGTGATCGACACTGATGCAGTGACTGAAGATCATTGAAAGCCACTGCTTCCAAGGCCGGGGGCATGTTGTGAACTTGTACTCCATACTTTCACAAAGCGACATCTCGAGGCAAAGTACGACACCACACGCTACGTCATATCACACGCAATCATGATTGGTTAGGAAAAAATATTGTTCCCTTACCCCTCTCCTTGAGTTTTGTAAAAAAGATGGCCAATATAGAATTTCTCGTTAAACCTACCGCATCGTTTCATTATAAAATCCTCAACACATCAACATAAAAACCTAAGTTTTCACAAACCTCACCGCTGCTCCTACAAATAGAATTATGTGAACTAAGAGGGTTGTTGACGGGGACACAGATTACGGGGACAACGGAAAAACAGGGTATTAATGATTTTAATCTTTATTATTATCTGTAAATTCGTCGACGGCACGGTTGGCGCAGTGGTTAAGCGATTGACTGCTGCGCTGCGTGTCGCGGGTTCGATTCCCGCACGGAACAAATATTTGAATGGCTTACAAATAGTTGTTCCGGGTCTGGCTGTTTGTGTATGTGAGTTTAAATGTTTGTAAACGTGGGTGCGTTTACAAACATTACGATACAGGAGAAATTACGATACAGGAGAAATTCTTAGTGTGGGGCAACGTTTCCTTAAAACAAAAATAAAATACATACTTGTGCTTGCGAATCATATTTTGTTCAGCATACAACCTTACACTGAACTGCAAATTGCAAATACTTAAGAAACTTTGAATTTCGCGGGCTACCTATCGCATCCCCCTTAAGACAGAGTCAGTTGTATGCTCAGCATGAAAACCAAAATTAAGTTTTAAATATTTTTTGTATTTGAGTTTCTAAAATGACCCTCGTTCTAAATCAACTAAATAAGTTCCGAATATAATTATTTAAAAATAGATGTTAATCCCTAAATTAATGTTAAACTCCTTACCCCAATACACAGTAAACTGATAAGGAAAATAATATTATGAAACACCACGATATTCTATCATTCATTTATATTTCTTTGACAACATCAAATTCAATATGTATTTAATAAATTGTGTTAAATAAATAAGTAATGTTTATTATCAAAGCACTGGAAATATATAGGAAGTAACAACAAAATATACTCGTAAATAAAAATAAGTCCGTTAATTATTACTACACATCTGTTTATTATACAAGGCGAGTTCCGGCGACGTGGCGGTGCACAGTGGGCCCTGCCGGAGTCGAGGTCGACGCAATAAATGCGTGTCGCACAGTGTGCCGCCCTCTTCCGTTTCCCATAGCTAAATCTTTGTTGGTGACGGGAATAATTTATTTTTGTTTTTGTTGTTAATTGCCACCATGTTTAATAAGAGGAGTTGTTCGGGGAACGGGATGTACGAACTATGTTGAAGGTCGGGCGGTATTTTTATAGCTGGAGGTCTTTATTTTTATACGGACTAATGTGATGACAGGACGGATTTTCTTTTTGTGTAGTTGGTATGTTATTGGACTCGTCTGAAAAACAGTTCGAAGTCTTTAGACTTATGTACGTAGTTATACTGCTATTTTGTAGTAAGACCTGAATATTTCCTGTTTTATTTTACAAACATAAATGTTTTGTTAATAGGAATTAATTACCAAAGAATGTAGTGATGATAATGTCATAACCCATTGCTGTAACTTCTTGCTTTGTAATTGGAAGTTCAAGTTATGATTCGCCCGCGGCTTCATCCGCGAACTGTGAAATTTTCGCACGGAAACGTACTACTAAGATAAAATTGATCCTGTGTCCTAACCCAGGCCAGGCCACGGTCTACCCGTGTGGAATATTTTGCCGTCAGGCGTGAAAAGGGAGCCGCCAGGGCTGCGGGATATTCGAAAGAGGTACCGTGGCCCTTGGCACAGGCAACTGAAGGAACACGGGTGGGTTTTAGTCAGTAAAAGTCTGACACTCCCTTCCGCTCCGCCCAGAGCGGGAGGGGTCATATGATGATTTCCCACCCAAAAAAAAAAAAAAGGCGTGAAAAGGGAACAGACAAACACTTTTGCATTTATAATATTATTAGTATGGATTCGTTTCGAAGTATAGATAACTTGACATGGCAATAATATCTATTAATACCTGCCAGAGTCTAACCATGTAGGTATATCTGGTAACAGCTTACGATCTGCCAGCAACTCTCAGGGGATCAGCGTCACGCAAATGAATGCTCCACCGATACCTAACGTAACGATCCCTGTGGGGCAGTTGATTCATTCGAACCATCTGTGTTAGTGTGGGCTACCTTTTTGTTCCACTGGTAGTCGAAACTTTTTGCTGAAGAAGATTTGATGGTTGCATATTAGAAAATCAAAACTTTCCTGAGCAAATTTCAAAAGAAGAACGTACAAATCAACAAAGTTTAAAATAACGATGGTCATTTGATCAAAAGTTCAGCTGACCAAAGTCTGGAATATCAATGTTTAAATTATTTATTACACTATTGACCAAATCGATGAAATCCCAAAGAGCGGCGACGTAGTTCCCGCGATTAATATGTTTCTGGCACTCGCCGGCCGCTGCCGCGGCACCGCTCGCTGCGCTCGCTCGGCTCGTGCGTTGTGTGGTCACAGTTCTAACCTAACCTAACCTAGCTGTTTCGATGTAAAAACTTTTGATCAGTCGTTCATTTGATGTCACATACATTGGGATTTTAAAATTTTTCTAGATAAAACATTTGGTCATTTAAATTTTGTTATTTAGTTTATTGTTCTTTTGAAATTTGCTCGAGAGAGTTTAGATTTTCTAATATGCAACCTTTGGTGATACTGTTATGATTTATAGTCGTTTGTGTTTGTAATTCTGATTAAGTTAGTGTACCTAAGTAAGTGTGTGTTACTCATAAAGGATCTACGTAAAAGCTAAGTTTCTTGTACCGGTAGGATACGAGGAATTTATAATTATATCATGTGTTTTCACTAAAATGCATAGAATTTATATGAAAAGGAGTAAATAGTACAGTGTACATAGTACAATCAAGTGTACTGAAGGATAGAAAGAAAGTAAGTAAGGGATAAGTGTGTTTACGTCATTAATATTTATGTTAAATTAAATAACTGTAGCACAATTCAGCACTTTCAGTGTTAAACTAAACAAAAGTAATTCAAACAGTTAAAAACAACAGCAAAAAAGCGCTTGAACATTCTATCAGCATTCCAGTGTACTTACTAGTACAAGGCGAACTATTTCCAATCCCTTTACTGTCTGCTACATAAAGCTCTTCAAGCACAGAATAAATATCCCGTGAACTAAAGTAAATAACTATGCGATGTGAACGCAAAGGAAACTTTGAGGAAAGCATGAATAATCTTTGTAATTTACTTATTGGTCCAGAAGTTTGTTGTTTTTTGACGTTATTAGGACTTGACTCATTTTTCTGAAATAAGTACATATTGTGTTCAGTACAATATAATTATGTAAATGTTTACATAATTATATTGTAGCTGTACCTGAATACTGCGGACAAAGTAAATGTCATCATCATCTGCCTAGCCTTTTCCCAACTATGTTGGGGTCGGCTTCCAGTCTAACCAGATGCAGCTGAATACCAGTATTTTACATGGAGCGACTGCCTATCTGACCTCCACAACCCAGTTACTGGGTAATACGATACCCCTTGGTAAGACTGGTTGTCAGACTTTCGGGCTTCTGACTACCCGTAACGACTGTCAAAGATCTACGAATGACAGCCGGGACCAATGGCTTAACGTGCTTTTCGAGGCACAAAGAAAGGCACGAGGACAAAGTAAATGTAAATAGTTAAAAAAAAACCTCCATGAATTCTGTTTCACAGCAACAAAAAAATAAAATATACAGGTACCTATGCCAATGTGCTGAATAATAAATATAAAAATAACAAATGCTTCTCATTTATAGGTAAGGAAACTTAAGAAAAATTAATTCATTTTGAAATTAAAAGCATACGTTATAATTCAAAAACCGGCCAAGTACGTGTCGGACCACGCACAATGAAGGTTCCGTAGTTGGGATGAATTTATCACAAAATCATCATTTTAACTATATAAAACATATGATTATCATTTTAAACTGATATATTATGTCATTATTAGATTCCGAAATAACTACAATGTTAAGTTGGTTTTACCTACGTATTCGATATAATTTCAACTTGATACCTCCACGTGTTCCCAAGAGGAGGGCCTTGATAGACCGACAAACGGACGGACGGCCAGCGAAGTGATCCTATAAGGGTTCCTTCTTTTCCTTTTGAGGTACGGAACTCCAGAAAAATAATAGCACAAGATGTACGTAGAACGATAGTTTATGTTTAAGCCGCAAAATTAAACTAGAGAATAATAAATTCGGGTCACAAAAATTCGCAACATAAAGTTGTGCAATAAAATAAAACAATACAAAAGCTACTAACCGTCCACATACGTTTATATAACAAAATCCTTCCACCCACTGCACAGTGTGACTGTAATTAAAAAAAACGTGGAAAAAAATTGTACGGAACTGTATGAAACCGTGTAACGTAACTAATTCTGAAGTTTTCACCTCTCATAAGGGGTAAGTTCGCGGCATTGGGTTGGCCAAATTAAAAAGTTCCGGAGTACTTCGGGATTAGTCGGGTCTGACTCGGGATCAATCGGGTGCGGCCGACAAAATTGTTTCACTAAGTATTTAACGCTAATCCATGTTGCGAGTTCGTCAAGAAGTTGTGTATTTTTGGAAGTTGTTCATAAGAATGTTTGCTGAGTTATAGTAATTATTAGTTAAAGGAAGGTTCGACCTGTTTTTGGAGCTACAAACATAATTACACTGTCTGTGAGGGAAATTTGGCTGGTGTTAATAAAGACTAAGTAAGCTCTACTTTTTCTTATAATTTGTATAAAGAATAATTGAGAACAGACAGAACCCGGGCTTGGTAGTCCAAGTCCGTGTTCTGTTTGTTCTCAATTATTCTAAATATTCTGCGTTCATCTAATTAATGACAATCGACACAGACTGCCGAAGATTTCACCCAAAAACGCGTAAAAGTGTGCAACAGCCCTATTAGTCCCATCGTTATTTACATCAACAGCTGATGTCAACACGTCGATTCTCACAAGATATCGGCTCCGTGCCACTTCATAAATCACATTGACCGCTTTTCCTCTGTCGGCTAAAACTCCCTCGATTTTCGCTTAAAACAGCCGAACCCCCGCTATTTATAACCAGCGCCCTTCATACATAAGCATCGCCCTTTTCGCGAGGTAGATAGAGGTGGGCCCACTCGATTTATTACGCGAATAAAAGTCAGATCAGAGTTAAATCTATTTAGCAGACTTCGAATTGATTCGATGTATTATGATAACGTATCTTTGTCTCCGGGTGGGAGACGGATGTTGAAAACACCATAATTGGCGTTATTGCAATATTTGGAGTTGATTTGAACAGTCAATAAAATTTGAAGTTTATCATAATTGCTTTGCTTTAAAACAATGGAAGATCAAAACATTAGTATTCAAAGAATTATTATAGTCATCCAATATAATATTGCACAACACTACATGGCAGAATCATCCTACCTATTAAATGCAATCTCCAGCACCCAACCACTAAAAGTTAAAACCCGCGAACTATCAGAACTCGTAATCCTGCTGAAAACTGCACGTAAAAGCATGTTTATTGTATAAACAAGCAAATCAACCGCTGCGAACGAATCTCAACACAATTTGTGTAAGCTCGGGCGCCGCCGGGCGGGAGCACACTCACATGTACTTGTACGACGCACGTATGATGCATACAGCTGGGCTTTGGAAAAAGAACTGTGGGCAATTTGATTACACAAATCAGCGTTTTTACTATATAAATTGTACATGACATAAATTATAGATTACAATCGATCATTAATTAATTGCATTTCACTTGGGGGGGTGGTAAGCAGCGATACCTGTAAATAATTATGCAATATTCCTAAAAATTCATAGGGTGAGTAATTTTATTGAATTAATGGACACTATAGTAACAAAATATTCTAACACATTACATCGTCATGTTTGCATCAAGTCTAAAAATAACAACATTGTTCAAGTACTATCAACAGATCAATTTGTAGTCGTATAATATACAAGAGCAACATAAAATAAAGCCACACGTCCCAGCACTAGGCCCCGACGGAAAATGATTTGTTGAGTGCTACGGAATATTCTATTATGCAAACACTTGGCCCGCGGTTTTTACTCACATATGGCTGCCTATGGGAATGTTCTACATTGTGCCGTAATCGGTGGGGAACCACAATGGTTACCATAGATGTACTGATTTTGTATACAGGCTGTTAGTGTAAACACCGTTATCCTTGAAACCAGTGGTTTGGTTTCACTAATAGAACGTAAATTCAATGAAAAAAAATATCTTTTTTTTTTTTTAAGTAAAGTCTCAATTTTTCTTCAAAATTATTTCACCCTATACAAGTGCACGCAAGGGCAAAGTAGACGGAGCGCGGGAAACAGCGCGTCGTCAGTACTTCCCTTATCTATGCAGGGCGTGCCGCAAGTGCCCGCAAGCCGGCAAGCGCATGAATTTACGGACGGTGTCGGACAGAAACTTTCTTACATTTTTGAAATAAAATAACGTTTATTTATTTTTAAATTCAGATAAACATTTTTATAATTAAGTCAACTACCTATGGTTTTAGTGACAACGGTGTTTACACTAACAGCCTGTATAATGGGGAATTTTTGGAAGTTTGAAGACCTTGTCTTATATGGGAAAGATCGAGTCACTTCTATTCCATTTAAGTTGATTAACAGAACAGTTCAATAAACGTTTTTTTAGGGTTCCGTAGTCTACGTCTCGGAACCCTTATAGTTTCGTCATGTCCTTCCATCCGTCCTCGGCTTACCTTCCAAACGGTAAGTGCTAGAAAGATGAAACTTTGCATGGATATGTGTAATTACCACGTCGAAAAAGTGCTAAAATAAAATCACGATAATTTTTTTTGGGGTACCTCCCGTACCTGCACTTAAAGTGGGGATGTTTTTTTTTTCTCGCGTCTACCCCTTATTGTGGGGTGTCATGACGATTTTGATTCGGGTATCCGTTTACGAGATATTCAATTTTAAAGCGCATTTTATTGTTAAAATATGTCCCCCCGTCTCCCCCTCTAAAAGCTAACCGGCTGGCTCGAAAAATCTGAAAAAATTCACGTTGGTAGTCCATATGATGAACTTTAAAGGAAAACTATAACCGCTTAAATAACTTTGTTAGTTCAAGAGTTGTAGAGGCCTAACTTGTAAAATGTGCTGACTTGGAAGTAACGAAATAATCAGTAAACATGTAAAATATTAAAAATAAAATCATAACAATTATCTATTGGAAACGATTTTATTTCAATTTAAATCCTCTAAGGATTTAAATTGAAATAAAAGAGGATAAATAAAATTAGGGGCTTAAAAACTTTACAAAGCTACTCGATAGATGGCGTTGTGCATTTTTACAACCACTTGCCTCTACACGCGGCGGTAGGTACTTTAACAGATAATATTTTTTGTAACTTCCCTTATGAAGTCGGTTTTCATAACTCCTTCTTCAGTTACCATCGTTACGGACAATAATGGTTAAACCGTTTTATTCAATTAATTTATTCATAGTAATAAATACCAACCCAGCCTTCTAAATCTACGTGCCGTTATGGGTAACTACGGAACCATATTCTATGCGTGGCCTGACATGCACTTGGTCTGTTTTTTTTTTAATTTATCGTGAGATGGGACCCTGCTTTCAGAAGATACGGCTACATATACACATGCCAATGGCTGATAGGTACACATGCTAAAAAGCATGATTATTTTTAACGTGCTCTCCGTGTGAGCAAAATAATCATAGGTACGCTTTTCGTACACACAATTACACATTTGTGTGATGAGCATCTACTTGAATTAGTAGGTATGTTTTTGTGCTCCTACAAAGCATGTGTATGCCAGACTATAGGGAGACCTACCTTGAAGCATACATTGATCTTCCATTCTTGACCTACCTACCCTGCAAATACCAGCTAGCAGTATCTTGGCGGTAGTCTTTCAACAACTATTGGATTGTATAGAAAACCTTCCTTTAGAAATTATCGCGTCTAAAAGCGACCAGTCACTTGGGAATTTAGAATTCTAGTCGGCTGTAGTAACAAAATGGGTTCAGAAGGTCCACTGATGAGATCACGTCGTATTAATAGCAATAATAGATCTCTGGAAAGAAAAAAACAGTGTTGGCAAAGATGGCCGATTGCACAGGGCACATCAAACGTTGGTAGGTTACTTCCAAAGAATTTGATGAAAGTGTAGTAAAGTAGATTCTTACGCAACCACACACTTGTAACACATTCATCTATGTATATATGTATTTTAGAAATTGACAACTTTATTATATTTTTTTAATAATTTGTTTTCAGAATCATTCCATACGTTGTTAGTAAAATGATTTATTATTTATTTATCATTGCGCTATTTAATATTAAAAAAGCCACCCCACCTCCAGATCCGTGGACGGGATTGCAGTGCCTCACAACTGGGCAATTAACCCTTCCCAATGAGATATTCGAAAGGCTGTTGGTGCTGCTTCACACGCGGCGCATCAAGGAGACCACCTTTTTTCGTACTATTCCTCTAAAGCAACTGTACAAAGATCTGCAAAGATGTACTGCAAGTGCTTGATGCTAAAACGTTGTCAAGTCCTGGAAGGTATGTCTCCAGGTCTTCTTAGTCATATATTTAATAATATGAGCAATGATCCTTAAATAATTCGGCTATTTGGCGTGGCTCATTCGTCGAACCTACAACACTCACAGGTACACACGATCAAACTTTCAGTTTTTTGGTATGCTTCCAAAATCACTTGAAATCTCTCTCTATGTGGTGTGTTGCTAAGATATCCCTTTTTATTTTATCCTCGTTGTCTTGACACCATTTCAACTAAGACAATGCTTACTTATGTATCACCACTTTATTGTTGAATAACTTTATTAAATTGTAACTTTTATTAAATAAAAATCATTGACCGAAATGAGGTTATAAAATTAACCTCAAATGTCAAATAAAATACATCTTTAGTTATTTAAGGGCAGTTTTTTATAATTTTCATCCAGGGAATAAATATTGCGGTTTGACAGAAATATGTCAAAATGTCATATTCATTCTTCAGATATAAAAGTTATCCGACTATTAAAAAATCAGGCCTAAGTAGAATTTAATTTAATTAGAATTTGGGGAATTGAAATAATCAAAATCAAAGCACTTTTGTAAGTGGCACTACAAAATTGGCATCCACAGGTACGTTTTTTAATCCATTTGTTTACATTTTTATTTGACACTTTTGCAACACACTATTCTTTTACATCATTAAAATCATCATGGTCATCATCATCATCGTTAAGCGGTGATTCTCAGCACGAAGTCCCGCTACCATCTCATAAGTACACTGATTAGATTGCATGAGCATTTCCCGTGTAGTTCGTGCAGATACTATACAACTTTTATATCAGACAGAGTCCACAGGGTTAGTACTAAGGAAGGACTTTTGAAAATTCAACCCCTAATAAATAGAGGTTGGAAGTTTGTACGGACCTTCGTCATTTTTGCCGGCTCTCCAACTACTAATTGACCTTCTAAACCTATTCTGTACCTTCTAAGCTTGGCAACGCGACTTCCAAACCTGTCTAGGCAAATCTTGACAGTCGAAACTTAGCGCAAAGCTAACGAACAATCCGATAGTTATAGCCACTTCTAATAGTTACTTAGCAAATAATTCGGTAGCTTTCCAGACGTACCTGTTCGTCTGCCAGTTTGTATTAGACGAGGTATGTTTTGGTAGTGGATCCATCAAGTTAGCTAAAATAACTGAGGAGGCCAAGAAGATAATATGTATATGACAGAAAGTCATTGGTTGCTAAAAAAAATAATTATAAATAAACTCTACCAACCCCCTTACATATAAAGAGAGCTTGAACATAATTTTGTTTGCCCGTATCGGTAGTTCGATATTCATTAAACTTTTATTCCAGTTGTATTCAATTGTTAGCGTTACAAAAGACGAAAAACACGAGCATAGAGCTGTAAAGCGCAGGGTAGAGGGCCCATTTATCCGTCCACCCTCCGCGAAGTTATTACAGTGAACAATGGACACAATAGCGACGCGTTACGGACGGCGACAATAAGAGTTAATAAAAGTTGCGCCTAATACCTCACGTGAACTAAGTTGTGAAGCAAGACGCCCGACAACTAGTGCTGCTATCGCGCGTGTAGGGTTACCATGATACAATACGTTTGTCCTACGTATTGATCAAAAACTTTGTAGACTTGTTCAAGTCTGATGACAAAACAATTGTATCAAAGTTTTAGATTTGAGGAACTTTACGCCGAAGGAAATTGGTTGAATAAAATATGATTAAGTCGTGATAGGGGATTTATTATTTAAACTCCGTGCAATGCAGATTACAAAATCATAAGATAATATTGTAAGCCGGATTACCGGCATGGACAACATGTTAGATGGAATCTTCTATAGATTGCAAAATTAATGTTCTAATAAGTTATTTTTAAATGAAGATACAATTGTTAAGATTGATAAGATTGTTAAACTTTAAATCATATATTTCAAAGTCGTATGTTTGGAGCGCTGAGAAATTTACTATTTTCAGAGACATGTTTTTAGACTAAACTTAGCTCAATTAATAAAATTGATCTATCTAGTTTTAGCTATTGTACGTTTATTGCAGATATATTACACCTAAAAATGACTAATGACATGAACACAAAAGGACACACAGAACGAACTCCGTCCCTAAATCACCGAAGTGAATTTGATTAATTCATCAACGTGGCGCAACCCCGCGTAGTGGCCACAGTTGCCGATAGATTTTAATTAATATATAGTTTCCGGGAGTTATTCCTCAAGTTTAGAAGTGGATCGCGCCGCGTGCGTAATTAGAATTAATGCTGGCAACACTGTGGCGGCAGGTACCACGAAGTTGGTCGGCGAGCCTCCCCAGCCGTCGCGGAACAATTAACTGGGGACGTTTTGTTTGTTGGCAACACTGTGGAATAAATTCTGCAACTTTTTGGAGGCCTTGTCGGATAGATTTGCGTGACTAATGTACTTAGGAGGAAAAGATTAAGATAAGTTTTGGTGGGTTGAATATTTAAAGAGCGGGAATTCAAGGCCATCCTAAATGTTTAATTCAACTCTCATTGCTGATGAAGCAAAGTTGATTCAGCACCCTTTTAAATTTGGTACTTATCAAGTTATCTGTATTCCAATTCCTGGTGTCTGCAGTTAAGTTTCACAAGGAGATATCAATACAAAAAAATGTGAGGACAATTTTCCCTAATAAACTTTGACACGACAAGAATCCCAGCTGACCCAACTGTACCTTACAAGCTCATTGAATACCACTTCGATACAAAATTCATAAGCCAATTTATTCGTGGTCCTTCTAAAAACAGTGCCTAGTTTCACGCATGTCACTGTCCGCTCAGCCCCCGGCATAGGAGTAATTTATCAAATAAACATGTTTCCAAAGGGATGTGTGCTCCCAAACTGTCACAGAGTAAAAAGGATCTCGGACTGAAGTTTATCGTTGAGAGAAACTACAGCTTACGGTAACGTATGCAGAGGACAAATGATTATGGGGATCTTTCCGCAGTCTGTAGCGCCGCTTTTACGGTAGTATTCTTGGATAAAGAATGGGAAAATATTAGCGGGAATGGTTGGGGTTATGGGATTGGGAGTGCACATGATTATGGGAACATACATTTTGTGATTTTCGGTCGATAATACAAAAATATATTTTTCCTGTCCATGAACTTATTAAAACGTTTCCAAAAAATCCTCGTACTAAATACTAATGTTGGAGTACTATTTTGTTGTTTACATTCAAGGAATTCTTAAACTGTTATTTAAATTGGATTTATGACAAAAAAAAACTGAATATTGTGCCTAAAAATAAGACAATAAAATAACACACAAACACTTCAAAGGACCATTTTCTAGTGACAGAAGCAAAAGAGCCGCGTAACGTAATGTTGGCTTAATATAAAACGTCAACGAATATACAAAGATCCGAATGCAAAGGAAGCCATATAAAACTGTCGAAAAAAAAACGTTAACAAGGCTCGCGACCTCGTTTTCAATCCACGCCACATTTGGCAGGCGCGGCGAGGGAATTTTAAAACAAAGACCGAATGGATGTAGGTCGGCAACTGGCTGTTCTACCTTACTAGTAGGCTCGCCAACTTTTATATGATTAACGGGAAATGAGTGGAATAAATATTGTGTGAACAGGAAGCTTGCGTCAATTGGAAGTTGTGCACCGCGCTGTGCAGTTTGTTTTTGATACATGTTTGTAATGGGTAATTTGTGGTGGGTTTTAAGCGTTGTTATAATGAACTACATATTACTTTGCACGTTCTGGTAATACTGTTGTACTAGTCTTGTATTACAATGGTTGTTTCATTCTTTAGTCCGGACTTTATCAATATTATAAAAGGAGCTCGTGCCCAATGATATAGTTGAGAATTATACCGGTACACGGAACCATTTAATTTTATTAGCATTAAAAACCAATAGTGCTCTCCCTCATACGAAACATTCAAGAAAATGTTCCGCTCGCTAAAATTGTATGACTTGAGCCGGGAAAGGCAATTTTGTTCGACATTTTACGAAAATCAATATGCAAAATATTAGACATTTACATGTCTTTAACGGAAAACTTAGCACATTTCGGCTCTGCCCTGAATTCTTGGATACTCTAACCGCAAGCCATTTCCGACGTTTAGGCTCACGAAAAACTTTCTTATGCGTATATAATAAGGGTTAAAATGAAATGTATTACTCATATATTGGAGTTCAAATGTTTCTGAAAAGACGTCGTAAAAATATAACGCATACTGGGCGACACGCGAATACGGAATCCAAAGAGCATTCCATGTTTATTGATTCATAAATTTTATTTCCCGAATCATTTGTTATGGGAGAAAAAAATATAGCGGTTATTCTTAGTTATTTTCATTTTTCGTAAAACGTTGTAAGCGGTTTGGACGTAATATATGTCCGTTGCTAATGATCGGGGAAATAAAACGCATTAGTAAACTGTTCTCCTCGTTTCGTGTGTAAGTAACTGTTTATAGATTTATCAACAGGCTGGCGACAACTACTTTATTTATAGGCAATAACAATATGATGACTCGTCAGGTAATTTGATTCAAAGTTTGGATAAAACGTTAAGATAATTGAAGAATAAATATGTCAGTTTGACATAATTTTTATACAAAAGCGTTCAAATCGCAATAAATATTCCTGAGATAAAAAATATCTGACTATTGAAAAATTAGGCCTAAGTTGAATTATTGTATATTTAGCTTCTTTCACTATTGTTATCATGTGTATCTAGTTATTTTGAGACAACAACTAATGCATAAGAAGTCAACGGCCAAAACCCTTCCTTCCAGATAAAAGGAAGCAATTTACGTGATAAGTATCAGTGCAGCACTCGCGAGCTCGTAAAATAGTTAATAGGCGATAAAACTACGTTAATATGTTCGTATCTCCACGTTAATATAATACTCCGAGCACTGAATTCAGTAGATGATATTAAGCATATTATGAATATTATGCGTGTGAATTTTGAATAGAAGAAGTGCAATGCCAGTGTCTGTTGACGTCACAGCGAGTGAGTTGTTTACCCAACACGGAGACATGAAAAAAAAAGTTTATAGTTAGATAGTAGTTTATTTTGATACATAATATATATTTGGAGATCGACTTTTAAGCAAGGGATTGCTTGTCTTAGAAGTCTCCGCACTTCCACTTATCATTTTTAATGCAATTGAAATGTAGACGATGTAAACATGCAAGACTAAAAATAAAATTAAAATAAATAAAGATAAAATAAAATAGAAGGGTATCTTAACATTAAACAAACTGCTCTGCAAAAGAATGAGCATTATGCAGAAAAGTGCCAGATCACGCGAGTAAGTGTGTGTCACGAGTGAGTGTGTGAGTGCGATTAGTGAGGTTGTGTGGTGTGTGACTTGTAATAAGGGATGGTGTGAAGAAGCAGGCACACTAGAATACTGTTGTAAAAAATCAAATCAAATCATTTTTTAAATTAATATTTGCATGCCAATTTTTAAGGCAAACGTCTTCATCTGTGTTACCCCTACTTTTATTTTATTTATTGAGGGATAATAAACAGCTACAATATAAAATATGACATGTTATAAAAATAATATGAGGAGTGTTAACAATATTGTGGCCCACTACATTATCCACATATTACAAACAAAAATGGTAATAAGTGCCACTAAGTGAGCAATAAAATGAATTAATAATTATTACATCAAATAATACAATAAAAACAAGTAAAATAATAAGAAGAAGAACAATAAAAGACATCAGAATAACAATGAGCAAAAATAGAAATATCTATTAAAAATATAGGACTAACATTCATTAATATTACTATTATTATTACATAGAAGTTTCATTACTTACTTTTAACATCTTTTGCATGCTGAAAATTACTTACTTTTAACATCTTTTGCATGCTGTGTTGTATGTATTGTACTCATGTTTGAGCAAATAAATGATTATCTTATCTTATCTTAATAATCAAAAGGGTCTCATGATTTGTAGTAAGAAAATGTACTCCTCACACCACCTGCACCTGCTCGAAAACGTCAAATTAAGTGTCATGCAAGTCTAACCAAAAGCAAGTAATGAAAGCTCTAGGCCCCAGCCGGGCATTATTATTGTACTGAATTTAATTATGACCCGCTAGTGCATTATGTGGAAAAAATTCATATGTAAACGAGTGAACGAGCTTGAATCCCTCGCTACATTCAGGATTCTGGTTCGCTCAGTGTTAACTTAGAGCTCCCTCGCTACGCTCGAGATGCACTAAAGCGCCGGTGACCTAAGACATTGTTTTATCCCCTTAGTGAATAATCTAGAATTTGTTTTCAGTTTTCAATCACCATCATGTCCAATTCAAAAGAAAAAATATTAAGTTTAATTTTATCTTTCTTTCAGTTTACAACCATTAATAAAGCATACCGGTATAACCGCTTCAATAAACCAGAGGCGCAGTAATCCGGTTAGGACGGGGCTCGGTCATAAACCACGGCATGTTAAAAGTGCGAACAGGTTGGCGCCGCGTTGTAAGATCCTCCTCGTTATGTATGGATGCCGCAACCCTGTGATTGAAACGGAGACGAGAGGGAGCGATAAGGACATTTTTTAGCTTTTGAGAGAGCGAGCAACATTGAAAGTGGGTGGGATTCTTGAAATGAATGGATCAGTCGGTAGGCAGACCACTAGCCATCGATCAGAAATCATTGTGAGTATTTTGTTTTTAGTCTTTACTGTCCCACTGCAGGGCGAAGTTCTCCCAAGTCCTTCCAGGAGCTCTTTTCCCGCGCCCCTTAGAACCAGCCCTCGCGATACGCGTATCGATCATCTCGCCAATTTTTTCCAGGTCAGCCTCGGCAGTGCCGTCCATTGTGAGACTAACTAGTTTTTCCTACATTAAGCTTTTGACATGGGGAGTAAAATAAAGCTGTTCATGGGGTGTAACAGACCTCTATCATTCCTGAATTTGCCGTCGTACGTAACTGTAAGTTAAACGCTTTTCCTGAGGGTCATACGCGATAATTGTGCATTGTCACGCGCTAAGGCCCCGCAGACTGGCAGAATAAGAAGCTGATCTTATTATTCTTATAAATAATCCCAAATCTTCAGAGCTCATCGCGAGGCGCCACGTGGATGTCTCCACCTTCTCCTTTATTATTTAATACGTTCCTTTGAACTCTTGAACTTCATAACAAACGTGGGAAGTAAGATTATGTAAGCAATATTAAATACTTATTATTTTGACAGGTTACATAAGGTCAAAAATTAAATAATAATGTGGCGTGGGTTGAACATTGCAAGCAGTCTCGCGAAAATCACCAGTTATGCAAAATCTAGTACCTAATATTTTTTGTATATTTAATTTATCTTTCCCTAAACTTTGTTTTTTCTCCGGATAAAGTTACCAAAAATCAAATAGATTATTGTTTCCCTTCACACAAACAACTGATTACCAACATAGAAATTCTTAATCATTTTAAGTTTAGTTCCGACATTTACGCACGACTTTAAAATTCAGCCAAAAAATTGAGCGTGTCGAAATAGTAAAAAACTCAATTAAAAGATTAAATAAAGCCACTCTCATAGCAAACCAAGAGAAATCTCTCTCAAGAGAAAGCCACTCTCATAAAAAATAATTTTAGTTTATTAGACAGAACAGATGAAAATCGTTCAAACTCAATACACTAATATAAAAAACAGCATTAAAAAGGTCAGTAATAAAATAAAAAACGAACAAGTACAAAGAGAGTAAACTTAGTAACCAAACGAAGAAGTTAACTGAAGAGCGACAACAACATGCCGCGTGCACACGCGAACACAGATCGGTTGACCGAGTTGTTAAACGCAGTATTCGCAAAGACTTAAGAAACCGTAACACACATCTCATAAAGATTGCTTTAGATCAAAACATCTCACTAAGCCAAGCAAGGAATATCAAGCAAATGACAGTTTTCGTCAGTGACAACCACAGGTGGCAACAAAGGTTCAAACGTCATGTCATTCCAATCGTGCCGTTACACACTAGTAGTATATACTAAGTCTATGGTTACACAAAGTTCATGAAAATCTCGTTTACTTACTTATGGAACAGTCATGTGTACAGTTTTCTACCGACTGTACTTTGGCTGACGAATTGAATAAAACTGCTGAATCCATGAAAACTGGCGGATATTGGAAACTGTCGAGTTAGCGCAACTGTCAAATCGGCAAAACTGACGAATCAGTGAAACTGACTAATCAAAACTGACGAATTAAATAAACTGACGACTGAGGGACTGATAAATTGACCAGTGATACGCGGACTCAAAAGTAAAATAGCCGTAAACCATCCAAATTATTTTAATTCTGAAGCATCAGAATGTATTTAGGTTTCATGTTCATTAATAATGCGTTAGTTTGTGGAGCGGCGTCATTGACGAAGCTTCCGCGTTAAATATTCAGCGCAGACCATAAACACAGCGATGGAAGAACTGGCAGGTGGAAGGTTTTTGTTAATTTGGGTCGCCAAGGACTGATTGTGATTTTTATTGGAAAATAGAGAATTGTTGACAGGAAACAAACAGTTTCTAACGTATGTTTTTGCTTTTTCGTGCTTTGAAGTGTCTTGTTGAGTAGGTGCACGATACCTGCACGATAGTAAGACATCGTCTAGAAAAGATTTATTACAGTGAGAGATATTGTATTTAATTAATGGGCCAACCTCGACAAGATTTTGTTCGGTTTGGTTGTGTGTTTGTCGATGTTGGAAAGAGGCCATTTCCAGACTCACACTCTGGAAACTAATAACTTTTAAAAACAAAAAAATAACTTATTAATTCGCGAGTAAAAATTTGGAAGCTATGTAAATGAAAGCGTTTTGAAGAATAATAATCTCATACACAAAACTGTTTGAACAAAAAGCACATCAAACTGGATATGAAGTAGGGACGCCATTAAAAATTCACGTCACTACGAACTTCCAAAGAGAAGTTTTAGAAAAATTAAGTCTTCCATAGTAGACTATCGAAAAGTTTATAATGACGCTGTTGCCGAGAAATCTACAACAGTCACGAAGAAATGCTCAGAACGAGTTGTTTGGGAAATCTTTAGCTCTTGTTTCAAACAGTTGAAATGTAAACAACGTTTAGATTTAGTTAATCTTAATATCGAGCGCACTATTGAGTTGAACTCGAGCGATACGTTATAATTTGCGATTTTCTGGTAATTTTATTAGTTTTGAATTCGTCGTTCGTTGTATTGGAGGATTCTCTAGGTTAAAATCAAGTAATAAAAGTATAATTTTATGTAGAAATTTTACATGTTACTCCATTAAGTATTCGACTTCTCGCTAAAACGTACTCTCCATCATAAGCATGACATTTCTGAGCATTAAAACACCGCGTGCTTATACAATACGGACTTATACAATGAATATAACTTAAACAACAATACCATCATGAAAACATCAGCCATGAAAGATCTGGGAGTCACATTCGACCCAAAGCTCACCTTCCACGACCACATCGCCACGGTAGCTAAGGAATCCTACCAAAGATTGGGTTTTGTTCTGCGTAATTGCCGCGATTTTCGTTCCCCACATGCCATCAAAATATTATTTAATGCACTCGTACGTAGCAAATTGGAATCTAGCTCCTGCGTGTGGAATCCGCACGAAAGTACTTACGTGCTTTTACTGGAAAAGGTACAAAAAGCGTTTCTTAGGTTTATCTGTAAGCGTAAACATGGCTATTACCCTTACCTCTATCCGACTAAATTTCTACTGGGATGCCTCGGATATAACTCGTTAGAGGTAAGGAGAGCAAAAGACCAGCTCACCATAGCCTGTAAGACGCTCCGTGGCACTATAGACGCACCTGATCTACATGCTGAGCTAGCTTGCTTCTTTGTGCCAGACAACTACTGCCGCGGCAGAAAGCACAGGCTGTTTGCTGTGCCTCCATGTCGCACACTAGCGCGTGCTAAGTCCCCAATACCACGTACTCTGGCCGCACTTAATGATCTCTTGGACTCTAATCCAACAAACGATCTGTTTGCGGATGAATGGAATAAGATTTTATCGGCATGTCAGAAGTACTGTGAGAGGGATTTATGAAAGTGTTGTTTTACTTGATGATTTTATATTGTATCTTTTGTGTACTTTTTATCTTTTATTTTATCTTGTGTTCGTGTATATACAAATTGTATCTTTAATTAATGTAATTGGTTTTAAACCGTTTTAATTAAAGTAATAATAAATAAATACATTATAAGAATCACTAGTTTACATGATTAGTCGGCGTCCTGTGTACCGCGCTGTTCAGTATTGCCGGACCATTACACCTCTTGGCCAAAGAATTTGTAAATTTCGACTTATGTCAAGTGCTTTCATCACAAGCAAATTTAAATTCGTGTTGTAACAAAACTCCTACCGCTTGACCCTCAGAAAAGAAATTTGTTTTCGCAAGGATTAATAATCTTTTTAGAGTTTGTAAAGTAATAAGTCTATATCATATTACCCAGTAACTGGCTTGCGGAGGATAGGCAGCCGCTCCATGTAAAATACTGGTATTCAAAGGAAAATAATGAATATAAATTATATACCTACTCACCTATTATTATTGTACCACCAACAAGATGCGAGTGTTACAAAAGCATTTCAGCCAATAAAGGTTTAAAATGTTTGTGTTTATTGTTTTTTTAATGCAAAACTTACATATCTAACAAAACTACTATAAGTAAACAATGCAGGCATCGTCAGATGTTTTCCCCTCTCGCTCAAAGTATTCATGAATTTTATCAGATGTTTGTGCGGTACATTGATCACAAAGAAATTTGAATTCGTGTTGTGACGAGACTTCTAGTTCTAGGGCTCTTCTTAGAGGGAAATTTGCTTTCGCAAGGATTTCCCAACTGTAAAGTAATGTCGACGGGACACGTAGTCTACGTGTCCACACTCTTTTCGACAGGTATACCTCAGATCTTCTTCTCCATTTTAATAAGCCTAAGGGCTGACTTTTCAATCATCTGATAACTTTATTCGAGGAATAATATTTTGAAATTTTGACAGTTATTTCATACAAAAACTGTCAATCGTCAATTTTATTCCTCGAATAAAAGTAATCTGGCGATGGAGAAATCAGCCCTTATGTTATTGTGGTAGTCATCTGTTTACTAACCTACTGGCAATCTATTCTGTTATTATTTATTCACTTAATATATGTAGATAACCAATGTAAACAACCAATAAAATTATGACTTTAATTTGACGTGACAAAATATATTTTGTCACAAATCAACATCAGCCATGCATTCCGTGGTTGCTAATACTAAGGAGAACTTATTTTAATGTCAGTAAGAAAAATAAAAATGGATCTACGAAATCAATAATGATGATATGATTGATAAATGTTTTTGAAATACTCATAAAAATTCTGCTTAAAACATGTTTTTACTTAACAATTTATTTATTATTATTTTTAAAGATAGTCAAAAGTACCTACATTAACGATTGCGTCAAAAAAATAGCATCGTTATGTGGAATGGATTACTTCGTGGGACGTATAATGGCAACATGTTTGTTTCTAGACTCGTGATTTATGGTCGACTTATACTGAGAATACGTAATTCGTTAATGTCACCATTTTATAAGCGAAATAGAAGACGAGCGGCAATGACGAATGCGTCATGCTACCAGTGTAAATACGAGAATGGCCTCCCGTACTACGGTGGAACAGTTTTCCTCGTTTTTTCTAAATGTACTTATAGTAGTAGACTTCATCATTATCATCAGCCTATAGCAGTCCACTGCTGGGCAAATCAAGTTGAATGGCGTGCAATAGGAAAGCCCATTGCACGCCATTCAACTCGATTTTCGAATGCTTCCGAATACTAAAATAAAATATTTTTATGTAAAAATATTTTAGTAGCAAAAAGAATTTTAGTTATTAATAACAAACAAAAAAGAAAAGTACAACAGAGGTTAAGCTGACGACACGGTTGGCGCAGTGTTTAATCAATTGACTGCTACGTTGCGTATCGTGGGTTCGATTCCCGCACGGAACAAATATTTGTCTGACCTAAGTAGTTGTTCCGGGTCTGGCTGTTTGTGTATGTGAGTTTAAATGTTTGTAAACGCACCCACGATACAAGAGAAATTCCTAGTGTCAAAATACAAGGTTTTTCAAAATAGTGAACTTGATTTTTGTAAACAAACTTGTAAGTAGAGCTTGACATATGTACGCATATTGAATTATGTATATGCAGAATATTTAGATGCTAAGTTGGTTTACAAAGTTGAAAGATTGTAATTTTGATGATAAGTATGTATGTTTATAATTAAAACTAGTTGCAAAGTAAATTTAATGTTAAAATTAAATTAAAAGTACATCGTAATTATATCGTATGTCTTGTTTAAATCTGTAGTAAGTGTACGGTGTGTGTGAAGTGACGTGAAAATGTGATGTATTTTTTTTGTATTTTGATTATTTAGTTGATTAATTAGTTAAGAAACTTACATATTTTAGTTATACTTTACGATTGTGGACTCGTTTTGATATTTTATTACACATGAATAGTCCTAAGAAATTGAGAAATCTGTTTACAAATGATGTTTTACAGTAACGCACGGCGTAGACGATATCTTGTCAACTTCTTGTCTGTACAACAATACAATAATCTTGTCTAGTCGGATGTATTTTTGTGCTGAGTTAATATTATGTCTTTAATTAATAATAAGTGGGCAAATAAGTGGAGTATCTAAATCTCATAAAACTCGCCACCGAACATGACGTTGTGCTCGTTTTAAACTAATAAGAACAGTCTTCGAAGTAGCCCCCATGCAGTAATATAGTAAGTTGTGATGAACTGGCACAACGAAAGATGTACAGTCACGAGCAAAAGTATGTATACAGTTATACACTCGGCTTTATTCAAAAGCGATTTACTCCTTTATTTTTTATTGAAATTTTATGTTGTTACGAACATAGCATTTTCAAACCCACAGGTTTATGTAATATGTCGTATTTCAAAGTTGCATTAGTTATTTCACAAAAAAATCGCAATTGAAACTTGCCAAGTGTTGACATATTGGTGCTCGTGACTGTACACTAATAATAATAGGTTTGGTGGACAAAAGCAACGTAATTATATTTTTAAACATATATTTCTTGCCAGTTTAAATGATGGTCAATGATCAATCCAAAGTATCTTAGTGAGAAGGTTTTAGTAAAAACATGGTAAAGAAATTTCCCCGGCAATTATTACATTTGTGTGTATGTGTGTATTTATGTATGTCAATGAAGCTAGGAGGTGGTTGACTTTGATATTTTTACTTCTTCAGTATCCGTTGGAAGAAGAACGAGAGAGTCCTATGAAGGGAGGCTTAGGTGTAACCCTTGGCTCCTACCCTGTATTATTAACTAAATAGTATCCCACATTTCTAAAGTCTGTTTACATGAGTAGTGAGTGAGCTCTGTGGATCAGGATTTTAAGCAGTTCTTCGTTGTCATTACTTAGGTCTGCAAAGTTGCAAACATCTTTAATTAAGGACCATTGTTTCTTCAGATTGTTATTATGCTTATTGATTTCCTACCTAAGTAGTTTATATTTTTATTTTTCAAATAAATTATTACATGTTCCGGTACCTTCTGTATAGGTAGATCACCCTTAAGATAATATTTTCTTTGACCCCTTGCGAAGCTTTTTATTGAGTTGATGATCTCGTAATGTGTCATACTTTAGTTTTAAATCCTTGCAGAAACCTGTATTTTCTTCCAGTTTTTTTTTTTTCAGAATTTGAAATAATGTTTTCTTTATTTTGATCTGTAAGCTTACTTATCATTTTGTTATTAAGGAATTTCTAGTCTTGATCTTCTTTGATTTATTTAAACGTTTTCTTAATATCCGTGCGGAGCTTAAAGTATTTCGTCCATGGGTGAGTTCTCCTTATTCTAGATGAAGCGGAATCTGATTCTTCCATTCATGAGAATTCCGGGTCCGATCCAAAAGTTTCAGCTGTTGGTGAGCGCAACATAATAAATTCTGTCAATTTTGCATATATTGTAACACGGTCACGCTGAGTTTGTCACTTGGTGCATGATAACGCCAGCCGCAGCCCACATTCAGCCCTAAATCTTTCTCGATAGGGTCCAGTTTCGCTCAACTTCGTATAATAAATATACTTTTATACTTTTTATTGTAATTATAAAACAATCTCATTTAAAATCAAAATACAAAAACCAACATGTTCTACGTTAGAAAGTGCTAAAACTAAAATGTAGAACACCATCTTATAAATAACGCTTGAAGCAACATCAGCTAAGGCCACCCGATGACGTCACACAACAGAACGAGTCACGCTTTTTCTTAACTGTTATCAAAAGCTCGGAGCTAACAAAGCGAAAAGTAATGACCGCCGTGTGTCCCCGGGGTTATAAAAAATACGTTAGTTTAGTTCCTCTTTGTATTGGGAAAAGAGTTCATTCAATGTTCCGTGTATCGGTAATGTACTCTAAAGTAGGTTTATATTGTAATGGAAACTTGTATATTTTGGTAGAAGATAATATTTACATTGGTGTTGGTAGAATATGTACCTGAAGATAATACAAGGTATTCAAAACCTACTCCTGATGTAGCTCGTACCTATGTGTGTAGGTATTCTTCCTATCTATTATGTACTGTTTTAGTTTTCCCCCGCCAATATACAATGAACGTAACGAATCGTTGTAGGTAGGTGTTAAATATTATTTGTTGATCTTTTTTTACTTGTAAAGACAGAAATTATATTGAAATGTCATTTTTTAAAGTACGCTGATGTTATGTTACATGTATACTCTTATTTACTCTATATACTTACGTAAAAATTCGTCACATTGATATTCTAGACTTAACAACATTCCATACCTACTCAGACTTTAACAAAAAATCTTTTCAAAAAAATCAAAATATAAAGTTATTTATTCAAATTAGGCTGAAATTCACTACTTTTCGAACTCGCCCTTCATCACTTCCTAGTGCTTTCGCTGAAAAGAAGTAGTGGTACAACATACTCCTCAGCAGCACAACTGCCTGTACAGTTAGAAAACTTGATGTTATACTATACTAGGTATGCAAAGTAATTAAAATTACGAGACACATAATATTACATTGAATTATTTGCCATGTCAGCTAGCACACGCCATTATATAAAAAAATACATTGAAAACTATACTCAAACAAAAAATAAAAACTAAAAGTGTTAAAAAACTCAACTAAACCAAGAATAGAATTCGGGACCTTTCCCCGGAGAGCTTTATTTATAAGCGATGTGCCAAGATGGACAATAGCCAATTTAAATTCCATAAATGCCTTTTAATTTCAGAGCCTAGAATTTGGGAAATTAGAATGTACGGGTTCTGGTACAGTGGGCCGTAAGAATTTAATTCCCTACGTCTCGCGGCGCTCATTAAAGTGTCCAAAACAAAGGAAAAAACTGTCAACTTGGACCAAGTTTAATTGCCTTAATAAATCTGGAGGCGAGAAATTTACGGCAATGAAGTGAGCGGCGACGATACAGGTAGATGATTAGGTTAATTTACAGAATATTGGGGGAAAGGGAACTGGAGGAAATGGGGAAAGTTGAGGAAATAAAGTGGGGTGAGTTTTTTGGGGATGTGGGGAGACTTCCTGAGATAATATTATGCAGAGTGTGCGTTAGCCATCTGCGATGTTGTATGGGAATCGGCTGGTTTTACAAATACATTATCAAACTTTGACACAACTTATTCATATAGGAAGTTCCTAAAATACGTGCTACGAGATTGCTACGACGTCGTAGCACGGAGCTACGCCGTAGCATGTTACGTAGAGTACCAAGAAGAAACACACTGTGGCTTCATTTTTTGTGTTGTGTATTATAAAGATTAGTCCAAATGTAGAACTATGAAAATAACTCTTAGTTAATTGACTCACAATTCTTTGCGCTAGCTTAGTGCAAAGAGTTCTAAAAAGACAACTAAACTAAATTCAGCCGTAGAAAAATTGTCAAACCTATAAGTGATTTGGGATTCACACTGGATAATAATTAGTATCCTTAATTATGTAATTTATTTATTTAATACTTTAATCACACAAATGTACAGAGACGGACGTAATGTCGCAGGTATTTTCTACTCGTCAACATTTGGGTGATGCAGAGGCAAACAGTGGTGCAATCAAGAAAGGAAGGTGTCATCGAACGGATTCATAATAGTAAAAACTTTAAAAGGCATCTACCGGGGTTCGAAAAATATTTGAATACAGCAGCTCGGTTTGGAATCTCCACAACGACATATACATCAAATACCTGGAAAGTGTACAAAGTCATTTATCACACACACATCTATATTAAAAAGATCGATTAGCTAAATAACTTGTCAACTACAAAGAAAGATTAGGGCATTACAAAATGGTCTCACAGGCAAACAGATAGAAAACGGCAGACCTGACACCACTGCACAAAACGGCAGACCTGATACCACTGCACAAAACGTTCAATGGACTCAAACTTGGCCTTTGACAAATCAGCAGAGGTCCACAATCTGCTAATTTGTCAAAGACCATGGAGTATTCCGGGTATCAAACTAACAGACCGGGTTAGGAATACGACCATGCGTTCCATCACAAAGATAACTGTTGTCACTTGGATTGGAGCTGCCACGCTAAAATAGCATTGAGCTGGACACATCTGCCGCATGTCAGACGACAAATGGGCCAAACTTACGACCCAATGGCAAGCGACATCGCGGCAGAGGCAAAGACGGAAATGGCCAGGTGAGCTGGACTCCTTAAACAAGAACTTATTCATTAGCAGCTTTAAATAGAGTGAAGTAGAAAGAGAGTAGAGCCTTTGCCCTGCAGTAGGACATTACAGGCTTTTCATATAATTTTTTTAAACAATTTACACCTAGTTATGCGTGTATGTTGTGGTGTCCTGTAATCATCTAACAGTATATAAATAAAGGATTTATATACTGTTTATATTTTGTTCCTTGAGCAGAATTAGTCATGACGACTGCAGTCGGATCGAATCGTGCCTTCATTATGTACAGCGAGTATGATCCGCTGATTTAGTGGCCTCGCAAACACTCGGATGCAAATGAAACTCTTTGTAAGGAATCTTAGGGGATTTATACGTAAAAATTGTCGACCGAAACCCGGCTGAGCCTTACACAAGAAAATAAATTGGAGCGCACTGAAGTTAGCTTTAAGTATAAGTTGTAGCTAATGAGCACTTAATTGAGTGTGAAGAAAATGATCATTCAACTTCTTCAAATATACGCGATGTTCCGGATTCACAACATTAAGCAGAATACACAACATAATTTCTATATATAATACTTAGGTTTCTTTTCAGCCTTCAAGAATCTATTTCGGAGCGATGGGAGTTGTAAAGGAACCTATTTGTCTAAGAATCTTTTCAAGAATTTTCAAAAGGAGAATGTCAGTTTGGGTTTCTAATAACAGGAGTATAAGGGTATTTTTAATTAGCCAAATTAACAAATTAAAATCTGATTTCGTTAATTCTTCTTTACTAGGTTGCCTTCAGACCGAGTGATTGAAGGGGCAAGATAATTAACGGTCTTAGTTTTTATAAGTAACATAATAATATTCAATAAGAACAGGGTCATTGTACCCGACATCGGCGGTTTTTTATGTTTTTAATGATTTTTATATCTTTTTTATTTTATGAAATGCTAGCTTCTGCCCGCGGCTTCGCCCGCGTGGATGTTGGAAATTATCCCACGGGAACGTGCTAACAGGATAAAATGTATGTGCTTCCCCAGGATGCCATCTATCTCTATGCCAAATCAGAAGTTCAGTGGTTTAGGCGTGAAAATGTAACATACAGTTTCAAGTTCAAATCCTCCCCTTAAAAACTGAATTACCCCTTATTGTCCCACCAGTGGTAAATTTTCGACAACTTTATATATCTACTTATTATTAATTATTTTCTGTCAAAAGTATCAATACTGAGTTTCGAGTTACTCAGACCGCGCATTCAATTTCTTCCACACAAATTTAACAGCCCTATATCCCCCTTTGAGGGGTAGTTTTGAAAAACTTATAATAATAAACTTTATTACTTAGGCAAGTATTCTTGCCAAGTTTCAAGTTTATTTTACTAAATGAATAAGATTTTTCATATTAATTGTATCCCCCGCTTTTCACCCTCTTAGGGGTGGAATTTCGAAAAATCCTTTCTTAGTGGATGCCTACTCTTCACGAAGAACACACCTTCCAAATTTCATGTCTCTAGGACCAGCGGTTTAGGCTGTACGTTGATCTATCAGTCAGTCAGTCAGGACTTTGAATTTTATATATATAGATTTAAAAACGTATATTTTATAAAAGTAAATAAACAAACGACATAAAAATATAACAGCTTACGGCAATACACAAAAGAGTCATAATTTAAATCTTTACTCTCAAGCAAAGCCTTGCCAGGGCCCTCAGCTGTTCCACGAAGTCTTCTACGAGACATTAAATTTACTGAAACAGTATATATTCACCAATTATAATGTACTAGCTTCTGCCCGCGGCTTCGCCCGCGTGGATGTCGGAAATTATCACATGGGAACGTGCTAACAGGATAAAATGTATGTGCTTCCCCAGGATGCCATCTATCTCTATGCCAAATCAGAAGTTCAGTGGTTTAGGCGTGAAAATGTAACATACAGTTTCAAGTTCAAATCCTCCCCTTAAAAACTGAATTACCCCTTATTGTCCCACCAGTGGTAAATTTTCGACAACTTTATATATCTACTTATTATTAATTATTTTCTGTCAAAAGTATCAATACTGAGTTTCGAGTTACTCAGACCGCGCATTCAATTTCTTCCACACAAATTTAACAGCCCTATATCCCCCTTTGAGGGGTAGTTTTGAAAAACTTATAATAATAAACTTTATTACTTAGGCAAGTATTCTTGCCAAGTTTCAAGTTTATTTTACTAAATGAATAAGATTTTTCATATTAATTGTATCCCCCGCTTTTCACCCTCTTAGGGGTGGAATTTCGAAAAATCCTTTCTTAGTGGATGCCTACTCTTCACGAAGAACACACCTTCCAAATTTCATGTCTCTAGGACCAGCGGTTTAGGCTGTACGTTGATCTATCAGTCAGTCAGTCAGGACTTTGAATTTTATATATATAGATTTAAAAACGTATATTTTATAAAAGTAAATAAACAAACGACATAAAAATATAACAGCTTACGGCAATACACAAAAGAGTCATAATTTAAATCTTTACTCTCAAGCAAAGCCTTGCCAGGGCCCTCAGCTGTTCCACGAAGTCTTCTACGAGACATTAAATTTACTGAAACAGTATATATTCACCAATTATAATGTACTAGCTTCTGCCCGCGGCTTCGCCCGCGTGGATGTCGGAAATTATCACATGGGAACGTGCTAACAGGATAAAATGTATGTGCTTCCCCAGGATGCCATCTATCTCTATGCCAAATCAGAAGTTCAGTGGTTTAGGCGTGAAAATGTAACATACAGTTTCAAGTTCAAATCCTCCCCTTAAAAACTGAATTACCCCTTTTTGTCCCACCAGTGGTAAATTTTCGACAACTTTATATATCTACTTATTATTAATTATTTTCTGTCAAAAGTATCAATACTGAGTTTCGAGTTACTCAGACCGCGCATTCAATTTCTTCCACACAAATTTAACAGCCCTATATCCCCCTTTGAGGGGTAGTTTTGAAAAACTTATAATAATAAACTTTATTACTTAGGCAAGTATTCTTGCCAAGTTTCAAGTTTATTTTACTAAATGAATAAGATTTTTCATATTAATTGTATCCCCCGCTTTTCACCCTCTTAGGGGTGGAATTTCGAAAAATCCTTTCTTAGTGGATGCCTACTCTTCACGAAGAACACACCTTCCAAATTTCATGTCTCTAGGACCAGCGGTTTAGGCTGTACGTTGATCTATCAGTCAGTCAGTCAGGACTTTGAATTTTATATATATAGATTTAAAAACGTATATTTTATAAAAGTAAATAAACAAACGACATAAAAATATAACAGCTTACGGCAATACACAAAAGAGTCATAATTTAAATCTTTACTCTCAAGCAAAGCCTTGCCAGGGCCCTCAGCTGTTCCACGAAGTCTTCTACGAGACATTAAATTTACTGAAACAGTATATATTCACCAATTATAATGTACTAGCTTCTGCCCGCGGCTTCGCCCGCGTGGATGTCGGAAATTATCACATGGGAACGTGCTAACAGGATAAAATGTATGTGCTTCCCCAGGATGCCATCTATCTCTATGCCAAATCAGAAGTTCAGTGGTTTAGGCGTGAAAATGTAACATACAGTTTCAAGTTCAAATCCTCCCCTTAAAAACTGAATTACCCCTTTTTGTCCCACCAGTGGTAAATTTTCGACAACTTTATATATCTACTTATTATTAATTATTTTCTGTCAAAAGTATCAATACTGAGTTTCGAGTTACTCGGACCGCGCATTCAATTTCTTCCACACAAACTTAACACCCCTATATCCCCCTTTGAGGGGTAGTTTTGAAAAACTTATAATGATAAACTTTATTACTTACTTAGGCAAGTATTCTTGCCAAGTTTCAAGTTTATTAACTAAATGAATAAGATTTTTCATATAAACTGTATCCCCCCGCTTTTCACCCCCACAGGGGTGGAATTTTGAAAAATCATTTGGGATTATTCATAACTTGATTTAAAGATTATTTATACCAATTTTCGAGTTAATCAAGTCACGCATTATAATCCTCCCTTGTAAAATTAACTACCCCTTTTCAACCTGTTATGGGTAGATTTTCGAAAAACCCTGATACATGTTACTCTTTATTTTTGGTCTTAGGTATAAACACTGAGTTTCGAGTTAATCGGACCGCGCATTCAAATTATTCCACACAAACTTCAACACCCCTATATCCCCCTTTGAGGGGTAGTTTTCAAAAACTTATAATGATAAACTTTATTACTTAGGCACGTATTCTTGCCAAGTTTCAAGTTTATTTACTAAATGAATAAGAGTTTTCATATAAACTGTATCCCCCGCTTTTCACCCCCACAGGTGTGGAATTTTGAAAAATCGTTTGGGATTATTCATAACTTGATTCAAAGATTATTTATACCAATTTTCGAGTTAATCAAGCCACGCATTATAATCCTCCCTTGTAAAATTAACTACCCCTTTTCAACCCGTTAGGGGTAGATTTTCGAAAAACCCTGACACATGTTACTCTTTTTTTTTGGTCTTAAGTATAAACACTGAGTTTCGAGTTAATCGGACCGCGCATTCAAATTATTCCACACAAACTTCAACACCCCTATATCCCCCTTCGGGGTAGTTTTGAAAAACTTATAATGATAAACTTTATTACTTACTTAGGCGATTAATCTTGAAAAGTTTCAAGTTTATTAACGTAATGAAGAAGATTTTTCATATAAACTGTATCCCCGCTTTTCACCCCCCACAGGGGTGGAATTAAAAAAAAATCGTTTGGGATGTATTCATAACTTGACTCAAAGATTATTTATATTAATTTTCGAGTTAATCAAGCCATGCAGTAAAATCCTCCCCTGAAAAATTGACTACCCCATTTCAGCACGTCAGGGGTAGATTTTCAAAAAACTCTGATACACATTATTCTTTACTTTCAATATTAGGTATAAATACTGAGTTTCGAGTAAATCGGACTGCGCGCTAAAATTCTTCCATACAAACTTTGAAACCCCCCAAACCCTTATTAGGGGGTAGTTTAGAAGTAAAAAAAACTGACAATCTTCATAATTTATTTAGATAAGTATTCGTGCCAAGTTTCAAATTTATTAACTCAAGGAATAAGATTTTTCATACAAACGAATTCCCCCCTTTTCACCCTCTTAGGGGTGGAATTTCGAAAAATCCTTTCTTAGTGGATGCCTACTCTTCACGAAGAACACACCCTCCAAATTTCATGTCTCTAGGACCAGCGGTTTAGGCTGTGCGTTGATCTATCAGTCAGTCAGTCAGTCAGTCAGTCAGTCAGGACTTTGAATTTTATATATATAGATTGTTTTTGAAGGAACTTACCCTTTGGAAACCTCCCTCAACCTATTCCTCAACAGAGAATCGGTTTTACCGTGAAACGTAGTTATTGTTTTATGTTATCTATACTTATAATAAATCTGTAGAAGTGAAAATTCTGTACATTGAAAATATCCAAAAAATAAATGGCAGGGGGTGTCACTTGACCGACACCGAACCCAAAAATGTAATTAAAAAATGTTTTGTCTGTCTGTCTGTTTGTTCAGGCATCACGCAAAAACTACCGGTTCGATTACGATGAAACTTGGTATAATTATTCTTTAATATCCTGGGCACCACACTGGGTACTTTTTATCCCGGAAAAGTATATACAATAAAAAACAAACTTAATTTTGCGGTTCGATCCCTATACCCGATTACCACTGTCTGTACTGTACCAACCGCAAATACTAAGTTTGTCGTAGGTTGGGTCACCCGCAGTGGAGTTCATTTTTATTCCTTTTAGTTTTTAGAGTTATTTAGGTTTATTTTTATATGAGTCGTAGGTATAGATTTTAATTTTAAAGTATAGTTAGTATATTTGATAGTGTACGTAGTGACCGTAGGTTATTTTATAATACTGTTAGATAGGTTTAGTCATTCGTATAGATATTAGTTTTTAGGGATTTTGCTTATTTATTGAGTTTAGATTAGTTATCATCAGAAATAGGTTTATTTAGGTAGGTAGGTATTTAATTTTCTGTTATTGAGTTTTTTTTTTTAAATTAGTTAGGTACTTAGGTAAAGATATCATATAGGTACCCTCTTAATCACCACTAATGAGACACAATTGGTTTTCTATTGTAATTAGCCACAAAGGGCCCGCGACATAGATGGCATTCTGGGGAAGCACATATATTTTATCCTGTTAGCACGTTCCTGTGGGTAAATTTCCGACATCCACGCGGGCGAAGCCGCGGGCAGAAGCTAGTTGAGAATAAATGTGCTTTCAGACCCTTTACGTGTAGAAGCAAAATGTATGTAAACGAAATGTAGTATAGCAAGCAAAATACGAGAATATAGGGACGAGAAAACAATAAATCCTCATAAACTTGAACACTCAAAATATAATCTTTTAACATTTTTTCCATTTCGTTGTTTAAACTAACACAAGTACCTACCCTCAGTGGCCTAATTTAAAACAAACAGCGTCGATCGAAACCACCGCTTATGAAAGTTCAAATTGGATTTAAATCCACGTAAAATATTACCAGAACGAATAATGAATTTATTCCCAATAGAGTGTTTTGTGGTCAACACAGAATTGTTACACACAGGCATTGTGTACAAACAAACAATGTGTTTTGTGTGAATGTAAAATATTTCAGGTCGGAAGCCATATTGGCAACAAAATATAAAATTGGAAAGCTTAAGTTCTAACTACTACTATATACAAAGTTGATACGACAGAGGGGCTTTCCTTTAAACTGCCTATTCTAGGTACCATTTTCAAGCTCTGTACCAAAAATCAATTAAATAAGAGGAGTCAGTCGCAAATTATTTTTTAAAGTTTTTGCACCTTTTGAACACGATGTATCTTTCCTAACAGCTGATTATGTCTAAGCATAGGTCATGCACCTTACAACGATAAAGACATTGCCACTTCGTTACCTAGGTATCTAAGGTCAGTCAAATTTATTTACCAAGGGTGGGTGCGTTTTATTCTGATTTGTAAGCCATTTAGTTTGTTTGAAAAGAATATTTTCTCATTTTTGGCGCTTTTTATTTTTATGCCGTATCGAATTAATACTAAACACGTATAGTATACGTAGTGTAATTTAATGCCCCTCTGTCATATCAACTCTGTATAACTCAGATCAGCAAGATTCCTAATAATCAGATGCACATAAATAGGGGTTCGCTAAGACCAAAAAAGTTTAAAACGGTGCACCAACAAGAAGCTCTAAATAAAAAAGAAATGGTAGGTACGTATCGTGTCTGCAGAAATAAACTAAAATAGTTCTAGTGTGGTATCCGCTGGCGCTCGGTACTCGTTAAAGCAGCGTTAATTCTAGGTATCGAGAAGCGGTACAGCACTAAATTTTTACCTTCCTGCTTGCCTCAAATACCAGGTAATACTCCTCCAGACCGAATTTAGGCCATGGCGACCTATCTCAGTGGAGACTAGACATCGACTCAGGAGATATTATAGTGCATAAGTGTGTGTACAGGTTGCAAGAAGTGTGTGCACAGGTTGCCAGAAGTTCGCCTGACCAGACGCAGAGGCGAACTTCGGATCATTATATGTTCTTCCATACTTTGATTATAAATGCAGAAGTAACTCTCTCTGTCGTTCTATCTGTCTCTGGCTGTAAAGGCTGAACAGATGATTTTGGTGAAATTTGACATACGGTATATTATGACATACGTTAGGACATTTTTTATTTTTTTTATTGACAATGGGCTTACTCTTGACCTCAATCCAGCCCAGAGGCAGGGATGAGATCTACGGTGGAACGAGCTTGCCCAGAAGAACTTATTCACTCTCGTCTTGAAAAGATTCGGGTTGTATGAATTCTTACACTTTGTACGACGGTGTTTCGCCCGTATCAATGGAGATATAGCTTGTAAAAATGCCGATATTATTAGAAAAAAAATCTGGTTAGTGTATTTCAAAAACATACTCGTAGATAAACAATCTGTTTTTAAGAATCCACGAGGAATTTTAATTACCGAATAAATTCACATACATTGATAGAATCTTTTTATAACACTTTATATTTTATTGAATTTGCAATAAAATATCAAAGGTAATAAATTCAATTCGGTGTGACACAGTTTAATGAAATCCCAAGCCAGTTTATGCTCTATAAACAGTACACAATAAAACTGAAAACATTAGCCGATAAATATACATTTTATTGCCACCGATTAACGAGATTAAGTAGCCACCTGACGGGTTTACAATGTTCATGAATTATGTATGAACGTAAACGAAGCAAACGGAGTATGTAAGGATCGTAGCAGGTGGCGCTGTGAGTGTCTGCCTGCCCCGCGGGGAGAGGACGGGAGTGTAGTGTCTGCCTGCCCCACGGGGAGAGGACGTGAGTTTATTGTATTGATTCCATAAAAACTACTCACGAAATAATGTATAAGGTTCTCAACACTATTTTTATTGTTACATCCTATAGCTCTTATTTTTGTTCGTTCGTAAGGGGGGCCCGTGAGGGGCCCGTGGCTAAAACCTGACCGATCGACCTGTGCGGCTGTTATTAAACAGCCGCACAGGTCGATCGGTCAGGTTAAGCTACGCTTGCCGCGGTTGGTCTGTGGATGGGTGACCATCTTTACATACTGAGACCCCTCCGTGCCTCGGAAAGCACGTTAAGCCGTTGGTCCCGGCTGTCATTCGTGGATCTTTGACAGTCGTTACGGGTAGTCAGTAGCCCGAAAGTCTGACAACCAGTCTTACCAAGGGGTATCGTATTACCCAGTAACTGGGTTGTGGAGGTCAGATAGGCAGTCGCTCCATGTAAAATACTGGTATTCAGCTGCATCCGGTTAGACTGGAAGCCGACCCGAACATAGTTGGGAAAAAGCTAGGCAGATGATGTATGGACACGAACTATTTGATAACATACTACTTAGTATAGAGTCAGTGGTAACAATTTGACCACGAGCTGGCCTAGCGAAGTACGTGGTTTAAGAAAAAGAGGCCTGACAACACTGGTTTTGTTCCCACTGACGTGTATCCGATTCCTAATTTTAACTACAATACTAGACTCACATCTGGCAACCATAAGATGGGCCGACGGGACGTCGAGACGAAACCTTAAAACAATCGAGAAATAGTACAAAAAGCCATTAAAGCGATTCTGCCACACTTTCCACACTTTCGCAGAATCGAATACTAAATGATGATTCTTGAGTTCGAATCTCAACTCTATTATCTATTAATTGTTGAATGTTGTATTCCAATAGATCGAGAACCAATCCAGACCAATAATTCGGTCAGACTGACATGAACACGTGTCCTGCAGTAATGCTTGTTGTGCAAAGGGTGAACTTCCAGGGGTTTGTGTGACCTGACATCTATCTCATATCCAAGTCCAAGGACTGTCTCCTTAAGAGCATGATGCCGACGCAATGCCGCTGGAACTAGCCGCTCCATAGTCAGACAAAGACAGTCACTTGGTTGCCGCAGGAAAAGCTGCTTCGTCACGTTTATCAGTTCAAAAGAACTGCTAGGGACCATGTCTCCAAAAGAGCATGACGCCGACGCAATGCCGCTGAAAGCCGCTTGCGTCACTATATGGAAGTGTTGCTCTGAGTACTCTGAGTGTAGATTTGATGTATCGTGTGAGGAATGACTGATCAAATACCAGTTACGCTAGCGTATGGGTTACTCACAATTTAATAATAATAATATGTTTTGCATCCCTCTATTATTACTAGCTTTATAAAATCACATTCAATTTATGTTCATAACTATGAATTCCTAAGTTTTATTTAACATTTCTTTCAATCCTTTCCTTGGTCAATTGATGAGACAAGGCACTGGACTTCGTCATAATTATTTGGAATTCATTTAATCTGTATCGGTGGGAGAGTGTCCAGTCTGGAGTCGAGCTCTATAGGGCTACACGGTGAAGGGGTGCAGCCTTTCCCTGAAAGGGGAACCGATTCAAATACTGATATTTCACATAATAAGGAAAAACGATAATTTTATCAGCCTAAGGCAATTTAGGAACAGTCACAATTTCATCACTACTGCTCTCAACATGATAAAGGAAAACATTGTGAGGAAACCGGTTTATCCTAGAACCAAAAATTCCAGGACATGTGACGCATGATACTACACATAATGACACGTGCGAGTACTACTTTGTATGATTTCACACATGCAAGTGTTACATTGTTGATGTTAGTAGAAGTTTTAAAATAATATTTTTAAATTAGTATTCGCTCTTTATTTGCTTTAAAGTCCTACCCTCTGGTGAACAATCAAAAGAAAGACTGAAGCTGTAGCGAGACTGCATCCTTACCATTTGTTCCACCTTCTAAAAATCTCCTTCCTGGCCATGAGCTGCTTTGGCTAACCTAGAAGTCTTTGAACATACTCCGGACCCAGGTTTGATAAAGCAAGGAAAACCTGTTTCATTTCATAGATAACTCCACCTTGTGTGTAAATGTGGTGCTGTTCCACAAACAATGGGACACTTAAAAAATAGTGTTTTTGTCCTGGGGGCCTACTCAATACTCAATACATTTATTTGCATTCCACAATGTGAACTTAGGTGGTAGGTACATTACAAAATATACATAATTTTAGATCATTGTGGACTCCGAAGTGGAAAGTGCGAATGTTCGGATCGGACCGACACACGTCCGAACCGAATATTATTTCAATCGGCTCAGTTGGGTCGGGACCATAATCAATATTCGAAAGAGTGAAGGAGTGTAGGATCGGAACCGACCGAACAAATAGTAACTTCGTAGCAGGAAACGGCCGAACATTCGGCCGATACTACTTCGGAGTAGACCCCCTGTAGTGTGCACTTTACAGGAACTGATGGACGCTAGTGATGGTGCCAAAGACGTAGCCGAGTTCTGGGCCGAGTCCATTTAGTCCACCATCGACCAGCTAAAAAGAAGAAGCTCCTAATTTAAAGATAATTTCTTCTACACCTTTGAACTCTTATATTATCTATTTGAATTAATTTTCAGTAATAAATCACGTTCATTCGTCGCCTCAAATCTAGATAAGTCTAAGAGATCACAATAAATTAAGAAGGTTACGTATCGCCGTACGTGGCTCGCATCTTTAGTGCCCACAGTGAATTTAACGACTTTTCCACGAAGATTAACTAGGTGACAATTTGATCGTATTTTTATAGTATCTTAATAAATTAGTAGGTATTTAAAATACACTTGATTTCATCCAAAAGATGCTTAATTCTGTTTTTCATTAGGTGGATATTTTAGCTTTTAAGCACTCTTAAATTTTTTTTTTTCATTTTAGTTTTCATGCAATTGAAAAGACTGAGGTCTTCATTCCACCCTGACCGCAATACGCTTGTCCCAATTTGTTTGTCGGCGCAACATTTATTTTTCTTCCATACTTCTCATTTAGTCGTCATCTCGGTAGTCACGCCCTTTCCATATCATCCTTCACACAGTCCTTCCATCTTTGGTCTTTCCCTACTATTACAGTAGTCCACATGCATACTCAAAACTTTACTCACGACATTTTCCTCATTTCTCCGCTTTACATGCCTATATTGATAAGACTTAGGTATACAATATAATAATATGAGAAACTGCGTGATATTTCCTAACTTTTTATGGACCAGAAACATAACATTTGCTCTACAGAATCACAAAGTTATCTCTCATTTTCACGCAAGTAATAGTCACTCGAAAATAATGCCAAACGTAGGTACATATTATTAATTAAAAAAATTGGCAAAAGAATGATTCAACTAAAATATTGGTGTTGAATTTATTTAACAACAATCTTCCGTCTGATGAAGTAACTATTTAAACACTACCTGAAATACTATATCAAAGTCACCTGGACCCAAAGTGTCCTGGACCAATACACGAGCCCCACGGAGCATAACATGTACTAATTGGTACCAGACTAATTATCGACAATAATTGGGCCGCGCCTCGCCCGCCGCCCCGGGTATATTTTATATCAAATGTGCCGCTCCGATCAAATGGTCAGTAATAGTAATTAAAATTAGGTCCATAATTGACGTATTGGTTATCGGTAGGTAAGTATGTTTATTTAGCAGATATCGGATTTATAAAATCAGGAAATTGCCCGATTCGTAAATTGTATCGTGATTATATGAATAATGAGACATTTGTTTTTTAGAGGTTGTTCAAATACTAATTTATTAAATAGAAGCCTGAAAACCTAACATGAATCTTTAAAATATTTGCCACACAATGGTCACAAATTCTACACCTGACCAGCTTGAATACCATTTTACCTAGAGATCCTGTATAGTGAGATGCATTTTTATTTGCCGTATTGCCAACGTCGTAATTGTATATTCAAAAAACCAACTTCTCTGCAGAAAATATCTACAACATAAAGCCACTTCCATTACACTCCATAAATCTTCGACTCCTTTATATTAAAAGTTGAAAACAGACATTTATACAAACATACTTCTTTGTACTTCGAGATTTCAATTTCTTCGTGAACTCTTCGAGAATATTTAACATTGGTGCAATAAAACATGCCATGCAATTTCACCTAAGTAAGTTCTGTAATAAAGGCACTTCTTGAAATTTCCCGTTTTATAACTTCATTGCTTTTCAAATATCTAGTGTAAAAAGGTGTTTCCCTAGGAATAATTTACAGGCAATAAAATAAATCTTATGAAAAAAGATTTGTTGATAGCAATTCGACAAGTCTTCTTTCTAGTTCAAAGCGTAACTTGACAACGTGGGGTGTTGAGTTTAATCATTACGTGTAGTAATAATAATGTCAGATTAATAAAAATGTGAGTTAAATCAACACATGTCGACTGTACGATTTCGATCACAAATTAAAAATTGAAATACTCCTTTATAATGCCTGGAGTTGGAAATGGAAAGTAACTGGTTGATAACACCGTTACGTAGTATATCCCTAATCCCTTCATAATTAATAGCAACCAAACAATATCGCAGTCTCACTAACATAGCGGTATATTAAAATTGAATATGCATCGTTCGTTCTCTCTGTACTTTAATATTCATCGCTCGCTCACTACACAACTCAATAAAACGTGTTTACGAGCGGCAGGCGATGTATAGCGAAGCGGGTGCCCATGAATTGCTAACGTGCGATCAACTTGCGCATTATGTAGGATTTTATTCGACTCAGATATGCGAAGTATCGAGTTAAGAGTCACTGCAGTTGGTATAAAGTGTGGAATTATAGCAGCTTTATAATATTATGTGAGTGAGCGGCTGGAGTGTTTAGAAGCAGAATATTATACTCGTTGGTAAGTTATTAAACTTGGCACACGGTTTATCATTTAAAATGGTGTTATTATTTATTTACTATGTGTGTTCGCAACAGTGTAGGTAAATTATTACATCTAATAATATGCAGTTGAACTTGTAGCTTACGTTCCGAGTTAGTTTTTGGGCTATTTTTGTTATAAAATAACTAACATCACGCCTGTTACGTCCCGAAGGTGAAAGCAAAGGGGTTGTACACACTCATTTAATTGAGTCGCAAGCAATGAAGGGCAAGTCTATTGGCATCAACAGGGTATACATTCAAACTGGGATGCTATAACTTTAAACCGTCCAATCATGTACCTACACTTGGAGACATTTACAACCTCTACGCTCCAGTACTTACGTGCACAAAAGTGGGCATAAAATGTTGTGTGTGATGCAAGTTGCGGTCGTGAGCGGTCTGCCGCGCCATTACACGGAATTGTGACAAATTGCTGGAAGCGCTGAGCGCGTCTGTACAGATACATGTAGGGGGAACAAGAGAGTTTGGAAATAAACGTTTTTCCACTTCAAGGTAATGATGATTTCCAGTGCGTAATGTATTTTAAAGCAAACTTCTTAGAATAAAGTATCGTTTGGGAATTCAGAGACTCAACAAATAAGATAGAGAGAGAGAGAGAGAAACAGTATATTTAAAAGATTAATAAACTTTTTTTTGGTAACTATAACGAAATTCTGCAATCACCAATGCGCCATCTGTCAATATGGTCACTATCTGTCCTACAATTCAACAAGGGTGAACATTTTAAAATGTTTGTATCTATTATTATATATACAAACATTGTATTTTGTATCTATAATCTTATTATGATAACAAAGTAATAGTAGGTATAAGTAGATGTCCAGTGTCCGGGCAGCGGCCCCCGGTCACCGCGGTAACCTATTTCCCTATAACAGCTGACTTATTTCCGAGGGAGATACTGATCAATATGGAAATTTATGTGGAATATCATAAAAATACAAGGGATGATAAAATGTTAAAAATAAATAGTAGAGCAATTCAGATGCATGGAAGCTGCACCATGACGATGCAAATAATTGACCTATGTATTTATACATAACAACCCTATTGGTAAACGATGAGTAACACGACGGTGATGATGATGAGTATGATAATGATGCGTCACTTACCCCACCTTGATCTTCATTGGCACATAGAACATTCTCACGGTAATGCAACTATAAAATGTTTCAAATAAAGACAGTAAATACTCGTATGACATTTGGATTTTTGATATCGTGAGTGATATTCTCACATCCAACATCCAGCAGACCTGTAACAATCTGTTGCACGTAAATGGGTAAATTTAATTAGCCCATAACTTTAATTTCCACTTTTTATTGAACACCAAAACAAGGGCTTGTGCGATAATGACCCTTAAAAAGGTTAACAAACCATTATTCAGGCTAATTACTTACGGCAATTTCTCTCAACTGTAAAGAACAAGCTATATAAAAAAATCTCTCTTAAAAGTACATTAAAGTGTTCCCAGACTGTTCGCAGCTCGTAAATCAATTAAGCTGGACGATTAGCTCATGTATACGCTACATGTGTAGGAAGGAGGGTGATCCACTATTTAACAACGACTAACTTGAATTGGGACAGAATGGAGTTTGTATCAGTTGGAGTACATCGTGATTGCCTTACGCTGGCAATATAAATAGAGGCGAGGACAATATTTCCGGCTAACTTTGTCTAAAGGTTGGCTTTGCGCTGAGTGGTTCAAAAATATTGTAAGGCTTTTATAATTATAATTGGCGAAATGTGGGTGTACTAAAATAATAATTACCCAAATGGCAATGGAGAGTACTATGCTTGGAGTTTCCCTACGTGATCGAATATGAAGAGATCCGCAGGAGAATCAAGGTAACAGACACACAAGGGACATAGCCCAAAAAATTGCCAAACTTAAGTGGCAGTGGGTAGGACTCATTGCTCGCACAACAGATGGCCGATGGGGCCAAAAGGTTTTGCAGTGGAGACCGTGTACCGGAAGACGTAGCGTTGGAAGGCCTCTCACAAGGCCCTATGTCCAGCAGTGGACGTCTTTCGGCTGAAATGATAATGATGGAGATGGGTGTACCAAAAAAACAAGAAACAGGCGTGATACGTTTTGTGTCTTCTCATTATGATCGTTTCTGAATGCCTATTTAGTTGAATACATTGTGGAAACGCACGAGGGGCCCGTGGCGAAATAATAACAGCCGCACAGGTCGATCGGTCAGGTTAAGCTACGCTTGCAGTGGTTGGTCTGTGGATGGGTGACCATCTTTACATACCGAGACCCCTCCGTGCCTCGGAAAGCACGTTAAGACGTTGGTCCCGGCTGTCATTCGTGGATCTTTGACAGTCGTTACGGGTAGTCAGAAGCCCGAACGTCTGACAACCAGTCTTACCAAGGGGTATCGTATTACTCAGTAAGTGGGTTGTGGAGGTCAGATAGTCAGTCGCTTCATGTAAAATACTGGTATTTAGCTGCATCCGGTTAGACTGGAAGCCGACCCCAACATAGTTGGGAAAAGGCAGGCAGATGATTGTGAAAACGCAGGACAAACTGATTGACAGTTTGAATAAAACTGTTAGTGTTAGCCTGCATCATTCCACTGCTGGGAAAAGGCCTCTGACTATTTTTTATTTAAATATATTTTAACAGCTGAGTCTTGATTCTTTTAATGGCTTTCTAAAATATTGTCACGTTAAAACAAACGTCACTAAAGTTTACTCATACCTTTCTCATTCATCATCTGCCAAGCCTTTTCCCAACTATGTTGGGGTCGGCTTTCAGTCTAACCGGATGCAGCTGAATACCAGTATTAGCGACTGCCTATCTATCACACCTTTCTCATTACAGAAATACCAAGAAAAAATAATACCAAGAAAAAATAGTCTTAAATTGGCAATTAAGTAGCTACCAGAGTAGGTACTCTGCACAAAACCAGCCTTCCCGTAGCAGACGAGAAGTTAATTACCGTTCTTTCATTCACTATTTATGTAATTTTCAATAGCCTCGCCTACTTGAGAAGTAGACTCCACGCTAAGGCCGGCTACAAGCTTACCACATTATATCGAAGCGTACTTTATTGCTACCTTTGGCACCGCATCTACTGTTAACATATTTTTTTATGCCTAATACAAACTGTGCTAACGATATTTTCTCTTATATTTTTTCCCTATTTTTATTGGAAATTGAACCTAAAACAGTAGGAGCCCACACTTATTACTACCTACACTACATGTCACATGAACAGAAACCATTTGTTTTAGTCAAAGGCGACGCTGGCTGGATGTGCGTATATATTTGAGGGATAGTACTCGTAACAGTGACTAGTAGATAATTATTCAACGTCTAATGTGGGTGGCGCCGTCTGGCCCAAACTGATTTAGATAAAAATGATCGACTTTGTTTCTATGCTAAACATTCTGACACCGTTTTTTTGCGTTATTTGTAAAAACACGCTGAGCAATAATAACACAAGGCCGTAAATCATTAAACGAAAGATGGTGACAAGTGTGAATCAAAAACGAAGATGCAAAGTCATCCTCGCCGTCTTATTACCATACTATACTATTAATCATATCATTTTAGTTTAAGCCAAATGCAATCTCTGAAATAAGATACCCACAAGAAAATACAAAACAAAAATGCACCACCACTAGTAGGTATGTAAGTACAGTATCTTTATTATTCCAATAAAACATTTTGAAGGATTACCAATGAGAATGCTCTCACAGACGTATCGATGCTGATTCCATTCGAATTTACTTTCCAATCCTTTGGGAAATCACGTTTTTGTAGTGTATTGACAAATGGTGTACTTTGACCAAAAAGTCTCTTAGTTGTACCTTACTATAAGTAACTATGCAGAAGTGTACCTATGATCTGGATATCTGTAGTATCCGTATATCCCCATGAGTAAAAGACGAGTAAATGTTATGAAAAAATTATAACTTATATATTTTAATTTCGATCCAGGCTTGGATGCAAAATGCAGCAATAAGCACACCATGTAAAGATTCGGTCATTACAATACTACATGCAAAGCAAACCTATACTCGCCCCCTCCACGGGGTATCCTCAGGAGTTGTTGACTCCTCTTCGTTTTCATTTGCGTTATGCATCCAAGCCTGGATGAAAAATGAATGTTATTGTGGAATTTAAACTAAATATTTTTGCATGACTTTGTACCATCATGGATTTACGCGAAGTAACGCTTGATTCTATAACTTCAAAATGTGTGTGGTTTTTTATAAATTTAAATGAATGAAAAATAAAAAAATTACAAAATAATAGAACAGCGATTAGTCGCACCTGCGCAGCGCACCTAGCAAGCCGTCTCCCCGGATATTGTCGGCACAACGCGGCCCGCAGTAATTAACCTCTGTGTTTGTCTTGAACCGACCTCATCCGACCTCATCTAGTTTTAAAATATGATTGACGTGTAAAAGTGTTTGTACAAACCTACTTACAAAAATAAAATCATTTATCATTTATCATTTATCATTTATCATTTATTTATCATTTAACGTCGCCGGCTTGCCAAGAAACCGGTTTGCTTTTACACTAACCGGTTTATTCCCCACACGGGTGTAGCCGGTGAACGATTAATGCCACCGGGCTTGGAACCAAAGATATCGGATCTAGAACGGAGATAGAAAGCCGAATACATTTGCTAATACCGAAACGCCCAAGTTTTACGGGACGCCGTAGAATGGATGTTGTAGTTTAAAGGCATGGTTGGTAAAATGAAATCGGGACGCGTTGTTCGGAGGATCGAATCAAAATTGTAAAAAAAAAAATTTTTGTTTCATATGTAAGACGTTTGCGAGTATTTTCAACAGGTTTTAAGTTTGATTGCAAGTCAAAATGTAAAAACAACTTTAAGCATAACTACGTGTTATGAATATGTAACGCTACACATAACTACGTGTTATGAATATATAACGCTACACATATGAATAACATGTAGTTGCGCTTATTTTGGAAACCAACGTGTCGCGCTATGGTCATGACCACGCAGGCATTAAATGCAATGTTTCAAGTTCACGCCACATGTCACGCAATACCTACGCTAATGATGCACTAAAGTTACAAACATACACATCAACGTTTTGGCTTCTTAGTCCATTCGCACGAATTTACTCTCTCAAATTTTGTGCAATAAAGTATAGAAAAAAGGACACCATCAGCGCACAGAAGTGACAAGAGTAAAATGTTTTGTGTGTTGTAAACGTTTTAGATGTACAAAAAGAATATTTTTTTGTAATCAAAATTAATTTCTTATGATATTCAAGGATTTGCATGAGTGTCGAAGCAACTTTACGAGTCTCGACGACAATGTGTGTCGATGAGACTGTCACGTGTGTCCACGAGAGTCATCAACTTCCTGCACATTTAAATTACGCCTTAGTCCATTCAAAGCATGACAAGTAATTTATTTTCGCTTCCCATCATAAACACCGCTCCACTATTTGCTGGAAACCATTTAATCAACAAAATTAACAACTTATTTGTCAAATTCTAAGCTTGGCTCTCGCCACCAATTAATGTTTGTTCATCGAACCATTAACATGTCTATGTCATTTAGTTAACCGGACAACGTTTCCGAAATTCAATCAATTATCAAATGATTGTATGTATGTGTGTATGTACCTAATTAATTCTGTCAATCATGTTTTTAAACGTGTCTAATCAATTGATTACATAATCAGCCTATAATGTTCCCACTGCTGGGACACAGGCCTCCTCTCTGTGAGAGGGAGTGGGCCATAATCTACCACGCGGGCCTAGTGCGGGTTGGTAGATGTCACATGTCTTCGAATTTCTGGTTCTAGGACATGCCGGTTTTCCTCACGATGTTTTGCTTCAGCGTTTTCAGAGCAATCAATTAATTACTTTTATGTTTTAGTTTGACAAACAAGTCCAACCAGTCCAGTTAGTGTTCCATGTGATGAAATTAAATTGCCACAATTTTTCTAGTTGCATTATTTTCTAGATAGTAAATCATCATTATTTCAGCTGGAAAACATCCATTGCGTCACATACTCGTAGGCAGAGGCCTACGAGTATGTGACGCAATGGATGTGTTCGCAATGGAGCCTAAGCACCGCCATTTTGACCGGTTCTGTGCTTCGCGCATCCTGCGAATTCCTGCGGCCTTCACCAGGTCATCTGTTCACCTCGTGGGAGGCCTTCCAATGTTATGTTTACCTAGGACTTACTATCCAGTTAGGTAGGTCCAACTTCGAGAAAGATGTCAATCGTTGAATACGATTCGACTGGGTAGCGTTCGGGAAGCTACGCAATATATTCTCGTCCCACGTACCACAGTGTCTCAAGACGAAAGTCTTTGACCAATGCGTGTGGCAAGTGATGAACTAAGGCGCTGAAACATGGTCGCTCACAATAGGCCTTGTTGAAAGGCTGAAAGTCACCTAAAGGGCAATAGAGACTATGACTGGAGTTTCCCTACGCGATTGAATCAGAAATGAAAAGATCTGCAGGAGAACCAAGGTAACCGGATTAAGTGGCAGTAGACAGGGTACATTGCTACCGGGTACCGGAACACGTAGAGTAGATAATAAATAAAGACGGATATTTCATAATATTGTATCACATAATAGTTACCAAGTACTATATTTGCAAAACATTGCAGTAACTGTAACGCGTGATACTAACTGGCTAAGTTCACAAAAGAAGCTTAAGTGTTAACTACTTGCAGCGACTTGCAGCTACTTGCAGCTTAGCGCGGAATTTGTGAGCGAAACACATCTTAGGAGCGAAACATGGCGCTTGTTTGCTTACGAAGGACGCTCGTAGATTCGAGTGAAGAAGTCCGTTCACGAAGCAGAAATTAAACAATAACCCTACGTTTTTTTGCATTACTTTATTCAGCTTCTTTGCTTTACTAATTAATGCAAACAGTAATTTTTTTAAGTTTAGTAAAATTTTTGGACAAAACTGATTTAGACAGGGATAGATCTTGTCTGATGCTATATATGTTCAGTCTTGCTTATTAAGCGTTTCTCATAATTAGCTACTAAAACCATGTTGCAAACAATGACCTTTAGAAAGTAGCTGAACTGTTACAATTTTCCCCGCTCTCAAAAATGTATAAAACATCTCCCAAATGATTCCCGCCACCAACCGTTATCTCCCATGTTTTACCTGGAGCTTGATTTACGCGAAGTCCATCACTTTGTCCAGATATAACACACAGTGCCCATGTCACATTGCCCGGATATTCCGTGTATTTGTGTTGGTCGTCAGATCGTTACACCAGATACTGTTGGAAGGTAATTGGTAAAAACCATTCAAATAAAACGAACGATTTTTTTTCTAACCCGTTACCAAGAATTTTGTGATTGATACCGAAGTGTTCAGTCGGTAAATTGGCGACGTTTGTTGTTGTTCCATTTTTTTTTTTAAGGTTACAAAACATCTTGTAAAATCATTCTCTATCTCATCACATTCAAGTGTTAAAGCTATTGACAAGAAGCGATGCAACTAACTCCACAGCAAATCGGTTGTGTCACACGAAAGACTCACAATAAGTACCTAGAACTATCTATTTCACAGTCAAATACGTATATCTGTTGCGTGATAATGCAGATAAAATCAGATTCCCATTTACCCTCAAATCATATGAAACATAAGTATTATTCACAACTCCGCACCTTTCATTACCTTTCCCTCAGACATTATTTTCTCTTCTTTCATTAGTATTCGCGAAATCACAACACGTATATTTCTTTTGCCGGGTCATAAATATGACCTACCCATTTCGGGTCTGAATTAGGCAGGTAGATTCAGCAGGTGGACTTTTATACAGGCCACATGAAAAGTTAATGCTTGTTACGTGTAACTACCATCCTTTTCAGCCCCCAAATATAACCTGCGGACTAATTGCGATACACACTTACAATGGCAATGCTTTCCATTTTGATAATGCAACACAGTTATTATTCATCTCTTAACTGCCAGGGCTTATTTTATATTTTAAATTGTTTCTTTTTTACATTGTTCTCACATATAGAAGCAATAGGAATAATGTACCCAGGATTTTGTAATAATAACTTGATTTGAAAGAGTGTCCTTGGAGTTTCTTCCCCTTCTTCTCCATAGAGATCTACGCTTTGGAATGGGCAACTAGCTTCAACTTTCTGACTGACCGACTATTTAATGTTGACAATTCAAAAGTGCCTGTAAATGGTCTAATTGAAATAAATGATTTAAGTTTGAGTTTGAGTATTACAAATTATTAATACAGCATGTACCAAAAACCCTGTCCGATCCCTAAGAGTATTACTGCGTACACATATACGTAACCATTTTATGGATTTGAGATTATTATTTTTCCCCAGTGAATATAATTAAATAAAAATAAAAACTGATCAAAGGCAACACTGATCGCTCGACAAAGTTCACCTACAGTTTTGTGTCAAAGAAGCCGCCTGAGCGAGACGGTTTGTATGATCCCGTGTCATGAACCTGCTTTGTCGCGTGCCGCCAAACAAACTTTTATCGAAAGAAACCTACGCTACGTCATACCTGCCTACGCGTAGGTATCAGCTGATACTGGTTTGTAGGCATGGTGATCCGGATTTCAGATACACTCTCTGTATTTTGTGTTTCAGACCTAATTCTGTTTATCAAGAAACAATTAATTGAATTAAATGTAGCCCTGACAAGGGCTTTTTTTAAATGTGATGTGCTTTTGGCAATGTACTAACCGACTGCAGGTATCAGTTTATTAAAACGTTCACATGTTGTTGTTGCATACTTCGACGATCATACTCCACATGTCCACCTCCAACACTAATACTCATTCGACACCTTTTCACTAATTTTTTTTCAAATATACCTAAGAATCAATGTTTATGAATTTTCTTAGAAATGCTTCGAATTGTGTTTGAACGTGTGTTACGCAATTGGTTTTCTTCCAAATTAAGTGTACAGATTGGTAATCTCAGGGCGATGGTACGGCAGCATCTCAAGCTGCTTAATGTGATCGATACCCATTAACAGTTTTGATGAGTCAAGCTTATTAGTTACCTACTAGATATTTTAATTAGCCTTCAGGAAATGACGGATAATTAATGCACTTATAATGTATTATTAGTAGCACGCAAGGAAGCTGCTCGACCTCACAACCTTCCATAATAAGGTTCCGTAATGCACCTTCTGAGCTATATCTTTAGTGTAATGGGTACTCATGGTATAATTCATCTCGCTGGGGGTAAATAAGGGTAAATATTCGTATTTACCCTTATTTCGCGTGACGGGTACTTCATCAAGTCAAGGGTGTTATAGGACGAAGTTGTTTCGCAACAGAAACTGGTTTCAGTGGCACTATTTAGTGATACGTAGTGACATTGTGCTGATAGTGCGGGTTTGTGAGGAGGTCATTACTATATAAGTTTGGTTAATTATTTAGAATGTACTTGTGTTTTACAAGTTGATTCTATGATAATTTGGTTCGGAAATGATGTGTTCCATACAATAATATTTCGAGTGGACTACTAAGTGAATTCTCTACACATATAAAAGTTTAAAAATCTGGTTAAATTATTATTTAAATATAATATTATCAAGACTTAGTTCTGTATATTGACAATACGCTGTCAAATATATTTACTAATAACCCTTTTGGGAAAATCCTTGCTATCAGTATATCGATTGGCTATCTAACACAACCTTGATTCCACGAAACAATCCCTTATCAATATTCCTATACGTGTAACCTTCGTGTAACATGACACAAGTCAAAATTCGACCATTTTCCCACTAACATCGGTGATCAATACCTTCCGCCAATTATGACGTAACTCCACAGTATTTCCAATAAAACTTTATTGATGTTTAATTTGAACATTCCTAATAAACACGAGCATTAGACCATGACGGAATTGTCTAGTGTTCCGATTACTGAAATGTAATGAAATTTCACTAACACTGCCTCGTCGGCAACCGCAGACCTATAACGATATAACTGAAGCTTTTGTCACGGGATTATCACACGTATTACTGCGAGTGAAAGGGTGATTATTGTGTGTGGACAAGTTTTAATTAAATTATAGCATCTTGTGTACAAAGCGGAAATTGTAGTAACATTAACAGATCATCTGCTGCGAGTGACTCCAGCTGAATGTGAGCTTGTTGAGGAAAAAGATATGTTCGAATCAGTTAAAATTAGATGCCTTACCGCGAAAATGAAATTATGTTTTTAGAGTCAATTAAGGCACAAACGTTTATATTAATAAATTAATTGGCACTCCGTGTTTTAGGCTACTATTTAAAAATTCATTTGACATTCATAGCTATTAATTAGTGGTGATAGTCAAAGGAATTTTTAAATAGTGTGAATGCATGGCAATGTAGTAGGTATTGAGCAATGAAGTAGACCAAAATTACAAAATAAAGCTTGTACATTACTAAAAAAAAATATATAAAACGCACTTCAAAGAAAGGAAATAGTGTTAACTCTTTAAAACTCTAAGCACTTTCCAAAGAACTTTTCAATAAACAAATGCAGTAAGCTCCTAAGCCCACGGAAAGGTCCCACAGTGCCGCCCGTCAGTGCGATTTACGACCAATAGTAAAGAAGTTGGTCGCAGATATGTACGTTGGACGGCAGCCAGAGCTCGCGTGAAGCCGCGTATAACACATAAAGTATTTGCTTTTAAAATGTTTGTTGTGAACCGTGGCCGTTTGTTTTGGTGGTATCTGGTTTAGGAATTTACTGGTTTTTATTTAAAAATGTCGTGTGAGGTGTTGAGAGTATTTTTAGATCCCGAAAACCCGGAAGGTACGTCTCCTTGTCTAAGTAGATCAACTAGATAGTGTTATGATTTTATAGGAATATTTCTAACACTATGTTTAGACATTCACCATTCAACTAGTGTCACTTGTTCAGGTTTCCAGATAAGTGAACGTCGCGTCTTTTCTCGACTTTGACTGCATGAGAATAATTTAAGCCGCGTTAAAAAATAATACCAGGCTGATGGAAGCGGAGCAAGTGACAGTCCAGGATACATCCCACATTCAAAATTCGTGGAGGTAACTTTATCGCGGAAAACACATCATGGCGATTGTTTGAATCACACACCTTGTTCCTCATTTTTTCCACTACATAACCACATCAGTTGCTACATATTATTGTGTAAGTAACATTACCCTCATTAGTCTCCCGGTCCATTGGTCGTCAAGCGTATAACATTGCTTGTCACTCGAGTGTAGTCGAGTGTACTCGAGTGTGTCAGCCGTGTCACAAGACAGGGCAATGTTATTGAAAGCCAATATTATTGTTATTATGGAATCGGTTTAATGAGGTGGTGACAACGTTCGCGTCACTTTTCCAAGAAATCGTTGTCAATGGGCTAGCTATAGCTTCCTTTATGAGTTATTGATTAGGAAAATTAGGCCTACTCAGCTCAGACAGTCAAGTAATTATTCACTGCTACTTTTTCATCTTCTATGGTGTCGTATACTAATACGACGTATATACATAATCTGCGTTTGCTATTTAGTTTCCAAACATGTAAACATAAATGATTTTTTGGAAAAGCAACTTAAATACCCACACGTAAACTTCATTTTGCATTTTTTTTTGTTACTTTTTCAATAGTACCTACCTACCTACTAGTCATTCTAAGATCAACTTAATAAACACTTAAAGATTGATTGATTGATCTTATGTGTGAGGTTCTTCAGAAAGGCCAGGTGCGTAGTACTCGCAACCGGCGTGCGTGTATGGCCAGGGGGACAATTCTCGTCATTTTAAGAACGTTCACAGTCTGATCTCTGTCTCAAACTGTCAAAAAATCCTCTAATTTCCCTACATTTTGTCATTTGTTTGTCGTTGAGATGACACTGCGACTAGATTTTGAACTTTTTAAATTACAAGAATTGGCCTTCTGGTGTATTAATGTAAACGAATAAAAAGGAGTTGTAAGGAGCGTATCAGGTGTCGTTCTGTAGTTTCTACCTCATGGGATGAAAGTGTGAGTTTATGTATGTAAATATGCTATTTGTTTATATGTAAATACAATAGACGAATTTGAATAGACCTTAAGTACGACATAGTAATAATAATGCCGAGATTCAACGATAAGCCAATTGCCAGCTTAATATTGCGCAACTGCATACCCAGGACCGAACGTTTAATTAATATGAAATTTTCATTTTTGATGGTCTTGTGACGCACTCAAATGCACACTCTTGCATAAGTTTTCATATTAATTATTAGTTGGGGTACTCTGTTTACAATTATTACTCACATGTAACAATATTACTATAATCTATAAACACATACGAAGATAACACTCACCGCTAACAAGCGTCGCTAAAACTTAGATAATAACATTACTCTATTGTGGTGACCGTGAGTAATGAGTGTGAACATCAGTTTCAGTTGAGACGCCTCGATTCACCCACAGTACCTACCTAATTACTGGTTATATCAGAGTCATTAGCAAATGGAGTACTCATTAGACAAATAATTTAGTTATCATCAGTATTGTGACCTTGATGAGAGCTATCCACAACGATGGAAATACCGGTAATCATAAGCTTGAGGTATTAAGGTCATATAGTTGTTTAAGTCCTTCGTACACTGGGTACAAAATGTCATGCAAAAGTCAGGTAAACACTTCAAATATGTTTGTATATTTTTTTCTGAATCCAGCCGTCTGCTATCTTTCCGCCGTTCACGACTTTATGTGCTACGAAGGCGTAGCAAAGTGCTACGGCGTAGCAAAACAAATGTAAGACGTAGCAAAACAGCGTAGCCAGTTGGAATAAGAAAATAGCATTGTTATAAGTATTCCCTTTGTTTCATACTCCGTGGTCTTAAGTCGTGGGCGGCAGAAAATTCGTAACTCACGTAAATTCAGTCTAGACTTGCGTGAAGCACTTTGTACAGTTTTTGTTCTAAGGCGTAGGCTGCAAAGAAGTGGATCTCCGTCAATCTGTTGAAGTGATGTTTGAAAGCGTACTTTGCAACTTTTTGCATGGTAGGTATGAAAAATTTTTCTAGGCAATTTTCTCAATTCAATTCTTCTTAAGGTCATCATTATTTTCATGTTGGTATTATAACACATTATTATGCGGCTTAGTAGAAGCCGTATGAAATAGTTTTGGGCAAAAAAGATAAGTTTGTATAATAGGAGCAAGCAATCCGGATTCTGAATTAAGTAATCAAGTTCAAGAGAGCAAGTTCAAGAGAGCAAGTTCAAGAGAGCACGTTCAAGAGAGCAAGTTTGGACAAAATAATAATAGAAAAATAACATTTTTTGTATAATTATGTAGATACAGTTAATCCATGACGTTATTACAAGCATAAATTGTATTATTACGGTTTCTCAAAAACAATTATAGTTAACAATTAAGTTCATCGGTGCCTATTTCCAGTAACTGTTAATGACAACAGCGCTCATTGTGTTCGCATTTCATTAAACACTTAGTAGTTATCACTGCGACTATTAGAATAACATATAACCAGCTTGTGTCTGACACGCTTACAGAGTAAAGGTAAATGATAATTACCATATCGTTAGACTTTACGCTCATATGATAGTGTGTTTTATACATTTCTATTTGTAAGCAATTCGGACGACCAGGGAGAGATCAGGCGCAAGACCAACGGCATTACGTGCTATCCGAGGCGCGGGGGCTGCACAGCACCAGCTTCCAAACTCCGGGATGTTACTGAGACATTCCTAATGGTAAAACTCAATAACACTTTGCCCGAGCCGGGAATCGACGCTCAATAGTCGCACTTGCGACCACGAGACCAAGGGGACAGTTATAGAGGTTATAAGAGTACATTAACCTAAATTGTCAAATGAAAAACAAGTTTTAGAGGATGTAAAATGCAACGTGTAAGTATCGAATTGATATTTAAATTAACTTATTTCATGTGAAATTTAACATTATTGTTTGTATGTATGTATTATTATTGTATGTAATGTTAAAACGCAAATTGCGCTCACATTTGCAAGTGAGCGCAATTTGCGCTAGCAGGAAGCATGTACCTTTTATATCCTACTAAAGACCTACAGTCATTACAAATTGTAAACGTATACAAATAAACAATAAATTTGAATTCTGGATAAAAATGATTACTCAATTTTTAAATGGCAGAAAAAATTGCACAGGAACGTCTCAACAAAGAAGAAATAAAACTCCAGCATCCAGATTCTACTATTATTCCCCACATGTATGGTGTATGTTTTCAGGTATGAGTTATTGTTCCTTTCCAATGAGATTGTACAAGACCACTGCTAACCTTCACAGATACCTATAATATGTTTTGTTTGATCCTGTTGGGACGAGAACCCTACAACATCAGAACATTTAATGTGAATTGGTCAAGCGTGATGGGTGTAAAGCGATTCAAAGGGTTCATTTATACATAATTAAATTACGTTGCTTTTTAAATTAATTAATAATTTATTGATTACACCAAGTAATGTTTTTGTGAATAAATAAAAAATGTGTTGATAATAGCAAAAGACAATGACCAAAAGTCGTAACAAAAAGTCTCATGCATCAAGATCGAAATATTTTAGTAATTATTTTCACAATTTTTACGACATGACACGTCAGGTATTTGATTTTTGAACAGGGAATTTAATTTAAAGTGAAAAAGTGTTGATATTGTTGTATTCTCTATAAATGACGTTCTGTTTTAAATGATATGATTAATGTAACCTTGAATTTTGAAAGTGTCATGATCACGTCTTTCAAAAAATATGCAAAAAAAAAATTCTTGGCCGACTACATTAATTAAAAATAACTAGAATAAAATAGAATAGAATTTTTATTTAAACGATTATCATTTTTTTAGAGCAATAATGGCCGTTCGTGTATGACATGTCAAACAAAATAAAGTAACTAGTTTTCAGGTTATTTCGATTTTTTTGAAAATCACCGATACCCGGGTTTTGTTTACAAAAAAAACTTTTGTAGGAGTTAATATGACAAGAGTAGTGTATATAAAATAAAGTTTGACTTTGATGCAGCATGGTACGGGAATCACTACATCCATGAGCATTGTCCTTTATACATGGATCTTTTTTATTACGATCGTTGAAAAGAACGGATTACGAAAATTTAAATAAAATAAATCTATTAAAATCAGGATGTGTGAAAAGATCGTAAATGTTGCTAAAACAACAGCTTTGGCCCGCAGCTTCGTCCACGTGGAGGCCGGAATTTATCCCACGGGAACTTAGGAATTACTACTTGTGTTCCGAATTTCATGGAAATCTGTTCAGCCGTTACGCAAAAAACCGCGGCGTACAAAGTAACAGACGACAGACTGACATACTTACATTTGTTTGTATTTTTTTTTCTTTTTTGTTTTAGTACTCGTATTACTTATGTATATATTATTATATAGATTTTAATCAAATGTAACCATAACTTTTAAAAAGCACACCCAATAATTTTATTCTCACAGTTCCTTGTCGCAAACTCCACAAACGCTTTTCCTCACATAGTTGTGCCGTTAGCGTTGCATTAGTGTCTGCTTCGAGAGGGTTTACGTGTCACGCAGACTTCAGCTGATTCAGCAGCGATGCGAGCTGTTTCAGGCCAGTCTTTACATCTGAAGCCTTTATTTTATCTGTTGCGGAGGATGATAAAGTTGAATTTTCAAACTGGAAATGTATGAATATGACGGTTATTTTGGTTTTAATTAACATAAAAAAAAACAATACTTCGAGAACACAAATACGGATTTAGACGAAAAATTTGTGACTTATAAATTATGAGGCGGTATTATTATTTATATTAATCAGCCGCATTGACAAACATGCCAAACGGGCCAAGTTGCATAAAATTGTATATTCAATGCGTAGTTAGTTGTTTATTTGCTACGCCGTAGCTGATGTAGCGGTGCTATAACGGGCTACGATGTAGCAACTGGAGATAGTATATTCAAATACGTCATAACTTTTATAAAGTGTTTCGTGTTTCTGCATTAAATTTCATGTAAATAATAAATTATGAAACTGATGTATTAACATCGGTTTGATAATTTATTATTTACATGAAATGCGCCCAAGCGCAAAGTAAACGGACTATTTAGCTTTGATGCGAACTATGTACGTGTGCTTAGTTCGGAGCTTTGCCGAAACAAGTAGCGGAGTAAAAGTAAGCGTATGCAGCACTTTGTACAAGCTCTAAGGAAACAAAGTAGTTTCACGTGAAATGAGAACACGGTTTACATACAGTATACCGTTTAGTTTTATTTAAGTTAATGACATTTTTTGTTTATTTTTTCCCCCAAAAATAGGCCACCATAACTTTAATAAATAAGTATAATAATATATACATACTCAATTGGTATTAGGTACTAAAATTCTTTGACAACTATAATAATTTCAAAGACCACTTTCTTTATTCCACCAAAAACCACAAAAAAGAAAAGCATTCAAAGAAGAAAATCGCAAGGAGAAAAGTACGTCGTAACAGTGGGAACGAACCGCAAACTCGGGCGACACCGGCTCGTGGCCGCAGAACACGGCTCCTCCGGCGAGGTAACAAGAATGCAACGTCAGCTGGCTCAGTGTTGAGCTCGGTAGAACTGGTGCGATTGGAAATAGGTCACGACTTCGTGGGTGTAATGCTATTGAGAATTTGTCGGTCGGTTGGCTGAGGTAACGTTTTAGTGAACATTGTTAGAATTAGATTCTATACTGATATTTATTTATTTAAAAGTAGGAGAACCAACAGCTGAACCAAATTAATAACAATTGTATAAGCGACACAGAGCCAATTACAGGTTCTCACGAGTAGACACAGAGAAGGTAGTAGAAATCTTAGGACCACTAACAACTAAGTAGCAAGCACGATAAAAATACAAATAAAATGAATTAAATTAAGTAATAAGTAACAAATACATTCAGACGCCATGTTAGGCATTAGTGACATGGGGAAAAATAGAACTAAAAAATAAAACACTACGTGCTGTTAAAAAAGTTGGCATTCAGCTGAGTGCGTGCAGAATGGGCTTTGGTAGTAAATGGGTCAAAAGAGAACTCTTTACATAGAATATTATAGTCCTTGCTCGCTCACACCATTTATGAGTTTTGCCTATAATTGGATGAGGAAAAAGGAATGGAGATAGGTGATATATTGGCAGACTACTCGCAGTAACTATAATAAACATATTATTCAAAACATGTTCGAATAAAATACGTTGGCAATTGTCAAAAGGGCAGCCTTCGTTTAAAGCTATTTCATTCAGATAATTTATTTCCGAGCAAGAGTCAAGGGGCTGAAAATAAACAGCAGCCCATTGGTAAAACAATACCTCATGATAATGGGGGGTACACGTGGACCGCAAAGAACTGACGGGCAACTGCCCAAAGACTAATGTCGGGAAGTTTGTATGTATGCTTATTGCGCGGTAAACTCTGCTTGTGAGATGCAGGATTTGTTTGACGTCAGTATGACGCGTTGTTCGCATGTGGCATTGTAGATACCGCTACAAACCATTAAAAAATTCGAACCCACCACACGTAGAAACAAAATTCTACCTCTAAGGGCCGGTTTTTTGATCCGTTGTTAACTCAACCAATTATTAATAATGGTTAAATTTTTGCAAAATGTATTTTTTGACCAATCATTAGTTTATCTTATGGTCACTCATGGTTTTTTTTTTTAAACGAATAGTTAATTATTTGACCATTAGCAATGATATCACATCATTAGATAAACTAAAAATTTATAAAAAAACACATTTTGCAAAAATTTTACCATTACTTACTATTTTTAACAATTGGTTGAGTTTAACTACGGGTCAAAAAATCGGCGCTTAGTCACCACACATAGCCAAATAGTAATCTTAATACCGATAGAAAGTAGTGAACCTACTCCATTGCCTTTCGCTCAGTGAACAAGGTCCTAGCTACCGGTAAATAGTCGCAGTGGACATGCAACGCTGCTGTTTGCACTGTGACACCGTGACGGAATGAATTGTGGCGATTGAAACCGAACGGCTAAAGTGAGGTCGTTTAATTAAGAATCTGGGGTCTATCGGTAACAAACAAATATAGTGTGTCACCTATAACCTAGTGGAAAGTAACCGATTTTGAAGAGCTATAATAATAGTCTAGTTTTTGTACTAATACTTGTAGGTCTGGCCTGAGATGATTGATTTCATCTTAAATAAAATACGTTGTCAACAAGCCTAATTTTTCAATGTGATGTATGTTGAAGAGGCTTGTGGCTAACTCATATCATTGGCATGGGTCGAGCGATCAGGTTAAGCTAAGCTTGCCGCAATCGGTCCACAGATGAGTAACCATCGTTACATACCAAGACCCCTCCGTGTCTTTGGAAGCCTTTAAATTGACTCAATTTATTAGCCGAAACCAACAAAATCCAAGCGCTGTAATGCAGTAAATATTTTAGGCTGTATTCGCGAGGTTACAAAACAAATCTAGACTCTAAAAAACAGAAACACTTTCCCCAATTTTCTATAGACCATTAAGTGTAAAAACAAAGGCGTTGGTAGGTGTATTTACATAATCGTGCGGCGGCCGCTGGCGCGGTGCGATGCGGTGCGGTGCGGCGGCGCGGCGGTGATGGCTCGTACACGCGCCGTTTGCCGCAGCCGTGCGTAATCGGAGCTGACTTATGTACTCCATGCTAGATTTACGAGAATTCGTGGTGTTCGGCTAAAGGGATGTTGAGTGGGTGCTTTATTTTGTACTAGCGAGATGCCACTGCTTCGTACGATTTCTTTATTATTTGTAAGTTTAATATTATTGTATTTTTACACATAAACCTTCCAGAATGTAATCTCTAATTGATGGTGATCTACGCATCAAAACCTGCTGCCTAGTTTAGAAGACCGGCGTGGTCATACGAGGCAAACACGAAAAGCGGTTTTTATTTATAATAAGTATACATATACAATTATACATATAGAAGAATGGTATACGGAATGAAATTTTCAAGTATTAAGTTGTCCTGTAGAACTTAGAAACCAATAAAAACGCCATTTTGCTTTGAATAACTCCTTCTAGTAGATTGCTTGTTTCTTCCAGCTCTTTACAGTAGTACAAAGGCATTGAAAGTACCTCGCGAAGGTTTATAGTAGTCGGTACTTATTGTTACACGCTTCTATTGGCACTTCATTTGAAGGCAGACACATTGTAATTCTAAACTACGCCTTGTAAGTACCTAATCTTGCACATGTGAAATCCTAAATGGTCCATAGCAACAATCACAGAGAATGAGGTCAAAGATCAAAGGATGATTTAAGCTAGAACTTGCCGACTCTATGCCAAAACATTTGACGAGGCATAGATGCTTCGTGGAGAATTTGATCTCGTATCTACACACGTGCTTCTCCGTGAGAAAATCAAGCGATGGAGTCACGGTCCGGTTGTTCTAATACAAGCAAATGAAAGAGATTTAAAAGCTGCACGAGATTTAAAAAAAACAATATTTATCAACGCATTTACTCTCTGCCGGTATACAGCGACCACAGTGGGCATAGCATGAACTCTAAACACCTCTGTCATCTTGTCCACGTAATGAAGACACACGATAATCACAGCTTATATTAAACTCCTGGTCCCTCAACACATTGTTCAAGGTCCCACGCTCATTAGACCAATGAGGCGTGATCTCGGGACTAAGCGCTCCTTAACCAATGCTAGCGCGTATTTATTTAGGTGCTCACGGAATTCTTTCACGGCCCACTGGAATCTAATCAAATTAGAGACAGATTTACTGATTGGTGGCCACGAAGTTAGCAATAACATGGTGATAAGTAGATGAAACCAGGAAGTCAGTGACAGGCAACGAGTGAAAAGGACAAACACGAGCTCTATCCAATATAAAAAATACACTCACCATATGGTTGGGAACTTTTCTAATATTGCGTTTTTATCACACTGTGTAATCACCTACATACATATTATAAAACGTAACACTAAATTTAAAGATTCATAGAATGGATAATGGCTGTCACTACAAAGTTATAACTGTCCCTTTTGAACAATTTTTCATCAATATCTTAGTCTGCGTATTTCATAGCCACGCCTCAATCACTTCGTACAGGCTTTATCCGAATTGACATTTGCAATATTAAATTTGCCCTTAAAATTCCTCTCGTTCCTTTTGCTCACTCATACATAATTATGATTGTGTTATATTTGCTAACGGTGATAACGTACAAGTTGTGCGAAAGATAATCTTATCAATACTTTTCGATACAATGTTAAGAGTACTTTTTTTATACGTATATTTTCTATGATAAATTGTGCTCGAAAAAAAACTTACATTTCAATGCTTCGTTTAGTCGACTTGTTTTGGTGTGCGACGGCCATTAGTTAGATAATTTAAAGATAGTTCGTCTCAATAGTTATTTTACTATAAACTATCAAACACCATGTAACTGCCGTTTTTATATCCCAACACAAAACTACCAACTAACAGACGGGAAAGTGTGAAGACGTGAAAGTCCACCTCATCCCGGCGGGACGGCCGCGGGACGGCGCGGGACGGGTGCGAGACGGCGCAATAACACTGGATATTGGAAAAGTTCCAGTAACTTTACCTCTGGCCCGTGGGTGCTGTTGGGCGCTTAGATTTCACGCCACATTTTAATCGCTAGAATGGAGAGGGACCCGTGTGACAGATTGTTTGACTCAAAATAAAATCAACTTTTGACCTCTAGGTAGGTATAGCAGTGACAGATTTTAAGTCAATGTGAATAGTACACGAACGTCCTACAAAAGAAGGGGTCTACATCAAGTAATTATAAAATACACACGTATGAGAATGGATGTTTGCTATAATGGGAGATGCATTACGAATCCCAGGTGCGAGGCTGTGCACATGTATGTCACAGATGGAGTGTGTAATTGACTGTTTTACATAATGTATTTACAAAATAGCTAGCTGTTATATATAAACAGCAAATTAAGCAATCCATCTGTGATATATACACTATTGGTAAAATTCAGGAATATTACAAAAACAGGTAAATATAATTAACACTGTTTTCATAGGGAAAACGTTGACAAATATAGGCCAGGAAGTAATTTGTTATGTCAGCAAAAATCTAATCCAAATCGCGTCTATGGCTGGAAAATAATGGACCGGTAAAGCGCAGACCACATTAGAGGTACAAAACTAGTAGTACGCCGCGTACATCACTCCGCAAAAGTGCATTACTGCTCACGTTGTATTCGGTCCACTCTGCTGTGACATGGGACCACGACAGATAATAAAGCACTCTCGGGTCCGCCTTACGTCAATTACTCGGTGCAAAGCGCACTCGCTTTGTCGATGGTCTGTGTTTAATTTGTCACAGCAAATGCTGTTTTGGTTTTTAGCTTTTGCTGCCACTATCTATTTTTAAGTGCACATATTCGATAGATTGGTAAAATGATTTGTCTGGCCGAAGACCTCTTTGGCCAGACAAATCATTTAAAGTAGTGTAGTAAAAATATTTCACAGTCACCTGGCTATGAAATATTTTTACTCAAAATACACAAACAGCCCTAGATAAAATACGACATTGCAGTATTTACACAAAAAACATACCAACCATTAGAAAGAGTACGTAGGAACTGATTCAGACAAAATGTATGCAAAGATAAGTTAAAAATAACTGGTTCTAATAGTCAAACCGCGGCAGCCACAAGACGCTTACTTACCGTGTAATGAAGCCTCAGCTTTACGGGCAGTACCTACGCCGCGTATCGCCAGACATCGCACAGCAAGCCACAGTTAAATACAATTCATTGAACGTTTCATTCTTTGCAGAATCGTGTTAGCTGTTATGTAATAGTTACTTTTGAAGGTAAATATTATTATAAAAATCAACTTGTACGATGAATTACTTCCCTATGTTAAAGATTAGGCAGTGCAAAAGTATTTCCGATGTTTAAAACTCCGTCTAGGTTGCAGTAAAATCAAGAGATATCAACCTATTAAAAGTGAGAACAAAACGCATCTAATGCGTGTAATCACTATCCATCTGACGGATTTGTGGCGTGTTATTACAATTATTACAGCATAATATTACAGCATAATATTAGCCTGTAATGTTCTCACTGCTGGGACACCTTCTCTCTGTGAGAGGAAGTGGGCCGTAATCCACCACGCGAACCGTGTGCGCGTTGGTAGATGACATATGTCTTCGAATTTTCACACACATGACATGTCCGTTTCTTCACGATGTTTTCCTTCACCGTTTTGAAAATTAAGCGCCTGTCTGGGTTCAATCCTACTACCTACAACAAGTTGCGGCCGTTACCACTGCTCATTGCACATTTACGCTGCGAATATTTATTTGTACTCCACAAACAAGCTTCAGTTGTCCCACAATACTCGGTTCTCTATCATACGCATACAAACCGCTTATATTTAGTTACAACTGTACATATTTCGTAATTAATAATAGCGACACAGTCAATCTTTTGATGTTCTCGGTAATCAATTATGATTACTGAGAAGTTAGTTGGGACATTATAGTAAACAAATTACCGGTATTCCCCTCAATCAGACCACAACATATAATAACAATACAGCCAGATTATAATTATTAATATAAATCCCATATTATTGCATGATGAACACTAAGCCAAGCATTCCTTGAGGGTCGAGAATTTCATCCGTTATTAATGCAGCTTAATTCCGAAGCTACACAGAGCCTGCATCAATAGGATATACTGAAGTAGGCTTACACGCTATTGTAATACGTATTGTGTGGGAATAGCCATGGCACGAATTAATAAAGAGGAATTGTTAGGAATGAAGTAATATTACAATATTATTTAAGTAATCTTACTGAGGGAGTATAATTGGGAAGTGGGTAATGGGATTTGGGGAATCATTATAATTATGTGAAATCAGGATTTTGCTTTAAATTGTAATCCATTTTACAATTGTCTCTGGTTTCCATCAAAGCCGTAAAGCTACAAAGAGATCATTCTTCCACTTAATTAATTATTCTGTCAACAAATATAAGTTTTATTATAATTAAAACTCCTTTTCAATTTAAATGACTACGTCTACCCTTGTTGATGTCGTAAGCTCATGAGGCCCTAGGATCATTGTGTTATTGGGTTTTTCAACAAGGAATTTCTCAATAGCAGCCTGAAGTCTTGATCTGTGTTCTATTGAAGGCAATAAGCTCACGCTTACATCTGGTGAAATATGGGTGTATCTACTATAGCTACACCTAATCCGTCAGGAAGTAACTACATACGTGATGTTATGTTATGATACGTTAAAACACAAACAAACTTACTATAATTCAGTTACATCGACCCATAAGCACGTAAACGTTTACAAAACACAACGAGCAATGAAATAGGTACATTCCAAGTAAAAGCTGAAGTGCCAGAAGTAGCCTACATAAGACGATTGGGCAACATTTTATTTGGCGCTAAATTGCAATTTTATTCAACTAAAATAAGATTGCAAACACGATTCCGCCTGGAAGTGCTTCTTGCGCTCGCGGCGTCGAACGCGATCAAAAGTTAAGCGTTATTATTCTACTGTTTTCTTATTTACAAACATTACGCCAGCTTACGGTCGCTCGAAAGAAACACGTACAAAAAGGTATTGCGATTTAACGCACTGAGAGGGAAAATTGTACCGAGAGAATTTCGTAAGGGTGGAGGTTGTTTTACGCGGTATTTCAATTTCGTGTGAAGAAAAATAAAATCGTCTAAAATTACATGAACACCACTAAAAATACCTGTATGTAAAACTTGCTGAAGTGGTTCGGTGACAGTGACTACAGTGTCGTATATAATTAAGTGATGATTTAGTGTGACATTAGAAAGTATGAAAAATGAGTATGCTGTTACGATCGAATTGTGAAATAATGATGGGGTAAGAAATTACACTTTGTATCTATCGATATTTCGATAATGAGACTTACGCTCAGTGGTATTAACTCGATGAACAGTCATGCTTAACCGTACTAATGTTACGCGTAAAACAATTTCTTCTTCAAGGACCTTTACCGAGCGTGACTTGGCGGGAAAACATTCCGTACTCAGCGTAGAGCAGCGAGATACAGAACGGATTAGTTCTCTAAGCTGACTCCGGTGCGTTTTTAGCTCGCCACTTCGCCAGACGCGTTTTTTAGTTTTGCTTTGAAGCTCTCAGGTCAGACGGTTGTAATTGTCCACTTTAATCTAGCTCGGGTTTGATTAGACTTCTTTTTGAGATTGGACTGGGGTTTTGTTTTAAATGGCCAGGTGCGAAATAAAATGTTCGCATGTGGATGTTTCAGTGAATCAGTTTCGTTAGTCCTTTTAAGAAGTGATTTTTTTAAGGCAATATTTACTATCTTACATAACAAGTGGCTGACATTGAACGATTGATATAAACAATCTTCAGTTTGTCCTAAACAAAATCCTGAAACACCTATAATAAACATCATAAAATGTATATTATCTACACATGTTTTTGCAAATAAATGAATCTGAATCTGAGTTTGATTGTCAGAAGTCATGTAGACAAGCTTCGATGAAAAAAACAAGGGTTATCATTTCTCATGATCTAATGTACTATTAACATTGTAACTTTCGGTTAGCTACAGCGTTAATTGTTAATTTAATATATTTTGCTTATTTTCTTACCAACAAAGATTTATTTAACGATACGATCAACCATCTATATCTTATACCGCCTTGCGATCAGCCTATTGCTAACCTACCTAACCCTTACTCCTCAGAATGCTATCGAACCCTACCCGGAGACACGAGGCTCGCAGACCAGCGGGGTAGTTGCGTAACACACTATCAGTAGTAATGGGTTTCATTTTGAAAGTTCAACAACATTCATTGCATTATTTACTTTGCTAAGCAGACACATTTTTCGAACATATGAAGCAATGGATTAGCAGTATCCTTCAAAATGATTCAGATTGAGATCGATAGTGTATTACGCAGTTAGGGTGCTGACCACAACCCTTGTGGGCTCCGACGGACCTATTTGTAATGGTATTGTGTTTCCACATCTCACACCCGAATGCTATCCTATGTCACTGTAGAAGTTTAAAACAGTATGACAATTAGGCTGTTTTTGTAACAATGACTTACGCTCCCTCGGAGAGTTGTCAACTATCTCCATCTTCCTGCCTTTATTTCAATCTTTTTCCATTGATTTCAGTCATCATCTCTATGTGAACTTCATTCCTACCCATTTCATCTTGGTTATTGATAGTAAACTTAAATTGAATTAAAAAACGAACCTTTTTTCGACATAATATGATTTAAACATATAAAAACCCCGCGCCCCGCGGTTTCACTCGCAAAAGTTTCAATCCCGTAGGAATATTGGGATAAAACGTACCCTACGTGTTAATCCTGGTTAAAAATTATCTGTAGGCCAAATTTCATCCAAATCCGTTCTGTCGTTTTGGCGTGAAAGAGTAACAAACATCCATCCATCCAAACTTTCACGTTTGTAATATTAATAGGATTGCTAGCACTTCATATTTCTGCTTTTTTTTTAGTTTCACTGGATCAACAACCTCATTTTGTTTTTGGAAAGATCTTGAACTGTGATGCTCGAACCAAAGTAGTGTAGTAAGTGCATCTCGAGGTAACAGCCACTTGGGCAAAACATACTAATAGGTTATTAGTAAGTTAGGGGCGCGATCAGGTCATTTGATCGAAGTTGTGTTACTGTTTATTGCATGAACTGTGTCCAAATTGTAAGTTTTGGGCCTAACTCAATATCTTGCTCCCTGTGACGTGTGATATCGAATATCAAAGGAGAATTAATTATTCAATTAGCTGTTGCTGGAGTGTACCTACTCGTGGGTACTGTTGAGTATCGCATAGGCAGGCAAGGGTATTGGGGTGATTAACATAGGTGAATAAATATTGATTTGATACATCAGTATCCTGCGGTCGTACCTTCTAGTATGTCTGTCAACATGATCACACGGCAAAGGAGACGAGCATCATTAATTTTCTTACCCTTCGTGTCGTCAAGCTACTTTAACACAAGCCCTTTTTTTCTGTCTGAACCTAATTTAACTAACTTTATGATCACTTGAATAAAGGCAGATATATAATTTTTCTTTGCATCTCCATCTACGAAAGTGAAAATCATAATAATTATTCAAATGAGTACTGAGCCAATCAAAACCAAGTGCTATGGTTGGGTTGACCGTTCTATAGGGTCTCGGGTTCCGTCATCGATCGACACCAACCGAGTTAAGCGTTAAATAAATAATGCTCGGATGTCGGATCTCCTTGGACGTAATAAGATATCGTAATCAAATCTTACGTTGAGTGGTAATGAGAAGTACAAAGATACCTCTCCAATCGCGAATTTCGAGGCAGTTGAGTTGTGGAATCAGAAACTCTGGGTTCAATTTCGAAGTCAGGAAGTGCAGATTTATTCTGATACAAAAATCTTACCAACTTGTCAATATCGTGTCTTGTAGTTCAGAAACCTCTGTAACAGCAAGGAATCAAAATGTCAACCGTATGGACAACATGGATTTTGACAATTCAAACTACGCCAACTTCGCGTTTATTTCGCGCGGTTTTGTTCATTGTCTCATAGAGGATACGTTAGTAGCAGATACCGTTATTAACTAAGGAATTGACGTGGATTCGAACGAAGTAAGGAATCGTTAAGTGAAAGAAGAAAGAAAGAAAATACGTTTATTTGCGGTAAACATGACACAAAAAAGAACATAAAAACAAAATAAAGAAAAAAACAATAAGTAATGGTTGATATGCGTCACATCCACGCAAAACGGCTATCGCTCAGCATTATGCTGCGACCCTATGCAAGACAGAGCCCCAGCGCTGGTTTTCAGCGACAGCCGGCGCCGACGTAATGACGTCGTCCGGTGCAGCAAACAATTATTCATAAACAAGTATAAAGCGATTATTTTTATGTAAACAGTTATTATGACGCTGTACTGGTACAGCGTACATAAAGAAAAATAATACAATCCAATTTAAGTGTGATAGAAACAAACAGGAATATAAAAAAGAAACAAAAAGGAGGATAATTATACATGCTAAGAGAATATCATCCTTATTAAAAGTTTTACGCTTTGGGTAGTGGCAACATTTCCGAAGCGTCCTATTTGACGTAGGTACGCGCACCCAACATGCACCAAAGAAATTTATGATGTAAGAAATTACAAAATGGCCAATGATGTAATGTGTTATGCAAAAGTTATGTGTCAGTGTTCTATGTGGTTATATGCGTTTGTGAGTGAATTTCAAGGATGAAAGATGAGATGGACCCGATAAAAAGACGAAACCTAGGATACTGGAGGGTGACCCGACATGCCACACTATAGAAGGAGCTTTGGCACAAAGTACATTTATAAATACAATACTAGAATTGGAGAAAAGCAGGAAGTCATGAAAAATATGAAAGGTACAAAATAGAAGTGGTCATAGTGAATTAGGGCCCAATGTCATGTAAGTTAAGTAATTTGATGTTATACCTTAATTATAGCTTATTATGACTATGTTCTGTAAGTTATATTATTACCAAAATTGCTAATGTTTTAAACTGTTTAATGGAATATTCATGTTCTTTTCCTAGCTATTTTTATTATGTTGCTATTATTAAGAGTATTCTTGGACCATTGCCCAAGAGATAGAATTAACTGTTTTAAGATAACGATAATTTATGGCAATAGGAGAAATGTGTTAATAGAATACTTTAATACTGTTTCCATGGAGTTTCTTGTACGTCTTCTCCGTGAAGACCGGGTTTTGCGAACGAACGACTAGCTTTCTGATTAATTACTATCAAGCCTAATTGAAATAAATGTCTAGCCTTGTCTCTCTGTGCTTTACTCCCTAAAATCCTTTCCCTACAAACCATATTCATAAGAACCTTTATACACAGTAGGTTAATTAGTAACCATTCTGATAGGTATTCAAAGCTTGCTATTTGGGTAATATCTGTATAATATATTACACATTACACTTTAGTTTCTACTGCCTCTTCTAACACGTCAAATTATTTTCAACCTCAACATCGGTTATCTTTACTCGAGATAGTTGTCAAACGAGATACAAAATCGATTTGCAATTAAATCCTTTCGGAACGCTATTTATTTATCAGGTAAATAAACCTAAAGCCTCTCGAGCTAAAAACAGGAAAGATAATCTTTTTTCGTTAAACTCGCCACTATATCTCAATAGTTTGAGCTAAATAGAGATAGATCGCTGCCCGACACCTTGCTAACACGTTCTACTGTATTTACTGGCTTTATCTTTTATTTATTTAGAATAGGCACTCCTCTAAGGAGGAATATGTAATTAAATAACTTTACTCATAGAAATTATAAGATGTTTCTAGAAAATAATGTTATTATTGAGTTGCTTTGTCGTTCTTAACTAAGACTTCGATCAAAGAAAATTACAGGAACCTACAACGTAGTTTATAATTATACTTACTGATCATATTTATACTATTTTATGTAATAGTGTAGATTTTATTTTAGTAAATCGAAGTGTCTACATACTGCCAAATTCACAAAGGTATTGATAATATCACTCCGTTTTACGAGTTAAACGACTCATATATTATGGCTAATATTTTATTATTCTGTTTGTCTTTTCCCCCAAATCGGAGTAAAAGATCTTTATGGGAACATTACATTTAATAGACGAGATTACTCTGAAGGGGAAATTGTCAATATTGTGGGTAATATAACACAATTCACACCGGAACAAAGGGTCACAATCTGCCAACAGCCCACACAATACCCTAAGATCCTCATTACACAGGTGGCAATGAATAAAATTAAACAGAATGACGTCACCGGCCCATAGAAAAAGGCGGGCAGTTAAACAAATGAAAACAAAGCGATGCCACCTCAGACCACGGTTAGCGACATAGAATACACGGAATCCACGGTGCTTCAATATGCACAAAGTACACATAAACTGAGGTATTGAATACTAAGTACTAAATCATCACGATGATTATCAAGTTAACCACTACGTATAGTATGTGCATTTTATTTATGACTAGCTTCTGCCCGCGACTTCGTCTGCGTGAAATTTCAGCCCCCGACCGACGACGACGACGAAGAATTTTTCAAATCCAACTTGTAGTTCCGGAGATTACACCCTACATACAAACAAACAAATTTTACCTCTACCTCTCAAATTTTAATATTGGTATAGACTAGTATAGATTGAAATGACACACTTGAAAAAAGCCTTTACAACATAAAAGTAAGATGAACATTTGAATAATAATATTCAGAACCAATAACTCAAACTGAAACTTCCAATTTATGTTGGGCCATAGTATGTGCCTGTTATAGTTTTGTCAGATGTCAATTATAATAATATTTTGGAACAAAATGAACAATGTAGGTATTTATTATATTGACGGATCGTTTTTTTCTATGATCTGTGTCAGAGGAATGGACGGACGAGAGAGCGACGTAGAAGTTGAGGCTTTTATATTTTATTGTCTGCGTTACAATGTACACGTGGACTGTACGGGCTGGCATGGAGGTTAAGTGTTATTAGACTGGTCAATGTTTGTTTATTAAACCAATTACAGGCACTTTTGAATTGTCAAAGGGTCGGTCAGTCAGAAAAATGAAGCTAGTTGCCCATTCCAAAGCGTAGGTACCTATGGAGAAGAACGGGCAAGAAACTCCATGGACACTCTTTTAAATCAATATATGGTTACAAAGTATTGGTTACATCATTTATGTTATAAATTATGCATGTGAGAACGATGCAGAACGTTAAAAGCGTCCGTAATGAAAAGTTAAAAAAAAATAAAAATAAGTTAAATTAAAATAAACCATGGCAGCAAAGAGACGACCAGTCCCTACTGACGGCGCCCGTTCACGAACATGACGCGTGGATCAGCACCATTCAGCTCAACCATTTTGAAGGGAACCAAATGATCCAACACACGCGCCACCATCAGCGAGACATTTGAGTGAGCATGACATACTCTCTGCTGCCAGGGCAAATTCAAGTCAGTGTCAGTCAGTTCGAGGACTTACTTAATATACCCACAAAATTAATAACATCTCCAAAGGGGTAAAGTTTTTAAGCAAATGGAATGAATGATTGTGGTTGTGTATCTAAGAGTGTGTATATTATGTGTGTAGTGTTTATGAAGGAGGTGTGTATGTGAGGTGTGAGTGTTCTTTCGGTGTTATTTCAATAGTTTTTTTTTTATTGTTTTAGACTTTTTACATTAATACTATTTTTATTATTATTTTGTGTCGGGGGTTTTTTTTTTATACATGCGTGAACTCTGAGCCTACAACTGTCGACTTGTAAATGCAAAACGACAGGGGTTTATTTGTTTTTTTTTTCAAAAGCACCGTATTTATCAGTTTACTATGTAAAAATGCTACAGCTTTTTTTTCATGATAATGTGGTGCTGCTGAGCACCTGTGTATTGGAACCACATGAATTAGTTTCTCCACTCACCGATTTGACTCTAATGAATAATTAATTCTTCAGGAATTCAGTCACATTCTGTGTCATGGTTAGAATATTTGATTGCAGTGCACACATAGGTACCATGTGCCTGCCTGGATATAGTAATTAGCTGCCTCAAGCACAATACAATTACACAAATTAATTACAAACAAATCGGGCTAATCAACGGGTTAATTGGATCAGCGCGTATTACAATTAAATATGTAGCCAGCTGTAAATAATTACTGCTGTAATATTGGATCGCAAGCAGTGGGGACTGGATGGTGGTCAAGATGTAGAGCAAAAGGTCCATGCTGCAGACTGCTAAAGATTGGAAAAGGATTTGAGAACAGAAGATCAATAGAGGCAAAACTAATGATACTAAGGTAGGTGATTTAAAAGTACCTAGATAACCCAGGTAGTTATTTACGCAGTAACAGCGAGTTAGAAAACTGACAACAAGTTTTGTTATTCGGCAATCAAAATAAAGGCTGCTATTATAAAGTAGTCCTATCGCTAGCAAAGAGGACAATCTGTAAACCTCTGTTAAGGTAATAAGCAACTGAATGTTGTTTCCCGTTTACCGTGATTTCACGACATACAAAAAAATAAAACGTAAATATAATTCTAATTGGCCTTTTTTCGCGCATTGTTTGAAGTAGAACTTCTCAATTTTCTTTAATCCGTGGTATTACTCCACACACAAATGGTACATACAAATCCATTATTCAGCACATTAATGATATTCGCTGCTGATTGAAATCGGATTATCGCTGGCCTGCACTGATGCAGCCTCACACTAAAAATTGATTCCCACCAATGAAATGGCTGGTTAATTACTGGTTGCATTATGCAAACGGACGAACAAATAAGCAGCCAAAGAACATTGAAATAATTGGATAGAATCTTGAAATCGCTGAATGAAGTACCTATAGTTTATTAAATAATAATTATTGCCACATTTTATTTTTGGTTTTTTTACGTGGCACTTTGAAATGCAATCTATATATATTTTATTGGTTTGACTTCTCGTAAATTCCGCAATGCATAGGTAGCAAGGCCAGACATGACTTTGATATTTTTAATTGGAATTGAAAATAAAATTAAGTATGTATCAAAAACCAGCACAAATTGAAACCCGAATCAATATTAAAAATCAAAATAATTAAACCAAGTCAATCGCAACTCAAAAAAATCTACTCTTGATGAAAATAAAGCCCCGTCCCACGAACAGTGCTGAGCTAAACGACAGCTCATATATTCACGAAGGTTGATATATTGCTGAGCTATGAATCATGTTACCTAATGTAGGAATATCTGCTCACCTGGCGGAGCTCTTGGGGTTTACTTTTTGAAGGTATGTTTTGTGATTCTAAGATCTATGGACTTTCATTCTCAGAAATTGTATTGATACGTTTTATTTGGACAGGGAAGACATATCGAAACTGTATTTTATTGGTATAGGAAATACAGAGTCATATTTACTTTTCATCAACCATGTTTTGTCAATTTTGGTTATAAGTACCTGTTTATTTCAATCTCTCGTCATAATTGGTTCTTTATAAAGCAGTCCAAATAATTTAGAAGCTTGCAATAAGTCAAATCATGTCAAACTCAAACTCAAAGTATTTATTTCAATTAAACCAATTACAGGCACTTTTGAATTGTCAAGGGGTTGGTCAGTCCCTCCGGATGCGGAAGCCACAGAGGCGGAGCTGTACGAGGGGTACAGAGCGGCGAAGACCGCCCTCCGAGAGGCTATCCAGCGGGCCAAGAACACGGCCCGCGAGGAGATGCTGGAGACTCTGAACAGAGATCCATGGGGGCGCCCTTACAAAATGGTGCGGAATAAACTCCGCACCTGGGCCCCCCCGCTGACTCAGAGTCTCCGCCCTCAGCTGGTGGAGGAGGTGGTGAGCGCTCTGTTCCCTTCACGCGGGGAGCATACTCCCCCGCCTATGGCTCCGCCACTCACGGTGCCCGAAGCGGACCACACGGACGACGACGACGACACCCCTGAAGTGACCGGGGTAGATCTGAGAGCGGCGGTAGGCAGGCTTAAGGCCAAAAACACCGCCCCAGGACCCGACGGCTTGCCGGGTAAAGCCTGGGTCCTGGCCTCGACGGCTCTCGGGCCTCGACTGGAGGCGCTCTTAAGCGCATGCATGGAGAGAGGCCAGTTTCCACTCCGTTGGAAGACGGGGAAGCTGGTCCTCATTCAGAAGCCGGGGCGCCCTGCGGACTCTCCGTCCGCATACCGGCCCATAGTGCTGCTCGACGAGGTTGGCAAGCTCTTTGAGAGAGTGATTGCGGGCCGCCTCGTCGGGCACCTTGTGGGGACTGGGCCGGATCTTGCGGATTGCCAGTTTGGCTTCCGCAAGGGGCGCTCTACGGTGGACGCCATCATGCGCGTAAGAGCCCTCACGACGGGGGACGCGGTGTCCCGGGGTGGGGTGGTCGTGGCGGTGTCACTCGACATCGCCAACGCGTTCAACACCCTGCCCTGGAGCTGCATTGGGGAGGCACTCCGGTATCACCGGGTGCCGACCTACCTCCGTCGAGTAGTCGGGGCGTATTTGACGGACAGAGCCGTCATCTACCCCGGTCGCGACGGGAACTGGAACCGGCGAGAGATGTCGTGCGGTGTCCCACAGGGATCGGTTCTGGGGCCGCTCCTGTGGGACATCGGTTACGACTGGGTGCTGCGGGCCGACCTCCCTGAAGGCGTCAGCGTAGTTTGCTACGCTGACGACACGCTGGTCCTGGCGCAGGGGAGGTCGCATCAGGCGGCGGCCGACGCGATGACACGCGGGGTTGCGATAGTCGTGGAAAGGATCCGGCGGTTGGGTCTCGAGGTGGCATTGCACAAGTCCGAGGCCATGTCCTTTCATGGGCCTCGGTACGGGCCACCTCCGGGATCCCAACTAGTGGTAGGAGGGGTTCACATCGGCGTCGAGACCACGATGAGGTACCTGGGTCTCGTCCTCGACAGCCGATGGAACTTCGTCGAGCATTTCCGACGTTTGGCCCCCAAACTGGAACGGGCCGGGGCCGCCCTAAAGCGGCTCTTGCCCAACCTGAGGGGACCAAACGCCTCCTGCCGGAGGCTTTACGCGGGGGTCGTGCGGTCCATGGCCCTATATGGGGCCCCGGTATGGGCGCGTTCACTGCGGCTTCGAGCCGCACACTATCTGAACGCGCCCCAAAAGGTGGTAGCCGTAAGGCTGATCCGGGGCTACCGCACGATCTCAGGCGAGGCAGCAAGCCTCCTTGCCGGACTGCCACCATGGGATCTGGAGGCGATAGTCCTCGCGCGCCTATATGATTGGCGCGCGGAGGCACTACGCCGGGGGGAAACTCCGCATCCGCGGCAAACCGCGGCGGAGCGGACGAACCTCCGGTGCGATCTCATGGCGGCATGGAAGGAGCGACTATCGCAACCCAGCGCAGGGCACGCCACGATAGCGGCGGTAAGACCCCTCTTTGAGGAGTGGCTAGAGAGACGTCACGGCGCTCTCACCTACCGCCTGACGCAGGTCCTCTCCGGACACGGATGTTTCGGGAGGTTCCTGCACATCATCAGGCGGGAGGAGACGCCCGGGTGTCACCACTGTCAGGATCGCCCAGAGGACACGGTGGAGCATACGGTGGAGGTCTGCCCTGCTTGGGCAGAGCACCGCCGTGTCCTCGTAGAGGCGATTGGCAGCGGCGGCGACCTCTCGCGCCCGGCCCTGGTTCAAGCCATGGTCCGGGGTGAGAGGGAGTGGGAGGCAGTCACCTCCTTCTGCGAAGCAGTCATGCTAGCGAAGGAGGTGGCGGGGTGGGCGAGGGAACGCGCCTTGCGCACCTCACGCCTCAGCCGCCGCGGGAGACGCTCCGGGCGTCGGGAGCCGCGTGACGACTCCCGGCCACCGTAGGCGCGGGCCTGCGGGCGGAGAGTAATGGGTAGCTCTCCGTCCGATCAGGACTAGGCCCGTGCCGGACGGCGTGTTCGTGTTCCACGCGCGCCTCAAAGAGATGTCAGCAAGTGACGGGGCCCCACAGGGCCGAAGCCTGCCAGGGTAGCGGGACCATCCGAAAGGGTTTACCGCTGCCCTGGAACATAAAGGGCTAAGGAAGGAACACGGGTGGGTTTTAGTCAGTAAAAGTCTGACACTCCCTTCTGCTCCACCCAGAGCGGGAGGAGTCATTTGATGATTTCCCATCCTCAAAAAAAAAAAAAAAAAAAAAAAAAAAAAAAAAAAAAAAAAAAAAAAAAAAAGGGGTTGGTCAGTCAGAAAAATGAAGCTAGTTGCCCATTCCAAAGCGTAGGTACCTATGGAGAAGAACAGGCAAGAAACTCCATGGACACTCTTTTAAATCAATATAATAATATTATATTGATTTAAAAGATTGTCCATATGGTTACAAAGTATTGGTTACATCATTAATGTTAGAAATTATGCATGTGAGAACGATGCAGAACGTTAAAAGCGTCCGTAATGAAAAGTTTAAAAAAATAAAAATAAGAACAATTCAAATATTAAATTAAATTAAAATAAGCCATGGCAGCAAAGAGATGACCAGTCCCTACTGACGGCGCCCGTTCACGAACATGATGCATGGATTAGCACCATTCAGCTCAACCATTTTAAAGGGAGCCATGTCATGTGGGCACATACTTACATTTAAATATTTTTCTTCTATTCATTCATTCTCATATTGTACATTTTTCTAAATGTATCCATTAGAGCACAGAAAATTAAATTTGAACTGTAAATGTAGTCTCATTTACAGTTCAAATTTAATTTTCTGTGCTCTTTTTAACAGCAAAGATAAACTTTTAACAAGATAAACGAGTGTTTGTTATTTATAGTGTTGCGTGAGACAGTATCGTAACTAAAACTTGTCTTCTTTAGAAGATTTCTTCCATTCATTTACACTGTTAAACAGATTCGTATTTCAAGAATTACAAAACGTTCAGGGTTATCTTAGCGCCTACTTGGTGCGGTATATTGGAATTTGCAGGAACTGTTGCAAGCCAGTTAGAAATGTTTAAAATTAAATATTGCTTTCAAGCGAAGGATCCGATATACGCACGACTTAGTAAGTCCGACCAAACATACTTCTATAAAAATGACTAAAATCTTTAATCCTATTATCTAGGAAACGTAGCTTAAACTCATCCACTCTAACTATAAAGTCTAGTTACTTATATTATAAGCAATAATTTCACAGTTCACAATAAAATATTACATCATACAGAATTCGGTCGTTTGGCACTAAACCCCCGCTGCCATGGTAACGCGCTTCCGCCCCCCAATGAATTCGAACAAAAAAACGAGAACAAAGTTTTTCATATACATCCCATAGCAATTATCTGTAGGGTGTGGGGGTGTATGTGTGTGTGTGGGTTTTTTGCATGTTATAATACTTTATGAGGTGCCCGTTCATTCTGCTGGCTAAGGGCGGTGGTGTGTGGTGCAAGTTATACGCGACGTAAAGGTGACCTATCTACCCGCGAATTCTTTTAGAAGGTCACAAGCTATTCGTAGGTTAATTGGCCGTCATGTCATTTCAAGTCAGATTGGGTGACCAAAACAACAACAGTCAGATAAAATAATGAACAGACTTTCAATAATAAAGGCATATACAAGTACCTACCTATTGAAAGTCTGTTAACGGTTAATAACTCTTTCAGTAACAGACAAGTTTAATGTTTCTCAACGGTTTCAGTCGACCGACTGAAAGTGTTTGGGAGAGTCCAAGAGAATAGTGACAGTTTATAATCACACAAAATATTGACATAAACAAAGACTACAAATTACAAAAACTGCAAAACCGCTCCCGCTCATACCTTGGACAACTCACCAAAACGCCAGCTAGTGGCGTATTGTCGCTCGCTTGCCAACTGCTTCCAATGTTATTATTATTATCTTTTGAAACGCAACTTACGCCTCGCGGCATCGCTCGCTAACGCGGTATTAACATAACTCGGGCACAATGAGTTCGGCGTCGGTTACAGAATACGGATAGAGGATTATGTAGTACGTGAGTATGTATAGTGTGTACTTAAGGAATTGTGACGTCATGCTTAGAATTGTAGTTGAGCTGATCATTTTATCGGCTTATTGGGTAACACGTATCAAATACCTAATGTATTGTCGGTTCATTGGGAGCTTGCCGAACATTAGAACAGTACAGGTTAGGAATAATACATCAATTTAAATGCCTGCACAGCACAATATTATTTTATGCGATCGAATATCTGCTCACACTGCTGAAAATCTTAGAAAAAATATCGAAAGTTATAAGAATATTTTCTTTCCATCTTGAGCATAAAAAAATTCTACATAATATAGACTTCTTATCAACGTCACAATTAAAATGGTGTTAGTTTCAGTTTGTGTCTGCTCTAGACACTGGAGCTTGTTGCTCAATATACCAAAGAGAATGTTGATGTTAAACAATGCGTTTAATCCTGATAACTGAGATAACACTTCGTTGTATTTTAATCACAATATTAACTAGCTTTTGCCCGCGGCTTCGCTCGGGTTGTACACTGCTTGTTGTTTGGCCGTTGCGCTTGTTAGATTATTTAGTATATACTAGAAGTATATGTACCTATATATTACCCAAATAACAAGCTTGAATATCAGAATGGTTACTAGTTAGTTATTTACTGTGTATGAAGGTTATTATTGAATATGGTTTGTAGGGGAAGGGTTTTATGAAGTAAAGCACAGATAGACAAAGCTAAGCATTTATTTTAATTTAGGCTTGTCAGTAATTAATCAGAAAACTAGTCGTCCGTTCGTAAAACTAGGTCATCATGGAGAAGAAGGACAAGAAACTCCATGGAAGCAGTATTAAAGTATTCTATCAATACATTTCTTATGTTGTCATAAATTATCGTTATCTTTAAAAATAATTAATTCTATCTCTTGTACAACGGTCCAAGAGAATTCAAGTAATAGCAACATAATAACAATAGCTAGGAATATTGACCATAATATAACTTACAGAACAACATAGTCATAATAACCAATAATTAAGGTATAATATCAAATTACTTAACTTACGTGACAACTGGTCGATCTATTCCACATAATAACGGCACTAGAACTAACCAACTGAACATCTGCCAAGCAACTGAACCGATAACGTCGTTACAATCCTTTTTATACACTACCAACGTCTTTTACGTCAAACATCTACCTCCATTTTGAAACAATCACAGATCCAAACTAATATTATAAATGCGAAAGTAACTCTGTCTGTCTGTCTGTCTGTCTGTCTGTCTTTGCTTCACGCCTAAACTACTGAACCGATTTGTGTGAAATTTGGCACAGACATAGTTTGGAACTTGAGAATGGACATAGGATAGTTTTTATTACAAAAAATAAAATAAAAAATAAAATTTATTTCGGACATACAGCGCCATCTATTGGTCAAGAGTCGGTGTCATCTATTGGTGAAGTCACTATTCTACGCGAACGAAGTCGCGGGCAAAAGCTAGTTATCATATATTTTAGCTTAATATCTTCTAACACAGGTAATAACAAACAAATCTTATGTAGTAGAACAGTTTTAAAACATTATAAGGTAATTAATCAATTTAATAGGAGTTGATTACTAATTCTTAGATATCATCAAAAAGTATATCAACATCAACTGACAGTATTGTGCCAATCGTTTGAAACAACCTATTATATTAAAATGGCAATATAAAATCTAAGATATACTACAAGTATAATCAAATATTACTTAATCATTTATAGCAATAACATTTAAGTGTTTTTTACAAGTTAAGACTGTTGTTTTTTGTAAACACAATATCTAGTCAAATTAAGTACTTCTACGTTGGTCCCAGGCTTCTTAAATGTGACAGATGCCATTATCCAACAAACAATATTCTAATATTATAATTATATCAAAATGAAATATCTAACACGGCCATACTGCCATGTACTTCGTTCCCTGAAGTACCTATATTGATATTTATACCAGTACATACATTAATCATACAAGTTAATTCTTAAAAATAAGTAAATTACTACAGTTAACAGTAGAATTTTTATTCGGCATCACAGTCTCACTTCTAACAGTAGACATTGTGAGTACCCATAATAGTCTTATTTCTCCACAATATCATTCACTTAATCAAAGTATGTCTCACTTCTCACATTAAGTAGACATTTATTTCAAATATTCCAATAATATTTCTTTAATCTAATTTTTGGAATGTACAATGGACCACTTTTCACATTAATTGTATATGTCGGAGATGGTTGTCAAATTAAAATTGTGGGTAGTCAACAGAATTTGTTATGAGTTGTGTTTATTATCAATTTAAGTGATTTTTACTATCAATTATTGTCTTATAAATCGAAACATAATTTATTGAGTAGTCGGTGTACGCCCTAATTGATTTTTGGCAACTTATTTCGATAAATTGTACCCGTTGGTTTTATTCAAAACAACGGATGACGTGTTGCTTTGTTTTTAAAATGGTTTACTTTGTGAAATCACCATTGTTTATTCATGACAATTATTCTTGTATTATTTGATTACTTTATAATGCAAGTCTTATTAGATTTAACGTATTTTAGTGTTTTGTATCAAGTAAACACTTGACTTGCGTCATTGGACAGAATTGTCGATCATCCTATAAAAGAACGTGCACTCGTTTTGCTCGTCAGTCGGTCTTCGGATTCGACTCAATACAGAGCACCTGCTCCCGACATAACTGTCGGTTTACCTGGTACAGCGCTGCTGTATATTTACATAGCTGTGTTGGCTTGCTAAATAGCGAGTAGATACACTTTGTGTTGGGTGGCTTGGCCGCTATACGAACTGTGACCCTAAAGGGTTTGTTCGATTAACTGTTTTTAATATTTACCCATTATTGTGTCTTTTGTATACCTAGTGTATTGTTTTTGTGTACTGTAATTTTTATTACAGTTCTCTGTAACTATTTAGACCGTTCTGTTTATCCCAATAACATGGGAACTCCAAAGCCTGACGATATAATATACCGCTCGGCACTCCTGATCCTACATCATAAGTGGGATTAGGTTTAGCCCAGGAATCGCAGGGTGTTGGTGATCCATGGCGAGTAATGTTAGAGCTTCAGATCCGTAATATGGCTCAGTTGATTGAATCGCTTAAGACGCACTCTGCTCCGTCTACTGTAATTCGCTTGCCTGATTTTGACCCAGACCTACCCGATTCCAATGCTCGTGGTGCTCTTATTATTGCCCTTACTAAAGCCTTAAAGGGCAGTGCTAACGCATGGCTTTCCCAAGTGTCGTATACAGGCATGACCTGGACAGACTTTAAGAGTCTCTTCCTCTCGCGTTACGACGTTCTCGAAATTTTTGCCGCTACCCTCATTAACCTTCATAATAGTCATCTTTATAACTGAACAGACAGCTGTGCTGCTGGGGAGTTTGTTGCGCCACTTCTTCTTCCCAGCGATACCACTAGGAAGTGGTGAAGGGCGGGCGTTTTTGGGGGACTGTCTTTTGTAATTTTGACGTTCGAAAAGTGCTGATTCTCAGCCTGGTTTGAATAAATGACTTTTGATTTGATTTGACATCCAAAAGAAGGAGAACCTTTAGCCACATATGCCAGTCGACAGGTCACTTCAGTGACATCTAAATGGAATAGCCTGAGTGTCGAAAACATTGCTGTTTATTTAAAGGTCCCTATAGAATTTTAGAAATATTGGATAGATATTTGTTAAGATCTTTGAGTAGCAATATAATTTTCAAATATGCCCATGATAGTGTACGAAAAATGCCTGAATGTCTAGTCACTGATAATGATGTCAATGTTGACAATGATGATGATGTTTCATCTGCTACTGACATACTATAGCTGAATGGACAAGATATCTATGTTGATTCTTGTTTCGGATGTCTATGTTGACTCCTGGATTTGGACGCTGAACTTGACGCTTATGCGGGTTGTCTATGTTGACGCCTATGCGAGTTGTCTATTCGACTCCAAGTTACTTGTCAAATCCCATGGTGTGATTTTGGCTGGGAGACTATGTCTCTACTTTGATTGAGCTATGTATTGTCTGTAACAGTATGATCATTTTTGAATTATTGCGATGCAACTGCTATTGATTACTTAACTAATTCAGGATTTTTCGTTTCAACATACCTTTTGTTAACGCTTTTGTTTGTCAGAAAGGCCGATCGATATTCTCTCGGAACTCCAAAGCCTGACGATATAATATACCGCTCGGCACTCCTGATCCTACATATACAATACATACATCTAAGCAAAAACTTACATAAAAAGTTAAAACATAATTTGACATACTATTTTAATTAATTCATTGATACATTGTTAGGAAGTTCATCTGTCCATACACCTGGCCATAGCCTTAATTTATCTTTAGATACTACTATATTTCTGAAATTACCTCTTCCTCTGTGGGAGTACACAACTTATTTCATATGGACCTTTTCAACAGGAAGTTATATGTTTCTTATTTTAGTTGCTCAGAGCCAACTTTTTTTTACCAATGTATCTAAAAGTACTTAAAACATTTATCAAATAATAAATTGCTTATCGGTATAATTTACAGTTACTAATATAAAATCGGGATAGCATCAATTTAGTAAGTCTAGTTAATTCATATTAAACAGTTTTTGAATCGAAACAATAATCAGTGATCATTAAAATAATTCAAATACCTCATCGCTCGGTCAATCTGACAACATTATTGAAAACTATTCAACAAACATCTTTGTCTGTTAAAATTTTAACCAACATCTAACATGACCATTCTGATAAGTACTTCGCTCTCCAAGTGCATTAGATACCCTTTTTCTACATTTGTAATTTACTTTTGTTTTGCCTTATTTTTGTTTTGCCATACTGCCATACTTTTGTTTTGCCTTACTTTTGTTTGCCATACTTTTGTTTTGCCTTACTTTTGTTTTGCCTTACTTTTGTTTTGCTTTACTTTTATTTTGCCTTGCTTTTGTTTTGCCAAGTGCCTAGACGTATCAAGTCCCCTCCACCCGCTGCTAGTGGGATAGACTTATACCAAGCAAATGACCGACCAGCGGAAACAAATTTCATATTTGTAATTTAGTTTTGTTTTGCCAAGTGCCTAGTCGTGTCAAGTCCCCCCCACCCGCTGCTAGTGGGATAGACTTGCACCAAGCAAATGACCGACCAGCGGAAACACATTTTATTTTATCGGTTACCTCGTCATGCAAGTCCCATTCACCCGCTGCTGGTGAAATAGACAAGCACCAAGTAAACGATCGCCCAGCGGATCTTTACCTTTTTTTTCTTTCTCTTTTTTTTTATAAAAAAAATACTCGATTGTATTTCATAATGTCTTATCTCAAAATTAAACGAGGTTATCCTATTCCAGAAGATAATTAAGCAAATATAACTTCATCAGAAGTCACTAAATTCCACTTTTGAGCATACTCTACACTTTCATATTATTGTATTCTCAAATTATATTTTAAAGCAATTGGTTCAATAATTATCACGTAGTTAACATAGTCAAAACACCCTAAAGTTCGTCCTTCATAAGCCAAGCGTGAACTAATTGTTACATAATAATTATCAAAAAGTATTTGGCAATATGTAACCTTTCAATGTAATCATCCAATTGCATTTAGTTTTGATGTAAAAGAGCCTTGGGCCTTACCGACTTCAGATACTTCTTACTGCCGGAAAGCTTCTCGATATTTTTACAGCAGATTGAGGTTCCGTCTTTTGGTTCATACAGCAATAAGCAGCACCGCAGCTTCAACATCAAAGGCGGCAGTGCGATGTCATCATTATGGTGTGAGTTGATTCAGTGACCCACCGACTAACGGCTTTCAAAAGATCGCCAAAAGCTCCAACATCAATCATGAAAATAACAAAATAAAATGCATTAGTAAGTGGTTTTAAAAGGCCAGAGTCAATCCCACTTCTGATGTTAGATTATTTAGTATATACTAGAAGTATATGTACCTATATATTACCCAAATAACAAGCTTGAATATCAGAATGGTTACTAGTTAGTTATTTACTGTGTATGAAGGTTATTATTGAATATGGTTTGTAGGGGAAGGGTTTTATGAAGTAAAGCACAGATAGACAAAGCTAAGCATTTATTTTAATTTAGGCTTGTCAGTAATTAATCAGAAAACTAGTCGTCCGTTCGTAAAACTAGGTCATCATGGAGAAGAAGGACAAGAAACTCCATGGAAGCAGTATTAAAGTATTCTATCAATACATTTCTTATGTTGTCATAAATTATCGTTATCTTTAAAAATAATTAATTCTATCTCTTGTACAACGGTCCAAGAGAATTCAAATAATAGCAACATAATAACAATAGCTAGGAATATTGACCATAATATAACTTACAGAACAACATAGTCATAATAACCAATAATTAAGGTATAATATCAAATTACTTAACTTACGTGACAACTGGTCGATCTATTCCACATAATAACGGCACTAGAACTAACCAACTGAACATCTGCCAAGCAACTGAACCGATAACGTCGTTACAATCCTTTTTATACACTACCAACGTCTTTTACGTCAAACATCTACCTCCATTTTGAAACAATCACAGATTATCATATATTTTAGCTTAATATCTTCTAACACAGGTAATAACAAACAAATCTTATGTAGTAGAACAGTTTTAAAACATTATAAGGTAATTAATCAATTTAATAGGAGTTGATTACTAATTCTTAGATATCATCAAAAAGTATATCAACATCAACTGACAGTATTGTGCCAATCGTTTGAAACAACCTATTATATTAAAATGGCAATATAAAATCTAAGATATACTACAAGTATAATCAAATATTACTTAATCATTTATAGCAATAACATTTAAGTGTTTTTTACAAGTTAAGACTGTTGTTTTTTGTAAACACAATATCTAGTCAAATTAAGTACTTCTACGTTGGTCCCAGGCTTCTTAAATGTGACAGATGCCATTATCCAACAAACAATATTCTAATATTATAATTATATCAAAATGAAATATCTAACACGCTCATGGGCTCAGAACGGAACAATAATCTAGGACGCTCCTATACACAAAGTTGTATGTCCTTCTATTTGACGAAAATAACTCTAAACTCTAATGTTTCTAATATAATTCAATTATGATTCGAAATACACGTGGCGCCATCTATTATCATATTAACGTTGTTGTTGTTTTCCACGCAATTTTGCATATACATACGTTGTCAGGTGTACAGAAACGGACATAGGGTACCCTATGTCCGTTTCTGTATACCTGACAACGTATATGCAAAATTTCAGAGAAAGTAAGACCATAACTATACTTAAACATGTGAGGTAGATGTTTATCTAAACTAATATTAGAAAGACAATAGATTAGATTTCTTGTATGTGTTTTTGTTACGCTTTCACGCTAAAACGGATTTGGATAAAATTTGGCACATGGGTAGACCATGACCTGGAGCAGGACATAGGCTTCTTTCTATGCTGGATCACAGATAAATAATTTTGTGTTGTCAAGCACCGTCAGTTATACACGCATGAGAAATACGCTTGGCAACCTGTTGCATGAAGTGCGTCAGGCGAACACAAAGGTTGCAAGCACTAACAGTTTGACTTAACCATCTAATAAAATTAATCAAGTTCAATTAATATCATAATGAATTAGAAAACTTACTTCCAAAAATAGAAATCACCATAAAACTATAGTAGCTTGTAGGTACCTATCTCCTCCTCATTTTTTACCTCTTTGCTTTCTGCCTGGCTCATACGAAAATAATAAGGAAAATTACTACAGCTGCCCATACCTAATACCTCCTAGACTGTTATTATAACCATAATCTAGACCCAAAATTTAACCAAAGTCTGAACTTCAAACATACAACATCCTATAATTTTGTTCTCAGTCAAATTGGGTTTGTTTTCCCACAAAAATAATAGGCAGCGGACGTGACAGGCAAGCGACATGCTCGCTCAAATTGAACATGTTCCCTTCGTAATGACTGACACGGAGCCTTCATACAAATCTGCAGGATAAGTAGGTAGGGGGACAATGTGGCGTGAGGAATGTAAGCCGTAAGGCTGCTGAGGAAGATGCGTTTGTGATCCTTTGCTTATTCTTTGTGGCATATAGAAATGAAACTGGTATCAGTTGTTATTGAATTTGTTATATAATACGATCACAAAATAAAAGACGATCACAAAAGTGTGTGACTGCGACTGGCCAGTCAGTCGCAATGCAATGTTGATTACAACACAATGTATCTAGGGGCCAAAAACAAAAAGCACAATCCACCTTTTCTCGAAGCGTTTCGTTGTATTTTCAAACCCTCATAGCCTCGACCTGGATAGTGCTAAAAAGCTCAAATTCTCAAGATAGAATGAAGTTAGCAGATTTATAAAACAAAATAAGTTTATTCTGTGTAGCTTTTATACTTTGAACTTTATTTATAAGTACCTTAGTATAAGTACCTTACAGTAATTAATAATTACAAAAAGATAGGATACAGAAATGATTTGTATCATTTCTGTATCCTATCTTTTTCTATCTATGTGAAATCAACCACGTTCTCCACAGATACACAATGAACAATTTGATATATTTTAAGACTGGCGTTGTAGATAATAGATCTACAAAGACTGGCATTGTAGAGAGGAGGAGGATTAGACCAATAAATGATGTTTATACGTCATTTATTGTTCTAATCCTCCTCCTCCTCAGCCGCGGCGCCACCGCCCTGTCCCTTGAGCAGGTTCTTCCTCTTGACGCGACCAGGCCGGCCGCCTCCGAAGGGAGACTTCAGAGAGAAGTCGATGTGTTTGCCGCTGTTGTAAACTATAAAAAATAGGAATATTAATAATTATTAATATTCCTCAATTAAGTATTTAGAGGCGTGAGGAACAGGGTGTAAAGTTCACTCAACCTCTATAGAAAAGGGAGGATCCTCCGACCAGACGGGTGTTGTGTCTGGCGGGCAATTGCCCAACGATTGATGTTGGGAAATTGTATCTATGCTAATTACGCGGTAAACTCTGCTTGCGAGATGCAGGATTTGCGTGACGTCAGTATGACGCGTTGTTCGCATGTGGCGTTGTAGATACCGCTACAAGTATCAACAAAACGTATGAATAAGGCTTGTATTGGGAGGAGATTCCTGTATCTGGAGTCCTAACCACGGGTCGCTGGGACCCTGTTCCCGATACCGGCAGACCATCATTTTTTAATGTTTATTTTCATTTTTTTTTCATAAAAATATTTAATATAAAAATAAATAAACGAGATAATAATAATAACTTCCCAAAGTCCTACAAAGCTGAAATTCAGTATGCAGGCTATGATTTGCACACTAGCAACAACAACAAGAAAAAAAATTGTAAATTTTACTCTCCAACCCCCTAAAAGTGCAAGTCTTCTTGCGGGTCAGTACAATATTACCGCCAAAATAAAATTAAATCCCACCAAAAGCATTTCGTGTAAAGCAGATTTCCAAGACTTAAAGAACGCTTTCACTGTTAAAATGTTATCAGATCTAATTTACAGCCAAGCCCCTAACTCAACAAGCCCTAACTCTACAAACCTTACACCTTGGGCAAGGGGGGGGGCGTAACCTTTTCAAAGGACCAGTTATTATATTGGAAGGTTACGATTAGTAGATATAAATACCCGTTTTCTATTTTGATCTAAAAAACCGATAGTTGGTAGGTACGTACCTATATCATAACTAAAAAACTTACTTACCTATTCATTTATCGTTTTTCAAAAGTTCCGTTTACCTACTTACAGCCATGGACATAATAAAACAAGAGGACTACCTTTTTCTTAACTTTCGAGTTAGGTACCCGAAAGAAAAAGAAAAGGGTATCTTAAAGTTCGCCCGTAATAGATCCCTTACAATAGGGGGCTGGGTTGTAACTATTTATAAGACAAACGTTAAAAGGACAATAACATTCGAGAATTTCCGCAAACACACTTTTCAATCAAGAATTTGTACCAAAAGCCCTAACCTAATCGCTAAGACCAAAGCTGATAAACAACAAAACCCTTAATAGGTATGTATGTACATACATGGGTGGGTCTGACTATCCACTTATGAAGGTTGTTCTGACAAGTTAGACAGCTTTTTGATTAGCAAAACAAGTTGAACTGACCCCTGGGCCCAACTTATTATTTTAATCAAACATATTGTGGGTACACTGTTTAATTGAATTATTATTTGTTAGAAACAAAATATTGTGTTTCTGACATATTGCAAAGTTGGATGTTACGTGATGCGATGCGGGGTCGCGGAACGATGAACATACAGTGAGCATGTAATCTAGTGTAAATTTTACAATTATTTTGTTGTTGTTTGAAAAATTTAAATTCAAATTATGATTATAATTATAATTTATTATTGATGTAGGTATTTAAGATGTTTGAGTAAACAATTTAAAATATTTAATTGAGAAAATAGAAATAGAAAATATTTGATTGTCTAGGTAATACACAGCACACACACAGGTTCACAAGTTAATAGCAAGTCGAGACCACATTGTAGTTTACAGTATTTCTCGCAGTGCCACCCTGTATCCACCGGTATGTACCTAGTACATACCGGTGGATACAGGGTGGCACGTGGCAGGGATACCGACGCACAACCATACATTCAGTGCATGATTCTGAACGGGTACGGGTAATCTTGCACTGCCATACATTTTTACCGCGTAGGTATGTTTTTTTTTTTCATTTTATCCATATACAAGCATCCTCATACACTTTTGTCTAACTAACAAAACAAACACAATTCTTGATGCTCGCGCAACAAACAAGTGAGATTAGAACCACTTGAATTACAAACAGAACTGCGCGTACCACACATTAACGATTCCACCGCCGGCAGTTGGCAAACATACTGCTATTAATTCGATTAAGAATGTAAAGCGAATCTATTCCGAGTAAACACTTCAGGATAAACATGTATTTTCATGTTTTAGAGTAGGTATTTGTCGTGGAAAGACAATTGAAAAGATTTGCGGAACAAAAGAAAATCAAGTGAACTTTAAAAGACTAACCCATCTTCTCATACAGATACGTACTAACAGCAACATCACGCATAGTTGCCGGACACACTTCATGATGATCATCACTGGTATCATGATATTTGGACAGTGTTATAGGCTGACTATATTATTTATTTGTTTTATTGTTTATATACATACAGTAAAATATTTAGGGATATGTATTATGTGTACTTACTCAAAATAAAACATTTAAAATCCTTTGTGAACTGATAAAGGCGTGCTGGGGATTTGAGTCAGTAAGTTCAATGTCCTAAAATGACTTACTGCATCGTATGTCTCGGTGTCTGGCATGGCTGCTGTTTGAACTTTACATAGTTCTATTGGAAGACTCTTAAGAAGTGTTGGTCGATACATCGCCAGCTCAAAACATCGTTATACCTCATTCCGACCCGATAGACGAAGAATTTCTCTCGATGGAAATTAGCGACAAATCTTACATGCATTTACAATCGAATCAAAAGTAAATTATTTAGTGTGGGTATCTCTTGTCTAATTGGATTCAACTATTTGCAGACAACCTGTGATTGGCTAGAACGTTGACACTGGAAAATACAGCGATACTGCGAATAGATTGTCAATACGTGGGTAGTATGTAAGAAACAAAGGTGAGTCACCTGTACGCGATGAAATTTTAATGGTTTTAAAGACGTGATGCGCTTTCTCTGTACCTAGATTGATTTAGAAGGCGAGGTTACAATATTAAGAAGTTTGTTTAAGCGTTGTTTACCTTCGAGACAAAGTTGGAATATCTAAAGCCTGCATGCCTGAAAAACAGCTTATTGAATTATAGTTTAAGGGCATTAATGTAAGCTAAACAAACCATGGAATTATCAAAAAACAGCTTCAAAAGAATCCCGTAAATTTCACAACGATTAGATAAACAAACAAATACCTACATCTGTGTGAGGCTTGTGCAATCTCGTAAATACGTTTAAAGCGAGCCAGCGCTATCTAGCGGCCACAAAGTGAATTATTTAAGTGCTTGCAACGGAGAGATGTTTTGAGTTATTTAATTTAGTAGTCGCCGCTTCGATTCCCAGCCGGGGCGGACGTAAAGTGCACTGGACGCCGCAAGGGTTAGAACTGCGAACTTGTGGATGTGGTATGCAATAATATGGAGTTGAACATAATTATGGCTTGTTTTGAAGAAAGTGTAAGTTTATGTATTTATGGCTTTTGTCTTGGATTGCTTTTAGTAAAGTATATTAACATGATCAACAAACCTAACATTAGTTGTTGGATTATTATTGAATTAAGCATGAATTAATGTATTGTAAGTATTACGTCACGCATTATGAAAATACCCATAATTTTATTGGATTTTATTTTCAATCAACAAGCGTAATACTCTATTGTTCGACTCATATAAAAATATCACAATAAATATTTTATTAAATAACAATTTGCACATATTCTGCGTGCTCAAAGGTAACAGTTAAATCCGAATTCTATAAAGTAAATTAATCTGCTATTTCACATCCATTTTTTTTGCTTGTTACGAGTATATACGAATTCGGGTAAAATTTTGCATATATCTATATTTTATTACGAGTGTAAAAAGCTAACGCAGGAATTTTTCGAAGTGCCTCTGGCTATGTATTGACTGGAGTACTGCACTACGGTTTTTATCTAAAAATATATTTATATTTTTATGTTTAAAAAGGAAACCGTGTTGGCAGAAAATAAACGAAGCAAAAACTTATTTGGGAAGTGTAAAGCTTCACAAATAAGTTTTTGCTTCATTTATTTTCGATAATATTCAATTCGATGTTATACAAAGCGCAGGTCCGATCGTGTGTGGAGTACTGCAGCCACATATGGGCTGGTGCTGCAAAATGCCATCTAGCAGCTTTGGACTCAGTGGAGAGGCGTACGAAGAGGCTAATTGGTGATCCAGATTTGGTTAAGACCAATCTACAAAGCCTGGAGCACAGGCGTAAGGTAGCCAGCCTTTCGGTATTCTACAGGATGCATTCTGGAGAGTGTGCGCGGGAATTACATGATTTAATTCCGCCATCACCGTTCTATCATCGGACAACCCGTCGTACGGCGAGTGTCCACCCTTACGTTGTTGACACCGCCGCGATCCGGACGAAGCGTTTTGCCTCGTCGTTTATACCGCGTACATCAAAGGACTGGAACAATTTGCCTGCAGCGGTCTTCCCGTCCGATTATAATTTGGGTGTTTTCAAGGCTAGAGTGAATAGGCTCATAATAAATTAGTGCGCTTACCATCAACGATTGCATCTCTGCTGTCCATCAGGCGGGATCGCAGTCAAGCGCTAGTTTATACCATTAAAAAAAAAAACAGTTATCTACTTTTCCACGATTTTTTTTTATGTGAACTAAAGCTGCCACGCTTCGCAGTAGTTATTTTCGATTTCCTAAACCTATACAATAATGTTTTGGAACATACTCGTATTTTTGCAAATCAGTGGGTTAAAGAAAACTTTATCACTTGGTTGTAATTAGCAAGCACGTCATTAGTATTGGGTATGTTAAAAACTGTTTCCAGTAACAGAACAATAATTAATTCGACCAGATTTTGATTAAGTCTTAAGGTAGATCCACACTCCTTCTTACATCATATACCGTCGGGAGGTTCGGCGATTAACACAGCTTTGCTCCCTGACTCCGCCCACTGTGTGTAAGGGAACAGTCAAACAAAAATCTAGGTGTTTGGTATGCAGGCAAAACGTCTGCCGATTTTCATTAAAATTCTGTGCATACGAGTATTATCTTTTTCAGCGCGATGTAAAACACGTCTTGTTGTATTATCACAACACTGTTTATTAAAAGTAGTTGCCAGCAAGCTGCCTGTATACTTATATATTTGTTCGACTGTACAACAACTAACTGGATACTATCGGTGCTCTTTTACATGTTATTATGTTATTCAGCTAGCTAATTAAACTGGAAGTTTAACTGGACTGACTATTTATTTTGGTTTCACGCTAATTTTAAACTTGATTAAAATTAGACTGAAACCGAAAAATAAAGTTTTACTCGTTGGGTATTTTTTAGTATGTACTACTAGTATAATGTCTAATTTTCTATTATATTCATACATTTTCAATTGTGTGAGTGAACTGCAATGTTTAATAGATTTCAAAGTTTGAAATGGATGGATATTTTGCTCGTATACATTTCAGACCTACTAATTGATTTATTAATTGAAAAACTAAATAAAACCCAGGAAAAGTTTTAACATTATTTAGATTAGACTAATGTTCAATCTGTGTTTGTTTCCAGATTAGTAATTTATTAATTAATGAGAAAAAATAAATTTTAAGTTACCTTAATTTTTTTTCGTGACTTGTTTGTTCGTTGCATGACTTTTGTCAGACGAAAAACCAGTCCTACTACAATCAAAGAGTCAGTTTTCACCAAAACTTCTCGTATATCCGCCACAGGAGACTTATGCCGCCACGCGGCCCCCGCATAGCCGCAGTGAATCGTTACGGCGGTCACACCACCGACAAACTGGAGATGTTACGTTCAGGACAACGTTGCTAGTGAACAAATCATAAGAATACAGCGGACAGGGTTGCGACAGTCGGACCAACTTGAAAAAAACCCACATGACTCGTCCCTTGTCACGGATATGCTTAGAATAGAGAATGATGAATGATAAACTTAATTTTAAAACATTGCCACATTGCAGAACCTAAGCAACCTGGCATGAGAGGAAAGGTGGCTAAGTGACAGCTATGTGAACAGAACCCAGCTATGCATAAATATGTAAGCTGTCACGCCCTTTATGCCTGGAGGCTTTTGTTTAGGTAGTAAGTTTTATTTACATTTTAATTAATTATTTTTTAGCTTGAGTACGTATAGTTTTTATTATATTTGTTGGTATATTGGCGTGGGTTGCTGACATATGGCAAATAATTTAATTTTTTCGCACTAAAAGGTACAAAGGCGGTCTTAATGCCTTAGGCATTCTCTACCAGTCAACCAAGGGTGGTGAAGAGATTAGATGGGATGGAGGGTGGTGATGATTTGATGGATGATGTTCTCTGTCTTGTAATGTTAATTATTTAACATAGGTACCTAGTATTGTACACAATCAAGTATTTTCTAAGTGAACAGACAGCTGTGCTGCTGGGGAGTTAGTAACAACATAAAATTTAATTAAAAAATAAAGGAGTAAATCGCTTTTGAATAAAGCCGAGTGTATACATACTTTTGCTCGTGACTGTACTGGTTGCAAGCAAGTAAACTATAAAAATACTTGAACTTACCTAAGTGAACTTTAGTGGTCATCAAACGATTTTTCGTCAAGGTATTATTTTCTGTATGGATGGCTCTGGCTGACTGAATTAGTTGGAAGGAACAGCTCACTTCCAGTCAAGGTATTCCTACTAGCTCGCAAAATGGCTATTCTAGTCTCTATTCACTGTTATTGTCTACGACGTAGGAGGAATTTTACAATCAATTTAAAGGGGCTGGACCGCAGTGAAGCGGTTAGAACCGGCTCGGTACTGACACGTCACATTGCGTTCACGCGAACATCGCTACATGGCAGGGAGAATAGACGTGGTACAAGTTATAAGCAGTCAGCGGATGAATGGAAATTAAAAATTAGACAGTTATATTATGTAGGTATATGCTTATAATATATTTACTATACAATATGTCTATTATAACCGCAAGATCGTAATAAAAGTATAAAGTCTTTATCGTTTACTAAAAATTAAATTAATAAATAAAATAAATTTGTTCACGGGAAAATGTGTGAATTTTCCAAGAAAATTGATAATATTTTTCAGAAGTGAGGTTATTATTCTTTAATAAAAATAATAAATTATCGACAAGAATAATAAATAAGAAACTTAAAATACCATTTTAAGTAGTATCTTAAGTTTAAATTTAAAAAATTAGATAATTTATTGATAAATGATTTTCATTTTGTAAGTTGGTTTGTACAAATACTTTTACACGTCAATCGTGTTTCAAAAACTAGATGAGGTCGGCGTTTCCTATCTGACTAGTCTGAGAAGAAAGGCCGAAACAAACTCAGAGGTCACAGTCTCTTTTAAAGTCCAGACATAATCTTGGTCAAATTATAAATGAAGACCCTGTAGATCGATATCTGAGATGTTTTTTTGAGGAAAGAACCATACAGATTGAGAGGACCTGTCCAGTAAGTGCACGGATTTATCAGAAATCGTGCAGCTCAACTCAAAACTTAAGGAGCTCAACGATTCGACGAACAATACCAAAGAAGAGACTTTTGAGTAGGCCACATAAATTACTCAAACTGCCAGACCATGACAAAACTAACAGAACAGAGAGAACAATAAAAATAAATAAAATTACTCACATTCACAAAAATTAAATTAATAGAATACTTTACAAAGTTAGCAAATGTCATATTATGTCATAATGTATATTAATATTGGTATTCAGCTGCATCCGGTTAGACTGGAAGCCGACCCCAACATAGTTGGCAAAAGGCTTGGCAGAAGAAGAAGAAGAAGAAGAATGTATATTAATGTCAATGTGTATATAAAAAAAAACAAAAGAGAAAAAAAACATTCTATCTATAAAAATTAGAAGCAGCCCAAGCCTTTTTGTCCTCGATATAATCTTTAACGGTATAAAAGGCTTTCTGGCACAACTTACGTTTAATGAATGTTTTGAGTTTATTAAGGCTTCTTGAACGTGGCTTGGAAGTTTATTATAAAAACGCATCTAATGGCATCTGAAAGAGCTACCTATTTTCTTGAGCCTTGTTGTAGGTACAAAAAAATTGTGTTTGTTCCTAGTATTTATATTATGGATATCATTGTATTTATATTATGGATATCGTTGTATTTTTTTAAGCAATTTTATATTTTTATGGGCACATAAAAGATTTTCATAAATATACTGAGAAGACACAGTCATTATATTGATCTCTTTAAATTTGTCTCTGAGAGAGTGTCTCGGACTTAATTTATAAATTGTACGATGAGCTCGCTTCTGCAAAACAAAGATAGTCTGAATATCAGCGGCATTTCCCCACAATAGAATACCGTATGACATTACACTATGAAAATAGCTAAAGTGCACTAAACGGGCTGTCTCTATATCAGTTAAATTACGAATTTTTCTAACAGCGAATTATAATAATACTAATTATCTCTTAGTTTTGATTGTAAATGTTCGAATTTGTATTGTTTTTATAAGTTTAATATTTTATTTGAAACCATAGACCATAATATTTTTGATAAGTACAGTATGTTTTCCATATAGTAATAAACATACCAATAATGGAAATAAAGATGTTCATGACCAAGGCGGTACCTACACTTGGTTGTACGGCGGGATTGGACCAACTACACAAATGATAAGGCTGTACACCAACACGAAAGAAAGATGTAATCGCTTATAACTTGTCGGGGTACGTTAATCAGACAGCCGCAGTACTATCCACCGTTCCCCTGATTAATATCAGTCGTCCGCGTTCAGGGACGCCGTGTTTGGAAACTGCAATTGGGTAATACTCTCTCTAAGCTCTGCGTAAAGCGGCTCCATTCCCCGAACGAAATGGTGCGGCGGTGTTACAAGTTGCTGGAATTGCTGCATGTAAACAATTAAATAATTAGCAGATGGAAGGGTTAGAAAATTATTGGATTTTCAATTGGTTCTGTTGAAAATTGGGAGAATGTTTTATTTACGAATACTTGTGAGACAAAAAAAAGGTTCTGCTGCGTATTATGGGTAAGGTTGGTTCATGTTTCCTTGTTGTTCTTAAAAATACATCGACAGGGTTGTAGAGCAGTGAAATAATATTGCAAGCGGTCTTTGTAATTTCAAACTTTACAGCTCATAATCAGCTTTAATGCTGATTCGCACGTTTATGTTTTCTTTAGCCCGATAACTCAGTATTGAACCGATTTGTATGATTGGAGCTAAAACATAATCTATTTTCACTTCAACTGTTCTTGAACTTACAAAATAATGTCAACGTGATCCCACTCACAACAAGCTACATAATGTATATGTATAAAATTCAAAGTCCTGAATGACTGACTGACTGATACATCAACGCACAGCCTAAACCGCTGGTCATTATAAGTTTTTCAAAACTACCCCTCAAAGGGGGATATAGGGGTGTTGAAGTTTGTGTGGAAGAATCTGAATGCGCGGTCCGATTAACTCTAAACTCAGTGTTTATACTTAAGACCAAAAATAAAGAATAACATGTATTAGGGTTTTTCGAAAATCTATCCCTTACGGGTTGAAAAGGGGTAGTTAATTTTACAGAGGAGGATGATACTGCGTGGCTTGATTAACTCGAAAATTAGTATTAATACTTTTGACAGAAAATAATTAATAATAAGTATGTAAAGTGGTCGAAAATTGACCCGTGACGGTGCGTAAAGAGGTAATTCGATTTTTAAGGGGAGGATTCGAACTTGAAACTGTATGTTACATTTTCACACCTAAACCACTGAACTTCTGATTTGGCAAATAGATAGATGGCATCCTGGGGAAGGACATACTTTTTATCCTGGTAGCACTTTCCACGCACGTTGGGATGATTCCCGACATCCACACAGGCGAAGCCGCGGGCAGAAGCTAGTAGTTTATACAATTTTACAATTTCCCGTCGCTTTGCTTTTGCTGTGAACCGAGCCTATCAACGCCACGACATCAGATAACTGTGCACAAAGCTGTATACTGAGCACAAACACTGCCCGTCATAGAAACGCGCCATCATTCAATTTAAACCCAGACTACACTGATGGCACTGTCACCGATGAGCTCAGCTTACAAGTTATTAAAAACTGTGTTGTGTTGGGATGGTATGAGCTGGGTTTTAATTTTGCGTTCGTTTGGGAATGATATTATCGTATGGTTTTTGTAGCTTTATTATTTACAAATAAAAAAAAAATTAGTCTGTTTGTTAGGTTGGCTTCCTTTTGCTTACCCACGATTACAGGCTGCCTGCAACCGACCTCAGTCAGCGCACTATATCCCACAGCTGGCATAGCTTCACCACAAGTCCGAAGAGCAGTTGCATGCGCAGTGGAGAAACTCAAACAGGAATCTGATACCAGACACCCACTATCTGGCGCACAGCTACCAACGCAACGGCTAAAAACCAGACACAGCTTCTTAAAATCGACAGCGTCTCTGTCAGGAAACCCGGCCGATGCCCGTTGCAAACTGTGGCAGGATACTCTTCCCCTCCTACTTACTACCTACCACCAAAGGAGCATCTTCCAGCAGGGTGTAAACTTCCATGGCCCACTTGGAAGTCCTTCTCCAGACACAAGTGGGAAGACACAAGGGCTCCATCTCCTATCCTGCCCTCTGTGTCCGAAAACATGCAGTCAAAGTGACATCTGCGCTGCCACTGACGACGCCGTGGAAGTGGTAATGTTTTGGGAAAATAACGTTTTCTAAACGTTATTTTCCCAAAAGTTCAGTCGTGCAGCGAAACGAAGATGAAGAAGATCCACGTTTTTTCATCTATTGTATAAATTTTCATGACTTTAAGCAGAGTTAGCTTGGTACAGACGCCAGCAGGTCAAGCTACCCGAAACTGTCACAATTTCCCAATCAACCTTGAACCTCGAGGCTTCAGCGATAAAGTTGAGAATCTATTATAGAAATTTGACAGATTGTAGTAGCTTGATGTGCTGGCGTCCTAAATCCTACTCTAGTCATACTTATGAACAAGGTAGCCCTATATACAAGGTTAGTCAATACAACCTGTAACTATTGTGCTCCTTGAAATATGTAGTTGCCAATCAAAAAAAAAAAAAAACAAATTCTGCGACAGAAAACAAAACCTAATGTTTTGTTTTTCTTTTGTTTTTAATAATATTATTTTGCCCGTTACAAAACGAGTACAACTGTTAATCCTTTGGAATTTCTGAGTTATTTTAATCCTGTTTCCGACAAACCAAATGTAATTGAGTTTTATATATACAAAAGCCCCACATCTACTTTAGTACTAGGGGATTATAGTCGTAACGGGACCTGGTATATCAAATTACTTTTGGATTCACGGACTCGGAATATCAAAGGTATATTTTATACAAAACAATTCAAAGGTAGTACTTACGTTCTTTGTCACAAAGTAGGTATAACTCTTTTCAGAATATAATATAAATATTACGAGCGTTACAACCACGAGTTATGTTGTATTCGAGGTATTCATATGTCAAGTAAGAACATACAAAACATATTCACGTAAATAAACTCTTTCCCGTAATTATGAAACATTTAATTATTACAACGTTGTATGATGTGGTTTGTCTCCACAAACAACTAACCACAGACATTTATTAATCAGATATTAACTGCATTAAAAAAGTTCGGCGTGTGATCAAGCCATGTTTTAAAATTACGTAAGTTAAGTTCAGCACACCTAAATCGTGTTAGATATTAATTCATTTTGATATAATTATAATATTAGAACATGGTTTGTTGGATAATGGCATCTGTCACATTTACGAAGCTTGGGACCAACGTAGATGTACCTAATTTGACTAAAGTTTGTGTTTACAAAAAATAAAAGTCTTAACTTGTAAAAATCACTTAAATGTTATTACTATAAATGATTAAGTAATATTTGATTATACTTGTAGTTTATCTTAGATTTTATATTGCTATTTTATAATAGGTTGTTTCAAACGATTGGCACAGTACTGTCAGTTTATATTCTTTTTGATGATGTCTAAGAATTACGAATCAACTCTTATTAAATTGCTTAATTACCTTATAATTTTTTTAAACGTTTTCACGACATAAGATTTGTTTACCTGTGTTAGAAGATAATTATTAAGCCAAAATATATGATGATCTGTGATCGGTTCAAAATGGTGGTACATGTTTGACGTAAAAGACGTTGGAAGTTTATAAAAAGGGTTGTAATGACGTTATCAAGTCAGTTGCTTGGTAGATGTTCAGTTGGTTAATTCTAGTGCCGTTGTTATTCGGAATAGATCGACCAGATGTCACGTAAGTTCAGTAATTTGATATTATACCTTCACTTCACTTCACGTATAGGCATCTATTATTTAGTTTTACAATCTATCAACTAGGATAACTTATATGCAAATGGAGACCAGCAATGTAAAAATACCAATTGTCCGTCCGAAGTCGATGTGACCATCGAACCAGTTCTCTTTTTTTACTCTTTTTTTAAGCCCTCTCCTGCCATTAACTTCCTCTGACAGCTTTTCCAAAGAGAATCACACAAATTGAATCGTTTCAGTATTGCCAGCACAATAAGTCGATTACAAATAATCGAATGAAATGAAATTAAAAAAAAACTAGATAACGACAAATTGCATGAAATTGTTTAAATAAAATAACAAAACCTAGCACTTGATTATTGCTTATTATGACTGTTGTTGTGTAAGTCATATTATGGCCAATACTTCTAATGTTTTAGATTGTACAATGGGATATTCCTAGCTATGATTATTATGTTGCTAATAAACTGAGTTAATTTTATCTCTTGGTGGTGCAAGAGATAAAATTAACTGTTTTTATAATACCGATAATTTATGGCAACGTTAGAAAATTGATAGGTACAGACGCCAGCAGGTCAAACTACCCGAAATTGACAAATTTTCCCAATCAACCTTGAACCTTAATGCTTCAGCGATAAAGTTGAAAATCAATTAAATAAATCTGACAGATTGTAGTAGCTTGATGTGCTGGCTGCGTCTGTACTTTAAGACTGTTTCCATGGAGTTTCTTGTCCTTCTTCTCCATGATGACCTAGTTTTGCGAACCGACGACTACTTTTCTGATTAACTACTGACAAGCCTAAATTGAAATAAATGTCTAGCCTTGGCTCTCTGTGCTTTACTTCATAAAACCCTTTCCCTACAAACCATATTCATAAGAACCTTCATACACAGGAAATAACTAACTAGTAACCATTCTGATATTCAATGCTAGTTATTTGGGTAATATGTAGGTAGGTAAATATACTTCTAGTTTATACCGAATAATCTAACGCCTGCATTTTACAATGAGGCTGCTATTTACTTACATATTACCTATAAGTTTGGCTAATAGTGGGATATTTTGAAAAATTGCTGTGTTTTTATCTGCATAACTCATAATGTAACTTTTTTATTCCTGACAAACACAAGCATGTTTGTATTAATGTGTGCAGACATGTAAGCGAAGTTATGTTTATGTAAGAGCTTGCAGGTAACCATACAATTGCTAGCAATAAGTCAATACTAGCAAGTAAGCGGGAATAATCTAATTACGTGTAGTGCCAACGTACGCACACAATTAATACTAATTCAAATAATTACATAATGGTATGTGTATTCAGAACAAACTCCTGTGATATTATAATTACGGTAATCAAAATAATTGTGTTAGTCTACTAATAAATAAGCTTATTCTTAATTAATCTCGTGGCTAGGTAGTTAAAATAAAGTATTTATATCAGGTTACCAATCTCAAATACAACCAAGTAAGTAATTTGGCTCAAGAAACAAGCTTTGTATAATTTTTTGTATCTATGTATTTCTTCTAATTAAGTCAAATGAAATTTTATTTCTTTAAAATACTATTTCAGTAATAATAAAACCAAGGCTTGTACTAAGACTATTGGAAAAGGGATTGTTCGGGAAGGAAGTGTCATTTCTCTTGATGACAAAAGCCACACATTACAGGATTTTATAGGAAGTTACAGTGCTTTCAATTAGATAAATAATATTAGAGCACTGATGAATGGCTTGCGGCTCAGTATCCACGGATCAATCGGTAAGGTTAAGCTACGCTTGTCGCGGTTAGACCGTGGATGGGTGAAATTTTCAAGAATTTTCCTCCACACCACGGATTAAGCCGGATGTCATTCGTAGATCTTTGGCAGTCGGTACGGGTCTTCAGAAGTCCAAAACTCTGACAACCAGTCTTACACACACATCCCACATGTCGACAACCTCGTGTGCTATGTTGAGACATTTGATTTGTTTTACAGATACATTTATATAAATTATCAACCTAGAAACTTAAAGTTTTATGCCACCATCACAAACGCTACACGTCACAGAGGAGACATTCAAGCTACACTTTTAAACTGGCGCACAGATTGAAACCGTTACTGAACTAAGTTAGTATGTTAGTGTACACTCGCGAGCAAACGCGTTCACTGTGCTCGCTGTGTCTGTGATGCATCTTTGTGCAGTGACGTAAAGGTTATAATTAGATACATGCCCCAAGGGAAATTAGTGGAACTAATCATGATACTGAACATTTAAAATTAAACTACATTTTACAGTTTCCGCTTAGAAAGCCTAATGAATTCAATTCTAATGTCAGATCTAAATGTTAACGCATACAATTACTGGACAATCAATATTAATATTTTCAATATATCATAATCATCATCATCAATTCAGCTGAAAGACGTCCACTGCTGGACACCTAACCGGTTCTGTGCTTCCCGCAGCCAGCTGGTTCTGTGGCCTAGTATACATATGTAATATTTTTATTTTAAAATATATATTTTTGAAATCTTTAGGTTGTGTTAAGTTAATATAGGTACGAAGGGGTAGGTATCACTCGTTATGCTATAGCATAATGAGCTGGTGTCCGCTACTGTACGCCCAAGCGCGTAATTTGCGTAAAGTTCCATTAGGTATTAGGCTTAATCAGTGTCAAATAAAATAGTTTATCCACCGTAAAACTTATTGTGTATTGAGCTAGTCATTTCTTCAATAGTGTTAGTTTTAGGAAACGCCGAAAAGAGTATCTTTTCACACCTACCCCACTTCTTTCCTATGTGTTATTTGAGTCACAAACAATTTGGTGGAACACGCGGCCGCTCGGCTGCTCGCGCACAAAGGAGCTAACGCACACTTTAAATGTTAATGCGCGCATTTTTACAACTACCCGCCATTCAGATGCATATGCGCCTCGTTGCTCAAACTGTGTGTTAATTGATTTATTTTACATATTACATGCATTTTTGAGTTCCATGTTTAGTTTTTTGGAATTTCGGTGAGCTTTGGCCAAAATGCGTTTTCCTTTGTAATTTAAGAAAGTAGGTTGTTGCAGAAAAGCTTCGTGTAAAAGTTTAACCTTGAGTTAAATCTTATAATATTATGTAACAGCTCTGCGGCTTAAGCTACCGGTTTGAAAAAGCTACCGGTGCCAACCAATTACACAAATATGTAATCATTTTTAAATTAATGATCCCGTATTAGTTTCGCAGACACAACTGATGGCACGGTTGGCGCAGTGGTTAAGCGATTGACTGCTGCGCTGCGTGTTGCGGGTTCGATTCCCGAACGAAACAAATATTTGTATGGCCTACAAGTAGTTGTTCCGGGTCTGGCTGTTTGTGTATGTGAGTTTAAATGTTTGTAAACGCACCCACCCACGATACAGGAGAAATTCCTATAGTGTGGGGCAACGTTTTTTTTTTTTAAAAAATAAACTTTATTAACATTAATCACTTTACGTACCAACAACGTAGCACTTTCGTAGCTATTTCGTAGCACGCGTGTAGCATTTTTGTAGCCGATAAAAACGATTTTCGTCTACGAATTATTGATAAAGCAACATTACTAACACGTAATTTACAGTTATAATTTAAGGTCCAGACGTTTTTCACATTGTTATGATAATCATTACAAGCATAACGTAAATAATAACAGAATACCAAATAGCACTTACATAATATCCGAGCTCAAGTTCGGAGGTTCCTGTGAGGTATACTGTGCCTCACATTACAGTTATTACGAACCCGCCTCAGGTTCTAATGGAACACTGACTTCTGGAATGTTCTGGAACGTTCCGAATATTCGAGACTTGGAATGAAACTTGGAAAGGATTTGTTTAGGAATTAGGAGCGTGTGGAGTGTGGCTACGTGTTTTAATTTTGGGTAATTTGCTTTCTCTGTGCTAATTTTGTGGGCAGATATTTGTTTTCTAGTTTATTGCGTAAAATATTAAAAAAATCTAAGGCTCACTTGCACCACAAATTAATAAAGACATTTAGCGTTAAACGTATTTTAAAAATCGTTGTTTCTGTCACAAACGTCGTTCGTCGTTCGTCGTTCGTGGTCGTCGTCGTCGTTGTAATTTGTGGTACAAGCAAGCCTAAGTTTTTATTCAGTTTTGGTTTAGCCATTCTTGATCCCTGGTACCCATACGCAACACAAAGTTGTCTCTACCACTTCCAGCCTCATTTTTCCCTCCAACCCTTCCATTCATCAGTGCAAAAACAAAAAATCGTTCAATAAGTAAAGATTACGGGTAATCTGTATAAAGCGGTGCACACACGGGCGCAGGTGGCGCCGCTCGTTAATCAGCGGCAAGCGCGCGCCGCCGGTAAGCGTGCGATTACCGCTAGCCTTATAATTGTTGTTTTTAGATTAGTCTATTTATTTCTTTCGTTTTTAATTGTTATGAGTATTATGTTTAACTGCTTTGGTTTCATCAGTTGTCATACATTTCACCTTAAGATTATCTCGAAGTTACTTGTTCCGTTTTCTCCTTTAGTTCATCCTTGTCAACCGCCGCGTTATCGTTCACTACTATTTCTTTGAAATCACTTAATCCATCTATCTTTTCTTTTTGTCTTCCTCACCCTTTCCTCTCATTAAGATTTATATTCATAATTTTTGTCTACACGTGTTTCATCCTTCCTCATTAAATGTCCAAACTACGTTCCCTTTCAACTTTGCTGTCAGTGTCGCCACTTACTTCTTCTTACGAACAACATCACATTAATATTAGTGACCCATACTACCCACACCACCGGACCGTTCTCGCTAATTACCGGATTATGCTAATCTCTAAGAGCAGACTATGATGCAGGCGGTATCCCCGAGGGAGAGGTTCACGATCGGCAATTAACACAATATCCTAATATTAAATAGCTATTATCTAATTGATAAATCGTAAAACACAAATGTATTTGAATAAAAGACAGTAATCACTCAACACATGAAAATATGCCCAAAAATAAAAATACGCCTTTTGCAGAGATCGGAATGGCAATTCCTATATTTTTTGAATATTTTCATTGTAATGCCAGTTTCTCTCACTCAAGAAGACCTCTAATTTCCATACATTTTTTACAAGTTTTTGACATTGATTGTCACTGAGATGAGATTGTGAACGTATGAGTATTGGCCACTTGTTTGGATCCCCATATACCTATGTAGGTATCTTTGGAAGATTTTTTAGCTGGGAATAGGTCTACTAACTGTTTCTTAGTATGTTCTAATAAATCGCTGATGAAATAAGCAATAACAAAAGTCTTGTGAATTATTTACTCCATCTTTCTGCCAACACGGCAATTACACAGCCAGCAAACAAAGAATTAAGTTAATGTTATGTTTGTATCAGTACTACTTGTACTATATGGTAATGTTATGTATGTTTGCATCATTACTACTTGTACTACATGTACTTCGCTAATACCTACCTTATATACCATAGGCGTCAGGTAGGTAGGAAGCAAACGTAATCCAATTATGTAAAATCACGTACAAAGACCATTAACCACTCCATTCCACAAGGCAGTGTGTTGGTGTTGGGTATATTATTTATAATATACTAAAAGTTAATTAGACATCAAAACAATTTTTTTCCGAAAATTTTATTGTGATAAGTTTTGACTCAATTTATGTTAATTTAATTTAATGTTCACTAACTCAACAGCAAACCATCATTCGTGTTTTGCAGAGCCCTGCCAGGGTTCATGTAAAAAAACCGACAGTAACCTATTGTAAAATATGTGATGTATATGAAAGTAATAAATATTATAAATAAATCAATTTTTAATATCTACACAGTTGTGGTACCAGAAAGGCTATTAGCCTTTTGGAGTGTATTTTTAAACTATGTTTTTTTTTTGGTATTTAAAAGTCTTTTATCTTTAATAACGTTTATAAATAAACCCTTTTATGTTTGTATTAAATCGTAGTGTCACTCGATTTTTTGTACAAAGACAACCCATAATTTTATATGGGTTGTCTTTGTACAAAGCCTTTGTACCTAGCAGTAATAACCTATGCTTATATTGACAATAGTTCATCGCCGTTATCTCCATCGGACATACGGACAATCCTTCATTTTCCTAATTTCACAGGTTTCAATGTTCATATTAGAATCGGGCAGGTGCCGCATCCCGCGGTTTTAAAACATTTACGCACGATTACATGTAATTGCCAACGCGTGAGTTTCCGAAATCCTTCCGATTTCATTTCCATCATCCCACGCTTTTAGGATTTCGAGCTAAATGAGGAATTGTTCCATTTAAGATTTTGATGGCTTGGAGTTTTGTTAATAATTAATAACTAGGTGCTAATTGTGAGAGTGATTTTAACTACAAGTTATTCTAAAATTTGAAATCAGTTACGAAAAAACTCAAAAGTTTGAACGATTTTTCTGCTCTTTATGAGAATAGGCCATTGTCCTATGGTGGAAAAGTTTGATTTGTTTGTTTCGTAAAACAAAATTTATCCGAAACTTAAAAACTGGAGAAGTAAATAGGATACTTTTCATCCGGGAACATGACGAAGTTCCCTTGGGGCAAGACTTTGTGTAAAGAACAAAAGTCAACAGCTAGTTTTCATTCAAACCTGTAGATGCAAAAGCCATTCAACAAACAGAATGCCAGCATCCAACCCAAGAGCAGAGATGAGGCACGCCACCTAAGCTGAGATCAAGAGGTCTGGCAGAGAGCCAGGCTCCGCTACAATTGACCTAATTACGTGCCAGTTAGCTGATCAAGATGGTTGCGTAACCAGAAGTGTGCTGTGTAGGAGGTTGTTTAGATTTGTAAGCACTTAATAATAAAGTTTTTATTTATGCTTCAGTTTACAAAAAGGGTTTAGTGTTTGGAACTTTCTTTTAAGCAAACAATGCCTGTGTTTCCTCACACAGGCATTTTTTTGTTCTGCTCTATTGCTATCCTCATACCCATCACGTCCTTGAAGTTTCGCTAGCTAATTTAATTTGACCCTGTATATCTAAATACCGCGACTAAGAAGAGGACTAGGGCAGTACGAAATAGGCCTTTTCATTGTAAACATAGAATGATGAATAAAACAACGTTATGTAAAAATAAATACTGTCTCTTATATTGAGCACAACATGAGTTTTCTCAATCAACTCGCCGCGATACAAAGGAACAAGACAAATCTGTTCCCTTGTGTGAGAAAAATTAATTTACTTCAAGTAACTAACTAACAAATAAACTACATCGTAACAAAACATAATTCCGTAGAATCCTCTCATTTATCCCAACACGCCGCTGGCAAATAAATACGCCATTTTTAATTCCATACAGCGCTATTTTGCTTTTAATTATCTCATTAGCAATATTTACGGCAACGGTTAGCGCACGTTCATTATGAATTAGTGGCACGTGTAACTTTGAGTTTAACTTATCATATTGTGTGGTGTGTTATAAAGAAATGTTGTGTGTCTTGGTGCTGCTGCATTAGATTGTTCGCAAAAGCTCTTTCTGCCATTCCCATAAGTCAATCACAAAAGTCTGCCATTTTGTTTTATACTAGTTTTATACTGCAAAGCATTTAAATGCAGTGGTCTTCATGTGGTCTGAAATTACATAGGTACAAAAGAAACATACCATACTAATATCATAGTATAAAGAGAGGAAGTAGGCTATCTCCGGCACAATCCGCGATATAATTGCCTACTGTCTCAGGGTTGTCACTTTTAATTAAATTTTAATTCAGGGCCAATAAATTGGCAAGGGTCGGGAAAGTTGTATTTTTTACTTGTATTGTCTGGGTACCTAAACGATGATGAAACCTTTCACGATGAAAGAAAGAGCGACGGGCCAGCAGATGGGCACGAGTAAACGGTAGGTTACTGATAGTACTGTCACCAATTCATTAGTTTAAAGCCCGGCCCTTGCCAAAGATAACACATATCTCTGTAAGTATAACTAATTCAGTGATCATTTGTCAATAAAGTTTAACAATGGTTTAACCTAACCTAACCTAACAAACACAGAAATTTATTCAAGATTCATAGCAGTATTATTTATTAAAAAAGGGATAAAATAAACCAATAAAATAAACAACCAAACACACAGCAATTCGTTCTCCTGCGATTATCACACATTTTTCATTCATTTAGCGGTGCCGAAAAGCCGTGACGCGCGAACCTCGTGCGATGTTAGCCCCGACTGGCGCGCTGCGAAACGGGCCGAGATTTGTTTAAGTGTGCGTGCGGCGACGCATAGATACTTTGGCGCACACATACAAGCCGCGCGCGGTGCGTTTGTATGAAGATAACGTACTTCCTCTCTTTATACTATGCTAATATTGTATATGCAGAAGTAACTCTGTCAGTCTCTCTGCTACCTCAATACTCAATACATTTATTTGCATTCCACAATGTACCTAACATTACAAAATATACATAATTTTAGATCATTGTGGACACTGTCGGGCACAGCAAGATAGGATAGAGAAAGAGGGCTATTATTATGTATTTGAAAAAGTAGAATATAAATGTTTTTACTACTACTCACTTCGACTCTGATTTTATTTATTATTTTTGGTATTCATTTTTAATTATTCATTTTATTTATCATTAAAATATTCATAATGATATACCTTCTCATGCCTTAACGGCTGAACGGGTTTGAATGAACACACATATTAACCATGACCTGGGTTAGGACATAAGATACATATTATCCCCGCAGTAGGTACGTTCCGATGAAGCCGCGAGAAGAAGCAGACCTATTTCAAGCTTGCTTCAACGTTGTGTATCGACTGGCAAACATATACGCTATAAATAAACCCCCTACAACCATTGTTCGAACAACAGAGTAATTACACTCTAACAGCTAAATCTTCGTGAGTAAAGGTTTCTTTGGGCAGCTCAGATCGCCATTCCCTGTGGCCTGGGAGCCTGTCTGACCGGATTACTGAGCGGTTTGCTTGTCGGCTCTGTCTTGCACGCGAGCGTTTTGCCATACAACTGGCGCTCTCTTGTACTCATTTCATAGAGAGGCAAGTTCTAAGCGGAAGGCGACAGATAAATTTTAATTGTATTTACTAATCAATCAATCAAATTCTTTATTTCAGACCAAAGATCCATATAGTGTTAGTATCACCTTAGCCTAATTGTTAGTAAATAATAATTAATTAATTCGTCACATGGACGTGTGTGCGCACTAAATCAAATTCAAATTCTCAATGCCAACCGTTTGACTAAGGGCTGACTTTTCCATCGCCAGATAACTTTTATTTGAGGAATAATATTGACGTTTGACAGGTTTTGTATGAAATCACTGTCAAAATTTCAAAATTAATCCTCGAATTAAGTTATCATATAGATGATTGAAAAATCAGCCCTTTATGAAATAATACTGCGTTAGTAAAAAATCGTCTCACGCTAAGCAATGACAACTACAATATTTTCAGTAAAGTTACTTCTGTAAAAGTACCAAGAAAGTAAGTTATTAGCAGTTAATTATGTAAAAGTACAACAAAACCTTTTGCTGTTTTTCAAGATCTAGACTTGTAGAAGGCAAAAAAAAAACGTTCTTAGTAAAATAACTAGTAACTGTTCACTGTTTGGAGTCTGCTGAAATCGTTGTAAATTACTCCGTGATTTACAAAATAGATTGTTAAGTAAAACGTTTACCCTGCCCTATTATTTTTTGTCTATCTCCAAAATGTCATGGTTGCATTGCATGAAGAATGAAATAGATACAAGAAAGAAGATCCATAGTCCACCTCGGACCTCTTCTAGCATGTACCACAGCCACCAGTGAACTACCGAGTACATACATCGGCTGCAAACAACTTGTATTAGTTTCAATGCAATCTGAGTGTTCGATGCAATGCCGGTAAGTGCTGTTTGTAGCAGAACTCTCAAAGAGCTGGACTCCAGTTACCAAGTACTCGTATTTTGTAACTTGGAGGGATGCGAGTTTAATTGTAATTGTTGGACTGATAGCAGTGGCCCTGGAGTTTCTTGCAGACGTTCTCTGCTTTGGGACAGAGGAACTAAACTTGGTGTTTGACAAGTATGTTGGCTGTATTAAATTTTCTTTATATTTCGATTGTATCCATAAAAAAATGCAGTCGATTGGTTGTCACGCGATCATTAGTTATAGAGAGGTAGACAGATGCTATGATTAGAAAGGATAAATGATTTAGTTTGTAACCATGGAATCATAGTTCATGTTAGTACATACACAACTAGATCAATTCAAGCCATGTCCCCTGCGCGTGTTTTTTCGAAACATTACACAAAAACCTTGGGGCAATTTCCTTCGAACCGATTTTGAAGAATTCGTTTTCCTTCTATGATCTGATATGCAGACGTGTCGTGATTAGATGTGCGCGGTGCTCGCAGAAGTTGAAAATGAAACAAACCCTTCTCCTCTTCACCCGCACGGGGAATGTTTTTCGTGCAACTGGGAAAACAAAAACATCGTGTTTGCGTACACAAATGTGTATGGCCACACCTGTTTGTTTCGATGTTTTGTATCATGTTTCGAGAAAACATGCGCAGGGGACACGGCTTCAAATACCCTGCCAAAACACACAATTAAATTATCATGAATAGCTACAATATAGGCATCGCTAAGTATACCCTTGTCTACTTATGAATTAATATTATGTAAACGATAACGTAGTGTGAATAAAATAATAATTCCTGGTTGCGCGGCGCTCCGGGGCCGGTGGGTTATATTGAATAACTTTATTTTTGTAACACACAGTAAATGCTGGTATTCTACTCGTTCTTACAAAGAATATTTTTCCTTACACACGTCTCTTGGGAGATAAGGAATATGTTCTAAACGGTTTCTAGTTGCCTCAATTGTGTTATTTATTCTTTCGTTGTGTTTCTTGTCGGATAACTATTCTCTTCAACTAAATGGCGAGGTAAAGACAACAGTCACCGCAATTGTCGTCTATATATATGATTATGAGTACTAACATAGTGGTTTGGTTGAGAAACTCCAAATAATCATCGCTACATCTGCAGACTGCAGACATAATGTCTCATTAACTGAACATAACCCAGTGCTGATAAACGTGTAAATATTGTCTATTCTACAGGAAGCTCTAAGCCCTTTCCCGGAGTGAATTCTCAAAAATAAGATTTTCTCTCGAAAACTGCTTGCAATATATCCAACATCAAATCGTCTGTAATCAGGTATTGTAGCTAATATTGTGGTGTGGCGGCGTAGTCTCAAATTTATTAATTATAAGGAGCTCGGAGCAAAAACAGGCGGCCATTTGTTCAACAAATTATGTACATAAATTAGACATAATCGTCGTGCCGGCTGCGCTTCTCATGACATAACACCCTAAATGTACAATTTAAACGAAACATTTTATTTTTCTTAGTAGATATTACTATGTACTAGGGCTGTCGGGCTCCCGGGCTTAGCGGAATGTCCGAGGGTTGCACGCTTTATTTTACATTAATTTGGTGCAACTTTATAGGTGGATACTCCAGTAGATTTTTTAAGACTTTGAACATGGCAGTGTCCACTATAATTTGTAGATTGTTGATACGTTCGTTCATACAATATCCAATCTCAATTTTTTTAAATTGGGAATAAAATTAAAAAGTCATATAATTTTTCATTACATAAATTAATATCTGTTGTGACAACCTACGTACACCATCAAGGCCTATATTAAAATAAACAAACTAATCGGACGGTATGGTAATTATTGAAATTTAAATATAAATTGCTACAACTAAGATAATTGAGGAACATACGGGAATGTAAGGCGGACAAAACTGTCGCTGTTATAAGTAAGGAAATGCTACATATATTGAGAAGAAAGGTCACAACTTTGTTTTACAAAAAACATAGTTTCAGTTTAAATTCACAGTGTCTAAATTGTTTTAATTAGATTTTACCGGGCTACTCAACTTTTATAGTCGGTAGATATTTCAGAATGTTGTAAGTAATTATAAAAGTAGAAAAAATAAATAAAAGTAAGTAGTAGGTTAGTACTTAATTATTATTTTTTGTTATTATTGAATATTTTCGTGAGCTACTAGATACTACAAAAGCAGTCGTAAGAGATATCATAACCTCTTTTGATAGCGTATGACTAAAGTGAACTTTTACGCCAATCAAAAGAACAGCTCCGTATGTTTCCAAAGTTTGCCAAATATTTATGTTACCGATTTGGTCCACTTTTGCGATGTTCGATTGATGGACCATTTGCATATCGGCAAATATGCTGAAAGCTCCAGCGAATGATCCCTTCGAAGCTAAAAATTTGCAGCGTTGGTCAACACACAAGGGAATAAAAATAAAAAACCTTTTTTTACAAGTCTTTTATTAACTGAATAATAAATGTAGGTTTTTTTTGTATTTTTTGTGCGAATATTTATAATTCAATAAATCCGAAAAAGGGCGCGGCGGTGGCGTATGGAATACTGGATCATGAAATGACCTTTCGTCACGTTCGTGAATCGTGGACTTAATTCAGCCTCGATTGTCTACACTACATCACGAATTATATAATCATGTTTCACCTTTTTGCGGCAATATAACGCTTCCAAGAGGCGACATAGACAGTCTTTAGATCACTACAATATATTACGGTATCATACCGCGTAAAGGCGCACAAGTAGACTGGCCACACCGCAACTTAAACATCCTCTTAAATCACTTTCGTAAGAACCGTCGCACACTACAGGCCACACGGCGCTTTTTATATTGAAATGCGATGCGGCTGTAATGTGCGCTTGCCTTCAATTGGGTCTTTATTTCAACTCAATCCCAAAACTAATTCATAGACAGCAAATAATTTAATAATATCTATGAAGACGGCTCGATTATAACAACCCGGCCATCCTCAGTCTTCGCGTTACTCATTTTAATCGCAGCCGTCAGTCAAGACTGAAGACAGTAAATTTGGCGGGAACGTCAATTAGGCCTGATGGTAGTCATTATACCGATTGCCATTACACGGTGTCTATTTGGAGAGCCAAACCTTTTTTGGGAGGCTTTACTTTGGTGAAACTTACAAAGGAAAATAGTGATGATATATCGCTATTTGCTGCATCTTAAAATTCAGTAACACAAACTTAATTGCGCAATTTTCGGCATTAATTTTAACCGATGCGATGCTTATCTTATAGAAAACCTACAATGTCTCATATGTCTAACACTTTTCAACCCGGAACACAGCAATGCTGTCTGGCAACTCATAGATTACTAATATGTTTGCCCGTTGCATAATTTCTGACAAAAAAAATACTATACTTCTAAAATGTCCTCAAAGCATTACCTACCTACTTACACATAATATTTCAAATCTTATTTCAATATGCGATGAAACATATCTGGCACTCAGGTGATCACAGTAAACGAGTTACCCACGCCTTGGGACACGACAGACAATTCAATTTGGGACCTTTCTCTTAAACGAGCCAAAATCAAGATTTGATTTTGAAAGTCTCCCTGAATAAAAAAGTCTAAGCCTTTCAGAGTCTAAAATATTCCACATCTCGTTGTATGAATGACCGTTCAATGTGTTAAGGATGCAGTGTTTATACACGCTGTTAAGAACCTTTAAGTCCAGTTTTTCAATACTTTTGGATCCATTAACCGTAAATACAGATTAGGGTTCGGCATTAGAAAGTAAACCTGTATAAAAAGGGTTGTCCTTTTAACTACTCAATAATAAACTATAATCACTTATCCGTTGTCAAGAGGCTTCAATTCATCAGAGGTAGTTTACATAGTATTCGTAACTTTGTTGACGTTGGTAAAATTGCGTCTGGCGGAACAAAGGTTAATATAATAACACGATATTAAAGGTGGTATCAACAAAGTTTGAGGTAGTTTATAGGTAAATATTTAAGAAATAGAGCAATTTTCCAGCTTAGCTATATACAGCCTTAATATACCTCCATCGACGACAAATTGAATACAAACTGATGATTGAAATGCAGATGTGACTATTTTGGTATCATAATTATGACGTGTTGTGGCAAAAGATGATACATAAAACAAATGTTCCACATGATGTTGTTGCAATGTTGAGATATTGGTACTCGAGTCAAAGGTATGTTGTGCGGTGGGCAGGCTCACACTCGGACGTGTATGGGTTGGAGTGCGGGGTGAGGCAAGGAGGGTTAACCTCTCCTCGCCTCTTTAACTTATACATGAACGAGCTGATCGGCGAGCTCAGCAGAACAAGCATAGGGTGCCATATAGATGGACAGTGCGTCAATAATATCAGCTACGTGGACCACATGGTGCTACTGAGCCCGTCGATTAGTGCCATGCGCAGACTGCTAGATATTTGTAAAAAGTATGCACGAACCCATGGACTCAGATATGATGTGAAGAAGCGTGAAGTGATGGTGTTTAAGGCTGGTAATAAATCATTTGCTAATGTGCCTTCCTTGTATCTTTGCGGTGCCAACTTAAACAGAGTGACTAATTTTAAGTATCTGGGTCACTGGGTCCCAGAGGATATGTGTGACAACATTGATTTGGAGAGGGAACGCAGAGCGCTGTCTGTACGCTGTAACATGCTGGCCCGCAGGTTTGCACGGTGTACCGAGCGAGTCAAAGTGACATTATTTAGGGCGTTCTGTTAATCTTTTTACACCTGCAGCCTGTGGACTAAGTACACGCAGCGTACATACAGTGCTTTGCGAGTACAGTATAATAACCCGTTCAGGGTGCTGTTCGGACTGCCGCGCCACTGCAGCGCTTCAGCAATGTTTGCGGTGACAAGCGTGGATGGTTTTCATGCCATCATGCGGCAGCGTTGTGCATCTCTTATGAGGCGCATGCGGGCCAGCTCGAACAGCCTTCTGATCGTGTTTGTGGGCCGCTGGGACTCGCCGATGTGGACGACTACACACTGTGGGTGGTCGCATCTAGGGTTTGCCATAAACTGGCACTCCTGGGCGGTGCCACTTTGTGATTTTGATTATTTTTCTGTGGGTTTGTTATTGTATGTGCTAACAATCGTTTTTTAAGGTTTTTTGTGTTACTAACAGTATATGGACTTCGTCTGAAATAAATTTCTTATTATTATCATTATTTATTCAAATGAAAGCTTCTTTAAAAACCAAAGAAAGTCACGGAAAATCTTTTTTTCGTCAAGCAGGTTGTCTTTGAAGATGCCAGTGATAATAGCCATTGAATCCACTTCAAGTTATCCCATAAAACGGGAAACAGCAAACTATTGCTAGAAATTGCCTCAATATTGGGAGCAGCATCGCTGAGGGCAATGTATCAGAAATGTGCAGTAATCTGCGTCAAATTGTTGGTGCGCAACCAACTTTGAACTGAATAAGATGTTACATAAAAACAAAGATTTTAAGATGAGATCGGTGATATATGTATCTAATAAGTTAAAAATTTAAAGAGATAATAATGTTTTAAAATGGTTTGGTTATAATAAAAATAATCATGTTACTGTAGGTATTAGTCAAGTTAAAGTCTTGTCAGTTAACTATTTGGTTTTCCTGAACATAAGGCAAACATAAACTTGGTAGGTTGACACTGGCACTTGAGATTCAACCCTCTATAATGATCAGTGTTTTGACTAATACGATTTATTTATATTACAAACGCAGATTATTTATGTAAGAAAAATATTTAATTAAATAAATTGTTTTAAGATAATATAAATCATAATATAATTATGATTTACGAAAAAAAGACGATTTTTTAAAATATCAACTGAAAAAAACCCCACTTCTCCAATAAATCGATAATAGGAAAATCACCTAATTGCATAACAATACAGCAGTCAGTAAGGTCGAGAGTCGCGTGAAGAGTGTCAGAGGCCAGCGCCAGTAATTAACTGCGGGCGGTGACTCGACACAACACTATTAAAAACTTCGTCTGACGATACCGTCGGTCTCCGAAACCTACGAGTTACGACTGCCCCACAATAATATTTGTGTTGCAATTTCAGTTATAATTAATTGGGCTTGCGACTTGCAAACGACGTTGTTTATTGTGGGTATGTATACCTATACTACATAAATATTGTATTGTTACCAGCAAGATCGGCGCACGAAACAATCCCTATACATTCGAGATACATGGATCTAATCGACTGGACTAATAAACTGCATGTTGATGTCAGTTGAGGTACAACCTAAGAATTCATCTCCACGCACCATTAAGCATTTTTACACGTCTTTTTATAGGTTTTCTGTTTCGACTTCGCGTGCACATCAACCTTGATGTAAGCAAGCAACATGCAGATAACATATTTTATACCTACAAAACATGTTATCTGCGTGTGGCATATTTTAGACAAATGCATCTCAAGTTGTCTATGAGTGGTAATGCTGGGTTATTGGGTGATTTTCCACACCGCCTGATTTTCGAGACCGCCCGGCATCCAGGGGAAGTCTGTCTACTCGCCAAGGATGGGTTTTGTACCCTAGCTGCTGCCCGTGACATTGTACGCGTTACATTTAAACATTTTGATTTTCTTCTTCTAAAATAAGTTACTCCGTATAACATCAGCTACCTGCCAGTGAAAGTCCCATCAAAATCGGTTCGGAGATTAGCCGGAATAAACAGACAGATAGAAAAATAAATGCTATGCTGTGCCCGACAGGGTCCATAATTGTGACTAATTTAATTATTTCCTACTAACTATAAATATACATTATGGTACGCAATAAAGAATTGAGAATAAAAAATATTATAAGTAACATATATACTTTAATATGCATTTAGTAAAAAGCTGTTATTTTGACATTACAAACAGACGCTTCAATTTTATTTATTTGTATAGATGTATAGTTGCTTAAACTTTTACCGGGTGGTCGCCCTGCCGATGCCGCGTCGGCTATTGCTAGTAGAAAAATGCCGATAATCACGCCAGATTCATATAATAATCAATACTTCGCTCGTGCTTCCACGCAGTTCTAATGGCGCTGGTGTCACAAAAACGCCAGAATTTCATTAAGAGTTTAAAAGACTTGCCGACGATAATTTCCAATTAGGATTTAAACGATATTTTTATGAAACTCTTTACTTTGTTGTACAGCGTCGCGCTAAGAACTTGTAGTTCATTCGACAATTTTATAAAACAGTAAAGATGAAGTTTTAATATTGTACTTTTTTCTACGTGACGTAGGTAGTTGTAACATTTTGAGTCTGTTCAGAGTTATTAATAAGTGAGTATTTTCTTAGTAAATTTTTATTTCGGTAAATAACATGCAACACGCAACATCTTTTTCCCTGGAGTGAAAACTACGCCACGGTCACAACACGGTTCTCCGAAGTAAACACAAGGCAGCTTTTTATTTTCGAGAAATCTTTGTCCAACGTTTACTCTACAATACATTTACAATTCCAACCATTTGCAACTCACTTAAGGTAGAACGCAGCACTGAGCGTCCGAAGAAAACGCCTTAAGTGCTCAGCTCAAGTGATTCCCTTGCGTGCAATCTGGCAAGCCGCCAAGCGTGCCACTTCAATGCTCAGCCCTCGCAAACTGTTTGCAGTATGACACACTTAAGTAAACACTGATTTAAATAAAAAAATGTGTTTAAAATGCAGAGCATGATGAGGCTCTGGTAAGAAGTATCTCATGCACTCGACGGACGATCCCGTCAGTATAGTTTGGCAGAACGCCACGACATTGCCACTTTATGGTCAAGGAGAATGGGCGCCAATTTTGCGTATAGTGCTTATGTAAAGTAGGATAGCCCATTTTGAATAAATCGAGTTCGGGATAAGCTATAATAAAGACTATTATTACGTACGTCTGACGAGTATTACTGCACGTTATAACCTCAACCCACACGGGAAAGGTGCAGGCAGTGATCGTCATACCTACTCACTTATTCCTCGTGATTTTATCCATCAACAAATTTTTATGGTTTAAAGAATTTAATACTTTGGGGACACTGAACGTCCATAGCAAATAATAAAATAACTTTTATTGTGTCTCGATTACAGTACAATAAGATTATCCTACAGTCAATTAGCTGATGAAATACTTTGACATTGAAAAAGTTGTATCAGTGCAAGCCAACTTCTGAACTTACTACCTTCAGGCCACAAAGACTTACAGTTGAAATAAGAAGAAAAAAAAAACGCTCTAAAGCTTCAAAACTACTTTCTGAAATCCACCAAATTCCCGAACCAATCTCCCGATGAGTCCCGACGGTCGAAAGTCTAAACGTCGCTCAGTAAAGTCAATAAGTTTTTTAATGCCTCTCGCCTCGCCGATTACTTGTTAATCGATACTCGAGTAATTTGTGTTTAGTAAGCGAACTTGAACACTTTTTGTAAGGAAATTGAGGAAGCTGAAAAGTGTGAACGGTTTCTTTGGCGATGTAACCCATTGATGTAATCTTACAAGAATATTCATTAAAATACTCCTTGTATTTTAAGGAATATTCTTGTAAGATTTTGAGATATGCTGTTTTTTCATGGCACCTGAGAGAACTTAAAATAATGTTTTTATGAGTTGTCAGTATATTATTATATTTTTCCTTTTTAATTAAGGTAGCATTCACTAAGACCTCGCACTTTATGAAAAGTAAATTGCATGGCCATAAAAGTAGAATTTTATAAAATATTGATTTATTCATCGATCGTCCTGAAGAAGCTTCTCTGAAACTCATTCAAAGTGATTATATTTTTCTTGGAATGGCGGTGTATACTTACTTTTTTAATAATATGAATGATTATTATACCTACCTACCCACCTACCTACCTACCCATTATGCCCCTTTATAAAATACACAAAAAAGTCATTCTTTTAAGAATTAGATTAAAAATAAGAAAACCGGTCAAGTGTGAGTTGAACTCGCGTGGAGAGGGTTCCATGCGGTAAATACACACCATGTATACCATGTTTTTTGGCAAATAAATACTTTATTATTATCTCCTTTATTGCATTTAAATACATATATAAATTACATTTTTAAATATTTTTGTAAACAAAAAGATAAAAAAACATAAAAAAAATATAATAAATAGTAGCCCACCGGTATCGGGAACAGGGTCCAAGCTACCGGCGGTCAGGGCTCCAGAGAGAGGAACCTCCTGACCATGCGAGCCGTGTCCAGAAGTACCGCTTTCTGAATCAAGCCCTTGATCCAGCTGCCCAACGAGAGCCTCCTCAGGTGTTGGTCGAGGCTCTTGGCTATTAAGCCATTGGCTGTCACGACTATCGGCACAATGATCGCTGAGTCCACATCCCACATGTCGACAACCTCGCCAGCCAAGTCAAGATACTTGATTTGTTTATCTTTCTCGGCTTTCACGATGTTTTCGTCATGCGGGACGGTTATGTCAACAATCATTGCGCGCCGCTCTGATCGATCCACCACCACTATATCAGGCTTATTGGCAACAATAGTCCTGTCAGTGATGATGGATCGATCCCAGTACAATGTGATATTTCCATTTTCCAGAACTGGGTCGGGCACATACCTTTTCAGAGCAAGTTGCTGATGGATTATCCTGGCTACAAGGTTGTGTCTATGCAAGTACTCTCCGTTAGCTAGACGAGAACACCCGGAGATAATATGCCTGATTGATTCTCCCGGCCGGTGGCATGCCCGACAGATATCAACCGTGCCGTCTTTCACAATAAATCTCCGGTAATTGTTCGTCATCATAACTTCGTCCATAATTGCACAGACAAAACCTTCGGTTTCTCCAAAGAGGTCACCGAAACGCAGCCAGGCTACGGACGCTAGTAAATCTACATCGGGTCCATGTAGGGCCCGGTAAAAGCGTCCGTGAAGCTCCTTACTCTGCCATACTTCCATGCGATCATTGGTGTCAAGCACTACTGGCTTGCGCCAGTTCTCTTTAGCCAAGAAGAGCGGGGTGAGGCCCTTGTCCACCGCGACCACATCTCGATGCATCCCCACGTCGGTTTGTAGGAAATATTCCCTGAGGCTGCATATCTCGCGACTGTGGAGGGTCTTAGCGTTTAATTATTATTATTATTAAATATTTAACCCACTAAAATATTTCATGTAAAGTTGATGGTCGAGACTTACATAATGCTTTCACTAAAGTTTTCAGGGCCTCAAGTCTGCTATTACAATAGTGTTAGAATGGTCTATCATTGATTTCATAATTGTTGATTTTGACAAGTTTGGTAATCTACTAATATAATGGCGTCATTATGACTTTCCAATGGTCAACCACTGACACTCCATTAAAAGAAATCAAATGGAGAGGAGAGAGGAGGAGAAGAGGATGGGAAATCATCAAATGACTCCTCCCGCTCTGGGTGGAGCAGGAGGGAGTGTCAGACTCTTACTGACTAAAACCCACCCGTGTTCCTTCCTTAGCCCTTTATGTTCCAGGGCAGCGGTAAACCCTTTCGGATGTTCCCGCTACCCTGGCAGGCTTCGGCCCTGTGGGGCCCCGTCACTTTGCTGACATCTCTTTGAGGCGCGCGTGGAACACGAACACGCCGTCCGGCACGGGCCTAGTCCTGATCGGACGGAGAGCTACCCATTACTCTCCGCCCGCAGGCCCGCGCCTACGGTGGCCGGGAGTCGTCACGCGGCTCCCGACGCCCGGAGGGTCTCCCGCGGCGGCTGAGGCGTGAGGTGCGCAAGGCGCGTTCCCTCGCCCACCCCGCCACCTCCTTTGCTAGCATGACTGCTTCGCAGAAGGAGGTGACTGCCTCCCACTCCCTCTCACCCCGGACCATGGCTTGAACCAGGGCCGGACGCGAGAGGTCGCCGCCGCTGCCAATCGCCTCTACGAGGACACGGCGGTGCTCTGCCCAAGCAGGGCAGACCTCCACCGTATGCTCCACCGTGTCCTCTGGGCGATCCTGACAGTGGTGACACCCGGGCGTCTCCTCCCGCCTGATGATGTGCAGGAACCTCCCGAAACATCCGTGTCCGGAGAGGACCTGCGTCAGGCGGTAGGTGAGAGCGCCGTGACGTCTCTCTAGCCACTCCTCAAAGAGGGGTCTTACCGCCGCTATCGTGGCGTGCCCTGCGCTGGGTTGCGATAGTCGCTCCTTCCATGCCACCATGAGATCGCGCCGGAGGTTCGTCCGCTCCGCCGCGGTTTGCCGCGGATGCGGAGTTTCCCCCCGGCGTAGTGATGAATGACTGACTTAGACGGTAATTTGCTAAAATTTTGACAGTTCCTTTGATCACTGACCTACCATTAGACCGTCATTGCGCAGTCATTGCTTTTATTTCGTAACGACGAGTATCCTGTATGTGTTTTTATTAATTGTAGAACTAAAGAAAATGCAAAAATTACAATAATGATACATTTTATATTGCATAGGTACCTAATTATACTGTATTTAGGTACTTACTGTGTGCCACTCTGCCGGCGTTTTATTGGGGCACCGATACCGAATTTAAAATCTGGGCGTACTCCGTCCAATATCGTTTCGATAAACTTCGCCCTTCATTGGTGCGGCTGCAGTGGCCAAGCGCTTGGTGGTTTTCCAAATAATCAATTAGAGCCGAAATTTGCTCAATTAGCACCATTTTGTATAAAATAAACAATTAAAGGCTTTTCTAGTAAAGTAAAACAAACAAAAATATAATTAAAAAACGCAAATGAAAAACTTTTTAACAAAAAAATGAAACCGCTGAAAAAACTGAGAAGCAAAAATAATTAACGTTTTTTTTTTTAAATTTAACCTTAATAACTAAGTTCTTAAACAAATTTAAGTATACCTAAGTAATTTTGAATCGGCGCAAAACAATCAATAAATAAAAATCACTAAAAATAGCCTTAAATTTAAACTGCAGCGCTCATTCCCTCCCCATATCCAATAAAAAAAGAATTATCAAAATCGGACTATTCAGTAAAAAGTTATGCGTGGTCATTAAAAAAAAATATACGCGTCGACCTGAGAACCTCCTCCGTTTTTTTTCGTCGGTTAATAAACAAAAAACACCGGCCGCTAGAAATAATATAAATAAACGTCAGTAAGCAGTATTGTCACATTTGAGTTTGACAGCTAAACAAATGGTTGGAGACAGAGATTCATAAGTGGACCAAATTTTTGATTTTTTTGTGACCAGATTCGGAGAATATTGACTGTGATAGACGGGCAAACAGACACGAGTGATCCTCTAAGGGTTCCGTTTTTTCATAAGGACGTACGGAACCCTAACTAACGTTCAAAGCCTGTCAAATAATGATAAAAACGCTCCCAGCGTCCAATTGTCAAAAAAAAGTATTGTCTTTTGTATAAAACTGTGTTTTTAATCGAACTAATCTAAACTTCTATGTAATGGCAATTGGCGAAATCCCAATTGGAACTGAATGAAGCAAATTGACGAAGAAATTGTAAATTGAGTATTAAGTCGCACACTCCAGTTCTAGTAATTTAAACAGTTTGAAATTTGTAAGGTCAAAAGTCTGAGTTTTGAAGTCTTTTTGAGACAATCTTGAAGGTTTAATTCACTTTGTTAGTAAGTATAAGGTCGACTGTGCTTTGTATCTATGAATTTGATGATTTTAAATAAAGAAATGATCTAATAACAGATGAGGCTTTTACTAAAGTTTAAGCTCAGAAGCTCTAATCGACTTGTGTTGCAGATCGTATCTACCTTCTGCATTAAATATATCGCATGGAAAACGTAGTTTCAACAAAAAATAATTTCTCTAAACAATGTCGTGCAATTTAAATGAAGTTCTCTTTTCACCACATAAACAAGTCCGAAAAGTCAGACCTCATAAAACGATAAACTCAACGAAGGAACTTATTAATTTTCACCCACTTTACATGAGTTTTTAATGAGAAGACTCGCTTGATACTTTATATTACTTAATTAAAAGTTAGCAGTATTGCAATGTATTCTCATCAACGGTATCAAACGGCTTAAGATCTTCAGACCTCGTTACGGGAAGTTCTGAATAGACTTAAAAAACTTGATGTTATTAGTATTTAGGCCTGTTCCGGTGTGCCACCCGTTCGTGTGTATCGGGGGCAAAATCGAATAATGTAGGTGTTTAATGATGATGGCTTAGCCCGAATTTGCCGAGCCGATGCGAACGTGATTCTGAGGGTAGATGACGAACGGAGTTTGCCGATCGGCGCAATAAAAACAATCAACTCGACGGCACGGTTGGCGCAGTGGTTAAGCGATTGACTGTTGCGCTGCGTGTCGCCGGTTCGATTCCCGCACGGAACAAATATTTGTATGGCCTACAAGTAGTTGTTCCGGATCTGGCTGTTTGTGTATGTGAGTTTAAATGTTTGTAAACGCACCCACGATACGAGTACAGGAGAAATTCCTAGTGTGGGGCAACTTTTTTTTTTTAAACAGAATCCCTCCAGTCTGTCTCAGCCTTTTTCACGCTGATCGGCACGAGCAGAATGTAAGCCAAATCATCATCTGCCTAGCCTTTTCGCAACTATGTTGGGGTCGGCTTCTGGTCTAACCGGATGCAGCTGAATACCAGTACCTTACATGGAGCGACTGCCTATCAGACCTCCACAACCCAGTTACTGGTTAATACGATTCCCCTTGGTAAGACTGGTTGTCAGACAATGTAAGCCGAATATGAGTAGTAATTGCTACGGGTCTGCTTTGTTGTTCAACAAATACTGCCGAACCGACCTGAACAAGTGTGTAGCTCCCCTGACAGGAGATCTGAGGTCATCGTATGAAATCAACATACATGACGAATGACTGCAAGCCTAGGACTTTAATCTATTATTTATTCAAATTAATTTGGAGCTAAACAATTAGCAGCGCACGACAGCTATGTTCCGTAATTAAATCGCGGGACCGTCAGTCAGCGATGCGAAAATCAAATCGCCCTTTAGTTAAATAATATTATCCTGGATTTGAGTCTCGTAATCTAAAATCACTTCAATAAGCTTACTTAATTGATATCAACAATTATATACTGCATACAATGGAACTCTCTAGATGAAATTCCTCAGAAAGTCGTTTTTCCTTTTATTTTGTGCAAATAAACGAGCCTTTTCGATACTAAAGTAAATCCGGTACAGTAGGCCGCACGTCAGTAGTTACATTACAAGCTGGCTTCTTATTCTATTGAACCTCCGAGCTACGCTTGGCTAGCTCAAGGTCAAAGTGTTACCCCCAGTGAGTATGTAGTGCGGTTGGCGCCGCGCGCTGTAAACTTTGGTGAAAACATTTTTTTTCGGAACGGCACATAATAAATATATGTATTTTTTCCAACGATAGTGCTAACACAAGTGGATATATATTTACTAACTGTAACCATAATCAAAAGTGATTTGTTATTAATATAAACGTGTACATACTAAGTATGATTACATTACCAAATTATACATATTATGAAAACATTAATTGAAATGTACATACTACCGAGATAAAAGGTCGTAGTCTATACAAGTGCCAAACAGCCAAATACGTTAAGACGTGACAATTTTTGTGACATTGTCATGTCTTAACGGATTTGGCTGTTTGCTGATAGTCAGACAGACAGACCGACATACAGACAGAGTTACTTTCGCATATTAATGGAAATATGGCATTATGTAGTATGTTTGTGTATTTATTGTTTGTGTTTAGTATATAAAGTTAATTAGCCCGATTTTCGAATAACAACACCTGCACTGTTCTATCTCCACCTCATGAATTCTCTTCCCAGAATTCTAACATCATCAAATTCCGTATAAAACGTAGCGTCAGTTTAATTGAACTCGGTAGCTGTCAGGTGTGAGCTCTCGAGCTCAATTTATAGCTCCCTAGCCCCACGCCGCGCGCTGTGACGACCAGAGTGCAGCGTAGACGCTGCTCCGGAATTTAAGGCACGTACCGATTATGATGTGAGATTGTGCTGCAATTGGGTAATGATGCCGCATTGTGTATGTATTGCTTGTGTTGTTGACCTGGTTTGTTGGTGGTTGGTACTAAAATTATGCCTTAGAAAACTACAACCTTTAAAAGTTTCAGGAAAACATTTCTGAATCAACTCAGACTATCGCAGTCCACCGCTGATTATCCTGTCTAGCTGTAAGTTTTCCCAAAATTGTAAAATAAAATAAGTGACGCAAATGAACATGGCATGATTAAAGGTAGGTGAATCCCAACCTCATGACAACCATTATATTACAATTGTTCGTCCATACAAAACTCATACACATATAAATACGAGCCATTTATTGCTCTGAAATTATTATTTATCGATACTCCCCTGAGTATCGATAAATAATAATTTAGCAATACACAAGCAGACGAACAATGTGATTCACTAAATCTGATTTCCATTCTATTGTGCGTGCGATACAAGTCAATCACCTGATTGGCTGGTCCTCTATATCTCACTCTTCGAGTTAGAAAGGGATGCAGATAGCAATCTTTAGTCAATGGTAGCATCTTGACGTTTACATTGTTATCATCTCGCAGCGGATCACTTAATACAGATTAAATCTGAAATATATTTACTTCGTCGTGCTTTGTTAGTTAAATATATCGACGTGGATTGTGTTGGAAACTTGTTATTGTAAGTGTTGAAAACTTTGGAGATAATTAGTTTTGAGTTGCTGAAGCAATCATATAATGTGTTCATTAATGTGTTATTTATGGTGCGTTAAATAACGTTTTAGTTGATAATTAGACTATTAGCTTTTCACGCTCATTAATATTATTCTTCCTTCGATATTGGGACAGATATTTCTGTTTTACTACCCACTACCCAATTGCTCTGAGTTGCACTATAATAGGCTTTGAATAACCCCCAACTTGTTTTTTACCCCCAACTTGTTTTTTTTTTTGTGTGTGTTTATGTCCTTTTTTTATGCGTCATGTTTGCCGCAAATAAATGCATATTCTTTCTTTCTTTCTTAATAACTAATGTCTTTACGTGAGACAACACAACGACTTATTTATTTGCTTGAAAGTTGCCTCTCACTAAGTCTTAACAGAATTTGGTTCTCTTGATGACATATTCAATGAACTTGGCTTATGTTATAACTTTCAAGTTATAAGTCTTTAGCTATTGAATGGTTTATTCTCAAACCTCTTTTATTCAACAACCTGCCTCGTCGGTCTAGACTACTGAGCACGGCTTCAGGACAAAGTCAAATCATTTATTTCAAGTATGCCATTTCAAATCACATATAAACGTCAAAATTTACAAGGTTGGGTTCGATTCCTAGGTCGGGTATAATAATAATGGTATTTTTTATAAGGACGTTCTCATTAGCAGCCCAGATTTGTGACCGGTTTATTGGCTCTAAAAATATAACTAACTACTGAAATATGTGCTTTACTTTATGTACAGGCAAGAGCATAATTGATATTACTATAGAGATAGCTCGGCAATTATATTTTCATGATTTAATCATTAATATCTGTTGTCAATGTCCATAATTATTGTCCATAGTATCTAAGCTCATAGCTTCATAGTAATATATTAATGCTCGTGACTGTACGTAATACTTAGCTTTTCAGGGATACAGGCTTGATGTTATATTATGATAAAAAAACAAACAATATAAGTGACCATCGCCTGCATAATTCATTGCACATTTCGCCTTAGATCGCCGCATTGCAGCAGATGGCACGGGACTAATCCTGGCCACGATACCGTAATCCGCTTAGCATTAAATATATCTGTCATTAGAGGCTTTACATCCTCAGGTATCAAGGCAGCAGGAGTTCGCACCAGGAATACTGAACGAGAGCTCGATGTAAACGGATTAGATTAGGTTGTTTGTTTACCTTGTGCACTTTAGATGCACCAGAAGGGATTTTGTCCTGAGTTTTATCTGAAAGTTGAATATGGTTTCATTAAGCTTTTGAACATGATTTACATATTTATTCAACAAGTTTAATTTGGGTTTAAGCATTAGTTCTTGTTTTAATGGCTTTTGAGGTTGAAATCCGCCGTTGCCATCCATCAGAGATTTTGCTGCTCCTGTAGTCTTATATTTTGAAGACGGCTTTAATGCAGTTTATATATGTATATATATATATTTTTATTTATTTATTATTTATTTTTACAATTTTAAGAAATCTTACAGACTAATACGTAAATGGTAACGAAATTTACTAAGTTACAGAACCTAAAGAACTTCTACAACATCCTCTAAAACCATGAGTATCTTCACACAAAACACGTCAAAACGAAGACCAATAACCATCACTTCGGCGGAGATTCGATGTACCAAAGAACATCGTCTCTCCACCATACATTCTCGAGGTTTGTTTTATTTTCACACATGTCCCGGATATATATGGGGAGTTGTTGTACAGTATCGCAGGTAAGAATCCAGCTCTGTATTCAAGTAGATTAATTCTCGCTGCACAGCGAGCGATAGCTGCCTTCGCTTGAACGCGTTGCGACGACTTTAGCGAGAGAAAGGTGTGGTATAAGATAGTGGCATATAGCGAGAATTTGTGTAACCAGCTGTCACAAAAAAAAAAATCTTAGACACAATAACATAAATAATATAATTATAGCTGTTTTTCGAATGAATTGATGATGCAAGATGAGTTTCCTCTTTTAGAATCGGCAGGCATTGTAAACAGGCATATTTCTCTGCAGATGTTTCCTACATGTGGCATCGCGAGTTTTGAAAATAATGTTCGAATAACACAAAAATATTCAATAACAGCCATAGCTATCGTCAAACCAACTTAATCGCTTATTTCATATGTACAATAACTTGCTAGCGGAAGCGGAGCTCTCTTCCACCAGAGCTGCACTGTGTGAGGCTAGGAAAGTTAAAGTATCCTTAAGGTGGTTATTGCACACATACTCCGCTACGCACCCTCGCACATACTTGGTGAAAACGCACCCTTAGTCCTGACAGATTCAATCGCTATAGCTTATAACTTTATCCATGGTAAAACTGAAATCAATTTATCCAGCGCGAGCGCAGCGCAACTAAATCGATTACGTCGGCGACTGTTTGTCCGGTAATAGAGCTATCCGTGACGTCACGACATCGCTCAGTGATTCGTCTTTGTCTTGCACTTGCTTTTGTTTTAAAACAAAATAATACAATCGCATGTTGTGATTTGCTTCTTTTCGGATGTACCAACTAAACACAGGTAGGTACTAAGGGTTTTTTTATTAGCATATTGAACTTAATTTAAGATGAGGGACTTAAGGTAGAGGAAAACATCATGAAGAAATCTGAAAATTATAGCCAAATCAAACTTCCGGATTTATGGATTGGTACAACTTTTGCAACTATTAACACGTTGAGAAAAATACCTCGTGCCATATGATAATTAATGCAGGCTGTTAGTTCCGTGGCAATAATGTCTTGTACGCGTTTAATTGATTTTGTAGGTACTAATACTATCAATGCCAGATGCAGTATTACAGTCCAAACTTTTAATTATGGTGATCACTTCCTTCGTAGTTGCTGGTTTCAGAGACTGCAATTCTGTTTTATCAGTTAGTCTACACTCTTCTAAAATTTGACTTACTTTTGATTTTTCAGAAATCATATTTGCTAGGGTTGGAGCCAATAGTCGAAAAATATGAGTTAAAACTTTCACATATTTATATTTGGTTCGTAATAGTACTGCTGCCGTTTCAAGTTGGTCCGGTCCAGTTCTGTCGTGCAGTTTGTTTTTCGACCAATCGTTTATAAGTGGCCACATTTTTCGTGGTTTACTTGAATTTTCTTCAAACCTCTTTAGGTAATAATCACTTTTCGTTTTTCTTATGCTTTGTGATACTCTGGCTTTTATATGATCAAACTCTGCTTTTAATTCCGTATCCACCGCATTTGTTTTATTTTTTGGCCATAGTATGTTCTTGTTATTTATCTCTTGTAATAGTTCTTTTTTAATCCAGTCTTGCCGCGGAGGATTCAGAAGTTTAAATTTTCTGATTCTGCACTTATTTAAACAGGATTGTAATTTGCCTGCCAATTTATCATACTCTACGTCTTCATGATTTTTAGGATATTCATCCAGGCATCGATAAAGTTTATTGAAGTCGAGTGCGTTGTATTTCTGTTTTGTCATAGGTGGTGGTTGGTATTATAAAAAGTAATTGTTTGTGGTCAGACATTGAAGATTCCATAGTGACAAAATGTAAATGATTTTCACTTAAGTTACAAGAAACATGGTCTTTTTTTTTTTTGAGGATGGGAAATCATCAAATGACCCCTCCCGCTCTGGGTGGAGCAGAAGGGAGTGTCAGACTTTTACTGACTAAAACCCACCCGTGTTCCTTCCTTAGCCCTTTATGTTCCAGGGCAGCGGTAAACCCTTTCGGATGGTCCCGCTACCCAAGAAACATGGTCTAACATTGTCTTGGTTGTTTCGCGGGTACAGTGTTTTGGAATTATTTTGTTCAGGATTTTGTAGTTGTTCCCTTTTAAAGTGTTCTTATGCCTGCGTGTTGCTAAGTCCGTATTGAGTTCTTATCAACAATATCATTATTTTTATTGATTTACTTGTAGGTATTCCCGGATGTAGTTATAAAGCCGGTATTAGCGTAATTTCCTTGGAGTCTGTTCTGTTTGTAATACGTTGAGTAAACATCGTCAGGTATTTGTTATTCTATCGATATGTTTTTGTATTTCTATAACTTCTATCTCAAGTCCCATAATATCTGCCTTATTGATTAACAGAGGTCATCCGAGGTCGCCGGACTTCATTCCAGACGGATTGCTATTTGAGCACAAAATTATTATCAGCCATTTGGATCGTCCACTATAACTGAATTCATGACTGGCTATTCAACATCTCATTTTATCAACCGATTCTCAATCTTATTGCTTCGGAATAGGACTACAATAAAACTAGATGCCTTTCTTAAAGTATCGCTTAATTTTTGCATGTAACGTGTAAAAAAAACTGAACATCTCACCCCAGACGACCCTTAAGCCTTTTCCCGTTACCGTTACTATCATCCAGCTATAACCAACGCTATCTAGTTCTGGTATATAATACTCAACTATATTGCTTAGACACACAGTTGAAAATCGGATGGAGTAAACTGCAAAAATAAATTGGTCATGCTGACCGCACGAACAAACCTATCAGTGTACATCATACTTCCCTTACTTTCATGCAGTAAGGTTTACATTTAAGCAGAGCAGCTGCTAAAGGATTTCAAAGTATTTGGCGGCCCGCCAGCGTGTCAATAGAGCGTAGTGGCAGGAGTGACGTCTCGTGGCCGTTACAGTGTGTTTACACCGCAGTTACCGCCGTTTGCTGGTGTAATGTGCTCTTGAAACCACCAGTAAGTGGCTTAAAACCTTAAACTGAACAGATCTCCACATGTATTGGAGATTAGAGCCTGAAATTTCACGCATCGTTTAGCAGAATTGCTAAACTTTCTTTTTATGTGATAGCTTTGGCAAAGACGCCAACACGAACGTCCCACCTGATGTGAAGTAGTTACCTCCACCTACGCCTAATTAGTTGTTTTTAACCTTAATATGATTAGTAAAAATGCCTCATGTGCAGTCGGGGAGATTAATTGTAAAGCAAAATGACACATTACGTTAATTTGCATAGCTATTTCATAAACTGTTACAGAATAATAGCTGTGATGTTATATATGGACAATTTACTTTGGTAGTAAATTTGCTTAACAAATAATTTCCCAGATTTTACCTGTTTAAGTAACTCTCTTTCATATTATATTAAGTACGTTGGAAATAATTCCCCAGATGAATTCCTTCACAAGGAGCTCTATTACTGCTTCAAGAAGTGATCCAATTTAATTTGAACCTGAATTAAGATATCTAGCAGTTGCACCATTTATTGCGACTAGTTTATCTTCGTCTGCTTCGTGATCGATCGCAGCTGTCGTCAGTGTGCTTGCATTTTGGCTTAATGTTTCTATTTGCTACATTTTGGACGATTTTACTAGTTCAATCAGTGGCCCATAGTGATTTGTTTGATTGTTATGAATACTTAATGAATTAATGTGTGACTAACTACCAAAGAAAAGACCTAAAAAAATAAATTCAGACAATAGCGCTGATTTAATTTTTCACAAACTAAGCTAAATTTAAATTCAGTGCACCTTTTTCTTTCTATTTCATTAAGAAAAGGACAGAAAATAAATATTAGTTTAGTCCTGTCAAATTAAGATTCTCCATAGCAAGTTAGGTCGTGATTAAAAACATGGCGACTAAAAATACGTCAATTTACGTCAGGCGCTGACTAATTTTTATTATGTCGCAAAATTTTGTTGAAGGCTTGGGCAAAAAATATCAGTTTCCCTTCATCTAGTAGCTGAGTTCTAGGTCAGATACTCTTGCTGGTCCAAAGCAAAATCGTTTTCTTATAGCTTTTATCAAGTTTCTTAAAATGAATCAATGTTGAAGGTGACATTTTAGTAAATAATTTCTTATAAACATGAAAATATACATTACATCGATTATGATTATTTATTATAATTATCATGTTACCTTTTAGAACACTTGATCGAATCTCATCTAAAATCACATCAGTATAAAACCCACCATTCTCGTCAGTAATGTACAACTCACACAGACCTATTAACAAGCAAGTTCATTTAAAAATGTAGGAGTATCGAAATTGTTCGCAAGCCGATACGTTGCGAATTCATAGGGGCTCTCATTGTGCACGCCACTCGTAAACCTGCTTTACTGCCTACCCCGATACCTTCACGCCTTCTAATAGCGTGTATTGGTATTAGAGATACACTAGGTATTCTTGAAATGTATAATTGTAATTTTTGGTATGTGTATGATAATATTAAAAAAATAGTTTTTTTTTTATTTCAGCTAATCAAAGTCATCATCATCATCTGCCTAGCCTTTTCCCAACTATGTTGGTTTCAGCTTCCAGTCTAACCGGATGCAGCTGAATACCAGTATTTTACATGGAGCGACTGCCTATCTGACCTCCACAACCCAGTTACTGGGTAACACGATACCCCTTGGTAAGACTGGTTGTCAGACTTTCGGGCTTCTGACTACCCGTAACGAAAGTACTGTCCCAAATTATCTATACAATTTTGCCATTTTGATGGTAGTTTGTTTATCCCTTTACTGTAGAAGTCTGCCGGACGGGAGGCGATGAAGTCAGCGAAAGCGTTTTGTACTGCATCTCGGTTGTTGAATTTTTTCCCACTTAAAAAATTGTCTAAATTTTAAAAAAAGTAGAAATCTGTTGGGGTATGGTCCGGTGAGTACGGTAGGTGACGAAGAGTTTCCAGCTGTAACTCTTTTAGCTTTGCAATGGTCTGCCGTGAAGTGTGAGCTCGCGCGTTGTCGTGGAGAAGCAATGGGGAAGAGCGATTGACTAGTCTTGGCTGTTGAATTGCGAGCTTCTCCATCATTCTTGGCAACAGACATCTGCCGTCACTGTTGTGCCATTCGGTAAGAAGCTATGATGTACAAGTCCGGCACTGGTCTACCAGACAGTCACCATCATCTTCCTATGAGTAATCTTTTTTTTCGCGCACTGATTAGGTGCTGAACCCGGGTCCACCCACTGAAACGAACGCTTACGGTTGTCGTACAGGTTCCACTTTTCATCGCTGGTAACAATTCGATTAAGAGTTCCCTCGTTTCTATGCCGATTCAGTAGTGCTATGCATGCTTCGACGCGTAAATCTCGCTGTTGGTCGCTTAGTTCGTGTGGCACCCACTTACCTAGCTTTTTTATCTTACCGATTTGACGCAAGTGCTTCAATGTTGTTTTGACACTAACTTCAAGGCCCGCAGCAAGCTCAGCCGTAGATTGGGTTGGATCCGCTTCCACTATCGCCTTCAATTTGTCGTTGTCGACAATGGTTACCGGCCGACCGCGAGACTCGTTCTTCAACTCAAAATTTCCAGATTTAAAACGATTGAACTGATAATGGACGTGTTTATGCAAGCAGTTTTAGGCCCGTACACGTCGTTAATGTTTTGTGTTGTTTGCGCAGCGGTATTTCTACGTAGGAACATATTCGAAAACTAGCTTCTGCCCGCGACTTCGTACGCGGATCCAGTCCCTTTCTCGTTCCGATAGGAATTTTGGCAAGAGTTTGAACTGTGCGTTACTTAATCGAAATCCTTCATCGGTTTTGTTTGGTATACCTTAGATTGAGTGTTGTAGACAATAGGTAGGTTATAACTTCATTAAAATAAAAAGGTAGAGTTATTTTAATTCCGAAATTATGAAGCGAAATTAATATCAATTAGTTAACATAACTATTCTAAAAAAAATCTTTATAAACTATATTGTTGGTTTTTCCGTCGGGTGCCAGAATATAAAACCCGGAAGGCAAACCCTTGAGAAAGCAACATAAAGTTGGCCATGAGAAAAACAGCCGGTTCTCAAATCAACACCAGCAGCTTTCAGTGTCTGTCTTCAATCGCGAGACAATGCATGACGATCACGATCAGCCGTAAGTCGCGCATCACGGTCTTAACTGGTTTCTAGAGACCTATAAGTGGATGTGCGGATACGCTGGGAACTCAAGCATGATTCGCTTTCCGTGAATGTTTCCGACTCGCGAGACAATGCATGACGATCACGATCAGCCGTAAGTCGCGCATCACGGTCTTAACTGGTTTCTAGAGACCTATAAGTGGATGTGCGGATACGCTGGGAACTCAAGCATGATTCGCTTTCCGTGAATGTTTCCGACTCGCGAGACAATGCATGACGATCACGATCAGCCGTAAGTCGCGCATCACGGTCTTAACTGGTTTCTAGAGACCTATAAGTGGATGTGCGGATATGCTGGGAACTCAAGCGTGATTCGCTTTCCGTGAATGTTTCCGACTCGCGAGACAATGCATGACGATCACGATCAGCCGTAAGTCGCGCATCACGTTCTTCACTGGTTTCTAGACACCTATAAGTGGATGTGCGGATACGCTGGGAACTCAAGCATGATTCGCTTTCCGTGAATGTTTCCGACTCGCGAGACAATGCATGACGATCACGATCAGCCGTAAGTCGCGCATCACGTTCTTCACTGGTCTCCAGAGATCTAAAAGTCAACGTGCGAATGCGCTGAGAACTCAAGCGTGATGCTTTTTCTGTGAACGTTTCTGATTCGAGAGACAATGCATGGCGATCACAATCAGCGGCCAGTCGCACTTCACGTTCGTCACTGATCTCTAACGACCTAGAAGTCGACGTGAGAATACGCTGAGAACTCAAGCGTGATTCTCTTTCCGTTAACGTTTCCGACTCGCGAGACAATGCATGACGATCACGATCAGCGATCAGTCGCGCATCACGATCCTCACTGGTCTCTAGAAACCTAGATGTAGATGCGTAAATACGCTGAGAACGCAGGCGTGATTCTCTTTGTGTGAAAGTGTCAGAAACGCGAGACGATGCATGACGCTCACGATCAGCGCTAAGTCGTGCTTCACGATCCGAAGAAGTTTCCGCTGGGCGAGATATAGCCTGATGTTGTCGAACAGCATCAAGTCTTGCCTGGCGTTCTTCATTCGATTCTTGGGATCTAATGATCTTTAAATTTCGAACATTGCGAAAGATTTGACCTCTTTCGTGGCATGGTTATGGTTATTAATGTACTTTAATAACTTTGCAATTAAGATCTAAGTGACTCAGGGCTTTAAATACCGGTAAAATTTTCATAACGTTACCTTCATTTGACAGCGTTACCGTTAATATTAAAATAACGGTAATGGATTTAACGTTATTTTTGCTCCATTTTATCGGTAATCATTATTAACGTTATTTGTTTAATAACGTTAATTTTATCGTTACTTTTAGAACGGTTAATCTAGTGAGTTTGAACTTTGAAGTAGAGGGGGACGAGGCGCGCGGGGGCGGGCCACCCGCCGTCGCACTATGGGCCAGAACCGTGCATACCGTCTCAAAAATAGGTTTTCGTAATGTTCTATATTGAATATTTTGTTAATGCACATGTCTAACTGAATGTCCAATGCATATTATATAGCAGTTAAAATACACTATTTCTCATTTTTACTATTAGACTAAGGCTTGCAAGTTGACGCTCAGAATTATGTCAATTATGTAGAACACAATTCCACCAGTTTACATGGTCATATTTTCACAGCTAATTTGTAAGTGTGATCTGGTTAGAATGGTTATGAAGTACTCTATTTAAAAATAATTTAAGTGGACAATTGTGTGAAAACTGGAGAGCTATAGAATTTTTATTTTAGCAGTGTCTGCCAATGTCGTAATTTTGAAAGCACCATATAGTAGAGCAGCCGATATAGAAGTCAAGGCAAAAAAAAAAATTGCCCGACTCTGCCCCCTTTGAAATGAAATGAAAAATGCCTGATGGGGGGAAAATACAAAATATACCCAAAAAAATATTTTAGTTCTGATTGAGGAGATTTTTGGATATGTAGATTACTTTTGAACCTTTTTTCTTAAATAATATTATCTATTTAGATGGTCGCAGATGGTTTTAAGGCTCACCACCGCAGCTTCGGCTTGCTACGCGGGCTTAAATTACACTCTAGGGGTAGGGCAGACAAGACTACGTGGAGTCGGTTTTGCAGCGATTCGTTTCTGTCACTAACATTTGTAGCACAACATATTATTGACTTTTCACGACGTTTTAATTTAAGGTTAAAAATCTATACTTATAATAAATCTGTAGAAGTGAAAATTCTGTACATTGAAAATATCAAAAAAATAATTTACAGGGGGTGTTACTAGACCGACACCGGGGTAAGTAATAGATGATATAACAACAAAATCTCTAATATTAACAACATATAACAACGGAACCTATAATTTTATTTAATATAGCGATTAGTTAATATAATGAACGATTGATATAATTTTAAAATAACTAATTTTTATAAGCATAACATACATTAAATATAACATCGTTTGACATAACATACATTAAATATAAAATCGTTTGATATACCACTCAAAAGATATAAAACTTATTTGGTCTAATATGATGAAAACGCCTTAACGCCACTTAAAAACATATATATAGCAAAATTGCATAGACACGGGTTAGTTTAATAAGGTTGCATATTACAAAATCAAAACTTTCCTGAGCAAACAAAAGAACAACGTACAAATCAACAAAGTTTAAAATAACGATGGTCATTTGATCAAAAGTTCAGCTGACCAAAGTCTAGAATATCAATGTTTAAATTATTTATTACAATAATGACCAAATCTATGAAATCCCAAAGAGCGGCGACGTAGTTCCCGCGATTAATATGTTTCTGGCACTCGCCGGCCGCTGCCGCGGCACCGCTCGCTGCGCTCGCTCGGCTCGTGCGTTGTGTGGTCACAGTTCTAACCTAACCTAACCTAGCTGTTTCTATGTAAAAACTTTTGGTCAGTCGTTCATTTGATGTCACATACATTGGGATTTTAAAAATTTTCTAAATAAAACATTTGGTCTTTTAAATTTTGTTATTTCGTTTATTGTTCTTTTGAAATTTGCTCAAGAAAGTTTTGATTTTCTAATATGCAACCTTTAATAAATATTTAAAAGTATTTTTTCTTTGTTTTATTCTTTGTAAGTTCTATCGTAGTTGTAGGTAATAGTAACCTAAGTAGATATTAAACATAACTAGTAACTGATTACCACCTGTGCTAAGATAGGTCGACGGAGCCCAGGAGCGGGGCTCAGGAGTTTCTGGGTGGTTTAAAAAAAAATAACCTAACCTATCCGAGTGGGGGTACTCTGAGTCGGGGTGTTAACCATAATGACGTTTTTTATATTTAATAAACGTTAGACATAATGATTTTCGATTAAAAAAACAATATACATATTAAACGTTAGACCAACTGATTTTCGATTACATAAACGTTATATCAAACAACGTTATACTAATTAAGTTTTAGAATAAATAAATGTTATATGTAAAGAAATTATATCAACAATTGGTATATCTCACGTTGATTATATCTTATGAACGATAATAAAATGAAATTAGACCAAATGAGTTTATACGTTATGAGACGCACCCCCGACACCGAACCCAAAAATGTGATTAAAAAAATTTTTGTCTGTCTGTCTGTCTGTTTGTTCAGGCATCACGCAAAAACTACCGGTTCGATTACGATGAAACTTGGTATAATTATTCTTTAATATCCTGGGCACCACACTGGGTACTTTTTATCCCGGAAAAGTATATACAATAAAAAACAAACTTAATTTTGCGGTTCGATCCCTATACCCGATTACCACTGTCTGTACTGTACCAACCGCAAATACTAAGTTTGTCGTAGGTTGGGTCACCCGCAGTGGAGTTCATTTTTATTCCTTTTAGTTTTTAGAGTTATTTAGGTTTATTTTTATATGAGTCGTAGGTATAGATTTTAATTTTAAAGTATAGGTATAGGTAGTATATTTGATAGTGTACGTAGTGACCGTAGGTTATTTTATAATACTGTTAGGTAGGATTAGTCATTCGTATAGATATTAGTATTTAGGGATTTTGCTTATTTATTGAGTTTAGATTAGTTATCATCAGAAATAGGTTTATTTAGGTAGGTTATTTTTTTTAATTAGGTAGGTACTTAGGTAAAAATATCATATAGGTACCCTCTTAATCACCACTAATGAGACACAATTGGTTTTCTACTGTAATTAGCCACAAAGGGCCCGCGAGATAGATGGCATTCTGGGGAAGCACATACATTTTATCCTGTTAGCACGTTCCCGTGGGATAATTTCCGACATCCACGCGGGCGAAGCCGCGGGCAGAAGCTAGTGTTATTATAAAGAAATGTCAATATGCCTAATAAAATTATTCCAAACGAAATTCTGCCATTTTCATAAGTATGGGAATTTTTACGTTATGCTAAACGAAATTATGCGAAATTTTAACTTTGCCAAAGGTAATTATGCCAAATAAAATTCTGCTATCTTAAAACTATGCCATTGTAAATTCGGACATATAAACATTCGGCCAAACAATTATTATATTAAATCATTTTTATGCCTTAAAAATATTCGTTTAAAGAAGATTATGCCAAGTGTGTTATGCCAAATAAATTTCGGAGCATCAAGATTCTGCCAGATAGAGGGAATCCCTTACGAATATGGTTTGTCTACGTAGCACGCGTGGATCTGCCGTGCGATTCTGTAACCATCTCACCGTGAAAACTTGGGTGAAGTGAGCTGTCATTCCAATTAATGCTAGGGATTGACAGCTCACTCTAAGCTCACTTCAACTAACTTTTCACGGTGAGATTTTTACAGAATCGACAGGTGCATGGATTTAATTTGACATCTATACTTATAATAAATCTGTAGAAGTGAAAATTCTGTACATTGAAAATATCAAAAAAATAAATGTACCTAGACCGACACCGAACCCAAAAATGTGATTAAAAAAATTTTTGTCTGTCTGTCTGTCTGTTTGTTCAGGCATCACGCAAAAACTACCGGTTCGATTACGATGAAACTTGGTATAATTATTCTTTAATATCCTGGGCACCACACTGGGTACTTTTTATCCCGGGAGAGTATAGACAATAAAAAACAAACTTAATTTTGCGGTTCGATCCCTAGACCCATTACTGTGTCAACCGCAAATAATAAGTTTGTCGTAGGTTACGTCACCCGCAGTGGAGTTCATTTTTATTCCTTTTAGTTTTTAGAGTTATTTAGGTTTATTTTCATATAAGTCGTAGGTATAGATTTTAATTTTAAAGTATAGGTAGCATATTTGATAGTGTACGTAGTGACCGTAGGTTATTTTATAATACTGTTAGGTAGGATTAGTCATTCGTATAGATATTAGTTTTTAGGGATTTTGCTTATTTATTGAGTTTAGATTAGTTATCATCAGAAATAGGTTTATTTAGGTAGGTATTTAATTTTCTGTTATTGAGTTTTTTTTTTAATGAGGTAGGTAAAGATATCATATAGGTACCCTCTTAATCAGCACTAATGAGACACAATTGGTTTTCTATTGTTATTAGCTACAAAGGGCCCGCGAGATAGATGGCATTCTGGGGAAGCACATACATTTTATCCTGTTAGCACGTTCCCGTGGGATAATTTCCGACATCCACGCGGGCGAAGCCGCGGGCAGAAGCTAGTATTTCATATAAGCTTTCATTTAAAAAATGGGCTGCGAGAACTCCAGAAGATAAAAAAAGTAAAGAAGACAAGCAAAAGCTTGTACAAAGTTTGTTTCGAAGCCGAATGGGGTTACACGTTGATATGCCCGACAAGGAAGTGGAAGCAGCAATGACGGTAATACAGCTCGGCGTATTGCGTACGCTCAGCTCAGCGTTTTTTTTGAGAACTACTATTGCGCTTCAGAAATTACAGGAGTTGATGAGGAACTTATTAAAAGGTTCTATGTTATCCTTCAAACTTTGGCATCCGGTATTGCTGTAAATCCAGAAAAAAATTGGTGAATATACTCGCGCAACCGCACAACTGTACGTAACAAAATATATTTGTGGTATAATATGCCTTCTTTAGTACATCAAATCTTAATACATGGGGAAAGTATAATAAGACATTTTGCTGTTCTGCCTATTGGTAATTTATCTGGGAATGCCCAAGAATTTCGTAATAAAGATTACAATAAAATCAGATTGCATCCCGCTAGAAAATGCTCTAGGTCCGCAACGAATCAAGACGGTATTTCATTGTCTTCTATTTACGTCAGATCCTTATATATCAAGTATCAGAAAACCATCAGTCACTATTTCCAAGGAATTGTTAGACGAAGCTAAGAACCTCTTAGATATTTAAATAGAAGTAATTACGTACAATAATTTGTAAAATATATTTTTAGAGTGAGAGTGGATTATTATATCATATTTGTCATTTATTTAAATGTAGGATTTTTATATGTAATATAAAATAACATAAAATAGGTTTAATATCATAAAACTGTAAAATTATAATTCAATAATTTAAACAAACAATGGTTTATTTAAAAAAAATACATTGTTTTATTTTTGTTTTATTTTTTAAATATTATAAATTAAACATTTGACAATAAATGTGTCATTATTGGATTGTATATACTCTGGAGATACTACGTGCTAAATTTCAGCTATTTACTTCAAACAACAAAAAAGTTACAGATTTTTGAGACGGTTAGACGGCACGGTTCTGTCCCATAGTGCGACGGCGCAGGCGGCGCGGTTAGCGCGTGGCAGAGCGGCAACAGTGCATCTACTCCAATGCTAAGCGAGGCGCCCGCGCGAGGGCACAAAAATGTAAACAGACGGAACGGCAACGTAGCTAAATTAACGGTAAAAATACCGTTACTGATGTATTTTGCGTTAATGTTAATTAACGTTATTTTACTGGTAATGTGATCAAGTAACGTTACATTTTTGTTAACGTTATTAAGGTATCAAATTGAAATTAACGTTACTTAACGGTAATTATTTTGTTATTTGGTAACGTTAACAAGCCCTGAAGTGACTGCTCCCCTGCATTACCGGGTAGGCTACCGTGTCACGAAGATAAATGGAAAAGGAAATTAAACACTCAAATAACATAAGCCCGAAGGCATATCTATTATATTATGATTTAGCCAGTGAAGCCAAGTTTTCAATGAATTTACCATCGTCATCGAAAAGAAGGCCCAAACTGTTACCGCCTTCACTGCGTGGAGGTACTCCTAGCTTATGTTAATATATTAGTATAAACTGATTTCCACATCAAATGTTCCTGATCCTTGATTTTTATTATCTCGTCGGAAAATACTCATCAGACCAAACAAATTTTGTTAAAATGTCATGTCTGTATATGCCATATTTTAGCTGTGCTCTCCGAGTTCCACATCAGATGTTTCAATCTTCGAATTTTATTCTCGCAGTAGAAAATACTCATCAGACTGAATAACTTTTGCTAAGATGTCAAATCTATATATATTATAGTTTAGCTGTGCTCTAAGAGTTCCACATCAGGTGTTCCGGATCTTCAATTTTATTCTCTAAACAGAAAATGCTTATCAGACACAACATTTTTTTCTAAGGCGTCATTTATGTAACTCTTATAGTTTAGCTGGTCTGTTGCGGTTCTGCATCAGGTGTTCCAGTTTCCAAAATCAATTATAGTCTATATGTTGCCCAGGCTTAATAGCTAGTTAACAAAAAAAGTTTCATTCAAATCCGTCCAGTAGTTTCGGAGATTAGCGTGTACAAACAGACAAACAGACAGACTTTTTTTTTTAGATTCGTGTTCTATTACTGTTTCTTAAACCCCCTCAATTATTCTTTTTTAAATATATTCAATGTACAGACACAACTTTTTTACATTCTTATTATAAGTATAGATAAGTATAGATTGTACGAATTTTCAGTTTATCCATGGCGCCAAAAACCACCACAATGTCACAAAAACAAAAAACGATCTAAAAACAAATGACTGAATTTGAAATTAAATTAACACGTCTTTCGAATAAAATTTATTTAAATTTCGAATTGCGCGCCAATCCACAGATAATTAAATCTGAAAATACTGGTTATAGAATCTTCAATTAAATAGGTAAAGACCTATTATTTCATGTGACAAATTTTTATGGTACCTACCTATGTGGAATTGTGGATGTGATATCGTTATAAAGAACAAGCATGCGCATTCTGGTGCATGCGTAGCACGACCACTTTTATCACTCAAGTGTAAAAGCGACATTTCTTTACCTAATTTTTGCAATCGTGCGTAGAAACCTTTCTCAATCTGTCATTTCTTCTGCGGTGGCCATGCTACGCGTGCTGCTACTAAAAAACTAAAAAGTTGTTTGCCCTAGTAGTTCCTAGCCTTTTCACAGAAAAATCATTTGGTACTACAAAAATATTGTCGTTGTAGGTATAGAAATTTTCATAATTATAGTTTTTATTTTTTTATTACTCTGTTTTAATTATTATGTGGTTTATCAACCAAATAATAAGAAAATTAAGGTTTTTATGTTTCTTTCTGATCTCTCAGTGTACCTACACCCGATAGTCAGTAGTTACCGGCGCGCGGTTTTTACGCCTTCCACTGAATATTTAATCGAGATGAAGTGATAAAAAAATGTAGCCTCCACGATTGGGATGCCCAATGCCCGGGCAACTCTGGGCTAAGTAACTAACACTACTAAATAATGGAACAGTTCTGTTGTTGCTCTTAATTGGTGTTTCGCGACGCATAGTTTATGTTGTATCGTATGGTTATACAACTGTAACTCGTTATCTAAACTGTTGAGATAGTGAGAGTGAAACTTTAGTGTCACGTTCGTATTTTCTGAAGGTTTAGGTAAGTAGTATAAGTTTGTTTATAATTATAGTTTCACTGTTTACTAATTCTTGACTTCGGTTATGTTTCCATTATCATGTTACCGCGACACAAAAGTAATCTCTATCAAAATAACACCATAGTACGATATTGGAGTAGACAAATCTAACGAAATGATTCTCTTCTCCGTCCAAAAAACTAAAATTAAAACATTCATTATTAAACTGTTTTCTGTTCTTCCATCATCTAGTATAAGCTTTATTTATAACAAAACAGCACTCAACATCTAAGTACAGCTTTAAATTAAGCCTTTTTCAAATGGGCTCGCATTGTGAGGCGGTGTTTTTTCACAGTAAAAATATTTAAATATTGTATCGGATACTCCACGAAGAGTAGGTGTAGCGACAACAAAATAATTAGCTTGTGGGTGATAATTATTTAAATATGTAGATTTTGTATGTATGTTACTATGAATTTTTTAGTATATAGTTTATAAAACCATAGTTTATATTTAGTTCCAAAAATAATTGTCTTCTGGGGTAATGTCGTTTATATCATCATTACTCCCTGACTATGGTTTTAAAGAATGAAAGAATATAAAAGGCACTTGTGATTACAGTATGTAATCCTTGGTAGACAAAAAAACGTTGCTATGCTACCTACCCATCCAGCAAGCTTTTGTGCCCTTAGGTGTGTATATTTAGGAATACATACCTACGAAAAGACTAAAAATTATCATAGTATTCTACGTCTAGTCCTCGTAATTTTCGAAAGTATCAATTTCTCGTCCCGGCCCTGCACACGGACGAAATAACACTTGTACATACAGTGTTATTTCGTTATCGAGTCGCTGATCAGATTGCCGACGGTACTGCAACGAGCGGATTGTTCGATTCCATCGACAAATACTACAGTCGAGAGCTATTTTTGCACCTTATTTCTTTAAATTTTTCTTTTCATTTTGGTGTTGCTGGCTGGCATCTATTTTGTATGTTTTTAATAGCATTTCCTGAGTACTTTGCTATAATTTATTAAAAACTGGCGGCACTAACTTATTTCTTTTTTTGTGGTGAAACAGAATTTTCACCTTTTAGGTGGTTTGAATGTTGAAATTGTTAGTCTTTTTGCGCCACGTCACGTCGTTATTTCAAAAAGATACTGACGATGCTCTAAGGGTATCATTAGCATCATTCTAGCCTTTTCCCAACTATGTCGAAGTCGGCTTCTAGTCTCAGCGGATGAAGCTGAATACCCGTATTTTACATGAAGTGACTGCCTATCAGACCTCCGCCACCCATTTACTGAGTAATACGGTACCTCTTGCTCTGAAGGTGTAAAAATACCGCCTTTTGGAAATGAACAGTTCCAAAAGGCGGTATTAAGCAGATTTAGATTTTCTTCACTAAGCAATGTTGATTCTCAAAATTTCTAATAAGGTCGTCTAAAAATTTTCGGTAGCAGGCAAATGCTTTAGGACTATTGACCTTCCTCCTGTCGCATTCTTTGGAAACTAATGAAAATAACCCAACACGTTTTCATACTGAAAGATATTTCAGTCATTATACCATTCAAGAGATTCCACCTTTTACTAAATTACATTTAATAAGTACTAGGTTGTCATGAATTCAAGCAGCACTTCGCAGACTCATTCAATTTCTTTACATTCGTACTTGCAAATGAAATTCGTACGAGTATAACACAATTTTATATTCGTAATGTTATGTTAGCTGAAACATTTTAACAGTTCAAGCCGTGGAATGTACAATTGCAGTTTTCAAGAGCGCTTCTACGCTGAAAAACAATTTTCCCTTTATATTTGTGAGATTTCAGCTTAGAATGTTGTGCGGCGCCATGACAGTTTGTTGTAATTAATTTCTTGTTCCGTTCTAGATGGTTCGTTTCCTTGTGTTGTTTAATTTACACTTAGTGAGTCGATTGTGTTAGTGTTAGTACTGAAACAGTTTGAAATAATTAAGATGAATAAGTATTCTGACAGGTTTTACGAGTAAATCTGAGCCTATGCTTGCTGAATAAACAGCTTTATTTTTTTGGGGATCAGCTCAAAAACCTCCTCTACCAGCACATTTTTCTAATTCCATCACAAACCGAACACTCAATAAATAGCTGCCGAAATTCGTGCGATGATTTATATCATCTCTCGCTGAGTTATAGCATCACATCGCGCTCAACTTTCTTCGGCAAATTTGTTCCTTCACTAACGAGTTTGGTGTCTTACTTTCTTTAAGTAAAGTAGGTTACGGAAATAGGTACATTTGTATGGAATTTTACGTGCGTAATACCGAGGGGGCGAAATGAGTGGTAATTAGCGTCAATGAGGTAAGTATTGCTGCTTGAAACTGCGGCCGTATGTACAGTAAATAAAACAACAAATTAGTAAATACTTATTGAACAAGAAAAATTAAAATTAAAAGTTAATGAAGCACTTTGTTTTAGTATGCGATTGATTATTGACGAGAGCAGTGGTGGCCCAGCGATAACAGCCGCGACTGACGAGTTGTAGATCGTGGGTTCGTATCCAGACAGGCGTTTTACTTTGTGTACATTATTTGATCACCACTGCTCTCAAAACGGTGAAGACAAACATCATGAGGAAACCAGCATGTCCTAGAACCAAAAATTCTAAAACATGTGACATCGGCGGGTGAAGGGCGGGGCGTTTTTGGGGGACTGTCTTTTGTAATTTTTGACGTTCAAAAAGTGCTGATTCTTAGCCTAATTTGAATAAATGACTTTTGATTGATTTTTGACATTTACCAACCCGCACTGGGCACGTGTGGTGGAGCCCACTCCCTCTCTAAGAGAGGAGGCCTGTGTCCCAGCAGTGGGAAAATTAAAGGCTGATTATGTAATGCGATTGATAAATATTCTATGAAGGAAAATACCATTTCCTTATCAACCAATAAGAGGGTACAAAATCAAGGACATTCCTATGCAGTTCCTACATAATAGACTCCTTTCACATAGACGTCAATAACATCGGGAAACGTGTCACCAGGTTTATTGCACTTTTGATACCGATACAACTTCGCGACACCATAAAATATTTATATTTTATAGCTACTAATAAAATATTTACGTTGGGAACCTGATACTCGATCCTACCTGACGAATAAACTAAAATATCTCTTTTCTAATTCAACATTCCCTTTTATATAAAAATTCTCTCGGAACTGTATAAAATTGTGTTTAAAGGTTACAATTTTACCGTATCCTGTCTGTTTACGGAGTGTCGTAAATTTTTATTAGAACACTTTTATATTTTTTTGTAAGTAGATACGACTCTTTTGTTTTTGAAGTGGGATAAAATAATACTATCAGGTTGTTACTTTTTAGTATAATGTGTAAATCTGCAAAAGTATGGATGGGTACTCACGTAGTGTTTTGCAATTTGGTCCTTGAGTACGAATATTCTTTGTTTTTTTATATAAAAAAACTTTACGAATTTAAGATTAATACTCATATTATTATATCCCGATCCCTTCTATACATTAGTGAATTTCAGGACAAAGCTGAACAGGCAAACCAGAAGTCATGAGTTTGAAGTCCATTGGATACACTATTGAGTCTAAATGTAACCCTTTCCTAACAATAGGATACCAACTAATTGCTGTTACGCGGCAGTGTAAAAGCAGGCCTCTTCTCATACAGCAAGGCATAAATAAGCATTGCTTACCACGCTAACCCAAGGTGGATGGTGATTTCAGACCTATATTAGGTCTAGATTTCCTTACGATGTTTTCCTTCGCTGATGTCAACCTTCTCAGCATAAGCAATTTAGATTGCACATATCGTTGTACAGTCAACAGCAAAAGTAGATAATCAAAATCAGAAATTCATTACTAATGAACGGAGTTCGCAGCTATATGGCAGCTGTACTAGTAGTTAATGTTTGGTATAATTTACAATCACATACTTTTGAATCACTTCGACGCCACACAGTTCTGACGCGAACTCCGTTTATTAGTATTGAATTTCTGATTTTGATCATCTACTTTTGCTGTTGACTGTACATATTCGTTTAACATGCAATCAAAATTGTTCTTGTAGTCGATAAATCCTCGGTGAAAACAGTAAAACTGGTTTTAAATATTGTTTGATAAATTCTGCACTTACGTTTTTAATTAGTTTCCTTTAAAATTTATTTCTTGCCTATAACTCTGCAAAAAAGTGAAATATCACTTTCAGTTCTACTCGACAAGCTGAAGGCGCTGCAAACTTTGAGAAATGCTGTCAAAACTTATAAAAGTCTGCCAAGCGATGGAAGTTGGAAAAATCTGTATCGGGCGTCGATTTAATAAATATCTTCTTTCTGTGAAAAATTGTGCATAGTGAAAAATTCTTAGATGGCAGTAACAAGAAATATTTTTCTGGAGATAGAAAGTATAACATACTCGTATATCGTCAGTTCTTGGCTAGCACATTATATTGATCATAGTACAGTCCAATAATTGCCTTATACCTACTTACCTTATTTTAACAGACTTAACGAAGATTTCCGTAGAGTTAATTTTATAAACTGTCTTGTTAAAATAACCAAATGCCTTCCATAATGGCAAACCCACGGGTACTTGCCTAGTATTTGAGTTGAGTCCTTTGTAAAAGAGGTGGTCAAGAGAAGTACAACACCTACCTGCTTTTTGAAAGTTAGGGCTAAGTCTTGCAGGTAGACAGCGCTAAGCAACTGCACAATAATCTATAATAGCTTTAAATAGTTTTGTGAAGTGTTTTTCCGATATTATGGCGATATATGGGATTTCCGATATATGTATATTATAGATATTGCTAGTCTGACAACCAGTCTTATCAAGGGGTATCGTATTACCCAGTAACTGGGTTGTGGAGGTCTGATGGGCAGTCGCTCCATGTAAAATACTGGTATTTAGCTGCATCCGGTTCGACTGGAAACCAATCCCAACATAGTTGGGAAAAGGCTAGGCAGATGATGATGATGAGATAGATATTGCTAGCTAGCCACGCGCTAGCTGACATACTATGGCAAATAAAAAACTAAATGTTTTTTCTCTCGTAAGTGTTTTTAAAGTACAATAGTACTTTGCATATCTACTATTGTATAGAAGCAAGTTTTTCTAAGTGAACAGACAGCTGTGCTGATGGGGAGTTTGTTGCGCCACTTCTTCTTTGTCTCATGTAATTTTGACGTTCAAAAAGTGCTGATTCTTAGCCTAATTTCAATAAATGACTTTTGATTTTGATATTGCACTTAAAATAACAATATTATTGCCAAGTCTCACTTCCTTCTGTGATCTGTGTTCCTTGTAAAAATTGTTGGGTAGTGAAGAATTCAATCCCGAATCAAGTGTCCGCTGCGCAACTGAAATCTCGAAGAAGAATTGTTTTCAAACGTAATCTAAGATAGAAACTAGTTTAAACTTATAAAAATACTGAAAGCTTTCACGCGGCAGTCCGCCTTACAGAAAAATCTAGTATAAAATCAGGTACTTTTATTTTGAACGTAAATAGAGAAGACAGTAATGATACAGGTAAATATATACTGCTTGCTGTCATATTCTAGATGTCACCCAGATAAAGTTTTTTTTTTATATTTTGTATGCAGAAAGCAATTTGTCACGCTTACTCAAATGTGGCGCGCATGTTGGGTCATTGGTTCCCTTTAAAATGGTTGAGTTGGATGGTGCTGAGCTACGCGCCATGTTCGTGAACAGGCAAAAATAATGTACCCAGGATTTTGTAATATCTTGATTTAAAATAGTGTCGTTGGAGTTTCTTGCCCGTTCTACTCCGTAGAGATCTACGCTTTGGAATGGGCAACTAGCTTCAACTTTCTGACTTACTGACCGACTATTTGACAGTTCAAAATTGCCCGTAAATGGTTTAAATGAAATAACTGCGTTGAGTTTGAGTCATGTGAATAAATTTGTTAAAGTCGAACGTGCGCAAAAGTAACATAAATCCATCCATTTTTTGACAATGATCCTACAAACACTGTCTAAAATCTTAACTGTTTACTTCCTCTCCACTTAATAACTGAACAACAAGTTTGAGTTCTCGAACAACTTCGCAAACGCGATCAACATCAAACAAAGAGACCGTTTATTACGTCACAATTACGGAACTCCCAATCTTTGCGGAGAGAAGGACCAAAAACTGGCATCCTTAGGACCATCTTAAAGGACCATCCTACTCGTGGGAGTATATAAGCCGTGATTGAGGGGGCAGTAATAAAGGGGAGTAATGTCGAGTCGACTAGTTTCAACATGGATAGCGGCAGTTTAGTGGGTAGTTGATTACGTGGACTTGAAGGGGTTTCAATTGTTTTTAGCTGCAGAGTCGTGTATGTGACAAGGGAATCAGTGATTCAGAGGCAAATATTAGGACGGATACCGTTTTTTAGTAAATTCCAGTGTTAAAAAAGCATCATGTGCGTGTATGTCCTCCTAATATGGGTGTCACTAGTGTTTATTTTCTAGGTTGCCTTCCACACTTTACTACAAGTTAGACAAAACAATTTACACATAAAGGTAGAAAATACCTAATACCTCAACAGAGTCTGTCAGTATCTGATGAACTCAACCTGAGAAAAAAATACGCGCAAATTAGCACTAGGCTCACATAAGTATCAGACACGTTGAATCAAGATTCTCGGACTAATTTGAACCGATCGGTGTTTCTACGTGATTGCCGACGCTGGACGCCTTCCAACCTCAATTACTGCCCACTACCAAGATATATTAATTCGTTTCATGGGTATTTAGCTGTATACGTGGTGCTTTAGTGGTTTGGATGCGCCTGAAGTACGTGCGATGTGTAGTGTTTCCAGATTAACACATCTTTAAAACTTTGTTTATAGCGGAAGATTTATCCTAATTGTTTGGATATTGAGATCTCGAAATCCCAAACAGTTAGTAAACCTCATACAGCAGTTATTATTCAGTACTTGAAAAGACTTAAATCTACAAAATATCTATATTTATATAATATATATGGTTTTGCCTATTAGACCTGTAAGACAATTCTAGGCAGTGCGAGTGTTTACATTTGATGATCCATCCATCTAATTTTATATCCAGAAACCGACAAAAAACATTTTTGCAACATAAAGTGCAAACTAACATGTTTATAAAATGCATGCTGTGTCGCGTTTACATCGTTTGGATAGGGAAAATGTTCCAATCGCAGCTCAAACAAAAAGAGCAATCGATGCACTCATCGTGAAGTTATTTCGTGAGTGTCAGTGTCCGGTTATGCGAATAGTTGACCTCCTTTTTGAGTTAGAATTGAATTGAAACTTTTTGGACAGTCAGGAGTGAAGTGCGAAATTTAATTTTCCTTTGTTCTTTTTTCTGGCGAGCTGGCACGTAACACTTTTGGTCTTTTGAAATTTACTTTGAAAGAAAACAAAACGAAAACTGCGTAATTTAGTCATGTTGGAAAATTGTAAATGTGTAACATTTTGTTTTACCTGGCAAAAAAATCTCTGTGTTACTCAAATTTTATTCTTAAATAATTCTCTTGGGTCTCTCATCAAAATGCCATGTTTTTATATTGCTTTTGGTGATCTGAATTAAAGAGGTAGCGATTAAACAAAAACAACCAGCCCAGTACGAGTCGGAGTCGCCCACGAATGGTTCCGTACCACAAGGCAAAAAACTCCGAAAGAAACACGTTTCTTGTATGGACATCCCCTTAAATTTTTAGTAACTTTAGTTTATTACTATTATTTATTGTTATAGCAGCAATAGAAATACTCTGTGATCAAGTGTCTACCTATAACGGTTTATGAGATATGGAACAAAGTCTTTATCACCCGAGCATTTGCCCCAACAGCACCTAACATCAATAATACTATTTATTGCTAATCAGTAGTATCTCAAGTCGCTAGTCGTCGGCTCGTGAACACTTGTCGGCACGTATCGGAAACCGGTAATCCTTAAATTACTCACGAATGTCTTCTAGTATTAGGCTAAGGACATACAGAATCTGAGGCGCAAGAGATAAGCGGTTCAGAAGATTGTTTACAGCCCTGTAATTTGGTCTAAGCCCGTTTAGTTTCTAGAGTGATAAAAAGTACAGGCACACACGAATCTTCTACATTACTATTAGTCCATTTAGCAACAAATCAGAGATGCCTCCTTATGCACCTACAGCTACAAGTCAAAATGACAATAGTAATAATGAAAGACTGAACTTAAATTGTGGCTGGAATCTAATCTAGGTTTGCCACTGATGTAGTATATTAAAACCTTAGAAAAATGGTTTACTGTTTTATGCGCTGGCCAGTAATTTTAAGTATTTTACTGCTGCAGAAACTTCCAATATTCCCGGAAGCCGCAAGAAGTCATCCAAGGAAGTCGTCCATAAACTGCGCCACGTCATATAGGTGCCTGGTCAAAGCGCGGGCAATCCTCTTGCGGTGGATTTCAGGACGCCCGAGGACTTACGAGTTGGAGCGAAGCAGTGCTCGGTAGCAGCGTCAAATGTTTGCTTCTCATTTGTGACGACGTAGTATTCATTTGGTTTGGTGCTTCGTTGTTATATTGATTACTTGTTGTTATTGTAAAATTTTGTGCCTGTAATTTCAAAGTTTCTTGCCTATTCTTCTCCATGGGTACGTACTAATATTTCTGACAAACTGACTCCTTGACGACAATTCAAAACTGCCAGTAAATGGTTTAATGGAAATAAATGCTTTGAGTTTTTTAGGTATAACTAAGTAAATATAACAACGTTAATCTGAAGCTAACATTAAATTGTTTCAAAACGAAACTTAAGAAATGGCTCTATAAGTAATAACGTGGTCTACACTGAAAGTGACTTCTTATCTTATAAACAAAGTGCAAAATATTAACCTAACATACTCTCACTTCTCCCTTCTCTCTTCTTATCACCTAAGGTATTTAAATTAACACTAATACACTTACTACACTTACACTAATTTTTTGATTAAATGTTGTCCCGTCCGGGGACCGATAATATTTTAAACTTTAAGTTTAGTACGTTAGGCTAATAATTAGAGCAGTCTCGCTCGGTTTCACGTTTATACTTTTTTTGTTCTATTTGTGGGTATTTTTTCAATAGTTTTTTTAAAATTGTTTTAGGCTTTTTACATTAATTTTATTACTATTTTGTGTGCTTTTTCAATTTTTTATTTACTTTTTTCTTTCATGCTTCTTGTAGGGAATCCTTATTATTTAATTTTTTTTATTTTCTTGCGTTTTAGGATTTAGGTAATTTGGTGTTTAATCAGGTTTTTTGTAATTCGCCTTTTTGTGGTGGTGGCCAACTTGGATTTGAAATTTATCATAGTGTAAGTATAGTATTCTACTAGCAAGCCCTTTTATTTGATACCCATATTGAGGGAGTTGTGAAAAAATATGTAATCCGCCATTTTGTGGCGGCGGCCATCTTGGACCGATTTTCATCAGGCATAGCTAAGAACACTCCCGACTAATTCACGTTTCAAAAAAAAAAAAAAAACAAAATCGGTTCATCCGTTCGGGAACTACGATGCCACAGACAGACACACAGACATACACAGAGACAAGTCATACTTATAACACCCCGTCGTTTTTGCGTCGGGGGTTAAAAAGAATAAAAATGTGACGCAGAAGTCAAAAGAGAATAGGTAGGTGCTTAAAAATAATTTATTATGCCGTTGAGATTGTATTTTGTTTGTGCGTTTAAAACAGGCTCGTATATTATTTTGATTAATCTACATACTGGCAGATCCTAGAAAAAAACACGCGGAAGGCGAAACTTGAAACAACGTTTTCAGAAATACAAACTCAATTTGTAGAACAAAAAAAAAAACACAGCAAGCAATACACCTCAAGTTGGCCACTTTGTTTGCACACAATACGACATAAAAACTGTCCCATAACAGCTTTAGACAATACTCGCGGCACAAACATTGTAAGCGATAATAAAGTTGAAGAAAGCGGAGAACTAAACAAACTCCAAGCTTTACTTCAAGTGGTTGGGCGGGGACTTCGAATAAGAAAACCCGAAGGCTCACTTCTCATAAAGATAACAGGGACTTATACGTATTATTTTTTATAAATGACAAACTATACCGTTGCTGATAATTATAAGATATAGATAAAAAAAGACGGAGCATCATCTGCATGCGGATTACGTTAATTTGTCGCTTGCAAAATTTATGATTTCTGTTGACGTCTTTACAAGAATTTTATAAAAATTAAAATTTCTACAACAGAATTACTTACGACAGTGTGACCGTCATCAATTAAATAGATACCTATAACGTTTAGAAGTTACGACAATTCTGCTTCCTTCAATGCTTGTATTTCAAATAACACGTGATCCTTCTGCACTTCTCTTATCTTTGGTAACGGTGTAACGCAATTTATGTATTACATTTTGTTTGTGTGAGTTGTATGGGAGCGACCCTTCCTTTTTATATCATAATGGAACTTGAGCGAGGCTTTTGTCTCACGAGTTCGTAATGAGTGCTGGGCGAGGCCGCGGGTTTATTGACAAGCGAAGCGGGTCGCGAGTTTTTGTTATAAGAGGATGCAACAAAATGACATGACTATTTCAATCTTAATTTTTTATTATTGTGGCTTGTTTCACTACTTCCAAATAAGTTCCAGTTAACATATCAGGCAGATCATTTCGTAAAAATCCTGTGATGCTACTGATAATGTCTGTGACCTTACCTGAGGGGTGATTCTTGTAATTTAAAGAACGTTCACAGTCTGATCTCAGTCTCCATCTGTCAAAAGTACCTCTAATTTCCATACATTTTGACCAGTTTTTGACATTTGTTTGTTGCATAGATGAGACTGCGACTAGATTTTGAACGTTATAAATCACGAGAATTGGCCTTCTGATGTACTAGTAACAATGTCTAATGGCAGTCTTTGTACCGACATTTTCAATATTGACGAGCATCTAAACATGAACATTGTAGTTTGAATATTTCGCTTTCGAGGAGCTTGAATACAAGTAACATAGTAGTTCTAGCCAACAAGAAGGTATAAAACCTCTTTTTAAATTTAATTTTTATTAGTCTGATTTTTTTTAACTTCTTTTGTTTTTTCTTCCATAGGTGACGTCTCATATAATTGCACATAGCTAAATAAATATTTTATGATGTTTCATTATTTCTTTGCTCATGTCTAACATCTATTGGTGCCGAAACGTAACAAATATAATAAAGTGATCGGTATTTATGCGCGCAAGTCATTTTCCAGTGCATAATTAATATTAGTCTAAAAATGAGCGTCCGATTGTCGCGTTCATATTTTAGGTATGTTCATATAAAATCATATGCGATTGGAGCCAAGGAATATCGCCTTAGTAAGCACAGCTAAGTACAATTATTAACTACTATATCAATTTAAACAGAGAGCGACATATATTCTTCAGATCACTCCTCCACGTCTGCTACTAAAATAATGACAAAAAAATCTTGTTAAAAAGCTGCGTATTGAACGCGGACTACGAAAGGCGGCCATAACGTGCCTCGGAAAATACTTCCAGGCTCGTACCATTGAGGAGCTTGACTATGAAGAGGTTGCATATCATATCATCATGTCTCACCTCGTATATTAGGCCATTTGACTAATTTAGAAACAGCCTGCACGCTTGAGCCATTGACCGTCAGGCTATTTCACTCGGACTAATTATTTATATTTTTAGATAAATGGGAAATGTCATTTATAAATAGTAAGAGCAAGGCTGTTCACCTCTGTAAGATTTCAGAAGCGTAAAAGTGTATATAATATATTCGCGTTTACGTATTCTAAACGCTCATTTATGGACATTAAAATAGATATCGGTAATTCGAACAATTTGTGAGATTGACCTAACTGTTTTGCGTGGTTAATCTCACAAATTATTCCTATGTACGTAAAAGCGAATAACTTATGTATTATGTGGTTATGTTCCCATTCTAGCAAGGGCCGTTTTTATTTCAAATATACAGTATGAGCACAAGTCGAAGAGCATCACTCGGCCGACTCATCGATTAGCTCTTGAGCTGATATCGCAATTAACCTGAGGTGTGCTCGCTTACATTAATGAAAACAATCAAGCACTAATGAGCTTTCCTATTGTAAAGATTTTGGTTTAAACTCACAGAATAATAAATATATAGGGCGTGCATGCGTGGCAGTCAAACATCTTTTTGTTGAAATAGTTAGAAAGCTGGGCATCCCAACGTACACGCAGCAACATTGTTCAGGGTCAGCCAATACATATAATTCATAAAACTGTCAATTTAACATTACATTTTATGACAGAAAAAATAATATAACCTATTATTATATTATACTTGTTCTATAGTCGATAACGTCAAAAGGAAGATTCCACAAAGTGTAATAAACTTATCAAGGTTCAATATATCTAAACATGTGACACTTGCTGATACAGTAATTAATATTCCAGGTGACACACTGCTGTTAGCTGCTGACATTATCTTTCAAATTTGAGATAAGTCCAGAGCACCCGATACTGTTCAATTCCCGGTTTGGATATGTGATTTCAGGTAACTTATTTTCATCTTTTACTCATAAGTCCGTTGCTATGCATGCAGTAGTGGCACATACTCCTGCACCCTAATTGCGTAACAGACAATCAATCGTAATCGGTTTCATTTTGACAGTTCAACAACATTCATTGCGTTATTTACGTGTTGAGCAGATAAATTTTTCGAACTTATAAAGCAATGGATTAGCAATTTGCTTCAAAATTATTCAGATTACGATTGATTGTGTGTTACGCAATTAGGGTGCTGGTCTTGGGTGAGTAAGTTCTAGAAGACTAAAACGGTCCCAGAGCCTATACTCTGAAAAACTACCGGAGCTAGAATATTGTGTTTATGAAATCATTTTGAGGTTAAAGTACATCTCAAAAAAAAATTTTTTTTCATTGCAGCGTTTTTATAAATTAGAAAAACGTGATGCATGGGTAGAATTTTTATATCGCTCCTTGTACACTGTCTTTATTGCTGAATATTCTGAGCTGGGACATGCAAAGCTAATGTTCACCTAATGATCTACTAAAGAGACCTAATGATGAGTCAACCTTTGTATTTTCTCTCGCAGGAAACCAAATAAACTAACTGACAAGAAACCAAATAAAAATTACGTGTTGTTTTTGATTTCGGTGCAAAGATTAAAAGTAACATTAGTTAAATGAAACATAATGTGCACCTCGATCATCAGAATTACAATGTTTACAGTTAAAAACTATAAGTTATGTTTCAAGTTCTACTTACTTAGCAATACAACGCCTGATTGAACTGGCCAATAGTTATGGGACTCAAAATCCAGAATGGTCGCGATCGCGGTTTAGCTCGCTACCTCCAGGAATCGAGGTAAACCCCCAAGAAGCCCGCTTCATTCCCCCTTCGTCTATTAGCATGCATTTGTTTTACAATGTGGTTTAAAATTTGGTAGCACGGACCAGATTATTTACAAAATTTTAATAATTGTAACTTTTATTTACCTGAAATAGTTTTCTCTGATTTAAGCAGAAAAACTAGAGAACTTTGATATGTGTATAAATATTACTCAACATTTAATTCTCCCGGATAAGCATATTACCAAAATTCACGAAATTCTCGAGTTTCAATAAATGTGTATTTGTTGTAAAATCATACCATTTTCTAATATGGGTTATGTGGTACCTGAAATAAAGATTTTTTTTTATTATTATTATAACATAATTATTTAACAACAATATAATGTAACCCACATTGCTGGAACATTAAATAAATACAATATGAAACTGATTTAGCATTCAATGTTTAATTTCAAATATCAACTATAAAACAATTTCTCGGTTGAAAACCTCTGAATAACTTTTAAACTACGATTTAAGATTACCTATAAACGATTACCTTTTTAAATATCAAAGGTTTAATTAAAGTTAGGCTAGATTATTATTTAGTTCTATAAGTTTTCAGCAATACTTGATAAATAACTAAATCTAAATAAAATGATCCGTCTCGTGATACAATAATTTAATGCAAACTGGTTTTATACATTAATATTCTTTAGCTATTCATAATAGACGTTCGAATGAGTAAAACACTGTTGTTTATCAGTTTTTTTGACAAAGACAAAGGTTTTTGTTGGTTAAGGATGGACGTAAGTAGGTAGGAATATAAATTGAAACAAAGTAAAATAATAATAATATCCCTGGACATTTCACACAGCGCCATCTAGTCCCAAGCTAAGCAACCTAATGCTTGTGTTATGATAAATGATAAATGATTTTATTTTTGTAAGTAGGTTTGTACAAACACTTTTACACGTCAATCATATTTTAAAACTAGATGAGGTCGGCGTTTCCTATCTGACTAGTCTGAGAAGAAAGGCCGAAACAAACATGGTAACAAGATGGCTGATAAACTACTTAAATAGACTTGGTTTTGACCGACGTCAAAGATGTTCTACGTCTCCTGAATTCGCATATCGGCGGACCCAAAACTGCACGGTTCTCCTCTGTGGATACAAAACAAAACAGTATTTAAAACCACCACCAGAGTACCAGTAGCCGGGTACCAGTAGTACCTGTAATAATAGCTATTATTATAATAACTAAATATATATACCTACCTACTATATTTATATACTGTGTATAGAATATACTTTATATACTTATATATATACCTAATAAATATTACTTATATACTATACATATGTGCATACAAGTTAAATTACTTATATGTTTTAAATATTCACTAATATTAGTACACATAATAATCTATTTTTATTTACGTTATTCGAAGGCTTTTTTTTAATCTTTCTGAAGGCCCGTGCCGTAGTGGGACAAAAATGGGCTAGACCAAGTTAATTTTATCATAATCATCTTAGACAAAAAAAAACTATAATACATTTATGATAAAATACCTTATTATAACTATGGTAGGTATTACACTTAAGCTACATTAATTTATTACTAGGTAAAAATTTAAAGGTGAGACGAGTTAGTTAAGATGAAGTAGGTATAATATCCCCCCCGGTGGGTTCCCGCATTGTCGAGGCGGGGGGGCTCAGTAGCCGTGGCGAGCTGGGCCACGGTGAAGCTAAGAGGAACCCCAGCGGGGGCCGCTCGTCCGGGCTGTGCGGTTTAGCCCGACGTATCGGCCCACGGGTGGGTTGCGGTGCCGCTTGCGCGACATCGCGACCTACCTGAGGCGGGCCGCGATGTCCCCCTTGAGGGAGACATTGCGGCTGAGGACAGAGGCCGCGGCGGGAGGGGTTCTCCCTTCCTTCCGCGGCCTTGACGGGGCCGCCGAGATGGCGGACGCGGCGGGGCCGCAGGGGAAGAGAAGTGTCGGTGTTTCGTTGCCGCTCTCCCTATCCTCTGCGGCCGTAGCTCCCCCAACGCGGGGGGGCATGCGGGGCCTGCCTCTTAGGCGGGCGTGGAGGCCAGCAGGCAACGGGTGCGGGGGCTCCGTTGCCTGTTTTGCACAGGCCTCCACTTTGTGGGACGGGAATGGCCAGGTGTTCCCGGCCATTCCCGTAGCCCCCCAACCTGGGGAGCATGCGGGGCCCGCCATACCATCTTGGCGGGCGTGCGCCGGGAGGGCCGTGGAAGTAATCGATTTCCCATAGCCCTCCCATTACGGCGTTTGTAGGAACACCGCTGAGTTTTAGTGGGTATGCTGTCCTTCCGACAGGGAGTCCCACATACCCCGTCTCGGTCCCCCGCGAGACGGGGATGCATAAAGCATTTCTCAGCGAGAACAAAAAAAAAATAGGTATAATATCAACGTAATATCAAACTGTTATTCACCGATATCATTAGGCGCCTTGCAATTTCACATATATAGATACGTTTTGCTCATGCAGAACAACGATTTCTGCCTTTTTTAACATTGATAAATGTTGCATGGTTGGATCCACGGAAATAAATCCGCACATAAATACTAGTAACAATCAATCAACTCAGTAATGCAAATACTCGTAGACTGATAACTAAGAACGCTCATTTTTTATAAAATAGGGTGGTCGAAAACATTTTCTTTAAATTGTCGGTAGTTATTTTCTAAACAGTCAAAATAAAATGGCTTGAGAGTTCCGTCGCTGTCTCAAACGTTGCAAACTTCATTACTCATCCATGAACGGGATCGAATCGTTATAAATTCAACTTTTAAGTAATGCATGAAAAGACATTTGCTGCAAACATGGTTTGAACTTACGACTTCTCGTTCACTAACTAAAGACGATACCCATTGTGCCACGGTTGCTATAGCAATATAATGCGATATATTATATCTCTTTCGATAACATCAATAAATGATTACTATTGTGCCATACGCACACTACTAAACTCAGAGCTCGCTCGTTTTATTTAGTGTTTGTGTGCATAACCACGATTTCTCCCACACATATAAAATGTAAACCAATTAGTTTGGTCGACTGTACTAGTATATTGCAAAATTCGATTATAAAGTAATCTCAAGAAATCTCCCACAGAGATTCTGGGTATACCTAAATCGATTTACACCAAATTTCATTTCAGTTGAATAATGATAAAAAATTATAATTTCCATTGAACTTGAAAAATTAGTCTCGCAAAAATATTAAAAAATATATTTCTTTTCTTTCTTTGTTATAGTTGTTTATAATCTATGACTCAGCGTAGAGATTTGTAACAGATATAATATTCAACACCGAGTATTTTCAGAATATAGGTATGTACTATTTATCATACTAAATGCCAATATTTCATGAAAGTGAAGCAAACTTGCAAACTTAGTAATTATAAAATATTTTTAAATTATCCGCTATTGCTTATCAACATAATCTAACCCAACGGTTTATTGAAGGTACATAGCAGCATACGGAGTTTCGTTACTCGTTAGTAAAACAGTTAGAACGGCCGCCTTTTGAATACGCTTAATGTAACGCCGCGTACACACGGCGGCGGGGGACAGAGTGTCTTTACGCTAATGTTTTTAATGGCTTTTACAGTAATCACTAATGTGGTTTTATTGTTCTTAATTCGTTCTAGGTTTAGGCTAGGCAGTACTAGGGTTTAAGTTAGAAGTTTGTTTATTTCTCTTTTTCTTTAAACAGGCAAACAGAACAGCAAATGTTGACATTATCTCGTCGTCGCTCTTAATAACAGTTAAAATATTTTTATTGATGAACACGTCGACTAATGGATTGCGTCAAGAAGGTTCACAATCCTATCAACAAGGGGCACCAGAGCGATTTTATCGTATCTGCCTGAAAATAATCTTCTACTAAAATTATCTGCCACCACTTCAGAATGAGAAAATTAACTTAGGACTGGTTTAATTAGACTAATGAACTATGTAGGTATTACAGTTTTTTCTTACAAACTGGGGTCTTTATGGGACCTATTCGAACAGTTACGTGATTTTCTACATGCGAGTAATTAAGGGTTAGTTAAATCTAAGTAAGGCTGCACTATCTTCTAGATGAACTATGAAAAATAAAGTAAAAATGGAACACAATAGGTCAAATGAGTTCATTTTTTAAACTTATCCAGATATAGTGAAACAGCCAGAGTTAGTTAGTGTTAATAATAACAAATTGTTTACAAAAAATATTCAAGGTTCAACATATTATGTATCGTGTGGCTACTAGGAGCACAAAAGCATCAGGTGAGTGTCACCGCACACAATTCGTAGAAGTTCTCTCAAGCAAACGGACCCCCGAAGAATGACGACATACGAAACCATTTAAACCACCACCAAATTAAATTCAAGTCTGTAAATGCGATAGTCGCCATTTTAATAACAGTGGTCGTCGAGGCTAAAAACATAAAAATTGGAGATTTCGAAGGCAGTGAATAAATACATCACTTCATTATTTGACGAATTCATCCATTGTTTATGTTAAATAAGTAGTGGTAATGAAGTTTTTTGATATCTCGAAGTTTCGCGCCAATCGTGCGCTATATGCTTACATTTCATAAATGTCACACAAATACATGTACGAGTAGATAAGATTTAAAATGTGACAAATATTACTGAAAATATTATAAAAAACACGAAAATGCCCAGATCTTAACGTAATATTAACACGTATTATTAATTACCACTACTCAATATGTGTTCAAAATTGCCGACCATTATTGTTTTTTTTATTGTAATGATGTGCGAAAGCGACTTTGCCAAACGATTATGACGAATGTATACTTTTTTCTACAAAAATCGATAGTTGGAAATTGAAATAAAATTATTTTAAACATTAACTATAACCTTAAATATAATAAGCATTGTTTATAATTGTGATTTATGCTTGTCTAATGTAATTTTCATCATCAAATTTTGGACATTATATTGAAACCGAGTCAATAACAGACAGGACCTATGACCAAAGTACCTCATTTATTGAATTTCGCGCCGAATTGTGTCCATGTTTGCATTCACATTCGGAATGCGGTCGCTGTTCAAATTTATTTTAATTTATTCGACACTTTATTTATTGTGGATTTTAGTTTTGATACCTAATTTCTAATGATTTGCTACAGAATAATCCAGTATTCATGTTATAGGTAGGCTTAGCAAAATTTTGTTTTGGAATAATGATAAATTCATTCTATAAACTGGGTATTCCGCAAACACTTTACATTTCAACAGTTTTTGTTAGTACATACTCGTATTATCCACCATGAATAATGATATAATTTATCCCAAGAAAAAACTTAACTTAATTGTAAATGAAAAACATGTTCTAGCATACATTCCAATCCCAAATGTAAGTTTGTACGCACTATATAGAAAGGTTTACAATTTTATTTACAAAAATAGACTTATAGGTTTTCTTGGCTTATTCAGGCACCGTGCAGGTTATTATATTGTGCTTTTTGTAAACTACTATGTAAATAAAAGTGAGTAGCCCACACCAACTACATACTGAAATAATTTGCATCATAATTGGCCCTAAAACTATGTAGTATTAGTTTTTTAAGGTGACAAAGTAGTAGAAGGTCCTTAGTAGATGGCACTGTCATGAGAAAGCATAAAATTACGCACTTTAATAACTCAAAATCTAAGGTTTTTGTAACTGGGTGTATTATAATGGTAAAGCAATCATGTGGTCGGTTATAAAGGAACTCGTAATTAATATACTTTTAATCATGAAAGGGTTGAACTAAGTACTTAGTTAATAGAATCTAATTATGTTTGCAACTTAGGACCAATTAATAAAATAATTTTCTTTGTTGCCTTGCGGCAGACTGAATTTGTGTATTAGAACACCAGTTATCGGTAGGCATGTGATGGATGGTATTTTTAGAACAATAATAGTGAGACACTTGTATACATTATGGTTCTTTGCTCGAATCTTATAATCCTGTGTAAATTCCTCGAGAGCAAAAAGACAACAATATAGTAATGTTAACACTACAATTTCTCAACAATATCCAATACAAGAAAACGTAGCAACAAACACGCTGGGCGATCAGTCACAGGTACAGCTATCGATCACGGCTTACAGTAATGTAAGACGGAGCACCGCGACACGGCGGCATTGCAACAAATCTAATTCTTGATACATTTTTATGGCTTGACAAGATATTACAAAATGTTTTAGAATAGAAATTATTTATTTATTACCACAACTTTTGATAGCATGTTGAAAATGTACTTAAACTACTAAGATATTTTTCTCGCATTATTATTGAGTACCTTTGTTGACAATCATGAATATTCAAAGGGCAGTCGGAAGCGTAGCTCGCGTAGCAGTTACTACTACGGCGTAGCGCTCTCGTAGCGGTAACTACTACGGCGTAGCACTCGCATAGCGGTTACTACTATGGCGTAGCGCTCGCGTAGTTCTTTATGCTTTTTGTATGTGCACGATGTATGTTACGTTGGCTTATTCAGGCACTGTGCAAGTTATTATATTGGGCTTTTTGTAAACTACTATGTAAATAAAAGTGACTAGCCGACGCCAACTACATACTGAAATAGTTAGCACCATAATTGGCCATAAAACTATGTAGTATTAGTTTTTTAAGGTGACAAAGTAGTAGAAGATCCTTAGTAGTTGGCACTGTCATGAGAAAGCATTAAATTACGCACTTTAGTAACTCAAAATCTAATGTTTTTGTAACTGGGTGTATTATACGGTAAAGCAATCACGTGGTCAGTTATAATGGAACTGGTAATTAAGTCTTACCACTGCACTGTTGAGAAAAAAAAAAACTGTCAGTAAATTGAGAATTCACTAAGATTGTCAGTAGGTAGTAAAGTAACATAGACATTATGACGTGGTGCAAGTGCTTAGGTTGGTTAAGTAATGAAGACGTCGACTATACCTACATCGAGCTCTGTATTACGAGTACTAAGTCACAGGTGTCCACTTCCCAGTAAACGCTGGACAGTTTACTGGGAAGAGGTAGTGTTATCACAATGTTTTATTATTGGCTGTACTCCTTCCCCATACCCCACGACCCACCGCATCCCGTCACGGAGACCCGGCTATTGGCACGTTTCCTATGGAGATACGGTTTTACTTGTATCAATGTAAAACAACGTATGCTCTTGAAATATTTCAATAATTTTGCACTAAACTTTTTCAATGGGAACTTGATATGTATTGATAACTTACTGGTTCAGAATCTGAAGGCTGATTTTAACAGTGACTGTGACAGGACAGGATGGGCTTGTGGCTAAGTAATAACAGCCGCATGGGTCGATCGATCAAGTTAAGCTACGCTTGTCGCGGTTGGTCCCCGGATGGGTGACCATCTTTATATACCAAGACCCCTCCGTGCCTCGGAAAGTACGTTAAGCCATTGGTCCCAGCTATCATTCGTGGATCTTTGACAGTCGTTACGGGTAGTCAGAAGCCCGAAAGTCTGACAACCAGTCTTACCAAGGGTTATCGTATTACCTAGTAACGGGTTGTGGAAGTCAGATAGGCAGTCACTCCATGTAAAATACTGGTATTCAGCTGCATCCGATTAAACTAGAAGCTGACCCCAACATACATAGTTGGAAAAAGGCAGGCAGATGATTTAATTCTCTGTGACATACTATTAGTCGACGCAACAATAAAAAATGCGTCGGCTAAATACGACAACTTGCATCGTGTAAAAATCAATTTGCCTAGCCTTTTCTCAACTATGTTGGGGTAGGCTTCCAGTCTAACCAGATGCAGCTAAACTACCTCTCTGACCTCCACAACTAACTTGCATCGTGCAAATGAGGCATAATAGATAAAAGTACTTTGTGAAACGAGACCATTATTTGGTCAGTTTTTACAGTTATTTTCAACAAGTGTTTCGTAATTATTCAGAATAAAAATTGATACCGAGATAAGTAGTATAAGTAAAATATAATCGTCTGTGTAAAACCACACAAAATAGATACATTATTGTACAATAATACGCTGCCATTTTTGTAATATTCTTTTATAACATAATCGTTTAGTCATTGAGATAACCGGAGTATTTGATCTGAATCTCGAATTAGATTTCATTTTATTTTGTAAAATATTGAGGCTTTTGGAACGCTTGTGGTTTAGACTAGACTTGTACTACGAATATCTCTTAGTGTTGTTTACAGAGTAAATACAATTTTAACGACCGGCTTAGAGTGGCTCGTGGATACATTAGAGCTTTGTGGATTAATCGACTAGTGCAATTTATTTATATGATATATGTGCTAGCTAAGTACATTATATGCAAAGTTCATGAGACTTTGAACAGAGATAATGTTAAGCTGAAGGGAAAAGCTTCTAAAATGCAATATGGAAGTATAATAATTATATTCCCATTATTTAAAACAAAGCACTTACCCGAAAACGCTAAGAAAGCAACATTGAACCAAAATAAGAGAGACTTTATCTAAGGTATTTAACACAAACAAAATCAACATAATCAATAGTCATTTATTCAGCTTACTTCGCCCCACTCTTTGTCTCTTTCGCACACAATACATTCCTTTCACCTCATTTGCTTGCCTAATCGACGAGAAAGCACGATATGAGGCGATTATATACCTCTACAGACTTACCAGCACTCAGCCACAGTTTAAAATTACCTCTTGATTCAAAACGCCGAATGTAACAGAGAGACAAAATTTTGGAGTCTTATTTTCTGCTCTGTGGCACAAGGTTGTCTAATTCAGTACCACGTGTAAAGATGAGGGTTCATTTGGCTGCAGAATTTCGACAAAATTGTGCATTAAATTTGAGTTCCATATGGCTTTAATGCTTTCGTTCGTTAAAAAGGTATATTTCTGAACAACGTTCGCGTTCTCAGAATACTTATAGAATTTAATTCTTAACACATTTTTAAACGAATTGAAAACGCACGTTTTTAAATATTAACAAGCGAAATATTTTCAGGTGATTTAGCAAATACGTTTTAAATGACGATGATACGTCTCGTTTAACTATCACTGATGCACCTGGGACTACTCAGACATTTTAAATCCTAAAAACTAAGAAAGCAGAAGTATTCTTTCACCACGAAAGTGTATTAAACTTATGAAAATATGACTATGATCTTTTCAAACTCGATCCAGTCCTATTCCGTTCAAATTCCAGCAATTACCTTTCTTCACGAAACTTTAGCATAGACGGCGGTCTGCATTCTAGGACGCGGTAAAACTTTGCCCGCGATTTATTTAGTGTACATTGCACGCTGCTCTTGGCGTGTTTACGGCGTGATTTGGCGTTCGCCCGTATAAACGTCAATGGAACCAATAAATAAATTGTATTTTATACGCGACTATACTTTTTGTGAACACTCGGCTGTGCCAAGCACTGCAGTTACATTTAGAATTGGGTCTAGTGTGTAGTGTGCGGGAGAAGCGTGAACGGAAGCGGGTGATGATGAAATCATTGACAGCATATTTATTGCGATGCCGAATTATATCAAACTTAATATATTTGGTTATGATAAAGCTACTATAAAATTAAAGGATTCAAATGTTGTACTCTCTTGTAAGAAGTCAGTAAATTTTAAATGAAAACTTTTGATTATTTGAAACAGAGAAACTAGGTTGATTGATCCTTATACGTATCATATAGTCACCGTTAAACAATAATACTGTTAATATGAACAAAGGATGAATAAAACACGTGCCACGCATCTATAATCGCGGCTGCTCACAACTCGCGCCAACAATTTCGTTTCGGTACACGCCCCTCACCACAACACGCTCGTCTTTTTCTCGTACATTCGCTGCACTGCCAAACTCCATACAGTGTTTATACCGCCAGTTTTTGTGCCAGAATGAATGGAATATGGCCGGCCTGGCAGTCTGGCAGGCTGGCAGCTTGGCAGATTGGCAGTATGGAGGCACATCCAGGACTTCACGGGCTATTTAAAATTATTCACTATTTGTTGTACCGCATTTTTATGTGTGAATGCACTTCGGTTCAAGGGAGCTTCTGGAATTACTTTCAGAAAGGAAATAGAGAAGTTTCTAGAATCTAAAGCAGGAATTGATGGTTTTTCTCGAAGATATAAAAGATTGTTTTATCGTTATTTTACTATGTTAATGTATGCGTCACCATTTGGCAGGAAGAAAAACGAACTTAATTTCTTTTTAATGCAAATTTGTTCTACTTTTTGTAACACAGCTGTTTCGATACAAAAGAATAATTTTATATTATACCTACCATGCACCTACTCGTGACTTTGTAATAGCAGTGGATTTTCCTTCTTGAACTCAGATTTACATCGGCGTTAAAGTATCTACGTTACCAATTCAACGGCCAAATCGCCACAATTAAACATGTGATAGTAGTAAAACGCAAGCCCGTAAATAATAATTTAAAGGATTATCGCGATTGGCAGTCAGATTTGTGGTCGCAGTTTCTTCTTCTTCATGAGGAGTACCTACGCTGCTGTCATGCTTTAGCTATTTCTCCGGAAACAATGGCCTAACATATAGTACGCGTACCATGGCCACTTCTACTTCTTCTTCACTTCTATTTTACTCACGAAGAATAGACAGATTTCTTTCTATAAAAAGACACTTTTTCTTTTCTTCACATTTGTGCCGTACAGTACAAGTCGTAGAAGAAAGTGAACTTGTCTTTCTAAAATCAGTAGTTTTATCTTTCGTATCTTCTGTTTTTTTTTTCGTGGTGCATGCCAGCGGTGCGTGTGGGCCAAAAAAAAACAAAATATTATACTTATACATATTATTTGGGTACTTACTATGTATACCTACATCTGTGTGCGTAATGTATTGTGGTGTGTAATAGTGGGATATATTCTAGGATTGGCACACACACCACTTAAGTTTCATAGTGATGCGGTTGCGGCAGCTGCTTGTGTTTGGCCCTCGTTCTGTGTCGCGGTACACCGCGCAATTCAAAACGTATAACACGCTGTAGAACATTCGTATTGAAGTTATTTTGTTGAAAGCATCCAACGTATTTAAAGGGTTTAACCAAAGTATCGGAATGAAACGTTTTTGAACGAAAAGAATGGCTGATTTGTGTTTAAAAAAGAGAAAAAGTTATATTTAAGAATTCCTCGCTTAAAGAAATATCTGGTACATACAATAACCGTTAAAGCAAAGGTTTTTTTGTCTCTTGTCTTATATAACGTTACACTACATACTAGATACCTGCTCCTACTATCTTCCAAACGTTCTCAAAACCGTAGTATGTCTTGTTATGACAAGCTCTGCACATAAACAATTGTTACGTTCGCAATTTAATTTGGTCTTACATTCAGTCTTCAGTCTGGCGAGAGATGTCTGTTTTATACAATCGGGAGCAAAACACCTCGTTATAGTGCATTCTGTAATTATAAGTGAGAAGGTCTAATAATTATCTTTCTCGAATGAATCTAATTAAAATATGTACCGTTATAATAATTGAATTGTATTTTGGAGGTTTAGAAAAGTTCGGTTTTGCATAGAGTGGTCACTGTCATTAATTCCCCAATACTCTAAATTGAGTTCTCTTTGTAAAACTCGAAATGCTATATGAACTTCCAAGTTATTTACGGTATTTTCCTTGAACATTACCAATAACTTTCATAGGCAGTCTGTAGATTATTCATGATCTATCACGCAGTGCTTCGGCGAGCACATCAAACAAAAAATTGTCAGCAATAAAAAGGCTATGCCCAAATAAATTTTGATCAGCTAAGAAAAAGATAAACGTTAAACTTTATCACACCCTCAGTGTAGTGCTCAAAAACTGGGTTTTGACGGTTAGACGTGTAAGATTCTAGCATAGGTACCACGAGTCAATATAAAAATTTCGTTTCTATGAACCTTCTGTTTCTTCCTTTACATTTAGTGCATCCATGTTCTCAGTTCATTTACTTAGACGGCATCCATCTTGTCGGTCGTCTTAATTAATTGTCTAGTTCTTCGCAACCGAAGCTTTAGAAAAATGAAAGGGTTTTTTAACATCCCCTATAATGTCCGCCCCTGAATAACTAGCAATTAATTACTTTTGCAAATAAAAAGGGAATGAGTAAATTAATGAAAGGGCTCACCATTGTTTATAGCAGTTCTTATTTGCATTGTAGATCGTTTTTTGTGTTTTGGTAAAGAATATTTTAAGGCAATTTTGTTTTGTTTTTTATCTGACAGTAAAGGGGTTCTCCTGCATAATTTCGTCGTGCTTTGAAGCTAAATGCTAAAGGACTATTGGGTAGTACATGATTGTGTCTCGTCATCCGTTATAATGTCCCCAATGGACTGGGACACAGGCCCTCTTTCGGTGAGATGGAGTGGGCCGTAATCCACCAAAAAAATTATTCGCATCGCTATCGACCGGTAATGTATTGCACCTAAGACACTGGCGGCATTGCCACGTTGAATGGCAATTCTTAGGCTCTGGCTAAGGTAAAAGTCGGCCTTGGAATCACGGGAAGTGCCAACTAGCCGTTTGGAGATTTCCATAAAGAGGACTCCACGGCCAGACCACACGCATATTGCTTGCACCTAAATAATACAAGTTCACAGCAACTTGTTTGTCACTAAAACACGCTGTGTGCTCGTGTGCGCTCTGTTGATATTAAGAGCGCCTCTACAAAGTGTCGTGTGAACGTGCCGGCGACGCGTGTGTATGGAATGTGTGTATGTTGTGTTAGGAATACAGGGAGGGACATGTTTCTTATCATAAATATGATGTTGGTAAACTAAGCTAAATATACTGCTTTATTAAACAGACTGAAAAATAAGCAAGATACGTGAAGTTAGGCATATTTTTATGAGTTCGGAAGTCTTGTCTCAAATTAGTTTGAACTGCTTGATCTTGAAAAGATAGCCAACCAGCAAAAACATTTACGGCATTTGGAGCTCAGCAAAACAGCGTCCAATATTTAGCTTTTCTAAAAGCCAACTTTAACCGACGAACGACGAGTTGATTGACGACGAGATTTTGTTGAACAAAAACAATACCACGAAGTCAAACTTTAAACAAACTTCTCTACCTCTTTCAAGTAACACAAGAAATACGAAAAAAAATTAATTGACGTCAGGAATAAACCGCGCGGTTCCGAGTGAACTCTGCATAATAGAGTTAATCTCTTGCAAATAATAAAAATCGCTGAGAGGCAAAAACTCAAGTCTGTAGAAAGGAAAAAATCCGTTGCAAGACTTCTACGTTCCAATCTTCACTCCAGTGGAGGAAAAGCGACTAAGATGCTTTGGACGTCCAGTATTTCTTATTTACTTTTCTAAATAACATCTCGGCAGTGGCTTTCTGCTTAAGTAATTTCTTTTAAGTGGAAAAAATATGGACACCGCTTTCGAAATGAATAAAAGACATCAAAATTATTTGACGATGGATTTTCCTCTTTACGTTAAGAAGTATAAGTGGAATATTTTACTGGGCGTTAAATTTATTTTTATCGCTCTGTGATTTCTTTTATTAAATAACGAGATAATTACAGATTTGCTGGCGGCGTCTGTAAAGATATTTTCATTAGATTTTCTTGTCTTATTGTTTTGTTTTTAAATTGACCGAGCTGTTTTTAGCTAAGATAATCCACCAAAATATTCTGTTCAGGTTTACTCCATTTTAATGAGCGCTTTTTGTTAGTTAACTGACTTTGACTATGTTTAGACTTTAGGCTATGAATGAATGCCTTTCAACCTTTCTCAAGTTTTAACAAGTACCTACTGCTAACCCTGTTCTTTTACTTCAAAAATATTAAAGTGAATGTCTTCACATTAAATTAACAAAAAGTATTTAAATTATGTAAATTTGTGGTTCATAATTACTAACCTACCTACTACTTTTATGCTTTTACCGTTAGATAGTAAAAAGATGTAGTAGGAACTTCAAATTACACCATTTGATGTAGTAATCTTTCACTTCGCTCCAAAGACATCGATGGAGGATAATGGACGTTGATTTACATTTGTATCACTTCCTCCCCCTCCCCCCACTTCGTGCCGCCACTTCCAACTCAATTAATTAAATGATCGACATTATTAGACGGACTTTATGGGACGTTCCGTTTTTATTAACAACTTTATTTGTTTGTTAATAAATTGGGGAGTTTCTTACGAATCCGTTTAGGATTCTTGTTAGATTGTCAATAAAGTGCCGAGTGTTATTTTAAATAGGGCTGATTTAAACATTAGAATTTGAAACTTAAATAATTAGTTTCACATTTTTTATGGACAATAATCAAAAAACAATAATACATAAATATGACTTTTCTTTGTAGGTATTTCGGAAATACCTAATTTTATTGTTAGAAAAGTGACAACCTACCAAAAATAACGTACCCCCCGCTATGTCACATTAAAATGCCATATAATAGTTAACCGCCTACTAATTTCGTACTCGTATGACGTATGTGACGTCATAGCCGCCATTATGGCGTCATAAGTCACGCGGCGGCCATTTTAATTCGCTCATAAAGTGGGCATACATCACGGACGGTGCAGTGCGCCGCTCAAATCGAATTCTTGGCTTGCTTCTGTTGAACCCAGGGAAAGATATGTTGTTCAGTAAAACAAGTATGTTTTTTTGGAGAAGGAATGCGTTTTTATTTCTATGCTAATTTGAACTAATTATGCTTGTTGACATGAAAATTCCTTATTAGACACAAATCAACTTAATGTAACAACTAGGTAATATTTTTTCGACTTTACTGCCTCATTATAATCTTCAAAATGGTATACACCGCCGGGACAGATTGCATTCCTAAAAAAAAAAAAACAATGAGTAAAAACCATAACATCGCAGTGTAATTAAAATAATGAACATGATTTTTGTAATATTCATGAATAAAGATTCAAAAGAAATCGAAAAAAAAATATTCAGTAATAACTTCACCTACCGTCATATTCTGCACTGTGACCGGGGTAGTAGGAAGGCAAATTTTCTTGAATGTTTTTAATACGAGGATGCAGTCACACACATAAATTATTATATAGCAAAGTAACATTTTGTACTCAATTCTTCCGAGATTCCGAGGCAGCCCGTGATTGGACAAAAACTTGGTATCGAACGTTGCCAAAGATCAGACAGTTTGATTGCACTATTTGAGCTCGTGGTGAATATTACTCATATTTTTGTAGGCTACTAAACTTCAGCTTTAATTTCAGTTGTTCTCGTAAAAAACACTTGGCAAGCGTTGCGGAGCAATTAAAGTGACAACAGTGAGAAAATATGAGAGAATTAAGTGTAAGGTCAGGTCTTTTGGATAGCTGTGACTGCTCCGAGGAAAATGCAATGCGCTTGAACATAAAACAAGGCTTACTACTTGGAAAGATGACAAGGATATTTAAATGAAATGTCGGAACAAAGAATAAGTACGAATGTGGAATTAAAATAAGAAAAGACACTTCTTTAGAATTATAAAAGATAGGATAGCATTTTCATGACAAAATCTTTGTATTGTAACTTATAAATACACCTGTTGCCGCGCAGAAAATGGTCTTAATATTTTATTTATTAAGAGATTTTACAGACGCACTAACAGGTGTCAATTTTGGCCGTGGATATCCCAACATTTTACAGACGCACTAACAGGTGTCAATTTTAGTCGTGGATATCCCAACATTTTACAGACGCACTAACAGGTGTCAATTTTGGTCGTGGATATCCCAACATTTTCTCTACAATAAAATTAATGTCAATAATATTTTCAAATCAACGAAAATAACAGCTATGTATTATTATATTTATTCTGGTGTATTTTAGAATTTCATCGACTATGCGTTGTTCATTTTATTAAATACTCGTGGATAATGGAACAGACAAATCCCATACTGAATTTTTTGAATAGAAATTAAATCGGGCTCCGGTCCAAATACAAACATTTTGAATTTATTTATGTAATCAATTTAAAAAAATCTCGACGCTGTACTTAACTGTCCCGGCCCTTTTTCAGGGTTATACAAATAAGGCAGGATTAGATACTATAGAAGGTTTTTCGAGTGTTTCAGTAAATTGTTTTTCCAGTTCATTCGGTTTTGAAATAATTGTGGGGAAGAATCGGCGATGTTTCACCATTGAGTTTTTAAATTTTCTTCGGTATTACAAATTGATGAACTTAGTCCACAGTACAGCATAATAGGAGTTTGTTGTGAATGAATTTTACGTGTTTTTTCTAAAATAATGTTGTCAAATAACAACGTAACAAATCATTACACCTCTTATCCCAGAAGAATTAGGCAGAAGTTTACCATTTCACCAGTTGTGTTTAAGTCTCATAATATTACATTATAATAGTCTATTGCCATCAACTGAGTACATATTATTATCCAAACTCCGGGAAGCTAATAAGAAATCAAGTAAAGATTTAAAATTAAATTTCTATTTATGGTAAACTGTCAATATAGAGCAATTAATGGGCTCCGGATTAAATTAGCATATTGAATCATAACTTTGCAGATAAACAAGTACAGATTTTTGTACTTTTTCTTAGGTAAAAACGTCGGCGTGAAAACCGAGCTAAGTGTAAATGATGTGGCTTTCTAGCGCCGGTAATGGGAATGTCCGATTCTATGAATTAACTTCACACTGCGGGGATTGCAGTCGGCAGATTTTAGCACGTGATAGATACGTTTTTAAGAATGATATTAAATCATTCATAAAACTGGATAAGAAATAATTCTTTATGTATTATATTAATAGTATAATGTAAATGGTACACCACAAACTACCTACTATATTTGTCTCTCCTTAATTTTTCTCAGTACCGATAGTGATTAATATTTGTACAAAACAAATCATAGTACAAACACAAGTTATCATCTGCCTAGCCTTTTCCCAACTATGTTGGGGTCAGCTTCCAGTCTAACCGGATGCAGCTGAATACCAATATTGTACATGGAGCGAGTGCCTATCTGACCTCCACAACCCAGTTACTAGATAATACCCCCTTGGTAAGACTGGTTGTCAGACTTTAGGGCTCCTGACTACCCGTAACGACTGTCAAAGATCCACGAATGACAGCCGGGACCAACGACTTAACGTGCTTTCCGAGACACGAAAGGGTCTCGGTATTTATATACCGAGACCACGTTTAGAGGTGGTCACCCATCCAGGTAATACAAATACAAGTAGCAAAACAAATTTTAATTGCTACCTGTACATAGGATTAATTGTGATTTAACGTTACTGTGTTGTCAAATTAGAAAATACGGTTAATGTAAAAGAGGACGCCTACTGCGCCTAGACAGTCCTACGTCTAGGCGCAGTAAACAAATAGTACCTATTTTAATATAAACATGAATGTAACGGTCTATAAAAGTTCGTAGTAACAGAGCTCATTAGTAAAAATAAAGTTACAACATGCTGCGTACCTTGTTTCCCAGCCTGAAATTCATCGACACGAATATTTCAACAACAAATTCCTAAATTATTGAACAAACCCAAAACACAATTGATATTATAAATGCAAATCCGAGCACCGTAACAGATTATATTGAACATGCACCCTTCCCAGCAGTGGACTTTAAAACGAACAGTATTAACTCCGGCAAATGTTGCCATCATCTCATTTCAATATTAGGATTGAATCGATTTAAATTTATGAATTGTAAACGATTTTGTGATTCGATTTCCCGGTTCGGTTAGTTTAAATTTTGCTAGCCCATGATGATGTGTTGGTCATCGGTAATTTTGATGACTCTATTTACGTTCTGTATACTGGGGGCTCAGAATATTATGACGTAAACATAATATGACGCCCGTAACTCCCCTAGGGTTAGGCAGAGGTGTACTTATAGTAAATCCATATTTTGCTAGTTGCTTAAGACATACAGTTTTAATCCCTATGCGTATTATGCATAAGATTTATAATTACTTATTTGAGTCCCTATACTCGTAGGGAGCGAGCCTATTGTCATCATCCGGGCACATTCCCAGACTTTAGGCGGCTTCTGAGAAATACCCAACGGAAAAACCCAGTAACACCATGCCCGACCAGGGAATTAAATCCAGGAGCTAGCACTTGCGATTACCAGACCAACGAGACACGCGTTAAGGACAAACTAGTCTAGTATAGGCTTATCTGTTTGGTCCTAACGTGTTTTGTACAAACTAGTTTGCCCGAGGGCAAATAAATTTATCTGAAAATCTGGTTTTCCGATATCGTTGGACGCAAAACTGTATAAAATATTAACGGGAATACATAATAGCGTTTATTCGTGCATGAATAATATTGATGTTTATTTACAAATAAACTTATATGTAGTAAATATCAACCACGTACCAACCTACATTTGCAATTGCTTGTTTATAGAGTACATGCCTAATTATAGAATGTATATTAATATTGATGAAAATAATGAACTGTATTAATTATTTGCTTTTTTTAAAACAAGCTTTTTTATGGTTGTAAGGCATCTTTCAATTGAATAAATAAAAAATATTTTTAAAACATTTTTTTTTTTATAATTGAAAGGCATTTTTCAATTGAATAAATAAACATGCTTTATTTCCTGGATACTACAGTAACAAATAACGTAAGTAGTGAATTGTGAAACAATACATAAATCCATCAGTGCTCCTTGGATGACGACAGGGGTACGAATGGCGATGAGGTGCAGGGATTGGGCCTTTCGTAAATTTAAAAAGGATCGCAGTGAAGAAAATTGAAACTTTTTCAAAGCTGCTAGAAATCAATGTAATCAGCGGGGCAATTCTTGTAGTTTTAAAAACGTTCACAGTCTGATCTCAGTCTCAATCTTTCAAAAATACCTCTAATTTCCCTAAATTTTGACAAGTTTTTGACATTTGGTTGTCGCCGAGATGAGACTGCGACTAGATTTCGTCGCAGTTGAATACGTCTGACTTTGTTCATTCTTCTTTTCATATTCAGTCCATTCTTCTTTGGAATGCGCTTCGTCTCGATATCAGGACGGCCACCAGTCGGTATACATATAAGCGGAAATTGCAGAGTTATTTTCAAATCAAATTTTCAAAAAAATTGCGTAGAGTCATCTCAATACCTCTCTCCCTTGATTTTATATATATATTATAAGTATATATTATAGTAAAAGTATGTATGTGTATATAACCTATTTATGTATTGGTGTACCTAATTTTAAGAGTTTTTTTATCACTGTCCCTCTCAACCAAAGCACCTGCCATCTAATCTCTTCACCACCCTTGGTTGACTGGTAGAGAATGCCTAAGGCATTAAGTCCGCTTTTGTACCTTTTTGTGCGAAAAGTTTAAATAAATAAATAAATCGGTGTGTTCCGGACACACACTGACTATTTGTATCAAATTTTTTTACGATTGTTCTCTTGTAAAATAACAGAATTTAAAATTTGAATCCCTTCGGATAATGTGCGGTATTTAAATTTAAATGTCAGTTACTGAAATTCGCGTGAAACTCTTTTATTTATTACTTGAAACGCGTTCTGAGCACGTCCGCGAGTTTTAAACGTACATTCTGCATACTTTTACTTCTTTCAAGCGGTATTTATTACAAGTTATACTTTTAATAAATACACACTTAATCATTTGCAGTGCCGTTACTTACCTTATGACTGATTTATTTGTATATGTCCAATTATTTTAAGTGAACTATTTGTGTTCTGACATCTACCAACGATGTGCAATATACACCAAGTGGATTCATGCATACCACATTTAAAAATATTTTAACTCTCCCTAGTGTATACATATATGAAGATGTAATGTTCATAAAATCTAATCCAAACTTATTTGAATTTTGCACTAGGGCCAGACATAAAGACCGTAGCCAGTAAAACAAAGCTTTTGCACCAGAGCATATTTTGTATGGGCCCATGTATCTTTAATAATCTTCCACCTTTTCTTAGAAATATGAGCGATTTAAATGCTTTTAAAAAAAAACTACACGAATTATTGCTATGTACATGTTATTACTCTATAAGAGAATTTATAAATGACAAAAAATTGAATCATATTATTTTTGTAACATGACTGAATTGCAATTTAAATTAAATTTTATTCGTGACTAATTTGTAATTTGACATAATTTAATCTTAATATATTGCATGACAATTTAATGTATTGTATTTTAACTTTGAACCGAACTTATAATGTGAATTTTGTATGCCTTAATGGCGGGACATAGCAGACTTACCTGTAACTAACACACCATCTTATGAACCTATGATCCACAATAATTTTGAATTTGAACACGCACTGGGCCCGCGTGGTGGATTAAGGCCCACTCCCTCTCACAGAGAGGAGGCCTGTGTCCCAGCAGTGAGAAAATTATAACATTTGTATTTGTGTCCTTTATGAGAGTAAAATTGTTCTTCTTTAAACCGAACTGAACATTGATAATAGCCCAACGGATATGTCGTAGGTTTGGCAATCGAAGTCATGAAACTTTATCATGTATAAAGGATGAAATTGAATTGGTGCGCCAAATTATAATATCTAATCTAACGTGTTATAAAGTAAATTTGGGGCATGTAATTAAGGAAAGAGATGCACACACGTGCGCGTAGGCAAGCGTTTTGGCAATGTCGTCGTGCGCCCGTAGGAACGGTCAAAATTAGGTAAATAGCTAGTTCAACGCGTTGCTACATGTTTTTCTGGAAATACGATTATTCGTTTCTACTCGAAGGCAATAACTTAGTTTACTTTATCTAAGACGATAATTACAATAATTTTTCCAAAAATTTAGATTTCGGAAATGACAATTTATAATGATTATGTAACAATTACTGCACCCCCTAATAAGATTTGGCTCAAGTTTTGAATTTCATCCTGTATTTCAATTATTTACTAAAGCATTTATTTAGGCCTAACTGGAATAATAGTAACGTATAATGCCACTCAAAATCAAATCAAAAGTCATTTATTCAAAATAGGCTGAGAATCAGCTCTTTTCGAACATCAAAATTACATATAAGGCAGTCCCCCAAAACGCCCGCACTTCACCACTTCCCAGTGCTTTCGCTGGGAAGAAGAAGTGGCGCAACAAACTCCCCAGCAGCACAGCTGTCTGTTCAGTTAGAAAATACTTGCTTGTATAAAATACTAGGTATATAAAGTAATTAAAATTACAAGACATCTATTACTTATAATAAATCTGTAGAAGTGAAAATTCTGTACATTGAAAATATCAAAAAAATAATTTACAGGGGGTGTTACTAGACCGACACCGAACCCAAAAATGTGATTAAAAAAATTTTTGTCTGTCTGTCTGTCTGTCGGTCTGTCTGTCTGTCTGTCTGTCTGTCTGTTTGTTCAGGCATCACGCAAAAACTACCGGTTCGATTACGATGAAACTTGGTATAATTATTCTTTAATATCCTGGGCACCACACTGGGTACTTTTTATCCCGGAAAAGTATATACAATAAAAAACAAACTTAATTTTGCGGTTCGATCCCTATACCCGATTACCACTGTCTGTACTGTACCAACCGCAAATACTAAGTTTGTCGTAGGTTGGGTCACCCGCAGTGGAGTTCATTTTTATTCCTTTTAGTTTTTAGAGTTATTTAGGTTTATTTTTATATGAGTCGTAGGTATAGATTTTAATTTTAAAGTATAGGTAGTATATTTGATAGTGTACGTAGTGACCGTAGGTTATTTTATAATACTGTTAGGTAGGATTAGTCATTCGTATAGATATTAGTTTTTAGGGATTTTGCTTATTTATTGAGTTTAGATTAGTTATCATCAGAAATAGGTTTATTTAGGTAGGTATTTAATTTTCTGTTATTGAGTTTTTTTTTTTAATTAGGTAGGTACTTAGGTAAAGATATCATATAGGTACCCTCTTAATCACCACTAATGAGACACAATTGTTTTTCTACTGTAATTAGCCACAAAGGGCCCGCGAGATAGATGGCATTCTGGGGAAGCACATACATTTTATCCTGTTAGCACGTTCCCGTGGGATAACTTCCGACATCCACGCGGGCGAAGCCGCGGGCAGAAGCTAGTAGAACATAAAATTAAATTATTTGCCATATGTCACTAGTCACTAGTAACTTATAAAGAATCCTGCAACTGCAACATTCTAGCTAACATAATCTCTGTAAATCAGAAATGCGAAAATCATTTCTAATCACACTCAGCCATTGGAACAGCAAATGATTTCAGTAGGTATCAAATTAAAGCCTATCACTTGAACCATAGTGCTGCCATTGATAATTACACTGAACTGATCCGCGCCGGCTCCATGTTGCGGCCGACATCGATGAGAAAATCGCATTATGCTCTTATTATAGTGATGTGCTTTATCAGAATATTTTTTGTTGATTGATTTACAGAATAATTCCTTCTTAGCCTAGTATTTATCTGGTGTGATTTTGCTTTTATGTAATGTTGTAATTATTGCAATAGCTAATACGTACGTGTACGTAGCAATTCAAGAATTCGAAAGAAAAATATTTATTTTTGGTCTACGAAGTAAAAACAGCCAAATAATACGTACTTAATAATCAGCCTATAATGTTTTCCTAGCTGGGACTCACGACTCAGCCCCCCCCCCCCCCCATCTGTATTAGGAAGTAAGCCGTAAACCACCAAGCGGAACGTATTAGTTCGGGTTGGTAAAATTTGTGTCAAATGGCATAACTACCAAAAATACGAATTAATGAAAAGCCAAAAATGGAACCAATCAAAACCTAAAAACAAAGAATATTCCAACTATTATATCTACCTACCTACGGCTGAATGCAACAAAAGTCAAAAGTCCTGCTCACTTTCCCCTCCGCTTCCCATCCCTACCATTTAATAACGTAGGCCACGCTTTGGCGCGACACGGGGATGCAGCCGCTGCAGCGCTGCAATCCAATCCATCTGCCACTTATTACCTCGATTGATGTGCGCTCGGAAGCATAGGTATGAGCACTTGTGTGGCTACAATATTGGATCATGCGTCCATAAATACGAGGGCGAAGTGATAATCTGGTAAACATCTATTTTGGAGTAAAATGATCGCAAATTGAATGGAACCTCCTTGTTCACAACTCTTTTGAAGGACTACATTAAAATTTTAGAAAGAAAAAGAAAGAAAGAAAAATATTTTATTCTGCACAAACAAAACGCACAATTACAACTAAAACAATAAAAATAATAATAGTATAAAAAAAAAGACATAAGATACACATAGTCAAAAAACTCGTACTCAGTCATAAAAAAAATGTTGACACTCTTGTCTATTGCTTGATGTCAAGGCCAGGTACCAATGACAACTCACATTACTTGACATTGACAAGACTGCCAGTACTGCTGGTTAGTTTTTTTTTACAGCCATTATTGAAAAAAACTGAACACATTTTTGCTAAGATGGAGAAAAGTGAATTTCGTGTCGCGATTATTTGTTGCGCAAAATAACTATAACGGAAACGAAACAAAAAACTTGATAAATATTATGGGAAGTGGTTAAACGATTTTCGGTGTGGTCGTACAAGCACAAGTGATGCTGTGCGTCCAGGACGCCCAGGGGGGTAATCCATATTAACTACCTAGAGAAGGATAAAATGATTAATGGCGCATTTTATGCCAATTTGTTGGACCAATTTGACAAAATTTTACGTGAAAAACGACCGCATTTGGTTAAGAAGAAAAACCTCTTTCACCAAGACAACGCACGAGTGCACACCTGCGCGATTGCTATGGCCAAACTTCATGAGTTGCGCTATGAGTTGCTTTCTCGCCCACCGTATTCGCCAGATTTAGCCCCTTGCGACTATTTTCTATTTCCGAATTTTCAAAAACGGCGTGGTGGGAAAAGATTTTTCTCCAACGAAGAGATCATGCACTTACTCATTTATGTACTTTATGGAAGGGATCAAAAAGCTAGAGAAACGCTGGATGAAGTGCATTGAGTTCAAGGAAACTACGTTGAAAAATAAATAATAATAATTAAATAAAATTGACTCCTTGTTTAATTTTTACCAGACTTATCACTCCGCCCTCGTATGACGGGAGTTATGAATATTGTTTTTATAGGTTTTACTATGGAAGTTATTTTATCGTCGTGATATCTAAGTAATTTTGTGCGATAACGAACTTACAAATAATTGACACAATCACATGATTTTTTCTTGTGTATTTTCCGAAAGCAAGTCCATTGAAGATTAATTTTCAATGGACTTGCCATTGAAAATTAACATTCATAACAATGTGGTAGCCTTATGAATTTAGGATAATAGTAGCATTGTCCAGATATTGGTTGAAGTCAAATCGTTGTGTTTACATGATTACATCATGTAAAACGTACGTATGGCATCGCTTTAAAAAATGTACCTATTGCTAAAGAAAACGTCGTTGGTTCCTCGTAGAGTAAAATAATTTCATAATTAGTAACCATAAAAACTATAGCATGGAAACAACAGATTCTTTAACATAAAAATCCGTCCTCTTCTCAGCATTTTATGTTAAAAGAACTAAAAAAATTCCTTTGAAGCAACGCTAGAGCAATTACTTTATTTTCACATCGTCGCTTATAAAAAAATATTACATTACCATTAAAACTCTAATGGACGCCAATGAATTTTTAATTACAATAAAAATCTCGACCACAAGAAGGTAACGATCGTTATAAAAATACTCGGCTAAGTTGCTTTTAATAATAACCTTAGTTAAGTAAGTTTGCCAAGTTAATAACAATTTGTGAGCAGGATGAGTTCGTTCTCATTAAGTTGAGGAACTCTTAAAATCTTTAACCTGTCTCCCGCTACTAAAGAGTGTGGCTATACTCGTATAAACATCTAAAGTGTTTTAAACTTCGCCAGTCAAGCCCAAACGGTGGAGGTATCGTTACTTTCCCCGGTTGATTTTTGCAACATCAGCATCATTTATTAGAGACGGTCGCCTTAGCCTTCACTGTAGTCATGATGAAAGAGGGGGTATATATACATATTTAAGAACGTTAGTGTTAATCTCAGTTTTAATTTGTCAAATAATCTTCTAATTTTCTTCTTCTTCTTTGTGTCGCTGGTGCTACCTGCCACGGCCTTGTCGGTGGCAGTACAGATGTCACTTAAACTGCATGTTTTAGGACACAGAGGGCAGGATAGAAGGTGGAGCATGGTTTGCGATATTGTTGACATTTGCGGTTTTTATTTGTTGTCGTTGATATAAGATTTAGTCCGCTCAACGAATAACACAAAAGGAGGTGTAGAGTGCGTGAGCTGGGACCTAAGCGATTTCTTCAGAAAGTTGTTCAGGGTGCTTAGGGAGTAAACATACTAAGAGACCCCGCATCAAGGAGGTAAATCGGAGTGGGGGGGGGGGGGATACAAGCTCCCACTATTGAGTTTTTCGCAAATATCTTCAAAATGGTGCGTCGTAGAAAAAAATATCTGTTTTGACTGTTCTGAAACCTCAGCTTCCGAGACTTTGTATCCTATTTTCCTGAAGCTTTGTCTTTGTTCTGTCAAAAGTGGGAGCGTTTATCCCCCCCCCCCCCCACTCCAGCTCACCTCCTAAATGCAGGGACTTTTAGTATGTTTACTCTTTAAGCACCCTGAACAACTTTCTCCATCTCACGCACTCTACAACTCTTTTGTTGAGTGGACTAATTAAAACTTAAAGATGTAAAAATTTAATTCACAATTAAATTTTTACATCTTTAAGTCCGACAATGGTCTGTAAAAAATACGAAAACCCCCTTTTAGGTCAAAATACACCCCAACAAATGGATCGCTTTTAACAGGCATTTTATAAATAACTACAGTAGGTACAACAGTGATAATTATGCTTCTCAATTAAAATACTTTTCCAACTACCTACATAACTGCATGCAACAATAATTATCATTTGCTTTTATCACCCGCGGACAATGGCCGCTGAAGGCTCGTTTAAAAAATTCACAGTTACAAAAAAAGGAAGCGAATATACCTACATAAAAATTTTAACATTTTCGACCGATTCAATGCATGTGATTGTAAATTGGAGTTAAATCGATAATAACACGGGCGTCCGGTTAACAATTATCCGGTATGCGCGTGCCTAACCATTGCAGTAAGGGCTGCCTCTTCAGAAAACCGGGATTATTGCATTGTCTGTACATTTTGGCGTTACCCATCATCATCTACCGGGCCTTTTTTGCTGGGGATTGGTTTCAGTCTTACACCAAAAATACGAAAATCAATATTTACGAAGAGTGCTATTTGGATGCGGGCCGAACATGTCTGGTTGTCGCAATTCTTGTGGGCTTATTTTCAGCAGAGTGGTTTTTGATTGGTACCTGACATAACTAGAGCAACTCCGATGTATTCGAAAATGTGGCCCGGTTTCTGATTACTCATAAAAAGTATTTAAAAGGGTTTAAAAATAGGTTGTCTATAAAAGATCGCTTTTAGCTCTAAGACCTCCCACTGTGTCACCCTAAGTAAAATGTCTACTTTTATAAAAGTCATTTTTATGGTGTTTATAAAAATGAGTATTCTACCTATCAATCAAAGAAATTCGTATCATAACCAAACTTACAGCTCCAGGCACTTTTCAGTACTCTCTGTACTTCTCCTCTATTCAGGTACTCCAAGACATAGAGGGTGATTAATTCACGATGTGTCAAGAATCCATGGGCTTATCGCATCAGGTGTAACTTAACCTCACAGATCTGTTGATTCTATTACCCCTATTTATTTAGCCACACGAACTATGTAACGGAAATAAAGAATTTCGACAATGCCTTTATATGCGATCACTATCTTTATACCGACTCCATTTGGGCTGACGCAAGCGCAGCGACCGGACGTGTACAGTGTCTCACTACGCGCATTCGACAAGCAATCAAAAAAGAAGTCCATCAAACATTAAACTTCTATTCTGAACAGTATGATAATATATTATACAGAAAACTTCTCTAACTATGAGGACAAAATTAAGCGTATTGAAAATCAAAATAAGTATTCTAACCTACAATTGAAATACGAAGCGAAGCCTACTCGTAGTATGGGTACGACACATTACCTATATATGTAATAGACTAAGATCTATCCTGGGTCAAATATTCGTACTTAAACATAAAATGCCATATAAAACTTTAAGACTTGCTATACCTAGCCCTAGCTGACTCCATAGTTATGGGAGAACATATAAAACATTTACAAACTACAACAACGAATCCTCAATATTATACCACTTAAAATTAAAACAAAATACCAAATATTTGTTGTACCTACAACAAGAAAATAGGTGGCTCGTTCAGATGCCAATGTATACGCTTTTACAATAAAGTTCCAAGCCCCGTTCAAGATCTAAGCCTTAATAAATTCAAATCATTCATTAAACGTAAGTTGTGCCAGAAAGCCTTTTATACCGTTAAGGATTATATCGAGGACAAAAAGGCTTGGGATTAAGCTGCTTCCAATTTTTACATATTGAATGTTTTATTTAAATAAAAAAAAAACACAACAACAACAAAACAAAAATGTTTTGTTGTTTTTGTGTTTTTTTTATATACACTTTGATATTAATGAATTTGATATTTACTATGACATTTGCTTACATTGTAAAGTATTCTATTATTTTAATTACTGTGAATGTGAAGACTATGTGGGTAATTTTATTTTTCTCTGTGTTCTGTTAGTTTTTGTCATGGTCTGGCAGGGTATTGTTCGTCGAATCGTCGAGCTCCTTAAGTGTTGTGTTGAGCTGCACGATTTCTGACAAATGCGTGCACTGACTGGACAGGTCCTCTCAAACTGTTTGGTTCTTTCCTCAAAAAAACCATCTCAAACATTAATCTACATGGTCTTCACATGATCTGACCAAGATTATGTCTGGACTTTAAAAGAGACTGTGACGTCTGAGTTTGTTTCGGCCTTTCTTCTCAGACTAGTCAGACAGGAAACGCCGACTTCATCTAGTTTTAAAATATGATTGACGTGTAAAAGTCTTTGTACAAACTTACTTACAAAAATAAAATCATTTATCATTTATGAAAATGATTACTCTGAACTATTTCATTATTGTAACATATATATTTTTTATTTTTCATAAGTTTTTTCATAAGTTTATTATACTAACATTCCATGGATTTCAAAAAGTCTGAATTAAAAAGTTTTATTTTTATTATTTATTTTTAATACAAAACATGACCAGACTTTCAATAGTAATAAACTTTTCATTACGGGCGCTTTTAACGTTCTGCATCGTTCTCACATGCATAATTTATAACATAAATGATGTAACCAATACTTTGTAACCATATATTGATTTAAAAGAGTGTCCATGGAGTTTCTTGCCCGTTCTTCTCCATAGGTACCTACGCTTTGGAATGTGCAACTAGCTTCATTTTTCTGACTGACCGACCCCTTGACAATTCAAAAGTGCCTGTAATTGGTTTAATTGAAATAAATACTTTGAGTTTGAGTTTGAATAGACGGATATATAAATAACTAGCTTTTGCCCGCGACTTCGTTCGCGTGGAATAGTGACTTCACCAATAGATGACACCGACTCTTGACCAATAGATGGCGCTGTATGTCCGGAATAAATTTTATTTTTTATTTTATTTTTTTTTTTATTTAAGGGGTATCGTATTACCCAGTAACTGGGTTGTGGAGGTCAGATAGGCAGTCGCTCCATGTAAAATACTGGTATTCAGCTGCATCCGGTTAGACTGGAAGCCGACCCCAACATAGTTGGGAAAAGGCTAGGCAGATGATGATTTTATTTTATTTTTTATTTTTTGTAATAAGAACTATCCTATGTCCATTCTCAAGTTCCAAACTATGTCTGTACCAAATTTCACACAAATCGGTTCAGTAGTTTAGGCGTGAAGCAAAGACAGACAGACAGACAGACAGAGTTACTTTCACATTTATAATATTAGTTTGGAAGTTTGGATTTGGATTTAGTTAGGAGAACACGTCATCCTAAATTAAGAACTTTAGCTAATATAAAAACATTTACCTTGCCTAGATGTAGCAGTACATATGGTATGAGAACATACACCTACATACTACCAAAAATAGTGAACAAACTTTCTACGGACATACAAACAGACTAAAAAAGCAAAATGTTTATTAAAAAAGCATTCTATGCAAATTACAAACTATGAATATGTACTTTAGTTTGATACACTTATTACCATCTTTAATTGTGCTATAATATTATATAATAAGTAAAGACTTAAAATATTCTTTGAAAGCAAAACTTACAAACTTAGCGTCGTCGACGCTTATTAGATATATTTTTTCGCACTCACTAGCCATATATAAACCATCAAAGACTTCTGTGGTTTTTAGTATATAATAATTTAAACTCTGCGATGTACATTTTGAACACTAAAAAAAAATTTGTTTCGTTTATTTACCGAACCGAACAGATAAACAACATCGTTTGCCAACCTTAGTCCTATCGGCGCATTTATCAATTTTTAGTTACCAACCGGTGTAAAAATGATATACGATCGAATTGCAGTTTAGTTTCGAATATCTGCGAATTGATTGCCGTTTTGTTTATTTTGAAAAAATACGGTGTAACTGTATGATAGTAAATATTTTGTTGATACTGAAGGAGTGAATGATGTCAGGGAGATTGCCGTGTGGTTTAGAAACATAATATGCTTTATGTTAGAGTAATAATTGCACTGAACAGCCAAGTACTGTAAAGGCTTTCCTTTAAAAGGAAAGCCTTTACAGTATTTTTAAAAGAACAGACCAGTACGAAATAATGTGACAATGAAAACCATCAGTTCTCAACCCCAGAATTCGCGTATCAGAGTTTAAATAGGAAGTTAACAGGAAATGCAAAATTTTCCTGAAAAAAAATTACGCTAATAAAGTCAAGTTGCGAACCAAAAGCAATTTGCATAACCCTTCGGGAACTGAAGCGTGAAATTATGTATTACAAGTATTTATTACTGATCCTCGGCAGCAAGTAATATGCACCAAATTTTATTTATTCGCATTTACGTTAATGTACACTTTGCAGACGAAGGGAGAAGTAGGGTAGTCCAACCCCAATTGTTATAAATTATTGAGGGCGTATATTTAAAGAGCAATTTTCCTTAAAATATCAAACAACAATTTAGGGGCAAACAAGCCTCATATTTTGAGGAAGAGATTCTGTTTTAATTGTGATTTGTGATATGCTCATTCTGGAGGATATGAAATTGTAAACACTAGCACCAATGTAGGTACTGATAAATTTAGATGTATGTAAGTCCTATCTATTTTCTGATTGTTGAAAGAGGTGACCAAAGAATAACCCCTGTAACCCGGATTACCAGTCAGCCCATTTTCGACCCCAACCCTAAGATCACGCAGGTCGTGACCTGAGGGTTGGAAATGATTCGTTTCTGCTGAAATAATACCCTTGTTATTTTTATTTTATAGTGTTCATACAGACAGACAGGTAGCTTCTACTCTCCTACACTCGCTGTGCCCGACAGGGTCCATAATTGTCTAACTACCTACATATATTTTAAATTATCACTGTACATATTGTGTACTTAAGTACACATTGGAGTATGCAAGAAATGATCTAGTATAATATTAAAGGGTTAAAGTTTGAGTTGATATGTAGTCACCTAGTTTCACAAGAGACTATGTTCTCGGCCTGACAATGAAAGACTGCGATTTTCAGTTATAAAATTAATTTATTTTTTTAACACCAAGTGTGTTCAGTGCTTCTCCAAAATCAGTATTCCTTCCCACAAAATGAGAGTCTGGAAGGCTGTGAAAATATTCATCAACGACCCTCTCAACTTCTTCATTGGATGCGAAGCGCTTCCTAGAAATAAATTGCTTCAAGTTTGGGAACAGATAGAGGTCTGAGAGTCAAATCAGGAGAATACTGATGGCCGAGCAAATTGTACCCCAAATTCCGCAGTTTTTCCATCGCCAATGCACCCTTGTGTGCAGGTACGTTATCCTGGTGAAAGATTTTTTTTTCTTCTTCAAGGCAGGTCTATTCTCGCGAATCTTAGCATCTAGCTGGTCAAAAAGGTTGGAGTACTATTTGCCTGTAATTTTCTACCTTTTTCAAAGTAATCAGTCAACAGGATATCTATCGCATCCCAAAACACGCTGGCCATTACTTTTTCGGGAGATGCGATCGACTTCGCTTCCTATGGCGCTGAACCACCGGCTCCCACCCATTGTTCCGACTGCTGTTTCATTTCTGGCGAGTAGTGGTCGACTCACGTATCATCCATGGTGACAAATCGCCGCACAAAATCGGTCCAAAGATTGCTGCGAAAATCGTTTGCGCAATTACTTTGATCGGTATTCAGCAAATGCGGCACCCATCTTGCACAGAGCTTTCGCATCCCTAATTCTGTGTGCAAGATTTTTCACACCCTTTTTTCTGATATCACCACAGCTATATCACCCGCCTATCGTCCAACATGATATCATGCACTTTTTCTATGGTTTCCGATGTGGTTGCAGTTTTCGGCCGTCCGTCACGTGGGTCATCGTCGAGGGACTTTTGGAATACATTTCATATGACTATTAAAAGGCAGAACTACCATATTCTCAGAAAGTTTAGAGTTCGATTTATAATTCTGTAAATACATATTTGCTATATTTTAATCAGCGTACAACTTAGTACTGACCAGTAAATTGCAAAAAACGTAATAAAATTTGAACTTTGCGGGCTACTTTGGAGCATCCACCTTAAAAAAGATTATGCCAAGTGTGTTATGCCAAATAAATTTCAAAGCATCAAGATTCTGCCAGATAGAGGGAACCCGTTGTAAAGTGATTGCAAGCGATTCAGCAAAAATATAAATGGTCTTGTTGTGAATGTAAGTAAACGCGCCGATATTATACAAATTAGGACATCTTTCAGAGTCTTTGGAGCCATTGACTTTTAATTGGTTGTTTATCATTTTGGAGGATCGTAATTTTGCTTTGTTTGTTGTACGGGTGAGTTTTGATGGTTACTATTAGGAGAGTTGTTTCAGTGTACTTTACTTCGTTCATTCATAGAAGCTTATTGGTTCATATTTACGATTTAAAATAAATGATAAATGATTTTATTTTTGTAAGTAGGCTTGTACAAACACTTTTACACGTCAATCATATTTTAAAACTAGATGAAGTCGGCGTTTCTCTGACTAGTCTGAGAAGAAAGGCCGAAACAAACTCAGACGTCACAGTCTCTTTTAAAGTCCAGACATAATCTTGGTCAGATCATGTGAAGACCATGTAGATTTATGTCTGAGATGGTTTTTTTGAAGAAAGAACCAAACAGTTTGAGAGGACCTGTCCAGTCAGTGCACGCATTTGTCAGAAATCGTGCAGCTCAACTCAAAACTTAAGGAGCTCAACGATCCGACGAACAATACCAAAGAAAGAAAAATAAACACTCGTTCTTCTTCTTCGATGTCTATAGTTTGATTAGCATGCATGAATCTTTCACTTTACAGAGTTATTGACTTCCAACCTTGAATGACGTAGAGTACGTGATTTAAGATTCCGATTAAAAAAGACTGAGACAAAACCTCAGCTACGGCTAGTACGTACACATTACATAACATCTCGCGCGGAATCCCCGATGGGTTAGCAGAGGTGTATCTATAGTAGTATAAGTGTATTCAAACAAATGTCTATTAATTTCATATTTTTAAAAGAGTATGATGAGATAATCCACCTCTATTTCGTAGGTACGCATTTCATGCTTCAAACTAAGTTATCCTTCGGTCAGTGTTTAATATTTAGCATGGAAACATTCGGGAGCCGGCGGGAGATGAGGTGGCTCAATTCGTCCGATACGCAGTTACTACCAAATTGTATTTGCGAGTTTGTGCACCCATTTCACGGTACTGTCTGGTAACGGGTGTGCTCTTTGTATGGTTTGAGCATTTGGTACTTTGTGACAATTATTGTTGTGATTTATTAATCGATGAAGCAGGTTGAGAACGGCGACAGTAACATGGGAATGTCTTTAGATTGGAAAATAAACGACAACACTAGTTGGGACTTAAGCAAAACTGGCGAAATATAGGTGATACAGATCCTTCTGCTTACTCCTTTGCCGGTATACAAGCGTGATGTTAATGTTAAATATTAAATATTTCAGATATCGCTCACTTCGATAATTTTAAGTGTTTCTTTAAAAATTAACGCTTACAATTAATTTTTCCACAAAAAAACGAACCGCGTTAAATAATCTTTAGATAAAAAGGGATCTTAAAAGTAATAATTCAGGTGTAAAAATACCGAGGCAATCTTTTATCAGATTAAAAGAATTTCATAAATCAGTTCTCATCCAAAACGAAAGAGAATTTATGAGGATATTCTTTTACAAAATTGTTTTCTGGTAATATGATAGTCGATGTTATTGGTTCAATGAGATAAACTTAGGCTTAATCGCGGTTAGTAACAATTTTTTTATGTTTTGATCGGTTCTCTGGATAGAGCTATTAAAATATTTGATAAAATTATCGGTTAAACCACTTCTTTAATGTTAAAGGATATTGTGTGTTACTTTAAGTGATTAGGGAATAGTTTCTGAAACTTGAAGAATTGTCAATCGTGAGGTCACGTGTATAGTGCCGATTCGGAACTATCTGCCGGTCACCTATCGCGCTCAATTTTTCTACCAACACAACTGTCTGGCTATATTGGGTATGTGCTGTGCTTAATCCTACCTATCGATAATGTACTAATTATCTTTTGAATAATATTATAACATTGCTACATCGTATAAAGTAAAGGATGCAATGCTATCACATTGACGCGATGTCACGTGTCAGACTTATTAGTGTGTCAGGTCACGTGTGTAGTGTCGCGTCGCAACTATCTGCCGCTCAACTATCGCGCTCAACTTTATCTACCGACACACCTATGCGTGCCAGTTAGTTTTACACCAACTTAGTTATATTTGGATACGTGACTTTGATCTTGCTTTTTTCTCGATTCGAATCGGCTGCCATAATCATTATCAGACACATCAGAAAATACATAGCAATGACTCTGTGGTTAGATTGATTTAAGCAACCCTATTTATTTAACTGTTTAGATATACCTAATAAATAACGTTATTTGTTAGGTTCAATTTAAGTATCAATAGCTGTTCCACGACCAGTGGTCTACTTTAGCCCTGGATTGAAAGAGCTGGATGTCATGGGGAGAGGCCTTTGGCCAGCACTGGGATGATGCAGGCTAACAGTAACAGTAGCTGTTCCATATAAGAAAACGAATATATTAACACTGTTTTGAAAATAAAAATAAATAGGTTCCTAATTCTACCAAAGGATAAGACTTACTAGAGTCGGTACACCTACTAATGAAAATCTGTAATTAATTATCAATAAGTTGTATGTAGTTTAGCTGTTTACTACTGTATTGATGATTTACTTTAGTCAAAGCTAAAATTAACTCAACAAGAAATATATATTAGGTACAGTCAGCATCAAAAGTCAATTAACACTGTTACTTTTACAAATCATCTAAATTGATACAAAATGATGTGATACATTGGTTTTCTCTATTTCATGTAATAGTAAAGAGTTAATTATTCTTAAATATCTTATTAATATATGCTTTTTAAGAATATTTTTCTCAATAATTAAGATTTAAAGAACTAAAGTGTTAACCGACTTTTGATGCTGACCGTACATAACTCCAATAATAATTATTAGAACACTCAACCACAAATATCGTGACTAATTTCAGCATCAATAATAACGTATTACCAATTAATAGGTATACTCGTAACCATAAGATTGAAACCAAAGCGAGAAGGTGTAATTAAATTGCTATCTATGCAATGCTAGGCAAAGTTTCGGTGCGTACTAGTCGGAGTAGTGAACGTAGCATATTATTATGAGGCACGCTTCGCGTCTGCCAGAGTTAAGTACAGTTTAACCTCGGTTATCGCGCCTCGGATCCTAATGAACGTAATACATGGAATATACGGGAGGTCTTCGTCTGCGGGTCTGAGAACTTTACATGTTGACATTGCTCTGTTCGGAAATGACCTGAACTGAAAATTACTTCATAAATAGTGCATTAGCACAATCAGCCTATAACGTTCCTACAACTGTGACACGCCGTCATTCACTATGCGGGCCCAATGCGGGTTGATCAAATAGTTAAGCAAAACTGATTGGCAAGAATCAAAAGAAGATCACTTGTGCACTGCTTTTTCAGATCGAAACATACAACAAAAGTTAGGGAAATTCTTCTTAGATATAGTGATGATTCTTATTCAAGTTTAACTCTGAACATTGTAAAACAGGGCCTGATAGCTGCTTCCATTCTACATTATGTTAAATAAACAGCGATAGTGTACCTGCTTATATTTTTTATACAAAACATATTATTTGATATTATTAACAACTAACAGGAAATCCGGAAAATATTAAAAAAAAAACGTCCTTATGTTCCCTAAAAAAACAGAATGTGACCTTTTCGTCACTTAATTCTGGTACCCTTTTATACTATCAACAGGCATTTTCTAGAGACTTACGGTTCCCATAGCTGTACAAAGGTCGTAAAATAGCTGTATAAACAAAAAGTGTGTCGCGGATAGTGAGCACTAAAACGCAAATGACGTTAAAAGCAGAGTACGGTTCGATGTTACATTCACCCTGTAGGTAATATCGACCATGTGGCCTTGTAGGAGGGTAAGGGGTTCTCATTGCTTCTGGGCACAATGATTAGGGTAAACATACCATAACCAATGATGAATCAAGTACAGACAGAACGGATGAAAAGGAATTTAATTACCATCATGAACATCCTAAACAAACCCTGTCCAGTTATTAATGATTTACCTACATATATTAATCCATGATTGAAAAATAGCTAAATTGTAAAAAAGCTCAAAGGATGCACCCTTAAGATTTTTTTTTACCTATACCCTCAATCACCTTCTTATGGAACATTTAAAATGAGAATAAATACAGAAGTGAATAACAAAAAACACTTAATGACTATTTCACATCGCCTATAAACGTGCACACTATACAGCGCTATTTTTCGTGACCAAACCACCGCATTAGAGAGTGAGCCCGAGGTGCACAGAGATAAGCACGCACTGACCCGTTTTCTATGAATTTATCTTGAAAGGCACGTTTAGACGTGTTGTAGGAATATTTTAAACCTGGCTGGTTTTATTAAACCTTGTTAAACTAATAGGAAAACAGGTAAAAAAAAATATCAATCATGATTTTACGTCAGGATGGATGTGTGTGTAGTAGTAGATCGTGAGTGAAACAGTGTGTTACGGTAATACCACAAATTAACCGCATAACCAGCCAACAACGTGTCCACTGCTGGGACACAGGCCTGTTGGGGTGCACCGACAACCCAGAGCGGGTTGGTGGAAGTCACATGTCATTGAATTTTTTGGACTTGTCGGATTTCTGGCGATGTTTTTTGTTGCCTTTTTGAGAAAAATGAACCTGAAATTTAAACCAATTGTACATTAATCCAATGCGATACGATCGTGAAGTATCCATGGTTACCACGTAAGTGGCGATCGTATAGAATATTTATTTTTATTACAGATCTATTTCAAGTTAAACAAATATCAACTAACAATAATCTATACTATATACAATTATATACAAATACATAATACGAAAAAATATAGAAAAAGGCAGGAGGTCATTGGGCATCAAAAAATTCTTCCGCATCACTGTCAATGGGATAAGTACCCAAAAGGCTGGCAGCATTACCACGTTGGATGGCAATGCTGATTCTTTGGGCTAAAAATAGGCCAGCCTTCTGGTCACGTGAAGAGTCAACCAACCGCTTGGCGATGTCACGAAAAATTCGATGAGCACTCGGACCCCAAGGCCCTAGTGTTTCAACCCCAAACGGCTCAAACATATAGCTTCCAATAAGGTTGTTATATTTGCGCCGTTTGAGGTTTTCTGCTCCTGCAGCAGCCGCCCCAGCACAGCCCACCGTGCTAGGAAGATGGGATGGCGCGAGGGTGTCGACGCAGGTTGCATCCCACACCAAAGGCCTACCCAACTTCCAAGGCATTATGGTCATTCCATCGGGCCTCTTTCCATCGTCGCGTGCCAAGCCATTGGGTTCTAAAACAGCTGGCACCCCGGCGGAGACAAGAGCCCGACGGATGATGTCGTTGATGCTGGCGTGCCTTGCCATCCGTCCAGCGCTCTTGCTGCAGGATAGGCCATGGTGTCCGAGGCAGTCGACTACTTCACCGCATTGACAGCGATGCGGAGCTCCGCAAGGAGCGCCCAGACGCAAACATGTAGCGAGCCGGAATGTGGTGTCACCCAGCATAGTGCCTATGTTGGGTGACGGTAGCGCCTGAAGCCAGAGGCCCGACTCCCATTCACCCACAGCCAGTAGGCGGGCACGCTCAGCAGTATTGGTGGACGTATTAATAAGTTTATTCCGTACCAACCTGCAGAGCGGCTCATCCCACTGTCTCTGGGAAGACGGGTTCTCGGGCTGAACCGTGTCCGGGCAAGCCACTTTCCAGGCGTTCACCGCGTCGGTCAAACACGGCACTTCAGAGTCAACCTGAGCAGGAACCAAGATTCGTGTGGTTAACTTTTCGGTGCTGTGGACCGAGGAAAGGAACGTCGGTAGGCTTACACTAGAAATTTTGCGGACGCCGAGCCCACCAAAACGAATGGGCAGTGTGGCTTGCAGCCACGCTCGGTCGTCCAAAGCCACATTAAAAATGGATGTAATAGTACTGCGAATAATGTGATCGATTTTGTCCAAAAGGTGTGGATGCTTCCATAAAGAGGAAGAACGGAGAAAATACATAAAATTTGGACCGAAACAACAATATCTGATAAGGGTGAATGCCGAATGTAAATTAATTTTAGAAAGTCTGTCCGAAATATCGTTAAAATGTTTAATTTTACCGTCGACGAATGGTGAAAAACTGTCTTCTAAAATTGGGGAACCTAAGAGGTGCAATGAACTTTTTTCCAAAACTTTGATGTCTGGGGCTACTAAATTAAATTTCTGTATAGTCGATAGTCTGTCAGTATGGTCACAAATGTAAATTTCACATTTTGAGTTGTTGAGGTCAAGGCCGATGGATTGGAACTGCTGCTTTAGGAATTGAAGATCTTTTAAAACAGTGTCTACGTCACCTCCTAGTGTTCCGTCATCTAAATACCACACATTGAATTTTGAATTTAGTTGTTGAATTATGTATTATGTTATAAGACTTCAATGTTTGCTGAGTGGTTCAGTTACAGTTGGTATATTGGGTTCGATTATATCTGGGTCAAGATCAAGACAGCGTTTGGAATAAATAAGCCATCGACTTCCAAAGCCTCTCTTTTTTGTCTAGACATCGAAATACTTCTGTGACAGTCTGCAAAGTCGAAGAATTACAATTATCAAATACATTTCTTCGAACAGCGGGGCTTTCATCGCTTTGCACTGTCAATTTAAATCCATCAATTTTCCATGCTTGCAATAGCTATGTATTATGCAGAAAAATAAAAAACAAAGGTTTAAAATTATAAATTACAATTTTCTCATTTGACCCCCAAAACTGACCCCCATATTCAAGATTTATTTATTTACCTAAACCTCCGCGTTTCCGTCAAAGAAACTCATATGTGTACCAAACAACTTAATTGGTCTAGTACTCTAGTACATTCGGAGCGAATTGGCTGTAATAGACGGACAGGTAGACAGAAAGGCACACAAGATGATCCTTTATGGGTTCCGTACGTCCGAATGAAGAAACAGAACCCATATAGGATCATCTCGTGTGTGGATCATCAAGTAAAGTGCTATTAGTCTAAACCTTAAAAGTCAAAATTTTGACAATGTTCTCCATTGCTTGGTGTCAGGGTAGCTCACAATATTATATTGTGAGCTACCCTGACACCAACCACCTGACTATTAAGTCTACACCAAGATTAATGACTATACTCATTGCGTAATTGCGTTGCGACAAACAAACATAACAAAATACCGATTGCAGAGTGGAAATTTAACAAACAACAATTTATTACAAGTAAGATTAAGCCGTGCGTCGTAACTGAGGAAGAACAGGTCGTTGTTCAGCAAAATGGCTGTGACTTCGGGCAAACCTATCATCTCGTAAACAGCGTAGATTTACAGCAACTACCTCTCGAGTGGCATATTAATTCGGGTAAGTACAATTTTTCACACAGATGTAATTGCTAATCCATTGCTTCATAAGTTCGAAAAATTTGTCTGCTCAACACGTAAATAACGCAATGAACGTTGTTGAACTGTCAAAATGAAACCGATTACGATTGATCGTGTGTTACGCAATTAGGGTGCTGATCTCTGAACGAGATCCGTTGTTGTGTACATAAAAATTATGCGAATGTTTGAATAAATAATGCATGAATTAAAAACCTTAATAAAAGGAATAAAAAAGTGTAAGTAGGTAATTAATCTAGACGTTGTGTACAGACACAGTGTAATGTATTTCTACATTGAATCTATCTATCTATTGTCTCAACTCGATAATGCAGCTTCGGCAAGATCAACAGCAGTTGTAGTTGAAAAACATGTTCTCCCATGATACTGCATTTTACTACAAATGTAAGATTTGCCATGTTATTTTAAGACTGACTTCTTGAATGACTTCTTATAGGGTTTCCTGTATTTATGTCTCTATAAGTATTATATCCTTTCTTTCTTTTCAACATTTCAGGCTCAGTAGTTTCGGAGGAGGACAAGGTCGACAATGGTCAATATTCATTTTTTTTTTAAATAGCTGTCAAATTATTTATTTTCAAGTTATGAAAAAATATTAGAGACCTTTCATTTGATACGTCACACGGTACAGTTTGAAAAACATTCACTTATTTACCCAAATTCTTCCGTGTTTGGGGTCTATAATATATTCGGGGTATCCGTTTTTACATTCGGACGGACGGAACTAAAAATACCAAGAGGTGATCGAACCTTTTCGTTTTCCGACTGTACATTACATTCAAATCCCAATAATACTAGAACACCTTAACTGAAGTTGGACTGTTATTACTGAGTTGGTTATTAGTTGTACGTTTCGGCGGGGTAACTGTCTAAACAGTAATATTGCTCGGCACGTGCAGATGCTCTCTGTTGCTGAATACCTGTCACTCGCGCTGATTGGGGACGGCTCATTAAGGTCTGATGAGGGATGATGGAAAAATGTAATTAGCTTTCTATTTGTATGCGTGTGGACGACGGACGAATTACTTAGTAGTTTTTGTACAGTGACCTTTCAATTTACAGAGTGCTTGAAGATTTGTATATGCTTTGACAGAGTGGTTTTACTTTAGCTTTTACTTTTGGATAGAGTAGTTTTGTTTAATATTGTGTTTACCGTTAAATGGCTTTTTGATTAAAATTAGAATTCAATAGTATGCCTTAGAAAGAATTCAGATCATGTCGCTATTTAAAGCAGAAATAGTGTCTAGAATTTTCTTGTCAACCACTGTGCTATTAATAATTCTCCTTAAATCTGCCACTAAACCCTCTAAGATAAAAATCTAAGCACCCTCCAATTTACATCCACAATCTTAATCCCTAGGAACAGAAACACAAGTCAGGGCTAACCATTAGCCGCAAGTATTAAGCAGACATGGCATTAAGGCAACAAACGGCACAAGTTGGGCATGTCGCGGGCAACGAGGGCAGCGCGGGCAACAGAGCAACACAATGCAGTTTGTGTGGAATTAATCCTTGTTGCTACACTTTGAGGCTTGGGCAAACAGTGACCATTGTTGCTAGTTGTCGTTGAGGATATTTTGTGAAATGGGCAAAGTTTTGTTATGGGCAGTCTAGGTAAGCAGCAATGAGTTGGGTAGTGTGGTGTCATCATGTGGTAATGTTGTGGACACCATTGTCTCTAGGACATATAGAGTAGTGATGGATCAAGTCGTACATAAGCTCTAGTCGTTACAAACCACGATCTCAAGTTCCGTGACTTTTATTTCACTGATATAAAATTAATGCACGGTCGTAAAATGCAAGTAGTGAACGAGAATGATGACAAAATGCACAGACAGATATTAGGTACAATAAATAGGCAGCTTAGTTGGAGAATTGTCTGAGTGACGTAAGTCAGTTTCATCTATGTTCCGTGTCGAGATTTTAGCGATACCAGAAATAAAATAGTAAATTGGTTGCTATCGATTGATTGCTTATTGAGTTTGGTTCTTTGTGATATTTTATATAATTACGTTGTACTTAAAACATGCTTTAATAAAACTTAATACGGTAATAATTGCAGATAATAATTGTATTATCTATCTACAGTATGGTTACTACGAAAGTAATTGTTGATTTTTTTGTCTTTGAATTATTTTACGACTTTTAAAACTTGACTCACAGTCACCCTATACTCAAAAGTGGCCGAACAATTACTTCACAGTAAGCCATACTTAAGTAAAAGAGAAATGTTGCGCTAACTCGGCATAAAAACTTACAGCTAACTTAGCGCGAAACTTTGAGTAAGATATTATGACGGCTTTCAGTATTTGTTGAGGATGCTAACAATATCAGTTGAGACTAAGAACTTCATGCGGGTAAAATTAAATTAGCTAGCGAACCTCGACAGACGTGATGAGTATCGATATTTAAACACGATAAATCAAGTAATTTTTATTTATTTATTCCCAAATTTCGTAAATAACACTTTATCAGCTATAACGCCAATGCGATGTTATAACCCAAAAAATCAATTGTTTTTTTTATCTTATATAATGTAACTTATCCTTTATAAAGGGTCTTTCAGTAAGCGCTTCCTACCTTTAAATTTAAATAAAACAAAGTGTGTGTGAAATATCATCAATTTTTTAAATTTTTTTGAAAGGCCTGTCGACGCCATTATGTATGGAATATTATATCGTTCAATGTCCGCCGCAGTTTCGCTGGGTGGCGTGCATCCGAAATGTCCAATTTTCCATGACTCCCGTGCATAAATCAGGCTGAATTTGACCGATGGCATGGGTTATGTTATGTTGGTTTGAGGGCCGCTGTGGTTTGTGGTTTATTCGCATAGACCTGCGACTTAAGAAAACCCCACAAAAAAAGTCTAACGGGGTCAAATCGCACAATCTTGGTGGCCAGTTCACATTACCCCCACGTGAGACGACCATTCTCTCAAATCGAGCGAGAGACGCTATACAAGCAACAACTATCTACAGTTGACAACTTTGGCCAGCCTGAAGTTTTCTTCGTGTGTTTTTCCTTGTTGTGACGGTCGCAGAGTCTTCTAAGATGTTTATGAACTCGTAACACATTTTGTTAAAATATATTTATTATTTTTTTTTCGCAATTGACACAAACATGATAGACATAACCACTGTTTGACGTTCGTACGGTGGTCGACACAGGTCCTACGTCACGTGTCGACTGGTCATGACTACTCTTTGCATGTCACATGTAAACTAAGGCATGTCGCGTGTCTTTCCTGCGAGAAATGCTCGAATCGACATGGCGAGAATAGCTCGGCTTGATTTTGTCCAGGGAAAAGTTCGAGTCGAACGTCAATAACGAACGCGAAATGCGTGAGGATTAGGCTCCAGGGGCAGCCTCAATGCTCAGATTTATGCGGAGAGGATTGTTTCAGACGTAATAATCCTTTTGTGAAGCCAGTTGGGTGATTCGTTTCGACTAATGCACGATAATGCACGTCCACACACGGCTAGAGTCGTAACACGCACTCTTGCCGATGCTCGCATCAACGTCAGCCGTGGCCTGCTCAATCGCCAGACCTCCACCCAGTTGAACACGCATGGGATATGCTCCAAAGAAGAGCTCCGCCGAGTATGGATGCCGTGCATACCCCACAACAACTTTTTGACTTGTTAGAAAGAACGTGGTCGACCATTTCTCAAAGTGATTTTGATGAACTGATTTTAAGTATACCAAATCGCTGTGATTGTGTGATTCATGTCAATGGTGGAAACACAGATTATTATTTTTTTTATCTTCAGAATAAACATTTTAAAAATCCTTATTTTTGCCTTTTTTGCCATTTAATTGACGACATTAACTTAGGTTAATTTCTCACAATTAGCAATTTTTCTTAACTTTTACAAAATATAGAGATAAGTTGTTAACTTAAACATAGAAATTAAAGTAAGAAGCCAGTCTGGAATACAAGATTTGGTAAATATTAATTAATAATTTTTTATAGTTAATAATGTACTTGATCCCTAGACATTTTGCTGTTTGTATAATACCAGGCATTAAGTGCGATGTTCGTACTAATACTCGTGGTCATGTAAATTGTGTTTATTTACGAATGTAGGATGTTTCCGTTTCTATATTTCGGACACGGAATTAATATGCGTGGACTTAACAGTTTTAATGATGATGTCTTTTGTTTTTATATTGTTAGGTGAAAAAAGTAGACAGACTACTCTATGGTAGGTAAGGCGTCCTTACCGCCGTAATATCAGAGGCATCACTGGTGCGTTGCCATTTCAGTGATAGTACTGAAATGTCTTATGTGGTGCATCGTGTCTCATTACCTTCAAATTCGTCCTCCCTTAAGCCCTTTCAGGCCCTCTTTTTCCCGCGTCACGCGTCATCTGAAACCAGCCAAGAGACAAAACAAAGTTGGTACTTGGTTTTATCTCTTGGCTGGTTTGAGGATTGGATTTATTTATGATAATCTGGTGATTATCATAAGTAAATCCAGATCAACTTAGCCGATCCGCACATTGAACTATAGATATAATGATCAATGGACGCTTTAATAGTGCATATACGATCACTACACTATACTCGTACAAATGTTTCCTCACTACAATGCACTTACACAGCATTGCAAACCTCCACAATGTACTACATACAATAGATACTATAATCGTGATTGTAACGGAATCACAATAGCACGACGATATAAATCCTGACGTCACGAAATAACCTCGTGAATTCGTGATGTATAGCCATGGCTTAAACATTTGATACAGAACGTAGGTCTTCTTTGGTGTCCACCACTGTGGGTTATTTATAGGTACTATGGTGTTCACTAGAATCACTTATTTAGGGCTTGGGGTTTTGAGTAAAACCACCGAATCATCAGTAAGTACACAACCACTCACAGGGAACGTTTAGTCGCCACAGAGGATAGAGCGGGACTCTCTTGAGGCGCTACCATTGAGTTGTGTGCTACATTTAATAGTATATCAAAGGTACATATTAAATGTAAAAGTCCCAATATTAACTTAGAATGCCTCTTTATCAATAATTCTTATATTTCACCAAAAGTAAGTAAAAGGGATAAACAGAAATTGCAATGAAGAGTGTTTAAAAAATAAGTAGCAATAAAAAGTGCAATTCTGAACGAAATAAATATAAGTTTATGTAATTATTACAATTAAATTAAATTGTGCTATTTAATTCATGAATATTTTGTACAAACTGACCACGGAGTTCACTTTTGAGCCGACGAACCCGACCACCGCCCGATTAACTTCCGTGTAATTGACATTGTTACTTCTAAATTGAACAAAAGCAATTACGGTACAAAACCTAGTTAAAAATACAAAATATTCTGTAAACTGGACTGGAAAATGATCAAAGAGAAATACACTAATGCATACGGAAACAGAATTTATTTAAATGAAAAATATTATAGTGCTTTCCACAAAAATAATTAAATAACTCTAACCCGCGGCTACATTTTCAAATGGTTTCGTGTTTCAATATAAAGCTTACTTTAAATTATTGTACAAAGTAATTAAACTAAGTAAAGGATGTCGCTAAATTACAGAAATGCGTTCAAAAGAGGGCTTTTGAATCCTGTCAGAGTAGACATCAGTCCAGCCTCTTCACTCAGGATAGTTCACTATAACAACACAATTTTTATTTTTAGCGACTATTATAAAAAAATATTTTTGCATTTAGTCTTTGACAGTGGTCTTTGAATTTGGACATCAATATCAATTTTAATCTTCAGCCGTGTTAGAAATGCGGAAATAATCTGCTTTATTTTTGTTTTTTGGTCATTTAATAGAATCTGGAGATGGCCATAATGGTAATTAATGTTTCTAATTTAAAACATTTCATGTGGAAAATCAGTTACGTGACACGTGGAGTCTATTTCAATGCATCCCGCATTTAAATAGCCTCCACGATATACTTAAATTCCGGCGTGCACTGGGCAATCAACGTCGAGTGGATACTGTGACCATTGCAAGAGCTTTTATTATTTTATAATAAGTTGTACTCGAGTCGAGAAAAAAAAGAAGCTAGGATCTATCGAAATCAGTGCAGAAATTGTAAAGTAAAATAAACCCGCCGTAGCTCAAGTATAAGTCAAAATAAACGGCGCAATACAAACACAACTTTTCATACAACGCATCGATATTATCCGGCAGACTTTGGTGCAGTTTGTCTTACTGTAAAATATAGCCTTTTCTACTAATATATTGCTTGGTGCCGTCATACAAGCCTCGTGGAATATGAATAACAAATGTACTGGATTGTTCGGCTAACGAAACAATGCGTGTTTCTCCCATTCGTTTAAATAATGCACCGTGTAAATATAAGGGCTGAGAATTGATTGAATGGTGCGAGAATTAAATGGTGTGAAATGTTACAATCCAGTTGGTTGACGGACGTCGGACAGTCAGCCACAAAGCTTGATGTAGCGTTGAAAAACTTCTATTCGTTTTATTTTTGTGAATGTTGTATACTGAGTTTAATTTGTCTGCTGGTCAAATTCCCTGCATGTTTTGTAGATTCATTCAAGCTTATGTCTGCGTGCATAGTAGATACTTATAAATTGAGCAGGTTTTGCCCTCTTCTAATATCAATCATCAAGTGCCCTTACAATCAAAGGACAGGACAGATATAATTTTTGAAAGGCACTTTAGAAGGGCCTATAATGTTTTTATAAACTGAAATGAACTCAGGTTTTCATTTTATTATTATTAATTTTGTAGCTTAAAAATATTACGTAATGTACTTAAGTTCGCGACTGTACATCAGTAAACCGATATTCCTCACTTCTGGACGTGTTAAATTATTTTCGAAAACTGTTGAATAATTCAGAATGGAAACCGAAGTTCACTTTCTTCTCCATCCAACTGAACAAATGCGTGCAATATTTCACGTAAGAACATATTTTACGGATCTCCAAATATTCGAAAAAGAAACAATCAATCTGCCTAGCCTTTTCCTAACTATATGTTAGGGTCAGCTTCCCGGCTAACCGGATGCAGCTCGATACCAGTATTTTACATGAAACGACTGCCTATCTGGCCTCCACAACCCAATTACTGGGTAACACGCGGTAAGACTGGTAGTAACACTTTGTGGGCTTTAGGAAATGCTAGTTATAACCGTCCGTTTGTTTGCAGTATAAAAAGAGATAAATTGAAAACCGACAAGCGTACCTCGCCCGCATAATATATTTAGCTTGTATGAACGGCCGACAGGGGATAAAAAATTGTCTGGTCATGTCCAAGCTGCATTGTTATTGCATATGGTTTTTCATTTTTTGATGTAATAAAAAACATGGATTATTTTTTGTGTATACTCGTATATTTTTGGACAGCAATATGTGTGAGTAAAATATCGTTTTGTTTCCATGGAGTGTCCATGCATTTTTAACCTGTTCTTTTCCATAGGAACCTAAGTACTACGCTTTGCAATGGGCAACTAGCTTCATCCTTCTGACTGACCATCATCATCAGCATATAGCAGTCCACTGTTGGACATAGGCCTCTCCTATTGCATGGCATTCAACTAGATTTTCGGCAACTCTAATCCTGCGTAGATCATTACTCCACCTAGCCAGCGTGACATCCTGCTTTACGTTTACCGATTAGCGGTCTCCACTCAAGAACACGTCTACCCCAACGGTTATCGATTCTACGGCTAATATGGCCGGCCCATTGCCACTTCAGCTTGCTTATTCTGTAAGCTATGTTGGTTCTCTGCCGGATCACCTCATTGTGGATTCGAACCCTCAGAGAGACTCCATCTGTCTGACCGACTCCTCGACAGTTCAAAAGTGAATGTAAATGGTTTAATTGAAATAAATGCTTTGAGTTTCAATATTCGATATTAGAGAAAATAACTTTTAGCAACTGTCATAAAATATTTCTACTAGTGTTATAAACTATTAGACGTATTTTCACGTCTCCGTAAGTAATACCATTACGACAGACATACAAACATGCATTTCTCAAGACACATACTGCAAGGTAAGGAGTATATTTGCTCACTCACTCTGCGACTGAGTACATTAGTAACCCAGTTTCAGTAGCTTCAGTGAAGTTAGTCTTAAACTTGTTCGGGACAAGCTGATACACTCTCTGTTTTTATTTCGACTAGTGCTTCAGATTAGAGAGGTATCTGCTTTTTAAGGAACGAGTTGTGCAGTTTAACTTAGTTTTGTTTAGTAGTTACTTTGTAAGAGGGGTTTTATTCGATGAATAGTAGTACCAGTTTATTTTATGTTATGGCTGATTATTCCAACGCCAGATAATTTTATTCGAGGAATAATCTTGAAATTTTGACAGTTATTTCATACAAAAAATGTCAAACGTCAATTTTATTCCTCAAATAAAAATTATCTAGCGATAGCAAAAGCAGCCCTTAGAAGAAACATTATTTGTAACAGCCTATTGTAAATATTGGTTGTAGCCTTGCGAACATTTAATTGTGGAAAAGGGAGAGGGAGACCTTTTGCCCTGCAGTGGGGTAGTACAAGCTCCCACACGGAACAAATATTTGTATGATCTACAAATAGTTGTTCCGGGTCTGGCTGTTTGTGTATGTGAGTTTAAATGTTTGTAAACGCACCCACGATACAGGAGAAATTCCTAGTGCGGGGCAGCGTTTTTTTTTTTAAGAAAAAAAAAAAGTTACATTTTCCGATAGGTAAATAATATTTATCAAGTGTCATAAATGTGTAAAAAATATCTTTTAATCTAACAGATATTGAACGATTTTCACTGTAGTACCTATGTATTCATTTCTCTAAGAAAAGAGGGGACTATGCCCAGCAGTGGGTCAGGCTGTGAATGATGATGATGATGATGACCTATGTATTTTTAACAATTTCTTATAAATGTATAATTTTCATCAATATCTTTCTCTATTACTTCACTGCTTTCAACAAATCCCTTACATTTCTACAAGCCTTAGCGAACTGAAGTGGGCAGTGAACCACTCTAATTTACTATTCAGTTGCGGCGAATTTACGATAATAGCCAACAAAAAGTTATGATTAACGCCAACCCTAGCTGCAAACAGTGAGGGTTCTAATTTGTGAAGAAAGAGGTAAGATTGGGCAACAATTTTGAATTTCGAAGGATTTTTTTTTCTTAAATGACATTGCGGTCTGTAATGTTTTATTCAAATATTTGTAAACTTTTTTCTTTTGTTTTGATTCTGTAGGACAAGGAATCTATACTAATAATAAAGCTGAAGAATTTGTTTGTTTGTTTGAAGTGCTAATCTCTGGAAGAAGTACCGGTCGGATTAAAAAAAATCTTTTTGCATTAGTTAGCCCAATTATTGCGCAATTTAACATCACGCTTTGATCCTGAGGAGCCGAGAAAAAAGAAAAAAACTCAGAAAGAACGCTAAGCCATCACGAAGTGATAACTCGTGCAGGTGATGCGATAGGGGGGAGGATGAACAAGAGACTTCACGCGACGGAGTTGCGGGCACAAGCTAGTATTTTATAAGATTGATGAATGGAGCGACGGGACAGGACGCCCTCGACAGGTAAACGTTGACCTTTCTAGTGATATCCTTCACAAAGGTCAGATATCTACACAAAGGTTAAAACTACTAAATTGCAACCGGGACTAAGTTTATGAACTAATGCATTGTAAATAAAGTATAAGTAGTACCTATGTTCTTGGCATTCAGTAGTTTCTGGCTACACATTCGTGAGAAAAAGCCATTGCGTTTACGTATCAAATAGTTTGATAATATGCTGAGATGGCGAAAAATGAACGCATTAATTGGTTGACTGAACGAATTTGCATAATGCTGTGAGCTTTGACTCAAAATCTCATGATTGCATTACTAATGTTAACACAAACTAATAAACTGGATGTGAAACTCAGATCTGCATTTAAACCATTGGTTTTGGATACTCGGATCTCAGATCACTGCCAACATTGAAATTTCTAGTATAATATCATCGCATTGAGAAGTCCGTGCAAATTCGTTTCGTAGAGAACGTTTCTGTTACCAATAATTCAAAACGTTACCTGCTGAGTCCTATTTTTGTAATTTTGGCTTTAGTACTTCTCTGAAAGATTTGTGCGAAGAGTAAACATTTGAAGAAATAAGTTATAGAATCAGGTGTTACTTTGCGGGAATCCATGACAGTAACATTTTCGTTTGTTTTTTGTGTTAGCCTGTACTGTCCCACTGCTGGGCAAAAGCCGATCCTTCCACTCGAACTTGACTTGTTTTTGTTATAATAGTAAAAATATTTTGTTTTTATTCCTCGGTAGAGGGAGGACATCGCCGTCGAGGTATGTCGCGGCGAAGGTGGTGTGACGATCTGAGGGGTAATTCTCGTAATTTTAAGAACGTCCACAGTATAATCTCCGTCTCAATCTGTCAAAAATACTAAAAATATTAAAAAATACTTTTATAAGTATTAACTTAAAATATCTGCATGCATTATATTCTGCCTAGAATAGTTTTCCCACTTAGGCCTCTTTTCATGAAAAACTGTAGTTTTTCATCAATTGGGCAGGAAAATGATGTATTGATTCTCCGGCCCAATTTATTTAGAATCGGCGCAACATGTCTTTTACTTCTTTTTCTTTCATGGAAAACTCATTCTTATAAATAAATTATAACTATAATTCTCTGTAAGGCTACGTACGCACTGACAGGCGGCTTGCTTAGCGCCAAGAGCTTGGTTTGCTTGTTGAGTCACTAGGAGCCTACGTTAATTTACTTGTTGGCACGTCGACAAGATGTCATTTTCAAAAATGATTACTAAAATATATTTTTTATATACTAGATATTATATGGCCTAATCCACGTTGGATTCATGACATAAGTATTATATGTATATCATCATCAACTCATGGGAAGTTTAATATTCTATATAAACATACGTTTTATGAATATTTGCGTATGCATCTCCTTTAAACTGATGCAATTAATATTTCATGCATTTCATTCCATTTATCGTATAAATATACCTGAAGCCTCGTGTTTGTGTACATCGATACATGCTAGGTGACATGCGAAGGCGCCAAGCGCGTAATGCGGCTGGATGCAAAGATTCTCGGACGTTCGTATCACTCCGCTACTCGCCAGGTGACTTGCTAAAGTCTAGGCACTAAGCCAGACTCCGTCAGTGCGGACATAGCCTAAGAGGGAGTAGACGATATTCCACCCCAGGGTTGCATTTAAATTTTTACGTAGAAAAACCGAAAAATACCTTAAATCTCCACTTTAACGATTCCCCATTGAACCATATACAGGTACCAGATTACCCTTGCATTACACCTTAACACTACAAAAACGAACATCAATCGTACAAATAAGTGCAGATGTTGAACCAGGGCTCGTTTACACAGCGCCCCACGTTCGGTTCCTGGGTAGTTAATTTGCTCAGTCGAGCGGCAATGATTTGATTCTCCGGAGAGCATTACTGCCGAGTCGAGGATCGAGCTCTTAGCACTTTGTTACTGAAGTATTTTTATGTAAAGGAAGGGTTATACACGTGATACCTACTGTACGTGGTAAGGAGTTTTGAAAATCGGTTTTTGGGAAATCAAGGTTGTTGGCACGTGTTACCCCAAGACCATTTCTCATTCATTTCATTCCTCCTCGTTTTATTTGCCTACGTACAAGGTTATTCGTCTACCTATTTTTGACACTGTTCTTAAAACTAGAAAGTTACCTTAAAAAGTAACACTCGCTCCCAAAGTAAAACAACCATTCCATGTAGAATTTAGATTTTTAACCTTCTGTTCTGAATTGACGAGATACAATGTCTGTCAACATTAGATAATTCAGCCCACATTTTCCTCTCTCAATTCAATCCTTTTTTGTTACTAGTGAATTTTCTATTAAAAGTGTTGCCAGCATACTCAAAAAGGGCTTATATGCAGTCCGTATATTATTTGAACAAACGCACACAGAACTGATGGCATCTGCAAACCAACCAAACTTGCCATAGCTAACACAAATTCATTCCAGCGCGCACACACCAAATGAAACCAACTGCAATTTACGTCGCAGTCGCGAACTAGCTCCGACATTTCCCCAAACGCCCGCACCATAATCTCAGTTAATCCTGACGAATAAATAAAAGGTACGATTGATTGGGTCCCGAACAATAGACATAACACAAAGGACTGGATGTAAAGCAAACACAAATCAGTCCGTTTCATCTTGTTCAAGTATATTCTCAGGTGGAAATTTGTCTATAAACAAACCACAATAGCTAGGAGCGCCGACCCGCATACTAATGTATGAGCGAGCGGCTCCACTGCTGAGACGAATTATGATTTCGGATGCCTGATCTATGCTAATATGAGAGGGTTAGGACCGTAAACAGTGGCTGTTTTTTGAAAACAATGTACGTGGAAAGTTATTTTAGTGGCGAGCTGGCTGAACAAACACTTTTGATCGGCTGGCTTTGTTGGCTCTTTTAATGAATAAAAGTAGGCAAAAAGTTATGTTTAGGTGTTCATTGTATGCTATACGTGTGCCTAATTGATAAAGAAAAGGTTTTATGAATATTTGGTTTGTTGACATTTACTTCTACATGAAAGCCCTTCAACTTCTAATTATGTAGAAACCCATTGAGTTTTATGTTCGGGCTACGGTTTCTTATCGCAATATTCAATGTTAAAATTATCAACATTGAAAAGCCATTATCAACCAAACCCGTGTATCAATGGAGTATGAACCAAAGAACCGCGGAGGCGGTGATAGCGCTCTGCAACGTCACAAAATCCAGAAACCCGCGGACTTTTGATTCAATTTCACTGTGTGCGTAAAGATTGAACCTTCGTCCTGTGTCGGTTTTGCACAGATTGGTATATTGTTTTATAATATTGTTTCGTCGGCAAAACATATCTAGAAATTAATTGCAGAGAAAACATATTTGATTACATTTATTTACTAGATGCGTCGGACGGAACTTCGTTAGTATACGGTCGACGCACTAACGCATCATCGGTTGAATGTGTAAGGTTGAATGTTTTATTATCTACTTGTCTTTTTCTGGCGTTATGCGACCGACGACACCCTAAAATATTAAAATAAAAATCAAAACCGAAGCAAATTAAAAACAAATCGCACCAATTCCAAAAGAGCAGTTTTTTCTAGACAGTTCATAACAAGCTAAGATTCAACACAATACTACGCCATACGTTTTATTTGGAGTCAACCTTCGTGATACGCAGTTGATTGATGATGTTTAGAGAGCACACGTCGTGAGCCGGTTAATGTTTTAGCAAACACCATCCGATAGTTTTACATCAGAATGTTCATAAAAACCCGAACTTTATTAAATAATTAAACTACGTCGAACGTAATAAATAATAGGTATGCCATTGATTGATTGTGTTTGTCTGACCCCGAACAAGTTACCGTTCAACTAACGTGGCTATTCTAGTTTAGACGGATTCAATTAGTTATAACAAAGTCCGTTTATATGTATATGTGTACGAGTATGTATTAGTATTTGCTCTTTTTCGAGTTATCTATCCCTTATGCTGCACCTGTCATGTTTTGTCTCCGCATCACCCTAAGTCTGACTGGTAGAAAATGCCTCATGCATAAAGTCCGCCTTTGCACAGTATTTTTTTACCTCTGCATAAAGTTTAAATAAATAAATAATTATTATTAACGTACAATTTTTCGTATTTAGAATAATACACGCCTCTAATTGATTTTCGTCTATTAACTACTTAATACAGCGGTCGCAATGTTCTATAGTCATTTCTGCCGATCGATTCTGTAAAAATCTCACCGTGAAAAGTTAGGTGAAGTGAGCTTAGAGTGAGCTGTCAATAGTGTCAACCCCTAGCATTAGTTGGAATGACAGCTCACTCCACGCTCACTTCACCTAAGTTTTCACGGTGAGATGGTTACAGAATCGCACTGCTGTTCTAAAAGGTGTGAGGGGACATGTAAACAAACGGATCAGAAAACGAACCTGTGGATGGCGATTTGTAGTATAACTTCAATTCGTCGATGATTTTTCAATCACAATTAAATAATATTATTCAAACAATAATTTTTGTATAAGAGATGATATATACAGTTGAAACCTTCTACATATAGGTGAACGCCAATTCCCTTTACTGAGTGATTACGTAAGAATTTAACCTGCACCCTAATTGCGCAGCACACTTTCAATCACAATCTGAATCGTTTTGAAGGATATTGCTAATCCATTGCTCCACATGTTCAAAAAGTTTGTCTGCTCAACAACGTAAATAACGCAATGAATGTTGTTGAACTGTCAACATGAAAGCCATTACTACTGTTAGTGTGTTAAGCAATTACCCTGCTGAAAAGGGCTTCATTACACTTTCATGCCAAAACCGCCGCCACCTGCTCCAAATGTATCTGATATATTTTACAGCTATGTTATTTATTGATAAGACGCAAACATAATACAATACTAAGAGTAACACGTAATGATTGATGATGTTGGTCTTGCCGTGAACAACTAATGTTCAAACGCCGCGACCCTAGTTTAGTCGGATTCAATATACTGTTATTGTGATTTATGGTAATCTAGGGCTTGTGAGGGCTCGCGAGGGGACCAATTGTAGGTAACTTTCACGGGTGAAGCACATCACTAGTATTTTTGTTTCTTTTTCTTCTTCAAATATATTTATTTTATTTTGTTAGTACAGTATAATTTGAACTCAAGCATACGAGTTTCAAAGACACGTGTTCAAAGTTCTTGGAAATTATGTTCAATAAAACAGAATGTATTGAAATAAAATATACGTATATGTGATGAAAATCTTCCATAAAAATAAAAAGCAAAGGTTTCCTTACCATGTTTGTTGAGGTATTGAATTCACATAACAGCTCGAATTGGCAAACTTCGAGTTTGGTAGCCGTTGGTCAATTAGAGCCAAGATTAGAAACGGGCAGTAAGCGATCTAAATGGACATCCGCGTCCATCCATAGACTTCAAAAGGCAGAGCAAATGTTTCATTGATTAAAATCTGGATTAACTTGGGCATGGTACCTAAATACAACCTAACAACACCTTTACTACTTTCTAGGCAAGAGTTTTATAAATGGTATTTTTCGCGAGAGATCGAGGACAATGCTATTTGTCCTCACAAAGGAAAATTTTACTTCGCTAAACAATATTAACGACAACAATGTCGCTAAGCGGAAATTAAGAATGTCTGAGTAGGTACTAAAAGAAGGTATTCTTATTTTTATGCAATCATTAAAAAACCGATATGAATTCAGGACAATTTTGTAGTATGTCTTTGAATATTAAATATCTATTTTAACCAGCCGGTTAGTCGCCGATGGGTTATATTTGTCCCAGAAAAAATATATGAGGTTTTTCATTTGATAATTGAGGTTAATTTTACCGTCGCTGATTTTTCGATACCAATTTAATGGTGTTATTCAAACAACAATTGCTGGAAAAAGTGGTGAGATATAAAGCTGAAACCTTCTAAATACACATGAATTTATTATCATTCGCTTTAGTGAGTAATTGCGTAAAACCTGAAAAGGGTTTATTTACACTTACATTAGATGCTTTTGGAACAAAATGTCAACTAAAATAAAAGTATTTCCCATCTCTTTCACATCTCACTTCTTAATAAAAGCCAGCACTATATTTAGCTTAGTCAGCGCCTGCCAGAACTGGCGCCATCTAATCTCTCCATTCGTCTTTCCCGCCACAAACGCTCTTCAGTTAGAAGACACATGTCACGATGACCTCACACGATCGCATAAATTCCTCGAGTAATCTAACGGAAGAATATCTCTCGACCATTTGAAAGTTAAGAGTTCAAAGAATTTTTTAACATTTGTTCTATAAAATTATAAATATAATTGGTTAAAAAAAAATGTGTACCATACTTTTTTCGGCTTAGACATTTATTTCTTAAAAAAAGAACATTACGGTTCACTTAAATATTGAGAAATATATAGTAAAAGTACAGTACAGTACAGTCTCTGTGATCACATCACATACAGTAATACAAAACAACAGAATTAAAATATTCAATAAGTGACATTTGGTGTTAGTACTTCGTTCTAACGCATTCTTCTAGAGCTTTTTTATGTGTATACCATCTGTTACTGTTAAACACATCATCAGAGGGGCAATTCTCGTAATTTTAAGAACGTTCACAGTCTGATCTCAGTCTCAATCTGTCAAAAAATACTTCTAATTTCCCTACATTTTGACAGGTTTTTGACATTTGTTTGTCGCCGAGATGAGACTGTGACTAGATTTTGAACGTTTTAAATTACGAGAATTGGCCTTCTAGTATTTCATTATAAAATCGAACTCAAACTCGAACTATTTATTTCAACTAAACCAATTACAGGCACTTTTGAATTGTCAAGGGTCGGTCAGAAAAAGATGAAGCTAGTTGCCCATCCCAAAGCGTAGTAGGTACCAATGGAGAACAACGGGCAAGAAACTCCATGGAGACTCTTTTAAATCACAATAATATAGTTACAAAGTATTGGTTACATCATTCATGTTAAAAATTACATGTGAGAACGATGCAGAATGAAATGATAAAAAAACAATTGAAATATTAAATTAAATCAAAATTAGCCATGGCAGCAAAGAGTTGAACAGTCCCTACTGACGGCGCCCGTTCACGAACATGACGCATAGATTAGCACTATTCAGCTCAACCATTTTGAAGGGAGCTAAATGATCCAACACGTACGCCACCATCAGCGAGACATTAGAGTGAGCATGACATACTCTCAGCCGCCAAGGCACATTCAAGTCAATGAAAGACGTACCCAGTAAATGGTACCTTTATAGTATGTACATAGTACTCACATATAAAGTTTTGCTCCTTCATATAGTATATTTTTCCTACCATAGTTAGTTCTAGGTTTTCTTAATTCTATTTTGTCTTTTTTTTATTATTTGGTCGTCGTCTTGCGTTATATGTGTAAGTTGTGTGGTAGTAGTCTTGTGTTATGATTTTATGTATTAGGATGCATGTTTTAAATGTATAGAGTTGGTTAATTTTAAGTATTTTTGTATCATTGTAGATTTTAGTGGTTGGTGTGAGGTAGTAGTAGTTGTAGAGTGTTTTGTGCTGTTGTTGCTGCAGTTCCCCATATCTCAATGAGATATTCTAGGTGGGGTCTAACAAGAGAGTTATATATCATTGCGCGAGGTTTTTTAGGAATGCATTCAGACATTTGCCGCAATGCTTCTACCAGAGGTGATAGTTTGGACTTAATGTAATCAATATGAGGTTTCCAAGTTAACTTAGTATCTAAAATGAGACCCAAATATATTTCACTGCTTGATTTTGCAATATCTTCGTTGTTTATTGTTAGTTGGATTTGATTGAAGATTTTCTTATTTCTTGCAGCAAATATCATGTATGAAATTTTCTTCGTGTAAATAGTTCGCAAATTTGACAGAAACCATGTCATCATCTACTTGTCGTCGGCGCAACACGTTTTCTCCTTCCATTCTCCCCTGTCAACCGTCACGCTATCATTCACTCCCTTCTCTTTCATATCATTCCTCACACAATCCATCCATCTTTTCTTCGGCCTTCCTTTCCCTCTCCATCCATAAACATGTATATTCATCACTCTTTTAGTCACATGCGTTTTGTCCCTTCTCATCACATGCCCATACCAAGCCAAACGATTTCCTTTCAACTTTTCTGTCACTGGCACCACTTTCAAACTTCCTCTTATATGCTAATTTCTTACTTTATCCATTCTCGTCACTCCACACATCCATCTCAACATTCTCATCTCCGCTGCATGCAATCTTTTTTCATCCGTCTTTTTCACAGCCCAGCATTCAGACCCATATTAATAGTACGACAGGCCTTATCACGGACTTATAACGTTTTAACACTACTGATGTTATTGATGTAAATCAAAAATAATAAGGGGCCGAGAATTGATCCTTCTGGGATTCCGTAGTTTAATTTACGGGGTAAATATAATAATATGATCAATTTTCACTATTTGTGTCCGGTTTTCTAGAAACGACTTAAGTATTCTATGTGCGGATTCCGATATTCCTACGTCAGTTAACTTCATTAAAAGCAAAACGTGTCAAATGCCTTTTTTAGGTCAATAAAGATACCAAGGGCATATTGTCTGTTGTCCATAGCATTTTTTATTTTAGAAGTAAGATCTATAGTTGCTGATAAGGTATTTGATTTTGGCCTAAATCCATATTGTTTCTCAAAAAAGAAGTCTATGTCTGTTAGGTAGGTGTAAAGATGAAAGTGGTTACGTGGAAGGGAAGGTAACTCATTCGAAAATTTTGGAGATAACTGGTAATACTGATATCGGACGATAATTGCCTGGATCAGTCTTGCTTCCAGATTTAAAAACTGGAGTTACTTTAGCCTTGTTTGTGTTCGCTTCCTAAATTGTACCAATTAATTACCCTATTGGACTTAGCTTCTCCAATATTTTTTATTATGTTGGTAGGAGAAACAAACTTCAAAAACTGTTTCAAAAGTGTCTGCCCCATCATTTATATAAATTGTAACATTCAGGAATCAGTCCTTTTAAACAAAACATTTACAAAACAGGGCAACAATTAAGGGGACAGGACACAATTCTAGGGAGCATCGAAAACCTTTTGTTCCATTTCACAGAACCACGGGCCTTTGAAGGAATGCGCCAAGTCAAAGGCGCATCGAACGTAACGTCAAAAGGAAATACAGTATAATTCAAACTAGAAACACCGCTTTCTGAAAAGCGAAGAAAGATTCGCGCATGCGTGGCTTGGAACCCTCAGCCTCCGTTCAACCGTTCCGTCAGAACAGTTGCTTCACGATCGCCGCACCGAATCAACCCGAGCGAATTGTTATCGTCGTCGCTCCCGCGTTTGATTTACGAAAACTTTTCTGAAAATGCGACGTTCTAGAATTTGGAACGTTTTTTGAATTGTAGTTTTTTTCCGTTGATGTATTTAGTGAAGATGAGTTTGTTGAAAAACTTTGTGATGAAGTGGTCACAGTTGTTTGTACTCGGAGTTTCAGTGTTGTTTCGATGTACGGATTCTGTCGGTAAGTTGTAGAAAATAATACAAATTTATACACAAAACGTATACTTAATATTAATTATTAAAGTATCACAAACTACCAGGTTAATTTGTTTAAGGGAAGCACCCGTTTATTTAATAAAAGCATCTTATTTCGACGTCGGTATATTTTTCACCCGTCGACGCTAATTAATCGCGAAACTTAATTCAAAGTTAAGTAAGTTAATTTGTCAGCAGTTGCTTCGTCTTTTGTAGTAAATAATGAAGTAGCGCGACAGATGCAAAATACGAGAACCACGATTACATTTTGTTTTGGTGTTGTAAAGTGAATTTTATTTTAATTTTATATTTAACTAGTTGCTTAGTTATTTTTTTCGTCACTAACCTTAGCAACAGCAATAAATTGAAATGTGATAATTGCCTTCTCCATTTATGAACTTATTTGTCAATACTACGTTAGAAGCTCAATTCTGAATTTTGGTAGCAAAAAATTAGCATCGGTGTCGGATCGATTACGATGTAAGTTCTACCATAGAATACCTTTAGATACACCCATTTTATCACCGAACAAATTCTTTGATATCGAATCTGTCGTTAGCCCAGGCCATTCCTATTGTAACATTACACACACATTATGTTAACTTGATAGGTAATCGCTGTGAAAGGAAGTTGTTTGTTACGCTTCGCTGTAAGGTACAAGAATAGCCTGCGACTATGACTGTACAAATACCTACCAACTATTCGATTAGCTCATGTCGGGTAATGGAAAGGGGTCAAGGAAAGGGTTACCTATAATAATACCCGAAAGTACGGACTTTAACTATGATATAAGAAGAAAAACAGCTGCTACAAAATACTAGCTACCTAACTGGTTTGAAGGGTGTTAATAAGTAAGGTATTTGAGACATTTCAGCTTTGCCTCTGGAATGACAACGCACCTTCGAGGCCTCTGGCATATCAGGTGTGCGTCTGTTCGGTTGACACCTAACAATATTAAAAAAAACACAACCCTCCTTTTGGGCTCTGCCATAGTCGGAACACACTAGCTCTTAGTTAGCAGATAGATAGAGATAATAATAGTACTTAAACGTTGAGAACTTGAAACTGTAGGCACAGGTACTGAATACAGTTCTGTACATAGGCCTTAATCGTGGGTTCTGCAGTGCGATTCTGTAACCATCTCACCGTGAAAACTTAGGTGAAGTGAACGTGGAGTGAGCTGTCATTCCAAATAATGCTAGGGATTGACACCACTGTCAACTCACATCAAGCTCACTTCACTTGAGTTTTCACGGTGAGATTTTTACAGAATCGACCGGCTGGTCCTTTTGGGCCTGAATATAACCGGATATTCAATGAAGACTGTGTAGGTAGTTGTGGTCTCGAATCCTGAGTTATACCCACGCACCCATAGTGACTTTGAGGTCGCGACCTTTTGAATGAAGGCCTCGGGCGTCCATTAAAGGACCTCCGGGAGTATCACACCACGTTGTATTCTAATGATGTTATGGAACTCGCAAGGGTGTCATGAAAGGTTGCCCAGATGTACACTAAGATGCTGAGACGCCGAGATTTAGTTCTTGTCTTGATAGCCTAGATAAGTGGCAATCGCTTTTAAAGCGTTTTGTAATTCTATAGTATAAACAATTAATATAATTATTACAATTAATATTAATTGATATAATTATTAAGCTTTTTAGTAGCCTATGTCTATCCAATACACTATTTAGGTTTGATCATCGTTCACGCTGATAGAACGTCAGTTTCTGTCTAGGCCCTCTGGTCATCACATTAGATACATAGAACTTTGAAAAAGTTACGAAGAATTTTTATTTGAGATTTCCTATCACAAAAAAACAATGATGAAGTTTAAATGGAACCATTGAATAATCCACTCTGTTTAACTCTGAGATCCAAATACTTTTCATGGATTTTATTTTCCTCAGCTATTACCGCTACCGATATAAAAAAGTTTTGCCCCAATTAAAATTCAGCTGGCACCGTTATACCCCTTCTTAATACCAATAAAGTATTTTCGACAAAATACGCTAAAGGTCATCGAAGTAATTATGATATCTAAAGTTGGGGAACTTAGGAGTTACGAAGTGATAAACTGAATCGGCCTAATAACAGTCATTATTAGACTGGGATCGGTGACGTCATTATTAAACTTCAAACTATTGTTAGTCATGAGGTTGGCGGCTGGAGATGGCACTTCGCATCTTGGTGAGTTAGGAAACTTATTGTATGTGGGTTTTGGCAATTAGTAAATAGTGTCTTATATACTGTGAACATGGAAACACTGACGGATAAGGATATCAAAAAGATAGGCATTCGGCATTGACATTGTGTGCTAATGAATTTTTTTCTTTATTCGCTAATCGCCCATATTAATTGTTAACAGTGCTTTTATAGGTAAGTCCAACTAATCCATTTTAAAACCCAAAACAAACACTGAACGACTAATAAGATCTAATAAACGAAAAATACTTATAATAGGTTTTTATTTGGAATAAAATTCACTATGGAAAAGATATCCACATAAGACATGAGATTTCATCATTAATATTAATAAACATTATAGACTAAATAATGTTCCCTATGGCTGGGACATAGGCCTCTGTTCCAAAGAGAGGGCTATACCGACCACGCGGGCCGAGTGCGGGTTGGTAGATGTAATTATGTCTTCGTATTGTTGGTTCTAGGACATGCTGGTTTTCTCATGATGTTGGTGATGAAATTATTTACTCAAATTAAAACCCTACCTGCCTGCGAAACGACTCGTAAATTGGGACCGTTACCACTACATTTCAATATAATAAAAGCATCGGTTTTATTATATTGAAATTATAATTACACATTTCTATAATATACTAACTAAATCCACGCATCACAAAACAATACGATAGAAATGGTATTTCAATATATACAGCTTACCAATCACGATTGATTTGCATTAAAATTAATTAATTCATATTAAACACCAATAACAGGGCACTCGAATGGAGACTAGCTGTAAGCTCTGAGTATCGCCAAGTCATTTTATTCGCGTTTCGTTTTCAAACTGTTCTTGTTTGAGCACACTTTGAGGAATAAACTTAGGCATAAATTTTATTAATAAATGGTTCTTGTTGAGAAAACTCTTTTGACTATGATGATATGTTACGATGACTCTGTTGTCGGTAATTTTTGTGTTGGGAAATGTTTAAAATTGAGATCGCTTGCCTGTAACAAATGACTAAACCCATGTGATGCTAATTGAGCGAACCCTTTTATGTTTTCTAAGTACAGATGTGAACCTAAGTCATCTTCTATTTCGGACCGTACCAAACTACATTCTATTTCTATCAGCACCTATTAGCTCTCAACCACGAAGTTTATAACACTCTAATAAATAACAATTTCCGTGCTAAACTTAGGGTCTCACCAGACATTCAAGTTAATATCAGTTCAATACTGCGGCGAACTTGAGCAGTATAGCTAATAAATTGTTAATATGTTTCTCCCGGGCACCACACGGAACCGTACCGTACCACACGACTAAGTGTGGCGAAGATCCGAGGTGTTCGCGTAAGTACAAGTTCTGGTTACGTGAAACATTCCTTTGGTACTTTATCTCGGTGTTCTGGTTTCTTGGGAATGTTTGACGTATAAATGTACTGAAATTTTTAAAGATTTTCTGTTGGAAGGAATCATTCCAAGATCCCAAAACATTTGAACCCATATTTCTTACGTTAGGTTTCACCACTTGTAGGTACTATTATCGGCGTTAGGGATAGATGTTTATAAGGAAAAAAATATATATCAAAAATAATTATTACATCATCAAAATTCATGTGAGAATGGTGTAGCTACTCTAATGAGGTACAGAAGCAGACTGATAAAGCCTCTAAAATCCTATTTAGAATTCCATTAACTAATTTAATCTTATCCATTTATTGTACTACGCAACATTAACAATCTCTGTCTATTCCGAATCAAGTGCGTTCAATACAGCGAATACTCGATTTAATGAAAGAAAAATACATTTTCGAATCTCCAGTTTCTTTTGAAAGTCCCCATTGGTGTGGATGCCGGGTATAATTGGGTTCCATTGAAGGCGGGTTGGTTCTCGAGTATTGAAGCAATTCGGTATTAATTTGTTTAGGAGTACCGTCCGAATGAACAATTGATGTGGTTACTGGGAGCGCAGCCATATTGGATCCACCCGTTGTGTTGGATTAGGCGTAAGTACCCGTGACGTCACGAGGACCTCCTGTTATTTGGTTAGCGGTAAGAAGGGTGTAGGATGTGTGTTTAGAAATGTGGCAGTACTTCCCACATTTCTAAACACACATCCTACATTGGCATGAAAAGGGAATCGACAAAGATCCGTCTATTTGTGATGGATCAATAACCACCACAAATAGACAGTAGAACGCACCAAATATTCTGAATGTGCTCACTGAACATTTAAAGTTGAAGGTTTCATAAAAGTTTATTGAATTTTTCTTTTATTAAATTATATAAGTAATGAAACATTTAAGCCATGAAGCAGACCATTAATTTAGATGAGTAATGTTCAAGAACCGCTTAAAGAAAACCTTACCTTATTAACCTTACCATATTAAAACTACAGAAAGAAATGGCCACAAAAGAGTTATAGTTTTAATTTTAAATTTAAGCTGGATAAAAAATGGTCTAGTTACCTGCCATTTTATTTGTATTTTTCATTTAGAATCTTGGGTATCTCTTTATGTTCACGTTTAACGTTATTAATCATTTCAGATACGATCGAATTACATCAAAAATATGTTTAAATTGAAATATGAAACATTCTAAATTGATACAGGCATTATTAATAAAGCACGTTCAATGAAACAAGCTCGATCAATCAACTAAATCAACTGTGTACTCATGGGTTTTTTCAAAACTGATTGCGCTACCCTTTTCAAACGTTTCGTTGAGCACATAATACTTAATTTAAAAAATAATGCTTTATAAATCTTGTCACCTTACATGAATGAAATAAAGTTTCATACACATATGTTACACCTTTTTTTTATAAAACTGACAAAAGCAGGTGATCTTTCTGATGGTAAATGGCAGAGGGATCTCAAATGCGTTGTCCACCTTAGACACAAAGCCATGAGCTACCATGCTACCATAATATCTATCATGTGTACCTTCAGTACCCATACGCCAGGAATAAGGATACTTCTATGGATAAGCTCCTTTACAAAGAGCTTTGCTGCTACTACTTACTAATAATGCGATTAAAATCTGTACAAGATGATAAGCAAACATAATATTTAGGTAGTAAATATCACAAGGAAGTCTGATCTAGTCTGTGTGAATGTCAGACAACCGATTTACATCAGTGAATCTGTTCAAAAATTGTTGAAGATTAAATTGGATGGACCTCTACAAACCGGGGGCAAATCAACGAACTGCAAATTAGATTAGTCTTTACTTAGAATCGTAACTCAGGGGTAAGTCGGTCAATAAAGGTTTAATTTTTGGTGGCGTATTTTGCTTATTTAATTTTGGTAGTAGTAGTAATAATTCGGACTTTTGTAAATTGTTGGATTTTTCGATCAGAAATTAATTTTCAGTATCAGCGTCATGAATTCCGGCAATAAGCTCGCTCTTTCTTACATGATTATTTACTGCTGTGGTAACTATACACCACAGCCTTCTTCGGGGAACACAGGCATTAAGTTATGACTGTCTTTACCTATGCAACTGAGATAACGTTTAGGTACATTTATCTATATATACTGTCGGATTTGAAAAATCTTTTTGCATTTGATAACTCAATTCTTGAGAAAGACTATAACATCACGCTAGGACACACAGGCTACAGGCTAGGTGCCGAAGAAAAAGAAAGAGAGTCAGAAAGAGCATTAAGCGAAAACGAAGTAATTGCTCGGGCAAGCGATGCGATGCGACGGGGTGGGTCGGGGGAGCAAGAAATGTCACGCGGACGAAGTCGCGAGCGGTTATGTATATATTTTTTACATTGGTAATATCTGTACCGAATAAATATGTGCAGTTCTATAACTTGTTGGTTTCAGTGGAGGGGTGATCAGTCTCCTCACAACATAGTCAATACAGTCCAACCACATTTTATGTATCGATGTAATCTTATGGTTTCATCTATGATAGTTCGAAACCAAATTTTAGAACGCGGTAATTCCATTAAACTAGTAGCAAGTGCAAAATAAAAATACGCGTCTACCGTGCAAGCAATGTTGTCTGCACGTATTATGTAATAAATGTCTAGCCTACGTGCTGGACGTTGCAGCAAGCACACGTTTAATGCGTTATCTTCTATTTTTAATTCTGAAGAAGTCTGAAAACGGAGTATCTGGTAGAATATGTAATATTGTCACTAGTGCCTGCCCCTGCTTCGCGCGGTTTTTACGGCTTGACGTGGCTTATAGCGGTGTTGGTGTGAGCGAAACTTGATTCACGATACCCCAAAAACTCTTCTCCATCACCAGTTTTCCAGATCATCTTCTTCTTCTCGGAGTCAAGCAGCGTCCACGTCTCAAGGAACACCAGTGTTTGAACAAGCCAGATCTTGGTAGCTTTTGTAAGATCTCTATTCCTGCAGACTTTTTTCAATTCGTCCATCGATGATTTAGTTATCGTTAGAGACTAGTGATACTTAGACAAGACTCAATCCCGAAAGCTCGATCACGATCTAATCACAAACTAAGTCTTTTAAAATTATAGGATCTGCTATAACAAACAAAATTGCCCAACAATTTTAAAATCCCATCTAATCTAACCCGAAACTCGATACGTCCAACCTTCGTAAGCCATACCAGTTTTGTGGATACCAGGATCACATAACATCGTAGATAATGACATCGATAACCGCATACAGGATGCGATACCGCCTCGGAGCGATGGCGTCTGATACCGCAGCGGGAGGCTATTTACCGCGGCGATGACAACGCGGAAAAATGGAGGATGTATGTTGTTTATTGGATTAGTTTTAATACAACAAAATTATGTGAATAAAATAAAAGATAGCAGGCACTATGAAGGGGCTCATTTTCTTCTCTTTATTGTGATCTTGGTTTCAACGTGTCAAACGTGCCAACATTATGTCATTATTTTCCGGAGATTAAGAGCTCCAACCAAAACTTGCCTATCTTTCACACTTTTGCAAGCCAACTCTTTGGAAACCTATGACCAACACCTTCTTAAATTACTACCAGTAAATGTGTGTATTATCAGGATAACACAATTGGGTACACAAAAATCTGTCAAGGGAATTGAACCCTGGATCACAGAAAACCGCAGCAACTACCGACCAACGAGCCAAATGAAAAAAAAATACTGAATACTCAGCATGATATTCCACTTTGAAATTGGTAAAAGATACCGCAAGCCGCGGGTGGTACTTGTTAATACCACATCGATGACAACGGTAACACCGGGGTTAACTTTGAGAAAGGCAACAGTTATTAAAAATAAAACCTTTGTTTACCCGTGTACGTATAGAATAGGAAGGGCTGGGTTATTTTTGGTCAACATTAACGTTAAAAATATTTTTACTGAAAATATTTTTATTTTGTATTTTTTTAAATAGTTCTTGGCCGCGGTTTTGCCCACGTTGCCAGTAATTCATGGGATCGTAATTACAACCGGGATGTAAAGTATAATACTGGTAGGTATGGGTGAATTCGGAACTCTTTTACACGGACCTACTTCAAACTTCTTCTTTCAATCTTATTTAGGGTTAAAACATGGCTAAACTGACTTCAACCTGTCTATGATTTGTTAGCCAATGTTATACAGTTACCTTATTCCACAAATTAATTTTATGTAAAATTACATACTCTGTAATGTTCTCACTTTAACTATTACGATCTTGAAGTTACAAGCTGGTTTTATTAATTATACTTTAAAGAACGATGAACAATACAATATTAAAATAATATCGAATCCTGTTCAAAAGCTCTAATACTCGTATAACTCAATCAGTACGTTATGTTGCCTTATTATTTTAGCATGTTTGTCTAGTTTAGATAATTAATACAGTATTCATACATTATTCATACATCCAAACTAATATTATAAATGCGAAAGTAACTCTGTCTGTCTGTCTTTGCTTCACGCCTAAACTACTGAACCGATTTGTGTGAAATTTGGTACAGACATAGTTTGGAACTTGAGAATGGACATAGGATAGTTTTTATTACAAAAAATAAAAAATAAAATAAAAAATAAAATTTATTCCGGACATACAGCGCCATCTATTGATCAAGAGTCGGTGTCATCTATTGGTGAAGTCACTATTCCACGCGAACGAAGTCGCGGGCAAAAGCTAGTTTACTATAAGACCAAACCAGAAGTCGCGAATAAAAAATCAGCTGCTCCCTACATTTTGACGAGTTATGCGAACATAAATGTAGGGAACAGCAAATTTTTTTTTCGCGATTTTATTTTTTGTCCCATAGTAAAAGTTGTTCATAATGATGGGTACAATGACCTCTTAAGAGGTTGCTGGTGTTTTACAAATAACCCTGTATTTATTCTTCGCCAGATTACTTTTTTTCGAGCATTAAAATTGACGTTTGACAGTTTTTGTATGAAGTAACTCAAAATTTCAAAATTATTCCTCGAATAAAGTTATCACATGATTGAAAAATCAATCCTAAATAGAATAAACTTTGTCAGGAGAAATAATGATCGGCATAGGTGAACTAACGATAGGTAGTTATTTCTCCTCTGCCGATCATTATTTCTCCTGACAAAGTTTATTCTATTTAAAGAAGATTGATTGATTTGATTGATTAGTTTTCTCCTCTACCGATAGGTAGCAAATCAGCATAGCAATATCAGTGCTGGGATATTTCTAAGATTCTTATAGTTCTTACGATTATTCGGATAGTTCTTATGATTGCGTACGTGAAACATTTTTCGTGCAACATAATAACGACCTAAGAACAGCTTGCATTTTTTATTACTATTTAAGTAAAATATAATAACCAAATAATTATATGAGGGAAGTCTAAAGATACAAGATCTTTATATATTCCTCATATAATCTCATAGAATTTGCACAGCTTGCTTTGCTAGTCACAAGCTCATTTTTTTTTGTTTAAAAATATCGTTATTTGTCAATCTGAGGATAGGGCTAAGCTAGTATTAACCTGGTGTGATTTAAAACTTTTTTTTTATTGCCTCGGTATAATTACGGTTTGGTTCCACGAAACTGTTCTTTGCACCATACTTGACGTTACCCACACATGCCTCCACTCATTTTGAGTGACACTCGGTCGAACTTATTACAAAACAAGGTTTTCCTTCAGACATGGTTAAATCATTGAGCCAGTGTTTGTAAACAAACCTTAACTATGATATTTTCTACAAAACTGATAACTAAGTCCGGTTATCAGTTTTGTGTTAAGAAATTTACCGTAGTCGGAATAACGTTCAAAAGACAAAAATTGCTCCACATTTCAATTCTGGGTCTGAAGATAAACCTTGTTTTGTAATAAGAAGGACTGGGTTTTACTCATCTTGCCTTCCATACATAACTCCCTGCTCTTGAACAAAAGGCAAGACGATCAGTCGCGATACCTAGCTATAATGAACGGCAGGTAATCTTGACATGTTTGCGCATTGCTCAATGGGCCGCGCTCGCTTACCGACTCGATTACACGACGAATTTATGACGTGTTACTAACTGGGGATGTATTGAACAATGACGAACAATGGTCGGGATAGTGAAGTGTATGGAGAGGATTTGTGATAAAATTATTGATGCCATATTCTGAAAGCCAGGAAATGGTCTTGATTTTTCCTAGTTTCCAAACGAATAGCGTCCATGTTTATCAAATCACAATTTTTAGTTCTGTGAGAATATTATTTTAATAATAAAATTAACGATTTTATCAAGTTGATGAATACAGTGTGTACTATGAATATTATTATGAATAGAGTCTACATTAAAATGTTTTATTCTAATAACGAACCACCTCCCAATACATTGTGAAAAAAAACCACATACGTTATGTTAAAGAGGATCTCCATCGAGGGGTAATATTGAGCCACTACAGAATCCGTATTATTTCGTAATTTACATATTAAACGAAAAATCACATTTATTTTGTTGATAACACTCTGCTATGAGTATTAATTGAGTATGAATTTATTATGTGGCGACTCGAAAAAGTAATTACATCAATTGTCGCGGAATCGTGTTGAAACTTGAAATGTCATGTTGTTGTATTGAGTTTAATTTAACAAATAATGGATAGGGCCATTAATATATTTATTCCTGATAATGTATATTTCGTGGTTTTGTATTGGCAGACAATTGAGCAAGTGACGGTTTTTGCGCAGTATTGGTTTCATTTCGTGGAAAGAGTGTTCGCGGTTTAAAAACGATCACACGGATCAATCCGATTAAACGATCTACTGGGTTAAGCTGCGCTTAATCGGGATCATCCTGTTAATGTGTGTATACTGGCACACAGCAAAATGTTACCAGAGAGCTCGTTGTATCGTTAATACAACTTGACTACTCGCAATGATTGTCAAATCTATTTGTAAGACATTTTAGAGTCTCTACTGGACGTAGTACTTTACTTTACCTTAGCTAGCTTTGCTTTACCTTATATTTCAATGTTTTGGTTAATTTGGCATTTCATATCGGTAAAATATTGGATTGATTGGATCACTATGGCTATACATATTCATATACAGTGCCGCAGTATATGGTACCGCAACGTAGACACTGAAAGTCAGGCTGGTCCATAAGGTCACTCAGCGCGCTATGGAGCGGGCTACGCTCAGAGTTTCTTTGAAGGATAAAATCAGGACTGAAATTATCCGGAAAAGACACGGAGTAACCGACATGGGTAGCAGAGTAAACAAACTGAAGTAGCAGTAAGTTAGTTATGTTTGCCGAAAGACCGATGGCCGCGATGGTGGAGTAGACGAGTCCGGGAGTGGAGACCGCGTATCGGCAAGCGTAGTGTGGGACACCCCCTGTTAGACAGACCGACGACCTTATAAAGGTAGCTGGGACAGACAGGACACCGAATACAGAGGACAGAGTGTTGTGGGGCAGCCTCAGAGATGCTTATGTCCAGCAGTGGACTGCGGTAGGTTGGGTAGATTGATTCATACATCATCATCATCTGCCTAGCCTTTTCCCAAATATGTTGGAGTCGGCTTCTAGTCTAACCGGATGGAGCTGAGTACCAGTATTTTACATGGAGCGACTGCCTATCTGACCTTCACAACCCAGTCACTGGGTAATACGATACCCCTTGGTAAAATTGATTGACTAGACTAGACTCACCTACTCTGCTCAGGTCTACCATAAACAACAATCACATTACTGAACAGTAGGTAACCCCACAACCTCAGCCACACGAAAGCATTCCCACTTTACCCTAAGACTTGCACCTATCACATCACTTTTCACATCTCTTCTCAAAACTAACACTGTCAACTTGGTCCTAAGTCAACTCAAATCAAGTCCCATAAAAACGGACAAAGATTAGGTACTATTTTTGTTTGACATACCCCATCACACACCTTGTTTAAAACCATGACATAATTTAAAAAAAATGCAAGGCAATTAAAACGTAAAACGACGACATAAGTACACCAAAAACACTTAATTTGCAAGCATGAGCCGACAGTATCTGTGCGCGTAAATCAAAGTGACGCGCTATGAGGTAACAACACCTTTACTTGGCTCAAGTTTTTTGTACGCATTTTTGTAAGAATAAAAGTAAAAAATAAGTAATCTCTGTCCGTCTGTGTAGGCTTGACTTGACTTAAGATAATGTTGAGTGTGTAAATGTTGCCTTTAATTTGGTCTGATGTAAGAATAAATTAAACATTAAAAACCCCCGAAACAAACAAAAACCTATATAAAGTAAAAAACTTGAGAGGTGTCAAGGGACACCCGGATGGAACGAAGTTCAAAGAGAGAGAGAGAGACAGACAGAAAACACGCGCACGCCGCACGCCTTACAACTAACAAACAAAAACCTATAGCAAAAAGTGTCGTTCCAATTTTTGGTCTTAATTTTTTCCGTCTAGCCCCCTTTCGCAACGCGCGATAAGGAACTTCGTTCCAAAAATGATATTATATTGGCCTTTTGAGTTTCGTATAAGTTGTACACAATATTTTGATCAAAGTCGTCCCATCGGGAGACGGCTAATGAAAATAGGAAGTTAAGCTATTCTTCTTAGCATGTCGATAGCAATTTAAATGGACCCTTCCATCACCAGCGTTCATCAGTTCCTGTAACGTGCAACAGACAGGACACGCAGGGCATGATATTAAGTGTCCCATCGTTTGTGGTACAGCACCACATTTACACTCCAAGGCGGAGTCGTCTATGAATCTCCACCTGAACAGGTATTCCTTGCTTGGGCCAACCTGCCAGGTTACCCAAGGTAACTCATGTCCTGATGGGAGGTTTTCAGCGGGTGGGACGAAAGGTTTGTGTAAGGAAGCACAGTCTCGCCACAGCTTCCAAACAGTTAAGCTATTCTTTCTACAATAGCATACATTCATTATTGCTGCGTGTAATAAGCCTCGTCTGTTTGGCGTTTTCATTAGCCGTCCCCCGACGCGACGACGGACGTTGGATCAAAGTATTGCCTACAACTTATACGAGACATATAGGACCTATATTTTTTTTACTTTTTATGTGTTTTTGTATGTGGGGGGGGGGGGGTGTTAAATGTTTAATTTAACTTTGATTTCCTGATTTTTAAACTTTATATATTACTAGTAGAAATCTGCGCAGCTGTACGTAAGTATTTTTCTCAGAGTGAAGCTAGTTACTAATTTATCCTTATTTCTCTTTGTTACTCCATCATCAGACTTGGATCATCTATCTATAACCTATTCATTGAAACCATTTCAATGAGCCCAAACACGATATCAATGCTGTAAGTTGGTGAGGGAGTTGGGTAGCCTGCAAATTTCTGGTGATGCTGCAGCATTAGAGTCACCTTTGAGTAGCGTCATCGACGAACAGGGTTAAGCTTCACTTTCAGCTGTACAGCTTCTTCCATATGAAACTCGTACATTCAAGTATTGACCCACAAAGCAATTCGGTCAACGGAACGAAACCTCATAAAACATTTCGAAGTTTAATTATGTTAAGGGATGTCCAATGAATGGCGCAGTCCAATTAGTCGGATCTGTAGAGATGTGTGCAAGAGGAAAGTTGTGAGTATGTAACGTGTGGCGGATTTTTAATTATTGCTTTGGATAGACACATCAGGCGATTCAAAAAGAAGCACGGAATAAAACATGTTAATAAAGGCTTCGACTTTGTAATTTTAAAACTAATAAATTTGCTATTTTGTCTGTGTATGTGTTTTATTAAAGGTTGGCCATTAGTATTTCCATGGTTCTATAGAACCAGTTCACTCAGCCACCCAAACCCATAATCCAATGCCTTTGTTTCCATACCCTGCAATAGTCCTACAACAACCAATAATTAATTAATTAATATTATGTTAGAAGTTTAATATATTAATGGAATGATATATTGTATATAATTTTTTTTTAAATATAGTATAATCTAATTAATATCTTATATTAATATTAATTGTTTAATTTCCATTCGGGTGTCTTTGGGTGCACTTGCATAGTGTGAACAGGGATAATCGTCAGTTGGTGTTTCATTTAATGAGAAACGTCTAACGGCACCCTTGCACAACACACGATCAATCGGAATCAGAATCATTTTGAAGCAAATTGCTTCATAAGTTGGAAAAATTTGTCTGCTCAACACATAAATAACGCAATGAATGTTGTTGAACTGTCACAAAATGAAACCGATTCCGATTGATCGTGTGCTACGCAATTAGGGTGCCGGTCTGCGAGTTGGTTTCTGCTCCTCGTAAGCCTTCCAAAGGTTCAGAACCCCAGGGTCCCGAGAAATGTCAAGAGACGTAAACATAATAACTAATAATAAGAAAATTAATCACTAACTTAAAAGTAGATACTTTGTTCAGTTACATGGCCAGGCAATATGGTAAAATGAAATTGGGGTGTCTCAAGGTAAAAATAGTAAATTTTCAGTGAAATAGTGATTACAAAATTACAAAAAATACCAAAAATTAACACAAGACAGAGTAGATTTATTATACTCCTTAAAAAAAGAATTTGTACCGGTTACTAAAAAGCTATAAAAGTCTGAGTACAATCAAATCCATTTATACGTCTTTAAATTGAGTACTTACGCACCAATCGTAAAACTTATAATTTAAACAAATATTTATTTTTTGCTTTATGTTTACATAGCTGTCAATATTTTTATAAATGAATATGTATTTGTTCTCAAAATCAGATCATATTACCACCATTTTATGGCGACGTGATCGTATATCATAAAATAAAAAGGCTAGATTTTTAAGGAAAGCCTTTTTGAGAAACACTACAAACAAGACTAGAAATCTAAGCTGAGATTATTTGTAATATACACACGTCTGTCTGCTAAAACACAGTGAATAAAAACTCGTAACTTATTCTCATAGACTAATAAAATATAGCACAAACTAGGCATATAACTTATTGGGTCATAATTCTTTGATCCGATTGCTTTAAATTCTGTCTGTACACAGTGCTAGGCCCACAATCCCGGTAAAAAGGACTGGGCAGGCCTATTGTGCGGCAGTCCATTATTACGGGGCCCTATTGTGGTCCCGCGAGCCACAATGCCACGATTATTGCTAATAATAAGATTTACCGGCGAGTGGCTCTCTGCTAGGCGGACTTTTTATACACTTAGGTAGTTGACATTGGTTTGTAAAGGTTTTTCTTTACATAGTAAATGGATTTTGGGCGAGGTGGACTCCGTGGACCATGTTAATTTGAAAATCTGCTAAAAGGTTTTTATTTGGAATTTAATCGCACCGCAGCGAGCACGAGTTTTGTGGACTTTGAGTTGATTGACGGGTGGTTTCATCTCGTTTCATTTTGAAGTACTAAATCGAGTGTCAGACTTTGTTACTTTCTACATCTGTTATTTTGCTAACCATCTCATTGTACTCCACCTTTTAGAGAATAGAAAGGGCTCACAAAGATGATCGACTAAACTGTACTAGGTATTTTATAACTATTTGTTGTATGAATGATGTGTTTGCCAAGTCCACAGGGTGTGTAGAGTCAGCTCTCGCGGTTTGTGTTGACTTATCGTTCCGTGCAAAGCTAACACAGATCACGTTTGATCAAATTTTGGAGAGATACGAAAAACATTTACTGTGTGGTCCCAGAAGTGTATCGACACATCCCGTAGAAACTGTTGCATACCCCATACGAACACCGTGAGGAATGAACTGTTACCGTCACCATTGTTAAATAACACTTCCATCCGCCTCTAATCCCGACATTTACCCCCTAGCCTTTTACAAATTACTTTCACCTGAACGGATCTTAACAATAACACGTGGAAACGAAATACGTGTGTTATCGAAATAACAATAGCAAGGAGAACGTCAAAGATCCTTTGTTGCTCACAATAAGGGGAGAATACGGAAAAATGGGGAAAATGACATTTTATAGGTAGTATATTCTGAGGAAATAAGAAAGAAAGACAGAAAAATATTTGATTAATAATAGGAATTTTTAAATACGATCGTTGCAAGTCGTTCGTGCAGGTGAGGAGTGACGTCGTGACCTTGACTGCGTCACATGAGGAAGGGACAAGAAGGGGAAATATATTTCATTTCTGTGTAAGGAGGAATTCCGATAGATATATTGTTACTCATGTGACACGGTACATTTTATGACACTATCAATTTGACGAGTCAGCGCGTCAAGGGAGTATTGGATATTTCTTTTTTGTTTTGTCTATGTTTTTTGTAGTTGTGTTGATACCTGTTAGAATTTTGGTATTGCCCGTGCCACAAAAATGTTCCAACGGTAAGTACCCAACAGCACACTACTCAAAAATAAACAATATTGTGGTCGAAGGAAAGCGGAAATTACCACTGTAAGGTTCATAGCTTTAATGCAAAATCATCATCAGCTGTCTAAAGCTTTTCTAAGATTTGACCCTTTCCTCAAAAGATCGTTACTTTGTAAACAACCGAAACAATAATAATATGATGAATAAAGAATCTTCAAAAAAAAAAGCGTCACATACTAAATTAGAAGTGTCGAGTCATAACTCTTTACTTTATTTAATAATAAATAATAATAATATCCCTGGACATTTCACACAGCGCCATCTAGTCCCAAGCTGAACAACCTAATGCTTGTGTTATGGTAACAAGATGGCTGATAAACTACTTATATACATTTTTTTTTGTAAATACATACATATTATAGATAGAAAAACACCCAGACGCGGAACAAATACATGTAGGTCATACAAATATTTGTTCCGTATGGGAATCGAACCCGCGACACGCAGCGCAGCAGTCAATCGCTTAACCACTGCGCCAACCGTGCCGTTTCAAAGGTATCTTCTAATTATGACACTTCAAACCCCCATACATTTCCTTACATTGCTTATTCACCTCCATCTGTCTAATTTAAGCAGAACTCCGGTATCCTGAGTTATTGGCATGTCCCTACCGCTAATTGAAGGCGAAATTACACCAAGAATTAATGACAGGCCGCACACGAGGCGCGCAACAATCCGTTTAACTTATCATTGTGGTGTTTCGTGTGTAGCTGGCATGCAAGGTAGAAGCGGACGGCGAATTGTCTCACGTCCATTCATTATCATCATAGCCTCTGTCTTTTTCCAACTACAAGTATGTTGGGGCCGGTACAATCTAAACGGATACAGCTGAATACCAATTTTTATATGCTGCCTATCTATAGAAAAAAAGTGAGAAAAATATTCTAACATTCACTACCTAGTTATTGGGTAATATACCGGTATTCATTGTTCATGTAAAAATGTGTCATCTTTTCTAAACTTAGTCGTATCATGAAGATAACAAATGAAAAGCGATCATTAAAATCAGGATATCATAATCACCAATTGCTACAATCTTATATTCACCGGTTATAATTTTTGGAACGAAGTTCCTTATCGCGCGTTGCGAAAGGGGGCTAGACGGAAAAAATTAAGACCAAAAGTCGGAACGACACTTTTTGCTATAGTTGTAAGCCGTGCGGCGTGCGCGTGTTTCTCTGTCTCTCTCTCTCTCTTGTAGAAAGCAAGTCAGTTTATTTTGTCTGCGTTTTTTTATTTTTTAATAATAAAAAAAAAATAGAAAATAAAATAATAAATATATAAAATTTCTTAAGGGGTTGGTTCGGGCTCTGAGAGTTGGCTTCGGCCTCTTCCAAAGGACCGGGACCCCATGGTCCCGAGATATGTTAAAAAAATATTATTATAACTTAAAAAAAATAAAATTTTATTACAATTCCTTCACTATCGAAAGGAACTTCGTTCCATCCGGGTGTCCCTTGACACCTCTCAAGTTTTTTTTTAAACAATTTAGGTTCTGGGGCATCTTTAATCAGTCTCATGTAGAGCAGTGACGGTTAACGGGTTTGTAATAATATGTACCTAAGTGAAGACTTACCTTTATTTGCAAGCCATTCAATTACACGGGACATCCTTTTCTGGACCATGTTCTGCTCACTATCGTCATGTCATGATATATTTAAAAATCTATAGGTATAAGGTAAAATAATATATTTCTCTGTATGCGGTAATATCTATTTTTTTAATAATTTCCATGTTTCTCGCCAATCTCTTTTATCACGCGTCCGACACGACGGACGGTTATGTCCCAGACGGATAGCGACCATTCTACATTGTAACTTTAACATATACTGCTGCATAATAGTTACCATTTGTCTGCCACTTCACGAATTCAAGCTTTGTTCCTGCTATTAGTCTTCCGGGATTAGTTTCTTACGAACTTCCAAGATTTTGTAGTCTGCCAAGTACCATCCTGGTTTTTATTCCATTGTTTTTCGAACAAGAATTCTCAATACCAGCTTGGAAATGATTTCTTGTTGTATTCTCGGTCGACCAGAATAATAGGTAGCCTTAAAAACTTTGTTATACCGATTGTAGTCCTCTTTATTTGATATTATGTAGCATTTTAACTTTTATATTTACGGTTGTTTCAATGGCTGTACTTATTTATATGGCATTATGCTAATTATAGTAACTATATTAAATGCGGCCGGTACCCTATACTACAAAACTTTACAATTACAATTTAGATATTTGTAAGTCTTCCTAGTGCGTGTGCCACAAAACTCTAGGCCAAACAGTTGTAACGGAAACACGTTTCAAATATATGTAAATTGTAGTTACAAGTTTACAATTTAGCTTAAAGCAAAAAATTACATATGACTTGTGTTTTTCCGGAAAACCCCACAAAGGAGAATACCCAAAACATTTATTGTCACATCCTTCTTAAAGTGTAATCATGATTATGACGCGCAGCGCCTGTACTCACCTCGAAGAGTCCAAAATCAATGAGGTTTTGTACCTATTAAAGGCGTCACAGGAGTCCTGTGACCAACTGAATAAGGAAATAAATGACAATGAAAAGGTCCCCTTGGATGTCCATGAAAAGAATAGGAAGTTGAAAATTGAAATGGCTCTGATATATACCTACTCAATACAATGATACCATAGATTATAAATGGTATTGTAAATTGTAACACATATATTTGTAATTTCTGTGTTACGCAATTTTTTTCTACAATTTAACAATTTTGTAGAATTGTGGACTTGTAAAGTTTTGTGGTATGTGAGCCCCGGAATTTGTAAACATACATTTCTCATGGGTACCCCCATGAGAAATGTATGTTTACACTAGAACGTCACCTGCTTTCTTTCTTAACAATTACAGTAAAAACTTTATTTGTGTTTCGTTATGTTATTATGGTGTAATAAATGATATATTAACCGCAGGTATTTAATTTAACCAGTATAACAGGCTTGTAGCTACTTATAAAACACCATTCAATTTTCATTCGTTGTTTTTCTTTTCCCCCAGTTTCTTATGAAACATGAGAGTGTTAGGAACGATTGCCTGTCAGTGTGGGATGGTTTCGTTCTCAGATGGATTGCTGCCACTCGCGGAGTATTTACCGCCCACTGCAACTTTACTTACTCACATTCAAGGTTGGAAGTGAATGTTTTCTATAAATAAACTGTATTCACTATGTTGATATGTATGTTATTCAGTGAAACTTGCTTTATAATAATAATATCCCTGGACATTTCACATAGCGCCATCTAGTCCCAAGCTAAGCAACCTAATGCTTGTGTTATGATAACAAGATGGCTGATAAACTACTTATATACATTTTTTTTTATGTCTGTTATAATTGAAATCGTCATGATTAAATGCAAGAAGCGTGGTGACCAGTGTTTGTGCCGTTTTTGTATATTTTTATTATGATTTAATCTAACTTTTTCTTTAATGCGCCAAATAGGACCAATCCCGCCAATAGGGTTCAAGCTCGTCCTGCTGTCTACGCCTGAGCCTGCCGCGATGCCGTTGGACGTTTTCATGGACCCATATAGTGGTGGTCTTAGCTCACTGATGACAGAGATGATGTCCGGGGAGCCGCTGTCGTACGATGCCCACGACGAACTGCTATATTCCGGGATTATACAATCTTGATGATATTGAAGCTGCTGAACCAATAATACGATAACCGGTTCTAGTAAAGCCTATCCTGCGCAATTATAAAGATATCGATACAGAAATAACATATAGGTACGAATACAAACCCAGTCTTCATAACACCTAAAATTGTAAATAGGTACCTGCGGAGACACAGCCTAACAAATGCGAAGGGACAACAACCTCGGAGTCCTGTACTAAAATATGGCAGTAATCTATTTGAGGGTAGTGTCGTCGGTTACTTTACCCAAAATGTATGGACTCACTCTAACACGCCTCGTGTTCTGAAGTCTGTTTAACAATGAAAAGCCTATGAGAAGGTTGACGAAGAACCTGTATTACCTTTATGATGCACTTTGATTATAAGCATAAGCAGCCTATTATGAGGAAGCCTGTGTCCCAGCAGTGGGAACTCTGATCGTATACATATATTAAAAATTAAAGTCACTTTTCCTGTATCTTCGTGACCGTGTGGTTCTCCTAAACTATGCAACGGATTTTCACACGATTCACCATCATGGCATCATTTATAATATTTATTCCAGCAGGTTTGCGTTAAATGAATTAAGGGAGAATAAACTTACATAGTAATAATGAAATCTCGACATTTTGTCAAGTTGTAAATCGGTGCGAAGCAGGGCCGGGTTGCTAGTCTAAGGATAAATCCAAAAGGTTCAATAACTATTGCATTGATTACGGATTATTATTAGTGAAAGCCTAAAAGGTAGCTAATAATATGTGCACTTCTGACATATTATAATGTTGTGCTGCAGTGGCTACAATTCTCACCGCTAGTTTCTCATGCCTTAGCCCGTGTGAGAGCGATCGCATGTCAGTGTCGGTCAGACTGACAGACGGTCGTGTCGTCAGATGGATCACTGCCGTCGCTTCCTGGTACACCACATAATGTGTTTACGTGTAAAGCTATTTATCCTTTCCGCTAATTAGCCATAGAGGCTCACATTTCTCCAAATTACCTAGAAGGGTCTTCCTAGAAATTAACGAGTTATTTGGCTTTTTATTTCTTGCAGCCAAAATCCCAGTATTGTTTTTTTTTTTTTTAAACGTTGCCCCACACTCGGAATTTCTCCTGTATCGTGGGTGCGTTTACAAACATTTAAACTCACATGCACAAACAGCCAGACTCGGAACAACTACTTGTAGGCCATACAAATATTTGTTCCGGGAATCGAACCCGCGACACGCAGCGCAGCAGTCAATCGCTTAACCACTGCGCTAACAGTGCCGTCAAAACTAGTTTAACATGATTAAAATTTGTGAATGTACAGGAAATGTTTACATAATCAGTAATCACTGGCAGATTTTCTCTTATGAAAAAATAACGGGAAAACGTACTCACAAAATGCAGTAAGTTGTTTCCTTTCCTATGTTATGTTAGTGTTTCATGATGAGTGAGCAGCTTATATATTCAACCTACACACGAAACAAAACCAGAATACGTATTACATACAAACACCACGAACCACCGTATTACTTACTATCTTATTCCGTCTTATATTTCGTCGACAGAATTAAATGTGGATACTAAGACAACACCATGTCGTTCATAAATAACGCGCCTTACAGACACATAAAAGCGAACTACGCTAAGCGCAGCCAACCTCGGCTTTCCTTATAGAAGTATTTTCATAAAAACTGTAAGCGATGCGACGACAGCGATTTTTCTGCTTAAAGCCGACATTCGTCACGCGTCACCAGTGTATGAAATCGCCGCCAAATAAACACAACTATTATTTGTCAAAGACCTGCTGGTCCCGGCCTGAATAAGAGAGAAATGAAATTGTAAGGATGAAAATGTAATGGTTTAGCGGTTTGGGTTTACGGGGAATCTGTAACTACGAAGGATAGAGAAAGAAAAAAAATAATACATGTATTATTGTTGTACCTTCTGTTCAAAAGTATAGTAAGGGCTGAATATTTTACGGTTCCTAAAAAATACCAGATTAAGGAGAAAAAAAAAACTGATTTTATTTAGATTTCGTGCACTCAAATATGTTTAATTTTAAAACGATTGTTAAAATAAAGTGACTACTTACCTATTTTTATTTAAGACATTTTGAGCAGAAATTTTAAGAAGATTTACTTTATTGTCATGATAAAAAACTTATTTATCGAGCTCAAAAGTTGTTACAGAATCAATTTTAAAAAGTATCCTCCCTATCCCAGTATATCAAGTCAACACGCACTCGTGGTCTATCTAACGCGTTCCTCTCTCTCATAAAACGCGCCTTTTATCAAATGGCCGGGGCCCACCCTTTCTCTGTCACCAAATTACTAGCCATTCGACGTTCGCACATACTGAGGGCTAAAGGGCGCTAGATACGATAGTTTGGATGCGTTGCCCCTAACAAAGTGCTTGTTCTTCTGAATGTCCTAGTTTTACGAGGCGGTATGCTCTGTTATTGCATCTTGATGGCCTACTGAATTTAAAGGCTCCGATTTTTAGGTCTCGTTCGACAAATGATCCTTCGTCTCCCGTATAAATAAGTTCGGTCACCGCTAGACATGTTTATGGGCAATCAATGATTTTTATTCGAGACAAATTACCATAAAAGCTTTGAATCAAAATGCTACGATAGTGGCAACTTTGATACAAATATTTTTGTACTAGACGTAGCTTTCAATTTCTCTGAAGTGCCTTATCAAAATCTTAGTTAATGGCATGGCTTAATGAGGGTGACATGACAAGAGCAGATCATAAAACAGATACGGACCACATTGACCCAATTACTCTATGCACCCCGGATCACTCATCACAAAGTGGCCTATTACTGGAGATTGTGCCAGGATATCCATTGTACTATGAACAATTAATAGAGTAAATGGAATCCCGTTGCCGAGTTAAGAGGGACTGTTCCAAATTTCTGTAATGGAGGTTAAGATTTCTGTCAAAGATCAAGCTTTTAATAATTTTATTGAACTCAAAATAAGACTGCCTTTGTGCGAGCAATCTTAGGGTAAGTAAAATCTATCAAGGTACGTCGATCAAAAAATTAAAAATACCAAAATTTATTTCAGACATTATTCCCTATTTTCTCGTTTCGCTTTGTGACCAGTGATCCGTGAACGAATAACATTTAATATACCTAAGGGCTCTCCGATTTTAAGAAATAACATTTTCGAGAAAAGCGGAAATATCGGAGCGTCCGTCAAAAACCCACAATTTATTTTGGCACTGAGTTCATCCATTAAGTTGACTCCTCCTACACTTAATGTAATTTTCTCGAAATAAAAAGTGTAACTTTCTAGCAAAATGTTCACACCTTGGATTCCCCTCGTGTTTTTTCAAGCAAATGGTCCAGAACAATGCGGGGCCGCATTTCGTGGCCATCTTTTAAAACTTAATCGCTTGTCTCAAGCGTCGGGCCGCGACGTTCATCGTTTTCCGATATTCCGATTCGGTACACTTCGGCCGACTTCGGATATTCTCGTATCGAGTTCGTACAACTTCGCTGACGTATAACATATATTTCGGAAACTTTGAAATCTTACGAATATTCTGAATTAATTTTCCCAGTTCCTATCTCGCAAAGTGCTAAGACCTTTGGCAAATTAATTAAAAATATTTCAAGCATATTAAACAAAATTAAGTACGGGTAGTAATTTTATACAAATTGAGGAGTAGATCAGTGAGTTTTATGTACATTTTGTAACAGTTTACATTAAAGTCATCGGGAAGTATTATTACGAACCAATTACTTTGAAGTATGTTGTCTGTAATTGGCTCTGTGTCGCTACAATATTGTTATTAATTTGGTTTAGCTGTTGGTTCTCCTACTTTTAAATAAATAAATAAATAACAGTGGCCGTTTTGTAGAATGATTAAGAGGTATTATTTTCTCACTTTGCGCACCTCACGCCTTAGCTGCCGCGGGAGACGCTCCGGGCGTCGGGAGCCGCGTGACGACTCCCGGCCTCCGTAGGCGCGGGCCTGCGGGCGGAGAGTAATGGGTAGCTCTCCGTCTGATCAGGACTAGGCCCGTGCCGGACGGCGTGTACGTGTTCCACGCGCGCCGCAAAGAGATGTCAGCAAAAGCGACGGGGCCCCATAGGGCCGAAGCCTGCCAGGGTAGCGGGAACATCCGAAAGGGTTTACCGCTGCTCTGGAACATAAAGGGCTAAGGAAGGAACACGGGTGGGTTTTAGTCAGTAAGAGTCTGACACTCCCTCCTGCTCCACCCAGAGCGGGAGGAGTCATTTGATGATTTCCTATCCTCAAAAAAAAAAAAAAGGTATTATTTTCTCAATATACAACGTGGCGCTACAACGGTGACATTAATTTAACACACGAGTAGTGCTAGTACCCATTAATCATATAAACTTTGATAGGTTAAAATAATACGTAAAAAGAAAAAAAAAATTTCAAACAAACTGAATAATAAAAAAGTAACTAAAATTGGGATCACCCTTGCAAAAATTCATTCATGAAATTACTTACCTAGCGCTAGCTGGCTTACGTTATCTCGGAGCGGTAACGCGTCGCTTCGCGCGCTGGCAACCGCGCAACGCGTCTTGTACCTACTCGTGATCAGTCCGATTCTTTGACGGAATGTTATCAAAGAAACTGAGCGGCGCAAGTGATGTAGGTATCGCGGAGGTGCTTAGTCAAACACTTATCATATCACCCTCTCTTTTTACTATTAGTTATAACTGTCTTCACTAATCGCTGCTTTTATTGGTCTTTATTTTCAATTTTCTTATTTTCAATAAGACCACCGTGTTGGCGGATACAAAGAGCTAAACTGCGTTTCATATTTTCCCGCACATTTGAAAATAAATTGTCACATAGCCATTTGCCTCAATTTCTCAAACGCATTTATTATTCGATGGCGTAATTTTTCCACCGAATCCACGTTCTCCGCGTACACATCGTCTTTGATATTTGCCATCACGATCACAAGTTTACACAAGCACTAATAACACAAATAAAAGCGTCCGTATCGTAAGAGATGTAAACGTGCCTACTAGATTAGTAAACAAAGCAAAGCGTCTTTATCACAGTAGCATAATCTAATTACTATCCTAATTACACAAAAATTAATATATAAAACAATTTAGGTAAGCGTCTTTTTCGCGGAAACATTCACAAACATATTTGACGACGTAATTATGCGCACTAGTATGAAGAAGTGTGTCCAGGACACGAGTTCAGCTAGCACTAGAAAAGCCAAAAAAAGAATTCTCTGTGCGGGCGGGTATGGTGGAAGGGAGGACGCGCGTCGCCTGCGCCGCTCGCCGACAAAGGGAAGTCTCTTTCCTTCAATTTGCCTACTCTTTCTAATAGTATTGATAATCGTTTTAATTTCATTGATGCGATGTTATGATCCGTGACACCGGCAAATGATCGCTGCGCGATAGTTCTTTATATACGGGTTGCTCTAAGATGCTATTTTTTTTAATTTTAAATACATTTTATTAATGAAACGAAAATGTGAAAACGTATGTGTGTTAAATTAATGTCACCATTGTAGCGCCACGTTGTGTGTATACATTTTCAAGGTTAACAGCAACTATAAAATTAGGTACTTTCAAAGTCTATGATAGTACAAATTGTGAAGCTTAGATGAACTCATAAAAAGAGAATTGTTTATAATATGCAGTGGTAGTTTACGCTTTTTGACCAATTCACACTTTACAAAATCTCTCGACTTCACTGCATATTTCAGAGTAAATGACTGATGAATGATGAAAGTATATATATATATAAGCACACCAGACGTACAGCAAAGTCACATAAGACACCCTCTTAATACGCATCCACGCATTCTACTTTAAAGTTTCGTCACATCTGAGCGAAAAGCCTTACTACTTAAGACTCTATCATTATTCTCATCTAAACCTTCTAGTTTCAAAGAGCTTAGTTATAAATCCGAAAGTTTCCAAGCAATTCTGAATATGGCGGCTGACGATTAAGCATCTCACACAATTAAGCTGACAATAGCGTCCTTTGATTAAAAGGAGACGGATTAAAATGGCTCGGAGTCGTTTGATTTCCAGATTATGTTGATGAGTGTCGTTTGTTTGTCTGTCTACTTAATGCTGAATGTTCATTGTCCGGAGTCACCAAGTGAACAATAATGGATTGACAGTGGATCATCTTTTATTCATCCTGCCATTGAGGCTGTTTCGTTGATTTTTTGGATCGTTAAGAGTTTGTTTGATTTAAGGCTTGTTAAAAATTTAGGTGAGAGTCTCGTTGTGAATTTGTTTTTAGTTCTTTTTGAGAGCTGTAACTGGATGGGTACTAGACATTTTTAGGTAAGGACCTTTATCGTTACGTATTGTAATTGTAGAAAGATCTAATTAGTGTTTAAAATGATTGAGTCTACTTCACTTATTATGAAAACATTGGGTATCGATTCTAAAGACTTGCTCGCAAAGCATAATGTTTGAGTTTAAGTTCTCTCAATGTATTTATAAACCTTACCTTCAATAATTCTGTAACAATGACTTATGTTCATCCTAAATGCACGTCTTCCCAGTACCTCATGTGTAAGAATGCTCGCTATCTGTTCACAGGATATTACACACGTTCGATTACCGACCGGTGCACGGCATGCTGCTTTACTTTGAACACGTTCTAAATTTATGCGATGACATTTAACTGGATTTAAATGAATCCAAAATACCTAGTTAGCGTGTTATTTGTAGATATTTGTGACATTTTCTATAAAACGTGAGAATTTGACATAAACTAAACGCCACGACGGAGTCGTCAGGCTTCATTATTTTAATTTCCCATGAGTGGTGAGTGGGTTTGGTTGTTTGTACAGACGTTAATCTCATATCGTAAGCGCTAATTTTTGAGAACAACTTTGTACGCTATAGATAATTAAGGGTATTATTATGTACACTTGTTAATCGGGGTAAGTATGCAGGGTCGTCGGATATAGTTGGAGTTTAGTAAGAAACGGAATGATGTTTTCGGATAAAATTTTATTTAATTAATAGAAAACAAACAGTTCATTTATGAAACTAAATTTCATTCGAAAACATCCATCTATTTCTTACTAAACGTCAACTATATACGACGACCCTGCATACTTACCTCTTTTGTTGACTGAAATGGTAAACTATACTACCCACCTCTATTTTTTTTCCCATAACGGAAAATCGAATAAGCACGAAAACATTGTAAGAAAACATGGATTTATTCCTTCTGCAAAATGGCCGCAGTAGTAATACAGTTGGGTTCTTATTCTTCTCTCTTATAAAATACTGGCGTATTGAATCACATCATTGTGTTTTCATGAATCGTATATACCTACTCGTGCGTACACATATATTATAACTATTACCCAAGATAACAAGGTAAAGCTAAAAATACAAACAAGTCGTTAAATTTTCTTCCCCTTACCCGATGAGTCGAAAGAATTAGTTAACAAGTTTATACTAAAAGCATTTGGTACACTTGGAACTTGTTTCAACATGTTCTCCCTGTTCCGTAATTTGATTTACTTGAGCTTAACTATTAAATCTTATATGTAGCACTCGCAAGTCCTGGCTGCAGCGAGTTCAGCTCGAGATTAGTTTTACTCTGACAACTTACTCTTAGCATTATTCTAAGTGATTGTATTGTTATTAGGTTAACACCCATTGTCATCGTCGATCGAAAACGTAAGGAAAGTCAGTGTCGGTAAAACTTTTACATATATTCTTGATTCATTAAGATATGCGACAGCGCAGTGTAAGTAGGTATTTAAAAAATGGGTAGATACGTCAATTAATTTAATTTCGACCATCATTCTACCGTATTTTTTATCACGTGTAACGCTATATACTTAGGAAAAATGAGCTCCCAAATTACACAAATATTGTACCTAATGAAACCAACTAAAAAGCAACCAGCCAGAACGAAGATATACGAAAACTAATAGAGACCCAAAATCCCTACAGTATAAGTGATAAGATAAATATCCGCAAACTTTAATAACGGGTAGTAATAAAAGCTCCGAAAAAAAATTTAAATATGAGCATACTTAAAATATGAAATTTACTGCTTTAAATACTAATTTTTCGACAACTTATAAGCGAATACAAATAAATAAACGACCGAATAAAATGCTGAAAATTCCGAAAAATTAATACAATATTTGCTGATGTTATATTTTTCCACCAGCTTAAATTGCGTTTTACCGAAATCTACAGGTTTTTTTGTTTATAATTTAGAATCAATCTTACACATTTTATAACTGTGGCGCTGTGGCTCTGTGGTTTGGTTTTACATTCAAAAACATGTTTATGGCCGCTACTATTTTAAACTTTAACAGAACGTTAGGCTAATAATTAGAGCGGTCCCCCGACGGGACAACATTTAATCAAAAAATTTCATACGTACTTACGTAGAGTCATAATTTCAAGGTTATTTTTTTCTTTTTATAGGGTTTCACGTAGTCGGGGGTTTTTTGAATTTTTTATTTAATTTTTTTATCTTGTGACGTCAGACTTGTTGACGTAGGCTTCTAATATTAGGTGGTCACCGAATTAGACCTACGATCGATGCAGCTGCACATTTCTCTCGTTAGTTATGTTTGGACAGAAACGTTACTAGCTAAAGTTATTTTAAGCTTATAAGTAGCCTACCAAGCAAGCGCTTTTTATTAAAATGCAAGTATTTTTTGTTTTTTTGTTCACAAAGTCAATCGAATCCCAAACTAATCTAACACATTATATTGACTAGACAAGTGGACATATTATGTTCATAGCAATAATAATTTAAATCACAATTTCCCTTGACCCACACGTCTTAACGTGACGTAAACTTGTTAAAGAGAAATTACGAAATAATTATTTATTATTATCTTAGTTTTTCAAACAAAACAATATTATGATTAAAACACATCCCTAATCAGAAAACCGATACACATCCTTCCCATTATAAAATCATCCTTTTCAGCAAAATGATACGTCGAATATTCAGAAAAACTGAATCAAGAAACAAACATAATCAAAGGCAGCTGTTTCAGCGTATTCAGCGCTGAATTTTATCATTTTATCGTGCGATCGACTCGATACCGGATTACTTTCTCATTATTGTAATTCTGGGTAATATGACGGGCGAAGAAAAGCGGCGATACGTTTCTTTTTATATTAGAACATTCTAGATTAAAAAACGTTTTTGTTTGATGAAAAAACGCACGAGCTTTTTAAATAAAATCCACAGTTTGTATAGAATTCGGAAAAATAATGGAATCAGAGGGCTTAGTGTGTTTTAATTTATTAGCTGACCTTCAGCTGCGGGATTGATTTCCGCACAATAAAATAAAATGGCCTACACGTAAATATACCGGATCGAGTTTTTGTACAAGTGAAATTCGTGTATAAAAACAACGTAGCTGTGAGACACGACATTAAATTAATTTTCAGTCCTTTTTTACTGTACTAAAGGAAGGCTGGGCAGGGGCTCGTGGCTAAGTAATAACAGCGCCACGGGTTGATCAATCAGGTTAAGCTGCGCGGTTGTTCCATAGGTAGGTGACCATCTTTACATACCAAGATCCCTCCGTTCCTCGGGAAACACGTTAAGCCGTTACTTTCGGCTGTCATTCGTGGATCGTTGACAGTCGTTACGGGTCGTCAGAAGCCCGAACTGTGCCATAGCTGGGTTGTGGAGGTCAGACAGGTTAGTCGATCCAATGAACATACTCGTACTCAGCTGCATCCGGTTAGACTGGAAGTCAACATATTTGGCAAAAAGCCAGGCAGATGATGACTACCAGTAGTCATGAGCAATGTAAGAAGATAAAGTATAATTAAAACATGTGAGTTTTCCAGGTCCGATCAGGTAATAATACCAATTCGATCCAAAGTAAATCCTGATTAAATCCAACTAGAACAAAATGTCCAACTTAGAAGCCTTAGACTTTGTCATCGAAAAGTTTTCGATGAGGCTTCGTTGAGATTAAAATATTTCCCTCGTCGGTTCATTAACCCTGCAAGTGAGGTTGTTACGAGAACTAATAAAGAGAGCCTTATATTAATTTTCGTCGACAGCCGGTCTCCGAGATTTTCAAACAAAAGTAAATGTATTACACAAAGGGATTTAGCAGCGATCCTTCGTTTTAATGAAGCTTAGAAACCAGAAAACGACAGATTATGAGAACGGAACGTTTGAGTACTCGTATAATAAGAGACTCGTTAATTTTTTTTTTTTGTTGAAGGGAATTGAGGATTTGAGCAGCGAGAGGGTTGTTAACATTGACGATCGTATAGATTTGTGTTATACAGCACTCTCGGCGTAATTGATTCAGCATTCATGTATTTAAATTATATGGAAATGTATGTATAGTCGTAAATTGACGTGAGTTTGAAGATGTAAAGGGTAGGTTTTGAAGACAGAAATTGCGAAACAATTGTGGGATTTTTCCGTCGCAATGTGTTACGCTGTTCGTGAAAGAAGACATGAGAAATTGTGAGATACTTGTTATGAATGTTGGGCTCCGGCACGCTAGGTTTATGCAAAGTGTATGGTAAATAGTAGTACTATTTATTGTTGTGATTTAGTGGAAGGTTTATGCTCTGGAGTGGTCGTTTACGGGTTGATGTTCATGATTTTAAATTGTGATACATACAGCAGCTAAGTAAATGATTGTAACAGAGGTATGTACAATAATTTATTCAGCTGTGGAATACTTTATTTTTCGTCAATACAATTTACGTTATATATCTATATAGGTAGTTCCAATTTTTTTTTGTCAGTTTGGCATTCATACCTTTTTTGTAAATATTTCGTCCTACAATTTTTTTCGGCATCGTGAGTATGTGCAAGTATGTGTCAGTACAGATAAAATTCCATTTGCTCAAACCAACATCCAGAGCCGAAACAGCTATGTGTACGCCATACACATATTTGGTTCATGTGGGAATCAATCCACGAACTGTGATGAAGCCAATCACTCAGTCGAGCTTATAAATAAGTCGTCTAGATATTGATATTACCTATCTATCGAAAGCGAAATGTGGTTCTACTTCGGCTTTACCCTTCGGGGACAACACGCGTGATGTTTTGTGTATATTCTACTTCCTACTAATATTCTATCCTACTAATATTATAAATGCGAAAATTTGTATGGATGGATGGATAGATGGATGGATGTTTGTTACTTTTTTACGCAAAAACTACTGAACGGATTTGAATAAAATTTGGTACACCAATCACGGGGTGGCGGGTGGTTTTGGTAGTTTATAACCAGGATTACCACAGGATACTTTTTATCCTGATATTCCCACGGGATCGAAACTTATGAGGGTAAAAAACCGCGGGGCCCCGCTAGTATGTAATATTTTATCTATTTTTCTAGAGTATACACATACATAATGCACAATAAAGGCTAGATAGCCTGTGTTGTCCCACTGGAGGGCAAATGCCAAAATCTGCTTTTTCAACACACTTTTATCCTCTGCTCAGTGGAGCCAACCATTTTGGAGTCAAGTTCGTCCCTCCAGCTTTACCTTAGTCTGCAGCACTTTCATGTAACCGTACTAAAGTCAATCTAGTCAATGCCAACTGTATCTTTTCCCCAAGAAAATGGTTGATAGACGTCAATGGGAAAAAGTACCTACTCTTCTCCTTTCCACAGCCTCATTGATAGGAACCACATATAAACCCATAAGTGTCGATGTCATTACATACAGTTCAGTTTATCTGATGTACAAATTTTTTATCCGCTCCCTAGAACGTTTTATGGCACCCTTCGATATTATCGAAAGGGGTTTGTGGGAGATTGCAGGAAAGTACACTGCATAAGATAAGGGCTATCGATGTGATATTCAGCATCAACTTTTTGAAGAGGCTTAATTTTTTTTTATGAATTAGGCGTGCGGAAAGCCAAAATGGCGTTTTTTATATTTTAACTATCAGTCAACTTAAAACATGCTGAAACCATTAATATTTAGGTTAACCAAATCGTAATAAACACTAACAAAACTAAATTTCTTCTAGTAGTTATAATTTTGTCATGCATTCAACTATGTATAATATCTCATAATAATAATATGAACTAACTAACCAAGGCTTCTTTAGAAAGTAGGTCAGCAAAAATATTAAAAGCTACGTTAGGACTTCATATAAGGTCAACCTTTTTTTCATTAACTTATTGACCACTTCCTTCTCACACTACGTGATGGGAAGAGCTATGTTACAAATGCTATGTTCAAAAGATTGGCCAGTCACCAGTCACCAAGGCTGTTCGTAAGTTCCACTTAAAGTATCCTCACTTCTGAATGCACTCTTTGACAAGCACTTATTTATTTCTTTGAAAGATACAAGATATATCGAAAGCAAAGAACCTATTTCTCAAAGGAAACATTAAACTATTCAACGTTCCTGCACCATTACACATACATTTCCTGGTTCGTTCATGTATCTACTTTGGTCTTCAGTTCCTATTATACGAAAACGAATCGATTGTAGCACTTACTCATGGTTTTTTTTAAATCACAAATTAATGCATCGCCTGCCCGCGCTAGTACCTACTCCGTTTTAGCTTAGCGTTATTTCTGGCTTTTTTTCTTTTTGCATAATATAAGCCTGCCCCTTGCCTTCCTCGAATTGGGCTATCAAATTCAAAAAATATTTTTTTAATCCGACTGAAAGTTTCGAAACTTACCTCTTACATACAAATTTACAAATAAACTAATTTTACCTCTTTTTAATATTATACATTACATATAGATAATCTACTTGTCTCTTTATACGTTAAAGATAATACTTAGTAGATTAGTACCTAGCTGGCTAATTCCTTCCCCCCGATAAGGGAAGTAATCTAGTCAAAACATCAGCAGACCAACTAATTTAAGACAATAACAGATTACAGAGTCGTTTGTAACACTATTTCTGTGATCATTAGTAATGACATACGAACCAAAGTTGAACCAATGCCGGCTGGTTAGATAATAGGAACCGATCATTAGTGGCATCAGTTCAATGTGATCGGATGTTCTAAGTTTATCTAAAGTAGGTTAGTGGGTGAAAGGTATATTCAATCGTTCTGCAGTCCATTGTTTTATACGTTGTTTTGTATAGAAATGAGTTTTATTTAGCAGTTTTGTATTCTGTTAGTAAATATTTAACATTTTTAGAAAAGATATCGGTTTGAAAGGAAATTATTTGTGTTTGTGATTTGGTGTGTATGTGTCTTTGCCCTGTGATAATTGACTGCTGCGCTGCGTGTCGCGGGTTCGATTCCCGCATGGAATAAATATTTGTATGGCCTATAAGTAGTTGTTCCGGGTCTGGCTGTTTGCGTATGAGAGTTTAAATGTTTGTAACTGCGCCTACGGTACAGGAGAAACTCCTAGTGTGGGGCAAATTAAAAAAAAAAGAACGGGAAACAATAGATAAGATTACAACTTGACTGACCACTCATTACCGTAATTCTGAAATTACTTCGTTTTATGTCCAACCTTATTACTCATAATGACTCTTAACCAGTTTTTGAAACGAGGTATTGTCATATTTTTTTCACTTGTTTTTTTTAAGTTATCAAAATTGAAGGTTGTATGATGTTATGATTACTAAACTTGATTAACGAATTCCTGATTTTACAAAATTAATGCTGCAACCTATTCACTTATCAAACACCATTTTTACATTATATCTAACAAAATAATCAGAAGGAAATCAGAACACGTAAGTGTAACATTACGTCTCCGAAGGTAACTATTGTAAGGTAAGTACTTTCTTTTCCGATATGCCCATTATATGGTCCCTTTACATGTCTGTAACAGGCAATTTGGAGATTGCTTACTTTGATAACCGATACCGGATGAGGCTAAATGGTTATTTCAATTTCTAGGAGCCGAGCAATCAAATAATTCTATATTATGGTTACCATCAAATTGTATTCGTGCAGTTTCCTTTGTACATGACACAACTTATCTTTATACTGGACTACGCCCAAAGAAGGTAATGTTTCGCTGTTTGAAATAATGGCAGAAAGTAGAAATATTTGTTGTTCTTCATAAAGTAACATAAAAATAAACAAAAAAAAAATGTTTAATCACAATGATAACTTTTCTAAGTACATTTTAGGTTTTTAAACTTATAGGTTTTTCATTAGGGACCGGGTAAATTTGAATTGAAAAAACACATTGATTGTTTACAATCAGACTACATTTACTTTTTGGAAGGCTTACTTTTTGGTATTATGAATGGAATACCATACTTATCATTTAAGTGACCACCTCGGATTCATACATAATGACAGAGGTGTCATTATGTCAAATAGTGATATAAAGTTGCTATAAAGATCAATTGGATAGATGTATCACATTGATGACACTTGTGAATTACTCTAAAAATAATCAAGGGGCATTAAATCACATGATCTTGGAGGCCATGTCTTGTCCCATAATCTTGAGATGTAGAACCCGTTGAATCTCTCTTCCAATAAATCTCGTTTGACGAATTTAACTGCCGTTTTCATAATACACTTTAATCATTTCAACGCGCTGTTCAACTGTATAGCCATATCATATAAAGATAAATGCCGAACATTTACTGACTCATCTATCAAAAGTTCGCGCCAATAGACAATCTAATATGTACCTTTGGCTGTCATAGATACTTTCTTCCTATTGCAAAACCCTATAGTTACCTAAATTATAGACAAACACGGAATAGATAAAATGTATGAATTGCTTTTGAACCTTACTTCTTGTTGATGTTCTGTTATCATAATATATCCAGTACATTAATAAAATAATAACATTGTATGTTTGTTCAGGATGTTATACCGTGCTTAATAGTAGCTGAGTAAACTCTATCTATTGTACGAATATGTGAGAACACACTGACACACTTTCACATTCTGTGGGGCAATATCATATATCATTATTTGTATCAAGTCTTTGAAAAGGGTTCACTATTAGCCGCCAACTGTAAGGTAGGAAGATTTGATGTAAAAAAATTAGCAAGTTAGCCTAATTATAAAAACCATAAAACTTTAGTTTCATGCGAAAAAAATGTAGTATGCACAGCACAACATTTTTTAAAGTAGCAACAAATTGATAAAAATCTAGATTTTTATAGATGCCTTGGCACTTAATAGCAACAGCATAAAATTCTCACAAAATATGTTAGCATTTCCGCGTATCACGTTAATATTGCCATGAAATGTAGCTCGCTATGCAATAACCACATTAGCCGCTCATGGTGGTTCATTAAATATTGAAGCACTTTAATAAAACCAAGCGCAATGAAAACTGTGCGGCAAGCCGCCGCCAAACTAGTGTCATACCGGAAAATATTCATTATAAAACTTATTAGCAACATATTATTGTTTTTTAAATCGGTCACAAAATGATAGCATGGTAATATTGACATAATTAAAATCATTTGAATATTGATTTCGTTTTAATTATTGATGATTTCAATAGTTCCTTCACTGATCTTTTCTATTTTAGAATACAGCACGTTATCTTGCATTTTTTTTTCAATTTCAATTGTTCTGAGAATTTATTTGTTCAAACATGACCTAATAACATATAATTTGTGAGCATGCAAGAGATGTTAAAAGTGAAAAGAAAAATAGTATTACGAGTATGTCGAAGGTATACCTATGAATATTAATAATAAATATATGAATATGTCTTATTAATATTATAAACGTGAAAGTTTGTATGGATGGATGGATCGATGGATAGATGGATGGATGGATGTTTGTTACTCTTTCACGCAAAAACTACTGAACAGATTTGGATGAAATTTGGCACAGAGATGGTTTATAACAAGGATCAACATATAGGATACTTTATATCCCGATATTCCCACGGGATCGAAACTTATGCGGATGAAACCGCGGGGTGCAGCTAGTATGTAAATAATATGTTTTTGGCTGACCGACTCCTTGTCGATTCAAAAGTACCTGTAAACGACTGTGATCGCAATAGAATAGATTTAAAATAAACTTAAATTATTTTTTTGTGTTGCACTTACCTTCTTCCAACTTACACTTAATTCTCACATGATTCCCTTTTTATCTACAATACGTTTAAGAACGCAGTTATTGTTTACGAGAAGCACTTATTTGCTACGAGCCTGTGCTACGCCCTACGTCACGTGCTACATTAAGTGCTACGTGCTTCACAATGCAGCTACGCGCTACGCCGTTCACTTTTGTACTGTAGTACTCGTCAGTAAATTCAGAGTGACATTGCCCTTATTTCTCGAAACGTTCCTGTTCTAATTTCAGTCTTAATCTGTCAATAACCCTCAAGCTTAGTTAGTTAAATTTTTGACAAGTTTTGACATTGATTGTCGCTGAAATGCGGCATGAATTATTTTTTTACGAGAATCGGCCTTCTGGAAAAGTGCCTGTTAAATGTATAATTATGTTTTAAAACATGATGTAGTTTTTAAAATTCATAGGTACACGTTCCATGTGTTCACGTTCTTATGTGTAAAGGTTAATCAAAAAGTTCTTGGAAACGTATTAATAACAACCTACATGGTTTCATCGAGTTACCTTCATACTCGTAAAACAGTTTGCAAATTAATTTTCATTTAATAAATTGTTTATGCTTGACAAAATTATTTTCTCATTTTGTCCTATACATGATAATTTTTAACCAGTGCGTAACCATGAATTCAGAACATGATTGGCATGGCACTGCGTTGAAATTTTTCGTCGGTTAATAAATAAAAGTGTGTTACATTTTGATGGAACATTAAAGAACATTTAGCACAAATTACACCTTTCATTATTTTTATTTTGCAATCAGAATGTAACACGCTTTTATTTGTTTCTTATCAGGTTTAAATTATTTTAAACTTTTTAGTTCTTTTTATTAACAAGTGATAAAAGCTTGTTTTTAAAAAGGTTTGTTGCAAACAAATGTCAAAAACTTGTCAAAACGTAGGGAAATTAGAAGTATTTTTTGACAGATTGAGACTGAGATCAGACTGTGAACGTTCATAAAATTACGAGAATTGGCTCTCTGATCTCAGTCTCAATCATGTGTTGAATTCATGGTTACAGTTTGCGCACTGGTTAAAAATTATCATATCTAGGACAAAATGAGAAAATAATTTTGTCAAGCATAAACAATTTGTGCACTGGTTAAAAAATTATCTTGAATATTTTCAGTAAAAATAAAAATCAGCCAAGTGCGTGTTGGACCACGCGCAATGAAGAAAGAAAAAAAAAGAAAAAATGAAAGAAAGAAAGAAAAAAATAGAAGAAAAATATGTTGTGATGTGTTGTGTTGTTGTGTGTTGTTATGTTGTTGTTGTTGTGTTTTTAGTAGAAAAATATGTTCTCATTCCGACTGCAAATGTAAATTGGTCGACTATTACTCGTTAACTAGTAAAACCTATTTAGCAGTGATAGTTTTTCTTTACTTTCGATATTATATAAGTACACAATTACTACTGCTGTGATTTTTTTCACGTATCTGAAATCAACCATTTAGCTGGCAGGGGAGGGACACTACTTTAAAATTTAGCACTTTCAAGCTTAATATTTCGCAAACGATCCCTGAATCGAAAAATGGTTTGCACAGACCAATATTTTAAAACGGCTTGTCCAATGACGCCATGCACGATGGGATAGATGACAGAAAAAAACATCCCTACTTTACTTGTAGGGGAGATGCCACTCGGCGATGCCTCAGCTATGCCGCGGACAGACAGAAGGGTTTAATTTGTAAATAACATAACCATATTAATTTAAGGTAGAATTGAATGTGTTATTGCTTTATCTATACTTTACCTGCTTGACCTGTGTGTCTGTCTGCCTGTCTGTTCAAGCTCACCGCACCTCGAGGCATACAGATGTGATGTTATGTATGTTGACCTTAACAGCGTCATGACTGACTTTATATACTTGCATTGACTGTTCAAATCATCTACATGCCTGTAGGGCTCTATAAACCGTTCGCTAGCTAATCAAAAAGCTTTTATGACGCCAGCGTTATTGGAAATATTATGCGCGACTTTCATATATTATGTACTCCAGTTTGACAAAGTCATAGAGTACTTATATACGACTAGTCAACTAGTGTAGTTGTTTGTGATTTTTATGTTTGTAAGATTCTTACTTATTTTTGTTGATATTTTGTTTAATTTGGCGACTTCTTCGAAGAATAATCTACCCTAGAGGGTAGTTTATATTAAATCTGTCATGTTATTAAAATAATTTAATTATTTTAAACAAAACCGTCCTTTAATCGCTTTAAAGTATGAGGTGAAAACATCAGTACCTCTCCAACAAACAATATACATTTAAAACCGATTAATACCTTCCACCATCCAACAGAACTACAAAATCCTCACGGAAGCAAGTAATTTTCCAGCGATTCTCACATGAATCAATTGAAGGATGCAAAATGATTTCAATGACAAATTGGCTCAATTCGTTATCAATTCACCGGGGACTAATGAGTCATTGTGTACGGAATTAAAGTCACATGTATTATACTCGTGTGGTGACTGTGTAATTGAATTGTTCAAATTGCCTCCACCTGCAGCCAGGGTTGGCTAAGCTGGAATGCTGGACTGAACAATGGTTGAGAATTGTGGCCGCATTCGCTGAATTTCGTATTGTATTATCATTATCAAAGCGTTTTGTTTAGGTCTGTAACTAGCAAAAACTGGCTGGACACCAGAATTTAGTCTTAAGGCAGTTAAGTAGGTATTTATATGTCGCACAAAACATTGCAGATTATTTACCAAATAGGCCTGTGACTGTCTCATAGCATACTGTATCCATGCAGCATGACTGATATACCGTAAAACTGACATCTTTTCAAGGCTAAGTCACAGATATTGCATCGTATCACTAACGCGAATTCCTTAATTACTTCACATTCGGTCAAAACCATGTGTGTGTCAGCCCTAACAGCAGCGACCACGCTGCAGAGGTTTTGAACAAAAGGTAAATTATTTAAACGCCCGTGTAAATCACTATTAGTGGGTCTTGGGAGAGAATAGCAGGTTTCTTCACAATTGTGAATAAGAGCTTCCAGCCGGATAATTGTAAAAACCTGCTTATTTCAACGGATTTTTACCAGTGTTCTGCGGATTTGAGTAGCTTTATGTGCAGTTTTTAATGGGTAGAAGAATGTCTGGGGTCAATTGATAAATTGTACTCATTTTTTCGACGTAAAAAGGTCTAGCCTAGACCCTCTCGAATCAGATGACACAATATATAATAGACGTCTCCATCCTACTTTTTCAATTTCCCTTACAAGATAATCCTTTTAATGTAACAAGAAATGAATCCATGCTAGTAGGTACCGAAGTATGAAAAATATGCGGTGCCTGAAAATGCCTTCATACGACGATGCTAATGAAATTGAACCACAACCTGTTTTTATCCAGAACCACGCAACACAAACTGAAATACTACCCCACAAGAGGTCATCACAGTTCATTTACCCCTTTCAGCCAAGATACATAGAAGAATATTCATTGCAGAAAAGGCAAGAAAAATCAGTTTTCATTCCGCTGCAACGTACGGCCATATATAACGCGTTGATGTGTTTCGGTGGCTGCCAAGTTTGCACTCTTCCTCGTGTGTAGGAGGCATTAGCAAAGTACGTTATGAATGATTCTGTATTATGCTAGTATGAGTATGCATGTAGGATGTTTGGAAGATGTTTTACATTGTTTAGGTAAGAAATGTCAGTGTTCTTCGAGTGAATTTCAAAAGAGCATTCACCAGTGACAATACTTTTTTTGTAATATTCTTAGTAGTTAATTTGTTTAGCCAAAAACTGACTTTGAAGTAGAAAAGAAGAGTTTTCACCAAAGAAGAGAAGTTTAAAAAGCTTTAGTGGTCGAAGAATCAATTACGTTATCAGCGTTTTTGAGAGCTAAATGCGTATTAAATATGCGGTTTTGTGAAATATATATTCACTGAAATATACAAAGTCGCAGGGACAGCGCAATAATTTGCCAAATGTCTTCTTAAACACAGCTAATGGGATTATCATAACACCCAGACCCTAAACAATTTATTTTATTATACTGCATAACATAAAAAAATGTCCCAAATATCTGTGTAATATACATAAAGGTTGTTTCACATCCGTAGTGCATAGCAGTAAAAGTATAATTTACAAGTTAAGTTATATACATCTCTTATTCACTGACGTTGTTATTGGCAGACGTTTTCATATTTCTTTCGACTTTTACTATCGTACAGACAGTTATTCTGTTTTCTAACGACTATTTTATAGTACTGTATAAATATGGGCGTAAAAAATGGAAATAAATTTTACGTCACTCTTTCGGTTTGTTTGAGAATATATTTGTACCTATTTCGATTACGAGTATTGTGGTAATTTTAGCAAAATACATAAGCGACGGGTAGTCATACACTTATGTATCGTCGCTTAAAGATACATATGCACACTTTCTATACACATGCCCGTGTATACAATGTTGGTATCGGTTCCCAGGGAAAAGTTAAAGTGGGTTTCAACCATTCCATTACATTAAAATAAAAGTTTTATACCGATATCAAGTTTTCATATTTCTAAAACCAGTTTTATGAAACAACTTGGATTGTTTTCTGAACATTGAACGTTGAATTTCGTATACATTTGTGGTAGGATCTTTACGCCAGTTCTTTACATAAATAAATACTGACATGGAGGAGTGTGTTACATCTCCGCAGATATTTGATCTTTATTTTATAACTACTGACAAATAAACTGTGTAACTGCAGACGTTATATATATACTCATAAACTACAATGCGGCATTTGAACGTATATTATGTCAAAGCTTCATGCGTTGCATCAATAAACTAAGTAAACACATAACCGGACATAGGTCTCCTTATTGCAAAATGACATTCGTTATAGAGAGTGACCATTGAACGATCTATAAGACCATGACCATCGTTTGGCTTTTAGTAATTTTATCCCAAAGTTCTTGAAAAAATTGAAATTAACCCATTGTTTGTAACAAATCTTCACGAGTAAGAATACCCTTTTGATCACAGAGCATGGCACGACATAATTATCCCGATTTTTTTTCTGTGGGGTTGTCTAATCTTAGAAAATTGACCAGCATACTCGTGCATACCAAACAAACACAAATTCAGCAGAATTTTATGTGAAATTCGATGAAAAACATTATGAAAAGCGATCGCTTTTTTAAGTAGGAAAAAGGTTCATACAATATTCCCAAGCATAAACAATATAGTTATGGAAAAATAATCTTAATTTAAAGTCGTAAACCTTCGCGTTGCCCACCCAGTATTTCAAATATTCTCTTCTAACTTCTGGATTAGTGTACTTGAATTACAGATTTCTACCTCATAAAAAAGACCCAAAAAGTTTACTCGTACAAAGTCCCAAACAAATTCAACACTCAACAGTACACAAATCACGCCAAATACAGTGAGCAACGTAACCTCACTCATAAGTTCGTACGCAGGTATTTGACGGATGGCATAAATTATACCTTTGTCCGACTTTATGACAACCATGTTTTTGTTTACGAATAATTTAAGAGGACCACTCGAATCTCTTTTTTCGTAACCCGCTGGAATGTGGGTCTCACGTGAATTTGTACGTTTGGGTGAATATTTTTGCGTGAAAAGGTATGCTTTTGATTGGCGCTGAGATTAATGTATTACGCTCTTATTACAAAACAATGTTTTTCATTTCTTCAGCCGGCCAGTTTTTGTAATAATAATAGATATAGAAGCTATATATAAATAATAATAGACAAAGAAGCTTTTTATTCAAAACCAACAACTTAGATCGGTGTTACAGTGTCATTGCAGTATTGCATTACGAACTGTACCTTAGTCGGAATAAATATAAAAACTGGCTAAAGTTAAATTTAGTTTTATAATAAGGTGTAAGAAATCAAAAATCAAAACACCAACTGTTTTAATTGTATATCTCTTACGCTTGTCTGTTGATGCTATTATTATTAAGGCACACCTGTCGTCGAATGTAAATAATAGGCCTCAGCTAGAACAGTTCTATGATTATTTTTCGATATTGGCATTGCTCTCGGCACTAACATTATTCCGCAAAAATTGAGCCTGTCACTCTGCCAGGATTCTGAAACAAATAACTATTTTTAGCAGATGTTTCAACCCCAACAACTTTTTTTTACCCGAAAAACCGACACGCTACTGTAAAGTGTTTATAAAATCCCACAATTTTTTAAATTGATCTATTTTTATTCCAGTTATGTATACGCCTGACCACCGCTATTTTATATATAGTGATTATTATGTACCTAATGGAACTCACACACTCTCACTCTCGGCGAGTCTCACAATATGTAATGAATAAGCCATCTGTAAACCTTAGTGATTATAGTAATTTCCCCTACCAACATTCGGAAGTTAAAAGAAAAGAGACTCATTAAAATATTCGACAGCAAAAGACAAAAAAAGGGAAAAAGACAAATTTATTGTAGGTATGTATGACGACATTGTATTCAGCTAATACCAGTGATATGATCGGGTTTAGTTATACAAAACATTATGAGCATGTTATGAAACATTGCACTAAATCATTTTCTCTTCACATTTGCATCGTAAACAATGATTCTTGCTCCAATTATTATAAGTAATAACTAGATGTTCTACCATAAAGACTTTAGTACAACAGTCTGTTGGCACTATAAACGATTGCTTGGCTCACTGACTCTTATTTATTTGCCAAAGGACCCAGATTCGAGTCAAGTTGATGAATATTCCTTGTTGCCAAGTATCTTAAAATTAAACTGGATTAAACTCGATTGTACTGGAATCTATAAGGGTATTTACTTTGAATCGCTTTTAATAATTAAATACTAGTTTAGTGCTGCTGTAATTAAACGAAGGACAAGAAATGGGTATTCATTTTGTTTTATACAACGTGCTATTTCGTACAGGCTGTGAAAACGTTTGTTTTTACCTTTTCGGTAAGAATGAAAACATAACTTCGTTAAACAATGACATGTGTATAGTCAGACTTTGTATCTGTTATCTTTTACGATCACCTACCTACGTCAAAGTGCTCCTTTCATAACATAAAAATATGCTTAAATCCTAAATGTAGGTACGTTTAGATAATATATACTTTTGTTACCGTCATCGTTCAGTACATAATAAATGTAAGTACCTACATAAGTATTTTGTCCTCAAGAGATTTTTGGAAGTCAAAGAAATAAAATTATCTATTTACAAAATAAGTTTATATCAAATGTCTATTAAAAATATATTTCTAGAAGTTGTTCATAAATAGATACTTTTACAAAATAAAATTGTGTTTCTATGTGTTCAGAGTTTATGAAAATGAAAACTGGAATATTTTTCCATAAAATATCAATTTCAATATTTCAATATCTTAATAATTTGCATTCTCGTTCATCTATTACCATTCGATGAATCAAATGTGGTTTATTTTATTCAAGTCTTATATAATAACTAGCGTCTGCCCGCGACTTCGTCCGTATGTCCTTGTTCCACATCACCACCCCTTGATAAATGATAAATAAATGATAAATGATTTTATTTTGTAAGTAAGTAGGTTTGTACAATGATATTACTTCGCTTTCGCTTAGCATTCTTGCTCGGCTCCAAAGGCTATTTAACATCACGCTATTGCCATAGAGTGATGTTAAGTAGCCTAAAGCTTTCCTCAAGAATTGAATCATCAAATTCAATAAGGTTTTTTCAAACCGACTGGTAGTTCCATAGATTAGCGCGTTCAAACAAACTAAAAAAACTAAACTCTTCAGCTTTATTATTAGTCAAATATTCCGTGTATATTATTGATCTCGAGTGTTTGTTAAAAAGTTTTCAATTATTGTGCGTCAGATCACTTAATTCTTATCGTCAATTAAATATTCACTTTATTTTTTTATCACGGCTTTTTATAATAACAGCCGCACGGCGGCACGGGTTGTTCGGAGGTAAACCTGCGCTTGCCGCGGTCGGCTCGTGGAGACTCCTCCGTGCCTCGCCATTGTACTTTTAGCTGTTGGTCCCGGCTGCAATTAGTAGATCTTTGGCAACCATTATGGGTTGTCAGAAGCCCAAAATGACAACCATTCATACCAAGAAGTATCCTATTACCATTTCCTGGGTAGTGGTAGTCAGGTAGATAGTTGCTACATGTAAAATAATCGTATTTACCTGCATGTGGTTAGACTGGAAAGGACACGCAAATTTTTATTCTATGAACTAACTTCCGGACTACAGACATAACATCAATACAATACATTTACATTAAATTCATTGTCAACACATTGATCATCGTAAAAGACTTCCGGAGTCAAATTAGTCAACATAACAAGCGAATACGAATAAGCTTATCAATCAATATGCAACGTATTACACAGTTCATATGATATGTCTGTTGAAAGAGGTAAGTAATATTATTTGCCAATCAATTCCCCTTTTTGTATGGAATGAAATAAACCCCCTGTATGTTATGGATATTATAACCAATGACGTAACGGTTTGACGAACGTTTTGTAAAAAATGGGAAGAATAGGGCGTACAGGGAAGGGTTGATTGCCGCTCTAAACAAATGTTTATTTGGTATACAGACAGTTCGTTGGTTGTTTGTTTGTACAATGTGCAATTGTTCATGTGATATTGTGTGGTGCCTGTACACTAACCTACAATACAACGGTGTGTTAAAAAAAAACAAGCTAAGTACATGCTATGATTCATGAAATGAATAATATTGTTAAACTCACATATTTATGTACTCATGTATTTTAAATTACTCATACTTACGTTATAAATGGTAGTCGTTACGCGAGCGGATCCGAGGTTACAGAAAATATAAAAGTTATAACCTTAATTTCCCTTATCCGTCATCCGGATAACACGAAAACGAAACCATATACATCTCAAATAGTTTCACCCTATTCTGTCAATTTTTTTTTGTTACTGAATTGCTCTTGACCTTTATCACGCCTGATGGAAAGCGATGGATGAGGTCTCTGATGGAACGAGCGAGCCCAGAAGATGCCTGTTTATTATAAAAGTCTCCGTGTCTTTCAGTCTGTTAGACTACGTCCGCAATGACAGGCGGCTTGCTTAGCGCCTTTGATATACAGTGGCCGCAGTAGTTTTGCGCGTTTGCGTGTTGATTCGCTAGGAGCCTACGTTCATTTCCTTGTTGGCAAGATGTCACTTTTAAACATAGCTCAAAAACTGCAACTTCTGCAACTTCTCATTGTGATAAAATAATCACATCATATCATATTCATGAATAAATGTACTATTTGGTGATATCCCTCTTTTTGTACCTCTTGCCATAATTCTTTTGAGACATCTGCTTCATTAGCTGGATCCAACAAAGGCTCACTTTTAAAAACCGATGTAATTCACATTTCATTTTTTTTGTATTTAACTTGCCTGAAAACAAACACGTTTGTTTTTACTTCGATACAGGCTTAGCGACTCGCGAAGTCACCAAGCGCGCAGTGCGGCCACTTGCGAAAACTCTAGAATGTACGAACATTCAGTAAGTCACCTGGCAAGTAGCGAAGTGAAACGATTCACTTCGCTACTTGCCAGGTGACTTACTAGACTCTAGGCTCTAAGCAAGCGGCTTATCAATACGGACGTAGCCTTACTGCGTTTTAAACTCGAGACCCGATTATAATAATTATTGTTTAACATGTCATGCGCCCGATGAGATTTCCCATCGACAAAATGACGAACATCCCCCTATTTAACCCCTCTAGGGGGTGAATTTTCAAATATCCGTCCTTAGTGCTCACTGTCGTTTTATAAGATACTCTTGTGTAAGATTTCATGCTTCTAGACTCAGCGGCTTTAGGCTGTGTGTTCTCTGTCAACAAATGAATGAATTTAAGATTATATATACATATAATACATAAACTTACGCCTTCTTCCCATGGGGATAGGCAAAAACTACAGAACGCTACCTGCTACGATTCTTACATACTTGTTTTTTCGCGTTTGCGTTCTTACATCTGAAGGCCAATTCTCGTAATTAAAAACGTTCAAAATCTAGTCGCAGTCTCATCTCGGCGACAAACAAATTTCAAAAACTTGTAAAAATATGGGGAAATTAGACGTATTTTTGACAGATTGAGACTGAGATCAGACTGTGAACGTTCTTAAAACTACGAGAATTGCCCCTCTGGTCATATACGCACGCCGGTTAAGATTTAAGATTAAAATGTTTATTTAAAAAAATCATAGATTCTAAACGAGCGGAACCACAGCTACCTTTACAAAACCTTAACTATTATCTGCCTACATCACCCGGATGACATCACTCAAAACTAATCAAAATACATCTTAAACAGTTTCACCCTATTCTGTCATTTCACAGCGCGATTTCCATAACCCAGGTAGACGTTCCAGAAACTAATCTTGACTCGTTTCACCGAAGTTATTTCAAATTGTAACTAAGTAATTTCCATTTACGTGTCGTGCCCCTAATTAAAACGGATAGCCTTTAGGGATACCGTTGCTAAAACTACAGAGTACGGAGTAGGGATACGAAGTAGAGGACCAGGAGGAAGGTTACCTTCGAATCAATTCTAATAATCGCGCCTTGTTAGAAATTTCCTAATTGTAAGGGACGTTGGAAATTAATACTGTAGTGGGAATTAAATGGCAGTTCTTTAGTTCTTTGTTTGAGGATTTTCCTGTTGTTAATATATTGTTGTAGTTAGCGGTAAATAAATGAAAGTGGGCTGTTTATTTTATTTATTATACCACAGGATCTTAGAAAAAAAATTGAAACTTGCATTAATGCTATTTGTGTCAAAACTTTTCTAAAACTTGGTAATTAGAGCAAAAACCAAGAAGAGAAAAGGATTTTTATCAGGAAATTATGAGGCTTCGCAAATAATGTTGTCAACCAGATGAAATAATACCCTCTAGGTGTTTGAACCAAGACGACTTCAATACGAAAACTTGGCGACAAATAGTACGAAATAACTTGTCAACATTTCGAATCAATCTTGTTACTAATTAAATTTGTATTACAATGATAGACTAAGACATTACTTGAAATACTGAAATAGACTCGCCCATTCGAAACGGAGAAGCTTTGAACCGGTTTGAACAATCTTGATTTTGTTTGTGGTCTACAATTGGGACGGTGGTAAAGTTTCGTATTTCAATTGTTTACAGGCGTTCACAGCGTCTGTTCTGGATATAACTCTACCTGTTAGAGTCGGGCAAGAGAGATCTGAAGGAAGGGAATAACTGTCTTTTCATTGTTGTGAATTCGAAGTTCGAAAGTTCGGTTGTATTCATGTTTGTAAAACATTACCTACACGTGTTCGCGAAACATCATTATAATTATTTGAAAATAAAATTGTTTTTATACGAAATATCCTACTAATAGCTATATATTTTATGTGCCTAAGTAGTTCATATAAAATGCTACAAATATTTCTTACGAAAAATCGCAAGTAACGACGCAAAAAATAAAAAAAAACTGAGCATTTATCTGCTATCTACGTAAGAAACTCTGAGAAAAACGCAACTCGACAACATTCCCGCAGCCCTTTTGACGCTGAGCGAAGCGATTACGCACTTTCATCCAAACAAGCTTACTCAGAGTTAAAAGCCAATTTATCAACGCGTCTCAAATTGTGCATTATCATTTATACACGTCCTTGCACGTATGTGTGCGTTGAACCGTGTCCATGTGTTCGTAAGGATAACGTCCGAATTCGAATTTAGCTCTCAATGTGTGCGTTTCTGGATGTGTTGATGTATGAGTATAGAATAATGTTAATGTTCGTGTCGTGTGATGTGGTCATACATTACACGTGGAATGTATCGATGTTGTATTCCGTAGGCACGTTATGTCAGCTGATGGAACTAGATTTCTCGGAAGGTATGTAGTTGTTGTGGGAAATACAATATCGAAGTTTACGTTTATAATACATATAGAGAAATTGAGCTGGTAGTTATAGTAGCACATTGTGAGATGTTTTTTATAGAGATTTTTCTTGTTAATACATATATGTTCTAGGTATTTATTCCCTTTAACTAGGCTGCCAATATGGTTGTGCTCGGAGTGTTTACCACAATTTATTTAGCCTTGAACTAACATCTCGATTACCATTCATTACCAGAACTACCACAACACACACATTTCGTGGAAGCCTGTTTGTTTACTTGATTTACTTACTTACTTTACTTTACTTAGAAATAGGTAACAAGGAAACATAATAACTAACTAACATTTACTAACATAAACTAATCAAGCATAATTATCAAGGTAAAAAAAACACCAACTTTTAACACCCCCATATCCGTTGGAATGAATAAAGATTATTATTATTATTATATCCAACCGATAAAAGTAAAAACAAAATGGCTACCGATATGAAGTGTACGTGTAGTGTTGTTTGATCACGTACCGATAAAATGCGGCACAACTTTGAACAGGAAGTAACATCGCGTTCAAGGACCACTTGTCATCGTATCCTCAGGGGGTAGAAAAATATTATTTGTCTTTATAACGGTTCAGTTGATCTCGTAGGTATTATGATTTTTTGACAAAACATTTTCTTTGCGGTGGTACTTTAGTAAAGGATAGTTGGAACATATTGGAATAGTTGGACATAAAGTATTACCGATGTTTTTGGCAGACATTCAAATCGATGGTCTCAAAGGGCAGGAGAACGTATTGTTGTGTACATTACCTACGCATTGCAAGGATTAGTTCTCATTCAAAGATCTTAGACAATTTTAAAAGATCTTCTTCGAACTGCGAGTATGTAAGTAGATTTCGTTTTACCAAATCTCGTAACTGCCCTTCTCCTGAACCTCTAAATTCACGTCTGGTTATCCACTAAAATTACTAAAACACGGCAGGTAACCCAAAATTACAGGTCTGACCCTTCAAAACTAACCTAACTTACTAGAAGTCCTGTTCCCTAATACCAGGCACTATACGTAGGTACCTACCTACCTATATAACTATCCCTAATTCCGTCACATAAACGTGGGTAGGGTCCAACGAATTTAATCAGAACTAATTCACGGGGTGAAGGAAAAGTTTGCGACTTTACTTAGCCGGACCGGGCCTAGTGCGATTGTATGGAGTTACGACCTTTTGTCTCAGAGCCGTGTGTTGTTTTAAGCGTAGGAGAAGTTTTGATTAAATGTTTGTATAGGTTATGTTTATGATTCTTGAATTACACAGACATTCTCAGTTCTGAATGGAACTTTATGGATATATAAATACGGCCAACATACTGCAGAAAACCGTGTCAGTGCCTCACTGAATGTGACTTATTAACACAAAAACACAAAAAATAAGTTTATTATAATTTAAATTCCATTACTAAATTAACTAGAAATCGTGTATTGATTAAAGCCACCTGAAACGCCCAACACAAAGGGGAGCTCTCTTCAGCTCACAGACTACCAACACAAAGGGGTGTTCTCTTCAGCTCATAGACTACCAACACAAAGGGGTGCTGTCTTCAGCTCACAGATTACTTAGGTACTAAAGGGGTGCTCTCTTTAGCTCACAGACTACTTACTAAAGGGGTGCTCTCTTCAGCTCACAGACTACCAATACAGAGGGGTGCTTTCTTCTGCTCACAGACTACCAACACAGAGGGGTGCTCTCTTCTGCTCACAGACTACCAACACAGAGGGGTGCTCTCTTCAGCTCACAGACTATCTACAAAAGGGATGCTCTGTTCAGCTCACAAACTACCAACACAAAGGGGTGCTCTCTTCAGCTCATAGACTACCAACACAAAGGGGTGCTCTCTTCAGCTCACACACTACCAACACAAAGGGGTGCTCTCTTTAGCTCACAGACTGCCACTACAAAGGGGTGCTCTCTTCAGCTCACAGACTACCAATGCAAAGGGGTGCTCTCTACAGCTTACAGACTACCAACACAGAGGGGTTCGCTCTTCAGCTCACAGACTATCTACAAAAGGGGTGCACTGTTCAGCTCACAGACTACCTACTCGTACTAAAGCCGTTGAAAAATTACATGTACTTAGTGGACCGTTTATATTTTAGTAAAGTTGTAGGTACAGCCAGCTTACTAAGCCGGGATTAGCGAGTGACTAATGTTCCCAGATTTAATGTGAATAATGAAGTACTGCGTTAGTAATAATTAAATGGCTTGCTTTCTAAGACTGTAATTATGTTTGAACATGTGGGGAGAAGAATATGGTTTATATTTGTGTTGTTGGTGAGTGGTTTCTGGTAAATGTATGTGTAGTAACTACGCAAAGAATTCATTAAACCATCAGGGATGTAATTATCAAGAAGACAATATATTATACAATAGTCAGCAATTCGTCTATCAAACCGGTGGTTAGGGATAATAGCAAGTTTTTCGTAGATTTTTTCATGAAATTGTTCGTAAGGTACAAACATACATCATAATTTACACGTGTGTGTATGTCGAGACTATCAAAATTACTAAAAAGTTTCTCAACAATCAGCAATCATTAAAATAGCCAAATAAAATCCACAACAAAGGACATTTATCATTCAAAATAACAACGGCAACACAACAAAGAGTCGACCAGAAAATGAGTCCCTCGCGGACGTACGCCTCGACCAATACCGAGTCGTCCATTATTTCTTACCTTTTGCTTTCGTTTTGTCCCCAAACGTCCCCAATGGCTCAAACGTCCCGACCGGGATGCTTCCGTCATAACTGTATCTACAAGTTCCGTCTCACGAGACTATTTTGACAGCAGACGTTTTGTTTTTAGTGTTCTGTTGGACTTATTATAAATTCATGTGGTACATTCATATTTTCATATTTTAGATATGGTCAAATGTCAAAGGGTTGTATAATATTGGACTGTTGCCCATGCCGAAAAAAAATAGTTTATCTTTTCCTAATTTGTAATAATGGTCTTTTAATTATAGTGTATTTTGTGTTTACTTCAGTGAATAACGTTTTATCTATCTTTTATATCATATAATACTCATCAAAATGAGTGTTTTAATATTTAAGAAATTTAAAACATGCATTAAACGCACACTATGTAGACAAGCATATTATAAGTTGGACGAGTATATAGTAGATAAAAATGCTTGGCTTAATGCTGGTCCTGCTCCACAGGCAGTTGGGCTTACAAGTTGATCACAATTTCAATATTTGGAGGAGATGCTTCCCCTTTTTGTTTTTTTTGTTTAGTGTTTATTTTACTCAATCAGAATTAATTTTTAATACATCAGTATTAAATACCTCTTCATGATTGGTAGTAATTTTTTTTTTCTCTCATCTCTTAAATAAATTGCAAACTATAGTTTTGTATAATTTAGAAGCATTTTTGAAAATTTTGTAATTGTAAGAACAATGGATCCGTTTTTTATGATATTTTGATGTTGACTTGAAAGAGCATGGCAGTTGAGAATATGTCATGCTCACTTAAATGTCTCACTGGTGGTGGCGCGTGTGTTGGATCATTCGGTTCCCTACGAAATGGTTGAGCTGGGTGGTGCTGATCCACGCGTCATGTTCGTGAACGGGCGCCATCAGTTGAGACTGGTCATCTCTTAACTGCCGGGGCTTATTTTTAATTTTATATTTTAATTTGTTTCTTTATATTGTTCTCACATATAGAAGCAATAAGAATAATGTACCCAGGATTTTGTAAAAATATCTTGATTTAAAAGAGTGTCCGTGGAGTTTCTTGCCCGTTCTTCTCCATAGAGATCTACGCTTTGGAATGGGCAACTAGCTTCAACTTTCTGACTAACTGACCGACTATTTAATAATGTTGACAATTCAAAAGTGCCTGTAAATGGTTTAATTGAAATAAATGATTTGAGTTTGAGTTTTGAGTTTTGAGTTTTTTATTTTGTATTTGCATTTACTTCTGTGGATTTTATCGGCGTTATTCGACAATTTTTGTACTGAAGTGGACACTATAACTATTATAATGTAACCCGACGATCAGTTTAAAGTTTAACAACAACTAAATTTAAGTTCAGTGCATCTTTTTCTTTCTATTTCATTAAGAAAAAGACAGAAGATATTAGTTTAGTCCTGTCAAATTAGACAACGCCTGGCGTAAATTAACGTATTTTTAGTCGTCATGTTTTTAATCACGTCTAAACTGTCTATGGAGTTCTTATCTTAATTTGACAGGACTAAACTAATATTTTATCTTCTGTCCTTTTCTTAATGAAATAGAAAGAGAAAGATGTACTGAACTTAAATTTAGTTTATTTTGTGTCAGTCGTGATTTGAATATGCGGAAAATATAATTCGTTTAAATTTAGTGTTATAAGTAAATATTTAATTAAAACATCAATCTGTCTCTGTCAAGTCCAACTGATAAACAGAAATAGAACGACGACGTTTTAAATTTCGTCTAGCGCTAAATGTTTTTAGTTATATGTGGAGCAAGCGAGCCTCAAGTGTTATAATAAAACAAAGAGCCCGATCACGTTTAACTAATAACTTGTTACGAATGTATCATAAATGAAGACTGCGAGTTCTGACGCTCATGAATAAAAATACGACAAAAGCGTTTCGAGAAAATACTAGAACAAAAGATTTTCTCGGTTTGATTTGTTTCGGGATATACATTATACAGCTGATATTGATGTATAAACGTTGGCGTTTATTAAAAAAAGCTGTCAACGACAATCTTTGATCACACATTTAACGGAAGAAAGATGTCACTCACAATTATTTTTCGTGTTTAAATTAAATTCTTTTGTGTCTTTAATCAAACGTTGACGATTTCGAGACGGAATTTAAATGTAGGTACAAAAGAGCAACAGTCTGCTGGCTCCTTTACGAGAGATAGTGAACAGTTTTCGTTACACAATATAATTTTAAAATAATACAAATTCTTTACATTTAAGTACCTATACGAATGTACCTAAGTGATAATTTTTATTTTATTTCGACATCAACGATATTAACTAAAACACTCGGCAACAAAAGACAGGTTTCAGAACTAGTGTAACGTTTAACGTTTCTGTCGTTCAATGTTTCTGTATATCTGTGTGTCTGTCTCTGGCATTGTAGCTCCTAAAGGTATAGTCCGATTTCAATGCAGTTTATTTATTAGGAGGCTGGTTTTGTAATGACATCATCTATGCTCATTAGTTGTTAGTTGTTCTACAAGGATTGTGTTATTTTGTTTCAGATTTGCCGCGGTTCGTGGGTCCAGGGTCTAACGTCACCGTGGCAGTCGGCAGAGATGCGGCGCTTACCTGTCGGGTTGATAATTTACAGACATTTAAGGTTAGTCAATGCAAATAACGATAGCAAAAATAATTACTCACAAAAAAATTTAAAAAAAAAAAGTCATACTTAGTAATTTTTAATAACAACGCATAATTGAAGATGTTTTCTTTTATGAACACAACAACACACACATACACACATGAACTTACGCCTTCTTCAAAAAGGTAAACCTTCCTAGAAGAAGGCGTAGGACACTCTTCATCTCAGACAAATAAAGAATAAGTGGGCGGCAGCCGCAGGCAGAACAATATTTAGTAAAAATCATCTTTAAATAGCCGGAAATAAAACCACGATTTACCCGATACCATACAAAATGGCTGCACACATTCTCCCATTAGTTTCTCGCTCGCTTAACCCCTTATCACTCTCCGTCTGGTCTCGCAGATAGGCCCCGGTGCCCAACGAGGCTTAGAAAAGTGTTCTGCGTTCCACCCGGTAGGAGCCGCTATTAAACGTAGGACGCAATTGGTGGGCCCATGTGGCTTTGAAAATGGAATTTAGCTCTTCTAGAGTTTATTTAGGGAGTATTTTTTTGTTGAAATGCGAGTTGGTGTGGGCGAGAGTGAAGTGGCTGTTAAGACAAACGAAGTATAAATCGTTATTAATTAGCTATTTGACAGACATTTTGTCAGAAATCATTCTGGAGTTTTCAATTTATAAACATTGTTGAATAGACTTGGAGTTAGCTCAATTTGTTGAAGTAGTTTCCAAGGCTTTGATTAAAATCTTGAAAAGATAAAAGTCTGTTATAGCAATATTTTATTTAGTGTGGTACAAAATTTTATTTATATTGTATCTTGCACTCAGAAAATTAGAGTGATTTCAAGCATTCATGTTGTCCCAACGAATTCTTTTAATTATTTTTCTCCAGGCTTCCTTTATCAAAGGCTGTTCGTGTGAACAAGTCACACTGCTGAATCAGTGAAGGGCCGGAAGCCTCCACAATTTGTGGGACAAGGCTCTTCGCTATCTTAATTACTCCTCGTGTTTTTTCCAGCATGATAATGTTGGGTGACTTATCTCTTCTCGAGACTCGGAATTTTTCTATAGCTGAGGTACTGATGTTGATTTATTCGGCAACGTTGTTGGTGCGACGCAAATCTGGTTTGCGAAAAAGTTTCTGTTCAAAATAAAATTGTGAACAAATGAATGCAAATAAAAGCCTCTGAAACGTTCATAATGAAAACGGATCATTTATTTTTAAGAATTGTTCTACAGTCTATTTCAATACGTATTATTTATTTATAGCAAAGTACATAATCCTGTAAACCCAGGCAGACAAACAGATCCAGTCACTAGAAACAATAATGTAAAGTTAGAAAGAGAAACAAATTGTAAAGTTTTCTCTCAAACATACCACTGCTAATTGCCTATTAAAATTGAAATTCCAAAAGTTTTAATATTAACCGCAATGAGTTCCAAATCCATTCAATATTTATAACAACTTCTCTACGGGTAATAACACTGTAAACATCAAAGTTAACAAAACGTTCGTTCTTTTGTAAACTTTGTTTCATAATTACAAAATTCTTTTGTTTCAACTTTCAGATACTTTCATAATTTAACTTTCCCTGTTCTGAGGTGTTGCTCAACTTTCTTTGAATCAACTAATTTGATTAGTATTTAATAAGTCGCTAGATTTTTGTGGTATCTCGTTTATTTTCAATTTTCCACGCAAAAAAAAAAGAAATTTTCATTCTTCCATTTTTGGATTGGTTTCAAAAAGAAAGTAAAGTTGTCGGCCGTTGCGAATATTGACAAGTTTATTTTGATTATTTTCCTTAATATTTAACGTCAAAAAGTTTTGGGGTAGTTTGTTTTTGATTTTTTTAAAGAATGTCTTTCGTGGAAATGTAAGTAAGAGCCTCATAACGTTTTCCTGACATTTGGAATTCTGCCAGTCCTCTTTTGTAACGTGTTTAACGTTACAAAAGAGGACTGGCAGAATTCGAATTCGAACTGGCAGAATCATTAATTGAGTATTTTAAGGTAAATGGGGCAGTTGAATAAATGACAGCCACACAGGTATTGATTCTCATTGTTCAGAGGTTTTCTTTCAGTACCTATAATATTACGACCATTGTACCCTTTTTTTTTTGAGGATTGGAAATCATCAAATGACTCCTCCCGCTCTGGGTGGAGCAGAAGGGAGTGTCAGACTCTTACTGACTAAACCCCACCCGTGTTCCTTCCTTAGCCCTTTATGTTCCAGGGCAGCGGTAACCCTTTCGGACGATCCCGCTACCCTGGGACCATTGTACCCTTAACGATATTGTATTATACATGAGCTGTGTAAAATTTGGTGTATAGTAGGTCTCGTAATTGTTTTAACACTTGACTGTTTCAACCTTATGAGTATGTTACTGTCACGTAAACAAATAGATCTTGCCGTTTTTTATGTGCAAGGTTGAATGTCACCTTATGGATTACGAGGTAAACTATACAATAAAGCCTATTCAATTCTTATCAGAAACCTCCATGTCTAGGTGGCGTGGCTCCGAGTGGACACTCAGACAATCCTGACGATTGCCGGCCACGTCATCACGAAAAATCATCGCGTCAGCGTCAGCCACGGAGACGGAGCCTGGACCCTGACGCTCAAGGAGATAGGTCCTTCTGACGGAGGCCGATACATGTGCCAGGTCAACACCGAGCCGATGATGAGCCAGACTCATCTGCTACAGGTTGTAGGTAAGACTTTATTGTGAAAAGTGTGATACAATTTTTTCTTTACTTTGTAATCATTTCATTCGAAGCAGGGTGTTTTTTCCTGTCATTAACATCATGTACAGAATACACAAATACCTTACATGTACACAAGATTCAAAAGCAATTTTCTCCTAAAGTATTGATTTATATTTTTAGTGTGTTACGAATTATCATCATCAGCATTATCAAAACCGAGAAAAGTATTTTTACAGTATTTTGCTTCTGTTCAAGATGGGAACGCATCCAAAGTTTTGAAATTTCTTAGATCATTGGGGGTCGGTAAAACCCGACAAGAGACAATCCCAAAAGACATAGACATAAATGTAATGAATAATCATTTTACTGCTTTGTGCAATTTCGATAGGACAATAAAATTGAATACATTGAATTATCTTTCTTCTCTTCCGACTCCCAGTTATTCTCCATTTGTTTTTGGTCAGTTCTCCGCGTGTGATATTAAGAAGAGCATATTATCGATTACTTCCAATGCAGTAGGAAGTGACTGCATCAGCCGTAATATGTTAGTCCCTGTGCTGGATGTTTTATTCTTCCTGTCATTTATCATATATATCCTCAATTTTCCAGCATCTAGTGGTGTCTTTCCATGCTCGTGGAAAGATGCTCAAATAATTCCTTTACCTAAAAAGTCTAATCCCACATCCTTTTCTGAATACCGTCCAATATCTGTCTTACCATTCCTATCCAAAGTCTTTGAACGGTTAATCTACAATCAAATAAGCACTTTCCTCTCTAAAAATAATCTCCTCAACTCCTTCCAGTTTGGCTCTCGTCCTGGTCATAGCACCACCACAGCGCTTCTGAACATTACGGATGATATAAGGTCAGCCATGGAAAACGGTAATCTAGCGGTTTTAGCTTTGCTAGATTTCAGTAATGCTTTTAATAACTCAAACTATTTATTTCAAATAAACCAATTACAGGCACTTTTGAATTGTCAAGGTCAGTCAGTCACAAAGATGAAGCTAGTTGCCCATTCCAAAGCGTAGTAGGTACCTATGGAGAAGAACGGGCAAGAAACTCCATGGATACTCTTTTAAATCATAATAATATTGTTACAAAGTATTGGTTACATCATTTATGTTATAAATTATGCATGTGAGAACGATGCAGAACGTTAAAAGCGTCCGTAATGAAAAGTTTAAAAAACTAAAAATAAGTTAAATTAAAATAAGCCATTAAAATAAGCCATGGCAGCAAAGAGTTGACCAGTCCCTACTGACGGCGCCCGTTCACGAACATGACGCATTGATTAGCACCATTCAGCTCAACCATTTTGAAGGGAGCTAAATGATCCAACACATGCGCCACCATCAGCGCGACATTAGAGTGAGCATGACATACTCTCAGCCGCCAAGGCACATTCAAGTCAATGAAAGACGTACCCAGTAAATGGTAGCTTTATAGTATGTACATAGTACTCACATACGTTCTATGCAATTATATAATACTAGGAGATTGAATTTATATAATGCAAAAATAGTATTTTAAAATCTTCAGCAGCTCCAACAGTATGTAGGTAGGGTAGGCGTGTGTGAAGTATTTTCAAATGCTAATCAATTTATTTATGCGTCCTGTGGAGCAGGACCAGCGTTTAGCCAAACATTTTTGTCAGCGATGTAATCCCCCAACTTATACTGCATAGTGTGCGTTTTATGTAAGATTTGAATTTCATTTCATTGAGTTGGAGTATGTGGCGAGGTATTTTATTGTAACATTTTAAATAGTACCCCATGAAGGAAGAGTCTACTTTAGCCAGTCTGAAACCTGGTTGAACTAATTGGTCCCTATTTCTAGTTCTATAGGTGTGTCTGTCACCTCTTTTATTGAAAATATTTAAATATTTCCTAATACTGTTGATTTTGATGTTTTGCTTGGCATTTTTGGTTCTCTTAACATATCTCCATCGGTAATTGACTGGTTTCGTAGTTACCGGTTCGGTCGCTGGCAACGTATTTGCATCGGAGAGACCTTGTCTTCCTGGAGTACGTCTGCTGGTGTACCTCATGGTGGCGTTCTATCCCCTTTACTTTTTGCAGTTTTTATTAACTCAATCTCCGACGAACTAATTTATTCTTATCATCTTTACGCAGATGATTTACAAATTTACTCGCGAGCGCCTCTTGGAAACCTGTCCGAGGCTATTTTAACGGTTAATCGTGATCTGGCCCGTATATGCGACTGAAGCAAGAGATATGGACTTATGGTCAACCACATAAAGACGCAGGTTGTAGTAGTGGGCAGTTCCAGGATGGTCTCTAGAATCGACTGGACGACCCTTTTTTTTTTTTTTTGTTGATGATGGGAAATCATCAAATGACCCCTCCCGCTCTGGGTGGAGCAGAAGGGAGTGTCAGACTCTTACTGACTAAAACCCACCCGTGTTCCTCCCTTAGCCCTTTATGTTCCAGGGCAGCGGTAACCCTTTCGGACGATACTGGACGACCCTTCCCCAAGTTTCTTTTGACAACTCAGTGGTTCCCTTTAGTGATAAAGCTAAAAACTTAGGGATATTTATTGATAAGACTTTCTCTTGGACTGCCCAGCTACATGAAGTTAGCCGCAAGCTATTTGCATCCGCCGCGTCTTTGAAGAGATTACGTAATTTCCTACCGACTGCCACCAAGATTGCGCTTGCACAATCGCTTCTTCTACCCATCCTTGACTATGCCGATGCCAGCTATCTTGATCTTACCCAAGACCAACTAGATAAACTTGAGCGGCTTTTGTATAAGGTTTATAATTATTCGGTTTGTGCAAATATGAGCATGTTTCCGAATTTCGTGTGAAGCTCAAGTGGTTCCAATTCGCCGTCGCCGGAATGCTCATATTCTTTCCCTTCTGTTTAATGTGCTCTTTTCCCCTTCCACCCCTCTCTATCTCAAGAAACGTTTTCAGTTTCTTTGCGACTCCCACACGAAATTGTTAAGGTCATCAGATAACTAGAAGCTCAAAATGCCTATGCAATCCACAACTTTCCTTGATATATCCTTTAATGTCTAGGCCGCTCGTTTGTGAAATGCATTGCCAGTTGAAATAAAACGCGCGCAGTCGTTACAGGTGTTCAAAAGACTTGTAAAGGACCACTACTTGTCGTTGTGATCTTGTTGTCCTAACTGCAATCATCTACACACTCTTCTTTTATTTTTCATTGCTTATATATATATATGTATATATTATGTATGTATTTATGTATCTATATTTGTGTATCTATTTTAGTGTATTGTATTATGTACATAATATTTGCACCAACGACAGTCCCATTTTATGTCAAAGTAAATCACTGTCCATTCTAAGGTTGCCTGGAAGAGATCGCAGTAATGCGATAAGGCCGCCCATTGTATATTTTGTAGTGTGTCATGGATTTTTTATGCTATGTATTTTTGTGGTGTACAATAAAGTATATATAAATAATAAATAAAGGCGCTTTTTAATTTTGCGTATCTGTAAGGTATTTATGTATGTAAATGACTGTTCATTATACAGTATTTTTACAGTATTTTACTTCAATACTTTAGAAGTTTAACATTTGATAAAATACAGTAAACAGCATCGTTTTGCATGATAAGTTCCCAATTAATTATTGCCCACGTTGACCAGCCCACAAACACTTGAGATGGATTAACTAAGGACCAGACGCATAACTTAGATATATCCAAAAGCAGTATTTACAGACTATTCAAATATTTATTAGGTTCGTTGTAGGTACTCCACGTTTATCTCCAGCCAACAGATCAAATTAAAGTAATAAATACCTAATCGCTGACTGCTCAATTATTTAGAAGAGTTAAGCGGTCCCTGAATTAAGATATATTATTATTGGGATATCGGTAAGGATTATATTATCCTCAATACAATATTAATTTGGGAGAAATAGAAAAACAGAACATGTGTTATCGTTTATCCTGCGTGGAATCTCAATCAGAAGGTTGATATTGTTTTTGTAGCAAAAGGTTCAGGAAAACAAGACGGGACTGCGACTGTAGCAGAATTTTCTCATTAAAGAAATTATCTAAGCATATGTAAGAAAATCAGATTAAATATAAATACAATTACCTACAATTTAAATAAAAAATAGAAACATCATTATTTTGGTAATAATATTTCAGAACGCAATAAGAATGGAAAAGGCTGCTACACAAATAATATTTTAACTAATATATAATGATCAAAACACATATATTATTTTTTGTCAAATCCAACAGTTCCACCAGACATCGATGATGAAGCCAGCAGTGGCGAGGTGCTTGTCAAAGAAGGTGATAATGCGGCACTGAGGTGCGCCGCCTCGGGAACACCACCACCCATCATAGCCTGGAGGAGAGAAGACTCCAGGCACTTCAAGATTGACAACCAGACATTAGGTACGTCTTTGTAACGGATATTATGCTTCTCAAATTTCAAATTCTATATACCTACTTTATTTCACATAAGCCTACATAGGCACTTAGAAACGACAGAAGTTTACGTTTCCAATTGGTCGCTTCCTATGAATAAGAGCCAGGAAGAAACTCTACAGTTACTCTTTTAAAAATAATTGGCTTTTACACCTTTTTTTTTCAAATTGTGGCCTGTCAACTAGTATAAATAAAGTGTTTGGTCATTCTAAAGTAACTCGTCATAATTTTTCTTCGAACTGACAACTTAAATTCAAATGCAAAAAGATTGATTCAACTCAGAGTTTCAAATGTCGACATTAATTTTAAAGCAAAATAAAAGCGAACGAAACTAATTTTAGTTTTCTAGTTCTCTCTCCGCCGGAGTTTCGTTTTTCAATTACCACATCGTTCCGCCCCCGTCGCGTCGTCAGGAACAACTGTTGACCGTAAAAATAATTGGGGAACGGCAATTCCGAAGAAAACAGCCCAACAATGTTGCAGATTTTAGAAAACACGGTCCCAGTACTAACAACATCGTATGCATAAACAGGACAGTAAAAGCTAATTTCCCAGATCCCGTTAACTCCGTTCAAACAACAAGTACAAACAATTGTTTTATATAAACTTAAAGTCAGAAATAACCTTTATCTGTTATTCACACTGCCGCACAGAGGACCACAAACATTATAAAGCGACAGTGTGCAAAAACTGTCACAGTATGCACACAGCCCCTCACCGCCAGAACTAACTGTGTAACACAAAGGGAAACTTTGGCGTCCGCGGCTATAAATTGAATGTAAGCTCTCTTATTTGCATTGTGCTCAAACGAAGTTGTTATAAAATTGTGCAGAGTATCGCCGGGCCTTTAGCAACGCCGACTTTACGAAGTTCTAAATAAATTCTTAACTCATTATTGTCTCAAATTAAATTTGCTTCTGTTCCCAGTAAGTAGCCAGTTACTTTCTTGAGTAAAGCATTAAGCGTTTGAATGTTCGAATTTGTCCGTAAACAATCTGTATACAAACAGTAAGCTGCCTTTGAGTCTAAAATACACAGCAAAAAGCGCGGACGTTCCAATTTCCAATAGACTTTGTGGAATATTCGACACGAGGACAAATAAAGCAGCAAGCGAGCAGGAAATGGATCAAACGTAGCTCTTATTAATACGAATATCTTCACGAGGAAATTACTTTTCCAAATAAGTCAGACAATGGTCCTTATCAGCAGATCAGCGATCAAATCGTGAGGGTTGGAAGGAGGATGTAGTATCAACGAGCTTAGATGGCTTAGTGGCGTGGCCCTCGTTAGAACACGTAAAAAGACATACAAAAAGTACAAACTCAGTTTGAGGAAGCGTTTCGAAAGACGGAATTTCTCCATTATTTACAAATCATTAGACCTTTTTCTCTGACAAGTGAATGATGGAATAAAAGTCTTTACACAATCAAAAGTAATTCTAAAAATCTTTGTAAATACAACTGATTGGTGCCGTGACTCGAGCCTATCTTTGCTTAAATTCGGTTAATACTTGTAGATAAAGGTAGGTACCTACTTGTAAAGAACTTTAAGCCGTTAAGTGCGGCTTCAAGAAAAAGATTTTGAAAGAATGCGGGTTTTATGGAAGTTGGAAACTAGTCAAATATTGTGATCTAGCCATTTTTCTTTGTTTTATGTCCCAATTATTTGAAACCTTTTTATTTTTAAATTATTTTAAACACAGTTTTTATCGTACCTATTAAAAATAATCAAATTTTCTTTCATATTTTTAAATTATAAGCAATTGAGCTCCAAGCTTCGATCAATAATAGTACTAGATTAAGGACCAGGAACAAAAATCTGTCGCTCAAATGGCCACGTTTGCACACACGTAAACATCTACATTTCTTAGAAAAAAGTTTAATAATATTAACAACTTCAGTTTATTATAAACCTTAACGCTTTAACTTAAAGTTTAATTACCATTGCAAAATAGATTTAAAATATCGCTTGAAAATAAAATCATTCTATTTTTAAATTTGCAGTCATTTATTCTAAAATGAAACTTAAAGTTTAAGTAATAAAGTTAAAAAAATACTAATTTGAAATAAGACCACAAAAGTATTTGTGGTCTTATTTTTCGGGCCGTTTTTGAAGCGCTTATCGGGAATCTAGTACTATTATTGATCAAAGGCTCCAAGTCTCAATTGCATGATTGCCATGATTATTTTTTTTAGTATTATAAATAGAAATCAATAAATTTATTCATAAGTATTGGTAGCGTATTCCTCTAGTAAGTAAATTAGAATTTAACTTTCCTCCACAGTGTCAAAATGGAGCGGCCCCTGGCTAAACCTGACCGGCGTCGAGCGAGTACTATCAGGTGCCTACCTGTGTATAGCCACCAATGGCGTCCCTCCTTCAGTCAGCAAGAGAATCCAGATTAATGTGATATGTGAGTCGACAGTTGAATTAATTACGTTGTTTATAACGGGTACCTACAATATTAAGAGTGTCCTGGTACTGTCAGTTTGGAAGCTGTAAGATGACGCTCTTCGTCGTTGCGTGACGGGTCGGTTTGAGTTATGACGGTTTATTTATTTGGAAGTACGAAAGTGTTTATAAATTGAGGCAATGGTTGAATCCAAATTGAGAGTCGGGTTTTTGTTATAGTTGTATGACTTTTTCAATTGAAATCGGAAGGGTTTTGAGGAAACTGCTTATCCATTGCTTCATAACTGTGGTTAAAAGAATTGTCTGCTTAACAATGTAAATAACGCAATGAAAGTTGTTGAATTGTCAAATTGAAAGGTATTACACAGGTACAATTATTATTATTATTATTTATTTATATATCCTCACACTGGAACGCCATACGGCAATTGCACAAACGGAGCAAAAAATCATTTCATGTGCTGCTTTCCATTCATCCTATGCGCGGTGGACATCGAACGAGTGGCGATGGATCACGGTACGCTCACGCAGCGTGCAAGCCGCAGCGCAGCCGCAGCCGCAGCGTGCGTGCAAGCGTGCGTGCGTGCATTTCTCCATAGCCCCATCACTTCTTCCATATTGCGTACATTGATTGCATTTTTGAAACTCAATGATTTTTCAAAGAAAATACATTAAAATTGAAAAAAACGGAAAATTTTAAGTTGTCATCCTGCCTAACAGATGATAGAAAAAAACAATGTAGCAGTACATGTAAGATTACCCCACAGTAGAGAAAATAATATTTTCTTTGTAGGTATATCATCATTTTAGATATAAACAACTTGAATATCTGTAATTCTTTCAACAACGGTTGAATTTTAGGAGAATATAAAATCATGACCATTAGGGTCAATAGCCAGATTAGAACTTGTTTTTTTATGGAAGCTAAAGTAAAAGCTATCATTAATCAAAGCCTTGAGAAAGCCAAAAACGTAAGTTGAGATTACTAAGCACTTAAAATATTCTGAAAATCAGAATTCATTCTAAGGACAGACTGGTTCAGACCAACTTCTAAGATTAACGAAAAATCTTTTGTTACGTGAAACCTCAATGAAGTAATGTACTTTGACCAAAGTGCCCGTTTCCCATTTAAGTTGGTCGTGTGTTACAAGTTTCTCGGTTATTTTCTCAAATATTCGCGCATTCGCGGTTCGAGGTTCATTAATAACAAAAACTTTCAGAGATACTACCCTTTTGAAGTTGGTTTCAGGAAGAAATTTAATTCGGAATGATTCTATTGTTGTAATGGTATTTTACTTAGTAAGGAACTCTGTGTGCTTCATGATGTTATTTAAAATAACATCTTCCAGAAATATATTTTAGACATTAAATTAAAGACAGACATAAATAGATTTTTCTGCTCAACTATTGTTTATTTCAAAAGTCTATTTCCAGTTAGGTTCAATATTTTCTTTCACTATTTACGTAAGACCCGAACTCATTAATTTAGGGATGAATGCTTAGAAGCCCTAAATGTTCCTAGCTATTTTTAGATGAAATACCCCGGAACAGCCACGTACAAGTTTTGATTATGATTATGGCTAGAATGGGGCGACCTATTTCTAGCCATATTTTTGCCTAGAAATGTGGTATATCTATTAAGATACGGCTGATAGAGATGAAAGGAGGAACAACACGTGCTGCGCCGATCCCAAATAAAATGAAATAAGGGCAGAAAGAATGATGAACGTACCTATCCCCTATCCTATCCTATCCTACCAGTCAGACGGTAGACGGCAAATTGGCCGCACGCAAACGCTTCGCGACTCGGTGTACGAACAATTACCTGACTAATTACCGATTCTCAAAGTTTCCAAAACCTACACATAATGTTTAAATGCAAGCGTTGCCAAGTAGAAGGTAGGGACGGCGCTAAATGCGTGGGATGCCTGGGACAGTTTGACTTTCCTTGCGCTGGCATAACTGAAGGAGGATGGAGGAAATTGGGGGATCGCAAGAACACATGGAAGTGCGGTAATTGCAAATCCTCGGCAGCATCCAGCCCTCGCCCCGCGACTGCAGCTGCAGCTACGCCCATAACAGCTGACATGGATTCTATTATGTCGGAACTGAAGGCCCTCTCAGCCCAGATGGACAACTTGCCAGCTTTGATGGAGAACGTGAAAGCTATCCAATCGGAACTAGCGGAGCTTAAGTCGATCAGATCGGAGTATTCCAGTCTTAAAACAGATGTCGAGTTTCTGGACCATTCGGTGGAGACATTAGCCAACAAAGTGTCGGGGTTGGAGAGTGAAGTGGACTGCCTAAAGAAAACTAAACTCGAGATGGCGGCGTTACATGATCGATGCTCCAAAATTGAAGATCTACATCGTGACACTGAGCAAAGATCAAGGATGAACAACTTAGAAATTAAGGGTGTTCCGTCAACCAACTCGGAAAATCTATTCGCAATCATTGACAAGATAGGAGATATTGTTGGATGCAACATCCCTAAAGAGCAGATAAACTTCATTGCGAGAGTACCGATGCGTAACAACGAACAGAACAAAAATATTATTTGCTCAGTTCATAACAGATACCTCAAAAATGATTTCGTGGCCGCTGCTAAAAAACTTAAAGCATCTATAACTGCAAGCAGGTTGGGCCTGCAGTCTGATAGTGTCATCTACGTCAATGATCATCTAACATTGGAGAACAAAATGCTGTTGAACAAAACGAAAAAACTTGCTAAGGAACGAGGTTTTTTATACACGTGGGTAGTTGGTTGCAAAATCCTTATAAAGAAAAACACTACCTCTCCAACCCATCACATAAAAACAGAACAGGACTTAAAAAAAATTCTGAATTAAAAATGTGTCAATTTTATAATTTGTCATACTTGTATACTCGCACGCACTACGCTAATAGCTTGAGAAACACTGGTGCCATTTTTTTGTGCGCATTCCTTTACCGCTGCCCTTTTGTTCTCTTATCGTTCGGTGTTGATCATAGCTATTTCTCTATTGAATCCTATTTGCACGGTCCTAAGATTGTATTCAGCTTGATCTCGCTCATTTTCTTAATGTATCATAATTTAACTTTTTGCTTTAAACCGAATGTACCCCACATTACAATTTTTATTGAAGTACTATTAATTAGTAATCTCTCTGTTTGCGATGTCACCTATTAGTGTGTTTTACCAAAATGTTCGGGGATTGCGTACAAAAACGTTATTATTCTATCGTAATGTGTGTGTTAATTTCTATGATATCATTTGCTTAACTGAGACTTGGCTTATTGAGGGTATTAAAGACAGTGAATTGTTTGACGACCGTTACTTAGTGTGGAGGCGCGATAGAAATTATTCTAGTACGAAACAAACTTTGGGAGGTGGTGTGCTTATTGCTGTGCGACGTGAACTTATCAGTGACCTCCGCAGTGAATGGTTCTCGTCTGCCGAAGACTTGTGGGTTACTCTCACCCTACACAGGAAGAGACCGCGAGTATCGTATAAAATGCATATCTGTGTAGTGTACATCTGCAAACAAAATCTTGGCCACTCCCAGGCAGGTCAGTTAACTAATTTTTCTAATAACCTAACAGACATTGTTCAGAAGCATCCCGCTGATAAATTTTTGGTTCTTGGCGATTTTAACCTTCCAAACATAAACTGGGAACCTGATGATGATGGTCAGTCTGTTTGCCCTAGTAATATCCAAGGTCACGTTCAGGTCAACTTGTTTGATAATTTTGCAGTCTGCAATATCTCGCAATATAATTCGCACGTAAACGTCAACAATAAAATACTAGATCTAGTTTTATCTAATAGCGAGGTTTCAGTAGCAAGTTGCGCTGATCCTCTGGTGCCGGAAGATTCACATCATAGGGCTCTTTGTGTGTCTGCTGATTTCGTGGAACTTCATACTCTTCCTGCACGTCCTCGTATTAAATTTTTATATCGATTGGCCGACTATACGGCCATTAATCACCGACTGAGCCAGATCGACTGGCTCAACGAGGTGAGCACTAGGACACTCGAAGATGCCGTATCATTTTTCTATGAAACAGTCAATGAACTGCGTGATTCTTTTGTACCAGTTAAGACGGTAGCTCCAAGCAGCAGATACCCTCTCTGGTTCAAACAGCCTCTGGTAAAAATTCTAAACGAAAAAGCGAAATACCACGCAAAATTTAAGAAATACGGAAACCTGTCTGACCATGAGTCTTTTGTTTTGCTCCGACATCGTGCCAAGGAAGTTGAAAGTGAAATGTTTAGCTGCTACATTACGAAAATTGAGGAGGACATTTTTAAGACTCCCAAAGCGTTTTGGTCGTACGTAAAATCTAAAAATCAAATCAATGCTTATCCTTCCTTACTTAAATATAGAAATAGCACTTCAAGTATAGGAGAGGATGTCTGTAACATGTTTGGCGACTATTTCTATTCTAATTTTCTCAGTTCTGCTAGTAGTATCAACGGTGACGACGATCTTTCCAATGACCACGTGCGGGGGTCTAGCATGCATTTGAGCGATATTGTTTCGGACATACATTCAGTCGAGGTTAATGAATTAGACGTATTCAATCTGCTTAAAGAAGTTGACTTAACTAAATCAGCAGGACCAGACAATATTCCACCAGTTTTTATACTCAACTGTGCCAAAAGTCTGACTCCTCCTCTTTCACTTCTGTTCAGACGGTCCCTAAATTTAGGTGAGGTTCCTACAATTTGGAAGTCGGCGTTAATCACTCCGATCCACAAAAAAGGGCCTAGAAACCTCGTGGAAAACTACAGGCCCATATCCAAACTATGTATTTTCGCTAAAATCCTGGAAAAAATAATATACAAACAGCTATATGCTTGTCTTAAACTAAGCATCAGTGACCGTCAACATGGTTTCCTTCGAGGTCGGTCCACAACTACCAATCTCATTCTTTGTGGTGACTACTTGACTGAATGTATGGCTCGTCGCACACAAGTAGATGTAATTTACACAGATTACAGCAAGTGTTTTGATCGCTTGGATCATGCTATACTTTTGCGTAAGCTATTGGCTATAGGTATCAGTGGAAATCTTTTCAGGTGGTTTTCATCTTATGTGGCCAACAGATGTCAAACTGTTGTTCTTAATGGATACACATCGAGAACTATGATTATCCCCTCAGGGATTCCACAGGGATCACTTTTGGGACCCTTGTTATTCAACATCTTCATCAATGACGTCTCTTCATGTTTCTTTAACTCAAAAGTTCTTTTGTTTGCGGACGACATGAAGATCCTAAGTGAAATCAGATCTTATGAAGATGCTGAACGTCTCCAACATGATCTGGACAGATTCCAAGAGTATTGTACGGCCAACCGCTTGGATCTAAATGTATCGAAATGTTATACATGCACCTTCACTCGCAAACATAAACCTATTATCTACGATTACAATCTAGCCAACACTTCACTAGCCAGAGTTAATACGATTAGAGACTTAGGAGTCACTTTTGACTCGAAACTTCTTTTTGACACACACATCGATAATATTATTAATAAAGCTTCTAAGGCACTAGGTTTCATCTTGAGGATATCAGCCGATTTTAGAAACATCAAAACACTCAAAATTCTTTATTGTGCTTTTGTGCGCAGTCATCTCGAATACTGCTCACCAGTATGGAATCCTATTTACATTACTTACGTCAATCGCATCGAAAGTATCCAAAAGAAGTTCTTAAGGTACATTCAGTTTAGATCCAAAACCTATTTGCCTAATTATTACAGCCGTTGTAGGAAGTTTCACATTCTTCCACTAATTGAGCGGAGAAAAATTGCCGACATGGTATTCTTATTCAATTTAGCAAATGGTTCAACCGACTGTTCTGAACTTATGAGCAAAATTGGGCTGCGCGTTCCATCTTTTACTTTAAGGAATCATCAACCTCTGTATGTTCCCTCTGTGCGGTGCATATATCGACAAAACTCTTATATGATAAGAACTAGCAGGGCGTACAACTCGTTGTGTCAGAGTGTTGATGATCTTGATTTGTTCTCCACCAGCGTTCCTAAACTAAAAAAAATTCTGTGTAAAAACTTCTTTGAAGATCACTAAAACCTGTTCAGTCTTTTCTTGATTCTCTCCGAGTGCTTACTTATTCTTGCTTTCGCTTGCCTGTCTATTGTTTCTTATACTACCCTAATATTGTCAGTGAAAACTTTTAATTGGCCTTCTTTCACTAACTGTCAACTATCTGTATCTTAGCTGTAAGTTTTCTTAAGAAATAAAATAAAATAAAATAAAAAATACCTAAATCGAATTCACTAATATACATAGTCGTCCCTACAGTTTCCCCGTCAGTGTGGGCCGGCCGGGTCGCCATACGGGCGCCATCTGGTGGCTCTGTCACTCTTCAGTGCACAGCTGAAGCGTATCCAGTACCTCAAGTCCATTGGACTCTGAATGGAGAACAGAGGCTAGTTAATGGTAAGCTTATTTCAGTTAAAGTTAAGTTTATTTTACAGAGATTGATAGCTAACAAACAGCAATGATTGTAAACAAAAGATTAATAATAACCAAGCAACAAGCATAATATATTACACTAAAATGGAACATGTCAATGATGTAGATATAGTTTTTAAGACACGAGTGGCTTGTTCAAGAGGAGGGCAACTTCTAGGAAGAAAAGAAAACTAGATCAAGTAATGAAAGCATTAAAATTTCAAATGATAAATGATTTTATTTACGTAAGTAGGTTTGTACAAACACTTTTACACGTCAATCATATTTTAAAACTAGATGAGGTCGGCGTTTCCTATCTGACTAGTCTGAGAAGAAAGGCCGAAACAAACTCAGACGTCACAGTCTCTTTTAAAGTCCAGACATAATCTTGGTCAGATCATGTGAAGACCATGTAGATTTATGTCTGAGATGTTTTTTTTTGAAGAAAGAACCAAACAGTTTGAGAGGACCTGTCCAGTCAGTGCACGCATTTGTCAGAAATAAACCAACATGCACTTTTGAATTATCAAGGTGTTGGAAAGTCAGAAAGAAGCTATGTGCACATCCCAAAGCGTAGTAGATACTATCGCCTAAACCTATGTCTGACCATTTTGCTAACAAAATCCCGTGCACATGATGACTACAGCTGCGTCCGCAAGTAAAACAAAAGAGGGTCCTCTTAGGTCGCCCCAATAATATGCGCTGCAAGTAGGAATAGTCCGTACGGTGGTCAGGTATAGATTTTGGCGATAATACCTATGGAGGAGAACGGGCAAGAAACTTCACGGACACTTTTTCATATAAAAAATATTGGTTAAATTATCCATTTATTTTTTTATTGACAATGGGCTCACTCTTGACCTCAATCCAGCCTAGAGGCAGGGATGAGACATAGTATAAAGAGAGGAAGTACGTTATCTTCATACAAACGCACCGCGCGCGGCTCGTATGTGTGCGCCAAAGTATCTATGCGTCGCCGCACGCACACTTAAACAAATCTCGGCCCGTTTCGCAGCGCGCCAGTCGGGGCTAACATCGCACGAGGTTCGTGCGTCACGGCTTTTCGGTACCGCTAAATGAATGAAAAATGTGTGATAATCGCAGGAGAACGTATTGCTATGTGTTTGGGTGTCTTAATAATTCATCAATTCCAGAATTGTCTCTGTTTAAATTACCTATTGAACAGGAAAGGTAAGAAAGTCACTTTTTCTAGCATATCATTTTTACTTGATGATGAGATACCTACTTACTTATTTTTTGTTGTATTAGTTTTCTATCAGACAGAGGAAGTAGGTAGGCCTACTTTCCCACTAGAATGTACTAGGTACTTTTGATCTGTCAATTGATTTGCCGCTATTGCTTTGTTTATGTTTAGTCATGCCGATTTCTTAGTGCCTATTGTAGGTATAGTAACTAAGTAGGTACCTACTTACAGTTATAAAATCGTACTTAAAAAATAAGTGACAACCCTGAGACAGTAGGCAATTATATCGCAGATTGTGCCGGAGATAGCCTACTTCCTCTCTTTATACTATGGATGAGATCTACGGTGGAACAAGAACGATGCAGAGTATTGAAAGGGTCCGTAATAAAAACATTAAAAAAGAAATTTAAAAATGAAAATAAGCTGTGGTAGCTACGAGATGACCAGTCCCTCTGACGGCACCCGTTCATGAATATGAGCTCAACCTTAATGTGGTTAAAATGTATATAGAGATACAGTAAACTAACAGCAACTCTAAAGTAAACGGTGCTTCCACAAAGATGTCGAAGGCTCCGGGCTTAAAACTAATCGTAAATAAAATACCTCTTTTATGTCACATAAGAAATACGCTAACCTTTTCCTCGCCCGAGGTAAAACTTTCTTACCGCACAATTATATAAACTTATACAAATTGCTGGCTGAAACGGTTAGAATATGAAAGAAAGAATGAAATTAAAACAAAACAAACTAACACTGTATATAATTGCAGTCTTTTGTTCTCATTTACGCTCCAATCACTAAAGTTTGTTCTGCAAAGGATACGTATTCTAATTAGATCGTAAAGGGACCTTGGCTGGATATTAAATGTATTTTTTAAGATATTCGTTTTAATGATCATTGAGACACAAAATACTTATAACGCGGCAAACATAAAATGCGTTGGAAAAAGAATTAGGTATGTATGTCAGTTTTATTTTTAGGACATCCCATCTACTTCTGAGAAGTTATTGTTTTAACGACTTCACCTAAAAAGTATCAAATACTCAAAAGCACCCATCCGAGATTGTAAATCTTATACCCACAGTTTTTCATAAGTCTCACTATCTTATTGAGAAATGTATGTGAATAGTATGCAAAAGTAATATAAATCCAAACATCGGAGACTACAAAACGAAATTTGATAAAAATCTAACCGAAACTAAGATACAAAATGAAATAGATTGCCCTACAACTCGTAATTAAAAGAACATTCAATTAAGGCTTATGAAACTTCAAAGCAGTCACAAGGGAGCATTTTATCTCTATATTGTAGTTTATTAAAGCCAACAAATAAAATACTCTCCAAGGATGATAAAAGACAGTCTTCTTTACTAATCATGTCTTCACAAAACACAAAATTTTGCTCTAAAAGTTTTTAATTACAATTATTATTTAGGATTCCAGTTTATTACTCTTTGATATATCAGTTAATGAGTGCTACAGAGCTCTGAAAGTTTGCCTCTCAAGAATTATGACTCAGCTACCATTATTTTTATTGTGAAAGCTCTTTATGATGTAGAACTCTAAGTGAAGCCGTTGAAAAGTAAATTGATAATAAGGAATTTTTGGAAAATTAGTTTTAATACAAACGTTATAATGACAATGCATTTCATAAGCAATGTGGATTTAATTTTAATAAATTACTGCTCCTGTTAAAATTGCTGCTAATTATTAATAAATAATAACCTACCCCCTAAAATAAAATCAACGCTTAATAACAAAAAAAAAACAGAAAGGTTCAAATCAAATCATTTATTCATTTTCAAACATGGGTAATTAGTATGCATATGTATGTTCTACCGTCACATGCAAATCGTATTATAATTTTAAGTAACAATATTAAGAAATAATGATAATACAAAATACAAATTAATGTCGAATTGTCTGAACTACAGTAAAATGTCATATTAATTCAGAAATGTGAAATCGTTTAAATTAGTCAAATCGTTTGAAATACACAAAAAATATGTATATTAATACAAAAATGTCAAATGTTATTAAGGTTGCATGTATTAGAGATCCCTGTTCATTCTACCTTAAATTATGCAAACATTTAGTACAAGTGCATAATAGTCTAAAACACTGTTAATATGAAAAATTCTAACAAAGTGGTCAATAAAATAAAATATAGAACTGAAGATATCAGGATTATTAATTATGTAACTATAAAGTTTCATCATTTAGAAAGTCACAAATGGAGTAATAACATTTATCAATTAGTAAGACTGATAATTTCTTTTTAAACAGTGGAATGGACTTGTTTTTTTCCACCGGGTATTTTGCTAAAGATAATAATATAATAATATCCCTGGACATTTCACACAGCGCCATCTAGTCCCAAGCTAAGCAACCTAATGCTTGTGTTATGGTAACAAGATGGCTGATGAACTACTTATATACATTTTTTTTTGTAAATACATACATATTATAGATAGAAAAACACCCAGACTCAGAACAAATACATGTAGGACTTACAAATATTTGTTCTGTGCGGGAATCGAATCCGCGACACGCAGCGCAGCAGTCCGTTCGCTCAGCCACTGCGCTAACCGTGTTGTCATAAGATAATTGGGCATACATATTATAACACTTTTCCTTAATAATAAAGTGTTATGACCACTAACATGTAGCATGTTTGTATACTGCCTTCTAAGTGGTTGTGTTCTATTGTCAGACGAATAGGTTATAATTTAATATTTTTGAATTTAAAGCAGGATTTATTAATACGTCTCACAATATTCAAACTCAACCGAAATATTGTCTTTATTTATTGTTTTTATTACAAAGTTGTTTTGTAAAATTGATTTGAACAGTAAATCGAGTTTGCAAACAAAGAAAATAATAAAAACAAAAACACGAGACAACCGCAGAATACTAACACCCGCAAAAACTTTGCGCAGACAGTAAACAATAAAAAATTTAAGCCTATCTCGCTATTTCATCGTCGAAAATAAACATTTTTTCACTAGAATTCTGTTTTAATAAAATTTTCAACGATTTATACTTATTTAAGTTTACTTCTATTTTTTTATTTAGTCCTATTTACTCCTTTATTCATATACATCAACAACCTTTATTCAAAAACAACCTGTATAATATTGTATTGTTAGGAATAGCTATTTAAATGTTATCCTATTTCAACCAAATTATTATATTGGATACTATCTATCCCTACGTGGTCAAAATGGTTAGAATGGTGGTATGGAACAGCTCGTTTTTTTTTTTGATAACCGACGATAAATGTCTTTGCGAGTCTACAATCATGTGCGGAATTCATGGTTACAGTTGCGCGTCGATGTCCCTACCACCAGGTATGTGAAGAAAACAGTAGATAACACAATATGTTATACTGTAAATTATAGCAAGAATATAAAGTACCAAACTGAAGCTTTATCTTAGTACGGTTTTTGTCTCCCTGGTGATGAATTGGAAATACTTTCTTTTTTAAACAGCATCCAGTGGTTTTTAGTACCAATTCTTTTAGGCAGGGAAACAACATTTCATAAGGAACAATTCCTTCCACCTGATTGAATTCGACTCACTATTGACTTTGAAACCAAATATTGAAATATGTAACATATTCTTAGGTACAAAACACAGACTAAGCATGACGTCCAGAGGGTACCGTCACACTGTGAGTCTGATGGTGATGGAGATGTCCCGGGAAGACGCAGGGGCCTACCGGTGTCATGTGGAGAACACCCAGGGAAGGGCGCAGGCTGAGCTGTTCTTACATTGTAAGTGTTAGTTTTTTTTTCCTTTACTAAGGCCCACTTGCACCACAAATCAATCACTAAGAGCGGATTTTGTCAATCTTTCACGACAATGATGACACTGACAGCTCCTGAACGCGGTTTACGTGTGATCGCGTTCAGTTTCATCGGTGAAATTCGGCCTACATGAATTGCACTTCACATAAATTAAAAAAGTAATTATTTCTCTGTCATCTTTCAACGGTTGTCAGAAATAGAGCGACGTTTTTAATACATTTAGTGTGAGAAGTATTTAGCGATTTGTGGTGCAAGCGAAAAGGAATCAACAGGCAGGATAGAAGAAGGAGGATTTACTATGTCGTCGTCCTTTCCTATAAGATCTCCACCTTATTTATGCCCTAAATCTCATCTCTTGACGAATGCGCTTTCATTTAATATCTTTCTTGTGTACCCTGTATACTTATTTTAACACTCCTAGAAAACTGATAGATGAAGTAACAGATCACAAGTTTTTTTAGCTTTTGTACTGGTGGTAAATGAATTGTTAAACAATTTTACACCCCACATAAATTTGACGTGTGATAGCCATTCCATAAAACTGTCAAAGAATGACCTTTGTGATTTGAATATACGGATAATGTAAGTTGGGAGTTAATTTGCTTAGCAATACATTTTTTAACAGTATTTGTTTTTCCATTTCGAAATTAATAATTCTACTCTCGTTCATTGCAGATACCTATAAATATACTTAATGTTTTATTTCATTTTTTTCTTGTTATTTTATTTATCATCACTGTAATATTTTTATAAGATGACTTATGATTTTTTTTCACTAAAGCAAGGCTTGACTCGCTACATCTTTTCCCTTGATCTAAGTCGTATTCCGTGAACAGTGGAAAGTGCAGACGGAGGTAAAGACGTAACACACTAACGGGCTTTTAGTCTGCTTCACTTAGTTTGAATTTGTGCATCGTAAGCTGTTAGATTGAATTTAAAGTTGCTTGGCTTTCTTCGGATTTAAGAACATCTTTCTTTTGTTCAACTTAAGGCATTCAAGTGTGTAAAAGTGCTTACCTACTAGAAATGAAACGATGAAATTAATGTTGCTTTCATGACAGATTTTGTAGATCAGTATATATCAGTCTAATCAGAGCAATTGAAATGGCATATACGTTTTACAATTCTTTAAGTCAATCTCTCTCTATTCTTCATACAGATATCGTGCCACCAAGTTTATCTACCAAATTAATCGTTATAAATCATAATCAGTTATGTAACTTTGTATTTTCTGTCTCCATAGTATTAACAACAACTACTACTACTACTACGACGACAACTACAACAACAACGACAACGACTACTACAACAATACCACCACCAACAACATCGCTGTTACCATGTGAGTCAAACTACTAAATTTTAATTAAAATACAATCAATGATATTATTATTTGTCTCTTTTAGCATTTTTATATGTTTGAATAAACCTTCTGAACCTCTACAGCATCTACAGTGCGGCCAACGAGAGAATGCGTTTTTGACACCCGCCAGTTTCATATAAAGGAATACGGGTTTTGCGAGTTGGTCTTTATTAGCTACGTCGCACTGACCTGTGTCAGGAACGCATTCTCTTGACGATCGAACTGTAAGTGTTTGAGGACTCTTTTGTGAGTTGAGTGCTATGTCTATCAGCATTATTATGAATCTTGATAAAAATACTCTTGATCTACTAATTGATCATAGACATTAAATAAACATCAACGTTTTTGAAAATTTAGCCTGAAAGCGTTGTAAATTTGTTAGTGCTTGAAAGTCAATGCTCTGTGATAATGAGTTAAAAGCGTACAATTTTCAATAGCTTAGTCTACATCAATTTATTTACTTTAAATCTAGTTAGATAGATAAATAAAATTACCTTGATACTGAAATTAACGATAGCAATCTAAATATTTTAATGAATGAAATGAAAATCAAAGACAAACTGTTTATTCATTTAGAACATTGTTTAGCACTTTTGAATCGTTGATAAATTACGCATTAAGAACTTTTGATGAGCAGTAAGACTGATGCCGAAAATAACTTTAACTGTCTAAGTTAAGCGATCCGTTATGGAATTGCTCGAGAATGAAATAAAGTGTTTTGTACAAGTATCCAAGAACTTGCTTAAGTTTCAAATTGATATAAATTTCATGTGTCACTTTTTAAGTAGGTAAACAAAATATCCAAGTGTTATTAAATAAAAGTTTTCTTTGTATCTCCTAGATGACACAGAAAGACATCTGGAACAGCTGCATCGAGGGGTGCTAGAAGATCCCGGCCTCGACAACCCATACATTGTTCTGAGCCAACACCAAATGCAGAACCTTGGTAAATATTTCTACCATCTTCATCATCATCATTCATCTGAAAGACATTCACTACTGGATATAGGCCACCATAGCCGTCGGTTATGTGCTTCCCACCATCATCACATCAAAAACCATTAAATAATTTTATATCTGTTAGACGTGCTGTTCGAAAAGTGTAACAACAAAGTCGTAAGTAAACTTAAAAAGATCTTGACATTATCGTAGCATTACTTTAGACAAAAACTTTCAGTTTCTATACTTTTTTTTACGATTACAATAAGTTTTAAAAGCTTAGTCGAATTACAGTGGAGATTTTCATCTAAATGTTGGATATGGTTGAAAAGAAAATTTCTCGCAAGATAATGGTGATTCTTAGACGTCGTAGCTCCATATAATCTACAAGACTTTTACCAATGTTAATTCAGGTCGTGTTTGAACCATCATGTCTCAGAGATTGACCTATTTTTTGCTTAATTTCGTCCCATTAGTCGATGGTCGGTAGCTGTATTCCCTTTGCAAGCGTTTGTAGTCCGACTTTTACGCCCGTCGCACATGCTAACTAACACTTGCAGTCTTACGATACTCCGCTAATGCACTGACATTATTCGAAACGTGTGCATCAAATAACATGGATGCCAGAGATTTTACTGACAATAACCGTATCAGTAAAATCTATGACATTACACGTGTCTGAGTTAGTAGGTTCATTCTCACGATACGCGCGTTCACGTTCATGTACCTACATGCCTTCATCGACACGTGAGAGTAAATACGGAGTTCAGTACTACGCCATAGGTTTTAAACGCTGTGAGCATGTGCGGTGGGCGTAGGTCCCAGAGTCCCAGTAAGACGCGACTGACCCCCCCCCCCCCCCCCCCCAGAGATGGTGACGACGATGTGACCGCCGGCGGGGGCGCGCGGCCCCTGGCGCGAGGGCTGGCCGCCGCCGCACGACGCCGCGGGGCGCGCCGCGCCCGCGTGCGCGCTGCTCGCACTCGGCCTAGTGCTGCTCGCGTGACACTCCACCTGGCAGTGATCAATTAAAACAAAGGTTGTTAAACGGCTTTCACTATTCAACATTCATTTAACACGTTGCAACTAAATAGATAGGTACAGAAGGCCAGGTGATTTCAAACCATCTCAAGCGAATGCCAGTTGCGAGTGCACTAACATCCACTATGTGTTCACCTTCGTTCGTTGCATGGGGTTGACCTTCCGTACCTATCTATACTGTGACGTTAGTGACCCAAGGAACTTTGACTTGTAAATTGTAATTGTAATCTAATTAAACAACGACTGCTGATCACAATTTTGTATTGTTTAATGTATATATTTTAGGGTCGATTATTATAAACGTGGCTGTAAATAATTTTGCACGAAGATAGTCATATCAATTTATAGGACACGATTATGAATAAATCATTGTTAGTGAGTCAAATGTTATCATTGTGTGACATTTGACTTGATTCAAATGTTTGTGTTGTTTCAATTTATTTCTCTTCGATTTAGAATTCTTGCAATTTATTTTGCAAATTGAAACCAGAGATAACTTTGATATGCGGAGTGGAAACCAATATTATACTAACTATAATGAAGGAATATCTTTTGAAGTGGCAATATGACCTTAGGATTTTGATTGATGTTTTATTTGTGAAAGGTTTATTATTATAGTCAATATCTTTGAAGGATTTATTAATTAAGAGAATGTTGGCCTAAGTCCAAAGTGTGGTTGTAAAGATAAATAAGAATAAGATAAAAAGTTTCAGTTACGGATAATTTTCGTGAAGTATTTGGCATGTCTGCGATGAGTTTAGTATTACAACTAATGTTATATTTAATATTATTTTCAATGATGTTTCAACAATACGAGTTGTACTCCGCCCGAAATATGTCAGATGTATACATATACAGGCTGGCGGGGCCATTGACGCACAAACTGTAATCATGAATTCAGCACATGATTTAAGAAACTTTTCTTTGGTTATCAAAAAAAATCTCCTGTTTCATAGAGAAGTAACAGACCTACGCGATCAAAATGTGTGCAACAGCTATTTTTTTTAACAACCGACTATTCATTTTAATTCTAGGGTACTCATATCATGTACTGAATCCATGTTTGCGGTTTGCGCAGCGATGTCCCTACCACTCTGTATATCGGTAAAGTCTTTTGCCTCAATTAGCTCTTGTCAACGATCAACAATGTTAAAGGAAATCAAAAAGCAAATCATTACACAGTAATGAATCTTCGGTTTGCTTTGAATCCTACCACATCGCAGAAGAATATTAAACTTTTTAACTTTTCGTCTATTATCCTACCAGTAAACGATCGTCAGCCTAAGGCTAAGAGACAATAAATCCCCTTCAAAAGGGCCGTTTTCATTTTCTACAAAATGATTAGATATCTTATTTTTTTGACGTCACTCCGTAATATCTTCAGTCATGATTTGACATGTTGCATGATGGATGGTCTCAAACCCTTCTAAGTTCAGAATAACATCTTTCGTTTCCTTATTTTAAGGAAATTATAGTGTCCAAGAGTAATACATCAATCTTTCATAAAAAACCCGAAAGATTTCTCTTTCTTTTTATGAATAGCCGAACGGTTGTACCACATTGTACCTACACCTATTTGTAAATTCCTATGTAAGTATACTGTAAAGAATTAAATTGTATTGTAATGTTCCGTTGTAAAATATAAAAGTTTGGGAATTGTGAACCTGTTTTATTTCATAATTGTATCCTTGTAGCTTTTACAAACTTTAGAAAAAATCTATCACTATTTTAGCCTAGGTAATTTTTGGTGTACGTTTGAGTAATTTTCCAATCAATAATTTCGTAGGGTTTCGCATTTACATATACCAATTTAATGGAAACGAGTCCGGGAAAATGCAGCCGCCGTAACGGAATTGCTCCAACCCGATGAGGGGTTCGGCTAAACGCAGTACTAACTGGAAAGGGCACTCAAAAATTTATTGGCTTTCTCTCTACGCTAGTTTAGAATCTAACATGGCTTTTAAAAATTGTTATTTTAGGGTTATGAAAATAACGAACAACAAAAAATAAAACAAAAATAAAGTTTTCTTGTTTACACTAACATAACAACACGCCTGTGTTCACCGAAGGGGTTGACAGATGTAGGTATACCTATAGTATACCTACATTTCGCCGGACTTTTGTAATAGGGGACGAAACTATTGCCATCAAACGAGCACGAATCTACACCCCGGGCTGCTACTGAGAAGTTCCAGATGGATAAACCCAAAATTTACTTTGCACGACCCGGGAATCAAACCCAGGACCTCAGGCAGCAGCGCTTGCGATTACTAGACCAACGAGACAGACGTTCTTGCTTTCAAATAACATTTTAAAAAGTCGTTATATTTTATTCTATCTTTTAGTAGAAAAATTAACCGCAGTTTGTTCCTGCGTCTGTAAAAGCCAAACCACCGGAAGCCGGAACACAAACATGATGACCACAGAGTAAATACTACTTGCACCACCAACGTAACAATGTTTTAATTAATTTTTCATTTTATTTGTTTAGTGGAATGAGGAATTAAAGTGAATTGTGCAAGTATATTGTTGTTGAGTTGTTTTCATTTATTTGCAATTTACAAAACGGCTGAACCTGTTTTATATCCAATTAATGTTAAGTTCATAATTTCCATCTTTTATTACATACACGCTTTATATACAGGTTGGAAACTTTCAGCGGGGCAGTAAGGGGAAGTACCTTATCCGTTGCAGCTACACGAAAATGGTCTTAAGAGACTATCCATATTTTTTTATGGAATTTTGATCTCCATTCACAGATTTTCAAAAAAAAAATACAGTTAGCAAGATAATAGCCATTTTACACAAAAACATTTTTTGATGCCAATCGATCCTGTTTCTAATACTGATCAAAAACATCTATGGGACCAACCATCGTTGGAGTACTCAAAAAGTCACAAATTGCAAAAAACTTTTTGTAAGAGAAAAGCAAACACAGTATTCTACAATGTTTATCTTTAATTCACTTTCTTACTTCATTATCATCCTCATTCTAATACACACTAATCACATGTAATTTACCGTTCTGTACTAAAATACTATTCCATTTACTATGTACATTATCAAGTATCCTAAAATCTATAGCTTTACCTTGATCCAATACTCCATTACCGACTACTTCTGGTCAGCACGCCCCTCGAATCTCTCACATAAAGAACTTCCAACAGTACAAATTACATCTCCGAAGTGATTCATAGCCCAGATGGGAACGTTCCCTAATCTCCCTCTTTTACTTAGCCTACTCCCGCCGCGTCCAGAATTACAATACTAGAATTAGCAGTTTATGAATCTGCGTGGCCCGCGATGATTGCTTTTGAATGAGATTGTAGTTGGCTTTGTGATTCATTGTCTTTGTTCAAATCTGTTGGAAATGGGCTCATTTTGTTGCTTTTGGTTGGCGGTAATAATGGAGGCTATTCTGGGCTAAGAGAAAATTATATATAATTTTGTCTAGACGGACTTAGAAAGTTTTTTCTATGGGATAAGGTTAAAAATAATAAGCATTACACGTGTAAGCAATACTCGAATAAAGAATTGTATTGCACGTGGCTGGTACATTTTTACTGTCTACATTTTTCTTGTTCCTTTTTTCCTTTCAGTTATTTTTTATCAAGAAATTGTTGACTCTTTTTTAATACGGTGACTTTCTTAATAAAAAACTTGATACACAAGTCGTACTTTCCTTACTTTCGCTTCATTATTTAATGTACCATCTTATTTACATCGCTTCTCATCTTTTAGGTTTATTCCTTAATTCATCTCCTGGGACATTAACAACATCTCCATTTTATCAATTCCCAAATCTGAGACTTTAAAGCTAAACTTAGTACAAGACTATTGCCTGTCCCATAACCGAATAAACCTCCGGAGCGCGTCTCCTAATTAATCTCCAGGGTGGTTTGCATTTTGTACGAAACTCTAGGTGGTAACATCGCGCATAAAATTACAATAAAACAGAGTTATCTGCCGTAATGGCTGCCGCTCTTATTTATAGCACCTGCGTCGATAAATTCAAAGATGTTGGATTCATGGATGTGTTGCTTTTATAGCTTTATTTTCATGGTTGACTTGGTGAAGTGGAAGTAATGTGGCGACTGTGGACTGGAATGCTTAAGTGAAAACAGTACGTGTGTCAACATCAATGGTTTATAGCCTATCTTGGAGTTATTTCATCCACCGTTGAATGAATGTGTTTTCAAAATTGTGCTTCAGCATCAATGGGAACACCAGCTATTAAATGACGTTAAACATAATGTACTTAAAGATTATTATAGAATTCTTCAGCTTCTGCTATAGTTCTGTGCACAAAATCAAAATCCGCCGATACCTATCTAGCTACGGATGCAGAGGGACGAACGTCCCCCTAACAGACTCTTGACCCAGCTCATCAAGATTATTCCCGAATCGCTTCGGAACACTACATCATTTGTAAGATAATTCCATAAGCTTCTATTTGACAGTGTCACTACACTACCACATGAATAAGTAAACATCTCGTACCTTCGTGATCTCGTGTATGCAATTAGCAGATGAGTGTTGACGTAGTAATATATCATGACGAAATGTTCACGTTATTAACAACACCTTCGTTAATGAATTTAAAGGCGTACCTTGCGTTCTTGGTTATGGAAGTTTGCATTATGAGTTTGAGGCCTTTTGTTTGTGTGTGAAGTGAAAGAACGAAATAGGTATAATTTGGATTTGTTACAAAAATATAATATTTGTAAACAGTAAGTATCATTTTCAAGAAGCCAAACATCAATTTTTTATTGATAACATCTGAAAATATCTGTTTTCGCAGAATTCTCGAAAAATTCTTGATGGGTTTCCAAATCCTATCTTTAATGGCTAGGAAAGCTGCCATAATGATTGCAGTGAAATGACGAAGTTGTTCGACAATCCATTAAACTAATACGTATATAAACGTGAACAGTACGATGAAAATTTCTAAGACACAGGGGAGGAGAACATTTTTTCACAAATAAAAACGAAGTTGGACAGGTGTCCCGCATTTAAATTGGGTCAGCTGAATATCTTTACATAATGCATGAGACAACGCGTCAAATGTTTCTTTTTCAAACAGGATTCCAAGAAATATATTTTTATGAAAAACTTTCAGAAAGGTAAAATAGGTAAGTCAAATTTTATCTTATGTAAGTAAATTGGAATAAAAGGCTGTTTGATATAAATGGGCTAGTTAGGTAGCAACCCGTCTTGAGCAAGCGTAGTGATTTATGCTCACGCCTTCTTTGTATGAGAAGAGGCATTTGCCCTGCGGCTGGTTATTATTAGTTATATTTTGTATTAATACCTATGTATAACATGTGTATGTGTTTTTTTGTATTTTGTATGTGTTTTTTGTATTTATTTGTTTGTAAAGAGTATTCTATTCTATGTTCGTAATAATCTGAATTAGGTTTAAATGAAGAGAAAAATTGGAAACTTGCCTAGAAAATTTGGGAAAAACCGAAAGTGCTTTTTCTAAGAGATTTCTGTAAGAATGATTGAAATTTAGACAGACAACGTCTGTCGGGTCAGCTAGTAAATAATAAAGTAATGATTTTTTAAGTATAATATAATTTCGCTACTGATATAACTCTACATCCATTAGAAGCTTATCAAACATTAGTTCCACTTACCTTTACCAGAGTTACGTGCGAAATAAATTACATTTAGCTAAGCATAAAATGTCTGATAAAAGATAACACTGTTCTTCTATCCTCTAATATCTTTCCTTTGTCTTTCCTTAAGTACCCGAGTAATTACTTGCTACTAAGTAAAATATTACTCCGTAACTAAAGGAGTTATGTTTGTTTTTAGTTTTAATAACAAAAAAGGGAACACACTAACTTAAAAAAAGTTAAAGCATTTTGAAGTATCAGAACCAATTCGATTTCGAGATAATAAAAACTCGATAAAAACGTTACTGAACTGAACTCTCATCGATATTCGATATAATTCTTCTGAAACTCAATACAATTGAATTGTTAAGTGCCGCAGCGGTGTCATTACAGTAAATGGTCATTATTTTACATTTTATCGTTTCATTGAGCATGAAAATTGCTTGGGACAATTACTTATTATTTGCAGTTGGAAAATTACTGGCTCGCTTCATTAAGCATGTGTTAATTTTTCCACAAATTATGAGTATCTTAATAATGGAGTTTTCATTCAAGTTACTATTTAAAATTAATATAAACACGTATGGTATGGTATTATCTTTAGTAATTTATCCATACATTCTAGAGTCCTCAAAATAAAAGAATTCGTTCCTTTACTCTTCCCCACACAATGCATAAAACTCATCATCATCTGCCTAGCCTTTTCCCAACTATGTTGGGGTCGGCTTCCAGTCTAACCGGATGCAGCTGAATACCAGTATTTTACAATGCATAAAACTATCAACCAATATCTTTCCCTAGTATCTAAGTGATTCAAAAGAGGTTTTATTTGTCCAGTACAACGTTCAATTGACGTTTCACTTCCCCGGGTACATCGAATACCCGGGTGTAAGTATGACCGGGGTATTCTACCCAGATAAACGCTATTTTATTTCGGGAAACCCACTTATTTTCTTATACAAGATCTGCTTCCTTAAAAGGTTTCCAACTTCTAATATCGATTCTATTGTTTTTTTTTTATTCATTGTATATGCGGAAAACATTATTTTAACAAGTTGATATTAAGGTATACGCACAAGTAAAAGTTTTATGATTTACATGTAAAAATGAAACAGTTAATAGTATAAAATTACCTTCTGGATTCTTACCCTTATTCTTTTCTTCTTTTTCCAACACATATGGCACAGTTTACAAAAAGGTCGTGAACCTCCAATAATACCAGTCTAGCCCGTTTTGAGCTTAGTCAAATAAAATAAATTTATAAGGTTCTACCTGAATTGGCAATAAGATACCTACGGCTAGCGTGGGATAAAAAGCAACTGTCATTAATCCCACTCGTCCTAATCTACCAACTAACAAGGAGTAATACTACATTCCTAACACTTGAGAGCCTCTGTTTAATATTTACATGTTCCTAAATCTTTTTACGAACGCGGTCATTAAAGCATTATCACCTTAAGGACTGTATTGCTGTGAACGCGCGGTAAAGGCCGTACCTACGTCTGTATGCATAAGTGATGTATCAACACAGAATGTTCACCTCAGAATTCGCACACTGGCTGGCGTCGAATGAAACAAAAAACATACCGTTGCTTTTGCACCCAGGCTTACGTAATTACTTACGACCCCAGTTGGTTCATACCATTGATAAAATTGAAATCGTTACATTAAGTACCGATTGCTGGTAGTCTTACGTATTGGATTATTGATGGCACAGGTCTTCATATGGCATAGGGTTCCAATCTCGAGTTGGGACTTTTATTTTTCTTTTCCAACAATAATCTTTATCGTTTTTTTTTATACTTCTTTTTTTATAGATTAATTAACGAGAATAATAATGTAATAACTATTTTATTTTTATATTGTTATTGTAATACTAATAAGTTAAACAAAAGTGCCAATCTATTGCTTCGTGACAATGTCACTCCACTTCTGACCCTTACTGTACAGTCTAGATTAGGGTGAGCCACCGAATCGTCGTCCTACCTTTTATTTATTAGAGGAGTATCTACTTTTCAGGTTTTTTACGAATAATATAAAATATATAATACTCTGTGGTAAACAAAGCGAGTGCGGTTTCGACGCTTTTCAATGGCAGAATATTTTTTTTTTTCAAACCCTACAATCTATTCAAAGTTGCTGATAGAATCCCAAATTGGATCAACGTTTTCTATGGTTATTGGTACAGCTATTGGTTTTTGTGCTGGAAACTGGACTAAAATAATCGCTGCATACATTCAATGCTCTATTTGGGTCGGCATGTATGTGTTCCATAAATTGGTGCGAGCGAAAGTTTCAACTTTTATAAATACAAATTGCCCTAAAATATGGCTTTTTACAAATAACGGGTAAAGAGTAATCCGCATTGCTCTGTTCTCGATGTTTGTATCTATTTTGTTTAAATCAGATTCCCAAATGAACTGTTACGTTTGAAATCTTTTATGCAATTTCTGTTACCGCTTCGCGAATGTTGCGCCGTTTCTGCTTTCTTCCATTTTTATGAGAATTCTCCGAGCACAGCGTTAGAAATTGCACTTTTTAGATTTTGTTCGTCGCTTTAGGTTGGATTTTGTCATATTCTTTGGAAACTTTTACTTTATTTGAGACTTTGAACATTCAATCAAATGAATTAAGTTTATGTAGTGGATTGCATTAAATAATGAACCAAGTTTGACAAAATGAGTCTTTTAGCGAAAGTTTTTAGGTGAGGTATAAATTCAAATCAGTTTAATTTTTTAGTATAACAAGCTCAGATATTATCCCTTACAACAAAAAATCAAAATACAATAACATAAATACTTCCAACAAAAGCAATATCGATTTACACACAGATACCACAGAGTACCTAAGTCCCAACAGACGGAAAAAGTCACACACAGTACACCTATGTGGGTACTACTAACGTAATCAAACGGTGTCCTAATTAAGGGCCGTGTAGCGTCGCCCGCGGCCATTTCGTGTTTCGCCAAACGGACAGTGTGACAATTTTATGAACTGCCACTTTTTTCGTCCGAGTATCTAAAAACATTACGGACAATTCTGCTCGCGGACAAATGAAAAGGTGCTGATGACCTAAAAAGTTAATCGTGGAGATGTGTTATAAAAATTGCTTTTGGGACGGTCGTTACTGTATTGGTAATGCGTAGATAAGTTAAACTGTTTTATCGGTTGGCCTTCTTTATAAAATGATCTTTAAAATCTATTATCTTAAGAAAATATATTACTGAATTCGTAAGAGATAGATCTGTTACTGCAACATGTTCCATAAGCTAGAAAGTCTGACGTAATCGAGAGTTAGGAACATTCTGAAATTATGCTCCAGAGAAACCCTTTTATTCTATTAAGGCAAGTCTGAAGATGACATACAATTATTTTAGTCTATATAAGTTTGTGACATGAAAAAATATTTAAATTATTATAGCGAACGAGGTTTGAGATAGATTACTTTGAGTAATCTTCCTAGTAATCTTGCTAGCAGGAATTAGGTTAAGTAACTACCACGGTGTCTGTAGTGGCCTGGCTAACCTATTACCAGTTTACTAATTAGAATTAAAGTAGCAGTATGTATAATAAAACTTGATATTTTCTGTAATAATATTATATTAAGAAAATTTGAAAAAAAAAATATCGAAAATGTCGTGAGGAGAGTTGTCATATGAATGTATGAGAGTAGGGGAGGATCAAAGAAACGATGAATGAACTGTGTTAATGATGATATGGTTAGAAAGGGGGTGACTACCGAGATGACGACTACGAGTAATAGAGAAACGTGGAAGAAAACGACATGTTGCGACAACCCCTAATAAATGGGATAAAGGCAGGAGAGTGATGGAGCCTGGATGATGAGCCTTTTCTAATACTAAATAAACTAACAAACTATTCAAATTAAAATAATTATAATATCATAACACGACTAAAACTATTGGAAAACTAAAATACGGCGCCGAAAAACTCCTCCGCCTTTTCTTGAGTGACTTTAAGACAAGCAAAAGCCGCTGAATTTCTCTGCCATTATGTCCCAAAAGTATTCCCTCAACAGACGAAATCTACAAGACAGAGTATACAAACAAACTTTGATTAGATTCGTCTCGTTTCCTCGAATTCTCTTTGAAGAACTTACTACAGATTAGAAATTACTGTCATTTCTGATGTTAATTCGCCCCCATATTACTTCTCTTATTTCGTCACTATCATCATCTGCCTAGCCTTTTCCCAACTATGTTGGGGTCGGCTTCCAGTCTAACTGGATGCAGCTGAATACCAGTATTTTACATCAGCGACTGCCTATCTGACCTCCACAACCCAGTTACTGGGTTATACGATACCCCTTGGTAAGACTGGTTGTCAGACTTTCGGGCTTCTGACTACCCGTAACGACTGTCAAAGATCCACGAATGACAGCCGGGACCAACTTCGTCACTAAAAGGTAGTAAAGTAAATTGATGAAATTAAAATTCTATTTGAAAGGCTTACAACACAAAGAGATAAATCCATCAATCCCAACAACAATATCAAATCGAAATCGGATGCCTTTTACAAAGCAATTATGAAAAACCAGCGAACGAGCCAATTGACGATAAAAGGAGAATTAATTTGGCATTCGGTGAATTGGTCTCTTCAACGGAATCCTGATGCCTCACCTATGACCTTTTCGTGAAATTTGAGGGTTGAATGGACCCTTACTGCAACGTTTTAGCTTTAGTTCACTTTTGTTATTAAAATCGTCATTTCTATATTGATATTGACTTGAATGGTGCTCGATTCTAGAAGTGTTTAATTGAATGAACAGTTTTGCAATATTCTTATTGAGACAGGTTTTTTTTTTAAGATAGATACAAATTGGATTAATAACTAATACAGTGACGTTATTATCTTCATTAAATAACTCCACTAAGACGACAATAGGAGCTCTTAACTCTGCGACATGTACTTGTCTCGCTAGATATCTTTCCCGAGGCTGACACAATGTCAAGTAGCTGTCCTTTCTGTGGGCAGACTCTTTTATCCCTCAGAATAACAGACTGTTACTTATATACTATTGTAGGTATTTTTACTAAAAGTATTTGAGATCCGATAAGTAGATTAATGCTGGCTTCTGCGACTGAACCCGAAACGCATTCCTTACCTATGTTATTTTTATTGGGGAATTGGACCTCTAAAAATACTCATTAGGTACACAGGTTAGGTTAGTTTAACTATTAGGTATAACAGGTGAAGTAACCTATCGAGTAGAGTCCCTAGCATGACCGCGTTGCGTAAACGTAACGTAAAATCAAACGATTAGCCCGTATTTTCGTTAAAATTTTTGCGTCAACCACAACTAGTATCACCTATATATATAAATAAAATCTTACTTACTTACTAAGAAAATATTATGTGCGAAACGTGTATTTTCAATTTATAATCGTTCAAATTAACGATACGTTTACTCTGCGGGTCAACCCTTTATTGCAGAACTTTTTATGTCATAATATTGTTTTGCATAACAGCGGATAGCATAAACTTCATTTCGCAGAAAATCGTTTGGCAGACCGTCATTTATCATACTTTCAAAATTCATAATTTTGTAAGTCAGAATTATCTTTAGGTATAAATTTCATATCCATAATAATTAAAAAGTAGAACCATCATATCCCAGAAAGTTCACAGTCAGAATCGTCTTTTGGCATACATTTCATATCCATAATCATTACAGAAAATTCATTCATTCATTCACCATGCATGCAGCATGCAAACAAGCATACACCATGCATGCAGCAAGCATGCAGCATGCAAGCAAACATGCAAACAAGCATACACCATGCATAAACATTCGGCCAAACAATAATTATATTAAATCATTTTTATGCCTTAAAAATATTCGTTTAAAGAAGATTATGCCAAGTGTGTTATGCCAAATAAATTTCGGAGCATCAAGATTCTGCTAGATAGAGGGAACCCTTACTCGGCGAGTTCGTGCTAGGCCATCTCAGTTATATAAAATGTCACTATTTTTGTCAGCGAGCCGAATTTGTTGCTAGTGCGACCGATTCGGCTCGTGCGTTCTTGGAACTACCAAGGTAGGGCAATATTAGGTTATGCTAAGGGCTGGTTTTTCAATAGACAGATAAGTTTTATTCGTGTATGTTTTTAAAATCAAGAACAAAAGAGAAAATAGTCTAAAATTGCTATTTATAGACCTCTTAAATTCGGCACTAAGAAATAAATTGAATTTAGATCTGATCATTCACGCAAAAAATCAAAAATAGTTCCCGAAACTAGTCCTTTTTAATCCCCTCCGGCTAGCGATCAAAGAAATAATTAAATCAGAAACAGTCCTTTAGAAATCTCAAATAATCAAGACCGGGTACAGAGCTACCTTTATACTATATTACAACAATGCCGACAATGTAAGGGTCCGGGTCCATCGAACCGTTCCCTAAAGGTCTTTGATCTTACTATTAGTTTAGGAGCGTCCACCCAATTACTGGTCACAGAGCAGGTACATGTTTCAGAAGACTGGTTTTACTAACTACAACCAGTCTTCGTTGGGTGATGACGCTGAAAGACGTTTCAAAATACTCTCAATCAATCTTATCATATTGGTTAAAACCATCATCATATTTGTTGAACAATAATAAGTAAATATTAATTAACATCATTTCAGTCATAAGAGGTCTACAGCTGAGCTGGACATAGGCTTCTATAACTGTTCGTTCTTTGCAATGTCTTTGGATTTACATGTAAATCTTTTGGGCCATTTTAAATGATAATACAGTCAACAAACTATGCAGGCGGTCTGAATAGATTATAAATATTAATATTGAAAAAAAAACAAATCTTCGCGTAAATACGGTATTCGTGAAAGGAGCTGATTGTTTGTCTTTCAACAACTTTTGACTTTCAAAACAAAGTCAGCCTGTTACTCTGACTAGATATGTATCTGATTTATTTATGTTGGAATCCTCCGAGACCAAATTATTTAATACAATATTCAGAGTAGTACGAAAGATAAAAAAGTAACTTTAGGATTATTTTATTCGGCCGAGCATCGTAAAAAGTTCAGAGCAACAGAATAATAAAACTGTAGTATAAACGTGTAATAATCCTTTTTATTTCAAAAGTATTACAATTTGGTGACACTCCACAATTTAGTTAGGTTCAAGTATATGCAAAATCATCGATATTCAAATTGGAAACCCTTGAAATAAAATCTTGCAAGAGAATAAAATACTATTTCTATCGAAGACTAAATTATAAATTGGATTAGGTATGTGAGAAGATTAGATTTTACAAATGCTAAGATTCTTTGTTTCCAATGTAATCATTGCCAAAGTTATGTTTTCTATATAATATCTCTAAAACAGAGAGAGTTTTTATCCTCTGAATTATGTTTTAATTTTCTGTTTATTTGAAAAACCAATTGTTAAAGTCACTTCTGCTTAAACTTTTATGGAAAATAGGCGTGATGTTATGTCATTATATATAAAAGTATGAAACACTGATTTCAGTAGACCGCCTAAAGAGACTAACAAAGGGAAGTCATCCGTTTACACTCTCATGAACAATTACTCATGTGTTCATGATTTCAAAAGTGACATCACTTCAGCTACAAAGTGAAATACCGAACTCATAACAATATTAATATTCACTGAAGAAAACAAAAACAAAATGTCTGATGAATTTAAAGCTGTAGACGTATTTAAAGCAAACGAATCTTAAGTTAATGACGTGAGAAGCGTAGAACAATGTGTGCCACATAAAGGCACGCCGTTTGTTTTAAAGCACCCCGTTTTAGTTTTGTCTCCGTAGGTGCGTGTGGGAGCGTGGGCGACGGACCGTAGATCAAGTTTGTGCTGGTTGATGAAATTGCATTGTTTGAGAACGTATATAATAAGAAATCTACGCCACTGCTGAATAACGACGTTAATTGTTCTGGGTTTGAAAGGTTAAATATCGTGTCGCACATACTAACAACTAGACGATCAATAGATAAAAAACGCTTCCACTAAAACCCAGTGCCTAAGTCAAAATTATAACCATCCCCTAAAATTCAACAAACCTTATAAATTCTCATTACTATCAACAAAGTTAAAACATAATTTTCGACTCTTAATTACTTGACTTTCTGTAACCCTCCCACTACATCCTCAAATTTAATGTCTCCAATCCGAATGAGCTACGCATCCCTAAAAAGGGACCGAAATATGTCGTTTGCGTTTATGCGGAGAATTTTGCGAGAGGATTTTAAAGACCCTTTAATATGTAGCCCAGGTGATAGTGGTTGTATCGGCGCTAATTTATAGGTACGCCCATTAATTTGAACGCATGAATATTTCAAATTTACGCCTGTTAAATCGGGTAGCGGTTAATGCGTTTTACGTCCTGTTAATTTTGTGAAGGGATCCTGTAGGAATCTTCTTGGGTGTGAATATGTTTGAAAGTGTTCGGAATTAAAACGGGGTGTGTGTAATTAAACGTGTGATAGTGAAATATATTTGGGCTAAGTTACATTTAGATATTGATTTATATAATTCATTTATGACAGTGTAAAATATTGAGAATGTCTTTGTTGTTGCCTGGATGACTGTTTAGTCTCTAAATCTAGGTGGCGTGCGTGATTTTGTTGAAACTGTTATCCTGTAAAGTTATCGACCAGTTACTATCTACGGCTTGATTTTTAAAATGGTAATCCCAAAAGCACAGTAATAGAAACTATAGCAACTAAACCGCTTAACGTACTACAGTTCAAAATGAAACACTAACTACATAATAGTAACGAGTAATTCGACTGAAATCGGTTGCAGCAAATCGACGGAAAATTCTATGAAATAACAATGTGCAGTGACGAGTGCGATTCCAAATGAAAATTAAACAACACAATATGATTCGCAATCACCCGATATATGGCCCGCACTGACACTTGGCTTACCATAATCTATGCAAATTTAGGAATGTGTTTTGATAGTTAAATTTAGTTTATGTCAGGACATAATCCAGCATTGGTTTAAATACCTTAATATTTAAAGCTATCATCATCTTTCATATTATTATAACCTCTATGCGTTCCAAGAAGGTCCTTAGGGAGTGATGTCATGATCCCTTGGCTTCGCAGGGAGATTAGCGTTTGTTGGCAATATAAATCTTATTTCAGCATGTATGTACATCATATATGAATTTATGCCATGAGGAAATACACGTGTAATATTTCACTCATGATAACAATATATTTTTTATATTCTTATAAGATTTAGAAACTTTTATAAATAAAGGTGAGCACGTTCTTCTAAAAAAGTAGAGTAAAAGCGCCTTAACAAAGTAAAGACGTCGGAGATCCTGCACTCAACGTGCAGGAAACAGATAAATGGATCATTAGGTAACCTATGTGACCCAGATATTCCTACTTAGTTCTGCTAAAAGACAGCAGACAGTAAGTTCATAATATTGTATTATGAACTTACTGTCTGCTGTCTACGGTCGATATTAGTGAGCAGAAGACAATTCTCCACTACTACTACTAACGTACGTAACTACGTACTAGTTATGAAAAAGTTGGAGACAGCAATGAAAACTTAAACCATGTTAGATGTAATATGAACACGGTTTGATGATAGTAAGTAAGTAGTATATGGTAAGAGGGATAGGCTGAAAAAATTGCCCTGATTTATGATTGATCCAGATCTTAGTAAGATTAAAGACTTATTTCTCTGCTAGTAAGAGCAGACTATAAATCCTTCATCCAATCTAAACTTCTCCTTCATCCTGAATACTAAATCAGAATCAGAAAACAAACCAATCTCTTAAATTCCATTCGAAATTATCAATGCAGTGCACTTCCCCTTCGCAAGCGAAATTAGAAGTAATCTTCTAATTTCGTTAGGAGTAATCTCCTAACTAGATAAAACAGAAACTCTAAACTACTAAGCACCGGCACACACATCACGACTAATCCAATACATTAAACGTCGCAGGTATCGTCTAAACACGAAGCGCGAACCGATACGTTCTCGGACATTAATTCTGAACGTGACTCGAATGCCGACTCGATTTAATTGCTTCAGGATAACAAGTTGCCAAGTCGCGTTGTGTGCGCTCGATTGTGGGAATTTGACGTGTTTCGACTCGTGTTAAATGTTGATGAACTGGAATGGAAAGTCAAATAGTCAAGGTTTTCATGACAAATTGGTTCATGGGAATAGTTCCTTGAGGTCCTATGTTGTATTGGGTAAGTTACCCAATACAACATAGGACCTCAAGAGAGAATTTTATGTCATGCTTACTGTTAAACAGTAAGCATGACATAAAATTCTCTAATGGTGCTCTTTACAAAAAAAAAATACTATCTTATGAGGATTTTTAGACTCTATAAAAAGCAGAGCTCGACAAGACAACAATTTAACACATAAAAGCACACACACAATTTATCCATTCCCCTCCATTTCCTTAAACTCGTACCACACAGTCTTCGATCCATATACTCTGTTTTTTCCTTAAGGAACCGATTATGCGTAAAATGATTGTCATAACACACATACCAAGTCAAAAACACGTCCCAACTATCCAAACAACATGGGCCCCATGACGATCCATTTCTCCTAAAACTTTTACGTGGGAACTCCGCAGCAATTTTCATTTAATGTCAGCTGCTATTTGGGACCTCACAATAGCGTTGTGGTTCTTCCGGTCCGTTTTTTGTTATAGCCTGAAATACACGCTACTACCGGTCGGACATGACACAGGGTTCTGTTTCTGGAACAATTCCGCCCTTAATGACAATATTAGCTAAAGCCAGGGAAGGTTTTGGGGGACGCAACATGTTAATCATATAATTTTTTTATGGTTGTTATTTGACTGTACCTGTTTCATTAAATAAAAAGTAAATAAATAAAAAGGCAACACCCGCAGCGTTTGGTAATTTAAATAGATACATATAATGAATTAAAATTTTATTTTATTTAAACAATAGAAACCTACATAACTTAATAGGTCTTTTTAAATAATTTTATGATACATCAAGCCTTTTTAATTTGTGTATGTCAGTGCTGAATAAAACATGACGATAACTTTCGCATCTGCGTCTTGGTCATCGAGATTCCATTTCGTGCAACATCAGAATTCATCGGCCGCTTTTCAAATGTCAAAATACCTTCATTATTTTGGAAATACTAGATGTTTGACACCTCTCACTATGCTTACCTAGCCTTGCATAATAGCGGTACACGTCAAATCAAAATCAGCATTCGAATAATTAGTCGGATGCAATTAATTTCGGTCTAATAACTCGCGATGTTCTATATTAATGCGTGGTCACTTAAACCCATCGGTGGCCGGTTTCGATTCGGATCGAGCGAATTATGTTCGGGTTTAGCGATTAGCAATAAATTGTGGGTAATGCGGTGCCCAGTTATCTCATTCGGTTTTACCTTTGCGTTGTTTTGTGTGTAGTTTCTGTTCTAGAATTGCATGGAGATTTTTGTACAACGGTTTGTACGTTGGTACCTACCTAAGTTATAAAGAAAAATCTCTTTAGCTAAGTCAGATTTTTGTTTTTGTTTTCTTTATAAAATTATGTACGCTTGATGTCTTGAACGTTTGGAGTCAAAAGTTGATTTATTAATTATTTTATTCTTCGAATGCTTTTATTATTGTGCCAAATCTCAAGTGTATTTTGTCGCCACATAAGTTTCCTATGTCTTAGCTTAAGTTAGCCTACTCCATGGGATTCCATTAGGCCCCTATGAATTGGAACAACCACCGATAAGGCGAGGACTACTTTCTCGAAGTTTGTCCTCATTCAAAACTACCAAAGTTCATCCTCTGAGGTGTCCCACAAAGAAATGTTTCCATTTCTTAAGCAAACAGATTCCATTCATGTATATTTGTCTTTCTTTCTTTCCATCATTCCAAAGTTTTCTCATCAAAGAAGTTATTTGGTTACTCTCGCTTCATGAATATAGAATTACTATTCTAATTTTTAGTCGCCTTTAGATTTATTGAAGTAGAAAATAAAAAATGTGTTTTTATGTTGACCTGACGTGAAAACAAAGGTGGTTTGACAATCATTATTTATATTCAGTGACATTCATTCGCCAATGCGCGTGACACGATAGTCAATTTATTTTTGTTAAATTTTTCACATAATAGGTACTTTGCAAAAATTATACTATGTATGATGCTAAGTTTGGACATAAATGCTTATTAAATTATGTCAGGGAGCTAAAACATGATCAAAGCAGCTATCTGTAAACACTTTAAAGCTTTGTGCAACAACCATTTCAGAATTCAATTAGTACAGCTCAGGAATTTGTGTTATCCAAATGAATGAATTAAGTACAGGGGTTCTTTATCGTCTTAGAACATAACAAACTAACTAGTTAGTTCTATATGTATTTATTAATATATTTATATCTGCAGACGACTATGCCGATAATTACAAGAGATTTATCAATTATTTTTATTTCGATATAATAACGACATCTTAGTCTTACATTACTACTACAACTTATTAACACTCATCCGCAAAAGAGCAAAAATAAACTCAAGCAACATCAAATATTAATACATGAACACCACTCGAATCCTATAATGCTATTACGGACATTAATACAAAATTAATCTCCTGTTGATATAGCTTCCAGCTCCTTCTAATCCTTGGGGGAAGTACATTAGCGATAGAAAACCGAGATATTTATTGGATCATTATTACGTGGCTGATCTCTTCCGCTTTGGGAACGGTTAAATCTTGCCGTGTGGAAATTGTTGTTTCGATAATAGTTCTTAGAGTATTTGTTAACTAAAGAAGTGACCAAACTTAGGTAGATGAGCTGTGGAAATTGACAATATGGAAAATAAAAAATTTAATAAAGTAAAATATAATATGGAAAGAAAGAATGAGAAGCTGTAGAAAGCGATAAGGACCGACCGGTCAAGGAAGGTTGAAACATTAATGCTGGGACGAAACTTGACAAAGAGAAGAAGAAGTTTAGTCTGGCGTGTCATGTGATAGACTAGATTGATTGATTGATACAATCAGGCTCAGCTCCTCATAATAACCCTGTTTAACTATATACCTACTTCTTTAGAAAATGTAAATTACTATCTAATAAAAAAAGTTTTGTAACCAACAAAAAATATATAGCAGAGCTCTTTTGACCGCAAAAATTAATAAACCAACTCTGTCACCAACTTCCTAAAACAATTTTATTTTTGCTTTAACTCATAATGACTTTCGAATGAAAAAACACCAGGACTTTGACCCACTTCGCCACCAACGGATGGTCGGTTTGAAGTAACGAGGCGTACGCGGAAATGTACGGGCCTTCCGTCATGACGTGAATGTTCATCAACGTTTAATAGCTGCAGTTTATAAATATGAAGCTTTTCAACCATGTTTTCTATTGTGAAACGAACCGTGGTATAAACTATGAAGGCTTTTATATGCTTTGAGTACTACGGGAATTGAGTTTTTGTTTTAATATGTAGGAAGAATTCAGTTATGGGACTTTTAAAACATTTATGGTACCTACTACCGAATGCTTTTTACTTTGATAAATGATGAAATACTTGATTCGATTTGACCTTCACTTACCATGTGAGGGATTAACAAAAACTAAACTAGCAATTCATACTGATAGCAGCCTAGTTTTTGGTGTAAACGATAAAATAAACAATAAATTCTCAAAAATTTACCTAATACCTACATCTTAGTTTATCAAGTTCATGATTAATTTAATTCTCTTTGTAAAATTTACTTTAAAAAACAAGTTTCAAAATAATGAAAATACAGCACGTTCAATTACATCTCTATATTTACAGAGCTTCGAGTAAACAGAAGCTGCCTCGGGCAGCACAAAAAAAGGTAATTAAGCCTGGACCAATTAAACTCACGAATCCAGTTGCATCAACTTTAAATAGTAACGCAACGTAAATCTCATACAAATAGCGGCTATATTAAACGTTATACATTTTGAAGGATGAAACTACCCTGTGGATCTCAGTAATGAAGTTTGCCAAAGTGGTTTGAAAGTTTTTTAATTTCCCGGTGAGTGAGATTTCAAATCCCCGACAGGAACGTTTTTCCTATTTGGATGTAGATCGTCAGGAATCCAAAGTAATTTCGCTTTTCAATTTAGATATTTCTTTGGTTAATTGGAATAGTTTCAATGATTAGGGAAGTTTGGTAAAATATACAACGTTGTTAATTTTGTAAGAGTTCAAAGTTGTAATGTCGAAATTTTTCTTTTGAAGAATTGAAACTTCCAGCTGTCAATTTATTTGTTTTTCTTTATAAAACTTTGGGTATGAAATATTGCGGCATATACACGGCAAAAGCCAATTACATTAGTGGAATATATGTTTAGATATAAAATAAAATATACACGACAGTCATACGTCATCTCTCAATTATGCCCCAAACATTCTGAAAAGATTTTCCTCCATTGGACCCGGGAACATATCACAATCAGGTTTAAAGAAACTAATATTTATCGCGTGCTTCAGAGTTTATCTGTAATCGGTGTTTGTGGCTTTATAAATTACAAATCTTTCAATTCTCCGTTTAATTCTAGAATAGAAACTCAAACAAAGCTAGCCATACTACGGAAGCATTTCAAGTCAACTAAAGCAAAACGGTTTAGAAGTTCGCAAGTAGGTACTCTGTGAATAGAAAATTCCTTGTAACTATAAACCATTGTTAGCATACGGCCATGTTGAGAAGATTGTTAAAGTATTATTATATTCTGCTACGTCATGGATTTTATTAATGAGATTGTCATTGAAGATTATAGTCCATATTATTATGAATTATTTTATGATCGGGTTCAGGATTCTTGTGTCGTTAAATTTTCCGGGAAGCAGATCAAGGTCAGTCATAATCATGTCAAGTGGAATAGATTGGCTACCGATATGAAAAAATCAGCTTAGTAAAATTACAACATCGTCAACGAGTGTTTTCAAAAAGGTAATAGCAGCATGAATTGCAACTTCTAAATCAATAATGTATAGAACAGATTGGTACTTGCTGAAATGGTAAAAGCTCAAGTACAAGCCTCAAAAATGATCGTGAAAACCAAAATGAAGTCGACGAATAAAAATTATCTATAAAAAAAATTGAAGCACGAACCTTGAAAGAATAAAATCATTAACAGTTTCAAACCTGAAGCCGTGAATAACATAAAAGTAAACAAAGTAAATATGTATTGTGTGCTCATAAAATCCTTTATAAAAATACGTCGGTTTGTAATAACAGAGCGTTTCCGTACATAAAAGTTACAATAACAAAAGGAGGGGCCAACACAACACTGTATTTGTTCTCGCCTAGGGCGGTCGAGGTGAAGCGAGGACGTTGTGAAAGCGATCAGCGAGTAAAAGAGATAAAGAAACAACAGAAAATGAAATTAAAAAGAACGCTTATGAAAATTATCGAAGATGCTGCGTTTACTAGGACTTCTATAACATAATTATCAATCAATATTGTTCCACGTCTGGGATGACTTTTTGAAGAAATCATCAATCATTTACGCAATGAGTCGAAATAGAGAGAGGGGTAAAGATCTTGGGCTAAAACCATTATAATAATTTTTATCACGTTATTTACGAATTTTCTGCAAAATTCAATTAAAAATGGTTCAGAGAATTGATAGGAAAACCTATAAGGAAAAGGCATAAACGTTGGAGACTAGAACATAGGCTCAACTAGAATAGTCTCTACAAACTAAATGTATTAAAATGTGGAGATAGCATACGAAAATAAAAAGAGTTATTTTATTTTTAAAACATTTCAATTAAATAAACACTCTTCCCGCGAACACAAAGACCATGTTCCACAATAATTATTATGATGGACTTAGGCCAAGATAAATGCACGCAGCTTTGGCTTCGTCACTGGCGCACATTTGCCAAAACGATTCTCCTGAATGTGACACTGTTACTTAGAACGATGTTTGGCTATTATGTTAGGATGAACCCCCTGAAATATTTGAAGAGGCTATGATTTTGGGAGGAGTAAGATAGTTTTGGTTAAAGGATGAATATGGAGAGGCGGAAATTGTTTGTGATAGCGTAACAGAGAAGGCTACACTGATTAGTATGGAGATAAGGTGAATCATGGTGAGGATGATGTTTTTGGATGTTGTAATGTCAATTATAATATTGATGATCCACTCATGTTTTTTCCGGTTCAATTACAGAGAGCAGGCTATAGTTTTTTATTTTCTTACCATAAATTAGTGAAGGAGGTTACTGTTATGAAATGTACACATAAATACATAAAACCACGCCTTTTTCCCAAACGGGTAAGCAGACACTGCAGAACGCCACCTGCTACATGGTACATCTGGTCATACACACACGCCTTATTGCGCGCGCACTAAAGTAGGTAATGTACAAGTTGTATTATATTTTGCACCTAGTGGCAGAAAAAACCAGTGGTGAAAAAAGTCTGGTAAATATAAACGAAGCCAAGCAAATTGCTGGCACTATGTTGTAAAGATAATTCATACAGTCCATGTGAATGCACGTCGGACGCACGTACTGCTAAAATGACTCGAACACATAAATGAAGGAAGTTTTGACACATTCCCCGTCCGTGTTATTTTGTACTAAGTTGGAAACATCATTGGGAAGGTACAGTTCTTCATACCAGGTTTGTTGAATATTTTGTTAGTTTGATAAAAAGAAATATTTTTTTGCTATTATAGTTACTCGATCAAACTGTGTTTCTTCCTAGATATGTATATACACATATATTGTTTTGCCGGCAATTCATCTCTTTGAATCCATATCACAGCTAAGCTTAATTTTATGACAAAATTAATAAAAGATAATTCCCTGGTCAATCGTTTTTAATGTGCCATTTACAATAGACTAGCTTCTAACACTCTTAAAATATGATGTCTGACAACAATGACGCGACACGCGACACGTTACAATAATACTTCCATTTAGCTTTCAGCTAATAAATCGTGTAAATTCTAATTGCTTAATAATAAATTCACGATGTCAAAGTGTAGGCTTCGTTACAAAGGTTACAGAACACTAATTAGTAGCAATTAAGATTAATGTATATATTATATTCTGAATTGAAGGGCTCATTACAAAGAGTGGCCCTTGAGAAACAATCGTTAAAAATTCAAGACTCTTGGGGACAGAATGACGGCTGGAAAAAGTTTTTAACAATTATTCGTTTTGAAATAAAAAAGTACAAGTCGCTTGACGTCTTCAATAAATAAACGTGTAAAAACTTTAATCCTCTAATTACTTAACCATAAGATCACAGCTTTAAAAAAATATAATATTCGGTAGTTAGTAGAGGCCCTGAACATGATGACTACTATTAAGAACGACTTCCAGTTCGTCAGAAATATTTGCTGAAGAGGATTTTGTAAGTTTTTTATTTAATTGTTTTATTTGAAGAAATGTAGATAAGCTTTAATTTTATTAACATAAATTAAAAAATAATAATTATTGCTTGATATTCAAGCTGTGTTGTTCGTTTTACAGAGATTTTTTTAAAAATAACTCTGTGTTAAAATCGCGCTGACGAAATTGTTCTGCAAACACAATAAAAATAAATTTGCATAATTTCTTTGATAAAACAAAATTCAGGGAAGTACGTTAACAATACATAAAACTGGAAAGGAAATGATGACGTCACAGAGCATTCTATAAAAGTTATCGTGATTTTTACAATATTCCTGTCCATTTTTGCATTTCGGATCCTGTACAGTTTGATATTAATTGGAGATTGAGAAACATGAAACCGGTGGTAATTATACATTTACATGTATATTATTCCTTTAAAAGCCATTAAATAATGGTAGGATGTTATATAATAAATGTTGGTCAAGTAAGTGATATTGAAAACTTATACAATCGTGGCTTAACTCTCTTGCAAAGACATGGCTTTAGATCACAGGGTGGCATTAGAACTTATGCTAGGGATTGACACTATTGACAGCTCACTCTCAGCTCACTTCACCTAACTTTTCACGGTGAGATTTTTTCAGAATCGATCGGCAGGTATATCTACTGGGCTAAGGCATCTGGGTGATCGAGAAACGATTTTGAAGGGACGTAACGTCGCCCATCTTGCTCCACAATGGGAACAACACCCATGGGAAAAGAAAGAAGGACAACAATATTAGATCCAGAAATCACTCAACAGTCAGCCAGTGACAAATCACCAACATGTTTACGACTAACCCAATATATTGAAACTTTTACTTACACTCCAGAAATATTTATTTTCCATTCTAGACATTCCAAAAAAGGTAATCTGTCGTTGTAAAAGATCTGAAGAAAGGAACTTTAATCTGGCCGGAGGCGGCGGGCTCACGTCCCGCTGTCAAATAAATAAGATTCCGCGCCGGTAATTTAACGTGCTCTAACGTCAAACGTGAACGATTACGTTTCGGTTTTTGTTTGGTGATGGCGCGAGTTGCAAGTTGCTGGTGAAGTGGTGACTGTAGATGGTATTTTTGATTTCGGAGACTTCACGTCCCTGCTAACACTTTGACCTTGAGTTAGGCTAATATGGAGTTTCAATAGATTGGTCTTCTCCTACTCTTATAGCCATCGACATTCATACTCAAAACTTTCCGCACGACATTTTCCTCATTCCTCCGTATCACATGCCCATACCATGACAACCGATTTCTATACAACTTGTCAGTTAACGGTGCCACTTTCAGACTTTTTAACTAAGACCAATAACTGTGACAACGTGTTCGTATGTAAATGCGTCTCGAAAAATGTTTGAAGGAGACAACGCTTTACACAGCCGAAATAGCGCCTTGATTAACGGCTGAATACTGTACTTCTGTACTTTCTAGTGGCCCAAAAATATAAATGTAAGGACCCCAGCCTTGTTAACATTAAACTAGGAGGGGTTAACTGGGCAAGGTTTAGAAAGGCTCCTGAGGCTGATGATATCACAATATATTTATCCGTCCTTTGAAGATTGTCCGATTTTCCACATCAACATTTTTTGCTTATTTTAAAATCTCTCTTCGCTTCCTCCCACAACTTGTACCAACCCAGTCCATGTCTTGGAACGGAAACCGTTGTCATTATTGTCAATCCGTCCGACCCACGTACGTCAATGGCCACAGTTGTGACCGGCGACTATAATGGCATCCACCAGCGTCTGTGTGAAACCTTCGTAATAAGGGTTTAGATATATTTAGCGGTTTTGAATAGAAAAACGTAGTTATTGGTGATTTTTTATACAATATTTTCAAACGTTTCAACTCACAACCTTCAATTTGATTTCTGCAGTAGGCTAATAGACGTTGCTTTCTTTTAATATCTATCTATACTTATAATAAATCTGTAGAAGTGAAAATTCTGTACATTGAAAATATCAAAAAAATAATTTACAGGGGGTGTTACTAGACCGACACCGAACCCAAAAATGTGATTAAAAAAATTTTTGTCTGTCTGTCTGTCTGTTTGTTCAGGCATCACGCAAAAACTGCCGGTTCGATTACGATGAAACTTGGTATAATTATTCTTTAATATCCTGGGCACCACACTGGGTACTTTTTATCCCGGAAAAGTATATACAATAAAAAACAAACTTAATTTTGCGGTTCGATCCCTATACCCGATTACCACTGTCTGTACTGTACCAACCGCAAATACTAAGTTTGTCGTAGGTTGGGTCACCCGCAGTGGAGTTCATTTTTATTCCTTTTAGTTTTTAGAGTTATTTAGGTTTATTTTTATATGAGTCGTAGGTATAGATTTTAATTTTAAAGTATAGGTAGTATATTTGATAGTGTACGTAGTGACCGTAGGTTATTTTATAATACTGTTAGGTAGGATTAGTCATTCGTATAGATATTAGTTTTTAGGGATTTTGCTTATTTATTGAGTTTAGATTAGTTATCATCAGAAATAGGTTTATTTAGGTAGGTATTTAATTTTCTGTTATTGAGTTTTTTTTTTAATTAGGTAGGTACTTAGGTAAAGATATCATATAGGTACCCTCTTAATCACCACTAATGAGACACAATTGGTTTTCTACTGTAATTAGCCACAAAGGGCCCGCGAGATAGATGGCATTCTGGGGAAGCACATACATTTTATCCTGTTAGCACGTTCCCGTGGGATAATTTCCGACATCCACGCGGGCGAAGCCGCGGGCAGAAGCTAGTTTTACAAATAAGAGCTGAGGTCACATTCAGCAATGTGCGCTTTTATAATTCTGCACGTCACGTTATCAATTGCGGTAATTTGAAAGCGTCTTCATATATTTCCATAAATTTTAATTCCCTGAGTTATCGTAAGGTCGTGGCCGAGAATATAGTATACATACATTGGAAAATATAAAAAATCACATTAATCGAAGAAACATTATTATTATTATTTTCTATCAAATCCCGATCAACACAAAATAATCTACTGGTAGACCACCTTCTCAAACAAAAAACTCGATAATCAATCACTCGAAATCTAAAGGAAGTTGACAAATCACTTTACTATAAACTTCACAAGATTCTTTCTGAGTTAACTGGGTATTTACATTTTGTTCCTCAAAGTTACTGTTACAAATTGTATGGAGGCAGGCTGGTGGAATATTAACAGGGAATGGCTACGGTTATGGCCTGGCAACCTGACAATCTGTGCACTATATGAACCATAAACCCTACGAGTTAATGCCTTCTGTGCGTGTAGAGAAAGAAACATTATGATATTACATGGGTAAATAGATTCTTGGCTAGTAAGTGGGAAATCGCGTTAAGTTGGATAGGTAATAATAACGTTGGAGCGCTTTTAGAAGACAATGTTTTTGATCAATCTGTTTATGGCGATATTTCACTGTCATTCCAAGCAACACACAAATTGGTGACAGTATGTGGAAGATTACATAGCTACCGCCACAGAACAGATAAAACCTCTTTTATCTGTTCTGTGGCTACCGCCAACACTTTCTCCGAATATAATCATGTCGCCAAGATCTCCTCCAAACTTGCTGATATTTTTTTTGAGCATGCAATGTCATGGAAGTGGTCAAATACAAGGACATGAATGTTTAGTCGATGAGTGAATATGTTTTCGAAAGTAATATAAGGTATCCTTGTAACCAAAACACAGCGCTGCTAGTGGTCGCTAAAAATTGTTATAGGTGGAATTACTTCCCCGACAAACTTTTCACAAGACCTCAACTTTATTAGTAGAACTCCTTGTTGAACAAAAAACCACCTACAACTTTTGTCCACCTTTTAAGTACGTACTCAAGTCCACTTACTTTTACGAATATGATTTATTTATACTGTTTTCCGAGTTAGGTACAAAAATATGCTGAAAACTTTATTTTTTGCCATCTGTAGTTACGGCTCAGGCACAGGCACTCTGGCTCAATCAACAAAAAAGATTTTTGAACCCTTCATAAATTAATTACGAGTACTACAATTTGCCCACTCCATTTTAAGAGCCGCCATGATTTTATGGAAATGGAACAAAAAGATTTTGAAGTGTATGAAAAACGTTATATCGACCCTTTGACGGACCCCCAGTGGTTCCGTACAAAGGAATTTTTAATTCAATTTTTTCACAGTTAGTTACATAGCATAGCGGGTGGAATAGAGTTTGGTCGAGGTTTTATTGAATTTTGTAACGAAATAGTGACCAACAATGAAAACTAGACTCAGTGTCAAACAGTGATACGCTCACGGTCAACGATTACAAAAATGAACCTACACGCGATGTTGAAGAATTGTTTTCTGACTAAAAATATGGTGTTCCACGATGAAAATATCCATGGTGTTCGAGATTTTGTAATTATTTTTCTTTGCAAGACTATGCGATTTGACGGTAATCAGATTTTCGTAAAAGAGCATAGGAATGTGAAATAGAGAACTTGACACTTTATTAAATACCTAGTTCAAAAAGTCCATAATTCTTCTAATGAATTCAAATTGAGAAGATATTTATTATTTTCACAAACGTGTCATATGTTTTCATATTGGTTCATAGTTCGGTACATTTTCTGTCACCTCAATATCCTAGGTCCCCTAACTTTTACTTGGCACGTCTTATAAAACTACTACGAACATTTCGATAGCTTAACAGCTATTCTATTCTTTTTGATAACCATTCGCTTGTGGTAACCCACAAGCGAATGGTTATCAAAAAGAATATAAGTGTGTGTAACGCGGTTGTCCTTAGCCCCTCCGCCGAACGTATCACTGAACGAAGTGGTTAGAGGTAGGTTTCGATATCGCGACAATGAAGTAGTGAGTAGGGGAAGGCCAAAGATACGATGGAAGGAATGTGAGAATGATGATATGGTTAGAAAGGGGGAGACTACCGAGAATGGAATGGGCAACTAGCTTCATCTTTTTGACTGACCGACCCTTGACGATTTAAAAGTAATTGGTTTAGTTGAAATAAATAGTTTGAGTTTGAGATGACAACTAATAGAGAAATATGGAAGAAAAATACATGTAGCGTCAACCCCAAATAAATTGGGGTAAAGGCATGAGAATGATGAGTTAACTTAAAATAATAAAGATTTTCTAACGGTAGTTCATTACATAATCAAAATTAGAAAATTACTTCAATCCTCAAGCCATGCTTGCAAGTAGGTAACCAGTGTGTGAAATGAGACATGAGTGGCTCAGAGAAAAAACTGAGTCAGCCAACTGGCGATTGCATTTTCGTCACAGTAAAGTAGACAATTGCCAAATCTTATCACGATGACGATTTAAATGTGAAAGAAAGAAAAATATTTTATTTGGTGTATACTCAGGACATTCAAATGATAAAAAAGGAGCATTTAAAACTAACAAAGTCACATTAAAAACAAGCAATAAAACTAAAAAAACAGATCTGTGCGAGGCCAAAAAGGCTGCTATCGCAGCATGCTGCGACATTTAAAAAATAAATACCGCAGCGCTGGTATTCTGATAGGGCCCGAAATGAACGGTTGAAACGAACAGTTGCAATAAGTGCTGCGACTTATTTATTCTCCGCGTGTTCTGCGGTCGCGCTATAGGAACGAGACCTTAGCATTTCGCGGCGCAGCCCGTGATTGCCGAGATCAAGGGAATTGCTTAGTAATTCCCTTGCAATATTCCGCTCTAATACCGCACTGTGGGGAGTGTAATATAAGGATTCTTTCCGTCAGCATAAAGAAAATGTTCTAGTGGGAGAGAATCTAAGAAATAGTGAGTTTTCTACTTTGGTTTGGAATCTCAGTGCTTGGCGTATGTCTATTAGTTTTGTCTAAATCTTTGTTGGTATTGTATGTTATTAAATAATAAGATTTATTAGGCATTAAGTGTGAATTTGGTAAAAAAATGCTAAAGCATTTTGTAATTTACTAAGTTAGGTATAAAATAATCATTACCTATGGAAAAAAGTACGACAGAAAACCTATATATCATTAATTAATTTTCACAAACAATATATTTAAACACTCTTTGTATTCTATCATAAAACAATGTGACCGCTTTTATATTTAGCCAAACAACTTAGCCTAGCCTACACAAATGTACCTATAGGTACCTTACTAATATCTCGTCATCCCGTCCACCCGCCCGAGCGTCCGAAATATTATTCCTGAATGTAATAAAAATGAAACATAAATCACTAGAAAAATATTCCCATTTATGTACGGCCATCATGGCTAATGTATTTGGTTGGCAAGTCAGAGGTGGCAGGTAGAATTAGGACAAAAATAGGTAAACATGTACTCCGGTTGTAATAAAAGTGTTTCTCTCGCAGACAATCGTTTGGATTGTTGAGATATGATACAAATCACGCAAGTTCGAGGATGCTTCACGCACAACCTCCTAATTGCAATCAATACTTTAGGAGAAATTCCTTGTTAAAGTTCACTAACTGTTCGTTCGTTCATTTGCACCACAAATCATTTAATGCATTTAGCGGTAAACATATTTCTATTCCATTTATTAATTTTTTTGGCAAGCATAGCCATGTCAACCGTTCTGCCAATATTAAAAGTGGGTTGGAAGTGATTTGAGTATTTAAACATCATTCTGTGCCTGTCATCTTCAAACGTTTAACAGAAACAGAAATATAATTAATGTAAATTCGTTTACAGTCATTTATGTTAAGTATAACAGTATAACAACTATCGCAACCTGAGGTAGTACATTCTCTGAAACGTATTTAGGTACAGATCTGGGGTCTAAAATCTTAGTTTTTTTTTTAAACAACTAGTGCAACAATAACGATGATACCTATAGGACGGTCCGAAAGTAGTTAATCCGTCTAACGAACTAAAACACCTAGGGATAATAAGAGAGAACTGTCAAATCGTGTTGTCATTCATTCTAAGTTCGGCTCCGAACTGATATTATGTCAGTTTGTGATACGGAGTAGAAACGTAACTAAGGCTGAAACTCCGGATTTCATGCTTAGGGAGTAGAACCCCTGTAGTTAAGCGGGCCTAAGTGGATAATGTTTTTGTCCTTTACTGTACAATATTTTTTGGAAAAAAATGTGTATGAGTAGGGACTAGTAAATTTTTGCCTTGGGAGGTAACTTTTGGTTAAAAACGTGTGTGGTACCCCTGGGTCTAGTTTTATATTGAACCCTTTTACACCTTTGAAAAAATCTGTTACGTAATGGTCTTTAGGGAATCTTAATATTAGGGCTAAAGAATGGCCAAGGGCGATTCGTACTTTCGTATATCATCAAGCTAACCTGCCTATTTTCTGTTTTTTTCCATACTTTTTATTTTGTAAAGCTTCATAGGTAGGTACAGGTATTTAATGGCTGTTAACAATATTTATTATAACACTGTGTGCCCTAAGCCCGCACTCACGCTTTTCTGTGACTTATGTAGTCCATTTTCATACAGAAAAGCGTGACATAAATGCGGGTGTAAGTCAGACGAGCTATAATAATAAATAATAATAATATCCCTGGACATTTCACACAGCGCCATCTAGTCCTAAGCTAAGTAACCTAATGCTTGTGTTATGGTAACAAGATGGATGATAAAATACTTATATACATTTTTTTTTGTAAATACATACATATTATAGATAGAAAAACACCCAGACTCGGAACAAATACATGTAGGTCATACAAATATTGGGTCCGTGCGGGAATCGAACCCGCGACACGCAGCGCAGCAGTCAATCGCTTAACCACTGCGCCGACCGTGCCGTCAAAATAGTATACGATACGTGTGGCTTAAGTTATGTCTTAATTCACGGCGTTTAACAGCCTCACTACGCTCGGGCGACAATTTCGTGCAATAAAGAACTAATTAAGTCACCGTATCGTAATATACTATTTCGTCTATATTTATTATGATTTCCCGTAAGTTTTAGTCAATAAAGAGAGCAGTGGTAACGGCCTCGACTTACGAGTTGTGGGTCGTGGGTTCGAACCTAGACAGGCGCTTTAATTGGTGTAATTTATTTCATCACTCTTAAAAACGGCGAAGGTAACGGGTGACGGTATTTTGTAGTGTGCCATGTATTTTTTATGCTATGTATTTTTGTGGTGTACAATAAAGTAAGTATATATAAATAAATAAGGAAAACATCGTGAGGAAACCGGCATGTCTAGATAACACATGTATTTGAACTTTTTGGTCTTACCAAAAAGTTGAAATACATGTGTTATCTATCCGCACTGGGCTCGCGTGGTGGATTACAGCCCACTCACTTTCTTCGAGAGGAACCCTGTGTCCCAGCAGTGGGAACATAATAATCTGATTGTGCAACCTTTAATTTAGTGGCTTATGTGTTAAACGAAACAAATTAAATCAATGTTAATTGTGTTAACACCAAATCATCCCTTCGCTAAGATTCACTAATTGCTACGATATAAATAAATAACACCTCATCAAAATATACTGAGAATTAGTACCTAAATAAATTACCAGTTTTCATCAAGTAATTCTAAGAAGTCCAGGATAGGAAATTATTAGATAAATGACAACAGGCACATCATTTGACATTTTGAACAAAGCAAGCAAGAGCCTATAGAAATTCTAAGATTAGAATTGTATGGATAAAGGAAAGTTTGTACTACCCACGCCCCTTAATTCGGTCAATGGAAATTTATGAATGTGCAATTGTAGAAAAAAATCGATGTTGTAATATGTAGTTTCTTTTCCAACTTAAGTATCAGGGCCATTACCTCGTAAAAAGGTTCATAGTGCAAGTCAAAAATAGAGTTTTACCTTTTCTATGTTCTATGCTATGGGTCTGGTTTCTTCGTGCTTATAGTACTTCAAGTTGACCATTGTGCGTGGGCAATGGCGGCCGTCGTTAGTTATTCAAACCAGCCCATCCACCCGTTTTACCTTTTATTTCGCGACTGTACTTCGCTAACCATTCAAAGATCAAAGCAAACGTCACGCGTCCGTAAACCAATTAGAATCAATTATCGTAGCAGTGCATATTTAATTACTTCGTTATTTGCTTATTAGCAAGAACAATGCTTGACAATTTCCCTCAATTAAACTATGGTAAAGCGCAATATTGGTTTATAGCATTTTGGTGAACAGTAATGGTGATAGAAAGAAATATAAATAAACCTATTTTTTTCTATTTTACTAAATTGATAAATTTACACTAGGTACTAAATTAAATGACTAGCTATACTAAAACAAAAGTACACTTAGACGCTGAAGTACTCGTCCACATAATATATAATATAATATGTTTTGTAATGTGATTTAATTCTTTAATATTTAAAATTTTAATCGTTGAGTCAAATAAGATTTACCTATCACAAGCGACCCTTTTTAAAATAGCAATAAACTTTATTGAACGTGATCGTTCCATCAACGACGAATTTATTGAATTCCATATTAAAATCCTTCTACATTTCGTAAAAAAATATTACTTATATTTAAATACCGAGCAATTCCACATAAAAAAAACCAATATCTATAATAGTACCGTACCATATATTTTACTTCTACGTCTTCAAATGAGGAAATGATATGTGATTACATATCATTTTCTCATTTGAAGATGCAGAAGTAAAATCCTACAAGAGTTTTTCAAGCGTACTTTTTCATGGTAAAGCGCTGTCGGACATTTTTCAGCAATGCGTCGTCGCTTGTCAGGCGGTATTATGAAATGGTGGAGTGCTTATGAAACTTGTTTTGCGCGATGCGTCTCTCGAGTGCTGTACGTTTGTGTCTACGTGAAGACGTTGGCTGCGTGTGCGATTTAATGAACAGTGCGCTGAGGTTGGGTAGGGTTTTCTTTGCGGGGGGGTACTGGATCATATATAGTACGGTTATGTATGTATATACATGAGGGCCCGTGGCTAAAATAATAACAGCCGCACAGGTCGATCGGTCAGGTTAAGCTACGCTTGCCGCGGTTGGTCTGTGGATGGGTGACCATCTCGACATACCGAGACCCCTCCGTGCCTCGGAAAGCACGTTAAGCCGTTGGTCCCGGCTGTCATTCGTGGATCTTTGACAGTCGTTACGGGTAGTCAGAAGCCCGAAAGTCTGACAACCAGTCTTACCAAGGGGTATCGTATTGCCCAGTAACTGGGTTGTGGAGGTCAGATAGGCAGTTGCTCCATGTAAAATACTGGTATTCAGCTGCATCCGGTTAGACTGGAAGCTGACCCCAAAATAGTTGGGAAAAGGCTAGGCAGATGATGATGTATGTATATACATATAGATTCATAGACAGTACGGGATAGTTTCGCATTTTGTCAATATACATACTAATTAATATTTATTATTTATTTTTTTACCTAATATTATGAATTTTAAGGATCTATCTTAATTATACATATGATTAGGACTAAATTAAAATGATGAATAACTTAAACCGAATACAAAGACTATAGATTAAATTGAAACGATAAACAAAACGATTAATTATACAGAATCATACCTATCATCTAATATGTACCTCGATAATTAAATTTTTCAGAAAGGGTCGTTCAACAAGTACTTTATTTAGGAGTCTACATTCAAGTATACCTCATTTCAGCACTTGTCACATGACCTCTTATCTCATGCAGCAGCAACCAAAAATCCGCGTTCAGTGCACCTCTACCGCATTATGCAATAAATCCCGCTAACTTCCTGAACTAACTCGAGTGAATATTCAGAATCCAGTGTTTTATAAGAAAACTCAAACTCGTGCCCAAAGTTCTGCGAGGTCTTTGTAATGAAAACTTAATTTGTAAGGCGATGACTAAGTGCGCTCTTAATGTTTGCGGAAAAAATGCTCGTTATGTTAGCAGTGGAAGGGTTCTTTCTCATTTCATTTACAGGATGATATTTTGTATATATCCATATGATTTTTTTTACGGGTGTATGTCTAGAACACTTTTGAATAATAAATCCTAGTTATTAAGGATGGGAAAAAATAGTCTCACTTCAATTATTTAATAACAACAACTGTAAGTTCTTTAGGTGAAATATTACACACACAACTCTATTTACAAACTTCTTCATATTACATGAATATGAGCCACTGACAAAATAGCTGCATATGACTTCCAGAATTTTCGACGCAACACACGCGTCGTGCAATATAAGAAAGAAGTGCAAATATGTAGAAGACACTGTGACTGTCAAAATTGCAAAATCTTGAATTCAAAAAGCCAAGACGAATGGTAGAAACCGAAATCAAAATATTTTTAGGAATAAATACGAATAGGGTTGATTTAATAATAATCTTGAACGACTATGTTGAACTAAGACCTAGGTCTATAGCTCTCCGTCCGATCAGGACTAGGCCTGTGCCGGACGGCGTGTACCTACGTGTTCCACGCGCGCCTCAAAGAGATGTCAGCATAAGCGACGGGGCCCCATAGGGCCGAAGCCTGCCAGGGTAGCGGGAACATCCGAAAGGGTTCACCGCTGCCCTGGAACATAAAGGGCTAAGGAAGGAACACGGGTGGGTTTTAGTCAGTAAGAGTCTGACACTCCCTTCTGCTCCACCCAGAGCGGGAGGAGTCATTTGATGATTTCCCATCCTCAAAAAAAAAAAAAAAAGACCTAGATCTATAAAAGTCACTTAACACGTCATTTGGCTTTGACATGTTCCCGTCTTTGTCTTGCACTTGTAGTTTGACAGTGTGGAGGTCAAATAGGCAGTCACTCGGCGTAAAATACTGCAAGTCTATTCTGTAAAAATCTCAACGTGAAAATGTAGGCGAAGTGATTTTGAAGTTTGCTGTCAATAGTGTCAATCCCTAGCGAATATCCCTGGTGGATAGACATCTCACTTCAAGCTCACTTCACCTAAGTTTTCACGATGAGAGTTTTACAGAATCGACCGGTTGGTTATCAGATTCATCCGGTTAGACTGGATGCCGACCCCAACATAGTTGGGAAAAGGCTAGTCAAATTGATGTAGTTTCAAAGTTGAGCGAGTAACAGGAATTATAACGTTTAACGTGTACGTGCTAATAATTGTTTATAGATCTCGGCCTAAGTGTGTATTTAAATATTGAGACCTTGTTCGGTATAACATTTTACACACAAAAGAATAATACAATGACACGTGTTAGTGTTTCAAGTTACCTCTAACGTAAACTGATTAGCAAATAGCACCAAGCTGTAATAATAAATAATAATAATATCCCTGGACATTTCACACAGCGCCATCTAGTCCCAAGCTAAGCAACCTAATGCTTGTGTTATGGTAACAAGATGGCTGATAAACTACTTATATACATTTTTTTTGTTGTAAATACATTCATAAATTATAGATAGAAAAACACCCAGACTCAGAACAAATACATGTAGGACTTATAAATATTTGTTCTGTGCGGGAATCGAATCCGCGACACGCGGCTATTATGTAATTACCTACATAATTATATCTAACAACTCAATGCCATTATTAGGCAGGCCGGTTTTTTGATCCGTAGTCAAACTCAACCAATCGTTAAAAATAGTAACAAATGGTAAAATTTTTGCAAAATGTGTTTTTTATATATTTTTAGTTTATCTAATAATATAATATCATTGGTAATGTTCCAATAATTAACTATTGCTTAAAAAAATAGCCATTATTGACCATTAGATTCACTAACTAAGCCATTGGTCTCGGCTGTCATTCGTGGATCTTTGAAAGTCGTTACGGGCGACCTTATCGCCAGTCCTGCCAAGGGGTATCGTATTACCCAACAAGTGGGTTCTGGAGGTCAGAAAGGCAGTCGCTCCATGTAAAATAATGGTGTTCCGCTGCATCCGGATAGACTGAAAGTCGACCCCAACATAGTTGGGAAAAGGTTAGGCAGATGATGATGGTCTCAAAGGTATTATTAGTAAAACAATGAAGGTAAACTTTAAAACAAAATCCTCTCCAGCCAGATAATAACTGTCTAGCCCGAACGTAACAAAAAGCTTAAGTTTCAAATTATATCAAAATTTAATTATGAAGGTTGAGTAATTTAATAAATTACTATTTAATTATAAGTAACAAGCTACCAGATTTATATCTTTTTTATTCTTGCGAGTTTCCAAATATAAAATGAAGCCATATTGAGGTGCATAACATTTTTCAGAACATGGCCGTCCATCTTCCAATTACTGTTTTAATGATCCGTCTAAACCAAAATACACGTCTTCGCGAGTTCTAAACGGTGTATGCCAGCGTATAAGTAGGTATAGCTCCTTCCATATTTATTCCATAGTACTGACGACGAAATAAGACATCTCATTCGAACAAACGTGACGAGAACCCACTCTTCCATATCTCTAAAACTTTAAAGCAGTAAGTACTACGAGGGTTTATATCTCCTTACATAGCTCCCTCCGAGATTCAACTTCAACTTTCATTTACTTCACGGATGCCAGTGTAAAACTTATCTGGGAATCCAAGACTTGTGCAAAGCATAACTTGTGCAAGTATGCGACAGTGACACCTCTAGGAAGTCCTCATATTGAGCTCAGCTGAAGAATTGACGGAATTTCATTTGTTAGTTTTCCTGTTGCAGAAATTGTTTCAAAGTGTTCAGATTGAGTTTCAGAGAGTTGAGTAAGCGCATCTCACTGGAGTTGTGAAAAGGAAAGATTTATTTTTGCAAGAACAATGAAGGGCGGAGTTCTCTTGTTTTAATTCTATTGTTGGGTCGGGGTTATGACTCATACCGACTGTCACCATTATTATATACTTTATTCTGGGAAATGATATGAAATTGTTGATTCTATAAATCATCATCTGCCTATCCTTTTGGGATTGGCTTTCATTCTAACCGGATGCTGCTGAGTACCAGTATTTTACATGGAGCAACTGCCTATCTGACCTCCACAACTCAATTCCTGGGTAACATGAAACCCCTTGGTAAGACTGGTTGTCAGACTTTCGGGCTTCTGACGACCCGTAACGACTGTCATAGATCCAGGAATAAGAGCCGGGACCGACGGCTTAACGTACTTTCCAAGGCACGGAGGGGTCTTGGTATGTAAAGATGGTCACCCATCCACGGACCAACCGCGGCAAGCGTAGCTGAACCTGATCGATCAACATCTGCGGCTATTATTACTTAGCCAAAAGCTCCTCTTGTTTATTCTATAAATATTACATCGGAATCACTTTTACATGTCATATAAAAAAGCTAGATGGAGCCGACATTTCCCTCCATTTCCATTTCAGTCAATATCAATTTCATTTCATGGCGAAACAAACAATGGGGTCAGAGTCCCTTTTAAAGTCCAGACATAATCTTGTGAAGACCATGTAGATTAGTGTCTTAAATGGCATTTTGATGAAAGAACTAGTGACAGTGGTCATGCGGTTTTTTTCATTAGGACCTGACTTCTATTTTGTGACTTAATAAGTCAATAAAGTATAAGATTTTTTTTTAAACAGCTGAGTGTAAATGATAAATGATTTTATTTTGTAAGTAGGTTTGTACAAACACTTTTACACGTCAATCATATTTTAAAACTAGATGAGGTCGGCGTTTCCTATCTGACTTGTAAAACACAAAATATAATCTTAACTCAATAGAATCAGTCTGTTTGATATTGTGGCTACATTAAAACGTAACGCTCGCAATATAATATACTATGTTGGGTCCAAACTAGGAAACTAAGAAAGTTATAACCGTAAACCGGTGGTAGAAAGCATTTTCTTTTCTTAAAATGTAGAGATTCTACGTCTTAGGAGCAGGCGTCACATAATACAGTTACTAAGCTTTGTCACCCGCTGGGAAATCTTTTGTTTGGCCACAGGTTTATAAAGGCTAAGAATTTAAACTAAATTTAATAAAAATATCATCGCGGCTAGTTGGAAAATATAAACATTATAAAGCACCTACATCACGAACGTTACGAAATGAAATATTAATGAAAATTAACGTATAAAATATTAAGAATTTTAGTTTAGTTTAATATTAATAATCACTTTAAAAATGTTACAGAATATATTGTTACAAGTCTGTTAAGTAAGATTAAATCCAAGTCATTTATATTTGAGCCAAATAATACCAACTCCAACATACCCAGTGTTTGACGTTTATGACTAAGTGTCTAATTAGTATTATACCCAATTTTAATCCAACAATTTTTTTAGAAGTCTATGAATGAAAATTATATACGATAATAAAAGCTATGTATCATTGTCGAGCGCCATTAAACAATCTGTGTGGGTTGTTCAAAGGTATAGTATTCCATCAACGACTAATTACACGATAAGAATAGTTGGTCGCCACTTCTTCTTCCCAGCGATAGCACTAGGAAGTGGTGAAGGGTGGGCGTTTTTGGGGGACTGTCTTTTGTAATTTTGACGTTCGAAAAGTGCTGATTCTCAGCCTAATTTAAATAAATGACTTTTGAATTTGTTGTTGTAGAAAGAAAGTTCAATGTTTGACGTACGTTAGGGTATGTCCAGGGTTGAATGTACGCATTGTGTGGACCTTGACTGGGGTTTTCATCAAATTCATATAACGAGCGAATATTATCATAACAGGGGCAGTGGCAGCGGTTAACAATATTTTTCCGCCCGTGAGTCTACGTCACCGATAAACTTCAGTTATCTCCTGTGAACAATTTTATTACATGTTTTGCCGCAAGTTTGTCTGTGATTTATATCGATGAATCGTTCAGTTTCAGCTAAATTGTGGTACTGATCGGTTCGTCGACTCCTCTCGGCAACTAGTCGAGACAACTTCACAAGTAATCAATTTGAAAATGTTTTTTTCTGAGACTGAAATATATCAGTTTTAGTGTTAAAATATCTGCATGGTAGACGTAGGTACAACTATTAGGAAAGAAATTAGATTTCTTTAAAACAACACTAATTTTAACAGCTTAAAATTCACAATTTGGTATTAAATCTTTAACGTTCATTTATGAAACTTTTGCCGTCAGCGCGGTAGTTCCTCACTATTCATTTGATACTTACTTTATTAAGACACAATCCGAAACGTGCTTAACCTAAATTTCGCAGACACCATCAATATTCTATCCTGCTTCAGATAGCAGCTAGTCTGCAAACTAGTCTATTTTATCGCAGCTGTACAAACTGTTCGTCTAGAATTGAATCCGTAACAAGAAACTATACCCTGTATGTGATGCGCAGTACCACAGAATAGGAAAGTAGCGTAGTCGCACTTATGGCAATAAATGATGTTGACCAGAGAAGCGACGAAGCAGGGTGGTACCCTACCTACCTCCTTACTTATTGTTGTTTCAGAAAATGCGTTTGATAGCGGCCTTGCTCTACAACCAGCATATTAATGATTATTACTAAAGTTTTTTATAGCCTAGCGCTGATTACTTTTGAGGGGCCCGTGGCTAAATAATAACAGCTGCACAGGTCGATCGGTCAGGTTAAGCTACGCTTGCCGCGGTTGGTCTGTGGATGGGTGACCATCTTTACATACCGAGACCCCTCCGTGCCTCGGAAAGCACGTTAAGCCGTTGGTCCCGGCTGTCATTCGTGGATCTTTGACAGTCGTTACGGGTAGTCAGAAGCCCGAAAGTTTGACAACCAGTCTTACCAAGGGGTATCGTATTACCCAGTAACTGGGTTGTGGAGGTCAGATAGGCAGTCGCTCCATTTAAAATACTGGTATTCAGCTGCATCCGGTTAGACTGGAAGCCGACCCCAACATAGTTGGGAAAAGGCTAGGCAGATGATGAGCGCTGATTACTTTAACCGCTATTCTGGGATTTTTTATTGATTAGGTTGAAATGGCAGTACCGTTATCTTACGTTTTGTTAAGTTAAGAGATTGGTGATCGCAAATATAGTTGTACCTATCTCTATTCCGATTGAAGTGATTTACACTTCAATCGTCACTTCTACCACTAAATACGATGGATCTTTGATGGGAGCCAAACCCTATCAATAGAATCATAGAAGATCAATAGAACTTCTGACCCTACGTGTTACATGGTCGAGCCGAGGATCCAATCTCGTGGCGGATTTCCATCGCTGTTCAGAACATCCGCGCTCATTCGCGGATCTAACACGATGACTCGTGCGTACAACATGGGCTATGTTTAACGAACTTTGAAACATATACATGGATTTACTTATCGAACATTGTTACAAACTAATTTGGGTGCAAACCTTAATATAATAATAATAAATTTATTTTGTGTGGCATAGACCCATAGAAACCTTAACTTAGTACACATTACATAAACATTTATAATTGCCATTAAACATTTATACCGTTCGCTACTTCACGGTATAAATTGCAACGAGTTTGTTTGTAGTTTTTAATTGTTGACGTGACTCAAAAACTTTAAATTAATGGGATGCAGCCATTTTGTTTTGTATGAAACGTTGTTGACTGCTTTCGTGTTTGTTAGAATACTAAATGAGTGTTCTTTTGGACATTCGTTTTGTTGCAAAATTATAGAGTGCGTGAATAAAAAAACGTTGTAATTATTAGTCTTTACGCAGAGGGGCAATTCTCGTAATTTTAAGAACGACCACAGTCTGATCTCAGTCTTAATTTGTCAAAAATACGTCTAATTTCCCTACATTTTGAAAAGTTTTTGACATTTGTTTGTCACCGAGATGAGACTGCGACTAGATTTTGAACATTTTAAATTACAAGAATTGGCCTTCAGATCATGGCATTACAGTCTAATGATTTAGAGTACTTATGCCCGAGCAATCAATCAAATAAGGTAACTACACCTTTATCGATTGATTGCTTAGGCATAAGCACTCCAGGTTCTATAATATATTCAAAAGTCAAAGGTCTACAAGCCCGGCTGACTCACCGAAAGTGAAGGTCACCGCCTACGAAGTTTAGCAACAAGATTCTTACCAAATCTGTAACATAGAGTATTATAATAATTATTATAGCGCCAGAGCTGCAGCAGATTGGATCAACGCAACGCACGTGCCGTTGCCTCTAGTGTTGTTCTTAACTAACTTTTCATGAAATCCCGATTTTCTTATCAACTTGTTCTACAGAAATACTTTCTTGATTTTTTTAGTAAAGAGCGTGTGTAGGTTACTGTTAGCCTGCATCAACCCCCTGCTGGGCAAAGGCCTCCTCAGTCTGTGAGAGGACCAGTGCGGGTTGGTAAACATACACTACAATTATTTCAAAAAAATCATTAATACAAATAGTAATTACAACTATACTTATTGTTATTATTTTAATAAGTTTGACACAATCTTTGATTTAGGCACTTAATGAAAAGTAAGCGTAAAATGCAACTCTCGTCAATTAATGTGCAGGTCATTTAAAATATGAGTTAATACAAAATAAGAAATACACAGAATAGAGCTCAGAATATAGATAAAAAAACTAGAGTAGAGTAGTTTCTGTTGTCTCAGTGTTATGCGCGTTCTTGCCTTTTGCTTTGATATATCTTCTAAAAACTCTGATAAAGTTTAAGAATATTGAACTTGATTCCAAAAACTTTCTTCGATCAAAACCCCTCATTTAGACATTGCTTCTCTTTCGCTTCTTCCTTTTATAGTTTACGATCTGCCTTTAATGCACAGCATACCCTGAAAAATTAATAATAAACCATTATTACGTAGATATTTACTATTTCAGGCCAATTTTCAAAACAACCGTTGTATTATATCAGCTCAAACTACAAAAAGTTCAGGACTTGCTGATGTATCCATAACACAGTACCGGAGTAAACAAGAGCATTTATATGCTCTTGTTTACATGAAGTAATTTACAAAGTAATCACAAAATTATAATGAAAACCATGATGAAGGTACCTTAGTGTAGAAAAATAAAATATTTCAGCAATGCTCAGGAATGAGAAGCCAAGGAACAGGCCGAGGAGGCCACCGCACGCACGCGCGCACACGCAGCAAGGAAGTCAGTAGTCCCATATAACTCTATCGACGCATCGAGGTGAATCGCGGGTTTTTGTAAAATATTTTCAGACTTGCAAACTTGGTTCTGAAACATGAACAGTCATATCTTATATACATGGTCAGCTTCATTATAATTATTAAAACGAATAAACGCTTAGACAAAGATGTGGTTATAACGGCCCCAACTTATGAATTGTAGGTTACGGTCTCTCAAAGAGGAGGAAGTGCATTACGGCCCGACCTCTCTCTCACAGAGGCCTATGTCCTAGCAGTGGGACCATTTAAGGTTGATAACGCTCAACGAATAGTCACGGAGTTCAGAGAATGTTAACAATTAAAAAATCAGCTCGTGATGAAATCATACAGGGTGGCATCGACATCGACATCGACGCGCAAACTGTAATCATAAATTCAGCACATTGTTCTAGACCCTAGAATCTAGAAATTTTTAGCCCGTAGAAATTCTTCGTCGGTTATAAAAAAAAAATCACCATTTTCATGGAAAGTGCAATACCTACGCGGTCAAAATGTATGGAACAATTTTTTTTTTACCGACTGCAAGTTTCAACGCAGGGGGATCAGAATCATGTATTGAATCCATGACAACAGAGGGGCAATTCTCGGAATCTTAAGAACATTCACAGTCTGAGGGGCAATTCTCGTAATTTTAAGAACGTTCACAGTCTGATCTCAGTCTCAATCTGTCAAAAGTTCCTCTAATTTCCCTACATTTTGACAAGTTTTTGACATTTGTTTGTCGCCGAGATGAGACTGCGATTAGATTTTGAACGTTTTAAATTACGAGAATTGGCCTTATGATCTCAGTCTCAATCTGTCAAAAGTACGTCTAAATTCCCTACATTTTGACAGGTTTTTGACATTTGTTTGTCGCCGAGATGAGACTGCGACTAGATTTTGATCGTTTTAAATTATGAGAATTGGCCTTCTGGCTACGCGTCAATGTCCCTGCTACCTTAATCTATGTTCTTTACAACTTACTTAGAAAAATTTGCGTGTGCTACATATTTGCTATCTAAAATTTTCATGGCTTGTTTAATATTGATTGCATTTCCTAGTAGGCTGGCATCGTAATCGATTGAGTTGCATGCGGGAAGGCATCGACATCGATGCGAACGTTCTTCATCCACTTCTCTGTATGTCAGATTTACTGAAACATTATAATAATTATGACACAACTCTTAAACTCCACTGTTTGATTTTATGATGAAAGGAAGAATTTATCCGCCAAACAGGGAGAGTTGAAACAATACGTTAGTTGTACCTTTAAAAAAAAAACTGTATTGACTAATGCATAGTCGGTGAATTCCGAAATAACCGTAACTTGTGCATGCCATTTATAAATATAAAGCTTAGAAATATGTTACCGTGCGCCACTTTTACACACCAGCCTTTACTCAATGGACATATCCTACCACTGGTGTTATCTGCAAAAATATAAAACACGATTAAAAAAACGGTTTTTTCCTATGAGAATTTAATAATTTAATAGAACTATTATTACGGTAGATGGTGAAAGGCAAAGAAATTGTAATGCTGAAAATGTTGCTTTCACTTACGAGGCATATCAAATTGGACACACCCACAGTTTTCGAAAGTAAAGTCTGTCAAACATTCCATTCTGCTTTGCTGAGTATATTTTAAAATACTTCAACTGCAGGCTTGTCCTCAGGAAAATAACATTGTCGTCTGCAACAGAAAGGTTAATTACATTTAAATATCTATATTTCAGTAATAAAAATTATGTTTTACTGCATATTTTCCGCGCCTTGTCATTTTATCAGGACTCAGTTGGTTTCCGTGCGGACAGCGCTTTCGTCAGTTGCAGGCGGCAGGAGTTGCGGCTTTGGGATGGACCATGGTTTAAAACGTAAATCACATTCACAGCCTAGCTTTGAAGCGTTATTAAAATCTGTGGCTGCTTTTTATAGAAAAACAAGAGTCACAGCAAAGAACATGCCTCAGGATTTTGCTTGCTCAATGAGTGCTATGTGACCATATCGTGATCATGACGTGACTAAATCTTGTCATGTATATATAACTGGATGTTGGTATTCTTATAAATGATATTGGCGCTGATTCCGTTCTTAACAAACTAAACTAAATTTAAGTTCAATGCATCTTTTTCTTTCTATTTAATTTAGAAAAGGACAGAAGATAAATATTAGTTTAGTCCTGTCAAATTAGTCAGCGCCTGACGTAAATTGACGTATTTTTAGCAGCCATGTTTTTTATCACGTCTAATCTGTCTATGGAGTATCATAATTTGACAGGACTAAACTAATATTTTATCTTCTGTCCTTTTCTTAATGAAATAGAAAGAAAAAGATGCACAGAACTTAAATTTAGTTTAGTTTGTGAACAAGGGAATCAGGGCCATTGACAAACTCCAACATAGTTTGACCGATCACCATGAAAGTTGGCACATACTCGTAGGTACAATGATTTGTATTTGTTCATGGAGAAGGTTTTTAACTTTTTATAGGTAATATTTCGGCCTCGCCGCGGTTGTAGCTGCGGTCAAAATCTAGAAATTATATAATCGTATATACCTGTATATTCTAAATTCCATGATAAAAAGTATCCTTTTCTTCAACTTACGTTTCTGGTTTGTAGGTCCCCAAGGACTTCGAAGTGATCATAATGTTGAAGCTGAGCGCCAATATCGCATTTTGATCGTTCATCAGCGAATGAGTATATAATGATGCCTGTGGCAAGTCCGCTGGGTGGTTGATATATACCTTAAAAGATTGCTACTACAATTAAACAATGGATGGATAAACTACATCAGACTGCGAGTAAGACCTGTGCCGTTTTGAAGGGAATTGATATATAATCCATTGCGTCATATGTTTGACAAATTCGTCTGCTCAGCAACGTAACTTTCGCAATGAATGTTGTTGAACTGTCAAAATGAAAGGCTTTGCCACTATGCAAGTTTGTTGCGCAATTATCCCGCTGGTTGAGATACATGGCACAAAAAGGTGGAGAAAGGAGGCATAATACTCAGCAGTGAGTGAAACAGGCTGCCAATCAAACGACGAAGGTTAGAATGAAAAAAAAACAGATATTATAAGAAAATATATTACCTCCCAAAATGTTAAGCCATAACTTCCACTGCTAAACTTGTGTTACAATACAAAAGTTAAAATGAACTTAGTTGATGAACTTCCTTAACATCACAATAACGCTACGTTGGGCTCAACTTACGTCCAATCCAGTAGAGTAGCTGTAGCAAAATGGATCATGATCGTCCAACATTTGAGCGAATAAAATGTACACATTTGGTGCTTCATCAATCGCCTACAACAAAGTAAACATAATATTATTTAAAAGTGCGATAGGTCATCGAGATGTCAAGCACGTAGAAGATCAACAAATAATTATTTTTAGGTAATTTTTTAGAATATAAGATGAGAACAATACCAATAAATCTACTTACCATTCCACGATCAGGATAAAATGATGATCCTGACAACAAATCGTTATCATAGCCGTGTTCCGTCGACCAATGTTTACTGCGCGTCTTTGTACGCATATACGGGAAGTCTTTCTGAAGGCTAAAAAAGGAAAAAAACAACTGTCAAAATTACCTACTTTACATACTTTTAGGCCCGCTTCTACCACTAATCATAGCGCTAAACGTATTTAAAACATGACAGAGGTAAAAAGAAGTTTTATGTTTTTAGTTTTTTGTGTTGCAAGCGGGCCTAGAGTATTTCCTAGAGTATTTTAGCAACAATTTAGAAATAACAAAAAACAGCAAAAAAATAAAAAAGATAATTACTTTTCCAGTCTAAAAATTTCTTTAGCTGCCAATGCATTAATACTTTAGAAAATAGTCTTGAACATGGTGTACTTTTACCACTTATATATACTATACCACTTATATACACTTACTTCACATGATCTAAATATATCTTTATAGTCCAAAGCTACCTGAAATAAAAATTTGTTTTAACTATTTTGTGAAGGAGTCAAAATCAAAATCAAAAGTCATTTATTCAAATTAGGCTGAGAGTCAGCACTTTTCGAACGTCAAAATTACAAAAGACAGTCCCCCAAAAACGCCCGCCCTTCACCACTTCCTAGTGCTATCGCTGGGAAGAAGAAGTGGCGGAACAAACTTCCCAGCAGCACAGCTGTCTGTTCAGTTAGAATATAGTGCATGTATACAATACTAGGAACCTATGTTCAGTCATTAACATTACAAGAAACTTAAATTATTTACCATAAAATATGTCAGCTAGCCACGCCAATATACCAACAAATATAATAAAAACTATACGTACTCAGCTGAAAAATAATTAATTCAAATGGAAATAAAAACTTACTACCTAAATAAAAGCCTCCAGGCATAAAGGGCGTGACAGCTTACATATTTATGCATAGCTGGGTTCTGGTCACATAGCTGTCACTTGAGTCACAGATGAAAAACTAGGACCATTGAAGTAAAATAAATAAATAAGTTAATACTAATAACAATACCTGTCAGTAAGCTGATTCTGGAGAAAGAACATGAACATTGTCTTGAGTTAATTAGGGCGACCAACTATTCTTATCGTGTAAGTAGTCGTTGATGGAATAGTAAGCCTTTGAGCAAAGGTTAGATTTTACTTGAGCTTTAAACGCATTGAAAGGCAAGTCTAGCAAAGAAGAGGGTATCTTGTTATAAAAGGTTATACCAAGCCCAACAAATGAGTAGAGGAGAGTATTTCTTGTTAAAAGCGAAGAGGAGTCTAGGTCTAAGAATCTAGTGATGAAACTTATTTAAAAGATAATCCGCCAATACAGTCTTTTCAAGAAAAAAAATATTTTGTTCGCGTATCTCACAGGTGTCAAAACAAAACTAAAATTAGTTGAGTTTTACCTCACTCATATATTTAACTGCTGTGGAGTTGTGATGGCTAAGTTGTTCATTAATTGATTGTAGAATCTCTTTGCTATTCTTGTGATCTCCACACATCAGTGATATTCCCTTGAACTTTTCCAATTGTTCAGGAGTCCTGGAAATGGAAATATAAAATATTAATTCAATTCAACCTTAACATTTTAAGTGATATGTACTGCTGCTTATACTTATCATCACCTGCCAGACATCTAGAAGCCTTTTCCAAATTAAGTAGGGGTCGGCTTCCAGTCTAACCAGTTGCAGTATACCAATATAGTTTACATAAAACGCCTGACAGCTTTTTATACGGTATGACAGGTAAAAGATGGGCACACTGTATGGAACTGTAACACTCATGAAAATGCTACTTGTGTTACCGGAGAAACTCGTAAATGTGAAAAAAAATCTGCTGTTCCATACAAAAGTGCAACACGCGCACACAAAATGTATTGAACAGCTGATCCCAAGATCAGCTGATCTGCTGACTTCCTTCTTGTGAATGAATAAAATGAAGTAAACGTTGTATACGAACATGTCTTTATCTTTAGCAATGGGTGTGTTTTGTTTAAGGGCTCTTCTCATCTCCGCAGTATAGTTGTTGCCATAAATTTCGCCTGCGGGCAAATTGTTATGGATGGTAAAGGAACCTGAAACAAAATAAAGTAGTAAAGTAAATTATTAGTGGTACATATAAAAACAAGAGTTTTATTTATACCTTATTGTACACTAAGAAATACATAACAAAAAAGAATACATTTAATACTACATCACATACAATGGGCGGCTTTTTCGCTTTCTGCAATATCTTCCAGGCAACCTTAGAATGGACTGTGATCGCGTGGACGTTTTACAATAATTAAAGAAAATTGCTGTAAGAAGAAGTGTAATCCAGCTTTTTTACTGCTTAATTCCGTAATAATCGTCACTGTGAAACTAAATGAAGTTGATTGAGTAAAACTGGTGTTAAATTACGTGGAACTAATGGCAAAGTTGCAATAGTACAATATGGAACTCAACTATAATCACGTGGAACTAAATAGTTGCAGCAGTTCCATATGAAAGAAATGTATATGGGCTATAAAACTAGTTTAAAATTATATGAAACTAATGGTACAAGGTATTCATTTTTTAAGGTTGCAATAGTTCCATGTCGGACTAGCTACATGGAACTACTGGGAATAAATGAAGTCACAATTGGTATAAGGGATGTATTTTAAACAGGGATCTTTATAGCAAAAAACCGTTACAGATAGAAAGTGTTGTAGTTATTAATTCATCTATAAAATTAACTTCATAAATAAAACATAATTAAAAACAAACTTTCATAGATAAAAACTACAAAATAACACATGCTATAAAACTGAATACTTTTACTGCATTTCACAATAGTTTGGTTGTGTCCATAAGATTTTACTTCGAAGTTACTGTATGCACGGAGAATTAATAATTAACCATACAAAAAACCGTTAACTTTAACAATAAACATAATATTTACAAAACCAAAAAAAAAACATTAAGTGCCTACTCGTATTAAATTCTCTTCATTTAAATTCGTTTGTTTTCTTGTGGTTATTGGAAAATCTCAAGTTTTCCAAAGTAAACGGACTGAATAGATCTCAAGTATTAAACAATCAAGAAGACTTTGTTTAAGTACCTACCTACTTTATTTTATTTTCTTTTGCCATTATTTGCAGATATTAATTACATTGAGAATATTGCAAGATTAATCTTATGACCCCAATGGTTAAATTTTAAATAAAATATTCTTAGTTAATTACAGAATATCAGTTGAAGTTTAAACCAAAGTTCAAAACAAATATTAATTGAAAAAAGTTAAATCATAAGCTCAATCAGGATGAATTTATGTTTCCTAAAAAATGTGTCATTTTATAAAACGTCACGAACAATTTCAATTGTTTTTATTAGCGTGAGAGTCCTGTAGGGTAATTCTCGTAATTTTAAGTAGTTCACAGTCTGATCTCAGTCTCAATCTGTCAAAAAATCCTGTAATTTCCCTACATTTTGACCATTTTTTGACATTTGTTTGTCGCCGAGATGAGACTGCGACTAGATTTTGAACATTTTAAATTACAAGAATTGGCTCATAACTTTCAAACACATTCATTTAATTTCCACAAAAGAAACTCAAAGAACAACTTCATTAAATACTCAAGCCTCACTTTACAAACATTATAAAGCTTTCAAACTCAACAAAGGGTATCAGTGTCATCAGTAATTGATCGTCACACGTCGGGACTAATGCAACAATGACGGTTTTATCTTAAGCTAATGGATCGAACCTTTTTCTTTTACTTTTCTTTTGAACTTGATCTTGGGACTATAAAGCTCTTGGGACTTTACGTTGGGGACAAATGTTTAAGTCAATTACATTAAGAAAATTTAATAAGCAGAAGTTTAAACACCAAATCTTAAATTAAGACGCCCCGTCCGTGACTGTCTGTATTTTATAAGTTTTATGCCCTGGCTGCAGGCCTTAATTACTAAGGCATCCACAGGATAGCCTGGTAAAGCAGCCAACAACATCCAAGGTTGACCTGCGAGATGCCATTCATAAAAAACCTGTCTGTCAGTGTTTTTGCATTAGGCTTAGTGACTTTTTAAACGATTTTCACCTAATTTTTCTTTTAAAATTTAGAACTTCATTATGATACATTTACGTAAAACCCTATAATCAAAATGACACTATGAGACCCGTAGATTAATTCACTTCAGCGTCATGTTAGTTAGCCGTCGCCTAGTAGTTTCACTTCTGTTAATTTTATTTTATGTTTTTGTATGTTATTTGATTAATTCAGTACTAAAATTTGCTTATAAAAGGGATGGATGATTTTGGCATCATCTTTAGTAGTAGTTACTTTGCAGAGATCAGAGTAACAGCAATATAGCTTAGCAACATACGATCCCTAAACAAGTGTTCTTTAGGAAAAATAATAGTTAAGCTGAGAGAATTATTTTAAAAATGGCAACTGTGATTATCTGACAGTCGTATGAAATGACTATAACAATGTAACACGAAAAATTGACGTAGTGTGTAAAACTGCTTATTAATTTCCTAGCGTGTACAGCTTAAAAAGCTGTAAGCTTTTCACAGCATGATCTACTCAAATCCACATACAAAGTCCCTAAATAAGACACGGGTACAGTGTGTGACCTTGTGAGACCCTAGAGCCGCAAGTAGGTATTCATTAACCATTTGACATTTATTTTGTCTAATTAGGACGGCCACGGGCACTTTCACTAATTAGAGCTTGTATGTAGGTTTCTGTATTATGTATAATATAGTACATTGTGTACAGTGTAAGAAAGAAAAATAGTTTTATTTGTATCAAAGACACGTGCATATAAAAAGATAAATAACACTAATAAAAAAGAAAATAAAAAAATCAGGGAGCTGTGGATTTTGTGAATAATAAATAAGTAATAATAAATAAAACAAAATGGATCTATAATCACGTACAGAACAGTGTAGTGTATATTAACTTGATAATATTATGTATACTGTTACCAACGACTAACGGCTGAACTCAATAACCTATTCACATATAGCTACTGATGGTAGCCAGTATAATTATAACTGCCAGTATGATTAAATCATATAGATTGCTACTGATATAGATTATTGGGACGTTAAAAAAACAAGCTTTTATTTTTTTATATAGATAGATAGATCACTTATTTGTTCAAAACATAAGTATGGCATGCACATGGCATGCAAGATGTTACATAAAATTATAGCATAGTCATGTTTTGGCTTAACGGCGTACAAATATAAACAGGTAGGTTATTTTTATTAGTAGATTTGTCCATTATACAAAGCAAAACTGAATCAATCAAATTATAATAAATATACAATAGATTAGTGTCAAAAACTCGTCATCGAAATGTATAATAAAATAAAAAATAGCCAGTCACAGTAATTAGGAATAAAAATCTACATTATTTATGTCACACGATTCAGATTAATTTACTTAAATACTATACACCAGATCAATAAATGAACGAAAAAAAAACCAGAGAAAAGTAGGTTTTATACCTCCAGTATGCCAAAACTTGTGATAGATAGGCATAAGTGTTCGGCCGTTAGTCTAAATTATTTTTTTTTGTATCCATCTCTTTCATTCAATACTCGTAGTAATAATTTTATTTTTATTTTATTCAAAAGAAAAAATTGGAACGAAAACATTAATCTTTGAACAGGCACTTTACCTTACTTCCTATCAAAGTGGTTTTATCTTTTTTATTAATTCTCAAAAAAAAAGCTTCACATTTCAAGATTAAATTTAAATTGCACACATTTTTTCATCTACAGCACTTAAAAATACTGTTCTCCATTCCAAGCATGAACCATTAAAACGATTATTTTCCAAGAAGAACACAATTTTATATCCAATGAAACGGCTTCCTAATGGAAATTAGAAAGCGTCTTCTTCAAATTACTTAGAGTAATTGGACCAGCGCAAAATAATACGAACACAAATTAGGTGTACCGACATTATAACGAAATTATTCGTGTTTTACGAGCTGCCAGTCTTGTTATATTCATAAATTTAGCATATCAAATAGGGAAGTAGAGAATGTATTTGTGGAAGCAAAAAAATAGAGTCCATACCCAAAGAGTGAAAACGGTAAAGCCTTCGTCATCTGTCAGTCCGTCTGTCCATCTGTCTGTAACAGGGCTGTAGGTACCTTTTTAACAAACATAATCGGTAGCAGTAAAATTATCAATATTCCTACATATCACTAGTATGCCTCTAGTATGACAAATAATAAGAATAAGGTAAACTAGATCAATGCCGACTATCGCTGAAAATCAGCGCAGGGGCTCTGTCTTGCATAGAGTCGTAGCATTATGCTGAACGATGGCTGTTTTGCGTGGATGTGACGCATATTTTCCTCACTTTCTTCTTTCTTTCTTCTTTCCAATTTGTTCTGTTTCGTTTTTGTGTTCATTCTCTACGTCATGTTTACCACAAATAAACGCATTTTCTCTGTATTTTTTTCTTTCTTAACATACTGCTTAATACCTACTCTTGTGTTTTGATACAGTTTATGTTAATGTTCACTAACCCAACAGCAAACCAATATTGAGTTTTGTAGTGCCCTAACAGGGTTCATGTACAAAACCGATATTATATACTTATTGTAAATTGTGTAATGTGCTGGAGAGTCTAATATATAAATAAATGAATGAACTCTGGCAGTTTTAGTGGTCAGAAACCAATAGTATGCGGTTTTTTAAATAATATATCAGATTATCTATTGGTCAAAGTTCCCCGTCTTTATTCAAACCACCTCTCTATTTTTTGGTTTAGTAAATCGACCGATGATGATCAAATTATTCTCGCAACAATATTTTACAATAGCTATTTCACCGACAGTTAGGAATTATGCTAATAACTCAATTTCCATAATATTTATTTTATGAGATTGGGAGCTTTAGTTGTTTTCCTCACGATATTGCTATTACTAGCAAGTAAAAGAACCGCAATGAACTACAGCTTGATTTAAGGAGCTGAAGAGAATTTGTGAAAATAATTCCAGAAAATACTTTTGATTGGGACTTATCTGGAAAATTATGTTTAATTACTGCAATTATTATAAGACAGAAACTGACAAATAAATAATAAACTGAATTGAACTGACCAGAAGGCCAAGACAAATTGACATTCTATCAGTGATAAAGATGATAGAAAAATTTAGAAAGGTATTGGATTTACATAGACTATGATGAGAAATGTAATTTTTAATCTTTTATAGCATGTAAATCTCTTATCAGCACGTTACTGTTGTTGTTTTTTTTATTTTAATTTTAATATATTTATAATTTAATTATATATTCAGAGCATGACTGTGTACTCGATAATGTGTAAGCTGTGGTTACCTGTAATTGAGTATGCATTACAGGATAATGTATAATAATACAAGTTATATCATGGTTAAAAATAATTGTAATGTATCTCGTTGGTAATCCTTAAATAAATAAATAGACTACCGAAAAAAATAATCTACACTCCAAGTTTATTAACGGTTCGGACCTCAAGACAACGACGCGACGTCTCTCCGCAGACAATGGCCACCTTCCATTTTGTACTGCGTGATCCTCTCACACATCGCAAGATGTACAAAATCTCAGTCATAAGATCCACAAGTACACTTGTGGATCTTATGACTGCGTCAGCGAACGGAGTTCGCGTGGCTAAATTTTGGGCTAAACATATTAAATATTTGAATTAGGTATATTCACTTTGAAAGCGATTGACATTCGTCTAGGGCCCTCAGTTCTTATTATTAATCCACAGTTCACACTTCCGAGCAATTTATCAAAAAATAAAACGTTTAGCTACCACCGAGTTTCAAACCAAGTCTTTTAAACAGCTGATAACATCTATACCCAAAGGCTTCTAACAGATAATGATCTTATATTTTTTACGTCGTAACTTTGAAACTGCTGCAAATTCACGAAAAGCTCAGGAGAGGTCTATCGTAAGAAATATCTTAATTAAGGGAGACAGTTCCACCTAAACTTAATTTGGTCCGACTTCGTCCGAAAAAATCGCATTATAAATGAATGCCTAATTAATTCTGTGAAGATATATACTTTTAATTGGCTTTTGTACGTTTTTAGAGAATTTGTTTTTGTAATTAATTGAATGTAGGAGATTATGAAAAATGAATGTGTTTTTTTAACTTTATACGTAGTGTTTCCAACGTCGACTGCCTTCTGTATTTTCTCAATCCTTGCAAAATCAAAATAAATATTAATAGTAGGTGGCTACCTACTATTAATATTTATTTATTTATTATTTAGCTGAATAATTCTAGCTGTCAGCTAGAATTATTCAACTGTCTTGTTTTCTGCTAAAAATATCAGTCTCTATTATTGTTTTACGAAAATTATTTTTATTATAATAGTTCGCTGCTGAAGTGCTGAAAAATTAATGCTCCACCTCTATATTAAAAATTAATCAAAATCGCCTTAAATTAATATTAAATGTTTACAAAATGTTTGCCAATTATCGTTGTAATCGCATTCATTAGACTTGATGACGTCTCGCATAATTATGTCGCTCCAATTATAATTATGGTGGGCGCTTCAAGTCTTAAATTTTCAAATAGCATTAATTTATTATTAGAATTAATTTATTATTAGAATTATTTAATTTTTAGAAAGACCGATGAACTGAATCGCGAATAGTCTATATAATCTAAAGACAGTCGAAAATTAAAATATTCATGAACGAGAAGTTAATATATTTTTACAGTTTTGTTGATCATTCTAAAAGTTGAAAACGTCGCAATACTTTCCACGAGCTTTTTTTACACTTGTCACTAAATATTTAGTGTTACGATATTAATTATTGCAATTCATAATTAATATTTTAGTGCACTACAGATCGATACTCCTTTATTTAATTTAGTAATAGGTACCTATTAACAACTTAAGCAAATTATCGAAATATTTGATAGGTATTTGCGTCGTTGCCAACTTTCACAATGCATTCCCTTAATTTGGATTGAAACTTATGCGGGTGAAACCGCGGGGCACAGCTAGTACTTCATAAACAAACTGCCCATTATCAACTTCGTAAAGAGAAAACACCTTTTCTGTGAGTATTGAATCCTTTCTCATTCATTTACAAATCCTGCCAGTGAATTCGGATTTGTACGCCACAGCCAGACTCAGTGCTCGAAAATGTATGAGAATAAGTTCAATACTAGCTAAAACATCGTTTCGACAACGAACAATGAAGGAAAGTACTGATGTATTTATGAAATGGTGATTCTAGCGAGCTAGTCCTCTTTAGAAACTGAAAAAACATTACTTTCCTTTTTGAGTTTCGCCGCTGTCGGGTTAAAAGTAAGTGGCGACGTTAAGAAGTTTTCTTTTTTTTTTTTTTGGATGAATATATTGTTGTACTAAATGATGAGTGATAAATTACTGTCACAAATGCATAAGATTTCAATGTTGATACAAAAAAAATATTGATAAAACAGCGATGCCTTGTAGATCGATCTGTTATAATCCTGACTTGCTAGCAAATTAAAAATAAACAATTAAGACAAGTACATGCTGTATTTCTCAGCATTACAATCTCAAGTATCACTGATAAGGGCCTACCGCCATTGCCCAATTCTGAGGACAGGACACTTAGACCAGTCTCTCTCCGTCGTTCTAAAGAGCCACACACGTTCTAAGTAATTCCTAATTCTTGTAATTTCCATTTTCTTTTTTTAATAATACGTATTATTTAAGTAAGACAGTTTACCTTTTTTAAAAACCCTTCGTAAAGGCATGGCCTAACAGATCGCCGATACATGTCATAGGACTAAACCGGACAATTCAGGGTCATTACGTGCAACAATAATAATCTAAATCTGGGATTAGGGGGCCTGGTGACCTGACATGCAGGTTTTGTAAAAAACTTAGTTTAGGCACCAGTCTTCCACAAATTAATTGAAATTGTGGCTGTTGACTATTAATTACTATCTGTATAATTTGTGGTAAGAAATAAATAATTTATTATTATTATTACGATCTAATCTTAACCAAGCCCTTAACAGGAGTGACTATTTCGACCTCAAAATCGAAAGATTACTTTTCGTAATCATAAACATAATTCATAAAATCATTTATTTGTCAGAATATGAAACATATATCATCACTTTCAGTTGGCAGAAAGTGATGATACCATTGACTAATCTTACCACACCACACTTGGGTGTGGCGTGCAAATATTAGTATCTACATACATTTATTACAGGACAAAGATTATTAAAATTAGGTAAAATTCGAGGGTATTTCGGCTAAAAATAATATCATAAACACACGTTGTGTGTATATGATATCATTTTACTTAATTTAACAATCTCTTAAGTTGACCTGCGAGATGCCATACAGAAAATATAAAACCGTTTTAGCTGTTCCATGTGTCTGCACGCATCACTATCATCTGCCTAGCCTTTTCCCAACTATGTAGGGGTCGGCTTCCAGTCTAACCGGATGCATCTTTATTTAGTATTTAGATCAGTATTTTATTTATTTATTAATAATCAACTTATATTTACCAGTTTGCACCACACATACAAGTTAGTAGTCAATATTAGTAATTATATTATATATTTTACATGGAGCGACTCTTCGATGCGTTTGAACGCATCCAGACAAATTAATAGTGCGATATTTTATGTGTTCATCCATTGAGATTCCTTTATCTCAAACTAATCATAAGCAAATCTACAGCCGTGCACCTAGGCTAGATAGTTATTTGATTAATATGAAAGTTGTTCGTTGCACATGACTGCGCCGTTATTAGGCCGTGATCACCGATACACGTAACAACTTCGACAACTTTAATTAAGTTTCTTCGCAGAACAACCTAATATTATTCTAAGGTCTTGTTCACAAAGTTATGGTAAAGAATAGATAGGTACAGAAGGTCGGCTTCATACTTACAACGAGTTAAGACGTATACGGACAAATATACTCGCGTTCACATACACACTCGTGACCGTCATTCTTTTGACATCGTTTGAGATGAGAGGCCTTCGTGGCATGACGAATGTAACGTAAGTTTGAACCATTTTTAAGCGACTTCAAATTGGAGAAGGTTCAAAGTGAAAAATTACTTAAAATTCGGATTGTTATGGAAGGCGATTGTTTTTTTTTTTTGGAAAAATTATTATTTGAATAAATAATTCAACTTTTTGGTTTCAATTGCGACAAGCACAATTCACCTGTAGATAAAGTCTTAAAACTAAGTAAATATGTGTCAGGTACGAGTATTTTCAATTTTAAAATCGTTCGAATTTACGTTACGTTTACGCGCGGTAGATCACTGGGCCCTAATTCACTACGACCACTTAATTATTCCTTATTTCGAAACCACGCTAATTCCTTAGCTAATAACGTATTCTCTATGATACAATGAACGAAACCGCGCGAAACGAACGCGAAGTTGGCGTCTGTTGAACTGCCAAAACAACACGCTTGACAATCGTATACGGTTTGCACGTAGTCAGATTACGCGGGGAATAATAATCACCACACAGAATTGGGGCCCTGTAAGTATGCCTCTATGTGTGCATGCGCCTATTTTCGTTCATTGTAAGGAGCTGGCCTTCTGTGCTTAACTATTATGTGGTTAAAGTTCAGAGATTGATAAGCTAGATTAAATCTCTTGGAATGACTTTATGGAATTTTCGGGTTTGCTCACTTTGAGTAATTTGAATTTTGATAGTACGACGCTATAATACTTAATGATGATAAAGTTGGAGTCAGGGTTCTATAAAAACCAATGTGATTTAAAAGTTTATGTTTCACAACAAAACTGTGTCACGTGCATTTCTTGTACGCAGCAAATTGCCTGTATTTCTTTATTCTTCCAGTGAATTTTGTTAGTACTATCAACACAGGTACAGAAATATATTATATGCTATGAAATTACACGTGAATTATATGTGTATATAGGTGCGATTAAAATTATATCTTAGAGGGTTTACCTTCGTCGGTCAGGCTTGGTATTTACCAGCATATTTGTCACTTTTTTACAAGACCTACTTTTTGTACTAAAATTATGCAATAATTAGAACATCGGTTCTAATCTATTGCATAATTTAGTTGACTAAATTCGTTGTTTTTTGTAGCTAACAACCTAAATATTAGGATTCCAAGGTAAACAACAGCCCGAAGAATTGCCAAACTTAAGCAGCAGTGGACGTCTACCGACTGGAATTATGTTGAATTATGATGATATCACTGATGTGTTTGAGATACAGTCGCTTAACCTTTCACTAACTACCATATATATTTTACATCTTTATTTGCAGTACTCTAATATATCTCATTCGTAAATGTCTAGCTACAGTATCATTTAATTTGGGAGTACTAATACATATTCAGTGTGGGAGCCGTGGAAGCAGCAGTAAGGCTAATTTATCACCTCGCTACAGAACAAGCGTGAAAAGGAAGGAATTCGAGGTGGTTCGTGAAATCAAAATGGTTTCATGGGAAAATTGGGTGTGGATACTGTGAGGCCTTTTACTGATAAGGTCTTAAGAGTTACAATTGAAAGACCAGTAAATAAAATGTATTTTGGTGGGAAAACCTTAGGTGAAGTTGATAGTTAGCTCACAGGTTTATTCACTGCGAGTTGGCAATTAATCATAGGTAGGTACTATTTAGTTTCCCTCACCATCATCAAATAAATATTTGTTCTGCAGTTTGACAACAATGCATTGGTCAAAATCATGGAATAACTGTTGCCTATCACTATATTTTGTTACCAGGCATCACCAAGTCACAAATCCCTCGGCCAAGCTCAACGATCTTGCCTTCAGATTGTAGCCATCAATAAAGCGTACTTTAGCAGTGGACAATTCCGAATTGTAATGAAGACAGTGTTTCTGTCCATTTACAAAAATAAAATGAAAAACCAATTTCAGTCGGAAGGTCAATTTGAAACCAACCAAAGCGAAAAAGTCCTAAATAACTAGCAATTAGCGAACATAAGTTTGTAAGGCACACGATTGCTAACAGAACTAATTTACGTTGTTCTGTCGGGCCCTGGTTAGTTTGCTGTATACAATCGTCAGTCTAGACTTGTTAACTATAGTTTAGACACTTGTTTTTTATTTCTTTCTAAAATTGTGATTTATTTGTTTACAAGGGAGTAAATTGAATTTACTGTTATGGATTGTTTTTTGTATAATGTTTGTTTCTTGTTCTAAACTTCTTGACAAAGTGATTAGGAGTGATTTCATTACTGTCAATTGGTGGACAAAACTTGAGTGTAATATTTAATTACTTATGATTGTGAAGCTTCTCGTTCTATGTAACAGAAAGTAGCATCTACAACTGCTACAAACTGCGACGGTAAAAAAGTTACATTTAAAACTCCGCTGCAAAGTCCAGTAAAACAACAAATTATTCAGCAGCCAATTACAATACCTGTTACATTAACCATAATAGCAATTAAGGTCCCCAATCAGCGGACTGACAGCTGCCAATCCAAAAGTACCCAACTAGGCTCAAAAAGGCCCCTGTATTTTTCATATAATGGAATTACACCTGTAATCTTGGTGCGATGTTGGCCGGAGTTACGCCAACTAATTTTGCAACTTTTATTTACCTGCGCCTGTTGTTACCAGCATAACGGGTGAAACAACGCCAAAAAAGTTTGTTGTGTTGCCGAAACATGAATAACTTGATGAAGCCTCGTTTTGTGGCAGCGCGGTACATTACTTAATTAATCGCAGTTTATATTGGTTCATTTCGGCTTGTCGGGTGGGAAGGGACATTTTTTGGTTATAATAAATGTAAGCAGATGAAATTGGATTGCGTTTTTGGACGGAAGTTAAGGAAATTAAGGGAGGGCCGGTTTGGGGTTGCAGTTTTTAACCCCTGGTTATTTACTGTTGCTGGGAAGAGGAATTTTGCAGAAATAGAAATGAGTAAAAATGTGTTCACTTAAACAACATGAATAAAATATTATCAGAAAATGAGCATGGACTTAATTTTTGTAGATGACATGCGCCTACGATTTACAAGAAATATAAACAATTGAACGCTGGAACTCATTACAAGACAATTATATTACTATCGCCATAGCCAACACTCACAACCACATCTCTTACGTAACCTAACCTCTTCTATCAACACATCTAAACTCACCAAGTAAGTAAGTACTTCGCCATCCATAAAATAATGAATCCCGTTGCCCCAGCCTGATAGAGCAGGGTCGCCTGTTAATCTTCTTAACGCCTACCCGTATCCAGCGCCAATATACATCTAATAGTCGCAAATAAAAGTCTGTAGACACCCTTATTGGGGAAACTAAAAGATTTTTAAAATACGTACCTATATAAAGTTTGGGGTAGGTGAAGACAACCATGTTGCCATTGCTTTTTAACCGACTTCTAAAAAAGGAGGAGGTTCTCAATTCGGATGTTTGTACTTTTTTTTATGTTTGCTCGCTCATATCTCCGTCGCTTGCCAACCGATTTGAAAAAATATTTTTTGTTGGAAAGGGTGTACTTCCCAAATGGTCCCATAGAAATTTCGACAAGATTCTGATGATGAGTTTCGGAGACGGACAACGGAACTCTTTAATAAATGCCAGCAAATCAACGGCTATTGCTGCTATCGCTTATGTATGTATTGTTTACGCAATCACACAACATAACGTCACGCCTGTACGCTCTAAAGGGGTACGCAGATGTGTTCAGTATACCACGGTACACCCTCATTTCTGTCAAAGTTGTTATTGGGGTACCTCTAATCTTGTAAGTATATACGAATTTGTGTGGGGTAGGTATACAACAAAAAAGTGAAAAATAAAAACGTTTTTGAAAAAAAAAAAACAACTGACTTCCAAAACGACACTACAAAGTGAAAAATAACTTTAATTTCGGAAGTCGGTGGCAAACAACGAAAATGCGAACCACGACACCGACTTCCGAAATTAAAGTTAGTTTTCACTTTGTAGTGTCGTTTTTGGAAGTCGGTCGTTTTTTTTTTCAAAAAAGTTTTTTAGTACCTACCTATTTGATTTTTCATCATACTTTTATTAGGTATTTAATTTATACCTTGAGGTCTATTTCACTGCCTATAGAAGATTAGTTTTTGTTTACCCTAAACCTCTTAAGGTAACTTGTACTCATTCATCATTATACAGGGTTATTGGTAAAACATTAACAACCTCTCAGGACTAAATAAGATATGATAGTCTTTATTTGCCTTAAACATGGTATAATGGTATATTACTAACATCATAAACAACAACTTTTGTTCTATGACTTTTATAACATATAACAAAAATATTTCAATTAAACCAATTGAAATATTAATATTAGCATACCTATAGCAAAAGAAAGCGCTAGTTAGGTAAACAAACTACCGCGTGTAGTACAAAATTCAGCGGAGGGGAGCGGGGGTCAGATAGAACAACGAAATCTTAAGGGTTTGTTTTTGGTAAATGTAATATATTTTTGTAAAAACTCATAGAACTAAAATTGTTATTTATGATTTTATTTATCCAGTCCTGCAAGGTTGGTAGTATTTTACCAATAACCCTGTATATAGGATCAACCCTGTAATTATATAAAGAAGAAATCGTGAAAAGAAATCAGCTACTCCATACATTTATGTTCAGATAAGTAGACAAAGTGTAGAGGACAGCAGATTTAGAGTGTATGCAACTTTCTTACTGCTGGTTAAATTGAAATGGTTGATTTCATCGTGTTTGAAATTATTCGCAACATCTTAAGCTACGCAATAAATTTTCTTGAACTGTAAAAATGTGCAACACTTTCAGGGATTACTAACTATCCCATAATCTCTTTTAACACCCAGGTGCAGAAAATAAACATTGTGCCGACTATTTGTAACTGAGACCAAGGAGATTATCCTCATAAATCAGTAAACAAATATAGCTCCGCGATACCCATCAGCTGATTCAGATCTTTTTAAAAACCCAGACAGTGCTGAAAATAAACCAATTTATACTCGTAGGTACATAGGACGACATTTTTATGACCACAATTTAAAATCTTTAATATAGCGAACAACGTCAAATGATAACATTCCAATATGGCGACCGCTGGAACTCGACGGTTATTCCCTTAATATTACGGTTAAATAAAATTTTCTTCGCGCCACGTTTGGGATTTATCGCCTTTATTGCGAGATGATTTATTTTTTGACCTTACTTTGTGAGGTAAGTTGGTATCTCGTCAAATTAAGCTACGTATTGTTAGGAGACAGTGATAGACTGCGGCACTAACCGGTCTAAAGAAATGCTAGTTATATTATCAACGAATAAAGGCGAGCTGGTGATGATGAATTTGAAGCCAACAGTGGTACTATAAGTAGGTTAAAAGAGACGAAATGTCCACGGGCATTTCATGCTGTTGACCTGCGAACGTTATGCATGGATGGGTCAAGTGTATTCCTAGCAAATGGTCGAGTCTTCGGGAACTTCAACGTTCCGGTGTGATGCTTGTTTAATGGAAATTACCCATAAAGTGTATTCAAAGCACATTTGTGTTAACCATATTCACTCTTTGTAACTGTATCGTTACATTGCACGTATTCTTAAAGTGATATTTATAGTAGTGTAAAGGTTGTCTGCCGAAAGCAACCCTATGCAGTGCAGGCTGGCTATAATTTAGCGCGGGTTCCATTCGAACGTTCAAGCTAGTTTAAAACAAGGTGTCAAATATTTAATTAGGATTTTTGTTTAGAACAGTCAGTGCTAATTTAGTCGGAAATATGTAAAGACGTTCTGTCAATATAAACCTAAAGGAGTCGTACCGTCGTTTGATTCCTCCCGTAACCTCAGAGGGCTCATCTAGTCCTCTACAGTACCTACAGGTTAAACCAAAAGTATTTTATTTTTAAATGAACATGCAATAAACATACACACACTTGAGAAAACGTCACGTCATACACATATTAGAGTGTGTTAATATAATATATTATATAGTCAAAGCACTCTGCGGTTTCAGATAACAAAAATTGATAAAATACTAAACTAGTATCTAAACTAACGAAAAAACATTTTACAACCTTGAACAAAGAACCACCGCTTAAATAAATCAACATCACACTAAATTAAAATATGACTGCGACACAAACAAACTCACAGATTTATACAAACTAAAAGCAACTTCGCTGAGCAAGCTGCAGCAAAAATATGAAACTGGACATTCATGAGAGAAACAAGAATTTATTGCGGCCAGCAAAGTCTCCACAACTTGATGTTTATTTATACAGTTCAGCCTGTCCGCGGTAATATGGAGTTTTATCCTTTTTATTTGAAGTAAAAAGTAGTAGGAGAGTGGAAGGTATGAGGTGTTTTTATAGCGTTTGGTCTTGCACTGCGCTTTAATAAATTACTTTTCATATACTGGTGTTAGAAAATTAGAAACCTACGTAATTTATGGAAACAAAAAAAAAAACATACCGTCGAATTGAGAACCTCCTCCTTTTTTGAAGTAAGTTTTGAAGTATAAATGACCACCAACGCGTTTAATAAAAATGTGAAATGGAAGCATTCTCCAAATTTTTCTGATGGCACCACGTTGACATCATCACCGACCGACTTTGCGTAGTAGTTATGACAAGATCCTGTCTGGAAGTATTTTATAGTCGTTAAAATACCAAAAAAGGAAATATAAGCCTACATCATTTTAATATATAAAATGGCGCTAGGGAGTAACTACAGAACATCGCTATGATTTTAGACCACAAACAAACGCAATACTCTTATTGTTCCATGAACGTTCATACATCTTATCATACACGCAAACTGAAAGTAGATAATACATAAAGTATACCCTTCTGTGCCATTTAGGTCATACTTAACGTGAGGGTAGTCACAAGTAAAAGAAACTAAAGACACGGTTAAACAATCGTATTTTATAGTTGTCCTGTTTGTGTTTGTGTAGGCCACTGAGCTAAATATTGGATTCAACCTTCTGGCTAAGTGCCAAACATATCTGGTACTAGGTATCTAAATATTGGAAGTAATAATATTAACATCGTTTCGTGAGGAAACCACCAAATTAGAGATTACGGTAAATACACAGGGGTATTACGAATATCTCTCTCGATTATGTCTGTAAAACCTAGATATTGGAATTGCTATAATTATAGTAATCATAGCAATTCCAATGTCTAGGTTTTCTATCGTATGTCTATTATGGGATATTCACATTTATAGGCTTCTTCAATCGTTTGTACTAAGTTTATCATCTGGTTTTTCGTTGTGGAGTTTGGTCGTAAAAGAAACTAATGTCCTTTTTGTAACAATTTACTTAAGTAAATCTCATTTCATCGTTAAGGAAAAGTATTTTCTCACTTTGGAGGCCACGCGTGGGTTTGTTCAAAGTCACATAAAAGTCCCCAGATTCTAAACTCGTTGATTAGTTCCAAAGCCAATCGATCACCCACTTAGCCAATCGAAACATCTTAATTAGAATTGTAAATGTCAGACTAAAATGCTTTGAGGTCACAAAAATAAATTATAAATTAAAATACGCAAGTCTTTCTCTAAACATCTTACCACGAAAATCTCAAAATAGCACAAAGGTATTTCAAAATATTTTCCTCATCGTTCTTCCTTAAAATACCTGATGAAAAATTCTATACAAAATTAAATATTATTCAACGTTTTGTTGGTTGATGAACAAAAGGTTGTTTTATTTCTATAATATAATTTCATCTAGATACAGTAATAAGTAAGCGCTTCTTTCAATATGATCCTGAGAATGTTCTTGTCTCATTGATCATAATAATTATTATTATGATTTATGGTGTCTCTGCATTTGGTTCAGAATATAGTTGAAATCGTATATACACTGTAATGTTATTACTTGAAAGGAAAGCTTTCTTTGTCTTTTGTATATCCTAACAATTGATAAATGAACGACCGGCCTAGTAGCCTGCTAGCACCATGCTAACGGACCAATATTTTTGCATCATCATCAGCCTACAGCAGTCCACTGCTGGACATAGGCCTCTCAGATCGCACGCCATTCATCTCAATTCACGGAAACTTTTAGCCAGCCTGCAAAGATCGTCGCCCAATTTGTGCCGATAACAACAAAGTAGAAGATCACACACAATCTCAAAACCCCATTAAAAGAAAACAACCACCTCAATTCGAATGTAACACGCAAACAGAATAATCGAAAGTAAGTGAAGCAACAAATCCACATATGCTAATATCACGTATAGTATAACCATCTATTCCGATAATGTATATCCATCTAATGTATTCGTATAATCGGATCGGCTCCTATTCTCTTCTCGCTGAGAATCGATAAGATTAGCCGGAGACAGGAAGAAAACAAACGCGAAGGTACGAAAGTGTTTGTATATATTATATATAGGTATGTATGTAATGATGTATGGACGAGCTGGTTGCCGGAAACAGGCCGAAGGATTGAAATGATTGAAATTCTGAGTAGCACCTGGCTTTTTGTTTTGATTGCAACTTGTTCTGGGTAGTATTCTACGTCAAATAATAAGTGTACCGCTTTACACTACGAGTGTTTTTTCTGGGTTTTTTTTCTATACCGATACCTAAGTCACAGGTGCGTTCACAATTAAAAATAACGATATCGATAAAAAACTATCAGTAGGCCATGCAAACGTTTGCAATGAATCGCATTGAAAAAATCTTTTCATCAGTAAATATTTGACATGACATGAGTTTCAACAAAGTCATGTTATGGAAATGTTTACATTTTTTTATTTACTTTTTTCCTGTATTTTCCTTTTTTTATATATAGAAACTTGCTCACAACTCTCTCTGTTTCTATTTAAATAGATGGATTTTACAACATGCTATCTACAATAAGTCACCACACTAAAAACTATTCTTAACTTCGCACAATGATCTCAATATTGTCCTAAACTATTTCAAACAGAGATCTAGATAGCGGAACCTTTGCGAATTTGAATCGGCCATTCCGCATTAACTCCATTCAAATAGTCCCGAGCTATCTGATCTTTTAACTAATTAACTATTTATTTAAACTCCGTCTGACTCTCGTGAAGGTGACCCCGGAGTAATAAAGTTACTATTAATTACTTTTAGCTACGACTATAAATATTTGGGTCTAGCTTTAGATTAACTTGCATCAGTTTATCTTAATGATGCTTTGTAATTGAGTTCGTGTAATCTAAGAACTCATTTGAACTGGTAAACAAATAAACTAGTATGTGTATTTTGCTAGTTGGTCGACTGGATGTTAGACTTCTGAGGTCAAAACCTTAGTATACAAACTATTGATGACCACGCATCGGCAAATAGCCTTCATCTTCTTTTAGGGACGTTGGGTTTTAACTCGATGGAGGTGGGAAGAGGCCTCGATCATCTTACGGTAGCCTGTAAGACTTTACGGGGAAGTATCGATTGCCCAGAGCTTCATGGCCTGTTCTGCCAATTATTTGTGCCCGACAAATACATCAGACACCGCCAGAGCCGCCGGCACAATCTGTTTGCACAACTCTCATCCAAAACTGTAGCCAGTGTCGAATCCCCATACTTTAAAAATGCTAAATGCCCTTCTGACTGCCAACCCTGAATGTGATGTGTTTGCGGATGAATGGAGTTAAATTGTGCGTATATGTCTGGTGTTCTGTGAAAGAAAGCATGCAAGGGTAATTAATAGGGGATAATTATTGTCACCCTAATATTAATGGTTTCTATGTTAATTGGTATTGTACCGTTTAAATAAATCTTGCAAGTGCCTATAAGTGGCAGTAACCGATCGACGAATCGAATTGACGTTTAAAAGTGTTCGTACAAAATACTTAAAAATTATCAACCCCTTTTCATCATGCGGACCGTACGCTGATCTGCTTAAGAAATTGGAACCCTTTCCTATCTCATAAAAAACATATTCGTTTTCCCAGGTACATCGTTTTTCTGCCAACAACAGATTAAAAATACTCTAAGAAGAGCACGATGCCTATTATATCCTTGTTATAGTCTCGAAGAATTTAATATGAAATGCCCGTAAAATCTTTTCAAACAGTTTTATTTCATTTTTGTCAGGGTTTTATATCATCTATATAAAATAAACGTAGTAATGAAGAATGTTCTAGAGCTAGACGGAAGGCTATAAAAATATTTTTAAACGTCCTGAAATGGAATGAAGTCCATTAAATTGTACTAATGCAGCATTTATTACCATTTTAAACTGACGTTGAAAAATTTAGTGTCTTTGGTGTGACTATTCAAGTTTCTTGGATACGCAAATATATAAATGAAATATATGGTACAAATGCCTTTTCTAGATTGGTGCTAGTTGAAAACCCTGGCAAGATAGACCACTATCTATATATATATATTATAAATCTATATACATAAAAATCAATTGCTGTTCGTTAGTCTCACTAAAACTCGAGAACGGCTGAACGGATTTATCTTATCTTAGTCTTGAAATGTTCGTGGAGGTCTAGGGAAGGTTTAAAAGGCGAGAAAAAATGGAAAAATTGCGAGGAAGATAGTAAAAACGACTATTTCATTTTCCCATATAAACTGTTCTACCTACTTTCCTGTCAAACATTTGACGATCGTCCCTTCGGTACGGTAGACTCGGGTCCACTCGAATTGAAACAAGTATTAAATTAAGGGTTTTGAATAGTGTAGGTGTAAGGTAGGAGTAGGGTAGGTGTAGGGTAGGAGTAGGTTAGGAGTAGAGTAGAAGTAGGGTAGGAGTAGGGTAGGAGTAGGATCAGAGTAGTGTAGGAGTAGATTAGGAGTAGAGTAGGAGTAGGGTAGGTGTAGGGTAGGAGTAGTGTAGGAGTAGGGTAGAAGTAGGGTAGGAGTAGGGTAGGAGTAGGGTAGGAGTAGTGTAGGAGTAGATTAGGAGTAGAGTAGGAGTAGGGTAGGTGTAGGGTAGGAGTAGGGTAGGAGTAGTGTAGGAGTAGGGTAGAAGTAGGGTAGGGGATAGGACACCACGCGAACAAAGTAGCGCCGGGCAGCTAGAAATAATTTATATGGCAAAACAACGTTTGCCGGGTCAGCTAGTTAATATATAAAAATGAATTGCTGTTCTTTTGTCTCGCTAAAACTCGAGAACGGCTGGGCCGATTTAGCTGATTTTGGTTTTGAAATGTTTGTCGTAGTCCAGGGAAGGTTTAAACAGTGAGAAAATATGGAAAATTTGAGAGAAAGATAGTAAAAACAACAATTTCATTTTCCCATATAAACTGTTCTACCTACTTTCCTGTCAAACATAAATGACGATCGTCCCTTCGGTACGGTAGACTCGGGTCCACTTGAATTGAAGCACGTATTAAATTAAGGGTTTTGAATAGTGTAGGAGTAGGTTAGGAGTAGGGTAGGAGTAGAGTGGGAGTAGAGTGGGAGTAGGTTAGGAGTAAGGTAGAAGTAGGGTAGGAGTAGGGTAGGAGTAGGGTAGGAGTAGGGTAGGAGTAGGGTAGGAGTAGGGTAGGAGTAGGGTAGGAGTAGGGTAGGAGTAGGGTAGGAGTAGGGTAGGAGTAGGGTAGGAGTAGGTTAGGAGTAGGGTAGCAGTAGGGTAGGAGTAGGGTAGGAGTAGGGTAGGAGTAGGTTAGGAGTAGGGTAGAAGTAGGGTAGGAGTAGGGTAGGAGTAGGTTAGGAGTAGGGTAGAAGTAGGGTAGGAGTAGGGTAGGAGTAGGGTAGGAGTAGGTAGGGGGTAGGACACCACGCGAACGAAGTAGCGCCGGGTAGCTAAAAATAATTTATATGGCAAAACGTTTGCCGGGTCAGCTAGTATACAGTAAATATCGCCAAGCAGCTTTAAAAAAGTCCAACTTAGTACATTAAATTAAACTTATATCATAATCATCATTTCAGCCGATAGATGTCCACTGCTGGACAAAGGCCTCCCCCAAGCAGCTCCAAACTAATTATATAATATTAAATATAATATTTATATAAGTTAAGTATTTAGGTAAGTTTATAAATATTAAAACGTGAAAATCAATTTTCACTATTCCAATCAAGCTTTTCATTTTCAATCCTCGATTTGCCGCAGTCCACTCCCCCATGTTGTAGAAATTATCAGAATAAACACGACGTAACACGACGAACGACGCGACAATAGAGGCAGCAACAAAGCGTCCTTTGTTCCGGCCCATTGTCGCGCCAATGGAACATGTTGCCAGCGTGTTTTCAACGTAACGCGACTAACTTTTTTAAAAGGTAGAAAATTGGAAGCGGTCATCTGACGGCCATTGTTGGAACTATTTATTATCTAATAAGACTGCCTGTTGTGTTTTATTTTGAAAGGTAATCTCTATGTTTGCACTGGAAATTTAGCACTTGCTGTGTTCTGATCTGTATCGCCAAACAAATCTGTGATTTTAAATAGGCATCACCATCATTTCAGCCGAAAGACGTCCACTGTTGGACATAGGCCTCCCCCAAGCACCTCCACTTCGACCGGTTCTGTGCCTCTCGCATCCAACGGGTTCCTGCGGCCTTCACAAGGTCGAGGTTTTAAATAGGTTGTTTCAGTTTTAATTGCCAATTTAACGCTAAATGATGTGATTGGTTTTTGGAAATAATAACAGCCAATCAAATTAATTTTCGTGAAAAACAAGAGATTAAATTTTATTGAATAGGTTTTCAGAAACTAAAACGTTAATTTGGTTAAACTATCTTTAATGAATTGTGTATTCTCTCGATACCGTTTCCCTTCACTTAGTTTGCAAGTGGATACGGTGTTATAATAATAATTATTATTATCAGCTTTTAATTGAATACTAAAGGGAACAGGATTTCTGTTAAATCATAATTACATTTTGACCAACCCACTTGGCCCACTACGCTTTAATTTTCTCTTTCGCAGAATAGCATAAAGAGTATTCTATTCTAATAGCAATAAAGTCGTTTTACACTAATATGTTGTCCTAGAATAATGAAAACTACGTTTAAAACAAAGGAACTATTCAGTATTGAATCAAGTCGCCATTGTCGACCGTGCTAATGGCGGGATGGTACTTATAGTACCTACTTAGACTTTTTGCTATACCCGAGCGGAGCAGTGCTATTAGTTAGTTCATTAATCTTTCCTTACATATTAATGAGGGTATTTTAATTTTAATTCCGTTAATGGAATTTGTGTTGAAAGTTTTCGAGTGAAAAGGTCTCTACGTAGCCTCGACTAAAGATGATGACAGACAAGCGTATTTTAACCTTAAAACTGTGGAGGAAAGTTGAGAATTGTGTGCGAGCATGGTATCATAGAAGAAATTAAGTGGCTTCTTAATAAATAGATACCACAGATTCCATGTTGGAAAATGTTTTTAAAACTTTATATAGATCAAATATGGTAGTTTTACTAGATTTTTAAAAGAATTCATAAAACTTAACTCTATTTTAAAAATAGTAAAAGAATTTAGATTTTTTTGCAACAAACCAGACATTACCAACCTACTATAATACTATAAAATACTATAAGAAGGTTTTTTATCATAGATAAGTGACCTCTATCCAGAAATGGATACTTTGTTACACCCTTTTAATCTAGACCCGCAGAAGATTTATATTACTAACACCAGAATAGGTGTGGGCAAACAGTCTAAGTAGATAGTATGACAATGGATAATTTCTAAGAAGCCTTGACACAGGCAGGCATTGAAAGTTAGCCTTGAACCTTAGATAATTTAAAGAGTAAACAATATTAACCTACCTTTACAAGCGAATAGTCTGTGTAAACATTTAACTAAAACATTATATATATTTTTTAATATACGGACGAAACAGTAGAGTTCACAGTTGCCACGAATAACAATGAAGATAATTATGAATATTAATACGATGTTGCTACGGCGTAGCCGCTGTTGCTACGTCGTCTAAGTATTCGTAGCATTCGCCTACGCGTGGACTAAAGGCTGTTATCCACTCTACTGCAGCAATGAGAAAATAATTAAATACTTCGTTCTTTAACTACGATCTCTCTTGTCCTATTTATGTGACTATTCTAATGGACGAACAGCTTAACTATTCCTGAATCTGGTTGGGCATAGAACGTGTTGCTGTGTTGTTGAACCTGAAAAATAATTTAAAATTTTGACTTTATTTTATAGGTAACAACAGTTTTTTTTTATTTCAATTGCTGCAAATATGTAGTAACTTTATTCGTCCTGTTTTCTTTATTTTGTCATTCCTTCTAAGTCACACTTACTTAACCTAACTCTTACCTTTCAAGACTATGGCAAAACTCATGAATAATTAATAATACTTTCATATCTCTACATTCTAGCATATTCAGTGTATATTACGGAATGTGCTGGAATTTCAATATAACTAGCTAGTATCTTTAGCAACTGTAAGTAATCAAACATCGCTAATGATTGTATTCAGATATCTACTCGTTTACTTTGGAAACAATTGATTTTAATTAAAGCGTGCTCCGAAGTTTAACTAATGCATTAAAATTACCTTGAGTAGAATAGTATTAAAGTTTATCCAACTGTGATCCTAACTTGCAAGCTTTGTTTGTTAGAAATAGCAAAACTAGAACTTATTTAAATATCACGTAAAATAAAGAAAATTCATAGAAAATAGAAGAACTGTCGTCTTTTATCGAGGTAAAAGTGTCGCAATTTGCAAGTAGTATATGTACTTGAAAAGTTATTTGACTGTGATAGCAACTAAAATATGATATAGCACTTTTACCAAAAGGCTTCATTCTTCTTCTTCTTCTCCGTGTGGCTGCACGACCGTATTTTAAATCTAGTTTTCCCAAAACTTTGTCACTTCCACGGCGTTGTCGGTGGCAGCGAAGAGGTCACTTTGACTGCATCTCTCTGCAGGGTGTAACCTTCCGTGTTCTATTTGGAAGCCTCTGAACCGTCTCCAGAAACAAGCGGAAAGATGTAAGTCCAACCTGGTAAAGTGAGGCTACCTTGACAGAACGGCGTGTGATTGTGGAGCTACGTCACAAACCATGCTCCACCTCCTATCCTGCCCTCTGTGTCCCAAGGCTTTATAAAAATGTACTTTTTATAAACCAACATTCGCAAAATTATCGCAAAAAAACTCCAGTGTCATCATAACTCACTTTTGGTGATAGCTTCACGGAGCACAGCAGTACATTAAAGTCTATCTCGGTGATACATCGTCTGAGACGTATTACTGTGTTCCCGTTGTACTCGGATCCTCACCGTTATGACTTACTTATCAGATCAGTTAATCTAATGTACGGGCTTCTTTGACCTTTATACGCTCTTTAATTTTTATTATATTGTTAATACACTGAATTTTTTAGGAACGTAAAACTTTGTTTCTCTGTCAAGCGAGGATTTTTTTTTTTGCGTTATTGTCCCACTGTGCACTGCTGAGAAAAGGCCTGCCCCAAGTCCTTCAAGGAGCTCGTTTCCCGCGCCACCATTGTGTGGAGACTTTTTTCCAGCAGTCATCCTGCATACGGCTAATGTGACCCGCATTTTTTCTTTATACTGATTTATAGCGCTAATCGAGCGATAGTCAAAAAGTTTAATTTAAGAAAAGAACATTCCCTCCGTATGCTGTCCTCTTTCAAAGAACGTGATAAGACGGTTTAGGGATGTTTTTTAAGTAAGACTTACATAAATTTTGAACAGAACGATACTGATATTCATTACTGCAACTGATAAGTTTCATCAATAGCCACTCCTCGAAAAAAACTAATGTCTAAAAGCGGAAAGACAGACACTTTTAAATTCTTCCAACTTCCGCTACGGCCCAAAATGATTCCGCAATTTTTTCCTCAATGTTGCCTGACGAACTTTTCTAGCGTATGAAATCATTTTATTGCTGGCAACTCCACCGGCTTCAAAAGTGCTGTGTAGTTCTTTTCACAAAGAAAGTAATATAGTTGTTTAATTTTCACAGTTTTATTGAATGCCTGGTTTGAGTCTGAGATTTTAATAAGATGGACGTAAAAAGTAAGTGTTGAGTTTTTTAGTGGGGATCTTTTATAGCTTTCTTGTTGAAGAGAGTAATGTTTAGTAATGGCTGTAATATATATATTTATGGCTTGCGTGATGACAAAATGAATTACCTGATTGTTTATTAAAACATTTAATTATCTCTATGTGAACGTAAATTACTTATTTGATCTGAAATATAGTTATATCGTTTGTTGCAGTTGGTGGAAAAATATCAACCTATATACTCGTATGTTGAGATAATTATTTGCTAAGTAAATCGCGTTATACTGTGAAATAAAGAAATGGTTTATACAAACTCTCAAAAACTGTGCACTTCTAAAAACTCACTCTGCATAAATTCTTCGTAATATTTTGTTTAGCCTCATTCAGTAGAGTAATAAATTAGAAATGATTGATTGCGTCCATTTTGTCATAATTATGTTGATGAAGGGGGATTCCTTCATTTCGCATAATATTCCTATTCCTAATATATTTTGGCATAACGATTTTGGTATAATTTATTTTGCCTATACTTTGTCATATTTTTTTTGACATACATTTTATGTTGGCATAATCAACTTGAAGGCTAATTTGTGTTGGCTTAAATTTAATTAGCATAATGTTTCTAGGCCTAATGCCTATTAGCATAATAGTATTCGCTCGCTGGCAAGGTGCATGCTCGCTTGCATGCTGCATGCTAGCTTGCATGCTTGCTGCATGCATGGTGTATGCTTGTTTGCATGCTGCATGCTTGCTGCATGCATGGTGAATGAATGAATGAATGAATTTTCTGTAATGTGATAGATGAGTCTTTCAATTATTATGGATATGAAATGCCAGAAGATGATTCTAACTAAACTTTCTGGATAGTGATAGTTCTCGATATGAAATTTATGCCTAAAGATGATTCTGACTTACAAAATTATGAGTTTTGGATGTATGATAAATGAGTGTCTGCCATACGATTTTCTGCGAAATGAAGTTTATGCTATCCGCTGTTATGCAAAACAATATTATGACATAAAAAGTTCTGCTATAAAGGGTAGACCCGATTTTTTCTACCTACAATGTAAAGGGCCTACAAATTTCATTAGAGCAATATTGTATAAAAAATGTTATGCTTAATCATTATTATGAGTAGATAAATTATGCTTTAAAAAATTATGCGTAAGCTGTTATGCGTAAATAACGTTATGCGAAAATATAATTAGGAGAAACAAAAATATGCCAAGTTATATTAAGTCTTATAATTTTATGCAAATGGATAGGGAACCATTAATTTGATGTAGGCCACCTTTTTTACATTTACATATCTACATGTATATCTCTGCGTTGTAGGCAAAATAAACAGAATTCGAAACATTTAAAAAAAATATCTACAATGAAAGTTTTGATCAATACAGTGGACAAAGATACAATCGGTGCTTTAACTTAATGTTATATCTAATCGTCTATCCCAAATATCACATCAAAGATCTCCAACTGTGGTTCATTGACTAGAACAGTATTGTTTATTTATACACTACTAATAAAGGGTGTCCTTATACAAATGTAAACGATCTATTTTCCAGTACGTCACCACTCTTCTATTGTTTCGGATTAGCTACAAAATTCATTATAGGCATAATTCAAACTAAAAATGTTATCCAGATCGTCTTAACTTTTCAAAAAATTCACAGATTGCTCAACAACAAACAACAAACAAGCGGTTACAATAGGTTTCTAATTTAACCACTTTATCATTTGGAATTGAATTATTGTAATGCGTCTCTGAGTTTTTATTTAATTATTTTCACATACATATTTGTCGATACAGCTAGGTTTCCTTGCCGCCATTTCTGTGCTACCTTTTAGCTGTTTTCGACTTTAATGTAGTTTATGAAACACGAGTCAAAAAGTAAGTTGTAGGTTGTTGTGGTTGTTGGTTGTTGTGGGTGTTGTTGTTGTTGTGTAGTAAGTGGTCAAAAAGTAAAGTTGTTCTGTGGAGTATTAAAATTTTAAATTACCTGATGATATATTGGAGTGCTATGACAACTAAAAAGTTTATTTTCAGCAATTTGTAAGTTCAATATACCTTAGCGTGAAAAAAAATCAAGAGTGTACTTTTGTAATATATTGTTAAATTTCACTTTTCAGATCGTCATTACAAAAGTATATCACTTTTGTAATGATGATCAGTTGAACGTCTTACATAATTATTACATATTGTTATTAAAATAAATATTGATTTTGTGTTCATTTACAGATGATGAGAAAAAACGATGTAAGAACATACTGCGTCTAAATCGAGCATCAAAATCAAAAGTCATTTATTCAAATTAGGCTGTAAATCAGCACTTTTTGAAACGTTTAAATTACAAATAACATTTCCCTAAAACACCCGCCCTTCATCACTTCCTAATGCTTTCGCTGGGAAAAAGAAGTGGTGCGACAAACTCCCCAGCAGCACAGCTGTCTTTTCAGTTAGAAAATACTTGATTGTATACAATACTACATAGGTACGCTAAGTAATTAATATTACAAAACACAATATTACACCAAATTATTAGCCATATCCATTTCAGCAAGATACGTGTGTGTGCCCAGTTCTATGTAGACGTTGCCTTACAATTAAGTATGATAAGTCTTCTTACGAACTACACTATTGTGTTGCTACAGTGTACGCGTTCTTGTAACCAAAGCTTCAATAAATCCAATATGGAATTAAATTCTGGAGAATTATTTCATCGAGCTTGTATAAATGGACTACCTAAAAAGTTCCAGTTCTATTACGATTTCTCCTTTCAGCATATTATATGATTTAATATTGAGACTCATAAAAATACACATTTTACGTTCAATACTTGCATGATTTTGGAGCTACAACTCTCTCTCAAAAATTGTAATGTTTTTTATCCTCTAACCCACAGTCTATTAGGAAAAATACTTCATTTTATAAAAATTTAACACGATTCATTTATTGGCCCTAAATTAAATACCCCAAAAAAATAAGGAAGTAGGATACCTTTCTTAACCCGCTAATGCACGCATGGCCTTCTCCATTCATATCTTATGATCCTCCTCAAGAGTGACAGACCTCTGAAAGCCGCTTATTTTTGGGTGTCTTTGATCTGAAGCATGAATGGGATATAAATATAATATTAGTATGTGTCCATTTATGTAATTACTTCTTACCGTAACACTTTCTACCGTAACACGTAGTAGTGATGATTTTAATAATTATAATTCTGTAAAGTTATATTTGTTACGGTCGAGAATCATATTTAAATCAACTTACAACCTGACACTGACCTGAAAATTGCAAAAAAACGTAACGAATTGTTATAATCTTATTTATCCCTACAGTAATAACCATAGAAATATATTTATTTTACCATTTATGTACACACATATATAAATAGACAAGAAAAATACAGAACATAAAAATAGGTACACAGGTAATGCTTATTTCATAATAAATCTCTACCAGCATACTTGCGATAGGACAATAGATAGAGAGATTTAGACAGTGTGTGAAAGAGTAAAGGAGACAAAAAAAAACACAAAATCATAAACAATTCACTTAATAAAACTAAACAATTATGATAATATACTTGCATACATACAAATAAACATATGTACTACTTCTAAAATAAATATCACGAAAATGTTAATAATTATAACGTAATAAAAAAAATATACAAATAAAATAGTAGTAGATCTAAAAGCAGTGTCCGAGTAAATAAATACGTTTAAGCGTAATATTATTCCGTAAACCACCGCTCGTAACACTAGATGCTTTATAAAACGAAAAGCGCCTTTTATTTAAACTCCAAACCGAAACTATTCTGAACGCTCACAGTTCCAGTCTCGTTACACACTCGGCCGATGAAACTCTCCACAACTCGCCAGAATTAGTAGCAAACTGGTGTACAGAGTACGCAATTATTTCTCATCAGTATCGGAATATGTTGTAAATATACGATTGTTCTGCAACACTTCCATTATTAATTCCGCCAGGAGTTCGGAATTTCCGAGTTAAAATATACGATAGGAAAATAGCAATAGTTTGTGTGTAAGTTTTGACTGCCATTTGGAGTTTGGCTGTGGTTACGTGTTCCCGATAAACAAATGTTCGGGATTTAAATTCGTACAGAACGGCGGTATTTCTGAAATAGATTGCACGTAGTTTCAGTAAAATTGGCTCGTTTTGTCACGTGCGTATCTTGTTGTTTCAGTGCTTGCGTTGTCGAAAAAACTGTCATTGAAGCCATCTTTTCTTTTCGGTGTAATTCAGAGGAAAGCGAAGGCAATATTTGACGTCATATTACGACTCCTTCCAACTTACCTACCTGAGACAAAGAAAAAATAATGGTATAAATAAGATACGAAATATTTTTACTGATTAAAAGAGGTTTTTAGAAAAAACGCATGGGAATAGAGATCATGATGTACACACAAATTTAATTCTTAAAAAATATCAGTCCTTCACATTCGCCCCTCGCATTTATAGTAGCTGTGGAGATTAAATCCTATTTGGTGCTTCTATACAAGCTTTGTGAATATTTGATAAGTTGAGGGCAAATATGAGACAAGCGCTCATTCATATTAAGAATAGTAGAAATGAATTAGAGATGCCGTAGATATCATGAAAAAAAAGATAGTTCCGATTCTGGAAATAATTATCTAAGTTATACTATAAACCCGCGTTTTAATGATACCGTTAGCTTACCGTGAGTTAACAGCACCTATAGAACTTAACACTTAGACAAAAGTGAATTCAATGTCGAACTGGAATTCCTACTACCTTGCTATTTTAGCTAGAATGCTATTCGCTAATATACCGTGCACATAATTATATGTAAAGTATATGTAAATCTGTGAACTCGTAGACTGAAATGTAAGCAGGCATCAAATTGAATGTGAGAACCGCCCCCGTAGCTGCAGCCAATTTGAATTTTAAAACAACGGCCACTTTAGTTATTATAATGTTTCAAATATCAGCATAATCAGCCCACTGCTGGGACACAGGCCTCCTCTCGGTGAGAGGGAGTGAGCCTTAATCCACCACGCGGGCCCAGTGCGGGTTGGTAGATGTCACATGTCTTCGAACTTTGGATATGCCGGTTTCCTCACGATGTTTTCCTTCACCGTTTTGAGAGCAGTGGTGATGAAATAATTTACACAGAGTAAAGCGCCTGTCTGGGTTCGAACCTACGACCAAGTCATAAGTCAACTCGTACATATACGATTATAGTTTTTTGTTTGGCCCAATATTCAGCAATATGAATACCGTTCGCTGACGCAGCCATTAGCTACGCATGAATTTGCCATGCATTAGATTTGGAATTGATGATGAATCGTGCAGAAACTAAGGCAAATGATTGATTATGTTCTAACAAGTCTGGAACATCGAGCAACTCATGTATAAGGATATCAATGTGCCCCAATAATTGGATTTAGTACAGAGGTCAGATGGCAATGTCTTGTTAAACCGGATCTGTCTAGTTAGGCTGAAAGGGAGCTCTAACACAAATATGAAAAAGGTTTCGTCAAACGTTCGTTCAGAAAATGAAGTTGCCATAAAAAAATTGCCTGGTACAGTCAAAGTAACCGCTGCATTGCAAGAACTGCTCTTACTGCTTACTGATATAAATCGATACCTCCTAAGTATACTGAGTCAACTAACAAATTTAGGTATTTTTATATTTTTATATAAACGTACATGATAAATCGCGATCTTAACGTTTGTGTTAAAAAAAAATAAAAAAGAACAATAATTACCGAGATAATTTCACGTATACTAAATCAACTTCAACATCAGTTAAAATCGTACATTGTAAACTGATCTAAATAACATTGTACCAGTGTACGCGGGACGCATCGATACACAAGTTTATTGCGGCTCAGTATACGATGAATGGCGGCGAGTGCGCACGCAATTTTAGGTACCTAATAATTCTGTTTCGTAAAGTTACTCGTAAAGTTATTCGTATATATTATATCGTGGATGTATGTGTCTGATATGTATATACATGTTAAATTAATATTAAGTAGTAACAGAATGCAGTCAAACAGGGCGCGAATTTTTTTAAATTTACCAATGAAAATGTGAATAATTATTATTATTATTATATATTTAATGTCAGATTACCAAGATCCATAATGGTTAGTAACAATTGGAACTTATAAACTATGTTAGTAGGGTTACAAAAATACAATACCTAATTAAATACAATCATTAAACACATTTACATAATTACATATTAATAACAGCCTAAACATTTATTTAACTGTCCCTACCATAATGCTCACCCAGAGCGAGTATATTGGACACTGATATATGTATATATTAATTGAAAGACAGACGAAAGATAAGATGCTTCATACGCCTGATCAATGGTATACAGCTTTTAGATTTGCCAAATCCGATGAAAAGCCATACAAAGTTACTGAAGTGTCTCAGGATTTAATTAAAGACTTTAAATCAAAGCTAAAACTTATAAGCAACTGGACAACTACCAACGAGGGATCAAAATGCCTTGCAATAAAGTAACGGAAGTACTAGTTAAAGCGGAATATCCATTTAGGCTGTTTTATAAAACGAGTTACCAAGATTTTTATTTTATTTATTTTTATTTATTTATTTAAGATTCATGCACAACATTACAGAATTGAATCCCAAGTCGTTGTACAGCGCAATTATGCAAGATGATGCTTACAAGTGGATAGATTGTGTAAAGAAACTTATAGCTACACGAAATCGAAGAGGGTTAACTATTGATATAGATAATATTTCTTTAGCTTATCAGACACCCATTCCTATTGACCAAAATAAGCACAAAGACTTGATGGATCTTTGTAAGACACTGGTAATTCCTAAGGAGTATCATTTATTTTTTAATAATTTGATTTCAGCGAACTCTAATGCAGCTAACGACAGTGATTGACTGATCTCTAATTTGTTAAACCTTATATTTTTTTAGCATTAGAAATGCCTAGACTGTTGTGTTATTAATTTATATTATTTTTATTAATATTGTTTAACGTAAGTTACCATTTTTAGTTCTTATTATTTTTATTGACGTACTAGAGACTTCTCAAAAAAACAATAAATCAAAATAAAAACTAAAACAGGTACTTACCTGTTTTAGTTTTTATTTTGATTGATTGTTTGCTGTTTTTTATAAAACTTTAATGATGGAACATTGATATTTTTTTAATAGTGATTTGTTTACGTTGTAGCTTTTAGTAAAGCTATTATGTTAAAAAGATATTCCTACTTAATTATGGCGAAAAATACATTGTGATTCTTCAAAATGAGTGGTTTTTGGTTTATGATTCTTGTTCTTCTTCCTAGCTTTTATTAATCCCACATATCGTAAAATATTACAAAAAAAAAAAATACTAATAAAAAACCTCGGTAAAATACATTGGTCCAGTATACGTTGAGGTTTCAAATGTTAACATTGCTGAGTACTTTCCTAGTATAATGAGTCAAGTGATATAATTTCAACATTTTTTATTATTAAGTGAGTCAGAACCCCCGAAAACAAACAAAAGTAAAATTATATTAATAAAATGACAATCATATTTCATGTGATTTTGGTGTAAACGATGGATTTTGATGGACAACGTACATGAGTATAACTGGTAGTTAAACCATTTCACTATTGAGTCCCGCCGGCGTATACCCAGTCATGTACATAAAATGTCATTTAAAAACAAAAATCAGCAAAATCATTTTATACCAAAGGAAGAGCTTACAATTTTTATTAAAAAAACATTTACTTTATTTCGAATTAAGTTGATTTCATTAAAATATAAACGATTTGCCTTTAAATCGCTCTCCTATAAAATAACTATAATGTCAGTTGACTCATTATACTTAGGAGGTATCGAAATGTGTTTTTATAGTGTTACCATAAATAACGGTTGTTTTTTTCAGTTTTGTTTTATTAAAAATTAGTGGTTACCTATATATGCATTTCGTTAGATACTTCATTTCAATCCAATGTAACTAAAGCCAAATGAACAGAACACTCTAACATTAAATTAACATCGGAACGCCGCGTCGATCGAAAGCAATTTGTTTAATACTACAGTACATACGATTTAACAGATCACGCTAATTTATCAAATGTGAACTTCAAATGGATCCGGTTGAATACTAATTTATTACTAAATGGATGTGCGTATGCTGATGCTGGCAATTATTATAGTATGCTGACGTTCACTTAATACTTTATTGAATTTAGAACTTCATATGTGGGAGACTTAAGTCGTTAAACTCTGGGTCAGTGTAATGTCAAAATAAATTAACGTTTTATATTCGAGAAAACTTTTATGCCTACAAATATTTTGACAGTTTTACTATACAAAACTGCCAGAAGTCAGATTAGTTTTAGGCCGCTGATAAAATATTATGTCTGATTATGGTTAAGTCAACCCTTAGAAAAATATTTGTTACAGCCAGAAAGTAATTAAATCCTAACAAGTAGGAAGGCATCAGGAAGGGTCGCAGCAGGTGACATTCTTTTGTTTCTACCTGGAGTAGAAACTACAGATCACCGCCTACTTAAAAACCCTGTTTAAAAATTGACGTTCATCGTCGAGACCTTGCAATTTCTGTTAATTGTAAAAATCAAAGTATTATGCAGCATGGAATTGTATTACCTACTTCAAAAATTCAAAATTCAAAATATCTTTATTGTGGGCATATGTTAGTTACAAGTCTTAACAATAAATTAAAGTTCCAATATGTCCTACCTAATAGGCATACAATTGAATAGTTATTTAGTGTCATTAGATTTAAAATTATTTTACATGTCTAATTTAGTTATTATAAATGTCAAAATATCAATATACAGTCAAATTAATACATGGTCAACAATTCAATCAATAATTCAAGAAATCTTGGATCGTGTAGTATGCTTTATCAATTAAAAAGTTACGTAATTTCTTTTTAAATACCTGAAGTTCCTTAGTGCTCAGAATGTCAGTAGGTATTTTGTTGTATATTTTTGATGCCATGCCAAAGAAGCTTTTGTTAAATAGAGCTGTTTTATGTGGTACATTAGAAATTTTTAATATATGTCTTCTAGATTTGAGTTTATCAAATAGATTTTCATTTGTCTTTATAAATACGGCTACTTCATAAATGTAAATTGCAGGAAAGGTCAATACTTTAAGTTCTTTGAAATAAGGTTCACATGAATCAGGAACACGAATACTAGCAATCGCACGTACACACCTTTTTTGCGCTTTAAACACTAAATCCCTATTAGTGGCATTGCCCCAGTATATGACTGCATATCTCAGTGTCGACGAAACATAAGCATGGTATGCGGTCAAAAGAACTGATTTATCAACAATTTTAGATAATTTATATAAAGCATATGAGTACTGATTGAGTTTATTGCATACTGTGTCAATGTGTGTTTGCCAAGTCAAATCATTATCTATCCTTCTCAATATACTTGGGCATGTATTGTTAAAGTTTACCTCTTTTCTAAGCCTCGATATTTTACTCCAGCTAAATCTGGTTCCACGCGTAAGCGGATTTCAATAACCTGGAACTCCGTCTTTTAAGAATACAATCTTTATTCAATCACTCCCTTGAACCCTTCACCTTTATATTTTCCTTATATTTTCTTTCCGGAATCCTTTCTACACATTCCTGGTTCCATTCATCATAAGCCTTACGTTAACGAATCTGGATCAATCCTGTTATTGGATCAAAATTTTGTTTAGACCATATGCCCTGAAATATTTTTTTACTGTGATATGTTTACCCTATAGCGAACAATCCGAAAAGGATTAAATTCATCATCATCTTTTTGATTTACTGTTTTAGTCATTAAGTTACACTTTCGATAGAATATTAATATAATATTTACAAAATAGCCTCCTTCAGTATCAACAGTTTATATTATAATAGTTAGCAAATCCAGCACACCCTGGAATGGGAGTCAAATACTTTAGCTCATTTTTGACTGGCCTATCTTTACACAATTTATCAATTTATTCTCGTAGCTCCACCCCGACGATATTAGATTACCCCAACACAATTAATATCTACGCAAATAATGACGTCATCAATATAGAGTACGGCGACCGCAGCACACAGATTGTTCGCGTTATTGATGAACAATAAATTCAAGTACCTTCAATAATGATTGACAGTAGCGCCACGGTTCGCAACCATGTCGTGCCTAAAGCACAAGATATTGACGAGAGGTGACTGGGAAATAGAATATTTATTGATATTTTGCAGTACGTTAAGTACTATTCTATAAATAATTAACTGTTTAGTAGTTCTTACACAATACAATGTCTTTAAAAGGCAAAAATCCATCGTAGTTATGATTGTAAGGGATGATTTTCAATCGGCAGATAATTCTTATTCTTGGAATAAAATTGACGTCTGACCGATTCTGTATGAAAGAACTGTCAAAATTCAAAATTATTCCTCGGATATAATTATCTGGCGTTGGGTTATTGTATGATAAAACAAGAAAACATGACATTTTTCATAACCAATGTATCTGCAATGGACTATTAATTAGGCGTACATACGTTAAGGTTTGTTAAACATTTTAAAATTAATTTAGTAAGTAGGATGAAAATAACAAACGATATTTTACGATTAAACTTACTCAAGAAAGACAAGTAAAACCACCAGTTGGTTGATTGTCAGCAAGACAAAAAAGCCAAGACACTCCTTACTTGTACCGCGTCACAAGCAAGCCCGGTAATCACATGGATCATTGCGTAGCTAACTCATCAGCCACGAATGACGAACTGGGGATCACGCCGCGTCATCGACCAGATACACTCCTACATGCTTTTGTTTTGGAAAATCCTTTTTTTCGCTTTTCTTGTATAGAAGTTTCGAAGTTGGCCAATTTGTTGAATAGTCTCCAGAAGTTCCTAGGCCTTATTTGTTTTCGGAATCGAGGGATCAGAAATGATAGTGTTCCGAGATTTGATGTGGTGGAGGTCTTATTATTTTTTATAGGTTTCTTATTATTTTTTTCCGATAATATTTTTATACGAATAATATTGTACAAAAGGTTTCATTTACTTGCAACAGACATAATTGATAGTATCCAATTATATTCTCATGGACCATTTCACCGGTTCAGAGCTAACCAAGATTTACAAACATTAATTTAAGTTTCGCTACTGCTAGTTTTATACTATTTCATTTAAATAAGTTCCCTTCCCCAACGTCTGTCTAGGATTAAATTAATTTAAAAGAAACAATGTCTAAAAAAAGGTTTCTTTCATTTGCAGACCATCTTAGACAAACACTTGGAATTTAATTTAAAGATCTACAAAAGATCTACAAAGTAGGTAACAATGAATGTACAAAGATAGTGAAGAACTCACAAGGCAAGTGAGTGAGAGAGTAACAGGATAACATACCTTGAAAGGAGCTAACAAAGGCTAAAGTGCATATCCTGGAAGAATGCTTTGTTTCAAAACGAGGGGCAGACATAGTAAGGAACTATAGACTAGTTTGGGATATTTTTGTAAAAGTACACAATATTGTTAAATGACAAGTACTAGGGTGACATAGGTGTTAAAGTTTCACGCTTTGGAGGACGACAATAATACTCATAATTTTAAGAAAGTTCAGTCTGATTTCAGTCTCAATCTGACAAAAATACCTCTAATTTCCCTACATTTTTGACATAGATTGTCACTGAGACGAGATTGGAACTAGGTTTTGAAAGTTTATAATTACGGGAAATGAAATATTATTTTAATTTTAAACTATAAACATATGCAAGGAGTTTGTGCTTCATGTTTTAAAAATAAAAATTTGACCTTTACTCAGATTAAAATTTCATCCATAAAATCCATAAGGTTAACAATAACACGGGAATAACTTTAAGCATAGGTATTTTTTAATTTTGTAGGCATAATCATAAAAAAATGTTTAAAATAAATAAAAATCCTGTTTTCGTAGAAGTTATTTCTTAAACTTTGAGTTTATTAAAATCGGAATTAGTAGACGCTTAAGATCCTTTTAAAAATGAGTTAGAAGCTAGAAAGAAAGGAAGAAAAATAGGTTTATTTGTCACAGAAACACGTGCTTACAAAAAGATAAGTGAATAACTATTAACTTGACGAATTACTACCGGAGACATATTATGAAGGACGGGACGGTTGACGTGTGTCGGGCATGCCACCGTCCGGGTGAGTCCATCAGACATATTATCTCTGGTTGTTCTCGTCTGGCTAACGGCGAGTACTTGCACAGGCATAACCAAGTAGCCAGGATTATTCACCAGCAACTTGCTTTGAAATATAAACTTGTGGATTCTGAGGTACCGTATTACAAGTATCAATATATGACATGACAATGACATATGTATATGACAATATCACGTTGTACTGGGATCGGTCTATCATTACTGATAGGACTATTGTCATCAATAAGCCTGATATAGTGGTGATAGATCTATTAGCACGTCACATAATGATTGTCGATGCTACAATTCCACATGACGGGAATTTCATGAAAGCTGAGAAAGAGAAACAATTTAAATATCTCGACTTAGCACACGAGGTTGTTGACGTCATGTGGAATGTGAGCTCGGCTATCATTGTGCCGATTGTCGTATCGACCAATGGCCTGATGGCCGAAAGCCTCGATGAACATCTATCGAGGCTCTCGTTAGGCGGTTGGATTAAGGGCCTGATTCAAAATGCAGTACTCCTCGATACGGCTCGCATTGTGAGGAGGTTCCTGTCCCTAGAGCCCTAACCACCGGTAGCTTGGACCCTGCTCCCGACATCGGTGGATCACTATTTTTTTATATTTTTAAATGTTTTTTTTTTTTACTTAATTTTATATTTAAAAATGTAATAAAATAAGATAGTAAATAAATAAACAACATAATAAGAAAAGTAAAAACAAAATAGATCTATGATCACGAATACAAAACATAAGTAGTTGACAGCTGCACGTCATGACTGACAAGAAGGCTTCCAGTCAGCATGATGCTGTGCTACAGGGGGACCTACAGCACAACGCTGATTTTGATGATGATTGATGTTATGGAAACCAAGCCAGATTAAATGATTCATACTACAGGCAACAAAATAAAATAAACAGTACTTATAATATAAAGCAACTATTTAACTAACCAATGATGTGAATAAATATTATTAAATAATATAAAACTACACTACCACTAACTAGACTACTATTCTCCGATATACTTAGGGTAGTCAGCGAAAATATAATTCGTATAAGTTCTAAGTAGATTATTGCATTAAGGGACTTGAGTTGTTATGTGTGATAAGAGCAATAGTGATAAAACGTGACTGCGATGTGACTTTGATAGTTTTTTTATGGGATATCATCTCAGTAAGGATGAACAGGGGAACAAGCTAAATGGAGGGATAGCGATATTTACTAACACTTTCTAATCTCAAAATGGTTCTGCTGATATCTGTAATGCATGTTCAAAAAGTACGTACCAAAATTGAAAACAGAAATACGGAACTTCGATTTATAGGTTAAGTAAAACGTCTAAATAAAAAGGATTGCAGAAACTGATCAAGATATAAACAGTGAAAAACACAAGGATGAGCAAGAAGCCCTCAACAAAAACATTACCTCCTTAATGAAACAACAATTAAACAAGAACATCGTTCCATAGCATCTAAACAATTATTTTTATATTCTAAAGGGTCCTTCACACGAGTCTCTCCGTACGTCGTCACAAAGAGCTGAGCGCCCGTCTTCCCTTTGTTGCGACCGTGTGACGCGGCTTTTGACTGACATAGCATCGTGGAGTGGCACGTTACGTCTTCATATAAAATATTCGGAACAATGCACTGTGTCGTGTTTTGTTTTGAGTTGTACGTTTGTGTATGTAGGTGATTAGTATAAATGGGGGCGACTGCCTTTTGAATAATATTTTTTTTTAGCCGAAAATGTAGATTGCTCATATTATGGGTATTTTGATAGACCATTTAGGACCATTGGGTAGTTTCGCAATTTTTTTGAGAGCCCCAAAAGTATTAAAAAATAATTATAATAATAATTATTCTCAGCGATCATTGTGCCGATAGTCGTGACAGCCAATGGCTTAATAGCCAAGAGCCTCGACTAACACCGGAGGAGGCTCTCGTTGGGCAGCTGGATCAAAGGCTTGATTCAGAAAGCGGTACTTCTGGACACGGCTCGCATTGTCAGGAGGTTCCTCTCTCTGGAGCCCTGACCGCCGGTAGCTTGGACCCTGTTCCCGATACCGGTGGGCTACTATTTTTTATATTTTTTAATGTTTTTTTATCATGTTGTTTATAAAAATATTGAAAAATGTAAATTATAAGTAATTAGATAAAATAAAGAAAATAATAATAATATCCCTGGACATTTCACACAGCGCCATCTAGTCCCAAGCTAAGCAACCTAATGCTTGTGTTATGGTAACAAGATGGCTGATAAACTACTTATATACATTTTTTTTTTTTTGTAAATACATACATATTATAGATAGAAAAACACCCAGACTCGGAACAAATACATGTAGGTCATACAAATATTTGTTCCGTGCGGGAATCGAACCCGCGACACGCAGCGCAGCAGTCAATCGCTTAACCACTGCGCCAACCGTGCCGTCAATGTGAATTAGTCGCCAGGACGGTGTACTATAGGTACCTGTGCCAAACCCGTCGGAGAAAACAAGCTTGATGATGTTATGTTTTAGTCACCAGGAAAGCAACAGCACTTATAGATTATTCTAAGGAGATGACTATACAATTTCCACTGCTAAAGCTATCAATTGTACCTAGTTATACGAAAAGATGGCAAAGTATGCTTATTCGTAATGTGTTCGTATGCTTATTATAGTACATGTAGACTTTATACTTGACGTTTTCCTTAATTAGTCACGTGTGTAATTATAAACATTTAGCAATATTTCATTCTAAGTTTCGACCTTGCAATCTCGAGCCACATCTTATTGTCATGATGATGACATAATAATGTAAAGACGTAAAACTGTCAAACTTATTGTTCATTCTACGATTCTCCCCGTCTGTTACCAAGGAACGGTTTGAACTTCAATTAGCAAGAAGCCTGGCAATTTAATGTGAGTTTCTGAATCAATAGCAGCCCATACATGGGTAGGTTTTAGTCCAACAAATACCAACCCTTATTAAAATATATTTTGCCAGTCATGTTAGCACAAAGGTTACAACAAACTAACTAGCAACTAGCTGAAGCTAGTTAGAGTAGGTAATTAGGGCGGTGTATACCTATTTAGAGGTTCAGCAAACTGGTTTATTTTTTTAAGTAAAGATGCTTTGTGGAAACAATACAGCTTTATGTGTTCTTGACCACATATAAAGCTGTATGGTTTCCACGAAGCATCTTTACGGTTTCTCATTCAACAAAGGAAGCTAATTTTTTTTTTTATTGTTGAATGGAAAATCTGTGACAAAAGTTTAGAGGCATGAGGAACAGGGTGTAAAGTTCACTCATCCTCCATAGAAAAGGGAGGATCCTACGACCAGACGGGTGTTGTGTCTGGCGGGCATTTGCCTAAAGATTGGTGTTGGGAAATTGTTGCTAATTGCGCGGTAAACTCTGCTTGCGAGATGCAGGATTTGCGTGACGGCAGTATGACGCGTTGTTCGCATGTGGCGTTGTAGATACCGCTACATCACTCCCCGCCGGAGACTGGAGGTCGATAATGATAACATTACAATTATAGTGACGTTGGCGCGAATAAATTAAAAACAATTTGGCTAGAATAAAATTAGAATTAAATACGTTCACAATAAATAAATATAGGTATGTAACATGATCACTTACACATTATATACTGCATGTAACTTTGTAATATGAGAATCAAGTAACCAAAGCACAATACTAAGACACCTACGAACAAGAACATTACCCAATGCAAAACTTACTGTAGAATACATAATTATAGTGTCGGGTATACTTACAAAGCCTCACTCTGCACTTAAAACCTGTCACAACACTAATTTATCTCGTCTTCTCAACGTCCGTGTGTCACAGCAGGGATCCAGCAGAATATCAGCGTTAGGTACATTTGCCTGACACATGCTGAGCTGGACTCCCATTTGGTGCAACCTTGAGACGCACACCGCACTGTGTATGTTTCGTTATTAATTTAATTCGTCATAGTGTCACGTTGACTTTGATATTTGTATGTTTTTCATTTTGTCTTTTTTGTCGGCGCCTTGTTTTATATTATTAATGTGGGTAGTTCTCTAATAATGTACTTTTGTGTGTTGCGCTGTCTTTTTTGTGTGCGCCAAATAAATGATTTATCTATCTATCTATCTATCTATAATGTGCTGAGTCTTGTATCTTGCGATGCTTGCCAGGCCAGCTGAGGTTCCAGTGAGTCGGAACCGAATCTAATACTTAGGCAAAGTTCTTGTTTAGAACTTCATATAACGCGGTACCCAACTGACCTCGGAGCCTACTCGTAGCAGTACCACAACATCTTCAATTGCTTGTACACAAACACATCAAACAGTTAACAGTCTGTACATCGGTAAAGTTAGACTTCAGCAGGCATGCTAACTTGGGCACTAATACTGGATCCTTATGGTTATGTTATCGAATCAAAAGTTTGTTTCAGTATCATATTGGCGCAGTGGTTAAGCGATTTACTGCTGCGCTGCGTGTCGCGGGTTCGATTCCCGCACGGAACAAATATTTGTATGACCTACATGTATTTGTTCCGAGTCTGGGTGTTTTTCTATCTATAATATGTATGTATTTACAAAAAAAAAAATGTATATAAGTAGTTTATCAGCCATCTTGTTACCATAACACAGGCATTAGGTTGCTTAGCTTGGGACTAGATGGCGCTGTGTGAAATGTCCAGGGATATTATTATTATTATTATATTTATGATGAGCATCGCGAAAGGACAGCTCTTTCCGCGAAAAAGTTGGGGAAATGAGATTTCTATAAGCGTGATGTTCAGAAGAAATCTCATTTCAAGGCAATTCAAATCAAGTAGGTATTCTTTCAAAGGGTTGGGCAGGGGTTTTATTACACCCACAATTTCCCTGTTACAAGTATGTTAAAGCTACAGACAGGCTGGAAGTAAACAGTCTAATAAGCGTCAATAGCGATCGTCGTAGTTTTTTTATTGCATCTTTTTATTATAATATTTTTTCATATTTACGTACACACAGAAAAATATATATATTTTAGATATGACACATTGTAACATTTGAGTACCTGCTTATTTTTTTTTCTTTTCTCTCTCTTAGTCTCTTTAATTTTTTCGACTTCGGTGTTATTTTCATGGTTTTAGAGGTAGCTGATAACAAAACTACCAATATCACAATTCACGGTAATTGGTGTCACGGAGGTTCCTTAAACAAGAAACACATTAAAACAAAATAATTAAAAACTTAAAAAAAAAACAATCGAATTCCAATTTTTTTTTGTATTTTAATTTTTTGCCACCGACTTCCAAATTTAAAGTTATTTTTCACATGGTAGTGTTTTTTGGAAGTTGAGTGGAAAGAAGTTTTTATTTTTCACTTTTTCGTTGTGGAAAGCAAACGACGCAATTTCATTTACTTGGATTTTTTTTAACCAAACTACTGAACCGATTTTGTTGAAATTTCTTGCGACCAATCTGAAAGTTTATCCTTTCACATAAAAATAATTTTGCAAATCGGCTTTTAAATAACGGAGTTCTGAGGAAACAAACATAAAAAAAAATAATATATAATTATATTGAACCGAATTGAGAATATCCTCCTTTTTTTTGAAGTCGGTTAAAAAATTAACAAAATTAAAAGATAGGACTGTATAGGAATGCAAGACAGATGCTGTCTGACGCCGAATCAAATGAACCTATACGGATGCGTAATTATGTCAATCATTGTGCATAATTTGGTCAGTATTGACAAGATTTCAATAATCTTAGACATTGCTACCGTAATTCCCTAAACAATGTTCTATAGCATTGTTATCTAATTAATTGTAACGCATATGGGTTGTATTGCCATTACCTCTGAATTCTAGGAAATGATTAGACAGTTATCGAATTACTGTTTAGGCTGCTTTTCCAACAGAGATGTGCTACGCAGCTATGCTGCGAGGATGTGAAAGCTAAGCTACGAAACTATGCGTTTCCACTAATGCTAAGCTGTGTAGCGGAACGAGTAAGATGTGCAAATTTCGATACTAGAACTATCGACATGGACGCATCCATAGCACGCATCCATAGCACGTATCCATAGCACGCATCAGCACGCATCCATAGCACGCATCCTTCCATATAAAAAACATGTTAGTTGAATCCGTTTTCCACCAGTGCTAAGCTATGTGCACCAATGAATATGATTGGTAGATATCAAACGCATCCATAGCAACGTAGCATAGCACATCTCTGGTGGAAAAGCACCCTTACCATGCAAGCGATATGTTGGAGTGGGTATTATCTATATTATAAGTAACTAGCTTCTGCCCGCGACTTCGTCCGCGTGAAATTTCTTGTTCCCCCGACCCGCTGCGTTGCATCGCATCACCCGCCTGCGCTATTACGTACTTCGTTTTCTGACTTTTTGGAACGAAGTTCCTTATCGCGCGTTGCGAAAGAGGGCGGAAAAAATTAAGACCAAAAGTTGGAACGACACTTTTTGCTATAGTTGTAAGCCGAGCGGCGTGCGCGTGTTTCTCTGTCTCTCTCTCTCTCTCTCTCTTTGAACTTCGTTCCATCCGGGTGTCCCTGGACACCTCTCAAGTTTTTTTCTAGATGCTCGGTCTCGAAGAATTTTAGCGTGATGTTAAATAGCCTATAGCCTTCCTAAGGAATTGGGCTATCACATGTAAAATAATTTTTCAGATCCGACTGGTAGTTCCTGAGATTAGCGCGTTCAAACAAAAACTATTCAGATTTATTATTAGTATAATGTAGATATAGGTTTTTCGTTCCGGAGTTATTTTAAAATTATGATAATTATCTCCTAAGATGTTGATTGAAATCAAGTGATGTCAAGGGCAATTTTGTTCACAATTAAATAATTGTGATGAATAACGTATTTATTTGGATAAGGATTAATATCATGTTGATAAAACACCTTCGCAAATAATAACACATACAATAATAAAACATAAAAGCGATATTTAAAGATAGAAAAAAGGTAGAAATATGGTCTCGCGGACTTTTTGTAGAACTATTTAAGGCGGACTAGATAGGCATACATTGTGTTTAGTTATATACAACTGTTTAGGCAGCGCATGCAAATAATTCGATTTTAAGAGGTGTTTCTTTCCGACTTGCTAGACAAAAGATGCGGTAGTTCAGCTAAAATGCATGATGTCTACATAATTTATAGCCTATAGCACTCACACATAATGTGCTAAAATAACGGAACGGAATTGAAAAATTCTAAAGAATTGGATCATTAACTCCGGAGATTACCTCCCACATACATACAAATAAACAAAAAAAAAACCTTTTTACAATACATATTAGTATAGATTTAGACTTCACTTAATTGCCATTCACCGGAAACTATTTCGTAATGGTTTTATCGGCTTAAAGATAATCTCAATCATTCCTTATTATTAAAGGTCTTTGTCAGTAGCTCTAATAGCAGTAATAATATAAGAAACAGTAATCTATATCGATACTAATAATCTATCTCTATAATCTATAATATTGTAATATTATAAAGAGATTAAATTTATTTGTTTGTAAGTTTGTATGTAGGTGGTAATATCTGGAACTACCAATGGGATTTGAAAAATTCTTTTTGCATTTAATAGCTCCAACCTTGAGGAAGACTATAGGCTATTTAACGTCGCGCTGTGACCCTTATAAGCCGAGCAAAAAGTCAGGATGGACGTTAGGCTAAAAAGAAATGATAGCGTGCGCAGGTGATGTGATGAGACAAGGTAGGTCGAGGAACAAGACATGCCACGCTGGCGAAGTCGTGGGCTGAAGCTAGTCTTTCATAAGTTTGACTAATCAGACAAATAATCCCTTTTAATTATTAAAATTTTAACATACATCACGTCGTAAGCTTCAGTCTACTGCAGAACACAGCGACCATCTGAAACAGTAATACAACACACGTTAACGATAACCTGTGGTAGAACACAATACTAATGTTTCATGTCGTAGAATATTCCCGTTACTTGTAAGACGACCGCAGCACAAACCGAGATGGTTCAATCGCTTCTATACGCTTCAATATTAACAGCAAACATATAACAGACCACTGCACTATAAAATATGAATGAGCAGAGGCGACACTCCAGCTTCAAACAAAATAGAAATATTGAAAGTCTCGGTACAAAGAGCCTATTTACATGGTACGATCTAATTGCCTGGCATACCATAAGGTGAAACCAGTTGCACCGTCTAAACCGTGTTTACATGATGCCAGTCACTGTCTTATTCAATTTTATTGTATACCACAGGCAAGAAACTTGCATCGTCTAAATGGGGTTTAAATTGACTGTCTGTTTGAGCGAGTGAAAGGAGAAAAAGAACGTAGTATTATAATTGTGTAGTAGTTTACAGTCCGACCGTAGAGAGAAAGTCTTAGTGACCCGCCAGTTTCAAACAAACGAAAACATAAGTACGTGTTTTGCGAATTTGATCTTTGTTAGTTACTAGAATTGTCGCTCGGATAGGTGTCAAGAACGCATTCTCTTGACAGTTGGACTGTAGTGGAGTATCTCTGCCCATTGATACGAGAATGACGTGAATTTAGTGGAATTCTATTGGTGTTTTATCCAGCTGTGCACTTCTCCGTTCCTCTCAACTCAAATAAACAAGAATCTGTCACCAAGGGACATAATCTGAGCAGAAAAACACTATAGGAATCTTATGCGAAATTCCTCTCCATCGGTGCAAGTTAAAATAAATGTTCTGAAACGATGTGGGAGAAAGTCACTTTCTGAAGGTTTTCACGTGCTACTAGTTATTTCGGTGGAATCGGCTTAAGGGACTAACCACACTTATTCAGCTCTGTTCAGCTTTTGTACATAGAAAACTACGATTTTGTATGGAATGCGTACGCATCCATTCAGCTTAACAGGTGCGTACCTATGCATTCCATACAAAGTGGTTAGTCCCTTATGTCGCTTCTAATCGACTTTCTTAATCAATGACCAATGTACGTTACGCTTGGCGACCGCAATACGGTAGGTATTATTAGCTAGGTTCGCACTAAGCAGTCGAGTGGGCTAACAGAGTGTTGAGGCCATAGCTCCCGTGAGCTCGATATGGGTACGATTGGCTGCCCGAATCAGAGCTTGGTTAGTTATGTATATACATATATGCCTTGTACTATACACTACACTACATACTAAACTACTATCTGGTATGTAGTAGGTACTTGTAGGTCTTACTAGAAGGTTTTGAAATGTGAATTGTATAAATTCGAGTGGATAATATAATTAGCCGTTCGCAACGTTTAAAATGTTTATCGAGGAAAACGAAATAATACCTATGCATTTACTGTATTTGTAAATAACAGCTCTAGTTATTTAAGAATAAGTCCTTTGTCATAAATAGTTACCTCATTCTATCGCCGCGCGCCGCCCACGCAACACATCTACACTTCACACGCAGCACGTCTTGAAAAACTGGTTGTTTTAATCACTATCCCCCGTCAAAACCTATGGTACTTCAGAGAAAAGTCTACAAAGTGGGTTACAACATAAAGAAGTAATCTTCAGTTTTATTAAGAACATAAATAATAATGTATATAATGACTACTTTTTTTGTTATATCCATATACTTATCTATGTATATTAATAATAAAGCTGAAGAGTTTGTTTGTTTGAATGCGCTAATCTCTGGAACACGCGGTCGGATTTGAAAAAATATTTTTCATTTGATAGCCCCATTCTTGAGGAAGGTAAATATATTCCGTTACGACCCTTAGAAACCGTGGAAAACGAAAAAGTCAGAAAGAACGCTAGGCGAAAATGAAATAAACACAGGGACTGCTACTACTAGCTTCTGTAAGCTAGGTAAGCTGGATACTAGTGACCACTAAAAGTATTCCGTGGATAAAAATAAATAAATAAAATCCGGCATCGAACACAGAGTTTTTGTCATGTGACCTCAATAGCCCCTACAAAAACCAGTCTTCCGCAGCATATTGTAACAAATCTCCTGTCCATCTGCCGGATTTAATCCCTCGCTGTTCGTTGAACCAGCAAACTGTCAATTTAAAGGAAAAATAACCTGTAACTTAAGCCGGAACAGAAACGTACCCAACGAACCTCATCCGGCGCAGCGCCGACCTACTCGTATGAGGAAAACTCTAACATCTCAATATTATAGTCCCAGAAACCAATATAACCTAAGGCCCTGTGTACACACACGTTTTCCTTGCCGTGAAAAGCAAAGGTTTATTCGCTCTGTGTAGGCACGGTTTGTCAGTATTGTAGGGATCACTAAGCATCAGCATAATCAGCCTATAACGTTCCCACTGCTGGGACACAGGCCTCCTCTCGGTGAGAAGAGGGGCCGTAATCCACCACGCGGACCCAGTGCGGGTTGGTAGATGTCACATGTCTTCGAATCTTTTGGTCGGTTCGGTTTTACGAATACGGTAGGTAAATACGGTAAGTCGTAGATTCGAACCCAGATTGCGCTTTATATTGTGTAAAATTTCATCACCACTGCTCTCAAAACGGTGAAGGAAAACATCGTGAAAAAAAATCCAATTTCCCAATCGGCTTGTCCTAGAACCGGATCACTAAGGAAACTTGTAAATTACAAGCTTCCACGACCGCGCCATACCGTAATGAAACCGCGCCGTGTACAAAGGACCTAAAAGTGCGTTTACACTGTAGAGAGGTTTTAACTGCCAAGAAGCGAGAATGTCCTTGTGTGAATTACTTAGACGATGTATCGCGCTCATTTGTTGTACTCACGTGTAAACGATGCTTAAACAGATGAATGATGATGCTCGTATCTAACAAGAAATTCTCCCCTATCAAAGATCAAGAAACTCTCCTGTAAACACACCCCAATATTATGTAGAAACGAAAAACACTTAAGCTTTTTATATTTAAGAGAAAATACTTCTCCAATAAATATATAACAAAGAAAATGAGTCTTTCATGTTTCGACGATAAAATTCGGTTCTGGTAGACAAAGGGTTAGTTCCATATTGCAGTAATAGGTACCGATTGGGGTCAATTGAGTTATTCCTTGGATGTCATCTCATGTACCTATTGGGCCGAACTAAGTTACGGCTCGATGGCAATAGATGCCTGGTAGTTGCTATATATTTTGGAGATTGTGACTTTGTCGAACTGTATTGATTCGATTTGCTTGGTAACATGTTAGTAGCTTTGTAATGGTAGGTACTCCAATAAAGGTTTTTTGTTTGTTACGAGATGAAAAGTAGCTACTACATACTTTGTGTGAATGGTACTTAGGTATTCAAAATTCTTACACTGCTACCAGCAATGCGATTCTGTAACCATCTCACCGTGAAAACTTAGGTGAAGTGAGCTGTCATTCCAAATAATGCTAGGGATTAACACTAGTGACAACTCACATCAAGCTCACGTCACTTGAGTTTTCACGGTGAGATTTTTACAGAATCGACCGGCTGTATTGATCCCTGACCCTGACCTTTAGTGTTTTTGTTTATAAAATAACATCATGCTTATTTTCCTCGAAGGTTTAGGCACAGGTGTACCTACTTTTGTTTACTTACTAGCCGTATCATTATTTATTTGCTTTCATGCACGTTTATTATTTCACATCACAAATTTTAGAAAAAAATATTGTCGACTATCTGTGTGTAGTAACACACAGATAGTCGACAATATTTTTTTCTTGTCTGTGTAGTCGGTCGTGTGTTACTTGGATTCTATTTTGATCAAATGAGAAATGACAATTATAGCTAGTGAAAAATTATCAACAGATAAAGTCATGGACTGGCCAATGAAAGGCCGGAAGTTTGGAACCCACCCGTTACACTATTGACCTGAACCCATAGATATAGGAAAGAAGGAGATATGCCCCGGTAGTTGACAATGTATCAGAACTCCATGTCGCTACTCGACCCCACCACCGCGCCGCTACTACACAATATGTAATTGAGTAAAAGCAATAGATGTTTGTAAACGCACCCACGAATACAGGAGTAATTCCTAGAGTAGGGCAAGGTTTAAAAAAAAAAAAAAAAAAAGATACAAAGTCGCGCACACACTTGCAATTCATAAATCAGAACGTACTACACAATCAATTATAAACCTTAACTCATAAAACATAGCGTGCATATACCATGCACCGTACAACTTACTCACACAAAAACATCTGTCGCTATCAATGTACTGTGCAAAAGCCATTTATTATACATATACGCTAGTGATTGACTAAATCGGAAAGTTATCGATGCTCCCATTTATTATTGTACTAAAAAAAATTGAGGTTATAAAATAGTTAGAAAATAAAATAAATAAAAAACAATTTGTCCAGAAAATATTATATTATTATAAATCAATGAAAAAAGCAAAAAAAAAAATGAAAGTAAATAAAAATAATTAAACATTATTTTAAATCTTCTCAAGGGTCTTCCAACCAGATTTATAAGTCATCTTTTTAGGTCTTCCAAGTGAGTTAAAACTGTTGACAAATTGTAAAATTTACTCTATATTCGTTGGGTAATCGACATTGTTGTTGATAGCCTACGTTAGTGCATCTGCACAGCCACATCACTAGCTGGCCGCTAGAAGCAGCGGCCGTACCATGCGATGCACCTCATAAATAAAGTATCGTTTTGTGATTTTTACACTAAGTGACATACTTAAGTAGTGGTTAAGGAGCAATGTATTTACTACGAAAATAGTAAAGTCACTGCGATATTTGAAAACAAAATTAACGTGGTAAAAGCAAGAAATATTTTACAATTTGTTTTTCATGATTTTAAAGACAAATATAGTAAAATACTTTTATTCATAATATGTGGTAAGTGATTCCATGATTTACAAAATGTTGGTTTTGGCGTCGGTTTTTACAAGAAACTACTCACCAACACGGCATTCTTATATTTTTTCATGATCACGGTCGAATGCGCACTATTTCGCGGAGACGGCCATTTGACTAGAACATGGTCATTTTGAACAGATACAGACACGCCCCCTTGCCTTCTTCTGTTTTTTAGATTTCTATGCCGAACCAGTTCCCATAACAAACATAATAATTTTATGTTTAACTTTGAACAGTCGTAGTCGTTGGGATCTAGCGTTCTCGAAAAAGACGACCATAATTTGAAGTTTTCCTAAAAATAGACACCCAGACAAAACTTTAAAAAACCCTTCAACATTAGGAACTCCTTTTACCAAACTAAAAATAAACATATTCCATCAAAAGGAATGTTAAGTGGTGTTCCAGACTTGAAAGTTAGATTAAAATACAGGCGGAAAATAAGTCTAATGTTTTTCCTAAATCCAATCTAGTTTTCAGTTTAGCTGGCTCCATTTAGATAATATTATCATATTTACAAAAAATGTTACAGAAAAAATTATTAATCTGCGTTAAATATTTTTAGAGATTCGTAAAAGTATGGGACAAACAAAATACAGGGATTTAGTACCTACATGATTCTAAATCCCCTCTGCGTTGAACTTGTCGTCGATCATTACGAAAAACAGGTTGCACTCCGGGAGTGCCGGCAGAAGTGAAAACTTGAATATTAACGTTGTGCATTTTTGATATTTTGGAATGCGGTCTACTCTCCCTCCGTCTTACGAATTTTCGATCAGGTCACGTGTCACGTGTCATCACAAAAAAAGTGCCAAATGATGATGATGATGATGGGTAAAAAATGTTAAAATCGCGTCAGGACATGGGTAAAAGAAGTTTTCACTTCAAAAAAATTGCAGATCCGTACATTTTGACCGCGTAGCTTTTTTGTACGTTTCTATGAAACAGCAGATTTTTTTTTTTTTTGTTTCGTGTATAATGTGCTAAATTCATGGTTTACGTTTGTGCGTCGATGTCCTTTCCAGCCTGTATATTTTCCCACCCTGTATTTGATTTTGTTATTTTTTTTTTTGGCACATTGATTAATATAAAGTTCTGTTATGTGGGCCACAACTGTTTACACCTATTTAATATTTTGACAAGTAAAAAATCATAGTTGTAGACGATTATCAAAGCTAGGCTATGTTATTATGTATTTACTGTACATACAATCGTACATTACTGATTCATTTATTCAATTTCTTGCCGGAGAAAAATATACGCCATCTACACAATAATAATAGAAGTTAGGTTTACATTTATAAAGTCAAGTCACCTGTTAACATTTTGCCTTATTCATCGTTTTACCAACCATTAAGGGCGATGCTTCATTAGTGCGTTGCGTTGCGTCGTCGCGACGGATCAACGCATTGTATGCCACACCTGCGTTGCGACGAAGCACGTCGTCGCAGCGTAAGAGGGCGACGCACGCACCTCAGTCAATCTCCACAATGGATCGGAACAAACGTGTTCTGTTGTTGCTTTTATTGCGCCGCCACCGTCGTCGCACCGGAGCTCCGACAGCGCAACGCATTACCCTCCCCCGCTCGACTCTCGTACGTCGATCCGTTGAAACGTCGCCATGTCATTTAAAATATATGGAAAACAACGCAGCGTCGAGGCTGCGACGACGCAACGCAACGCACTAATGAGGCAGAGCTCTAAGAGCGATGCCACATGGGCGTTGCCAATGCGTTACGTCATCGCATCGCAGTGATTTCGACGCATTGAGTGCCGCACGAGCGCTGCGATGACGACACTGCTCAGCTGTTGCAGCGCCGACGCAGCGCATTGGCAACGCCCAGGTGGCATCGCCCTTAACCAACAGTTTCAGTTCAATTTAAAGGAGTATTTAAAACTTCAAAACTACTGGGAAATTAGCCCCTACTCATTGGCTTACATACTTAACTAGATTCTAACCACGACACGCTCATCCGTATGAAATGTCGGCCCCCGAACCACCACGCTATTATTTTGTATTCGCTTAGCGTTTTTTATTTTTGCTCTGTTCCTTAAGGTCCTAGAGTGAAAATAGCCTTCCTCAAGAATTAGGCTATCAAATGCAAATTTTTTTCAAATCCTACTGGCTGTTCCAGACATTAGCGCGTTTAAACAAACAATCAGCTTAATTATTGGTATAGATTACGCTACCAGCTCTAAACTAATACCACCAGGAACCCTAAGACCTCACACTAAGAACCTAACGGTACGAACATCCTACCTCCAAGGCGACAAAAAGATATTATGTAAATATACAAGCCAATCAGAAATGAGCAGCATACCAAGTTCAAAATCAGAACGTGGGAGCCCAAATGAGGGTCTGTTTACTGAGGACCTTACGATGTCAGCGACACCTATCATTCCCTTCTTTATTGGAACCTTTAACGTCATGTGTATGGACGTGGGAGGAGAATTTGCCTTCCTCGCAAAACCTTCGTTGATTTTAGTCTTGCAAAACTGAAATTGTAAATTCTTGGAAAGATGAGGCGATGAGGCAAAAATTAAGGATAAGGTGTTCTGGGGTTTTGCATTTTTATGTAACCCTTTGCGTGGGTAATTATGAGGGTAAGGGTTTTAAATTAAACCTATTCAGGGATTCAGGCGCACTGGGAAAAAACTTAGCAGTGCTGAGTTTGGGGAAAGAAAAATGTGAATATAAACAAGAAAGTTTACATTTGCTTGATAATCTTATTTTAAATTACGTCTGTCTGATGACTACAAATTCTTTTCCTTCAAAGCTACCTAATATTGTATAAAAAAAAACTGCTTCGAAATTAGCATTAACTTGAATTAATTCCCAATCCAATTGAAAATCAGTTCCATTCAATTATTGAACATAACAATTGAATACCAAAAGTCGTAAATCATTACATCACTTGAGGACCGTCGTCGTGAATAAGTGAACTGCCCTTAGGGGTTGGTAATTAATCGGATTCTCGCCGGAATGGCGGGGAATGACGGTGAGCCGGAGTGGCAATAGCCTTGTCAAACTAATAACTGATTGAGTGATTAATTGTGACGGTGCAATTACGATTTGTTTACTGATTTTAAAGTTATACACAAATCAAGTGTCGTGATGGCCCAGTTGGTTGGGTCTCGCCTCTCGTGGACGAGGGTTCAACTTCGGACAAGTATCAATATCATAATCATATCATATAATCTTTATCAATTGATATGTACTTTTTGTGTCTGTCTTAAACATTACTAACATCGGTGTAGAAAAACATCGTGAAGAAATCTGGACTTATATTATAATCCTTTTGCACCTGTATATAAGAACCTAGCTGTCTTCATCATCTGTCTCGCTTTTTCCCAACTATGTTGGGGTCGGCTTCCATTCTAACCAGATGCAGCTGAATACCAGTATTTTACATGAAGCAACTACCTATCTGACCTCCACAAACCCAGTTACTGGGTAATACGATACTCCTGGGTAAGACTGAGACTTCTCAGACTTTCGGACTTCTGATCTGACTACCCGTAACGACTGTCAAAGATCCATGAATGACAGCCGGAACTAACGGCTTAACGTGCTCTTCGAGGCACGGAAGGGTCTCCTAGCTCTAGTAAAAAATATTATTTAGGTTAATTCAGACACCCTAGAGGATGGATGCAGAGGAAGCATAATAGCATAACTAGCCTATAACGTTCTCACTGCTGGGACACAGGCCTCCTCTCTGTGAGAGGAATGGGCTGTAATCCACCATGCGGGCCCAATGTGGGTTGGTAGATGACACATGTCTTCAAATTTTTAATAGGTAAGACATACTCATCTTTTTCCCATTTTTTATTTATAAGCCTACACAGGTAGGCTAGTAGGCACAGGTAGGTAGGATACAGATCAACATTATATTTATATAACGCCCAAAATGACAATAATTCTTATAAAAGATGGTGGAAGGCTTTTATGAGCAGGTAAACAACTCACAAAAAGTCACAAAGATGTCATCATTATTTACACGCAAGAAATACAAAAACGCGTTACTGTTGAGGAAAACAGTTCCATGTAACAGAAGCGGTTTTAAGAGTACCTATCTACTCGCACAGTCGCAAGCGGCATTGGATCGATTACCGTCAGATCACGTCCCGTCGAAGAGCCGACTTGTACTGTACACCTGAACGCTACAAAGGATTATGTTAGAAGCTTAGGCGAGAAATAATAAAGGGCTTATTTTTGTAATTACTTTTCCAGAAAATTAATAATGGAATTATACACTGTGTGTTCAGCTGAGGCCAGCAGTGCGATTCTGTAACCATCTCACCGTGAAAACTTAGGTGAAGTGAGCGTGGAGTGCCATTCCAGTGCGTCATTCCAAATAATGCTAGGGATTGACACTACTGACAACTTACATCAAGCTCACTTCACTTGAGTTTTCACGGTGAGATTTTTACAGAATCGACCGGCATGTTGCTTATTATCACTTTTTTATTTGTAATAACTATTTGTTATTGAAAAATGGACTTATATCTTCTGTTTATTTATACATACTTATTGACATCATTTAAAAACCTAATGGTCTTAAAATAATAATATGTAAAAGTATTGAAAAACGCTGAGATGTGTGATCCTAATCCGTTAAAAATTGCCATTTTTTCTACTGGATGACAAATATATTATTAATGGGTAGATGGCTGGGTATTTAAGCACACAGTTAGATACTGCTTCTTCCAAACAACTCATAGATGGTGAGCCTGTAATTACCTACTGTTAGTATATTTTTGTTTTTTTGGCATAGATAAAAATAAGTACGGCAAAAACGGTTTTAAAAGGTATAACAGCTGTTTAAAGTTGTTTTGGTGTGTGGCCGAATCGGAACCGCCATCTTGTTTTTAGGGTTCCGTATCTCGAAAGGAAAAAACGGAACCCTTATAGGATCACTTTATTGTCCGTCCGTCCGTCTGTCTGTCAAAACTCTTTTTCTCAGGAACGCGTGGAGGTATCAAGCTGGAATTTGTATCAAATACTCAGGTATACTGACCCTTGAAGCTGTGAAAAAATCAAACTTCTAAGCCAACGCAATCAATAGATACAGTCGTTTATGCCGCAAATTTTCGACACTCGCAAGGAAATCAAAACCTACAGGGTTCTTCTCGTGAACTCAGAATCTTGAAATTTGGAACGAAGCAACGTCTTATAGCACTGATAAAGGAAAAATTGCGAAAACCGTAAATTTTTAGTTACATACCTACAAATTTGTACGGAACCCTCGGTGCGTGAGTCCGACTCGCACTTGACCGGTTTTTTTCAATTCATTTCACAATCCTGTCAATGTCATTCGAGCGCCAAAACTTCCTGTTAAAGCTGTACCTAACAATTTATAGTGAAGAAAGTTTCTTGACTGAAAAATCAAGTCCGCTACAAGCTTACCTCCTACAAACAAAACCCACACTATCAGAATACACTTCACAGCAATCTTAGAGTAGCAAGTTCAGAATCAATATCTCGTCGGTTAAGTCTGCTTAATTCATCACGCGCCAACACCGACTCCGGAATACAAAACTAATCCCGTTTCGGGTTAGCCCTACGTAATAATACCGTTTTATTGACGTTAACTTATAGGGTTTGGCGTGTGTCTCTAAGTTGGTTATCAAACGTCTACAGGCTGTCCTCGTTATTCAAATTAATTGCTAGTTTAAACGGTAGGTACATTGAAAGGGTTTAAATTATTCGGAGCCTGAATTCACGACTGTTTGGTTAGTTTGCTCAATCAAGTGTAACAGAATTGTTGAGGTAAAATAAAGTTACCTACCTATTTTATTTTTATAGACATTACTCAAAATAATATGTTTTATAAAGGATCGTAGGAGGTGGCGTTCTGTAGTGTCTTCCTACCCCCACGGCAAGAAGACATGAGTATATGTAGGTATTAATCAAAACTATGTCAGAAATATATAGTTAAAATCAATTATTGCTTGGCATAATAATATTTGTGGTTTATTGTATGACTGTACCTACAAACACAGGAAACAAAATATTATACTGTCTTTATACTGTCTTTACGTGCTGACTGTTCGCCAGCTTTTCATAACGCACTTGGTTTTAAAACAGCACACCATGCTCTCCTATAACATTGAAATTACTAATAAGAGACGGAATGATATTGTATGTGAGTCAAATGCATCCTCTAAATATGTCTTTGTAAACAGATTTTATACATTTTTAGGCCCATTTCTGTACAATAAATTAAATAGGATATTAAGTATCTATAAATTAAATAATTACGACTGTAAAAAGGTTCTTCTGCAATTTTTACTTAACATATCATACAGTGAAACTGAGGATTTACTCGTTGTCTGTAAATAAAACATGTTAGTTTTTAAGGTAATATTAGTTTTTTAAGTAATATTAATATTAGTCGTCTCATTTGTTAATTATATATTTTAAAATTCTAAGCACCTTTCTAGCCTGAAACACAGGTCTCCACCTAGTTCAGGCAAATGAGCAACTGTGTCATCTATAATTTTTAAGATAAGTTATTGTAAAATCTGCACCATTTTTATAAATAAACGTTATTATTATTATTTATTATACTATCTGTTATCATGATAACTAAATGTTAGGTATCACAATAACAGACATCCTCACGCTAACTGATTATGCATAAGATTTAAGCTATGATTAAGGTTGTCCTCAAGTAAGTGACATGTTATGTTTATAATGAGAATAAAGTTTCTTTAAACCTAAATCATTTTAGATTAAACTAGTATTATATTTAATTAACTAGTATTAATATTAAACAGCACGGTTGGCGCAGTGGTTAAACGATTGACTGCTGCGCTGCGTGTCGATCAAATATTTGTATGGCCTACAAGTAGTGGTTCCAGGTCTGGCTGTTTGTGTATGTGAGTTTTAATGTTAGTAAACGCACCCACGATAGAGGAGAAATTCCTAGTGTAGGGCAATGTTTAATGTAAAAAAAATATATATATACTATCTGTAAGTTAACACCAGCAGCAGTTACTGTTGTTAAAAGACATCCTTACGCTATCTGATTATGCATGAGTAACAGCTCATCAGCCATTTCTCTATTTTAGTAAATAATAAGGTTCCTAATCTTATTATTTACTATTTTATAAGCTAACACTAAAATATATATACAATTACATACAAGTATATAATACGAAAAAATATAGAAAAAGGCAGGAGCTCATTGGGCATCAAAAAATTCGTCCGCATCACTGAACCTTATTAGATGTCGATAAAAATGAAACAAACTTTCAAAGCACCTATTGTTACCAACTCATAAAAAGAAGTAAAACCCCTTCCCACTTCAGCTTGTAAAGTATTCACAATAAAAAAGAATAATAACGGCCTTTAATGTAATAACGTGTAGGAACAATATTGTATCAAACGAAGAAAAAAAATGTCGTAGGAAAAATTTAATATCGTCAAGTCCCTTTGACTGGGGAACTGTTAAGAAATTCGCTGATTTCCAAAACTTACTTCGTTTTTATGTACAAATTGAAATATATTGTGTTCAAGAAGATATCAAATCCTTCTTGGAACAGAAAATGTGTGGAGACAAAGGAAACGTGCAAAGAGTTATATATATTTTATTGAACGACATGAAAAACTTTGATGTACTCGTACATTTTACCAGCTTATTTGAAAAGCAACTAAAACATTGAGAATGATATTCAAATGGCTGTATTCTACAATCTACAATGTTATTATATTTCGATAAGTTTTTCATGGCTGGATGCGTGTACTAATCGTGAACACTTGATGATTCAAGTATTGAAAAAAACTAGGTATTTACAAATTTGAAAATACTTTTAATTTTTATTATATTAATAATTATTAATTTATGTGCTGATTTTTCAATCGACAGATAATTTTTATTTGTGGAATAAAATTATAGTCAGGCAGATTTTGTATAGAAGAACTGTCACAAATTCAAAATTATTCCTCGGATAAAATTATTTATCTAATCGGAAATATCAGCGCTAAAATGATTAGGACAATTAATGAACACAATAAATCATTTGGCTTATATAAAAAACTTTTACTAAAACTGTCGGCTTGTATGTGGAAATATTCAATCAATTCATTTAATATTAAAATATGTAAGTATCACTTGTCTTTTAATATCGTAAACAAGTTATTCTTACTATTTAAGACTTTAACAAAAATAAAATTAGAAATAAAATTACTGCATAATAACGATAGAACAACAATCAACTAATACATAATAATATCACAAATAAATAAATGAGCTATACACCAAGTCTACAACCACAATCAAACTGTAAAATTTACAATTTTAGCACAGTTGGTATAGTAAAAAAAATAAACGTCGAATTAAATGATTAAAGTCATTGATAAAGTTCACGAAGAAAAAAGGCCACAAGTTTGAATTGAAGTCTACTTTGATTTCTAAGCCTTACGAATACAAGAAAGAGTTACCATACTGTAGGATAAAATTGAAAACTTACCCATGATAAAAAATTAAAGCATCATTAAATATAAAGATTTAACCTTTACGACAATCATTAATAATAATCGTAACTACACTTTGTTTGTTTCCTGTTTCCAGTTACAAGGTTCAATACATCTATAAGCATTAACACCCCATTGCTGATGATACCAGCATACTTTAGGTTTTGCATCTGGCGACTTGCTACCTGAACGAGTCCTGCTCGTAGACCTCGAACGACTCCTAGTCTGTCGCTTCACAGACTCTCCCAAAGCCACAATTTGCTTGCCAAGCTCATCAACACTTTGCTGTATATTATCCACTGCTGCATTATTCAAAATGGGGTTCTCAGATGCTTTAGTCGCTTCCATAATGTTGTCTGCAAGCTCAGCCAATTTTGTATTGGTCTGGTCAAGCCGACTGGCTAAAATCTCTTGGCAATGTAGCGGCAACCGACGTAACCAAAGATGGAGCAAGATTTTATCTACCGTGACACTAGTTCCGGCCAGACTCTGTAGATGGCGGTAGAACTGAGAAGGTGTTCTGTTATCAAGCCTTTCGTCGAACAGTTTCCGAATTCTATCATGTTCTGGTTCACCCAAACGACGAAGTAACTCTTCCTTTATCTTGTCATATTTTCTTCTGACTGGCGGGTTACTTATAATATCCTTTACTATTTCCATCGTGTATTCATCTAGCTGGCTGACGACATAATTGTATTTTGTATGATCGTCTGACACATCGGCTACCTTAAATTCCGACTCGGTGACATAAAACCAGAAAGCTGCGTGACTACCCTTCCAGAAAGGTCTCTCCTTAAGTCCCTGGCGGTATTCTCGTTTTGCAAGATCTTTTTCTAATTTTTCGATTCGTTCTTTTAGGGCAGCTCTTTCATCCGTAAGTTTTTCTATTTGGGTTTGGTGTCCAGACATGTTTGACAAAATGTGAGCTGGATAGAACAAAAAACAAAATATCAGCTAAGTTACAAAAAGGAACGCACATCGCTAGCGAACTAATTCTATTGCAAATACACAACAAAAATGCGATATTTTTATCACAGTACCTACACTCATAAATTAGTGCAATACACGGTCGTACGTATATTGCTAAACTGGCTATGTTTGAAACAAAAGATCGGCGATCACAGCAAGTTTTTATTGTTGGCATAAATCCTCATTTATATAACTCTCAAGTTTGAACAAATATTAAACTTCGTACTATGAAAACTGGCGTAACGAAATACTTTAAGAACCATAGATTGAGTTCCAAATCAATATTATAAATTAAATAACATACATATTCACATAATAATTAGGACGTGTGCTTATGGCCAGAAAAATTTTGTTCACTAAGAATACTAACAAATACTTACTTGATTTTTATAATATGCCAATTCCAATCCTGTGTATAGGTACAGTTCCTTCAATCATCAATATTTCTTGTATCTTCTCATGGATTTACACCAATAAGTACAACGTTTTTTAATATTGAATCTGAAGTCGCAGTCGTAGCTATCCAAATGGTTGTTGATGTAAAAGACGTTATAAACTTGAAATGATTTCGTCTGTCGCAGCGTATGTCGCTCGGTTTGCGAATTGGTTTAGTTTGATTGTTCGGAAATCTTCGGTTATTGTCGGAATGAGTTCGTGCGCCATTTGTGTTGCCAGTGCCAGGACTTTAGTATCCCGAAAATTGGTATTCAATATAAATGATATTTTTTTCTTCTTTATAAAGTGAACTTCTTGCAGTCTTTACTCATTAATATATAAATATATTTATATCTTCTATTATATATACTAATAATAAAGTTGAAGAATTTGTTTATTTGAACGCACTTATTCTCTGGAACTACCAGTTGATTTTTTTTTGCATTTGGTTGCCCAATTCTTGAGGAAGGCTATGCATCATCACGTGAGGCCACTTAGAAGCCGAGCAAAAAAAAAAAGTCAGATAGAAAAAAATGGTGACAAATAAGATACGATTGCGTTTTAAAAATATTAATCTCGAATAAAAGTGAAATCGGTTTTATTAAAACTGACCCTAAATGAAAGTCTTAGCTGGAAATTACTGAAAGCATTAATTTATGTGATAATAATTATTACATTTGTATATGTTTCATGCTGGTTTATATTCGAACGCAAAGTGAATTATTACTGAAGAAATAAACTGAATTAATAAAATAAAATTGAATTTCCAACAATCTATAATTTCTTTCCAACATAATTATGGTATCTTTATTGCAAACATAAAGTAGTTTTATATGGTAACACTGGACAAGTGGACAACCTTTCACAGATCACCTACCTACATGCTGCAAAAACCAGCTAAGGTGTGACTATTTATAGTTATGTGGGTAAGTGTAAAATAAATATATTTATGTTTGCCTGTAGTGATCGAATTTAGTTCCTACAAATTATAATCTGTGAATTGAATAAATAATTTTAAACAGCGTTGTTATACGTTTAAAACTATTGTACCTCTGACAGCCTAACAGCAACCTTATTGTGACGAGAATAAAGATCACTGTGATTTTGACAGACTTCTCAGTGACAGCAACCCAATTGCAACCTTATTGTAACGGTTATAAAGATCACTGTATTTTGACAGTGATGCAAAGTCAGAGATAAAACAACTTGGTATGGCTACACGAGAACGAAGGCTCCTTGTTTAGTCATAGAATAAAAAATATATCTACTAAGTTTACTTGTACAATATGTAGCTATCCTAACGTTATTACTTATTATTGTTTTTTTTTTTTTTGTTCACCTTTAAGTAATTGTTGCAGTGTGTAGAGTTTAAACGCATTTTTATTTTTGATTAGTGCGAACAGTTGTTGGTAGACCTAATAAATAATATATTGATATTGATTATCGTTTATATACCTGTGACCGCCGCTTAGTACTTCTAAACTAGACAATGTATTTTGATGCGGTTTTCACAATCATTTAGAGAAATTATTCCGGAAGTTTTTAATTTTTAACGTAAATATAGCAATGTAATCTCGATGGTAATATTTTAAACTAGCTTCTGCCCGCGGCTTCGCCCGCGTGGAGGTCGGAAATTTACCCACAGGAACGTGCTAACAGGATAAAATGTATGTGCTTCCCCAGAATGCCATCTATGTCGCGGGCCCTTTGTGGCTAATTACAATAGAAAACCAATTGTGTCTCATTAGTGGTGATTAAGAGGGTACCTTATGATATCTTTACCTAAGTACCTAACTAATTTAAAAAAAAAAACTCAATAACAGAAAATTAAATACCTACCTACCTAAATAAACCTATTTCTGATGATAACTAATCTAAACTCAATAAATAAGCAAAATCCCTAAAAACTAATATCTATACGAATGACTAAACCTACCTAACAGTATTATAAAATAACCTACGGTCACTACGTACACTATCAAATATACTACCTATACTTTAAAATTAAAATCTATACCTACGACTCATATAAAAATTAACCTAAATAACTGTAAAAACTAAAAGGAATAAAAATGAACTCCACTGCGGGTGACCCAACCTACGACAAACTTAGTATTTGCGTTTGGTACAGTACAGACAGTGGTAATCGGGTATACAGGGTGTTATTGACAGCCCTCCACAAAAACACAGGATTGATTCAGCTCCTTATTCTGAATCATATCCCACTGGAAATTTTCTCAGGAAAAAAAAATTTTATGTCGTTTTTTCTGCTGATATTCCTTTATTTCAATGTAAAATTACGTTCTCTGTATGCAACACTCCATTTATGTAAATAAAACAGCTGAAAACAGCCTCGCTCAAGCTCGCTGCGCTGCCGTCCGCTACGTGCGTTTTGCCACGGTAACGATACGTTGCGTGTGAGGTAATAAAACAAATCTGGTTTTTTGGATTCCCTTAATGTTCCTGAAAGAATTACATGTACCGGTCATCTTAATATGATGTACTGAAGCCGCCCTATCAGTTTGCGGAGGGCTGTCAATAACACCCTGTAGGGATCGAACCGCAAAATTAAGTTTGTTTTTTATTGTATATACTTTTCCGGGATAAAAAGTACCCAGTGTGGTGCCCAGGATATTAAAGAATAATTATACCAAGTTTCATCGTAATCGAACCGGTAGTTTTTGCGTGATGCCTGAACAAACAGACAGACAGACAGACAGACAGACAGACCGACAGACCGACAAAAATTTTTTTAATCACATTTTTGGGTTCGGTGTCGATCTAGTAACACCCCCTGTAAATTATTTTTTTGATATTTTCAATGTACAGAATTTTCACTTCTACAGATTTATTATAAGTATAGAATAGACTAGTGCTACTAGCTTCGAATGGCTATAATGTAGGTACGTTGGAGCCATACATCACTAGTTTAAAATATCAAGCAAAGCAGCTTTGAACTTGAAGTAGCATATTTTATTTTATTACTTTTAACTTTCGCTTGGAGGAACACAAATAACAATAATGGGTACCTTTTGCGAGATTGCTTGAATCTGAATGTTGTTGCACTTAAAGTGCGATCGTCGAACGTTTTCAGGTTGTTACCCGTCTGAAGAGCTGTGTCTGGTTACTTTGACTGGTTAAGTGGAAGTTTCACTTTTATTCAACGGTGTAATTTCGTAACACAAGTGACTTTCCTTTTAACAATATTCATTGCGTTATTTACATTGTTGAGCAGACAATTTTTTTAACATAATTATAAAGTAATGTAATAGCGATATCCTCCAAAATGATTCAGATTGTGATTGTGTGGGTGTTACGCAATTAGGATGCTGGGTTCTGTACCGACACCCAAAAAACAGCTGATTCTTTATGATATTTAATCAATAAGAGGACAATTCCATGCGATTATTCAAATAAAATACAGTCAACCTTAAAAAAAAATGTACATACTCGAATACATCAATAAGAATTCATTTGATTGTACAAATTTTGGCTTCCATAGATCAGGTTTTATGGCTTCACATTTGACACAATATTATGGATCAAAGATGATGTACTGACTGTAGGTTTATCTATGTATATCTAAATATATACATAAATTCATAAACTTTCTGACCTAAAAAAACGTTTAACGGGCAACACAGATCATAATTTATAGTGCTGATGCTAATCACTTAGCCAGCGCACACCGTATCGACAGAAGAACTAACATAAAAGACGTATGGTACTCTAGAGGAAGGTGTACTGGGATTCCTAGAAGAACTTTAATAAAAATACTCTTAAGCTGCTTGTAAAAATATAGCACTAGAGTGGTGAAGGGCGGGCGTTTTGGCGTTTTTTGTAATTTTGACGTTCGAAAAGTGCTGATTCTCAGCCTAGTTTGAATAAACCGCTGGCAGGTTTCACTGTAGGTACTGACACTAAACTAAAAACTACAAATTATATCGAGATTTAATTTGGAAAAGCGAGGTGAGTCTTACCTCTCCAAATTAAATCTTAATTCAATTTGTAGTTCTTGAATATAATATATTTTTTTGCCTCTACTGTCCCCCTGCTGGGCAAAGGCGTCCCCGAAATACTTTCAGAACTCTTTTCTCGCGCCACCTTGAAACCACCACCAGCCCTCGAAATAAGAATTCAATAAAATAAAAAACATAATTTTAAAATAAAAATGTCGTAAGAAAAAGTATTCCAGTTCCCTGCTGGGGCTAGGGTCTATGCCCTATGTCGTGTGGAATAAAACAGATCGATATTATTAAAGTATCACCAAAGTAAGACATATCTGGAAGAACTCCCTAATTCCATACCCCAATACGCCAACATAATCAAAGTTGGTGTTAGGCCGTCCCCACGCGAGCATTCGTTTGGAGACACGTTTATTGAATTAAAACTTTCCTCGTTACTCTAGTGTGCAGATGACTGATTAATTGGAACTACACGAATCGTTTGTGAATCGTGCGAAAGTTTTATGTTTACTCGACTGTATTTACTTAGTCGTAGCTAGGAAACGTGTGGGTATGATAATTACTGATTTGTTTATGTTAATTACTTTTACTTTGATTTATGTAACGCTATGTTATTCAAGAAATGGTACGTGTAGGTAAGCAGGTATAACTTTGGTAATGTCTTAGCAAAATAAACCAAAGACGGCAGTTTATCATGAGGCCGTGGAGTTTAATTGCGCTAGTCTTTCTTCATTCATTGTTAAAGGATCCCTAGTTCAGGAAAAGATAGTTGACTAGAAATCATCCCATTTTAAAGCTAAAGAAACGAGTTTTTGGAAGTCTGTTAAAATAATTTTCGAATCAGCAGCGCTGCGACATTTATTTTTTAAATATCGCAGCATCGTGCTTAGCATCATGCCCTTTTGGCCTCCTATAGGACTTTCTGTTTAATTTTTCTTTTTGTTACTTTTTTATATGTCGTGGATAGATGGCAACACAGTATAGCGAACAGCGCCATCTAACAATTTGATGGGTAAACGAATAATCATGTGATCGGAAACGCAAGCGAGCCCTACCGCTTGGACACGATCGTCGGTGGAGGGGATGCAGCGAGGACTGGTGGAGAGACCGAGTGTGGCGACAGTCCCGAAACCGAAAACCCGATGTTTCGCATCTCGGCCACCCAGTGATGCGACATATATATAACTGTCTATAGTTTAGTTTGTGATCTTCCTGTAAATACGAGTCGCAGTAGCATTTTCTTTCTTTAATTGCATAATTTATTTAAAATGTTTTATTTAATTATAGTTTTGTATCGTGTACCTTTGTACACGGCACGGTTTCTTTACAGTACAGCGCGCTTGTACATGCGCATACGGTGATGGCGACGTAGTGCCGCCGACTGATTTCTTCTGGACTTTACGATCTTCTTCTTGGTCGCGTACTTCATTACTGAAGGTCGTGTCCCTGAAAGGCCTTCTTGGCTCGGTTCTCAGCACTTTACGATACGGCGTGTTATATAGAAAATAGTGTGACCTTGTATAGGACACAGTTCTATGGTATACGGCGACGGTGCTATAGTGCCATTGTGCCTTCAACCAATTTCCATAGTGATCCATATAACACTGACAATCGTAGCCTATATACACACGGCGAATAAACCGTCGTTTTTCTTGCCGGGTACAATGGGCCTTACGGTAATATTACTCCAAAACGGACCCATTCATCTTGATACTCGCATAAAACATAACATCACGCGTTGTTTCCTCGAGACAGAGTTGTAGCTATAGTACACCCACACTTTGCGAGTGATGTTTCCGCTAAGTCTTATGTAATAAGGACACACATCCAGACACATCATCATTTTGATAGTGACCTTAATAAAATAGGATGCTGTGTTCGACAAGCATAGAATAAAACTATTCCTTAGACTATCCTTAATCTTAAAATACCGCACATTTTATAAGAACAAACTCCGCCCTCTCCCTGGCGAACAATAAAGGTTTTCATGAAAAATGAACTTGCATGAAAGTGTCTGAGTCACTGTAGATATCATTAACGGTAACTACAAGTCATGCTGGTAGTATTACATGAGGTTAGGTCATTGTTCAGGTCGCACATCGTTAGGTTAAGTAACGGTTCAAGAAGCCCGGAAGCGGATGGGTGGGGCTAATGTAGACCGGGAAGAAATCAGGAAACTAGTCGGCTACTAAAAAATATCATATTTTTAGCTTTTTCCCTATCATGTTGGGGTCGGCTTCCAGTCTAACCGAATGCAGAAGAATATCGTATTTTACATGGAGCAACAGCCCATCCAACCTCCACAACCAAGGGTTACACGATACCCGTTGGTAAGACTGGTTGTCAGACTTTCGCGCCGCTACTAAGGAGTATCTTCTACATCAATAATTCGACGAATTTCAACAAATATGAAAGTGGAAGTCTCATTTATGTGATGTCTCACGTACTCGTATACCATTTACATCGGGATATGCAAAAAAGGTTGGTAACACGTGTTTCTCGTGTGTTTCTAAAGAAATGGAAGCACGACCTGATTTTATAGATAATGCGTGTTTTAGTTTGTGTACGTAAGTATCTTAGATTTGTATTTCAAAATCTTTCAAAATATAATATAATAAAATACCCTCACGACTAAGAAATGTACACTCATTCAATGCATTTAAAACTCAGCTCAGCCAGTATGATGTGGAGAAATAAATGCGTTGGGTGGGCCGGGTTTCGGGGTTTTATGTACTATGTTGATTAGTCTGTAACTAGTGATGTCGAACTTTTTGTAAATTTAAGCTATGATTAATGTTGTTCTCAAGTAAGTGACATGTTATGTTTTTATTGAAAATAAAGTTTCTCTAAACCTAAATCATTTTAAATTAAACTAGTATTAATATTAAACGACACTGTTGGCGCAGTGGTTAAGCGATTGATAGCTGCGCTGCGTGTCGCGGGTTTGATTCCCACACGGAACAAATATTTGTATTACCTACAAGTAGTTGTTCCGGGTCTGGCTGTTTGTGTATGTGAGTTTAAATGTTTGTAAACGCACCCATGATACAGGAGAAATTCCTAGTGTGGGGCAAAGTTTCTCAAAAAAAAAAAACTATTGAAAGGTCAAAAAAAACGAGAAATCCGGAGTAGTAGGTAATAGTACCTCCCTTGTTACCATGGTATAAGATCCTACACAAAAATCCAGCATTTGAATAAGTACCTGACTAACATAACATCACGCCTGTAGCCCCCGAAGGGTTGGGCAGAGGTGAACACCCACATTTTGCCAGTTTTTTTTTAAATCCCATGAAATTGGGGGCGATAAGTCACCTAACATAACTGTTTTAGTATTATACTTACATCGAAGAAAAAAACACTGCAAACCAGTAGAAATATCCACCAATAGATTTTCTAACAAACACAGTCTTGGTTCGTTTGGCCCACTATTTTCGATTCCTACCCTTTCGCCCAAATAGGCCCATGGGGCGAATACGTTACATATCATGATATGGCCCAGTATTGTGCTTAGGCCGACACAATATCCTACAAACATGTTGAGCCCTTTGGGAAAACTACGACTTTCTTATAGGTAGCGAAATTAGAATAGGTACCTACGTATTAGCGATATTTATGTAAAGTCGACCTCGTAAGTGCTTCACCAGTTTTGACAATAATTTCCAGTAAATTAATACCTTACCAAGGTTGAAATTGGATTGGTTGGTTGGAATTGCATGACGTATACGTGACATTCAACCAGCGCTTATTACACTATCCATTTTTAAGGAATGCTAACTAAGAAATCGGCAGATGTAATCGCAGTTAGAACTGATTGGATCCAATTTAGTGTAAATTGGAGGTCCAACCGCACTACTTCCTAAATTGTATACAATCCTTCTTCACGAATGTGTCTGAATCCGTCGTATGTCCGAATTAGAATCCAATTTAGTGTAGTATAATCACTAGCTTTCGACTTCCTAGTTAGTGTTCCTAGTTAGCATTCCTTAAATTGGATACTGTAATAAGCGCTTTAGGGTGGGGCCAATGTAATTAATAACAAGTTGCTATTACGAAGTTTTATCTGCCTATTATAATATTTGCGCTAGGTTCCAGCCTAACCAAATGCAGTAAGTATATACTAGCATTTTACTTGCAACTGCCTATCCGACCTCCACAACCCAGTTATTGGGTAAAGCGATACCCCTTGGTAAGACTGGTTGTCAGACTTACAAGTTGCTACTGAGGAGTATCTTCTACATCAATAATTTGACGAATTTCGACAAATATGCACGTGTCGAGAGTGATAAAGAAATTACGAGGTCCGTAAAATACGTACCTTCCTTGGACCATGCGCTTGGCATTGAAAAGTCCTTCTCTCACCCTTGGGTACCATGAAAGATGACTTACGGACCATTTCAGAGAATGGATAACAACGTCTTCCTGCTTGATATTTGTTCGATTTGCTCGTTTGGGATAAATAAAAGTGGACTGTATAGTAGACCGATTAAATTCAAAATGTTACGACTATCCCAGACAAACAACGATCGTTATGGCGTGTTAGAGTGTCGTCCGTCGCGGTGGTCTCCGAGGAAGCAAGTGGTCATCGGGCCGAGCCGTGTCGTCGCCGCGCCGCGCCTCAGCTTGCCGATGACGCGCTGATCACGCTGCCTGCGCGTGCAGGCCGCGCGCAAGATGTTGTGTTGGGTTCGATTCCCAAGAACAATATTTATGTTACATAGTAATTTTTTTAGCGATGACCTATGAATTAACGACGACTGATTTGATGATCTGTCAAATTAATGTCGTGATCTTGGCAATTTTCATATTATTTTAATGAGTGTGAATTTGCGAACGTATCGGCGTTTAATATAACGAGTCATTAACGGGATATTTGTTTTGTACGTACTATTTTATTTCGATAGGAAGATTTAAACGGTACCAAGATAGTTACTGATCATTAGTTAGGTACCTACTCATTCGATTGCTTAGTAGGTATTATGGAGAGTTAATGAGAACTGTCTCTGTTGTGAAAAAGTGAAGAAATGTCATAGAATAACTGTTCGCTTTTCCCATCTATCGTAATTTGTGTTAAATGTTATGTCTTAAATGTTTTGTGTAAAATTAAATGTCTTTTTCCCTCAAACAAATTGTCTTTGACAGGTCATGTTCAACGGTGAAACAAAATGGGTGACGAAAAAAAAAATTCGAGAATCCAGTAAGTACAGAACAATTTTAAGCACACATCATGTACGTAATCTGTCATAATTACAGCGTATATCCAGTAGTCAGGCAAATTGGTTCCATTTTGAACGCGATGCAACAATTTAACGGCTATTTACGGCATTTTAACGACCCTCGGATTTCCAGTTTAGAAGTAATTTCCTAACGCGATGATTTAATGCTTTATCTGTTGGTGCTGTTGTTTATTTGTTGTATTTGAGCTGCTGTTTGTTGTTGTTGTTTCAGATATTGATACGACAGGAATTGTTGTTTGGTCCAAAGCATTTCGTGCAAAGTAAATTAATTTGTGATTGTTTTCCTTATACCGTGTTTTCTTTTTGTTTACTAATCCATGAGATTAAGTTCTATGATACAATTAAATTGCTATCATGACTTCCAAATCAACAGTCATACCAATCATGAGATTATTGATAAACATTATTTGACTGACGGCACGGTTGGCGCAGTGGTTAAGCGATTGACTGCTGCGCTGCGTGTCGCGGGTTCGATTCCCGCACGGAACAAATATTTGTATGACCTACATCTATTTGTTCCAAGTCTGGGTGTTTTTCTATCTATAATATGTATGTATTTACAAAAAAAAAATGTATATAAGTAGTTTATCAGCCATCTTGTTACCATAACACAAGCATTAGGTTGCTTAGCTTGGGACTAGATGGCGCTGTGTGAAATGTCCAGGGATATTTATTTATTTTATTTTAACTCACACTTTGGTGCACGTCTTATGGTGCACAGACTTGGTCTTTGACTAACATCCAGAAGTTCAAACTCGCACAGAACTGGTGCCCTGAGACACTGACGCGGGGTCGTGGCATACCACGTAGGAGTTGGCGGGACGAGCTGGATAGGTTCCGTGAAAGCTGGAAGGAGGACGCGCGGGCTCGCGAAATATGGAAGGAGTGGAGGGGAGGCTTTTGCCCAGGAGGGGGACAGTGTACGCTAGTAAAAAAAACTCCAACACAATAAGGTAAATAGTGTAACTAATTCCCTACATCTTGAGGCTATGCTAAGACAAATAATCCAAGCAAACAACAAATAATCCAAGCTACCATCATTTGTAGTGGCTCTAAAATAAACCAGCCGAAGTAACTGAGCAATTTGAACCTTCCAAATATCAAGAAATAATCACTCCGCTCACTTCCGACCTCTAACTTAATTTATTGTTTGTAGTCAGGAAGTCATCAATGTCAGAATCTAAATTAATAATTCAGCGCAGACAGAGGAGTTTAGGATTCATCTGTTTACTATAATAAAATTGTTCTGGATGTAGGTTTGCAAACAAAGAATGTTGAATGATTTTAGAATTAATTGAATTTTAATGATTAATCAAGAGATGAGTGCTTTTCATAAAGAATCGAAATAACTTTATAGGAAAATTATTAAAAATATTTATTTATTAAAATATTATTTTCATCAAAAGCACTTTTAGTTTTTCAAAATAAATTGCTTGATTGCGTTGATTACAACTCGTAAATCTAAATAATAGTCAAAAGTAGGTACCTATCGTAGACGGTAACAATCTCAACTCCTACACAAACAACGCCGCAGGCAAAACACAGTTTCGCCCTGAATAAATCGTGATTCAAACGAGCTTTCAGTTTGCCGACTTGGAAGTGGCTTAGATAACTGATGGGATTCGTCTTTGTGAGAGGGTAATTCGGGAATTTTTCATCTTGAAAGCCAAGTTTGTGGGAAGCCCTTGGCAGACAAAGTGATATAAATAGTTAGGCAAAGGATTGACATTCAGACTTAACTTCGGAGTTTTGGATATATTTCCTTTGCAAATGTTTTGTTATTTAACTTCTTACAGTCTTGTAACAATATTGTATTTCTTCTTCAAGTTTTTGTTCAACAACATGAACTTATGTACAACAATACACTTACAATATTATACTGGTGGTTTTGATCGTAACAATATACCCTTATCTAGTATGATTGGTTGACTTAATACTCTTACAAGATTTCTCAAGTAAGCACCTACAAACGATCTTCCCGGTCGGGACAAGGAAGATCGTTTATTCTTTTGTAATTCGTACTAAGCTGTGATGACTATAGCTAGGTTTCTGATTTCAGAATTTGAAGTTAAGAATTTGTGATCTCATCAACGTTAGGGTAAAAGCCCTCTTTGAAATTTTCTGTACTAAGTGATTGACAATTAAATGCAAGGTGCATTGATGGATTAGGTACGTACATACCTTAAGTAACGCTAACGTAGAGTTTGACATGGCCTCAACTTCAAATTCACGAAACCAGGTGTATACCTATCAGTAAACGTTTCTTCATTAACAAAGATTTTCAAGACAGTGTTAGATAAAACTATTACATAGGTACCTATAAGTCACTTAGACATAAGATAGACACAAATCCGAAACGAATGAAATCCAACTTTAAACATAGATTAAAAGCTCCCTGCTAACAATAATCAGTAGCGAAAACCAAGGCTCTGCATGTTCAAATACACACAAATCACACTCAAAATGGTTTCAAAAGAAATGAAAAATGGGGTACGTGTCAGCTTCGTTCCGAGTCCTACTTAAACTGTAAGAAAAGAATTTGATAAGTGCATGATAAATTCTGCTGGCAAGCGACCAAGTGAAACAGCCACGGACGCCTGCCTCTTATATTTTAAATCCTGTTTTTATAGAACAATGTACCTACGGTTTCCACAGGGTGCGATAGTAGCCAAGTTTATGGATCCGTTTACACTGAGGATTATTTGAATTCTGGTTAAAGCCTTTGGTAGTCAGCGCGTGTGCAATATTGCACATATAGCCAGGGTAATTGTTTATCAAATTGACACACTGCGTCAATTTTGCCATGTCCTAGCCATTTCATACAACTGTCAAAGAATCACAGTTGTGATTTGAATACGGACAATTTGAGTTAGTAGTCAATTTGATAAGCAAACATTTTCTGTCTTTACGTGTCATAATACTGATGAGGGTATAGAGTGATAATAAATCCTTTAATAAACATAACTCATACACAGTATATTCTTATATATTTGTAAGTACATCTTATGTTTCATGCTAGATTATATTTGAATGCAATGTGATTGTTATTGAATAAATAAATTGATATATGTAGTCAGTTACATTCCTCACACACCTACTACTGCACAGGACAGGTCGGTTTTGAAGATAATTTCTTGATATTTTAATATCTTAGGGGCAATTCTCGTAATTTTAAGAATCATCGTTCGCAGTCTGATTTCAGTCTCAATCTGTCAAAAATCTATCCTCTTATTTCCCTACATTTTTGACAAAGTTTTGAACGTTTTGAATTACGAGAATTGTCCTTCTGATTTCACATGTAAATTAGGTATTGATCATGATCGATCCCATGTAATAAATTAATATTTGATTTCTCATGAAGCAAAACAAAGAGGTACGAGCTCTAGAACTACCATTTCTTATTATTTCTTAAAAGAGTGTACGCTGAGATTCTTGCCCGTTCTTCTCCATAGATGCTACGCTTTGGAATGGGTGACTAGCTTTATTTTTCTGACTGATCGGGGTCGATCAATCAGAACAGAACAGTTAACAATTCAAAACTGCCTGTAATTGGTTTATTTAAAATAAATGGTTTGAGTTTGAACCATTTCGTTATCGCTACGCCAAGTAAACACATTATTATCAAAATATATTTCGACGTATCACAGATAACATAGCACACAAACGTTTGAAAATTTCGCTTCATTAGATACTTCAAAGAAACGCCGAGTAAGATCGATGTACACAAATTAGCGTAACAACCTTTAAAACCTTTTCATGTTATACCTTCGTATGGTGGCCCTGGCTGCCACGTCGTGAATTCACGAAAATATTATAGACACTTAAAATGAATTTCTAAGAATGTTTCCTTTGCAGTAAAGGGAGATCGCGTACACCTAAGTAATCTGTCATCGGTCGAAGTATTCTCGTACGTCGTTAACTGAACATAATGTAAAATAAGTGAGTGCGTACACTTGTTTAGCCGATATATATTAGTTAAAAGCTGATATTTGGACATTAGAAACAGACACTCCAGTTTTATATATTTGTACAAATGTACAGACAGCTAATTCTTCTTAATACGCGATATATAAAAAAATGTTTGAAGTGAAAACTTCTTTAGCGGCGCGCGGCGTTGTGCACTTTTGTTGTTATGGGTAAAAAATGTTAAACTCGCGTCAGGACATGTGACCTGATCAAAAATTCGTAAGACGGAGGGAGAGTAGACCGCATTCCAAAATATCAAAAATGCACAACGTTAATATTCAAGTTTTCACTTCTGCCGACACTCCCGGAGTGCAACCCGTTGATTTTTTTTTTTATCTTGTAAAGTTAGACATTTCTGGTTACCATTTTATTCGGTGGGGGCGTCACTACTTGTCCTACTAGGTAAATTAGGTGTACGCGAGCCGGTATATTTAAATTACTGTTTCTACTAATCAATCAAGATAATATCTGCCTGTCACCAAAAGGTAAACATTGCTGCAGCACCGTGCTACTAAATTCTGAAATACAAATCTCCACCATCAGGGTCATGCTCCATCATTATGTCGCTAACGGAAATTCTATTATCTAGTGGTTATTGTGATTTCCGTTGGCAGATGGATTCGTAGTTATTATCGAACGTAAGCTCCTGCCTATCCTCTTAACGTAATCCCTTCTACAAGCGCAAGCGTTCCTTACTATAATATTATTATTGAAACATAAATTAAAATAAAATACTATTCAGCAAAACAACACGTAGGTATAACCTCGTAGGTTATATTTAACTTTCAAGTGTACTAAACAATTACCGAAACTATCAAACAAAGCACCCAATTACGTTCATAACATTTTGTAAACTCGTATAAACTGTAGGTCCCCAATTACAATATTGTTCTACCTTATTTTGTATTCGTATTTCTCGCAACACTTTTGCCGGTGACTCGGTATCAGTCGTGCACACTCGTCGGCACTCGTCCCCATCCCGTTTATCCGGTTAATCTCGCCCTTCTCGCCCCATCTCGGACCACTCGCCCTGATTACCCCGAATAATCGTATTAAACGCCTTTTAGTTTAATGTTAATGTTGTTTACGTTCGTCGGTAACTGTTGTATGGTTGCTAACTGGGTAATATTGAAACAATGCCGGCAATTATCGCGGGCAAGGGTTTTATTAGCGAGTGTCTGCCTACGTATGTTTTGTTGAGCGTGCGTGGAACTATGCTGCGTTTGTGGGTACTATTACGTAGTACCGTTCGGTTTAGTCATCATTTCAGCCGAAAGATGTCCATCGCTAGACACCAGCTTCTGCTCGCGACGTCCGCGTGAAATTTCCTGTTTCCCCGTACCACTCAATCGCATCGCATCGCCTGCTAGTTACTTCGTCTTCGCTTAGCGTTCTGCTCGGCTCCTAAGAGCCTTAGCGTGATGGTAAATAGACCTCCTCCTTCCTCAGACTCTTACTGACTGCAACCCACCCTTGCTTAGCCCTTTATGTTCCAGGGCAGCGGTAACCCTTTCGGACGATCCCGCTACCACCACCAAGTCTTAGCTTACCTTAAGAGCGAACATTTTTATGCTGAATTCAATATGAAATTGAAAAGAAAGAAAATACATTTATTTGCGGCAAACATGACGCATAAAAAAGAACACAAACACAAAAAAAAATAACTAGTTGGGGGTAAAAATGCGTCACTTCCACGCAAAACGGCCATCGCTCAGCATAATGCTAAGACCCTATACTAATCGCTAAATGCATGATATCGAAAATACAAAATCTTTTGACTAATTTTCTTGAAGAGTTAATTTAATAAATCAAACCCACCTCCATATTTATGTTTTAATCTTAATTGCGTTGCGAAACTTACTTGCTTGAAAATTGCGTCATAATGGAGCGAACACATATTATTTTAAAGACCCTAATCAATCGTGACGTGCGTTCTCTTCGGAAATTAACGAGATAACAGAGTTTGCCTTTGTTATAACATTATGCAAAATCGTCCAAAGTAAACATAATTCATAGGAGTATACAGGCTGTTAGTGTAAACACCGTTATCCTTGAAACCAGTGGTTTGGTTTCACTAATAGAACGTAAATTCAATGAAAAAAAATATCTTTTTTTTTTTTTTAAGTAAAGTCTCAATTTTTCTTCAAAATTATTTCACCCTATACAAGTGCACGCAAGGGCAAAGTAGACGGAGCGCGGGAAACAGCGCGTCGTCAGTACTTCCCTTATCTATGCAGGGCGTGCCGCAAGTGCCCGCAAGCCGGCAAGCGCATGAATTTACGGACGGTGTCGGACAGAAACTTTCTTACATTTTTGAAATAAAATAACGTTTATTTATTTTTTAATTCAGATAAACATTTTTATAATTAAGTCAACTACCTATGGTTTTAGTGACAACGGTGTTTACACTAACAGCCTGTATTTTGTTTTGGAATTTTGAACAGCGATATATTTTGTTAAAGTTTATTCAAACGCGGCGGATCCTTTATAATGCACGCTGTCTAATGGATTTCATCCATGTGTGGATTTCATGTCTGACCATTTAAAAAGTTTTGGGCCTGTTTGAGTCTGAATCCGGTATGTAGATGTTCTTACCTTTACCTAACTCACTTACTTATACAGCTAATACAGGGTGGCAGAAACGTCGACGCGCAAACTGAAACCATGAATTATATTTTTTTTAATAAGCGACGAAAGATTTCAACGTTCTGAATCATGGTTATAGGTTTTTTAATAATTTAAAATATATAAAAGAATGAAAGAAAGAAAGAAAATGAATTTATTTGCGGCAAACATGACGCATAAAAAAACACAAAAAAAAACAATAAATAAATAATAATAAAACCGATAAAATAATCCAAAATAATAATAATAATAAATGATAAAAAGTAATAATATATTTATTTATTTATTTAAACTTTTCGCACAAAAAGGTACAAAGGCGGACTTAATGCCTTAGGCATTCTCTACCAGTCAACCAAGGGTGGTGAGGGTGGTGGGAGGTATATTATAATATAATTATCGATAAAATCTAAGATATTATCTATCTGGCTGGCTCCCTATTACATGGAACTTTAACATAACTGGCGAAATGTGGGTGTACTATAAGAACACCTCTACCCGACCCTTCGGGGCGTTACAGGTTACATATGTTTAAAATCTAAGATATTCTAAACGAGCTACTAAATATATAGTAGTTGTAAAGGCGTTCAATATTCATAATACGGGCAAGTCAATAAAGTTACGTTATGTGTTCGTGTCGCTCAATATTAAAATGTTCTGAGAGCGCTAACTGATGTTGAGTGTTCTTGCTGGGGACACATGGGGGGAACGAGATATAATTTTAAATATCATCATGCCTTTTAACCTCCAAAAGAGTTAGGCACAGGCGTAGCGTGAGCGTAGCGTGGGTGCAGCGTGGGCGTAGCGTGTGGGTGTAGCTTAAGTGTACAAGGAGTTTCATGTGCCTATTGGACCGGGCACAAATCTAGATTCCGGACTTCCACAAAAAATCAAAATAAATAATAAATTGCCTCAAGGGAAAACCCTATAAAATTTTGCCCGAACTCCCAAGATACTCCCACTCAGTAGTTGCGCTTACAAGTAAACCAAGTAGGCAGTCAAAATACTGAGAACACTAATGTCTCCAAAAGCTGAAAGAAATGGCAGAAATAAAATAAAGTAGAAACATGTTGTTCAAGGGACATCCATCGTTAATATCGAGCTCGTAAGACAAATTTTTACTATCAGTTAATCCCTAACTTTATTCTACCTGGCTACCTGCGGATCAAAACCCAATAATCCGATAGCATGTATCCCCATCCTTAAAACTTAGTCCCTAAGTGTATCGCTACCCTTGCGATCGACAGCTAAACTTAAGCCGTGTTTTAGTAGCGATCTCTTCGCACGTGGTCGTAAACAGAGCGAGTTGTGCTTTATGTTACAATACTTAGGAAACAGAGCAACAGACTTTGTCGCCGTTTTTGTGGTTCGTGTTTTATAATGCTGAAGAGTTGTGAACTTAGAAAAAGAGAAAGTAAAATTGGTTGTTTTGGTTTGGTTGTTTGTGACAAAAATGAAAAAGTATGCTTGATCATGTTGAGAGAATGAATGAAATGTGACTAACAAAAGGTATAAGATGTGAGTAACACATGGAGGGGCGCGCTAGATGTTCTTCCACGGTGTTTCTTCCCAGCGTTTCCACTATAGTGACCTTAATGAAGAAAGGTCAGGTGCGTAGTACAGCAGCTGGCCACCGGTATGTATGAGCAGATGTATGAACGTTATCTAAGCAAAATGGGATGTTAGGATCGTAGCAGATGGCGTTTTGTAGTTTCATCCTACCCCTATAGAAAGAGGGCGCGAGTTTATGTATGTATGCATGAAAACTGCCAGAGTATGTGTAAACCCGCGAGCAATGAAAGTTATCAAGTCTCAATAAGAAGATTACATCTAAGCAAATCTGTACATTTGTCAAGTGCATCATCGCCTAACATTAGGTAAATACATAGTAAGACGCGAGCCTACGAAATATGCAGAAAACTTTTAGCTTGTCGCAAATTGGACTAGAATTTGACCTGAATCAGCCTGACAAACTGATGGAACTTTGACATTTTGGTCCAGGTCAAATTCTAATGGGCCTGCATTGTTCACAAAACTTCATTGTGTACTGGCAAGTTCACAATCGTTGCATTGATTGGATTACAATGGCTTTTGTTCATGCAAATTTTTGCTAGTCTCATTCAAACAAATGATTCCTCCAATAGCAAATAACAAGTGATCCACAACCGCAAGCCAAGCAACATCAAGATTAAAAAAGCGAGCCAATCAATACAAGTCAATGTGAATGTTTGTGAGTATGAACACTCCGTTTTCAAGTTTTCATCCTCCATTCGACAATGATTCCTTTTCCAGTCCTAATAAAGAGGTATGCGCACTGTTGGCCAGTTGAAAATCAATCCTAAAAGCGAAAAACTTCGCAAAATAATAGCACCTGCGTTTAAAATAGATGCCTATTAAATTATATCGGTTGAGCTGACAAGGAATTTGTTATCGCGCGTGATTGAATCAGCCAAATAAAATGCTAGGACCGACATCACTTCTTTGATTTGATATTAAATATGTGAATATATGTAGTATTAAAAAATGATTTGTGAAAAAAAATAAAATTTTTTCATGCTGTTACGTCTTATTATCATCGCAAAAATATATGGTTGGGGTTACTATCATGAATTTTACATGTAATATACTTAATTATAATTATCGATATAATTTTTCTTATTAATAAATTTGGGTTCTCTCTTTTGCCTGGGTAATTAATAATAATAATAATCTAATAATATCCCTGGACATTTCACAAAGCGCCATCTAGTCCCAAGCTAAGCAACCTAATGCTTGTGTTATGGTAACAAGATGGCTGATAAACTACTTATATACATTTTTTTTTTTGTAAATACATACATATTATAGATAGAAAAACACCCAGACTCGGAACAAATACATGTAGGTCATACAAATATTTGTTCCGTGGGGGAATCGAACCCGCGACACGCAGCGCAGCAGTCAATCGCTTAACCACTGCGCCAACCGTGCCGTCTATTTATACAATATAAGTCTAATTATACAATATAAGTCTTACAGTGTTTTTTTTTATCTCTTTTCCTTTTCCCAACTATGTTGGGGTTGGCTTTCAGTCTCACCGGATGCAGCTGAATACCAGTATTTTACATGGAGTGACTGCCTTTTTAATCTCCACAACCCAGTTACGGGGTAATACGGGTTGTCAGAATTTCGGGCTTCTGATGACCCGTAACGACTGTCAAAGATCCAAGAATAACAGCTGGGAACAACGGCTTAATTTCCTTTCGGAAGCTCAGAGGGGTCTCGGTATGTAAAGATGGTCACCCATCCATGGGCCAACCGTGGCAAGCGTAGCTATACCTGACCGATCAACCCGTGCGGCTGTTATTACTTAGCCACGAGCCCCTCGCTACAAAGTAAACTAATAAAAAACACTAAAAGCAGAATTTTGTCAAAAAAAACACAATTTCAATCAAATTCTATACGATAATAATTGACAAACCAACATTTTCACCTAAAGTTCAGCACAAAACCCCGTATTTAAAATTTGAACGTAGCCTTTGTGCCTTTTAAATTCAAAGAATAAAGTGCGAGAGGACGCTCAAGAAACCCCATTAAAAGCTCTTTCCAAACCATTATATAAAATTAATATCCTTTCTTGTTTATTCTGGTTAATTGCTAAAACAAAAATTCATTATCTTACCCTCATAATTGAGAAGAAACAAGTACAAATTAATGGGTGAATTAATCCGATGACTTTTTAGAACTTAGAGATAAATGATAGCTCTGTAAAGTTGTTATGATGAAAAGTTGTATTTTATAATACTAGTGATAGTAATTGCTGAGGTCTGTATTTTCGTCTTACAGAACCAAGACCAGGGTGAAGTTCAGCTCGATTGATTTGAGGCATGATATTATAATTTCATTCTTATTCGAAATGAAAAAACGTTATACAATGTGGTGACAGCAACACAACAATAAATAAACACACTGGCAATACTAATTTCTAAGAGTATTTTGAAACTATCAAATAAATCCTAGCTTCGAATTAAAAAAGCGATTTATTCTAACAAAATAAATACTAGTGATGGGACGACTATGTGTTTTGCCATACTGGGACTAGCTATAGTGACTAAACTATTATAATATATATTTAATTGAATGTTTGTATGCAGACTGGGAACGTCAAAAACAAAATTAAAAGTCATTTATTCACATTAGGCTCAGAATCAGCACTTTTCGAACGTGAAAATTACAAAGGACAGTCTCCCAAAAACGCCCGCCCTTCACCACTTCCTAGTGCTATCGCTGAGAAGAAGAAGTGGCGCAACAAACTCCCCAGCAGCACAGCTGTCTGTTCAGTTAGAAAATACTTGAATGTATACAATACTAGGTACCTTTGTTCAGTGATTAACATTACAAGACCAGAACATAAAATTAAATTATTTGCCATATGTCAGCTAGCCACGCCAATATACCAACAATATTCGTCGCAATATTCGTCATTAGACATAAGCAGTTTCATTTATTGTAGTATTGTCGTCTCCACCCTGTATACAGCGTGTAACGGAAGGGGGGTATCAACCCTGAAGGAGGTGAATGTGCTCATGAAACTCAACAACTTTCCCCAAAGAACATAGGTAGAAATATGAAAAAAAAAATTGGCCCTCCCTTACAAAACTGACTACCAGCTGATTGATTTACTATGGGTGGGCCAATTTTTTTTTTCATATTTCGACCTATGTTCTTTGGGGAAAGTTGTTGAGTTTCATGAGCACATTCACCTCCTTCAGGGTTGATACCCCCTTTCCGTTACACACTGTATATCTATATATTTTTTATATACTTTATTGTACACCTCAAAATACATAACAAAAAGAAACATCAAACACTACAAAAATACAATGGGCGGCCTTATCGCTTTTTTTGATCTCTTACAGGGTTCATGTTGTTAGAAAAATATTCAAGTTCAAAATTAAAAATAAATGGCGTTCCTTTCACTAAAAAAGCACAGTATTAATACTAAGTTCTCATTGACATCTGTACTTTTGTAAAACGAGTGTCTCAATACTGGCATCAAAACCTGTTGTTTTGATCTTAAGATTTTCAAATTATTAAGTTTATCAAAAAAAAAAGCACACGGTCCAATTGCTAGAAAACAACCCTTACAAATTCGTGCAAGTACCAATATCAAAACAAATAAAAAGTAATAGCAACAAAGGTATTATATCAACCGTAGTAGACCCTTTATAAGGTTTATCGGGCCGGTCGACCTCCGTCACAGTCTAGATCAAACGACTTAACATATTTACCAAAGATCCTTCAAATTGTACAGTGCGAAAACTTAAAATCATGCTAAAATCAACCTTGAGTCTAAGTAATAGGAGCTAAGAGACGATTAACGAGTTTATGATATAGGAGGTGATATAAATCGAATTGCCAATGAAAAAGTGTTTCTCCCGCATTCAATAAGTTATTTTTGTTTGAACGATCACAAGAGTCGCTTTGGAAAATTTGGACGGTCGCTGTGATTCAAAAGATCATTGTTGAAAGTCGCCATTCACGGCACTTGAATCTGTCTTAAGAAAATATTGCCAGAATATAATAAATAAAATGGACAGTCAGCCCATTGCGGATCTTTTAAAAATTAAGGTCGTCCGAGGAAAATGCGTTGAATGGAAAATCACAACAATACTTCGACCTAAAAGGAAAAGAAAATTTCATCGTCGTGTCAACCACACGTCAGAAATTTTCGCAGTTTTGAAGCAGTACTTAGTTACTTACAGAATCTGTTTCAAAAACCTTCAACGTTTCTAAATGAAGCTTTAATGCTAGCTTACCGACCAAAATAATCAGCAACATTATTAATTTACCACCTTTCCTAATCCATACCAACTAAATCTTCCAAAGCCCCTACGACAAACGTTAACCCCGCATAGCCCGTAATCATATTCTGGTCGCGTCGCTTGCTCAAGTCACGCACTCTGATGAAAGGCAGCAATGTATTGCAACGCAATCTACGTAGCGATAACCGGTGAGTTCGCACGTGTGGATTCGACACTTTCGGTCTGTCCTTGGTCTGGTATTAAGATAATTTTCTTCATGTTTTCTTTTGGAGGTAAGCTGAAATGCTTGCAGTAAATTTCAGTCGTCCTCTTTCATATAAAAGGACCACTAAAATTTACTGCAGTATATAGGCCTACTTCTGATTTATAAATTCTATTTTATTGTTGGTAATCTATCCTTGAAAATCGTTTTGTACCTATGCAATATACTTTTATTAAAATCCATACTAATTTATATTGTATGGAATGGGTGAATATCTGTCTGACTGTCCTTCCTTCCTGTTACCTTTACGCCTTAACGGCTGAAAGGTTTTGGCACACAGATAGACTACGACCTGGATTAGGCTATTGTAGAATAATTATAACCCGGTCGTACGTTCCCGTGGGATAGCTTCCGACCTCGACGCTGGCCATGACATGGCTCATGGGCAAAACGTAGTTCAAATTGTAAACATTGATGTGCGCACTAAGTATTTACAGCGTTCTTTTAATAGTACCACGTTTACTTATAAAGTAGCTAAGCAGCCTTCTCCAATAAAATACTTTTTCGAGTCTTCAATGCAATCAAACTCAAATAATTTAATTCAACTAAACCAATTACAGGCACTTTTGAATTGTCAAATGGTCGGTCAGTCAGAAAGATGAAGCTAGTTGCCCATTCCAAAGCGTGGGTACCTATGGAGAAGAACGGGCAAAAAGTCCACGGACACTCTTTTAAATCATAAAATTGTTACAAAATATTTGATTACATCATTCGTGTTGTAATTAACCATGTGAGAACGATGTAGAAAGACGTGCACGTTAAAAGCGTCCGTTATAAAAAACACGCCACGCACACGCCACCACCAGCGAGACATTAGAGTGAGCATGACATACTCTCAGCCGCCAAGGCACATTCAAGTCAATGAAAGACGTACCCAGTAAATGGTAGCTTTATAGAAAGTACATAGTGCTCACAATAAAGCTAGACTTAAGAAAACTAACCTATAACATGTATTTATGAATAAGAAGCCGCAAAAATAGCAATCTGGTAAAGTCTAGATATTTTCCTTCTTTACTACCTGAGCGAAATAGGTTGTATCCCAAAATACTGGATAAAAAGTTACTACCAACAGTTTTGCGGCTTAGGTTAAGATAAATATGTACTTCTTAATATGTATATTTATTATTAGAAATTATTAATAACAAATTATTATTTGACCAGCTTTCAATAATGGCCAACTGCAAAAATACGATGATAATAATATCACTCGGACCCTAAAACCAAACCAGGTCACTATCACTTTACGCAGGAGAGCCCAAGTCATATAAGTTTTAATTGACTTTTTAAGAAATTTATGGACCTTTGCTTCAAGTTAAATCTACAATTTTTAACAAATTTCCCTCGACGAAGACGCGACGCCTGCAGCCAAGGCAACGGGTGTGAAGGCTGCGCCCTGCATGCGCAGCGCCCCAGGCTCCGAGCGCGACTGCGCCCCAGCCGTCAACTGTCGTGACAATTTCATAGTGACATTTTGTAAATAATAGAAATAGTGATTTTAGTTTATTTTTTTGAGTGCGTGTATTATAGTTTATTAATTATTATTTTTTAGGTAAGTTTTATTGTAAGTTTGTGTTTTTATATATATGTTCAATGCCGGCTGTAGCGACGCCGGAAACTGTGCTAGTCAACCTGCCACATCGCTTGATGTTCAGCTGGTGAGATGTCCACATTGCTCACAGGCACGCTTTTTTAAAGGCGAACGGGGGCTGAAGATACACTATGGCATGATCCACAAATCGCATAGTGTACCATTGTGTCCCCCAGCCGCATCTCCAACAGCAACACCACTAGTACAATGTTTTTGGAAAATACTAGCAAAATTAAAAAATTCTACCCCTGTATTAAAGAGAGTTCCCCGGGGCGCGAGACGATCTGTTGCTGCGAGTTTGGCGCAATGTATCCGTCTTGCGACCCAGGAGAACTCACAAAGTGCCTGGGAGCATTTACTTACCTTCCCTTACAGGATTTTACATGTCCAAAAAAATTTGGCATCTAAAAAACATTAACGAACCAAATTAAAGAAAATTGTAACAATTCGGCCCTAATTTTAGATCCAAAATTGCCTGCTTTCCATAACCAATCTCAAAAAGGATTATGTTCACATGTGGAATCCAAATTAAGTGAAGGTGACATCAGGGGTGCGGCCAGGATACTTTTCAGCAGCGATGTGGTGGCGCCTTACTCTCCCGAAACACTAACAGCTCTAGAGAGTAAACATCCAGCGCCTGCGGATGGTCTCACCTTCCCTGATCCCCCCAACCCTTCCGACCTAAATTCAACCTTCCTCAATGTGTCGGCTCCCCAGTTGTTTGCAGCCGTGAGCTCCTTCCGAAGTGGTTCCGCTGGCGGCCTCGACGGCCTGACTCCACAACATCTAAAGGACCTGTTGAGTTCAGGCGCCGGGAAAGCTGGTGAGTTGCTTTTGAAGGAGCTTGCGGCCATGATTAACCTCATGCTTACCGGCGGTGTGAACGAGGCCGTCGTCGATGTCTTGTACGGGGCCAACCTGTGTGCCCTGCGTAAGAAGGATGGCGGTATTCGTCCCATCGCCGTTGGGTGCACCTACAGGCGTACGGCAGCCAAAATATGCTGTAAGCTGTATAGTGAATCGCTTACAGCTAAGTTTCAGCCCCTGCAGCTTGGTTTTGGCTCGAAAGGGGGCTGTGAGGCTGCTGTGCATGCCCTTTCTACCTTTTTAAAGTCCAACAAAGGTGAGGTCATCCTCAAGGTTGACGTTAAGAACGCCTTTAACTCTGTGAACAGGGACACTTTGTTGGCTGAAGTCAAAAAGGAACTACCCGAAATTTATGGTTTCATGTGGCAGTGCTACAGGCACCCCTCTAAATTATTATACAAGGACAATGTTTTAGAATCTGCAGTTGGATGCCAACAAGGTGACCCTCTCGGGCCAGTCATTTTCAGTTTAGCTATTCATCCAATTTTACAGAAACTAAATTCAAAATTTAATGTGTGGTATTTGGACGATGGAACGCTAGGAGGTAATGTAGACACTGTTTTGGAAGATTTACATCTCCTCAAACAGGAATTTCAATCCATTGGTTTGGACCTTAACCCCTCAAAATGTGAACTTTACCTTTCTGACATAACCGACAGACAATTGACTCTAGATAAATTTAATGCAATAGCCCCACAAATCAAAATTTTAGACAAAAGTTCACTACACCTCCTAGGTTTCCCAATTTTAGAAGATAGTTTTTCACCTTTCATCGATGAAAAAATCAAAAATTTCAACGACATTTCGGTCAGACTCTCCAAAATTAATTTACATTCGGCATTCACCCTAATTAGATACTGTTGTTTTGGTCCAAATTTTATATATTTTCTACGTTCTTCCCCTTTATGGAAGCAACCACATCTGTTGGACAAAATTGACCACATTATCCGCAGCACATTAACAACCATTTTAAATGTGGCCTTGGACGACCGAGCGTGGCTTCAAGCCACACTACCCATCCGTTTTGGTGGCCTCGGCGTCCGCAAAATTACCAGTATTAGCTTACCGGCGTTCCTGTCCTCTGTCCACAGCACCGAAAAGTTGACCGGGAAAATTTTAGCCCCCTGCCTGGTTGACTCTGAAGTGCCTTGCTTGACCGACGCGGTGAACGCCTGGAAAGCGGCTTGCCCGGATACAGATCGGCCCGTAAACCCATCTTCCCAGAGACAGTGGGATGAGCCGCTCTGCAGGTTGGTACGGAATAAACTTATCAATACGTCCACCAATACTGCTGAGCGTGCCCGCCTGCTGGCTGTGGGTGAGTGGGAGTCGGGGCTGTGGCTTCAAGCACTCCCTTCACCCAACATAGGCACTATGCTGGGTGACACCACCTTCCGGCTCGCTACCTGTCTGCGTTTGGGTGCTCCTTGTCCGCATCGCTTGCTTGGCTCCGCATCGCTGTCAGTGCGGTGAAGCTGTCGACTGCCTCGGACACCATGGCCTATCCTGCAGTAGGAGCGCAGGTCGGATAGCACGGCACGCCAGCATTAATGACATCATCCGTCGTGCTCTTGTCACCGCCGGGGTGCCAGCTGTTTTAGAACCCAACGGCCTGGCACGCGACGATGGAAAGAGACCAGACGGAATGACCATAATGCCCTGGAAGTTAGGCAGACCTTTGGTGTGGGATGCAACATGTGTCGACACCCTTGCGCCATCCCATCTTCCTAGCACGGTGGGCTGTGCTGGAGCGGCTGCTGCTGGTGCAGAAAACCTCAAACGGCGAAAATATTCCAGCCTGATTGGGAGTTATATCTTCGAGCCGTTTGGGGTTGAAACACTAGGGCCATGGGGTCCGAGTGCCCACTTGGTTTATCGAGATATCGCCAAGCGCTTAGTCGACTCTTCACGTGACCAGAGGGCTGGCCTGTTTCTTGGCCAAAGAATTAGCATCGCCATACAACGTGGCAATGCCGCCAGCCTTTTGGGCACTGTTCCTGTTGACAGCGATGCGGACGAATTTTTTGATGCCCTATGATTCTTTTGCTTGTTTTTTTTTTTCTCATGTACATATGTATTATTATTTTAGTACCTAATGTAAATATGTAGATGTCATAATAATTATCTATACTTACCTATAATAAAATTAGTTACTTCTTAACACAGCTCAAATATTGTGTAGAATATCTGAAAGGTTGTCATTGTACTGGATTTCTCCATAAAATGTTGAACTATAATAGTATCGTGCATATTCTTCGGGCTTAATATTATTTTGGTCCTTCTTCTGCGAGAGCTTAGGCTTCCCATTGTGATATTAACTATAATTTCTTAAAGGAACTAAGTGGTTTACTTAAAGAAACTAATTAAGTAGTTCATCATCTCTAAAAACAACGACATATGATACAAGCGACATTGAGATTAATAAAATTAACAGATTGGCGGTAATTCGAGCGATATTAGCGTTGCTTTCTAGTTCGTGATTTTCCTCAATCAAAGCATTTCTATTATCAAATAATATTAAGAAAACAAGCTTTTAGCGCATTCTTGTAAAACGCAAACGTAAAAATCATTGCCATTTCAGATTCAAGGAAATTGCGTGTAACACTGGAAATAAAAAATGCAGGAAAGAAAAAAATACAATATCCTCAAACGAAATCGCCGAATTGTCGACATAACACGAAATATTTCGAAAAAAGCGGCTTTCAACAGGAATATTTGGGAAACGTTCTTGGCATCTATGTTGCGGGTGAAGTAGGACATTCTTAAAACGATAAGTCCACTTGAGTTTAAGTGGATAATCAAGATATATTTTCATAAGGTTAAAGGTTCTCTTAAATTAGTTTCAACAGGAAATTAATTTTTTTTTTCTTTAAAAAGAAAAATTTTACTTACTCCAGCCCGCAACTTTATTCGCATGGATATCAACTACATAATAAAACATTAGGTCTATACTGTCTATGTATTCTGTCACTGGGCAGTAGTGTAGGTTTCTATAATTATTTTTATAATTTGGATTAGCACTTCCAGAAATTATTAAAAAAATTCTTCTTCATAATAATTAGGTTAGACGAATCTAACCTAATTATTATGAAGAAGAATTTTTTTCGTAGAATGAAATCGAAACTTAATGATTAATTATTTCAGTTGATACATAGTTACACCAAAAGGAGTCTTAGTTATTTGTAAACACATTGACCAGGAAACAAGAGCATGCCAAAACTGTGCCCCAAGTTAATACCGAAACTATCAAAAACCCATCTCTGCCAACAACATGGAAACGCGTAAAGCAATTCCGTAAACAGCGTACCGTTTGAAATCAAAGGTACCCAATAGAAAAGTATTTGTTCCAACATCCAAGTAAATCCAGTAAGATTGCTTCGTAATCGTTATATTGGCGAAACATCTTCTGTCTAGATTCAAATCGGTGTGTCTAAAGTAGCATTAAAGATAATAGGATTTTTTCTAACAAAATTATTTGTACTTTTATAGATATTGGATTGGCTCGCGAAATCTCTCTGATGGTATTGTACTTACAGACAAATAGGATTCGATTTGAATGGTTTCGGCTTGAGAAGTATTATGGATACAAATGTTTCAACATTTCTTTCAGTGAAATATTCTTTATTCTTTAGATCTTTTATGATACTATGTATTTTGAAATTGGTCGTGCGTTTGTGAGTGAATATGTATTACCTTTGAAATATTTGAAGATGATTATACTTACTAGTTTCTTACGTTACTTAAAGTTAAGTAATTATTATCGACTGTTTAACCGTACATTTTTGACGTTTAAATGTCTCTTCAGTTTAAGCAACGTTTACAAAATAATAATGTTTACCTACATAAAAACACATGGAAGAAAACCACATTCTTATGAAGGTTATACCTAGTTCGGTTAATGTACGTAATAGAATTTTAAAGAATCCATTAAAAACCCCACCGCACTTATGTGTGTGCTAAAGTAGGAAATACCTAGGATTAGTAGCCTCTTCGCAATTTTATGAAAGTGCACAAGTTGTTCAAACTTAAATACTTAAGAGGCTCATAACAATAACTCCTTAATCTGAGGCAAGGCATTTAACTTTAACCGGCGTGTTAAGAATATGTACCTATACCACAGATAACCTATACTAACGCTGACGAGTATGTTTAGGAATTACTGATGAACTATGAACACATTACCCAGAGTATGGCAAACTTTAACGTTAACACGAAGTTTTAAATGAAATCTAACTTTCAGTAACAACATTAATTTTAATTTCTCCTCAAACATAATTAAAAGTTCAATTTGTTGATGAAAACATAACAAACGGATGTAAAATCTTGATTAGAATCCCTTTGTAAAGATGTACATTAAAACTGATGATATACTTAATTAATTATTTTTTCATCTTTGAAAAAAGACAGGTACTTACACTACGCATAAATTTTATTAGTATTACTTAAACTATGTAAGTCATCATCTGCCTAGCCTTTTCCCAACTATGTTGGGGTCGGCTTCCAGTCTAATCGGATGCAGCTGAATACCAGTATTTTACATGGAGCGACTGCCTATCTGACCTCCACAACCCAGTTACTGGGTAATACGTAACCACTGGTTGTCAGACTTTCGGGCTTCTGACTACCCGTAACGACTGTCAAAGATCCACGAATGACAGCCGGGACCAACGGCTTAACGTGCTTTCCGAGGCACGGAGGGGTGTCGGTATGTAAAGATGGTCACCCATCCACAGACCAACCGTGGCACGTGTTAGATATTTCATTTTAATATAATTATAATTTTAGAATATAGTTTGTTGAATAATGGAATCTGTCACATTTACGAAGCTTGGGACCAACTTAGAAGTATCTAAGTTGACTTGATATTGTGTTTACAAAAAACAACAGTTTTAACTTGTAAAAAACACTTTAATGTTATTACTATAAATTATTAATTAATATTTGATTATCCTTGTAGTATATCTTAGATTTTATATTGCTATTTTAATATAATAGGTTGTTTCAAATGATTGGTACAATACTGTCAGTTGATGTTGATATACTTTTTGATGATGTCTAAGAATTAAGAATCGACTCTTATTAAATTGATTAATTACCTTATAATGTTTTAAAATGGTTTCACTATATAAGATTTGTTTATTATTACCTGTGTTAGAAGATATTAAACCAAAATATATGATGATCTGTGATTGGTTCAAAATGGCGGTAGATGTTTTACGTAAAAGACGTTGGTAGTGTATAAAATGGATTGTAACGACGTTATCGATATAGTTGCTTGGAAGATGTTCAGTTGGTTGGCTCTAGTGCCATTGTTATGTGGAATATATTGACCAGATGTCACGTAAGTTAATTAATTTCATATTATACCTTAATTATTGCTTATTATGAAAATGTTGTTGTGTAAGTCATATTATGGCCAATACTCCTAGCTATTGTTATTATGTTGCTATTATTTTGAATTCTCTTGGACCGTTGTCCAAGAGATAGAATTAATTGTTTTTAAAGATAACGATAATTTATGACAATGTAAGAAATGTATTGATAGAATACTTTGTTACTGTTTCCATGGAGTTTCTTGTCCTTCTTCTCCATGATGACCTAGTTTTGCGAACGGACGACTAGTTTTCTGATTAATTGCTGACAAGCCTAAAATTAAAATAAATGTTTAGCCTTGTCTGTCTGTGCTTTATTTCATAAAACCCTTTTCCTACAAACCATATTCAATGATAACTTTCATACACAGTAAATAACTAACTAGTAACCATCCTGATATTTAAAGCTTGTTATTTGGATAACATGTAGGTACATATACTTATAGTATATACTTATACTAAAAAAATCTATCACACGCGTAGCTTAACCTGACTGATCGACCTGTGCAGCTGTTATTATTTAGCCACGGGCCCCTCTCCCCAGACTTACGTAGTACTTAAACTATGTAAGTCTAATAAAATAAGACACAAACATAAACAAATTAGGAACAATAATAATCAAATACAACTTAAGGAATAGTATACCTATTCTGCCTTCACCTGGAGACACCTGGCAACAGTACATGCACTGCGCACAGGCCTCCTTATTACCATCAACTTTATATACCTACGCAAAACGTCCATGCTTACAACACCGTGAAAAAAACTAATTTGACACTACACCCACAAAATACGAAAATATACCTCCCGACCCATTTTGGCCACGGTGGCCAAACTCAACGGAGATCTGCAGTGCGATTCTGTAACCATCTCACCGTGAAAACTTAGGTGAAGTGAGCGTGGAGTGAGCTGTCATTCCAACTAATGCTAGGGATTTACACTATTGACAGCTCACTCTAAGCTCACTTCACTTAACTTTTCAAGGTGAGATTTTTACAGAATTGGCAGGCTGGTACGTAGGAGATAATAATATTATAGTGCACGTGTGTGCACAAGCTCAGGTGCACTCTCTGTTCCTACTCTCGGGACTGAAATTTGACACGACCGGGGAGAGATCAGGCGCAGGACCAACGGCTTTACGTGGTTTCAGAGACACGGGGGCCCAACGACCAAACTCTGGGCTGTTACTAAGAAATTCCTAATCCACAAGACCAACGGGGCTATACGAAAATATACCCCTGTAGCAATTAGCAATCAAACTAAACGGAACGATAGCAAATTAATACAAATTATAACAAAATTTGGTGTAATTTGGCTCTGTGCGGCCGTTTGTCGTGTAATGTCTACGGTTATCGCTCGTTAGTGAGTCGCCATTGTCTGTAGACTTCATTAATGTACACCATTATAGCGTGAAATAGTACGCGGTTATTTAGGGGCCTTTAGTAAGCAAATGAAGCAGGCGCGGGTTTGTAGGTTTAGCTTTGTTTCATAAGTAGGTATCATCATAATAACGCGGGGTTTATATTATTGGTCACATCGTAATTTGTAATAGAGAAAAGAAGATATTCAATGTTATTTTCAGATTAATTCGTTTCGGGTTCTAAAACTACCATTGAGGTTTTCAGACTTGCCTTGACTTGCTTTTGGTTGAGCGATTTTACACGAGTAGTAATGGTTGAGAAAAGTGTGGGTGGGCTTGTCCCAAATAAAAGGTCATCAGGTATCGAACTTCCCCAAATTTATTTAGTTAAGGGTAGAATTTGACATTTGTGCGAGGTATACATTATGAAAATAGGATCGTGCGTGTAGCTTGACTGTTTTGTTGAGGTTGTTGTTGTAAAGCAGAAATTCAACTGACACTATGCCACATAGAAAAATAATAACAATTATTTAAGCCAACTAATCTGAGCTGTAAACATGAGATATGACAGCGACAACGACACGTGCTAGCATCGCCATCTTGGTTGTTTTGATTACATTTGTATGTTTTCTCTTGTGGTGTGGTGGATTAATAAAACTCCGTCGACGAAGTCTCTTCCTGTAAGTGAAGAAATGGGAAATTAATTATTAAAAGAAACTTTATTAATAGGACCTTCAGCCGCGGCATAAAAATTATCTCGTTTCATCAAGTAAATTCGAGTTGCAAAGATTAAAAACTTGGTAGAACAATGATTAAGAAGTCATACTTAATCAAGCTAAACTTACATATTATCAAACTGATCATTTGATTATTTCAATAATTCTCAAAAAGGTATAAAGAAACTGAAAAATTAAACACGACTTAACTCCGAACCGCTCCAACCCACCAACTATAACAGCTATCTTGAAAACTCTGAAACAGCAATTTCGCCAACTTCTATACCTACGGGTCCTAAATGAAAATTAAATGAATTTGAAGTAAAATCTAGGTCGCCGAGATGTAGTTAACACGGAACTTTTCCGCGAATAAACTCTGTGAGAGGCTTTAGACCAACAATTGTTAGCAACTGTACGGCTTGTTTAGCCTTCATTAAGAAGTGTTTGACTTGCTATAAATATTACACAAATTAATGTAGAATTTGTTTGCTTGTTTCTGGTTTAATTAAGTTACAAATGTCTTATTTGGACCATGTATGAAATTATTTTGGCAACATTATTTCTGTATCGACGCGGTATCCTTTTTTTAAGTTTTTTTGTGAGTGATAAATACAAAACAGACTCACTTTTGTATTTTGTTGAATTTTGCAGTTAAGGATTATCTTCTCCATCTTCAATTAAAAATTGAATCGATGCTAATCCTTCCCACAGTCTCAATACTTAGTGCAAATGAATGTAATTTCATTCCTTCTTTCTAGACTTCGTCACTCGCTCATCTCTGTATAACCCTTTAAAGATATGAGTTTACACACTTACCTATATCACTTTATTAATTTCGGCCCCCGACCCATCGCGTCGCATTCTACTACCTCCTTTCGCTTAGCGTTTTTTATGGTTTTTTTTTCCTTTTGCTTGTCTCCTAAGGTTTGAAGCGTGATATTTATTATCTCCCTAAAGAATTGGACTATCAAATGAAAAATATTTTTTGAAATCCGACTGGTAGTTCTGAAGAGACAATTTACCTTTATATAATATTATTAAGTATAAATGTATTACTACATCAAACAATATCACCACAACATTGTTCAGTACACGCATATCACAAAAAACAAGCCTCACTTGTTATTCTTCCATTTCAGACTCCTTATGAAAAACAAAACACAAAAAGTCAACATTATTTCCTAGCTCCAACATAATACCGAAATATCGAGTACACAAAGAATAAGAATACATAACCCTTCTTCTTTGATAGTTGTGCAATAGTATTATCTAAGTTTTTGTCGTGATGTTAGGAACACGTTCGAACAAGCTATAAATTGAACACTCTCTGTTACGCAAGTCCGATGCCGATACAACAGGCGACGGCTAACAGTTTTTATTTAACTTTTATCTGTTTTAGAATTGTCTCACACAGTCTGTTTCTAAACTAGATCACGATTATTTATGGTTCTAAAAATGCAGGTGATACGGTGATAAGGTACCCTTCCTTTAAAGTCATCGCTGCAGGAACCGCACCGCTCCTCACATGATTGAGTGATTTGGTAAACAAGCGTTTCTACATTTTGTCTCAGTTTACTTTACGTGAACTGCCGTATCGTAAAATTTGTTATAACGCATTTTATTTAAAATTTTAAAACTTGAATGACAACTTATTTGCTGTGTCGGAGCGGTGCGTTTATAATGAGTGATGAACAACTCTCGTCGCTCATCGAATAATTTCAGGAGACTTTTACAACACTTGGTCAAATTGCAATAGGTAGGTAATCTTTGATAGTAATTACTACAATCACTATATTATAATTTAAAAACTGTAAGAGTAATGCACCGTAATTATCAAATAATTGGCCACATTTTGATCGACATTTCAACCAACTGACTAGAAGCCGCAAAAATCTATCACTCCTAAAAGAAGTTCAGAACCCAATTGATGAAAAGTCACCCAAAAGATTATTCAAACACAAAAGCGGATACAATACCAGAAACAGCACATGTGAGCTGTCCCCAACACCCGTACGACGAAGTTTCCACCCGTACGGCACAGTCCGGTGAACGACCGTCAATGTTTTATTGTCTTTTTTACGACAACTAGAAAACTCCGCCTTCACTTCTTTTGTGTCATATTCTTAGGGAAAACTTAATAAAATATTTTTTTCTAGTTTATAGTTGGTACGTGCCTCCGACTTTGGTGTGTTACTTAAGTCTAGAAAGTTCAGAATATTGAGGTTATCTGGCTTTGAATATATTATGTATGATACAACATTAGGTAGTGCTGATAAATATGTATATGTTAAGGTTTACGTAATTCACTTACTACCTAAAATGTCCGAAATGGAAAACATTTAATGTGTACGTTCGTTATTATGAACTTCCATTATCTATCTCTGAAGGTCATTAACTAACTTAACCTGACCTTATAATCTTAACCACATTGAAACGGGATCAACTGGGGAGTATAAAGATCCAAACATCAATAAGTTAACAATTAACGAAGATATTGCGGAAGAGAAAACAAAACTTTCAGTTGAATTAATAACCCCCTCTTTTTTGAAGTCGGTGCAAAAAGAATAAAGGAAAAAACAATTTTAATTTGTTGACATACTAAAGTGAAACCTAATGACTATTTTGCCGACGTAAAAACCTTTAAAAATGCCCAACAAAAAATTCTCTTTCAAAACCACAAAGCTCAAAAATGTTCCTTCGTTCCCCCAGCTATGATTCCAAGTATTTGGGGAATAACTCCGGCGTATAATCCGCCAGTCAAAGGTTGCTGCAGTCACAATGCATTATGCAGGAGGCTTTCGACGCGTTTGACTCCACCCCATTCTGTGCCTCTTTTTGTTCCAGTGGTTCAATTTGCAAGATGGAAAGAAAACCGAAACTTTTAATGTAGTTGTATTTGGAAAGGACCCAGTAAGTTACCTTGGATATGAGAACAAATGCTCTAATTTTTTAGTCGGTGAACAGTAAGCCAATAACTGCAAGAACATGATTGTCAATATTCAGTTTTACTGCGTGCTGAACTTAAATGCAGACGAACTAAATAACGCTAAAAATCAACAATATAAATCTAGTGATGAGTCTATGAGTACCCTGGATAAGAGAATGTGTGATCATAACATTATATTTTTGTACCAAATTTTCTTTATCAATCCAAAAATGAGGTTGTTTCAGGAGCTCGTGTCCAAATATGAGGGCTGGTTTTTTAATCTACAGATAATTTTTATTCGTGGAATAAAATGGACGTCTGTCAGATTTTGTATAGAAGAACGTCAAAAATTCAAAATTATTCCTCTGGTAAAATTATCTGACGTTGGAAAAATAAGCCCTAAATAAAACGATGGTGAAGTAGATGCAGATGTAAAACAATTTCTTCCTTCAAAAGAAACCCGCTACCTTCTCAAGTCTTAAGCCGTTTCCAAACAGCAAAATGGCTATAGCCTCGCATAGCTTGTTATTGTCGTAAGTGCCGCGAACTTAAAGTTGAAGTTCAAAGCTTCATTTTATTTTTAGATTTAAGCGTTATAGCGCTGCCTCCGCCGCTTTACACGTAATAACAGAAGTTTTGGTGCCATAAAAGCAAAGAAGACCGGAATTTTGATGAACTGTAAATCTTTGAATGGACCTTAGATTTTTAATGATGAATATTATATCGGTAGTTTAACTTTAATAACAACGAAAGAAGAACAAAACACGCAAAGTCATACAGTAGCTAAAAGCTTTATTAAGTTCAAGAAAGTTTTATATTTGTCAAGGTTGTATAAGATTTGAATTTTTAATAAGATGTCCTAACAAATGGTGACAAAGGAAAACTACGATAAACAAGTATAATAACAATTTCCAGAGTGTTATAATGAAGTCTTTGTTACTTCGTATAATAAGCTTTTACAACCCAACCGTCAATCAAATTCGTTCAAACAAAAATAAATCCTTTAAGATAAAAATCAATATTGTTACATCTTTAAAAGATCAAATAGGCCTAACAATAAAATTGGAAGCAATTACAGAAAGTACCAAAAAGTATTCACAACTTTTTCTACCGAAAATTATAATGAAGTCTGCTCTTAGAAGGGTAGAGTGTCCAATTAAATTCGATTAATAAAAAGGGAATTCAAAAATCTGTTCCTTAAGTTTGATTAGATAAAAAACTGGGATATGTGATTACTCGGTCATTGAAATTATTTGAATTAGATATGGATTCGATGAATTGCGTAGTGAAAGAGGTTCCGGTTTTTGTGGTAAGGAATCAATTAGTAGACAATCTTGTGTTGGCCAAAATGTTGATTGAATAAAGTTCTAAAATTCACTTCTTAAAATCCGCTTTTTGCCTTTTCGTTTCCAAGCTCAACATTAGTCTTAAAGAAACTGTTGAAATTTTCCAAAAATCCCTGAGAACAAAGAAATGTAACTGTACATGGCCTTCGCCGGGTTAGCCCATTGTTCCAGAGTAGTCTGTTACATCAAAACTTAATTAAAACGCAATATTCTGAACGGTATAAATCAAATGAAGTTGGCCCCTGCTCTCACATTATTTTCACTTGGCTCCTTAAGGCCACAGCATTTTTTTTCCTTCTCACGAGAGTGATAAATGGTTTGCGTGAAAAGGCAGAATTCTGTTTTGAACGGTGAATTATTATGATCGCTCGATGGGATGCAGGCGATTTCCTTGTGCTTAAAGAGAATGAGTCCACTTAGTAGCAGATAACATCTTCCCTACGGCTGAAATTGATTGGTATGGCGTTGAGGGCAAGCCATGGGACCGTCAAGTAATAATATTACCAAAACTATCAATTGCATTATAACTAAAACGAGGAGAGGTTCCTATCAACATTCGATCATCAATAACGGTACAATGTCACACTGTATTAGATGACACGTCAAAGTAGAACGTAATTACTAGGAGCGTAAAAGAGACTGGACTAATTATGAAACTTGGCTTTCTCGCCAAGTTTTTATGTGCCATTTTCGGAGCGCGTGTATTACCTATGTACATCTTTTTACGTATAACATCATTAAAGAGTACGTTAAGATTCCGAGGATAGGCAATGAGTAAAATTATTGTGTACTACATAGTGGGAATAAGGACTCTGTAATGAAAATCCTGGACTCTGTAATTACCTTGATGTTGTTTATAAGTTTCTTATCCTTACAACATCAACCACCTCTTTTAAATGTCAAATCAATTTTCAAGAATAACTTCTATTTTAACTTTTATCCGATTTCAATTAATTCTATAATTAAAGTATCGGTTGATTGGAGTTCCGTAATTAAGGTCTGTCAGGGTATAATTGCGCCTATACTAACTCTTATTTAGCTATCACTCCAAACATTTACATTTTGCAAAATATTCTCTTTTTCAAGAAAGTTGATTAAATATAACTCAAGTGAGCTCACGGAGGCATTTAATTAGTTCTCTGTTTGATATTAAGGTCAAAGTTTTCAACTGAAGCAATTTTTATTTATAAGTGTAATAGGTACCTATTGACTTACAACGTTTATGTATACACCCACACTTTGTATAATATCCTTCAATGACTGAATACATTCTTATTCAAGAACTAGCTTCTGCCCGCGGCTTCGCCCGCGTGGATGTCGGAAATTATCCCACGGGAACGTGCTAACAGGATAAAATGTACCTATGTGCTTCCCCAGAATGCCATCTATCTCGCGGGCCCTTTGTGGCTAATTACAATAGAAAACCAATTGTGTCTTATTAGTGGTGATTAAGAGGGTAGGTACCTATATGATATCTTTACCTAAGTACCTACCTAATAAAAAAAAATAACTCGATAAAAGAAAATTAAATACCTACCTACCTAAATAAACCTATTTCTGATGATAACTAATCTAAACTCAATAAATAAGCAAAATCCCTAAAAACTAATATCTATACGAATGACTAATCCTACCTAACAGTATTATAAAATAACCTACGGTCACTACGTACACTATCAAATATACTACCTATACTTTAAAATTAAAATCTATACCTACGACTTATATAAAAATAAACCTAAATAACTCTAAAAACTAAAAGGAATAAAAATGTACTCCATTGCGGGTGACTTAACCTACGACAAACTTATTATTTGCGGTTGGTGCAGTAATCGACTCTAGGGATCGAACCGCAAAATTAAGTTTGTTTTTTATTGTATATACTTTTCCGGGATAAACAGTACCCAGTGTGGTGCCCAGGATATTAAAGAATAATTATACCAAGTTTCATCGTAATCGAACCGGTAGTTTTTGCGTGATGCCTGAACAAACAGACAGACAGACAGACAGACAGACAGACAAAAATTTTTTTAATCACATTTTTGGGTTTGGTGTCGGTCTAGTAACACCCCCTGCCATTTATTTTTTTGATATTTTCAATGTACAGAATTTTCACTTCTACAGATTTATTATAAGTATAGATATAATGAATTAATGAATCAGATGTATGAACGTGAATGAGGCGAAATAAATCGTAATCGTCGTTCTGTACCCTCGGCCTACCCTCATCAGTTATAAGGGTTTGTTTATAATTATGTATGAATAGTCTAAAATAAGTGACTTCAGAACTTTTGAACTCAAAATCTAGTACAGTAGTGCGATTCTGTAACCACCTCACCGTGAAAACTTAGGTGAAGTGAGCGTGGAGTGCTGCCAGCTGTCATTCCAAATAATGCTAGGGATTGACACTACTGACAACTCACATCAAGCTCACTTCACTTGAGTTTCACGGTGAGATTATTACAGAATCGACCGGCAGGAGGTACATAATTTGCTTCACTCACTGTTGGTCCAATATACTGTGGGAATGGAACCATAATACATATTTCACGTACAAAATAGGATAAAGGTTGTATATCAAAATGAATTGTTGTGTTTTCGCACTCAAAACATACCAAATAAACAACAAAAGCGGACATAAGTACTAGGACACTAAAATTTATGGGCCTGACTGCGTGGCCAGGCCCTAACTTAGCTTAGCCCACAAGGCCGAAAACCTAGATGGAAGCATTGTTGTGTACTAAAATACGAGTCCCTTAAGACGGTTCTAAAATCTTCAAGAAGAATCGTAAAGAGTATCCCGTATCCCTGAATATTTTGCTGCTCATGTGGAAAAAAGGTATCTGTAGACGAATCCGAAATTGTTGACAAGATAAACCATTTTAGACGCAGACTGTGTTTTATAAGCAGATAATATAGAGGGTGGCAGAGACATCGACGCGCAACCCGTTACCATGGATTCTTCTATACACGATTCTGAACCCAACTGCATTGAAATTTTGCTCTATCACACGCTGTCTACATCTCTGTATATAATGTCCTATCTCAGGTATGCTGGAAGAGATTTCTTATGTAATAAGCATCACCTCTGTACCTATTTTTTCTGTTCTGTTTTTCAATGTCTGTTTATATATGTGTGTACATAAATGGTTAAATAAATACATTTTTCGTCGGTTGTGAATTCAGTACATGATTCTAGCTACCCGTCTAGAACCATGTGCTGAATTCATGCTTACAGTTTGCGCGTCGATGTCCTTGCCACCCTGCATGTGTTGAGTCAATATTGAAACAAAATCTTAAGAGCAATTTAGCTTATATTTCGTTAGTATTGAGTATAGGAATAGGGACGGGAGCCAAAACTTGCAAACATCGAATGCCATAACAAAAGTCAATAATGTTGCCTCGAATACAGATTTTTTTGAATTTGCTAACCAAAGCTTGATTTCAAAAAAGATCGTAAGCCGTCAGGATATAAGGAAAAACATTATGTCCGTTTTTCGTAAGAAAACACTTGATCAGCCTTGAAAAGGAAGTGATCCTATTATGCTCCGGAATTTTTTCAATCTGAAGCCAGATCTGAAGACATTGAAATATCCTATTACGATAAATAATATTCGCAGTCAAGTCAATAAATGGCCTTACAATGAAAAAAGTTGATGATTCAATACGAATAAAGAATTTTGATTGCTGAATTGATGTTAAAGAAATTTGTGTGTTGATTGCTTTTCTTAGGTATTTTTAGATTGGAAACGAGTCTGTGTTTCTATTCAAAGAGGCAACAATTTGATAAACCATTAGGGGGGCTTATTGCTATTAAATAACCTGAACATACGCTTATTAAGTATTTAGAATTTTCATTAACGTCATTAGCCGGATTGAATGTGGTAGTTACAGAAACAATTAAAAAGCCATTGTGTTTCGCGTAGATCCACGTTCGGTATTCGAAAGGTTAAAGAAACAACTTCAGCTAAAAATTAATCAATCTTACCATTTCATTTATTTCTAAGAAATATTTAGAACGTCTACGTACCTAATTGATTATGTTCCGCGAAATCTTGACGTGATTGTTAAGTAATATTGAATGATAGCAAAAAACTTCGTACGAAGAAATTGATATATGAGATTCTTTAGAAAAGTATTCATACATGTAATGATGAATGAAATCCCAATTTATTTCTTTGAAATATCGATAGCGAGGTACTGAGATCTCGTATTAAAATGTATCTACACGTTTTCGATTATTAGAGTAAACTTGCACGGCATCAAATATTTTTGAATAATAAGAACTGGTAGAAAACAACCAATAAAATAATTTCATATTTCAAGAAATGCTTTATTGAGTCAAAATTGTTAAAAATATCACATATCACCGATACTCTTAAAACTATTTTAAATATCAACATCCATCACAACGTTCGTAAAGAAAACAATTTAATCCATTCAAATATTTCTCTTTGAATATTTTAAAAGATTATCAGGAAGATGACAATATATTTCTTTCAAAATATCAGTAAATAAATGCATCTGAATTTTAAAAGTACATAGCATACTTCTGTTGAAGATGAAATCTTAAATCAGGATCTAAGTATTTCTCATAATAACTGACAAACAACTAAAGTGGTCTAGAAACAATAATGTGGAGAAATGAAAGTAAAAATTTTGGTTCGCCATTCTGAATTCGAAACCGCTTAATCTAGCAATTAGGACAGAACTATGAGGAACAAGATTTAATTAAACCTGTCATTACGTACTTCCTACATCTTACTCCTATGATGATAATTATTTTAAAAAATCGAATTTTCTACATATTACTTATCCTTTTTCTGTTCAGTCTTAGATGCATCTGTTTTGATGTTTTGGATAATTTCAGGGATTTCTTTAAGCAAAACTTTGCTGTCAATAAGATCGGGGTTCTCAGCTATAAGGGCCTTGCCTTCAGGAGTGTCGAGAGATGGTGCTTCCCCGTGGTAGGTGTCTTCAGTATAAGCAAGGTACGTCTTCCTCATTGTACCGTGTAACTGTAAAATAACGTTTAGATTTAAAATTTGATTGATTTGATGTAAATATTTTTACCGATGCAAGGTCCTCATAATATCATTAAACTTCATGTCAAGTCAACGATATGATTGATCATATTTTTTTTTTTGCAGATTAAAATAACGAACACTCAACATAATTTAAAATTCATTCTTGTAGAATTGTTTGATTGATGACTACTTTATTTTCAAACTATTGTCATATTCTAATGGCACAGTGCCAAAATAAACTGAATTGTCATTGATTCACAAAACGAAGGATAATCCAACATGACTGACTATCTATCAAATAATGTGCCAATTGGTTAGATTGCAAAATTTGAAGTCCAAAGTGTGAAAAACTTCTTAAGTAAACTACATATAATTAAAAATTACTGTGAGCGTAAATAAGTAGCTAGGACATTCAGTGGTTAAAAGCTATCCCATAAAATTGTTATAAACATCAGTTATTGATTAAATTAACATTAAAATAGACATGATTTAGACAAATAGAAGCCAAGTTATCTCATTACTGTTCGTACGATGAAAGTAATGTTTTTAAATGATATCAAAGTTAACTTACTTTATCCCAAAGAGACATGTTGAAACCGAAGTTGCAGTGGAAAAACTCATGATGCTGGTCGTGGAACTCCGCATCAGGCTGCCACGGCTGCCACCACTGAGCCTTGAAGTTGATGCCGGAGTGGTCGATGATACCGTGGTAGTACACGTAGATAGCAATAGCGTAGAAGGGGACTGAAATATTATATAAAAAATCTTAGATTTTATCTTTCATGCAGTAATTTAGTAAAAGTAATTTTTGGCCAAAGACGCGTTAGAAGATAAGAAAGAAGTTGTCTTTGTGAGATTGATAAACATTATTATAATTCCTAATGGTTCGGTTGCTAGTGAGTGAGGTGGCCCTGTGGTAAAGGCCCCGAGTTACAAGTTGTGGGTCGTGATTTCAAACCCAGCCAGGCGCTTTACTTTGTGTAAATAATTTCTTAACCACTGCTCTCAAAACGGTGAAGGAAAAGTATTGAACCCAAACCCAAAAATTTGAAGACATGTGACAACCACCAACCCGCACTGGACCCGCGTGGTGGATTTGGTCTCCTCTCTGTGAGAGGGAGCGGGCCATAATCCTGCTCCCTCTCACAGAGAGGAGACCTGTGTCCCAGCAGTGGGAACATTATAGGCTGATTGTGCGGTTGCTAGCAATAAACTCGCTTCCTAATAAATGAGATTTAACCATAACTAGCAAAATGTTTACGCTATTATAGGTACACCTTTGCCCAAACCTTAAGGGACTACTGTACAGGCGTCATATTAGAATATGTAATCCCAATTAAACGTAACCCAAGTATTACACATGATATATGAATAGCTATAATTCGGATATCTATGCAGGTTATAAGAAGTGTTACTTAAAATACGAACTCATTTACAATCCACAATTTCACGAACTCCTGGTTCTATAGCTATGAAAAATGGCTTAGAACTCAAAACTTACGCCAGTGAACAGGGAAGAGAAAGAGTGGCAGGCACATAGTAAGCTGGACGTGCATGATCTCGAACGGATGAATGGCGGTGACAGAGAAGGCTGTCGGCTGCTTGTACTTATGGTGTAGCTTGTGGAAATGCTTGTACAGCCACGGAGTGTGGTACAGGCGATGGAGGATATAAGTCGTATAGTCCTAAAAACAAAGGTAAAAGTGAGGTTTATTTTAGTACTTAAGTACCGACTGAAACACGAGCAGAGTATTAAATTATGCAAAGTCTTTACGATCCAATAATATTTGAATAAGATATTTAAAAAGAAAACGTGATACTTTCCTGTTTACACAAAATCAACATTAATTGATGAAACAATTTCACAATACAATTTTGTAATTAAGTAATGAAATAACGAAATTTTGTCAATAAATTGAAAATATTCATAGGCTTGGTAAAAGTAATACTCACTGAATATAAGAAGAGAACAGGGAACTGCAGGAAGAACCAAAGCCAGCCGTATTCATCAAACTGGTAGTAGACGGTGGAAGGGTTTCCGTTGTAGATATAGCAGGCGAGGAAGGCGGAGAAGGTGCCAGTGATCAGAAGTGACAGGGTGCCGATCATGATTTCGTGGCGCTCCAGCTCAGGGGAAAGCCACTTGTCAGGCTGGATCTTCCATTCTTGGGCAAGATGCCTTCTGTTCATGTAAAAGTACCACTGGAAATAGAAATAAGAGAATGAATAAAGTGTTTTAACAGTCTAGTGGACTCTATTTGTAATGAAAAAGGCAAAAGATTCAAGAATCATTTTATGTTTTAAATATATTCTGCTAATTTATGTAATTAAAAATAATCATTGTGTAATTATACCTATTTTACATCATTGTAATTATCAAGGCAAATTATAATCATTAATCTCATATGTTCGCGATTAAAACGCTACATTGTTGTGAGTACCTATCAAAACACAAAGTCACGTTAAGACACAAATGTTCTAAAGTTATTCGTCATATCAACAGATGTTCACAACTTTGATAACTCTAAGTACGTATGTGATGAGAGTCAGGTCTACAAATTCTTCAACAAACTTCTGATTAAAATGACAGATAACAAGCGGATTGTTCCATATCTCAGTGACGTAAATATTAATAATTCAAAATCATTAATTACCAAGGAAGCGAGGCATTACATATTTTATTAAATTATTGCTTTTGAAAAGGAGAATCTTGAACAGATATTCGAAAGGGCTATTAATATTACAACCATGATAAATGAACGAATAAATCAGAAACAAGTTTCGTTAATAACTGATAGAACAAATTTGTCTAATGATTGGTAGGCTAAATACAAAATACCAATGTATAGGTACATAAAGCAAACTTTGCTGAATAGTTCCGCTAATAACAAAAAAAAAAGCTAATAAAATCCTTTCATTAGTGACCTCGATTAGGTACTGTCGCTGGTGATAATAAAGGCAAAAGTGGATTTTAATGTTATTGACAATAGTATATGGTTCTGACACGTTTATATTAATATAGTGAATAGTGAATTTTAGATAAAATATTTTTAGTCTGGATGGGAATGTTGGGGAGTTGTTACTGTTACATCATTTGCTTTTTTTATATTTGCCTGGATAGTGAACATTGTAAGTTAATTTTATAATTGTTATTATTATTGGAAATTAATTTGAATTATTAGGTAGGAATTCGCGACATATATGTTTTTTTCTTGTTGACACTGTTATTAATTTTGAATTTTTATGAATGTAAATAATATTAATGTAGGTAGGTAAATAGATTTTGTTGCACTGATTTAATTCTGTGTTCAACATGTGGTTATTATTTTAATTATTTGCGTATTATTTTGATTATCTTTGTAAAACATTCAGACACAATGTAAATTGTTATTGAATCAAAGTCAAGATCAAGTCAAAGCGAATTTACTTGTAAAGTAGTTGTAAGTTGACAACGGTTGCGAGCATTTCCGTGAAGAACTTGCTTCTCGGAAATGCTTGCAACCGTTGTCAACTTAAAATTCTATTAAAAATTGATTTCAGCCGAAATGGGGTCCAAATCTGATGTAATTACTGAACACGAATTTATATTAGCCGGAAGTTTTGTAGACAAAACCAATTTGTGGCGGTCCATTATGTTTTTCAAATTGAAATTTTTCAGAAGGCTTATTCCCGTAATTAAAAACGTTCAAAATGTAATCGCAATCTCATCTCAGCGACAGTCAATATCAAAATCCTGTCAAAAGCGTAGGGAAATTAGAGGTACTTTTGACAGATTGAGACTGAGATCAAACTGGGAACGTTCTTAAAATTACGAGAGTTGCCCCTCTGATTGTGAACGTTCTTAAAATTACGAGAATTGCCCCACTGATTGTGAACGTTCTTAAAATTACGAGAATTGCCCCTCTGACTAAACGTGTGTGAAATGTTAATACAGCGATTTCGAAGTAGATTTAGCGGAAAGTGGTTTTGCGATGTTAAATGTTTTTGTTATGTTGTCTGGGAAGTTTGCTCCTACAGGTAAAAATAGCGGGTTACCTGAATTACCTCGGTTTATAAAAAGGTCAGAAGATAATTTGAATTAGCGCCCACGGTCATTTTAAATTTGTGTTTTAGGTTTCATAAGATATTGAGTGTGTTTTAAGAAAAGAGATTGGAAACCTCACTTTTTACCGATTGAAGCTCTACATCATAAAAACATTACGTCACCACTTTAAGCTATTGATAGAAATATGAAGAAAAATAAAAATTGTAAATGTAATGAGACGTTTCCTAGTTTAATAACGTCCTCTTACATGTAAGAATCCTCCTATTAAGAAGTACATGGTCATCGACACGACGTGTGCTCCGACGAAGATGGTCGTGAAGTTCTCCATCTTCAAGTTTCTTGAGGAGAACAGCTCCATTATGTCAGACGACGTATTTGTGCTGTTGTTCGTGTGGCCACTCAGCTGCTTCAGTGCTGTCACTAGGATTACCACCCATTCTCCTGGAATTCAAGAAAAAGTTCATAAATTAATACATGCAGAAATATTTGTGAGATAACACGACAATTTTCAAAAGATTTGTAATAGTTTTTAACAATATGTCGTATTTCGATGGTTTTCTGTATATTTTTTTTTTCATAGACGCGCCTAGATTCTGCCTAGTTTTGTATAAACATTTTTTCCTGAATACGACCGACGAATACACAAATAGGTTATAAATTAGAGTTCACCTTCATTTATTATTTATCCGTATTTTATTCTCAACGAGAACATTGTGACAAAGTCCTTCACTAAAAACGTTTTTTTTTCAAGAAAAGCCGCAACAAGTGGCCTTTGAGCAATTCAATATACCTGCATGGTAACGGCAAGTCCATTTTGTTAGCTATCGATCGTAGTACAGACTTTCCAGTTTGTTTTTTGAGTAATACAGTATCTGTTGATAGTGTATCACTATTTCCCACAGGTCACATTTCTCCCTAGTATTTTTTCTAAAAAACTTTACTGTTCCTAGAATTCTGATGGTACAACCAATTCAATTTTAATACCAACACTATACATTGAAATGTTTTAATTTTGTTGGATTTTACTATAACAATTTGTGAATTGTCTGTATCAGCTCGGCTAGGTAATAAATTATCGTGAACAATTATCGACAATGTAAAACGGGTAAAAGGTATTCAATAATTGGCAGAATATTTACGGTCTAAATAACTGTTGAGCTTTTAGAATAATTAAATCCTAAATCGAACCATTTCAAAACCTATACATATTCAGAAGCAATTGTAAACTTTGTTTTAAATAAAATAGATAGCGATCCATCGTTAGATAATTTATTATTCTCTAAACAATTTAGCTTCGAGGTATTTAATACAATCGTGATTATACCAATTACAATATCTTTTAACGCATTTGTAGGTAGCCACGTTATGTTTGTGATAAACTTTTGTAACACTTGGGGGCCTAAGAAATTTGATTACGACAACGTGACAGCTAAAAGAAACAGAAAAAAACTGACCCTACGTAACTTGGAACATAGGCAGGCAGAATAACAAGGAAGCAAAGGGAGGAGGGGGGAGTCGTCAGTGTGGTCACACTGACGACTTTTTGAACAAGGATACTCGTAGGTACTATCTACGACTTCGACAACACATCAAAAGCCGCGTTCGTCGCGAAGCATCACACTTTAAAGATAAAGGAGCAAAGCTGTTGGCATAAGGATCTCTTAACAACAAAGATAAAATGGGTCTCATCTTCTATGACAATAACAATGTTTTGTCTCTTTCTACATATAGTCAGGCTATTAGAGTTGCTATGCGTACAACATGGGTACCGGATATACAACCTAGACCTACAGAGACCGGCCACGAGGCAATATAAATATGAATCTTTTCGACATTTCAAGTCCTTTTTCAATGGTCATTGTTGTTTTATGTACATTAACTTTTGTTTTTGTCTAATTTGGAAACGACTTACGTCACAATGATGTACTTATGATACGTCAAACCGACTACCAATGTCAAAGATAGCTTATCGAATTGATCAATGAGCTCCACCGTCTTGATGGCAACTTTGTTAATGCTTGATTACATTGTCGTCAAGACGACAAACACGGCAATTATTATCATCATAAACATCATCATTGGTATTAGTGGTGAAATGTGGGTTGCTACAGGCGCACCTCTAACCCTTCGAAGATGTTATGATGTGTGTTATTTTGTTATTTAATTTTGAAGGCATCGATTTTAATTACTGCAAGTCAGCTTGAGTTAACAGTTAACATTATCATTTATTATATCAACAATGTAAACCAAAAATTAATCCGTAGCAATAACTACAGCTATGTAACTGGTGTTTAGATTACCCTTTGATTCATCGATCGTTATCAAAATCGTTCATTCAACCTTTGTCCTTAACATTGCCTAAGTGACGTCTGTTTTAACTATCTTATCATAATTATTTCAATTCAGTTCACATTAATTAGTTTAGTAATTTATGGTTTAAAGCTAGGTATATCAATTTTGCGTGACCGATGACATTTAATTTAAGCATTGCAGAATAAATCAACGTTAAATTGGCATATACCGCTATGCAGAACCTGCGTGATTAGTGGTCTGCACTATAAATTAATATTATGAATATAAATTGAAACTGTCACCAATGATTAAAACTTGGCTAATGGATACTGGCTGCTATTTCAAAAACAACTCAAGTGTAGTTAAAGCTAAGTCATAATAATTGACAATAGGCTGGTAAATACAGTATGTGTAAAATTGATCATTTAATTTAACTCATCATGAACAATCTCATGGGAATGATAATTATGAAACATAATCTCCAATACTATTCCATTGTCTTAGGTCATTAATAAACTAAATAACAATGAATCCGTAAATCTATACTTATCATCATTATAAAGAGGTAAGTGATTTTGTATGTAGTGGGTAATCTTCGAAACTACTGATCCGAATCCACAAATTCTTTCAATAATGAGAAGCTACAGTATTTCCGAATGTCATAGGATATATTTTATGTTAAAATATGAGTTTTGAACTCGAATGAAGTCGCGGGCAGAAGCTGATATAAAACGCGAACAATAAAATGTATAATGTTGCACTCATCAACGAAGCTTTTCATTGTGCAGTGATACCGAAATTGATAAAACCTAATCTAATTCTTATCAAAGTCGTGACTAATTGTATAAAATCGAAAATGTGTGGTCACAAACCTCTTAAAGTAGCTCCGAATGTGAAGACAGCTAATGTGGCAATGAAGGTAGTGATGAACTCTGGTAATCTTTCGAAGAAGTTCTCGAGATTTTCACTATATTTCTCAATCCATTTCACTCCATCTGTGAGAGGCTCCCACTGGTGCTTAGTTTGCTTTGTATGTTCTTCAACCTTGTCACCACCTTTGTCTTTGACCACCTTCTGTTTGGCTTTTGCACCTGTCATCCTGCAAGCATCATAATAGCATTATTAGCAAGTTTTGATGTAATCCCCGATTGTGAAATAATATAAATACCTATTGGTACAAACGCTTTAGACTGAGGGATTAATATTATGATGTTATCAGTCTAATGATACCTACTGCAAAATGTTTAAGTTTTTAGTATGTCTAATAGGAAATTCATGTTCTTTACTGTTGTTATTAATTGCGCATGAAGTAGAATTTTCTGAAATATTTTTCTATAATTTGTGTTTTTTTAATTTTGTCTTTGATGGGTTCTGTTTTATATTAAAAAACTACAAGAACGTTAAATGTTAGACCACTGAACGGTTACAAGCGTCATAAATATAAAACTTCTGTTTCCGGCAATACACAGTAAAAATACGATTAAATTATTATATAAAGTCTATGTTGTTTAATTTTGATGCCAAAATATACGTATTGAAAATTTTTCTGGACTTTACTTAAATCATTATTATAATTAACGGTGTTATTGTGAATGTCATCGCTTTGTTTAATATTGATTTGAATTAGCAATATTCAGAAAACTTGTTTTGGAATTTGATAGTTCATTATTAAAGTAATTTTGCCATGCCTTTTTAAATTGCCAGAACACCGAAAATTAAAAAAGGGTGTCCTGATTCAAGTTGCTGAAATGCATAAAATATTTTATGGCAACATGCTTGTTTAGAGTATCGATAACTAAACTATGTATAAATCACTCACTAAATCACTCTGCTTGTAAAGTTTTTATTTAACCTTTAATCTCTTTGAAATATCTAAAGTTTTAATTAATAAACTAATCAAGCAATGTATCAAAATTTCTGAGTGGCTGACCTATAGAGTTGCTATTGAACAATGCCACTATGGCATTGCACCTAGGAAATATATTAAGTTAGCAATAAATATGTAACAATGCTAATAAATCATAGCACCTAGGAAAATTATTGATAAACTTAGCAACAAATTAAAACAAAGGAAATTCCATGATCAGGTGCAACTGTACTGAAAATATTATTGAAATGCACGAAGAGATAAGAAAGCAAGTGCTATGGACTATTGACTATTACAGAAAAAGCAGAAGTAGTAGAGTAGGAAACACTTTTCTTAAAAGTATGACATTAAAAATTTAACTATAAGTAGGTAATTGAGTATATTTCCAAACCACTGAAAACTCACCTGTTTTCTTTATATTATCAGCACGACATGAAACGCGTCTTTTTTGCACTAATTATCATCACCAAATGAACTCAAAGAATCAGTTATTTTGCGAACTTAAGACGATAAACATGCGTGACAATAAAAACGTGCTTATAATGAATAACACTGATTATTCAAATTATCTGATTATTATTTGCTATCGATTATACTATTATGAGATTTCTTGTTCCTATTGGGATTACGTTTTAGTTTTTGGTCAAGTAGAGGTTGCTATATTATTTATCCTTCAGAATGTCTAATTTGAGTTTCCTACTTATATTTGAAAAGTCGTTGCTGTAGCAACTACTGTATTGCAATAATACTATTGTTTGAAAGCGACTTCGCACGTGTAACACGTGACGATCTATATCGTAATTTGGAACTGGTTTACGATTTCTTATACTTTTTACGACTATAATTTCGACAATTCTCATGAAACAATGCCCACTGTAAATCAACACCATTGGAAAAGAAAAACAAATGTTATCGAACCGGTAACGGGCGTAAAAATTGGCATGAACCGTTGTTCATTTGAGCGAAATACATAAGTAGCTTATATTACCTCTATTAATTTAGAACTTAAGCTTACTTACTTCAACTTAACTTATAAACAATGGCGGCCTAATGGTAATGGCAGCGATCGACTTACGAGTTGTTAGTCGGGGGTTCGGACCCAAGCAGGCACTTTACTTTGTGTAAATTATTTCATCATCACTGCTCTCAAAACGGTGAAGGAAAACACCTTACGGAAACCTAGAACCAAAAATTCTCGAAGACATGTGACATCTACCAACTTGCACTGAGCCCACGTGGTGGATTACGGCCGACTGCTTTTCAGCAAGAGGACCAAACGTCCTTTTCACCAAGAGGACCAAACGTCCTTTTCACCAAGAGGACCAAACGTCCTTTTCACCAAGAGGACCAAACGTCCTTTTCACCAAGAGGACCAAACGTCCTTTTCACCAAGAGGTGTCCCAGCAGTGGGCACATTATAGGCTGAACGTGCAATTTACAACTTTAAACGTTATTAATGTGTTAAGGTCAGGTACTATAATCGTAAACGCTTTAGAACTGACTATCTCCTAAACTCGAGAATCTAGACAGTTCTGATAGTCTATTGTTACACCCGTTGTAAATCTTTCTGGCTTATAGCTCCGCAAAGCAGAACAGAAGCTTCACTCGAGTGAATTTTCATTTTTTTGTTTCATTCTACGTTCACACGACACCAAAGACATTACGTAGATTAGGCATTTTCTAGGCACGCTCGTTCCATCATATACCTCATCCATCGCTTTCCATCAGGCGTGTTCTAGGTCAAGAGCAGTGTAGATATGTGTATGCTACATGACATTGCTTCTTGCCAAATTTCATGATTCGAGGTCAACGGGAAGTACCTACCCTATAGGTTTTGATTCCCTTGCGACTGAGAAAATATGCGGCATAAACGAATCATAAGCGCCCGTATCTTATGATTGCGTTGACTTAGCAATTTGATTTTTTCATTGTTTTAAGGGATTGCAGCCTTGAGTATTTGATAGTAATTTCAATATGATAAGTCCACACGTTCTTGAGAAAAAGACAGATGTACAACGCGGTGATCTTATAAGGGTTCCTTTTTCCCTTTTGACGTATGGAACCCTAAAAACAATTAAATAAAATATGAATGAAAGTTAAATTTGCTCCTTTTATTTAATTTTAAGGTTATTCTGTAGACGAGTGAAGAATGAGTACCGAAATCAACATTATTGTTTCGGTTCACTAATGAATTAATTTTTCACTTTTATTCATTTTCTGTTCAGCCGACCCCAACATAGTTGGGAAAAGGCTAGGCAGATGATGATGATGATGATGATTCATTTTCTGTTCAGATGTTTCACTTAGAGTGAAAGATGTCGAATGAAAGATAAAAACGAGCAAAAAGTGAAAATGATACCTGTTTACACCGTATCAATTGTCGTTGTAATTTGTTTCAGCAAGCCGAGTTCAAAGGTCCATTTACGCTTTCTGCAACATCTTGAAGTGTTAATGTTAACAGTAAAGTAGCTTGACTCTACCTTTAACTGAACCGTTGGCTGTAAAACCGTCTCGGACTTGATCAGTTCATAAAGTTCAAGCATTTATTTTTGTAGGTAGTTCTTTGACCGTCGTTAAGGGTAGTCAGAAACCTGATAGTCTATCAACCAGTCTTACTAAAGAGTATCGTGTTTACCAGTAACTGGGTCGTGGGGGCTAGATACGCAGTAGCTCCATGTTATACTGGTAGGTTATAATCAGCTGCTTCCAGTTAGACTTACCGCCCAACTAGCAAATTAATCCTGGAATGCGATTTTATAATGCTACGTGGACTTATAAAGCTCCGATGAAGGTTTTGGTGGTTGCTACTACGTTTTTAACAGCATAAATACATGCTGTTTTTACTCAAGTACGTTGTATCCTATAATTTGTACTTATATCCGTATATAGGATCATATTTCCTGACAAATATAGGATCAAGACTCCTATAAAAGCATGAAATAAGAGTAATTACACTCAAGAGTAATTACTCCGGTAAGTCAGACTTAAATGCGCCTATAAGATAACATCTGCGGGCCATTTAAATCTTAATACTCCTGTAGGAGCATGTACCAGGAAGATATGCACTGAGGAGCAAGTACTCTTGTTATTTTTACCTATAGTCTCATACAAGCTAATATTTTGTGGTCAATATAAGTAAATTAAAGTTAAACTACTGTAAGTAATTTATGTATCTGGTTTGGTTTAACATAAGAAAATGAATTAAATGCAGCACTCGGTAGGATAAAATGTTCTTAGACATATTTATATAGGCATTCCACAGTAGTGTTATTGTCTAAGTAATCTCAAACAATCCTGGTTAAAACTCTTAAGAAACCACTTTTGCTTGTAACGACCAGTACAAGGCGAAAACACGCTTTATATAGTTTTGCAAACAATGGCGACGCTTCTTCGGTTTTGAGATAACCCAATATAGAACCAATATACTCATATTGGTATACTATGTCGCACTTGCGACATAGTACCAGATGCTAAAAATACTTATTTTAGCACTATGTCACACTTGGAAATGCTTACTAAGAAAATGTCAGCTGCCTTCATAATATAAATTTAATATTAATTAATACTAAAATGTAAATAAGAAAATTTCAAGACGCGCTTTAAAATTGTTATAAAAACCATGATAGATTTCACGGAAAATTCATGTTCCCCTACAAATAAGCTATAAGACTAACGATTTGACAACAATAACATATTGTTTTTTAACTATGGTTGACATTTTTATGTTGTTGTCGTTTTTTTTTTTTTTTACTTACCCTCAAGATGTTAAAAATATTTTTTACATAGCACAAAAGTTCCGATACACTCACTTTGACTGTTCACAATATATGAGCTTATGGAATCATTTCTAGGCGCGTATTAATCTATTTTTTTACTATAACTTAATTATATTCTTATTAACAGGAGTATTTGCATTGCCGTAATTCAATTACAGGAGCAATATAGGCATATATGGCATTTCAGCGGTCTAATATAAATACGTTATAAGTAAAATTAGATTTATTAAGTGGGCCCTTTTCGCGACTTATATGTGGATATAAGTCTCATATAGTCCTCGATAAATGATGGTTCTAGGATAGTATAAAAACCACTTTTTGCTAGTTGGGCGGCCACAACATAGTTGGGAAAAGGCTAGGCAGATGATAAAAGCATTTACTTCTAAGTAGACCGTGATTTTTGTACTTTGAATTATATTATTTATATATTTGTACACCTTTCTAGGCAAAACATGCTGAAACTTCTTATTTGTAATTGTTCCAACTGATTATTGTACACCTACACATGTTTTTGACAAATAAATATATCTTATCTTATCTTTGTAATGGAAAACGGTGGGACAAATGTAATAAGTTGAGATATGATCTAAAAAATTAGTCATATTTTTTATCTTAGAATTTGAAAAATCACCACAATTCTCAATCTGGAAGCGGAGAAATATGAGAAAGATAGTTTTCGTGAGATTATCGATTGAGTAATCGATTACACAGTTACGAAAATAATACCTCTTGTAATAAAACTCACTAAATGTAAATACTGATACTTTATTTTCTCTTCACTTGCTCACAGTTACAGTCACCACAGTTACTTTCCACCAAAAGAGACCTCTCTCGGCCAAGTGCCCTTATTTATAGACTAAACCTTCCCCTACCAGATTGACGGTTGTAGAGTGTTGCCATTTCTCAAACAAGCGAATTAACATAAAAAACAAATTATTAAAATCTTTAAAAACCCTACACTCGACCGTCCTGACGACGTGTATGCCCTCATACACGCCCCAGGTGGTAACTAAAATACCCTACACTCTTGGCTGAGAGGACTCTTGATAAAATAAAATAAAAAAAGATTATACATTCAACTGATTTTGAACTTAATATTGTTTGTTCTAAAGATTTAAAGTAGTAAACATTTTTAGTTACAGTAATTAAACTACATCCTTAGAACACTTAATGGTTACAAATTCACAACAACCAAAATAAAATAAAAAAAAAAATCATAATAACTTAAAAACTAAGTACACAGGTATTTATATTGTTACAACAATTATTATTAATTAAACTACAAACATTAATTAATTCAACTAGTTCGTTTATGAAATCCTTAGTACTACCATAATTGAATACAATTTATAATTATATTATATTCATTTTCACAAAAAACAACAATTTTTCAACAATTTTGGCGAACCAATCAATTCTCGCCAAAATACTTAGATCTTAGGACTATCTCGAATTAGGAACTATTTATCAATCATTCAGAACTTTAAAATTTATGCTTATGCTTGTGCGAACCAATCAATTCTCGCTACTGAACTTGCGTACTCTATCAGGTTGTGAACCAATCAATTCTCACACCTGATCAGAAACACCAAAACCTAGGCAAACCAATCAATTCTTGCCTCCAATAACCGATGACGTGAACCAATCAATTCTCACGCTCGGTATCCACTTGTGTTCTAACTGTTGACGTGAACCAATCAATTCTCACGTCAGGTCTTCAATTGTGTAATAACCGAGGACGTGAACCAATCAATTCTCACGTTCGGTCTGAAACAATAATAAAACATTCTGTAATAATTGTCCTGTAGAATCCTACATTGATGACCACTATGCGTCACTATGTTCGCTCTCATCACTAGATTCGCTAGAATCCGATTTATTTAGTTGTAACGCAGCAACATGTACCCACGGCAGCATTCGATCAGCTGCTACAGTGGTAGTGCGTTTATTTGTACTATTACTGAAACCGGGAATAGCCGCTATCTTATATCTATCTTGGCCTAGAACTTCAGTGACCCGGTATGGTCCTATGTAAGATGGGAGAAGTTTCTTACTCTTCCCATCATTATTAAAAGTTACTTTCGTAATTTTGACTAAATCGCCCTTATTGTATTCCTTAGCAGGGTGTCTGTTCTGATCGTAACGTAGCTTCTGCTTAGCTTGTTCAGTGTCTATTCTTTGTTTGACTTGACTTCGGATAGTGGTCACATCTATATTTTCCCTAGTCACATCTGCTATCTCATTTAAATTAGGATTGATTTCACTGTTCATGAACGTACCAAACATGACTTCAGATGGTCTCCTAGCGGTTGTCTTTTGGACAGTGTTATTCAGCCCCCATTGTATTTTCCCTAACTGGCTGTCCCAATCCTTCTCATCATGTCTCAGGTTTAACGCTTTCAATGAATTTAGGATTGTCCGGTTATATCGCTCTACCTGGCCGTTTGATTTGGGACTCGCAACAGCATTCAAGATGTGTTTAATGCCTTTATCATAACAGTATCTTTTAAATAAGTTAGAGGTAAAGCAACTGCCACGATCACTGATCAAACGGTCAGGCGTTCTAAATGTATAGAATATGTCATTCAGGGCACGAATCACATTTTGTGTATTAGTGTTCCGAACTGGCTTTATAAACACAAACTTAGTGAACGAGTCTACAACTACTAGAACGTAAGAGTATCCTCGCTTGGATCTGACAAAGGGGCCCAGGTGGTCAATATGCAGGGTGTGAAACGGCGACTCTACTTTTTCGATTGGATGTAATAAACCTTTGTTTTTACTCGTGGACTTCTTAGCGTACGCACAATCAATGCAGGAGGACACATACTTTTTGATAAACCGTGACATTTTTGGAAACCAATAATTACTTTTAATCCTTTCCAAAGTTTTTTCTAATCCTAGATGACCAATATCATCGTGATTCATCCTGCATATTTGCCACCTCGCCCCCTTTGGGACTGCCCAGCGAACATTATCCTTATTGCCGTTAACATACCTATACAACTTATTATCTCGAATAACGTAATTGTCTTTGATATATTGGAGATTCTTGGGATCCAAATCCTTTTGTAGAACCTTTTTAATACGTTCCAATTCAGAGTCCCCCAGCTGAAGGGTATGTAACCAGTCTTCGCTACTAATCACCATAACATGAGCACACAGACTAGAGGAATCAGCCATAGAATCATTCGAAATAGGATTGCGAGATAATGCGTCTACATGGGACATTTTAGTGCCTGGTCGATACTCAATTGAACAATTAAATTCTTGCAGCAAAAGCCACCAGCGCGCTATTCTAGGTATGAGATCACGTTTCATGAAAGTGGAACGAAGAGCGCTACAATCGGTGACTATTTTGAACTCCTTACCCAATAAATAGACCCGAAATTTCTCTAATGAACGAATAACAGCCAGCGTTTCTAATTCGTAGGAATGATAATATTTTTCCTCTGGTGACGTTCGCCTACTACAATAAGCAATTGGCTGAAGAGAACCACTGTCCTTACACCGTTGCAAGAGTATGCCTCCAACGCCATCCTTGCTGGCGTCGGTATGCAATTCAGTCTCCGCGTCGCGATCGTAAATGGCTAAAACTGGTCTGTCTATTAATTTTGATTTAAGCAGCTGGAATGCATTTTCTTGTTCTTGGCCCCACTTCCACGTGGAGTCTTTTTTTAATAATTGCATCATTGGCGACGCTAATTGAGCAAAATTTTTGATAAATTTTCGAAAATAACTAGCAAGTCCAAGAAATTGCCTAACACCATGAATGTTAATTGGCCGTGGAAAATTCATAACTGACTGAATTTTCTTTTCACCTGGCCGAATTCCTGATGAGCTAATCTCATACCCAAGATAATCAATATTATTATACAAAAAATTACATTTCGACAAATTTAACGTAAGATTTGCATCTTCCAACAATTTCAAAATTTGTTCGAGCCTGTCAAGACATTCAGCTGCATTTTTACCAAAAACAAGCACGTCATCCATGTACGCTGTGGCATGGGTGAATCGAGCTGACCCTAAGACCTTATTAATCATTCTCTGAAAAATTGCTGGTGCGTTTGCCAAACCAAATGGCATACGGTTGAATTCGTATAATCCATCTGGAGTGACAAACGCAGTTAGATGTTTGCATGGTTCCGAAATTGTCACCTGATAATACCCAGATGCCAAATCAAGCGTTATGAAACACGCTTGCCCAGACAACCTTGCGATTTCATCGTCTATAATTGGCATCGGGTATCTTTCCTTTACTGTTACAGAGTTCAACATTCTATAATCAATGCACATTCGAAAACTACCATCTTTCTTACGAACTAATATGATAGGACTTGCATACTCCGATACCGATTCTCTAACGATCCCCGCGTCCAACATTTCACCTACCATGGACTGCACTCTCTCCCGTTCATGATGTGACAACCTGTAAGGGCGATAGACAATAGGACGTTGACTATTTAACTCAATTGTCATCTGCGTAACATCTGTACAACCCAAACTTTTCAAATTTGAGGCGAAACAATGTTTATATTGTTTGAGTATGGTCATAAGCTTTTGCCTATCGTCCTTTGATACAGAATCACCTATGCGAACGTCTTTTTCTTGAATGTCATGTTCACTGTTACTATCTTGAATACCTGTAGACTCTGCAATTCCTGGGGATTGTATTACTATCCTCTGGACAAAATCTACTTTTTCTCCTCTACTAGCAACAAATTCCTTTCGTAATCTACAGGGGATAGAAAATGGATAAACAAGAATGTCTAAATTCCCGCGCTGGACTTGGTAAACACCACCATAAACGACAACCTCTTGATTTGGACTACCCACGATGTTGTTGCTCAGCATTAAACAGCCACTAAATTCGGAACCTACGCGAGCCTTTATGGATGCAGGTCCATGAAGCTCGACATCAGCAGCGATTCTTACTTCAGCAAGTTGAAGGTTATTAGCATCGGGATAAACCAATGGGATTTTAGTGTGCAACTTATGAAATTGCAAACACTGGGAATTTTTGAACACAAGAATATGTGGTTGCTCCGTGTATGATTGCCCTATTAATATAGGTTTATCTAATAGATTATCTTCGACAACTCTGCAAGCTACCCTCGCATCAACCCCGTCTACTACTATATCTAGCAACATATTACCTAACGATCGAACCACCTCATTCCCAAATCCTTTCATAACCGACGGGACCTGATCATGCACTAGATTTAAGCTTGAAATTATTGACTCCTTAACCAACGTCACTTCGCTACCGAAATCAATAAATGCATCTACAGTTCTACCATTCACTGTGACCAGCTTTATGAATTTTGAGTTGGGACTAGAGCTTGAAATACACATTGTTTTAGATGGTGCCCCAGGTTTATTTATTATATTATCGGATTTAGGATCTTGCGAGCAATTATCGACCTTGTGACCGATTTTGTTGCATTTATTGCATTTGATCAGTGGCTTTGGACATTGTAAGTAAGGGTGACCTCGCTCCTTACAATTAAAGCAGAACAAAGGACCCTGAGACTGATGAGATTTATTTAGATTTGTTTTAGAATTAGATTGGTTAGAGTTGTTTTTACTAAAACTACGATCTGAAGGTTGGCTTTCTTTGTTGCTCATTAGGAATTGGAGAAGCTGATCAGGCTGAGAACAACAAAGTGCCAAAGCACTGGATTTCATAGTCCTATCAGATATACCGTGGATAATACAATCTACTGCGTGTTTACCCATAATTTCACACTGAGTTAACAACGCAAGTTTTTCATAATAATATATTTCAATTGGTTCGCCAAACTTACTTTTTCTCTTAAGCATATCTTCCAGGATTTGGCCATAGTTTTGCTCGCAAGGAAAAGCACTCGTTAACTTACCTTGCCATTCTTCCCAAGTATGCAAAATCGTGTTCAGACCCTCGTACCAAACTTTGGCCAAACCCTGCAGTTTTTGCATTGCAAAATGTATCGTTGTTTTATCATCCCAGCCGTATACGGTAGCGCATTCATTTACTTTACGTAGCCAAATATCAACACGCTGGTTTTTCGCGGAAGGGTCAAAATTAGGGAGAATGTTTTTATGATCAATATTCTTGGAAATTGATGCACTTGTAGACGGCTGAGATGTAAAACCATGTTTAATAGAATGCACCAAGTCCATAACATCTTTAACAGTAAAAGAAGGGGTACGTGACCTTTTATCTCGTGATGCGCCGCCGCCACGTAGACTATCGTTGCTCTGCTCACGTGAACCTCGTCTCCGCTTGGCTCGCGTAGCGTGATGCTCACGTTGACGTGACCGGCTCGGGCTGCAGCTGTGCTGCCGGCTCTTGGAGTGATGACGGCTCATACCCCTATCGTGACTTCTAGCAGATGGATTCCCATGCGCCTCTGTTATCTTCTCACGTTCCCGGCGTAGTTCCTGTTCAAGTACACGTAGCCGCTCTCGTTCTTGCTCAACCTCCAGCTCTTTCTCACGAAAACTTTGTCTCCGTGACTTGCTGCGACTTCGAGTGCCACCACAGCGTGCACCGGAAATATCACGTCGATGATGCGACGAGCACCTCATTGGAGTGAGCAGGCGCCGTCGGCTCTCTTTGCGACCACGAGGAGAAGCATCTAACGACCGGGCGTAGCCGTTATCTCTTTCCATTGTGAAACTTTCGTATCCCACTTCTGAAGTGTAATAAAACTCACTAAATGTAAATACTGATACTTTATTTTCTCTTCACTTGCTCACAGTTACAGTCACCACAGTTACTTTCCACCAAAAGAGACCTCTCTCGGCCAAGTGCCCTTATTTATAGACTAAACCTTCCCCTACCAGATTGACGGTTGTAGAGTGTTGCCATTTCTCAAACAAGCGAATTAACATAAAAAACAAATTATTAAAATCTTTAAAAACCCTACACTCTGCACTAAACAATTAACTCACAGTAATTAAATGCACTATAATATAGCTACATATATTACAGCAGTTAGTTGCAGTTTATTATTATTATTTATTTATTATTATTATTATTTATTTATTTATTATTCTATATATATTTACTGAAAAAATAATATTAATGATTATCGATTTCATATCGATAAAAAACAGCCTTTTATTTTTAGTCTATTTATGTCACTGGCATGACACGAGTGAGCAAAACGCGCGGTCGCATACAATCGCGACATGTAAAGCCGGGTATTCATTAGGCAACATTTGTTAATAAACTGATTATGACGTGTTTATTAACAAGTTTACCGTAAATACTGTTTCTGAAACTTAGCAGTCCACACGGGTCAGTTGTTGCTAGGATGACGCCCGAGGAGGTAGTGATACTCTGTGCTGTTTATAACCTCGCGCAACACACGTCCACACCTGTTGATTTTTTGATGTTTCGTCTTGCTCTCCGCTCGAAGTGGGGAACACGGCAACATGTTTAAGAAACAATGTTTCATCACCTTTGTTTATAAACTGTTTTTAGAGGTGATGAAACATAGTGAAACACTGTTTATAAACAGTGTTTATTAACAAATGTTGCCTAATGAATACCCGGCTTAAGTCGAAAAACTTATTTATATTTTAGTCGACGGCTCTCGTGGAGGAAAGGCTATACTCGTAGTAATGCATCACTCAAATTGTATTGTAGGGAGACGAACTGTAGGCTGCTGCGCTCATATATAATGTGCATTATATGGTATCTTAGCTGGGCTAGGTACCAAGATCATATCGTACCACCTGCACAATTCCTAGACGACATTTTTATTATAATTGAAGACGAATATAACACTATATTAGATGACTTTTTATTTTATTTTAGATATCCTTTTCGTAACTCCACACCTGTTACCTACCTATGACTTGAAGTCATTGACGTTTATTCATATAATTTTTCATACATTTTCTACTAAATAATATAATATAATAATAACTATTAGTACAAAAGAACACATTTTGCACTTCAGGAATCAGCTGTTAGTTACAGATTGTAACATAACCTCACTTACTTTTACTTAATCTCTTATATCTCTGTTCTTAGATTGACAAAATCCACAGAATTTTCTGTGAAAGATTGATAATATATAAGCTATTAATTGACACTACACTACACTAAATGGGAGACTGAGTGTGGGTGTAAAAAGATGAATTTTTACACCCACACTCAGTCTCCCATTTGTCTTTTAAATGCAGGTAACCTACAATTGGTTTAATTGCGCAAGAGTTAACGCGAGACCCAAGCAGCCCCTCCCGACCTCCGCGCTGTCACCGCTCTCGCTATCGATGCTTCAGTACCATAGAAATGTAAATTTTATATCTATGTTCAGTACCGTGCGCTTACGTCACCCAAGCGAAGTCTCAAGTTAACTCTTCATCATCATCATTTCAGACCGGAATCACCCACAGCTGGGTATAGCCCTCCCCTTTCGTCTGCCATACTTCCCTGCTTTGTGCGTCTCTCATCCAGGTGCTTCCCGCGACTTTGACGATATTGTCAACCCAGCGCGCTTTTGGATGGCCCTGGTTTCTTTGGCCTAACCTTTGGAGTTAACTCTTGCGGGTTGTAAATGTAAATGATTTGACTTCTGTCTGTTTTTACAATTATCGATGATGCAGATTACTCCTTCATGTATAATTATGATAAAAATAATCACAAATAGGTAAGATAGGTAAGTAATTATTATCATATCCGTATATAAAACTGTCGTAACCTGCAGGTGTTCCACAATAATAAAACGAAGGTAGAATGTCGGACGATTGATAAGTAGTAACTTATATCTATTCATAATAAATATTATGAATAGATATCTACCTGAAGTAAATAAAAATTGCAATCCCAGACAACTTCCTGAAGGTACACTCGATACTAACGATAAACCGATAAACTCCTAATATAATCATAACGACGATTTGAAGACGGTCATGTCAGTACGTTGGAGTTCTGTGAGATGAGTGTATTAATTTTGCCTAATTTTATTTAACTAATATTGATTATCACCTTTATTTCAATATAAATACATATACATTATATTTATAAATATTAGGATATAAAATCATTTGAAAATATAAAAAAATAGTAGTCCACCGATATCGGCGGTCAGAGCTCCAGAGAGAGGAACCTCCTGACAATGCGCGCTATGTCCAGAAGTACCGCTTTCTGAATCAAGCCCTTGATCCAGCTGCCCAACGAGAGCCTCCTCAGGTGTTGGTCGAGGCTCTGGGCTATTAACCCATTGGCTGTCACGACTATCGGCACAATGATCGCTGAGTCCACATCCCACATGTCGACAACCTCGCGAGCCAAGTCAAGATACTTGATTTGTTTATCTTTTTCAGCTTTCACGAGGTTTTCTCATCATGCGGGACGGTTTTGTCAACAATCATTGCGCGCCGCTCTGATCGATCCATCACCACTATATCAGTGATGATGGATCGATCCCAGTACAATGTGATAATTATTTCCACTTTCGAGAACTGGGCCGGGTAAATACCTGAAGGCGAATTCTCGTAATTTAAAACGTTCAAAATCTAGTCGCAGTCTCATCTCGGCGACAAACAAATGTCAAAAACTTGTCAAAATGTAGGGAAATTAGAAGTATTTTTTGACAGATTGAGACTGAGATCAGACTGTGAACGGTCTTAAAATTACGAGAATTGCCCCACTGTAGTACGACACCTCCAATTCCACAAGATTGAGTTCGGTCTGAGTCCATTTGAGCATACTCAAATGGATTCAGACCGAACTCAATCATGCCGGTTTTGATGTACTCTTTCGTCATAAGGAAAGAGTACATCAAAACTGGCATGACCCAACCGTTGAAGGTGCGCACCTTGTATCCGCCTAATAAAAGACTAATAATAATTATTATTAATAATAATTATTACTATAATAATTATATTTCTTTATAATGTAATTCGCGGATAGCCGTTTTATGTTAAACCTTCCTTCTACCTTATACTTTCTAATTTCTGAAACACTGTTTGACTGTGCAATGTAAGTACAATGAAACAGTTCAAAGGAATTACTTGGATTCATCCGTACGGGTGCTTACATAAACAGTTGGTTTTCCGGTACAGATCGCTGCAGGTTGATTAATCTGTGGTTGCCTTAAGTTATCCTCGATCCAGCCTGTCCCCTTGCTGCCCTCTCCCAGCGACGCCCTAAGCCGAGGTTCGTACCCAACAGGGGGTGCCCTTAGCGTGCAGTCGCTTAGCATTAATCTAGATGTAGCCCTGGCTGGAGGCTTTAAGAATTCTTAAGGCAATCTTAAAGCCTCCAGCCACTCATCTATACCGGGAACCCCGTCTTTATGTACGCACCCTAAGTCCTTTTGCATGCTTTTAAATACGACCCCGTAGGGGAGACCGGGGCGCGAATTAACAAAATTTATATTTTCAGTTGTAGCTTCAAAACGCCTAAACATTTTGATATGATTTTTGTGTTAAATGACGTCCAAACTATTCAATAACCATATCGTTGGTTTTAATTTGACAAGAAATTGGTACTTTTTTGAAAAAGTCGATTTTACTCAGAAAAGTCAGAAGTTAATACTTACCCCTCAGTCGGGGCTAGAATTAACGGTTCCGAGGTAAGTATTAACATAAGGGGCAACAATTAACATTCTTGGTATTTTCCTCTAAAATTATTAAAGAAAACAAAAAATAAATATGATATATTTTTTTATTAAGCTATACAATCAACATTAGGCTTAAACAATTATAGCACTTTGTCCACGCAACAATATTTTAGCAATATAAATATAAAGAAATGGAAACCTAAAAAAAACCTCTCTTTAGAGAAGAACAAAGATCAACAAATCTCTGAATAACTTCTTATTAACAGCAACTTTTACTGTTCTATTATTGAAGAATACGTCAATTTCAATAATCACATTTTTTACTAAGTGAAACAATAAACATTATGCTTAAAAGTTGTAACACTTTGTTCAGCGATACACATGTAAGTATAGAAACAAAAACTCAAACAAAACCTCTTTGTAGAAGAACAAAAATCAACAAATCAATAAATAATTTCTAATTAAAAACTACTTTTACTATTATAGTAACATAACAGTCTTTTAAGTATCATATTTTCAATATTAATCAGACTTGTGATATCGAATAACAATATAACCCTATAATAACCTTACCTATATGAGGTAGTAAAAGGCTTATTCTTAAACGTAGCAGTCTTTGTATAACCTACCTATGTGTGTAGTCTAAAGCTGTCTCAATAAAGCATAGTTTCATATAAAATCAACATCTTAACAATATTATAATCTAATAGGAATCATTTTCATATAAGGAGGTAGGTACCTACCTAATCACAATAATTATGTTGCGTTTTTATTCATATTCATCGTCTGAATCACAATTTCGGCAAATGTATGAAATAGTGTCGCCTCTGATACATCCAGACTGGGCCCACTGCTTGCACAGTATGCATTGTACCCAGTCTGCACTAGATGTGTCTTCATTGTATGAGACACCACAAACGATACAGAAATATTCATCTTCTGCACTGTCGCTGCTTTCTTCCAATATCTTTTTCCTTGCCTTTTCCACTTGTGATGTTCCCTTTGCTTTCTCCTTTCCTTTACCCTTGCCTTTACCCTTGCCTTTACCCTTACCTTTACCCTTTTCTTTACCTTGCTCATCTTTTCTATCGTCTTTATTCTGTGGCTTTTTTCTTTTTAAATTTCTGTTATTTTCTTCCTCTTCTAGTGCTTGTTTTTCCGGTGTGTCGGTGAGTATGGCAGATTTTCTTATGCGTTTACGATTCAATTGAATTCGTGGTTGAGCTTTTGGGAAAGGTCGCACGGATTCTATTTGAAAACAGTTATCTGTTTGAGTACGTGAAGGACCAGCAACTGCTTCCATAGGTATTATAGGTATTTGCGATCGTACCTCAGACAAATTTGCATGTTTACTTGATGAATTTAAACCTTTTTCTTTTTGGAAGCCTGAAGGTATAGCCATTGGTTCAATAGGTATTTGATCTCTTACCACAGATACATGTATCCCTAAAATGGGTGTACAATCATTACCTTTTGGCATGCCTGAGGGTCCAGCCACTGGTTCATTAGACATTTGTGCTATCACGTCAGAAACGCTAATATCTAAACTAGGCATGTCATTTAAAATCTCAGGATTTTCTAAATTTAATGACACGTCATCAATAATTAAGTTGTCGCCTTCTACACATGGTGTAGTCGTTACGTTAGGGCCGTTTCTGGTGGGATCTGGACGATCGGTGACAAAAGATGGTGCATAGTCTGATTCTTGAAAGACGTCCTCATTGCAAGGCCAGATACCAGCTTTCTTAAATGCGTTTGTCACGTTCATGGGATTTAATGCCAACGGCAGCGAATCTCTCACTACCTCTGGAAGATCGTAAATTGTCATGGTTTTTCCTGGGTTGTTGGTCATCCAGTTGGTCTGATTCCTGCTTATGTAATTTTTTAACGGACCATATACTCCCACATCGAGAGGCTGTAGATTGTGCGAGCAATGTGGCGGAAACGACAAAAGAACGACATGGTTTCTCTTCGCTTTGTCAACGACTTCAACGTTTACGTGCGAGTTGTGGTTATCCAGTAAAAGCAAAACTGGATCCTCTTCCGACGGCTTCACATGATGAATAAAGTGATCCATAAATTTCAAAAACTCTTTTTGAGTCATCCATCCTGATGAATTACCGACGCCAATACATTCTGGTGGTCCGTTTCGAACAAATAAACCGTTGTAGCGAACACGGGGAAAGACGAACATACAGGGAATCGAATTACCTATTGCATTTATGGCTACAGCCAATGTAACCAAAACACCCCTTTCGGCGGATGTCACAGCACCGACCTGCTTTATGCCCCTTCCAGCAACCACTTTTTTTGGCTTTTGGACTGTAGTGACACCCGTCTCATCCATGTTCCAAATCCGGGATGGGCTAAGTTTGTATCTATCTAACACAGATCTGAACTTTTCAAAAAATGCGTGCACATTTGTTCTATTGAAGGATGTCGCCCTACTTAAACTGGTCGCTTCGGGGCTTCTAATCGACAACATTGTATTTCTTTTCATGAAATTCGTGAACCAGTCATCACCCGCCATTTCCTTAACCCTCCATGATTCTGGCAAATTCTGGATTTTGTAAAAAATAGCACACTGGTAGGCTAATTTTTTTACTTCCGTAGGTAGCAGCCCGAAATAAATATTGGAACACTTTAATAAATAGTCTGCAATTTTTTTCTCTTGCTCTGAAGTGAATACTAACCGGGTCTTTTTGTAGCCTACTTCTACTGGAATTCCTGTTTTCTTCTTTTTCACAAACTTGAACAGCGTAACGTGACAGATTTGAAATTCTGTGGCTACTTCCCTGTAGTTTCTTTTCTTCTCCATTATTTCTAAAGCAGCTGACTCGTAGACCGCCAGCGAAGTCATGCCTCGAGCGGTTTTTCGCTTATAAGTCCTCATGCTGTAATATTTAAGATATATAGTAATTAGGTACCATGGTGAATATACACAAAACAATAGAATCGTAGGTAGGTATATACTGTTAATACTAACCCCGCATCTGGGGTAAGAATTAACATGTTAATACTTGCCCCGTATGTTTTGTTAATTTTAGCCCCATGGATACTTTTTCAATAATAAAAACTATAACTAAGAAATTGTCTACATTAGCGTTAGTAAAGTTATGTAGCATTATTAAGAATAAAACTAACCACCACGAAATAAAAAAATATTACGGCAAAATCAAATATTCACCACGTAAATCAAAAAAACGTAAAGTGAAAAAAGTTCGTTACCTGGTCAAAATAGACGCACATCACACAACTCGCACCCACGGCGCACTGAGCGGTACTGACGAGTCTCAACCTGCATAGTGCTGTCGCGGGGACGAATACCAGCAATCGTTAGTGACGTGCTATTTATAGTTTCTTAGAAATTCGCTTGTTAATACTTACCTCTGTTAATTGAAGCCCCGGGCTCCCCTACTTAACTATGGCACCATTGTTGTTTATAATTTTGCCTTCTTCTAAGTTATTTTCCGTTGGGTTAATACTATCGGGTTAATAGGTATTGATAAACTCCTCTATTATTGATTAATTGTAAGAAGGTATCTAATATTTTAATTAGGTATGTGTAATCTTTAATTACGTGCTATGTAGGTATATATCATCGAAAATGGAAACAATGTTTATACCTACGTTCGTAAATATTTTCGAAATGAGTTTCAATAGCGTTAGGATTGTTTATGGAAAAGCCTAAAGATAATATTTTGCCTTATAGGTACGAGGACTAGTTTAGACGAACGGAATTTCCTGAATAGTAGGTAACTAGGTACTTATAATAGTCACAATTAAGGCATTTTGGCATTCAACCTTCTTAGATTATACCTAATCATTTTACTAGCGAGTAGGTACTGCAAATTCTACTGACGATAGCTTATCGTTTTGCATGTATACTTATATTTATTTATATGTCCCGGCAACAATTTAGTAAAAAAAAAAAAACAATAAACTTAAGAAGCATAATTAAATAAAAATTGCGCTTTTATCATTTCTAACGTGAAAATATTATCGTGGACTTCCACGTCCACGTCCACACAGGGAAGTAAAATGTATGGAAATATAAATTAAGACGCTTTTAAATTTTGTTATGTATTACAGGTATCTATGTATTTAAGAAGCAACTCAATAATCTACTGATAAGTAAGACATACTACACAATTAGTGAATACCTGTCAGATAGAAATTTGTGTGTATATTAATTAATATGTAATACATAATATAATTATGGTGAATACTTGGGTCCGATTCATTTTATTAAAATTATTTTTGATTACCTATTAAAAATATTTTTTGTATTGTTAATTATGTGTTGACTGTATTAGACATTACTTACCTAATTATTTATTTGTATTTATGACATTGTATACTTAACTTATTGATTTGAATTTATGACATTGCTTATGGTATTATTTTGAATTAATGAAATTGTATAACGTATTAATCAAAATTTATGACCTATTATAATTTTAATGTTAATTTTGCATGCCTGAATTGGTGCAACACAGTGGACTGCGCATTCACTTGACATCTAGAAATGTGTATTATGTACTGTGTTGAGCAATAAACAATTGAATTGAATTGAATTAAATTTCTGCCTACGTTAACGTTATAACGTGCACGTATTCCCATATATTGTATGGACGTGGATATGATACGATAATATCGTTACGTTAGAAATGGTAAAAGCGCACATTATCAATTTCTTGAGGACTTTGCTACCCACACTAAAACAAGAAATACACTTAGATTTTAGTACAGCGCCATCTATTAGACACTTCCAATATTATGTCTATCATTGACTAAGGTGCTTTGTACGTGGTAACTCCACGATCTAACTAGATAGCGCAGTTCGAAAGCTTAATTTTGAAAAAATATTATGATATTATTTTTTACTTACTAATTCCATGCTTACAATGCAAAAGTGTCTTTATTTTCAGCAAACTGAAATCGTTTTCCTACTGTTTCTAGTTCTTGCAGTGACATCTATGAAACAACATTGAAACTTATACGAAGTCAACGTTTGCCGAGGTCACTCTTGTATTGAAGTTTGGGTTATGTTTGGTAGATGGCGTTGTTTCAAGCTTAATAATGGTAACATTTTTATTAGAACTCGAGACTGAATGATGCCACCATAGATAATTCTGCGGATGCCACACTATTTCTAAATTACATATTAACAACAATAAACAATATTGATATATGTACCTAAATTATACAATATTGTTTTACTATATTAAGTATACTGTATTAAACTGTCCCACTGCTGGGCAAATCCTTCCCGAAACTCTTTTCCCGCGCCACCTCGAACCAACCCTCGCGGTACGCGTCCAGGGGGGTAATTGCGTAACACACTCAGTAGCAATGGCGTTCATTTTGACAGTTCAACAACATTCATTGCTTTATTTACGTTGTTGAGAAGACCTATTTTTCAAACAGTATGAAGCATGGATTAGCAATATCCTATAAAATGATTCAGATTGAAATTGATAGTGTGTTACGCAATTAGGCTACTGCACCCTAATTGCGTAACACACGATCAATCGGAATCGGTTTCATTTTGACAGTTCAACAACATTCATTGCGTTATTTACCTATGTGTTGAGCAGACAAATTTTTCGAACTTATGAAGCAATGGATTAGCAATTTGCTTCAAAATGATTCAGATTCCGATTGATCGTGTGATACTCAATTAGGGTGCTGGTCAACATACAATGTTATAAGATTGAAATTCTACGGAAAGATATATATATTTTTCTAATTTTTATTCAAGCATAAAGTAAAGTAAAAATATGATTTACGTTAATTACAATCGAGGAAAAGTTAAATTCTAACTGTAATGTAGACCTGCCTGATCTAGGTTTATGAAAAACCTGTGTTTCAGATTCTGAGAAAGAGGTACAAAAAAAGAATAATTTATGTCTTCCTTGGTGTTATTTTATGGCAATAAATAACTTTTGTAATCATACAGAAGTAGTAGGTAGTGAAAATTAATATTAGATGTTACTCGGCACTTAAAAACTGTTATATCACTCAGTTTCAAGCTCAGCGGTTGTACTTAATGACATGCTGATCAATCTGCCGTCCTTTAACTAGAAGGCCGTTAAGCCCAAAAAGTTGTTTCGGAGATAAAGCCAAAAAACGCGGGAATCGTTGTTTCTTAAAAACTATGATACTTAGGTTAACGATTTTTGGACACATCGATTGATATTTCTTTCAGTTTATCCTAAATAACCCTTTCAGTCCAGAAACTATTATTAATTACTTTTAAAATTAATTTTTCTAATTTTGTTAAGCATGTACCCAATTTATTGCATCTTATTACTGTACTAAAAGGCCGTTAACCATACCGTAGCGGCTTTTTAGTGAAGTAATTTATTTAAAATTTTAACCTTCACAATGTTTGTTTTATTTGTTTAGAATTCCTTAACTAAAAAGTTGTTATGTGATCATAACTGCTTTATAGCCATGACATTCGCTTCGATTTCAATTTCAATAACTTTCCTAATCAGCGGTTAAGGGGCTTTAGATGCTTTTTAACTAATTGTTGCCAACGTTATATGGAACTTTTGTAAATTCTTAACTACTTTACTTAACTAAAAGGTGGCTAAAAATGTTTCGCGTGTGGTTAACTTCTTTATAGTTAAGCATTCATATGGAAACATGTGAGTAATTAAATACATGTTCCTTTAAAAATCAAAAATATAAGCAACATTTAAAAGGGAAAAGATATATTTCTTTTTACTAATCAACTATAACTAATTAAGAACTAACAGATCATGAGATCACTATTTGGTATGGACAATATACTAAATCCATGTTCTTTATTTCATTGATTCAACCATTGATACGATAGGAACCGATAAGAACCTTCTCACTAAATTAATTTAATAAACTAAGGTTCATTATATCAGCCATGGGGCAACTTCAGCCTTAAATTATTTTAATATTATCACAAACAAAAGTTATAAAATATGTATTTAGTAAAATTACACTGAATAAATAATAAAACATAGAAACATACACAGCACTTTTCAAGTGTACAAATTAAATGTAGCAAATCTTAATCCTACTATATTATAAGCTAGCTTTCGCTTGTGGCTTCGCCCGCGTTGAGGTCGGAAATGATCCTACGGGAAAGTACTACCGGGATAAAAGGATCATACATCCTAACCCTGGCCATGATCTAAACGTGTGCCAAACTTCATCTAAATTCGTTCAGCCTTTAAGGTTTGAAATATCACTTTCGCTTTATACTTTTAAACTAATTATGGATTTGAATGTCTGTAAGTTTGATGTTAGTTTACCTCAACGGCTGATCGAATTTAATTGAAATTTGGCACACTGGTAGACACTGACCTGAAATAAGACATTGAATACTTTTAAATTTTTCATTTCCGTGGGTTAATTATTCGGAATTATATCGCTTTCCAACCTCCACGCGGACGGATCCATAAGCAAAAGCTTGTAGTTTTAAGTATTTAGCAACATAACAGTATCTAAATTAAACACAGTCAATAATCAACTCAGCCTATCGCAGTCCACTGCTGGACATAGGCCTCTCCCAGGCTACGCCACAACACCCTGTCCTCCGCCTTCCGTATCCAGTCTGTCCCAGCTACCTTCTTTAGCTCGTCGGTCCATCTAGCTGGGGGGCGTCCCACATGACACTTGCCGATACGCGGTCTCCACTCCCACAGACCATCGGACCTTCGACAAACATGGCCAGCTCACTGCCACTTCAGTTTACTTACTTTGCTAGCTATGTCGGTAACCCTGGTTCTTTTCCAAATAATTTCATTCCTGATTTTATCCTTCAAAGAGTCTCCGAGCATAGCTCGCTCCCTAGCGCGCTGAGCGACCTTGAATTTGTGGACCAGCCTGACCTTCAGTGTCCTCCTTTCGGCACCGCATAGCATAACGGACAAAACGCAATGGTTGAAGATGAGTCTTCAATCACTTCGGGATAGGCGACGAGGCGACTTGACTAACTTTTTCAAATGCTGCCGTCGGCTTTTTTCTCTAAGTTGTGTCTACCGAGCTCGATGATATGCCCTAGGTAGACATAATCCTTCAAAACTTCAAGAAGTGACCCTTCGATGTGGATTGGACTCATTAAAGATATGTGAATTTAATTGTACATGACTTTTGTCGTGACCAAATTTATGCTGACGCCAACCCGCCGAGGGGCTCCATTTAGGCTGGAGAGACGCTGGAACAGCTCTGTTTTAGCGTCTCTGCCAATATGAGGATGTCATTGGCAAATCGAACAAGGCGAACACACGCTAGAACAGTTAGACCAGATGTTGCACAGCCTAAATGGAGGATCCTTCCAGGATTTTTCTCGATCCTTTTCGTTAAGACATGCAAATTGTACATAACTTTTGTCTTGTCCAAATTTACGCTAAAGCCAACCCGCCGAGAGGCTCCATTTAGGATGGAGAGTCGCTGATACAGTTAGCTGTTCCAGCGTCTCTGCCATTATGACGATGTCATCGGCAAATCGAAGATGTGAGATGTACTCGCCGTCCACGTTGATACCCTGCCCAATTCAGTCCAGCGTCTTGAAGACCTAATGCATGGGTGAACAATTTCGGGGACATACATCCCAGCGGGAGGTCTGATCTCACCTCTTGAAGAACAGAACCACCTCACTTCTGCTCCAAGCCTCGGGCTTTGTACCCTCTAAGATGACGGAATTAAAGAGACTCACTAGCTCTTTGATTGAGATTTTGTAGTATTTCTTTTTCTTCATCTGCATCGTCACTTCTTCGATCGTCTTCAATGGGTTCGTAGTTCTTATCTTTGACAGAGTCAGCTTCAATGGCAGACGGTGCTCCGGGTAGAAAGATTAAGTCTGACAGGACGTCAGACGGCTTGAATGGGGCACCCGCATCCCGCTCACCCCCGGAGTGAACGCAGCGCGAGAGTCGATAAACTGCCTTTTAGCTAAGTAATAAGGCTTAGCTGCTTTGTAGCTAAGCAAAATTATATTATTTGATTGAAATACTTAACTAAAATAGCATTAAGGGCGGGTAACTGCAAATAAGTTAAGTTTTTCACTGAAACTATTCTTTAAATGCTTAACTATAAAGTAGTTATAGTCCTTTGGCGTCTCTATAGTCAAGAATAATCAGGTAACGTACTTTTAGTTAAGGAGAAGGCCTGAAAATAATCATCACATCGGGCAGTTAAGGTACTTTAAAGTACTTTAAGCGAAGAAGTGTGGGTTAGACGCTTTCAAGTGATGGAATCATCATAAATTGTGTTACTTAACGGCCTAAAAATGTTTCATATCTTTGGAACTATTTATATAGTAAAAATGTTTCTTAGACAGAAAGATAGAGAATTTTAAATTCTATCACTTTCTATTAAAAAGTCAAAATTGACCATTTGAGGGTTAACGGCTTTCTAGCTAAAGGACGGCAGCAATGATATCCTGCTGAGCGTTCTGGATCAACGGCGCGACTGCTCACGGCGACACCATGGGTGATCGGGACCAGTGGGTAAGTGTGATATGCAGTGACCGAAGAGTGAAAATTATTTAAAGATGTGACACTGAAAACTCCTTTACTACATTTTTGAAGGACTCAAATGCATAGCTGCTAAGCGTAGCCATTGAGTAACTTGCCCGTTCTTCAGCCAAGTTTAGATAAGCAACATTTTATTATATTCTTATCGTGTAAACAATCGATGCAAGCTCACTTCTGCTTGCGGATGTCAACAAATTCTGCACGTTTTTTCGCTAACTAATCGATCTTATAGGTATATATACGATCAATTAGTTAATAGGAGGAGCTTATGGCTAAGTAATGACAGCCGCACGATTAGTTTCGATCAGTTTAAGCTACGCTTGCCGCGGTTGGTCCATGGATGGGTGACCATCATTTTATACTAAGACCGAGCCTCGGCTGCAAGCACATTAAGCCCTCGGCCTCGGCTGTCATTCGTAGTTCTATGACAGTCGTTATAGAAGCCTGAAAATCTGACAACCAGTCTTAACAAGAGGTATCGTATTAGCCAGTAACTGGGGTATGGAGGTCAAGTAAACTACTGGTATTCAGCTGCATCTGGTCAGACTGGAAACCAAAACATAGTTGGGAAAAGTCTGGACAGATTTAATCCATGCTTTGGAATGGAAAAGTCAAGTAAAGATAGTCTGTTCAACTGTCGAAGCTTTGTAGTTGCCCGTTCGTAGATACCTTTACAAAAATGCTTGTAAAAACTAAAACGTGTCGTAAAACTCTGAAATTTTGGATTAGTCATTTAACTTTTCATGCCTTGTTGTTTTCATTATCTACCTTCCATCAAACTAAATACAACTTCATGTAAACCTCTTGTACCTACAAGCACACTCATGTACTTGCCATCCGGCACTCCGGCCCGTCCATTGCCGGCGGCGTCACATTCACAAAGGGTGCAACCGGAACGCGAGCGGCGACCGCTAATCCGACCTGCTCGTTGTGATGCGGACACCCGCGGCGGTGCACGTAGAGATGAGGAAGTGTCGATAGTCGGATGATAAGGATGCTAAGCGAGGGAATAGAAATGGAATTTAATTTTAACTGCTTAGATAGTTCAAGTTAAACTCAAGCTGACGATGCACAAACCTAATTGTTTCATCAAAGCTCGTTTGAAGAGGAAGACGACATTGGAGCTCATTGGGTCAGACCGCTTTGTATAATTTAAACTATCTTTTTAATCCAGCCTTGTTTTTCCAGGAGTACTTATTGCTTTTAAGGTACTATAAATGAGATAAAAATAGACAAATTTCAACTAATTAAGTAAGTCACTTTATGGATTTTGAAGCGACGAGTTAACGACTTAAATACGATCATGTAAAATATTTATCAGCATCCAAATTAGACTGAATGCTGGCCCCAAAAATGTTGGAAAAAAAAAACTACTTACGCGGATAAATAAAGCTAAATGATAGCTAGATAAATGATTTTAATATCTTCGCTAGGAACAATATCCTAGCGAAGATATAACCAGACCTCCCCTTACATAATTACTCCCATGGCTGTCAATCATACTTAATTACCGACATAATACGCGACAACTTATCGACATCGACACACCGTCACAATATCGACACGTGTACGTCGATAGCTGCCCACCAAAATGTAGTGATTAATTTTTCTATTGGATCACCGCTACACGCGCCGCGGACAGATTGGGTTACTACTAAATGGGGAGATATTTTATTTGGTACAGTTGGCTGCTGTTCTGCATTTTATTTCAGACACTTTATCCAATTTGTGCGTGAGGTTGACGCGTTAACCTTTTTTATAGACCACCTATTTCGTCACAATATTTGCCTCTCGTATATTTGTCTCTTTTTCGTGGATTAGAATGCACCTGAACCTTTGAAAAGCAGCTGACTAAAGGCTGGTCCTAAAGCTTTCTGACTTCTACCCTTAACGTCTGTCACTATGACTATGACAGATGTTAAGGTTTTAGCGTCAACTGGCAGTTAACCTACAGCCTATTTGCATAACACACTTATAATGGCAATGCCTTTCATTTTGAAAGTTCAGCAACATTAATTACGTTATTTACGTTGTTGAGCAGATGATTTTTTAAACATAACTTTTTTTTTAACATGACGCAATGGATTAGCAATTTCCTTCCCGGAATGTTACCACATCATAATGATATTTCAGGTTTTACTATCTTTTTTGATGTATGTTTATTTTATTTCATTTCATGTTTTGTTTGTTGTTTGTGTCTAATTATTCTTGAGTTTATTTCATATGTTTTGATTGTTGTTTTTATTTATTTATGTCTAATTGCATGCTGCACTGGTTGACGTCATCAAGTGGCTTTTTTTTTATTGACAATGGGATCACTCTTGACCTCAATCCAGCCCAGAGGCAGGGATGAGATCTACGGTGGAACGAGCTTGCCCAAAAGAAGCCTATTCACTCTCGCCTTGAAGAGATTCGGGTTGTATGAACTCGGGAATACACACGCAGGCAGACGGTTCCACTCCTTAGCTGTGCGCATCAGAAATGATGACGAGAAGCGCTTAGTGCGTACATATGGTATATTAACCAAATAGGGGTGGTATCCCGCAGTGCGTCTCGACTTCAATGGTAGAAAGGTGAAGGCGGGATGAGCTCATGTAGCTCTTGAGCACACTCCCCGAAGTACAGTCTGTAGAAGACGGACAGACAGGCGAAAACTGCGCTGGGACTCTGTCTCGCATAGGGTCTTAGTATTATGCTGAGCGATAGCAGTTTTGCGTGGATGTGACGCATGTTTACCCCCAAATTGTTATTTTATTTTATGTGTTTATGTTCTTTTTTATGCGTCATGTTTTCCGCAATTAGATGTATTCTAATTCTGTTCTTTTCTTTCCTTCAAAACCTTTCAGATTGTGTGTCAGCGTGTCAGCTAGCCACGCCAATATACCAACAAATATGATAAAAACTATACGTACTCAAGCTGAAAAATAATTAGTTAAAATTAAAATGTAAATAAAAACTTACTACCTAAATAAAAACCTCCAGGCATAAAGGGCGTGAAAGCTTACAATATATTGTATATGCATTGCTGGGTTCTGTTCACATAGCTGTCACTTATATAAGTCTCAATCCCGTAGGAATATTGGGATAAAAAGTACCTATTCTTTGTCCTAATCAAGGTCATGGTCTACCTATGTGCCAAATTTCATCCAAATCCGTTCAAGCGTGAAAGCGTAATAAAAAAAAATATTTCTCCTTATAATCATATTAGTTTAGAAAAGTGCGAAAAATCACCACAATTTCCCAAACAAGAAGCTCCCTAACCAGCAACAAACCGTCAGCGACATCTCATTTCATTTTCTTCCACCCACATTAATCACGGCCGTCCAGGCGGTCTTTTGTGAACGAAATTATGGCACACTATGAGTTATGGCGTGGAATTTAATGTACTAACCACAATGGCTCATTGATTCGGTTAGACTAATGTTCTGCGGACACGCTATGAGAGTGATGTATGGCTTCGTTTGTGTACGGCTCGTGGGCGGCTAGTGATAGGATTGAAATGGTAATAGGGACTAGTTGATTTCGTGAATTGGCATTGGTTTAATTGTCTAAGACAATCGATATACAAGGTGTCGTTTTGCATCCTCGTCAAATTCAAGGAGGTAACTACCTATGCTACTGATTCTCGATACGAGTCAATAATAAAGTAAGTAGGTTTTTTTTTATTTTTCTTTCAAATTTTCGGAAATCGGCATGTGTGGGACACGTATTTTATAACGCGTTCTGTGTGAGACCGCACTGTAACTTCATGCCCTTTTACACACACATAAAAACGCGGCCGCTTATATGATAACGCGATTCTGTTCTTTGAAACCGGTGTATTCTGAAATACTGTCAAACTTAAATAACTAAAAAAACCAGTACGTAGGTATTCATTTTATTTGATTATTTATGTCTTTCATAACAGCCTCCTGAAATTTGACGAGGATGCAAAACAATATATCTACTTATACTAATAATAAAACTGAAGAGTTTGTTTGTTTGTTTGAGGCGCTAATGAACTACCAGTCGGATTTCAAAAAAATCTGTTTGTATTTGATAGCCCAATGTTTGAAGAAGGCTATGGGCTATTTCACATCACGACAGAACGCTTAGGAGCCGAGCAAAAAGAAAAAAAGCCAGAAAGAACGCTAAACGAAAACGAAGCACGAGCAGGCGATGCGATGCGATGCATTAGATCGGGGGAACAAGAAATTTCACGTAGACAATATCTCGGGCCGAAGGAAATTTTATAAAATAGGTACTACCAAATACGGTTTTGACTTACTTGAAATAACTTAAATGTGACTGAAATGAATTCAAACTATGATGTAATAAAAAATCGCTTACTGCTCTACACTATCTTTATTTATAAAACTAAACTTATAGTTGAAATTAATATAAAAGGCACAAAACACACACAACTCCATGTTCACATAGGAATTATTCATACATCGTGAAAAATACCAAAATTATTTTGGATGATCCGACGGAGTCCAGCCAGTCTTAGTCTATCCAAACCAGATAGACTAAAATCTTAGAACAGTAAATATAGAAATAAGAACATCAGACAGCCTTGTTTTAGTATTTCAGAACCTGCTAAGATATATTAAATACTCTATTTTAACGGACCAAACAGATCATAATAATTGCATTTAATTACACCCATTAATGAATTAAGCCATATCACCTTACCACTACTCGTACAAAAACCAATAATTGAATTCATAATTTATTATTCCCAAAAAAAAAAAAAAACCCCTCGTCATTCAGTAAGTAATCAGTAATAGGAACCCGCTTCATCATTACGCCTAATATTGAGTGTAACGTTGGGTTTAATACGCTGGGTAGCGAGTTCGAATCCCGCGGGGCGCCGTCCAGGGGGTTTGGAAATTACGGTCATAGATTAAAGTTTATTGGTAGTCAGACTTCTTCTTTTCGTCGCTGTATGAAATACTTTGTAAAAAAACAAACTTGCACACTTACAGTCAATACAATATAATTTACCAGCTGCGCCCCGCGGTTTCACCCGCATAAGTTTCTATCCCGTGAGAATATCGGGATAAAAATATCCTATATGTTAATCCTGGTTATAAGCCATCTATGTGCCAAATTTCATCCAAATCCGTTTAGTAGTTTTTGAGTGAAAGAGTAACAAACATCCATACATCCATCCATCCATACAAACTTTCACGTTTATAATATTATTATTATTATATCATCATCTGCCTTTTCCCAACTACGTTGGGGTCAGCTTCCAGTCTAACCGGATGCAGCTGAATACCAGTATTTTACATGGAGCGACTGCTTATCTGACCTCCACAACCCATTATTATTATTATAATTATATTATTAGTAGGAGTAGGAAGTAGGATTAAAAACTGTCTTATACAAAACTAGAGAAACTTTGAAAGAGAGATTTCCTAGATCTATACCTATGACGAAAACTAGCTGGAATTGGCAAAAACCACGAAAATAATGGAAGAATATATACAAGAGACCCTTACTAATAGCTGGGACCATGCCGCCTAAAAAACAAAAATCATATTTTGTCAGTAAAATGGTCTACATCTTCATCATCATCATCCAAAGAACGACTTCACCCACAGCGGAGCATATGCCTCTCTCTTCAAGGGCCATTCCCCGCGCCCCTGTGCCAGCCTCATCCAGGTTCTAATCGCGATGGCAACAGTGTTATCCGCCCGTCTCACCGCCGGACGACACTGTCATTGGTCTACATGGGTAGACTTTTTTAAAACTTATTATATTTTTGGTTGCTTGAATAAAAAAACTCCCAAAAATTAAGGGCGATCGTCAAAAAAAGTTTAGCTGCAGCACATCATCACGACGCTCAGCAATGAGCCATTAACTTAAGGAGGAGTATAGAAAGCTCAAAATCGTCAGTTAAGTACTGACTATTTTGATGTACCACTCTTGGCATCGCTAAAGAGTGGTACATCTGCCATAAATTACGTAATCTATGCAACACTTTCAGGGTTCAACAGAAAGGGGTCTCTCTCACCAGGAGGTCAAAAATAATCCCGCCATGATTTGAAATTGATACAAAATTTGGTTTCGTTCAATAGCCGTATTAAGTATTTGGACCCTTTGTTATTAAGATTGAATTGTATTCAATGGTTTTAGACAATCTTTTTATGCGGAATAAATCCCTTTTTAAAACATAATGATTTTCTGATGATTATGAATTTTGTTGGCAGGCAACTGTGAAAGGAATGAGGTTTACACACGGGGGTTCTAGATACAAGCTATTGATTGAAATAGATTGTTATTTTGAGAATATTTTAGTTATGGTTTTCTCTTAAAAGTAGACAACCAAGTATTTTCACATGACTATCCAAGCATACGATGTTTTTGCAGAAGGATATTTGCATACATAGTATATATTCATTTGTTAATGTTATCTATACTATGTAGAAAGATTAATTTGTCTTTACGACATAGTTTTATCACTTTCGATTGCATAACGCTTCTTTAACAATATCATTCTTTTTTCTATTCAGTGGTCAAGGAGTTCTAACCATTAATCATCTCCGAATTAAATGTGTATTATGTGAAAAAATGTACTTCCGACCAACTCACCAAATACGCAATAAGAACCTGCTCCACCCCACATGTAATATGATATAATAAAATTGCCAACATAAAACACACTAGCGCTCATTCCTCATATTTATGATGTCGATTCGCCCCAAGCCCGCTATTTTTACTATCCCGGGTCATCCCTTAAATTCTTTTTATTGCTGGCCTTGTAAATCATGGCGTAATGCTCCAGTGCATTATCCGTAGGGAAACTTCATTATGGCCGTTTTAATGGTTCGAAGGAGCGATAAAATCTAGCTGGTGGCGAGCGAGCGGCCGGCCGACGTAATGGTGGTAGGGACTGTTTGTTTTTGTGCGAAGTAGGATACGTTCCGGTTTTGTGTAAAGTCGTGTAGGTTTTTGTTTTTATGAAACACCGGTAAGAGATCAATTGTAGTATACCGTGTCATTAGAGGTTGCCTTTTAGATGAAAGTTCTGTAGATGAAGTACTGGTTGTTGATATGTCACATGAAGTTTTGGACCTAGACTATCGAAAAAATAAAATAAAATTTCAAGAGGCTGTTATGAAAGACATAAATAATCAAATAAAATCATTTTTAATATTATCAACAATAAAAACTAAATGTGTGTAATTGGCCCTTGGCTGTTTTATCTATATATACGAGTATATAAAAATGAATCCCTATTTCTCTTGGTCACGCCATAACTTTACCGATTTTATAATTTTTTTTTTTTTTAAGTTTTCTAATACTTTGTAGAAGGTTCATACGGAAAAAAAATTAAGAAAGTTGCTTTACGCGGATAAAGTCGCGGGCAGAAGCTAGTGTTCAATAAACAAAGAATTACATCACCAATGATGACTTAATTATTTACGACACTAAATTCACCTTTCTACATTTTAAACCAGGACTGTCCTCCTGTTCTCAAAACAATGCTCCACGCAATAATAGAGGGCGATACATCACGCGCAATTTGTTGCGATAGCTCTACGATAGGTGGTCTGCGAATGGCGCTCTACCTACTTTATTGCTCTATAAAAATGTTAGTCCACACGCTTTCAGGTTTCTTGGGCTCTTTGGGCTTTTAAAGGTAATATTTTAAAAGTGCTAAATGGGAAATGTATGAACTTGTAAGCTTTCGTTTGTTCAGTATTATCTGGTGGAATTACTCTCTCTATTTGGGTTACCTTTGTCCCTATGCCCAGAGGTGGATTGCAGTAGCATGATTAACATCTTCAGAAGGTGAATATTGTGGATAAGAAGGGAGCAAGACAGGTGGAATAAAAAGAGTAACGATATTTTAGATGTGCAGTAATAGTAATATCTGGCCTACACGTAAGGTAACAGTGGAGTTAAAACTTTATCTATTTCAGACCCAAAGTCATGAAGTATCTAGATAATTATCTCAAGGTAACTCAAAAATCACGCCAAATCCTCCAATTTTCCTCCTCACAAAATATCAGTGTTCACATTAAGTGTTCATAATAACAAATTGAATTGATGCGGCCGGCTGATCGGTCCACAATTAAGGCGGGCTGCTATAAATCGGCGCGTATCTGATTCTGAACATGAAAGAGGCGTTGCGGCTCGACAGCGAATAAGCAGTCGCGTGGTACAACGAGAGGGTTTTTATAACAATATAATTTATAATATTTATGTAAATTATGATTTAGGATCTAAGCTTGGTTGTGAGGAAAATGATGTAAACGATTTACGGAAAAAAGAAAAGAAGAAGTGCCTACCATGTTATTATTATAAGTAGCTAAGGAACATGTAGATTTACAGACAACGATAAGGATACCTACAATGAAAGAAAAGTAAAAAAAAAAACAGAATCGTTATGATTCAGATATCTGGTTTCTAGCTAGTGCTGCGTTGGTGATCCTAGGCATCATTATCCCTTTTAAGTTTTTCACGAGTTTATTTGGGTAACAATAAATAGGTAACCATGAAAAACTTATGTGCAGTTGATTGGCATAGCTACACGACCCAAAATAGTTGATAGTCGGAGGAATAATCCTGAGATTTAAAAGTTCATGTGATCAGAGATGATCTTCCTGAAAAAATCACTGATTACTTTACCTCTGAAAGGTCCTTTGACTGTCGCTCTCGCTGTGTCTCTGTGCACAAAATTATACAAATGTTTCGCTCACATGTTAACATATCGTTTGACGTTCGACGCACCCCTTTGTGTCTGATCCGACGTGTTGAAGAATATATCAGCACTTCAAAGTAGCCTGCCCCGTTGGTCGAAGTTAATAATACCAGAGTCTAGATTTGCAAACCTTCTCTTCTTTAAGCTAAAAATAATAAGTAAGACTAGATGCGACTATATCAGACATTTGTCAGGAACTTTTTTGAATAAATCAACTTAAGGAAGTTAAAGTAAAAGTAGTAGTTTAATCATCATTATACTCTGCCCTCTGTGTCCCAAAACATGCAGTCAAAGTGAAGGTCACTATGGCTGCACTGCCACGGACGATGCCGTGGAAGTAGCGAAGTTTTGAAAATGCTGGACTGGAGACCGAAACCTGGTAGTAGAGGTTTGGACAGACAAACGATGAGGTGGATCGACGACCTGGTTAACATTGCTGGACGACGGCTTAGGAAGGCTAGAGAAGAATGATGTGCATTGCAGGATGCCTACATTCAGCATTGGGTGGCGAAAGGCTGAAGAAAACGAAGAGAGGGGGAATACCTAAAATACAGTCGTGACATCAACACAAAGAAGAAAAAGAAGACTGCTGAATCATATCACTATATTGTACCAATCAGCCCCACGTTACCACGCAATCTCCTAAAATTCCTACAAAAAATATCTGAAAGCCTTTACCAAACAGAAGTTGCTATTAAAGATTTCACATTTGATATATTCGAGCACAATAAATATTGTTACAAAAATGGGGAAACAGAGACATAAATAATGTTCTGTATCGGGCCGACCTCGTAAATATCGGGTCGTGAGAGCACCCTGCCCACATTGCCTACTGCCTCTAGATACAACGGAAGATGGAAATTTAATTTCGATTTTAGTTCTGTTAGAGTATGATTTAGTTCATCTGCAAGGTGGTGTTCATTATTTTATCTTAGAGAATGTTTAACGAAATATATTGCTGGTTGGTGAGATGAAAACATGCTAAGCATTTCTGAGTCATAAAATCGGCTTCCCATAGCTAAGTAGAAAAAACAAGATAAGTTTATGACTAGATAAATTCTGTGACTATCAACATTTAGATAATGTAAGTCATCCACTAGACAATAAATAGTACCATTTGTTTTCGTACTAGCCATCCTAATAAGCAGTCACACAAAACTGACATGCTCACTGGCGCATCAAACGATTCCATCCACAGGTCATGCGAGCCAAAATGAAATCATCAACCATGCAATAATCATCAATTCAACACCTGTAATCATGTCACTGACGCCATTACACATAAATTACTAATAATATGTTTGTGTAGCGGTCTCATATTGTCTGGCAGAGCTCTAAATCACTGTTACAAATCACTGTTGGTTCGGGCGGTGATTTCGGAACGACATAACGCATTCTGTGTTTGATAATGATGTCAAATACCTTTGTATTGTCCTACATCAAATTGTGTTTATGAGTAAAGGGTGTAGGATGTTATGTGACAAAGCATTTCCACACAGTAGTAACAACATTGATGCATATTTGATTGCTCTTGATTTATTGCTAATACTTATCTGTCGGTTATAATAGTCTTGCCTGTGCCTCCTAAACATCACACATGACACGGACACAAACTTAATGACATAATGGGGAAGTTGCTCTCTATACCTTGCACTTCTTCATTTGCTGACTTCTTTAGGACTGGAGTCTTTATTTTCATGTTCAATTTCTTAGCAATTTTCTCAAATCCGCGGGTTATTCGAAAGAGATACCGTGGTCCCTGGCACAGGCAACTGAAGGAACACGGGTGGGTTTTATTCAGTAAAAGTCTGACACGCCCTTCCGCTCAGCCCAGAGCGGGAGAGGTGATTTGATGATTTCCAAACCATAAAAAAAAAATCCTTTCCTTGTCTTGACCGTATGTGTTCCCTTTGATGACTGTAACTACCTGCTTACATTAGATTGCCTATGATTGCCCTGGATCAACACCATTCTTATCCATCACCTCATTCGCGACCACCCCCTCAAGGGAGCATAAATAAACAGCATGGCTGTACCATTAGGTTACTTAACCAAACTATTCGCACAGCCGACACAGTTTGCTCAGCCATTCGTTATCGCACTAAATCACGCACGATTGCATGCGCACACAGTTTCTACACAGTATTCATTTGTGCATGTCGCTGTGAATGTGCAAAACTTTTGGGGGAAACGAAATGAATGGTTTTTGAGCAATTTCCTCTAAGTTTTTGGCTGAACTTGTAGATTCAAGGGAGTCATTTAGTGTTTTATCATTGAGAAACTATGACGAGCTATGATGACGATATGATGAGCTATGCTATGATTGTTATAGGAAGAGCATTCAACACAAAAACGATTCTATTTGCCACCTCGAGGCTGAGATCAGTAGCAAAGATAGCTACGCGGAAGGTCCAATTGGGCGTTGCACACATCCATCTACGAACGTTGGTCGATCTTCTTTTGTAATTCCTAATATCCTGCCGACAGCTAAGCTGCGCACTAGTTTTATTGTACGCACGTGAGAGGTGCAGGGTTGCAGATACCAAAAGACGTGTACTGAATGAAATCAATTGTTAAAATAGACAAAATACTCAATACAAATCCACAAAGAAGAGTTCAAGATATGAAACATACCTATTGCATGTTGCAAAGCATGTTGTGAACTCACTTTCTTTGGGAAGTGTTATGCTAATACATAAGTCGTGTGTTGCAACACACCGTAATCATTTATAATAACATAGTAAGTATTTTGACAAAACAGACAGCCAAAACTTAGTAGACAATGTTGATATGGCATCCTATGTATCCGCATGTAGATATGTGGTACGACTCTTTGTCGTACCAGATATCTATCTAATGTTTTTTTTATAGATATAGTGTTTTCTGATCGCATGGCAGAGATGTACCCCTCATCAAAGTACACTGAAATACATATTTATCTTTTTGCTGAGGAATCCTAAAATTAAATAAATATCCGGAACTCACCGTGATGCCAAAAACTATAACTCTGTTTTCGAGCATGTACAGTAACATATTGTACACATACGGTAGTGTTGGGACAATGCGAGCTCGATGTCTCGATATGAGCGAAATATGCTAAATTCAATAAAGCTCACGACCCGCAGGTGGGTAGGGTTGGCTGGTTAGTAAAAAAACGTTTGTTTATGTCATAAGTGGAGTTCTGTACGTTTTATGAGTAAATATCTATATTACAAGAGTACCTACGGGCTGCTCAGATGTGTATGAAGAAGTATAATTTCACTAACGGATCTATTTAATATTATGATAATATTGACAGCTTAATATTTTGCATCATGACGTTTTTTTATTGCAGTCAGAATGACCATGTAAGTTTTTTTACGATTTTGCCATCATCACTCGATAAAGATTCTTCGAGAAACGAAGCTGCGTTTATCGTTTGTGCGTAAACATTGCCTGCAATCGAAAACGGGACAATTGCATATACGCTGAATACTGAACAGGTGCGGCTAACAATTCCTGAACATTTAGACAGCCTCGCTTTACCTAACTAATGTCTATGATGGTGATAACACACTGTTCACTATCATCACCACATACAGTGGCAACACTGGCAACCCTGTACACCGATGTGCGATAGTGCGGGTCACGCGGTGATTTACTGCGCCGTAGATTATCGGCGCACGCGCTGCCGGCCACAAAGCCATTAACGTCGCAATGATATGCTTGTACAGGGGCAGGCAGTAGCTCAGGTTACCACGTGAAAGTGGAATGATTGTCTTGTAGATTTACTTCCCTTGAGGAAGAATTCGTCCTGGTAGTAGATACGTATGAGCATTGAGTAGTGTGCTATTCTACACAAAATAGCATTACCTAGATCCCTGATTATTAGCCATTGTATTGTGTTGATAAACGTAATATGTAATACATTGTGATCATGATCATTGGATTAGAATAGAATATCCCTATATTATAATTACGAAGCATTACCGTAATACATCACCTGCCAGTTTCACCCAGTTTGTAGATATCCCTCATAAGTCCTTATCTATACAGTATTCAATAAACTCAGGCATATGGCACGAATTTTAAAGACTCAATCAGAAATCTTTTAATACTCAGAGCTCACTTCAAAATTCCAAAGCCCATCTTAATTCAATTAATTTACCCATCAACCTTCCCCTCTCTTTTGCAATGAAAATCAAAGTACCTACGAGTACATACATAATTTACATGCCGAGCCGTTTATTAAAATCTTCGTACGTGATTAAGATGGTATACTCTCCCCTCAACTGCGTTAATTTGACAAATAGGCGTCGAAATTGTCGCATTGGGGCTACAAGGATGCTTCGAATCTCCGCCCATCCGAGACTGTGATTTTCATGGGAGGCAGAGTGTGATTTTTATAGATAGGACATGGTTTAATTGAAGCTTTATCAAAAAGGTTTTATGTTAAAACAAACCCAGGATAATCATGTTTATACACATAAACAGGATAATCAAGGGTCCCCTTCTAGACATAATGATTAAACTGTTGCCCGCGACTTCGTCTGCGTTCCAGGATGAAAAGTAGCCTATCTCCTTCTCCAGGTCATGGTCTACCCATGTGCTAAATTTCATGCTAATTCGTTCAGCAATTTTAGCGTGAAAGCACAGCAAACAAACAAACAAACTTACTTTCGCATTTATAATATTAGTTAGGATGTTGGCCTCTTCTCATACTATTTTACCTTGATACTCAGCTACTCTCATCCAGGCACCCTGTGAAGATTGTCTAACTGAACAGACAGCTGTGCTGCTGGCTGCTGGGGAGTTTGTTGCGCCACTTCTTCTTACCAGCGATAGCACTAGGAAGTGGTGTAGGGCGGGCGTTTTGGGGACTGTCTTTTGTAATTTTGACGTTCAAAAAGTGCTGATTCTCAGCCTTATTTGCATAAATGAATTTTGATTTTAATTTCGTAGCTCCACAGGGTTATACTGCAGGTCAAAACCCTTCTTATACAGAGAGGAAAGAGCGTTCAACAACATGTAAACTTGCTCGGTAGGTCCGATAGCTGTATGTTTAGTCCAGAAGGCCAATTCTCGTAATTTAAAACGTTCAAAATCTAGTCGCAGTCTCATATCGGCGAAAAACAAATGTAGTTTTTTTTGTCAACAATTTTGATAACTTGTCAAAATGTAGGGAAATTAGAAGTATTTTTTAACAGATTGAGACTGAGATCAGACTGTGAACTTTCTTAAAATTACGAGAATTGCCCCTCTGGCCACCTCAAAACGTCTATGACTGTTCACTTCATTGGTCTTTTTTCCACAGGAATGGTTTGATGTATGCTTTATTTCAGTACCAAACAAAAGTTGTTCTTTTTCTTGACTCTATGTACGAGTATCCTCATAATCTTTAATTACGGCTACTCTTAAGAACAGGCGCCATATTCTCAACCAAATCATTTCTTCATCTAACATCACCTTTATGTACGGTAACATAAGATTCAAGTCAAACACTTTGAACAAAGCAATACGTTGGTGCTGATGAGTCCTGAGTGACTTGAAATAATGTTGAGTGCTCGACGTAGTTAGTAGGGGGCGTGTCCTACTTCGGTCACGTGGTACTTATTTGAATTGGGCAAAAATTAAATGGAGTCGAAATATAAGAAAAAGTAAATTATGCATTTACTTTGTTTTTTTCTTCATATTTTTTTAAGTGTTCAAAACAATATCATAAAATGGTGCTTAAGTGATTGGCACTAGGTTGTTGCGATCATTGTAGAGTATTGTATTGTAGGCATTGGAGCCTCGGAAAGCACGTTAACCCGTAGGTCCCGGCTGTCATTCGTAGATCTTTGACAGTCGTAACGGGTGGTCAGAATCCCAAACGTCTGACAAGCAGTCTTACCAAAGGGTATCGTATTACCCAATAACTGGGTTGTGGAGGTCAGATAGGCAGTCGTTTCATGTAAAATACTGGTATTCAGCTGTATATGGTTAGACTGGAAGCCGAACCCAATGTAGTTGGGAAAAGACTGCCGCATATGATGATTTCGGCCATGGCGATGATCGTATATTATGATCATATATTATCGAGCATACCTTACGATCCCGTAAGATATAAATACCACCAGCTAGATCAGTGCAAGTACTTGCTGACTTCCACTGTACTTATCCTGCCAGTCATAACAAAAGACTTCTCTATTTACATACAGAAATAAATAAATACATAACGTTTGTTTGTGCTGCTATTAGTGAATTGTGAAACGGTGGAGTGTCGTTGTGACGAGGGGCTCGTTAGTGATGGGCGGGGCAGTACAGCACTAGTGAGATTTATTTAAAGAGAATTGTATGACTGGATTGTTTTGATTTGTTTACGAGAGGAAGGGCTGTGAGTCCCGAAATAAATACGTAGGTAAGTGAAACTGTAAACGGTAAAGCTTGTGGCCTGTGGTAAGCTGAAGCAATGATAAAAGTTGCACCGTTTAAACATCTTTTAGACGATGCAAGTCGTTAGTCGCTTCAATTTTGTTGTAGGTATGCCACAGGCAAGAAACATTCATCGTGTAAACGGGGCTTAAAAGAAGCGAATGTGTTAAACGAAAATTGGGGTACAGTACGTATTTACCTACAAGATATGAAGTATTTTTTAAACTGTATAAAACTAGAAGGCATGAAGGTGTAGCCTGTGGTGTAGCCATAGAAATTGCTGCGCAAGCCATTCCTAATGAACCGTCACTCGAGACAGAACCATACATTCTTAGGAGCTGATGAAAATGGTGCGTAAACTTAAGTCCCTCATCATATCCGAACGTAAAACTGCACACAGAGCATGTTGATTTAAAGGTTTTCTAATTTTAGTCCATCTACAATGAAGTAGGAAACGATTTTGTCGAGAACCTACTTCATTTTGAAAGCAATATTTTCCTTCTTAGAAACAGCTGTTATTTCCATAGCTTTACTAAGAACACATTTACATTACCAGGAACTCCCTCAATCACAGAACACAACATTTCCCTTAACAGCCCGCCTGGAGTGACAACGGGGCGTGTCATCCCGCCTTTCCTGACAAATTATACACTGCCGCCCCAAACCGACTACAATGGTCTCGTCACCTTTCACACGGTTCAATGTATACCGCTTAGCATTGTTTGAACCAGTAGGAGGTAGTGTTTAAAGGAATGTGCTGAATAGATTGAACGCTGTTTGTTTGAAAATATTTGGTGTTATTCTTTTAGTTTTGATATGGTTTTATTGATGGCTAGGTTTTGTTTGTCCTTAATAATTTAGAAGTATTGTTGGGCATTTTCACAACTTCTGGATTTCAATTGCTTTGATGTATTTTCATACTGTGCTCACTTTATTTATAACTTTTCTACTTATTAACATGTCTTTAGTCTACTTTTATCATACAAACTCCTTAGTCTACTTTTAAGTTCCAGTTCCCTACGTCTTGTTCAATTTAGGTACCTACTCCAAAACAAAAGACGACTGGTGCATTCTAGGTTGATTCATTCAAATATACGTTGAAACACAAAGCAAACTACATACAACAGACCGTGGAACGTTCAAATAAGTTATACAAAATGAAATAGCAAGAACAGACTGAAAGAAACGCATTACTTTATTCTCAGGAGAATCACAAGCATACTTGGAATGTTATCACTGCAATGTTTCTACTTTGAGCGATATTGCTATGACTGCGAAGTAGGATGACGGTTTTGTTTGAGAGAAAAAAGTTATTTTGTTTGTTCTCGGGGACTTTTTTGATGGCCTGGATACAGGCTCAATTCAATGCTCAATGCTAAAATAACATAGGTACCTTTAAAAGGAGTGTTTGAACATAACTTTTTGTAAATATCTAACAATTTAGACCATTGTGGGTCAATCTAGACAGTTTCGCAATCAGAATACCATTTGGAGAGCATTTCTGAGGCCGCTGTTATGACGCCAAGAGTAATAATATCCCTGGACATAATAATAATATCCCTGGACATTTCACACAGCGCCATCTAGTCCCAAGCTAAGCAACCTAATGCTTGTGTTATGGTAACAAGATGGCTGATAAACTACATAAATACATCAACTGTGAGTCAAGGAAGTTCTTTAAAAGGGACTTAGAATATCGCTGTAAGTCATGGTTTCTAGATGTAGCAATTTCAATATCAACTTATTAATGGCCATTACCTCAAGTTGGCTACATCAAATAAATGATTGAACCTAAGCTTACCGAGGTCTTTATCAACACTAAGATCCAATACTCAAGATAGGCTTCTTCCAAGAAAAAGTAGTCGTAATGGTTACGTTGGGCGCAACCAATATTAGCATTGACTACTTATACAAGACCTCAATTCATGCCCAAATAAAATAGCCATACATTCCCATCTTCATAAGATGAAGTGCAGACATAATTTGGAAGAGAATGCTGGCTGGTACAGTGTCCCCAGTCTAAATAATAAAACGCTGGCGTTCGGCCTAGGCATGAATCTAGGATGTAACAAGACAGCCAAGTTGTTATGCTTTGAGATGCTGCGTATCACTGGTTTTAGATTCTTTGTCGCTTTCGAGTTTATTTCTAAACGGATACTGAACTTTCCACCATATTTGCCTATGCTCAATGTTGGTTTTTGAACTATCGCCATCTTGATCAAGATGTCCAAAATGAATGGGTTTATCTGGAAAATAATAAAACGTATGGTTATTTGCAAGTTTGTACAGGGCAAATCTGTATGAGTAGGTATACTCGATCTCGTAGTTGCTTGATCTTTTTGGACAACGATTCCCAATAAATTAAAACTTCACTAAGGTTGAAATTATCCAACTGTCACATAGACAAATAAACCTTGTCGTTTTGTAACGTGCAAGTGACACTCAATCTTAAGGTATTGTAGTAAAGCAATTACGAGATACAAAATACCTCTCTGAGATATTGACATTAATGATCATAAATCAATGTGTAATTAGGTCTTTCTTATACTAATAGTTTTATTTACTATAGTTTTTCAAGGCCATTCTTTATGATGTCCAACAAAAATATTTCGTAAACTCCATCGAGAAACTCAAAGTAACCGCAATGTTTTTCATAACATCCAGCTTGGGTCGTACGGCTGCGTAATGGTCGAGTCACTGCCAAAATAAATGTTGCTTAATACGCTGAAACTTTTGAAATATGTCCCGTTTAAATGTGCCGCTGAAAGCGCCATAATTTTCCCCTTTATGTTACAACTTCTAAGGCCTTTTTGTTGGCGCGTGTATCTTTTATTGTTTAACGTTTTCTGCGACCGTCTTTTGTTGTTGTTTAATGTTATTTCTAGATGTTGTGCTTGAGTTATGGCTCTGAGATTGCGTTGGAGAAGGTTTTTTTAATGTTGGGAATTAATTGTGGAAGGAATTATAGACACGTCAAGCCAGAATATGTAATGTTGAATGTGCAATTAAAGAGCAGAATTTTGAAAGGAATAACCTATATCGTAGTTATTTTGATTACAGTCAAGTATTTCGATCAAAGTGAACCCAAAAACAAAACAAACATTAAGAAAATACTCCAATATACGCAGTACTGTAAGGGCACACATTCTAAAAGTAATAGAATTTATTTAAACAAGAATGTTCTCGACGTATCCAATCAAGAAAACAAAACGCTCAAGCAGGTTACCTCCCAACCAGTTCTCGTCTCCATAACTTAAAACTATCAGCTCCACAAAGTTCCATCAACAAATAAAACCCGACACAACTCCATTGAAAAACTTCCTCACGTATATAAAATACACTGAATGTACCCATTCCAGCAATAGAGACATACAGATACGATATCTTCACGGCTCGCACTTAAGTGGCTATTACAGATAGGGAATAGCATATAACCGATACTGCATGTGCACCACTGATGGCCTATTTCCATACCTATTGAAGCCTCAATGGGTCCGCTTGATACCGTCATTTTATCTCCTGGACTTGTTTTCCATTTCGATAACACTGCTCACCTAAGTCCCAACTTTGACTATGGAGCTTGTGACGCTGTGTGGCTCAGTGTTCCTCTGTGTTGGGGCTGTAGTGCCTCCTACGTAATACTTTGGTTAGAGGTAACAATGGGAGGAAGATGCGTATGTTTTTCGTATCGAAGATAGTTGGATTGTCTGCAGATAGTGCCTACACGAAGGTGTAAATTTAAATTGGTCTGTGTTAATGTTTACGATACTGTGGTAGAAGAGTCTGTCCTATCGTTTCTTCTGAAATATTTTAGCTTCGTCTGATTGTGTTTAATCTTTTTCCTTATTACTTATTGTGTGATAACTTGAGGTCTGTACAAGCTTTAAAATGTTATACACTGTTTGTTGAGTCAGAAACTACCTCTTGATATTTTATTGTGGAGCCAGCAATCCTGACTTACATGGCATGGGTCTAGAGACAAGATATGAATGTCAGACTGAAGGCATTATTATGAATTCTATACGATTAGAAGTAAAATACTCGTTTTATAAGCATTAAAGCATCAGAAAGGAAAAAATTAAAAATTCTTAAAATGAGTTTTATGAAAGATTATTTTTGTGTTACAAGAATTTATGCGTTTTCTGTCATCATCATTCACAGCCTGACTTCACCCTCTACTAAGCATTGGCCTCTCTTTTCTTGTGCCTTGTTCTATAGAAAAATCCTTAGGTACGGCGTACTTACTATTAGATTACGTTTTACGAGTATCATAATAAATATCATAATCTTGGATCTCGATACTTACTCATTACATTGCTAGCTTTGCGTTACCACTTTCATCACCATCAAAAATCATCACAGCAGATAAGGTCCTCCCATTAACACGTCACCATTGGCCATATCTGGTCATAAACCACGGGAACATTATCGCCGACCCCCAAACGGCACAGGATAATATTATTGGATTTACGAGGGCGTGATCCGGCGTATGATTTACGTCTTCCTTTGGCGATAAATTATAACGTGATAGTGTAGCCGCTACTATTGGGACTCGATGTCGATTTCAATTTGGAAAACACTTTTGAAAATGTATTTGATCGTTGAATTTTATCATTTACTGACTGACTGACCTTAGTAGCACATAATATACAGGGGGTCTACTCCGAAGCAGTATCGGCCGAATGTTCGGCAGTTTCCTGCTACGAAGTTACTATTTGGTTCGGTCGCTTCCGATCCTGCACTCCTACACTTTTTCGAATATTGACTATGGTCCCGACCCAACTGAGCCGATCCGAACTTTTTTCGCATTTTTCAATAATATTCGGTTCGGCCATGTGTCGGTCCGATCCGAACATTCGCACTTTGCACATTGGAGTAGGCCCCCTGGACTGATCACTTTTAGAAAATCAGAATATATGTAGTTTTTGTCTTTTTGTTATTTCTTCCGATTTTTTTATTACAAGTTAAGATGCTTGTGTGTAAAATTTTCTGCAATAAGAAGCCCAAACGATTATATTATATTTATTTCAAATGAATTGTCGTGATATCATAGTAACCAGTTTAACAGGCTCAAGGAAATTGTTTGATTCATTATTTGATTTCCTTTTTTTTAGAGCTAGCTAAAGTTATGAAAATGACATTGGAACAGTAAAATTAATTTCAGTGAGGGTACCTGAAGCGACGTTGTCCTAAACTATCATGATTTATGACTTTATGAGCTGCCACGTTGGATGCGAGAAGCACAGAACCGATCGAAGTGGAGGTGCTTGGGGGAGACCTATTTCCAGCAATAATAATAATATCCCTGGACATTTCACACAGCAATGCATTCAGCATTTCATTTTCAATGGACGTCTTTCGGGCTGAAATGATGGTGATGATAAGCTGTCACAATCCTCGACCGTAAGAAACTAACGACAAAGTAACACAAGCAGCAGAAGCAAAACCTAACGAACGATACATTCATAGAATCAATTTCAACTTTTCCACAACCCCAAATCCTCACGCTAATCACCGAACAAACAAACACACAAAGTATCGAACGGTAGTATTTACGAGCGAATCTCAACCCGTACAATGCTATCGGGATCTGTTCACCCTGGGCCGAACAAAGACCATTCATCCGCCGATGCTGCAACAAGATTATCATATTTAATGGCTCCACACATTATTTATGCCACGCCGCCACGTAAATTTACATTCAGTTACGCCTTTAGATCTCAATATGGGTGGACTGATAGCGGGGTTGCTAGTTCCAATGTAGTGTCGGGGTTATTTGTTTTATGAAGGGCTTCGGATTTATGGTCTTGTCTTGGTCTTAGCAGAAAGTTGGTATCGTCTACACATCTTGTGAAAAGCTAATGAGAAGGTGCTTCTTTTGCATCCTTTAGTACAACAGTATTAATTTTATTGACGTTATCATCTACAGTCAGTACTATCTGGAAATCATCATCGATTACAGTTAGTTACTTTCGGAAGATACGTTCTCAATGAAGGAGGTCTATGTTCAGCTATCTACAAAGAGTCTGGTACTTGTTAGGGCTGAATTCCAACAACGTTTACAGCACGTTCCTAAAATATGTTTACATTTGAGAGGACGCGAGCTTTTATTCAACTCCATCGAAGTGCAAACATTTATGTCTAGACATCGGCTTTAAATGTTTACAAGCGGTCCCGTATATTGAAAACAACCCTTCGATTTAATATAAATGGTACAGCTAGTAGGTACTACTGCTGTTTTATTGGATGTAAACCATATTTGGTGACATATACGACTTGACATTCAATGATTGATACATTTGAGAAAATTCTCTGCTTGGATGTCACCATCACAGAGCCAGAATAACCCATCTACTTGTATCACGACAAGAAACGTGATGAGTGCTGGCAGGATGTTCCAAAAAGGGAGTTTCTGTTTTCGGAAAATAATCAACTCTCTTATCCATAACATGGAAAATACTTTGGAAATGATACTTTTTCACAAAGGGCTTACTCTTTATTTGAGAACTACAAGGTTTTGTTATTATTTTCAGTCATTAAAACAACAACTAGGTTTGGCTTGTAAACAACTTTTGAATTGGCAAAGAGTCGGTCAGTTAGTCAGAAAGTTAGTCAAGATATTACAAAGTCTTCGATACGTTATTTTTTTGTTTCTGAGAACATGTAAAAAATGAAATAAAGAAACAATTCAAAATATAAGATTAAAAATAAGCCTTAGCAGTTAAGAGATGACCAGTCTCAACCGACGGCGCCCGTTCACGAACGTGATGTGTGCAGCACCATCTAATTCTAGCTCAACCATTTTGTAGGGAACCGAATGTTCCAACATACTCGCCACCATCAGCGAGACATTTAAGTGATTTAAGTGAGCATGACTCATGGCAATCATTATGTCCTATGAAAATTGGATAGAGACCTTCCAATAGACTTCCATAACTTTTAACTTGCATTCAAACACTTCCTAACTTAATTCCATTCAAGTGCGCAATATTTCTCCGATCCTCAAGTTTCTCAACCCTAGCACACTACCTTAACATGCGTTGAGCATTCAGCCTCCAGCGCATTGAAATTTAATTGTACCTGAGATATACGATTGAGATGTGCTAACGTATGGCTGCCAAGATTTATAACTCCGAATATTTATTTATACAGCGTTGTATACAGATGGATAGGGAGAATTAAGATTAATTTGTTGATTTACTTCGGTGATATTGGGTTGTAATGATGGCTTTTGTTTTTAATCTGCGATTTTATTTTGTTGTTTTTATTATAGGTATTTCTTTATTCCAATCTATCTATCTTCTTATATACATAATATATATAAATCAATTGCTGTTCGTTTGAGTCGCTAAAACTTGAGAACGGCTGGGCCGATTTAGCTGATTTTGGTTTTGAAATATTTGTCGTAGTCCAGGGAACGTTTATACGGTGAGAAAATATGGAAAAATGGCGAGGAAGATAGTAAAAACAACAATTTCATTTTCCCATATAAACTGTTCTACCTACTTTCCTGTCAAACAATTGACGATCGTCCCTTCGGTACGGTAGACTCGGGTCCACTCGAATTGAAGCATGTATTAAATTAATTAATTAGGAGTAGGGTAGGAATAGGTTAGGAGTAGGGTAGGAATAGGTTAGGAGTAGGGTCGACGAGTCCTGAAGTGAAGACCGCGTATCGGTAAGCATAGTGTGGGATGCCCAGCTAGATGGATGGACGACCAAAATAACGTGGCTGGGGTAGATTGGATGCGGAAGGCGGAGGACAGGGTGTTGTGGCGCAGCCTGGGAGAGGCCTATATCCAGCAGTGGACTGCGATAGGCTGAGTTGACAGTTTTTTATTACTTGTCTTTACAAACTAAATTGAATTGCTGCTTAATTTATTACACTTTGCTCACTCAAAGATCATGAGAAACTTTTAATTAAATAACAGTTGTCAAGCAACAACAGCTGTTAACCCAGCAGGTACGTCATCCACCAGTTATAATGCAGCAATAACTACAAACAAATTACTTCAAAGTTTCCTTCCTTTTCAACAAGCCGAGTTAATAGCAATACAAAAAACATAGTTATTAACAAGTCTAGGTACAATTTATTGCGTTATAACCGCCTGTTATCGTAGGCAGTAATTACGATCGATATTATTTTAAAATTCATAAGTCGTGTTCAGGCATGCTAATATAAACGTATTAATTATAATATATTGTGGTAGAGGCGGGTTTGCGGGTTTTATAGCTTTTTAGAAATATTTCGTTGACGGCAGAGTAGTGGGTAATAATTATGTGGTGCCAGAACTTGATACATGACCCAAGTGGGGCCAATTTTCATCATTTTCAATGGAGTACCTTTGCAATGCCTACCCACCTGGACGAAGCCATGACAAGTTATTTTAAAAAGTACAGTACAAATTACTTTGTTTCAGCTATTTTTGTATGTCAAGAGCTACTTACTGAGCGGTGACTTTTGATACTTTTCTAAAGTTCTCTGGTTTTACTAGTAACAGTACCCCCAAACGGTTAATACGTGATAATTTAAATAATTTTAGAAGTTCACGCTAGTCTAAACAAAAAAAAGCACCTGCCATCTAATTTCTTCACCACCCTTGGTTGACTGGTGAAGAATGCCTACGGTATTAAGTCCGCCTTTGTACCTTTTTTGTGCACGAAATTTTTAATAAATAAATAAACAATGGCTCACCCCCACCAATTATAATAATTCCATTATCTAAATCTAATATATCATATATCATTATCTGCCTAGCCTTTTCCCAACTATGTTGGAGTCAGCTTCCAGTCTAATCGGATGCAGCTGAATACCAGTATTTTACATGGAGCGACTGCCTATCTGACCTCCACAACCCATAGTTACTGGGTAATACGATACCCCTTGGTAAGACTGGTTGTCAGACTTTCGGGCTTCTGACTACCCGTAACGACTGTCAAAGATCCACGAATGACAGCCGGGACCAACGGCTTAACGTGCTTTCCGAGGCACGGAGGGGTCTCAGTATGTAGAGATGGTCACCCATCCACAGACCAACCGCGGCAAGCGTAGCTTAACCTGACCGATCGACCTGTGCGGCTGTTATTATTTAGCCACGAATATCATCTCTAATAATCTAATCTAATATCTTCATTATCGTAAAATCCAATGTGGCCCTGACCAGGACATCAACCTTCTTCGAATTATTCAAAATCGTGGTGTCATAAATCTGCAAATAACTGGTTAAATCCAGAAACATTAAGTATTCAAGAGCCTTACTGAAATGTCGCTTTTCCCATAAAATAAATATCCAACAGCCAGACTTCTTATGAAACCGATTAAAATCTAGATCTTACCGATTGACAACCGATGATTTACATCGCATAATGTCTGTTCAGTGTTATCGATAACGCTATCGATTAGATCGACAGTGAATCGGTTAGTTTCTTGTCACGTTCTGTGGTTTTGAAGTTAACGCCATATTGATGAGTTAGTCATAAAGTGTTTAAATGCAATTGTGGTAATACTATAAATTATTTTGTGTGACAGTAACAGACAGGATAATAGACAAGATTTTACTATGTTTCTGTGAATATTATAGCAGAACTCAGCTAGCTGGTGTAGTGAAGGTTTCTAAGTAATGACTAGAATTTTAAAAGAGACATGTAGAAACAGTTGACCACAACTACGTGCATAATTGAGTGAGTGTAAGAATTCATATTACACAATTATTTATATTTTAAATCACATCATAATATATTATATAATCCTATAAAGAAATGAAGAAAACTGATGAAGAAGTTACTAAACGATAAATAACAAAAGTTTCAAAGGCTACAGCCAAATTCAGTGTCAATTGGTCATTTGGTTGGCCCTGACTAAGTGCGCATGACGTACTTATGTACGAAATTACTCTTATAACAAACCCACCTTCTTCTTACAATGTTTAAATACTCTGAATTTGCATAACAATAATGTGCTACAATGTTGTGCATATAATTTATCGACAAATGAAACAGGTGGTACAATCAATTGCAGTTCTCGCGCAAAACATTTTATTTTATTAAAACCATAGGAATATTAGCAGCTGATATTGCCACGTTTTAATTCCTAGGTGTGAAGGAAAATACATTGTTATCATCCATGGCAGTTATTTATTGGTATACTTACATAACTATTTGCAGTATAACACTGTCTCGCATAGGGTCTTAGCACTATGCTGAGCGATGGCAGTTTTGCGTGGATACAAAGATTTTTTTTTGTGTACAAAACACAAAAAAAAAATTGGTCTGCGTCATGATTGTGATACCCTTCAATGCACTAGACTTTAAACCACTGATGATTAATTTTTTTGGGTCTTCAAGCACAGCTCTTTTATCCTCACATATCAAAAAACGATTCATAAAAGTAACGCCGCATATAAGTGCGATCAATGTTTGATAAAGTAACAAGATTGGAAAACACTGATATGCAACGAAAAGTAGGTCTTGTCAAATCCATCGATCTCTTTGCAAATTAAATCGACCGACTATATTAACTTCAGCAGATAATGAACGTGGACAGAATAACAAACTACGCCCATAATTCTAAAACTGCAACATAAAACATGTTGGAGCTATACAAATTTAATGCAATCACCGATTATAACCGATTAATATTAATCAATCAATCAACCAACCACCTGCACGCTTAGTAATCGATAATCGGTTTACGATCGAGACATTCCCCTGGCTTAGTCGTAGTTGCAAGGTTTATGTAAGGGACCGTTGAGTCAATATGGCGGAACTCACACGGCCTATGTAATATTGTACCCGTATCGACGGTCTGTGTTGACAAATTAATAGCTTTATGTAACAGATTACTTCCTGAAGTTTGAGAAAGTATTATAATATGTCAGGCTGTGATTGCAGGACTGTCGGACAGTCTCGTTTTAATAATAATAATAATATCCCTGGACATTTCACACAGCGCCATCTAGTCCCAAGCTAAGCAACCTAATGCTTGTGTTATGGTAACAAGATGGCTGATAAACTACTTATATACATTTTTTTTTTTTGTAAATACATACATATTATAGATAGAAAAACACCCAGACTCGGAACAAATACATGTAGGACATACAAATATTTGTTCCGTGCGGGAATCGAACCCGCGACACGCAGCGTAGCAGTCAATCGCTTAACCACTGCGCCAACCGTGCCGTCAATCCGCCGCCGTCGTATTATGCTATGCGTTTTGTTTTGGAAGGAAGTCCCTTATCGCCAGTTATACTCTGCCAATGATACTCTGCACACTTGACCAATGAGAGCCAGACTAAAAAAGGTGTAACATTGTGACGATCACGACACTTCTGCTACATGTGTTTATTTTTTTATTTGATACTCTCAAACTTTGTCAAGTTCCCGGTAACCGGGTGTCCCACGACGCCTCTCGTATTTTATCTTTCATATAGCGAATGAGTTCACACTGGTCATCGGATGAGTACTATTTTCCTAATAGCGATTCAGGTCTTTAAATTTGTTTTTTTTTTTGCAGAGCAGTGGCGGACCAGTGGTTACGGTCGCGATTTACGAGCTGTAGGTCGTGAGTTCGAACCCAAGTAGGCACTTTACTTTGTGTAAATCATTTCATCACCACTGCTCTCAAAATGATGAAGGAAAGCATCGTGAGGAAACCGGCTTGTCCTAGAACCAAAATTTGAAGACATATGACATCTACCAACCCGCACTGGGCCCGCGTGGTGGATAACAGCCCACTCCCTCTCACCGAGAGGAGGCCTGTGTCCCAGCAGTGGGAACATTATAGGCTGATTATGCTATGCAACTTTTCGAGGGATTTCATCAGGCTCAGTCCTACCTATTCACTTAAAATGTTTCCTAGTTTTATTCTGGATCCTTCACATTATGGCACATGGTTGCAAAAAGTAACCAAATCCATATGTTTTATGTGAGTTCAGTCATCAATACTGCTCTTATAAACCGACAATAAATCCGATACCGCGTGGGCTATGACTGCCCATGGAAAACTTTATTGAATTCATATATTTATGCAAATTTTAACTCTAAGGTTAGCAAATAAAGTGGGTTTTCCCTTGGGGTTTCTCAGATGCAGTTTGCAGACTCACTATTGTTTCTCGATTTGCGCCAAACATTACTTTTTATCGTTCCGAAGTATCGAGATATCCTTTTGAGTTTCGATTCGCTGTTTTTATCGATTTTCAGTTATATTCCCGTGGTTATAAACTGGTCGGGTTATGATATTGTGTCGTAAAATGTTTGTATTTTATAACTGTATTCTGTATCGTGGCGCCTTTTATTAATTCGGGGAAGAAAGTTGTGTTTTTATGTTGCCGAACCAATTTAGGACGTTGAAGTTATAAATGAAATTACTTATTGTTTTATTTGTAAATACTATTTTTAACAAACTAACACCAATATATACAAGTATATAATACGAAAAAATATAGAAAAAGGCAGGAGCTCAGTGCGCATCAAAAAATTCGTCCGCATCACTGTCAATGGGATAAGTGCCTGTTTACTTGTTGTTAATTACCACATTATATTTCAAGCTATTATATGGTGTTCGGAAGCATTGGTGACCCAGTGGTGTAGTGGCACTGACGAGTAACGAGTAGTATGTAGGTCGTGAGTTCAAATCCAGGCAGGCACTTTACTTTATAGCTACCGGCATCCCGTAACCAAAAAAAAAAGTGATTATGACCCACTGACCTCTTACAGAGAGGAGCCCTGTGTACAGACGCCAGCTGGCAGGTCAAGCTACCCGAAACTGTCAAATTTTCCCAATCAACCTTGAGCCTTAATGCTTTCGCGATAAAGTTGAAAATCTATTAAAGAAATTTGACAGATTTTAGTAGCTTGATGTGCTGGCGTCTTTACAACAGTGACTTATAGGCTGATTATGCTTTTGCTATATTATTACGGTATTCAACGATAAAAAATCATCGCAAGGTCAAGACAATCATTATTTTGTTATGTGACTCTTAGGGAGTCTATAACCCATACAGCCTTCATACACCAACATTTAACATAAAAAACCTTCATAAATACAACAATTACCCCCGATCATATCGAAGTACCCATAATTCCCCATCTTTCCCCCATAAACATTCCCCGTTCATAAACCGATACGACCCGAAGTTAATTGACCCAACCCGTTATTGTTTGGTTGCTGGCTGCCGAACGATGTATTGCTGATAATTGCCGGTTGCCGGCGGACGGCAATGAAATATTAAATTATGAATTACGCGCGGTTACTGGATATTGAATGTTTTCCATTAATTCTGATGATTTTATTGAGATATCGTGAGTGATGTATGGTTTATGTACAACAGTTTTGGCTGCAGGCTTCAGTAGAGTTACTGCTTGTTTAAGTCTTGTTTGGTTGTCTTATGAAGAACTCATTAATTGGTCATTTTTTACCTTCTTTAGGTCGTACGTCCATCTAGCTGGGGGGCGTCCCACACTACGCTTGCCTATACGCAGTCTCCACTTTTATTTTCTATTAATATTTAATTTATCCCAATCGCTACCAATCACAGCAAGTAACTTCGATCACTGCTGATACATTCTTCATGGATAAGGTCACAAGTTCCGCTGCAATCACATTCAATAAATTGTCCCGGGAATACGATCTCACGTGCGAACGGCTGTAACCTATGTGATGCAACTTCTCATCGTTCCATACATAGCCAAGTACCGCCAGCAAATTCCTGAAACTAGCAATTTCCAAATCGTAAACAACGAGTACTCGGTACGGTCAGCAAAACAACCGATTGCGGACGCAGTGAAAGTACGGTCGTAAAATAAATCATTCGGCAACACAATGAGCAGTTAACCGCACAAGATTACCGCTTCATTTGACTTATTGATGGTTTTGTACGGTCGGCAAAATAAAATGGGAATTAAAAGTAATATTTACAGGCACTGCGTGTGATTGGTACATGCTTAAAGGTGAAGTTAATCATGGTTTTGTTTATACTGCAAGCTCTTAAAGGATACGTAATGAAATTGCTTGGCATGTAGAAACCCTTCTTTTTCATTCTGTTTATTTTCATGACCATACCTTTTTTCAAATTCAATCTGCTCCATGGCTTTTTCGCAAGCCTTATAAGAAACATGGATGTTGTAATAAACAAAGGTCCTTGTAATATTCTTCACATATCCTACATTAAAAAAGTTGGTGCTTGGTATAAAATAAAATTAGTTTTCAAGGTCAGGTCTAGCCTTTTTCCGACTATGTTGTGCCAGCTTCAGTATGTCTGTCACTTTTATCTTAAAACCAGCTAAGTTTCCACACAGTTTATATCCACCACGTGCAACATAGCTATATAATTTTATTATTAAATTAAAATATTAAACCCATACAAATTATATTAATACCTGGCAATACCTTTAAAGGCTTAATGGCCTACACTTTTAAATCGTTTACATTCTAGATAATGTTACAAGAACACGTATTCCCATAATAAACAACTTGCTTCATACTTTGTAGGCATAATGGGTAGAAAATTAATAGTTGCCAAATGATTTATGATAGTAATTAAATCAAGGAAATTGATTGCAGAAGGATGACTCCATACAGTACTTGAAATCTGACTATAATCAGCCTATAATATTCCCCCTGCTGGAACACAGGCCTCCTCTCGGTGAGAGGGAGTGGGCCGTAATCTACCACGCGGGCCTAGTGCGGGTTGGTCTTCGAATTTTTGGTTCTAGGATATGCTGGTTTACTCACGATGTTTTCCTTCACCGTTTTGAGAGTAGTGATGATGAAATGAAAACACATAGTAAAGTGGGTTCGAACTCATAACCTACAACTCGAAAGTTGGGACCGATACCATTGCACCACTGCAATCTAACTAACTAGTAGGCACCTACTATACCACAGGTCCACATGTCAGAGGTAACAAAATCAGTATAATTTGGCCTCGCGACCTCGCGTACTATTGAAACTCCGTGCTTCGCTAGGCTAGCCCAAGATCAAATTGTTAGCACCAACATGCCGTCAACTGTATAGATACTGACTTACCTGTCTATATACGTGATGTAAGTATATTTATCTCTTTCTACTTCAGGCTAAAAGAAAGGTGAAAAATACGTCATGTCAGAATAATAAGAAAGATTTGTGATTGTTTTGTCGTTCATTGTAAAAGCGAAACTTTTGTACTCAATTTTATAGTAATTACATAATGTAACGCTGTTACAATTAACATGTAAATTGCAATCCAGAGTAATTAGCTCCCATGTAGTGCTGTGCATGTTGCATGAGGTGGTAATGAGTAGGCAATGCAGAAATAAAGGTAACAGTCAAAGATTGTGCCTATAAAGTTCACTCCTCTGTGATAATGGGAAAATAATGTGAAGCAAGTGTGAAGAACCTCAGTAAGTGAACATTTTACTGTGTATTATGAAATACCTTACTACTTTTGGAACGAAGTTCCTTATCGCGCGTTGCGAAAGGGGGCTAGACGGAAAAAATTAAAACCAAAAGTTGGAACGACACTTTTTGCTATAGTTGTAAGCCGTGTGGCGTGCGCGTGTTTCTCTGTCTGTCTCTCTCTCTTTTTGAACTTCGTTCCATCAGGGTGTCCCTTGACACCTCTCTTTTTACAAAAAATCAGGTGTAAGGCTGCTAGCTATGACCAAATGGAGGCCAAGGTTCGGCCACAGAAACCAGGGCCGTCCAAAAGCGCGTTGAGTTGATGATATCCTCATGGGAAACACCTGGATGAGAGACACACAGAACCGAGAAGTATGGCAGACGAAAGGGGAGGCCTATGCCTGGGTATATTCCTCCCCTTTCGTCTGCCATACTGCTGGACTGCTGGACTGCTGGCAGTGGGTGATACCGGGTTGAAATGATGATGATGAATATACACTACATTCTAAATCGGTTATTAAAAAAATAATCAGCTGACTCATACAAAAGTTTAGGAATCAACTGAAATATATACAATATATACAACACAGTCAACATGTTTGAAATAGGTTTTTTTTTAATAATCAACGAAAAGTTGCTAACAGTTTGCGTGTATGTTCCGCGTACTCCCTTGTGAATGTACATTTCAGCGATATTGAGTGTCAATTTTGGTATCAATGCTGGCTGGTTTGGTGGCCAGATGGTAAGGGTCGCGACTTACGAGTTGTAGGTCGCAGGTTCGAACCCAGACAGGCGCTCTACTTTGTGTAAATTATTTCATCACCACTGCTCTCAAAACGGTGAAGGAAAACATCGTGAGGAAACCGGCATGTCCTAGAACCAAAAATTCGTAGACATGTGACATCTGCCAACTCGCACTAGGCCCACGTGGTGGATTTACGGCCCACTCCCTCTCACCGAGAGGAGGCCTGTGTCCCAGCAGTGGGAATGTTATAGACTGATTATGTTTGGTATCAATATTGACACTAATATATAAGGCAAAAAAAAAGCCTTATGAAATACTAAGTACTGTGATGAAACAGATAATCCAAACTAATATTATAAATGCGAAAGTAACTCTGTCTGTCTGTCTGTCTGTCTTTGCTTCACGCCTAAACTACTGAACCGATTTGTGTGAAATTTGGTACAGACATAGTTTGCAACTTGAGAATGGACATAGGATAGTTTTTATTACAAAAAATAAAAAATAAAATAAAAAATAAAATTTATTCCGGACATACAGCGCCATCTATTGGTCAAGAGTTGGTGTCATCTATTGGTGAAGTCACTCTTCCACGCGAACGAAGTCGCGGGCAAAAGCTAGTCTGTAAATAAATGATCCTAATCTTTGTGTCACAATTATGACGACCAAATAAATTACTCTATGTATTTAATCCCTTAATCCTTGGGTTTCTCCAATGGTTAACACGTTATAAATTACTGGGTTTTTCAAAAAAACAATAGAAGTGTAAATTATATCTATGGAAAAACGTTGCTAACGTCAGGCCATAAGAATTATGATTGTTCTTGATTTTATAATAGAGATAGTATCAACAATAAATTATATAATTTTGACGCTTAGATTATATTTACATATATTATTTTATATGTAAATTCTCGGTGCTCAAAAAACTGTCAATGAAAATAAAACTGTATTTTTAGAATTATATGATCCAAAATTACATGTAACTTTGCTAGACAGTCAAGGGGTTTTTCCTACTGATAAGAGTAATCATTCTAAAGAAAATTCTGTTCTAAGCTGTATTAATACATTATTGATTTATTACTGTTTACTGATCGGAGAATTAATAGGGTATTACCTGATTATGTTATCGCGAAATAATGTTAAGGATATCGCCCACTGCGCGTCTCGAAGTGACGGTTGAATTAGCATTGTTGTTGATTCTATTGTGATTGGGCTTCTGACAGCCGAGCTGAATTTTCTAACTGCTTTTACATTTTCTAAGTAAACTTGACAGAATGCTAAAAATGATTGCATTAAGTGACATGCTGCATAGTCAGCTGTAGTAATTTCCTGGATCACAATGGAAGCTTATTGACAGACACGTTTGGTCTACCAAGCGGTTTTTTTTTTTACTGACAATGGGCTCACTCTTGACCTCAATCCAGCCCAGAGGCAGGCATGAGATCTACGGTGGAACGAGCTTGCCCAGAAGAGCCTGCAAGAGCTTGCGAGAGAGAGAGAGAGAGATTATAGCCTAGCCCGGTTTATACACCGTACTCCAAAGAAACCGTGCCGTGTACAAAGGGCTTACACCCCCTTACCAAATCAGCCTACAATGTTCCCAATGCTGGGTTACAGGCCTCTCTGAGAGGGAGTGGGCATAATCCACCACGCGTGCGCAGTGCGGGTTGATAGATGTCACATGTATTCAAATTTTTGGTGCTAGGACATGTCGGTTTCCTCATGATATTCTCCTTCGCTGTTTTGAGAGCAGTGGTGATGAAATGAAATACACACAGTAATGCGCCTACCTGGGTTTGAACCTACGACCTACAACTCGTAAGTCGCATTCGGTACCACTGGGCCTCAACTGCTCACCTTACACTAACTGTGAATAAAATGGTAACAAGATCACAATGAGATCTTAACATTCATGACTGTCAAATATACCTACCCGTTTACTCCACCGAGCTTTAACTTTTCACTTAAAATCTACAATAGAATTAAGGTAGTTCTGCTCTGACCTCATTCCCATGATTATCAGGTAAACCATAAATTAAAATAACGGCCCTCACACTTAAACTTTCTCTTCAAACTTAGTGAAGACAGTCAAATCTCACCTTACTCGCAAATCACTCACTTAGCTCCTATAATTAAAATATGCAGATTACAAATGTGAGATTCGACGGTTTAACTGAGAGATTAATTTATTATTAATCATGAATAATAACAAGTACGTATAACATTAATTTTATTTATAACGCGGATATATCAGTAAACCTGTGATTTATTATGTTTGTGTCGTTTATAATTGATTATATTGCTTGTTTTATGTATTGAGTCATTTTTATTTTGTGCTTAATTATTAATCCTTTAATATTTATGTGTGTAAATTGTGTCGCTGTGTCCGGCTGAGTAAGAGCCTTCAGTTGAACTTGCGTTGGGGATTTTTGACGTTGTATTTTTCTCCTCAGTTTAAAGATTACGGGTGCGATGAGATGTAGGAGATACTAAGGTGGTAATTTTCTGCAGAAATGTTTGAATAAATGCCTTTAGATTTTTCTTTTTTATCTCTCCAATAAAAAAATTGAACTGCCACTTACGAATACTTGGCCGAATAATATTATATTAGTTTTATTGAACCTCGTAGATTCAATTCAAATCAGCCTATGGATATTTTACAGCTTTTCTTCGGGTGACCAGTTATCATCATCCACATCCCGACTTCACCCACAGCTGCATAGGCCTCTCTTTTCTTATGCCAATCACCTAGCTCCTGTGTCAGCCTCATCCACGTTTTGCCCGCGATGGCAACAACGTCGTCTGCCCATCCCGCCGCCGGACGACCAACATCTCGTCTTCCAGTCCTTGGACGCCACTCTGTTACAGCCTTACTCTACCTGTCATCACTGCGCTTTGCCAGGTATCCTGCCCAACTCCATTTGAGTTCCATAATACGCTTTCCGATATCGAAGACCTTCGTACGTCTTCGTATCTCGACGTCTGGAACTCGGTCTATTAGCCTGATGCCAAGGATGGAACGCTCCATGGCTCGCCGTGCAACTCTGTCTGTACACAGTTCAGAAACTGTTATAAATTGCACTGTCCGTTATCTTTATCCATACTAATAATAAAGCTGAATACTCTGTTTGTTTGAGCGCGCTAATCTCTACTACCAGTTGGAATTGAAAAATTATTTTTACATTTTATAGCCCAATTCTTAAGGTATGCTGTAGACTACAGGCTACAGGCTTAACATTATGCTATGACCCTTAGGAACCGAGCAAAAAGAAAAAAAAGACCGGAAATAATTTTAAGCGAAAACGAGATAACAGCGCGGGCGGGCGATGGGATGCGACGCCGTGGGTCGGAAGCCGAAATTTCACACGGGCGGAGTCGCGGGTAGAAACTAGTTATTAATATCTGAGAATTATATAACCTCAATTTAAAATGCATATTTCAAATGAGTACTTTAAAAGTATAAAATATGCATTCACTTAATCCAATACACGACATAATATTATTTACTCAATTTAACGACCGCAGACCAAATGCCACAATTTTCTGTGTAATCATCGTAAAATATCTCGTAAATAAGGCACAGAATCCGCATTGGAATTCCGCTATTAATTTAATTACAAATTAATAATAAGCTTGCAATGTGTACCGCTACTTCAGGTATATGGTTGGAGTACCTATCGATACGTTTGACTAACGATTTTGATAACCAGCTAGTCTTTTCACCACGTTTTGTACCAATGGTAGGTACAAAGGATCGTTCCTACCTTCATTCCCTATGAAAGTTTGTAAAGAAGTTGGTCATTTTAGCCGATCAGAAATCCCATCGGGCACACAGCTTGTAGTTCATAAATATCATACTGGTGTAAGTCTGGGTCGTAATTTTTTTTAACAACGTTTTCCTAATTTTTTTGTTCGTGTTCGGTGCAATAAAGTTCTAGTCAGCCTTCATAATTGCTATTGTTTCAAACTTTTACAAATCCTTCCTTAGTTTACTTTCGCTATAATAAGGAACTCAAGCGCAAAATATCATGCTTCTGACCCAGCAGTTTAGGCTGTGCGTTGTCTGTCAGTGATTTTTATTTATGAACTATGAACTTGAATGGATTAACCATTTCTAATAAAATAAAGTGAGAGTCCCACCGGCTTCATCATAAACTTAGTTACTAATTCCGGACAATTGCCACAAGTTTACAACATTGTAAACAGAGGTGCCAATATACGGGTCGTGTATGTAATAAAACGATAGTGAATGTGACATAATAATGGACAGAGGCTGTCGTTGCGTATGGAACAAGAAAGCTGTGAAGTTGTGGCAGGAATATAATTCAAGAATAACTGTTGAAGAAGATGGAAGCGTTTGGTGATTTAGATAAATCAGAGATGGTGGAAGACATGTAACAAGTGACGTTTCCACATCATCATGTTTGAAATAGATAGTGGATCTTGTGGGGAAGAAAATAAGGATGGCTGATCTCAGAATGTGACCAGACAGACACTACGTAGAAAAAGAGATAGATAATGATCGATGGTGAATAAAAAATAAAAACTTACTCTTATCCTATTTAATTTGACACTCAACTAATTCCAAAAATTGCCACTAAATTTAGCGTAAAAGATTCCATCTTGGCAGCACAAATACTTGTCTTAATTTTTACTGAATTCTGTAACAACGAAAGAACGAATACAGCTGATCAATTAATTGGTTCCGCTAAGACTGCATTTAAACAAACACTAAATTACAAGACAAACTAAGCATGAAGTCGTTAATTTTCTCAAATATTTCTCATGTCCCAATAAACATGGAAACCAAAATATAAATGCCAACATCCACTCCCCACACGGTGGCTAACATTGATTTATCACGAATATTCATTTCAACAGGCTGGCTGTCAGATTGCGCGCGATTACAGTCTAGATTTATGTCGCGATGCCGCGTCTGCCCGTGTGGGAGCTCGCGTAAAGGCGCGTCAGGCGAGACGCGCGATGTTCGTGGATTGACGCACTAACGATTATAAACTTCTTAGTGATTATATTATGATGAACGATTAGGGATTATGATGAAAGCCTTTATCAATTCATAATTTATCATACGGATACATACTTTTAAATGAAAAATCCGACTGAATATTGTGATAAAATGTGACAAAATATTTACCTTTATTAGCACTAGTGAAGTCTCTTGCCCATCTAGATGATATAGATGTCTCCTCTTCCTCGTCTTCCTTCTATCTTAGCACTTGGCTGATGTCTGGCTTTAACCTTAGCCTAAACCAATCTTCATTAAGATTATATTATATTTATAAAGGGCGTTATTATTGGTTGATGTCTTCTGTGCTAACATTATCCAAGTGCCACTTAAATTCAGCAACTAACACAGACAATTTTCCATTGGTACTATAGTTTCTAATTTGCCACTACTTTGCGTTGATTTAGCCTGCAACTGACCTGTAACAAACATTAATTTGTAAAGAGACATTTGTAACTTCTACTTAACGTCATGTAAACCACGTTGAAATGGGCTGTTTTATTAACCGGACAATTACATTTTATTTCCGCAGTGATAATTCTTCTACATGTTTTATTCTCTTCCTGGTTTTTGTTAACAAGCGCAAGAGTTGGAAATATTTTCTATTGCTTTCTTAAGATCTCTATGACAGACTAATAAATAAAGTATTATGTGTAGATGTACTAGATGTTGAATCGAATTAGCACTAGCTGTAAAATACCGCGCGTCTAATTTCGTCTGTGGAGGCTCTTATACCAGCAATATAGTAGTGCTGACAGCGTGATTTAGCGCGATAGTCGCCGTGTCAGAGGAGTCACTGATGTAATACATATGCCAGTGCCATGCATGTTTATATATATTACTATAATAGACGCGTGACTTAAGGTAGTGTGGGGATACTCTTATAGTAGCAATATAGTAGTGGTGACAGCGTAACTTAGTGCAATAGTCGCAATGTCAGAGTAGGCACTGATATAATACATAGGTACATATGCCAGTGTCATGCATGCTTATAACTCCGATTCTAATAATGCTTTTCTGCCATAGATAAAGCAGAACTTATACATATAACAATAATTCTTGCGGTATGAATTCAATTAATGTCGTATGACATCATCATCAAGCTTATAAAACTACATGTGGCAGAATTACTAACGTTCGTATACAACAATCTCAATAAAATTTTAAAAAATGATCACCCATCCAAGACTTGACCGCGATGGGCACGGCTTGACCTCTCATATCTTACTATCAGTGTATTTTCTATTGAGCCACGAGTCCCTCTTCCGTGTATTATGTGATTACCGCAGAGTTAGAACGTCACAAATCACAATCACCCATAAATTATAAGGCTCTGTACACATTGCGCTACTATGCGTTGCAAAATATGTACTGCTTACCACGTAACATACTGTTTATTGATTTTACATACTGATTACTTGATGTTTTATGCATGTTTATTACTTGTGTTTAAGTTTATGACCGGTAAGTACTCAAGCGGTAAATTATTTTGAATGTTATTTAGTGCTTAACTTAGGCAATGCTATCCAGTACCGGCTGGACATTAAGCCGATCTTAAGTTACGCAGACCTATGCTTAAGTAAACCTTGTTCTTTTTTGTGTTTGTATAATTTTTTCATGTCTTCAAATTTCATTATTCAAATAAACCTACTGTCTTTTTTTCTTTTCTATCGATATGTATTTACAATACCGATTGTTGTTCCATAGAATTTTCAACACCTAACCACCTAATAACACTTGGCTTGACCAGCATATCGAACCCAGTACGCCATGCTCAACAGCAGTTCCTTCAAACACTAGCACCATTGTGGCATTAAGAATTGGTATACAGTGTGGCAGGGAACTCATAGCTGATTACCATGGATTCAGTACACGATTCTCAACACGCAGGAGGCGTTAAACTTCTTCGTCGGTAATTTTAAAATAAAATTTGCTGTTTCATACATTTTGACCGCGTAGTTATTGCACTTTTCTATGAAACGGGTGATATTTTCTTTGATAACAAACGAAACATTTCTACGATGGGAATCTTAACTTATGTGCTGAATTCATGGTTACAGTTTGCGCGTCGATATCTCTGCCATCCTGTACAAAAATTGTAATGAACACTTGATCAGTAGACCAACGAAGCACTCAGATCGACCGAATATAAAAATTCTGAAGAAAAAATCTTTTATATACTTTTTTCTCTTTTAAATACTGGTATTCAGCTGGATCCAGTTAGACTGGAAGCCGACCCGAATATACAGTAGTTTGGTAAAGGCTAGGCAGATGATGATGACATTTTTTTTAATAAGTCTCTCGCACACAATTCACTCACATAATGACAGCACATTATAATTCAAGCAACACGATAGCTAAATCTACCTAGATTGTCATCTCAACTTCACATTAAGATGCAAACCCAGCCTGTACTATATTATGACCATATTAAAATGGTAATCAGTCGTTATTATGTCTTGTGTTAGCCTCGTAAAACTTAATTGCTTATTACTATTCTATAGGTGTAGAGGAAGAGTATAAAATTAAATTTATTAGCTGGTTTCATGCAAGGGTATGACGTTCATGAGATGTGCATTTTATTTTGATATTAAAGTCTGTTATGTGTTTCAAATCTTATTGCAATTTTTTGGTTTTTATGTACAGTCACGAGCAAAACTAATGTATACACTCGGCTTTATTCAAAAGCGATTTACTCCTTTATTTTTTAATGAAATTTTATGTTGTTACTCACATAGCATTTTCGTTATTTCACGAAAAAATCGCAATTGAAAGTTGCCAAGTGTTGACATATTGGTGCTCGTGACTGTACATAGTCAACCTATAATGTTCCCACTGCTAGGATATAGGTTTCCTCTCTTTGAGATGAGAGTGAGTGGCCTGTAATCCACGACGCGGGGCCAGTGCGGGTTGGTTATCACATGTCTTCCAATTTTTGGTTCTAGGACACGCCGGTTTCCTCACGATGTTTTCTTTCACCGTTTTGAGAGCAGTGGTGATTAAATAATTTACAGAAAGTAAAGCGCCTGTCAGGGTTTGAACCTACGACCACCACTGAACCACCACTGCTCTCAAACTCCTTCTTTTATGTACGCTTTAATAGAATTACTGTGGAACTATGGAAGAAACCTGGAATGGTCTAAACCATAAAAAAAACAAGTGATGTCTATGGTCCTTGTCAACTTCAGATACTTTGACAGTTCTACCTCTATCCACCTGTAAATATCAGATGATCTTTATTTTTGTACTTTAGAAATCCTTAAAACTCTTCGGATGCATTAATAGTAGATTTTACAACAAGTGCACAAAACAAACCATTTTTATCCGAGACTTTTAGCAGCCCGAGCCGAAGGCGAGGGCTGATAGTAATGTCGAGGATAAAAATGGTTTTGTGGACGAGTTATAAACTCTGCTTTTCACTTCGATTGCGAGGAAATAAAACAGTAGTATTAACATAACATTTCTTACATTATAATTCAAAGTAAAATTAGAACAGTTTTGAATACTGAAGGAAATTGTTTTTAAATCTTACGACATTGATATTAGGCTGCAGACCTATACAGCCTACTATTAAATTAATTTTGTAATAATAATTTTCTTAAATCAACTAACCTACCGTACTTGAATTAAAATTTTAATATCTATTATATCTTAAAAAACACATAAGGCAAATAAATTAAAGTAAATATTATATAATAACAAATTCTATCTATGAACTTCTTATTGCATTTGGCTGTATGGCTCATTTTCTTTGCCTTAATATAATACATTTATGAGTAGATACGTTAATGCCCTTGTGCACAAAATTCGATTTTGTGCAGCCTATACCCTGCACAAAGAAGCACTTTCAGAGCATGAGAAGTGAAAATTACCTTTAAACTTATTCCGAAAGCATGTGATTTAAGTGTCTTCTCTCGAACTTTGATCTTGAATAATTCAAACCACCTTTTTCTTAAAAAGTCGTGGCATTCTTCCAGCGATTAATATCCCGGTGTGTATTCACCCTAAGTGAATAATAAAATGCAAAACGAAATTAATTCTAAAGTTAATTTGACGTGACAAACGGCAAAATACATTGAATTTCAAATAAAGAATTCATATTCATTCACTCGATTCTAATAAGCGGGATATGAAAGTGATCATTCACTCGCTCCGTTCATTTGAAAGCGTTTGCTGTGGTGTTGAATGAATTCTAAATTTCAATTTAATTGATTCTTGGATGTGTTAAGGTACAGGCACACGATTCTACTAAATAGTCTTTAACTTACAAATTATTACCGTTGCGTTGCAGTTTAGAGTTAAGACTAATGAATTTATGTATGGTTCATCGTCTACATGAGTTCTTACTTTGAGCACTTTGAGTCATAGAATGTGGTTTCATTAATTCATTATGTATTATTGGATGATCGCAGTGAGAAAAATATGGTGACATTATAGCGGCAATAAACATTGTGGATTTCTCATTGACTCATTTTGTATTAGCATCTTGCTTTGTTGATGCTGACGTGTTTATTCAATTTCCTCGAGGATAATATTTTCAAAGAGTTATACTATAGTTGTTGGATTCAAAAATCATCGCGGCTGGTGAAGTATCCAAGTTTTTTGTTTTTTGTGAGTAAGGTAGATTTTTGAGCTATCAAACAATTAATTATTCAAAGAGCGATGGAGCGTAGTCTTTTAAAAATTAAACTCACCGACCAAATTCGCAACACCACAAGACACTCCAAGACAGGTATCGCTGAAGTTGTTGCCAAGTCTGCGACGCTGAAGTGGGACTGGGCGGGTCTCACTTGAAGGATGCATCCAGACATCCAGTGTGGGCCAAAGTCGTCACACAGTGGGTGCCTGAAGACGGACGTCGTCACCGAGCCAGGCCTAAGAAACGCTGGCGTGACGGTTTGGACTCGTTCCTGACCAATTGGACGGAGAAGGCACAGCACAAGGAAAGGTGGATGAATATGGAGGAGGCAGTTTACAAACATAAGCAGCGTATAATTTTCCCACTGCTGGGACACAGGCCTCCTTTCAGTGAGAGGGTGTGGGCAGTAATCCACCACGCGGGCAGTGCGGTTAGTGCAAATTACTGAATTGCTATTATTATTATCTCAAAATTTTAAGTTGCATCTTTTAATTAACAAAACGGTTAGAGCACCATCCCACAAATATACCTCATATAAATATAAATTTAAATATATATAATATACCTATTTAAATTAAAACTAGCGGACAACCCAAACGTTAACAAATCAGGCTTCACCACGTGGGCATATAATTGATGAACCTTAGGACCTGGAGATTAATGCTCCCGTTTTTAATAGTGCCGCCGATGTGTGCGGCCCGAGACAATGGAGTGACGCCCACATTCAGCAGGGTTATCGTGATTGATGCGTCGTTATGGGTATGTGACGTCTGTTGGTATCTTCTGAATTACTTTCAGTTTGTATATCATAATATTATTAGATTATTTTGGGAGCCGCGCGTTATGATTATCATGATAAGTCGTATCCATCACTATGCGGATTCTTTCGGACACTTAATTAATACTTTCTACTATCATGGAACTTTGTAATTAACGTCAGTCTGATGTTGCTAGCCGAGGAGGACTGACAAATGTACCAAACTCAAGTTAACATGATGAAAATGATAAAAGTGAAGGCCAATGTGTGTGATATTGCTTTACAATGGCTTTAGCTTTAGTAAATACAAGCAGGAAAAATAATTGTTAAGCTAGTACAGTCACGAGCAAAAGTATGTATACACTCGGCTTTATTCAAAAGCGATTTACTCCTTTATTTTTAATTGAAATTTTATTTTATTACGAACATAGCATTTTCGAACCCATAGGCTTATGTAATGTATTTCAACGTTGCATTCGTTATTTCACGATAAAATTGCAGTTGAAAGTTGCCAAGTGTTGACATATTGGTGTTCGTGACTGTACACCCTTCAATTTCCTGTGTTATAGCCACTTCATATAACTGTGATAGAATGACAGCTGTGATTCGAATATACGGTAAATTTAAGTTGATAATCCATTTACTTAACAATATTGCTTAAAGTAAAGTAGTGATTAGCAACTGTTTAACCATACATTTTTGATGTTAAAACGTCACTTAACGTTAACTAACGTTTATGAATAAACCCCTTAATTTCCCTGACTACATTAATCATAAAACAGCTCTTAATCTCAATTTCTGTCTATCCGAGAAAGGCAAAGCCGTCACGAGCTTTGCCTTAGTTATTATACTGTGGCTTAACTGATGTCCAAGGAAGCAAAAATGTTAATGTGTGCGTGAATCTATCTGTGTGTAAAGGTGAAAATTGTGAGTGATTGATTGCCTTCAGAGAGCGTACAGTTAATGAAGGTAATGTTTGTAAGATATTAATATTCTATTGTGTAGCTGTCATTAGTGAGACTTGTGTTAATGATGACGTATGCTGTCTGGAGCCTTTCTACCTTGAACAGTCTTTAAAGCGTTTATGGTTACCTATTTTGTCTACTTGAGTATTAAATGTAGGTTTTAATGGTTTGCTCTACAAGAGACCAGTTTCAAGGGATTTTTATGGTAACAAAAACAGAGTAAATAAATAAAAATATTTTATGATTATATTATAAACTAGCTTCTGCCCGCGGCTTCGCCCGCGTGGATGTCGGAAATTATCCCATGGGAACGCGCTAACGGGATAAAATGTATGTGCTTCCCCAGGATGCCATCTATCTCTATGCCAAATCAGAAGTTCAGTGGTTTAGGCGTGAAAATGTAACATACACTTTCAAGTTCAAATCCTCCCCTTAAAAACTGAATTACCCCTTTTTGTCCCGTCAGTAGTAAATTTTCGACAACTTTACATACATATTATAGTACATGCCGTTCGCGATCTGCTGTGAGACTTAATTCCCTCTCAGTGAAGGTTTCGGACTCACGGGATAGTACATGCCGTTCGCGATCAGCTGTGAGACGTAATTCCCTCTCAGTGTAGGTTTCGGACTCGCGAGATAATGTATGCCGTTCGCGGTCAGCTGTGAGCCGCAATTCTCGTTGTGAAGCAGTTTCAGCTTCTCGGGATAACACATGTTGTTCTCGGTCAATGGTAAGCCTTAGCTCTCGTTGAGAAGAGCTTTGAGACGCCCGTGATGTAGCTCGTCTCGCTCTGTCAGTTGCTAATCGCATCTCTCTCTGGGGACAGCTTTCATTGGCTCGAGAAGTTGAGGCACTAACTCTCATAGACTTTAACCGATGTGCTCTTTCCTCTGCCGATTCTTGAGAATGCCTATTTCTCATTCTCTTAGCTTAGCTTAGCTCTCGAATTTTGAGATAAAGATAATCGTCTTTTAGGTGGCATTGATGCAGGCAAATGAAAATAAAGCTAAAACATCATCATCTGCCTAACCTTTTCCCAATTATGTTGGGGTCGGCTTCCAGTCTAACGGATGCAGCTGAATACCAGTATTTTACATGGAGCGACTGCCTATCTGACCTCCACAACCCAGTTACTGGGTAATACTATACCCCTTGGTAAGACTGGTTGTCAGACTTTCGGGCTTCTGACTACCCGTAACGACTGTCAAAGATCCACGAATGACAGCCGGGACCAACGGCTTAACGTGCTTTCCGAGGCACGGAGGGGTCTCGGTATGTAAAGATGGTCACCCATCCACAGACTAACCGCGGCAAGCGTAGCTGAACCTGACCGATCGACCTGTGCGGCTGTTATTATTTAGCCACGGGCCCCTCTAAATAAAGCTAAAACGTAAATGAAAATAAAACTAATATAAAAAAGTGAACGTAAATTAGCCAAAACTTACCTATCGGTATCTAAAAATCTATGCGTACCTACTACTACTTCACATAAAAAGAAATAAAATGTAAACTATTAATAATTTGCAATTTGAACGAATATTTAAACACTACTAAAATAACTAACACCTATTTTATAAAATAACAACAAAAGGAATCTATAAATAAATCTATAAATAAATTATCAAAGACTATAAGTCGCGCTGATAAGCACGGTTTGTTAATATCAATTAAGTATTGTCTGTCAATAAGGTCGAACGCTCTGAACGTCTATTCGCATCAACAGGCAAAAATTGTATGAAGCTCGCGCTCGGACGCGCCGCCTCCAGCGTGATTCAGTATTCACGCGCGAATCGCGATGGCTTATTATTAGCGTATTTCATGTATAACTTTGGTGTTTCTATACCGATTTCTATGATTTTTTTTTATGGAATAGTTAATAATGTTAACTTTTTTAATTAGGGATGACTGAGAGTGTTATAAACGTAAGAGTAGACAAATATAATCAGAAAGATTCGAACTGCTAAGCTATCGGGAGTTACACGTGTTATTGTGAGTCAACCATAATTTTTTATATAATTTTAAGGAGAACATTTCCGCCATACATGATTTCTGTGTAGCTTTAACCATTAAGGTTGCACACGCGACGGAAGCTTAAAAAATGGAGTAACTTCCCCCGTTTTCCCAACATTTCCCTTCACTGCTCTGCTCCTATTGATTGTAGCGTGATGAAAAGTATACTATAACCAGCTCAGGAGTATGAAAAATAATTGTACCAAGTTTCGTTAAAATCCGTCGAGTAGTTTTTGTTTCTATAACGGTTATACAGACAGACAGACAGACAGACAGACAGACAGACAAAAATTTTACTGATTGCATTTTTGGCATCAGTATCGATCCCTAATCACCCCCTGATAGTTATTTTGGAAATATATTTCATGTACAGAATTGACCTCTCTACAGATTTATTATAAGTATAGATATAGATAGATATAGAAGATAGATGTAGGAACGGAACGTTATGACAGGATAGTGAATTGTGACGTGAATATGAATAACAGATGTGAAGCATAAACTAGTGACAGAGATGAATGTACGGAATAGTCAAGGAGTGAAAGAGATAGTGGATAAATGTTTAAAATGTAGAAGAAGCAGAAGGGGGAACTAGGTTGAAAAAGAAAAGACTGTAGACGACTGTAGATAACGTTAAATAAAAAGACGGAAAAATAAATACAAGAATTAAAAGGAAATGAGCAGTTTCATTCATGGAAAATTGAGCTTATCCTACTAATATTATAAACGTGAAAGTTTGTGCGGATGGATGGACGGATGGATGTAAGTTTGTTACTATTTCACGTAAAAACTATTGAAAGGATTTGGATGAAATTTAGCACATAGATGGTCTTTTTATCCCGATATTCTTACGGGATCGAAACTTACGCGGGTGAAACCGCGGGGCGCAGCTAGTCCCACATAAATGCAATGGTAACTCTGTCTATCTGTCTGTTATCCTTTTACGCCATTATAAAATTTGACAGTAAGGTGGATTGGGAACTCGAGAAGAACATAGGCTACTAGTCAATGCCAACAACTAGTAAGTATTAGTAGTATTCTTATAATAAAATCTTCTAAAACTGTTTGTTTCAGAAGAAAACGTTGCCCAACAGCAGAACAATTCCAGACGGAAAACAAACATCCTTTGTCCAGGAGAAAACACGTCTTTTTCCTTCAACATTCCTGTTACAAGTCCCCCCCATTATAAGCTGTAGTAGTAACTTGGAATGGCTCTGTATTCCCATGTAGGCTCGCATTGGTAATCATCAGTCATAGGCCGTTAAAGTCCACTTAGGTGGAACACGTCGTAACGCTAACTCTAGTGGCGATTAACATAAAGTTTTCAGTTAAAGCACTAACATTATGAAACAATTCATCGGCCTAGGGTTGGGTGGGGTCACAGTGCTCGCGAGCAGAAATAAAAAATGATTATTTTTAGTTTTTATTTTTACTTTTGTTTGTTGTGACAATTATTTTTTTGTTCTTTAACATTTGCTCGAATAAAAGAAAATAAATTTTCCATTTCGTAGTGAGTATTAGGTACCTACATTGTAGGTATAAAGGCACATCGCAGCGGTAAATCAGTAATTATGAATAATTATGTTTGTGACAAAATATTTAAAAAGTTACTTACAAAAACAAAAATCACATCAATGATCGCTTAGAAATCCTTTTGGTAACAGTTGTCTTACAGTAAATTCTTATTATAACTAACATTCCCTATGATTTCATAGTGTAGATAACTGTAGTACTTAATAATATACCTATTTACCGATAATTAATCATTATTAATTAATATTAATCATCACTATAAGTTATCACACGTCATAAATAATCTATCAACTATTAATATGATTATCGCCTTCCAAATAGAAGATTATGACCAATTTATCATTATTTTTTTATAATAATTACAATCAGACATGGTGAGTTTTAAGATTTTGTTGAAAGATATGCATTGTTGGTCGAAAATATCTATTGGAAATAAAGGTTTTTCCACCTTCTGATAAACATGGATCTACAATAATTACGTACCAGACAATCAAAAGATAATATCGGTATAGTACCCGGGTGGTAACATGGAGTTTAAGGCTGATCGTCCATAAAGCTACTTAAAAGTATCCAGTTACAAACTCAAACTCGAATCACCAATGAGTAACTATATAAAAAGTCACAGCACTTGTATTTTCAAAGTCAAACTCAAATTACAGGCACTTTTGAATTGTCAAGGGATCGGTTAGTCAGAAAGATGAAGTCACGACGCAACCTTTCTAACCACCATTGAAATACTACTACTATGATATATAGGCTACTCATTGCTGATTTGAGTTTATAGCACATGGCAGTAGATGATGGACTTTGTGGACTATGGCCTTTGAGAAGAACTGACATACAACATTTTTTGTCAGTTAATTTTGTATTAATTTTTCGGTAATTCATTTTAACACCGCTTAGTTATTACAGTCAACCACAGATCGCTGGAAGTTAATTTGTTTTTCAGAAGCTTTATTATTTCCCCTGGTTTTGATTTTAAATGTCACATTTTTTGACGTCGTCATTTACATCGTATAATATGACAGAATTCTAAATATGGCTAAGGTTTTCCTATAAACGGGGAAAAACGTATTAATTTCAAAACCTAATGCATATTGATAATGATAGATAGGCATTGAACAAATAATTATGATTGATGATTTTTTTACGATATTTTGTTTTAAATTGTATTATCGCTCGTTGACATAAGAATTTTTTTTATGTGATTATATCTATGTCACAGGAATTTAGTTATGACTTTATTATCTGGTTTCCCTCTTAAAGATTGCCAATTACCTGCCTTTTAAATTCGCTTTCATTTGAAAAGAGATAAAAATAACTATAAAATAAAGTCACCATCGCCAAGCGCTCTACAAGGCGCTCCACCCAACCGCACCTCAGGCGTGCAAAGTAATTTCCTCAGCTCAATATTTCACAGTGCCCACACTAGCGGCATAAATATGAATAATCGACACCGTTCGCTTCGACAATACACATAAATTATTCGAAGCGAAAGCGATAGGGCCCGGTCGGCCCCGCTCCGCTGAGTTAAAGCGTACTCAAAGAGTAGCTATTATGTGCACGATTTATAACTAAATGTATTTGTTTATGAGGCCCATTTATCTGTTCGACGAGTTTAATTGTGGTGTAGAATATAATATAGGCTCAGGTCGCATATCAGATGAATGGCAGCACCCAGATGTATGTTTTCAACATTATAAAGAGATGGCCGAAGCCTTACCGAGATATTGAATTTACGTTGAGGGGTCGTGTCACTTTGAAGATGAAAAGACAAGCTTAATTTTAGCTGTATTGCGTGAGTAATGATCAACCGAGGACCTCTTAAACAAGCTAACGAGACTGACTGGATCAAAAAAGGCAGAGAAATGGGTGTTGAGGTAAAACTTAGAAGAGACAAAGGGGATTTAAAATCAAGTAGGCATTCAAGAGCTTCAACTTTCTGACTGACGAACTCGTTTACAAAAGTAAATGAATTAATTGAAACAAATGTTTTGAGTTTGACACGTGTACGAGTTGACTGAATGATCAATATATTAAGTTATATCTAGGAAACTTCCAAGCGACACATTTCGACAATTTAACGCACCAACATAACACCTGCATCACACGACACAAATTAGACTCACGGACACATGACGAATTCACAACTCCAACCTATTACAGAGCGACACAAACGTCTTTATGACAGCAATTTGCTGTACTCCTAATGTCAGTGACTGTCATTACATTGTGTATAATTTTGTGTCATTATTACAGCCAATTCACACGATTCCTGTAATCAGTGATCGTTAACTATAAGCGAATGAGATTACCCTTCAAACACAGTTTGCCCTCTGGTAGAGTTGTTAGTTGTATACCTGAGTTTGATTCGGTTACCTACTTAATGAACATTATCTTGCAATGGGAAATACACTTTATTTTTTTTGTCTCAAGTATCTTTAGTATTAACTATACAGGGTGGCAGATACATCAACTCACAAACTGAAAAGTTTTTGCGTAGAAATTTTTTCATAGACATTTTGTGTTTCATAAAAAAATGTAATACTTACGCGGTCAAAATGTATGGAAAAAGATTTTTTTAGGTTCAAAGTCATCTACTGTATCCATAGTAACAAGTTGCGTGTCGATGTCCTTACCACCAAGTACATTAACATAGTATGACGGAGAGCTGTGAAACTTTTCCTTTACGATCTAACTAAGAAACTCTACTCAATCTTTCTTTTTCTAACAGGTCAGTAGAATCAACAATATTCAAGATGATTGCAGTATAATGTCATCAGTATTCAAGACCATGACCCTCACATCACCACCCATGGACATTAATGGTCCTTTCAACCAAAAAGACCACCCTAGCCTTCTCGAAAGACCACACGAAATCATATACCAAAATAATGTACAAACTCCACAATTTTGTCAGTTACATAAAGCAATCAATTATGAAGGATATCAATAAGGAACTTAGCATTTCAGTAGTGGGCATAATAAGGTGCCCCGCTGGGCAACCGGCGCGTTTAACATGTTGGTAACTTTAATGTTGGTAATAAATTATATCGAGGCCCACTCGTTATTATAATAGAGGAGCACCGACATGATAATATAATAGAAGCGTGTGATATGAAAAATGTGTTGTGGGATGTGAGAGTTTACGCCCTTTTCCGGCTATCAGGAGGAGCTTTTACGAAATGATGTAAGAAACTTAATATCTCACAATTTCTCATTATTATTAGAATTATGTGAAACCACATTGCTGGTAAAATTGTAGTTGTTCACAACGAAAATGACAATCATACCTGTGATCCGCAGAATTTTAGGCGTATGCACCAAAATTCAAATGAAGGATTTATATGAAACTTTTGCTGCGGAAACTTCAGGATCTTTGATGATACTAATCAGTGATTTTCTTGTGTTCTAATTTTGTTGTTGTGCTTAGCATGTTCCGAAGAGCACTAATCTTTTCCTACGATGACCTCGCAGTGCTTACTATTATATACTAGCTACTGCAGTGTTTCTAGAAATTATTCGTAGTCTATTTGATTCACATAGAAAACCTTCAGTCCATTCAATCGGTTAAGCTCATGGTATAATAAAATATTATTAACAAACATTCTACCAACGGATTTACAAATATTAGCGGGACAATGTTAATAACACTGTTATTACCAAGTTATTGACTTCATAAAAGCAGCTTACTAACATTTAGGTCAGTTGTAAACCAGGTGCCATTTATTTACGTTTGTTGATATTAATTTGTTTGACTAAAGTTCAAACCTGTTGGGCTTAGTCTAGTTCGCAACCGGATTACGGGTCATATCAATTACTGATACAAAACTGTTCGAAATGTATTTATAATATTTCGTTGTTTATCGACTCTCTCTAAATCTCTGAGACCATTATTATGTTTGTAGATTACGTCCCCCTTCTTCTTAGCGTATCGATGCCAAAAAGATAAAATATTTTTGGCCCAAAATTCAGCTGCGCGAACTCCGTTCCCCTAAGGTTGTGGTTTGCTGTCACTATACTCTGTTCATTTTATGATGCATGATATGACGCTTTCAACTTATTTATATTAAGAGCAGCTTTCCGATTATTATTTTTATATATAATTATAATAATTAGGCACTGCAAGGCTTATTTTTATTTTTTTATTGTTTGTTTTGTCTGATGTATGTATCTGGTGTATTGTGTGTCTTTTAGTTTGTGCCAAATAAATGTATTTTCTTTCTTTCTTTTCTTTCAAAGGCTTCCCTTTCCTTTTTCCACTAAACTCTAGCCTAAGCCAATATGGACCAACCCTTTATATGTATTACATAAATTATGTATGTACCCACAGATATTGTAAAAGGTCAAAGTATAACCAAAATCCAAGGCGAAAATAAATTCAAGTGACAGGATTTTTTCATTCTTAGTGTTTTATTATCTTATATACAGGGTGGTCTGTTCTGTCAGCTACAATTGATGGCCACCTGCAGGAAAGCGTCGTAAAATTACCTACACCTAGCGTGTCCTAGGAAATTGATTTAATTTAATGTCTTGAGACTCGTAAAATAAATTAGTCAGGAAATAATATTGCAGAAACTAAGTGAAACTAACTGTTAAAATAGAGGAAGACCAAACAATCGATGAATGGATTAAAATATTAGATGACAGAAAATATAGCAAGGAAGAGTTTGAATACTGATGACGGCTAGTACAGATGTACACAATCAGCCTATAATGTTCCCACTGCTGGGACACAGATCTCCTATCTGTGAGAAGAAGTGGGCTATAATCTACCACGTGGACTCAGTTGCTAGATGTCACATGTCTTCAAACTTTTGGTTCTAGGACATGCCGGTTTCCTCACGTTGTTTTCGTTCACCGTTTCGGGGCCGTTACTTCGGGGCTAACACTGCTCTAGTAGAGATGTATGAAAGAAGAAGACATGCTCCCGAAATAAATTGGGACAAGAGATGAGGAAGCTGATGAGAAAGCTTACCAACAGAAATACTGAACACTATCGAACATTCTATTCCTAAACCCAAATTTTGTCACCACTTCTTAAAACATTTCTAAAATTATTTGTGCCTAGTTTAATTACAGCAGAACTATGCATCTTTCACACCTAGTTGGCATGGACAGAGGTGTTTAATAGATTGTCAATCGTCGCCACATAGTTGGCAGTTGACGGGCATTGCGCCGGCAGTAAATGCCAAAATGCCGAAAGACAGGTGACAAGTACAGTTCAAGATGATGTATGGACAGGTTTATTGTTTTAACTAACTGGGAATGTAGCTCCAGATAGTTGATATTTATTTTAATATTTTGTTATGTCAGGATCATTAATATACTTACTGACTCTGGTTTTAATCTATTTCGAACGGCAACTAAGCTATTTTTTTTTGTTATAATTTTCTTTGTGTGTAAATTATAATAGTCTCAGCTTGTACTGGTTGGTGGTTCTTTGAAGTTTCAATGTTGAATGGCTTCTCTTCCATATTTTCAAATGACAGACTGTGAACTTTTTGTATTTCCTTACATTTTGAAATCGCTTAAAAAAAGGTTGCTAGAACCTTGAGCCAGTTATGTTAGAACAACCGACTTTCCATTAATACTTATCTACCTAATTATTTATCTTCTTCATCCTTGCCAAAAAGTAACCAATTTATTTTGACCACTATTGTGTCGATCACTACCTATTACACCTATTATTTAACTATTTCAGGAATAATATTTAGTACCCTACCTTTACAGTCACCCATCCTACTACATCAACATTATAAAAGCAAGCAATCACGCAATATCTAATCTTATAAGCGCGATGACTTACAGTTCGTAACATAAGGAGTCATTAGGAGGAGTGGCTGATCCATCATCCTGTCAGGATCCCGCTCCCGTGTGACTTGGAGCCATTAGTGTCTTCATTCTGTGGCCGCTTTAATTACTTGTTTAGACGTAAGTCGAGGACGAGCTGAAAAATTTAAGTACTTTGGTGATTGTTTTAATTTTTGCAAGAATGAGTTTCAAATTTGACAAAATTTGTTTTTAGGATCAAAAGAGATGGCAGATAAGGCTTGCTCAGTTAACTTCCATAAGGAAGCACAATAAAATATTTCACCTGAACAAATTCACATTGAACACCTGAAAATCGACATTATAGCATCAAAGGGGTCACTTCTATTATGATATTTCGAGTGGAATAAAATATTATTCCCACTTTAATCAAATTTGTGACTCCAAGGACCGAACACATTAAATTAACCACCACGCCATTCGTGTAAATTATCTATATTGCCATCTATACCTCGACATGGAAACCCCCAGATATCAATCTACCAATATTGCTGATTTAAAATAAGAATCAACCGATCGATCAGGATCTAAGCTTCATAAAGTCGTTTTATCGAACGCCGAGGTAAACTTGCCAATAAATAATACTATATCTAGCCTCAGTCAATATAAATCACATATTAATACCAGATAATAAGATTAGTATGATTTCTCTGACAGATATTGATTGCCTAGCAAATAGATGGGGGGGTAGATTAGATATTGTTAATGTACTTATTACAGCTAATGATTGTGTGAGTCATATTCTGATCTCTGAACTCAAGATGTGAAAGGTGAAGTTGCATTGATGAGAGATGGTGAGAATAGATGTGTATATCGTGATGAATTAAAGAGCAGCTATAGATAATGAAAGAATCAAAGGAAATATAATATACAGTTAAGTTGTTGTTGCTTCTTTTATTGATGTTTTTTTAATAATACTGACAAAGAAAGCAACAGCACATACACATACAATTATACTGAAAAAGAAGAAAACGAAAGATAAAGTAGACCCGTTCTTCATTTTGAGCTCATTTATCTTCTGATTTATGTCTTTATTGCATCCTGACATAAATGGCATCTTATCCTGTAATTACCGTAACTACATAATTATCTGTACTTGCATTTCCTTCCAAATTGTTCGAAGTAGCCAATTTAGTATCGCATAAACTGCAGACAAAAATATCAGCAACAGATCTGATCACGGTGACCTCCCATAATTTTGCAACACGATATTATCCTTAAAGGTTATCAAAGCCTCTATAAAACTTATCTTGGTAAAAAAATTAAGTAATTTAACATTTTACTTTCTCACTCGACTCAAAGACCTAAATTACACGTTGAGTGTCATTAACCAAATGTCACGAACGATTGTCTCAAAGTGACATTAAAGAAAGCTACTTGGTAACGTGTCATTATAAAGATATAAGGGGCCAAGTTGACAACTTGGTTACAATAAAAATGAGTTTTGACGTTGACAAATTGCTGGCAGAGGGCGCCCCGGGCGGCCTGTTAATGTCGCTGGTGCGACTACAGTGTGTGCGGGCTTGGGGAAATTGTGGAAATATTTGCGGCTTGGATTTCTAAGTGGAAATATTTTAAATGCACTGTTAATTGGTATTTTGTAATGGGCATTTTCAACACCTTCTATTTAGATAATTCTAACTCGTCTTCAGTTTATTCAGGTCTATTTCGTGTTATTACTACAATGTTATGGATTCACTTATTATAATCAAAAGATAAGACAAAAGACCTAGAAGCGTAATTTTATTACAATCGATCGTGAGATATTATTACAACATGCATAATTTTGGCAAATACAGGTTTTCTACTTAATTTCCCATTTTAAAATTGATACTCGAAAATTAATATGTTGACCTTAATGTATGAAGTCATTAATTCATGTTTTATGATGTCAATTTATTATTTTAATGTCATGTTGGTTCGAAAAATTGGTAAATTATTAATAATTAAATTCACATTTTAATGAGCCTTCGAACATTTTATTTGATCAGCAGCAAGTTGTATTTAACAAGCAGATTGAAGAAAAAAGTTAAGAAGCATTATATTTGATAAATTGTATACTGATTTTACTGATATATTATTGGCATTCACTGGGTTCTGTCTATGTATTGTTAGGTTTGCTGAACAATAAAGATGTACAATATATTGCTGTGTATTTTCTGTATTTTAAGTATTTTATCAGTAGATTAGTGGCTTCTTTTAATTTCGACTCCAATACTTATTACGTAGGTATGATCTACTAGATGACTTAAGCTACCTACTCGTTTAGCTCATCTCTCGTTTCCTCCTCGCTCATCTCATCGCCGATACAAAGGCATCGTAGCCATTAGTGGCGTTCATCAATACAAGTGAGCAACGGTCATGCCGTGACTAGATAATGATTGAAAGAAGCTTCCACCAAGTTTGATCTTCTTGTAACTGATGAATACGTTTTGTATTTACTTTGTTCTGAGACTGTGCTTTGGATATTCGACATATTAACACTTGGTAACTTAATTTCTATAAAATGTTTTAGTTTTCAGTAATATAAATATGAAATTCCACCGAAGTAACTATAGTTACTTTTCAACAACTACGACTGATTTCATAGACGTAACCAGTTTATTTTCTTATACATATGGGTCACATCTATCCGTATGTTGTCGTTGCTAAATACTTTTCTCTTTTTTTCAGTTTCTTGCCCATTTTTCTCCATAAGTACCTACTACGCTTTTGAATGGGCAACTAGCTTCATCTTTCTAACTGACCGACCCCTTGACAATTCAAAAGTGCCTGTAATTTGTTTATTTGATATAAATGCTTCAAGTTTGAATATTGTGTTTTATACTATAACTTAACAGAAAAAAACGTTGTAAGGTTTAAACGTACACAATAAACCACTTAACGTAATTATTGTGTCAATATGTCATGTTTCTGACATTCACACCAAAGAATATAAACTAAATTCCAACGTTATGAGAACTTACGAAAGGCCTCTAAAATTAACTTTATACCTAGCAATAAATTTTATATTAAACCGACGTCGATAATGCTCATATAAATGTCTAGAAAGGATTAAACACAAATATACACAAGGAAAATAATATAACTCAATGCCGTTGAGTTCACGGTTTTTTTGTGACTAAAAATTAATACTTTTCATTCGACATGTAACTCTTCTTACATTGTCTATTAACAATATATCCGATTCGTAATGCATTGCGAATTGGTTACCATTAGGAACTTATTAATTTAATTATACCAAAGACATTCAACATGAAAAAATATCGTTAGCTAAAAAAAGTTTCAGCTTACTCAGAAAACAAAACCAACAATTCAACCCACCATTTTAAACCCAAATAAAATTAACACACAAATTCTAGAGCGCGAACTAAAGGTACAATTCTCAAGGCGCCAAGTGCAACCACCTCTCAAATCTGACAAGAGCATGAATAAATCATAACCGTTCTCTGTAATAAAGTAGCCATGTTTATCCGAACATTCATTTATCACCGTTTTGCCAGCCTACTATAAATTGACCCTTCAGAATTTGGTCCTTCGTTTCGCGTACAGGTCTTGGTGGCTGGTCCTTCGGCATTCATGATTGCAGCAGTCATCAATCAACCGGGTCGGTTAGAATGATGGTCGGTATATTGCGTAATGTGTTTGAAGAATGTTTATTTGTAAGCTTTTTGTGAGTTTTTTCAAGTTGCTTTTGTTGATTAATAGCTTGATGGATGGACCTCAAGGATGGGATTGCATTTTAATTGCAGGAATAATTTTGTTTGGGAAGATTAGTGCTGGCAGTGTTTTTAGTTTAATGTGTTGAGACTAATATGGAATTATTAAAAATCATTCTGCCCTACGGCCTACACCTTCTCGAAGAGAAGGAGGCCTGTGACCCATCAGTGGTAACATTATAGACTGATTATTATTCTGCCTTACACAAAAATGTGTTTATAGAATAGAAACATAACAAACAACAATACTGAAATAAGCTGTCACCAAAAAAGATCCTCAATAAATTACGTAGAAAGTAAACGGAGAACTTGTATATAGTGATGAGCTGGCTAATGAACAGTTCCAGTTCCAGTAAAGCAAAGCGGATCTAATGAAACATCTGAGAAAAAGCAAGAACCATTTTAAAAGTCTGAGTAAATGTAAAAAAGGACAAATAAAAACAAAACATATTGGTGATGACATACGAATTTCTGCACACATCGAAGAAGAAAATGAAATTTACGAAAACAAATATGACGTTATTAAATTGATAGCTTTCGCAGATGCCAAGAAACTTGAATATTTCATCGCTTCTGTGAACAAATGTGTCGATGTGCATTTGATAAACGTTGACAGTAATATAATTCGAAATGACACGTTGACAGAAATATAGCAATGTGTTGCTTGGAATAAAATTGAGGGTACTTCATTTGTGAAGATGTGAGTAAGCTTATTTTTTACTTCAATTTAAAAAAGAAATTAAATAAAAAAAAAAGAAAGAAATTAATTTAAAAGAAATTAATTTCTAGAAATTGCTTTATCAGTTACATACGTCATAATCTATTAAGTATTTATAGCCTCATGAATACTTATAATGCAATTCATACAATAAAATATATCATAGAGATTTATGATAATTATAGATTTATGCAATATGCTAATATGAAAAACTAGAAGATATGATGGATATTATTCACATCAATTCTAATTATATTCGTGCCAAAAATCTTAAATTGCGACTCATTTCTTGAATGAGCAGCATAAAAATAAAATGAAAGACACGTTTAATGTCAATGGCATTGACAAACGTTGAAAGGTGGACAATAAAACAATCATCAATCCAATTTATACTTAACGTCATCGTTTGAAATTGGATCAATTTTAGTCAATTTATCATAATGATTCATTATCATTGGTTATGTTGATAATGTATGACCTGAATGCATTATCTAGATTAGCTTTTATTAGTACGTAGGTATATATGGATGATATCATTTGTGAGTGATTTATGAGAGTAATTTTCGAATGTCTGCGGCTAAAGATAATTCTATATCCGTGCTGCGACGTTTATGATGTATTGTGGTGAAAGTAAAGTTGAAATCATAGCTAAAGTCCAAGATATTGCTTTATATTTCCCACTTTATTAATTTCAAAACGAAGACTTTGTTAAGAATAATCTGTTCAAAAACGAAATCTCTTTCCAGATCTGGAAATGTTTTACATACAGTGGCCTTAAAAAGTTAGTTGACATTTTTCCACTTCAGCTGTGACACACCACATTATGATTTAAAATTCTATTGATCCAAATGTTTGAACTGCTATACGTTGTTTTTGACAATTTCAACTACCTTTGACTTATCATAAAAAAAAATCAAGAAGGTAATGCCTTAGGAGTACCTGATATTTTTTTAAATTTTAAATCGTAGTGTGGCATCACAGCTGAAGTGGAAAAATGGCAACTAACTTTTGGAGGCCTCTTTACATGACTGTTATCGCCATTCTCCTTGGAAAATTAAACAATGTTTTCAAATAATATTTATTTCATCGTACTGTTTCAAAGGATACAAAGAGTAAGAGTGAGGAGTAGGAGTGTCAATTATGTAATAATAAATTAACACGCAAATATACATATTTTATTAAGCGAATTAATTGATATAATTTCCTTAAAATCGCAAGCATGTCACGTCGTAGATTCATAGTATGATTGATGTAATCAATTTATACCTAAACCAATCTAACGACGACACGGTTGGCGCAGTGGCTGAGCAATCGACTGCTGCCCTGCGTGTCGCGGGTTCGATTCCCGCACGGAACAAATATTTGTATTGCCTACAGGCAGTTGTTCCGGGTCTGGCTGTTTGTGTATGTGAGTTTAAATGTTTATAAACGCACCCACGATACAGGAGAAATTCCTAATGCGGGGCCACGTTTAAAAAAAAATCATGATGCTTTAATAAATCTAATTATCAAGTAAACTTTACATCAGAGGAATTGTACCAAAAATGTTTTTTATCTTAATTATTTTGATTTTCATTGGGTTTCCCAAATTATTTCCAAGAACCCATTGTATTTGTTCAATATTTGGGTAACACTTCTACATTTATAGTGACGTAGTATTTTGTTTCTATCGGATTATGAAGTAACCTTTTTAGAATCACGACTTTTGACTGCGTGGGAAGTTCTACAGCTTAACATAATTTGAATGAAATCGCCATAAAAGTTGTTTGCAGGAGTACCTTGTAAGCATTCACGACTTTACTATTCATGTCAGAATACGTTTCTTATCGAAACAAGTCTCTAGAACAAAGTTGTACAGCTGTATTTACTAAAGTAAGTTTTTATTGTTACGAAAAATATGGAAACTACGAAAAATAAGACGTTATGTAGGATCCTGCCACCATAATTGCCGATACGTGATCTTATAATTACAAATAACCATCAATTTACCATCAAGTCGTTAACCATAGCAGACGCATTTCGATAAAAATCTACGTCATTCCTCTTCATTTTATGACTGCAATTTAGTGTTCAATCATGTTAATTTACGTGAAATCTGTCTGGAAATGAAACATAATAATTTAACGATCTCTTTGATATTCATAATTGACTGGTCTGACTTCAAAATTTTCTAAAACACACTATTACATCCGAGCTATCAAAAGCCCAACACTAAAAAGATGAAGACAGAAAAAGACAGACAACACTATCATTAGAGAGTTGGGTCTAACTCTAACCTTATCGCATTCGAATAGGGTATAAATTAGATTATCAAAGGAAGAAGTATCAAGTAATTACTCACGGCCGGCGGCGTGATACCGATTGACTTTGATAAAACGCCCCAACCTACTTGTTTAACACGATTTATTACCTGCAAGCCACGAGAGAGGGCCTGGACGGCCGTCGCAGAGAATCTAGAATTTTATTAGATGTTGGAGGTGATAATGCCGTGAGGTGATAATTCGAAGACTTGAGAAATATCTGAGGGCTTATTAGTTGTCGTGTGTGAAGGAGTAGATATGTATGGATTGGGTTCTCATCATGCATCTTTGCTAGCTGTTGGATGTGTCAGCTAGTTGAATAATGATGCCAAAGCTGATTCTTTGGTCAATGTTTCATTCATCGATACTTCTATTCAGACTGATACTTACGTGTCAAACTTGTAAAGTGAAATAAAACGGCAATCAAGGGGAGAGGCTTATGCCCAGTTGTAGAATGACACAGGCTACCAATGAAATTGTACAAACCAATTTCATATTGCAAAAGTCACATCCTATCAATATTACATAATCCAACACGCAACTAGTGCGCAAAACCATAATAATGAATATTGTCACAATCAGAATCTTCCATCGACGCTTGCGCATGTCATGCTACAAGAACCACATTTGATTAACCCTACAATTAACCCTAGAAATCTATTTCCATTTTAACGTCAATTGATATTGATTCCTCTTGACATATCGGTCGACTCGGTGGAACGTAACATTTCAATTGTAGATCAAATGATTTTTGCCCTGGACGTAAACGATAGTATCGTCAATATTAGCCGGGTGGTCGTACACAATTATGACTGTGAATAATATCAAAAGGGAATAGCAATTAAAATGTAACGCTTCATTAATTTGGGAAAAAATTAAAGGTCAGTCGATATAGATGTTTTGTGCGTCAGAGATGGTTAATAGAATGTAATCAATTGCTAATGTGTTTGCGGGTTAGGTAAAAAATGTATTGGTTATTGTGCGTTTTTGCCGCAGGTGATGTTTGTATACTAAGAGTGTGAATCGATAATCATCATGATATAATTATTATGATGGTGTTTGTGTATTGGTGGTTGTTTAGAAGGAAAAGAAACATCTTATTGTGTTGCTTGATTGTTGTTATGTCTCATTCATAATTACCAAAAAAATGTTCAAAGCTTGCTACAATATACTGTAGTTCATCATAAAACTGGGTAATGTAAAGAAACAACGTTGTTGCTTTATATAAAGCGGGTATTTTAAATATAGTAATTATTTAACAGCGTTTACATTATCTAACTAAAATATAATCAAATCTCTGAGATCTTGTTGTTCTTAGCAATCACCTTAACTGCATTTTTTTTAACCCTGATAGAGCTGCTCTAACACTAAATTCAGCAGATGCTACATTGTCTTTTGTGATCAATATTGCATTCATTTCATTATCGAATTCATCGAATTGTGATCTAACATTTCTACATACTAATAAGAATAAACTACCGCATCCACCACACATTCTGTCTAAATTGTTTCCCACTCCTCGGGCCTCACAGCGCGATGATCTATCAACTTGTCTTCACAAGATTAATGCGTGCAGATGATTGACGATTCGCGTTGTCGGCGTGCTTCTAATGGTACATATGGCCAATCTTTGGAGCTTGGCAGTTGTTGGCGACAGATATTGGTTCACCAACACTCTTCTGTATTTTCACACCCGTTTTCTTTCGAACGTGTGTAGAATTTTAAGCAGTATTAGCTTGGGAACTTCACTTACGTTTGGGTGGTCCACATTCTTCAACCCTAACTCCGTTGTGAAAGTGAGTGAAAGTCTATCTGGGTATGGACACACAAAGTCTTATCCGCAGTAAAGTTTTAGTGGTCCTATAAAGTACAATGTTATGACTGGCCAATGGAATGCCTCTAGAATGGCAGATGTTGGATACAATGCAATGTTTATTGTCATCAAATAATTGTCTTTGAAAGACGTCATGTACAAAGTTGCCAGTTGGCCATCCTGTGTAAAATTATTACGAGTATTAACTTACAATCAGTTAATTCATATTGCTGTCAACATTATGTTTACTTCAGTCTCTCATAAAATCTGTTTGGGTTCTGGGTGGTCTTCATTACGATGTCAATAAACATTACTATCTTGTTGTTCTTGAGTCAATCGATTTTATGCCATTTTTAGCACCAGATACAATATCATATTATTTCCTTGTGTGGGCAGCAGGACAAAAATCATTTCACGTATTCCAATTTGGAATAAAACTTTATACGCCCCAAGAATGCTGAGACGAAACTAAAAAAAATAACATGCCCGCTTTGTACAAACATTGGTCAGTAACAACCAACAAAAAAGTTGGCACACAGTTAAAAACGAGGCATGAAAGCTTATTTATAAGACGTCTTGGCGGATGTCTAGTAGACAATAACGTGTGTTAAACTTAAATCAACTTGTCTCACGATCAAACAAAAATGTTAGACCACTTTATTCCTTTTGATTTTTCTACGAAATATTTTCTTCGTTGACTCAGCGTAGATGTATTGAGGATTCCATTAGCATAGTAAACATGGTTTTCATTTGAAATATGTGAGTGCTTGTGTTTGCTTAGTGTTGACTGTTTTGTGGTGTAATGCAATGTGTTGCTTGCATTTTTTCGTAGGTATAGCAATTGTTAATATGGCAACACAACAGAAGTCATCTAGATTTGTTCTAGAAGAATAATTGGGATATTCCAGAATAATAATTTTGTTTAGTTTGACATGAATGCAAATAGGTACATAGAATTGCACTCATTGTAAAAGAACTAATGAGTCTCAAAGAAAAGTTGTGAAAACAACGCAATAATCGCCCATTAGCTACTGAACACCACTGAACATAGCGTCATTATCATCATTGTTTCCACTAATGACACCACTTAACGAGTGCTCGTTAAACTGGCTATCACCATACAATTGTCAAAGAACATCAAACAAAGAAACATATCAAACAGCATCGTAATTTTCCTCAATTCGTCATTACCTCTCATTATATAATTTACCTGGCTCCCGTTAGTAAAACACGTAATTCGAGTTGTTCTTCGTGCAAGTAATAAAATCTAGATTACTGTGAATCTAATTATGAACACAACAGCTCGGTGCAATTATTTCAAATCTGATAGACATGAATCTTGGAAACCATCGCGTGACCGTCGGCTTGGAGCGGGCCGTCAATCATAAGGTGTCAAAGCATAAATAGTTACTGGAAAAGTAGACGCGACTAGTTTTTCCGTTTTAATTTTTCATGCTCCTTTTGCTTTTGCACACAAAGGAAATTGATATTCATGTTTGTAACGGACTCACCTATAATTTTTTCCAATGGTTTCTTTTTCACATCGCTTTTTTACCCAGTCTTCATCAAGTGTATCCTTGGCAGACGATTATGTGATTAAAGCAACTGGTCGTCGTCCACGTTTGTTTCTGCCTTTCAAGCGTAAATACAGGTCATTAGTTAGTTTACTAGTATGGCAGCTATTTAAAATGCAACTGGCTCATTTGCTGTTTAAAAATCAGTTTTATTCTCATTTAAATATTCTTTACCTTAATTCTACACTTTAAGTTATTTCAAAGAATATATTACCCGTCGAATCTGTTTAACTTCTTAACCTAATCTTTATTCGTTTAGCAATGAAAAACCGCACCCGTGTTGAAGTCTGTCATCACTGCGAAACAATAATGAACGAGAGAATGTTCACGTTCATTATAAGCGACTTAATTAATGGCAATAATTTGCATCAGTGTTGCAAATATAATTTATTGTTCCTGAGATTCTGTTTCATGTAAAACAGATAAGTGATCAACATCCAGTCATTGTTGATAGTAGAAGCTGCCACTTATTTTCCTCTTTTGACAAATGATGGTTAAGCAACCAAACAAGTAAGTGGTAAAGTTGAAGTAAGTGAAGGTAAGTCAGAAAAGAAGACCATCGACAATGACAAGGATGCCCATGCACATCGAAGGTTGGAGTACTAATCATAACAAAGTACCAGTAACTTATCTTGTCAAAGGTGAAATAAAATATCATCGTAATGTTCACCTTATAGCTATCAAACAAATGAGACATCATCAAACGTGTCGTGTAAGTGTCAACGTTGCAACGATTGCGTGCGCCCGCGGCTACAGCGCGGCAGCGTTGAAATATTAGCCCGGGAGTCAGAGCGTGAAATTAATTCTTAGAACGTAAACATAATGCGTTTTTGTCCCGATCGATTTGAATTTTATCTATTGGGATTAATGGTAATTGGAATTTTAATCTTGAATGTTTTGAATGGATGAAAGGTTTGCGTTTTTTACTTTTGACAGGATGAGTAATGAGCATTTTTTTGCCACTGAAGTATTTTCTGTGTGGTTCTAATTAAAATAGATAAGATTTATTGTTTCTAGTTCATAAGTAGGTAAATATGTTTTTCTTTAAAAAACAGTGAGACTCAAGAAGATTTTGGTACCATACTTGTTACCGACCCCAACATAGTTGGAAAAAGGCTAGGCTAGGGGATGATGATGACTTGTTATACTAATCAAGGTAGATAAAGCTCTAACATCTCAACTTGAACGTAGAGCAGAGGAAATAGGTTCTAAGATGGACTGTATACCATTCTATTTATGCATAATATGTATATGAAACGTAATTACACCTGCACCCAACAAGATATTAAAAGTTATAGATAACCATCTATCACGTTAATAGTAATAATTATTCATCACTTCATCCACAAGGAAAGTGAGAGTAAAAACCGCTTATATTTCAATTTAAACTTGGCACGACTACCAATTTGTATTTACGTCTGGGCAACGGCCGATCCAATTAATCTGATTGATTCGACTGATTGAATAATATTGATTGGTTAACGCTTTAGAAATGATTGGGATAGAAACGTTGATTATTGAAAAGGATATTATAAAAGGACGGATTGTGAATCCTTTGCTAAAGGTCTTGGCAGTTTGGGTGTGGAATTTAATTAGAAACTATAACAAAATGGCTCCATGGTGTGTAATCGTATAATATATTGTTGAATTCGTATGGCTGATTGCTACATAAACAAAATAGTGACGCTAAATATAAAACTTAATTGTAATGGAAGCTCAATATTCATTCATCTCAACTTTACAGTTTTTAAGGACCTAATAAATAAACTTCGAGACCAATAACGGAACACACTGATGAAATCCCAGCTCTCGAGCTATGTATCGTCAGTAAATCAGTTGCAGACAACATCGCATGTCTATTGCCTTGAGATTCTCAATAAAACTCTAAATGCATTTTCCTTGACAGAATATTAATTATGAGTGAAAAACACAGCATCCTATTTCTTGAAATGCCAATCTTACTAACACACAGGACAGTAATGCAGTATTTTAATAAAAATCTCGAGTCAAGGTAATAGACATGGTTTTGGCATGGGATTCTTATTAAAACGCTATGTGTGATTTGCTTGACAGAACATTTATTCGGGGAAAACACAGCATTCCTCTTCATCAAAAATAAAACTTACTAAACATATGGCACCAATGTGGAGGAGTCGGAGGAGTTGGAGTTACTGTTCCAAATTCTTTAGAAATGACAACATCACACATCTTTTTGATGCTTTGGAATGTAAAAAGGACAATGCTTCTACAGCAGCAGGACGACTAGTAAGTTTTGGTGTCAACTAAGAGAAGTGTTTCTTCATCAAGAATATGATCATTGATTTCATTCAGCACTAGCTGTCCTTGGAAACATTCTTTAGATGCACTTAAGAGTGGTCGTATAATAAAGACTCAAATTTTATCAGACTAATATCATGAAAATCTGATAATTTAACTAGCTTATATCAACCCTAGAACTCCAAGCTCCTAGCCTATGTATCAGCAATAAATCAGTTGCGGGCAACGTCGCGTGTAGAACTCGAGATTATAAATAAACGAAACGCAACGCAGACTGGACACGACACTTCGTTTAATAGTACACAACGTTCTGACGTGAACGATGCCGCGTTGATAGGCAAACTGCCATTTCTTGCGGATTAATTTATCGAGCGAGTATTTGTCGCTATTGTTCAATGTTGGATGGTTGGAGAGGTGTGAATTGAATAACTATGTTGGATTCCAAGACGTCGGAATCCATGCGTTCTTTGTCAATGAATTTTATTTGTGATGTAATATCAGGTCTGGATGAATGGCATTGAATAATGATGATCGAAAAAAAGAGTATACAGAGACCCTTATGGAAAAAGCAAAGTGTTCAATAATAGACTCAGCGTTGGAAGTTGACTTGAAGTTTTCGAAGTGACTTTAACGTGCCAAAGCTATATATAATTATAAATAATAGCTATATATAATTTCCTAAGAAAATGTCTTACAAGGAGCTTTGGCATTCTCTCAGTAACAAACACACCTAAAATCATGCCCTACCCAGCCATGAAGTAGCTACGCACAAGACAGTTTTATCTTTTTGTTTTATTTGTGACAATATATGCCCACTATCCGAGCCCTTATTTATATCAACAAACATATAAATATCAGCCAAAAAACACAACGAAACTTGCAATAAATTCCCCACTTTCCACAAATCAGTGACCGGCAACGGACGGGCGTCGAAAAGTTATGTCACTCTCATGTCCGCGTGTCACGTCATGACGTCCAACATGCCGCGAACGTGACGGCCTGTCACGCTGACGGCCGCCGGTAATTAGCTAATTGCGACATAACTTTCACTGCGGTAACAAACACTTTTATTACAAGGGAATACGGTTGTATTTTGGCTGTTAGGATGAAGAACCAAAATGTGCTTCATAATTTTCGCCTCATTAAAACAGCGCGTGAATCACAAATGATTGATGCTTATTGCGTTGCAATAAAGTTTATTTTGGTATGTTTTGGCGCGACGTTGATCGCTTGTTGTGATGTGTAGACAATGGTAACTGACGTGGTTATGACTGCGTCAGTAAATCCCTTAATGAGCTAATCTGACGGATATTGATTGACGGTCTGCATCAGCTCATAGATTAATGGATTTGTTTGTCGGATTTTTTGTGTCACATGTTAATGTCAGTGTTTGCGGACGTCACAAAAAGTTAATTATTGAAAATTAAAGTCGTGTAAGCGCTTCATAAATAAGTACTTAATATGAAAGTTCAAGGAAACGTGTTTCACGTGTTTTAAGGAAACCATTTCGAAATCATTTATAAAAATATTAATGTTGTGAAACTTTTGTTGGTTTTTGTTTCTCAAAGATTAATTCTAATGATTGTTTGCAGAAGGAACAAGTACTTATTACCTAATCATAGTAGATAATAGACGTTAAGCCTATTGCACATTATTTTGGAGTACGGAGGGAAAGCATACTAAGCTCAGTATCCCTATATTGGACCAGTCATCTATATTAATAATAAAGCTGAAGAGTTTGTTTGTTTGAACGCACTAATCTCTAGAACGACCGGTCGGATTTAAAAAATAATTTTTGCATTTGCATAGCCCAATTTTAGAAGGCTATTTAACATCAGGCTACGAATCTTGGAAGTCGAGCAAAAATAAAAAAGTCTGAATACGATAAGAAGAATAACGAACGATACGAAATAATAGCGCAAAAGGGTGATGCGATGCGACGGGTGGGACGTGGGACGGGGTAACAATAAATTTCACGCGGACGAAGTCGCGGGCAGAAGCTAGATGAAAATAAAGAAATGATGTAGTATATAAAAACATGAACAATAAATCAAGTTACATTTAATTACTGGGTTATTTTCACACGGAAAATCAGTAAAATAAATACAATATGCATGGGAAATCCTACAACCACCATACAAAAAACAGTACATGATTTTTCCATTCACATCTCGTAGAACAATTACTCAATTTGATTGACCGTTGACAATGATCGCTGTCAACGAATGCCAATTAATTGCTCATTGTCACGCAGCCATCGATACGGCCTTACGGCCTATTATCAAGAACAGAATGGCGGCCATTTTTTATTGTTTTAATAATCAAAGTTTATTGGGGTTGTGGGATTAATTGGTTGATTGACAGATGTTATGGATTCTGGTGACGTAAATGGTACAATGGTATTTTACTATTAGTGCATCAATTGTTTTGTTTTTTCTTTGTGCTTGATTTTAGAGAAAGAGAACAAGGCTACGCTTATTGTTTGCAGACGAATCATCATCATCATCATCATTTCAGCCAAAAAGATATTCACTGCTGGACATAGGCCCCCACCCCCCGAGCACCGCAACTTGAACCGGTTCTGTGCTTCGCACATCCAACGGATTCCTGTGGCCTTCATAATGCCATCGGTTCACCTTATGGGAGGCCTCTCCCAACGCTACGTCTTCCGGTATGCGGTTGCTACTCCAGAACCTTTCGGCCTCATCGGCCATCTGTTCTACGCTGTTGTACGGATGAATATCTACCACTAAAACAGTCTACGAATTCAATGACGACTAAAACTTACGAAGACCCACTATTTGTATATGCATGTATGTTTCTTGTAGAGTAGGATATTTCAATATCCCGTTACACGTCTCTGGTATTCAACATGCAAAATCTAGTTCAAAATTCTGTGTGAAGTGGCGGCATCAGCGCAGCGTGAAAGCCTGCATTATGTCGCGAGCGTGTTAACTTAGCCACGTGACGTCTGCCAGGATAACGTCACGCTGTCTTATAACTAATACCTACCTTGTACTGAAGGTAAAGCTATTGGATTTCCTGACTATGATTTGTAATACTACTCCTTAGTTGTCATGATCAATAAGTTATCATTTGTAGCTTCAAAATTTGTTTTATCAAAAAAACTTTAAGTATTTAATTTGTTTATTGCTTTATTTTAGAGCACCCTATTTAGAACCTTCTAGCATTGTTTTATAATAATAAAACAATGCTAGAAGGTTCTACTTTTTATTTATTTATTTAATAAATAAATAAAAAATAACAATAACGAGTATGCAAATTATATTTTTATAATTGTTTTTAGTTGCATAAAAAGTACATTAACCAATAGAAACTACATTGTAGCAAAAGGCAAATGCAACACGGAAATTCTATGGATAGCGGACACCACAGCGTGTTAGGTGTCAGCGTGACATATTGTTCACTTGACACAATGACGTGATAGCTGACGTCCAGCGTAATTCATTGTTACGTCAGCTCTTGCATTATAATAACATAATATAAAATCACCCATATTTCGCCAGTTATGTTTATGTTCCACGTAACAGGGAGCAAGTCTATTATTAGCTTTCAATTCATGCAAATAAAAGTGCAACGACAAAGGTCAACTGTTCATAATTACTACAATAATCCTCTTACCAAATTTCAGAATTGAATGTGGAGCTTCGTCCACCGCAGCGTGTCAGGTGACAGCGTGACAGATCAGCCGCGTGACACGCTGGCGGGCGTGACGGCTGATGTCCGGCGTGATTTATTGTTACGTTTTATTTGTGTGTTGTAATTTTGGAAAAAGGGAATACTTGGTCCTCTCTTGTTTCGAAAATGAGAGAGGAGTGAATTGGTGTGAGATATCTATCTTTATTTTGATAAATATTTAAAAAATATGATAAAAGTTTGAACCTTAAAGAGACTATTTCCATAACTTGTTGTTCAAATAATTTAAGCACACGACTACCTCGTTGGTCTAGTGGTCGCAAGCGCGACTGCTGGGCATGAGGTCTTGGGTTCGATTCCCAGGTCGGACAGTGTTATTAATAGAGTCCGACCGAAACTGGTTTTCCGGCCGAAACCGAAACCCAAACTCACGTGGTTAAGTATAAAATTCCTTAAAATAATGAAATTTGATGCATTTTACCCATTATTCTGCATTAATTAGGACATGAAATGGAAACAGAATATTAATTTTGTTGAAATCATTTATTTATTATAATATAAAAAAATATTAATAATATTTTTATTATTTTTTCAAATTAAGTTCTCATAGCAAAATGTTTATCAGTTATCAATAAATCAAATCACTAATTGTTACTATTTCGGTTTCGGCAAAAGTTTCGGCCAATTTTGACTGAAACCGAAACTACCGCCGAAACTTGATTTTTAGCCGAAACTCGGCCGAAACCGAAACGGAACTTTCGGTCGGACACTAGTTATTAAGTTTTTCCATTACTTTCTCAGTAGCAGCCCGAAGTCTGGATTCAGGTCCGGTCTGTGTTCGATGGCAACAGGATCGTCCCCTCTGTTACGTGAGACTTAAACATTACTAGCGAAATTTGGGTGTACTATACATAGATAACTCTGCCTAACCCTTTGCGGGAACCAAGGCGTAATGTTATGTTTTATGTAATGAAGTCACTGTGACCTTCTCACAACAGGATAAACACATACGGGACATCATCAATTTCAGTAATTACGGCGCTTAATTACACTAAAACCTTGAATTAAATAGTTAAATTAAATGAAGATATCATCTGTCAGCCCCAGTCGGAGTATCATCAATCTTGTCCTTATTTACTTGCAATTTGAAACATCATTTGGAGTAACCTCGACTTTGTCAAACCTGAAGGATTTTAATGCTACGATTTGTGAGTATAGCTATTTTAATATTAGTATTTAAGAGCTTTTGTAGTAACTGTTTTTATGTGAAAACACTGCTTCAGCTACATCTGCTTAGAAAATTTAAAACGATTAGGAAGATTATCTACTGAGAATTTTGATACTATTGGGTAGATAGTGAGATCAATTTAATACATAACTGATATGAGTTGATTACTTTGGGAAAATAGTTTCAGTGAAGGGAGTCCCCATGCTTTCTGCACTCCCTTCCCTTTAGGGGTTCAATTCAAGGCTGTTGAGGCCTTACGGGTGGTTCGGTTTTGAGGCGCTGAATACGAGTCTTGAGCCTTGTATGAGTGCACCAAAAATACAAAAAATCGAAGTAGGTGGCGATAAATTGTGAGGCGAATCACATCAGCTCTTAGACAAGAAACTACATGAGGACCACGACCGCCCTGATAAGAGTGCTATGAAGAAGAAGCAGCAAACGTTGTAATTGTCATACAACGTATTTTTTTTTTTATATCCCATAACTCTAGGGGGTCATTGTACTTATCATTATGAACAACTTTTACTATGGGACCAAACCCGAAATCGCGAAACAAAAATCTGGTGTTCCCTACATTTTGACGAGTTATACGAAAACAAATGTAGGGAACAGCTGATTTTTTTTCGCGCTTTCAGGTTTGGTCTCATAGTAAAAGTTGTTCATAATGATAAGTACAATGACCCCCTAGAGTTATGGGATATAAAAAAAACACATTGTATAGACTTTCCAAAGTTAACATGCAGTCAACAACTAGCAGTTTACATAAGGTCAGATAAAATTCAAAAAAATATAATAGGTATAGCTCTTCTCGACAGCAGGAAAAAATAGTGTGCTATAATTCCTATCAAAAACTAAGAAGAAACAGCCCACCCCATTACGAGCAACACCTGTAGCCGACTGTAAAGAAAGTGATTCATGGTACGTTTCAGACGCGAACGTTTAAACGCTTGCCTGTGACAAGATACAGCGGCGGCCGCGATTCTAATTGACACGTCTGCGAGGAACGGAAGTAGGGACGATAGGATGTTAGTTAGGAGAGTATCGATAGGGAGTTACTTTATTTTCCAGAACGTTGTAACTCCTCTAACCAGAGAAAGAGAAAGGTAGACTTAGGTATTACTATATTTTAAGATCTTGCCATCTAACCCCTGCAAACCTGCAATTTCTCAACGGTCCCCAAAACTTTGGGTTTTGAATTACTAACAGTAACTATAGTGATAGGTAAGGAAGTTTACATAAACCAACTAATTCTTAAACATTTTCTAAGACATACTGACTGATCACGTAGTACGACGAATGTTCACTCCTCCGCAGGCTGAAAGTGAACTCCTCAATGCATTTATGAGTATAGCAGCCAAATATTAAAAGGTACAGTAACATAATACACATACAAACATAAAATATCACAGCCACAAAGTCGTTTCTAAGGATAATGCCAGAAACTTGATATATGCCATTATACCAGCTATAATAAAGTCCATGTTGTATAACGCGTTGTTAAAGCATCTGCATCAATATAACATCAAGCTAGGCGTATTACATTGTTAAAATAGGTTGTCTATTTCCTCGATATCGACCCCCAGCTCATCACTATCGATCATCAGAAGACAGGCGGAAGGCGGCGACGGAAGTAATGGCGCGCGCTGTCAACGGTTGTCGCGACATGCGACTGCGACTAGCTTTGTTACAGTTGCGGCTGAGTGCGACTTGTCGAAGTTTGGATGTGTCTTGTCTTGAAATGTTGTAGTTCAATGCTACTGGTAAGACTATTTTCATTATCCTACTTCCTATTGATATTATAAACGCGAAAGTTTGTGAGGATGAATGGATGGATCATCCATCCATCCATCCATCCTCACAAACTTTCGCGTTTATACTCTTTCTCACAAAAACTACTGAACGAATTTGGATTAAATTTAGCACACATATTTATAGTTCATAACCAGGATTGACACGTATTAAGATACTTTTTATCCCGATATTCCCACGGGATCGAGACTTATGCGGGTAAAGCCGCGTACCACTGCTAGTTAGTATATAAATTACGTAGGATGGCGGGATGAACGGGACAGATTCTGCCAAAACTATGGAGAAAAAAGCACGAGATCGCGAAAGATGGAAAAGTATAGCCAACCTGAGCCAACTCACGAGTGCCAGAAAAGGCTAAAAGAATTTTGTTTAATATTCCTACCGGTTCAGCGGGTCTCTTCTCTATGCACGAAGTCCGTAGTTTCGGCGGACGTTACGGGCGTTTCCTACTGCGTATTACTTATGGACATAACTAATAGTTATAGTGAATGACAATATGATTTGACAGTGTTCCCTTTCGATATATTTTTGCTCGTCCGAAAAATTTAATTTGACACTCGTTTTAACGGCTAACTACATACTTTCGAACGGCCCCATGTCCTCGTTGACAGACTTAGAGAATAGACGTGACATGCTCAACACTTTCCTCGTACAGTACGGAGGTAACCTCTTAAGACGCCACGTAAAGTCAGCAACGCCTTCCTGTCTTCCTTTTTTGCCTAGTGTCTTGTCATGTCAATTCTTTCACCATTTTTGAGGAAACCCACAACCATTAGGGGACAAAGCCGAGTGGCAACCACAAGTTCTGACCTTGGCAGTCTCACGAAGGTTTTGCTTTCAATAGTTTATGACCTGACGCTAAAATTTAAACAGAAATATAATGTTTAGTTGGACTATTATGTAACCCAAGTCTGGACTGTCGATATACTATGTCCAATGTTTCAATATTTGTATGATTTATGTAAATGCACTCTGTAACGTTGATTGACAGCCGTTTTGTGTCAAAAACAATAGGTAGTACCAACGTGGTTGGCACGTCATAGGGGGTGAGAAGTCAAGACCATTTGCTGATTTTAAAGACAGTCTTCAATGTGAGTTTGACTGTCAATTTTCAAAATGGCCTGTGAATTTCAAGGTTTCTAATTTATATTTTGATGGAATGTGAAGTTTTCTGCACGGAAGTTGATATAAAAGATAAGTTATTACTCAATGAAAACTTAAGTAAAACTGTTAACGGTTTTCAAGTTACATATTTTATTATTTTCCGTCACAATTACGAAATCCCCAACCCAACACTAAACCACAGTAATTACATAAAAAACAACGAGCAATAAATTAGTGCAAAAATACAGCGAATTATGCAAATATATCGTGTGCAATTTACTCGGAAAACCTTATCAAGTAAAAAATATGAGTTCTAAGTGCAGTGTGATTATCTTGATTCTAATCAATGCTAAGTTAATTATGATTTATGGACGGTTCAATCCGACGTGGTTTGACTGCGGACGTCGGGACCTTTGGGAGGATATTGCCAACTACGCGGTGGAATTTTTACTGTGATATGTTGGCAAATATGACAGCCTACGTGATGGGTACCTATCACGTCGACACTTGTAACCCCCGGTTGGTCATGAAAGAAAACTTGAAAGCAGAGTCAAGTATGGTGCATGGCCGTAACTGGAACAATACATACTTAACTCTGCTAGAGGAAATTCCCCTGCTAGAACTGTCTAAAAAGAACTTTCATTATGAAAAGGAGTTCTTTGCCCGTTCTTCTCCATAGGTATCTACTACGCTTTGGGATGTGCAACTAGCTTCATCTGTTTGACTGACCGCCCCCTTTTTTTTTTTTTTTTTTTTGAGGATGGGAAATCATCAAATGACTCCTCCCGCTCTGGGTGGAGCAGAAGGGAGTGTCAGACTTTTACTGACTAAAACCCACCCGTGTTCCTTCCTTAGCCCTTTATGTTCCAGGGCAGCGGTAAACCCTTTCGGATGGTCCCGCTACCCTGGCAGGCTTCGGCCCTGTGGGGCCCCGTCACTTTGCTGACATCTCTTTGAGGCGCGCGTGGAACACGAACACGCCGTCCGGCACGGGCCTAGTCCTGATCGGACGGAGAGCTACCCATTACTCTCCGCCCGCAGGCCCGCGCCTACGGTGGCCGGGAGTCGTCACGCGGCTCCCGACGCCCGGAGCGTCTCCCGCGGCGGCTGAGGCGTGAGGTGCGCAAGGCGCGTTCCCTCGCCCACCCCGCCACCTCCTTCGCTAGCATGACTGCTTCGCAGAAGGAGGTGACTGCCTCCCACTCCCTCTCACCCCGGACCATGGCTTGAACCAGGGCCGGACGCGAGAGGTCGCCGCCGCTGCCAATCGCCTCTACGAGGACACGGCGGTGCTCTGCCCAAGCAGGGCAGACCTCCACCGTATGCTCCACCGTGTCCTCTGGGCGATCCTGACAGTGGTGACACCCGGGCGTCTCCTCCCGCCTGATGATGTGCAGGAACCTCCCGAAACATCCGTGTCCGGAGAGGACCTGCGTCAGGCGGTAGGTGAGAACGCCGTGACGTCTCTCTAGCCACTCCTCAAAGAGGGGTCTTACCGCCGCTATCGTGGCGTGCCCTGCGCTGGGTTGCGATAGTCGCTCCTTCCATGCCACCATGAGGTCGCGCCGGAGGTTCGTCCGCTCCGCCGCGGTTTGCCGCGGATGCGGAGTTTCCCCCCGGCGTAGTGCCTCCGCGCGCCAATCATATAGGCGCGCGAGGACTATCGCCTCCAGATCCCATGGTGGCAGTCCGGCAAGGAGGCTTGCTGCCTCGCCCGAGATCGTGCGGTAGCCCCGGATCAGCCTTACGGCTACCACCTTTTGGGGCGCGTTCAGGTAGTGTGCGGCTCGAAGCCGCAGTGAACGCGCCCATACCGGGGCCCCATATAGGGCCATGGACCGCACGACCCCCGCGTAAAGCCTCCGGCAGGAGGCGTTTGGCCCCCTCAGGTTGGGCAAGAGCCGCTTTAGGGCGGCCCCGGCCCGTTCCAGTTTGGGGGCCAAACGTCGGAAGTGCTCGACGAAGTTCCATCGACTGTCGAGGACGAGACCCAGGTACCTCATCGTGGTCTCGACGCCGATGTGAACCCCTCCTACCACTAGTTGGGATCCCGGAGGTGGCCCGTACCGAGGCCCATGAAAGGACATGGCCTCAGACTTGTGCAATGCCACCTCGAGACCCAACCGCCGGATCCTTTCCACGACTATCGCAACCCCGCGTGTCATCGCGTCGGCCGCCACCTGATGCGACCTCCCCTGCGCCAGGACTAGCGTGTCGTCAGCGTAGCAAACTACGCTGACGCCTTCAGGGAGGTCGGCCCGCAGCACCCAGTCGTAACCGATGTCCCACAGGAGCGGCCCCAGAACCGATCCCTGTGGGACACCGCACGACATCTCTCGCCGGTTCCAGTTCCCGTCGCGACCGGGGTAGATGACGGCTCTGTCCGTCAAATACGCCCCGACTACTCGACGGAGGTAGGTCGGCACCCGGTGATACCGGAGTGCCTCCCCAATGCAGCTCCAGGGCAGGGTGTTGAACGCGTTGGCGATGTCGAGTGACACCGCCACGACCACCCCACCCCGGGACACCGCGTCCCCCGTCGTGAGGGCTCTTACGCGCATGATGGCGTCCACCGTCTGACCGCCCCCTTGACAATTCAAAAGTGCCTGTATTTGGTTTATTTGCAATAAATACCTACTTCCGAGTTTTTTTTCCTTCGAATGTTCGTGGAATCACACCCTCCTCTGCCTCACCTCTCAGCCACACCAGCTGATTGCACCATCTAACATGGCAGCTTTGCTGAAGCCAGGCAGTTTGTTTCTACTTTCCTAGACTAAAAAATTCAGTCTGCTTACCCGTTGCAACCGATGCCGATGATGGAGAGTATTTTTGAGTACGAAGCCATTTAGTATTTTTTAATCATCATTCTCCTGCTCTTATTCCAATTTATTTGAGGTGGAAGCAACATGTCTTTTTCTTCCATACTTCTCTATTAGTCGTCACTTAGTGTTTTTTTTTAAATATGATGCAATAATTACAATCGTAACCCAATCTTTCCAAACCATTATTAGATATCACTGAAATAATACATCAAGGAATTTTAATAAAAAATATACTATCTGAAGCGATCGCGGCAATTTTCATAAATCAAATTCAATTATTCATGTTATTACTCGTGTAAATTTTTAATCGATTTATTATATCGATTCATTTAGATCGTTATCGTAACATTGGAGTAGTTTTAGTATAACGATGTTGTTCCATTTTTCAAAGCCGCGTTCGATTGATCGGAATCTTTCCAATGATTGATCGGTTGATATAATAATAGCTTGTTAGACAATAGGTAATTAAGTATGTTTGTGATCGTGGGCGTTACTTAGTGACAGTTTCGATCTTAAACAATGACATGATTGAGAGACTGCAACGTAAAAAGTGAAAGGTAATCTGTTTTATTGTGTAAATGATTTTAATTACACGGATGTTTTAATGTAATTACTATGCAGCACGCTCGTTTGATGTGGCAGTAGTTATAACAGAATAATTTATGTTTTTTGTTGTTAGGTACCGCCTAATCCATTTCATTACCTCCATTACCTATTTGTAATATTGCAAATCTAATCAGGCGTTTACCTTCTTGGCATAGTATGATGTTTTTTAGACTTTTTTCCCTCGTTGGTATTGTTCCAATTATGACCATTAATGTGCCCACTGCTGGGACAGAAGCCTCCTCTCTGTGAGAGGGATTGGGCTGTAATCTACCACGCAGGCCCAATTCGGATTGGTAGATGTCACATGTTTTTGAATTGTAGCTTCTAGGACATACCGGTTTCCTTCACAATTTCGCGCATAATTGAGCAGTGGTGATTATATTATTTACACCAAGTTAAGTGCCTGCCAGGGTTCGAACCGACGACCTACAACTCGTTAGTCGGGGTCGTTACCACTGAACCACCACTGCTCAATTATGACTATGATCCTTTCAAACTTATATCCTTAACATTTCTTGTTCTGATCAACCTTTACTGAAAATGTAATAATTATAGATACTATAATAATACTACTTATACTGAAATTGGTATTGTAATAAACTCTATAGTCCCTCACAGTGCACTGTAAGTCCATTTCATGACACATTTCAAACATATCCCATACCTACCTACCCTCCAACTATATTGATGGTGCTGCATCTATGATTAACGACTTCGGAGCAAATTCATCATGACGCTAGACGTCTCCGGACGTTTGATTAGCTGCAGATATGGAACCAATTGAGATGGAAAGGGTACTGGAGCACTTTGTTACTGAAGATGCTGAAAGCAATGACTAAAGTTATTATAGTATGAATCAAAGAAAGAAAGAAAAAATACTAAAGCATGATTTACACGGTGTAATAACATTACCTATGACATACCATAAGTTGAGGCAACAAAAAAAACCTAAACAGTGTTTCGACGATACAAGTCGTATGTTACTTCAATTTAATTATATTCCACAGGAAATAAACTTGCATCATGAAAATCGAGACGAATCTCAAGTCATAAAGATAACCAGTCTTTACAGATTGCTGGCCATTGATCTATCCCACGGTGTGTCCCAATATGGCACTTATTTTGAGGCAGAAGATTATTTAGACTCCTGTTTCCAAATAACTTTAAAATTCAGTAATAAAATTAAAATATTCTGATGCCATCCACAGTTGCGCGATAGTTGACCGGTTACGAGTATATTAATCTAAAACTGCAAACACTGTGTCATCGTTCGCTGTTTATATCGGACGTAGCTTCAGTTTGATTTTACGGTCAACTCACTATATGACCAATTAAAGACCCACATTTCAATTAACACGTCACCTCAAAATCTTACTCTAACCAACATCAACAACATATTAAACGCGTCAATCAAATGGGTGCCGCTGTAGTACCGCGAGGCGGCGACGGGACTACGGGGGTAGAGGTAGTGAGTGTCGGCACCTACCTACAGGGCGGTATGATGGATGGCGCGTCGTTAATCACGGCGGCACGCTCATCATTCATCGTCACCACACGACGGGTGCGCCACAGCCTGGGAGATAGCAGTAGGTTTATAGGTTTTAGTCTGAAAAGCTTGCTAGTCATAAGGTTGTCACAGAGGACAAGTTGAAAAATGTGATAAACCGTTCTTCTCCATAAAAACCTGCCTTCTACGCTTTGCAATGGACAACTAGCTTCATCTTTCAGACAGTAATTGATTTAATTGAAATAAATGCTTTGAGTTTGAACATAAGCAGTAGCTGTTAGTGGTCGAACTAAGAAATGATTTTCACTATAAACTCTTTCTTGTCATACATAGAAACAAAAAGAGGAACTGATATGAGTTAATTTGATATTTCGTGTTTTATGGCAAGTTTACTACTGAAACTAATGTAATCTAACCAGCTTGGTATACTGTGTTTACTGCTCTGTGTACCAGGGGGGGAACTCTAAAAGTGAATTGTGTATCGTTCAAAATTGATCACTTTAATTTCTGTGTTAATAGAACAAATTGTTTTTAGATATCAGAAAATGTATTTTGTAAGTGAAATATTAAGGACTGACAGACATTTAACAAGATTTTTATGAAAATGATTTAATACTTGTTTTAGTGATTAAAGTGTACGGACGAAAATGTTCTATGTGACTGTGGATTGAAATATTTCTCTATTGATTGTTGTGGTATTATACGACATAGCTATAAGATACCATATAGTAAAATATAAAAATAAGATACCATACACTTAGAAAGCACGTTCTGCCGTTGGCCCCAGCTCTGCTGTCATTCGTAGATCTTTGACGTTACGGGTAGTCAGAAACCCAAAACTCAGACAGCCAATCGTTCCAAAGGGTATTACAGTAACCGGGTTCTGGAGGTCAGATAGGCAGTCACACCATGTAAAATACGGGTATTCAGTGGCATCCGGTTAGACCGGAAACCGACCCCAACATAATTCCGAAAAAGCTAGGCAAATTGATTGACTTGATTGACAACAGCGTGTGTACAGATAAAAAAAAATAGTCATAACGACATGTTTTGGAAAATAAATGCCTCAATGTAGACAAAACCTGTTACCCTATAAACAAAAGACATAATATTGCTAAATGCCAATCAGGTTCAGGTTTAAAGAAACTTTATTCTCAATGAAAGCAAACATATCACTTACAATCCTGACACATAATCTATTTTTATTTCTATCAAACTTACTTCATCAATTTCAGCTGATTTAACATTGACCTTAATCGATTTATATTATAATTATAGGGAATATTCATATCGATTAAGGTCAGTAAAATTCTTCGAATAAAAACGACAAAGCATGATCATAGAAACTGCCACACCCAATCATACAGTACTCTTATACATACATGCTTAGAAACCACTCCCAAAATCGTCTAAAATAAATTTCGAGGAAAATATCCATACTTTTCTTACGAAGTAACTCTGTCTATCTATCTGTTACCTTTCACGCCTTACCTTATACGGATTTGGATGAAATTCGGCACTCGGATAAACCATGCTCGGGTTAGGACATAGTATACTTTTTAATCCGGTAGTACAATCCTATGGGATCATTTCTGACATTCACGCGAGCGGTGCCGCGAGCAAAAGCTACTATGTCCATAACAAACACTCCAAAAAAACTTTCAATAATCTATCAACCATATATATAGGTACCTACTACCAAAACTACTTCTAATAATAAGGCAATAAATTGATAACTAAATACATAGACTTGTACAAACATGGGCGAAGCTTGTTTGCTTACGATCCTATGTTTGCGAAGTTGACAGGTGGGCGATTAGGCGACGTTGCCAACGACATTGAAATATGATTTTGATGATAAATGTATACCTACCTGGTTGAGGCGTTTCACTTGTTGTTAAAATACGACTTGACGCAATTCTATAAATTTTTCACAATTGCTAAAAACCCAGTTTAGTATGTAGGTAAGCCCAGATTTTGTCTGTACCTGAACCTTGGCTTAGATACCTAGCCACAGTGTACATACAGCTAAGCCACAGAATAACCGTAGAGTTAAGGTTATTTACATATGTCAGTTATTTTCACGAACTCTGAACCTGACCAAACCACCATCGGTTGTTTTTGTTTGACAAACAATGCGGACCAAATACCAGCAAATATCGGTATTTTAGCAAAAGCGGCCGTTTCAGCAATGGTCACCAATCACATAATCAGCCTATACTGTTCCCACTGCTGGGACACAGGCCTCCTCTCTGTGAGAGGGAACGGGCCTTAGTCCGCCACGCAGGCCCAGTGCGGGTTGGTAGATGTCACATGTCTTTGAATTTTTGGTTCTAGGACATGCCGGTTTCCTCACGATGTTTTCCTTCACCGTTTTTGAGAGCAGTGGTGATGAAATAATTTACACAAAGTAAAGTGCCTGTCTGGGTCCGAACCCACGACCTACAACTCGTAAGTCCGTTTCGTTACCACTGGGCCACTACAGCTCTCGTTACCCATCACAAAGTTAAATTACATTTACGTATCTATGTATGGATTTGGAGTTACTAGGAAGTGTGCCCCCAAAGAAAAGTTAGAGTCTTCTTCTTCAACCCTATTATTTAACTCTTTGTTACGAATCTGTGATTTCTGTGCGTATTATTATCGTATTATTCCCCTCTTGACCTATTCAAGATCCTATATTTTCCTCCACCCACCGATCAGTATCAAACTTCAACAATATATTACAACATACGATTAATCAAACATTGTGAATTATTTCTGCAGGGAAAGATATACGAGGGAATTAAAGGCACGTTAGAATTTACGATGCAAATCATTTATTATGATTGTTGATGTAAATTGACCGGTTACAGTTGCGTGGGTTTTGACGGGTTATTTAGTTATACGCCTTTTGCTTTTGTACGTAATGTATGGAGCATTGAGAGTTGTGTTATCAATTTCATAATAATAATTATAAAAAATAGTGACGGGTTATAGTAGCTATATTATTTGGCCAGACTATCCTTGTTATCAGAATAGGTAGATGGATAGCTACTGTTCTATAATACCTAACAGTGAACAAAATGATAGTGTGAAGCCACATCACAGACGATGCCTCACCTCTTAGACTTCGCGCCACGCCACGCTTCGCGGTTCACGCTTCGCGTCACGTCGCGCCCTCTGTGCAAAAACACCTGCATTATGGAAGATCTTCGCGAGGCCAACACTAACGCTGTCGAAGTGGCCGAATTCTGGTCGAAGCTTTATAACATTAATAAAAGGGAATCATCGATACGACAAAGAAGATAAAGTAGTGACGAACACTAACGTATTTTTAAAGCCAGCTAGTTTTGAACTATTTTTCATAGGCAAGCGGTAATTTTTCATTGGCACATTATAATCAGTTATGAATGGGTGACAAGGTATCATCATCAGGTATCGCTTGCACTTTTCCTCCCCAACCTCAAAATTGATTGTCAACACTTTAACCTAATAGAATTTTATTCCAGCAATACTCAAACTCAAATCATTTATGTCAATTAAACCATTTACTACCCCACTTCTTACCGAATCCTTCCCAACTCCCAACTCAGCCTATCGCAGTCCATTGCTGGATATAGGCCTCTCCCAAACTGCGCCACAACACCCTGTCCTCCGCCTTCCGCATCCAGTCTGCCCCAGCCACCTTCTTGAGGTCGTCCGTCAATCTGGCTGGGGGACGTCCCACACTACGCTTGCTGATACGCGGCCTCCACTCCAGGACTCGTCTGCTTCACCGGCCATTGGTCCTTCGACAAACATGGCCAGCCCACCACTTCAGTTTGCTTAATCTGCAAGCTATGTCGGTGACTACGGTTTCTTTTCCGGATGATTTTCATTCCTGATTTTATCGTTCAAAGAGACTCCGAGCATAGCTCGCTCCATAACGCGCTGAGCAACCTTGAATTTGTAGACCAGCCCGATCGTCAGTGTCCACGTTTCGGCGCCATATGTCAGGACGGGGAGGACGTACTGGTTGAAGACCTTAGTCTTCAAACACTGTGGGATAGGCTACGAGAAGACTTGACGGAGTTTTCCAAATGCTGCCCACCCAAAAGAATCCTTCTGTCGGCTTCTTTCTCAAAGTTATGTCTACCGAGCTGGATTATTTGCCCCAGGTAGACATAATCCTTCACAACTTCTGAGAGCGCGATTCTTCGATGTGGATTGGACTCAGCAGGACGTGCGAATTGTACATAACTTTCGTCTTGTCCAAATTCATGCTGAGGTCAACCCGCCGAGAGGCTCCATTAGGGACGGCCAGCATTTGGTCTAGCTGTTTCAGCATCTCTGCAATTATGACTATAAATCCTAGATACTACTGTCTATACAATATTATTCTACTATCTATGTCTAGTATATTAATATTATGAAGTTAAAAATATCTTATTGCATTTGATAACCCAATTCTTGAGGAAGATTAAGGGCTATTGAATATCACACTACGACCCTTAGGAGCCGAGTAAAATGAAAAAAAGTCGGAAAGAACACAAACAACGTACATAAGTAATAAAATAGATAAATAAAGGACACTAAGCGGAAACGAAGTAGTAGCACGGGCGAGCGATGAGACGCGATGCGATGGGACGCGATGCGATGAGACGCGATGCGACGGGCCGCGACGCGATGGGCCAAAATTTCACGCGGACGAAGTCGCAGGCAGAGTCAACAATGTTACTATGTTAAGAACATGGTGATAAAAGCTAAATCAATATTATTTAAAACTATGTAGTTACTGAATACACGTGTACCAATAATTTTCATTTATATGTAAATACAAGTTAGAATTGGCTATATTTTCTTACACTACATGTATCATTAAAATAATATATGCAAACATAATTTGCATGGAAAGTGTTATGGTATTAAATTTTATTGAAAACATTGTATCATTGGACATGGTATTATAATGTGAGGTAAATGATATTTACATAACACTAAATATGTGTAGCTCTTTGTGCAGAAATGTATAATATTTTACACGTTTAGTGGAAATATGGGAATAAGGTAAATAGCAATGTAAATTGTAATAGGTATGCTTATTTTCAAAGACTATTTCTATTAACATTTTCCTTTGTCATCCTTCTGTATTTATTTTTCTATAAAATGGTTGATTTCTCACGGTGTGATCATCACAAAATAGATTAAACGGTAACACTTTCTTGAAAGGGAAATAATAACGAGATTACGTGACACAAAAAAGTGTTATTTGATGCACGATCATCTTGAAAATAAACGTTAGCGTGTGGTAAAAAAACTGAACTTAAAATGACCTACATTTTTTTAATTCATAGTACACAATCGAAATAGTTATACCTACGTACAACCCGAAAGAGCATTCTAAAATACTAACTAAGAAACTCATCATCTGCCTAGCATTTTCACAACTATGTTGGGGTCGGCTTCCAGTCTAACCGGTTGCAGCTGAATACCTGTTTTACATAGAGCGACTGCCTATCTGACCTCCACAACCCAGTTACTAGATAATACGATAACCCTTGGTAAGACTGGTTGTCAAATTTTCGGGCTTCTGACTACCCGTAACGACTGTCAAAGATCCACGAATGACAGCCGGGACCAACGGCTTAACGTGCTTTCCGAGGCACGGAGGGGTCTCGGTATGTAAAGATGTTCACCCATCCACAGACCAACCGCGGCAGGCGTAGCTAAACTTCGATCGACCAGTGACTAACCAAGAAATCTTTAAAACACTTTCAATAAACCAACCGTATCCATACTTTACATTCCAAACTCATAAAAAAATTCCAACCTTAAAAAATAACTCAGTAAAATGTACGTATAATAAATAAAATATAATTCTAACACAGTGGCAAGTGACTGAGTCGCTCCTGTACTCTCATATCAAATAATTCAAATATTTGGGCAGCCCTCATCGATCACTTACCCATGATGGATCGACTTGTTTCTACCAACCACCACCGCGAAAAACAACCTTACTCACAGTCGGACCACAAGTAAATTCGAACTTTAGGATTGGTAAAGTAAAGTTGGAAATCGAATGGTGGCCGACGTGAAGTAATATAGGATTTATTATACTTAGTTGGCCCTAATACAACCAGTAGGTCAGTGTTTGTACAAATGTAAAGGGGACGAATGTTTACACAATTGACATTATCGTTTATGTTTCACTTAGCTATAATTTATTGATGCCGCGTTTGTAGGGATTAGATAAATGGTTTGGAGATTAGTGGTAAGGCTAAAATATTGGTTTATTTTTAGTATTAACTTGATATATTATTAATGTTTATGTGTACAGTACAACATGTTCGTAAAAATGAGGAAAATACACATTGATATCCTGCAAGTGATTTATGAGTAAGATTGGGCATATCGCGTTGTGCTACAAAATTGGTTGTATCTTGTAGTTGTTTTTATTATTTTTAAGGTAATCATTTATTTATGTGTTTTGGTATGTAGGGAGTGTTAGCACTCTGCGTGCTAACAATACCGAGACAAATAAAACGCGCGTGTTTATAGAACAACCTGGAAAATCGCCCCTATAGTTTCGTCTACAATATTTTACATAATTACACGATGACGTTTACTTGTCAGCCCTATAGCCTGACCTCTAATTCTTTTTCTTCTATTCTAAATAGGCAGTGCTTGCCTCATAATCATAACTATGCTATAAACTTATCAAAAATTCATAAAGATTGCATGGAAGCACCAAATAGGACATCCCTACAGTACTACTTAAACATTTCTTTCTTTTAAGCTACATTTATTGGAGAATTTTATAACAAAATAAAAATAATTATTCATAAAAATATTTTTGTTGTATACCAGAAAATACATTCACTACTACAAAACATACAATAGGAGGCCTTATTGCTTTCTGCGATCTCTTCCAGGCAACCTGGGAATGGAATGAACAGTGTGTGGAAAAGGTTCAAAAATTGTAAGTATTGCATGTAATACCAAAACTTACTCGGCAAGTGACTTAGTAAGTTATGATACTATCAGTTTACACGGAAACACTGCTTATCACCCCATGTTTAATTGCTCAAACCGTTAGAAGAAAAGTGTTGAGCTAATTCAAGACAGAGAACCACACGCACTTAAAAGAAAAAGGTGACTTAATAATAATGTTTATGTTACACAAACGGCCAACAGAACTTAAAGCTTTTCGTGATAGAATAAAATGTCAACGATACGACAACAGTAAGTACAGAAGTCTATTTTGTCACAGTTTCTTACATCACATCTAAAAGCACCATTTCAAACCGTAACTATGACATTTAACACCTCAATTTACCACTCATAAAAGATAAAGTCGGCGCTTCTTGTTAGAATACATTAAAAAAAGTCAAATAAAAAAAATAAACATTGAATTACGACGGCAGATAGGGCCGTGACAGCCGGGGAGCGGGCGCCATATTTTTTTGTTAATCTCCACACATAAAAATTGTCGCGTCGGTGGTGTATCAGCATATTGGGATATTAGTGTAATGTACACCTTTTTGTCTTGATAAATGTTTTACGAAACATAAATAACTTTTGGTTTTATAGTCGATTTTTTTTTGCCATTTAGATTGGCACGATTTTTTTTCGAAGTTGTGTTAACAGAATTTATGATGCAGTTTGGGTAGTTTATTTTGTGTAAACGATATCTTCTAGTGATGTGTGGTGTGTATTATTTATGTTAATTTTAACCCCCTGCCAGTAAGTGGCGTGTTAGACGTGAATTCGCGATAATTCAACGTGTAGAATTTGAACTTACGATATCTCGATCGTGAACCAACGTTTTAGACATCGAGGTGTTATCACTTGATTGATTGCGGAGTAGCAGGTAACATTTACACAGATATAAATAAACACACTGAACTTAGTATTTGACATTAACAAAAACTCGTCGCACCTCTAACATTAAAACTGACATAGAGAGGTGCACCAACTGTCACTAAGAAACCTTAAGTCGGTGCCAACATTTTTATTTGTCACACATTAATGTTCAAACACTGACTTAAGTCGCTCGGCGGTAATGATAAGAATATTTTATTTTTTACTACCGTGACAGGCGGCGGCGCTGTAATGACGCCCGCGGCCGTAACTCAGCCCCTTAATTGGTGATATTACACGTAAATGCAGTGAATATGGAGTAATGCTGACACTTTAATGTTTATTTAAAGTGTATTATATATAAATTTTATGTGGCTCCTTGGCTCGTTACTTTAATAACAGGTTTTATTCAAACCGTCAGCAGTTAGATTTTACTGTTGTGTATTGCGACATGATACAGATATCCGCTTTTATATTCGGTTTATAGTGTTTCTTTGAATTTACTTGTATGTTTATTTGTTGTTTTTGTGTTCGGATGGGTTACTAAATATATTTTATGATACAGACAAAGTTTATTCGTTTTAAAAATTAAGATGTATAAGAATCTTTCCTCGTTATTTAGCTTTTGTAAATAGGTTTAGAATCATCATATTTGTAAAAGATAGCATGTATAGTGTCATTTTTGAACCACTTGACACATTTTTAAAACTTCAAATAAAGTACCCAAGTCCATCATATTATTATTCAAACCGAACATCGCACGTTACAATAAAGACGACGTATATTACGAGCGTTCATTTAATATTCGCCCTTTGTGTTCTTTTCAAACGATGATGTAAAGCTGCCGACGTGAAATGACCACCCACCGCCACTCGACCGACGGCCGACAATCGGCCAATCCATTACCCGCACACACTTCTACTATACCATGAAAAACAACCTCATTTCAACACCTACCACATCAAAAAGAAACCTTACTCTTTAAAAATTAGAGTGTATATTTGAATGGCCCAGTTGTGGCTTTTCCGTCATAACAGTGACGGAAAAATGCACTTACAATATAGTGGTGTTTACACAATTCCGCCGTTTTGAAAGCGCAGGAAGCTCGGACGGCACATTCTGTTTGTCTGTCACGATTGTGAACGACAAAGGGACAGTGACGGGACACGTTGCCATTGTTGACGGGAATGACGGCACATGAACGCGGTGTGAGGTTGACTGTTGTGGCGCGATTTACTTCGAACAATGTTGTTCGAATAATTTATTAACGCAAGGACGGGTAGCTAGATAAGTGTGTTGGGTTTTTTGTTGTTTGATTTTGTGTGAGTTATTATTTGCTATAGAAGGTGAGTTAGAGAATTGCGTGCCACCCATGTCATAATTTTCAATATTTGCTGTTAAAAAGTAGTCTTAGTAGTGTATGAATGAATATGAAAACTAGTTTTAGTATGTGTGTACACTTGGTGTGGTATAGACAGGAAAATTCATTGTTTAAGTATCGAAATGACAAACTATGCCAATTTGCTGTGATATCGCGATTTCATGCACCTAAAATAAATATACAATGATTTTAATATAAAGACAGTTTAAGCTGGAAGTCAATTTGCCTATAACAAAAATCCCTGAGTTTACACTACCTATAGGTATGTATGCTCGTTTACATCTATTATTTATTTATAATTAGCCATTAATGTCCTACCGCTGGGCTAAAGCCTCCTTATTCTCTTTCTACCTCTCTCTATCCAGAGTTGCCAAGGACCAACATTTATTAAAGGAGTCCAGATCAACCCGCCATCCTTTTCCGTCTAAAATAAAAAGTTTTTGGTACCAAGCCCCCAAAATCTTATTCCATGTTTTAAATGACCATGGCCATGATGTGTCAAATAAAATTCATTGAACATTTTGTATCAAAGAAAAAGTATAGTATCATCCCTTCCAGAATAATCAGTTGGACAGGTTGTTCCCATGGGTTTTAAATTTCTCATTATTGCTCATCATGCTTCAATAGATTTGAACTTTTTTATTCTATCATCCGTGAAATTATGAATGATAGCGTTCTTGGTAAAGGTTTTAAAACTTACTATTTTGAATGTCACTGTACAAGTCGAAAAACCTATTAAAATGGACGACTTTCCTTGTTTAATGTCGATTTAATTAGCACTATTTTAATAATGCAATAATGTCTATGACCGTACGTAAACGAGTAAAAAAGGAGCAGATATGTAAGGATCGTAGCAAATGGCGTTCTGTAGTTTGTGCCTGGGGCCCCTGGGCCCATGGGAAGGTGTGACTTTATGTAAAAATCTCAACCATTAATATTCGAAAAAAATATAAATAAACAAATTAAAAAGAAGTCAATTACAATTTAAAAAATCCTAACCAATATAATTATAATAGATAATAATTACCCATTCTTGATAAATAAAGAGATGTATAAAAATAAACTTTGTGGTCTTGGGGAATTTCGATTAAGCAGCCAAAGAAAAATCTCAAATCTCTCTTGAATGGTACGTCAATACCTCGTCCTATATTTGTGTTCATACCTATTACACAATACATTGTATGTTACAATCCACTATTTAAACAAATGTCTTTCAGTACAGTCGACACCCATATCAAATTAACTACAACTAACCTAAGCAAATCCCCGACCATGAAATGTGTGTTTGTTATAACTATCTTCACGGCTTTTACCCTATTTATTTCCCTTTTAAATCACTACCATTGTCGATTTACCACGGCTGTCTATCCGTTTCACACTGCCACCGATTACTGTCACCTCCACCCCGTACAGAGTAAAAAAGTTTACATCAACACATACTACGAAAGTCAGTTGGTCAACGCGTATGTAGCGAAGATTTTAGTCTGTGGCGCGTTGTGTAGGGTAGACACCCCAATGAGCGGCATTGTCGTCGATGTGATGAATCGATATCGCTCGTATTGTCGTGTTCCCCGCAGCTGTCGTCTGTCACAAGAAAGATGACACTTGGAGCGGTTTTTTTTGACGCGTCCCTTTGTGTCAACTCGGTGTGGTGCCCGAAATGAGCTGATATCGATCGCTCAATATTATGCTTGTAGAAGAGGGTTTTGAGTTTGAATTGAACTCATAAATAAATAAGCGGTGTCGTGGTGTGTACGGTTTTTTTGTATGTCGATGATCTAGTGCTTCTCTTTGTTATGTGATTCCGGGGGATCCGATACGCCGGAGGTAGAATTTATTACTTGAAATTGTTATTAACAATAGAATTGTCGGGATAAAAGTATTATAAATGATTTCGCATTAACTGAGAATTCGAGGTTCGACGATTAGCACGCTCACCTTGATTTATTGTGGTGTTTATTTTTTTGGATTTATTACACAATAGGTCATAAATTAAAATTATAATATTTGTAGCGATTTATGGCTACATATTACCTCATATATCTTTACAGTGTTTACCCCTGAACTTTTGGGGAGTCAGGGACCTAGTGGTGTCAATTTTAGGGTATAATCACACATTGTATACAACAATAAATTGGTTGCATAGATAATTGAATGCATTGGGCTTATATTTTCAGACCTATGGACCTATGGTAGTCCTGACGTTCAACCAAAGTCTATGATGCGAACAAATTCTTTTCTAATGCCTTGCAGATAACAAGACTGCCTTTTAAATTCAGTCTCCCCAAGCAAACCCAGCAAGATTTTATCACCATCCTAATAACCATAAGACAGTCCCCCTCTCCCCCACTTTCGGACATTTCACTTAAACATCCGCAGTGGAACACGATTTAAAACTCGTGTACCATCGTCTGACGTCGGCCAAAGTCGTAAAGCGGGCTATAATTTTGAATTATTACTCGGTTACGGCGCGTACGAGCGTAATGAAACACCCTGTATATCACAATTCCGACCTCGCTCCGAGGCTAAATGGTCCCGCTAAATTAGCCTTTCTCGCAATGTATGGCTTAGTATGATATAATGTCGCTATAGATGTGGATAATAGAGTTTTTTTAGAGTGAAAATTTGTGGGTTTCTAGTCTGTATAGTCGGTGATGGAAAATTTCCTGCCCAGTTCTTTGGAGGTTCTTCTATTTCAGGATTTAATACTGTAGTCAGGTCAAATATTTAACTATACAAATCATATCCATGGGTAGAAAATATAAAATGGATGTGGCTATTTTCGATGTTATTATTATTAGTGCGGGGTTGATTACTATATAATGCTATTCCATTCTTCTGAGTTAATTAAAGACTGCTTCAACGTGAAAAAAGAAATTGAGGTTCAATCCACTACCTTCCAATAACGTGGGCCTCCTTACAGATTGAATTAACCATAATTATCATACTTAAATAACAAGCAAATTGCGATAACATTTTATCTCTAGAAAGAGGTCTGCTTTACCTTTACCGTAGACACCTCAAAGCCCACAGCTCAAAATGGAGCAATGAATACATAATTAGCACCTTAATTAAACATACAAAACAGCACCCCTTCTAAAATTTTCAAAAAGGTGCTGCCCAAAAAGCGTGTGCTCGTAAAAACGTAACACATTGCTCACAGTTGCGGCCCAAATTGAAATATACAGTCGACCATATTCATTACGGGGGCTCAGTGCGGCGATAATTCAAACTTATGGCGCGCCTTTTACGAGTTTTAAGAGTGGTACTCGTGGGACTAAGGGGGGTGGAGAGGGGGGAAGCGGGGTAAGGGGAATGACAGCAAGGTGATGATTTGTATGAAGCGCGTCCTTTTTTGGCAGTGATGGGATTATGTTTTTAATTATGTGCGCTTTTTGGGTGCTTGGTGTGTGAAATTATTCAGATTATTGTATTTTTTTTCGGGTTGTGTGGAAGTATTTGCAGGTACTACGACTAGTATGATGATAAGATGAAGAGGTCTCAAGTTGACATCGTGCCAAACACTTTTCTTCCCGGATGTCCGAAAGTACTCGAGAACCAGAACTTATGGAGCATCATATTTTTGTTTTGGAGTGCAACGGCGAAAATAATACATATTGTGTTATAAATGAAAATAAAGTTAGGGAGATTACAAACTCTACATATGTTTCCTTAGAAAACTTACCTAAATAAAATGCATATTATTTTTATCCTCCACAGGTGCTAAATCTTAACTCCAGATGGTTCAAACTTAGCCTCAAACAAGCCGACCATTTATCACTCAACATAATGGCGCATGACAATCGAGTCCCGGGTTCCTGCCCTTTCACACTAAATCTGCGATTGTTGAAAAACTTCTCAAAAGTCACTAAATGGAAGAACACGCGTCTCAGAATTTGATACATGCGTGAAAGACCTTATTATTTTAACAACAATTTGTTAGAAAACGGTTCTTAGTAAGAAGAACATAAGGTCGGTACTGACGGCAGTTTTTTTTTTGTAGTGGAAAAACATGACAAACGATCGAATGAGTCGTTCATTATGTTCTAATGTTCCAATATATTATGTGTCCTAAAGACGAGACGTGATAAATTGGTGGCTGCCATCTTTACTGGCAAAAACTGGCAGGTGGTAAGTTGGCACGCTAGTTTGTAGGGGATAATGGCATTTTGATATAAAATGTGTGAAATTTTAATTGTTAAGCGTATTCTAGTGATACCGATTATTTTATTTTATTATTAGGTTGCAGGTTAATATTTCTAGAAAAATCTAATTTCCTAGATAAACTGTTTGTCGTTGTTTATTAAATTCACTTTTGATTTTAATTCTTATTCAGGTATAAATTTTTTGTCATTTTTAAAAGTGACTGTATTGTCATCTACCCACTTTTGTATCTGAAAAATTATAAAGATAATTTTACTAGGTGTATTTCGCTTAAAGCCAGGTAAAGCGCTCATTAGGTAGCACGTTGGTAATTATTTATCATGCGGTGGGTTTCTGGTCTAATGTTACCCAACCTGCTGCCGTATAGTTTATATGAGCTATTTATCATTACCAAGTACTTCTGCAGAGCTGGACCCAGCTGTTACTACCAGAACAAAGGGTTCATCATTAAATAATATGGTCAGTCTGTTGTAGTTTCTCGATTTTATATGATTTACTAACGGCTGGACCCTGCTTGGCGCGGGTGAAAAGGCGTCTTCTCATAATATCGAGATGCAAATAATATATTATCGTACACATTATCCTTCCAGAAAATGCTATAATTATATGATAGTGAAAAATGCATCAAAATCCATTGTGTATTTTAGAAGATCTAAGCGATCACACGGACAGACACGAAAATTAACATTAATTTATAATAAGTATGTATAGATTCTACATTGTTCATCTGACAAACACAGAGTACTCCTGATAAATCCGTAACACAACCAATCATCACAACAGGGAAGATAAAACAAAGTCGAAACATCACTGACACTTCCTAGTACAATATATTGTTTCGTAGCGCTACGAGGCTACGGCCTACGCTCGTAGCGCTACGGCTGAAATATGGCCCATGTATTATTCAAAGAAATTGCCACATATTTCATCCAAGGGAAATAACTTTGAGATATGTGCTGCACGGTACGCGAAACGGCGACTTGTTACTGAAAATTTACGGTCTTATATTCAAAATGTTGAAATGTGTGATGACGTATTTGAGTTGAAAAAATTGTTGTCATTTCAGATTTTGAGATTAATTCCTCGTGTTCTAGTGAAATATGTTGCACCTAATAAAAACGTAATGTAATTTGAACGTGTTCTTTAATGTCAATGTGTTGTATTTTCGAATTTATTAACATGCTTAAAATATTATTGGTACTGCTACAGTATTTTTTTTTTATAACAAATAACGCATAATCACTGTCATTCATATTAGTTATATAGACAATACTGTTGATTAATCATTTTATTTTAAACTTCAACATAAAATGTCGTATGTAGCACTGGCTTAAAAACAGATTTCAACACTCTTTCATATCGAAATATGAACGTACTAACAAAACGCCAGAACCCGACTGGCTTCACCTTATCTCGTTCAAAGTGATTCGGCGGCGTCCCGCAATATTTATGCGTTCTGGTGGATTTATGGCCTGCCCGTATTCGCGATACTTGTCATGGCCTGCTCGTATTAAAGCCTGCCTGTATTACAGCCTGCTCGTTTTATTAAACGTGACTGCGTACAAGATGTACGACTTTGTTTTCTGTTGAGAAAGAGTTACTTTTTGGGACAGATAACCACATGTGTTTTAGTTATTGATCACCAGGTATGTGATTAGGTAAATCACGATAAAGTAAACTGATAAAATACGACTCAAGTTTACAATAAGCTTGGAGTACCTCAAGGAGCTATCTCAGGACGCTCGCAAAACAGTATTCTGTAAGATGTTTTCAAAGTTCAGAGAAGGCTGGTTATTATTTATGCAGACAAAACCTAAATGTTGCACATTATAATATATTCACATTCACTTCTCTGAACAAAAGCTAAGTTGCAGGAGAATGACGTACCTATTTGCAATATTCTTCTTTAAGTTCGCCACGGGAGACAGGATAAATAATTTCTTTAACTTGTTCTCGCGTTTATCTAAACTAAACTTTCACTGGCCCAATAGTTTCACCGCATCAAAAGGGAATTCAATTCAGGGATGAGAGTTTATTTAGGAGATCCAAGGTCAGTTGATCATTGTATCTTCTAGTTTAACATTTATTTTCTAGAGTAGATTCTTAGAACATCTCATCCAAACTAAGCTATTATAATCCCTCAGTTCTCAAATAAACATACAGCTGACTTCAGCATTATAAATTTGACTTATCATCCTCGCCTAAATAAACGGAGCACCCCGCACCTACAAAAAATACATTTCCTTACGATGCATAATATTTTAAACCACCCCCTTGCTTTATACAAAATGGCTGTCGGCACTCGCTACTATTTTTCCTACAAGGGATGGTGCAAGTTATAAAAAGAGAAAAAATATATTTTTAGTAATTTTGACAAGTTTCAAGTTACACATATAAACTTAATAATCCCTGCAATTTTTCGCACCTCTGGCGCTGACTACTAAAACTGTTTTGTGACAAAACTTAAAATTATTTTGCTAAACATAAAGAAATGCGAAATCATATCAGGAGGCGTTGATTACGAGTTTACAAGAGATTACGATTTGAAGTTACTACTACTACTATTAGTATTAGTAGCAATGGCTTTCAATTTGACGGTTCAGTAATATTCATTGCATTATTTACGTTATTGAGCAGACAATTTTTTCGAACAATGAAGCAATGGATTAGTAATATCCTTCAAAATGATTCTGATTGAGATTGATAGTGTGTACGCAATTAGGGTGTTGGTCTAACTGCCTTATTCTGATTTGTAGCTGCTTCAAATCTCGCTAATCTTTGGTATCTATACACCAAGCTACCGGCCCGACGCTCAACCTCCCTCGGTAGTGTCCGACTTGCAACGTTCTGAAGCTAACTCTCAAAGCTAACTCGGCATCTTTGCGCCGGTTTTGGTGTATAAACACCATTTCCGTCACGACATAATTATGTTCAACTTTCATAGCCAACACTATAATTATGAAAAAAGTTTTCGGCGAACTCAAACGTCGAGTCCAACACCAACTCAAAGAAAACTCTCCTTACTTCTTTGTCCGCAGTCGCTTTTTCTTTACACCGGGACACGCGTGATAAATTCCCTAGGAGTTCCTTACACTTGGCGAAGCAGACAAAATAATTTATGTACCTAGTTTAGTGGGTACTTTCCTGGATAAATGGCATCTGCGAGGTGAATGACATCTTTGTTACCGCGGTGTTACAATTGATGGCTTCAGATAAAAATGGCTTAAAAAGTATGTGTCGCTATGTGGTGGGGCGTTTGACGACGGCGACGACGTTTTGACGTGCCATGTAATTTCTAGCACGTATCATAGAGGTGAGATTAGTTTAGCAGTATCTAATTCATGAAACAATATAGTAGCAAGTAAAGGGGACTTAGAAGTCAGTGGCTCTATGGTAGCCCACCAAACTCCCCATGAAACACAAGTGAAAATGTTAATTATTAACTAAGATGAATGAACCAATTCTTTGACATTACTATCCCAACCACAGAAATATAATACTTACCATGATAATGATGATTATATCTTAAATGATGCTTACTGGACAAAACATATTACTAGGTCTGACAAAGGAAAAATTAATTATAAAAAAAATTGTTTAGCCCACACTGTCCCACAGCTGGGCACACGCCTCCCGCAAGTCTTACCAGGAACTCTTTTCCCGCGCCACCTCGAACCAGCCCACCGGTACGCGTCCAGAAGGCCAATTCTCGTAATTTAAAACGTTCAAAATCTAGTCGCAATCTCATCATCTCGGCGCCAAAAAAATGTCAAAATATTGTCAAAAATGTGGAAAAATTAGAGAATTTTTTGACAGATTAAGACTGAGATCAGACTGTGAACATTCTTAAAATTACGGGAATTATCCCTCAGGTCATCTCGCTACCGCTTTCTGGGCTGACCTCGGCAGCGCGGGCACCGTTCATCTTCAGTAAAGAAAGAGTTGTAGTTAATTTTTATTTCACGTTTGCTTTCTAAGTTTTTTAACATAAGAAAAGGCAACAGTTTATAGTAAAGGCTAACTAAACCGGCCACAATATACATACCAGCAATCACTTTCCTCCAACTATTGACAATACAAACTATACAATACAGCGAACTGAAAGCAACAGTTTAAAACATGTTGACAACTAATTAACGCGGTACACTTGCGGACAGCCACGACACCGCCCCATTGCTCGTACAGTCGCAAATAGATTTACTTATTGTTTGCCCGCTGTTTGTGACTGTACGCGAAATTAGGAGGTTTCTTGATCGGGAAGGTTATTTTATTGGCATTGTTGAGTTCAACTTCAAAGATAGATTAGTGTGAGTTTTTATGAGTCGAGTATTGAAACTTGTGATTACTTACTATGGAACTAAAGTGCTAGCTTTGAGAAGATTGATGGGAAATTCAAGATAAGGATACCGGGTTACCGGGTAGATTAACTTGTGTAGGCATGTGTTTCCTGATGACTGATTTACCTTATGATTTAATTATAACGAGTCACTGTTGAAATATTAGAAACTAGGCTCTAGCCGCGACGACGAACGTTCACGTGAAAGTCGTAGGACACCACAAAATTCTAAAATAACACCCAAATTTTATAAAACTTCCTTAGTTTTGGTCTCAGTCAATGTATTTTTATACCATTACACATTATGCGTGTCAGGACTGGTGACGTGGGAGCAAGTGACGAAAGCTGTCCGTATGAGAACTTGAGAAGCAGCTCGTCCTGAGGGTGACACCCCTTCGGGTGTCACCCTCAGTAGCAATTTCCCATTGCTTGCAAAGTATTAAGTTTTTTAGTAATTTAATGAACGCCTGCGTTCCTGCACATACTACCTAATGGTATAACACTGAATTCATACACATTATTCTTGACGAATAGCTATCCTATCATTATAATAATTTGCACAGCCCCCCATTTTATGTCCAGGAAAATCACTGTCCATTCCATCCATCCATCCATCCTTACTTTCACGTTTATAATATTAGTAGGAAGTAGGATATTTGTGGTTTACATTAAAGTATATATAAATAAATAAATAATTTAACCGTATAGGTATTGTAAACACACAAGATTTCTCATTAACAGCCACATTCAATACACAGTTTCGACTTTACGATTACGCTACGATTTAATGATTTATAATCGTACTAATCTAATGATAGACTCGTACTTACGTTATTGACGGTACTTCCCCAGACAAGCTATATAATTTTATTCAAAAATGCGTCACAGATAATCAAACTTTCAAATAGCAGACGTAATATATCTTTATATTCCTATTACTATTCCATAAAAAGACAAACAAAACAATAAACTACTCCCACGACTAATCTTTTAAAGATAAGGATAAAGGCAATATTATAAAGTGTCCTTCGTATATCTTTATTAGTGCTATATCCCGTTGTAAATGCATCGGCTATTGCGACTCTATGATAATTATAATGATTACAAATATTTATGGGAGTGTTAGTTTTATTTGCGATAACGTCACCTAATTTTGATAAAGGTTTCAATAGAAAATTATGACGTGATGTACGTCGAAATTAATTAGGGTATAACCCATCCGCGTTTAAAATTCAAAAGGATAAACCATCTGTTCAGGCTATTACACTACTATTTTTCTCAAACAAAAATACAACTTGGGAAACGTTTACTAACTGAAACAAAGCTAATCCAAGACCCAAAAAAGAAGTGACTCTAATGATTAATACATAATTGGGGTCAGTTTTTCAAAACAAGATTATCCCAAAATTAATGTGATACATTGAAGAAAGTTAATTATTTATCAAAAACTATTCGCAGTAGTTTACGGGTGCAAACTTTAATAAAAAACAATTTATTGTAAACCCAGCTATACCAGGAAAGTGAATTTGAAAACCACCATTCAATAAACACGAGAAAGTATAGGTTTGTATGTAAAATAATAATCATTACATCTATTGAATATTCAAACGTCTGTGGACAAAGGTAAAACCTGTGTTTGGCACTCGGGTACAGCGTGCATGCAAAGTTATGCTAATAACTTCTTAGTCTAAGCCTTAGTCAGACAGCACAATATTGTGTAACATGTGTACATTACATTGTACAGTTACTTCAGAATAATATTTACTAATATTAGTATTAAGATGAATGTTTTCCTCAATAGCATTGTTTGTTGTAAGTATTATTGCTTAAGGAATAAAAATAATGAATGTTTCCTTGAGCTAAGCTGAGAGAAATTTGTTGCTGTGCTTAATGCCTTTAAGTGATGGATCGGCGACTTGTCAATACTCATGCAATGCCTTGACCTTTGTATTTATATTATGCTTATTTATTGGCAGATCGTTTGCATGATAAAGGATCGTAAGTTTCTTTTGGGTAGGTATCATTTCTCATTTATATTTTGAAAGGCAGAAAAGGAATACACTGAACTTCATAAATTAATTTATATAAAATCTACCTAACCTAACTACCTTTTACTTTTCATTTGATAAAAGAAAAGAAAAAAGTTTAGAAACTCCAGACTTTTAAAACAGCGTTTAATAAGTCTTGCCAGTTACTTATTTATAAAAAAAAAACAGAAATAATCCCTCATTCGTGAAACACAAACCATAAATGACTTATACTGTCCACCTATCGTCTTAAAACATTTAAACACTCATGAATCCATCCAATATCCGCGACGTTTACGGCATTCGTTTCCGACTATTTACCGCTCAGTAGAGAGGAGGTTCATGTCAAACACAGGAAGAATTAAAGATCGAGAAACGTTTTTCCACTACAGTTCTCAACCAAATTATACGTTCCTTCAGCCAGATAACGGGAAGACCATCTGATAGTTAGGTACTTTTAACTAAAAGAAGGTCTTCGCTGTAGAAAAAGATCAGAAAAAAGGCCAAAGGATCAGTGATCAAAACTGTCGACAGATTTGAAGAAGCCAGAATGAACTCAGGCATGGGATGGTTGACGCCAAGCCATGACAGAAGAATTAGAAAGATGGGTCACGAAAGATGGTGTTCAGCACTAAGGGACTGGTTATTAAAGCAAATGAAATACAACACCAAATCCATTTTGTAAAACGTAGCCCCACACTAGGAATTTCTCCTGTATCGAGGGTGCGTTTACAAACATTTAAACTCACATACACATACAGCCAGACCCGGAACAACTACTTGTAGGTTGGTATGACCTACAAATACATGCATAATAATACAAATATTTGTTCCGTGCGAAAATCGAACCCGCGACAAGCAGCGCAGCAGTCAGCGCCAACCATGCCGTCAAACCATCAACATCTCCGTTGATCCACGATCCCATCAAATATTCAAGAGATCCGGGACCCATTCACAAATGCTGCAATTACAGCATCTATACGCCGTTCCGGAGTTACGAGCGCCTTAGATTTATTGTTATTACCTCACATTTCCTTCGGGTAACGTTTTAATTACACAGATCGGCGATAAAGCATCGCTGGAGCGCACTTTTCTTCATTACAAGATGGATGGTCTGCATCTACCGTGTTATTTATTGTGGTGCCGTTTAATTGTGTAATGGTTATAGGTTTGTGGTTAGGGTGGCGAGGTAAGCGATTTGCGGATTAAGAGTAAAACCATGTATGTTGTTTGTATACTTTTTCATTAGTGGTAAGAACACAATCTACTTGAATATATTTTACAATAAAACCAAGAAATCTCTAGCTAAGTTGCATCCCTCAAAGATAAATTGCGCTTGATATATTATATTAAACTAAACAAACACACCGTTCAATGAAACATCATAATAATAGATAGTAATTCACTTTAACAACAAATACAATACCCTAATAGCAACACAGAACTACCCACAAAAGATAACAATACATCCGCACTTACGGACAAACCTATAAATAATTCCCGAAACTAATATCGCAGCGGGTGCGTCATCACTAAACCGTACGTCAAAACTGTTAGAAATGATATTGGCGAACCCAAAGCAACATTGGAAGCAATACGAGCCATAAATCAAGTGGTTCATAAGAGATCTCCCCCTACGGAACTGACACTACATGAACTAGCAAAAGGGAAATCGCCATTCAAAAAACATTCAACATTTCCTCCAAATGTGCTCTATAAGAGTCTTTTTCGCGGGTCCGCACTGGATAAGACCTTTGATCGGTATCAGAGGGCGAACTGAGAAAGCTATCGACACTTTCCGTATTCACTTATCATTTATTGCTAACGTGTCTGTTTTTACATGGTATTTTGGACCTTAAACATATGTTAAATTATTCATTACAGTGATCGATCACATTGTATTCCTCTTCACATAAATTGCCATTGAAGTCACCTAAGATGGATGGTAATTATTTATCTATTTTTGTATCCACTAGATTAAGTTCTATAAAACAATCAAAATCTTGATTGCAATCTAAAATATTCAAAATCAAAGCAATACGTGCTATATTGGCTTGTTCGTAACTTGAACTTACGACTCAGCATTCGACACGGGGTCTTCCGCAGGCCATTTGTCACGGAGGCCATTTGTACTTGTCGAATCACGGCCATTAGACGAGAGTGTGTGACCGCGTGGGGTTAACCTCGTCCAAACTGTGCTACGTCACTCCACCGAACTGACACAGACTAGTGAAATCCCATACGCCAGAAACTCGAAACGACCAGCTGACAAAAATAAGAATGAACAAATATTTTACATGTGGTGCCAGACAATTTTAAAGTGTCGCCATATGTGAACGTGAGTTAAGGGAATACCGCTCTTGTCAATATCGACTTGTATGAGCCGAGCTGTCCTCTCGATTTATCTTACTTTGCGGCTATTGTTACAGACGGCCGAGGTTACAGCTGATTTATAAGTAGCCCAGTTAATTACGGCGGGCGTCGACGCATCGTTAATTTCTCTTCGGCTCCCATTTATCTCTCGGCTGTCATTCGCGCTGGCTTCCTATTTCCACCTGACGCCCGATTCTGAGTAAAGGCGTAACTTTAAAAGCTCGCCAATAAATACATTCGCATAAAACTCGAGTTTATCTCCGTACCCTTTGAAGTACGGCCAGAGAAAACAAACAAAGCAATAAAGAAGGCCTTTATCGGAGCCACGAGTCGACACGCGAGCTAATTTACAACACAGCCGCGGGTTTTATCTTCATTAACCCATCGATTCACAATTAAGACGCGGAATAAATCTCCGGTAATGCGCTCCCCGTCCGCGCCGGTAGATTCAACTTCAAACAGATGTTATGTATAAATAAAGCCGAACGGAGGCAACCACTCGATATATTCCTGTCCGCGGCAAACTTTACAGATCTATCAGCGCTCGCTCGGCGGGGACAAGCGACTCGCGCGCGCGAACCAAAACCGACCTTAGTTGCACCGCGACATAGAACCATCTGTTACTGTCCGTGGAACGACTCTCGACCAAATTAATGTGCCTCAAGCCAAACAGCTGCACTCAATAATGCCTATAGTCCGTTAAAATCGTGCTCGAGTTACGTCGTTACCGCTGACATGGAGTCACAAACCTCATCTTATTTCCAGCGTAACGAGTCGATGCTCACATTCGATTATCTGGCTGCGGTATCCGAGGCATTACAGTTGATGTATCGACGGCGACTGCGCGAGATTGTCGGCCGACGGTTGATTTACTGTGCCCATTTCTTCCTGACACTCCATACGGAATAGATCCCCATCTGTCGCGAGCGGTGTGACAGATCGCGGCAATCGGAAAGCATCGAGGGGCTCTCTAATGAATTGTCCCAAATAATTGGGATAGTATTTTATATCGGCATCATTTGTTCTTTTATCGGTACATTTGTTGCGTTGATTTGTTAGGCGCTTTAACCTCGCGGTATTAGAGTATTAATCTGGCTTGTTTGGTTTTTCTTGTAGCGCTAACAAAATATACATGGGATATTGCTTTGTTGGGTGTTTACAATTTATTTCTCTGCGAATAGAAATGCTGTTATCTTTATATCTGTCTGAGCGGTCGTGAAGTCTTTTAAAGTTTTATTTGGTTGGATAGTTTTTATGGCTCGTGTTGGATGTGAGTGCGGTGGCATCTGATCGGTAGTCATGAGCTCAGACAATGCTCGCATCACGTTGTATCGCATTCCTCATCTCCGCTTCTGTAGCTGCTGAACGTGCATTTACTACAGAAGCGAGCATTGGCACGTAGTAAAAAATATTTTTGTAAATTATTTTGTATCGCTGCGTTTAATTGCATTCCGTATGAAATACTCATGTATTTATATTGGTGTTGTTCAATAACGGACATTTGTAGCTTCAAAATACTATTAACTTCTTTATTGCTAGTGTTATTGCCATTCTTCTACCGTTTATCTCTCGGTAAACTTGCCAGTTCATAAAACAAGATAACGCAGAACGTTCAAACTTCTAACCTAACCTCTAAAAAACTCGGCTAAAGCAGAACAGATCCACAACAAGTCATAAAGCCAACACTTTAGATCAAAGAGGAACATTTGCCTGTCTCTGTGTGAATGCGCTCAACGTGCAAGATAAGACTCCTGACTTTGATGTATGCGCCGCATCTTGATATACGTCTGCAGCCGTTTCAATAAGCGTACGTCTGTCTGTCGCTACCGAAGTAGTTTGAGTTGCCAGCGAGTCCTTTCTATGTTGTTGACTGTTTTATGTGTACCTGTTTAGGTATGGTTCAGACAAGTCTACTTAGATTGGAAAAGTAACAAATTTTGGGTAAATTGTAAAGACTTTAAGGTTTGAGCTCTGTTTAAAAAATGTTTTGGTTATTCTTATACGATTATTTTCATTTAGAGATGAAAATATAATTTTATTACATTCAGTTGTTTGCAGCAGAACAGAGATCACTGTATGAAGTAACTAGTTGATAAATAGATGTTTCTCTATCTCATTAATGATCTCCTCAGTTCTTACAACACCCACCTCTTCAATCAGACCACACACAAGAAACAAAATTCAATTAAAAACCATTCAATTCCAACACAATCAATAGAAGACTAACAACATTTCATAATGAATCACCATCACGTACATTCCGCTATCAATTCTAACGGACAGACAGACAATGTTATTACACTGACGTGACGTGTCACGCCTCTTGGCACAACGTCAAACAAATACCATGACTTTTGACTTCACCATGTTTTATAACAATGTAAAGAAGAATGTTTATGTGAAGGAAATATACATTTTCATTCCAATGAAGCATTGAATGAAAATTGAAACAATGTTGATAGTAGACCTGATAGATAGATAGATGAGTCAAATTGTAAAGTGTAATGAAATTTTGATAGACTTAGCAAATAATTTTAGAATGTATAGTGGATGAACTTGTAGCTGATGTTCCACAATATAGTTTAACGGATAAGATCTAAGCCTTGTCAGAATTTAAGAGCGAAGTCAATATTGAAGTTGTTGAATCGTGATAGTTTGAAGTTCCTTTCAATAGTCGGTATAAATTACGGAAGACAAAAGTTAAGCTAATAAAAACGTGTTAATATAACCAGTTAAAAGAAAACTGATGATTTAAAATAACTACTGCATAAATTGCGAACACGACATGAAAAGAACCTGAGCGATGATTCCACCACACTTAAATATTTTATATGTATGAAGCTTAAAGCTTGGCTGCTCACATAAAGATATTTACAGTCGTTAAAATTGCAAATCTATTTCTTATTATAACGTCATTAGTAATAATGTCAGTGCATCTCAAGTGGTTTTATAGTAAGATTATCAATGGATTCTTCATTTTTTACTACATAGAATTGCAGATCTGAATGATTAATACGTAATTCCTATTTGATAAATGTCCCATATTAGCTGGACATTGCCATCTTAATATGCTCAATAAAAAATGTCGAGTATACAGAGATTCTTACTCACCCCGCCCCGATAAGGCTTAATCGTAATGATGTATACGAACAATAAAGATTTTATACCGATCTCAGAGTAAAAATAAAGAATGATGTCGATTCAGTGTAGAGCGTATGAATTAATTCATGAGAAGAGAGGTATTTATTTGTGATTGAAGACGATTACTCTTACTTATTATGAACATTTATCTACAAGTGTTATGCTCTCCTTACCACCACGATGATCAGCGTGTGTATCAGCATTTTTATCAAACACACAAAACTGACCTCATAAACCCAATCTATCACTCATGAGTAATAGCATTTTCATTTCACTTAGTTCTTAATAACAAACTCAAGATTGATACTAAACAATTTTCGAAATTGATGATCTCACAATCGACAGTTCGAAAATTGATGATCGTGTAAAGGAAATAAACGACCACCTTTCTGTATTTACAGTCCATGAATTTGAGTACGATTTATCATTCGAACCGTTACGGTGATAAATCATACTCATTCACAAATACTTAGAGCCACATACACACGTCAAACGAGTTTGCCTTCCGCCATGTCTGTCCCTCCATAAAACAGTCTGAAAGCCTTTAAATATAGAAGTTGTAATTACGTAAACAGACATATTGACGTACGTCTGAAAGGTAATCATAAGCTAAAATTTATCACGGAGTGAATCATTCATGCGCTAAGACAGCTGACAGCCAGGCACATATATTATAATGATCGACAGCCTGACGTTGCTTGTCACAGAGGGATAATGTTGTTGCCACACTAAATATCCCAACACATTCCAAACTCAACTCTGCTCCTTCCACCTAAAGTTACATTTTCATTAGTGAGGACAGTGCTGCAAGTGACATTCTTGTTCCAAGTGATGAGAATTCTAACGAAAAGAACAAAGTACTACAGTATATTGCACAATTCGAAGAGAACCTTATTGCGTCAGCTATCGCTTCAAAATTCTTTGGAAGCCCCAACTTTGTCGAGTTATTCGTGTTGGGAAATGTGACTTAGTTCCAGGTTGAGAGTACAAAAGAGAAATGGACTTTATCGAGTAGAGTTAGGGTTGAAAATGGTGTGTTGTGTTTAAGGTGTTGTAAGCTGTTCGCATTGTGGCGTCTGTCGGTAGCGCGGTAGCAGAGAGACGTGTCGCGGCGTGTCATCGAGACGCAATGAAGATTTATGAACAACCCGGTACTACGGTTCAGTCGAAGCCACATACAGTTTTCTACTTTGTTAATAATTTTATGGCAAAGTTTAAAACACGAGTTTATCTTTCTTGTGTTTATTTCTTATGCACGTTTATGTAATTCTGGTAACAAAACAAAATTGTTTATGTTGCGCCAACATGCAGGATTTTCGTGAGTTACTGATGCTAACCTAATTTCTGACCCAAATCCATTTTACGACTTTTAGTTGTTTATACAAACAGTTTTAGTCTATGTTTAATTTGGGACCTACCCAAGTTCTCAATTACATTTCTTTAAAATGCATAATGTGATTCATTTATCCATCATTACAAATATTCGGTTTATTCCTCTTTATAAAAAATATTTTTACAATCCGTTTTGGAATCATCAACATCTCTCTAATTAGGTACTAATCTAAATAATTTCTAATATTATTTCACCATCATTACTTACCTGTACAGAGACCAGTTTCTCGTTGCCATAATACGTTATGGTATCAGCTCGTATCCATCTTTTTATACCTCTTTCACTTGACATCTTGAGATGGACAAAACATGTATTGAAAAGGAAACTCGTCTAACCTTATTATGAAAGCAAAGCCTGGAATATTCCATAGAAATCACTTTTCTCTTAGATTCTCTTTTTATGTAGTTTTCATAGTAATTTACTACTTCCAGTAAAGTTTACTGCTCACTTTTCACATACATCAGATTTTTTTACGAATACTGATATTATATCAATATAAGTGTCGAGCATGAAAAAATACTCTATTTACCCTTATATTTTTGCTGTTCATTTTGTTGAAATGCAATACCTTAGTTCCTTAGTATACAGCTCCTCAGCTGCTCACACATAAGGCTATCAATTTCATTTTATGTTTCGTTGGTAGTAATTTGGATAGTGGCATCGTAAAACTTTGTGAAGATAGATAGAATTTAGAAATGCTTTACGGTAAAAGATAGTATACTTAATTTTATTTTCTATAATACTTACGCTTATCGTAAGTATTATAGAAAATAAATTAATTTTCGCTTTATTTATCAAGACCGACATAACAAAAGAAACAACACAGCGATTGACAATGCATCGATCATAACAGCATAATTTAAGGAAAATGACAAAATAAAAACAAAAGAATAACGCTAAACAAAAAACAGAATAACATCAACTCCCAAGTGCGAAATCCCTCGTTACAAAATCTCCTGAGCGATCCTATGTTAATGTTGAAGTATGTCAGCAGTCCATAGTAGCGCCGTCGGATCCTCTCATTACGTATTTATGTGCGACGGGCGGGATAAGCCGCGTCATGTCGGGGCGAGGACTGGATGAGCTGGGTTGTCAGAGTTGCCACCCTTACTGTTGAATACTTGGACTGCTCTGATGCTGGTGAAAGGAGGACTGCTGTTACTTATTTGTACATTTGAGAGTTAATTTTTGAATATTCATTTGGCCAAACTTTTATGAAGACCTATTTAAGTATTTATCAAGTGTTGCTGCTTTTGGGTTTTTAATTATGAAAATTTAGTTTATTCATGGTAATAAAAACAATTTGCGTAACAAAAAAAAAATACTGGTTAAACTGGTGTTATTATTACATGACAAGTATAAGCTCAGATGTGATGTAATTCTAATTAGTTAACAAACAATACACACAACACTACATCAAATATAACAGCAATGAAATCATCAAGTCAATTACTCTCAGAAATCAAATCTCCTGCCAAGAGTCAAAGCAATTCCGTCTACGGTACTGGCATACTTTAAACGTGAAAGACAATTAGTCGTCTCATGTAATGCTTGTGTTTCCTTATATATGGCTTACACAATATATGGCTTACTACTTTATTTTTCATATTGTAAATGGCCTTCTTTTTCCCAGTCTTCTTTTATATAATTATTCATCATCATCACCTTGCTCCTTCCTTATTTATATCAGCTATTCAAGCCCTACAGGTGAACCAGCGCATTCCCCTTAAAAATCGCACTCCTCCTAAGCATACTGATCCAAGTCGTTTGCCGTCGGATGTGTATTGTTTTATTCACAAACCGATGCTTGGATAAGCATTCATGCATTTTTATTTCAATTTGCATTCGTAGGGGATGCTTTTTGAATGTTTATTTTATTTGTCACGGCTTCTCTTGCTTCCTTGTTGATGTCGTTCGAATCATGATTGAATTATTTAGAGAAGTCTAGTTTATTGTTCTTTTTGTTATTTTACACTCGATTTCTTTTGCTTTTTTAATATAATGTTAGGAGATTATGTACTTATTGTACATAGTACAAAAACTATTTAATATCCATTTCCAGCAGAATAATATACATTCTAAAATAAAGTGAACAATATGTTTCTTATTAGGAGATTGCAGTGCTTTCACAGTCACAGTTCATCGAAACTTGGCAAATACTATCTCTAATCCAGGCATGAAATATTATACTCTACATTTCCGTTAAGATCAACTAGAATGATTCATTGTTCTATAAGTATTTCAATCATCCAAACTCTATTTATAGTTGTACCGACATCTAATGAAAGAAAGTCCCGACAGCGGCCAGATTTTACATCCATTAATAAAACCATACAGATAATAATCACGCTCGTTTATAAAAAATATTTTATACTAATTCAAAACTACCGACCTTCATTATAAACGTCATCGTTCAAAAGGAAAATTGATTTACAACACTGCATTACGCTATTATTTTATGACGCGAGAACGCCCCGAAATAAAATACTAACAAACATTCAACCGGCATCCACGACCATTACTATAAAGCCACAAACGGTTTTGCCAACAAAAAAAACTATATACAACTGTACTGCCTGAAACATAGAGTTGAAATTGGAGTGATGAATATTTTTAGGGTTGTAGATGACAAGGTTGTCAGGGACCGTCATAAAGCGAATAAAATACGGGGCACAAAGAATAAGCGGTCGTATAAGCGCTGTTATGTCTGTCAACATAAAATATTGTATCCTGCGCGCGCGGGAGCCGGGTTCAAATTGTGCTGCCTCTATTGCCCCATTAATCTTTGTAATGCACCGTGTGAAACGGCAGATGAAGATATTGCAATGCTCTGTCTTTGTCGTTGTTTCGGACTCTGCGCTTTGTCCGTCGGGAAATTAATAGGCGTTGAAGGTGTGGGCAGATTTTATGGATTCTGCTAAAAGAGATTTAGTGTTCAGTGATAAAATTAAGTAAGATCATGTTTCGCTGTCTGGTAAAAGGACACCAAGATAAAGTGGCGGTGCCACTTAAAGCTAAATCTGTAGTTTAAGAGCTGAACGGATGCAATTATATTCGTATTTACTGCTTTTCGGTAAAACCGTTAACCCAAGACGCTTTTATATTTTGCATCATTATTAACAATCTTCTTTGCTATTATTACTGGTACATCTCCTCATTCCATTATTACTCTTTCGTACATAGCGTTATAATTAGAGCGGCAGTCATGTCGTTTGTCTAGCGCGACATCCGTGAGCGATGTCTCCGGGAGCACTTTGTCCGGATTAGTAGCAACGAGCGATGTTTTTTAGGCTTATTGGTAACATATATGACTGAGAGTGAGGATTCGCGCCAATGTTGGCGGCATCTTGGTGAGAAGAAAACTGAAGAAGAAAATATCAACGCTAAAGTTGGCACAGAAACGATTTAGCTTTTTGATGATATACCCACGACTGACTAGCGGAATGCAATATTGCAGCCAGGATAAAAGTAATTTTCGATTATAAAAATATGTTTTTTGTTCTACTTGGCTTTCGGTGCCAGTACACCTAGACTGGTAGCAAAATGGAGCCTTTGCTTAAATACAGCGAAAATTTGTTAAATACTATTTTGTTTATAACATCTTTTACCAGTGTCAGTGAATCATAAGTAATCGATAGATCGAGAAAGTAATCATTTCGCTTTCGAGTGCATCAATAACATATTGTATTTTGAAAAGATTTTTCATTTAACAACTACAATTTTTACAAGCAAAAAATTTCGCGACGAAATAAATTAAAATAATCTGTCTGGCAGATCTATTCTTTATTTTGAAATAAACGAGCATCCATTAAATTCTGTCCACATAATAAAATTATAAGAGCCATTGTCTAGTCTTCTCATAATATCATAAATACCAATTGCATTGTATTCCGACTCTGTTTTAGCAAACGTCTCCAACAGCTGCCACTCCACATTTAATAAACAAAAACTAATTGTTGATTCTTTACCTTGGGCAGAAAGTTTCGCAACACAATGGTTTTATCATTCCCAAAGTAATTACACAGACAATGTGTTGTCAAAACGTTATAATTACTTATTTAACAACAAATGTAAGTAGCACACTTATTAATTCGACAATGGCTTGCATGTGAACGGTTATTACGGCTGATGATAAAACTATTCAGAATATACCTTTTGTGTTTTAAGTTAATTAAAATGACAAATGTGGTATTCTTGTTATTTTGAGAATTTCATGATTTGTGAATGAAAGAATTGTGTCAGGTGTTCTCTACTGTTTAACAATGTTAATAAAGGAAATTGTTCATGATGTTGATGTGTATAGTACCTATAATTAAGTATAATTTGCCTCATGTCGTTTTAACTATTTATTTCCACAACAATGTTTGCACGCAAATGTGTGCTTAATGTTACCCTATTAAATATACCTTACCTTACACGTGAAACTCATACATCATCATAAATGCCCCTGTAAGCTTATATCAAAGTCTGTAAGATTACAAATGCTATCGTAAGTGTTTGTAACCATATCGTGGGTTACCACTGGCACTACAATGTGTAAGTTAAGTGTGGCCAAGGTCATTGTGTTTCCATACCACCATATTTTTTTAAAAATATTTATTTATTTAAGGGATTTTTGTACGCTTACGCGACGATGTCAATTCCATCGTGCTTTTACAAATAAACACTTACTCATAAACTAGATAAATTAGTCATAGTCATACAAAACTTAACTTAATCTAATTTATTATCATTATCATATATCAAAATTCTGTTTGTTTGTTTTATCAAAAAATTTTGATTGTTTTCATGTTTCTGCCTTGATTGCTACTAACTTTATTGGACTGTCTTGTTAGTGTAATATATATATATATATATATATGTATATCAAAGTGTTATATAGAACAAGTTTATATTTAAAATATTTTTCACTCACTACCACTTATAGCTCAGATAAGTATTCAATTAATATTGGATCGATCGGCGCAGTGACTGGTGATACGTCTCTGATAGTGTCAAAGTTAATAACTGGTGTTGTTTCATATTCTGTTTCGTCATTATCATTACGTTTAGTTGGTATTTCATTATTAGTATGTTCATTTATCAGATTATTAATAGTCAATTAATCTATGTATTCATTTGATTTCTTAAAATTCAGTTAGATCCTCTCAGCAGCTCTAAAAACCTATGTATATATTCTATTCCTTAACACAAAATAAAAATAACACCACACACACATTTTTCACAATAGGACCTATCCACTATTTGTCTCTGCATCACCCAAAGATTGACTGGTAGAAAATGCCCGTGACATCAAGACTGGTAGAAAATGCCCGTGACATCAAGACTAGTAGAAAATGCCCGTGACATCAAGACTGGTAGAAAATGCCCGTGACATCAAGACTGGTAGAAAATGCCCGTGACATCAAGACTGGTAGAAAATGCCCGTGATATCAAGACTGGTAGAAAATGCCCGTGACATCAAGACTGGTAGAAAATGCCCGTGACATCAAGACTAGTAGAAAATGCCCGTGACATCAAGACTGGTAGAAAATGCCCGTGACATCAAGACTGGTAGAAAATGCCCGTGACATCAAGACTGGTAGAAAATGCCCGTGATATCAAGACTGGTAGAAAATGCCCGTGACATCAAGACTGGTAGAAAATGCCCGTGATATCAAGACTGGTAGAAAATGACCGTGACATCAAGACTGGTAGAAAATGCCCGTGATATCAAGACTGGTAGAAAATGCCCGTGACATCAAGACTGGTAGAAAATGCCCGTGATATCAAGACTGGTAGAAAATGCCCGTGACATCAAGTCCGCATCTGTGCATTTACCTGAGATACAGGTTTATTCCTAGTTCAGGTAGAATCCAATTATTTCTTACCTACCTCTAGTTTAAGGTACTAGTTTGTAAATATTTATGTAAATCAATTATTTCAATAAAATCAATTTCAATTTCATTTCATTTGTGTGCTTAAAGTATTAAATAAATAAAATAAAACTATCTACTATCGTTATTATCAACTTAGTGATTTTGTTGTATACTCGATTCTGTTTTTATGTTGAAATCCTTAGGGGCTGAACTAGATGGTTGGAATTCTTTGTCTTTTGTTAGTGTAACGTATACTTAAAGACAGCAGAGAAGAAAAAATCAATAAAATACTAACTACCACGACATCACTTTTTGATTGATAGTTTTGCCGTCACGTTTACCATTTGATTGGTGCCAGCTGCTGAATTCCATAATTTATTTCACTCCCTGATAAATTCAAAGCATTAATTGGCCACTATTTAAAGAGTAATTAGAGAAATGAACGGTTCGACGGTGTAGTGAGCCATACAATTTGGTTCTTTATAATTACATTTTGTAAACCTTCGTTTGTGACAGCTTGGCGACCAATTAAACTATAGCGGTTGTTGCAGTACAAGTTATAAAAGATTGCGGTGAGGTAAAACTAATATTTATTTTAGAGCAGGTGCAGTAAAAGCAGAACTTGCTTTCCATAAAACTGTACTAACGTTGAGTGTCTGTTACTATCTGTTTTGCTACTAAATAAATAAATGTATGAATATAAATACCATCCCCACCAACATAGTTGGGAAAAGGCTAGGCAGATGATGATGATCCATTACAAACAAAAATACAAAAAATTAAATCTTCTCTCTTTATGATATTAGTTTAGGTAGTGTATTATTTTGATCGTTTTGTGCCTGCATCTTCTAACTTAGCCCGCATCCGACCTAACCTTGTAATTTGTTCCACTATCCGTGTCACATGTCTTGTAATTAAGTTTCTCTTATTATATCAGATACAACAATCTGCTTCACCAATACATATCAGGAAGCAATGACAAAATATTGTATTAATATTACTGCATTGTGTTGTATTATTATTTCTCTCGTGTTATTGACTAAGTGTTTTTTGTTGACAGTCTGTTGTTAAATCTAATTTAAAAATTGTTTCGTGTTGATGATTTTTTTGTTTCTATTTTGACCTGGATTAGGATATAGGAAAAAAATATCCTCATATACATCTACTCATGCGTCCAAATGAAATTCGAATTTCATTTGGACACATGGGGTCCTTTCAGCCAGTTAAGCGTGAAAGCGTAATAAAGAAACATACAAAAAATCTAATATTTTCTATTTATAATATTAGTTTAGATAACTAACAATAATATTGAGATAAGTTTGGGAAACAAGAGCTTATAAAACTGTATTCTTACTATGTGAAACCAATCCAAACTAATATTATAAATGCGAAAGTAACTCTGTCTGTCTGTCTTTCTGTCTGTCTGTCTTTGCTTCACGCCTAAACTACTGAACCGATTTGTGTGAAATTTGGTACAGACATAGTTTGGAACTTGAGAATGGACATAGGATAGTTTTTATTACAAAAAATAAAATAAAAAATAAAATTTATTCCGGACATACAGCGCCATCTATTGGTCAAGAGTCGGCATCAATTCAGTACTGAAAATTCATCGGAAAAATGTAAATAAATAGTAAGAACTATGTGGGTAAAACCAAAAATCTGCCGGAAGTCACTATTCCACGCGAACGAAGTCGCGGGCAAAAGCTAGTTAATAATAAAAAAGATAAATTATATCATTAGGCAAGAAACAGTGGAGTAATTGCATATCAGTAGCATTAATTTTGACATTTCAACAACATTCATTGCGTTATTTATGTTGTTGAGCAGACATATTTTTCGAACATATGAAGCAATTGATTAGCAATATCAAACCTTCAAAATGATTCAAATTGAAATTCATAGTTTAGGGTGCAGGATATTGTGTTAATAATGATTTTATTACTCTGATTATTATCTTAACTTAATGTGCATAATAAAATCTTCAAACTGCACTAACGAGCTAATCAAATGTTTTTCGACTAGATCTAAACAAAATTATAATATATTTCACATACAATCATTTATTTGAATTCGCACATTATAATAAACAAGCCATATTTATTTAAATGTGTTACGTATTAAGATAAATAACAAAATTTAAATAAAGCAATTTATATGCATCATTATTATAAACAACTGCATGATTATAAATTATTTATTTTGTTTTTGCAATGTTTTGTTATTAAGATAATAAATATTTATAAATATCTGATTAATTTAATATTAATTCTTGTCAACGACAGCTGTTTCTGGTTACCTATGGCAGCAGTGTCTGCTAATGCTGTGGCTAAAGTAAAAGGCTAAGGCTAAGGCTCCCACAGACAGGCGCAACGCGACTCAAGTAGAACAGTTTCTGTGACAATTTTATGGAAATTGTTTTATCAGAATCGCACCTTTCTGCGGGAGCCTTTCCTTACATTTTTTTATATCCCTTTATCATTTTGTATATCCTTTTATATCCCTTAGGTATCTATAGGTAAACCGGGCCAATTGACTGGAGTTCGGATTTTATCTACATAATGACTATGAATTTAAAAAAAAGTTTAAGTATTTGGTTTTTGAGTTTGAAACGCACTAACCGATTGATGGACAGATAAAGACAGAGAGGTTGCGTTTCACCTATCTGAAAAGAACAATCACTTTGCCCAATTTATAACACTGATTAAAATTGTTGCTTTACCCAAGAATTTTAATATTATTTTAAATAAAATTAAATTAAAACATAATCATAAACCTAATAATTTATGATAATTATTCAAGTATGCGTTCACAATTTATGGTTTGCATGAAATATACTTGAATTTATGCACTTTTAATTACTTTGCGCAGACTTTTATTTATTGTATGGCATCACGCGACAGACGGCTATAATAACCCGTTTGCTGTTGCATTATTACACTTTTTAATTATTATGTTGTTGCAAAATTAAATTGCAGACTTGATTGTAAAATTTATTTTTAATGTTCGTTATTAATTCTAAAATTTTAATGTTAAATGTGAACATTTGAATTTTATTGTTCAGCTTTAATGGCGTAAGTTGAGTTTAAGATTTTAATTAAATTGTGGCAATTAAAATATGCTTATGCAAATCATTCATATTAATTCTGTATTCATTCTATTGGGTGAATTATTATTTTTTCCTGTTAGCTACCAGTCTATTACATAATTAATAATAATTTTAATTATTCTATTTCCAGTTACCTACCTAATAAATATTTTATTGCACTAGCAGGCTTTTATAATTACACTAAAGTTAACTAAACATTTTTATGAGCTCATCAATAAAATAAACATTAATTTATTACTATCACCAATTATTTCTAAACTGATGTTTTTCCCAAAACTTAAACATCTTTTAAAAATAAATTCAGCACTTTGATACTGCATCCACAACAGCTTATCCAACACTAGTTCGTTATCAAGTCTAGTTGTGCAATAAATAATAGCCTGGATGTATTCCATCACTCCTTCCGACTCCTTCTTGGTAGATCGACGAGCTGTTTGCTTTTAGTGGCTTATAGCTACCGTTGTTTCGTATTCAACAACTGTTTTCGTGGTTGTAGATTTTAATGCTAGTGGTGGACCGGTTCATCCTGGGTATAGCCCTTTTAGAATGGCCTCTATGGATGGCAACAGTTAAGTAAGTAATTACTCTTACTGACTGGCTAATATTTTTACCAAGGTAAGAGCAATCGCCAATTTTCATACAAAAAAAATGGTCCCAATGATAGGAAGCACTTACGAGTGACTCTCGACTTCGTGACGCGTCTTTTACGTCTGATTCGGGAGGAAGAAGAAGTAGATGTAGAGCTCCTTACTAAAAGGCTTGGATAGGCAAGTTCTACCACAATTTTGCTAGCTATACAATTTCTATTTTTGGTGTAGTAGCTTTTGAAGAAAAACAGACACATGAGACTTTTAAATTTTGTCTCCTAGAATGCCAACAAAGTGAAAAACTTCTTGGGAGTGTTAAAACTATTTTATCAGAATAATAATAAATGATTCATCGGTTTATTTGTTATAAAAACCTACGATTCACACAAAGCAGGCCAACACAATTATAATTTCATAAAAAAATATACGATAGTGTAACACAACATAATACCAGCTCATAAAGAAAGAAGGTTGCCAGTTCGCAAACTTCTTTGATCTTGAGAAAATCATAAAAACTGTATTTCGTAACATCGTCTTTATTCATGCGAGTAATCGCTTTCGGCGTTTATGCAGACCCTACAATAAGACGTTATTAAAACCCGAACAGTCCGCATCCTATTACATTACTAACAAGTAGTTCTCACACAAATGCGACACAATAAAAAATAACCCCAACGTTGTCACGACTCGTATCACAATAAAATATCGTTTAAGCTTTTAATATTCTAAACGCGAACTTTTATTATCAAATGAACCGATCGCTCACTCGGTCACGCGTTGTCAAATTTCCTGTCATTCACGCGTCACCGTCAAATTCCCTTACATTTGAGGGTTACAAAACATTCGACAAAAAACGAACCAATAAAATCGCTTGTATTGACATTAGGTTTTCAAAATAGAGAACCGATGTTTAATTCATGAATACACTAAATCCAGGTACAAAAACATGAAATTTACATAATAACGAGGATCGTCGGAACCGATTTTGACAATACATCGCGTTGAAGGGTAACATAACCCTCTAATTTGATGTGCGGGTACATAATACCGAGCATGCATTATTCATCCGTTGATAATATGTTAATTTACTCCACCTTATGTTTATGCTAATCGTAATTGGTTATTTCACTGCACGGATTACAGCGCTGTAAGGCATCAATCTTCGCTACGCATCTGTCAAAGTTAATCCCGCCGTGAGAGGTCATTTATACAGAAACACGTAGTGATATTTCAAGGCGTGCCCTGGCGGCATTAATAAAATCTACATTATTATCTCAATTAATATCTTAAGATTTATACGTCCCCTTTAAAAACTTTTTAATGTGATAATTAATCACGCTGGATGTGTAAAAACAGAGATCGCGGTGTATAATTTTTTTTCGTGGTTTTTGACAGATTGACATTTTTGAATACACCTATCGCTTGGAGGGTTAATTGCTTAATGACATTTTAATGAAAATGAAATTGATTAATCTGTTTGGAACTGGTAAAATAAATCCTAAATTGGTAATTAATAATCGACTATGACTAATTTAGAACCATCTTTCATTGATGCACATTATTTCATTGAAATGAAATGAACATGAAATGTTTATCAGTAAGTAGATCTTTTAAGACCTTTTTACGCGTCAATATTTTGTTGGACAATATTTTAAAACTAGATGGCGCCAGCTTGTCCTAGTTCACTGATCGCTGAGAAGAAACGCCGCGCCGATACAAACTCACGGGTTATGGTCTCTTTTAAAGTCCAAACATTATTAGGATTTTAGGCGAGTCTAACAATGCAAGGCCATGTCTGGAAGGGCCTTTTCAAGAAAGAGTAATTGCAGCTTTGAGTAGACTCGTCCCAACAGACGGCGGTAAAGTAATTGAACTTGTCGCCAATACCTAAAATGTCGCGAAAAGATCATTGATTTTATAGTTAGTGTTCTACTTAAAGTGAGAGTATCGAAAATGTATAATTTATGAATTGGAAATGGCAAACAACGCCATGGGTGAAACTTACGTTCTTCTTTAAAACACAGTTAACATTAATAACGTCTTTACGACCATCAACGTCCATAATAAAACAATAAAGAAATAAGAAAATGATTAAATATAGCCGTCTTATCTCATAACGATGTTCATGATACATAAGTATTACTTCATTAACCTTTTAACATAATAATAATACAATATACTTAATGTTGTAATAATAAACTTGTAATAATGTGTCTATTACATTAAATTACTACTGTGGCATTGTTTTGACTTTGCATTCTGTAGAACTTAGCACATAAACTTTACTACATAGATATTCTTGTCAACATATTGATAAAATTTAATAAATTACCATCGCTATGGTACGATCGGTAAGTCGGGGTAACAGTAGACGCCTAAATCTAGTTTTAAAAATAGTTGCCAATTTTAGCGCAAATAGCTCATTACTAAAACACTTATAACATCTGGAATCCCAAATTTTCCTAAAGTTGCTTAAAGAAAAGTTGTCTGCATTTCCCACTGACCAAATAAAAGCCAATGGACCATGCACAAAGGATGTCGAACACTAAACCAAAAGTAAAAGATTAATCCGTAAGGAGGATCCCGACAACACTAAGATTAATCACGAAGCAACCGCGACAAAAACTTTTACTCCACGACCAAAAGTTCAGCGCTCAACCAAGAGATGGCGCCACTCGACCCAAACTGAACTATGACAGACAAAACTATGTCAAAGCCGTGTCATATCTAAACGACATATTTTACTATATCAATGATTTATTGAATCAAATCAGAACGGATATAAACGTCGCTATCAATCAACTCCAATAGTTGAAGTTAATTATGAAACTGGTATCTAATGCAATGGCTGATTTATATTCATGGACTGTGTCAATACGGCTCTGGGTTTAATTTATTTGATTTATGTTATTCACACTGTCTTTTCTTAATTGGGTGAGCAGAATTTTAATAGTGTTAAATTGTAAGTGATAGAAATGGGTGGATTAATTTAAAACTCGAATAATCGGAAAAATTGGAATGATAAATATCAAAAAATGCTACGTAGGTAAACATGCACTTTCTTACAACGACTTTAATGATCATTTTGACATTTTAATAAAAAGCCATCATTGTAAACTGCATTATTACATCATGTTATTTGTCAAATAATAAGAAACAGGTACCCATACGTCTAATCAAAATGAAATCTTTTGTTTCACATAAACTTACATGGGCATTTATGAAACGTCAGAAGCTAGGTGCACGGTTCCAATTAGTTGTTTCCTATGGTGAAGAGCCGGAAAGAAACTCCACGATATTGAGCTTAGGGGTAAGCTCAATAGACGTGTCATAGAGTATAGTAGTGCCAACGGATCAAAAGAAAATCATTATTTATTTAAAGATAATTTAATCGCTTAGAAGTAGTTCCCATAATCTATGCATAAGCGCATCAACTCTCTGGAATAATCCTTCATAGAAAAAAAGCAAGGCCAGATTATGTAAAAAAAATGGCAAAACTATAAATTTTTAAGCAACTTCAAAGTACCTACTAAAGTGAAACATGTCAGCTTATAGATCTTAATCTCTGAATAAACGAGTCTTAATTAAAACTTGAATTTAATCTGATTCTTTATCATTCAGGAAAATATTAAAAATTACTACATATTTATATGCAAAGCCCGAGATTCAAGAATATTATTGCCCTGGCCAAAATATAAAAACGCGATCGTAAAAACGAAAGTGTAACATTCGAAGGATTATTATAACATAAAAAAAATCTAATTTACATTAACAGAAAAAAAGATATTTTAATAACAAATTCGATTAGAAAGTGAAAATGAATATTAATATTAATAAAATATTACGTTGACCTGTTCGCTGCTAGCTAGTTACTCTTTAGTTACCCCGTCGCCTCTGTTTCATGTTACCGTCCGACCAATTACGCCTTTTGACAGTTGAATTTCCAACATGACGTGAGCCTAATCAAAATAGCATTTATTAAAAAAACTTGACATTAAAGCTGACAGCTCACGGTTTCATTATTAATGACGGTGTACGCCGGCGACCTCTTTGGTATACATTTTCAATGTAATCAATTATTTTGTTGGTCTTTTTTCGCTATGGGAGGTGTGTTCGCGTGATTGCCAGCTTGTTTTACTCTATAGATTGACGGCTTTAATGTTTGCTGGAACATTAATTAACCAATGGACTTAGTTTATTGCGTCGTAAGATCGTATAGCAGCTCTCTAACGACGTTGATTGGTTATAAAATTTATAACATTTGATATTTATCGTTATTTACTTTCTATTTGCTAATAAATCTGTGTGATGCATGTGTATTTAAATTATGTTGGAATGTTACTCGTGTTTGACTCATTTTTCAGTTTCAATTTTAGTCAGGCGTTTGAGAAAAACAAAGAAAAAACGTTTTATGATTGGTAGGTAGATATTATATTTGAAATAATTCATTTAATATTAAACATAGAGATTATTTACACAAAACATTTGGCTGTACAGTCCGTTATCAACGTCACTCGAACGCCGTCGGCGTGTCCACTTATTATTATAAATTACTATAGGTACTTAAATTGCACTAATCACTAAATTTGTCATGGCGGAATGCGCCTTAGAACATGAATAGTCTATCGATATCACAGAAGAAAATTGGACAATACAACATAGACGATCAGTCCAGGTTTGCACTTCACTTGGTTTACTGGTGAACGGCGGCGGCTCCCAGCCGCTGGCCATACATCGCGTAGGGCGAGTAGTAAGGGCCGAGCGCCGGGTTGAAGGCGCCGTAGGGAGAGCCTCCCAGGCTCGCTGGGAGACCAGCCTTGGAGTATGGATGGTACCGACTGGCAGACAAAGGGCTTAGAGGTGCCGTCGGGTACGCGCTGCGCAGACCCGCCGTCGTAAACAACGGGTTCAGGTGGTTCAACAGGGAAGCTTGCGTAGAAGCAACAGATGCAGGTGTAGATCCATCTGTCGTGTGGCTTCTCAAGTGTTGTAGAAGCTCCTCAGAGTTACCAAATCTTTTGCCGCAATAAGATTCACCCACAATCCAGTTGCAAACATAAGGGCGGCTCAACTGTGCATACGGCATGCCGCCGGCTGCGGCCCCTTGCTGGGAGAGAGCCATAGCCATCGCAAGGTTGTACTTTTGGTGTTCGCATTGTGTGCAACCAGCGGGACATGATCCATTGCTCATTAGCAGGTGGTGGTTGTTAACTGAGAATTGGCATCCAGTGCAGTAGGGGTCCTTGCAAACCGGCACAAGGGTTTCACCGCCGGCGGGTGTCTTCACTCTCGCATATCCGAGGTATGGGTTTGGAGAAGATCCAGGGAAAGCAGCGGCAGCTGCTAGCATAGCAGCGTGATGAGCACTAAACGGAGCACCCGCATAAGGTGGTCTGAACGCCGGGTTAGCGTGTTGTTCCATTCCCGGCGGGCAGCAGAGTCCTGCTAGTGGATTAAATCCGGATAATCCAGGAATATTCTTGAATGCCCCGAGATGATCTTTGCCGTGTCCCAAAACTTCCAATCCGGAGCGGATAATTGGGCTTGTTCCGGAAGAACCAGCGGGAGATGACTTAGGTGCAGGGCTGTTCTTGCCATTCTCTGCTGATGGCGGCGTGGATTTACGTCCAGGCGTGCTTTTTCCAGATTTCTTGTCATCTGAGCTATCCGAGCTGGCTTTAGACGAAGGCCTTTCTTCAGGTTTCTTAGTAACAACATTTGTTTCATATGGCTTGAACGCCAAATGTTTGTTGTGTTCCGGCGTGGAGCGCGGCTTGTCTGCTTTGATCACGGTATTAGTAGGAGACGAACGACTCATTGTATCACTGTTAACACTATTCACTTTCTTCTTATCTAGTGATGGCAGCAGCGGCTTGCTGGGCGCTGAATCAACACCGATCTGGCTGCAAGTTTGCGCTAAAAGCGCAAGCGGGCTTTTCTTCGAATCCAACTGCAACAATAGAAATTGGAAATAAGTACGATTGCATAGAAAAATATTTAGAATTAAAAAAATATTTTTGTATTTTTTTTTTTCTAAAATTAAAATAAATAAAATATATTTATACTTACAGAGGACGGAAGAGGAGTCAAATAATCAGGTTGTAAATATTGGTTAGGATTAGTAGTCATCATTCCACCGTCTTCAAGCACCACCATTTGGGAGATAACTTTTACGATCACTTGTAAACTTCACAGTGCGGTCACGAAACGCTTCTAGCAATATCTACTCTATGCCACCGGTACGCGGAAAACAAGGGAGAAACGCGTGCGTCAGTGGCGGCGGTCGAGTCAACTCTGAGAGACCGGACCCCACCAGCCGCCGACGTGCCACGGCCCCCTCACCCCGCGCCGTGCGAGACAGGGATAGCGATATCTCAAGTCAACATTAGAGGGAGAGCGCTATGTCTCACCGCTGCAGCGCTCGGCCATAAAAAATAAAGCGGAAACGACACATAGCTGCATTGCGGTAGGGGAAAAAGGAAAGGCGGTATGGTCGGCAGCCGGGTGCGGATTGAGACGTGCGATGGTGTTGGTGGCTCGCCACCCATGACGGCCGCGCTTTGAGCCGCGCCGCGAGCGCGACTGTACCTGAGCCGAGCGCGCGCCCGCCCGCACCAGCGCGCTGCTCAGCTTTTTGTTTCACGCTACTTTTATTACGCCCCCGACGACGGCGCAGCTTCATTCTTTCGCCGGCGTCATCGCACTTTACTGCTGACACATTCGAAACTACTTACTCTTTTACGAGCCCGCTTTGTTCTGGGATGCATCGGAGCCGGTTCAAAAGGGAAAATTGATCTGTTCCCCGAGACGGGAGCTTTCCGTGAAACCGTTTGATATGTCAACACGCGCTAACTTTATCCGTTTACATGTAAATCGATAAACATTGAGCGTAACAAAAGGCGATATTTCAGTTTATCGACATCGCTAAGTCCATAACGTTAATGTTAATCCGACACTAAAACCTGTCAAGGTTCGAGTTCGGACCCTCCGTTGCGATCAAATTAAATATGTCAATTTGGGAACCCATATCAACAGCTGCGAGAGACGGCGGCGGGGCCCTTTAGAAATATTGCTTATTGTGTCCAAACAAAGATACTAAGTATAACGTATGGGCGGACGACAGAGGTCGTAAATAACCCGGCGGGCTGTAATATATTTGACAGTGCGCGGACATGCGAAACAAAAAACATGTTTATTGCGAGATCGGGCCGGTGTCGGGCGATGTTGTTCTATAAATTAGGCACGCGGCCGTTTGAGTGTTTGTTTAGGAGAGTTGTACGAGAACAAGTTACGGCTAGGCTTTGCTATCACGCAGTCATTGTACGCCTGCTAATGGTCTGTTGACATGTGTACAGACGACGCAAGACGAGCTTAGATAACACCGGTGAATTTATTTTGACATTTCATTACTATGAATGACATATTCAATAGAAATCGTGAAAAGATTTTTATCTTTTTTAAGTAGGTACATTTGATAAGCATAAAATTGACTAAATGTGTAAAAAATGAATTAAAAGTATAATAGTGCCTCATCTCCATTTATATTTTAAACAGGCATTCAGATGTTTTGTATTCAGACATACATTGGCATGTAATAGACCATTATGTTGAAGATTACACAAGAAAAAAAAGTCGCATCACAAAGGAATTCACTGGAAAAAAATCTTTCAACAAAACATACCACAAATCGTCAAACAAGCATTGTAGAAATTCAGATAAATCGTGAACAGAAAACATTGAATGCACGATCAGCCACTAAAGAGATTTTGAAAACAATTTCCTGGCCCAATTATAGCTACGTGGAAATCCAGCGGAGTGTAAACAGCCACAATTATGACGACAGAGGTTCGAGCATGACGGAAAAAGTTCGGTTAACTAGCTGAGAATCGAACATAGTACATTGGAAGAAAGAACTCGAACTTGGTCCGTTTCTGGATTTTGTAAAAGAGGACTTATGAAATGAGATCTGTGTTTTAAGAGGAAAAGAAGTTCCAAAAGGCTAGAGGCACAATTTCACCCCATTTTAAACTTTTGAAGGAGATTAAAAAAACAAATTTTTTGATGGTAAAATTTGTTATAGAACAGTACACTTTTCAGTTTGGAATAATTTATTATGTCTGTGTTGCTCTGTAGCAAATAACAAGTAAATTATGGTTCGTTTATTTTCCAGTGATAGATGTAAGAACGTAAGTATTATGAGAGATATGCTTCAACGTCTGCAATCGACGCTCTAGTACATTATCCGAATTTATATACCTTACCAGTATTCAAAGCAACTCTTACAAATTATTATAAGAATACTTTCAAGAAGTTATTATCTTCAATTGAATCAAATTCTGTGTAGCAACGATAATTTGAACTCATTGTATAGAGGTGACTGAGCAGAATTTTATACTTCTATCATTTTCTATGTAAGTTGATTGCTTAGATACTAGTCACACTGTCAATCAAAATGTTTTGCACCACTGATTACGAAAAAATCTTGATTGATCGCGTAATTATACGTAATACATTAAATTACATCATCCATTTGAAGCATTTTATCAATCATGTGACAGTTTTTTTTATTAGTTTATAGCGTAGACCTAGATGGTATTTAAATAGGATATCGAATGTTTGTAATAAAACTTTTATTAATAGTGTATTACTCATTTTATGGCCCGGATTTTACTTGTATGATGAAATATGTGGTGAGTCAAAGTATTTAGCTTTAATTTATGATTATTGAGGAAATTCGTTTCACTGTTTGATACTTTAATTACTTGGGTTTTTCGAACTTTATAAGCTGATGATGGTGACTTAGGATACAATAGTTATTTATTTGCACAGAAAGTAGGTACAAATTACAGATGTTAAGTTTCATAAATTGATCATTATACTAACTACCTTAACTAAGGCATGCAAACAGTTTGAACAGTTTGTTTGGTGAGTTGTCAAAGTATTCAACGTATACCGACGAAGCGCATAGCCGCCTAGTACCTAGAGCTAGTATAAGAGCTCAACTGTCGCTAGTGAGACACAGTTACTTTTCTATTTTTACTGAACTTATTAACTTGCCCAACAGAGGAGGGATAAATAAACCACACCAGAAATGATACAACAATGTCCTTGTTCATATTCCACATCTGGCCAACCCTGAAACTTACAAAAATGAAATTGCACATAAATCCGCTTAACTAACAAAGTACTTTAAAACTTGTTCTACTGTGAAATCACCGACTGTGCCCCAAGATAGACAGTCATTGTGCGCAGCGGATGCGGCAAGATCAAAGCGTTGCCGCTCCGAACCGTCAGTACCAAATTGCTGTTTACAAACGGTGTAAAAAGCTTGACGGGTCCCACACCGACTTGCTTCGGTTTCAATCTCTTTGATGTTCTGTTATGATCACGAACCTGTTAATGAGTCATCGATATACACTAGAGTGCTTTTAAATTATTGTAAGGGACGTGGATAATTGTGTATTGTGTATGTTGATGATGTTGGGAGGTGGGAGGTGGGCCAGATGGAAATTAGATTTTAGTTTGCTGTTGTTAAGAGTTAACTGGGTTTGGACGGATTGTTATGTGTTGTGTACTTGTGTATGTGATTAGAGAATTCTAGTATAGCAAGTTCAAAAGCACAACTATGTTTAGTCTTTTTCAACCACTTCTGAAATTAGCTTCGAAAAGTGTCTAATTTGTAAAGTTTTCGAGGTTGCCGGCTACTACAAAACACCCAAAAACAATAAACAGCGGCAGATACTTCTTCCATTCCTCCATTATTATGTAAATTTAGTAATACACCTAATTTTACGCCAAATTCAAGCCGGGACCTCCCACCAGCAAGTCGTTAAGAACTATGCCGCTCATAAAACAATTCGTTCTCCAACCCCTAATTGCGATATTTATTGCCCCAGTAAACGCTTATCTGTGCATTAAAACGAACTAAAGATAAAGATTTCAAACGTCTGCTTTTGCCTTTATCTGAACAATAAATTTCGACTGGTTACCTACATTTTAGTTTAGAGTATCAGATTGTAAACAATGACTAAATGCAGACAAATGCTAAAGGTATCGGTTTTCTTGAGAATGGTGCCGATATATCAATGTTATTTACAATAATTATCTTCGACGCCTTCAGATTTGTTGCTAATCTAGATATTTAGATTGGAATATTTTGTGAGACTGATATAGAGATCATAAAGTTGAATGTTATCTTAATGGAAAACAGTAACAGCTGAAGGATTGGTGCAAATGTAGGTGAGTCATTTGTTAGAACTAACTAGAAGAACATGTTTTGTGTTTCTTGTAGTCTACATAATAACGTATTACAGGACTATTCACAGCAAAACATATTAACTGTACAAAGTTAAACATGCATACATATTAGTTAAGCTATCTAAGACAACAGAGAAATATGAAATGTGCAAATTTACAAGAAGATGAAGTCGTAACTTATGTCGTTGCTACAAAAGATCCTATAACTGTCACGAAAAGAAAAGAAGCAAATAAACCCGACAGAAAAGATAACGAACCTTCTAGAACAGAAACAAAAGATAAAACCGTCACAATATTATGACACGTCAACAACAAACTGCACCCATTCATTGTTAAGTAACCGATCCTTGATTACGGAATTAAAAAAAAAACTGGCGCACGGAAAAACCGGGCCACTGTACTATAGTTATAAATAAAAGGTGAGGTAAAATAAATTTTCGCCGAGTTGTATTAGTATTTATGGTGGCAATAAACAGGCAAGCTTTTGTGAAACGCCGCGCGTTGTAAATAATTTCGTTGTGCGCCAGTCGCCTTGTAACACTTGTTAAGTAGGGGTGTTAAAGTAGCGGAGAAGGAGCACTGGGGCTGGCGAAAGCGATTTTTGTATGACGTCTATGTTTAATATTAGTTTTTCATTCTTCTTTGCGTTAAGTTGGTGTATTACAGCCAGGAATGTGTATGCTTGGATAAACTTATTTCTATGAATATTTCGTATTAATCAAGTGTATTGTTTGAACATCTTAATCCACAAACTCCACCACTACCCTAGTTCATATTGCTTTGGACTTCTGGTTATTCTCGCCCTAATGTTCTTTTACCGGTCTCATCCAGTTCAGTCTACAGCCTTACATATAGGATGGCAGGGACATCGACGCGCAAACTGTAACCATGAATTCAGCACTTGATTCTAGAACCCAAAGTGAACCGTCGAAGTATTTCTGGGGGTTCAGAATCATGTACTGAATTCATGGTTACAGTTTGCGCGTCGATGTCGCTACTACCCTGCTATTATCAGGAGTTGGTGTTTGACGTTCCTGTTTTTAAGATTTATGATTAAGACGTGTCGTTTCTATTTTAAGATAAGACCCCACTGTATAATTATTACAATCATATAAGGATAAAAAGACTTTCCTTTCTTACAACCCTCGTGATGTTTGAGTAAAAATATCATAAACATCAAACCAGGTTTTTAATTATAACGTCGAAGAATATTTTAGTCTAAATTAAATAAAGTATTGTTTGTTTAAGATAGCGGAATGATCTTTATTAAACAGCATCTGGTACTGTTTGACATGAAGATTATGACATATACGCCCTAAATTAAATCCTTTTACACCTTTATTAAACTAAACGTTACATTATTTACGTTTCGCCAAAACATGTGAGTTTTACGACAATAAGAACCTTCTGACAATCTCTTTGCAAACAAAATATTTTAATTTTCTAAATTTACCATCTACCCTTTCAACATCTGTTTCAACCGCTGACTTCAGAGCCTCACCAAAGTCGGTGAATCTCAAACGGCGACAAGACAATACTTTAACTACGGTATAATGATTAGGGATGTATTGTAAGATTTCGGCTGTTAGCAACTTTGTGCCTGCCTGCCTGGCGCTACAGTTAACAACCCAATGGTTTATGGTCTTCGAGAAAGCACAGAATGGCTTAATTGTTGCCAATTGTTGTTTCAAGGTTATTTTCGTCTTGCTAATTTAGGTATGTTAAGTTTTATTCGTGAAAGTGAGCAATTATGTGTTGACAGTTACTTGACAGGTAAAAAGTGTACAACATTCTTCAATTTTATGTTGCCGGTAACACTAATTTGCATTTAGAAAAATGGAGAAGAATATGGCAAAGCCACATTTGTGTCAAGTGAAACCCTACAGCAGTTTCGGGTGTACTTAAAATAATTTAAACACCACAACTTCAAAAATGGTCAAAACATAAAATCCAAAACACACATGAGACCTCACAGGCCGATAAATATAAAACGAAATCGATTACTGAATAAATATTTCACTATTATAACAGAAACACCAGTAGCGGACGCGTAACATAACATTAAAATATGTAAACACGACCAAACGGACCGTATGCGCATAATAAATAACTACTTTTAACCTAACAATCACAGTTATTTCTAAAGAACTGTACGATACAATGCTTTTCCCAAGCGCAGACCAAACTTTGTAAGGACGTGATGAAGTTCACGATTTTCGTAATAAAATTTATATTACTTTAAAAATATAGGAAAGGGGTGACAAAAAACTAAATTTTAGTGACGATAAAAGGGTTGTTTATGTTGATAGGGTTAAACAGAATGTTATTAGTGACTTTATTTTCTAAGTAAATGGAAAAAAACCAAATGAGATGCTATATTTGTAAAACTTGAAATCAGTGAATTTAGTTTCTGAAAAAATATTCAGTAAATTCAAGTCTCAAGAAATAAATCTTTAGAAAACTTCATTAATCCAGAAATTTTGAGAAACAAAGATGATCTCACAAATAGTCCCAAAGTTCTGAACAAACTAAATCTGCTAAACCAAATTAACTGATAAAACGTTAATTCATAATCTATAATCCTAGATAAGTAAAACGAGTCTGTTTTAATCCAGATTCTTTGTCCTACTGTTTTCTTATCTAATCCTTGTTATTTGGAAGGAAAATTGAGCTCGGATTTAATGTGAATCTTATCCGTTTCGAAGGATGACAAAACTTAATCGGTTGTCTCGGCGATTAAAACAATGGGCTATACTTGAAATAGAAGAAAGGATTTTATCTAATTTCGATCTAACAATTTGGATTATTCAATCAGCTCGTTTATAAGGCTAAGATTGGGAATGGCCCAACAACAGTTTTGGATTTTAGTCAGTTATTAGAATATTTTTGAATACTCTCATCATCAGGATTCTTAACTTACATGTCTTTGGATCTTTTATTATTCATGACAATAGTTTATATAACAATAATCTACATGGAACGGTAAGTCGGTATAAACTCCCAGGAGAATCATATTGTACTGAATTGATATTTGTATGTAATATGTAATAGAAATATCAACATTGAACTGTATAATTACCATAACAATTCATAATTGTGATAGCATTTCAAAAACGTCAACTCATGAAAGCATTATGAAAACATATTATTAGCAAATAGGGACGCAGTTCTCAAAGAAGATAATCTATTCCATTAAAAGAATTGAAGACTTGAACCTCACATATCAATACCCGAAAATAACTGGCCCTTAACTCTTCGTTTATTCCAAAACGTATTATATTACATGTCGTACACGCATGAATACAGTATAAATAAACTGTGCCCACCATAAAGATAGCGATAAACAAAATTCAGCCCTGTGGTTCATTCCCCTTTTTTATTGGCAGGGGGCAATTTGAGACGATGTATTCTACCAGTTTTACCAAATTGTTTTTACACTTCAGAAACACCCAGCCAGCCTATTGATAACCTTTATGAAACGTAGAATAAGGTTTAGAATGAAATGGCAGGACATTTGAGTAAAGGCAAAAGCGATGTGGTATCGATGTAATTTATATTCCAGCTACGGTTTAGTGAGAGTTTACGAAATTGTTAAAGACAGATAAAAGAGCGATATTTAGATTAAGGGGGTGGTTTATGGGAGGTCTCAGATAGACGGTAACACTAAAATGACAGACATTACGACTAACGCTAATAATAACGAATGGGTTCTAAAAAATGGTCGGCTCTGTAAGGTTCGTGCAGCGTGACATGTTTATGTTTTAAATATGTTACTAACTTTAGCTGGCGAGTTCACACGTGACTATTGACGTGCAGTAAAAAATGTAATGTAATGTAAAACCTTAAATATGTACATTTTTGAGTAAACATAAATTTCAGTGTTCAAAATTTTAAGATAAATTACCGTCAAAAATTGAGTAAGTACATTATAATATTCCTCATCATCATTATTCCATTAAACAAATTACATGTAATTTATATTATTCGCTTTCACACATAAAATATTATGAAATCGCTGTAATATGTTGTGTAATTAAGTGAGAGCTTATTGAAGTTTCACATCGTAATAAATACGTTTTTGAGATGAAGTTGTCTGCGTAATGCTAATGACTGAACATTTGTTTATATTCATGTATAAGTATTAACCATAATTCATTATATTTTATGAATTCGGAAATTACAAAATTTCAAGTACAAAAACACGGAAGAATTATAAACTTGTTCCTTATTTTCGTTACAAATAAAATCCCTCTTATCAAAGACAAACAAGAGCGCTATCAAGTTAAACAAATACCCGAACTCCATTAGCTTTAAACAAATAATTTAATCGCACCGCATATAATTAAATTAAACAACGCTATCTGAATAAAACACCACTTTGTTCAGTGACAACTCTGTTTGTCGTGAAATAATGTTAGCAAATATTAGGTATATGTCGACTGTCAACAGGCTCGTCGAAATTTATTGTTGTGAATCCATTGCTGAAGACCTAGACAAATCGTTGTTTGCCGTTAAATATTACAACGTAGCTTCCACTGAGGATTTCGAAGATGGCGTTGAAAGTAAAAATCTTACAGACAGAGCAATGGATGACGAATAAAACGAAAGAATCAGATGTAAGAAGAAATATTCTCCAAGTTAGATGATGATAAGTGGACGTCAACGTGGAATAAGAAAGTACTTTTGGCAGGATGATTAATGACGGATCAGCGTATCATCAAGGCCCAGCAAACAGTGGTATAGCAGAGGAATTAGCTAGTAAGGCTGCAGTTGGATAATAACATGTTTTGGGTAACAACGACTGCGGTGGCTTTGTTACGTCTGATAACTTTGATGAGTTTGTATTGTTGAATCTTGGTGTTGTTTATGTAAATTAAAGGGTCCGTAGTTTTTTTTTATAGTAGTTAACTAGGTACCACATGACAGGTATTAGTTAGATAACATAGGTAATAAGTACCTAGTATTCAATGCATGGTAGATACCGCTAAAATAATTACACTTAAATGAGGTTTGATTCAGTATGAAAAATTGCAAAGAATGCCCTATTTTTTTAATAAATTACCATTAACAGACAGTTTTATGAAAGCAAATGATTCAAACATTCTCAACTATGCCTCTCTATTTATTACCTATTTGATGGCAGCATGTGATAATTATATTAATGTAAATAATTATGACACAATAAGATTCATAATATTATATGTATGTATCTCAATCATACACCCATAATTTCAATGCAGAAAAACAGACAAAAATACAGCAAAACAATAATTATTAATGGCAATTGTTTAACTTCCCAAAAGATTCCTTAACTTTCTAAAACAAAAGCATATAAACTCGTTAAAATCTACACTGAAGGCAAAATGTGTTTTATGAACAAATTATCGTCCTTAAATATTTACACGTCCAATATCTCGAAGGCTGCGGCGCGACGCCCAATGTCATTAAACCGTAGACGTGTTGGAAAAAAATATCAACATAAATAAACTCATTTTCGTTGGCGTGGAGCAAACTCAAAGTGAAATTACCGAGGCTCGGGGCGACGTGTGCATGAAAAATTCATTCGGAACATAACAAGAGGGCGACGAGGAATAATAATTTGAATAAATATCAAGGAGACTCCCATACGTGTGACGTGACAAAAAGCGGGCTCAGCCACGCGTGGTTATGTGTTGTGATGGTGTAATTTGGCAGTTACAGTTGGCACAGATCGCGTAACTCGAGCCGACGTCTTCGTACACAAAAATGTTATTAACTTTTTAAGGGCACGTCAGTGAACATACGAAATGTGATTTCCCAGCCCTTTTTTAGAAGCACGCTTTCGTGTTTCGTATCATCATTCTTTAAGCGCTGCAAGATAATAAGAGGTTACGCATTGTTTTCGTGAATCGCTTAACCGATGCGTTATTACTATTCCATTCACATGGGCCTCTTTCATGGAAAGATTGGAGTTACGACGCGCGGTTTATAGCTCACACATCCCCTCTTCCGAGAAGGTCTGCGCAACACAAAAGGGTGCTAAGTGTGCTCGCAAACACAAAAATAATAACAAAATCCCCGTGTATTTTGACAACATAATACTCGACGGTCACAAAGGCCATCACGTCACGAGCAATCGGTTTCGCTTCCTCGCCGCCCTTTGAGAAGGGTTCCAAACAAGTTTTGCAAATAATTTATTAAAAAGTTTTTTTGGCCAGCGTTCCATGGCAGTTGGCTCACCGTGCGCTACCGTTTGACGGGTCGGCGATGAAAGATTTCGTGGAGATTATAATTGACAAGATCTTTGTTGGCGGTGACAATGGGGTTTAGTATAAATCGGGCTATTGTTGGTTGGAAGATTAGCTGGAGTGCGCCCGACGCCGTGGGTTTAATTCACGTCGTAATTGAATACAGAGTCTATTCGGCAACACAATGTGCGGTTCTCGCTAAACTTAATTCCTGATTGTCCCTTCGACGTGTCAGATTACGGGTATAATGCAGTTTAACTGGTTCCTTCATCGTTGTGCGTATATTGTGAACGTTCCCGGAATATTCTTTAATAGAGTAACTGTAGGACTTTGCTAATATGTTAAGTAGCTATTCATTCCGTTGATAATAGCGTACATACAAAGATATTCATCTTGACTTCCTATGAATTTATTTACTTCATGCTAAGTTAATACATCCTGTTAACTTTAGAAAACGTTGAATATTGTCTACCTTTGCTACGAAATGTTTCAAAATATATGCATTGCAATATATTTTTTTTTTAACATATCCTTCCACGCACTTGATTATGTTTCCAAACTTAATAAAACCAATAAATTGACTCCCATGCCACATAAATAACGTGACTAATAACCAAAATCAATTCTCTGTCATAACACGACGCGACATAAAGCCATCAGCCAAACACCTGACAATAGGCCACCCACTGTGCGGCAACCCAGTGCTTCGTAGAAACAAAAGCATAGAACATAAATTCGCGTACGCTGCAACGATATGTGTTGCATACAAATACATATGTCACCCGCCGACAGGGTTACCGAATTAGATACGGCTTATACCGCGAAAAGATTTATTTTTATAACATCTGACAGTTTTTTTAACCACGCGGAATGATTAATGGCCATGATTTTCATGTTACGTTTTTGTTATACATAATTATATATATACAATGTATATATATATATGTATATCTATATATTTTCTTGCAGTAAGCTAGGAGAATATAATATAGTAAGATAACGCAGTCTATATATCACTAAATTATGATGTATGTCTGTTCCAAAGGTAACTGATGAAAATGTAAACAAACGGATCAGAAAATGTACCTGTGGCTGCCAATTTGTAGAACCACTTACAAACTTGCTTTGATTTGAATAAATAAATTATAATTTTAAATCACCTTAAAGATGTTGTTAATTTAACAGTTAAGGTTAATTTTATAACTTCAACTGTCGTAGGTATATGATTGTTTTCTTTAGTAAGTGATTGCGTGAGAATTTAACATAAACAGGATTTGTTACACTTTGATCAGATATTTTTGGAACAGACCCCACGACGCCGGGAATCCTAGTGTGGGGTCCAGGGCATTAATAAAAATCTAGCATCTAAGGCTCTGTAATCTGTTATCAGTTTTTTTTTTATATTGAACACATAGTGACACATCAAGCTATACAATTCCAGTTTTAGCTGACCTCGCATTGTATAGGTTTTTCGTTCAGTCAGAAGTCAGTTTATGCTGGTTATGTATACCTTGATGTGTAGCCGTGCGTGCCATGTTTATTCTGAAATGATTAAAGTTTTTATTTATTATTTTTTTAAATAAGAGAATCTATTACTACGACTATGACTACTGCCATTGCTATAAGTCATAAGTGGTGTATGGTTTAAATACATACAAACTTGGTACTTGTTAATTTGATCCAAGTTTCTTGCTGTTCATCTAATGATCCTGTAATTTTGAAACTGCTCCTCAAGTTTATTTGCTTAGTTTTAAGATAAATTATCGGCGGATCAATATTTTCAATTCATGTTCTGTTTTATTTCTACTTTAGATTTTTTTGAAATAGATATCCCGTTCATATATTACTTCAAGCACAAAAAAAGAAATAGTTTAAAATAAATAAAACCCTCACAGGAACAGTAACCTAATTTACTCACCCTCTACAAAAAAGGCAATACAATAAACTGTGTACTTATTGGTAATCATAGAATAACATTCAATGTTCTATAATACTCGATAAAATCGAAATCCGACGTGTGTGTGACAGTGTTATGACAGCCATCACATGTCAAACAGAATTCTGACAACACAGCCCTATGTTGTCGCACTGTGCGACCCAGCCACTTGATATACGCGATCGCACACGGCAACAGAATAAATTTAATATTTTTTGGCCAACTTTTTTTGCTTGTGGCACACTGTGCACGTGTGAATTGCTAAACGATTTTGTTGGTGGCTGTGCCAGTTTTTACGATGTATATTTTGATTTTGTGTTGAAGAATGAATAGTTCGTGGTTATAATTTATTATTGCATCCATATTTTATTTCAGGCGTTAAATAGATTTAGAAATAGGGGCTTATGGCTAAGTAATAACAACTACATGGATCGATCAATCAGGTTAAGCTACGCTTGCCGCGGTTGGTCCATGGATGGGTTACCATCTTTACAAATCAAGCAAGACCCCTCCGTGCCTCGGAAAGCAAGTGAAGTAGTTGGTACCGACTGTCATTTGTGAATCTTTGGAAGTTTTACGGGTCGTCAGAAGCCCGAAACTCTGCTGGTAACCAGTCTTACCAAGGGGTATCGTATTGCCCAGTAACTGGGTGTTGGAGGTCAAATGCAGTCGCTTCATGTAAAATACTGGTATTCCGCTTTAATACTGGTACGGCTGCATCCGGTTAGACTGCAAGCCTACCCCAACATAGTTGGGAATAGGCAAGGCAGATGATGATGATGACATAGATTTAGAAATATAGTTAATTTCAATTTGTTTTAATGTGCCAGTGGTTTTTTTATTGTTTTCTATCCGCTCCATTCACTCACCTGAATGGCCTTTATCTGCTGCATTGTGACTTACGTATAATTCTAATTATTTTTTCTTTTCTACTAACAAGCCTCAAAATAAGCCTTTGTTCATTTCAAAGTTCTTTGGAGTTTTAAGTATTAATCCTTAGCTAAGGGCTGATTTTTCAATCGACCTCAACCGACTGATAATGTTTATTCGTGGAATAAAATTGACGTCTGACAGTTTTTGTATGGAAGAACTGTCAAAAATTCAAAATTATTCCTCCGATAAAGTTATCTGGCTTTGGAAAAATCAGCCCTAAGGCACATAAACAACTTCGGTTAACGTTAATAACGTGCACTTTCCTACCTATATGAATGGGATGAAAAAACTGGAACAGAAAACTATAACACCAAGTTGTTTTTTAGGGAACCACTTTAAAGGTATGTACAGACGCTAGCAGGTCAACCTACCCGAAACTGTCAAATTTTCCCAATCAACCTTGAACCTTAAAGCTTTAAGGATAAAGTTGAAAATCTATTAAAGAAATTTGACAGATTGTAGTAGCTTGATGTGCTGGCGGCTGTACCTCTGCAACCATACTACGCACATATTTACCCACTCCACCAAACTATTAAATAACGTGTCAATCACATTGTCAAACGTCACGTCACACAAAGGGCAGAGGCGTGACAATGCCTTCAAACGTGACAAATCGTGATCAGCTTTATGACAAGGCCTCTCATACTACCCACATGCTGTCGTGACAATTATGTATTCATTTAGAATCTTTTTATGTATAATTCGTGAATTAATTGACAGTTGATATATTAATGATCGTTTCGTGATTAATTTAAAACCCGGTTCTATTATAGGAACTAGGAAAAAAACTTGGTCTAGTGGTCGCATGAGGCGCAGTTTGGCAGATTTTTATATGTTATATTTAAACAGATTTTGAAAAATTAAATTTAAAAAAAAATGTCCTGGGTTCTATTCTCAGGTCGGGCAAAATGTTATTGGGTTTTCCATCAGGAATTTCGAAGTTGCAGCCCGGTTTTAGGATTTGTTGGTTGATAAACATAACTGGCATAATGTGTGTATACTAAAGGCACACCCCCTGCCTAACCCTTCGGGAACAAACAGGCGTGATACTAGTCTTTAGTATTATATACTAACTAACTACATTAAAGTAAGTAGAGGATATTATTGCTTCATTAATGTTGACATAGTTTGTAGTTTTAAGGTTACTTTTTTACTAGATTAAAAAAATATACTTGAAATGATAACAAGCATTTCTCACCATCAAACTAGAAAGTTTGTCCAGTAAAAATTGTAAGACCAAAAAATTATGTATATTTGGGAATAATATTAAAAAATAACCTGGACCCTGTTCCTGATACCGATGGGCCAGTATTTTTTATATTTTTAAATGGTTTTTAAAGTGTTTTTTTTATAATATATTTAAAAATGTAAAATTACGTAAATAATAATTTGTATAATTAATAATTATAAATGTAATAAAGGATAAAAAAATCATTGGTACCTATAATAATTATCATGAACTTTTATACGAGTAACAACAACCTCTGAAAGTGAATGAATACGCTAAGACTTTAGAATCTGTAAAACAATGAAATTATAATCACGTAGGTACATATTTTTTATAAGCCTTGACCTGGTGATCCATAACGGCATAACACAATAAAGGCGTTAAACTATTTAAATTGGATACTATAAAAAAATAATTACATACGATTTGTATTTTTTTTTTTTGACTGCATGACTCTGCTCATCTGTTTTGTAACAAAGATTAATTTAACGGTTTTAATACCCAATTCAGCACATTGAGGTGTTCTCGTGCGAATCCACTGTTTTTTCTGTAATAATTACATATAATAACTACAAATTCACAAACATGTATTCATGATAATTATGACAGCGTTGAAACATTGTATCCACTTTGATTAAGTAAATTACGTACACATGCCCTTAATTATTACAAAGTTAATTACATATAGTAGCCTAATAACTTAGCTATTGTTTCCTTTGTAACATCTAATAATACAACCACTATTTGTACTAGGAAATTGTACACCACTACACAGTGGCTCAAATTATTCCACCCCTGGAACAAAATATAATCGTCTATTATTAAAAACAAGTTTCATTATTTGACCAAAGCACGTCCGCATCTAATATTACCTTTAAAACTATTTACATCACAAACCCTTACATTTATGATAATTAATACCTTTTACATCGGGTTTCTTTGAGAAAAAACGAAGTTATTGTCTCTCATCAACAAAAGCTATTCAATGCAGCTGCCGTTTAAGGACAGACAAAGCTCCGAAGGGATAACATCGGGATAGTAGATCGTGGGATGTCGGCAAATGTCGGGCGTCGTCGGCTGAAGTCGGCAGCAACGCGATTGAGTGACGTTGATCGACAGGCTTCGGCGACAGGTATGCAGTGCAGCGAGACATGCTAATGGCACTGTTTACCATATAATAAGTCGCGTATTAACAAAGTGGAATGGCGGTTCGAGTTTGAATTCGGAATGTCGATTTTATTCAAATAAATTCTATTTCGGTTTTTGTTGAGCTCCGATTTTGAAATTCGGATTTGTCTGAGCTCATTATGGCGTTTAAAAAAGACATAATTCCTGAAATAAGATAAAAAAATAAACATTTATTTATGTACTGAAATCACCTGCTTTTTATTTGCATGCTATCCAGACAAATTTTATGCACAGGATAAACTTGAATGTTTACCTAAAAACTCTGATGGTCAATAATTTACTTATTTATTTTCAATTTTGTCAAATAACGAACGTTGAGACTGTCCCCGCTGTGCAATAAAAAAATGGTAAAAAAATCAACACTTTATAATAAGCTGCCACAGAGTACCTAAAAATATCCAGTGACGAAGATTTAGACCAGTATTTTTGACACTCCTCTCATCATCCGATATGGTCTAGTGGCTAGGATACCTGGCTCTCACCCAGGAGGCTCGGGTTCGATTCCCGGTATCGGAATACTTTTTTGATTTTTCAGGCATTTTGTTATTAACAAATGCAGGAAAACCGAATTAGTTTTGCGGTTAACACAGAAGAAGGATGTAATAATACTTTATTAGCGGTTCTTGCAAAACCGTAATATTAAAATTTATTAAGTAAATGGGTATCATTAAAATTGTAATTTTGTTTTATTTATGAATTTAATTAACATTATTTAAATAATTAAGATTAAATTAATGAAAAATGCGTTATTTATGTTAATAGTTTTAATACCGACAGTATCAAAATTATTTAAAAAAAATGAGGACATTGCGGTTTTACAAAACATAATAAATTGTATAATCTTTAATTCTGTTTTCGTATTGTATCTGCAATCGTTTATAGCGTTACAGCAGTCAGGTTTCATATAAAAAATCTATAATGAGACATAAAACAAAAGCTTTTGATAAAATTAGTTTTTTATGACTTTCATAAATTATAACTTTAATCATAATATTATTATGTAACCCTAACATTGCCCAATCCATCTAGAATACATATTATACCGTTGTTATAAATTTGTAGGTCTCCTTACCATGTTTCAACAAATCGATAATCCCAGCAAACGACTTTAATTTTTCAGGTAGAGCTTTAAGGTTTATTTTCAGTTGGAGATAAGCATTTTCGGAATTTGCATCTGAACCCAGATGGACGTTTGTCAGATATCAATTGACTATCTGAACAGAGTCAGACTAGAATTCAAATGATACCTGATATGCTTGAGACGAGATCCTTAGTATGGATGCTATTCAGTTTTGGGATTTCTTTGACGGAAAATTGTATTATCCTGTTCGAGTTAGTCTAGGATTTAGGTTTTAGAGGAAAGCATGATGTTAGTAGCTGTTGAGGTACTGATTTATGTTTACTAAATATTTATTGGGTTTTATGAGCAGTGGTGGCTCAGTGGCCCCCACTTACGAGTTGTAGATCGTGGGTTTGTACCCAGGCATGCACTTTACTTTACTTACCTACTATATATTTCATCACCACTGCTCTCAAAACGGTGAACATCGTGAGAAAACCGGCACATAGGATAAACAAAAAATTCGTATGTTCATGTGACATCTACCAGCTTGCACTGGGCCCGCGTGGTGGATTACGGCCCACTGCCTCTCATAGAGAGGAGGCCTGTGTAACTTTATAGGATTAACATTTATTGAAGGCGCGGTAGCTGTAGGAAGATGAAGTCAGTTCGCATTATAAATTTAAACAAGACTCAATCATTTTAAACATCCTTAAATAAGATTATAATTAGAAAGCCCATTAAGAATCAAAGAATAAGGTGAGATAAGAAGGAGAAGAGGTTAAAAACGTAAGTGAAAAGTTTGTACAGACGCCAGCACATCAAGCTACCCGAAACTGTCAAATTTTCCCAATCAAACTTGAGTCTAATTCTTTGGCGATAAAGTTGAAAATCTATTAAAGAAATTTGACAGCTTAATGAGCCGCACAGGTCGATCGGTCAGGTTAAGCTACGCTTGCCGCGGTTGGTCTGTGGATGGGTGACCATCTTTACATACCGAGACCCCTCCGTGCCTCGGAAAGTACGTTAAGCTGTTGGTCCCGGCTGTCATTCGTGGATCTTTGACAGTCGTTACGGGTCGTCAGTAGCCCGAAAGTCTGACAACCAGTCTTACCAAGGGGTATCGTATTACCCAGTCATTGGGTTGTGGAGGTCAGATAGGCAGTCGCTCCATGTAAAATACTGGTATTCAGCTGCATCCGGATAGACTGGAAGCCGACCCCAACATAGTTGGGAAAAAGGCTAGGCAGATGATGAATGTGTTAGCGTCTGTACTTCCAGTAAACGCAACATTTCTTTAGCTTGAACTTCGCAATGTAAGCCACTATTGGAAAAACAATCCTTGAAACCCACAATCCCTAAATTATGATACTGACAGCTTAATGTATTCCAATTATGAGATTGGGACACTAATATGCTAATTCATTCATACAAGTTGATCCTTAAGACGTGATACGTCACATCCTCGACGTAGATTTATACGCTCTATTCAGTGGCTGTCCATTATTTCATTATGTGTAACCCTTTTCATTTCTTGATCAAGAGCTATATGTAATGTATCGTATACGAAACTTGGTAAAGTCGTGTGGTAGAAATGCGATACCTAGCCAATGAATATAAAAAATATGGTGATAGGTATGGTAGATAAAGTTATTGGCGGTGATTTTATAATAGTTCAAATTGTATTTCATGTTATTGACAGTGATGTTAAACTGCCAAAGTATGTTAAAAGTAATACACAGTGTGTCAGCCTGTTACCATGGATTCAATACATGATTCTGAAATTCTTCGTTGAAATTTTTCGTCTGTTATTACAAAAAACATTAGCTCTACCATACACTTTGATCGCGTAGGTATTGCATTTTTGTCCCTGTGACCCTGTATATATTAAACACCAAAGAACATTCAGCAATCAGATTGAAATGATTTTGTTCGATCGCCAATTATGGCATATATTGGATTATATTATCCTTCAGATCAGAATCATATTTATTTAAGATTCAACAACAATTATGAGACAAACACTCCTGTCAGATTTTTTGCACCATTCTTATATGGCACATAAATAAACATCGCAATCAATAATAAAAATGTAAATTTCGACATTGAACCAACCAGCATTATTAAATAAAAACAAATTGTTATAAATCACGGAGCTGCTAAGTTCCGACCTTCTATGTCAGTGTACATTAATCACTTATTGTTCAGCCGACACTTTATTGAAACTAATTGATTTGTGATGTAATACGTTTTGATAATTTAAGATGTTTGGGAAAAAATGGGTTTTGATCACAATGAGGATTTTAAATGTTTTGGAGCCGAGGCCGCTGTTGTAGACCAACCATCAGACATCGATTGTAATCAGAATCAGTTCTAATTGATGGCTTCTCTATCAGTAAATGTCAATTGGAATCTTTTCAATCGAGTCTCCGATTACAATCAAAGTTCAACTGTGCCGACACCGTTGGCAAGGCTAGTAAACTATATTCAGTACAGATTGTTAACTAATTTTATCAGTGCGTTATTCATTTTAATATCTTTCTAGTTTATCCATATATTAACTTACTTATAAAGATAAAAAGCTAGAAGATATAATCTCTTACCTTCATCCATTACGTGTCTAACAAGAAGCTAAGTGTATAAGCCTCGTATCCAACGCTTACGCCGCTCAAATTTCATCTTGATCCTTTTGTATTATTTTCATAATATCAAAGCCTATCTGTGTTATTGTTATTCTATCTTCAAGATGTTTTTTGTTTGCCCTCTACAGTAATTTATTTGGGAACTTTTTGTTCTTGCGGTGCGTTGTATAATCCTCGTGCTGTCAAGTCGCCAGTTGCGTCGGGATAAAAATGTTCGACTACCGGCGTGTGGAGAGTGGTGTCAGCTACTGTTTCTGTTGTGTCATCATTTTTAACCTGGCCTTCATATTTTTCTTTATTTTCACCTGGCTTGAAATTACTGGCATAGTTGATCATGGATTTTGCAAGCTGTTATTTGCATGTTAAATAGAGATTAACACTAAGATTGTTTTAAAGTTATCGTATTTCTATTACGTGGTCATGTCGTGTTATGCGAATATTATAATATTAGATTAAATATTCATATCTTGACCTTACTATATCTGTCATGCAAATCTAATTCAAAGATAACTGTCGCTAACAACGGAAGCAATCAAAAACGAGCCGTACAAAATCAATCACTATCTCTAAATCACGTCGCATTACGGAAATAATATACCGACGTAATAACCACTCCACGCCATTTGTTAGCCCGTAATGTCTGACTCGACGGCTACCGGTTTTTACCGTCTGATTGACGGCTGTCGGCTTCGCTTACACACCAACAATGTTATCGATACCTTCTTCTAGATCTTTATTACTTTGAGTTACAGTATATTTTTGCTCGCTTGGATATTTATATTAATTTGGTCCATCAACATTTACTGCGGCGCCGGTCTTGGGCCAGATCTTGAATATCATCTACTTATTCATTATGGGCCCCTATTCGGTGTTAATCATAATCGGTAGTCTCATTACTTCGGTGTAAGAAGATTTCTATAGTCATCGTGTTGATTATAAGTTGTTTGTGAGTATGCTGTGTCATTGAGTGGTGGCAATCACTTATAATATTTTATGGTCAGTTTTTTATTTATCTGTAATGAAAGACCTGGTCGTCTTTCCATGAAATTAATTTTGGACGTTCTTATAATGGCTTAGAATTTGGCTTGTAATGAATGGTCTTGCTATTATGAATCCGGCTTGGAGACTGGAATTTGAGTGGTTTTATATTGGTTAAACTTTATTATAATTGAGTACCTAGTGCTTTCGACTTATGCTCGGCACACTTTCAAATAAATAAGTTATAACGCTATTAATGTCTGAATAAGATCGATTTACATTTAAAAGTCTGCCCATCAAAAGAACAACCCATTAACGGTCAATGAGGCTTATCTATGAATCTTTACACAATATTCAAACGTCATATTTTCTAAACGAACTGACTGCTTAGTTTCTGTTTACACAACATTAAGAACTCATATATAATTTTAATGTTAAGCTCAACATCACATGGTTGAAGTAGATTAAAATCTGATTCCCAAGGCATATGCTTCAAATGGATTGACATCACAGAATCGTTTCTACATATCAATAAATATTTCTAAATATGTGTAGATTTTATTGTTATTAATATTAGTTTACATAATTTATGCTAAGTTTATTAGTTCCTACTTAGCGTGACCGTTCTCATATTATAAATTAATAAATTTAATGTGATAGGTGACTTTTAAAGCTCGTCTTAATCTTTGACCATGTCAAGAATCCCTGGGGATTACGTCAATAGAATTAAAAAAATATGATAAATGGATAATTTAAAATCTGTAGTATAATAACATTTTGTGTTGTAAATAATTCTGTTCCACTAATGATGTAGAGTTGAATAAACGCTACGATACACGACGACACGCATACGACTTTTAAATAAATTGACACCTAGAAAAATGTTAAATAAGAAAGATGGTCAATGAATTTGACACTCAAGAAGCAATTTACTTTAGGCAATGATTATCGTAATGCTGAAGTTATGCAAGAGAATGTGTAAAGAGGTCTCCTTAATACTGAATGCACAGAAATGTAGACAATATCATGCAAAATTAGTTTAAAATACTGAACGAAATCATAACAAAAAACCACCATCCATCCATCTCGTCTAAGTTCTAATGACTGATTTAATAGAAAAACCACTAAAATAATCCGAAAACGCGATCGATCCGATCATCTGTCAGATTAAAATCTACATAAAGTAAGACGAATGATTCTTAGCAGCAAAAACATCCAGATATAAAGGTAATAAAACTCAAATTCTCTATACACATAATATTTATTTTCATTAAACAACGCAATAATTCAGGGAGATTTATTAATTAATACACGTCAAAGTCTAGATGTTGATATAAAAAGAACGGCCGTACATAAATCACTCTGTCTGGGAATATTCGATAAACAAAAGAAAATTGCTCAAGAAACGCTTGAGGGTTTTGACTGGTAGAATTTATTAACAAAATTACTCAAAGACAATGAGGGATATTTAGAAACGGCGAAGACAAATTGTCGGAGGTATTGTGTAGATAAACAAGCTGAGGCTAGATTGAAGGGAGTGGAAAAATGAGAGGTGAACCGGCGCGCGCGACGAGATATAGCGATCGAGGTAAATTGATCAAAGGGTAATAATTTTAATAGAGGTACTGATTATAAAACGACACTAATTAATGACAAAGATTGAAGTGATAATGAGAAAATTAATCTCGATATTCCCAACTATAATGTGTAAACAGATTATAATAGTATATCTTACAATACTCTTTAATCTTAATCATTAATTATGTTTTGACAGACACGTTACCTATTTATCAATGAACGTCGCCATAGACATAAATGTATATGGTTTCGTCGTGAACGCGATTTAATAATAATATTTGGATTCATTGAGCCTTCTTATTCTCATAGATTTTGATAACATATGTTTTTGTTTTAGACTGTAAACATTTTGACGCTGGCTGATCTAGTAGGAAGTGGTAATTGACAAATATAGTATAGCTGTAGTATTATTTACTAGTTGATGGGCTCACATTTCTGGAGCCACAATCTTAAAGTCTATAGTTCACCGGCACTATGAAACCAGAACACAGCATCAAGATTGACGTACGCAACCTGAAATATGGCATGGCAGAAATGTAGACCACTTATAAAGTATTCCTCTAAGAGCCACTAATTACTTGCAGCCCAGTGAATTGCTCATAACTTACACCAAAAGTCCACAAGGAATTCAGAGCCCGTTCGTCATAGTTGATGGATGGTAATGAATAGCACTTTTATGCGCTACTGAGGTGAACACCGTTTATTGTCGACGATTGATTGTGAAACCGCTTCTTGTTTGCTGCCGTTTCAACTCCATTGGCTTTGAATGGATTATAAAGTATATTTACGATTCGTTTGAAATGTAACCAGAGATGGATGGATATTGTTGCCGATTTGAAGGGAAATGAAAAAGGGTCTACGTTTGTGGGTTTAGGGTTGGCAAATAGAGATTACATACGATATTTAGTATTCATGGGTTGACCAAAGGTAAAACCGGCATTAGATGCACATTTCACTAGTGGTAAATAAGGAGCGTAAAGTAAAACTAACTAATATTTATTTATGCATAGTTACTCCAAACCAAGCTCTCGGATATTATTTTAAAACCAACTATGTTACCACTCTATTTCTTTTTGCAGTAAAGTCGAACTCGCAAGATTTATGTACTTGTCTTGAAACCACAAGCAATAAATTACCACTGAACTTAAGGCTAAGTAGCGACAACTTGCTAAGCGATAGCCTACGAGAGCGAAACCAGATTTCACTGAGTGACGTTATCCGTGGTCTTGCTGATGTTGCTAATCCACCTGATTTAACACCTTAACCACCTCTTGAGACACTTTAAGAAGCAGATGATGATAGTAAAGGACGTCATGGACGAAGAAAGAAGTGATAATGGACATGATGATATTCTTAGTGATATATGTAACGTCCTAGATGAAATTCCTCCGAAACCAGTGCAACAGAGATAAGATATGAATGTCACTGTAACACAATAACTGGTAGACGTCAGACGAACCATTGTGGCTACACAAAGGGAGTGTGGTGAGACAAACGGTGCTAATTATTCATCATTAGGGGCAATCGCGGCCGGGATGATGTATGGCGGGCCAGAACCATTCATCATGCAGCCTTTGTTTCTTTAGCAGAGGAATATTTGTGGAAGTGAGACGCTGTTTGGATGTGAATATTGCTGTTTTTAAGTTCGTTTTACAAGTTGGTAAAAAAGAGGCAAAACAAGTTTGAAACTGAATCTGTCTGTACTACGTGACAGGGTTTGTTTTTTTTTGTAGTGGTTGGTAAAAAAAAAGCGCAAAAAGAATTTCTGCAAAGTTGATTGTACAGACGCCAGCACATCAAGCTACTACAATCTGTCAGATTTCTTTAATAGATTTTCGACTTTATTGCTATACCATTAGGTTCAATGTTGATTGGGAAAATCTGACAGTTTCGGTTAGGTTGACCTGCTGGCGTCCGTACTTTGCTCATAAACGTTGACTTCCGAATAAGAAGCCCGAAAAATAGAAGCTTTCAAATAAAATATCGTAACTAAAAAAATTATTCCGAGCAACGTTGCGTCATTCGACTAACGGAAAAATGTTTTATCAAAAGATTTATTGACGGCACACAAATCTTTGAACATTTTTATTATTTCATTACATAACAAATTAGGCACAAACAAAAAACATAAAAATAAACATTCGCACTTTATACCTGTCAACTTATCCTTTAAAAGCAAGACAACTAGTTTTAATGACTAACCACAAAAAAGCGGAGCTTACAAAACACCTCGTTATGGGTTACCTTCATCAAGAACTGTCAAATTAATTGACAGCTCACACAGCTGACACGTATTGCTTGGCGTTTTGAATTTAAAACAAAATTAATTATACAATCAATCAGACGACATGTCATGGCCGCAAAGGTGTTGCTTTTCGCGCGGCAAAATGCCAATCAACGTACAAAATGCTCACCCAAGCGGCACGACAGTCACAAATTTGAAAAGACTTTACACAGCGTGGTTTACTTCAGTAATTTGAATTTTATTTTTAGAACCTTAAAGTTCATTGTTGAAAGGATCTAAAATATTACATAAGTCATTGCTATCGTCAATCACGTCAGTAGTTTAACAGCCCGATTCGCCACACTTTAATCGAGTCGCTCAATAAAGTGAACCTGCTCAAGGTGAGAACGGTCTCAAAAGCCGCATTTTAAAAGGAGAAATTTTTATGTTGCGCCTGTCATTTCACGCGCATTTAATGTTAATTCGCACATTTCTTGTCTTTGGCTGAATGCGTTTTAATTTTCTCGATCGGAAATCAGTTGCGAATTTATGTGAACGCATGTACAGTGTCGGCCGTAAAATTTACGACAGAGAAACAGAAAGGAATGAAAAGACGGAATTGAGAAATAAAACTGTTTTCACATTCAAAATAGCGCAATATATTTTACTGAACGTTTATGATGTTGTAATTTATGTGCCGATTCATTTGGTATAGTATAAAAAATAATAAATCTTAATAGGGAACCGGGGTTCGCGTTAGTAGAGATTATGGTTTCCTGTGTTACGAATGATCTTGTAAAAATTAAAACTGGAGGAAACGGGATGATCGATACGACCCACATATTATCGTCAAATCTCCTTTATATGCCGGATATACGAGACATTGAAATTGCATGCTTTATGTTTGTAAGAATATTAAAAAGACACGCATTCAAAGATTCAAAGTAATTTCAAACAGTCTTTTTCTCAGTCTCGGAATTTAAAACAGTATTTCTTTCAACTTTTGAATACAGTGTCTAAGCCCTTCCCCCGTATGATTTTTTTTTAACCCAAGGTCTGCTCAAACCATTAATTTTTAAAATCATCTCTCTTCTTGCAAGGACCACCTGAACAAAAAAAATACCTTTATTTGCCTCCAAAATCCCAGTGTCGAATGACAAGCAAGTATTGACTCTTTATATTTTACTTTCATCCATAATTGCCAGGGAGCCACTCTTGACTTCTGTACACAATGCCAGACGGTAGCTCTGTTTAACTTTAAATAACTATTGATGTATTTCAACTTTAATTGAATTCTTGTCTTTTATTATCTTAGAATAGTGTCTATTATATATAAAAATGTATACTGTGTTTGCAAAATAATGGATTTTTTTATGAAAAATATTGTTATCTTCTATATTATTAATTATGGTTTAAGTTTTATGATTTATTTCCTACTGTATTGTTAATTTAGTCAGTTTATTAGCGGGTGGTCCGTCTAAAACGTCTGCAATGACTTCATCTTTGTCAGCTGTATTTATGAGGCTTTTTATAAACAAATCACCATATTGAAGACCTGATGACGTTACGCCTCCAGTAGTCAAACCATTGACAACTCTTCTCTTAGAGCTACCGGTTCTCATAAGTAAAAACTCGTTACACTCAGCAGCCCAAACCACCTTTTTACTTCACCCTGTCGACACCTACGCATATATGCTCATCTCTCAACAAACAGGGGTCAGTTGGCCATCCAGTCGACACGACTACTGATTATCTCTTTAGAATTAATGATTTGAATAAATTAACTACTCAACGAACGCTATTTTAGCGCATATTAAAATGTAAATAAGACAATTTAGATCCTTTCAGTGCCCACGCTTATGAATTTTTAAACTTCAACGCCTAGCTTGGTACTTTCGAAACGGTGTCGTAAAATTTTATATGGTCATATGTATGCATACGACAATATTGTAAATTGATAGTTTGCGGGGAATGTTTGAGTATAGAGACACATAAAATAAAATTCTAAAGGTGGACGGGTATTGGTTCTGTCTGACGGGCAATTATTACAATGTATGAAACGTTTTAGTGAAATTAATTCAATTATTCAGATGGTATGATAATAGGTGTGCTAAGGTAAAATTATGGCGGAATATTAAGCTCTATAGTGCAATAAAGTGTGAGCGGTCATATAAAACTGTCTGTAGTGTAGACTAGCAGTAAATTACTTTCATAATTGTATGGAAAACGATGTTGTTGAAATAAAATTGGATATTTTTGATAATCAACATCCATTTTATTTTATTTTGACCACTTTTCGACAGCAACTTTCGCGAAGATTGGTGTATAATAGGTTGTCTAATAAAAATTGGATTTGGACACATCACGAAGTGTTTTTTGCACGAAGGCACCTTCTAAAATGACACCAGATATGTTTTTGTGTTCTCTCCAAATGCGACTACGCAAGGTGAATCAAAAAATAGATTTATCTAAAAACCACGGCTGGATTCCGGCGCAGTCCGGCTGCATCCATTATTCATTGATACCGCTTTCTTATAGACTAGTGGTACATGAGCCGTTTACACCTGTGCACAGATACTTTACACCTCATTACTAACTCACATGTTTTATATGTAGGTAGTACTTTAGTTTTTGTTGCGCCAGTTCTTCTTCCCAGCTAAACGACTAGGATTTGGTGAAGGTCGGGCGGGTTTTGGGGGATTGTCTTATGTGATTTTGAAGTTCAAACAGTATTCTCAGCCTAATTTGAATAAATGACTTTTGATTTTGTGGCTTTTTTTAAGCCCTGGCTGGAGACTTTAATTTATTGAGGCATCCACAGGGAAGCCCGATTAAGCAAACAATAACCTCATAGGATGAACTGCGAGATACCATATCGAAAAAAAAAATGGCTTTTGGTTTGTAGATTATGACAGTTTTTTAAAGTGAAAATATAAGTATGATCCACATTAAATAACGAATGCAAGTCTTTATTTGAAGTGAAAGAAGGTCTACAATGATCTTACGACATCATTACAAAATACGAATTATTTTATTTTTATTCAGTCATTTTGTTTTTCACACATTCGAACTATATTTGTTTAAATATTTTAAGGTTTCGTCTTTCGTGTTTCAGAATGTTTACATAGGATACTGCCAAAAACTTATGTTTACATTGGTTAGTCTACAATATTTATTATTTTAGGATGCAGTCTGGATATTTTGAAAGCTACTGGGTATGTGTAAATAATATTTTTTGCTCATTTACTTTGTATAGAATTACAACAAACAAAGTTTTATATTATTACTAAAATGTTTTTAAAGTGCTAGGTGCAGCTTGTGAGGTCAAGTTGTTATAATGAGTTTGATGCTGGTTATGTCAATAATTATGAAAAATATTAAATAACAAAATATAACCTAGAATTGAAGTGCGCCAAGAGGTAGTATTCTGAGTTTTCATCAATATTTTTTAGCCATTTTGCATCGGAAAAGTAAGTAGTATAAGACGAACGTTCAAATAATCGCGCCAAACCGCGCGATTTCGTGGTAATCCGGTGTGCTTCGTCCTCGGTCGGCCCCCGCCACACCGCCGCGCCGCCCGCGTCCCGCGCACAGCCAGTCGCATGCGATCTCGCGCCGCCTACGCGTCGTTCGCGCCATAAACCGTTACAACTTACAGTACATGAGCACTAGTACATTACGTTAGGGTATATATGTTCTGTGTACATTACAGTGGCTGCCCAACTCGTGGCTTCGAATCCACCTTGAGATATTTTCGAGAAGTTTCGTCGCGAGTGCCGCGATAGATACCTACCTATGCGTCAAATCGTGAAAACATAAGTTACGTGACGAACTGTTGCCATGCCGATGGAACTACGAAACGCGAAAGTACTATCGAGTGAAGATCAAGATATTATGAGCGACGACACGAGCGAGCCCGAATACTACGACCAGGCGGAGCCGCGCGCCGTGAGCGCCCCCGCCCCCGTCCCCGCCGGGGCGCATGGCCGCGCCGGCGGCGCTTCGACGAGCGCGACCACCGAGAACGTCTTAGCCGGTTTCATGGAGTCCTTCGTCAGAATGCAAGCGGAAACAAACAGAACCCTAGTGGAAACCCTGAGGGCTTTCAACGGCTCCGGGAAACCACCGACATCGACGCCAACGCCCGACACCCGTCCGCCCAGCGCCTACTCGTCCGCGGTCACAGGCAACTTCGCCAAGTGCACTGCACGTTTCGACGGGAGGTCGCGCGATGCGGAAGTACTGGAGGCGTTCATCGACGCGGTGCAGGTGTACAAGGAGTGCGCGGGCGTCACCGACGAGCACGCGTTGCGCGGTCTGCCGATACTGCTGGAGGGCGACGCGGCCGTGTGGTGGCGCGGCGCGCGCGCCAGCGTGAACGTCTGGCCGGACGCCGTGGCGCGCCTGCGTGCCATGTACGGGATGCAGCAGCCGCCATACAAAGTGCTACGGGAGATCGTCGACACGGACCAGAAAGACTCTGAACGTGCAGAAGTGTTTGTGTGTAGAGTGCGGTCGTTGTTTACTAAATTACCTTACGCGGTGCCGATGTGTATGCAATTAGATCTTATTTACGGCCTTTTACATCGACGTGTGAGAAAGCGATTATCTAGGGATGATGTTAACGATATTGATATCATGATAGAAAAAGTGAGGGCCATAGAAGATTCTGTTGTCGAATTAAATCTTCGTACGTACGCCGCGAACCCGACCGTTTCTACGACGAAATCGGCAAGTCAAAACTTGTCGCGATCGCACGACGCGCCGCGCGAGCGGGGTCATGAACTCGAGTCGAGCGAGCGCGAACGCAGCGTTACCACGAGTTCGTGCGGTACTAGTGTCGCGAAACCCACTCTAAACTCGAACGAGAATTTGAAACGTGATAAGCGCGTTCGATGTTCGTTCTGTAAATTTTATGGTCATGTTGTAACAGATTGTCGCAATTTCCAAAGTAAAAATAATAAACAACAACCAACTAGCGCGGTTTCCGAGGGTAAAAGTACCAGTAATGGGGCTAGTAATTTGCGTTGTTACGGATGCGGCCAACCCGGTGTTGTAAAGTCGAAATGCGAGAATTGTAGCGGAAAACAGTTACCCGCGACGCGATGCGATTTTAATATGGTGAACGACGAGAACGTCACACGCGAAACTCACGCGACGACGCCGTCACACGCTATGGTATCGGTCACTATCGCGAATAGGGTCGGTGCCGCAATGCTCGACACAGGGGCTACGTGCTGCGTTGCTGGCTCCTTGTTGTACTCTATTTTAACATCGGTTGGGGTACAGTTTCACGAGGCGGAGCGAACCATTGGACTCGCGGTCGGTTCCCGCCAGGTGAAAACGGTCCTCACGGCGACGGTACCCGTGATTTTAGAAGGAAGGCAGATCGATACCGAGTTCGTGGTGTTCCCAGGTGAGAGTACTCGAACATTGTTAGGTCGTAATTTTATTACTAAGGCTGGGGTCACACTGGACTTGTCACAGGAGTCATGGTTCTTTACTGATAATCCTGAGCAGGTTTTTCCTTTCGTGCAATCATTTAGTTTGAATAGCACAGAGCTGATGCAAACAGATATCTCCGACGTCTCCATGCGCGACGACGAGGGAACGAAGTTACCACCAGAGCACAGGAACGCGCTCGACGCATTTCTGCGTAGCAGAGCGAACCAGTTTGCTGCGGATGGACCTCCCACGGACTTCGCCTGTCATAAAATTAAGGTAAGAGATAATCAGGAACCCCTCGCCTCCCCACCATACAGGTTGTCGCCGTCCAAGAAAGAAGCTTTAGAAAAGGAGCTGCAAAAGCTGCTCAGCGCCGACGTCATCGAGGAATGCGAGTCGCCGTGGGCCTCCAACGTCGTCCTGGTGAAGAAGAAAGATGGAAGCTACAGGCTTTGCGTTGATTACCGCAAGCTCAACGCGGTCACGGAGCCTGACCGATACCCACTTCCCAGGATCGAAGATGTGCTCCACGCGGCGAAAACCTCCAAGTACATGACTACGCTGGACCTGCGATCCGGATATTTCCAGGTGAGCGTTGACCCTAATCATAGGGACCTTACCTCGTTCACGACACCGCTGGGCACCTTCAGGTTCAAGCGCATGCCCATGGGCCTCCGGAATTCAGGGGCAACTTTTCAGAGATTGATCGACCGGTTCAAATCCAACTTACCAGGTATAACTCTGCTCGCATATCTGGACGATCTGTTGGTGCTGTCTGAAGGCTCGTTCGAAAGGCACCTCGCAGACCTGGAAGCCGTGTTCGACCGCCTTGCTATGTTTAACCTGCGGGTGAATCGCGAAAAGAGCCACTTCGCCCGAGATGCCGTGAAGTTTCTCGGTCATGTCATCGTACCAGGTGGTATTCGCATGGACCCAGACAAGACGTCTGCTATAACCGGCATGCCGCCCCCTCTGAACGTAAGACACCTGAAGTGTTTCCTGCAAACGTCGAGTTGGTTCAGGCGCTTCATACCGGGTTATGCCGAGGTGAGTAGACCGCTGACTTCTCTGCTGAAGAAAGGGAGCACCTGGGAGTGGGGCCCCGAACAGCAGAGCGCTTTCGAGACCATCAAGTCCCTCTTGGTATCGGCTCCTATTCTCCGTCAGGCTGACGGAACGAAACCATTTGTCCTTAGGACCGACAGCAGCGGCTACGCACTTGGAGCGGCTCTACTCCAGGGGGAGGGGACCGATGAGCGACCCGTCGAGTACGCCAGTCGCCTCCTCACGGCCGCCGAGAAGAATTATAATACGACGGAGAGAGAGGCACTCGCCGTGGTATGGGCAGTGTCGAAGTTTAGGGGGTATATTGACGGCGCCGATGTGACAGTTAAGTCCGATCACCAGCCGCTCAGGTGGCTCATGAGTTTGAAGTCGCCGAGCGGCCGCCTGGCCAGGTGGGCGCTCAGTCTTCAGGAATACAACCTGAAGATTGAGTACACACCCGGTAAGGCAAACGTGATCGCAGATACGCTGTCACGTCCTGCATGCGCGACGGAAGAGACTGAAGGGACCGAGTGCGACTTGTGCCTCGCCGTGGTTGACGTGCCCACGCGCAGCCCTAGGGACGTCAGAGACGGCCAGCTGAAGGACCCGGAGATTCGTAAGATCGTGGAGGCGTTGGAATCCGACGATCCCTTTAGGGGGAGGTCCTGGGCAGATAAAGGGTACGTAGTGGTTGACGGCGTGTTGTACCGTTATGGTCCCGACAATGAAGAAGATGATGACGCCAGTTTGGTGGTACCGGAACATGAGCGCAAGGACGTGCTAGCCGAGTACCATGACGCCCCCACAGCCGGCCATTTCGGTGCAGGGCGAACTTTGCAGCGTCTCGCAGGTAAGTATTACTGGCCCGGGATGAGGACTTACGTTGCCCAGTACGTCAAAGACTGCGCAGCGTGTCAACGATACAAGGTAGACACGCGAAAACCCGCCGGCCTATTGCAAGTTCCAGCTATGTCACGCCGCTTCGAGGTGCTCGCTGTAGACCTGTTCGGGCCCCTACCGGAGACACCTTCCGGCAATAAATGGATCCTCATAGTGGAGGACACCTGTACTAGGTGGGTTGAGTTATTCGCCCTTTCATCCGCCACTAGCGAAGAGTGCGCCAAAACACTGGTGAACGAGGTATACCTGCGTTATGGGACGCCCAGAAGACTCATCAGCGACAACGGCGTACAGTTTGTGAGCGAAGTGATGCAGCAGACGTGCTACGTCATGGGCATCAAACAGGCCCTGACGTCGTTCTACCACCCGGAGTCCAACCCTGTGGAACGAAAGAACCGCGACCTTAAACCACAGCTTGCGATATTGGTAGGTAAGGAACATAATTCCTGGGATAGTCACCTTCCCGCCATTCGGTTCGCCATGAACTCTGCGTTCACTGCAAGCACGGGGCATTCCCCCGCTTTTCTTAACTTCGGGCGCGAGATACGCGCGCCTGCCGACGTGTTGTCTGAGATGCGGGCCATCGTCGAGAACGACAATGTGGTCTTGTCTATTACCCCGTTCCTTAAGAAACTTTCAGCCGTGCTGCTCGATGCACGGGATGTGCACGAGAAAGCCCAAGAAGCTCAGAAGAAGTTCGCCGATGAGAGACGTCGCCCCGCGCCGGACTATAAGGTAGGGGATCTCGTACTGCTTAAGACCCAGGGCTCTAACGATACGAGCAAAGGGCAAACTCCGAAGTTCATCCCCCGCCGCGATGGACCGTATCGTATTCAGGAGGTGATCGGTAGCACGACATACGCTTTGGAGCGTATAAGTGACGGCGTCTCGCTAGGGAGGTATCACGTTTCGTTGTTAACACCGTTCGTTGGTCCCATCCAAGATCCCATTCAAGAGAAACGTAAGAGAGGGAGACCTCGTAAGGCTAACCCGGCTTCGGGGACGCAACGCCTGGGTTAGAGGGGGAGGATATAAGACGAACGTTCAAATAATCGCGCCAAACCGCGCGATTTCGTGGTAATCCGGTGTGCTTCGTCCTCGGTCGGCCCCCGCCACACCGCCGCGCCGCCCGCGTCCCGCGCACAGCCAGTCGCATGCGATCTCGCGCCGCCTACGCGTCGTTCGCGCCATAAACCGTTACAACTTACAGTACATGAGCACTAGTACATTACGTTAGGGTATATATGTTCTGTGTACATTACAGTAGTCATTTATTTACTAAAAAGACTTAGCCTAGGAAACATCAGTGTTGTTTCAATAAGGAACGGGTATGGTTATTACAGATGAGTAAAACCACAGACTACCCTTCAAACTTACTTGAAGGACAGGAAAACAGTATAATACTTAACGGAAAATACAATGCATAGTGACAAACTTAAGTTAACTTAAACTAAAAAAAAGTAAAAACTAAGTTCCAATATCACAGCAAGCAACAGTGCGTTCTATTCGATTCGTCTCGGTATCGATGCATCAGAATCGATTTACACTAGTTAGACATCGATAAAGGCACCGCCGCCCGTCTCGGAGTGTCAACCAATTTGTTTGATAGTCACGGTAACAATCGATTGAGAATATCGGTAGTTGAGTGGACCGGTGTGAATGTTTCTTTGAAGTAAATTGTTTATTATAAACAAAGAGAGAAGAAAAAAAAAAACAATTGAAAATGGTGCTTTTTAATAGAACATTATGCGTTATTACGACAGTCTATTGATTGACGTAACAACGGATATATTTTTACGGGGACATTCTTGTATCTTTGCATTGCTAAGGTTGGCAAATGGATTGGTGATACATAGTCATCTCTTTTTATGAAACTAATGACCAATGAATTTATGCAAAGGCATAAATCCGTTGGTCCTTAGTTTCATACAAGCAGTTGCACCAGCACCATGGAGTTTCTTGCACGTTCTTCTTCATATAAACCTACTATGTATTTGGAATGGGTAGCTAGCTTCAACTCTCTGACTTCTTTACTATTCAAAAGTTGGTAAATGGAGTAAAGTGGTTTGAGTTTGCAATCTGCAGACCATGCAGTCAAAATGGAGTAAGGAAATCTTGTATATTTTCCAGAAGTGTGAGAGATATCATTATGTGGGTGAACTTGGTAGATCATTTCTCAGCAGAGCATAAAAATATGTGAGTACGCATGTAGTAAAGTTCTAGAGTTCCTTATACTTATTTATTTATTTATTTGGCTAACCAACAATTGTTTACACAGAGAATTAAACAAAAAAAATACATTTTGTACATACAAGAGTGCAACAACTTCTTATAGGCTAACACAACATGCATATATACTTAAAAAAAAATAGTTCTGGCGTTTTCACCTGAAAAAAAAAACAAATGAAAATATGTTCAGCTAACCTCCGTTAAAGTAACTTGAACTTGTCACTTTGAAACTAAAATTTCTTAATTAGTTACATAATCCAGGGCTCGGAAACCGGTTGAAATTCTTAACCGGTTACGGTCATTGACCCCAAACCGAAATCGATTTAGGTTAAAGGTTGCACTTTACCGGTTTTAACCGGTTTTTGCGGAAAACCGGTTTTTCATGAATTTTGGTTTTGGTAGTGAAAATTAACCGGTTAAAACCAAATTTGAACCCCCGCGGCCCCCGCCACTTTCGTAAGCACGGTCTGGACGTTGCAATATCATTCAGTTAAAAATAGTCGCATCAAGTCCCATGCAAGTTCGCAACGTCGTTGCCACCGTTTTCCTTCACCTTTCGTAACTTCGGAGTTTTATATGAATTAATAATGTTGACTTCATTTTAACTAGCTTTCGTCTTTTCTTTACTTATTCTTTCCAGGATTAAAGCGAAGCAATTCACCATTTCCTTTAAACTCAGAAGATGACGATTTGGAGCGCCCTTTATCTCGTAGTAGTCGAGTAGTATAGGAGTAGGGTAGGATTAGGGTAGGAGTAGTGTAGGAGTAGGGTAGGGGTAGAAGTAGTGTAGGAGTAGGGTAGGAGTAGTGTAAGAGTAGGGTAGGACTACTCCTACCCTACGGTAGGTATAGGGTAGGGGGTAGGATACCACGCGAACAAAGTAGCGCCGGGCAGGTAGAAATAATTTATATGGCAAAACAACGTTTGCCGGGTCAGCTAGTATAATATACTCGTATAATTCATAAAATTGTTTTTTTTTTTGTACTCAATCAGTAAACAATGCCACGACTCCTAATTATATGCTTAATATAAATCACACTGAAAATAGAATAGAATAGGTGCTCTTTATTGTACACCATACAAGTTACAGAACATAAATATAATAATATATAAAATTTTACAAAGGGTGACACAAAGGGCGGTCTTATCGCTAAGAGCGATCTTTTAAAGACAACCTTTGGAGGGATTAAAAATTAAGGAGAGACAAATATACTAGGTAGTCTAGTATAGAAAATAGTATTTATAAGATTTTTTTTATAACAAAAATAAAATAATAATCAATAAATTAAATAAATAATTATTAAATTTAAATAAATAAATAAATTATTCCGCAAGTACCCATAATAATCTTGATGTTATTCGGAGGGCTTGGAGTTCTAAATTACAGGCCTAGGATTAGTTCACAAATTACAACTGTATTCATTTGTACAGACGCCAGCACATCAAGCTACTACAATCTGTCAGATTTCTTTAATAGATTTTCGACTTTATTGCTAAAGCATTAGGTTCAAGGTTGATTGGGAAAATCTGACAGTTTCGGGTAGGTTGACCTGCTGGCGTCTGTACACAAAAATTTAACTTAGATGAAAAGAAATCTTTTAAGTATTGAATTTGAATTACCAACGATTCATAATCAAGAAATTAATAATAATAATATTTTGATACAACTCACACATCTGATCCCCAAACTAGGCAGAGCCTGTATTATGTCAACCAGACAACTGATAAATATACTTATCAATTTCTAAATACATACATATATAGGTTGACTGGTAACACGACGTATTCAAATAATAAATATCAAAAAGTGATATTTATAATAAAAACTTAATGTCCAGCCAGCCTGAGTTCAAGCTGGCTGGACACATGTATCTCCGCTGCCTGATGATCTACGGCCTTCGAAATGTGTTCAAAATTTTGTGACGGGGACGATAATGATATCCTGAATTTATAACGGAGAAACTTTGCGTAGTTTCAAAGATATTGATCATTTAAATTTTCCCATACAAACACTGCAGTAGGGTTACTAATATTGTAGGTTTTATGTAGGACTAAGTATATTTTAAGGTGTTTTCTTTAATGGACGAAAATCCGTGTATTGGTGATACTAATACGAACCACTGTAGGTATTTAAATCAATAGAAGACAAAAGTGTAGAAGTGAGGAAGGGGGGGGGGGTGTGGTAATTTTTTAGTGTTATTCATCATCATCATCAGGCAGCGGAGATACATGACGTGTCCAGCCAGCTTGAACTCAGACTGGCTGGACATTAAGTTTTTATTGATTTCTCGTAAACCCCTACATGTGACGCCATAAATCAAACGTTATTACTGTTACACATTGCATCACTAAATATTAGTAAAGGAATCATATTCGAAAACGCTCCCGTTATTGAGATTTGGAAGTGCCAGCCAGAAGTTTTATACGTAAATTCAAGCCGGCTGGACACAGATTTTTGCATTTTTCTACTAAACCGCTGTACGTATCACAAAACTTTTACCTCAATGCCTGTTACAAATTTATGTGACGCCCATTGATATGCAAAAAGTCGTCAAAATCACTTCCGTTACCGAGATTGAGAGACCAGCGAAAAGTGGTTTTTCAAGCTGGCTGTACACGTGTTCGATCGATTATCTATGATTCTGTAGCGTTACAAATTCTGAAATAAGGGTGTTTAGCCGTCACATAAAGTGCCCTATTGACCTAGTTAAATGAGAGCTATTTTGAACATTTGTCCAGCCAGCCTGAGTCACATGATTAATGACATGATAAATAAAAGATTATTTCTCAAAAGCTTAAAAAACCGAGTATGTTTAAAATTTAAGAGTTTATACGTGCGCAGTTGTTTAAAAATCAGGGTAAAAATACGCGAACTAAGCGACAAACGATCGGTGATTAGCTCATCGACTGCGAGTAATACTTACCACTCGAAAGTGTGGTCTTAACTTGCTGGGAGGTGCGGAGATAAAGGGATAACATAAACCAGTAAATTAATTCAATTATCACATCATTTTAAAATATTTCAACAATTTGCAAATTAGACCTTCGCCAACAGTATCGACTGTTTTATCGACACCTTTGAACATTTATGAAACTTTTATACCTCGTTGCATAGCTGATTAAATGAAGATGTCTTCTCCGTAATTTGTACGCTTAGTGTTTTTGTAAAATTTTGAGATAACTGCTGTCAAAGTTCGTGTACGTAGATGATTTTTGAAAATAGTTAATAAACTTCTTAACTTTAACTGTTTGATATTTTAGAAAATTTGGTTACATCAATAGGTGTATTAGGTAGCCAATGAAATAGCTATGAAAGCCACTCAATTAGAGAATTTAGAGATAAGTGATATTTAGTGACGAATTCTGGGAAATTTTCAAAAAATCATGAAAATCGGTTTTTCTTTGATTCCATGAATTTTTGCCTAGCCTTTATGGGGTGCTTAATTGTGCAAATGGGCCACACTATCACGCGCTGGAAGGAACACGTCGAGTTACCAGTCACCCTGTATACATGGTGGATACGACCTATGAGTTTTCCTTTGAAATACCTAATGCTTCTGCCCATAGAAGTGAACAACTTTTCCAAGAAAGTAATAGTCTATTCCGAAAAAAAATTTGGACTTCCCGTACTAATTTTGATCAGCAGATAACTTTATAAGGTAAGGCCATTTTTTTGTGGGAATAGACTATTACTTTCTTGGAAAAAGTTGTACATTTGTATGGGCAGAAGCAGTATTTCAAAGGAAATCTCTTAGGTCGTATTCCCCCTGTATAAATTAATAGAAAAAAGCACACGAAGATATTACTTTTTTTTCTCCCCAAAATAAATAGGTACCTACTTAGCTATCACATTCACCACAATAATAAAAAAAACTTGAGAGGTGTCAAGGGACACCCGGATGGAACGAAGTTCCTTTCGATTAATTATTATTTTTTATTATGTACAAAAAACCTGAACACACTCAACAAAAATAATCGTCGCGACACCACACTGTTCAATGCGAAATAGAAAGACGAAACGAAAATAACTGGTGCTTTCTATAAGAGAGAGAGAGAGAGAGAGACAGACAGAGAAACACGCGCACGCCGCACGGCTTACAACTATAGCAAAAAGTGTCGTTCCAACTTTTGGTCTTAATTTTTTCCGTCTAGCCCCCTTTCGCAACGCGCGATAAGGAACTTCGTTCCAATAGTTATATCTCCGCTGTGCGTTTATGAATTGTTCAAACCAAACGCAATGAACGAAACAAGGAGTGAGTAGCGACTGGCGTAGGTTTGCTCGACGCTTTGTTTGCGGGCGCGCAAAGAACTAAGCAAGTCGAAACATGTTAAAAAAGTAGGCGAAACATATTTACGAATTACGGAATTAACCGGTTAATTTGGGTGCCAAAACCGTTTGTGCTTATGTAACCGGTAACCTTTATCATTTGTGTTACTTAAGAACAGTTCACTTGTTTAACCGGTTAATGAAGGAACGATATATTTACCGGTATTTAATCGAAATTAACCGCTCTTTTTAAACCGGTTCAGAGCCTTGACATAATCATCCTAACTGTTGAGAAGATACCCCTATATTGAAATTCGCAACCCAATGAACTCTGACTTAACGCAAAAAATAAGTAAAAAATAATTGAAATCTTTCAAACATTTGATAAATTAAACCATTACCTGCTATATTACGTGTGCATTCAGGCCAGACAAGTAATAACAATCAGTCTCCATCATTATGAACTGACAAGCATAAAATTGGAGTTTAAAAATTAAACGGTTGATGCGAAATTGGAAACTTTTGTGCTCATTGTAGGCACAAAAGCCTTATTGTAGCGGTTAACTGAACATTTTGTTAGACATGAATTATTGTGATGTTTTGCGTGGGCAAAAGGACCGTTACAGTATGTTTTGTGGATTGTTAATGGCGATAGCAATTTTGTATGCTAATGACATGTAATAATGAATACAAATAGACGCTAAGTTTTAGACTAATGTTTGTGTCTGAAATGTGGGACATGTTTTGTTTGTGTTATATTTTTAGTAAATGAGAATAGATGTTTTTTTAACGATGGTAATAATTTGCTTCTGTTTTATGTCTGTCCCAGTCCACATGAATTTCTAAAGCATAATAATTGTACAATATTATGTAATGTATTATTATGTCGCCGCGTATCGGCAAGCGTAGTGTGGGACGCCCCCCAGCTAGATGGACGGACGACCTAAAGAAGGTGGACAGACTGGATGCGCAAGGTGGTGGACAGCGTGTGGTGCGCAGCCTAGGAGAGGCCTATGTCCAGCAGTGGGCTGCGATAGGCTGAGTTGATTGATTTGATTATTATGTCATATCATGCATTTTGGACACATTCAGACAAGTTAACCTTTTTACAACAGGTATACATACTTAATTAATGATCAAGGTCAAGAGCACGCCCATTCAGCAATCAATAAAATTAACTAGCAAGATATTACACCGTTTGAATTGGTCTTGCTATGCCAACACGATTTTAATCTACCATTACCACCTTCCGTAACTTCAGCCTAAATTAAAAAACAAAAATAATTGACTGATCAATACCTTTAATTATCCGATAAAAAATAATTACAATTCTATAATTAATTGGCTGTAATTTCTTTCGCAGTCATTAAAATAGTGTTGTAACACGGCTATAAATCAGTGGTAATCAAGCAGGCTGCTAATGTGAACGCTTTGAGCATTAATTGGCGAATTTCATAACCCGTCGGCTCTAAATTAATCAGTTACGACATTCGCCAGTATTTATGTTAGTGCTGCGCGGAATTGGTCGGATCGTGTTGTAATTGAAGTTGATTACACTGATGGGTTAATAGCATTGATAAACAGTGATAAGCTTATGTCACGTTCGATAGAGTAGAATTTAGGAAGTCATAGATAATCTTTGGATTGGGATTTGGTGGGTCACATCAGCCGCATACCCGATGACTGTGTGGGAAATAGTCTCCATACAGTGGGTGCCTGAAGATGGAGTCTGACCCAGAAAGAGATGGCGAGTTTGTAGCAGTAGCGGGACAGTGAAGGTTAACAAAAAAAAACTTGTGCATTTAAAAAATTACATGGTTGATGATCATGGTTCTGTGTACTGCACAACTAGATGCGTCACAATATCTGTTCTATGTGAGTTATCAAATCTAAGACTCTAAGCGTAGAAAACAATAGTTCATCCACTGTGCTTATCAAATCAAGCCATCTACTGTGCGTCTTTAGAACTTTTGTATAGTGCACAACCTGAGACTGGTCTGTCGACGTGGCGATGCTTGGAGAAGGCCTAGCTTTCAAGCAAATCAAGATCAAACTAACCGAAGATCTATGGGGAATGTCTATCAAAGTTTGTACCTCCATTATTGAGAGTATAGCGCCGTACTTAGCTTTAATATTTAACTTGTGTGTGGATCAAGGAGTCTTCCCGGATCTTATGAAATACAGCAAGGTGATACCACTTTTCAAATCGGGGGACAGTAAAGTTACTAATAATTATAGACCGGTATCCGTGTTACCGGTTTTCAGCAAGGTGTTTGAAAAGGTGATGCTGAACCAAATGCTCAATCATTTCAACACCAATAAAATATTGCACGACCAACAGTATGGTTTCACCAAGGGACGTTGTACGACTGATGCCGGTGTAACTTTATTAAAACACATTTTTACGGCGTGGGAAGAGTCCCAAGACGCCATAGGAATTTTTTGTGACCTCTCTAAGGCTTTTGATTGCGTCGACCATGAAACCTTACTTTTAAAACTTGAGCATTACGGACTTGGAAAACTTGCGCTCAGTTTAGTAAAATCTTATTTAAATGATAGACAACAGAAAGTTCAAATAAATGGTGTCAATTCACTCGGTTTAAAAGTAAAAATGGGTGTACCACAAGACTCGATATTAGGTCCTTTCCTCTTTTTAGTATATATTAATGATCTACCCCATTTGTTAAAAACTCAACCACAGATGGTGTTATTTGCTGATGATACTTCCTTGATTTTTAAAATTAATAGACGTGCATCAAATCTTGACGACGTAAATAACGCCCTACTGCAGATCCAAAATTGGTTCACTGCTAATAATTTAGTATTAAATGGGAAAAAAACGAAGTGCATAAGATTTTCTTTACCAAATGTCAAAAGTAGTCATTGTGAGATAGAATTGAATCAAGAGAAACTAGAATTCGTCGATGAAACGGTTTTCCTGGGGATCACGCTCGACTCAAGGCTTCAATGGGGTCCTCATTTAACATCCCTTGCAGGACGACTAAGTTCAGCAGCGTATGCTGTGAGAAAAATCCGCCAATTTACTGATGTTGATACCGCGAGACTAGTCTATTTTAGTTACTTTCATAGTATTATGTCGTACGGTATTTTACTATGGGGACGAGCTGCAGACATCGAGTCTATTTTTATTCTGCAGAAAAGAGCCATCAGAGCCATATATAGCCTCCGCAGGCGTGACTCTCTAAGAGAATTGTTTAAAGATATTAACATCATGACGGTACCTTGTCAATATATCTATGAAAACATTATGTACGTAAGGAAAAATCTACATCTTTTTAGTAAAAGAGGTGAAAGACATAATTATATCACTAGAAATAGGGAGCAATTAGTTCAACCAGGTTTCAGGCTGGCTAAAGTAGACTCATCTTTCATGGGGTACTGTTTAAAATGTTACAATAAAATACCTCCCCACATAATAGAACAGAATGAAACGAAATTTAAATCTTGTATAAAACGCACACTATGCAGCCAGGCATATTATAAATTAGGGGATTACATCGCTGATAAAAATGCTTGGCTAAACGCTGGTCCTGCTCCATAAGGACGCATAAATAAATTGATTAGCATTTGAAAATACTGTTGGAGCTGCTGAAGATTTTAAAATACTTTTTTGCATTATATAAATTCAATCTCCTAGTATTATATAATTGTATAGCACATGTGTGAGTACTATGTACATACTATAAAGCTACCATATACTGTGTACGTCTTTCACTGACTTGAATTTGCCCTGGCAGCAGAGAGTATGTCATGCTCACTCAAATGTCTCGCTGATGGTGGCGCGTGTGTTGGATCATTTGGTTCCCTTCAAAATGGTTGAGCTGAATGGTGCTGATCCACGCGTCATGTTCGTGAACGGGCGCCGTCAGTAGGGACTGGTCATCTCTTTGCTGCCATGGCTTATTTTAATTTAACTTATTTTTATTTTTTTAAACTTTTCATTACGGACGCTTTTAACGTTCTGCATCGTTCTCACATGCATAATTTATAACATAAATGATGTAACCAATACTTTGTAACCATATATTGATATAAAAGAGTGTCCATGGAGTTTCTTGCCCGTTCTTCTCCATAGGTACCTACGCTTTGGAATGGGCAACTAGCTTCATTTTTCTGACTGACCGACCCCTTGACAATTCAAAAGTGCCTGTAAATGGTTTAATTGAAATAAATACTTTGAGTTTGAGTTTATCTATATCCAGCAGTGAATGTCTTTCAGCTGAAATGATGATGGACCTGATGAGGCTCGTTTTCTATTTCAAGACATCGATTCCTACAATGTGTACAATTCCTAGTGTGTTCAAGCATGCAAGTCCAATGATCATGTTAGAAACAAGTCTCGAATGAACCTAAAAATCCAGGTAGGATTGATGATGAAGATAGTAATTAAAAACATTACCATTTTATTATTGATGTAGATAGACTTACCGATAAGCTAATGGAAGGAAATGGCTCAATACAGTCTGTAGGTAACATGGTAGGAATTCACTGTCAGTTAGTAGCACACGCAATCCTATAAGAGGATATTAGGCAAAATAGCTCATTACTTATAAGCACGCAATTATGTTAAAATATGCCTGACACGGCTAATTCTGTAATGACAACCGGAATAAGTTAGGAACCTTTAATGTACAGTATTTTATAGCTTATCAGCTGTCAATTGCGGTGTGTAAAATGTTAGAAGTAATGTCCCTACTTAACAGTGATTTAGGAAGATAATGATTATGTATTTGTCGCCAAAAAGGTTTTGAATTTTCAGTAAGTAATGGGTTCAAACTTTTCATGCCTATCATAAATTGTGACATTTTTGATAATCGTATTTTTCTACTTTTTTCATTGACCAAAACGGTTGCTTTACCGTGACGAAGCAACCGTTTTGGTCAATGCTTGTACCTTCTTTGAATGAGAAGAGATATTTTTCCCTGCAGTTGGAGCCAAGCTGGTATTAACATAAACAACATTTTATAGCCTATCAATTACATTCACAAACAGTTAGAAATAATACTCCTTACCACTCATTAAGAAAGCTAACCTCCCACGTTCGAACATTAAAACTATAGGGTTACCTCATTATATTTTGATTACGATCTGAGCACCAAAGTGAATACAGATTGTACACAAATTAATCCATCAAGCTACATAATCCGGCGGAGCGTTAGCGCAGCTTGTCAGGCGGCTTGTCAAGCGAGCTGGAGACTCACGTCAAACCGCCTGTCAGAATCATGACGCATGAGTGCACCTACCGCGATGCGGCGGCTTCGAAAAGGATTTTTTCTCATTTTTTTTTTCGTTCTCGAATGACAGTGTAATCCGTGAAACTGGAAACGGTGGATTATTATCGCTTTTTGGGACGCTTTTTATGGTTTGACCTTTTGTAGTCTTGTGTAACGCTGCTTTGAGGGTTTTAGTTTTTTGCAGGAGTCTGTCGTCGGTGGTGAAATGATAAGGGTGTTATGTGATGACATTTGGAGACTGATCTAGTTCAAAACACTCATGGTCTGTTTGACTATCCACGGTTAAGTTATTTGGGAGATAGTTTCATACTAATGCTGTTCCATTTTTTTTTACATGGATAATTTTCACAGATTAAATATTATAATGAAGTTACTTCGCGAATGTTGTAAAGGTTTTATTTACTTGATAATATCATAATTTAGGTCAGTTTAAAACCTTACATTCTCACAATCCAATCATTCTGAGAATTCAATTAAAAATTACATTCGCATTTAAAATGCAACACCAATTAAAATAAAAACATTACGTCAACATCCGACCGGCCGGATATCGTGCAGACGGCCTAAACCCCACCTTTGTAATCAGTTAATTAGCACTCACAACACAATGATCCCTCCACACACGATACGGATTAACTTTTTATCATCTCATTTGTGAAGTGACATAATCTGCGCTCGGCCGCAATCTGTCATAAATGCCATGCTTGTCAACTGTCATGGCGACGCCCTAGTTGGACCAACGTTGGAGCCAATGTGTGGAGTATTGTGTTAATGGTGTTAGATGATTTTGTTCCAACTTCTAGATACAGTATGATTGATGAGAAGGATAGTGACTTATGGCTACCGTACGGAGGAATCAATTATTGCAGCGGTCAATTCGATGTATGACGGGTTTCAATTATGGGTAGTCAGAAACTGGAAAAGCCTGATAAAGTAGACCTACATGAACTTGCTTTTAAAGTTACTTTGGAGAGCAAAATCGTAGTACAGGTTAGTGCAGACAGACATGGTAATCAATGCTCGTTTCTTTTTGCTTTATAAAAGGTTTTCTCTACACGTCAAAAATAGGCATGATAATTACAAGAACAATCAAATCAAAAATACATCGGTCTGTCAGTTTCAGCAGTATTTCAAACTTGCATTAACGAACACCGACACATTTCATTTTCTAACAAAATTCGCGTTTCTCCGAATTGTAACAAGTTGCGTGTGATAATTAGTAATAGATAGCATGTCTTCATATTAATTAATACACGAACACTTTTTATCATTCAATGTGATTGCTATTTTAATTTATTGACCGTGATTGTTCATAATTGTCGTAGACTGATGAAAAAATTTGTCGAACTTAATTATAACAGATTGTATTATTGGTTTTACGTGTTTGATTGTCGTTATTGTTTCATAAATTATCATAATAACTCGTTTATGTCTATTACTGATGTAACTATTGCGATATCTGACTTCTCAATATCGCTGTGTAGTCAATGTCAATCGCTATCCATTTTCTAGGTGGAAAAGTGACATGTAGTTGAAAAACATTCATAGCTATAACTTATGCTATCTCAGGATAAAATCAGGAATTAAATTATCCGAAAAAGAACCGGAGTTACCGACATAGCTTGCAGAGTAAGCAAACTGAAGTGGCAGTGGGCTGGCCATCTCTGTCGAAGGCCCGATGGCCGCTGGAGCAGACGAGTCCTGAAGTGGAGACCGCGAATTGGCAAGCACAGTGTGGGACGCTCCCCAGCTACTCGTAGATGGACGGATGACCTAAAGAAGGTGGCTGGGGTAGACGGGATGCGGAAGGCGGAGGACAGGGTGTTGTGGCGCTGTCTAGGAGAGGCCTATGTCTAGCAGTGGACTGCGATAGGCTGAGTTGAATGCTATCTCAGGAATATGTGACCGTCATTCTATATATGAGTAGAGGTGTAAGTCCATCCATTTATTTAATTTAGATCCTAATATCCATTGATGGATGTCTAATTGATGTAGTTTTAAAAAACGTTGAAATGTAATTATTTAATCTTGTTAAGAATGAAATCCTAGCCTCATAGCCTTTAATTTATTGTTTTAAAAATTGTATTATGCCACGACATTTAAATAAACATTAGGAACTAGTGTGGGAGTCGCATTAAATTTAATATATGCATCCTCACAATGGCAGTTGACTAATAAATATTAATTATTTAATTTTTTATTGTTCATCGCACCTGTAATTAAAATAGAGGTTAACACATAAACATTATTTTTATAATTAAAGATTTATTGTGGCAATACAAAGTTAACACTCAAAATAATTATGACTCAAAACCTCGAAACAAAAAGCCAAGGTTAGTTACTAAATGGGTAAAACCTACATCATAATTTAAATTTATTACCCACAATTAATATTTATTTATACTTTTGTATCAACTCTTATTATGCATGCCAAAATAATTGTCCTAATTGGTGTAAAAATATCAACATAATCTTTTAATTCTGCACATGAGTTGAATATGTATTGCGGTATTTATTTAATCGTGGTAGGCATTTTAATATGCCTAATTACAGCACTTGTCTTGTCCTCATTGGTATTCAATGGCAACTTTGTCACTACCTTTTTTTCCTGGTTAAGAGTTTCTCATAAAAATATAAATATACATCACATGACAGTCGGGGAAAAAGCTAGTTTTTTAAAGAGTAATTTAGTTAACTTCAAATTAAATATGGTTGATATTTAACAAAAAAATATTAGCAGTTACTGGTACAGTGTCGACCAAAAGTCCATAGGCAATCTCACAAAGTAATAGATTGACGTTTAATTTGACTTACATCCTTCTAGTTTCAAGAAAATAAACACATTGTCGTCAACAAGTGATTGCAGTTCATAATTTCAACGTTATAATATGAGTCAAGATGACCTAGCGGTTAAGCGCGTGGATAGATGCGTGAATCAGTGAGCCGTGTGTTCAAATCTCACGCAGTACTTCGACTTTTGTAAGTTTTTACTCGATTGGAAGTAATGAGACAGAAATATAACATTCTTTATCTTGTTCGCTTTGTTCACACATTTCGTAAAGTTAGAAAGGTAGATCATAGAAAACTAAATAAAGAATTCAGATTTCTGTGAGGTAGACATGTTTTTTATGAATAGTTAACTTGATTGGAATAAACGTTGTCGTTTGATTGTAGTTATTAGTTAGTGACGTGTGATTTAATAGATAGCGGTATTGTATTTATTCTCAAAATGCAGGCAAATATTAATATTGAGGCGAGGGCGACTATTATTGCGCTGCATACAAGTGGCCATAATAGAACAGAAATATCTGGTCTCCGTCAGGATGAACGGTCACTAGGCGTATTTAACGTTGAATTTATGCCTAACAATTGCTTCCCTATTGCTTCTATTTGCTTCCTATTCTCAAACAATTGCTTCCATCGTATTCTACTAGACAAAAAAACATTTTAAGAGTGACTGTTCATTCTGATGTCAGGACGGCCGGTCACCGAGTCGTAGTGTCTTTGTTAAATGGAATTAGTGAAATTCACGGTGGCCATTAATTACTTCCCGTTTGCTTCTCTCAATGTTTTACAACGATAATGCTGTAACTATTACGGCAATAAAGATATCGACAAAAGTGTTGTATAACAATATTTTTAGTGCCTGACAAAAAAATAAAGGCAAAATTCTTATTTAACATTGCAGTTACGCTTGATTAGGCGATAAATCTATGGTATTGTACCGGTGGCCTACAGCTAAGTATTTGTTTTGGTTATGTCGTTTTATTACGTGGTACTCGTCAAGACGAATCATACGAGCCCAAACTCGATGGGGTTGTATCGTTTAATTACCGAGTTCCTATGGCCATCTTATCTATGAAGGTGTTTATTACATTTGTATGAATTTTTGTCATTAAATACGATAGGCACTTCTTTTTAATAACATAATACTTAGCTGTAGGCCACCGGTACAATACCATAGATTTATCGCCTAATCAAGCGTTCCTAAGGCCTAAAAGATAAATAATTCGTGTTTATTATTGGATTGACGAATATTCTAAATGCAACAGAAATATAATGTTATTGCACTCATACACGTACACACACTGGCTGTATCGTGCTCGCACAGTTCATAGCAATCTATACTCCATTTATAATAGCATTAGAAAAAAGAGGCTCGTAGAAGCAGGAGTGCAAAACATTTTATTTCAAAGTTATGATAAAACAATTTTAAGGGAGATGCTTAAATTCTAATTTTCTTGCGTTTTTTACAATTTGCAGGTCAGTGTAAGGTTGTACCTTTATAAAAATAATATGATGCGCAACAATAAGAAATATGTAGGTAATCTTTTATCTGTTCTGTGGGTAATAATACAATTTTAACCTTAAAAATCATCAATACATCCCTTTAAATTAGAATTGCTCCGAATTCGTCTGATTTCGCGGGCTACTGCAGCGCATCCACCTTAATTAAAATTGTTTTAACAAATATGGACGTACAATATAAACAGGTAGGTTAAAATTATGCTTTATTTATAGTAACGTCTTCATCACACATTACAAACTTACAACAAAATGAATGAATGAAACAACCGATCACAATGATGATTTAAAAATTAAGATTAATGGAAATAATAATCATGTTTTTAAAATATTTAATTTTAAATAACAACTTACAACACAATACGTTGGTGACATTTCTTCATCTTCATCATCAGATGATAGTGACTATCATCTGATGATGAAGATGAAGAAGTTTCACCAACGTTAATTTATAAATTCGGTAGAATTATAGTGAAGCGAATAACGTTCCAGGTATTGTTCAGCCCTGCTTCTTTTAGGTTTTTAGCATTGACACTGTAATTTTAAATTGGAGTTAAATAATATAAATAAATGAAAGCCACATAATTTCATAAGATAAATAGTTAAAATGGTTACAATTAAGTGTGACAGCTACTGTAAAAATAGATCATAATAAATTCGGCGTCTATCGTAATGTAACAATATTTATTGTACTTTTGTTACAAAGTGTGCATTAAAAATAACCTTTTTTAACTTCTTTCTAATGCTATTGTAAATGGACTATAGTCCTTAGCATGCTACTGGAGCTTTGAGCGTTACGGTACACACATTCGTTTACACTATCTTGTATCACAACATAATTAAATAGTGAAATTAATATCACCTGCTAAAAACACCAGCCTGTATCACCACGTAGGTGCCCAATAAACAAGATCATTACTGCCACAAAAATAAACGAGTACATCCCTAGTTATTAATGTGACCAATTAGTTGGTTGGCGGGCGGATAAATAATTTAACGTGTCACGCGACGTGTTGCCGTGACACGCTGTCACGCCGTCACGTGATCTCGTGACGTGGAATGACGGCGTGACAAAAATTAGGGTTATTGTATTTTAGGACGTTCATATTTTTGTTGTTTCATTTTGATGTTTGTTTTTTGCATGAGTGTTTACTTGAAGGGTATAACGGTGACCGGAATAAAAAAACGTTAATAACGAACTTACTGTTTTATTGGCAGTCAGTGCAGTTGCAAGAAAGGGTTTATTTGTATAGGAAAAATGTTTAAACCGCATAAAGTCAATTACGCCAGATTTACCAGTTTCGATCAAGGACGTAAAAAATAATGGACTTTCCTGATGTGTAATCGCCTTTGCTGATACTTTCCATCGTCATAAAAGCACCTTTAACAAAATACTGGATTGCAATAAATTCCAACATTTTCTCATCCTCAAGCATTTCACCAAGAACCTTAAAAAAAAAATGTCTGTCCTGTCATCTACCACGTAAGGAAATAAGATCAGCAGCTGAACAAGAATGTCTACTGCACATTCTTTTGCCTAGTACAGTATCAATTCAGAAAGTTATCTGGACATGGACACCACATGAATAGATAGACTACAGAGACCAAGCTTCATACAATTGCGCCGTTAGAAACAGTACTGCAAGGTAAGGCTGCCCGCACACACACATATGCACATAGCCCAGTGGCTATGCTAGCCTGATGTGTCATCATTCACACACGGTCGGGTTTAAATCACGCACAGCACAGCAATACCTTGCAGTACTGTTTCGTTTCCGTTCGGGTTCGGGTACATAGGAAGAGCTCAATGAGTGATCTTATTCGTTTATACACGTTCAGGACACCCAAGACTGACAGTTCCACTACCAACCTTTATGAATGGCTAATCTTTTCACTTTTACACCTTATCTAAGCCAATTAGGAACTAAGCTGAATAAAATTGAGCCAGCCCAAAACTTTGTTGCAAACCTTAAAGTGCAAGGCCTTGTGTCCAGAGCCCATAAGATTAAGCCTTCACGGTTTAATGAGGGCTGCTTGCCGTATTTTCCTTTTGCATGAGATTTCTCTGACCTGAAAACGCACGACTGTCAGTCAAATCTCTGTCGAAGCGTGGTCTCTGACAAATATCTACTCTTACACTGTACACTATTACCATCATCCCATGGCTACCTCACCAATTAGTACCTGATGTTTATGTATCATTTCTTCAAGCCAGCTAATTAAACATGAATGTACAGACATGTCGTGTCGTCGGCTGTCCTATCAAAGGCGAGTCCACTCCTTTTTTGAGTTCATGATTCACACTAGTTACAGTAGCGTTAGGGCTGGCAGGTGCTCAAGTTGTTTTATTTGAATTTCTCTTTGGATTCTTCTGGACTGGTCTTGTGATTTAATTATGCGTGTTACTTATCTTACGATTTGCTTAAACTTTTTTTTCTACGAATGTATGTGGGCTTCTGGGTTCGGGATATTTAGCAAATAACTGAATTAAGAAATGCGTAAGCAAAATATTTAAATCTTAATCTCTTCTGTCTTTTTAATCTTTTAATTGATCATTTAATTCTTTAGATATTATTTTTTATACGGTTTTGGTACAGTCAAACACTTGCATTATGAGAAACCCTTACTGCTGCGACATATACCTAGGCGCTGTCAACATCGCATTGTTACCACTGGTGTAACATTGACTGTACCTACTTTTGTCTGTACCTTTTAGAACTTGACGCAACAGAAACATAGCAAACAAATTTTCAGTCAATTTTAACTCCAGCTTTAAGTTTAAGACTTAACGCTGGAGTTAAAATTTACTACTTTCATACATTTGAAGCTTCCACCGCCACAAATTTCAACTAACATTAAAATATGACACTCGGCAACCCTACCCAGGTACCGTTGTATGACGTGACCGAACGGTTGTCAGCAGTATGAGTGATGGCGTGCCGCGTCGACGTTACCACCTGATTTATTACTTCCGAGCCCCGTCCCCCGTACCGCGACCCGCACCCCGCAACCATCCGGCGGTACAGACAGCAGCGGTGTCGACATTATTGAGCAAATGTGTGAATTTCTTTTTGATTGTTTTTTAGATATCTAGTTTATTTTTTCGAGAATTTCACATTGGTTGGTCTTGAATGGGAGACATGGATAGCTATAAGTTTTTCAGTGCTGGGCTTTGGCCCACACAGCAAGCTTTGGCAAGACACAGCAGTAAGTACCTGAAAATGAGAAACGTGTGTGTCACTTTTTAGTTTGTAAATTGCTCTGTACAGGATGCCAGCACATCAAGCTACCTGAAACTGTAAAATTTTCCCAATCAACCTTGAACCTGATGCTATAGCGATAAAATTGAAAATCTATTAAAGAAATTTGACAGATTGTCATTCACATGTCATTAGCTTGATGTTCTGGCATTTGTACAACGTTTTGGTATTCTATTCTGTAATGTTGTGCATGTAAAAACTTATATAAATAAATTAAAAACAACAGCAGGCATAAACAGAAACTTTCTTTTCTCCCTTACTTGTCCGAATAAATTGGTCTCACATTAGCAGTTTCTGTTTTTGGGAGTTACTCCTAGCAGCAACGGCAGCATCAATAATTGACGATGATGATGATGAAGCATTTAATAATCCATAACTAGTTTTTAAATACTTAGTAGTCTCTCATCTCTTCTAATGTTCTTCGCAATTACTGCAAGTAGTTGATACAGTTTTTTTTTTGTTCCCACGTCGACGCCACATAGAAATAATTACATACATATACACATATTTTCACGCCACGTTCCAAACAAGGAACGGTAATTACGTTGAAATAATTATGTGGTTGAACTTAAAACTGTTACCAGACTAATAAGGTAAGTAAGGGCTAATGTAGATAATCAATTATTTTTCTTGTTTTACAGTAATAATGGAGCAACTATCTTTTGTGGAATCGTATAAGTTTAATCAAGTTTATAAAGCATCATAAAATTTCGCACGTAAGTAGTATAGCCTTACGTATACGCAACTTTAGTGTTTCGCAGCTTTAAATAAAAGGCTCTATCTCTTGCTGAGTGATGGTAAAAGCAATTATTTTATCGGGTTTTAATGGCCTCAATTCTAACAATACCAATCATTCATGCGATAGTATTCGGAAAAAGTGCCAGTGTTATAATTTCAGCGTTAGCATCCTTCTTCAAGATGAACCGTTATATACACATTCACAACTTAAAATCTGACGTTTGTCTATATTATTTTTTCTTCATGTCCTTGTTTGCACTCAGTACTCAGCCCATCTGATGCAGGTGTAAGAACGCTTCCAATGTCGTCTGTCGCGGTACAGCATGTCGTGTCGTTAGTTTTCCTTGATTTCAGACGGTGCTGCATTTCATTATATGTCGCCGTTTCAATCTAGATTAAAAGATCGTGCCTGTCTACTTTGTATGTTAGTCTTGATGTGTCTGCGTTGTTGATTAAATGTCAGTTTTTGTTTGTACGTGTGTCTTGTACAAATGTTGTGTTTACTCTTAATTTATTTGTTGGCATTTCTTAGGCATTTTTAGTTGGTCAAGGACTTTTATCAACCTGGATGTAATGTTTGAGGATTTCTACACTTGAAAAAAAACACGAAATCAGCATCAAAGTGGTTGATAATTTAACAATGGCCATTGTAGTTAAATGCTGTGGTTCAACGACAAATTTTATGTAATATCGTTTTGATCTTCCTCTTCTTCTTCCAGCCTTGGGTATTTAGGAACTATATTGGTTCCTATCCTTTGTAAATATTCCCTCTGGTATATCACCATTAGCCTGAAAATTCAAATTCATAGGTACTTAAAAATATTGCACTTTCACAAACAAAACCAACACTATTACATACATCTTCTAATTCTCAAATCACGAAAGCAAAATAAACTTTCTGTAATGCAATAAGTTTATCAACACTGGAATAGTCGGCGTTAACTAAGGCCCGCTGTAAACTTCAGTACAACCATCCTCCACCGCATATATCATTCTGTTTTATGAATTGTAAATTTTACGTTATATAGTCTTTAGTGGGCCATATTTCAACTTGTATTAATGTCTCGCCGCCGGCGGCAGGGTTGAACGTAGGGTGTATCTGATATTCTTGACATTTGTTCTGTTTTGATATTGAAATAATAGGGATGGCAAGTTTTATGGGTCCTTCCTTACTGTACTATATTTATGGCTCTTTCATGATTTTATCGATAATAGTTATTGGTATAATCGCAATGACAAGAAAGTTTTCAAAGTTTTATGTTAAACAGGAGGTACAAGCGGCTCACTAGATTAAATTTACTGTCATCAGTGATGCGTTTCTCTTAATAATGAATGTATTCTTAATCAAATGCAAATAGAGTAATTTGTTTGACATGTTTTATTTAATTTAAATATAAAATTTTAATTTATCTTGATAGGATTTATTCTAAATTAGCTTTAATGTTAATTTAAAAAAAATATGTTAATATTATGGTGATTATGTATTTTTTTTAAATGAATAGGCTATCATTATTATAAATCCATGCAAAAATTTAATTAATTTTTTCATCATTTAAAAATATTGGGAACATCGTACAAAATTATTGGCTTTGGAGCTGATCATTACGATTTTTATAGACACACCGAATACATTACATTTCATCATCAATTGATGAAATGTAATGTTCGGTTCGAAAAAAGTCATCACTTTTATATTCGCAGTGGTCACTGCGAATATAAATCAGTACTGTTATTAAAATAAAAATAGGTACTTTGTTCAAGGTTAAATTATTGAAAATACATAGAAATACTCGAAAAAATACAATTATTGTCACAATATAAAATTCCAGATCAAAATCATACCATCTATCACCCAAAACAGATTACCTAAAGATAGATAAAACATGGACCTACCTTATACGTCGATGACGACAGTCTCTGTATAAATAACTAAATACTATAATCTTTGATTAAAGATTTATAATTATCTGACGTAGACACATCGCCAGAAGATAAGATAATAACTATCTCTTAATGAGATTAAACGAGCGATTAGAAAACTTTCATATTAATTTGAATAGATAGGGGATAATATATTAAAGATATTGCTGTTAAGATTAACATAGTGATGACACCCACACATGGTAGAATTCAGCGTGGGTCTGCTTCGTTTTATAATTATATTGTTTTATTGTTGTGTTAACATAGATGATCACAAATCACTGGCCTACTCTTCTTAGAAATGGAATGATGATACTTCAATGTGTTTGAAAGCTTGTTTGTAATGTATAGCATTTTGTTGCAGTACAAAATCCAGTAAATTCCCTTAGTGTATAGTGAGACCTTATTGGTCTCTTAAAATTCATTTTTCGTCTTATCTTTCAGTTAACAAGATTTTTATCTTCCTAGAGACTTATCTATTAAAAATTGGCACTGAAATCAATTAAATAAACCACACATTTGCGAGTAGGTCTCGCGCCCTGAATTTGAATTTTTCACTCGCCCATGAAACCGCAAACCTCAGTATTTGATATTAACATCAATTTGAGACTTTTACTCATTCTTAAGAAAAAAAGGTCTTGACAGACACTGACGGACGAAAAATTATCCTGTAAGGGTCCCGTTTTTTTCTTAAGAGGTACGGAACCCTAAAATCCTAGAACCAGTAATTATAAAGTTATTATATTCTAAGTGGGACACTCTCACGAATCAATTTGTTTTTCTACATTCTACAGTGCATTATTTGTGTGTCGAATGATTTATCATGATTACCGTCATTTGATTAAGAAACTACACAGGAGCTTACCTCGACGGAGTGTAAGCAGGGTGATGATATTTTATCTTCATTAATCTGACGTCAAATATATTGGGAAAAGAATATTCACTTGTTATATTTCTATATTTTATTGTTTTGTTGCATTGAGAAAGCGTTTGGAGGTTACTGCTTCTGACATTCAAATTAATAAAGTCAACAGATGTGTGAATGATTTATTATAAGGCTGATATTAAAAGCTTTTTTCTATCAGCTTAAAGCAGGTCGTTAATTAATATTCTCAAGCATGCATATAACGGCGCAGATAGCCTATACCAGAAATGGCCATGGTGTTAGTGGTTCAGCAGCTTCAATATCATCAGGATTGGGCTAGAATATAACAGTTCTTCGTGGTATTGGTACGACAGCGGCTCTCTGGCATCACTATCATCTCCTGTCATTAGAAGATAGCCCCCATGTAGCCATCGATGCGATGCTCTGCTAGAGTGACTGTCACCAGCCAATGTCACTCCTATCCGACCATTTCGGTGATTCCAGTAACTTTGTAACAAAATTACACTGTGCCACTTTTCACGCTGTGATATAGTATTTTTTATGCCTACTTTTAAGATTTTAACTCTTAATATCTTTAGATTTTTATTCATCAGGTTATTTTTTGTTGTGTTCTTCAGTCTCCCCTTATACTATTTTAAGTGTAACTTTTCTGGAAAACATGGCTTGGTCATGACCTTATACTTATATTGCAATAATATGTTAGTGTATGTAACTTAAATCTCTGCCCACCCTGCAGGAACACCGACCCACACTCCGTAGGTGGGATACATTGATAAATCAACAACCGAACACATCTTATAAATAAATTAAACACAAATCACGTCCGAACCAAAATTAATGCGCCCAACAAACTTACGATGAGCGATACAAAGCTTAACACATGACAGTTACCATTAATAATATTTGCTTATGATTGATCGATCCCACATCGATAAAACTCGAATATCAATCGATAAAAATCATTACATCTAGTCACGATAACACATTCAAATTTTTAAAAGATCACGAACCAAATTAACAGAAATATCAATTAATCATCCTATAGAAGCGATGAAGATTTTATATCGATGTTGCGTTTAGTCGATTTAAATCGATTGTATCGGTAAACGATATAAATAATAGCGATTAAATGGGCCGCGGTCGCTACGGGGTACTTTTTTCCATATAATTCATATCGCCATTAAGGCTGCTCTAATAATATAAAGTAAATTATGATGTCCGTTGTGTTGTGAAGTACCAATAAACTTATAGCTAGGGGTATCAAGCTGGAATTGCATGTCGTAATAAAAACTGTAATAATATTATCACGAAGGTGCCCACTTGGTGCTGTAAATAGGCTGCAAAATCCCATAAACTTTAAGTAAGAGCATATACACGAGCGGTACGTTACCAGCGGCAGAGGTTACTGCAGCCGTCGACAAAGGCAACTGCAACCGTAGACGCGTGTGGCTGCAGTCGCCTTTGCGGCGCTGCAGTTGCAGTCTGTTGCCTCCAAAGCATGGTTGCAAAGGCAGTGGGAAACTCTGCTTTGATGGTTTATTAACCATCAGATAGAAAACTAATCAAAACGGCCACATCGTAGAACATGATAATTAAATTTGGTAACCTTCGTAAATTTCCCTTTATCCCATAAAGGCGTAAAGAACCCTGCCCAAATAAATAAAAACTAGCAACCCTAGCTAGTAATAAACAACTTTTGTGTGGAAGGCAGCTCCGGCCGATTCATAAATTTAGCGTCGCGCCATTTTGTTTTATGTACGATATTATCTATGTGCACGCACCGAAGTTGTCACGCTCTTGGCTAACACATGTTCTGTAACACGTTGCAAGACAATGGGAGAAAATTATTTTTCTGGAATTATAACTGGACTGGTGGAAATGTTGGACCTGCTTGGGTAGAAATGTGGGACTGTCGTTGACGTGCAATTTATCGATGTCCGTGTCAGGATAACAAGGTTGATCATTCAGATCACTGGAACTGACAGTCGTGAGACAGACCAGTAAACAGATATAACAGCAGTACTGCTGCTCATCCGCCTCATCATGTATGTTTAAGTTACGATAGCTACAATATGGCCAACACAGATTTTGTTTATAATTATGTTATTTTAAGTAGGTGATCCGGCAGAGAATCAAATTTGTCGGCATAGCTCACAGAATAACAAAGCTGAAGTGATAATTGGCTAGCCATAGAAGCCGTAGAACCGATGACCGTTGAGGTGGACATGTCTCGTGTGGACCGCGGCAGTGGAGACCGTGAATCAGCAAACGTAAGGTAGGACGCCCTCAGGCTAGGTGGAGCGACGATCTTTGCAGCGTGGCTGGTAGCAGCTGGATGAGAGTTGCCGAAAATTGAGTTGAATGAAATGCAATAGGATAGGCCTATATCCAGCAGTAGACTGCTGCAGGCTGATGATGATAATGATAAAGTTATTCGAAGTTCGTAAATATAAACTACATACGTAGAAACCTTTATCACGCTAGCCGTGAGGAATGTTATGCAACATGATACAAGGAACAAGAACAAACAATGGAAGGAAATCATCATCGCGTCTTCATTTTATCACTTTATTATCACTTAATACCCTTTTATGACATGTCTTAGCAATCTAACATGTGCACATTACCCACAAATGCCGTGTCACGTCTCTGTCTGAAACGAACAAAAGGAAAAACGTAAGTGCAACATATCCATTGCAAGTTGGACTTCAGTAAGGAAACGGGCTGTCATGTCTGTCGTGTCTGCACGTAATACTAACGGCTAGTACACTGTCTAACATTACATCGTTCGAACAAACACGCTACTGTCACGTGCTCCCACGCATTACCAATGGTACACTTGTTGATATAGGAACAGTATAAAAGAAAAAGTAAGAAGCAAGAAAGCTACTACCACAATAAATAAATCGTCATACGTAATTACACAAAAACCAAACAATCCATTACAAGATACCGACCAAAGGAAGGCATTAACATAATCAGACACATTCGTCGAAATAATGTATGTAAAGGGTTTTAATGAAACGTCCCCGAGCGAGCTTGTCGGGTCATGAAATAACTATCATTAAGACCGACACGATACGAACGATAATCATCGGCTTCGGAGCAAAAAGCCGTAGCATCAAGTCCGATGCAAATTGCATACGCCATAAATCAACTAGTTAATCACCGTGGTGTAGTACGTAATAATGAGATTACTTGAAAAAATTACAGTGCGCGCTAGTCCACATGAGAATGATAGTCTAGACGCTTACAGCGCTGATGATACTTTTATTGCGAGTAATTGTTGTGAGTTGCATGCAAATCTAATTGTTTGTTTCTATGTTTGGAGGTGGATGTAGGTTTTTGTAAGATATATTATGATTTGAATTGAGGATAGTTGATTTTTGAGGATGATTGTGTTGATATTTATAAAAGTAGGACTGCTTTTTGTAAAATAACAACAAATAAAAGAAAACTATTTAATGGATGCCGACGAAATAAAAGTTGATTAAATAAAATTACAAAAAAAACCGACACAATCGAAAAACAATTATGCAAATTGACACGCAATAACTTTCAAGACGAAGATTATCCAAATCACCTCGACCAGTTTTGCAATCAAAAACAAATAAAAGATAAAAGACACGAACTATTAAGAAGTAACAATCGTAAAACATGAACTTAACGCTATTGAAGTGAAACAAAACGCCAATCGTAAAGACGGTGAAGATGTAAGAGGCGATAATAAGATATCGAATGCGGCCAAAGAATTTATAGTCGAAGCTAAAAGAACGGTCGATGCCGATAATTCACCGCATACAATAAAGAGCGCTATTGATCTTTCAGAAAGCGAATCGGCTCGTAACAGAACAAAACACGCTACCGCCGAATGTCGCATAAATCTTTATTATTGCGGCAACAAGCTTATAGTCAGTCGTTTCAGGTACTCAAACCGGATCCCAGCCAGTATAAACTCACGACTCGAAGCATTTTTTCGCTCAATGAAATATGCCACATCGCCCCCGGCCCAGAGGAAGGAAACCCATAAATAAATAATAATACAACCATTTATATTACCAAAGGGTTTCGCCCGACGTGTCTATTATCATCTGAATTGTTTAAATATGATAATGTATCAAAATAACAGGCAGCCCGTTCGCGGCCGCGACTTCTGTTCCAACATTATCATAAAGATTCACTTAATAGACTGTTTCTAAATTATTATAGTGCTCTGACACTGCTTTATGGCCGGCAAGATTACGGTGTTGACTTTTTGCTCGAATACATTAATTTGTGTATTGGACGGAAATTCCATGGGTTTAAATTACACAGATTTAGTTTCACGCGTTTAGATCGGCGATATCGCTCGTTAGATGATTCTAACTACGCCACCGATAAAAAAATCTAATCGAGAACCATTAGGGAAATAATCAGCGATCAACATTCATGATTCGGTCGTAACTCTTTTTGGGAGTAAAAAAATGCTTTTGAGACTGCAACGTAATAACGGAACATGTAATCATATTCGCAGATCAAAATCAAATTTAATTATCACCATCCGGCCGCTCAGACGGTTTAAAGCTCGCAGGCTATGTTTCTGTATTAAAGACGCAGTATAAAAGGGTAATAAAGTAACCCTAATAAACCCCGAAACGCACTGAGCTGCCTCGCAATAACCGTACGTAGACTAAACAAATGATTTTCTCGATAATAAAAACTTCACAATAAAAACGTTCACGAAATGTCGGTCATTAAGTGTATTTACGCAGCGAAACGGATATAGGGGCCGTAAAAATGTAGAGCGGCTTATTGAGACGTTGGCAACGGTCTCGCCGCGAGATCCGACTTAATCTATGGCCTACACGCCTCGGCGGGCTAATTCGGGACATCGGACAGCACCCCGACGTAAGAAGATTAAACTTGGCTTAAAATTTTCTGACAAATTAAAATTTCAACTCGAGGAACCGAGAACAATATTATCAAGATCGCATAAAGAACGTGCGTCCTTTGTATTCCATATTTACGAGCGTTGCGAAGGAAAAATCGTTTAGGTAAACACGAGGGCAATAAAAACAAGCGGGCGTGCAATTCGCATTCGTGAGCAACGAACGTGAACAGTATTTAAAACCACAATTTATTCAGTTACTTTATCGTTAACACATGAGTTTACACTAGCCGGTAGCAGCCAATTAAGTCGGTTGAAAGGCGAGGCAATAATAACTGTATATGGATTAACTGTGTCAGATGCATTTAGAGATATAACGCGGAGCGGTCTATCGCGGGCTGGCGGCATGCCTGAGTCCGCTTCAAATGCATAAATTATTGCTCACGGTGAAATTTCACTCAGGGTTGTACCGCCTTAGACAGCAATGGCAATTAATATATTTCTCGATAACAATGAAGATAAAAACGTCGTTGAGCTGTATCGAGCGGAAGGTGAACCGAGCTTAAAGCACAACGCAACAGAAACCCATATTTATAGTTCTTTTGTTGTACACACAAGCGCTTTTTGTTGTTCAACTCCAAACACGAACTGATGCTATTGAAATCTGAATTGTTATTTCATTCATAATTTATCACTCTATCGACCTTTGTATTTAAATGTCTAGAAACGAATTTCATGTGGACAAGCTGAGATTAATGCGGTCGGGACCCTCGACTGATTCATATTTTTCATTATGCGATGATTTGACACAAAACATGCTCGTCATCGCACTGTTTTCTATTAGGGTGTCGGTGTAGAATTTGGAAGCCTTAGACCAGATTTGATCACCATGTCTACTAAATCTTACTCGATGTAATTGAGAACTTTCGAAGTTGACCAAGTTCGATATATCATTTATTTAATTAATATTTATTTTAAAATACGAGTAATCATCGTGTTAATCGAGATTATGATCTGGCCGTCCCTCACGTTCAGCAGTCGTAACTAAACGCATGGTACCAACAAGGCAATAAATTCGAAGCCAATCGCCTTATGATTTCCTGCGGCCAACAATGCGATAGTTTGTCAGTTCTAGGCGGTTGTTAGGGCGCGTGGGCGTGGAGGGCCCGTCATCAATCACGCGCCGTGACTCTTTCAACCTGCCGGCGAGGGGCGCGGGCGGTGGAACAGGGTTGCTACACACATAAATTATGCCCCGTTTTTGTCCGACTGTCGGCTGGAGACAAAATTTGTTAGCGACACTGTTAATTAATTACACGTTTCCATCCTATTAAAGAATCAACAGACATTATTTAAATTTTATTATAATTTATTTGATGCATTTATCATTTAGATTTAGAAATTTCGTTAATATTCAGTTGTAAAGTTCTGTTTTTATAGATAATGTTAATGATGTTGAATAATTTATCGTTTTGCGAAATTACTTTGGTAAATTTAAATGTTTTAATTTATGGTTATGTTTACAGTTCGATAATTAGGTATTTAAACATGGGTTTTAATTACTTTTCACTATTAAAAAAACTCAATTCAATCAATGTAAGTTATTAAGAATATTATAGGTACCCAAACATAACGAACTAATTAATTTATATAACTTTCTATAAATTATTTATAACACACTCATCATATCCTTGCTTTTTTCTCAATGTTTTGCATTACCATTTTCTAGATATTCCCTAAAACTAAATAAAATTCTTCGGCTAACCCTAGTAGTAAACAGACATACTTGATCATAGTCAGTGTCGGCACTGTCTGACGTTTTTATACAGCCTCTGTACGATGGATCGACACTGTCAGGTGCTTTCGAAAAATTGCCTGCGCGTTTAGAGCCCTTCGCTATATTTGTGGAAGGAACTAGATTACCTTCTTCTGATGCTAAGAGACAAGGATAAGCAACTCTTGTTTTTGTATGTTTTACCTTCCATTTCTTGGGTTTTTATTTTGATTGCCTTAGATAGGTCTGTATCTGTATTGGCATTAGGTACTCAAGTCTGGTCTGCTTGTAGCTTTCTTAGTGCTGATATCTATATGTTTTATTGACAGTCAAAGTCAAATCATTTATTTCAAATAGGCACATAAAAGGCACTTTTGCAAATCAAATAATTTTTTTGTTAACTATAACTGTAGAAGTTGTTACAACAGGCGTACTATGAATAAGCATTTTTTTTCATTTCGTTATCGAGCCCTGTCATTGTATTATACAATCTCTCATCAGCTTTCAAAGCGATTAACTATTTCATTATCTACCACTAACTTATTACCAAGCTAAGCGTAACAAAAGGAACGTCTTCCCCATCAATAAAAACGCGCAACTCACACAATACCATTAAAAGGAAAGCTTAAAAAAAAAATCAATACAAAACACGTTTAAGCTTCTTTTTATCCAAACACAATGAAAGATTAACAGGCACGTCAAGGTGAGAGTAATGAAGTAAGTAATGCGTTTGACAGCAAAGCAGCATCCACGGTACATTGTATTGAATATTTTAAAAGAGCGCACCCGTTTTGGGAATTAAGGGCTAGAATTGGCGATACGGAAGAGGCTGCTTCACATAATAGATGTTTTAGTAATACAAATAATGGATTTGATTTGGTTGTCTGCTTTGATGACGTAGTAAATAAATTATAGTTTTGTTAAGATAGCAATGTGCAGAATTTTTATAATGCGATTATTATGGGTATTAGACAACAATAAAACGCGGACAGAGCCACCAGTAGGTAGACAGATGTCTTTAAAAATAAACCACTTGCAATAAAAACCAAAAAAGTATCTACTTACAAATTCAAAAAGTTGGACGATAAATTTTGGTTAAGCAAGGGTAATAAAAATTTTCGCCGCAATATATAAAACGGAAAGACTAAACACATGAACGAGCGAACATCCTTTTAAAAAGGGGTGAACCGCACAATGCTCGTTGTTTCACTGTGGAAATTAAACATTTGATTTACTAGACACATCCGCAGACGGCGTGACATCCCGTGGGAACGACCCTAAATTTATTCACATACATTTCCCTTTAAAAATGTTCAACAAGCATTTCGCATTACGAAACTGTCTGAGTTATTGGCCACTGAATCTCGCAAGTCTTGTCAAAACATTTTATGCCACCTTTAACACTATATTTAAAATCTTAATTGGTATTTACGCGAGAATGTTTCCCGCAAGCGTGGGTCGAGGAGCAAGCCATAAAACTTCAGAATGTTTTCGACAACAAATTAAAACGATCCTTAATGATTCAGACGTTAATGATTCAGTCAAAATTCCAAATATGTCTTCTTAAAGAAACGATCCTATCGAGATCTCTGTCCGGCTATAAAATATTTTTATTTATTTCAATGGCGCTTTGTAAGATGTCAGATATAATGAATATATTACCAGTAGCACGGTCGGGTTATACTTTTTAAAAGGTAATTATTTAAAGAAACGATCTTCGTATAGCGATAAACAAGGCAGATAACAATACATCTCCGACAGCGTTCACGCATTCCGTATCCCCATCCATTACTGTTTCATCTTCAATAACACGTTTCTCTGAGGCAGGGACTACTCGTTGATTGTTTTTGGAAAAAACAACCTTATCCACATGAGCCTAAAGTTCAACAGTCGATACAATTTCATCGGCTTTGTGTGTGCGCTAACTCTTTCATCTATCATAATCGTTCATGCTGAAAACAATCAAGATTGATTTTTTTCCCACTCTAAATCGGACTCTATCGCTGTTGTTTTAGATGAAATTTTCGTTTGACGGTGTTGAACTATATCTGTTGGTAGCTAACCACTGTCGGAGGCGGCGGCGGCGTAACGAAGGGACCCACGGATCGTGGAAAATGACAAATGACATCTGCCTACCGCCTGTCAAATAACGGACAGATAATAAATGACCCTGATTGTTTATCATCAAATATCGCATATATCATTATCGTGTACGCGCTAGGAGTATGGGGAGGGGGAAGGATGATTAATACTGTTTGGTTTATTTTGAGACGGGCCCGTAATGCGAACACTTCGGGGGTGAGCTTTAGCGTTGTCATTGCGGGTTGATTACTTTAATGGTGGTTATTACATTTTTGTTGTATGTTTAATAGGAATTGATAATGATTAATTTGCTGAAAGTTTAATTTAGTTCTGGTTTTAATTTGTATAAGACAATGACAAAGAATCATTACTGAAAAATTGTAGCAACACATGAATAGGGTAAGTAGTTCAATACATTCTCATTCTCTCATTTGATTTGGTTTTTCTGTAGTGTGTTTTTAAGTTTACTTGAAAAAAAGCACAAAGCCAAGCTTACTCATCCAGATACTTCATTAAAACCGTAAAACAAATTTCCATATACGTACACCATATCAATCAAGCGGAACGGTCTCATGCAATTGTTTACTAACATGCTACCCAACATTTCCGTGACAGTACACATTGAGTACAACCAGCTCCTGGCTCAAAATCCAATCTAAATCCACTCTTATTGCAACATCCTTAAGGTTCCTATCAACTTTGTCGTCAAGTTGTTGGTCTGGACAGGCGGTTGTCAAGTGACACCGAGCAAGCGTGAGTTGATTAATTCAGGCCTGACCTGCCTTCGATGTTTCTCGTGCCTTGGGAGTCGACTGGTAATGAATGGACGCATGTTTTGATAGACTTTAGTTCGAAGTCGGATGGACGTTTAGATGTGTGGTTTGCAAACACGCCAAGACTGTGGAAGCAATTATTGTCGCAGGTATGGGTAGGAAATTGTGGGAGATTTAAAAGGTACTGATTTATAGGTAACATTTGATATGATAAGGAATACAGTGATCCTATATTAGCAATAGGTAAATTAATCAAAAATTATGATTTGATTGCAATAGTTGATTTATGTAGAAATACTTATAATAATTAAATTACATGACATAAAGTTTAATAAATTATAGCTACAAGTAGGTACCTACCTACATGAATCTGAAATGTATGAATAAATCGAGAATTATATTTTTTTAAACAATTTAATATATTTTATTAGAGATCCGCGATTATTAAATCTGAGTTGGGTTTCTTAATATAAATAATCTGAACCATTTGAAAGCCAAAATCAAATTAATAGTTATATTCACAGAACTAAATAAACTGATCTCACAGATAATTGCTAAAGCATTTAAATCTCTTTCAAAAATCAAGAACAGATTTCTCCCTGGCACCGGTAAATCATTTTTCATGAAAACCACCCCATAAGGCGATACGTCAAAATCAGTGTTCGTGTAAATTTTGCTCGACGCCGCACACCATTCAAGGTGGCTTTAAGTTATTGACTCATGGCTGGGGGAGAAGCGATTTTCAGACGGAAAATATTCAGGTATATTTTGCAATTCAAACTATTACTTTGGATTAAGCATCGCTTGCTAGGTCTTCATTACCGTGAGTAATAATAATACACAATTTTTATTTTTTAATGGGACAGAAACAATGTCAGTTTTTTTTTAGATAATATTGTTAGGTACTACCACTTTTCGGGAGGTAGTGAAAAAGGTTCTTAATCAAAACAAAATAGGGGGTTAGGCAGTCGCACGTAACTATACAGGGTGACAGGGAAATTCGACGTATTCCATTAAAGGGAGGTCATTAGCAACAAATTTAGTCCAGTTAACTAGGGTTCAATACTGGATGGTTACCGAGCTGAGTCGCTTCTTCGATTTTTTTGAAATTTTCTAACTTGTTACCAAAAACAATTAATTATAAGAAAAAACTACTCCATTCCAAACATTTTATTGATACTATTCTGAAAGTTGAAAAATGAGCGATCATTAAAAAAAATGGCAAATCTTACATAATCTCAGAAATAAAAGGTCTTTAATAGAATTTTTTTTATTTTTTAAACATCCAGTTTGGCCCCTAGTTCACTGGACTTTTGTTGTCAATGACCTCTAATAAAACCCCTTTCAAGGAATACGTCGAGTTTCCCTGTGACCCTGTATAGTGTATATACCATAATCACTCGACAAAAACTTAAGGTCATTAAAACTTGTAAAGTTGAAACAATAGTTAAATCACATAATACTGCAAATGCAGTAAACCGTGAACGAACAAGGCCACTTTAGCTAAGTTCAACACAGCTACAAGAAAAAAAGTGCAACTCCAGCATACTTTGTTACCACCCCCAAAACAAATGGTAATTTCTGTCGCTTTAATCCACGTGTATAATGAACTAAGGTCAAAAGTCATAAGTCTAGTACATGAGTAATAACAGGGATATAAACTGTAATATACCATAATAACCACATTAAAGGTGGTAACCTCAATTGCCTCAATCGTCGCCGGTAACATTGTTAAGGACAACATTGTCAGGTATTACACAAAGAAGTAGTGTGACTTTTTTTAGGTTAAACCTAGTAGATAACTCTTATCATAATTTTCTATATTCCATGAAGAATTTGTTTTAGAAAGGATTTTTACTGTGTTAAGTTCTGGGAACTTGCACAACACTTAACGTCATCTAAGATTTAGATTTAGGCGCAATATATTGACAAAACTATGGTAAAAACCTTCTCTCTTTTGGAAGTCGGTTAAATGTGCTTGCTCATGATAAACAAATAAGCAATTAAATCGTTTGCCAAGTTCTAATCAAATACTTGCTCTATAAAATTTTATATTGCGCCAAGATGATTGATATATCCAAAAATATTAATATGAAAGTCATGTCCCACATCAGGAGTCTATAAATTGTACCAGCGCATTAATTTTCAGAACGAACAGTAAGCTTGATAAATGAGTGTCGGAATTTCAAAGGGGCACAATGGAGATCTGACCCGAGACGGATCGTTAATCAAAAAATGTCTATGACGTCAAGGTGAAAGAGCGAGGAAATTTGGAGGCGGTAAGGCTGATGTTTTATTTAAAAGGTTATTAAGAAAATGTGCATATGACGTAGCTGAATTTAAGGTCAAAGAAAATGAAAAGGAAAATAAAACTGTTGAAGTCTAATGAGATGGGGTAGTAGCAGGATAGGACAGCATAATAATTAGCTCATGACAGTTTTCACTAATACTGAGCGACGCCTAATATTGCCTAATAAAAGCATATTTTAAATTCACTGTTAGACCAGACGACTTCAACCCAAAGACGTCTGATTTGATTTCTTTCTCATTTCTACTTCTATTCAATACTTTCAAAACTAATATGCTCTGCAATTATTATTGCCTTTTCTCCCCTTACTAACCCTCATCCATCTTCTCCACACACATTCCCACCTCTTCTAACTATAATGGGATCAGTTTCCACCTCTGTTCTACCCTCCATGTCGAACCGATCACTGTCAAGACTAATGCGATTAGCGACCGCAAGTAAAGTTCGGTTCTGTGTGATAATGACTCGGGAGTTTCTTTGAATGATGTGTCAAAATAAGATGTCTTATTTGATGTATGATGTGTGAGGTTTATTGGAGTTATTGGCTTTGATTAAATGTGGTTGATACTTGAAGAGAAATGTGTTTAAATTGAAGGAATAGAAAGAGAACTTAAGAATAATATTACAAGTGACGTGGAAAGTGACAGACGCATCATTCTGTAGCAGGTATTATGTTAGGATAACTTCATCCCTATGCAAAATAAGATCCATTAAATGCTTCATAGATTTATAGTTATACTAGCTGTGCCCCGTGGTTTCACCCACATAGGTTTCGATACCGTGGAAATATCAGGATGAAAAGTATCCTGTGTGTGAATCCTGGTTATATACTATCTGTGTACCCAATTTTATCCAAATCTGTTCAATAGTTTTTGCGTGAAAGAGTAACAAACATCCATCCATCCATCCATCCTTAGGAACGTTCGCGTTTATAATATTAGTAGGAAGTAAGATTTTTAATGTACCTTTATCAAGATTATATGTTGTAAAGGTTTCATTCAATCGAAGAAACATGAACGGCTCACAAACATATTAAACTGATACTAACAAAGAGCTACTAGTCTTGTACGCATCTCACAAACTCATTAATAATACTCAATACCAGCACATTTGATTACTTAACCACAAAAATCATTTCGAACAGATACTCAAATGCAAATTCAGCCCATCAAACACAGAGCATCAATCCTCAAAGGCACCCGATACAGTCGAAACCTACTCCAATATCGATCATTCGAATCGTGAAACTTCAATTGATAGTATTGACTTTTTACGAGCGAAATAGAGTTCTCTTTTATTTATCGATGCCGAAGTTTCCTAGAAAATCGTTGTTACATAGCAAACAGGATGCGGGGCGAATAAAGTCGGACCGGATACGAAAATCTCTCCATCGACAAATTTATGCAGTTGTAAAGGCAGATTTATACTTGAAGAGGCGACGTGTGAAGCCATAGAGACTCACGGACACATGGGAGAACGAACCAACTTCAAACGCATCGTGAATTTCATGACAAATTGTTGTCTGCGTGAAGTTTATGTTTTGTGTGTTTTATTAAGCGTAATGTTTGTCTAACTGGACTTGAATTTATGGTCTAACTTCTTGGAAGAGTATTGTTTTTACTGTTATGTTTCTAGTACGGCTTTTGTTGTACTAGAATTATTATGACAGTTGTTGTCTTTTCATGTTCAGGCTGTATTTTGTTATAATAAAATTTATGACATAAAACAACTTTAAAACGTTTACAGGCTTGTTTAGATGGATCCCAAAATTCATTAGCGTTGATTTTTGATACTTCACCATTTATTTCACGTGTAATATTTTGAGATATTCATACTTACGTAATTTTCATTACGTAAATTTCGGTTTTTCAATAAAGGATTTTTTTTTGTGCTTCTATAGTAACTTATCAAAACAGCAATATAATTTATATTAGAATTGGTCGCGTATCCCAAACTTCACCGGCTGTGTGTCCCAAAACGATTTCCATGTCTAATAACGCGTGGAGCTCTCTTTATGTTTCGTTGAAAAATTTATTGCAAAGAAAAAAGTGACATCAAAGAAACACTGTTATGTTCACTATAAATGTAAAGTCGGGTAATAGTTTATTCTCGCTTATTTTCAAATCATCGGAACTGTTCATCTGTACAATAAATTCACGGAATTAAAACTATCTGATGAAATTATCTAGGAAATGGTTGACGTAGAAGTGATTCCAATAGTAATTTACTATGTTCCATCTGGGCGGTAATTGTGGGTAGAAGATGCTTCATGCCTGAAGATGAAGACTATTATGTTGTAGATATTTATGATGGTAGAATATTTTTTGGATTTTTGTGCAGAGAATTCGAGCAGAAAATCAATTTAATTTTTACGTTTGAAAAATTGCTCTTGAGTCACCGAAACTTTACTTCAAAGCTATGACGTTATTCTTTAGTTGCTTCATATACCTATGCTTTGCTAACAAAAATACATTTTTTATGTAACTTATTTCAATTGCTTCCGTCGTTTCATCCAAATGATTTAATTTTATACACTTTACATTCGTGCGTTTTTTAAGATTATACAGCGAGTATATAAGTACCTAATTATAATTTGTTTTCATTTTTCAAGATGAAAACAAATGATGAATGATGATGATGATATCCGAGTCCTTCAGGACTTAATAATCTCACCGGTGGCTGGCTTGTTAACGTTTTGTTTCTTTATAGTTACCTTTTAAGATACGACCATAATTCAAGTTTCGGTCTCGTTTCTTACTACCGAGATGCAGAAATTACTGTAAAACCCATTTCTTGCTATCTTCAAAGTCCATCAATCAATCAACTCAGCCTATCGCAGTTCACTGCTGGACATAGGACTCTCCCAGGCTGCGCCACAAGATCCTGTCCTCAGCTTTCCACATCAAGTCTGTCCCAGCCACCTTCTTTAGGTCGTCGATCCATCTAGCTTAGGGGCGTCCCACACTACGTTTGCCGATACACGATCCTTCAAACACTACATGGTATTAAATTATATTACCCGTATCACTTCCAGGTTCCCTCACAGCATTCATTTCTTCAAAAAACATTGCAATCAAAATGAAAAAAACGTAAGCTCAGACTGCAAATTGATGAAAAATAAAAAACAAGTAAAAAATAAAGCACGGAAACTCTATGACAGACGATTCACTTGTTTGTTTCATTCGACATCCCTTTGAAGAGTTCCAGCTGAATTATGAAACGAATAATTCAGTACGTTTTTCAGTGAGTCATGGTATTTCGCATAAAATCCGCGTTCGAATAAAATAAATATCAAAGTGAGGACGACTTTGTTGTTTTTTTTATTCGAGTCATGACTTTGTGGAGTTGATTAAATTAATAAATGTATGAGTTTTTGTGTAGTGGTGGCTAGTTATAATATTTGTGAAGCAAATGAGTTGGGTTTTACAATTATGTGTTAATTCTGAGTAAAGTGTGAGAACACTTTCGATTTGTTCTTAATGAAACGAAGTATTTTAAATTGAATGTTTGTTCTATTTATTGAGGACATGTTATGGTTTCAAATGAAGTTGTTTATTCTGTGAATCGGACATCGGAATGACTTTTACTAGTCATATAAAAAAAAATTGCTAGTTTGTTTTTTAATCCCAGATAGTAATCGAACATTTAAGTCTTGTGTGTTTGCTTTTGTACTTAATAGGAGTTTGACATTACACCTGTCGAATACTATCTAGGTTTAAATAACGAACTTTAGATGGAGTCGACATTTCCTATCTGACTACCTCTGAGAAAAAATGGCGAAACAAACTCAGGGGTAAAAGTCTCTTTTAAAGCCCAGTCATAATCTTGGCCAGCTCATGTGAGGACCATGTAAATTAGTTAATGTTGGCGATTTCAAATCAAGTGAAATTTCATCACGATAATTTGCTAATACCAGTTTGTTGTCTTTCTAGATTACTTCAGAGAGCAAACAAATGCATAAAAAACCCCACATCATTAATTCTAACCTGATTTTGTCTTGTTTTTCGTTCGATACTATATTTGCAATTTGCATCTTTTATTTATCATTTCTGCATAATCAAACAATAAAATGTTCTAGATTGTCCATTTAAATTGTTAAAACCAATGTCAGTCTTGCTAAATCATTGGTAACGGCATCCTCCATTCTCTTACCAATTCCATCCATAATGACTTCATCTTTTGATTTCTATCAAATTTAATTTAATGTATACTTTCGTCAATATATTAAAGCTTTCACTAAATTTAGGGTGAGAGAACCATTACTCGGCTTCTGAATTAATGTTATGAGTACCTATTAGTTTTTAATTAATCCTCTTAATTTGTTTTTGACGTTCATAACGTAAAATTATTGCGGATTTGAGCTTGTTCAACATTTCCTGTTAAATCTTTTGCTACTAGTATTCATATATACAAGCAATTTATATAACTTTCTCTACTCCTTCGATTTGTATATTATATCAGACATGTATGTGATAGTAATGTGTGACCCTTCTATTACTTTCTATTTCATTTGTATTCTTGAACTACACTGAAGTCTGCAGCTGTTGTTTTTATTTTCCCTTTGAACCTGTGGCAACCATTCTTTAAAAGCAGCGTAGAAATCAATCAAAATATAATAACCCCAACCAAAAGAAAATAAACAAAAGCCAGTCACAGGTGATCTCACTCTACAAATAAAAATCAGAAACCACAGAAACAAAGCAATTATTGAATTGTATGGTAAACACGCGAATGCAATTTACACTCCATTAAAAACGAAGAAAAATAAATATTGTGAGTTCAAACAAATACTTCATCGAATATTTAGAAAAGACTTGAATTTGGTAAGTCATTAAATTCTTCTATTCCGATGGAGTCGCTTTGCATTTGTTTTGACAAAACAATGGAAGCATTTGAATAAATGTTTGCAGCCAGTCTTGTTGAGTGCGTTCGAAAGGGGTCTATCGATAGCTCTGTATTCCTTGTTTATTCTTGTTTGCGTTTAAAGGATTCAATCTATCCAGGGGGTATAGATGTATTGGCACAACTCAATTGCATTTCATCACCTTTGTTGTGAAGCTTAGAGCTGATACTTGATTTACTCGAGGGATTTCTAATTTATTACATCTGCTAAGGGACTGAATCAAGGGGTCACTATTAACGATGAATGGGCAGCTTTACAGATTATTAATAATAATTTAAAATGAGATCACCATTAGTAGTAAGCATGGTCTTATAGAGCCTGCTTCGATAGTATTTCAATGTCATAATTCCTTATTTTGTTTCAGCTGCATCCGGTTAGACTAACAGCCGACCAGAACATATTTGGGAAAAGGCAAGGCAGATGACGAATTCTTTATTTTATTATTTCATACAGTTTCTGCTTGCGACTTGGTCCACGTGAAATAACTTGTTCCTCCGAACCACCCATTTTTCAAATCCGACTGCCAGTTCCAGAGATCAGCACGTCACACACAAACAAACAAACTCTTCAGCTTTATTATTAGTATAGATAGTAATCTTAAGATCATTTCCTTCGTTAAAACATAATTATACATAATCAGCCTATAATGTTCCCACTGCTGGGACACAGACCTCCTCTCGGTGAGAGGGAGTGGGCCGTAATCCACCACGAGGGCCCAGTGCGGGTTGGTATATGACACATGTCTTCGAATTTTGGGTTCTAGGTATGCCGGTTTCCTCACGATGTTTTCCATCGCAATTAAAACATATGGTTCCGTATTTTCTGGTCTCACAAAGCGATCCTTCTTCATTTTCTTATCTCATTAAACACGCTGAAGCTCCGGGCTATATCTAGTCCTTCCATGAACTCAAACTTACCTGCTAATGTTACTTAAGCTTTAATATTTTTGATTCGCTTTACGTGACGCGAAACAAAGCGGACGTGTGTTTTGTATTGATTATAATGAAATAATCAATTACGACAAATAAATAATTATAATTATTTGCGCCGTCAGTATAAAAGTAAAGTGTGTCGCGTGTGACTTGTATGTTTTTACCGACTTTTCATGTACAAGATGATCTAAATATTTTTATAAAACAATAAATAAAGTGTTTCTGGTAGCATGTCTAATCCAGGATCAAGCCCATTTGGCCGTAGCCAATTACTACGGAGAAGTCCCCCACCAACGCCATTACCCCCATTACCGCCATTACCCCTGAGCGACCCAAATCCACCAGCACCCGCGGAGAATGAATTGCCGAGTGAAGTCATCAGTACGCCGGAGATCCAGAAGTGGTTAGGCTCCATTGATGGCATATTAAACGAAGTTTGCAGTATTGTCGGTGAAGGAAAAATGAACTCGGAACAGAAACTTCGTGTCTCCACTCTATGCAGGAGGGTCTCAAGTGGGACCTCTCAGATGGCCGTCTTATACCAATCGCTGAAGCAGAAAACGATTCTGGCCCATACCACAATCCAGCACCTTCAGGTTCACCAGAATGTTGTGGATTCTCTCCAGCAATTCAAAGAGGTCGTTCAAACTAAGATGAGCCCCTCGGAAAACTCTTCGTATGCTAGCATGGTGAAGAAAGGTTCCGATAACTTTGTCCGTCCGGCAAACTTGAGATCAGTCGCCATCTATCCAAGCGATAAGACCCAAACTAGTGACGACACCAAGACACTTGTCCAAAAACTAATCTCCCCCGAACAACTTAAGCTTCATGTCCGTGGGTTGAGAAAAGTGAAAAATGGGGGCGTTCTGATTAGCACCGAAAACAAAGGCGATATTGACAAACTGAAGAAATCGGAAGAACTAGTATCATCGGGCCTTACATTAGAAGAACCTACGAAACGTCGGCCGAGGGTCGCTGTCATTGGTGTCCCCGTAGCCCTTACCGAGAAGGAGGTATTGGACTGTATTTATGAGCAAAACCTCTCAGACAAGTTGCCAAATATAACTCGTGAGTCCTTCCTTGAGAGCATCAAATTGAGCCATAAATCGGGTAAGAAAGACCTTCCTACATGTAACTACATTTTGGAACTACCCGCTAGCGTACGTAAAATCCTAATTAACCAAAGCCGAATTTTTATTAATTGGACTTCATGTCCGGTGAGAGATTTCACGATCGTCACCAGGTGCTTCAATTGCCAGCAGTTCGGACACGCTGCCAAGTTTTGCCGAGAAAGTAGTCCTATTTGCAACCACTGTGGAGAGTCTGGACACTCTTTCAAGGAATGTAGCAGCAAATCTTCTCCGCCTCAATGTGCGACGTGCAAACGCTTCAAGAGGAAATCTGACCATCCAACCGGAGATGTTAGTTGCCCGGCGCGCAAATATGCAGAGATGAACTATATTAACTCAATAGATTATGAAGGCGCCTAAGAGCGCCACCGATTTTTCTATTTAGTTAGCACATTAACAGGTAGTTTATCTTCTATTTTTATTTCCATTTAGTTTGTAACGATCATGACAAATCAGCTAATTTGTGATCTGGATAGTTTTTCTGTATCTGAATCTATAATCTGTAATGTTGAGGACTGTAAACATCTTCTCTCTACTGGTGACAAAACATTAACCTTGCTTACACAGAATATTCGCAGCATAAATCGAAACATGACCGGGTTTGAAGTGTTATTACAGAATCTTGACTTATGTTGTGACATAATTGTCCTAACAGAATGTTGGTTGTCAAAACAGACAGTCAACTTACCATCTCTGGACGGTTATTATTCATACAAAACTGAGAGAAACATAAACCAAAACGATGGATTAGTAGTTTATATAAAAAATAATCTAAGTACAATTAAAGAAGAACCGGTATCCCAAGATAGCAATTGCTTAATAATTAAAATTATTCCCGATATAGTAGTGATGGCTATTTATAGGCCTCCTTCTCAAAATATGGACAGATTTTTAGAATCACTTGACACAAACTTAAAAAACTTATCATCTTTTAAGAACATAATACTTTTGGGTGATATTAACATTAATATTGCTTCCGGGAAATCCGATACCCATGTACATAATTATCTGAATATTTGCTCTTTTCATGGACTATTACCAGCTCACTATCACCCCACGCATCAGAGCGGCTCATGCTTAGACCATATCATTCTAAAATCGAAAAATCCATCCAAAACATTGGTTACGAATTCTTCGCTTACCGATCATCAAGCTGTTTTACTAACATTACAAATAAGTTCACCTAGAATAAACTGCATGCGTAGCTACACTAAAGTGAATATGACAAACCTTGAAAATGACATACGCGGTATTAATTTTGACCCTGTTTATAATTCAAACGATGCAAATGCTTCCTTAAAGTATTTCATAACCTCGCTACAATATGCAATAAGGAAAAACACATATACTAAAACAATGCCCAGAAGGTTTAGTTGTATTAAACCCTGGATCACACCCGGCCTCGTACGTTGTATAAGACATAGAGACAAACTTCACCTAAAATTGAAACGCGAACCTGATAATGACATTCTTTCTGTTACATATAAAAGGTATCGTAACTTCTGTAATAATCTATTGAAAAAACTTAAAAATCAGTATGACAAAAATGAATTACAGAAGGCGGGAAAAAATAGTAAACTGGTTTGGAAATTTATAAAAACAAATACATTTAGATCGAAAAATCCCGAACCTCCACTTAATTTACTATCTACAGAGATATACCCATCCGAAGCAGTGAATAAAGCAAACAATTTTTTTGCTAATGTTGGTAAAACCTTGGCTGAAAAATCTTTACATTCTAGCAATTCTTCCCCTCAAAACCCGACTACGACACCCAGTACAGTAAAATCGTTTGTTTTATTAGATACCGACGTTAACGAAGTAGTAAGATTAATACACGGGTTAAAAGAAGCATGTGCTACTGGGTGGGATGACATACCTAATAATATACTTAAGAAATTTAGTTACCTACTAGCCCCTCCACTAACCCACATTTTTCAGCTATGTTTAGCTCAAGGAATATTCCCCAAATTGCTCAAAAAAGCTGTGGTCACACCTGTATTCAAGTCTGGAGACAAAAACTGTGTGAATAACTACAGACCCATTTCAGTGTTAACAGGCCTCTCAAAAATTTTAGAAAAAATCATTAACAGTAGATTGATAAAGTATCTGGAAGATAACAGACTACTTTCAGATAATCAATTTGGTTTTAGGCCTAATAGATCAACTAGCCAAGCAGTACACAAATTAACTAATTATATTACTACTAATCTAGATTATGGTATGCACACAAGTGGGATCTTTCTAGACCTTGCCAAGGCCTTCGACACTATTTCATGTACTTTACTTTTGCACAAGCTTGAAACACTGGGGATAAGAGGAGCACAACTTTTACTATTTGCGGATTATCTCAGCGATCGTCATCAGTGTGTAAAAATAGGTCAGTATACAAGTTCTGAACTTAAAAATAGTTGTTTTGGCATTCCACAAGGCAGTATTTTGGGCCCCACGTTATTTTTAATCTATATAAATGGTCTGTGCAGCCTGACACTCCAAAATGGAGTCATAATGTCGTATGCGGATGACACCGCTCTATTGTTCTCAGCTAAATCAAGAGCTGAAGTCTATGAATATGCTCAAAATGGTTTTAACATTGTCTCTAATTGGCTCCATAATAATATCCTAACATTAAATGCAGATAAAACAAAATACATTTTATTTACAATGAGAAATATTAACATACCGCTTACTAATCTAAACATTTACGCTCACAATTGTAGCACGTACGCTTCCGCTGACACTGCATGTTCTTGCCCCACTTTAGCTAAAGCTGACCATTTGAAATACCTAGGTGTCACAATTGACTCCAATCTAAATTTCCGTAAACATATCGATTTACTCTGTACCAGAGTGCGCAAATTAATATATGTTTTTAAGAACTTACGGAACATAGCCGATTATAAATTAATTAAACAGGTTTATTTAGCTTTGTGTCAATCCATACTTACCTACTGCATAACTTCCTGGGGGGGTGCCGCAAAAACCATTTTACTCCCTCTAGAGCGCGCTCAAAGAGCAATCCTAAAGGTTGCTACCTTTCGCCCTTTTAGATTTCCTACGCACCAACTCTACATTGCATGTAATGTACTAACAGTAAGGCAATTATTTATTCTTAGCATAGTACTGCACCAGCACACTGCACTTCCTTTTGACCAAGTACCTTCCGACAAGAGAAGGAAGGACCTGGTTTGTATAAAGCCTCAAACTAAACATGCGTTTGCTAATCGATTTTATGTGTTCTTAGGACCTTTTCTGTATAATAGACTCAACAAGTTACTAAGCTTCTATAGTGTAAGCTATAAAAAATGTAGTACAATGTTATCAGATTACTTAGCGATACTCAATTACACAGACACAGAAAAACTTCTAGAAATTTTGTCATGATTGAATTTATTCCATTGTAAGTATTTACTTTTGTATGTTTACATAGGCTTAGTATTAGGTATTAATGTACTATTTTGCTTTTTCGCAGAGTTGTTAAATAATTATTTTTATACACCAGTTTTATTTAAAAATTTAATTCCCTAATATAATTGAAATGTAAAGTGATGGCCTGAAACACAGGTTTGAATTAAACCTAGTTCGGGTGGGTCGCTACCTAACACTCGAATTCCGAACTATTATTACTTACATCTGTTATTAAAAAAAAAAAAAAATATATATATATATATTTTAGTTGTAGTTTATTTTTAAGCACTATAAATGTATGGAAAATTTGCCACTCCTGATAAATGTACACCTTTTTGTAATCGTTTTTTATTAAATAAATTATTAAAAAAATTATTAAAATTATTAAAAAATTATTAAATTATTAAATTTTATTAAATAAAAAATTATTAAAATTATTAAATAAATTAATTATTTATTATTAATATTATAATACTGCCGACTCTGTAATTTGGTCTGAGCCTAACTATACAGTCTATAATCAAAGGTTACTCGAACATGTTCATTTATTATTTAGCAACTTCTTGTACGTCATTGGCGGCTTTGTAAGTAGTTATTGTTAGTCACGATTTTACTTGTATTAATGCTTTTTGCTCGTATGTTATGATGATATGAAGTTGTTGTTGTTGTTGTGGATGTTGTTATGGACTTCTCCTAGAAAAAGATAAGTAATATGACGATTTCAACCAGTGGGGTAATTGCGTAACACACTAACAGCAGGAATGGCTTTAATATTGACAGTTCAACATCATTCATTGCGCTATTTACGTTATTGAACAGATTTTTTTTTCGAACATATGAATCATTGGATTAGTAATATGCGTCAAAATGATTCAAATTGTGATTAATCATGTGTTACGCAATTATTGTGCAGGGCGAAACTATGATGTGTATTTTCTTGCTCGCTTGTTCTTTAGTGGTTCATGATGATAATTTAGCTTATCAGTGTTTGTAATAAATCAAATGTCAAAATAGCGATTAAAAACCGTTTCCATTCATCACTTTAGGCACAACCATAATACCATAAAAAATTAACAAAAGTTTTTTCTATGAAACTTCCAGAATCTTCCAAAACGTACACGACTCAAAACCTTGCTTACCCCACACCACAGACGGCGAGATACACAAAATTGAGCACCAGCCACTCTTGCGCATAATGTGCCCTAACCACACATAATGCTAGGGTTCGCTGCTCATGCCGTACTAATCACGATTATAATGAAACTTGATTGTACCTCCGAAGGTATTAGCAGAGCACATATAATTTTTGAGATGATGCCTTGCGGTTATGGTTTAAACCTGGGGACTAATGTCATCTGTTGTGTTTTGTTTTTGTGTGATCAAAAACCATGATGATTTAAAAATAAATTAAAGTAAGGTAGGTAGGTAAGGTAGGTAGGATTACAAACTGTTTTTGTCTGTGTATGTTAATTTGTAGCTTAGATTCGGCTCGCTACCTAACTCATCATCTGCCTAGCATTTTTCCAACTATGTTGGAGTCGGCTTTCAGTCTGACCGGATGCGGCTGAGTACTAGTATTTTACATGAATCGATCTTCTGCTTCTGACGACCCGTAACGACTGTCAAAAATCCAATAATTACTGCCGAGACAAACGGGTTAACGTGCTTTCCAAGGTATGGAGGGGTCTTGGTAAGTTTATATGGTCACCCATCCACAGACCAACCGCCGAAAGCGTAGCTTGATCGATTGACCCGTGTGGCTGTAAGACCTTAGTCACAAACCCCCTGACATTTGTTAAGATAAGGAACCTCTCTACCTAACTATTACCTATTTATAATAATATATTAATAATTATAATATTTTTTATCAGAATACCTTAGTGAATTGATAAAGTAACTTAAACTAAAGCCTTAATCTTAATGACATGATAGTGAATAATAAATAAGTAGAAATTAAAACAAACATATCATTAAGCATTTACAAATCTAAGGGTTTTTATTTTTAATCATTGATTTGTTTGTTATTGAACACAACTCAATTAATTAAACTTTTTGTGGTCATCAATCAGACGGTTTCCATTTATTTCCTCATTTTAGATTCATTAATAATTAATTATGTAATTTTTTCTTAGCACTTTATTGAGCATGTTTCTGTCAATGATTATAATACTTGTTCATGCAAAAACTGGCACTCATAAATGCTTTTAATGTGTTTGCTATAATCACCATGCCTTTTCACAACAAAAAATATATTTTATAAACTACCTGCCTTGGTTGAGCAGTGGTGGCGAGAGGGTAATGGCCGCGACTTACGAATTGTAGGTCGTAGGCTGAACCCAGTCAGGCGCTTTACTTTGTGTAAAAAATTTCATCATCACTGCTCAATTTTACATGTCTAATTTAGTTATTATTGATATTTTGACATTTATAATAACTAAATTAGACATGTAAAATAATTTTAAATCTAATGACACTAAATAACTATTGTATGCCTATTAGGTAGGACATATTGGAACTTTAATTTATTGTTAAGACCTGTAACTAACATATGCCCACAATAAAGATATTTTGAATTTTGAATTCAAAACAGTGAAGGAAAACATCGTGAGGAAATGTCCAAGAACCAAAAAATTCGAAGACATATGTGACATCTACCAACCAGCACTCGACCCATGTGGTGGATTACGGCCCACACTCTCTCAAAAAGAGATGAGTTCTGTGTCCCAGCAGTGGCAACATTAAAGTCTAATTATGCTGGGTATAATGTAACTTGTTCTGTCAAAAGGGTTCATCCTGGCTGGTCATCCCATCAAACCTGGCTACATGGCTAAATATTTCATCTTGGTATGCGGTTTTCTTCGTACAGGTTTTTTCGACTCGGGTGCAGAAGTGTACTGGCCTGACTCTTAAAATGGCAATAGTATAATTTTACATTACAAGTCCTATCCATGGAATGATGGAACCTACTTTATTAAGTTAGCCTGCACTGTCGCACTGCTGAGCAAAGGCCTTCCCCAAATCCTTCCAGGCATCCTTTTCTAGAGCCACCTCGATCCAACCCTTGCGGTACCCGTCTAGGTAGTCTCTCTACCTCTTCCTGAACCAGCCCCGGCGGCGCCGTCCGTCCTCAGGCATCCACCATGTGTAGACTGACTGTGACTGACTGTGTGTGTGTGTGATAAATGGTAACGTGATCATTGTACTGGAAATTTATAATCTCAGATGTGAATCAACCGGTATGTAGGATCTTAGTAACGAAACGTTGAAACAACTCAACAGCGTAGGTATTATAAATCTCTATTAAAACTAATCACGATTATCTATCAAACAGCCAAAGAATTACTCGATTCTCGTATCCCAAAGTCAATTTAACAGTTAATTACCTCTGCCTATCCACGTAATATGACGTACATGATCAGGTAATTACTCAACGCGCCTCCACCAATTACATCACATTTGTACTGGAATAGCCTCAATAAATCTCAAGAATAATATACCCATACCGATCATCCATTCCAGTAATACCTACCGATAGATTGTAAACATCTCATGAATCGATTCGAAGTAACGATTCTTCGTGAATAGATCGCCGTGAATTATGTTATGACGTACCATTTTAGAATTCTGTTTCTTTTTCTCATCTGTAAATGCATCGTGAATTTGAATTATAGTGATGTTCCATTTAGAGATTCACAATTTATTTTGAATCGATTCTGTTTAATGATTGTACAACGATTCTTTGGATGGGGTTTATGTTTAAATAATTACTCGTTCATGTATTATTAACGTCTGTATTTATTGACGGTAATAATTCAACGTTTTTATGTTAGGGACGGCGTTTATTGCCGCTTAATTAATAGATGTTATTAATACACGTATTCTTGGCAATTTAAATAGATGCTGTGATTGTTCGTAATGATGTTTATTAAATAAATTATAGTGTCTGTCTATCCATAACTATCTGTAGGTAACCAGTTATTCATCAATTTCAATTGATTTTTTAAACATGAGCAACTGTCTGCTAATATTTCATCATGCGTGAAATATTAGCAGACAGTTAATTGTAGACAGCAATACCTTTTTTAAATGTAGTGATTAAAAATTGATCCAAATCGATAGCTCACTGGGGTAGGTCTAAGGGCCAATTCCTGTACTTAAAATGGACCAAATCTAGTCGTAATCTCATCTCAATCACAATCAATGTCAAAAGTTTTTCGAAAATGGAGGTAAATTAGAGATATGTTTGACTGAATGCAACTTAGATTCTGAAATCTAGCGCCTCAGGCTCCTATGTAATTTATTGTAATAATATGTATTACTATTTTAAAAATTATATTGTACCGTGTTTTTCTGAACCGAATCACATATAATTATATAATTAATGTATGCAAAATATTGTAAAACATTTTAAAAGAGTAACGGTGGAGTTTCTATCCCATTCTTCTCCATACGAAAACTACCTTTTGGAAGGGGCGGCCAGAATCAATTTTATTTTAATTTTAATTTTGACGTTCAAAAGTGCCTATAATGTGCCTATTTGAAATAAATGATTAGACTTTGAATAAAGTTTTCATTATTTATTATTAATTTATTAGAATGAGAACGTTCTTAAAAAGTACGGGAATTTCTCCTCTGATATTATAACACTAATGACTGCAGTAAACTTTAGTCTGGTCCAAATCTTTGGTATAAATTTTGATATAATAGTTCTCTTACAATAATCACGGGATTCAGACACAACAACGTAATTACAGTTATACCTTCTCCTAATGCAACATAATAGGTCATGAGATTACTTCCCAGTTCCCAGATCACGCTAGTAGCCTGTAATTACCAAAGATTTACTGCTTTAAAATCGATAAATGATGTAGAAAGCGCGCCAGGACATTAATCTTCAGTCGTTATAAAATCATTTTAATTTGGGATTAATGTAGCGATGAAAGTAGAATTCTTCATTTATGATCCGACCCGGAAGCATTTAAGGTGTATTTCGATTTGTACAAGGCAACGACCTTGTAGAAATCAGAATTAATTGTAGATAGGAAGTAAAACATAGTTCGTTTTGCTACGGTATTCGTGTTGCTGAATTTTGAACTAAACAAAAATAAGCAATATACAGTGGCCTCCAAAAGTTAGTTGACATTTTTCCGGTTCAGCTGTGATACACCACATTATGATTCCAAATGTTTGAACTGTACAGTCAGCGTCAATAATATCGGGACGAACAGACTGTTCAAAATGATCTAAACAACTATGAAAATGAAATATTAACTCAATGACACAAGGAATGTTTCAGAATGAAGACATTACACGACAACTGTCATTCTGACAAGAAATTTATCCAATTGAGACAAAGTTTAGTTTTCTTAGTTGTTGAGATCATTTTGAACAGTCTGTTCGTCCCGATATTTTTGACGCTGACTGTACAATAAAACGTTTTTATTGACTAATTCAACTACCTATGACTTATCATAAAAAATAATCAGGTAATTCCTTAGCAGAGTACCTGTTTTTTTTTTAAATCATAATGTGGCATCACAGCTCTCTCTCTCTCTTTGCCTTTATCCTCAATGTGGCAGCACAGCTGAAGTGGAAAAATGTCAACTAACTTTTGGAGGGCACTTTATATAATATTTTCGAGTTATTCTTTTCCATCTGCACCCTAAGAAGAAGATGAAAGATCTTCTTCTACTGATCAATGTTACGATGGTGTTAAATGTTAGTAGATCGCAAAGCCTTTGTTATACCTATCAACTTGGCGTCGGGAGCCGCGTGACGACTCCCGGCCACCGTAGGCGCGGGCCTGCGGGCGGAGAGTAATGGGTAGCTCTCCGTCCGATCAGGACTAGGCCCGTGCCGGACGGCGTGTACGTGTTCCACGCGCGCCTCAAAGAGATATCAGCAAAAGCGACGGGGCCCCATAGGGCCGAAGCCTGCCAGGCTAGCGGGAACATCCGAAAGGGTTTACCGCTGCCCTGGAACATAAAGGGCTAAGGAAGGAACACGGGTGGGTTTTAGTCAGTAAGAGTCTGACACTCCCTCCTGCTCCACCCAGACGGGAGGAGTCATTTGATGATTTCCCATCCTCAAAAAAAAATAAAAAATAATCCTATCAACTTAAAGCCAATTAATAACTTTCACATTAACTCTGCCTGTCTGTTACCTTTTCACGCGTAAGTCACTGAATCGATCGTTATGATATTTCATGGATGGGTAGCCTGGGACGTGGAGAAGAACATAGGCTACTTTTCATCTTTTCATATTTGCAATCAGCATAATTAGCCTATATTGTTCCCACTGTTGGGACACAGGCCTCCTCTCTGTACGAGGGAGTGGGCCATAATCCCAGCGCAGGTTGGTGGATGTTACACGTTTTCGAACTTTGGTTCTAGGACATGCCTCATTCCGCAACATCGTGAGAAAACCCTCACGATATTTTCCTTCACCATTTTGAGTGCAATGGTGATGAAATGAAATACACAAGGTAAACTAGTAGGTACCTGCCTTTTGTCAAACTCACGACACTCCCACTCACTCCTAAGTCGTCGAGTTTGAGTTTGAGTTTGTCGGGACCACCACTGCTCTAGTGCCAAAAAATCTCTCAGCAGTTTGACATGGATAAGAGCACACACCAGGGACACTCTATGGCTGGCCTATAGAACTGAGAATACCAGTCGCGGATAGTCTATTTACTAGACACAGTTCAATATAATTTAAATTTAAGACTCCCCATAAATTAACTTCAAAGCATTTCAATTGACCTTTCCATCGACGAACCTAAATATTTGTCAAACACAAGATTCTTCACAACCATAAATATCGTTACGACAACTAATAAAAGGCAATTGGCAGAGGCCTCCAATTTATCATAATGAAACATTCACCGTTGTCAGTTTCAAAGAATCTATACAAATAAATAATACACACAATAGTACACATTATGGTAAAGCAATAAAGATTATTTAAGAGTATTGAATATTGAAGTGTCTGTTAATAATATCAAAACAGCTTTATACTAAATAAATATGAAACTATATGTATACACTATTTATAATATTTTTAATTTTTTTGTCTGTATGTCGGTCTGTCTATTAGTTCCGGCTAATCTCCGAAATAGCTGATAGATAGGTGATGTTATAGAGTAGCAGATGCTTACTTTTTGTGTCGGTAGCACGGTCCCGTGGGATAATTTCCGACATCCACGCGGGCAAAGCCGCGCGGAGAAGCTAGTAATTAATAATGACTGAGCCGCCAGTGGTCTGCTGGGGTTATTAAATTATATAGTGGACACGAATTAAAACATTTATTAATGTCATTAACATGGGTTGCGTTTCCCGAAAGAGGTGTGGTGTGATTAGTAGAGGTGATTTTTTGAATATGTATGTATTGGTGGCCTGTAGGTAGATTTACATACTAAGGGAAGTAGTGGATTGAAGGCTAGCTTGTTGGAACGAAGTTCCTTATCGCGCGTTGCGAAAGGGGGCTAGACGGAAAAAATTAAGACCAAAAGTTGGAACGACACTTTTTGCTATAGTTGTAAGCCGTGCGGCGTGCGCGTGTTTCTCTGTCTGTCTCTCTCTCTCTCTCTTATAGAAAGCAAACCAGTTATACTTCGTTTCATCCGGGTGTCCCTTGTTATTTTGTTGTAATGTTCTTTCTTAATTATTTTTCACTGTTATAATAAAGCCGTTAATTTCCGAACTTTGGGTATGTCCAGACCGGGCGCAAATCCAGACTCCGGTCCCCTACTGAGAAATTCCTAATGGTAAAATGCAATAACAATTTGCCTGACATGGGAATCGAACCCAGGACCATATGCTCAGTAGTATCGCTTGCACAGCTTTACTGTGATATGTAAATTTTTATTGATTAACATAGATATCCTACTAATATTATAAACATGAAAGTTTGTATGGATGGATGTTTGTTACTCTTTCACGCAAAAACTACTAAACGAATTTGGATGAAATTTGGCACACATATGGTTTATAACCAGCATTAACATATAGGATACTTTTTATTCTGATATTCCTACGGCACCGAAACGTATGCGGGTGAAACTTCGGGGCACAGCTAGCGATAAATATATTTAAAGTTGCAGAACAAGCCCATGTACGCACGGGCATAAAAATATCGCAAAGACACTGTTGGATTTTCAACTCTCAACAATCCAGTGCGTGAAAAAACGTCACCACGGGAGAAAGCCTCCCGTGCGAACCTGGGCTAAAAGACAGCTGGCTTTGACAAGCGACACTAAAAGAGAAAAAAAAAACGAAGCAATAATTGCTGACACAATTAAAGAAATAAACCAGGTTTACTTGTTCAACATTACACCCACTTCGCTTCTTCATTCCCAGATAATTAAAAGCACAAACAAGAACAATATAAAGGTAAGATTACAACAGCTCTTGTAAATTAATGCTCAATAAATTGAGAGCAATCAGCGTGTAGCGACAAGTGTGGAGCAATATAAAAACGCCGCCGGCAGGAACTTTGATATCAGCTTTAATATACTACGTGGATACAGGGTTGTCGATTAATATTTAGTACCTATTGAGTATAGTCATTTTATTATAGGTACATCGTCTTCACATAGGTATTATAATTATACTAGCATTGTCAGCCTATAATGTTCCAACTGCTGGGACACAGGCGTCCTCTCGGTGAGAGGGAGTGGGTCATAATATACCACGCGGTCCCAGTGCGGGTTGGTACATGACTTTGAATTTTTGGTTCTAGGACCAGGTGATGCCGGTTTTCTCACGATGTTTTCCTTCACCGTTTTGAGAGCAGTGGGGATGTAATAACACAAAGTAAAGCGCCTGTCTTGGTTCGACCCAAAACTACAGATCGTAAGTCGCGGCTGTAATAATTGTATGTAGTATCCATACTACAAAAATGTCGACGTGAAATCAGAGAGTAGATTTGTCAAAGTTGACCTCGTAATTAGATTAACACCCTAAGGTGATGATTCACCTAAGGTTGAATGTCACTTGCTCATTTCAAAACGGCAAGGTCTAATTATCTATGTGACAGTTTGATGGATTCAACTTTATTGAAGTTTCAATTTACTGGGAATTGTTGTCAGAAGTGGTAAACCAATACAAGGTTAACTATACCTAAATCCAAGTGCTAGATTTGTGCGTATGTGTTGTTCCCTCCTTTAAAATACTATATGAAACAGAACTCAAAATTTAAAAAAATCTCCTGAGTGATAGTCTTCTAGTCACTCAAACCGCAGTTTAACAAAAGGTAGGTACGTACGGTTACACATCAAGTTATAAATAACCAGCATAAGCTGACTTCTCATTGTACGAAAAACCTGTACAAAGCGAGGTCAGCTAAACCTGGAAATCTATAGTTGGATATGTCGTCGTGTATACTTAGTAGAAAGTAAAAAACCTCTTACAAGTAGGTAATAAAATATATTAGCCACTTAGAAAATCATAAGTTAGTCGTCATAAAAAATACTGAGGTAGGTAATAATTTACAAAGCCTGCCGTGCTGGCAACCCTACTTAAATTAATGGTTTGATAGCGCGTAACATATCGCTAGTTATAATTATTAGTTTACGGCATAAAATTAAGGGCACCGAGTTTATTGGCGCACAAACTACTGTTTTACGTTTATCGTATGTACTGGCGTGTTATATTTGTTAATTAGGCAGCTGGTTACTCACGGATTTTCTTGTAATTAGGGCTGGGCAGAATTAGATCGTTTTTTTATTATTTTTTTTCTGCTTCTTGATTGTTAGCATCTGCTTTAGGTAATTAACAGAATGATACAATTAATTAGTTGTTATTCGGCCAGTAATAGACTCGTTTATCAAAGAAGCGGCGGCGTGTGTATCTAACCTATATGTATAGGTAAAGCTTTATAGCAAAGCATAAAAATTTCAGCTCAATCGGTTGAAGATAATTATCTCTTCAAAATTGAGTTGCAAGACTCCATCCGAACAAACATACATACCTACATACATCGCAAGTTAAATAAAAGTTTGTAAAAAGTCACGCATTTTAAGAATATTCGCATTCTATATTATTTTCAATCTCAATCTCTCAAAAATACCACTAATTTATTTACCAACATTTTTGACAAGTTGTTTACATTGATTGTTTCTGAGATGAGTTTGCTATTTGAATTTTCACGGTTTTTAAATACCTACGCGTAGAATAGAATAGAATAGAATATTCTTTATAAAACCCTGCGTAACCCTTTTTCTTTTCGCAACTTATGATTAGATCATTTTGTTGTCATCATATCATTGTTATGCATTTCTGTCATGGTGGACTTCTCCACAAACGTGGAGATCTTATTATACACAGCTATGGTGTTAACTTCAAAATAATTATTGATTGTTATGTATACACTGCAATTACATTCCAACTCCATGAAAAAATGTAGTAAATTGGAAATATTTAACCCCGTAAGCTTCAAACAAACAATGATAGGAAGCAATCACACAATAAATACAAACCTTCACGTCATCATACATTAACAGTCTCATTGTGTTCTATGTCATACTTGTCATAACTGTCACGCGACTCTTGCCACGTCACTGTATAGTTAATGTCATAGTTACCAATAAAATAAACAGTGTTGTCAATGGGCCTAGTCATTTCATTTGATTGGAAGGGCACTACTGTCCTTGGACTTCTAAAAAAGGCCAATCTCTTTTTGTACCGTGCAGATGTTGAGTGGGTATTCCAAATTGCACTGGTCTCAAATTATGATGATGGGAATGAGTTGGGCTGGCAATATCAATACAACGGTAATGTTTTCTCATTGTTTGTGTTATTTGTTTTTAGTATATTCGTGTGTTTATGTATATTAATTATTTGTGCTTGTCCTAATCCTACTAAAATTATAAACGTGAAAGTTGGTATGGATAGATGGATGGGTGTTTGTTACTCTTTCACGCAAAAACTACTGAACGGGTTTGGATGAAATTTTGCACACAGATGGTTTTAACCAGGATTAACATATAGGATACTTTTTATCCCGATATTCCCACGGGATCGAAACTTATGCGGGTGAAACCGCGGGGTGCAACTAGTATTTATATATTATTAGGTATACTTATACTTTATATATGTATATACATATGTATATGTATACTTTATATTTATAGGTTTTTGGTTAGTGAGCACCTACGGTTCTCTCTGCATCACCAAGGTTGACTGGTAGACTGCAATGCACATGGCATTAAATACACCTCTGTACATTTGGTGTGCTTAAAGTGTTAAATAAATAAATAAATAATGAGGGAAATTTAATTCCAGCAAAGGGTTCTTCCGGGGTCTTGTCCAGACTTCCTTAACTTCTGCTTCTACTATCATCCACTTCTTCAGCGTCAATCATCAAAGTGTTGTGTAACGATTTGAAACAGATAGTCTGTCATGTATGTATATGCGATGTTATATTACTAGGAATAGGTTTCCTCCTATAGTATTACAAAGAAGCAGGCCTGTAAACCTTTAAGCCAACATGATAAAATTATATATAGGAGATATAAAAATGGCTGCAAGCCAATTAATGTCCCTCAAAGGACCATCTAACAACTGACATTTTCAATGCACGTGACGTTTCGTAATTATCAACTCCTATTCCTACTATGCAAATTCGATATTTGATGGTCCATCATAACCGTCAAGTACCGTATTTGTGCTCTCGGAATTACGTTCTAATAATCGTGAAACTTTATTGGCATGTCAAATGCCAATCGTGCCATAATATTGTGTATTATAGACATGATTATGTGTCATTAACATTGCTGGAAGGTCTCTCAACGAAGCTTTAATTTCTTTATTACCGCTATTATCAGTCTGTCTGTCTCAGACAATATTCTCTTGAATTATTTTGTCTTAATAAAAGTTCAACTTTTCAATTTACGAGTTTATATGCAACTCACATCACTTACCTCGTATAATGCGCTGTAATGGCTTCATTCAGCGATGAATTCTTAATTCGCCACTACCTGGTAATTTCCTGCACTTAGCTATGTAGTTTCATAAATTCTGCCATTTGATACTAATGAGCTTCTGCTGTCTGTAATTTTGTGTAGTTCTTGTTCGATTAGAAAGAATATTTCTATGTGATAAAATATAAAATTGCCGTTGTAGTACATTATATGCGCTAATTTTAGTATCATAACTACCTACACATTACGGGCACATAAATAAGTATTACGAATTAAGTATTTTTTATTAAGAGGCTTGTGGCTAAGTAATAACAGCCGCACAGGTCGATCGGTCAGGTTAAGCTATACTTGCCGCGGTTGGTCTGTGGATGGGTGACCATCTTTACATACCGAGACCCCTCCGTGCCTCGGAAAAGCACGTGAAGCCGTTGGTCCCGGGTGTCATTCGTGGATCTTTGACAGTCGTTACGGGTCGTCAGAAGCCCGAAAGTCACCCAACCAGTCTTGCCAAGGAATATCGTATTACCCAATAATTAGGTTGTGAAGGTCAGATAGACAGTCGCTCCATGTCAAATCCTGGTATTCAGCTGCACCCGGTTAGACTGTAAGCCGACCTCAACATAGTTGGAAAAAGGCTAAGCAGATGATGATAATTATACTATAATTACCTCGCTTAAAACATCCATAAAGAAGTATGATAATTAAAAAATAAATAAAACCCCAGGAAACCTGTAATATAATAAATTTATTGATAACAGTAATAAAATAACGCGTAACAGCCGCGTCACCAACCTGCAATTGATAACAAAATTTGTAGAAAAAATAATTGTAATTATTTATTAGGAAAGAAAGACAATAATAAACGACTTTAATAAATATCTTGGTAAACTCGCAATAACTTAGAACAGTATAATAAAACATAATTATTATAACCGTTATTAAGTGTAATAAAAACGAGTTATTAAATTATTCAAGAATCCTGTCGTAAATTTTGACTTTATCTAGTCACGAGAAAAGGCTCCCACAGACAGACGCGTCCAGATTCTGGTAGAAAAATTTCCATGAAGTTTTTATAGAAACTGTTTTGTTAGAATCGCGCCACGCCTGTCTGCGGCAGCCTAAATGGTTGTGCCGTGGTTTTATTGCTAGTGATGATGTATCTTGTAGTTATTGCGAATAATAAACTTTTATAATTGCAGTAACGATTCCATTATAATATGAGGAAATTTATAGTGTTCCGCACTATCTAATAAAATAATACGCACATTATATCCTAAAATCAAACAATTTTTATTTAATTTATTTGCATATATTAGAGAATTTAAAAAATAACAATTCAATTAACGAGTAATTATTCTGCTAATTGAGTCATAAAGTATAATTTATTTAACGATTAGAAATTAATGTGGTTTGCTTGTTTGAATGAAGATCATGCAATAAGTACATACCTACTGAGTCACTGATGACTTGATGAGTTTTTCAAGTGCGATTCAATGATTATTTTCTTAATTATTTTTTGTTTAAATGATTCATAACTGTTTAAATGAGAAATAACTCTTATCTGCGATCTGGACTTTAATAAGTAGGACCTCCCATTTTTTAACGCTTCCAACATGTCTATCAACATAAATTGTGTATTAATAAAACCATAAAAACTTATCTTTGCAAGGACAATTTAACATAATAACTTTCATTACTACCTACCTAGCAGGGCACTTTACATTTATTAAAATTCCTTAACAAAACCTTCTAACATTAATCAAGCTACTGAAGAAATTATCATTTTAACTTACAATGTTTCAATAAGAAGGTAAACTATCCAATTAAACTAAACAGTTTTCTGTAAAAACAGCTTATAATTATAAAATTCAACTGTACATTTATAAGGGGAAATTAAGCTATTAGCTAGAGAAACAATCTGGCGTTAATTTATACAGCTTAGTTTAACAATGCAAGCCCACATTTCGGTATCAAGGTTCAAGACAATTATGAGGGGAAAGTCGGAAGCATACTGAGCATATGTTACAAGACAGCCGTGACGTATTTGGGGCGCACTTGTTGCTGAACAAGACAAATGTTCGTGATATTTTTGGTAACATTTTTGGAATATATATTGTAAGTAAGTAACTTCATTGTAGAAGACCTAGATGAGACTCGCACAGATCAGGGAAGCATGGCATAGAAGGGGGCCAATACTCAACAGTCAGGTGGGACAAGCCTGCTAAATGATGATGATGATGAACTTCAATGAAGAAGCACAAGCAAAATAGAATGTGGTTATGTAAATAAAAACAAACGGAATTCTTATGAAAACCAATGAAATAGACTCGATGGTTAAAATGATTGCAAAACTATAAAAATAAATGCCAAATTACGCCTCTGTTTAACGAGAATAGTATAACCAACTCGTACTTTAACAACTGTAAAACCTAATTTAACTAGCTTTTACAGCTTGCACGATAGCAACCGCAAATACAATATTCTAAACGAAAATTAAAGATATAATATTTTTTTATTACAATAAGATATATTTTGCAAATTAAAGTTACGACAATATCAATTAAAGCCAACAATATTTATTTGAACCGTTATGCAGTTATTAGTCATAACGTAATCTAAAGATAATTTCGCCAACACTCGGTTGTCTGTGCGACTAATTATAATTGTATAATTATATTAATTTACGTCGTTCAAAATTATGAAGAAATCTACGATAGGCGCCTTTTTATGGAGAAAATTAACCGACTGTGACGAGTAGGACAGGGGCCATTATTTTATAAACGACGTATGTTTACGAGGCATACTTTAACTTTAACTTCATGCTCCTTTTATTTTACGAGGTAGGCTGTACTTGTGTTATTGACACTAGGTACCTAACTATATGCAATGTGAAATTAGCTTTCGTCAAGAAAACCATTGAACGTTATTTTAACCACCAACTGCATGTTGTTCTTAGATCACTTTTGTGTGTTTAAATTCTTTAAAAAGAAATACAAAACACCAAGGTGATCGTATGTCAGAATGAATGTGTACTTCATCTACATACCTTCTATGGAAGCAATGTACGAGTATGAGTATCATAAATTGTATTAATAATAAAAACGATACAAATGTAACAAACAAATACAATTAGGCTTTTAGGCTTTCAGATAATGATGTTTATGATTATAAGACAAAATTAAAAGTCATTTATTCAAATTAGGCTGAGAATCAGCACTTTTCGAACGTTAAAATTACATAAGACAATCCCCCAAAACGCCCGCGCTTCACTACTCCTAATGCTTTACTGGGAAGAAGAAGTGGCGCAACAAACTCCCCAGCAGCGCAGCTGTCTGTTTAGTTAGAAAAAAGCCTATTAAAGCAACAGAGGATACGGTTGTTACAAATGATATGCACCATGCAGAGCAAGCAAGCACCATTTAAAACATCACAAAAATCTGCCAGTATCTATATCCACCCGTATGGCATTAAAGCATAATCCCCTAGGAAACCCCGCGAACACCATGAGCATCAACATAATAGTCGGTCATTATCTGATAAACAAGCGCCTTTATAGGGGAATATATTATGTAACCATTACGCCATACATTCAGGGTGAGAAATAATTAGACTTAATTTATTACAAGGCGTTTTTAACGTCCGTCAATTCGGTAGCCCGTTATAATGGGCTATTTACATGAAGAATAAATTATGGCCATTTAAAAAACTGTCATTGGTGACACTAATTGACAAGTTGATTTATTACTGTAATGACATTAGAGGTAGCTCTATAGTAATTGTTTTATGTGCAGAGTATATAACAGCTGCTAGTTAGTTAGAGTAAATTGGAAGAATTATCGTAGTTTTTTTCTATCCATCCATCATTTTTGATCCACCCCATGCTGTGTTATCAGTATGCAGCTCCCAAGTCCATCCATTTCACTGTTCTACTTTAGAGCGCATCGACACCTGTCTACGGAGTCCACAGTTCCACAATTTGCCTTTGGTTATTCATGGTCTCCATTCATGAACTCATCTGTTCCAACTTTCATGTGTCCTGTGGATTAAAGAGGCATTACCTAAATAAATGTTGATAAGAAGTTGGTAAAATATTTAACTATATCAGTATATAACTTTACATTTTCAATCATTTTCAAGTGATGACTAAAGACCACCAAACACAAACTGCATGTAAATCAAGACCATGACCAGACACGTAGTACTTTAAATAAAAAGGCCACTTCCAAAGTGACTCTTTGAATCAAATTTACGACATGACAACATAAAATATATGCCCGCCAATACTTCAAAGTTGTCACCTCTGAATTAGAATGTCGCCAAAATAGGACGTAAAGGTGCAGACGATGTGCTTTCAACCCCAATGGCATTATGCGACGTTTACGTGACTCCGCATAAATCAGATGAGTATAAGAAACAATGCAAAAATAAAAACATCGATCGTGAGTCCAGTTTGTAAGTGAAATGTTCCGTATAAGTTAAAAGAAGGGAGATAAGTTTGGTAAGGCGACGATAATAAAAAATGCATCACTAGTCTATTATAAGAAATAGATTAAAAGAAAAATTAAATAATTGTACTTATAATAAAATCAAATCAAACTCTCACAGAAGAAATCTGAAGATTGTACGTAGTAGCGTCAATAAAATTAAAAAAACTAATGTTGGCAATAACTCTTATTCCTATACATTAGTTTAGTAGGTACCTACTAAACCCATCGGTTTATTGGTCTAAAACAAACCAGGTTCTAACCACACAAAAATGCCACAAAAATTTTACCAATCTCATGAACAAACCCACTAGAAACAATAATACCGAAAACGCCAATTTCCTCTGCCGAGCCTATATTTCAAACCACATAAACTAACCTACAACGTTCACCCTTTTCAATTACGGAACCTTAAAAAAACAATGCAAAATGGCGTCGGTCGGCCGTTTGTTTAACTGCAAATGGAGTTCGCGCTTCGCCGTATGCACATATTAATTTTATTGCCAGCTCAGACGAATACTGATTGCGGGGTGCCAGGTTTTTTGATGTCCTTGCTTTTGTAAAAGGTGTATGTCTTGTTGGAGATTTATGTCGTGATAAACTTGCTGATTGGAGTGAAAGTATTTGGGGTAGAGACTGTTGAATAGTTTTTGCTCGCACGGTGGTCGGTGGTTGAGCTTTTAGGAAAAATTAATACGAATTACCCACATCGTTTGCATGGGTTGTGTACTCTTGCTAAGTATATTATTTACTTATGATCTAAATCGTTCAAAATGAATTCAAATTATTTGCAGCTGCAGGTAGTCTGTGGCTGCAATAACCTACCCAATAAATAGATGAAGTAACTTACGCTTTATCACCAGGCATCTAAAACGTCCTCATTACGATGACATAGTACGTCGGTTTCTGTCTATTTCATTGACTTCCAGGTTCATTAAATTAAATCAAGACTCACTGCAATAATTCCAGCGCAAATCCGCTTCAGCTTTAAAATTTGTAATAGCGCCATCTATCGCTCGCGGCCGGCTAACGTCACACATATCATGTGCACGCGCACCCATCAATTATACGTACAAAACGAACAACATACAAGAACAAAATAAATTTACAGAAGGTCTGATACTGAAATCACAACATAGGAACTCACACTGCAAAAACTTTACAATTGAGTTCAAATACCACTGTTTCAAATCAATGCCGTGAATTTGATTATTAACATTGTCATTTGTGCCTTGCTCTGTGTGTGGTTCAATTTCCTTTTTTATTGTATAAAGTGGTTCTTCTGCATCATGTTATGCCAAGTCATGTACAAAACGAACAGCGTCCAACTGCTGCGGCCCGCGTGATTTACTGCTGCCCAAACGACTGCACAACACTGTTGAACTAAATGAAGACTGCACACTTGATAGTAAGAAAATAATTGATTTCGCCGTCCGCCCTTTCATTTTGCCGCAAAAAAAGAGTGGCGAGACAGTTTTTCTTTTCTCTATTTAAAAAAAGGAAACCAAGCATTGATTGAAACAAACGAGACACAATATACACAGCACGAAAACAATGGTCTAACCAAATGAACTCCGTACAAAACGCCATTTCGTACAAAAATAACTTACACTTACACCATCAAACATTCACATTCAAAATAATGTCCTGCGGTCTTTCTGTTAACTTTATGTTACAATTTATACCTAATAGAAAGCTTCTGCAATTAGAACTTAGTCGCTTTCTTCAATATTTTGGCTTTTGTTGGCACTGAAATAGTTTTTTAATCTCAGCACAAAATTATTATTTCTTGATTTTCTAACTTACCTATATTCTTTCACCAATCGCCACGAAAGCGTCAATAAGATGACTCTTACAACCCCTAAAATACAACACAGATCCAACTCACTTGCTATAACTGATTAGCTTATAGCTCACATCAAACCTGACTAAACTGCACCGTCTAGCGAGGAGGCAACAGACTTAGTCACATAATTCACGCAATTCTACGTATGCGTGTATTTGTTAATTATTCACGAAGTGCCGACTGGCGGGAAATGTGATTTGTTGTTTCAAAACTGAATTGGTGAGGTACAGACGCCAGCAGGTCAAGCTACTCGAAACTGTCAAATTTTCCCAATCAATCTTGAACCTTAAGCTTTAACGATAAAGTTGAAAATCTATTGAAGAAATTTGATAGATTGTAGTAGCTTGATGTGCTGGCGTCTACACATTACCAATTTACTTTGTAGTCAGTAGTGTCATGGCATAGAATGGCAGCAATGGAAGACAAGTATATCAGTTGTAACAAAAGTAGTGTACGCTGGCCTCTTTCTATTGAAACTCCGCACTACGTTACACCAGTTGTAGTCATAGTGATACCACTGAACTACGGCCTACTGTAGATGCAGCTGAATACAAGTGTTTTACATGGAGCGACAGCCTATCTGCTTCTCTGGTTGCAGATTAAGTTTCATAACTAAAGATAATATGTACATATTATCTGCATCTGGTTAGGCTGGAAGACCAACTCAACATATTTGGGAAAAGGCTATACAGATGATGATGATGATTTGAGCTTAAATTGCACCCATTCCTAACTATTACCAGGATTGCGGTTCTGTAACCATCTCATCGTGAAAACTTACGTGAAGTGAGCTGTCATTCCTACTGATGCTAGGGATTGACCCTATTGACAGCTCACTTCACCTAACTTTTCAGAGTGAGATTTTTACAGAATCGATCGGCTTAGATGCTAATGTTCAATAGTGTGAGACATTACCAGCAATGGACTTCTGAGGGCTGTTGATGATGATCACATTTTACGGAATCATGGTTTCCATTTTATTTATAGTACAGAGCAGAGTGATTTTCAGCCAGATGTCATTAGTACAGTACTAACGTTTCACCTGTAAATGAAAATAAGAACATTGAAACAAGAGAGGAAGTATTTGCAGCAGCCAACACTCACATAAAATATAAGAAAAATGGAAGGCAAGAGAAGAATCAGACCAACACATTTAACTTAACACCACTGAAACACTTCTAGATGACTGTAGTATCATAAATCAGAACATACATTAACTAAAACAATGTTACTGGTAATAAATATATCATCATAGTGCATTTGGGCCTAGATGCATTTAAATTACAAATGTTTGTAGTTTTTGGAAACAAACAGACAGTATTTCGTTTTCTTAAGTAGCAAATCTACTTAAAATTGTATAAACATAGACGTTTACGTCATAGCATACACAAATTTTATGAAAAAACTTTTTTCAGATATTAATATGTATTTTCCTTTGGATCTACAAATCAGTCATCAGCATCTTAGAATCCATTCTTTATTAGACAACCTCCTTAATTCTCGAAAATGCATTTCCGTCATAAAAATATCTCCCACATTTCAAACACTGCCATAAAACATTCAAAAAGCTCAACACAGTCTGCCATCTTCTTAACAGTAGGACATTAAAGTTAATAATCACACCACATCAATCGTCGGTTCAAAGAAAACCGTTGCAATTGGCCTTTGAGACTTCGCTCATTAGCGCCGCGGCTGACACATCAAAGAACGTCACGTCACTTGTCACATACGTCGCTTGTCGGGCCCTGTCACCATACGTCAACTGTCACATGTGACAGCCCCTGTATGATTAATAGACGAACTGATTATTCGGCCGTTTTTTGTTTTTTATTCTACTTTTTGTCATTAAAAAAAGCTGTCAGACGCGTTTGTGTCGTGACATGAATCGATATTGAGATGTATTGAAATGTTAGTACAATGCGTTGCTTTCATTAAGGTGATGAATATTGTTTGAAGGCGTGGTGTGCGTGAAATTTATTTTAACCGCACTTTTATTTATTGCATCGTAATTAAATCAATTCTTGTTAACATTGCTTTCATTCCGATTCAAACGTTTTATTTGAAATTCAAGTAAACACAGAATTTAAACGAGAACATCGACAAGCAACCCCGACGTTGTGCATCACTAACAGCGTTCAGACATAAATTACTTCAAAAGTGATTTACTCGCGCCATACAAATCGCCGTCGACTAGTCGTTGCGGCCCGTCTCCGCCTGTCTGTGCCGTTCAAAGGCCCTGACTGACAGGTGTGAATGATGGTTGACTAGACGCACGTAGACTGACAATCGCAATCACCAAAGAGCTCCACCGTTTTCTTTGAAGATAATAGTTTTGTTTTTGGTACATTGAAACCCGTTTATTTTTCTAACACCGCTAACAAAACATGAGTAAGTAGTTTCGAGAAATAATGCAATGCTTTTTCGATTCAATACAAATTGTTTTTTTGTTGAGAGATTATACCTACGTCTGCTGCTTTGTAATTTTAAAATGTTTTAAAATATTTCAGCGGCGAAATCATTTCAAGCGTTTTAAAGCTCTAACGTTCGGCGTCTTTTTTATCGTGGCCTCTTGACGAGCCTGTCAGGAACATAACTCGCAAAATAAAACACGTGCGGAGTGGCAGCCACAAATCACATTTTTTAATCGAACTCACGTCTCTGTGCAGCGACAAACGCAGACCACACATTAAAAAAGGCTTAAACCCTTTAGCATAAAGTCTAAAATCGTTTAAACAATACGTGATTTAAAGTTTGCTGCATTTCAGTGTGCAGTCACGTCGCACCGCGCGGAATGCTATCGACATCCGCTAAACTATCGACGTTGGCACAACACTAATTGCTCTTTTTGTGCGCCCCGTTTCTCACAATGATTTACGTAATGCTCCTACAAAGAGCGTAATCGTATCATTAATGCTTTAAAATGACTTTAACGGCCCATTCTAATGATTTAGATTGATTACAGCAGCGAAGAATAAAAGCTATTCATACATAAGTAACATCATATATCAATGAGTCCACTGTGTATGCCTCACGTCAATGTAAATTGGTATTTATTCAGAGTAGCGACATTTATGAAAGATTAGATTTATTTGTTACGTAAATAACGTAGGTAAAAATAAATCAGATATTTGATTGGAAAATAAAGGGCTATTGAAAATGATTCATGGCTTATACAGCCAACAAGCAATGAGTAAGCATAATGATGGTCAATTTGAGGCTTTGTTCCTTCCTTTTATTGGAAAAAGAGGCATTATTGCCCTGCTGGAATGAAAACAGGCTGAAAACTGTTAAACAAACTATGGTAGGTATCTATTGTGCAAAAATTGTCTCTTTAATCATGGCTGAACTTTAAAATAAACTTACTTATTGTTACCCATTTTGTTTATGTACTAACATTTAAAAGTTGCACACGTACTACATGTTAAAACACTGTAATCGCGTTAACAACGCAAAATGTCAAACAGTTCGTGCCTAAAACGAGCGTAGCGTGCTAATGTGAACGGACCTCAACGCTAGTGCCGTCAGTAGCACATCGAAAAACTGTCGATAAAATATCTAAATTAAAATAGTGGTGGACAAGATGCATTTGTCATGTAATCGGCAAGATAAGGTAGCTCAATTAAAAATTTATTCCTTCGGCGGCTTGGTGTAATTTAGATAGCAAGTGAGCATAGATTATGGGAATTACGACGTGCGGTTATCTGTGACAGGGAATGGCGGGAAGCGATTTTCATTTGTAATTAGCGGCGCCGTTGAGATAACGCTTAACTTGTATTTTGAGTACGTCAATATCTTTTATCGTTTGGTAGAGTGAAGATGTGACTTGTGATTTAGTTCCCCAGGTAGGAAGCCGTTTAAGTGGCGTTTCTTGAGTATTGATAAGGCGACGAGACACTAAGATAAATTGTTTGTAGATACGCTTTAAATATTGTAAGTCAGACCTTACTTCCTCGATCAAGCAAGATACGCAACCAAGACCACTGTATTCAATTAATGGAAAGTTACAAAAAAGGAAAAAGAAGAAGAAGCTTTTTTAAACTCTACTCATTTTTATCGACATTTTGCACACACATCACTAAAAGTAAATTTAAGGTAAACGGCCCAATGACACTTCGAACACGTGATCTCGATTCGCTTAAATAGCAGCAAATTGGCTCGCTGTCGTAATATTGATACTAAACATTGATAAACTAAATTATATTGACACGCTGGTGTATGGTATGTACACGGTAAATGACCGCCAAGGTAATTAGTCTTGTGATGTGTGAGGAATAATTATGATCTGGTATTAGAGGGTGCTAATTTATTTTAATTATGCGTGTATGCATTAATTACGTCACTCATCAGCAAACGCTGATGAGTGACGTAATTAATGTAAGTACTTACTTAGGTACATAGTTGATTGACATAATAATATTAATAAACTAGCTTTTGCCCGCGACTTCGTTCGCGTGGAATAGTGACTTCCGGCAGATTTTTGGTTTTACCCAAATAGTTCTTACTATTTATTTACATTTTTCCGATGAATTTTCAGTACTGAATTGATGCCGACTCTTGACCAATAGATGGCGCTGTATGTCCGGAATAAATTTTATTTTTTATTTTATTTTTTGTAATAAAAACTATCCTATGTCCATTCTCAAGTTCCAAACTATGCCTGTACCAAATTTCACACAAATCGGTTCAGTAGTTTAGGCGTGAAGCAAAGACAGACAGACAGAGTTACTTTCGCATTTATAATATTAGTTTGGATAAAAATCTTTATTTTCAGTTTAACAATTTAGATTACCACTTGATTTATCATACCATTTATAGTATTATAAATTGTAGGTTTATACAGAGTTATAAACCTCTGACACCCAAGCTAAGACTGAACTTGTGTTATGGGAGTCAGGGCTCTCAAATTAATACAGGCAGACAAATATCAGTTCGGAGTTTCGTATTGTAGGTTCTCTATAGACAGAGAAATAAAAATATCTAATTTATAAAATTCTCGTGTCGCGGTGTTTGTTGCCAAACTCCTCTAAAACGGCTGGACCGATTTTAATAAAATTTTGTGTGCATATCGGGTAGGTCTGAGAATTGGCCAACATCTATTTTTCATACCCCTAAATATTAAGGGTTTTTTTAAACACACATACTCTCTCTGTGCCTTAATTTTTATTTTCTGCTAGTCTTTTTATCTAGCTAGACCATGTACAAATGATTACTAAACAGCCTATTTTTTCGTCAATAAGGCAGTTCTTAGCCACTTGATGAAGCATTTCCCTCATATATTTAATTCACAACAGCTGCTCACAATTCCTAGTCTTGAATAAAACACTAATAAGACGTCTCCTAAGAAATCTAGGCTATTAACTCCAAACCTTGGCACCAAATGACTCCAATTTGCCAGCGGTTATCCAGTCACATATCGGTGGACTTTACAACTGTTACCGAGGGATAAATCGGTAACTTTATGTCGACACCCGTTATCCTCCAACTAAGCTTCGCAAACTAAGATAGAGTTAGATTGGATTGAGGACAACTTGATTATGTGAATAAGACAGAGGTACTGTTGTAATTCTTGTTGTAAAATACTGAACCGTAATCGCCGTTGTTGCAGATAAAATGCGTGGTATATCGGTTCAAGTAACTGTTGGGAAGGCAATCTACTTAGTTGAAGTTATCTAGTGAGTTTTATGGTATTATCAAATGCTGATTCTATTTGTAGACTGCCGAAAACACTGGAAAACCTTTGTCTGGAAATGTTCACAGCTTGTTAAAAAGTGAACAGATCAGAAGTGGAGATCTGGACACATGTTCAAACGAGACGCGAGGTACAAGTGTTGACTAAGTAGTGTAAGAAGGGCAAATCAAGCATTATCTGTGGGTAGCAAGACAGACTTACGTTGTGGTAGACATCAGTTTAATGCTTGACACAATATTTGCATTGGATACAGGAAATTAGCTCCATTAATAGGTTATATTCAACCGTGGGATGTTGAAGTCCGTGAATGGTAATTAACGGAAAAGATAAAAATTATACCCGATTTATGGACCATTGCATAATTTATCAATATTCACGTCACATTACACGGTTCTTCCGTTGAAATAAAAACTGACTCATCTCACGCTCAGACCACACAACAATATAAAATTCTTCCCAACCACCAACAACAAACAATTTTTCACGAATTCAATACCTTCACCAAAAACTTAAAAATGTACCCATTATCACACAATACCTGTTGGTTATTCCATTACTGGTTAATGTTACAACAAAAAAGGGTAACAGTCGATGAAATTAATTAATTTTATCGATAAATCGTTGCACAACACACATCGGCGCCCAGACTTGTCCCACTTAAGGTGACGTGTCAAAGATATTTGGTATATTTTTACGTAATAATTCCGGCGTAGCGAATGTAATAATTATGTGAGAAGCGGAAACTGCAATTAGCGGTTTGTTTACCGGTAAAAGTGTCGGTTTTTTTTTTGTTAAGTAGTGTGACTAAAGTGAGGATAACTACGATGACTCAGCGCTGGCTTGAGAAACAAAGTCTAGAGTGTGAAAACTCCGCCAGGGCTGCGGGATATTCGAAAGAGGTACCGTGGCCCTTGGCACAGGCAACTGAAGGAACACGGGTGGGTTTTAGTCAGTAAAAGTCTGACACTCCCTTCCGCTCCGCCCAGAGCGGGAGGGGTCATATGATGATTTCCCACCCAAAAAAAAAAAAAAAAAAAAAAGAGTGTGAAAACTGATTATTTACTCAGATTATACCAAGTCGAATAGCTACTTCGTTTACTTCGTATTTAATTGTGAGATTTGTAATGCTACTTATCCCGTAATTGTGAAAACAATGAACTGATGGTACGTCTGTGGACTTAAGAACCTACAAGTAATAGTGGTAATTAAAAAGATAAAACTAAGTTTAACTAAGTGAACCGTAAACTCGGCCAGGGTTTCACAGATGTAACCGTTAGTCTTATAGAAATCTTTTCGTTACACTTTACTTTAAAACGTTTTTTAATTTGCAATTAGAAATAACAACACTGACACCAACTTACAGTAAATGGAGAATTTGTATTTCTTTTACTACCTATGTGGTGGATTACACTGTCATGTATGATTCAACCATCACATTAATTTAGAACCTGTGACCTGTGACCTGATCGAAAATTCGTAAGACGGAGGGAGAGTAGACCGCATTCCAAAATATCAAAAATGCACAACGTTAATATTCAAGTTTTCACTTCTGCCGGTACTCCCGGAGCTCCCGTTGATTTTTTGACAACTTTAATGGAAAATAATAATAAAAATGACGGTCAAAACGTTACGGTCTAGCTTACATTCGCAAAGTTGAGATTTTTTATTTAAGTTTTATTATAAGACCTAGTTTTATTAAACTATAAGTCGTCATCGCGGTAGTCACCCCACCCACCACCCTCATTCTTTTTAACCATTATATCATCATTCAGTCCATCCATCGTTTCTTTGGTCTTACCACATTCATACTCAAAACTTCCTCAAAACCTCACGACATTTTCCTAATTCCTCCATATCACATGCCTATACATTGACAAGGACAACCGATTTCCACACAACGTTTCAGTTACCGGTGCCACTTTCAGACTTCCTCATGTACTTAATTACTAATACTTCTACTAATACTACTATAACTTATGTACTAGTTGCATGCAATTGCCTTTCATTCATCCTATTTGTGGCCCAATATTCTGATACATACAAGACAGCAGACAGCACTTCTTTAAAAATGTATATTCTAAATATTGTCACGCTTATCTTTTGCCTACATCTCGATCTTGACCATACAAAAAGCCGTCCATCACTGCCATACAAATGAACCAGTTAATATGCGTCGCGTGTATGAATTTGAATGGCGTCTACTTCCGCGATTCAATGATAATGAATATTCCATTTATTTAGATCTTGATCGACTATTTCTAGATACAGTGGACTAATAACGTCGTTGGAAATATTTATGACTTGTTGACTTCTAAATAGGTTGACAGTTATTGAATGGTCATGAATGAAACAATGCTGAATATGCTTCAAGCGATTTAATGTATTCGAGTAATTGTAGTGAGGGGTATTACACACACGATATGTTCGGGCGGCACAGCCGCAGACTTCGCTCCAATTGTGCCGAACCGACCCGAACATGTTTAAGCGAGTGAAGATGCCGAATGAAGTTTTCCGATAGGCACTAGCCGATTATGTGTAGTAATTGCTCTAGATCGGCTTTGTTGTTCAACAAATAATGCCCAATCGAATGTACCGAACCGAACATATGGGTAACTGATTTCGATTTTTATTAGGAGGAAAGTGTTGCACTAATATTTTTGCTTTACTAAACGTGCTATCGCAACCCGTTCCACAGACTGCTTGAGTGTAGACGTAAACATCCTGAGTGATTGCAACTTGCCACTTCTTGAGCTAATCTCATTCTTTAGCCTTGGTATATTTTGTCACGCTGATAACTGGTATAGTAAAGACCATGAAATAGATGAACTGCAAATCTGTTTTGTCGATACGATACAAAAAGCTGAGTTAATGTCTAAACTAGAACTAATCGGTCAATTCTGCAGAAATTCACCATGGAAACTTCATTCCACCTATATATTTAAATTATAAATTATAAATAAATTTATTTATTTCCAAAATATTATAAGTACACACAGACACAGTTCAGAGCAAATCAATACAATGATTTGCTCTGAACTGTGTCTGTGTTCCTGTAACCTGATACTATTGCACATTACTATTGGCTACAACGACATGTTGGTTGACCCTCAAAGCTACAATGACATGCATGACTTACGGTATATTCAACAATAACCCAACATTCCTGATAGACACTACACGTAGAAGCAGTAAAATATTGCCCATAAAACACTATCATTATCTCGTATAACGTGACGTCACGACCTCCCATCATTCACCATCACTTACTCAGTAATACCCCATAACACACGTTCAACATGATGAAGACCAAGATATGAAGCACATCATCCATCACTACGAAAATGGAGGAAGTTTCTCCGTCTTATTATAAACTGCAAGTGATTTAGTATCGATATAGCAATATTTTATCGATATTTATGAGCATCACTAGGAACACATTTGGGGCGTACATAAAGTAGATGTTTAGTGTTGTACTTGTGCGTAATATTTATATTTTCGGTAGCCATTTTTGACAGATAAAAATGTAGGAATTTAAATAGAACTTCTTTTTAAAGAAAACAAGTTTTCTGACTCACTTATTAAATTAAAAAGTAGAACAGCTCTTTTCAGACAAAACATATTAAGAAAAGTTAGGTGTACTAATAAATGCAAATTTTATAAAAATATTCTAGGGAGATACTTGGACATTCGCCGCACCCCCGACTCGACTAAAAACACCACGAAAGCAGATGGATATGTGACATCAAATCATGTTGCCGTCACCATAAAATCCAAATATTCAAAGACACCACAAAAAACAAAACTAACAACCATACCTTTATTACACGTACCAAAAGTTCCAACCACCATTACCATCATGGACCATTACCCCGCAGCATTCCATAAATCTTCAACCCGCGAGCAAGCAACACAACTGAATATTTCATCGAATAACTACAGGCATACAGTAGCAATTAACAAAACTGACATACCTGATTATACTTGAAGGCGGTACTTCGGTAGCAAAAAGCTGATGTGTCGGGTATGTTATCGCGACAAGACTGTCGAGTGGACGTGTCGTGTCGCAAGACTGCTACTGGAGTGCGGATGCGGTTGGTGAAGCAGTTTTTTTCCGTAGGAATGTTATTTAAGACCTGTTCATTGAATAGGTTATGATGATGATAATTTCAGCAGCTATTTTTACCTAGCAGGAACTTGAAGAAGAAGATTACACTTGAGTTTGGTTTACAGGGGAATATGTCGCAAACTATGCTTCACCTACTATCCTGCCCTCTGTGTCCCAAAACAAGCAGTTAAATTGACCTCTGCGCTGCCACTGACGACGACGTGGAAGTGGAAAAGTTTTGGGCCAATAAGATATAAAATTCAGTCGTGCATCGACACGAAGAAGAAAAAGGGAAATATGTTATAGGCCAAATGCGACTGTGCGGACCACACAGTTGCGTTTTTACTAAATGTACCTTGTGAAAACTCCCCATAGGGTTTTGGTCGGGTATAGTTAGCATGAGGCTTTCGAAATTTCTAGCTACTAAATATACCCAAATAGGACCTAGCATAGCGTGATTAGGATTACGTACTACTTTATACCCGGCCGCGTAATGCTAGACTGTATATTACAACATCCATAGTCTGTGCTGGACCGCTTTGTGCTTGTACCTAAGTGTCAGTCCAAGAGCGAGCGAAGCGAGCTCGAGACTTGGGGCACCTCGACTTGGACAGGTTAGGTTCGAAGGGGATAACGGGGGCTCAAGTGAGCGTGCAAAGCGAGTGAACGAGCCCCTAGAATCTCCTTCGTGTTAAGTTCCTTTAAACCCTTCAGACAGAAATAGGAGCCCGCGAAGCGGGGCTCCGTCGACAAAGACTTATTATTATTGCTTGTAAACAGACTTAGACCCGCCACGTGATCTTCCCCAACCTAAATACTCACACTATGCACCAATCCCGCCATTTTTCAAGCAAGTTATTTTATTGAAAAAGGGTAGATATATTTAAGTAATGATACATTTTAAACTGATGCTACTCGAAAATTATACCCGAGTAGCGGTGTCTTGGTAAGGTACATTTAGCGGTAGTCAGTCGAAAATGTGATCTCCTAATTATACCCGAAGTCGGCCAGGTCCGTGACGTCACTGGCGTCCACACAAAGTACATTTAGTAAAGACGCCACACAGTAATTTGTAAACAGTAGTTTTGTTACTAAGTATGGTGAGTTTATTTCCCAACTATATATGTTGGACGTCCTCAGTCAGTATCCTCCGTTGCACACGACCAATAATTTAACTTAGTAGTCATTGATAAAATTGATAAACGCATGCACAATCTTTTTAACACACAACCGACAAATCTAAATATATTAGGACACGTCACCAACCAAATAAGACACGACCTACCATACATTACAATTCAATCCAATCGCTAAAAAATCAATAAGAACTACTGACATCAAACATACCGCATCCACCGGACGCAACACGCCACTCCCGCGCATCGTAAATCAAGATGGAGGCGATAACAGGCAACCACTCATAAAAGCAACTACGGGAACGACTTTACGATTCATAATTGTACTTTATTAAATGACCGCCACTTGCATTTTAATGGAAGAATTTTGAGCAATAAAAGTTTGTTGGGTGACACAGAGTAGGTAATACAGATCTGACATTGCTGTACGGTCTCAAGAATGTTGGTATTATTTACGTCTTAGTCATTTTTGGTCCGAATAAGAAATTCCAACCAGCAGCGCTGGGGCTCTGTCTCGCGTAGATCTTAGCATTATGTTGAGCGATGGCTGATTTGGGTGGATGTGACGTATATTTTCCCCCAAATTACAATTGTAATTTACCGCAAATAAACGTATTTTCTTTCTTTGTAATGAGAAGAGTGCAATGCCACAATACTTCATCAAGAATACCATGGACTGGCTTGCAGGAAAAAGAGAGAAGAACAGAACGAGGTACAATAAGGATCAAATAGTTCAAAGAGAGTAAATTTACGATCAATGTGAAGATCAGAATGACTCTGATAGAACTGGAAAAAGCTACCATTTTTATGGTAGCTAAAATTAAAAAAATCCTTTGTCGACTTGGAATCATCTAAACTCTATTTCTGCATATACGTAACACACGATCAGTACCAATGGCTTTAATTTTGGCAGTTCAACAACGTTCATTGCGTTATTTGCGTTGTTGAGCAGACAAATTTTTCGATCATAATGGAGTAATGGATTAGAAAATGATTCAAGTTGTGATTATAAGTGTGTAACGCAATTAAGGTGCAGAACAGAGTCGGCTGGACGCTATTTAAAGCCAAGTGACTCTTACTCAACCCAGACAAGCCAGTCGGAGAGGAACACCAATATCCTAATGTCATCAGTATTGAAGATATTTGATTTATGAATGAATGGATATATTAGTCATCCCGCCATAAAGTTAATAGTGGTGAATGATTTATTACGATGTGCATGAGTTATGTGTATGCTTGTATGATTTTGTATGACTGGACGTAAGTAATGATAGGTAATCTGCAATTAGTTATGATGAACCTAGCATAAAGTATGAATTTGCATCTTTCGGAGTACTGCCCCCTAATTGCGTAACACACAATCAATCGGAATCGGTTTCATTTTAACTGTACAATACCATTCATTGCGTTATTTACGTGTTGAGCAGACAAATTTTTCGAACTTATGAAGCAATGGCTTCAAAATGATTCAGATTACGATTGATTATGTGTTACGCAATTACGGTGCTGTACCTAATTGTATCTGCCTGCCTTATTTGTCTTTGAAGTTTATAGGATACACAATTATAATTTTAAGCTATTTCGTAACTTAAAAAAAAAATTCTCTCCCTTTTTCAAGTCTTGGATTTTAAAACAGATAACCACTGATACCCTGAATGACATCAAACAGTCAATAAATATAGTAGTACTAGCTTCTGTCTGTAACTCCGTTCGCGTAGAAGTCGATTAATCGACAATAGTCGAGTAGGTTTAGTGAAAGGATTTTTGTAGCTAAATCAGAAGGTACTTTTCATTTAACTTTTTAATAATATCTAATAGTTTAGATAACGCATAGTGCCCATAATAATTGTGTGTGAATCCTTGATTGAATCTTGAAAGCAAAAAGTAAAGAAAGGAAGTGACGAACTCGCCACACTTTTAATAACCACTGCATGTTCTGAAATCCAGAAACAACAGTGGTACTATCAGCAAAACGTTGAAACAATGGAGCTCAACGAGTAAAATCAGGCAGGCAGAAACCCAATCCGCCTACATTCTACCTACCGTCCCATCTGCCCCCAAAGATCACCGCCACTTCATCAGACAGTTAACCGCCGGCGTCTATTTACAGCAGCTAATTAAATTATAAATCTTTCACGACGCCTTTCACGAGATGCCAGTGAGACGGAATAAACTAAGAGATGATAATACCCGTTTTGAAATGTTGGACGGGTCGACTGGTGAGATGTTCTGATGCGGGGTGGTAGTTTTTTTAATGGAGGATAAGTAACATTTGACGTTGAAGACGTAGGTATGTGTCATTAGGCCGGAGAAAGAATTGAAATGTTGAATATTGTTGATACGGTGTGAGATTTGGTATTTGGTGAAATGGTTTGCAACGTCATCTTGTATGCCTATATCTCTCTCCCTTAGTTAGTGTCTCATCTCTCTCTCTATCTTGTAGTTCTTTACCTTTTCTTTCTTCTTATTGATGGGAATAATCATGATAAGATTATCAATGATTTTTACAGATTTACTTGCTTTGTTCAACTATCATTTCTTAATATTGAAAAGAGCATGAGCTCTTTTCAATAAAATTTCCCCCTGGAACAGAGGTCGATGTATTGGCATCTTACAAAGCCATAACTCTAACAATAATTAATTTCCTGACGGCCAAAGATCATAATCGTAAAGTCTAGACAAATCTTCCTGAACACTTATAATTACAATTATCTAAATTAATAATCACTTGATTTAGCTTTAAGGCCCACGTTTTCACTCTTGATTTATTGCATAGGAACGTAAAATATTACTCTCTGGCTAATAATGAAATCTTGGTTGAAAACATGCAGAAAGCGTTATTTTATTAAATCCGTTTGGAAGTTTCATTAACTTCCGAACTTTCCGATTTAATAAAATAACGCTTTTTGCATGTTTGAGACCTTTGGATACTCTTAGTTCCATCTTGAATCATTTTTGAGAAAATGGTTAAATTTAGAGAAAACCTTTCAAGTGATGTTCTACAGGACATTCTGTATATTAAATATTTATAGACATACCTAACGTAGGTATTCTATTCTAGACACGAAACTGACTTCTTAAAAAAACTGAACAAAGCAAAAAACGTCGAAAAAACCCGTTTCTTGTATGAAAACCTTTTTTTTTATTATTATTAGTTGTTATAGTGGACATTGAAATACACACTGAAAATTTAAACTGCCTGTTTAGTACGGTTCATGAGATACAACCCGCTGACAGACAGACGGACAGACGGACGGACGGAAGAACAGCGGAGGTAGTAATAGGTAATAGGGTCTCATAGGCACCTTTTAGATACTAAACCTTAAAAATGGAAGGTACTGCTTCATAATAAAGATTTCGGTATGAGATCCCACGCTCTAGAAAGTATAGCTACCACCACATTTTTGAAAAATTATAACACTTTAATACTTAACAATCCGGTACTAACGAACATTAAGTTTACTGCTAAAACGAATAGTAAACATTACCTCGGTTTATAAGCGCTAGGAAGATAATAATAATATACGCGTAATTTACATTAATTAAATAAATAATAACCACTATTTATGGCATGTATTTTTGTTAATTAAAAACTGTTTAAGTAAGTAGGATTGTGTGTTGAAATGTTACTTCCGACAATTATGCCATAAAGTAACCACTATACTGTATGCTGATTAGGATAACAATGATTATAATTATCATAAAATTAAATTATATGAGCGTTACGGAAGTAACGGAACCCCGTATTGTGTTACCCAGTAACTGGGTTATGGCGGTCAGATAGGCAGTCGCTCCATGTAAAATACTGGTATTCAGCTGCATCCGGTTAGACTGGAAGCCGACCCCAACATAGTCGGCAAGAGGCTAGGCAGATTGGTGAGCGCTACGGAAGTGGTCGCTCAACAATACGCGTACTAAGTAGTAAGTATACTGTACTATTTCTAAGATACAATAGCCTCTCTGTAGATTTGAAAAAAGAAAAGAAAAAACGAAAATACGTTTATGTGCGGTACACATGGCGCCTAAAAGAAAGAACACAAAAAAAAAATGACAAGTTGGGGAAAAATGTGCGTCACAGAACGGCCACGCTGCCGAACGGCTATCGCTCAGCATAATACTAAGACCCTATGCGAGACAAAGTGGTAGACGTGCTTTGCAGGGATTTTAGACAGCCTTTTTCAACCTGTAACTGTTTGTTCGAACTTTTTCTTAGGCCACAATCCCGCTATGCCTTCTGCCCAAAAATTACAAATAACAGTCCAACCTGGTTACCGCTTAGTATTCCAGGCAAAAAGTAATTACTTTTATTCACAATCCTCCCCCTATATACGCAAAATTGAGTCATAAAAACGAACTACCAAACAAATAACTGTGTTATTCATTATAACATTAAAACCGCGTTATCTGCCGACTCCGTAAAAGTTAACAACCGTGGTAATACATAGTTATTTCGTAAGTAAAGGAAGTTATAATAAATTGTGTATTAATAAATTATAGTTATTTGCTATCTCGCGATCTGTGCGCACGCGCCGTTTGTAACTGTTATAAATTACGTCACACTGTCACGCTGGTAGACCCTGGGGGTAAGCAGAGATGTGCCTCACACTTACAGATTAAGGATGGCAAGTTCATCTGACATAGAACTTATAAGATGAAACATTTCGTTTAAGCTCGTGTTACACATGCAAGGATAGTTCAAGTCATGGTAGAAACTTAAAAAGTCTGTCGGCAAGGTTGGTAGCGTGAACGTAAGTACCCACGTCCCGCACCCTAATTGCGTAATACACTATTTATTTATTTATTATAGGTTAACCAACAGCTTATGTATACAGTGTTTCTTAACAATAGGTAGGTAACAAAAATATTAGACCTATACAGTCGCCAATAATAGGTCAACCAACAATACCACTATCAATCACAATCTGAATCATTTTGAAAGATATTACTAATCCATTGCTTCATATGTTGGAAAAACTTGTCTGCTCCACAACGTAAATAATGCAATGAACGTTGTTGAACAGTCGAAATGAAAACCCGGAATGGCTTTCTTTTTCTTTCTTTACTGTTAGTGTGTTACGCAATAAACCCGCTGGAGTGTAGTTACCTACTGGTAGACTGTTTAAGATCAGCATGACTCAATTATTGGGCAACTCTTCCGAACATTTATATTCCTATCCAGAATAGGTCTGAATGCTGTGGGTATTCCAAAGTGTGCTGGCAAGAAATCAACTTTAATGGTTGGAGGCTGGAGGGTTTTCTAATTTCCAATTTGTTACTGATGTGTTCTGGATTTCTATCAACTTTTACTGTTGTATCTAAATGTAAATTACACTCTTTGGTAATCGAACTTAGGACATAATAACAGCCGCTGCTGCGCCTGCCACCGGTATATCCATAGAGATAGTATTCATGAAACTATAAATAAATTACTCGCTTAGTTTCCATTAATTGGTAAAAATGATTTATCTTACTACTCTTACGAAGTGGAATTGCTATCTAAATTAACACGCTATTGCTACAATTAGGCAATAAATAGCGTCGAAATTGCTCCAGTGTTAAGTAAAACCAGTCATTTTGCTAAGCAACTTTTAAAGGGTTTCCTATGGTATTTACTGGGACACTCCTGTGTCTGTTTTTAAAATATCTGTTGCTGGTCTGGTAGAAACCGAAAGAACTGAGGGAGAGACACAACCATTTTATCAATGGGTTATTCTTTTTGCTTGTGTCTGCCATTGATTTTTCTTCACGGTAAGTATACAATAGCTCATTTCGTGGAAAATTTTTGGACAGTCAGTAAAAATTATAAGTAACGGTGCTGACAGCAGAGAGATTTCTATCAGAACATCTTTTGTTCAAGCTTTCATGGCAAAAACAAAAGCATAAACACACATCTGTATAATTTTCCCAAATTATTAAATCCTTTAAGAAACCGTTAAGATCACATAAGACTACCATTACCTAACACAAATCCCAATTCACACCAATCTATTTACTATCCACTTATCACTAAATCAGATAGTGAGCCCAAATGAAGTGCAGAGATAGGCCACAGCCTACCAATCCATTACCGGTAAAGAAACCCGACACACAACAAACTGGGCAAGCGAACAAATTGCAAGCACTAGCAATTAGCTGGGAAGGTAGTTCTAACGGCTTGGTTGTAGTTAGATTGAAGCAGTAGGTTCACTTTATGTAAATGCAACAAAAAAAAGGACTAAACAAGAAAATCATGCATCTGAAAGGATCCTAAAATTAAGCAGTACCTTCTTGTTATAGAAATCAGTATTCTAATAATCTTCCCTTCTGGAATCGATTTTGTTTGTTATCCTCTTCTTACTACTAGAAATATTTTTCTCATTTCTCTTGATCCCTCATTTCCTCTTTCTTGTTTATAAGCAGTATCCTTATTGAATATCAAGCTCGTCTTTGGTGGTCTTTTAACATGGGAGTAATGTCTGTCTTCTGAATTAACTAAATCCATAACAATTCATCTTGTAACTCGTTCGACCTTATTCATTTGATATTCATAAACTTAACAGATAAATTGTCAAGTCATTTGGTCGCTGTGGCCTGCTAACCTCTGTCATCGCCATTAAAATTTATGATGTCAACTCGCAAATCGCAAATTGCGCCATGTTGTTTAGTGTTAGCTGCCAGTGAGATTTCATTGACTGTTATTTTATAATCTACTGTGTCTATTTAACTTAATGCTCGTAATATTTTGTCCTGAGGCTAAAATGCAATGATGCACGGCTTTGAATAATGAGGAACGAACAAATTACTTTCATACATAATTCATTTACAAAACCTTTTCAAAACAAATAAACACATTCTCAATCATTTGCATCACAGAATACCGCAAACACAATTCAACGTAAATTGAATTTTTGCCCTACTGTTAATCGTATCCTGTGGCGATCTCGTGATCAGTGCCCGTTCGTCGCAGCATTAGCATATCGGAATTATTCCATTACAGCGTTAATAATTTAAAAATAATACGCCGCCGGCGCACGCGACCTAAAGTTATGGGCCCCTGGAGATGCGGTTGCGAAACGAAACATCGACCAATCAAAAGCAAGCTTTATCTCAAAGCGAGTACAGTTTATTTTGAGTTGTGTTAGTGTGCGTAAATTTCAGTGGTGCTAAACATTTTATTATGTTAATAGGCAGACAATATGAGTGAGGATTATTTGTGTTATAATTTATTGTTATGCATTCTGTTGCGTGGTGTAGGTACTAAATTCAAACATAATGTTCTGTGAAATCTTTAGATTTTCGAAGCGATATAATATCTTAAATGGATTTGATGTAATCTTATTCACAAGAAACGTATAGAATAATTACATCAAAACAACTGTATAATATGTATTTCACAACTGGTGCATTATTTACCACGTGTTTATATTTTTGTATGGACTTAGGTATATAATTGTTATGTCGGACCCAGCTATTCAGTAATTCATTTAAAAACACCTATCATGGCTTGAATTCTATTGTGTCTATTTTTTTAAGTCGTAAAACTTCAATTACATTTTAATTCAGTACTAAGAACCTATAACGCTCGCTTTTACGATTGTACGTGACCATAAGAAGTGCCGAAACACCTTGCGGTGCTCATTGGATGCCACCCATACAACGACCTGGCACCTGATTGGCCTAGAGCGGAATTGAATTAATAAAATAATCATTTGTTTAGCGACAAGTTTATTGTAAGTTACGCTTATAAAATTGTAAATTTGATGCGAAGACGAACCGAATATGACGCGGAATTTACTGATAAAAAAAACATTGGAACAAGTATATTGTTTTATGGTTTTCTGGTCACAACATTTCATGCAAATTAATCATCATCATCATCTGCCTAGCCTTTTCCCAACTATGTTGGGGTCGGCTTCCAGTCTAACCGGATGCAGCTGAATACCAGTATTTCATGCAAATTAATATGGAAACAAAATAAACTCATAATAAAATCAATTCAAATTAACAATCACGTGCTTCACTCAACTTTATGAAATTCAAAATTATTCCGACCAAAAATATCTATTTTCGACAGGTATGCAAAACAATTTTCGCTACAAAAAGTTTTTCAATTCAGTTACGTTCGGCAGCCCTCGTGTATACAGGTACACTTGACATGATACACTCCAACACTCGTTTGACGGTACAAAAAAAAACTTTAATAAAGTAAAAATGAAATATGAAATTCACACAGTTCATCAAAATTTCAAGCGTCACATCACAACTCATAGAGGTGAGCTTCGCATAGCTACGTAGGATGACAGGAGGATGACACCGGGGGCTGGTGGATGGTGGGTGGATGACTAGTGGGGGGAAACAAACGGCTCAATAAATCAGCCACGTATGCCGCTTGCAGGTGTTACGCCACTACACGATGAAATATTACTGCTGAGATTAATATTTTAAATATTTCAGATGTGACAAAGTGGAAGTGAATCGGAAAACTTTATGTACTTTCTGTTGAATTATCTACTATTATGTTGACTACTGAGACTACGACTAATAAAGAAGTATTAAAGAAAAAGACACATTGACCACGAAGAAATTGTGGAAAGGGCAGGAGTATCAAGTGATGATGTTGAATTATCTTCCTACATTGTAGAATCATGAGCACTTTGTTACCAATTTCGTTACCTCGGGCCATTTCTATTTAATTTCATACAAAAGCTCCTGGCAATAACTATATTGAACAATCTTATTCAATGTAAATAATGGCCGTCAATGCCAAATATTGCAATAAATAAAAATAATCTTGACAAACTGTAACGAGTGAATTTTCCAAACTGAGTTGAACTAGACTGCTAGCGGATTACTTTTAATATTGTCAACAGGATTGTTTTGTAGTGTTGATCCACGTACAAAATAATTTTCGTCACCGCAAAACAGCACCCTAATGGCATAATACACCATCATTATAAATCATTTTAAAGGACCATTGTTTCACGTGTTCAAAAAATTGGTCTGCTCAGCAGTGTAAATAACATAATGAATGACAGTTATTAAACTCTCAAAATGATAGCTGATAGTGTAGGTATTATGCTATTACCCCGCAGTACAATAATAATGGTAACACTTTGCAAGTCTATCATGCAAAGTGTTGCCATTGCCACATCTACAAACCACCCCACTTAATCATTGCCAGAAATATAGCCACTGTCAGTTGTGGCCCAATAATTGGACGCCTGTTTTCGGCCGTCCACAATTTATAACTTAATCATGTATTGAAAGGAACAAGTAGCCGTTTTTTATCACATTAATCATGTTTAATTGGACACCGTATAAATTAACAGATATATTACTTTTGATGTAATACCGAATAGGATTGCTTGATTGTACCAAGGATAATAATGATAAAGTGGTTTTAATTATTTTTATACCAGCAGCTAATATAATAAAAGTTCGTTTTTTATGATTCTGGTTTGAATAAGTCATATTGTTAGCACTTCCAGCTAAGGTTTAATAATTATGATCGTAACAGTATTTCATCATGTTGAGTTATCTTGGTCTTATTTCATGAACAGATTAGCAACAGTAAATAATACAGAGCCCCAAGTCAAGCAGTGAACTATAACTGGCTAAGTTGTTGTTGATTGACTCTCTGCAATATTTTGCGTCATTTCTGCAGTGCGATTCTGTAACCATCTCACCGTGAAAACTTAGGTGAAGTGAGCGTGGAGTGAGCTGTCATTCCAAATAATGCTAGGGATTGACACTACTGACAACTCACATCAAGCTCACTTCACTTGAGTTTTCACGGTGAGATTTTTACAGAATCGACCGGCTGGCACATAATGTCGCTGTTAAACATTTTACCATTTTGTATTTTTAACTGACTTCAAAAAGGGAGGAGGTTCTAAATTCGGATGTTTTTTTTTAAATGTATGTCCGGGCAAAACTCCGTCATACGGAAAAATAAAAAAGCAGAACCAACGATACCGACTTCCGAAATTAAAGTTATTTTTCACTTGGTAGTGATTTTTTTTTTGGAAGTCGGTTGTTGTTATTCGTGAAAAAGCTTTTTGTGTTTCATGAACTGTTGCTGTTTTAGATCTTAGTCTTTCTTTCTTGAGGTAGGACTTTTCTGAAATAAGTTTCATTGCTCTGGCCATTACCTACTTATTCTTATTAGTAAGATTGATTCAAAGTGTTCAATTTTAAACTAGTGTGATAATTTAATTATATAAAACAATTAGTAGTAATTGGTCGCTTGTTTTACTTCTGTCATCTACAAATTTTAATAGAAATTATAATCTATATTATTGTAAGGCGATAAATTACGTTCTTACAATAATACATTAATAGAATGTAAATCTGGTTGTTTTATACAATGCGGAAATGTTAAAACGAAAGGGTATTGGGTAATTCTGAGTAAAAGTGAAGAAGGGGAAATTAAATTGAAATCAATGTTATCATGGGTAAGATGAAAATAATTAAGTTGCATGATCATTATTATTATGAGAAATGAAGTCATCATTATTATAATGTAGGTATCATCATCATAAATAAGTGTTTTCCGTTTCATATTTTATATATGTTTCCTAAGAAAATATGTATTCATATAATTTCACCATCATCGTTTTAATATCCCTGGAAACCTTTCATCAACGCAAAAATATTAACAAACCCATAAATAATTTATTTAAAAGAAAACATTTCCTCACTCTGACATTTTTATTGCTATCACAAGTTTTTTCTTCATAATATATTTTTCTATAATAATTTAGCGATCACATTCAAACGTTCGCTTAGCAATAAATCTGAACAAATTTAGGGTGATAATTTATTTTATGGGTCGAAAGACCAGCTTTTATTTTTATTCTACGGACTATGACTCAGACAGAGCAATAAAAATCATAATTCAGGGTTGTCACGCTGCCAAATTTTGTGATATGCCATTATGTTTTGACAAAACACGTTATAAATTGTGACCGGGAGGAAGGAAGCCTTGATAGCTTCCTGTAGTTTGTTTTATTTGTGTAAAAACTTTTTTTGATGATGAATTAATACTCTCGTTTATTTTTTTAGGTGAAAAGTTCAGAAGTTTTTTATTTCAAAGGGTTTTTCACTGTTATTTCACAAGAAATTTATCGTTTTTTTAGGAACGATATAGTAAGCAGACTTCAAGACAACGCCGTGGCTATGATAGTCTTGCAAATAATGTAAAAAGAGTGTTCAGTAACGACAGCTTTGAAAATATTTCGTAGGTTTTATCTCAGCACACTGTGTCAAATTATATTTACTAGAAACTTCAAACAGAGGAATAATGTTAAGGAAATCCTTAACTCTTTGTTCTATTCTAACACTGAATACTGTTCATAGTTGTTACGACAATAAATGATGGAAAAATACGATTAAAGTTTAAAGTATATGAACACACACTAATTCTTTGAGTCTTTTTATTATATTTAAATTAAAATAGCTTAGCACGAACCAAAAGATCAAAACGACTTCTCTGAAAGCAACATTAGTCATCGAATCCTTTCGCTAATTACATAAAAATAATCAAAATAACCCATAATTATTGCCAATATGAAATCGATGAAAAAAATACGACGAATATAATTTATGTTTTATTATATTTTATAATAATGTATTCGACATCGATACATATCCAATTTCAATACTAAATTATACGATTGGTTAATTCGCGTATAAATCCAAAAAAAGTTGTATCAATTCGATTTTTGGAGGATCGTAAAGATATATTTTATTTCCTGAGAATAGCTATAAAAGTCAATATTATTAATTAACATTATACGAAACTGTAGATATTTATTATGCGATAAATAAAAAAAGTTAAAACGTCAATTAAATTGTCTGTGGTTCTCAACAAATTAGCGCCGAGATTGATTGGCGCGTTGTAAAGTGGTTTATTGTTATTGGTATGTTGCAACATTACACACCTACATATTATTACAACTTCGTAATAAAAGATTGTTACACAGTTCATAATATACATAAATTATAATGTTGTTAGATTTTAGAATAGATTCAATCAAACTACCTAGCCTTTTTCCAACTATGTTGCGATCGCCTTCCAGACTAACAGGATGCAGCTGAATACCAATATTTTACATGGAGCAACTGCCTATCTTACCGCGTACCGCTTCCTTCACAATACCCAATTTACTAAACCAAATACCTATAGACATCAGAGAGTCAATGAATAGTAAAAACATAAAGCGTAAGCTGAAAGAACATACATCAATTCGATTATAACTTAGCTGTTAATTAGCGCGTTGATTAAACCTCAGGCCATGGCATGCTAAGACAGACCCCAGAGGTCTAATTGTGTACTTTGTTTAAGTTAAGGAACTTGTAATTTTTTTAAATAAATAAATAAATCTGATCCTCACAACACTAAACCGTTTGATAAGACTGGTTGTCAGTCCTTTGGGCTTCTAACTACCCATGAAGACTGTCAAAAAATCTACGAATAACAACCGGGTCCAACGGATTAGCGTGCTTTCGTAGATTATAGATAGAGTATTTATTATTTAATAATACTTTCTGGGATCATCTTCAGCAGTTGGGAGCAGTTCCTAAGTCAAAGGATGTCTTCAGTGGGATCCTACACTTTCCCATCTTTTGCAGCAAAAACTAAACCGCTTGAATTAACGAGCTCCATGCAACTAACTACACCCAATATATAAAAACCTTGCATCACAAAACGATGCATATCTCAGTATAATAACACTATTTTGTACTTTTGTTTAAAAAAGATAATCAGCCACTGATGCCACGTCTATTCTGACACCTTCTCACCAAGATTTAATTAACAACTCTCTGATATTTCTTCATACGTAATTAATTACTATTACACGCCTTCGGACTCATAAAAACATTCACAATAGCTTTTGAAAGAACTGACCACGTAACCACTTGCAGTTGACATAAACTTTATTACTTTATTAATATGGGTTGTATTGCTTTGTAACAAGTTTGTCGGTAATGTGGTATTCTTAAAAAAGAGGTATACGATGGCTATTCATCATTCGTATAACAACCGAACATAAATAACAGATTTCGGGCGGTTTATTCCGCTTAGTTAACTTGAGTTTGTTCCTTTTAAGTAAGAATTTCCATGCAGTTTTGGATTTGGAGATTTTTATCTTGAAGACCACAAAGATTGCTGAAGGCAGGTATTTTTTGGGCATTGCAAGATACCTATACCTTTATAATTAGGTACCTGTGGAAGATTTACAGGTAACCTCATTGCATGATTTTGATCAGTGTAATCTCCAACGTAATTTCGAAGGACATAAAAACTGAAAATACTCCTTTTCGATAGGTAGGGTAAATTGTGCTTGTCACAAAACTTTAAACTAAAATAGTTTAGGGTAGTTAAAAATGTCCGAATTCACGTTACGTTCACGTGTCACGTTCTTGCTTAATGCTATGACTTCAGTTCACAGATTAATGCTGCTGTTCACATGCTTGATAATTATTATGAAAATGGGAATAGTCACACATGGAAAAGTTTCAACATGATCACATACATAGATAAAGATAAAACAAATCAGCGACCAGCAACTTTAGCAAAAACGTATTTAACAAACCACCTATAAAAAACACAAAACGCGAGCTGTCAAAACCCACACACATTCACAGCCATAAAATAAATCAAGTATGGCAGGTGCAAAGCGGAGTATACCATTAGGCTAATTCAAACCATCTACCGATAACAAGGTTATATTACACCAATTAACAGCCATTTTACATTTGATTTTATTGTGGCATAATTAGAGCCGCCGAAGGTTTGAAACCACTGGTTTTATGCCGTCTAGTTAGAAGCTATATAAATGTTATGGGTTAACAAGTCATAATTCTAAGTTAGAGGCTAGAATTAGCTCGGGTTGGATTGGATTTTAATAATGTGTAGTGTATGTTTGGGCAAACAGAAATGATTTATACAGAAACAGAATAAACAAAAGACAGGTAGCAGAGTGGTGGAAAGATAAACTCGTAAAAACTTAGGCCTTATACACACTTGTATTATTTTGGTGTCCATTGCGTGGCATGTGATACAAGGTTTGTATCATAATCGCTAGTTTGGACACAAAATTATACGCGATCATTTGAGTGACCGCTAACCCTGTTCCCATGATTTTGGCCCACCGAACATACATAAATAGACACATCCCCTCTCACAGGGAGGAGACCTTTTTTTTGAGGATGGGAAATCATCAAATGACCCCTCCGGAGTGTCAGACTCTTACTGACTAAAACCCACCCGTGTTCCTTCCTTAGCCCTTTATGTACTAGGGCAGCGGTAACCCTTTCGGACGATCCCGCTACCCTGGCAGGAGGGAGGAGACCTGCGTCCAAGCAGTGGCAACATTAAAGGCTGATAGTGTATGTGAGTGAACAAATTATACCTGTGTGGACAAAGCCTTAACAGGTTCACTGTCCACAAAGTAGACACAATAGTTAAACAATCAACATGAATCATATGTGATTCATGGAACAGGGAATGGGTTAAGTTAGGTGATACACATAAAAAGAACAGCTGCTGTACATTGAGACTACCCACTAGAAGAGCTTCATGCGAACATTGAGACCAAATGTTTTTAGTTTACATAAAAATCAAAGAAAGATTACCTACGGTTTGTGAAGTTTATAATATCATTCGTTAATCATGGTCTTAGAAGGGAAACAGAGGCACAGACTACGAATAAAGTGCTTAAATACATAATTCTTTTCCCAAACACCAAACACATTTTTCCGAATCATTAAAAAAAATCAACAAGCACTTCTACAAAAAGATTTTAAAAAGTCTGTATTTAAAACCTTAATTACAGTCCCTGTTCTAAATTTAAAATAAATAAAATCTTAATGTAAATTGTGTGTGTATGTTTGTGCATGATACCGTCACTAATCACCTCAGAACGTACTCGGTATAATTTCCTCGGACATTATCGAACGCAAAACAAATCGGATGGCAAAAAACAACAGCCTGTATAATTGATGGTTGCATGCACAACTTGTGTGTTTAATTACTAGTTTCTGCACCGGGTTTTGCTTGGCAAACATTATGGAGAAAAAACGTGCTACACGCCAGCACATCAAGCTACTACAATCTGTCAAATTTCTTTAGTAGATTTTCAACATTATCGCTAAAGCATTAAGGATCTAGGTTGATTGGGAAAATTTGACAGTTTCGGGTAGCTTGACCTGCTGGCGTCTGTACATACTATAGTTAGTTAGAGTGTCAACATAACACGTGTTGGTACAACTCTAGAGCTACTTGCATTTGTAGTGATGGGATGCTTAATGAATATTGCAATAACTATCATAGAAAAACACATAAGGGAGGTATTATAAAGTTACCTATTTTGTATGCATTTTTATTTATAGATTATTGAGGTAAAGAAAAGTTAAATCTTTATATTCTCTGTAAGCTAATATTATTGATTCATGCAAACGAACAAAACATCTTTGCATGTTTTGTAGGAATTAAAAAAACATTGATTACACGATTCATGAATAAATCGATTGTTTGTATCGAGACGAACGGATTGATTGAATTATCATATCAATGCAATTACATATAACACGGATATGGATAGCACGCAGATGTATTAAGTTACTTCATACGTCATTTTGAAATGATTTCTTGTCAGAAACGCATACATTCATTAGGTATAATATTATTAGGCATTCATCTATTAATTAATAATTAGCTAGAGCTGAATATTGTGTGTATGTTTCGAATTTATTTAATACTAGCAGCGCCTCGTGGTTTCACTCGCATAAGTTTCGATCCCGTGGGAATATCGGGATAAAATGTATCCTATGAGTTAATCCTGGTTATAAACTATTTGTGTGCCTATACAAATCCGTTTAGTAGCTTTTGCGTGAAAGAATAACAAACATCTATCCTCACAAACTTTCGCGTTTATAATATTAGTATGTAGTAGTTAGTACTATTGAATCACTATTTCATGAAATATCAATCAACAGGGTTATACAGGGTTATTTGTAAAACACCAGCAACCTCTTAGGAGGTCATTGTACTCATCATTATGAACAACTTTTACTATGGGACCAAAACTGAAATCGCGAAAAAAAAAATCAGCTGCTCCCTACATTTTGACGAGTTATGCGAACACAAATGTAGGGAACAGCTGATTTTTTTTTCGCGATTTCAGTTTTGGTCTCATAGTAAAAGTTGTTCATAATGATGAGTACAATGACCTCTTAAGAGGTTGCTGGTGTTTTACAAATAACCCTGTATAAACTTAGAAGGTTGTATCGATGATTTTAATGATTATAAATTCTGTAAATAAATTATAACGGTCGCGAATCATATTTTGTTCAACATACACCCTGACACTGACCTGTAAATTGCAAAAATGGTAAGAAAATTTTAATTTCGCAGCCTACTCTGGCGTTTCCCCCATAAGTGTTAGAAGTCAATTTATTGGCCACAAGGTGGTTTCCTTAATCCTAATAGTCCTGCATCTTAAGAACCATTAACTTCCAGAATACAAGCTGGACTTATTTTGGGAGTTGGTAGATCATCCATTATTTGCTGCTGTACCTCAACACCTTGATAAACATTCTATTCCTCAGTCATCACAGAAATAATCAGCATTCACAGCGAATTTCCTCAATTTTTGTAACAAAACAAAATTGTTGTTAGCATAAATCAGCCTATAATGTTCCCACTGCTGAGACACAGGCATACTCTTTATAAGAGGCAGTGGGCTATAATCTACCACGCGGGCCCCGTGCGTGTTGATAGATGTCACATGTCTTCGAATTTTTTGGCTCTAGGACGTGCCGGTTTCCTCACGATGTTTGATGTTTTCCTTCACCGCTTTGAGAGCAGTGGTGATGACATTATTTACACATAATAAAACGCCTGCCTGGGTTCGAAATCATGACTTAAATTTGCTAAATTGTTGTTAAATATTTGTTTTTTCTCTTAATTGGCATACCGCTAAACTTTCTTAACTAAAACTCATATTTTTCCTAAAAATTATCATAAGTAGGTGTCAAAACATCGTGATCATAACCATTAGTGAAACTCATAGAAAACGTACAATAAACATATTTCATTAATTTACCATTAAATGTCTTCGTAAATAATGATCGAACGCACGGTTGCGCCCACGCATCCATTTTATGGCTTAATTTTTAGGGTTCAGTAGGAAACTAGGGAATATTAATTCCTATAAATTATAATAATCTAAATGTTATGGTTCACCATTTTCTCATTTAATAATTTATGTGATTAAATGAAAACAAAATGGATGGATATTGCGGTGATTTAGAAACTCTTGTCTATCGATTTCTACAAGAATAATTATAAAATAACTGTAAATATTCGTAAAACTGTGTACTTATTGTTCATGTAGTTCATGGTGAGTTAAGTTCGATAACCGATCTATTTTGTAAAATTCTCACCGTGAAAACTTAAAGTTTGTTTTTTAATCCCGGATACTAATCCGACATTTAAGTCTTTTGTGTTTGCGTTTTTTTAGTATAGGAATTTGACATTACACCTGTCAGATTATTCTCCGGGTTTAAAAAAACGAGCCTTAGGTGAAGTGAGCTTGAAGTCAATGCTGTCAATCCCTAACAACAGCTGAAACGACAACTCATTTCATCTAAGTTTTCACGGAGGCAAAATTCACATAACTCATAATGTCATTGCTACGACTTCGATCACCAAACGAATCTTTTACAGTCTGAAAACACCAACAAGAATACAATCACAATGAATGCTATGAATTATAATTACAAGAATTTACATTTAGCCCACCAAAAATAAAAAGAAATGAGCTATACGGAACTCATTACGTCCTAGCTCCACCGACTGGACCAGGCATTCAACTCAGCCGCATTTTTACGAGTATTCTGTGGAAAACTAATGTATTTCAACTGTTTATTGTAATTCCTACAGCTTGTTTGTTTGTGTGTTCAATATCTTTGTGATGACAGGTGCTATAGGGTATTTATTGTGTCTATTGTTCAGAAAACAGTTTAAATGATTTTAATTTATATTTCTTTATTTATTTTGAGAACTGTATTATTATGGATAGTTTCCTGTGTTTGTTTTCTTTACTGTCTTTTTTATTTTTTTTTTATGTGTCTATCCAAGTCGAATTGGCAGACAGATTTGATTAGTCTGGTCGGTCTGTCAGAAGTCAAAACAGTCATCAATGGTTCATGCTAAAAAGTAAAGTCAAGGTTTTATTGCTATGAGTCTGCTGGAGTCAGCTATACGTCTTTAGTCTCCCTCCTGATAGGTAATAAGATGATCTCTATCAATCTGCACCATTCATTTGCTGCGCAAGCCTTAGGACTGTGAAGTGTATTGGACATAGACATTGTGTTATTGCATTTTGTAATTGCCTCCAAGACTTGAGGGTCCAGCAGTGGACGTCTTTCGGCTGAAATGATGATGATAATTGCCCGTTACAGGTCTGGAAAAATACCCGGAGACCACACTAAAAACTTCCCAAGCCTAACCACATCAAAAGCAAATGATCAAATAAATTATTTGAACAGTATCTTCGCCATGATGCAATCGTCGGCCATATGTAAACTACTGTATTCGTGTCAGAGAGCTAAGTACCTACATTTACATATGAATCGTATGTATTAATACATTGGCAATTGACACCCGTCTTAAATCACATGTTATAAGACCCGTTTCTAGGGGCAAAGATTATTTGAGGCAGATGTGAAGACTTTTATGCCTATGATGTGTTGTGCTTCGGTGCGGTTGAGCAAAGGTACGAAAAGTTTTAGAAATAGGTCATCATCATCATTTGCCTTGTCTTTTCTGAGTTATTATTGGTTCGGCTTCCAGTATAACCGGATGCAGCTGAATACCAGTTTTTTACATAGAGTGACTGCCTATCTGATCTCCACAACCCAGTTACAGGGTAATACGATCCCCCTTGGTAAGACTGGTTGTCAAACTTATTTATAGGTATGACGTTAAAAGTTTGTTAGATATTCAGTCTAAGTATTGAAAGTAACTTAAATGAAAATTTCTAGCTAATTGTATTTTCGTTTCATATCAAAATAAAGTTTTTACTGGTGACAAAAAATATGAAGTTATTCAGAATAATCATTAATCTTTTTTATATTTTTTTCAGATGGGCAGTAGATTCTTTCAGTGAAAATGTAATCGTAAAATATCTTTGTCATATAGAAGAGATATAGAAGTTAAAAATTAAGCACAAACTGTATCAGCACTTCATAAAATCACAACCATGACAAATTAAAAAAATTACGAAAATAAAAATAATATCAAATAAAATAACGGAAAGTGCAGTCCGCAACAATACCTAATCTCTGACAGAAATAAGAAACATAAAACAGCAACACCCGAGGCGGATCATAAATTTAACTGCCGTTTTCTAAAATTAATAACGCATAATTCTAATATAAAACCTTAATGACTGGCGAATAAAGCGATAAACGGCTAATTTACGACCTGCCCGCCCAATAAAAACTTAGCGATAAGTAATCTTAGAAATGGAAATCAATTACTTTGTTTACGTCCAGTTTGTGGCGAGTGATGGGGATTTTTTTCGTCTCATTTTTGTTTAATTTAATCTGTTTTATTGTGGGTTGTATTTTTTCTAGGATTAATTCACGCCTGTCTTGGACTTGATGGATTTAAATATATAAGTGTGTTATAGTTTAAATATTAGCCATCAGGGTCAAAATTATTTATACTGTATAAAGACTTGATTCAATAGAACCGGAGGCAAGAAGCTTTTGAGTTAGGATTTATTACGTAGTGTATTTGATAACAGCACCTACGAAAAATATCGATAGGTGCCGTATGTGGAATACCTCAGGTGCCATTCACACAGGTGCCATTTAGCGGGTGCCCAATGTGGAATACATCTTTTTGCTTACCCATAATTAAGTAAATTGTATTCTGGACACCGACTTCCCTTCACCATTGCATAGTTTTTTTTTTAAATTACCTACCCACCTAACTACTTTTAATAATGACTAGTAGACAACAAAATATCACAACCAACAGAATTAAAATAATATGTTATTAAGATTTTGTAGGACACGATAAGAATTAACATAATCATATTACTTTGCATTATATTACAAAAATATTCAAATTAAATGTGTAAAATAATAATTATTTTAGTTAATTACTTTTGTATTTACATGGCCATATGGGAATGCAGGAACATAGCGTTACAGTTGCTCCATTAAGACTACCGGTATTTGGTAATGACGTTATAATATTTAAATGACATTAGTTGGCTACTGGCACGAAAGCCCTGTGGTTTAATTACGTAACATTACAGTGTGAAACATTCTAAGTGATATAAAAGTAGCGAGATTATTGCCAATAGGAAAAATGTTGCTACTGTTCAAAAATGTTGTTATGCTATCTTAAATGTTACTATGCTATCTTAAGTCCTAACTGAAATCACATTCTCATACAAAGTAAACGGACATTTATAAAACTGCAAACTCGTGCAATTTTATATCCAAAAAACCACTCAAGTGCGAGTCAGACTCGCGTACCGAGGGTTCCGTACAAATTTGTAGGTATGTAACTAAAAAAAATAGGTTTTCGGGTTATTTCCTTTACTTATGCTATATGACATTGCTTCTTGCCAAATTTCATGATTCTAGGTCAACGGAAAGTACTCTTCAGGTTTTGATTCCATTGCGATTGTTAAAATTTGCAACATAAACGGAACATAAACGACTGTATCTTTTGATTGCGTTCACTTAGAAGTTTAATTTGTTCACTGCTTCAAGGGATTGCAGCCTTAAGTATTTTATATTAATTTCAACTTGATAACACCACACGTTCCTGAGAAAAAGGGTCTTGACAGACGGTCAGACAGACAGACAACAAAGTAATCTTAAAAGGGTTCCGTTTTTCCTTTTAAGGTACGGAACCCTGAAAATAAATTATAAAAACTATATATAGCAGAATTAAATTGTCGGCGTTGGGAAAAATAACGTTAATTTGCACAAAAATACAAGCAACATATTTTACGGCGGTATTTAAAATTTTACGACTATGCAATAAGTGTAAAATTCACATAACATGTTTTTAACACCAACATCGTATACGTTTCTCGATATAAAATCGGCGATCCCGATTTCGCATCGATTAAATCGAGTTTTTACGATATATCGATAGATAAGATAATGTCGAGTCGGTGTGCATTATTTTTAATGTACTTTAAGTGCGTCGATAGTGTAATTTGGTAGCTGACTGTACACGACCTCGAATTTAAAGGACTTTTTATGTTAAGTGCGAATGAAATTGCGGACTTTAAAATGTTAAGTAGCAGGTTTTATATTTAATTTATTTGGCTTTAAATGTATTTTATGAACTGCTATAAAACGTTAAAAAAGGAAATATATTAAATATCAGCTTTATTTTTTTCGGCTATTATGACTGCCACAGTACCTATGTTGAAATCGTTTCGAAATCTTGTTTTGTGTTAAGAAAATTCATACCTGCAAAAATAAAATAAAATAAACTAATTAGTTGATTAAATTAATGGAGTTACCATTGGTCGTAAGAAATAACTTACCCTCCAGCAGTTTTCAGCAGCTCTCTCTCTGTCTATCCACAGGTAATAATAATAAATAATAATATCCCTGGACATTTCACACAGCGCCATCTAGTCCCAAGCTAAGCAACCTAATGCTTGTGTTATGGTAACAAGATGGCTGATAAACTACTTATATACATTTTTTTTTTTTTTAAAACACCCAGACTCGGAACAAATACATGTAGGTCATACAAATATTTGTTCCATGTGGGAATCGAACCCGCGACACGCAGTGCAGCAGTCAATCGCTTAACCACTGCGCCAACCGTGCCGTCGTGGTGTGTTCCAAGACAGGTATTACGGGAAACCCCCGTAAGCAACCCCGCTGGCAGTAAGAAGTCACTGGTAAGAGCAGTGGACTTACAAGTTGTAGATCGTGGGGGTATATTACATTGCCCCACTCGCCACCCGCCACCCGGTGGCAACTGGGAATTTTATTCCCGATTGCCATCTGGTGGCAATCCATGTGGGGGCGACTGGGAATATACCATAGTGGGTTCGAAGCCAGGGAGGCGCTTTACTTTGTGTAAATAATTTCATCACAACTGCTCTCAAAACGGTGAAGGAAAACATCGTGAGGAAACCGGCATGTCCTAGAACCACAAATTCGAAGACATGTGACATCTACCAACACGCACTGGGCCCGCGTGGTGGATTACGGTCCACTCCATCTCACAGAGAGGAGGCCTGTGTCCCAGCAGTGGGAACATTTTAGGCAGATTATGTAGGTAGTTTGCTTTCGTCGACCGTAACTATAGAAACGCTACTGCTAAGGGCAAACCTGAAAAAAAATCATGGTAAACAAAGTTAATGCCTTGTTATTAAATAAATATTTATACTGTCAGAAACTTATAATTAATATAGGTAAGTCTGAAATTGCCAATCCGCCTTGAGCAAGCCTGGTGATCAATGCTCATGGCTTCCACAAATAACCAGTATAAGCTGACTTCTGATTGTTCGAAAACCGTATACAATGCGAGGTCAGCTAAAACTGAAAATGTAAAACTTGATGTGTAGCCGTGTGTACCCTTGCCCTGCAGTGGTACAATAATAAGCTGGTATTATTTACAGTCGGAAATTGTTATGCTGAAAATCAATCAATTGCACACCATCTATGCACACCATTAAAGTTTTAACAGTTGACGTAAAGCAATTAGTAGCTCTACCTATTTGTCTGGAATTTATCCCACCGTTTTCTTAGTAAAATCTCATTTTACACTTAACTACTTGGCAACGTAATTCACACTATTACCGCCAATGGAAACCAGTAGGCTGTCAACTTGCTACCAGGATTATATTAATAGCAAAGAACATACCATAATCAGTTGAGAAAAGTGGTAAAATGTTACAATTTGTAGAAAAAAATTGATACGTGCGCGCTTACTAGAAAATGAGTCGCGTTCGATACAAACGTGTGTCTATGCTGTGAGAAAAATATAGTTAAACCTCATTATTTAGATACTGTTTTTTTACGATGACTTGTAGAGACAATTCCGGGTTGTCGATGAAATTATGGCGCTCGATTGACGCGGGGGCGCTGTTGGTAAACATCTGTGCAAATGTTTTGTGACATAATGTATTGAAAAAACAAGATGGCGACGTTAGTTCCGATTTTGGCCACGCGCCAAAAGATCCTTGTATGTACATCTTTTCATTTTATCGATAACTCTCAAAAAACAGTCTCTACAAGTACAAAATCATCGACAAAAAACAGTACCCACTGATCACCGCTTTAACAGTGACTGAACTTTCGTTTGGCAAGCATGTTAGGGTCTAGTATACAAACGTATTTGTAAGAACGTTCGCATTCTAATCTAATAGTCTCAATCTGTCAAAAATACAATCAATTTGGCAAGTTTTTGACATTGATTGTCGCTGAGATGAGATTGCGACTTCAGCTTGAACATTTTTTTAAGTACGAGAATTTATTGGCCTCCACATATTCTAAGCAGTATTCTATCATGAAAAAGATGACTGACATCGGCTTCTAGTCTTCATGAAACTTCTTTATTATTATTTTTTGCACTGACGATGGCGTATGTTTTGTCCGACCAGTAGGTACATAGCCATATGCAGCAACCAGTAGGTAGCTTTGTCGTTTGCCATTTTTAAGTCTTGGAAGGTGCAGTTAGTTATGCACGACGAGTAGGAGGGAAGATGCTGCATAATATACTGGAAATTAAAGTATCAATATTTTTCATTATTTCTCGTGAGGCTTTGAAATGAAAATTAATCGTCTTTTATTCCGATTAGGCTGAGAATCAGCACTTTTCGATCGTCAAAATTACAAAGGACAGTCCACCAAAAGGACGGCCCTTCACCACTTACTAGTGCTTTCCCTGAGAAGAAGTGGCGCTACAAACTCCCCAGCAGCACAGCTGTCTGTTCAGAAAAAACCTTGCTTCTATACTAGAGTTTGAGTTCCCATGTCAGTGTCAGACCTCTTTGAAGGGTAATTCTCGTAATTTTAAGAACGTTACAGTCTGATCTTAGTCTCGACCTGTCAAAAATACCTGTAATTTCCCTACATTTTTGACAAGTTTCTGACATTGACTGTCGCTGAGATGAGATTGCGAATAGATTTTAAACGTTTTTAATGACGGGAATTATCCTTCCGATCTACTGATGCAGTTCGGGTCTAAAATTTCATCATTTGACTAAATCAAAAGCAAGCAACATACTCGATACTGCATTCATACATTTACGACACACGTCCGGCATGCAAGCGATGTCGGTACATACCCTACAAATACGAATAGTATTAGTAACTCTCAGACAGACGGACGTAACATTCCGGATAAGGCATCAAAGGCATGTTACTGTTATTACTGTGTAAGTGTTAGCCAATATTATGTAAGTGTAAGGAAGAAAGGATGCAGTTTTTTAGTATGTGAATTCATTTGCAGCTAGTTGGACATGTATAATAATCTGCCTAGCCTTTTCCCAACTATTTTTGTTATTGTCTTCCAGTCTATTCGGATGCAGCTGAACCAGTATGTTGCGTGGAGCGACTGCCTATCTGACCTGCACAACCCAGATACTGGGTAACACCCCATTACATTATACCCTTGATAAAACTGGTTGTCACGAACGACAGCCGGGACCAACGGCTTAACGTGCTTTCCGAAGCACGGAGGCGCTTCGACTGTTATCATTTAGCCACGAAGCCCTTAATTTACAGCAAATACAAATTGAAAAGTATGAAGTATTTTTTTCTGAACACGGAACGCAAGCAGAACCAGTAAACAAGGCATCACTCTTAATAAATTCACATCACTCACCACTAGCACATAGAAACATCTAGCATGTGCGCCATCCAGCAGCGTCTGATACTTTTTGCGCCAATTACACATACCGTCGAATGCCCCGCGAAACTCAAGCGTCGCTGGATTTTGTAGAATTTTTATTGGCGATACTTATCCATGTTTGTGTGACTATGAATTGCGGAATGAAAGAAATTAAGTGCATTTGTGTAACGGTACGCAGCTGTGTGGACGTGGTGTGGAGGTGAGGGTTCCGTCCGTCATTCCTCAGTTTTCTTTACTTATGACACGAGCTATACCTTAATAAGTATTTAGAACAGAAATAGAACTATTTTATTTTTTGTTTTCTGAATGTATTGGTGTGACTAATCACATTGAATGAACGCAAATGAATACATGTTATAAGTATTCATTGTAAGTTATAAGTATTGTTGACGGCACGGTTGGCGCAGTGGTTAAGCGATTGACTGCTGCGCTGCGTGTCGCGGGTTCGACTCCCGCACGGAACAAATATTTGTATGACCTACATGTATTTGTTCCGAGTCTGGGTGTTTTTCTATCTATAATATGTATGTATTTACAAAAAAAAATTATATAAGTAGTTTATCAGCCATCTTGTTACCATAACACAAGTATTAGGTTGCTTAGCTTGGGACTAGATGGCGCTGTGTGAAATGTCCAGGGATATTATTATTATTATATTATTATTATTCAATATTTATTAGTATATGTATCGTTCGTCTATTATTATTAATTATTATTATCAGCCTGTGATGTCCCACTGCTGGGCAAAGGCCTCCCTACTCTCTTTCCACTTCTCTCTATTTAAAGCTGTTAAGGACCAGTTCTTGTTGAAGGAGTCCAGCTCACCCCGCCATCTCTGTCTAGGCTTGCCGCGATGGTGCTTGCCATTAAGAGGGACCCATTGGGTCGTAAGTTTGGCCCATTGGTCGTATGACATGCGGCAGATGTGTCCAGCCCAATTCCATTTTAGCGTGGCAGCTTTCCAAGTGACATGATTTATTTTTGTTATGGAACGGATGGTCATATTCCTAACCCGGTCTGTTAGTTTGATAACCAGAATACTCCGTTCTGTTGTAAATAGATATTTTAATGAATAATTAATTAAACAGTGGTGGCTCAGTGGTAACGGCTGCGACTTACGAGTTTTAGGGTAGGTTCGAACCCAGACAGGCGCTTTACTTTGTGTGAATTATTTCATCACTACTGCTCTCAAAACGGTGAACCACCGTTTGAAAGCAGTCGTGAAGTAATAATTTGAACCGGCCATGTCCTAGAACCAAACATTCCAAGACACGTGACATCTACCAATCCGCACTGTGTCCGCGTGGTGGATTATGGCCCACTCCGTCTCACCAAGAGGAGGCTTGTGTCCTAGCAGTGATAACATTGTAGGATGATTATGCTTATGTTATTAATGACTTATAGGATAATTAATACGAAAAATATTATGAGAGTAGCCTACACAAGCATACGTGAATATTTCTCTGTGTCTGCCCACTAACCAACCAAGGTATTCGTTATGGATCATCGACAGCTATACAAATATATGATGTGTAAGTAACGTATGAGCTGCAAGACTTTCTCCTAGAATCACGAATGTAGGTGAAAATACTTACAGTTACCTACTACATCCTGTATTTTTCTTTGTATAACCATCTTGAATTGACTTGTTCATATATTGCAAATTCATCACAGAAGCGGCCATTAATATAAATCTCTTATTCTTCGTCATATTTGTAGTCTTCAGGAAGAGTCCGTAACTTCACAAAAACTCAAGCCATTTATTTCAATTACTTGCTTCTGCCCGCGGCTTCGTCCGCGTGGTTGTTGGAAATTATCCCACGAGATCATGCTACCAGGATAAAAAGTATGTCTTTTCCCAGGATGCCATCTATCTCTTTGCCAAATCAGAAGTTCAATGATTTAGGTGTGGAAATGTAACATACAGTTTCAAGTAGAAATCCTCCCCTTAAAAATCGAATTACTTACCCCTTTTTGCCTCGTCAGGGGTCAATTTTTGACAACTTTACATACTTATTATTAATTATTTTCTGTCAAAAGTATTAATACTGAGTTTCGAGTTAATTGAACCGCGCGTTCAATTACTTCCACACAAACTTCAACACCCCTATGACTATACCCCTTTGACGAGTAGTTTTGAAAAACTTACAATGATAAACTTTATTCCTTACTTAGGCGAGTATTCTTGAAAAGTTTCAAGTTTATTAACCTAATGCAGAAGATTTTTCATATAAACTGTATCCCCACTTTTCACCCCCATTTCGAATTTCGAAAAACCCTTTCTTAGTGGATACCTACTCTTCACTAAGAACACACCCTCCAAATTTCATGTCTCTAGTACCAGCGGTTTAGGCTGTGCGTTGATATATCAGTCAGTCAGTCAGGACTTTGAATTTTATATAATAGAGATACCATTTAGAGGCATGTTTGAATTGTCAAAAGAGTCGATCATTCAGAAAGATGAAGCTTATTGTCCATTCCAAAGTGTAGTAGGTTCTGAGGTTCAGAGAAGAACGAGCAGAAACTCCTAGGAAAACATATAAGAGTGCTTATTTCTGGCCTCTCATAATTTCCAACATAATAACAGCAACCGCTGGTAACCAAAGTTAGGTAATAAATAAAGAATAGTACGTTAAGGATTAACATAAGTTTGACCACAGAGTACAGTAATTGGGGTTACACCTCTTCAGAAAATGCCAGTCGGTCAGACTATATTTTTCAATCATAAAACTTCGCCGACCACAGCCTACTCCTCAGAAAAGGCCTCTTCAAGTTTTTATCACCAAGAAATTACACAGCAGTTTAGTTTTATGCCAGACCAATTCTGAGCCAATTTGTTTTTTATATAAAAATGTATGTTTGCCAAGCAATTATGAATTAACTTAAAAAGTCGAGTTCTCGGATAGAAATGTTCGCGTTATGCCTTATAAGGTGCATCTATAAACATGTTGTTAGCTTGTCGGTAAAACTTAATGGGCATCTGTTTTTGCAGTGCAGAATTAAATAAACTATTAGTTGTTATGCAATTTAGCTTATAGCTTCTTAAGTTTACCACTTTTCCTAGAATTTTAATTTATTATTTAGGTGTTTGTTAAGTAAACTAACTAATAAAATGTTTCCACGTTATCTATGTTTATTAGTATGTCGAAGGTAATTCCCATATTTTATTAACAATTTTTTTGCTTGTCACACTGAACTTTAAAATAACATAACTTCACGCTTCGTTTTCCCGAAGAAGGGTTAGACAGAGGTACCTGTAGTACCCGCATTTCACCAGTTTCAAAATCAAAAGTCATTCATTCAAATCAGGCTGAGAATCAGCACTTTTCGAACGTAAAAATGACATAAGACAATCCCCACCCTTCACCACTTCCTAGTGCTTTCGCTGAGAAGAAGTGGCGCAACAAACTCCCCGGCAGCACAGCTGACTGTTCAGATAAAAAAAAACTTGCTTCTATACAATAGTAGGTATGCAAAATAATTGACAACACGAGTCACAGAACACCAAGTTCAATTGTTTGCCATGTGTCAGTTTAGATAGGTGGCGAGGCTATTGCTATCAACCGGACACGACTTTAACCACTCTGCTCGACTAGATTTTGACATATGACATATCAGCTGACTCGACGGGATGTTGCGAATTACGTCATGAAATTCAGTAAATAACACCAACTTTCAGCATTCAAATTTATTAAGAAAAATATGTTTCCGCGCTTATTTTATACAATATATTTGTGGCAAATATCTTTAATTATTTGTTGAGGTCGGTCAAACTTCGTTAGTCTATTACGAAAGTTGTATAAAATAGGTATTACTACACCTATCCAAAAGGTAGGCACCTTAAACTCGCTGGAAATATGTACATATACAACCTATTCTCTTGCTGAAAATATGCAAAAGGGAAAAATAAAGATATTATCATTCTCTCCGCGTTCTTACTTTTACCATTTTTCTTACTTAAACTACTTTTAAAACGCAATCAAGTCTTGATAAAAATTACAAAAAATTGTGTTTCGACATGACACTTCTTAGTGCTGACCATCCGTCCAGTTTTCTTATTTCGATTAAAAAATTGCATAAAGCCTAATCGATATTCGAATTTGCAAAAAAAAAAAAAAAACATGGTGTAGAAACTATATGAACTCTTTGGTATATTTTTCATGAATTAATTTATTTTTGAAATTAATCATTTTAATTACCGTACGTGTGTGTACACGTACACGTACGGTGTGGTTAGGTGTGTAATTTTTTATGGTTCCGTACGTCCAAATAAAAAAACGGAACCCTTGCAGGATCACTTGTGTCTGTGGGTCTTGTCTTTTCTTATTTGCTTCGAATCTACTGGACCGATTAAATTGAAATTTGGGTGTACCAAATTTCAATTTAATCGGTCCAGTAGATATATATATCATATGAATCTTATGAATTTCTGTGACCCAAAGACGGACGTGTAACGTAAATAAATTAATTTGGACGTAAAAAAAAATGGGGTCACTCTTGGGGGGCAAACTAGAAAAAAAAAAATCTTTGCTGTACCTCTGTGTGACATATCAAATGAAAGGGCTTGTTGTGGGGGTTTTAAATATATTTGCTTAGTAACTAAAACAAAAGTTATGTGGCCGTCTGTCTATGTGCCGGTCGGTCTGCCTCTCTGCCGTCTGTACAAACCTAAACTAACCGTAAAATCTAGATTTTGACCAATTTGCACCGGCCAGCCTTTCTTACAGGGTGAACGCGGGCGTTTTCGTGGACGCGCGTTGTGGGACAAAGTAGGCACTCCTTATGTCCCAAGCTGCCGTTCTGTAGCTTGGGATAAAATTTTAAGAACTTTAATTGTCTGATTTCTAATTTAAATGATCTGAAAATACTTTTATGGAACCCATAATTTCGTCATGTCAGTCTGTGCGTGCGTTCGGATGTTAATGCCATTAACCATTTTACTCGTAGACGTTAACGAGTGTTAATAACACTATATCGTATTCGTATTCTATGCACGCAAAATGGTGTAGTAAAATTACGATAAACATAATTAGAGGTAGCATTCCCCATGCATGTATCCGAGGGTTGAAAAAAATCTATGCACACAAGCGTGTGGGAGGTATTGTTTGAACTTATAATTAAAATTATAAAGATGTTTCTAATTGACTTTAACTTTTAAAGTCAATCGTTTTTGAGATATGAGATATTTTCGTTTAAAACCGCAGAATTAACTTGGTTTTTTACAGTTTTTTCGAGAACTTTTATGAAATACAAACTTATTTCTGCATTCGATCAAATTAATGATATGCGCTGTGCATGCGTAAATATTCATCCCAAGTACGGGACCTTTCACTGTGCATGGTCCGACATACACTTGGCCAGTTTTTTTTTTAAATTTCGTTGGGAAACTACCCCAAAAAGTAAACAATTTCTATTACTCAAGTAAACTAATATAAATAAAAACTACCAAGCTCATACAGCTAACAAAACATAATGAAATGTAAAGTTTTTGCGGAATACTTAATTAATCTATCATCATTTCCCAAACTTTTGCTAAGCCTATCTAAAAATGTATACTGGGCATTCTGTAGCAAACTATTAGAAAGTATCAAAAATTAATAATTGCACAATAAATAAAAATAATTTTGAATAGCGAGCGCATTCCGAATATAAATTCAAATATAGAAACAATTCGGCGCGAAATTGAATAAATGACTATCTATGGTCATAGGTCCTCTGTTATTGACTCAGTTTCAATATAATGTCCAAAAAACGATTACAATTACATTAGGAAAGCATAAATCATTATTATAAATAATGCTTGTTGTATTTAATGCTTAAAATAATTTTATTTCAATTTCTGAGAATCGATTTCTGACATTCGTCATATTAATTACTCGGGTCAATCGAAATTAAAAAAAAAAATCGCTTGGCATAATCGCTTTCGCACATCATTACGATAAAAAAAAACAACAATGGTCGGCGATTTTGAACACAAATTAAGTAGTGGTAATGAATAATACGGGTTATTGGACCTGTGTTTCAATATTACGTTATGATTTGGGCATTTTCTTGTTTTTTATAATATTTGTAATAATATTTTTCACATTTTACATCTTATCTACATGTGTGTTGTGTGACTTTTGTGAAAAGTAAAAATGTAAACACGCACGATTGGCGCGAAACTTCGACTTTAGATATCAAAAAACTACATTACCACTACTTATTTAACATGAACAATGGATGAATTCGTCAAATAATTAAATCATGTATTATTTATTGCCCCTGTGGTGGAGTTTGGATTTTCGAAATCCCCAATTTTTATGTTTTTTAGCCTCGACCACCACTGTCATCAAAATGGCGATTATCGCATTTACAGACTTGAATTTAATAAAGGTAAATTAATAAACTTGCGCGCTAAATATGGAAGATTGAATGGCGATAACATATGAGTTTTTTATCCAACTCTCTTAATTAACGCACATTCATAAGATTTGATGGGTAGCATAATCAATATTTACATTATCATTAAGGGTGTCGTATGTCGTCATTTCAAGGTCCAATGGGACCCCTTACTGAGCCAGCGGAGGTTCGTGTGTTCGGGTCCATTCGGGGGCGCTACCGAACTATACGGTTAATTGCAGTAAAATACAATAACACTGACCTACCTATTTTGACCAGTTTTGTTACCCAGGCACTCCATACACATCTGCTCTAATTACATACCCACAGCAAAATATCAATTGAAAACGTCATATTTTAAAACCGCAATAGATTCCATTCACCAGTATCAATTGTCTCCCCCATCATTTACCTGACACACACGTGTCATATAATTCCATTCCACTTATTCAGCAGTACGCTTCAATTAATATATTATCCTTTTATTAGTGACCCATATAATTTTATACTGGAAAACCAATTTATTTTTTTAATACTGCCACAGATAAAAAAATGCAGAAGACCCATAGAATAAATATGATAGACACGATACCACAGAGCAAATAAAACAGTAGACTTGATTTTACCATTTTAAAAATTCAATTGTTTTTTTAAATATGCTTTTGTTTTGTTCAACGTAATCTAATCTATCTATCGCACTCTTTTGTACAGAATAGAACTTTTGCCTTTGTTTTTAGTGTTGTCATCATCTTATAAAAAGTTATTATAGTGACGTCATAATAGCAACAGCTGCTAGACGGTTTAACGATCGTAATAACTCAAAAGAATAATTATATAGCTAAGTGTATGAGTGTATGTGTGGTTGGTTATAAGGAGTTAGTGCTCAAGACTTTTGCAGTGGTGCTACTGTGAATTGGCGACTGTAGGTATTTGCAAAAAAAGTGGTGTCTTTTTTCAGTGGACATCGAATCTCTATTGCAAAGTGAAAAACAGTAAAGTATTTTGTTACCTATTAAATTATAACTGAGTTGTAAAGCACGGACGATAAAACCATCAATAAATTACCAACTTAGCCCCTGGTAATCTAGTGGTTTATTTATAAACGTTGATTACATTTAAGAAAAGAAAGAAAATACGTTTATTTGCGGTAAACATGAAGCATAAAAAGAACACAGACAGACTAAAAAAAAACAAGTTTGGAGAAAACATGCGTTACATCAACGCAAAACGGAAGTAAAGAGATATTTCAAAAACTAGCTTCTACCCGCGGCTTCGCCCGCGTGGATGTCGGAAATTATCCCACGGGAACGTGCTAACAGGATAAAATGTATGTGCTTCCCCAGAATGCCATCTATCTCGCGGGCCCTTTGTGGCTAATTACAGTAGAAAACCAATTGTGTCTCATTAGTGGTGATTAAGAGGGTACCTATATGATATCTTTAAATAAGTACCTACCTAATTAAAAAAAAAACTCAATAACAGAAAATTAAATACCTACCTAAATAAACCTATTTCTGATGATAACTAATCTAAACTCAATAAATAAGCAAAATCCCTAAAAACTAATATCTATACAAATGACTAATCCTACCTAACAGTATTATAAAATAACCTACGGTCACTACGTACACTATCAAATATACTACCTATACTTTAAAATTAAAATCTATACCTACGACTCATATAAAAATAAACCTAAATAACTCTAAAACCTAAAAGGAATAAAAATGAACTCCACTGCGGGTGACCCAACCTACGACAAACTTAGTATTTGCGGTTGGTACAGTACAGACAGTGGTAATCGGGTATAGGGATCGAACCGCAAAATTAAGTTTGTTTTTTATTGTATATACTTTTCCGGGATAAAAAGTACCCAGTGTGGTGCCCAGGATATTAAAGAATAATTATACCAAGTTTCATCGTAATCGAACCGGTAGTTTTTGCGTGATGCCTGAACAAACAGACAGACAGACAGACAGACAGACAGACCGACAGACAGACAAAAAAATTTTTAATCACATATTTGGGTTCTGTGTCGGTCTAGTAACACCCCCTGTAAATTATTTTTTTTATATTTTCAATGTACAGAATTTTCACTTCTACAGATTTATTATAAGTATAGATAGATGTATGGTTAAACTCTCACTAATTATTACTTAACTTTAAGCAAAGTTTCTAAATAAAGAGGCTTCTGCTAAAGGACTGAATAAGAACAAAAGCCATTCAAATGTGGGTTATAATTTAAGGCCGTATCGTCTTCTTTAGGCTTAGCTTTACGCCAATACATCTATTTGTTACTATACTGCTAGAATCGTCACAGTGCTGCGCACAATAAAATTCACAAGCAATTTTATAATGCACTAGTATTAGCATTCGGTCACTTCCTTATTAATTCATAAATCTATTACGTACAGACAATTGTTTATTTATTCGTGCGGCAATTTGACCTCAAACCTTTTGATCCATTTTGAAACCTGAAAAATTAAGGGTGGTACTTTTTTTATCTGTTTGGGACTTGCCACCATTTGGAAGTTATGTCAGCCTTTATTTAAGAAAAGCCTTGATTATATAATCTTTGATGGGAAAATTCAACTTCACCACTTTACTCAACTGTAGACCACTGCTGTTTATAAGTACTCTATTAATTTATATTATATTTTGTGGTTAATAGAAACCTGTTTTAGTAAGAACTTTATTATTTATCTATCTGGCAAAAATAAAACAGCTATTTAGACTTTTTTATTTAAATGAATATTCCATCTTTTACACAGTTTAGATAAGTTATGTAATTACTTTGCGGAAATCCATGACACTAAAATGTTATATAATTCCAAAATGTAGGTATTTAGTTTTAATTCCGTTAATAATCGGCATGCGATGCTGCATTCTACATCCAAGCCTAGATATAGTTTTTTGCGCGAAAACTAAATATTGGGATTTTATATTTATTTAAAACAAATGATACCGTCAATAAAAACACTAACGCATTCACATTTAATATTCTTACAACAAAGTAACAAACAAACAGTCCCACCCCGCACACAACACGCACTCTTGCGCAGGAGGCAATTTTTTACAGCGCTACATGTTCTTATCACGTTTTTACATTCGCATCCAGCCCATGTGTAAATCATTATACATATTACACTTTATTAGGTATGTAATTACATACTTCTTGTATGTGCGAACATACATCGAAAAAATGTATAGCTTTTTACATCCATACATAATGCTATGTCTGTCTATTATTGATTGTAATTGATTTAGATACAGTTGCTTGTAATAGATGAACTTCTAGCGTGTTAGGGTACCTAATGGATTTTTAATTGCAGTTTGAGTAATTAATGATTAGAAGATAGACATGACTTTTATAGGAAAGTGATCGGTTTTCTTCATGGTGGATTAGCGTCATTCATTCTTGATATGGCCTGTCATAATTATTTTACACAGACACGAGTATTATTAATTTCTGTGACGTAAGTCAGTTTCATAGGAACTACAGCAGCTGTGGTATAAGAAGATACTAACATTCAAAATATTTCCTTCAATTAAGTCATTTACAGCCACTTTTGAATTGCAGCAAGAAGCAAGTTTCTTTAACTGAACGGCCAGCTGTGCTGCTGAGGAGTTTATTGCGCCACTTCTTCCCAGCGACAGCACTAGGAAGTGGTGAATTGCTGGCATTTTGGGGGACTGTCTTATGTAATAAAAAAAATAAAAAAATGTATATAAGTAGTTTATCAGCCATCTTGTTACCATACTCGTAACACAAGCATTAGGTTGCTTAGCTTGGGACTAGATGGCGCTGTGTGAAATGTCCAGGGATATTATTATTATTATTAATTTTGACGTTTGAAAAGTGCTGATTCTCAGCCTTATTTAAATAAACGACTTTTTTATTTTGTTTTTTTATTGTCAAGGAGTTGGTCAGTCAGACAGATGAAGGTAGGTCAAGCTCATTGCGAATTCTTCTTTCCTAAAACCTTTAAAACAAGTTTTATGTAACGGTTTACTATAAGGAAGTGAATAATTTCCTATTCCAGAAATACCCATGTAAACAATGACGAAAATATTAAACTTTGCTCAACCAAAAATACGTTGAATAATATTTGCTCAACAAAAATATTGTTACTCAAACACTCAGAGGTATTTGTAAAATTTACCTAAAACCAATATTGGACTCAATGAAAAGAACAACTATGTAGTTGGAATATGTTTTTCACAATAGGCTATTTTCCTAAAAAAAATCGAATTAGTCCGTCAGTTAGTTAGATTATCAAAAAATATGAACACGTATTTTTTCTTTTGTCAATTATATAAAAAATTATGAAGATACCTTCCGTTAAAGTTCCGCGTGACGTGCCACACTTGCTTGCGACACTTTTGCAAGCAAGTGACGTCACGACCCCCCACTCCCAAATTTTGACGTGCTTTATCTTTGTCATAACATAACTGACGGACTAAATATAATCATTATTTTTTACCCAGGCAACTGCCCTATTATGTCATCATCATCATCATTTCAGCCCGGAATCACCCACTGCGGGGTATAGGCCCCTTTCTTCTGCCATACTTCCTGGTTCCGTACGTCTCTCTTCCAGGTGTTTCTCGCGACTTTGACGATATCGTCAACCCAGCGCACTTTTAGCCGCCCCTGTTTTCTTTGACCTAACCTTGGCTATCATTCGGTCACAGCTTTACTCCATATCTCCTCGTCTAGCTAAATGTCGTGCGCAACTTCACTTGAGGCGTGTCTAAGGAGCCGAGCAAAAAGAAAAAAAGTCAGAAAGATCGCTCAGCAAAAACGAAGTACAGACGCCAGCACATCAAGCTACGACAATCTGTCAAATTTCTTTAATAGATTTTCAACTTTATCGCTAAAGCGTTAAGGTTTAAGGTTGATTGGGAAAATTTGACAGTTTCGGGTAGCTTGGCCTGCCTGTCTGTACTAGCGCAGGCAGGCTTTGCGATGCGAGTGCGACGGGGTGATAATGAGGAAGCAACTAGTTCAGAGCTGTCAATTAAGAATGAGTCACATACTCACACGCCACAATTGGAAAGCCTACGTCCAGCAGTAGACTGATCTAGGCAGATGGCGATGAGACAATACACGAGGTCGTAAACCTGGCAAACCAGTGAATAAAATTCGAAGAACGGCCCAATGTGAGTCTTAATCTTCCAATATAAGGAAAAGACTAGTCTATTCATAGCCTCAATCTACACAAAGTAAATAAACCAGCACCAACTTTGCATATAAAACAGCTGAACATTGTCGCTGATCAGTGAGCACTGTTCGGTAATAAATCTCTTTGTAAATACATACATACATCAGTGTTGCTAATTGACGTTTACAATCTCGCTTTGAATCAATGTATCTGTATTGAGGTGAGCGGAACAACTGTTGCTTTGGATACAAGATGGGGGATGAAGCGAAATTGAAAGCGAGTTGTTGGGGTCGGCCTCCAGTCTAAGCAGATGCATCTGAATACTAGTACTTTGCATGGAGCGACTGCCTATCTGTCACCAGTCACTAGGCAACATGCATTGTAAGAGTAGTTGTCAAACTTATGCGCTTCTAACTACCTGTAGACCACCCCCGACATCCACCAACCCGCACTGGGCCCGCGTGGTGGATTACGGCCCTCTCACTCAGAGTGAGTGAGAGCCTGAGTCCCAGCAGTGGGACCGTTATAGGCTGATTATGGGTGCATGGAACTACCAGTAGCGAATGTCAAAGATCTACGAATGACAGCCGGGACCAACGGCTTAACGTACTTTCCGAGGCACGGATGGGTCTCGATGTGTAATGGATAGTCATCCATCCATGAACCGACCGCGGCAAGCGTAGCTTAACCATCTAACAACCCGTTCGGCTGTTATCGCCGTGGAAGGACAACGCTATCGAGCGAGGTGGTATTGAAATGTCAGTATAAAGCGTATGGAAACATGAAAATGAGAAAATAAAATTATTAATTTGTATCAAGTACCTTCCTAATATTTTCAAAAATTAAGTATCAAGTTGGTACATGACAATACGTTAATTTGAGAGAAATGACCTGATGCTGCATCCAAGACCGCTTCTAATGAGGAAACTCTTCAACAGTTATTGATGCCGCTAGCATTTTTTTGCTAATTTAGGCTTTGTTGACCCACTGTAGGACAGACTTGAAATTGTATGAAATCAAATTTTTAATTCGGTAAATAGGAATTACTTTTATTTGTTATATTAAAAATTAAAAATAAGCTAGTCGACATTTCCTGATTAACAAATTAATATTAATAACATGCCCTGTAATCTCCGAGAGGCAAGGCAGAGCAGAGGTGTACCTACCTATTATAGTACACCCACATTTCGCCAGTTTCAAGTCCCATTTAATTAGGAGCGAGCCTATTCCATCAACCAGGCACAAATCCAGACTTCGCGCTGCTTCTGAGAAATTCCTGATGGAAAAACTCAATAACACTTTGCCTGACCTGGGAATCGAACCCAGACATCATGGCTTGCGTCCACTACACACAAGAGGCATACATAAATTAATTCAATATTGATATTGATTGCATCGCTTAATCCTCTCCCTTGCACTAACCGCCAACATCGAAATGACACCGGTAAATATTCATAATTCATTTGCAATTAAACGCGTTGGAAACACAGCAGCCCACAAAATGGCGTAAATGAAGCTGTTTCATTAACTCTATCCTGTTGGCGGGACATTATAATTTACTATTCATTCATAACGTCCGTCAATTTTGGTGTTCGGTGGCCATTTATGAATACGTTATTGTGGTCATTATGTATCGGTGTTTGAAGGATTAATTGTGAGGTCTGGGTTTTATGTTTGAAGGGTGTTATTGTAATGTTTGTCGATGTTTAAAGTTCTACATTGCTTTTCCTTCCCTGTTTAAACTCAGTTTGGGTTTTGGTGACATTGTTAGCTACATACAGTCAGCAAGGCTGTTAAGTGGGTAAAATGCCTAAAGTAAATAGACGTGATCGAGCGGGGTAATTGCGCAACACAATATCAGAAGCAATGGGATTCATCTTGACAGTTCAACAACATTCATTGCGTTGTGGAGCAGACAAATTTTTCGAACATTTATGAAACAATGGATTAGCAATATCCTTCAAAATTATTTAAATGTGATTCATAGTGTGTTACGCAATCAGGTTGCGGATTTTGAGGACATTAATAGCCACACTCAGTCAGCAAGGCTGTTAAGTGAGCAAAATGCCTAGGGTAAACAGACGTGGTCCTATGTGGACATTCAAGTAGATACTTATCGTCATTCTTTGAATTTATGGTGGTATATGCAGGGTCAAATGAGAATGATGACATCATTAATCCGAAGAAAAATACATAAAAAATTTATAGCTGTATTAATTGACACGCGTTTTATTACCTCTTAAAGTAGTATTAATTTTTAATTACTGATTCCAGCCGGTCTTTTCAATAAAAATCTCACGGTGAAAACTTAGGTGAGGTGAGTTGTCGACATAGTTCACAGAATAGCAAGCTAAAGTGGGCCGGCCATATTAGCCGTAGAACCGATGACCGTTGAGGTAGACGTGTTCTTGAGTGGAGACCGCGAATAGGCAAATGTAATGTAGGACGCCTTCAAGCTAGGTGGAGCAACGATCTTCGTAGAGTGGCTGGTAGCAGCTAGATGAGAGTTGCCGAGATGAGAGCTAAATGGCGTACAATTGGAGAGGTATATGTCGAGCTGTGGACCGCTGTAGGCTGATGATGTGATGTGATGTGAAATGCCATACAACCTGATGCTAGGGATCGACACAGCTTACTTCAAGCTCACTTCACCTCAGTTTTCACGGTGAGATCTTTACAGAATAGATCGGCTGATCACTTTGGCTGTCCAAGTTCTAAAATACAAAGACCAAAAACAAAAGCAGCAGACAGATCATCCTACGTAATGCCTGCGTGTGTTGACACATCTCATCTCTCATTCGTCATGGACGTCGCGGTAATCTCTGTGAGCTGCACGTCCGGTGACGGGCGTTAAATCTGCGATGCTGTTGTGACACCTTAATACTGGCCGGATCTTTGACCAAAGAGGCGAGTTTAAACAGAGGGGTTAACGTGTTTTGATGGGGCGTTTATGCCGTTTGGAAGAAAGAAAGAGGAATGGAACGACGCATTTATTTATTCAGTACACAGCCAAGTTCGTAGTTCTTAGTATCTAAACTAAGCAAGTTCTCTTTCACACTTATTCAGGTCCAAAGAAGTGAGGTAGATCCCTTTCCACTTGGAGGTCTGTAGTCAACAGCGACCTGAAGCAAGCCCAAGTGAAGGACTCGACGACTCAGACCCGAAACATCTGACGAAGAATGACGAGGACAGCCGACCCCAAATGAAATGGAATAAGGCTAGGCAAAGAGAGAGAGAGTACACTTAACTAAGTTGTGATAGTGATAGCAAAGGATTTGATTAGATCCATTTCCAGTAATTATGTTTCTTTTGATATTTCTCGTGACCCCGGGGTCCCGGACCTTTGTAAAGAAAGAAAGAAAGAAAATGCATACGAGGGCCAGAAGGCAAGGCAAGGCCGGCGGGGGTGTAAGGCATACGAGGGGCCGAAGCTAACTCGCAGAGGCCCTTTAGACTTTTTAATGAAATAAGGCACCAACCGACGATTATCCCTGTATGCACCATGCAAGTGCACCCAAGGACCACCCCCGGTTGGAGCAGGATTATTGCAACAAAATATACTGGGAACATGAAAACCAAATATACTGGGCTATGGCTTTGGGTGGCTATAGTGGATCGGTTACCTTGAACTATGGAAGGTATATGTCCCCTGCCTGACCAATGATAATATAATATTCACAGTTGCCGAAAACGGTCGCTAGCACAGTGTCGTAGCAACAAGGGGGCAACATGTCCTGAGGTGCTTGTGAGGAGTGGAGAGGTATTCCACGGCTATCAGGACAATCCCGGAAGTACGATCAAGATCCCTACCGGTGTTTTTTATTGTTAAGATAACTAAAGTTTTAATTTTTTCAATGACCAGTGATAAGCAGTGGACCAGTCAATATAGAGAAACACGTTGGTAAGGGTTAGAAGCGTTATGACTACCTCTCGATAAGACTAAATAGCAGATATGACTAGTTCGCTATAGGACTTAATCTCGATATGACTAGATCTTGTTAGGACTATATCGTGTTTGGACTAGATCGCAATAAGGCCAGATAGCGTAACGACTATATTTTCGTTTGTTTTTTGGAGTACAGTTATCGAGATAAAGCATTAAGTTTTTTTCCTTGGTACCTGTTTGTTTTAATATAACTTTTGCGGCGGCTTTACGGAGGTCGGGAATTATCCCACAGGAACGTACTAACAGGATAAAGAGTATGTTATGTGTTAATTCAGGTTATAAAATATCTGTGTGCCAAGATTCATCGAAATACGCTCAGCTGTTTTTGTGTGATTGAGTAACAAACATGCAAACATCTAAACATGCAAACTTTCACATTTATTATATCATAGTAGGATTAATGAAAATACATCTTAGTTTGTGGTCCTCATAATTTTACCTGAAAAATTGTACCTACCTATCTACCTCATGATTTCAGCCGAAAAACGTCCACTGCTAAACATAGGCCTCCCAAGCACCTCTTCAACCAGTTCTGCGCGGGATCTGCTGGCTGCGGGAAGCACCTATCTACCTCACATCTATCTTACTTTTGAATCTAAAGTGTTAATTTAATTCAAAAATTAACTAATACATACCTAACACCATTCACTTTGTATAACGTTCTCACAGAACACCTCATTTCTTAATTCAGCTATGCATAATTATGTAAATTCAACGTGAATAATGCGATTATACCTAATCATATCACTGTCTTTTATGTACGGTGATAAATTAGAAGATTATTTAACATTCGGTTCGTTAGTCGAAAGTGTTTGGCAACATCCTACTAATATTATAAACGTGAAAGTTTGTATGGATGGATGTTTGTTACTCTTTCACGCCAAAACTACTGAACGGATTTGAATGAAATTTGGCACACACACGCACACAGATAGTCTATAACCGGGATTAACACATAGGATAATTTTTATCCCGATATTCCCACGGGATCGAAACTTATGCGGGTGAAACCGCAGGGCGCAGCTGGTATAATTCATAGTTTAAGCCCCCCCGACCCACCGCGTCGCATCGCATCGCCCGCGTTATTACTTTGTTTTCGCTAAGCATTCTTTCTGACATTTTATGTTTCTGCTAGGCTTCTTAGCGTCGTAGCGTGATGTTTTTTCACCTATAGCCTTCCTCAAGAATTAAGCTATCAAATGCAACAAGAATTTTTCAAATCCGACTGGCACTTCCGGAGATTAGCGCATTCAAACCAACTCTTCTACTCTCTTATTAGTATAGATTAATTATGGACATGACACCCATTTTAATTATACAAAACAGTTGTAATGATATCGATCGGTAGTTTATTTATTTATTTACATAATTTTCGTGTCCATTTTCTCGTGGGACATTTATAGTGGGAATGAAAGGTAATATGGAACGTGTGTGTTTAATTAATCTGAAATGAAAATGGTGTTGACGATAATGTTGTAGATAATCTATTAACCAGCTTTTAGAATTTCCATTAGATTTATCATACTTAATGATAAATCTTATGGAAATTCTTAAGTTTTAGATCCTTAGACCTTTAACTTAATGTTCTGCCGGACATTTTGTATACCTACAGGGTGGTATGGGACATCGAAGCGCAAACTGTAACCATGAATTTAGCACATGATTCTAAATTAGCGTAGAGTTATTAAAAAAAAATCTGAATGTATGGAAAATCTATTTTTTTTTTTCGAAAAATTCAACGTTGTGAGGTTCAGAAACATGTACCTGGTTCATGGTAACAGATTGCGCGTCGATGACGCTGCTACCCTGTATAACTTTTGACTTTCCAGTAGTTTTTTCACAAAGCCAGACAAATGTGGGGACTTCAATGAAATTTTGTGTAAAAACTGGATACGTCCCTGAAATAAATTTATTATCTTCATTCCCCGTGATAATTAATTACAATTCAGTCCATTACAAATGACCCACTTATTGCAAAACAATTTTGAGCCATGATAAAAAAACTTTACACTTCGGACCACTTAAAATGACCCACCCTTCAAAAACAATTTCGAAATAAACTTGTCTCGCTCCAACGATCATGCCCACGCTACTATCACACCATCTTCAAGTATATCAGATCACAGAACAATGACCATTTACAACGACAATCAACGAATACTTTAAACACTTGATAACAGCATTAACATGTAACTAAGAACATGATGTACTATCAATGTTATCACACGATCTACAAGTATTTACATACAATGTTGATCTGTGGGCAGGAAGAGAGATTGTATCTTACAAATGTGGTATGGACGGCAATTATAGCATGGCTCGGTGGGACGGAAGAAGTTACGTCACAACATCTATTAATGTTCAAATTGAAAATATTTTAGTTTGTTATCATTGCTAGGAAATGAAAGAGCAAGTTAGCACAATGTCAAAAATTATCTAAAAATAACAAATATTTTACTAACTATCCTGAAAAAGAGGAAGAACATCGTCATAGTGCGGTTTATTTATAAACGATGATTAAAGTTAAGTGACGTTCAAAAGTCAAAATGTATGGTTAAACAGTCGCTAATCACTACGTGTTGGTAGCAGTGATAGCTCAGTAGTATTGGCCCCGATTTACGAGTTGTAGGACGTGAGTTCGAACCCAGGCATGCACTTTGTTTATTTAATTTCATCACCACTGCTCTCAAAACGCTGAAGGAAACCGGCAAGTTCTAGAACCATAAAAATCGAAGACATGTGACAACCACGAACCCGCACTGGGCCCACGTGGTGGATTATAGCCCACTCCCTCTCACCGAGAGGAGGACTGTGTCCCAGCAGTGGGAACATTATAGACTGATTATGTAATTACTACTTAACATTAAGTAAAGTACACAGGGGGTATGTTTATTGACCATAAAACAAAAGTCAAAGATGACTAATACTCAAAATCTATTAAAAACTGAATAGGTTCTTGACACTATCCCAAATAAAAAATCCTCTCATTTGACTACCGCTCAACAATAAAATTGATCGATCAAACGTTCCATAAACCACCGTCCCTAATCCCCCTACAATAACAGAGTCTAATCTGAAAACTCAATAAAACCTGTATTTAATATTAAAATATTAAAAAAAACATGTTATATCAAGCGTTAAGCGGGTAATAAATAACGTCCCATTAATATTCAAAAGCCGACATAAAAAGTTGACTGCCAATAAATTATTATTGTTATAAATTTATTGACGCGGTCGTTAAAATATGTTTGGTTTTAATTAGCAATCGATTTCGCCAATGTAATTTATGTTAACATTATGCGGTTGGAACTGGGACGTGGACGGTGGATGTGGATAAGTGTGTATTTGTTAGTTTGAAGAAGGTAATAAATATTGAAAGGTACGTAGAACTATTGATTGATTTTTTTCTTTCTTTTTATTCAAGAAAGACAGAAAAATAAATAAATTGTAGCTTATTTGTGCAATTAAAAGAAGAGAGAGTTTATTTATAAACTCACAATTTTCTACAGTAGTGATGTAAAACGATGACACTAGTGAGTGATCTTGTCTTACAGATATAAGTTCGGCTGTCTCATCAGCATGCAAAGTTGGTTACATTATTAGAAGAAGCCTTTGCTTTTCATAATGCTGTAGGCAGTAAAAATACCTAGTGATTCATTTTGTAAATTAGCAATAGACGAACGACCAGACAACAAATTTCAAAGAACATAACACAATAACACAACATCACGCCTGTTATACGCAAAGAGTTAGGCAGAGTTATACCTATAGTACAACGGAATAAAAAAATAAATCAAAGTATAAAAATATATTTCAAAATTCGCAGCTACGCCCTTATTATTTTCCAAAAAACCCACTAATCGTAGGAGGCAATGCAAAGTTTGGACATTATCATACACATTTACGTTGAATACTAATAATGTCATTCGAATCGCGTATGTTAATGATATTGTCATTATATCGATTCTTTTTACGACTGCCTGTGTTTAATCAACGAATAATTAATCGACTTATAAAGTGTTTTTCGAAATTAAGGCTGTAAATTTTAATTTATGACGGTCTTGGGAAATAATGTGGGTGATTTGTTCGGTAGGTACTTGATTGGACTGAGAACCTTTTGGTAGAGAGGAGTCGTGAAGGGAAAAAGTGTCAATATTTTCATTAAGCACCTCAAAAGTAATGAGGGAGAAATGTGTCTTTTTATATAAAATCTGAAATATAATTAAATATTATTATAAGACCATCTAGAGTTCTAGTATCTAGAGTTGGTATAAACATTATAAACAGTCTATAACGTTGCCACTGCCGCGACATAGGCCTCCTCTCTATGAGAGGGAGTGGGCCGTAATCCACCACGCGGGCCCAGTGCGGGTTGGTAGATGTCACATGTCTTCGAATTTTTGGTTCTAGGACATGCCGGTTTCCTCACGATGTTTTCCTTCACTGTTTTGAGAGCAGTGGGTAATGGGTATGGCTCTCTAAAATTATTTACTGCAGACAAGATTATTTCTTATTTTGCTTTAGAATTGCTTTTAAATGAATGCCTTAAAACTTTCATTCAATGCAGCAAGCACCTACGCGATATTACTTTTCCATTCCATTTCAAAAAATATTTATGGCGTATTAATTAAAATAAACTGCGGACCACTATAACGCACACATTATCGACATAAAAACGTCAAACATCGAACGTAAAGTGTATCGTACACTTGCGTGCACTCAAAGTCGTGTAAACAAGTTGCGACGCACGATTAATTGCAACGCAGTGTAAAGCACGCACGTTCAATCAACAAGTGATTTGTGTTAAATGTTGTATCAATAAAACTGGTCGGATGTGTAAGTATGTTGTACAGTTGAGGAAAAAAGGTATTGACTTAGATTCTTTTATTTATTTTGCGTAGTGGAACTGACGATTGGTTTCCTCGCAACGGAAAAAGAGGAAAATTAGAAAAAAAATGTTGCATTTACAGTTAATTATTGTATGAATTAAACATCTATACAATTAAATAAAGTGTCTGTTTGTAATGTCAATATAAATACATAATGAACGTATATAGGTAACAGTACTTATAAAAATAACAATGTTTAAAAATATATATCTGTCTGTCTGTTTGTTCCAGCTATTCTCCAAAACGGCTGGACCGATTTTGACGGGACTTTCACTGACAGATAGCTGATATTATAAGAAGTAACTACTTTTATTTGAGAATAAAAAGTTAGTGTTCTGCACATTATGAAATTCCGACATCCACGCGGGCGAAGCCGCCGTCAGAAGCTAGGAAACTATAACAATGTTGATTCCTATTTCTACATAACGCAGATGCATGTCACCAACAAATTTAGCGCTAACAATCAGATGACAAGACTTGATTACTCTATAATCTCCATCAAACACAATCAAACAAGCATTACTAGATGTCATTTATAATATACTCAGGGATAACTTTTTCATATGTCTGTTATCATTAGAACGATGGCAATAGCAATAGGTAATCTCTTTCATTATATCGTCCCTGTCTCATCATGATAATACATCTACATTGCCTTTAATTATACAATTTTATTCGTCGACTGTACTTTCAAGATTGTAAATCGTGGATATTCTACAACGCAATCTTAACTTTATGACTAAAGAATCAAGGTCTAAAATCTATTGAGTGGAGTTTGTGATTTATGATGAATGCACGCAGTTGGTTGATTTATATTACTCTTTGACATGCGATGTTTTGTCAACAATGACGATCATTAGGTCAAATTTGACTTGTCACATGCAACATAGTCCGTAAATGATTGTTTCTTTATTTTATTTTGCTGCTTTGTTGCTATGTTGCATGCGGAAATATCCGCAATCTTGTATATATAATTGGGAAATTTATATTAACGTACCTCTTCCAAGTCACTATAATCACGGCTATATCGTAGGTAAGTTGTTTCACTATAATTTAATTCCTGCAAAGTAGGTAGTTTAATAACTAAACTATGATAATTAATTTGCTAGACTAAAATGACAACTGCCATTGACCTTTATTGTCAACATGACATTCATGTAATGATCGCAGCTGTCATTTTGGTAGCAAATTAAAAATCAGAGTTTGGGTACATAATTAGAAAATGAAGTGCTCATCAAATAGGTGACAGTTTACCAAAAACCACCCCACAAAGAACCACCCTTTCCAAAATCTCTTTCCAATCCCCATAGACAAAATACAAGCGATGTCTTCTTGACCATCAGCCAATTCAATAAAATAAAAAGCACGCTTTTTAATTTCCACTTTAAAAAATATCAGCAAAAACACAGCACAATAAGGTAAAAATCCGTTGTCCACAGAAACAAATAATTCATCCCGCGACCCACTGCCGGCTACGCGATATCGTAGAAAAACTCGCAACGACCAACATGGCGTCGATTTATTGATATGTAAATCATTTTAATTGGCGCCTATGGACATTTTTTAGTGTAATTGGCAGCTCGCTCGTTATTCATCTGTTCGATGAGATATGTTGCTGGGAGTGCAAGCTTGCGACTATTTTGGCGCACCGATTGGTCGTATTCTTATTTTATTACACTGTAAGCACATTAAATAGACTTCGTACCCAAGTAGGCCGCAGCGAGGATAACCTCCACAAGTGGGGGTTCATGGAAGGCTCAGACCTCCGGTGTGTACGCGGTGTCTCTCCACAGACAATGGCTCACCTCCCATCTTGCTCTGCATGCCCTGTCACCTGCACATGTGAGGACCTAATGGCTTCGTCAGCAAATGGTATCCGCGTTGCTGAATTTTGGGTAAGACAAATTTAAGAAAAAACTATTTTTTTGCCATCGACACGCTAAGAAGAAGATTACACTGTGTTGCTCAGCAGTAAGTAGCCTTGGCGACCACTAACGTTTTCACTGACTGGACAGGACCACTGCATCTGTGTGGTTCTTTCCTAATATACCATTTCAGTCATCAGACATCATCATCATCTCTCGTCTTCACACAATCTAACCCACATTATTTTTGGACTTTAAAAGAGACTGTGACCTCTGACCTTTATTTCTTCTTAGAGTAGTCAGATAGGGAACGCCGACCTCATCTACTTTTTAAAATGTGATTGAAGTGCAAAAGTGTTTGTATAAATCTACTATAGAATAATTTATCACTAGACCAACGAGGCAGGTCCTGGGTTCCGCTCCCAGGTTGTGCAAAGTGTGGGTTTTTCCTTCTGGAATTACTCAGTTTACAATAGGCAATAGGCTCGCTTCCTATTATAGACTAAAACATAACTGGCGAAATGTGGTGAGGAACTAAGCTGGACTCGTAATTTGACTCCTTTTTTATTCCTTTTTAAGTACTTTACGCTTCGATCAATAATAGTACTAGATTAAGGATCAGGAACAAAAATCAGTCGCTCAAGTGGCCACGTTTGCACACACGTAAACATCTACATTTCTTAGAAAAAAGTTTAATAATACTAACAACTTCAGTTTATTATAAACCTTAATGCTTAAACATAAAGTTTAATTACCATTGCAAAATATATTTAAAATGTCGCTTGAAAATAAAATCATTGTGTTTTTAAATTTTCAGTCATTTATTCTAAAATGAAACTTAAACTCTAAGTAATAAGGTTAAAAACCTACTAATTTGAAATAAGACCACAAAAGTATTTGTGTTCTTATTTTTCGGGCCGTTTTTGAAGCGCTTATCTTAATCTAGTACTATTATTGATCGAAGACTTTACGACTTTTTTATTCACTATTTGTCGCAAGTGTGCGTTCCCACGATCAATATTTCGACGTTTCAAAAGTAGAATTTATGCGAGTTACGGCATTTACAATAACGCGACGTAGCCGTGTCGTTTATTGTTGCAGATTGGGCGATCCTTCTTTACATATGAAATATGTCGCGCTTTTGTCGCTAGTGTGCGCTTATTGAAATGTTTGGTCAAAACATGGCAATGTTTTTGCTGCATTTTAAAACCTGCTGGCTATTTGCTTCAAGTATAAATGGTTTATCACGCCATAGTTATTAGGTATTTAAGTTCTGTGTCATAAAATAAAACTTAAAAAATGAGGATAAAGTAGGTACTGAGCCAGCTAAAAAATGACTGCCAGAATATGCAGCTACACTAATCAACATACTTGGAACTAGCTGTGCCCGCGACTTCGTTCGCGTGGATGTACACCAATATGTCTCTTTACTATTTCGTTTTATGAAATAAAAGTCGCCTAAGTTAATCCTTATACTATCTGCCAGTGAAGTCGCGTCAAAATCGCTCCAGCTTCAGAGCCGAAACAAATAGATAGACAGACAAAAATGGTAAACACTGTTTTTTAGTTATAATTACAGTACCTATTTAATAATGCATTTCGTAAAAGGTGCTATTTTGACATTACAAATAGACACTTCAATTTTATTTATTTGTATAGATATAGATAAAAGAACTTTCCCACTTCTTCATAACGTTTACTTACTGCAACAAACAATTAAAAAAAAAACAATATTTCATGTCAAACTGCCAGTCACACTCCCCCTAATTTTAGCAACACCACATTAAATAGCCAACGCCAGGCCGATATGGTATCAGGCACAATTAATTACTGTATGCCCAGGCGCATCCTTACGGGCGCATCGCGTGACTATTGCCCATAAACCACCAACACCATCAGTTTATGGGAGAAGCCAGCCCGCGGCTAATTGTCGCTATTATGGCTATTTCTTGAATTATTTACACCATTATTAATGGTCGTCTGTGGTAGTTCTATGGAGTTTAATTGTATGGGAAAGATGGGTGGTGATGCAGTTTAACCTTTAATAAAGTGTTTATATATCCTTAGATAGACATACATACAATATTAGATAAGATTTTTCTGATTTATTTCGTATAAACTTCAGTCTAACAATCAAGTAGGTACGTAGGTATAATTTCAAAACCCTTTACAAGCGCTGTGCGTTATAAAAGTCCCTAAAATTTAAAGAATAAAAAAATAAAAAAAAACCCTTTACAATGTATTTTTAATGAAATCATGATATTATATAAAAAAAAAAAATCACAGGTCGTAAATCACTACTATTTGTAAAATTATAATCTACTTTTGATATTGACTGTACACCACACTACATAATATTATGATAATATTAATAAATATTATCAGCTCCTTTATGTAAGTTCGACATCGTAAATCGTTTATAAACGATCAAGTACATTACAATATATTTACGTCCACAATTCAGCTCAGTGCATCCAATGTTATCACTCTTATTATCACCTACTTACAAATTACGAGCCAACCTTGCTACGGACAAGTTTATCTAAAATATGAGTGTCAACGGCCATTAGTGGCACAAAATAACAAAAAGATAGAACAGAAGACGCATGGATACGTGATGAGGAGCTTTAAACTTTTGTTGATATAGAGTGCAGTGATTGTATTATAAGTAGCATAAGCGTTGATAATGATGATAATATGAAAAGAAGATACAGAATAATACAAAGTGATTACATGTACAAAGCCTAATAATTTGCCTGATTAGGAAGACAATGAAAAATTCTATTTCAGGAATGTAAAGGGCTTCTCTTTAACTTACAGCAAAAGGGGATGATGAAGCGCATAAGTTTGGAAGTCGATGTCACATTTTATAAATAAAATAAGGATGGTGAATATGGTGATGATGAAATTACATTCTAAATAGTTTCATAGGTTGCAATCTCTTTTACATTGTTCTTATTGTGATCTGTGTTTTATCAGTTACAGTATAGTCATCCTGTATTGTATTGTTTTGTCTTTCTGTTCTTTTTTCTACTTCGTGAAGTTATTGAACGTATTTATTATACAAATCGTGATAACTTTTCGTGATAGTTAAGTTCAATTTATTTCAAAATCACAAAGTTCGGTCACGTTTTTTGGATAAATCATGTTTGTCAAATAAATCTCTGTGGTATTTTGAAATGAACGAGATAATCTTAATAATCTTCGAGAAGTTTCTCAGACAGTCTACACGCGAACGTTATAATCCGACAAAATATGGCTAAACCAAAACACCATCTCCTCCTTTCATTTCACAATAGATTGTCTACAAATTACATAGTGTCTTGCAATTTCCTCCCTTTAGTCTCTGGCAATAAAACACAAAACACTGAAGCAATAAACGGTAGAACTGCAAATATCAACGAAGGTATCCAATGTGGGTTGATAGTAGCTATAAACGGTGCGACCATTGCTCCTATTTTGGCACCAGCAGAGCTCAAACCGTAAGCCATAGTCCGCAATGGAGTAGGGAACAATTCGGAAACATACACGCATATGACGCCGAACGTGGTACAAGTGGCTGCAAAGCCTATGATTCCGAGGATTGTGCATCCTTGGTGGCCTGGTGGTACAAAAATGAGGATTGTCATTGTAATTCCGATGATGGTAAGAGTTCCTACTGTTGATACTTTTCTTCCGAATTGTTTGTTCAGCATCATTGCTAGAGGACAGGTCGGGATCTGAAAAAATGCAAATAAAGTAAATTACAGGGCACTAAATGCTTAACAGACATACAGTATCCTTTTAAGCAGTTGCACTAACCTGGATAGATCCTAATAATATTACGGTGACAAAAACATTAGATCCAATAAAAGTAATGTATTGATTTATGCCAAAATAACATGCTCCCGCTGAGATCCAAATGACTATCGAAAACATCGTCTTCAATGCCATGTGTTTAGTTCTGAATAGATCTAAGTATGTCGACTTGCGTATCTCTTTGTCGTTGACCATCATTTCATCTAAAGCCATTGCAATATTCTCTCGTATCGCTGCGGTGTTTAATTTGTTCCTAAAATGAAAACTTTATGAACTACTACTGCTTACTACTACAACTTTGAACGTTTTTAATGATCAATAACCGTTTTGCCTTGGCATCTTCTTCATGCTGAGTAAGTTGTTGCAATATTTCTCACCTTTTTGCAGCTTTAGTCATAACTTCAAGTGCTTTTTCTCCATTTCCTTTAGCCATCAACCATCTTGGAGATTCAGGCAAACATATAACAAATACGTAAATAAAAACTGACACTACAGCATATTCCAAAATAAACATTCTCCAATCCACAGAGAAATAGGCAAATACTGATAACATTGCTTGTGCAAGTCCATCAGGAATTATTGCTAGACTGCCTGCAGCTTCTCGATGCTGTGGTCCTACAATTTCTATGATAAATACTAGGCTGATTATCATAGTGCCACCTGAGGCCATTCCTATAAGGAACCTTAATCCATTGAATATCCAGTAGCTTGGAGAAAATGGTACAGCTAACATGAATATGATGTTTAGTACAGACGATATTATTAACCCGATGCGTCGTCCAAATCTAGAAACAATGATATCTGAGTCAAAACATATTTAAACTTTACCTACTTCAAAATTATTTCAAACAATTTTAAAATGTACATTACCTATCAGAAACCCAACCAAACAGAGACACTCCAACCAGAAATCCAAACATCAGCATTGACTGACTAAAACTAGCTTTCCATGCATTTTCACAAATCAGTCCAAACTCTGAGATCAAAGTCTTTTCAAACACATCTTCATAAAACTTATATTCTATACAATTGTTGTAACATGTTGAATTTTCTACTTTGATTGTAGAATTGTCTTCGAATTTGATGCACACAAATTCTGTTGTGGGTGTCAGGAATATTATTGATAGCATGTTCCATATTGCTGCTGATCTTACTAAAGCTGCTATAACACAAACTGTGGCTTGCCACACACCAAATGCACCAATAGATTTGACCACATAATCATCTTCAAAGTGACTATCAACTAAGTTTTCAGAACTGCTATTTCTTCTTTCACTATTCATTGTTAGTTTTATTGAATCGGCAATAAATTTCGATGCTATCACATGATTTTTGAGAATATGAGGATTTATTCTTAGAGACATGAATTTAAAATTGATAGATATTGCACATTTTACAACATTTAATATTTGAATTATATGCACTACTTTATATTCACATCGTTATTAAAAAGTAAGTTCAACACTAAATGAAAATAATTATGTTCTTTTATCAGCAAATTTTGTTATGAATACTTATAATTAACTTATCAACTGATGATGTAATTCTAGATCATTGAACTGGTTATTGTTGTAGGTCATGGATGGTCCCTGTTGTATTTGTTTTCATGACACAATTTCATATTAATAATATAAATTCATTACGTTCTGAATAGCATTATCTAAATTATGAGAAATTCATGAAAATTATGGGCATGACTAACAATTTGTATGTATAATCAAGATTATACCATAAAAGACACTTTATTGAAAGAGTTCTCCCTAATAAGTAGTCGCCATTACCCAATTTATACAGCTTAAATGAGAGTCTTCGACTTGTCCGACGCGTTTCCATAAATAAACCTCCCAGAACCGCCTTTGTTCGTATCGTTATTTCGGCGGACGGAACCACACGGGTTGCTTGTCCTCGCATTTTTTATCCGACGCCCAGCCCAATTAATCTTCCTTATCGTTCCATCGCCGCCAGTTAAATAATCGCGGCGCAGACGAGTTTAACATAAATTAAGTTTTCCACGACACCTGAGATACCCCCCTTGTGTTAAGAGCCTCGACTACGTTCCATTTATCTACGAAGCAGGTGGTTTTGAACTTTGTGTCGAGGGTACTAGAATTTAAGGAACTATTTCAGTAAGTTTGCTGGTCAGTAATAATGAGGCTTCGTCGAGAGATGTATATCGCAAGCCAGAAAGAAAGGTTAAGTGTGAACATTTGTTTGTTAATGCCCTTGTATAATGGATTCATGGTTCTTTTTCGGTTGGAATGATAAGTTGTTTTACTTTAATTGATCGATCGCTTGATTTCTTTCGGGTTTTGTAAACGGTGAACGAATTTCTCTTAGATGTGGACAGCTTGGATAAGTGAAACGGTAAGGGTTGATTGATGGCAGTATTTAGATTTAGTACGTTTGGTGGGGCCGTATTTTTTTTTTTTGTTTGTTTTTTTAAGGGTGAATTTGTTTTGACATCGAGTTTGAAAAAAAATATCTGAATTTTCATCATCGCAAAATATATCTAGCAAGAAATACAAGATCAATTATATTAATATATCTAGAAAAAAACTACATAAGTTGTAAGAAGTTGTGTGAAAAGAAGTTCTAGTTCAGCATGCAAGACAGATGAACTAGAATTTGGTAACGCAACTAATGGTTATTTTTTTTTTATATTTTATAATTTTAACTACTAATACTTACTTAAATATGTACTGCTTGCATTTTAAGTACATGGATACATACATATACCCACGTCTTATTCCCATGGGGTACGCAGAATCTACAGTATGTACAGTAATCTACTATACTTCTTTTGCCTCATTTACTTTCACACATCTATTCTAGTCCTTTCATGAATATAACAAACAACTTATTCTAGACAAACTCAAAACTTCACCGAGTTAACATAAATCCTACAACGGTGTTAATCTGAGCTGTATAAAGTATAATTATTGGCTAAGTTCAGCCAGGGTCAACAAGAGAGCGCCCTTGGACTGATAATCTCAACTAACGTCAACTTAAAAGCCGCGTAAATCTTACTAAGAACAGAGGCGGGGTGGAAACGGTAACTCAAATAGATTGTCTCCTGAAACTCTTTATAACGTTTAACTTGTTACTTAGGTTATTAGATACTTATTTTGCAAAAGCTAGTGTTACTATTTCATCGGATTTGTCAACAACATCAACGAAGAGATTAGATTTCATGCTTAATATGTTTTAATATTTGTATGCCAGTCCATGTCAAAACATGTAGAATCATAACTAGGTTTTGTCCGCGGCTTCGTCAGCGTGGATTTCGGGAAATATCCCACAGGAATGTTCCTATGGGATATTTCCCGAAATCCACGCTGACGTGATTAAAACTATGTGCCCTATGTATTAATCCAGGTTATAAACTATCTGTGTGCTAAAGTTTATCCAAATCCGTTCAGCCGTTTTAGCGATAATTCGAAATGTACTTACATCAAGACAAACAGACAAATGAACAAAAATTCTTCGTTACTATTTCTGCTTCGTTCTGTTATCGTTATTTGTTTCTATAGTAATTGGAGATTTTTTAATAAATAAATAATAATAAACTCACCCCTTCTTCCCATAGGTGTAGGCTACACAGGACACTACAGAAAGCGACGATCAATGACGAATTGTAACCATGCAAATAAAAATATTCAATTCCGTAAAATAGTATGCGCATCAACATGCCTCAATTCGTCATCATGGTCGATTTTACGAGCTTCCGTCTCTTCAATTTCATCGAAATTATTTCCACCATCATTCTTTACCAATTATCCTTCAGCAACCCAAACAGAACTCCTCCAATCACTAAGTATGTCAACAAACGCTACATTCTTACGTCTGTTAGCTCAAATAAAACATACGTTTCGAAAATTGGCCAAATCAATTATCATTATTACTCAGCTATTTCAACTCGTGCCTTCTCTGTTTGATATTCCATACCAACGATAGTTATATCAATTTGGTTGTTATTAGCATCCGTATGTTATTTACAAGAGTAGTTGAGAGCTTTTGAAATTCGGATTTCACTTGTGTGGTCCGAGTTGATAATGTGTGAAGCATTGGCTGTGACAAAGTAATGGAGGCAAATTAATCGTAATTGAGAATAGGTTGTGCTTGTGACGTCTACGGATTGCCAACTGCTAGGTCAGATAGGCTTTTCTGTAGATATCCGATAAGGTGAGAGACTGATTTGACCATCTCAAAGCACATTGTTTTTGCTTATAAAGACGTCTAATCGTCGTCTAATATTTAACTTTGTACGAAGGATTGCTAACATTTTATACGTTATTTGAGTAAAAGCAATAAGTGAATTTACATTATTACAGTTGGACGTAGGGTTGTTACGTGTAGTATAGCGATGCGCCTCAAGCGGAGTTGGGAAGGACATCTAGCTAGACGAGGAGATGGCCGATGGAGTAAAGCTGTGACGGAATGGTGCCCAAGGTTACTTCAAAGAAACCAGGGTTGTCCAAAAGCGCGCTGGGTTGACGATATCTTCAAAGTCGCGGGAAGCACCTGGATGAGAGATGCATGGAACCGGGAAGTATGGCAGACGAAAGGGGATGCCTGTACCCAGCAGTACGAGATTCTGGGCTGAAATGATGATGATGATTATGATAGTTGGACGTTGGATTTTTACAATTTCCTTGAAAGTGAAATCCTCAGAAGCTTAGTCGTCCTTGGTCACATCAAGCAGTAGGCGAGAACCTAGTACTGTTGTTGATTTCATAGGTATATAAATATATTTGACTTTAAACTACATCAAATTCACAAAATATATCATCAATATACTCAAACCATGTCTCCAGCCAGCCTCGTTAATCAAACTGCTAGAACGCAGTTACATTCATAATTAGCATCTCAAGTCGGACAGACGTCACTTATCATGTTTGATGGTCTGTTTGTTTGTCTGTTAGCACGTTTCTAGGTGACTGCTGTAACTGGATGCTATGTGTAATATGTACGCGATTGATTAATTTATTTTGTTGATTGAAACTCGCTAAAATGTAGTTAATTTTTATCGTGATTTTTGGTGGTTAGCGTGTCCTAAATTAATAAGTTATTAGTCTAATTTGATAGCGTGTCGTGTGACTTAAATGTTTACGGGATTTTCATAACTGTGACGCTCGTTTTGTCATTATTTACTTTTAAGGCCGCGTCCTAACTTAACAACTTAATGTTCGGAAAACCTGAAGGCGCCCTCTGTCGGTGCGACCACTCATCCCGGTTCACCGAACAAAAAGTGACTTATAAACCCGATGATCGCGTATTCGCGCGACCATCGCTTTTGGTTAGGACACAGGATAAGAGTGCTTTCATAAAAATATAGTTTCAATAAAAAACGGGTGGATACTTATTGGAAACTATCATTCATAAAACATAGAAGAGAAGAATGTAAAAACGTTACAAAATCTTACATTCTTTGCGAAGTCGAATTACCCAGCAATTTAAAAGAAAACCTCAATAAACTAGCCAAAAATCCCCATCACTGAAATGCACAGTGGGCACTCAGAAAAAACCAGGTGGGCAAAAAAATAAAAAGCGGGATCGAGTCGTTACGTCGGACGCGAGACGTCGTTACAAACGAGCGGAGATCTGCGATAGCCAGCTGAACTTGTGGGCGGGATCTGCACAGTGGGTAGACTTTGTGGCAAAAATTTGTTGTTTTTTTTAAATAATAATTACAAGAATATTAAAAAAAAACAAACAAAAAATTATCAGCTTCTAAAACGAGTGAAAATTATACGTCAAACTTAACTCTTAAACTTTTATAATAGAATTGAAAAAAAAACCAGGTAGGTACTTCATTGGGTGAATGAAGTACCTGTTACTTTGATTTTTTTCCTGGAAACTAGGCAGGCTAGGCTAGGGCAGACAGTTTGAATTATGAATTATAATATCACGTAAATGCAGTAAACCTAGCATTTACTTACATAAATAGCTATAAGTATACATATTATAAATTTAAGTCACTTTTCGTCTCTATCTGTGTGACCGCATTGTTTTTCTAAACTATGTAACGAATTTTGATGCGATTTTCACCATCATAGAATTTATTCCGGAAGGTTTATGTGTCGTAAAAACCGTGCGAAGCAGAGTTGCCACTATAATAAATTAGATGTAAGTAATTATTATACCACAAAACTCCTCAAAAACTATTTTGACCACCACAACATCGCTGTGCCCCACAGTGCACATAGAGTAAAGAGACAATCAGAAGCGGCCGGCGTTAACGTTGCGCTGTAACGATGGCCGGATAATCCTCGCGATCGAGTCGACGATGCCGATCCAATTTACCCGGCCGATACCCGGTCCGGTTCACATCGTGTTATTTGAGACAAGTATCCCGATTTATTTTGCGACCGCTTTCTGCTATTTTTCAAAGGGAGATTGGGGTTGATAAAATTCAACCCCTGTATGAGTACCTATCGGATTGTTTCAGTTTGGTTTTGCTATACATACTACTACAGAGTTCTTGATAAACAAAATAATTGTTAATGGGCTTCTTGAAATAAACGATTTGACTTTAATAATTTAAAAAAATGTTTAACTGATAAAAAAAAAATTGGTTGTAGAGTGGGGCTAACTCGATGGAACGGTAGCCTATCCTGACCTCTGTGCCCCAAAACATACAGCTATAGTGACCTCTACGCAGACACCGATACCGCTGTGAAAGTGGCGAAGTATTAAAATTTGAATAACTGTCGTGTCAGTGACACGAAGAACAAGAAGGTTGAAGGTTCCGTTTAGGTCGTTCAAGTTATTTATCAATGGAAGTTAAATTTAAATGAATTCTGCAGGCATTTCTCTGTAACAAGTCATACCTGGTGACCGTGTAGGCGAAACCAAAACATTAGTTTAGTTAAAGTGACAGCTTTCTAACTGCAAAATTACTTATTTTCCTTGCATTGCACTTGCTATCCAAGCCTTTTAAATAATAAACATTTTATTACAACGGCTTTAAGTGTTAGTCTCATCTAGATAGCACTGAAACTTAGCGTGTCTAAAAACAAATTGTTTTGTTTGTCAGCTCGACAAAACTAACGTAAAAGTAGAGATAACAAGTTAGACACTATTTTACTACTCTCGGATTACCATGAAAATCAGTTTGTTTTTATCTTTATTAGTACAAACAATCTGTCTAGATAATAAATAAAACGGACGAAAAACATTTTTCCAAGACTCCATTTGAAAATCACCGCCTATTTACACAATAAATTATCGAACTGTCTCATATAAGAAATACCAATATGTACAAATAATAAAAATATATTGATTTAAGTAAAAATGTCACGGAACCGAAATACGAGGTTTGTGTGTCGTCGGTATCTTTGTCCTATACGCATTAGCGAGCTAATACTAAATCGACCAATCCCTTTGCTCCTTTTGCTTCGTGACGAACGATACGAGCCGACTGGACCCGAACGGTTTGTCCAAGCAATTTGACATTCGATTTTTAGAACGTCGTATTGACAGACTGATAGTCCTTCTGGGAACGTGTGTGAAGCGAAGGCAAACGCGATTTTAACGTGTCCACGCTAAAGATTGACGTCGGTTGACGTCGGCAAAGAGAAATAAATATTTATTTATTTATGGAGCTGCTCTAATCACTTTTGTAATTCTATGGAAGGGTTTAAACTTTTCATGTTTGCTGCTACCATTTTTGTTGCTTTTGTCCGAAGTTTGGTGGTAAATATAGAAATTCTTGTGATGTTTTGTGAACTGCCTTCTGTATTTTTAGGACTCTATCAAACAAAGTCAATTTTGTGACGCTTCTAGAACGTTACGACGAATGTAACTCCTTTTTATTCTACAAAGTTACACATATCCAGTTCGATTACAATATACCAGATATGCTGCAGTTAATTAATATCCATATTGATGAGGGAAATAAAGCAAAAACTGGCTGTCAGCTGCTTGTCACTCTGTATTCTATAAAAGAGTTATCTGATCGAGTTGAGTCATTATAAGATTCATAATTTATAATGGCCTAGAAACCTGTTATTAAACATACTAACATACATAGCTGCAATAATGGCATCTCAGAAATTATACTTATGGCAATTTATATCGATAAGTACGGTGATTAAAGATATTTTTAACTCTTCAGATAACTGGAACGAGCATTAGTAGTCTGCGATAAATTACAAGTGGTCTAAGCAGTCAATATCACTTTTCTGCCCAGATTTTTTTTACACCACATCATGTTCTTATTCTTGTATAGCCCAATGATGATAGGTAAAAATCCCGGTAAAAGGAGAACCATCAAAAAAGAAGACTGTGGTAAGTGGTCTCACCAAGGGGTATTGTGTTACCTAGTTACTGGGTTGTGGAGGTCAAAATGGCAGTGGCTTCATGTAAAATTCTGGTATTCACCTGAATCCGGTCACACTGGAAGCTGATCCCAACATTTCTTGACTAGAAAGGCTAGGCAGATGATGAGATGCTAACCTAAATGGCGCTCATGTTAGGGCTGGTACTTTAATACACACAAAAATAAAAAAAATAACGAAAAAAAATATCCCTATAAATAACCTAATCAATACATACTGCGTACATAATTCTAAGCAAACACACACTCACAGTGTTTACCGACAACTTAACGCTGAGTTTCTTTTTTGATTAACATAAGTACACTAAAATGCGTGAGCAAATAAACTCGCCGACTGATAATTTATTAATACGCCTAAACGTGTTGTTTGCGCTTCAATTTAACGGCTCGGTACTGAAGAATTTCTAAACGTTGTTACTCAACATCACAATTTTGAACCCTATTTTAGAAACGTGAAAGATAAATTTAGATGCAAGTGTCAATGAATGATGAATTAATATGCAATATGTGCCAATGCAAAAGTGATATGATTCGCAAATAGACGCAAAATGAAATGTTATTTTTGACACTTCACAGTTTCAACACTTTATTTAGAAGTCTGAAGCTACTGCAAGAGTAAACTTTACATTAAACGTTAAGAACCGTCCGTCAAAGAAGGTTCTGTAAAAGAGAATAACATTGCCAAGAAAACATGTTGTTTTAAAACAAAACATATTTCCAAACAATCATAAAACGATTACATACAAGCTTTTACAAGAATTTCATTTTATTCCCAAGTAAACGATAAAAATAAAAGCAATAAAACTGAGTACCTTAACAGAGGGACTGAAACTACAGAAATAACGTATAAGAGTTCCAAAATCGATTAAACTTAGCCAGTTTCGGAGACAGTCATTTACGGAGATCATAAAGTTGAAGACGTCGATGTCACAGTGTGTCTGTGACCTTATTTGTCGGGTTTCGATTCTGTCGAACCTCAGCTGGTGAGATCAAAAGTCGTGTCGAGTATTTATCGACACTTAAAATGACATGGAAGAAACATCTTCAATTGAAATCGTACCATATTTTATTGGCTGTTAACGCAATGGTTATTTTGTTTTGTTGTTATGATTTATGTTGAAGATTCTTATACGAAAGTTTCACATTTAAGACTAATATTTCTAGAGAAAAGGATATTAAAGTAATATGTTCTTTTTCCAGTAAAATAAAAAGCCAATGAATTAAAAATAAAGTTGACAGGTGTTTTATCAACATTTTGTAATTTGTGGGAGATCTTGGGTCTAAATAAGCCTAGGCCTATATTTTAGAACTCCAGGCCCTCCATTATGACACATAGTAAAAGTTGTCAACGTGGTACAACTTATTGATGGTATAAGTGTGTGTGTGTTTGTGTCCATGCCTACATTTATTGAACACAGAACATTTCATAAATATAAATAATATAATTATATATGTACATACGCATCCGTTCCATCACTAAAATAACTGATGTCACTCGGAAAGCTACTACGCCTAAATGGAATTGGGCTGGACACATCTGCCGCATGTCATAGGATCAATGGGCCAAACATACGACCCAGTGGGTCCCGCTTAATGGCAAACGACATCGCAGCAGGCCCAGACGGAGATGGCGGGTTGAGCTGGACTCCTTTAATAAAGATTGGTCCTTGGCAGCTCTGGACAAAGAGAGGTGGAAGGAGAGTAGGGAGGCCTTTGCCCAGCAGTGGGACATTAACGGCTAATAAAAAATAAAAAAACATACGTATAGAGAAATAAATATGTTCTATCATATTATACGTAAATAACCACCATCTCCGAATAAGTTCCCGTTGGTAGAAGTCACTCGGGCAACAGTAGACTTTTCTGTACAGACGCCAGCACATGAAGCTACTACAATCTGTCAAATTTCTGTAATAGATTTTGAACTTTATCGCTAAAGCATTAAGGTTCAAGGTTGATTGGAAAAAATTGACAGTTTCGGGTAGGTTGACCTGCTGACGTCTGTACATTCCCATGTCGAAGAACGGGGATAAAAAGTTTTTCTTATCTCGACGAAAAGTATGAATTGAGAAATCTTGGCTAGAAACTTCCTTAACATCCTTTGACTAACTGACATAGACTCTCATACAAACAATATCACAACTACCTAAAGGTGCAAACTAAACATCCTAAAAAGGCTGACATTGCTCCCGTAAAGTACTCCTCCACGTGTCCGACGTGACTAGTTGAGACACGTAAAAAGAGTGATCGTATATAGGGTGGCACATTCGAACGACATGTAACTGGCCACTGGGGACCCACTGCACTGACCATTCCGAATAAAATACGTTTTTACGACTCCGTAGCCGTTTAGGGCTGCTCAAAGTTTAGGTGGAGGATTTTTATTTGTTTTAGTATTATCATTTGGTCATTTAGTGAGAGAAACCTTCTCTCATATCCACTTCTTTTTTTAAAAATTGTGTTTAATTTTGTCACAGACATTATTACCCATCTTGTCATTATAAACAGTAATTACATTGGATTTCAAATTCCTGCTATCAAATTAATTTATGAAAAAAATTCCTAAATTCACTCACTTTTAGTGATAGGTTTTTTTTGTATGTGATTCAAGCAGAGAAGTATGGAATGAAAAGTCATTTTGTGCTGACCATAAATTGAGATCAGGGCAAGAGAATTATAATAGTGATGATGATGATGAGTGTAATTTAAATATAGACCGACCAGCTTCGTAAGACTAGTTTTACAAATAGAGTTCTTATTTTTTTAAACATCAATGTACAATAAGGTATTGTTTTCCTTAGAAAGTAAAGCACATAATCTCTATCTATTGTACTCTATGAAAAAAAACTATACACTGTGTCTGTGACAAACTCTTTTTTTTGCTCAAAAAACTCCAAACTACGTGCCACCCCTAACTCAGGAAGAACTCAGTTATAGTTTCAACGATATTTACGGGAACGATGTTGCTAAAAATATTGTCTGCAATTTATTGTTCAGATTTCGTGTGTTTTCGATTTATCGCTCTCGGAGTTGTGTGGCGACGGATAAGGTGGGAGCAAAGTTGGGTTCACGGGTGTTAGGGTACTGTAGATAAAGAAATGCGTGAAAGGAAACTGTTTCTTTACTTTTGCTTGACTGTTTTTCTAGCACTTTTAAGGGTTTTTTTTTTCATCGAATAATATTACTATTACTTCGTTTCTTGACATTTTTTGACTTGACTCGTAAGGGTCGTAGCGTGATATTAAATAGCTTATAGCCTTCCTCAAGAATTACGCTACCAAATGCAAATACTTTTTTTTTAAATCCGACGGGTCATTCCAAAGATTAGCGCGTTCTAACAAACTCTTCAGCATAAATTATTAGTAGAGATTTATTGAATCGTAAGTTTGACTTCAACTTTCATTGCATTATTGTGACCCTCCCCCTTATTTATAAATGTTGCTAAAGATGAGAGACATTTATGTGTCACAAATTCATGGTTAAGTAAACGCTAATCATTAGCTAACTTCAAGCAAAGTTTATAAATAAAGGGGTTTATGTTTAACCTGCAAATAAAGTTTGAAATGTATTTAATTAAATACGGTTCTGTGATAGCTTTTGCCAGAAACCAATCAAAATACTAGCATCACGTGAAAATCTAATACAGCATGTATAGTATCCTTCCTGCGTGTATAGTTAGCTTTGGTGGCCTTTCGTAGCTTGCATAGAATGTTGGAGCAAGCTAGACTACGGCTTTGATTCGATTATACGATCGAGGCATGAAACCGATCCAAATGCAGAGAGGAACGGAATAGTGAGATGTGTCTACACCAGCCATTGACGTACTACAGGATATTTCCAAGTCCATGGGAAATGTTGCCGCTTTCTCATCACAAGAAACTTAGGTATACAGGAGGTGCGGGTTATCTAAACTAATTTGTAAATAGAAATAATATTTGATTGTTTGTATGTTTGTTACACTTTCACGCCAAAATGGCTGAAGGGATTTATATGAAATTTGGCACATAGCCTGACTATGACCTGGATTAGGAGAAAGAACTTTTCATCCCGAAATTCCTACGGGATCGAAACCTATGTGGGTGAGACCGTGAGACGCAACTAGTAATAAATCTACGTAATTGTTACTTTTGGTTCTTTGTACAGACGCCAGCACGTCAATCTACCCGAAACTGACAATTTTTTCCAATCAACTTTGAACCTTATGCTTTAGCGATAAAGTTGACAATCTACTAAAGAAATTTGACAGATTGTAGTAGACTTGATGTGCTGCCGTCTGTACATAAATAAATAATATCTAATTTTTGGTAACAAAAAGAATTGTTGTTTACATAAATGGCAGAGGTGAATGTGAAAACAACTGTAACATTTTAATTGAGAGTACATAATTTATTAGATATTAATATGATGTGTGGCATGAATTCAATCACATTTTTTGCAATTTGTATTATCAATAAAAATAAATATTTTTTATCGACATCGACAAATACCCAACACTATTCCAGTCAGCTTATCCGGTGTGCATGTAACAAGGCGTCGGATTTGTACCGAAGTGATACGTTTCACGAAGAACGCACTGATTCTTTGTCGTCTACATAGATAACATCTCTTAGAATGTGTGAATGATAAAATGCTTTGTTGGTGATCCGTGATTAAGTTATTGTATCAGCTTTTTAGGGGTAGAGTCAGTAGTTTATTGATGACATGATAAGACCGGGGATTCACATGTTTAATTTTTGTAATAGTTTACTTTGTTAAAGTATAATTTTTTGTTGTTTATGAAAATATATCAAGATGAGACCATCTTGATATATTTTTTAATAAACCATAACTATTAATCATATCAATAATTTCTGATTTATTTCTTAAAATAATAAAACGCAAAATCGCTCGCAAAAAATCTACAAAACAAACAAACAAAATCCAATCTCAGCCTCCCCTCAGCTTAACCCAAAATTTAATCCAAACGCGACAAACTACAACCGAGGAACATTAAAAAAGCACTTGTCATAACCACCCCTTAGTATAAAGGAGAAATTCGAAAAACAAAAACTGGTGGATAGCCCCAGGTGTCAGTTTTTAATAAAGGCCCAATCAGTCGGCCGCCGGAAGCGACGTCGGCGGCGCTCTTCCGCGCCGGAAATGGAGCTCGTGTTTGCCAGCGCCCTCTGTCGGCTTCCCCCGGAAACGACGGTGTCGCCCCGGGCGCAAGAACCCGACAAAATGAACCTTATGATACGTTCTCTCATCAGGTAGGGTGGGTGCTATCGGGCAATATTATTTTAGGATATTTGCAGTTGACTGGCTGAGATTGACGAGTGGCGTTAAACGCACCTCATGCACCACCAGTGTGTATTAAATTCAGAATAAATACAAGATACTGGATGATTTCGATGAAGATTTTCACTCACTGGAAGCGGGACTAGGTGGTTAGTGTCTCTCTGTTATCAAAAAAACTTGAGAGGTGTCAAGAGACAACCGGATGGAACGAAATTCAAAGAGAGAGAGAGACAGACAGAGAAACTCGCGCACGCCGCATGGCTTACAACTATAGCAAAAAGTGTCGTTCCAACTTTTGGTCTTAAATTTTTCCGTCTTCGTTCCAATAAACAACAGGGATCCGAAGAAACTTACATAATCAACCCGTAATGTTCCCACTGCTGAGACACAGGCCTCCTCTCGATGAAAGGGAATGGGCTGTAATCTACCAGGCGACACAGGTCAGGTCAGGTCACATATTATGTCTTCGATTTTTTGGTTCTAGGACAAGCCGGTTTCCTCACGATGTTTTCCTTCACCGTTATGAGAGCAGTGGTGATGAAATAATTTACACAAAGTAAAGCGCCTGCCTGGATTCGAACCTACGACTTACAACTCGTAAACTACGGCCTTTACTACTGGGCCACCACTGCAGCCATTGATCTACGAAGAAACTTATTATAAACTACCTACATAGTCTTTTTCGTGATTTAAAATCTCTTGTATCGTGACTTGGTTTATTTTTATTAGTCGTTTGACATCTCAGTCTATCTTAAGTATAGTTATCATTATAGCAAAATACATGATTCATACTAGAACTGAAAAGTAGGAATTTCTAGTGACATATTTGATACACTACACTTCATCACCAGAGACATGAAGAACAATATTGTGCCAACATAATGATGTGTTCCGAAAATATCTGATAACAGTTTAAACAAACCATGTTCAAAGGATGTACTTTGGTTATCTCAGCGTTACTATTAGTTTATTTACTTTTTTACTATTATTTACCTATATTTACTACTATCCTTTATTTTATCAGGACTATCCTATATGTCCCCAATAACCTAGCCATCCTATCCCCGAGCCGCAATAAACGCGTGCCGTATTAAAACGTTTGAAGCTTGTTTTTTGGTTAGCCCGTTTGTTTGGCTGCACCCTTTGATGACGCCAAACTGAATCCCTGTTGCGGTGCCACGATAAATGCTGGGGTTGGAAATGTAAAAGGAGTTTATATTGCATTTTATACCACGGTGTTTGTAATTAAAAAGGTTTGATGCCGACGTGTATGCTGTTTATTGGTTATACAAGGTGGCAGGGACATTGACGCCCAAACTGTAACCATGAATTCAGCTCATGATTTAGAGCGTAGAAATTTAAGTTGATATAAAAATAAACTGCCCTTTTGTAGAAAAGAGCAATACCTTCGCGGTTAAAATGTATGGAATAGCAATTTTTTTCAAAACCATGTTCTGAATTCGTGGTAACGGGTCGATGTCTCTTTTATGACACCAATAAACATTACTTGACTCTTCAATGCATGTCTTTGGAAGGAAGGAAAAAAAACGATACAGTAGAAAAAACCTGTTCCAACTTTTAATTTTTTAAACTAATCGTAATTGTTTGAGGAAACCCGACTCTTCTAGCAAGCAAGAGTCGATAAATAGTGTCACATAATAACCGTTGCAGCATTGGACGTGTTAACGTGTTAAACCCCCCTCGCTTCCACACTGTTCGTTGCTAACACGTCTTGTTAAGTTTTGTTAGGTAGAACATAGTTACTTATAGAAGTCTCCAGGCCGATTTTGAACAAAACTTAAGGTTTTATAAAAATCAAATTTCCTTGGCAGGAATCGATCCGTTGACTTTGAAGAAATAGACAGCCTGTATTATTAATAAATAAATTATGAATATAATAAAAAAAAACTGTTAAGTAAAAAAAGAATTGTAATGCAATGATCGCCCACAAAATAATCTTCGTAATACAAAAATCAAATCGCAAAATTTAGTAGGGAGTTTTGGTCCAAAATCTGCCCACTATAACTCTGAATGTCCCAGACCTGGGACAATACCTCGCTAACACGTAGCGTAGCGTGATAAATGCGCGTGTCACGCTGGCTGCTGCCGCGATCACTCTCCGCCAACTAGACGAATGCCCGCGGATTTGTCACGTTGACGTCGCGACTGAAGTGACGAAAAACGGATGGGAATTTCAGCTTTTTAGTAGCTGCAGGTGTCATTACTCTCTTCTGAGCTGCAGTTATTGCTAGTTTTAAAAGAAGTGAATGATGGTTTTTAATAAAGAAAGAAAATAAATTAGGAGCAAAATAGGAGCAGTTCCGTAGCAGCAGCTGAAAATAAACTTTGCCCAAAATTATTCATACCCCTTACGATTAAATTGGTCATTCTGCTGATTTCAAATTTTCTATATTCTACTTCTAAGTTACCTTATCGTAAAATAAAATCAAGATATATTTGTGAAAATTTAATGAATTTACAGAATACATATTAAAAAGAAACAATATGTCGTTTAATGGGATAGTTATAGTTTGAGATGAAGTTTTGGTATATTTCCAATCAACATAGGTTCCAATAAAGTTTGTACAGCACCCACAAACATTGATTGCATTGATATACCTCACCTTATAAAGGCAAAAATACATAAAAGTTTACAATTCATACTCGTACACAACCGTCTCAGTGAAGATGGCTGACAGTAATGACTTACTAAGTCCCTGAATTAGTCTATTACGTATAATTTACAGCCACTCCGACTTTTCGTCATAAAAACTTTATGCCAGCGCGATATTTTCTCAAAACTCCAAAAGAAATTTGATGACCATACTGTATTGACGCGAAAATTTTATTAAAAATCATAAATTCCACCATAATAATAGTAACAGCTTACCCTATACAGCTAATCCCAAATTAATAAATTCAAAATAAAATTATAAGCTAACTTTTATAAATATAAAACTCTTTATTTAAAGTTCGCCGCTCTCACGTTTAGTGCTGTCCGAGTGGTATATCGATAAAATATCAATTTGAGAGTCGATACCACCTTAGCACGACATGCTCGTAAAATTTTACAATCAATAAAATGCAAATAGATACCGCATCTGATGATGACACAACGATAATCGGCAATCGTTATACATTCATTAGCATTGAGGATCGCGTTTCCACGGTAAGAACCGTCGCGGATGTCATTTTAATTGCGTAATAAACTGTTTGTGTGTAGGTGCTGTTAAATAGAATTATATGTTTAGCTTTGATGGTATGGGTGTGGCGATAATTATAGGGCCACTGTGACGTCTGTTCTCGAGTATAAGGGCATGATATTATTAGTTGATGCTGTTGCAAACAGAATATTAACTTGGACATTATAATAATATCCCTGGACATTTCACACAGCGCCATCTAGTCCCAAGCTTAGCAGCCTAATGCTTGTGTTATGGTAACAAGATGGCTGATAAACTACTTATATACATTTTGACATTACTTACTTCTTTCCTGGTTTTCGCCAATTTTACCCAGATCTTTCCAGCCGGGGCAGTGGTTGCCCAGTGGTAACGGCGGCGATTTACGAGTTGTAGGTCGGTACCAAAAATTCGTAGACTGTAACATCTACCAACACGCACCGGACCCGCGTGGTGGATTATGGCCCACTCCTTCCACTGAGAGGGGGGCTGTGTCCCGGCAGTGGGAAATAATGGCTGATTATGATGATGACGATTATATCTAGATCTTGTACGGTTTACTACGGTGACCTATAACCAAGTCTTCAACATGCCCTCAATTCTAATTCTTATTATACGTATCAAATCTCACTCTTAATAATCACACTAAACAGTTAGTTTATGTTCGACCTTTAAACCGAACATATCAAGCTTTTAACGGTGGCAAGCACTGTCAAATATCTGATGTAAGATAGAGATAAGAATCAGATTAGTATAAAAATAAATAGTTAATATATGACAATTTATGTATCAACTAATAAACATTACTATCACAACGGTGAAAAGATAAGCAAAGATATCTTATCCAGTAAAGATCTATGGCTGATCATTAGAATTGAATATCTTACGGTTTTAGAAATCTCTAAATTGTACAAAAATAATATGTCCTCCAACTTTCACATTTAGTCTACGTCAGCTACCATTTACAATCCAATCTATATTCTAGGTCATCCACCAATTTGCTGGTGTGGTGCTCATATACACGAGCGGCATGCGCCAACGGCAGAGGCAACTGCAGTCTTCGACACGTCTGTGGCTGCAGTTGACGACTGTCGGAACGTGTGAGGACTTCACAAGTTCCGTCAAGTACTCTGTTTGAGAACCCAACAATATCAATTAATATCAGCTGCTATTATTGCACGCGAAAGTTAAAAGGGTAATTAAAAACTCAAAGAGTAATTGGTTTGCCTGTCAACAAATTGAACAATCAATAAGTCAGAACTCTTGTTGTTTTATCAACCTTTTAAAGAGGCCACTTAAGGTGCTATCACTCTTACTAAAAACGAAATGGTCTGAATGTATTTGAAAGGTCTTAAAACAAAAACCGCGAGAAGTTGTGACCCTTTTTTTATGAGCCATAAATAATTTTATCGAAAAAAATAGAGTGTGGAATTAATTGTATCGGTAAATAATGGCATGTCATTATTTTTTTATAAAATTTATTATCACCCGTCTCCTTAATTGCATTTTAAATTATAATGTTAACCTTTAACATTAATATTATTGTGCTGTAAAAAAATGTCGCGTAAATGGTTTTTTTTTTTATATTTATTGGTTTTAATTTAGTGTGTGTTTAAGTATTATTTGATTACAACATAAGATTAACAAATGTCTTAGTGAAGTAAATTATGTTTATTGTTGTTAGAGTAAAAAGTTATGGCATAATAAAACAAAACGGGGAATTTATACAATCAACTTGATATTGCTAAACAACATTTCCTTCAAAGATAATATCAGATAGCCGAGAAAGAGAGATCGTTCAGAAGTGAATCAGAGTCAGAATTAAGTATGCAAATGCAGCTGTACATAGATTTCTCCCATTGATCTTCTTATGATAATGTTTACCTTGTCTAGAAGACAAGTGAAAGGTAGGCGCTGTGTTCTACGTCATCAGAGCGTGATTGGGCGGCTGACAAATCGTGCAAAAAAGAAGGATAAAGTTAAGTTGACATCTTCTAATGCCACCATTCAATTGCATCAGAAAATTACAGGCCATAAACACGGACATAACCAAACAACTACTTAAATGAAATGTTTGACATTTATCTAAAAGCGACTTGCCGTACGTTTACCCAGTTGCGTAATGTCGACAAACAAGCGATCAAACAGACAGACGTGTCACGTAAATCGACACGTTTCGTAATTCTAATATACACACCGAATTACACGCTGACATTATTTACAAGACAAGTATTGGGACTGAGGAACGCGTGGAGACTTCTTTTTAGTTAGAATTTTATTTTTTTGTAAAGGGGAAATCAAGTTTTGAATCCATGATCAAACATAAGTGGTAGACGTTTATTTTAATGATAAAGTACCTAGTTACTTCTCTTTGCCATATTTTCATCTTAAATAACTAAAAGTGCAATAAACCGCACGTCAGTGGTAATAAACCCATTCTCAAGGTCAAAGTGTTACCACCGACGACGTGCAGTGGACAGCCCAGCAAAAATTATTTGATGAGATAAATAAAATTAAATTGCGACTTAAGAATGAAAAAAAAATACTTGTGGAAGGACTGCAATTTTAATTTTTCACCATCTTATGGAATGTGTTTGTGAGAATATTTTTTGGTGTTTGGATATCGACTCTATGGGCCACTCTATTCCCACAACACCTACCGGCGACAGCACGAATATATTAATATCAATATTTAAATCACCAACCGGTTGTCCCATTAAAACACTATTACAATATTAGCATATTTGATAAACAATCGATAATCGAGTGACAGGGCACAGCACTATTCATTTAGAATGTATATTAGTGCGACACTATTCATAAAGTATATTAGCGGCCTTTTACACTTGGTAATTAATTTCCTGTCAGCTGCAATTAAAGTGATATGTAGAGATCCGAATGGAGATTTAGGTGATTATGTAAGTAAGGTCCATAAAGTTATATGATTTATGTAATCTGATGTCATTTGAATGTGACATTGTAATAACATGATAAGTCTGTGTTTACAGAATATAAATATTTTAAAAATAAATAATTTTACCGTTTAATTGACTCCCTGGCTCAGGACTTGAGGACATCAAAATGGATATAGCAATGTTAAAGATGATGATGAATACAGCTACGACAAAAGAGGAAAATCGAATCCAGGTAATATTTTCTACATTTTATTTTCTTATAATGTTCTGTCTCCTGGCCATCTTGCCAAGTTTTTTTTATTTCCTTAATATAGTCGTTATTTTATAAAAACGATAGATTTAAGTTTACGACGAGGAGTAATATACTGATCTAAACAATGGTATAAACTAAGTATATTTAAGTCATTTTATTACTTCTGAACTGACTAACAATTGGCAAAATGCGTTTGCAATACCCCTTTTGCCAATTGTTAGTCAGTTCAGTAGCAAAGATTGAAAAGTTTTTTCATTGATGTATATCTTATGGTTATTGGGATTCAGGGCAGAAACCAAAGGAGCATGGACACCGAACTATGTTTAATGCCCTTTATAAATATAAACATGATTGCCTATAAAATATTAAATCATTGCATTATAAAATCATATTTAACTCGCAACTGAGCTTATAAATTCATGCCAATTGACTTGGCAACACAATTTACAACATGGCCGACTGCCGCCATTTTCAAATGTATTTGGGTCGTCAAATTATTGTCAATAATTATAATCTTTATGAATGAGGGTAATATAAATTTTAATTGTCGCCCGTTAGTTTCAGACCAAAAGTTAATCAGGTAATTAATATTTTATGTCCTGCTAGCTGCATGCATGGCTTTTATTTTACGAATTCAGTTGCCCTTGTGTTTATGTTTAGAATTGTGAATGGTCGCAAATCTCAAGTTTCCGATTTTTGGGAAGTGGTAACGGATTTATCATTCTCTTCCATAGCATTTCGATGGCAAAATTAACACAAAAATATATATAGTTTTTATATTTGTTTGACCCAAAATTCAGCTACGCGAATACCGTTCGCTGACGCAACCATTAGGTCCTCACGTGTGCAGGTTGTGGCGCAAGATTGGAGGTGAGCCATTGTCTGTGGAGGAGGTCTGAGCCCTCCGTGACCCCTTATTCAGCTGTGAGAAGTTCACGGCCAGTGTTTGCTAGACATATGCCTCCCGCAAGGATCGCCACAAGACGCGTCACCTACTGTCATGTGCTGTCATGCATCAGAAGACCTAGACAAGTGACAGTTACTTTCAAAGCGTTTCGTATTTCTACAATGACTTTCAATAGGATTGACAAAAGCTTTTCGGTAAGTTATGTCAAAGTCATTTTGACTTTTCCATCATCGTTATCGCTGATAGAATTTCACTTTGTCTATGCCATTAGATGTTACTGATTACAACTTAAAATAAGATCATTATTAAGATTACAAAAATAAGTGAAGAAGTTTCTCACAAACTATGAAACTAAGATACAACGGTATTTTCGTTCCCACACTGTACTGACTTACTTCACGAGCAGCTGACATTATTTCCCTTCCCCAGATGACGGGAAGCAATCATGCTATAAAGCCAATGCAATAAATTAAATATTTATCGCTAACAGCTCATGGCTAAACGTATTTACTCATACAAGCTGTTTGTAACTAGCCGTAACAAGGAGAGTCGTAATTCCATCAAGTTTTGGACACACCGCAGCACAGGTCAGAAAGTCTGCTCCATGCTTAGGTATCAGGACAAAATGTGGCAATAAATCCTTCTTTTCTGTAAACAATTTGTCTTTATTTTAAGTCTTTGTTTCTAGACCATAAATATGTATTTTACACACACACACCACCAAAGAAACAATGGATGGACTGTGTGAAAGATCGTATCGTTAGAAAGGGGGTGACTACTGAGATGACCACTAATAGAGAAGTATGGAAGCAAAATACATATTGCGCCGACCCGAAATAAATTGGCGTATGGGCAGGTGAATAACGATGATGATGATATTTTAAGAACATTAAAATTTTAGAATAAATATTTATTATATGTATAAAAACATAATTATGTCCGGTGACTGACAAACGCGACGTCGCTTATTGCATCATGTATCCCTTGCAAAAACAAAACATATAATAATAATATCCCTGGGCATTTCACACAGCGCCATCTAGTCCCAAGCTAAGCAACCTAATTCTTGTGTTATGGTAACAAGATGGCTGATAAACTACTTATATACATTTTTTTTGTAAATACATACATATTATAGGCAGAAAAACACCCAGACTCGGAACAAATACATGTAGGGCTTACAAATATTATTTGTTCTGTGCGGGAATCGAACCCGCGACTCGCAGCGCAGCAGTCCGATAGATTCATATAGATTCTAAGTGTTTGAGATAGCTACTATTGTGATTTGGCACTGTATCAAGTGTTTTTACCTCTACCAACCCACATTGCCACTTTTTGGAAGTTTGTAAACCTTCTGAATGCTTTAGACATTACCATAAACGTCTTATAACCTCATTACATATTCAAAGCGTAAACCATTTCAATACAAAACAAATTACCATTTACGACTGTCGATAACAAATAAAAATATTTATTAAATAAGCACGAAACGACAATAAAACGCGAAAATTAAGCTTCAATAACGTTTTAAAGTCGAATAATAATCGTAAATTAAACGTTTACGAGCGTACGATCGTTATATTGTGACTTCAGACGTTCATATTACCTAGATACTTAATGGACAAGTGGGAACTTAGGGGCTGCCTTATGTCCCGTACATCATAATTGTCGTAAGTGCCTATAAAAGTTATTTACGCATACTTCATATTATTACCGCTTCGACTCATGTAGTATAGTTTTATCTATTGTCTTTACGCAATGTTTGTTTTTCCGACTGCAATATCCTTCAAAATAATTCAGATTGTCATAGATAGGGTTTTACGCAGTTAGTGTGCTGACCAGATTATTAATCTTTTGTGCATAACTCTTCTTGGTGACAATTGAATACCACATGTGTTAGTGTTTTATTTAAATCCTTTGATCCTCATGAAGAGTCATGAGGATCAAAGGATTTAAATAGGTAGTAATTGCAAAAACACCCTTTTCTGAAGGACATCGGAATCGGTAGTCACGAGCATCATTATTTATCTAGCATCTTAATTCTTGCAAATAATTAAAATGAACTACATCACTTAAAATATCATCTACTGAACCCAAACGCGATAGATATCATCACATTATCTACCATCTGGCATACCGACGAAACCCCGCGGCGTCACTTGCCATTATTAGGACATCGATTAACTAATATTCTGTATAAGTTTTCAACTATTCATATTCTTGCCTCATTCGTTTTAGTTTTGATGTCTTCCGTGAGGTTTTTACGCTGTTTTTGCAGTTCGAAAGTTGGTGAGATTTGTATTGGAATTGCTAAGCGTTGAATAGGACGCGGCAGGAGGTCTCTATGCATTGGCAGGATGTTGAGAAAGCGGCTATATGGTGACTAAATTATAGCATTGATTTTACTGATCATAATTCACAATGTTTATACTTCGTTAACAAACTGACTTGTCTTATAAGATGCTTCTTACAGGATACATTTATGGAAGAATATTAAATTAGTCTACCAGAATGCGAGTACTTATCACGTATACTCTCAAAATGTAATGAAGAAAAACGTGAGGAAACTGGCATGTCCTAGAACCAAAAATTCGGAGACATGTTACATCTACCAGCTCTCACTGAGCCCCGTGTGGTAAATTACAGCCCACTCCCTTTCGAAGAGAAGAGGCCTGGGTCCCAGCAGTGGGAACATTATAGGCTGATTATGCTAATCATATCGCGTAAATCTCTTTTCCTGACCGATATGTATGTCCTCATTGATTGTAGTCCACACATTTTACCAGCAGTGCGATTCTATAACCATCTCACCGTGAAAACTTAGGTGAAGTGAGAGTGGAGTGAGCTGTCATTCCAACTAATGCTAGGGATTGACACTATTGGCAGCTCACTCTAAGCTCACTTCACCTAACTTTGCACGGTGAGATTTTTACAGAATCGATCGGCAGTTCCTTATTGATTGATACTACAATCATTTAGAGTCTTATTATTATAATTTTTTACAACAGCTACAAGGTAGCCTTTTACACAGTAGGAGATATTTACTATCCAAACCAACAAAGCCATATCTCTCCTTAATCCAACTATAAACAAAACAATATGCTATAAATCTGAAAATTGATACTTTAGCTGGCCAACTGACGACATCTCAGTCCAATAGATAACAGAAAGGCTATCAGCTCCTTGCTCATATTACTGCAAACACTATCTTACATCGGCTATGTCAGGCTACTTTACTAGCCGATTAAGATAAAGGTACACGTTTAAAGATACTTGCTAATATACTAGAATTATAGTCATATCGGTCGTAAAATTCGTTGTAAGTGGTGTTGTGCCCATGGGATTTCATGAGAGAGTAGCTTTTCTGTATAATGTTTAATTGAATGACCATTACCCTCGTACAACTTAAAAGATTTGATAAAGATGAAGTTTTTGCAATATTAAATTAATTTTACATTCTTTTTTTTATATTTTCATATATTTATTAGGGTACCAATTACAATTTGAAAGCTAACACTAAAATAACATAATTATATCCTAAATTAACTAAAACTATTTACAAACTAAAATAATATAGCGTATTTATATTTTACACTATGTTAGACTGATATAAATTCTAATGTTAAGATGAAACTCAATATTACCACTGAAACCTACAATTCTAAATCTTCCAAAAGTTAGTTCCCCGAAACTATATGTAAACCTAAATTAGTTCACAAACACACTGAGAGAATCACAGGTGCGAGTGCCTAGATGAACATACTCCTTCTAATTAGAATTGCAGATTTGAGATAGGTAAATCGAAAAGGCTTCTGCAACTCGAACGCAACTTGCGTTTAAGTAAACCGACATCCGATAAAAAGATAACCTGATTAATATTCGCTCGCTTGCAATAATACACATAAGTGCAAAAATACTAACCAACATATTTTATCGGTAATCGGCACAAGCCGCTTTGGCAAGCCGATTGAGATAAGAGTACAAGGCTTAAAGTACTTAAAGAAGTACAAATGGAGTCACAACTGTACTCGGTTTATGACGATGGTTATTTTATGCGGCCATTTTTTATTGCACGGCAATGTATGACGTGAGGTGAACTTTAAGTTGTTGGAACACTATATCGGGTATTTTTATGGTATCTGCAGTTGTATGGTTTTTGATATCTAATTTGCTGTTATGTTTTCTTGTAATGTTTTTATTTCGTCGGTTTCATGTCATAGCAGGTCGTAAATGTCAAAATATATTGCTCGTCATATACCGGTTCAATGGGAATGCCTGAAGGATGATATTGCCTTGATCATGATTAATGACGATGACGACGGATGAGCTTCGCGTAGGTCATGTTAATGCTAGATCGATGGGATATAGTTATCTATGATGATGACTATGGAAATGGAAACCACAAGGTACTGAGAAAATTCAATAACTTTTTAAATAATTTCTTTATTTTCTACAAATTGCTTGATAAGTTGATGGAAAACATATTTGTCCTTTAATTATTAATGTGATCAACTGATCATTATCAGCCTGTTCACTGCTGGACATAGGCCTCTCCAATTGCACACTATTTAGCTCGAATTTCTGCAACTTTTATCAAGCTGCTACCAGCCACTCTGCTAAGATCGTCGCTCTAGCTAGCCTGAGGGTGTCCTGCCTTTTTTTTTCCGGGGTAGAAAATCCACATGGATGTTCGCCGCTCTGGGGCAGGCGGCGGGGTCTGTCAGTTTCTTACTGACGAAAAACCACCCCGGTGTTCTCATCATCTCACACCTACGCCAGAGGTCGCGGGAACGTACGATCCTTCCGCAACCCCCGACTGGCCCGCCACCACGGGCCTCCTCGGGTCAGGGGTGGGAGTGAGGTGTTTGACTCCCCACGCGAAGTCTAAGAGGAGCGCGTGTGGAACACTACGCACCGCCACCTCGGGTCCTGATGTGTGGGGGGCGACAGACGTCTCCGAGTCCATCGCCCCTGGACTCATTTAGGGGGGCGGGAAAAGGGCGTTATCCGCCCTCCGTCGACGCCCGGTGCGCCTGCTGCGGGCCGGGTGAGTGGACGAGATCTCCCTCTGCCTGTCCGCAGCCTCCTTCTGCGAGATGACTGTTTCGCAGAAGGAAACCACCGCGTCTCACGACTCTTCGCTTCGGCTACGGCCGCCAGCGACAGGTCACTGCCTTCTTCTGGGATGAGCGGCACACTCTGCCAGCGTATGCCGCGTCGTGTCCTCCTGGCAGTCGACGCAGTGGTGACACCGGGTGTCCGGCTCCCTGTTTATACGACACAGGTACTTCCCGAGGGCATCCTGCCTTACGTTTACCGATTCGCGATCTCCACTCAGGAACAGGTCTTAACCCAAAAGTCATCGGTTCTACGGCTAACATGACCGGCCACTTCAGATTGCTTATTCTGTGAACTATGTCGAAAACTTTGGTTCTCTGCCGGATCATCCCATTCCAGATTCTATTTAATAATTCTATGAGTCAACTAAAATGCACTAAATTAATCATTCAACCGTCGCCAATCCAGACCTAAGAAAACTAGACTCGAAAAAAACCCGCATTGAAAATTATACAGTCAACAAAAAAGTCAGACACATGAAACATTAATGCCAGCACTTGACAAATGACCCAGACGCTGCACTCTTTAAAGTCACTGTCATGTATAATGCAGACAACGAGTGCTAGACAGATATTTTTAGGGTTCCTTGCCCAAAAAATGAAAACAGGTTGTCACGTTTTGGGTATTGCCAAACCTCCGCAGTCTATCTGGCGGCTTGTCTATCAGTCAGTCATCATATTCATCAGTATCAATAGTCATCTGTCTGTCTCAGGACTCTATCTGTATTTTTAACCGGAAAAGGCAGCTAGGAATATGACTGTGTTGCCAGGGTAGCGGGATCGTCCGAAAGGGTTACCGCTGCCCTGGAACATAAAGGGCTAAGGAAGGAACACGGGTGGGTTTTAGGCAGTAAGAGTCTGACACTCCCTCCTGCTCCACCCAGAGCGGGAGGAGTCATTTGATGATTTCCCATCCTCAAAACAAAAAAAAATGACTGTGTCACTATAGCCTCATAATGATCCCACTGCTGGGACACAGGCCTCCTCTTTGAGATGGAGTGGGCTGTAATCCACCACGGGGGCCCAATGCGGGTTGGTAGATGTCACATGTCTTCGAATTTTTAGTTCTAGGACATGCCGGTTTCCTCACGATGTTTTCCTTCACCGTTCTGAAAGTAGTGGTGATGAAATAATTTACACAAAGTAAAGCGTCTGTCTGGGTTCGAACCTACGGCCTACAACTCGTAAGTCACGGTCATAACCACTGGGCCACCACTGCTCTCAGTTTTGGCAGTATGGAACCGTTAATGCGCGAATCCGACTCGCACTTTTTATCCATACGGTACCCAATACTGCCGAAACTTGTGGAAATTTTATTTAAAATAAAGCATAAAAAATGTCCAATCCGAAATGTTCGCTCGTAAGATTAATCGGTGTTCAAGAACATGTTAAATTCAAAAGACTGGTGCAGTTGCTAGTTGATATACTAAAAAGACAGCAACAAGTTAGATACATATGACTGTGTTACGTCATCCTTACAGATACATTAGGTACTGATGCTGGATGGTAGTGAATCGAGTAGGGTCTTGAGTTTGGAGGTGGTGATTGTGAAAATGATTTTGTGCATAGAGTTATAAACAAGCGTCTTAACAGAGATAACATGATCATGGTGGTGGTTTAAAGGTTTATTTTATATGGAATTTCTTAGTTCCCCGACCCATCCCGTCGCAACGCATCGCCCGCTTGCGCTACAACTTCTTTTTGCCTAGCGTGATGTTAAGTAGCCTATAGCCTTCCTCAAGAATTGGGCTATCGGTTGCAAAATTATAAAGAATTTTTCAAATCTGACGGGTAGTTTTAGATTAGCACGTTCAAACAAACAAACTGCTGTTAAAACGATTAAAAATTAGCTGTGGCATACCTAGTGCCCATACTCTAACTAGATATATTTTAAAGGTATGCATCTGTTTAACCTAATTACGAGTCCAGCTAAGGGATAGGAAGCACATTTTAAATAGCTGTGTTTAACTTTGCAGAAAGTTCTCAAGCTAGTTTAGTAATAACTTTACGTAGATAACACGTAACTGTTAAATATTTTTTCATTGCTCTAGCTCCACTGACCCAAATAACAAACAAAACCACCATTACTATTTATGTCACCAGGAAAATAAACCAAGGTTCCCAAAAAAAAACTAAAAAAAAGGAGCTCCAAAATTTAAAGACAAGAGCGAAACCTTGGGGTTTATTAATGATAATATTATACTCTGGACAGACAGCAGCATCGAATGAAGTATGTTTAATTCATTTGACACCAGAATAGATGTCCCCTGGACAGATGCATGATAAATGGGGGCTGTGCTGTATTAAATGCAATTGTCTGCAGCTTTTGTTGAGCATAATTTGGTAATTTGAGAGTCCAGGTCACGGTGCATAGTAAGTACCTCTGTCTGTATGATAACCTTCGTTGGTGCAAGATTTTTGGAAGTATATTTTATTTTAGATATTGTACAGGACGACAAAATCGATGGCATCTGGAATGATCTAGAATTGAAAAATGTAAAGCCTGAAAGATTTGAATGCTTATTATTAGAACTGGAAAAAAGGATGGACAGAAGAAAAATATGAAGGTACGGAAACAATTTTGTGTTGACGATAAACTAAAAGTGTAATAACAAAATTTTGCGTTTCGATGTTGTCATTATAATAATATAATAATAATATCCCTGGATATTTCACACAGCGCCATCTAGTCCCAAGCTAAGCAACCTAATGCTTGTGTTATGGTAACAAGATGGCTGATAAACTACTTATATACGTTTTTTTTTGTAAATACCTACATATTATAGATAGAAAAACACCCAGACTCAGAACAAATACATGTAAGACTTACAAATATTTGTTCTGTGCGGGAATCGAACCCGAGATGAAACCTTGTGGAACACCAAGGTTTCATTTCAAAGATACAATAAAATATAGTCAGCTCACTACTTCAGATGTTGCTACAGTTTTTCTGACTTTTTAATCAAATACGAATGGAAATGAACAAAAATATTTACAACTTAATTATACGTATTGGAAAGAATCCCCACAGCGACAATGATGCTATCAAATTAAATATGGTTTTGATTGTGTCATCATTGAATAAAACTTCATGTTTATTATGTTGATCTTCCTACGACTTGAACTGGTCCAGAATAATTTTGTGATGAGTATTATATTTCTAATAATAATTGGAATGATATTAACCTAATCATTTTACCTGCCACTTGGCGAGACGACCTAGATGCATACCATGAGGGTTGGATCGAGGTGGCTCTAGAAAAGGATCTCTGGTAGGATTTGGAGGAGGCCTGTGGGAAAGCGAAGAGTTTCCCTTGATTGCTTAATTTTGTTTTTGGTATTTGTCTAAGGTCTAAATAGTGTCATTTTCATATTATCTTCTCTATTGTCTTCTTCATCCTCCACAAACAGCTCTGACCTCCGGTGTGTATGCGATGTCTCTCCACAGATAATGGCTAACTTCCCATCTTGCACCGCAGGCCCTGTCACCTGCACACGTGAGGCCTAATGGCTGCGTCGGCGAATGCTATTCGCGTTGCTGAATTTTGGGCCAAACAAATTTAAGAAAAAATAAAATAATATTTTTGCCATCGACAAGCTAAGAAGAATCAACCATTTCAATACGAGGATCAACTGGTTTTTCCTCAACAAATTATCAAACATCAGTTAACAAAATTAATTCTTATACAATATTTTTTCTGCCAACATCTTTAGCCACGTGATCATCATGTATTCAATGGCTTTTCATGATGGATGGTCCACAGTTTTTACCTATAATGTAATCCACGAGACATTGGGTCACCGCTGCATAATGCACGAATAGATTTAATTTTGTATTTATTTATTACGACGTGTCTGACTGTCTGTAGGTGGGGACAGTAATTTTATAACTGTGAACTGTCAGCATACAGATCTTAGAAATTGGGATGACTATTTGTCCATCTAGGAAAATAATGATATTGTATCACATTACAGGTTACAAACACATAATTAGGCTCAAATTATTATATTGTGGGTGGCATTTTGAAGACATTCTATTATGTTAACAATTTTCAATAATTCCTGTAATTTTTTTTTCGATTTTTTATGTATTAGCGTATAGCGTACCGTTCTTAATTTCAATAAAATCCAAACGAAACCCCTTTTAGCTCTTGCAAACGAATCTCTTTAACTAATCGATTCACGATTATTTCCACCTAATTACTCCCAACTTCACAAGCCGAACCACCCAAAAACTGACATAGGTACCTATCACTGTCTGAACCACAAACTTGCCTTTCTTAATGATCAGTACCAAGCAGCCCCAGATTTTTTCATCCATTTGATGGATGGCCTCAAGGTGTCCGTTAATTAGTTCGACAATTAGCTTCCCTTCCTTTGTTTGATGAACACCGTGACAGAATTCGGGTCCGTTCTCGTCCGAAAAAGTTTTTTGTTTGTCAACCTTAATTAATAAAGACAGTTATATGTATTTTAAGTGAACGAAGAATGGATGGTATGAAATAAAAAGGTTTTTTCAGAGAAAAGGCAGTTGCTTTTGATTAAAATGAAACGTATACCTACTTTATGAATTTGCTTCTTTTTTATTTCAGTAAGTCAGCTGCAACTATAAATTGGCATGACTTAATAAATGAAAAATATACGTCATAAGTAAGCAGACTAATGAGTAAGGCTCTCATAACGATGAAGGAAAACATCGTGTGGAAACCGTTATGTCCTAGAACCAAAAGTTCGAAGATATGTGATATCTACCAACCCGCACTGGGCCCGCGTGGTAGATTACAGCCCACTCCCTCTCGAAGAGAGGAGGCCTGTTTCCCAGCAGTGGGAACATTTTAGGCTGATTATACTAATGAATAAGACATCCATATTTTACTGTATACTGATTAAACATAAGCCTCTGATATGAAATCGTTTGCAAAAAAAGTAAAGGCTATTGATGAAGATGATGTTAAATAAGACTAGAAACCTAATTAGAGTCGTTTATAGAAAGAAATAATCCTCTGCTCATCCCGTTATGAATTGCAAGCGTGACACTTACCGACATAGTTGCACACATGCCATTCACACAGTAATGAACGATAAACACAGGGTGTCAACAGCTAGCACATCTTCTACACAGGTAATAATGACTTAACGACGGGAAATGTGTTGCTATAATGACTAGATGTCAGAGTATGTCAGAATTAGCACATTGTAAGATAAATGCTTTTTTTCTAGATGAACTATATCAAAGACTTCAATACTCAGCATCACACGACATGAGCTAAATGTATGTTGAGATAAGCTGCTTGAATACTCAATTACTTTCCATTGTATGCTGTACTGTAGCGTCATTTTCTTAATCTTCGTCATTTGGGGCTGAGCAGACAGGCGCATATGGACAGTTCAATCCATCCCTTTTCTCAAACAGGATAGGTGAAATTGAATATATTAACAAATCGGAGAAAGGCAAACCGCTCCACAAGAGAACGCAAGTCAGCATAGGCTTTGACTCGTAAAGTCACTCCTAGCTTATAAGTAATTTTAGGTCTACACCTAATAGGTTCCTAAATCCAAAATTTCACACACTAGTTCTGTATACCTATAAATCAATTATGTGAGAAAAGATCTCAACAATAGGTTGCAAAAGATCCCTCCCCGGACAAAGTGCGCCAAATTAAAATGCATAGGTTGTGTACCTATGCATTTTAATTTGGCGCACTTTGTCCGCTTGCTCCACTTTGCTCTTGTAAAATTACATTTTATAAGTGACATGTAACACAGTTTTCTCAACTAATGAAATAAACATCTATTCTATTCTATTCCGACGGTGTGTCGCAATTCTGGTAAAACAATTCCACGAAGTTTTAATAGATATGCCTTTATCCCTCCTCCAAAGCTATGGACCAGAATATAAACTTCTTTAAAACCAATCACAAAATACCTGTCACAGCATATTTGCTCGCTCCGCACTCACCAATCAAATTAATGATCGTGGTTTGTTTTAAGCACAAGCAAGAAGCTGTTAAGGTACCTGTCGTTTTCTTTGATAAAATTTACTCTATAAACTAGTTCAACAAAACAAAATCAACTCCTTAACAGAAACAAATATTTGCTCCCTGAGCGTGCAAATTGCTCCTCCATTACATAGCTCCTGATAGCGCTAACACGTACCTGTCTGTCAGTCAAGACGTCTTGATTACTCGCCACTTATTCACTGCATCAATTCTATACATTAAAAATAACTACATAGGTTGTTAACTTGATTTTTTGTTCCAGGGATGCCTTATACAAAGTAACATAGAGATTCTAGAATTACAGAAGTATTATAACCGGATACAGGTGCTAGAATTACCTATTGCTAACCACTTATCATTCGAGAATCCCAGGGTATTCGGAATTCCAGACACGATTTTGAAGACAACCAATTTGCCACCTCGAAACCCTATAAACACACGAATAACTATGTTAATTCAATCATATACAACAATAAAACAAATAATCAAACAACTATGTATTCGAGAGCTCACCATAACCATTTAACACTACTAAGAATCAGCGCACAAACTGCATTTCGTCATACTAAAATGTCGTGTGAAAATCGCGGCTAAAATACTCCACAATGCATAGTAAATCGTTGCAAGACATCGCAACAAGCGATCGGATGAATAATGCAGGTACACGCTTTAAGACGCGGCGATAAATAACGATTATAATTTTATCGTGATCTGCAATAAATCTGCGATTGAATGCTAGTGTGCGCGCCGCCTTAACGTCAACAGAATGGTACGTAATTTTCGTTTTTAGTGTCCGTTTTATACGGGTAGGGATTTTGTCCAACAAATAGATGCTACAGCTGTGACTGCTACTATTTGTTTACGTAAATCAGTTATCAAGTATGTATATGGAAACAGTAATAAGTTTCCATATACATACTTGATAACTGATTTACGTAAAAAATAGTAGCAGTCATAGCTGTAGCAGCCGTTTGCACCAATGGACATTTGCAACAAGAACGAACGAACGAACGAACGATTGCATAGACGTGGTCAAAAGAAAGAGCCTCCCATTTCTTTTGACCACGTCTCGCAATCTTGGGAGTGTGTTGCAGCTTTTGGAAGAAAGCCTTAAAAATAATCTTCAGAGGCTGGAAAATAGCAGTAAGCTCTTGGAGCTGTAACTGACGTAGCGTTGCAATGATCAAATTTAGACTTGGTTGTCCCAATATTTTACTTCTAAGTTTTACCAGAAATCTTCGTTTAGCTCCAAGAAATATTAATAGCTCCTGGCTTTCTTCCACACATCAACAGTTGCATATGCTTGTCTAAGCCGACCCAACATATCCACCAACAAGCTCAACAGACTATTCTCATCGTAAAACCAACGCGCATCGTTTTTGCGCAATCGACGTTCAAGATTTACAACGTGACGCGTTTGATTTACGAGTGACAACGCAAGTACAATGCGCTTGAGCGTAGAACTGTGATGGGAAAATTAGTGCATAATGATTTGATGGTGGTTGACTTAGACCTACAGCTAGATAATGATAAAGATAATATCAGAAATGTATTTGCAGATGTGGAGGATTAGTTTGGTTTATACGGTGAATAGAATAAGTCTGTTAATCGATATCTGGAAATCGGAACCGAAACTATAGCAGCGTTCCACATTGTTCGATTTTGGTGAGAGTAGTTCAGTGACGTACTCACCGAAATACTCTCACCACTGAAAGAAAAATAAATCTGACTGGTTCCAAAATTCTAACGCAATTTGCATTAATACATCTTACTGCAGTCTACTTCTAGATAGTTAGATCGTTCAAAAGTTCTATCATTTCTGTGATTAACATTAAAAACCGCATCCTATACATAGTTATGGACCACATCCCTTTGTCCCTTTATATGGACATATATTAAAACGTTAGCTTCCAAGATCTATTATGCTCATCTAATATCAATAGACTCGCTAGATTTATAGCCTGTCTCGTCAGATTTATGACTGACATGTAAGATGATATTACGTCATTGGAAATACCTTATTGCATTGCAATTTGATGACACGGAAACATGTCATCTAACTGTCATGTTGATAGGTTGATTATAACAATTATGCTCAATTCTATTGGTTGGTGTATTTATAATAAACTTTATTGACATAAATAAAAAATATTACAACCACACATGTGAAGCCCCTGACTCCTGTGCTAGGCGAACCTGTGATACAGGAATCAGTGACCTCCGTCTTACATCAATAAGCATTTCAATTTTTATGTAATAAAATATAAGTAATAAGTAACACTACTAGGTATTGAAACAGTAAAACTAAACAAAAAAAGAAACACAGCGAACGTGTGATTGCGCGTGTTAAATACGGATCCCTAATGGATAGTGCCGACCTCGCGCATTCCCGCCTGTTTACGCCAACCGCACGATAACTGCAGCGTCGACATCCGTCCAGCCACGAGCCGCCGACGCAGCAAAATTCATGATAGCAATTAATTACTTTTAAGTATTTTTTCGGCCATTCCATATTCTAGCATCGAATAGGTTTCACTAAATTTATTGTAATAATTTCATTTTGAATTAAATTAGTTATAAAATATCTTTGGTTTTTTTTCGATCCACCGTCTGCAGTCTACGTAATTGGCGCAGTCGGTAGGATACTCGCGGGCCGGTTCGCGAATCGCGTTAGAATCATCTCATATTGATCACCACGATCGCGAGTCACCCGGGCGGCTATCAAGTCACGTCACGAGTATCCAGAATCTACGGTAAAGCTGCGGAGCCGCGTGGAGAATCCAGACATCGATTCACGGCAAAGAACCAGAGATGAAACATATGTGAGTACACCAGAATCTTTCTCGTGTTGCTTCCTCTCTATTCCTAGTTACTTTTATGTCCAATATTTTTCATCACGAAAAATCTAACCGTCAGGAACCTGCATCGCGACAGGCTCGCCGACATATAGTAGATATTAGCAGAGATTTAGATAGTGAATTAGATTTTAATTTAAACAGTTTATTTGAACCTATAATAATGCCTTACGACCCCGATGTAATTTTCAAGGCCCTACGCCTTGTGCCCGATTTTGACGGAAACCCCAATATACTGACGAGGTTTATTAACATCTGTGACCGGATAGTAACACAGTACGCAAGCGCTGAACCAGGCAACGAGTTAGGGAACCTGTGTCTTTTAAATGGCATCCTAAACAAGATAACAGGGCCTGCCGCATCCACCATCAACTCAAATGGTATTCCGGAAACATGGGCAGGTATCAGATCAGCTCTAATTAATAACTTCTCGGATCAGAGGGACGAAACGGCCTTGTACAACGACCTCTCGCTGGCTACGCAAGGTAATAGGACCCCGCAAGAATTTTACGATCAATGTCAGACTTTATTTAGTACAATTATGACTTACGTGACGTTACATGAGACTTTGCAAACGACTATCGAAGCAAAGCGGACACTATATAAGAAAGTGACAATGCAGGCCTTCGTACGTGGACTAAGGGAACCTTTAGGCTCACGTATACGTTGTATGCGTCCGGAAACCATAGAAAAAGCTCTAGAATTTGTGCAGGAAGAATTAAATATTATATACCTGCAACAACGTAATGATGTCCCAAAGGCTCAAACTTCTCAGGGCACACCCAAAATTTTATACAAACCTCCTATGATGCCTGTTATGCCGTTTAACTCGTTAAATGTTCCGCGACCCCCAGTACCTAACTGGCCTACTCCAGTAGGACAGCGTGGCCACCAACCCCAGCCTCAGGCCTTTAAATTCAATAATCACAACCAGCACCAAAATCGCATGCCTACCCGGACCCAGCAAATGTTCCGTGCACCAATACCAAACTACAACCCTCAAAGCAACGTTTTCAGATTGCAGCAGAGGACTAATCCATCACAAAATTTCGGTCCGAAACCTATGAGCGGTGTTCAACATTTTACACCGAAACCATTACCGATGATGCCAGGGCACGATTGGCAACGAAACGGGAACCCACCACCGAATAATTATTTTAAGACGCGTGAATTAAACCTCAGCGAACTTGCTTTGCCTGATAGCTCTTACTACTCAGCTGATTATTACTATGAGCCAGTATATGACTACTACACGGACGGTAATGACTGTTACATTGTTTGTGACTTTGACTACAACATCAATATGACTGACTCCAACTTGACTACATCTTCTGATAATCAGATGGCAAGTGAGGCGGAGCCACAACCAGGCCCAAGCAATGCAAATCAGAACCAGAATTTTCAGTCGGACCAGACATCCAAAGAGCAAAAATAGACCTTAACTTACAGACCCAAAGACAGTTACCCTACATAGAAATTGCCTGCCCTCCTTTAAAATTCTTGATAGACACTGGCGCTAACCAGTCGTTTATAAGCCCCGAGGCTGTACAGAAGTTTTTCAGGGATTATTCTCTTAACTATGACCCTTTCGAAGTTACAAACGTACACGGCGTCAGCAGAAATGACTATTCCATAACGCTACCATGCTTTAATGAATTCAATGAGGCCGATAGTATAAAACTATTCGTTTACCGTTTTCACGATTATTTTGATGGCCTAATAGGATTGGACTTACTATCTAGATGGGAGGCTAAAATAGATTTGAAAGATTTCCAATTAATAACGCGTACTGCTACAAAACAGATTAAAGTATACAACTCACGCAATGTTAACCTGTACGAAGACATCATCCCAGCTAAAACTTCTAAGTTAGTCAAAATACCCATCAATGCCCCGGACGGCGACGTTTTAGTGGACGCACAAATATATTGTAACTGTATCATCCACGAGTGCCTTACCACTGTTACCAATAGTCGTGGTTATGTGGAGTTAGAAAACCCAACTCCTAATGACGTCATATTTTCACTGGACCAACCAACCCGTGCAGAACTGTTCAATGCTAAGTGCACGCAAACGAAGCAATCAAATCGCGTTGACAACGTATTATCGCGTTTACGTACGGACCACCTTAATGCAGAGGAAAAAGCTAATCTCTTAACCCTTTGCTCTCGTTACGCAGACGTATTTTACATTGACGGAGAACCATTAACATTCACCAACAAGATTAAACATCGTATAAGAACAACGGACGAAATTCCCGCATATACTAAGAGCTACCGGTACCCTTTCGTTCATCGGGAAGAAGTTAGGGATCAAATTTCCAAAATGCTAGAACAAGGTATAATAAGACCGTCCGATTCCGCGTGGAGCTCGCCCATATGGGTTGTGCCAAAAAAAATTGACGCTTCCGGAAAGCAGAAATGGCGCCTCGTAGTCGATTTCCGAAAATTAAACGAAAAAACAATAGACGATAAATACCCCATACCAAATATCAGTGACGTCCTTGACAAATTAGGCAAATGCCAATACTTTACGACCCTAGACTTGGCCAGTGGCTTTTACCAGGTAGAGATGGACCCTCAAGATATACCAAAAACAGCATTCAACGTGGAACACGGGCATTTTGAATTCCTTCGGATGCCCATGGGACTTAAAAATTCACCGTCCACCTTCCAACGAGTCATGGACAATGTTCTAAGAGGCCTGCAAAACAACATCTGCCTTGTGTACCTTGATGACATTATAGTATACAGCACCTCCCTTCAGGAGCATATGGACAATTTGGAAAAAGTTTTCCAAAGACTTAGAGAGTCCAATTTCAAAATCCAGATGGACAAGTCCGAATTTCTAAAACTCGAAACCGCTTATCTGGGACATATCATCAGTAGGGATGGCATCAAACCAAACCCCGACAAGATCTCTGCAGTCCAAAAATACCCAATCCCGAAGACCCCTAAGGAAATCAAACAATTCCTAGGACTCCTAGGCTACTACCGAAAATTTATCCCCGATTTTGCTCGTATCACCAAACCTCTTACCCTATGCCTGAAGAAAGGTAGTAAAATTAACCTCAACCCCGAATATGTCAATGCCTTTGAAACCTGCAAGACCTTGCTAACCAATGACCCTATTCTACAATACCCAGACTTCAAAAAAGAGTTCAACCTCACAACAGACGCTTCGAATGTCGCTATTGGAGCAGTGTTGTCTCAAGGACCCATAGGTTCCGACAAACCCGTCTGTTACGCTTCTCGTACACTCAACGAAAGCGAGCTAAATTACAGCACCATCGAAAAAGAATTGCTTGCCATAGTCTGGGCAACGAAATACTTTAGACCCTATCTCTTCGGTAGAAAATTTAAAGTACTGACTGACCACAAACCCTTGCAATGGATGATGAACTTGAGAGAACCAAATTCACGACTGACCAGATGGAGACTCAGACTAAGCGAATATGACTTTACTGTAGTGTACAAAAAAGGAAAAATTAATACTAACGCGGATGCTCTCTCCCGTGTAGAAATCCATAACGAAGAAGCAGAAGAGATCAACTCATTGATCGAAAATATTAGAAGCCTCAGATCAATGATTAATAACCCATCGGAGGCGCCACCTCCACCAACAAACCCCTCGACTGACACCGACCCATCGACTGAAGGTACTAACGATCTTGAATCAATGATCAACAACCCAACAGAGGCACCACCTCCACCAACAAACTCCTCGACTGACACCGTGCACACCAGTAATGAACATCCGATACTAGAAATCCCCATTACAGATGAACCTCTCAATAAATTTCATCGACAGATCCACTTTACTATAGTAGGTGACATAAAACGCCGACAGACAGTAACTAAACCATTCGAAAATCATACTCGAATTGCGGTCCAAATTTCAGAATCCAATTTAGAGAACGATATAATAAATGCTATCAAGGAATACGTGAATCCTAAGGTCAAAACAGCTATCCTAATTAATCCACCCTTGGCCATGTACTCAATAGTACCCATCATACAAGACAAATTCAGAAGCTCCTCACTTAACCTGGTACTAGCCAAGACAGAACTCGAGAACGTTAAGGAATACCTCCGACAACAAGACATTATCCGACACTACCATGACGGTAAGACGAACCACCGTGGTATTAATGAATGTCATCTAGCCCTCTCACGAAAATACTACTGGCCAAAGATGAAAGAACAAATCACCAAGTTTATTAATGAGTGTACCATTTGTGGTCAAGCTAAGTACGACAGGAACCCAATAAGACCTCAATTTAACATAGTGCCCCCAGCTACCAAACCACTTGAAATTATTCACATGGACCTCTTTACAGTTCAGAACGAAAAATACATTACTTTTATCGATATCTTCACGAAATATGCCCAAGCGTATCACCTACGAGACGGCACCGCTATTAGCATCATACAGGCTCTATTACGGTTCTGCACCCACCATGGATTACCCATGACTATTATCACCGATAATGGCACTGAGTTTACGAACCAGCTTTTCTCCGAATTCATACGTCTTCATAAGATAGTTCACCATAAAATTCTACCTCATAGCCCGAACGACAACGGTAACATCGAACGGTTCCACTCAACCTTATTGGAACACATCAGAATTCTAAAACTGCAAAATAAAGACGAACCGATAGTTAATCTTATGCCATACGCCATCATAGCATACAATAGTTCAATCCACAGTTTTACAAAGTGCAGACCGTTTGACCTAATGACTGGACATTTTGACCCCAGAGACCCAATCGACATAGACTTGACTGAGCACATGTTACAACAGTATGCGCAGAATCATAGACAACAGATGAAGCAAGTTTATGAAATCATTAATAACTCGTCTCTTGCGAATCGTACCGACCTAATCAACAATAGAAATAAAACCCGCGAGCTTGAAGTAGAATATGCCCCTCAGCAACAAGTTTTTATCAAAAACCCCTTTGCCAGTCGCCAAAAAACTGCACCACGTTACACACAAGATACAGTACTCGCTGATCTGCCCATACACATATATACTTCGAAAAAACGTGGGCCCATAGCCAAAGCACGACTGAAACGTGTTCCTAAAACAAGCCAATTGTTACAGGATCCTGCTACTACTAACAATCCATGCGACTCATCCTCAAGAGATACGACTTGAAACCTTAGCCGATGGACCAGGACTATTACCATACAGATTAGGACCAACCAGACTAACTACACACTACCATTCATTCATACAATATATACAATTGACCGACATAGAAGATAAAGTAAATTCCGTACAGACGCAACTAAAGACTTTCAAAACTAAACTTACTAACGAGACTTACATGCTTTACGAATATCAAATTGACTATCTTACCAACAAACTTAGTAAGGTACTACAACAAGTAAAATCTTTGGAACCTGCTAGAGTCAAAAGAGGTCTTGTAGATAGCCTTGGGTCAGTAATAAAGAGTGTTACTGGCAATTTAGATTATCTAGATGCCCTGAAATACGACGAAGCTATTAAAACTTTACAAAATAATGAAAATAAAATAGCATCAGAGTTTAATAACCACATCAGCCTAAGTAAAGAATGGATGACCCAACATGGTTCCATTTTAGACCAAATAACAAAAAATCAGGAAAAGATCAATGCAACATTAGAAGTACTCTGGGAGAAAAGTGCTTACACAGACCACAGTTTAATAAAGTTCGCAAAATTTGCCCAAATTTTAGGAATCATAACTAATAATGTAGAAGATTTAATGTTAGAGATAATCAGATTAGAAAACATAATGGCTTTTATACGTGCATCCAGCACCCATCACTCCATGATAGATATAGAAGTTTTAAGATCCATGATAGATAAATTAAAGTCCATATACAACCAAGATCAAGTCTTAAATTTAGAATTACGAGAATATTATAATCTTATAAAACCAGGTTCCTACTTTATTGATAGAAGAATAGTAATAGTATACAGTTTCCCTATAGTCTCTACAGACATTTACGATTTATACAAACTATCCGTTGTACCCAACCAGCAACAACTCGCCCTTATTCCTTCCTCTCCCTATATAGCAACAAACGAGAAATCATTCGTGTACATGGAGGCTGAATGCCCGAAGTACAGTAGCATCCATCTCTGTGAAAGGAAGACAAGTCATCAGATCCGGACAAAACCTGACTGCATCCAAGAACTCATCATCAACCAAGGCCTAGAAGACACCTGCCAATTCACTAAAATTTCACTCTCCAAACAGGCAGTAGAAAAACTTGACGACCAACACTACGTTCTATCATTGCCCCAACCGACGAAAGTACAGTTAGCCTGCGGCAGAAAAGACTTCAACATTCTGGAGGGAAGTTATCTCGTCACCGTACCCATAGACTGCTATCTGCAAACAACAGAATTCACAATCATCAACGACAGCAACGAGATAAAAGGACAGCCACTAAAATTATTAAAAATCCCCTACAACGATATGAATCAAACGACTGACTCCACTCACATCATCGGCTTCAACTCAGTCAACTTAGAAGAACTTCACAGCATCCAGAGCAAGCTTCTGATGGAACACCCTATTCAGATTGACAAGACCCAGCCGGTTGTTGTATACCATACCACCATACCATTTTACATCTTTGTACTATGCGCAACCATATTAATCATTTTTGTAATAAGCCGCAGATACAAATGCTGGAACCCAAGAGCGGACGACAGAGAAAAGCAACAGACTCTTAAAATACACACGTCTGAAGATGTGACCAGAAAACGAGATGCACTCCCAGCAACATTTTCTCTCAATATGAGCAAATAGTTGCTGTTCTGCGGATGGAGGTGTTAAATACGGATCCCTAATGGATAGTGCCGACCTCGCGCATTCCCGCCTGTTTACGCCAACCGCACGATAACTGCAGCGTCGACATCCGTCCAGCCACGAGCCGCCGACGCAGCAAAATTCATGATAGCAATTAATTACTTTTAAGTATTTTTTCGGCCATTCCATATTCTAGCATCGAATAGGTTTCACTAAATTTATTGTAATAATTTCATTTTGAATTAAATTAGTTATAAAATATCTTTGGTTTTTTTTCGATCCACCGTCTGCAGTCTACGTAATTCGCGTGTGTGAGTGAGTGAGGGAGGATGTGAGTGTGCATGAGTGTGTATATGAGTATCTTAATGTTTTTGCATATTATACGCGGTATATGCATATGCATTTGCATATGGTACTACTTATTCAGCTGTCACAATCATAATGCTAGGTTTAACAATTTTGTGAAGGCTGAACGTAAAACACTGAATGTTACAGTTAGACTATGAGTTTAAGAAATCTAGGTGACTGACACCATCGCGGACATATATATCATTGCTTGCATTCGGGTGAGAGTAAAAAACGCAGGTTTGAATCGCGTAACAACCCAGTAGTGCCTATTGTATAAATTGCTGAATATATAAATAATTCCTTTCAAAGTTATAGGTAGCCCAAAGTTACACCACAGCCAATACTAGAACTGTTGTAAATAAGCTAACAACGCTCAGTCTCTATTATAAAATTAAACCACAAATCAAACCGCAACACCCGACAAAACTACTTGCAATACTTGAAACAAGTCTCCATAAATTACATCGTTCTGTTCAAACGAAGCCGCGTAAAACGCTAGTATGTTCAAAACCAACAGGTAATTACTTAGGCGTGTCAAACCGTCGATTATAATAATTATCATTACCATACATTGACAGGACAGTATTTCTCTCTTCAATGTCGGTTAATTGCTGCGCAACTTTCCAGAATACAGAATGTGGAAGCTTATTTTAATTGACCATTGTGGTGTGTATGTACGGTATTGGCGATTATTGTTCATGTGGAAGGGAATGATGTAGACAACGATGAAATAATCTGTATGTTGAAAGCAAAAACTATAATAGCCCCCCCCATCATCTTTCGTATTCGTTTTCCTGGATCATATCGCCAATACCAGCGTCTTTAACGAGCACAATACATATCCAAACTCTTTATTGCTCGTATTTACAAGAAGAGAGTAGTTTACAAATAATGATGAGGGTTATGACTTGGAAGTTGGCACTGGTTATAAACATGAAAACTTCTTGTACAATGACAGACTTTTTCTTGCATGCTGGCTATACGAGCACTGCTTAAGTTGTGTTAAAACGATTAGTTAGTCAATAAGGCTGGAAGAAGAACTATCTGCTACCCTATTTTCAAAGGAACTAGTAGAGTAAGTGTTAGGGGTACTCAATTCATGCAGGTGTCGGTACCAATTAACAGCCCTTTAATTCCTGTTAAACTCAAACATAATATGTATAAACAAGAAATTCAGGGCTAATTAGCTCTCAAAGAGTTGTCACAACAACTGCAAATAAACAGGATAAAGTGTTTTTATGGATATATCAAGAACACTAATGATTGCGTGTGATGTATATTATGGCTTAATAAATAAATAATTAATTAATTAAAACCGCCATATGCTACTGGTTCTATGAAACGTATAAAAACGATCTCTCAACGTATTATACTGTGTGCGGTAAAAAGAAAACAATGTGTTGGTGTTGCTATTGTGGTGGCGAATAGGTGTTTCCGAGAAATAACTAGACATGTTGATGGTATGAAGAAAAGGATGGACATTGCATGCGGAATGTTAGAAAACGTGGCGTTTGAAGGCCTCCCCACAAGGTGGACCGATGACCTGGTGAAGACGGCAGGAATCTCCTGGATGCGTGAAGCACAGAACCAGTCCAAGTGGCGATCCTGGCTTGGGGGCCTATGGCCTATGACCAGCAGTGGACATTTATCTGCTGAAATGAGGATGATACAATGCAAAGAATAAGAGTGCAGCTCAAACGAGAGACGCTCAACTGACAACTATAAAAACTAAAAAGATTATGCGTCCCTAATTATTAACGGAAAGTTGATGACAGGATCAACATCAACGATGGCTAATTCTAGACTTAACTCTTGAACTTTAGTTAACAAGCAAGACCCTGCTGTGAAAATTAGATATGTATCCTTTCTGGTGACCGTAAACAGACAAGGCATCAAAATTATCCAAGAAATATGAATATTCATGCTCAGTTGCATGATCACACATCACGCAGTAACCTTAGTTAATATAACAGTATAACCTTAGTTAATATGCAGTAGCAACAAAAGTCGTGCCTAATTAAACGATCCATATTTTTTTACTCGTCAAAGAAACTTCATATTCTTCATACACCGCAACACGATATATTCATTAGCACCATCTGTAAGACTAAGAAAATTCCACTTGTCTCGTTATTTAGAACTCATTAATGGCCTATTCACACAGGCCAGGGGAGATTGTTGGAACATTTTTTACGCCACAAACACATGAGCTATCCGCATAACCGATCTTTATATCTGTGACGTCGGTATTTTCTCATAGTTTACGTGTGTATGCTTCAATGATGATTTCTAAGTTTCCGTGAAAGGAATGTTTGTAATTTCGCTGTTTTTATGCTTTCGATTTTTATTTGATGGGTTCTTCGAAGCACCTCATTCGTTGCATAACGTTAGATACGCTTGCATAAACCTTCGTCGTCTGTTGTTGAGAAATTATTCTTTCCTTCTATTATTATTATTAAAAGCCCGTGATGTCCTCCTACTTCTCTCTATTCACTTCTCTTTATTTACAGCTGCTAATGACCAGCACCCTAATTGCGTAACACACGATCAATCAGAATCGGTTTCATTTTGACAGTTCAACAACATTCATTGCGTTATTTACGTGTTGAGCAGACAAATTTTTCGAACTTATGAAGTAATGGATTAGCAATTTGCTTCAAAGTTATTCAGATTCCGATTGATCGTGTGTTACGCAATTAAGGTGCAGTTCTTGTTGAAGGAGTCTAGCTCATCTCGCCATCGTGCCTTCTGATCAATAAAAATCATAATTTTGCACCGTAAAATAATTTCAAAGTAATATTTCTGCTGGGCATAGTCCACTATAATATATTCCCACTTCGATGAATCAAGTAAGCTAACATTCTTTCCAAAGAAAAACACCAAGAAAATGCGTACACCAGGGAACTATCTTGGGACCGATAGCAATCAGACTATAAAATGGAAACTAAATCGCATACATTTTAAGTCAAGCATCATGTACAAAGTCCTTAATAACAACATCCTCACACGACTTACACAAGTCTTTCCTTATAATACAACTTTAATTAGTTGACAACTACCCGTTTAAGGCAAGCGTCAAAAAATATTCACTCGTGAATAATTAAAGGCTTATAATACGACGAATAAATACCAACACGTATTTATCTTAATTTGGTTACAAAAAACTACAGCTGTTTTCTTATCAGTTTGTAAAGTTAAATATGGGAAACTAGTTAATGTTGCCGAAGAAGTCAATAGTTATGTATTAAGTGTTGTTGGAAAAAATGCACAGTAGGGTGTAAAGATCGCAATTTGTAGGGTGATAAAAAGGGATAAAGTAAAGCTCGTTAATAAAGGAATGCTGATAGTGAAAGGTGACTGGAAACCACTATAATTATTTCATTTATTTTCAACTTGTGAGGTGAGGCGAGGTTTTCCGTGTAAAAGGGGTAAATTCAAATCAAACATGAGCTGACAATTCGGTGAAATTATCTACAGAGTTATCATTAGCACTGAAGATACATAACTCTCACGGAGGTGGATAAGTATAGCGCTAGAAGTCATCTTTATTTGTAGTTCTTTTTTCATTGCTATTTTTCATTTTCATCTACAGTTTGTTGCAATTTACTATTGGATTGAGGTTTTTCTTATGATCGATTATTTGTCTTCTGCCTTACAATGTCCTTCTTATTCACAGCTTTTAGTCTTCTTTAAGTCTCAAAATGCTATCATTATTTAAGTTTTTTTATTTGTCCAGTTTAACATCTCACTTTACATACAGATACGAATTGTTTTCTGATTACTGCTGCTAACAAAAAACTTCACGTCAAACTTGGAAGCTCTCAGAAACCCTGTACCTTCCAGTAAAAAGCTGATTTACTGACGAAGATAAATATTACACGACAGATAGTAATTTGTCTGTCTGTACTACCATTAAATTGACAAACTGTGATCATTTCAATATGTTGATGAAAATGGTTGACTCTTATGTTTAAACTTTTTCTTACAAGCACATTCCTTTCAATTCCTTTTATATATGCTAATTCTTTAGTTGCTACAAACAGTTTGTGTTAATTTTAAGTCCGTGTTTATTCATAGACTTTTAATAATGGCATCAATTTGTACTTTGTAATTGTCTGTGCGAATACAATTCATTATGCCTTTTGTAAAGTTACAAGGTGTTTTAACATCTGGTTTTACTCCTAAAGGAGTTTCATTCACTTTAATCAAACTCATCACATCAATTCGTTAGTTATAGCAACTATTTTTAGTTAACACATTGGCATATTTTTTACTAATTAGTAAATTAAGTATATTCTACTGGTATTTTAGTATTTTTACTAGTTATACAGGTATAATGCCTTTATTGGCATGTGATAAAAATAAATTAACATAAAATAAAATAGGAAACATCGGAAAACCTGTAAAGTTAGATTCACCAGAACCCGCCGGCAACTCATAACAAAGATGTCTGAAGCTACAGAGCCCTATGACTATAAAATTTAATGAATCCATTATATTCTTTGATACCCATCGACCGATCACTTATCATACACGTCTGCCTATCAATATTAATGTTATTTAAATTATTCCTTCGTAGCCCAAAGTGATACCTGACAGAAACGCCGCTTATTTTTATCTTAGTGTTAAAGCCTGTAGGGCACAATGTGTGATGAATATGAAACTTTCTGGATGAATAACTTACGTTCTTTATAAGTGAGAGGTGGCTGCTGTTTGAAATATTCTGGTTTCAGCTTCATGCGAGGAAATTGGAGAGGCATTCCAAGGATGAACGTTGATAGTGAAAATGGGGGTGGGTTAAGATAAAGGCCGCAACTAAGCAAGGTTCACCGATGACCAAAAGAAAGTATTAATATAAATGCTGAGCGATTTGCTGTCGCCGATTGTGAGTTCGAGACGAAAAGGTAACATCAGGTGTTTGAAAATGTTAATTATGTATTCCCGTCCCCAGTGGATAATATATTATAAAGTCCCAGTATGAGGCAACTATATTAAAAAAAATCTTAAATGTCAAGCATCAAACTGCAATCGACTAGAATAATGGAACCAGACACATCATACATGATATTTTCCAATTCATATTTTCTGAACCATAATTCATATCATCCAAGGCTCTATTATTAAGACGTTGCACGATGTATGACAATGTAAATGTTTTTAGCTTTATAAGCAAGAACTTATTCATGAGTAGCTGCCCTTTGCCACTTTTTGTTGCAAACTATGGTTTATACATAAAAGGAATGGACTTTAACTTATGTGAATACTGAATAGAAATTTTTGATGGCTATGAAAAGTAATTGTAATTAGTTCTATTTTAAATTTTACCTGTGTTGGTCGATTATGATCATTAACTGAATATACGATAGGTTTAAATTGATTTAGACAGAAACGTATTTCATAGATAGCTACTTTAATTATTAATTTATTGACACTGTTAAATTATGTAGTAGTTTCTTCGGTACATTTGTATGGGAATTAAATAAAAAACTACAGACCTGTCAAAGCGACGGCTTACTAACAAATAAGTAGGTAGCTAATATATTTTAATTAATTAAGTATTGATAAATTAATCGTTAAAGTTTTTTGCAATTTTAATATTATGTATTTATTTAATATACAGGATGAAATTGAAAACTTGCGCCAACTCGATCAGTAATTGTTATAATGACTATGTAACAATTATATATATATATATTTTTTTTTTTTGTAGGAACAGTCAAACTTATGTAAATGACCGCTAGCTCAACGCGTTACCAACTTGCTTCATGTTCTGAACTCTACGATGAATGGATTGCAATACTTAATACTCAAATCTTTATTGCATTCCATATGTGTTTAAAAATTCACCCTGTATATTTTTCGAGTTGGCGCTAGTTTTCAATTTCATCCAGTATAGGTACCATTTATAGATGTAATTTTACATTAACAAACTGAATATTTTTTTACATGCTATACGAACGATTTATTACTTTGAAACAGGTAGTAATTCTCTTTTATTGATTGTCATCATTGACATCGCATAAAAAAACTCTCTTGATACATTATGTTAAAATTAAGCACATACAAATTATCTACCATTAAATATTACCATATAACATGTAACCATTGCCTATTAAGGGTAGGTAAAAAGGTTGACATCTATAAAAGTGGCCTATAGGCGGCAAAAGCTGTCAAGAACATTTACTTAGCAAAAAAATTATGACATCTTCATAACTGAGGTATTAAGGGACGTTTGTTTAATGCTTAAACATTGTATGTGCCTAAAATAGTAATCGTTTCAGTATTTGCTCTTTGAATGTGGGGAAAAAGTATTGTTAAGGGTAAGTTGCTACGTCCACTGTAAGGGTTCTTTTCTAAGAATATTATTCATGAGGATATTAAGTTTCCGTTTTTTTTATGATTTTCACATTTTGCTCAAAGATTGTTTAATATTTATAACCTACTAGCTTCTGCCCGGGACTTCGCCCGTGTGAATTTTTTTGTTCCCCCGGCCCACCTCGTCGCATCGCATCGCCTTCTCGTGCTATTCCTTCCTTTTTGGTTTAACGTTCTTTCTTTCTTTGCTCGCCTAGAGATCCTAGCGTGATGTACTCAAGAATTAAGCTATCAAATGCAAACATATTTTTTAAACCCGGTAGTTCCATAGGTTAGCGCGTTCAAACAAACAAACCAACAAAAAAAAACGAACAAACTCCAACTCAACTTTATTATTAGTATTGTATAGATTGTGGTTGTTATAATTGTTTTGGTTGACCAATAGGCTTCTTCTGGCAAGCAAGCAAGCTCGTTCCACCGTAGATCTCATCCCTGCCTCTGGGCTGGATTGAGGGCAAGAGTGAGCCCATTGTCAATAAAAAAATAAAAATTATGACAGCTGACCTTTTAATTTGAGATTAAGTTACTACTCCAAGTCTTGACTGGCCTCTCAGAAACTGAGTGATTTGTACTTTAACTGTCAGCTTGAATGAATCAGCACCAATAAAACCGAACCATTTGTTTCTAAGTAAATATAAAACTGTATCCCCCAAGATCGATCGCTGTTCCTTATTATATTCTGGAAGGCCAATGATCATTCGGAAACGTCCACCAAGGAGGAAGAAGAATGCATTAACCAGAAACCATAACAATTAACAGTTTGCTGTTAAAGTTTATAATTGTTATGACGTCACATATTTGTAGCAGGACGTTGTCATTCAAGATTAACACTACCGGTCAGTGGGGGGTATAGCTACTAATACCTGCGTATACGCCGTCTGTCTATTGACATAGTTGCCTGCAAAGTTAATCCATGTAATTTCTCTATTTTTGAGAATGCATTCGGGTCCACTCCTAGTACCTACAATAAATCTAAGGTACGTATTCTTTCCAGTTCCATCACAAATTGTAATACAAAAAGGTTTTAAGACGGTTCTCAGTAACTGCAGTGTAAAAATTTCCGCTGCATCTTTAAAAAAATCTGTGGACTAAGAGGTGTAGAAGTAGTTGTAATTCCTGTGACTCGGCGGCCCAGAGAAGGCACAGGGTGGTCTCTAGACCACACAACGCTATCCAAACATAATAAAAACAATCGACCCACGAGCAAACCCAGGTATTTCGTTTAGTATCACTCAAAATGGCAACGTGGAAATAACAGTCATATAAATTAATAATTAAACGGAGTGTCGCGAAAAACATGGCGTAATAGCCCCACATTCTTCACAATCAATTTCTTGCCATTCCCGCGAGGAATGCCAAAACGGCAGGCCATGGCTGGCTCGACAGCTATCGAGAACTTGCCAATTAAAATGGCATTGTACGCAATTCATTTTTGACTGCTACCTCATAACACTACAAATGACAATCGTAATTGAAAACCATCCTTAAAACTTTCAAAATACAGCTCAATTTTAATTGCGATTAATACTTGTTCGGCAATAAAAAATGTGTAGCGTACAATTTATAAATATTGGTAACATTAATTTGTACGGTACCGTGTTTAAAGTTATTGCGTATTAATTTAATGCGTTCTTTTAATTCAATTAAAGACAAAGATGGTTTAACAGTAATTATAATTCTCAAACAGGATTTGGCAGGTTGATGAGTGTAGTGCGGCTTAAAAAGAGAGAAAGTTTGAAAAGACTTAAGTATCTTGACAAACTCACTATGTTACCTATTTGGGTATTTTCTTTTATTTTGCCATTAATGGTATAGTTGTTATTGGTGTAGTTGTTGGTATAGTTGTGTTGAGTTGAGGAAACAAGCCTTACAAAATCATACATCAAATATTTTTTTTAAGATGCTCAGAAAATCTATACTTATAATAAATCTGTAGAAGTGAAAATTCTGTACATTGAAAATATCAAAAAAATAATTTACAGGGGGTGTTACTAGACCGACACCGAACCCAAAAATGTGATTAAAAAATTTTTTGTCTGTCTGTCTGTCTGTCGGTCTGTCTGTCTGTCTGTCTGTCTGTCTGTTTGTTCAGGCATCACGCAAAAATTACCGGTTCGATTACGATGAAACTTGGTATAATTATTCTTTAATATCCTGGGCACCACACTGGGTACTTTTTATCCCGGAAAAGTATATACAATAAAAAACAAACTTAATTTTGCGGTTCGATCCCTATACCCAATTACCGCTGTCTGTACTGTACCAACCGCAAATACTAAGTTTGTCGTAGGTTGGGTCACCCGCAGTGGAGTTCATTTTTATTCCTTTTAGTTTTTAGAGTTATTTAGGTTTATTTTTATGTGAGTTTTAAAGTATAGGTAGTATATTTGATAGTGTACGTAGTGACCGTAGGTTATTTTATAATACTGTTAGGTAGGAGTAGTCATTCGTATAGATATTAGTTTTTAGGGATTTTGCTTATTTATTGAGTTTAGATTAGTTATCATCAGAAATAGGTTTATTTAGGTAGGTATTTAATTTTCTGTTATTGAGTTTTTTTTTTAATTAGGTAGGTACTTAGGTAAAGATATCATATAGGTACCCTCTTAATCACCACTAATGAGACACAATTGGTTTTCTACTGTAATTAGCCACAAAGGGCCCGCGAGATAGATGGCATTCTGGGGAAGCACATACATTTTATCCTGTTAGCACGTTCCCGTGGGATAACTTCCGACATCCACGCGGGCGAAGCCGCGGGCAGAAGCTAGTTATGAATATTATTCTTATTAATTACACTTACATTTCCTGCCCTTAAATCCATCAGTCGATACAATACTCAAAAAACATTTCATAATAATATTTTTATTGCACTCTTAACATTTTAACACTCCAACGTCGATGGGACATGTTACAATGCGTGTCCTGTCCCGCACTCCCGACTGTTTCGGACATCCCAGCAATGTACAAAGATATTGTTGCACATGTTTTATATAAAATTTAATTTTTAAACTGTTGCAATTTCATAATAAAATACTTACAGTTTGATTGTTTTTTTCAAGAATGACAACGTTAATCGTTATTGATTTGTACAAAGTAATTCTTAATCAAGATTTTTCAGGGATCAGACAATTAGTTCTCTCATTATTTTGACGTAGACAATGAACGCCAGAGGCTCGTTGTCATTCTTCTAATGACTTAAAAATAAAAAGTACCTCTGCTACTGTCTGTCATAAAATCTTCCCCTAGACCACTTATAATATTCTAAGCTACCTACATCAAAAATGCACTACGTCTACAACAACGCCAGATAAAAAGGCCAAGAGAGAGCAATTAAAATTCTCATCGTGGCTACCGAGCGGTTGCATTGTGGCGGGTAATCGCCGAGCGTTTTTCAATTAGGCGCGATTCACGACGAGCGTAGTTAGCGCCAAGCTTTGTCCACGCCGACAGGGTTGACGCTGTCAAATTAATTTGGGAGGCCGGGAATTATTAATTATGGTTGCAGGTTCGGCGGATATAAGATTTAATTAGTAGGCAGGTAAGAGTATGGAAATTCTGGTTGTTATTGGCGGTATTTGATCAAACGATTTGGTGTGGGCTTTAAGATTTTATCTATGTATTTCGCCTCTTTTACACGACGTTTATCTACTCTTTTCATTAAATTAAATTAAGCGTGCAAGGATACAGTTTGTGTTTAAACTTACAGACAGAATTTTAGTTTAAAACAAATAGTTTTTATTTCAAACTCAAAATCAAAGCATTTACTTTAATTTAACTAATTGTCAGTCAGAAAGATGAATCTATTGGCTTCATCTTTCTGACTGACAATTAGTTAATTATTAGCCCATTTCAAAGCGTAGAACGTTCCTATGGAGAACCTAGAAGAACGGGCAAGAAACTTCATAGACACTCTTTTATATTATAAATACCAATGTACCAGTACCCACGCTGCATAATCTTTTTTTGAGGGATACATCAATGATGATAACTACAGAACTCGGCTGTAATTTTGTAATTTTATTTTAAAACTGAAGCTAGTCTGTTTTATTAACATCTAATACCAATTAAAAATCAAAGCAATCTAAAACGTCCACAAACCAGTAGATCGTATCTGTCAGCCCTACCGTCGCGGGTGGCTGACGCGTGTTCTTACCATTAAAAGGGTTTGACACGTTACGACGGACCAAAGAAATTAGTAGTAACGCCGCCACCCGCCACTTTGAAGGCGTATCGTGTTGCAACCTAATTGTACACAACTTTGATCTCCGCGGGTATTACGGAGTATTTTTGTGGAGCTGTACAACGTTTGGGTACCGTGCGCGTTTGAGGGTTATTGGTTAAAATTTTCAAAATGATTAATTATTATGTTATTTTTTTTAGATACGTTTTGCTTCCAAACATATCTAAAAAAAATAACAATAATTAATCATTTTTAAACTTTTTGCTTAAGCCAGGTGATCCCGTGCGCGTGGGTTTGAAAATACTGTAGGTGCATATATAATAAAACATCACGCCTATAATCCTCGAAAGGTTGGGCAGAAAACCGTGACACAATTGACCACACAAAAATGACCCACATTTCGCCAGAATTGTGTCTTGGTTTTCTTCTTAGGGAAAATTCACTCCTGTACCTCTCAAGGTTATCACACTTTACCTAACGTTTTACTGTCCATATTATATTGAAATTTTATAATGACATAATTAATAATAATAATTAAATAATAATAATATATAATAATAATTAATAATTTTATAATTTTATGATGATTTCTCGTCGAAAAGTCATCGCTTCTTTTATCCATAAATCAGCAGGCTTACTGTGTTTAAAAACAAATACAGCATAATGTAATTATGATCCTTTCCTGTTCACATTCAAAATCCATAATCAAATTCATTCTTGACCTACAGAACCACGGGAAAAATCCCCGCTCCTTGCTAACCTCACTCTAAATATCTGAAGGTTGACAAGAGCCAGTGTTCGTGTAATGTCTGTGTCACGCAGAGGCGACAGTGGATGCGCCGTCTGTCCGCATCATGGCAATTACATGGAGACGGAGCAAGTGGACCGCGTGGGGTATTTAGCTGAATAAATAGATGTGACCCAGTCTAATATAATGCTTAGACTGACACATTCTAGTATTTTATAATGCACAGACAGCTGTGCTACTGGGAAGTTTATTGCGCTACTTCTTCGTCCTACTAAAGCACTAGAAAGTGATGAAGGCTGGGCGTATTGGGGGACCGTCTTATGTAATTTTTACGTTCAAAAGTGTAGATTCTTAGCCTAACTTGAATAAATTAAAATTAATTTATTCAAGTTAGGCTAGGAATCATTTTTTTTTTGTACCGAACCACCTCTGAAATCCCCGCTCCTTCCTACGAGTAGCTACACTGTAAACATCTGAAGGTTAGGTAAGGATAAGGGTTGGACATCATCTGGCAGCACGGAATCGCATTTGTTCCGCCTGTGCTACCACGTGCTGCAGTATGCTGCCGCATGCGAACGCGCGCTGTCGCATTCCGCAGACAAAAAAGGCGATCGCACGCGTCAGCGATAGCAAGTGATCAGCGGTAAAAGGATGCGTTAGCATGCTATCGCGCGCTTCAGCGTTCCGGAGTCTCCCTGCCGACCATTGCATTTTGTCCGTGATGCCGATCGCCTCGAGGATTCCGCCGCGTGCTATCACATTATGCTTTCTGTCTCGGTCTAGCAAATGGCAGTTCTAAGCGACAGAAAGAGAAAGGGCGACGGAAAAAGGCGATTCCGTGCTGCCAGATGAGGTCCAACCCTAAGAGCCAGTCTTCGTATAATGTCTGTGTCACGCAGAGACCACAGTGGATGCGCTGTCTGTCCCCATCATGGTAATTATATGGAGATGGAGCGAATGGACCGCGTGGGGTTCGGGTGAATAAATATATGTGATGTGTCATGTGATCTAGTCTTTTATAATGCTAATAGTACAAGGCATGTCAGTGGTACCTAAATAAATCAGTATAAGCTGGCCTCACATTCTATTGGAACTCCGTACTAAGCTAGGCCAGCTCAAGGTGTGTTAGCACCGAAGTCGGTCTACTATGGCATTTATTATAGGTTTGTTGGATGTATGGTTTCCTAGTATTGAAGCCCCTGAAAAAGATAGTTTGGTCGTTAAAGTGCATGTTTCTTTTTCGTGTGATTGTGACTTCATGAAAACCCACATAGCAAATAAAAAGTTAGAAAGAAAATTCAATTTTCTCACTGTTTGTAAATTGCAAGAACCTCTCACTGAGAGGAGGCCTGTTTCTCAGCAGTGGGAACATTGTGGGCAAATTATACTATGCTATGGTAACAAGAACTGCAAAATGTTTTCTATGAAAACCATAAAGTAAGTCTTACGTATTTACTTTTTTAATATATTATTGGGCTTAGGCACCAAAAACCAACCTGTTGAAGAAACTAAAAATTGACGCTTCAACTACAACTGCGATGACCCCAAATGCATGATACGTAAATCCCTCATTAGAACCGCTCATAATTTTCAAACAGCAACACATGTAATCATGAACTACCAATACTTCATAATTAATTGAACGCAGTTTGCTAACACAATAGCATTTCAACAGCACATTAATCAAACTTACCAAGGGCATGTGTTCAACATCACTGTACACGAACGTGAAGTTATATGGTTAGAACACGCAACCGTTTTTGGATATTGTAATACATTAGTTATGTTATTTATGTAATTATAAGAACCTAATACGTAGTACAATTACATACATCACGTAATAATTAATTATGTTAAATGAGCAATTGAGAACGCTACGTGCTGCAAACATTAAGGCTCCCGCAGAAAGGCGCAACGCGACAATGTGACACGACCCTAGAACAAACAATTTCTATGAAATTGATCTACTTCATGAAATCATGTCGCACCATCGTGCATCGTGTCGCGCCTGTCGCGAGCCTTTACTCTATTACTAGCTTCAGCCCGCGACTTCGTACGCGTGAAATTTCTTGGTCCCTCGGCCCACCCCGTTGGATCATATTCATATTCATTTATTAATTTTGTACATCGTATCGCCTGGCCGGGCTATTACTACGTATTTCGCGTTCTTATTTTGTTTATTTTTGCCTGGCTCCTAAGAGTCCTAGTTTGATGTTAAATAGCCTATAGCGTTCTTCAAGAATCCAGTGATTTTAAATAAACAAACTCTTCAGCTTAATTATAAGTATAGTACGTATAATACGTTAGTACACAACATTACATCACCTAATGAGAAATTAAGTATTGAACGCTACGAACTGCAAACCTTGTTTATTCTATTATAAAATATTTTACTAACGCATTTTCTTTCATCTCTTTTCTATTTTGGCAAGCAGAACTGACCTATGTCAGGGTATCGGCAAAGTTCTATTTATTAGGTATTTATTTAATACTGTAAATACCCAAATGGACAGAAGTTAACTGCTATATCCTACTTACTCCGTAAGCCACATCAGCTATGCTAGGATTAGCAGAGTAGGCAAAGGTCTTGGACTCATGGCACAGTTCGATAAAGGTCCTTTAGTTTGAGTCCTGCTCGTATCAGTAGATTGATTGACGCTCGTATCAAATGTTAACCCTTAGTTTCGCTGCAAACAAATATTTATAAAAACACGATGTTCTGACATTATCTACCTAGCCATTTTCCAACTATTTTGGGGTCGGCTTCTAGTCTAACCAGATGCAGCTGAATACCAGTATTTTACATGGAGCGACTGCCTATCTGACCTCCATAACCCAGTAACTGGGTAAAACGATACCCCTTGGTAAGACTTATTGTCAGACTTTCTGGTTTCTGGCGACCAGTAACGACTGTCAAAGAACCACGCATGGCAGCCGGGACCAATGACACGATGTTCTGAAATACCTAAGCTATAATAAAGCTATCGAGTAAGCTGCTACATTTTCCATAAGCGTTATAATACTACTCAAACAATTTTATCAGCCTTACTCCACAAGTCATAAAAATATCAAAACATACCAGATCAAGGGTATTTTTTACGACTAGACCCAAAACCATTTTGAAATTGTGTATAATTAAATAATTTTGCAACCATAATTTGAAATCGATGGTCATAAAAACGATCGTTTTTCATTAGAAATCACTAAAACACCGGAAATGGCCATTTGAACCACTTAAAACAGACCGTAAAATGGTGTAAAATTAAATATAAATTATGAATATGAGTTATAGTGATGGATGCTGGGCGATAAAATTATCGATACCGTTTAGAAAATACTTCTTGTTGAGGTTTTGCAACATATTTTTAAATTATTTGCTCTTAAAAGCTTTACACAAATAGGTAAACTCTACTTATTGTCTTCTTTGTTAAAAATAAACTATTGTGTAAGAACTTATACCATAATTTTGTGTCGAAAATAAATAATAGAAAGCCTGCATTGTCTTTAAAACTTAACCAAACTAGAGTTAGGTTAAGTTTTAGATTCACACAAAATGAACATCGACTCCGAAAAATCAGATGACCATCGATAAAAATCCCCTCCCTACTTCACCTAGACTATATCATTAGCCACATTAAACCGTACCATTTAGCTGACCGCATCAAACGGCCCATATATTCATCCCGTGCCTTTGAGGTACCGGCAGGCGCCACTTAATTGATAGTTTTGGGCGTCTCATTATAATAATAACAGGCCTCCGGCGTTGAATAAATATTGTATTACTGGCAAATTGACGGAAGAAGCCGTAAAAAAATTTAGAGCCCCCTCCGTCTGGAAATAGGACGGCCGGAGAAAGGTGCTGTCGAATCGAAAGGTGGTTGTCGAACATTAGAAATGATTATCGACTAAACGAAAGTTATGGCAGTGAAAAAGATATGTGCGTGATTTTTAAAAATTAAGAAAACATTAAGACAAAAATGAGGGTGAAAATGAAAAGTTGTTTTAGTACAAAAAAATATCAAATACTTTCATTGGTTGTTAAAACCTGCCACGAAACATTTTCAACAATTACATATATTTATTTTCCTTGTGTTCTATGTGAAATAGGAACAATATTATTTTGCTTAAGCTCAACAAACAAAAATTGCGCAAAAAATCGACTTCGTCGAAATTCGACACTATCGAAAAACGTTTCGACTAAAAAAATCCGCTTCAGCACCCGTTAACCCAGACCGGCGCTTTTGATGTAGCGGTGTGTTTACACTAAACTAACTGAGAAACAAGTCATTTCGTCGGCGTCTGAACGAGCCGCCGGCTTTGATCTTGCCGCCACAGTTTTTGCCCCTCTGACTTATTGCCGACATGTTTGATGCGTCTCAAACTGCCGGGTTACGCTAACTTTTTGGTAACTGTCGGTAACCGTGAGTCGTGTTTTTGAAACGTTAATGAGTTGGCGATTTGTAGATTGTGGCATGACGTGCTTGGTATGCATTTTTTAAAGGTTAGCTTTAAAAAAATAAGAGTGGCAAAGCTAAGTAGCAATAAATTGTAGACAACATTTTGTGTAATAAGTCTGCCGGTAGTCCTTTACAAGACACAAGATATATTTATTTATTTTGTAAAACGAGTACGGTATATTTCTTTTATGCTCTATGAGTAAGATAGGTAATATTATTATATTTTGTTAGACTTACATTGTGTCCCACTGCTGGGCAAAGGGCTCCACCATTTTCTTTTCAAACCTCGCGTCATATTGCTTGTTATTATAATATAAATCTTATTTCACCTTACTAAGAGAAACCATTTATTCTATAATAGACAGAAACGGTTTCTTCGACCTAATAAAAAAGTTCATTCAATGTGAATTTTATGAAAATTCATAATTTAAAAAATTTACATCACTAAATTAGTGAAAAGATTAAAAAGGGTAAAACCTTTTGAGTTAGATTAGTTCAGTGTGAACTTTACTTGCAGTGCAAGTTCTGACGTAAGAATACATGAATTAAGTGTATTCCCCTTAATATAAAGTGAATAAGAAAATCGAATAGACAGTCGTGGCCCAGTGGTAACGGCCGCAATTTAGGTACGAGTTGTAGGTCGTAGGTTCAAACCTAGACGGGCTCTTTACTTTGTGTAAATTAGTTCATCACCACTGCTCTCAAAACGGTGAAGGATCGTGAGAAAACCAGCCATGTTCTAGAACCAAAAATTAGAAGACATGCATGTGAAATTTTCTAACCCGCACTGAGCCCGCGTGGTGGATTACGGCCCACTTTCTCTATCAGACAGGAGACCTGTGTACCAGCAGTGGGAATATTATAGGCTGATTAGATTATGTTAAGAAAAACGTGTTTGGACGATTTTTGTATGTTATATAGAGTTACACACCAGTTTAAATTATATTTAAATAACTTATTAGAGAATAGGCTAAATTTTAATGTGATTAAAGTATCACTAACCGTGAAGATTAATAAGGAATAAAAAAAAATGACAAAAGCTCTTAAAAAGTTTTCGCAGTAATCCAGAAAGTTATTTTGTACTTAAAATCACCAATACAACAAAACAAACAATCAATCCTAAATCCTTATAAATGAAATCTTTAAAAAAAAACAGCGCTTTAAACTTTCCTATGGAGTTGCTATAAAAACGCGCGCGAGGCGGGCGCCGGGGGCGGGGCGCCGCAGTCCCCGCCCCTCTGACGTCACGCAACAACATGGCCGCCTGCACTTTGCAACTGCACGTCGTTGCGTGAGTGAACTTGCTTTGTTTGTGGATAGGCAGGAGAGTAAGTGCAGTGGAGAGTTAGAGCTTTTTAATTATTTTTGTGTTTTGATGTTAATGGTTGTAGGATGGTTGACTGAAACGAATGTAGTAATGATGATAGATCATGATTGACGTGGGCGAGCTTTCAAGACGTTGGTTGTGAAATAACGAAGGCTGTGTTTTTTTTAAATACAATGACAATAATGACAGCTTATGTACCAGTGCAGCGTTAGAAAATAACATAATATTGAAGTTTTTTTACAGATTGAGGTCTGTTTCATATTATGCGCCTTTTTTAACCGACTTCTAAAAAAGGAGGAGGTTCTCAATTCGGATGTTTGTATTTTTTTTTTTTAATCTTTGTTCGCGCATAAGTCCTTCGTTTGCCAACCGATTTGAAAAATCATTTTTTTGTTGGAAAGGGTATACTTCCCAAATAGTCCCATAAAAATTTCATCAAAAACGGTTCAGTAGTTTGGCTTTTAAACCAAAATTACTGGTAAAAATTACAACTAAAAAGTGAAAAATAAAAACTTTTTTGCAAAAAAAAACAAACAGTGGCAAACAGCGAAAATCCAACGACACCGACTTCCGAAATTAAAGTTATTTTTCACTTTGTAGTGTCATTTTTGGAAGTCGGTTGTTTTTTTTTGCAAAAAAGTTTTTTGGTTTTTGTATTGCACTTACCACTGTGTGTCTCTGTATCACCCAAAGGTTGACCGGTAGAAAATGCCTATGGTATTAAATCTGCCTCTGTACTTACATTTATGTGCTGAAGTATTAAATAAATAAGTAAACGGCAATTCGACTACAATTAACTGTTAAAACGCACAAACACAGTGAATGGACGAATTATTTATCCTGCAAGCCCTGATACCGATACCTACAGTTCGGCGTCGAGAGAATACGTTTCTGACACCTGTCAAATCAGATCAAATTCGCAAAACACGTATTCGTTTGTATGAAAGTGACAGGTGTCAAGAACGAAATTTCTCGTCGGCCGCACAGGAACTTGGACGCTTCTGATACTTAGGTACCTAATGCTTTGCTAAGTTCTGGGCTGAGACTATTGAGATAGCCACATCGACGAGAAGATTTATCTTTCTTTATGGCGTATGCATTGTGTTACCGCTGTTGGTTGATATAATATGGACAAGCAAAGTTATTTATGTTTCTTAATTTGCCATAATTGCCTTTGACATGTAGAAATAATGGATCAAATCATTTTAGCCTAGCCTTTTCTCAACTATATTGGGGTCGGCTTCCAGTCTAACCGGATGCAGCTGAAGACGAGTATTTTACATCGAGTGACTGCCTATCTGACCTCAAAAACCCGGTTACTGGGTAATAGGATACCCCTTGGTAAGACTTTCGGGTTCCTGACTACCCGTAACGACTGTCAAATATCTGCAAATGGCAGCTGAGAAATAATGAATCAAAGATTTCCCAGAAACAACTAGAAGGCATCTAAGCAACAAAAAGAGAGTAAAGTCTGAATCAAACTGTATGCCCCTTTAGCTATGAACTTCCCGGTAATACCTGTAATAGTAGAACATAGGCCGCCACTTTCTAACGCATAGTTAGCAGTCCTATGGTTAGCCACCTAACCAGGGTCATTACGAGTACAGTAAAAATACTGTAGCTAACCGAGTGCTAGGCTTAATCATGTAATTCCTTATTATTATAGCGGACGATTGAAAGCAGGGGAGCATTTAGAGGGGAGATTACGCAAGTATCAAGCATGAAGAAATAACAACAATTTTTACTGGCCTAGCGGATTATATATTTCGCAAACCTTTATTGACCCTTTGTCAACATGTCAGTGTTAGCACAAGTTACACAAGCTAACATTACATAGTTTTTTTAAAATCCTTTATTAAAAAGAACCAGGTTCTTAATAATTAATTACAATCTAGCCTATAAGACTAATACAATTTTAATCGAACTTAATTTATTACGTGAACGTTACGTTACGTTACGTTATTTTAAAACTTAGAATAGTGTTTATTGTAGGTACTTTAAACAAGTCCGTTCCACTTTCTTAGAGTCAGATATGATGATATAAGCACTTTGTTCATGTGTTATTACCTATATGTGTCATTGGCACTTTTTTCACTACACTCAAATTTTATATTGATTTATTTAATCTTATATTTCTTAATTTAAATATAATGATTTTAATTGATGTATTTTTTTTCCTTTTAATAATTATTTTACGATATTGCATTTTCATGTTATAATTATGTTATTTTTATTATAATCGAATGTTATAAGTTTATAACTAACCTTATATTAAGATCAAACTAACATAAATCTTTGTTAAAATAATTGAAATAATTAATTTTGTAATTTAAGCCATTTACTGTACATGCAGTGTTGGCCTTTAAGTGATTGTTACACTTGTAAATGTATTTTTGACAATTGTAATGTATTCTTTTATGTGTAAACAATTGTTGGCTAACCTAATAAATAAATACACTAACTCAATATATATAAATACTGACGAGCCATGCCTACACACGGCGAATAAACCATACCTAAGTAGTTTTCCCGGGAAGAAAAACGTGTGCATACAAAGAACCTAAGTGTAGTTTGCCCTAACTTTACGCCACTATTATGCTAAGCGTGCCTCTGGGTCGTGCTTTAGCACTAATTACTTATGACCCTCTTCAGCACACTTTTTCAAGTCAGTTAAGTACCCTATGAGCTGCCCGTGAGTTAGCATGTATTGGCGAAGAATGGCCGGAAATAGTGAATAAATCTAAGTAGATCTTTTAAAATCGTGACGGCTCCACAATTATTTTTCCATTAAAACGTCCTGCTTCGTATACCCCACACAAAGCGCAGATCAAACGACCATTTTGCCAATTTATGTATATAATTACGAGGAAATAACACTCACTCTGTTATTTATTTCACCGTTGAAGACAGACATAATTCCAATAATAAATCTCCACAAAATCCGGTCCTGTCCACCACCAGTCATGATTCGACAGACCCTCAATAACATAATGACCAGTCGTCCAACGAGGCGCCAACATTCGGCTTTCGGCTTTCGGCCCCGGCCAAATAACATGTAATTTAACCAAACCACAGACAGACAATCACGCTGCCATTTCACGTTACCAATTAGAAAAGCTAATTCTTTGCGGCGATCTCCAAATTACAGATGTTGGACGAAAATCGGTCGCTTAATCAGCACTCGCGTGATGTTGGCCCAACCCATTCATCAGGAGTTATTAAGGCGAGAATTTGGCAAATTTTTGTGTCAAACATTTGACGAATGGTTTCGTGAGCAAATTGGGCGTTTTTAAGTTTTGTGGGTATTGGCGCCAAGTTGGTGTTGGCGCCGGAACAAGGTAATAATTAGTACCTGAGTTCTTTGTGTATTTAAAAAGTAATTTCGGTAACTTCTTGGGTGGCAGGATTTATGAATGAAAGTTGTTTTTACGAGTTCTTTGTTTCGTTTTTTGGGTAGCTAATTATGAGTGTAGGCGTCAGTAAAATGATAAGACCATTGTTCGATTAACTACTTATAGTCTTTTGAGCACTTTATGATGTTGCCATTGTGTAGATTCAATGCAAGTAAACCATTTTTTGTCTTTTTAAAAGAATTATCTATATCTTTTCTCGTATTTTTTTGTAATTTAACATCTATCTTACTACCTATTGTGTTCTAAATTTTTTAGTTATCTGATAAGCAATTTAGTTATCCGCTAAAAAACTAAAAGTATTAATGCATTTCCTGAACAATGATCAAAGCCACTTAAGAACAAAACGAGAATATCTGCTAATCAGCTTAGTTTGAAGCAAAGCAACTTGACATTTGTATATAACAAGTTAACTCTATTGTAATCTAAGTAATCCGTCACGATACTGGGTAGTTTTAAGACCCACTCTATCTTTGCCACATTGTTCATCTTTGATTAGTTCTTATTGTAATTTATGATTGATCTCCTGAATGTCAGTGGAATAGTCCTACAACGAACCACTCCATAATATCGTCGGACGCGAACAATAAATTTAATTAAACCTCAATAGAGACGCGACTTGTCGCTAACATCCCCTTATTGAACTTTCAAACGCACGCTCGACCATTCAGCCGATCGTAACCGACAACGCCCGAACGTCTTCAGACCATTTGAATTTCAAACGAAACGACTCTAAAATCAAAAGCGCCGCGCGCTCGTGACTCGCGGTTACCAATCAGCGATTCCAGCGCTTTTTACGGTGACAAGTGTCCAATTATCGTTGATTGAAATAATAATAGAGGTCTCGGGATCGAAGCGCTTGCAGCATTCGAAATTAGGCGTCGAGCGCTGAAGCCGACTTATGTATGCTTAATTTTTTGCCCCTCTCCACCCATGAAGAGTTCGGAACGCGAAGTTGACATTTTCGGACGTGGCGGCAAGCCTGTCGGCGGTATCGGCGAATATTTCCGACGTGTTTTGTCCTATTATTTATTCGGGCGGCACTTCTTTTACCGCTAAATCGATTCTCGAGAATTTCGGTGGCCATAGATGGTGGAATTCGTGAATTTCTCTAGCAGAAACCGTTTCTTTTGTCAATCTTAATCATCCGCTGTCGGGAAAGTTGAGAGATTTATGTGATGCACAATTCTATTGTCTTATTCTGCTTTAAAATATAAGATTGTTTTAAAAATAAAGTTTATTCAGCAGCGGGTCGCGTCTCTTCAATAGAATTTTAAAATAGAATGTCGATCTGAATAAGTGTCTTGTGAATGTTTATAACTTTTCCTTACTGTGGATTTATCTATACAAAATATACGCGAATGGGAGAAATGGTCGCTTAGTGCATTTGCTAATGATCACACAATCCTTATAAGGGATAGAAAGCTTTAGGAAAGCAACATTTAATCGAATTTGGATCTCAACAAAATCGTGCTTCCAGTAAGCAAGGAAGGGGTAACTTTAGACGACTATCTATATATACTATACTTTTTTCACCCTTCACAAAACACTGACTAATAAATAATCCACTCTATTTTCTACTTATTCATTTACATACACTCCATAGCCAACCTGCATCTAAATCTTACCCTATCAATTTTATCTCCAAAAATAGTTCCCCCTACGTCATCACAATATTCAAATCATCAGCTCCACAATCGCTCCCGTATTGATTGATGCGAATCGTCTCGGTTTATCCGACGCTGATGCAAATCATTGCATGCATATTTCATAGCGTCCCTGAGCGGTAAATGGAACTCTAATTAGACCGCCCGTATTGTAGGGTTATAATTCTATTGTAAGGATACAGGGGAATATTTTTGTTCAGATGAGATGGTAATACAATAAAATATGTTATACAAAATAGATTTAACTAAGCGAAGCTGATTACTTTTAGCAATTTTATAAGTCCTTATAGATGAAGTACTTTGACTGGTTTAAGCTATTCACCGTTGCGTTTCTTCTACTATTTTTTCAACCGGACTACAGCGCAAAACTGTCTGATGCTCATTCGGATAGTTCTAGGGGTAATCAAGGAACACCTTATAGACAATAATAAAATAGTCATGAACACTGGGATACCACTATAAACAAGGATAAGTACCTACTGCTCTGCACCCCATCTCATCAGCCAAATTGCAAGCTACATCGTGTAATCTAAATTTATAGTGAAAGTTCATAATTATCTTGCATTGCCACAGTTGTTCAAAAATATTAAAATCAAAAGTCATCGGAAAGTGATGTGTTCAAGCTGCCCGCTTTGACCGAATTGAACTCTTTCAACTACCCACGAGTGCGAGCGACATCAAACGAGTGACGTGTGTAGGTGCTGAATGATTGGCAGCATTTGCAGCGCTTTACACATTGCTTTCAGCGCTGCTTGACGGCATGTCAACGTTCCGCGGCGGATGCAAATGGCGCGGGCGTTTTTTTACGTCAGTACGTGATGTAAATATTTAGAGCGTTTAATTTTACATCTCATCTTCTTGCCCTTATCCCAGTTTATTTGGGGTCGGCGCTATTTGTCTTTTTCATCCACACATCTCTCGGTCGTCGTCTCAGTCGTCATCTCCGTAGTAACCCCTATCTAGCCATAATATCACCTTTCACACAGTTTTTTCATCGTTTTTTGGCCTTTCCATACTCTTATAAACACATTCATACTGAAAACTTTTCTCACGACATTTTCTTCATTGCTCCGCATCACATCCCCATATTTTTATATTTTTAATTTACAAAAAAAAAAAACTATTGTAATGTAACATAAAATACTTATAAAAATTATCAATAAAAAAAATGACATTCGACTTCATTAAGATATTGCACGCGATTTTGGGTCGCGAAAAAATAAATTGAAACTCTTTAAAAATAGTTATTTTAGCCAGACCCGTAAATTAAATAAAATTATTTTGTGAACGCATTACGGGAATATTTAATAACGAGATATCATGGATGATGTAATACGCGGAATATTTAATAACAAGATTTCATAGATGATGTAATACGTTCACAAAAACTGCAAAGATCTGTTGTTTTGGTATCTGTGAAAAATAATTTGACAATCAATCTATCTTAGGGCCGACGCCCACTGGCGGCACGGCACGGCAAGGGATTTTTATGCGAAGAATAGAAATATAACTTAAATGTATGAAAATAAAATTGAAATTTCAATGATGATACCAAAGGACGTCGCGGCATGACTAAGGATACCGCGGCATCATTGCTGCCGATGAAATTTCAATTTTATTGTCATACATTTAAGTTATATTTCTATTCGTCGCATAAAAATCCCTTGCCGGGCCGTGCCGCCAGTGGGCGCCGGCCCTTACTCATACATAATATTATTTTCTTCTATTCTTTGCGGGAAACTCACAACATTGAGATCACTTGACTATATTACATCACATTGACATTGTCAAAGACGTGTAGAGCAAAGGAACGATGGATGAACTGTGTGAATATGGTTAGAAAGGTTGTTTTATCATTCTAGTGATATTTATTTTAGAATATGTATGTAAGTATATTTGACGACACGGTTGGCGCAGTGGCTGAGCGATCGACTGCTACGCTGCGTGTCGCGGGTTCGATTCCCGCACGGAACAAATATTTGTATTGCCGGGTAAATATTGACAGGTAGTTGTTCCGGGTCTGGCTGTTAGTGTGTGAGTTTAAATGTTTGTAAACGCACCCACGATACAGGACTAATTCCTAGTGTGGGGCAACGTTTTTATAAAAAAAAAAATTAATAGTTTAAAAAAAATTGTCATATTATTTTTTTTGTTTTATTAAGGGCTAATTTTTCCATCGCCAGATAACTTTTATTCGAGGATTAAAATTGACATTTGGCAGTATTTGTATGAAATAATGGTCAAAATTTCAAAAAATTTCCTCGAATAAAGTTATCAGATGATTGAAAAATCAGCCCTAAGTGAATTATTTTTGATTTTGTGTTTTTCTTTTTCTTTCTTCTTTTCTCATAATCACTCTGTCTACATCTCTCTATCTACTTTCCTATCGCAGGTATGCTAGAAGATTTTTCTTATAAAATAAGCATCTCCTTTAGTACCTATGTTTTTGTTCTGTTTTTTTCTTGTCTGTTTATATACGAGTAGGTAATATGTGCATGTAGGTACATAAATGGTAAAATAAATAAATAAACTTCCCTTATATTGGTTGTTCTGAATTTCAAACCACGTCATTGTCAGCCATATTTATTATCAAGATATATGTTCAATGAAAGATTCACCACAGGCACTTCAATATATCTCTCTCAACAGTCACAACTCAAAAGTTTCTAACCGCGCGTCAAATGTTTTTCTCGTCCGACGGCGACGGCGTGTCATCGCGCCGGGTGACGTGTCCGGCGCGTTTCGCGGGCGTTTTTTGCGACAGTACGCGATGCGCATTTATTTGCAAATGGAGCTACTGAAGTATGCGTCGCGAACGCGCGTGGAATTATGATGCATCTTCGTCAGCGGAATTTGGGAGGGAATGTAATGAATGGAAGGGCTAAATGTGTTTTTCTGAATGTGGCTAGAAAGAGTGTTGTGATACGAAATTCTTCAGAATTATTTTGTTTAAATAACTTAGAAAAACTAGAGGATAAATAATTGTCTGCAATTATTCGATATGTTAAACTTTTAGATAAAAAAAAACAGTGAAATCAAGCTCTCTGAAAAAAATACCGACGACTTCGCACTATAAACGCTTGAGGCATTCAGTTTTTTCTAATCAAACAAACTAACATAATTAAAGAATCGTAATTGTATTCAATTACAATGTTTTCTCGGACGTGCCTATCTAAATGATCAATACAATATTTGCCGTAGACTCCTATCCATCAATATCGCAAAAACGCTTCAACTTGCGTTTCATTGTGTGTTAAGTGCGCGGCAAACGACCCCTTAAACAATTCTTAACTTACAGAAAATCCAACCATAATTTAGCTAAACAAGATTCAGTTTAGCTTGTATGTAGTCAGAAATGTAAGTCAAACAACTGGCAGAGAAAATTTGACTTTGAGCCTTGAATAATAGAGTTTATAATTCAATGTTATTGTAGAGTTGGTTAAGGCGAATACTCAACATTTTCGCACAATACGTGGTGAGTGAAAAAGTGATATCAATCATATGAGACGATGATAGACAGCTTGTAGCGAGAGGACGGTTACGCATAGAAGTTAATATGCACGATTTTTTATAATAAAGACCGTGGGTTCGATGTTTATCGATGTACAGGAAACGGGCTGATTTATAGCCTTTTAAGGGAGATTTTTATACAGAAACTGACCAGGTGGAAAGTTTCAAGATTAATACTTACATTATACTATCAGAGTTTTTATTGAAAAGTTACAATGTAACAAAGATACCGTTATTTGTGCAAATGAATAGACCCTAGACTCTATAGTGTCAGTATACGCTCATCTTTTTAGCCATATAAATAAAGATCTTTGTAGAGGTTTTTAGACAGCACTGACATCGGTGAAGGAAAACATGGTGAGGAATCTAAAATCACTAATCCGCCTAGAGCTATCGTGGCGATGGATGTTCGCGCCTTGTCTCTTTGGGTAGAGGACTTTCCCCTGCAGTCGAACAGTAACAGGCTGGTATCATTTATATTTAAATAAAAAGAGTTACCATTTTATAAAAAATATGTTTATGTATACATTTAAGTATTTGGTTAATTATCCTGTTTTTTTTTTTATTTCTTATTTTTATCTTATTGTATGCTGCACCGGTTGACTTCACATGAACGGCTGTCGCTATAAACCAGCGCTGGGGCTCTGTCTCGCATAGAGTCGTAGCATTATGCTGAGCGATGGCCGTTTTGCGTGAATGTGATGCGTATTTTCCCCCAACTTGTTATTTTTTGTCTATGTGTTCTTTCTCTGCGCCATGTTTACCGCAATTGTATTTTCTTTCTTTCCATGGCTTCTAAACACCCTTAAAAAACTACAGACAACTTTGTAAATCAACTATTAGTGTCTGTCTGTCAGTCACACCTTTCAACGTTAATTCGATCAGCACCATCACCTGCCTGCACCTGTAGCACTACTCACCCAAGTTGAAATTAAAGCGTGAAGACACATCAGCTGTTCGCTGCCTCCGGTGCCTGTCAGAGTCGGGTAAAGGAAGTAAGAGTTAAGACTTGTAGGGTCACGATGCTGCAGTCACAGAAGGCAAGGTTTTAAAAAGCATATAGGTAAAATTCTTCCTGCTAGACATTTTCTAAAACGATCGCTTTATTGAACAGTCTTGCTAAAAATGAGCAGGGTGGCCATTTGGTATCGGGTCCGACTTACGAATTGGTTCGAACCCAGATAGGCACTTTAATTTGTGTAAATAATTTCATCAGCACTGCTCTCAAAACGACGAAGGAAAACATCGTGAGGAAACCGGCATGTCCTAGAACCAAATATTCGAAGACATGTGACATCTACCAAGTCGCACTGGGCCCGCGTGTTAAATTACAGCCCATTCCCTCTCGAAGAAAGGAGGCCTGTGGCCCAGCAGTGGGCACATTATAGGCTAATTATGGTAACAGCTACCAGTGAAGTTACACAATACTTATTAGGGTAATGCACTTGAAAATAGATAGTTTGTACTAGGTAAGTTGCACCAATTGTTTTTACAGTATACAGGGGACATCAACATGCAAACTCTAACCATGAATTCAGCACATGATTCTGGAACCCTAGCGTAGAATTTGTTTCGCCAGCTATTATAATAAAAATGCTTCATAGAAAAGTGCAATACCTACGTGGTCAAAATGTATGGAACAGCTCATTTTGTCTTATAACCGAAGAAAAATATCAACGCAGGGCTGTTCAAAAACTTGTCCATCCATGGTTGCGAGTCGATTTCTCTGTCTAGGATAAAGGATTAGGATCCTTCATTTATGATCCTAGGTAAAAGGATGGAGGAGGAGGATGTATACAATAGTGTAAAAATTATTACCCTAACGTAGATTATTAGTCACATTTTAGCTAGTTAACCTTTTCACCCATGAGCTATTTTTCTGATAGCTTGTGCCGAGAAAAATTGTGTTAAGTTTACCTTCTGTTCTTACTTACACTGTGACGTAACCACTCTGCTGTAGGATATAGCATGTTAAATGATTCCTGTAGGCAATGAGCTTGCAACCTGGCCTGGTAAAAGTTAAGTTACAGTTATTGATATTGACGTTAAGCTGTTTTCTTCGTAGCCTAGAGCTTTCAAATGGAACCCTTTCATTTATAAACGACATATTACTTTATTATCCTTTTATATTTATAATATTGGAAGGTGTGTTTACTACTATTTTAGCCTTGTGTGGGATCACATGTCTCACGTAATAGTAGTAACCACCACACACCAATATATAAATATAAAAGGATAATAAACGTATTATATAAATCATTATAACAGCCTTTCCTTGGTGTTCCTCCATTCAATAATACCGATCTCGCCGTATGTTTTAAAATCCATATTTAGGTAGGTACAAAAATCGACTACTAGTAAAAATGAAAGTACTCATTTTTATTTTATTACTTTCTTCTGCTTCTTCGACCCACCCCGTCGCATCGCATCGCGTCTCCTGCGATCGCATCGCATCACATCGCGTCTCCTGCCGTCGCATCGTATTACATCTCCTGCAGTCGCACCGCATCTCCAGTCGTTGCATCACATCGCATCGCATCTCCAGTCGTTGCATCGCATCGCATCTCCAGTCATCGCGTCGCATCGCATCGCATCTTTTGCTGTGGCGTCGCATCGCGTCTCCCGAAGTCGCATCATAATAGCATATCTTGCATCGCATCGCATCTCCAGTCGTCGCGTCGCATCGCATCTCTTGTCGTTGCATCGCATCACATCTCTTGTCGTCACGTAGCATCGCATCGCATCGCAACTCCAGTCGTTGCATCGCATCGCATCTCTTTTGTCGTTGAATCGCATCGCATCTTCAGTCGTAGCGTCGCATCGCATCTCCAGTCGTTGCATCGCATCGCATCTCCAGTCTTGGCGTCGCATCGCATCTCTTATTGTTGCATCGCATCTCTTGTCACAGCATCGCATCGCATCGCATCTCTTGTCGCAGCATCGCATCGCATCTCTTGTCGTAGCATCGCATCGCATCTCTTGTCGTAGCATGGAATCGCATCTCCAGTCGTTGCATCGCATCGCATCTCCAGTCGAAGCGTCGCATCGCATCTCTCGTCGTTGCATCGCATCTCCAGTCATTGCATCGCATCGCATAGCATCTCTTGTCATTGCATCGCATCGCATCTCTTGTCGTAGCATCGCGTCGCATCTCTTGTCGTTGCATCGCATTGCATCGCATCGCATCTCTTGTGGTAGCATCGCATCTCTTGTCGTTGCATCGCATCGCATCGCATCTCCAGTCGTTGCATCGCATCTCCAGTCGTTGCATCGCGTCGCATCGCATCTCTTGTCGTTGCATCGCATCGCATCTCTTTTCGTAGCATCGCGTCGCATCGCATCTCTTGTCGTTGCATCGCATCGCATCGCATTTCTTGTCGTTGCATCGCATCGCATCTCCAGTCGTTGCATCGAATCGCATCGCATCGCATCTCCAGTCGTTGCATCGCATCACATCTCCAGTCGTTGCATCGCATTGCATGGCATCGCATCTCTTGTCGTAGCGTAGCATCGCATCTCTTGTCGTTGCATCGCATCGCATCTCTTGTCGTTGCATCGCGTCGCATCGCATCTCTTGTCATTGCATCGCATCGCATCTCCAGTCGTTGCCGCACATCTCTTGTCGTCGCATCGCATCGCATCTCCGGTCGTTGCATCGCATCGCATCGCATCTCCAGTCGTAGCATTGCATCACACCTCCAGTCGTTGCATCGCATTGCATCGCATCGCATCTCTTGTCGTAGCATCGCGTCGCATCTCCAGTCGTTGCATCGCATTGCATAGCATCGCATCGCATCTCCAGTCGTTGCATCGCATAGCATCGCATCGCATCTCCAGTCGTTGCATCGCATAGCATCGCATCGCATCTCCAGTCGTTGCATCGCATCGCATCTCTTGTCGTAGCATCGCGTCGCATCGCATCGCTAGTCGTTGCATCGCATAGCATCGCATCGCATCTCCAGTCGTTGCATCGCATAGCATCGCATCGCATCTCCAGTCGTTGCATCGAATCGCATCGCATCGCATCTCCAGTCGTTGCATCGAATCGCATCGCATCGCATCTCCAGTCGTTGCATCGCATCACATCTCCAGTCGTTGCATCGCATTGCATGGCATCGCATCTCTTGTCGTAGCGTAGCATCGCATCTCTTGTCGTTGCATCGCATCGCATCTCTTGTCGTTGCATCGCGTCGCATCGCATCTCTTGTCATTGCATCGCATCGCATCTCCAGTCGTTGCCGCACATCTCTTGTCGTCGCATCGCATCGCATCTCCGGTCGTTGCATCGCATCGCATCGCATCTCCAGTCGTAGCATTGCATCACATCTCCAGTCGTTGCATCGCATTGCATCGCATCGCATCTCTTGTCGTAGCATCGCGTCGCATCTCCAGTCGTTGCATCGCATTGCATAGCATCGCATCGCATCTCCAGTCGTTGCATCGCATCTCTTGTCGTTGCATCGCATAGCATCGCATCGCATCTCCAGTCGTTGCATCGCATAGCATCGCATCGCATCTCCAGTCGTTGCATCGCATCGCATCTCTTGTCGTAGCATCGCGTCGCATCGCATCGCTAGTCGTTGCATCGCATAGCATCGCATCGCATCTCCAGTCGTTGCATCGCATAGCATCGCATCGCATCTCTTGTCGTAGCATCGCGTCGCATCGCATCGCTAGTCGTTGCATCGCATTGCATCGCATCGCATCTCTTGTCGTAGCATCGCATCGCATCTCCAGTCGTTGCATCGCATTGCATCGCATCGCATCTCCAGTCGTTGCATCGCATCTCCAGTAGTTGCATCGCATCGCATCGCATCTCCAGTCGTTGCATCGCATTGCATAGCATCGCATCGCATCTCCAGTCGTTGCATCGCATCGCATCTCTTGTCGTTGCATCGCATCGCATCTCCAGTCGTTGCATCGCATCGCATCTCCAGTCGTTGCATCGCATCGCATCTCCAGTCGTTGCATCGCATCGCATCACATCTCCAGTCGTTGCATCGCATCTCTTGGTTGCATCGCATCGCATCTCTTGTCGTAGCATCGCGTCGCATCTCCAGTCGTTGCATCGCATCGCATCTCCAGTCTCAGCGTCGCATCGCATCTCTTTTGTCGTTGAATCGCATCGCATCTTCATCCGTAGCGTTGCATCGCATCTCCAGTCGTTGCATAGCATCGCATCTCCAGTCGTTGCATCACATCGCATCTCCAGTCGTTGCATCGCATCGCATCTCCAGTCGTAGCGTCGCATCGCATCTCTCGTCGCTGCATCGCATCTCCAGTCATTGCATCGCATCGCATCGCATCTCTCGTCGTTGCTTACATCGCATCGCATCGCATCTCTTGTCGTTGCATCGCATCTCTTATCGAAGCATCGCATCGCATCTCCAGTCGTTGCATCGCATCGCATCTCTTGTCGTAGCATCGCATTGCATCGCATCTCTTGTCGTTGCATCGCATCGCATCTCCAGTCGTAGCGTCGCATCGCATCTCTCGTCGTAGCATCGCATCGCATCCTGTCGTTGCATCGCATCGCATCTCCAGTCCTTGCATAGCATCGCATCTCTAGTCATCGCGTCGCATCGCATCTCTTGTCATCGCGTCGCATCGCATCTCTTGTCGTTGCATCGCATCGCATTTTTTGTCGTAGCACCGCATCGCATCGCATCTCTTGTCGTAGCATCGCATCGCATCTCCAGTCGTTGCATCGCATAGCATCGCATCTCTTGTCGTAGCATCGCATCGCATCTCATCTCTTGTCGTAGCATCGCATCGCATCGCATCTCTTTTCGTGGCATCGCATCTCCAGTCCTTGCATCGCATCGCATCATCTCCTGTCGTCGCGTCGCATCGCATCGCGTTCCTGACGTCGCGTCGCATCGCGTCTCCTGCCGTCGCGTCGCATCGTGTCTCCCGTCTTGCGTCGCATCGCATCGCATCTTTTGCTGTCGCATCGCATCGCGTCTACCGAAGTCGCATCGTATCATATATGTTGCAGTCGCATCGCATCGCATCTCCAGTCGTCCCATCGCATCGCGTCTCCTGTCGTCGCATCGCATCTCGTCTCCTGCTGGCGCATCGCATCGCATCTCGTCTCCTGCTGGCGCATCGCATCGCATCGCGTCTCCTGCCGTCGCATCGCAGCGCGTCTCCTGCCAGCGCGATAACTTTATTTTCGCTTAGCCTTCTCACTTATGTTTTTCTTTTTGTTTGGCTCCTAAAAGTGAAAGCGTGATGTAAATAACTTATATCCTTCCTTAAGAATTGGGCTATTAAAAACCAAAAGAATTTTTCAAATCCGACTGGTAGTTCCACAAATTAGCGCGTTCAAACCAACAAAGAAACTTTATACTTTTTTTTTTTTTTTTGTTAGTATAGATAGTACTATTAGTTATTCTGTGGTATAGATTAGTATACATATAGATGTTTCTATCCAAAATTCATCCTACTCGTAGGTTTGCTCTGTTGTAGTTACCAGGAATTCGGTCAGATGATAGAATTAATTGCCTTTAGGTAGGAATATAATTGAGGTTTACGGCTTCTTAATTACCAGACAGCCGAGTGTTTAAAAGGACATAATTAAGAAAAAAAGACGTAAATATTTTTTATTACTGAGCAAAAATGGATGTAGGTACGCAGCTCCAAAAATACGGGCAAATAATTCCATTTAACACTTAAAAATCCGTTATGCACATTAAAACGCAAACGCCAGTAGTTAATTCCCAAAATAATGTGGTCGACATAATTTTTTTATCGATTTAAAAAGTCTTATCGGTATCGACAAAGCGCCGCCGTTGAAGCATGTGTCGACATTTCGATAAAACTGTTACTTAAATTTAGAAATTTTAAGATAACGACCGGCTCTTTTTGAGAGCCTTTTTAATTATGAGACTGGAACTTATCTTTTGAAAGCTCTTTTGTAAGTTTTATCTTTGAGAATGTTTGAGATTTTTAATTGATCTTACATAGTGAGATGCGTACGATAGGGTGGCAGTGATGCTTAATCAATTTTGGGGAAAATGTTTTTTCGGGTCCTTATTTTTTTTTTTTTCTTATTATATCACGTTTTTATAATCTTCATCTCTTCTCACTTCTGCTTAATAATAATAATTGATTGAAATTCAAGTTACCTATCTATTAATTTACCGACAGATTTGTTGAAACATAATAAATACGCCGTCAAGCTTCCACAAACCGAGGCTGGCGAGTATTTTTGTATTATTTTAAATGTACTAATTTGGACATTCAAAAATATATTTAAAAAATGTATAAATTAGTTAATAGCTTTTGATGAGTAAATTATTCTTCCACATAAGGGTAATAAAAGGAATGGCGTGACCTTTATTGTTATTAAGTCATTAACGTTGAAGTAATTTACAGAATTAAATAATACCTATGTTTACCATTCTTTGTGGTAGCCATGTTTCCTTATAAAAGGATGACAGATTTTAATATCGATAGGTACCACCTTTTTAACACCAAAGATTTGAGTTAATATCAACTGGCATAGTCAACAAAAACATATTAATTCACTACTGTACACTTACGTACAATATGCTCAGGTTCATAATATATTATGACACATTCGTGTTAATTAAAGGCTACCTGTTTTAAGATGCTAATTACTCACTAATCAGCCTATAACATTACCTCTGCTGGGACACAGGCCTCCTCTATGTGCGGGTTGGTAGATGTCACATGACTTCGAATTTTTGGTCCTAAGACATGTCGATTTCCTCACGATGTTTTCCTTCACCCTGTTTTGAGAGCAATGATGAAATAAATTACACATGCCAGAGTTCGAACCTACAACTCGCAACTCGGGGCCGTTGCCTCTGGGGATGCAGTCTCGGCATTCATAGCGATTGCTTTACGACCGAATTCGGTCGCAAAGTCCTGGATTGATAGGTGTAATGTATGGAGTGACAGGACTTAGCGACCGAATTCGGTCGTAAAGCGATCGCTATGAATGTCGAGACTGCAGCCCCTGGGCTGGGATTACCTACTTACTATTTCATAGTAATGAAACCATCAGCTAGCTGAATAAAAGTTACAAAAATAATATTAATACATCGACCTTCATCCTTTTTTACTGCGACCATTCATAACCTCTCATGCATATTAAACATGATAAATAATTCCTGACAGTGAACAAGCAAAATAGCGAGCTTTATTGAACATACAATTACGTATAATTATTGTGGTTTCTTATTATTTCCTGCACATTAATCATGTCACACGTCAAACAAGTTGTTAGTACCTCTTTTTACTCGACTGTGCAGAAGGGTCCGCTTTGTCTTGGTTATTCATGCCTCGATAAACTCAAAAATGCATATTTTGTTTAAATATACATATTAGGTTTTTTATATAAGTACGTTTTGGGAAGTATAATTATCATACTTTACCTGTATAATTTAATAATTACAATCGCGCAAAGGTGTCAAAGCAATTAGCAAAAGGTGGAAGGTTTAAACTGTAATTATATTAACATAAATAACAGGTCAACCTTGTATACTAATACAGCTGGACAACGTAATAGGTTAAATAAATTCAGTTTTTATCAATTTAAAATCATGAATCATTTAATACACGGTAAATGTTTTAGTAAAGATACAAAAAACACCTTCGATTTATTCTCAAGTTTTTTTTCTTCTAAGAAACACTTAAAGGAACATTTCAATAAGCTTTAATTTAAATGCACAATAAAGTAATTACACTAATTTAAAACCAAGTTATCTACAATAAGCCCATAAAACAATTTTATCATCGTCATCAACTAGCGTTATTAATGGGACAGTTTCGAAAAGCGTCGTGCAATTAGTCACCCTACCGACAAACCATGTTTTAATACCAAACGGATGTTTTAGGATTATTTTTCGAGCCGTAATTAAGTCGTTTAACGTTAAAACACAATTTTAAAATGCTGTAAATTAACGTAATTTACGACAAGTAGTATTTAATACTCCTTTCAGTGTCTGCAAAACATTTGTTTACCGTTTAACTTGAAAGCTTTCTGTGGTTTCTTAATTATACTTACAAGACTCAATATTATTCCTTAGTATTTACTAAAGTTATTGTTTCACCAAATACGCCCACGCGTGACTTAAGAGGTCTTTGTTCTAACAGAATCTTTGCAGCCAAAACCAACTATATTTTAACTGCATAGAGCTCAATTTATATTGTAAGTCTAAAATAAATACGTTTAATTTTGAAGTAGCGTTCAAATCATAGGTAAAAAGCAAACAGTAGCTGGCCACCCGCGGATTTTTAAAATGTCAATATCGAGTGTTGAGTGTGTAAACACGATTAACTGGACGCGAGTCTCGTTCCGATCATCGATCATACAAAACTATGCTCACTGTAAAGTGTTTGTGTTCGTTATGACTTAGGGATGGGGTATTCATAATAGAATATCGTAATGGTTATTTTTGGTGTACAATAAAGCATAATTTATTTCAATGTTTTTGGAAACGGAGAGTCAGAAAAGGTGGTAGAATAATGTCGTTATTTACTTAGTACCTACTTTCAATGAAGAAAATTGTTACGGTAAATATATTTAAATTTTCCAATGCAATGACAATTCCAATAAGTGACATAACTGTAACTGAGCACTCTCGTATTTTCAAAACGCTTGGAAATTCGACGTGAAAAATCATCCTATAAATTAAAAAAAGTTATCGACTCTGTCTTAGATATTCCGTCTCTAATCTGCCCCAACAATAGCGCACAATTATTCACTTGCTCTCAACATTACTGTTGGTACAGCAGAGTAAACAAAACACTCGCTACCGTCCAGCGGTCGAGTTGACTCGTTCAAGTGACTGCCGCAGTGTAAACACTCCACGGTAGGTTTGACAGTTGAAATTCTGTCGATGTAATAATCTTCCGGGGCTCTAATATTGCGCTTTAATGGACAATTATAGTTTTAGTTAAATACATAATATTGCATGCAGGTTTATATTTTTTTTATTCACGCACATTCTAAATGAGTCATATCCTTTGTGGAACATAAATATGTAGGTAGATATCATCTAATTTAAAATCAACCCTCCATTGCACTGCTTGTTACATACACATTTTAAATTTGTTACTATAGAAATTTTAGAGGAGGCAATTTAAATAAGACGATCTCTGCAATGGGATAGTGCTAAAATGCTACTTTGAACTAAAAAGTCAAAAACACTCACGGTTTTTTTTTTATTGCTGAATGGACGCTCTTGACTCGACCTTATTTCAAAATAAGATTTATCTTTGGACCCAGGTTTAAACCATTGAGCTATTCTTAATGTCGAACTCTATTCCGATAAAATTAAAGTTATAATTACAAAAAACTGACGTCAAACCCGATTCTGAGTTGTCAATTTTGTAAAAAACTTTACTGTGCTCTAAATAAAGTTAAACATACAATAACTGATTCGAAGATTTGGGTTTGGTCTAAAGGCTCCCGCAGACAGGCGAGACGCGATGGTGCGACGCGATTCTAATCAAAAACTTCCACGAAGTTTTCATAGAAATTGTTCTACTAGAGTTGTGTCGCGCATGTATACGGGAGCTTTAAAGCTAGAACTAGTTTTGTAGTAAGACGGTAACGATTGAATAAACTCTTTGGAAATAGTTCTTTAGCTAACTCTTAGGCTCTAGACAGACGGACTGCATTTCAACTGCAATCCAACCGCAAATCGCAGTTCGGATGGAGTTTGAATGCAGTTGACCAACCATGCAGTTCTATTGCAGTCGTATCAACTGCATTCAAACTGCATCCGAACTGCAATTTGCGGTTGGATTGCAGTTGAAATGCAGTCCGTCTGTCTAGAGCCTTAAGAAAGATTTCTTAAGCTACAAAGATTTATCACATATTCAAACAAAGATAACTGTCCTTGGTTATTTTTCTGTTCCAATAATACCTACTACTACTCCTTCCACAAAAGACTCATATCCTCACCACCTCCATATTGACAGCACAGATATCGAGTTTCAGAAGAAAATAGAACGCATTAGACATACAATAGCCATTTGATACAGAGCCTAGATCCTTGAATGTCCTGGATCGAGGGGGCGTGTGAATAGGAGCTGTGTGGTTTAATATCTTTTCTACTTCAACTAGGCCGTTTGGTACACAAATACCTCCGTGACATACTTTGAGAAATAGGACGAAGTGTTCCAATACTTTTTATAGCACTCTGTGACCTAAACTCGCACTTAAATCACGCTTATCTGTGACTAGCTGCGCGCCGCGGTTTCACCTTCAGAAGTTTGGTTGCCGTGGGAGTATCGGGATAAAAGTATTTTATGTGTTAATCCTGGTTATAAACCATCTGTGTGACAAATTTCATCCAAATCCCTTCGGTAGTTTTTGCGTGAAAGAGTACCTAACAAACATCCATGTATTCATCCATACAAATTTTCACATTTATAATATTAGTAGGACTTAAGTAGTCCATTTTTACACAGAAAAGCGTGACATAAATGCGGGTTTAGGTCACATGTGCTATAAAATAGTATACGATACGTGTGACTTACTTAAGTAATATTAATGCACGGCGTTGAGCACCCTTGCTAAAGGTGTAATAATGAACTACTTAAGTCACACGCATCGTAATGTACTATTTTTTTTTATTTAGGCCACGTCAGCCACTGTTTGGCAAGGTCGGGGATTACTGACCCATCCAACAACCAGTACGAGTCGGGTGCTTCTGATCAGTCCATGCCCCACTTGCTGGAGTGTCCTAAGTGCCCGTTCATCTGCACCTCGGATGATCTAATGAATGCCACCAATGTGGCTACCTACCGGACACAAACTATGTATTAAAAAAAACAACGAGAAAGAATACCATCGACACGAAATGAAGAAGAAGCATGTTTTATTATGTGAACTAAATAATTTAATTGAATGATAGAACCTTTAAAAAAAAATGTATATAAGTAGTTTATCAGCCATCTTGTTACCATAACACAAGCATTAGATTGCTTAGCTTGGGACTAGATGGCGCTGTGTGAAATGTCCAGGGATATATTATTATTATGTCGTTTATTTATTTATATTTCTTATTTTAATACATTTTTAAATTCAAAAACATTTGAAAATATAAAAAAATAGTAATCCACCGGTGTCGGGAGCAGGGTCCAAGCTACCGGTGGTTAGGGCTCCAGAGACAGAAACCTCCTCACAATGCTCAATATTATTATTATTATTAACCTTGTATGTTGTCCAAATCATAGTCCGAAAGGTGGAATTAATATTTAGAGTTTTGCGGTAGGTATACATATCAGGTGGAGCCTTATTGAGCTTTTGCAAAAATAAAAGCTTTGACTGGCTAAACTTCTGTCAATCAGCCGATCGATTCTGTAAAAATCTCACCGTGAAAAGTTAGGTAAAGTGAGCTTAGAGTGAGCTGTCAATAGTGTCAATCTCTAGCATTAATTGGAATGACAGCTCACTCCACGCTCACTTCACCTAAGTTTTCACGGTGATATGGTTACAGAATCGCACTGCTGTTACCACACCTACTTTTTCTACCGAGTCGTTGAATAGTTTACAGCATAATCAGCCTGAAAAAGGTTCCCACTGCTGGGACACAGGCCTCCTCTCGGTGAGAGGGAGTGGGCCGTACCTAATCTTCTACGCGGGCCCAGTGCGGGTTGGTAGACATCACATGTCTTCGAATCTTTTCGTTCTAGGACATGCCGGTTTCTTTACGATGTTTTCCTTCTCTCTTTTGAGAAATGTGGTGATTAAATTATTTACACAAAGTAAAGTGCCTGGCTGGGTTCGCAACCGCGATCTACAACCCGTAAGTTGGGGCCGTTACCACTGGGCCACCCCCGCTCGAGTAGTTTATATATTTCACTCCTATTAAGTGATTTTTAACGAATGCTTTACACACACAAAATGCTTATTTACAAAAACCAACACCATCGCATGTCCGAAGAGTTGCTTCATAAACTTAAAGTACCTACATACCTACCTACATGCAACACTGATCAAACAAAGACATTGATCCAGCGGTGGCCCCTCATTACTCCCGGGGCTAGGAGGCAGTAATCAATCATCTTTACAATGATGGAGATTCGAATCATCAGTAATTTTAACAGAATTGACGCAAAAACGTCGAAGAAAAAATTAATCATATGGCGAATGATTGGTGAGGATAGGTTTATATGGAGTATTTATTAAATCTACTGCCTGGCATTAGTTTTCAAACTAACCAGAAGGAACTGCATTCCTTTCAGAATTTCTAATCAAGTGATTACAAACCTAAAAAGTATTTTATCACTCTCAAAACGAAAAGTGAAAGAAAATATCGTGAGGAAACATGTCCTAGAACCATAAAATCGAAGAGATGTGACATCTACCAACCCGCACTGGGCCCGTGTCGGCACACTGCCTCTCATCGAGAAGAGTCCTGTGTCCCAGCAGTGGGAACATTATAGGCAGATTAAGAATACTTACGTAAAAAAAATAATTTCTCTGACTGCACGAGTAGCATAACCACCGTAGAAACGTTATTTTACTTCGAAAGATGCAACTGCCAATGGACTTGGAGTAAGTTTTTAGACCGAAAGACAATCATTTAAGTACTTTCTACGCAAGATTTCAAAATATATAAATCTTTAGTAATTTGATTTCAGTTAAGTTAAATTAAATATTTTGTTTATTTATGGGCCCAATTGTTAGTAACATTGTTCTTAAGAACTATTGTTAGTAAACAGTTAGTCCTGACATTGACTTTTACTGTTCAAGTTGGTTGCAGCTACTATAGCTGCAGATACAGGATTAAACTAGCACTCATCTCACAAAAAAAGTACAGTATCGCCACCATATAATCCAGCCTTAACCAATTACAATGGCCAAGCGGAACAAAGAGCTGGCCACTTACGAGCTGTTTTTTGATTACCCATTAACCCGACAAACGTTGTAATGGCCACCAAATTGTTGCCCTTGCATTATCCTTTAGCCGCAGGGGAGTCGGCAGAATTGGTCGCTAATTGCACGGTAGGTCGTCTTGTGACGCCGTTTGGGATAATCATGTCTTAGCATTAATGTAGGTTAGGATCTTATTTTATAATTTTGCGGTATTTTTGATGTGGGTTTTTGCTTCCAAAGCCAGCCAAGGGCATTTGTATCTCAGACAGTGAGGTCTGAGTTAAAACAGTCATCGTCACAGTTACTTCTACGGATGATATAGATATCGTCCATCAAAATACCTACTGTAATAATAATATCCCTGGACATTTCACAAAGCGCCATCTAGTCCCAAGCTAAGCAACCTAATGCTTGTGTTATGGTAACAAGATGGCTTGTAAACTACTCATATACATTTTTTTTTTAAATACATACATATTATAGATAGAAAAACACCCAGACTCAGAACAAATACATGTAGGACTTACAAATATTTGTTCTGTGCGGGAATCGAATCAAGAGTCAGTCGAACTGTGGAAGACTACAAAAACCTCTACTATTACATCACTACTTGAGTGTTAGGTATACCAGACAGGCAATGACGGTTGGCAAAAATCCTGTCAATTTTTACACAGCTAATAAAAATGTAAGTAATGCAAGAATGCTCTAAATACTTTTGCGCGTTGTATGGGGTGGGGCGGGTGCTGCATTCTGCTGCCAAGCCTAGATCTAGTTTTGTGGAATTAAAACTACATATTATGTTTGCATAACATTGTATTAATAATAAATCATTTACTTTCTATAGTAATGTACAAATTATGCGCAGCGTAGAACTTACAGGTGCACAGAGATTTGATCAATGACCCCTATGCCAGGTGGAACTTGTGTTACAGGGGTCATCCATCCATCCATTATACAACATAACATACAGGTAAGTAAGTAATACTTATTTTTTAGGGTAAAAGTTATGCTTACGTCTAGTGTCAAACAGGTGTGGAGTTTGTGAGGGTGAGTATAGAGTGGTCATTGCATGGTCATATATAGTCATAATATTGCGATTTTAATAGATCTTCTGTCTTGATGTAGTGAGTTAAAATAAATTACAGTGCAACCTCGATATAACAAATCGGAAGGGAACAAGTAAATATTCGTTATATCAAGTAATTCGTTTTACTGAGGTTTGTTAAATTGAGTTTAGGTTGGTCTAAAATGTGTGTGTGCCGCGACTGAATCACATACTATTGGGAACGTTATATAAAGGTTTTGGGGTGACAAAATTCGTTAATTAGAGGTTTATACAGTTGAAAATTCGTTATAAAGAGGTTGTTCGCAGAAAATCTTCGCAATGTAAAGGTATATTTTACATTGTCTATGGACATTCAAGGGGATTACGAAGAATTTGTTAAATCGAGGAAGTTGTTATATTGAGGTACGTTATATTAAGGTTGCACTGTATTTATTTTACTTTTACAATGAAATGCGTTAAGGGAATGTATATTCAAAATCTGGTTCAATAAAATGTATTATAAGTAAGGGCGCTTAGAAATGGGAAGTATCGTTTAGTAAAAGTCGTGTGCGTGCTTTTTGTAGGACATGGGGGTTCTGTATTGTTATGGAGTTCCGCAAAATAACAACTGATTCTGCAACTTAAAACAGCTAATAACAATATTTTTTTTCACAAATAGAGCCTTCGCTTCAATACTGAAAGAAAAAGCTGCAATCTGTGACAACAGGGGATCTACTCCGAAGTAGTATCAACCGAATGTTCGGCCGTTCCCTGCTACGAAGTTACTATTTGGTTCGGTCGGTTCCGATCCTACACTCCTACACTCTTTCGAATATTGACTATGGTCCCGACCCAATTGAGCCGATCCGAACTTTTATCGCATTTTTCAATAATATTCGGTTCGGCCATATGTCGGTCCGATCCGAACATTCGATCTTTGTACTTCGAAGTAGGCCCCCAGCAGTTATGCTATTGCCATTCCATTTGAACGTATATTTCAGCCAAGCCGCTGGCGGTCTCTTAATCTTTCCATGATACAATACAGAATCAATGACGTCATTTTTTGCCCCACTTAACCCTCAAGTGGTACTGAAAGGCGCTCTGTATCACTGATAGACGATTGCGCGTTTCCTGCGCCTGCGCCGTCTTTGATCTTCAAGTGTTTCGCTTTACGTATAAGACAAGATGTTTGGATATTTGTTAATGCTCGTGTTTATTGTTTTGTAAGAGTTATAGTGGAGCTTTACTAATGGAGTTTTTAGTTCTTAGTTCAAGGGGCAGCCTAATTTATTGCCTTTTTCAAAAGACAGCCAAACCAGAGACGCGGTTGCTTGCTTTAAAGCAATAATACTATAGAGCTGTTACAACATGAGGACTAGAGATAAAAATAAGAATTCTATAAAAGAATGAATTAGAATTATATTTGAATCACTCTTAGCGAAAATACTGTAATTTATATGGTGTACAAACGCCAGCCAATCAAATTTATTTAATAGATTTCAACTTAATCCCTAAAGCATTAAGATTCAATGTTGATTGGGAAAATTTGACAGTTTCGAGTAGCTTGACCTGCTGGCGTCTGTACATAGTAAACTGTTCTTTTCTATTTTAAAGCCAATAATTCTACTTGGCACTGACTGGAAAAATAAAACTGAAATTAACGAATATAAGATACAGAAGATAATAAGAGTTTAAGATTACTAATGTTACTAATAAAGCCATAGTTTTGATTAACCCTTCGTTTGCCGGGACTTGGATCCACGCGAGACACAATGACTTTTTAATTGTTTGTTTGTAAAGAAAATAATGATAATGATAAATGATAAATGATTTTATTTTTGTAAGTAGGTTTGTACAAACACTTTTACACGTCAATCATATTTTAAAACTAGATGAGGTCGGCGTTTCCTATCTGACTAGTCTGAGAAGAAAGGCCGAAACAAACTCAGACGTCACAGTCTCTTTTAAAGTCCAGACATAATCTTGGTCAGACCATGTGAAGACCATGTAGATTTATGTCTGAGATGGTTTTTTTGAAGAAAGAACCAAACAGTTTGAGAGGACCTGTCCAGTCAGTGCACGCATTTGTCAGAAATCGTGCAGCTCAACTCAAAACTTAGAGAGCTCAACGATCCGACGAACAATACCAAAGAAAGGACATTTGGGTAGGCCACATTAATTACTCAAACTGCCAGTCCACGCCAAAAACTAAGAGAACAGAGAGAAAAATAATATAAATACAATGACCCACATAGTCTTCACATTCACAATAATTAAAATAATAGAATACTTTACAAAGTAAGCAAATGTCATAGTATATATCAAATTCATCAATGTCAAAGTGTATATATAAAAAAAAAAAACATCAACAAAACAAAAATAAAAAATAAACACATTCAATATGTAAAAATTGGAAGCAGCTTAATCCCAAGCCTTTTTGTCCTCGATATAAGCCTTAACGGTATAAAATGCTTTCTCGCACAACTTACGTTTAATGAATGATTTGAATTTATTAAGGCTTAGATCTTGAACGGGGCTTGGAACTTTATTGTAAAAGCGTATACATTGGCATCTGAACGAGCCACCTATATAATTGTTGTAAATGTCGGACCAAAAACTTATTTTTTATGGAAGGGAAGATGATCCATAGTTCATCACGCTCTTTCAGTGCAGCGGTAGTTTTCTTAACTTGTAATTTTTCAATCTGACTCATATTTGGTAAATACAAAATGGTATCTCAAAATAAAGTTCAAACGACCTTTTTATTTCAATATAACATCTCGCGATCTAATTATAATCGTTGTCGGGGCACGTGCGTTCGTTAGCGCGCTATAAATCGAAGTAATCCGACGGCGCATAAATCGCGTCTTTGATCCGACGCCCAGGAGTCGAACCAACGCAACGTCCTGTTTGTGCTAATATTGGTACAGATGCACAAGCTAGAGTTCGAGAATTAGTTTAGTTTTTAAGCATTTAAAAGCTTATAATTTTTCCATAACAATATTTTTACAGTTTAAAATTATATACCTACATATAATGCGATAAATGCGCTTACTAACTAACTTAATATATACTAACATCTATAATATTTTGTACACTATAAAATTCATGTGTTAGTTGTGCATTATCTAAAATAATTGTTTGCTTGTTATGTAGCAATTATCTACCTATGTACAGACGCCAGCACATCAAGCTACTACAATCTGTCAAATTTCTTTATTAGATTTTCAACTTTATCTCTATAATATTAAGGTTCAAGATTGATTGGAAAAAATTGACAGTTTCGGGTAGCTTGACCTGCTGGCGTCTGTACTTAATTTATTGAAATATAGGTACGAAGGTTTTCATGTAATATTCGAAGACTGTCCTTCGATCAATTATTTATACTATATTAGATCGAGGACTATGTCTTAGTATTTATCTTTATGAATTTCTTTTTCTGGTTCATTCTGAGTTTTTTCTTCTTCCAGGTCCTTCTTTAGTGTACAGCATAATCTGAAATGTTAAAAGTAGCAGTTGGTAGCAATCCAGTCAGCATATTATTATGTATAGTCTAGACTGACTAAAAATGATTTGTTTTTTTTTTATTTAGCGTTTTAGTACAATAAGAGTCAGCGAAAACTTCATAGAGTATGTCCCAGTAAACGTTTCGAAGATCAGTACAGTCAAATAGAAAGCATCTTGACGAAGCGTTTGGCAAGACGTTGTTTGCGGCCGATTATTTTTATAGAGGTATGAGGAACAGGGTGTAAAGTTCACTCATCGTCTATAGAAAAGGGAGGATCCGCCGATCAGACGGGTGTTGTGTCTGGCGAGCAACTGCCCGATGTATCATGTCAGGCTGTTGTACTAATTGCGCGACAAACACTGCTTGCGCGATGCAGGATTGTTCGTGACGTCAGTATGATGCGTAGTTCGCATGTGGCGTTGTACTGTCACTCCCCTCCGGAGACCGGAGGTTGATAGTGGGCTGTCTTGTATCTTGCGATGCTTGCCAAGCCAGCTGAGGTTGCCGCATAGTTCACGGTGAGTCGGAACTGTCTGCGAAGATGCCCCCAGTGAGTCGGGGTGACGCTTATGCTCCAGTGCGTCTGATGTAGTACAGCGCCGGGTTGAGTTGTATAGAACCCTGAACCCGTTCGGGTAAGACTGTACCTTGAACAGTCATCTCTCTATCCTTCTAATTTCTAGGTTGCAATGTGGAAATCTAAGATTTCAGTGCAAATTCAAAGTTTTATTTGATTGTCAAAAATATCAGTTACCTTAAAGAGAGGAAGTAGAAGATCTCGATGAGGCTCAAGAACGAGAACCCGAGGAACAAGCCCAGAAGACCCCCGCATTGGGCAAGGAACTCGATTTTGCCGTACAGCTCCGAACGACGCATGGACAGGAACCTGGGCTTCTTGAAGTACATCTCTAGCTTAGAGAATTCTACCCTGGATAGAATAGAAAAGGATAGCATAGAATGAAATAGAACTCATTACACAATAATCTTTTATCTTAGCAAAATCATTTTAAAGGTACAGATCATAGTGATGTCCCAGTTGACGTCTTTAAGAGCGTTCTCTAGTTCGATGATGATTCCATTCCATGATTTCATCCCTCATGAGCGGGCGGACATTGTATGTCAATACATTAATCATATCGGAATTCCTTAAAACTTTATCCGGAGTCGTCTGAGGGTGGAAAAGAAAAGTGGAGAAATATGGGGGTGACCTTTGCCCAACAGTGCGACAAAATAGGTTAACCAAAACGAATAAACAGTAGTTTAATAACTGATTGCGATCTATTTCACGGACTTGCATTCTTTTTTTTTCTTGATGTTTGTAAGATGAACCCTAGTTCATCTTGCAATTATTTTTATAATATAATTCTTTTTTTTTTAATATAATCATTGTAGTTTTTAGAATCAATTGACTTCAACCTCGGTTTAAAAAATTAAAAACATATTTGTACAGGCGCCATTACATCTCGTCTCGACATGATTCCAGGCAGAAGTGTCCTTATATACTTCTGCATCCCGGAGACCAAAGGACGGTACCTTTCCAACCTTACAAGTGTGCTTGTGCTCAGAAAGACAGTGTGTCCTTCTGCCCGCCCGCATCCTCGTCTTCTACAACTTCTATTATCTATGTAACCTATTAGAAGATTATACCTACGAACTTTGGCTAAGTGTTTCTTTACATAAACATAATTTGTTAACGGCCTACGCAGCCTACCTGCAAAGCCCTAGCCGTTACACCACTCTCTCTCAAGGAGAGAACCTATGTCCAGATGGTGTGAACATTTTAGGCTGATTATGCTTACCCTTTGAGACTTTCATCACTAAAATTGTTAGTTTTATGAAAGGTTTTCTTGAATCGCTTCACATTATAGTCGGTCTTCAGTATTTCAGCCTCATATTCCATACTGTTACAGGCTGGTAGGCAATGGCATTTGAAATTATCATCAGAAAATTCTTGGTCTAGCATTGATACTGAAAGATAAAATAAATGTTCTTTCGATCAATGTAGAATGGAGAAATAAAAAAACAAGAAAATAACATAACACACATAACATCGTGCCTGTATGTAACATAACACACATAACATCGTGCCTGTATGTAACATAACACACATAACATCGTGCCTGTATGTAACATAACACACATAACATCGTGCCTGTATGTAACATAACACACATAACATCGTGCCTGTATGTAACATAACACACATAACATCGTGCCTGTATGTAACATAACACACATAACATCGTGCCTGTATGTAACATAACACACATAACATCGTGCCTGTATGTAACATAACACACATAACATCGTGCCTGTATGTAACATAACACACATAACATCATGCCTGTATGTAACATAACACACATAACATCGCACCTGTATGTAACATAACACACATAACATCGTGCCTGTATGTAACATAACACACATAACATCGTGCCTGTATGTAACATAACACACATAACATCATGCCTGTATGTAACATAACACACATAACATCGCGCCTGTATGCCCCGAAGGGTAAGGCAGATATTTCGCCAGTTATGTTTAAGTTCCATAAAAATAAATTTTCTACCAACTTACTTCTTGCCTCCGACATGCACGTCTTATGTTTCCTGGTGCAAATTTCGTTACTGCTATTATAATCTTAAAAGAAAATGAAGAAATCTGGTATTACAAATTTTTTCGAGTCCCAGAATAGCAAAAATGGAGAATATACAGGCTTACTTGTAAAACATTGGATATATTGACATATCTTTTTAAATACTCGTGTAAAAAAGGAGATTCATTGTCTGATAATAATATCCATTAGTGGACATTCGCATTTTTTGTGTGTTTTTACATATTTCAGTTTATACATATTTTATTTGTTACCGTGACGATACATTATCATGTCCTTCGGTATGTCCATCGGTTATCCAGTCCTGCTGTTTAGGCCGTGTCCTAATATACGCGAGCGTCGTGATCATTTGTCTCTCATTTTTTCGAAAAACGCGTTCGTGTTCGCCGAACGTAATGAATGCAACGTAACGTAAAATTAGGACATGGTGATACTCGTATAAGATAAAAATACTTACGTGGCATGTGGAATGCAACACATCCACACCTTTCATAAGTTATGTTCGACAGGCATTCAATTCTACAGTTGCTGGCTGTGTATAGGCTGAAATACTTCAGGTATCGCTCTTTAGGGAAATAGCATTGTCGTCTAAAACCAAACCAAAAAAACAGATAAACATCATTACATCATCATTCTCTTGTTCTCAACGCAATGTATTTGGAGTCTGCGCAGTATGACTTCTTCTACCATACGTCTGTATTATTTAGGGCCGACACCCACTGGCGGCATGGCACGACAAGGGATTTTTATGCGACTAATAGAAAATATAACTTAAAAGTATGCCAATAAAATTGAAATTTCATCGGCAGCAATGATGCCGCGGTATCCTTAGGCATGCCGCGACGTCATTTGGTATCATCATTGAAATTTCCATTTTATTTGTCATACCTACATTTAAGTTATATTTCTATTCGTCGCATAAAAATCCCTTTCCGTGCCGTACCGCCCTTAGTCGTCATCTCAGTAGGAGTCATCCCTTTTTAAACCGTACATCTCTCTTTATCTCACAGTCCATCCATCGCTTTTTTTGGCCTTCTCCTATTCTCTATAGGAAAATTTTGAAATTTTCAGTAGAATTAGAAAATTTTAAGTACGGTATGAATAGCTTTACAGCCATGCACATTCACACTCAAAATTTTCCTCACGGCGCCGACGTTACCACAATTTCTCATAGAAAATTACATTATGAGTTCATTGAGAGTTATTGAGTATGTTGAAGATCGAATATGTAAAAATATCTTAAACTAGCTGCGCCCCGCGGTTTCACCCGCATAAGTTTCGATCCCGTGGGAATATTGGGATAAAAAGTATCCTATATGTTAATCCTGGTTATAAACAATTTGTGTACCCAATTTCATCCAAATCCGTTCAGTAGTTTTTGCGTGAAAGACTAACAAACATCCATCCATTCATCCATACAAACTTTCACGTTTATAATATTAGTAGGATATCGGAGTTCTTCTAAAACTCACATTTCTGGGTCATAGCCCTCCAAACTCTCTGAAGTATTGAGTATGCTGAAACTCAGCGCCATTGACGAAACCTGACGGTGTAGCACAGCATAGTAGTACAGCGATGACCTAGGCAAATCGGTAGGATGCTGAATGTATACCTGAAATGAATGATTGTAATGAGGTTACTCGTAATATAACAGGGATTTCAGAAGGAAGGCGGATGACCTGGGGAAGGCCGCGCGAACCGCTGAAAGTGAGGAAAATACGACCGGTCGATGTGACGACGCTTGGGGAGACCTATCTCATGCAATGAACGTCTTTCGGCTGATGATGATAATGTGCGCTTTTATCATTTCTAACTAGGCGATATTATCGTGGTCATCCATGTCCATAAAATATATGGAAATACGTGGACATTATAACGTCATCGTGGAGATAAACTCAGGTGGGGGCCTAACGCTTTTTCCTTACGTGACGATTTCTACCAGTCAACTCCTACCGCAAGTTGCGTTAAGGAACTTCATTCCAAAAATAGTTTGTTTTTTAATAATAGATGAAAACGAATCTTACTCTGAAACCTGAATTATTGCCATTACAGAGAAGGTCACGGTCGCGATAGTGATGTTGCAACTCAACCTCGACATCCGGTGCTTCGCCATTTTCCTGTAATAATGAAATGTAATCACAGTAGAATCCAAATCAATATGATAATATTTTATTTCTCATTATCCTACACGGGCACTACTATCAAACTATTATTTATTATGATCAATATAATAATCATTTTGATCTTTTATTTCTTGCTAGCAAGTATTGAGACCCTGCATGAAATAATAAAAAACCAACTAAAATAACATAATGTTCTGTCTCTAAACAATCAGTTTAAAAGACTTCACGACTAATTCACCATTTGTTGTTTTCTTTCTTAATCGGTAGACTGTTCAGGTTTCAAAACTTACCGCTCCAGGAGCTGGATAAAAATCTAAGCTTTTAGATAACCAATCGTATCCGTTTTCCACTGACCAACCTATGCGAGGTTTTGTGGTGTACAAGTATTTATAGTCTTTCTGCAACCTGTAAAATTGACGAATGTTTTTATCATTTTCATTTGGTAAAGTCAAAGTTAAAAATAGACGTGAAGTGCCAAATACGTTTAGAGAAAGTAAAAGTCAAAAAGTTTTTCTAAAGCGAGAAAGGACGCAATGCTGTGTCACTGGGTCTAGGTTGCCTTGGGTAACCTGGAAGTCTTTATACAGACTCCGAACCCAGGTTGGCCGAAGCAAGGAAAATTGATTTGGAAAATTAACATCACCAATAAGGTCAGTGTATGTCCTTCAAGAGCGTCCCGTTTGGGCGTTTCCACTTCATCTAAACCTTTAAAAAATGTCTTTTAACCATTTCATAGACTTTTTTTACATTTTTGTTATTACCTACAACTTCTTTTAAACCGGAATGTTATTACATAATTTTTCAATATTTCATTCATAGTTACACCACACATACTTCGCAAGGAACGCATTTCCACAGCATTTATCGTAATTTCGTGGAAACTACTTAACTACTATCATGAAAAATTACTATTGAATTAAAACAAAGAAAGATCAAACTGTATTACATTGTCGTTCTAAATATCTCATCAGCTGCAAGTGAATTCATGTTGAAACACATTCCTTCACTGGTTAAAACCATGTCAAATAAACTATCACAGTCTACATCGTTATTATGAACTGTACACCTTGAAAATACATCTGTGTAGTTTGGAGCAATCTGAAAACAAATAAAATCCAATTTATAAGTGAATACAATGATCTTTTGTTGATTTTTGACAAAACTATTAATGAGTATTAACAGCACAATAGATACATATCTATTGTGCTGTTAATACCCACTGCGCCAACCGTGGTGTTATATAACTACATAGTTATATAACACCACGGTTGGCGCAGTGGTGTCGCGGGTTCGATTCTCGCACGGAACAAATATTTGTATGGCTTACAAGTAGTTATGTTCCGGGTCTGGCTGTTTGTGGATGTTTGTGTATGTGAGTTTAAATGTTTGTAAACGCACCCACGATACAGGAGAAATTCGTAGTGGGGGGCAACCCTTGTTTTTTTTTTTTTCTTTAAAAAATATAATTATGAATAATAATCACTCTAGTTCAATCTCTCTAGTTTCTAATCTATCTCGCGAGATCAAAACTATCGAAAAATTGTGAACCAGTTCACAATCAAACTCGCATGCGTCGGATCGCAGCTTGCGCTAATACTAAACAGACACTTAACTGCGTCCAACTTGGACGTAGCGCGGTGGTCATAGTTCTGTAAACCTTTTTTTTCTATATCCCGGGTTTTAAAATCCTCATGCATATCTGGCGCCCTGGGGTAGTCGGCAGGGTCTGTCAGACTCTTACTGACTAAAAACCACCCCAGAGATCTCACACCTACGCTGGGGGTCGCACACGTACGATTCTTCCGCAATCTCCGACTGATGCTGGCCCGTCACTGCGGGCCTCCTCGGGGGAGTGAGGTGTTTGACTCCCCCTGCGACGAGGTGCTCGGTGCACCTCGGGTCCTGGTGTGTGGGGAGCGACCGACGTCCCCGAGTTCGTCGCCCCTGGCAGCCGTGCCTTCTCCCGAGCCAGTCTGCCAGTACCGGCCTGATCACCTCGATAATGATGAGGCGGTAGGGCATGAGAGCCGGTCCCGCCTTTCCATCACCAAGTCCTCGCAAAGCTGTGAGCGACGTAGCTCGAACTGGCGCTGCATCCTCGCCAGCCTCGCGCCCGCGTTTCCTCGCGCCACGGGTACAGCGACGCGAGTACCTTCGCATTAAGGTCCCAGGGCGGGGATCCAACCAGTAGTTCTATGAACCTATTCTAACTCATTTGATCTGGGTGCTCTGGCACAGAATACATAATAATACAAGTAGCTCTGGCTTAGTTACTGCGACCAATTCGGCTATCGCCATGACCGAAGAATCAGGAACGGTTCACAATTTTACGGGTGATAAAATCGGACATATTGTGAACCCTGTGCAGGTTCATTCACAATTTGACGGTTTGATATGGATAGAATATAAACTATAGAAAATGTATACGTTATATGTATTGTAAGCAATATAGTGCAACTCACAACAATTCATCGACAGTTAACAATGTCGCGAGGGTATACATAATCAATAATCATACGGTGACAGATACAAAAAAGAAAAACCTTAGGTCTTATAAATGGGCTTTTGCGGTAGGCTGCACATCAGTTTTAAGTACAGGCTTATACAGATTCGCTGTCATGCCGCCTACCGTACATAAATAGTGGTCCTCGAAATAAAAATAATCAGTTGTGGTTTTTACCAACCAAAAAAATCTTACCTCTTTAATATTTTCAACTAGGGAAGAATCAGTATGACCGTTTGGATAATATATGTCAGAAAAATCATGTTCATGCCAAACATTGCAAATTCCTGATATACCGTCAAACTTAAGGATTCTTTCCCTCATTCTGAAACAAAAAACAATTTTAGAGAAAAGTCGATACTGGATGAAATTGAAAACTTGCGCCAAATCGATATAGAAGGTGCAGTAAATCTTACATAATCATTATAAATTGTAATTTTCCAAATCTACATTCTTGAAAAAAATGGTCTGATTATCGTCTTAGATAGTTAGTGCAAACTAAGTTTTTGCCTTCCAGTAGACAAGAATTAGCGTCGTTCCAAAAAAAAAAATCAAATTAAATAAAATAGTTGTGTCAATTTTAGCGCGCGCCCGTTAAGCAATCCATTCATCGCAGGGTTCACAACATGAAGCAAGTTGGCAATCCGCTGAACAAGCGGTATATTATATAGCGCTTGTCACGGTCGAAATTAGGTCTATAACTAATTTTGACCGTTCCTACAAAAAAAAGGGCGCGATGTTGCCAAATCGCTCGCCTACGCGCTCGTATGTGCACCCCTTTCCTTAATAACATGCTCTAAATTTACATACATACAAAAAAATATGGTTTATAAATAAATGTAACTTCTAATTGAAAAAAGAGTTTTGACCTGAGGGGTAATTCTCGTAATTTTAAGAACGTTCACAGTCTGATCTCAGTCTCAATCTGTCAAAAAATACTTCTAATTCCCTACATTTTGACAAGTTTTTGACATTTGTTTGTCGCCGAGATGACACTGCGACTAGATTTTGAACGTTTTAAATTACGGGAATACGGGCCCAGATTTCACGCCGTCAAAAGTAGTTTTAACGGGTTACAAGTTTTGATTATGACAATACCAAGGCCATAACAAAAGCAACTTTTATGTAAACAAAACTTACGTGTTGTTAATAGTGCCATTATTGTCCATGAAGGCATCTATTATAATTTTTTCATTGGTAAAATTGTAGACTGTCGCTTTACATTTTGATTGCGGACATATTGTGACTGAAGGAAATGGTACCTGCGAAATGAGGTTATTGCCATTATACCCTGTTCATTAGGTAAACCGTTTTTTGACAGATGGAACTAGTGATTGCAGCAACACATAATATATTGATTGATACACATACGGTATTATAATCTCCGTTAGAAGCCATAGATAAGATAATTCAATAAGATAAGGCAGTTTATATATTTATTTTATTATGCATTTTAAAGTTAACGTTTACGTAATCTGGAATATTATTTTCGCTCTAAGACAGCTGTCAAAAAACGGTAAAAAAACGGATATATTGTTCAATCATTTCACTTAGCCCACGTCCGCACAGACGTAAAAATATCGCGGCGGGATTTTATCACGCACTGGATTGCTACACACTGCTATAAAATTGAGAATCCAACAGAACTTCTCAATGCAGGATTTCGGAGCACACTGCTGGATTTTCAACTCTCGGCGCTGAGCTGTGCGTTTAAAGTCCAGTGCGCGAAAAACGTCGTTACCACTGGCCTATCACTGCTCCATCACTGCTGATGATAATAATGATGAAGGTATAATATCTCACCTCATTGACATAAACAAGCTGCTCAGAGAGTGTTACTATGACTGGACTGATCTGCCATTTGAACCACACCTGACTGATGTAGTACAGGCATATGCACACGCTAGCTATAAAAGTTATTAGCCAGAAGATTCTGAAAAGGAATGAAAAAATATTGGATCAAAGTGACGTCACTGACATTAATCATTCTAAAAAGCTATCAATTTGAAGTTCTAGTCACTCTGGGTTGATATTACAAAACTATCTTTCTAAGAAAAGAAAAGAGTAGAAGAAGTTGCAAAAACAAAAGACATACAGGGTAACCATTTAGTGTAGTTATAATTCCTGAAAATTAGTATCCACCATTAGTTTTCAATCCCAGGAGAAATGATAAACGCATACCAAACAAGGTCCAAATTTTAATACGAGTAGGTTATTAAAATAAGCTAAAACATTTGAGCTATATCGAAGGAAAACATGTTGAGGAAACCGGCATATCCTAGGATATGTTTCCTCACTATGTATTCCAAAAAAAAACAAAAATTCGAAAGCATATTGTAACATCTACTAACCCGCAGTGGGCCCGCATGTTGTACCTATTACGGCCTGTCACAGAGAAGAGGCCTGTGTCGCAGCAGTGAAATTATAGGTTGAATTTGATCGAGGTTAATTAATTACTTATTCATCATCATCATTTCAGCCGAAAGACGTCCACTGCTCCATCAACATCAGTCAGTGACGTCGACATAGGCCTCCCCCAAGCACCTCCACTTCGACCGGTTCTGTGCTTCTCGCATCCAACGGGTTCCTGCGGCCTTCACAAAGCCGTCGGTTGGAACGTAGACGTTGACGGTGAAGACGTAGCGTTGGAACGCCTCACATGAGGTGGCTCATGGGAGGCGTTCCAACGCTACGTCTTCAGGTACGCAGTCACCACTCCAGAACCTTTCAGCCCCATCGGCCATCTGTTCTGCGAGCAATGTGCCCTGCCTACTGCCACTTAAGTTTGGCAATTAATTATTACTACTTACTTTTCGATGAGAGTAAGTCCTGTTCTAGTCACATACGGCAGACCATGCAGCGTTGTATTATTCGCGTAGTCATACATTAGTTCCTTCACCAACAGTTTCTGGCGTTTTCTCCTTGCTTTCTTGCGAATACAAATATCACCATATACGTTGGTAACGATAACCACTTCATTTTCTTCTTCACTGGAAAAAAATTTAAGAGTTTATTTTTCATATAATTTTCTTAGTATACAGGATCATACTAAATTAGCTAGTGAAACATACGCGATGGATATCAACATTTAAACACTATAAAATAAAAATATAAAAGAATAACTATGCCCCGCGGTTTTACCCGCATAAGTTTCGATCCCGTGGGAATATCGGGATAAAAATCCTATGTGTTAATCCTGGTTATAAAGTATCTGTGTGCCAAATTTCATCCAAATCCGTTCAAACACGACTACAAACTTTCGCGTTTATAATATTAGTAGGATTTAATGTTTTTCTTTAGGGGTCAACGGCCGCTGGTAGTGGTGTTACTTGAAGTGTGAGTTGAGAAAATATATGTTTTATCCTGTTTCGATATCGATACCAATCACGTCTGTGAAGTTTATACAATAAAAATAACTGATTTTTTTAATTGATATTTCAAGTGAATACACTAACAGCGGCCAATGATCCCACATAAAAAATAACAAATTTTTTTTTTTTTGTTTTATCATATTTACATATCGATATCACGTCCGCGAAATTCCGCCAGCTGATTTAATTTTGCCCTGTATTTGAAATACTGTCATTTGCTTAATTTGTGTTAGTAACATTCCTAATCACATAATACAATGTGCGTAAGAATTGAGGGCAATAACCGCGAATCGATAAACAAATTTTATCAAGATTTAGTAGAAGCAAGCAAAACGTAAAATCGATTAAAAAATTATACAACAAATAAAATTGGCATGGCAATTCAAAGGGTTGTCCCTCTATCCTAACTCAAGGGTACAATATCCTCCTGCTCCACCCAGAGCGGGAGGGGTCATTTGATGATTTCCCATCCTCAAAAAAAAAAAGGATACAATATCTGCCTGCCAGGGTCGCTGGTTGCTCGAAAGAGTTACCGTGGCCCCTGGCACAGGCAACTGAAGAAACACGGGTGGGTTTAAGTCAGTAAAAGTCTGACATGCCTAGCTCCGCCCAGAGCGGGAGAAGTTAAATGACGATTTCCCACCAAAAAAAAGTGTACCATAACTTCTGGATAAATCGATGCAAGTAGTTGTAAAATCTAATAACAATATTTAATAAAAATACAATAAGACACGGGTCAAAATTTTAGCACGACAAACGAACATACAAAACTTTAATAAAGGTTTTGAGTAGATTTTTGAGTGGTTGGAAAACAATCTTCTTTTAAATGAAAGTTCATGATGACACAGGTTCTTTAAAAGCAAATGCTACATGGATGATTATTATAAATAATCAAGGAAAAGGCTGGCCTATTTTTTGGCCAAAGAATCAGCAGTGCCATACAACGTGGCAATGCTGCCAGCCTTTTGGGCACGTTTCCTATTGACAGCGATGTGGACGAATTTGTTGATGCCCTATGAGTATTTTGCTTATTTTTTCACAAATACATAATATTATTTTAAATTGTAAATATTATTATTATCGTTACACTTTTAATCAATATAAAGTTGAATTAACCTTATTACCTTGAATAATCAAGGAAAGGTATTTTTAACCTTTAAAAGGTCCACATTAACTTATATAGCATTTACTTACTCCATTCTCGCCAATTCTTCCCTTGCGTCCTTTCACTAATACGCTATTTTTGCAACTAAATAAAAATTCTTGTGTGATACTTGTTTTACTATTTAATTAGGTTAATGGTTTTCGACCGCATTGAACCTTAGGGACTCTTCAATTATTTATCAGTTTATTAGATCACCAGCTGTAATTAGACTGACACATTATAGTGATGTTGCTTGCTCGATGAGTCTCGTATTGTTTACCTTTCTCTGCTGAACTCCTCACTACATCTGTTATGGATCCTCCTGGGGTTGAGCTTTGCTTATTTTTATCATTATACAGAATACAGTTTTAACTAGTGTGCAAACTGTAACCATGAATTCAGCTCATGACTTTAGACTCCCTAGCGTAGAATTCTTTCGTCAGTTATAAAAAACAAAAAATCTGCTGTTTCATACAAAAGTGCAATACTACTTTTTCGCGATTGCCCCAGAAAGAGGGTAGTTCTTTTTATATTTAAAAAAAAAATGCATCGAATCAATAGGACAATAATGTAGTGTACGATGATCGCCGTATTTATTTTATTCTTATAGATCTTTACGTAATTAATTGTGCTTGAAAGTTCCGAGAATTCTATCATTTAGTGTGGCAAAGATTGAGTGAGAAAGAATTATTCGTTAGCTGTGTGTGAAAATGTAGAAAGAAAAGAAAGAAGACAAAACTTAAAACTATAAAAAAACAAAAAGCAAAGATTATAATGCCAAAAGGGCGTCACCTCAGCATAATATTAGATGACAACACAAGGTATACCATCTGCCGCTGATTTTCAGTTGCAACCCACGAGTGCCATACGCTAGAATAACAAACACATAGGGAAGTGTGTATCCGTTATATTAAATTAAGATAATATAATAATTATAAATTCACTCTTGTAGTCGTCACGACTATGACTTGGGAAACGGTTAACACTTTTTTTTATTTGCAAGTTCGTTACAGCAGCGCATCACTACCCATTCACGTTCCCGTTTTACATATAAATAGCCATTATCCGTATTCCATATTAACTAATTAACGGTGACCTCAATTTTTTGTTACAAATTCGTCACTTCCGCAATTATTGTGTATCACGATACCATGAACCTTTCAGGAGATTCTAATTTTATCTTTTTATTAGTGGTGGTAAGCCATCACAACCACTAATAAAAAGTTGAAATTATAATTTATGATTGCCAAATCATATCATTTGGTTTTAATAGCTTTTTGTTATTATTTATCTTTTTGATAGACTTTTTTATATTTTGTGACTTGAAGACTGTAGAATTTTGTAGGCCATTTTCTATTTTACTAAGTTCCTGGTACTTGTTGACAGGCCTGCGCTGTGTCCTCCCTTACCTTTTAACACTGTAATTTGAAAACATTGTAAAAGCGAATTATTTTTAAAATAGTAACCGTGGAGTTTCTTGTTCTTCTCCATAGGAAACGACCAATTGGAACCGTGCACCTGGCTTCTGTCCTTTCTAGATATTTAGATTTAGATTTTCAGATAAACAACACGCAACTACGCGGAAGATAATCCATACCATCCATCCTTACTAATACCTATTATGAATACGAAAGTAACTCCGTCTGTCTGTCTGTCAGTCTGTTACCTTTTCAACACCCCTAAACTACTCTAACTTATGACGTGAAAACCGTATAAAGGACTCGTCCAGGGAAGTAATAACACTAGATCTTTTTCTTCAGTTCTACTTTATTTTTTATACCTGCACTTGGGCCTGACTGGAAGTCATTGGTGACAAAGAGTTTTTAAATGATACTATTGCGAAATATATTATATTTTATTTAAATATCTTTTATAATATATAACACAACTATCTATTTACACTAGGTACTAAATTAAATGACTAACTATACACATAAATACAAAAAAAAGGACACTTAGGCATCCGGAAACGTGCCCAGAAGACTGGCAGCATTGCCACGTTGAATGGCAATGTAAATCTCTTTCATCTTTGGCTAAAAAACGACCCAGCCCTCTGGTCACGTGAAGTCTCGACCAGTCGGCGAGTTTGCTAATACTATAACTCATCAAACATTGGCTATGCAGCAAACTCCAGCCTCTATTTTCCAGTTCATTAGAAAACAGTACCTGATTATATAAACGCATAATATACCTATTAGTCATGGTGACATTTTTTGTGATTCTCCGACGAATAAACTAAGATAAACCATGGAAAGACTGACAGCCGACATGGAGACGCCGTCACTGTATCCCGTAAAAAACACTGACAAGATTTATTTCTTATTCAATTTAAAATCTTTCGAACAAAGCGGGTTATAAAATGTTATTTGTAGAGGAAAGTTTTGAAGTGCGCTCACGTGTGCTGACTTGGAAGAGGCACTTCCATGGGTTTTTGCTCTTGGATGAAGAGAGCTTGATAGTAAAATTATTTCAAGTCATCGACACTTTCCTCCTTTTTTTTGCCAGTTAGTTTCCGAATGCATCATAATCACCATCATCATTTCAGCCGAAAACGTCCACAACTGAACTCCCAAGCACCGCTACTTCAACCGGTTCTGTGCTTCTCGCATCCAGCGGATTCCTGCGGCTACCATCAGGTCATCGGTCAATCTTGTGGGAGGCCTTCCAACGCTATGTCTTTCGGTACCAGGTTACCGCTCCAGAACCTTTCAGCCCCATCGGCTATATGTTCTGCGAGCATTATGCTCTGCTCACTCTCTTAAGTTCATCAGTGATTTATTGTTAGTAAATCTTAAAATTATCAATAATTTTTCATCACTGTCGTTAATACCTATACCATACAGTTACTGAAATTAAAATTACAAGTACATATTACTTTTTTTCTTTACTGATTTGAGCTGTATTGTTCGATTTCCTAATCTTAATAGTAGCCTAAAATGTCTTTAAAAAATCTTGATCTTTTTTTAAGCTAAGCTCAGCCTATATCGTTCCCACTGCTGGGACACAGTGAGAGGGACTGGGCCGTAATCCACCACGTGGGCCTAGTGTGGTTTGGTATGGAAGCTAAGAGTGTAAGTTACATAAAATAATTATTTTAATCAATTACAAGCAATACCTAATGTATGCATGATTGAATATAATTCATTTGATTAACCTCACTTTATGTAACCAGATCAGTATGGAAAACGGTATTATTATGCAGTTTACTTGAAGTTGTCACCGTTATTGAGTACTTCCTGCACTACTTTGATCTATTACATGACTGATTAATTCATAACATTAGTTCCATATACTTACAAACTTAAATACTACTGCTAGGGAACTACCTGCATCTGCAATATAGTCGTTATTACCCAGTAACAAGGTTGAAGGGGTAAAGTTCTTGGGGAAATGTATGTTGGTATTGTATTTATATGTAGGACACAGCTGTGTTTTAATTTGACAGCTTATGATATGTTAAGTTGTAAATGATTGTTCGGAACATGATTGTAAGGTTAAATTACTATGAAGCTTGTATTTATGTGGTAAAATAATCATTAAGTTATATCTAAAACATTTCCCGTTTAAAAATAAATGAAACAAATGCACTTAATCCTTGTATTTTAGAAGGCTCTATTAGACAAAATTACACAATGACTTTAATAATAATTTTATTACTATTTTTTATCATTGTTCAGCTCAACCAAAGCAGCTGGCAACGAATCTCTTCACCACCCTTGGTTGACTGGTAGAGGATGCCTAAGGCATTAAGTCCACCTTTGTACCTTTATTTGTGTGCGAAAAGATTAAATAAATAAATAAATGGTGTTGATAATCACCACCCTTGATAGATAACATGGTGAACGCAGTAAATTGTAATTTACAGAAAAATGGACACAGCTGCCCATCTTATTGCCATCCAATACAGAAAAGACAAACTATTATGCAAACGTTTCCTTACAAAAATAAAGTATTCTGTAAACACTTTAGTCACTACCAAAGTAGCAAATCTATTCTTGTCTCGGTTTTCGCGACAGCTACATAGCTTTCTTCAATATTATTGCCCAACAAATAGGCAATGCCTTTTAAAATTTTGGGTAAGGTCTGTTACCCAGTTGTCTACAAGGTTCGATCATTTGTCTTGTTTGGACGTTCCAAAGAAGACAAATGATTCCTTCTTCATAAATTCATCAACCAATTCCGCCTCCTTTCTCTAACCACCAAGCCTTCACCATACAAACATAAATCTATCTAAATCTAACTTCATCTAGCTCGTTTCATTAGTGACAATACATTAGTTTTTATCAGCGCGCATTGTGAGCGGATTGCCGCTGTCACTGTTATCACAACTGTATCTGTGCTGTCAAAAGTATATTATTTAGACAGTCGGCGACCGGTTGCGGTTGGCGTCGATCGGCTGATATACTTCGGTGTATAGTTAGCAGAAAAGATATTCCTTAACCTGAAATAAAATAAAGCGAGGTTTAGATTTTTTGCACATTTTGCATTTCGCTGATGTTTTGTAGGTAATATTTTAGATTTAGAAAAAAAAAACACATTTAGCACAGACTTAAAGGCACACATCACAATCCGCAAAAAAAGTGAAAATAACCAGGAATGTGTGCTAAAAATAGTAGGTAGGGGGGAGGGCGACCATTAAGAAGAACAGAGCATATCACAGCGCGTCAAAAACACACTGTTCGATTTTCAACTCTCGGCGCTAAGCAGAACGTTGAAAATTCAGTGTGTGAAAAAATCAGTGTGTGTATAAAATGCAAGAATAACGTTTTAAATCTGACGGGTATCGGGTAGTTCCAGAGATTAGCGAGTCCAAACAAACAAACTCTTCAGCTTCATTCTTGGTATATAATTAGTATGGATTCTCCTGATTTCTAATAATGTTAAAAATAGTCCTTTTTTAACATTATTAGAAATCAGGAGAATCCATACTAATATATACCAAGAATGAAGCTGAAGAGTTTGTCATTTATTTAACTGCCCTCAGAAGCGAGCCTACCAGCAGTGCCGTCGAGCGTAACGGACGCTGTCAGTCAGCAAGAAAATGCTATGGCGACCATAAATAGGAAAACAATTATAATTTTTATGGAACGTGTAATCATTTAACGATTACTCCTGAGTACTCCTGACTAACATTCAATCAACCAATTTTCTCTTATGTAAGACTAAACTTAAGCACACTTATTATGTTTTTAGGGTTCCATAGCCAAATGGCAAAAATGGAACCCGTATAATTTCGTCATGTCCGTCCGTCCGGTTATTTGCTTTATGTCATTGGAAATAAGGTGTATTCTGTTCATATTACTTAAATTCTCGACTATAATGCACATAAGCATGTGGGCGATCGTTGAAATGGAAAGATTATGACGATTCAACGTGAATTTTTTTTTAATATTGATATTTTCACACCCGCAGCAATAATTGTTGTTTTTCGTAGTTTTTGTCCAAAAATTCTATGAATTACAACCTTTTTTTAGCGTTCGGAAAAAATAATTATATTAAATGCGTAAATATTCATCCTAACTACGGAACCCTTAACCGTGCGTGGTCCGACACATACTTGGCCGGTTTTTCTAATGACACCTTAGACGAAGAGTTATGAGCTCTGAGCCAAACATGGCATGTTGTAATCCCTTTGCACATAATGTATTAAAGTAATTATAGTGTAATTAACCTGAAGTTTTATTACCAAGTAATAAACTGATGACTTGTAAGGTGAAATATGAGCGAGAAAATTGCAACAGCACTTGGATCGGTGTTGTATAGTTTATGGTCTATAAAAGTGGGCTGTTATGCCAGGGAATGATGGAAAATGTCGTGAGAACACTCGTGATGGATTTAAAGCAGTAAATATTAACAAGCAAGTAATTAAGAATGTTAATCTTAGGTAGTTTTATCTCTTCAGGTTTATTTTACTAGAAACCATCATCATCATCTGCGTAGCCTTTTCCCATCTATGGTGGTTTCGCCTTCCATTCTAACCGGATGCAGGTGAATACCAGTATTTTACATGGAGCGACTCCTCCGTCCTTTACTTACATTATTGAAGATATTTCATCTGTCATCATTATCAACCTATATTGTTCCCACTGCTGGGACGCAGGCCTGGAGGGAGTGGGGGCCGTAATCCACCACGCGGGCCCAGTGAGATGTTACATTTCATCGAATTTTCGGTTCCACGACATGCCAATGGGCGAAATGACAATGGGCGTTCCTCAAGGTTCGATATTGGGTCCATTCCTCTTTTTAGTTTATATTAATGATCCACCCCAATTACTTCAAAATCAACCGAAGATGGTGTTATTTGCAGATGACACATCATTGATCTTTAAAATAGACCGACGGTCACAAAATCTTGACGACGTGAATAACTCTATTCTTCAGGTCCAAGATTGGTTTACGGTAAATAATTTAGTACTTAATGAAAAAAAAACTAAATGTATTAGATTTAAATTACCTAATGTTAGAAGTAGCGAATGTGACATCATATTGAATGGCCAAAAACTAGAATTTGTTAATCAAACAGTTTTCCTGGGAATCACGCTAGACGAGAAATTACAATGGGGACCTCATATAACATCTATTGCGGGGCGGCAAAGCTCAGCCGCTTATGCTGTTAGAAAGATAAGACAGCTAACAGATGAAGAAACCGCTCGTTTGGTCTATTTTAGTTACTTCCACAGTATTATGTCATATGGCATTTTACTGTGGGGTCGGGCTGCTGACATTGAATCCATTTTTATTTTGCAAAGGAGAGCTGTCAGAGCCATTTACAATCTACGTCGCCGCGAATCTCTTAGGGAACTATTTAAAAGGGTTAATATTATGACGGTACCTTGCCAATTCATTTATGAAAATATTATGTATGTAAGAAAAAATCGACATGTTTTTAATAAAATAAGTGATAGACATAATTTTAATACTAGAAATAAAGATAAATTAGATCAACCTTTTTTCAGATTATCTAAAGTACATACATCTTTTATGGGGTACTGTGTTAAATGTTACAACAAAATACCTTGTGAAATATTGCAATTAAATGAAAGAAAATTTAAAACTTATATTAAAATTACACTTTGTAAGCAAGGATATTACAAATTAGAGGATTATATCCAAGATAAGAATGCTTGGAAACATGCTGGTCCTGCTCCATAGGACAATCTCTAGAGTCTAGACAAAATCAAACTGGTTGCTAATGTAATTGTATAATTTATTCTTTTTTTTTTATTCTCTTTGACATTGATTTGCATTCTGTAATTGCTTAAGTCACCCGGACTTATTACTCCTTATTATTTATTTATGAAAATATGTAGTCTACTTTTGGAATGTTTGTAAATATGTGAGCACCATGTACCTATCACATCAATTAATCAGTCAATTTATATGTCATGGTTTCATTAATTCATTTTAATTCTTTTACCTATTGTGGTATAGTAATTTTATGTTTAGGTGCATCGTCTTCACATATAAATATATAATTAATGTATGCAAAATATTTTAAAACATTTTAAAAGAGTAACGGTGGAGTTTCTTGCCCATTCTTCTCCATACGAAAACTACCTTTTGGAAGGGGCAACTAGAATCAATTTTATTTTAATTTTAATTTTGACGTTCAAAAGTGCCTTTTATGTGCCTAATTGAAATAAATGATTTGACTTTGCGGTTTCCGGGGCAGTGGTGGCCCAGTGGTTGCGGCCTTGACTTACGAGTTTGTAGGTCATGGGTTCGATCCCAGGCTGGCGCTTTACTTTGTGTAATTTATTTCATCACTACTGCTCTTAAAACGCTGAAGGAAAACATCGTGAGGTTTCACGACAAGTTAAAATAATTCACCAAAAAATCAATATGTCTTTTTTTCTGTCGGTACCCACATCCCAATCGGCTACCGGATAAAATTTAACGAATCACCCGCCATCATTTTAATGCTATCGTAATGAATGTTATATACGAGCGCGTTTTATCGACCTTACAGCTTCTGTCTTACTTTTTTTACTCTTGTATTGGGTGTAATTGATTTAGGAACAAAATTACTGTAATTTGATCTGGAAGAGTAATGATGGTTTTAAAATATTGTCTTATTCTGCAGGCGATAACTTTGTGAAGCAGCGTTAAAATATTTTAATCGTTTCACTGAATGCGAAACAAGAAGTGATTAAATCTATGTACGCTTATTATTTTAATTTTGGTAGTAGGCACCTTCCTTATAATGAAATGTTTGTTACTTTCACATATAAAATGTACTAAACTCTGATTTTTAATTTGCTAGACTAATTGACAACTTGAACTTGACAACAATCAACATGATAATTAGCTGTCATTTTGGCCTAGTACATTTTTTCTTTTTTACTGACAATGGGCTCACTCTTGACCTCAATCCAGCCCAGAGGCAGGGATGAGATCTACGGTGGAACGAGCTTGCCCAGAAGAAGCCTATTCACTCTCGTCTTGACAGATTTAAAATCAGAGTTTAGGTTGGTTCAGGGGTTTCTTTGTGTCAACAAATAATTCTGGCCGGAACATCTGAGGTGACAGTTGCAACCTGTCCTTACATTTTCAACATTTCTTATTGCAACGCCACTATGGAAACATCACCCGTCAATTTTTGGATTGACATTGTAGTCACCGCCATTCTGAAAAAGAGAACAATCGTAAAATTAAATTCACGAAATAACGTATAAAAAGCAGCTGAAAAATGTATCGTGACGAACGAAAGCATTGTTGTCTCACATGCCATTTCACATTTCACGCAGGCTCCCAACAACCATAACTCCAGAACATTTATTACTCCGTATGATTGTCGTACCCAGAATTAATATCACCATTGTCTACAAATGTTTCTCTTTTATTTGCCTCGCTATCTGACCGGTAGCCGCATATCCAAAGCTTGAGTTATCTCGATCTGCCGCCAATCAATCTACATCACGTCACTACTTGAAAACCTTACTTATATTTGCACTCACTCAACTCAATTACCATCCTTGAGTTGAAGATTATAAGGTTGAAGAGTGTAAGCTTGGTGGTAAATGGAAAGTTGTGTCCACTTCGATCGGTCGTAACAATCGATTTTGATTGACAGATAAAAGAAATCGATGCATCGCTTTGTTCGTGGATCGATTATTGTGTCTACGTAATTGGATAACGGTATGTGATGGTGACAGTGCATGGTGATTTGGAGATGCTTTTAAATTCTAATGTGAATTGAATAAAAAATAAATTGCTTAAGCCAAATGACAATGCAGGAAAAAACGGAACCAATACGCGCCGGGTATTGGATGCTAAACCAAAACTTTCGTTGCGTTTCATTGCATTCTTCTCTAAACTGAGATTTTTAATTTGATAGGTCAAAATGGTAGCTAGATAATAATATATGCTAAATAATGTCACGTTGACAAAAAAGGTCGTTCGCTGCTGTCATAATATATTAGTCTAGCAAATAAAAAATCAGAGTTTACACTGTTTTACCTTCGAAATCCTTGTCAAAAACTTTTTATAAATCCGAAATTCGTCACGAATCTTTTCCAACTAAATATGCAGTCTGCGGTTATGAGTTTTCGATTAGTTTCTGTTAATACCTCTTTTACACTACCATAGTCGGCAAAATTTGATTCATATCCTCGATTATCTTGAACACACACACCGACAGACCAATTTTCCGTAATAATAACCTTATTATAATCACAGTTCCCTTCGTAATACCCTCTGTGGTTTTCATATTAAATTATACGTTGCTGATGCCGCGAGGTACGTCTGTCCATCCGTCCGTCCTTTTTTATTAGTACCTACTTAACGGTTTTTTTATTGTAATAAAAGGTAATAAGCTTTAGTGGCATTGTTCTTGTTCATTCTCGTTTGTTGCTGGTTTGAATTTATCAGGTAATCGGTTTATTTGAGTCGTTTTTTTTATTGTGATTACAGGTCATGTTTTAAAAGACTGTGTTTTCTTTGTAGTCTGAGGTAAGAAACTGATTGAAATATTCACATTCAGGTGACGTGGTTAAACTTTGCGTACTAACCCCACAAGATTAACATTAAGTTCAACTGTATCATCGTTTTTTTTGTTCAGATGCAATTTTTTTTTCTTCTGTTTTAATTTATGTTATGCACACTCGCTTTTTATATTCACTTAAGACATTCGCAGAATAGTCAACATCAGCTTTGCTTGAATAGAATATCATGACCTGACATAACAGTTCTAATCTGTCAGTATATTGTGCTGATGTAGAGGACGTTTACTACGCAGTCATAGTTCATGTTAGTACTCGTAGTAGTAAACGTTAAGTTGCAAATCATTAAATATCTTACTTAAATGGTAACGAGCATCAATTTAGTTCCCACATCAACATCGACTTGATATCAGTTCAAATTTACCTCCATCATTACTTGGCTATTAACTCTAAGCTAGGTAAGTGAAGATCGCGTTTAACTAAAATAGATGTTAATAAGTGCCTACGATACTCGGGTAACGTTGTACGTAAATCGTAAGCAACCCAGTTAAGACTGACAGAGGTGCTCTACGGTGGTGCAAGGGATGAAATAAAAGCGACTAACTTTTCTTGTATTTTTTTTTTTATTAGTCCTACTCTATCCCACTGCTGAGCAAAGGCCTCTCCCAAAGGATTTGGGCATCCTTTTTTAGAGATAACTCGATCTAACCCCTTTTTTTTTCTCGCTGAGAAATGCTTTATGCATCCCCGTCTCACGGGGGACGAGACGGGGTATGTGGGACTCCCTGTCGGAACGACAGTATACCCACTAAAACTCAGCGGTGTTCCCACATCGCCGTAATGGGAGGGCCATGGGAAATCGGCACAGCCTTTACTTCCACAGCCCTCCCGGCACACGCCCGCCTAGATGGAATGGCGGGCCCCGCATGCCCCCCAGGTTGGGGGGCTACGGGAATGGCCGGAAACACCTGGCCATTCCCGTCCCATACTGGTGGAGGCCTGTGCAATACAGGCAACGGTCGATCTAATCCCTGCGGTACGCATCTAGGTCGTCTCACCACCTCTTCCTGAGCCGGCCTAGGTGGCGCCCGTCCATCCTCAGGCACCTTCCGTGTGGAGACTGTTGCCCAGCGGTCACTGTGTTGTCATGTGGCCTATTTCAATTAAGCTTGTATAAATTAGCCTGTATTATTCTTCGGGGAGGTCGACACAACTTTAAACTTCACCAAACATATGTTTGATAAGCAGCGCAGTCTATTAACTGATATACTAGCCGTGAATGACGTTGGCCCAAAATGCATACAGATTGGTCACCACCGACTCCTTGTTTGTCATTGGCTTAGAGGGAAATTTGGATCTTTGGTGGCCAAAGGTGCTTCAATTAAAAAACAAGGTCAAAAGAATGCTGACAAAGTTGAAGTTTTGAGAGACATGGATATTGTAGGTTACTTCGTAACTAAAACAGAAAGTAAATAATATTTCTCGCTGTAATCTTATCTTTAAAACCGCCCCATCGCATACATCACGCGAAACTCCGGCGTAAGCGAGTGTAAGTAAGCGCTAACTAACGCAAGGAAGACTTAGACGCGAAATATTTGCACCGTGCAGCACTTAGCGCTCTTATCGCTCGAATAAATCGCTTCAAGCACTTATTTGTTGAAACACCCGGGCACTGTGATTTCGTATGCTTAAAGCGTTGATTGAGATATGTTTGCAAAGTTTCTGAAATGGGGTTTTAAGCGGAATAATTTGAGTCCTTGAGGAAAATGTCAGGGTTGGTATATATTAGTTTTGAAGGTAATTAATTCCGTTGACGCTCGATAAGGTTTAAAATATGTTGTCTGTCACTGAAGAACAAAGAGTAGAGGAAACTGCCTCTTATCAATCGTCCAGTTTCAAGAACAATCAGATGAGATTAATGATTATCATCTTTTCAGCCAAAAGACGTCCACTGATGGACATGAGGCCTCCGCCACAAAAGCACATGATGAGATTCATCATCATCATCAACCTATAGCAACCCACTGCTGGCCATAGGCCTTTCCAATTGCACGCCAATTAGCCACCCTGCGAAGATCGTCGCTCCACCTAGTCTGAGGACGTTCTACCTACCTTACGTTTGCCGATTTGCGGTCTCTACTCAAGACCACGTCTACCCCAACGGCCATCTGTTCTACGGCTAATAAATACATGATGAGATTGAATAGCAGTATTTTTCACCTCATAAAAACGACTTGACATAACACAAAATATTGGGCCTACCCATTCTTTATGCCATATTTCAGACCAGTTTATTTTTCTCCTTACAAAAAACTCATAACTGCACCCAGAAGTCATAAACGAAAATGGATTAGCTTACTCGCCTACTGTAACTCGCCCGTCCACTAGGCCATAAAGCTAAAGTATGGCCTCAACGGATTATGAGGCCAAAGTTATGGTAGTTACAGCTTACGAGAACTTACGCTCAATTTATGGATTGTTGCTCAGTCAAAAAGTTATTGGCCTTGGACTGGATGTCGATGTTTTTTGGAATGGTGGTGTTCATCAGCTAATGTAAAACTAATTTCAGAGTGAATTACTTTAATGTTATACTGGTTGGCTGTTTCATGTAAACATTGTTGATTAAAATGGTTTTGTTTACTAGATTACTGTTGTTGTTTGTTCACTGGTTCTCGGCAAAACACTTCTTCCTAATCATAGGTTGCTTCGAAGCACACCAAGAGATTGATTGTAGAAATTTAGTTATTCTTTGGTTCTGAACAAGCTGTGTTTAAGAGGTAAAATGTATGTTTGAAGAATATCATAATAACATTATTTAAAGCTCATCCATTCTAATGCCAACCCATAAAACTGTCCAGCAGAACCCCAAAATGACCCTATAAAACACACTACCCATTAACAGAAATAAAACAGAGACTGCCAGAGTAATGCAGTCGGTGCATCCGCAATATATTCCCGGGTAGCCGGGTACCCGGTCTTCGGGCCGGGTAACGGGTAGTACGGGTATTATTTACGACCACCTGGGCAATTACATGGGTAATGTGGAACGCTGAAAGTGGAGGGTAGTGAAAAATAGCAGAAACTGTTCACGACAGGGATAATTAGATTTAGTTTTGTGTGGATTTTTATTTGGTTCTTTTGTTAGTGCGTGTGATTCCAAAGCTACTTTTGACAACAACACAACTGTTTTGACAGTGACATTATGCAGGAGCTATCAATTACTCTCTGTAGTCAGTGTGTTTCGCGTCTACTCATAAAAATGAATAACTACCTACAACAACGATGAGTGTTCGCCCATTCCACGACCAACAACCGTAAAAATAAAATACGCAACCCCGAAACAGAAATAGACGAACAAATGGATAGTTAAACACAAAAAAAATAATAAAAAACCCAGAACCCACATAAATAACGTTTTATTGGCGCTATCAATAATATTTTATAGCAACATTCAATAACATGTAGAACTCGAGTTACTCAAGCGTATAAAGCAATAATTACTGAGCAGAGGACGTTAACAAGATTTACGTCTAAACACGTAGCCTCAACTCCCCTCTCACTATAAAATTTGCTACACACGTTTATCTCCAGCTTTCTCAATAAACAAACCGGAGAAACGTACGGATAAAGCCAAAAGACTAACATATATCTCGCTGAGCAATAAAATAAATCCGACTTGCCTCCATAATAACATTCAGAGTGGTGAATTATTTTCTAATCCGAACGTCGGGAGGCTAATAGTTCGCACGTGTCGGTCTTTATACTGAGTTACTGGTGAAAACATCCCAAGAAAAACATGAATTTCCACCAGCAGCGAGCCGGTAATGCTCCTTTAATGCGGACACCTTAATAATTGTCAAATAAATTTGGGAGTAAAGCCGCGCTGGAAAAAGCTGCAGCGTTGAACGCGGCTAATGACGTCATAACTTGTGTGATCGCGATCCGACAGCGCTTCAAGCGGCTTTTTATTTTGGGATTCTTGTTATGTATTAGCTTTGGAAGATGTTCGAACGAAACGCTTTACGCGATGCGTGAGATATGGGTGTCTGTTACAATAATGTTCGGGGATTTTGTTAGACTTTTGGGTGGTTTTATTAGGTAGGCAGCAAATTATTCTTTCAAGGATTTGTGTACTAAATCGGAACTGACATAACATGAGTCCTGTCCATACAGAGAAGTCTTAAATGAAAAGATTTATTATATTATAGATTTAAATGGAGAAGTGCTAACATCACATCGCCTTTATTAAGATTTTTCTGACTCGATGAAAACACAGTCTCTGTTCAGATATCGAAATGTGAAGATAATAAGACTCCATCTTGCATAAATACTAAAAACTTACACGTTGGAAACTTTTCATAATACAAAGCTTCCTGTAAAGTTTCCCATGACTGTTTCATCTGGAAGATTGGCCTTGTTTGAGCTTAACCCACCAAACGAGAGACAATGTCCCCTGCACACTGCTCATTCTTCCAAAAAATCGCTACACAATACTTTACAGAAACAATAAGTTCAAAACTCAAAACTCTTTTTGTTTTTGAATTCTGTTATAAGGTTAACAGAATTCAAAAACAAACAGAAAAGTGAATCAGTCACTACAAAACGGAGCATGTACTCGGGACATAAATAACGAGTCATATTTTCACGCCATTTCAACTATGCCCCACAAAGAAGCGCGTCTGTTTGGATTAATGTACCTTCATACATTTATACGTGGCTCTCCCGTTCAACAAGCCTGAAGTTTATGAAATACCACCATAATACATCAACACCTCCATTCGAAACCCGACCCTATAAGTTAGAACACAGATCTTAATTTTGATTGGTGTGGTGCGGTATCTTGCATCGTTTAAACCCAGTAACCGTGATGAATATCCCGCAAAGTTCCTCCGGTGTCTATCCAAGCACTTTGTGAGATAAAAATGTGGACGACGAAGAACATAGATCTGGTGTAGTGGCGTTTGCAGACAGCCGACAAAAAGTGCTCTCGCTTTAGTAGTTAGGGTGGAGATACACTGGTGATTTGATTTGTGGCTGAATCATAGGTTACCCTCGCTTGCTAGCTTATGAGATTTGATCAAAAGTTCAAAGGTGACACTACTGGCAGTGCAGGTAAAAATCACAGTGAGTATGATTGATCTTGCTCTTAAGGCTCCGACCCTGCTGTAAGGGTATAAAAGGGTGATAAATAATATCGTAATTAGAATCATAAAGTGGCAGGAAACCACCTTATTACGTAAATTAATAAAACCCATCAAATTATATGTATTAAATGGTTTTCTGCCTCGACTTTCAGCCTATGGTTTATGAAACGGGCATTACCGTCTTGCGCATCCAACAAATTGGGTGAGATTTATCTTAAAGAGAAATGTGCGTGTTGGCACTCTATTCGTTTACTATTCTGTACATGCGATGCAATAAAAATCCACTGAGCCCAATAAAGCGTACATCCCTAACGGATCCAATCACACACAACATTCCCGCAATTAATCGATAAAAAAGCAAAAAAACACGAGTCATTTAAAACCCCTTCTACGGACATGTACAGACAATCGATACTTTATTCGATTCTAACGATTTCAATTTTATCTCGATGCGAGCCTATTCGATACTGATTCCGAATGGCCGAGTTGATAGTAACGCTCGTTGAATGCAAAGCGAATAACAACGTAGAGTGTCGCATAGTTCCAATTTGCGACTATAGTTAACATGATACAACCTTATCGGAGTCAGGATATTCTATTCTGGAAGATCAGGCAAAGTGGACCTAGGGTAGAAAGGGTTAAGTTGAGATTGGAACAAAAATATATAGTTGCAAGACTTAGGTCGTGAGGTGTTGTGTGGAAATATACGGAATGATTCACAGAGCGTGTAACTCCATATATGATATACTTACATATTGTTCATGCTGGGATTAGCATATTAAACAATAAAATCATAACGGTGGAGTTTCTTGCCCATTCTTCTCCATACGAAAACTACCTTTCGGAAGGGGCGACTAGAATCAATTTTAATTTTGACGTCCAAAAGTGCCTTTTATGTGCCTATTTGAAATAAATGATTTGACTTTGACTTTATGGACTCACAAGTTTGGAGTTGCCAAGCACATTCCGAACAAGTCAATCATTGATGTCAAAAATATTATTCCGCTGTTGGTTCCCCAAGTAACTTTATAATAAGTCAGTTGTTAATACACCAGTGCTAATATCTAAGACCCTTTAATGTATCGATAAGTCCAACGCCGACTTCACAACTTTACAAATATTTCAAGTAGGCACATAAAATACTTTTGAACGTCAAAATTTACAATAAAACAAAATTGATTGTAGTCGCCCCTTCCAAACGGTAGTTTTCGTATGGAGAAGAATAGGCAAGAACTTCCACCGGTACTCTTTTAAAATGTTTTACAATATTTTGTATACATTAATTATATAATTGAAGACTATGCTCCTAGAACATATCAGGAACTTTTACAAGTTCAGCCCAACAAGCAAACGTTACACAAACGTTCACGTCCACAATAACTTTCCATATATTCCCAACCAAAGGCGATAGTGTTAGAGCAATCGCCATTATCGATAAAGATAAAGCCGTGGAGGTGGTTATTAGAACGAATAAGGCTCTATTAAGTTGTTCGAGCGCCGAGGATGTCCATGGATGGCTGTGGATGGCAGTGGATGTCCAACACTATCAGTTTTACGTTTATTGTTTGGTAGGCACGTTTTTATAATGCATGGTAGGCTGGTGTTGTGGGAATTGGCTGTTCACTTGGCTAAGATAGAGATGTTTCTTTCTTTTTGTAGGATAATGTAAAAGTAGACAGATTTGTATAATTACACGTATCTTTCGTTGTACCAATCTAAACAAAAGAAGCAGTACCTAATTAGATAAAAGTAAAAAAAAATCTGAGCTTCTACTCTGTTCACCTTTTATACCCTATTTTTGTCAGTCGTAAAAAAAAAGCCAGTATATGTGTACATAAATTGTTAAATAAATAATAAACAGCCAGAAAACAGAAACGACAAATAAAAAAACCTGTCAAGTGCGAGTCGGACTCGCGCACCAAGTGTTCCGCACAAATTTGTAGGTAACTACAAATTTACGGTTTTTGGAATTTTTCCTTTACTTGTGCTACATGACATTGCTTCTTGCCAAATTTCGTGATTCTAGGTCAACGGGACGTACCCTATAGGTTTTGACTGCCTTGCGAGTGTCAAAATATGCGGCATAAACGGAACATAAATGCCCGTATCTTTTGATTGCATTTACTTAGAACTTTAATTTTTTCACTGCTTCAAGGAATTTCAGCTCTGAGTATCTGATATTTATTTCAGCTTGATAACTTTACGCATTTCTGAGAAAATCGGTCTTGACAGACGGACAACGAAGTGATCTTATAAGGGTTCCGTTTTTCTTTCTGAGGTACAGAACCCTAAAAATAGGAAAATTCGTTGTAAAATTACTAAAAACTAGTAAAATGAAGTAATTTTATAATAATAATAATAATAATTTATTTATTTCAGACCAGGTCCATAAACAACACACATTAAAATTTTATACTAAAAACAAAAAACACAAAAAACATACATACATCGCCTTATGCCATTCATATTACCTTTCTCCCTAGAATCAATGTAAATGCAGCTGAAAAGCTGCTGCAGCTACCACAACTTCTGTAACAATTATCAAAAACAAATACACACACTACTTACTATGCCATAATAAATAATAATAATAGCGTCTGTGTTCCCTTCCACATTTAACCCGTCTTCCTTCAAAGCAAGAGTGTACAGACATCTTCTGGGCACGCTCGTTCCATCATAAACCTCATCCATCGTTTTCTATCAGGCGTGATCGAGGTCAAGAGCAGCAGGTCAATTCTCGTAATATAAAATGATCAAAATCTAGTCGCAGTCTCATCTCGGCGACAAACAAATCTCAAAAACATGTCAAAATGTAGGGAAATTTGACGTATTTTTGACAGATTGAGACTGAGATCAGACTGTGAACGTTCTTAAATTTACCAGAATTGCCCCTCAGGTCCATACAGAAATAAAAAATAAAGAAAGCTTTATTTAGACTCCCGCCCTAATACAGAAACGTAACCTTGTAGAAGAGATAAGGGATCTAAAGCGACGGCTACAACAAAATATGTATCAGAACAAACATTAACGGAGTTGCCAAACTATCAGATAAACAGGGAATTTGCTCACCGATCTGTGCTCAGGGGTGGGGAATAGGGCATTACCAAAATAAAATTTCAAATATTATAAAAAAGTGGAAGTTTTGCAGTGAAGATGCTTGTTTCATTCATTTCATAGTAGCGAGTGTTTAGCTCAATGGAATTGAATATCTTTAGCATACACGAACCTACTTACACAATAATAAATTGCGTAGGGACACTAAGAAAACTGACATAGCCAGAAGAATTGCCAAACGTAAGTGGCAGTGAGCAGGGCACATTGCTCGCTGAACAGATGGCTGATGGGGCCGAAAGGTTCTGAAGTGGCGAGCGCGTACCGGAAGACGTAGCGTTGGAAGGCCTTTCACAAGGTGGATCGATGACCTGGGGACCTAAAAAGGCCACTTTAAGCAATACCTCTAAAAGCTATTCATTTCCTGAATTCTCAGCAGATCATTAGCAATTCCTCTAATTTTCATTTCATATTTGGTGTAAACATGGCTGCCTGAAAAAAATAAAATCCGTAATTGTATCGGTAAATTTTCATTACAGTTTTTATTAATCAAATTGGTTTTTTATTTTTTATTTCTACAGTTTAAATGTTATTTCATTGTGATATGAATTGCACACAGATCATATTATGAATTATTGTCATTTTGTGAACATTTTACGATTTTTAATATGATTCTGCCAAAGTGGCATTTGTAGGCCCCCTGGTGAAAGCCGCAGGAATCCGCTGGATGCAAGAAGCACAGAGCTGTTCGAAGTGGCGATGGTTGGGGGAAGCCTATCTCCAGCAATGGAAGTTTTTCGGCTGAAATAATGATGATGAAAATCCATGACTACTTTTTCTTTTAACTCAAAAGTAATAGTGACAGTTTCAAACGTACAAGATGACTGCAGCTAAGTCAATTGTCTCCTTGTACGTGCCGATTTCAACTACATATTTGTAAATATTTTCTGCTGTTTTGTCCTATAATAATATTGGGTTTATAATAAATATGCAGTTAACTAATACCCATCTGCTTAGCTAAACCGTTTTCACTATCATCACAATTTAAATTTCGTTCTAGCATGCATGAAAACGTACCATACCAACCAAAAATTATGCCCGAAAACCCATCAGAGTTTTAGTTAACACAGTTTATTAACTTAGTCGCCAGCCCTAATCCGGTTTAAACCAGATACAAGCCGGGAACGGGGGAAAACGTAGGATTAAACGGACGCCCTCAATAACATTTACATAGAAATGGACCTTTACTGGTACACATTTTTACTGACCTTATTCATTCGGGAGTAAATTTTTCACTGTTAAACTACTGCTCTTTATGTGGGACTCCAAGTTTTATGGAGCGGTATTTACTTTTTAGCTAATGGAAAAGAGTTTTATGGGCAATTTGTTTTTTTTTTTTTAGACATCGTATTTTGAGGTTATAATTAAATTATCGCTGTACTGTGCGTCCCGCCCTTTCCCGAGCCCTTGAAAGTTGTACTAGGTACTTCTAAGTTTATCTACGAAGAAAACGGGCCGTCAGAAAATAGTTTCTCCGTCAAAACAAGTGACAAATTCAATTTTTAGAACGGGCAAAACGAAACAGGGATAAGGGTCAAGTCAACTGTAAAATTGTGTTATCATTTATTTTTATTTTCGGGGACTCGGGGTCCAAAGTAATCTTATGTCTGTAGGTGATACGGAGTAAGAAACGCCCGTAACTTCGGCCGAATTTTATGCTTAGGGTGTATCCCAGGTTAAAAAGGCAGTTTTCAATTATTTTCAGGGCATCAATACTTTTGTTACACAAAGTTGCAGTTTGCATAATAATATCATTGTGTGATAAATAAAAATGTACTTACAGCGACACAAAAAAAGTTTCTGCAAACGAATGCATAAATCAGCAAAAATTTACCAATCTTAAATCTTGACGCCTGAATCACAGGTTCTTCCTGAATATCTTTGAATTAAAACTCCAAAACAGTAAATTAAACACATACACACTCAAACCTAATCCACACACAACAAACCATTCTCACTGTAAACAAACGTTCATAAGCTCCAAATCCCTTCACCATACCGACCCATAAACTTTACTCCTACTCCGTTAAAAACCTCTAATTTGTATGCTAATCATATTAGATAGTTGGTATAATCCTCCATGTTTTGAAAGCCACAGATTACACGGCTGTAGTAAAATTGCTTCATAATTATGTTACGTTGAAACGTTTTGATAGGAAATTATGTATGCTGCCAGATTTAGTTGGGGATTGATTGGTTTTAGAATTTACCGGGATTTTACTCCTGTTGTTTGATGTGTTGGGAAGATTCCGAATAATTAGGTAAAAGGTTTGAGCTTCTGCTGCCGGTCGATTCTGTAAAATTCTCACCGTGAAAACTCAAGTGAAGTGAGCTTGATGTGAGTTGTCAGTAGTGTCAATCCCTAGCATTATTTGGAATGACGGCTCACTCCACGCTCACTTCACCTAAGTTTTCACGGTGAGATGGTTACAGAATCGCACTGCAGCTCTGTTTTGTAAAATTGTCACCGTGACAACTTAGGTGAAGTGAGCTTGAAGTCAATAATGTCGATTCCTAGCATCAGCCGATCGATTCTGTAAAAATCTCACCGTGAAGAGTTGGGTGAAGTAAACTTAAAGTGAGCTGTCAATTGTGTCAATAGTGTCAACAGCAGTGCGATTCTGTAACAATCTCACCGTGATAACTCAAGTGAAGTGAGCTTGATGTGAGTTGTCAGTAGTGTCAATCCCTAGCATTATTTGGAATGACAGCTCACTTCACGCTCACTTCACTTAAGTTTTCACGGTGAGATGGTTACAGAATCGCGCTGCAGGTGGTATGACAGTTCACTTCACCTAAGTTTTTACGCGGAGCTTTTTACAGAATACATCGGATGGTGTTTGCTAGAGGCACTATAGTATTAAGTAGGCTAAAAATGACAACTTCTTCATGTCCAAATGAACTGAGAAGAAATTAACTTTATACAAAATACATTAAAAGGGCTTGCGTTTGTTTTGTTTTCACCAGATAGCACAACCTGTTAGCTTCTGTCGTGAATAGATTAGCAGGTGAAAAAGGTTAGCAGCAAAAATTCAGAGGTTCTCTGAATTTTGCCGGAGATGCTTTAAAACGTTACTCGGGGGTTTTACCGGTTGAACGCCGTAACGACAGAAACAATTAAAATGCCATTGTATTCACGTGGATCCACGTGGTACGGCATACACAATACAATCTATAATGTTCCCTAATTCCTAATGCTGGGACACAGGCCTCCTTTCGATGAGATGGAGTGGGCCGTAATCCACTACGCCGGCCCAGTGCGGATTAGTAGATGTCACATATCGTTGCACGGCATACGAAGGGTTAATCTATCAAAATTAGTTGTTCTACTTTAGGCAGCAGAAATTGCTCATTTTATTGAAAGCATTGGTCGTGTAATGAAGCAAATCTCATGTGCAACTGTAAGTAAGCACTTCATCGTCCGAAGCATCAAAATGCCAAAATAACTATAAACAATCAAAACTAATGACATTCTTAATAGCCGCCCAGGTGACTACTAAATTCGACCCAAATTCAAAATCCCGGAATCCCGTGAAATCCCAGCACTGGCCGCACGACCAACACTAACTCACCCGCTTCAATCCCGCACAAATCTCCGGACTAATGCAGGCGGGTAACGTCTGTGATTCCCACATTGTCCTAACTTTGGGGAGCGAAGCTGAGCGAGAAATGAACTAGCTTTGTGGTAGATGAAGAATTGAAAATTCTGTAAAGGCATTTTCAAGAGGTCTCTTTTAGATTCACAGGCAAGTGACTGACGTGTGGCCAAAAGCAGAGAGAATTTGAGTGAGGATTTGCGTCACTCTTCAACTGTGTTGGGTTACATTTTTGACAGGCGTCATGTTCTGATACGAGGTAGCAAGTAGACAACTTTACAAAACACTAAATCTTTGAAAATCAGAAATATTAAAATTCGCGTGTAGGTAATGGTCTTTCTAGTGCACAAATCTATACATCTTTACCACAAATAAATAAAATTGAAGTGTCTGTTTGTAATATCGAAATGACAGCTTTTTACTCAATAAGATAAGGTAAGATAAGATAAGATTTCTTTATTTGTTCAATGCACATGAAAGTATAATATGGTACTTACACAAAACAATTTAAAAAAGATTTGTCTGTCTTTTTGTTCCAGCTAGTCTCCGGAACGGCTGGACCGATCTTGACAGGGCAGTCCCTGTCAAAATCGGTCTAGCTGACAGCAGATGACAGTTCATTCGCAGATAACTGATGTTATTAGGAGTAACTGGGCTACTTTTTGTCCCGGTAGCACCGTCCTGTGGGATAATTTCCGACATCCACGAGGGCGAAACCGCGAGCGGAAGTTCATCTCTATTTGGATTTAAAATGTCGTCTTACCTTTTAGCAGCCAAAATATAATTTGTGTTAAAAAACAAGAAGTACCACAGAATCCTTAAAATATAGGTATCCTAAAGCTAACATTAAATTATCCATCCCAAATTCGCGTTCAGACCTAAATCGCCGCACAACGACCCAGGACAATTTAAAACCCGTTAAGGGTCACTAGATCCCTTTAATGCAGTGGAGTCCAGATAAATGGCAGCGGTATATTGGCCTACTATTAAAACTATAAATCTCGTGGTCAGCTCTATAAGGTGGGGGAAATTAAAGGGATTGGGTAAGCCAGTTTGTTTTGGTTGATTTGCTGGTTTTTGGGTGAGCGGAAGTGAATCTGCGGTGAGAGGTTGCGGACCGAGTTTTGATAGTGAATTTTGGTTTATTGAAGTTATATTTAACAAAGGAGAGAATGCTTTTAACAACATGGATGATCGTTGTATATTTAGACGTATTGGTGTACTAGTGAACGGTGAAAAGTTAGTTATGACCAGAGATGTTGTTGAAGTTGCATCTTAGGGTAGTTGTGAAAGAAAGAAAATAAATTTATTTGACCCAGTTTAAGGCACACAATATTCACACAAAACAATAACTGGTAGTATTGTGGGCCTCACGACTGCTTGCTGGTTTTCGACTGGATCCTATGTTACGAGGACGTCTTACTCGGATTTAGCATAGCTAGACAGACCATACACTAAATCTAGTTCTGCAGGTGATAGTAAACCATTCGGAAGAATTAACGAAGATCAGCATTCATCCAGTCAACATAGCTTGGTAAAGTTATTGCGACTCAAAACGCGTCCTTTACAAACACCTTCTTCATCAAAGAAAATTAACGTCCCAGAAATCAACACACATCTTAATTTCCAGCATCGTAAACTAAGCAGACAATATTAGTTGGTAATACAGAGGTCTCAAATGAACATGGCGCCCACAACTGTTACACACAGAATTTAATACGGGCCACATTAAGGGTCGACCGCATAGTCTTCCGCACGGTAGGAGCCCCAGACGTTGTGGGGAGACCGGCTGTGGCTTTAGTTTTGAGAAGTGTAATATCGTTTATTTATAGATAAAGTCTTGGGGATTGATTTACAGTTTCGAGGAGTTTTCTTGTGTTTTAACGTCTAATGTTTATCATTGCACACCTAACTCTAACCAACAATGTAATTATATAGTTAGTTTGTTTTTCCTCTTTTAAATCTGCAGGCTTCCTTCATCCGCTACAAAAATAGCTATTAACTGGTTTGATTGTTTAAGAGCAACCCTAAACATTTGCACAATTTCACAATTTTTCAATAGTCGAACTTTTGAGAAGCGTTAGATACAGACGCCAGCACATCAAGCTACTACAATCTGTCAAATTTCTTTAATAGATTTTCAACTTTATCACTAAGGTTCAAGGTTAATTGAGAAAATTTGACAGTTTCGGGTAGCTTGACCTGCTGGCGTCTGTACTCTGTACCAAGACAAACGGTTCTAAAACTAACTATTTAAAGCCCTAATTGCTAAGCGAATCGAAGATTTAAGACAGGCCAAATACTAAATCTAATAGTAAACCATTCGGAAGCAGTAGCGAAGATCAGCATTCGTTATTCATCCAGTCAGCATTCATCAATGACAAGGCCAAACAAAAAGATGCTTAAATGTCACAGTGTAAAAAAACCAAGACAAAAGACCCGAACATGCAACAACGTGCTAACTATCCTCAAATCTTTACCAACAGCCCACATTCCGTCACCAATTTCTCGCTGGCCTAAACAAGACTTATCCGCATGAACCCTAACCGATTTTCACCCCAACCACGACAAATGTACTAATCCTACAAGTTTATCCTTGTGGCCCACTGAAATCTCCGAAACAATGGCCAGCATGTTAACTGCCTCGGGTGACCACAAGGCTGTGTGCAGATTACTGTGGGACAGAGACGGAGGTAGAGCTCAGTCGTGGGTTAGAACGGGACGGTGTGCGGTTGCGTGTTAATTAAATTAAACGGGAGCTAGCTATGGGTTAATAGCGAGTAATCGCGGTGCGACGCTTGTCTTGTAGACTTTGTGTGCTGTACATGCGGCGTGGTAATTGTTTGGCAGTTGTGATGTGTAGGGATGTTTTGATGGCTGTCATTTGTTGTTGTTTTAGCACTGGGTGGTGGTTTATGGCAATTACCACGCCGCATGTACAGCACACAAAGTCTACAAGTCTGGACGATTGAGTATCATGATTCTTGTCAAGCAAAGCAAGGTTTTCCTCTCTGGGAATTCAAAAGGATTTTGTTGTCTGGAGTCAGCCCATCGTTGTCATTTCTTACACTTGACCTTCTCCGAATTGACACCATTTTTTTTTTTTTTTTGAGGATGGGAAATCATCAAATGACTCCTCCCGCTCTGGGTGGAGCAGAAGGGAGTGTCAGACTTTTACTGACTAAAACCCACCCGTGTTCCTTCCTTAGCCCTTTATGTTCCAGGGCAGCGGTAAACCCTTTCGGATGGTCCCGCTACCCGAATTGACACCATGACTTTTGATTCTCTATATCTATTGTCAGAAGATATAGGTATATACTGTATTGTATAGATAGATAAGTAAAACCCTATTTTTCATTTAAACAAATGAACTTATGTTTTATAAAAAAGCCTATTGTCACTCCCCTATGAATAAAAGAAACTTGAAACGAGCTTAAAGCAACTTTGTTATGCCAACATAAAACACGAAATGTTAGCTCACATGTCAAAAGCAGTATTCTTATTAAAAAACTACCTTAAAAACAAGGTCCCGTCCAAAATGATATTAAAATTTAATCATAAGCACCACTTTTTACTAGCCCTAGCACTATAAATATCGTGGCGCATAAATATTCTACGTCTACCCTCCAAATATGAATTAATCACCGAGCTGTCAACAAAGTGAAGTGTCATCGAGCTCGAAAGAGGGCGCTGAGATGTGTCCAAACTTGGATATTCAAATTGAAGAAGCCATAGAAGAAGAATAACAGTTAGACCATGGATTTTTTTTCCATTAACTCCTATTCCCCCACTGCTGGGCAAATGTCTCTCCCATATTTTTCCACTTTTCTTGGTGCCTTCTTCATGGACATTATTAAAATAAAATGTATTTTCTTTTTACTGATACGTGTTGTTCTGGGCAAAACATAACACAAATCTTTTATAGCTCTTGGATATAATATAATTACATTTTTTGTCCTATCTATTTCTTACACACTAATTATTCGGTAAGAGCATAAAGGGCGGGTGTTTTGGGGGACTGTCTTACGTAATTTTAACGCTCGAAAAGTGCTGATTCTCAGTCTGATTTGAATAAATGACTTTGGATTTTGATTCACGAGTCAGATGGCCAAAAAATGTGCCCTAAAAATCTTGTCCTACTGTAATTCCCTACCCTGTGCCCCAACCTCACAATATGAACGACCCGAAGAAGGGAGTGCTAGCAGGGTAATTACCAGCATACATAATATACGCGATGAGTACAATTTTAAGCCAATAAATAACACGTAGTACATCTGAAAATATGGTAACGCATTTATTATAGCCACGACTTAATGGTTCAAGTGTCATACGGAGTTGTTATTACCTGTCGGTGTGACGTAATCAGGTAGGTGTAACGTCAGGTTTTTTTTTTAATAAGACACTTTGAGCTGTGTCACGTCGGACAAAACGCACGCATGACACTCGCAGAATAGTCGACATCGAATCAGTTGCCAAAAAGGAAAAAAAAACTCGCACGTAAGTTTTGGGTAAATGGGTAGGTAGGTACAGAACGTAAAGATGCCACAGGTTCATGTGAGAAGGCTGTATAATCAAAATGATTACTCGTTTTCTGTGAATTAGTGACGATTGGTATTATTTTAAATGGAAATCTGGGAATTTTTACTTCAATTATTATAATGCCATAAGTATTATATTACTGTCGCACAATCCCAATGGGTAGGTTTATGTGACAAGACTGTATAATTGAAATGATTATTTTAAGTGAAATGCCTGGTAATTGTTAGTTAAATTATAATATCTTCAACATTACTTTTACTGTTGCTCATAAAGGTACTTACGTAGGTATCAGAAAACTATGAGTCGTGTAAAAGTAATGATTTATCAAGGTATTGGCTAAGTTTCATTAAAATCCGTGCAATCAGAAGAAAACCTGAAACAGTTTGTAAATCAAACGCCTCGATACTTTCCCCTAAAAACTTTCTTGTTTACAAACAGGGTATAAACAGCTCTATACAAATCCTCGGTCGCCTTCCCTAAAATATGATCGCCCCCACCCTAAGGCTTGTTTGGGAAATAATGGATTCATTCTATATTCATTTACATGGCTAATAAGATTGGCCTGACACTGCCTGTGTCGCTGAATTACCCTGTCAAATATAATAATCTTATTGCCCGTATAAGGGTGGGTACTGATGGAAAGTCGAAGTATTAAATTAATGAGTTTATATCTTTTAGATGTCAGTATGTTGTTTGATTATCGGCAATGAGATTTGGATGAAAAATCTGATGGAGTAAGGTACTATTTAGGTACGATTTTATCAATTAGGAATATAATTTTGGCGACAAAAGATATTCACAAGGCAGATGTGAGTGGAAACACCAGGAGGGGACGCCTTAGGAGCACATATAGTGACCTTATTGGTGAGGTTCTTCAGAAAAGTCCATAGAATTAAAATTCAGCTCCACGCTGAATTTTAATTCTATGTACATATCTGTGTCTGTAACCTACTAACACTAGAAGTTAAGTAAAATTTTTAATAATGTATTTATAATAATTTTGATAATAACATACTTGACATTAACTTATAGAATTGAGTTAAGAAATCAGCTCAACAGAATAGTCAATGATATTTAAGCCCTTACTGATGCAATTTTCTGGCTAAAACCATAGAAGACAAACCCAACCCAGCTGCTGAATCTGTTCAAAAATTTCCCTCACGCCATAATTTAAAAAGGCCAAGCGATAAAAAACCCAATTCCACTTAAACAATAATTTAACTTTCATGAGGCAAGCGTGTTAATGACCATCCTTTCGCCAAGCGCCAAGATTTCGCCAAAAAAACGTCGCAGCTGAACCCGACTTTAGTCATTAATTCTGCGAGAGGGAGACCGCTATATTCTCACTGTTACGTCTTCAAGTAAGTGACGTGATCCAATTTGAATTTTCTCCTTTCAGATTTTGTTATGTCAAACAGTCGTTCGAATTAGCTTTTTGTCGGGCCGTTTGATGCGAACGAATTGGATACGAAAATAAGGGGTTCCTAATGTTGTTACGACTTGACAGACGAGACGTAATGAGGTTATTGACTGTACATTGATTTTTAAGATTTAGGTTGTGTGTGGGAGGAAGATGTATTGTTAGATGTTCGTTGTTTCAGATGTTAATGATGCATGGAAATAAATTTTGTTCTCTTTAATAGCTTGTGTCTGATCATTTGTAGGGTGCTGATTGTTCATTTACAATGAGACTGACCTTTTAGTTCAGAATATTCGATACCTTAGACCAATCCATGAAACAATAAAATTGTTAGAACTTCTAGGGAAGCACAAGCACCACCATAGGACCTTACAAGGGTTTTTGTTGAAGATTTAATTAAAAGTTGATAGAAAACTGGATACTGATTTCCATATTTAATTAATTCAACCCCAAATATGTACAGACGGCAGCTGCAGGTCAAGCTACCCGAAACTGTAAAATTTTCCCAATCAACCTTGTTGAACCTTAATTCTTCTGCGATAAAGTTGAAAAACTAATAAAGAAATTTGACAGATTGTAGTAGCTTGATGTACTGGCGTCTGTACTATAATATAAACTCTCAATCTTGCCGCGTTTGGTCCATGGATGGGTGACCATCTTTACATACCAAGACCCCTCCGTGGCATGGAAAGCACGTTAAGCAGTTGGTCCCGGCTGTCATTCGTGGATCTTTGACAGTCGTTACGGGTCGTCAGAAGCCCGAAAGTCTGAAAACCAGTCTTACCAAGGGGTATCTTATTACCCAGTAACTGGGTTGTGGATGTCAGATAGACAGTCGCTCCATGTAAAATACTGGTATTCAGCTGCATCCGGTTAGAGTGGAAGCCGACCCCAACATAGTTGGGAAAAGGCTCGGCAGATGATGAATATAAACTCTCATTCAATTAATTTTATATGGAATTCAATACTAGTGTTAATCTAAATAATGTTCTATTTCTAAACAAGTTACATTAACGTACAAATAAAAACATTACCATAAATACTAATAACCACACCCTTCACAGTCACGACAGATGCGCTTTCACATTTTATAATCGATTCAAAACTCGATAAAATTAATCGAGCATCATTTAACACAAAGCGCCGACAAACATCGATATATAAATTAACATTATCCCGGGGCGTATCGATAAAATTGTCGAAAGCTTAACAGAATTGTATGAATTATGTATTCGATTGTAAAGTATTGTTCGATTCAATCGTTTTGTAGTCCGGCTCTATGAGGTGTGTTTATTAAGTTTATGTGGGAAGTTATTATATTGAAATGGATGTTTCTATAATCTTTTTTGATAACATAACATCACGTCTGTATTGTAAGGGAATATGGGTGTACTATTATAGTACGAGTACACCCATATTTTGCCTGTTATGTTTATGTCCTATGTAAAACGCCAGCATATTGCAACTCTCCAAGGAATATTGCAACTCCGGATTCCGGGCTGCTGCTAAGAAATCCCTGTCGGAAAATCTCACTAACACTTTTCGGGGGAAATCCCATCGAACCGAATTGAAATCGAAGGGAATCGAACCCAGCACCTCATACTCAGTAGTAGCGACCACTGGACCAACGAGGCAGTCTTGATAAATTTTTCTGAAAAGAACTTAGCTTACTTATAGGTAAAGAAAGAAAGAAGAAAGAAAAAGCATTTATTTGCGGCAAACATGACGCATAAAAAAAAGGACATAAACACACAAAAAAAAACAGGTTGGTGGTAAACATGCGTCACATTCACGCAAAACGAAATCAGTATAAGTTGTGTATAAGTTCTTTTCCTTGTGTGTTCTGAAAGCTGGGGTAATAATTGTTGATTCACAAAATATGTTATAACTGTCTTCCTTCTTTAGATAATGGAAATGTAATTACAATGAAAATAGGCGGTTTATTTGCTAGTTCTCTGGGCAGGCAGTCCGGCTACCAACCTTAGTGATCAGCTTATGTAGAAACTACGGCATGAGCCATTAGTTACCCTCGTATGACACAAAAAAAGGATGGACCCTTCAGTACCAACATGACTCAAGTGAAAACTATTCAGTAAGTCCTTTGTCTATTTCAGCATAATGTTGTCGACTATCCAACTTAAAGACTTATGCCCACAAAGCGTAGTAATAAATACGTCCCCAGTACCCATAACTCAAATTGTGCTCACCACTATGTTTGAATGGTGGTATAAATGGGCATTATACATAAAAGCAATTTTTATTGCCAAATTTGACAGTAGCCCCTTAGGGTCAAGTTACAAGCGTGAGGGAAATTGACAGCAGCTAGTTACTTAAATACTTAAAAATCATAGTATTTTATTTCACATAAACCTACACGGGTAGTTCTGAAGCGTCCGAAGCTAGCTTCACGGTTCCAATTGGTGGTTTCCTATGGAGAAGAGCCGGCAAAAATTCCACACTTTAAATATTGCAAGTTTTAATTTTAAAAAGTAACTGGCATTTTCTTTTAGTGCACTCAGGTACTTATTTAACTTATTTTCCAATTCGGCCCCGGCTACGTAAAATAAATACCAACTTGACCACTTTCTAGTTGTCAAATATAGTCAACTAGCTTCCCTCCGCGGCTCCGCCCGCGTTGCATGTCGATAAAAAGTAACGGTAACTGCGAAATAAACCTTGGGAGTACGATTGCAATTTTTATATGCTCTTGAAAACGCTGAATTAACACCATCGCTATAATCTTCACGCTTACACCCCATCAAATATAAGAGGCGTAAAATGCGCCAGCACGTAAAAATATCAGGGGATCCCTCGTTATGGTGGCACTTTGTCATCATACGCTTTATGGGGCCATGGTCATCGCTATCCGGACTACCATGCAAAATATACGACTAGTTTTAATATTACTACAATATTTATGGGGTTTGCAAATCGTGCGCTAACTTTTAACGGTTCCTCGCGAAGGGAGATTATAATTGAGTTTAATTTTATAGGACTGGTTTGTAATTTATTGTCGTATACTGTTATTAAATTATTGAATATAGTATATGTTGTTAGTGATAAGGTTGTTCCGTGATGTTTCTAATTTCCTACATGTCAGACATATTACCGTTTTTTTAAATGATCGTAACTTATAAAATAAATGCGATACCTAGTAAGTTTGTTTGTTTGTGACGCTTTCACGCTAAAACTTCTAAACGGATCTAGATGAATTTTGGCACATGGGTAGAACATGACCTGGAGTAGGACTAGTATATTATAAATGCGAAAATAAGTTTGTTTGTTACGCGTTCATGCTAAAACGGCTGAACGGATTTAGATGAAATTGGGTACATGGGTAGACTATTTATCTACTTTACTACTTTTCATCCTGGATATCAGATGAAGTTTTGGGCATCAGCTAGTATTTTATAATGTTTAGGGCTAATGCTATTACAATGGGCTGTTCAAATATATACCTAGTTCAATAGAAACAGCCTTGTAGAAAATTTTGAAATCGAAATATTAGAACTACTTATCTGCGCCCCGCGGTGTCACCCGCATCAGTTTCGATCCCGTGGGAATATCGGGATAAAAAGTATCCTATATGTTAATCCTGGTTATAAACTACCTGTGTGCCAAATTTCATCCAAATCCGTTCAGTAGTTTTTGCGTGAAAGAGTAACAAACATCCATCCATCCATACAAACATTCACGTTTATAATATTAATAGGACTTATTGAATACTTTAAGCACACAAATGTTCAGAGGCGGACTAAATACCATAGGCATTTTCTACCAGTTAACCTATGGGTAATGCAGAGACAAACAGTAATCATTCTATTTCTGTCGTAAATTTTGGGACTGTCAAATCTACCACATCATGAAAAGCTTATCATTGGCTCAGAATAGGACATCTGCGTCCACTTAAATATTCTTCAACCCATCATTCACAACCCTTCCCCTCTGCCACTACTTCCAAAAACACTTCAAACAGCGCCATTTGTAACTCGATTCGTTACACGAACTAGTGTGACCATACATCACAGTACGACCGGACATGTCCCGACACGGTTGCACAATCATTTTTCATTACGCACGATTCATTAACATGTAGGGGACGGCCAATTATGTCCGCACCATCCATCACGACACCCTAGCATTTGATATTTTTATGTCGCAGTAAAATTTTATTGATGGACGTTTGAATAAATGTCTGGTCGTTACACGTGGGTTTGTGAGGGAACTGGATATGCTATTTGTTTTAACTTGATACTGCTTATATGTGCTAACGATTATGTCTATTTGGTTTTGGGTCATACTCGTATATTTTCAGTTTCGACACCATCATCATCTAACCTAACCTTTTCCCAACTATGTTGGAGTCGGCTTCCAGTCTAATGGATGCAACTGAGTTCCAGTATTTTATATGGAACGACTGCCTATCTGACCTTCACAACCCAATTACTGGGTAATACGAAACCTCTTGGTAAGACTGGTTGTAAAACTTTCGGGCGGGACGACACGTAACGACTGTCAAAGATCCACGAATTACAGCCGGGACCAACGGCTTAACGTGCTTTCCGAGGCACGGAGGAGTATGTAAAAATGGTCACCCATCCACGGATCAACCGCGGCAAGCGTAGCTTAACCTTATCGATGGGCCCGTGCGGCTGTTATTACTTAGCCACAAGCCCCTCATCATCAATTTCGACACCATGGTCAAAAATATACCTGCCATGGAGTAATAACAATAAAGAGATTATCTATAGTGGACATCAGATATGGGTTGCAGTGAGAGTCTACGAAACTTATGAACATCACTAACAATGTATGTTAATAGATTTCAATCGACACTATAAGAAGAATTGGAACATTTCGAAAGAAAAACAATAATGAAATCAAACACATCCAATATTCATGAGCGTCATTAATGGCCGGCATACTGACACTTGGTATAATGACGTCAACCAACTTGAGAGCAACTGCGCAAGGTCCCAGGGCCAGTTCTAAGGTCAAACGATTTATGTTTTCTGAGGTCGACGCGTAATTACGTCAATTACTTTCTTGTTTTGCTGACAGTTCGGATCGTTCGAATAGAGATTGATTGATTTATTATTGTTTATTGCACCGACAATGTCATTTACTGTCGAGCTGTTATCAGTTTTGTAATCTATGTTTTGTATTATGATTGTTGCAGGGTGAATTATTTCAATTGCGATTGTCATTTGTTTTGCTTCGTATTTTCTTGTGATCGTTTTGTTTGGTTTGACGTTCGACATGCGATTGTTTTTGTATACTGAGTTATTTTTTGAACCCTTACTGTATAAACATCATGGTACAGTCACGAGCACCAATATGTCAACACTTGGCAAATTTCAATTGCGATTTTTTCGTGAAATAACGAATGCAACGTTGAAATACGACACATTACATAAACCTATGGGTTCGAAAATGCTATGTTTGTAATAACATAAAATTTAATTAAAAAATAAAGAGTTAATCGCTTTTGAATAAATCCGAGTGTATACATACTTTTGCTCATGACTGTACATCTGCAAAATAGATTACCTGTTGAATTATTATACTAAATTTTGTGATAAAAATTAATTAACAAATATGTACGTACATAGTAAAAACAACTAAAGCTCTTTTTTTAAATTAAACGCAACTTTTAAACTTAAAAAAACCATAATCCTATAGGCTTCTTCTGGGCAAGCTCGTTCCACCGTAGATCTCATCCCTGCCTCTGGGCTGGATTGAGGTCAAGAGTGAGCCCATTGTCAATTTTTTTTTTTTTTAATCCTAATACTAGAACTTTTCAAAAAATACCCCAGCCAGTACAAATCACAGCAACATCTAAAATGTTTTCCATTGCTTTACAAACGCACGTTATTTTATTCTTTCATCCGTTATTATCATTATTTATATCGCTCTCGGATTGGCGACTAATAAATCGTTGCGATTTATTTGCGTTTGCACATGTCCCTACCGTTACAGCCCTGTTGCGATTTGTATGAATTAAATTTGATTTGTGCCTTAGATTTACGTTATAGCCGATAGCTACATAATATATAGTTAAGTGTTAAAATATTTATTTTCGAATATGTATTTTCTGTGCTACATTCTTTTCCTAGTGTATTCCTATGAACATTAATAGGTAGAGCATTTTCGATCATTGTGTATTTTTACTTACTAAAACAGCTATCGACTATTTCTGTTTTGTACTCGAGATTAATAGAACGGTTTTTTCTTTCTGTTCATTTTTATTTTTTTATTAACCTATACGGTCCCACTGCTGGGCAAAGGCCTCCCCCAAATCCTTCCAGGAACTCTTTTCCCGCGCCACGTCGAACCAACCCTCGTACGAGTTCAGATCGTCTCGCCATCTCTTTCTGGGCCGGCTTCGGCGGCGCCATCCATCTTCAGGCACCCATTGTGTGGAGGCTTTTGCCCAGCGGTCATCGTGCATACGGCTGATATGACCCGCCCAATCCCATTTGAGTCTGGCAGCCTTCTTTCCTACATCCATTATGCTCGTTTTGGAACGCAGCGTGGTGTTACTAATTCTGTCCTCTCTTTTAACACCCAGAATGCTGCGTTCCATCGTTCTTTGCCAAACTCCAAGGCGGAACTTTTGTGACTCGATGAGCAACCAGGTCTGAGCACCGTAGGTTAGGACGGGCAGGATACAGATATAGATGAGTTTGCGCTTCAGGGAGATTGGCAGATCACCCTTCATTAGCGTCTTCATGGACCAGTAGCTTCTTCAGACGTTCTCAATTCGCCGATTGATTTCCCTCTCCTGGCTGTTTTCGAAAGAAACTAACTGAACCAAGTGGATATACTTCGACATAAATTATTTCCTGCTTATCTACCTCGACCCTACCCTTAGTGCTGTTGGTCATTACTTGGGTTTTAGACCGATTCATCGCAAGCCCCACCCTGAAGCTAGACGTGCTCAGGTCTTGGAGCATGGTCTAGAGTTCTAGGTGGGGGGGCAAAAGGGACGATATTAGAGTTAATTATCTATAAACCTATCTTTCTTTCTTCGAAAAATTTACAGAAATTAGGCTGAGAATCAGCACTTTGGGAAAGTCAAAATTACAAAAGACAGTCCCCCAAAAACGCCCGCCCTTCACCACTTCCTAGTGCTATCGCTGGGAAGAAGAAGTGTCGCAACAAACTCCCCAGCAGAGCAGCAGCAACTAACGCTGCAATCACATATTCTTTCAAATCTCCACAAAAATCCGTACAAACAAATCCACAAGCCAGCCCCCATCAACGCAAAACTTTTAAGTTCATGCATTACACCAGTGTCCCAATGAAAAATCACTCTCGTCCCCTCACAGTTGCCAGTAGATGGATAGCGGCCATTACGCTGGCACGCCACACATATCACCCTGTCTCGACGCCCGTACTCTGCATCATTTCAATTTATTTACGTATCGGCGGAACTTTGGTATCGTTATAAATGTAAGTGGGAATATTTGTATTAATTCTGCTTAAGGCAATGGTGATAAGGATGTCGCGTTTAGTTTGTGGGTAATGAGGTGCACGTTGGTGTCGTTTGGTGAGGAGTTGCTACTGGACTAATAGATGGTCATAAGGCCATAGATGGTATGATGTGATGTTTTTATCTATAATATGTATGTATTTACAAAAAAAAAAAATGTATATAAGTAGTTTATCAGCCATCTTGTTACCATAACACAAGCATTAGGTTGCTTAGCTTGGGACTAGATGGCGCTGTGTGAAATGTCCAGGGATATTTATTATTATTATTATGTTATACAATCTGTAAATAGAGAAATAAACAATTGGTGCAAATTTTACCGCCTCTTATAGTCATCGCGTTTGATATAAACGGTAAACACTTATGACATCACTTCTAAGTCTCATTTTTATTTGTGTGGTTAGGTTCGTTATAAAACGTATGATTTCATAGTTTACCTGTAACATTTAAAAGTATCGCCCAACATGAATTTAGTTTATCAACAAATACCTCTATTAATAATCCTGTAGATATTTAAAATAAAAAGCTTATAATTCGAATAAACTGATTTCAACATGGGTCCCATTATCATCCAAGACATTAGTTCTGAATATCCCAGTACATACACAATAGTAAAAGGCTTCGTATGTAGCTGAAACTACCCTCATAAAGATACTAAAAGAATAGCCAAGTTTTATTCACGAAAGAACTCTCTTCTATATTTATATGCCCCAATACAATAAAAGCTATTACCGTAATACTAAATTTTCACTACATTTTAAAACGTACGAACTCTTTTCACCGACCATCGCAATAACAGTATTTTTCGTTTCTCTAGTGATGTGCAGATATTTCTTTTTATCGATACCCTTCGAGCATTTTATCATCACTTTTTTCTTTATTAGCTAATCCATGAAGACCCATATGCCTATTTTGTTTTCATTAAGAGGGATGCGCTGGGTAGCCCGCGAAATTCAAATTTTCTTGCGTTTTTTTGCAATTTTTCAGTGTCAGGACAACCTGACACCTGACAACCTGTTACGCTCGCAAATCATATTTTGTTCAACATACAAATGTTGAACAAAATATGATTTGCGAGCGTAACAAGTACGTATTTACAGAATTATAATCATTAAAATCATCAATATAACCCTCTAAGTTCGTATTATAATCCTATTGAATGACTATTTTGAAATGTCAATCATAAACATAGGTACAACCTGACACTGAAGCACCTCCCTTAAGTCATTTTGTTTTTTATTTAGTCGTTAATGCATGCTTTTTCAGGCAGATATCTAATTTCTATTTTATTCACGGAATATTGCTCATTTCTGTGAAGACTTTATTAGTTTTGATGTTCGGAAAGCCTTTTATACATTAACCTAATAAAATATTGCCCCAAAAATTAAACTTTGACGACTAACATTAAAAAAATATGTATTTTAACGGGACCTTTATAAGTATGATTAATGAACGCACTCATAATATTATGATTAATGTACTTATATACAGCAATTGCGACACGATTAATGTTCACGTTTAATGTATCGTGAATCTGAAAAAAAATATTTTGACGCAATTGTGATTATAATAAAATTGTGGACGAAGATCATTTGTCATATTTTTTTAGCGCAATTATGAGATACATGTTAACGTAAGTACATAGTGTATAATTTATTAAACCAATGTGCTGAATATACAAATGATGCCGTGATGTAAAATAATAATCAAAATGTGATATAACATTGGTGTTCAGAAAATTTATATTACAAAGCCAGTTTTTGTGATAGTCAAATGGTGAAATTTTATAACGAAATGGCTATTCAAATATTATAAAGTATTTTAGTAATTAGTTTCTCTCAGAATTATATACACAATACGCAGGAAAGATAGAGAAGAGAACACAAAAATCATTATTTTCACTTCTCTCTTTCTGCTCTATGACTATGTATCCCATCACCACTAGCCACGTTGCGTGCCTCGTGTGTACCTAACAAAATCAACATTAATTATCGACAGTCGAAGAACAGTGACTACAACACTACGCAGTATTTGAATTTGTCGAAGTTTTACGAGCGGCCGCGAACATAATGCGGATGCGAGCGAGACGTATTGAACAACAAAGATCATGCCTTCGAGGATAGAACCTTGCAACACCACATAGGTATTTGCAGAAGATCCGGACAGTACAATAGTAAACCAGTCATTGTAAGTATGACACCAAGAGAAAATAAAATGTCAAAGCATAATCAGCCATAATGTTCCCACTGCTGGGAGACAGGCCTCCTCTCTGTGAGAGGGAGTGGGGTCATAATCCACCACGCAGGCCCAGTGTGGGTTGGCACATGTCACATGTCTTAGAAATTTTGGACCTACGACATGCCACGAGATGCCAGTTTCCTCACGATGTTCCCGTCACCGTTTTGAGAGCAGTGATGATGCAATAATTTACACAAAATGAAATGTTCATGCAGAGACTGTAATCAAGAGTTAAAAGTATCATATCGTGTCTTTATCTTTAATTGATGCACACCATCGCTCCTCAAGAAAATAAAAGATAAGGAAAGAAAGGGAAGATATGAAAGAGAAGGGAGTGAATGATAGCGTGACGGCTGACAGAGGAGAATGGAAGAAGAAAACGTGTTGCGCCGACCCCAAGTAACATGGGATAAGGGCAGGAAGATGAGATGATGATGACCATCGCTCCTCAAAATCGAGCTTAAATTGGATACCATTATCCAATTCAATCTCGATTGATTACCCCGGCAAATACTCTCACAAGGCGCTTACTAACACAGCTGCAACTTAGTATGATATATATGGCTACACGTTAATACATTTTTCATGAGGTTGTAAACTTGTACCTTATTAAATAAAAAAAACACATTGATGGATGGCAAAAAAACAATTGGATTGTCAAACTCAAACTCATGATTGATCGTTTGTTGTTCCCAATAGCGAGTTAGATAATAGAGGTGGTGATAGTTACTAGGAAAGATTATCATTCGTATGAAAGAGAAGAGTCCTTGGACCTTTGAAGTTACTTCTACTATAAATACAGGGTGGCAGGGACATTTACGCGCTAATTGTAAACATGAATTCAGCCCATAATTATAAACCGTAGAGAAGACATTTTTGTCGGTAATAAAAAAAATATAAATAAAAAAAAACAGGCACATTTCATAGAAAAGTACAATACCTAAGCGGTTAAAATGTATGGAACAACAGTTTTTTTTTAAATAACCGACGTAAAACTGCAATGCCGGTCCAGAATCATGTACTGAATCCATGGTACAGATACCAGCAAATCAAGCTACTACGATCTGTCATATTTCTTTAGTAGACTTTCAACTTTATCGCTAAAGCACTATGGTCAAGGTTGATTGGGAAAATTTGACAGTTTCGGGTAGCTGCTGGCGTCTGTGCCTCACAGGTTGCGCGTCGCTGTCTCTGCGACCCTGCAGGTATAGGGTTTATATGAAGCTTCTGTTTGTTGTAAAGAGTGAAACTTCTGTCTTCTTTTACTAGATCTTGGAACAGTTCGAACATAGGGGTGGTGGATTATGGGATTCTTAGTTTAAAGTTTATTACTGTTTTTATGTTTATTTGTTTAAGCTTTCGTATAGGCATTTCGCTCGTTCCCTTTATTGCGTATTATACTTTTGTAGACATCTTTACGTCTATTTTACCGTTGGGGAAAATAGGTGCATCTTGCCAAACAAAATAAGAGGAAATAGCGCTTGGAACTATGAAGATGGAAATTTTAAATGCAATATTAGGGGAAGGACATAGTCTTGTCAGCCAAATGGATAATTTTGTAAGCTTGGTTCGCACGACAGCACAAAACAATGACATACCTATGGTTTTAGCACAGTCAGTCACAGTCATATCAGTCTCAATCTGTCAAAAATACGTTTAATTTCCCTACATTTTGACAAGTTTTTGACATTTGTTTGTCGCCGAGATGAGACTGCGACTAGATTTTGAACGTTTTAAATTACGAGAATTGGCCTTCAGACTGCGAACGTTCTTAAAATTACGAGAATTGCCCCTCTGGTGTTTAGTTGGTGCCGATTCTAACTACTTTTCTCCAATTGCTTTTCGTTACCCACAACATGAACGAGCAAGGCGCACTGGTAAAGTTAAAATTGGAAAAAAAGTTTCCACTTACAAAAAAAAAAACAAATCAAATAATTTCAAAGCTCTAACCGTCGATCAAACAAAGGAGGGTGGGTGAAAGCAATAAAAAGGAGAAATAAATAACATAAAAAATATCGCTACACAGCATTACACGCGAATTGAGAGAGTACATTAGTTATTATAACACGACAAAATATGTGTAATAAAAAGTAATTTATCGCGCAAATAAAATATAACAGTGGTTAGGGCGGCAGATGGGGCGAGGCGGGCAGGGGTGCCAGTGATCGCGGGGAGTGGGTTAGCTAACTTCGATTTCATGGCCACACATCAGAAGGTTAAATTCTTGTACCTGTCTATTTAAAAATGTTTCGAAATCTGTGTAGTTTGGATCTTATCTAAATATAGAGGGCTGGGTCATTCTTTGACTAAAGGGTTAGCATTGCCATTCAACGTGGCAATGCTCCCCGTAGTCTTCTGGTCACGTTTACGGATAACAGCAATGAGGACGATTACTTCGACGCCTAAATGAACTTTTGTTTTGTACTTATTTGTATATTTATGTGGAATGGGGATTGTGGGGCAAGTAAAATGATAGAAAACACTTTATATTTATATATCTTCTTAATTATATTTATTAAATCTTCGTCTTTACTCTCCATACAAAAATGACAACCGATCCCTTCAAGTACTGATCCGCCATTCTGCATTCTCTCCCTCTCACTGTCGTTCCTTCTCTCTCTCATGCGTTACGTTCCATTCATCAGACTTACATTAAAATACTCATCCTACATTCGGCCATCCTGCTCCCATATCTGTCCCCAGATATGCATTACTCTGTCAGACCTCATTCATACACCCTCGCTGCAACTGACATGACTTCCCAAATTCACCATATATCTTAACTTATAAAATAAAATAAACTTAAACAAAACTACTTCTACCAAATCCATCATGTTTTAAACTTTACACAAAATTACTAAATTAGAACATTGTACCATATTTTATGATAGAATCTAAATTCTTGTAAGTGCATAAATAAGAACACACAGCAATAGGAAGTTTCTAAATATCGAAAACTTATTACACCTTAAAAAACTTAACTGCGATTAACATAATGAAGAAATACTATAATATTGTATCAACTTACAAAATCACAACAGAAGAAAAACAATAACAGTTGAGTTCAGCATTAACTCTTATTTTTAATAACAAAAATAACCTTGTGCTATTCAAACTCAATGTATCACTTAGCAGTATATTATAACACATAACCTGGTATTCGTAAGGATACTGAGCAGTGCTATTTGGACACAGCTAACTATACAAACACAAACACAAACTGACACCTTTCAAGAAAAATAATTAAATAAACAAAAAAACACCATTTATTCATCCTTACCTGGCCATCTTTTCATATTATCTGCTGAACTAGATGTTCTCTTTGGCCCTTCCGTGGTATCATACAACTTCTCAACATCGTATCTGTCATTTCGCTTGACCTTAGTAATCCTATAAGGTCCAAGGAATTTAGGTTTCACTTTTAAACCTGGGCCAAACTGAGTTCTCTTGATTGCAACTAAATCATCTAGCTCATACGATGAACTAGGTTTTCTCTTCTCATTATAAGTCTTCTTATTCTCATCTTGTACTTTTTGAATTTGTTGCTTGGCTTTTAGCCTCACGTTCTCTCTATTTTCATCATAACTGTTGATAACTTCTTGCTGTAATAGGTTAACTAAATCCATATCTTCTTTACATCTCATTTTTGTTCCAATCAGTAATTGGAATGGAGTGGTATTAATAGATCTCTGGTAAGTACTGTTAACGGCTCTCTGAACACGACTCACATGCTTGTACCACAAAGATTTATCTTCTGTACACAGCTTGGTTAACATAGGTATTAATATACGATGAATTCTCTCTACCTGTCCGTTTCCTCGAGGCACTCCAGCAGTAATCTTGACATGCTGGATATCTTCTTCTCTACAATACTCTTCAAATTCCCCACTGGTGAAAGCTGTGCCTTTGTCTGTAATGATCCTCGTAGGATTGCCAAAGACCTGCTGATGAAGTCTTAATTTATTCAACACTTCTGAACTTGTTGTAGACTTGGTAGGAAAAAGCCATGTAAACTTCGTACGCATCAATCATGGTAAGTATATAGTTATATTGTTTTCTTGTTTCAGTAAATGGTCCTACATGATCTAAATGCAATGTATGCAGAGGTATTCCTTCTTTATCTATAGGGTTCAAATAGCCCTCCTGTTTTCCTTCTTTTCTTGTCGCTAATAAACAAGGTATGCAACTTAAGACTACTTCCTCTATTCTTTTATCCATGTTTCTTATGTAGTAATCTTTTCCTATGGCTTCTTTCATCTTCCTTATTGAAAAGTGACCGTTTAGGTGCACTCTCTTTATTATTTCTTTCTCCATAATCTTCGGCACTACTAATCGTTTCTCGTCACCTTTGTACATATTGAAAAATGCGTCTTTGCTGTCCGTCCTCGTCGTTCGAGTATGGGGAATTTCACTGGGATCGATTTCAAATACCGTCTTTCGTCTTAACCACCGTCTTTCGTCTTCAAATAGCGTCTTTCGTCTTTAACTAGCGTCTTCCGTCCTTGTGATGTGATTATTCGTCTTTTTCTTCACCTTTTATGGCGCGATCGTCTTTTCTTTTTTCCGTTTTCTTCAAATCATGTGCCCGCAATCCCGGACGAGCCCCCAAAATGTGGAATGGGGATTGTGGGGCAAGTAAAATGATAGAAAACACTTTATATTTATATATCTTCTTAATTATATTTATTAAATCTTCGTCTTTACTCTCCATACAAAAATGACAACCGATCCCTTCAAGTACTGATCCGCCATTCTGCATTCTCTCCCTCTCACTGTCGTTCCTTCTCTCTCTCATGCGTTACGTTCCATTCATCAGACTTACATTAAAATACTCATCCTACATTTATATACATAATTTAGTAGTAAAATTTACAATGCCTAACACAACTAACTAATTAGTTAAATATTGTAAAAGTTATTTAAGTAAATGGATAAATAAATTATGATCTAAATATGTGCAAATGGAATAAATAAATAAAAAATCTGTAGTGTTTTATTTGCATATTTTTATCAAATTTTGTAACAAGAAGCTCCTTCAATTTATTACTGTAAATGAAATGTTGACAGACTGATGTCTTCCGTCATTTATTTTTAGGTTTATTATAATGGCATCTTGTGCCAGTGTTTACAAACTCTGCCAAAGACACGACTGATAAAAATCCAGAAATAAAGCACTTTTGTCGTTTGTAATAAGCGATAATAACATTTTTCAAGCTGACAATGACACATTCTGACGACAGCACATATTGTCCACCATTTGCCAAATAATCATTCAAGACTCAACTCTTCATAAATAACGATCATTATTTACAATTTATTATGCGAAACAAAAGTGTACTGCAACAAAACCGTTTTAACAATCACCGTTTTTTTCTCGTTCTGTTTGTCAGTAAAAAAACAAAAACTTTTATTTAAGTCGCTTTAAGTCAGCATCAAATCAGCGCCAAAGTCAAAATGAAACGATAATTCATAGGGTGAAAACTCCAGTTACCGTACGCTCCTCGCCGTAACTCGACCACACCTCACGGATATATTGACAGAGTCCTCCGCTACGGCTGCTGGGGAAAAATGGCGGTCATTTGTTGGCGTCACCGTTTTGTACTGTTGCCTTCGAGAGGCGAGATAATGGCTGATTTATATGTGCGATTACACGTGACGAGCGCAGTCGGGCGCTTATTGCTCGTGATATTGGACGCTGAATATCCTCACGCTGTGTGGGGGTAGGGTATTATGACGTGGTATTTCGGAAGTTGTGTGGTGAGTGGGTTAATTGAGGATGGGTTTATGGGTAATAGTGATAAATGGGTTTGGTTGTAATGGTGATCTTGGTGTACTTTAGAATAATTATTATGAAGAATGGTCTACAAGTTGTAACTAGGTAATAAATTTAAAATTATTTTGCAAAACAATTTTAACTTTTTGAGAAGCTGAGTCGTTAATAAAACACCAAGTGCGGCTTTCTAGATTCTCTTACGAGAAAAGAAATAAACAATGCGAGAAAGCAATATGTGAAATCTTAGTTTTTACTTTTACATATTTCATCTCCTCAAAATATCTTAACGCAACAGAAATTATGACCACCATTAAATGAATAATTTAGAGCTCTCAGAACACATTAACATGAGAAATGTGTGCCGCGACACAAAAGGTAAAAACATCACTCACGCCACCTCGACGGCACTTTGTGCAACAAAGCCGATCTTTCTGCTCTTTACAAAATGGCTTATGACATATCGCATAACAGGCGTTTATACCTTACACTCTGTCACAGCGTAAAAACATACCCTACATCCTAAATTCAAAATTCACAGTATAACAAAAGTTGTCACATAAATACTTTAGGCTGTGACAAAGTGAGCATCCCAGTTGTCGGTACACGTATAGGGGAATTCACAGCTGTTATAATAATGAGTATTAATAGGTTCGCCACATAAATAACGCGGTACAAAGAGCTTAGGGCCGCGGGACACAAAGCCGATACTTCAAAACCATTAGCAGGAATGTGAGTGCTTTGAATAGGGTGAAATATGGGTATATACTCGTAGGAAAGCGTGGAGAAATCAGCGGATTGGGGTACATGTCTGTTTATGTTACATAGTTTATGCTCTGTCATATCGCAAATCAAAATAATTGGTGTACTTTTATCTGGGAATCCTTTGGCTTAGAGATTGTTTATCTTTTTTAAAAGTTTGCCCCTCACTTAGACTTTCTCCTACATCGTGGGATTATCAAGAATGATTACATGGATCATAATATAAAATGAATTTGATGTACGAGATGAGGGTTGAAAATATGTTGGCCTTAGCTGAGAAGACGATGGCAAAAGACTGATGCTTGATGAGAAGAAATCTGTATCTGTGATATACTTTTATAATCCACCTATGATGTAAAATTATATCACACATTATAACGTTTCCACTACTGGGACACAGACCTCCTCCCGGTGAGAGGGATTGGTACGGCCCAGTCCCTCTCCACCAGTGCGAGTTGGTAGATTGTCACATGTCTTTGATTTTTTTTTTTTGTTCTAAGACCTGTTTTCTCCTGATGTTTTTCGCCGTTTTGAGAACAGCGGTTATGTAATTAGCGTATCTGTGTTAGACAAGGTAAAATTTATAGATCAATACAAATACCTAGATTACGAGTATGTAGGTATACTTTAGCCAGCATTTCGTAGAAAAACCTGAAGTGATAAGTTTTCCAATAACAGAGATAGGCCTTACAACGTAATGCAGATTAATATTAAAATATGAAAATAACACAATAGCACCCACACTTAATAATCCACTTCAACAATTTAATAGAACTCATGAACATACCTTCAAACGACTTAAGCATTCAATTGGTCCTGTTAAGGTAAAATACCGTGAACATAGCCACATACATGAATAATAAAACGGCTAATGTCTTACTAACACCTTGTAATATTCCTATTTATGCATTCTTCTGAGAAAAATTGTTTTACTTCACGCATCAAGTCTTTTTAAAATAGTATGTAGGTAATTGTATAAGTGGTTAATTCTGAGAGTCGATGATTACAGCTTATGACTACGGTTTTTAAATTGCTTCACTTAATCAGAACACAATAAAATAAAATTGTTTCTTCGTAGTCTTTTATTTTACTGTATTACTAGTAGCGCCCCGCGTTTTCACCCGCATAAGTTTCGATCCCTTGGGAATATCTTGGGATGAAAAGTATCTTATTTGTTAATAATTCTGGGTACAAACTATCTGTGTATAAAATTTCATCCAAAGCCGTTCAGTATTTTTTGCGTGAAAGAGTAACAAACATCCATCCATCCATCCTCACAAACTTTCGCGTTATAATATTAGTAGGATTACTAGGTCGCGATTAAAAGTGCCTATGTCCTTCCCCAGAGTTCAAAGTATCCCCATACCCAATTTCATCAAAATCGGTCCAGCCGTTTTGGAAATTAGCCATAACAAACAGACAGACAGACAAAAATTTTTAAATTTGATTTTGGCTATAAGTCTCGTATTATATACTTTAATTAAGTAAAAAGCAGTTATTTTGACATTACAAACAGACGCTTCAATTTTATTTATTTGTAAAGGTGTATAGATATCGTAATTGAATATTGAGAAATTTAAAAGAGAAAGGAAAGACGGGCAAGTCATGAAACTGGTGATAACATTATCATTATGAGAATTACACTCTGAAACAATGTTTCAACAAGACAACAATTTAAGTAAACAAATACCCAATTTTTATAAATCTGCCAAATCTAACTCAGCATATTTCTGTCTAAGAAATGGTTAAAAAAAGTTCGATAGAAACATTGAAAAACTAAATTAAAATGCCATAATCGTAAAAACTATAAAACAAGGGAATTAATTTAGCGCAAAAATGCGACAAACAAAGTAAATTAAAGTCCTTCATTCACATTCAATAGACATCTTTATAAAACAATTGCGTAAGTATCGAGTATAAAGCAATTAAGTTAAAGTTAATTGTCCATAAAGGTACCACCATAAAGTAATGAGGATCAGTAACTCCACTTCAAACAAAGTGCGACAACTACCCTAAAAGAAAACGTTGCCAACTGAACAACCTGTCTGATTGCGAAGATCTAACACTGCCTGTGGCTTTTTTGAGATAGACCATGGTTTAATACATTTAATTACGCTAATACGGAATATTAAGCAGACTATCCAGCATCACACTAGAGTGCTGAACTGCTGACCCTCCGATGATTATCTGGCTGGCTGGTAGCAGCTGGATGAGAGTTGCCGAAAATCGAGTTGAATGGCGTGCAATAGAAGAGGCTTATGTCCAGCAGTGGACTGCTATAGGCCGATGATGATGATGATGAATATAGGGCGAGCCTATTGCAATGAACCGAGAACAGATCCAGACTCCGGGCTACTACTAAGAAATTTCTGATAGACAAAGCCAATAACACTGTGCTCGACCTGGGAATCGAACCAGGAACCTTATGCTCAGCAGTGGAGATTGCGACAACAAGACCACCGAGGCATTTTCTAATTAAAACTTAGGAATTTATTGCGCTTCTGGTGAATGATTTAAATGGTATAGAGAGATAATAATAATTATAATAATATCCCTGGACATTTCACACAGCGCCATCTAGTCCCAAGCTAAGCAACCTAATGCTTGTGTTATGGTAACAAGATGGCTGATAAACTACTTATATACATTTTTTTTTGTAAATACATACATATTATATACAGAAAAACACCAGACTCAGAACAAATACATGTAGGACTTACAAATATTTTTTCTGTGCGGGAATCGAACCCGCGACACGCAGCGCAGCAGTCCGATCGCTCAGCCACTGCGCTAACCGTGTTGACAGATATTCACACATTGTATAAACTGAACCTTCTGCAGCCATTAATTCTGTGGTACTCGTGAATTCAGTTTAGCAATTCAAATTGGAAGCAATGAGCAGGTGGTACTTAACGATTTACGAGAATTTAAAAACAATGTTGTGTAAAAAATACCTTTGTACTGTTCTACGCAAAATGAGGTCTTGGAGATGTTTATTAGTACTACAGTGAAGTGGGTAGCTAGTAGGTAGTGGGTTACTGTAGTGAAGATAAAACCCCGTTGAATACTTCTTTTGAATCGAATTTTCATTTTCAATTCAAACCGTGTTCTTTATGAAAATACAAAATGGCCGCTCAGATGACAGCACATAATATTCGATTTAAGCAGGAATACAAACCCCATGATGAAAGTTTGTATTCCTGCATAGATTGAATATTACATAATTATGTGGTGTCATTTGAGCGGCCATTTTGTATTTTCATAAATGGTAGCATTTTAATCACAGTTTCATTCTGTCAAAAAATGGCTCTAATTTATATACGAGTTTTTGGTATGGATTGTCGCTGATAATATGTATAAGATTGTGACTAGATTTTGAACATTTATAAATATGGGAGAGATGGGCAATGATCTGATGGGAAAAGAGAAGGCTGGATGCGTGAGGGAGGAAATCGCCGTCGAGGTAGACCACGGCGAAGATGGTGACGATCTGATAAGGTTTGCAGAGCCAATATGGCCAGAGACCGCACAAGATAGGGAGGTTTGGAAGGAAAACGGGGAGGCCTTTGCCCAGCAGTGGGACATAATATAAAAAATGGGAACCGCACCCTAATTGCGTAACACACAATCAATCGGAATCAGAATCATTTTGAAGCAAATTGCTAATCCATTGCTTCATAAGTTCGAATAATTTGTCTGCTCAACACGTAAATAACGCAATGAATGTTGTTGAACTGTCAAAATGAAACCGATTCCGATTGATCGTGTGTTACGCAATTAGGGTGCTGGTCTTCAGTTCCCTTACTTCACAATCCTAATTTATAGAGATGTATTCCAAATTGAAGAGCTTATACTTCTATAATGCTTATACGTCACTATGACACCATAGTGGCGCAACCATAGTCGCGCTGTCAGCAAAATATACGTAGCTTTATGGTGGGTTTCTCACCAGGCGTCTGATCAGTGGCGCAACCACCCATACATTTTTTGGTGTCCTAGTGAAATAGGGCCCTAAAAGATAATAAATCTTGTCTTAAACTATTCAGGTTATATCACTGTATTGACTCATAAATATAAAATAAAAGCGAATATTAGGCAACAGGATTTAACAAAACCCAGCTAACATATAAATTTAATTTCCCATCTGTGATTTATTAATCCCGAACATAAGAGAACGCCTACATACACCAACTATTTAGTTAATAATTCAATATTAGCTACCGTCAATTTAACCTCAATGACATAACTACTTGTCAGCCCAACTGAGTCAACATTAAACGTATCAAGCTTGATCTGACACACACGAAAATAAACCTTATCCCAATATACAAAAGTCTCAATAAACTGCATTGTATTATTTTTAGTGCAGCCGGAAACTTCAGACTCCGAGATTTGCAAACACTTTAGAGCTTTTACCAATCTTTTGTGCAGTTTAATCAATGGAAATTAAACTTTAATGTTTAAACATAAAAGCTATCGTAACTTTGATAAAAGGTTGGTTTTGAAAAGCAATATGGGTAAGGATTAGTAGCAACAAAAAGCAGAGACAGCAACAATAGAATTTCTAAAAAGTATTATGGGCTCGCGACACGCGATTACCTGAATTAGGCAACTGATATGGCAAGAGTATTTTAAATTCATAGACAGGGTTCCGTAGCCATAATTACTGTTAACACATGGTAGTAAACCAAATTAGCAGACAAATTGTATGAGATTTGTATTTTTTGCACACATAACAAACAAGCATGGTGAATTGCTAAGTAATCCAAATGTTATGCCTAACGAAGTTGAACATGAAGACTTACTTGAATTTTCTTTTGTATACAAAATGAGACTTCATTTTTTTACACTTGTTCACTATTCAACGTAGTCACAGCTTTTCTTTCTACCAAAATATTATGAAAAACAATGTTAAAATGCCGATACATCAAAATAGAATTACAGGTTTTATAGTAAACATGAACAAAACAATATCTGAGAATAGCCCCCAAACTTGGCAAGTATGGCGTGCCATACATTCATTCATGCCAAACATAATATAACAAACACTGACATGATATCAATATTGGCTTATTTGACGCGAAAGATTGATGTAATTAGCTGTAATCAAAACCTTAGATAGATCACTGACTAGTACAGACACCAGCAAGAAATTTGACCGACTGTAGTAGCTTGATGTGCTCAAGCTACTACAGTCGGTCAAATTTCTTTAATAGATTTTCAATTTTATCGCTAAAGCATTAAGGTTCAAGGTTGATTGGGAAAAATTTGACAGTTTCTAAAAAAAATTGTGAAGATGGCGGACAAGAACATAAAAGCTAAAAAAACAAGAAAAAATTAGTTAAAAATTAGCAGAAAGGAGATTTACTTGAGCAAATAAAAATACAAAATACACTAAAATGTTGCTAAAATAAATTTTTAGTTTTCACCAGACCCTTCAGCATTGAACTCCAAAAGCACAATGGCTTTACAGTTTAAACATATAAATTGTGTACAAATCCGTAAATTTATAACACTAGCAACACTGTATCGGTGCCAAATATCGTTATTTATGAGGATTTATGATGCAATATGTTTGTATAGAATCCGTACGAGTATTCCAAAGTTTTTTTGGCTTAGACAACGAAATATTTGATTCAAACTTGTGTCGAAAGGTTAAATTAAAGATGGATGCCAAATGGCTGGTTTAGTTTTATTTATGTGACTGTAGCAGCCAAATGTCCACATAATTTAGAACTGGAAAGAAAAGCTGGAAAGAATTTTAAGAGGTCAACTTTGTCATACAATCTTAACTTCTATAAAGCTTACTATACAGTGATAACTGTTGAAAATCCTTTGGAATCCTTGAATATTGGTTTATTTATAGCTCCACATTATATAGTACCTACTTTTTATTATATTTCCCTTTTTTACTTCATACATCGTCAACAACAGAATTAATTGCTTGTCAGACATTCTATTACACTCTGAACGTTATTTCATTTCGAATGAGAAACAAAGCCATTCATCATAATCTGCCCAGCCTTTTCCATCTATGTTGGGGTCAGCTTCCAGTCTAACCAGAAGCAGCTGAATACCAGTATTTTACATGAAGCGACTGCCTATCTGACCTCCACAGCCCAGTTACTAGGTAATACGATACTCCTTAGAAAGACTGGTTGCCAGACTTTTAGGGCTTCTGACGACCCGTAACGACTGCCTAAGATCCACAAACAACAGCTGGGACCAACAGCTTAACATGCTTTCCAAGGCACGGATGGGTCTTGGTATGTAAAGATGGTCACCCATCCACAGACACAGGGAGAGAGAAATTCATTAATACTACAAATAAAGTTGAGAACGATCAGAGAGGGGCAATTCTCGTAATTTTAAGAACGTTCACAGTCTGATCTCAGTCTCAGTCTGTCAAAAATACCTCTAATTTCCCTACATTTTGACAAGTTTTTGATATTTATTTGTCGCTGAGATGAGACTGCGACTAGATTTTGAACGTTTTAAATTACGAGAATTGGCCTGCTGCTGACACGCAAATCCATGCCCAATTTATGTGACTATAAAATTAATATATTCTTGTTCGTCCGTTATGCCGTTGACTCACCGAACGCTATATCTTTGTCACGGCGACTAATATCACTCACACTGCTAATGTTGATGCTCTTGCCAGATCCCCTTGTGAGTTAATAGTGACATAAGATTAAGCAGTGAGAGGATGAAATACTTGGGAGCGATATTTTGCTACGTCTTAGATGTTGTGGTAGAGTTTGGTGTGTTAATAAACGTTTAGTATCGTACTTACTTATGCTGTCTTATTAATTTTAAGGCTATATGACTATGGTTCCAGGTGGACCGTGTTCTGTCTGACATGAAATGACCTTGATCCGTGTTTGAGTAAAGCAAAATGATGTGAGCAATTTATAAAAGTCATGATGGACGACGCCTCCGAGGCCGGCCCAGAGAGAGATGGCGAGATGACCTGGACGCATATAGTGGCGGTAGTGACAGTACTAACAAAAAAAAAAAAAACTCCTGAAAAAAATTTGTATTAGTGTCATCAACTCAGCCCTTACCCTACACCCACAACACCCTAAGTATTTATATGTATAGTCTGAATTGGGACTCAACACAAAAAATCATAATAATGTTTGTTGACGATAAAAATGTACCTAAAGAATTTAATTGACAATGCAAACAAAACAGCACACTCAACCAACACGCTCAGTCAGGTGAGATGCAAATAATCTGCACAAATCCGTAACAATACGTTGACATGTAGACTGATGTAGACGAGATGCAAGTGACCACAAACGTTTGAGAGACGACGTTAATAAATCTCTGTCTGCTGAAAGACTAATGAGGGCAGCTATTAATGCGCGTATTGAAAGTAATTGTACCGCAGACAGGATTTGGATGTCTATTGTAGAAGATAGATGTCTCTAAAAGGATATAAGATCTAGTCTACACGTGTCATGTAGTTCTAAGTCTGTTAGTGTTGTCATTAACACCAGCTCGTTGCCAACGGCGGCAGCCGTCGACGCGTCAACGTACCGCTCGTGTATTTTAGCATTAAGTATGTAGACAAAACTAGGCAAATGGCTTACCTAACATTGCACCCTCGTTTTGAGAGACGATTGTCATTTTTTTCGGGAACCACAGCTTGTTTCAACAACTGTATTCCCGGAAGGAGTAGGTAGCGGTAGGGAATAGGTTATTATTGATAACGTTTATAAACCTGCCATAATTAAAACACACACAATAATCACTCTTAAAACTTGTATCAAATTCAAAAACACTTTAAACTTATTTCCAAGATACTTATGAACAAAGACAATACAGAGACTCAGCTACAGTTCTTAGCACAAACAACTTGAGCTCAGAAGGTATCATCTGCTTATCTGCTTGAACGACTCGTTAGACGTACCTGTACCGAGGAAGTGGGTCAGCTTTGTGCGCTAAAGTTAAAAGGGTTACGACTACTGTATTATTTGCATTAAAGCAGCAAGACCTTAGCTTCCTTGCTAAGGTTTTGCTGCTTTGAAGCAACTTAAGTATGAATAGATGTAAGGACGACTGTTGTAATCTAAACTTTAATACCCAAATATTAAAGTTTAGATTACGACAATATAGACGATTGATTACAGAATGGGTGCTAATAAAGGTTTACCCAAACTTTAATAATAATTATGAAACAATAATTAAAGATAAAAATTAAATCAATTGAAGTGAGGATTATCTTTAGTGTGGTGGCATCGCATCATCGTCACGCCAACTGTAACCATGAATTCAGCACTTGATCCTAGACCCGTAGCGTAGAAATAAACCGACAGTTATCCACCCTGTATCCTTTACAGTTAGTAAAATTATTAGGTATTAAAAATATTATTCGCCATTCATTAGGCACATCTTTTATGATCAATTTGCAGTGACTAATCTTATCAACCTTGTCGTGATTAGTCAACAGCAATTTCTTCAGTAGATCGATAAGTGATCTCTATTGAAATTAAAAACATAATAATTCCATAATCATTTCCATAAATAAGGTAATTGCCATAATCTAGGCTAAACCAACTTAACTCAACATCACTCAATCACCACTCATTAAGCAGAATCAAACGCAACACGACACCAACAAGATTTCTTTATCACAAACATTAATAGACTCTTAAATCTTAACGACTTCGCGAATAATCGTAAATAACAGATCATCGGATCCTCTCCGCCTACATTGTCAACTGCCATCAACATACTATAATTTAACGTCATAAAACCACGTTGAACGTTCATAAATCGTACACCCACGAAAATGTCTAGTTAAAATACATTATAAAAGAATAATTGTGCGCGCCTTCAAGGTTAGCTCGATCAATCTTTCACACGTCATTAGGGACGTCGCGTTATGCTCCGGAGTTTGCGTGAAAAGGAACGTATAAAGGTCTTTTTACATTTTGTTCGTGTTAATGGTCAGTTTTGAGCGTGTAAGTTTGAATGGTGACACGTGTTCATAGACGGCTTGTGCTATTATTTGATAGAACGTTATTGGGGCCATTGATAGTTTTGTTTTTTTTCGTTTTCGTGGAATAAAGATAGATGATGTTTGTTGCCTTTTCTTGCTAGTAGCAGGGAATTGGCAACAGGTTACACTATCGTCAACAGAATCCATTAGTCTCACTTTATCTCGGACGATAAATCACAACTTGTATGGCGCGTTGTAATGTACAATTTAATCACTTTTACGACTCAAAGCTTACAGAAATGAGACTTAAATTATTGTTTTAATTCCCTATTCATCATACAAACAAATAAACTGTCATATGTATTAGAGTTATTGTTGTTTATGTAATCAAGCATATTTTTCACCATTAAAAGCGTACCTGACGCCATTTTGTGCTTGGTAAAAACATATTCAGCTTACAAAGCTTCGAGGACAATATTTCATAAGAGATGGCCGAAAAATACACGGTGGTGTAATAAATTAAAAACATTTTCTACAACCACCAGTTTGTATGACCTCCCCGACGTCCCCACTCTTCTGTAAACAGGAACGTAAAGGGAATTTCGGAAGAATGAGCAGGGATCAGATGTACTGGTCGCCTCATTACCGTGCTTAGTGAAAACTCGAGAAGAACCATTTTATAATTTTCGCTTTTCCCAGCTTAAAGTTTTGAAGTTAACGTAAACTAGCCTTTACGGACTGTGAGGAAATTATTTATATCTTAAATGAAAGTTGCTGTGTTAGGGTACTTTATACAAATTATATTCGTAATAATTTTTCATTTTAGTGACATTGTGTTGAATAACGTGAAGCGTGCTGACTGTTTATCATTTTGTGAAGGTTTTTGAAAGTAATTGGGTTATCGCTTCTAATAACAACCATTTATAACAAGTATTTTTAAATTTACTACTGTGGGGTAATTGCGTAATACACTAACGTTCGTTGTAGCTGTACAACGACCTTCATTATGACAGTTCAACAACTATTCATTGAGCTATTTACCTTGAGCAGACAAATTTTTCGAACATATTATGAAGCAATGGATTAGCAATATCCTTTAAAATGATACAGATGTGATTGATATTGTGTTTGGCAATTAGGGTGCTGACTTTCATGTAAGAAATTGTAACCTTGTCCACAGTCATGCTAAATGAGGCTAACTTACTTTTAATGGGCAAGTCACATGCTATATTAGTATGCCTTGACAAACTAATTTAAGTACAAAAATTACAATAATAAAATGGATTTCAGAATACTCTAAGATCACAAGAAAAACCAGACCTATCACAGTACCATTTAAAACACATAACTCCCACACATTCACCCTAATATTAAATGTAGCACCAGTTGAAGCACGATCAAAACTTACAACGATAAATCTAGAATGAGCCTTATCGGGGCATTCAATAATCATTTCGGTGGCAATCACGTACAACCGAGCACAAAAGCTCCTACGAAATACGCCACTACGCCAGTGTCGACTGTAAAGCCCGAATCTTACGAGCAATTACCGCGCGAGATAAAACCCATGAAACGCTGCCGTCTGATACGCGAGTTAATCTCGTAGTCTATTGGCGGGAGCAAATTTTTCTCGACACAGACAATTTGGGGGTGCTGGGGTAAAATATTGGGATTTAACATTGGTTAGAGTTTTTTTTTTGCTATAAATTTTCTTAGCTCACGGAGTAAGGAGTTTCTGAAGTAATCAGTATTTTTTATATATTGAGAAACTACTATGTAAACCACGTATCATGTATACGTGGTTTACATATTTTTCAAATAAATTGATATCTGGTTGTAACAGCTAGACTTGTCATTTAAAATATTGCTATTAATACATTGAATGATGGTAAAACACATATTGGGATTTCCTTCAACTCCTAGTTTTATTGAGTTTGTAAATGAGCTTCACACAAAACTCATTTATCAAAGAAGGTTCAGATCGACACTGGCCGGTAGAGGTAAGAAGTATTCGAAAAAACAACGGTATTTTATTAAATCATAAACTAGAATGATAGTGGAAAAATGGATCAAGTTCACCAATTCACCCACTTATAAAGAAGTGGGTGAATTAGTGAACTTGATCCATTTTTTGACACACGTGGCACTGATTTTTATTTCTGTTTCATAAAACCAAGAAGTAAACTCGGCGCTGTGCCGATACGACTCGTCAATACCAGGAGATCCATAAATAATATAAATGACAGTAGTTCAAATGGTAACGACTGAACCCGAAAAACGTATCAGTGTGCCATCCAAGTGCACTCTCCTCTCTCACGGCTCGTAACCTTACAATTTTACGATCACTTTTATTACTAGACGCTTTCGTGCGCGATTACCCTCCAGAGTGGGTTCTGCTGTTAGGCGCCCTGCAATGTGAACATTCACCCCACACGCTACACAACCACATCGATGTACGACAACACCATTGCTGTGTGATACACAGTAACGCTGCGTGTAATGTTGACAAAACTAGCAATGAACGTGCAATGTAGGGGTAGAATCGATTAGGGTGGGACGGTTGTCAGCAATTACATTTTAATGCGTGTTTTATTATCACGGGCGTCTAATGTACTAGTGCATTAATTTATCACCTCCCCTGTTTACGAGTTACGGCTTGACAATTGAAATGATGGTGTATTCTGTATTCAAAGGAGGCTGACGTTTGACCGACGTACGTTGAGCTCCCGTGCTGGTTGTAACCCTTTGGTTGTAGGTGCGCGGGGAGCGCGCGGTTATGGAACGAGGTTTCTAGCTAGTTTGGGCATGTCGCACAATCGTTTGGACAGACAAGCGATGGACGTATCAAAGGACTGCCAACTGGAAATGCAGTTGCAGTTTCGATTGAATCGAGAGACGTCTGCGGCATGCCTCTGTGAAGTAAAGGTTGATTGGATCGTGTCTATACGGCTGATACGCTGGCAATGTTTGGTTTCGGCGAATGGCAGTGAACGTCAGGCTCCCTTAGTTAAAATGTATTGTTTCTTAACGATAGTCGCTTTGTTTGTGCAGTTTATTTGTTCAAATAGAACATTGTTCGTGCTGATGGTAAAACCAGATAGGAAGAGACTCAGCTTTAATGCCTCCGCAAAATAACTTCAAAGACATAATGGGCTTTTAGAAGTGCATAGCGTTTCATTATTCATAGTCCAGTAAGCAAGCGGTTTCACTGCTTATTATTAAAATGGATTAAATTACAGGCCGTCGTTTCTTGAAAAGTGTCATTACCGTCAGTCATTCGTCATTCCCATTTCGTAATAATCACGTTGATACATTTCAATTATGACGTTTAACGTCAGCGTGGAGTATCGTTGGTATCATTACTGTGGGCGTTGTGACATCGCCTAGTGACACAGTAATGATCGGCTCATGACACACAGTTGACATGCACGCGATGTCCAACGAACAAAATTTATGTTTTTGTACAAATAATTGATATTTATACGATTGGTAATTTCAATAAATTGCGATGGTATATTTATGGGGTTCAGAATTGTAGTGTTAGTTTGAAAGGAAGGCATAAAGTGTGTCGCCTGCTTGCCGCGTGGGTGACATGAGAATGAAATAAAAATTACGTTTGCTGTCAACTCGTTCGCTACGTGGAAGTGGTGGCGTAACTACAAAGTGTCGGGAATGAGGTTAGGTTGAATTTCATTAAATGTTTTAAATTCGCAGTAATCGCCGGAGTTGTTTTTAGAATTAATATTACTACTATTTTTAAACAGTAAAGTTCTAATAAGACATTTAGACTGTAAAATACTCGAACTCACAATCGAACCTAACTTTTGAACATGCTACAAGTACAAAAATAGAGTAAGACATAATTGATGAAGCAATTCACAAGATTAGTAATTCAATATCGACCACTCTACCATGCAATAATTATCATATAAATGGCTATCGTTCAGCTATTAAAGCAGATATTGCATTAAGTATAGAGTTATTGATCGTAAAGCATCTTAATGAACTTATGTACACAATCGTAACGATCCTTGTCTGCCCTTTATAGCTAGAACAAAAGAATGATATATTATATATTATGAACAGCTGTACATAAACACAATAATTAACGGATGTAAGTATAGGTACGTTTCAGGGTTAAGTAGGAGGAATTCGATGGATTGGATGTGAAAGGCTAAGAACCAAATAAAGTCACTTTGAAGGCCTTATCATCAAACAGCGTCCTGCAAAAGATGCTATAACTGGATATCAAGTTTCTTCCAGTGTGTCGTTCTCGTTCACCAATTTTCCAGCAAATAAAATGATTAGCTAATGATTATAACTTCACGATTAGCAATCCTCCAAGTTGTCAGGCTAACCGTGATAAGTCAGCCCAGCTATTAAGCTATGGTAAGAGCGGTGGCCGCCACATAACGGCCGGAGTGACGGCTGTCATGAAAATGATGGCACCGGGGTTTGACTTTACGGTGTCAAAAAATTACGTTTCAGTGACGTCATTCGACGGTAAATTGCGGACGCTATGTAGCTGCCAGTGCAGTCTTAGGAAACCATAGCTTTAGTGTCAATATACTCAAGCCAAGATGAAGACACAAAATTTCAATCTACATCAAATTAAATACACCTGAAAGAATAAGAACGAGTACAAAATACTCTGCCCCAGCAACAAGTAAAGCCACGTTTCGAGCTAGTTTCTCTAATAAAACAGAACAAACACTTTTATGATACGCCAAGCGTGCCCACATAACATAAATCATCGTCTGCTCTAATGGATAACCTGATATAAATCTATTTATGCAAAGTTTTCAATGCACATTTCGCATGCTAGATGACTATTTGCGTCATATACGGGGTTATACTTTACATCAACTGTTGGCTCGTTATTGTGTTCGTTAATTTGATTGAATGAGCATATAGAATGATATTTTCTGTTTTTACAAGGATGAATATTGCAGCCTTGAGTATCTTTTGTGATAAACTGCTGTAGGGGTCGATCTATAGAGTGTCATGAAGATGAAAATATTGCTTATTAGTCTAAAGTAAACGTAACTTGATGTAATGGCCTAACCGTGCAAGTTTATTAAAGACATAATTAATTTATTGGCAGATCAACTTTCAACTATCAATTTTAATATCTCCTCTAACAAGTGGCTCCACAACTCTCTGTATTTATTATCTTATATTTTATTTCCTCAGTTCTTACAGGCTTATTACGGGCATTAAAATTGAAGCTAACATAAACGAAATAACCTTCTGTCCTAAAAGTTTCAATTTGAACAGTAATAAACACATTACTAACTTCCACAGAATTAACAAAGGCAAAGTCAAAACCAACAAATTATTCATCAAAATGATCGTGTTTCGAACTACCAATAGCAGGCAGTAACATTGTATCAATGCAGTACCCAATGATTACCCTCCCTATAATTCAATGGAAATTATTGTCTGCACCATGTAATTTAACTTTTATGAAATAATTTTTCCTACATTGCGGTCGCTGTCATTGAAACTAATTGAGATTTTATGTTAATATTCTCTTTTATGTTGTTCTAGACTTCTAGTTGGAATCCTATTAGGGTGTTTCTTTAGTGTTCTAGATTGGCTTGTATTCAAATGTTGCTGTCTGGATATATAAGTCTAGCATTAGCATAGTTTTCTTGTGTTTCTTCTAGCGTTTTATCTCCTTTAGTTTTGTTAAGAACTTTGTCTTGCACGATCAGATGTTTTGGCTATGTTATGCTGATTTCTATAGTTTTAAGCGAAAACGGTGAAGAAAAACATCGTGAGGTAACTGGCATGTCCTAGACAAAATAAAACAAAATGCTTGTAGATCTACCGCTTCTGCAAGCAATTTTCTTACGTAAATAAATTCATCAGCATTATTTTCGTAATCGTTAAAAAATTTAGGTCAATCTAGGCCTTGCTATGGTTAGCAAGACTTAATTCTTATTAATTGTACTACCTCCTTTATATTTAAGAGACTTACAGGAGGTAAGCAACATAATTAATAGGCCTCTTTTAATGAGCGGCAGGCGCCAAACATGTTAATAGTTCTAATTAATGTAATCTAGTAAGTAATCGTAATAAATTACCGTAATTACTATTGACTTATCTTATAAGTGCGAAAGAGGATGAGACTCAGATTAAGAGTAATCTATCTCCATCTACGTAACAGGACATACTTGGAAAAGAATTTCTAGTGATCGTATCTCAGAAGTTTAAGCGGTGATCATTCACAATATATCTCTTCTACAAATAAATTGATAATACTCCATCTATATTTTAAGAAAATATATTGCCCGAATAAAAATATAGGTTTTACCTGAAAACGACAGGTGAGAAAGAAAAAAAGAAAATACTTATATTTATTTAGCACAGACTAAAAGACATACACACCAGATAAAAAAATAAAGATCAAATAAAAAGTTTAAAGTCCGATGTAAGAAATTAGCAGGAAAGTGGAAACCACGACTGCGCCAAAAAACCCCAGTTCAGCAAAAATGCCAGACAACTAGTGCCTGAGAAACTAGCTGCTGCAGTTCCTAACATAAAAGAAGAAGTTAATGAGAAAGAAAGGTTACAAAAAGGGCAGGTATTTACGTTATCATTCATGAAAAACATGAAAAATCGACGTTTGTCGAGTTAAAAAAACTAGCTCATGACCTAAGCAATAAAGTACCTACAAAATGATTGATTGACATAATACGACAGGTCTCTTGTAGTCCACTGCCCACAATACCCAGCACCCCATTATTCAGTCAGTCAACTTTTCCTTTATCCCTCAAATCCCCCATTTCAAGTGAAATGATCCCACTCACTGGACCGTCCTCAGCGGAGTACAGTCGACTGAATTACCGTAGCTTTGTGAGTTATTCGACTAAATATGTCATCGCGCTTTGATACAGATGCATTAATAAGGGGCAGGCCTGAGTTATGGCATGTGGAAATAGTGGCTAGGGATGTGCGGTGGCGGGAAAGTTTCGATAATTTAATTTTGTTGGCAGTGAAGAGGGACTCGAATGATATTTAGATTGAATTTGTTATGATCGAGCAACGTGTGATCAGGATCAGAATTTGTTTATTTGTATGAATGTACTACATTCATACGAATAAACAAATTCTAATAAACAAAAGTATGTACATTCTAATACCACATAATGGTGATGACATTAAAATTGATAGTGCAAAAGTGACATCTTGGATTTTTATATCCATCAATCGCATAAATATAATATGTAAGTTCATGATTTAGTAGAAAACTGAATATTGTATTATTTTATTGATTTTATATATATTTTAGTAGACGATGTTAATTTCGAATTGATTGATTGATCCTTTCAGATTTTCAAATGTTATTTACATTAAAAAACGTTATTATAGATACTACTAATACAATGAGGACATTAAGAGAATATTATAATAGAGTTTTTCTACTGAATAAAAGTATGTGAAAAGATAAATTGAATCCACTTTTATTAATAAATTTTTATATCCATCGACAATTTCCTCCACTTACCAACACTTCCACATCACTGCCCCGCACCTGTCGCTCATAAACCATCAGCATATAAATACAAAACAAATCTGCTGCCCCTTTTATCTCTAAGCGCAACGATAAATTACGGCAGAGCCCTTATCCAGCAGTTTGGAGCTTGAGATAGGCTCACTAACAAGTTTCACGGTATTTATGGCAAGTTTCAACTTTAATTGAGTCGGATGTAATGTATGGATTTTATTGGGTACCTACAATTTGTGGAGAATCTTGTGAAGTGTTGAAGGAATAATTATTTTATTAATAATGTTGAGAGATTAAGCTCTCAACATTATTAATAAAATAATTATTCCTTACGTATTTTGTTACATTAAATGAGGAGTGAAGGGAAATTTAATAACTAACACTGTATATTTGATGCTGAATATTTTGTTTTAAAAGGTTTATGTAAAGCACTTCTTGTACATGTACCTACATAATCAGCCTATAACGTTCCCACTGCTGGGACACAGGCCTCCTTTCTGTGAGAGGGAGTGGGCCGTAATCCACCACGCGGGCCCAGTGCAGGTTGGTAGATGTCGTCTTCAAATTTTTAGTTCTAGGACATGCCGGTTTCCTCACGATGTTTTCCTTCACCGTTTTGAAAGCAGAGGTGATGAAATAATTTACACGAAGTTAAGTGCCTGTCTGGTTTCGAACCTACGACCTACAACTCATAAGTATTGGCCGTTACCAGTGGGTCTCCACTGCTCTACGGTAATCAGAAATACTGATTTTTGGCAAGATTTGCGACTTACCTTGATTTTTTTCAGCTATGGTTTTCAGTCACGACCTTACTCTATGTCAAAGTACAGACGGATTTATGAAAGTGTTGTTAACTTTTTACCTGAACTTGATTTTATATTTTTTTTATGTGCATGTGTACCTACACATGCACATAAAAAAAATAACAATAAATAAAGATACTTTACTTTATTTTTTTTTTAATTGGTTATAAACCGTCAATCAAAGAAATAAATAAACAATTAAATAACTTATTATTGGGATTTATTCTATATCCTTTCTAGTTCAGAATCCTAATAGCTACAGCTAGATCTGCAAGTAACGAAACATTTTTGCCATGTTAGTTCCACATTTTCAACCGTAAAAGGATTTTCAAAGATTATTCCCTATCAGCAAAGTTATCATATACAAATCTAAGTGCCTCTATATTTAGGCTGTAGTTACTGAAGCAACGCGACCGCTTGACTAACCATCTACAAAACGATTTGTATCCGCGCGATCGCTTCCACAAAGCTTTGATCACAGACCCGCCCGCTTCATACTAATTAAACCGACTGAGCCGAACAAACGTTACTCGTAATTAAATAACGGCAATAATGAGCTATGTATTATGAAAAGTTTAACCGCTCGGAAATAATCAGTGAACACAACACTAGCCAATAACCAACCGAGCACAGACAAACGTCTCGTAAATACACGTTTATACGAAAAGCAATCTCATTCAACGATAGCCTTAACACTAAAATATCATTTTTAAAATCCGACGTCGTAATGCGCGCCGCGGGTCGGAGAGACCACCTTGTCAGCTAGCGCGTAAATTAACATGAAAACGTCATACAAAGAGTAACCCTTCGCCGCCGCATAATAAACTACTCGGTCGGACTCTCCCGCGGCGCGCCCGCGGTGCCGCCTATTCAAACGGCCGGACATTATCGTAAATATTGTGGTATTTATTCAGATTTCGGGCACAAACAATTCAATTCACGCACCGGCTGCTAATTGGGCATAAATCGTCGTAAAAATATTCAATAAGCTTCTCGCGTCGATTAATATTTTAAACACTGAATGCCTTCATTTGAATTCGAATTAAGCGGCGCGTAGATAATGCTGTTCGTCGATTTGTCGACGGGCGACCTATTGAAAGGGTTTTTATTTTTTGTTTTGTTTTCATTCGACAACAAAAAAAAGCACATATACACAATATACCTATTGCTTCGCGGCATGGTACGAATTAATCGACGATTATTCTTAATTAATTTGTTTGCTCTTAATGCTCGAATATCGTTAAACTCACTCGCACAGATTAATTATACGGGGTTATTTCAACTATACGAGTTGATAATTATAATAGAAAAAGTAGGCACGTTATGAATTTCATGCAAAACAGCGATCATTATTCAAGCTAGTGAGATAGCGAAACTGGACTTTAATGGCGAGCCGTTAACGTATAAACGAAAAACATTTACAGTGAAAAAAAGGTAACACGCCAGACGGCAACACGAAAAACGTCAAGTTGAACACTTTATAATAGAAATAATAACGCAACAGCCGCCATGAATTATTGCCCACATTTCATGTTAAATTGTATGTAAATGGCGGACCGGTGCGACACGGCTCCCACAATAACATAATAATGGTGGATTTGTGACTCACGTCAGGTTGTTAGTGTGTACTTAACCCTTTATCGGGACACGCACGCGGGACGTGAGATCATTACTCGGGTCGCGGCGACCGCTCACAATGGGAATGTACGCGTAGACCCCGCGTCTTACGAGGGTTAACGTTGAATTTCGTGAACATGTATGTTTTTCGTCTCGATACCGGTTCCCGATAACACTCATTTGGGTTACAATAGATATATTTTTTATTCAAATTGGACGTGTACGTACACAATGGAAAGTTTAAACGCTACTGAAGCGATTAAATGTACGATTTATGAATGCGTTACTCAAATAAACAAGTATTGGACTGGTTTTTTAATTGAACTGGTTCAGTTGTGTTGTAGGTATGTTTGTTGTTGTTCGAAGATTAATAATGTAAATAAATTGAGGACTAAATGACTTTCTAGTTAACGCGTTGTCTGTTATTAAGGTAGTGTGGGAATTGAAAAAAAGACTTTTTTTGTAATTACCTTTTTCCTTTTTATGTTGTGGTACTTACCCCACACAAATTCGTACAAGTACTTTCACTTGCGAGTAAATAACAGTGTCAGGAAGTAATTATAACATCAGCAACATATACACTAAGTGGAAAAAATACGTATTATTGAAGCGAACTCTAAAACCACTCACCAGAACTTGACCAACTTTATATGGGACCACCCTACTCATATAAGTATACCCTTTCAAAGAAAAGAAGAATTTTTCAAATCGGTATATAAATGATGGAGTTCTGAGTTCAGATGGCCAATTCTCATAATTTAAAACGTCGCAGTAAAACGGCGACAAACAAATGTCAGAAACTTGCCAAAAATGTAGGGAAATTAGAGGTATTTTTGACAGATTGAGACTGATATCAGACTGCCAACGTTTTTAAAATTACGAGAATTGCCCGTCAGTTCTCCTCCTTACAGGTTAATTCTGGGCCGAATCCATTAAGATTGCCATCGACACGCTAAGAAGAATACAGGCTTGTCTTACTACATTATTACGCTTAGATATAAACCTACCTTAATTAAAATGTGGTCTTCCATTGAGAATCAGCCACAACCAAAGCCATCAAACAGACTATAACATCACCAGACCAGACAAGTCAACACAGACTTCTACACCTACCCACATGTACGCACAGTCAATGCAATATCCCGAAATCGTATTACCTACGATCAAAGTGGCAGACGATCCTCCTAGTCGTTACATCAGTGATTTTGTAACAATCGCCCGGGGCTCGGAAATTGCTTCCCGATCCCCGAAAACCGCCCCTATCCACCCAGGATACAGGCTTTAGAGGATGGAGGGTAAATAAATAATTAAGTTTTATATTCTAGATTTTTGCAGATTATGTTGAGGTTATTTCATTTGTTTGTGTGTTATTGGGAATAGGTGGATCTTTAAAAATATCTTTATATTCATCATCATTCTCCTACAAACTCTTATCACAATTTATTTACGGTCGGCGCAACATGTCTTTTTCTTCCACACTTCTCTATTAATCGCCATCTCAGTAGTCACTCCCTTTGAATGAATTAACATTAAATTACACAGTCCATCCATCGTTAAATATCAATGAAATAATTAAAAAGCCATTTTGTCTCGCGTGGATCCACGTTCTCGGTATACGAAGGGTTAATGATCGATATGACTGAGCTCAACATAAAACATATCTTCGCAAATCCTACCTAAGGTGGCTTTTACTTGATCATAGATCTATGAGATAATATCTAAGACATGACTCATTTGCGAAAGGCTTGATATATATTTCTTATAGGATTAAAAGATATGACCCTAGATTTAGAATTGTTAAATGATATTATCGCCCTAATGAAGATTATTAATAATATTTGTTTGAACACCATTGGTAGTGGATATACCTAGATCCACTACCTATAATAAAGTGCTGAAGTAAAACTAATAATAGTATTTTATTCAAGTCCCAATAATTGGAAGCTTGTCAGTCAGGAGTATGCAAAACATTAAAAAGAGCGGCAAAGTTGAGTTGGATCCACAACAGAAAGGGTTCCGTACAACAGGGCAAAAAATGCCGAAAAAAACACGTTTCTTGTATGGAGACACCTTTATTTTTAACTTTATTATAGGTTTATGATTTTTTGTCATAGCGGCAATAGAAATACACAGCCCTGACATAGAGATACAGCCCGCTGGCAGACAGACAGACGGTCGGATGGACGGACGAACGGACGGACAGCGGAGGCTTAGTAACAGAGGAACCCTAAAAATTGTATTTTTCCAAGCAAACTCACAAACAGTTGAAGGTCGCTCCGTGGAAATAACTTTCACAACATGTGCGGTCCCACGGCAATCAGTTCACTTCATATAAACTGCATTAATCATTTGCTTATTATGTGAGGAAAACCAGCTGTTTTGCATATTGAACGATTGCAAGAATCAATAGGAAATATCTGTTGAATGTGAAGTTTTTCTCGTTTTCTCTGGCAATGCTGGCTTTGTTGTGTTTCAAGTGACACGCCGGAAAATTGTCTTTGTTGGGATGTAAAAATATGTTGGAAATGTTGTGGTAGGTTTTTTATTGGGGATGTGGTTGCTCTTCACCTCGATCTGGTTGTGCTTAAATGCTGAATATAACTTATTTGTAATAATTTTTATTTTTTGCATAACTTTGTACCATTATATTTGTACATTATATTTGTACCTAAATACATAGCACAGTGACTCATGTCTACTAAGAAATATGATTGTTTAATCTTAATACCCAGTTGGACCAAGTGATTTTTTTAATTTATTGATATGGCACTTCAAGGACTTACTAAAACTAAAATCACATAGTTACAGTTGTTGTGTGTTGTGAATTTGTCACTTACAGAAGTACACAGCACTAGCAGAGAACTTCATGAATAAAGGATATGTAAGATACCATTCGTTGAGCTGGTGACAAGTTAGAAAATAAAACGAGAATAAGCTATGTTCACAAATACATACGATGGGAAGTGCTCATTTATACCGTGACTAAATTGTTCCTTGATGACATGACACTCACTTCACACTCACACACTCCTCTTATTCTCTGCTTTCCCAGTTTTCTCGGGGACTTCTTCATTGATTGCAGAAAACGATAAAAATATGGTTAATATTGTTATTACACTGTTCTATTTCCATCACACAAAAAGCTGTTTACTTTTTTACAAAATATACTACAACTACATATTTGTCACTAAAATAAATATCACCTGCCATTCGAACTAATTCTTATTCCCACAGGTTCTAGTAAACTGACACCTGACCAGTCAAGCAGTCACGTTCCATTTTGATAGCAGTCGCAATGATACCACCAATAAAACGTGCCGTTTTCATTGGTCACCTGATGGCTTTTAAAAATAAACTACCTTAGGTGGGCAGTTAATTTTAGCCATAAAAGTGTACATCCCAACGTTAAAACTTACGAAGCGCAGAAAGAAAATAAGGTATTGGTAGACCGTTATTGAGCATTTTTATGTGAAAATTGTACAGACAAATAAATAAAATCAGCAGTATCTATCTATTTCTATATTGAAATTATTCTCCATCAAAGCAATTCATATAAACTGCTCTTCCATGAACAACATACCCACTTGTATCATCAGCCTTCATCTCAATGTTCTCTTCTTTTCTAGTCGTATTATCTTTCACACGATGCATTCATAATTTTCTTGGCCTTCGTCTATAGCTATCCATTATATTACTCAGCTATTTTTCTCGCAACATTTTCTTTAATTCTTTTCAAACATCTGCAATACTGTTTGGTTTGTTCTCTATTTAACTTCCACACCAGCTCTAAAAGCTTTTCAAAATCCAACCTGCCTTTATAAATTCTCTTGATTATAATCATTTAATCAATATTATTTGAATAATGGAAGATTATAATCATTTAATTGATATCAATATTATTTGAGTCATGTAATATGATTATATTTATTATGCATGCGACTTATATTTGAACGACTGAAAACTCGAATATTGTGAAACCATCCGCTGTTAATGCCACGTCATATGCACCTACACTCTGGCAAATCAATAATTAATTAATTTATCTTTCGAGACACCGCCAAGCGCCTGGTCAACACTTCACGTGATCAAAGCTCAAAGGGCTGGCCCATTTTTTGGCCAAAGAATCAGCATCGCCATACAATGTGACCATGCTGCCCGCGTTTTTCCGCTGACAGCGATGCGGACGAAGGTTGTGATACCCTATGATTCTTTTCCTTTTTTATATACATAAAGCTTTTATATTAAGATTTTATTTTTATTTCCAAAGTCCATAACTATTTTGATCTTTTCAAACTCTTGGTCTTAAGAAACCACAACCTTCATCCCCCTATCCGTGCCTACGATCAGACGTGGAGGATTAGCGCTATCATACGTAAGCACGAGTTAGGGGCAAGTATAATGTGTGTTTGTTTTACTGTTTAATTCTTTGTTACGACCCTTAACACCGCTAAGATGTTGAAATATTAAATGGGGTGGGGTATCTGGGAGGAGAGTGTGTTTGGTGGATGACTTGTATGCATCGTTCTGAATCTCTACAAGTCTGCCGGTTTTTATCATGATTGCGTTCTCAATAGGTAGTATAAGTATGATCAACCTATGATGTTTCCCACTGCTGGGACACAGGCCTCCTCTCTTCGAAAGAGGATTGGCTGTAATCTACCACGCGGGCCCAGTGCGAGTTGGTAGATATCACACATATAAACATAAAGAGCTCCTGCTCGGGTTCGAACCCACGACCTATGACTCTTAAGTCGGGGCTGTTACCACTGCTGGTCCATCAGTGCATCCACAGAGGAAATGTAAATTCAAATAGTAAAATAAAGCTTAAAACGGTGAAAACTGGCAATATCTGTGAGCTGATCATTTCGTTTAGGCGTAGTACAAACGCCAGCACATCAAGCTACTACAATTTGTCAAATTTATTTAATACATTTTCAACTTTATCGCTAAAGCATTAAGGTTCAAGGTTGATTGGGTCCATTTGGCAGTTTCGGGTAGGTTGACCTGCTGGCATCTGCTGGCTTCTGTACATCACATTAAATACTCAGTATAGTCATCTAAGAACTGTCTGGGGTCATGTTTTTAAACATTTTGAAAGAAAAGCTGTTAATCGAATCGGTAAAGCAGTCGTGAACTCGTGACGCAAGATTAAATCTTTAAACCCAAATCTCGTCAAACCTGATGTCAAAAACGCTCTGGCAGTAATTGTAACTGCGTTCATACCCCTGAATTAACATGAGCATACAAAAAACCTTTATCAGAATTCACACATGCATATAATCATTGTTCTGTCATCGTTAACCCGATCAATCACACGCTCGTCGCTAAATTCAGTTTAACACAATAGCACTTAATAACTTCACGCTTCGGTGAGCTTTCATGAATCACACTGTGCTATTCTTATACAAATTAGTTGAAGAAAACATTAAAACCATCAAGCAAATATAGTCTCTATTTTCAGAGAGATAAAGTTTATGGATGATCATAAGGGACAGTACTGTTTTGAAAGCAAAAAAACTGGATCATTTCCTTTTGACAATGGACTCGTTGAAGGGATCCCATCCATCTATGTCGTTCACTACTCGAGGAAGCCTGCAATGGCGTCAGTAATTGAGTGATTTAATTCATGTTTTATTTATAAGACGGTGTGAATTCTGAATTTTAATTCGATTTAAATTGATAAACGTTTTCTTGGAATTGGAGGATAGTGTGTTTCTGACACCTGTCATATTGAGTAAGTTGTTAGGGAAATGGGTCCTATTGCCGACACCAAGGGCGCTTTGTAAGAAAAATATAAGGACCGCTGTAGTAGATTTTCTTATTTCTAAAAGCTTCTATTGTTTTTACTTCTTTACTATCAGCGCCTATAGCTCTGGCTACGAAGGCAAGTATAAGTATACGAAGAATGATAACAACGGATTTTCTTACTTTTGCCTAGATGGTATTTTCTGCATAATCTGCATCTCTGCTCCTCTTATATACATGCATAAATCCATACTTTGTTCTAACTATGGGATTCTTCAATGGTTCATTAGATTAACATTCTTCTTCATGATCATTAGGTAAATACTTTTGTCGATCAACTTCACAAACTATTACATTTCCTACCTTACAAAACACAATTTTAATTCAAGTACCATCTGCACTAACGATTCAACAAGACAGGACAGGACTCATATCATTAACATTGTAATCGTTTACTCACCGAGCCATGAAATTCTATGTTTGCGTAAAACATATTACGCGCATTCAATTCTTCTGATGGATTATACCTCGTTATTTGTGTAGCGACAAAACTGTCAGTCAGTTTGTTGAAATATGTGAATTAGCGTGTCAAAAATAATGCTGGCATATTGTTAAACCTATTCGTGGTTTATATACTTCATAGTTATTAAAACGAATCTGCTAACAAATGTGAACAATGAAAGGAGAGAATATTGTACTACAAAATACATATTTCATTCAGGGCTGAAACTTCATGCTATATACGTAGATATTCTCATATCTGACGTTATTTAACTACCACAACTTCGCGACCTTTAACACTTACTTTGCCAAACCTAACATATCCAAAAATGTGAACATAATTATGCACATACATGCTCAAAAACTTTCAAAACGCCAAACAGACACTTGAAAATTACTCTCACCGAAAAAGTACCCCGCGGGCATCGCCGGGCGTATTCATACCATTGCAAAACGAACCAAAGGGGTCATTTCACGTCACGTCATGAACCAAAGGTATTAATTTACGTTATTTCATTGAACGCACCATGTTTTCTTCTGTCGACTTCCTTTGTTGTGACTGACAGAGTAATAACGCATTATACCCTTTTAAATTCATTGTTGTTAAGTTTTTGTATACCGTATTATCGGTTGCTACTGTTTAAATTCTGGATCGTCATTCCCTTTTCTTTGGTATGCTCGTTTGAGTAAGTATTGTGGTTGGTTGATTTGTTTTCAACGGAAAGTAATGCGGTTCGGGCGGTCATGTATTGTGCAACAATGTTGCTAGCCGTTTGGTTCACGATTCATATAGCCACTCCTTCTCTTCCTGTGGGTGTTGATGTTCTAGTTGACTAAGTTCTAATTTCATAAACTTGAAGGCACTTGCCTGTTATAATCATTTCTTCATAATCAGCGTATAATGTTCCTACTACTGGGACACAGGCCTCCTCTCTGAGAAAGGGAATGGGACATAATCCACCACGCGGGCCCAGTGCGGGTTGGTGTCATATGTCTTCAATTGTTTTTGTATTTGGTTCTAGGACACGCCGATTTCCTCACGATGTTTATCTTCACCGTCTTGAGAGCAGTGGTGATGAAATTAAATACACCTAGTAAATTGCCTGACTGAGCCACCACTACTCACTAATATTATTAGCTCTTTCTTAGCTCCTGTTAAATATAATATAATTATTTTTGAGTAAACAAGGTTTTCAATTTCATTGCTAACAGAAATTGACGTTAATTTTAAAATTTAGCACCCAGCCTTGTCATCTTTGCAAAAAATAAAGCTTTGTTCTTCTGAAAATCTGAGACAAATAGCGAGTAAGACCTTCGGTGCCCTTCTTAGAAACAATTTATTTACAGAGAATAAGTTATAATAACATCGAGCTACACATGAGACAATATGACAAACATGGCAATTTGCTACAGAATACTGCTTTCATTTCACTCGCTCATATCTCCCGATGTTGGAATATCGTGGGCTAACATTCTGCCCACTTGCTGGGGAAGGATTACGTGTTTCAGACTCTATTGCTTTGTCTTTTTATTTGGTGTAACTGCTTTTGTCTGCTTAGCGTGCTGAGCAATAATAATTTTGCCAAATGAGTTATTTTTTGCACTTGCCATAAATTGTGCTCACAAAAACCCTTTTTCAGCGTTATCATCAAAGTTTCTGAATTTTCTTAGAGGGCGTCTTATTTTTGGAATGTCAGAAGAAACTAAACTTGGTTCTATAGTTAACTCACATGAGATTCGTCCCAGATGATAATGACGGATAAAGGACCTCATATAAATATTAAATCACTGAAACAAGATACCTTTGTAGCAGCAAACGAAAATTCCATCACAAAGAAATCCTCTTCTATCGTTCGTCTCGACACCTAACAACATCCAAACACGGCAATTTGACGCACGCGTTAGTCGCAAGATCCACAATTTCTGCGCAAATATAACGCCATTGTTTCTTTCATTACAAAGTGGGGTCGCGTTTAATATCGCGTGTCGGCCGTGTGTGGCCGGCCTAATTGCTCGTTACATGTTCCGACGTGTTAATATGGATTGAGATTGTCTTATTAATATGTTGTGGGGGTTAGTGAATATATAAAAATGGTTTGAGAAAATATTGGTTACATACATTCTGACCGAACACTTAAAAAAGAATTAGAACCTAATTAATAAGAAACATTCTATGTCAACAGGGTCCCTGGTTTATGATAGGGTTGAGAATGAACGATGAAAAAACGAGAGACTCCAGCCAACTGGCCAAGGGTAATTGGAGGATCACAGTTCTGTTTTATTCTGTAAGTGCGATAGCAGAGGACATCCATGAGGCTCGAAACATATTTGCGAAATCACCAGTGTAAGTCATGTAGAAAATCTAAAGATTACCTCTATTACACTTTATCACCAATTTTCCGCTGACGTCACAAACTTACATCACGCTACTTACGTAAGTAGGGGCGGCAGACGTCGGTGTCGGCAGTGACGGGCGATCGGCAGCCGTGGCGGCAGCCGGTAATTCTTTATGATTGATTATCTCCTGGCTAATGAGCTTCGCCAGTCTTGTTGGGTTAGTGCAAGCAAAGAGGTAGTAGCGATATGGAAAAATACTTAATAACAGCTTTTGTCGTAGTAAATAATTCGTGATGGGAGAAGACTGGAAGATGAGATACCAAACTGGTAGCTGTTAGAAGGATAGCAACATGCATGCCATGATATAACATTTTTTGGGAGCACTAGAAACAATAAAAAAAAAGAAAACATGAAAAATAAAGATGGACATTAAAAGCGTACCAAGACTTATTAAGAAATTGAAAAGCTAAAAAGCAATACGAATCAGAAGAAGACAATGTAGAGAAGACGAGATAATACTCTGATCCAAAATACATATAATTCTCTTAAAACGCCGTCACCTGTAATTCGCGCCTGTCCCATTGTGAATTATGATCGCTTTCCTCCACAATAAGTGCATAAATAGGGGCCGGCTGATGGCTCGGTATAAATCACGCCCATCCATCATCCATGCCGTGCCAATGTAAATATTCTACATCTTTTTGTATCGGCAGAAGTCTCACTGGTACTGAGGTTTAGTTACTAGGCTTATAGGAATATTATCCTTGTGTAAATAGTCGTGTTTTTCTTGCAACACTCGTGCCTGTTACCGTCATCCTATTGCTAGTCCGCTTATCGTGTTTGCTGTCTAAAGCTTTTAAGTTGTATCTTAAAAAGTAGGTTGTTTACCTAAAACTTTCAAAATCCTCTTCAATACCTTCCTTTTTTTCAACAAACACACGTTCTGTGCCTGTATGATTTTTTCAATTGTCTTGTTTAACACCCCTATCATTCGGAGCTCTATCATTAACTTAATCATTTTCAGGAGCTTTCTGTCAGCAGCCATCCTTAGACGTCATATTACTTACATGTTGCTGATAAATATCATTGAAACAGGAACGATATCATCTCCTTTATATCCTACATTTATATTGCACACAAGACGTGACTTCAACAAATAAATACAACACACTACATACACACAGATAGTATACAGCCAAACATCTTGTTCGTGCACTTGCGTCGACGGAAGTCACACGGTCGCTTTCAGATCTGTTACTGAAATAGACAACGGAATTGGACAGAATTGGCGAAAACAATATGTCATTGTTTACTGTACAGTTTGTTTAATTTTTCTTTATCCGTTTCCTGAGAGATCCGTGAGATCACATTTCCTGTGTAGACTGTCCATCCTACTATATAAAATGTCCACCAATGTCAGCCCTCTTTTCAGCTAAGACACGTCAAACAGGAAATACAAAATCAGATTTTCCAGAAAAATATTGTCATTTCACTGTTCGCCTTCAGGAAAAGCATATTCAGATTTTGTAAAATAACCACGGGTAAGGAAGTATTTATTGTAACTGCGAAATAGTTACAGTCAATATTGAATCCCCGAACACAAAGGCAGACTCAAAAATAAAGCGGTTTATGCAAGTCCACAAGACCACAGCGCTACCCACAAAGCTAAAGCTTAAACATTTTACACAAATAAAACTATTTCCGTTTTGAATCGGTCTTCTCTCGACCCTTCTAAGTCTACCTTCCAGCGCTTCAAGCAACTCGGCCACTAAGTGCTTGTCGGACGCGACGACATATACAGCGCTGTATTTGCTTGGCGATCAGATACTACGTGTACAATATTTGTTAGTTTGAAATCTGTCAGCGGCGACTTTCGTTTGTTTATTGGACTTCAATTGTTCGTTGGTGTTTATATGACAGGTTATTGGTTGACAAGTTGTCAATTTATGGTGTTGTTAGTTTGGGAATTGAGTCTGCTATGTATTTTAGTGGTACAGTTCTTAGTCAAAGGGTAAGAAGGAGGAAATATGTACTTACATTCTAATTATGTTCCTCGTTCTTGAAACGCTGACTATCAAAGCACACAGATGACTTTTAAATGATGGAATTGTTTAAACTTCTATTCCAGATAAATGAGAGCTAGAACTAGCACTACATTTATTATTCCGTCTATTAAACAATCATGTTTCTAAACTCATAGAAAAATACAATGACCAAATGTTCAAATAACTCATTCGTGCTAAGCCGAAATTGAAAGTACCCCATAAATTCAATTTAAAACTATTAAAATCTCACATACCGCCATGCTATTAACATGCTCGCTAGTCGTAAAGGGATGGACAAAGTCATTGGTCTCGGATTAAATTTAAATGTCTCATTTATTTGTGAATAGAAGTTGGAATAATTTATACAGACCATGTACAAATATTTGTAAAAAATGCTCTGATTTCAGTCATTGCTATCAGATTTCCCAACGTCACTCACTGATCGATGCAATTATGCCCAATTAAACCTGCATGAATGCTTAGGCATTTTGAAAGTGAAGGGGTTTAGTTGTTTTTAAGCATCTGCGCTTTGCACAGCACCCTTTCACTTTCGTGATCGAAGTCTCTTTCAAGTCTGATGCCCTGGTACTTCTGTCAACAAACAACAGAAAGAAACCCCACTTTACCACACTCCAAATTCAGCTGCTCTACATACCAAAACCCTCAGAAACCTCGTTAAAACAAACGTATGCAAATTCTAGTTATGTTATCGTTCTTATCTGGCTCGAGTCCTGGGGATTAGCTGGGCTCGAGTCTCGGGCTGGCTCAAGTCTGCTCAAACGCAGCGATGCCAAAACTAATCTCCAGCTGAGATTAACGTACAGATTGTGTAATGCATTCAAAGTGTTATGTTAACGTTTTAATGCAAGCGGTTTGATGTTTCTGGGCTGCAACTCTGCAAGTGCAAGTATAGCTTTTAGACTGAAGACACCGCGGGTCTTACACTAATTTTCTGAACTGTTTCTTGGTAATCCTTGTGTCTTGGAGCGAATTTCGAGTTTAGCGCAATGCACCTGCTGTCTAGACTTCGAAATGGACTATGTCTTTCGTTAACCAGATTACAGTAAAGATGATTGGAAGTGAAAAAAAAATTGGTACTTTTCTTTTTTTTCCACTGTACTGAAAAAGCTGGTATGTACACGAAAACTCCGAAGAACCTGATTGGCTGTGATAGGTTGTGTTGAAAAATATTCTGATGCTATTCGGCCCAACGCCATTGCAAATTGATTAAATCTACGGCATGAAGACAGCTAAATTGTATTCTTTTCTGTACAGAGATTGTCACTTGTTTTTGTTTTCGAGCATTGGGGAGTTGAAAAGAAAAACAAGTAACACAGGGGGTTGCATCAACTTGATTTTTGTATGATGAGCTTTTGTTTTAGGAGCATAGTTAGGTACTTACCTATACTTATCAACTTACTTGTCCTTAAAATTATTTCAATGTAAAAATCTTGAAGAAGTAGTAGACGTTGTCAGTCTGTCGTTTTACAACTGTTTTTTTTTTTGTTTGTTTTTTCGTTTTAAATACAAACATTTAAACTCACATACACAAACAGCCAGACCCGGAACAACTACTTGTAGTAGGCCATACAAATATTTGTTCCGTGCGGGAATCCAAACCGCGACACGCTGCGCAGCAGTCAATCGCTTAACCACTGCGCCAACCGTGCCGTCGAATTGTGGGGTTTTTAACCATACATTTTTTATGTTTAAACGTCTTACGTCGCCGTTCTTTAAACAACATTTATAATTAATAAACTTTGTTAGACCCAATAATTTCTGGTGTATCTAATAAGAGCCATTAGGTAGCTCAATCGTGACACATCAAGTCATGACATAATGTGGTCTGTCTCGTCACGGTCGGGCACGGTCGGGGCTCTGTCGTTTGTCGGCACGATTGATCCTGTCATGGCCGCCATGAGGAGAAACATACGGTGATGACATGGTGTTTCTGACGGGAGGGCTGATTTACTTGTGGTTATGTTATTATGTGACAAATCTCGTCATATATACCGTAAATCTAGTTGTGAAATTAAAAATACAATAGTAGGTAATACGATGTGGAAAGTTTATGCAGAGTTTTCGTGATTTGGTTTTCAATTATTCATTAATCTGCATCTGCATCTGATAAAAACTCGGAATAAAGTCTTAAATTAGAAGATGTTTAAATTGTTAGTACCTAATATAGACGTTAATATTTTAGTTGCATTTAATTATACAAGTCTGCTTTGTTAAAGTGACATAAAGATAATTAATATTAATAAAAGTTCAAATAGTCAACAAATCTATTGTTTAGAGGTGTAATTTAATTTATAATGTTTTAATTTGACACATAAATATTAATTACTTTATCATTAGGATCTCTCTAAATATTAAACAGAAACTCTAATTACCATTTTAAATTGTTACGAAGAATATAACAATATAATGTGAAACTGCTAGCAACTACATACTTGCTTACTTTTATTCATTCATTCCTAATTGTCTTCTTTACAACACTAATCTCCTTTTCTAAAAAAAACACAAAGAAGTGCTTAAAGCATAAAACTTTTGCTCATAATATTAAAGATAAGCAAGAGCATTAACACGCTATTGTCAGAAACTAGCAAAAGTATCATTTTAGTACCCACAGTAAAACTATAAAGATTTGGAAAGATTATAGAAATTGCGATGACTAAGCCATTTGTTTATGAAAACTAAACAATGAGAATGCGTTTTCACAATCGTAAAACCAGTGGGTGGTCCCCCACCCGTACATACAAGTTTGGGGTTAAAAAGTAAACTCACGTTTTACCTGAGATTATGCAACGGTATTAGGAATTTTAAATATCGCTCCAACAGAGCTATAAAATTATCATGATGAGGATGTTTCTACAAAAGAAAGTGGTGACAAATGCGATAAATTTTCTTAAACACGCATAAATTCACAGATATAATATAATACGCCGAATAATAATACGAAAACAGCCCATAAAACAGTCATAATACAAAGCGAATAACAAAACGCAGCAACAAATCGTTCAGAAAAATCTCTTGACCCACATTAAGCTACAAAGGTCCGCCCACGTCGAGATGACACTAAAACTAAATTATTACTAAGCCGCCGTTTACCAGCTTCGCAGCTATTCAATTTCCCATGCTATGCATCTCAGTCGTCGCATCCACTCCTTTGACTGCGCGATGCATATTTTATATAATCCTTTCATCAAAACGTCGAGTTCGCGGAAAGCGCTTTTAGTAATTCTCGCGAGCGAGCGAGAAGGAAGCCGCTGACAAACGGGGTGTCAAACAGCGGTGGGGATAAGACGCCAAAGCTCCCGCAGAGCACACAGAATGCAAAAATGGCGAGGCGACTAGTGACAAGGTGTCAGGAGGGGGGCACGTCACACCGCGAACCTCAGTTCAGAGCCGTCCGTCGCGGCAACCGCACGTCTCGTTCCGCTCCGTACACACGCCGCGACTAGTGACTTGTGTATCATGTGCTGACACCAAGCCTTGGATTTTGTGAAGTGATATTGTTCTGTGTTGTGGATTGATTATATTTTTTTAAGCTGGAAAAGGATATCGGACTGTGGAGCAACATGCTCACGTCAAGCAATCAGTATTTGCGACCGGATTACCTGTCGCCGCTTCCGACAACGGTAAGTTTGATTGATGATGACAAACTCGTGTTTTCTTATCCTTGCGCTTGCGTTAGGTATAATTTACTTTACATTAGCGTTGCTGGAAAGTTTGTTGGTTGTATCCAAAGGGAATTTATTTTGTATTACTGTTTCATTTGAAACACTGTCATTATATGTGACTGATAGTATAGTTACTGATAGTTTAAGCAAATAACTTCTTAACGATAGAATTCTTTAAAATATTGCAACAGCTTTCAACGAACTATTCTTCATGGAAATAAAGGCAAACTACTCACAAAAGAGAAAATCCTAGATAGGTTCTCTCTGTAAATAAAAGATAACTAAAAAAAATAATAGACAACAACAAACATAAAATCCGGGAACACTATAAAAGAAAGAAGGAAACTAAAATGAGATAATAGTAATGAACTTGAAAAATGTACCCTTAAGTTATTCAACAAAAACAAATAAACCTTCAACGGGCTACAACTTCAGTAAATGACGGATACATTTTCCGCGAACCTTCTAAAATGGAACAATCGTTCCGTGAAAAGGCTTCACGAGGATTTCAACAAGTATGTTGAATGTAACTTCATGACAATGAACAATCAAATGATACTGAAAAAAATTTGTTGCAGGGGGGTTACCACCAGCTCTTATAGCAGGGCAGAAGTTGAACTGCACTGCTTTTTTGTACTTAGTCATAGAACAAAAAAGCAGTGCAGTTCAACTTCTGCCCTGCTATAAGAGTCTACCCTACGTCAACAGGGGGCTTACCACCAGGGTAAGCCCCCTGTTGACGTAGATCCGAAAATAAAATTCGAGGACATGAAAGATTACTTATACTTAAATAGTTTAGTATAAAAGATAAAGGAACTGAAGTAGTTCATTTAAGTTCAGGCAATAGAAAAAGCTCTCTTACGCTTTTTTATGCTATTACCTGAACTTTAATTAACTAGTTCAGTTCTTCAAACTGAGAAAATATAGAGAGGTTGTAATTTCAAATTTATTTATTTACTAATCATAATTTTTATAAGAATAGAATACACCCCCAAACTAGGCATTTGACTGTATCTTGGGAATCGGGCATTCAGAAAATCATAAAGAAAATTAAAACAAAGTACCGATTATTCTCATAATCCTTTGTAATGCAACGCTAATGAAAATCATATTTTAGTATTAACACGTGTGTGTAAATATTAATATGGCGGCGAAATTTCATCAAGTTTGTTAGTAGTAAACTTCATGAGGGCGAGCTTAATTTAGCGAAATTGATTCAGCGGTAGGTAATAAAATTCGGAAAACTATAGAGAGGTTTCAGAACCATTTTAGTACCATTTCAATAACATTTTACTAAATTCTTTCAACCATTGTTCATATTACATTAAAAACTGCAAAAAAAAAATCTTTAAAGCTTCACTTTCATGACAGACGAAAGCCATTAGCTTTTCATTGTATTTAAAATTACTTGTTACAATATTTTAACTACCACCCATCTATTTGAAAGACGTCTCGTAATTACTACATTAAAACAACAATCGTCTCTGAAGCGCTAACAAACAAGCAATTAGTATTTCGAACTAGACTCTTATAAGATTCGTATCGTCGCTAAAATAAACTTTGACAAAACACCGTGAGTAAAACAGAAAACATATTCCCGACACATAGCGACGGTTGAGCGGCGGCAATAGACGTGACAACACGCCACAAGTTCAGGCGTGCCGCAAATTCAGCGGCACAAATTGCCCTTTTCACTGCGAGATTACATCATGCGGGAGCCGAGTGAAATGTCAAGCGGAGCCGACGGCTGCCAGACGCGCGGATAATGGCGCGTCGGCCGCGTGATTGGACGCCCGCCTCCCCCGTCCCGCACCCCCGCGGTCCCTTTGTACGCCCGTCACTCGCAACCTCGACCCGACGTTTCATTTCATAAACTGCCTCTCTTTGTTGCAGCTCGACGCGAAAAAGAGCCCGCTGGCGCTACTAGCGCAAACCTGCAGCGCTATCGGCGCGGACTCGCCCAACCCCAAGCTGATCTCCGCCGCCGAGAAAGCGAGTAAGAAGTACGATGAGAAATCGCACGTACCCGACAACAAGCCTAGCTTTAAGCCTTACGAATCGTGCCTAACAGCGAGAGAAAAGACTAGAACACCTGACGACCGAGGGTCTGTCAACGCCTCGTCTAAGACTCCGCTCTCGTCGAAAGGCAGCGCGTCCACCACACCAGTACAAGCACGCTGCGCCAGTAACCAGAGTTCCTCGTCACAGAGGACTCCACCTCCCGCTCACCGGAAAACACCGTCAGAGAAGTCGGACGAGAGGTCCAGCCCACTGCACGGCTCACCCGTGCCAACTAAATCTAACTCAGAGTCGATCAGTATCTCATCTGCATCGAAGTTACCGTTCACTCCCTCCTCTTTATCGTCCAGCGCAGACACCAAAGAACATTCGAGCTTCAAGCCCAGCATACCTGTTTCTACATCCGCCTTCCTCGGTGGATTACACCATAGCGGATTTCCTTTACAAATGGACCTAATGACCAGTAGCCTGATGGCTGCACAGCACCACGCATTAAAGAATGGATTAAATCCGTACCTCGCGTATGCTAGAATGAAGGCGCCTGGAAGTGATCTAGGAATCTGCAGAGATCCTTACTGTACGGGTTGCTCACTAAGCTCACATTTGCTCAAATCCGCCGTATGTCCGGCGGGGTGTGCTCAATGCGATCATGCCAAGACTCCATTTCCGTTACCTACTAATCACCCCGCGGCAGCGGCGTATGCTCATGCACAGTTAGCTGCTTTAGCGGCCGCTTCACAGTTGCCCTACGTATGCAGTTGGATGGCAGGAGACTCTGCGTACTGTGGCAAGCGGTTCGCCTCATCAGATGAACTGCTACAACACTTGAGATCACACACTGCGAGCGGCGAATCGAGCCCGAGCCTGTCGATGCTGAGCGCGACGCACCCGCTGCTGCAGCGTACGTATCCGACGCCGCCGCTGTCGCCACTGACTCCTCGCTTCCACCCGTACAGCAAGCCGTCGCACCTGGTGTCGTCGCCGCCGCTGCCGTTCCCGATGCCCCCGCACCCCTCGCTGGCCGCGTACTTCCCACCGTACCCGCTGTTTGGCCCGCGGCCTCTGCACCCTTGAGGACCATCGGCGCTCCACGGACACAAGAAGGGGGGCGCCGACCGCTAACGCCCATGCCAAAAGGACAATCGGAACCGAAGTCTGTGTACATATAAATTAGTGTTCTTCGGGTTTCTAGTCGGCTCATATCATCGACGGAAGTGTTTGCCCCTGTGGGGGTCGCGACAGCTGTGATCTCTAACTCGTAATCATTATAATTAGTGCACTGAACGCTTGGTCGTAACCGCGTGCGCGGATTTTAATTTTCTAGTTAGACTAACGAAATTTTTATGTACCAAATCTATAGATTGTAATTTAAATTGATTTTTGTAATTTAAGTTGTTGCAATTAATTAGTGAGGGTTGTTAATTGTGTTTGTATTTTTTTAAGTGAATGTTTAATGATTTGGCGATACATTGATCTATCACATATCTTTGTAATTATGTGCGTTGTGACTGAAGGTTTCTCGTAGACGCATGGTAGTCCCAGTAAATTAGTGTTACAGATAACATGTTACCGCAACTATTCCTCGTTTATATTTATATAATTGCTACTTTCAGTTTTCAAATTGATAAGATCTTAGATGAATCTCACGAATACACTTTACTTTAAAATTTACATTCTAATGCTTGCAAAACTGGCACGTTATATTTTTATGTGTAACTATAAATTAATGTTTACATAGTACACTATCAGAATGTTAAGTAAGGACACGTTATAATAGAGTGAAAGCGGAATGCGTGTACAACATTCATAATAAAGTAATGGACACTGTAATACTTGCAACTGATAACTGTTGAAATAAAAATTTGTTGTTATAAAGGGCATAAAGCGAAAAAAAAAATATACGTAAATATTTAATTTGAAACTGCAGACTTTGATTACTGAAACCCTTTACAAAATACACAATGGTCGAAAGCACTGATTGAATAATGACGAGTAAATAATGAATTCAAGAAGCGTACGCATCAATATATTATATCATTCAACTATTTCATAATGTGTATAATTTTTTTTTGAAAATGCTGGCATCTGACAATTCACCACAAGTTTTCTTAAAAAACGGATACTTTACGACGATATATACATTTTTTTATCTTTTCACTGCAGTTCCGAACAATGTAATTATTATTCACAAAGTTGCAAACAGTAAGAACTTATGAATATTTAAACACCGCTGTGTGAGAAAAACTTTACTCTCGCAGTTTTAATTTATCGCCTCATTGGTAGTCAGTAAACTCGAGAAATAAAATCCAGATTAAGATTATTGGGTCAGACAAAAGTAGGTACCATTGATTTTTTGATAAAAAAAAAAAATAAACAAATGACAGTCTGGGATACAAAAAAGTTAATATAGACACTCATTTACGGAAAGCAGAGGTGGCTCCAATTTCCAGAAGCTCTTTATTGGTCATCCTTATACAAAATTAAATGCATACAATCATTATTAAGACATAATCCTAACTACAATACAGACATAAAAGAATTATTAGAGCAACACTGAAGAAAAATCCAAGTAGGGAAGTCACGCATCTTTTGTAAATTAGGAACATAGAATAAATATATATATGGCAACACTTGACCCAATTGTTTAACAGCAACACACTTTCAACTAGAATCAAAACCCAAATCCACTGCTCCATAGGTTTAAAAAATCCGTCTGCTCAGCAACGTGAACGACGCAATGAACGTTGTTGAATTGTCAAGATGAAACGCATTGCCTATTGTGTGTTCCGCAGTTACCTCGCTGTATCTACGAGCCAAGAAGATTAATAACGACACGGATAAGAAAAAAAAAAGCAACTACTAGCTCCAACCCACACACATGATGCAACAGAACGAATAAACGATATTTTTCAGAAGGCATGACTCAAACGTCGTACGTAATTAGGACTGTTGCGGCTTCCACTACAATAAATTATAAGCAATTTATCTGTCTGTCTGTCGCCATACATCACGAACTGTGCAGCATTTACTAGCGTTGAAATATTATGACCAATGTGCACAGTGGACGCACCATTTGTTAGCCGAGCGAGCCAAGCATTATCTATAAATGCTACATTATGAACGTGTGAAATGATTTTTAGGTTGCAATTTATTATGTGGGTTTATTTATTTGATTTATTTGTTAGGGATAGGGTTTTTCCAGTACTTACTTAATTAATATACATTCGATTTTCATTAATTAAAATACAGTGACATAGTAAGTAGTGACTTGTAAACAAGTTCACTGAATAAACATACAATGACCAACTAATTAGAATAATTAAAGAAGTTTCCAACACTACCTAAATGAAATTTACATCCTATTTAGCAATTAAATTATAAATTAAAATAATATATTAAACGCCGTTACAGACGCTAGCCATAATAAACATTAAATAAATTATAAAAACGCTATTCATTTTATTATAACTAATGGAAGTTACAAAAACAATGTTAGTATGTATTTATGTATACTTATGTATAATAAAACTTTATAGTTTCCTGCTGATTTCGAAATATATATGCCAAGAAGCATATTGAAATTACAAAACATATATTTAAAGTATAATTCTCGCATTATTATATTCATTAAAGTCGTAAACGAGTATAATATGTCTTTGTTTCGTTCATTTTATTATGTTTAACAGTCTTTTCGATTGTTCTTGAAGAAAAACTCAGTTCTAAATACTTAAAAAGCAGGTCATGACTTTGTGTACTTGGGGAAAACAATTTAGTTTTCTGTTAGCAATTTATTTAGTGTCAGCTGTAATAGTTTATTCTTTTCTACGAATTTCAACGCTATTAATTCAATGGCTTTCAATTTGTCGATCGGTGAAACTTGGAATTCTTTTTCTTATTATTCAATGTACTAAAAGCCATTTTTCCACATAACGTGTGGTTTAAAAACGATTTTGAAAGCGAGAATAGAATGGGTAATATGAATTGTTTTAATGCAACAATAATTCTCAAGAGCGGCACGGAGGGTTGGTTTGTATGCGATTATTAGTAAAAAAACCTTACATGGAACTTAACATAACTGATCAAAAGTGTGTGTATAATACGCCTTTCCCATCAGGGAACATTAATAATTTATTTTAAGCATTGATAATTTCTAGAAATGTTATAGAAGCTTCCGCGCATTTTGCCGAAGCAATCTTTCCTTGCCTGAAAACTAGTAACTGTGCCATTGGTATTAGGTATAAACCACGCCAAAGAAAACCCACATAAATACTGATACATAAATCTGCTCAACTTCCGTCCGACAATCGCATCATTCACCCTAGAGTTACGAGCGCAGACTTATGATACATCTCGCCAGATATTGAATTAATAAGATGTTGAGACTGCGTGCACTGAAGTTCATTATACGTGGATTATTTATGTTTTAATGTAACGTAGTAGCTGCAGTGGGTTTTGGACGAGATTCTTTTAAAGCAAATCAATATATGTTATTTCATACAACCTACCTGGGCACTTGTGAAACGTCAGAAGCTAGGTGCACGGATCCAATTGGTCATTTAATATGGAGAACCGGAAAGAAACTCCACGGTTATTTTTTTTTTAATAATTGGCTTTTACAATGGTTTCAAATTACAGTGTTAACAGGTATGGGACGACAGGGTAGACCTGTCAATAAGAACGAGGTACTTAAAAGATATTAACTTAAGAACCAGGTAACCCGGCACTTAAAATAGAAAATGGTGTACAAATGTACTTTTTAAAGCTATAAAAGGAAAGGCGTGAACACACTTAGAAGATTTTCAACACAAGACTTAATTGGTGTTGCACTGGTGCATGATTTTACGGGGTAAAATTAGGGCATAATTTCCAGTGGTCTACTTTCTAACTACAGCAACGAAGGTACGGACCCGTCCGAAAAAAGTTGATTCGACCCAAGCTTTTATTTATCGTTAATTAAAAAGAAGCAGCAATAAATTACAATCTAGCCTAAAAGACAAATAAGCAATTTAAATCTAACTTATTTTTTTACGTGAGAATTATATTTAACTTAGAATAGTGTTGATTGAACTTGTGTAAAGTATCACAGAAGTTTGTTCCACTTTCTTAGAGTCTGATATGATGATATGAGCACTTAATTGCTCATGTGTTATATGTGTGTCATTGTCACTATTATTTCTACACCGACTCAAGTGACAAATTAAATTTTTCGAACGGGCAAAAACTCATCGCGTGAAGAGACAACTACCAAATCATGTTGTCATTCACACAGCCAGTCTAATGCTGTCGGTGTATTGTAGCTACAGGAATACTTTTAGAAAACCTGTGCGAAAAGTCTCGTCGACGTTTTTAGTATTCGGAGTAACAGACTTTTCAATGCAGTTTAAGATTGGCTTAAACAAAACCAAAGTTGCAGTTGTATTAAAAGAGCTTAAAATAAAAAAAAAAATCCTGAAAACGAATTTTAAAGTTCCGTCACCTACTGAATTAAAAAAACACTCGGTCGCTGAACATCACATGGAGTGGCGGCGGAGTTTCAGTTGCCTGTTACAAGCATGAAAGATTTTTCAGGTGATTGGGTTCTCAATAACTCATTTAACGACTATCAACTGACAACATGCAGTCTGTCAGGCAGTAGGCATACATGACATGGTATTTTCATTTAAACCAAAACACTAACCAATGGCAAAGGTAAAAAAATGGGTGTTATGTTTACCACATAATTTTCGAGAACCTCTTGTAGGGTGAATTGGTGAAGAAAGAAAAATAGATAAACTTGATGTTTTTAACTTCTTTTTACGTAACACCATCATCAACAAACCATATACATAACATAACATGACGCTCGTATATCCGAGGGGTTCGGCAGAGGTGTACTTAATAGTACACCCATATTTAGCCAGGTATGTATAAGTTCAATGTAATAAGGATCGAACCAATTGCTATCAACCGGGACCAGATCCAGACTCCTGGCTGCTACCGAGAAATTCCAGGCGAAAAACCCCAATACCACTTTGCCCGACCCGGGAGTCGAACCTAGGACCTGATGCTCAGCAGTAGCGCTTGTGACTACTACACCAACAAGGCAGTCTAATTAAAATCCTATCAACCTACTAAACTATTCAATTCTAATAACTAAAACTACACTACGAATCGCTAATCCCATGACATCGAAATCAGATTATTCGCTTGCAAATCAAAAGCTATAAAGCGAAGCGGAAACCAACACGCATTAGCATAACCATCAATTTGTCTTACAATTTAATATTAAAATGAATATACACGTTTCATTTTAATAAATGAATTAGATATCTAGCGACGCTTTGGCTCGACAACGGATGTCTTTGGTCATTTATTATTAATATTTTCGTCGTGGTAAATTGGTTTTGTCATCACTCTGACGTTATGGCTAGGAGATGAAACGACCGATTTTAGAGCTGGAGGATGCGAGTCAAAACCTCATCATCATCTACCTAGCCTTTTCCCAACTACGCCGGGGTCGGCTCCCAGTCTAACCGGATGCAGCTGAGTACCAGTATTTTACATGGAGCGACTGCATATATGACCTCCACAACCCAGTAACTGGTTAATACGATACCCATTGGTAAGGCTGGTTGTCAGAATTTCGGGTTTCTGATGACCCGTAACGACTGCCAAAAATCCACAAATGACAGCCGGGACCAACGGCTTAGGCTCGATTTATATTGCTGTGGAACGGAAAGGAAGCGATTTTTTTTTTGAACAAATTATAATGAACTTTATGTCAATAGTGTAACGCACAAATTAGATACACACATACGCACAGGTCGCGCAATTTCTGGAAAATTATCGCGCATTCTCGGGAATTCCCGCAAAAACACGCTCGTATCCAGTTTGTACGTTAGACAATTGACATAAAGCTCATTTTGCTATGTATAATATCGCTACGAAAACTCGCTTCAACTTCGTTCCGCGGCAATGTAAATTGAGCCTGAGTTTAAACCTGGAAAATAGAAAATATGCATCATCATCATCATTATTCACAGCCCAACTTCACCCACTCCTAAGCACTGGCCTGTTTTTTCGTGTGCGAATCCCCACGTTCCAATGCCAGTTTTATCCAGGTTCAACCCGCGATGGTAACAATACTACCCATCTCGCCACCCGCCGGACGACCGACACTTCGTCTCCCAGTTTTTGGACGCCACTAGGTCACTGCCTGACTCCACCGGTCACCGCTGTGCCTTGCCAGGTGTCCTGCTCAACTCCATTTGAGTTCCATAACTCGTTTCACGTTTTCCAGAGTGGCAGGGACATTGACGCGCAAACTGTTACCATGGATTCAGTACATAATTCGTTCAAACTCAAACTATTTATTTCAAATAAACCAATTGCAGGCACTTTTGAATTGTCAAGGTCAGTCAAAATGATGAAGCTAGTTGAAATATTTAATCGGATAATTGAAAAAATACTGGTTCGTACGTTTTGACCGCGTAGGTACACTTTTCTATGAAACAGTAGATTTTTTTTAGACAACCTTCGAAAATTATCTACGTTAGGAGGTCCAGAATCACGTGCTGAATTCATTTCATAGTTACAGTTTGCGCGTATGTGTCTCTGCCACCCTGTATTGTATGTAAACATTATGTTGTAACAGTTCTGTGTCCGATTGTACCTTACGTGTCGGTTTGTCGTAATGTCAGTAATGTCTTTGTTGATTGTTCCGCCGACTGTCGGTCGCTGCGTTTGTAGTGTTTGTACATTGCTTCATTACAACTAACAGCACACTTTGTGATTCTCCACATGAGGTGGAAATGAAGGTAGGTTTTGTTAAAAAAAAAATACGTAGAAAAGCCGTTGCTTGATTCCAGTGTACAGACGCCAGCAGGTCAAGCTACCCGAAACTGTCAAATTTTCCCAATCAACCTTGAACCTAATGTTTCAGCAATAAAGTTGAAAATCTATTAAAGAAATTTGACAGATTGTAGTAGCGTGATGTGCTGGCGTCTGTATATTTTAGTAATAGTTCGGCGAAAGCGGTCTTGAATTGTACCCGCTAAAGTCGTATACTTCAATCTACATCAGATTTGCTGTTTACAGAAAAGAATAAGAGGCTTTCATGATCTATGAGTGCAACTTTGACCAGCACCCTCATTGTGTAACACACTCATCATCTGCCGAGCCTTTTCCTAACTATATTGGGGTCGGCTTCCAGTCTAACCGGATGCAGCTAAATACCAGGGGGCCTACTCCAAATTGCAAAGTGCGAATGTTCGGATCGGACCGACACATGGCCGAACCGAATATTATTGAAAAATGCGAAAAAAGTTCGGTTTGGCTCAGTTGGGTCGGGACCATAGTCAATATTCGAAAGAGTGTAGGAGTGTAGTCGGAACCAACCGAACCAAATAGTAACTTCGTAACAGGAAACGGCCGAACATTCGGCCGGTACTACTTCGGAGTAGACCCCCAGTGTTTTACATAGAACGACTGCCTGTCTGACCTCCACAGCCCAGTTACTGGGTAAAACGATACCCTAAGTAAGACTGGTTGTCAGACTTTCGGGCTTCTGACCCTTAACGATTGTCAAAGATCCACGAATGGCAGCCGGGACCAACGGCTTAACGTGTTTACCGAGGCACGGAGGGGTCTTGGTAAGTATGTGAAGATGGTCACCCATCCATGGACCAACCGCGGCAAGCGTAGCTTTAACACTATCAATCACAATCTGAATAATTTTGAAAGATATTGCTAATCCATTGCTTCATGTGTTCGAAAAATGTATCTGCTCAACAACGTAAACTAAAGCAATGAATGTTGTTGAACTGTCACAATGGAACTCATTCCTACTATTCGCGCGATACGCAATTACCCCGCAGGGTGTGAAGGCTGAACCGACTTAGGCTTAACGTGGGTAAGTATGACAAGTAGAGATGTTTAGTCAAAATTTTGTTTCACTAAGGGCAAATGTCTCCAAACTTTTATACCTAGAAAAAGTCTTATCCTGAGCATACATTTTGAATTTTTTCAGTACAAGTCAGACAGTTTTTCCATACTAGAACTGTCAGACGTCAATTTTAATCCACGGATAAAAGATATCTGACGTTGGTAAAATCGATCAGCCCTAAGTGTAAAGATTGTTCAGTCAAAGTCAATCTATATAAAAGATATAAACGATTAATAGGGTATTTTTTTTATTATTTCACCTTCCTTAAGTATTGACATAGCAATAAACACCCTGTATAATCATTTACACAAATTGACCCTTAAATTATACCTTAATTTATACCTTAATTACTATTTCATTTTAATTAAAAGAAAATAATTAACTGTTTTTCTCCTTATCGAGCATTTAATATGTCAACTTTTTTATGAGTTACCGGGTTAATATTTTATGATAAGGAAACTTACTAATGTACCGGCACCGGATCAAACCCGGAACCTTGGCAAGCAGGTGTAGCACGCAGTCAATGGGGTCAACCTGTCCTATAGACTTATTTACATACTACATATAATTTAAACTACGCCACGTCGGTTTTGATATATCGCAGGTAAGGGAGGAGGGACGGCAAATTAATTTTCTTTAATTAATTTGTTGGTTGTTGTTTTTTTGTTGACGGTGCTGGTAAGGTGTGAATGTTAAATGCAGGTTTTGGTGGCGTTGTTTTCAACTTTACATAATTTTATAATAAGTGGAAGGCGAAAGTGCAACTAAAGACAATACTGACCTGCATATTCAGGATGTTATTAAATACTCTAATTTACTGAAACAACCAAAATATTAAATGTAGCATTTGGCTAAAATACACATCTTATTAAATAGTTTTGTTCTTCCCGTAGTTATTTTTTTACAAATAAGTACTTACCTACATACTTCACCACTTTTAATAAAACTTATTCACAAAATCTCATAGAACGTTCCAAATGATCTAATTTAACAGCCATGTAAATACGTTTCATTTATTCCACCGACTGCTAATAGCAAGTAATTTGTATTAAAAAAATGGCGTTGAACAGACGCTCAGCTAATTTCCGCTGCAGACCGTACCACTCATTCCTCTACGTGTCGTTTACGGCACGGCAGTGTTGATACACGCGGCGGTTCAAAGGCGCCGACCGCTTTGATCTCGCCGCTCACCCGACGCCATGACACTTTGTACACTCGAGTAAAAAAGTGCAAAAGCCTTTTTAAATGTTAATTTTTATTGACGCGAAAATTATTGGCAATAATGTCAGAGTAATTAGCGTTTACGTAGTACGAGTTTGGTGACGGTAATTACTTTAGTTGATGACGAAACATTTAAATGTCGGGAGTTTCGCTAAAAAAATAATTTACAGTAGTTTTGAAAATTAATGTGGGGCAATAATTTACTGAGTGCCGGAGCTTCCTAATTGAAATGAAAATAAAGTAGTCTCATTTCATGTTGGTTCGGTCATTAAGAATAAATGCTTTTTAACGATAATGTAAAGAAAACTTTCTGTACTATTTCTTAGAAGCTATATTTTATTTTTAATTAAAAAATACAAAAATACATAATTGCCTTGCAATGACGTGGGTTAATTTAATTACCTTTACCTTACTTTTTCTCTTCCGTCTGAAATAAGATAAATTATAACTTACAACTCCACGTATTCCATGTTCTTATATGGCTAGCTGTTAGTTACTTGTCCTGTCAGTCATACCAACATGATGCAAGAAAAAAAAAAAAAAAGAACTAAATGTAGAGGAAACGATCTGGTGTTACATTCGCAAGAGGCCGGATAGCAACACGTTACCCAACATGTAGTGCACTTTCAAAATATTGCCGATACTGTGGAGTGATACATAGGTGAGGTGATTTTCTACCTTGTAGATAACATGACATATGTTTGACCACCAGAATAAACTGAAGCAGTCGAGGCTAACCTTCCAGGCTCGCTTAACTTTCTAGAAGAAGCTTATGTCCAATTGTTGCAGCAGATTGCATAAGGTCAAGTAGAGGGTCCTCCGCCTCCCGCATCCAGTCTGCCCCAGCCACCTTTTTGAGATCATCTGGCCATCTAGCTGGGGAGCATCCCACTCTACGCTTGCCGATACGCGGTCTCTACCAGGACTCATCTGTTCCACCGGCCTTCGGTCGTTCGACAAATATGGCCAGCCCACTGCCACTGCGGTGCGGTGCAGCGGTGTTGTGACACAGCATGGGAGAGGCCTATGTCCAGTAGTGAACTGCGATAAGGTAAGATGATTGAAGTAGAGGGTAACAAAGAATGAGAAAGGAAGTGCAATAGTTATTTATTTGAACCCTAAAATTAACATTTATAAACGACTTGACAGAAACCTCCTTGAACGAAGACTTCCCAACTATACAAAAACCGACAATTCTAGTCTAAATGTAACCCACATTAACCTTTTACCATTAGCAAGTCTGGCCAATAAAATAAAACAGTAACTCTTCAACGAAATGCAGGAGGAGCGGTCATCGCACCTACCGCGTCGCTGATTACATCCGCGCGGCGAAGTAACCACGACAACATCAAGATATACATAGATACACATCGAGTATAAGCTGACCTCGCATTGTAATAATAATCTTCCGACCGAGTTTCGGTCTCAGCGTCCAATCTCAAAGGAGACTAGTCAAGATCTATGCTAGTACACAAGCGTGTTAGTAAACATAGGTCCACTCCTTCTCACACTCTCATAGTCCGATGGGACGGCAATCCGACACGGCCGGGGAGAAATCAGGCACAGGACCGGTGTTTTCCGAGGCACGGAGAGGGTCACCAATCCATGGACTGATCGCGACTCTATCGCTTAGCCACGAGCCCCATATTGTATAGGCTTTTCGTACAATGAGAGGTCAGCGTATACTGGAAAGTTTTAGTTTGAAATGTCGTCATGAGTATCAACGGTAACGGCGAATTGTGGCTGTCTAGCTCATGCCCCACTGGTTTCAAGGTAAAAAACTGTCGACCACGTCTTAGGTGTTAATGATTTTGATGAATTGTGAAGTAAGTATTTTGTCGCGGCTTTTTGTGGTTCAGAAGGTGGATGTGTGATGGTGAAAGATAAGGTGACTTTATCGAAAGGCGAGTTTTGTTCTGGTGTGAATGTCTTTTTAGTTTTAGACATAGCAGTGAATGTCATTTTATGTGATATGAGCAGTGATGGCCCAGAAAGCAATGGAGTCACGGCCGTTACCCTTAGGTTCGAACCCAGACAGGCACTTTACTTTGTGTAAATTATTTCGTCACCACTGCTCTCAAAACGGTGAATGAAAATATCGTGAGGAAACCGGCATGTCTTAGAACCCAAAATTCGAAGATATGTCACATCTGTCAACCCGCACTGGTCCCGCGTGGTGGATTACGGCCCACTCCCTCTCACCGAGAGGAGGCCTGTGACCCAGCAGTGGGAAAATTATAGTCTGACTAAGCTATATGACATCTACGATTATTTTTATAGTGTCCTATGCCCAGGAAAAGTAGCAGGTCCTTACGACACATTAAAGGGTGTGGAGTGATTTCTTTCTTTTCCTTTTTTTCTTTCTATGATTAAAGACTTTTAGCTACGAGAGTCTCGCGTTAATAAGCTATTCTAAAATATCAACCTTTAAACTTCATTATAACCGGCCTAGATTTTAAGAAAACTTTAATATCTATAATTTGTGACATTAATGTTAAAACTTGCGCATTGACAATTTAGGTACCTTCATGTAGCCTAAGGCTTACACACAATTTCTATAAATAACACCGCTCTCCTCGCCAGTACTCACCCGATTTACATTACATAAAGATATCCATATTTTTTCCATGAAACGTGAGTAGTATGGTGGTACAGTCAAAGTCAATAATCTGAAGTGGTAAAGCAATGGGCAGATAAGCATCGTACAGTCGAGTGGAAGAGTGATTAACGTAGCCCCGCCACTTTGAAGCCGCTGCGCGTTGTCAGCTCAGATTAACGTCCGCTACTGAACTCGTGTCTAGTTTTTCTTTTTTTTTTTTTTGTTTAACCTTTTTGTGTGCGAAGTTACTTCGGTGGAACAAATTGTTATTTACTTAGTTTCGCTTTGTTCTTGTTTTCGGACGCGATTGGGATGAAAAATGTTCCTGGAATTAATCTGTGCGATTTCTTATTGTGCTGGCAGTTAAGTTAGGGAATGGTTTGGTGGAACAGGTGGTAAATATTAATTAGTTAGTCAGAAAACTGACTATATTGTTATTTTAATTACATAGTTCCAGTTAATCATGAAGTGGTTCAGTTGTGTCGGCCCCGTCTTACAAGTTGTATGTCATGAGTTCGAACCCAAGCAAGCACTTTACTTTGTGTTTTTAATTCCATCACCACTGCTCTTAAAACGGTGAAGAAAAACATCGTGAAGAAACCGGCATGTCCTAGAACCAAAACTTCGAAGACATGTGATATCTGCCAACACGCACTGGGCCCGCGTGGTGGATTATGACCTTCACCCTCCCATAGAGAGGAGGTCTGTCTCCCAGCAGTGGGAACATTATAGGCTGATTCTGCTGTGAGGTGGTTAATTAATAGCAGTAAGACATCTCAGATCAATTAAAAATAGCGCACAGTTGCTAATTTGCCTGAACTAGGTTGAACCTGTGCTTAAGGCTAGAAAGTGCATAAATACTTAATGAAATAAATTAACAATAAATATAACTTAGAAACTAAATTAAAAACTTAGGTAAATAAAAGTAAAATAGCGTGTTAGTAGTTTTATTTGCAGACAATAAGTAGGTCTTCTGTGCATAATCGATGGTTAGTAAATAATTAAGTAGGTATAATTTTTTTACAGCTATAGTAATTTAGTTTATAGATACTTAGTTTTCTATTTAATCTATTGTACAGGAATGGACCTAAGAATGTTATAAATCTTTCTACAAAGACATGTTTTGAGGCTGCATTAGACATGCATACTAGATCATTCCGTCTCTTGTTAGTGTTGTCGGCATTGTAGGCAAGCATGGTGTGCTGTTTTAATACTAAGTGCATAATGAAAAGCTGGCGAACAGTTAGTACATTGCAGGATTTAATAGTTGATCTGAGGAAAAAAGAAGGGATGGAAGTTTGCTACCTTCAAAATTGCTCTCTGAGCTCTTTCAAGAGGAAGCAAATTAGTTTTTGGTGCGCCACCCCAAGAAGTGATACAGTAGGTATTGAATTATAGATTGAGATATGGTCTGACCAAGATTATGTCTGGGCTTTAAAAGAGACTATGACCTCTCGAGTTTGTTTTGGCCTTTCGTTTCAGACTAGTCAAATAGGAAACGCCGACCTCATCTAGTTTTTAAAATATGATTGACGTGTAGAAATTACATATGTCCGACATCCTAATTGTGTAAAACATAATCAATCTCAATTTGAATCATTTTGAAGAATATTGCTAATCCATTACTTCATATGTTCGACAAATTTGTCTGCTCAACAACGTAAAGAACGCAATGAAAGTTGAGGAACTCAAAATGCCATCGTAATTACCCCCCCCCCCCCCCCCCTGCAGGTAAAGCATTGTGACCGTTTCTTTCCGTAGACCACCTGAACCCGCAGCGATCTGTACCGGAAAACCCGCTGCTTTATTATAAAGAGGAAAGATTTGTATTTTTGTGTGTATGTTTGTAATCAATAAACTCAAAAACTACAGTGCCGATTTCACAAATTATTTCACTATTGGAAAGCTACATTCACCCTGAGTGACATAGGCTATATTTATTGCTAGAAAAGATTAGGGATCCTTACTAAAACTTAACCACCCGTGCGAAGCCGGGACAGGCCGCTAGTGATATATATTTCAAAAGGTGGCCCACATCATAGTATATACAAACATATTCCTGTACAAACCGTCGGTCTAAAGTACTCATCACAAGTACTTAACCAAAAAATAATAAAAACAGAAACCCTTCACGGCACTCTGTTTTCTCACCGAAAATAAACATATCAATTTATACCGAGGAAAGTCAAACAGTTTTAATTTAATGTGTTAAAGAAAAAATAATGTTCCCTCGAGTTTGATATGTAAACATTCTGGACGTTAAAATCCATTAGATGAAGACTGGCTTTAATGTTCAGAGACAGATTGACAAACAAGTGATGGCAATTGGGGGCGAGGGGGGCTGGGCGGCGGGGGAACACGGCGCGCTTTTTAAGATTCGGAAGGAAAAATGCGAATAAATAATGACTTCGTTTTTTGTGGTGGGTTTGAATTTAACCTGCAACAATTTTAAAGGATAGTATACAACTAATAGGTTTTTTTTTTGCCGTAGAACCGATGAGCGTTGGGTAGACGTAGTCTTTTTTTTTTTGTTTTTGTGGATGGGAAATCATCAAATGACCCCTCCCCTCCCGCTCTGGGTGGAGCTGAAGGGAGTATCGGACTCTTACTGACTAAACTTTATTTCAAATAGGCACTTATAAGGCACCTTACGTCAAAATGTACAGACGCCAGAAGTTCAAGCTACTCGAGACTGTCAAATTTTCCCAATCAACCTTGAACCTTAATGCTATAGCGATAAAGTTGAAAACCTATTAAATAAATTGGACAGATTGTAGTAGCTTGATGTGCTGGCGTCTGTACAAAGAAATAGAATTGATAGTCGCCCTATTCTATATTTCATAGACGAATGACAATGTTGTTCCACGAACAAGTTCTAGCTATCAAAGAAGCTCCTCGTTCTTTTACACTCTATTTTCCTATAAAGAAAACTAAACTAGTTTTCATAATAAAGTATTTCTCGCTCTATAATTACCAGCGGCACATTAAAGGACGGCTACTGATTGACACTGACAGCCAGTTTCTTTGACAGCCAGTCTCTTTGACAGCGATGCTCTTTGACAGCCAGCTCTTTAATGTCACTGTCTTTAATTGTGTATTCATGTGCTTTGACTAATGTGTTTTAGATAAAAGCAATTTGGAACACTTTTTCTGGTTCAATATTTTACGGTCTACCAATTAATTATGTTAACATTGCCAATCCATTACTGCATACTTATTCACAACCACTCGATTCGCTTTCGTACCATATCGAATATCAAGCAATGTTATTATTTTTATTTATTTATTTTTACAATTTTAAGAAAGCTTACAGACTAATACGTAAATGGTAACGAAATACTAAAAACTGACAATTGCTAATTACAAGCTTCCACTATTACAATGTTATAAAAGAAGATTAAAGAAAAAAAGAAAAAGAGGCATGGGGAACAGGTAGGTATGCCGCGATAAACTACAAACATTCACCCATAGAAATATTCCTTACTCAAGATTTTCCTGATTCTTAACGCACTCGTACAAAACAAATCAATTTCTAAATGTGATGGCAGGTTGTTGAATAATATTGCACTGCGTATACAAAAAGAGTTACGCCTATAATTTGTAATTGTAAACGGTACTTGTAATAATGGTCGTAATCTTGTTATCGTAGAAGTCCTCTAAACGCTGTTCACAAGTCCAAAACCCAAAAATGTTGTCAGTTTAAATCAAATAGACAACCGCTATTCTTCCGACAGCTGTTTGCTGTCAGGGGCAAGGGAAATCAGGTTATCGGAAGGTTGTGAATAGCGATGTTGGTCAAAAGCAAACCTCTCCCAGAGAACCTAAACAAAGTGTCATTTTTTCAGCTTTAAAAACTGAACACCTCGTAGTGGCCAATAGTCATCATCATCTGCCTAGCCTTTTCCCAACTATGTTGGGGTCGGCTTCCAGTCTAACCGGATGCAGCTGAATACAAGTATTTTACATGGAGCGACTGCCTATCTGACCTCCACAACCCAGTTACTGGGTAATACGATACCCCTTGGTAAGACTGGTTGTCAGACTTTCGGGCTTAGGACTACCCGTAACGACTCTCAAAGATCCACGAATGACAGCCGGGACCAACGGCTTAACGTGCTTTTCGAGGCACGGAGGGGTCTCGGTATGTAAAGATGGTCACCCATCCACAGACCAACCGCGGCAAGCGTAGCTTAACCTGACCGATCGACCCTGTGCGGCTGTTATTATTTAGCCACGGGCCCCTCCCCTCGTAGTGGTCAATAGTATGTCATTGATTTCCTTTTTATGGCCCCACAAAGTGCAACGGGAACCTTTTCATATTCCCAAAATGTTTTCTTCAAACAACAATATTTTTCTTTTGGCTTCTTATATATAAGACCACCAACAAATTCTTTACACAGATAACTACTAACTACACTATTACTTTCACAAAAAATCCGTGTGACGTCACCGGAAGTCGGCGCCGCCATAAACATCCCCTGTTTACGAGTTCACCCCTTCTGATAACGGCATTGTGTCTGATAGTCTATGTTAGTATCGTGACGTACTTCCGGTGCAGTCGGAAGAGGTAATATGTCAAAGTAGACAGAGTGTTGGGGAAAAGAAGTTGGTTTTTCTATAGAGGGGGTTAATTTTTCAACCAGAAGCGAAAGCAGTACATACATTTTGTTTTTAAATAACTCTTTTCTAAACTAATATTATAATGAGAAAAGGTTTGATGTTTTGTATGTTTGTTTAAAATTGATACCAAAATCCTTTAACCTATAGAAAGCTACATTTTCAGCGAGTAACATGGGCTGTATTTTTTTTTTTTTTTTAATAGTGATGCCTACGAAAATTGCACTAATGTAACCCAAGGTATCAAAAATAGAACAACTGATTTGAGGCCAATGTCTGCCATACTTATGAGTGGAATCAATATAAAAGAATGTTATTAGCACGAAAATTATACAGTTAGATTCGATATTATAGAACAGACCGGCTGAAGACTGAAAGGTCTATAGCTGTTCTATAGAGAAACACAAACTTCGGAATATTCTCACTGAAAAGATTACAGCGAGTTCAATGAGCCCTTTTCAATGCAAAAGGAGAATCATTTATTAAATTACTTGGCATGAAGGCACTTAGGCAGGTGTAAAAATCAGGTCAGTCTACATTATTACGAAGAGTAAAATGGAATCAAATTAAATAAATTGCACTCCATTAAATCTGTTTTCACCTGTGATACTCACACGACTTGATTTTCCATGTACAGCCAGCACATCAAGCTATTACAATATGTCAAATTTCTTTAATAGATTCTCAACTATTTTTATGTTTTTAAAAAAAAAAAAAAAACGTTGCGCCGCACTAGTAATTTCTCCTGTGTCGTGTATGAACTTTATCGCTAAAGCGTTAAGGTCCAAGGTTGATTCAGAAAATTTGACAATTTCGGGCAGCTTGCAGTCACCATACCATACTAACCATACTTACAAGCTTTTTTACTAGAATAATAAATCAGATTACATTGATTTTTTGATTACACACACTATCAATCTCAATCAGAATCTTTTTGAAGGATATTGCTAATCCATTGCTTCATATGTCCGAAAAATTTGTCTGCTCAACAACGTAAAGAGCGCAATGAATGCTGTTGAACTGTCAAAACGAAAGCCATCGCTACTGTTAGTGTGTTACGCAATTACCCCACTGGAGTCTGGGTATGGGTATACCTCTGCTTAACCCTACGGGGAATAGGGGCGTAATGTTATGTTCTGTTAATAAATAAAATGTTGAGATTATTAAAGTAAAATCCTCAATATTTTAACAATAAATTATCGAAGATTATTACCTACCTAAAAATATGTACAGACAAGATAATCGTGTATAAGTTTCAAACACAAATAATTAACACCTTCAAAATTTAAAACAGATGCGGCCTACTCTTTGTTAAATCTGTTAAATATAGCAAGTCGTCACAGTGTAGCTAAGAAAACAAACAGTACGTTGGTTAACCGTTATTTTAAAGCATAAATTCGTCTTGTAGTTAATAAGCTAGGCTCTTAATTGGTGTCGTAAATATTGTATGTAAAACAAACAATGTGTCCGTCTGTGGATCATTGGCGCAGATTATGTTCGAAGATATGTGTAGAGGTGCCACATTTTTATGCCAACACTGTTGTTATAAACAAATAAAACAGGTGCAATTTATGTATTTTTAACCGACTTCTAAAAAAGGAGGAGGTTCTCAATTCGGTTTTTTTTTTATTTTTTCTCGCAGAACTCCGTCGCTTGCCAACCGATTAGAAAAATTCTTTTTTTGTTGGAAAGGGTATACTTCCCAAATGGTCCCATAAAAATTTCATCAAAAACGGTTCAATAATTTGGTTTTTAAACCAAAATTACTGGTAAAAAATTACAACTTAAAAGTGAAAAATAAAAACTTTTTTGCAGTTGCAGTGCAGTGCAAAAAAGTTTTTATTGTACAGTTATGCAAGTATTTCTTTTATGTTGGAGGAGAAAATGTGAAGAGGTGGGTAAGTAGAAAATATTGCAGTAAAGGTAAATCCACCACTACCAGTGTTGTGTGAAGTGGAGTTTCTTGCCCATTCTTCTCCATACGAAAACTACCTTTTGGAAGGGGCGGGTATTATCAATTCTATTTTATTGTAATTTTTGACGTTCAAAAATGCCTTTTATGTGCCTTGAAATAAATGATTTGACTTAGACAGCTACCTATGTGGGAGGGCTGACTTGGTTGCTAGGCTGCCTGCCTATCTTACTGGCTGTCTTCATTTGAAAGAAAAAACGTAAGTATATTTAAGTGTCCAATTTTTTTTATGCTTACATCAAATAAAAAACTGTGCTTATTTAAAATAACTCTTCTCACTTTACGTGATAATATGATATTACTCAGTGGGCACCACTTCTCTATTTTTTTCATGGAAATTATTATTATTAATCAATTTATTTCAGATAAAATCAATCCATACGATTTCAAATTATAAATACTTACAGAAAAAATATATAAATAATAACAGAACCAATATATAAACAGAAAAATAAATCTTTACAACTATAGCATTAGGTATCATTATGTATCTTCTCATTTTTCTACTCTATGTCTGCCACCAGACATGGTATGCCGTCGAGAAAAATAGAGACTATATTTTCGTAAATACAAAAGTATTGAAAAGATAGTATATTTTTACCCAATGTAGTCAGACAAAACTATGAGAATGTTATCTTTTTTTTTCGTTTTTTTTTTTATCTTAGCAATTTTTGCTCTACTTTATTATAACTTATTAACTTTTCTCATAGCGCAAAAGTATTATTTACTAGCTGCGCCCCGCGGTTTTACCCGCATACGTTTCGATCCCGTAGGCATATCGGGATAAAATCTATCCCATGTGTTAATCCTAGTTGTAAACTATCTGTGTGCCAAATTTCATACAAATCCGTTCAGTACTTTTTGCGTGACAAACATCCATCTTCACACACTTTTGCGTTTATTATTAGTATTAACTTATTTATTTATTTTACTTCGATGGTCCTAGTTTTTCATCTGTGACTCAAGTGACAGCTATGTGACCAGAACCCAGCTATGCATAAATATGTAAGCTGTCACGCCCTTTATGCCTGGAGGCTTTTATTTAGGTAGTAAGTTTTTATTTACATTTTAATTAATTATTTTTCAGCTTGATTACGTATAGTTTTTATTATATTTGTTGGTATAATTGGCGTGGCTAGCTGACATATTTTATGGCAAATAATTTAAGTTTCTTGTAATGTTAATTACTGAACATAGGTTCCTAGTATTGTATACATGCAACTATATTCTAACTGAACAGACAGCTGTGCTGCTGGGAAGTTTGTTACGCCACTTCTTCTTCCCAGCGATAGCACTAGGAAGTGGTGAAGGGCGGGCGTTTTTGGGGGACTGTCTTTTGTAATTTTGACGTTCGAAAAGTGCTGATTCTCAGCCTAATTTGAATAAATGACTTTTGATTTTGATTTTATATTAGTAGGAAGTAGAATTTGACGTCAGAATCAGCTTTTATAACATTATCATTTACTGAAACCAAAATGCGTGTAAAATCAATAAACAATGTGCCTCACGTTATAATATTTTTCTAATTATAATACCATAATCTTGGCGCCACCATTGAAAGTATACATGTAGGTATGTAGTTGTCATAACAGAAATAATTGATTGAAAATATATATATTTTTTTAATTAATTTGATTGACAGATGTTGCTTCTCAAAGTTATGTCAAACTGACAGACATTCAAATACACAGTAGAAAAGTAATCTAATGGAATTTTCATAGATGAAACTTTGTTTAAAAAGTAACGTGAAATCAGTAACATAGCTACATAATATATATTGTAAACATAGTAAATTACTTTCAATGTCAAATTATGCAATGTGTTGATGTAAGAAACATCAACACATTGTATAATGCAAAGCTAAGTACAAATGCTAATATTTGGGGTTCTTTTAGGAAATGTTCTCGTAAGAAATTATCAGGTGGTCCTTTTGGCATTTGTTTAAAAGTTCAAAAGACCAAAGCATGATCAAAGTCAAAGCATTTATTTCAAATAGGCACATAAAAGACCTATTCTAGTCGCCTCCTCCAAAAGGTAGTTTTCGTATGGAGAAGAATGGGAAATTACAGAACTTAAAGTTTATACAAATAGTTTTAAAAAGTGTCAAATAATATTATAAGTAATGTAGATAATAGCACAGTACTTTGGTGCATCAAAAAATCCGAAAATCTGACAACCAGTCTACCAAGGGGTATCGTATTAACAGTAACTGGGTTGTGGAGGTCAGATAGGCAGTCGCTCCATGTAAAATTCTGGTATTCAGCTGCATCCGGTTAGAATAGAAGCCGACCCCAACATAGTTGGGAAGAGGCTTAGCAGATGATGATGATGATGATGACTTTGTTGCATCAAACCCACATACCTAAATTTCTATTAAAATCAAAACTTCAAACCCAATACCTCCCATCAGAACCCTCTCAAAAATGCCCCGCACCGACCCAACACTAACACACAACATAAATTATTATAAAGAAACCGTAAACCATTATTTTTACTCCCGTTTACATTTCCGCTGAAACATATTTCGTTATAACACCACTATAAAACTAATATTTTACGAGAGCCAGTAACTCTTCGCCGATGGTTTATTACAATTTACAACGTTTCCATTGACTCCTATATCTAGTGGTTATTCATAAATCTGGAGGAGAATTGTGTTTACGTACATCAGCTGATCGTATATCAAATGTCTATTTTCATTCGGCTATCAACATACGGATTTTTCAACTGGTTATTGTGGCAAAGAATAAGGTTAGGCACACAGATGTGCCATTAACGTTTCATTAGTTCAGTTGGTTTATAAATGAGTGAGGAATTTAGTGCTTGCTGTTTTGGCTGCTCGTTTCCCACACATAATTAAACTGGGTTTTATTAGATTGGTGTTTTTTGGGAATTCAGATGCGCGATGTGCATAATACGTAGTTTTTATTACAGAATCTATGCAGAGTAGGTAAAGCCAGACTAGTTCTGATAATACAATAGGTAATTCTGGGGAGATTTTGTCAAAATTGGATTGCATCCTTCAGGCGTTGTATAGATTCTATGGAACGTTTTCTCTTCTATGGTTCATAACAGTTGACAAGGCTATCTGTTTGCAGTTTATGTTACTTATTATACCGAAACAAAACCTCCGTGAAAGCTCTTTTTTATCATCACTACCATAATTTTTTTATTTTTTATTAACATCATTTGGCTAGCCATGACCTCTATAATAATTAAGGATTTTAGCTATCAAGGAGTCGGTAATGGAAACAGACACATAGCATACGGTGATGGTACGCTACAGGTCTAAGGCCCCTCGCCCACGGTGACTTTTTGTAGCGATACTGTCGCGCTTCTGTCGCGATGCGAGTTGCACTGATGCTCGGTTCTTCACTCACGCGCCACCCTCCCTCCGTTCTCTCCCCGATGTCGTCCGACACGGTCGCGCGTTTACATCGATACAGTCGCGCGTTTACATCGATACAGTCGCGCGCTTACATCGATACAGTCATCGATACTGTCGCGCGTTCATGAAACGCGCGACAGGTTCGCTATAAAAAGTTGCCGTGGGCGAGGGGCCTATAAGTCTTCACGCGACTCTTACAATTTTTTTTTTCCATTTTCCCAACAATTTTTGGGTTCGGCTTCCAGTCTAAATGGATGCAGCTGAATACCAGTATTTTACTTTAGACTATCTGACTGACCTCCACAACCCAGTTACTGGGTAATTCGAAACCCCTTGGTAAGACTGGACTTTCGAGGTTCTCACGACCCGTAACGACTGTAAAAGATCCACGAATGACAGCCGAGACCAACAGCTTAATATGCTTTCCGAGGCAGGAGGGGGTGCCGGTACGTAAATATGGTCACCCAACTTCGGAACGACTGCGGCAAGCGTAGTTTCACCTAATCAATCGACCCGTGCGGCTGTAATTACTTAGCCACGAGCCCCTTTCTTTTTTCTAGAGTATTAAAAGAACGAGATATTTCTCGCTTTTTCCCAAAGCAAGGACCGTCGCATCTCCAGCATGCACCTATAATCACGTAAAACATCTCAAGTAGCTGTCCCGTACGTATAAATCGTACTATTATCTCGATCACAACTCGTACATAAAACGGACGGTAGCCGCACGTTATCGCGCGGATCGCGACGATATTTACACTCACAACCGGCGATTACTATCGACACTATTTGTTGTGTGTCGTCTTGAGGGACACACTGAGAGTAACTTTGGTTAGTTATGTTTTAATTATTATGTTTATTTTGGTTTTTCCGTGTTTTGTAATGATTTTGGAAATGCTGCCATTATAATATGTTAGAATTTACCTTATTTAGTAACCGATTTAATCAAATTAAATTAAATAAATAAAATTATTTAACCACGAAAAATAAGACGTGACGATTTGGATGACTTCCTTGGAGGTTGGCAAAAAGTAGTACAGACCGTAACTGATGAAATAAATGGCGTGACCGATGGCCTTAGTCAGCAATGGAGCAGCAGAAGCTAACTATTTAACGTTACTTCTAGGGCTATCCCGTTTCTAAACCATTAATAGAAATGTCATAAAAAAACAGTTTGTTCTTTATACATTTTTTCAAGACGTTTCTCCACTGGTGACTAAGAAGCTAATCTTCTAAGCAACATGCGTAGTACTTTCTTGTCTAAGTCTACATCCTCTAAAACAGCAGCAACAGTAAACGCACGCACAAGTGATCGATTACAGTCATCAGAACATAATTTATTTCCAGCAGTAACCTACAAACAGCCTGGAATGACAATCAGTCCATTAATCTTATCGTATGCATCATCAAGATTAGCATTGAACCAGCAGAGAATTTAACATCGGTTTTCCTTGGCTTACATTTTATATAAATAATGTGGATTGTTTTAATATATTGCTGGACTTGTAAATTAGATTTTATCAGTACTAACTTAACTTGCGGCATGCCTCTGACGTAAATGGACAGATGCCAGCACATCAAGCTACTACAAACTGTCAAATTTCTTCAAAAGATTTTCAACTGTATTGCTTAAGCAATAGGTTCAATATTGATTGGGAAAACTTGACAGTTTCGGGTAGCTTGGTGTGCTGGCGTCTGTACGTATAGTGCAATCTTTTGTGCGGTCAATTTTAACCAAACTCATATTATTGCTTTCAACCTTGTATTATAGAAAGGAAATCACCTAAGGAAAATTATGTCTTTTTGCTTTGTAACATGGTTATTTCTGTTATTTCATAAGCAGGAAGTAAGACCCGAAGGCCAATTCTCGTAATTTAAAACGTTCAAAATCTAGTCGCAGTCTCATCTCGGCGACAAAGAAACGTCAAAACCTTGTCAAAATGTAGGGAAATTAGAGGTATTTTTGACAGATTGAGACTGAGATCAGACTGCGAACGTTCTTAAAATTACAAAAATTGCCCCTCTGATATTACGCAAGAAAATGTATCTAATCAATAATAATAAGATTTTTTAAATGTACTGTAATATAGGTAGTTACACAACTGCCTAACCCTTAAGGGATTACTCATTACAGGCGTGATGTTTAGTGAGAATCTTGAAAAAATACGCATGCTTTTTTAACTATCGGACAAAAATGTAAGGCTCAGTGTGTCTTCAACCTTTTTAAAACACCTGAGGTGTCGAGTTACACGACAAAACTTGTATAGTTTTCGAGTTTTTAATGGTGAGAGAATGATCCCGATACGATCACATACATCGAATAATTTGATCGATAAAAGGAGCCAGCCGCGTTGACACACTCATTTTCACTTTGAATAAGTATAAAATTTAAATAAGTATTTTTATTACGAATAAAATGTTATCTAAGAATATTCTGAGTGTAATAAATTGTTCATTTCGCAATAAAAGTTTAATCTGATATGAAACCGTGTGAAGTGGTATGGATTGATGCTTGTACCCTACGTAGGAAAGGGAAATGTAAGTATTTCGGAACAACTTTATACACATACGTTTAAGCCGAAAGCCAAACTGATCTAAGTAAGACAAAATGGTAATTTGTTATTGATAAGATGATGAGAATAAACGAGTAAGGAAAAAACATGACATCACATCTGTAATCCCCCAAGGGTTAGGCACAGGTGCACCTAGTACTAGGGAGCGAGCCTATTTTCATCCGGGCACGAGACCAGGGGGTCTACTCCGAAGTAGTATCGGCCGAATGTTCGGCCGTCTCCTGCTACGAAGTTACTATTTGGTTCGGTCGGTTCCGATCCTACACTCCTACACTCTTTCGAATATTGACTATGGTCCCGACCCAACTGAGCTGATCCGAACTTTTTTCACATTTTTCAATAATATTCGGTTCGGCCATGTGTCGGTCCGATCCGAACATTCGCACGTTGCACTTCGGAGTAGGCCCCCAGGTTTCAGGCTGCTACTGAGAAATTTGTAAAAACCCAATAACACTGCCGGTCCTGGGAATCGAAACTAGGACCTCATGCTCTGCTGACAACCCCTGGAGCTCATACTCTGGTTGCAAGCGGTACAGTAGTATCGCTTGCGACCACTAAACCAAACCAGCAGAAAGGCAGAAAAAGAAAGCTTAAAGAAGAAGTTGAAAATTGGTCCTTAGAGACGAAATGCAAAATCTCAAATGGTGCATTCAGATAGCGGTGTTATCTGAAGGTTAGGTTTCCCCGTGCTGGACGGCGTGTATGTGTTCCACGCGCGCCTCAAAGGGATGTCAGCAAAAGCGACGGGACCCCATAGGGCCGAAGCCAGCCAGGGTAGCGGGAACATCCGAAAGGGTTTACCGCTGCCCTGGAACATAAAGGGCTAAGGAAAGAACACGGGTGGGTTTTAGTCAGTAAGAGTCTGACACTCCCTTCTGCTCCACCCAGAGCGGGAGGAGTCATTTGATGATTTCCCATCCTCAAAAAAAAAAAAAAGGTTAGGTTTCCTAAGATTGAATGTGCATCACGAAAGTAACATAACGTATTCTTGACTCGTCGAATCTATAGATTTATACCGCTATAACAACTGTCTCCAAAGTCAAACAAACGCAGCATGATACAGTTTTTATTTCAACAATCAACAATAAAAATAAATTGACGCTCAACTAGAACTTAATCGTTCCCCACCATAACACCAAACAAATTAATAAAAATAAAAATGTCAACGCTCACCACACAAAAACTGGCTTCAAATCAAATGGAAATTATATAGAACGTCATCTATGAGCACAGTATCGCGCTTTTTATGAGCAAAACATTGACTACGCTACTTATCATTACCACAATGTAATGACTAATAAAATAACCGTTTAGGCAATTTTCGACTTTAACACAATGCACTAAGTTTCCATTGTTGGGTATTCATCAAGCAACCTATTTTAGTTTTTCTGTTTGTTTCAGCAAACATACTTTTTTCTATCAAATATAAAAAGCCATTGTATAACCAGCCTTATAAGTCGGGCCATAAAGTCCGCTGATAGAACGCTGGGTGTAAACTTAACATGGCGTACATATAAAGGGGATCTGACACGATCATATAAAACGGTGGATATGAGCGTATAAAAATTCTTGAAGCGACGGTCTATCGTCATTACATTTGTCAAGTGTCGAGCGGTAGCGCGGTGGGCACAATTTAAATGATAATTATAACGTGACGGGCGCAGGCGGCCGCATTCTGGAGGCGTGGTCCCACTACCGGCGGGAATCGGGTTAAGTATAGTGTTGGAGAAAGGAAAATAATTTAATTGGCTGCAAATGACAAGGGGTTGTAGCAAGGAAGTCGTAATGGGGGATAATTATCAAATATCGGTGATTCCACCTTGTATTTATAACCTTTAATTGTGTCTAATTAAATGCTGAGTGTTGATGAAATATAAGTCTGTTCTTCGGCTTAGTCTGTTCTTGGTATACAAACCATACTTAATCTGGAATGAAAATGAAACAATAAAAATATCGCAGCTGGTAAAAATGTTATTAGCAAGCTGAAATAAGTTCGGAAAAAACGACGGTTTGTTAAATTCAAGTGAATTATAGCAAACTATTTACCCATGAAAAATACTATCAATTTCCAACCAGTTTTCCAACAAACTTCGCAAGATTTCTACGACCTCAACGATTGATAAAATCAATTGACAACTCTTCAAGCCAGAAAATTACACTCGCAACCCAACCTTGTGTCGTATAGAAATCAAAACAGAATATACAAAAGAGTCTACTAAATACTATACTTCTTCATGAAGTTTTGCCATGCAGTACAGTAAAATCCAACAGCTACACAATTGCTTCATTGTATAAAAACTAATACAAAACAGACAGGACAGTCACCACTCCTTCAAAAAGTTTTGGCACGAATTTACGCTTACCGAATTATGCCAAAATTAACACAAATGACGCCAAGAGATCTCTCTCGCGCCTCGCCGTCACTCACAACCCACCTCACTGACGGATAAGGACATATTTATGTGCAACATATTTTTTTCAAAAATATTTATGTTGGTTCGTGTATAGACGTTTGTGCGTGTCACGACATACATACATACACCGCAGTTTGTTTTTATATCAAACGCATGTTATGTCAGCGTAATACTGCATTTTTCATGGCGCGTTGCTCGAATTGTTTCACTGTGTTCGCACTCTTGTATAAGTATTTTATTGAACTCATAAATATTATTGAGCTATGGTTATCAGAAATTGTTTTGATATAAAATTCCTGTAAGCATAAGTTATGTTTCCTCTAGATCGAGGCAATACAGTAGAGTATATTTATTTATTTTATTAGGTATGAAAAAGAGGTGTGGTCCTACATCCAATAAATGTTTGGTCAATACGACCTATGACATCTCTGAAGTAAGTAGATATACTTTGCTTTTTACCTACCTTACTAATCTGCTTACGTGCAAAAATGTTATGTTAACTAATAAATGGTATGGGGATGGATAATTTTATTTCACCCAGTGCGATTTAGCTTAGCTATTCACCACCGTTCGACGCGCTTTCGTAATCAAAGTTATCAAAAGAGTCCTCTAATAGCTACACCCAAATCAAAAACCCGAAAATGTTGTCAGTTTATATCCAATAGACGACCCCCATTCTTCCGACGACGGCTATTTGCTTTCGGGGTGAAGGCAAATTAGGTAGTAATTAAAAAGTGCCATTTTCGATTCGACAACTTGTCATATGGTTGTAAATTATTGAGTAAAGAGTGTAAGTATTGAGGTAAATCTCATAGGATTTTACGACACAGAGAATCATTGGAATGATTCCTAGGTTCTCCCGTGCATTTACAATAATCACTGTCGAAGGTAGTGACAAAAATCTCATACGATTTTACGATACAGGGATCATTACAATCATTGGAATGATTCCTAGGATCCGAGCACAACAACCAAAATACTGGCAGTCACAATCTCACACAAACTTCAACTAAAGAAAAGTAAAACCCACACAGAAATAGAAGGCTACTCTTGAATCTTTCCAATCCATTTTTCATCGTAGAGAAGCAAGTATAACTAGATCAAGTGTATCATGCACCTTTCAATCTAACTTCAACGGGTGACAGCTCAGAATGAATGGCAGGAAAAAGCCTGACGATCCAAATTGCATGCAGATAGTCCCAAATGTCGTTAGCGAAGAGTGTGTGCACGTGCACGAAAGCAATTTCTCTGACGATTTCGAAACCTTTTACTGTGACGATACGTTAGAAAAATTGTGAGGTTACTGCGAAAATAATGGATGAATACCTAATGCTTTCCTGGCCAATAATATATCGTATGTTTTTCAGAATTCCAATCTACACTTTATAAATACTAATACATAGTCATTCATTGTAGTTTCTCAATCTGACACTTGACAAATAACATGTTGTGTTTCATAGTGGCATTTTTTAACAGACATTAGGAATTTGAAGCTGTTGAAACATTCAATGTCTGTAGTTAGTTAGTTTAGTACCTAGAATTTACTACTATAGGTATATAACCTTCTGTCTTTGTAACCTATGAGACTCGACAATAGATGGACTAGAGGTTGTGAGTAAGATCTACAATTAGATGTTTACGAATGTTGTAAGTCTAGGAATTCTTGCTTGATTTCTAATTTTCAGATTTTAAGTACTTTACCAATACAATACATTCGATCATCAATCCTAATAACTCTATACCCATATCTCCAAAAGTAGTTTCTTCCACAGTATGATCACCTACTGCACCTAAACCTAACCCATCTAGTCAAGAAACCTGAAGGTATCACAGGTCACAATTAATCATAGCCCACGTATATCTCGACGCACAGCCCTGCGTGTAATTGGTATTGGCTGCGAACAGGCGGAGACATATCAATTAAAATAGCGCGGCGCTCAAACATGTCGGCCACCGCATGTCGAGCTTTGCTGCCAAGAACTCGTGGATGCGGCAGTTTAATTTAAAATTGGAGTTGTCAGTTACCGTGACAGTGACCTACAGATTATGGCATGCACCATAAGCCGAAAAGATTAAAACACATTTGTCATATTGTATAATAATTATACATAATTGCGTCTTTCTCTTAAACAGCAGATGGTAATAGACAAGTTCATGTTTAATTACAAAAATGAGACAAGAATATAACATTATTAGATCCAGTGAACATTTTCTCACCTAAGCTAACGTTTTGTTTGCCAGTAGCAAGTAGGTCTACAACTGGGGCTGCAGTCTCGACATTCATAGCGATCGCTTTACGACCCAATTCGGTCGCAAAGTCCCGGATTGACAAGTGTAATGTATGGAGTGACAGGACTTTGCGACCGAATTCGGTCGTAAAGCGATCGCTATGAATGTCGAGACTGCAGCACCTGGAGCCCTACAAAATTCCTATCATAAGGTAAACGTTGATAACTAATCCATATATATAGTTTATTAGGGCAATTACGATAGTAGGTATATTCCGATCGATGATAATTTCTACCAAACTCAGCGGCGTTTTTATATTGGCAACATAATGATTATATGCCATTTTATTATTTCGCTGTCGCTGTATATAAATTCCGCTGCGTTTGAAATTATTTGAATTATTTTGAGAAATGATCATCAAACAGAGTATACCCATTACCGTAATTACCCCATTAGACTTTATACAATTCTCTATCTACGGTCTTCGAAGTGCAATTTTACACAATGCTCAAAGATGCTGAAAAAAGGAATAGTCAGGCGATATGCTGGTTAGATGCCATAAACTCATGAAACGTTTTCAAAAACTGTTTGATTTTCTTATTGTTTTGGTTCATAAAAAATATGTTTATTTATTGCTGATTAAACATGATTCTTTTTAGCTTTTGTGGCCATACATTGTTTATCATTAAAAACGAATTATTAACCAATCTTAGGTCTTGTGAAGTAAAACCGTAGCGTTTTTGCACTTGCTAGAGGCTGGAGGACAGATAGCAACATATAAAGAAGTCTCTAAAGTTCCTTCCCCAATAATGTTACCACATCCAAAAACTTCAAAGAATCGTACGTCTGTGCCCCAACACCGCGATATATGAGCGCTATTCTCCATTTAAGGAAGGTTTTACATTTATACATATTCTGGCAATAAAGCCTTTGGGGACCTAATGGCATGTACTGACTGTTTATATGATAATATCGCCGGTTCCACACGACTGGATAAGTGGACAGTTATACAGGACCTATTTTTTTAAGTGATCTTTTTACGGTTCCGTAGAAAAATGGCACGGAACCCTTATGGATTCGTCATGTCTGTCTGTCTGTCTGTCCGTCCGTATGTCACAGCCACTTTTTTCCGAAACTATAAGAGCTATACTGTTACCATACTTAGAACTATCATTTTTTTCTAAACTGAATACTTAGTTTGCGCGAGAGACACTTCCAAAGTGGTAAAATGTGTCCCGTCCCCCCCTGTAACTTCTAAAATAAGAGAATGATAAAACTAAAAAAAATATATGATATACATTACTATGTAAACTTCCACCGAAAATTAGTTTGAACGAGATCTAGTAAGTAGTTTTTTTTAATACGTCATAAATCGTAAAACGGAACCCTTCATGGGCAAGTCCGACTCGCACTTGGCTGCTTTTTTATTATTGTTTCTTTGGTTAGGTAGGCTTTAAAGCCGGAAAAAACACATAATACTCTATTTATTAATATTATGAGCCTGTGTTGTCACACAGCAGGGCAAGGGCCTCCCTTCCCTTCTCCCATTTTTCCAGGTCTACTGCGATTGTGGGCCAATCCTTTAAGAAGGAGTCCAGCTCATCCCGCCATCTCTTTCTAGGCCTGCCGCGTGGTCGTTTCCTGCCATTTGGGATCCACTGAGTGGTGGCTTTTGCATATTGCTGCTACCAGCCCTCAGTAGACAAGCGTGGTTGGTTAATTGTCTAAACCCCTTCCCATAATACTTTGTGGTTTGGAAAATAATGCAAATGGGTACCTCGTAGTATTTAAAAAAAACAAAACCTCCTTCTGGAAAAGTCGAGTAAAAATGGTTCCACACTATTTTTGGGAGGATATACCAAAAGCTGATCAGCGAAAGACCTTGTTAAGGTAATACAAAATCTAGGTAACTTCTCTCTGGCAGATTAATAGATTTTCACTACCACATACCGATAGGTAGGTTTCCCATTTCGATCTTGAAAACACACAGATTGATTGGATTAGTCAGGGCACGCATTTATCAGTAATCGTGCAGCTTAATTCAAAACTTTAGGAGCTCAACGAATCGACGAACAATACCAAAGAAAGGACATGTGGGTAGGCCACACTAACTTTCAGACTTGTGCCCAAGAATCCTTCAAGAATGTTTTAAAGAGCCTAGCACTATTGAATAAAAACAAATTCCTATAATACAATTAAATACATAGTTATGTAATTAAATAAACAGATAAAACTTAGCTAAGTACATTTAAAGTACACAGCGATCGTTAAAGAACTTCGTGATAAATAACTGACATAATTCTTGTAATTATTTCTAGTAGTTACTGTTAATACAACTATTTGTTACTGAGAAATAATCACGTTTTTATTATATTGATTGCGCAATTTTTTAATTGAACTTACCTGCGTACCGCAATGTTGTATTGTAGATATTCAATCAACTCAGCCTATCGCAGCCCACTGCTGGACATAGGCCTCTCCTAGGCTGCGCACCACACGCTGTCCACCACCTTGCGCATCCAGTCTGTCCACCTTCTTTAGGTCGTCCGTCCATCTAGCTGGGGGGCGTCCCACACTACGCTTGCCGATACGCGGTCTCCACTCCAGGACTCGTCTGCTCCACCGGCCATCGGCCCTTCGACAAACATGGCCTATTACAAACATGGATATTATGATTTATTTATTTGCCAGAATACGAAATCTTATCTAAATACGAAGCATTGTGTAATATTTCATCACTGCTGCTCTCAAAACGGTGAAGGAAAACATCGTAAGGAAACCGGCATGTATTGGAACCAAAATTTCGAAGACATGTGACATCTACCAACCCGCACTGGACCGGCGTGGTAGATTATAGCCCACTCCCCCTCGAAGAGAGGAGGCCTGTGTCCCAGCAGTGGGAACCATATAGGCTGGTTATAAGGTACGAAATGGTATTTTCGATTATTCCACCATCACATTAGCTACAGACGAATCATATCTTCATACTACCTACTCCTGCTATGATCTACTCCTCAGACAAAGGCAAACGTGTAATAGGCTTTTTTCAGGTACACACTTCTTTCTCATGGCAGAAGATTAAAGGGACACAGCATGAGAAAACCTAGAGTTCGTGTTTTTAATGAGGATGGCTAAATCGTACCTGACAACGAAGTGCTGGATTCCGATATGCCATATATACTCGTATGAAAATACCCGTTATTTTTTAAAGGCATTAAAAAAATATGTCAGAAAAAAAAAACTAGATTTCTTTGTTTAAGTAAATCTTTACAAACTATTAAAAATAAGCTATTCAGAACGCGCCTATTGACAATTAATTTTGCATATGCATACTTAGCAATCAATGTTATCTAAGTGTAATGGATTATAATTATCCACGTTCGTGAATAGTTATTAAAAGTAGTTCATGTCAATAAATAAATATGTAAGTATCAAATCAACTGGGGCTGTTTTTACGTATTTTATTCTAGTCATCAAAAATCATTAGGTAAGTATATAGGTTCATATTAATTATCAGCGTTTTGTTCAATTGCCTACAATAGAACGTCATCTTATGTAAACGACGCCTTTGATTGACACACGGCGATCATTCGCATTGTTGAGTTGTGCTATTTTGGATTTCTGTTATTTGATTTTGTCATTCCTATTATTTTATGAAATTCTCTGAGAGAAATCTATGCAATTTACTTTTGGTTCTAACCTCTAAAGTATTTTTAACGATATTAAAATATCTTGGTTATTCAGATATTATTTTTGAACAGGAGGTAGGTAGTTTACTATATGAAAACAATCCAATCTCACTATAATCTGTTTTTGTACAGATGCCAGCACATCAAGCTACTACAAACTGTCAAATTTCTGTAATAGATTTTCAACTGTATAGCTAAAGCATTAAGGTTCAAGGTGGATTGGGAAAATTTGACAGTTTCGGGTAGCTTGACCTGCTGCTGTACTCATTGAAAACAAAAGTCAGGTCCTGCTTCTATAGGAATTTTCCCATTGTTCTTTGAACTGCCATCATGCAGTGAATGAGTCCCTTTTGTCTACGATTGTAGCTTGATTGTGGTTATTTCAGCGTCAATTATCTTAACTATTATACACACATGAATCAATAAATAAAATACTGAAACAACACATACCAATCAATAACAAAACATGGGACGTTTCGTAATAAAAGTGTGTCATTGAAAATAGGTTTATTAGCCCAACATTTTTATGATAGCAGTTAGCGTTGAATATTTTTATGGACTCGTAACAATTGAACTTTATTATCGTCGTGAATTAATAGAATATTACGATCGTAGAGTACTGTAACATTTTGTTTTTTGTAACTGACCTTTTGACTAGCTGTTACCGCCGCTGTTACAGTAGTCATCACTTTTACCCGTAGGGGATGCTCTAACTCTAAAACCTCTGCTATAGCTCTGAAATGTCAGCTGAAAAGCCTCGTTTGCACCGTTAAGTGCCTTTCCTGTTGCACCTTCAAGCAGCTATTATAAGAAGTCAGAGGAAGTTGAGCTGACTTATTTAAACATAATAAGGCATCAAGGCTAAGGAATACATTTTTCTTGGACCTGAGAACAGTTGCTGAAAGGTATGAAGAGTTCAAACTAAGTATACACAACTTAAAGTGAGCAGTGGTAGCCCAATAATAACGGCTGCGACTTACGAGTGTAGGTCGTAGGTTTGAACCCCGACAGGAGCTTTACTCTGAGTAAATTATTTCATCACTACTGCTCTCAAAACGATGAACGAAAACATCGTGAGGAAACCGTCATGGACATGCCGGCCGGTTTCTTCGTAGAACCAAAATTTTTCAGAAACCACCAAGTGGGAGGCCCACTTGGTGGTTTCTGCGAATGTTTGGTTCTACTGAGAGGAGGCCTGTGTCCCAGCAGTGGGAACAATATAGGCTGATCATGTTAACACAACTTACAGAAATACTCAGGTTCTGGATAACTTGTATGACTTGAGGATTTAAAAAAAGAGATATGCATCAATATATATAAGTCTGCTCTAAGTTTAAAAATAAAACAGCCATTGGCGCTGATTCCCTTGTGCACTGAACTTAAATTTAGTATAGTTTGTGACTAAACTAAGTTTAAGTTCAGTGCATCTTTTTATTTCTATTTCATTAAGAAAAAGACAGAAGATTTAGTTTAATCCTGTCAAATTAAGATACTCCATAGACAGATTAGACGTGATTAAAAACATGGCGACTAAAAATACGTCATTTTACGTCAGGCGCTGACTAATTTGACAGGACTAAACTAATATTTATCTACTGTCCTTTTCTTAATGAAATAGAGAGAAAAAGATGCACTGAACTTAAATTCAGTTTAGTTTGTGAACAAGGGAATCGGTGCCAGTATCTTTCTAAATATTTTATATACCCACATCCCACATACCCGATGAAGCAATGGATTTGTATATTAACGATGTCACCCTTTGATGTGGTCGTAAAAATTGCTCGCGATGTGTTAGTACAGTGGGTAGGCAGGCAGTAAGCCAACTAGCGCTGCTATGCAACCTTTAGATTCCCTAATTAATGACGCTTGTCAATTAACACGTCATTTTAATAATTACGATGTGTCAACACTTCTGATTTGGTTTAATTGAGACGTGACAATTTTATGAAGTGTAACTTTTTTGAAGACCAGCCGATATATTCTGTAGAAATCTCACCGTGAAAACTTGGGTAAAGTGAGCTTAAAGTGAGCTGTCATTTCACTTCATGGTAGGTATACAGCTCACTTCACCTAAGTTTTCACGGTGAGATGTTTACAGAATAGCACTAAGGGATTCCATTTTGGTAAACATAATATGCAAGCACCAGAAAATAATGATCATGCCATGAACCCTTAAGATAAACAGGAACTAAAGGACATTAAAGACATGCCGTAACACATTTCATAAAAAAAATACCTTACTCTTCTTCTTCATCCGATGATTCCTTTTTATGCATTTGATATAACCTTCGACCAGAATTCGTCCAGTTCGAAGAGTTAGCGTTGGCCTCGCAAAGGTCTTCCAATTTCCATAGTGCAGGTGTTTTTGCTCTGATAGGTCTTATGTACAGTCACGAGCAAAAGTATGTATACACTCGGCTTTAATCAAAAGCGATTTACTCCTTTAGTTTTTAATGAAATTTTATGTTGTTACGAACATAGTATTTTCGAACCCATAAGTTTATGTAATGTGTCGTATTTCAACGTCGCATTCGTTATTTCACGAAAAAATCGCAATTGAAAGTTGCCAAGTGTTGACATATTGATGTTCGTGACTGTATTTCTGACTATAAATGTCGATGGCTATAAGAATTGGGGAAGACCAAAGAAACGATGGATTGACTGTGTGAATAGTGATAATTGGTTAGAGAGAGGGTGACTACCGAGATGACGACTGATAGAGATGTATAGAAATTGGATTATGGGCTGAAGAATGATAATGAGATCTTATTAAGAGTAGTAATGATTTAACATTCTTGCCTACATCTTTTGAGGAACAAATTTTAAAACACTCGATAGTACTCGTATTTGACACGTTTTCAAGAAATATTGGGCTGCGGCATGCCACCTTGCGGTTTCCTCGAGGCTGTGTTGGTAAGCAATCACTCCTACTTTGATTTCAACAATTATCTTTATCATATAGAAAGAGTGTTACTTTGCTTTCCTCGTGAAGTAATCTTGTAATTCGAGATTAAAACTTGCCCTTGTCCAACCAATAAAGCCTTCTGCCAGTTCCATACAGCCACATGCACACAGCAACTCATCCTTTTAATCCGTCAAACAACTCATTCATCCTTCCTCTACGGTAACTCATAAAAACTCGTAAAACGTATCGCCGGCGCAGCATTCACATAAATCAACGGTTGTAAATTTCAATTTTATTCGACAATTAAACAGGCGGGCTTTCTCGCCGGCAGTAAATACGCGTAAATACGCATAAATACGCGTAAATACTCGTAAATACGCATTATCGTTAAAACGTCACTGTTGTTGTAAATCTAACTGAATGGCAACGCCGCTGTCTTGACACAGAGTATCGGAATGGGGGAGGTTGGTGCCTATACGGCTGTTGTATCTGGGAGGGTGGAGTAATATTTAGTACCCATACCTATCTACCTACATCCTTTTAATGACGCATTTTAGATGGGTTAGTATTTATGCCTGTCTGTTTTTTCGGAACAAGAATGGATTTCCTTTGTCACCGTTGGATGATAAGCCTTTTTATGTCAGTATCTTGGAAAATAAGAAAACAAATAAGGTTGAATGATAAATATTATTATAATAATGAATAAACTTGATTCAGAAAGTGGTACTTCTGGACACAGCTCGCATTGTTAGAAGGCCTTAGTCCTCGGAACCCTGACAGCTTGGACCCAGTTCCGGATACCGGTGAGCTACTATTTTTATATTTATTTTTATATAAAAATAATTAAAAAATTAATTAATAAGTATATAAGTATAGGATTTAAATTAAATTGAGGAAATTCAGCATTTGTTTTTCAGTTGAAATTATCGCTAAATAAATGCTTGCAGACGAGAAATACTCAACATGTTTTCTCTTTCAAATACTCGTATATTTTTTACGTCTTAGTAAATACCACCATAACATAACGTACAGTTTATTCAAAGAAAAACACACAACACATTACATGCTCTAACGCCATTCCAGAAATCCAAGAAAAACAGTAAAATGTATCAGCTGCTAGCACGTCAGTCGTAAAACTAGTCCCGACTGATAGTAAGGACTTATTGTTTAAACAGTTTATTTACTAGCTACTAGCAAACAGACAAGGAAATGGTTGGTTATTAAGTTGTTACTTACTGAAGAACAACGTTGCCGTTGGTCCCGGCTGTCATTCGTGGATCTTTGACAGTCGTTACGGGTAGTCAGAAGCCCGAAAGTCTGACAACCAGTCTTACCAAGGAGTATCGTATTACCCAGTAACTGGGTTGTGGAGGTCAGATAGGCAGTCGCTCCATGTAAAATACTGGTATTCAGCAATCAGCTGCATCCGGTTAGACTGGAAGCCGTCCCCAACATAGTTGGGAAAAGGCTCGGCAGATAATGATGATGACTTACTGAAGAACATCGTGAATGTAAATAGCATTGTCAGTGTGAAAATTTATTTATCAACACGTCTCACGAATGCACCCGGAGAGATGGGCAAAGATCGTCACTCACTGGACACCTGAACGGGGACATCGCCGTCGAGGTTAGACCAAGGTGAAGGTAGTGTGATGATCTAATATCATTTGCAGGGCCAACGTGGCCAGAGATCGCACAAGACAGGGAGGTTTGGAAGGTAAAAGGGGAGGTCTTTGCCCAGCAGTGGGACACAATATAGACTAAAAAAAAAATTCAATGCACGATGTACACAACCATAGTTACACGCTAGGCTTAAACCAGTGAGTACATGACACTGTTAGGGCTCACCAAGATAACTTACTCTTAAAACTAATAATATTGTAGTGAATGGCGCCGATTCCCTTGGTCACAAACTAAACTAAATTTAAGTTCAATGCATCTTTTTCTTTCTGTTTAATTTAGAAAAGGACAGAAGATAAATATTAGTTTAGTCCTGTCAAACTAGACAGCGCCTGAAGTTAATTGACGTATTTTTAGTAGCCACGTAGTTAATCACGTCTAATCTGTCTAAGAACTAAACTAATATTTTATCTTCTGTCCTTTTCTTAATGGAATATAAAGAAAAAGATGCACAGAACTTAAATTTAGTTTAGTTTAAGAACAAGGGAATCAGGGCCATTATCCACTATCTAATATTAGGAACTTTTATTCTTTTTGAAGCTAGATTTAAGTTTAAAATATATTATACTTTAATGTTAAAGTATAAAAAAAATTAAAATTATATCTAGCTTTGTACATAAGAAGATTATACATTATTATAATTAACACAGACATATATATTTGAACATTTTAACATCTTGTCTTCCATAAATTCCTGGATACTGTAGTAACATTTTTTTTAAGAGCAATGCCCTTAGACTAGCTTTAAATACACATGTTGTTTTCGTGGACCGTAAATTTTCAGGTAATTTGTTGTATATTTGTATGCTTCGGTATTCTGGGCTATTTTTGTACATTTGTATTCTAGGTTCTTGTCAAAATTAAACAACTTTAACAAAACATCTTATTTTATGGACTAAAAGCATGTACCTAGGTCATCATTTAAATACGTAAGCAAGAAGTGAACTCAGCCTATCGCAGTCCACTGTTGGATAGTGGACATAGGCCTCTTCCAGGCTATGCCAAAACATCCTGTCCTCAGCCTTCCGCATCCAGTCTGTCCCAGCCACCTAGGTCGTCGGTCCATCTAGCTGGGGGGCGTCCCACACTACGCTTGCCTATACCCGGTGTCCAATCCAAGCAAGAAGTAATGCAATGTAAAAAAACCTTTTGAGAAACCAGAAGTGTAACCAAAAATCGAACTTAGCTACTTCAGAGAGATATCTAGATACGAAAATGTCAATAAACGTACCTACTTACGTATTGCGTGATCGATCAGCTACCCAAATCTTCGACTCAAGGCTTGTCTTTCTTCCTAACATTAGGTACCTCAGACATCCCATTTACAGTCTCTAGAATGATATCCAACAATTCTAGGTACGAGATTATTAAGTTTAAAATTGGGATGAGATTGTTATTTCCGCTTCAGTTTGAGATAAAAATTGAAACTACGGATAAAACCATACCACCACCATACTACCACCAACCGTATTAACGATTGTACAGCATGCTTTAAAGATTAATAAGGAATTAATACAAATAACAGAAACTGAGCGTTGTCTATTCTTTATCTCATATAATAAACATCCAAAAATATTATCATTTCGGACTCCACTAATCTATGTTTCTGTTTCACAGTAGCAATACACTCCATAGTTTGTAGCCAATGGCAAGACAGCATAAATTGCTCTATCGAGCTCTATGTAACGATACGTTACCGACAAATATCAAATACTTCAGACATTGCATTCATTTCGTACGCCAGAACCGATAGTACTCTGATATCGATACCATTCGAGTTTGTGTCGGAAATAGTCGGAATGAGAACGATTTGAAACCAGAGGGTATCAATTTCAGTGTTATTATTTTCCACAATTCCAAGATTTGCAAATTGCAACTAAATAGTGTTGATTCTGTAGTACATTTTTTATGTTTGATTTTCTTAAGATTCTAATTTTCTTTTAATTAAATACTACTTATTGAAATACATTAAAAACGAAGACACAGAAAGAACAGCAAGGGGATAAAGACTCTATCATTGTCTTCTTTACATATGGTTTTCTTTGGGTATACATACTGTGCTATATATGTACAGTGCCTATGCTCACAACAAGCAAGCAATCAAAAACAAAGTCTATCCCTTCATAGTCTTTGCAAACATCAAATCATAATACCATCGCCCTTTACATTGACTTTCATAGGCTGCGTAGCACAGGATGGTAGCTCTAACTTTTTGTCTTTCAACAAGAATCGAGTTACAATGTTTTTCTCATAAATTATAGATGTGCAAGCGCATAAAATCGGCTATCTAATGGTCAGACTCATGCTCAGAACTACGGTAAACCCGTTCCACGTTATTTATTGGACATAACTTGACAAACTGATTTATGTTCTTAGTTTAATTTGTTATATTATTTTGTGTCGTGAATGCGAAATTATAATGTCTCGTAAATGTTGTGTCTTACATTTTGTTCGCTGATTTACATTGTAATATTATAATTTGTAAGGAAAATGGGTTAGTTCGCTTTTGTATAGGGACATAAAGTTTGATGCTAGCATCTGAAGTAATGTGCATTCTAACGTAGGACATAAAATACTCATATGGTAGCAAGTTGTCAGCTTTTGAATGCAGCAAGAAATCATTTGATACAGAATATTAATACCTTATTTTACACAATAAATTGTTATTTATTGGAAACTTTACATCGCAGTGTAGATATCTAGTTTTAAAATGTTTACCAACAAAATATTAACGCGTAAAAGTGTTTTAAAAGATCGACTTACAGAAATAAACATTTCATTTCAGACATAGGCGTTTGCAAAATTGCCAAGATACTCGATGTTTCATCTTGCATCTAGTACGCTATGGGAGCAGCCTTTTCGCTCCATCTCCTTCCATTGCCTCGTCTACTTGACTCCGATCCCCAGCCCCCAGCCACCAGACCACTGTCATCCACAGCTACTTCTAATGGCTACTAAGAAACTAAGAAAGCTAACTCTGAATAATTAATTCTTTACGAAAGCTTTAATTGCTTTTTTTCATCAAACAGAGAGCATAGTAACCAACATGATTCTACATATTTGATGCTCAACCGAAAACCGTTCTAAAGATAAGAATTACAATAAACAAAATAAAAAGGAACGCACTTACCATATAAAATACGTTTCCTAATCCCATCGCTCGTTTGTCGTATCTCCAACGTTTTAATTTAAGTTTAAATACGGGAAATGAGCGATTACTAAGTTACCATAAACTTACAATGTCTCAATTACAAGAACATTTTTGCAGGATAATGTAAACCAGTGACAACGCTGAGAAATAAATGGAGACAACTGTTATACTCGTACAAGGTTTATCAATAAGAAGTCATCTTGTAACTTTTGGAGCTGACTGTATCGTAAAGAGTTTTTCCATTTTTTTTTTTTTACTTATTTCCCAGATTCATCATTGAGAATTTAAATGTTTCTGGGTAGGCAGGGACGCATAGTGTACTTTGGTCGTTTAAACCATGTTTTAAGATATTGGTTCTACGTTTGCTAGAAAGTACGTAAGTCATAATTATCATGATGGATGTAAGAAGACACAAACCGTAATAAATTATTTGCGAAATGAGGCTGAGTGTATGGAGATCAAAATAGTTACGAGACGACACTTTGTAACTGTAAATAGAGGTCGGTTATTAATAAAATAAAATCTATAAATATAAAAACTTTTGCTTAGGTATTATAATATAGTAATGAAACGGGAAGTATCTATTGGCGCCGATTCCCTTGTTCACAAACTGAACAAAATTTAAGTTCAGTGCATCATTTTTTTTCTATTTCATTAAGAAAAGGACAGAAGATAAATATTAGTGTAGTGCTGTCAAATTAAGATACTCCATAGACAGTTTAGACGTGATTAAAAACATGGCGACTAAAAATACGTCAATTTACGTCAGGCGCTGACTAATTTGACAGGACTAAACTAATATTTGTCTTCTGTCCTTTTCTTAATGAAATAGAAAGAAAAAGATGCACTGAACTTAAATGTAGTTTAGTTTATGAACAAGGGAATCGGCGCCATTGTGAGGAAATGGTAAGAATATTGCATTGCATGAAATCGGTGCTGAAGACAGAGAACGAGAAAATTTAAATATTTAATTTACTGTTTATTTAACACAAGAATTGCATTCGAAACAGTTTCCGTAAACAACGATACATAAACGTACTAATACTTAATTAATGCCACAATAGTTTGATGCCACGGTTGGCGCAGTGGTTAAGCGATTGACTGTTGCGCTGCGTGTCGCGGGTTCGATTCCCGCACGGAACAAATATTTGTATGACCTACATGTATTTGTTCCGAGTCTGGGTGTTTTTCTATCTATAATATGTATGTATTTACAAAAAAAAAAATGTATATAAGTAGTTTATCAGCCATCTTGTTACCATAACACAAGCATTAGGTTGCTTAGCTTGGGACTAGATGGCGCTGTGTGAAATGTCCAGGGATATTATAATTATTTATTATTATTATTCTTCTAGACATATTATGTATAAATCTATTACAAATTTAAAATATTTAGCACCTGTTTAGTGTTACCCCAAATGTATGTCATGGCTCTGAAATTTTAAGAAGCCGCGGTCAGTTACCGCAACTCCTGTGGTTTGGAATAGGTGTCAGAAATGTAATATCGACGTGTTGTTAATTATTTTAGATCGTTCATTGGCGTGATTCAGAAAATCATTAAGTTATTGTAAATCTAATTTTCCTCGATGGAACATCAGCAGGGTGTGCATGCGGAAGTATGTCGCAAACTATCCTTCATCTCCTATCCTGCCCTCTGTGTCCCAAAACATGCAGTCAAAGTGACCTTTGCACTGCCAGTCTGCCACCGACAACGCCGTGGAAGTTTTGGCCCAACAAGATCTGACAGACAGTCGTCCCAGCGACACCAAAACGAAGAAGTCTAATTTTGAAACGCAGAATACACAACTTCCTCTTTAAACGATGATCAACTAAGCACACGTCCTCCATATAAATGAAAAAATGAAACAGAATTTGGATGAAATTATCCATTAGATGTCTGATGAGTAAACCAGAACGTTTCCGGAGGTGGACAAACGGGCTTTTTATTCACAAAAAAGCAGAACTCGAAAATACATGGTGTTCCTACACACCCTATTAAAAACATAATAAGACACTCAATAATCAAATTACTGCCACTGGCAACTTGTTTCGATAAGATGTTCATAAATTCCTAGGTAGTTAGTTCAATTAAAGGTCTATTTAAAATGGCTAGGTGATAAGTGATAACATTGTTACATACTTCAGTATGTTAGCTGGTAAATGTTAAATGCTTGTTTTAAGTTGTTAAAGGAACTGTAATTAACCGTTGCATAGAGTTTTAAGCCTTCCTGAAATAGGTAGTTAACTTTTAACTTTATTTATTTATTTATTTATTTGTTTGCTACATGTAAAACACTGGTTAGTAGGCATGCATTCAATATTTCATGGCACAGTGTTAAAACATGTACCCTGTAAGGGCACTGCAAATTGTACATAATACTTATTATAATATTAATTCTAATTATTAAAATTTACAATATACTAAACACTAACAATTAAATATAATTACAAAAAAATATTACATTTTATTTTAACATTATTTTATCATTATTATCAATTTGTTTATTAATTATTTATTTAGTGCACAATGTACACAACCATAATTACACGCTAGGCTTAGACTAGTGAGTACATGACCCTGTTAGGGCGCAGCAAGATAACTTAAAAAAAAAAAAAAAAAAAAAACTAACAGTATTGTAGTGAGTATCCATTATCTAATATTAAGAACTCTCACAATTAAAATATAATATTATTTAAACTTATATTTAGCTTACTTCCGACCAAAAAGCGTCCCCTTTATTTATTTAACCATTTATGTACTCACATATATACAGAGAAGAAAAAAGGAACAAAAAATACGTACAGTCACAAGCAAAAGTATGTATACACTCGGCTTTATTCAAAAGCGATTTACTCCTTTATTTTTTAATGAAAATGTATGTTGTTACGAACATAGCATTTTCAAACCCATAGGTTTATGTAATGTGTCGTATTTCAACGTTGCATTCGTTATTTCACGAAAAAATTGCAATTGAAAGTTGCCAAATGTTGACATGTTGGTGCTCGTGACTGTACAACGCTTATTTCTGAAAAAAATCAGCATATCTGCGATAAGAGAGTAGGCAAAAGTAGATGCAATGCCTTTTCTAATAATATCAGCCTGAAGTTTTGCCTCACTATATTACAAAGGCACACAAAAGTTACAAGAGTAGCACCATGCATGCTCAGTGCGGTTTGGTGATTTCGGATCGTTAAATCCAATGTTTTTCTTTATAATAGACTAGCGGCCCGCCCGGCTTCGCACGGGTGGTTAAGTTTTAGTAAGGATCCCTAATCTTTCCTAGCAATAATTATAGCCTATGTTACTCAGGGTGAATTTTTGAAATCGGCACAATAGTTTTTGAGTTTATTCATTACAAACATACACACAAAAATACAAATCTTTCCTCTTTATATTATTAGTATAGAGTATAGATATGTTACATTCTTACTTTATAAAAGCTAACATTTAAAATAATAATATGTTACATGTGAAAAAATAAGCAAAGGAATCATAGGGCATCAAAAAATTCGTCCGCATCGCTGTCAACAGGAACAGTGCCCAAAAGGCTGGCAGCATTGCCACTTTGTATGGCGATGCTAATTATTTGGCCAAGAAACAGGCCAGCCCTCTGTGGTCAGAGTCACGTGAAGAGTTGACTAACCGCTTGGCGATATCTCGAAAAACTAAGTGGGCGCTCGGACCCCATGGCCCTAGTGTTTTAACCCCAAACGGCTCGAACATATAACTCCCAATCAGGTTTTTTCTTTATTGAATTAATATGACAAACTGTGGTTTTTATTTACTTGTCCGGGTACTGACAGCTTGTAAAGCTCTCACAGTACCACATGTAAACAAACAAGAAGAAAGGAACAGAAAATTGCCTACAAAGGGATGCTTATTGCGGGCGGAGAGTAATGGGTAGCTCTCCGTCCGATCAGGACTAGGCCCGTGCCGGACGGCGTGTACGTGTTCCACGCGCGCCTCAAAGAGATGTCAGCAAAAGAGACGGGGCCCCATAGGGCTGAAGCCTGCCAGGGTAGCGGGAACATCCGAAAGGGTTTACCGCTGCCCTGGAACATAAAGGGCTAAGGAAGGAACACGGGTGGGTTTTAGTCAGTAAGAGTCTGACACTCCCTTCTGCTCCACCCAGAGCGGGAGGAGTCATTTGATGATTTCCCATCCTCAAAAAAAAAAAAGGGATGCTTATTTCTAAAGAAATCTTGTTCAGCAAATAAATGACTTAAAAAAGTTGTATTTAAATGTTTCCACCAAGAAAACTTGTGGGATTATATTATTTAAAAAATATTGGCAGGCACAGCATCCATACCGACATCTAGACTAAAGACACAATGCCAACAACTCACCATACATTTGCCTCGTAACGATAACGACAGCTACAGGTTTCTCCTCACAAATCTCCTCTTCTCAAAGTCCGAGCCGCTGATCTGTAAAGGTGATTGACACTGAGCCCTCGTTATAGGCACATTTTTTGCGACACGTGTTGTTTATCTTATTAGTTTGAGCACATGTGGCACGTGTAAACATTGTTAGAGAACGCTTTGGTACAGGACTTGCGATAGTTTTGGAAAGAATTGTAGCATAAATATCTATATTCCAATTCCAAACAACAGTCACCTTTCTGGCTAAGAGAAAAGCATTTGTTTAAAAAAAAATAATAAGCCAAGGAGGAGTCATAGTAACTGAAAATACTCAGTATTCAGTTCGGCTTGTATTTTTAAAACAAATCATCAGGAAAAGAATGGCCATCATCAAAGGCATTACAGCCTTGGGTGACCTTAGGCTGGGGTGATCTTTCGCCTCTTTCCAGCCAGTCACCTACCAGGTCTCGGTTTCGATGACCTTGCCTGTGTTCAAACGTAATTAAAAAACTCACCACTGCTTTGATTATTCCAGTAGGTACCCTGAAAGCTACTAAGTCCCACCATTCAAGTTTGGTAGGTACTGAACTGATGGTTACAGGGTTTAAGGCCTTTCTCCATACCTACTTATTTATATATTGTTCCTTGGATTTCTAAGAAATATTGGTGCATTATGGTCGTTTAAATTCACTATGTTTGAAGATCTTGTTGTTCTCTTGGTCTTAATGTGTAAATTATTTCATCACCACTGCTCTCAAAACGGTGAAGGAAAATATTGTGAGGAAACCGACATGTCCTAGAACCAAAAACTTGAAGATAATATGTGACATCTATCGACCCGCATTGGGCCCGCGTGGTGGATTACAGGCCAGGCCACTCCCTCTCGAAGTGAGGAGGCCTGGGTCCCAGCAGTGGGAACATTAAAGGCTGATTATGTATACTATGTAGGTATGTATGTATATCTTGGTTATACGTTTGCTAGAAAGTAATTCATGTCATGATGTAAGAAGACACACAACAAACAATTATGTATGTTTTTCCACATTTGCAGCACCTGTTAACATAATGACAATTGTTCTCATTAATTTATTTATTTTAGCACTTCCTCGTTTACACTGGCGGCTATTATTCATTACAGTGCAGAGCCGTAACGTCTGTCCAATATACATACCTAGGGACGTTACTATACACTTTTTATATTGGCAGTGTATAAAAGGCCAGCCCCAGTAACTGGGTTGTGGAGGTCTGATAGGCAGACGCTCCATGTGAAATACTAGTATTCAGCTGCATCTGGTTAGACTGGAAGCCGACCCCAACATAGTTAGGAAAAGGCTAGGCAGATGATGTTGATTTAAATGTAATGTTATACTTTTACAGTTTGCTTTTAAAATATTAGGGTTGGTGTTAATTTATGGAATGGACACGTCTCAAAGCGATGTTTATAAAGTATTAGTAAATATGCATTGTTCTAAGTTAGTTAGCATACTTACTTACTTGCTACATAAGCATGTTATGAATAAGTGTTTTCAAATGCAATACGTTTCTGAGAAACTGCGACATTGTATGTTATGTTGAATTGACTAACAATATCAATGATTCATTTTGGTAGACGTAAGGACGCTACTTGTTATTTTCTCAATTTTGAACGAGTTTATCTGGAATCTATCCTTCATAAGAGATAGACTATCCACGTACTGGATGGAGCTAAAGGATTCTTGGTTACTTTGGTCACATTGCCCCTCGGGAACCAGATAATCTGGAAAAGTTGGTGATGATGGGCAAGATAGATGGGAAAAGTCCTCGCAGCCGGTCAACTAACCGCTGGTCAGACTGGACTCTCTGTTACGGCCGCCCTGAGAGAAGCTGAGAACCGAACGAAGTGGAAGAACGTCGTACACTAAGCCATGAAGGCCTTTCAGGGACACGACCTTCAGTAATGAAGTACGCGACCAAGAAGATCTCTAAAAAAACTCCTTTTCCAATACACATTATCAACACTTTAACAAATAGCATCTTGGTCAACATCGTTTGAGACAGACACCATCACCAATTTAAAAAAAATAATTTACTTAGGTACTCTCTACTTTTTTTTTGTATATTCTGTAGCTCCATGTATGTTTTTTATATTTTATATTTTGGTGGTGGACAATAAAGTATATATAAATAATAATAAATAAATAAACTCAATAGAAATCTAAAACCAAAATTCCAATAGGTAAGTAGGTACAACATTGTTCCAAGTTCCAACCCCACAATGCTACACAGATCTACATCATCCACATCCGCACATCCGTGTCACACATCTGGCCCCGTCATATCTTCCATACAAACGCTATCCCATTACGCAGGTGTCACCCGACGAATCACCCACATTGTCCATTGATCCCCTGGGGGGTGAGCCGCGGGGTTCAATGCAAACTTGGAGTAACAAGCGTCTTAGCTTCGAGACGGGGTCGCATAGTATGGAGAGGAATAAAGTGGAATACTTTTCATAAATTTATTTAACAGTAGTAAGAGTCGCGTGAAGACTTGTAAACCTGTAGCGTAGCATGACCTTATGCTATGTGTCTGTTTTCCATTATCTACTCCTTGATAGATAAAATCCTTACCTAATTATTATAGAGGTCATAATCATCTGCTTAGCCTTTTCCCAACTATACACACACAAACACACATGCACCCACACACACACACCCCCACACACACAGATACACCCTCACACACACACACATATACACCAACACAGCACACTTTAATACTTTCAGGCATATTCCATAATTGTTTGTTTTATGTTATTAAAACTAATATCATTAATTTTTTAAATTTTAAACACTAAGCAATTGATTTCTCCATTCTTGAGGTATATGGCACTGTTTCTCTTCACTACAGGCTATTATGTAGCCTATCTAAGAGGACAGTACCCCAACCATTTATGTTGTACCTATACTTGTACCAGTGTTCATTTGTAAAGTGCAACTGTTTTTATTGTATTTACTGCAACACCTTTTATGCAATAAAGTTTATTATTATTATTATATAACTATGTTCATGGGGTCGGCTTTCAGTATAACTGGATGCAGCTGCCTTTTATTTGAAGTAACTGCCTATCTGACCTCTACAACTCAGCTACTGGGTAACACAATACCCTTTGGTAAGACTGGTTGTCAGACTTTCGGGCTTCTGACTACCCGTTACGACTGTCAGTAGAGATATCACGAAATTGCAATAGGTGAATTTGTTTTAGTAAGAAGTGAAAATCCACAGGCATCTACAAATCGTAGGTCGAGTTTCAACACCGTAGAAGAGATTTTCTTAGTCACACAAACCGGCAAAAGCTATTCAATATTACCTCACATGACTTGTCGAAAATATTAGCTAGCTAGTCAACTAAGCTAGTCACTTTCTGTACTTAAGAACAATCATTCGTGGCGGATATTTCAATATTTTGAATCCAGCAATAGTAAAACATACAACGGTTTAATAATAAATCAAACTAAGGCTGTATCCACACTATACGACGTGCGGCGGCTTGTTAGAGGTGCAGTAACAAGTGACGGGTGTCGCCGGCAGCGCAGTCGCGCTGACGTCTGTAGCTCGCGTCGATAGCCTGATTGAATTCTGTTGTTACAAGTGTTTAGCTTTACTATTGTTTACCTACATTTCATTTACAGGAGATTTGTGTTTGGAGATAGACGGTAGGGACTGGATAGTTCCTTGTAGGCTTTTTTTGCTTACGATACAATACAATCTTTTGTCTTCCTTCTTATTTGCGTTTTATCTTTTCCGCAAGTACCGTTGCATCTAATCTATTTGAAAGCCAGTTTGGGGTTCACTAGCAAATAATATATTGTAACCTAGCTGTAGGTAGCATTTCAAGCTACTCATGTCGTCTTAACTTGCTGTTAACCTGTGATCCTGCTTACTGTATTACTTGGACAATAAATATTTTATATTTCTATTTTTCTATTTCTATATAATACTTTGCTCTAAGTAGGGTATGTAAGTTTCATCATCAGTTTCATCTTATGTATGTAAAGATTATAAAAACGAACACTCAACTCACTACAATAATACCTACGTTTTATGATGACAATGAATCAATCTTGCTACAACATAACATTTTACATTACGAAAACTAAAACACACTTTTCCGCTCTACTGCCAAGTACCAAACAATCCTACTTCTATTGTTGAATCATAGTCATTCTATGGAACATAAATTCCTTCAGTAATCACTTCACCGCATAAAACTATCAACAACATTTCTCTTAACAAAATTATCATTTAATCCACCCACGAAATCTGTAATAAAGGCCAAAAACAAACTCGACAATTTTATTCAAGTTTCAAAGACGTGAAACTCGCACACTTTCAGTTAACAAGTCGATAAATTAGCCGGGAACAGGGCCCGCAGTAACTCAATCGACGGACAATCGCTGCTTGCGATATTTTTGTCGTCGCAATCGTAAACATGTCGGGACTCGGAGCGCGTTCGCCGCGACATCGCGCGTTTTTGTGACGCGTCGCGACACTCGACAGATGTGACAGCCAACTAATGGTGCCGGCTGAAGCTGGTATTTAGTTTGTGAGTGCTAAATGTAAGGAATTCTTCTTGGTGGTTCATTTAGAATAGGGAGGCGACCCTCCCTATTCTTTACAGTTCTGTGGTTAAGTGACAGGTATTAAATGAGGCGAGAATTAGAAATATTACTTAGCATTGGATCAGTAATGAAGAATAAAAGCGACACGTGTTTTAGTTATTGATAGAACCTCTAGGTATAACTACTCTAATTACATAATGTAACATGACTGTAGTTGGACAAACAAATGATTATGGCGGTTAGTGCTAAGGGTTACAGTTTCATCTCCGAACATAACATTTATTCATTAACGTCTTCCATTCAATGCATCTAAGATGGCCCAGTGGTATCGGCCCCAACTTACGAGTTGTAGGTAAGTGAGTTCGAAGCCAGACAGGCACTTTGTGTATTTAATTTCATCACCACTGCTCTCAAAACGGTGAAGGAAAACTGTGTGAGGAAACCGACATGTCCTAGAACCAAAAATTCGTAGACATGTGACATCTACCAACCCGCACTGGGCCCGCATGGTAGATTATGGCTCATTCTCTCTCACCGAGAGCAGGCCTCAGTCCCAGCAGTGGGGACATTATAGGCTGCACCCTAATTGCGTAACATACAATCAATCGGAATCTGTTTCATTTTGACAGTTCAACAACATTCATTGCATTATTTACGTGTTGAGCAGACCAATGTTTCGAACTTACGAGTATGAAGCAATGGATTAGCAATATGCTTCAAAATGATTCTGATTACGATTGATCGTGAGTTACGCAATTAGGGTGCTGATTGTGGACATCTACAGCCTGCAAACCTCCAAAATATTCTAGTAACTTCTGTTCAACCAAATTGTTGTACTGTACTGTTTAAATGTGGGACTGGCTATAGCATAGTACAAACCATAGTATACCATAGTATAGCCAGTCCCATCTCACATTTAAACAGTAGTCATAAAACTAAGTAATGCGTCTTTAAAACATGTTAATGGTGCCAAATGCACCATTCACCGCGTCAGAGGCAAAATTCACATTATACTTATTCCCTCCAACATTCATACATCAAAAACTTTTCCCTGACGCCCCAAAATATGACCCAACACCACATTGTATGCCCTCCACCATATAGTACCAACCCCATCCAGCTAAATCTAAAAGTGGGGCCATAAAAAACGCGAACTACCAAAAGTGGCGTCGTTTGCCGCTAAATTACGTTATTTTGTCTACTAAAAAAAGAATTGTAGCGGCAAGTTCGTCACAAATCGTCGCCGCGGCCTTAACGTTTGGTTCTTAGTAATCGTTGTGCTACACGCTTTAGCGAATGACTCCCATAAATATCATTGATGTATGTTTATAGCTATCGTGTGTAAGCTGCGAAGGGGTTAAGGGGTGAGCGGGAGCGGGGCGATTAATTAACGGAAAAGATTTAAGGCATGCTGATGCATTTCACGCATTCAATGTTGAGTCAGCCTGATATCAAATGAATACTCTTGCTTGATGTGTGGCTGTTAACCATTATTATGTTTACGTGTGGTTTTCATTGAAGAATACGCCAAGATTTTACCGGATAATAATCAGAAGAAATTGTATCCAGTTGAAGAAATCAGCCTGACCAATGCAAATCTATGAGTGGTTATGGCGAACGCTCATTAAACACTTCTTACTTGTCCTGAGATATCAAGCAGAGGCGACTATTGTAGGGTCGGCGAGATCAAAAATCATGTAGGTAGGCGCGCAGTACTTTTTTATAGTTAATTCCTATAATTTACGGACCGTTATTGGTTAAAATTAAGACTTGTACTAATCTTTACCAATAATGAAGCGAAAGACCATAGCTTTCCATAGTATACCTCCCTTAAGGAAGTAGCTGTCACAGGTAAAATTAGCTTACAAATCTATTTGCCCATGAGGATTTCCCACACCTGCCAAAACAAAAAAAAAAAAAAAACAAAAAAACTTCGCTTTCTCCTTCATCTTACACCTACCTCCCAGTACAGTCGTAGCAAATATTCGCGCCGACTTACAAAATAAACACTAATATATTTTGTAGGTAATTGTATTAAAATAATGTGTCTTTATTGTTCCGTTGGCTCCACTGTATTTTTGATGTAGCATTTTGTTATACTGTGTTACTTTTGGTGGATGGGTGGTTTAAATTAGTATAATATACGAGATACTGAGAGTTTTTTTTGTGAAGTTCGTTCAAGGTTTAGAATAAACTAAGGTGGCTTAGGGATGATACAAATGATTAAATATAGAAATGTTTTTGTCCAGGTAATACATTATGCAGCACCCTAATTGTGTAACACACGATCAATCAGAATCTGAAACATTTTGAAATTGCTAATCCATTGCTTCATAAGTTCAATAAATTTGTCTGCTCAACACGTAAATAACGCAATGAATGTTGTTGAACTGTCAAAATGAAACCGATTCCGATTAATCGTGTGTTACGCAATTAGGGTGCTGGTTCACTGGTTAACAGCAAATTACTACGACATGAGTGCCTTAAAATATTACCTTCAGCTAGGTTGCAATATACTACATAATGGCTAGTGAGCCCCAAACTAGACAGTTAGTCTGGATAGAGTATGTGAAAAATAAAATATTATGTGAGATAGTTTATCCAAAGAAATAAGAACTGATTTTATAAATAATTATTTCAACCGGAAAAGCATTGGAAAACGCATTTGCGTTATCAATAACGTGCTAGATGTAACCAAGTTACATCTAACATCTAATATCCCAGACACTTTTCCTACACAATCATCAAGTATCGTAAAAAAAAAAGTTTTAAACTAGTTTCATACTTAGGTAACACCACAGACACTCGTCTGCATACCCTTTTCCCAACTATGTTGGGTTCGGCTTACAATCTTACCGGATGCAGCTGAATACCAATATTTTACATGACGAGACTACCTATCTGTTACCCCCACAACCCAGTTACTGGGTAATACGATTCCCCTTGGTAGGACTGCTTGTCAGACTTTTGGGTTTCTGACGACCAGTAACGACTGCTAAAGATCCACGAATGACAGCCGAGACCAAAGACTTAACATGCTTTCCGAGGCATGGACGGGACTTGGTATGTTCAGATGCTCACCCATCCACGGACCAACCGCGGCAAGCGAAGCTTAACTGGATCGATCGACCCGTGCGGCTGTTATTACTTAACCACAAGCCCCTCATACATAACACAATACGTACTCTTTACTTTTAATAACTACCTAAGTATACATAGTCACACCAGTCACCTACAGGTAATCATAGATAAGAACCCACCTATTATCTTATATAGAGATTTACCACCGAAGCAAAACCGCGTGACCACCTCCTATAACATTACAATTTTACAAACACAGTAACCGTATCAACATAGTTGCAAATTAACTACATGAAGACAGTTATTATGTTACGGCTAATAGCTATGCATACTTTTTGCTCTTACACCAAATAATTTAACTTTTTATAGGCATATTTATCATGAAGTTTATCAGCAATTTCCATATTGCGAAAACAAGGTAGAGCCATAATGTTGTCTATCTATGATCACATTCTTTGCATACGTCACGCTCATGGCCCATAATGGGTGAAAAGTATTTTGGTATAAATATGGTAATGGTAGCTTATTGCGCTATAAAAGGTGAGTTTTTTGTTATTAGATCACCTTCAAGGGAGTTTTTACTTGGCTAGGAATTATTACGAATAACCCGTTCAGTTCCTACCATCTTCTATGTTCATAAGTCTTAAATTAATTAAATACTGTGAACCTTATATGCTTGCTTATGGTATACGGTGCAGTATAATAATAATTAGGTGTCAGTAATATTCAAGATAAACTCAGAAAATACGCCAGCATCAAGCTACTCCAATCTGTCAAATTTCTTTAATAGATTTTCAACTTTATCCAAGTTGGATTGGGAAAATTTGACAGTTTCGGGTAGCTTGATTTGCTGGCGTCTGTACATAATTATGTGGTATAATAAAATAGAAAAAAAAACTTTTATTTCTGCAAATGAAGCTATTTGTTTCAGGTGACCTCTAAAATGAACTGAACGTTAGCTCTTTAAATACTAGAGCCAGGCTCCAGAACAATCAAAATAGTTTACCGAAGTAACAAAAACATAGACATAAGTACGATATTTCTATCTCCATTACATATGTATCTTGCTGCCAGTAAGCCACGCACCCGCGTCATACATCAAGCGTTTCAAGCAAATATCATTAGCCGTTCCCTGGCTGACAGCCGAGCTGCCGAGGCCCATTGATCAAAGTCGTGAACATTATGAATGTCCTGTCAAATGCTAATGAAAAATTTAATAGAAAAACTTTGACGAAGACAGCGCGCGGTGACAGTTTAAAATTTAATATTCTGAAAGTGAGCGAACTTCGGAGGGTTAAGTCTGCTTTATAGATTATTATACTAGTATCTTTGAAGTCTGGGTTCAGTTTTGTATGGGCTATTTTTGAAAGAAAAAATGTTGAAAGAAAGCCTGAAACCGTCACGTCTGATGGATGGATTTCCAGTACGATAATTTGTTACCTATTGCAGCCATTAGATCAATGACTTGCTATATCGTTGGTTTTCTTACTTAGTTGCTGAACCAGTGCTAAAAGACCTCACCTACAATATAAATATTTTGAAAAAGATAGTGTGTGTTTATTATGTAAGCTCCTGCGCATTAACAAAGAGTATAATATTCTGCTAGCTTTTGCCAGCGGCTTCGCCCGAGTGTATTCCGGAAATTAATCCACGGGAACGTACTACCGGAATAAAAAGTACCCTATGTGTTAATACAGGTACCAGGTAGGTAACTATCTGGGTGCCAAATTACGTCCAAAGCCGTGCAGCCGTTTTTGCGTGATTGAGTAACAAACTATCACATTTATAATATTAGTAGGATTTACCGTACTCAAAAACAACAACCTCTCAGAAAAACATAAAACATTGCCTATTACTTGGCCAACGATACACAAACAACATCCCTTTCTCAACCAATTTAATATCCGAACCACACAAAGCAAACAACACAGATTCAGATACATTCACTCCGTTCATTCTGAATGAGTTACGATCAACTTGAACGAAGGCATCAATCAGTGTGCTGCGCAATTATATGACTGGGAGAAGCAACATCAATAAATTGTAGCGTATCGGGAACGAAGGATTTATACGCGATACAGCTCGTTACCACTTGTTCTAGAGGTGAAGGAACATCGTCATAATAAATGGAGATATGACTGATTTAGAGGAAACTTTGTGTGGAAACATTATGAGCGGTAAAGGTTGATTTACACGATTCTAGTGGCCGGAATAGGTACATAGTTAGTATCTATTTATGGTTGTTATTTGCAGTTCAGTCATTTTAGTCGATTGGCTGTTCATGTGAACAGTCGAGGCATAACTAAATACTAGGTACTTAGTTTCTTACGTCACAAAAGTATCGAACTCACATCAAAATGCGTCTGCATTGTTGGGATTCATACCAGCATCCTAATTGCGTAACACGCTCAAACGTCCATCGCTTCATATGTTCGAAAAAAAATCTACTTAACAACGTAAATAACGCAATGAATGTTGTTGAACTGTGAAAATGAAAGCCATTGCTACTGATATGTAATGTGTTACACAATTACCCCGCCGGTCCTTATTTCGTTCTGATGTTTCTTATTTATACTACGGAACCTTAAATTTAATATAACATTTCCGTAACAACGAACCAACAATTTAATATGTAAATAAAATCATTTCTGCAATATAAACACTGATAAATTAATAATTAATTATTACACAACGACAAAGTAATGTAATATGAAATAAATATTTCAATATTAATATTAAAAAGCACAGATAAATTAATAACTTTATTGCTGTTAATTTATTGTAATGACTAATGAAACATCGCGGCATCGCCACCTCATTATTTTATTAAAGTTCATCGGAACTGATATTATTGTAATACTCTACAAATATTTTAAATTAAAATGAGTGACAATATGCAAGCAACATTTTATTTTCAGAAAGTAATAACAAAACTATTCATTTTCAATTTTATGATCATTGTTTTCTGTTTTATATAGTTTTAAGGTGTATTTTTTTTTTGCTGTAATGCCAATGAACGCTTTTTTCTTCTTTCTTTCAGAATATATTCGCAGACCTTTTTTTATATGCAGTATTTTCTTGTCTAATTCTTTAAGTAACTAACTAAATATTAAGTAATCTATTGCAGTATTGATTTTCTGGACATTGTATTTGAACTTGGCAAGTAAGCCTTGTTATTTTTCATGATTGTTCTTTCGACGGCACGATTGACTGCTGCGCTGCGTGTCGCGGGTTCGATTCCCGCACGGAACAAATATTTGTATGACCTACATGTATTTGTTCCGAGTCTGGGTGTTTTTCTATCTATAATATGTATGTATTTACAAAAAAAAAATGTATATAAGTAGTTTATCAGCCATCTTGTTACCATAACACAAGCATTAGGTTGCTTAGCTTGGGACTAGATGGCGCTGTGTGAAATGTCCAGGGATATTATTTATTTTTATTTATTATTTCCAACTGAGTCTTAAGAAAACATCGTAGGCATAGGCAGTCGCTCCATGTAAAATACTTGTATTCGTCTGCATTTGGTTAGACTGGAAGCTGTCCCCAACATAGTGAAAAAAGGCTAAGATGGTAATGGTTAAGAAAAACATCGTGAAAAAAACTGGGTGGACTATGATATTACAACAACCAACTCTATTCAACATCTCCGTTTACTGGTCAACATGGTCCCACTCTTCCTCTTCACTTTGGAGTACACGTAAAAGAACCTTTTTTACTATTGTAATTTTCTATTGTATAATGTGTATCCTTTGTTGGAGATCCTCAATAAATAAATAAAATAAAATAAAACATGATCACATAATTTGCCTATAATGTTCCCACTGCAGGGAAACAGGCCTCCTCTCTTCGACAATCAAAGAAATCTCTTCATCTAGGACCAAAGAAACTTGGAACTGCTACCCGATAGGTCGTAAACCCACTTGACACTGCAACTGGAGCAACACATTGACCCATTAACACACAAGGGTAATCTTCATCAACCACGTTTGAAACTCAATAGATTGTTCATAGAAAATCTATTGTCTCAATTGGTAGTGACTGCCACATTGCTAGCTAGTTATTCATGTGTTGCGCAATTACTCATAGGTACATGGATCTATGAAGGAGACAAGAATGGGGAGAAGATGGCAAGGTCTCATCATCTGCCTAGCCTTTTCCCAACTATGTTGGGGTCGGCTTCCAGTCTAACCGGATGCAGCTGAATACCAGTATTTTACATGGAGCGACTGCCTATCTGACCTCCACAACCCAGTTACTGGGTAATACGATACCCCTTGGTAAGACTGGTTGTCAGACTTTCGGGCTTCTGACTACCCGTAACGACTGTCAAAGATCCACGAATGAAAACCAAGACCAACGGCTTAACGGGCTTTCGTGATCAGCTTCTATGGAGATTAAATCCAAAATCTTGCAAGAACATTGTACTTTTGCTATTTCTTTCTTACCATCTCAATGGGGATACTATGAGGCCATACGCAAGGAAGGGCTGCTATAGCTCGATTCAAACTTCATGGCGGCTCCGAACATGAGGCAAGTCGTTGCGCAGTAGCAAATTCACGTGTCAGTGAGGGTGAGGGGTGAGATACTGCTCAGCAAGTAGCGCTCTTCAGAGCCGCCATAAAGATTGAATCGAGCTGTAGCATTCGTTAGAAAAGTTTGCTTTAGTTCCAAGGCATGTCATGGATCTAAAACAACTATCACCGCTCTTCCTTTCAATTATTCAACTCAGCCTATTACAGTCTACTGTTGGGCAAAGGCCTCTCCCAGGCTGCACCACAAATCAAATCAAAAGTCATTTATTCAAATTAGGCTGAGAATCAGCACTTTTCGAACGTCAAAATTACAAAAGACAGTCCCCCAAAAACGTCCGCCCTTCACCACTTCCTAGTGCTATCGCTGGGAAGAAGAAGTACACACAACACCGTAGCTGCTCTTCCTTTGATTGTCTGCAATAATCTATACTAATAATCAAGCTGAAAAGTTTGTTTGTTTGTTTGAACACGCTAATCTCTGGACCTCGCAGTCGGATTTGAAAAATCCGTTTTTCATTTGATATCTCACTTCTTGAGGAAGGCTATAGTCTATTTAACATCATGCTAGGTCCCTTAGGAGGCGAGCAAAATGAAAACAAATCAGAAAGAACGCTATCAGTCGGGTAACAAGAAATTTCACGCGGACGAAGTCACTTGCAGAAGCTAGTAGCATAAGAAAAAAGAGTCACCTATGAGAAACCAGATCCCCGTTTGCCAAACGAAATGACGATGACAACATAATATGTTGTTATCGTAATGTTGTCATGCAAACTGCGATTCACCACTATTTAATATCGAAGTTTGCATGCTCATGTGCTCTATTATAACATCAATTAAACTTCAGGCAAGGCCTAATAAATTGCCCATTTCTTGTTTTGCCTTTTTCCCCCAATAGTTAGCATTAGCATCTTCAAAGAAACCACCTATTAGACATTGGACAGCATTTCCCCATATTCCTATGCAAATGACCACGCCAGTGACTACGAATTAAACACCAATGATATTTACACAATACTTGTAAGACGACATTTCAACACAAGTTAAGGAGTTAAAGGTAAACAGCGGATGACTTGACGGCTTGTCACTTGTGTATGTATAACTAATGTGATCTTTGATCTAACACGTTTTTGCTGTCATTGGCTCCGCAGGGAACATCGGACGGAATTAATTAGTAATTCTAAACAGGTTTTTTTTTCAGTTGGAATTTAAATGGAAAGCCAGGTCTTCTCCCAGTTATTTCTATTGGCGTAAATGGGTGTTTAGTATAGCAACAAAAAATATTAATATAATAATGAAGACATCAATTAGTTAAAAACAAATGCACATCAACATTCGGGTTCGAGCATCGTCTCTGACGCAAGTCGCTCCCATTTGAAAATATTCTATTTGTGGACACAATAAAGTTCAACAATGAATAACAATGATAAGAATTATTTTCTATTTACACCCGAAATCTAAGTCTATTCATCAAACCAAAAACAATTAGCTCCTTTCATAGCTCCGCGCTATCTATTGACAGTTCACAATAAAATGTCATAAATCAAGATGGCGGACAACATGGCGGCTGACAGTTATCGCGTGTACGCCCGAACATTAAACTCATTGATATTTATTACTCAATCGTTGCGTTCTAGCGAACAATATGATTTATTGTTAATAGATTCCACGTTTATTGTTAGTTTTATTTGTTTTGTTATGTTTATTTTATGTGTTGATTTGTTAATTGTGTATGTTTGTTATCGGTTCCGTGTTGGCCGTTCTAGTTTTGTGTTGGTATTCCGGTTTAATCATAATAAAGTTAGTTCCTTGTGGTCTCTGGTTACAAATAGGGTACCTACTTTAGTGCCAGTCTCCTTCCACGAGTGCGAGTAGTAGATACGACTTTGTTTTTATTTTTTTTCCTGAGATCACGCTTGATCGCTTTCGCAACTTACGATTTGACTACGACAGTCTATTCATGAATAGCTCATACTGGCCTTATTGAAAGATTATTCACTTGTGACGGCACGGTTGGCGCAGTGGTTAAGCGATTGACTGCTGCGCTGCGTGTCGCGGGTTCGATTCCCGCACGGAACAAATATTTGTATGACCTACATGTATTTGTTCCGAGTCTGGGTGTTTTTCTATCTATAATATGTATGTATTTACAAAAAAAAATGTATATAAGTAGTTTATCAGCCATCTTGTTACCATAACACAAGCATTAGGTTGCTTAGCTTGGGACTAGATGGCGCTGTGTGAAATGTCCAGGGATATTATTATTACTTATCTAGTCACCAGAAATGTTAGCCCTAACTGCCCAGCATGCGCTAGATCCAATAGAATATTGCTCCAATAACTATTCCACAAAGCTTCTATATTATCGACAATATCGATACAATAATAAGAAAACAGCAATACTCACTTATTCCCTCCTAAATCAATAACACAGAACTACATCCACACAAAGAGAACTCCTCCAGCGAGTCATAACATAATGCAATTCAAACAGCAGTCGTCACGAAGCGTAAAGGGCGTTTATTTAACTTATTGTTATGGCGACATGTAAACACGTGTGGGGTGCGGGCTTAGTGGAGGCGGGGAGCGGAGAAAATTAAAGATTTTTTGGATGAGACTGACACTGGAGCATGTAGCTTGGCAGAAGTAAAAAGAGGCATATTTAAAACAACTGGTGGAGTCAGGTTGTTTATGATGATGATGATGATGATGAGAAGAACTGCACGTGAAGTTGGTCTGAAGATGTTCTACCTATACTACTACTGCCACAACTATACCATGAGCTCAAATTGCTCGCACGACCCTGGAGATCAGAATTTGTTTAACATGCTCTTTACACTTAACAGACAAAGCCAACCCAACCTAGCCCACATTACATAATAGCTTATTCCCCAAATTCAAATTCACAAACGAGCAATCATTAAGCCGCCCCGTGGCCCAAATTCGCCGCCACCAAAAAGCATTAACAAAAAAAAGGATAACAGTAAAAAAATGAAAATTATTTCGCAAATAACAGAAACACCGCTCCCACAAAATGCGAATTGCTACCCCTCTTAAAATATACCGTGTAATGGCGCCGCTGTAAAAGTCAATACACAAGAGTTGAGTGGTCATAAGATTTTATGCGACCCATTACCCCCGAGTAAGCGTCGCGTAAATTCTTATAACTCGAGTAAGTATTCAAAATATGAAAGACGCCGCGCAAGACGACCGTTCCGACGTAGCCGTTTGAGATACCGGAATGCGCCAGTGTGAAAGGCCCGTATTGTGTGTTAGTTTAGATAGGGAATGTTTAGTGCTTAAAGTGTTGTACAGAAGGATGTTTTCTTGAGAATTTCTTTGGATAAATGTTGTGGAAATGGTTGTAAAATGTTGAGATGTAAGGCATGTAGATTTGGAATAGGAATGAGCAGAACTGAGTGGTACTGCTAAATTGTCTGTCACAAATAGATACCAAGTAGTTTATTAGTGCATGCATAGACAATCTTCTAGAATTTGCAGATAACTACATATATTTAGGTTTTTGAGGTTTCAATCCCATTAGACCCTACAACGAATAAAGAGCTGGTGAAGGTCGTCCCGAATTCGGCCAAGGCCTTTCCAAACGCTACCAAAATTAGGTCACCTGTCATTTACGACTTCACAAAGACAATTGTCAACACTCTTTTAACCCAGCATCCTCAAATTACTCACAATATTTTTTCCTATAACCACCAGCCTCACAAAAAACAAAAAATAGACCAATCCCTAATGAAATTAACACCATCCAACTGACAGGACGCACACTGTTCCGCGGAAAAAAAGCAAGTAAAATAATATTGCTCCCGGTGCAGCCGCTTGGTCGCAAATTGCCCGGTGAACGGCGACCTGTCGGTTGTCAGTTGTCAGCACTGTCAGCTGTCAGAGCTGTCAGACGGCCGACAGTGCCGACACCCAGTGGGAGCCGTCACCGCGGATTTACATAAAAGTGGTAAGTGACAATTAAAAAAGCTTGTCGTGTCGTGTGTCGGTAATTTTAATTTGAATTCTGTTGTGTCATTTCCCGTTAGTGTGAGTGTTGATTTACATGTAGCGGAGTGGGTTAATGATGACTTAAAGAGTTGAAGAGTGGATTGAAGAAAAAGTGGGTGCTGATAGGTAAGTACGGAAGGACACAGACAGACGAACTTCATTGCCAACTTTAAATAATGACAAAAAATAAAAACCCTTTCATTCAGATCTTGAACTTTTTGTACAGAATACAGTCAGGCCAGAACAATGCTTCGATCTTTAAAAAAAAAATATCGATTACCAAAATAGATCAATAACATAACGTTATTGTAGAGACAGATTTATGAACCTATAATGGTTGATCTAGGCCCGTATTCCCGTAATTTAAAACGTTTAAAATCTAGTCGCAGTCTCATCTCAGCGACAAACAAATGTCAAAAACTTGTCAAAATGTAGGGAAATTAGACATATTTTTGACAGATTGAGACTGAGATCAGACTGTGAACATTCTTAAAATTACGAGAATTACCCCCCTGATTATGGCTGCATCGGTCAGATGACAGTCCCACTGTTTTATTTTCTTTTTACTTTTGTGTACCATTTAGTTTATGATCTTCCTGTGCGAGTCCCAAAACCTTAACACATTTTCTTTCTGTTACGATTTTAAAAGGATTAAACCACAAAGAAAACAGTAACACCATAGACCATATTCAGTCTAGACGATAGCCTTAAAAGGCGCATTATTCAAAACAGAAAACCTCATAACAACCACTCACCAATGAATAACGATAGCATAAAAGAATTAACCCCCCACTCACCATAAAAAAGCGTATATTGAATATTACACTGTACATAAAATTTATCAGGCTGCCTCCATTTCTTAGTCATAAACGCGGCGCGGTATCCTATCTCGATGATAGTCTATTAATACCGCTGATACCGCGACGTTAATGTAACCCGGTATTAACCCCAGCGTGCCAACCCTCTAAGGGTTAACACACAAGTGCCACTTTCTCAGAAGCAAATTAGTACGGATATGTGTCATTCCAATGGACAATAGGTTTAGAAATTATTTTATTTATTTTTTGAAAAACGTTGCACACTAAGAATTTCTCCTATTTCGTGGGTGCGTTTACAAACATTTAAACTCACATACACAAACAGCCAGACCCGTAACAACTATGTACTTGTAGGCCATACAAATATTTGTTCCGTGCGGGAATCGAACCCGCGACACGCAGCGCAACAGTCAATCGCTTAACCACTGCGCCAACCGTGCCGTCATTAAATGAAATGTAATTGTTTATTTTGTAAATAGGATATCGGACATATTGTTGTTGTGCTATCGTGACGACTTGGACTCAGTTCTAACCGATTGGCCGTAGAAGGCACAAGATAAGGAAAATTGGAAAAGTATTGAGGAGACCTTTGCCCAGAGCTGGGGGAGAAAAAATTAAGGATTAAGTTAACAAAAAAATAACGAGATCAGCACTTGTGTTTTATACGTCACATTTAAAAATAATAAAGACGAAAATTCCTATGTGAGTATCCCTGAGAAGAACTTTTACTTTTTTGAGGGAGGGGCTCGTGGCTAAATAACTACAACGGCACAGGTCGATCGATCAGGTTATGTTACGATTGCCGCGGTTGGACTGATTCAAATACTGGTATTCAGCTGCATCCAGTTAGACTGGAAGCCGACCCCAACAAAGTTGGGAAAACGCTAGGCAGATGATGATGCTGATCTTTCTTTTTTCTTCTTATAAAATGTGGTTGTAGTGTTGCTGCAACACCACAGAGACCGTAATGTCATAATTACATTGAAAAGTGGCTCGTGTGAGTCAACCCTAACACCCACCACTTACGACTTTACGCCGCGAACGGGTGCACTGTAATTGTTTAGGGTTGCTTTATGATATGACCGTAATAAGTTTGGTCGATTTAATAATATGGGGTTATGAAGTGGGTTGTTTCTGGCTATGGGGGCTGTTTAGAATTGTGATTAGGATGTCTTGTTAAAAGATAGCTTGATTCTGATTCCAGCGTAATGGTGAGTAGGTACTGTTATTTCTTGAATTTGTAGGATTGTTGTGTGTTTTGTGGGCTAAACGACTTACACTTATGTGGTTCTAGCTTTTGTCGGCTTTTGTCTTTCCCAGCGTTTATGGTAGAAATTATCCTACTGGAATGTACTTACTACCGGAATAAGTGTGCTAAATTTTATCGAAATATGTTCAGCCGCTTAGGCGTGAAAAGCAAATTTCGCATTTCATCATAATACTACAAAATTAGGATTTATATGTTATAAATGATACACCGTGTTCCGAACGATATACATAAACTTCTACTTCACTTCAATTCTCGTGATTTTTAGATTTTGAACGTTTTAAATTACGAGAATTGGTTTGATGTATAGACCATGGAAATAAGCATTTTTCATTATGGACACATTAATGAATTCTTATTTTAGTTAATTTTCATACAAACTTGACGTAAATCACCCGATATGCATGCCTCTTTATATCTTTATCCGAAGCATTTGATAGATTTATCATTTTCTTTGCACTAAGCGGCAACATAGGCCAAATTAAAACCCTTTCTTAAACATTAAATGAAGTTACAAATATATTTGTAACGTAGCCATTTTAACTACTATCCTTTGTTAGATCAGAGCTTTTACAAATCAAATCAAGCATTTGCCAAAATTTATGGATAACGTGAAGAATACGGTGTATACTATGTATTATTATCACAAAACACCATCGTATGATTCCATAATAAAGCAGTTTGCGACCCAAGAATAGGTTCACTTTTTGTAACTTATCTACTACGAACCTATAGTCTACGGATAAAATTGGCACGTAATTCAGTTTCCATAAAAAATATAAGCCGATCAGTCTACCTAACTGTGCATGCTAGTCGATTTTGTTACTTGTATTCTCGATTTTCAGCAGATCTCACTCACAAAGATCCTTCAAAAATGCAGCCAAAGGATTGCGAGCTTTCAAGAGGCAAGCCTAGCCTTCCACTCGTGTCCGCGAAACGCACTGGAAAAATAACAGTGTCCCTTTTTGTAAAGGTAAAATAAAAAAAAATGTGGCGGACGGTGGCCAGAGAGGCTAACTTATTGGGCAACGCTCTGCCGGGAGCTTGGAGACTTTTATTTTGGTCATCGTTTGTAATAAGGTTTTATGGTCGCATTTGAGTAAACCTTCCAGGAACTCTTTTCCCGTGCCACATCGAAAGATTCCTAGCCATAAGCGGTCATCTCACCACCGCTTTCTTGGACTTGGGGCTTTGCCTAGAAGTAGACAGTACCTAGAGGCTAAAGAAAAAAAAAGAATAAAAAAAACAGACAGAAACAGTAATGGCTGGAAAGAGAGCTGAGAGTACAAAATTAGTTACCAGCCGGCCAACAAGACTAGGTTCACTACCAGTGTCAGTGTGGGGAGAATCGGGTCCAGCACATGAGCGTGGTTAGTCCTATACATAGGTACAGTAGCATAATGACGCGGCGAGCATTTTTCTTCTCTAGCTGAGATAGCCATCGCTCCATCCGACTAGAGTATATAATATACATATTAATATGGTTACCAAGCACATTAATAACGACGATTTACCTCACATCTACCTATATACACACTAACCGTAATCTGGATGCAGACTAATGGTCTAGTTTGGGGCTCACTGGCAAATAATATAATATACTGTAATCTAGCAGGCTGTAGGTAATGTTTTAAGCTACTCATGTCGTGTCAACTTGCTGTTAACCTGTGAACCTGCTTACTGTATTACCTAAGACAATAAAATAATTTATATTTTTCCATCTTTACTCCTCAAATAAATAAGCCTTTACAAAAACAAATTAAATTCTTTACCTCAGCCCACATAAACCTACAATTTCCTAGCCCCAAAGAAAGAGTTCTTCATAAAATAGTTTCAAGAAAACTACCCCACATTACTGCAACCTGGAAAATTGAGCGAACCCCGCGAGAATAACCAAACATTTTATTTCCTTCCCGACAGATGGCATTGCCGTACATTTTAATATTTAATTTCTAATTTCAGGCAAGTAAAGTCGCGGATAACAGCAAGTATTACATAAATTATACGAACAAATCTTCTTCAAGGGTATGAAAAAGGGAAAGGTAGAAAAACAATGGAGTTCTGTTTTTGACCCATATTATATCGGAATAGAAATGTGTGTTTTGACTTGCCCTGTATAATACACACAAAAACCACCCCAGGACCTGATGCCTTAGACTTTGGACCAGTAGCAGCACAGTTATTTAATGTCAACCATCACAGCTCCTCATTATGAGAAAATTATCTAAAGTAATAACAATCGCACGGGTCGATCACTTGGTCCGTGGATGGATGACCATCTTTATTCATACCAAGACCCCTTCGTGTCTCGTCCGGCTGTCATTCGTGGATCTTTGACAGTCGTTATGGGTCGTCTGAAGCCTGAAAGTCTGACAACCACTATTATCAAGGGGTGTCGTATTGCCCAGTTACAGGGTTGTGGAGGCATAGCAACAGCATATGTAGTTAGGAAAAGGCAGATGATGGGATAGTTTATTGCCTGATCATTTCTCTAGCAAGAACGGTGATCATTGTGATCAAGGCTTGAACTTATTTTTTATTTATATATACTTTATTGTGCATCAGAAAATACATAACAAAAAATACAATTATTACTACAATACATACATTGGGCGGCCTTATCGCTTTCTGCGATCACTTCCAGGCTTCTTCTTATCTTGTCTGTTTGGATGGGCCTTTAAGTCATAGGTGTTCCCACTGCTGGGACGCAGGCCATGTCTCTACGAGAGGGAGTCGGCAAAAATCCACCATGCGGGCCCAGTGCGGAAGTTACATATCTTAAAATTTTAGGTTCTAGGAGATGCCGGTTTTGTCACGATGTTTTCCTTCACCGTTTTGAGAGCAGTGGTATGTACTACTATCTCCAAAACCTATATCTGATCATTTTGAAAACAAAATCCCGTGCACATGATGACTACAGCTGCGTCCGTAAGTAAAACAAAAGAGGGTCCTTTTTAGGTCAACTATAATATAATATGCGCTGCAAGCAGGAATAGTCCTTATGGTGGTCAGATATAGATTTTGGCGATAGTACAGTACGCCCAAACAATATTCCTGTGAACCCTAACGCTACCATTCATTACAATCATAACGATAAAACTTGTCGCTTTATTACAACGTATCGTAGCCAAATAAAGCAATAAAAGAAAATAACGTGTGGCCAAGTAAGTAATTTCTATGTTGTTAATAAATAAGTTTTCTAACCGAGCTAGCAATAAAATTATACATGAATGTATTAGATGTTTATCAACGTGCACTGAGGGAATAAGGTCAATATTACGTTCTCAGGCGATGGGACACAACTTATGGATGTTTGCGTACTGCTATAATTTTCTAGTCAAATGCTTAGCCTTTATCGTGTGCGTCACGATAGATTGATAATCTAGTTTCTGATAATGATTGATGTGCTTTGATATCAGCCCATAAATGTTGGCTGTTGAATATGGACCAAATTGCCATGATCTTGGCTAACGGATTGTTGGTGCAGAATTCATTTTCGTTTTAAATAACTGCAAGGTTATCACATATAAAAATTTGGTTTGAAGATTCCTTAAGGTAGGTTTCGAGGTACAAACGCCAACACATCAAGCTACTACAATCAGTCAAATTTATTTAATAGATTTTCAACTTTATCACTAAAGAATTAAGGTTCAAGGTTGATTGGGAAAATTTGACAGTTTCGGGTAGCTTGACCTGCTGGCGTCTGTACCTTGAGTTTGGCAGATGATTCCTCACCCCACGAAGGAAAATTGTCGAGTCGAGGACGTTCATGTCAATTTATAACAAGTTATAATAGTCAAATGTGACTGAAGGAGGCGAGGTCGAGGTGGATAGGAGTGGAGGGAATGACTAAACATATGGGAGTTCAGAGTCCGTATTGTTACAATATGATCAAAAGACGCTGCTACTTAGTCTATCTATCCTTTAGGTACCACTTTTACCATCTTCCATAATTATTATGATCTCTCTGATCGTATTGTTAAGCCAGTTTAACTCCTATTGATCTCAAGCAGTAGGCAAATCCCATCAAAGATTTCACGAACCCCTTCACCAAGCAACACTACAAACCCAGTGCGCCAAAACTCAAAAAACTCTGGACAAAAAGACCACATCGATACAGAAAAACATTTCGTAAATCGTACATGCAGAACGTCACTTGTTTCTGTGACAGCGCAGTGGGTCTGATTGACAGCGCTGACCGCTGGCTGATTAATGTACGCACTTTCATTGCATACGAAAACGCAGTTTTTTATTGACATTTGTTTGTAAGGGAATTGTGGGTGTGCAAATTGTGGTGGGGATTGGCAAGCTGTCACAAGAAGTTAAATTAGTGGAAAGTTTGCGTGACGATTTCGGTCGTAAATAGAAAAAAACGCATTAAGCTATCTGTAAACCAATATTTCGCGGTCATTGGTGTGGGTTACACGTTTACCTAGTTTTTAATTTATTCTGTCACACTGCAATAACTGTTTTATGTATGAAGAAAGTAAAATAAAATAATATAAAAATGTAATAAAAAGTCAAAGGGATATGTGTTATCTGAAATTTTGATTCATAGTTTTCATGATTTTACTCGTAATAAGTTGATGTGTGTGTGTTTATTACTGCTGTGCTAATAAAGCAAGATATATACACCACGATTAATGTTGAATCTTCGTCTTTACAGGAGTCATTATACTGTGTCATGGAGAACATTCGTTTATTTTGACATTATCTTCACGACAGCCAAAACAATAAGGTGACCCATTCATCATTATCATCATCATCAGCCTATAGCGGGCCACTGCTGGTTTTCGGCAACTCTCATCCAACTGCTACCAGTCATTCTGCGAAGATCGTCGTTCCACCTAGCCTGAGGGCCTAGCGTAAGGTGTTACCTAGGTGGCCTGTTACTCTACTACAAACCACCTTTGACCTTCTTACCTATAACAAACAGATGCATATCAAAACTAAAAATGACTTTACAAAACATACTCCAACCATACTTAAACCGAATGTAATCCCACTCACGTCTAACTTCTAAGAAGGCATCATAAACATGACTTAGCTACTTGCCCACAAAAATAACACTTTGGACAGTCATTCAACAGTAGGACATTATTCAAGCCCACTAATCCTTCGTGGCTCTGACGGTCTGACGGTCTATAGTAGTCTCTGGCAGACGTCATTTTTCATTCTTTGTGTAAACGTCGCCTGGCAAGCCCTTTCACAGATGGGCACATAAATTATTTATTATTTGCAGCCTGATTTGTATAAGCTTTTGTCATTGATGTGTTCTTGTTGTTGGTTTTTAGAATCTAGGTGGTGTTATAGAAACTGTGGGTTTATGTTTTCTCTGCGTCCGCCATTGTAGGACTATTTATATTTTCTTTTTTATCTGCTGTTAATCTGGTTTCAATATATATATATAATATAAAATATATCCCTGGACATTTCACACAGCGCCATCTAGTCCCAAGCTAAGCAACCTAATGCTTGTGTTATGGTAACAAGATGGCTGATAAACTACTTATATACATTTTTTTTTTGTAAATACATACATATTATAGATAGAAAAACACCCAGACTCGGAACAAATACATGTAGGTCATACAAATATTTGTTCCCTGCGGGAATCGAACCCGCGACACGCAGCGCAGCAGTCAATCGCTTAACCACTGCGCCAACCGTGCCGTCAAAAAAAAATTATAAATATATAAAAACAATTGTTAAACTATAATAAACTCGGCTCGTGGCTAAATAATAACAGCCACATGGGTCGATCGATCAGGTCAAGTTACGATTACCGCGGTTGCTCTGTGGATGGGTGACCATCTTTACATACCGAGAACCCTCCGTGCCTCGGAAAGCACATTAAGCCGTTGGTCCCGGCTGTCATTCGTGGATCATTGAAAGTCTTTACGGATAATAAGAAGCCCAAAAGTCTGACAACCAGTCTTACTAAAGGGTATTGTGTATCCAGTAACTGGGTTGTGGAGGTCAGTCAGTCAGGCAGTCGCTCCATGTAAAATACTGGTATTTAGCTGCATCTGGTTAGACTGGAAACCGACACCAAAATTTTTTTTTAAACGTTGCCCTTCACTACTCTGAATTACTCCTGTATCGTGGGTGCGTTTACAAACATTTAAACTCACATACACAAACAGCTAGACCCGGAACAACTACCTGTAGGCAATACAAATATTTGTTCCGTGTGGGAATCGAACCCGCGACACGCAGCGCAGCAGTCGCTCGCTCAGCCACTGCGCCAACCGGGTCGTCTCGGGCCGCGTCGTCGGTTGTGAATAGGCTAGGCAGATTAATTGAATAAAGTATAATAAACTAACGCCAAACGCCACACGTGATTTTGATTTTTATCATTTCTAACATAGAGTTGATAAAGCAATGCATTTTCTTTTACAATCAGGAAAAAAACCGTCAAATAAAAACAATACGTCTACAAGCCGCTTTATTGCTCATTCAAAAGCACTACTAAAATATTCTCCGAACCAACAAAATCTCGCACATATGTTTTGTAAAACTGAAAACGTATATAAACTTTTACAACGTAGTTTCCTATAAAAATCACATGCATGTCATAGTAAAAACACAATTTTTTGCTTGATAAAATTTTATGGTCAATGGAACCTTGGCGCCGGCGTTATGTCAAGCATCAGGTTACAGACAAATTGCCAGATTTTTTTGTCAAAAACTAACAACTGTTAAGGGCAAGAGCTCACGTCACCTGCCCACTGGGGTGTCCAAAGGGCAACAAGAAAGTGTTTGTCAAAGTAAAGATTCATTCAGTCCAGTTTTTTGCCTTGCAATTTTCGCCAGCTGCCCAATGTGTATCCTGGAGATGATAAGTGTTTCAGATGAAAAAAAAACTTCACAACGATTGAAAGGAAGTAATAAATATCTTATTCCGATGGGCTTGCGCTTAACTAAATTATTGCACAAGTGCCTGACAGAAATTAATGTTTCTTTTTACTCGTTGATAGTGCCGGATAAGGACAGTTCAAAAAAGGACTCAATTTAATACTTGTTTCAAGTGCTTTTGAAAAATTTGAATGTCTTTTAAAGAGTCTCGCAAGGAGCAGCCTTGGGTCCAGTGGTCATATGAAAGCTCGGCTTATAAAAGTGACAAAATTCGAGAGAAGAAATAAGAATGCTAAGTAAACATGACGCTATCACACTAAACACCATCCTACTTGCATCCTGCCATTGCCATTCGGTATCCACGTTGAAAACATTAAAAGATTACGCCATATTTACGACCAACAGCTTTGAAAGCTTGATGCAAGACAAACATGAGTGATACGTTATGAATCTGAACTTCCTCTGGATTACCAACATTTGAAGACATCTTACCACACTTGTGCAGACTAATGAAACTTTAAGTGCAAGTAGTAAGGGTGAAATTGGCATGGCCAGGGGAATTGTATGTTGGTGCTGCGGTGTTAGTTTTGCGTACAAAGGCGCAATTTGTGCGGTAGTTAGAGGGACCGATGCGATATTTCAGTTGGGTGTTTGTTCAGGCCGTTTGTTGCTTGTTAGCGGGTTCAGGATGCGACGGTTTTGGGTGTTAACTCATTGTTTTGACAAGCCCAAGTTTGACTTTGAATTTTATGTAGGATTTTGGGGGATTGTGGTCGGTAAATACGGTGTTAAACGTCGTTCAATAAATAAAAGCTAACCATGATAACTTGAACACATCATTTATAAAAACCTTGATCATTTATTTATGAGTATTTTAATTAATGTTTTATGAATTGCGTGATAATCTAGGAATATCTAAATAATAACTGATTAGCAACTTGACAAATAAAAATGTACACCATAAAAGCTTTTCGCCATTTAACTATCTCGAATCACAGATTGAATCATCAGGGTATTTAAAAGCTTAACTTTAAATTGCAATGCAAATTAAACACATGACTATAAACTGGTTTAAAAGCCAAGTGCCTTCAAAACTTAAGTGGTGTCTTCCTTTGCTTGAGGAAGTAATAAATTTCATGCTGCGATGCTCTTGCGCACGCAAAGTCAATGTTTGTCCAATGTGTCATTTTATGGGCATTTTATGGAGGAAACGTGCAAAAAATGCCATAGATACACACATTATGGTGTCGTGTTTTCGTGTACTTTTTTGCGTGTAAATGTGGTAATTCTTTCCCTTATCGTGGTTCGTTTTATGAGGACATGAAAAGTGTTTTTGTGTTATAATTTTATTATGCATATTAATTATTGTGTTGTTGGTCGGTAAGTAGATGTTAGGTTGATTAAATCAAACAAGCCTTACATAAGCTTCTATTGCTAGTTCTGAATTTGTTATTAACTTTTTATCGAGCACTTGAAGTTAATTAGTCATGCATTTTTCTTTCCATTATAATTATAAGAACTCATTTCATCATAAAGAAAAATCGTTTTCTTTGGCTTGACTGGTAAACTCAGCTTACATTGGTTCCAGTATACTATAGTAGTCTTTGCATTAGTTGTCACTTTGCTTCAGCTATTTTCTACACTAGTTTCACCATCCTTCCATTTTTGAAGAATACTCAGTCATTGGCGCGAATTCCCTTTGATAGGACTAAACTAATATTCATCTTCAGTCCTTTTCTTAATGAAATAGAAAGAATAAGATGCACTGAACCTAAATTTAGTTTAGTTTGTGAACAAGGGGATCTGCGCCAATACCTACTGTACTTTGAAAACATTGTAAAAGCCAATTATTTTTAAAAGTGTAACCGTGGAGTTTCTTGTCGGCTCTTCTCCATAGGAAACGACCAATTCGAACCGTGCACCTAGCTTCTGACGTTTCATAAGTGCCCATGTAGGGTTATGTGAATAAAGATTCTACTGCTGGGACACAGGCCTCCTCTCTTAATCAACTACGCGGAGCGAGTTAGTATCGAATTGAGCTCTGCGCGCTACGCCATACCATACCATCTTGACAGATCAACCACAGAACAGATAAATATCTGTTCTGTGAGATCAACAACACTTTCCTGGTGTTAATTTTTTTACTTTCTTCTTCTTCTTTTTCTTTATCTCTCTTAATATATAATTTCCGATCCGTTATACAACTACAGAGCCATTCATCTGTGATAGTGTAGCGCGTGAACCGTTTAATTCCGCCGTCAATCCACAGCCGCAAGATACGGAAACCGCTGCGAATAAATCAGCGTTAACTCCACCCGCGGGATGAGGAGACGCCGCTAAAACATTTAGCACTTGTCTTTAATTTTAGTTAAACTTTTTAGTTGTGTTTTGGAGCAGTAGAAGCCCATCGGTATCATGAGTTCAAACCCAGGCAGGGACTATACTTTGTATATTTGAATTAAATACACAAAGTATAGTGCCTGCCTGGGTCATCACCACTGATCTCAAAACGGTGAAAGAAAATCATCGTGAGGAAACCGGCATGTCCTAGAACCAAAAAATCGAAGACATGTGACATCCACCAACCCGCACTGGGCCCGCGTGGTGGATTATGACCCATTCTCTTTCACAGACAGGAGGCCTGTGTCCCAGCGGTGGGAACATTAAAGGCAAAGACAAAGACAATTATTCGTCGGATATGGTAGGTACAAAGATGGTTGGTACTGGATAAGTTCGACACATCCGCCGCTAATAGCGGCATACGAATATTTACAATGTGAACCTAATGTATACACGGCTACACATCAAGCTATGCAAAACCAGTATTGGCTGACCGTTCATTGTGAGAAAATATCATACAAAGTGAGGCCAAGACAAACTGGTTTTGTATAGCTTGACTTGCAGCCGTGTGTACACGTGGGTATAAAACCTAACTTATATACTACTTATACTCTAATAAACAATACAAAACACTTATAATATGGACATTTGTACTCTAATAATACAATATAAAATAAAATATAAACACAACAATAACAACATTTATTTTTTTACATAGATTTTCAATGTGTATTACCATTTTCATGTAGTGTTAGAACTAAACATTTTATAGTATTTTCTTTATTCATTATTTGGTTATTATGATATAAAATAATTTTTGGGGGGTTTTGTTTGTAGTTCGCAAATTGAATGAATTTTGTTTTAGTTATATTTATTTTTAAGTTGTTTTCGTTTAGCCAATTAATTATATCGTTGATAGTTTGGCTTACTTATTGTTGATGTAATGTTTTGTTATTTTCCGGTATCATTACTATCACGTCATCTGCAAATAGTAAGTACGCACTTATGATTTGTTATATTTGCTGATTGTGATTGTGTTTTAGGTATCTTTTGATGACTTGCGAGTACTTTCAGAGACCCTGGATGAGCCCCCCCCCCCCCCCCCGAATCCTTCCAGGAAAACTTTTTCCGCGCCACCTCGAACCTCACACAATAGGCTATTTTCCTAATAAAATCTAATTAGTCCGTTGGTTAGATTATCAAAAAATATGGAACCCGTATTTTTTCTTTTGTCAATTATATAAAAAATGATGAAGATATCGCCCGTTAAAATTCCGCGTTATGTCACTTGCTTGCAAACACTTTTGCAAGCAAGTGACGTCACGACCCCCATTCCCAAATTTTGACGCGCTTTATCTTCGTCATTTTTGGTTTGATTGACAAAATAAAAAATACTTATCCATTATTTTTCAATAATCTAACTGACGGACTAATTATAATTTTTTTTTTCCCAGGCAACTACCCTATTTAATCATCAAGACCAACTACAACTCAATCAATCATCAAGATCAATTACAGTCGGAAAAGTTATTAAAAATAACCTCACAAATGTTTAAACAAACTGTTGATTTAAAAACGTCAAATCGAAAAATCCTTCCGCACAACCTCCAAAGACAAATCCAGTTGTCAATAAACAGGCACATTATCATATGAACATTTGTAAGGTCATATGAATCGCCGGTTAATTCGCCCGGGCGACTAACAACCACAAGGAGCGGAAATGAGGTGAATAAATCAAGTTTAACTCCACCCGGGGGAGTGCGGTACGGTCCGCAGACACATTTAGATCTGTTTACTTTGTTTTAATTTCAGGTTTATAATGTTATTTTCTTTGAACAAGGTATTTATTATTTCTATCGAGCAAGTATAATTAATTTGGATTTAGTTGATAATAAGGGTCAAAGTAAAGTTGATTTAATAATTTGACCTAACCTGAACTTAGTCCTTGTAGTACCTATTATTTTTTATGTAATCGACAGGTCACACGACACTTTAACTTTTTATCGCCTGAAAAATCTATGTAATCTTTTTAAACGTTTAGGTAGATATATTTCAGAGAAAAAGTTTCAGAGACAATGTATTCAATTATCTGCTTCTTACTACTCTACGCGTCTTTACAGATCAGTTTATCAATAAAACTCCCTAAAATAACCTCTATTTTAAATAAGGACATCAAAATACCACCAAAAAATATGTAACCTAACCACATAACCCCACAAAACTTGCGCTGCTAACCGTACTCATATTCATTAGTCGGGCCATTAATTATTTTTTGTTCAGCCCTCGACTGTCGGCTGTCAGCGTTTACAGTTTCATTTAAATTGACAACGATGACTGTCAGCCATGATGTGGACTGCGCAGTGTCATTCCTACGAAGCGCGACGCATGCGGACCAACCAATAAATCTTGACACTTGGGGGTGGCGCTGCTTGCTAAGACAACTGTCAAAATTTTGTACGTTTTTGGCGTTAGTTCTAAATTTTGCCGCGTGTCTAAATATATTGGGCTTTATGTTGACCATTTCTGTTTAATGTGTCAGTGACGTAAGTGGGGCATGCGAATTAGTGAAATGGAAATATGCTGTGGATATTTTTGATGTGTATCAGCGTGGTGTTATTTTTATTACCTTATAAAGTATGGCAACAAATAGGTACCTACCTAGGCGTCAATGCATGAACATACTGAGGAATGCTCTGACTGCAAAAAAACTTTTTTACCAACAAAAGTCGACGGTTGTACAGACAAAAACTGTGGTACAATCAACACAATATGTAGGTACCTTGCAATTGAAAAGAACAAAGGTAAACGTCAAGTTCTCTTTTATAGCCAGCTGTGGAATTGAACAGGTTGAATATCCAAAAAGATAAAACTTCAAACTATGCGTCCAATATTTCAGCACAAATAAAAACAAAAATCAACTACAACAATAAAAAAATCTACCGACGACATCAAATATCAAAAGCATGAGCGACTGCACATTTTTCACAAACCGGCGAAATATCGATCGAGTAGGGCGACCATGGCTCGGCATCGTCCCCTGGGATATCGCGGGACGTGCCCGGACGTACCGGGATCCCGGGACCGGAACGAGCCTGGGATAATTGTTACCTCATTGCTGACAAGCCGTTTGTCTTGTCTTCCACATTGTTAATGGATTGGTGATTTGTTGTGAGCTAATTGTGGAACGGTTTTCGTTTATTTTGGGTGGAGGGGCTTTGATAGTGTTGTAGGTTACAGTATTGATCACTTGTTACCAGAGTTTCATTTCGTGATATGAATGATTGAAAATGATTTATTAGATACCAAAGTAAAAAAAGTTCGTTATTGGCTTTTGAACAATTCATACATTCAATTAGCTATAAATGAATATCTAAAGAACATTCTCTCTCGCTGACAGTCAGACAATACGGCTACCACACTTCTGCCCATAAAACAAGACATCATCCCACTACATGCTCCATTTGACGCCAACATGCAATAAAAACATAATTTACGACTCCTTACATTCAAAATAAACAATCCGAAACTCTAAAATATGTAACAAATTGTTAATAAGAGTATTAATATACCATTTCTTAAATAACTTGACAATAACACAGTGCGCCACACGTGTGTGCTATTAGATGTGGCCAACACTTTTATTTATAGTTAAACACGTAGTAAATTAACAGCTTTACGGCCGTAAGACAATTTTTCAAGATGTCCATTATCCGTTGCTTCTGTTCTGTTAAGAATATTGGGATTAGAGCAGTGGTTCTCAATTGTTTTTTTTTTCTTGTATTTGAATATCTGTTTGAACCAATAATTTGCTCAAATTTACTATTTTTCATTCAATTATTTTATCACAGAAGACTGAAAAGCTTAAGTGAATTCTAAATGCAGGAAAAAATAAAAAGAATACAGTCGTATTCTTTTTGAAATCGATTAATAAACCCGTCCAGAACAGCTAGCATCGCGTTAGAAGTAAAAGCCTCTCTAGCATGCCCTAATTAGACACACAATATCGTGTTTTGCGGTAGCCCAAACCGATGCTACCCAAAACCCAGTTTGAGAATCTCTGAACCACATAAGATCTCTTACACACTTACGACAATCTTGGCAAACCAGCTAATGCGAGCGCAGTAAAATACCACTTATCGATTCACAACCATTTTATAACTGCGCAAATGCGAGATGAAAATACACTAAACTATTCATCCGATGAATTTAAGTGATCCAAATATACTTCTGATGTATTTAACAGATGATGGCAATTAGTAAATGTGTGTATACGTCGATCTGTAATTCTTTCGACGTGCGAATATAATCAATTTTAATTTGTGTCATCCTCAATTAGTATCTTATTCGTGAAATGCGTTAAATAACAGTTTTTGTCAATTACTGTTATTTTGGGTTGATGTCTCACACGCCATTTTGAGTCTTCGTTTATTGACGTGGTGCTTATTTATTTATGTTGAACCATCAGATTAAGTACCTATAGTAAATGAATGCATCTGTAATTTAAATGCTGGTTATTACCGACATACCGATCATAGACCTCTCTTTTCTTGACAAAATCTCCATCACGTTTGCTTACTGCTTGTTGGCGATTTCAGGTCATTAAATTAAGGATTCTTTTTGAGGCTATCTTAATCCTTTAGATCCCATATCAAGCTAACCATGTTCAGGGATCTATACTACGAAAAGCTCGTTGTAAGATATTTTGTGAGAAATTGCTACTTGCATCGTCCATAACGAAACCCTTCTCTTTAGCTATACCGTTTTAATCCTTATCAGATATCTCAACCACATTATTCACACAATTTCCATTACATTTTTCACTTTTCCGTCCCATAATTATTTCCTCTCAAGTTATTATCTTATCCGAACCATCAACATGACATCTAACCTCGCCCTCGCCGACGTTAAAATGTGTACAGCAATTAAGAAACTGAAAAAACGAAAGCGAATGTCGGTCGGCATCATCGCATGGGGCCCCGAGATCAGAAATAATACTTACTTATGGGATTAGGATATCGTATAGAGCTGTTTACGCGATATTTTCGTTTTTAAATTTTTGTGCCAACCAGAATAAGATATTCTTGAGATTTTTATTTGGTGAACTGTTGTTGTAATTCTTTTTAGTTAATTTTAACGAATTTGATGGGTTTTCTAATTAGCCTCTCTATATTATCTCATTTACTGTGGTTGTATAAATGTTTTTTTTTATAAAAAAAAAATACTTCTAAAATATGTATGTTCAAAGAGTGCCAACGAAACATAATTTAAAAAATCATTTCCTATATTTTACATAAATATGTTATAAACTATATAAAACGCCCCGTCACAAATTTTAATAAGCTTAATCTACATAGATAGCGCTACAATTCATTAATCAAACTTCTCATAAGCTCTCACTTCTATGAATTCTAATTTAATTCAAGTCATAATTCAAACAAATTTATTACTCATGACGAATTAAAAAACTCACTTCCAACATCCCATTACCTACTTCTGGATAAAATATGGAGTTACGTTAAAAATTTCAGCAACAATATATTAAATTCTCCGACAACAACAGGTGCATGTTGTACAAAAAACGAAAAATCATAAAAAATATACGTCACATTATTCTGCGTTGTGAAATAAACATCTCTATATAAATGCGTAGTGTTGTGCCGTGACATATCGACAAACAGATGGCCGGCCGTCGCGGCCGTCACAACATCAGCTAATTTATGCGCTCCTTAACGCCCGTCCCACCTATTAGTTGCACGCAGTATATTTCATGCGGCCGTGTAGGGCGACAATTATTGCTGTCGTTTATACAATGCGTTTTATAACAGTTGTAGGCATATTTCGTTTGTGATAGGCAGTTTGGGAGTTCTCTTTTTTATAGCTTGTCGTTAATTTAGACGAGTGGTTTTTGGTTAATTAAAAATTACCCAGTTTATGTTTATTACAGAAGGATTAGGTATTCAAGTTTTATCGTAGAGTTGGATATAAAAGCTCGAAAAGGTTCACTTTTACGTCCAAAAAATGTTTCATGCTTAAATCATCATATTTAATGTAAATTCAATAATGTACTGTAACATTTTTATACAACAAATAGCATATACCAAAACATATTATGTAAAAGTGTGTGTATGGGTGTGTTCTTGTAAAATTTCTACACTTATATCTGCATAATTTATGGTTTTCATAATAGGTAAAGTATATTATATTCTGTAAAAAAAACAAAACATTTACACATTTTGTAAAATATAAAACAATACGCAACGCAATCTTCAGGTGTTCACATTGACTTTGTCCTTCCATTAAAACGTGGCGACACTACACGATGTAAGTTTCCCCAGCCGAGTTTAAAGCAGCTTTTTATTTCTGGAACGCATCGCGACTAACAGCTCAACGGCTTTCATCTTGTAAACTTTATTAATCGACATGACTCCCGGACACATGCGCCCCATCACTACGGTATTTTACGAACTAAAAACGCGCGACTTTATCCATATGTTAACGTTACATTGACGCATATGAGTGGCGTTTTATTTATGTAGGTGACGCGGAAGCAGTAATGAATATGGGTGGTGGAACTAGCAGCGTCATTCATTTGACAACGCAGACAAATTATCGTGTAGAATGTTTATGTTAGCGGCTTTTGTTCGAAGCAGCGGGCAATCAGTCATGTTCATTCAAAAATGAGGTTGAAAAGCCATTGTTGCGGCTTCGCGAACGTCTCTGTGTATAATGATCCATATAATACGTTCTGTAAGGATGAAAGTGTGTTATTATTCATGGAAATAAGTCACTGTCGTTTGTAATAAGGCGGTTGCAACGGATATTTTAATGTGTGTCGAGGGAATTAGAAGCTGCGTTAGTGGTGCTATAAATTTTGGGGATGGGCTCATATTTTTCACGTGTTGTATGGTGTGGTGGGAACGTGTGATGTTTGGTTTGAAAACTTTGGGTTAATGAGCGAACATAAATTAGAAATTATCATAATATTTATGTTTTTTTAAGACTATTAGTTTTTGTGGCATACTGAAAATAGAAGATAGGCAACATCTATCGTCAACATTGACAATACATTTATGTTGAATTTCAGCAGACGTAGTCACTTCCAAAGTAACTCTTGGAGTCAAACTCTAAATCCATCCAAAAGTTGTCTTTAAAAGATCGCTACGACCGCCATTGTGCCACCCCTTGTAAAATTTCTACATTTATTTTCTGTAATACGAGTATTTATGGTGTACATAATAAAAGATAATATTCTATTGTATTGTATTCAAAATCTAAAAGAATACTTTTATCCTGGCCCACTGTCGATATAACCCTGGCCGTTCACAACATGTCCATGGAACAAGAACGGTAAACAAAACAAGATCAAAGAAACACTCCTAATAGAATCAGGTCAACATCTGGCGGAGATACCGATGCCCTTAATTGACATTCGTCAAGGATAAACTTGGTGACTACGGACAAGACAGAGCGTTATAGAGCAACATGTTCTTTTGGGACAAAGAGGTAATCAAATCTTTAACTATTAGTATACGGGGGTTCAAGTACGGCTCAGATTTCAAGTGCGTATGGGGCACCGCCCCACAGACAATGGCTCGCGACGTAGATGCAGACGTGACAGACGTGTCGCAGACGTGGCGCAAGATGGAAGGCCATCTTGCGCCACGTCTCACCTGTGCACTTGATGATCTTATGACTGCGTCAGTGAGCGAAGTTAGCGCAGCTGAACTTTTTGCCACTGATACGCTATGAAGAAGAAATGCACAAATACTGTTCAGATATAGACAAATACTGCTCGAAGGCAAGCTTTTAATAAAATCTGGGAAAGGCTTTTGACTATAGTTAGGTATCACGAAAGTTTGGGGAGCTTCTCCAACCTCGAATATACCTAAAGTAGCAGCACTGTATGCTGACGCCTATGACAGCTAATAAATTATAAAATCCAGGTTATCCATTCGATAAATTATATTTCCAACTGAACGTTATTATTGTGCACAACAATGTAGCAATGACATCTGTTCCCTCACACTTAGCAGTCAATATTAACGGAAATTCAAATAAACTTGCAAACATCACAAGTCATCATACAGTGCAGCCATTATAGAAGATAGACACAGCTAATCACACACAAATACCCAATGTCTTTGTGATACTTGTCTCAATGTCTTGAGTGTCCTATCTTTGTCCATGCTCAGCTACAAACACAAAACATCAAAATTAAATCTCCACAACTTCAACAAAACAAAAGAGGTGTACAACCACAGATATACTTAAGCTTAACTCAACTCCTGGCGTCGGTCGCTATTTTAACTAAGATGATTATTGAGAGCTAAACTCCTGGCTCAAACTACGCTCAGCCACGAAATCACAATGAAATCTCCAGCAACAACTCAACTATCACAACACGCATTGAACAACAGGGTAAACAAACAGCGATCAAAGGAGCTCCTAATAGAATCGAGTTAGCATCTGGCGCAGACACCGACGTGTCCCTAATTGACAGTAATCAATTTCGCGTGGACCGCTTTCAATATTCTCTCATCTAAGATTTTTCTCGTTTCTCGTTCGTTTTTATATCGGCCTCTCGTCTCGTGAATTTATCGCTCAATTAGTCTTGTTTAATAGCCGCCTGCTCCGCTGATGTCTGCTTCTAGCGCCTTTCAGGGCTGGCCCGATTCGAAGGAACTTATTTTATGAGCTTCTGTTGGCTGTATTTTTAGTTTTCTGATGCCATTCACAAAGACATGTCACTATAACACACCTTTGAGAAGGTCTTCAAATTAAATATACAAAAGTATAATGAAACACTAATGAGAAGCTTTTTAATAAGCTCCTTGAATTAATACGGAACAGGTGAAATCGATTGGTAAACTTATTATAAATGCAAATAGATTTCATAATTAAAAGGTCGCTCTACCTGCAAATGACAACATTGTCAACACAATTGACGCAAGACAAAAGTTCATATTAATATTAAGTACAAAGGCTTAATTAAGAAGTTACCAGAACACACGCAGCCTTCAGACTTCAAGCAGAAATAAACTCCATTAATATGCGTGTCACTTGGCGACTGGAAAAGCTGTCAATCCAACTTCAACTATCCTTGACAAGTAAACATAAAAACAATAACATTCCCGCTTCGCAAACCACATACAGACCATTTACAATTTCACTTAAGAAGTTAATAAAAGAAACAGTCTGTCGCGACGTCTGACCTCTTAACTGTCAGACAGACGGACAAACTGACAGCTGACAGATAGACAAAAGTGCTGAGCAGACGAGCTCGCAGTTGCACAAGTTATGCACTTGCTATTGTGGTTTTTGCTTTAGAATGTCAATTGAAATGAATGAAATATGGCGCGGCATTTTGTTTTGGAGTGATGTTGGCTTCGACGTAGATCTGAATAAGCTTGTAACAGATGCATTTGAACAGCACTACGAGTATATCTACAAAAGCAGATTTTATAAATTATAATTATTATTTTATTAGATTCTTGGGTACAACTGGACATTTAGTTTTTTACTTCAGGTTAAATAGTAATATTGAATAAAAATTCAGCTAGTGAGAGGAAGTGGAATGCGAAAGTCATAGATAATCAAAACCCTTTCATTGAGCTAGCAGTAGGAGTTTATAAAGTTGGTAAACTGCTACCAATTAACAAGAAGTATCACCATTGAAACTACCCTAAAAACTTCCTCCAGAACTAAAAGGAATCCCAAATTTTTAAACCAGAACCAGCCCTGACGGCTTGAAAGACGCAGAGAAATGGGATTAAATTAATTGTCGCATCAGTCACGAGGGCGTCGGGGTGTTTTTTATTAGTCGAGTGCGCCCCGGGCCCCGCTCCCTCGCACCCCCCGCGCCCGCGCGCACAGAGTAAATCACGCGGAACCATGGACGTGGGAATCTGTGGAAGTGCTGAATTATTTTGTGGAAGACAATTGATGTTATGTTTTTTGTGGAGTGTTATTTTGCGAGGTTAGTTATGCTTGATTAGTGTTTAGGTGGTTCGATAATGGTTCTTTTTTGTGATTTGTGGAGGCAGCCGTTGTCTCTGTGCTAAATGAAATTGCGTAAAATTGTGAATGTTTGCAACTCAGATGGTAAATATTATTGTTACATTTATCTGATATGTATTATTCATATTAACATACCTAAGCATAATCAGCCTAATATGTTCCCACTGTTGGGACACAGGCCTTCCCTGAAGAAGAAGGAGGGGGCAGTAATCTACCACGCGGGCCCAGCGCGGGTTGATAGATGTTACATGTCTTCGAATTTTTGATTCTAGGACATGCCACTTTCCTCACGATGTTTTCCTTCACCGTTTTGAGAGCAGAGGTGATGAAATTATTTAGATAAAATAAAGCGCCTGCCTGGGTTCAAACCCACGATCTACAACTCGTAAGTCGGGACTGATAGCACTGCGCCACCACAGTTGCTGCTTTTTTGCTGCTGCTGCTGATATTTTTTTTTAATTGGCTTTAAATGAAAGAGTCCCATTTAATTTTGTTGACCGTTTCTAAAAACAGAGTATTCATAATTTGCTTTAATTCACATGTTATTACTAAAAATATAAAACCTTTATGGTTTTATTAAATATATTTTATTTTATAATATGTCTTCGAAACCTCTTCAAAGATACACATTAAACATAATCCAAAAAAAACAAAAAAACGTTATGATCCAAATAACTCGAAATAGGCAACAAAACAATAATATTTTTTCTTTTATGTTTTTGTTTGGTTTGGTTTATTTCGTAAACCTATGATTTACTAATACTAAATATCAACAAACATAAATAAACCGCATCCACGCAACCTCATTCGCTCTTCCCCACTGGCGCGCCCAACCGATTTGTTCGTGCTTTGATCTTCGGCGCGATTTATCGACATTATTTTTAACGCCGATGCCCATCACTACGGCTTGAGTGATAGACTCGGCACTGAACTTATTGCCGACGTATTATTTACAAGTAAATTGGGTTTTGTATAAAGCTTTCCTATTTATTGTGTGTGTTATTATGTAGATGTATGTTTGTTTTGTATGAGAATGAGTCGACTAGGTAGGTTTAGTGATTAATCTGACATATTTTCCAAAATATTAAGTTCACTTTTATATTTTTATAATTATTTCATCTGATTCTTCCAAGAATTTGTTGTCATTTTGGCTAGGAAGGGAGGGAGCTTTGGTGTTTGAAGCCATCACCTGCCTGCCTTTTGTCTCTACCTTGCTTTATCATATTGATCATCAGATATATTTACTATGGACACGCCACAATAGCGGCGATAAGTCCCCTCTTTGAGGAGTGGCTAGAGAGGCGCCACGGCGCCCTCACCTTCTGCCTGACGCAGGTCCTCACCGGACACGGTTGTTTCGGGAGGTTCCTGTTCAGGATAAAGCGGGAGGAAACGCCAGGGTGTCACCACTGTGTGGATCGCCCGGAGGACACGGTGGAGCACACGGTGGAGGTCTGCCCGGCTTGGGCGGGGCACCGCCGTGTCCTCGTGGCGGCGATCGGCGGCAGCGATCTCTCGCGTCCGGCCCTGGTCCAGGCCATGGTACGGAGCGAGAGTGAATGGGAGGCCGTCACCTCCTTCTGCGAAGCAGTAATGCTCGCAAAGGAGGAGGCGGAGCGCGTGAGGGAGAGGCAATCGCTGCGCCCTCACGCCCCTAGCCGCCGTAGGAGACGCCCTGGACGGGAGTCAATAGCCGACTCCCGGCCACCGTAGGCGCGGGCTTGCGGGCGGCGAGCAATGGGCAGCTCGCCGCCCGGTAAGGACCAGGCCCGGGTCGACGGCGCGTTGTGTTCCACGCGCGCCTCAAAGAGATGTCAGCACGAACTGACGGGGCCCTCTAGGGCCGATGCCGCCAGGGCTGCGGGATATTCGAAAGAGGTACCGTGGCCCTTGGCACAGGCAACTGAAGGAACACGGGTGGGTTTTAGTCAGTAAAAGTCTGACACTCCCTTCCGCTCCGCCCAGAGCGGGAGGGGGTCATATGATGATTTCCGACCAAAAAAAAAAAAAAGATATATTTACTAAACTTTTAGGGTTTTAATAAGTGGGGACAAAGTATGTATTTTTGATCAGTCAGCTAAGAAATTCCGGCGCCATCTAGTTTTAAAATATTGACCAACAAAACATTGACGTGTAAAAGAGCCAAGAGATCTACTTACAGAAATAATCATTTCATTTCAAGTTGAAGGCTTCAAAAATACACGCAGTCCAACGGGTAACATTGAGATTTTGTGAATTCAATCCTCATTGCATTACTAGACTATAATACTGAATGTAAACGCAGCCTGAGTCACAGCTGGAACCAAAAACTACCAGACACGCCATATTCTTCATGACCGGAAGCAAAAACTTCCAGACCAATACTTGTCTTATGCAAATTAACAAATAAATGCATCGATCAATTCACAACTCAACAATGCCATAAACCCACCACATATTCTCACAACGACATCAAAGTACATACAAATTACAAAGCACTGAGCGATAACTCTATACGTCTGCTCATGCCCGGAATAATAAGAGGGGTTATAGTATCATAAATATCGTTTAAAGTTGTTGTGATCGTCATCGATGACTGTAATGTTCCATCACTATAAGTTGAAGGATTAATGTTTCTTTGTTTTTTGTTTACCATAATACGCAGTCACTATTTTTATGTGAGAAAATATTGTTTGAGGGTCTTGTGAAAATCATGAGTTATCTCAATGTTAAAACATAAACACAAGTATGTTTCATTATGCAGACTACTCTGTTCTCAAAACGATATTTGGTCGCCCAAAATCATGGCAAAATCATGGCCAGTAATGTTATCATGCTTGGCTTAATTGCTTAGGGGCAGGTTAATTATATTATTTTTGTATTATACACGTTCCAGAACAACACCTCCGTTCCAGAACGACCTCATCTAGTTTTAAAATATGATTGACGTGTAAAAGTGTTTGTACAAACCTACTTACAAAATAAAATCATTTATCAACACCATACCAATACGTCGATGCCGGCTATCGCTGAAAATCAGCGCTACATTGGACTCGGTCTCGCATAGGGTCGTAACACAATATGCTGAGCGATGGCCGTTTTGAGTGAATGTGACGCATATTTTCACCCAACTTGTTCTTTTTTGTGTTTGTGTTCTTTCTGTGCGTCATGTTTACCGCAAAACATAAACATATTTACTTTGTTTGTTTTTTTTTACCCTTCTCTCTTCAGCTAAGAATTGGATTAGAATAACGATCAAATACATATCAGCAAACTTTCGGTGTCGTAATAAATCATCCGGATGATAATTATATCTACCCATTCTACCAGCTAACTCAACAGCAGGAACGCAACAGTCTCACTAGCATAAGGATGATGAAGGCCATGAACTGCCTTCATCATCCACTGCTGGGCAAAGGCCTCACCCCATGACTTCCAGCTATTTCTATCCAGGGCTAAAGGATACCCCTGGTGGTTTTTGTTCTCCAGCTCGACCCTAAGACAGTACAGTATTCATTTTCAATGATAGGTCGACTGTCAAAGAGCCAAAATTTCAGATTATCGTCTACCCTAACAACCATCTAAAACCTTTTACATATTTGCCAATAAAACCTCAACCTACTTACTGACCCGATCAGCTGACATATCCAATAAATCCCTTCTTAAAGACCTTCACAGCTAAACAGACGTCAATATTCACAGCACAATGATCACAGCATGTATTACATGATTACAACACAAGTACCAATCTCGAAGGACCGGCCATCTTGTGGCAACGTGCTATCATTTTCCGTTCCCATTGCAAGCAGTCGTATATAACCACCTCACGCAGTGATTTGCAGCTTAACTAGTGGGACATACGGGCTGAAGGGATGAGCGAAATGTTTTTACTACCCTTTTCTGCTTTCCGGATGGCAATCCCACATTTCTTCTTTCCAGATTTAAAGGAATCTAACTCGATTGGTCCGAGCGAAAATGACAAATGAAGAAAGGTATCTAAGAGATATGGCAACTAGCTTCTTGAACTGGTAGCCAGTTCGATTTAAACTCTGGCAAGCACCAATTGGACTCAATATTATGTTATGTGTTCTTTCACTTGACTTCACCCCCATTCACAGCCCAACTTCATCAATTGTTGGGTACCTACTCGCAAAACGCCTCTTTTTGCTTGTGCCAATTCCCGCGCTCCAGTGCAAATTTCTTCCAGGTTCTAGCCACAAGCTTCAAGCAAGAGTTGTAAATTGTTTAAGTTGATGCTCGTGTAGAGCACGTATCGGTAAGCGTAGCGTAGAACGCCCCCAGCTAGATGGACAGACGACCCCACAAAGGTGATTGAGACAGACTGGATGCGGAAGGCGGAGGACAGGGTGTTGTTGCGCAGACTGTTGGGGACTGCGATAGGTTGAATTGATTGAATGACGTTGACTATCAATTCACCTAGTCTCAAAACCACTCCATTGTTATCAGGTATTTAAAATTCAGATTCTGCTTTCTGGCACCATAGAGGCTTTAGAGCTTAAATTTAATACGATACATTAGCACAAAACAGCAATAACTTAAAAACTTTCTACATAAATCTCAATGATACATGGCGTAACACAATTCCTACAACATGTTTACAAGACATTTAGTATTTTTCACTACCTACCAATTTTAAGTTCACCCATTTACATTCATCGTACTCGTCGCACTGTCCATCCGTATGTCCCGTCCGTTTTCATCAACAGCCAGTCAAATAAACCAAAGAAACGGGCTTCGCATATAAAGGGCTGGATATGTCACAGCTATGCCTAATGAACTATTTGAATGTAGGCCTTATTGGCCGCGGATAAATAAAGAAATAAATGTGAAGTACGCGTCGTGCGCTCGCGCAAGCTAATCTACTGTTTAAGACCGTATTCATAGTGTGGGGTGGGATTGTTGGGTAACTTTTTTAAGGTAATTTTAGTGTAAATTATTAAATACTTAATTATGACCAACTTCAGTAAACGTTGTTATAAGCTATCTATAAATTGCCATATATTATATTGTAGTATTTTTTATTAATTATTAGGATTACTGATCATCTCTGGCAAACCCATTTTAAAACAGCTGCTAAAATCCAATAGACAGAAAATTCTCGAATTCGCTATCGATTAAATCATTTTCTAAAAAAGCAACCACGTCTGATTCCCATTTTTTTTTTTTGTAAACATGGACCAAACAATAAATTCATAATTCTCCGAAAGATTCTCACATATCACAAAAAATATAAAAAACAACGCTTGACAGACATATCCCAATAATAACATATTATATTTAAAACTTATCATCGCTTGGAGGTTCATTCTGACAAGTTGTTGACGTCACAAAATGGTATGGCTCAGTCAACAGGTCGACCCAGGGTTGAAATCCGATGACAGATGCAGGTCACCAAGTAAAATGTTTAAATTGAGAACCAGTTTCGTGTTTATTTTTAATTTTATTTGGTTTGTTCTGACCCTTTTGCGCGTGACGATGTTGCTTATTTTCAAAGAGTTTTGTGACTTAAACTTAAAAAATCTTACTGTCACTGTATTTTAATAACAACCGGCAGACCCGGCGAACTTGGTACCGCCTCAGAGTCAATAATTGTTGTGTTAACTTATTAAAAAAAAGCCGTTCCATACAAAATGTATGAGAAAACGAATTATCTACATGATCATATTTTTATAATTTTAATTAAGAAAAAACCGAGAATTTACCCATGTTTTAATAGTTATTCTGCTATTCGGGGTGGAAATCGAATTTGGATTTGCAAAATAATCAAAGATCATACAAATTGGTCCAGCCGTTTTTGAGTTATAAATGGTATAACTAACCCGACTTTGTTTTATTTATACCTACGTAGATAATTGAATACCTACTCTTACTTATGATTTATGTTGCTTTTATACAGATGTCTTACAATTTTTAATAGCCTCGCGGCGCTAAGGACCACTTAAGGTTACGTATGCGGTCCTAACACCTCCGTTAATACCAAGGTACTCAGTGCCGACATTACCTGGAGCACTTAGAACTACTATTCATCTCCTAAAACAAAGAGTCGTAAAACACACAACTCCTTCAAAAATAAAAATACAGCAACCGCCAGACTTTTCAGGCGACAGAAATTGCAACAGACAGGCAGCACTATGAATAGACCGCGTTGCGAGAAGTGGGCTTCACGTTTGATTGAATGTGAAAATTATACGGCCGGTCGCGGCGACGACGCGCCGCTGTGGAGTGCTCTTTATATTACCAAGTTTTCCCATAGGAATAGTCGGGAGCCGCACTATGTTTGAATGTGAAATTATCATGCTTAAGAATATGTTAAGATATTTCACATTAATGTTTTTAGATAAATACTGGGAATGTAAATTGCAAAACAATTGTGAAAGTTAAACGCTTTGTATTGTCAAAATGACGAATGGTCGTCTGGGCTGGCAAAACCAACTTTATTTATTCGTGTAATGCAATCGTATTGGCAATAGGTATAATATAAAGTTAAAATAAGAGACAGTCATTCTGTAAATAGGTAGTATAATTTTTCAATGAATTTGTCAAGGACTTGCAGCGGTAAATTGATAAATTATAAGCCAGGGACCACACGTGAGTCGTTGGTTTCGCACATGTCTAGCTAATAAAATAAAACCCTGTTATACGACTTCACCTATAAAACTAGACACAGTCAGTCTAAAGCCTCAAAATGTTAGTAGTAGTTTTCTAGGTAGTAAAACAAAACCATCACATTGTTGTAAAACCTCCATGTCGGGGAGGATTCGTCCTTCGAGGCATGACAAGTACTACTAGATTAAGACTCTTGATAAATCACCATAATATCGTCATCATTCCAGCCAGTCTATTCAATAAAAATCACCGTGAACACGTAGGTGAAATAATTTTAAAGTGAGCTATCAATAGTGTCAATCCCTAGCGACGCGACGGGTGGAATGACAGCTCACTTCAAGCTCACTCCACATTAGTTTTCACGGTGTGACTTTTCAGAATAGATCGCCAGTTTTTGGACACGTTAACAACACTGAGTTTTGAAAAACCCCAGATTTAAATACTCTATACTTATCAAGGGTTCTTTCTTCTTATTTAGACTTTGATACCACGCCAATTCGGAGTAACCACAACACCGAAAATGAACCACCTAATCCCCCCACAACTCCTACAGCAGCCTAACCTGTAACTGGAAACTAACGAATAAATACAACATGGCTGTTACAATAAACGGCCGATGTCTCGGTTTATGTCCGATGTTAAATCCGTTGATTTTAACTGCAGTTTTATGGACTACTCGTGTTGATTCGGCGTCAAGTTACACGGGGTTGTGCACACTGGGTGAATATTGAGCTTCTTGATTTTTGAGGACGGTGTTTTCTGTGGCAGTGTTATTTTCAGTGGGATGATTTCTTGGTAAATAGGAACTACCTTAATGAATATTTGCTGTGTCGATGGTTTTTCCCGTGCCACTCGAATTAGAAGGAAAATCGTTCTTGTGTAACAAGCTACCAATGTGCAACAGGGACTGACGAGCTCTCGAGCTAAATACTAAGCAATGGAGAGAGTAAAAAGTCAACTAGAACAAGCCTAAGTTCGAAGTTAAAGGTATGGAAGTACGAGGATGGCCCGTCCTCGTTATTATTCAGCGTAACTGCAATTGTTAGTCAACATTGGTCCTTATGAACCTCGCTGGCTAATCTTCTGACAAACACATGAGTTTCTCTCAATAATTAGGAAACAGCTGAAACAATCGCTCCGTGTGTACAATCAAATCGGTCGCTAACAATAAAATCCCTGCGATCGGCGCGGGCGCAGGCGCGTTTTATCGCACACATAAACACGTCAGTGCGGACGCAACACGTTAATTTATTTTATTGTCATTTAAAACTTTAATTTACGGATGTTTACTAATGTGTTGGACACGATGAGTGTCCGTCTGTCCTTGTGCGCGTTAGTGTTCGTTCAGCTCGAGGAAGTCTAGGAATTTCAGATAGTTTTATTGTTAAATGTTATGTCATGTCACTGTAGTAAAGTGTTGCGGACTGAAGCTTTGTATTCAGCGCTAGATTTTACATTCATTTTCAACACCAGTCCATTGATTTTTGAAGACAGGCTTGACAAGCGCATAATTTTAACATAATTATTGTGCTAAATGCAAATATTTCACGACGATTTTTCTTGTAGTAGAGTTACTTTAGTCAACAGACAAACATCGACACTTGGAAATATATATTTCCCAATTCACATCAACGAAAACCCGAAAACTATCTTCAAGCTCGCACAAGCCTTATCAAAAGTACTCAAATCGAGTATAAAACCCAGACCACCATCACACATCACAAACTCCACACATAAAAACACGAGCATATCTCACGAATTAATCCGAACCATAATTCAAAGACGTAAAATTTCGCTTCAAACTGCACATTTAAAAGTAATAAAATCAAAGAGATCTGAGAAGTAATAAAGCGTTCAAGTACAGAAGATTGTGGACATAACATACATATCTTTATCGCCGACGTCGCTCGTTCATTACACGCTGTAAAATATATTGGAGCCGAGCTCTTAACGCAAATTGACGCGACATCTAGTTCTGGTGTGAGGAAATAAAAGTGTTGGCTGAGTGATCTGTTTGTTTTAATTATTGATTGGTTTTGAAATAACGGCTGAAACTTAAGAAGATCTTATTATTCATCGAACTAGCTAGACCATTTAAAAATAATAAAAATGTTAGCGAAAATAACAATTAAGTAACTAAATTATATCCTGTTACAGGATCAGACATATTAGCTAGCATAATTAGGAAAGCAATACAAATTCTCGCATTTTTTAAATGTTAGAGAGTGATCTTTCTTGTCTGTTAATAATCCCAAAAATAAGAAGAAAAGTAATATCAAAAGACCAAACTGGAAAATGGAAACTTTGCATTTGAATAGGTAATGGAACTTCCCCTAATACCGAAGCTACCAAATTATCAGACACACCTCCCTCAACTATCTCCAAACTCAGTTCAAACAGAAACTCGTCGATCCAATCCGATTAAAACTGCAAGATAACAATCGTTATTACCAACTGTTACAAGATCAGAGTCCTATCTCCTACCGGGCCTATTACACAACGTTCCTCAACGGGCCGGATAATCAGCCCGTTCCCATTCGGGCCGGGTCTTCGGGGCCCAATAATCGAGTGGGCAACTCGTCTGGCCTACGTTTTGTGAATTTTTACTGACAGACCTCCGTGACCAGCCGGTGGGCTGTCGATAGAGATTTGGTGCGCGCTTACCGTGGTACAATGAATATTGATTGCTTGCATCCTTGTTAGGATTGGGAAATTCCGCTGGAGTTTTGTCAGGTTGGTAGTGGTCGAATATCGTGTTCAAGACCTTAACAGTTAAGGATATCTTTGTTTCGACAAACGGCTTCAACGACAGCTCCTGATAGTTTTCTATTATTCCTCAAGTTTACATACAAATAGTGCAATTCATAAAAAAAAACATGTTAAAGAGCAGATTAATAATTTAAATCTCTCACAAACAGGTGCGACACGACGGTGCAACACGGTTCTGGTAAAACAATTTTCATGAAGTTTTCATAGAAACTGTTCTACTAGTGTCGTCGCGCTGTCGCGTCACGCCTGTCTGCCATCGTCCACAAATGCCTTTAATAATATTGTTGTGGACGATGATTAATTTAGGTAAAGTTCATGACTACAATAATAATGTACGGATTACCCTTAAAATCATCATATTATTATAGATAGTTACAACGTCACCGATACTGGTGCTAAGAAACAATCACCTTTTCGTGATATAACTTGCAATTATAAACAACCATTCAATATATTGATTTATATCCACTAACAGGATACCACGACTTCAATCAATGATATATAGCGGTTGTTTCCGATGTCCCAAATAGCACAACTACCTGCCTAAAATAACAATCAAAACCACATTAGCTAATTAACAATCGTAGTTTTAAAACTACCCATATAATTTATAATTGCGGTCCTACGATCCGTTACCCATCTTGAATATGAATTGTCGACCACCGGCCGTGGGTTAACACTGTGAATGCTAAGTACATGTTTTTTGCGTCACCTACAGCGATGTCGGTCCGTGATTGCAATTTATTTTCGTTTGCAACAGGGTTAGGTGGTCGCAGCATTTTTATAACTCAATTATCTGTTGAAAAGGATAAAGTTAAGACAAAGAAATCTTGTCGTTAAGGCTGAATTTGGAAACTGGTGTGATTTGATTGATTTCTGATTTTAATTAAAAACATTTTTAATAAGTACTCATGTGACGAGCTGAAGAAAACAAACGACTAGTGGTCATCTTTAGGCCTGGATCGAAAGAGTTGGAAGTTATGGGGCCTTTGCCCAGCAGTGGGAAGACACAGGCTAACAGTAACAGTAACTCGCCCTCATATCACGATACACAAACATCTAGTATTGTTGGTAAACTATGATTTAAATTCAATTCAAGTGCCAGCTTATTCAAACATCCTCACCAAAACCTATGAATAAAATGACATATTCAGCAAAGTAAAATTAAGTTCCTCATCCTCTTTGCTTAATATAAACTATGACCAATATACTTCTCATCTAATAATGACAGACTCGCCTTTTTCGGTATTCAAGGACCACACACAAATCATGATCATAACCAAGACCATAACAATTAAAGTCTTACTAACGACTAAAGTACTTGACGACACGTAAGGCTGCAAATATTATTCGAAGATTTATGAGGGGCACGTGAAGATCACGGCATTAATTCGAGTGACAGTGGACGGATTGACGTAGATCTACAGCACAGTATGGAGGTATTTCTTGTTACTTAACTACTTGAAATAAGACCTGGCGAGGTTGTAAAACATTACCATGATGTTGTGAAAGTAACTCTAGAAAGAGCTTAGAGTCTTACTGCAAAGAATGGACGTATAGGTACCACAAAACAAAAAAACGATGACGGGGGATTTATTAAAGTAATGTCTTAGCAGCAAAGTGGAAGGACACTATATAAGGTAAAACGATGAGGAATCAAAACTCAATTTGTAATATTGAGTTTATGATTCAACGTCGCAAATTCAATCGCTCTGTAGATACATTCCAATGTTATACGTAGACGAAATATAATTGAAGATAATCAAATCAGGACAACACATATTTATTTTAATAGTTTGTTAGTTAATTTAGGGCCGATTTTTCTAACGCCAGATAATTTTAATGGAGGAATCATTTTGTATGGTTGACAATTCTTCCATACAATAACTGTCAGACGTCAATTTCATTCCACGAATAAAAATTATCTGTCGGTTGAAAAATCAGCTCTTAGTATAAGAAGAAGAAGAAAAGAAGAATTCAGAATCCCGTATAGGCATATTTAGCATTAAATACATTCAGCATTAAGGACATAACTAACGCATCGCAACAAAAAAATTGGTAGATAGGACTAAAATTCTCAAAAGAGCTTCTTGATTCAACTTAATTTTTTCAGCATTCTTTGGAAGCACAACCTTAATCCTGGCACCACCATACTCAATGAAGACCACACACGAACGGAAGAGATACCAATCTTAGACCGGCGGCGGCTCCAGGGACCTTATTGTGGGAACTACGTGTTGATAATCCACGATCGTGTATGAAAATTATGAATGAGATTGATGAAGATAACATTCTTTGGTTTATTACGTTCACGTTCGTCATAGCAAACAGTTAACGTATATGTGATATTTGGAGTAAAGAATATAAGGAGCTGCTCTACAGTTTCTCTTTGTTTTTTTTTGTGTCGTTTCTATTGACTTAGCCTAGATTTCCAGGTGGCCGCGCGTCCTTGAAAACTTTTGAATGCATGTACTTTAGGTGTGACAAAACACTGTCTCATAGATTTTTCACTAAACACAATTTTTGTTTATGCGTCGTAAAACAATCAGCTGTTTCATACATTTTGACCGCGTAGGTCACTTCTGTAGGATACAGTTGTTTTTTTTTATAACTGACGAATAATTATAACACAGGGGGGTGTAGAATCATAAACTGAATCTATGGTCACAGGTTGTGCGTCGATGTCCCTGTCACCCTGTATAGTATTTTTGTAGGCTCTCTGTTAATACCCCTGTGACTTACAGTTCCTGAAAGCAAATAAGTAGTCCCTGCCAATCCACCAGACACGATGAACACTAGCCGCCAACGCCCACAAAAAACCATAGGGTGGTCCACACCATACAGAGTGCAAATCAAAAACATTCACAATATGATAGCATACGCTCCGTAGCATAAATCACGGGTAAAACAATGGGTACAGATACCGCCGATGCTATAAAGATGGTAGATAAAGTGATCGTCCGCCCCCTACCGGCGGTCGCTCCCATCAATCATTATAATAGATGTGGTGTATCCTGCGAGGATGTTAAAGGATTGGTTGGTGTTCATTGAGGAGTTTGTTGTTCTTTCTTAATGTTGAGTGCCGATGTGTTGATTGTGGAGATGTTAGTTATCGAGTACCGTTATTATTTGTAGTAATTAGATAGTTATTTTTTTACCAGATGTATATTATTTGTTTGCAGCCTCTAAGTAATTTTTTGTTATAATTTAGTCCAGATATTTGTATAAAATGATGGATAGTGATGATCTTAATATATTGATTAAAGTGAATCAGCAATTTAAAAAAAAAATGTAAGACAAGACAGCGTTGCGAACCATACAGGGTCTTAACTCGAATAAAGATTAGGATTCTGAGAGTTTAAATATTCTAAAAAGAGATACCTAAATCTCCTAAGCCATCAATGGACTTCATCCAACAAAATCCCCTCACAGTATAATCGCTATTACCTTAAATCTCTTCGAGAGTAAGACACCGTCAAATAAACCAAATAGTAGGTCTTATCGCAGACTAACTACAGGTCTGGGTGCAACTGCATCACGTTCTTCATCCTATTCAGTTTAGATAGATATTTTTACCCGACGTGCCTCGGGCGTCGACAGAGATCGTCACTTCGTGAACAATTTAGATTGGGATTCGAGACGGTAATTTTCGTGTTGGACTTTCAAGATCAGAATTGTAATGGAGTTAAGAATTCTTGTTTTCCATCTAAACTTTTTATCAGCGCATTGCTGAAGTATTTTTAGATTACAAGTATGAAGCTTCCTGTTGCATTACATACAAAAATTTTAGATATAATAATCATGTAGGTTAAGTAATATGTAAAACTCTTTTTGAATGCATACTAACCTTTTCCTTTTTAAACACGGTGAAAAACAAATGATAGCTAAGACTAGCAGGCATAGAAACAGTAGCAACCGTTTCTTCACTATATGACACATGTAAATGAATGATAAGGGTTCCGTGGGGTAGTGGCAATAGCTTTTATTTTGACAATTCAACAAAATTCATTGCGTTATTTACGTTGTTGACTAGACAATTTTTTCGAACATATTTATAAATAAATAAATATCCCTGGACATTTCACACAGCGCCATCTAGTCCCAAGCTAAGCAACCTAATGCTTGTGTTATGGTATGAATTAGCAATATCCTTTAAAATAATTGTAATTAATACTATGCTACGCAATTTGGATGCAGATTGTGTTCGAGATTATTGCATTATCAATATAAAAGTGTCCACAGAATCCAACCACAAACGGAACTGGCCATTTTTAAACCGGCAACATGCAGACAACACCAACCTAAGTGACACATTACAGTCTGAAACAAATACAATCCGATTCAATTTAGCATATCTGTGGTCAAAGGCGCCGCCCCCTCTCGAGAGCAACGCTGACCCCCGGATCAAAGGACCGACGGTCAATGAAATGATTGGTCCTTTTAACTTACGCGACGTAACAAGTGTGATTTTTAAACTTTGAGGAGGATGTTTTGCAAGTACTTTTCTTTTGGGCTCCTTTTGAATCTTGTGCACTATATTAAACTCGCTTCCTGTGGGTGTCGTCACGACTAAAGGCTTGATAGTAGCATCCTCATGTACTCTTATTATAATTCCATTATAATTTGTTATCGTAATTGTGAGGAAACCACCCACCAAGGGGTATCGTATTACCCAGTAACTGGGTTGTGGAGGTCAGATAGGCAGTCGCTCCATGTAAAATATTGGTATTCAGCTGCATCCGGTTAGACTGGAAGCCGACCCCAACATAGTTGAGAAAAGGCTAAGCAGATGATGAATTTAAATAGGTGACTAAAAGCCCATAGAAGACGGATAGTAAAACAGATAACACCCTTATGAGTGACCCAGCCGCCCCCATGATCTATGGCTCATCCCTTACCGGGTCGGGTACCGATGACCCCAGATTATTGGAAACGTTAATACAAATCACTTTATAAGTCTTATCAGTTGAACTATATATTTTATCTGCTTGTGGTTTATAGACTCTTGAAGTGCAGATGGGGATGATAATTTAAGTTTATGATAGTTTTTGTATCGTTGTTCTACGAACTTACTAAAAAGATTATCAATTCTAGTTAAGTAAGTATATAAAGAAAAAATAGTTTTACAACTTTATCGTTCATCTATATCTTCTATACAGGGTTATTTTTCAAAGACCAGCCAAATTTAAGGATGTGGTACAGACCATCAAACTGAACAACTTTCTCCATGGGACCAACATCGTAATCGCGAAAAAAAATTCAGCCGTTCCATACATTTAGGTCGAGTAGGTATTGAAGTTTTCTATGGGACAGTTGATAAAAGTTCGCGGTTACGTTATTTAAGTCTCATGGAGAAAGTTGTTCAGTTTGATGGTCTGTACCAAATCCTTAAATTTGGCTGGTCTTTGAAAAATAACCCTGTATATACAAATAATAAACCTGAATAGTTTGTTTGTTTGAACGCGATAATCTGTGGAACTGTCAGTCGGATTTGAAAAAATATTTTTGTATTTGATAGCCCAATTCTTGAGGAAGGCTATAAATTATATAATATTACGCTAGGACCCTTAAAAGCAGAGCAAAAATAAAAGTAATCAAAATAAGAATCGAAGTAATAGTGCGAGCAGGCGATGCGATGCGACGTGGTGGGTCGGGGAACAAGAAGTTTCACGCGGACGAAGTCACGGACAAAAGCTAGTTTAATATATACGTACTGATTATATTAAATAGCTTCACTTCAACTTTCATCGATTTATTCGTATGACATAGTCATTATGGCGATATCAAAGTAGTACAATTATTCGATCGATGGCCGTTTAGCTGGCCATTTATAATTGTACCAGCAATGGATTGAAATCGTTTAGTAAAGAAGCATTTACGTACTTAGGTAATTACTAAACGTTATTTTAATAGTTCCTTTGCATATTTGATGGACCTTTTTTTCGGTATGAAACCTTCATAAGGCGCCCGAGCATTGGGGATAAGACCGGGGAATTTTACCTCACTAAAACCAACCCGTGGTCACCATCTGCAAATGGAAGGGGGTACCGTTACCTCAAAGCCAGAACGAAAAAGAAGAAGAAACCCGCTCTGTGCAACGCCTGTTAGGGCACATCCCTGGGGAGACTGTAAAGTACACAGTGCAGTGCAGTGTAGTGTACAGTCTCCCCTACAGCCTACTCCTAACTGTGCAAGTGTGCAAAACAGCACGTGACCTCTGTGCGCCGTCTTCCCTGAAGTCACTCGGTGGGCGAACAGAGCCCCAACTCTAAACGTCCGTGACCCCAAATTCCCGCCTGCCTCACACACACACACACACCACCACTGCATCACTGCATCACTGCATCGCTGCTTTTTCTGCATCACTTATGATGCAGAAAAAAGCAGCGCTGGGGCTCTGTGTCGCATAGGGTCTGAGCATTATGCTGAGCGTTGGCCGTTTTGCGTGGATGTGACGCATGTTTTCTCCCAACTTTTTTTTGTTTTTTTTTGTGTTTTTTGTCTTTTTCTGCGTCATGTTTACCGCAAATAAACGTATTTTCTTTCTTTCAGAAAGTTAGGCATCGAGGTGGTTGCCTCCCGATGCCTTCTTCTCCGAGCAGGATCAGCCCTCTCACGATCCCGCTCGGCAGCCTCCTTCTGGAATATTTGATGTACACACGGCTACACATCAAGCTATGCATAACTAGTATTGGCTGACCGTTCATTGTGAGAAAAATACCATACAAAGTGAGGCCAAGACAAACTGGTTTTGTATAGCTTGACTTGTAGCCGTGTGTACCATTCTGAATGCAAAAAGTCAGACTGTACCAAAAGACCAAAATCAAAACCATTAACATTAAGGTCAACAGATTGCATTACGATTACCTTTAAAATCTATATTTCCAAGATAATGTCATACATAAAACCAATAATTTTGAAATTCTTAATCAAGTTAACGATGATTCACAAGAAAAATTACAGAGAATATCTTTTAAAAATGATGACCAATATAATATGCACGGTAGTGTAACATGTAATTTGGACCAATTTGGCTCCGCTCAATTATGTAATCATGTACGAAAGATGTATTTTGGACGTACTTAACATTTTCACCATCGAAAACACGTTATTATTTACGTAATTTTTGGTCTGATGATTAATTTTTAATATAAAAATATGTATTCCTGTCACTTTTCACTTACGTGTACGGTATTTGGTTTTTCAAATTAGATAGTTCGGAGGAACGAAATAAAAAATCTGATACTTAATTTTTTTTAATAATGACGAATACCTTACACTTTATTTCTAGTAAACAAGAGTATTCTTATCAAATAACTGATATATCAGTTAAATCTTCAATGAACACAGTTTGGCCAAGCTATCCTAAATTTCCGTAAATTTAGTTTTTGTCTTGACACTACTCTGCTTTTAATTTCTTCACAAACTAAAGAAGATAAGCATTCTCAAACACGTTTATGTTCATTTCCATACAGTTTGCACACTTATCCTGAAATACATTTGACATCGCTGTATATTCTAATAACTCACTGACATCCTCATTATCATTCTGAACCCATTTAAAGCCACCCCTGCTATTAACGCTATCATTTATCCACAGTATCACGCAATTTTCGCCCTTTTGTTTCTGGCAACAAAAGACAAATTACCGCAGCAATGAAAGGTAGTACTGCAAATATTAAGGATGATATCCATCGCGGCTGTATATTGGCCACAAAAGGAGCTAACATAGCGCCTAATTTTGAACTAGATGAGCTTAAAGAAAAGCCCATATTCCTTATTGGTGTTGGATATAGTTCTACTACGTATAAGTAGATAACGCAGAAGTTGACAAAAGCAGACAAAACTCCGATTATGCCTAATATAGGAGATACCCATGTCTCGTTGGGTAATAAGACTAGTATACTCATAGCCACTCCGATGATGATAAAGGAGCCAATCGTTGATGCTTTCCTTCCGTACACTTTTGTGAGGACTGTTGCTAGTGATGTCATTGGCATCTGGAATAAAAAAATTAAAACCTGAAGGTTGACAAAACATAATTTTGGTTCCAGATTTCCTAAAACATACATTTACAAAAAGAAAAAAATAACGATACTGAGGAGCTAGTTAAAATTATATCAGAAAATAAAACCTTTTTTTTTTTGTTAGGTTATACTGCCCTACTGCTGGACAAAGGCCCCCCCCAAATCCTTCCAGAAAATTTTTTCCCGCGCCACCTCGACCAGCACATACATCATCAGGTGAAGGGTGGGCGCTTTTGGGAGACTGACTTTGTAATGTTGACGTTCGAAAAGTGCTGATTTTAACCCTAATTTGAATAAATGACTTTTGATTTTGATTTTGATCAGAACATTGTATATTATCATTTTTTTAATACAAAAAGCAACACCTCACCTTCATTTATAACCACAAACAGACATCAATCAATTTCACTGACCTGTATAACTCCAATTACAGCCACTACGATGAATATATTGGATCCAAGCACCGTGTTGTATTGATTGATACCGTAATAGCACGCCCCCGTCACAAACCACACGGTGCATGATGACATCGTTATCATAGACAGTCGCTTTGTCTTGAATAAGTCCAAGTAGTTCATGTTTTGTGGTTCGTTCTCTGTTAGTTTTAGTTCTTGGAAAGCTTTTTCGATGTTATCCTTTATGTTGGCAGTTCTGCGGTTGTTACTGGAAAGTTATTAATACTAATTAATTACTAGCTGATCCGACAGACGTTGTCCTGTCAAAATTTCAATATGGTATGGAGTTCATACAAAAATTTATAAATGTCATGAGACCAGTACCTAGAGTACCTATATTTAGGTCCACACGTTTCATGTCAATACTTGGATCGTTTTCAATCTTTTCAATGACCAATTTGTCCATTCTTATGTAAGTGTGGAAATTTAATCAGATATTCAAATCAGTTAGGCTGTTGGATCAGGTGATCCTGATAAACTATAATTGAATTTAAAATGTTATAGAAACAAAAGAAATATTACTCACAACTTAGCAGCCTTAGTCATCAGCTCAATAGTTTCATCTGCCTTACCATTTGCCATCAACCACCTCGGTGTCTCCGGCAGAAAGAATAGCAACACTAATATAAACACAGAAACACCACCAAACTCCAAAAGATATACTCTCCAAGTGTTGGCTAGGTATGCAAAACCTGCAAGTGTAGCTTCGGCTAAAGAATCCGGAAGTAACGCCATAGCACCAACGAATTCCCTATGTTGTGGTCCTATAATCTCCAAAGTAAATACAGCAGTAATAGACATGATTCCTCCACTAGCTAGGCCTACGAAGAACCTTAGAGCAGTAAAGGTCCAGTAGTTTGGAGTGAATGCTGTGCAGATCATGAATATGACGTCAATTGAAGCAGAGAGGATGATTGCTTTACTACGGCCGAACCTGAAAAAGGGGAAAAAACACCTGACAACTTGAACATGGTACCATAACTGATTAAGGGTTGATTTTTAATGACGGCTATATTTTTTAGTTAAGAGATATCAGACTAAGATATCTCTTAACTGAAAAATATAGCCGTTGTACCGTATGCAACATTGACCTGCACCATCAATGGTGCAGAGGAGACTAATTAGTTTCGTTTGCACCATGAATATTAATACAACTAGTTCACCATATTGCCGTTTGAAGGCAAATAGAAAGTATGCCAAACTCTCATATTTATGATATATAAATGTATATATAAATACAAAAGTATAGAAAGTATGCCAAACTGTCATATTTATTCTTCAGTTAAAACTTATCATATCATTGAAAAATCAGCCCTATGTCAAATCAAGGTTAAATAATATTATACTTTTTATAAAAAAAGACTAAAGCCTTTTAATTTTCCTTTAACGCAGTAGAATTTTCAAGAGCAAGCTTATCTCACCTATCAGAAATCCACCCAAATGCAGCAATGCCGATCACCAATCCAAACATCAGAACCATTTGCGTGAAGCTTGCCATCCAAGCTCTATTGCAAATCAAACCAAAGTCTGATATTAAAGTTAGTTCAAAAATATCTTTATCAAACACATATTCTATGCACCCATCGTAACAGGTTGAATTTTTAATTACAATTGTGGCATTAACTTTGTGTTTTTTACAAACAAAGTCTGTGGCTGGTGTAAGGAATAATATTGAAAGTGTATTCCACATAGCTATCAGTCTACCCAAAGATACTACTGTAACAATTATAGCTTGCCATCGTCCAAATGCACCCATTGATTTAACCACATAATCATCTTCAAAATCTTCCTTTTTCTCTTTTTCTTCAAGTCTGTCTCCGACATTATATCTGTCACGATAAATATTAAACTTCATATTGTCAGCAAACGCCTTGGCACTGAAAAGAACATTGAATTATTGTCCGTTAGGTCGTAAAAATATTTTGACATTGTAATAATATAATTAGGTTGCCACACTTTATTATTATGATCACGACTAGACTATTTGTCATACTATGTTGAGTCGTAAAAATTAATATGCCTTAGCGATATGATGCCAAGTCATATTTGCCGTGGGATTAAATGGACGTTTTCCGTCTCCAAGCACCATCATTAAGATGGTAAATATTTGGCAGTAACGTTACTTTTAATACGCTATTAAGATGTTTATTACACTAATTTATTGCGTCCATTGAAAGCATTACGCTTATGATTTCGTGGTAAGCAGATAGGTAGAAATATTTTAAGTATGTAGTATACAAATTTGAAGCCTTTTAACAGCAACACCAGTAGCTTATCAAGTCGCACTAACTAGACGAAATAGTAATTCATGAAAATAATATTTTTCTGAAAATACTTCTATTAACGTATCTGGCAGCCTATAATGTCGATCAATTACATTTAATTGATGTTTCTATTACTTATATATTAAGTCCCTCTATCTTTATCGACTTATTTTACTTTCAAATGACAGACTGGACAGGACCACTCAATTTGTGTGGTTCATTCCTCAAAAGACCATTTCAGACACCAATCTACATGATCGTCACTTGATCTGACCGAAATTATGTCTGGACTTTAAAAGAGACTATGACCTCTGAGTTTTTTTTGGCCTTTGTTCTCAGATAAGAGACGCTGATCTCATCTAGTATTTAAAATATGGTTGACATGTAAAAGTATTTGTACAAACCTACTTACAGAATTTATCATTATCATTTAAATAATATTTCTAAAGCAACAGCATCTCCGAACAAAAGAACTACCAACACCTACCCATCCCAAGATTGGAAACCCGATAGCCCTTTAAAAATAAGTCTTCAGAAATCATACGAGGCTTAAAACGTTCCTCGTTAAGTTAAACATGTTGGAGGCACATATAATAACACATCGGTGGCAGCCAGCCTGTAATTTGAGGCACTTTCGAGTCACTCAATCAGGTAAACGCCAAGTGAAGCCGTTACTTAAAACCCGACACTCGAAACGTTATATAATTCCATGTAATTGTGTTGAAAACTTTTTGAAAACAAAAGTGTATTGTGACGAAATGGTAGTAGTATGTAATTTTGTCGTACGGGGTGATTGAATTCTGTGCGCTAGGTTGTGTCAATTTTGAAGTAATGTGTATGAAATTAGAGGGCGCTAAGGGCGGTTGTCGGTTCCTTTTTAGAGTTTCTGGCTTTTGTGATTCGTTTGTTTCGAGGGCAATTTGGAAGCTGTTTGTCGTTTGCAAGCTGTTACCTGCGTGTTACTAACTACCACCTTCAATATTTGACATATATTTAAACAACCTCTTCCAAAGCCTGCTGCAAATGCTCTACAAGTATTGGCGTGTCTCAATCAAAAACCTTATGTCCTATCTTTTTAAATTCTTAGTCTTCTCTTACTATCTTACATTTTCCATAACAAGACAGAACACTGAACAACCTTACCAAAGCAAATTCTCAACCAACGATTTAAGCAAATACCTTTCACATAATAACTAACCCTCTTTCCGTGTTACGAAACCATCGGCCCAAAGACTGACCACACAAACGCGAGCCCCCTACATCATCAGCTGCAATCCTGGCAGACCTTTCAGTCTAACTTATGGTTATCGCGTATAATGCAGCCTGTAACCGCAGTGTTGGACGCGAGATGACTAATCGCGAGTAACTTGATAGAGGTGGGAAGAGAGAATCGATTGTAGCTAACAATATCTTGAGTTATGTTGTTCTGGATTTAGAGGGGACATTATTCTGACTGTGAAGCAAATTTCCATCCTTATCATATTTTTACACACTGTAACATAATGTATATACTCACAGTTACCTTCAATCATTCCTCAAGGTCAGAACAAGCATTCTGTGACCGTTAGGCGCTGATCTGATTATTCCTCACGACACGTTCTATCCACAATCGGTACACAGACACAGCTTCCAACTTTAACATGAGACTACGACGATTTAGTGTCATCCAAGGGTTGGTAGTTTCGCCCACATTGATGGATATCATTTTTCCTATAAACACTATACTTCTAATACAAAATAACTATAGATTTTATTGTATTTTATTATAATATATTTTATTATGACAGCTTTGACAACGACGTTTAATACGTCGTCATGGCAACGTACCTTTCAAATTCTTACCGGCCTGTATCTTTTTAGTGGATTTGATATGCAAACTCACGTAAAAGAATTACTGGCTACGTTCCTATCTCAAATTCATATTTTCTACATAATGTTATTCTACGAGTTTTCTTTATTGATCCACGCAATACAAGGATCAGTTCTGGCTTCGCCTCTAAAGCGAACACTACAAGGAGCCTGATACTCCAGGGTCTCTTATCCCGGAAATACCCAGCGTACCTCTCCGCTACGGTTCCTGACGGACCCTGCCTACTCCTCCGTCCTCCGTCCTCCGTGAAGAGGGCTACTTCATCTACTGGGCCGCGCCTCACCTGAGGGCTGCCTCACCCGAGGTCCGCCTCACCTGGCGGGCTGACAGCGTCTCCGCCGTGCCTCTCTCTCCTGCTGCTGTGCTGCGTCCTGGCCTGCTGCGTGGGCCCTCCTGTCCTCACCTGACTGGCTGACAGCGTCTCCGCCGTGCCTCTCTCTCCTGCTGCTGTGCTGCGTCCTGGCCTGCTGCGTGGGCCCTCCTACGGGTGTCCTCCGTGTCGCCACGCGCCAGTACCTGTCCTCACCTGTACCTGCTCCTGGATCTGCAGCTGTACCTGCCCCTGTCGCCAGCACCTGCCTCGCGACTACCTCCTCAGCCCACCTGTCTTCACCTCAACCTCCTCAACCCATCTATCACGCATCATCACTTATACACCCCACCTCCACATACTACACACCACTCTTCAGTCCATCTCCATCCTTTTCTTGTAAATATATCTTTAATTGTTCTCCATCTCCCTTTTTCATTTATACCTTAACCTATAGCTTAGCTTTTCCTTGTCGCTACACGACATTTTGGTGTCAATCTTGTGAGTGATGAGATGAGTGTTTCCCAGAACACCCTTTTCTTCGAATGAGATAGTCTTGAAGCGTTGGATAATATCATCAGCAATATTTTTCTGATTTGCAGATAGATGTTCATAAGGTAATACTTTGACACTCGATGTCTCGATAGTTGAGCATTCAAGTTCTGTAAAGCTAGTTGAAGACAGAATGTTAGGTAAAAGGTTAAATTTTTTCCAAAAGTCTATGCCTAAAATTAAAGACGGTGAAATTTCTGGAAATATATAAGCCTTAATCAAGTGAGTCTGTTTGTTAAAGTAAATTGGAAGATCAAAGTAACCTATAGATTTAATTTTTTGGTTACTTGCTGTAGAGATGGTAACATAGTCCGACTTGAAAAGTTTACAGCCTAGTTTAAGAATTTCTAAGTGGGAGTTATTACCAAGAATAGTAAGTGAACTACCAGAGTCGAGTAATCCAGACATGGATAAATTGTAAACTTTGATGTTAACGAAAGGTCGCTTATAATCCTTTTCATTTGAGTATAGAGTTGAAGAAATTTTGTAGTATGAAAAGAAATTTTTAAGAGTTTTAATCCAATCGTTCCAATCATTGGCATCAAAGTTTGTTTTACTTTTCAAGTCAGTTATTAGTTTTTTTGAGCAAGAGTTAGGTTTAGATGAGCAATTAGGACAATCTGAGGTTTTAAAACCTTTAAGACCACATTTGAAACAAATAACAAAGTGAGGTTGAGTACAAGTACTTAAAGTATACTCAAGCTTACGAAATTTTTACGGAAAATGCCCTTCATTGGTTTAGATTCAAATTAAACCAAAATCCAAACTTAACATGGGAAGAGATTTCTTTATTACTAATTAAAGACTTTGGTGGTTTTGACTATGATTATGGAAAATGTAACATAATGTATATACTCACAGTTACCTTCAATCATTCCTCAAGGTCAGAACAAGCATTCTGTGACCGTTAGGCGCTGATCTGATTATTCCTCACGACACGTTCTATCCACAATCGGTACACAGACACAGCTTCCAACTTTAACATGAGACTACGACGATTTAGTGTCATCCAAGGGTTGGTAGTTTCGCCCACATTGATGGATATCATTTTTCCTATAAACACTATACTTCTAATACAAAATAACTATAGATTTTATTGTATTTTATTATAATATATTTTATTATGACAGCTTTGACAACGACGTTTAATACGTCGTCATGGCAACGTACCTTTCAAATTCTTACCGGCCTGTATCTTTTTAGTGGATTTGATATGCAAACTCACGTAAAAGAATTACTGGCTACGTTCCTATCTCAAATTCATATTTTCTACATAATGTTATTCTACGAGTTTTCTTTATTGATCCACGCAATACAAGGATCAGTTCTGGCTTCGCCTCTAAAGCGAACACTACAAGGAGCCTGATACTCCAGGGTCTCTTATCCCGGAAATACCCAGCGTACCTCTCCGCTACGGTTCCTGACGGACCCTGCCTACTCCTCCGTCCTCCGTCCTCCGTGAAGAGGGCTACTTCATCTACTGGGCCGCGCCTCACCTGAGGGCTGCCTCACCCGAGGTCCGCCTCACCTGGCGGGCTGACAGCGTCTCCGCCGTGCCTCTCTCTCCTGCTGCTGTGCTGCGTCCTGGCCTGCTGCGTGGGCCCTCCTGTCCTCACCTGACTGGCTGACAGCGTCTCCGCCGTGCCTCTCTCTCCTGCTGCTGTGCTGCGTCCTGGCCTGCTGCGTGGGCCCTCCTACGGGTGTCCTCCGTGTCGCCACGCGCCAGTACCTGTCCTCACCTGTACCTGCTCCTGGATCTGCAGCTGTACCTGCCCCTGTCGCCAGCACCTGCCTCGCGACTACCTCCTCAGCCCACCTGTCTTCACCTCAACCTCCTCAACCCATCTATCACGCATCATCACTTATACACCCCACCTCCACATACTACACACCACTCTTCAGTCCATCTCCATCCTTTTCTTGTAAATATATCTTTAATTGTTCTCCATCTCCCTTTTTCATTTATACCTTAACCTATAGCTTAGCTTTTCCTTGTCGCTACACGACAACACATACATACATAAACTCATGGATTGTTTCCGTGGAGGTAGGCAGAAATTACAGAATGCCACCTGTTACGATCCTTACGAAGTCGAGAACCACACAAAGTTGAAGAACATCGTATGTTAAGTCACGAAGGCCTTTCAGGGACACGACCTTCAGTAATTAAGTCCGCGACCAAGATGAAGACGATTCTTACATACTATTTCGTTTACGTTCATACATCTGGTCATACAATGTACGCTGGTTTCGAGTATCACGCACCTGACCTTTCTGAAAAATATCATCAATAAGGTACAAATATATGTCCTTAAAAAAAAACGCTGGTAGGGAAAGATACGCTATTTTTCCCTACCAGCGTTTTTTTTTTTAGTACGTAATATAAATGCTTGTGACTCAAATGAACGGAACATCGCTGCTGCTGCTTTCGTGTCAATACGAACCATGCAAGAATATTAAGTCGTGAAGGAATATTCGCCAGTCGGCAAAGATGATAGCAGAACTGGAAGCCTAGGATTCAACAAAGATATTCTCACTCTTGGATTCCTAGGAGGAAAAAACTTTTAAAGTATAGGTAGCTTTTGACCACGTTGCATGTGTATATTTTACGTATTTTTCTTTGTAATGTGCGTTTTGTTTGTGCATAATTAACCATTTTTCTTTCTTTTTCTTTAGCTTAGGCTAAGTTTACTTGACTTAAGTTGTCCACGAAAGGACAAACATTTATATATGATCAAGAATCATCTTGAAATCGATCGATTCCTCAAATCGGCCAACAAAATCGATACCACAACCACCTCTACAGCCAGCCACTTACAGCCACAGATTTATAGCCCCCCGGAGCCCCAGTCACTGGTCATTACCGTGATCCGACGCGCCGTCACGTCACTCCGTAATATCGGGCCGTGGCAAATTGATGGGAATGCCTCCGATTTGCTTTTCCCGTAAAGTGGACTGTTTGCGGGCAAACCGCTCGTTATCTTACAGCACTCATTTTGGTCGATGGTTTTGGAATTTGATCGTGGGGTTCTTGTTTTGATTATAGTGTTTTTTTTTTGTGGTTAAAGGTTGGCTGGTGTCGAAAATGTGGTCTCAAATGAAGATTTGCCAAGTTCTTGAGTTAAGAGTATATGTAAGCCTACCGCAAACAAAAAAAAAAAGATTTAAAAAAATATAATCCAGACGGAGCTGGCGAAATGAGCTGGACTCCTTCAACAAGAATTGGTCCTTAGCAAGTTTGAACAGAAAGAAGTGAAAAGAAAGTAGGAAGACCTTAGTTTGCCCTGCAGTGGGACATCACAGGCTTTTAATAAATATAATAAATACATAATCTAAAGAGCGATCATTATAAACATGTAGGTATATACAGCGTGGCGCTTTAATGGCGACATTAATTTAACACACGTATACGGTTTTGCGTTGTAGTTTTATGAATATATTTTAATTTAATTAAACATTAATATTGATTTATTTATTAATAATTTTATAAAATAGCATCTTAGAGGAACCTGACTTAAAGAACTGTAGCGCAGGGATCATTTGCCGGGGTCACGGATCATAACATCGCATCAATGTAATTAAAACAATTAACGAGCAAAGAGAAGGCGAATTGAAGGAAAAAGAGAGAGCCCTATGTCGGCGCGCAGCGCAGGTGGAAGTTTTCAAGTTACGATTTTTATTATGTTGTTATAATTTTTATGATTACTGGCCACTAGCCCTACCCGTGTGTTAAATTAATGTCACCATTGTAGCGCCACGTTGTATACCAAGATGAAAATCTACATAATTATAAACTGGCAATCAATAAACATCCCTAATTTAGATTCCCATACAACTCAAAACCGCAATTGAATAGCCGCATTCACATTTATCTCTGTGAATGATTTTTTTTAATTTACTCTGTGAAGTGGCGTGGCAAACGGCGAGAATTCTTCGTCTCGTCGGACGTAAATATTTCAGAGAAGAGTTTTTAATCAGTCGTCAAGCGATTTACAAATTAAACAGGGGCCGTGTTATGAAGAAATATCGCAAGCTGTGAGAGTGTGTGTCCATTGGTTTTAGGAATATCGTCTCTATGAAATTGTATGGAATGTTTTAACGTCAAAGCTACACGAGATTTCAATCTGATCTTTACACCACGGTTATTCTAATATAGTTCATCACACGGGGGATAAGAACCACTCAAAAAGGCACTGTCAATAAAGTTTTCAACACTTTTGCAAATTTATCCAAGCTGAAACGAAATCAATTATGGAAATTGCTCTTGACCCGGTAGCTAGGTCGTTTTAGTGACCGTATGTGTAACCACTCGCTCAAATGGTTAATATATCCTATGGAGTGTGGTCTATGTTTAACTTTAATAGACAGAAAAAGTTCGAAACGAAAGGTTAGATAAAATCGAAATCCCGTACCGCACGAACAGTGGAAACCACCGCGAAATAAGAAATATCGCCGTCAGAGGATCCCCGCAAAAAGCTCGCAAATTTCGTCATCAATTATCATTATTAGGGAGCGAAGCAACGGAGACGGCGGTAATTGAGTTTTATAAATGGTGTCGGCTGGCGTCGACGTGACTGTCATAAATAGTCACGTGACGTGTCGCGCGACCCTGAACGTTGGGAGGTCGATTTTTGAATAAGAGTTTTCTTTTGTTTTCTTTTGAATTTGTCAATTTTCTTTTGTTCTTCTTTTCAACCGTTTATTTGTTTTGCACATGCGGTTTGCTCGCTGGTTTTGTACGTACCTACCTACGTTCTTAATAGTATGACACTTTGATATCACAGCCGTGATAGCCCGAAGGTTGAATCAAAACTTGTTCAAAACTTGGCAAATCTTGGCTAGGCTGATAAGGAAAGTCATAGTCAAAGCATTTATTTGAAATAGTTTCAAAAGTATAAACCAAGTCAAGGAACCTCCTTGTGTTATGGGTGACATGTCAGGCAACCTTCATAATAATGTCCAGCCGATTTATTTTGTAAAAACCTCACCGTGAAAACTTAGGTGAAGTGAGCTATTGATCCCAAGCATCAAGTGGAATGACAGCTCACGTCGCCTAAGTTTTTACGGCGAGATTTTATAGAATAGACCAGCCGAGCTATTCCGTAACAATCTCACCGTGAAAACTACATAAAGTGAAGTGAGCTTGAAGTGAGCTATTGAACCCAAGCATCAAGTGGAATGACAGCTCACGTCGCCTAAGTTTTTACGGCGAGATTTTATAGAATAGACCAGCCGTGCTATTCCGTAACAATCTCACCGTGAAAACTACATAAAGTGAAGTGAGCTTGAAGTGAGCTATTGATCCCAAGCATCAAGTGGAATGACAGCTCACGTCGCCTAAGTTTTTACGGCGAGATTTTATAGAATAGACCAGCCGTGCTATTCCGTAACAATCTCACCGTGAAAACTACATAAAGTGAAGTGAGCTTGAAGTGAGCTATTGATCCCAAGCATCAAGTGGAATGACAGCTCACGTCGCCTAAGTTTTTACGACGAGATTTTATAGAATAGACCAGCCGTGCTATTCCGTAACAATCTCACCGTGAAAACTACATAAAGTGAAGTGAGCTTGAAGTGAGCTATTGAACCCAAGCATCAAGTGGAATGACAGCTCACGTCGCCTAAGTTTTTACGGCGAGATTTTATAGAATAGACCAGCCGTGCTATTCCGTAACAATCTCACCGTGAAAACTACATAAAGTGAAGTGAGCTTGAAGTGAGCTATTGAACCCAAGCATCAAGTGGAATGACAGCTCACGTCGCCTAAGTTTTTACGGCGAGATTTTATAGAATAGACCAGCCGAGCTATTCTGTAACAATCTCACCGTGAAAACTACATAAAGTGAAGTGAGCTTGAAATGAGCTGTCAATCCCTAGCATTAGGTGGAATGATAACTCACTTAACCTATGTTTTCACGGTGAGATTTTGATCTAAACCTATATCATAGATTCTTGCAGCTTACCTACTGGCTTCTGACATCCATAAACAATTATCAATATTACAATTCAATGGAACTACGTAAACCTTTACCCAAAATTCAAACAGGAAGTGATGTTTACAAACCCATGAGATGAAAGATAAAGATTTTAGAACGTACACTAATTAACGGACGAAGATATTTCCTTCACCTACGCCATTTCGAATTGTTTTTTTCCGGTATGTGTTGCTGTTGGTTAATGTGTGGCGATGATTGATGTGTAGTGGAAATTAAAACATGATTGGTAATGTGTTGTGTCCATTAGCTCTTTTTATTGTAAAATTGTGATGTTCGGAATCGGATTCATTGTCAAACACATCAACACTGGGTTTTAGGTTGTCAATCATTTTGTTAACTCTGTAGGAGACGAAAGATTAACACCTCTAAAATAGGGTCTAAGGGCGCAATCGGACGGACTATTCCTGATTGTTGTATTTTTAAGAACGTTCGCATTCTAAGCTCAGTCTCAAGCTGTCAAAAATTGGACCGAGGCGGGTCTAGAAAAGAATGCCTAGAAGGATTTGTTTGCGATTTGCGTTTGCTCAGCAGTGGGAACGTATAGACCATAGAGTGGGAAGTTTTTAACATTTGTTGTCGCTAAGATGAGATTGCGACTAGATTTAAAACGTTTTAACCGACTTCAAAAAAGGAGCAGGTTCTCAATTCAACTGTATTTTTTTTTCCTCAGAACTACGTTATGTATAAGCCGATTTGCAAAATACTTTTTTTATGTGAAAAGATATACTTTCAGATTGGTCCCATAGAAATTTTATCAAAATCGGTTCTGTAGTATGGTTTAAACCAAAATTACGGATAAAATTCAAATAAATAAAATTGCGTCGTTTGCTTGACACAACTAAAACGTGGCAAATAAAAACTTTTTTACAAAAAAAAAAAAAAACAGCCGACTTCCATAAAAACACAGGAATTGGTAAGTCACCTCATACGTCATCGTCATGTCCCAAAATCGTCAAAATTTCATCTATCGACCGCCGTCTTTCTGCAGTCTTTATCAGTATTTCCTATTACGAAAATTACACAAATAGCAATCATAGAAACATAACGCTTCACTGTGGTACAGTCATAACCATTAGCGTTGTAAACAAAGTCATTTCACTTTAGTATCGCTGTCCTGATTGCTCGTAACTCCTGCGCATCCGAGACAAGACTCTTTGAAATCTTCCTACAACATTATGTTGGAAAATTGTGGGGAATGGGAAATGGTAGATGCGGTGAAAGCTTGCGTCTAAACGCTGTTAAGATAACAACATTATATAACATAAATAACTGTAAGTATTGCTTCAACTTATTGCACACAAAAGGCAGTGAACTTGCGCCTTGTAAATCAGTTTAAACTAGGAAATTCATTTCAGTATTTTTCCGCGGGACACATTTAATTTCTGTTTTTCAAAGCTCACATGCCACGATTACTGCTCTGCTCAAACTTATCCTCTAGAAATGGCGCAAACCATAAGGATAGTTCATGTCTGGGTAAACAAACTGGCCATTTATCAAAATTGTAGGGGAGCTGACTGCCCACGGTGTGCGGGGCACAGGCTACTCCGTACTAGGTACCGTCCAACAAAGAGATTTGTATACAGGCAGCTCACTTGCAACTATTACTTTTAAACAATGTTGTCAGTGTGCTAAGTAGTCAAGTTTTAAGCATCGCTCTTATAAATGTAAAAAGTTTTTATATTTAAATTTAGTATGATATAGGTATGAGAAACAGGGTGTAAAGTTCACTTATCTTCCATAGAAAAGGGAGTATCGTCCGACCAGACGGGTATCGTATCTGGTGGGCAACTGCCCGACGATTGATCTCAGAACATTGTATACTTGTATGCTAGATGCGAGGTAAACTCTGCTTGTGCGATGCAGGATTTTGCGTTACGTCAGAGTAATGCGTAGTACGCATGTGGCGAAGTAGATGTCGCCACATAGTGAAGCTAAAATATTTTTGCCTGTATATTCTTTGTTCATCTCTGCATTAAAGACTCGTAACCTCTCCCTCTGAGAGTACCAGATCCATGTCTTATCACTCCTGGTCCCAAGTTATCAGTGGCAGCGTCTATCACGCACAATAACCGTTAATTCTAACAGTCGCTACAATAACGTTAATATTTACTGCGGTATAACTGCTAAACGGTCTCTCAAGGTGTCACTACCGATAGTGATGTGTCCGTAAATATCTCGTGTTGTGGACAGTTTGCGTGTCTGTGTGCGTGTGATTTATTTTATGAGGTGTGTATAGTGAGACTGATTGTCTGAGAATTATTTTATGACTGGACATTGATAAAACAATCTCAATTATGTCTGTGAGCAAATCTTAAAAATAAACGACTGCAATTACAGAGTGGCAGGGACATCGACGCGCAACCTAACAGTACGTGATTCTGGACTCCTGCACTGAACTTTTTCGTCGGTTATATAAAAAAAAGTTGCTGTTCCATACGTTTTCATAACCGACGAACAATTTCTACGCTGGGGGTCTACTAGTTTCATGTGCTGCATTCATGGCTACAATTTGCGCGTCGATGTGACCCATGCAAAGATAAAAGAAAGATAAGATAAACATATAACATGATAAGATAAAGATATACAAACGACACCAATGAAAGTTACACCAACTTAATAAATATTAAAGAAAAAACTCAAAAAAAAAAGCAATCAACAACCCACATTTATCAACGAAACAAAACATAACTCCGCTCTCAAAAACAAAAGAAAAACATTATTAATTTGCCGTCTCAACAAATTATGAACAAAAACAAATCAAAATTAAAATACTCTGAGCTATAAAGGAATAACTGACGACCATCTGTAACTTCAAAGGCTAATTAAAATAACGATGCTTCAAAATGTTGCGTTACGTTATGACAATGAATAACTGTTGTGTAGCGGTTTGAAATTCATTTTTTTAACGAGGATCTTCACTTTAATTGTGGAAATTATGACTCTTTTACTTTGTGAATACAAGGTAAATAAATGGCCTTTACGCTTTTAAGATTGCAAACGTCAATGAATTTGCCAGTACATATTTATGTATAAAACAATGATGATAAATGATTGCAGTTGAACATTATGATAATTTATTCAATTTATTTAAACACCATCAAAAATACCGCCTGGAATGTGCTGAAAATATTTTGCTAATATAAACCTAAACCACTAGAAATACACCCACACTTCTCATAACCAACCCGCAGAACATTCCCGTATTTCATCCAAAATTAATTCTTAAAGGGCGCTATTTGTTACACTCTAAGATTAAAAACATCTAAGAAAAACGCCGGGGAGGCATCCTCTCTAATAGCTTAACTTTTCATCTCTCCAACAAATTAACAAGGGCCGTCTCTTAATGCAAATACAACGTGATTAATAACAACGTTTTTTTTTTCAACCTTATTAATAATAGCAGTTATTTTTTAGCGTCAAATACCAGCTGTTGCGTCCAATTGTTGAGTTTTGAAGTGAGGAGAGTAATGGGCAAATCAATCATTGTCATTGTCGATGAGAAATAATAAGCAAAAGGGGCGGGTTAGGTGAAAATTTAGTTTTAAATGAAAGGTTTCTTTTGTTCATAAGATTTTTACATACCTACCTGTCTATCTGTAGTATAAAATTCAGAAGAAAATGGTTGCAACTTATCTATTTTACTAAGAGCCTTTGCATTTCTGATGAAGAAGGTGGAATCTCCGTTCTGTTTAGTTTGTGATAATAAAGTAGAAGATGTTTATCACCTCTTGGTGGAGTGTGTCAGGAATGGGCCTGAAAGAAGTGCGTTAGTTAGCGAACTAAATATAAATAAGTTAGATGTAGGTATATTTAATATTATCTTAGCAAAACCAGTGTCGCCAGAGGCTGCATTGGTATATTCATTGGTTAATTTGTAAGTTTGTTGTAATTAGATTAGTTTATGATGGAACTAGCGTAACATATTGTTAAAAGTTCCTAAAACCAATAAAGAAAAAAAAAACTATTTTATGCCTATGCCTTTTATGTATAACATGTATAATCAGCTTATAACGTTCTCACCGGGTCACAGGCCTCCTCTCTTCGAGAGGCAGTAGGCCGTAATCTACCACGCGGGCCCAGTGCGGGTTGGTAGGTGCCACATGTCTTTGAATTTATAGTTCTAGGACATGCTAGTGTTAAACTGGTTCCCTCACGATATGTTGATGACTCTACTTTTTTGAGAGCAGCGGCAATGAAATTATTTTACACAAAGTGAAGAGTCTGCTTGGGTTTCGAAACCACGATCTACCAAACTTAAGACGAGCCGCTATCACTGCCATCACTGCTCTATGCCCCAATGGCTTCAGTGTTATGTCAAATACGTGTCTAATAAGAAAGATACTGTACGATCATTAAAAAGTCAGCATATAAAAATAAACACAACTCCCATATCAAGTTACTCGTAATAGTTTCCTTTCGTCCCAAATACATTATAACAAAATAAGCATTATCGGAACTCAATACCCCATTTTTATATTTCCACGACATACATAATTTAGTAATAAACAGATAAGGGCCTCAAAAAAATACTTTATTATGCTGCCCAACGCCATAAATCATAGCGCAATGATAGTACGTTCACACTCTATGTCATAAGTGCCGATGATAAAACATTTGATTTATTGCATAGAAAATATTAATAAAAATATTCAGTGATTTATGAGAGGAAATTGTTGTGAAACTGTTTTTTATTGTTCGAGTTTGATTGCGTGTGACATTACATAATGTACGTTGAGGAAATATAATAAGAGAGCAAACGCAGAGTTACCAACCCGCACTGGGCCCGCGTTGTGGATTATGGCCCACTCCCTCTCAAAGTCAAAGCATTTATTTAAAATTAGGAACATAAAAGGCACTTTTGAACGTCAAAAATTACAATAAAATAGAATTGATTCTGTCTGTATGTATTCTATGTATTTATGTGAAGATGGTCACCCATCCACGGACTAACCGCAGCAAGCGTAGATAAACCTGATCGATCGACCCGTGCGCCTGTTATTAGTTAGCCACAACCCCCTGGCGTGTGCTAACTAACATATGGCAAATAATTTATTTAATGTAATTACGTTTCGTTATGTTAATTACTTACTTTATTGTATAGAACCAAGTTCTTCTAACTGAACGGACAGCTGTGCTGCTGGGGAGTATGTAAACTGAAGCTTAGCCCAGCTTCACACGGGCGCGTTTTTCCCGCAGCAATTTTTTTTCGTGCACTGGATTTTCAACGCAATGCTCAGCGCCGAGGGTTGAAAATCCAATAGTGAGTTATTTGGACGCGCTCTGTTGGATTATCAATGCTCGGCTCAACACCGAAAGTTGAAAATCCAGTGCGTTTTTATTATACGTCCGTGTGACGTGGGCTTACGCTTGATGAATTCAAACAAATTGGTAATTGCAATGGATTGTAATAAGCACACAAAGACGGGCGCCCAGTCTTTTGATCCTGCCTCTAATAACACACAGGAAGAAAAAGGCTGTCCAACCACGACGGCACGGTTGGCGCAGTGGTTAAGCGATTGACTGCTGCGCTGCGTGTCGCGGGTTCGATTCCCGCACGGAACAAATATTTGTATGGCCTACAAGTAGGTGTTCCGGGTCTGGCTGTTTGTGTATGTGATTTTAAATGTTTGTAAACGCACCCAAGATACAGGAGATACCCAATATACAACATGTCCCGGAATTAACGAACACCACCAGACACCCCAATTAGATTATTATGTTATAATCATAATACATACACTGAATTTTTATTATTATGTAAAAAACATTGTTTTTTTAACAAATTAGTTATACTGATTATGGGAGAAAATTATGGTCACATTACAAATCTACGCATGCACACAGTCGCACTCGTACAGGGGTCTAGCTTAGTGGGTATTTCATCCATTTTGGTTTGTTTTGACTGTACAGTGGAAGTGTGACAGTAATTTATGTATTTTTAATTATTTTTGGGATAAAATATTACCTACCTATATTAAAAATTACAGAAATCGATTCAGTAAATGATTCTGAACAAACTATTTTCATAATGTGCATTAATTCAGTTACATATTGTATAATTCTCTTATACCCTAGTGTGGGGCAACGTTTTTTTTTCAACAAAAAAAAAATAAGAGCCACACGTTTTGTTGGAAAGTAGGTAATAGTGGGTTCCAAAATAATAAAGTCCTGCTAATTACTGACAGGAAGACCGACCATTATTGCGAAGATACGGCCAATAGACGGAAGCGCCTGTCTTTCGATGACATGATAAACACATGCCGCTCGTCTGCCATAATAATACATTCATATAAGTTTGATTGAAAGGAAAATATAAGGGACACCATATTACGTCACGGTATGTGAGCAGGAACGCCTTGAAACCGTTAATTTAGTGCTTGTTGGTATACAATTCCCGGTAGTGAGCGAGCAGACTGTTTTGGCGATTTTTTTTTCACTTTTACGATTCTGAAAGTAAATGCTCTGGAAATCATTGACTTTATTTGTTTTTGGTTTTCAGAAATTAATTATTTTGGATTTGCTTAAAAAAATCTATTAACAGGCACCATATGTTATTTTTGACCAATTCAAAGTAACCAGTTTCCAAGTAGTACCTACACCCGGCGGCGGCAGCGTGCGTGTATGACCAGCCGATCTATTATTTATACATCTCACCGTGAAAACTTAGATAAAGTGAGCCGTCTATCATGTCAATCCCTAACCACACTGTGAGAGTTTTACAGGTAAAAGAGGCCAAAGGAGTAGCATCATAGCAGGTGGTGTTCTGCAGTGGCTGCCTACCCCCAAGGAAAAAATACGTCAGCTTATGTATCCATGTATGTCTAACAGTATTTAGAGGCATGAGGAACAGGGTGTAAAGTTCACTCATCCTCCATTGATAAAGGGAGGATCCTCCGACCAGACGGGTGTTGTGTCTGGCGGGCAATTGCCCAACGATTGATGTTGGGAAATTGTATCTATGCTAATTGCGCGGTAAACTCTGCTTGCGAGATGCAGGATTTGCGTGACGTCAGTATGACGCGTTGTTCGCATGTGGCGTTGTAGATACCGCTACAAGTACAATTTGAAAAGTCATTTATAAAATATCTGACATCCTATAACATCTTCAACTCAGTCTATCGAGTCCACTGCTGGACATAGGCCCTGAGCTACATTCAGTCTGTCTCAGCCACCTTCAAAGCACCTTGCAACTCAACAATGAGATATTGGTGCAAACCATTGTCAGTGTCAAATGTCACATTTGAGTTTACCTATAAATTGCACCATCGTGCATTCGTGCAAAACGCAAACCGCGCTCGCACATCAACGTGAACAAACCCATATGGAGAAATAATCTTGGTAAATACGTCTTCAATGCAGCGATATCCTGCCAGTAACCAGTCATTTGGTTGCTCCTTTATATGATTATATATGGTTCCTAAATTATAGACCAAGTAAGGAGTAGCTGGACGGATGGACTGAACTGGACATAGTAATATAGTTAAACTGTCATATTATACTTGTCAAGCGCAGTGATTAGATACAGGGAACATCCTTATGTGAACGTTTCTTTGGAAACGTTTAAAGGTCGTCAATGTTGCATTTAGCAGCACTTCAAGTACCCGTAGTTTATTTTTTTGTAACGACATGGGAGAGCCTCGTGTTCAGCAGTACATACAGCTGAACAAGATATAACTATTTGGAAGAAAAAAAAAGTATTTATTGCGACTCGTAAAGGATCATAAACTAAACAAAACATGAGAGGCCTGAGAGGTGAATATAGAGAGTCTTGTGGCTAAGTAATAATAACAGCCGCACGGATCGATTGATCAGGTTAAGCTACGCATGCCGCGGTTGGTTCGTGCATAGATGACCGTTCATTACATATCGAGACCCCTCTGTGCCTCGTTCGTCTGTCATTCGTGCTGCCATTCGTAGACAGTTGACAGTCGTTACGGAAACCCAAAAAGGCTGGCAACCAGTCTTACCAAGGGAAATCGTGTTATCCAGTAACTGGGTTGTAGAGGTCAGATAGGAAGTCGCTCCATGTAAAATAATAATATTCAGCAGCATCCGGTTACACTGGAAGCCAACCCCAACATTGATGGGAAAAGGCTGATGAGGTGTATATCACAATACATGTATGTTCACATGCACACACTTGTGATCTCACTAAAATATCAGAAGCCAAAAGCAAGATAAAACAATAGTAACATCATTGAACCAACTAAGTATGTATCTTCAGTTTATCTTACAAATTCATTAAACCAAGGCCTTCCCAGTTCCTTCATCGATCCCTAAAAACTCGTAAATTCCTAAAAAAATCATAAAATAAATTCAGGCACATTCATCGAGTTTATTCGGCGGCCATAACTCAGTAATATCGGCAAAGACTGCTCCATTTAACGTGAGTTACGAGCCGCGGCGACAGATTTCATAAAAATAGTCGCCCAACTGTGATTCAGATGTTTTATTACTAATGATATCGTGGAACTTACTGAGGAAGGTACTTTACTAGATTTTTGGGAGATAAGGTTCAGGTTACAAAGTATTGAGTAAGATTTGGATGCTCAGTCAATTGATAATAATTTACGCCGTCTATCATAAATAAAGTATTAATGACACCGTAATGCTTTAATTAGTGAGAAAATTGGTTAAAATCTGTGGCAAAAATACCGACGGTAATAATTTTCATATACTTGGAACAGTGAAGCCGATATGAATCATGTTAAATGGGACCATTCTCTATTGAAATAAGCGACATCATTCTATGTTCGACTTCTAATAAGTTAGATTATAATATCAGCCTTTCTTAAATGGCTAAGAAAACCCAGAAAGAAAAACGGTAATAAAATAAACGTGAACAAGGTCCTTTTATTTCAAACATGAATTTATACAATTTAATTTATCTACTTCTTACTAAAATAAACTAAATTGAATGCCAACATTTATCATTTCTGTCTTCCGCAAGGAAAAATCTGAAGTCAAATATAAATAAACGTAATCTATATCTATACTAATATTATAATTATAAAGAGGTAAAATTTTTTACGTTTGTTTGTATGTATGTAGAGGGTAAACTCCGGAACTACCAGTCCGATTTAAAAAAATCTTATTGCATTTGATAGTCCAATTCTTGAGGAAGGTTGCTGTCTAACATCACGCTACCGTTAGGAGCCGAGCAAAATTAAAGAACGTTGAGCGAAAACGGAGTAGCACGGGCGAGCGATACGATGCGACGCGATGGACCGAAATTTCACGCGGACGAAGTCGCGGATAGAAGCTAGCAGTATACACATTAGCAATAATCCTGTTGTACTCAATGAAAGATACAACACTAAATAATGGAATGCGAACAAAGTAATAACAAGTGTGTCGGAACTAGTCCACAGCCTAAAATATTACGCTCAAAAAAACGAAGCATAACCGCAGCACCACAATAACTAAGCCACAGATTAAGAAAATGAGGGGGATATGCTACGAGAATATTAACATTTGTCCAAAGTTACCACAGTTACTATAATATCAGATTCTTCTGCAGTTTTATACTTTAAAAATGAAAAAGGTTTTCAGGAGAAATGCTTGCAGCGCTGCAACGTCCAAGATGCTCAAATATCAAATTCATACTTCTCTCAAGGACAAAACAAAGTCTGGCTTTTAGCTATTGCATATTTCCATAGAACAAATACGAGTTGCCTTTAAACAGTTTCCTTCATCATAACTCTAAGATAAACTAAGACATTCACACACACACATTCGCACGCGCACACACACACAAACACACACACGCGCGCGCGCACACACATACATATTGGACTTTTGTTATTCGGCTCTAAATTTTATTAATAATTATGTAACAGTCTAAGCAATACTTTGTCCTATTTTTCGGGAAATGAGTGCTGATTGTCCTTAATACAGGCTACTAAGTAACCTAGCTAGGACATCAAATCGTTAAATTGTTTTGTTACCTACTCATCAGTTGTAAACTATTCCTAAATTGTCATCCTATTTTTGTAACAGACTGTACCACTTTATGAAATAAATTATTATTATTATTATTACATTACATAATGACCGTAGTACTCGTATATAAATATCAATGCTAATGGCATTTTAAATACGAGGCTTTTATCTACTTTGTACGAGTATGTGTGTATGTATTTTTCTTTTTTTGTAATATGCGTTTTTGTGTAGAATAAAAAATGTAATCGTTACGGGTAGTCAGAAGCCCTAAAGTCTGACAACCAGTCTTACCAAGGGGTATCGTATTACCCAGTAACTGGGTTGTGGAGGTCAGATAGGCAGTCGCTCCATGTAAAATACTGGTATTCAGCTGCATCCGGTTAGACTGGAAGCCGACCCCAACATAGTTGGGAAAAGGCTAGGCAGATGATGTGTAGAATAAAAAATGTTTCTTTTCTTTTTTTAAAGTCATCAAAGATGTTATGTTATGTACGAATTGAGAAACATCAAGGCCACAGTGCAAGAAAATAACCTTTCCAACCAGGAAAAGACAACAACGACAATTTCCAACAACTCATCTGCCCCTTCTTTAATCTACAAACAGCAATGTATCAACGGAGCCTTAACTTTTATGAAAGCCGCCCCGCAACGGTATATCACGTTAAATGGCCCAGCTTTTTGTCGTTACCTTGTAACTTATGGCCGCTAAAGTGTTGCTGCAACAGGACCTGGTAGCCACGGTTATAAGGACCCTGGAATCGTGCCAGGCTACTTCGAGTAATGGTTGTATGGTTGTGTGATCATTTAGGTAGGATTCTTTTTATGTCTACTGGTATTTCGATTTTGTGTTTGATTAGCTTCGGATAGAAGATAAGAAAATAATATAATATTTATTTTGACTATAACTTTCATTCTTGCTTTAGGATTTCTCTATCAGAGTAATGATCACATCCATCTTTTACAGTCCCTGCAACTACTTATATAGGGATTGAAAACGTTTCAACGATCTTCCAATAACCGCTGTAAAAGATTTCCTTACTTGTGTATTTTTCTATCGTAGATTATTTTAATTGATTTGTTAATATGAATGCCTGAATGGTACCTACAGTTAGGTAATACCAGTGGTTCCTGGCTGTAACTGTAGGTACCATTACATTTTCTGCACTAAACCGCGTATTTAATCGGTTTTTTACTTAATTTGGAAATGAATTGGGCACTAATGACATTCAAAACTCTAGCACAACATATTATTTATGAAGAATCTATCAAAACTTAAACTAAGTATGTAACTATAACTCACCAAACATAAACACTAGACTATTCACCACGAAAATAAAACGTACACTAGCATAAAAAAAACTATCGCAGTAACTACACAGGGCGTAAAAAGACCCACAAAATAGAAAATGTATGTAAATATCTATTTTGACCTTCCACTGCTAAGAAACAGATAATCAATAACATTGAAAACGATTCGGTATACTAATTAGAAAGGTATTTTACGAGTATTTTACACAAATTGGTCACTATCGCAGTTTTGTAGTTGGTACATAGACATTCAAGAGATTAGAAATTCACGGACTTTTCCAAAAAGTAATATCGCACTTAGTCGAAAATATTATACGAAAGTGAAGGCAGAGGTGGAATTCGCCTTAATGCTTGGTACGCAGTTAATGTTTAGCAGATTAGAAGAGTAGAAGCAACAGAAGAATATAACAGAAGGTTCTTCGTAGAAGAGCAAATCCTTGGTGACGTGAAAGTAAGCGAAGTATTATATTGAAGACATTTTTAAAATCTTGAAATGCAAATATTTCAGCTTCGATATCACTTAGGACAAAAATAATTATATTGTAGCGATATCTACAACGCCACATGCGAACAACGCGTCATACTGACGTCACGCAAATCCTGCATCTCGCAAGCAGAGTTTACCGCGCAATTAGCATAGATACGATTTCCCAACATCAATCGTTGGATCATACACATATGTGTACTTAACACAGCTCAACAAAGTAAAATGAAAATTATTGGCGGCCGCTAAAAAAAATTACGCCACTAGTCCATACAAAGTTACTCAACTCAAATCCCTTTGGCATAACCGGTTACATGCTACCATGTCAAATTCAAACGAATGTATTCCCCGAGACATGCCACAAGATGTTACAGAGATAGGAGGTTGAGGATGGTCATCATGTATTTCAGATCGACTGCCATCTGACTCTAGCAACCCTATAACTCTGCAATAGGCTGAGCTAAAGTCTTTTCCGTTTTTTAGATACTTTGTGAGTTCCTATGGCACACAACAACTACAGGTATGATAACCAGAACCGGGGTATTGTTTTAATGCCCCGCATTAATTAAAATAATAACTATGGAAAGATAAACTACATAAGCATGTACATCAATTATCCATTACTCTGAACACAAACCGCAGATTCGGCAGAGAAAACAATTTGTAACAAAAACATAGCAGTTATGTGAACACTTAATTAAAACGCAAATTGGCGACCGCGCACCGGCCTGCGAGGGTCCTTAGTGATGGAACAGAGTGATCAGGTATCGATATACTGGGTTAAATTGTCAACTATGGACTTGTGGCTAATTAATAACAGCCGCCTGGGTCGATCGATCAGGTTAAGCTACGCTTGCCGTGGTTGATCCGTGGATGGGTGACCATCTTTACATGCCAAGACCCCTCCGTGCCTCGGAAATTCCGAAGCACAATGTCAGTACACACAAAAAAAAACGTGTGCAGTCCGGGGACCCCCGTTAGAATGCGTTTTTAATAAAGAGCCATCTAGTATAAGCTCTCATGAAGTTGTCGCCATCTTGGATTTTCATTTTGACATTGCTAACGGCTTTAGCAGCCTCGAGAACCATAAAATAGACACCCATAATGAAAAAAATTGAGATTTTTCGTAGTACCACCTTTGATTTTCATTTTAACCTCACTATCAAAAGCACCCTCGAACACCATAAACACTATGTCTGTCTCTTTCTATTACAGAGAGAGAGGGAAAGTCGCATGGAGGGGGCATAACGCTTTTTCGTTACGGGACGATTTCTACCAGCCAATTCCGACAGCAAGCCGTGTTAAAAAATTTCGTTCAAAAAACTTCTTCTTCAATGGAGTTATACTGTGAATTCCAAAAACCGTTGCGGTTTGGACGTTTACAGACTGACGAGGAGATGATTCCAATTACCGCTAAAATAAACGATCAAAATCAAAGGTAATTGCCATAATCACAGCGTTTAACAGGCTGATAGATGACTGCAGTCCTTTGCTAAAATTTGTAGAATGCAATAAATTAAATATTATTCTCAAAACCTATCGATACCAACCCACTTCGTGACACATCCCTGCAGCGTCCCGGTTTTGCATAATAAACGTGAGATATTAGCATAAAATCATTCGGCGGAGTCGCCTCTAACCACCGTCCTATTTGACTTGCAAAGAATTGCCCCCAGCACTACATCGATTGGTTTTCATTGCAAATTAGGTGCAATCCTGTAAACTGTAGCGACAGTATAGGTGGATATTTTTATGAACCGTTTGATAAAACAAAAACTAGACTACATACATAATCAGCCTATAATGTTCCCACTGCTGGGACACAGGCCTCCTCTCGGTGAGAGGGAGTTGGCCGTAATCTACCACGCAGGCCCTTTGCGGGTTGGTAAATGTCACATGTCTTCGAATTTTCGGTTCTAGAACATAGTTAGCCGGTTTTCTCGCCGTTTTGAGAGCAGTGGTGATGAAATTATTTACACAAAGTAAAGCGCCGGTCAGGGTTCGAACCCACGATCTGCAACTCGTAAGTCGTAGCAGTTACCACTGCGCCGCCACTACTCTCTATAAGCTAGAGACCATATTAAATTGGAGTAACCCAGTTTTGGTTTTTTGAACGCAATTCAGGTTCAAGTAAGTAGAAGGTCAGAAGACTTTTCTGTTGTTCTTAACTTTGTTGCTGTGTCGCTGGATTTAAGAGCTCGTACCTTCGATCAATATTATTGATCGAAGGCTGGTACTATATAGTTAAGGAAAACACAGACCTAACAAAGGCAATCAAAGTGGAGAAGAAAGGAAATTAAATCGAAACTACTTAAATATAAAATTCAGGCGATGTAATCTGTGATTTGGGTGCAATCTTTCTGGCATCCTCAGTTTTGCCTAAGAAACAAAGTATAGACAAAAAGCAGATAAATAGAGGCAAGGTTAAGTTAATCAGAACGAAATGATCTTGAAATCAAATTAGTACCAAAAACAGAAGCTTTTTTTTGCGACCGCTAAAACATTGTTAGCACATGCAAAAAACACTTCAATCATACCTAGTTTTTCAGCCAGCTATCCATCAAAATCGGCGCCACGGAACATTGCACTCTAACCTACATACAACCTATAATTTCCTTCTTTTTTCCCCGTCGCCGAACTACCCGTAGTTATTTCTAAACGGTATACATTAAACGTAATTAAAATGGGTCTAAATAACATGCCAGTAACCGCTAAACGTTGGTTATACTCCTAATTTGTGCCTAGAACGATAAAACGGCTTGTTATAATAATTTTTGATCGATTCCTTGATGTTTTTTCTTGTGTTTCGAGTGATTGGGGCCAATCAGAGGCCGTTACTATTCATCATTGAGGTTTCTGTCTGGTTTTGTGTATTCATATTTATGGGAATAATTTGATATTGAATAATAGTTATTTGATTGACGTCGGGTAAATATGGGGTTAGTTTTTAGTTCGTTTTTCAATGTGGTGTTTATAAAGGTACTTACATTGCACGTTTATATTTTACGTATAACCATGATCAAAAATTATTTTTGTTTTTACACATAACAAATTGTCAAACTCATCAATCGGTAAACTTATTAATATCCAGTGGCCAGTAGGTTTTCTCCTCTGACAACTATATTTTTGTTGATAATGCGTCCTGGAACATTATGTATTTCTTTACATCCAAACACTGACCACCCATAGTTGAAAACATTGTAAAACCCAATTATACTAAAAAGAGTAGGTAACTGTGGACTTTCTTGCCTGCTCTTCTCCATAGGAAATGACCAATTGGAACCGTGCACCTAGCCTCTGACGTTTCAGTGCCCATGTAGGTTTATCAGTTTTTTTTTTTTTTCTTAAACACGTTTATATTTGAGTGTGTATAAAAATACTTCAGTAATTCTGGATTGATGCACTTTAGTTAGTCTGTCGTCCAAAACTAAAAAATCCACCTACAATGCAGTCGTCACTCAATAATTCTTTTGTCATCACATACAACAGCTGCTCTAATCTCACAAAGCCAATTTAACCTCACATCAGTCAGACCCACTTCACTCAACTCATATTTCCATTCAATTCAACAGTAATAATAAAATCCTGAGTAACGCCCTCAAACACGCGAGTAGTATTACAGAGTATGTATAATGCTGCCAATAACAGACATCCTCAGAAGAACTGTGAGTGTTGCGACTGCCGAACAAAGGGACTGGAAGCCGATATTTCGACAATGTCGGTTTGGGAATGGGGCTGGGATCCGGTGGGGAGCGATGGACACGGAATATAGCATCGGTGTTTATTTGGTTTTACGGTTCGCGAGATAATGGCGCCGATTCCCTTGTTCACAAACTAAACTAAATTTAAGTTCAATGCATCTTTTTCTTTCTATTTAATTTAGAAAAGGATAGGAGATAAATATTAGTTTAGTCCTGTCAAACTAGTCAGCGCCTGACGTAACTTGACGTATTTTTTTAGTAGGCAAGTTTTTAATCACGTGTAATCTGTCTATGGAGTATCTTAATTTGACAGGACTAAACTAATATGTTATCTTCTGTCCTTTTCTTAATGAAATAGAAAGAAAAAGATGCACTGAACTTAAATTTAGTTTAGTTTTTGAACAAGGGAATCAGGGCCACGGTGTCTTTAAAATTAATAAAACTACAGTTTGGAACTGAAATATAGGACACGGCACAAACCTTGCTCCACCTCCTATCCTGCCCTCTGTGTCCCAAAACATACAGTCAAACTGACCTTGTGCTGCCACCGACAACGCAAGTGAAGTGGAAGTGGCAAACCTTCGGGAAACAAGATATAAAATACAGTCATGCAGCCACACGAAGAAGAAAAAGATCATTAAGCTAAACTCCAACAAGTAAATAAAAGGTTTAAATGAAAATCTCTTTAGAGGCCATTTAACTCTTCATTATGGTAAATTTTTACTATAGAACCGCTACTGTATAGCGAAAAATAATCAGCTGTTCCCAGCCATCACGTGCTGAATTCATGGTTATAGTTTGCGCGTCGATGTCCCTGCCACACTGTATTTAAATATCTGTTAAATAGACTTTTGTTTGTATCTGGTTGCCAGCCAATGATGTCGTGCTAGCTCTACACGTGCGTATTTAATAAGGACATTCCTCCATTACGAGTATGTTCTGTCCTTTCTTTGATAAATTCTCATCAAATAAAGTGATATGGATGATAGTTGTGTTAAACAAGACAATGGAGTGAAATTGATGATTGTAACATTATAATAATAATAATATCCCTGGACATTTCACACCGCGCCATCTAGTCCCAAGCTAAGCAACCTAATGCTTGTGTTATGGTAACAAGATGGCTGATAAACTACTTATATACATTTTTTTTTTTTTTTGTAAATACATACATATTATAGATGGAAAAACACCCAGACTCGGAACAAATACATGTAGGTCATACAAATATTTGTTCCGTGCGGGAATCGAACCCGCGACACGCAGCGCAGCAGTCAATCGCTTAACCACTGCGCCAACCGTGCCGTCAAACATTATAACGCAATTTTGATCATAAATGAACCTAATTTGTTTCAGGCCAGCTGCACACGTGACACTGTATGAAAACGAGTCAGTGTTCTTACAAAGCATCAAGCTTCTATTATAATATATTTTAATTTGGAGTCGTCTTTCGTGTCTGTCAACTGTACAGAGCATTGGTGGCCCAGTGCTAATGGCCGCGACTTACAAGTTGTAGGTCTTAGGTTCGAACCCAGACAGGCACTTTACTTTGTGTAAATTATTTAATCACTACTGCTGTCAAAACGGTGACGGAAAAGATCGTGAGGAAACCGGCATGTTCTAGAACCAAAAATTTGAAGGCATGTGACATCTACCAACCCGCACTGGGCCCGCGTGGTGGATTACGGCCCACTCCCTCTCACAGAGAGGTCTGTCCCAGCAGTGGGAACATTATAGGCTGATTATATATATTATATATTTCGTGTCTGTCTGTGTGACCGCGTTGTTCTTCGCAACGGATTTTCAATTCGGTTTTCACCATCATTTAGAGAATTTATTTCAGAAGGTTTATAATATGTGTATAAAAATCTCAGTGTTTTGTCAAGTCCTAAAAACCGTGTGAAGCAGGGGCAGGTAGCTAGTATTTACTAAGGAATATTCACAAAATCGATTGGTAGGTATTTCAAACTGTGAAAAAGGTACAAACCAGCGAGTTGAATTTCGCAATACAAAAGTGTGGACTGGTACTTAATCGTTTAATACATTTCTTGCTTTAAAAAACTGAGATCATTGGGGATACTGTCGAAAATCAGACGAATCGTGCGAGTAAGAGGACTTTTGAATAATTAATCCACCGAAAAATACATGACCGACATTGTTTATTTTAAAAATAACAATGTATTACATGTATTTATGTCGATTTTAGTAATCTAAAGTCATCAAAAAGCACATTGCTTTAATAAAGACACACATTTCAAACGCCCAAACCGTAAATGGGCAAAAACATATTAAGTTAATCCAAATAAAAAATTGGGCTTCAATTCAAAGTGCCGACGGAAGGTCATTCATTTTTGTTGATTTACACATTGCGTGACTATAATAAATATGATTAAGGCTACCTTTTTAATGTTAAAACTACCTACACCAGAAAATTGTATAATTTGACAAGATCCCCTAAAAGTTCTGTTATTTAAATTAAGGGTATCGTGATGATATGAGAATGGATTTTACGAAGAAACTATTTAAAGAATTACAATAATTTTATATTTTCGGAGAATATTTAGGTACCTTAGTATTAAATTATAGGAAGTTCAGTTGCAATCAACAACAAAACTAGTAAATCGTAACTGTTCACCGGTTTATATTAAAGTACGACTCACATGCTTTATGTACCTAAAAAGAAGTAAGGAAAGGTATTTATTTATCGACAACACGGTTAGCGCAGTGGCTGAGCGATCGGACTGCTGTGCTGCGTGTCGCGGGTTCGATTCCCGCACAGAACAAATATTTGTAAGTCCTACATGTATTTTTTCTGAGTCTGGGTGTTTTTCTATCTATAATATGTATATATTTACAAAAAAAAAATGTATATAAGTAGTTTATCAGCCATCTTGTTACCATAACACAAGCATTAGGTTGCTTAGCTTGGGACTAGATGGCGCTGTGTGAAATGTCCAGGGATATTATTATATTATTATTTACTTCAAGATAAGTGATAGACAGATAGATAGATAATTCGATCTTTTTCATTTGGTTTTTTCTTTAGCAAAACCAGTCAAGAGGACAAGAAAAGAAAGTAAGAAAAATATTTTATTTGGGACATGCACAGGAAATATAAACGATATAAAAGAACATGAAAAACAATATCTTGTAAACGATAAAAAATAAAAGCTGCCCAGATATTTATAGCATAGCAACCGCATCTCATAGACAACCAACCCCAAAAAAGTACTCAGTAGTCCATATTTGTCTAACACCCATACAATAAGCATACTCCATATTGGCTACTAAACACTCTATTATGTGCCCACCCCCTATCAATACAATGTGACGTCATACGACTCTCCTATTGTCACTCATCACAGATTACTTGACATGGCATTTATTCCTAAAAAACCAAGTTATATTTTCACTTGATCACGCAAAGCTCAACCTTATGACCAGCCAGCAGTAAAACATGACAGATTTTTTTGGTTTTTCGGGTCGCTTGTGTATGTTGGTAATATCATAAGCCCGTGGACAGGCAGTGATGGTCATTTGAGCCGATATGCTCATATTACGTGTTTACAAATAGGATTTTCCTGCTTCTAATAAGCCTCGGGCATAATAGGGATGTTTTTTTTCTGGTTTTTTGGCGTCTGTGCAATGACTTTTTGTGATTTTCTGATTTTCTGACGCTAATTGTGTGTCACCTGAGGAGAATGTTATTCAATTCTAATAGAAATGCGAAGGTGCAAAAAAAATCGTGGTTTAGCGTGAACATGATTTGTATGTAGACAATTCCAAGTACCTATCGTCAAAATTCTTGCATAATAGGTAGCAATCTTTTTTTTTTCAAATGAATGATCGTAATAATTATCACTCACCTGAAAAAGTAAGTAGGTAGGTATTTTTAAATTTCTCTTTAATACTAAAGTTTGTATTTAATATCCTTAAAAGCTTTCTTTCTGCCAATAATAATGTACATATTTTTCTACACATTAAAACAATTATTCAAATTATGACCCTACTTGAGTTTTTATTAAAAGTTTTGTTTATTCTTATGCAAAGTATAAAAACACATAGCGCAGTAAACGTTCGTGAGTTATGTTCTTTTATTAATTACAACATTTATATTCCCTTGATTGCGACTTTTAATGCCATATTTTGTGACATGCAAGGTTTTGTATTGTGCTTAGCAAAAGAGAGGCGATGAGAAGCTATAAAATGTAGCTGAAAAATTCGGAATAATGTTTAAAATAAAAAATAGAGAGTATACCTACATAAAAAATATAATAAACCTCTGTTGCACTTTCGAAGATTACATAAATCTGTGTACCGTGAATGTATACTAACCGGATACCTTAATAAATTCGTTTTGGCTGAAGCAAAGAAATATAAAAAAACAGATGGGCTGAAGTAACCAGTAAATAGATTGCCTTTAACTATTATTATCTATAGCATCATATCGCATCGCGTCGCTCCTGTACAACCCTAATAACAACATAACCTTAAACAGAACAAAATAAAAACGCGTCAATAAAAAAAATATATCACGTTTATAAATTAGTGCGATTACATCAGTTGCGGGTTAAGATCGGAACCGATAACCAAACAAGCGTATTTTGTGACATACAACCCTAGCTATACAATCACTCAAACATTTTTCATTGAATATTCAACCTTATCAAAGTTACTATAAGGTTGATGTTGAATGTTTTGGGGGACCAAAATCAAGGTTGCCAACACAGTAACAATAACAAAGTCTCGTACACGTCAGTGAGCTGTCAAGCGGCATTCAGCCGCGTAATTATCACTCGTCAACGGCGAAAAGATTTCTTTGACAATACATGGCATTGTGAGACAGCCCTAATCCTTTTTGAAAAGAGGGTGTTGTATTTATACAGCGACGTTGGCTTCAATCTTTGTTGAAAGAAAAATCCGGTTGTGCAATCATGTTTTATTTCATTCTGGTTGATGTTATCATTACATTATTTTTATTACTGAACAGGGGGCCTAAAAAGGCCGCTTTGACAGAAGCTTATTAGGATAACAATATGAATCATATTAAAAATCGTAAAATGGTCACAAACTGACAATTCATAATATGATCTGTGTGCAATTCATATCACAATGAAATAACATTTAAACTGTAGAAATAAAAACTAAAAAAACAATTTGATTAATAAAAACTGTAATGAAAAATTTACCGATAAAATTACAGTTTTTTATTTTTTTCATGCGGTATGTTTACACCAAATATGAAATGAAATTTTACGAAAATTAGAGGAATTGCTAATGATCTGCTGGGAATTCACGAAATGAATAGCTTTTAGAGGTGAAGGTAAAGTGGCCTTTTTACATTATTCATTGTGTCAAACTCAAATTCAAAACTATTGAATTATCAAAGGGTCGGTCAGTCAGAAAGATGAAGCTTGTTGCCCATTCCAAAACGCAGTCGGTTCCTATGAAGGAGAACGGGCAAGAAAGTCCTATAGGTGCAACTGAAATACCTGGAAGAAATTGTGTTTTAATAGGTAGGTATAGCATGGGGGTAACGAATGCATAAACCTTCAACCCCCTCACCACTCTGGGACTCATGCAGTTCGCAGGTCGTCAAGTATTTAATACTACCTCTAAGTGCATGGAGTCCTTGTGTACCCCCTTACATCTACTAACCCCTTTGCTTCAAGAGGCTTCAAGACTTTCATTTTGATTAATTGTAGGGTTTTAGAAAAGTTACTCAAGTGTAGGTAAGTACTAAATTCTTATTCTGAGAGAATGATGAGAAGGAAACAGGAATATTAGTAACTAGCACCGCCCCGCGGTTTCACCCGCATAAATTTCGATCCCGTAAGAATATCGGGAAAAATAGTATCCTATGTGTTAATCCTGGTTATAAACTATCTGTGTGCCAAATTTCGTCCAAATCCGTTCAGTAGTGTTTGCGTGAAAGAGTAACAAACATCCATTCAACTATCCTCTCAAACTTTCGCGTTTATAATATTAGTAGAATAGGATGTGGCAAAGCGATCCATTCTTAACAGCTTCGACACACTTGAAGCTTCGTAAAACTATATATTGTCTCAAGGAACTATATTTTTTTACCTTTAGCTAACTCAGAGAAATAAATCAGCAGAGGTCCACGCTCGAGGTTTGCCAGACCAGAGGCCTATGGAACGGAGTATTCTGGATATCAAAGTAACAGACCGGCTTAGGAATACGAACATCCGTTCCAGAACAAAAATAACTCATGTCACTTGGAAAGCTGCCACGCTAAAATGGAATTGGGCTGGACACATCTACCGCATGTCAGACGACCAATGGGCCAAACTCACGACCCAATGGGTCCCTCCTAATGGCAAGCGACATCGCGGCAGGCCCAGACGGAGGTGGCGGGATGAGCTGGACTCCTTCAACAAGAACTGGTCCTTAACAGCTTTAAACAGAGAGAAGTGGAAAGAGAGTAGGGAGGCCTTTGCCCAGCAGTGGGACATCACAGGCTTTTAATGATAATTAATTTAATTTTTCCATATCCTGTAATAGTTCTACACTAACCGGGGGTTGTCCTTGGGTGCACTTGCAGTGCATACAGGGATAATCGTCGGGTGGTGCCACATTACAATCAAATTTCCTAAGGGGCCTCTGCGAGTTGGCTTCGGCCCCTCGTACGCCTTCCAAAGGACCGGGACCCCATGGTCCCGAGATATGTTAAAATAATAATAATTTAACTAGCTACGTATGCCGTACAGACATACAAGTATTGGACGCACACATCTCCACCGGTAAGTCACCAACCAAACGGACCTATTACCCAGTATTTAGGGCCGCCCCAACCCCAAATACCGCAAACAACGAGTAATACGACATTTCCTGCCCTTTCATACCAACGTGTTTGAAGCACCGAGATGTTATCACACTGCACACAATAATACAAGGTTTCCACTTACTGACTGCTGAGCTGACAATAGAGGGATTAGGAGGCCTTGGAGTTAGCGGTGCTCATGAGCGGCAGATGGCAAACCAACTTGTTACTGAATGTACGTAAGTAGAAGATAAAAGGCGAGCTAGTATGGTAAGTAAGAAACGGATTACGTTATTCAAAGTGGTATTACTGACGGATAAAGATTAAATAGAAGAAAGATTGTTGCGGACGGTTGCCACTTCAATGTTGCCGTCACAGCTATGGATTAGCAAAATCTATGATCGATGAAATGCTATGGCTACTTGGAGTTATGTGAAAAAAAAAAGATTAGGTGTAAGATTGCATAAATTTCCCTCTACAGAATTGTTTGAATTCTGCTCGAACTCACGTAAAACATGCTAAAGACATATCTAAACAATCAGAACTGTAAATTAAATCATTGTAAAAAAACCTGCCTGAGAAATAACAAATATGTACTAAATAGATACATTTCGTAGCAAACCGCGTAGCGCGACGCTACTCGCGATGCTACGCCACAAGGCCCGCTTATTTGAGATCCCCACCCAACTTATAATTCCTTGCATCACGTCATTGTGACCGTCACAGTACTGAAATAATGTGCTAATCTAATTTGTTATCAACTGTACCATCTGATAGCTGATGCGTGAAATTGATTTCTGACAAAGACTTCATTTATTTGTGGAGACTTGGTGAGCAACGAGGTGTAAGGGTATTTGCACTCTATGGTATTTTTTTGTAAAATAAATGAACTCACTATATCTATTTGAATACTAGCCTTTGCCCGCGACTTCGTCCGCGTGAAGCCACTTTCTTCATTTTTTCCCGTAAGAATCTTCTACAAAGTATTAGAAAACTTAAAAAAAAAGATGGATGAAATCGGTAAAGTCGTTCTCAAGTTATGACGTGACCAAGGGAAATAGGGATTCATTTTTATATATAAATCTTGACTAATAATAAAAATGCGAAAGTGAGTTTGTTAGTAACGCTCTAAATAATAATATAATAAAAGGAGACTCTTGCTTTGTGTGTGCTGCAGTAATGAATGCATAAAAATTGTAAAATTTGATACAAAGTCTTACCGAGTCGTTAGAAAGAATGAAAGAAAAGAAAAATGCGTTTATTGGCATTACAGCAAAATAAATACACCTTAAAACTATAAAAACAGAAAACAAAGATTATAATGCCAAAAGGGCCTAAGCTCAGCATAACGTCAGATGACAACGCAAGGAAAACAAGCCGACACCTAAACCAACAGCAGACAGTAAGTAACAGGAACTGGACACCAAAACAACTATCATAACATTCATGCTCATCAATCAGTCTGCCAAGCATGTCCATTACCACACGACAAAAAAAAAACAAAACGATTTCCTAATACCAAAAAGTTTCTAATCAGCACTTCGGAATTCAGTTCCACTACAGCAAAACCCATCAAAAGAGCGTGATTCTATGTGCATTGCCCCACAAAAACATGCGATCACATAGCCTTGCAAATAAAGTACCATCAACTACCAATTAAGAGCAGGCTCGCATGCAAAGTGCCACAAACTATATGGTAATACAGCACACAAGACCACATCCATCTTTACTGACAGGCTACCAGACTGATGGTATATATTAGCTATAAATTATGTATAATTACCATTATTTATTGCTTCGTTTTGCCTGTGGCTTTGTCTGTTTTTATTATTCTTATTTAATAAACAAGCGTTAGACTTAAAAACTTATACAAACCTCAGGTTTCTGAAGGCAGATCAATACTGATTTTGGGCAATCAAGTACCTACAACAGGTAAATGCTCAGCAGATTTAATAGTTAGAGACTGAATCAGGATGGTCTGTTTGTATCCACAAAAGTAGCTATAAGAAACGAATTTTACATCACGCCTGCTGAGTTTCGCTAGCAAATTTAATTTGACCCTGTATTTTTCATTAGGCAATGAAAAAATCCTAATGAAGAGCCTAGTACAATTACTACGCTGCCACTGCACCACACAAATATGTACGGAAATGTTCATGAATTACCCTAGGCAAAATGTATATTGATCATCATCATAATTATTTCAGCCGAAAGACGTCCACTGCTGGACATTGGCCTCCCCCAGGCACCTCCACTTCGACCGCTTCCGTGCTTCTCGCATCCAACGGGTTCCTGCGGCTTTAACAAGATCGTCGGTCCACCTTGTGGGAGGCCTTCCAACGCTACGTCGTCTACCTACGCGGTTGCCACTCCAGAACCTTTTGGCCCCATCAGCCAGCAGTTCTGCGAGCAATGTGCCCTGCCCACTGCCACTTAAGTTTGGCAATTCTTCGGGCCATGTCGGTCACCTTAGTTCTCCTGCATATATTGATACTCCCATAATTTAATAAAACTGATAACCTTGGCACATCGAGGAAAGAAAATCTTGGATCCAGTGCATTTACGAGTACTAAGATGATGATGAACAGACAGACAGAGCTTTTATATACAGCTCAATGTATGTTGAGCTGGTTAGGATTAGTAAGATTTACAATTATTTTCCATTATCCATTACATCGTATCGTTTATTCTACATCGCTACGCAACGGGAGACGTTTTTGTCCGATTTATTTTATGTTTATTTTATTCCCTTAGGAGCCGATATTAGGAGGGCTAAAAACGTTATAAGTGTTTTGTTTTCCTTGCGAGCTGTGTGGTCTCGAAAACAGTTTGTTTTTCTTCAAGTGTAAAAACTTGAGATACATAAACCCCAGATTATTTACTAATCAAATGGCTGGTTATAGGACTCTTTATGTATACTCCTACAATCGAGAAAATTTACCTAGTTGCAACTCTTAAAAAACGTGCCAGAGGAGGACGCTTTTTGACACAACTACGATTCGTTAAAAAAGGAAGTATGGTTGCATCACAACAGGTGCTCAGTAACCATATATATTATTATTTACAGTAACAAAACACGTAGGTATAGGCCAACCGCTTAACTGAGACATTGCCTGAGGTAGGTAGGTATGGTGGGATGCGAGAGCTCAGTGATTCGTCAACTTGTGACAACTATTACCCCTCCCGCACCGCGCAGCTACCTCAGGCAACGTCTTAGTTAAGCGGTCGGCCTATTTCAAGAGTCATACTATGTTTTACAACCCGCAAGAGCTAACTTGAGACTTCGTTCAGACGTAAGCGCGCAGTACTGAGGTGTCGATGGTAAGAACAGTAACAGCGTGGGGCTCGGGTCTCAAGTTAACTCTTGCGGGTTGTATTTAGGGTGCAAAAAACTTAGTAGGAAGTGTTTATTTTACCTGAAGGTTTTTTTTTAAGACAGCCTTTATTTTGAAGGCATCTTGAAAAGGAACTGCATTGATACCTACCAACTGACGTTAAAAGTACTTTGGTACCAATACATTACCCATATCTATAGCCCAGTTCATATCAATAGGAGACTATAATTACAGTCAGCTCACCTCGCCATTAAAACTCAATTATCGGCATGACACGCTCGTCAAAGCTACCATTATTACTCGAATAGAAACGAAGCAATTCCTTTTGTCACTAATTACCGTCGAATTATTACTACAAATTGTACGATCGATTATGTAGTAGAGGCTAGAGATACAGGAGGTTAGGTATCGGAGGATTTGACTTACGATTTTTAATCTTCCGGATTTATTGCGTCACCATGAGGTGTCTTGATGGCTCTTTTCTTTATGAACCCACATTTTTGGTACCTATTACCATATTCAATACGTACCTACTCGTAACTTCCTAACAGTATTCAAAAGTCAAGGTATAAGCTTATGTTAAAATCTCGAACGAGACTTCAAAATTCATCAACGATGGAATTTGGGGAAAAATACAATAATATTCTCTGAACTACTTGCCCATGTTTGAATGTTAATTTGGTAGGTATAATGTTTCTTGGTGTGGTGTGACTACTGTGATCTCATCACTTTCTAAGTAAACTACAGTAGGTAAATACAGAAATACCCTGCAATGCATTTATCGTGTAACAGAGAACACCTAGTATAATAAATCAATATTCCAAGTCCCGATTTCGAAATCAACATAATTGTCAGAACAATATGACCGATCGTTTGAAACATACAATTTCTAAGTACCGCTAGTTAAAGGTAATTTTCTTGTCGTTATGTCTCAATTAGATTTAATCAAAGGTGTTTTACAGTGTATTTGTCATTATTTATTAACATTTTAATTATTACTGTGAAAGACTTGAAGTGGTATAAATAAGTGGGTAGAAGATATTTATTGATCAAAGACTGGGGAATTCACAGAATTGCTAAAAAGAGAATAACTCACTATAAGTCACTTAAATAAAAATAATTTTAAGTCCCCTTATTAACAACGCTACGCTACCTTGAAGTGCTAAAAAATAATTATAATAAAAGTATACTCGTCTTAAAAATGATAGCAACGCGATAAACGTCAAGTTATTGCTGCTTCTTTTTTAGTAGGCGCTTAAAATATTGCTAAGTGAATTTTAACAGGCGTTATCATCCTCGTGTTTATGCGCAAATAATTTATGATCATATAATGTCGCTTGGATATTATTTACTGAAGTTTTTATGTCAGTCTTATTGCCAAAGATTCTGCTGTTATACAAATACTTATGTAGGCCATATAAATATTTAACCAATCTTATCCATCAAATTCAGTTCGTCAAAACACAAACACAAAATCCGGCGGCATACTACAACATCTCTACAGGCCATCAAAGCTACAGGCCCAGTCGAAAACTGTCCAATTCACAAAGGCCACAGCTCTCAGAGGCGGGCCATTTCATCAGGTAATAAAACACTCGCAGAGGTTACTTTTCAGGGTGAGTTATAGGGTTAGGTCGCAGGGGCAGGGTAGGGGTCGGCCATACATCACCCGGGGTGGAACGAGGATTACTCCAACATAGACTTTGGCTTGTTAATGCCCGCTAAAGTTTTCCTTTGCGTGATTTTTAGCGAGTTTTTTTTCTGAGGTTTTTTTTTGTGGTCGATGTTTGAAAGTTGGATAAAGTTGTTTCGTTTTTCAGGACTACATCGTGTAGGTTTTATTTAATTAATTTCTTGTCATGTTTTCAGTTTAGTGGGACATGGCGAGGTTCACAAAGTTCGGGATTGGTATATAAAGAAGTTTAACAAGACAGCATCTTGCCTGTAATTTGATTTTGAGTGAGCTGATGATTTTTTTATGATTTCAATCTATTGTTACTATGTTGCATGTGGCTTTATCAAAGTCAAGTTGAACACAGCAATGCTGGTGACAATGGAAACAGAAAAAGTTTTAGTGACTTTATTGAGTCTTTTACAAAGAGGTTAGCTATCAGACACACCATGACCTCTTAAACTGCTTACCAAAAAAACTTCAACACCATATTCCACAGATGAAATAAAAGAGAAACAACAAAGAAACGTCGCAGTTTATAGCCCGACTGAATATTCATAAAGATAAAAGTGAATTTATGCGATCATAAAGACCAGGAACGAATGATAAAGACTGGGACCGAGAACGAATGATAAAGAAACTTGTGTTGTTGGAATACTGCCCTATTTTTTTTTAGATCGTTTTTTATTTTTCACAAAGCTGAAACTTGTCTCTTGGTGCAGAAAAGCTTACCGGTAGTAGAAAATAACCTACATGCTCAAAATAAGTTTTTTTTTAGTTTCTCAAGAAGTTTCTAGCCTGGTAGCCGTTGCAGATAAATAAGAGCTAAAATCTGGTCCAGAACTAGTCAGGCAATCTTACATACATACATACTCAGCCTATAATGTTCCCACTGCTGGGACACAGGCCTCCTGTCTGTGAGAGGGAGTGGGCCGTAATTCACCACGCGGGCCCAGTGCTGGTTGATACATCTATACATACAAATAAATAAAATGGAAGTGTCTGTTTGTAATGTCAAAATAACAGCTTTTAACTAAATGGAAAGAATATACGGTACTTATAACATTTTTTTTTAATTTGTCTTTCTGTTTGTTTGTTCCGGGTAATATCCGAAACGGCTGGACCGATTTTGATGGGCAGATAGCTGATGTTATAAGGAGTAACTTATGCTACTTTTATTTTAGAAAAATAATTAGGGCTCCGCGCAAAAAAAATACCATTAAATTCCAACATACACGCGAACGGACGAGGGCACAGCTACTTCCGAATAAACTCCTTGAGAAACACCGTAATAAACAGCAGCCTCATCCCTCATATGGTGAAAACTAACCAGTGGTATGATGTAACCAATACTTTGTAACAATATTATTATGATTTAAAAGAGTGTCCATGAAGTTTCTTGCCCGTTCTTCTCCATCCTACGGTTTGGAATGGGCAACTATGCTTCATCTTTTTGACTGACCGACCTTGACAATTCAAAAGTGCCTGTAATTTGTTTATTTGAAATAAATAGTTTGAGTTTGAGTCAAAATGGTATTTTACTATGGCCTGCTTCCTACCTTTAGTACCTAATATCCACATTAGGGATATCTCTATAAAGGCGCGTTTTCATTATGCAAATCACTTGCATACAAGTTGCAAGTTGCATGCAATTTGTATAGTGGAAACCACAGCTTGCAAACAAGTTACAACTTGTATGCAATTAGGTTCTATCTAAAAAATCACTTGCACACAAGTGTGACGTTATACTTGCATGCAAGACTTGCATAATGGAAACGCGCCTTTACCGCCAACTGCAGCGCACTGGGACGCCCATGTCCAGCATATGTCTGTCAGACTATTAATGCTGTATAGAACAGAGTGTTGGATCTCATCGTATCCCGAGGGCGTTGTAAAGTCGTCCTTCCAGTCGCTACTCTATTGGATAGGAAGTAGCATCGCACTAATTGTTTACTGAAAACATGCGAAGATTCTGATTTCCCTAAGGACTTTCCCTAAGGAGGAAGCTTTGAGGTCAGAAGGTTATAAAACTAATAAAATTGTTTGAAAAGTTTATGGAGATTTATTATCCCTTGAATTTTCATTGAATAAGTAATATGTCTAGCAGTCTTTCGGCTGAAATAATGGTGATAATGAAGTAGTATTACTTATGTAGTATAATTATGTTGAAAAAATTGTATTGATGACCTCGCTCGTTGACTGCCTCACGATATTTAGCTTTATCATAAGTTAGTGATATACTATAATCCATGACTGTACGCAACAAAGCGCTACGTATTTCCTCATATAAAAATACACCCAAAGGTCACACCTAATTCAACCCCCAATTAATTTTACCCAAAAAAGACAAGAAAAAAAAACAAAAGAGGAACGCCAAACTACGATACGTCACACAAAGCTGAGAGGCACATTACGCATGAAAAATTCATGCTGTTACAGAGATTAGCAAGACAATCCCCCCACTTGTAGGGGGTGGAAATATACAGAGCAAGGTGTCAAGAGGAGAATGAATTTGTCAGCGTGTGATTCCTAGCGGCCCTCCCTACGATATATCACCCGGGCGGACGATACGGCACAATGTGCGAGCACCCTAAATAATGTACGCGATTTAATATTTAGAAAGGTTTTCTTCTGTTTTGATTTGTGTCTTTGTAACCTTGTTTGTTGGTCGAGTGCGTCCAATGTCTTCAAGAGGGTTACATGAATATGTAAGGTTTACAGGGCTAACTTTGAGACCAGTGAATAGTTATAAAATTGGGGTCCTCTCTACATTGTCTGCGACCTAGTTTTTGACACCAAAAAGGTGCATATAGTTTTCTTTTTTAGTTTATCTAGTATCTGTATATCTTTTAACCCCTTTAACGCCACCACTAAACTAAGAACCAAAAACCACCTACAACGGGTATAAAAGTACCCCTGAATTCCCGGTGTCCCCGGATCCTGTACCCCATTTTCCCGAGGCGTCCGTCTGATTTATAGTGCGATGAACAACTTCCTTCATAAAATACGGCCAGCCCGCTGACACATCGCGTACACCCTTGTGTTTTTCTACTGAAAACTTATTTTTATTTATACTTGTTATTTTGTGACAGCCGTTATTTGAGATGATTGATGGACTGTTCTAACCACAACTAGACGTAAGTAACTCGCAACTATCTCATACTAGTTGACGATTGATCTGTCTTGGAAATATCCAGCGTATCATTAGAGGCTGATTTAAATAAACTTTTTTTTCTTTCTTTCTTTTCTTTCATTTCTCAAACGACAGATAATTTTTATTTGTGGAATAAAATTGACGTCTGACAGATTTTGTATGGAAAAAAAATTCAAAATTATTCCTCGGATAAAATTATCTGGCGTTGGAAATCAGCCCTAAATAATCTTAAAATAGAATTGCTTTTTAATTCAATACGGTACGCATTAAAATATACTGAAATTCCAGCCAAGAGCCAATCCAAGATAAAAAACGGTTCATTTACATTACCTACAACCTGAAACGCAAAGTAAAGAGGAAATTGTAGCCATTAGTCATAATAAAAAGTAAAACCGTAAAAGTTTTACGCAATAAAAAAGTATTTTTAATTACTTTTTCTTATTTACCTTGCTCGTGGTTCACAAGACAAACTCTTGTAACACCTAAAAGAAAAGTATGAACAACGGTAATTTAAAGACTTTTATTTGAGAGCTCACACTGTTAATCTTATTTGAACAGAGTGAACTACGATAGCTTACTATATATCTAATTATATAGCTCATGGAAGATTTTTTCAGTGAAGTTGGTAGCAGACCCAGGCTAAATCAGGCGTATTTTACCGTCGTCCTTGAAGACTATTTTTACCAAAGTCAATAACTACACACTCAGTCCTTTCAGAAACCAAGACGAACAGTAAACCAATACTCAGTCAAACGCTCCAATAAAAACTATCAGGAAATCGTCCGGATAAATCGCGAGTCATTGAGCTTACAACGCGTCATTTCTCTCAAAATATATGGCACGAATAAAAACCAGTGAAATCTTTAGAGAGTCCACATTTTTTCCGTCAGACGGCTCGTAAATCTTCCCGACAGCGGTGGAAAGGACCGGAGCGGCGCGAGCGGGTTGAAATATGTCGGGAGGGGCAGCCATCCGTCACTGCAGAATCACCTTCACGACAAATACGTGTTAGTTGGAGATGTGTTACTTTTTTAGTGTCTGTGCTTGGAGGATAAGAGGCTGTCAAGAACTTTGAAGGCTGTATTATTTTCAAGGGCACGCAAGGGTTGGGCCGCTTATGTAAGTCATGCTTGATGTGGACTGGTCTACTCAAATCTGTGTGGTACTTTCCTCAAGAGACTATTTCAGACATCAATCTCCATGGTCTTCACATGATCTGACCAAGATTATGTCTATACTTTAAAAGAGACTGTGACCTCTGAGTTTGCTTCGGCCTTTCTTCTCAGACTAGTCAGATAGGAAACGCCGACCTCATCTAGTTTTTTTAAATATGATTGACGTGTAAAAGTGACTGATATCCAATTTACAGAAGAAACAATTTCATTTCATTTATGGAAAGCTTTAGTGTCTTACTGCCTCCAAAATAAAAACTACTTATATATTCAACCCTTTCAAGCGAATATGTGATTTTTTGTCGACTATCTATATATATATATATATATATATATATATTCAGTGAATCTTCCTTTACTGTCCAATGACCAATCGTTGAATCATGTTCGACAGTCTATTTCGCTATGATGATAATTCGGTAGCAATAAATATCAGTGGGTACATAAACCTCTCTCTAATTCTTTTTCTACCGTATACGATCATGTGTGAGTGTGAGACAAGGACAAATCTCCAAGGTTAGCCTCCATGTTCAATTTAACTGTGAGAAATAGCACAACAGGTTTCTGGTTACGTGTCAAGACAAGACGATAGTACTAACTGGCTTACTAAATTGGTAAGAGGATAACATGGTCGACTCAGCTTTGTGTTGTCTTCGTGATAGTAACGTTAACTACACCTTAAAAACAAAGCTCTTAGTCAATGCTAACCTTACACATTGTCTTGAACAGTTTTTTATACCATAATATGATCCGTGCAAAGCTTGAAGATTATCATTAATATCTTGCTTATCAATCTTTTCCCGAAGTAGTTTTCCACGAGTCCTTTAGAAGTTTATGTGATCATTTTATCTCACACCCCACTTTATTTCTTTATCATTAATGTCTGGTTTATTAACTTAGGTCAAAAAACAAAATCGTTCTTTATCTTTCTGTTATTTGGTTACCTAAGAAATGTGCAAAGCAATAGAAAATCGACGGCGTAGTTTTATAATGTCAGTACAGGTGATTTGACTGATCCAGTATACCATTCAACAAGCAAAACAGAATTCTCCATTCTCAAAATAAACTCATTCCCCACAAAATATGAGCCAGAACCAGCACCAGCATATTCCATACCAATACATCATAGCATACTGCATTAGCAACGCTAAGCCAACGCTCTTAATCGGGCGCAATCGTATATTTCTTGATTAAGAGATCGTAAAAACGTCGTCCCGCTCTGATATATAGGCCCTGAGCAGGAGAGGAGATTAGCCGACGGTTTGCGGACTCTGGATGTGATGTACGATGATTGATACGCTTGGTCTGGTGGGGGATGGCTTATTAAGTTGATTGTTTACGGTTTTCACTTCGATGTGAGGGTAGTGGATTGTGTTGCTATCGCCATTATGCTTTGGACCCTAAAGTGCCATTATTATGGCAAAGACTGATGTAATTTTTGGGGTACTCCCCCAAAAATGACATCAGTCTTTGTCGTAATCTAGTTGTAGGTATGTCAATCACAATCTTTTCGAGCAGTACAGCAGGGCGAAGACCATGGCGAAGACTAAATTGAATTTAAGGGAGGCTAGTAGTTACAGTCCCAGAAGAATAATGAGGTAAAGAAGTAGAACCAATGGTGAGTTTGCAAGCTGGATACAGAGAGTCCAGCAGTGCGATTCTGTAACCATATCACCGTGAAAACTTAGGTGAAGTGAGCGTGAAGTGAGCTGTCATTCCACCTAATGCTAGAGATTGACACTATTGAAAGCTCACTCTAAGCTCATTTCACCTAACTTTTCACGGTGAGATTTTTACAGAATCGATCGGTTGTTGTTATTGGTGTAGGCTAAAGAACTTGGTCTATCAACACTCCTGTTTCTTTTTTCCCAGATATTTATCACTAGTATCTCAATCGCAATAGTAATTTTAATGCCTTCAGGTTTGTTCCTTTCAAAGTTGAAAACTAAGATATTCTCGTTTTTTATAATAAAAAATTCTCCTCAAAAACTTTACAGCCACTACTGCGACAGTAGCAGAGATAAACAACGATGACTTAGGAGTCGGCAGGACGTCGCAGCGGTCGTTCGCAGCTAATAAAACAGATAAGAGCGAGATAATTTACATTTCAACGATAAAGTATCTTTGCTACAACCAGCCGAAATGAGCCATCCCGACGCTGCGAGTACTACAATTTAGAGTTCTTTTTTGGTGGTACAATCTACGAGCAGTAGCAGGTTATCAATTTAATTTTAGTGTTTAGAACTTTTTTAAGCTTGTCTCTTCTACCGCCATTCCAGCTAAACGATCGCTGTTGTAAGCTAAGACTTCTGAGGAATGTAGAAATTCAATCAGCCCTTAGATGACTGTATCACAAAGAGCACTTCGTGTCACCAGATTTAATTGAAAAAGAACGCAACAAAATGCGATTGCTAGAATAATCTATTGCTGTCTGTGGAACTGCATGAGAACTCCTGCTCTCAATCCGAGATTGATTCAAGGCACTTAGCATGGGCTTTGGCTTAGATATGTTTCCTCATAATATCTACATAAACGCATGGTATCCGGGCATGTGATACGGAGGAATGAGAAAAATGTCGTGAGGAAAGTGTTGAGTATGAATGTCGATGCCTATAAGAGTAAAAGAAGACCAAAGAAACAATGGATGGACTGTGTGAATGATGATATGGTTAGAAAAGGGCTGTTGCGCCGACCCCAAATAAATTGGGATAACAGGAGAATGATGAATGATATTTCCACATAATTATATTCCCATCTCTACCTTGCGCTTACAGTTTGACAGTTTTCTGCCACAGTTGCAGAAATAATGGAAAAAATAAAAAAAAAACCTCCCTAGCCTTGTCCCAACTACTACCGTTAGGGTCAACTTCCAGTCTAACCGAATGCTGCTGAATACCAGTATATTACATAGAGTGACCGCCTTATCTGATCTCCATGATCCAGTTCACACAGATCAGATAGGCGGTCGGCGGTTAATTACCCAGGTAATTAATATGACACTCCTTGGTAAGACTGTTTGGCAGACTTTTATGGGCTTGTTACGAATGATAGCCGGAACCAACGGTGCGAAAATGTAATGGATGGTCTGGTCCCCATCCACGAACCGACCGCGGCAAGCGTACCTTAGCGACCGGTGCCACTATCACGAGCCCCTCTATGTAAAGTACCTACGTGTTAGGTAGATGGTAGTTTTCATGAAATGACTAGAATAAAATATGGCCTGCATTTTAGCGCACAGCAAGCAGAATCTGGCAGTTGCTGCAGAAATACAAGCGTTCTCTCTTGGCCCTTCAATCCATCTGCCCTTTTTTTTTTTTTTTTTTCTCGCTGAGAAATGCTTTATGCATCCCCGTCTCGCGGGGGACCGAGACGGGGTATGTGGGACTCCCTGTCGGAAGGACAGTATACCCACTAAAACTCAGCGGTGTTCCTACAAACGCCGTAATGGGAGGGCTATGGGAAATTCAATCCATCTGCCTAGCCTTTTCCCAACTATGTTGGGGTTGGCTTTAGTGTAACCGGATGCTGCTGAATACCAGTATTATACATGGAGCGACTGCCTGTCCACGGCTTATTTTAATTTCTGAATTGTTTATTTTTTTGTTTTTTATCTTTTTTAGTACGGACGCTTTTAACGTGCACGTCTTTCTACATTGTTCTTACATGTATAATTTCAACATAAATGATGTAACCAATATTTTGTAACAATTTTATGATTTAAAAGAGTGTCCGTGGAGTTTCTTGCCCGTTCTTCTCCATAGGTACCTACTACGCTTTGGAATGGGCAACTAGCTTCATCTTACTTACTGACCGACCCCTTTCCAATTCAAAACTGCCTGTAATTGGTTTATTTGAAACAAATGCTTTGAGTTTTTTGAGTTTGAGTCTATCTGACCTCCACAACCCAGTTAGTGGGTAACACGATACCCCTTGGTAAGACTGGTTGTCAGACTTTCGGGCTTCTGGCTACCCGTAACGACTGTCAAAGATCCACGAATGACAGCCGGGACCAACGGCTTAACGCATCAGCTTATACCTTGCACCACCCAGCTAGTTACAATATTTCACAGCAAACGGACATTTTTATAGGTATTTAGCGAAAACGTCGTTCCAACGGACCAATTTGCAACTTGTTTGCGTCGCCAATAAATTGTCGCCTACATTTCCTAAATTACGCTGTTATTCGTGACGTATTGTTGCTCGAGCCACGCGTATAATATTCTAACTCATGTTATGATTATTGTTGGCTAGTTTTCTTTTGTTTTTCACAAACCTGCGGGGAAGTTCTCTCGTAATTTTAAGAACATTCACAGTTTGAAGGGTATTTCTCGTCAAAATCTAGTCGCAATCTCATCTCAGCACAAGCAATGTCAAAAACTTGTCAAAAATGTAAGGAAATTAGAGGTATTTTTGACAGATGAGACTGATATCAGAGGGGCAATTCTCTTAATTTTAAGAATGTTCACATTCTAATCTCAGTCTCAATCTGTCAAAAATTCTTCTAATTTCCCTACATTTTTTCGATTTTAATCGTTTTTAACTATGGGAATTGGTCTTCTGTTATTCTACAGAATAATATCTGGTAGACTGTCATTTGTTTAGATGGGGTTAGAAAAATGTTAAAACCATAGATCTACATTTTCTATTCTTGTTCGCTGGCATACCTACAGTTTCTCAAATCACTACACTTTAATAAAAGTGTAGCCATATTAAGGGTTTGTATGAAAGTGCGCGCATGTAGCGACGCGATAAAGACAACACTTTCATACAAATCCGTAGACTTTTTAAATTTGAGAGACAAATTAGCTGCCGAGATAAAAGTTGCTCGTGAGACTCCCTAAAGAAATTGGTCGCTGATAAGCACAATAATCATTTCCCAAACGAACCCTTATCGATTATATTTTATAGAAAGGTTCTGATAGGAAGCTAAACCAATTTAAAGTAGCCTTTATCACATCACCTTATAGCGCCTTAAAATGAAAACATCCACCTAAAAATTGTCTTCAAAAAATTTAAATTCAAATTCTTGTCCCTAGAGCCATGTAACTGACACTGTAATGTAAAGGACCCAGCCGAACCCCTTTATGCTTCTACATAAAAATACGATACCTCTCAAAGCGAACCGAAAATGAAGAAAAAAAACTATTTTATACATCAAACATTCTAAAAGAATAGATACATGATGAAGTGACATATTGTGTGATACAAAAACCAGCTTTAAGAAAGCTTTATAAAATTACAGGCCACGCGATTTTCAACCCTATTGCTTAGGACTTAAAAGGTATGTTTTTTGAAGTAAAGGTAAAATGTAAGTGATATTTTGATGTCACGAGGAATATTGGAGACGATACATGATTGAATTTGATTTGAATTTATTACCTTGTGCTTCGATATGTTGTTTGTTGTTAAAAGTATTCAATATGTCAGGGTTCATTTTAGGAATATTGACACGACGATGGATTTAAGAGAATTTGGCTTTGATGTTTTTGTTGAAGAAAGTTGAATATTTTGACTTTTACGAGACCTTTTTTTGACATCTACATTTTTGTAGGTTCAACAATAAGCATAACTTTCACCTGCCATCTGATTATTTAGCAATTTATTCAAAATCAAAATATTTCATTTCAGATAAACCCACATGGGCACTTATGAAACGTCAGAAGCTAGGTGCACGGTTCCAACTGGTCGTTTCCTATGGAGAAGAACCGGCCAGAAATTCCACGGTTACTCTTTTAAAAATAATTGGCTTCAGTTGGCATTCAATAGCGTAAAGGCCTTTGCACAGTTCGCAATAAATTAAACTACAAGAGAAGTTTGAATTCATTCACTTATCCAGTCAATGGACATAATAATCGTTCATGTATCCATGGAGTTTCTTGCCCGTTCTTCTTCATAGGGACCTACGTTTTGGAATCAACTAGCTTCATATTTCGATCTATTTCCGATTCCTTGACAATTCAAAAGTGCCTATAATTAGTTTACCTGAAATAACTAATAATGCTTTGAGGTTGAGTTCACACCGTTATAAGCTCGGTGAGAAACTGAGATGCCTGCCTCCCTGCCACCCTTGTATAGGATAACAGTATCTGTCTACCATTTCTTCCATTATCCCAGAAATCTCTCGATACTATACCTCGTCCATTAGGTTAACCGTTTTTTGACAGCTGTCTCAGAATGTACATATTCCAGATTACGTAAAAGCTTTAAAATGCGTAATAAAATAAATATATAAGCTGCCTTATCTTATTGAATTATCTTATTTATGGCTTCTTACAGACATTATAATACCGTACTTCTATCAATCAATGTATTGTGTGTTGCTACTCTGCAATCACTAGTTCCATTTGTCAAAAAACGGTTTTCCTAATAGACAGGGCTAACTACCCAAGTGTAAGCTAATATTACGTCTCATCTGGTAAACATTATACCGGAGGCTGATCGTAAACCTATCACCTAAAAAGCTTCAATAAAAGTCACATGAGTTTTTCTAGAGCATCCTACCAGCATGACACGTTAAGAGCTGAGCGTCGAAGTATCGAATGCCGTTGACGTCCCGAGGGTGCTAATAATGCGATATTGCCAAAAAATATGATGACGGCTTCGAAGCGAGGCAGCCGTACTGGGAATATCTACCTTGTAAGTGGCGGCTTATGGAAACTTCAGTGTTTTTTTGCGAAATAATAATCTTTCCAAGTAACTTTAACTTGGAGACAGAAATGGAGTTTCATTGAAGAGGCACATATCCAGTACTAACCCGTTAAATTTTTATCGTTTTAATCCTTAAAAGGGGTCATTGTACTCATCATTATGAACAACTTTTACAACGGGACCAACCCTGAAATCATGAAAAAAAAATCAGTTGTTCCATACATTATGTCGAGTTATGCGAACATAAATCTATGGATCAACCAGTGGCGTGCATTGGTTTTCAGAATAGGTAGGCAGGAATTTAATTTCGTCGTATTAACTTGAACGAGTAAAGACTAAGACAATGTGTGAATAGTACGGGAGCCGAGCAGGCCGTCTGGCGACTGCCTACTGCCGCGCGAGTTTGTATGAAGATCTTGTTTTTTGTTAGGTATGACAATTTAGTGAGTTTCCTAATTGTGGGGCACACACACTAAAATGTAATTGACAGGATTATGGGGATTTTGCGAGATAGGCACTGCTTATATGCTTTTATGCAATGCACGCCATTGGGATCAACTGATTTTTTTTCACACTTTCAGGGTTGGTCCCGTATTAAAAGTGGTTCAAAATGATCAATGACCCCTTTTAAGGACAAAAACGATCAAAATTTAACGATGTATACTTAGTAGATCATTTTATGACGAAGAATGAACGAACTACAATTAGTCGATTATAACATATAGCTTCTGCACGTGACTTCGTCCGCGTGAAATTTCTTGCTCCCTCGACCCACCGCGTCGCATCGCATCGCCCGCCCGCGCCAACACTTCGTTTTCACTTAGTGATTTTTATATTTTTCTTTTTTTTTCTTTACCTAAGGGCTTTAGCGTGATGTTAAATAGCCTAGCCCGCTAGCCTGTTTAATAGTCTTCCTCAAGAATTGGGCTACCAAATGAAAAATATTTTCTACCGGTAGTTCCAAAGATTAGCGTGTTCAAACAAACAAGCTCTTCAGCTTTATTATTAGGAGGATAGATTATGATAAATGCTCACAGAAATCCACACGATTCATGGAGAGTCATTTCAGTTTTTTTTACACATGCCCAGACTCCATCCCAACCCCAACGGTGAAGCAGAACGATGCCACCAAAACGCTCATTAACAACATTAAAGGGTGAACCACAATACCTTTGCACAACAAAAAAAAGCGTTTCAACAAAAAAACACGTTTCCACCACCCGCCGACAGACGGCGCTGCGGAAGACTTTACTACTTCCGGTGACAAGATGGCCAAGCGTTCAGAGCAGCCGGAAACTGCGGCGGGAGAGCCCAAAAACACGATAAGACTACCGTACCAAAACCGCCTAAGAACCACCATCCACCCTTCAAAAACTAGCCTTATTTTACCAACCGTGAGGTTGACTATCCTTTGCTAAAAGTTTGTACATAAGCCCTTTTAAAATGAAAAATGGAAAGCAATAAGTAAGAACGTTCCCGTCAAGTGCGATCGCTTATTTCCCGCATTGAATATGATGTAAGTTTTCCGGAGTGGCGATAAGGTGTAATGGTATCGTTCGCCCTTTCATAGGGCAGAGCAGGCTTTGTTACTTCATGGTTAGAGGCTGGTGATAAAGTTGATATTTGCGTATGCGCTTTGAATCAGAGTAGGGATCAACGAGGTTTTTTTATGTCTGGTTCTGAACCCAGTTTTACAAGAATAGTGTGCGTATTTTTGTCACTTTTTTTTAACCTTGTCTTTTTGTTATATGTTATCACTAGATGTGCCCGCGACTTCGTTCGCGTGCTTGTCGGAAAACAAATTGTTTTTTTTTCTAAAACACAACCTAATTCACATTTAGTTTTAGCCACACAACGAAAATGGGTTTTAATTTTTTTGTGTGTAACCCTATTTTTCTTTATTAAATGTAGCCTAAATTACTCCTTATATCCTCGGAGGGGCAATTCTCGTAATTTTAAGAACGTTCACAGTCTGAGACCAGTCTCAATCTGTAAAAAATACCTTTAATTTCCCTACGTTTTGACAAGTTGTTGACGTATCTTTGTCGCCGAGATGAGACAGCGACTAGATTTTTAACGTTTTAAATTACGAGAATTGGCCTTCTGCTATCTGCCAGTTCAGTCCCGTCAAAATCGGCTCAGCAGTTACGGAGATTAGCCAGAACAAACAGACAGACAAATTTAAAAAAAGAGAGAGAGAGCATGTCCTAGAACCAAAAATTCGAAGACGTGACATCTATATATATCCGCACTGGGCCCGCGTGGTAGATTACGGCCTACTCTCCCTCTCGCAGAGAGGAGGCCTGTGTCCCAGCAGTCGGAACATTATAGGCTGATTATGTATGTATAGAGTAAAGTACAGATTATTTGGTTACACACTAGCAGCCAATTAACTGACGCGTGTGTATCAAATAGCTTGGAGAAAACATCTGTCCAGTCGATTCTTGAAGCAGTTCAGTGTGGGAGCCTTATGTATAGCTACTATTTACTCTACTATGTACCTATCAAAAACAAAAGTCATTTATTCAAATTTGGCTGAGAATCAGCACTTTTCGAGCTCTTTTTTTATACTCTAGTGAACTAGAAATAGGTTCTTACCTGACCTCTGAAGACCTTAGAAATTGAGTAGGTTCATTCCATGGCCAACTGGTCCCAATATAAACCATTATGCAGATTACAATGAAACTTACAATATTGCTATGTGCATCAAATTATTTATTTTGATTTTATTTATCAAAATCCACAATGTCGAAGGACTTTTACTTTCATAAGTGGAAAGAGACTTTGAAACATCTGAAAGAATTAGTTGATGTTGACATTCAGTATCAGGTACGATGTTTCATATACATATATAATTAATTATCCTAATACCTGGTGGTGTAACAAGACCCTTCACGAAACCGTCAAATATATATCAAACTAAGTAACTTTGTGCAAAAATAACTTCTGGGAAACGAATTTTATTTTTGGTGTGGGAATTCGCTGTTTACAGTAATGCGAAACGTAACGCACGCAATACATTGTGCTTATGGGTAAGTACATGCAACGGTACAAGGAACGTGGGAGTATTTAAAGTTAGATGGGACTGGCGTGAACTGTGTTCAAAAGTCCCATAAAATAAAGACTTAAAAAAAATAATTAAGTTAAATTATATCATAGATACATACTTAAGTTATAACACAAGAACTTGTTTCCATAAATAAACATTAGTAAATTTTGCGTGACAATTTTTTTAAGTAAATTTTTAATTGGTTTTTTGTCATTAGTTGGACCTTTGACCTTCAATATCTCCGTAAATAGAACGGTTCCAGGTATGGTCCAGTACAAAAAAAAATATCATAACAACAGGAAGAACGAGTGACTTTCGGCTTCGTTAAGGGTGTTTTACACCCATTATAATAATCATTTCTTACTTCAGTTGGTTCTTTCAGGTAACAAAGGCTCACGACTCAACACTACCGCAAGCAGTTCTGCGATTGACTTCAATCCTGGGACAGTACATGCTCATGTACAATGAAGCTGTTGAATGTTTTCAACAGAACCTTCAAGTGCAGAAGACTGTGTATTATGACAAAATTGTGAAAGCTATAGTTTCTAGGTGAGTCATCATTATCTACCTAACCTTTTCTCAACTATTTGAGGTTGGCTTCCAGTCTAACTGGATACAGCTGAATACCAGTATTTTACATGGAGCGACTGCCTATCTGACTGCCACAACCCAGTGGCCTGGCCTGACTATACCCCTTGGTAAGAGGCACACCGTTGTCTCGGTATGTAAAGATGGTCACCCATCTACGGACCGACTGCGGCAAAAGTAGCTTAAGCTGATCGATCGACCCATGCGGGTGTTATTACTTAGCCACGAGTTCGTTTCTAGGTGAGTATGGTATGAAACTTGTCATCAATCTTGTATGAAAAGGTGTCCTCGATAGTTTGTTTTTACAACTATTGAAATTTATGAGAATATTTCATTTTAATTTGGTAGCCTAGTGTCTGAATCACCACTACCTACTCGCACCAAATAAATAAAGTTAAAAATGAAACAGTATTTGCATTAAATAATCTGCCAAGTCTAATCCAGATTTTACAGCAATTATAAAACAAATGAGTAATTCCCAGATGCCCAGATTAAATGAAGTCTAATGAAAATTTAATAAAGTTAATTGAGATTGAAATGAGCCACAAAAAGTCTCGGAATAAGTACAAACACGAACTAAATGTGCCTCAATGTAGATTGCAAATATTTAGGAGGAATGTATATATGTTAACGCCATTCAGGTATATAACAAGTTACCTAACTCATTTGAGGAACCTCCCATCCCCATGTTCAAGAAAAAGCTGACAAATTGGTTATTAGATACTTAACTGATTTTATGATACTGCTGAAAATAATTATGGAGTATTGTAAAAATCCAAGATAAAATGTAACTAAAAAAAATAATAAAAAAAAATAATGAAAATTAAAAAAATAATAATAATAAAAAAATGAAAAATAATGAATAATGTAATAATAAATTAAATAATTAATAATTAATTTTTGTGTGTAATATTGAGTAATGTAATTTTGAAATTGATTTTTTTTTTCATTGTTTTTTTTTACCTAATTATAATAATATTAATTTATATCTTAAAATTAATTGTATTTAGGGCTGATTTTTCAATCGACAGTCAATTTTTATTCGTAGAATAAAATTGACGTCTAACAGATTTTGTATGAAAGAACTGTGAAAAATTCAAAACTATTCCTCGGATAAAATTATCTGAATAATCAGCCCTGAGTTATATAATAATGACATTTGAATATTTGTACACCATATGTAATATGTTGTGGGGGGCCCGTGGCTAAATAATAACTGCCGCACAGGTCGATCGGTCAGGTTAAGCTACGCTTGCCGCGGTTGGTCTGTGGATGGGTGACCATCTTTACATACCGAGACCCCTCCGTGCCTCGGAAAGCACGTTAAGCCGTTGGTCCCGGCTGTCATTTGTGGATCTTAGACAGTCGTTACAAGTAGTCAGAAGCTCGAAAGTCTGATAACCAGTCTTACCAAGGGGTATCGTATTACCCAGTAACTGGTTGTGGAGGTTAGATAGGCAGTCGCTCCATGTAAAATACTGGTATTCAGCCGCATCCCGTTAGACTGGAAGCCGACCCCAACATAGTTGGGAAAAGGCTAGGCAGATGATGATGATGTAATATGTTGTGGTAATAAATAAATTCTAATTCTAATGTTTTTCAGAATACTAGAACTGAAAGCTCAACTAGAGAAATTGGAAGGTAGTCGCATCCAATTTATAGGCCACGGTTTGATCGAAGTCCATCACACAATATGTGACATTGAAATGACTGCAATACCAAAGGAGCCTGGGAGACCGGAACACATACAGGCTGAACTTGATGAAATATGGGCTAGGCTAAAGCAAAAGAAAGAAACTGCAGCTTCAATGGGTAAGATGAAACATAAAAAAATATTTAGGCGTTGTCACCGAATTTATACAATGTGTAACTGAATTAATGCACATTCTGAAAGTAGTTTGTTCAGAATTGTTTACTGAATCGATTTCTGTCATTTTCAATATAGGTAAGTTTTTATACCAAAAATAATTATAACCACGTAAATTACTGTCACAATTCCGCTGTACAGTCAAAACGAACCAAAATGGATGAAATACCTATTACGCTATACCCCTATACGTGTGCGACTGTGTGCATGTGCAGATTTGTGACTACAATTTTCTCTCACAATCAGGTTAAGTAATTTAATAAAAAAAACAATGTTTTATACATAATAATAAAAATTCGGTGTATGTTTATGATTATAACATAATGTTCTAATTGGGGTATTTGGTGGTGTGCGTTAATTCCGGGACATGTTGTATAAGTATGGCAAGATTCCGCTCAATCGGAAGTGCTTGAAACTGGCAATGCGAGTAACTGGAAACACATACAAACGAAGCATGCTAATATAAAGTTGGTAAGAAGAACATAAGTCTACCAGCCCATAACGTTCCCACTGTTGGGACACAGGCCTAATCTCTGAGAGGGAGTGCAGTGCGGGTACGTAGATGTCGCATATTTTCGATTTTTTTGGTTCTAGGACATGCCGATTCCCTCACGATGTTTTCCTTCACCATTTTGAGAGCGGTGGTTAAAAATTAATGTACCTACACAAAGTAAAGCGCCTGTCTGGGAAGAAGAAACTAAATAACTTGAACATCGCTCTACAATAAGGAGGGGCCGGTAGCTAAATAATAACAGCCGCACAGGATATCGGTCAGGTTAAGTTACGCTTGCCGCGGTTGGTCTGTGGATGGGTGACCATCTTTACCAAAGAGAATTAAACATTGAGAGCTGATAGACCGATTTCGTCTAGGCACACGACTCACCACTGCGGGTCGGGGGACGAAGAAAATACAGCGGTTGTGATTGGCCGATGCAACAATGTCAGGACGAATGTTCCAAACATAGTGATGCACAAGTCAGTTTTGCTACAATACCTAATATCGATAAAATCGAACATAACGATGTCTATTAATTCTACATTTTTTTTAAACTACACTGATTGGGCGTTAACTGGGTGCAAATAAAACACTTACGTAACACTGTAAATTTTACTTTATTCAAATCAATGCTCAAAATCTGAAAAAATTAAGTAATAATAAAACATACCAAAACAGGCAAAAAAAGAGTCGGTGTTGCTGAACTAAATAAACGGCGTCGGTTCTTTAAGGTTTCAAAGCAATCTGCCGTGAAATGCCTTGAACAAACAACGCTATATTTTTTTGAAAACCAATTTTCCCTGTTAACAGCATTAATCCACTTTTCTTTCACTTCTGGAATATCTGGAAATCTAAAATGTAAACATTAAGTAATATTACTTTTTTTACAGTTGGGGAACATCGTAATTTTTATCGACAATATTATTAATTATACTTTGTTTTGAAGTTGTCACAATACTACAGCAATACGTCTGTCCCTTTCTATCTATACCTACAGATGGAAAGGGACAGACTTATTGACAATACCTAGTGAGAGAAAGGGACTTTTCAAAAAGACATCAACGCGGTATACATTTTTTGTGCGTTTAACGTAAACAACCAGTTTAGCTTGAGCCCTGCAATTGTTCATAATATTATTAAATTATAAATATATTTTACTTACCGATGAAAAGTTATGCCATCTTTTTTATAGCTGGATGTTCTAGACGATTTCCCACACCATTTAATTGAACAAGAACTCATAATATTAATTTGATATAAGCAGAAATGTTTAAAAAAGTTATCAAAATAATCACGTGTGGAGAGATCCAAAAACTGGTCAAAACTAAAATGGTCACTCATAGTTTCATCTAATATAAGTGCAATTTCATTTATGTGTCGTGAGCCTGAGTCGCCCGTATGAGCAGTCAAGAGGTTTTATAGTCATTGATCTTTACATACCGAGACCCCTCCGTGCCTCGGAAAGCACGTTAAGCCGTTGGTCCCGGCTGTCATTCGTGGATCTTTGACAGTCGTTACGGGTAGTCAGAAGCCCGAAAGTCTGACAACCAGTCTTACCAAGGGGTATCGTATTACCCAGTAACTGGGTTGTGGAGGTCAGATAGGCAGTCGCTCCATGTAAAATACTGGTATTCAGCTGCATACGGTTAGACTGGAAGCCGACCCCAACATAGTTGGGAAAAGGCTAGGCAGATGATGATCGCTCTACAATAAAAATAAGTGAAGAACTGCACTGAAATAAGATAATAGATTGTAATTTAAAATAATTTCTAAATCGATTTCAGCCGAAGAAACGGAAATTGCAGATGTAAAGTTGGAAAACTTATGGGATTCAGATGAAAGTATAGAAGAAGTGCCGCAGAAAAAAGTTGTTGTAGTACCGGAAGCAATACGCAAGACAAGAGAATATTTAGCTATGATACTGGCACATGAAAAAACTAGGTATGTTGAAATATTTTAGTTAGCCGATCAGGTTTTTTTTTTTGTTGTATCTACGTCTCTTTCATTACAAAATACTTAAGACTTATTTTTCCGCGGCTTTGTCCACGTGGTGGTCGAAAGTTCTCCCATTGAAACGTACTACCGGAATAAAAAATATCTTATGTCTTAAACTCCTAAGTTCCTAACCCAGGTCATGGACCACCTGTGTGTGCCAAACATCAAAAGACATAGGCCTTTCCCAGGCTGCGCCACAACACCTGCTGGGGAGTTTGTTGCGCCACTTCTTCCCTGCGAAAGCACTAGGAAGTGGTAAAGGGCGGGCGTTCTGGGCGACTGTCTTTTGTAATTTTAACGTTCGAAAAGTGCTGATTCTCAGCCTAATTTGAATAAATGGCTTTTGATTTTGATTTTGACCCTGTCCTCCACCTTCCGCATCCAGTCTGCCCCCTTTAGGTCACCCGTCCATCTAGCTGGGGGGCGTCCCACACATCCCTTGCCTATACGCAGTCTCCACTTCAGGACTCGTCTGCTCCACCGGCTGTCGGTCCTTCGACAAACATGGCCAGCCTACTGCCACTTCAGTTTGCTTACTCTGTAAGCTATGTCGGTCACTCCGGTCCTACAATACTAATACTAGCATGGATTACGCCAGGATCTTAGATGATAAATTTATACAAGTAAAGAATTCTGGTCTATTTTATATTAACATAATATGGACATTGACATAATATGGACACGCCAGTAAAACAAAACTACAGGAACTGCAAAGAATGCAGAACAGGATCATAAAGATACTGTTTCGCTATCCATACTTGACACCAAAAATGGAAACCACACACTAATGATGTTACTAGCCCTAACTACATAGTTAAGAATAAAACCAAACAAATTTAAAAACAAAATAATTCTAACCCTATTGTATTGAACCAGTGACCGTTACCTAGAATACGTTATTTACAATAGTATGTTATCTTATGTTCTCATGTAAGTGGCTTTTTTGTCTTATTGAGAATAAAGTATTTAAACCTACATTGGTAAAATTACAGACAAGTGACTAGAGCAGTTAGACACAGTAAGCTTAAACGAGAGATCTGGGAAAAAGAACTGACTGGTCGTTTGCCACCTCCAGCCAGATATGAAGTTAGAGAAAGAAGTGCCGCACTTATACGTAAAGTATTCAGGTATAGTATTTTTATGTCATGAAGCGACGCTCGCTTTACTTGTGGTTATCAACTGTACTAACACGCTGTGGATGTGTGTGTAAGCGCAGGAGCTCTAGGTTCTGTCCGATACAATGGCGAACTCGGAAGTGTATGATTGTGTGTTATGTGCTGACGCTACTCGTCTTCAGGCAGTCACAGCGAACTCAAACTCAAATCATTTATATCAATTAAACCATTTCAGGCACTTTTGAATTGTCAACATTTTAAATAGTCGGTCAGTTAGTCAGAAAGTGAAGCTAGTTGCCCATTCCAAAACGTAGATCTCTTTGGAGAAGAGCAAGAAACTCCAAGGACACTCTTTTAAATCAAGATAATAATATTATTACAAAAGCGTGTTTGTATACTTGCTTACTACAAGCAAAGCGCTACAAAAGCGCTAATAAAACATTGTAAAAATAAATAATCGATTAGCAGTGATAGCAGCGATAATCATGATGAATTTATTTCAGAGCATATTTTGAATTAAAACGGGAACGAATTAAAAACTGCAAACGAGACGAATTATTGGGGTTGAATATTTGTGATACAAAAAATATAGACATCCAAAGAATACAATCAGAAGAAGTATGTATTGTGCTTATACAACATATGTTCAATGTTATGCTATTTAGCTTCTACATTATTTGAATTGCTAATTTTACTTGTCAGATGCTTAAAAATCGCTCGAAATTACATGATATATACAAAAAAGAATGGCTTGCACGCCGGGAGGATTTAAAACAAGAGTTTCTTCAAAATAAACGTGCCAAACTATGTGAAGAATTTCGAGATCAAATAAGGGAGTGGTTTATCGAATGGTAAAGTAATTTAGCCATTAGGGCTTAGGGCTGGTTGTACTTATGTAACAGAAAAATGCAGTGACATATTTGATGCGCGACGTAAGGGAAATTCTAAAGCTGTCCAAAATAACCTGCCAGGTCTTTTGAGAAATATTAGAAATGACCAACACGGGCTATGCTTGGAGTTTCTCTGAGGGATCGAATCCGCAACGAGGTGATCCGGCAGAGAACCAAATTTGTCGACATAGCTCACAGAATAAGCAAGCTGAAGTGGTAATGGGCCGGCCATATTAGCCGTAGAACCGATGGCCGCTGGGGTAGATGTGTTCTTGAGTGGAGACCGCGAATCGGAAAACGTAAGGTGGGACGCTCTCAGGCTAGGTGGAGCGACGATCTTCGCAGGATGGCTGGTAGCAGTTGGATGACAGTTGCCGAAAATCGAGTTGAATGGCGTTCAATAGGAGAGGCCTACTACTGCTGACTGCTATAGGCTGATGATGATGATGATGACCAACAGGAGAAATGAGTGAATAGTTTATTAGGTAGATTCTAAACAAAATCAATAATACAATAATTATTTCAAGGTTTGAATCGGTACATTTTTTTTACGACATACCAAAAGTTGGTTCTACTGCAATCTTTAGAGCCGAAGTCCCCAATCCTCACGAATGGCTTGAAGAAAACAAAGCTCTTACAATTAAACATGAGGCGGACAAAAACAAAAGTCCTCTAGATGTAAGTTTAGATAATTATACAATCAGTAGATCGCTCTTATAATATAAGCCTTGGAAGAGAGCGATAACTTTACATGGCTTATGAACCAGTAGAGTAAAAAAATACAGAATAAAAAAAGTTTTACAGCTCAAATTCGAGAAAAAAGAAGCGAAAAGACAAGAAATGTTACTGAAAAGAGAAGAACAAATGAAATTAAAAGCAGAAGCACAATTACTGAAGAAAATGATGAAAAATCCAACGATGCATCCTGGATATCACTTCCCGCTTTCAAAACAGACAGACCAACTTCTAGAGGTGAGAAATCAATCTACAACAATTAAATAACAAGGGAAATCGTTGATAAATTATCTTTTTCAGGTTATAGATTACTATCACAAAGCTTGGGATATGTATGATGAATGGGAAACTTTGGACGTGAAAGTAAAATATGTTCATAAAGTAGATTTAGAAGATGCAATAATGGAAGCGAAACTTGAAGTCTTACCGGAAGCTGATGAACAAATGCGGTAAATGAAACATGTAGATCTTCAAAAATGTACCTTATACATTTGAAATAAGTTCTATACTATATTGATTTGATGTGTAACTTAAGCCAAGAACTTCGCCAACTGAAACAAGCCTTGAAAGAAGACTACAAAGCAAATGAAGAGGAAATGCCAGTTAATCTAATGAAGCCTATTAAAGGCGAAAGAAAGAAGAAGAAGAAAGTAAAGCATGATTTAAGCGCACAAGTAGTGCAAATGATTGAGGTAAGTTTTTTGACAGTACAGACAGTACTAAGGAGACGTATTTGACGTCATCAAAGCTAACTTTATCCTACTAATATTATAAACGCGAAAGTTTGTATGGATGGATGGATGTTTGTTACTCTTTCACGCAAATACTACTAAACAGAATTGGATGAAATTTGGCACATGCATAGTTTATAACCAGGATTAACACATATGGTACTTTTTATCCCAATATATTAATATTATTATTATTTATCGGGATCAAAACTTATGCGGGCGAAACCGTGGGGCGCACCTAGTATAAAATATATCAAGAGAACAGCGGGGTAATTACGTAACACACTAACAGTAGGAATTACTTTCACTTTGACAGTTCAACAACATCACATAATTGCGTTATTTAGGTTGCTGAGCAGACTAATTTTTCAAAGAAGCATTGGAGCAATATCCTTCAAAATGATTCAGATTCAGTGAGTTACGCATTTAGGGTGCAGAAAGGAGCCTTCGGCTTTCTCTGCGTATTATTATCCTTTATTCCATTTACCCCATGACAAAGTAACCTATCATCTTTTGTTGATTATTTCTGTCTCTATCAGGATCTGGCTGAGCAAGGTTTCATGATAGAATATCCTAGAAATAAAATAAAAGACTTTATTGGAGATGCTAATTTTGGGGGCGAAGATCTCCGAAGCCAAATTTTGTAAGTAGAAATCGTGTAACAAGAAGAAATTACCGAGTGTTTGTAGATTAGATTAATTTGTATACACCCATATCTCGATTTTTAAAAGATTGGGAAGACTAATTAAAACTGAAATTGAAAGTAAAAACTTGAATTTAAAGAGGATTGTGGGAAGAAATACTACTGGCGACTGAGAAAGAAACAACAAAAAAATATTACCTACTTGTTATACATTTTTTTTTTTTTTTGCCATTGGCCGGGGGGCCAATGGCAATTTTCGCTTTCCTCTTTTCTTACATGTCATTTTCTCTTTCTCGTTCGGTAGGCCTGCATTCCCATTCAACTTTGAAATACGAGCATATTGGTGGGAGAGATGTCGCGAAGTCTGCCTCGGCTTCCGCAGAATATTGTTGGTCGGACCCAAAATAAGTGGGAAGACCGTCTTGGTTCACGCTTTGGCGTCTGTTAATGGTAGGTAATTTTATAAAATTTGTTCAGAAATGTTTTATAATTGCATACCTATTTGGCAAATTACTCTTGCCAAGATAATTTTGTCAATATTACAACAATCATGGCTTGCTCTCTAAATGGTGAAGGAAAACATCGTGAGGAAACCATCGTGAGGAAACCGCTGCATGGTATGATACCCCCGCCTCGGAAAGCACGTAAAGCCGTAGGTCCTGCGCCCGATCTCTTCCCGGTCGTGTCGGATTGCCGTCCCATCGGTCTATGAGAAAAGGAACAGAGAGTTGCACCTGTGTTTACGCACATCTGTGTCCTATCTCCTGTTTACCTAATCTACGTTGAGATTGGCCACCGTGACTGAAATCGGTCGGGAGGATATTTATTATTCTGATTACAGATGCGGTATTGTTTGAATTGGATCCCCATAAAGTGCAAGGAGAACTGCAATCTCCGGAATTCTTAAAACGTTTAGTGCAGATGGTTGTTACATGTGCCAAAGCCTTGCAACCTTCAGTCATACATATCAAACATGTTCAGAAATTGTTTTACGCTAAGGTACTTCTGATTATACAATTCCTATAATAGGAAAAAAATGGTAAAGATATTGCTGTCTAACGATTTATCTTTTGATTTATTTTACAATAGATTACGTTATTTGAATTTTTACATAGGTATTTGTCGTCTCATCCCTTTGCAGATACCACGCGAAGAAGCAGAAATGAATCTTCCTCTCTTAAAGACTTTCTTTGTCCAGAAATTGATAAAAAAAATACACAAGAATGATAAAATAACCATAGTAGGTAAGACGGCCATTTCCCATGTCTCCTTCATTTATTTATTAAGTTGCTCAGTCGAGTTCAAGAATGGGCCCCACTCTTGACTTCGATCTCTCTGATGGAAAGCGATGGATGTAGAAGTCTAGGACGGAACGAGTGTACCCAGAAGATGCCTTTTCGTTTCTGAATTCTAGTAGATGAATACTTCTATCAACGTTGCTTGGTAATTTATTCAAAAGACTTGCTTCTAGTCCAGTCGTTACGGGTAGTCAAAAGCTCGAAAGTCTGTCAAACAGTCGTACTAAGGGGCCGTATCGTGTTGTCTGGGAACTAGGTTGTGAAGTTCAGACAGGCAGCCGATGTATGTAATATACTGGTACTCAGCTGCATCCGGTTAGATTGGAAGCTGATCCCAACCTAGGCAAATGATGATCATAAAAAAAACCCTTGCTTTTCTTACAGGCACCTGCACAGATCCGTGGTTGGCAAAGGCCAACGCTTTGCTAAATCAGTTTCCAGCAGTACTTGTTCTGCCAGACTGTACGTACTCCCTGGTCGTGCAGATATTGAAGGAATGGGTCGTTAAGTTAGTGGTCTAAGTTCTTAAATGTTTGCCCGTTTTCACTCACATTAAGCAGTAACATGGCCCAGTGGTATCTGCCCCGGCTTACAAGTTATAGGTCGTGGATTCGAACCCAAGCAGGCTTGTTACTTTGTGTAATTTATTTCATTACCACTGCTCTCAAAACGGTGAAGGAAAACATCGTGAGGAAATGTCCTACAACCGACAATTCTAAGACAGGTGACATCTACGAACCCGCACTGGGTCCGCGTGGTGGATTTCAGCTCACTCCCTCTCACAGAGAGGAGGCCTGTGTCCCAGCAGTCGGAACATTATACGCTGATTATGCTTAACATTAATTTAGGTGTCGCCTAATTAGTGAAAATGGGCAAAAACCACATTGGGCAGTTCAGAGTGTGTACGTTATTTTGTTAATTTTTGTTGTTTTTTAACAATTATTTAGGTGCTTTAAGTGTAGTTTACAGTAGATGACACTGTCAAATAAAATATTGTTAGAACGTGGTTGCTTTTTTCAGGCACCAAGTGATACCAGCCAACTTCAACGTATCCAACTTGGCTTATGTGCTGCAAGGGTACAGCTTTGGATATCTGAATGAGGCGCTTGAAAAGTTCATGTCGGCTGACAGAATTGCCAAGTATGGATCCGTCCTAAATGTTTTTTAAAAATAGTATAAGCTTGCATGAAAAAGAATAAGAATGGTAGAAAATATAGTTGTTACCTGTTGTAAAAGTTGGTGGTTTAATGTAGGTACAGTCCATATTTTGCCTGTTTAGGCCATGCAAATTAATTTAACTTGAACACCTAATAGATTTTATTAAGATATACCTACCTACAGAAATATAAAAATACCAATATTGTAATATAAATAAATTATAATGATTGGGAGGGTAAGCCGGAACCCTAATAGAGCAAATAAATATTTGAATTGAATTGTAATAATAATATTGCATGTTTTTGATCGAAGGTTAAGCTACACTTGCCGCGGTCGGTTCGCGGATGGGTGACCATCCATTACATATCAAGACCCCTCCGTGCCTCAGAAAGCTCGTTAAGTCGTTGATCCCGGCTGTCATTCGTAGATCTTTGACAGACGTTACGGATAGTTAGAAGCCCAAAAGACTGACAACCAGTCTTACCTTGTTAAATCGTATCTCCATGTAAAATACTGATATTCAGCTGAATCTGGTTAGACTGGAAGCTGACCCCAAGATAATTGGGAAAAGGCTGGGCAGATTTATTTTTATTTATGTTTTTGATCGAACATTAATTTTAATTTCAAAATCGGCTATTGTTTTTATTTTCTCAGAATAGCTGCGTTTGGACTTGATCCTATAGAAGTGTATGAATTTATACTAGAAGATGACAAGGAAACTAAAGTAGTAAGTTCTTAACCATTTCTGGATTATCTTAACACCTGCCGAAGAGTTTCTTCAAAACACCTGTATCCGTATACCTACTGAAACTACATATACTAAGTACATACTTAACTCTTTACAGGATTACGACAACTACCTCAAATGGTACACGGAGAAAACAAGTTCGGGTATGAAAGAGATGCAGCATTTGAAAGAACAGAGAGAGTTCAAGGCTGTGGTGGAGAAGTTCGCAGAGAAAAAAAAGAAAAAGGCTAAGTCAGCTCCGAGCAGCGCTACCAGCTCCTCTGGGTTATAATAAACTGGTACTTTACAATGTAGGTATTTTGGTTTTGTAGATTTCTTCTTCGAGAAATTATCGCGAAGAAAAATAAAAAGTCCTCATGACAAGCTTGAGAAATCACATAAATTTTTTCAAGAATGAGTTGTCGTTGCCGACGCGGACGCCGCGTAAGCAACTGCTACGCTGGCGTAGCACATAGCCATCAATTTGCTACGCACCGTGTTGCTACGAGTCTAGTTACTACGCGGAAAGATACATTCTGCATCGAAAGATATTAAAAATTTCTAGATTAGAGGCGGAGGACAGGGTATTGCGGCGTAGGTTGGGAGACGCCTATGTCCAGCAGTGGACTGCAATAGGCTGAGTTAATTGTTGAATGAATCATAGATCAATGGTATTAAAAAATCGTAGGTATTCATTAATGCTATAGTTGGCAACGTCAACCTCCAACATCAAAGTATTAATGGAAAATAAAGCTCCGTATAAACCGCCAAACAATACGCACCGTATCTAATCGTAGATAACTTCACCATCCCACATAAATACCTATTCAAATCACCATAAAGACCATGAGACCACACACACCCCACAGCACACAACATTCATAACATAACGCCAAATTAAAAACATCACTAAGCCAGCAATTTGGCGTAAAATAAACACGATTTTTATTCTGCGTTGCAAAGATAAGAGCTGGCGGCAAATAAGGGGGCTGCTGTCGATATAGAGGGGCTGATGTTTATCTTAACATAACGTGTCCGGGCGAATGCTGACGACGCGGATTTTATTTCTTTATTGCACAAAAATGCTAACTTTCACTGTGAGAATAGGGTGGCTGTATTTAAGGATTTCGTAGGAATACGCTTTTAAATTTTCGCTAGGGCCGCTCTTGCTTCACGCGGGTGCATTCTACTATTGTAAAAAACGTGATAGTGCAAACCACATCAAAGTTCGTTGCATACTTTCGAAGAACAACGCGACACGAAAAGTTACTTTAATTTATAATAAGTGTGGATAAAGAATATTGTTTTAATCAACCACTACAACGGAAATGAAGAGGTCCTCACGTGCAGCAAAGAACCCAGCACCCAGTTTTACACTCCTCACTCGCTTCAAATTTTCCAACGCGTACAGCCCGATCATAACTTTATGAGGGCTCGGAAGATGAGGCGAGTCGCTGCGCAGTAACACGTTCACCTGTCAGCGGGGTTGAGGGGTGAGGTACAGCGCAGCGAGTAGCGCACTTCGAAGCCGCAATAAAATTTGAATCAGGCTGTACCACGTTACTACTAACACTACAACACTACTATCAGTTCAGTATCAGCTTCGTTGCCACTAGTACCATTAACAGTTCCATGATGGAACTACTGATGTTTTTTTTAATCACTTGTTCCATTTTTAAAGAATCTGAAAATAATGGAACTACTGGTGTTTTTTTTTAATCACTAGTTCCATTTTTAAATAATCTGAAAATAATGGAACTACTGATATACCTTTTAGTCTACCAAAAAACACCAATCTATGGCCACCCTACAATCCACCCTTTTAATATTCAAGCGCTGTATTTGGAATTAATTTCAGTCGTTTAAATATTTTCTGGGGCGACCGCAGCGGCCAGTAATTATTGTTTGAACATCACTTCTAGTTAGCTGCTGTTTACTTTCAGCTTTTTGCTAACTTTTTATTATACCTAGTAGATAATAGCCTACTACGAATATTATCTCGTGTGACGTGGGTAAATGTATGGACTTCACGAGGTATTAAAAGTTTTTTTCAACACACTAGCTCGTAAAGAGCCTCTTATTGCAACGGTTTTAGGTTCACATTTTACAATACAATGTAACTGAAGGGGGTGAGCGGACATAACATCACTCAACTCAAAGTGTCATCCTCACCGCACGCGCTGAAAGGCGGTGGCTGCCATCTGACAGCCGTGGTGCTCCCTGCTAGATAACGAACAAGGCGAACGAGCAATAGCGGGATAACTATGCCCCACCACTAGTTCCCATGAGAGTCGCAATCACCAGTTTATGTCTATTCAGGACCTCTAATGGTGTTGCCTTCCGTGGTACCAGCAGGGTAATTCTCGCAATTTTAAGAACGTTCACAGTCAGCAGGCCAATTCTCGTAATTTAAAACGACCAAAATCTAGTCGGTCTCATCTCAGCGACAAACAAATGTCAAAAACTTTTCAAAATGTAGGGAAATTAGACGTATTTTTGACAGATTGAGACAGAGATCAGCAGAGCAATTCTGGTAAATTTAAGAACGTTCACAGTCTGATCTCAGTCTCAATCTGTCAAAAATACGTTGAATTTCCCTACATTTTGAAAAGTTTTTGACATTTGTTTGTCGCTGAGATGAGACTGCGACTAGATTTTGAACGTTTTAAATTACGGGAATACGGGCCCTGTCAGCATAGACAACTCAGTTAAAAATCCATACTGACATCTGACATCACGAAATACCAAAATAAATAAAAATGCCTGTTATGTTATTCAAATTATTTATTTAATATTCATTATAATAATACGAAATGGGTGAACAGTTCTGTTAATCACAAAGGTCAGTCTTTTAGATTTTTATAAATATCTAAAGCGTAATTTAATTAATATTAGTCAGTCATTTGTTTTAAATCATTACACTAATTTTGACATTCTTGTTATCCTAACAATATTATAAACGCAAAAGTTTGTGAGGATCGACGGATGAATGGATGTTTTTACTCTTTCACGCAAAAACTACTACTGAATGGATTTGGATGAAATTCGGCACACAGATAGTTTATAACCACGATTAACACGATACTTTTTATCCCGATATTCCCACGGGATCGAAACTTATGCGGGTGAAACCGCGGTGCGCCGCTAATAAGGAATATGTGTAAGCCACGCATACACCGGAAACAAAGTTGCGTAAAATTATCCTGAGATACAAGTATCTTTTTACTTAGGTCAGGAGAGCCAGCTGTTTAAACTGCTATTGACCACCACTTGTACAATCATGTTTAGTGTATACTTTCTCTTTGTACAATTTTCTTTTTATTCTATAGGTAACATGCATGTTGCTAGGCACATGGAATGTTGCTGACAGCATGCTAATGACGAGGTGTATTGTTTACCATGAATACGGATATTCATGGTAAACAATACACCTCGCAACATCAAATGTAACGGGGAAACAATTTTGCGCTATTGATACTCAACACTGTTTCCGGTGTAGGTAGCTACGGTATGGTTAAAGGTAGGTTTAGACCAAATTAGCATAGTATTACAGTAAGAGTATTATTTTCTTATTCTTGTTATTTTAAGGGCTGATTTTCCATCGCCAGATAACTTTTATTCGAGGAATAAAATTGACGTTTGACAGTTCTTGTATGAAATAACTGTTAATAATTAAAAATTATTCCTCGAATAAAGTTATCAGATGATTGTTGATCCGTAGTTAAACTCAACCAATTGTTAGAAATAGCAAGTTTTTAGTTTATGTAATGGATTTTTTTAAAACTAATAGTTAATTATTTGACCGTAAGCAATTATGATGGCGCCGATTCCCTTGTTCACAAGCTAAACTAGATTTAAATGATTGCATCTTTGTCTTTTTATTTCATTAAGAAAAGGACAGAAGATAAAATATTAGTTTAGTCCAGTTTAGTCCTGTCAAATTAAGATACTCCATAGACAGTTTAGACGCGATTAAAACATGGCTTCTAAAAATCTTCTGGCCTTTTCTTAATGAAATAGAAAGAAAAAGATGCACTGAACTTAAATTTAGTTTAGTTTGTGAACAAGGGAATCGGCGCCATTATATCATTAGATAAACTAAAAATTGACCAAAAAACACATTTCGCAAAAATTGAATCATTAGTTCCTATTTTTAACAATTGGTTGAGTTTAACTACGGATCAAAAAACTGGCCCTAAGTGGAAAGAACCAAGAAATGCTGTTTGCGAGTAAGACTTCGGCCTTTTTACTATAGTATAAAAACATGAAATATAAACGACGCTGGACACCAAAAACCTCCTCAGCATTATTATTTGCACATTTCCTGTCATAAATAGTCAGTATTTTAACATCCAGAAGTATGACACATTAGATATATTTTGTATTTTTACTACAATTACAACAATTATAGTAATAATTATACTTATGTTTATTTATAGTGCCTCTCTGGATGTTTCGACATTTTGTTCAAGAGGTACGTGTTATATTATTCTGGAAGTTTTTACTCATCTGTTGTTACAATAAATCTTATAAAATTGTATCATAAATACTAACGTAGTTTTAAAACATGTTTAATATTTTTAATTGCTTACTCAGTGAGTATGTAATGAATTACTTTAAGCAGATATAATCGTTTTACATGTTAAAATTACAAAAGGTAGTTAGAAAAGTACTTGTTTCCAGTTTTATGGTGCACCTTTCCACCAGTTTTGGGACCGTACCGTAAACAAGCCCGACTCTTAACTTTATGGCGTCTTCGGGGGACTGCGCAGGCACACGCCACGTGACCGCGGGGACTTCGCATCCAATAGCGGACTTCAGAGGCGACATAAAGCTTGAATCGGGCTGTATAATATTTAAGTCATAATTATCCAGTTAGCTGCAGAATAATACCGATTACAATTGTAGAATATTATCAATATTCAATTCAATTTCACATCTATCTCTTTAAAAAATCTACACTAAAGAAAAAAGCAGCACATACAATTTAGACTAACAAGAAAGTTGTCTAAAGTTTGGTGGGTAAACAAAAGTAGCGCTAAATTGTTGCAGCAACATTAATTTGTATAGCTAGAAACATATTGCTAACAAAGTAGCGACTGTTACAAATAAGTTAAATGAGAATCGTTTGTCCTCAGTATGTGGTGAGGAGAAATGAAACGCATGTGACTAATGGCCGATTCCTATAATATACGGACCGTTATTGGTTAAAATTAAGACTCTTGTATCTTTACCAATAAGGAAGTAAAGGCCTCATAGCTTTGCATAGCAGAGCCTCCCATATGGAAGTAGCTATCACAGGTAAAATTAGCTTACGAATCTATTTATATGCCCAGTTTGGCAATAAAAATGCTACCATTGGTGAGCAAAACGATTCGTTTTTGTTTTAAATAGGAACCGAACATTACAAAGTGATGAATAGATGAATTGTGTGAGGAATGATAATAAAGAAAAAGTAGTAAATGATGTCGTGAAGATTGACAAAAGAGAATGGAAGAAACAAACGTGCCGTGCTGACCCCAAGTAACATGGGACAAGGGCAGGTAGATCATGCATGATAGTAAAGCTAAAGTATTCATTGGGAAACAAAGTTGCGCAACATTGTTTCCGCAACAATAACAAATGATCAAATGAAAACACCGCAACATCTCAACAAATGTTATTGACAATATATTAGGAGGATGCATTCTGAAAGTTGGCAACGTCGCCAATAGCTGTCAAATATTCCGCTATTTGATTATTTTATCAATATTAAGGGCTGATTTTTCAATCTACAGATATTTTTTATTCGTGGATTAAAATTGACCTTTGACGGTCAAAAGTGTGACTTTGACTTTGACAGATTTTGTATGGAAAAACTGTAAAAAATTCAAAATTATTCCCATTGCATTGTAAAATCAGCTCTAAATTATATTGTGAAATATCGCTGTATAGAGTACAAAAATATTGATTATGAATTGCAATAATGAATATTATAATAATGTTTTTTTTTTTTTACATCTAAACTTGCTCAACACCTAATTCAATGTTATTATTGCAATCCATATTTAATATTTTAAAGAGCATTTTTTTTTTTTTTTGTATAAGTCATTAATCAAAACAGCGAGCATTTGACAGCAATTTACAACGTTGCCAACTTTTCCTTAAACACTGTTCCTCAACTTGTTTCCCATAAACATCGGGCTTAATAATCCCGAATCTTCCAACACTGCGCATTACACTTGGAGAACCGGTGTGGTCTGTTAGACACGGCCATGCCCTCGATGTCGAGCTGCTTCAGTTCGGGCTTCAGGTCCGCGCCCGCGCGCACGTCGGGCAGGTCCTCCTTGTGCACGACGCCGGCCTGCAGGTAGCCGAGGAGCTGGGGGACGTGTTCTTGAATCATCTTCGCGCGTTCCTTTGCTACTTCCTCGCTCCTGAAATTATTGTTGTATGTAAATCTCATTATAGAAAGAATCATGGCAAGATTTCTACAAAAAAGAAAATAAGTTGTTTAGAGAAGTTGGAATTCTAATTCTTATACTCTTGGGTGCCTAAAGAGTATCTTCAGGCATTTACAATATTTATATAACCCCGCAATAAAAATATATTGTTTACTATAGATTTATTTGTTATATCACTTCTATGTATGTAGTCTATATGTTCTTGAAGTAGGTTACAGACACCGCCGCCTGTTCGGGTACTGCGACAGTACGATGATGCAAATTTATAGCCGCTTATCTTATTTAGTTCTAGTTTTTCTTCTGAGAGCCAGGTTTCCGAGATGCATATTGCTTTATAGTTAGAATTTTGGGCAATGACAGCGTCGAGTAGGTGTTGTATGTTGTTAAGACTTTGGAAATTTTGTAATAGTATTTTAAATGGTAGGTCTTTGTTTTCGAAATGTATGGTTTACAGATTCATTCGGCATATCCATATGGTGAGATTGGTTAGTGATGTTCATCGTTCTTCTATCATTTTCCTGGAAAGTTGTATCTACATGCTGTGGTTTGAAGTCATGATATTTTTTGTTAACAGGTTTTCCATCTATGTATAGTTGGTTGTTTCTTATTATTGCGTGAGTTAAGTTATCAGATGATTGAAAAATCAGCCCTTAGGAGAATAGGCAAGAAACTTCATAGTTATATTTTTAAAATGTTTTACATTATTTTGTATACCTTAATTATATTTATGAAGACGCGTTAAGCTTAAGCTATACTCACCACTTCCTATCCCACTCGTAGACCTGCACGGCGCGGTTTTCTTCCTTCTCATTTTCTATCTTCCTCCTGCGAGCGTTGTCTTGTATCTGCTTCAACAACTCCTGAGTGTAGAGCTTCCCTTTCTCTTTCTTTTTTTGATTTTTCTCCTGCTCTTTGGCTAATTCCTTCGCCATTTTTTCTTCGGACTAAAAAGTGATAAAGTTTAATTCTTAGAATGTAAGGCAATGTAAAGACTGCTCCTCTCGACAGCACGCGGCACGCGGACAGTTCCACGCAGACAGTCTCGGGCAAAAGCAATATTACTATAAATGATTTTGTTTTTAATTTCATGCTGTAAGGTAAGAATTCCATCTTATCTGTATACATTATAAGTAAAATAATTTATTTCTATTTCTACATACCTCCTTCCTAAACTTGGCTTCGACGTCCTTCTCGTGCTGTGCAGCCACCTTATGTTCGTTGATCTGTCCCGCCAGAGTCTCGATAGCAGACTTTCTCACTCTCTCTGCCTTCCTCTTCCCTGCAAGGTCATCTTGATGGTGCTTCTCTAGAAGCTCTTGTTCTTGCAGCAGCTTTATCAAGTTTGTTCGTTCTAGGCGAGCGGCCTGAATTGTTAAAAAGTGGAGTTATGAAAGGTGGAAAATAAGTATTTACTAGCGACCCGTTCCTGCTTCGCACAGTTCTCACGACTACGGGCGGGTTGTTTCACGTCCACTTGACGCACGCGTAAACGTCAAAAATGGCGCTAACTATCGTCAAACCAAAAAAAGCGTTGTTTCAAATTACAATTTCAGAATTATGGCCTTGCTGTATGTCAAATAATAACGAGTACGTAATCGTAATTATTTGACGTACGTATATTACTTTAATCAACCGTTTGAAACAACTGGCCATAAGGGCATTCCAACAAACTTTTATACCTAGAATAAGTCTTATCCTGAGAATAAATTTTTGACGAATACTAGAACGGTCAGACGTCAATTTTATTCCATGGATAAAAGATATCCGACTGGTAAAATCAGCCCTTAACAAAACATCGAGATATCTTTGTATGTGGCTTTGTTTTTATGTGTATAGTTATTTATTATTATTAAGGCACATCAACAACACAAACACAAACAATTACAAATAACAGAGAACAGAGACATGAACTAGTGTTTACGTCAATTACAGACGTGCACAGCATTCACGCTATAAATAAAATTATAACAATAAAAGAAAACAAAATCATCAAAAGAACAAAAATTAGCTCCTCATCGACTTAAACATTGATTGTGTTATTATCTTTGTACCTATGTGTTTCGTTCTGTAGGTATTTTACTACAATTTACAGGCGATGTAGGGTTTGTGTGACGTCAGATGTCATGCGTAGTTCGTATGTGGCGAGACTTGATGTAGAAGCGGAGTAAAGAACATTGCACCAAAAAGCCATAAATACTTGAGAGAGTGGTACTCTCTAGGGAACAAACGGGACTAGTAATATGAAAACCGATAAGGATAACAATGAATAACTAATTATTTTCTTACCTCATCTGCAAGTATTTTAGCAGACATTCGTTCATTTATCTCTTCCTTTATACGCATTTTTCGCTCTCTTTCCGCCACACTGAAAAACCAATATTATATTATTATTATAACCATCATTGAAATTACAGGCGTATTTTATTTAACTTCTCATAGGTCGGTGACGCAAATTTTCAAGTTCATGGGATTGTAGCGATAATTAGCTGTCGAAATTTTAGAAAAATAAAACGTTATCATAATGATAAACCTGTAGGTTGGTCCGTGGATGGGGGACCATCTTCAAGACCTCTGCGTGCCTCGGAAGCACGCTAAAGCCTTTGGTCCTGGCTGTCACGTGGATCTTTAACAGTCGTTACGGGTCGTCAGTAGCCCGAAAGTCTGACAACCAGTCTTACCAAGAGGTATTGTATTACCCAGTAACTGGGTTATGGTGGTCAGATAGGCAGTCGCTCCATGTAAAATAGTGGTATTCAGCTGTATTCGGTTAGACTGGAAGCCCGACATAGTTGGGAAAAGGCTATATGCAGATGATGAATGATAAACCTACGTGTGTGTACCTGTCTGTGTGTGGAAATACAATTTATTAGTGTGATGTTGTTTTATGTTCTTTGACTAATATCCGTTGGAACACACCATATCCACCACATGTTCTTGAGTGGAATTTGACTTGGACTGGAATTGGACTGCGAATTGGCTAAAGTAAAGTAGGACGCCCTCGGGGTGGGTGGAGTGACGATCTTCGCACGGTGGCTGGTAGCAGCAGAATGAAAGTTGCCGAGAATCGAGCTGAATACCGTGCAGTTGGAGAGGCCAGGGGGTCTACTCCGAAGTAGTATCCGCCGAATTTTCAGCCGTTTCCTGCTACGAAGTTACTATTTGGTTCGGTCGGTTCCGATCCTACACTCCTACACTCTTTCGAATATTGACTATGGTCCCGACCTAACTGAGCCGATCCGAACATTCGCACTTTGCACTTCGGAGTAGCTCCCAGCAATGGACTGCAGTCAGCTGTAGACTATGATGTAAGTAATGTCATACTACTCACATAGCCGAGCTCCTATCGGCCATCATCTTGCACTGCTCCTCGATCTGCCGTTCCTCGATGATGACCATCTCTTTCTGCTTCAGTTTCCAAGCGTTGCGCGCTTGCATGAACGTCTTCATTTCATGACGCATCTTGTCTGTTTGATCGTGTTTCTGTTTCAGCTCTCTGCAATGTAAGTGAGTGTTTTGTTAGCCTAGCGTGTATTACTGCCGCGTAATCCTGCGTCGGATTCAAGACAAAAACCGACAAACAAGGAAGGTCAATGAAGGTCTCCGTAGTTTGGAAGAATTTTGGTTCAAAGTAGATCACGTGACATCCATATTTTTTTAACTTGCTTATACCTTGTTGCATAGATGTTTGAAATAATCACTCGAGTGTTTAAAGTAATCAAACATCTATGCAACAAGAGCTAAGCAAGTTCAGGCCGCAATTTTCAAAAAACAAAAAGGCACGAAAGTAGGCTTCACATAAAAATCATCAATGCTCTTTAAAAAATTAAATGTTTTTTTTTTCTTTTAATTTTTTTTTTATCTTTTTCAGTTTTTAGTAAGTATTTTTGATGCGAGATTGACTACGGCGTAGTTCGTAGCGCGTAGCAGTATTTTTCTGTTATATACTTTTACTGCACTTAAGCTACCAGAGGGGTAATTCTCGTAATTTTAAGAACGTTCACAGTCTGATCTCAGTCTCAATCTGTCAAAAATGCGCCTAATTTCCCTACATTTTGACAAGTTTTTGACATTTGTTTGTCGCCGAGATGAGACTGCGACTAGATTTTGAACGTTTTAAATTACGGGAATACGGGCCCTGTTCATCTTTAGTTCCTGGTTACCATCTAGCACCAAAGTACTCGTCAGACGAATCAAACGAGCCCAAACTCGATGGGGTTGTCGTTTTATTACCGAGTTCCTATGGCCATCTTCCAGCTCCATCATCAGACCCTGGTTACCATCTAGCACCAAAGTACTCGTCAAGACGAATCATGCGAGCCCAAACTCGATGGGGTTGTGTCGTTTAATTACCGAGTTCCTATGGCCATCTTCCAGCTCCATCATCAGACCCTGGTTACCATCTAGTACCAAAGTTTGTAACATAATGTACATACTCACAGTTACCTTCATTCATTTCTCCAGGTCAGAACAAGCATTCTGTGACCGTTAGGCGCTGATCTGATTATTTCTTACGACACGTTTTATCCACAATCAGTACACAGACACAGCTCCAACTTTAACATGAGACTATGACGATTTAGTGTCATCCAAGGGTTGGTAGTTTCGCCCACATTGATGAATATCATTTTTCCTATAAACACTATACTTCTAATACAAAATAACTATAGATTTTATTGTACTTTATTATAATATATTTTATTATGACACCTTTGACAACGACGTTTAATACGTCGTCATGGCAACGTACCTTTCAAATTCTTACCGGCCTGTATCTTTTTAGTGGATTTGATATGCAAACTCACGTAAAAGAATTACTGGCTACGTTCCTATCTCAAATTCATATTTTCTACATAATGTTATTCTACGAGTTTTCTTTATTGATCCACGCAATACAAGGATCAGTTCTGGCTTCGCCTCTAAAGCGAACACTACAAGGAGCCTGATACTCCAGGGTCACCTATCCCGGGAATACCCAGCGTACCTCTCCGCTGCGGTACCTGACGGGCCCTGCCTACGCCTCCGCCCTCTGTCCTCCGTGAAGAGGGCTACTACATCTATTGGGCCGTGCCTCAACTGAGGGCCGCCCCAACCGAGGGCCGCCTCACCTGGCGGGCTGACAGCGTCTTCGCCGTGCCTCTCTCTCCTGCTGCCGTGCTGCGTCCTGGCCTGCTGCGTGGGCCCTCCTGTCCTCACCTGACGGGCTGACAGCATCTCCGCCGTGCCTCTCTCTCCTGCTGCTGTGCTGCGTCCTGGCCTGCTGCGTGGGCCCTCCTGTCCTCACCTGGCGGGCTGACAGCGTCTCCGCCGTGCCTCTCTCTCCTGCTGCTGTGCTGCGTCCTGGTCTGCTGCGTGGGCCCTCCTACGGGTGTCCATCGTGTGGCCACGCCCTAGCACCTGTCTTCACCTGTTCCTGCTCCTGATTTCAACCTCCTCAACCCATCTATCACGCATCATCACTTATACACCTCACCTCCACATACTACACACCACTCTTCAGTCCATCTCCATCCTTTTCTTATAAATATATATCTTTAATTGTCTTCTACCTCCCTTTCATTTTACCTAGCTTAGCTTTCCTTGTCGCTATACGACAAGTTTTCGTCAAGACGAATCAAACGAGTCCAAACTCAATGGGGTTTTGTCGTTTAACTACCGAGTTCCTATGGCCACCGGTTCCATCATCAGATCAGCTCCATGTCATAATAATTTTGCATTGTCATCCGATTTACACATGCATGCAAAATTTCAGCTCAATCGGTTGAAGATATCTGCTTCAAAATTGAGTTGCAAGAGTCCACCCGAACATACATACATACATACATCGCAAGTTAAATAAAAGCTTGTAAAATTATGGACTAATACTCTCTGAAATAAAGGTTCTATTATTGTTAATAAAAATGTATCAACAATCAACCCACTTCATATCCTCATCTGACATGGTACGCATGATATCTTCAAGCATCTTCTTCTCAATCAAGCTGTCTTCATACTGGCACTGCTTCTGAAGCTGCCGGTTCACAAGCTGCTGTTGCAACTCCTTGCAGTACTGCGTGGTGCGCTCCATCTTGTCTTTCTCGGCATGTTCTTCAGCAGATTTATCATCATATAGAGAACGGAGGAGTATGTTGTTTGTGCGCATGTCTTCGGACTAGATTAAAACAATTTAAAAAAATTGTTAAAGTAAGACAAAATTGTTAAAGTAAGACAAAATTGTTACCTTTTCATGGATTAAGGGCCTAATTATCAAAATAACAAGTGAGCATTTAAAAAGAAACTTGAGAGGTGTCAAGGGACACCCGGATGGAACGAAGTTCAAAGAGAGAGAGAGAGAGAGAGAGAGACAGACAAACAAACACGCACACGCCGCACGGCTTAACTATAGCAAAAAGTGTCGTTCCAACTTTTGGTCTTAATTTTTTCCGTCTAACCCCCTTTCGCAACGCGCGATAAGGAACTTCGTTCCAAAAAAGATCCTTAACAAAGTCAGTCATCTCTTACATTTAAATGTCCAGGGATATTATTATTATTTATTTACTCTTGTATAAGTCGCACTCTAAAAAGTTAATCTTAAACTTTCGAGATTAAACTCTAGATACCTTGTGACAAAAACCCATACTTGATTGTTTTGTTGTTTTTTTGCTTGGTTTGCAATACTTTATTTAGATATAGATATATGTACTATCGCCAAAATCAATATCTGACCATTTTGAAAACAAAACCCATGCACATGATGACCACAGCTGCGTCCGTAAGTAAAACAAAAGAGGATCCTTTTTAGGTTGACGAATAATATGCGCTGCCACTCTGCAAGCAGGAATAGTCCTGGTGGTCAGATATAGATTTTGGCAACAGTACCTAGAAAAAAATACACTTTACTACAATAGACAGATTTACAGTATTTGCAAATTAATGCTAAATGTTAAGACAAAAATACACTACTATAACTTTCTTTCAGGGGGCCTGTTTTCAGACCTTTTACATAGAATAATGTATAGTAATACATAGTCATACCTTTTCCTGCAGCCTCTTATATTCATTATGTAGTATTTGCTGCTGTAAATCCCTGCAGACATAACCAGCTTGCAGTTTTTTGGACAGTTCTTTGAGACTGGGATCCCTTTCTCTCAAGTAATGTCTTCTGAGTAGTTTGCAGACCTCCTCACGTCGCACCTTCGCTATTTCTATGCCCAGTTTTGTTTCTTTCTCAGCTCTGGCATTTACAATAGCTGCATGGTCGGTTCTCTAAATTGAATAAGACATACAGTGAGAATATTTGTGGTTTATTATAGGTACCTTCAAACCTATTCAGGTTTGTGAGACTATAGTTTACCCTATGGTTTCTTAGTTATTCAAGTAAGACACCATAGACTGGAATAAAATTAAGACTGCTAGATTGAACATCCTTTAATTAACGCTAGTCGCCTAGAGCCTAGCAAGTCACATTGTAAGTAGGGAAGTCACTAGGCTCGAGTCTAGACGCTAAGCAAGCCACCTGTAAGTTTGTGCGAACATAGCCTAATGGTCAGTATGGGTCAGTATTTAGCCATAGAGACAGAAAATCTAGGTCCACAATAACATAAAGTGAACTTACTTCCTGAAAATTCTTTTCCATCGCAGCTTCTCGTTGTATGAGCGCCAGACACCGGTTCATACGGCCATCCTCCATGCGGCTGTTCAGCCATTGGATGTCCAGCGCTCGCTGATACATTTCCAACTCCTTACGACGAGCTTCTGTAACGGCATTGCGCTGAAGCTCCGTCTTTCCCTCCTGAAAACCGAGTTCAGCATAGTTAGAAAGAGAATTCATTGACAACTGCAAGCAATGTTTGCAAATATTAATAAAAAGAAATTCTAACCATGATCTCGTGGAAAAAAACTCTTCAATCAAACAAAATCTTTAACTTCGAGGTAAATAATCAAATTGGAAACAATAAATAAAGCACAAATAAACGAAATAAACAAAGCGTAACGTCTGACGATTTTCTATTTTCAAAATTCGAAGTGTCAATGTCACATCGCAATATCGCATTGTGATTGGTGAATCTTTCTTTTTTTTTTGGTTTTGGAACGCATTCAGCCATGTTTCATAAAATGAAAGTAAATGATTCTGGATTGATAAATAATACATTGTTATTTCCATATTAATTATAGAATCGTTGCCAATAATATTAATTTTGTTTTAAGTTATATTAAAAATTACAATTACTTTTCTGCCATCTGTCGGCGCATGATATAATTGACTACGCGTTGTTAGATTGAATAGAAATCCCGCTAGATGGCCAAGGTTCATTCAACAAAATATTTTTTTTTTTTTAATAAATTGGTTTATTTTCTACAGATTTCTCATCATACTTTTGCTCAAAATAGCAAACAATAAGAAAATGAAGTTGCGTTAGCTCTAGCTTTGTGAACCTACTGCGAAAATTCTGGTCTACTAGGGCGCCACCTATTGTTTTTGTTACGTACTAACAACTGTAACTTATGATGCAAATCGTTTACGACGAGGCGCTAGGGTGACAATTTTCTCTCATTCGCGGCAGTACAATACGGCGACAGCACGCATTTGGATTTTGACGTGTGACAGCAAACAGCTGCAGCCAGATTCGGTTGCAGATTGATAGTGTATCGAAATAAAGACGTTTTGTAATGAAATAGTGATTGAAATGGCTGAAAGTAAAGGTGCGTTGATCGCGAAAACAGTGCAAAAACATGCCGGACGTGCGAAGGAAAAGGTATTTATTGTTTTATTCACCTTACGTGGAAAGAGTGATGTTAGTAGGTGATGGTGATTTTTTTTATGTATTTAGCTGCTGCTGTTTGTGAAAGTATGGTTTTGAGAAGATCGGCGGCACGCCAGGGCAGGTTTCTTGCGACTAGACCGTAAGACGATTTCCTTGTGCATCGAATTTCACCTGTTGCTTGTCTGATAGGCGATCTAGGGAACACCTGTGTTTTTCCTCATATTTGTTTACGTACGTAGTTAGTGCACACGTATCGTATTGTATCAGACAGTATCGTCGCAGAGGTGCAGTTTTATAATTTCCAGGGCATTTAATTTTCTATTTATAGTTGTGAGCAGGCGTGATAATTTTGGATTGGAACAGTTAGTCGAATAAGATACGACAAGTTCAGTTTGCGAACTAGCGTAGCACTCGATTGGTGCACATTAATTTAATAAACCCATTTATTACACAAGACAGTTCTAGGGAATTGGGACCGTTTTAAAAATAACACAGTAGGTTGAGAGCGGACAGAGACAGCCGATCTGTTGTGCTGGTTTCGCAAAAATAATGTGGATATTTCAACTCATCTATTTTTATGTAGACCGTCTCGCTGTGTCTACGGAACTGTGAATTAGAATTGTTACTAGTGGCCTAAAACCTTTCTGTAATATTTTTTGTTGAATTATTTAGAAAATAATTTGGTAAAAAAAATTGACCTCAATTCATTTTTTATTAGAAATTATTTAGTATTTCATTTTGAAATTAAAATAGAAATATTGAATCCAAATTGAATATTGGGAGTATTTTTATTTAGTATAATAAAATAGAGATTATCCCAAAAAAAAAAAAAACAGTTTCAAGATTGTCCCACACTATCTTTTTATTTTTTACTCACTTTCATTTTGCAATATCTGCTCCATAAACTTTACCTAGATACCTAGAAAAAGAAACTGGATTTGCCTACCATAGACACAGAGAGTCGGTTATTGACCCAGTCTGGCAAATGGCCCAGCAGCATTATCAAATACGATGAAATTATTGCCAACAATTAGTATTTACTAGATTATAAATTAAAGTATAAAACCTCATTAATTAAATAATATTTTAATTCAATGTAACACTTTCTTTTAATTTATTAGGATGAGCAAATAATTATATATGCATGGTTTCAGAGAAATCAGGCTGTTTAACATTAGTAATAATAATTTTGCATATTTTATGGACCTTAAAAACTAGTTATTTCAATGTCAAGTTTAATAGATTGGCTTTTTAATCAAGAAATTATAAATTCTACATACTTAATTGTGATTATGCATTTATGAATAATAATAATAATATCCCTGGACATTTCACACAGCGCCATCTAGTCCCAAGCTAAGCAACCTAATGCTTGTGTTATGGTAACAAGATGGCTGATAAACTACTTATATACATTTTTGTATTTTTTTTTGCAAATACATACATATTATAGAAAGAAAAACACCCAGATTCGGAACAAATACATGTAGGTCATACAAATATTTGTTCCGTGCGGGAATCGAACCCGCGACACGCAGCGCAGCAGTCAATCGCTTAACCACTGCGCCAACCATGTCGTCAAAATGAATTGAAAGAATTGAAAGTAGTTACTGTTTCTACATAATAAAGTTGGTACCACACTGCAATTAATTGTCCAAAAACATCTGCATTCACTACCATTTAATTCATTAGATTATTGAATTTACCTCATTTCATTTGATTAGCTTATTAACTCTAATTAAATCAGGAGAGCGACATTGTGTTAGTCCCGAAAAACTGTGACATCACATTTAATTTTGCATCATTATCTACATGTTCTAAAATTAACAAATTGTTAGCCCATTCAGCCCTATTATCTATTCATGTTTATGATTATTTGACACAAATGCTGATTATGAAGTACTTTATAAAATGATAATTTCAACATTCTGCTGAGAAGCAGTAAAAAATCAACCATCATCATCATCTGCCTAGCCTTTTCCCAACTATGTTGGGGTCGGCTTCCAGTCTAACCGGATGCAGCTGGATACCAGTATTTTACATGGACCGACTGCCTATCTGACCTTCACAACCCAGTTACTGGGTAATACGATACCCCTTGGTAAGACTGGTTGTCAGACTTTCGGGCTTCTGACTACCCGTAACGACTGTCAAAGATCCACGTATGACAGCCGGGACCAACGGCTTAACGTGCTTTCCGAGGCACGAAGGGATCTCGGTATGTAAAGATGGTCACCCATCCACAGACCAACCGCGGCAACTGTAGCTTAACCTGACCGATCGACCTGTGCGGCTGTTATTATTTAGCCACGGGCCCCTCAAAAAATCAACCAACTAAGCAAAATGTCAGTTTGAATTTGTTGTATCCCTACCACTGAAGTAAATGATGTTCTAAATATGGGTCATGGACTAAAAGCACAGCAGACACAATATGAAACCTGATAACTGTTAATGTATTATTAATTACAGTTTTAAATTAATTGAATGGCAATAAACAACAACCTCCGCGCTATCAATTGTTACTCAATCACGGTAATTAGTCATACACAAGCAGTCGTAAGTAAAAAGTTCATTCAACCCGCCGCCGATTCCTAACTCTCTAGGGTAAAACATTAAAATGTCTGACTAATGGAAACCCCTGATGACGTCATTTGAATACTAATAATTCACCCTCGCTGGTAATTGAATAGGTGAACAAACTGCCTTACAATTTTGTGGCCTCTAAAGAACAGTCGTACAGTCCTATGGGGTTAAGCTTTAAGTATGACGTAAACATTCTTGTAAGGGATGGTTGACTTCTTTCTCCAAAAGAACCTCCTGTACACACGGCTACACGTCAAGCTATACAAAACCAGTTTGTCGTGGCCTCACTTTGTGTGATATTTTCTCACAATGAACGGTCAGCTAATGCTGGTTTTGCATAGCTTGATGTGTAGCCGTGTGTACAAAAAGATCTTCACAGTAATTCTGATTCGAGGATTTTTGGTAAAAAATTAGCAAGCTCTCTAAGACTCTAACAGACTCCATTAGCGGGACTGAATACTGTCGTAGGTACTAATTAAAAAACTTTTTTGCAAAAAAAATCAACCGACTTCCAAAAACGACACTACAAAGTGAAAAATAACTTTAATTTCGGAAGTCGGTGTCGTTGGGTTCACACTTTCGTTGTTTGCCACCGACTTCCGAAATTAAAGTTATTTTTCACTTTGTAGTGTCGTTTTTGGAAGTCGGTTGATTTTTTTTGCAAAAAAGTTTTTATTTTTCACTTTTAAGTTGTAATTTTTACCAGTAATTTTGGTTTAAAAACCAAACTACTGAACCGTTTTTGATGAAATTTCTATGGGACCATTTGGGAAGTATACCCTTTCCAACAAAAAAAGAATTTTTCAAATCGGTTGGCAAGCGAAAGAGTTATGCGCGAACAAACATAAAAAAAAAAAAAAAATACAAACATCCGAATTGAGAACCTCCTCCTTTTTTAGAAGTCGGTTAAAAATACAGTTAAACCTACGTCGTTAATAAAAGACGTTTCAAGGAGTGACGGCTGCAATGTCAGTACAGCCTATAATCAGGCCCTATAAGTTCTACTACTAGTTTAACTGCAAAGCATCACATTCGAACTCGCTGCATGATCCTCTTCGATTCTTCTATCACTAGATGAAAGACCGATCTTCAGTATTTGGCTTGAAACAGAACTTGTTGGAAGTGCACTTACGTCAACCGACAAGTTGGAGTGCACTTGGATCACCGGTGGCCATGCGAGTGACATCGAAAGCAACCGAACGTTCTTGAGATGAGCACGCTTGTGACTTGAATAGGTTGCTAAACGTACTCACATGCCCACGTGCTACGTCAGAACAGGCTGGTCCAAATTCCAAAACTGTTACGTTGCACTGGTGTCTAAATCTACTTGTAAACTTCACACTTTCTAGTGGTATACATTATGATAAATTACAAAATCTCTCAATCCTATTTTGCACGAAGTCTCCCAAAATATTCACATACCTTAATAAAAATAAATCAAAACATTTTATTTCACATAAACCTACATGGGCACTTTTGAAACGACAGAAGCTAGGTGCACGGTTCTGACGGTGGCACAGTGGTCACGTGCTGCCGTGCATAGCGAGGTTTGGGGGAGGCCCCTTTACAGTCTCCCCAGGGATGTGCCTTATAGGCGTTGCGCAGGGGTGGTTCCGGAGTTGGTCTTTTAAGAGGAACCGTGACCACCCCTATGTGCGGATGGTGATCACCGGGGTGGTTTTAGTGAGGTAAAAATCCCACACTCCCCGACCCCTCTCCCCGGAGGTCGGGTGCCTTTCGAAGGTTTCCCCCCGAAAACAAAAAAAAAAAAAAAAGGTGCACGGTTCTGGTCGTTGCAACTGGTCGTTTCCTATGGATAAAAGCCGGCAAGAAACACCACGGTTACTCTTTTTAAAAAAAATTATTGGTTTTTACAATATTTTCAAATTAAAGTGTTAATGGGTATGAGAGGACTGTGTAGGCCTGTCTACAAGTACCAGGAACTTAATAAAATGGAAAATGAACTTCAAATCTACAGTCTACAAGGCCTACAACGCTCTCACGTTCACAAAATATAACAATCAATTGTGTCCTTCGGTTTATCGTATAGTAGGGATTCCAGAAGTCATGCCTTCCGACCGTTTATTGGCCATCACAGCATAATATTCCTGTAATATAAACGGTAATTTACAAATGAACGGCGGAACACCGGCCGCGTAGCCATACAAAACGCGTAAAACGTGACCCAAAGGTATTCGGCAATCTGGACATTTTACTATAAACTGGTTTTGTTCTGCCCTTTAGTTCATTCTCGGCTGCGGATATATCAAAGTGCAGTTGATGTGTGCTCAAGGCTTTTTAAACAGAAGCGTTCTTCAGAAAGATTATTTCTCCTTCGATTTCTAGTTACATAAATGTATTTCTTAATCAATCAGGAGCATATAAATATGTATTTTAATTAGCGGCAATTGATAATTTGTTACATTTTGATTTAATGATCAAGTTAAAATAGAACAAGTTTACCTTTAGGGAAAAGCTCGTGAAATTAGGTATAATACCGATTGCATAAAATTCTATATGATGTCAGTGCTTATTTTACCGCTTTTATAGTCAACTAGCGGCCCGTCCCGACTTCGCACGGGTGGTTAAGTTTTAGTAAGGATCCCTAATCTTTTCTAGCAATAAATATAGCCTATGTCACTCAGGGTGAATGTAGCTTTCCAATAGTGAAAGATTTTTTGAAATCGGCACAGTAGTTTTTGAGTTTATTCATTACAAACATACACACAAAAATACAAATCTTTCCTCTTTATAGTATTAGTATAGATAATAGTCATTTTTAGAGCTAAGTATATGTTCAACTGTCAATCTTTTGGAAGCTGTGCCCGAATCCCGTAACTCACTAAACCTGTAAATGACCGACCTCACATTATTTCCCTCAGCTTTCTCTTTTTCGAAAACAAAATCTGACCCAGCAAGACCCCAAAAACTGTATTGAGTAAGGAACCTGCCATGATAAAACGCGATTTGTCTTTTCGCTTCTCGCTTTAATAACTGCTCGTTATTAAACCTATCTATCACGTTACGCACGCCACTGAGATAACAGCTATAATATTATATCAGATTTATATAATCTAGCGGGATTTTCCAACTCTGGTGTCAGATTTAAGGGTTACTGGTTTATAAAAATAGGTTGAATGTCCGATGATATTAAATGAATCCATGTCAAAGGTTGGGCCGATTGTAGCCCTAAATGTCAGCTAAATAGAGACATTGTGCGGGCTCACGGCCTGCAATTATATAATTTCAATAGCAATTGAAGTCGATTTGAGTTTATCAACAATGAGGAAGTTTAAATGTCAAATTAAATCGGTCCCCATTACATTATAAAATGTATACTTACGTCGTGTGTGTATAAATCTGATAGTGGAAAAATACATTTAGAATTGTGCACCTCTAGTTTCTTATCAATAGAAAAAGATGTGGTTTGTACTGTTAAGGAATTTGAGTATTGCGTCATCAATCTTGATCAGTCAAAAAATCAGCGACTCACAACAACACGTCAGTCAAAAAAAGTTTTTGCCGTCTGTACCGAAAGAGCAAAAAGGCAACTAGGCATTCTGTCATAGACGTGGATACACAATGAGTGCGAAATTGCCAATCTTCATGTTATGCCAGACCGTTATAGCAAAAATGTGGATATAAGAGAAATAGGCGATAGACGTAGCTCTGGGATATATTAAATTTATTTTAAAGTGATCAATAAGATGAACTTCACGTCTAATATGACCCCGAGTGTGAACCAAGCTTATGATTTCATCTAATTAATCGTTTGTTCGCGCGCTGCGAACACGTTTGGGAACGTTAGATTGTTCTAAAACATCTGGAGTTTGAATAAGTTTGTTTGCTTTATCGAATTTTGCATAAATGTTGATACTGTGATGATATAGTTGTTCCATGATTAAATAATCAAGGTCAGAAGACCAATAAGTTGTAGTGGTTATTCAAACTCTCGAATACAATTATGCAAACTCTTTTTCATATGATAGCTTAGAATCTGATTATACATATATTCAAATAATAACATGGTTTCTAACTCAAAATGCACTTATTCGGAAAGCTTTAGTGAGTTCGAAATGTTCAGTTTTATTTTCTCGTAGAATATACAAAGGAGAAACTAAAAGTTATTGCACATTCTTTAAGCGCTACATTTGTTTACTTAGTCATAGTTACCTTGGAATACTTTATTATAGTTTATTTCTTTCTTTATCTAGTAGTTTAACAGCTAGTAAGTCCCCGCACAATGCCAAGCCAAGCCAAGTCATTACCTTCACACAAAGCCAATCAACTCATGAGAAAGTATCTATCATCATCATCTATTCATACATTCCGCTTGCAAACATCAGGAGGAAGTCGCAAGCCCTTTGCTATTCCTATAACTTGAAACTTATCATACAAAATCATCTTTACTTCCTCCGCATCCTTTATTGCGTCGACGTAAGGACTTGATTCGTGGATACCACCAAGTAAGCATGTTTTGCAAAGGTCGATACGTGACAATGCTTAATGCTAACAGTTGGGTTAACTGTGAACTGTGCAGTCGTCATGGGAACGCCAGCCGAGACGCCCACAGTTCATAGTCTGCTAGAGACATTTCTGTATGTCTGTTGGAAATTGGAATTTAAATGAGTGAGAGTTTTAAGAGATAACATCAATTAGGCGACAAAATTATGGTTGTGGCGGCGAGATTTTCATTTTTGCAGCAAATCTTCCTCAATCTATGTAGAACATAGGTACATGAGTCGGACTATTGTTTGCATTAGGTAAATTATTATCGGCTCTATTAGCATCTGTAGCGTACGTCAAACGAAGCACATTTACCTACTACGATATTATAGTATTACTGTTAAAATTATCCCCGAAACCAAACCTCGTATCTGACACAATTTCAAATATTCAATTTCGCTTTCAATCGCAGCCAAATAGCTTCTGATAAGTTTGGACGGTTACCAAATAATGTCGTGTTGAAAGTGACTATTGTAATGGTTGTATTCTAATATTTGTCATGCAAATCCACACCTAAACAGCTTGTGTATGGTCAATTTCAGCTTTGTCAAGATGAAGAACTTTCTATGTCCCCGATGCAGACGAGACGCGACTGTCAATCGTTATACAAATACTTCACATATGGTAATTTAAACGCTTCAAGTTGCAATTCATATGTACAATAGAATTTTCTAATTTGTACCTACTGTGTCTTTTGTCTTACAACTTGCGACTATCCGGTGTGATTGGTCGGGTCATTTTTTGTTTGGTCAACAAACTTGTCCACAGTCATTATGTGCGGATTGTGAGCTGTAAATCAAGGCCAAACAATGTTATATTACGATGCTGTTATACTATGAACCAGAACAGGTGTTTGGGAAACAATTGGAATATCGTGTATATTTGGATGACCTTAGTTACATAGATCAAATCTCAATGGTATTACGTCCGATGAAATTTTTTCACTCTCATTTTTTATTTGTTTTCGAATTATTTCTGTTACTAGATCGGCCTTCAGTTATTGCAAACATAAAACTGTGCATTAATAACCCATTTTTCAAAATTGTGAGTCATAACAAATTTTATAGCTCACAAATCAGAAAATGTGACATATAAATTGTATGCGCTAAGGTAACTCAAATTATCATGTGTGCCGAAGTTCTGGTTAGTATCTTCTTGAAAATCAAACTACATTACCTTTAGAATCATAAATGGTTTCCACACAAAAGGAGAAAATTCCTGTTAACTTTAAATAACAAGAAGACGACATTCCGAGGGTCTATGGTGACATCACTATAAATCCGATTTCGCCGAGTTTTTACATTAGCATATTAGTTCGTCACCGAACTGTAGGTGTTCTCCTTGATATCACTGCACCCACATAGAGACTGCGCCTATCCCACGCTCCGCCTACCATCAGCAACCACTTTCGTTTAATCACATTGCTTAATACTCAGATTTATGTAGGGAAAACGTGTTGCCATAAATTCATCTACTATTCCAGCTTTTGTACTATCTCTTTGGAAAGCGAGGTTTAGGATATGGGTACCTATTCTTGTTCTGTGTTTTCTTGGATAATCTCGGTAAATCGCTCACAGTCAATGTTATCTTGAAACCTTCAAGGTTATCTTAACCTTACAGTTAAATCTCGTGCCGTATTATCAAATCCTCTTCAATTTCGTTCGTCGATCGTGTTGTTTTAGAAGTTGAAACTAAGCATGACTTGTGTTATCTTGTGTTTACTTAAGCCCTTAACTTGGCTGAGAGAATATATGTATATTTTGTTCTGAATCTCTGACTCATCCAGTGAGCTAATAACTCCTGTACATTTTTTACCTACCGAGAGATTCAGATTCTTATTTTTTATGAAGATGTATGAGAGTGCGCACATTGTGTATTTAAAACCTGCCAAGAAAATCTCAGCCCGATGACTAATTTGCCGCTCGATAAAAAACTGCCACATGTGATAGTGCTCTGTAATAATTATGAACTCGGTAAATTCAAAACTTAAATGATTGAATTGCAAAAACACACATTTAACCTGAAAAAGTCGTTTGATATGCCCCCAATTTTGATTGGTCACTTTTCAATCAAATCCAATATGTTGTTACGAAATACCGCAAGCGGTTTCACCGACCACAATGTAAAATGCCGTGTTAAAAAGCTATGGCACATATTTCACCACTGTCGCCAACTTCCTATGGCTGTTGCCAATTGTTACACTAGCAATAGTATGAATATAGAAATAAATGCTTTTCAAGCTATTAATAAATAAAGAGTATAAACGTAGCGACCATTGGAGTTCCCCGTTCATGACTCGGATGGTATGAAGAGACTCCATTGATTCTCCAGTGACATCAGCTACTCGGTTTATTTTGGGAGACTAAAATCTAGGACGCTGTCTCATTCAAACTGTGTTAAAAAATAACTTTGGATCTCTATCCAAAGTTATTTTTCAAAACATGCAGCATGCAAGAATGCTTTCGTACTAAATGAAGTACGTTCAGAGTGAGTCAATACTCCAAATGCCATAACAGAACAATGACATAAGGAAAACAATGGTGAACTGAATCAAACAGTTCTTATATATAACAATTATCGCTGAACTCCAAAGTGTTACTTCTAACAGCTGAACTATAAGTTCGTACTGGAACTGGGGCACTAGAAGATCAGTTTGCATAATCAAATTAATGCTTAGGCTCAAGGCTATGGCGCTCTAAAAGGTATGTCGCACATAGTAGAAACTGTTAAATTTTGATTTGAAAGTGAACTATTGAGGTCAAGGAAGGAAAACAAGGATAAGGACTACAATACAATAGACAAAATATGTTTTAAAACAAAGTGGTGTAGTTCGTTAAGAAAGTATAAATAATGAATTCAAAATTATAATCTATTCAAAAACACCTACTTAAATAACTTCAAGTCGTGGGAATGACTGATTTATAATATTAATATGAACTTAACTTGCATCGGAAGAACCTAGCATAATGCTGGCATATAAACGAAAATTTTATAACGTCAGTAAGGCTAAAAACTGAAAAGAAAATCTGTTGGTTCTACAATGGTTATGGCCAATGTCAGAGTTTCATATGACTCATCACCGCATTATATAATTTTAGATCTAACACATTAAAGTTGAAGATTCAAATGCCCTGAAAATAGTTACAATGTTTTATTGCTTTAGGAAATTAGTTGTATCTGTATGTAGGTTTATGTATCCTTGCATTCTGGTTATGTTAAAAGGAATTGAAATGGGTGGTTCCAATATCGTCACAATTCTTGGAATTCCTTTCTGCAGTGTCAATGTATCTTGTAAAAGAAAAGTCCATGATGACGTCTTGGGCACAGACCAAAGGAAGTTAATGATTTGCTTACATGGGCCTGTAAACAAGAGCATTTACTTTTACTTCCGTATGTGCTATAACTAGTATAATAATATGTATTAATATACGCATTGCCCATAGAGGTACCTGGATCACCTTCGGAGATCACATTCATTTGATTTGTTCGTGACACTGTTTAACAATATGCATTCCTACACATTATTTCATCCGAAGGCCAATGCACCAGATCAAAATCATTTACGACCATCTTAGAATGATTTGAAGATTTGTTAGAATTCTAAGCGAAGTTTTTCTAAACAATTTTCCTGTAATATCATATCGTTGTTGATTTATCTGAGTACACAAGCATGATTAATGCACTCAATATTGTCTTAGAGTCTACGGTCATCGCGATTGTAAGTATTAGGAAAATAATCAGCAAAACTACAGTGTTTATGACTTGGTGATCGTAGAAAGATCTCTTATGATGATGATTTTCCTTGAGAAATGGTTCATGATTTAATCATTTGATACTTTAGTTGCGCTGAACCCGCAACCTAAAATACGAATTACATAAGTACCGTATAGTTGGATATAGCAAGATTATCGAACGGCCAAGTTAATTAAACTGGAATCCCTGTCCCTCCTATTCCAATAGAGAACCAATCTATTTGGCCCTGAGATTAGTATTGGATTTTCAGTCGTACTTTTTATTGTGATTGCGAGATGACACAGATTTGATTAGTTCAATCGAAATAATATTAAGGGTACAAAATTAAACATTTCCAATTCCTTAAACATAGGGTAACACCGTTTTTCGACACATCATTATGGTTAAACTCCGTCCAATTTAGACGATAGAAATCCACATCCCATGGCAAATCTGCCATCTTCTCCCATATCGTTCTCAACAATCCCAATATTTTGTTCGCACGGTGGGCTGTGCTGAATTCCGATCCGACAGTCGGACGCTTGTTTTTGCGTCCACGCACTTTCTTCTCTTACTTGTACTTTCTCGAGTCGGCACGTAGCCTCAGGTGCGTGTTTGTGGTAACACTGAATTCGCGACGCGGTATTTGTGCGGACATTTCCAACGAGACGACCTATTGAGGTTGGAACGTTTGGTGTTTTGTGTTCTTTAGTTGGATTCTTCTGATGTTGACAGTTTCACAGGTCGTTAGTTAGGTTGGCATTACTATTTGCTTGATTTGTTTTCCTCTGAATATTATGGTCGTGAATGATGTTGTATGAATTTTATAAGCTCATTAAAAGCTCAAAGTAAGGTTGTAAATTAATATGACTATCAAGTAAATCGTTTAGCTTGTTTATAAGACTTTTGTAGCCATTGGCTGTTTAGGCATTCGACTGGAATCTAGTGATGATAAAATACCAGCGTGATTTTACATACCTGACCTTTTGGTAATTAGTTGTCACTATATTTCAATAACGTCTGTATTATGAATATGATAAATAATTTGCTTAAGTGACTGTGCGCATTAACGTTATAATGGAAGTCTTATTTTATATATTTTATCGTAATAAGTGTAGGATAATATATATTATTTATTCACTTCTAACGTTTTTATTTTATTTGTTCTCAGGTATGACTTCAAAATAATCTTCATCTTGATAAGGCGTAAGTACTGTACAAAAATATGTCGTATTGTAAATACTGAAGCAATTACTGATTTTCTACAAGAGGTGCTGGCGCTGGCCTTCCATTACATGGAAACTAATAATAATGATGCACACTGATGTTACGTCAATACATCTTGCTTCGATAATCATGAACGTGACGATTACGTCATGTGCAACAATAAACCTCCATACTTTTCCTACAATCTTAGAACAAGTTTTGTAGAACAGAACAAAATTTTCAGATTACGTCTTTTTAAGTGTTTACTCGTTTGACGTACCATAGAATCTTAGCGAACATACATTTTCCTTGTCATTTTATCAGATAACAGTGACATCTCAATGAGACGATCTTTTCCATCACAAGGTTGTACGTAAGTACCTAATTAACGAAACTACTACAATCTTGCTTCGCTGATATTTTCGCTTACTCGTGACCTGATTTCCTTGTGCAAGCAAGACAATTGTGAAATCAAACCAATAATTATTGTTAATATAAAAATGCGCGGGGACTTCATTGATTCCTACGCGTTTCGCAATACTTCGGGCACACTAATATCATTAATATGTTCTCAATTGACGTTAAATATCGTCTAGCGGTGACCTACGGCCATTTACCTATTTGGTCATGACCAAATAGGTAAATAGCCGTAGGTCACCGGTCAAAATTTTTGATAGATCTATCAAAAATTGTATTATAATGATTTTTCTAAAAATGAGATTGTGATCTCTGTTACAAAATATACATATATAAATCTGTAATCATTTTATCAATACGATATGTTTATTTTAGCCATATCACAGAAATATGTACTTCTAGATTGATAACGTTAGTCAGATGATTCATTCCTACGATCTAAGATATTTTGGAACAAATTCCTTAACCTATTGACAGTGGTTACTTTTCCGAAGCGCCACATTTTAAAAAGAAAGCTCCATTCTAGATAGTAGATGAATACATACATGCAGATAAAGGCCCGATTATACATCTTCAGACAGCGGATCTACAAGTTAGATGACTAAACAAATGACAGCTCTTAATGCTGTGACCTCTGGCCTCAGACACAAGATTAGCGGTAAGCGGCTGTTCCCGTATCCTAAGCGAGTCTCAGATAAATTGCTCGACTTATACATTCTTTGGTGTAGAAGTCACGTCTTAGCGATATTTATCATGTAACTCTTCTTTTAAAATTTCAAGATTGTATCCTTTCTTGCGTGATTTCAAACTCAAACTCAAAATATTTATTTCAAATAAACCAATTACAGGCACTTTTGAATTGTCAAGGCGTTTCTTATTGCTAGTCTTGACTTTTTTCCGTTTTTCTCTGTCTTCGTCCACCTTGCACCTAAAGTAAAAGTGAAAACGGGTTTTCGTTTCTATACTTCTTTCTTCGAATGGCCTTGGCTTTATGTATGGAGCCTTTGTCATTGTTACTTTTACTGTTAGAATCCTTAAGCCACATGCTTTACATTTGGAATATGTTACAAAAATATAGAAAAGATAGATGTTAAAGCTATTGACAGGGCAAAAATCTTGCCATTATTATTTTTTCAACCAATACTACTTTTCTTTTCAATCTTTCACTAATAAACAATGTATTCCAGACACTACAAGAAACTGCCACAAAAAGCAAGTCTGCAGAGCATTGCGTGTGCGATCAGCTAAATATTTACCTACATCATGTATTTGCACATTGCTGTTTGGTACAGATATCACTATCTCTCGTTATCGTACCATTTGTTGATCTGCGTCTGTTTTACCTTTTTCAATATTGTTATGTTCGGGCATTTCGCTTTGTTTGAATTTCATATCGTTACATGCATTCACGTCGTTGTTTTCTTTGTTATGTATTGGCTCAGTATTTAGGTCTCAACGATCATTACTATTTCGTTGTATTTCTGTTGAACGAACACAAGAAACATGGGTATATAATAATTTCTTGGCTCAGTTTATTTCTCTGGCGTTTATTGCTTTTATTTCAACGTTAATGTCGATAATTCTCATTTTATTGACTCCTAGTGGAAAAATCCAAGAAAACAAAAGATCCAATAATTTCCGTCGCTCTGTTGATCGATTGGCATGTCCCCATACTGTGAATACAACTTACTGTTTTTGGACAAGGTCCAAAAACGTTCGTGTTAGTCAGGGTCCACGGGTGAACGGCCTGAATTCCCACGCATTGCCAAAATGACACTAAATGCTAACTTACATGGCGTCTGTAGAAACCTTTCTACCGGCCTGTTCTTTAATGGGCATTATTACTAAGACTGGCTCAGGATCAAGGTCCCTACGTGTCCATATACCTACGTGACTAGATTCTGAATCCTCCATAACAACATTTTCTACTTTTTACATCGTGCCCCCATCGATGGTGTAAATGCTTTGACGTAAATAATTTAATCGCTACATGTGTAGCATATTCTGGTATATTCTGTCTCTTTTTGTTTAGCGCTTTATTGGGTTGTCCTTTTCTATCACTGTTTATATTTCGTCAGGAGTTGTCTGATTTTGATCATTTTTTTATTTCAAATAAAATATTAACATGATCAAAATCAGACACCAAATAAATTATTTGGTGGCTAGACGAAACTCAATGAAAAATTTGAATGATAATTTGACCGCTTTTCTTACGTTTGAATTTTTCAAAGACTTCTCTAGCTCATCATTTAACATTTACCCTGAAGTTGTTTAACTACTAACTTAACTAGTAAGTGGTATGCGTACTTGAGATTTGCTTTTATCATCTTGAAGGTTTTCATCTTTGCTTGAAATTAAGTAGTCTCCAAAGAAGTTGAAGGTGTCCAATGTGTCAATAACAATCATCAACTCCATAAGTAAAAATGTAGTTTCGTAATTTTTATCGTAACTTGCCAAATTTTCGTGTCTTGTTCACGCGTGTCCTCACTTCCTAATAAAGCGATCACGATAGTTCCACTGACTAAAAAGGCCATAGTATCGGGTAACTCTTAGCTACCATGTGTTAATTAGTTACGAAACTGCTTCTGAATATTTAAATAAAACCTTACATACTTTTTCCCACCTTGAAGTTCCTCAATAGAAGAAATATTCCTAGGGAATTTATGAGTTCCCTTCGCTTAGGATGGCTTCAGTATTCGTGAGTTTGCCTCGTTTAAAGCCACGAAGCTTCCGCTATATCTCGCCTCCCTAATTGGCGTCTACAGCATCGAAGCAATTACTGAACATATTAAAAACATCTAGTATATCACGGATTTATAAGTTGTCTCCACACATTAGTCTCAACGATACGTAACATTATAATATTGAGTCAGTTTTTTATTTATACAACCCAAACTCAGCGGAGTAAAATATGATTTCCTAAGAAATATGTCAGCGTAGTTGGCGGGCAGTATTTAAACTAACTGTGTTTTCACTGAAAGTATAATATAGGTACCGCGTGCGTGAGTCGTGCAGAATCAACCGGAGGATGGTCTTCCATCATACGCTTTTTTACTTTGATATCTGCGCAATGTTTATCTGTAACACTTTCCGGAGTGATTCAAACCGCACCGGCGCTTTCTTTAATCAAACACTCCACATGAAATTCAAGTACCGTCAAAACAACCAATACATCAACCTAATGGAGTCCATCTAATGGCTCTGTCTAAATATAAACACCACAATCAGTACCCGCAAGGTCGTTTCTACTTCGACCATACCTTTTGTGCACTGCTTTACAATAGGGACATACAAAATCGGCCATCCGTCTTCCGGAAGCTCCGTTGTGACGTATTGAGTTCATCGTCAACCAAAAATTATGTAAGGACCGTCGCAGACGCAACTTATATCCGTCCCATGATCTGCGTCCCGACCTACATCCACAAACAGTTCAGAGTAAAAGGCACCTAAATACTCACGTGTAAGATTGAAAATTGCGATAAGGCGACGATTGAGTTAGGACATTTTAGAGCGGTTTCGCGTATGGACGGCCGCCAGGCCAGGCCTGTGACTATTCCCGTCTAGTAAGCTGGATTCTGTGTCCGATGGCATGCGAACTTCTTTTTGGCACGTGTCATTCAATTCTGGCGCCGTTTTATTGTCTACCGAAGTCGCAGGACCTTTAAAAGTCGTGAACCTCGTTGTATTACAATACTTATTTGAGCAGATTAGCTCACCGTGTCGACTGATTCCACGTGCCTTGATTGTCATGCAGCGCAGTAATTACTTGCTCATTGTAATGTTTAGACGGCGCAACAAGTGTAACACGATCGTTATGCGTCATTAATTGAATTGTATTTTGGCGCTAAAGCGCGGCCCATTAATATTTAGTCGAGATTTATATAGGCCTTTGTATGCGCATATTTGGCAGCTATTTTGTTGACAACAATAAATAATTATTCATGTTTTATGTATAAATTAAATCAATCATGGTGTCTGGTGACATCATGTCAGTTTTTTGTCCAAGACCAAGTATGCAGGTACTCGAATGTTTTTCATGTTCCTGATGCTACTTGATAGTTAACGCACTACAATCGATTCAATATACCTTTCTAATGGGTCCTGAGCCATTAAAGGAGAGCTATCTTTCACAAGATAAACGAGTTTATTGATATTGCTTTAGCTTGTGGAACAAAAAGCGCGCCGTGGAACCTGTCTATGTTAAAGTCAACACGGCGCTTGCTCTAACCGAACAAGTTTTGTACCATTTGTGTACACTTACATACATAATGCGTTTTCCAATGCATTCTATACGATCCGATCGGTGGAATCCGGTCTCGATAGCTACACGCCTTATGAATTACATGCTCAATTATATCTATTTGGTGTCTTCGTTGGTCTTGCTTGGAAAATTAATAATATGCATTACTTTATTGAAAATTGACTTCTTTACGTCTTACGCCTCGATATCTTATATCATAGATGATACTAAACGTCCGATCTCGAAGGTTTTATGATGTCTCTCGTCTATTTTATGTTAAAGCGAACCGTCAGCATTGCAATATAACTCTTAAAACCGCGTTCTACTTTCATCATGTTATTTCATATCGCTAACCGTAAAGTTGGGAATTATGAAAAACATACAGATGTTAATCTCTTTGAAATTATTTGGATTAACATTCAGAACGTTTCAAATAACATGCAGCTAAAATACACTTTGGAGATTTCAAACATGCTATTTTGTAATGTTGTTAAAAACTGCAATATATGAAGTAGTATGATGATGACACGTTGATTTAGTAGACAATTCACATCTATCGTTTCAAAAAGATGAATCTCTAATATTTTGTGATCTTCAATCTCATTATGTCATTTACTATTATATTAAAAGTACCAAATCCAATGAGCATGAAGCTAAAGCGATGGTGAACGAAAATGAAAACAAGGTCGTCACAGATACTGGATATTTGGGCTATCTCTGGTCTAATTGCTCTAATCTGATCAACTTGCTCTGAAATTACATATTTCCATAGTAATGCGAGATTTTAATCTATCAGAGAATCGGCTCATTTGAATTTTCATGAGCAAGTTGTGAGAGTTGCTCAGGGAAGTTAATTTGTGTTTTCTCAGCTATGGGCTAGCTAGACACATAAAATTATTTAAGACGTTGTTTGGATGTGTGTGTCCTGGCGGTCGTCTCCCTTATGGTTTAGGGAAAGGGTTGTAGCTGTGTGGTCTTAACTATTAATAAAATACTTCATCCTGCCGTATTTAAAGAAAGAGATACAGCCTATGGAGAATCATTGCGGCCCCGGATGTCATACTTTTTGCAGTAATATCGTCAAATTAAGTTACTAGTGATTGAATGAAAAGCGAGATTAACTCTGCGAATGCGTTTCAATTTCAATGCCAACATTCTAAAACCCATGCTATGCTTTGTTAAAACTAACAGCTTATTCGCTATAACGCTTGGTATTCATACTCGTAAAACTCGAATTGGGAACGTAACATATAATTTTAATAGTCGTATAAAGACGGCACATTTCGTTTGACGTATTCGCTCGTAGTTTTAAAAGAGAAATGAGGTCAAGATTAGACTCTGCCGCAGATATTTTTTATGTAACAGCCTTCGGTTCACAGGGCTATTACGATTGTTCGTATAATTTATGAATGATTGTCATTGAAGTTTTGTTGGAACTTTATCAGCCGTGTCGTTGACTTATTGAAGCGACACAATCGGTTATTGTAAAGTTTTATCAGTTGCAAGTTTATTGTCATCAAAGTCATCAATGTGAAAATTGTTTTTTTGTACAGCTCGTCTGTTTTTATCTTTCACTTCAGTGGCAGTGCGTGTTGAACTAATGTATTCACATCTACCTATTTTGAATATTTTATCGCGCACTGTCAGTTTTTTCTAAGTTGACTAATAGAAGTAAAGTAAACAAAACGGTACTAACTTTCATTCTCATGTCGTGAAAATAACATTGTTTACCCAAGATTGTTTCAAATTTTCGCAACGCGTAGTCTGTGTAGTTGGAATGCGGCGAGTGAACGTCCAAAGAGTCGAGCCCGAGGCATCCCCGGAGCGTTGCCTTTGCCTCGCTCAGCTATGCGCCAAATGTCATGAAGGCAAAAGCGTGATACTCCGCCTACGGAGATGACGAAACTGCGTTGTTAATTCAGTTTTCACACAACATGCGTACTTTTCGAATCCGATTGTTTAATTTATACGCGCGTCACCTGAGATAATATTTGCAGCTTGTTAGCCATTAGCTTCATTTTATAATCAATGTAGCGTCCTTGTCTTGTGTGTTTAGCTGATACCGCACACGGCCCGTATGTTTCGTGGATTTATAACCTTCTCTATTTTCATAGTATTTCTAGGAATGTTGTTTCAAGTCCAAAGTTATCGTGTTCCTAATTGCTCGAACCATCAATATAACATTTCTCTAGTTGCTTGGAAAGCCAGATGTTGCTATGTGTGGATGTTGTTAAACTGGCCGGTCCGCCCTGTCCCTTTTCTTTTTGCGTAAAATTAGTTCCGTGTATATTGCCGTCTCCGTCTAGTTTCCCCCCACCCTCGCGTCCACCTGCGCCGGAGTCGCGACACACATCTTCCGTCCATTGCTTTCTATTTTCGCCTGTCGCACTCGATTTGTTTTTAGTATATGTGAATCTTATACCTATGAGATTATTTTTAATTGCTAGAGCTTCGTTAACGTGCGTTTTTGTTGTTCTTTGTTTCTGTTTTGCATGCCTATTGTCGTTTATCGCATCTCTTGTATTATGGAGTGATGACTGTTGAGAATTCATTTATACTGGCTTTATTGTAACATCTTGCATTGATTACAGTGCACTAATAAATTAATAAACCTATTGTTCTTAATCTTACAAGTAGCTTATCATATTTATTCGTGTTATCAGAAATGTGTTGTTGATACTTATCGGAGATTGACTATCGCAGGAATATTTTTTGCCACATAAAAATTTATCAGTATCCCGTTACTCTTCGATGACTCCTTCGGTTAGAAGTTCCGTAGATTGCACTGAATGTCTGTTTGTAATAGCATCCTTGACCGCAGTTATCAGTAATTGCTAAATTGATGATGATAATAGTGCAGGGAGGCAGGCAGGTAGCTAATCTTCTAAGAACAGTCGACTTCCTTTCGTTCATCCCAACGTTTTCCACGACTCTCATCAGGATGTACTTAGTCGTTTGCTAATAACTTAGCGGATGGCCAGTTCCTTCATTCATAAGCCTGCTCTTCATACCCATTAGAGAAATTTTCCCCTATGATTAGGTTAATGTCCCGTGCTTACTTCTCTCTAGGTTACTGGGATGGCCCATTCACAATCACGATCCATGTCAAATACAGCCTTAACATCGCATTTGTCTCAGTTGCCATCCACGTCAACAATAACCAGCCGCCCCGCTATTCATACGCAACCTACATCAATGAGCAGCAGCTTAGCACTGAAACTGAATTAATTTGAGAGCGTCATTGTAGTTGACGCGTATTGACAAACTTTGCTTGTACTTCACAGGTGACTAGCCATACAGGTCGTTTGGACTAAGGGTTTATTACGACATGTTTGTTGGAGCGCGTTTCATGTGAATTTGGCTATAGAGTTTTTGTTTAGCGTCATGGGTATCTTGCTTTTTGGGTTGTGTTGGTCTCGAATCTAGAACTGGGTTATGGGAATGTATGGAATATTAGGTACTTATCGAAAGCTGTGAGTGCTGTGGCTGCGGTGGTTTTAAAGTTTTGATGACCAACATATGTAACTTTTAAGACAATGTTTTCCTCCTGTTTTCCAATCATAAAATATGTATGATGTTCTTCTCAACTTATTGGCCTATTGGGTCATTACAATATCTTCGTCGGTCTCTTAGTAGCAAGGTAGCAACGCTAAACCTGTGTGCCCTAGAGGGTTTTTCGAACTATCCCCCAAAATTCTTTTCTAAGCTTGCACTTCTCAAAAACTTAAAAGGGGTTTTTAGACCAAATTAGTTGTCCAATTAGTTTCAGTGCACGCAACTAAACGTGATCGAAGGCATTACATATTATTTTACGATTGTTTCGTACGGCGGTGTTGCATTGAGTTTGGAAATATGTTAAATATGCGCTCCCCATTTCCTGTAACGAGTTACGCTATTACATTAATATTCATATTTCCTCGAAATTGCAGTATTATGTGTCTTTAAGTTATTGTACTTTGTAGGCTGTTTATTTTGAGAATAGGTTTTGCGTAAGTTTTTCAAGTGCCTAGGGGTTCAAAATTATGATGCTCACGATTTCATGTTGCGTTGCACACAACATTTGACAATAATGTACCACGTTCGGTCTTTTCTAGATTAATTTGGCCTCCGCATGTGGGTGGTAAATGTAGTAATGTAACCGTATAACCTGCACGTTTTATCATAGTGAAAAAGATACTTGAAGAAAATGGTTTTGAATTCTCGATACTGTTATATCAGCTAACACTCGTTGGGCTGATGATGGGTAAATGGCCTCTTTACTGATAGTTACTACGTCATAAGGACATGCAAATAGGTGATCTTTGTTATGAATTCGTCCCCAAGACAATAGTCTAAAAATAAATATAATCTGTTTAACCGTGTAGGCAGCGTTCCATTCAAATAAATTGTGGCTCCTATATTCCTCTATTCACGGTTTAATTAAACCCGGCGCAGCTCTATTTCTGATGAATAGAATAAAATGTTCATTGGTGTCTCTAGAATTGAGCTTTCGCACAATGTTCCTTTATTCGGGAGCACGGTTATGCACACCATATTTGACGAGGTTAACTTTCGTGGATATTATTTGTGATATTAAGAACTTGTCCATAATCGAATATTTTACTCTGGGGACCATGTTGAGTGCACATTTACATACATCCCAAAATCTGTGATACCTATCAAATAACAGTCTATTGAAATAGCTATCGTTTTGCTGACCTAGGGTTTCCGTATCTAACGGTATGGTTCTCCATGTATCCAACAATGGGAAAACGTTCGACAAAGTTACAATTATTATCTACTTCTCAAATTTTGAATTGAGATTTTTCGAAATTGCTCAAGAGTTTTCCAGATTAATATCTTACTACCCAAAAGGAAATATTTCTCTTCAAAACTAGGTCAAACCTGACTGAGTCCATTCCATGGATTACTGCAAATAATATCCGGGATACAAAGCTGACAATATATTCCAAACGCTTGTAAATGCAAGCCTCGTGATCTGTCAGTCCTCAATAGTATTCAGCGTCAACAATGAGCTCAAAATAGCCGCCACTGGACATGTCGATCTAGTTTACTGAAACGATGAGTGTGTATTCTTGACTTGACAAGTGAAGACTGTTGTAGAATTGAAGTAGTGTTCCGAATTGCAGAATGTCATGGTTTAGATTGAGATGACAATTTGACAGAAAGAAGCCTAAAAATTCGTTGACTTTTAGACATCATTCAGATAATCTTCAGGGTTTGCGACGCGCTAACACTGCCAATGACCTTATGTATAACTAAGTGTTTTTATTATGTGCTTCTGGGCTATAAGACCATACGCGAATTAATATTTAATATCTTAAACTTTAGAGACTGTTAATTTGGAGTCGTAAAATATTCACATAAAAGAAACACCTCAAATCGCCGCCGATACCAGGAACAAGTTACCCATTAAAATAATCCTGCCAAACTTGATACTACTTATATGGAAGAGAAATCGCTGAATGAAGAAACTGTGGATCACAAATATTGCATAACGCATTGACGGGTTCTTGCACTGGTCAACGTTATTAAAATGAACATGTTGAACTTGACTGTGAAAGTCAAGAACGTAATAAGTGCGTTGGCTGATCAGCATTTGAATCAGGGTCACATGTTTTTGCAATACCTTTGGTCGTGTCAACATTTTGTATCGAGGCCTCCTTGTTTTCTACAAAGTAGCATGTTAATGTAAGTGCCACTTATCCTTTCTTAGGCTCCGGGTTTTAGGTCAAAACACGGCAAAAGGCAAACGTGTTTAGAAAATAGTGGTCTACACATCAGTTCATAGTGAAAGAGTTCGGCAAAGAATTTGCCTAGAAAATCGATGTCAGACGAAAGACTTTCTATGTAAAGCCTAGACTTGAGAATTTGGTAGCTTCCCTATGAGAACATGACGCACGGCAGACACTTGTTACAAACCGAAAAACGCTGGGAAGATGACGTCCTAGTTGGTTGTAGAGTTCTAGGCAATTTAATGTCCTTCCTAAATCAATAGGAACATAAGCACAGTCATGTCCAAATCTAACGACCTTTTAAAAAGCCAAGACAGTGTAAAAATAACAACATAAATGAAATTGGATAGCACACTGTCTGCGCAATATTACGACTTTGATAAATATGAATGGTAACACCAGATTAACACCACCATTCATACTATCACATCGTAAAATAATGCATTTGATGGTGAGCTTGCCAAAATTTGAGACTTGGCTTCAGCGAGCTCCTAATTTATAATAATAATTAATTTATTCAGACAACCATTGATCCATTACATTACATTTAAGTTGTTGTTATCCTAAACCTGTTTTCACTATATGAACAGTTGATAAAACTGTTACTATCGTAGTCTGTGTTATTCAGTGTATCGCTGGATATTGCATTTGTAAGGATGCGTTAACGTAAGCCGTCTAGTATCTTATTGCACCTTGCCTCTAGTCTGTTGCAATGAACACATGTTACGTATTAGCACTTACTTTTGCATTTAATTCTTCGATTGCCTCTGCTTAATCCGCATAGTTATTGACAGGTCAAAAGAAATAAAATACCTTTTAAAGCTACAGCTTTATAAGGCATTTTATTTCTTTTGACTACACTATTAACTGCACGATCATCAAATCGATTTATCAAAGTTTGTTGTACTTCACTATTTAAGGTATTTGTGACGAAGCTTTATGTAAGTTTAACCAATGGAATTCCATCCTTTGAGAATTTGCTTGGTATACCTATATAATATCCGGCTCTGGCTTATCCAAGGACCAAAATATAATGGATAAGTACGGGATCTCAACTATGAATATGGAACATTTCCTATCATAAGAAGCGATTAAGTAAACGATTATAGCAGATACTGGAGTGGAAATTCCTTTAAGAATTTGCTTGGTGTATGGAATATTCGGGGGCTTTGGCTTACCTAAGGATAAAAATATAAATGCTCTATAAGTATCTCTGCTATATGAAAATTTCCTATCGTAAGAAGCGACTCAGTAAAGGATTATATCAGAAGCTGGAGCTGGCAATATCCGATCGTACACTAATAACATTATACTACAGTACGGAGTAGTAAGCACTACGGCTACGGTCACTAATTCGATTGAGATTGTGAGACATGGTGATTAGAGTAAGACTAGCATAAGCATAATCAGCCTATAAAGTTCCCACTGCTGGGACACAGACCTCCTCTTAGTCAGAGAGAGTGGGCCGTAATTCACCTCGCAGGCCCAGTGCGGGTTGGTAGATGTCACATGTCTTCGAACTTTTAGTTCTAGGACATGCCGGTTTCCTCACAATGTTTTCCTTCACCGTTTTGTGACACTAGATCAGTAATATTCATTCGTAGTTTCATAACCACATATAAATTTACCAAATCAACTAAAGCAAAAATATTTTTCCTGTAGACAATACTTGTTAACGAAGTTATTTCTGAACAAATAATGAAATTGATAAATCGAAAATTACCGGGAAGTCAAATGCGCAAAATAGTTCATCATACAACTAACTGCTAACGATTAATTAATTATTAAAATAGTTTCGTATTGTTAAGTAATCACGTCCATTGGCTGTTTGTTGGTCGTAAAATTAATCAGCGTTTCCACATTTACATGGCATTGCGTAGGCTATGCAGGTTTCTATTAACTAATAGGCAGTTTAGAGTACGTATAATGTTATATTGTAATCCAAAACTATTGTATTGACTGTGTACATATTATCCTTTATATTCAGTTCCTTCAATTATAATCCTATTATGTTTTTAAATCCTCACTCACTTCATTGCAACAACTTACAATATTACTTATCCCAAATTCTCTATCTCTCTCTGTAGCACCTGAAGCTGCCTTCTGCATCCAGTCGTCTTTACCATCATTTGTTTTGTTAGAGGACGTTGATTGCTGCTCATACTTTTTACTGCTATTGTAGTTTTGCTAACTAGCAATTTTGCCGTTCTACCGGTCCTCCGGTAGCTAAGGTTCTAAGCTACCCACACTTTGTACTACGATTGTAATATTAACAATATTGCATTAATTGAATCAAATGATTGTATTTATCTGATTTATTTCCTTCCACTACTTCGGTATAGAGAGCGGCCTCGTCGCCACCGTCCTTGGGCCTGCTTCCACTTAGTACACTGATTTTATTACGCTGCTACTGTTTACAATCGCAAATATTATTATCTTTCACATTAACAGCGATTACGCGAGTAACACCTTATAAATAAATCGTCTAATGTATGTTTGTCTGGAACGTCAAATGGATTTTTGTTTATAAATCAATGAGTTATGCTGATTGGAATTTATGATCAATGCAGAGTATTCTCTTTCTGAGATTTATTATGCTTATAGAATATCTTCGAGATCGGCATTAACAATGGCATCATGGTTCTTGTTCAGTCTCATCGTCAATTATATCGTGTCTTCAGACCTAACAATCTCACATACAATTTGCTATTTACTTGAGCATCCATCAGTTTCAGCATAGACTATATGAAAATATTACTATAATATTAAATTAACCAATGATTATTCATTATACTAGTCAGTCCTACAGATTGCTACGAAATATATGACGTATGTTTAAAGAGATACAAGATTACAAGCTAGTGTAAAAATACACAAACTTATCACCTCCCACTTTTATAAACAACACACGTTGATAATCTTGTATCCTCGCATTCTCGGATCAGTATGCGGCTAAAGTACAAGATTCAATAAGAATTTGAATGAAATTGCATCGGAATGAAGGTCACTCGACTGCTTACGGCATCCTACTGCAGGTGAATGGCCGGCTGGCGCAGGAGTCGCTACAATATCTATATCCAGAAATGGCTGTTGCTGTTTGATTTGCTAAGATAAGTATACTTTGTTTGAGTGTGTATTGAAGGTAAAATGTTTTAGTTAATGCAGAAAATGACAGAAAATTATCGCTTTGTCATAAATCTATATCTATCAGCATATCTATGATTTAGCTCAACAGTGCTGTTGAGCGTTGGGCTCATAGATCATTATAAGAAGTATTGAAAGGTCTCTTACTATTAATATGTCGGCTGTCAATTTACTTCTAGCTTGGACGCTAAAGCTCTAAGGACGAAGCTTATGACACTGGTAACGCTATTTAGTGACGACAGAAGTTATGCATTCCAGTACAAAAGGTTGTCACTGTCGTCATTAACACTCACGTCGTCAGTTCCCACAACAAACTCATTATGCAATTGTATTAACCCTTAACCCGCCATATCTATGCAAAACGTACTCACAAGCAGTAATTTAGCGCTCATCGTAACTGCTCAACCCGTTAGGACATTGCATTTATCCACATGAATGAATTGTATTGCGGTACCGTAGAGTAACAAAATACAACGACATAATGCGTCCAGTATGAAGCGTTATTATAGCCATAAAACGCCAAGAAGACAGACGTTTGCGGGTATTCTCGTCACGATAATGCAAGGCATGTTTCGCGCAGCCTGTATTATAGAAGGTTCAACAAACATTTCCAATATATTGCCTGTCTTAATAAAACTTTGCGGGACCACAATGTTATCCATGTAAGTTGTACTTACAGTTGTAGTTGTGCTCATTGCAATTGAACATCCAAACCTGATATCTTTTCTGTGATCGCTGTAAGCGGCTTGGTGACCTCCTTTTAGAAGAGGACTACATAAAGTTGATCAGAGCTTATCCAGTGCATTTGTTCTGTAACTATTGTCGACGCAATTAACATTTTCTACAAACTCCAGTTGAGGGCCTGCCACAACTGCCTTTGTCCGACTATGTTAGGTTCGTCTTCCAGTCTCACTAGATGCAGCTGAATACCAATGTTTAACATGAAGCGACGGCCTATCTGAACTCGCCAAACTAGTTACTGGGTAATACGATACCCCTTGGTAGGACGGATTGTCAGACTTTCGGGCTTCTGACTACCCCTAACGACTGCCAAAGATCCACGAATGATAGCCGTGGCCAACCAAGGCACGGAGGGGTCTTGATATGTATAGATGGTCACCCATACCTACACGGACCGACCGCGGCAAGCGACCCGTGTGGCTGTTATTACATAGCCACAAGCCCCAGTTTAGGGCCTCTCAGCAGCTTTATTCAGTTGATCCGATCCGGCGTATCACAACAATAAACAATACAAACTGGAAAGTGATATGGCAGAATTAAAAGGTACAAGTACATTCTGTACTAAATTACATACCATTAACACACCCATAGCCTGCAAGGTCGACCGGTCCATGCATTGCACGTTTAGGTATGGATGCAACTGAATGAGGCAAAATCTTAGTGTTTCATTTTAATGATGTCAAGCCAAGTCTGTGTAGAAGTGAGACGCTGACAATCTCAACTTTTATAACCTGTTACATGTGTACTATGTATATCTTTTTACATATAATAATTAAAATAGTAACGAAGTCAAAACTGTACATTGGATATTTTTGAAAAAGTAATTGCTACGAGGCGTGAGAACAGTCTGATGCCGAAAATATAATATTTAGAATTTGTTGTGTGTTTTTGTTCTGGATGTATGTTTCGGATTGGCGCAAAAAACGACTGCACGGATTTGGATGAAATTTGGCACACAGATAGTATATAACCTGGATCCCGGTAGTTTGTTACGAGGGATAGTTTCCGATATCCACGCAAGCGAAGGCGCGGGGAAAAGCTAGTACTGATATATATAATTACTGATAGATATAAATAATGTTAGAATTATTAGTTTCCAAACAAATATGCAGTACAGAAAACTACAAATCAACTCTAATCTTTTGCGTCTCAACTGCAAAATAATACATCTTGTTTCAGACCAGCTGACTCATTTGTTTGTCTTTTATCTTAGCTTAATATCTCAGAAATAGACACATCACGATGACAGCAAACAAGCAAATCAGATGCACTTACTGGATTAGCGCATACATAACCATTATCACAAATGTGTGCGTGAGCTAGCGACCCAATTGTTTGTTGCTACGCAGTGTAATGATACGTCCACCTGTGTGTGTGAGCCAATGACATCGTCAGATTCTATATGTGCGTGTGTAACATGCATTAATGTGGCGCTACCAGCTTCAAATATTTCGGGAATATTGGATTTGTTACTGTGCTGATCCGACCAACACCAGACTGGGTCATGGTTGTCATGTAATCTACAAATAGAGCAACATTTAGCATGACTAATGGATAATCGACAGTAAAACAACATCGTTTTCTCCTCCATTTTCATTTTTATGATGACCCATACAACTGCACGATTATTTCCTAAACTACGAGTATTTCACTCTCAGCAGTCTCAGAATTTCAGTTTAATATTTAATTGTTCTAGTTGGCTCTGTGTACCGACAAAATTTCGTCAACCACAACAATTAATATAATTTACAACTTACTCAACGCGAGCTAATTACGAGCAGTACCATAACAGTACTACATATTACTTTAATTTCGAGGTTCTATGAACAGATTATGAGTATTATGTATGCTTATTAACCCATTAGTAGGTCAATGGTCCTTCATAACGTCACATTTCTCTTCATATTTTATAAATATAACGAGAACATAGAGCTCTTCAAGCAACATACTATTTATCCCGTAAAAAAGTAGCAGTAAAATAAACAAAACATCTTTAGGTACTCAATTATCAGTCTACAGGTGCCACTAGTTATCTGTCACTCCAACAAATACGCCTAACAGCACTCACTCTCTAATTGAATGGTCAATTAGCGTTGAGGCTTCCGCAGAAGTTTTAGAATTGTAAATTCTAGATCCGTTTCCTATAGTATCTCTGTCGTCCACCTCGTTACATTAAGACCTTGCAGAATCCCTCTCCAGCTACTACAAAAATCACGGTCTCTCCAGAGAGCGCCTACAAAACGTTTGATCCATGCTCCAAATATCAAACGGGAACACTTGACAGCCAGTCTAGTGCGTTACGAGTACCAAAAACTCGGAACATTGCCAATGTTACAATTTTTTTAGCCATTCCTTTATATTTATTGAGTTCGGGAATCGTTTCGTATGTTTAATTACTTGAAAAGTTAGATATAGTACTTATTGCATTATTGTATATTGAATTTTCAATCTTTGACTCGGTTTTCAGAATCTGCTTTTTGTTGATTTTAACTTCGTCGTCTTGACCAAGTTTTCTTCTTCTATTGGAGTAATGGAACATATTATACTTTATAGTTATGAACTCATTCAATTAATGTTTGTTTGTGTGTTGCTATTTAGTTCTGCTCACTCAGTCTATCGTAATCCTTACAAACCACAACACCCGCTGCTGAGTGGCAGCCGGTATTTACAATTTTTTTTTTTTTACTATGCTATATTTGGTCTTATGTTGATGACAATTTGGCGTCGATGCAAAACGTTCGTCTATTCACAAACACAATGTATCAAGCCTATTATTGTATGTGTGCTATTAAGTATTCGATTCTTCAATCTGTTTTGGATCAAGCTTTTGTCTTTCGTCAGAATATCGTTTCCCTGCCTTTGACTCCATCTTTTCTGCCCATTTGCAATTTCATAGAAGAGCTCCCAAGGTCTCCAAATTTTATTTTATATTCTTTGCTAACGATCTACATCTAATCGACACAAAAGAACGATTTTCTCAACTATTTATAACTGGCGAACTCGATATTATCAATCTTACAAACATTAAATTGATAACGGTTATTTGTAAAACATTTGTTACTGGACAGTATAAAAAACAACAAAAATCGTTGATACGGAAAAATGTTACATTCTTACAAGGACAAGAAAATTGTTAGTTTTCCACGTGTTACCGTTTCAAAGATTTCCGATATAATGACTTCACCAACTAGTTTGTATGCCCGTTACACAAACAACGGTCTAAAATAAATAGCTAGCAGCAAACGTGACCAATGGCCGGCTAGGTTTCATAACAAGGGCTAGATATTTCTAGATCATAGGATACAAGTGTACCAACGGTAAACCGCAAACTATTGTAAAGGAAGCCTTGATGTTGAAAGCAACTGAATTGAATATTAAAAAAAAACGTGTATTGAAACTTGTTGATATAAAAGTGGTTTGGAAGTAGCGCGGTATTCTATTTGGTTTTAATCATGATTAAATTGCTGATCAACGAAAGTCAATAAGTTGATAAATTGAATTGAGAAACGAGACTTATTTTGGTTCACCAGATTTCTCTTTTTGGGACGATGTAATAGAAATACGTACTTAAAATGCCGAATCAGGACTTCGTTGATTTACATTCAAAATACTAACCTCCTTGAGAAAGAAAGCCTAGCTCAAAATTCCTGAAAGAATAGCATGTAAAGCCTAGTGATATAGTTAAAAACAAAAAGGTTATTTGAAAGGTTCTCCATGTTTCGTAGTACCACTTGAAAAACATACAGGTGAATCAAACAAAGCAATGATGTTTCGTATATCTGGCAGTGGAACGAACGACCTGTCCATTGTTAGCCTGACAATACAGCCATCAGTCAAGTCTTGAAGGATCTTTGAGATAGTTTGACCGTTGTGCCTATTGTAATGAAATCATTTGATGGTATTATGGCTTCCCTGCATATAGGAGCAAGAAAGGCTTGATGTGCTTATTAGCCAATGATTGTCCAATACAATATGGTTGATGTTGTAACAGACATAGCGTTGGGTTTGCCACCCGACACTACTTAGTTTATCAACAAACGTTTCACTTTATCAACGAATGCCAATATTATTGCCAAACGGCGAACATTTAACAGAAAGGCAATGACATTGACTTTAACATTTTGAGGTCAATGCTAGGGATTCCGTCAATTATAATATAATTGAAATATTCATTAGATTAATATAAATAGGAGCTCAGAGAGATAGCTGTAAACCGGAAATGAATGCGGAGAATGTTATCTATAGCGGTACTGCGGTACAACACAGGTTTAAGTTATTTAAAGGTAACGTGTGACTAACTGTCCAAATTATTTTCACACATTATGACAATTTGACACATCTAATGTCTGCTACCACGCTTAATTTGGCTATGAATTTTTAGCTGGTGACAAACGGAGATAGACTTGCATTTTTAACAATTATAAAGGCATAAAGTGTTAAGGATCTCAATACAAAGATGATCAAAACGCAGAAGAACGGCTCCAAGGCAGATTATAATTATACCTACCATAAAAAAGAACTTATCCCTCGATCATTCAGTTTCCGACGTTAAATAGTCTCATTCACGTGAACGTCGCAACAGCGAGTACTTCATAGGCCGCTACATTCATCTCAGGTTTTTATTGCATGATTGTCGTCGGTTGTCATCTTGGGAACACCAATTACAATGTTGCTTCGACCGTGGCGTATTCAGTTAACCTTTGCTAGAGTAACTGCCGCGTTATGACAAATATTTCTGCGCGGGAATACTTACATGAATGCAGAGTATGCTATGGATGTCTTCGAAAAGATTCGTTCTTACTGTCGTGGGATTTCAAAAAGTTAGAACATCATTTATACATTTTATACCCATGAAGACTTGCGTTGTGGGATATTTTTTGACATACATTGTTGGCATCTTGGTGTGACTTCTAGATATGATAAAAACCACGTGAAATCAATGATGTGGCCCCAAAACGTACAACCAGAGAACTGTGAAGCATTTAAAAATAGGATACACCAATCATATGCGACTACATGCGTTTTTTATAGACGATTTCACACGTAAAGCTGTTAAATTCATTGAAGGAAGCCCTCATTTTTTCTTCCTAAAACAATTCTATACCTGCTAACTTACGCTTTACGCAAATTCATTATTGGTGAGTGCTTTCCCCCTTTATGCTAATTACCCTTGATTTATCCCTAATTTTTGTTTAATGTTGAAAGAGTCCTAGTTTAATTTTAGACTCGTCTGTATTTAGCTTCATATTTGTTTATGTGTTTTCAGCTTTTATTTATTATTAAATATCATTATGTCCAATTTGTTTATTCAAGTCTGCATGGTAGCGTTTGAAAGCGAGCCAGAAATCCCTCGCCGAAGCAAATTATCGAATGATATGATATCTAATAGGTTCAGCTACAAGCAGCCAATCTGTCTATTGCTTTTGTCTGGATTTCTAAGTCCACCTGAAACAGCATTATATCACTCACTATTTTAACGTCTACGAGATTTACAGTCGTTGCAGCAGTAATTCTCCGATCAAGTGCTGTTTATTGCTTCTAAACTTTATTTATAATTGGAGTGAAACAACACACCAGCTTCAAGTATGATTCAGAATAATTTGCATAAAATCAATAGATATAAAATTGCACAAAAATGTCGAAGTTTCTCCGCACACCTGTTGCTAAACATGCACTACAGTTAAAATGGAGATTAGATACTTGATGCTAAAATGGAAACTAGTACCTACAGGTTTGTCTCAAGACCAACAAAACAAAGGAGAGAAAGCAGAAACTATGAATGATAAGAATTGTATACAAGGTATTCCAAATATTATTGCAAATCTTACAAATAAACGAAAGATGAATGAACTTCATATTTATGCGAATAATTAAAAGGTCCGCTTTTACAAATCACCATAACATTGAGTAAAAGTAAATGGTAATATTCTAGTCAAACACGTTCCACAAAAACGACGTCTTAAGTTTCTTTGAGGCCGAGCGTCTGCCTAAAATATGTAAAAAAAGAAATAGGAAAGATCTTGACGATAGCGTAATCCAAATATACATAGGAAACATAAAAAAAACTGGTAAATTCAAATAAATTATGAACAGCGCCGGATTTCCCTTAGTACAGCCAAAAGTACATAGTTACAGTTGGAACGTACATAGCTATACAAAGTAATATAGTCGAAAGCATTACTAAACAAGAAATAATGTTCACTACACCAACAAAATAGTTTCCAGTGAAAAACGTTAAAACAAATAAGTTAGGCAAGCAAACAAAGCGAACTTATCGACGCCTATTTTTAGACAGCACATGTTTGACGGGGCGGGCCGAGTGCAATATACATATTCATAGTGTCGTCCGTCCGTCTAGCAGTTCCATTAGTCAGCAGTATATTCTAATTATTACTTATTCTTCAAATTATTCTTGTATTATCTGAATGGTCAGTGGCTATGCTTACCACTTTTCTGTTTTTTTCTCTGCTTCTGCTTCTATCATATTTGAATTTCGTCTATAACTATTTGTATAACTTTTTAAAGGTTGCTTATTTAATTATTACTGGTCTTTTACATATTGCTTAAAATTCTAGAGCTTGAATATGACTGTGCTACCGAGATTAAAAAGATGTAAGTAAAAAATTAGAAGAAGACGAGACGAAATTAGTGCAACGGAAGTCGAGGCGACGGATCTAATTAATATGAAACCGAACTAATAAGACGTTATAAATACAAGTAAGAGATCGTATGACGATGACTGAAATTGTGTGTGGCCATCAGTTTTTATTTTAATTTTCACACAGGTTTGTAAAGTATGAACATTATTTACGCTTGCAATATAGCCAATCTCAACGGAGACTAGCCATTTACGCGAGAGATATAGTATACAAGTGTGTGTGCAGACACAGGGCACTCACTTTTCTCTCATTCTCATAGTCCGATGGTACGGTAATCCGACTCGAATATACTCTGTATGTGGCATGCATTGAATATTGATAAACATGTCAAACTTAACAATACAGAAATAGAATTCGATTTGAAAGATGCTGATAAGAATATCTTGAAGCAGATATATACAGTAACAAAACATCACCTACGAAAGTAAATACAAAACAAGAAGAAAATATTAAACCATGTGTTAAGGTCATGGGAAATTGGAATCCTAAAAACCTCAGTGAAACTGAGCTCAGTATTTGATTTTCAATCAAATATACAAGTTTTTGACAGCCCGTTATTTACAACTTGTTTGCGTACGCGCTTAGAGAAACCGATGCTGAACGTCAGATGAGAATCTGAAGAGAATTTATTTGAAAGGGCCATTTCGCCTTTAGTTTTAATATTATCGTTCCCTAGGCAGCGTTTAATAGACTTGAGAGGTGAGGCAGTAATTGTTTTGATATTCATGAGCTGTTTTATGATGCTGGTGAGTTTTAGCAGGATATCTACGATACGGCGTTGGGTTGGGTAATTTTAGCAGCCACTTCATATACCATTCTTGTCTTGAAAAAATAGTAGAAGAGATTTTTAAGCGCGTAGTGATTCTTCTTATATCTTGGTTGAGTCAAAGTAGGCTGTGTTATATAATCTCGAGTGTTTAAATTTTCTTCGCAGTGTGGCTCGTCCATACAACACTGTAAATATAGCTTGTCTACTATTTGTTAGTGTAATATTTTTGCAATACAAACCCTAGTTTAGGATGTTAAAAAATTATCAAGTCCATCGATGCAGAACGTTTCGGAAATCGCATCAGTTTCCTGGAAGGTGCCAATCTTGATTAATTGTTGTTGCATTTCTAATATTATGATTTACAAGCATTCTTCTATTGTTTCACGGTGTTTTACTACTTGTATTTATTATCATGCTCAGTACAGTACCTAATTTCTTAATGGGGACTTACCGTGTTCTTCGATATCACAATAAAAAATTCTTCATGCCTGCCTCCATAATTATGTATTAGTATCGTGCACAGCTTATAAATCACAATTATTTACAATAGAACAATAACTCATTTTCATTTAATTGAAGAAAATGAGATGACGTCTACATACATCGTGTATCGGCATTCATCGTGAAAACACCGTAGATGTTTTATTTTATTTACATATTTATCTTTGTGAATGAATACTTTCTTCTTCAGAGGAAGAATTTCATCAATTCCTTTATCAAAGTTTCCTATAGTTGTTTGAAATCTTCGGATTCTACTTTCTTCATCATCATCCACAGGCCGACTTGACCCACTACTGGATTCTATTTTATTACTTACTAACTGAACCAACAGACGTTGTCCTGTCAAAATTTCAATATGGTCTTGAGTTCATACAAAAACCCCAATGATAACGAACTTTCCGTTTTCCCGAATTTTCCAACTTTCCTAGCAACTATTCAATTTTTTACATAAAAATATGTTTCAGACAGTTACGAACAGTTTTTAAAATAAAAAATAGCCACATCGGTCCAACCATTCTCAAGTGATGCGATGCGCTTTTTTTTTTAAACATAGATTAATTCATGATTGTCTCACTACACTCTTCTTGCTTCCTAACAATTTGTAGTTCAGTATGTCGTCACACGGTTCTTCTATTTTCTTCTGCAACAAACAGTGAATAACTGTCACAAACGTCGATAGCGGGTCTAGTAGTACAATCGTTTCGATTGGTTGATGACCTACCGTTTACCAGCATAGTGGTATTCTCCTTAATAGACTACGCAGTTTAAAGCAAATGCTGTGTCATTCTACGTCTTAGCTTGTCAATATATGATAGTTAAAACTTTTCTTGTTACTCTTTTGTGTTTGTAACCTACATTCATAGCGGTTGCTTTATGTACACACGGCTACACATCAAGCTATGCAAAACCAGTATTGGCTGACCGTTCATTGTGAGAAATATCATACAAAGTGAGGCCAAGACAAACTGGTTTTGTATAGATTGACGTGTAGCCGTGTGTACATATGTCTTGAGTCTTTACTTACTACCTTTTACCGTTTACACAAGCATCATCTATGCTTCCCTCATCGGTCCAAGTTCATCCCCATTTTTCATGTCCCACTTTGAATGATTTTCCGTGGAGCTGCGTGTAACATCTGATTGAATGTTCCATGGACATATGTGAAAAGTAAAACAATTCCAATTATTTCATTAAGTGTAATGCGGTGAAACAGCCTTGTAGAGGTGTCACGTCCTTAATGAAAGTAGAATTCAATTAAAACTAACAATGATAGAAGCAAAAACTAGAAAAGACAATAGTAGGTAATTCAATAATTAGGTAATCACTATAACTGTCTTGATGATTAATCAATAAAATTACCAGAAAACATACGCAAAGGACGTGAATAATGACCATCCTTATTTCAATACTGTTAAGATGAAAAATAAAAAATCGTAATATTCACCGCCGCATACACACAATGAGTGTAATTAGAGGCCTCGGTCAAAGACAATCGAAAACGAAAGGAAGCGGCCGCGGATGTGACGTCACACAAGTCATGATTAACGACGGACGTAACCGAGGTAACCGCTTACACCTGATTGTCACTTCCGAAAATGTAAGTTGAGTTCTTAATGTGTGACTGAGATCCAGAAAGATATACACATTATGGTAGAGTCTACCTAGTGCTGCATTAACCCAAACAGTTCTACTGCTACTACTAAATTTATTAACCTTATTATTGGGCCCTATCGCAATTTTCAGCATGTTGGAAATTCAATGCAAGAAAACTAGGTCTCGTAGACTTAGAGTAACCTTTAAGCAAGCAAGGATATTATCTGATTTTGAATTTGGACCAACTGTATATTGTACTTAGATATATTGGTTCAAATTGGTGTAATAATAACACCCCTAATTAGAACAACGGTGTTCACAACGGAGAAGCCTTCATAAAACATGCAACTCTCCGCCTGACGAAATTTGAAACACGCACGAAAACCTAATCAAAATCAAAACCTTATTATATAATATAATAGCTTCATCCATTTCATGGTGTTGCGCGCATTACGCTGGAACAATGGAAGTAGTGGCCGGTCGATGACATTATACGCGTTTGGTATGTCCAATGGATTATCAGTTATGTGTCGCGGACTTTAGAACTGTGACGTTTGTAAGGACTGTTTTATTACTTGTTTGGGCATGTGATTTTCCGGTGTTGTTGGTCATGGTTGGCTTCTGACAAGATTTTGATTTGCAGCCAAAATTGGATTTCTGCAACTGTTCCATAGATCAATATCTAGGTCTAAACTTGCTAGAACCATCAAGATCTCTGAAGCAGCTCAATTTATAAGTTTAATATACATAGTTTACACAGATTCGGATAGGTTTCCATTATTCTACTGGAATTCTATTTATATTCCCTGAAGGATATTAAACTAACGAAGAACTGATTGTTTTTAGTGAAAGACATTTCACCACAATGCAAAAATTACAATGAAATGACATAAATGAAGCAACATGTATTATTCATCATATTATGACTGAATGTAAAAATTTAATGCAAGAAGTAATTACGAAAGCAAATCAAAATCGCAATACCCATTAGTAAAATCTGATGATCTTCCAACAGCCTTGCATAAAACGCAACCGTTGAACAAATCGCAGTGTGCTCAGGTGCGAAGTATGCATGTTTTGCAAACAATGCAGCAATGAGTGCTGAAGGCTACAAGGTCACAGAATGACTGATAGTATGTGTGCTCTTATGAAACGAATGTATGCTGTCGTCTGGAAACATAATATTGTGTGTCTTTGGGATAATGTTTTTCGCCATGTCGATTACGATCATAAACAAGAATTAATGTCATTTCCTGCGTGTCTTGTCAGCTGCACGTTACAGGAACTGATGAACGATAGTGATGGCGCCAAAGACGAAGCCGAATTCTGGGCCGAGTCCATTTAGATACATCCATTATCGTATCGACTGATATTATAGTATCGATGGCAATCTATATATACAATGTGTAACTGAATTAATGCACATTATGAAAGTAGTTTGTTCAGAATCGTTTACTGAATCGATTTCTGTAATTTTTAGTATAGGTAATATTTTATCCCAAAAATAAATAAAACTACGTAAATTACTGTCACACTACCGCTGTACAGGCAAAACAAACCAAAATGGATGAAATACCCACTAAGCTAGACGCTTAAACGAGTGCGACTGTGTGCATGCGTAGATTTGTAATCTATACTTATAATAAATCTGTAGAAGTGAAAATTCTGTACATTGAAAATATCAAAAAAATAAATGGCAGGGGTGTTACTAGACCGACACCGAACCCAAAAATGTGATTAAAAAAATTTTTGTCTGTCTGTCTGTTTGTTCAGGCATCACGCAAAAACTACCGGTTCGATTACGATGAAACTTGGTATAATTATTCTTTAATATCCTGGGCACCACACTGGGTACTTTTTATCCCGGAAAAGTATATACAATAAAAAACAAACTTAATTTTGCGGTTCGATCCCTACACCCATTACTGTGTCAACCGCAAATAATAAGTTTGTCGTAGGTTACGTCACCCGCAGTGGAGTTCATTTTTATTCCTTTTAGTTTTTAGAGTTATTTAGGTTTATTTTCATATAAGTCGTAGGTATAGATTTTAATTTTAAAGTATAGGTAGCATATTTGATAGTGTACGTAGTGACCGTAGGTTATTTTATAATACTGTTAGGTAGGATTAGTCATTCGTTTAGATATTAGTTTTTAGGGATTTTGCTTTCTATTGAGTTTAGATTAGTTATCATCAGAAATAGGTTTATTTAGGTAGGTATTTAATTTTCTGTTATTGAGTTTTTTTTTTTATTAGGTAAAGATATCATATAGGTACCCTCTTAATCACCACTAATGAGACACAATTGGTTTTCTGTTGTTATTAGCCACAAAGGGCCCGCGAGATAGATGGCATTCTGGGGAAGCACATACATTTTATCCTGTTAGCACGTTCCCGTAGGATAATTTCCGACATCCACGCGGGCGAAGCCGCGGGCAGAAGCTAGTGTGACCATAATTTTCTCCCACAATCAGTATAACTAATTTATTAAAAAAACAATGTTTTTTACATAATAATAAAAATTCAGTGTATGTATTATGATTATAACATAATATTCTAATTGGGGTGTCTGGTGGTGTGCGTTAATTCCGTGATATGTTGTATATATATATATATATATATATATACAACATATAACATTCTTGTACTTTATATATATATATATATATATATATATATATATATATATTTATATATATATATATATATATATAAAGTACAAGAATGAATACGTTATTTTGACAGCCCTTTCTAAAATCTAGTATAATTTAATTTTTAAAGCATTTCATGATTCTATTCTCAGGCGCCTATTTACGTATTGATCGGGAACTTAAACACGTTTTGGGTATACATAATGTAGATCCATCGCAGCTTACTTAATTAAAATTTTGACATTAATCATCAGTAATCCTGAATTGCTCTCAAAACGGCGAAAGAAAACATCGTGGCTAATTATGCTTATGCTAATCTTGAAATGTATTAAAGCATTGTTTTATAATTGCCTTTGTGCTTGTTTCCTTTAGAACTAGACTGTTTCAATTAAAATGTTGTTTTTACAATAACCAAGTACACATCCAACTACATGCCTCGTTACCAATTTCCCCGCAATTGACATACGCATGACGTCATTGAAAGCAAATATATATTAAACAAACCAGCAGTTATTTCCAGCTTATTTCACGGTCCTCAAGCATGGCGTCACAATAATAAGAGCAAACATTTAATTAGTAGATGATAAGCTTAATAGGTCCAATGTGGGTGTGACAACTATCGCATAATGCTGTCTACATGTCGCATTACATTAGCATTTACTACCTTTTAATTAGGTAATAAGTAACTGGTTAGTGTAATGTACGAGTATGTACCTAGTAAGTTATTGTGGGTAAATTGATATCGTTGTTATAAAGTATTGGAGGTAGTCGAGTTGATGTAGCATTTTAGCCAGTCATTATACTTGTGCCTGTACAGTCACGAGCAAAAGTATGTATACACTCTGCTTTTTTCAACAGCGATTTACTCCTTAATTTTTGAATGAAATTTTATGTTGTTACGAACATAGCATTTTCGAACCAATAGCTTTATATAATGTGTCGTATTTCAACGTTGCATTCGATATTTCACGAAAAAATCGCAATTGAAAGTTGCCAAGTGTTGACATATTGGTGCTCGTGACTGTACGTTGCTACGTGTATTATTTATTCCTGTATCCAGTGTTCTCCTGACCCAAGAATTGTTCAGTGGCGGCGAGGATAAACTAAACTGTAAACAACCTTAATAGATAAGGCGTGTCAGTGGAGAATTCGTTAACGGAAAAAAAATGTCACTCGGTAGGATTACAGAGTTAGACATACATAAGGACGATTGGAGAATATACGTTGAACGTCTTGAACAGTACTTTATAGTAAACAAAATACCGAGTGAGTTACAAGTGCCGACTTTAATCACCGTTATGGTGTGGTTATGGGTGCAGCTAGCCGGAGTACATAAATTCGCCAACTACGCCGAATAAAAAAACGTTTGAACAGATTACCTTAATTATGGAGAAACACCTTTAGCCGAAACCGAGTGAGTTGGCTGAACGTTACAAATTTCGAAATCGCAAACAACTTACCAATGAAAACGTATGGGATTACGTAGCTGTTTTAAAAAAAATGTCAAAAACTAGTGGGTTCGGAGCGTGGTTCGAAGAAAGTTTGAGAGACCAGTTGGTTTTCGGGATTAATAGCGAAACCATTAGACAAAGAATGTTTGCAGAAGCTAAGTTAGATTTCATGAAGGCATAATATAATTTGGCCGTAAGCATGGAGGCGGCAGAGAAAGATGCAGCAGCCGTAGTGGAAGGGTCTGTTAGTGCAACAACTGCAAGGACTTGCATCACGGTTAGTGAGTAGATAAGTAGGTAGTAGAACCATTGACATTGGCTCTACTACTTTTATTGATTTACCTCTGTCAAGAAGCAATTTTTACGGAAAATGAATAAAACCCACTCAATTTTAGTACCTGTCAAACCGGTCTAACCTTCAAAACTAATAATGTATCTACATAAACTATTGGTTGTCTGCCACTAGGTACCAACTAACATTTGACACCTGCATTTCACATTCACAAAAAATCGAAAGGCTTCAGAGTCTAAAAAAACACATTTTCGGTTATCTGTTTTGTCAAGTCCTCGACCGCACATAGCCGTCAGAAAAATATTGGTCGTCGATTTGATTGAAACCTTCTATCCTATATCTATGGTTGAAACTGTCAATATTTTCGGATTTCGGATTTGTGAACTGGGGGTCTACGCCGAAGTAGTATCGGCCGAATGTTCGGCCGTTTCCTGCTATGAAGTTACTACATATTTGGTTCGGTCGGTCCCGATCCTACACTCCTACACTCTTTCGAATATTGACTATGGTCCCGACCCAACTGAGCCGATCCGAACTTTTTTCGCATTCTTTAATAATTTTCGGTTCGGCCATGTGTCGGTCCGATCCGAACATTCGCACTTTGCACTTCGGAGTAGGCAATCAACGTTCGAAGGAGTCCTCTAAATGCAGGGGGCATTTAGAGGACTCCTTCGAACGTTGATTGATGTTCGATTCGGCACGAAAGCGTATCTAATGGTTGTGAATAGCTGTGCAGGCTTACTAAGAGATTTGGTTCTTGATCCCAGAAACCGAGTATTTCTATAAAAAGTATACCCTTTCCAACAAAAAAGAATTTTTCAAATCGGTTGGCAAGCGACGGAGTTATGCGCAAACAAACATTAAAAAAAAAATATATACAAACATCCGAATTGAGTACCTCCTCCTTTTTTAGAAGTCGGTTAAAAATACAGTACACGGATTCCAATATAAAACAAACTACAACAAACCGTCCGGTGCACCAACAGGAACAAAGCAATAAAGTTGGAATGGTAATAGATTAAATAATAATTGTTGCACTCATTCCTGCGGCGTACTAAACCTAGATATCCTTGCGCTACCAACTAGTGTAGGGTTACGCGGTAGGTATGATGAAATCGGTGAAATATATTCGTGTTGCACTGGATATTGTTGCAGGACAGTTCCCGCAATATCCTAATTTAGATTCAGATCAATATTATCGTCACCCTAGTAGCTGGCCTCTGCTAGACATAAGCCTCCATTGCAAGCCGCAAACGAAACGAAATAAAGATCTTCGGCCACTCTGTCATACACGTATTAGTTACATAGTTATTCTGTGGTCATACTAAGGTTTACTTTATTTCAAAACTATTCAAGGGCGGATGACTCGTTAGAGTATACAGTTTACGTTTATATCATTCATATTTAAGTTTGAAAACCTCGAACTCGCAAATAGATAACTAATTTAGTGCGTATTTTTCCTCCATGCTGCAATTCTCATGTATCAACAACTAATAAGCCCCTTTCTTTGTTCACAGCTCCTTCAAAACCTTGGCAAGGTAGACCGGACCCTCGACGACATATTTGAAGAACACCTGCAGAACTTCAACAGGCAACACCAGCAGGCCACCAGGCTTCAGAAGGAGTTCAATAACTACATAAGATGCATACGAGGTGAGGACTTTTCATTGATTGACGAAGAGTAACATACATAGGATAAATTATGCTCAAAGTTTCCCACATCAGGACAAACATAACATATCTTTTTATGAACCTATTAGCGGGTAGCTAATAGGTTCATAAAAAGATATGTTATGTTACCTATTGGTTACCCTACAGATAGAAGACCACTGAACAGACAGCTGTGCTGCTAGGGAGTTAGTTGCGCCACTTCTTGTTCCCATCGAAAGCACTAGAAAGTGGTGAAGGGCGGGCGTTTTGAGGGACTGTCTTCAGTAATTTTGACGTTCGAAAAGTGCTGATTCTCAGCCTGATTTGAATAAATGACTTTTGATGTTGATGCTTCCAATAGGTTTTCGATTTTTAAGCTTTCCTCTCCGCTCCCCCAATTCTCCATGTGTTTTTATTTCGTCCATCAGCGCACTTACCGTTTCGACGTATATTTTTCCACTTTGGAGAAACCTGACACACTAACAAGATTTCTATTTGGGGCAATCTCAAATACCGATCAAGACATCGTCCCCGGTCACGCTAGGAACGATTTTAAAATTGTCGACACGTGCGAAACTGGACCGCCAGTTTTCTCATAATACTTAGCAGCTAGTTTGACCTAACCGCGAACTAAGAGGCAGGATGTGGTTGATCATTCCATCTCCACATCCTTTGTACCATTGTGTGATCACAAAGAACCAGCATTTGAGTTCCAAAGCACTCTTCCTGGTACTCCAGTTATAGACTTTCGCTAAATTGCGTCAATTCGATTAAAGGAATGACGAATAACTAATATTCGGATGTACAGAGATTCTTGAACTTCTTCTGGGTGTGTGCCAAGTGTGTGCACATATGCTACAACAAATAGTTCGCAGCTTGTAATTAGGTCTGAGTAGTGAAAAAGATAAATGAGTTACGCTGTAAAAAGGCGAAAAATCTCGGGAAATCCGACGATAGAAATGACACTACCATTTTTCTGAGCGATGAATGTACGATTGTCGTCATATAAGCTGAAAGACGTCCATGCTGGATATAAGTAGGTCTCCCCCAAGCATTGCCACAATGTGGTCTTTATTGGACGATGTCTAATCATTCCCTTTTACCGGTAAATATTCTCCTTTCCGAAGTGTCACGTGTGATGGGAGGGACCTTTATCGCATATCTAAATCAAAATTATATCTAATTTGATGTCTTCTGTCCTCCCCAGCGGTGCAAACAGCGTCGAAGACGTTAATGGAAGCCATCACGGAGGTGTACGAGAGCAGTTGGTCTGGCCACGACCTTCTGTACGTGCAGGCGCAGAACTTGGAGATGCTGTGGCAGGACTTCTCGCACAAGCTCGGCGACCAAGTGCTCATACCGCTCAACACGTACACCAACCAGTTTCCTGAAGTCAGGGTAAGTTGGAAAATAGACTTCACAGTGTAGTTGATTATTGCTACGTGTGGCGCTTCTGCAGGAAAGCTGATTGGATTTTTGTTATAAGCATAATCAGCCTATAGTGTTCCCTCCGCTAGGACACCCTCGCTAGCGAGGGAGTGGGCTGTAATCTACCACGCAGGCATAGTGCGGGTTAGTAGATCTCACATGTATTCGATTTTTTTTGGTTCTAGGACGTTTACTCACGATGTTTTCCTTTACCGTGTTGAGAGCAGTGGTGATGAATCGAATAATTTTTGTTGTAATTTGAAGTATTTTGTCATCCAGTGCTAAGTAGATACGTGTTGAAGAAAACTCAGTTCTGCACGGTGCACTAGATAGTTGAAACAGAAGCTCCGAAATAGTGATCGGAATAGACTCGATTTGTTTACCTCGCGGCTATTTAGCGCCCTCCATAACAGAATCTGTAGAATACGAGTTTACATCGCCTAAAAGTGCAGCATCAAACTACGTATACCTACATATTATAAATCAAGCTGTGAATTTAGGACTAGATAATTATCCCATAAATAACGTGCTGATGAGTTAAATGATTTGGGAGAATCAAATGAATGTAGTTATTAACCTTTTAATTATTTTAATAGAGTCTAAACGAGGTTAATTAGATGTGATATTTTTTAATCACACCTCAAATACAAGAGTTTACGCTCGAGGGATTCGACATCAGTTTCAATCAGGAGTTGAAACAACTTAAATACAGATATAATTTTTTTTTTCTGTCATCTGTCAGGCAGGATGACACCTCAAAATTTTCCGTGTTTTTCAATTTTAATGTATTTACTTTGAAAAATCATTAAGTTTCAAAATTCGCAATGAATGTGCGCAATATGGAAGGAGTGATGGGGCTATGGACAAATGCTGCACTTGCACGCTGCGTGAGCGTGCCCGAACCATCGCCACTCGTTCGATGTCCACCGCGCACAGAATTGATTGAAAGCAGCACATAAAGTGATTTTTTGCTCCATTGGTGTAATTGCCGTATGGCGTTCCAGTGTGAGGATAAATAAATATAACTATAACTTCATAATTACAGCTCTAGTTTAATTAATGTAAGTAATGATGTTTTACAGAAAAAGATCGAGAAACGTGGACGCAAGTTGGTGGACTACGACAGTCAAAGGCACAGCTTCCAGAATCTGCAATCGAACACTACGAAGAGAAGGGACGATGTTAAGGTAACTACAATAACCGTTTTATTAAATGAATATGTCAGATTGTTGCTAAAACGTCTTTATATCTGTTCCTAAAGGTTTACGATGTATAAAATACCTTCTAAAAATACTAAAAAAATCTAAGTATTTTTTTTTAGTTTTTCTCCCTTTCGTAACATTTAAATAATTTATTATTAAACATGTCTTGACCTACATTAGACTTCTTTATTGGAATGTCGGAATAGACTTCTTCTTTATAATGACATGTAACTATTTTGTCATAATCATCTTTGTATAGCATGATTAAATAGAAATCCTTCATCAATACGCTCAAAAACAAGTTCGTTCTAACTAACGAAGCTCATCATTGTGTTGCCTATATCCCAATTAATTTGGGGTTGACGGCACATGTCATTTTCTTCCATACTTCTCTATTAATAATAAGAAACTAAAGTTAACCTAATATGGCTTATTTTCCAGGTGACTAAAGGTCGAGAACAACTAGAAGAAGCCAAGCGCACATACGAAGTCCTAAACTCTGAACTCCACGACGAACTGCCCGCACTCTACGACTCCCGCGTTCTATTCTACGTCAACAATCTGCAAACACTCTTCTCGGCTGAACAACTGTTCCATTTTGAAAGTCATAAGGTGAGAGACTTGGTACGAACACGCTTCTTTTCTACTTTATTGTCTTATAATGATCCCCCTCTCCTTTTCTCCCCCGATTTTATAGAACTTGTAAAAGTAATAATGTAGGTGTGTGTGTCCTAGTCTGTGCTAAATAAATGTATTTTCTTTCTTCCTTTCTTAACACTGCCTAACCCAAACAACCCTGATGCTATACAGAGTGACAGGGACATCGTCGCGCAACCTGTGGGGTAATTCTCGTAATTTTAAGAACGTTCACAGTCTGATCTCAATCTCAATCTGTCAAAAAAACGTCCAATTTCCCTACATTTTGACAAGTTTTTGACATTTGTTTGTCGCCGAGATGACACTGCGACTAGATTTTGAACGTTTTAAATTACGGGAATACGGGCCCTGATATCATGTATTCAGTACATGAAACTGAACTGCGTTGAATTTTTTTGTCGGGTATTTAAAAAAATAAATTGCTGTTCCATACATTTTGACCGCGTAAGGATTGCACTTTTCTATGACAGCAGTTTTTTTTTTGATAACCGACGAAAACTATCTACGCTACGGGTTCACAGCCATGTGCTGAATTCATGGTCACAGTTTGCGCGTCGATGTCCCTGCCACCCTGTATGTTATGTTTAGTGTCCTTCCTAAATCATTTTATCTTGGGGCCTAAAACAGTTCCCTGAGGGACACCAAACTTCATAAATTTAGTTATAAGGAGAGTGAAGCAGTCACCTAAAAGTATGCCACCTCAAAAACTTTCTACTAAACTGGCAGTGTCTATTCCTGATTGCATTAGTCTAAAAACCCTTGGCCGTAATTCTAACCAAATTTGAAAGTATACTAATGTATAACATAGTAGTCAATTGCCTCGCATGGTATGAGGAATACTGGATTCTATAGCAGCGAAATAGAAAAAATTGGATCGCGGTGTTAACTGAAAACTGCTGATTAGTGGTGATGAAAGTATCATCTCTGCTATTTCCATTGATTTCCATATACTTTCAGCGTGACTCGTATTTTTCCTTATACCTTATAGCTTTGATTACTTTAATTTTTTTTTAGGTCGTATGTTATTAGGGATGACTTATGTTACCTTTGTACCTTACTTTTCTTTCTTTGTGTCATATTTTTGTTTACATAAATAGATGGAATGAACCCTTCATAATTTCATAACCCCTCCGTTTCCAGGTATTCGGCGAACTGGAAGTGATAACGGACAAGCTAGCCACGGACTGCCAACGCGGCTCGTATAGCAAGAAGGCAAACAACTTAAGCATCAACATGAACAACATCTCCCCGGCCTCCTCACCCAACGCGACCCTCAATACGCACAACGGAAAACCTGCCTCACCCACCGATACTGTCCAGAGTGAGTTGGGGAGATCTGGCTATAGATATTTTAAAATAGGGTTTAAGAAAATTGGGAAAATAGGGCTTACGAAAATTGGGATTTGTTTGTACTGTCTGTAATAAAATTGGACATATAATACAGTATGTATTGTATAATTAGTGGGATATGTTGAAAGAGGACGAGGGTTCGGTTCTGATGTCAAACGCAGACATAAAAGAAGACAAATTAGGGTTGTAAGTCATATTTTTGTAACACTAGGACAAGATTAATGGTTTTTAATACAGACAGTACAATAGAAACTATAGATTTCTCTGAATTTTGAAATCATAAGTAGGAATATAAAAAAAGTTATTTTAAAAATGTCATAACTGTTTTTGCTTTTGTGTTGTGTTCAAGTAAATAATTGGACTGAAATGTTTTGAGTGATTGCTTTCTAAACAAAAAATAATCTTACTATGAAATAATTTTAGATGTTAGCGTTTTTTTGTAATTGATTGGGAGATGACAAAGTTACAAATACAATATGCTAAATACTTCTGAATACATTTAAAAATATTTAGCATCGATATAGCGTAGATTTGGCATTGTAAGTTCAGCAAAAAAAGAATTGAAAATGTTTCGAATACATTATCAAATAAGTGTACCCTGCACTTTTTGTGTAGTAGCTTTTCTTATGGAAACTTTGTGATCTCCCAAGTCCAACATTAACATTAGACTGTACCGCATGTGTGTGTGTGTGCGTAGCGCCCCCCTCCCCCGCGCTCAACGGCGCGTCCCCGCCGCACTCGCCGCCCTCGCCCGCCGCGGGGCCCGCGGTACTCGCTACTACTACTGAAGACACCCGCACCGACTCCCGCAACGAATCCCGCACCGAATCCCGCAACGACAGCCGCCCCGCAGCAGAGTTGCCCGCGGAACAACCCGACGCGCCCACGCCGCCCGCCAAAAGAGAGGACAAGGCGCTCACAGCCCCCGTCACCAACAACAATGTAGAAAAGGAAGTCAGTGACAAGAAGGTCGAGGAGCTGTACGATATACCTGTCGGTGAGTATGCCGCCCTGGTACTTGTAGCCGCTCGAGGTCGGACGGATTGACAGAAAGATTCAGCAGTACAGCTGTATTTTTGAACTTCGAACGGTTTATGACGTCTTTGTTCTTAACCGCGAAATGTTTGAAGGAAGATGTCTCCAGCTTGTTCTTCGAACTCCGTACAGATTATGGACTCCTAGTACTTTTAGTAAGTAAGTGTTGAATCTTCAAGCCCTTCAATATTGGCCCCGAGGTTCAGCAGTAAAGACTTCTACATCTGTTTCTTCGAACTTCACATGGTTTATGAAGTCCTAGTTCTTTTGTTTAGGTGATGAATCTTCAAGCTTGTTATCAAATAATGGTGGTGAGTAGGGGAGGGAGAATGTGTCAGTTAAATGGTATTAATTTTAATGTCGTGGTAGATAGACGCATGGCTATAGCTATTTTGTCTAAATAGCAACTGAAATCTAAACAATGCAAAATTGTATATTTTATGCAATCACTTTAACTTCTAATAAAATTAAATATGTAGTAAAACACCCCCACTGTATTTATAAAAAATATCAAAATCACTATGCCACAGCATAAGTAATTCAAAAGTGCAATTCATTCACTCAGTCACAGAGTAATAATTGCAGTCAGTAGTCCAACGCTATTTTATTGCAAAAATTGCACAAACACTGTTCAGTAGACAAATAGAAAGTCACAATTCTCTCAGGGTCGCCAGTACCGCCGGAGAAGTCAAATAATAACTCGGAAGAAAAGAGACAAGTAGATGTAGAACCAAAGGACGAGAAAGGGAAGGAGAATGACAGTGAGAACAAGAACGACGAGGTTTACGACATACCCATAGGTAAGTTGATGGTCTGGAATATAAACGGGAAAGTTGGGATACCTACTAAAACAGTTAATGAAAAATATCATCAATTTATTTCGTTTATATTTTAAAAAAAACTATCAGACCCTATTCGTAAAGGCCTGTTCACACTATAGCATTAACAGGCATATTTTGTACCAATAAATTCAGAAGAATCAAGTATGATAAAAGTATTGGCCACAGATTAAAAAAGTTAAAAAAATATCACAACTCTGTAGATACGTTTTTTCGTGTTACTTTCGCATGTTAATCGGTTTTATTTCGGTTTTCTCGTATAAAAATCAACTTTATAAATAAGAGAGTCAAGTATAAAGTGCTTTAAACGAACGACTGTGTGAATAGGTCTTCTTTAATCTTAGTATAAAACGCTCATCGGTGGGGGACCTAACAACTCAACGCTTATATCGTAAGTTATAAAATAACAACTTGTAATTATTTATTATAAAAATATGTATTTAGTCGATGGATAAATTGTTTTTTACCCAACTGCCAAGTCGGAGCCGTTTTTTTTTTTATTAAATCATGGTTAACTTTGATACAATTTATGTATCGGCGATTTCTTTGGTAAACGATTATTTTGTAATATATTTGTTATGTATAATCTTAATCATAATGCTATATTCTATTGTATTTATATTCACTATCTATAGGTTTACCGGCTGATGAACATATGTAAATATTTATGTAATATGTATGGCTTTTACTTTTAATTTTGTGTGCAAACGATTTCGCTTTTTAGTTGTTTTACGCGTGTATTTGCTAACCATTAATACTGCTTTTGGTATTTTCAATAATATGTATGTATTAGTTATGTTTACCGTGGGAAACAAGAACTTTCTTACTCACAAGTTTCTTCTAGCAGCTGTAGATTGTATTCTATTGACTTAAGCATCAACCGTCGTATTGCAATACAACCATTCGGCTGTTTTTGTATTTCGAACCTTATTCCGACTGACATTAAGCTTGAAATTGAAATATAGCTAGATGGTTTGTGCTGGGACAATCTAAAGATAAATCTTGTTCTGTATTAAGACAGAAAAGTCTTTCAGCTCCAAATTCTTATACGACACTTGACTTTGATGCGCTTCAAAGTCTTTTCGTCGCTAAAATAATGAGACAGAGACAGCATGAGAGGAAACGGTGACATAAAATTGAGTTGTAATTGTGTACTTGACCCTAAAATCTATGACATTTCCTATGAAATTATATCAACCTTCGAGTCGTTTGACTGAGAACCATACAACAATGTTTATACCAATAAGTATACTTTTATAAGGTTTGAGCATGAATACGGATGGCAATAAGAGTAGGGGAAGGCTAAAGAATTTTATTTTCGTTTATTTGATTTTACCATGAACTCGGTAGTCGCTCCCGTTCGAGGCATGTCATACTACACTGTCATACATACGTGGCTGCTAATAGAGAAGTATGGAATAAAAAGACCTTGCTTTGCTGACCCCAAATAAATTGGAATAAAGGCAAGAGAATGTTTATACTCTTTTGATTTCCCACGGTAAACCCCTCAAAGTGTACCTCGCTCGCCCACTGACCGCTCCGCCCGCAGGGGCGACGCTGGCGGGGCTGCCGCCCGGCGCGCTGTACCGCGTGCGCGCCACCTACCGCTACACGCGCGAGGACTCGGACGAGCTGAGCTTCGACGTGGGCGAGATCATACGCGTCGTGGAGTACGACGATCCTGATGAACAGGTAGTTAGTACCTCTTTGATGAACCTTTTTAAAGTTAAGAACGAGCTTGGAACGCTGAAATAACGACACGAGGCTCTTAACGGGACGACTTGGTCCCTTATGTGCCCAATTAAAATTCTAAGAAGTGGTGAAGCGATATGGGGCCACTTGTACCGCAAAGGGATGATTTGGTCCCTTATGTCCCTAACTAAAACAGTAGGAAGTGGTGAAGGGCAGGCGTTTTGGCGGCTGTCCTATATTTAAAGTTTAAAAAATGGTTCCCACTTCTCAGCCCATTTCGAGTAAACGATTTTTGATATTTTGGCTTAGAATCAGTTAAGTCCAGTCTTACTAAAGCTGGAAGTGTAGTGAACTAACAAAAATGAAGAGGGGACAGTGCAGCCTGTAGACTAGTTATTATAAGAGTCTATAGGAGTTCCTATAATCACGACAAGTTTGGGCTGTTTGACACTTTTGACTTTGTTCCTAACTGACAATCCGAAGTACAATCGGCGCAGTAGGATGGTATGCAGCTGGCGACAAAAAAAAAACACAATATTTTTATGTTTTATGTCTTTATTTATTTAAATTTGTTTATTTTCTATTTCTACGCTAAATAAAATAAAATAACTAATCTAAAAAATTCTTATTTAAAACAAAACCATCTCTAATTACAGGAGGAAGGCTGGCTGATGGGCATCAAAGAATCAACCAATGAAAAGGGAATGTTCCCCGCGAACTTCACGCGGCCAATATGAAGTGCACACACACTCCGCGCACACGACACACGCCGCGCGCGACTGCCGTAGAGTGACGTGACCTAACTCGATAGCATAGGTACCGTAACAACCGTTTTTTACTACGAACTTTCTTCTACCGTATAATTTTGATTTAATAATCATTATCTTTCAAAAAAAAACTATGTTTATAACTTAGTCTAGTTGTTGAATGTTAATAGATTATATATTATTTATTATTTTTTGTGTTGTATTACAACGAATTATGATAAATCGTAACCGTTTAACAGCGTTTGTATATACAGTGTATGAATAACTTCGTATCATGATTTAGTCACTGCTCGGTGTAGGGTTAATATTATTTAACTTATTGATTATTCCATGTCACATGTTTGTAGTAGGAAACACTGTTGAGAAAATTTTGAAAAATTGAGAATTTAAAGAGTCGGTTTCTTTGACAAATTCATAATATCATTTTATAAATAATTGCGATAATCAATATAATTAAAATTGCGAACGCGCGTGATTTTTTATTTTATTTTGTGAAGGCTATGAGTCACAAGCATATGCTGATGAGTGAAGCAAATACGGTAATTATCGTGATTCACAGCATAAGAATCAAGTGTGTTTCCTACTACTCGATTCTTCTCCAATATTTATGACAATAATCTTCAACGATTATTAAATTGTATAATAATTAAAATCGAAATTGCTCATGTGTAACAAATAAATATTTTACATTTTAAAGTGACCTTAAATTTTATTAAATTAATGAATATTATTGACGAACAATTCGAATACTTATGTAAGTACATATTTCAAGTTATCAAAATATGTATTCAGTATTATTTATTATGTATCAATTTTTCTTATTATTATTCTGGTCCACTTCTTTCTTTGATATAACAATGTCTTCTTGTATTGTGTTTAAAAATTAACGCTTCCTCGAAATAAGCTAAAGCAAAATAGCTGCTTTACGATTTCTATTAAATTATGAGATTATACTATTAAGCCTTTGCAGCAATTGAGAGCTGCTTCTATACCACCACTTCGCCTTCCAATCTCTTATATTATTACATTTCCGACAACGCATTTCATTTCAATTATTGATTGCATTTTCAAAGCGAGGTCTTAACACATAAAAGGGTTAAGTTTTAATGTATATAAAATTGATTTTAGTTTTTTTGTTGAACCCATATTATCATATTGTTAATATAGCTTAGGAACTAAATCAATCGAATATTGTAGCTTTTGAATAAACAAGTTTTCTGTTTAGGTAGGTTTATATTTTTTGTTAAATTTAGCTGTATTAGAATCAGATACTAACTATAAAATAGTGCTTATGAAAAACATCAGATATCAGAAGGAAAGGTTTTTAACTGAAGATGCTTGTAGGTAGAAACGAATTTGAACGCAGCGACGTATTTAATTAGAAACGCTCAAATTCGTCATAAATAAATCAAGTTAATGTCTCGAAAATTATGTCGTAAAGCTATGAATTATTTACAAATATCTTCAGGTAAAAAATAATATTGAAATTATATCAGATTTTATGTGCCCAGAACAAACATTGATATTAACGCCAGTGTCAAATGAGGTGCTTTGAAAGTGTACATAATTTATATATTTTACATTTTAATCCCATATTTTTAGAATAAGATGGTTTGAATTGTGTTCCATTTTGAAAATCAACTTCCCAGAATGTTTCCTGTTGCCAACATTATAAATAATAGTTAGGCAACACTGACGATTAAAATATTTTATCATTTTAACTTTTGTGAGAAAGGAACTCGATAAGTCGTGCTCCTTCTGTGTGGAATTATGAAAAAAATATGTAAACTAGTTTTATTTAACTATGTTTATAATAATGACGGGCCACTTTAACATATTGCCAGCGTTTTATAGCTGCTCAAAGAATGTAGCTCCGCCTTTTATCAATCATTAGAACAATCAACTTTTATACAAATTTTTAAAAGACCTATTGACCTTATCAGATTTTAATATCAATTTTATCGAACGACTGAAGTTTTTTGTAGGCAAGTGTTGAAATGTTGCGATATTGTGTAGGAGTACAATCCGACATGTTGAAAGTTGTGGCTTTATCGTCAGTGCCATGCAATGTCCATATGTAATGTTAATTTATAAGTTTGTTAGGACTTGTACAGTTTTTACAAGTGGAAAATAAAATATTTCGAAAAAAAATTGGTTTTTATTTTACTATGGTAAGATCCTGAAACAACCTGGCGTCATGACGCATGTATACACACAGACGAAGACTAAACAGAAAATTGTAACTTCTGAAAAGACCTTAGATAACGCTCGCTATCGAATGGCATCGAAAACAAAACGAAATAAGCAAAAAGTAGTTTGGGAAGGAAGTTTTATAACGGAGCTTGTGGTAGAAGTCTAACTCTAACTAACTTGTATTGTGCCACTGCTTCCCTCTCCCTTTTCCACACAATCGGTGGTTCTCTTAGCCCAATTGTCAGCGTCGATAGGAGTCAACTGGTAGAAATCGTCACGTAACGAAAAAGCGTTATGCGCTCCGTACGACTTATAATAGAAAGAGTCAGAGAGATAATTTTCATGATTTTAATATGATGAAATAAAATAAAAATAAAAAAATGATTTTCGAGGGTGCTAAAGCCGATAGTGAGGTCTTAATGTAAATCCAAGATGGCGGCTGCAAACATTTTCTAATTTTTTGTCATGGGTATCGTTTTCATGGATTTTGAGGGTGCTGAAGCCGATAGTGAGGTCAAAATGAAAATCTGAGATGGCGGCTACGAATATTTTTGTTTTTTTCGATATTTTCTAATTTTCGCAGCCGCCATCTTAGATTTTCATTTTGAACAACGTTTCGGCTGGGGGTCCCCCGACCCCCATGGCCGCTTTTGATTAAAACTATGATCAAAACTCCATAGCCGCTTTTTATAAAAAAAAAGGTAGCCAACTAACGTTATTAGGTGCGCGCTAGCGAATGGCACCAATAGCAGTGAAATAAGCAATAGTAGGTTTCATTTTCAAAACTCCATAGTCGCTTTTGATTAAAATAAGGGTGCTAACTAACGGTAATAGGTGCGCGCTATCGAATGGCATCAATAGCAGAGCGAAAAGTAGTTTTCATTTTCAAAATGTCATTGTCAGTTTTGCTATAAATAAAGATGGCAATGAACGTTATTAGGTGCCCGCTATCGAATGGCATCAATAACAGCAAAATAAACAAAAACTTATTTTCATTTTCAAAACTCCCTTGTCGCTTTTGATAAAAATAAGGAAGCCGTGCGCGCTGACGCGTCGGGGAAAATAATAAAGACTGACTTCCCGGCCTAAACCAAAACTTTCCCAACTAGCAAGGCAGCATATCTATAAAACAAGGGCTAAGCAAAAAGTCAATGTAATAGTTTGCTTTTTTAGTAGGTATGGTTTTTATTCTACTCGGGGTGTAAGTCAAGTCTTATCTCTTTCAAATCTTAAAGAAAGCTTAAAAAAACTCGCGTATACTCCATAGTTAAAAATAGTCGCAACTCGCAAAGCATAGAAACTAACTAAATTCACACAACAAAAACAAAGGCACCTATCCGTAGACAGAGAATGCTCTCTGTCTACGCACCTATCAATTGATTTCCGAACGAAAAGTGGTGGCTGTCAAACGCGATACGTTTCACGTAAAACCATATTTGACATTCTTATGAAATCAATAGAATGTTATGAAATGGAAACGGAACGTCATTTTATGATTGATTGATGTTCGTAATTTTGGACTCTGTAAAAACTGCGGGAATTTCGTGTAAATGAGAAACATGGTGTTTAGTTCGAAATATGTGTTAAAAATGTGCCAAGATATAATTCGAGTTTTCCGGTAACCTACTAGCAATGTTGTTGGCGGACAAAGTAAGAAAAAACGCTATTTAAACGTCGTACCCACAGTGTATTTGTTGTGTTTTCGGTGTTTTTCACAATAATTTAATTATTTGCAGGAACTTCAAGTACAATAGTGTCCTAGAAAATCTGTAAGGTAAGTAAACATTTAAATTATAATCTAAATACTCAGGAATCCTCGTAAACATGGGACACGGGCGGGTCTTTATTTTCTTTTATTTATTTTTTCACTGACTTAGTTTTTTTGTTGTTGTTTATGTTTACTTTTTTATTACTCGCAGGGGATTCAGACTAAGACAGTAACAGAAATGGCAGAGAAGCAATGTTCCATTTTAGTAAGTTCTTTATGTTTTTTTTTATTGCTTATTTTAATATGAGGGATGTGGGTAAGTATATTACTTTTTACTAACATCATATTACTCACAATATAGATAAGTACCTAATCTACTTGAATATAACTGCTTATGATTCAGCATCCCATCACATTATATTCTAAACTGGCAGCGGCCTGCGGTTTTACCCGCCCACGTTTCGATCCCGTGGGAATATCGGGATAAAATGTATCCTATGTGTTAATCCTGGTTATAAACTATCTGTGTGCTAAATTTCATCCAAATCCGTTCAGTAGTTTTTGCGTGAAAGAGTAACAAACATCCATCCATCCTCACAAACGTTCGCGTTTAGAATATTAGTAGGAAGTAACTTTCATAAGCTTGTATGACCTTATAAATTGGAGTTATTCTTTGAGATTAAATAATACATTTTCCACAAAAAACAAAACTTATTTGGATGATTTAATCATTGACACTACTAGTTGTGTTTCTACATATTTTTTCCAAAAATTCTAATTATTTACCTACCAGAAAACTACTAAATTTGTATAAAAAAAACAATAAAATAAAAGTATTGATTCATAGGTTTTAAACTCTGCTCGGTATGGTATCAAAACAAAACAGTAAGTAAACAAACTATTTATTTTTGTTTCCATACAAGGCATTTTTGATAATAATGGAATAAGTAATGCAAAACAGGCTGCTACTGACAGTTCTAGATGGATAAAACCAAATAACACTGCCTGACCCGGGAGTGCGGTTTGGTACCTAGATGTCACATATCTTCGAAATTTTTGGTTCTAGGACATGCCGGTTTCCTCACAATGTTTTCCACATTTTTTTACATAAAGTAAAGCGCTTCCCTTAAGTCGCGACAGTTACCACTGGGCCAGTGCGCCACCGTATAAATATTTAATACATATAATCGATTAAGTAAACCGCAAAGGGTGCTAAATGCTTTAACAAGGGGCAAAAATATTACCTTATGTAATATTCCCTCAGTTCCTCACACATCTACACAGTACTAAGCCAAGTCAAAGTTTGTAGTGTGAACGGATGTGCCAACACTACTAGCTAAAGTTGCCCATTCAAACAAGTTGCTGAGTTTTAGCTGCAAACTTTATATCTGCGCTGTTAGACTTCACATATTCAATGTAGAATACTTAGTCTAGTTTCTATGGAGAAAGTATGTTAGCAACAAGCCTATTCAAGTGAAATACTGGTAGACACTTAATAGTTCGAGGGAGTTCCTTGCTTGTTCTTCTCCATAGAGATCTACGCTTTGGAATGGGAAACTAGCTTCAACTTTCTGACTAACTGACCAACTCTTTCCTGAGAGTTCCTGTAAATGGTTTAATTGAAATAAATACTTTGAGTTTGATGCTATGTTGGAATTGGAACCTTCATCATCATCTGCCTAGCCTTTTCCCAGATGTTGATGAAGGTTCCAATTGGAACCATAATAATAAGAAATTACTGCCCTTTTTCACTAACACGAGGCGTCATCTAAATGAATGGCTAAATAGATGTGAGAACCTTAACTCGCACATTGATTTATTATTTGTAAAAATGTTAGGAAAAATCATCTATGGTTGCAATATTATGCGTAAATATGTGAGCACCTTAAATCTATCAACACAATTAATTTATCTGTCAACGTTGATTAATTTTGAATACTTTATACCTATCACAAAGACATGAAATTATTTACAAATGTGTTAAATCTCTTTGGTACCTATTATGTACTTACCAATTAGTCAAAGTCAAGACGAATTGACTTGTCATAATTCATAAAAAAATATTGTAAAACACTATTGATCTTCTTGCCCATTCTTCTCCATACGAAACTACCTTTTAGAAGGGGTGCCCAGAATCAATTATATTTTCTTGTTAATTTTGACGTTCAAAAGAGGCTTTCTTATAACAAATGATTGAAGTTTCAACACTCGGCTTAGAGTTCAAAGTTGAAAATCTAGCAGCGCGCTTTTATGTAGACATTAATTTAAGTGTCGCCTAGTGTTTGTGAAAACGGGCATACTATTTCTTGCCAATAGGTATTCAGCCTTGGCCTTTAGCCATTGACTTATATATTACCTTTAGCATAAAGGATTCTTTATTACCGATTTTCAAATGGACAGGAATGAAAGTATTCAGTGGATGGAATATTATTACCAAAGGGATAATTGCTGTCTGTAAGAAGAAGAACGTTCGTTGTCTGCACCAGTCAATTACTGATAATTATACATATTTATGGGCTGCTTTTTGAGCAGCCCATAAATATAATATGTTGGAAAATCTTGTGCCAAACCATACCCTGTAGCGATACATTGATGCCCTGATGTGGACAAAACTTTTTAACACGTCGCTAACTGTTAGAAACCACTTTATTTACTACACTAAGTTACTTTATTATATTACCCCGAGTGTCGAACCATATTCCTACACCTCTATATGTAATGTAGGTACTCCTAGCCCACTTAATGTTATATAACGCAGAGTGCACTAGCCACCCAGTAATATGACGTTAATTAGCAATTTCAGCGACGACCCGTGAACCCCAGGTTGAGCGGGGCTGATATCCTGTTATTGTATATTATCTCAGAAATATCTATGTGACATGCATTTCATAAACTGTGTACAGGTTAATTCAAATGTAGGCAAATATACGACTGATTTGAGTCAATGAAGAGAATGAGTGAAAAAATCTTGAATGGAGAATTAGTTTGTAGGTATGTACCTAAGTACTAAAACCCGGCTGAAAACGAACTGCGGGGTAATTGCATAACATACTATCAGTAGCAATGACTTTCATTTTGACAGTTCAACAACATACATTGCGTTATTTACGTTGTTGAGCAGACACATTTTTCGAACATATAAAGCAATGGATTAGCAACATCCTATCCATCCTTTCCTATATCCTATCCTATGATTCAGATTATGATTGATAGAGTTTGTTACGCAATTAGGGTGCAAATTAATTCAAATGTACGCAAAAATACGACTGATTTGTGTCAATTAAGACAATGATTCAGTATCTGAAAATATTTTCTATGGAAAATTAGTTACGTAGGTATGTACCCAAGTTCTAAAGCCCGCCTGAAATCGAACTGGTGAGGTTGTTACAAATAATATCCATCATATTCCGAGAGCTCCACTGTGACGTCAGTTTCGATACAATATAATACAAGCTGTAAACTCTGACATTTGCATTTCGAATATGGCGAACTGAATCGAGGACAAAATGCAGAGTATCTAGGTAGCTTTAATGTACCTAGTATTTCTCGAGAATCTTCTATTCGGAAAATGCATTTGCTGTTATCTAACTACATTTTTCACGAACCTAAAGTTCCCCGTATCACTTACTTTTATTACGTATTTTTCTTTCCATAATGTTTTTAAAAATTAAAAGAAAAATAATAAAACTTTTAAAAAACAAGCTTTTATTACTTGTTAATAAAAAGAACTAAAATAATTTAAACCTGATAAGAAAAATAAGTAAGTACCTACCTACCATTATATAGGTACAGACGCCAGCAGGTCAAGCCACCCGAAACTGTCAAATTTTCCCAATCAATCTTGAACCTTAATGCTTTAGCGATAAAGTTGAAAATCAATTGAAGAAATCTGACAGATTGTAGTAGCTTGATGTGCTGGCGTCTGTACCTACTAAATAAAAGCGTGTTACATTTTAATGGAATATTTTATTGACAAGTAGGTAATAAAAGCTTGTTTTTAAAAAGTCTTTTTTTTTTCTTTTCTTTTTCTTTAATTATAATATTTTTGATGCGAGAATAACTACGGCGTAGTTCTTAGCGCGTGTTTTTTTTTCCCAAAGATGGGGTCGCATATTCACGTCCACCAAACCACCACCACTCACCACCCATCAAAAACGGTCCATTCATCAAGACTAATCAAACTCGACGCGGTTGTGTCGCTTAATTACTGAGTTCCTATGGCCACCTTCTAGCTCCATCATCAGACCCTGGTTACCATCTAGCACCAAAGTACTCGTCAAGACGAATCCAACGAGCCCAAACTCGATGGGGTTATGTCCTTTAATTACTGAGTTCCTATGGCCATCTTCAAGCTCCATCATCAGACCCTGGTTACCATCTAGCACCAAAGTACTCGTCAAGACGTATCAAATGAGTCCAAACTCGATGGGGTTTTGTCGTTTAACTACCAAGTTCCTATGGCCACCTTCCGGTTCCAACATCAGATCATGTCTTATTAATTTTGCACATGCGTCCGATTTACACATGCATGCAAAATTTCAGCTCAATCGGTAACCGGGAAGTGGATCAAATTTAACTTGCAAGATTTGATTACAGACAAACATCGGGACAGGTGAAACTAAATAAAAGCTTGTAATAAAAAAGGAATCTTTTGTCCATCGATACGTCACTTTGCATTAAAAATTATAAACGTGTGCGATCGGGGGACTCCCGTCAGGAACCAAGTTTCTTACACGATGCTCGCACGAGTCGCACGCACACACACTCGTATATAATGATAAATGATAAATGATTTTATTTTGTAAGTAGGTTTGTACAAACACTTTTACACGTCAATAATATTTTAAAACTAGATGAGGTCGGCGTTTCCTAACTGACTAGTCTGAGAAGAAAGGCCGAAACAAACTCAGAGGTCACAGTCTCTTTTAAAGTCCAGACATAATCTTGGTCAGATCATATGAAGACCATGTAGGTCGATGTCTGAGATGGTCTTTTGAGGAAAGAACCACACAGATTGAGAAATTGTATAGAAATTGCTCGCACGAGTCGCACGCACACACACTCGTATATAATGATAAATGATAAATGATTTTATTTTGTAAGTAGGTTTGTACAAACACTTTTACACGTCAATAATATTTTAAAACTAGATGAGGTCGGCGTTTCCTAACTGACTAGTCTGAGAAGAAAGGCCGAAACAAACTCAGAGGTCACAGTCTCTTTTAAAGTCCAGACATAATCTTGGTCAGATCATATGAAGACCATGTAGGTCGATGTCTGAGATGGTCTATTGAGGAAAGAACCACACAGATTGAGAAATTGTATAGAAATTGTAATAGAAAGAGACACACAGAGAGAAAGTGTGAATTAAACATGCGTCTTTAATACAGAGCCTTGTTTGTTCAAAAACTTGTTTGTCCTCAGTCCTCACCCTCACTAATACACTCGCTGTGTAGACGACGATGCGTCGCTCAAAAGTCCGAAATGTCATACAAATGTCAACGTGTCATTAGAATGTTTATCTTTCTTTCGTTCACCCCGCTGTCCACCCTCTGTCTGGGTTCCAGCCAGGTGGGAAAAGGACATTACCCTGCCTTGGTACGTTGCACTCTTGAAATGACTGCATCTAGATACCTATGCCCCTCAGTAGACAGTAGACGTACTAAATCTTATTGCTGTGGTCTTAACTGCGGGGAGGGACGGTGTTATAGGGTTTGTGAATTTTGGACTGTTGACTGTCACCGTCTGACCAATGTTTATTGCTCACCCTAATGTCGCAGCATCATGCTGAGACAGGAGGTTTTTGGCCTCGTACAGGACTTTGTTTTTTTTACTTTCTTTTTATATCATTTTGTTTTTAATTTATGATTGTGTTTAGTTTAGTTTATGATCTTCCTGTGCGTGTCACAATAAATCCAGTTTCTTTCTTTCAGTTTAAACTAAGGTTGCTCACACATTTGAATTGGTCTGCCAAAAGCTATTATCTTGCGATAGTCTTTTGAGAACAGAAGACCGATTCCCGTAATTAAAACCGTTCAATATCTAGTCGCAATCTCATCTCAGTGATAATCAATGTCACAAACTTGTTAAAAATTTAGGGAAACTTGAGGTTTTTTTGACAGATTGATACAGATAGTTCGATCTGTATCAATCTGTCAAAAAAACCTCAAGTTGTGAAGACCTCAAGTGAACGTTATTAAAATTACTGGAATTGAGATTTTCAGATTTCAGGACTTCAAATCAGATGTAAAAAATATTTTGAGTTCTATGAACCCATTCTCAATTAGCCAACAATGTAACATCATACATGATTTTATTATAGACCTAAGATTTGTCGCCAAATATTGATAAATTGTTAGCACAAAAACCATTTCAGAGGTACAGACGCCAGCACATCAAGCTACTACAATCTGTCAAATTTCTTTAATAGATTTTCAACTTTATCGCTAAAGCATTAGGTTCAAGGGTGATTGGGAAAATTTTAGGTACAGTTTCGAGTAGCTTGATGTGCTGGCGTCTGTCTGTACCTATAAGGAAAGTTTTTTTTTTAGATTGTTCAAACTTTGAGTACCTATAGTATAGGGTAGTGGGTATCTACTACAACTGTAGGCTGTAGATGGTTTTACTAGCCGGCCCGCAGACCACCTTCAAAATTGGTTGGGTAGCCTTGTTTGGAACGAAGCAAAAGGTGTATGTAAGGATCGTAGCAGGTAGCGTTCTGTAGTTTCTGCCTACACCCAAGTGAAAAAGCCGTGAGTTTATGTATGTAATACGCCGAGTAGGGGACGTTTTAATAGGGGAAAATACATTTTTATACCTGCTTAGTTGTAAAACTGCTGTACATAGTTGTTTAGTGATATTACAATTATTATTATTAGTGATATAGTGCGAGTCCCAATAAATACCTTTTATTTCTATTTTTTTATTTAATAAATAGGAACACGAACAGCTACATTATGCAATATTATAAACATAAATATAACAATGTAACCCACACTGCTCTTCATAAATTACCATTTATAAATAATTAAAACTATAGTCACTAGGCGGTGAATCCATGCGTGACAGTTACGTTAATATTATAAAAAACAATAGAAAAAAAATTAAAACAGTATTTTTAAAACAACCATTTACCAAACCAAATTTTATGAATGGCTATATGTAAAAAACTAAAAACCCCTTTTTTATTTTGTTGTATGAAAATTATTCACCCATAATACACAAACATGAAATAAAATTAACATTTATTAAAAAACTATGACGTAAATTGAATTAAATTAATGCTTCCGGGATCAAAAGTGTTCAACACGAATGTGTTATTACGAAAATGTAAATCGCAACGAAATGCAATCATCATCTGCCTAGCCTTTTCCCAACTATGTTGGGGTCGGCTTCCAGTCTAACCAGATGCAGCTGAATACCAGTATTTTACATGGAGCGACTGCCTATCTGACCTCCACAACCCAGTTACTGGGTACCTAATACGATACCCCTTGGTAAGACTGGTTGTCAGACTTTCGGGCTTCTGACTACCCGTAACGACTGTCAAAGATCCACGAATGACAGCCGGGACCAACGGCTTAACGTGCTTTCCGAGGCACGGAGGGGTCTCGGTATGTAAAGATGGTCACCCATCCACAGACCAACCGCGGCAAGCGTAGCTTTACCTGACCAATCGACCTGTGCGGCTGTTATTATTTAACCACGGGCCCCCGCAACGAAATGCAATCGTACACACGTAATCAGTTGTATCTACTCATTAGACAATATTGCATGCAACTGCGCTTATTTATTATTTACTTTGGCACTCTATTTCCCATATAATTGTCATTATTAAATATATTTCCAGTTTTCACGCAAAATATCGGTCATTTTCTTCGCTAAGTGTTCCATCGTTGCCTCACTGCCTCTGCTCGAGTTGTTGCTCAATTTGGCAAGCACGAGCATCGAGCAGTCATTTAGAATACATAAACATCGATAACTTTGGCCAAACAAGTTAGCTCAATTTGTGCAATTGTGCTTTTATACGAGTCTGTTTTCATTTTAAAACAAGGGTTTTGAATTATTTAGGTACGTAATTTTGAATACTTACCTATTTATTAGGAAAGAGGGGCCCGTGGCTAAATAATAACAGCCGCACAGGTCGATCGGTCAGGTTAAGCTATGCTTGCCGCGGTTGGTCTGTGGATGGGTGACCATCTTTACATACCGAGACCCCTCCGTGCCTCGGAAAGCACGTTAAGCCGTTGGTCCCGGCTGTCATTCGTGGATCTTTGACAGTCGTTACGGGTAGTCAGAAGCCCGAAAGTCTGACAACCAGTCTTACCAAGGGGTATCGTATTGCCCAGTAACTGGGTTGTGGAGGTAAGATAGGCAGTCGCTCCATGTAAAATAAGTACTGGTATTTAGCTGCATCCGGTTAGACTGGAAGCCGACCCCAACATGGTTGGGAAAAGGCTAGGCAGATGATGACCTATTTATTAGGAAGGATCGATGAGATCATGTTGTGAAGATGAAGGTACTTTATAAATTCTACCTACTTATAGACCTTAAACATATGATTTAGAAATCGGTTGAATTATAGAGACACTACTGACTAATGCTGGAAGCGTTAAAAAGTAGTTTTTTTTTTTTACTTTGTTTGAGGTATTCATTCGTAAATGCCTAGGTATCTGAAAAGGTAAACTTATAAGTAACTAGCTTCTGGTCGCGACTTCGTCCGCGTGACATTTCTTTTTCCCCCCGATACGCTCCAACGTCGCATCGCATCGCCTGCCCGCGACGCGATGCGACGGGCTATCAAATGCAAAAATATGTTTTCAATTCCGACTGATAGTTTCAGAGATTAGCGTAAGTAGTGATGAATATACATGTTGATGGATGGAAAGGGAGAGGAAGGCCGAAGAAAAGATGGTTGGATTGTGTGGGAAATGATATGAAAGAGAAGGGAGTGAATGATAGCGTGACGGTTGACAGAGGAGAACGGAAGATGAAAACGTGTTGCGCCGACCACAAGTAACGGATAAGGGCAGGAAGGTGATGAGTTTCAGAGATTATAAGCGGGTTCAAACAAACAAATTCTTCCGTTTTTTTTTTACCTTAGGTGGTTCTAGTATAGACATAGATTGGTACCTACGTACAATCAATTATTTTGTCATAAGCGTTTGAAGAATTAAATAACATGAGGTACTAAAATGTTCGCACATCCATTTAACGACATATTAAATCAGTGTTTTTCAACCTTTTTCATGGCGTGGCCCCCTTAGTACAGAAAATATTTCGCGACCCCCTTCCCTCCGCTGCTTCTAACTTGGAATTCAAGTTTGTCACCTTGGGTACCTTTTGGTTAAACAGAAATATAGAGTTCCCACAAACAACCACTGAAGCTTTGAAGTGTTTGATTCCATTTGGTACCTACAATTACAAAGAAACGGCGGCCCCATTAAAGAGGCTTTTTTTTGAGGATGGGAAATCATCAAATGACCCCTCCCGCTCTGGGTGGAGCGGGAGGGAGTGTCAGACTCTTACTGACTAAAACCCACCCGTGTTCCTTCCTTAGCCCTTTATGTTCCAGGGCAGCGGTAACCTTTTCGGACGATCCCGCACTTGGCGAAAAAAAAAAAACATGTGTCATAGGCAACTACGTCCAAGATCAGAAGGCCAATTCTCGTAATTAAAAACGTTAAAAATCTAGTCGCAATCTCATATCAGCGACAATCAATGTCAAAAACATGACATACCTAACTGTAGGTAAATTTGAGGTATTATTGACAGATTGAGACTGAGATCAGACTGTGACCATTCTTAAAATTACGAGAATTGCCCCTCAGGTAAATATTGTTTCGTTACATTATACATAGTAACATGGCCCATGGATGAAGGAAATGGAAAATTCACGTTGTAAAATGTTCAGGGAAATGGGCTGAATGTATAATTGCCTTGAGTTTAGTAAAATCTTTATTACTGATAGACAAACGCCTTCATAATTTTCAGTAAGTACCTATAATCTGTATACCTAGATTTTTTTCTACGTTCAACGAAAGTACCCGAAAGTTTCCGTTTCAAAGTTTGCTGTACGAATAGTAAAATAATGTATTAAATACATAATTTTACAGCAAACTTTCCGTGACTTATTTACATAATGGCACAAGAGAACAATAGTAACAACAACAAACAACTCAATCAAAATCAGTTTAAGCTTAATAAGAAATATAATAGTTTTCAATCTTGTTGTTGGCGGGCGGGCATTTCCCTCGAGTTTTCCAATCAGTTTCAATTTGTAGCTCTGCGAGAGGCAGAATGGACGATGCGTTAGTCTTGGCTGAGCGAGCGTGAGGAAAACCCGCCTTTGCCGCCATCGCTTGCGCGCGCATTCCCGCGCTTTCTGTCATAAATAAACCGCGTAAAGTTATTTATTGGATTCTCTCGCCTGTAATTTGAAAGCTGGTTTCGTTTGATTGCGACGTGTGGTTTTGTTTTGAATTTTAGTGTTGTGATTCAGAGTTTTACTAAATAAAAGTAAGTATTGATTTTATATTACAAAAATGGGTGTAAACAATCAATTGGATAGCTAGAATTGGTAGAGCCTGTAAATCTAAATCCTGCAAAAATATTGTCATAGAAATTTGATTAGAATAAGTTTTTTTTTTTTTCAAAAGCCTAATTCCTCAACTCTACTCTGCGGGTTCTGCGTCAGGCAAGTTAATTAATTTAACCCGATTTTCAATGACCCAGCAAAAGCTAATTGGCACCACAAACTGTAGCTGGTCCAATTGTCCGATGTATCCGGAATGTGCTCAGTATTCCGCACCTCATCATCCACAGGTCCGAATCCCGGACGTTTGTGGTCAGTTCATATAAATCAATGGGAGTTCGTGCTTCCGAAATCCGGGTAGGAAGTACTAGGAACCTCGGAACATCCGGGAGTAATGTCTGATATTGAGACATGTGTAGTTATTGCTTCACTATCCTATTGTTTGTAGGCATGATGTGATCATCAGTTGTTTTGTTTACTACATAATAGTAATCCAAACATAAGGCACTTACGTTTTTATTTCGTCTGCGCTAGTTATTTTTTAGTATGCTCTACTCAAGTGTGTAACTTTAGAAACAACATAACATCACGTACGTTTTTCCCGAAGGGTTAGGCAGACGCGAATTTAAATGATCTATACGCACATTTCGCCAGTTTGTAAATAGAGGGCGAGTCTACAGCCATCAGCCGGGAGAGAGAAAATCCAGACTCCAGGCTACTATTGAGAAATTCCATATAGAAAAACCCGATAACATTTAGCTCGATCTGGGAATCCAAAAATCTGACTAAACAATGTTTGAATGTAGAAAGTTAGGCTAAAATACAGGATATTTATACACAAAGATAGGATATTTAAGATTTGATTGGTGGCCCAGTGGTAACGGCCGCGACTTACGAGTTGTAGGTCGAAGGTTCGAACCCAGACAGGCACTTTACTTTGTGTAAATTATTTCATCACCACTGCTCTCTAAACGGCGAAGGAAAACATAGTGAGGAAACCGGCAAATCCTAGAAACAAAAAATTCGAAAACATGTGACATATACCAACCCGCACTGGGCCCGCGTGGTGGATTAATGCCCACTCCCTCTCACAGAGAGGAGGCCTGTGTCCCAGCAGTGGGAACATTATAGGCTGATTATGTATTTATACTCAACCATATATTTTGGCTAACAAACACTCATCTTTATAAAATTTAATACCTTCATCATAATTAATAACCCTGTTCTAAAGACTGCTATTAGTCAAAGGTTTACCTACCTAAATAAATAATGTAAAATGGCATTTGCCATGCATTTAAATGTTGATGGATGGAGTTGGGGCCCGTGGCTAAATAATAACAGCGGTATAGGTCGATCGATAAAGGCAGAGTATGCCAAACTCAACCCTCCAGCTCTGCACACTCACGTAATTTATTTTTCTTTCTCGGACCATATCTGTACAATAAGCTTAATATCATCCTTAACATTTATCCTCTAACTAAATACAATTGTAAAACTTCTGTCACTTCCTTCTTAAAAACTCTAGACTATCAGGGAACTGAGAACTTGTTGATCCCCCTCAGATAGACTATCTTTATACTAATCAATCAAACTCTCTGCTGCTTCTACATGCCATCTACCATACTCGCACCAAACTCGCTCAAACAACCACTCACATACACTCTTACATCTTTTCATACACTTTCCCCGGCCACTCACTTCCCACAAACTCTGTTATTTCTATAAATTTTTTAGCATTTTTTATTTTTATTTTTTATATTTGTTACTAAATTTTATATTATTGTTTTTATTAATCCTGCATTGTTTTATGTCGTGTATCCAAAAAACAGGCATCTAGCCGCGGGAGGGCCCTGGTGACGGTTCCCTATCCATTTTCATAAAATTTTAAGACCTAATATAACCTAGCATAATTTTGTGTGGCATAATTATATTTTCGCATAATATAATTACGCATAACAGCTTACGCATAATTTTTTTAAGCATAATTTCTCTAACCATAATAATGATTAAGCATAATATTCTAAAGCATAAATTTATTAAGCATAAAGTTCTAAAGCATAATAATAATAAGGCGTAGTCGACGGAGCCCCGCTTCGCGGGGCCCCTATTTCTGTCTGCAGGGTTTAAAGGAACCTAACACGAAGGGGATGACGGGGGCTCGTTCGCTCGCTCCGCTCGCTCACTTGAGCCCCCGTCATCCCCTTCGAACCTAACCTGTCCGAGTCGGGGTGCCCCAATTCCCGAGCTCGCTTCGCTCGCTCTTGCATCGTAAGTTCTCATTGCCTTTTTACTAAATCGAGATGTGTTAGACCTTGGGGCACCCTGACTCTTGGAAAAAGTGATTCAGAATCGAGTGAAAATAAATACGTAAAAATAACTCTTTGTTTCCATTATTTCTATTAATTGCATGCCTAAATATTATTATGCTAATAATCATTAGGCCTAGTAACGTTATGCGAATTAAATTTATGCCAAAACAAATTAGCCTTCAAGATAATTATGCCAACATAAACTGTATGCCAAAAAAAAATATGGCAAAGTATTATTATGGCAAAACGAATTATGTCAAAATCGTTATGCCAAAGTATATTAGGAAAAAGAATATTATGCGAAAAGAAGGGATCCCCCTGGTGACCTGTAATACAGGTTTTTATATAAACCTATCTCAGGCTCCAGTCTCTCACAAAGTTAGCTCCTTGTTCGTGCACTACTGTCAAACTCTAGCATTATGTTCATAACTTGTGTAGAGAAAATAATCGTTTTATATATATTATACGTATATATATCGATCAGGTTAAGCTACGCTTACCGCGGTTGGTCTGGAAGAGTAACCATCTTTTTATAACCCCTCCGTGCCTCGGAAAGCACGTCAAGCCGTTGGTCCCGGGTGTCATTCGTGGATCTTTGACAGTCGTTACGGGTAGTCAGAAGCCCGAAAGTTTGACCAATATTACCAAGGGGTATCGTATTACCAGTAACTGGGTTATGGAGGTCAGATAGGCAGCCGCTCCATGTAAAATACTGGTATTCAGCTGCACTAGCCGGTTAGACTGGAAGTCGATCCCAACATAGTTGGGAAAAGTTTAGTCAGATGATGATTACGGATGGAGAGGGAGAGGAAGGCCAGAGAACAGTTGGATAAGATTGAAGAATGATATGAAAGGGAATCTGAAGAGAGTGAATAATAGCGTGACGGTTGACAGAGGAGTATGGAAGGCGTGTTGCGCCGACCACAAGTAACATGGGACAAGTGCAGGAAGATGATGATGGTATTGACCATGTTCAGGGGACCTACCACCTCCTCATCTAGCAGTATTATTTCATTCTGTGTGGGAGTGAAAAAGGAGTTATTCTTGACTTATTGAGTCATCCAGCAGTTTTATTTTAACCTTGTTAATTTGTGGGAAAGCCACAAATTAACAAGGTTAAAATAAAACTGCTATAAGATGAGAATTTCTAACTGAACAGACAGCAGTGCTGCTGGGGAGTTTGTTGCGCCACTTCTTCTTCCCAGCGATAGCACTAGGAACTGGTGAAGGGCGGGCGTTTTTGGGGGACTGTCTTTTGTAATTTTGACGTTCGAAAAGTGCTGATTCTCAGCCTAATTTGAATAAATGACTTTTGAATTATACAATTATTGTCAAAATATTCCTGTAGTGAGTAGTAACATTTATTTATCAATATTCTTAATAGAAAGGTCAAGGAACTTTACAGAAAGGTCAAATTAGATATCTCTATCTGTCTTCAATAATTGTTTATTTTGCGTAAAAATTAAGTTATATTTAAAATTACTTTCGTCAATGACAAAAACTTACCTAACTTTGCTGGTAATAATATAATTTGTGGTATTTTACTAATTTTATCTCCTTAAAATCTAAATGTCATTAAAAATAGAAAGGTTTACTAAAGACTAAACTGTTGACCCTGTAATTAAAGTTATGAAATAATTATCTTGATTAATGTACATTTTGCCATGTTAATGAGTTTTGTTTCTAATGAAGAATCTTAGTTCTCCAAACTTGGAGTATAAAATGTTGTCTAAGTCTTTAGAGCAGATAGAGAATTCTTTCATTGTATCTAATGATTTCTTCCACCAGAATTGTGTAACGATTGTTTCATTCGTATTTAATAGTGTTGTAGGGTTCCGTACCAAAAGGGTGTCAACGGGACCCTATTACTAAGCCTCCGCTGTCCGTCAATACATCCGTCCGTCTGTCTGTCAACGAGCTGTATCTCATGAACCGTAATAGGTAGACAGTTAAAATTTTCACATAGTGTATATTTCTATTGCCGCTATAACAACAAATAAAAATAAAATGAAGGTCAAAAAATAAAGGGGTCTTACAAGAAACGTGTTTTTTCGGCGTTTTTGCCTTGTGGAACCCTTTGTGTGCGAGTCCGACTCGCACTTTGCCGCTTTTTTATATTTGCTTCTAACAAATACTCAAAGAAAAAATGCTCCACAGCACAGTTGAAGTGTGAAAGTATGTTGTTACCTACATAACTTTTATTTCCCGATGTGTTACACTTTACTTTCTCTACGAATGCTTTGCGTGAACGTTTAATTAGGAATTAAATTGTTATTAACACTCGTTTTTTAACTGAAAATCCGGTTTAAAAAAAATAATCTGGACAAATTCCACATAAAATTCAAATTCATTCACAAAAAAATCGGGAACAAAGGAAGCAGAGAAGGGAAGAAAGGCCTTTAACCTGCACAATAGGGGTGATAACAAAAATATTTCTCGTCCGGTATTAGATAAGTGCGTACAGTCACGAGCACCAATATGTCAACACCTGGCAACTTTCAATTGCAATTTTTTCGTGAAATAACGAATGTAACGTTGAAATACGACACATTACATAAACCTATGGGTTCGAAAATGCTATGTTCGTAACAACATACATTTTCATTAAAAAATAAAGGAGTAAATCGGTTTTGAATAAAGCCGAGTGTACCTAAACATACTTTTGCTCGTGACTGTACATTCTATAATAGATAGAAGGTGATCACACCACTAAGTAGAACCATAAAGCAAAAGTTTGTGACGAAATTAATTAGTTACTGTCATCCTAATCAGCCTATTTTATCCCCACTCCTGGGACACAGGCCTCCAATCTACGAGAGAAAGTGGGCTGTAATCTACCACGCGGGCCCAGTGCGGGTTGATAGATGTCACATGTCTTCGAATTTTTGGTTCTAAGCCATGATTTAGTAATCTGTGGTATAGAGAGCAGTGGTGATGCAATTATTTACACAAAGTAAAGCGCCTGGCTACGACCCACGACCTACAACTCTTAGAGTCGGGGCTGTTACCACTGAGCTACCACTGCCCTCAGATACTGCCATGCATCTAATGATTTATAGCAGCTAATAAAAGTACCCCGTGTGAATCATGATTGTAATTATTCAATGGGCATGTTAATTATGCAAACAACAACTTTGCTTACAATTGCATACGCACATGTGACATTCATTAGTGATGGGCAAGGCTTATCATTCGACTGATAACTTAAAGGTCTTTGTCCACCAATCGGAAGTTGTATAGGTATTGCAATATGTTCAAGGTTACAAAAGATAGCTTTATTTCTCAGTATCTTAGAGGATTATTTTTCTATTAATTAATAATAATAATAATATCCCTGGACATTTCACACAGCGCCATCTAGTCCCAAGCTAAGCAACCTAATGCTTGTGTTATGGTAACAAGATGGCTGATAAACTACTTATATACATTTTTTTTTGTAAATACATACATGTTATAGATAGAAAAACACCCAGATATTGAAACTTTTTCAGCGAAATCGATTAAAAATTACATGCGTCCATGCGTCAGGCGTAATTAGGCAGTTTTTTCCTAAAATTAACGTTGAGCTGCTGTAATATTTTATTCCGTTTTCATGTGAATTTAATTATTTTGCACAACCTACCTGGTAAGTTCTACCTAGACATATGGCGGTATATAGTGCTTTACTTTTTCTAGTTTCTGTAATAGTTAACCTAATAGGTACCATATTTAAAATACCGGTATTCAGCTGCATCAGACTGCAGCAGACTGGAAGCTGGCCCCAAAAATATTTGGAAAAAGCTTAGATGATGATGATGATGAATGAATATTTAAAATATAGAATCAAGTTTTTCTAACTGAACAGACAGCTGTGCTGCTGGGGAGTTAGTTGCGCCACTTCTTCTTCCCAACTAAAGCACTAGGAAATTGTGAAATGCGTTTTGGGGGGACTGTCTTATGTAAAAATGCTTGGCTAAACGCTGGTCCTGCTCCATAAGGACGCATAAATAAATGGACTAGCAATTGAAAATACTGTTGGAGCCGCTGAAGATTTTAAAATACTTTTTTTGCATTAATATATAAATTCTATCTCCTAGTATTGTATAATTGAATAGCACATGTGTGAGTACTATGTACCTACTATAACTATAGCTACCATTTACTAGGTACGTCTTTCATTGACTTGAATGTGCCTTGGCTGCTGAGAGTATGTCATGCTCACTCAAATGTCTCGCTGATGGTGGCGCATGTGTTGGATCATTTAGCTCCCTTCGAAATGGTTGAGCTGAATGGTGCTAATCCATGCGTCATGTTCGTGAACGGGCGCCGTCAGTAGGGACTGGTCATCTCTTTGTTGCCATGGCTTATTTTAATTTAATTTAATATTTGAATTGTTTTTAAGTTTTCATTACGGACGCTTTTAACGTTCTGCATCGTTCTCACATGCATAATTTCTAACATGAATGATGTAACCAATACTTTGTAACCACATTATTTTGATTTGAAAGAGGGTCCATGGAGTTTCTTGCCCGTTCCCTACGCTTTGGAATGGGCAACTAGCTTAATTTTTCTGACTGACCGACCAAATTCAAAAGTGCCTGTAATTGGTTTAATTGAAATAAATACTTTGAGTTTGAGTTTAATTTTCAAAAACTGCTGATTCTCAGCTTAGTTTGAACAAATGACTTTTGATTTAAGTTAGTAAATATTGTTTTCGCCTTTTCACTACAAATAGTGTTAGAGAATGAAAGCCTAAAATTATGTAAATTCCCTCGAAAACTTGAATAAACAAGCCTAAATAAACCTGCCTACATTGCGTCGGTGTTCAAAAGGCTTTGATTACCTTGGTATCGGCATAAACATAGTTAATTTCAACTTTTGTCATAAATTGGACAGTTGTGTGACAAAGTTGAGTTCTGACAGTTGTTTATTCAATTCCCGAGAGGATTCAGAGTTTTATTTTGTTATATTATGATGTGAGCGAAATATGTTGCAGAATTTTGTATCATACATATAATGGCTTTGTTCGTCATGATTTTTCTGCCTTTATCCCAATTTATTTGCGATCGGCGCAATATGTCTTTTTATTCCATTCATCTTTATTAGTCGTCATTTAGAAAGAAAGAAAGAAAAATATTTTATTCTGCACAAACAAAACGCACAGTTACAAATAATAATAATAATAAAAAACATAAGATACACATAGGTATTAAAAGACTCGTACACAAGCATAAAAAAAAAATTCTCGGTAGTCACCCTATTTCTAACCATATCGTCTTATAACATTGGGTTATACATTTACTCACTCTGTAGCTCATATTTTATGCAATTTTGTAATGTGTAACCGTTTATTTCCCCAAATAAATAAAATAAAAAGGAACCATAATTATTATGCCTTTATTATGGACTAGAAAACGTTCGGCGTTCTTTGGTTTCTGCCTAGCCCATGGGTAGAAGACGAGAGTTTATTTCTCTATGTAGGCCACGCCCCTGCTTCGCACAGGTGCAATGGCGATAGGTGCATCAAAAATTGGTATAAGTTTAATATTCATGCATTATAGATCTACACAATAATCTTTCCGTTTTTTTTTTCTTCTAAATGATGATAAAAACCGCATCAATCAGCATTGTGTAGTTTAGAAAATCTAAGGCGTCACTCAGACAGACACAAAAAGCTACATTGTTTAATACAACATAATATATGTTACACAGATATTAGATGACAGTAATTTGCATTTAATGAGGATAGAAATAAAACTACCGATTCACTCCATTTTTAAAGGGCAGAAAACAGAGAGTAACATAGATCTCAATTAAAAACCAAGTAAAGAAACAAATGAATGTGATTAGTTTCAAAGCGCGCACAAATGGACGCATTTACTTCGGTAGGAAGTACGTTGTTATTTAAAACTACGTAAGTAACTACTTAGGGCTGATTTTTCAATAGGCAGATTATTTTTATTCGTGTAATAAAATTGACGTCCGACAGATTTTGTATGGAAGAACTGTCAAAAAATTCAAAATTATTCCTCGGAATATTATCTGACGATGGAAAAATCAGCCCTGAGTTGTGCAATTGTTTTATCAGAATGTTTTTATTAGGAACAGAACTATTCCAATGTATACCGTCGCAGTCAATAGGTTAAATAATTATGTACAGTCACGAGCATAAATATATTACTATGGACGACTCGGCAATAATATCTGATTACATAATTAATCCATTAGTGTATGTCGGCGAATCAATCAATCTGCGCTTCCTTTCCTTTTATGTAGGAAAAACTACATTTTGACCGCGTAGGTAATGCATTTTTTCTATGAAACAGCATTTTTTTTTTATAACCCACGAAAAATTTCTACGGTACCTCTACAATCATGGGCTGAATTCATGGTTACAGTTTGCGCACTGGTAATTTTTTTTCCTGTATATGACGGCAAATATGTGATTACTAGCTGCGCCCCGCGGTTTCACCCGCATAAGTTTCGAACTCGTGGGAATATCGGGATAAAAAGTATCCTAGTGTGTGCAGCGAGCACATCAAAAGAACGGGCGTGTACCAAATAGAGTTCTTCAGACAGCCCGAAACGATACAACTCCAAGAAAATCAAGAAGATAACAATATATTAATCAGATGTAGAATCCAGTCTAGGCACGTTTATTTCCATACGATCCAGGAAATATTAAAATCTCATCATTTCATTGTGTTGTTTGTATTCCTATTGTTACTTTTTTGACACGAGAGAGCAAGTAAAATGATTAAATATATATTTACATGACTTCATGACACGAAATCTTTGTTAAAATAATTTAAATAATTAATTTTCTAATTTAAGCCGTTCACTGTACATGCGGTGTTGGCCTTTAAGTGATTGTTACACTCGTAAATGTATTTTTGTCAATTGTAATGTATTCTTTTATGTGTAAACAATTGTTGGCTAACCTAACCTAATAAATAAATAAATAAAATAAATCAACGATATTTTCTGTACTCAAAAAATCACCCCTAATAAAAAACAAATAGCAATGTCATCGAAATTAATAGTGAAATATTTACACAATTATTCCAATAAATATCCCCAACATTCTCAACCACATCCTGTATCTGTTCGCTCTGGGTTTTTTTTTGGCATTGTTCTTTCATCCAAATCCGTTCAGTAGTTTTTGCGTGAAAGAGTAACAAACATCCATCCATCCATACAAACTTTCACGTTTATAATATTAGTAGGATTTTTGGAATATGTGATTATTTTTGGAAGGCAGCACAAACATGTGACATCGAAGATTCACCAGAACTATCTGGCGAGATAAGCGACGCACAAATATAACATGTTGCATCGGCTTCTAAAATATGTGTTAATGCAATACTAACGGACTTGTCTTGCGTCATAAATATCTGCATACTCAGTTAAATTCATAAGAATGTGACACTTCGCTGTTATCGAAAATATCTGACATCTCTTCTTCTTCTTAGCGTATCGATGGCAAAATGTTCAAACATCTTTGGCCGGAAACGCGAACTCCGCTCACTGACGCAGTCACAAGATCATCAAGTGACAGGGCATCACTTTGGCAGCATACAATTGTGTATATTTATGCTTATGCTCGCGAGTGTACCTAGGAGTGCCTATTACACCATACTCGTATTGTTACAATAACTCCAGTGATGCGTAGAACGGTAACAATCTTCAATTAAAATGAATTATGAGACGAATTTTGATTGCCAAGAGCATTTCAGCCATCTTACTTATGTCACGCATTATTTTTTGCTTTTCAGTTTTTTCGGCGGTTTAATTTTTTTTGTTAAAAATGTTTTATTCTGCCATAGGTAGGTACTTCCCGGGTCCGTGCGACCGTGATCTTGGTGTTTCCCGCGACTTTGACGATATCATCGCAACACGCTTTTGGATGGCTCTTTTTCTAAATCAATGTTTGCTTCGTATTTCTGCCATTACTTCTTACCACTTCTCAAATTATCCACAAACGTTGCATTTATGCACCAAATATGCTATTATCTCTACATCACCTACTAACATAACAAATGACAGAGATAAAGAATTAAAATTAAATGGAAAGTCTAGTTCTAGTGAAACCATAATTATGATTTTTTTTTCAACTGAAACCGTGCCGAGGCCGTGTGGGGGTAAACACGTCCGATTCCTGAAATGCACCACGCGCGGGTGTTAATGGATGACTAGTTCTACTAGTATAGATATGAGAGTGGCTAATAGCCGGTCCGTGTAGCCATCGATCAGCAGAAACAATGCGACATATCCGTCCATTTAGTCTTTTTAAATTTTTCCTACATTCCTGAAACATCCAGGGTGTACATAGTGACAGTGAGTCATTCGATAGGGTTATATAAATTTAGAATTCTGTAAATACATACTTAATACAGTCGTGATTCATATTTTGTTCAACGTACTGCAACCTGACACTGACCTACAAATTGAAAAAATGTAAGAAAATTTGAATTTTGCTGGCTACCGAGGCTTCCCCCTTAACTGTGGTCATGGACACAATTTTAATCTTCTCCAATATCGGCACAAATTTTGTTCAAAGTAAGTTTTAGAAGCGGGGCTCACTGTCTCGGTTACGCCAGACGTACTGTAATATATATTCAGGAGATACAGGTAGAACCTTATGTGGTGCTACGCTATGACGTCACCTGCTACGTCATCACGTTAGTGCTGCGTGCTACGTCATGACGTCATTGCTACGCCGTAGTTATCCCAGCGCTACGCAATTACGCGAAGGGAAATCCTCCCCTCACGTAACTGCGTAGCACTTGGGAAGGACCACAGTCCCCGTGTGTCGATTGTTGATAAAGTTACACCCAAATATTAGAAATCGCGTGAGTTGTCTCATTTCTGGACAGTACATTTAAAATATAGCCTCTCGTGGAGGCTATTTTAATGCACCCAGCTGCGATGGCTCCCCATTATTCCTTATCTAAGGCTTTTTAATCTTTGATGACCCATTTAACTGTTGTAGGCGGCTTTAAGGCTCATTAGCAACTGCTGCCAAGTAGCAAGAGGCGCCTTTTGAGTGACTTTTTGTATTCTTATCTAAGTTATCAGCTTTAAGAGTTTCTGGGATAATATTCATACCAAGTGTAGTTATGTTGTATTTGAAGTAACGCTATTCCTTTCGCTCGATGTATATTATGGTGCCATCTATCACACTTATTGACACTAACATAAAGTTGATATTTGTTGGAGTACAAAAAAAACTAGGATTTGGAATACTTGTTCATTTTATTTTAGCAAGGCCGCGTTTACCCCAAACGCACCTATGGTCAGCCGAGTAAATATTGTAATATAATATTTACGCGGCTGACCATGGTGCGTTTATATATGACCCGTAACTACATATATCTACATAATATATATATACAGTGTGAAACTGTGAACATGATCTACAAGAATCGAGTGCTCAATTTTGCGCTCCGCTCTTCCAAACATCTATAGACTTCAGTACTGCAACTAAATTCCTAGATTTATGCAGGGTACCCAATTTCCATTCTACTATACAAGAGATCAAAGCTCGTGCTTCCATGCTCTGCGAGATTGTCAGGAGAAATGCTTTGCTTCGCCTGGGACCTGCCCATTTTCACCGAAGATCCGAAATTCCCCTTTTCTGTGATGGGTACTCAATGTGAATATGATTCGTCCTGAGTATATACCTCCTTTTGTGTGTTGTGCTATTTCTTTTGTGTGCATTAAAAGTTACGTGTTGTAGTCGTGGGTACGAACCCAGGCAGATGGTTTACTTTGTGCAAATAATTTTATCAAAACGGTGAAAGAAAACATTGTGAGGAAACCGGCATGTCCTAGAATAAAAAATTCGCAGACGTGTGACAACTACCAACCCACACTGGCCCACGTGGTAGATTACAGCCCGTTCTTTCTCAAATAGAGGAGGCCTGAGTCCTAGCAGTGAGAACATTATAGGCTGAATATGCATTAAATAAATTATTTATCTATCTAGGTATTGATTTTCACACAACAAAGATATCCATTAGTTTCAGTCAAACCTTCCAGTTATGACTTTGAATGTTGTTTTTTTGTGAATGGTCAATAACAGTTGGTACGAGTATAACTGTGCCAACGATTAAACTGCGCTGCGTTAGCCCCTTGTCAAAGCATTTTCCACCCTTTGCGGTTTACTCAATCGATTTTACGTATTAAATATTTATATTGCGGCATAATTAGTTAGTACATGTGGTTTTATAAGTATCATTTTCACTTTTAGCTGTTTTATTTTCTTAATCCTATCAGTCTTTTTAAAATACCAAAATGCTTTGTGATGAGATCCGGCAAAACACCATAAACGACCTCGCCAGTAGGCATGCACTTGAAAGTTATCAAAAAACAAGCCGTACGCCCGATGAGATTCAATCCCATCGGCAAAATGACCAACATCCACACAAACTTCCATGTCCTATCACCCTTTTAGGTAATAGACAGACAGACAGGAAAAAAATTGATATTAAGAACTCTTGTTGAAACTACCATACTCTTTACTGCCCACATTTACTATTTTACACTACTAAGACCCTAATGTGAATAAATGTCAAGCAAAGTTGAGAGTTGAGACGTTTATTTTCCGATTTTCTCGAATACTTTTCAAGGCAGCGGAGTGTAGCTCTCTGCATGAAATATGAAGTGTATTCAGTAACTGCCAAGAGCTTGCACGGTTGTACTTGGGAGTAGCACCTCGTGTAAAATTCAATTAGTTCTTCTTAGCGTATCGATAGCAAAAATATAGTATTTGTTTGGCCCAAAATTCAGCAACGCGGATAGCATTCGCTGACGTAGCCATTAGGTCCTCACGTGTACAGCCGATCGAATCTGTAAAAATCTCACCGTGAAAAATTTGGTGAAGTGAGCTTAGAGTGAGCTGTCAATAGTGTTAATCCCTAGCATTAGTTGGAATGACAGCTCACTCCACGCTAGGTCTGCCCGGCTTGGGCGGGGCACCGCCGTGTCCTCGTGGCGGTGATCGGCGGCAGCGATCTCTCGCGTCCGGCCCTGGTCCAGGCCATGGTACGGAGCGAGAGTGAATGGGAGGCCGTCACCTTCTTCTGCGAAGCAGTAATGCTCGCAAAGGAGGAGGCGGAGCGCGTGAGGGAGAGGCAATCGCTGCGCCCTCACGCCCCTAGCCGCTGTAGGAGACGCCCTGGACGGGAGTCAACATGGGAGGGAGGTGAGCCATTGTCTGTGGAGAGACACCGCGTACACACCGGAGGTCTGAGCCTTCCATGAACCCCCACTTGTGGAGGTTATCCTCGCTGCGGCCTACTCGGGTACGAAATCTATTTAAGGTTTTCAAAGTAGGCCAATTTTGTAACTGAAGTCTAAGGTTATGGGTTTAATCGAAGCAAGAGTAACTTCGAGTATCGATTTAGCGAATATGGGTGTACCAAAACACAACTACATTGAAACTTGACAGGGTTGCAAGTTGTAAGCTAGCCTTATCAGTAGCCTACGTGAAATATGCTACTTATAAACGTTCTGTATTTATTTTTCTGTCTTGTAAGCATTTAGTGGGATTCGACGGAAGTTAGAAGAGACGCTTTATTGCCTACAATTTTATACAAAGTTCTAGAATTGAATACAATACTCTTTATTATCTACCTACATCATATAAATTACAGATATAAATATAGAAATTTCACAAAGGGTGACAATGGGCGGTCTTATCGCTAAGAGCGATCTTTTAAGACAACCTTTGGATGGATTAAAAAGGAGAAGGAGAGACAAAGTTCTATAGCGATTGTTTTCCTGACAAAATCCAATATCCTGCTAATTAGGATCAGATTTCTTTATGCAAGCTTTACCAAACATTTATTTTTGGATTTGCAGCCTCAAATCATAATAATTATCATCCGCGATATGAAAAACTCCGTTTATCTATTAATAAGTAGTAATACCTGAAGAGTTTGTTTGTTTTATGTTTGAACACGCTAATCTCTGGAACTGCCGGTCGTATTTGTTTTTTTTTTGCATTTAGATTTAGCCCAATTCTTGAGGAAGGCTATAGGCAATTTAACATCACGCTATGACCCTAAGAAACCGAGCAAAAAGAAAAAAAACAGAAAGAACGCTAAGCGAAAACAGACTGACAGCGCGGGTAGGTGATGCGATGCGACGCATCGGGGTAACAAGCAATTTAAAATCACTGCGAATTTGTTTTTGAGTAAAAAAAAAACAACATGTAAAAATTTTATACGTTCCAATAGCAATGCGTACTAATATAATTACGAGGTGCAATTTTTCGCACCTAGCTGGTAGGTATACGTAATATTACGTCACTATGACTTCTCGTTGAGTTTATTTGAAGATTCAATTGATACACGTATCGCGTATGTATACTTCCTTCTTTGAAGGCTAACTATACAATTTAACTATATTAGAGTATGATGATTGTGAAATAACCTATCTCGTTCAGTCGTCGTTCGTTCTTGTTCGTTTAGAAGTCGTGCAGACTTTGGATGATATTTCCCCACTTTCCCAGCAAACTTACGGCGTACGGATGCGTACGCATTCCATACAAAATCGTTGTTTTCTATGGACAAAAGCTGAACAGAGCTAAATAAGTGTGGTTAGCCCATTAGTCTAAACCATTTTTAACTTAAAGGCAGGTAGCCTTTAAGTTTTCACCACGTTTTCCTAAGCTCGGCACGTGTCTTTATTATCTACTCAAGTGAAAAATGCTATGTACTCATGATCAAGGTAAAGAGTCCACCCACGTCCACGAGCACCTTTCTAAAGGATAGGTTTCCCTGCTAAATACACCTCGTTATGGTTTTTAAGATAACACGCTCCGCAGCGCCCCTAATTATGCTAGATAGCTAATGTTATTATATTCCACCTATTATCATGCAATTTTCATTCTTATGGCTGTAATTTATAAGTGCGGTTATCGTGTACGGAAAACATAACAGTCGATTTACTGTTTCTTGATGCAGTTATTTTGCTGATAGCATGTTGTATGTTTCCATTTCATCGGCCAAGCCTAGCTTCGCCTCGCTGAACTAGTTTATGAAAGCTATATTTTGCGTTTTTAGGTCAAATAGGTACAGTATTAGAAACTAATAATTAATGTGAAAGGTAGGTTGGTGCGTTCTCCCTACAACCGAAATGAAGAAAAGCTGAATGGAAGGTGCAGCGTACAATCGAATCGCCGCCTAAGAAGTTTAACTTCAAAAAATAATTGAACAGTTTAGGACTATTATATATTTTGAAATCTTCTATAGCAGTAGGTATCATGGTGAGTACTGTGAAGCTTACTATTGTGATTTCTTCACGTTTATTTTGACTGAACGTCTTTACATATTGCGGACTAAATTAACACTATTTTTTCCTAAATAAAAAACCTAATAAAATATTTGACACCTCGTTCTAAAATGGAACCCGCGCTAAATTATTAGCGGACAACCTTTACAGTATTTATTAATTTTAGTCACAGACCAATTGAAATTAACAACGTGAATAGTTAACAATGAATCTTTACTTACTTAAAAGTCAAAAGTCAAGGTCCGTCAACAATATTGCACTTGCAAAAACCAATGTGTAATATTCGAACATTAATAGCTTTTTTGGTCCATCTAGTTGTATTGTGTTGTGTATCGAGTGGTCAAAACAAGAGCAAAAACGTTATCAAAGTTATCAACTCGTCAATGTTCATTAGTCATTACTGATCACAGATCTTAATTCCTTTAATGAACTATCGTTGTCCATTACTGGCACAGTCATCAAACCTGGCAAAAGAATTTACCCTCATTTTTCATTTAATTTTGCGACTGCCTGCTTCATTTGGTTCGACAAGTTAAGTCACCTTTTACAAATTCCACAGGACAGTTCCAAATCTATATATACTTATAATAAATCTGTAGAAGTGAAAATTCTGTACATTGAAAATATCAAAAAAATAAATGGCAGGGGGTGTTACTAGACCGACACCGAACCCAAAAATGTGATTAAAAAAATTTTTGTCTGTCTGTCTGTCTGTTTGTTCAGGCATCACGCAAAAACTACCGGTTCGATTACGATGAAACTTGGTATAATTATTCTTTAATATCCTGGGCACCACACTGGGTACTTTTTATCCCGGAAAAGTACATACAATAAAAAACAAACTTAATTTTGCGGTTCGATCCCTAGACCCGACTACTGTTCCAACCGCAAATAATAAGTTTGTCGTAGGTTACGTCACCCGCAATGCACAGCTATTAATAATAAGTATGTAAAGTTGTCGAAAATTTACCACTGACGGGACAAAACGGGGTAATTCAGTTTTTAAGCGGAGGATTTGAACTTGAAACTGTATGTTACATTTTCACGCCTAAACCACTGAACTTCTGATTTGGCATAGAGATAGATGGCATCCTGGGGAAGCACATACATTTTATCCTGTTAGCACCTTCTCGTGGGATAATTTCCGACATCCACGCGGGCGAAGCCGCGGGCAGAAGCTAGTTGGGAATAATCCTGTTTTAAACAAAGTTAACCCTTGATACCTCGTTAGTATATTTTACATATGTATACCCACCCAGTTAGTCTCACTAACTGAATGATCGTCGGCGTCAGTGTAGATAAGCCTTTTGCCCGTCACTGACCTGAAACATTTGGGATGACCTTTAGCTGATGGGCGCAGATAATTCGCTGGCAACGTGCCAGCTTTTAGGAGCAGCTTAACCGTACCTAATTCCATTGTTTGTTTGTTATTTTTATTTATTTCAGTTCGTTTGCATTCTGTAATATCAATGAGAGCTGGAAAAAAGTTGATCCCAAACGAGAAGGAACTCAATATTTCATTCCGAACTCACAAGACCTTTGATGTCTCTTCATGTTTCACAAAAACTACATTGGACAGTTCCAAACAAACAAATATCTTTCCTAAAATATGAAAGGTCAATTTAGCAATCCATTTGTCCAACAGAAAATAAACAGCCAGACCTTTTCCGTGCAAGCATCTAAATCAAACCCTGGAAAAATGAAATTCGGTGGAAATACTCCCGAAACGCGGAACAGAGCCTTTGACACATTTAATACACTTCGGGCTCCATTTTTCATCGCACACTTTAAAGGCGAACGCCCTGAAGGTAAACATGCCCTGTCTGCTTCACGGAAGGTTGACGACATCGTATCGACCACACTTGTTGCTGTACTAGACCTGCGTTTTAGACAATGAAGCCTAGAAAAATGGCGGTAACTGCAACGGACAGTTTATGAATTGGCGTGCGAGAATGTTATGTGATTGAAGCGTATGTAGATCAAGTACTAATATAAAATGCTGTGGCCCACTACGCAACGTAATTTTGAAAAAATAAACAAAAAAAAGACACGTAAGCAAAAAGTAGAGAACTAAGTAAAATGTATAAATTATGTTGTCATTTACATCATCATAACTTTACCTTTTATCATGATAAAAAATCGAATTCGAAAGTAACAAGACTACTCACTTTGTTATCAAAGCCATTGAAAGAATATTGTATTGCCATTACCTACGTACTATAACGAATGTATTTATAATTAAAATATGATAATTTAACACAGTGAACTTGAACTTACGCAAATCCGTATTATTGATTAACAATAGACTCTATGTGACATGTGATATTGTAAAGATAATATTTATTTTATTTTCTTCTATTCTAGAACAAAGTTTCTATAAGTATTCACTTTCCTTGGTGGCATCGATTTTAAGGTTCGGAGTAATATTCTGGGGCAATTGCACTGCTGTAGCGAAAGGGAGGTGATATTCAAAGCCCAAAAACGTTGCATAAGATCAATGTCAAGTTTAAAATCTATAGATAGTTGTGAGCCTGTGTTTAGGTCTCTAAGAATACTAACCTTCCCGTCGCTGTACATATTGGAAGTGTCCATCTTTGTTAGGTCGAATTTAAATTTATTTCCGTCACTTATGGACATTAAGATCAAAGTCAGGCCCTTTAAGACTACAATACAAGTACCTACTTATTACAAACAGAAAAATATAATACAGCACTATTAAGAAAAAATATTATGTTAATGGGGCCCATCATTTATGATAAAATTTACACATAATCTCAAAGAACACCCCACACGCACATTTAAAACTAAACTGACTGAATTGCTATTACAAAAATGCTACTAGGTACTCTGTAAATGACTTCTTGAATGACAAAGATTTATAACTACCTTGACTTTTTTTCTTGTAATTGGCATTTTAAATACCTTTCTGCAATAATTTATAATTTGATAACATAATTTTTATTGTAAGTAATGACTTTTTATTGTGACAATTTATTTATGTGTAAGTATTAATTTTTGAAGTCTTGTTATTTTAATGTCAATGTAATGTTAACTAATGTTTTTGCACGCCGTAAGGTAGAATGTAGCGGAAACATTGGATTCTGTACCATCTCAAACCTGTACCTACATTGTGGGCAAATAAATATTTCTGATTCTGATTCCCGTCGTGGTGGCTTTCCGTTGTCCGGTTCTCGACTTCCTCCTTCATATACACACTCCTCTAGTATAATATCTTCGTCGCTTTACATACAAGACAGTCTATTGTTAGCCTTTGCCAATCTTTCTATTAAGACCAGCATTTTGCGAAGCAATAGACACTCTGTTCCCAACAATAGGTGTTTTGCTGTATGATGAGGCATTACAACTGCGTTCAATTGTTGAACTTCCCGTTAATTGTTATACCCATGTTATCCAGGATTCAGACCTGCATTACCGGAATTGTTTATGCGTTGGTATTTATAAGTTCAAGTGCTCTGCAAATAACTCTCTTGTGTTTTTGTTCCCACTGTTTAGCTAATAACTCTTTTGTTGCGGCTCTTCATTTTGTACCTGAATATCTAGTCCAATAATGTCATTGATTAAGAAATCACCAACCACCAACGAACTACCTGCATAGAAAGACAATACGCTCTTGTTTCTACGTCTAGATTAGATCAGCAAGCCCCAAGGTATTAGAGCTACTGCCGTAAACCATTCAATCTAGGGTAATATCGCCATTGTGGGTTAGTATCACGTACATTACTTACAACTGAGGTCGCTGCCAACCTTGGATTTACAATTCGATGATTTGCATTTACGGTTGCCGAATGACCACCTATAGTTGATCTTGTAGCTGGCAGAACCGCCATCTTGGATTAGGATCGACTAAGTCGGAGTCTACAAAGTTCAATTACCTAGAAACCCCTGGTTTTTCTTTATTAGAAGTTATTCTGTTGTAGACTTCTGCGGAAGATAAATTACGAGTAATCCACCTTTAGTTGAGCTCTTAGCTTTTTTCTTTTGTTGAACTTACGTCTGGACTGGCTGGCTTTCTTGATTGAACGCTGCTGTCACTTATGTTTATGCGAAGGTAAATTGCTATATGCTATAGTGACGTTATTCTCTTGGATAGCTCGTATCGCGGCGTAGGCACAAGGCATTAGTTTATTCCAAAAATAGGACTAGCCTTTTTTTTTTGAGTGGGACATCATCAAATGTCCTCTCCCGCTCTGGGCTGAGCGGAAGGGCGTGTCAAACTTTTACTGACTAAAACTCACCCGTGTTCCTTCAGTTGCCTGTGCCAGGGGCCACGGTATCTCTTTCGAACAACCCGCCAGCAACAATAGGACCAGCCTTGGTTAGATTTTTTTACTTGACGAAGTCTATTAAGACAAAACACAACGAAACTTAATTATTCAGTGAAGATTTATTGTATAAATAATGACTATGAGAATATGTTTGACATACATATGTTTTGAATTTAGGTATGTATAAATCTGTGGTGTTTAGTATTATACATTATAAGTTCAAAATTTGTCATTTTCTGCCCTATATGGGTGATGTAAAAATAGAAAATGACAAAATTTTTTCTCATTGTTTTTTTACTTTCGTAAGTCTCCTGCTGCTAGTAACATGTAACAGTTTGATTAACTAATGTAACTATACCGATGTGTAGCAGTGTTTCAACTTTCAAATGATCGTAGTATAATAATCAGTTTTTTGGACTTATCATATACTGTATACCAGACACAGAAATATTTATGATAAGTACGCTCAGCGGCCGTATTCTTTATGACACAATGAACGAAACCTCTCGAAATGGACGCGAGGTTGGCGTGATTAGCTAAGGAATTGACGGTTGGTTTCGAAGTGAAGAATCATTGAGTGGCATAGTGAATTAGGGCCCTGAAGTAATAACAATACAACTAGGATTACAACGATCAGTTGCGTTTATGCGATCATTCCATTGGCATGAACGAAGAGTTTATAAAAATAACGATGCTGTTTATCCCAACAATAGACAATTGATGGTAATGGTAACTAATCAAGGTAAACGTACTGAGCATGGCAGCAGTCCAGTAATAGTAACTTCTTATTAGGGACATGCGGGTTGGTAGATGTCACATGTCTTCGATTTTTTTCTGGGCCTGCGTGGTGCTTTACGGCCTGCTCCCTCTCATCGGGAGGCGGCCTGTGTCCCAGCAGTGGGAACATTATAGGCTGATTGTGCTGCTATACATCAATATAAATTTTTCTTCGAGACCAGGTCTCAAGAAAAAATGGATTATGTCCCATAGACCTCTATATTCCTAAGGTATAATCGTATAGGAATATCGCCTCTACAGGGTCTAATGCCCGACACGCGAACTCATCATCATCTGCCTAGCCTTTTCCCAACTATGTTGGGGTCGGCTTCCAGTCTAACCGGATGCAGCTGAATACCAGTATTTTACATGGAGCGACTGCCTATCTGACCTCCACAACCCAGTTATTAGGTAATACGATACCCCTTGGTAAGACTGGTTGTCAGACTTTCGGCACGGAGGGGTCTCGGTATGTAAAGATGGTCACCCATCCACAGACCAACCGCGGCAAGCATAGTTTAACCTGACCGATCGATCTATGCGGATGTTATTATTTTGCCGAACTAAACACGATTCAGTACCACGAGCATTGAAAATTTCTCCTAAATAACGGAACTTTCTTTAAAAAGCTTTTGTGAGTAAAAATCATAGCTTCCTCTTTCTGACTGACCGATTCCTTGACAATGCAAAAGTGCCTGAACCTACTTAATTGGCATACAGAACACTGCACACGTCCTGTAAACACAACTACCCTCTCTAACCGACATGATAGATGGGCATTTCGGTTGTGTTAGTGTCATCCACACAATAGGCCCTGGGTATTGACTCCCGTACTATAGCGGGTTCAAGTCTTGTATGGTGTTTGTACGTACACAAACGGCCAGTCGTACGTGCCGCATTGTTCGCGGGTTTACTTTGATTGCATAAAGCATATTGATGCACTAATTAATTGAGTTGCCGTCTGTTTGGTAACTATTGTAATGGTTTGAGGGATACTATGCTATAGGGTAGAGCTATGATAGCTTGAAGACCTGTATTGTTAGGAGAAAAGCTTCTAAAATGCTCGACTCGAAACGGGACTTTCTTTGAAAAGCCTTTGTGAGTGAAATTCTATGCCATATTTCCCAGGTTGTGAGATTTTTATTACTACACACACCGCACGTCTTTAGCATTAGTACCTACGAGTTTCAGGCTCTCACTTACGGAAATCGTTAACTTACGAAACTTCTAGAATTTATTCGCACTTTTATCTGGCTCTCTTTCAACTAAAGTCTACTTAATAAAAATCTTAAATTCGTTCACTGACAGACCACGTATAGTTTAAACCGCTGAGTCTAGTAAAGTTCCTTGTATAGATTCTTCTTCTTCTTCATTCCGTGTCGATAGTACTCTTCTTCGATATTTTATAGGTAACGAAGGTGAGCACTAAGAAGGGATTTTTGAAAATTCGTCCCCTACAGTAAATAGGGTAAATTCGTAAATTTTTACCGATGGTTAAACCCCATTAAACCCGGCTTGTATTTGGGTTTAAAAATTTCCATAAACTATGTCGTCCAGCTTCTTTAGTAGCACCGAATTTTAATACTATTTTCATAGACGCTACTCACTTGATTCATATTGTATTCATATTGATTGTGTGGGAACTATTGCGGATCTATAGTAATAATAGCTGAAGAATTTGTTTTGTGCTGAAGGTTATAGGCTATTGAACATCACGCAACGACCCTTATGAGAAAGAAAAAATCGCTAAAACGAAACGAAGTAATAGCGCGTGCGATCCGAATTTTTGTGAATTAAACGACGGTTGAACCGCGGGGCACAGATAGTAGGTAATAAACTACGTTATTCACAAGGTTTTCGTGACTCCATTCAACAAAGTATTCGAAGTAGTCGATTTAGGCCAGAAACAGTCTAGACGTAAGTAATTTTAACTGAGAATAGTAGATAGAAAAACCTATTGCTATACAACGCTCTAAAATGGAGGGCTTGGTACCCTGAATGTGAAGGGCCTTTTATTTATTTATTTTATTGAACCATTTAATATGCGTTCACATATATAAGAAAAGAACAAAAAATAACGTATAAAGGTGATGCTTATTTTTTAAAAAATCTCTTCCAGTATACCTGCGGTAGGAAAGTGTACACAGTGGGCTTTTTAAAACCTTGGATTTTTGACTTAGAGAAGTTCTGACCGCGCCCAATACGAATGATTGAACCAGTGTCAGTTCTACACCAATAGACGGTCACTTCTTTGTTGCCTTAATTTGCACCCTGTCCTTGTTTTCACAGTCGTTTTCTGTCTGTTATGCGAGTATCATTCAAAATCAAAAGTCATTTATTCAAATTAGGCTGAGAATCAGCACTTTTCGAACGTCAAAATTACAAAAGTCAGTCCCCAAAAACGCCCGCCCTTCACCACTTCCTAGTGCTATCGCTGGGAAGAAGAAGTGGCGCAACAAACTCCCCAGCAGCACTGCTGTCAGTTCAGTTAGAAAATACTTGATACTTGATTGTATACAATACTAGGTGTTAAGTAATTAATATTAATATACACAGAACACAAAATTAAATTATTTGCCATAATGTCAGCTAGCACTGCATACTGTTCGACGTGTAAGATGTACTGTAGGTTTCTACCTACATTTGTGTGTACCTACGTTACACTATGTATTATTACCATACTTGTAGAAGTATGGTAATAATATACAGGGTGGCAGGGACATCGACGCTCAAACTCTAACCATGGTGGGATTCGGCACATGAGTTTAGACCCCGTCGAAATTTTTCGTCGGTTATCAAAATAAAAATCTTCTGTTTCATAGAAAAGTGAATACCTACGCGGTCAAAATGTATGGAACAGCAATATTTTTTTTAAATAATTGACGAAAAATTTCGACGCTTTGGGGTCTAAACTCATGTGCTGAATCCATGGTTACAGTTTGCGCGTCGATGTCCCTGCCACTCTGTATAATGTAACGTAGGTACACACAAATTGAGAGATACATAAAGTCAAGCACATAGTAAACAAGTAATAAACGACACTATGATGTAACTTCGGTTGAATGTGACTTTGAACTTGACTCGGACAATATTTGTTATTGCCAAGGCTGTATCAGTTGCACATCAATTGCTATGAATTGCAGTGTATTAGTAGTTGTTGTGGTCAACTACTAATACACTGTCAAATCCTGTAGGCAACGATGTCTTCTCAAGGTGGTTCTCATTTCGCTAGTTATATTTAAGCCCCATATTAGGGGGCCAGCCTCCGAACTGCTACTGAGGAATTCCAGGGGACTAATTCCCGTAATTTTAAGAATCTTCGCGGTCTGATCTCAGTCAAAAATACCTCTAATTTCCCTAAATTTTTGACAAATTTTTGACATTGATTATCGCTGAGATGAGATTGCGACTAGATTTTGTACGGTTTTAATTACGGGAATTACAAAAAAAAAAACTAATAACACTGCCCGACCTGGGAATCGAACACAGGACGTCATGCTTAGCAGTAGCGCTTGCGACCACTGGACCAACGAAGCAGTCAATCTAATTTGTTGAACGTCCTCATGTGAAACAATTGCCGTATATTTTAGCACGTTATTGGATATGGGAACTGTCTCTCTTGTCACTTGAACATGATATTATTATCAATAATTAGCAGGTATCTTGTGTCTGAAATTCATTTGAGTTTCAGTCACCTGACAGCTGTTATAGTGTATAGTGTTTCCCACTGAAAATTTCGCTTTCAGGCGCCAATTACTTATAAATATGGGCCTGAGATGTTATTATCAGAAAGTTCATAAAACAGTTAGTACCAACTTTGTTTGTTCTAAAACTACAGAACTTAGTATTTCATCATCATAATCAGCCTATGATGTTCCCACTGCTGGGACACAGGCCTTCTCTCAGTGCGAGGGAGTGGGCCATAATCTACCACGCGGGCAAATTGCGAGTTGGTGGATGTCATATGTTTTCGAATATTTTGGTTCCAGGACATGCCGGTTTCCTGCAATGTTTTCCTTCACCGTTTTGTGAGAATTGGTGATGAAATGAAAAAGACTAAGTAAAGTGCCTGTCTGGGTTCGAACTTACGACATAGAACTTGTCAGTCGGGGCCGATACCACTGTGCCACCACTGCTCTCTAAAACTATAGAACTCAGTATTTACCTATCAATATAAAAAAACTGTTATATGTTTCGAAGTCGAATACAAAGCGGGAAAAGGCCTTCTATTAAGTAGGTCCAATTGCGTAACACACTATCAATGTTAATCTGAATCATTCTATTATCAATCAGGATATTGCGCATCCATTGCTTTATAGAGGTATGAGGAACAGGGTGTAAAGTTCACTCATCCTCCATAGAAAAGGGAGGATCCTCCGACCAGACGGGTGTTGTGTCTGGCGGGCAATTGTCCCACGATTGATGTTGGGAAGTTCGTATATATGCTAATTGCGCGGTAAACTCTGCTTGCGAGATGCAGGATTTGCGTGACGTCAGTATGACGCGTTGTTCGCATGTGGCGTTGTAGATACCCGCTACAGCATTATATGTTGGAAAAATGTGTTTGCTCAACAACGTAAATAACGCGATGAATGCTGTTGAACTGTCAAAATGAACCCATTGTTACTGTTAGTGAAAAGTGTTACGCAATTACCCCGCTGATTTATTGGTTTCATTGTACTTATCCTTATGTATGATCATTCAAAGTTACATACAATGTGTCTAGTTACATATTGGACTAAGGAGTAAGGAATATCAAGTGCTTATAGGTAGGTACAAGTATCTACTTGTTACTTGTGTTCAAATAAAAGAGCCACGAGTATCGTTACTTATGTACTCGTAGGTAAGTAGGTACTACCTTCAGTCAACAAAAATAGTTGAACTTCATTTAAGGTGTAAACGTACAGACGCCAAAATTGATTAAAGAAATTTGACAGATTGTAGAAGCTTGATATCAAGCTTCTACAATCTGTCAAATTTCTTTAATCAATTTTCAACTTTATCGCTAAAGTACTAGGTAAAATTTCACAGTTTTTGGGTAACTTGATGTGCTGGCGTCGGTACCTGTCTGTAGATGTTTGGTTATTTTAAACACTCAGTGATTATTTCAAAACATTTATGCAACAAGGTGTAAGCAAGTTCAAAAAATGTGGATGTCACGTGATCTACTTTGCATATCTCGGAAGCGAGACACTTACGGGGTTTGGTCTTATTATCTTTCTGTTTGCATTGATAGTAGTAGTAGCCGCCATTGTGAAAAAAAACAAAATGGTGGACTGGGAGGTATGCCACGGACCTTCAAAGCAATATATTACATTGACTTAAAAATAATTATCAACTCAAAACTACTTACCTACCTATGGCAAAAACAACCACAATAGAAAAAACTTAAACCTCAGTAATTAGTATTTACTTAGATATTTATAGTGGGAAACCATTAATGTTTCCATGATTCATTAACGTAAATTGTAGGTTTTCACAATTAATTTTGGACGAAATAAACAAAAATGAACAATCCAGAACAAGAAAAATACATCTTAAATTCAAATTATAATATACTAGCTTCTGCCCGCGACTTCGTCCGCGTGAAATTTCTTGATCAATCGATCCACCGCGTCGCATCGCATCGCCTGACCGCGCTATTACTTGGTTTTCGACCGACGAAAAAAAACTGAGGAGGTTCTCAAGTCGACGCGTATATATATTTTTTTATGTACTAGCTTCTGCCCGCGGCTTCGCCCGCGTGGATGTCGGAAATTATCCCACGGGAACGTGCTAACAGGATAAAATGTATGTGCTTCCCCAGAATGCCATCTATCTCGCGGGCCCTTTGTGGCTAATTACAGTAGAAAACCAATTGTGTCTCATTAGTGGTGATTAAGAGGGTACCTATATGATATCTTTACCTAAGTACCTACCTAATTAAAAAAAAACCTCAATAACAGAAAATTAAATACCTACCTAAATAAACCTATTTCTGATGATAACTAATCTAAACTCAATAAATAAGCAAAATCCCTAAAAACTAATATCTATACGAATGACTAATCCTACCTAACAGTATTATAAAATAACCTACGGTCACTACGTACACTATCAAATATACTACCTATACTTTAAAATTAAAATCTATACCTACGACTCATATAAAAATAAACCTAAACAACTCTTAAAACTAAAAGGAATAAAAATGAACTCCACTGCGGGTGACCCAACCTACGACAAACTTAGTATTTGCGGTTGGTACAGTACAGACAGTGGTAATCGGGTATAGGGATCGAACCGCAAAATTAAGTTTGTTTTTTATTGTATATACTTTTCCGGGATAAAAAGTACCCAGTGTGGTGCCCAGGATATTAAAGAATAATTATACCAAGTTTCATCGTAATCGAACCGGTAGTTTTTGCGTGATGCCTGAACAAACAGACAGACAGACAGACAGACAGACAGACAGACAGACAGACAAAAAAATTTTTAATCACATTTTTGGGTTCGGTGTCGGTCTAGTAACAGCCCCTGTAAATTATTTTTTTGATATTTTCAATGTACAGAATTTTCACTTCTACAGATTTATTATAAGTATAGATGACCACGCATTACTTTTTACAGAGTAGTCCGATTTTGATCATTTTTATTCTAAACTCTACCCCAAAGTTGGTCCCATATAAATTTGGAAAAAAAATCCAACCCTAAGGGTGGGAAAATAGAGGTGATTTATTGTTCACTCACAGATTTGAATGTTGAGTTGTGTATTATTACTCTACTCAGTACCACATATGCCTGCCCTTTGGCAAACATTTTTGTAAGAGTAGGCGCTCTCGGCGTAGTAACTATTTAGTAATCTGTGCTCTCGGTACTTATACCTACCGTCTGAGACAATGGTGAAGTCGTAAGTGTGTGTGTGTGTTATGTGCTAACGCTGCTCGTCTTCACGCACACATTACAGCGTGTTTGTACTCTTGGTTACCACATGTAAAGTGCGCGTCGCTTTGTGAGATAAAAATACTACAACGTCTGCCAGAAAATTTGTCCTTCAGTCCCACCTTTTTCGTGTCCCAATCACAGACCCACCAACCATTCTCAATGGTCAGTAATCATCTGCCATCGTGACAAGAATCCAAAATATGACAAAACGTCATAACACAACACACCAACAATGGTGAAACTTTGAAAACAAATTTTACAGAGTATCGATACGTAAACATTACCTTTTGAATCACGATTCATATCACACGGGAATTTAACCGCAATCTATTCGGAACATCGTATAAATTATAATTTCCAATGAGCATTGCACAATATTACGGTTTCAAGGATTTAATGAGCCAGGAATGCTGTGAGACCTATTCGAGGTACGTGAACTTTAGATACGATTGGGTGTTGCCACATATCGGACACAATCAACATTATTCAGAATTCTATAGGCTAAAGTTTTAGTATCGGATATTCATGTGCGTAATCAGTCAATAATGTTCCCACTGCCAGGCAAAGGCCTCGGCCTCGCCCAAATCCTTCCAGGATCTCTTTTCCCACGCCACCTCGAACCAGCCCTCGCGGTCCGCGTCCAGGTCATCTCGCCATATCTTTTTGGGCCGGCCTCGGCGGCGCCGTCCATCTTCAGGAGCCCATTGTGTAGAGATTTTCGCCCAGCAGTCATCGTGCATACGGCTGATGTGACCCGCCCAATCCCATTTGAGCTTGGCATACAAGCAGATGAGTTCTTTCAAAAGTGTCCCTGTAAATTTTATACTTTAAAGCACAGACATGTTGAACTGTTAAGTAGACATAAATTGACAAAATGTATAAATAATGTAATTAATATATATTAATTACTAATTAACTACATTTTGTCAACTGTAAAGACCTGTATTTTTGCATGCTATATATTAGCCAAATGTGTGTTACTAAATATTATATATAAGAACTTCATGTAGGTACCTACCATATTTGATGCAATAAATGAATTGAATTGAAATTATAAACAAATAACAAATTTTACCTCGTTATAATATTAGTATAGATAACACGACACGCTATTAAAGTTGCTATTATGCATCGCTAATGAGATATTGGGTTTCTAATATGGACACTTGTATGACTAAGCTTAACTTAGGAGTAACATCCTCAATACACAACAGGATAAACTATGATCGAAAGGCACTGCTATAATTACCAATGTTATCGTGTTCATGACCGACCTAAAGATATACGGAAATCAAAGGACGTCAATCACTCTATGAAGCCTAGATCTAGCATACTAGATGAATGAAATTAAGATGGACGTGTAAGGTCATTAGGAACGTGGGTGATCTATTAATTTGCGTCACAAAACCTTAGCCGAACAACATTACACCCCAGAACATAATATAATACAACATATAGTACAAGTCTGGGGGTCTACTCCGAAGTAGTATATATCGGCCGAATGTTCGGCCGTTTCCTGCTACGAAGTTACTATTTGGTTCGGTCGGTTCTGATACTACGCTCCTACACTCTTTCGAATATTGACTATGGTCCCGAACCAACTGAGCCGATCCGAACTTTTTTTGCATTTTTCAATAATATTCGGTTCGGCCATGTGTCGGTCCGATCCGAACATTCGCACTTTGCACTTTGGAGTAAGCCCCCTGGAATCGTAGGTGTGTTAAACAGGGTGGCAGGGACATGGACGCGCAAACTGTTCCCATGGATTCAGTTCATGATCCTGAACCGAACAACGGAAAATTACAACGCAGGGGGCGTCGAAATTCTCCGTATGTTATTAAATAAAAATAGCTGTTTCATACTTTGACCGCGTAGCTATTGCACTTTTCTATGGAACGGCAGATTTTTATTTTTGATGAAAAATTTCTACGCGGTTAGAATCATATGCTGAATTCATGGTTACAATTTGTGCGTCGATTTGCCTGCCACCCTGTATGCACAAACATTCAGACCTGGAACAGCTTCTAGCTATAGGTACCCGTTTTAGGATGTACAAATAGGATACAATCCCCAGGAAACACGCTAATTCAAAATCTCTTACACTGCTTCCATCCAATACGTATAACGTAGCTGATGTAGGAAGGTGAGCAACAAATTCCGAGAAAACATCAGCTGTATATTAAATTCAAAATCAAAATATTTTATTTCACATGAACCTACTTGGACACTTATAAAACGTCAGAAGCTATGCGCACGGTTCCAGTCGGTTGTTTCCTATGGAGAAGAGCCGGCAAGAAACTCCGCGGTTACTCTTAAGAATAATTGGCTTCTACAATGCATATGGGACATTTCTGCTAAATGTCATCTCCGATTGGGTCCCACTAAATGCACGACGCCATCGCGAAAGGCCAAGACGAAGGTGGAGGGACGAGCTTGATGGTAGGGCAACTGGCAACTAGCAAAAGACAGAATTGTGTGGAAAAGGTAGAGAGAGGCCTTAGCTCTGCAGTGTGACAATACAGGCTAGTTAGATTAGACAATGCATATTACGGGCAAGGTTTTTGTGCATTATCATTGCGTGTAAAGTATACGATGGCCCAAAAATCTTTAAAACCCAATTCCTAAGCAAGTACCTCTTTCCCCAGGATGGAGGTAGGAGTCCAGCTTGTGGGTATAATCCTGCGCCTGCTCAACTTCCTGCTGGCGCCGCTATTCTGGTTCCGCGCGCGAGACAGCCGGCGACTGCCGCCGGCCACCGACCCTGTGCTGCGCAAGAGTGCTGTCGAGTTAGCTGCTGCTGTTAGGAATGGTGAAGTAAGTGCCACTGTAATTTACTACTAGCTTTTACCCGCGACATTGCCCGTCTGGTGGTCGCAAATTATCCCACGGTAACGTTCAATCAAAAAATACCCTGTCCTAAGTCCCTTGTCCATCCAAATCCGTTCAGCCAGACAGGCAGTTACTGTCGCATTCTCATAATATTAGTATAGATTCAAGTATACACATAATAGTCCGTTCAAAGTGCAAAATGGAAGAATGTAATGCAGAGAGATCGCATGTTTTAGTATTGGTTTCGAGTCATCATTGCCAGAAAAATCGGGGCAGATAGGCAGTCGCTCCATGTAAAATACTGGTATTCAGCTGGATCTGGTTAGACTGGAAGCCGACCCCAACATAGTTGGGAAAAGGCTAGGCAGATGATGATGATTGCCAGAAAAATCGGGGTAGAAACGAAAAAAGCTGATGGGAATATTGACTCATTTTGTCTATACAAATAAATAAAACTAAAGGGTCTGCTTGTAATATCAAAACAACAGATTTTTACTAGAAATATTTACATATGAAAGTATATACCTACGGTACTTATAACAAAAAACAATTTTTTTAATTTTCGTTTTTCTACCTGTTTGTTCCGGCTGATCGCTGAAACGGCTGGACCGATTTTTAAAAGACTTTCACTGGGAGATAGCTTATCTTAAAAAGAGTAACTTAAACTACTGGTATTTTAGAAAAAGAATTAGTAAAGATACGTGACATTATTGTTTTCTGACATCCACGCGTAAGAAGATTTTCTTAATGATGATGCTATGCTATGACACTTTTAACCTTATTTGCAGAATCTAAACTACTTCGTTTTCCTGAAGCCTTGAAGAATGATTGAGTAGTGTCTTTCAGTCTATAGCTCATCGTTAAAACCTCATCACTCAATTCCAAGCCCTCTATTTTTATTGCTGCACACACCAATTGACATACTTAACCACATCCTGACAAACGCCCATAAAATGGCAACACTGCAACTGACTGCAATTCTGTTTAATTGCGGTCGCCATTTTCAATTATCAGTTGTTTGACACAGTTGGGCAGGCAGTCAACGAGACGTGATGTCACTGGATACACCTCTATGATGACCAGTTGTGACAGTTGTAATTGATTTCCCGTTCGGAAATTCTTAGTAGCAGCCCAGAGTGTGTCCGTTTACTGGAAAAAGACTTACCCGCTCTATAGTTCTCCAGACCGTATTTCCGCTGTGGCAGCCAATCTCAATCAAGACTAGATTCGTTAGACTTCGGCACGGGAGATATTATAGTGCAGATAATAATATCCCTGGACAATAATAATATCCCTGGACATTTCACACAGCGCCATCTAGTCCCAAGCTAAGCAACCTAATGCTTGTGTTATGGTAACAAGATGGCTGATAAACTACTTATATACATTTTTTTTTTTGTAAATACATACATATTATAGATAGAAAAACACCCAGACTCGGAACAAATACATGTAGGTCATACAAATATTTGTTCCGTGCGGGAATCGAACCCGCGACACGCAGCGCAGCAGTCAATCGCTTAACCACTACGCCAACCGTGTCGTCAGATAGATACATTTGCACACTCCCTCTTCCCTCACTTTTGACACGATCGGAGAGTGATCAAACGCAGAACCAACGGCTTACCGTGCTTTCCAAGCCACGGGGGTATCAAGCCGCCAACTTTCAAACTCTGGGCTGTAACTAAGAAATTCGTAATGAAAAAACTCAATAACACTGCCCGAACCGGGACCTCGAGACTAACGGGGCAGTCCCGCTTTATTAGGTACTAGGAACTTAGAATGGAAGGAAACTATGTTCCAGCTCTTTATCCTCCCCGCTGTGCCCAAGAAAAAACCGCCAAAATTACCTCTGCGCTGCAACCGACGTTGCCGTGGCAAAGTTTTGAGCTAACAATATTTAATTTACCACCGTGCCTTCGACACAACAAAGAAGATGAATAAAGGAACTGGCGAAGTATCAAAATCAAAATGAAATCAAGCATTTTTCAATTATTCAAATCAGACTGAGAATCAGCACTTTTCGAACGTCAAAATTACATAAGACAGTCCCCCAAATAGGGAATGCAAATCCGTTCTGTTTTAAAATCCGGATTTTTGGTCCAATCCGGATTATCCAGATTTTACGGAATTTCATGAAAATAAACAAATCTACCCATATTAGTTTGTTAATAATTGATGTTTCTTATGTTTTGTGTGAATGGATTAAAATAAAAGAATATGAAAATCAAATCAAAAAAAGTTATATGGAAGTATTCAAACTATCATCATTAAATACCATAATAATTATGGTGTTATTGCTATAATATGTACGTATTCTTATTAAAAAAATCAGTCTGTGACACCTGTGCTGAGTAACACACACTCGCGACACTCGCAAGACGCGGATTTGATTTTCAAATCCGAATTTGGAAGTCTAGTAAAAATGTACGGATATCCGGATTTTTCGGATTACGGATAGTCCGGATTGCATTCCCTACCCCCAATACGCCCGCCCTTCACCACTTCCCAGTGCTTTCACTGGGCAGAAGTGACGCAACAAACTCCCCTAGCAACACGGAAGTGTAGGTGCATTATCCATCCCTACTGACCACCACGGGGAATACAGACGTCAGGCCACGTTATGTAAAATGATGAACCGTTCAATATTTAACTTTTAACAAATTAATAGACAAACATTTGCTTCAATGTTTATTTCGGATTCCGCCAATTATGCTTCACCCAATTATATTGGTATTCATTTTCCTGGTTATTCGATACTTAAATTGTCAGTACAATCAATTGGACCCACTGAACCGAATGTTGGAAAAACATTGGTACAAATATTGTTATTGATAGTATAAATGTTAATAGGTATTTCTGTATTCCGGTGAGTTTTGTAAGTGCACAATATATCGAGCAACATGTTGCAATTATGCATTCTTGACGTCATTCTACTAAATATGTATATAAGTTTAAATTATTACATTGTAAATTTATAAGTATTAAGGTGTGGTGAAGTATTTAGATGCTCCTAAAATGATGAAAGACAGTTTTTGCTCATATACACGAGTGGCATACGTCGACGGTGGCCGTCGAGGAGTGTCGACGGCTACCGTCGACGCGTGTCGGCAGCTGCAGTTGCCTCTGACGTTTACGCGTACCGCTCGTGTGACTCAATCAATACTCAATACTTTTATTGCATTCCACATGTAGGTATTCTTAGGTGGTAAACTTACAATTAGATCATATGGGCCCTGTCGGGCACAGCAAAATAAGTGAGTTTGGAGAGAGGAAGCATTAATTGTTAATTTTATATCATTACTGGTCAAACTACTATATTACAATTCACGTAGATATTATATGAGATAAACTAATAGCTTTAATATAAAACTTGAGAGGCGTCAAGGGACACCCGGATGGAACGAAGTTCCAAGAGAGAGCGAGAGAGAGAGACAGAGAAACACGCGCACGCCGCCTCCCCGCACGGCTTTCAACTATAGCAAAAAGTGTCGTTCCAACTTTTGGTCGTCTAGCCTCCTTTCGCAACGCGCGATAAGGAACTTCGTTCCAAAACGCAAATATAAATAGGTATATATTGAGAGATGTACATAATAATAATTAATAGATAAATAAAATTTTAAGTCTCGAGTTCCTACTTAAGGGCCTTACTCTCGTTTAGTACCGTAATACGGTCACTTTATGAAGAATATTTCTCATTAACGGCTTGATTAAAAGATCTGTAAAAAATATATGTTAGCTATAGATTCATGAACAAAATTTCTGTAGAAGGATTTTTTCGTATGGCTAATACTTTTGCCTTAAAAAAATATTTACCAACACGCTATTTTTTTCTGATATTCGATATTACTTCTAAACGGCTTTGATGTTTGGAAATATTTTTACACTGAAAAATCGATGGTTAGAGGTACTACAGATTTGTCTTAGCTTATGTAAATCAATTAACATTTGCAAAGGAAATGTCCCCACTTTGAAATCGAGCTACAGAGGGGCTCTGCGCGGGCGCGGGCGGCAGTCGTGCGTTAGCATTGAGACGGGATGGCTGTGTCGCTCGCTGCTACGCTCCGGCTATCGACCGACTATGCGTGTCTGTCTGTGTTAGTGCAAATATTTACGAACGAATTGTATCAGTGTGCGTTTATTGACTAGCTCGCTGCAGATGGCCCATTTCTATTGTGCGCGTGGACGCTTACGAATACTTACGATAGTAATACAAGTAGTCATATCTAAACTAATATTAAAATGAGAAAAGATTGGATTTGATCAAAATAAAAGTCCAAGATGGCGGCTGCGAAAATTTTCAAGTTTTTCATCATGGGTGTCGTTTTCATATTTTTCGAGGGTGACAAAACCGATAGTGAGGTCAAAATAAAAATCCAAAATGGCGGCTGCAAAAATTTTCAAATATTTCATCATGGGTGTCGTTTTCATACTTTTCGAGGGTGATAAAGCCGATAGTGAGGTCAAAATAAAAATCTAAAATGGCGGCTGCGAAAATTTTCAAATATTTCATCATGGGTGTCGTTTTCATGCTTTTCGGGGGTGATAAAGCCGCTAGTGAGGTCAAAATAAAAATCCAAAATGGCGGCTGCGAAAATTTTCGAATTTTTCATCATGGGTGTCGTTTTTATGCTTTTCGGGGGTGATAAAGCCGCTAGTGAGGTCAAAATAAAAATCCAAAATGGCGGCTGCGAAAATTTTCAAATTTTTCATCATGGGTGTCGTTTTCATGCTTTTCGGGGGTGATAAAGCCGCTAGTGAGGTCAAAATAAAAATTCAAAATGGCGGCTGCGAAAATTTTCAAATATTTCATCATGGGTGTCGTTTTCATGCTTTTCGGGGGTGATAAAGCCGCTAGTGAGGTCAAAATAAAAATCCAAAATGGCGGCTGCGAAAATTTTCAAATATTTCATCATGGGTGTCGTTTTTATGCTTTTCGGGGGTGATAAAGCCGCTAGTGGGGTCAAAATAAAAATCCAAAATGGCGGCTGCGAAAATTTTCAAATATTTCATCATGGGTGTCGTTTTCATATTTTTCGAGGGTGACAAAACCGATAGTGAGGTCAAAATAAAAATCCAAAATGGCGGCTGTGAAAATTTTCAAACTTTTCGTCAGTGATGTCGTTTTCATGCTTTTCGGGGGTGATAAAGCCGATAGTGAGGTCAAAATAAAAATCGAAAATGGGGGTTGCGAAAATTTTCAAATTTTTATAGTGAGGTCAAAATAAAAATCCAAAATGGCGGCTGCAAAAATTTTCAAATATTTCATCATGGGTGTCGTTTCCCCACTTTTCGAGGGTGATAAAGCCGATAATGAGGTCAAAATAAAAATCCAAAAAGGCGGCTACAAAAATTTTCAAATATTTCATCATGGGTGTCATTTTCATAGTTTTCGAGGGTACTACAGCCGATAGTGAGCTCACAATGTAAATCCAAGATGGCGGCTACAAAAAGTTGTTTTTTTTTTAAATCATACATAAGGAACTTCGAATAACCTAAGTTATTCCGATCAAACTAAAATTTACTAATTATTACTTGATTTTAGGTACACGATACTTATTTGACAATAATATAGTGTGATGTGAGTTGCCAAATAAACAATGTTATATATCACGAGACCGCATGAGTGAGTGAGTGAGTGACAGATAGATTGCAAAAACAATATGCTATACGGTTAAGACAAAAGAAATGCGTTTCCGTGAATACTGTATCATTGTGTATTAAAATTCAATTGATTTAATACAGATAACTTATTATTAAAAGATTATCTATTTATCCAGTTCTTTATTTAGATATTTAAGAAGGAAAATTAGTTTTATATGTAACCAACACCTCAAATTGATGACTGAATAATTAGTTAAGTACAACTAAAACTAAATTTTTTAAGCCGCCATTTAGGATTTTTATTTTGACCTCACTATTGGCTTTATCACCCTGGAAAACCACGAAAACGACACTTATGAAGCAAAATTCCAAATTTATTGCAGCCGCCATTTTGGATTTTCATTTTGACCACACTTTTGGCTTCAGCAAACTCGAAAACCACACCCATGATGAAAAATTTTAAAATTTTTGCAGTCGCCATTTTAGATTTTCATTTTGACCTCACTATTGGCTCCAGCACCCTCGAAAACCACGAAAACGACACCCATGACGAATATTTTGAAAAGTTTTGCAGCCGCCATCCTGGATTTTCATTTTGACTTTATAATCGGCTCCAGCACCCTCGAAAACCACGAAAATGACACCCATGACGAAAATTTTGAAAATTTTCGCACACGCCATCTTAAATTTTCATTTTGACCTCACTATTGGCTTCAGCAGCCTCGAAAACCACGAAAATGACACCCATGACGAAAATTTTGAAAATTTTCGCACCCGCCATCTTAGATTTTCATTTTGACCTCACTATTGGCTCCAGCAGCCTCAAAAACCATGAAAACGACACCCATGATGAAAAATTTGAAAATTTTTGCAGCCGCCATTTTAGATTTTCATTTTGACCTCACTATTGGCTCCAGCACCCTCGAAAACCACGAAAACGACACCCATGACGAATATTTTGAAAATTTTCGCACCCGCTATCTTAGATTTTAATTTTAACCTCACTATTGGCTTCAGCAGCCTCGAAAACCACGAAAATGACACCCATGACGAAAATTTTGAAAATTTTCGCACCCGCCATCTTAGATTTTCATTTTGACCTCACTATTGGCTTCAGCAGCCTCGAAAACCACGAAAATGACACCCATGACGAAAATTTTGAAAATTTTCGCACCCGCCATCTTAGATTTTCATTTTGACCTCACTATTGGCTTCAGCAGCCTCGAAAACCACGAAAATGACACCCATGACGAAAATTTTGAAAATTTTCGCACCCGCCATCTTAGATTTTCATTTTGACCTCACTATTGGCTCCAGCAGCCTCAAAAACCATGAAAACGACACCCATGATGAAAAATTTGAAAATTTTTGCAGCCGCCATTTTAGATTTTCATTTTGACCCCACTATTGGCTCCAGCACCCTCGAAAACCACGAAAACGACACCCATGACGAAAATTTTGAAAATTTTCGCACCCGCCATCTTAGATTTTCATTTTGACCTCACTATTGGCTTCAGCAGCCTCGAAAACCACGAAAATGACACCCATGACGAAAATTTTGAAAATTTTCGCACCCGCCATCTTAGATTTTCATTTTGACCTCACTATTGGCTTCAGCAGCCTCGAAAACCACGAAAATGACACCCATGACGAAAATTTTGAAAATTTTCGCACCCGCCATCTTAGATTTTCATTTTGACCTCACTATTGGCTTCAGCAGCCTCAAAAACCATGAAAACGACACCCATGATGAAAAATTTGAAAATTTTCGCACCCGCCATCTTAGATTTTCATTTTGACCTCACTATTGGCTTCAGCAGCCTCGAAAACCACGAAAATGACACCCATGACGAAAATTTTGAAAAGTTTTGTAGCCGCCATCCTGGATTTTCATTTTGACTTTATAATCGGCTCCAGCACCCTCGAAAACCACGAAAATGATACCCATGACGAGGTTTATCTACTAAACGGCCGTAGGTAATTATTTCAAGGTCACTGCCGAAACTATAACATCGTTCGATTGGCTACGGAACCCTAAAATGCTATTTAGGTACAGTGCTAGTTAGGTAGGTTATTACTGATTTATAATAATTCAAATTGGTGAAACAGGATCACATTTTTTATAAAATCTCATTTTTATGTAATAAATCCTCCTACCAAAGAAATAATTTTTAAAGTTTTACCCCCGCAGGAACTAAGTTCTGATTTTAAATAAAATCGAAATTTCTAAATGAAAAATGTTTAAAATATACGTAACATACGTATCAATCTATACAAAATATTATCAGACTTGCATCCGCAATTCCCTTCTGGAATCGTAGGCAAAAATAGCGACCTGCCGGCGGCATGTCTGTGCCTCTGCATACTCTTTGATCGTCGTTTTAGTTCAGCGCGCCACCGCGCGCGTTTTACGTTTTCGGGAGTAGAGCGTTTAGCTCCGCCCACATGCACAAGGTCAGCGAGCCCTATATACACCTTAATGAGCAGAGACTCGTAAAAAGATTCATATATTTAAGTTAATTTACTGCCGTATATAAAGGAGGAATAACAATGGTCCTCATAGAAGAGGAACTGTTAGATATTTCTTTCTTGGATGTCGTTAAGGGGAAGAACGCAATCATTTCACGGGGCTGAATCCAATGTTTAATCCGTGCACTTTTGCGCTTGGTGATGCAATACTTATGGCTTCACGACCTTTTTACTGTAGCCGTATAAGCCGTGTCTTGTCTGCATAGGATCTAGGTTCATTTAAGGACAATATGCAAATAAAACGAAGTCCTACAAATACATCAAAAGACACTATATTCTTCGACGTTGATATACAGCGTTCTCTGTAACACCTGAGTTGACTACAGATTTAGTGCCTTGAACTGTAGGCGAACAATTCAAGGGCTTGTCCTGTATTGCACTTACGTTTATTTTGTTTGCTTTCCTGCTGTTACAATTTAAGACAATAGTAGTATGTAGCAACTGTTAAGTAATGTTTGGATGCTATTATTAATAGTTGTATGTTAGAAAAGACGTACTTATTAATATTTGTGTGCGTGTAAATGTGAGACCGTAAGATATAATTTTTCTTCACTTCGCAATCAGATTGGTGATTATAGATTGCACTGGTCGGTATTTTTTGTTTTTGTAATCAAACCTATCGTATTACCCCGTAACTGTGTTGTGGAGGTCAGATAGGCAGTCGTTTTATGTAGAATACTGGTATTCAGCTGCATCTGGTGAGACTGGAAGCCGACACCCAAAATAGTTGGGAAAAGCCGAAAAGGCTAGGCACATTGAATTAAACAGGAACGTTCTTGAAAGCGGTAATGTCTAAGATGGACAGAACCAAAAGATGCACATTGCTGATGGACCATAAGCTTATAAGAAGGCAGGCCTATTGTCCGACCCCTTGATCCTTCAAGTCTCATTTTACGGCAACCAAGAAAATATAGATTTCATTAAAATTCCGTCAGTGCTTCAGCATATTCGGACTCCAAACTCTTAGAACCCTCTTGAAATTACATCCTAACTTTATCTCCCTCAGATAACGAGCGAGCAACTGGTAACGATCTTCATAAACCGCGTCAAAGAAGTCAACCCGTTTCTCAATGCTGTGGTAGAGGAGCGGTACCGGGCCGCCACGGAGGATGCCAAGAGTATTGACCGGCAGATCGAGGATGCCAGGAAGAATGGCTCGTTCGAAGAGCTGGTGAAAGATAAGCCGCTGTTTGGTGTGCCGTTCACTGTGAAGGAGAGCTGTTCGCTTGCTGGTGAGTGTTTATCGGCAGATTAATTGTTGACCAACTATGGGCGGCGAATATATTTCAGGGTGTGCAGTGTTAATTACTCTACCTCCTGTCATGTCCTTCGTGGCCAAAAACATGCAGCCAAAGTTACCTCTGGGCTGCCACCGCGATAAAGCGCAGGCCACACTGCCAGCTGGCCGGCGGGCGGGCGAGCCGAGCGAGGCACCGTTTCACCTCTTTTCATACTTGGGTTCACACTGCGAACTACAGAGATAAGCTACCGAAGTATGAAAAAAGGTGAAACGATGCTCGCTCGGCTCGCCCGCCCGCCCGCCAGCTGGCGGTGTGGCCTGCGCTTAATGCTGTGGACCTAGCGAAGTATTGGGCCAACAAAATTTAAATAACTGTCGTGCCCGTGACACGAGTAACAAGTGTTGATATTTCTTTGGCGGTGAAAATTGCTAGGTTTTTTTTTAAATTTATTTATCATTTATACATACAAAATAATACAGGATTATTCATACTAAATAGCAACCAAAAACCACTTAGGTTTAAACTTGTGCTATCACGAGTCTATCTCAATATCGGACTATACAATGAAGCATTTTATATGTATGCGTTATTGTCCATACAATTAGGTAATAATGCTAATCTAGTGGCACTTTTTACCTTATTTTTATTTTGTTAACATGCGGATAATGTAGTGGGCTTCAATATTGTTAATACTACATAAGAGCCTATATCATTGTTATTTGTAACATTTTATATTGTAGCTGTTTATTGTCCCATAATAAATAAAATTAAAATAAAATAACATTTTTAGGTCTTTAAAAAGTACTCCTACATAATACTTAAGTAATATTGCTCAAGTTTACATTTGTTATTTATATGTGTAATAGGTGCTCTCAGTTTCAATCAAACTGATTGATACCACGATGTGGTCAATTGCATTGATATTAGCGAATTACATATAGTTATGTACTTGAATGGCGAATGGCGAAAGTCTATTTTGCGTACTAAGTTAAATTTAAATATATTAAATTGTTAGTTGATGCAAGGAGCACAGGACCGGTCGGTGATTCCACAAATATTTTAATTTAAACAACTTAAAATATTGGAAGTCTTATTTGGTGCAGATGAAATAAATGTGTGATGATTAAGGTGTGCCAGGTTTTGCGTGGCATTGTTCCAAAAACGGATGCTGGGCATAAATTATTTGAGTTGGCCATTTCATAAAGATCCAAATCTTTTCTCCAGGCTTATCCAACTCAGTGGGATGCCTAGAGAACGCCGGTCGTCGCGCCACCGCGGACGGCGGCGTGGTGCGGCGCGTGAAGCAGGCCGGCGCGATCCCGCTGCTGGTGTCCAACACGCCCGAGCTGTGTCTGGGCTGGGAGACCACCAACCTGCTGCGCGGCACCACCAACAACCCCTACTGCTTGAACAGGACGCCGGGGGGGTCGTCGGGTGGTGAGGTGAGAGATTTATATAAATAAGGATGCTTTATGTTTGTGTCTTTTGAGGATGGAGTGGGATAAACTTATCCCCAAAGACAATATGAATCTGGATAAGTTTGTAAGGGATATTAATAAATATGGATTGAATATTTATAATGTTAAACTTATTGATGAATGGTGATGCACTGAACGCTTAAAAATTGTTGTAACTGATATCACCTCTTACAGAATAAATATTCTGTGTAAGGAAACACCTACTAAATATGTTTGCCGATGGCCGGTGGAGCAGGCGACTCCTGGAGTGCAGACCGCGTATCGGTAAGCGTAGTGTGGGACACGCCCCAGCTAGAGGGACGGACGACCTAAACCAGGTGGCGCAGGGGAGACTGGATGCGGAAGGCAGACAGGGTGTTGTGGCGCAGCCTGGGAGAGGGCTACGTCCAGCAGTGAACTGCGATAGGATAGAGTTAAAAAAAAAATGTTTTGGTACAGTCAACAGCAAAAGTAGATGATCAAAATCAGAAACTCAATACTAAAGAACGGAGTTCGCGTCAGAACTGTGTGGCGTCGAAGTGATTCAAAAGTATGTGATTGTAAATTATACCAAACATTTACTACTAGTACGGCTGCCATATAGCTGCGAACTCCGTTCATTAGTATGGAATTTCTGATTTTGATCATCTACTTTTGCTGTTGACTGTACAAGTGGATTGTAACTTCTACAGTAAAGGCACTATAGTATAGACAATTTACACCTCCAACAACGTAAGTGTCATAACTAATATTTGTCATATCTATTATGGTAGTGCTACAATACATAACTATTCTTTATACATGACGCAATACTTCCATTTGGAGTGATAGGCTAACTCCAAAGCCATGTTGGCAGAATTTTCGATCATAAAACTGTACCTGTTTGTTTTGTGTCCATCATTTAGACACACCGACCTCGACGAATCAGCTTAAATAATGCTGACAGCTGGATAATTTGGGAATATCGTAGGTAGGCATCGACAATAATGCTGGGTTTGCAGTTTTATATTTGCTAGAAGCGAAGGACGAGAGTTTTTATCTCTATCTCTCGTCATCAGCTTGAACTCATCATCTGCCAAGCCTTTGCCAACTATGTTAAGGTCGGCTTCCAGTCTAACCGGATGCAGCTGAATACCAGTATTTTACATAGAGCGACTGCTTATCTGACAGGATAGGCAGTCTTACCAAGGGGTAAGAGGTAAAATTGAAATTTCAATGATGATGCCAAAGGACGTCGCGGCTTGCCTAAGGATACCGCGGCATCATTGCTGCCGATGAAATTTCAATTTTATTGTCATACTTTTAAGTTATATTTTCTATTAGTCGCATAAAAATCCCTTGCCGTGCCGTGCCGCCAGTGGGCGCCGGCCCTTAAAGTAATTACAGAATGTAAATCAATGTCAAAAAAGAATACCTAAATTTTACAATTACATTAGCAACCAGAAGGCCAATTCTCGTAATTTAAAACGTTCAAAATCTAGTCGCAGTCTCATCTCGGCGACAAACAAATGTCAAAAACTTCTCAAAATGTAGGGAAATTAGAAGTATTTTTTGACAGATTGAGACTGAGCTCAGACTGTGAACGTTCTTAAAATTACGAGAATTGCCCCTCAGTTTGATTTTGTCTAAAGTCTAGATTGTCCTATGGAGCAGGACCAGAAGAAGCGCTAAACCGGACGATTTGGCGATACTTGGCGGATAAACCTATATTCGCAATTCGCAGTAATGATAATCATTATATTCGCAATTCTGGGTCAACCTACAGCACTTTTCAATGTCACTCATATTTGCGGTCCTACTCGCTAAGTGGCAACTCGTATGTGTGTAGGTTGCGCAAGAGCATTGATCATTGTCAACAATGATTTAATGCTTGTTGATTTTACGACTTTGTAGAACTCGTCATTGTAGTCCGCAGGAATTGTACTTTTATTGTCTTGAATCAAACAATTCAAACAGCGTGGCTTTGAAAGAAGGAAAAAAAGAACAAGTATTTATTGTGACTCGCACAGGTAGGCAAACACAGGATGTAGGATGGCTAACTGAAAAATATCAGGAATTAAGGTGGAAGCTCCAAGGTTGCCCGCGAAATTCAAATTTTCTTACGTTTTTTTACAATTTGCTGGTCACGTTGATTAAAATATGATTCGCGGCCGTAACAAATATGTATTTACAGAATTATACTCATTAAAGTCATCAACACAACTCTCTAAGATCAAGTAATCCTACTGAATGACTATTTCATGAAATCTTGACATTTTAGGATTATACTAACTTAACAAGTTGTATTACTGATCTAATGGTTATAATTCTGTAAAAACATACTTGTTACGGCCGCGAATCATATTTTAATTAATGTACAACTTAGTACTGACCAGCAAATTTTAAAAGTGAAATGTTCTTAGAAAAAGTTGTGATATGAAAAATGTGTACGTTCAGCTGCTGCTGTGTGTAGCTGTTCAGTGTCCATGTAACATGATACCTACCTACATTGTTAAATAAGATAGGGGTTGCTATCGCATTTAATAATAAGACGTGATAATTATAAATAGAGCAGTGGTAGCTCAGTGGTAACAACCGCGACTTGCAAGTTGTAGGTCGTAGGTTCGAACCCAGGCAGGCGCTGTACTTAGTGTAAATTATTTCATCACCATTGCTCTCTAAAACGGTGAAGAAAAAATATCGTGAGGAAACCGGCATGTCTGAAAACCAAAAATTCGAAGACATGTGACATCTACCAACCCGCACTGGGCCCGCGTGATATATTCCCTCTCACAGAGAGGAGGCCTGTGTCCCAGCAGTGGGAACGCTTATGCTTATGCTAATTATAACTAATTAATGACGTCACTTTTCTCCAGAATACGTGATGTAATAATAGTTAGAATATTTTAGCTGCTCTAATAATACTTTTGTGGTCTTATTTCAAATTAGTATGTTTTTAACCTTATTACTTAGACTTTAAGTTTCATTTTAGAATAAATGACTGAAAATTTAAAAATAGAATGATTTTATTTTCAAGCGACATTTTAAATATATTTTGCAATGGTAATTAAACTTTATGTTTAAGCATTAAGGTTTATAATAAACTGAAGTTGTTAATATTATTAAACTTTTTTCTAAGAAAATGTAGATGTATGTATGTTTACGTGTGTGCAAACGTGGCCACTTGAGCGACTGATTTTTGTTCCTGATCCTTAATCTAGTACTATTATTGATCGAAGGTATTAATTGAGGATACGGTTGCCTGCCGAGTTCAGTTTCCTCTCTCTGTGAGAAGACGCTGTTGCGCTGCAATGGGTCCGTTGTCCGCCTAGTATATTTTTGCTAAAACCAAATTTTCTATAACATTCCAGGCAGCTCTACTCGCGTGCGGCGCGTCTCCCTTCAGCGTGGCGTCGGACATCGCGGGCTCCATCCGCCTGCCGGCCGCCTTCTGCGGGGTGTTCGGCCACAAGCCCACGCCGGGTCAGTGTTCGTCATTCCAAACATTCAAAACCTACACAAGAGTGGTCAAAAGAGCTTCATGACCGCATCTTCTGAATGTGCATATTTTTGCGCTCGGGTGCTGAATACTGCACCCAAGACTGCATCTAAGTAGTTATTGCAGAATTAAAACTCAATATTTTTCATTTTCCGTTTCGACTAGTGCTGGATGATTATACAGATTGAGAACAAAAAAAAAATAATAATAATCTGCTGCAAAAATATCCTGCTGCAGTACCTATATCTATTATTTGGAACAAATTATTCTGGTGCTCATAAATTCACAATAATCCCTAGATGTTTCTTGCCCCACGAGAATTTACTGTTCTTGCGACACCCAAAAATTGGGTGGATAAATCAAATACAGGGTAAGTAAATTAGCCAACGAAACTTTGCAGATGTGACGAGTATCGATATCTAAACAAAAAGAAAGAAAGAAAGAAAATACATTTATTTGGCACAAACTAAAAGACACACAATACACCAGATACATACATCAGACAAAACAAACAATAAAATAAAGTAAGATTAAATAATTAAAAGTGTGAAGTCCGATGTAAACAGAAATTGATCTCATGATTTTTTTTCGGGTTAAGGGCTGTAGTAGGTAGATTAACTACTTTAGTTATGGATCTGTATAAAATATTGATAAACAAAACCCTACCAAAGTTAGATAAACTCCTTGAAAGATAAGTTTAAATACAGTGCATAACTAGACTACACACAATACGCTTATTTATTTATTGCTAATTCAACTTTTCCAGGAGTAATCTCCATAGAAGGCCACATCCCGACGCTAAGCGACGAAGACTTCCCGAGGTTCCTGACCGTGGGCCCCATGACCCGGCGCGCTGAAGACCTCCAGCTACTCATGAACATCATGGCCGGAGGAGATAACAAACTTAACTTGGATGAGCCTGTCGATGTGAAGAGTGTTAAGGTAGGATGTTATTTGGACTTTTTAATTGACTTCAGAAAGAGGTGGTAGTGAATTATGCGGGTTTTTTCTTCAAAAACAAAAGTCATTTATTCAAATTAGACTTTTCGAACGTCAAAATTACAAAAGACAGTCCCCCAAAAACGCCCGCCCTTCACCACTTCCTAGTGCTATCGCTGGGAAGAAGAAGTGGCGCAACAAACTGTCCAGCAGCACAGCTGTCTGTTCAGTTAGAAAATAGTTGATTGTATACAATAGGTACTATACATTATTTCAATATATATTAATAAATTTCATGTGTAAAAACAGATTTTTCTGTGATTACTGAGTCTATTTACAAAATTCTTCGGCTCGCGCGGAAAACCTATTGAACCGGTTGATGTACTTTGATGATGTTATTATACTTCCTGTTGCTGCTGTTTACGTAGCAAGAAGTGGTACCTATACAGATTTGTGGGCAACACGAAAACTTTGTTACAAAAAAAACAGCTGCGTTATAAAAATAACACTACAAAGTGAAACATAACTTTAATTTCGGAAGATGATGGCAGAAACCGTAACTACAAAACCAAAGACATCTAAAATTAAAGTTATTTAGAAGTCAATTGTTTCTTTTTTTTTTTGTAAAAAGGTTAGTTTACTTTAGAAACCGAGTGTAATCGACAGCCCATGCGGCCATTGCTAACAAGACCATCGTAACTTAAAACACTGGGGTACCTATCGCCATTATATTTTCATTACTTATATCCCACTAGCTACGCCCCGCGGTTTCACACGCATAAGTTTCGATCCCGTGGGAATATCGGGATAAAAATTATCCTATGTGTTAATCCTGGTTATAAGCTATCTGTGTGTCAAATTTCATCCAAATCCGTTTAGTAGTTTTTGCGTGAAAGAGTAACAAACATCCATTCATCCATCCAACCACACAAACTTTCGCGTTTATAATATTCTAATCAATCTGCTTTGTTTTGCAGGTTCACTACATGTTCGAGGCAACGAACTCGGTAGCCCTGTTGAAAGTGGACAACTGCATACGCGATGCTATTCGTAACGCCGTCAAATACTTGGAGGAGTGTGGCTGTACAGTAAGTGAGGTAAGATCTTTATTTTATTTTCTTTTGACTCAATACTTTCTTGTATGACAAGTCGTATTTCAAACTCATTATTCTTCTTAAAATGCATTCTTGCGTAAGCCTTCATTCACGAGAGAACAAACTACTAAAAATCATTCTGATGGTTGAGCCATGAAAACTTAAAAAATCTTGAGCTCTCTATTGACTTTTAATTAATAAAAAAAAGAAGTTTTAATTTGACTTCATTCCATACTTCTATCAAATCAAAATGCTACCTATAATTTTATTCATCTATGTATATGTAAACTAAAAATCTTACAAAATCATGTTAATTTAATTCTGTTACAGGAAAAATTCAATGATTTAGAAGACTCTGTTGAAATATCGGTGTCCGTATTTTTTTCGATGAAGGACATTCCCAATCTCTTGCAAGATCCCGCCAATCCGAAAGTAAGTGCCGCGAAACGGAACGCTTAATTTTTTTTTATAATGTTGCCAAAAATCTTAAATTATTTTCCCATATTTTGGGGTAATTCGGCTAGTGATACTATTCTTATAAAAAAATCCACAGATACATAATAATTAGTCTGAATATTCTTAAAAAGTTTTAATAACTATTTTTATTTATTTTTTCAGCGCGATAAAAGCTTAATTGTGGAATTAATTAAATATATGTTCGGTGGCGGATCACGATCACTGCAAGGACTGAGCTTCTCTCTTATAAACAGAAGTCACTTGTTCATACCGGACTCACGGAGAGGTTACTACAACGGCAAAGCGAATCAACTACGAGAGCACATGCAGGTAAATATTATTTTGATAGGATTTTTATAAATGTCACCTGTGCACTTGAGATCTCGACTGTGTCAGTGGGCGGAGTTTGTGCAGCAGATTTTTGGGTTAAACATTTGAACTTTATGCCATCGATACGCTAGGAAGGATTTTTATGTCTCATGCGGCAATTGGAATGCGGAACATTTTGCAATAATTACCAAAGGGTTTTCTGAAGGTGACATTCGCCCGATTTGTACAATCGCGCAACTCATTCTAACGTACTGTTCTTGGCTACCTAATATAAATGGATTCTGGGCCGACTCTATTTAGATTGCCATAGACACGTTGAGAGGAAGAATATATAAGAGACTAAAAAGCGTATTGCATATTCTTTCCAGAAAGTCCTAGGTGACAACGGCGTGTTCATATACCCAGTGTTCATCGGTCAGGCTCACCATCACAACCAGGTGTTCCTGAAGGCTTCAGGCGTCATGTACACGATGGCCTTCAACATCCTCGGCATGCCCGCCACTACTGTCCCCATGGGGCTATATAAGGGACTGCCAGTTGGCGTACAGGTAAGACAACAAAAACCTACAATAATTTTGGTGAAAATTAAAAATCAACTACCTGTATAATTGTTTTTTTTTTTCATACTATATAATGTGCGAGTGGAAAGCAAATACCGCTATTTCTAATCTCAGATCACCTACTGAAGAATAGGTTTAAACTAAAGCAATATTTGTTTTAACTACAAATTCCGGGTCAGTTTTTATCTGTATAACTACGACCTCAGATATTATAATAATGATTGTGATAACCTGGGCCAAAAGTTTTAGATTTCGTCAAATTCTTTGTACATAGATAACATTATCTTTCTATATTATAACTGCAATTAACATTTGTCAGATGACAATTATTGGGCTAAGAGAACCACCGATTGGGTCCCACTAAAGGCACGACGCCATTGCGGCAGGCCAAGACAAGATGGCGGGACGAGCTTGACTCCTAACGTAAGGGCTGGTCGTCTCCGCCGGGGCTGCGGGTTGTTCGAAAGAGATATCGTGGCCCCTGGCACAGGCAACTGAAGGAACACGGGTGGGTTTTAGTCAGTAAAAGTTTGACACGCCCTTCCGCTCAGCCCAGAACGGAAGAGGTCATTTGATGATTTCCCACCCAACAAAAAAAAGGGCTGGCCGACTCGACTCGACTCGCAAAAGACAGAATTGTGTGGAAAAGGGAGAGGGAAGCTTTGCCCTGCTGTGGCACTATACAGGCTAGTTAGATTCTAACATTTCTAACGAGATTGTTTTAAATATTTTATTTATTATAATTTCAGGTAATAGCAGCGCCAAATCAGGACAGACTATGTTTAGCAGTGGCCAAACAACTGGAAGTCGGCTTCGGCGGCTGGAAACTGCCCCAGTAATATACCTAAGTGAAACATACCAAATACGTTTATAAGTTAATCAAACCACATGTATGGCGTGGTTTATCTTTTTTACCAGAAAAAATAATATAGGATTGTAATAGATTTCATATTACTTTATCTATTTTGTATGTAAATGTATGTGATAGTAAACTCTATAAAATTTGTCATATAATATAAATAAACAATCGGGTACTTGACTATTTTTGAAATTGTTATACCTAAAAAACTTTTGAAATGTAAAATTTTCTATGTTTTTCCCGTTAAACGGAATGTGACTCTACGTGTAAGTACTAGTAAGGAGTGTTGTCTTTACAAACTTTTTGTCTTTTTTTTCTACATGTCAGGGTATTTTTTTATTACTTTTAATAATAAAATAGTCGAGCACCCAATTTTATTAGCTATTCAAATAATATCTACCTGTGTGTAATCTTGTTTGGGGATGTCAATATTGCCTTGCGTGTAGTTGTTTTAATGTTTTGTTTGTCATGTAGTCATTTATAAGTCTGGATTTCAATTAAACAGTATTTTAATGTTTTATTTATTGAAAACGCATAAACTTTTCAAATTATTGTTGTATCTTTAAAAAATTTATGCATGTTATGTAATTACAATATAATTTATTTATAAAAATATTGTACAGTTTGTATGTATGCAAAAAATTTTAGATGTTATTGTAAGCCTACTTATATACCAAGAATATATGTGGTAATGGATGTTTTATAGTAACTTGGGATGGGTGCTTTAAATTGTTTCATTATTTTGTATAAATTATGTTTTTATAACTTAATGCTGTGAATGTAATATTTAGTTGTGAACTAAATATTAGTTACATAATTCTTGTAGATTTATAAGTTGACTATTGTTCGTACGCCCTTGTATTGTAATTGGCTATAGCGAAACAAATAAAGAAGTGGTGCGAGACACGTTGTTTTATTTCTTACTGTTTATACTTCCTCTGTTTCCCAAGAAAACCGAAATTAATTTTATGGTAAAAGTCATTCAATATGGTTAAATGAACTAAGAGGGTTGTATTGATGATTTTAATGATTATAATTCTGTAAATGAATACTTGTTACAGTCGCCAATCTTATTCGAATATTTCCGATTAGTCAGCGTATCTTTGTTTCGGAAAGGGCAGAAAGAGAATGATGTGATTTCAGTATTCAATAGCTAATTTATTGGCAACACAGAAAATTTTGTGCGGCATTAGAGTTCTGTACTTCATAAAACTAGTATGTACTATGTACGAAACTTCTCATCCCATACGTAGGTATGCATAACCGTCATTCGGATAAACGAATAACCTTATTAGCCTAATGCAAAGACATTTAAATATACATAATGAAAGTCTGAAGGGATTGAAGTGATAAACCGTGATCTTGATAGGATTAACGCCAGATGCGGGTGCACCTTACATGTGCCGGGCCGGGGCCACCCATAGACTATTATATTATATACAGGGTGACAGGGAAACTTGACGTGTTCCTTCCAGGGCGTGATAGTGTGACCCATTTGCAACAATTAAGCACCCCATAAAGCCTAGGCGAAAATTCATGGAATCCGAGAAAAACCGATTTTAATGTTTTTTTGGAAATTTTCCAGAATTCGTCACAAAATATCGCTTATCTCTAAATTCTCTAATTGAGTGGCTTTCATTGCTATTCCATTGGCTACGTAATACTTTAACACACCTATTGATGTTACCAAATTTTCTAAAATATCAAACAGTTAAAAGTTAAAGTAAAAAGTTTATTAAATATTTTCAAAAATCATCTACGTACACGAACTTTGACACCAGTTATCTCAAAATTTTACTAAAACAATAAGCGTACAAATTACGGGCAAGACATCTTCATTTAATCAGCTATGCAATGAGGTACTAAAGTTTCATAAATGTTTGAAGGTGCCGATGAAACAGTCGATAATGTTGGCAAAGGTCGAATTTGCAAATTGTTGAAATATTTTAAAATGCTGTGATAATCGAATTAATGAACTGGTTTATGTTATCCCTTTACCTCCTCACAACCCAGCAATCATTTTTACGTCATGGAGCTAGATCGTCGCAACCAGGTGGCAAGCTGAGACGCCACTTTCGAGTGGTTATAGTAGTATTACTCGTAGATCAACTACGAGTAATACTAACCACTCGAAAGTGGCGTCTAAGTAACCAACAGCAACTACATTCATAATTTCTTAAGGGCCTTGTGAAGCACATCATTTTATGTCATGCAAGTAGCTCGGGAGAGGTCAAGGTCCAGCTGTGAATTGCGATAGATTAACTCAATTGATTGGGTTGGACCATTACTTTGTAAAAAGTTGTCTTAGTCTTTGTCTATGTTGTCTCTGGCATAAAGTTGGCAGCAGCAAACTCTTTACTCCTACTAATAACAACAATCATCAATCTGTCGTCAAAGATTAAGGCAATGCTTTTTCTTGATCTTTCTCTAAACGACCAAATATTATGTGAAGAGTCTACCACATTGCAGGTTAATGACATGATAAATAAAAGATTATTTGTCTAAAGCTTAAAAAACCGAAGTATGTTTAAAATTTAAGAGTTTACGCGTGCGCAGTAATTTAAAAATCACGAACTTAGCGACAAGTGATCGGTGATTAGCTCATCGACTGCGAGTAATACTTACCACTTAAAAGTGTGGTCTTAACTTGCAGAGCAGAGGTAAAGGGTTAACATAAACCAGTTAATTAATTCGATTATCACATCATTTGAAAATATTTCAACAATTTGCAGGCAAAATCAGGGCAAAAATACGCGAACTTAACGACAAGTGATCAGTGATTAGCTCATCAACAACGAGTAATACTAACCACTCGAAAGTGGCGCCTTAGCTTGCCACCTGGTTGCAACGATCCAGCTCCATGACGTAGAAATGATTGCTGGGTGGTGAGGAGGTAAAGAGATAACATAAACCAGTTAATTTATTCGATTATCACAGCATTTTAAAATATTTCAACAATTTGCAAATTCGACCTTTGCCAACATTATCGACTGTTTCATCGGCATCTTTAAACATTTATGAAACTTTAGTACCTCATTGCATAGCTGATTAAATGAAGATGTCTTTCCCGTAATTTGTACGCTTATTGTTTAAGTAAAATTTTGAGATAACTGGTGTCAAATGTCGTGTACGTAGATAATTTTTGAAAATAGTTAATAAACTTCTTACTTTAACTTTTAACTGTTTGATATTTTAGAAAATTTGGTAACATCAATAGGTGTGTTAAAGTATTACGTAGCCAATGGAATAGCTATGAAAGCCACTCAATTAGAGAATTTAGAGATAAGCAAATATCGCTTATCTCTAAATTCTCTAATTGACGTAAGTGACGAATTCTGGAAAATTTTCAAAAAAACATGAAAGTCGGTTTTTCTCGGATTCCATGTATTTTCGCCTAGGCTTTATGGGGTGCTTAATTGTTGCAAATGGGTCACACTATCACGCCCTGGAAGGAACACGTCGAGTTTCCCTGTCACCCTGTATAAATGAGACACCTCGTCACTTCACCTCACAGTGTATGTACTTTTTTTATAAAAGGTTCCTTGTAGGCTGGCAACTCGACAAATTATTTCCCTTTGGGACGAAATATTCGTTCGTTGATATTTAGATAAATATGAAATAGATATATGATATAGATATTATGAAAGCAATATAATAAAACTGAAGCCTGATATTTAAAAATCAGGAAAATGGGATTTCCTGTTATTCTCGTATATTCAATTATTTGCATTGTAATTGCTAGAGTAACAAAAAGTAATTTCATTGGTTATTTAGTTAGTTATACTCTACATTTTCTAACAGATGCTAAGAAGAAGAACAGCATTTAATTGGTTAGCATGTTCAATAGCATGCAACAAACTAAATGGGTAGGTGCTTTCAAGACTTTCAAGGTTATTTGAGTTATTTTGTATTAGTCATCTCGTTACGTCAACAAAAGTATATATATTTATTTATATATGTGATAAAATACGCACTGTAGCTTTTTTTTACAAATAGAACAGTGACATCATAATTACACAATATTTTGAAAACTGATCGTTACAGTGGGTAAATTAAAAATATTTATGGCAACACTAAATAACGACGTTCTTTCGCGGTGCGTGCGACATGACGCGCCGGTGAATTTTATTATAAATTTGACGTAATTCTTCAGTGCATATCTTGAAAATAAGGTGAACTATTACTAATAGCGTTACATAAACAGTGTCCTAGTGAGTGCATGTGTAAATAACCTGTAATATTGTGCTTGCAGACTTCACAATGGCCGATCAAGTCGACTCAATGTCAGATGCGGAGCTGCGAACGAAACTAGCCGAGCATGGGTTCCCTATAATGCCTATTACGGCGTCCACAAGGAAGTTGTTGGTGAAAAAGTTAAAATTAGTATTAGATAACAAAAGCAAACCTAGAACTAGCGTCGATAACAAAGCTGATACAAGGCGGTCGCTCGCACGCTACTCGAGTGGCGAGGAGTCCGATTTGGACACAACTACAAATGCTAAGGAGAAACGTGGCCGCCGGGCTACGACCGGCGGGGCGATGTTGCCTCCCGCAGCTAACAAAACACGTCGCCCGCCTCCTAAGAAAGGTTCTCCCGCTAAACGGGACTCTGACAAGGGATCTGAGTCTGACGAAGAAAAGCCGCCCGTGAGGACACGTGAAGAAGTGGAAACAGTGACAACTCGCACTATTAAACGGACGTACGCGGCGAACGATCCGGACGACTACGAGACTGGCTCAGATAGCGACGTCGACGGCGACAAGAAGACGTCCAGTCCCTTCCGAAGCAATTCTAGGTCGAGCGACTATATCTCGAGCACCTTACCCTCCGTCGATGTTAACATCAGCCCCCCAAAGACATCAGTGTTCTCTCGAGCATCTATCATACCCACTAACTACTCATCTACATATTCATCTGGCTTGACTTCCTCTGATAATCTCAATTCAATACGCTCACGATTGGGTTTGACATCTTCATTGGCAGACCGTCCATCTATGATACCCTCATCTAACTATAGCTCAACTTATACAACAAGTACTTACCAGCCGTCTACTTCTACTATTGACGAGGTAGAATCTCCATATTTAAGTAACTTTACTAGGCGTCTATCTGCACTCAAATCAGAGCCAAAACCCACATCTTTCCTTGACCGGGACACAAACAATGGAAGCACTGTGCTACCACGTAGATCCTATATTACCGGAGTGAACCGGTCTGATGTAGTAGACTATAAATCTGCTACCGACAAGAAATTTTTAAAGAACAATCTTGTGTCCCTTGCTCTGGTTGTGTTAGTTGCACTTTTTTTTTTTTGCTTATTTTTCATGTATATAGTTAAGAAAAACGACATCACGTCAGTGGCGGATGATCAGAACAGTGTCATACCAATCTGTCAGTTAAACATACCAGGCAATAGACCAGGCATCAACTGTGTGCCTAAAGAACAAGTCAGTTACGCTAAAGAGCTTCTTAAAGTCATACATCCGGAGTTGACAAGTAGGATAGCATCATACAAATGTGGCCAGCCAGGAACTCTGCCTTACCTCACAGAGCGAGAAATTATTGACATTGCCAGTGCTAAGGCAGAGACTGCTGATGTCAGCCAATGTCGTACAGATCTGAATAACTTACAAGTTCTTCTGATAAGCAATCCTCGTTGGGGTCTCAATGTCGTCCAACTGAAGAACCTCTACACTAAGGATGCAGAATACTCTCCTATCAGCTCCACTGACATGATCGTCCAACAAAGAACTAAAGGCACTGTTGCTATCACCCTCACAGACCCATCAACACCTCTTTCTTGCTTATTTATCAATACTTTATACTCTGCCGGGTCCAGTCTTATTGTTGTCGCCCTCCTCACTTTACTAGGCTTAGGGCTCCAAAGAGCTTACAAATTTTATATGATGTATCAGAAGAGGAAAAGTGAAGAGATCTATTCTATGGTGGAACAAATTATTGATGTGATATCTCAAGAGACTGAGGATAGTGGAGAACCATACATATCTGTGGACCATGTTAGAGACACACTCATCTCACCGCAAAACAGGGAGAAGATGGCGTCTGTCTGGGACGCTGCTGTGAAGTTCATACAGAGGAATGAGAGCAGAGTGCGCATGGAGGTGCAGTCTGTTGATGGAGAGGATTGTCGCGTCTGGAGATGGATCTCCCCCACCAGCAGCCCAAAACGCAGCGCCTCATGGCAAGGACAGGCTTTTGAAACCCAAGAAGGCTCCGTGAACAACCTAGTGGTCTCTCCAACGCCCTGCCTCAAAATACGACACATGTTCGACAAAAATGACGACAACTCTTTATTGAGGGTTAAGATTCAGGATGCTATTTTGGAAAAATGTGACACACATTGCAATATCTTGCACATCGACATCGACAGAACGTCGTGCTGCGTGTACGTGAAGTGCGCGTCGCCGCAGGACGCGGGCGTGGTGTACCGCAGCCTGCACGGCTGGTGGTACGAGGGCCGCCTCATCACCGTGAAGTACCTGCGCCTGGAGCGCTACATGCAGCGCTTCCCCAGCTCGCCGGCCGCCGGCCCCTTCCTCACGCTGGCGCGACACGCGCGGCGCGGCGCGTGGGGCGACGACTAGGCCACCGACTGCTAAGTGCAGCAGCACTTCAGGAATGTTATACTTGTGCGTTACAGAAGTTTCAAAACTTTACCTGTAAGCTTCATTTATTTATTGCGAGTAACTTTCAAGGATTGTTGTCTGCAGCTCAAGTTGATTTCGTTGCATTTTTTTCTGGTCTAGAAACTGATGGATTGATTTGACTATGGCATAGGGTGGATGTAATTGTAATGATTGCATGCGAATTGACTCCAAATTAATCGGCCTTCGTTTTCTAACATTTTCTCATAATAAATGTACATAATAATTTTTCATTTGTATTTTGTTTCCATTAACCTCATCTTAGTTTTTTTTAAACATTGGTAACTTGAAAAGATATATATTATAAAATAGAGTCATAAAATATTTGGTTTTTACGAAGTCTTGCCTGAATACGTCAATGATTGTAATAATATATTGTACCTGTGTTATATTTTATTATTATAAAAAGTATATCCCAAAAATGGGCTGTGCCCCATAACATGTACTAAGCTTAAAATCCTTGTACTTGTCAATTAAATTTTTTACGACTTCACTGATCTGATTATTTTCCATAAAGTAAGGTGCTGGTCTTAACATAAAGCCTTAGGTTGGAAGAAAAAATGTTTTTCAATAGTTTAAGCATGTGAAATTAAATCTGCACTTTTGAATTGTTGTAAATATTTGACATCACAAGGTTCAAATGTAATTTCTACTGTTTGATTTAAGTTACAAAGTTTCAAGGGCTTTATATTTGTTACTGAATTTACTGATGTTTTGGAACAAATTGTTTAAAAATGGTAGTTTTAAGTAGGACATAAGTTTCATAGGATATATCCGACGCATACACACATTTGATTTATTTTTCTTATAATTTGTAAGTTTTCGATGCGTCAGCACAACGCGAGGAGACATAGGTGTGTTTTAATTTCGTATAAATTGACATTTTGTTCTAAGTATTTCTACTAACTTCACTGTTCTTAATATCTAGTTATTTTTATGGATTGATTTTCATTTTTTAATAAATTGATAAGTAAATTATTTGTTTTCTTAAATCTCCCAACATTACTTACAACTATTTGAAGGCATCCACAGTAGGGAGTTTATAATTGTCTCTGGCTAATCTATATAAATGATTTCTTAAAACCACCCCACATTATAATAAAATGGAGGTAAAAGCAATGTACGGAACTATGGACTACTCGCTAGAAAATATACTTGTTACCTGAACATAATAAACATTTAATAAAATTATAACTTATTTGAATCCATCACATACAATATTCTTATAAAATTAATACTCCAGGGTCTGTGTCAGTGCCTGGTAGCATCGCCACTTGTCGGGCAGGTAGAAGGGCTCGAACACATGCGGGAAGGGCGTGTCCCAGCCTGTCACGCGGGAGATAGGAGCCTCCAGGTGCAGGAAGCATTCCTCCTGAAAGTAGAAATAATTTGGTGTACTGGAGGTTGCATTAGCCCAAAGGTAAAGTCTCCTATAAACGTCATCGGCCGCATTCGCTGTATCAAGATGAGCTATGCGAATGTACCTACAGGACTGTAATTCTCTATGACACAATGAACGAAACCGCGAGAATGGCGGGATTAGCTAAGGAATTGACGTGTGTTGGTACGGAATCGTTAAGTTGTCATAGTGAATTAGGGCCCTGATGTGGTCTCTGAAATCACTGCTGCCAGGTTAAAACCAATAGCGTTGAGGCTCTAGCCTTAAGGGTAACTTGCATCTGGCAAGTGCAGGCAATAAAGCCACAATCGATGTGAATCTAACATTATAACCAGTATATTAAACCAAGCATATTCAGTTAACTCTGCAGATAAAATTCTGTTCAATTCTCAAGGCAAAAACTTTTGTAGGAGCACATTTATATAACAAAATACCCTCATGTATATGCTATTTGTTATGATGCTATTTTCCTGTAGGGGGGAGTCACTGGTGTCCTGAAATACAGGCCATGGCTTAGTTTAGGCACCAGTCTCCCACAAATAAACATTGTAATAATTATTTTTCCGTTTTTAACCGTATAGTTCGGTAGCGCCCCCGAATGGACCCGAACACACGAACCTCCGCTGGCTCAGTAAGGGGTCCCATTGGACCTTGAAATGACGACATACGACACCCTTAATGATAATGTAAATATTGAATAAGCTACCCATCAAATCTTATGAATGTGCGTTAATTAAGAGAGTTGGATAAAAAACTCATATGTTATCGCCATTCAATCTTCCATATTTAGCGCGCAAGTTTATTAATTTACCTTTATTAAATTCAAGTCTGTAAATGCGATAATCGCCATTTTGATGACAGTGGTGGTCGAGGCTAAAAAACATAAAAATTGGGGATTTCGAAAATCCAAACTTCACCACAGGGGCAATGAATGATACATGATTTAATTATTTGACGAATTCATCCATTGTTCATGTTAAATAAGTAGTGGTAATGTAGTTTTTTGATATCTAAAGTCGAAGTTTCGCGCCAATCGTGCGTGTTTACATTTTTACTTTTCACAAAAGTCACACACACACATGTAGATAAGATGTAAAATGTGAAAAATATTATTACAAATATTATAAAAAACACGAAAATGCCCAAATCATAACGTAATATTGAAACACAGGTCCAATAACACGTATTATTTATTACCACTACTTAATTTGTGTTCAAAATCGCCGACCATTGTTGTTTTTTTTTTTCGTAATGATGTGCGAAAGCGATTATGCCAAACGATTTTTTTTTTAATTTCAATTGACCCGAGTAATTAATATGACGAATGTCAGAAATCGATTCTCAGAAATTGAAATAAAATTATTTTAAGCATTAAATACAACAAGCATTATTTATAATAATGATTTATACTTTCCTAATGTAATTTTAATCGTTTTTTGGACATTATATTGAAACTGAGTCAATAACAGAGGACCTATGACCATAGTCATTTATTCAATTTCGCGCCAAATTGTTTCTATATTTGAATTTATATTCGGAATGCGCTCGTTATTCAAAATTATTTTTATCTATTGTGCAATTATTAATTTTTGATAGGTACTTTCTAATATTTTGCTACAGAATGCCCAGTATACATTTTTAGATAGCCTTAGCAAAAGTTTGGGAAACCGCAAACACTTTACATTTCATTATTTTTTTTTAGCTGTATGAGCTTGGTAGTTTTTATTTATATTAGTTTACTTGAGTAATAGAAATTGTTTACTTTTTGTGGTAGTTTCCCAACGAAATTTTAAAAAAATAACTGGCCAAGTGTATGTCTGACAGTGAAAGGTCCCGTACTTGGGATGAATATTTACGCATGCACAGCGCATATTATTAATTTGATTGACTGCAGAAATAAGTTTGTATTTCATAAAAGTTCTCGAAAAAACTGTAAAAAACCAAGTTAATTCTGCGGTTTTAAACGAAAATATCTCATATCTCAAAAACGATTGACTTTAAAAGTTAAAGTCAATTAGAAACATCTTTATAATTTTACGCACGCTTGTGTGCATAGATTTTTTTCAACCCTCGGGCACATGCATGGGGAATGCTACCTCTAATTATGTTTATCGTAATTTTACTACACCATTTTGCGTGCATAGAATACGAATACGATATAGTGTTATTAACACTCGTTAACGTCTACGAGTAAAATGGTTAATGGCATTAACATCCGAACGCACGCACAGACTGACATGACGAAATTATGGGTTCCGTAAAAGTATTTTCAGATCATTTAAATTAGAAATCAGACAATTAAAGTTCTTAAAATTTTATCCCAAGCTACAGAACGGCAGCTTGGGAAATAAGGAGTGCCTACTTTGTCCCACAACGCGCGTCCACGAAAACGCCCGCGTTAAGCCTGTAAGAAAGGCTGGCCGGTGCAAATTGGTCAAAATCTAGATTTTACGGTTAGTTTAGGTTTGTACAGACGGCAGAGAGGCAGAACGACCGGCACATAGACAGACGGCCACATAACTTTTGTTTTAGTTATTAAGCAAATATATTTAAAACCCCCACAACAAGCCCTTTCATTTGATATGTCACACAGATGTACAGCAAAGATTTTTTTTAAAATTTTTTAGTTTGCCCCCCAAGAGTGACCCCGTTTTCAAAATTAATTTATTTACGTTACACGACCGTCTTTGGGTCACAGAAATTAATATGTGTACCAAATTTCAATTTAATCGGTCCAGTAGATTCGAAGCAAATAAGAAAAGACAAGACCCACAGACACAAGTGATCCTGCAAGGGTTCCGTTTTTTCATTTGGACGTACGGAACCATAAAAAATTACACACCTAACCACACCGTACGTGTACGTGTACATACACGTACGGTAATTAAAATGATTAATTTCAAAAATAAATTAATTCATGAAAAATATACCAAAGAGGATTTATAATTATAGTTTCTACATCTTTTTTATTTTTTTTTTTGCAAATTCCGATTATCGATTAGACTTTATGCAATTTTTGAATCGAAATAAGAAAACTGGACGGATGGTCAGCACTAAGAAGTGTCATGTCGAAACACAATTTTTTGTAATTTTTATCAAGACTTGATTGCGTTTTATAAGTAGTTTAAGTAAGAAAAATGGTAAAAGTAAGAACGCGGAGAGAATGATAATATCTTTATTTTTCCCTTTTGCATCTTTTCAGCAAGAGAATAGGTTGTGTATGTACATATTTCCAGCGAGTTTAAGGTGCCTACCTTTTGGATAGGTGTAGTAATACCTATTTTATACAACTTTCGTAGTAGACTAACGAAGTTTGACCGACCTCAACAAATAATTAAAGATATTTGCCACAAATATATTGTATAAAATAAGCGCGGAAACATATTTTTCTTAATAAATTTGAATGCTGAAAGTTGATGTAATTTACTGAATTTCATGACTTAATTCGCAAAATCCCGTCGAGTCAGCTGATATGTCATATGTCAAAATCTAGTCGAGCAGAGTGGTTAAGTTTTGGTCAGGATGTTATTTGTGGAAGAAAATAAACATTGTTATTATTATTATTATACAAAAGTTGCACTCATTCAAAACTTAATTACCTGCATATTTAATTACAAATAACAACATAAACCCTTTCTAAAAGCTGAATGCACTGGATGGTGTATCATAATAATTGCTACCGTGACGTCTGTGTCGAACTTTATATAATTTAATTTAAGCATTGTTCTCTCTCATATAAGTGACTTTCTGTCTTTTTAGGGTTTCGTACCCAAAGGGTGAAAACGGGACCCTGTTACTAAGACTCCACTGTCCGTCTGTCTGTCACCAGGCTGTATCTCATGAACCGTGATAGCTAGACAGTTGAAATTTTCACAGATGATGTATTTCTGTTGCTGCTATAGCAACAAATACTAAAAACAGAATAAAATAAATATTTAAGTGGGGCTCCCATGCAACAAACCTGATTTTTTGCCGTTTTTTGCTAGACATTAATAACGGAAACAGGTAGACGCTTCAAATATTCACAGAATATTTAGTTGTATATTCACTTTAAAAATAAAATAAAAGTTTAAAGCCCCCCTTAAATATTCATTTTAATGTAATTATTTATTAAATATCCCATACAACAGACGTGATTTTAATAGATTACGGAACCCTTCGTGCCCGAGTCCGACTCGCACTTGGCAGGTTTTTTTGAGAATAAATATCTTTAAACCTAAAAACTAACAAAGTGCGCAACTGTCGACGCATGTCGGTCGTGTGTGTGCACACTAAGAGCGCCTAACTGCTAGACAACAGTCTGCCAAGTAGTCTGCTGATCAATTCAAGACTTCATCTTTTAGGAAGTTCAATGTTAATCAGTGGAGGTTCCTAGGTTTATTTCTTGATAGTGTTACTTGAATAGTAGCGGCCAGTTCAGCACCAAACCCTGACGTCAGAGGCGCTTCGTGAGCGATCAGACAGCGACCGGTTTTCTTCACGGACTGAAACAAACCAAGACATTGATGTGTTAATTACAAAAAATAAAAACAGGCATTATTTCAGGACTTGAATTGAAGAAAGGACGTCATCCATTTCGTACCCAAAATTTTTTCTTATTGGAAATAACATCTTGAGTCATTTTTACTCATCATCATCATCATTTCAGCCGAAAGACGTCCACTGCCGGAGATAAGCCTCTCCCAAGCACCTCCACTTCGACCGGTTCTGTGCTTCTCGCATCCAAAAGGTTTCTGCGGCCTTCACAAGGTCGTCGGTCCACCTTGTGGGAGGCCTTCCAACGCTTCGTCTTCCGGTACGCCAAGGCCAAGGTAGGACGCGGTAGCCACTCCAGAGAGTGGCTACCGCGTCCTACCTTGGCTACCTTTCGGCCCCATCAGCCATTTGAAGGCCAATTCTCTTAATTTAAAACGTTCAAAATCTAGTCGCAGTCTCATCTCAGCGACAAACAAATGTCAAAAACTTGTGAAAGTCTAGGGAAATTAGAAGTATTTTTTGACAGATTGAGACTGAGATCAGACTGTGAACGGTCTTAAAATTACGAGAATTGCCCCTCTGTTCTGCGAGCAATGTCGGTTAACTTGGTTCTTCTGCACTGTGTCGTAGGCCTTAGGCACCTTCCTCACTGGATCGGCACGTTTTCGTTTCGGTACAGATTCTTTAGCGAGCGCATAAACACGTCTCTTACCGAGTACTACCGAACCATTCGACTGTACAGATTCGGTACAGAAACGAAAAGGAAACGAACCGGGGAGGAAGGCACCTTAGTAAACACGCAACGTCTATTAAATTGCATTCTACCCTCGCCCAAAACTATTCTGTTGTTTCTCGTGTGTTACCTACCTTCTTCTGATTTATTTATTTTGTACTTCTTACGCTAAGGGACTAAACACACTTATTCAGCTCTGTTCAGCTTTTGTCCATACAAAATCGTTGTTTTCTATGGACAAAAGCTGAACAGAGCTGAATGAGTGTGGTTAGTGAGTTAGTCTCTAAAACGATGTATGTCAAGTCGAAGTGGATTGAGGTCAAGAGTGAGCCCATTCTCAATAAAAAAAATAAAAAAAGTATTATTGTAATGTTTGTTTTAACCGACTTCTAAAAAAGGAGGAGGTTCTCAGTTCGAATGATTGTATTTTTTTTTTATGTTTGTTCTCGCATAACTCTGTCGCTTGCCAACCGATTTGAAAAATTATTTTTTTGTTGAAAAGGGTATACTTCCCAAATGGTCCCATAGAAATTTCATCAAAAACGGTTCAGCAGTTTGGTTTTTAAACCAAAATTACTGGTAAAAATTACAACTTAAAAGTGAAAAATAAAAAACTTTTTTGCAAAAAAAAAAAACAACCGTCTTCCAAAAACGACACTACAAAGTGAAAAATAACTTTAATTTCGGAAGTCGGTGGCAAACAACGAAAATGCGAACCCAACGACACCGACTTCTGACATTAAAGTTATTTTTCACTTTGTAGTGGCGTTTTTGGTTTGGTTGTTTTTTTTGCAAAGTTTTTATTTGTTTTTATCTACGCTTGCTGGCAGATAGCATTGTTCTAAACCTATTTATGTTTTCTCTATAAGTGATTTTTTAAATTCTGTTGAGAAATAAATATCTTTAACCGTAAGATGTTAATTCCTATAACAAAACAGCACTAATTTTTTCTTCTGGCGTGTTCGACAACCGAATGATGTCCTTTTCTTTGCTTAGTGCGAAGGGCCATCTTCTATATTTTTACTGACTTGAAAATAACAAAGAAAGATGGTATTTATAAAGCACCTGTAATAGCCACTTACATTACAAACAGTATCCTCATCCCAAGGTAGGATGGACTGCAGGTCGATGACGTCACACTTGACTCCCAGCTTCTCTTCAGCCATTTGTGCTACTTCTAATAACACGTGAATTTGTGTGCCCCAGCCGATTAGTGTTGCTGCGTCACCTGTGGGTAAGGGATTTGTGAGTAGAGTTTAGCGTGACAAGGTTCTCTTGGCACGTGGCCAAAATCAGAACCAATGCTGCTATCGTGTTTCTTTAAAAAAACAAATGATTCGCAACAACGCCTCCTTTTCATTGTCATTCAATCGTTAAAAGATCTTTGACGCACTGTACTTGGTGATATTTTAATTACATTAGCGTGTCTTCTTTCCTAGGTTGGTGGTTCGATATAGCATTAGGACAATCTACTATAGGCTTTGATAATTTCGCTTTTACAAAACTAGATGCGATGCGGCTTCGGGCTTATGTTGATACTTAAGATCACAAGCTGCCTAACCAACCCCATTCTATACACCAGTCATCGCATCTACCACTAGATTGAAGAAAAAGCCAGCAACGCAAACTTACAACCACTCAAATTCTGATACACCTTTATAGAAAGCTTAGTTCTGTCAAAACGATCCAACCCCAATCTTTATAATATAATTATTATAGGATCCAACAAGGGAACTAATCCAATATTAAAAATGTGCTATATTACCTACTATCCGTCAGAAATTTTCCAAACTATGAATAGATTTAATATTAACTATCCGAAATCAATGAAATTTTGAGTTGGTTGATCTAAGCTTCAAATATCTACCTTCTTTCAAAACCTGTGCCTTTCCAAGCGGTAAGGTATAGTCTTCGACAGGTACCTCTTCAGTTGCTGAACGGTACAGGATCTTAGGCTCCAGGAACAGACAGGGATCCCTCTCCCTGATGCACGACAGAAGTAAGCCTTTGGCTGCGATCGGACCGCGGGGGACTACTACCTGAAAACATGAATTAAATCTAGATATTTTCGTGTAATTTTTTTTGTAATAGAATTTTTTCGCCTATTTATGTTGTTGTGTACGTTTTTTATTTATAATTCAATAATTTTAATAGTTTTTTTTATCATTGTTCGGCCCAACCAAAGCACCTGCCATCTAATCTCTTCACCACCCTTGGTTGACTGGTAGAGAATGCCTAAAGTATTAGGTATAGTAGATTAAATTTAAAAAAAAAAACGTTGTGCATTTTTGATATTTTGGAATGCGGTCTACTCTCCCTCCGTCTTACGAATCTTCGATCAGGTCACGTGTCCTGACGCGAGCTCAGTCTTACGAATTTTCGATCAGGTCACGTGTCCTGACGCGAGTTTAACATTTTTTACCCATCACAAAAAACTCCCTCCGTCTTACGAATTTTCGATCAGGTCACGTGTCCTGACGCGAGTTTAATATTTTTTACCTATCACAAAAAAAGTGCGCAACGTCGCTAAAGAAGTTTTCACTTCAATAATATAATAAATTGTTGTAAAGGAAAATATCGCATCTATATTGGACAAGCCCCTTATAGGTTGCATTAAAATAGGAATACGCTGTAAAACGGATTTTTAGTAATTCTAAGTAGGGCTACCATTAGGAAATGATCTGTCCTAGCCAGAGCGAAAACCGCTAATCGATTTCACTTACGTGTTTTTCGCATCAGATTTAATCATTACAGATAAAGGGGGTTTGAGGATCTATGTCTTGAGAATATTCCCAAGACACAACTGACAAGACAGCAACTGCGAAAAGAGTCAAAACAGGTGATGTCTCTTGGCCAATTTCAAGACATTCATCTAAACAATTTACAAAAGGCCGCTCCATGGAAGAAGTAACAAAACCTCACCCGCAGCCCCGGCACGTGCGCGAAGAAGGCCTCCGGGCTCTGCGAGTGGTACAGCCCGCCGTGCCCCACCGCACCGCAGGGCGCGCGCACGGTGAGCGCGCCGCACTCGAACTGCCCGCCCGAGCGGTACCGCGCCTTCGCCGCTTCGTTTACTATCTGGAAGTTCAGAAGATATAATATAGTCAAAAGAAGAATTTCAAATTGGACATAATGTTAAGTTAGGTTTTGATGACACTCGCGGCGATTCCCTTGTTCACACACTAAACTGAATTTAAGTTCAGTGCATTTTTTTCTTTCTATTTCATTAAGAATAGAACAGAAGATAAATATTAGTGTCGTCCTGTCAAATTAGTCAGCGCCTGACGTAAATTGACGTATTTTTAGTCGTCACCAACCGCACGGGTCGATCGATCAGGTTAAGCTACGCTTGCCGCGGTTGGTCCGTGGATGGGTGATCATTTTCACAAGCCAAGACCCCTCCGTGCCTCGGAAAGCACGTTAAGCGGTTGGTCCCGGCTGTCATTCGTGGATCTTTGACAGTCGTTACAGGTCGTCAGTAGCCCGAAAGTCTGACAACCAGTCTTACCAAGGGGTATCGTATTACCCAGTCACTGGGTTGTGGAGGTCAGATAGGCAGTCGCTCCATGTAAAATACTGGTATTCAGCTGCATCCAGTTAGACTGGAAGCCGACCCCAACATAGTTGGGAAAAGGCTAGGCAGATGATGATGATGATGTTTTTAATCACGTCTAAACTATATCTGGAGTATCTTAATTTGACAGGACTAAACTAATATTTATATTCTGTCCATTTCTCAACCATTTCATGATGAAATAGAAAGAGAAAGATGCACTGAACTTAAATTTAGTTTAGTTTGTGAACAAGGCCATCGGCGCCATTGTGATACTTATGTATTTTACGACAGGTTAATAATATATTAGGCAGAGGTACCGACACCTATAGTACATACACCCACATTTCACCAGTTATGTTTTAAGTCCCATGTTATAGGGTGTGAGTCTATTGCTATCAACTAGGCATAAATACAGACTCCAGGCTGCTACTGAAAAATGCGTGTCTGTATTGTTATTGTATTTGTTCATCGAGTCCTCGAGCACTTGTCTGATAAGCTCATATAAATTGAATAAACCTTAATGTTACAGTCAGAGGGTCCAAATTCGTTTGTTTTTAGGGTGGGTCAGATAATGTTGACAACAGACTGTAGTATTATACTAATTCTAAACTAGTAACAGAAGTAGGTATTTTGTTTTGAATGATACTCTTATACAATTAACATTATATTATGTGTTTCCTTTCCTTTCTAAGTAAATGAATAAAGGGTTTTATTAATCATGCTGTCCTCTTAGTATGTTACAAACAAAGTTGTTTACACATAGTAAACTATGACGTCAAAGTGTAAAAGAACAGCAGTCATGTTCTACTATGATTGCAATCTTTTCAACACATGCACATGTTGTTCACATGATGTATACAAGCACTCACTTGTTTTCGTCAACAGTTACAAATAAACACGTGAAATCGTGTGATACATTTTCTATACAACTGTATGATTGATGAAACTAGCGACCCGCCCCAACTTCGCGCGGGTGAATTAATAATTGTACCTAGTCTAAGGAATTCTCTAAAAAATAGAATAATAGTTTTTAACGGTACCCCGTGGTCCCCCAGTCTAGTTCCCCTTGGAGTACCACGAGCAAATAGTTTTGCCCGTGGACCCCCCAAGGGGGACAAAGGGGTACCATGGGCAAATTATTTGGCCCGTGGTGGGTACCACGGGGCAAATTATTTGGCCCGTGGTGGGTACCACGCCAAATAATTGCTAATGCATGCTAAGGCAATGGCTAATGTTTTTTATTTTTATGTCAAATTGAAATGGGGTATCACGGGCAATAAAAATATATTTAATAAGGAGATCAGGGGGTTCCACGGGCAAAAATATTTGCTTGTGGTACCCTGAGGGGAACTAGGCTGGGGGACCATGGGCAAGTACCAGTTTTTAAGCAGTTAACTAAAAATAACGGGAGAAGTGCTGAATTTGTAGTTTCTGCTTACGCCCTTGAGAGTTTACGGAGGTATTGCTATAAAATCTGATGACTGTTTTCAGTTACAAGCAGAGCTGTGTAAGTATTCAGAAACAGAACCAGCCAAATAATTTTCAAGTGTTTCAATGTCACAAACCTGATCAAAAGCTGGGAATATGTAGTCGGCAAACTGTATCTCGGCTATAGCGGTGGCGCCGGCTGTGGCCAGTCCTATGCCAAATCCGGCGATACCTTGCTCACATAGAGGAGTGTTGAAAACTCTGTCTTTACCGTACTTGTCCTGGAAAAATAGGAAAACTTTTGTTAAATATAGAATTACTAGCTTTTGCCCGCGACTTCGTTCGCGTGGAATAGTAACTTCACCAATAGATGACACCGACTCTTGACCAATAGATGGCGCTGTATGTCCGGAATAAATTTTATTTTTTATTTTTTGTAATAAAAACTATCCTATGTCCATTCTCAAGTTCCAAACTATGTCTGTACCAAATTTCACGCAAATCGGTTCAGTAGTTTAGGCGTGAAGCAAAGACAGACAGAGTTACTTTCGCATTTATAATATTAGTTTGGATAGATGAAAAAATAAAACAAATCAAACCAGCCAAACAGAACAATTTCCTGTATTGTATTGTAACAAATAGGTTTGTTTGGTACCAACATTTCAACTTTGTCAGTATTTGTACCATGTCGTTTACAAGCAGTGAATAAAGCAGATTATAGTTCAAGGAAATTATTTAAATCTTAGAATTTTTTTATAAGTATCTTAAAAGCTCAGCAAAATGCTAGGATTGCAATTATTTAGTATACAATCCTAGCATTTTTTATGAGCAGATTTTTAGTGCCCATACTCTTGGATATTGTTCCACAGTTATCAACAGGAGCACAGTTTTGATTACTATATTTAAGATGTAAATAATAATTTCATACCTGTAATCCTAGTGCACATCTGAACACTCCTCCAAAGGCTACGTCTTCGCCAAACAGCACGGCTGTCGGGTCGGACTTGAGCGTGAGGTCCATTGCATTGTTGATGGCCTGCATCATGTTCATCTTGGTGGTCTCTCCTGAAATATGGTCAAATCAATCAAATGAAATATGTTTATTTGTGTACACCAATACATGGTAGGTGTTACAATATTTACATTAATAAATAAAAAATAAATGCAATTTGTTAACATTTTGATTATTTATAGTACCTAATAATGTAGATAGTAAGGAAGCTTATAGTTATTATGAACACAATAGAAAATCTATTGTTGGCAGACACCGTGTGACCAGTGCGGCGGGCAGACACCGTGTGGCAGTCAATGACTTGTGATGTTTTGAATGAAATTCCTTATATTAGAATTTTGTAGAAATACTGGTTGGGTACCCTAGAAAGTATATTATGCTGGTATGAAGTATCTGAAACAATATGGCAATAACGGTGAACCTGTGAGAGTGGCTTTCACTATGAAGGATGTAACAACATGGATAATAACAGTCACAGGGCCAAAACCAAATTTAAAAATTAAGAAGTTTAATAATATAGCATTTGTGTTTTTTGTATTGATTTTTATTGGGATAGAAAATAATGTCAGTACATTGCTGATACTGATTTCAATCACTGCTATCATTTATGTGTTTATCTTGTTGCTATACAATGATAATAATAACACTAACTGAGGAGTGTAACTTATTTAAAATGCATATCATTTTGATCATAAAAAAACTATATTATAAGGTAGCCAGAATTTCAGGGTCATTTCAGTTTTTCACATACAAAATAACTTGTGAATGGTTCTATTTCTGTTTTTATGTTTCTTTTTAGATCTTAGATTGTTTAGAAAACAACTAAGTACCTACATAAATGGTTGAATATTGACAATTTTAACAGCATAAAAGAATTAGTTGATGGGAAACATTTTGTAATGTAACCTATATTATTTGCATGCTATGATATAAGCAAAACGTATAACAACAAAAAAAAAACTAACGCTCTTGTATAACAACAAAAAAAAAACAACTAAAGCAACTCAACAACTCTTGTTAAAACAACTTTATCTAGATACCATGTTTTCTGCAAATAAATATTATTTCTATTACAGACAACAGGACACGCTGGATACAATATTAAGTGCCCCATTGTTTGTGGGTTTAGAGCCACATTTACACTCCAGGGCGGAGTCATCTTGTGAAATTGTGAATCTCCATCTGAGCAGGTTTTCTTTGCTTCAATGTTTCTATTGATATGTTACTGTCAACTCTTGTAAATCTAATGGGTCATGATACCTACTTTTTGTATTAATTTATTGCATATGAATGATACTTTACCTTCCACGGGTTTCTCATTGTCGGGATAGTAAATAAAATGAGAAGAAAGTCTCTTTGTACAGTCATTCACATTTTTAACTAATTTCACAAACAAACCGCTCTTTTTCGTCACTAAACTGGCCATTTTAACGTTTATGGCGACGTGCGTAGTGCCCCCAGTGGAAATGATTAATATACTAAGTAATACATCTTATCTACAATTGTAATTAGTTGTGCTTTGATTAAAATTCGTTGATAAGAGGTCGAATGACGAAAGACGAAACATTTTTGTTTTCATTACAACTTGACGTTGGTGATCGATGATAATGTTTTTGTTACGTGTATTTCTTTTCATTTTGAACCTAGTTTGTAGCAACTAGGGGACAATTGGACAAATATGAGGAATAAAGTTTTTAAATAAATGATAACATAACCTATCAAAACTCTTTGACGTTGTTGTTGTTGTCACTGTCACTTGTCAAATCACGCAAATATGTCAAATTATATGGACGCGTTCGTACTGTGCGCTTATTCTTATTTTTCAAGTTTGTTTTATGTATTTTGTTGGAATTTGATAAACTCCGCCGTTATCGGCGATGACTTCACCGTAGATAAATGAGCTGAAAAATCACAAATCTAATTATGATTAAAGGATTTAAACGATTCGTCATCCACTTGGTGTAAATGCGTGCCGTGGTTATTGTTAAATTTGAGGTAGGTAATAATTATGAAGTTACAATTTTGACGGGTTTGATTAACCCGTACTATTACTATCCTATATGGTTTACAAGCAACACGACGTTCGTGGAGTATTAACTACTGCTGCACCCATTAGGTGTTGCTAGTTTTACACCAAATTAATGCAGGTAGGGATAATTACTGAAGTAATCATTTTTGTTTAGATCTTCTCTTTTTTATTGGGAAATGGGCTTGCTCACGTCCTCGATATCGCCTGGTGGAAAGCCATGGATGAAGTCTACGATGGAATGATCGTTCCCAGAAGATGCCTGTTCCGGCGGACTGGTCTGCCATTTTGAAGGCTGACGGATCAAACACAGACGCTGTCTGAGAGAGTTTTACGCTTTGGCCATGCGCATAATAAAAATGAAGGAGAAGCGCTGAGTACGACTGGTCGGGATATCAACGAAGTGCACATGGGACCCATGGGTACGTCTGGTAGTCCGGTAGTGAAAGGGAGATGTCATCTGCGTAGCCTATAACCAAGCTGTAGCAGGTCATTGTTATATAGCAAACATAGAGTCGCAGAAAGAACAGACCCCTGTGGAACGCCAATAGCCATACGATCCGATGAGCTGTCATGTATATATGTAACCACTCTGATCGATCGCTCACTCCGGAACTCGGAAATCCAGTTGAAAAAGTCAGCAGGAATGCCGAATGCGGGAAGTTTACCCACCAGTCTACCATGCCAAACACTGTCGAAGGCCTTTGAAATATCATTTACCTACCACTATTTGTAATTCAACAGATTAGAAGTTTAACAAAGAATTTGTGTCTGTAAAATATCTGCCTGTAATATAAATTTGGCGATACACGATGCAGACTGCTTCTAGATAAATAATGCGTTGCGATATTTAATTAAAACTTAAAACCCGTTTCCACGCGTTCATAAAACATTATGAACAATAAAATTAAAATATTTCAATCGTAATTGTCTTGCATGCATGTTGCATAAATATTTATTTTATTTCGCTTAATTTTTATCACAATCATTGATTGTGAGAAAGATTCAGTTTAATGTGACGACATTTAATTTTTTGTTTAACTTTGTAAGTAAAGCAAGCTCTGTTCAATAATTTTGTTTTTTTTTTATTAAAAGCTATTTTCTTTTACACTCCGGGTTTGTTTACTTTAGCCATAATGAGTGTTTTACTTTGTGTTACGACGCTTGAGTGGTGTATTTTCTCCTTTACAATATTGTTGTTTTGATTACCGATTACCATAATGGGGACATATATTATTATGACTATAGCCAGTTTTTTTTTTAAATTTAATGTATCTGGGTACCTACCTACTTACTCATGAAGTTTACGATAACGGCTGTTATTTCTCAATATTATCGCAGAGAAAGACCATTATCGTTTACTGCAATGAAATTAACAGATCGGCACCTGTCAGTAAACCGTAATAAAGATGTTATCACAAGGGCAAACAGTGCTGACATTTTCCTCAACCCGCAATGGTAAAAGTAACCTCTTTTGTTTAATCCGATACCTATATGTTCAAGCGAAGATTATTGTGAAATAAATAATTATAATGCCCAAAGTATCAGTAATAATTGATGTCAAATATTGCCTTTATGAAAAAAGAATGAACGTATTTTTGGTGTGAATTAAGTACGAGTCTATCAAGGGATCACCTATCCACCTACCAGCTATATTAGTCCAGTAGGTAATACTTCAATGTCTTCCGTTAACGTATTTTATTTTAAAATCCCTCATGCATGGGTCTGACTTCAGCCATCAAGTAGGTGCCACTTTATTTGAAGTAAGGGCAGAGCCAGAGCTTAGCCCATTACAGGTTTTTAACATCACTTACAACGCATACTCCATACTAATATTATAAATGCGAAAGTAACTCTGTCTGTTTGTCTGTATGTTACTTTTTTCACGTTTCAACGGATTTCGATTAAATTTGGCACTCATGACCGTGATGGTAGACCATAGCCTGGGTCAGTGCATTGGATAATTTTTATCCTGGTAGTACCTAAGTTCCCGTAGGACTATTTTCGACGTCCATGCGGGCGAAATGTGTGGGATAAATCTAGTATTCACATAAATATCGATTTATATACCTACAACCTAAATAATAAATTATCTTATGCTTACCATGGTAACGAGGTAGAACCAGCACCCTAATTGCATAACACACGATCAATCGGAATCTGAATCATTTTGAAGCAAATTGCTAATCGATTGCTTCATAAGTTCGAAAAATTTGTCTGCTCAGCACGTAAATAACGCAATGAATGTTTTTGAACTGTCAAAATAAAACCGATTCCGATTAATCGTGTGTTACGCAATTAGGGTGCAGTTATTCAATACCTGCATACCTGCATTTTTGTAAAACAATGCGTTTTCCTCAACACTTATCATCGCACGCAACATTCCTCACGTTTCCATCTAGTGAAATTATTTCTAGGGCAACATATACCTACTTAGGTGCCGGGGAATTTTGTTATCTTATGGTACCTGCCTATAGGCAAAAGATGAGGAGAAATACATGTATAACCAGCTAAACCAGCTGCGGGCGCAGTTGTCGAAAAGTAGGATGCAAGTAACTCAACTCAAACGAAAAGTGTTAAATGAATGAGTGTGCGAATTGTCAAAGGAGTCGGTCATTCAGAAAGATGAAGCTAGTTGCCTATTCCAAGGCGTAGTAGGTTCCTATGGAGAAGATCGGGCAAGAAACTCCACGGGCACACATTCTGAAGACATTGGTATATGCGTATGGTATCGATCCTAAGGCCCCAGTGCTAGAATGGTGTTACATTGTTGAATAGTGATTCAATTCTGGAACCAGGCATTTGCGTAACACACCATCAATCTCAATCTGAACCATTTTGAACGATATTACTAATCCATTGCTTCATATGTTCGAAACATGTGTCTGCTGAACAACGTAAACAACGCAATGTATGTTGTTGAACTGTCAAAATGAAACTCATTGCTACTGATAGTATGTTGCGCACTTACCCCGCTGGTCTGCAGTTAACGTTTGCAATCGACAGGTAAAACAAGTTAAAAGGGCTGTTATACTCCTTAAACGAAAAATATTTCATTATTTAATAAAAAATACCAATAACACAACTGCGTTAACTTTTACAGTAATAAACGGTTAAAACCAAGGCCATTTGACAACTTAATAATTACATATTTATTATATAACGAAAAAATAAAGCATTCGCTCATAAATAGAGCTAACAAAGACAAAACTAGTTCAAGAATAACCGACATGCCATTCACACAAACAAACATATATAGGTACATGTAGGAATAAGTATACACACATGAACAAAACTGGCCACAGAGTACACGATACCAGTTTGGCAAGTTCAGTTATTTTTAGATGTTAATGTTCTGGAGTTTTTAAAAGGGTAGGTACGTGTTTTTTTCTGGAATGTGTGCTGTCGTAGGATCGTTATTTTTATTGGCTCCTTACATCCGTTGGGAGTTTATTATCCGAGATGTGTTGGTAATAGAAACTTGACTCCAGCAATTATAGTTCTGGTTTGTACGTGAAGTGGAAAAAAAAGAGGCTAAGATGATCGAAAAGATTCTCGTCCAATCCCTATCTAAACATTTCGATGGTAGCCAGACAGGTTTTCTGTTAGGAGTAAGAATCATGTGAATTAGATATTATATATGTGAATTAACAATTAGAAATTGTACATGTAACCGTTAGGGGTTAAGAGCTGTGGGAAGACCTCTATGTCATCTCTAAGTTCATATGCGAACAACAATACATCATCACCATCATCATTATCATTTTGAATTTATGATTTGTAATCGTGTTCTAATATGGGTTATGTGGTACCTGAAATAAATGAATTTATTTATTTATTTTAAAGACTGTTCTTATCCGTGCTGAACAGGGAAAGCAAACACTTTTGTTTTTCTTCTCGTTCATCATGTGGTCAAAAAACGTCCTGAGGTTGTGTTAATGCTTAGGAAAAGGTTAAAAGTTACTACCTACTTCACTTTATCTTGAAAATACTCCTATGACAATAAAGTTCCACTGGATATGATCAATGAACGTGTCACCTCGATAGTTGTCTCAGCAGACATTGATTATTCAACCAACCCCAAGCTTGCTATAGAAAGCGTCTTTGTTTAACAATGGGTCCATATCACCAGAACCGAAGCGTTGTCGTCAAACAAATGAAGTTCAATCTCATTGTCACCACTGTTCTCAGCTGCACTGCATAAAATAGACGCTTAAATACGTAGACAGAGAATTGTGTAGATTATCTATCAGCGAATACCTTATGAGATAGCGATAGTCTTTGACAATCACTTGTAAACGGGTGCTATCTAATGTAGTCGGGTAATAATTTCCAAAGATATAGTACCGTCACAGATGTTTTGTTTGGCCCCAGTGGTAGGCTAACAACTGGGGCCAGACAAACCAGTATGCCAACGCGAAGGAGGTAGAGAAAATATATTTCTGTCTCGTTTACTCTTACCGAATTAAAATGAAACATTTATTTATGTAAGTAGATCTTTTAAGACACTTTTACACATCAATATTTTGTTGATCAATATTTTACAACTAAGTAAATGGCGCCGAATCTGTTAAGTGCTATACTACTTAATTTAATAAGAGTGATCTTGTCTCATTATTATTATTATTTAGTATCTTGTCTATTCCTATGCTGCATCTACACATACATACTAATCTGTGTACATAGCTGTCACTTTTACTTTCGATCACGAGAGCCGCACGGGCGATGACTCCTGCGCAGCCGATATGCACGTATTTGTACACTGAGCTGTATAATCGTCACGCCTCATACTAAGGCCATATTAATAAAACGCTCTCATTTAAGTGCAGTTGAGAGATCTCAGCAAAGATTGGATGTGGCCCGAGAATTTGATATTGGGCATGATTTTAGGATGTAAAATGGATGAAATCCACAAGACGTTGACATTTTGCAATTTTTTTTTTCCAAAATTCTTCGGTCATTTATGAATTTAGCAACCAACCTCAACATTGGTTTAAAAAATGACCCTAGAATATTAGTCTGACTGAGGTGCTTATAGTACTAAAACCTGTTCTCTTATCCACTGTGATAGAGCCCATTTGTAGCCTAGGTTTTCTTTTGATATTTTTCGTTTTCATAAGTCAAGTTTTAGAATCCATCTGGGATCATAACAGATCTAGATCAGTGGTGGACGCAGCCTTTCGATTACCCTAGGGCTTAAAGGATGACAATCTCCCCCATGTATCTACCCTGTTGGAACCATGATTGATCAGGGTTGCTTATATTCAACCATTTTCTCGTGATTGTTTTTCGCCAGGGTACCTAGGGCTGGTTTTCTGTTCGTGAACATAGTGCAGATTTTGGGAACAAAGGGCAAAGCCATTTAACTGTCTTAAAATTTGCACTCGTGTTAAACACAAGCGTTAGGTTGCTTTGGTCTGGATCAAGCAAAGTGTATTTATTTTCTGGTATTTATAAGGGCTTATTTTTCAATTATGTGATAACTGTATTCGATGAATAATTTTTACAGTTATATTATAAAAAAACTGTCAAACGTAAATTTTATACCTTGAATAAAAGTTATCTGGGGATGGAAAAATAAGCCCTTAGTCATATTGCAATATTCGGCGTTCTACTTGTGTCCAAATTAGCTACAGGTTCGTCTTGGACGCAATTGCAGCGAATTTGCGGATGGTCGATATCACACTCTGGGAAACTTTGGCATTCTGCTGAGCGAAGATTATTTATAAGATAACTTTCAAAAGATATAACATGGTTTCCAGCAAAAACACTGTGTTATAGTCCTTTCACAGTTTTTAACTTCTAACAACTATCCACGCAGCAATGCAACAGCAACCAGCACCCTAATTGCGTAACACACAATCAATCGGAATCAGAATCATTTTGAAGCAAATTGCTAATCCATTGCTTCATAAGTTCGAAAAATTTGTCTGCTCAACACGTAAATAAACCAATGAATGTTGTTGAACTGTCAAAATGAAACCGATTCCGGTTGATCGTGTGTTACGCAATTAGGGTGCTTATTGCAACGAAAATACAGCACCCTCATTGCGTAACATTCTATCAATCTTACTCTGAATCATTCTGAAACATATTGCCAATCCATTCGTATGTTAGAAAAAAATGTCGGTTCAAATAACGCAATGAACGTTTTTAGACTGTCAAAATTGCTACTGTCAGTATGTTACGCAATTACCTCTCAGACCACTGTGATTTTGACAGTGACAGACAACTTTGAAAGGACTGTACCACCGTTTTACTTCTTCATCTATCTACGCCGTAAGTCTGGCAACCCGCTTGCTCAAGTGTTAAGACCGATTACCAACACATAATGACTGCTACACCTGTCATCTTGCGTCCATAGGTTACAGGTATATCAGACCTTTGATCCCATACGTTTTTATTGCACTTGTGCTGAACGATAATATATACAGCGTTTATTACTTATCGAATTATATTATGTTACCTATTTTTTTTGTTGCTGCTAATGAAGTGATTGCAAGATGGATCAACCTGCGGGTAACAATAGGTTTCACTTTGACAGTTCAACAACATACATAGCGTTGTTTACGTTGTTCAGCAGACACATTTTTCGAACATATGAAGCAATGGATTAGCCTCCTTCAAAATAATTCAGATTTAGATTAATAGTGTGTTAGGGCGCAATTAGGGCGCAGGTAGTTAAGTTGGTTCGCCCGGAGGACACGGTGGAGCATACGGGGGAGGTCTGCCCGGCTTGGGCAGAGCACCGCCGCGTCCTCGTGGCGGTAATCGGCGGCGGCGATCTCTCGCGTCCGGCCCTGGTCCAGGCCATGGTACGGAGTGAGAGTGCATGGGAGGCAGTCACCTCCTTCTGCGAAGCAGTAATGCTCGCGAAGGAGGAGGCGGAGCGCGTGAGGGAGAGGCAATCACTGCGCCCTTACGCCCCTAGTCGCTGCAGGAGACGCCCTGGACGGGAGTCAACAGCAGACTCACGGCCACCGTAGGCGCGGGCTTGCGGGCGGCGAGCAATGGGCAGCCGCGCTCGCCGCTCAGGTCGACGTCGCGTTGTGTTCCACGCGCGCCTCCAAAGATGTTTGTTCGAAAGAGATACCGTGGCCCCTGGCATAGGTAACTGAAGGAACACGGGTGGGTTTTAGTAAAAGTCTGACACGCCCTTCCGCTCAGCTCAGAGCGGGAGAGGTCATTTGATGATTTCCCACCCAAAACCAGCCTAAGAGCTGAGAAAAAAAAACACTCAAAATAATAATAATAACGTTTATTGTGTCCAAAAGTTATACACAAACAGGTTTACCTCTGCATCTAGGTTCATTTAATGAACAATCACATAAAATTCTGCCCAGAATAGTCGACGAAGCACGTTAAGTCGTTGGTCCCAGATTCCATTCTTAGTTCTTTTACTGGTTGTCAGAAGCCCGATACTCTGAAAACCAGTCTTACAATCAGAAGGCTAATTCTCGTAATTCAAAACGTTAAAAATCTAGTCGCAGTGTCATCTCGGCGACAAACAAATGTCAAAAACTTGTCAAAATATAGGGAAATAAGAAGTATTTTTTGACAGATTGAGACTGAGATCAGACTGTGAACGGTCTTAAAATTACGAGAATTACCCCTCAGATAACGTACTGCCCAAATAGCTGGGTTGTTGAAGTCAGATAGGCAGTCACTCCATGTAAAGTACTGGTATTCAGCTGCATCCGGTTAGACTGGAAGCTGACCCCAAAGAAATAAGGCTAGGCCAATAATGACCGCAGCAATAATGGGAGCAGTGGTGGTCCAGTGGTAGCGACCCCAACTTACGAGTTGTGGGTCGTGGGTTCGAACCCAGGCAGGCGCTTTCCTTTGTGTAATTTATTTCATCACCACTGCTCTCAAAACGGTGAAGGAAAACATCGTGAGATAACTGGCATGTCCTAGAACCAAAAAATCCAAAGACATGCGATTTGTACCAACCCGCACTGGGCCCGCGTGGTGGATTATGGCCCACTCCTGGAGGAGGCCTGTGTCCCAGCAGTGGGAACGTTATATAGGCTGATTATGCAATAATGACTACCCAGAATGGTCCAGACTAATTAGGCGTATTTTAATATGTAGTTGTTGCAAGACTCAAAGACAAAGTCGAAAAGTGACTAGAATTTCATCTACGAGTATAGCCTTCAAACTGAAGTAAAGGAGCTTCTACTAATTAACGAGCGATAAAAACCTGACCAGTCCGAAACCAGTTTATGTTAATATCATAGAGATTGTACGAGTACCATCTGCCCGCAGGCCAAGCCGGGGGCACGGACGTGTTTAATAAGAACATACTGCACTTCTATCAGAGTTATATAAGAGATTATTTATTAATCAGTTTTCTATTAACCGGACCTAGACAACGATGGCAGATGTATTATTATTTTTACGATATAACAGTTTTTAAATAAATAAATGTTAGTTTTTATTGCTATGATGTTGAATTAGATTTTTTATGGACTATTAATCAATCAATTAACGCGCGGCAGAAGCGGAGGAGTCTTAGTACTTGACAGGTTTTAAACCTGCAACCTGATGCTCAGTTCATTTAAATAGATTTAGGGTCTATGAACCTCAGGGAAACGACGGAAAAATTTAGTTTATTCTAGTTTTCAAATAAGTTCTAAGCGTTTCTTTTTTCAATGTTTCCTAAAAAGTAAAATTAATGCTCTCGAATAAAACATATAGATTGCAATTGAAAAATAAACTTATAAAGAAGTTTTTGGTGAATTACCACATTTAACAAGAAAATTTATTGTTAAAAGTTATTGATTCAGCTCGAATGAATGCGGCGAGAATAAAAGAGTTCAACGCGTTTGCTACGAATTTAATTTGCTACGAAATGCTACGAGCAGATATTTTGGAATAAACGAAGCATGAAGTTTGATGTATTAGAAGATTGCATCATAATAATAATGATGATGGTAAGACTTAGAAGATTTAAGAAGTGAGTTTTGCCTGTCATGTTTTGCTAACCCGTTCTCTCGCGTAGACTCAGTTACTAACTTTGTTTTTTCGGTTTCGCGACTTCGAAATGTTTATAAAGACAAATGAAAGAAAATGCGTTTATTTCGCATGACGCATAAAAAGAACACAAAGACAAAAAAAAAAATAAGAAGTTGGGGGAAAACATGCGTCACATCCACGCAAAGCGGATTACGCTCAGCATAATGCTAAATGAAAAAGAAACAGACTACACTCTCCTAAACTACGCAATGGATTTTAATGCAGTTTTTAGTTTTCGCCATCAGTTAGAGAATATATTCCGATAGGTTTATCTGTACATACATACGTAATCAGCTCTAACCAGTCTTACCAAGGGGTATCGTATTAGCCAGTAACTGGGTTGTGGAGGTCAGATAGGCAGTCGCTCCATGTAAAATACTGGTATTCAGCTGCATCCGGTTAGACTGGAAGCCGACCCCAACATAGTTGGGAAAAGGCTAGGCAGATGATGATGATGACATACGTAATCAGCTTATAATGTTCCCACTACTGGGTCACAGGCCTCCTCTCGGTGAGAGGGAGTGGGCTGTAATCCACCACGCGGGCCCAGTGCGGGTTGGCAGATGTCACATGTCTTCGATTTTTTGGTGCTAGGACATGCCGGTTTCCTCGCGATGTTTTCCTTCACCGTTTTGCTGTATAATACATTAATGTTTACCTTAGATTAGCATAGAAATCCCGATGTTTTTTCATGTCGCCACATTCGAAGATTGTACTCGTACGATACAAGGGTACTTAATAATTCTATGGAAATATATGTAATTTATGACTCTAGGTGTAATTCTAGTGCTCTTTTCTGAATAGAACCAGTTCCCCAGCAGGTTTCCGAGGACTCATCAACAAAAGGAAATGATACATAGCGTCCAGGAAATGGGATAATAAACCTGTCTCGAGATATTTATTATTTTGATCTTTAAACCTTGCACCTTAGTGTTGAAGAGATAGGGATTATCTTATTTAAATGAAAAATGATATTACCCTTTAGTCTGGTCCGTACTTGTCCCATTACGGAGAAAAGGTCCTTTTATAAGACAGATAAGCAACAAGCATTGATTCATAACACTTGTAAAATGTTTGTTGGAGATTTTTTTTAACCAAAGTCAAAAAAGTGGTGTTTTAAATTACAAAATAGGGGCCAGTGACCCTGCCAGGACCGCGGGTTGTTCGCTGGGCTCAGAGCAGGAGAGGTCATCTGCTGATTTCCCACCCAAAAAAGAAAAAAAAAAAGGGGCCAGTGACCGAATAGTGGAAAGGGGATCGTTAGTGTTTGTGTATGTGATCAGAGAGGCAATTCTCATATTTTTAAGAACGTTCGCATTTCAATCTTGCTCAGCTGTCACGTTTGCGACCACGAGACCAATGGGGCAGTTGCAGTTGGTGTGGGGTTCGATTCCTAGGTCGGACAAAGTGTTATTGGAATTTCCCATTAGGAATTTCTTAGTAACAGCCCGGAGTTTGGAAGTTGACCCCCGTGCCTCGGAAAGCACGTTAAGCCATTGGTCCAGAGCGGGAGGAGTCATTTGATGATTTCCCATCCTCAAAAAAAAAAAAAAAGCCATTGGTCCTGTGCCGGATCTATCTCCGGTCGTGTCGGATTGCGTACCATCCCATCGGGCAGTGAGAGCGAGGGAAGAGAGAGAGCACCTAGGCATAGGTGCTCTCTCTTGTGCACTATAATCTCCCGCGCCAAAGTCTCCGTTGAGAAATACGGTTTGGAGGACGATTAATTTCATTCTCAATCATTACACATTGATTGATTGTTGCTAAGATGAAATTGCAACTAGATTTTAAACTTTTTGAAACAGAATTGACCTTCAGATGAAGCGCATGTGATATCCTGTACTGTGTTTTGTGTGTTATTATTTTTTATTTGTAACTGTGCGTTTTGTTTGCGCAGAATAAAATATTTTTCTTTCTTTCTTTCTTTTCTTTCTAATATATTACTGTTTTTTTTTAAATAAACTTTGCCTCACACTAGGAATTACTCCTGTATCGTAGGTGCGTTTACAAACATTTAAACTCACATACACAAACAGCCAGCCCCGGAACAACTACCTGTAGGCAATACAAATATTTGTTCCGTGCGGGAATCAAACCCACGACACGCAGCGCAGCAGTCGATCGCTCTATTACTTAGGAGTTCTTTGATGCAGAGTACCTACTTTAAAGGTACGGTCACCTAAGAGAATCTCTCACCTAACGAACTGCATCCTAATTGCGTAACACACGATGAATCACAATCTAAATGATCTGAAGTATATTGCTAATCCATTGCTTCATGTGTGGCATTGATGTGGTTGAACAGCCATTGCTACTGTTAGTGTATTACGCAACTACCCCGCTGAATTAAAAGCGTAGAGTATTGGCCATAAATCTGAATAAGGTACTTAAATCACCTAAGATTGTTTTATTTGATTGATAGTTTCGTATGATCGGTTGGCAATGCACCATTTTTTAAATATGTTTATCAAGTCTAGGTGTAATAATAATAATATCCCTGGACATTTCACACAGCGTCATCTAGTCCCAAGCTAAGCAACCTAATGCTTGTGTTATGGTAACAAGATGGCTGATAAACTACTTATATACATTTTTTTGTAAACACATACATTTATTATAGACTAGCTTCTGCCCGCGGCTTCGCCCGCGTGGATGTCGGGAATTTACCCACAGGAACGTGCTAACAGGATAAAATGTATGTGCTTCCCCAGAATGCCATCTATGTCGCGGGCCCTTTGTGGCTAATTACAATAGAAAACCAATTGTGTCTCATTAGTGGTGATTAAGAGGGTACCTATATGATATCTTTACCTAAGTACCTAACTAATTTTAAAAAAAAACTCAATAACAGATAATTAAATACCTACCTACCTAAATAAACCTATTTCTGATGATAACTAATCTAAACTCAATAAATAAGCAAAATCCCTAAAAACTAATATCTATACGAATGACTAAACCTACCTAACAGTATTATAAAATAAGCTACGGTCACTACGTACACTATCAAATATACTACCTATACTTTAAAATTAAAATCTATACCTACGACTCATATAAAAATAAACCTAAATAACTCTAAAAACTAAAAGGAATAAAAATGAACTCCACTGCGGGTGACCCAACCTACGACAAACTTAGTATTTGCGGTTGGTACAGTACAGACAGTGGTAATCGGGTATAGGGATCGAACCGCAAAATTAAGTTTGTTTTTTATTGTATATACTTTTCCGGGATAAAAAGTACCCAGTGTGGTGCCCAGGATATTAAAGAATAATTATACCAAGTTTCATCGTAATCGAACCGGTAGTTTTTGCGTGATGCCTGAACAAACAGACAGACAGACAGACAGACAAAAAATTTTTTAATCACATTTTTGGGTTCGGTGTCGGTCAAGTAACACCCCCTGCCATTTATTTTTTGGATATTTTCAATGTACAGAATTTTCACTTCTACAGATTTATTATAAGTATAGATATAGATAGAAAAACACCCAGACTCAGAACAAATACAGACTTACAAATATTTGTTCTGTGCGGGAATCAAACCCGCGACACGCAGCGCAGCAGTCCGATCGCTCAGCCACTGCGCTAACCGTGTTGTCACGTCAGGTGTTGGCGGTTACATTATCATTTCCACCATTAGCACCTAAAAAGGTTAAAATAAATCTATATTTTTGAACCACCATTATGATGTAACTCCATCTGCCAGTCTGGGTGAAGTAATTTCTGACCTTATGACATTACATCTGTCAGTTACAGACATTCTACTAAACCGCAAAAGTCACGTGCAAATGCGTGACCGCAAATCATTTGCAAATATTTTTTTGTTGGTTTGTCCAAATGTTTCGAAAAGGGGTTTTATTCATTAGTGTGCTAGTCTTGTTGTTCCGTAGCTCTGTTCGCGATTTTTATTTTGCAAGTCTGACTTCTGAGCGTATGTAAGATTCGATCCCCGGGTCTCGTGCAAAATGTTATTGAATTTTTCCGTTTAGACATTTCAGAATCAGCCAGGAGACTGGATTTCTTTGTTCAGTCGCCAAAGGAGATAAGTAACCAAGGTCGTCGGATATAGTTGAAGTTTAGTAAGAAACCGATGGATATTTTCGATGAAATGAAATTAAATTAAATTTGATAAATGAAGTGTTTGTTTTCTATGTATATAAGTAGATATGAATGTAAATGTATATAAGTAGTTTATCAGCCATCTTGTTACCATAACACACAAGCATTAGGTTGCTTAGCTGGGGACTAGATGGCACTGTGTGAAATTTCCAGGGATATTATTAATTAAATTAAATTTTATTCGAAAACATTACTTATCTCCTTTGGTGACCGTACTTAGAAGTTAATTTCAAAATTATTATAACTTTATCTCTAACTTGGTACTAACAACCGAACTACTGCTACTAGAGGATGACATCTCATAAATTAATTGGAATCCATTCGCGGAAAGTTGAAAATGCAAGCAAAAGAAAACTAATGAACATCGTGGGAAATTTATTCGTATTTTCATTTCACTGGTCTTATTAAGAAACCAAGGATTGAAGTAGAATAATGTTTCTAACATAAATAAAGCTTTAAAAGAATATAAATTACAAGAAAGATGTAAATAAATATAAGATTTCTGAAATCAGTGGTTTTCAGGAAAACATGTATTCATGTGTATATCGTATAATACGATAAAATAAAATGCCAAGAGTGTAAGTGAAAATTCGTGTGAAATATTACACATTTATTCAAAGACATATTGTTGGTTCACAATAATATGTTGTAAATGTGTTTTATGATTGTATTTTTGTAACTCTACTAACATAGTTTATAAGGTCCAATTGGTATTAACCATTATGGATCATTGTAATCTGACATCCTACTAATATTAATGCGAAAGTTTGTATGTATGGATGGATGGATGTTTGTTACTCTTTCACACAAAACCTACAGAACGGATTTGGATGAAATTTGGCAGATAGATGGTTTTTTTTAATACATAATATACTTTTTGTCACGATATTCCCACGCGATCGAAACTTATGCGGGTAAAACCGTGGGGCGCAGCTAGTTAAATATAAATTAAATTAATAGAAGTTTTTTTTTTGTTAACCTATATTGTGTCCCACTGCTGGGCAAAGGCCTCCCTTTTTTCCTTCCAAACCTCCCTCGTCATGTGTGATATCTGGCCATGTTATTAGTAGTTAATAATATGTTAGCCGAGGACACCGGCATGTCCTAGAACCAAAAAATCAAAGACATGTGACATCTCGCAACCCACACTGTGCCCGCGTGGTGGATTATGGAACACTCTCTCAGGAGGCCTGCCTGTGCCCCAACATTGGGAACATTTTAAGCTGATTATGCATATGCTACTTTGTTAGTCCTAAAGTAAATTTATATTTAAAATCTAATATACATATCAAGGACTGATTTGGCGATCGACAGATAATTTTTATTCGTGGAATAAAATTGACGTCTGACAGTTTTTGTATGGAACAACTGACAAAAATTCAAAATTATTCCTCCGATAAAATTATTTGGCGTTGGAAAAATCAACCCAAAATCAATCACCTACCTAAAATCCCTCCTGATCAGAAGGTCTAAGTAGCTAAATGTCCAACAGCGCAAAACGTCTAATGAGCAGTAAGTCTAGTTAGCAAAATGTCCATGTAGCAAAACGTCCAACTATCAGATGGCCTGTATAGCAGAACATCTATTTAGCACATCGTCAGATTCTCAAAATGTCTGGATACGCAGGCACAAAATTCAACAAACACATTGCATCGGGAGGGAAACGGACACGGCATTATAATAATTATGTACATATAGACTCTTTGGTCTATGTACTCGTAGCGTATATCGGTTGCATATTAGAAAATCAAAACTTTCCTGAGCAAATTTCAAAAGAACAACGTAAAAATCAACAAAGTTTAAAATAACGACGGTCATTTGATCAAAAGTTCAGCTGACCAAATTCTGGAATATCAATGTTTAAATTATTTATTACACTATTGACCAAATCGATGAAATCCCAAAGAGCGGTGACGTAGTTCCCGCAATTAATATGTTTCGTTGTGTGGTCACAGTTCTAACCTAACCTAACCTAGCTGTTTTGATGTAAAAACTTTTGATCAGTCGTTTATTTATTTATTTAAACTTTTCGCACAAAAAGGTACAAAGGCGGACTTAATGCCTTAGGCATTCTCTACCAGTCAACCAAGGGTGGTGAAGGGTGGTGAGAGTCGTTCATTTGATGTCACATACATTGGGATTTTAATATTTTTCTAAACAAAACATTTGGTTATTTAAATTTTGTTATTTCGTTTATTGTTCTTTTGAAATTTGCTCGAGAAAGTTTTGATTTTCTAATAATAATAACTTTATTAAAAACAAACTTCTTCTTCTTTTTTTAACATTATTTTTCTTTTTTTTGGGTTGTTCTTTTTTATTTTTTTTCTATTACCTATGCAACCCGTATATCATATCTTTTTAATTGTGACTGACACTTATTGTTAATACACACTTATATTTTTTTAACAAATAAATTTAATGTAATTTACAAATGACTTTTACTTTCTATCATGAGTGTACACATTTTAAAAATGACTTTTTGCTAAATAGATGTTCTGCTATACAGGCCATCTGATAGTTGGACGTTTTGCTACATGGACATTTTGCTAAATAGACTTATTGCTCATTAGACGTTTCGCGCTGTTGGACATTTTGCTACTTAGACCTTCTGATCAGGAGGCCCTAAAATACTTATATAAAAATTTAAAATTAAAAGTCTCTTTAAAATTGTTACTAAAATCAATTATGTTTTTAGTTATACACGTTTCGTTTGTTTAGTTATTGTGTTTTGTGTGTGTTATGTTTTTTGTTTGTTGTGAATGAAACCTACTTAAAACTTTCTTCTCTTTCTTATTTAACTTGTAACTGAAATATTCGATTAATTTAAGTTCTTGATACCACTAGGATGGCGATCATTTGCATAAGTTCACTTGAATATGGTAAGTATTGGATTTTATGCTTTGATTTCCTAGGAAAGCGGTTCCGTCATATTAAAGCGGCCGTCATGAAAATCTGTCATTTCCACAAGACCGGTCTATTCTGTAAAAAACTTACCGTGAATACTTAGGTGAAGTGGGTTTGAAGTGAGCTGTGAATAGTGTCAAACAGAGAAGCAATTCTTGTAATTTTTAGAAAAAATACCTCTAATTTCCCTACATTTTTGACAAGTTTTTGACATTGATTGTCGCTGAGGTGAGATTGCGACTTGATTTTGAACGTTTTCAATTACGAGAATTGGCCTTCAGGTGGAATGACGACTCACTTCACTTAAGTTTTCACGGTGAGATTTTTACAGTATAGACTGGCATTATTTGACATTTAGATGTCAAAAAATGCACTCTATTTTGACAGCCATTATTGTGTGACCGTTCAAATCTTTCTTAAGAAACCAAACCTTAAGTTCAATTGAATACAGTGTTGGGTTAAAAACAAATTGGACCTCATTACGCGGTGCTCTCTGTTACTTAAGTTTGACCTTTAAGTTAAGTTGCTAAACATAACTTGTTGATACGCTGCTTGAGGTGTGCATTGATTTGGAAGCATTAAGCTGATGAATGATTCAGATTCATCATTTATTGCAATGTGCACATAGGAGCTATTAATATTTAAAATGTTTGCCTAAAGAACATCATTCATTTCGTACCGTAATTAAAATGCCGGCCACAAAAAAAGTACTGCTGTCTTATGGGAAATTATCTTTTGAGCATTTTTCACTATTTCAAAGATAACCCCCCGGCTGCTATTTGAGATTGAAAATGCCAAAAATCATATTTTAATAACCAGTTTAAAAAAAAACCAACCAGTCTAGTCAACCAAGGGGTAAAAACTAACTTTTACTTCTTGTAACATCTTGAAACTTCCCTGGTATTTTTTTAATGTTGTGCTTAAAACACTGGTTATAAAAATATGATGTTTGGCATTTTCAATCTCAAATAGCAGTCGGGGGGTTATTTGTAGACTTTCGCTGTAATGGTAAAAATGCTCAAGATGTTATTTCCCATAAGAAAATAGTCCATTTTTTTTGGACGGAAATGTACGCCACTTGAATGATGTCCTATATCGTGTATAAACATAATACATAAGATGATTATAACATCACGCCTGTAATCCCCAAAGGATTAGCCAGAGGTGCACCTATAGTACACCCACATTTCATCAGAGGGGCAATTCTCGTAATTTTAAGAAGGTTCACAGTCTGATCTCAGTCTCAATCTGTCAAAAATATCTCTAATTTCCCTACATTTTGACACGTTTTTGATTTGAGCATTCCTGAAAATTAATTAATAATCGAATTGCTAGACAAAATTAGCTAAGCAGTACCTAGCTACGAAGCAGAATAGATACGGCGTTGCCGCTAAATAAAAAGCAATATTAAATTTTATTTATTATTTATATATTCCAAGACGACGAGTTTACCGAACGCCTGCCTAGCGACGCAAAAAAGAAAAAAAGGAACATCCAAGTTGTAAGGTTGAGTTGTAAGGTGATGTAAGGTTCCTTTTTGCAGGCAACCTTTACAATACCTAGTTACTACCCTAGATTTGTGCATGTCATGTAAAACAGATATATACAGGGTGACAGGGAAATTCGACGTGTTCCTTCCAGGGCATGATAGTGTGACCCATTTGCAACAATTAAACACCCCATAAAGCCTAGGCGAAAATTCATGGAATCCGAGAAAAACCGATTTTCATGTTTTTTTTTTGTGTTAGTCCAGTCCAAGTCCAGTCCAAGTCCAGTCCAAGTCCAGTCCAAGTCCAGTCCAAGTCCAGTCCAAGTCCAGTCCAAGTCCAGTCCAAGTCCAGTCCAAGTCCAGTCCAAGTCCAGTCCAAGTCCAGTCCAAGTCCAGTCCAAGTCCAGTCCAAGTCCAGTCCAAGTCCAGTCCAAGTCCAGTCCAAGTCCAGTCCAAGTCCAGTCCAAGTCCAGTCCAAGTCCAGTCCAAGTCCAGTCCAAGTCCAGTCCAAGTCCAGTCCAAGTCCAGTCCAAGTCCAGTCCAAGTCCAGTCCAGTCCAAGTCCAGTCTAAGTCCAGTCCAAGTCCAGTCCAAGTCCAGTCCAAGTCCAGTCCAGTCCAAGTCCAGTCCAAGTCCAGTCCAAGTCCAGTCCAAGTCCAGTCCAAGTCCAGTCCAAGTCCAGTCCAAGTCCAGTCCAAGTCCAGTCCAAGTCCAGTCCAAGTCCAGTCCAAGTCCAGTCCAAGTCCAGTCCAAGTCCAGTCCAAGTCCAGTCCAAGTCCAGTCCAAGTCCAGTCCAAGTCCAGTCCAAGTCCAGTCCAAGTCCAGTCCAAGTCCAGTCCAAGTCCAGTCCAAGTCCAGTCCAAGTCCAGTCCAAGTCCAGTCCAAGTCCAGTCCAAGTCCAGTCCAAGTCCAGTCCAAGTCCAGTCCAAGTCCAGTCCAAGTCCAGTCCAAGTCCAGTCCAAGTCCAGTCCAAGTCCAGTCCAAGTCCAGTCCAAGTCCAGTCCAAGTCCAGTCCAAGTCCAGTCCAAGTCCAGTCCAAGTCCAGTCCAAGTCCAGTCCAAGTCCAGTCCAAGTCCAGTCCAAGTCCAGTCCAAGTCCAGTCCAAGTCCAGTCCAAGTCCAGTCCAAGTCCAGTCCAAGTCCAGTCCAAGTCCAGTCCAAGTCCAGTCCAAGTCCAGTCCAAGTCCAGTCCAAGTCCAGTCCAAGTCCAGTCCAAGTCCAGTCCAAGTCCAGTCCAAGTCCAGTCCAAGTCCAGTCCAAGTCCAGTCCAAGTCCAGTCCAAGTCCAGTCCAAGTCCAGTCCAAGTCCAGTCCAAGTCCAGTCCAAGTCCAGTCCAAGTCCAGTCCAAGTCCAGTCCAAGTCCAGTCCAAGTCCAGTCCAAGTCCAGTCCAAGTCCAGTCCAAGTCCAGTCCAAGTCCAGTCCAAGTCCAGTCCAAGTCCAGTCCAAGTCCAGTCCAAGTCCAGTCCAAGTCCAGTCCAAGTCCAGTCCAAGTCCAGTCCAAGTCCAGTCCAAGTCCAGTCCAAGTCCAGTCCAAGTCCAGTCCAAGTCCAGTCCAAGTCCAGTCCAAGTCCAGTCCAAGTCCAGTCCAAGTCCAGTCCAAGTCCAGTCCAAGTCCAGTCCAAGTCCAGTCCAAGTCCAGTCCAAGTCCAGTCCAAGTCCAGTCCAAGTCCAGTCCAAGTCCAGTCCAAGTCCAGTCCAAGTCCAGTCCAAGTCCAGTCCAAGTCCAGTCCAAGTCCAGTCCAAGTCCAGTCCAAGTCCAGTCCAAGTCCAGTCCAAGTCCAGTCCAAGTCCAGTCCAAGTCCAGTCCAAGTCCAGTCCAAGTCCAGTCCAAGTCCAGTCCAAGTCCAGTCCAAGTCCAGTCCAAGTCCAGTCCAAGTCCAGTCCAAGTCCAGTCCAAGTCCAGTCCAAGTCCAGTCCAAGTCCAGTCCAAGTCCAGTCCAAGTCCAGTCCAAGTCCAGTCCAAGTCCAGTCCAAGTCCAGTCCAAGTCCAGTCCAAGTCCAGTCCAAGTCCAGTCCAAGTCCAGTCCAAGTCCAGTCCAAGTCCAGTCCAAGTCCAGTCCAAGTCCAGTCCAAGTCCAGTCCAAGTCCAGTCCAAGTCCAGTCCAAGTCCAGTCCAAGTCCAGTCCAAGTCCAGTCCAAGTCCAGTCCAAGTCCAGTCCAAGTCCAGTCCAAGTCCAGTCCAAGTCCAGTCCAAGTCCAGTCCAAGTCCAGTCCAAGTCCAGTCCAAGTCCAGTCCAAGTCCAGTCCAAGTCCAGTCCAAGTCCAGTCCAAGTCCAGTCCAAGTCCAGTCCAAGTCCAGTCCAAGTCCAGTCCAAGTCCAGTCCAAGTCCAGTCCAAGTCCAGTCCAAGTCCAGTCCAAGTCCAGTCCAAGTCCAGTCCAAGTCCAGTCCAAGTCCAGTCCAAGTCCAGTCCAAGTCCAGTCCAAGTCCAGTCCAAGTCCAGTCCAAGTCCAGTCCAAGTCCAGTCCAAGTCCAGTCCAAGTCCAGTCCAAGTCCAGTCCAAGTCCAGTCCAAGTCCAGTCCAAGTCCAGTCCAAGTCCAGTCCAAGTCCAGTCCAAGTCCAGTCCAAGTCCAGTCCAAGTCCAGTCCAAGTCCAGTCCAAGTCCAGTCCAAGTCCAGTCCAAGTCCAGTCCAAGTCCAGTCCAAGTCCAGTCCAAGTCCAGTCCAAGTCCAGTCCAAGTCCAGTCCAAGTCCAGTCCAAGTCCAGTCCAAGTCCAGTCCAAGTCCAGTCCAAGTCCAGTCCAAGTCCAGTCCAAGTCCAGTCCAAGTCCAGTCCAAGTCCAGTCCAAGTCCAGGCCAAGTCCAGTCCAAGTCCAGTCCAAGTCCAGTCCAAGTCCAGTCCAAGTCCAGTCCAAGTCCAGTCCAAGTCCAGTCCAAGTCCAGTCCAAGTCCAGTCCAAGTCCAGTCCAAGTCCAGTCCAAGTCCAGTCCAAGTCCAGTCAACAAATATCACTTATCTCTAAATTCTCTAATTGAGTGGCTTTCATAGCTATTCCATTGGCTACCTAATACTTTAACACACCTATTGATGTAACAAAATTTTCTAAAATATCAAACAGTCAAAAGTTATAGTAAGAAGTTTATTAACTATTTTCAAAAATCATCTACGCACACGAACTTTGACACCAGTTATCTCAAAATTTTAATATTACGCTAAGCGTACAAATTACGGGGAAAACATCTTCATTTAATCAGCTATGCAACGACGTACAAAAGTTTCACAAATTAATGTTTAAAGGTGCCAATGAAACAGTCGATAATGTTGACAAAGGTCGAATTTGAAAATTGTTGAAGTATTTTAAAATAATGTGATTAATCGAATTATTTAACTGGTTTTATGTTAGCCCTTTAATAAACTTCTTACTTTAACTTTTAACTGTTTGATATTTTAGAAAATTTGGTTACATCAATAGGTGTGTTAAAGTATTAGGTAGCCAATGGAATAGCTATGAAAGCCACTCAATTAGAAAATTTAGAGATAAGTGATATTTAGTGACAAATTTTGGGAAAGATTAAAAAAAAATGAAAATCGATTTTTCTCGGATTCCATGAATTTTTGCCTAGGCTTTATGGGGTGCTTAATTGTTGCAAATGGGTCACACTATCACGCCCTGGAAGGAACACGTCGAGTTTCCCTGTCACCCTGTATACTAGTCAGCCTGCATCCTTAAGGTAGTAGTTAATTAAATTTAATTAACTACTTTAATCATCATTTACGAGGGCAAACATTACCAATATCGTTTTAACGGCCTATTAAAATCTAAATCCAGTATTAATACGCATCGTAACTTCACAAACTTGTGTAACTAAAAGCCGCCTAGTTAACAGCAGGTGTTTAACTTTGATCACCATTACGACATCATTTAATCACCATATTCATTACCGTTGATCATCGGTGATGACCGATACAATGCTTGAATAAAATAACCTTGAACGTAATTGTAGGTAGCCTATGTGATTTTTATGTATGGCAACACCTAAATTGTGTGCAATACTGTAATTTAAATAGTTATATCCAATATTGAAATAATTTTAACTTGTTGCTTGGTGTTGCTAAAGGAATCATCAGCTAGCCGTTTTTACTAACAAAATAACATAAAAATCGAATATAATCAGAGGCGCGCTTCATCGTCATCTCCCTTGACTTGTACCAACTATGTTGTCATCGGCTTCCAGTCTAACCGAATGCAGCTGAATACCATTACTAGGGAATACGATACCCTTTTTTTTTTTTTTGGGAAATCATCTAATGACCCTTCCCGCTCTGGGTGGAGCAGAAGGGAGTGTCAGACTCTTACTGACTAAAACCCACCCGTGTTCCTTCCTTAGCCCTTTATGTTCCAGGGCAGCGGTAACCCTTTCACCCTTTCGGACGATCCCGCTACCCTGGGAGGAATACGATACCCTTAGTAAGACTGATTGTCAGACCTCTTACACGAGCAAACTGAAAGAAGGATCTCGGTCAATTTTACGAAATCATACCAGCCCCAGCAGACTGCAGCCCCTGAACCATCAAGACATATACTTACTAGAGCCCAAAGCTAAATAGTTTTCCCACATTAACCCTAGCTTAGACTACTAGCAACTACAAAACCAACCGTTAAAAGTATTCGGTGCGTACGGCTCACTCCCCGGGTATTTGCATATTGCTTTATCATGTACCTCCCTCAGACAAGGTTTTGCAATAACTGCCCCATACCACAGAATATAGCGAACAGAAGACCTAGACGGGGAAAGTTCCTTCCTTTCTTACTGAAGGCGGTCGTGGCGTGATTTTCTTCGTAACACAAGCATAATCATTAGATCTCAGGTCCATCGCAGCTTTTTCTTCTTTTCAGCGTGTCGATGGCAAACATAGAAACAATAAACATAGTTTTTTAAAGTATGGCCCAAAATTCAGCAAAGCGGATACTATTCGCTGACGTGGCCATTAGGTCCTCACGTGTGCAGGTGATAGGGCATCATGTGCAAGATGGGGGGGGGGGGGGGGGGCATTGTCGTGGGGAGACACCGCATACACGTCGGAGGTCTGAGCCTTCCATAAACCCCCACTTGTGGAGATTGTCCTTGCAGCGGCCTACATCGAAGTATTTAAGGTTTTTCAAGTAAGCCACGGTAACTTGTGCCCAGATGAGAGACTCTCTGATGGTTTTGTCAGAGCTGATATGGATGATGTTGTCGGCAAGCAGCATGCACTAGGATGGCTCTTCCTGTACTTATTCCATGTGGAGACGATAAAAATACTAGCGGATAGGAGTATTTTGAAACTACCAAATACCTTTAGGTTAAAACATAGAAATGTAAAATACCTAAACAGTAGCGATGGAACGACTACGGGCTTCGCCAATCAGCCGACAAGCGATAGCGACTAACTAGATATTTTGTATTTGATTGAATTTTTGTTACTAGAGTGGGAACATCATTAGTTAGATATACGTATTTATGGCATAAGAGTGTTCAGAAGCAAACGGGCTGAGAACAAAACTCTAGCCCTGGATCGTTTAAAAGGCAAATCTTATTAAACTCCAAATAGGCAGTTGAACGTCAACGACGAGGTGTCCAAACACCATGGTCGATAGTCTAATGAAGATAACCATCTTCTAATAACATAGGACAAAAACTCAAAAACCCGTCGGCTGTTCCCATTGTATCAAATTGATCTACTGTAACCTCCTATACTGTGACTACACCCATTATACGACGCATTATTATCAGTGTCAAACGAAAATAGTGAAGCGAAAAATTGCGAAAATTGCCGACACGAAATTCGGAAATTGGTGTTGTGTGTGCAAAATTGTAGGAAAGGTCGCCCACTATGATTTGGAACTACGTCATAATGTGTGGGTGTATTGTACTCCTACGCTGTTTAACCGTAATGAGTAGGGTGCCAAGATGACACTATTTACTGAAGTTTTATTCACTTTTATTAGCCTATTTATAAAAAGATGTTTCCGAGAAGTGTCATAACTTTTAGATAACACTTTTAAATAAACTAGATAAAATATAAAAGTTTTCTTAAGCTTTTTCTCTGTTTATGCAAACTCTTAGAGGATCGGAGTGTTTTAGCAAAAGATCTTAATTTTTCTCGTCTCAAAACTTTTCAGAATTTGACCACCATTTTTAAATTACGTATTTTCTAGGCAGAAAAGTAGCAGCGATAACAGTCAGGTGTAAATTTAATTAGGTATCACCACTAGTAGATGCATTTTTTTTCATCTTATAGGTAGTATGTTTCATATTAGACAAGTATGTTTTGAATATTATAACCCTATTTGTAGTTTATCTATTCAATAGATATGTAAACACTGACTCATTCACATAAGTAGTGAGGTAGCTGCTGTCACGAATGTCATCTGTCAGTAATCACGAATGGCGGGAAAAGGTTCAAAGTGAATTAGCCCTGCACGAGAGGCTTGGTTGTGGTAGAAAGCCAGTATACAGACCGTCGAGAGAACGCTTTGCTGACACCTGTCAGTGCAACAATTGTAATAGCTAATAAAGATTAAATTCGCAAAATACGTATTCGTTTGTCTGAAATTGGCAGGTGTCAAGAACGAATTCTCTCATCAGACGCACTTTAGTGATATAATCCACTTAAATACAGAATCTTTGTAAAATTTCTAAATTTATGTCTGTAATTTATATGGTGTACTTAATAAAGAGTATTCTATTCTATTAATAGAATTCTTCACTATTTAAATCCTTGTTCGTACTCCAGGTTTCTATAGTCCTGTTCATCCCTTAACAAAATCATCTAAACACTGAACGGAATATTCCCTCCTCTTCAATGTCGCAGTACACACATGTCGGCGACACTTAATTCTACAATAAACTTTTATGTTTCTCAGCTAGGTTAATGTTCTTCCTAAAACGTAGTCTGTGCCGATAAGCGAAGGTTTTGGTGAGTTAGGTTGAAGTGTTTCTAAGTCGTCAACTTAGTCTTAAGATGAGTTATTGGTAGAGTCCGACCGAATTTCGTTTTCATTTTCGGTTTTCGGCCGAAAATGGAAATCAGGACGAATTTCATTTTCGTATACGGCTAAAATAAAAAAAATCATTTTCGGAGTGTCTCTAGCACGAAGTTTCTAGTTATTGGTGACGATGAAACAATCTTCAAGCTGAAAAGGTAATTGTGTTCCCAAACTCATAATATTTAAAATAATAAATCCAATTAAACAATTTGACTAACATAAAATTAAATGTAAAAGATAGTAAAAATATTACAAACGTTAAGATGAAGTCTTAGCATTATGCTGAGCGATGGACGTTTTGCGTGGATTTCTTACTAAAGTTTTCCCCCAACTTGTAATTTTTTTGTGTTTGTGTTCTTTCTAGGCGTCATGTTTACCGCAAATAAACGTTTTTTCTTTCTTCTCCTTAAGTTCTGACTTTAGCTGCATTATTACTGAAAAATGCGTGCAATGCGGGCAGGTCCACTCAATCTGTGTGGTTCTTCAAAAGACCATTTCAGACACCAATTTACATGGTCCTCGTATGATCTGACCAAGATTATGTCTGGACTTAAAAAGAAACCGTGACCTCTGAGTTTATTTCGACCTTTCTTCTCAGAGTAGTCAGAAAAGAAACGCCGGCCTCATCTATTAGTTTTTTTTTTAAATATGGTTGACATCAAAGTGTTTCCTAAGACCTACTCTACAGAAATAAAATCATTTATCAATGAATTCAAATTATAGAACGGGCACTTACCAACTAAACCGGATAAAAATACTTACCAATTTTTTCCAATTACTAACTAAAATTCTGCAGAACACAAAATGTTTTTTTTTTTATTAGCCGTTCATGTCCCACTGCTGGGCAAAGGCCTCCCTACTCTCTATCCACTTCTCTTTGTCCAGAGCTGCCAAGGACCAATCTTTATGAAAGGAGTCCAGCTCATCCCGCCATCTCCGTCTGGGCCTGCCGCGATGTCGTTTGCCATTAAGCGGGACCCACTGGGTCGTAAATTTGGCCCATTGATCGTCTGATATGCGGCAGATGTGATGTGTCCAGTCCAATTCAATAAATGTAGAAATAAAGTCAAATGAAAAGATAGAAATAATTCTGATATAATAGCTACACTAAAAAAATATATATACTACATAAACATTGAATCAACTAAATGATAATTATAGTAAAATGGTAGCCACCAACCAAAAACCGTGAAGCCTGAATGAACGGCTTTTTGCGTGGGACGGCCGCTTCGTAATAACGGAGAAAGGGCGTCAAAAAAATGAAGTAAACAATTTTGATGGTAAACCCATTTATAAATCATTAAAATAACTTTGAATAATGGAGTTTTCTCGTACAGTCAACAAGAAGAGATAAGCCAGCACGCAGCAAAATAAAAGTCCTTTTAAAATCGTTTTGTGCGTATGCTCAGTTTTAAAATGTTTGACATGGTTCTTTTGAGTGGGTTTCGTTTATAAAATGTTATAGTGCTTGCAATAGATTTTTACCTTTGTATGTATATAGTGAGTAGAGTATACTTATTACTTTTGTTGACTGTACATGAATTAAAATGAATTTTAAAAATAACAATCCTAAGTCCGATAGGTATAAACAGGACGAGTAAACGCTGTGAATTGTCAAATATGTAGAAAGACTAAAAGATTTTAACATAAAAAAAAAATTAAGTGCTTCAATTAGTTCTCATAGGTAAACACAAAATTACTTATCAAAAGTCTACAATTCCAACAACATTAATACACTTCCTAATAATGGAAGCAACAGTTCGAATCCTCACAAAATATCTTGTTTCCAAATAACAAGGACAACAAAAGCCTATAGATATTCGCCTACTTATATACCCCGCACTGTACCTAATACAAATTGGAACTGAGCTTAATAAAAGTGATAAGGTCACCCAATATTGTTCGGTAATAATTCCACCTTTAGCGAATGCCTTTGTCCCTTCGCAGCTTTGTTCTATTGGGGATTTTTGGCTAGACAGTTAGTTAGTGGCCCAAATTCTCAAGGGCTTTGAGCTTTTATATCATCATTATTGAATTACACGTAATTAGAGCAAGGATATATTGGACAGGAGGCATCCAGACGAGCGAAATATAGAGCGACTGCTCATTACCAGTCCTCTGAATATTCATGCGTCGTTTACCGTAGCGACGTAACGCAAATCGGTCGTGAAGTCTTCACAAAATACCTACAGGGAACCATGTTTTTTGTCTGACAAACAACATATTTCCCTGTTGGTATTTCATTCCATGTTATTTACTACCCACATCTATCTAAAGATTGACGTCTTTCAACGAGCCTGCGAGAGCAGAGTGGTGTAATCCAGATGGAATTGATGCTAAACTAATGAGTACACAAATTGCCATTGAAACTTTTTCTCACTTCTCCTTCGCAAACTACGTGGGAGGATGAACGTATACAATTTGACATATACGTCGCGTACCGCACACTTTGACCTTTCCTAAGAGGCTTGCATTTAACAAACATGGAATGCATGTGAGTTTCGATTCTCTCAGTCCCAAGGACCGCTCCCGAAATCGTGACATCGATTAGACGCGAACGGCGCACAGTAATCGAGTAACACGATTACGAAACTATAAAATATTATGGAGTTAAGTTACGTTACGTAGGTATTTCGAGTTGCGAATTGCCGTTCGCCGAGCACCGTGCCGACCGCCGCGCGCCGCTCGGGCCAGTGCTGTGCCGACCGTCGCGCGAATCACTCGCACGCCGCGCTACGCGCCCTCGTCCGCGACTCGACTCGTGCTACCCTGTGTACCTGTGCCCTGTGTTATACCCTAAAAGTACGTAAACAAAACACACTAACTTACCTGTGAAAGTGCGGTCCGGATTATTTTGGAGCGGCATCAAACGCGTGCGTATTGCTTGTTTGTTGCGAGTGATAGAATCTGTTGCATTCTGCAGGTGCTTGCTTGTTCTTTATTAATTGAAAAGTGATTGTAAAGCGGTCACGGCCGAGGCACACATGTCCGGCCCAGTTTTCACGATCGTTGCCTCTGTCTCGAACGAATTCCATGGCTTGGTAGCTTTTCTTTGTTTACCGCCGGGAGATGTTGTTGGTGCGTCTTGCACTTGTTGATTCGTGGCGATCTGCGGCGTTGCCGATTTATTTTGTTTCGGCATCTGACGAATTGTTCCCCTTATGATTTTGTCATCAAAAACGAATACTACGCGTCTAATAATTCTAATACCAGAAGTTTGTTACCAAAACATTAGTCTTACTGCTATATATGAAACGGGATCGATTAATCCATCAAATTTCTCACAGAATTCCTCTTATAAAAATATTGGAGCTCTCTCTTCTCGAAAAATATAAGACGATGAAAAATTTATCCATGATAGAAAAAAGGTGGGCGAAATAGAAGAAAATTCAGATGATCCAGAATAATACCTATTTAGGACAAGATCCATTTACGAGGAAGACAGGAAAACTAAACAGTAGTGAAAACGTTCCTAAAGCATTTGCAAATGATGGTGATGGGACTAACGTTCACAACAAAAAGTAGATATGACAAAAACGGAATGTATTAGAAAAGCGGCTGCACATTTCCTTTAGCCCAATAAAAACTGGTGCAGTAAATGAAAATTGACGCTAAAAATTGTTCGTTTTGTTTTTGCTTCTTTTTTCATTGAACTTGAACTTTGATTTTGTCTCGAAAAGTGGATGTTTTTCGCCCGGAAATTTTTATCTTTCGGCAGATTGCTTAACAGTTGGTAAGTAGGTACTCGTACTTAAAATGATGCGGACTTTACTCCTCGTTTAGGTGATTTTCCGACTGGCAAAAAATTGTGCGTTCTTACGAAAATTGTTTCAGCTGCTTTTAAGTAATCTTTGACACGGTTTTGTTACGGTTTTACTTTATCGTTACTGTTTGCTACATTTGGAATATTCTGGAAAGAAGTACGCAGTTTTTGAATTACTTTTTGGACTTCTACCGTCATTATCAATTTTTGGACTATAACTCTGAAATTTGGAATTATAATTCTAATTCTGTCTCTTTTCCAGTAATATCGATCATGATAATGGAATGGCCAGTGTGGAACAAATGAATCGATTATAATATGGATCGAAAGCGAGCGATTTACAATGACCGAACGATTATGCTGTGCAAAACATTTAATATAACTCTGATAGTGAAATGTATAGAAGTTTTAATAAAATGGATAAAATAATAACCATGGAAAATGTAATTTAATGAGTTGCTATGTTGACGTTTGGCGGCGTATTAAATTAAGTTAATGTTGGAAATATATTATTTGTAATCTTGGTGTTTTGTAACATTATTTTTCAATAAAACACAAAGCAATTATTTAAAATACCCAACAAATTGACTATAGATGGAGGAGACCTAACAAATGATGTTTTTTTTTAATAGAAATCAACAAAAATGCATTTGATCCTATTGACGCCGGATGAGAAACAGGTTGATTTTCCATCAAAAAGTAAAATAGTTTTACTTACTGGACGTATATTCGTCCAGTAAGAAAGGAAATATAATGAAAAAACAACACATTAAGTGCAGAACTAACTATGATATAATAGGATTACAAATTATACAAATAAAATTTAAAAAATATGACGAGAAAAACAATTAAATGACGGTAGTAAAGAATACATGGAATGAAGAACGTTGGACCTTCAAAATTCTAATACCAATAAGTAGATTGAGACGGATAAGGGTTAAAAGAAGGTTTTAAAGTTTACTTGAATCCTTATTTCTGGGAATACCGATCACATAGGACATAATTTTAAATTCGATGTAGGCAGTCTGTAGTAATTTGAGAATCTTTATCAAAATAAAAAGAAGGAGGTCGTGAATGGATCGCGAATCCTATATCGAAAGACCGCAAAACTTTTTGTTGAAATCCTTCGCTAGGACTTTCTGATTCAGTTCAAATAGTCAGACAAATACATGATAACAGAGGGGCAATTCTCGTAATTTTAAGAACGTTCACAGCCTGATCTCAGTCTCAATCTGTCAAAAATACCATTTCCCTACACTTTGTCAAGTTTTTGACATTTGTTTGTCGCCGAGATGAGCCTGCGACTAGATTTTGAACGTTTTGAATTACGAGAATTGGCCTTCGGGTGACACATAAAAACACATGTACCAAAGGCGTATTTGTAAAATACACGTGTAATCTATGACAGGATGCCATTACCTGAACAACCGCACAATTTATCTCCATATGACATACTATAGATTATGCATAATCCTGTTACTAAAACGTGACCAAGCTAATCTTCTTTGTAGAGAGGTTTCTGTGTTACCGGCTCATTACAATACTTTAGTTTACCTGTTTTCCAATGTGGATGTTGAAGCCTTAGTTCCTGATGCAGACTATATTGTAATGTATAGTTTTCTTTGAAGGACAGTCTTTAGAGCCCTCGCGACACTTTCAGTTTTGCCAAATAGACAATTTACATAATTATGATATTTATGACAATTTATTATCAGAAGGCCAATTCTCGAAATTTAAAACGTTCAAAGTCTAGTCGCAGTGTCATCTCGGCGACAAACAAATGTCAAAAACTTGTCAAAATGTAGGGAAATTTGAGGCATTTTTGCCAGATTGAGACTGAGATCAGACTGTGAACGTTCTTAAAATTTCGAGAATTGCCCCTCTGATCTTTATGACAATTATCTGTGGGGTAATTTTGTAACACACTCAGTAGCAATTGCTTTAATTTTGACAGTTCAACAACATTCATTGTGTTATTTACGTTATTGAGCAGACAATTCTTCTAAGATATTAAGCAATGGATTAACAATATATTTCAAAATGATTCAGATGATAGTGTGTTACGCTATTATTGTGCTGTTCTATTCTATACACAGGACTTTTGGTCAGTGACAAATTTCTATACTGCGATTACTTATCCATTTGCCGACAATAGGGTAATTTCCTGAAATAATTATTATATTTAGTCCGTCAGTTAGATTATCGAAAAATAATGGACATGTATTTTTGCTTTTGTCAATCAAACAAAAAATGACAAAGATAAAGCGCTTCAAAATTTGGGAGTGGGGGATCGTGACGTCACGCCATGCTAAAAAGTGTAGCAAGGCGTGACGTCACGCGGAACTTTAACGAGCGATATCTTCATTATTTTTTATATAATTGACAAAAGAAAAAATACCGGTCCAATATTTTTTGATAATCTAACTGACGGACTAATTAGATTTTTTAGGAAACTAGCCTATTGTGGTGAGTCAGTCAGTATTTAATCAAGGCCGCTCAGTTTACCTACACGATTTCGTTTCACCCTGCTTTCGAACGATTTGGTAGAATTTTACATAAACACATAACATCACGCTTGTAAGGCCCGAAGCGTTAGGCAGGGGTGTTACTATAAAACTTGTTGTGTAGAATTTTGTCATCAAATATTTCATAGATAGAATTTTCAATCCTTACATCTACAAAGAAGTACACTTGGCAAAAAACATACACTACTTAAAATAATGATAGTGTAACACCGGATGTAAGATAATGTGCTGTCTAGTTGTTCGTCGTATTGAATTAACTTGCTATCGGTACAGAATCAACTAATTATTTGATTCAACTCAAGTTGCTTACTCGTTGCTGATTTACATCCGGTCTATATTGCGCATGTAAGATGGAAGATGGTTTCTTATTTCACTAACGGGGTAATTGCGTAATTCACTCTCAGTAGCAATGGCTTATAATTTGATAGTTCAACAACATTCTTTTTTGTCTAAATATTTTGCATATACTTAATGTTTTCTAATTTTACCCACCTTACGATTTGTAGTAATGAGAGCAATGTAATAATTACTATTGAACTACCTGCTAAATATCTTAAAATACTAGGTTCACTGATTGAGTGTGTGACTGTTGGAGAGCGAGGAAGACTGACCTACCGTGATACAGTTTTTACTAGTACGGAGGTCAGTGTGAATTACTCTCTAACAACCATATAATATGTACGTTCGTCATGGGATCTTATGTTGTTATTAAAAAATGTTCATTGTATTCTTTCGTAAGGTTGTTATTGCGCTGCTAGAATTTTTTTTTATCAGGCAAATTTTTCGAACATATGAATCAATAAATTTGCAATATCCTTCAAAATGATTTAAATTGATAGAGTGTTACGTAATTAGGGTTCTGGTTCCTATATTCATTATGATAGGTAACTAATACATACAGCAGTGCGATTCTGTAACCATCTCACCATGAAAACTTAAGTGAAGTGAGCGTGGAGTGAGCTGTCATTCCAAATAATGCTAGGGATTGACACTACTGACAACTCACATCAAGCTCACTTCACTTGAGTTTTCACGGTGAGATTTTTGCAAAATCGTCCGGTTGGTAGTAATGAGCGAAATATTATTGATATATTCTGTACACAATTCTACGGACGCTTTAATTTGACACACGAGGTTTCTACGTACACGTGCTAAAATTGAAAAAGAAAATGAAGCATAAATGGCAGTAATAGCTACAACATTCAACATTATAAAGGCTCATTATAGATGTCTGAATATAGAATTTTTCTGCTATAAAAATACGAGTATTAGAGATCTACTTTTTGGACCTAGCTTCAACTTTCTGACTAACTGACTCTTTATCAATTCAAAAGTGCCTGTAAATACTTTAGTTGAAATAAATGCTTCGAGTTTGAGTGTGCGATTTATTTTTTGACATTGATATCGTACATTGGAGTGTCATCCACGGTTACTGTATAAGGCAGAACGATAGCATATCACGGAGGTTTATAGTTTATACATCTTTACTCCAGTTCTCGAGTAGATCCAGGCTAAACTCTGGATCATGTGTTATGCATGTTTTGATATTCAGCGGGTCTTGAAGTCCCTCGGCTATAAACCCTGTTCACCGTCCTCATCTGATTTACCTAACATTAAAGGTTAGAGTCGTGGACTGAAGCTACAATTCGCAGAATTCTCCGCAGAATCCTTTAAAAATCCTTTATAGCGAGAATGGCAGAATTTTTCCTTGATGGTCGTATAATCGTATAGTATTTATAGTTTTTATGGCTGAAAGGTTAATGGTTGCAATGAATGGTGCGACTCACTATTTTTGACGTTACTGATTTTGTGAGGTTTGAGCTTGGTTTTTTTAAAATCGCCAATAAACAGGATTTCGATTAATGCTAGTGCCTTTTCTTTATGAAAAAGCCAGTGCCTTTATTCTGCAAGATAGTTATAGGCTTATATTATGTACTAAGCAGATGTGTATTCAAATATAATCAATTTATAATTCTAAATTCTATTGTATTGTTAGAAATAGTCTTATTTTACAAAACCTGTCAAAAAAGAGGTCGTGCCGTTCTCCATCGCATCTTTTATATCTTCAACCTTGAAGGTCCGATTGTGTCCTCCTTTTTCTTCTTTTTATAAGGCATCAGTTGACCTATTGCTAACCTTTTCTGAGCCGGATACAGCTATGTAAACTAGTGACACTCCTTGACAAGTTGCTAGTGTGATCATCTTCGTGAGATAATTATTATCAACATTGTATGAGCCCACTTAATTATTATGCTTATCTTTAGCGTGTATGTTTTGGTAATAAATGCTCATCAAACGGACATTGGTTACTCTACCAGGACTAGCGCACATTTTTCCGTCGGGCCGGAAAGAAATGCGATGTGCAAGTGCGAATAAGTGACCAACTTTTTTTGTAGCAGTGTTAGAGGTTGGCCGTGTTTGTTTTTCACGTTTGATATGCTTTGAATTATGTTGTGTCATTAGAGTGTGGTCTATTATCGATAAACTCTTGGTCTTTGGCTTCTTAGCAAAATGAGCCTATAATGTTTCCACTGCTGGGACACAGGCTTCATATCGGTGAAGGGGAGTGGGCCGTAGTCCATCACCATATCACATATTTTCGAACTTTTGGTTCTAGGACAGGCCGGTTTCCTCACGATGTTTTCCTCTACCGTTTTGACAGCAGTGGCTGCTTGGTCTTAGCCAATCTACACATGTCTTGTGTGTTGTCGTGAAATCTCCGTGATTATTGACTTAAATCGAAGTTTCAGCACAGCTTGTTGAGAAATAAAGTGTAATCGTCATCTACCTATAATTACATTTTATTATCGCAGTAATATTCCTTTCATTGGCTTTATATAATTCTTGCGCATTAACTTTTATGATAAGATAAAAATGTTTTTTATTCGAAAGTAATTTCAATGATTACATTACTTTGATACAACGAAGGCTTCGATGGTTTATTCATCTATAAATTCACTTCCAATTTGTGGAATTACAGGAAACAGGGCTTACTGAAGTAAGACAGTTGAATGACGAGTTGAGCGACGGTTTTCGCAGGGTGGCTGGTACCAGCTGGATGAGAGTTGCCGAGAATCGAGCTGAATGGCGTGCAATTGGAGAGGCTTATGTCCAGCGCAGTGGCCTGCTGTAGACTAAAGATGATGATGAGACAGTTGAAATTAACGACGTGTTCCTTTACTAAGAAACCTTAACCCCGAACAGATTAGTGCCGTAAATACATTAAAGATTCTTTTCAAACTCAAACTCAAATCATTTAATTCAACTAAACCAATTACTGGTACTTTTGAATTGTCAAAGGGTCGGTCAGACAGAAAGATGAAGCTAGTTGAAACTTTTCAATTAGAACATCGAAATATAGGATAGAATCGAACAGCTAGCACCACCGCCACCAACTCAATATTTCAATAATCAAGAGACGGTTTATTTTACATAGATAAGAATTTAATTACGCTCGGGTCGCCCTGCGCGTCTCCTTTTGAAGGAAATCTCTCGTCTACTAGTCGACATTTGACCAGAGGGCTGAGTCGTTCTTTGGCCAAAGAATTAGCAGCCAGTCTTCTGGGCACGTTTCCGGATGACAGCGGTGCGGACGAGTATTTTGACGTCTAAATGTGCTTTTGTATTTGTATTTATGTTTATCGTTAGTCATTTAATTTAGTACCTAGTGTAAATAGCTAGTTGTGTTAAATATTGTAAAAGTTATGTAAGTAAACCAATGAACATAATTATTAAAAATTAGTTTGTGTCCTCTCACATTATCAATTTCTAATCTTTATAACCGAAACTTATACCTTGATGTATCTCTTCAAAGGCCTTTTCGATAGTTATGTCATCTTTCACATTTTATTCTTATCCTTATTTATTCTTGGCCCTGTCCACTGTTAGGTCTCTCAAGGGTCCAAAATTTACAACGTCTCTCTCTATAACACGTCCAAACGACGTTTATCATCAGCTTTAAAGCCTTCAACTGTTATCGGCTTTATTTATTGCTTTCGAGAGCCTGGTTTAGCTTGACCACGACTTGGATAGGCGCTTATCACGCTATAAAGCTAAAGGGGTATTAGCAGAGCTTGGTGTTCATAGGTTTAGCAAAACAATTTGTGTCAGTTTTTCACTGGAGCAGTGTTTAAGAGTTTTTGTTCAAGATTGTTTAGTATAATTTGGGAAGGCTCAAATCAAACTATAATGTTTATAGTGAGAATTGAGATGATGATCATGTCCATGGCAACTATTAAAGAAAGATGCAGAGGCTTAAGAAATATATTAAATCTAAATCCAAATACCATTTTGGTTTAAAAATGTCAAATTTTTTCCTTATTCCTTTTTATCAATCAATACAGGAGTTGCAATTCACCTTTATGTTTTTTAAGAAGAAATCTAAATTTGACTTGTAAAATAGATCCATAAATGTCCATGATACATATTCAGGCACACATAAACATTTCTATGCAGAATCAGCACAGTCACGTCAAAGAATGTCAGATATTATGCTGAATGCGTGACATCCGATCTGTCTACGTCGCCTCGGTATTAAATATCTTCATGTTAAGCGGGTTACCTGTCGACACTGAGGGTAATACCCGGTTTCAGTGGTACTGCACAATATTGTTATGGAATAAGTGGGTTACGGTTATTGGATGTGTGGTCTTTGCAGTTTTTTTGGTGTAGTTGAGAAAGAAGGGATTGTTTGGACAAGATATTAGGCATGTGATTTAATTTAATATTTGAATTGTTTTTTTTAATATTTTCATTACGGACGATTTTAACGTTCTGCATCGTTCTCACGTGCATACTTGCACTACCAACTTTCTGGACAAGTATAAAATCATCGCTAAAAACCAGTACGGCTTTAGAAAGGGGGTATCAACGGAAGACGCTGTATTAGCTCTGCTGGACTCTGTTGTCAACAAAATTGACTGTAAACACAAATGTGTCGGCATATTTTTAGACCTCTCTAAGGCCTTCGACACTGTCTCTGTCCCTATTCTACTTGGAAAATTGGAACACATAGGAGTACGTGGCACAGCGCTCAAATTGCTCAGCGATTTTCTATCGGACCGGACCCAGTGCGTTAAAATAGGGGAGTATGTCAGTAGTGAGCAACTACTAGATTTCGGTGTGCCACAAGGAAGTTTGCTCAGCCCCCTCCTCTTCCAAATCTATGTTAACGAGCTCTGTCTACTCACCCTCCCTTCTACTCAGATTATAGCGTACGCCGACGACACAGTTTTACTGTCGAGCGGAAATGACTGGGAAACGGCTAGAGAGGCCGCTGAAAGGTCCCTGACCCAAGTAATGATCTGGCTGGGAAATAATAGCTTAACTTTGAACGTCAGCAAAACCAACTTCATTACCTTCGGTTCCAGACCCTCTACCCTTCCATCTGACCTCTCGCTGCAAATCAAAGCTCATGTCTGTGGCAAGTATAACCGCAACAATCCCTGTACATGCCAGTCAGTGACGAGAGCCTCCTCCGTCAAGTATCTCGGCCTTTACCTTGATTCCGGTCTAAGCTGGAAGACCCACATCGAATCTCTATCTGCGCGCACTAGAAAACTCATTTACGTTTTCAAAAAGTTGAGAACTTCCGCCCATAAAGATATCCTAAAAATGGTTTACACCGCTCTATGTGAATCAACCCTAAGATACTGTATCGTGGCGTGGGGTGGTGCAGCCAAAACAATCCTCTTACCAGCTGAAAGAGCCCAACGTGCAGTAATCAAAGTCCTGTTAAGCAAACCATTTAGGTACCCAACCCAACAAGTTTATTCGGACTTTAAGGTACTGACAATCCGTCAAATGTTTATGCTTCGTACGATCACACGTGCTCATAAAATTACCCCTCTCAGTAGATGTAAAAGCCCTACACTCAGAAGAAGACCCAAGCCCGTTTTTCCCAAGACTTGTACAAATACCACCTTTGCACGGCGGCATAACCGTTATTTAAGCACATTGTTATATAACAAACTGCAAAATGTATTGAGCATTCATTCCTTGAACAAATTCCAATGCAAACAAAAATTAAAAGAATATTTGCTAACCCTGAACTATGACGACACAGAAGAATTACTCAAACCATAAGTTAAACAGAACAAATCAGGCACCCACTCACACAGACACACCCTCACTTATACATCTACACTCACACATACACAGCTACACTCACCCCATCACACACACCCGGCACTTATGTAGTTACTCTCTTTTCCTTTGCCTTCTTTCCCCGTTTTTATCTTTAAAATTATTATTAGTATTACTCTAGTTTATTTTTTACAAAAGTGCACACTACTAATTTGTACGTAATTATCTTAACAACCAGAATGGACGGATGGATGACCCCTGTAACACAGGTTTTGCCTAGCATGGGGGTCATTGATCATTTATTTTGTACCAGGCTATTCGCATGCTTAAATTAAGTGTCACCCTGTATCTGTGTACCTTTTTTTCATGTCTAATAAATTTATTATTATTATTATTATTATACTTTTGAACATGAATGATGTAACCAATACTTTGTAAGAATATTATTATGATTTAAATTAGTGTCCATGGAGTTTCTTGGAGTTTCATGGAGTTTCTTCTCCATAGGTACCTACGCTTTGGAATGGGCAACTAGCTTCATCTTTTTGACTGACCGACCTTGACAATTCAAAAGTGCCTGTAATTGGTTTATTTGAAATAAATAGTTTGAGTTTGCATTTTCAGCCTATAATGTTCCCACTGTTGGGATATAGGCCTTCTCTCTGCAAGAGACAGTGGGCTGAAATCCCCCAAGCGGGCCCAGTGCGGGCTGGTGGATGTCACATATATTTTCAAATTTTTGGTTCTAAGACATGCCGGTTTCCTCACGATGTTTTCCTTCATTGTTTTAAGAGCAGCGGTTATGAACAACAAAAAAAAAAGTTTCCTCTTGGTCACCACTGCTTATATACAAGGACGTGTTGATTTAAACCATGCGATGGTCGCTCGGCCTTGTGTTGACTTCGGTTCGGTTAGTATTTCAGATTGGTCTTCTGGGAGCAATTATTAAAACATTCTATACACGCCTGTCTATTAGTTCTACCCAGAATAAAGTGAAAAAGGAGTACAGGTTTTAATTCATTAAGAGTTTGACTTAGCTCTTCCATCTTAGAGTGAGCACAAGACAAGTCTGCGCGCGATGTTTGACCTTCAAGATTATTCCCCTCCGAGCACTTTGAAACAGTTTCGGCATAGTTATGGTGATTATTTACTTTAGAAAACAGGGAACACATCACAATCTCTTGACACCTGACATAAACGTTTAAAGATTTTTCCGATTTCGGCCGCGCGCAGTCTTATTTTATGCGCATTCTACTCTAAGATATCCACGAAGGAAATTATTAGAGGAAGCTTGCTTCTTCTTTCTTACTTCAGGTAAACTCTACAGCCAATATCCGCCCAATAATCCCTTAGTTTCCTATCTGCACGGCACCTGGTAGGTATAATTTCCTCCACAATTGAAATTCCTCTAGAGCGTATTAGTTGTGACCTTCTACACTTCCACGGCGATTAAAATACTCATTATTATATATTAGCTTATCAAGTATGAATTCTAGTACAATGGTCGTCATAATCGCGAATTTGTTTCGCGTATTATATTAAATTGAAGTGTTTTGTGGCTTCTGTTTCTTAAAACTATATGCTTTTGTTGAAGCATAATTATATGTATGTAATTGCTATTACATACTTACATCGTATTTCCGCAAACAGCTGTTTTTGAGGATGATATTGCGACTGAGTTAGTTAACGTAAAGTTTAGTACTTATTAGTTAAGTACTTATTTGAAAATAAATGAATATTACAAAATTAATGGACAAAATTGTCAACTTTTTTATATGCTTGAGGCTTTTGACTATTTTGTCTTTTTTATTTGTAATGTGCGTTTTGTTTGTGCAGAATAAACTATTTTTCTTATATGTACGGCGAAGGTTGTGTGATGATGCGATCAGACAGCATAAGCAAATCCCAAAAGTGGGATGGCCACAATAAAGGCTAACAAAAAAGTTTTAAAGTGTTTAGTACTATAACATGGACATCCAATAAAAAATAAAGACCCTTGAATAGGATCAAGTTTTGGTAAGAGATCAACTCCATATACTCGTATCTTTTAGTATCGAAGATACATTTACAGATACAAATCTTACATACACAAATACCTACCCAAATAACTATCAGTATACCATGCTAATACTTATTCTATCCGGGATTAGAACATAGAACAAGTCACACTGAACGCTATCAATCCAGCGCTGCCTTAAATAAGCGTAAGAATTATGCTGGTTCTCTTAAAACTATGTACTAAGGTATAAATCTCCATCGCCATATCGCAATGATTATAATACCAGAATAAAGTTGATAATGGTCAGTGCGGGGCCAATCAGGAATGCCAAGGTCGTACATTTTCTCCACCAGTTAGTAGATTAAAACAATATAAAGTAGCTATTCGATGTTAGTTAACAACGCATAGTAAAATTATAAAAGTTAACTGTAATTACGAATACATTCGTAGGTTATAAATTAAAATAATATAACGGTGTATAGAAGAAATGGTGTAAGCAGAAGTGTACAGGATAAATGAAACGAGACAGATGTACAAAGATATGTCCATACTGATTGTAGTTAGGGGTGATTCTAGTTCCATTTACTGGCCTGGATCGCTAAGAGGGAGCTTGTATTCCTAATAGGGGTAGGTAGACATATCCCTGCTAATGTTGACGATGACGATACTATAGTCGATGTTGCTAGGGATGATATTAACTGCATTTATCTTTAAGGATTCTTCTTTGTGAAGCTCGGACTTCTATGAATTTCCTTTTTTGGATTTCAGGGACTTAGCAACCGCGTTTGATTATTAGACCTGCCGGTCGATTCTGTAAAAATCTCACCGTGAAAACTCAAGTAAAGTGAGCTTGATGTGAGTTGTCAGTAGTGTCAATCCCTGGCATTATTTGGAATGACAGCTCACTCCACGCTCACTTCACCTAAGTTTTCACGGTGAGATGGTTACAGAATCGCACTGCTGTAACTTAGATGAGATACACAGTAGAAATGTCTTAAAAAAATATTCGCGAAAGACGAAGGATCAATTTGAGTAAAAGGTAACAAATTCTGGAATATGATGATTTTCAATTCTTGATTGTTCCCTAATAAAAACTTAAATACAGGGTGGCAGCGACATCGACGCGCACTAGTTACCATGAATTTTACATGATTTTAGCGTAGAAATTTTTGATGACATGAGTCTGAACCACCCTACGTAAGTATTGTTGTCGTAAACGTAGGTTCCTAACTACCCACGCTTGATAGGTAACTATTTAAAAACGTACCTATAAAAGAAATAGGGCGTAGAGATAATAATACCGAATGGAATATACCTTCATAACAAATGATAAGAAAATAATTAGACTAATCAAATAGTTATTAACGGATTTAAGTAAAACCCTCGCGTAAGAGTCAATATTGATTAAACTGCGGTAGAAAAACATCCGTCAAAGTCAAATCATTTATTTCAAATAGGCACATCAAAAGGCACATTTGAACGTCAAACATTACATTAAAATAAAATTGATTCTAGTCCCTTCCAAAAGGTAGTTTTCTTGTGGAGAAGAATGGGCAAGAAACTCCACCGTTACTCTTTTAAAATGTTCAAGTCATGAACTATGTCATAAGGAGGTCCTTTAAACAAACGCTAATATAAAACTCTATAGGTAAACTAAATGTAATCATTCGTATCTTATTTGCTTGGACATATAATATATTGCAACCTAGCTGTAGGTAGTACTTTAAGCTACTCATTATGCGATAGCACTAGGAAGTGGTGAAGGGCGGGCGTTTTTGGAGGACGGCCATTTGTAATTTTGACGTTCAAAAAGTGCTGATTCTCAGCTTAATTTGAATAAATGACTTTTGATTTTGATTGATTTTGACTCATTCGTCACAACTTGTTGTTAGACCGTGAACCTGCTTACTGTATTACCTGGACAATGAAATATTTCTTTTTCAAATGAAGCTAGCTAGCTATTTCTTGACATTTGCACGTCACATCATGTGGCAAACATGCCTATGTATACCTAATAATGTTGTTACCATCTTGCATGCATGTATATTCTTGTATGTATGACACATATTTAAGCAAATAAATATTATCTTATCTTATCTTAAGCATTCACTTCATTTTCTTTTAAGGCATATTTAACTTCCATTACGAGTTTTCTCTAAAGCTTTTTAAGAAACCCGGTTTTATAGAACATAATGTTATTTTATTTAATCCCTCGACGGTTCTCTTTCCTTCTTTCCTATTTTTCTTTCATTTTCCTCGTAGTCTACTTGTTGACAGTTTCAAACGGTCCATGTCATAAGACATAGTATGTTCTCAGAGACTAACTATAGACATCATCATCATCACCATTCTCTTGCCCTATTTATTCGTAGTCGGCGCAACATGCCTTTTTTCCATACTTCTCTTTTAGTCGTCATCTCGGTAGTCACCCCCTTTCTAACCATAAATTATCATCATTCATTAATCAGCCTATAACGTTGCCACTGTTGGGACACAGGCCTCCTCTCTGTGAGAGGGAGTGGGCCTTAATCCATCACGCTGGCCCACTGCGGGTTGGTAGATGTCACATGTCTTCGAATTTTTTGGTTCTAGGACATGCCGGTTTCCTCACTGTTTTCCTTTGCCGTTTAGTTCCCCTAAGATTAACTGCAGACAATTATAATACCATTCAGTCATAAACGTTATGATATAAAATGAGACTAGTGATAAATTATAAACATTCACTGTAACACGAAATCTTGTATAATAAGTCGTTCCGAAATGCCCGGAAGTCGTTAAAAGAGATTCTCATTAAGATAAGAAATACAAACAAAACAAGTGTTATTTCTTAATTAATTATTGTAAGAAATCGTGGCGTACTGATTTTTAGACATTGCAGAATGACATACTCGTAATTTTGCAATTAAAACAGTTTTGAAAGATTACTCAGTTACAAAATGCAGTTTCAACTGCATTGTTTATATACTTCTTGCCAATAATGTCGATTTTGCAACAAGTTGAATTTTCAAAAGGATAAAATAATAAGAGGCGAATGCTTAGACTTGTCGAGGCGAAAATTGGTGCCAACTCGTAGAACTTCACCGTTTAAACCTGCTTGGAAGTTTTAATTCAATTTAATGTGACAGCTCTTACTAATTTATTCTTTCATTCCTTTTCTGCTCACTTTTTGACTTTGATTTACACTTAGTTCTTCATTGGCAGACTCTTCACGTGACCAGAAGGCTGGCCTATTGTTCGGTCAAAGAATCAGTACTGAGTGGCAATGCTACCAGCCTTTTGGGCACTTTTCCAGTTGACAGCGATGTGGACGAATTTTTTGATGCCCTTTGATTATTTCCCTTCCTCTTTCCCTCCTTTGTAAATATTATTACTATTATTTAAAGACTACTTTTTAAATTATGTGAATATAAATCTTCATAAAATTGTCTCAATCAGTTCCATGATTTTGATAAATTGCATACAATTTACTTTGAATTCCCAGTCTCTTCTAAGAGAAGAAACTTCCGTAAACGCATCTCGATCTGCTTTAAAACCCAAAGAACACACTTAGGGCACGGGCCAAGCAAAGTCGCAAGGCGGTACAGTTATACACATTCCATAAGGATCACCGACCTTACCAGTACGTCGGGAAACCCAGGATAAAAAGAGAAATGAAGTAATTTCATTGTAACAATATTACAAGGGAACGACTGATGAATGAAAGCGTTCAAATACTTTCATTCCTTCGTTCACAGGCATTGTGGGAAATGCGAAATTGCTTTATTTACTACACTAAATAAAGAGTTGTTAAGAGTTGATTATGTAAAGAGTTGTTTGACATGCGACTGTAACACGCCTTCCAGATTCTTCCGGTGTCAATTTGTTTGTATTATTTCCACGGTTTTGTTTTGTTTTGCTGTTATTTAGTTTTGTTTCAGTTTTGAGAAAGATTCTGTTTTAGTTTTGTTTTTTTGTTATGATATGATTACTGGCTGTTTTTGTCTTTCGGTCATTTTAGAAACATTTGATCGCCACAGCTCCATCTGGACCGACGACATTAAGAAAGTCACTGGGACAGACTGAATGCGGAAGGCGGAGGACAGGGTGTTGTGGCGCAGCCTGGGAGAGGTCTATGTACTGCGATAGGTTGAGTTGATTGATATTTGAATTACGATTTGGACAACAATGGGCAACGACAACAATTATCTTTGTATGTCACTCACTTACAAAGACTAACATAATTAATGTAGAGTAACTGTTAATGATGGCAAAATTCCATATATTATGTCAGGCATGGTCGAACCGTGTCGAAAGTGGTATAATAGGAATTTATAACCGAACCTTTTCTGAAGATAAATGTTAAACAAGACCCATTTAAGTCCTTATTGATTCACAATGCACACAGACAGCCTAAAAGAAAACCTTTCACAATGCGTCCCAAGACTCGTCAAGTCCCTGTCTGACCCAATACTTCTGAACCTAAAACTGTGTGCCTACTTGTCTAGATAAGAGTCTGATAACAAACGTGTTATATGTACTAAGTTAGTGCGTGTATATCGCTTGAAAAGCGTAGGTGTAAAGTGCCAATATGGATGATAAGCTTTAGCTAAATCAATACTTGAAGTAGGACGGTGCCACTTGTTAAGTTTAGATCTATTACGGTTGTGTTCTAGATTATAATTAAATGTCTGATTGTTTGAGGCAGCTCACAGCTGTGAAGGGTTTTGTAATTGATTCTCAAGGTCGCTATCAGAGGGGCAATTCTCGTAATTTTAAGAACGTTCACAGTCTGATCTCAGTCTTAATCTGTAAAAAATTCCTCTAATTTCCCTACATTTTGACAAGTTTTTGACGTTTCTTTGTCGCCGAGATGAGACTGCGACTAGATTTTGAACGTTTTAAATTACGAGAATTGGCCTTTAGGTTTATTATCTGACTGATTAGTCACGCAGATTCTGGCATAGAATTTGGTGCCCTTCTCTTCTTGACTGATCTTCATTTGTTTTTAAAGTTCTATCCGTTCAAGACTCGAATGAATTTCCGAACGCGGTAGGTATATTTGCTAAATTGCCGTTTTTGATGGTCCAATTGTTTTCTTAGAACTATGAAATCAGTTGTAGCGTAGAATTCACTAGTCTCGATTAGGATGTGGTGTTCCTTTTTTTACAAGGAGCGAAAACTATTAAAGACATAAGATAGAGTTATCATTTGAATAGTAAGTATTGCTGGATTGTTACTCTCTTTAGCGCTTTTTAACCGACTTCTAAAAAAGGAGGAGGTTCTCAATTCGGATGTTTGTATTTTTTTTTTTTTTTTTATATTTGTTCGCGCATAACTCTTTCGCTTGCCAACCGATTTGAAAAGTTCTTTTTTGTTGGAAAGGGTATACTTCCCAAATGGTCCCATAGAACTCGAAGGTTCAGTAGTTTGGTTTTTAAACCAAAATTACTGGTAAAAATTACAACTTAAAAGTGAATAAATTAATATAAAAAAAACTTTTAAAACAAGCTTTTATTTACGCCCTAAAAAGATAAAAATAAGATTTAAATTACATTAAACCTATTCATTTTCCAATTACTTTACAAAATTTAATTGTAAATGATAAGATTTAAAGTTAATTAAATAATAAGATTTAGCCTCAGTGCTGCACGATGTAAATTTGAGTAATCTTTTCCTTTAAAATTTTTACTATCAACTTATAACGTCATTACACAATTTATATTATATAAAAGCTTGTCGCGAGATTTAAGCACTCGTATTACTTAGTTTGAACTTAGCTTTTTTCAATTAAAATCAATCAGATCAAGTTACTATAGTTTGACCGAAACTGCTGTACCGCGCCTTAGGAATGCGCGGCGAGGCGGGGGGGCGGGACACCGTGAGCGATGACGAATGAGCGGCCTGCACTGCCCCCCCGTCTCGCCGCGCTCATGCCGAAGGCGCGGTACAGGGGTTTTGGTCAAACTATAGTTGATCTACACAGGTAAATCTACGAGATTTGAGCACTCGTATTAAGTACGGACGCCAGCAGGTCAACCTACCCGAAACCGTCAGATTTTCCCAATCAACCTTGAACCTAATACTTTAGCAATAAAGTCGAAAATCTATTAAAGAAATCTGACAGATTGTAGTAGCTTGATATGCTGGCGTCTGTACTTAGTTTGAACTTAGTTTTTTTTTTAATTAAAATCATACAGATCAAGTTATTTAATTTATTAGTCTACACAGGTAAATCTCGCGACAAGCTTTTATATAATATAAATTGTGTAATGACGTTATAAGTTGATAGTAAAAATTTTAAAGGAAAAGATTACTCAAATTTACATCGTGCAGCACTGAGGCTAAATCTTATTATTTAATTAACTTTAAATCTTATCATTTACAATTAAATTTTGTAAAGTAATTGGAAAATGAATAGGTTTAATGTAATTTAAATCTTATTTTTATCTTTTTAGGGCGTAAATAAAAGCTTGTTTTAAAAGTTTTTTTTATATTAATTTATTTTATATTTTTTCGTTTTCGCTAGATACCTATATTTCTTAGTCTATTCATTTCATTAAGTGCGTCATTGTTACATTGGCGGGTGCCAGTTAATTTCGAGCAGTCCAATTCTTCTATGAGGAGGCCTTCTATCGATGTGACCCTACTTAAGGCCACGTACGCTTGGCCAGCAGCGAACAACTTTGGGCCCAAATACACAACGGCGTGTTCAACCGTACTACCCTGCATTTTATGCACTGTGCAAGCCCAGCATAATATTATTGGCACCATTCTGCGTTCAGCAGTGCCATGGCTGTATTTCGCTGGAAATTGCACAGACTTCGGTTGAATCAGGTGAATCCCGTCTTTGCCGAAGTCGATACGGACGGCTGGAACATTCCTGATTACCATTTTACTATTATCGTTTAGTAAAGTAATTAGTCGTTGTCTTGACCGCCTTTCTGGTTCATAAATATCTACACAGTCTTCTGAATCTTGGTATTCTTTTAAATAATGAGGTTCAAACCAATGGGTGTGCAAAATTTCATGTCCCTGCTGTTGACCGTTGAGGAGTTCCGTGATTTGGAGCCAACCCTGGATGTGGCAGCAATTTCATGCTGGACCCACGAACCGTCTATCATATCCGAACGGGTATGAAAATTTCAAGTCCCTACTGCCGACCGTTGAGGAATTCTCTGGTTTGGAGCCAACCCTGAAGGTGGTAGCAATTTCATGGTGGACCCGCTAACTGTCATCCCAATGGGTGTGCAAAATTTCATGTCCCTGCTGTAGACCGTTGAGGAGTTCCGTGATTTGGAGCCAACCCTGGATGTGGCAGCAATTTCATGCTGGACCCACCAACCGTCTATCATATCCGAACGGGTATGAAAATTTCAAGTCCCTACTGCCGACCGTTGAGGAATTCTCTGGTTTGGAGCCAACCCTGAAGGTGGCAGCAATTTCATGGTGGACCCGCTAACTGTCATCCCAATGGGTGTGCAAAATTTCATGTCCCTACTGTAGACCGTTGAGGAGTTCCGTGATTTGGAGCCAACCCTGGATGTGGCAGCAATTTCATGCTGGACCCACCAACCGTCTATCATATCCGAACGGGTATGAAAATTTCAAGTCCCTACTGCCGACCGTTGAGGAATTCTCTGGTTTGGAGCCAACCCTGAAGGTGGCAGCAATTTCATGGTGCACCCGCTAACTGTCATCCCAATGGGTGTGCAAAATTTCATGTCCCTGCTGTAGACCGTTGAGGAGTTCCGTGATTTGGAGCCAACCCTGGATGTGGCAGCAATTTCATGCTGGACCCACCAACCGTCTATCATATCCGAACGGGTATGAAAATTTCAAGTCCCTACTGCCGACCGTTGAGGAATTCTCTGGTTTGGAGCCAACCCTGAAGGTGGCAGCAATTTCATGGTGGACCCGCTAACTGTCATCCCAATGGGTGTGCAAAATTTCATGTCCCTACTGTAGACCGTTGAGGAGTTCCGTGATTTGGAGCCAACCCTGGATGTGGCAGCAATTTCATGCTGGACCCACCAACCGTCTATCATATCCGAACGGGTATGAAAATTTCAAGTCCCTACTGCCGACCGTTGAGGAATTCTCTGGTTTGGAGCCAACCCTGAAGGTGGCAGCAATTTCATGGTGCACCCGCTAACTGTCATCCCAATGGGTGTGCAAAATTTCATGTCCCTGCTGTAGACCGTTGAGGAGTTCCGTGATTTGGAGCCAACCCTGGATGTGGCAGCAATTTCATGCTGGACCCACCAACCGTCTATCATATCCGAACGGGTATGAAAATTTCAAGTCCCTACTGCCGACCGTTGAGGAGTTCCCTCGTCTGGCGCCAATCCTGGCAGCAGCATCACGTCGTGCTTGTCATAAACATGCATTGTCATCGGGACTGGACCAGTATGTAAAATTTCAGCTCAATCGGATACCGGGAAGTGGGTCAAATTTAACTTAGAAAAGTCCACCTTCACATACATACAAGTCAAGTTAAATAAAAGCTTTTAAAAATAAAAACTTTTTTGCAAAAAAAATCAACCGACTTCCAAAAACGACACTACTAAGTGAAAAATAACTTTAATTTCGGAAGTCGGTGGCAAACCACGAAAGTGTGAACCCAACGACACCGACTTCCGAAATTAAAGTTATTTTTCACTTAGTAGTGTCGTTTTTGAAAGTCGGTTGATTTTTTTTTATAACAAAAGTATGGTGATGGCGTAGAATCGTCCAACGATTGGAAGACGAGATGTCGGGTCGTTCGGTTGCAGGATGGGCAGACAACATTGTTGCCATTGCGAGCAAAACCTGGATGAGGCTTGCACAGGAGCGTGGGGATTGCCTGTTCATGCCCAGCTGTTAGTGAAGTAGGGTTAATGATTATGAAACCAAAAGCAGTGAAGCCTACTTCTACCCACATATATTCCACACATATAGAATGTCAGTTTGTCATCAATATGAGTATGCCAGTCAGGCAGGATGTTGGCGTAGGTGTCATATCTTATCTCCTTCGTTTTGGAACACCTATTGAGTATTTGTGACGAATATCTATGTAGGTGGCTGGTACTGTTTATGTAAATAGGTTGCTAGTTGTAATATTGTGTTTGAAGTGCTAAAAGAAAGATGAAAACCTATTCAGGTGGAGATTCATAGACGACTCCGGCTTGGAGTGTAAATGTGGTGCTGTTCCACAAACGATGGGACACTTAATATACAGGGTGGCAGGGACATAGACGTGCTAACTGTAACCATGGATTCAGCACATCAGTTTAGACCCCATAGCGTAGAAATTTTTCGTCGGTTATAAAAAAAAAATCTTCTGTTTCATAGAAAAGTGCAATACCTACGCGATCAAAATGTATGGAACAGCAATATATATTTTTTTAATAACCGACGAAAAATGTCTACGCTATTGGGTCTAAACTCACTGTTGGTTACAGTTTGCGCGTCGATGTCCCTGCCACCCTGTATCATGTCCTGCGTGTCCTGTCAGCTGCACGTTACAGGATCTGATGGACGCTAGGGATGGCCCGAAACACGTAGCCGAATTCTGGACTGAGTCCATTTGCATGGCCATCGACACGCTAAGAAGATGAAGCGCTAAAAGAGGTTTTTTTTACACTTGCGCGGCTCTTTGAACATGAGGTCTTGGGAAATCGAAATCGAACTATTGTTATTTTTATTATCAATTTAGTGCAAGGACCATTCTTTCTGTTCACCCCAGCAGCACAGCTGTCTGTTCAGTAAGGTCTCCTTTAGACTCGATGTCATAATCAAATGACATCTGCAAATGGTTGCAAACTGCATTATTGCCCTATCCTCGTATACCTATATATTCAGAGTTGGTTTTATTCAGATTTACACTAAGTATTGTCTGAATAATTCACAGAAAACCAACGAATACATACCGGATTATTTTAAAATTAATGCCCATAAATTGAATACAGTCAGTGTAGAAAATTATTAATTATCGTACTCGTATTTGAACGCACGCTGCGTACGGTTAATCGATTGGGACACGCATATTATCGCCCCGGTAATTCCTTGATAGCTGTGTTTGAGTTCATTTTGATCTTGAAAGTAGTTTTTGTAGTGTTAGAACTTGGTATATGTAGTAATATGTAGAGTTTATTTGCTGATTGTTCCATCGCCAGATAACTTTTATTCGAGGAATAAAATTGACGTTTGACAGTTTTTGTATGAAATAACTGTCAATATTTCAAAATTATTCCTCGAGTAAAGTTATCAGATGATTGAAAAATCAGCCCTTGATTCGGAAAGCTTACCTACAAAAAGTGGTTACAGTTTTTACTAGAATTAAGGCCAATTAAAAGTTTCTACTTACAAATAAGGGCTAGAAGGATAATGAATGTTTGAATGGTTCTTACTAAAAATTAAACTGCCACGGTATTTTGGTCTTTAGAGTCTCCTTATCCTCCGACTCCAAATAAATTGTAACAAGGGCTAAGGCCCTTGTTACAATTTATTTGGAGTCCGATCAGCATACGTTTTCTTCATCCATACACATCTATTAGCTGTCATCTCAGTAGTCACCCTCCTTTCTATCCTATCTGTCTTTCGAGTCTATCCCCAGTGTTAAGAGCCAGCTAGAATGCAAAAATACAGCGCAAATAATCTTCGCCTTGGATACTTCAGAGTGGTCCCGGAGGAAACGAACTACATAATTTCCCTAAACTGCTTTGTTTGTAGTATAATAATATGGCAACAATTCACCCCCAGAGGTATATTTGTTAGTAGAGTGCTATGAAGATCTTTTGGTACCTGAATGAAATTGACAACAAGTTAGTTCCGATTTTGACCACGCTCGAAAAGAACCTCACAGCGTTATACATCCTCTGCGCCCTAGAGTTCCAGCTAAACGGCTGAATTCACCGACCCTCTACGTCACTATTTAAACCTAAAGTAACCCAGTTCAACATGCACAACAATCAATAAGCATAGCAACAAGCGTCCGGCCACGTGATTGGTTCCACACACTAATTGCACTTGTTACTTAGTAAACATTGCTTCAAGTAACGCTTTGATGATACGCACAATGTGTATAGGTATGACGGAGTTTCGTAATACTGTTACGGTAGGCAAGTTTATTTTTGTTACTTGCATCAGAATCATCATCTGATTAGCCTTTTCCCAACTGTGTTAGGGTCGGCTAATCGGCTTCCAGCCTAACGGGATGCAGCTGAATACCAGTATTTTACATGGAGCGACTGCCTATCTGACCTCCACAACCCAGTTACTAGGTAATACGATACCTCTTGGTAAAGACTGGTTGTTAGACTTTCGGGTTACTGACGACCCGTAACGACTGTCAAAGATCCACGAATGACAGCCGGGACCAACGACTTAACGTGCTTTTCGAGGCACGGAGGGGTCTTGGTATGTGAAGATGGTCACCCATCCACGGACCAACCGCGGCAAGCGTAGCTTAACCTCATCGACCGACCCGTGCGGCGGTTATTACTTAGCCACAAGCCAATACCACAACAAATACCTGCCTGCAGTAATTAGTCGACATTTGTAATTAATAGAAATACACGTCAATAGGGAATTTTCAGTTTCCGAGAAACAATGATTACCTAACAAGTGAAATGGAAATTAATTGCTAATTTATTATACAATTTAAATGAAAGCGTCACTTGGTTTTTTACTTTCTGAAAATGGTCATTAATGAAACGTTCCATTTCAAGACGCAGTAAGTTCTTGCGGTTTTCCATAAACGTAATAACATTAGCAAAATATCTTGCATACCTACTATCACGCCAAAAGGCGGTAGGCGTATTAGTACACCCACATGTTGATAAATATTATATCTCATAATATTATATCTATTTTATTATTTATTTATTACTGTGTCTGCCCGTGACATCACAGCGGGCCCTATCAGAATACCAGCGCTACGACATTTATTTTTTAAATGTCGAAGCATCATGCTGAGATAGGAGCCTTTTGGCCTCGTATAGGACTTTCTGTTTAATTTTTTTTTCCTTTTTTTAATTTTTTATACAATTTGTTTTATTTTTTATTTTTAACTCTGTTTAGTTTAGTTTTATGATCCTGTACGAGTCGCAATAAATACTTTTTCTTTCTTTCTTTCATAAAGACCCATGTAAGGTTTTTGGACACAAATCGGCTACCATCAAATACAATAACAGCGACGAAATTTTGAAAAAAAATCGTAATGGAATAAACCAACTACCTAAACTTCGCCCTATGATAAATAAGGCAAATATACACAAGCTTGTCTAGTCTGTTTTAGCCTATCATGGCCATTAACTGTGTGATAGTCTGACTAGTCACAGAGAATGGCTGCAGGTTGATGACTACAGAGCCGGTCTTAAGACACCTGTAACACTGCCTGTACCGGTTTAGTAATTGGATGGACACGACGGACGAGCCATAGGCGTAGCATAGAACACGTTCCTCCCGAGATCTCGGTGGTTGATTTTAATAAAAAGGAATTGGTTTGACTAAGCACATATATAAATAATTATTTGTTTAAGTACATAAAGGTTTTGTAGGATATAAGGAACTTACAAATTATGCATTCTTAAGTACATGGTGTATACACACAAATTGTTGGGTGAAGCGCTCTCCTAGCTAGATCACTGAGTTTCTGTTTTAGGAGAGACGAAACATGAAAGAAAAGAATCTGAACATTCCCTGTAGGTCACCAGAGTTGACCCACCAACACCATAATTACAAAGATTAAAAGAAAAACATATTAATTTGCACTAGACGTGCCGCGTAAAATAAAAAAAAAAAAATAAATCACTCAAACACAAAAATAGAAGTTAGGGGGAAATATGCGTCACATCTATGCAAAACCATATCTGCTGATTCTGCTAAGTCCAAATTCCACTTTGGTCCTGAGACCAATTATGGTAAAGGTCTGACAACTGATTAATATACCCACTGCTCTATAGCGTAGCCAGAAAGTAACGTACCTTAGGATTACATTCAACAAAGCTCAGTAACACACCTCACAAACAACTCAAAAGCCACACTGACACACAAATCAAAACAACTGAAGGCCGCCTAACAAAAACCGCAACATTTACTATGAGTAACTAAAGGGCGAACAAGTAGCGCGAAGGGCCGGCAACAAGTACCTAGAGGTATATAAATACGCGCACCAATCAGCTGTCGCCTAACTTTCACTGCGCTGCGCTGACGCAACGCTCGGACACACTGTACTACTACATGGAGAGGTTGAAAAGGACCATTCTACAAAAGAAGTGTGCGAAATCCACAAAAATTCACTAAGTCTAAACACAGCGGAATTTACCATGCTTAGATAATAGATTCAGTGAAATGGAACTCTTAATCCAAAAAATGCAGAATCTCACAACTTAAACCGTTTTTCTTTTTTTTTTTGTCTTTTCTTCTTCGTCATTTTTTATGTTAACTACCACAGTTTCACCTGGTTCTTAATTTTATTTTATTTTTTATTTTATTTTTTATTTAAAGGAACAGCAAACAGTTACATTATAAAAACTTACAACTAATTTCACAAAAAAAAACATTTTAGTGATAACATAACCCACAACGCTGTCCACAGGTAGACATGATAGTGTAGGAGAGAAAAAAAAATGTAATCGCTAGGGGCTTTAGTAGCGGTACTTGCATTAATTGTTTATAATGAGCATTAATAAAGTTTGAAGTTTAAATTTAGAGAAAGATGACATAGTGTAAAATAAGACCTTAGTAAAGATTTTCAGAGAGGGTACACGCATGTATATTATTTAATAAAGAAGAGCGGGTGAGGCTTTTGAATGTACTCATTGAACAATTGAATATATCAATATTTTCAAAAGTGTTATTATATGAGTCAACCATACGGCGGACTGGTGAGCGCTCGCCTGAATTAGTTCGGCAAGAGTTCACTGCAAAAAGAGTACCTGCACGTACCTGTCGCCTGTGAAAGGTTCTAGGTACAGCGTAACAAATCATGTTATTTAAATTTATACAATTGAACTTATTTCTGACAATTTTATATAAGATAATGGCTTCAAGGTATTTTCTTCGAGAGCTAAGGGGCAAAAGCTTGTACTTGCAAAGTAACTGAGAGTAAGGTAGGTAGGACTTATGGCATCTATAGTGCATGCCACGTAAAAATTTGTACTGAACATTCTCAACCATTTCCACATATTTTTTGTAGAAGGGGTTCCATACTGACACTGCATACTCCAATTGTGAGCGAACTAGGGCTTTATACAAGCAGAGATACGACGCGGTTCTCTTGAAATCAAGGGTAGATCGCATAATAAAGCCATACAGTTGGTAAGCTTTATTTACAATTTTGTTGACATGTAAATCCAGGCATAGTTTGGAATCGAGTATAACACCGAGATCGCGAATTGAGTTTAATTTAAAGAGAGGCACGTGACAAAGAGAGTACGCGAAGTTAACAATATGCTTGTTCTTGGTGAAATTAAGGTAATTGCATTTTGGTATACTTAGCTTAAGTTTGTTTCTATGACAGTAGTCTGTTAGCCTGTCCAGGTCGTGCTGTAATAGAATGCAATCGTGAACGGTCTTGAATTCTTGATGGATTTGTAGACCTTCAGATCATCTGCATATAATAGGAACTTAGTGTTTTGAAAACAATAACCTATGTCATTAGCAAATATGTTAAATAATAACGGCCCAAGGATAGAGCCTTGTGGGACACCGGATGTAACTTCGATAATGTTTGATCTATATCCGTTAATTACCACCCTTTGGCAGCGGTTAGAAATGTATGATGTAAACCACCGCAGCAAGTTACCTCGAATTCCGTTGAAGGCAATTTTATCCAGCAATAATTCATGGTCCACCCTGTCAAAGGCCTTGCAAAAATCTGTGTATACTGCGTCTACTTGCAGGCCATTATCGAGGCTATCAAATAAAAAGTTAGAAAAAGACAGAAGGTTTGTGGTAGTCGATCGCTGCTTAACAAAGCCGTGTTGTTGCTGTATAATGGAATTGTGCAACGATGGGTATATCTCGTTGTGAACAAGTCTTTCGAAAACCTTTGACAAGGTGGAGAGAATAGAGATAGGACGATAATTCTCCACATTACCTTTTGAGCCACCCTTGTGTACAGGTGTGATGTTTGCACGTTTCCTCTCCTTTGGAAACACTCCCTCAGTAACACACTTATTATAAATTATAGCCAATGGCTTGCAGATCTGAGCAGCAGTGTACCGTAGAAAATATGCGGGTATGCCGTCAGGGCCTGGACCTTTGGAAGGATCTAGAGACTTAAGTTCTTTAAGGATCTTATGTTCATCAAAGTGCAGGTTGGCAATTATGTCAGTAGCTGAGGAAGTTGCTTCAGGCGGCTGCCATTGAGATAAGAGTGGTGAGGCAGGTTCGTAAACTGAGTGGAAAAAGTTTGAAAACATATCACAGATGACTTCCGGTTCGCTGGATTGGGTGTCTTTGTAGTGAACTCTTGCAGGGATGCATGGTTTATCTTTTCGGTTTGCTACGTATGTCCAGAAGTGTTTAACATTTGTTTGTAAGCTATCTTCTACCGAGTTAATGTACGCAGAAAAACATTTACCGCACATTTCCCTAAAACTAGCTCTATGCAATGTGAATGTTTCATAATCGGATATATTTCCGTACTTCTTCCACCTGATCCAGGCTTTCTGTTTCTTTTTAAATGTACTGATTGAATTGATGAATTTGAAATAAATGATTAATAATAATAATCATTTATTTCCTTGCAAACATGGGTAAATAATTGGTACATAGATGTTGTCATAGAAGTTGGTTCTCCATGTTCTGCCGTCACCTGGGCATGCAAATCATAATCAATTTATATAATTTAAATAACAGTTAGAATATTATTATAATTCTATTTATAAAATAAAGTCAAATCATTTGAGACTCAATAAATAAAAAAAAAAAAACGTAATATTAGGTACATCAAATGTAATATTACGACAATATTGGCTACAATATTTCTGGTTTGGGTTCACCAGCAACTTATGTGTGTTCACCAAAGTGGATGATGGAGTTTCCTTCAACTGGGTACCCTGCGTTGGGTTAATAAGAAAAAATATTATCGTAGGAGTAGTCACATAGATCGAAAGCCTTCTATAAACTATTGTCCCGTCCGCGTCAGTAGACGTCATGCAATCGCATTCTAATTGGAAGATAGGAAGCAATCTTCTATCTACGAAGATGGAATAATTTGATAGATCAGAACATGTCCGTTGTTGGTACTTGCAGTGCTCACTGATTTAAGATGAATGCTATCACATTTCTCAAAAGTTGTTGGAAAAACTTGCGTACACAGCAGGAGACTCTTACTGACATCGCTTGATAACAATTATTTTAACAACCTCAGCTATTTCTTGATATTTCTTATTTTTTTTATTTGCTGGACTTTTCTCGGTAGGAATGAACCTTCTATCTCTTTTACTCATTGTTCGGATACACTCGGCGTTGATCGGGTTTTGTTTAGGGACGCACGACTTTGTTTATGAAATTATGTAAACTTTCAATTGGAGCTGGATCTAGTTAGATAGTATACATATGGAACAGTCTCGAGTGTTTCTTAAACTAGGCACTCGAGACAGGTAGCCCTGTTTTTCTTCCATCTCTTTCTTTTTTACTTACTTAACCATTTATGTTTAGGACTACGTAAGTACATAAGGACCAATCCTGTGTGTCGTCCAGTGCCCTATATACTCGTATCTTTTTCTTACTGTTGGTCGTTTGGAGTGACTAACTTTTCCAGAACCTGGCTATTTTGTTATGAATCATAGATGAATCAATCAACCACATAACGTTCGACTTATTTTCAGTCAATTTGTTACTAATGTTGAAAATTCGATCTTTACCCACGCCTTCACGTGCGATGTTATTTACGTACTCAAGACATATTTCTCCAGAACTGCACCAATTAATCTCTTCGTACATATTCCTAGAAAATTTTGCCATTAGTATGCGATTATAGCAACCGCTGTCTTTCGCACGAGCGTCTAATTGCCTCGTGGATGTGCCGAGGCGATCAACCGATTATTTTTCGAGTAGTCGCGGCGACTTCTCGCAAAATAATCGCTTGATCGACTCTGCGACATGTCGCAACATAATCGCTACAACGATTCGCTGATAAGCTAATGAAGTACAATTATTGCTCAAACGACTTCTTTTGATTCTGATATTCTTCTTCGTTGTTACATGTTAGTTGTAGTTGTTGCATGTATGTTTGTTGTTTGTGATAGATAAATAAATACATGTTGGCCGCTTGTTTGATTTATGGAGTTTGGAGTTTTTTTTGGAGGTTTTACTTGGAATGCTTTCAGTGTGATGGTTAAGTATTACATCTTCCTATTTATTTTTTAAATGTCGCAGCATCATGCTGAGATAGGACCCCGTATAGGATTTTCTGTTTCATTTTGTTTTTGTTACGATTTTTATATAATTTGGAAGTTTTGTTTTTGACTGTTGCAATTAATACTTTTTCTTTCTTTCTTTCTATATAGGTACCTGAATTTTCACTAGCACTTGATATATATTAGAATCTATTTTAGTTCTCATGTTCATCAAATGTCACCTCGACGGAAATGTTTCTGCACTTTGAACAAGGAAAACCGCCAAACATAGAAAATGACGAATTACATTATCAATTTGGTTGTACCAAATCTGAAATCGAAATTCAAGGAAACATTACATACATTCACAAATCAGACGAATTTGACCGATAAAATATTAATTAACACAATTAAACCATTTGTTAAGTTATACTATTTATATGCATGTAGCTAAAACAAAGTCGCTTTTCAGTCTTATGTGTGTGTACTCAGTTCTTCTTAACTACAAACTGTGAATTTTGATAGTTTTTACCATTACTTAAAGAATTTATTCCAGAAGGTTTATTTGTTTAATTATTTAAACTTAGATATAGTACAGAAGTCTCGAGATTTTGACATGTCGCCACATTTGTCGATCGGTAGTCTCCATAAATCGATAGCCGTGGTAGTCTCCAGTCTCTCTCTCTCCTTGGTAGTGAGAAGACTCAGTAAAAACGCTTTTAAAACGTGTTATTGTAACAAAGGACGTTTTAAACAAAGTGATTTTAAACAATGTTATCATTATAACCGATGGCCTCTCGGAACTGAATCAATATTTACAATTTTACGTTGTACATTCGTGCCGTAATTTAATTGGGTTCAATAGAACTGTGTCGTGATTATTTTCCTGTTTTCTAGTTTATCTTAAAGCCTTGGCTTCTTTTCCAAATACTGCCAGCACCCTAATTGCGTAACATACTTTCGATCTCAATCTGAATCGTTTTGAAGGATATTGCTAATCCATTGCTTCATATGTTAGAAAAATGTATCTGCTCAACAAAGTAAATAACGCAATGAAACTTGTTTAACTGTCAAAATTAAACCCATTGCTACTTATAGTGTGTTACGCAATTACCCTGCAGGAACTCAATGTCTGAGTCTCAAGATTTAAATAATGATCATGAACTGAAATCAGTTCTGGATAAGCTTCAGCGTTCTTCTTTAGTCCTGACATGACTACTGCTTTGTTGGAACCATGTTTACGAAAACCAGGTTTTTATCATCGTTCTTCATTGTCCGGGTTGATGTTGCTACTTTTAATCCAAGAAATATTTACCACAGCCTCATAAGGCACCCTCAGGGAAAGATAGTCAAGAACTTAGTCAGAGACCATAAAACGTAATAATTTCCTTAAATTTTATTCATCAATGCAAATAAAGGAAATATTTTATTTTATAGCTTGACAACTATGCAATAATTACGTTGTATTACAAGTATTATAACAGCTTCAAATTTATAGTTATTAACTCAATGATCGAGTAAAACAAAAGAATCTAACACAACAAAATAATTGCTTAACTTGATTTTAAAATGTCAATCAATATTGGCCTACATATTTACAATTAGTCTGTCTAAATTAGCAATTTTCAACTCTTTGTCTTTATTATCAAAGGTTGTATTAACTGCACAAATAATGTTGCCATTCTACAAATCAGCATTCATAATAAATAAAATAGTTATATACAAAAGTGAGTGTACCAAGGCTGACTGGTGTTCATGCTACTATCGTGTGCTCGAATTTTTACCATCAAACTAATATACACCTTGTTCTAATACTTGTAAGGTTCAAATACCTTTTGTAGGTCGCCCTATAGGTTTTTGTCTACCACGATAGTTCGTTGCCATTTATGGAGGTAGCTTTCCTTGCCGGTCTCTGTATTTGATTTATAACTACAAAACTTTGCTTCAAATATATTTTTTCTGAACTAAAATTATGGATCTGGAGTAGGTAACTCTGGCTGTGCTGTAGTTTTTATTTAAAACAATTGGTGTTTTCTGGATTTAGTTTAGATTGCTTTTGACCATTTACAAATATGGCCTAATTAGCTTTGAGCTTTAGAGAATGATTTACGACTTCTCAATTGAAGCAAGAAATTCTTTGATCTTTATTATTAAGCCTGAACGGAATAGAATAAATAACCATCTACTAAAATATACTATCATAGTAAAACTGCGCAGCTCTATAATCGGCTAAAGGAAATGGGTAATTCTGTTGATTGTTGGCGATCACAAGCAATTTGTCACTCATCATCATTTGATAAAGATCAAGTCTTGCAATTCAGAGAAACCAACTCCAACGAGTAAACACTTGGTAAAACTAACTCCTTTACTAGAATTCCCTCGTCAAGTAGCTAACAATAAAGTTGTAGAGGATTGTACAAACAATTGGATTAAGAAAGAAGACTCTAGCCGGGAAGGTATGCCACCCGTCGGCGTAGTGCTACTAGAAAAACAGATGTAAAAGTAGAGAGAATACTTCGTTCGATTGAAATTGTTATTTCTTTTTATCTTTTGAGAGCCTTTAAAAGAGATAACAGGCATTTGATGCCATTGTCGAAAAGCAGTCCGTGAATTTCAATTGTAAAAAGAGTCAGAATATTTAAGTATTCTGTCTTTCATATTACTAAAGTAAACGATGATGCAACTTCAATCAATAGGATTACAACCTTCGATTGTTTTAAATGTTCAGAGTGATGATTTCAAACCTCTATGCAACAAGATTTAAGATGTCACGTGATCAACTTTGGACGTTAATACCTCGGAAATGTTATACTTTATGGGGTTTAGTCTTATTATGATTTCTGTTTGCATTGATGTCGGCTATCGATTTATATAGGTTTCATGAGAGTCCGCCACTTTGAAAAATCAAATTGGCGGAGGTAGGTATGCTACAGACCTTCAAAGCCCTTTGAATTTCGCAGGCTACCTTAACGCATCCCCCTTATTAAATAATTCTCTAACATTATCTAGTCTTGTATGCGTTAACTGGTTTTCATTGTATGTAACTAACGGATGAGCATAATCGGTAGTTTACCCGGAGCAACATTGTAACGTTCTATAATCATTTCTAATTGTTTCAGTTCCGAGTATTTCAGGTAGTTTCAAAATACCTACTGGTTTTACCTGGTAGTGATACAATGATATGGCATCTGTAGCCACTCGGTCTTTACCTGTCAATGATTATGTCATTAATTTCTGTACGTGCCAGTCATCTTTACTTAGCATAGTTTCCATGTAGTGGACTATGTTATATATATTCAGTAGGGACTGTCTACAACAGTGTCTTCAGATATATTTTCTCAAATCGTCTTATGGTTGGTGACGGCGAATCTTTCTCTTACCAATGATGTTTTTCTACGAATAACTTAAGATATCGCATTTACACGAGATATTTTAACTGATAATGAACATTATAATGCGAACACTGACAATAATGCGAATGAAATTAAATTAGCAGATTCCTTGGAAACAAAATCATTGGTTGCTTTTGTATTCGTCTATCTGTTTTACGAGTCTAAACATCCTTTCAAAATTGTAACATCCCAACTCCCAAAACAACGCGTTAGCATATTTAATGAACTTTGATTATTCGAATGAACTGTTAAAGTCATTACGTCTGCATTTCAACTCATGTGTCATATTTATCGTCAGCATGCACTAAACCGCGGCGCGTGTCCGAATTGTTGCTGTTTTGCTCCATATTCCATGGTTATTGCTTCGGAATCAGTTTATTAGGTCCATCTAAATTTAGCTTCATTAGTAATTAATTGGCAACATGTTGCTTTTCATTTTATTTTGTTGTGTATACCTACGTACGTTTTAATTATTATAAAATTAATGACGCATATTGTTTCAACGCAAATTATTTTAGATTCAAAATTTCGTTGACCTTTACGGTGAATTTGTTAGTGTTATCTTTTAATTCCATTAAAATTATCGTGTTATTAAATATATTGGTTGTCTATCTAATGATAATTTATAATAGATTTAGTTTGATTGTAATCAATTAACTGATATATATTAATTTTGATACCGGAAGACTTAATTTACAGAAAGTTCTCGAAATCTGTCTGGCTGATTCAGTTACAAATGTTGCGGTCCAGTCATCTTTCCTGGTCTTACTATGGTTTTCATCATAAAACCAGTTAATGGTTTGGTGATTATTTTCACAGTACAGTATTAAGTATAGTTTTTTAGTATAGTTTAGTAGTACCTAATTATGCGTAGTGGCACAGTATACTAAATTATTAGTAGTGGTATAGTATTGAATACAATATTTTGGTTAATTTTGATACGATTTCCAAACATATTTTCGTATCTATAATCCGTTCTTCCATTTTGAATCTCATAGAGATGATTAGGTTTCCTTCGTAATCTTTTTCTATCTTGTCGAGAGGTATTTCCCTTGTGAGCAGTAGAACAAACTACTATTTTACTGTCATTCAAACGAGCCTATGAATCGATCGGTTTGTCAAAACCTTTCATAACCAAAGATAATGGTACCGTAGTGTCTTTGTGTGGGTATCAAATTAAATTGATCGTGAAGGAAATCTGACTTATTTTACAGCCCGGAACTTCTCATACGATTACCTATTCTATATGCCTACTTCAGTCAATTACAATGCTGTTATTGTGATTTAATTACTGAAATTCTGTTTAAAGACAGGCGTTTAGTTAATATGACGTAATTTTATCACCAAGTTCTTGAAACGATGGATGTCTGAAAGATGATTTTGCTAGAAAGACGACGACTAATAAAGAGGTATGGAAGAAAAAGACATGTTGCGCCGACTCCATTACATATATTGGGATAAGGGCAGAGGAATTATGATATCTTCAATGTTTTTAACTTCAATACTTTTACTGACGGTTACATTTCTCACTTGTCGCCGGTTTTTGTATTACTTAACATTATTTTTATTTTGTGTTTCACGAACTGTGTCCAAATAAACTTTATTCTTTCTTTAGGAACAGACGCCAGCAGGTCCAGCTACCCGAAACTGTCAAATTTTCCCAATCAACCTTGAACCTTAATGCTTTAGCGATAAAGTTAAAAATCGATTAAAGAAGTTTGACAGATTGTAGTAGCTTGATGTGCTGGCGTCTGTATTTTAAGAAAATCACAGCCTATTTCAAGTCCAACAGCTGACATTACCTTTCCATAATTTCGTATAATAAAATCTCTTTTAATTTCTCCTCTAAATCTAATCACGCAATAATGTTATCGTACGCTTTCGATCCATGGCATAACACTTTCGTCCATGACAGTATTTATCGTGTTTTTTAAATGGACGTTGGTGCTGATTAAATACGCAGATGTGCCCGTGGAGCGTGACTCGTGACGAATGGGCACGTGTGCTCGCATGTACCGGTTGCTTCCGGTCAAATGTGTGGGGTACTGTGGTTGAGGAATGATTTACTAGGTTAGGGGGCTAATTGTGTGGAAGGAAAGGTGAAATGGTGGCGATGTTTTGCAGATTGAGCGGCTGTTTCTGGATGTCTGAGGTTTGCTGTCAATTGTAAAATTGTCATGTTACCAGAGGGGCAATTCTCGTAATTTTAAGAACGTTCACAGTCTCATCTCAGTCTCAATCTGTCAAAAATTCCTCTAATTTCCCTACATTTTGACAAGTTTTTGAACGTTTAAAACCACGAGAATTGGCCTTCTGTTATGATTGGTTTTATCAAAATAATAACAACCTTCCATATTATGGAGTTATTGATTAGTAAATTGAACCAACTTTGTACTCTGTAGCTGTAATTGCAGTGTTACATTTTTCATGAAAACGTTTCAGAAAACTTTTTGGCGGTAAGGATGACATTCTTCTATTGACATGCTGTTTTTGGTGCAGCAGAATAAAATTACAATTCGAGTTTTGTCCTCCGTTGTGATATTTCATTCCCAATTTACTTTCTCATTATTTTTCACAACAAAAAGATTTGTTGTAGACATGTTTGCCTTCGTGTCCTGAATGTACTTGGTTTATTTATTTATTTATTTATTTATTTATTTGGTTAACCAACAATTGTTTACACAGAGAATTAAGCAAAAAAATACATTTTGTACATACAAGAGTGCAACAACTTCTTATAGGCTAACACAACATGCATATAATTAGACATAAGGCAAAAAGGTGAAATTATTACAGCTTAAATAAAAATAAAGTTAAGGTAAGGTTCGATATAAACAAAATAAAAAAAAAACGTTACGCTATATATTAAAAGAGAAAATAATGTTAGGTGTTTTGGTGGACTTGGCGCTTGAATTGACGAAGCGAAGCGCCGCAAATATCTGTCTGCTCATCATGATCATTAAGGAGTCGGCAAAGTCTTGGAATCGGGGAATTGGAACCGGAAACAGTCTTACGGAATGGTGGTCGTAGTAGTTTAATAGGGTTACGTGGATATTTATGAGGTATGTTAAAGTTTAACTTACTCAGCAATTGGGGACAATCAATTTTACTGTGGATAATTTTGAACAGAAACATCAAATCACTTATTTCCCGGCGCTTTTCTAGCGAAATCATGCGAAATTCTTCCAGACGTTTTGCGTAACTCGGAATTTTTTTGAAAATTCCCACGGAGTACGCTAGATGATTTAAAAACCTCTTTTGAATGCGTTCTAATCTAAGACTATGCGTTGCATAGTGAGGCCGCCATACAACTACGCAGTATTCTAATAGTGTACGAACAAGGCAATTAAAAAGATATATTTTAGTCCTAGGCTTACGAAAGTATTTTGCATTCCGTAAAACGAATCCAAGTGACCTTGAGGCTTTTTTAATGATATTGTCCATATGAGGAACAAACGTCAATTTATGGTCGAGAAGAACCCCTAAGTCTCTGATTACATCTACTTTACTTAAGCACGTGCCATCAATGCTATAATTAAAATGAATGGGATTTGACTTTCGAGTAAATGTAATCTGGGAGCATTTTTTAATGTTGAGCTGCATATTATTATTCTTGCACCACTCTGAAAGTCTATTCAAGTCTTCCTGAAGTTTTACTGAGTCTGTTTGGGTATCTATTACACGGACTATTTTTAGATCATCTGCAAATAAAAATGGAGTGGAAAAACTGAAACAGCTCGGAAGATCATTAACAAACATGTTAAAAAGTACGGGGCCTAGGTGGGAACCCTGTGGCACACCGGAGGTTATTTTCTGGGTTTCAGACTTATATCCGTTGGCCACCACATAAAAAGCTCTGTCCGTTAAATAAGAGTTAAACCAATCCAGCAGAGAGCCAGCAAAGCCGTACGCAGCAACTTTCTGAATGAGTAGCTCGTGGGATACCTTGTCGAAAGCCTTGCTAAAATCTGTGTATATAGCGTCAATTTGCTTGTTTGAGTCTAATGAAACTGCAATATCTTCTACAAACGTGACCAAATTGCTACATGTGGATCTTGCAGCAGTAAAGCCATGCTGGTGGTTCGAAATATACTTTTTGAAATAGTGTTGGATTTTCGGGCATACTATCGCTTCAAAAACCTTCGCCAGTGTCGGGAGGATTGAAATAGGCCGGTAGTTGCTAACCATATCCATAGCGTTACTTTTGTAAATCGGAACTACCTTTGCTAGTTTCCAATATTTAGGGAAGATTCCGACACTAAGCGATTTGTTGAAAATTATGTATAGTGGTGTTACTAGTTGGTCAGCACACATAGTAATGAAGCTAGGGGGGATTTCGTCGCTGCCAGGACCCTTAGATATATCTAATTTTTTGAGTTGTTTAACTATTTCGTCTCCAGAAACTTGAATAGATGAGTAGCAGTCAGAACTGTTTACCAGTGTTTCGAAGAATGGAATAGATTGAACTGCGTTACATGGCTGGTCGACCGGACAATATACTGAAGAAAAGTAAGAACTGAACATGTTGCACATATCATTGCCATTATTGGTTGTACGAGAGCCATCTGTCATGTTAGCGGGGTATGCATTAGTAGGACCCCGTTTTGATTTTATATAGGACCAGAAGAACTTAGAATTTGTGGTTATTTTACTTTCTATGTAACTTAAGTAGGAATTGTAGCAAACTCTTGCCATTTTATCACAGTTTTTACTGCACCAACTCAAGGATATTTTATCCATAGGATTCCTGTACGTGTTGTATCTTTTTCTGAGGTTGTTTTTTTGCCGCAATAATCTCTCTAATTTTTTAGTAAACCACGGTGGTCGTGAATTATGTTTGAATATGGTGGATGGTACAAACTGTTCTATAATTTGATTGATTACAGTATAAAATCGTCGTTGGTTACCATAATCAGCCTATATTGTCTCTTCGAGAGGGACTGGGCTATAATCAGCCACGTGGTTCCAGTGCGGGTTGGATACTTGGGTATTTTTGCTGATTATGTCAGAGTCAAACAGTTGCCTATCAATTCCAGCCATCGTCATTCGTAACCAGTACATACATACATACTAACAATCTTTTACGCAGTGACCTTTCACGGGTGTTTGCGCGTCGATAACGCCTTGAAACCGTATCAAGTTCAGAACGTTTCATTTTGATCACATATAACTAGGCTAACATTTTTTTAGATATTAAACTGTAGCTTTTTGTTTTATTTGTTTCTTTATGACTGTCTTTAGTTTTAACAGCACACAAAACAATTTCTTTTTGATATCATTTACACATATTCTAAGGGCTGATTTTTCCAAAGCCAGATAATTTTATCGGAGGAATAATTTTGAATTTTTGACAGTTCATCCAAGGAAAATCTTTCAGACGTAAATTTTATTCCACGAATAAGAAATATCTGTCAATTGAGAAATCAGCCCTTAAAGGAATAAAAATGTCAAATATAAGAAAAAAAAGAAAATACGTTTATTTGCGGTAAACAAGACGCTGGGAATAAATACAAACACAAAAAGAACAAGTTGGGGGAAAATATGCGTAGATAATTATATATCTGCGCTGATATTACTGTAAGCATGAAATGGATATTAGGCACTACTTTATACCTTGAGGACAAATATACCGCATACAGTCCTTTATCAGTATTTTAACATCTGACAGCAACCCAGCCACCAGACAGTAAAATAACTTTGAAAGGACTATATATAGGAATATTTATCAATCCGTTTGTTATGTCATTCTGTCATTCGTGGATCTTTGACAGTCGTTACGGAACATCAGAGGGGATCAATTCTCGTAATTTTATGAACGTTGACAGTATCTCAGTCTCAATCTGTCAAAAATACCTTAAATTTCCCTAGAATTTGATTTATTTTATTTATTTATTTTTATTTTATTATTTATGTACACACAGTAAAATACATATTGATATGACATAATTATACTATGAGTACAAAGGTACTGCTTATTTCTTAAGAAATTTCTTCCAGCAGACTTGCGAAAGGAGAAGTAAAAAAGAAATGTAGACAATAGTGTGTGAGAACAAGAAGAGAAAAATATTATGAATGTGTGAAGTCTAAAAGTGATAAGTTTTTGACATTATTTTTTTTGTCGCTGAGATGAGATTGCGACTAAATTTTGAACATTTTAAATTACGAGAATTGGCCTTCAGAAGCCCGAAAGTCTGACAACTAGTTTTACCAAGGGTTATCGTAATACCCAGTAACTGGGTTGTGGAGATCAGATCGGCAGTCGCTCCATGTAAAATACTGGTATTCAGCTGCATCCGGTTAGACTGGAAGCCGACCCCAATATAGTTGGGAAAAGGCTAGGCAGATGATGATGATGATGTCATTTACGAGTTTCCTTACGATCGTTAATTGAAGCGTCATCATAATAAAGGCCTATGTTCACTAACCTGGGACTTTTGTTAGAAATGAGTCTGATTTCTTTCCTTCACCACCCTAACAAAGTACAATAGGAAATTTTGACAAAATTTCCTTTTGTAAATCTTCTCTTTATGATTCCATAAAAGGCACCAAAACTGAGGATATTTCAACATGCCATGTTAGTGCTAACCTTGACATCAGCCATCATAATTTGCGTGTAAGTTAACGATTGAAGCATTGGAGTTTACTAAGGATAATAATTTTCCACGCTTATTCGAGTTTTCACAGTTGACCTGATGGATATCTGGCACAGTGTAGAGATGTGCAGTAGGGCAACTTACTTTTTTTTCTTGAGGATTTTAGTTTCCTTTTCCGATCATCTAATTAGACTGTGTTTAAGTAACTACTGCATGCCGCTGCGCAATTTGATCCTTTAACTTAATTCTGACCTAAGGGAATTTGAAATGCCCCAAATTAGGTTTTCGCTATCGATGCACCGTCATCGGAGGACGCCATTAGACACGAGACCCATGGGAAATCATGGAGGAATCTATTTTTAGTTTAGATACGGTATTTCGTGTCGCCTGTCGTGAATAAATCTTACGATTTTCGCCAAATTAAACACGAAAGAAACTATTTTAAGACCACCAAAGAAATACTACCTATTCTTATTTTAATGTTTTCGTTTGAGACAATATACAACAAGACAAATATTATCACCATCTCGTGCGAATAATATTATAGTCATCTTGAATTACTAATTATAAGTAGTATCAAACAATGTTTTTTTGGAAGGTTTTCATAATATCAATTACTTTTTTATCCTCTAACAACCTAGAAAGAAATTAAATATAGGACGAGTTTTTCTTCGGGGATTATTCTTAAGAAGAACGTAATATTAGAAAAATATTTCAACAATAGGTATTTATGGCAAACGACATCGCGGCAGGCCCAGACGGAGATGGCGGGATGAGCTGGACTCCTTTCATAAAGATTGGTTCTTGGCAGCTCTGGACAAAGAGAGGTGGAAAGACAGTAGGGAGGCCTTTGCCCAGCAGTGGGACATTAACGGCTAATAAAAATAAAATAAAAAAGTATTTATGAAATCCTGAATAATATTTAATCCCAAAATAATCCACAACTACTTTACTCCCAGCATACTTGACCTACTGTAGCTTCAGCTATGCACTGGGTCACATCAAATCCACATTATGTCGCCGTAATAATCTCATATGGCTTTGTCCAGTGTCTGTGAAATAATGGTCTCTTATATGGCCCTTACATATCTTTACATTTCCCAAGGTATCTGGGTAATTTGATGCTTCACGACCTTGCAAATGACACTTTGATAAGGAAAAAAAGTAATTGGATTCCGTCACAATGAAATTCGGCCTAGTTTATTATATTAGAAGTCTTTTTTTGAGGGAATATGAATTAAGCTTTTGACAGAAATTTTCTTGGAAGAATACAATTAATAGGAAATTTGCTTTTTCTGGACTTTATTTCTATTGATTCACTTTACATTAAGAACAGACATTACATCTTTCTAAATGGTCAGCTGTTATTTTTAATCTCCATAAAATTATAACCACACGAAACCAATCTGACCCAACATCACCAAACACTCCTGACATTGGTCATCTCCATAAATACTTCCAGACAGGTGGCATTCTAAACTTAAGCTTAATTTATGACCCGATATGGAGAATGTGTTCATTAAACTCAGAGCGTGAAATTCCAAGGATAATTTGTCCAATGACCAGCGCCCTAATTCATTTTGACGGATATTACTAACCATTGCTTCATATGTTCGAAAAATTTGTTGCTCAACAACGTAGATAACGCAATGAATGTTGTTGAACTGTCAAAATGAAAGCTATTAATAATGTGTTACGCAATTACCCCGCAGTTGTGGGGACGTCGGGAAGGTCTCAGTTGGGTAAAGGCACTCTTGGAAATGAGGTGTTAAAGCTTTATGTGGCCATCGGGACTTCGTGGTTTGTGGTCCGTGGTACGGATAGACTAGTTTCTACTAGTCTATCTGTACCACGGACCATTTATTTATGTTTTGATAAAGATCTCGCTTTTTCGATTAATGTGTCTTCTGTGAAGTTTTGTTTAGCGTAACTGCTTGGATTCTGATGAAATATTTTTTTTACATTTGGCTTAATTGTATTTCAAAAATCTTTATCAGATTTTTGTCGTCTTCTTGCTCTTTCAAGATTATTATCTATTATTGTTTACCTTTTTGTTTATTATTTCAACCTGTGTTTTCATCGGTTTTCAAATATATATTTTTTTGGTTAATGATAAGTGGAAGAGCGGAGTCTCCAAGCATTTCCTTGCTTAAAAGGAGGCTCCAAATCATAAAATGTAACGCAAATATGTTAATTGTAAAAAACGTTCTTTTTTTTTGTTTCTTTATTTATAAAGATGTTACAGTAGTCTTTTAATGGATCTTTGTTATCTGAAAATAAATGAATTATTATTATTATATTAACTAAAACTATGATCCATAAAACCATTTTCACGGTTTGTCTGTGGATCATATAGAAATAAAATTAATAGTTTGTTTTGTTAGAAATATTTAGGTTGGTCTACAGTATTATTTGTAATTTTGTAAGTAAAAATGGTGTCTAAGTAGGTAAGTAGGCTTTCGTCATGTTTTGTGAATTTAGCATCATTCATCATCTTTTCCTCCAGTTCATCAATTTTGGCCTAATGGTCATTGCTTATCGCTAATGGGACAAAATTAGCAATTTGTCAGCCTTCTAGGCTATTTTATTGCAAAACTTTGCATTGCAAAAAAGGCATTTCTTTTTTGTACATTATTTTGGGCTTTTGATTATTTATTGCATTGTCATGATGTACTTGAATGTAAAAAAGAAAGTTTTTACGGTATAGAAATATTTCCAAATTGAGTGTCAAACACAAATGGCGACTCTGAGTCTGGATTTGTTTAGAGAGTACTTAGCCTCAATTTTAAGCTAGTTTAGGGTCCAGTTTCTAGACCTAATTCATCATCATCTGCCTACCTTTCTCCAAGTATGTTGTAAGTATGCTTCCCGGATGCTACAGAATACCAGTATTTTACATGGAGCGACTGCCTATCGGACCTCCGCAACCAATTTAAGCTTCTATTGTTTTTTGTCTACGTTGGGTCTTTAAAAAAATATAGGTAGGTATACTCACATAGAGCGACGACATGTGACATCTGCCAACCCGTACTGGTACAGATGATACAGGTTGGCAGGGACATCGACGCGCAAACTGTAACCATGGATTCAGCACATGAGTTTAGACCCCATAGCGTGGAAATTTTTCGTCGGTTATTTAAAAAAAAATGCTGTTCCATACATTTTGACCGCGTAGGTATTGCACTTTTCAATGAAACAGAAGATTTTTGTTTTGATAACCGACTTCGACGCTGTGTGGTCTAAACTCATGTGAATCCATGGTTACAGTTTGCGCGTCGATGTCCCTGCCACCCTGTATAGTCATAATTTCAAAGCTAAATAAAATAGTCTTAAATTATATGTCCATTTAACTAGTATTTGTACAACCTTTACCTGTTATAGAACCCACATTATTTACTGAAGTATCTAAAGGGAGAAAGGTATCTCCGATGTTAATTCGCCCGCCTATATAAAGCCAACGGCGAGTATATTTCGCAAGTATCTACGCACGCGCGATATTATTTCCTTATACTATTTAATAAATTTAGTAGAGACAGAACACGTTTCGTTTAAGGATTTGTTCACAACTGTGGGCTGTTTTAATGGTATCTTGATTTATGGATGCATTGCGTGGCTTGTGCGTTTGGTACTTTAGGGATTGTCCAAAAATTCATTCAGTGGTACATTCGTATCTGCTGATCATTTGAATGTCTTCACAGAAGATTCTTATGTACTATGTTCTACTCTTTGTCGATTAATTAACATGTCTACTTTCTGGTCTGGCTCAATTCTTCTTCAGTTTTTTGTTGCCCTACACCAAAACCTTTCAAACCACTAGCCGCTTGTGCGTGACTGCGAGTTAAACAACGAGCGATGTCTTATTCTTATTATTAAAAGTCTTGATTCTGACTGATTTATTCTTACACATTATATTATTACCCGATCTATTTTCTTTCTTCTCACCACAAACATACGTCTGTATGAAAAAGTTATGTTATTTTTCTCTGTCATATTTACTTTGTCCATCATTTGCTACATCTTTACCCATGTTTGCTCCATCTTCCACAGACTCAACCACTACAACATGTTTAAGTTTATCTCAAGTTCTTTCACTTGTGTCCTCAGCCCTACAAGTACCACAAGTACATACAAGTGTACCAACCGTAATATCTGGGCTAGTCGTACGGCCTCGCAGGATATCAGACACCGATCGATATGTTTCGTAACTTTCGGCACTGCCTGCCTGCGTATCAAATTCTTAATTAAAGGTTTTAAATTAGATATGTATTGCTTTGAATGCTGGTGCTGATTGGTTTGGTATTGCTGAATTGAATCGATGTCTTTATGGAGTTTATGTGGTCTGGATCACGTTAACTTACAAGTAATGGTTTGTTTTTGCATTGTCCGAATATACAGAAAAGTGCGATACCTACGCGGTCAAAATGTATGAAACAGGTATTATTTTTTTTATAACCGACGAAAAATTTCAACGCCGACGGGTCCGGAATCATGTACTAAGTCTAGTTGCGCGACAATGTCACTTCCACCCTGTATTTATTTATATATACTTTATTGTACACCAGAAAATACATAGCAAAAAATACGATTATTAATACAAAACATACAATGGGCGTCGCTTTCTGCGATGCCTTTATTGTTTCTTTACAGTTTTATCCAACATTGCTAAAGGTCTTCTTACTTTCTAGTTGTTTTAATTTCCCGACGAACAAATCACAATTCCATTTATTGTGAGATAGTTCAGATCCTGACTTAAATTCCTCGTTGACTTTCTCACGATAATATCAATTTCCGTCTTCAGGTTCCTTCTCCTCCGCTTACAAAGTTTTCAATATCTTATCTTTATTAACCTACCTGTTACTTTAAACCTATTTCTGCCTAGCGTTAGGCTTTGACCTATAGCTTTAGTAAGAGATACGGACGCCATTAGTATGTAATCTATTCGGAATTTAATACTACTTTTAATGGCCGCCAAGTCGTAAAGAAAAACGATTGTTCAAATGTGTCGGTTGAGTGGCTCTCGTAAGATTATCTGGACACTAAAACCCATTCAATTGTGATGTTTTACGTCCATCGTTTGTGGTTGAATTTATGGGAAATCCTCTGAATCAAGACCTAGAAATCACACTAATATTATAAAGCTGAAAGATTGTGAGTGAGTGTGTGTGTGTGTGTTTGTATGTTTGTTACTTCTTCACGCTCAAACGGCTGGACCAATTTTTACGAAATTTGGTATGGACGTAGCTGACACCCTGGATTTATACATAAGCTAACTTTTTATCCCGATTTTCCCACGGGATAGAATCTTATGCGGGTGAAACCGCGGGGCGCTGCTAGTATATAATAAACAAAACACCGCAAATACAGAGTAAGCAATAGTACACAGCCCTAGAAAACTTACTACGAACAAAACCAAACAATATAAATAATGTAATAAAACACGACACAAAGCTAAAGGACAACACCCATGGATGTATGGAATCCCGTACCATGCTGCATCAAAGTTAAACTTTGGTTTTTATAGACTAAACGTATCATATTTACTCCTACAAAAGTTCTTTTAGTAAACAAAACCCGCGTATCGGAGACTTCCAAAAAATAACACTGGGTACTTTATTTTTGCTCTAAAAAAATGATAATCGTTTAAGTAAAAATTCTATTCCATTTTATTCTAGTTATTTTAAATTAATGTAGAATCGGAAAAGTATAATTTTTTATGAAGATGATTACTGTAATATTTTGATCTTGATGAATGAGACTTTTTGGTACGACTTTTGGTCATTCTCCTTTAGACACTGAATGCTATTCATAATAAATAGCTCCGTCTGCTATTAAAATAGATTTCTTGTAACTGGCTGCGAATTTCCTCGAATTGCCGCAACGGATACACTTAAACTGATAACGGACTGGCGAAACAGGCTGCATTCGCAGTGACGTAACATACGCATCGAATTGAAGCCGACGCCAAAGTGTAATGAAGAAATGGAATTGTTATTTTACCTAGAGTTGAAGACATCGAAGTTCTAAATTAAAATTAATTAAATTAAATTAAATAATCATTTGTTTGAGGATGTTATTATAAATTACATAGAACAAACACAACAATTAGGCACATACCTACATAAAACGTTACACATAAAAGGTTCACTAAATTCACTTACGTCAATCAGATTCCCTTGGACTTCAATTTCAAAGGATCACTTAAAATGTCAACAAGTTTGCAATACCTGAACACAGCGTCTTCCTACAAATTATGTTTCGTGTGTCTGCTCTACAAACAATTGCGTTGACCAACTCATATCAAAATATAAACATTTTCGTTTTAGGCACTCCATTTCTTCCTTACTCCGTGGTAAAGCCATCGAATTGACTAACACGTCTAGCTTAAAGCCTGTCTAGTATGTTATCTCTCGTAGTCTAAACTGGTATGCGGAATGTAGACTGACAGAATGGCATGAACTCAATCGTATGCAAATCCGTACGGACGTGTAAATTGATCGTAACTATTTGAGAAATTATTTAATCCCTAACGAATTAAACCAAATGCTTCTCTTTATTTTTAATTGCCTTTGATTTTTCTTCAAAGTTAAAAAAATGTTTTTTGGAACGAAGTTCCTTATCGCGCGTTGCGAAAGGGGGCGAGACGGAAAAAAATAAGACCAAAAGTTGGAACGACACTTTTTGCTATAGGTAGTTGTAAGCCGTGCGGCGTGCGCGTGTTTCTCTGTCTGTCTCTCTCTCTCTCTTTGAACTTCGTTCCATCCGGGTGTCCCTTGACACCTCTCAAGTTTTTTTTTTGTAATTATGTATTTAGATATTTTATAATGGCTAAGTAATAACAGCCGCACGGGTCGACCGATCAGGTTAAGCTACGCTTGCCGGGTTGGTCTGTAGATGGATGACCATCTTTATATATCAATACCCCTCCGTGCCTCGGAAAGCACTTTAAGCCATTGATTTTGATCCCGGCTGTCATTCGTAGAACTTTGTCAGCCGTTACGGGTATTGTATTGGATTTATTTATTTCTCAGTATTATGGTACAGACGCCAGTAGGTCAAGCTACCTGAAACTGTCAAATTTTCCCAATCAACCTTGAACCTTAATGAAGATTGTAATAGCTTGATGTGCTGGCGCCTGTACATTGTTGTCTTATATTAAATATTATTTCACACATACAAGTACTACCATTGCTGGTGAAGAATATTAAAAGCTATGTACATGCAGACTGGTTAAGATTTATTAAAAATGCATTATTTAGGGTAGTCAGAAGCCCGAAAGTCTGACAACCAGTCTTACCAATGGGTATAGTCACTGGGTTGCGGAGGTCAGATAGGCAGTCGATTCATGTAAAATACTGGTATTCAGCTGCATCCGGTTAGACTGGAAGCCTACCCCAACGTAGTTGGGAAAAAGGCTAGGCAGATGATGACATTAATAATAAATATTAATTATATATATTTTTTAATTATGCAAAAATCCTACCTAAGAGCCTGCGCGCACTAGCGATTTTAAGTTGGTCGATAGTTTGATCGGTCAGAGGATCAGTATAGAGTTATATGGCAGTGTGCGCACTTGAAGATTAACAGATGTAGGACTATTACGATTGCGACTGAACAATCGGCCAACTTAAATCGCTAGTGCGCGCAGGTTCTAAATGTTAATATTGACACAATTAGGAAAAGCGAAAATTTGATCAGCTCAAGGTATTTTAGGAACAGTCACATGATATAAGGCTATGTTGACCCACTGTAGGACAAAGGCCTGCCTTACCTACCTCCAGTTTTCCGAGTCTTACACAATTGTGTATTAAAATGGAAGCATTATTTAGTTTTTCAGCTGTTTGGTCTCCGCGTTTCAATTCAGTCTCAGTAAATTGGATAGAAAGGTTAGCTCTGAAATGTTTAGATGTTAATCTTTTAAATTCTTGGTTCTTACGTTCCATTTGGGATTTGGCACTGTTAGAGATCACATTGTGTTACAAGATGGCAGACAATGGTTATATGAGAAATGGTTGGCCAGCGGGGTTTTTGTGTAACACACTATTAGTAGCACTGGCTTTTATTTTGACATTTCAACAACATTCATTGCGTTATTTACGTTGTTGAGCAGATTTCGAACATATGACGCAATGGATTAGCAATATCCTTCAAAATGATTCAGATTGATAGAGCAGAATAAAACACTCTTTATTATGTACACACGGCTACACGTCAAGCTATACAAAACCAGTTTGTCTTGGCCTCACTTTGTATGATATTTTCTCACAATGAACGGTCAGCCAATACAGGGGGCCTACTCCGAAGTGTAAAGTGCCAATGTTCGGATCGCACCGACACTTGGCCGAACCAGATATTATTGAAAAATGCGAAAAAAGTTCGGATCGGCTGAGTTGGGTCGGGACCATAGTCAATATTCGAAAGAGTGTAGGAGTGTAGGATCGGATCCGACTGAACCAAATAGTAACTTCGTAGCAGGAAACGGCCGAACATTCGGCCGATACTACTTCGGAGTAGACCCCCTGGTTTTGCATAGCTTGATGTGAAGCCGTGTGTACACCATATAAATTACATACAGAAATATAGATATTTTATATAGTGTGACACAATGGGCGGTCTTATCGCTAAGAGCGAATAGTGATAGTGTATTACGCAATTAGGGTGCTGTTCTATACATGGTACTAAATATCCCCCTATATATGTAGTTATCTACTCGGTGTAGATACTTTCTGACAAAGTGAAGAATGGTGGCGACGATGATGAGTATTATTATTTATAAAAAAAAAGAAATTACAAGTTCCTTAACTTAAACAAAGCACACAATTAGACCTCTGGGGTCTGTCTTAGCATGCCATGGCCTGAGGTTTGATCAACGCGCTAATTAACAGCTAAGTTATAATCGAATTACCCTACTGTAATACAGTATCAACTAGTACAGGGGTATTGTGACTGTTACTGGCGGCCTTATATATTGTAATGTCAACAGTATACTTAAGCTAATAAATTGTGTGTAAAATAAATAAATAAATTGATGTAATGCTCTTTCAGCTTACGCTTCATGTTTTTACTATTCATTGACTCTCTGATGTCTACAGGTATTTGGTTTAGTAAATTGGGTATTGTGAAGGAAGCGGTACGCCTGCCACAGAATTTATTTTTGCGTGGCACTTGAATTGATTTTGATTTGCTTGTCGTGTATTCACGTCATATTTGACTGGAATTTGAATATTCACTGTTATCACTGTTATGAGGAACATATACTCGGCACGCACTAGAACAGGTAATACTTTGCAGTGTTTAAATAACCCTGTGTAGTAGGATGCATGAAACTTATTTATGCCTAAATAAAGCATAACCTTAAAAAAAGTTCTCGAGATTTAAAAATTACCATAGCTTGTGCAAATATTTGACGTGGCCTGTTTATTCTGTCTTCATCGTTTCCTTACAGCTGTCCTATTCTTTGTTAAGTGACGTCTGAGAAGCCCTGTTCTTTAATTCTTACAAGATTTCAAGTATAAACTTTACCGGTTACAGTACCTACCTATGTCTCCTATACTTCACAAACTGCACATAAAATAACTTCAACTTTTCCCTCAATATGATACCGATATCCAGTACATCATTACAAACCTGGGACAAATTTCCAGGAGCTGCCGGAATCCTCAATAAAGTTTACTATAATCGGCATAGTGGGGAATGCCGGATGAATGGATGGCGTGCCTCGAATGTTGGGCCGACGCCAGGCAGACTATCGGGGCAACCTTGGCTTTGAATGCAGTTCATTAAATTGTTAATTGGTGGTTTGTCTGACTGTGTTCTTGACTGGCTATTGAATACATTGATACTTTTTTGTACACCTAAATTGTAACACAACTCTTATAGAATATTGCTAATTCTATGGTAGCAATGGCAGTCTTATTGCTGATAGCGATATCTACCAGACAACCTTTGGATGGATTAAACGAACATATATAAAATAGGACAAAGCTTCCGCGTTTGCCAAAAATAACCAAATATCTACCATCAATAATGCTGGTAACGGTCGATTTTTGATCGGTCGTTTGTTGTGGTTATTTCCAGAATCAAGAAATTGTTCAATATTTGTTTTTGTAGGTTCTGAAAAGTATAACATAAAAGTGTCATAGAACCTATTATTAATATTTTAACCGTGAAACTGTCTCCATGCTAAAAGGTCATCAAAGAATCAAATTCATGAATAGTCAAGACAATGGGGATCCAAGACACGTGCTTGCTATCAATCAGCAAGCTAAGTATAAGGTTTCAAATTCAAAAGGTGAGAGGGTGAAATGCTCCGTTTCTCAAATGTCACAATGAATGTTTCCATTCATTCACATTACGGGGAATATGGTAGCATTCAAGTAGATGCTAATAGTACGGAAGCCGAAAAGCTACCAAAACAATTGCCACTGTATGCAACAGGTGGCGCCCTGCCAAAACTGAATGCGTCTTACATTCATCTCACCTCAAAATTAACTCCTAATTCCACCCCATAAAGTCTATGTTCGCATAATAGAAGGAATGGTTTATGTTACGTTGTGTAATGGGAGGTAAGAGTGCGACTGTTGTCAAAATGACAACGAACTCATTTTGGCAAGTAGCCAAGTGGCAAAAGATAAAAGAGTATTTTTAGTTTTATCAAGCGTTACAAATTGTTTGTGCGATTTACCTAATGAGGATGTAAGAATTGTGTCACTGTATGTTACATTCACTTTTACATCAAGACAGTCTGTACGTTGATTGATTTTATTAAGTTCATGTTTTACTGAGGAGGAAAGTAGGTACTATCGCCGAAACCTATATCTGACTATTTTGAAAACAAAATCCCGTGCGCATGATGACCACAGCTGCGTTCGTAAGTAAAACAAAAGAGGATTCTTTTTAGGTCAACTAATAATATAATATGCGCTGCAAGCAGGAATAGTCCTTACGGTGGTCAGATATAGATTTTGGCGATAGTACCTATTGCTTTTCAATGATTGAGAATGTTATAGTGGTTCACAAAGTTGTATTTTGTGTTTTCTCTTCTTCTTCGTCGTCCCCTCAATGCTGAGGATCGTGACCACATACTGGTCGGCTTCCAATCTAACCGGATGGAGCTGAAAACCAATATGTTACATGGAGCGACTGCCTTTCTGACCACAACCCAATTACTGGGTAATACGATACCCGTTGGTAAGACTGGTTGTCAGATATTCGGACTTCTGACGTCCCGTAACGACTGTCAAAGATCCACGAATGACAGCCGAGACTAACGGCTTCACGTGCTTTCCAAGGCATGGATGGATCTTGGTATGCAAAGATGGTCACCCAATCACGGAACGACCACGACAGACGTAGCTTAACCTGATCGATCGACGCATGCCGCTGCTATAACTTAGCCACGAGCTCAGCCCAACAACGACAAACCAACCAGTTGTTAGTCACAACAACTTTGAACCAAAAAACACGCCATTCAAAATCCCAATCACAGAATAGCCAATCAACATTCCACAATACTAAGCCGAAACATTGTTTCAATAGACACGAACGACGGGAAACAAGAAACATCCATAACTTTTCATTTTCACGGATCGTCGATCTCGAGGCGGCCCGATGGAGTTCGATGAAACTTTTTTCAATCAATACGGATTTTTCATTACCTACGTCTTCTGTCTGTTGAATTTGCACGTAACCGTAAATATTGAGGCGCACATGCTATTTTACACGCTTCTTTTTGTTGGGTTGTTTGTGTCTATTTGGATTGGCTTTTGATTTGATTCTGTTTGTCTAGTTTAGGAAATTGTTGTATTTTGTGTTGAAGGTTGTTTTTTGTAACACTCTCCTTAGCAAGCTTCTGAATAATCAATTAATCATCATCCTAATAACAATAAAGGGTTGTTATGTAACGTTTACAATGGAAATAACAAGATTTTTTCATAAAATTCTGTTCACTGATTTCCTTCTTTTGAACTTTGTCATAAAATATTTTCACACGGCTTCCTCAATGGAAAGGTGTTTCCTTTTTATACCTCACTGAAGCTTTAGAACTGAAACATGAAACATAAATCGTTGGAAAATCTAAGTCCTTGTGCGATGTTCTCACAGATCATCCCACTGCACTCTCCTAGCCGCAGGGTCTCCAACAAATCGAATATGTTATCAAAGCTTGACGACCCACAAAATGCCTTTTTCCAAGAACATGGGATATCTATCCTTTAAAACCATAACCCACACAAATGAAAACATTCCACCGATCTTTCCAATATCTTATGGTTCACCCCAACACCAATAAGAAAACCATAATGCAACAAGTGGTAACCCTAGCTACTGATATAGAAAAGCACAGAAGGATCACTTCTGAAAACATCAGCATCTTGCTTATTTCTATTTACTTGGGGCTGCTGTCTTCTTCTTCTTCCATGTATCTCTATTAGCCGTCAGCTCTGGAGGCTTACTACCGCTCTTATAGCAGGGCAGAAGTTGAACTGCACTGCTTTTGTGTACTTAGTCATAGAACAAAAAAGCAGTGCAGTTCAACTTCTGCCCTGCTATAAGAGCTGTTGGTGGTGAGCCCCTTGTATTTACCACACTTCTGTAAACAATCTAACCTTAGTAAGTACAACGCTAGAAGGTTATTTTGGCGCGTGGCCAATATCGGAAATCGCCGCCATCTTGTTTTGTGTATACAATTTCAATTTCACAACAACGCACTCCTGTCAATGCCACTTTGACGCCAAAAGATCCTTTTTATTTTTCTTCTATGACAACTGAGCCGTAATTCTACCTACTCAGGAACGTCACTTCAAATCAATCATTAACATTAATTGGCCACCAATTGGTATATTTTGGAACACCATCAGTCAAAAATTAGACAGCTTAAAAACATTTAAATTTTGTCGACATTGTTCCAAGATATGCTGGAAGTGAATGTGCAAGAGTGCGGCAGTAAGGAATAACGCACAAGTAGGTACGTAATGAGATACAATACGATATTGAAATTGGTGAAATAAGAGACCCTTTACGAGCAAATGTGTTATAAATTATGTTTACATCATCATGCATTTTAGTAGCTGAGCTATCACAACTTTGGTCTGGCAAGTCGGACAGAAATACCTCGTAAAACAGAATTATTTGCGTGTGCTGCCTCAACAGTTGTATCTAAAAACAATGTATGGAAATCTCCGCCTTCTACAAAAAAGTCCGCGACACCATATTTCTATATTTTATCTTTTAATATCACTTTTATGTTTTAAAAAATATTTTTTTTCACATGCTTACGTTTGGATGAAAATATAATTTTTAATTAAGAATCCTTATCAAAATAAATTATTTAATGATCACAAGGACATTATACAGATAAGATTTGCCCTTTACTGTATGTCAATTGGTCATATATAGTTTCGGAGATAATAGAAAATTACTTAAACGCAAAATGCCGCTAAAACATTCATGAATACACATGCTTTTGTCTACACATGCTTTGTGCAGACGTTTTATCCATTTACCCATAGATGGCGTTGTACAAATACGTAATTTTTCTGACTCACGGTGTTCATACTTTACGCGGATTAATGACATTGTCGGTATTGCTATTGGGTGATGTAAATTGATTGGATGTCGTTCTATTGATTTCTTTTGGTTTTGGTTGTTTTAAATCGTTTATTCCTTCTCCTCTTCGTAATTCTGGTTTACGATTGTTTCTAACTATCTCAAGTTGAGGTAATAATAATAATAAAGCTGAAGAGTTTGTTTGTTTGAACGCGATCTCTGGAACTAGTCTGATAGTATTATGAAAAAATATTTTTGCATTTGATTGATAGCCCAATTCTTGAGAAAGGCTATTTAACATCACGCTACGACTCTTCGGAGCCGAGCAGAAAGAAAAAAAAGTCCAAAAGAAGAAAGAACGCTAAGCGAAAACAAAGTACAGACGCCAGCACATCAAGCTACTACAATCTGTCAAATTTCTTTAATAGATTTTCAACTTTATCGCAAAAGCATTAAGGTTCATGGTTGATTGGGAAAATTCGACAGTTTCGGGTAGCTTGACCTGCTGGCGTTCTGTACATAATAGCACGGGCAGGCGACGCGTTGCGACTTGCGACGGCGACGGGTCGAGTCGGACTGTCGGAGGAACCAACAATTCCACGCGGACGAAGTCGCGGCCAGAAGCTAGTTCTATATATTTCTCTTTAGTGATCATTCTATATATTTCTCTTTAGTGATAATTCTATATATTTCTCTTTAGTAATCATTCTATGTATATATTTCTCTTTAGTGATCATTCTATATTTTTCTCTTTAGTGATCATTCTATATTTTTCTCTTTATTGATCATTCTATATTTTTCTCTTTAGTGATATGTGAGGTGATCTATATATTTCTCTTTTTTTTACATTCTATATATTTCATCGTTGTTGTTTACATTAGTTTCGTTCAATTGAAACTTCTGCCCATATTTTCCTATGAATGGTGTAAGCTGCTGTGACCCACTTTCCGTGTCAAGGTTGCCCCCCGGAGCAACAAGTAGGGGCCTACTTACACTCCCGGTGAAAGTGTTCGTGATAATCAAACATGGCCGTATAACTTTTATTGGGTCGAACAGTAAGATTATTGGGCAAGGAAAGATTGTTCCAGAATGTTGTTTGGTAAAAATTGATTGGTTTTTGGGCTTAACTTTTATGGGAAAGATGCTTTAGTTAAACAAATAATTGATTTAATATTTGCCATGTCTTTACCTATCTACGAAAGCTTCCTATACTGTGACAACGTCGTTTATTTTTCATTTCTACTTTCGCAGGTCTGCTGGAAGAAATTTCTTATGAAATAAGCAGTACCGTTGTCCTCAATACTATGTACTTAATATATCGTATCTGTATTCATTTTAATGTGTGTACATTATTTATAAAATAAATAAAAGGGGCCTGTGGCTAAGTGATAATTGTCGCACGGGTCGATTGATCAGGTTAAGCTTAACCTGATCTTATCTCTCTTGAACGCTTGCCGCGGTTGGTCCGTGGATAGGTGACCATCTTTACATATCAAAACCCCTCCGTGCCTCGGAAAGCACGTTAAGCCGTTGGTCCCGGCTGTCATTCGTGGATGTTTGGCAGTCATTCGAAAGTCTGACAACCAGTCTTACCAAGGGGTATCGTATTACCCGGTAACTGGGTTGTGGAGATCAGATAATCAGTCGCTTCATGTAAAATACTGGTCTTCAGCTGCATCCGGTTAGACTGGAAGCCGACCCCAACATATTTGGTAAAAGGCTAGGCAAATGGCAAAAGGCAAAAATAAACAATAAAATAAATAAATGTTTCTAAATAGACTTAAAAAGGATCTAGGTTAGAAATAAATAGCAACTAGCTTCACTTCCTGACTAACTGACCGACTATTTAAAATGTTGACAATTCAAAAGTGCCTGAAATGATTTAATTGAAATAAATGATTTGAGTTTGAGTTTGAAATGTCGAACTAGAGAATTATGGTCATCACAAACAAAACCTTAACCCTGAATGTTATTGACCTATTGTTTACAAATGTTTGTAGTAAAAAACTGTCACAGTTCTTATTAATTACAATTGAATTGCGGTTAGTTTTTAATTGCGGTTTCTTTGGGAAACGACTATTTGTCATGCGACGAATTGATTAGGGAGGTAATTTATGGGTTCTGAGTTATTACTCATACATAAGTCATTTTTTATCGTTTACTAACAGATGGTTTTGTCAAGTAATTATGTTGTAGGATGTTTTATAATACAGAGTGAACCATGAATTAAGCAAATTTATCGTCGGTAATAAAAAAAAACAAAACAAATCGGGGGTTCAGAATCATGTAGGTACCTACTGAATCTATGGTAACGGGTTGCGCGTCGATGTCCCTGCATAGTTGTCTGTAAAGACACAGGCAGAAGCTAGTATTTAAATATTTTAGTCAAAGCAAGCAAATATTAAAATATAATCTGTTTCCGATATCCTTAATAGCTAATATCTTGGTGTTACATAAATGTTAAGAACATCGAGGCTGACTACGTTTGAGGTAACGCTAAATTATCAACCTTTCTAAATTCCGTCCGATCTTATTATCATCACCCCCACTTTGAATATTATATAACATAACATGTTTTAACATAATAAGATGGATTCATTCACTGATAGAAGCATAATTAAAAACCGGTAAAGATATTATTAAGAATGTCTAATGTAATGAATAAACATGATGGAATCGGCGATCACTCGCTAGCATTCCAAAATGTTCGAAAAATAAAGTTCCTCTAAAAACGTACTTATTAGAATTTGGATTCTAAGCTAAATAATATATAATACCCAAAAAAAAATTGTGGGGTTCAAAGTCACGGAGCAAATCAGTTTTTTTTAACTTAATCTATTGAAGCCACCGTAAATATAAATTTACAAAAAAAAAAAAAACAAAAAAATCGAAACATTCCATATTTTCCTACGTAACCCCAAAAATCTTCTAGTCCCATTCAAGAAGCCTACTATATCGTAGAACATTTCGGTTCGCCCCAAATTGTAGCAGTGTGCCGATGACCCCGCGCCGCGAGGTCACTTGTTGCGGCGAAGAGCGAAAGTGGCACTGCTTGTCTGCCGTAACATTAGTAGCGGACAATCGAAACTGAAAGTACTACGAAAGAATATTGTTTGGCTGTTTTTTTCGGAGATAGTATTGATAGAAATCGTTTGTTTTGGTCGTTTTGTGCGAACTAGTTTGTGGCCCAGTTGGCATTGGTGAATCCCATCTTGAGGTATGATTTATAGTTGGAACAGGATAGGGTTAGGTTGATTTCTTCCTGGTACAATAATTATGATTTTGAGCATCTTTAATTATAGGGAAGAAGTCATGTTTAGCGGTATGGTTTCGTTTTAAATGTCTTCCATTGTGTTTTTGTTTTGCTTCCATAATTCTATGAAGATAGGAAATATTTTCAGTTTATTCCGAGCGTCACAAAAACGGTGCCACTATGCCTCTCTTAGAAAGGGTACCATAATTATATAAAGACCTTCATGGAAGAACACTTCACAGATTTAAATGTCAATGCATAAAATTGTCTATGTCATACGTCAGTGGGTGTTGTTTACTTTGTCTCATAGAGTAAAGTAAAATATATGCTTTGTCTCGCGTTGTTGTATTACTTAAACAAATTGGTAATAATAGGCCTCAGTGATAGGCAGTGTTTAATATTTACTACAGATGTATTGTTATATTGGTATGTATACCTACATTAATGTATAGGTATTATTAATTTGGAATAACATGATGTGTTCGATTTCATGTGGATTGTGGCTTGATATCTTCTTTTGCGCAGAGATATTCGATGCTTTAGCGTTTATTGCTTTATAGCAATAAACTCTAAAGCAAAGAAGTAACATGTTTACTCTACAAGATATACTTTTCATAAACCTGTCACTATATGGAATAGCCTTTAATGTTCCCACTGCTGGGACACAGGCCTCCTCTCTGTGAGATCATTTGGCACATTTCCTAGCCCTAAAGTCAAAGTCAAAGTCAAATCATTTATTTCAAATAGGCACATTAAAGGCACTTTTGAACGTCAAAATTAAAATTAAAATAAAATTGATTCTAGTCGCCCCTTCCAAAAGGTAGTTTTCGTATGGAGAAGAATGGGCAAGAAACTCCAACGTTACTCTTTTAAAACTACATGGTCTTCTAAACCTTCAGCCTGTTGAGCAAAAATTTAACTATCCCAGAAACGGGAATATACACTACCAGTAGTACATATGTAGCATAGTAAATTACCGTCATACTGTCCCATACCAGGAGTAAAATATATGAAACGAAGAATATGACAAGATGAGACGGACAATGATTGCCCAGTGATCACAGCTTAACCTGATTCAACCTTTGCGATATTTTTACCTTATTTCTTTGATGTTTCTTTCTTTCTGTCCCTTGGATGTCGGATCCGATTATCCTTATAGCCTTCGATAAAATAAACTCCGTAGTTTTCTTCACTTCTCTCGACCGTGTATAAAATGTATCTTTAAAGATTCTTCATATTAGTTCTTTATATGGACCTTGAACGAGAGCTTATGAACCGAATCTCAATTTCTCCCTTTGTTTTGAAAAGACAGGAAGATTTAAGCAGTGTCGTCTTGTCTCCTAATAAAAACAGACTGCGATCATCAATTTGCCTGGCAAGTATAATGTACATGGAAATGTACTTTTTGACTCTTTATTACGAGGGCATTAGGAGGCTTATGATATAGAATGGCCTTTTAAGGGTTAAAATGAAGAACTCATCTTTTGTTTCGGGATATGAGTTAGCTCTCTCGTTTGTACTCTTTAGAAAAACTTCGCCCTAGATACTTGCACGTTCTGTACTCTGCATTAATTCCTCAGTCTGCAATGGATTGGGCATTTCCGTTTGGTTACGAAGAATTTGCAAAGGAATTGACTGCGAATTGGTCCCAATTTGTCTTCGGGTCATCTTCGTGTTATTTGAGTTGGCATATTGGCTGATTTGCCAAATGTTTGCCAAATGTGGGTGTGGTTTGTTGTTATGGGTTACTGTTTATTTGCGTCCGTCTGTATTTTTTGGGTAGAATTTAGTTTCGTGACTAGTTGTGACATCATTTTTGAACAGGTTATCGATGTTTAATGCGCATATATACTGTGTTGTATGTAACACAAGTACCTGTCTACTTGTGTAATTTTTATGTGGGCGTTTAATTATGTAAAATATATTTATTTAATAAGGCTGCGCTAACGCTTGCTAATACAATACCCAAGATAATTTGAACAATAAGTATATTATAGACTATCGAACTTATAATGTTGTTTTGTCCACAGGGCGCTACCAGTGATCACGTCTCCCGTACCAGCATGTAGTAGTCAGTGAACGATAATACCATTAAAATTTTCACTCGCGTTCTAACTAAAAACAAGATGGCCGACGTTCTCGAAATCGACCCCGTGGACGATGACCTCGGTTACGATTACGATACAACAAAGATCCCCGACATAATTGCGCCGGACGAAATGATCGAATCTGGGTACCAGGAGGGGTCTGAACAAAGTTATGGGGACCGTAGGGACTCGAAGGAGGGATTCGGGGGCGAAGGGGACTCGGACAGTGGTGTGGATGGTGTGAGCAGTGGCTGCAGTGTCGCCGATGACTGTCCCGTGGTGTCGATCAACGATGTGGTGGCGTATTACGATGACATTCGTCCGAGGAGGCGGCATGTACCTCAACTCAGCTTCTACAACGTGGACATCGAGCGACTCGCTATGGATGCTCTCGTTCAGGTGAGTTTAGCAAATAATTTTGTTTTTTGTCTTGACGATACGATCGATTATTCGACCTACACGACGTTACCTGTATTACGATCGGAATTAAGCACGTCTTAGGGATCTACAATCTAAATGGACGCAAAAACATACTGTCTAAATACGCGGAAATGTTAGCGTTAGACGGAAGCAGTATTTCGTTACAAAATGTCGGACGTTGTTTTTGCCAACTTATCTAGGGAAATAATAGGCACCCCATTTGTCTTACCCCAGCTATCTGAGCGACCTTTATAATGAAGGTTACAAGATTAATATGCACTTAGGCCTTTGATGATACCACTATTTAACCCAGGAAAGAGAAGAAGAAATTAATAATATATTGCAGGATAATTTCCATTACGATAATTTATTCCATTACGATATTAGGATAATTTATTAAATACGCGGAAATGTTAGCGTTAGACGGAAGCAGTATATTCAATTTGCTGGATTATTTACAATATACATGCACATTTTGTTCCCATACAGAAAAAAAAACGTGAATTCAGCTTAAATGACTCGTAGAAATTTTTCGTCGTGATTTTTTTTTTTTTTTTTTAATAATTGACGAATTTCTTCTCTAGAACGTCTAGAATCATTAGCTGAATTCATGGCTACAGTTTGCGCACTGGTTAAAATTGTTTCCTGTATAAGTAAAACAAAGCGATCAAGCGATCTCAATGCTCACTTTAATATGCAAACCATTTGCTCTCTCAATTAAAACGAAGCTATTTCCGTATCAATCTCCTGGCAATGACAGAATAAGAAATACGGAACAAGCCAAGACTACTAGTATTACAATATGGAAAGAAGTTTTATATTCTGTCTGCGTAATCAGATTACAGTACAAAGTTAATGTTAGTTTTATAAATGCAAAGAGTGGATTCTCAATTCGTGAAACATTCGAGTTGATTTTAGCACATCATCTATACATCCTAAATACTATACATATAAGTAGTTTGGATAAGTTTGTTTGTTTCACTTTCGCGCTAAAACGTCTGATCGGATTTGGATGAAATTTGACACATGGGTAGACCATGACCTGTAGAAGGATATATGCTACTTTTCATCCTGGATCGCAGACGAAGTCATGGACAACAGCTGGTAGTCCATAGATTCTTCTACTTTATGAACCTGGTGTATTTTAAAGATACTCTCGTAACAAACCGCATTTAAAAGTCATTAACATAGAAACGGTACTATAGTGTAAGAGCCAACTAGTATTTTATGTGTTCTCTAGGAAGTCTAGGAGCTTCAAATAATGTGAAAAATGTACTGGAACTGCAAGTCTTGCGTAATATTTCGTAAACATTTCTTCTTTTTGGTATAACTCATACGATTACGTCTTTGTGGTAACTCCTCAGACTTTATCTGTAAAGGAATACGAAAAGTATGTAAGATAAAAATATGCATAAAATTCACACTAACGATATTACTAAGAAATTTAATTAGCATTGCAAAGAATATGATTGCATATATTTTTTAATCCGGCCTCGGCAAATTACGATATTGCTATTTTTTTAAAATAAACATCTTTCTGCAGTGGAATGACCTCTTAGCCTATCATTATGAATTGAGAAATTTTTTAACTTAACATTGCTATAAATTATTGTTTAATTATACAAATTAGTATTACATTTGCTAATACGATATGATATTCTTTTCTGTTAGTTTTGCAAGTATTAGGTACTGCCTATTAATTTTTATGTTTAGTCAATTACATAATTTCAGTATAGTTTATGAAAGCCTAATCAAGTAATGGTTATCCAGAAATAACTGAAACCCATAAAAATTGTCCACGATTTGAAGGGGACAGGCAGCAGTATTACAATGGCGGCAATGTATGATGGCTTGTGACTGTGGCTGTTGTGGTGTGGCTCGTCAAAATCGGTCCAGCCGTTTCGGAGATTAGCCGGAACAAACAGACAGACAAAAATTTAAACAAAAGTTTTGTCACAATTATCGTATATACTTTCATATGCATTTAGTAAAAAGTTGTTATTTTAACATTACAAACAGACACTTCAATATTTGCACAGATAATTACACTATTTCATTATTTTGTACTAACAATGTGTGTTTCAAATAAATTAACAAAACAGTCGAAACAATTCTCGTGTTCATCCTTTTAAAACTCCTTTCAACCGTACACAGTGGAGAGAATATAACATGAAATAGTTATATAATTCTAACTTTGTTACAAAACGTATGTTTAGCTCAGTTAGATCGGTACCTTTCTCTTAATGTAGTGTGCTGTGTCGAGATGGATTATATTAGTATTACGTAATATTAGCATTTGTTGCCGCTTCATTTTGAGGCTTTAGATTGGTTCAATTGAATTTGATTGAGGAAAATGTTGATAAAAATATTCACTGGTTAACAAAAGTTTTGATATATCATCGTTATTTTGACATATCATTTCGTTTCATGCTCTGTGAGTTCTGTGATAGGTTATCTCCCTTTTGTTCTATGTTTCCATGTCCAGGTTCAGTAGTGGTCGGAGTAGTTCGTTCAGTTGAGCTGCCAGCATATAATCAGTCTTCTCATGTAAACCAGTCAGAGATCAACTTCACCCCAGAACGGGACTTCTATAGATTCCGGGGTACCTTTCGCGCCAATAGTTTATTTCTGTCCTTGAATCTCCTGCCATTGAAAGGATGCGATCCTGATACCTATCATACAGCAAAGCAACGACAATAAAGATAACTGTGATGCAAAATCTGAGGTAAAATAATTTTGTAAGGACTGCAAACGCTGAGTGTAAAAGAAGTCGTGTTTTACGAATTTGAACTTTATTAGTTCCAAATCGTATCCAACTGACGTTAGGAAGGCCATCTCTCGGTGACCGGAATATAGAATAGAATAACTCTTTATTCTGTACACCATAAAATTACAGAACATAAGTATATATACAGCGTAGCGCTTTAATGGCGACATTAATTTACACACGTATACGGTTTTGCGTTGTAGTTTTATGAATGTATTTTAATTTAATTAAACATTCATATTTATTAATTTTTTTATAAAATAGCATCTTAGAGTACCGTGACTTAAAGAACTGTAGCGCAGGGGTCATTTGCCGGGGTCACGGATAATAACATCGCATCAATGTAATTAAAACAATTAACGAGCAAAGAGAAGGCGAATTGAATGAAAGAGAGAGAGCCCTATGTCGGCGCGCGGCGCAGGTGGAAGTTTTCAAGTTACGATTTTTTTTATGTTGTTATAATTTTTATGATTACTGGCCACTAGCCCTACCCGTGTGTTAAATTAATGTCGCCATTGTAGCGCCACGTTGTATACATTTAGGAATATAAGTTGGTTTCTAGCTCAAAGTACCTGAACAGTTATGTCTTAACTTAATGCCATTGATAGCACATAGTCATCGTTCTCACATTCTGACGTAAATACTGATGTGCTTACAGATGTAGTGTCATTTTTAGGAGTGAAAGTGACATCAAAGTTAGTCCATGTAATATCAAGTTGTGTGTGAAAAATATGTCTTAATTAAATAACCATATAATTTCGAGATAGTTTTTTTGTATTCTTTTATACCTACTCTAATGTTGTACAGAGCCAGCAAATCAAGCTACTACAATCTGTCTTAAAGCCTTAAGGTTCAAGGTTGATTGGGAAAATTTTACAGTTTCGGGTAGCTTGACCTGCTGGTCTGTATAGCAGACGTTGTTTAAGTCAGCTAATATTACTTCACATAAAAACTTGACATTAATAGATGCGATGTAAATACTGCTTGTCCTTGTCATTTTCATCAGTATAAGTTAAGGTGGCGTCAATCATTCTGAATGTTAAACCACATATAATAAAAAGCCATTAATTTAAAAAAATATACATATTTTTTTAGAACTAATGACAATCGGGAAGATGTAGAAATCGAGCTTAACACTACAGATTATCTCCTGCATCCTCGAGATGTAGATTTTCTGGTTTTACGCCGAGCGTCTGCTGTCGGTCTTGAAACCAGTTTTTTGTAATATGATGTCATCAAACTACAGGTGGATGTTGATTCACTTTTGTTGTTATACTTGTAACATAATATTATAAATGCAAAAGGTCTGTTATTAAATCGTACTGTAGTTGGACTTTCCTTAACCTTGTTGCTGAAAATCACGCACAAATGACATTATGTTAAGTTGTAGGTCCTTTGACACTTTCTTGTTTATTGTTGTTCCAGCAAAAGTTTTCTTTAGTTTTTTCTGCTTACAATAATGTGTTTTGAGTATCAATATCTTCTGCCCTGTGAAAGATGAAGGAATAGAAGACGTTACACTCGTCTCTGAGTTCACAGGTCTGAAATGAAATGAAATTGCTTACCTATTCTGCAAATAGATTGTCGGAATCACTTTTACATGTCATATTATAAAAAAATAGGTAAGCTAGATGAGGTCGGCGTTTCCTATGACTACTCTGAGAAGAAAGGCCGAAACACAGGTCACAGTGTATTTTATAGTCCAGACATAAACTTGGTCAAATCATATGAAGACCATGGTAGATTGATGTCTGATTCCTAGATTAACAGAGACAGCTTTTTCATCCCGGTAGACGAATAACCAATCCAACAACCACAGAATACAATTGTAGGCCTTACAACAACCTTCGTACAAAACCTTTTTGAATCTAAACCCTTCAATACTAACGCTAACTCACGGGGCAGCCATAGAAACTCAACTATAAGACATTAAACCAATGGCGTTAGCTAAGATGTAACATCGAACTAGGGCATTTCGTTACGTCATCGCCTTTCATCATGCTAGTAAATGGTTTAGCTTTAGAGAATAGGAACCAATGGTGGATAGTGTAGTTAGTACTATAGACATAGATTTTTGTAATCTAAATGAAACGTTGATTGATGAATGGTACCTAATAGGAAGACTAAAGAGACGAGATTGAGAGAAAGATGATGTCAAAAATCAGAAAACAAAAGTCATTTATTCAAAGTAGGCTTAGAATCGACACTTTTTGAACGTCAAAATTACAAAAGACAGTCGTCTTTTGTAATTTTGGGGACTCCCCAAAACGCCCGCCCTTCACCACTTCTTAGTGGCGCAACAAACTCCCCAGCAGCACAGCTGTCTGTTGTCTTCTGTCTGCAAACAGAAGATATGGCCGGAGAAGGTGAATGTGGACATGATGGCTGGTAAAGACGTATGTGGAAGAAGACATGCTGCAAATACCTGAAAGAAATTAGCCTTAGAGGAGGAAGATAGTAATGAATATAAGAATAACAGTTTAATAACGGGAAAAGTATACCTGTATGGAAGTGTAGTTAATGGTGTCCCAAATAAAACATGAAATAAATGAATTTGTTTCGTTTCAAACAAGTACATACAAACCATTTTTGCAAATGGTGCTGAGCATTATTGTAATCGGTCCATGCATACGTGACTCGAAAAAAATTTATTGGTGATAGAAAATAAAAAGATCGTAAAGATGCTTGTGCTCTTCACTTTTAGCTAACGAGCAAAAAACAATACTTGTATGAAATAAAAAATACTTTCTTTTAATACCTACTTTTTCTTAACAACAATATGAGTTATCAAGACCAAAAGAACAAAAGCGAAGGTGCGAAATAATTTGAAAACAATTGACGTTTAAATATATAATTTACATATAAAATTCACTTGTTGTTAAGCAACTGAGACGTTACAACGGAGAATGTATCTTATGCAATGGCGGGCAATCGCGAAGCATCATACGGCCGAGTGTACAACGAAGGTTGCCGAATATCGACGAAAGATTACAAGAGGCTCCATTCTCTTCTTCAGACTCTAAGGACCAAAAAACAAGAGGCTTTGTGGATACGCTAATCGTTAGTTTCAGACTGAAATTATCTACCAACATTAAAAATACTTCTTTGAAAACAAAAACATCTTCCGTTTCTATAATGTTGAATTTCTGTTATCAATACCTTCCAAGTCAATTGTTTTTATTTCGTTTTCCTGATACAGTTTAACAGTAAAATTTACTGATACAGTTTCCGTGAAATCAATATTTTTAACATAACATAATTTATTCGCATTTTATTTAACTTTAATTTCTTCAGTTGCTATGTTCGCTAATTCTACGCTAATAGTAAATCGATAAACTCGTCATTGTTATTGCAAAAAGTATGCGGGTGTAATCGCGGCAATCTCTCTTTAATTTATTCGATGTAGTCGTTCACCGACTTTCGACATTCAATAATGTACTCGCGGCCTTAGTATCTTTTTTCTTTATAACAATCTCTTTGGCTACTCGTCTTATTTAGAATTTAGAGTTCCGTACCTATAGGGTGCCAACGGGACACTGTTACTAATGCTCCGCTGTTAGTTCGTCTGTCACAGGGCTGTATCTTTTTAACTGGAATAGGTAGACATATTTACAGAGTGTGTAGGTATTACGCCGCTATAACAAATAACAACAAATAAAATTAAAAATTAAAGGGTCTCTGGTCTCTCCATACAAGAAACGTGTTTTTTTATTTACTAATGTATTTAAAAATGAAATGTACTGTTAAATATATTGTACGGTGGTAGGTACGAGTCCGATTCGCACTTGGCTGCTTTTTTTCTTTATAACATCTTTTCTTTTTGTTTTTTGAAAAACATTGCCACTCACTAGGAATTTCTCCTGTATCGTACAAACAGCCAGACCCGGAACAACTACTTGTAGGCCATACAAATATTTTTTCCGTGCGGGAATCGAACCCGCGACACGCAGCGTAGCAGTCAATCGCTCAACCACTGCGCCAACCGTGCCGTCAAATCTCTTTGGCTATTCGTCTTTTTTCAATTTCGTAACTTAAAGTGACTTGTTGCAGTTGATATTATCGTTTCTGTGTCAATTTGTTACTACATACCTACATCGATTTTGAAGTTCTACCTTAATTTGCTAGGTGGGTGTTAAAGGTCGTGGTTACGTCTCTTGTAAGGTTTGGATTGAAAAGTTGTTTAAAGTTCAGTTATTGACTAACTTGTGGAATAGAGAATGAGACGATCAACAATGAAAAAAAAAAATAAAAAAAAAACAAACAAAATAAATTGAAATGAAATGTTTATTTCTGTAAGGGCTGATTTTACCAAAGTCAGATATATTTTATCCGTAGAATAAACTTAACGTCTGACAGTTCTAGTATGGAAAATCTGTCAAAAATTCTAAATTTGCTCTCAGTATAGGAATTACTCGATGTATAAAAGTTTGGTGGAATGCACCCTTTTTTTTTTTTTTGAGGACGGGAAATCATCAAATGACTTCTCCCGCTCTGGGTGGAGCAGAAGGGAGTGTCAGACTCTTACTGACTAAAACCCACCCGTGTTCCTTCCTTAGCCCTTTATGTTCCAGGGCAGCGGTAAACCCTTTCGGATGTTCCCGCTACCCTGGCAGGCTTCGGCCCTATGGGGCCCCGTCTCTTTTGCTGACATCTCTTTGAGGCGCGCGTGGAACACGTACACGCCGTCCGGCACGGGCCTAGTCCTGATCGGACGGAGAGCTAGTGGAATGCACCCTAAGTAGATCTTTTACACGTCAATATTTTGATGGTCAATATTTTAAAAACTAGGTGGTGCCGGGGTCATGTTCTAAGTACAAACATTATATTATTAGGATTTTATGTGAGTCTAACACTGTCGATGCTAAGGCGGTTAATGGAATTGTATAAGCAATAAGATTTTAAACGTATATGTTGCAATTGAGAGACAGTCTTATGTAAGTTTACGCTCAAAAAGTGCTGATTCTCTGCTTAACTTGAATAAATGACTTTGTGAAGTGTTTCTTGAACGGAAACATTGAATTTGAATAATGTTGTAATAATTTGTGGCTTAATTGAATATATAACTATTTCCATTCTTGAATGAGCATCACTTGACCCGTGCAAGAGGTAGCTAACGGTTTATATTAATTTAATTTTCCTGGAAGCTCGTCCTGAACGTTTCTTATGAATGCTATCAAAATATTGGACCGTCTTCAGATCGTACTAACAAAAGTGAATACAGAAGATCCACCCCACTAAAATTTCGCATAATAGGAAGAACAACGTTCTTAAAATGACCCACACTACGCTTGCCTATATGCGGTCTCTACTCCAGGACTCGTCTGCTCCACCAGCCATCGATCCTTCGACAGACATAGCCAGTCCACTGCCACTGCAGTTTGCTTACTCTGCAAGCTACGTAACTCCGGTTCTTTTCCGGATAATTAAAGTAGTTGCTTCTAGCCTTCTAGGTATACATAATAAAGATTACGGAGACAGAGAATTATAGAATTCATCTTTAAACCACCTCGATCTCCATTTGCCCGCTTGTTAGCTCCTGGTACATAGCCTAAGTAGCGATGTAGCATAATGTTCTTGCTATACCAAGATTTAATTCAAGACTGTTTAGGAAAGGGGTCTTGCTTGTATCACCCCAGGTGAGTTTAACACCTGGGGTGATCACATTGTTAGAGTCTATTTCAGCTACTTTTGTATCAGCTAGAGTGAATGTTTATCCTATGGAATTTATGTTTTCCGTCTGAGCCAGTTTGGGTTTACCGAATGCAATTATTGTTAGAGACGCGCAATGTTCTCCTCTGAATATTGATTGAAAGCCTGATCGAGCCTCTGACACTATTAAATTCCATACAATTTGATATTTGATTAGGCTATATATCAAATTGAATAAGCGTCAGTATAGGTGGAATATTTTTGCACGAAATCAAGCATTATTCTAACTAGCCTTTCTGGAAACGTATTTTTTCAGTGTCAAACTCGAGAACATAAAGACCTCTTGTCTAAAAACCCTTTTGTGTTCGACCTATAAATAGAACATTGTTCAGTATTTCGGGACAATAGAACTGCTTGTACTTAATAGGGTTTTAGTAGCTCCTGTTATTTAGATGGACCTTCGAAAATATGTTGTTTTGTAAGAAGGCTCGTGGCTAAATAATAACAGCCGCATGAGTTGATCGAAAGCTAAGCTACGCCTCGGTCGGTTCGAGGATGGGTGACCATCCATTAATAATTGAGACCACTCAATGTTTCGGAAAGCACGTTAGGCCGTTGGTCCTGACAGTCATTCGTAAATGGTATATGATTTTATTTATGTAAGTAGGTTTGTACAAACACTTACACGTAAATCATATTTTTAAAAACTATAGTTTCATCCTAGTTTATCATCTGTGACTTCAAGTGACAGCTATGTGAACAGAACCCAGCAATGCATAAATATGTAAGCTGTCGCGCCCTTTATGCCTGGAGGCTTTTAGTTAGGTAGTAAGTTTTTATTTACATTTTAGTTTTAATTATTTTTTAATTGAGTACGTATAGTTTTTATTATATTTGTTGGTATATTGACGTGGCTAGCTGACATATGGCAAATAATTTAATTTTATGTACTGTGCCTTGTAATGTTAATTACTTAACACCCATTGTATACAATCAAGTATCAAGTGTTTTCTAACTGAACAGACAGCTGTGCTGCTGGGGAGTTTGTTGCGACACTTCTTCTTCCCAGCGATAGCACTAGGAAGTGGTGAAGGGCGGGCGTTTTTGGGGACTGTCTTTTGTAATTTTGACGTTCGAAAAGTGCCGATTCTTAGCCTAATTTGAATAAATGTCTTTTGAATTTGATTTTGGTTTAGATGAGGTCGACGTTACCTATCAACTACTCTGAGAAGAAAAGGCCGAAACAAACTCAGAGGTCACAGTCTCCTTTAAAGTCCAAACATTATCTTGGTTAGATCATGTAAAGACCCTGTAGATTGGTGTCTGATATGAAATTTTGAGGAAATAACCATACAGATGGGGTGGACCTGTCCAGTCAGTGCACGCATTTGTCAGTAACCGTGCAGCTCAACTCGGAACTTAAGGAGCTGAACAATTCGACGAACAATACTTTTCGTAGATCTTTGGCAGTCGTTACGGGTAGTCGGAAGCCCAAAAGTCACACAACTAGTCTTACGCAGGGGTATCGTATCACCCAGTTAAACTGGGTTGTGGAGGTCAGATAGGCAGTCGATCCATGTAAAATACTGGTATACAGCTGCATCCAGTAAGACTAGAAGCCGACCCTAACAAAGTTGCGAAAAGGCTAGGCGGATTAATCAATGGACGTTGTGACTATCATTGTAATGTAACATACGTCGATATACTTACGGTAAGTACTTCCAAGTGTGTTAATTAAGGTTTTAGTTCAAGCGGGCCTAAAAACTTTATTGTACGTACAGTCAGCATCAAAAGTCAATTAACACTGTTACTTTTACAAATCATCTAAATTGATACAAAATGATGGTAGAATGATACATTGGTTTTCTCTATTTCATGTAATAGCAAAGAGTTAATTATTCTTAAATATCTTATTAATATAAGCTTTTTAAGAATATTTTTCTCAATAATTAAGATTTAAACAACTAAAGTGTTAACCGACTTTTGATGCTGACCGTACTTGCTAACCGTTACCATGGCAACCATGTGTTTATTCACAAACAAAAACCTATAAGTATTTGGTAGCGAACCTTTTACGTAACATGAAACCTTTGTAATAGGTACTAGAATTTTTATGAACAGTTCAGTCATTTAATTATATAGTTTCTGTCACCAATTTAGGCTGGTCTGTCCCGGGTGCTGTTATTCAGCAGCCTAAAAGCCTGCCAAACTTAATATTGCCCTTATTTTGGATTTTTGCTGTCAGAAATTAGTCGTTCTATGAAATATATTAATTCAATGAGGCCTGACAGTCAGACACGTGGAGCACGACAAAATTATATCGTCACATTATCTCGCACTGAAAGGAGATGGTGACCAAGTATATGTATAGTCGTGTTTTGTTTCGGCACGTGAAAGTATATTGGGAATTTTTGTCGCGTTAGCTCCGGGTGAATAGACTTCGAGGCAAGGTCCTTGCGTGGGTTGTAAATAGACTAACTAGAAACATGATTAAACTATTCCCTTTTCCTTTATACAAACAAGCCTCGCCACGTGTAGGTACTAGCGATAAAAATAGAGATAATAAGACTGAAATAAAAACAAGACTTATTGTTTTTAATTTTACATACAACATAGTTTTTTACACAGGTAAATACGTTCTATTGTCATATTTTTTGCAGTAAAACGTAGTTTGTCCTTAAGATGAATGAGTGTTGATCTTTGAGTATGAATGATACAAGCTGTATATAGAGCTTAGTGAATGTTGTTACTAAGGTAATATTGAGTCTTTGTTACTTGTTAAATCTATACATTTATGATAAATTGAAGTCGCTTTTCGTGATTGTCTATGTGATTGCGTTGTTCTTCTAAACTACACAACGGAATTTGATATTGTTTTCAACATAATTTAGAAAATTGATTCCAGCAGGTATAAGAGTATAATTTTTACCTTAGATATTCATTAATATTTACCTTAGATATGATAAAGAAATCTCCATGTTTTGTCAAGTCGTAAAAACTGTATGAAGCAGGGGTCGCACTATGTATATAAATAGCAGATTTCATTTAGCCTCATATCGTTTGCAAACACATATCTATGCCAGTATTTTTATGTTACTTGTGCTAGTTTCGAAACTAGCACATGTATCACCTGCTAAGCTGCGGTAACATCAGCTTAATACATTTATAATACCTCATCATAAGTCATCATGATCGCATCCACCTGCGTTACGGCCTGTGTCAAAGACAAGGTTGAACAATACCTCAACGTTAATCGATCGTAGTAGGTATGTTTCTGTTACTTCAGAATTCCTTGAAGGAACTTCTTGTGTGTTTGTGGCCAAGATTTTTCTAGAAAAATATATATACAGTGTTGTTGTTGCATTTAGGGTGGGTTCACAGCGGTCCATAATATTTGTTTAGAAGCCATTTATTATTCTTTTCTAATAGGATATGTTAACACCTTGGCACGACAATTCCTGTTGGTATTTTGTCATAATTAAGTAACACATGCTCTTATTAATACTTTAAAGCTTTAATAAATCAGTTGAACTCATCATTCATGTTTATAACGACGATAGTCATTTGGTTTTTAACAACGTTTTTGCTTCATATTTTTCATTATGTTTGTTTTTGAAGGTGACAATTCGAATTAACGTTTTTGTCATGGGTTGGCAATGAAAGAGCGTTATACTGACGTCATTTTGTAGTTAGCTAGCAGTCGAGGTGACAGATCAACGATATTGAACTGTATGTAGCTGACCTGATTCAAGGGTGTTTTTAAATAGAGTATATTTCCGCTGAACACTATGATGATGAGCATCAAAACTATAAGATTGTTGACTGTCAATGTTGACAATAATCTACTGTGAAATATGTCTATACATAGGACGTAAAGGTTCTGCCTTCAGGGTACCCAGGGTGCTTTGAATCTAGTGTCTTATTGTATGGGAAGAAAGAAAATACGTTTATTTGCGGTAAACATGACGTAAAGATGGAACACAGACACTGAAAAAGAACAAGTTGGGGAAATATATGCGTGTCATCCAAGCAAAACGACCATCGCTCAGAAGCAGCAGCATAATGCTACGAGGCAGAGTCCCAGCGCTGGTTTTCAGCGACAACCGGCGTTGACGTGATGGCGTCAACCGGTGCAGCATACAATTAGATAAAATAACATAATCCTACTATATAGTATTATAAACGTGAAAGTTTGTATTTATGAATGGATAGATGGATGTTTGCTACTCGAATTAACGAATTAGGATGAAATTTGGCACACAGATGGTTTATAACCGGGTTTAACATAAAAGATATTTTTTATCCCGATATTCCTACGGGATCGAAACGTATGCAGGTGAAACCGCGGCGCGCAGCTAGTTAGAAATAAAATGAATACACACTACCTAGCACCCACCGATACCTAGCGTATGGGCATGCTACTCAGACTTGCTTCACCTGGCTTGGGTTACTGCCTTTTTTCTTAATTATGCTGATATCTTAGGAGCAGTAATTGCATCCGCTCATTACGTAAATTAGGTGATTCAAGTACCTTTCCCAGTTAAAGCATCGGCTTAGTTTCTCATTTAAATTGTAAATGCAGAACGAATCCGTGTAAAGGGAAATGTAAACGAGGTGCCAGTAATCTGCTCACGCGCATACTGAGCCAAGCTTATGTACCTTTGAGGAATTTAACGTAACATAGTACTGAGACCTGACATTAACAATAGAGCTTTTTATTGTTTATTTTTATGTACATTGTACACCAGAAAATACAACAAAAAATCTTCTATTACTCGTGTCGATGGCTTATATCTTGTTTGACCAGTTGTACCGCTCTGTCGTTTGCCTTATTTATGTCCTATCTTACCAAAAAAAAAAAAAATTACTCCTAAATTATAGGAAATTTTCACATTTATTTCATAATTCTTTTCATCGTTAAATAAGTCGGGAACCAGAAAACTGATTTTTGGGCGCCATTTTTCCAATATGGTGGCGCGAGTGGCAAAGACACGAAGTGGCAAAGTAAAGATTAAAAAAGAGCACAAGGATATCAATAAAATCACCAATTTCCAAAATTCTCGGTAAAATTTTCTAGGTAAAACCCCCTTTTTGAGGCATTAAATGACTGTATTACTTATCGAACTTTCTCGGAACATATAACATCAAGTTGTGTCAATACATCAGGTTTTTTGGCGCTCTAAGCTCCAATGAAGGTCTCACTATTAAGTGCCTGATAAAATCTACATAAATCGATACTCTGGGAAAACCAACGATTGCTATTTGCAGCTACTATCACGCTGAGTAAACGGTCGTTGACCTGAGATGTCACTAAAGACTGTTTATTCTAAAATAGCATCTAAATAAGTAAAGGCTCCCGCAGACAGGCGCGACAAGTCTCTAGCAGAACAATTTTTATGAAAACTTCATGGAAATTGTTCTATCCGAATCGCGTCGCCCCGTAACATCGCCTGCTCTCGCAGCCAGGCGATGTGACGGGGCGACGCTATTGCAGGCAGGCGATGCTTTGGCAGGTCAGTTCCTAGTTTACAACTCTTGCAGAATAGTCCATGATACGCAATGCTCGCGATATGCGTTCAGTGTGTCCAATACTTTATCCTAGGTAGCTCCTAAAAAATTGGAACTACTCGCCCGTTTTCTTTCTTCTCCAGAAGAAATATGCCCCTCATCAAGGAAAGTTCACCAACAAACATCTTTCTTGCAAACAATTACTCGTAGAAATCGAATCTTACACAAGGTTATATGTTAGAGTACTAATGCCTATACTTAATTACTGTTGCTCGGTCACAACTTAGTAAGTGCTATGTTATCCTGATACATCTTAACCGACACATTCTCCCATACAAAAATCTACTCTATTCCTGAGTTGTAGGGTAGATTTTCCATTGAGTGTGAATGTAAGATAAGTTATATGTTGGAATACAAACATTGTGGACAGTGAAGCCTTATTGTAAATGAATCTATGTACGTAAAAATCGATATTGCGTTGGCGGATGCTCGCTCAAGGGCGAAACGTATCAAGTACTCTTCAATCGAGCGGTTTGCATGCCCTATCAGTAGCTAACGTGCGTAGGTTTACTATCAGTTCGATGTACATTACGCGTAAAGTTAGGTCTTCCGACAGTATTGGTCAAACAAAAGTAGTAGTGTATGAAAAATTCTGGCTATTGATTTTTCGTCCTTTTGTTGTGTTTGGTGTTTCTATTTCTAGGTATCTTAGTGACTATCGTCGACTATTCGTAGGTTATTTTGGGTGGAGTTGATTAATGTCTTCGCCCTAGGAACGAAGTGGAACGGCATCAATTAGACTACCATTAACATCCTATTTTTATTTCCAACTTAATAATGCTGGATTAAGAATACTTACCAGGATCCCTTTTATTAAAGTATAACTATTTCTCCTCTTATATACATATAGGGTACCGTGGTAGGGACATCGACGCGCAAACTACGCCATGAATTCACCACATGATAGCGTAGAAATTTTTCGTCGGAAAAAATCTGTTGTTTCGTAGAAATGAACAATACATGCGGGGTCAAAATGTATGGAACAGCATTAAAAAAAAAAATAACCTTTGAAAACAATTTCAATGCAGGTTCAGAAGCATGTAGGTACTGCATCTGGTAATAGAATGCGCGTCGATGTCCCTGGCACCCTGTATACTTCAACTTCAATACGGTCGTCGAGGACTTGAGTTCACAATTTCAGATAAATGGCCTGCCTCACTTGCTTGAAAATCTCTCTCCTAAATCGAGGACACCTTACAACACTTGGCTATCAAGGTCTATCTACATCAACATCCTCAAATTCTCACCAAAACAACTAATTCAATGAAAACCCACAAGCACCATGGACCTTGAGGTAACGCCAGGCGGATCCCGGCGTGATTACTATACGCAGTTAGCTACCTCATACGTAGGGACAGTTGCTAATAGGATTACGTTTCGTTTTCGTTCAGCCGTTTTTGAAACACGATGTTTTTGAGCTGTTCGTTGTAGGAATAATTGGGTTTATTAAGGATTTTGGGAACTGGTCCTTGGCGGCTTTGAACTGAGAGAAGTGGAATGAGAGTGTGGGAGCTGGGAGCCCTTTGCCCTGCTGTGGGACATCACAGGCTGATAATAATAATAATCACAACACACTACCAATGATGACCAACATAAGCAAAAGTTAGAATACTGGAAAAAGAAAGCGTTGCATGGACGGCACCCCCATGATCTAGAACAATCTCATATAGATACAATAGCGTCATATAAATGGCTTCACATCATGGAAAATGAAATCAGTCCTCATAATTAATTCTTCTTAAAAAAAAACACCACAGACACGCTATATTGACTTAGCTTGGGCCCGTTAATGTAGCTTAAACTAGCTAAAGAGCTAAGAAAAAAAATTTACAAAAAAAAAAAAAAAAAGTATTTTGGAGAGAGTGATGACAAAGGACATAGGCGATGCCCTCATAGGATCAGGGATAGTGAAGATATGTCGCAGTCATGATCGACGAAGACTTTAGAAATAAACGTGTTATGTTAGTAATGCAACTAATAAGTGGTGATATAATAATAAGTCTGATAGATATACAGGCACAAATATGTGAGCACCATGTATCTATCACATAGTTAATTTATATGTCATGGTTTCATTAATCCATTTTAATTCTTTTACCTATTGTGGTATAGTAATTTTATTTTTAGGTGCATCGTCTTCACATATAATTATATAATTAATGTATGCAAAATATTGTAAAACATTTTAAAAGAGTAACGGTGGAGTTTCTTGCCCATTCTTCTCCATACGAAAACTACCTTTTGGAAGGTGCGACTAGAATCAATTTTATTTTAATTTTATTTTTGACATTCAAAAGTGCCTTTTATGTGCCTATTTGAAATAAATGATTGTCAAATCATTTATTTGACTTTGCACATACTTACCATGAATTCAGCACATGATTCTAGAGCCCCTAGCGTAGAAATTAACCTCGGGTTATCAAAAAATACCTAAACCAATAACCTACGTGGTTAAATGTATGGAATAGCAATTTTTTTTTAATAACCGACGAAATATTTCAACGCTGGAGCGTTCAGAATCGTTTACTGAATTCATGGTAACATATTGCACGTAGATGTCCCTGCCACTCTGTATATTTACATTCCTGTTCGAAGAGATACTACTATCTACCAGACTAATGATATTTCTAGCACCAAGAAGAATAGCTATCTATATTATAATTTGTTTTGACTTCTCTAGACTGAGAAGTACAGCATACAGTAGAAGTACATGAGAGTCTTTTACTTTGTTACTAAAGTTAGCAAAGATTTGAATAAAAACCTTTTAAATTTCAAGGTTTGTAGACAGCTGATAGCGTGACCGTTGACAGAGGAGAATGGAAGAAGAAAACGTGTTGCGCCGACCACAAGTAACATGGGATAAGGGCAGGAAGAAGAAGATAGACAGCTGTAACTTTATTTACCATCAGGTCGCCCGTCGACCAATTTGTCACCTTGTTAAATAAGACAAGAACATCGAACTCAACACTTCATTTGAATGAATACCAAAATATAATATGTACATTAATCGGACAAAAACGAATCATGCACGATTTGGTTTCTTTTTCCGTACAATCTAAACTTAATCGTACTGATACATAATATATTTATATATGTATAAAATGAAAACCTGTTGTATTGTCATCGCGCAGTCTAACAATACAAAGTATGACAATCAGTAAGGTCAAACGCTTGACATAGCGACCTCTAGCCAACAGAAAAATAATATGATATAATTCCGTCATTGTATAATAATATGAGCAATTTATTTAATAATCAACTTCTTTGATTGGTTTATTACGGTTTTTGGTCGAAATTGCAATTGGTTTTTTATTACATGGGATTTCCTATCGGCAAAAATGATTTCTATATAAACTGTAATTCCTTATCTGACCCCTTTAGGGGATGCATTTTCAATGAACTTTCCTTAGTGCTTTCGATATATTATGTACTTTTATGCAAAATTTCATGTCCAAGGCTGCGGGATATTCGAAAGAGGTACCGTGGCCCTTGGCACAGGCAACTGAAGGAACACGGGTGGGTTTTAGTCAGTAAAAGTCTGACACTCCCTTCCGCTCCGCCCAGAGCGGGGGGGTCATATGATGATTTCCTACCCAAAAAAAAAAAAAGTCAAAAGTCAAAGCATTTGTTTCAAATAGATATAGAAAAGGCATTTTAACAAAATACAATTGATTCTAGGGGTCGACAGTGTCAACTGTCACATTGATCGTGTAAGTGAAAATAGACGTAGCGCCTCTTCAAAATGGCAATGAGTGAATTCGCAAAAATACTGATAATTATTCTTTTTATGTTATAGTGTAGATTTGAGTTGGCTTTTGGTATTTTGTGTTTTTATTGTATATAGGGAAATTAGTAAAGTAGTTATTATTTTTAAATGTATTATAAGTACCTACTACTAGTTTTTTTACGTTTTTCATAGTTTTAAATTGTATATGTTAATTTTAAGACCACGCTATCGCATCAGGTTTAACCTGTAATGATTGTAATTGGAGATTTTAATAAATAAATGTACTGTAATGTAATGTATCGTATGGAGAAGAATGGGCAAGAAACTTAACCATGCTTCTATACCCAGTGGTTTAGGCAATGCGTTGTCCGTCAGTAAATTAATTTAAGATTTTATTAATCTCTTCTGCAACAACCGCCTTATTCACGACGTGAAACAATGTTTGCAAAACTATGTTGCAACCTGTAAAACTAGGAACTTGCTATATTACAGTATTTGGATGCTGTAACCAGCAAGTTAGTAAATAGCTACTTTTACAGATTTTTTACCATTTTCCTCTGTAGAGTTATAACAAAGTTGTAAAGAAGAAAGAAAGAAAGAAAATACATTTATTTGCGGCAAATATGATGCAAAGAAAGAACACAAAAAAACAAGTTGGGGGAAATATGCGTCACATCCACGCAAAACGGCCATCGCTCAGCATAATGCTAAGACCGAAAACCAGTGCTGGTTTTCAGCGGTTGTGAGAAGAAGAACTTACGTACTTGAAAAATTCATAAATCATTATATTTTTCAATTTCCGGAACCTCGACTACCTCAGTTCAAAAACCATTTCTATATTACTCCTAAAATAAAATCGTATTAACGTTCCAATTTGACACAAAAGGCTATGGCAGCTTTGTCAACAATACACCACACGATTATTTCGCAAAGAGACTTCCAATTATCATCCTCGCTGCGGTCCCCGATAACTGTGTGATCATTTCAAACCTCTTTTGTGACACAGAACGACCAACCTTTTATTATATTTCATTGAAAAATAAAACCAAACCTATACAGAACATCTCCGATGGAAATTATACCCTGTTCTTCTGATGTTAAGGTTGGGTTTCAGTTGTAGGGTTTGAAGGATTTAGCGCTTTTTAGAATTAAGGATTGATGTGTGCAGTAATAAAGCGTATGGTAAAGGATAGTGTGAATCACGACGTCTGCATTATATTGGACAGTTCGTGATTGAGCCGCTTTGATGAGGAATATTCTGCGCGTTCAGTATGAGACTGCAAACACAGTATGGCAATGCTAAACGTTGACATTCAAAAGTGCCTTTTATGTGCCTATTTGAAATAAATGATTTGACATTGACTTTGTTGCTTCAGAAGAAATAAACGCAAACAATTGCCAATGCGAATCCTCGCTAAAGCAGTCTGCTTGGCAACTTCAAAATGATAGTATTTGCAATTCCAGGGTTATATATATAAAAACGTATAAGCAATAGGTATATATAAAAACGTATAAGCAATAGGTATATATAAAAACGTATAAGCAATAGGATTCAAGCTGGATTGACCTTAATTTCTGGGAAGACTAATAGGCGGTTCTTATAACCAGAGTCTGCCCTATATTATACGTAACATAGAAATTACTTTTCATCACGCTACATTTTGTTCCCCAACACGGTCTACCGCGGCTAGTATAATTCAACCGAACTGTCTGGGAATACAATATCGAAAACAGACTATGACAAGTGGTCAAAAAAATGCTTAGTAAAATAACTATCTAAGGCTTCTGCCCAAAAAACGTTGGCCTTAAAATGGATATACGTATAATATTATGAATGTAGAATGTAAGAAAGAAAGAATAGTATTAAAGAATTGTAGTACGTGGTATAAGATACAGGTTTCTAACCTGCACACAATAAAATTGAAAACAAATGACACTGGCTGGCAACACAGTTTTAACTAGTGCAGGAGCTAGAGAATTCCATACTCTGGTGTACAAATTGTTTTATGTCAATAAATAATTGTTATGTTTTTTTTTTTTACTGTTGTTTAATGTTGATGTGCCTGTGACGTGACCGGGCCGTGGCACACACACAGGGCAGGCACTGAAGCTCCGTTGCCGGCCCGGACACAGACGTGTGTGAACGAGTTCATATAAAACTGTACACTTTATTTTGAGCGCCTGACGGAACACGGTCTGAAATAATTTACTTAAAGAACTAGCCCGTGTTCGAATCTACGACCTACAACTCGTAAGTCGCGGTCGTTTCCACTGGGCCACCATACTTAGCTCGATTTCAGCAACTATTGACAAACAAAGACAATTCGCGTTCACGTTCACTTTCTGTATATTCCTATCAGCCCTCACAGTGCTGCTTCGTGACACGTCTCATTTGTGTAATAGCCACACTATTTGGTAAGAGATTGTGATAAACGCCTTAATTTATAATAAATAAAGGTACATTACATGGTACCAATAACAAGTACACAAAGAAACAAACACGCAAGGCGATTTTGGGGACTGTCAGCAAAAAGATAGCTCATATTGTAAAGAATACTTTATGATGACTCATAATATAGAAACACTGATTAAAATATATGTAAAGAAAGAAAGAAAATACATTTATTTGCGGCAAACATGACGCATAAAAAAGAACACAAAAAAAATAACAAGTTGGGGTAAACATGCGTCCCATCCACGCAAAACGCATCGCTCAGCAAATGCCGATAATATAGTAGATTAAACTTATAACTATAAGGAAGGCCTGGACAGGATAGGCATAAAACAGTAAAAATGGTCCTGCTATTAAGCTTGACAAAAAAGGCTGTGTTATAATGATGATAATAATCAGGTAATCTTTAAATGTTAGAAGTTACAGCAAAAAAGAAACAAACCAACCCCAAATAAGTTAAACAATTAAAACACGCAATGACGCCACTAAACACTACCTACCTCAATGCAAATCGAATGCATACAAAAATATAACAGAGTAGCTACGTAACTGAACAGTGTGCCAACGTGCTTGGCTAGTATCCAGATCTTCCAATCTCTGCCGCGTTGCGAAGTAGGTGCAGGTAGGTTAGGCACTAGCAATTGATACGCAAGGGAAAGGTACGCCGAAGAAATTGTAGCAATCGTTCGTTACTTTGTAAATTATGTTGTGAAGTTACTATATCGTTTAGAAGTTGTTTCGATACGCGGTTTTGCTTTAGACATTTCAATTTCGCGTTCTGTTACTTGCACTAGGAACATTAGTTAAAGCTTAGTTGTGAGTTAGATTGTCGTTTTATAGCATTGTTAATCATCATTCACATTCCCCAGTTTTTGGTCGCACAACCTAAACCTACCTTTCATGCCATTCTTTCATGCGTTTGGCGTTTCTGTCCGAATATTCCCGACACGCTTAATGTCATTGACCCATCTTGCACTCTCCAATTTTTGTTACCTGAATAAAATGTTTCAAATGAATAATGACATTTTACGTTTCATTAGAAAGGTCCTTTATAACTGGCTGCAAATGTAATCTTGTTGTGCAAGGACTTCCAGGATGAGATTGCAGTTGAACAACCCTTTAGGGAAATACTGATACAATTACACTGGTTGCGAATGGATTGCGTACTCGTAGGACCTTTTTTTACTATTTTTTTTTGGTTGGGAAATCATTAAGTGACCTCTCCCGCTCTGAGCTGAGCGGAAGGGCGTGTCAGACTTTTACTGACTAAAACCCACTTGTTCCTTCAGGGGCCTTTGTATCTCTTTCGAACAACCCGCGGCCCTAGCGGACCCCGTCAGTTCGTGCTGATATCTCTTTGAGGCGCGCGTGGAACACAAGGCACCGTCGACCCGGGCCTGGTCCTTACCGGGCGGCGAGCTGTCCATTGCTCGCCGCCCACAAGCTCGCGCCTGCGGTGGCCGGGAGTCGGCTGTTGACTCCAGGGCGTCTCCTGCGGCGACTAGGGGCGTAGGACCTAAGTATGTTGCATGAGTAGCACAGAAGGATTCTTTTACTATCTTCTGAATATAATCTCTTAGTTGCCTTTGGATATGTTTATGTCCCTCTCACCAAGAGGAGGCCTGTGATATAATATAATGTTCCCATTGCTGGCCGGTTGCCCAGCAATGGGAACATTATAGGCTGATTATGTTATCTGTTAAAAGGAAAGACTGACGGATTTCTTCTTGGTTCTCCTTGGTTGGTTGGCATTCCTTCAATCTTTCTCTCCTAATCCTTTTCTGACTTGAGTTACTTAGACCTATCATGAATCATCATCATGATCATGAATATCCCTTGTTATTTCATGTTCATCTCTTCCCACATCAATCAATGAACACATTATCAATATCAGTTTGACAATTGGTAATAAGCACATGCAAAACGGCTTGTTAAAAACTTTTTCGCAAAAAAAAAAACAACCGACTCCCAAAAACGACACTACAAAGTGAAAAATAACTTTAATTTCGGAAGTCGGTGGTAAACAACGAAAATCGACAACGACACCGTCAATCACACACAAAAACAAAAACTTTTTTTGCAATTAATTTTTTATTTTTCACTTTTAAGTTGTAATTTTTACCAGTAATTTTTTCAAATCGGTTGGCAAGCGACGGATTTATGCGCGAACAAACTTAAAAAAATAAAAAATTAAAATACAAACATCCGAATTGAGAACCTCCTCCTTTTTTAGAAGTCGGTTAAAAATAGTGCGATTTAAATACTCGTATATGAACAGCCTTGACATTTGGCTAACGACGCCAATCCTATCGCGGATATTTCAGTGTTATTATTTTTAGGGTTTTTTTTATTATATGTGTCATCTGCGTTGTATTTATATGTTTATGCTTTGTGTAGCTGCGTCGTCGTAAGCAGACTTTTTTTTTGTGAATTGGACGTTCTTCTGGCCACTCGACCAGAGTTATAAAGGACGTAGTAAGTATAAGTAACAATAGGTAAGATGAAACCGATGTAGCTTAAGCTAAAAGATAGAGTATACAGTTATTTTGTGTTTGAAAATGTCATTTGTGAAAATTTGCATTTTCACGAATGATTTAGCACTGTTCTTATTACCATTCGCTCCAAACATTCCACTGCAAAGGTCAAAGAGCAAATGCCACCCCAATTCGCAATTAATATTCAATTTTGAATGGAGATGAGTGATGAGGAGATGAATGATCCCAAAATTGTTTATATTTCACCTGAAATTTTCATCATAAACGGACCCTCTTTTTCTAAAAGATAAATAAACCACCTACGCGCAATGGCCTTCATACTTACGAAATATATACACGTAAACGCATATGTATATAAGTAATGAACGTAATACTCTTACGATTTTCCGGGTCAACAAACTTGAATAAAAAAATAAAAGTGTATGCAACAAGTTCAGAGCCTAAGGACCTGATCGTAAGGTGTTGTTACTCGTTTCGGTTTATTTTTTATGCTCAGAATAACTTATTGAGTAATGCGAGTAATATGTTGGTTGGACATTGATTGTAGATATTGTTTGACGTCTAGTACAAGGATTGATTCGACTTGTCTTTGAGTGTGATTAACAGGATGAATGATTTAATAGTTTAATCAGCCTGTAAATTCCCCGCTACAGGGACAGTAGTCGGAATAGGCTGTAATCTACCACGCGGGCTCAGTGCGGGTTGGTAGATGTCACATATCTTCGGATTTTTGATTTTAGGACATGCCATTCCCTCAGGATATTTTCCTCCACCGTTTTGAGAGCAGAATTTTGTAACATTTAAATGTGACAAAATTCGTGATTTTTGTCACTTAGTGCGTAAGGCCTTATTGTTTGCCTCAGGTTAACACAAGTGTCTTCTGTAACAGGGAACGCTGATTGGTGGCAAAAAAGGTACGATGCTAAGACTCCCTAGTTATACTTCAGTGTTTTTTCATCTTTCATACCACTGTCTTTTAGAAGACAGCTGCACAGGTCGATCGATCAGGTTAAGCTACGCTTGCCGCGGTTGGTCTGTGAATGGGTGACCATCTTTACATACCGTGCTTTCCGAGGCACGGAGGGGCCGTTCCTCGGAAAGCACGTTAAGCCATTGGTCGCGGCTGTCATTCGTGGATCTTTGACAGTCTTACGGGTTAGTCAGGAGCCCGAAAGTCTGACAACCAGTCTTACCAAGCTAACTGGGGTTTAACTGGGTTGTGGAGGTCAGATAGGCAGTCGCTCCATGTAAAATACTGGTGTTCAGCTGCATCCGGTTAGACGGAAGCTGACCCCAACATAGTTGGGAAAAGGCTAGGCAGATGATGATGTGGTGTTCTATAGGGGCATTATCTTGATTTCTGCCATTTCCATCGATTTAGTTCCAATCCCATTCAGCATAAGATCTCGTATCTTTTAGTACAATCGACTTAGCTTTTTGTCATGTTTAGACATGTCACTATCTGGTCTTGCTTCAGTAATATTAGCAAAAATATGTTATTTAAATTATACTACAAGTAATTTATTAGCCATAAAAGCATTTTTACGATCCTAGTTCTGCTATAGATATCATTAATAATTTGGTACACATTTCACTCAAATGTTATCTGGTGATAATGTGTCTTATCTCTCAAAACCTGGGAAATAAGCACCTGTAATTTGTCTAGATTATTTGGAACACACTAGACTGTAGATAAAATTCAGGGTGCTTTACTGACCAAACATAACATGGTTACATACAAATGCAAAAACTGTGACATTTCAATGGTTGTTTAGTAATTTAGGGCAGTGCTGAAGTAGGGTGAAAAAACATTGCGAGCAGTCCTGCAGCCTAATTGCGTACCTACACACTATTAATCACAATCTGAATCATTTTGAAGGATATTGCCAATCCATTGCTTCCTAAGTTCGAAAAATGTGTCTGCTCAACGATATTTTGACAGTCCAACAACATTCATTGCGTAAATAATGCAATGAATGTCTACTACTATCAAAATGAAAGCCTTTGCTTCTGTTAGTGACACTAACAGAAGCAAAGGCTTAAAGGCGTAACACACTTACTTAGTGTGTTACGCAACTACCTCGATGTACAGGATGGTCCAAAATTGTCGCCAAGTGTAGCGATTTAACTTCTCTCTATTTGAATGTTTTTTCTAACATTGAGGGTAGTACAGGCCGATAATTTTCTAAGTCCATTACCAGAGGGCCTAGTCAAGTGATAATCGCTTTCAAAGCGTTTCGTATTTTTGCAACGACTTTCAACAGAATTGAAAGAAGCTTTTCGGTAGCTTATGTCAATTCAGTACATTTTTGATTTTTCCGCCATCGTTTTCTAGGCCCTAAGGACCTTATTGATAACAAATATTTGTAAGTCCTACATGTATTTGTTCTGAGTCTGGGTGTTTTTCTATCTATAATATGTATGTATTTACAAAAAAAAAAAATGTATATAAGTAGTTTATCAGCCATCTTGTTACCATAACACAAGCATTAGGTTGCTTAGCTTGGGACTAGATGGCGCTGTGTGAAATGTCCAGGGATATTATTATTATTATTTACAAAAAAAAGCTAAAATGTTTACGTTATACAATTGGGTAATCATACCAGCTACATCTAATAAAATAATAAAAAGCCTTACAATATACGCACGATGCACTTGACGAAGGACACTCTCGTCAATCATAGTAATGACAGTGTTGTGTGTAGCGGCCATCATGGACCGGACGTGACGTCGAAAGTACGCCGCGTGTTAATATCATGTAGTTGTCATTGTAGTGGATGAAGACGACAGAGGGATTATTATGATTATATTCGTATTGTGCAAATGCATGAAAGGGTGGGACAATTTGCTAACATTTGAAGGCAAAAATTAGAATGGAAGGTCAATCCAACTTACGAGTATAACTATAGTTGAGAAAACCCTAAAGACTATTGGTGTGTACTGGAAAAACACATGGGCTGCGACAGGAAACATTTTACTATATAGACCTTTCATTCAACCTTTTTGTTGGATCTTGGACCTGAAGCTTGGCAGTTGCGCTTGCAAAGTTGTGACTTGCAACCATGGGGCATTTACATCTCGTTTTTTTTGAGACCGGTTGTAAGCCTACTATTGTTTGTAGTGGGTGCGATAAAAAAGTTATCTTATTAAATAGCAAGTAATTAGTACTTTTTGGGGGAAGTGGTGCTAATGTTAGGTTAGCCTTGAAGTGTCAGGTGGAGTAGACAAAAACATGGTTTTGGCGCCTATATGATGAGGTTCTATCCGGTTGTAGGTTTTAATTAGCAGTTAGCAAATATGTCATGTAGAACAGAGGTGACCTAGTGATAACGCCGCCGACTTACGAGTCGCAGGCGCTTTACTTCGTGTAAATATTTTTTTCACCACTGCTCTCAAAACGGTGAAGGAAAATATAGTGAGGAAACCGGCATGTCCTAGAACCAAAAATTCGAAGACATGTGGCACCTACCAACTCGCATTGGGTCCGCGTGGTGGATGACGGCCCACTCCCTCTCACGGAGAGGAGGCCTGTGTCCCAGCAGTGGGAACATTATAGGCTGATTCTACTAAATCAAAGCCCGCACTAATCTAATATGGTAAAAATTTGTTGCAATATCAACCGTAACGACAACAAGATCAATTAACTTATAATTTTATAAAAATAACCGTATAAGATTCGACTACAAACGGACACGAGCAAAGAATTCCATAAATACAGTCACATCAAAATATTGGAGCAAAAACGTCACTGACCTTAAAATTATGTATTAAAAGATGTAAACAGGAAAATGATTAATTAAAACGTTCGGTGTGTTATGTAATAATTGCCTGTTTTCACTTTTTGTTCGTGTTCTGCTAGTATTAATAGTATTCGTTTTGTTTGGACGGAGTGCTTGTACCCTGCCTTTGCGATGTATTTGCCAAACATGTAAACAAATATGAGTTATTGGAAAAATAACTTTAATACCTACACAATAAAGTTCAGTTTACGCTACAACTTCATTTATTTATATAACTTTTTCAATAGTACTAGTCACTCTGAAATCAACTTGATTGTCACTTCACTAAAGTTGATATTTGTTTAACATGAAATAACATCGATTGAAAACATGAATTTGAATAGACTTTAGGTGCAAGATTATTGATACCTTGTACAAGGGTGTTTAGGGGTCGTTTTTTTTGGCCGAATAATGACGAATAAGAGCTACTTTTGCTCCATCCACCTTTGGCGTTTTTAGTATGTTGTGTTCTCTAGTAATGGCATAATTTCACCACCACTGCTCTCAAAACGGTGAAGGAAACCATCGTGAAGAAAGCAAACATTCAAAGATATGTCATATCTACCAACCCCCACTGGCTCTGCGTGGAGGATTAAAGTCCATTCCCTCTCACGGAGAGGAGGCCTGTGTCCCAGCAGTGGGAACATTATAGGCTAATTATGCTACACATGCGTGCACTAATAGAGGGGCCCGTGGCTAAATAATAACAGCCGCACAGGTCGATCGGTCAGGTTAAGCTACGCTTGCCGCGGTTGGTCTGTGGAGGGGTCTCAGTATGTAAAGATGGTCACCCAGACCATCTTTACATACTGAGACCCCTTCTTGCCTCGGAAAGCACGTTAAGCCGTTGGTCCCGGCTGTCATTCATGGATCTTTGACAGTCGTTACGGGTAGTCAGAAGCCCGAAAATCTGACAACCAGTCTTACTAAGGGGTATCGTATTACCCAGTAACTGGGTTGTGGAGGTCAGATAGGCAGTCGCTCCATGTAAAATACTGGTATTCAGCTGCATCCGGTTAGACTGGAAGCCGACCCCAACATAGTTGGGAGGGTTCCCTATCCATTTGCATAAAATTTTAAGACCTAATATAACTTAGCATAATTTTGTGTGGCATAATTATATTTTCGCATAATATAATTACGCATAACAGCTTACGCATAATTTTTTTAAGCATAATTTCTCTAACCATAATAATGATTAACCCTTATGTGAGTGACGAGGTACCCGGGTACCTTTATCATTTTCAAATTTAACGAAAAGTATGTTTTACGCTCTGTAGGTAGCTGTGATTTCGTGAGAGCTCTTAACTATTGATAAATTATATATTTTTTTTTATATTTTGACCCAGTCAACTATCTACAATGTTTCGTGGAACCAAAACATATTTTAAACTCACAATAGAGTGACAAGGTACCCGGGTACCTTTTTGTGTTTTGTATGACAATGAAAAAAGTATTTATAATTTCGTACAAAAATTAAATAATAAAAAACATTTGTTAGATGTCTTATTTCTATAAAAATTACAAATTCTTTGTTTATGCAGAATTAGCACAGCTCTTGAAGCAGGAGTTACATGTTGGACGAGTTATTGCATGTTCATCACAGACTGGTTTTCTGCAGTTATTGCAAGCTTTTCGTGTTTTTCTTTGCTTGCGTTTGAGTTCTTTGCATATGTAGCAACTTCCGACGACTGCAACACGCCCTGTAGAATCTCGTCTAGTCTGACTTATAGAAGTTGTAGATCCAGAAGGAATCGAAAGCCTTAGTTCTTGGCCAAGCACGTCCTGCATTGCAGATCTTACATGTAATTTTGATGTCACAATGCCATTTTTTTACCTTTCTTCTATATTTTTACCACACAGTTGTAGACTCAATGATAGCTGTTGGTCCCGGCTGTCATTCGTGGATCTTTGACAGTCGTTACGGGTAGTCAGAAGCCCGAAAGTCTGACAACCAGTCTTACCAAGGGGTATCGTATTACCCAGTAACTGGGTTGTGGAGGTCAGATAGGCAGTCGCTCCATGATCCAAATACTGGTATTCAGCTGCATCCGGTTAGACTGGAAGCCGACCCCAACATAGTTGAGAAAAGGCTAAGCAGATGATGATGAGTTGTAGACTCAATGATTTCAAAAACTTTCTACGTCTGTTACTCGAGACAACATGTGGGTTATTTTCCGACTAGTGTCATGTTCCACGAATTCAAGGAATGAGCCAGTTGAAGAGATGTAAAAAAATTATCCGTAGTTACATTCCGTCCTGAATTTTTATAATTTTAGCCACGAGATGTAATATAGTGGATTCTCCAACATTTGTTTGACGATTGCCATCACTTGACTTCCCTGTATATATTTGTCCATTTAGGGGGTAGGAATTATTTGCATCAAAAGCCCAAAATATTTTTATGCCATACTTTTTATGTTTTGATGGCATGTATTGAGTAAAGCGAGTAAGTCCACGATATCTACATATATAGCTGTTCGTCAACGGTAATACATAGAATAGAATAGAATAGAATTTTATTTTGCAAATATGGGTAATACATAATAGTTCTTAAGATTACATTTAGCTCAGCCACATTTTACCAATCGGCATGCAAACATTTGAAATACATTCACGAGGCTTGTACATTTTATTCAAATTTGAAATGAAAATAGTCCAAATATCTCGTATAGCGGCTATTTTATCAGCTAACAAACGTTCAGGGCGCGTTACATCATTATCAAACCTTATGAAGCGTAACAGCATTTTGAATCTATCATGGGACTCGTCTAAACTGTATGAAGGTACCCGGGTACCTCGTCACTCTGATAAAGGTGTTTTATTTGTCACTCACATAAGGGTTAAGCATAATATTCTAAAGCATAAATTTATTAAGCATAAAGTTCTAAAGCATAATAATAATAAGGCGTAGTCGACGGAGCCCCGCTTCGCGGGGCCCCTATTTCTGTCTGCAGGGTTTAAAGGAACCTAACACGAAGGGGATGACGGGGGCTCGTTCGCTCGCTCCGCTCGCTCACTTGAGCCCCCGTCATCCCCTTCGAACCTAACCTGTCCGAGTCGGGGTGCCCCAATTCCCGAGCTCGCTTCGCTCGCTCTTGCATCGTGAGTTCTCATTGCCTTTTTACTAATTCGAGATGTGTTAGACCTTGGGGCACCCTGACTCTTGGAAAAAGTGATTCAGAATCGAGTGAAAATAAATACGTAAAAATAACTCTTTGTTTCCATTATTTCTATTAATTGCATGCCTAAATTATTTATATTTATATATTTATTTTTTTATTTTTATATTTATTTTTTTTATTTATATATTTTTTATTTTTATATTTATTTATTTATATATTTATTGCCTTATAATTATTATGCTAATAATCATTAGGCCTAGTAACGTTATGCGAATTAAATTTATGCCAAAACAAATTAGCCTTCAAGATAATTATGCCAACATAAACTGTATGCCAAAAAAAAATATGCCAAAGTATTATTATGGCAAAACGAATTATGCCAAAATCGTTATGCCAAAGTATATTAGGAAAAAGAATATTATGCGAAAAGAAGGGATCCCAGTTGGGAGAAGGCTAGGCAGATGATGATGATGATGCGTGCACTAATAGTCGCTATAACATACGCTCTCGTTCATTCACAAATTATGAAATGCATGCAAATAAAGCGATCAAATAACAGTCATGGTAATAATATATAACATTCAATTCTTCGGATTTTTTTCTCACGTCTCGATGTTATTCATGAATTCAATATGATTTCAATATTGTTGATGATATTTTAAAGCAGCTTGAGAATGCAGGGATAACTTCTGTATCGCGCTTGCCGCTTGAAAAATGTGAAGGATTTTCATATCGGAGACATATTTCTGGAAGTGAATTTATTTTTATATGCGTGGATCTTTTTTCTTTTTTTTTCTTTTTTTTATGTTGATCTCATAGGTGATATCAGTTCGTATACGACCGTAATCCCATACGGTAATCTTAATCTTTTTCATAAAATTACTTTCAGAAATATCGTGATGAAATTGCCTGCGATAAAGAGTGTTATTTTATTAAAAGTGTTGTTGCCCATTTGAACGGAGAAACTCCTGTATTTTCTTCCTATAAGTAACAACCACTAGGAAATATCCTAATCATTTCATAATTTTCCTACCCCTTATCCCAATTTATGTAGGGGCGGCGCAACATGTATTTTTCTCCCATACTTCTTTCTTTATTAGTCGTCACCTTAGTAGTCACTCCTTTTCTAGACATACCATCTTTCACTAATAAATTTGGATAGGGAAAATACTAGTCTTAAAATCTATACTTTACTATGTAATAAGTGCATTTAGAACACAAACCCTACTTCCTACAGCAGATCAGACACACTTATCTGTTCATGAAGGTGCAACATTACCCAAGCGGTTACAAAACGGTCCCGACACGTGTGAGCGATGGCGCTCTCCGCGGCGTTAGTGAAGTGGGTTCTATAAAGTACACTCCTTCATATAAGTTATATGTTCTTGTCTGAAGACAGACATTATGGAGGTAGGAAATGAATGGACGCTTCTCGTAGCGTAGATAGATTAAAAGCTTAATAAGTATCGGATTTAATATTGATGCTGCCTTGTGGTGCTTCAAATAAAATTTCCTCGATGAGTGGCGATGGTAAATTCAGTGTATCTTTGCACCCAGTGCTACTATTTTGTTCGTTGGTTAGAACTAGTGATGAGACCAGCCATGGATCTAGGTTTTTGCTCAAGGGTGGCCAAATGTTTCTCTTTGATTAAGGGGGGCGGGGACCAGGGAAGCATGGCATAAAAGGGAGGAGCCCTTTACTCAGCAGTGGGTGGAAGAAAACGACGCTGCCAATGATGATGATGATGTTAATTGTCTAAGATAGTGACAACTGGTTGCAGTTAGACATAGGTATAGAGATCTTTATGGCTCAGGAATAAAATAACTAATGCAATGGCAGCCAAAGATATACAAGCAAAAATAAACCATGTTTAAGTAAGCCTAGCCACAATACAACGAACGCAGACATAACATATCCTCGAAGCATCACACACGCAATTCAAAACAAACAGACGTCTTCATTCTTAATCTTCAGTGATTACGACAATCCGATGATTACCGTTCGGAACAACAAACAAAACAAGGAAATAATAGACGACAATGATATTAACATAACATTAAGCACACGACGGAAATTTAGTTCGGCAAGTTGATACCGATCTCGACAGCGCTCGATATCGAAAGTAAATAGTTCATATATACCTAACGAGTGGCAGCGCCGGCGCACGAAATGTACGTCCAGTCTGAGTTATTGTTAAGCTGCGCTGGACAGGGCTGGCTGGTGAGAAGTTTAGGGATTAGGAGCATTATCTTTATTGTTTTTTTTTATACCAACCTATTACTGTCCCACTGCAGTGCAAATGCCTCTTCATATACAGAGAAGGCACGAGTATTGATCAGCAGAGGGAAGCGGGGGTTAGATAGAACAACTAAATCTTAAAGGTTTGTTTTTGGTAAACGTACCGTATTATGTTTTGTAAAAAGTCATAGAACAAAAGTTGTTGTTTATACTGTTAGTAATCCAGTCCTGCAAGGTTGTTAGTGTTTTACCAATGATCCTGTAAACATAAACCTTCAGTAATGAATTCTCTAAATGATCAAAATAGTTGCGTAGTGTAACAGCAATGCGGACAGATACGAAAAGCGACTTTACCTACATGATAATTATATATACTTAAGGTTGATTTTTCAATCGTCAAATAATTATTCTCTAAATGATCAAAATAGTTGCGTAGTGTAACAGCAATGCGGACAGATACGAAAAGCGACTTTACCTACATGATAATTATATATACTTAAGGTTGATTTTTCAATCGTCAGATAATTTTTTTTGTCAAATAAAAGTTATATAGTAGTCTCTATTGAAAAATCAACCCTTAGTTGTATTTTTAGTATAACTACCAATTATTTTATTTAACATGGCTCTTTTTCAATCCTATTTTGCTCAAAACAACCGGTCTTTTGTTTACATTTGCGTGTGAAAGTAATTTTATACTCGTGTGTAATTGAATTGTTAAAAACGTATTGAAAAACCAACGCGATTTCGATGAGAGCGTACAAAAACACAGATATTTCCCTGATGGATTTTTTTTTGTAATAACTTTTGTACTGCAGCCTACGCAGCTATAAGGTCAATTATAAAAGTGGGTAACTGTGCTGAAAATACAATTGTTTGTGAGATGTATTTCAATAGACTTTCGGGTGAATGATTTGATTCTACATCAGTTTGTTATGTGTGTTATCTTTTCATTTATGCGTTATCTATGTAGGATAAAAGGCTTATCGCTTACAGATATTTTTTGTTTGCAATTTTTTATGAACTTGGGTTTTGATTTGTAAGTTATAGCTTAACTAGCGACTATCCCCTGGCGCATGGTTTGTACGACAAGACAAAACATTGACATTGGCGCCGATTCCCTTGCAGAAGATAAATATTAGTTAAGTCCTGTCAAATTAATCGGCGCCTGACGTAAATAGACGTATTTTTAGTAGCCATGTTTTTAATCACTTCTAAACTTACTATGGAGTATCTAAATTTGACAAGACTAGTCTAATATTTATCTTCTGTCCTTTTCTTAATGAAATAGATAGAAAAAGATGCACTGAACTTAAATTTAGTTTAGTTTGTGAACAAGCGAATCGGCGCCATTTCATTGTTACAGTTAAGTTTAATATCTAGGTATAAGTCTAATCACATATCATAAACCTTCTGGAATTAATCAAAATCTGCTATTTAGAAGAACTAAGCGGTCACATAGACAAACACGAGATGCGTACTAAGTATTTATAAAAAAAAAAGAAATGTGGAGGTACGGTCAGCAACAAAAGTCGGTCAACACTTCAGTTGTTTAAATCTTAATTATAGAGCAAAATATTCTTAAAAAACATGTAGTAACAGAATATTTAAGAATAATTAACTCTTTGCTATTACACGGAATAGAGAAAAACAATGTATCGCATCATTTTGTATCAATTTAGATGAGTGGTAAAAGTAGCAGAGTTAATTGACTTTTGTTGCTGTACACTATACATATAAAGGCACAGCTCTGCTTAACCCTTCGAGAAATTAAAGGCGTTATGTTAATTATGGATTATGAAACCAATTAATTTAGGATGAAGTTTCCTGAGGATCAATATCAGCAGAGATGGAGATGTTGAAAACTTATAAAGGCTTAATATTTACGTACATAAAGTTTCCGTAAAAGACCCGAAATCCCTCACAAGTTATAAATAGATTTCTAAATCTGTACCCAGTCCCAGCCCTATCAAAGTGTGGAGGTGTGTATTAGAATTTTGGAGGAGTTTGCATTTCCTTTGTGAGCCGTCAGACCGAGATATACCTAATCTGTTATGTCGAGCCAGCTGTGAAGCTGAAGGCGTACCTATTCTCGTAATTTAAAATGTTCAAAATCTAGTCGCAGTCTCATCTCAGCGACAAACAAATGTCAAAAACTTGTCAAAATGTAGGGAAATTAGAAGTATTTTTTGACAGATTGAGACTGAGATCAGACCGTGAACGGTCTTAAAATTACGAGAATTGCCCCTCAGCTCTGCGTTTTAAATATGGCCGCAGATTTTGAAATGGATGAAAAACAAAATCTATCTACCTACACAAATAAATAAAATTGACGTTTCTGTTTGTAATATCAAAACAACAGCTTTCTACTAAATGCATCATCATCTGCCTAGCCTTTTCCCAACTTGGGGTCGGCTTCCAGTGTAACCAGGTGCAGCTGAATACCAGTATTTTACATGGAGCGACTGCCTAACTGACCACAACCCACTTATTGGGTAATACGATACCCCTTGGTAAGACTGGTGGTCGGACTTTCGGGCTTCTGGCCACTCGTAACGGCTTTTTACTAAATGCCTGTGCCTGTTCGTTCCGGCAGATAGCTGATGTTGTAACGAGTACTTTTATTTAAAAAAAAAAAATTAGAGACCCTCGCAAAAAAATTAAAACCTATGAAATCCACAATGTGCACGCGAACGAAGTCGCGGATACAGCTTATGCATATTAGTTTCAGTTTTTATCTGAATGAGTGACTTGTAGTTTTCATTATTTTCCGTGACGTGTATCTTTTGTTTTTTGATTTACTTGCATAATTTACACATAATCCGTGCCTCGGAAAGCACGTTAAGCCGTTGGTCCCGGCTGTCATTCGTAGATCTTTGACAGTCGTTACGGGTAGTCAGAAGCCCGAGTCTGACAACCAGTCTTACCAAGGGGTATCGTATTACCCAGTAACTGGGTTGTGGAGGTCAGATAGGCAGTCGCTACATGTAAAATACTGGTATTCAGCTGCATCCGGTTAGACTGGAAGTCGATCCCAACATAATTGGGAAAAGGTTAGGCAGATGGATGATGATTGCATAATAATTATTCATAGTACATTAGTCCCATTACCTGAATCTGGGTGTACTACAGGTACATAACTGCCTAACCCATCGAGGATACATGTTTGATGTTATGTTTAATTATACCTAGTTTGCTTATTGTATATTAAACTAACCATTCGATAGGTACCTCAAAACCTACGTCAAGCTTTGTTGAATAAGCTTTTTAAGTCATTTTTTCTCCACCAAATCTTATAAAAAAAAAAAATATCCTAAAATCGTATTTGTAATTGTATAAGTAATAAATAAGGCAAGCCAGTGCAACCCTATACTGGTGTTAGCTAAGCCGATCGCCTTTCACGGAACTGCGCACAAGGCCGCGCGTCGCGTGCGCGTGTGCCGCCGCGCCGCACCGCTCTCCCCGCGCCTGCGCAGCGCAGCGCGTTGACACTTGACTGTTGTTGTTTGGCTTTTTGTTTGTTAGCATCTAAACATGTTGCATAAGGATTTTACTTCATAATCATCATCATTTACTAAACCGGCGGTGAAGGAAAACATCATGGAAAACCGGCATGTCCTAGAACCAAAAATTCGGAGATTATGTGACATCTACATCTACAAGCCGCACTGCGCCTGCGTGGTGGATTACGGTTCACTCCTTCTGACACAGAGAAGAGGGATGTGTCCTAGCAATGGGAACGTAGGCTGGTTATGCTATCATTTGAGCCGAAGGCGACCGTGACAGGACGACGAATTCGATTTTAACGGATAGAGAATCTTGTAACTGCATACTTATATTTTAATTGCATAAATAGTAAGTGCTTGTCTAAAGGTATTTTATTTAGCAACCCTTACCCCTACGCAAAGGCTTTAATAAGTGTATAACTAATGCATACTAATATTATAAATTCGAAAGTAACTCTGTATGTTACCGTATAACGTATTATTAGAATAATTTGGCAAGGTAAGTAATAGATGGCATCCTGGGAAGTACAAAGGCTACTTTTTGTCCCGGCGGCAAGTTCCCGTGGGATGATTCCCGACAACCACGTGGGCGAAGCCACAGGCAGTAGCTAGTCATCTATAAATGTTTGCTCTACATAATTCACCCGGTAACCGCAGCCCAGATAAAAAACAAAACGATTATTTTAACTACGTCGCAAACCACAGTCATCCGACCACACATAATATGAAGAGAAAACATCCCATATACCTACCTACACACATATTATGTAGCTAGGTATATATTAAAATAATTTCCATTGAAACATTTTTCAGTACGGTCAAATGCACATCAATGGTATGGTAACACTTGTTGTACTATGGTTTGTTCCAAAAAAATCTGATGATAGTGTAAACAATGCCCGCGGCGAAACAATAATTGCGTAATACCTACACTATCAGTAGCAATGGCTTTCATTTTGACAGCTCAACAATATTCATTGCGTTATTTACGATGTTGAGCAGACACATTTTTCGAACATATGGAGCAATACTTAGTAATGATTCGCAATATCCACCAACATTAATCAGATTGTGATTGATAGTGTGTATTAATTAGGCAATTAGGTCGCCGTTTAGGTTAAATTCTTACGAAGGGAAGACTTTACTGAAGCGAACTTATGACTTTTTCCAACAATTGATGTTTGAATAAATATAATTAAATTATAATTCAAATCGTCGACGAGGGCATAAAAGTAACCTCAATTATTATTGTCAATCGAAAAAGATCTTTAAGGTAATTTCAAATTAGAATTTTGGGTTAAGTATTAATTAAACAATCAAATTAAAGTTTTTAATTTGTAAGGGACACTATAAATATGCATCTACAGGCTGGTTGTCTCAGCCTTTCGTTTACATTTTCATCAGATACTTTTGGAACAAGGTATACGCACAACAACCTTACTAGCGGAATCAAAGCACTAAAAGTCAAAAGGTTAACATAGAAGTGCAGTTGTCAGTACATCAGCAAGTGCGCAGGCAACGGGGGACTATTAACGTGTTCACAACCGTGACATTGTCAAGGTCGAGCGTCGATGCGACACTCGATATATTTCGTGTAATCGACGATTGTTTATGTAATTGGAGTCGACATTGTCGGATGCGGTTCGTGATTGCTACTTTCACGTGTGGTTATTATTTTTTTTTCGTGATATTTTTGATTGACAGTTTACTATTTTGCTATTTTTAGTGTTATTGTTATTATCTTACTATTTGCATTCGTTTATGTCAGACGGATAGTTTTAGTTAAATGTTTGAGGATTAGTAAGATGTAGTCCTTGATTGATTAGTAATAGTTTTTTCAATCAAGTAGGTAGGTAATGAATGAAGAGTTTACAACCGTGCCTGATTAGTTTCATTACATTACAAGATGTTGTCTATTAATAAAAAGCGGTACCTAGTCACTATGATTTTCATAACTGAAATAATTATTAATACTTACATAGTTTTTACATAGTATTTATTGTTATCCAAACCCATACCTGCTGCTTATTAAATACCATGTTTCACCCATAAAAAAAAAGTTGCTCCCATACCTGTACCCTAATTGCCCAACACACTGCTAATCCTCATATGTTTGAAAAATTTGTCTGCTCAACAACGTAAATAACGCAATGAATGTTGTTGAATTGTCAAAATGAAAGCTTATTGCTGCTGATGGTGTTTTACGCAATTACCCCACAGGTGCTAGCAACGTTGTTAATAAAATTACAGAACTACTATTCTTACTTATTCGTCAGATTCCATCTTCATCTTGATAATACGCCCCATCGACAGAAATATTTGAACGCAATACTTAATTGTTTGTTTATAACAACAACCCATTGACCTAATACAATAATAAATTAATTAGTTCATAATTGGCTGATTGAACCATAACGTTCAGCCTTCATCGACTCAAATAATAACCAAAAATTAACTTCTCGTGTGCTAAAGTGTTAATATTCACTAGAAACTGTTGTTTTTTATAAGTATTATCATGTTTTCAGGATTAATAATTATAGTGATTATCGTGATTGATTTAGAGATTAAGTTAAGTAGCCAAGCATCGTTTATTCGTGTTTCATTCTATATTTTATTGTTTTACTAGCAGCGCCCCGCGGTTTCAGCCGCATAAGTTTCTATCCCGTGGGAATATCGGGATAAAAAGTATCCTATATGTTAATCTTGGTTATAAACCATCTGTGTGCCAAGTTTCACCCAAACACGTTCAGTAGTTTCGGCGTGAAAGAGTAACAAACATCGATCCATCCATCCATACAAACTTTCACGTTTATAATATTGTTATTATTATAGTAGGAGTAGGATATTACTGTAAAGTTTCATCAAAATCTGTTCTGTAGTTTTTGCGTGAAAGAGTAACAAATATCCGTCCTGCTAATTTCTTACATCGGACTTCACACTTATACAGACACTAATACAGATATTTTTGTTGGAAGATCATTTTAAGAGGTTACTTTACCATTTTTTTTATCGAGAAAACTTTTCGAAAACCTGTTTTGGATACAACAGGGTTCTCAGAAATATGTTCAAGATTAACATATATTTTTTCCGCCGTGTCAAACTGTATAGATTTGGTTAAAAAATTGTTTGAGACAAGCCTATTTGGCTCTTGTCAGCGTCTTAATCTTTCTTTATTTTATTGTTTGTTTTGTCTGATGTATGTATATGGTGTATTGTGTGTCTTTTAGTTTGTGCCAAATAAATGTATTTTCTTTCTTTCTTTCTTTCATCCGGCCATCCATCCTCACAAAATTGCGCGTTTATAATATTAGTAGGATAGGTTATACCTATATATCTAAGTCTTAGGTCTAGGTAACTATCTCGCTGGTCTAGTGGTCGCAAGCGCTACAGTACTGCTAAGCATAAGGTCGTGGGATCCACGGGTCAAGCATACCAGTATTGGGTTTTTCCATCGGGAATTCCTCAGTACCAGGCGGGATTCTGGATTTGTTCCCGGTTGATAGCAATAGACTCCCACCCTACAGTCAACAGCAAAAGTAGAAAAACTAATGAACGGAGAACGAAACTCATGAAATTCAATACTAATGAACGGAGTTCGCAGCTATATGGCAGCTGTACTAGTAGTAAATGTTTGGTATAATTTACAATCACATAATTTTGAATCACTTCGACGCCACACAGTTCTGACGCGAACTCCGTGCATTAGTATTGAATTTCTGATTTTGGTCTTCTACTTTTGCTGTTGACTGTACATGGGACTTAATTAGAAGGCGTTATGTTATGTTATGATGTCTTCTTCTTAGCGTGTCGATAGCAATCTAAATGGACTCGTCCCAGAATTCGGTAACGCGTTTGGCGCCATCACCAGTGTCCATCAGTTCCTGTAAAGTGCAGCTGACAGGATACGCAGGACACGATATTAAGTGTCCCATCGTTTGTGGAACAGCACCACATTTATGTATGTGTTAAGTAGGTAGTTTTTACAGAATCTACTTAAGTATGTGCAAGAGTCGTCGCTAAATGACGTCTTAAAACCATATTATAATTTTATCGTTATTATTTCTAGGAAAAATCAACCACGTGGAAAGATAAGTCTTGACATCTTGTGGTATTTAATCATTGTAATAATTATTTTATTTATTTCCAAGGAAAAGAGTATATTTTTATAGAACATCAACATAAAACTTTGTAGCTGTTATTTACGATGGAGGTACTATTCTAACTTATATAACTGACGTATTCTACTGCACTCTAAAAGCGTAACACACCATAAATCTCCATGTGAATAATTTTGAAGGATATTGCTAATCCATTACTTCATATGTTAGAAAAATGTGTCTGCTCAACAACGTAAATAACGCAATTAATATTGTTGAACTGTCAAAATGAAATCCGCTGCTCTGAGAAGGTAGGAGTAACAACAATTGTTATTTCTTGAATGCGCTAATATGGAAAATTTATGTACGCTTCGAAATCCCGCCCCTCTATATCACTTATAAACCCAAAATTGGCATGATTCGAAGATTGCTGAAATAAAAAGTAATAATCATGAAATATTCAAAACCACTTACCTACAAGAAAAAAAAATACAGTGCTCCAAAATTGCGCAACATATCAGTCAATACCGCAAATAAAAGTCAAACACAATGCAGTCAAACATCTTAAAAACGCGCTAAAAAATCACGCGATACAAAAAACTATGTAAATTGTAAAGCAAACGTTATTATTTTGTTCGTTCGGAACACAATACTTAGTACAAATAATGGTGATTCTGTACAAATACCGATCGATATAATCGTGACTCGCTAATCGTTATGTTTGTCGAGTGATTGTCATAATTGGAACCTCTGCTATTGACGTTGTGTTGTGTTTCGGCAAGAGGATATTGTAAGTTGGATTTAGGATTGAGAATTGGTATCAATGGTGATCTAGAAAAGGAGAAATACTGTGTTCAAGAGCTGACAATGTTGTGGAATATTGACACTGACAGCTGCTGAACGCAGTTAAGATGTGCTGATCGCAGTTCAGTTCCATTGTTGAAATTGGCATTTATTAGTCTACATTAAGCTTTTCTTAGGTTTATTATTTATTCTATTCTTATGTCTCTTGGACATCCATATTAGTTCCACTAGGTAAAGTTATTACTATAAGAGTTAGGTACGCAAGACATAACCAGGATAAGCTGACTTCTGATTGTACGAAAATCCTATACAATGCAAGGTCAGTTAAAACTGGAAATGTAGAGCTTGATGTGTCGCCGTGTATACACAGGTAAATAACAAACATCTTTGCATTATTCTGGTAAAATTTATTTTTATTGCTAGAAGACGTGTAAATCCCTTCTAAAGTAATAATGACAAATTTTGACAAGCAATGTTAATACATCAGGTGCTCCCCAGACCCCAGTACTTACACGCACAACATGGTTTTAAAAGTACCTTTGATTGAAGTCCTTATCCTTACTGCTTTGTTGACTGTACCTACATGTCCTACATTAAAAAACTAATCTGTCAATTTATAGATAAGCGATGATTTGTCAGCTGTCACACTACTATCAGCTTTTAACGTTGTTAGTGTATTGTAATGAAACATGATTATGTTCCAGATTAGTCATAGTTTAAATTGGTTTTGCATTGTTTCCGCCATACACCATTATTTTTCTAACTCTTTTAAAGTGTTTTTTTGCCACAGTTGCCCCTTCTTGGTTGAGCATTAAGATTGAAAAAATCATCCCCTATAGGTTACTACGATACTATCGGATTGAACAGCTTTCTCCATGGAAACGACAACGAAAACACGAAAAAAAATCAGCCGTCCCATACATTTGGGTTGAGTAGGTATCGAAGTTTTGTTTGGGACAGTTGATACATTTTTCACAATACGATATTGGCCCCATGGAGAAAGTTGTTGTCTTAAATTGGACCCGACCTTTCCGTTAAACTCTGTATAATCGGTGCTACAGGATATTTCAGATTGTATTAGATTAAAGCCTCGAGCAATTGCTATACAGGGTGTTATTGACAGCCCTCCGCAAACTGATAGGCCTTCAGTACATCATATTAAGATGACCGGTACATGTAATTCTTTCAGGAACATTAAGGGAATCCAAAAAACCAGATTTGTTTTATTACCTCACACGCAACGTATCGTTACCGTGACAAAACGCACGTAGCGGACGGCAGCGCAGCGAGCTTGAGCGAGGCTGTTTTCAGCTGTTTTATTTACATAAATGGAGTGTTGCATACAAAGAACGTAATTTTACATTGAAATAAAGAAATATCAGCAGAAAAAACGACATAATTTTTTTTTTCCTGAGAAAATTTTCAGTGGGATATGATTCAGAATAAGGAGCTGAATCAATCCTGTGTTTTTGTGGAGGGCTGTCAATAACACCCTGTATAGTAGGCATTCATATCAAAAGTCAGTATCAGTGTACAATCATTAACGCTGTTTATAAATTAATCAAGCAACTTATCAACTATCGTAGTTAATAAGACCGGACGCGACCAACTTGCCCCACAATTATAAACCACTTAAATGTCCCAACAACAATTATCCCAATCTTGGCAACTTCTCACAACTTGTCCCACGGCGGTAGATGGCGCCACGATCAATAGAACCTGTTGCAAAGGGTGGGAATGATCCACTGACCTCAAACAACACCTCCTCAATGCAAAAACAACTCTAACAAACAATTTATAAAGAACAAATTCCATTGGGATTTTCCCTAAGAATATGTCAAAGAATTGACAGGTAATTTTGTGCTATATGGTGCAGAAAATAGAGTTGGTTTTCTATTGGAGGGTTGTTATCTTAATGTGAATAAATAGGAGAGGTCTGGAGAGAAAATTGTTCTGATATGGCGGCTAGGACATTTGGAGTCCCGTGGGCCTGAGACCCGCGTCTTGTTTGTTAGACCACTTGTGTATCTCAATTAGGAGTTAATAAAATTGAAAGTGGCTCTACGTTTCCTACTTTATTTTTGTAATTGGAAAGTTGAACTGAAGTGGAAAATCTCGATTGAATGTAAAAGGGAAGTGTTACCTATAAATTAGGGTTTTGGTATCAGGAGTTTTGTCAGGAATAGTATTGACAGGGAGGGTTTCAAAATGGCACAGTTCTTTAAACTTTGAAGCAATATCACCTGTTCATATTATAACATGCCATGTTTTTTACCAAGGCGATGAAATTAAGGCAAGCCGAAAATGAATCAATACTGATTTTGGGCTTGGGCCGTATTGGCCAGAAAGTATGTTCAGAGGGGCAATTCTCGTAATTTTAAGAACGTTCACAGTCTGATCTCAGTGTCAATCTGTCAAAAATACCTCTAATTTCCCTACATTTTTGATTTTGAACGTTTTTATTTACGGGAATTGGCCTTTTGTTAATCGGTTGTAACATCTCAATTTTGCGATTAAAACAAAATTAGAAAAGTCCTATCCTACGGAACCTTTGCTTCTGATCGCATCTCGGTGGATTTTGAGCAAGTTTAGTTATTTCCTTTTTATTCTGTCCTCGCACACAAGTGGCGACTGCATCTTGGTAGCCAGCCAGCTTTTATTTAAAAAGAGTATAGTTTTATTAAATGGCAGTGCTTAGTGAGTTCATATAGCCTGTTCAGCACTTCAGCCTTCCAGTTATACGGTGACATGTGTCACGGATTGTGACAGTTTTATAAAACTTATAGGTATTGAAATCCAACTAGTCCTTTACATAGTGCCACAGGTCGTTGTTAGTTAACATCTGTCTAACTGTTAATGCTCCCGCAGACAGGCGCGACGCGACGGTAGTACGCGATTCTGGTAAAAAAAAATCAATAAAGTTTTCATAGAGATTGTTCTACTAGAGTCGCGTCGCGCCTGTCTGCGGGAGCCTTCACATAAACTGTATTAGAAAAACAAGAAGGCGGCGTTAGTTCCGATTTTGGTCTGGCGCCGAAAGTTTAAAAATTCTTCCACTTTTTGCTCGAGTATAGTGTGTTTTAACAAAAACTGACAGCCAGTGTGGCTGGTGGTTTTCAAGGGACCATGGGTAAGACCAGGGAAGCATTGCACTAAAGGGAGGAGATACCTAGTGTACCTCTCAGCTGATGGGTAGAACAAGGCCAGTGATGAATATGATATCTCTTGCTTTAGTTTGTTTTACAAAAATGCTTTACTTATTTTGGGTACTTGTTTGGCAATAGGGTCGCTCCCTATTACATGAGAGTAACACCTGGCGAAGTATTGGTGTAACATAGGTACACCTCTGCCTCTCCCTTCGAGGGATAAAGGCGTGGTTATAGGTAGATATATTCATCTGTGTTGTTGTTTTTGTAAAATTATAAGATTACTCCATTTTTATATTCAGTGAAAGGTCAGTGGGGATACTCGTTAAAGGAAAATTCAAGGAAAAAATTAACTTTTAAATCCAAGGTTATGAAGTTAAGAAGTATTAGGTGTGTACGGATGGTCACTCTTCGGAGAAATGGTCGAGGGTCTTCTAAGAAAAATGAGAAATCGACGTTTGTATTTTCTCAGCAGCTCCTCGTTCAACGTGATATTATTGGTGGTACCTAATAGTCAGGCAGACCATGCTATCGATAGATTAGATGTCATCTTTCAATAGGTTCGAGAGTATGCCAAAATCCGAATTGTATTCCGCTTCTATACCTGGATCGCGCTTAATACCTGTATCTAGTCTATTCTGTGAAAATCTCACCGTGAAAACTTACTTAACTCTTAATTTATTTACTTACAGTGCGGCCACAGATTACTAAATAGTTACTACATCAACGGGATACGTTGTTGACACCCGTTAGTTTCATAAAATCAATACGTGTTTTGCAATTCGTGAGAACAAAATTACAGCTAATATATACATAGCATATGTATATACTTTCTAAGTAGTGTCATGTTGAAAAGAGGTCGATCGCTCTCATTTTAGTCTAGCAAATAAAAAAATCAGAAGAGTACGGAATTTTATTGTTTTTTTAATAAATAGTTTTTTTTTGTTTACCATATTATTGAACAATGCATAACACAAGTACACAATTAGTAGCAGTTTTATTTAAAAATAATACGGACTTCATGCATTGAAATCATAAAAATAAAGCACTTATGTCATGGTTTATAATGCGTTACTAATAAAGCGTAACTAATAACATAATAATACTTATTTATTAGAAGAATAACATTATTGACCCTCCATTAACCTATTTTCGTTGGCTGTTTCTTTACGCATTGATAAGCAATTTGATTAATCAGTCTGTAATCTCATAGTAAATGCAAAAACAATGCCTTTTCTATGCCGATCACACCGAAAACACCGTGAGGAGAACGGCATGCCATAGAACCAGAAATTCGAAGATATGTGACGTCCACCAACCCGCAATGGACCCGCGACCCACTCCCATTCGAAGAGATGAGGAGATGAGAGAGGCTGATTATGTTATGCCGCTCTGCTGCTGTTACCGTTAGCCTGTATCATTCTACAGATGGGCAAAGGCCTCTCCCCATGACTTTCAGCTTTTTCAATATTAAGGTAATATGGACCTGTTTTTTCCAGTTAGTTCCGCTATCACCTTCTAGAAGGTCTGCTATCTCAGGGCTCCACATAGTGAATATTTTGGCCCACAGCTAATTGTAAATGCGGCAGACGTGGCCAGCCCTATCCCACTTCCACTTTTTGCCCAATCTGAAAAGAAAAGAAAGATAGAAAATACTTATATTTGCGATAAACATGACGCAGAGAAAGAATACAAACACAAAAAATTACAAGTTGGGGGAAAATATGCGTCACATCCACGCAAAACAGCCATCGCTTAGCATAATGCTACGATGCTACGATCTGTTTTGGAGCTCAGTGCTACTAAATAATCCAACAAAATATTGCCCAATCTCTAATCACTTATTGACGTCGAGTCTGTTCAATGCTTATTACAAAACTAAGGTTTAATGTAATCATTGTTTAGTATTGATTTTTTGTAACACTAAAAACAAAGAAAAGTCATTGATATTAGGTACGCTGAATTGTGTTGTCTTATTGTTTAACGATTTAGGAAACCTAAGCATTGTTTGTTTTTGAATTAAAAGACCTGAATTGTGTCTGATTGATTAGGAAGCATTTTGCCTAGTTTTGTCTGGGCTTGATTTTTACACCCACGGACGACGGTTGGCCAAGCAGGAGGTTGCCAGTGCCGAAGGTGAGGTAAAACGGATGATCGTTTTACCTACAATTGACGTAATTCACACCTATTAAATACCATTTTCTTTTTTAATTCCTTTTCTTAGTTCGAGAGGTCAACAATATAATAGGAGTCATTTAAAAACTCAACACAGATCGCTAGAAAAAAAAAAAACCTTGTGCGTTATTTTTAATTAGAAATGGCCTCGTCATGACAACGTAATGTATGTGTGCCTGTAATGTTCCCACTGCTGCCTCCTCTCTGTAAGAGGGAATGAGCCGTAATTCACCGCGGGCCCGTTGCGACAAAAATACTCTGAAATAACCGACTTTTCTTATTTTTTAGGGTTCCGTACTTAGAAAGGAAAAAACGGAACTCTTATAGGATCACTTTGTTGTCCGTCCGTCCGTCTTTCTGTCAAGACCCTTTTTCTCAGGAACGCGTGGAGGTATCAAGCTGGAATTTATATCAAATACTCAGGTCTATTGACCCTTGGAGCTGTCAAAAAATCAAACTTCTAAGCCAACGCAATCAAAAGTTACAGCCGTTTATGCCGCAAATTTTCGACACTCGCAAGGGAATCAGAACCTACAGGGTACTTCCCGTGAACTCAGAATCTTGAAATTTGGTACAAAGCAACGTCTTATAGCACAGATAAAGGAAAAATTGCGGAAACCGTAATGTTTTAGTTACATCATATAATAAAAATATTTTAAATTGTACGGAACCTTCGGTGCGCGAGTCCAACTCGCACGTGGCCGGTTTTTTTATAAGAAAATAACTAAACAATTACAATGCAAGTTAAGCAATATATCAACACATTTACAACCATTTTGTAAAGAAAAAAAGAAACGTCATCTGTAAATGTTACCTAAGTCCATAATAAAGAATTCCTTTTCATCGAACTACGTTATACATAAATTCAAAGAATTGTGATCATTTGTTGCGCTCTAATCGCATACCGTTAACATTATTATACAGTTATTTTGTCTTTTACCTTTTCTAGATTCCAATAATAATTATGTCATCGACTCAGTTGTGATATTTATTTTTCCACTTCATCGTTTAAGTTTATTCTAGTATTTATTTCTATGCGGATTGAGATTGTTACATAAATTTCCCAACTCTTTACAATGTTTTTTTTTTCTTTTTTCTTTGCAGAGTGTTTCTTATATAATATATAAGAAATACTCTGCAAAGAAAAAAGAAAAAAATGAGTACACAATTATTAAATGAGTACACAATTAGTAACATATTATGTTAATAATAGTGTACTCATTTGAGTGTAAGGTTTTAATTAAAGAGGAATGAAAGGTAAAACAAAAGAGAAATAAGAACGTTTGCAATCGGGGAACCTCCGTCGGGATCGAAGTTCCGTATGCGTTACTCACATGATAGTCGCATGGAGGGAACGAAAAGTGTTATGGCCCATAACACTTTTTCGTTACGAAAATTTCTACCATAGTTTGCTCTTTCTATACTTCAATGCTATAAAGAGGTAAAGTTTGTTTGTTGGTTTGTATGTAGGGGGTAATCTCTGGAACTACCGTCGAAGTTGAAAAACTCTTTTTGCATTTGATAGCCCAATTCTTGAGGAAGGCTATTAACATCACGATACGACCTTAAGGAGCTGAGTGAAAAGACAATTTTTTAAACTTATCTCAAGATTGTGACTGTATTGTGAGAGGCCTGAATAATAAATTGGAATTCAAAATGTTTGTGACGTCACTGTACAAAAGAAAAAAAACGTTAATCAACCAAATAGTGTCCTTATTACTAAAGTAGAAATAAACTAGTCCTAAAATTATTGTACCTATATATAATATGTATTTTTTACGGAGCTGGACTCCTTTGATAAAGATTAGTCATTGGCAGCTCAGCTCCGATTACATTTCATTCTAACATTTTGAATGAGTAAACTTGGCTACGAATTTTCTATTCGTTTGTTCTGACCACGTGACTTAGCGTTGAGATGATGTCATTCCTATACATTTGATTAGTTTTCTAATAGCGTTAACGATTGTAGATTGTCAACTTAGCTAGGCCTACTGGACAGAGAGAGGTGGACATTAAGCGGTTAAAAAAATATTGTTACAAGGGAAAAATAAATGTTAATATTTTAACTTGTGGACTCCACACTAGGTGGAGCCTGTCTCGTGTAGGATTGGGGATTAAGTTTGTTATAACTTTACTCCGCTTTTATTATTAAGAGGTAAAAGTTTGAAACAAGTTACGGCAGGTAAACTTAAAGTTTATATTTATTAATTAAATTGCAGCCGACGAGATGAATTTGTATGAAACTGACAGGTGTCAGGGACGCTTCATTCGACAGCCGTACTGTAGGTACCTTTTTTGATTTTAATATTTTTTTAAATATAAAAGCTCAGGACGGCCTTCATCAGAATCCATCTTGCAACGTGGGTATTGTCTTCGAAACAACGATTTAGCTTCTATAAAATTGAAATAATTCTACAATTGCGTAATGATAATCACTAATATTCTGACCAACACTAATCACTTTAAAATAAACTTTGATTAAGATGATGGATAGCGATTCGTCGAAAACGTGGTGCGCTGTGCGACCGCTCTCAAAGAAAGTGCCTCCTAAAATGGCCGCCCCGCTACCATCGACTCGACGCTCCGCTAGAGTGACGTTGACCACCTGTCACTCTTGACAATAATATTCTAATGTCCGCCGACAAATATTATTAAAACAAAAACATACAGTCTATATTTATTGTATATGTTAATGGTACACCACAGGCTACCTCCAGTATTGTCTCTCCTTCATCTGCTTAACCGTTTCCCATCTATGTTGGGGTCAGCTTCCAGTCTAACCAGATACAGCTGAAACATAACTGAGTATTCCCTCCTTCTCTCTTTAAATACATCCGAAGGTCATCTTTAAAAGATCGCTCTTAGCGATAAGACCGCCCATTGCGTCAGCCTATGTAAACATTCTACATTTATATCTGTAACTCGTATGGTGTACACACGGCTACACGTCAAGCTATACAAAACCAGTTTGTCTTGGCCTCACTTTGTATGATATTTTCTTACAATGAACCGTCAGCCAATACTTGTTTTGCATAGCTTGATGTGTAGCCGTGTGTACATAATAGAGAGTATTTTATTCTCTTCTAAGATGGTTAGCTTACACGACACGGTTTCTTTACGGTACGGTGTCTAGACCGCGCCGTAGAATAAACATGTCCGTCAACAAGCTTCCATAGTGATCCATACAACACTGACGACCGACACGGCGAATAAACCGTAGTTTTTCACGGCTAGAAAAACGAGTATGTACAGACGCCAGCAAGTCAAGCTACCCGAAACTGTCAAATTTTCCCAATTAACTTTGAACCTTAATGCTTTAGTGATAAAGTTGAAAATCTAGTAAAGAAATTTGACAGATTATAGTAGCTTGATGTGCTGGCGTCTGTACAAAGGACATAGTTTGTCATTTCGTAGTGATTTAAGCGGGTAATCAGTCAGATTTCAACATCCATTCTCTGAAGTTCGATTTACCTGCCGGTTCCCTATCTATATCTACGTATAAACTTGTGATATTTATAGATAACAGCAGATAATATTTGTTCGCACGGATATTATTCTAATTGATTACCAATAGACGCCATCCGAAATCCCAATCACAAATCCCATAATCTTTATTAATGTCATCGAAAAATATTACAGATGTACCTAAATACAAAATCCCACTTTGCGTCGGTAAAACTATATGGTGAACAATTATGAATCTTGGAGCGTTGAAAATAGGGTGTTACGTGGAGTTTAGTGCTTGGTAAAGTGATGTTTGTTTAAAGATACCTGTTGCGGAAAATGTGAAGGACCGTCGGCCGCTCTCCGTTTCAAAGTTCCTACAAAAGGGCGTTGGTTTATTAGTATTTTACGGCCCTATATCTCTGCTGGTACTCATTAGAAGTACTAAACTACACTAGAGGTAAAGGTTCCGATGGTGACGCACGATATCGTTCATGAAGGTTGTAATTAAAGTTTATAGTTGGTAAACTGGAATTTGCAATGGAGATCTGTAACTGAAGGACTAAGTTTCTAACATTGATAGTGTGAATTTTAATTGAGTTGTTCTGGGAGAGGTCTAGACTAGACTTAAAAATATTGGCTTAAGAGTCGATTCATATAATCGACACTTTTAAATCATTGTTTTTTCTGTAGGAGACTCACACAAAGTGAACTTACTTGTGGGCAAATCGACAACCAGAAATATGTAGCAGGCAATTGGCACATTTTGAAACGACGAGTAAATTCGTGCGAATCGACTCATAAGCAATAAAAATATGCACTTTAAAAACGAGTATGCACCTACGTACAGTCATACTAAATTTATAACATACAGATATCTATGGATAGTTTATTAAACCATAAATCAGATTAACACGTCAATAAAAATAACAAACAATACCCGCATTCATATTTTAAAACACCCATAACAATAAACAAAAATAAATAATTAGTCCGGTTTTACCATTCCAAATAATCTATGACTAAATAACCGTTTAATTTAAACATAGATTAACATCTATTACTTATAAGGCGCCATATAAGGTGTAACTGGCAATTCATTATTCAAATATTTTTAACTTTAGTTAATTACGTGTGGGATTGGTCGAAATAAGCGTACGAATTATATAATTTGTAACGTATCGACCGCTGGTAAAACAAGTGACATTTGATGTGGGATATATATCGCTGCCTAATATGCTAATCTAGGATTTGTCATTTAAGATCGTGTTTAAGAATTATTTTTATTATCATCTAGGAGTGGCCTGTTCTGGATCCTTGTTTTTCCAAAGATCACAACTAATTAAAAATGAGAAACGCTATCATTTAATTAGCTAAGATAATTTGTGCAACTTATGGCTTGATATCTGAGGGGCTATTCTCATAATTTTAAGAACATTCATGGTCTGATCTCAGTCTAAACATACCTCAAATTTTCCTACATTTTTGACAAGTTTTTGACATTTTTTTGACGCCGAGATGAGAACACTATTCTTAGCTAAGATAATTTGTACTGACGTTGAGGATCTTTACAACTTAATAACTGATGGGTTTCGTCTGTGAACCCGCGAAGGTAGGACCCGCTCAGGCTAGGTAGAGCGACTATCTTCGCAGGGTGGCTGGTAGTATAGTAAGTAGCTGGATAACAATTTCCGAAAATTTGAATGGCGCACAATAGGAGAGGCCTTTGTTCAGCAGTTGACTGCTGAAGTCTAAAAATAATCGTTCTTGTTATAGTTCCGTTAACGAAAGTTTAACCTTTTTGTGTCACTCATCCATAGATTAATCAACCCAGATTTTTAACAGTCAGGGAAGGTTACAAAAAACACAATACTTGTTTACCCGACTCTAGTCCCAAAATATTTTTCCCATCTAGCCAATTTCCATAGCTCCTTTAACTAAACAAATTCTGAAGCCAGCAATGAATAATAACAGGCTCCGATACCCGCGATCCCTTAGATTCTGCGCATGCCCGGCTTGGTTTCATAAAGTTAACTAATTAACGTAAACCACCGAATATTTGCATTGACTTTTAAGTGGATTCAAGTATTCATTGAACAGTTTCAAGTTATTGGAGCAGAAATGTCTAAGAGATGGTAAGATGCCCGAAGGGTGCCAAAAATAGACGCTGTTTGTGTTTGTCTGCGTGGGCTTGTGTTGTTGAACCAGGAACTTGACTAGTTATATCTATGAATGATCAAGTTACCTACCTAATAAAAAGGGACCTACAATAGTTTTCAGGCTATTTAATATCATGCTAGGCTTCTTAGGAACCAATCAAAAAGAAAAGAAAGTCGGAAACAACTCTAACCGAAAATGAAGTAACAGGCGGGCGATGTGATGTGACGAGGTGGATCAGGGGAACAAGGAATTTCACCTGGACGAAGTCGCGAGCAGAAGATAGTAGATGCTAAACTAGCAAGTTCCTAGAATGGGCACATTAACAGACACTTGCCTGCCAATTTCTTTCGGAAATAGTGACGTAATCCTGATGCTTGGTTTTTTACAAACTCCCTCTCACGGAGAGGAGGCCTGTGTCCCAGCAGTGGGAACATTATAGGCTAATTATGCTACACATGCGTGCACTAATAGAGGGGCCCGTGGCTAAATAATAACAGCCGCACAGGTCGATCGGTCAGGTTAAGCTACGCTTGCCGCGGTTGGTCTGTGGATGGGTGACCATCTTTACATACTGAGACCCCTCCGTGCCTCGGAAAGCACGTTAAGCCGTTGGTCCCGGCTGTCATTCATGGATCTTTGACAGTCGTTACGGGTAGTCAGAAGCCCGAAAGTCTGACAACCAGTCTTACCAAGGGGTATCGTATTACCCAGTAAGTAACTGGGTTGTGGAGGTCAGATAGGCAGTCGCTCCATGTAAAATACTGGTATTCAGCTGCATCCGGTTAGACTGCAAGCCGACCCCAACATAGTTGGGAAAAGGCTAGGCAGATGATGATGATGATATGCTAGACTAGCTGCTCCCGCGGTTACACCCGCATAAGTTTCGATCCTATATGTTAATACTGGTTATAAACGATATGTGTGCCATGTTTTATCCAAATCCGTTCAGTAGTTTTTGCGTGAAAGAGTAACAAACCTCCATCCATCCATCCATCCATACAAACTTTCACGTTTATAATATTAGTAGGATATTAGTAAGATAGACCCAATACTTCCAAACTAACCACTACTATAAAGGGACCTTTCATAGTTGGCGAAACGAGGGTGTGAATGTATTGACGTCCATACCCTCGTCTGTCAATTTCTTTCGGAAATAAAGACTAATGAAGATAGCATTAGTAGTTACAAATTACGCTAGATAGAACAAATACGTAACAATCGGCGGGGTAATTGCGTAATATACAAACAGAAGAAATGGCTTTCATTTTGACATTTCAGCAATATCCATTGCGTTATTTAAGTTGTTGAGCAGACAAATTGTTTGAAAATATGGAGCAATGGATAAGCTATACCTTCAAAATAATCGAAATTATGATTGATAGTGTTTTACGCTTTTTTTAGAATTATATTGAAACCTTTTTGTCGCATAAGACTTGTGAAAGAACCAGACTTAACTATTTTAAATTTTCACGTAAAATCGAAAGGCTTGACTTTAATACTAACTTTCGAGGAATACTTAATCCATAGAATTACAGTTCCAGGCCAGTTCCAATTTAAGTAACTACTTAGTTACTTCAATTTCATTAAAGTATAATAAGTTTCCACGTGCCTAAAGTACGGTCTTCATAATAAATGTCCAAATATAGCAAATTACTGAGTATTTTCTGTGAAATACGATTGTTATTTTCTATTATGTTATCATTATTGTTTGAGTAATCAAAAGGCAATTGTAGCGGATTTGTTACGAAGTTAATAGTCTTAGCAAGGTTGCTTTTTAGGGTTTCGTAACCCAAGGGTGCCAACGCAACCCTATTTCTAAGGCTCTGCTGTCATTCCGTCCGTCAGTCACAGGGCTATATCCTTTGAACCGTAATAGGTAGACATTTGAAATTATCATTGAGTGTGTACTACTAAGTGGCAAAAGTAGTATGTAAGGATCGTAGCGGCAGCGGCGGTGGCGTTCTTTAATTTCTAATCTGCCTACTCCCATGGGAAAACGTCGTGAAATTATGTATGTATGTGTGATGATAAGAATAAAATAAACTTAAAAATAAATGGGGTCCCGATACAATATACTTACGTGTTATAGAAATATGTAGTGTTAAATATTGTACGGTGGTACGGGGCCCTCGAGTCCGACACGCACTTGGCCGGTTTTTTTTTGTTGTTTTAGTTAATCTTCGGTCTTAAAGAAGTCCTAGATGACATTAACCTTGTGTGTTTAGTGACTGGTGGAGTCATAATGGTCTTGCATAAATCTTCGCTTTAGAATCCAAGGCCCATGCTTTGCAGTAATCATTGACACTTAAGTATAAATACATTGACATAGCGTAGCATTAACCTACTTACCCACTAAATCATCATCCTCTGCTCATCCTAATATAATAGTGCTTGATGCAGTTTTCTTCTTGCCTACATCTCTATCATTCGTTATCTTAGTAGTCACCACCTTTTTAAGGTTCCGTACCTCGAAAGGAAATAAAACGGAACCCTTATAGGATCACTTTGTTGTCCGTCCGTCCATCCGCCTGTCTATTTGTCAAGACCCTTTTTCTCAGGAAGCTGGAATTTATATCAAATACTCAGGGCTACTGTCCCTTAGACCTGTGAGAAAATCAAACTTCTAAGCCAACGCAATCAAAAGATACAGCCGTTTATGCCGCCAATTTTCGCAAGTTATCGACACTCGCAAGGGAATTAAAACCTACAGGGTACTTCCCGTGAACTTAGAATCTTGAAATTTGGTACGAAGCAACGTATTATAGCACAGAAAAAGGAAAAATTGCGAAAACCGTATATTTTTAGTTACATAACTAGAAATTTGTACGGAACCCTCGGTGCGCGAGTCCAACTCGCACTTGACCGGTTTTTTTTAGTCTTAATATCACTCAATCAATCCAACGTTTCTTTGGTCTTCCTCTCATCTGCCTGCCTTTTTCCAACTATGTTAAGGGCCTCTTCCAGTCTAACCAAATGCTGCTAAATACTAGTATTTTACATGGAGAGACTGCTTATCTGACTTCCACAATCCAGTTACTGGGTAATGTGATACCCTTTGTAAAGATTGGTTGTCAGATTTTCGGGCTTCTGACTACCCGTAGCGACAAAAATTCTTTGGTCTTCCTCTTCTCATATTTAAAACTTTCCTCAGGCAATGTCCTTTATTGCTCTGCAATTTTGCATACAATGCCCAAGTCATTACCTGCTGAACTGACCTTAATTATATAGGTATTCCCTGGTTATTGATCTGTGGTGGACATAAGAAAGAAAATAAAAAGGTATTTGATACACCGTTTGTAAAAACTAATCTCGGTTTACAATCCCCAGTTATACGAATGAGCAACGAATACAATAATACTGTATTAAACACATCTGACCTTGATATATTCAGCGACAAGCTACCGGTATTCAGAAAGAAAATCACGTTATCCTTGCCAAGTTGATTCTAATTTCAACTTCTAATTTCAATTTTTATATTACTTATCATTATTTTTTATTTCAATTATTGTTTTTATTCTTAACTTTTTCTTCATATTTATTACCCATCTTACTCACTTTAGTTTGTTTTGGTTTATATTAGTTTTAGTTTAGCTTAATATACCTACTTTTCAAGGCAGCAAGATATATAATCAATGCTATGTACGCCGAAATTGTCATGTACATTAGTCCTTTAGTTATTAAGATTATTTTAGCATAAGTTTAATGTACGTGATGTGGCTGTGCTTTTCTTAAATAAATAAAGAAAGTTGACCAAGAAGTATTGAACAGTATCTGCATATAGTAGAAGTCATCCCAACATTATTTGGTAAATGCTAGATAACATAATTGACAAAATGTGGGTGTAGGTACTATGGTAAACCTCTACTGAACCCTTCGAGGAAATCAGGCGTCATATTATGTTACGCGCTAAACTGACTATACTTTTCCACGTCGTCTTCAGTACAGTAAATAAAAATAAATGTAGCTCTTATTCTTACATGCACTAAAATATTTTTCACTTTACCGGAATCCACTTGAGAGCTGAAGGCGACTGTTGAAATGTCACAGATACTAAATCTTATTTTTAAAATATTTCAGTTTCTTTAGAGCCGCTGATGTGAAAGCTTAAAATGAAATATCAGATACTTTTCTGCGAGGATATTCAAAGAGTCAGCCGGGAAGAATGGCTGGCTAGATATTTACGTGATTCTTAAATCCGACGAGGCCAATTTTCAGGCACACAATGGTTCAGCTAATAGCAGTTTTTTTTATAAACCAAGTTATATGTAGATAGCTAAATATAGCTATCTACATCTACAAAATATTGTAGCGAAAATAAATAAGGAATCACCACATTGAAAATAATACATTAGTATAATTTAGTAAATCAATTCTAATATAAAATGTATTAAAAAGTAATCTAAATATTAAAAAAACGGAGGTTAATTACTTTATCTATATATCAGCATATCAAAAAAAAAAAAAAAACACAACTCAAAAATAAAGAAAGCATATTAATATAATGAAGCTGTAGAGTTTGTCTGTTTGTTTGTTTGACCGTGCTTATCTCTGGAACTAACAGTCGGATTTTAATAATTCTTGAGGAAGCCTGGGCCCGTATTCCCGTAATTTAAAACGTTCAAAATCTAGTCGCAGTGTCATCTCGGCGACAAACAAATGTCAAAAACTTGTCAAAATGTAGGGAAAATAGACGTATTTTTGACAGATTGAGATTGAGATCAGACTGTGAACGTTCTTAAAATTACGAGAATTACCCCTCTGTTATAGGCTACTTCACATCACGCTAGTACCTGCCCATATAAGCCGAGTAAAAACAAAAAATGTCAGAAAGACCGAAGCAAAAACGAAGTTATACAAGTAGGGCGATGCGATGCGATGGGTCGGCTGGGACACAGGCCTCCTCTCTTCGAGAGGGAGTGGGCTGTAATCCACCACGCGGGCCCAGTGCGTGTTGGTAGATATAACATGTCTTCGAATTTTTGGTTCTAGGACATGCCGATTTCCTCACTATGTTTTCCTACAAACACGCCAAAAATCAGTCTGATTCGTTGTTGACTTTGGGACAAAACTTAATAGTCTTTTTTGCCTGTAATTCCACAAGCACAACATCATCTTCATCACCAAGCAAACATTTTACAACACCTAAATCAATATTATTCAAGAAGAATCATAAATTCACATAATACCAAAGATTTATTACAACTAATCACACTAGCGTCCAGTTGTGCACATAGCTAATTATTCAAAACCTAGTGACAAGTATAATTTACATGTATTAATAAATCCACCAGTACACAATAATTGCGATGACCAAGACCGGCCAGTTTTGTAAGATAAGTCGCAATCAGTTTGTTCAAGTACTAATAACTGTATGGAAATTGCAAAACTTGTTAAGAAACTTTGCCTATACTTAATATAATACGTGCATAATTTTCTGGGATATTATTTACAGCTACTGGTAGTATGACATGTTAATAATCCTTGTGTACAAAAATGTTGTCGGCATAGGGCTGGTCGAAGGCTACCAAAACATATACCTCACACACCACTGGATTAACAATTTGTAAACAAAGTGCAAAATTTACGATTTCTTTTTTTCAGTTTTTGTTGATTGCCAATTAATAATTTATGACCACTATTACAGGTAGTCTGTTGCCCGGAAAACTGTAAAATTATCTAACCTGAAGATACTCTTTGACCCAGCAATTGGTCCCAAGTGATCAGACAGCACATTCCCTGCAAAAATACTAATTTTGAGTCTTTAATTTCGTCAGATTGGATGCCAACCACAACGTAGTTCGTTGAAACTGTTGATTATTTACCTAGAAATGAGCTCCAATAGGCCTAAAACCACACAATAATATCTAGCGAACCATCAATACGTTACACGCATGCGTGCACGCATGCCAAAATATTGTAATATTAACCTTTGAAGTTGCGTTACAGTACACACATACCTGCAGTAGTTAAGTGAATCTTTGATTAGTAACATAAAACTTACTATGTTGCTGGTATTTGTAATATTATTAAACTCGACCACTACTGAACATAACCAGTATGTTCAGTAGTCTTCGGGTTTAGGCATGTAGAGCCTTTATTTCTTGGTAACTATCCAATGGATTTCGTGAGCTACCGACTTCCAAAAAAACGCTACAAAGTGAAAAATAACTTTAATTTGGGAAGTCGGTGTCTTTGGTTTTGTATTTTCGGATTTTGCCACCGACTTCCGAAATTAAAGTAGTTTTCACTTTAGGGATTTTTTGGATGTTGGTTGTTTTTTTTTCTTTCCTATAGACAATGTACTTACGAGTATTGATCACTACTTTCTACTAACTGCGCGTTGACGATTTCAGACTACTCATGATTGGTCCATATTTTTTCATGATATTTTCAGTAGTCCCGCTAGATTAACTTTGAAGATATCGCGTCTTACAAACAGTCTTTGGTTAAAACTCATACGAAGCTCATTACGAACGTGTTTTGCTTGAAATTAGTTACATGCAGTTCTGGGAATACTTTGTCGGAGTCTACGTTTCCTGGTAATTACAAAATAGAAGTCTTCGAGTCCCGAGTAAATAGGTGACTTCTGGGTCAAAAATAAGTTTACTAAGAACAATATTTCTATAGTTCCAAGAACTTCAATCTATAAATAAAGGTTATGTCAGTTCAGTTACTGCATGCACTTTATAAACTCTATTTATTCTCGAACATGTCATGTGCCTGTTTCTACATTTTACGCATCAACTGTTACGATCTTACGCACGCTGCATCCACCCACGCACTCTTTATGTTAGCAAGTAGACTCTTACTATCTTGTACTTAAGTTGAAACTTGAATGCACCTGTAAGATTGTACGACAGAAGATCAAACACCAACACCGTTTGGCTCACCTGTTCAAGTAGTCTCTATTTGCGTATAGGTCATGTTATGTCGGTCGTATATGAGTCATAATGCATTGTTATGGTAGGACGCATGCAACGAAGTCTTACATAATGAGGGTTCAATGAGGGGGGGTGCAGAGGGGGGAGAACTCCTAACAAGTTTACCGAAGACCTTGGCCGGGTCACGTGGTTGTGGATGACACGCGGGTTTTTTATGCCCATAGTTATTATGACGATGTACTTGACAATAGATTTTAGTGTTTAGGAGCGATGTTTGTTTGATGACAGGCTGTTGGTATTGCGCTAGCGCCGTTTAGAGCTAGTGACACAAAATGATGGCTGCGTTTAGCTGACATTGGCCTCGATTTTTGCCGACTTCGTCAAGTTGCAATGTTTTTCTTGCAAGTTAAACTAGGAAGAGACGAAGGAAGTTTTCAAGCGGTCGAAGGTTATAACCGAAACTTCCAAACTGGTTATGGAGACAGGTTTCGCTAATTATGGCACTTAACCGCTAAATTTCAACGTGTGAACTATGTAGGTACCTGGTCATAGTAATATTCTTGCTATAGATTAGGGTTTACCACCAAGAGATACTCTGTTGTATCGATAGGTGTTTTTTTATGTATATTTATATTCGTAAACTAGGTCTCAGATACATCTACTTTTACAATATTTATGAGCACTATGTATCTATCACATAATTCAGATACATCTACTTTTACAATATAATTATGTGAGCACCATGTATCTATCACATAATTAATTTACCTGTCATTGCTTGATTCCTAATTTTTTGTACTTATTGTGGTATAGTAATTGTATTGTAGGTTCATCGTCTTCACATGTAATTATATAATTAACTAGCTGTGCCCGCGACTTCTGTGATAAATATGCCGACAGAATCTTTTGTCCTAAAGGTCATGCTCTCACCTGTATGCCAAATTTCATCGACATTCGTGCAGCCGTTAAGGCAGGTAATAGACACACAGACAGTATATAGTATAATAGACTATAGTATGGAAGTATAGATTACTTTCGGTTCGTAGTCTGATGTAGAAATATCCCTAAACACACACACCTTTCGAGCCTAGGCAGTTCACCTTCGTGGCGGGTGCATCTAAAAGTGCAGTCATAACCGACAGCCGATGTTCGCGTCAAGGCTGACATCTCAGGAATGCGGAGAGATCGTTCCGTGGCGCAACTCTGTTTTGCAAACCCTCCTCTTGCTTCGAACCTAGGTGTAACATTTGTGGATGTAATACGGTTTTTTTGTCTGGTTGGTTGAGCACAACCGGTTTGCTGCAATTCAGGAAAATAATTAATTGAAATAGGTACCTACAAGCTCTTTTCTTTCTGTGGGTGTAATCGAGGGAGCTTCTTCTTAGCGTGACGATGCCAATCTAAATGGATTCGGCCTCGAATTCGGCTATGTTTTTGGCGTCTTCACTAGCGTCCATCAGTTCCCGTAACGTGCAGCTAACAGGACATGCAGGACATTTAACGATTATTTTTTTTGAAGAATAGGAGTTTTCTAATAAATTGATCTTCACTGACCGTCTTTGTTACTTGAATAAATAAATAATTATTATTATAATTCGATAATCATCACAGATGTCAAATAAATTGATGGTTACAGTCAATAGGTATGTTGTTAGCAGAAAGAAATGCCATCATTCTTTCTGCTGACAACATACCTATTGACTGTAGTCATCAATTTATTTGACATCTGTGATGATTATCGAATTATAATAATAATAATTTATTTATTCAAGTAACAAAGACTCATTGTGTTAGTAAACTTAAGAACTATGTTAGTTTATTGTATTTCAAAATTATGTCATCCCATGGGAGATGACACTGCAGTGATTGATGTACATGCAATCGAGCCTGCTAGCGATCATAAAAAATTAATAATAATGACCAATAATATTAATATTATTATTATTTATTTGATTATTATTAATTAATTATGACCATTAATTGACTGTAAACTTTCATGAGACTGTAAAACAGTTTGCTTCTTGTTTAAAATACACTGTCCCTAGAAGTCTATCTTTTCCAAACCATATGAAGGTCTGCTATAAAATCTAAGCAAATGCTGCTGATATATTTAATAGATAGAACATTAAATGTCTGAATTAACTTCTCTATGACTATTGCTAGAGTAGTGGTGGCCCAGTGGTGATGGCCCCGACTTACAAGTCGTAGGTCGTGGGTTCGAACTTTGTGTAAATAATTTCATCACCACTGCTCTCAAAACGGTGAAGGAAACTGGACGTGTCCTAGAACCAAAAATTCGAAGACATGTGACTCGCACTGGGCTCGCGTGGTAGATTTCAGCCCACGCCCTCTCGAGGAGAGGAGGCCTGTGCCTGATTATGTTTGTATGTTATGACCTTTCTACCATCGAGAGTCCAGAGGCACTGCGGGATACCACCCCTATTTGGTTAATATACCATATATACGCACTAAGCGCTTCTCGTCATCTTTTCTGATGCGCACAGCTAAGGAGTGGAACCGTCTGCCTGCGTCTGCATTCCCGAGTTCATACAACCCGAATCTCTTCAAGGCGAGAGTGAATAGGCTTCTTCTGGGCAAGCTCGTGTAGATCTCATCCCTGCCTCTGGGCTGGATTGAGGTCAAGAGTGAGCCCATTGTCAATAAAAAAAAAAAAAAAAACCTACTCAACCAGCGGGATGCATCACAACACAGAACACACAACATATCGCTACACAAAAGCCCTTAATGAGCCCATAATCTATCTCAATCTAACTTAATGCTCTCATGTCACATAATTTACACCACTCTTTCATCACAGCATCTTCTATAAGTTGCGAATAATCATCTTGTACTAGTCATCTATCATGTTACTAGCTAATGTCTTTGTGATAGACTAAGCAGATGGTTGATGCATTGTCTTTACAAACCACTGATCGTTTATTTAAGACTATCTTTTGACTGCGACTTTGCTCATGTGAATAGCGGTTATTCTCATTCAAACTTCGATACCCTATGGGGGTTTTTAGTATGTCTATTTTCAATCAATCTCCTTAGCCTTTTTTTCTTACTTTTGTTTTTTTTTAATCGTTGCCCCACACTAGGAATTACTCCTGTATCGTGGGTGGGCCTTCTCCCAAGTATGTTGGGGTCGGCTTCCAGTCTAACCGGATGCAGCTGAATACCAATATTATACATGGAGCGACTGCCTATCTGATCTCCACAACCTAGTTACTGGGTAACCGATACCCCTTAGTAATACTGGTTGTCAGACGGGACCAACGGCTTAGCGTGCTTTTTGAGGCACGGAGGGTCTCGAGATGTAATGGGTCACCCTTCAAAGAACCAACCACAACAGCAGTGCGATTCTGTAACCATCTCACCGTGAAAACTTAGGTGAAGTTAGCGTGGAGTGAGCTGTTATTCCAAATAATGCTAGAGATTGACACTACTGACAAGTCACATCAAGCTCACTTCACTTGAGTTTTCACGGTGAGATTTTTACAGAATCGACCGGCAGTTCTTATGCCTACGTTCTTCGTCAGTATTTAAGCTATATCAATGGCATTTTTTTTAATCGTTTCAGCGGTTTGGTCGTGATAACGATAAATACACAGAGACAGATTTTATATTTTTTAAGTATCCAATTCTAAAAAAAAAAAAAAACTGTCTCTGGATGGATAGATAATATGGATCGCGAATCAGTGCGTTCATTTCTCATAAAGGTGTCGAAACACTTGTAACACGTCGTTGTGGACAAATTAATGGTGTTGCCTGTCTGTAACTTATAATGAATGAGTTTAGAACTGACGCGTTTTTTACACGCTTGACCTGTATCCAGGCTAGTATGCAACATGACGTGTGGACTAAACAAAAATATCTTGCTACAGAATTTCCCAGATATTGGATTTGGTACATGCTGTAGGAAACGATGACAGTAAAATAATTTGACGACTTTGACCTGATGCTGCAGCCAGTAAATAATTTTACAATGAAATACGTCAATTTATTGTCAAAAAGCTTTAATTAAAATATACAAGCTAATATTAAAATATATACAGGGTGTCCGCCGGCAGATTTTATACTTAAAAAAACAAAATGAAATAAAAATATAAAGAAAAACCAAGTTATTTATTTATCATCTTACAAAATAATAATGCGGATTTTAAGTTTTAAAATTCACTCCACTCAAATGGCGTCCTTCTAGCCGCAAACATTCTTGCAATCTTTCTTTCATGTTGGCCAAAAGTCGCTTGCAAAGTTCTGGACTGATAGCCGCCATCTCGCGTCGGATATTTTCTTGCAGGGCCTTTATTGTTGATGGCGAATTACTGTAGACACGAGATTTGAGGTATCCCCACAGGAAAAAGTCGCAAGGGGTCAGATCAGGTGATCTAGGGGGCCAGGCTATGTCGCCAAAGCGACTTATCAATTTTCCGGGAAAAAGTGGTCTAAGTTTAGTCACTGAGTCCCTGGAGGTGTATGCCGTAGCCCCATCTTGCTGAAAGTGGGTTCTGTTATTGTAGCTAGCATGACGGTGCAGCTCCGGTATAAAAAAGTGGTCCAGCATCACGCAGTATCTCTGTGCATTAACGGTTTCACCTCTGCCGTCAAAATTAATCCAATTATGCCATTTTCAGAAATGGCGCATCAAACGTAGTAACAGACGTTGAAGGTCCAGCTGAGGCTCATTTCCGACTGATCCAGTTTTTACAAACTTCTGTACCCACGTCCATATCAATTTGTTCGACGGACCATCCTTTAATCATCGGATATCAAAGTGAAAACCAAACCGACGCCTCGCCACTTTGATCGAATTATTGTTCGCAAAATACGCCTCAATCCCAGAAGCGTGGTACGGTCCCGTCCACTGACTCATGGCTTCTAAACAACCCGCAACACTCACGCGCCGAATGATACCCCGCTCCCCCCGCTGACGCTTTGCTAGTCGCCGTGAGCTCTGTTCAAAGTGTAAAATCTGCCGGCGGACTCCCTGTATAATTGGCTTCATGTTTCGTATTCCAGTATATTTATTGTATTTATGTAAAGCTGTTGGTTTTCCATGAGATAAATATATTATGTACAAGTGTGTAATAAAAAAATAAACGAAAATGGGAGGAGCTCATTGGGCATCAAACAATTCGTCACGTGGCCAGAGGGCTGGCCTATTTTTAGCCCAAAGAGAGCCCAAAGAGCATTGCCATCCAACATGGTAATGCTGCCAGCCTTTTGGGCACTTCTCCTTTTGGGAATTTATTGATGCCAAATAAGCTCCTCCTTGTTTTTTTTTATTTTTAATTAAATTCGTCAATACAGTTAAGTAGTTACTGATGGTTTTTCAGAGAAAATTAAATTAAAATAGAATTAGAAAGTAATGTTCTTTTAAAATTCTGCTCTCAAGAGAAAAATTGAATGAAATTTCTTAAAGTTCTAAGAATCCTTTAGACTCTGTTACGCCAGACCACCCCGTAACGAGCTGTTCTATACTTAGCGGGCAACAAGTCGCAAAACTAATTTAAAGCAAGCCATAAAAGCAGCGACTAATCAAAACGAAAACGCACAAATGCAAAATTCAACGAACATTTAAAACGCAATCATTCACGACAGTCTGATTTATAGTATTCCTACTTCCATACTGATTGGAAAATGAAACTGTTTGCTGCGACTTTTTTGCTGTTTTACTACTAAACGTTAGTTATTGTGGACCATCCGTCATTTGTTGATTCAATGCGGTTTTTCCTTTGAGCCATAAATATTGCTAGATGAATTTTAATATGCAAATTTTTAAAGCGTGCTGTTCACGACACGATTGGAATTAACGACTTTGTAGTGTCATTTTAATGCAGATTTGTAGTTCTATTTGGAATTTTATGGCTTTTGGGAAGCATTTTTGCTGTGATTTATGACCACGCAAATCAGAATATAATTGGCTATATACTGTGAGTCCTTAATTAGATTATTTCTTGATAGTTTGAATAGCAGTCTTTTGAGATTGTGTAAGTGTTTTCTAGCATTGGCCGTTCCTTTTTGTTCAGTATTGATATATCTCTGTTTTAGGGCGAATATCACCAAACTTTTATACCTAGAATAATGGCCTAGACTAATATGATGAGAATAAATTTTGAATTTTTGACAGTTTTTCTATACATTTGACAATATTTAATTCCACAAATAAAATATATCTTACTTTGGTAAAATCAGCCCTAAATGGCATTGTATTACATAACATAGATCTTCCAAAATAAATAAACTAATTAAAACTTTTGTTCTTAAAACAGTCTGAAATTCTATCACCATTCTCCACACGACTTCCGACAAATTAGACGCGTGTTCGATGTCCACCCTTAAGCAATATACAGGGTGGTATCGGATGAAAATTTTCAATTATCGAGTCGCACCGTTCGTGCTAGTTTAATTAAGAAACGTAAAGGTTTGTTACCTAAGGAGGTTCAAGTAATAAAGTATTTTTCTTTCATTTTGAAATTGCTGAACAGTTATTACGGTTGATTTAATTCTGAATTGGCACCACTGTCAAAATCACACTTATCTTTATTGTCGTGGCAATTAGGTAGATATTAGGTTGCTGCCATTTCCAAGTCTGTCAAAATCACAGTGATTTTTATTTTCGTTGCAATAAGGTTGCTATTCGGTTGCTGCGGTCAGAGGTAAAATAAATGTTAAAGGGCTGTAGTAGCTAAATGTTAGTCTTTTGTTTTTCTAATTGTATTTCTATAGTGAAGCATACAGAAACCTATCGAATTGTATTGTTTAGGGAAACATCGAAAAACTTTCTGATGAAGTTGTAAAAGTTCGAAGGCTATTTTTAGGGAAGTAATTAATTGAAATTAAATTATGTATGAGGATTCCTGATCCGCCATCTTTGAATTTGTTTGTGCAAGTCTGAATTGAATATATTTGAGGCGGTTGGTCGTAGTTCTTCTCTTACAAAAGATGTACACACGTTAAAATGTATCGCGTATCTAGTAGTATCATGTATTTAGTACAAAATTATTAACCTTACCTTTGTGAATTTTATCAAGAACTTAGTTTAACACTTTCACTGTCCACAAAGTAGACACAATAGTTAAATAATCAACCTGAATCATATGTGATTCATGGGATAGGGAATGGGTTAAATATAAAACTAACTAAAATTATCTTTAAAATGAACCTACGCCAAAAATGTACAGACGCCAGCAGGTCAAGCTACCCGAAACTGTAAAATTTTCCCAATCAACCTTGAACCTAATGCTTTAGCAATAAAGTTGAAAATCTAATAAATAAATTTGACAGATTGTAGTAGCTCGATGTGCTGGCGTCTGTACTTTACAATAGATTAGTACACACACACAAATAGATTCATAATTAATTATTATTATGAAAAGCCCGTGATGTCCCACTTCAGGACCAAGACCTCCCTACTCTTTTTCCACTTCTCTCTGTTTAAAGCTGCTGAGGACCAGTTCTTGTTGAAGGAGTCCAGCTCACATTGCCAGACGTCTGGGCCTAAATTAAAAAAAAAAACTTGAGAGGTGTCAAGGGACACCCGGATAGAACGAAGTTCCTTTCGATTAATTAGTGAAGGAATTGTAATTTTTTTTTTTTAAGTTATAATAATATTAAATATAACTAAAACAAACGAAATATAGAAACGAAAATAACTGGCTTGCTTTCTATAAGAGAGAGAGAGAGAGACAGTCAGAGAAACACGCGCACGCCGCACGGCTTAAACTATAGCAAAAAGTGTCGTTCCAACTTTTGGTCTTCATTTTTTCCGTCTAGCCCCCTTTCGCAACGCGCGATAAGGAACTTCGTTCCAAAAATTACCTAGTTTTTAAAGTCCAATCTAGTCATGAAACACCTCTTTATGCTAGTGACTATGTATAAAGCGTATAGTAAGCGTAAGCGCAAAGCGTAACGCGTAAGTAGCGCGGTGCGGCGCCGGCGCAGCCCGCCCTTTGTGAGTGCTATGCGCCGCCGACCACGCATCGACGTATTAGGCTTTTAAACAGGCTGCTCTTTAGGAGACAGGTCTGACAAGGAAAATAACTGTTAAGACGCCTGGTAGGTACACGATAGAGTTTTTTAAGGTTTAAGTTTTTTTTATTTTGACATCAGTTAAAAACTTCAAATTCATAATTATAATCCTATTGATTGATATTTTATGAAATGGTTATCATTCTCTATTGATAATGATAACTATGATTATATGAACTTAGAAGGCTGTATTGATGATTTTTATGATACACTAGCTTCTGCCCGCGGCTTCGCCCGCGTGGATGTCGGAAATTATCCCACGGGAACGTGCTAACAGGATAAAATGTATGTGCTTCCCCAGAATGCCATCTATCTCGCGGGCCCTTTGTGGCTAATTACAGTAGAAAACCAATTGTGGCTCATTAGTGGTGATTTATAGGGTACCTATATGATATCTTTACCTAAGTACCTACCTAATTTAAAAAAAAACTCAATAAATAAGCAAAATCCCTAAAACTAATATCTATACGAATGACTAATCCTACCTAACAGTATTATAAAATAACCTACGGTCACTACGTACACTATCAAATATACTACCTATACTTTAAAATTAAAATCTATACCTACGACTCATATAAAAATAAACCTAAATACCTCTAAAAACTAAAAGGAATAAAAATGAACTCCACTGCGGGTGACCCAACCTACGACAAACTTAGTATTTGCGGTTGGTACAGTACAGACAGTGGTAATCGGGTATAGGGATCGAACCGCAAAATTAAGTTTGTTTTTTATTGTATATACTTTTCCGGGATAAAAAGTACCCAGTGTGGTGCCCAGGATATTAAAGAATAATTATACCAAGTTTCATCGTAATCGAACCGGTAGTTTTTGCGTGATGCCTGAACAAACAGACAGACAGACAGACAGACTGACCGACAGACAGACAGACAGACAAAAAAAAATTTAATCACATTTTTGGGTTCGGTGTCGGTCTAGTAACACCCCCTGTAAATTATTTTTTTGATATTTTCAATGTACAGAATTTTCACTTCTACAGATTTATTATAAGTATAGATATAGATTAAAATTCTGTAAAGGCACTGTAACGCTCGCGAATCATATTTTAATAAATATTCAACGTACCTACCAAAACAAATTGCAAAAAACGTAAGAAAATTTGATTTTCTCAGGCTTCCCCCTTAATAACATCATTTCCACGAAATGCTTTCCCATCTTATAATAATAATTAAAAAATAAACTCGCTTCAAAGAAACTTCTTGGAATAATCCACAGACTAAACAAATAACAGACCGATAGGAAAGTAGCGAAATGGATGAAGACGTCTGTTTCAATTGACAACTCAGTTTAGAAGTTAAGTGTGTGTGTGTTCTGTCTGTGAAAGAAATTTCCTGTTAAAATGATAAAATATGATTTTATTTTGTAAGTAGGTTTGTACAAACACTTTTACACGTCAATCATATTTTAAAACTAGATGAGGTCGGCGTTTCCTATCTGACTAGTCTGAGAAGAAAGGCCGAAACAAACTTAGAGGTTACAGTCTCTTTTAAAGTCCAGACATAATCTTGGTGAGTTCATATGAAGACCATCTAGATCGATGTCTGAGATGGTTTTTTGAGGAAAGAACCAAACATATTGAGAGGACCTGTCCAGTCAGTGCACGCATTTGTCAGAAATCGTGCAGCTCAACACAACACTCGACGATTCGACGAACAATACCAAAGTTTGAGTAATTAATGTGGCCTAAATTTTGGCCCACATTAATTACTCAAACTGCCAGACCATGACAAAAACTAATAGAACAGAGATAAAAATAAAAAATAAAATGACCCGCATAGTCTTCTCTTCACATTCACAATAATTAAAATAATAGAATACTTCACAAAGTAAGCAAATGTCATAGTATATATAAAATTCATTAATGTCAAAGTGTAGGTATATAAAAAAAACAACAAAAAATAATCATACAATATGTAAAAATTGGAAGCAGCTTAATCCTAAACCTTTTTGTCCTCGATATAATCCTTAACGGTATAAAAGGCTTTCTGGCACAACTTACGTTTAATGAATGATTTGAATTTATTAAGGCTTAAATCTTGAAGGGGGCTTGGAACTTTATTGTAAAAGCGTATACATTGGCATCTGAACGAGCCACCTATTTTTTTCCTTTTTATTTGTGGCGTTTTTACTGAAAAATCAACTTACGGTATGGTTGTTTTATTTCCTGATAGCGTAGGTGGTGAACGAGGTATTGCTTATTAACATCCTTGATTATTTTTCTGGGAAAAAGCTGTTGGGTTTTTGATTACGTTTCTTCTTCTTAGTGTGTTGATTGTAATCTAAATGGACTCGGCCCGCTACGTGTTTGGCGCCATAACTAGCGTCCATCAGTTGTATTGTGCAGCTAACAGGACATGCAGGATACGATATTAGGGGTTCCATCGTTTGAGGACCAGCACCACATTATTTTATTTTTCTCCTGTGATTGTGAGAATACATAACATAACACTTTCTGCCTGTAATCCGCGAAGGGTTAGGCAGATTTGTACACGACCTATGAATGGTTTCATACAAAGTGCAATACCTCCGCGGTCAAAATGTGAAAAGCTGTTTCTATCCGACTTCTGAAAAAAGAGGAGGTTCTCAATTCTGCCGGTCGATTCTGTAAAAATCTCACCGTGAAAACTCAAGTGAAGTGAGCTTGATGTGAGTTGTCAGTAGTGTCAATCCCTAGCATTAGTTGGAATGACAGCTCACTCCACGCTCACTTCACCTAAGTTTTCACGATGAGATGGTTACAAAATCGCACTGCATGATGATGTTTGTATTTTTTTTAATGTTTGTTCGCGCTTAGATCCTTCGCTTGCCAACCGATTTGAAAAATTCTTTTTTTTTTGGAATGGGTTATACTTGCCAAACGGTCCCATTGAAATATCGACAAGATGATGAGTTTCGGAGACAGACAATGGAACTCTTCAATAAATGCCAGCAAATCAACGGCTATTGCTGCTATCGCTTATGTATGTATTGTTTACGCAATCACACAACATAACGTCACGCCTGTACGAGCGTACAGGGTTACGCAGATGTGTTCAGTATACCACGGTACACCCTCATTTCTGTCAAAGTTGTTATTGGGATACCTCTAATCTTGCAAGTATATACGAATTTGTGTGGGGTAGGTACAACTTATATCTAGAACACGTCTAGATTAATGTAATAAATTCATGGTATCTAATAGTTTGCGCATCGATGTCCTTTTTTTTTTTGAGGATGGGAAATTAACAAATGACCCCTCCCGCTCTAGGTGGAACGGGAGGGAGTGTCAGACTCTTACTGACTAAAACCCACCCGTGTTCCTTCCTTAGCCCTTTATGTACCAGGGCAGGGGTAACCCTTTCGGACGATCTCGCTACCCTGGCAGGCTTCGGCCCTATCGGGCCCCGTCATTCGTGCTGACATCTCTTTGAGGCGCGCGTGGAACACATACGCGCCGTCCGGCACGGGCCTGGTCCTGATCGGACGGTGAGCTATCGTCGATGTCCCTTACACCCACATTTCGCTAGTCATGTTTAGGCCCCAATCAATAGATCATATATTTGTGGGAATATATAATTATGCATAAGAGGGGGATGTTCTAATAATTTTGTGGTACATTCTATTTTGCCTACAACTGCCTAGGAACGACTATGTATGACTTTACAGCCACATAAATCGGGAACTACCTAAACGTTTTTCCTCCTCAATTTCACAGTACTGAATTCCATGTAACTATCAACAATATCCGTAGATAATCCACATTTCCTATTTAAAAATCTGCATGAATCATTGCCAGTGACAAAAACTAAACTTATGTAACATTGACAGAAAAAATCTCAATCGATTAGTTAACATGCACAGTCATTGTTTTGATATGAATTCAGATTAATATAAACTATTGGTTATTTTTTGTTTGTCAAGGTCGGACAAGGACGTATGGTAATTGGTTGTGTTATACTCTCAATGGGTGACAACATCCGCGTTTGTATGGAAGGCTTGTGCTTGACAGATTGATTCCGCGTGTAACAAAAAAGAATTAAGACAAGTTCGTTCTTATTAATTTTTCAAGTCTGAGAAAATGACTTCAAAAAAATAATTATAAGAATTGTTTTGAAAACATAATAAATAGTTCTATTTCTATTCATTTACAGTAAATAAAATAAAGTTATAATAATACAATTTAAAATCTTAAAAAAATTATATATTTTTTTAAGAAATTTGTAAACATGTAAAAGCTATGGAGCATAATATTATAGTAGGTTTTGTTTTCTTCTGTTACACCGAGTATTTTGCATAGTACCTATTTCTTGAGACAGTAAATCGTGCAGGTCTTAAGAGCTATTAGCTAAAGGCATTTTAACTTTTAAACCTGTATATTATGAGCAATCATCAATTATTCATTCAATCAATTACATATAAGATGAATAAATTTCCAATATGATAGTTAGCTTGGTGACAGGATACATATTTATAGCACCTAGTACTTATACATAATTGCTGTCATCCTGTCTTTCTCAACCTGTTGCCAACCAAAATGATGTAACAGCCAATTTGAATCGACCCATAAAAGAATAAAAAAGTACTATTTAGATATTTAAATAAAACAAGATGGCGCCGGAGACAAATCTGTCTCGAGATTAAGGAAGTGTTCGTTTACGTAGTTCAAGGCTTTTAAGCGTTGAATCAAGGACTTGGACGATAAATGAAATACCTGTTTTATTCTTAGCTGGTTTACTTTCGGTTTTTTTAACTGTTTATTTCGTCCATTTGTAAAACGTTAGAGTTCTTAAACATCTGTTTTTTTTACTTGATATAAAGATAAGTTTAACGATAGCAGATAAACATGATATTTTTTTATCAAAATGACTACTTAAATGATCCGTAGGTATATTAAATTCATTATTTGACAGTTGTAAGAAATGGTTATAATAACACGGCAATTTGACGTAAGGCTCCTATTTGCGTACCGCTACCACTGGGCCACCCCTGCTTCTGTCTATCTATTTGCTTAACAATTTATTTGATGATTAATGTGATATTAAGGGCTGCAATGGAACAGGTGCACATGAAAACTATTCGCAATGGTTGTTCGTTTGTCTACAAAGAAATGTGTGGGTCCTAGAAAGGCTTTTAAAAGGTCAATGTGCGTTATTTATACAGCAGGTGTATTATCATCTGCTTTGACCTTTTGTTTCTATTATTTGTTTAGCAGAAATTTCTGAACACAGCTGTGCTTAAAGTTTGGTTAAACATTTTGCTAAAGCGGTTCCACCCACACTAAGTATTTCATTCTGTGGCTATTTTCGAAAGTTTTGTCTGAGCAGCAGCATCCTTTTCTTCATAATAATCAGCCTATAATGTTCCCACTGTTGGGACAGAGGCCTCCTCTCTTCGAGAGGTCGTGGGCTGTAATCTACCACGCGGTCCTAGTTATTATTGTTAAGTAATAACTAGGCCTTATTTAAAAACGTTGCTTTTAGTTATAAAAGCAACATTTTTTTTAAAATAATCTCTAAGATAATATACCTATGTTTAAACTAATAGGTAATTGTAATGATACACCATCCATAGTAATAATATAAATTCGAAAGTAACTGCCTGTATGTTACCTTTTCACACCTAAACCATTGAACGGACTTCCCAATTTGTCCCGGTAGCGCGTTTCTGTGGGATATTTTCCAACACCCAGGTGGTGGAAACCGCGGGCAGAAGCGACTGTTTTAAAAAGCAAGAATTTGCTACGAATAAAAGCCTCTTTCCGAGTCCAGTTTTATCCCATCCAAACATAATTGAAGGAACTTATACTTACGCCTTACCATAACGAATAAAAGTCAGTACTTATCCAGTTTCTGATTCGTACATAATGTTTACAGGCTTTTAGGCAAATGGAGGAGTGAGATCATTAGTTGACGGGGCTGTGAACCTACGGCTGCGTTATCGCTCAGGGTAATAGCTATCGTTTCGAGGCTGTGTTACAACTGATTGTTTTGAGAAGTATTTTGTATGGAGTAAGACTCATGTGTGTTGTGCTATTTCTAAGTGAAAGAAAGAAAAAGTCTTTTTTTGCGGCAGAACATGACGCAAAGAAAAAACACAAAAAGAACAATTTGGAGGAAAATGTAATATGAGCCACATCCACGCAAAAGGGTCATCGCTCAGCATATTGCTGTATGTGAGATAGAACCACAGCGCTGGTTTTTAGCGGCTTCAATGGGCTGATTTGGGTGCCTTTTTTATTAAACTTTTCTAAGGGGTAAGTAAACATCGTGAGGAAACCGGCATGTCCTAGAACCAAAAATTCGAAGACATGTGATATCTACCAACCCGCACTGGGCCTGCGTGGCCTCTCGAAGAGAGGAGGCCTGTGTCCCAGCAGTGGGAACAATATAGGATGATTATGTGTAAGGGGTAATTAAGGGGGGTGTGTAAGGGGGGTGACCAGGCCCGTGCCGGACGGCGCGTATGTGTTCCACGCGCGCCTCAAAGAGATGTCAGCACAATTGACGAGGCCCGATAGGGCCGAAGCCTGCCAGGGTAGCGGGATCGTCCGAAAGGGTTACCGCTGCCCTGGAACATAAAGGGCTAAGGAAGGAACACGGGTGGGTTTTAGTCAGTAACAGTCTGACACTCCCTTCCGCTACACCCAGAGCGGGAGGGGTCATTTGATGATATCCCATCCACAAAAAAAAGGGGTAATTTTACAATCGTCAGATCTATCTTTCATCTGAAGCTATTTAAAATATGTATAGTTTTGTACGGGTTAGTAGCTCTACTATTCGAAATTAGATGCTTTATGTCGGCTAATTAACCATCTTAATGATAAAAATATGTAGTTCATATTTTCACAGAGTTTATTTGGCTTATTAAATTTCACGAAGTTTCAGACAACTCTCAGCTCCCACTCGTCGTTAAGTGACCTTTAACTAGACTGTGGTCTAGTTAAAGGTCACTTAAAGACGAGTTTGAGTCGTTTCAGTACAATTTATTTTTCATAAATGTATCTGGGATTTCTCCTGTATCTTATGAAACAGGAGAATTCGGAAATCGTCATGTGTGGGACATGCATTTTAAAACGCGGCCTGTGTGAGACCGCACTTTAACTGCCCTTTTATACACATATGAAAACGCGGCCGCTTATACGATACCATAACGCGATTCTGTTCTTTGAAAGTGGTGTATTTTGAAATACTGTCAAACTTAAATAGCTAAAAAAACAAGTATGTATTCATTATTTACCAGCGTTTGTAATTTTATTTGATTATTTATGTCTTTCATAACAGCCTCCTGAAATTAGACGAGGATGCAAAACAACAGCTTTTACACATAAAGTCACGCCCTTTCCCATGGGGGTTAGGCAGAAATTACAGATCACAACCTGCTACGATCCTGAAATCCAAAACACCTACCAAAGCACACACGTGCTTTTATAGATAAATTTCTTACTTAAATAAACCCTCTAATTTAGAATCTATTTTCTGGAATATATACAGAGTGGCAGGGACATCGACGCTCTACCTGTTACAATGGAGTCCGCACATGATTCTGAAAGCCCCTGCGGTAAAATTCTTCATCGGTTATTAAGATTAAAAAAAAATACTGTTCATGTGCTGAATTTATGGTTATATGTAGAGACATATAACCATAAATTCAACACATGAACAGTATTTTTTTTTTAAATATATGCACAGCAGCAGAGGCTTCCGTGCATATATTTTTTTCTATCAAACAAAGCGTTTTGCTAAATCTCTCAAACGAAATTTGTGAAAAGTACACAAAGCTTTATAAGATCACAGAGGGTGTTCAGACTACAGCGTATACAGGGTTTAAAGTATAAAGTCCCGCCCACTCGGCGGCGCATCGGATCATATGCACAATGGTCGCATTGTATGCATATTTATAGGAAATTTTCCTCTGAACGCCTTTGTAGATTCGATTCAGTTGGATACATTTTAATCCTAGTTCGGAGGAGCACTGAAATAGGTTTATGGGCTTCAATGGGTTAAGCTTTTCATTCTTGGGTAAAAGATGAAAAATGTTTTGAATTTCTCAATAAAATTGTTTGTTATGCTGTTTGGAACGTCTGATACGGTTCTGTAGAAACTGCAGCGCTCAAGCATCGGAGAGTCCCATCGATCTGCCAATACGCACAAGAAGCTGTTGGAACTAGAACGCATGCGTGTTAGGATGGAGGTGCAACGCTTGCGCATAATATTGTTGCAAAGCTATCAATGTTAGCCTCAGCAAACATGCGGGAGGCGCTGCAAAACCGCGGGACAACATTGATGATTTAGATCTTGAATTAATGTACATATTAATATTAATATGGTGTACATAATAAAGCATATTCTATTCTACTCTAAGTTCCTAGCCCTAAACCATGGATACTAGCTAGTGTAATTAAATCATTATCGTCAGAAAGGTGTTACTTGGGTTAACCGCTTGTCAACTATATTGTGGTTACAGTGTAACAGCATACTACAATTTGGTCTCACGTTCTAAACTAGACACTGTAGTTATAAAATTTTCGGTGATTTAAAGTCACTTTAATTCTTTTGATATATTGATCGTGACTTTTGGTATAGTTAAATGACGTCCACCTATAGTTTTCATTTTGTGCCTGGTGAAGACAGGCGTTTTACGTATTACGTTACATTAAAAACTGCTTTGAATTATGTAGTTAGCCAACACCAATAATATGCACATGTGTACAGTTGTGAAAAGTTAATAATATAATAATAATAAATAATAATATCCCTGGACATTTCACACAGCGCCATCTAGTCCCAAGCTAAGCAACTTAATGCTTGTGTTATGGTAACAAGATGGCTGATAAACTACTTATATAAATTTTTTTTTTTTTGTAAATACATACATATTATACAGGCTGTTAGTGTAAACACCGTTGTCACTAAAATCATAGGTAGTTGACTTAATTATAAAAATGTTTATCTGAATTTGAAAATAAATAAACGTTATTTTCTTTCAAAAATGTAAGAAAGTTTCTGTCCGACACCGTCCGTAAATTCATGCGCTTGCCGGCTTGCGGCACGCGCTGCATAGATAAGGGAAGTACTGACGACGCGCTGTTTCCCGCGCTCCGTCTACTTTGCCCTTGCGTGCACTTGTATAGGGTGAAATAATTTTGAGGAAAAATTGAGACTTTACTTAAAAAAAAAAAAGATATTTTTTTTCATTGAATTTACGTTCTATAAGTGAAACCAAACCACTGGTTTCAAGGATAACGGTGTTTACACTAACAGCCTGTAGATAGAAAAACACCCAGACTCGTTATAAATGGGAACAATATAAAATGTTTAGTTAGGGTTTATTAACAAAATGATACTGATTTGAGTTTTCGTATTTATGTATTTTTCCCTTATTTTCAGGTATGTTTGCTATCTATACTAAATATTGGGTCGCACAACTCATCATACATACCGTGGATGTCTGGTAAGTTTAGCATATTATAAAAAAATAGTCCAGCCCAGGAATCGGTGGCGAGATGATCTGGACGCGTACCACGAGAGCTGGTTCGAGGTGGCGTGGGAAAGGAGTTCCTGGAAGAACTTGGGGAAGGCCTTTGCCCAGAAGTGCGACAGTACAGGCTAAACAAAAAAAAAAGTTAAAAAAAAACTTGAGAGGTGTCAAGGGACACCCGGATAGAACGAAGTTCAAAGAGAGAGAGAGAGACAGACAGAGAAACACGCGCACGCCACACGGCTTACAACTATAGCAAAAAGTGTCGTTCCAACTCTTTTGGTCTTAATTTTTTCCGTCTAGCCCCCTTTCGCAACGCGCGATAAAGAACTTCGTTCCAAAAATCAATTTTCTTTAATGACACAATTTGTATATTTTGCGCTCATAGGAACATAGGTACTTGTTTATTTTCTTGTCATCATTAATCCTAGTTATATTAACAATTGGTGCATCAACATCACGTTATGCAACACGACCTTTTGCACAATAAACTTACTGAATCACCTGCAGACTTACAGAAAACGTCCAACAATCGTAGTTAGTTGACACATCTTAAAACTTTCAAACTTCGGTTTAAAGACATTTTATTTCTCAAAAAAAGAACATTACGGTTCACTTACATACTGAGAAATGTATAGAAAAAAAAACTTGAGAGGTGTCAAGGGACACCCGGATGGAACGAAGTTCACAGACAGACAGAGAAACATGCGACGCCGCACAGCTTACAATAGCTTACTATAGCAAAAAGTGTCGTGACAACTTTTCGTAAGAATTTTTTCCGTCTAGCCCCCTTTCACAACGCGCGATAAGGAACTTCGTTCCAAAACTTCGTTCCAATAAAAATCTTATATAAATCAATTTACGTTGTTGAGCAGATAATTTATTATGTAGCTCTGCGACGACGTAGCTGCGTAGCGGATAATCTACGCATCGGCTACGGCGTAGCACTCGTAGCGATTATGTCGTGACAACTTTTCGTAAGAATTTTTTCCGTCTAGCCCCCTTTCACAACGCGCGATAAGGAATTTCGTTCCAATATATAATAAAAGTAGATACAGTCTCTGTGATCACATACAGTTGTACAAAATAACAAAATTAAAATATTCAACAAGTGACATTCGGTGTCAGTACTTCGTTCTAACGTATTCTTCTAGAGCTTTTTTATGTGTATACCATCTGTTACTGTTAAAACATCATCAGGTATTTCATTACAAAGTTTTGCTCCCTCATATAGTATATTTTTCCTACCATAGTTAGTTCTAAACTTTGCGAACAAAACCGCGTTGAAAAGTTAGTTCGCAGTTCTATCATCCTCCCTTTGACATTTCACAATAAAAGCTTCCCTTGGAACAACTTTGTCACCTATTATGTTACAAATAGGTTGATGCGACGGTTTTCCGACGAAGAAGATTGCAATTGTAGTTTTGTAAACTAAATTATGTCATTATTGCCATTTGAATTAACCTCTTGACCTCAATCCAGCCCAGAGGCAGGGATGAGATCTACGGTGGAACGAGCTTGCCCAGAATCGTTTTATAAGTGAAATCTTCTTTCGGCGCACTTTGCGCTTTTTTGACGCTCATAAAAATATATCTATGGTGACGCTGAATCCCGTATACTCGGCTCCAGTCATAAGATTTTTTCTCTGTGCGTATAATACTGTACTTTTTTTGTGTGGGACTACCTAAATCTTGTGTCTTTTCTTGTCATTGAAAATTCAAGGAGATTTTCTTTCAACTTAAGATTTTATTTTGTTATCTTACTGAATTCCAGTTACGTTGTTGTTTAAGATAGGGACAACGTAGTCAGAATTTCCTCAATTTGCTATATTATTTACCTACAGCGTTCAAAGAAAAATATGGATCAATTAAATTTTTCAATTGACTTTGAAAACAATGGTATTTTTTCTTGTTTTGATATTTGAAAAGGCCGCTTTAATTATTTGAAGTCCTCAAGCAAAACAATAAATACAACATTTTCGATTCAAAACTCTTTAGGTTGCTAAAGAGTTTGTAGAGGAAATGTTGTATTAATGTGTTGTGTGAGAAAATGTTGTATTCATGTGTTGTTGTGTGCAGAATTAATTTTCAGGTTGGCGTTGGCCAACGTGAAAATTAATTCTACAAAGTCACAACCACACTCGAAGAGTCTACGAGTACGTTTACAAATAACACATAGTAAACCGTAACGCAACGTGTGTTGTTGTTACTCGACGTATTTATTAAAACTTGGAGAACATATTAACATTGTTACCCGTATGCTATTATTTGTTTTTGGTTTGTTTACATGAATATTACATATGTAATTTATAATTATTATGAAAATTCAGGTTGTTATTGCTGTTAGTGAGGTGGCGCGGTTGTTTTCATAGCAATGGTTTTTTCTTCAGTTTTTTAACTAGGATATCTGGGTAGGCATTAGCTACTATGTTAGTTCTTTTTCTTTTTTAATTAGGGACTTTTTTGTATGGAATACATAATAAAGAGTATTAAAAGAAAAACTATTTTATAATCGCAATGCTTCTGACAGTGCCATCATACCCTAATTATACACACTGCAACGGATTATATTTGGGTGACGAACCTGCACCCTAATTGCGTAACACACAGTTAATCTCAATCATTTTGATATTGCTAGTCCATTGCTTCACATGTTCGATGAATTGTTCTGCTCAAAAACGTAAATAACGCAATCAATGTTGTTGAACTTTCAAAACGAAAACCATTGCTACTTTTAGTGTGTTAGGTACCCAATTACCTCGCAGACTCTGACTCCGACTACTTAGATAGTTACAGCACAGTATGGTAACAATTTATTTTTATTTATTTATTATGGTAACAATGAACTGTAAAAATAACGACTTACTTAGGTATACGTCTAAATGTGAAAAACGTACTACCCCGGAAAAAACACCCACACGACACGTCGACCTCGTTTCATAAAATCTTGAACCATCTCGCCTACAAACCCGAAACAACGCCTTGTCACTGGGAAAATTGCTTTCACATTACCCTAAGCTGTTGAATTCGCTAAACCGTTGACGCCAATCACGACCGCCCACGCCGAACGTTTACGTCGAGCGCGAGCGACGCGTAACAAAAACCTGACCCTTATTTTATGACAGAATTTTCTTTTAATTCCTAAATTTTATTGGGTGATAGTAAAAAGTGTGGTATTAGAGATATTTGTGGTTTATTATTTTTGGTTCTTATAGTTTTAGTTTATTGTGGCACAAACATTGATCACCAAGCTTGATCAAGGCGGATTAGCGATTTCTGACTTAGGGGCGGTTTTTTGATCCGTAGTTAATCTCAACCAATTGTTAAAAATAGTAACTAATGGTAAATTTTTTTGCAAAATTTGTTTTTTGATAAATTTTTAGTGGGAACCGGTCGAAGTATTCACTTCGACCGGTTCTGTGCTTCCAGAAAATAGAAAAAATTAGAAATTTTAATTGATTTTGACATTTTTTTATTAGCCTTTAATTTCCCACTGCTGGGCAAAAGCCTACCTACTCATTTCACCTCTCTCTGTCCAGAGCTGCCAAGAACCAATATTTATGAAAGGAATCCAGCAGTGTAATTATCGTAATTTTAAGAACGTTCACAGTCTGATCTCAGTCTCAATCTGTCAAAAATACTTCTAATTTCCCTACATTTTGACAAGTTTTTGACATTTGTTTGTCGCCGAGATGAGACTGCGACTAGATTTTGAACGTTTTAAATTACGGGAATACGGGCCCTGGTCAACCCGCCATCTCCGTCTGTTGATTAATCAAAGCTTTAATCAAATCAAATATTTCATGTAATCAAATGTTTTTAAAGTTACACAATTTTTAACAGGGTGTTGGGGAACTTCAAAGTTTACCTACGTTATTTTTTATTAATTTCGTTTTTTTTTTTAAATTAAAATTGATTGAGTTGACAGCTGTCTTTTTAGTTATTGCTGAGACAAGGTGATTACATTTTGTAAAAGTTAAAATAAAATGTTTAACAAAAATGTTTAAAATAAACATCATCCATTTTTATGGACACACCTGTACATATCGACGCGTGAAAAACATACCTCGGTCTTTGCTTTCCCGCAGTCGGGTAAAAACAGACCCCTATTTCAAATATATTTTTCTATAACCTCGCCATCACGTACTTAGACCTAATATTGTCCTTATTTCTAAACACACGCCCTCTCTTTTTTCCTCCATTTCTTGGAATGGGACAGCAAGTGTCTATAAAGCTGAAGATTAGTATGGTGAGTGATGAAGTCTCCGTACAGCGTCCAAGCCATTAATTACAATTTCTCTGTTAGTCGAATCACGTACTACCAGCTGACAAATGGCCATAAGGACAGCGGTTGAAACGTAATTATTTGGTTGTGAATGTGGGGCTAGGAAATCTAAGCGAGTCAGTAGTGAGAATACCTGGAGCTGATGTATGTGATGGGTACAGACGCACGGGCACATCTAGCTACCCAAAACTGTCAAATTTTCCCAATCAACTTTGAACCTAATGATTTAGCAATAAAGTTGAAAATCTATTAAAGAAATTTGACAGATTGTAGTAGCTTGATGTGCTGGCGTCTGTACCAATGTGACTTTTTTCAATTCCTATGTACTTTCCGAGTTTATCTTGGATCTGAAAACTCAAAGCATATGCACAGGCACTTTTGAAGTTTCAAAAAGAGTCGATCAGTTAGTCAGAAAGTTGAAGCTAATTGCCCATTCCAAAACGTAGATCTCTATGGAGAAGAACGGGCTAGAAACTCCTTGGACACTCTTCTAAATCAAGATATTATAAAATCCTGGGTACATTATTCTTATTATTACTGACACAGGGGATGGAAAACATAAGAAAGAAAGAAAGAAAATACATTTTACACAAAATTGTAATCTAATGTCCAATCTCCTATCTTAAGTCACCACGATGTACATCTTAGAATAAGACCAATTGTAATAAGGGTTGTGAATAAAAAAAAAAAAAATATATATTTGCGGCAAACAAGACGCATAAAAAAGAACATAAACCCAAAAAAAAAGAAAGAAAATTACTTTACTCAGTTACTCTGTATGACCTATTTTCAAAACTAAAATCATATAACGTAATAGGAACCTAATTACGTTTAGTTTAATCTTTGTTCAAATTAAACGGAGCATACGTCAACTTTGATTGAACGTGTTAATACGTCACAAACTACATTCAAGTATCAAAACCATTTAGTTACAGTATACTTGGTATATTAATTATGACGTCAGAGTAACAGGCTTGTGCATCACTTGGGAAATTTCTATGCTAGAAGGAATGACGTAAGAAACGTCATTAACAGGATAATCGTTTCTGATTGGCCGTCTAAGGAAGTGCGCAGCCAATGAGGTTATCTGTGAATGACGTTAGTAACTGTCTCTTAATAAAAGGAAATGTGAATTCAATTATGTGTAGGCTTATCCTGTACCATTACCCCATTTGTTTTGAATGTATCTTTCAATGCACGACAAGTTTTCAATGAATGTGTGAAATCTTTTAAGATTTATCGTTTTTGTGTCTTTAGGGCACTTTTAAGCCCAACTCTACTAACAACAGTACCTAATTACCTATGCATCACCAGTTTTAGCATACTGGAGGTGGAAAAACCTTTCTTATCTGGTTTTAACGTCTGTATGATTATATTATACTGGCAGTTATACATTTTTACTGGCTACCTACATTGCATAAAACATCAATTATTTGAAAAGACCTTTTACTTTGAGTCCAACTCTATTTATATAAAGATAGTATTTTATTTCCGCTTTATATCAAACTCAGTGGCCCCATGCGACTCAGCCCGAATGTCTCGCTCGACCGTGAGTTTGTTTAGTGACGTGAAGATGAGTTTTAACAAAAAAACAGAAATCCCGTCTTCAAATCTCTTCTAAAAACTAGGCTTTTAGCGTGGAATAATCATGAAAAGAAGGACCGTTCCCAGAAACATCCACTGTTTTTAACAGAAACGGGAAAACGCTATATGTATATGTAAAGTTTTAAAACTTCACTAACTCGAAATAGGAGGCAATGCAGTAACTCCAAAATCTAAATTCTTGAAAAAAATCGTGTCATAGATAGTGCAAACTAAGTTATTGCCTTCAAGTATACATGAATTATAGGCGTTCCTATTAAAAAAAAAAATAATATCATAATCTACCAAAATAAATCATCATCTGCCTGGCATTTTCCCAACTATGTTGGGGTCGGCTTACAGTCTAACCGGATGCAGCTGAATACCAGTATTTTACATGGAGCGACTGCTTATCTCCACAACCCAGTTACGGGGTTATACCCCTTGATAAGAGTGGTTGTCAGACTTTCGAATCTACCAAAACAAGAAAGTTAAAGTATCAATTTTAGCGCGCCTGATAAGCAATTCATCGCAGAGTTCATAATATAAAGCAAGTTGGCAACGCGTTGAAAGCGGTCATATACCTAATTTGGACCATTCCTACGAAAGATGGGCGCTCGACGACTCGCTCGACTTTTCAATTTCATCCTGTATAAATACAACCTATTTTTTTCATGTCGTTGAAGTACTGTGGCAGCCCGAAATGTGAAACCCCTTAACCAACCGTATGCAGCAAATTTATAGCAAACTTATAGCAAATTCTATCAGACGTCTTGTGCATACACTCGTAATATCTTTAATACTATTGCTTGTATATATTAAAGTTTTTGTCAATTAGAGTCATCAATATCAAATTGGTCAATCTAATTAGGGAAAACAATATTATGTAGTTATAAGTTCTAATTTTTTCATGGCAATTAGTAGAATGTACCTACCTGGAACCAAGTATTATTTTGTAAAAACTCACCAGTTATACCTTTATATACATTCTAGACAAATAAACTAAGGGCGTTTTTTTCCCGCGGCGATTTTTTTTCGCACACTGGATTTTTGTACCTATCCCGAACGTACTGCTTAGCGCCGAGAGTTGAAAATACAACAGTGTGTATTTTTGACGCGCTGCTATGCGCTCTGCTGGAATCTAAACGCTCGGCTCAACACCGAGAGTTGAAAATCCCTCCGCAATATTTTGACGTATAAAACAAGCTTTCTGTAAGTATATTTTTCTGCTTGACTTCTAAAGAAGCATGATTAATTGTCGCAGTGTCACGTCCGCAACAAGTGGGGGTGTTTCTATTTCACAGAAAACTGCCTTTGTTTCGTCTGACGATGTTTTTTTTAGCGTGAGCCACAATGTTCCAATTATCTCGATTTAGACTTGATTGACAATTTGATGTTCCATTGAAACAGTGAATAATAAATTGAAATGGAGTATTTAGATTTTAGAGTATAAATCTTAGAAAACTATTTTATCTATGCTAATGATAAAGCTGAAGAGTTTGTTTGTTTGAACGTAGTTATTTCTGGAACTCGGAATCGGATTTGAAAAATTCTTTTTGCCTTTGATAGCCTAATTTTTGAGGAAGGCTATATAAATATATAAAGGCTATTTAACATTACGCTAGGACCCTTAGGAGCCGAGCAAAAAGGTCAGAAAGGTACCTACGCTAAGCAAAAACGAAGTTTTGGCGCAGGTGGCGGTCAAAAAACAATCTGCTGTTCATTCGGTCGAAATAACTGACGAAAAACTACGCTAGGAGGCTTTGATCAATAATAGTACTAGATTTTAAATATATTACAACGTCTCCGTGCCTCGGAAAGCACGTTAAGCCGTTGGTCCCGGCTGTCATTCGTGGATGTTTGGCAGTCATTCAAAAGTCTGACAACCAGTCTTACCAAGGGGTATCGTATTACCCGGTAACTGGGTTGTGGAGATCAGATAATCAGTCGCTTCATGTAAAATACTGATCTTCAGCTGCATCCGGTTAGACTGGAAGCCGACCCCAACATAGTTGGGAAAAGGCTAGGCAGATGATGATGATGATGAGATATATAGAAGATGATACGAAGCAGGAAACCACCAAATTGCTCTATGAACGAGCAGTCCTTTCCCGTAACTAGATAGCTTATTATATACACAATACAACGTTGATGTCGTGGGCGCCTATCAATCAACACTCGCCGACGTTTAATCACGTTCAAAGAAGTGCGGTAATCACGTTATTTTGTGGCCTTTTGATTCGCAAGTTATTTTCGTCTCAGATACGAGAAAGAAGCCTCTTTGTTGGACCCAGTGAAGGCCGTAGTGTCTGTAAACTATTTGCAAATGTTCCTTACGTTAATTTTGGTCTGTAAAGGATCTTAATGTCGCTTTATAGTTTGCCGTGGACAATGGGTCCTTCTGAATAAGAATAAGTCCCGTAATTAAAAACGTTCCAAATCTAGTCGCAATCTTATCTCAGTGATAATGAATGTCAAACTTGTCAAAAATGTAAGGAAATTACAGGTATTTTTGACAGATTGATACTGAGATCAGGGCCCGTATTCCCGTAATTTAAAACGTTCAAAATCTAGTCGCAGTCTCATCTCGGCGATTGCCGCCAGGGCTGCGGGATATTCGAAAGAGGTACCGTGGCCCTTGGCACAGGCAACTGAAGGAACACGGGTGGGTTTTAGTCAGTAAAAGTCTGACACTCCCTTCCGCTCCGCCCAGAGCGGGAGGGGTCATATGATGATTTCCCACCCAAAAAAAAAAAAAAAAAGTCTCATCTCGGCGACAAACAAATGTCAAAAACTTGTCAAAATGAAAAAATTAGACGTATTTTTGACAGATTGAGACTGAGATCAGACTGTGAACGTTCTTAAAATTACGAGAATTACTCTGCTGACTGTGAACGTTCTTAAAATTACGAGAATTGCCCCTCGGATTACAGTCGTTTCGGTTAGTCAGAAGCTGAAAAACCTGACAACCAGTCTTACTAAGGGGTTATCGTGTTACATCGCTCCATGTATAATACTAGTATTCAGCTGTATACGGTTAGGCTGGAAGCTGACCCCAACATAGTTGGGAAAAGGGTAGGTGAACGAACGAATGAGGTTTGTTTAAAATACTATTACTAGGGGTACGTAAATTTCGCAAATAAAAAATCGTGATTTCGCATTTAAAAAAACTCAAAATAGAAAATTTCGCACTTATTTCGCAAAAAAAGAAATACAATGTTATAAACTCAATTAAAGGCTAGCATTGTTGTAATTTCTACATTTTCATCTTTCATTGTTTGCCTGCGATCAGTTACGACAATGTTGTAGATACTAAAGTACCTCTCGGCATCAACATAATTGACAGGGCAATTGAGAAATTGAATAGCTGCTTTTGCAAATCCAGGGTAGCAAGATTTTGATGCAACTAAAACTTGCATTACATCCACAGGAGCTTCTTGGCCGACCAATCGAAGTAATTGTCTGTGAAAATGAGAGTACCCGTCAATTAGTTCTTCTTGTGGTATACTTTTAAAAAACGGAATTTTTGCGAAGCTTTCCAATATGGAATTTGAATTGACAGAAGAAGAGGGCGGGCACATTTGCTGCTTTCGATGGACAAAATAATCTGCCAATGTGCTTGTAGCACTCATTAATTTATTGGATTCGGCCCCATGTGTACCAACAATTATGCAAGCTCTCTAATAATTGTTAGCGCGTCTGATCAACATTTGAAAGCACGTAACGTAAAAAGGTGCGAAAGTATTTAATTTTCATATTTCGCTTTTAACGCAAATAAAATGCAGATTTCGCATTTATCGCATCTTTTTCGTAAAAACCAAATTTACGTACCCCTAAATTTTTAAAAGAGAATGATCAACGTTGGTGACTAGCCTGAAATGTTAAATGACCATAAAAAAATCTTTGAAAATGAGGCCCAAGTAACTGTTTGCGAGTATTCGTATAAGCCAATTTTTCATTATTTCTTCACCAGACATATTACATATTGCCTACTTATTTATTCATGAACAACTTCGAAATCGATGAATCATTTACGGGTCTGTAAAGGGTCGTACCCACGACTCGTGTCAAACCCTTGCCAACACGTGTTCCTGTTAACCTATAAACGACACAGACCCGTAACTGAACACTGTCGCCGGCTATCACTTTACATGAAGTGAAATCATATCTACTCATAGTTCGCGGACGCAGAAAGCGTACACATACGGGTTTTTATTAGTTGCACATGTTATGTCGTTCGTGTTGGATCGTGTGAGGGTGTTGAAATTGTGATGTTGTGTGTGAATAACAGCCGCACGCGTCGATCAGGTTAAGCGATTGCCGCGGTCGGTCCATAGATGGGAGACCATCTTTACATACCGAGACCCCTCCGTGCCTCGGAAAGCACGTTAAGCTATTGGTCACGGCTGTCATGCTTGGATCTTTGAGAGTCATTACGGGTTGCCAGATGCTCGAAAGTCTGACAACCAGCATAACCAAGAGACACATTCTATAAATCGGTTGTCTGCTACGAGAATAATAGAAAGGTGACCCTCCAGATGCATAAGGATTTTACTAATTACCTCAAGAAACGTAGTTGTTGTAAGTCTTAATAGAAAAGTCCGCAATAGCAAAGAACCCCGTTCCAGCGTGATTTAAGATAGCCATAATCTTCAGTACGAGCAATCCTAATTGAATATCCCATTATTAAGCACACATAAAACCCACAATCTAAATGCACATAAAAGTGTAAATAACATTAATTCTCTCAAGGAAAAGGGAAATAAAAACAATTACAGCCGTAAGCACAGAAATACGTCGGACTAAGTAAAACTAAGTAAGCCCGTAAAGTAACAATACGGTAATGTGACAAAGGGAACCATTACGTCAGCACTCGCGCTGTATGGGAAGTAACTGGGGAGAGGTTCCGTATATAATACTCGTTTGTTTCTTTTGTAGATAATGTTTTGTGCCTAATTGTGTCAAGATTATAACGATTTTTCCAACAAAAAGTTGTACACTTACGTATGATTAACATTACTTCAGGCCCTTATTTTCCTGAAAGAACAGGCACACGTATATAGTATTTTTCCGTTTATCTAATTATTTATTGGAAGTAACTAGGGAGAGGTTCCGTATATAGTATTCATTTGTTTCCTTTTGTAGATTATTTTTTGTGTCTAAGTAGTAACTTAGACACACAAAAAACGAAAAGGGTACTCCCTTTTCTACGATTAACATAAGTTTAGCCCTTTATATTCCTGACGGAGTAGGCACATGTGTATAGAATTTTTCCGTTTATCTAATTAGATTAACGTCAACGGTTTTAGTAGAGCTCGTGTGTGTTCAATGTTTGCGTAGAACGAATTTGCCACGTTTGAATTCGTGTTTAGTTCTTGCTTTTGGGATGCTTAGGCACTTAGACAGTAATTAATAAAAACCAAATCATAGTAATGAATTCTGCCTTTCTTGATGATTCAAAATCAAAATATCCTTTTTCTATTGCTTTGGCTTTGATACACCAGTTAGTTACACTTTGATTTACTCCTTCAAAAAGAGGGTATTACTCCACGATTATAAATCACGGTCTCTCTTTGAAATCATAAGTGTAGTACACAGTAGTTTTGAGCAAACTTTATCCCGATCCTATAGTAAATATTGCAAGTTTACTGCCTCAACTTTCAGCTGACTCGATCCTCGTGTTACCGTCATAGTTTAAAGTTCACAAACTAGTTTATATTGTGCCAACAGAAGGTTATTTTGAACCAATTTATGATATTTTTAGATTATTTGGAAACTTTAACTTTGAAGCTTGAAGTGAAATTTCTAAACGAAAATTACGTTAAAACGATGCATCGCTCTGCATAATTGTTGTTTTTTTTTGTTACTGCTTGATAAAGAGCTGCATAAAAAGTGTTTCTTTTTCCTTTCCACAAAACGTTTCGCGGTTTTTTTACTTCCACTGCAGAACCCCAAACTGGCACAACGCAACGCGCCGGAGTGATAAATAATAAAAGCGGCTGATATAAATGTAGACTGTAGTTCGTACTATCACGCCTCTGCCCAACGGAACTGTGCAGTAACTTGTAGTAAATAAGTTATACATATTGTAGGCGTAGAAAAAACGTTATACGCCGATAGTATGTATATTAATCAGATGGATAAATAGTTTTGGAAACATAACAACTACATTTTAGAAGATAATTTTACAGTTTTGTCTCGCAAATTTGCCTTGTGCTTTACTGTGAATGCAAAAATAATTCGTGAACATAATTTTAGATGTCTAGAAAATTTTGTGAATATAGGTTCACATGGACACAATAAGGGCAATCCAATTACAAGTTGCTAATTAATGGGCTGTCAGTCACAAGGCAATTCAAACAAATGTCCTTCACATCATAGTGCACATTTATTTACTTATCTATGAAATGTAGGGCTTTATCACTCATTTAATTAAGCTTGAACAGTCACTTGATTTTTCGGGTCGATCGATCAGGTTAAGCTACGCTGGTCGAGGCTGATCCGTGGATGGGTAACCATCTTTATATACACGAAAGCACGTTAAACAGTTGATCCCAGCTATCATTCATGGATTTTTGACAGTCGTTACGGGTCGTTAGAAACGTGAAAGTCTGACAAACAGTCAAGGGGTATCGTAATACCCAGTAACTGAAGGCCAATTCTCGTAATTTAAAACGTTCAAAGTCTAGTCACAGTCTTTTTTTTTTTTTCAGGATGGGAAATCATCAAATGACTCCTCCCGCTTTGGGTGGAGCAGAAGGGAGTGTCAGACTCTTACTGACACTCCCTCACAGTCTCATCTCAGGGACAAACAAATGTCAAAATGTAAGGAAATTTAAGGTATTTTTGACAGACTGGGACTGAGATCAGACTGTGAACGTTCTTAAAATTACGAGAATTGCCTTGCCCCTCTGAGATGTGGAGGTCAGATAGGATGTAAAATATTGTTTTTCAGCTGCATCCGGTTGGACTGAGGCTGATCCCAACATAGTTGGGAAAAGGTTAGGCAGACAATGAGTCGACGAGGGTTGATTTTATTCAGGATACGGTCAGGCGTTACACAGAACATCACAGTTTCTCATTAGAAGTAACATACTCGTAGTAACCTTGGATGGGGAAAAAGGGGTTCTAATTTTTAGAACCCACACCTTTAATTTGCATACCGACGAGATTCGCGTTTCTCTAAAATTCCCGCAAGTACTTGAAATACTTTAATACGCATCCCTTTTGCCTTAACAACTAAATTCATTTAGAGCCATTTTAAACCTCACCCTAATTTCTTATTATTCAAATCTGGCTTCATTTTGAATAAACTAGCAGTGGAATACAATTTATTTGTTGAATTTGGGTTATTTGTATTTATTCAGTGTCATCATGAGGCATATTACGTCGGCCATTTTAAAATGGACACAAAACAGAGATTATATGAAAAAACATAGTTTATTATGGAAACAATGGGGCTTTTGGGGTAGACAGTAAATTTTTATGTCCAAGAAAGGGTGTATTCCTCGAAGCGCACCAACTTTGAAACGCACCAAATGAGAGAGCAGTGGTTTCCTCATTAGGCGAATTTTTGTTAGCAATTTTAAAACTCAATAATGATCCAAATCTTCATACGTTTTTCTTCTTAGTCAGAGGTGTCTTACTTAAAGTTCCTAGAATAAAATGCACTAAGTGGTTTCCTACATTAAGTTAAAAAAAATGCTTGTAGACAAAAATTGCCCACCCCGTATCATTACCACGCCTTACATAATAAATTTTGATTGGAGTGACGAATTCTAGGCCGACGTCAACATTATATTACGCACTGTTGTGGAAATAAATGGAAAAATATACATAATTGGAAAGTGGGATCCAATCATCGATGCCGGGGAAAAAATAAATTGTACGCAGCTTGCGTGGGTATAACATGCTTTTGCGATTTTTTGTGTGAAAATATATTGTCGTAGTGTTAATAAATAATGTAAGTATGGAATATTTTCAAAGCTGTAAAAGCTTTTTATCATTTTTAAAACCTACCTATCCAGGAAACGGCTTTGATTTTTTATTGAAAATGAAACGATGTTGTTTGTTACTTCTGGCTCATTATTTTTGGCATTTTGCGTGTAGCATTTTCTTTGTAGTACAGACAGTACGTACAAAAAAAAAACACTCGGAACTTCCCTTAGATCACGATTTCCCAAAACAAAATAGACGATCAACAAATGTTTGTTCAATAATACGTTATAACACCAGTTTCTCCCAAAAGTTTTTCTGTTTTCTTGACAATTTTCTTTATAGCTCAATTAATAAGAACATGCAACAGGACGAATGCCAAAATATGTCAATGCCGCAAACAATATCGTTTTTTTATGCGTACTTTTAACAAAAAACATGTAAGTAATTTAAGTCGAACCCAAGAAAAAAAAAAACAACTAGGTATTTCACACTGAAGACTTTAGCACACTGTATGCGATAAAATATCTCTACCAAACCTTTGAAAGTTTTAAGACACATCATAAAATCTTTCCATTTATCAAGGAAGATAACTACGCGACGTGACCCATTTATCCTCAGTTTTTAGTCCCCAGTTAAATATTTAATTCAGTTAGGTCCCTGCGAGACGGTCGAGTAGTTGAGTCGAGTGGTCGAGTGGAATGGACGAGTGGCGAGTGTTCGAGTGTTTGCCCGTTTGGAGGGTACTTGCTGTGAGACTAGTGCTGTAATGTCTGAGAGCAGGATTAGTTTCGTAGACATTTTGTTTGTCTGTCTGATTGAGAATTAAGAACTTTGGGAGTTGTGTAGGCTGAAGATTTATATGTATAGTGTTCTTGTTCATCCCCTAGTAGTTTAACACTAGAAGCATTGATGGTTAACTTGCCCATACTTTAAAATAAGGCTGTTCTACCCTTACACACACACGACACAGCCAACTGAAGGGACACGGGTGGGGTTTAGTCAGTAAAAGTCTGACAAGGAAAGTGGGAGAAGTTACTTGATGATTTCCCACCCAAAAAAAAGGCTATTCTACCCTAAATCCCACAAATTTCTAAGCTCAGGTACGCATGGGCGCGTTTTTCCGACGCATTTTTTTTTCGCATACTGTATTTTCAACGCACTGGTTTACGCCGAGAGTTGAAAAATCGAACAGTGTGTTTTTTTGACGCGCTGGGATGCGCTCTGTTGGATTCTCAAAGCTCGACTCAACACCTCATCATCATCATTCTCCTGCCCTTATCCCAATTTATTTGGGGTCGGCGCAACATGTCTTTTTCTTCCATACTTCTCTATCAGTCGTCATCTCGGTAGTCACCCCCTTTCTAACCATATCAACATTCACATATTCCATCCATCGTTTCTTTGGTCTTCCCCTACTCTTATAGCCATCGACATTCATACTCAAAACTCTCCTCATGACATTTTCCTCATTTCTCCGTAACACATGCCCATACCATGACAACCGATTTCCACACAACTTTTCAGTTACCGGTGCCACTTTCAGACTTAGGTTGGAAATCCAGTGCACGATAAAATCCCGCTGCGATATTTTTACTGCCGTGCGAACGTGGGCTAAGAAGTTATGACTTGCTGTCTAACTTCGCAACATAACCCTAATAATTAAGTAATGTTATGTTTACTTTTATTTTTCTTACTTTTATATAGTTCTTCTAACAACTAGTAGATCTGTATAGTAATATGTGGATAACGTTGTGAGTAGTGTATTTGTTACCTCCATTATTAAGTTCTAACCTTTGTTTAGTTATTATTACACTGCTGTTTGTTCTCCCTAAGTAAATAAATAAATAAACATAAATTTCCTACAAGTACGCTGATAGCCGACAAAGTATCAAAAATACGGGTCATCCGAAATACCCGCAATACTGCCTTGCTTTAAAACTATCACAATTGTCCAAGCTGACCTTTGCTCAACCCCAGGTCATCTAGCTAGCATAATGCTAATAAATAAACTACTTACAGAAGTTGCTACCACAGCCACTGTAGCAAACTTTGGGTCTGTTGCAAAGCTGTTGCTTCACAATCGGTAATCCCCTGTGACATCGAACTAGCGTGTTTGTGTTGCTGGTCTCATGTACAAGTTGTGTTGTGATATTAAGTTTGGAGTTGGTGAGTTATGGCTCATTTGGCTGTGTTAGGTTTGTTGTGCAAAGCTATTTTTATTGTGGAAAGTGTATTTGTCAAGTATGTAATCTATACTAATGTTTTAAATGTGAGAGTAACTATCTGTCTGAATGAATTATCCCAGTAGTACGTTCCTTTGGGATAATTACCGAGCTCTGCGCGGGGAAAACCGATGACAAAAGTTAGTACGTTATAAAAGTACGTGCACTGTAATCTTCCGACGTTTTATATGGATTTACAGTGGCCTGATAAATACTACTACATACTATTATGATGTACCAAATCCAGAAAGAAAAAAAAAAACGTTTGAAGGGCTGCTAAAATCTTTTGTATATTGCATAAAAATAGGGTTTCTCGAGTCAAAAATGTGCATATGTTTTTAACGCTTATGGCCGAATATTTCATAGTTTTTAGTTGCGCTTTCTTTCAATAGACCAGTAAGCTAGCAAAAGATAAAAAAATGGCTACCATTAAAGAGAAAATGACTCGTCGCCCCCTGTGTTCAGCTCAAGTCCTACACACGTATGACGTAACACACCTGAAATCAACTGAAAGGTACGTTCGTTGCGATTTCCTTGTTTTCTTTTCATCCCATTTTTATTTGTTTCATCCAATTCCCAGTTCAATCTCAACTTCAGCTTCATTAGAACGGGTTTCGTTTATTTGTAAAACTGAAATGAGCATTTTTCGGATTGGTATGGAGTTTTAAGATTATGTTCTGTTATGGCTTCTAAAGCATTCTCGTTAAGAGGTTTAAATAAAAGAGGCAATTGCCCAATTCTTAACGCATTGAAAGAAGCGATGATTTATGTCCAAATCCCAAACGATGACTACTGACTTGAATCTCAAAAAAAAAGCATTTTTTTTTTCAAATAAACCAATTATAGGCATAGCTAGTAGGTACTGTGGGCTCCATACGAGCTTTCAGTGCCGGGGTGGGTAAATTAAACGAAGGTTTGCCATATATATAACTTTGATATTTTTCCTAGAAAAACGTTCTACGTTTTAATACATTTTTATATTTTTCATCTTGTGTCATACGCTTGTCAGCTAATCTCACTATTATTGTTTTTTCACTATTCTTAATAAAAATTAATGTTTGTCTGTTATTTGTGCCACGAACTCGTGGAGATTGCATGCTACAACCATGTCAGAGGGGCAATTCTCGTAATTTTAAGAACGTTCTCAGTCTGATCTTAGTTTCAATCTGTCAAAAATACCTCTAATTTCCCTACATTTTGACTAGTTTTTGACATTTGTTTGTCGCTGAGATGAGACTGCGACTAGATTTTGAACGTTTTAAATTACGAGAATTGGCCTTCTGATTTGCTCGTTTCACAACCATATTTTCAATTAGCATTGTGTTCGCTTTGTTCGACTGTGGCATACAAAACGACTGGAAAAAACAATAAATTATTAAAATTTATTGTGATTTTCGTATACAATTTAAAAGAATTTGAGTGAATATAGGCATTACCTGCGTACCTATTTGAAATAATGATGGCTTTATATTCAGACGCGAAGTCTAAAACGCAGAGGTTTATTTATAAACGATGATTAAAGTTAAGTGACGTTCAAACATCAAAAATGTATTGTTACACAGTTGCTAATCACTACTTAACTTTAAGCAACGTTTATGAATCATGGTAATTATCCAAAAGAGGATGATTTTAATTTGCGGTATGGAGGCTCGTCTTTTAATTCCGTTTACTTGTAAAAGTACCCCAACTTCAACTTTATGAAGGAAATAGACCATTCCATAAAAACTACTGATACTTGAACTGCACTTAAACATGAATAAAATTAAAGGCTACGTTTTAAATTGCTTGTTACTGTATTCGCCGAAATATAATATGAAAATAAGCTAGTAAATTTCACATTAACATGTAAACAAAACGTACATTAAGTAAATGAATAAATAATCACGACCGCTTATTTTCAGCCAAACATTTGTGCAAATGTTTGAACAGAATTGCGCATGTTGGTTATTCAAGGTGAATTTTTTTCAATTTTAAGTTTAAAATATAAATATTTCATGTTAAATAATGTTTATTATCTACTTGCTAAAAGAAGATATAAGTGACTAGATATTAGTTACGATTTAAATCCCAAAAGGGCCGACCAAGGATATCTAGGTCCCATATGTCAGCAATTTTTCTACAACGAATGCAATCGTAAGCAATCGTTAACAATGTATTGGAGAAAAAAATCCAATATATTTTTCTTGAAGTAGAATTGAATGCAGGAGCTCAAGGCTACAAGCTGTCGGTAGTATACAAGACTAACGGAAAATGCACTTTCATACGCGTCCATGAACAATTGAGAGATTTATTAAAGTTTTAAAATCAATCGCAACTCAAAGTATTTATTTCAAATAAACCAATTACAGACAGTTTTGAATTGTCAAGGGGTCCGTCAGTCAAAAAGATGAAGCCAGTTGCCTATTCAATTGAAGGTAGTTGCAATTTCGGGAGCAAAAATAAAAAAATAAATGTGTCCAATGTGCACTGACAAGATTCTATGAAAGTATTAATGATCACAATAGAAAACTTGGCGAACCATTCACCATTTTCATGACGTCCATGATTAACAAAATTAATTTATAACTAACTAGCTGTGCCCGTGCCTTCGTTCACGGGCATGTTGGAAAACAAATTGGATTTCATCGGTTTTGTTTCCCTGAACCCCAATTCTTTAAAATAAATAAAAGTAATCCTTATAACACCAGCTATCTGTCACTGAAAGTCCCGTCAAAATCGGTCCAGCCGTTTCGGAGATTACGCGTAAAAAACGGACAGACAGACAGATAGACAAACGCTTCAGAAATAGCTTTTTTGTTACTATGTAAGTACTACGTATTATTTTATATGCATTTAGTAAAAAGCTGTTATTTTGGACTACAAACAGACTCTTCAATTTTATTTAATACCTACATTACTTAGCTTTCTTTTCAACGGAGATGAAGAGTCATCTCTCTCCTGTAAACTCTTTAATGTTGTAGAAGTTTATACTGTCAAATTAATATATTTTCTTTCGGGTTTCGGCACTAAGTTAAATAAAAAACAGAAACATTGTGCGGGAATCCTCTTCGTCAGTATAAAGTTGGTGTAATGCGGCCATCAATCATCGCTTATTTATTTGTGTGCAAGTTTAGAATGTTCATTAATCATTGTAAATGATTGCTACTTGCTAGCTTGTTTTAATTTTTTTTGCATAATCTCTTTGAAACTACATTTGTATCTGTTCAATATTTTATCTTTACTTTGTCGAAAGCGTAAATAATTTTAATAGGAAGTAAGTAATTTAAATAAAAATAAAATATATCGCGCTCAATCCATTTAACCAAACGATCGTTTAAGTTAACGTTGGTAAAAGTTTATTACTACAATCAACCCGCAATATGCTTTAGCCGTTGTTGAAACCGAATTGAAATAAGTACAAAAATGTACGTGATTTCATTCAATCATTAGTAAAACAAATCAATGAATTGAAACACCTTGTACTAATATAAAAGCGCACATCAATCATTAGAAGCGTGGGTGATAAGTGATAAGCCGCGAAATTGATTGGTGTTTATCACTGGGCTGCTGCGGTGACGCCACGCCACTTGAACCAATGACGTGCTGTCTGTGGCAGTGACGTCACTAATTGTAGCGCCTACGAAGAATTACTAGGGCGGTGTTATGAAAATAAGATAATAGGTGATGCGCAGGCGGATTTGGTAACGTAGAGAGAAGGAGTTATGGTTATCATAAACAAAGAAATTAAGATGGAATACAAGATATTTATATGTGTTTGTATAAGTACTTCAACAAAGCGTTTGACTGCAGTGAAACTATTATATCCATTTTAAAATAATGTATTCGTGGTAATGAGATACACTTCCGTTTTAATAATTCGGGTAACACATAGGTACGTATCGAACGTAAAAAAACTAATATGAAAATGTCCATGCTGAACATTTAAACAACATCCAAAGTTAGAATCCCACACGGTTCTATTCTAGGCCAATTTATTTTCTCGGAACACCCGACTCCATTACTTTAGCTTTAGGTACGGAAAATCCAGTTATCAACAGCAAATTGAGATCAATGCCCCATGATCACAGCCAAGCGTTATCTCGTTCATCCCTACTGGATGTGTCACATTGCAAATGGCGGCTGGCGCCATCACGTCGCACCCCTGATTATAGGCAACGTTGAAACAACGACAATTAACTACGCTCTCTATTATGTATGGTGTTTGTTATTTACTGGTGATGGTATATAATAGGGTTATATACTGGATTGTATGGAAGATAATAATACTTTGTGTAGATTTAGGCGTATATAAAAACAAATGAGACTATCTTAAATCTCAATGCGTGACTCGTGTTATTTTTGTTGGTTGATAAAGATATTATTACTTACGTAGTCGTAATAATAAAAGTAAGTAGGTGCGTAAAAACGTGATAAAAACAGGCATAGTCTGTTCAAATACTTGTTGATCCAACAATCAGAAATCGTATGTAAAAGAATCAACAAGTCCATAAGTTGTGGAAATATTCCAATGTCACATGTTTCCAGTTTCGAACTCGTGATTATTGCCTGAAGGAATTGTTTTACATAAGTATTGGTGAAATGGTCACGAGTTTGAAAACTGGTAGAGGGTTTTTGTTTATTTTGGAACTAATCAATTCTGTAATAAATGTATTAACTGTTACGACATTCACAAATTTCGCTTGGGAGAGCTTTTTAAGAAGCCTTTAAATATTATGATTAAAATATCCAAACACCCACGTCACTTACTCACTTTATAGAATAAACTCTGTTGAATTTTGTTCTAGTCTGAGGGTAGCAAGATCTGGGTCATCGCAGAATTAACGTGTTTTCATTAATCTAATGACGCTAATGTAAACTATGACGAGGGTTGAAATATTACTATCCATGGTTCCAAGGAAGGAACTCAATAGGTAACATTAATTAAAACTGGAATATTTTAGTTCGTATCTTAAATAGATCCGAATAATTGCCTCCCGACCGATTTCGGTCACGGTGGCCAATATCAACGGAGATTGGCCAGGTACGCAGGTTATATTATAGTGCACAAATGTGTGCGTAAACACAGGAGCACTCTCTGTTCCTTTACTCTCATAGACCGATGGGACGGCAATCCGGCACGACCGGGGAGAGATGAGGCGCAGGACCTCAGGACTAACGGCTTTACGTGCTTTTCGAGGCTCGGGGGTATTAACCCGCCAACTTCTAAACTCCGGACTGTAACTAAGAAATTCCTAATGGAAGAACCAATAACATTTTGCCCGACCTGGGAATGGAACCGAGGACCCCACGCTCAGCAGTCGCGCTTGCAACCACGAGACCAAACGGGGCAGTTCCGAATATAAATACATCAGTAGGTACAGACGCGAGCAAAATTTTCCCAATCAACCTAATGCTTTAGCGATAAAGTTGAAAATATATTAAAGAAAATTGACAGATTGTAGTAGCTTGATGTGCTGGCATCTGTACGATAAAGGATTGTTCTTACGCAACCTCTTGAATGAAGGTGACAAAGCAATTAGTTTTTATTTTTAGACAGGAGGATGATAATTTTGTGGTGATATAGTCGCCACGCTTGAAGACCAAATTGGTACTAGATGACGTAGCTTTGGAGACTGCGTACCAGAAGACGTAGCGTTGGACGTCCTCCCATAACGTGGACTGGTGAAGGTCGCAGGAATCCGCTGGATACGTAAAGCATAGAACCAGTCAACGTGGCGGTGCTTGAGGCCTTTGTCCAGCTGTGGAGGTTTGTCGACTGAAATAATGTGAATGATAATGTTTATTGATAATTTAAAAAAGCTGAAAAAGAGACCTTACATGGATTTCGTAGCACTATTTTCCGACCAAGAAATCTCGTAGAAGATTTAATGTAGTCGGATAAAGAAAATTAGACTAACAGTCGGTGAAAGATAAAGAAAAAGTTGCTCCTGATGATCCAATAATGATGATAAAACAATATTAAGTGAAAAAGATGAGCGGAACCAACCAACCGGCACTTGGCCCATGTGGTGGATTACGGCCCACTCCCTCTCACAGAAAGGAGGCCTGTGTCCCAGCAGTGGGAACATTATAGGTTGATTATACAAAGGCAAGTGAAAAAGATTATGTAGGTGTGTGTATGCGGTGTTTGTAGCTCGCGACTTCAATCTGCTCGCATACGAGGAGAGGGAGATAATAATGTGTAGTATTATTATCTAACCCAATAGGTTAGATGCCTAAAAAAATCTAATTAGTCCGTCAGTTAGATTATTAAAAAATATTGGACCCGTATTTTTTCTTTTGTCAATTATATAAAAAATGATGAAGATATCGCCCGTTAAAGTTCCGCGTGACTTGCTACACTTTTAGCAAGGCGTGACGTCACGACCCCCTACTCCCAAATTTTGACGCGCTTTATCTTTGTCATTTTTTGTTTGATTGACAAAAGAAAAAAATACGTGTCTATTATTTTTAGATAATCTAACTGACGGACTAAATATAATAATCATTTTTTTACCCGGGCAACTACCCTATTATCATTAACACTAACTTCATAAATCCGTATTTTCTCTTACATATTCAGTTTCGCACACTTACTTTAGCAATTTGGGTCATGTTAGAATTAGTACTACATAGTTAGAAGCACAGACTACGCGCACATCACCCACGCCTTCTGGAAATACAGAGATAATACAGAGATCAGTGTTAATGAATGGTCTGTATCACCCTACGTCTGCAGGGTGTATTAATTTAATAAATATTATAAATTCGAAAGTAACTCTGTATGTATCTTACCTTTACACTCCTAAACCAATGAACGGCTTTCAAAAAATTTGGCAAGGAGATGGCAACCTGGAAAAGGACTATTTGTCTTGGTGGCACGTTCCCGTATTTAGCATTATACTGAGCGATGGCCGTTTTCCGTGGATGTGACGCATGTTTTCTCCCAACTTGTTATTTTTTTGTGTGTGTTCTTTTTATGCGTCAGGTTTGCCGCAAATAAATGTATTTTCTTTCTTCTTCTTCTTTCTTCCCATGAGATGATTTCCAACATCTACGCGGGTGAAATCGCGAGCAGAAGTTGGTCTGTCATAAATTGTACTTATATCTCACTAGTGTGTAATTATCTCTTTTGTTATTTTTTTTAATAACTGCCTCATTGGTCTAGTGGTCACAAGCCCTACTGAGCATGAGGTCCTGGGTACGATATCCAGGTCGGGAAAAGTTTTATTTGGTTTTTCCATCTGGAATTACTCAGTAGCAGCCCCGCAGCCCCGGAGCCCCGGAGCCCCGGAGCCCCGGAGCCCCGGAGCCCCGGAATCAGGATTTATACCCAGTTGATGGCAATTGGCTCGCCCTCTATTACATGGAGCTTAAACATGTTGCGGTATCTACAACGCCACATGCAAATAACGCGTCATACTGACGTCACGCAAATCCTGCAAGCAGTGTTTACCGCTACATACATATAAACTTCCCGACATCAATCGTTGGGCAATTGCCCGCCAGACACAACACCCGTCTGGTCGGCGGATCTTCCGTTTTCTATGGAGTATGAGTGAACTTTACACCCTATTCCTCATACCTCTATAAACAAAACTGGCGAAATGTGTGCTAGGTGAGTGAAATAGGTTTGTCTAACCCTTGGGAAATACTGGAAAGTGAACCAACTCATCTTTCAAACAATCGATAAGATGTTTATGTTTAAAAGTCTTTTGTAGGGAAACATGCGGCTGCTTGATTGTATAGAGTCTTAAAGAACACAAGCCAGCGAAAAGTAATTAATCTACTGGTTCATGCCTGAATGTTCCAGCTCTATGCTAGTCTGGTCTAAACGCTCCCTTATTGTAATACAGGTTGTTTAGAATACGCTTTCTACGTATACAGTGTGGTATAATCGAAGGGTGTCAGGGTGTGAATTTTAGGTCGAGTGGGCGTAATTGGTGGCTGTAGCGTCGCCGGCGCCGAAATGTTGTCGCCGTGCGTAATGGCCAAAGAATAAATTATTTTCTACTTCGTTCAGCTTTTGATCATGACCTTTGCTGTTCCCTGATAATTGTTGCCTGTGATATGTAATTGTTTCTTCTTGGATGTCGGTTGATAGATTGTTTTGTTCGCCTTGTTTAGGTTCTATGACTTCGTTCTGCGTGGGATAAGTTTTCTTGTCTAAATAAAAGCGTCCACACTGATATTTTAGACTTATTTTAGTATTTCTTATGATAGTATTTTAGTGAGTTCAGAACAATGGTTAGGAAGTGAAACGAGATCGTACATTTGAATCTTCTTTTTTTATCTGTTTTCGAGACCTTTCAATTGATGAGATAAGTTATTAGAGAATAATCATATTTTTTGTGGTATATAGGTATGAAGAGAGTTTCTATGTACTTAATTTAAAACGGACATTTGAACTATTAATAATTATCATTATTATAATAGAAAAAATTTGTGTTTTTGTATGTTTGTTTGTTATGTTTCCACGCTATAACAGCTGAATGGATTTGGCTCAAGGGTCTATGTCATGTTACCCAGAACGACCTGGGTAGCATGACATAGCATAGCATAATCAGCCTGTAACGTTCCCACTGCTGGGACACAGGCCTCCTCTCTGTGAGTGGGATTAAGACATAAGATATTGTTTATCCCGATATTCCCACGGGTTCGAGACTTATGCGGGCGAAACCGCGGGGCTCAGATAGTGTCTATTATACTCGTAATTAACTTATGTCCTTTTAACATCATCATAACAACATAATATTTATTTGAATGCTCTTGAAATATAATGAGGTGATCCGGAGGTTTTCGTATTGTAGTTTAAATATCTGAGAACTACTTCCTAATTTACTACACTTAATGAGAATCGTATTACTTGTAAGTTAAGTAAGGAAGTAGATAGGTATGTCTTCATTAAATAAGTCGTGATAATATTTTTATTGGAACATGATAGTCTTGGCGTGATATTTATCCAATCCAATCGCGATGTCTTCCTTACTAGATGATGACCTTTCATGCTGTTGTACTATTTGGATTTTTGATCGCACCTTGTAAGCGACGTAACTTGCATAAGTACTTTTTGTTACAAAATTTTTGTCAAAGGTCAAATAGTTTGTCGCAGTGTCGCAGTGGCTGAGCGATCGACTGCTGCGCTGCATGTCGCGGGTTCGATTCCCGCACGGAAATATTTGTATTGCCTACAGGTAGTTGTTCCGGGTCTGGATGTTTGTGTATGTGAGTTTAAATGTTTGTAAACGCACCCACGATACAGGAGTAATTCCTAGTGTGGGGCAAAGTATTATATATAAAAAAAATATTATTAAGTTAACGTTATTTTATCCGTCTAAGGGCTGATTTTCAATCGACAGATAATTTTTAACTCTGGAATAAAATTGTGGTATGACAGTTTCCGTAAGGAAGTTAATGTTAAAAATTAAAAACTATTCCTCGGATAAAATTATCTGGCGTTGGATAAATCAGCCCTAATTGATGTATTTGTTTTTATGTTGTCAATAAAAACGTTATTTACTCGTTCAGGTTATAAATAAAAGCACATCAATATGACGGCTAAAAAGAAAACAAAAGTATTTGACCTTATACAAAAAAGTCTATAGCACAAAGGACCGATGCGAGTTGCGCGTTGCACATCTCGGAAAATAACTTCAGCCAAATATTCTAATATTTATTTGATTTTAATATACATCTATACAGAGTTTCAACTTGTTACAAAGAAACAAAACAAAAATTACATAATATGTACTTGGTTTTAATTTTTTATACCTATTACGCTTAGGACCGATTCGTATAATGTGCGATTCGGTTAATCGGCGTTCGGATAATCGGCGTTCTACTGTATTCTTCAGATTTCAACCTTTTGTGACAGAATACATAATATTATATAGGTCCATCGACAGACAACCTGTTATCATGCTGAATCCATGATAAGATAACAGAGGGGCAATTCTCGTAATTTTAAGAACGTTCACAGTCTCATCTCAGTCTCAATCTGTAAAAAATACCTCTAATTTCCCTACATTTTGACAAGTTTTTGACACTTGTTTGTCGCCGAGATGACACTGCGATTAGATTTTGAACGTTTTAAATTACGAGAATTGGCCTTCAGGTTGTCTATCGTACCTGATACTGCACCCGGTTATAAAAAAAAAAATTATGTTACATACATTTTGACCGCGTAGGTAGGTATTGCACTTTTCTATGAAACGGCATCTATTTTTTGATAACTGTCGAAAAATGTCTCCGCTGGGAGTCTAGAATCATAATTATGCTGAATTCATGGTTACAGTTTGCGCGTCGATGCCATCTTGTATAGAACGGACAGATTAATGGCCAATTCTTCCACACTTCCGTGCCACGAATCCCCCATAACATGATATCATAATTATAATCTAGAACATAGTCACCCAGTAACCCTAAGTGCTAAAACCAACTCAGCCCCAACGGCACATTTTTATCGACACCACTCACCCACTAAGATCTACTCCACCCCACCTCGCACCCCACCGCGACCGATCACCAGTCAATAAAAAGATACATTAATATGTCCATTAGACGTCGATCAGTGGACGCCAGGCGTTAATAAAAATTAAGTGGTTTCTTAGTAAAATGAACAAACACGATGTTTTTTGTATACAGCTGTAATGTAAGCGTTTACGTTGCTGCTTCATACAAAATGATTATTATTATTATTTATTTATTTATTTCAGACACAGTGTTCCATATTCATGTTAGTATAATTAAAATTAAAAATTATGTTAGTAAACAAAGATCAATACATGCCAAAATAATAGTATTATAACTAAAACTGAAATTAAATAACCAGAATCCATAAAATCAAATTATAAAATAAATTAATTAGCCAAACATGCAATCATCTTTAAATTAATTAAAATCATTTACATCGTTAAATTAAAATAAAAAATTTCATTAAAATCACAAAGAAAAATAATAGAAATATAAAATAATTTAATTAATAAAATAAAATAATGTAATTAATAAAATAAAATAATGTAATAAAATTAAGCCTGAATCAAAAATCGTAGAATTAAAAACTAATTTGCCTGTAAAAACAAGTTTAAAAAAACATTAATGAGTTATTTTTGTTTGTTCTGTTTTTGCCCACTGGTGGAGAAGGTATCAAATCATCATCATCATTATCCTGCCTCAATCCCATTTTTTCTCCCACACTTCTCTATCAGTCGTCATCTCGGTAGTCGTCCTTTCTAACCATTATCATCATTCACACATTCCATCCATCGTTTCTTTGGTCTTCCCCTACTCTTATAGCCATCATCGACATTCAGACTCAAAACTTTCCTCACGACATTTTCCTAATAAAAAAGAAAGAAAAACTATTATATTTTTCAAGTAAATATCAAATACTTCTTATGTTAATTATTTTAAAGAAAGAGGAAGCCTCCTTTATCTTGTATCTCTTTTTTTCACAGGATGTTTACCAAGAGAAGTCTTATCTTTTCCGTAAACAAATTATGTCAATATTGATCAAGATTTTACCATATAAAAAACGACTTAGGAATCTATTATTTTGTATGGAAAAGTGTCGAAACATTTCTCCAATGTTACTAGCCTACATTTTAGTAACAAGATTAATGGCTTTATCCGATATTTTTTTACGAATAATGGCGGCGCCGTGTTTTATGGCAATGTACGGAGGAATACGTCAGAAGGCTGTACTCAAGTTTGTTTATACGGAAAAATACAAAATATTAGAATATTATTATTCCAATATGTTGCCTTGGTTAGGATAATAGTGCGTTTGTGACAATTGCTAGTTTCGTTTGCACTTGCAATAGTATTGTTAACTATACATAACTTTGATCCGTTTGCACCAAAAATTAACTTTTAGCACTATTATTTCCTTTATTTCATATACTTACAAATTACATTTTTAAATATTTTTTTAAACAAAAAGATAAAAAAAAACATTTAAAAATATAAAAAATAGTAGACCACCGGTATCGGGAACCGGGTCCAAGCTACCGGCGGTCAGGGCTCAGAGAGAGGAGCTTCCTAACATGCGAACCGTATCCAGAAGTACCGCTTTCTGAATCAAGCCCTTGATCCAGCTGCCCAACGAGAGCCTCCTCAGATGTTGGTCGAGGCTCTTGTCTATTAGCCCATTGGCTGTCACGACTATCGGCACAATGATTGCTGAGTCCACATGCCACATTTCGACAACCTCGCGAGCCAATTCAAGATACTTGATTTGTTTATCTTTCTCGGCTTTCACGAGGTTCTCATCATCGGTACGGTTATGTCAACAATCATTGCGCGCCGCTCTGATCGATCCACCACCACTATATCAGGCTTATTGGCAACAATAGTCCTGTTAGTGGTGATGGATCGATCCCAGTACCATGTGATATCTCCATTTTCCATTTGCACTATTATTATTAATAAGCCTGTGATGTCCCACTGCTGGGCAAACGCCTCCCTACTCTCTTTCCACTTCTCTTTGTTTAAAGCTGCTAAGGACCAGTTCTTGTTGAAGGAGACCAGCTCATCCCGCCGTCTTCGTCAGCACTAATACGTAGTACTTATTAAACAAATGATGCTGTATCCGTCAACTTCAAACGATTGACAAAAATAGAACGATGTTTGAAATCTAATGCAACCTACGGTTAGTGCAAAAACATGTAATTATTTTCTTGTAAATTCGTTTAGCGCTAAATATATTTTAGTTATGTGTTGCAACCGGGCCTTAACGTATGAGAGATCGTTAACAGTAGTTTTTGTTTATATTTACTTAAGTGCAAGCTCCCCTTATCAGTCAAGAGTTACTCAGAATCGCCGAAAGGGTTGTCCTTATATCCCAGTTAAGGTAAGTCGTTTCAATGACCAGAAAAACCTTTCTTCTCATTATGACCGTTTTCGTAATACCTTCTTGGTTGCAAGACTCGAACTGAACCAGTTTTATTATCCCGTCTCATTATTAATAATAGCATGGTTTGCCGTTAATTACCAAGTAATAATTACGTATGTACGAGTAATAACGATTTAAAAGTAATTGATAATAAGGTCGGTTGACCAGTTCGTGCGAGACTGGAATTTAAAGCATTGTTATAGATAACTGATATTGTATTTATTATGCTAAAACTGAGATAAGGTGCTCTGATTATGTTGATTTTATTATGCTGCTGTAATACTAAACGCCATACCAGGCACTCCTAATCAACACCCTGTATGAGATTTTTATCTACTTGGTAAGAAATGAAAAGTTATTTTTAGTGAGGATTTTTTTTTTCAGCAATTTATATCTCTTTACTAGATCTTTATTACAAACCTTTTGACGAATGCAAAAAATACCTATAAACCAAGCTAGATTCTCGATTTACAAAACAGGACCTAAATCTGGCTCTAGAATTCAATTTATACCTGCTCGACCTCTAAGTTAAAAGTTATATAAGAAAATACTCATACCATTTAAAGATTTTTTTTAAACGTTGCCCCATACTTGCAATTTCTCCTGTATCGTGAGTGCGTTTACAAACATTTAAACTCACATACACAAACAGCCAGACCCGGAATTCGTCGAATTGAATAGAAAAACGCTTATTTCCAATACAAAACACATTTTCCAGATAATTTAATTCCCAATAAACATGGAACGCGGAAACTAGCATAATCCACTACCAACATCATATAAATGTGCTTGCCAATACAAATGGCACAATGCGCCAGTTATCGGGATGACCAGCTGTGAGGTCAATGGCCTGGCACCAACTTATCTAATACACCTAGGACCTGTTCTAGACTTGTTTTCTTGCCAATATAGAGATGAGTTCAGTAGTTTCAGTTTTCATAAAATGAAATGAAATTTTCCACTAAGTATTTTTTTGTTTGGTTTGCCGAGGAGTTGGAGACGAACTGATTTGTGTTTTTGAGGTAGCCAAGAAAATAAAAAAATCCTTTTTAGTTAATAGTTATTCGTATCACAAAGTAATTTTATCATATTAAAAAATGAACAAGGAAAACATCGTGAGGAAACCGGCATATCCTAGAACCACAAATTCGAAGACATGTGACGTCCACCAACCGGCACTAGCCCCGCGTGGCAGATTATGGCCCACTCCCTCTCACCGAGAGGAGGCCTGTGTCCCAGCAGTGGGAGCATTATAGGCTGATTAATTTTTTTATGTTTAAAAAATTAACGATGAAAATACATAAAAGAAAACTTTTAGAAAGGTTCCAAATTTTATGTTGTTGCAATTATTGCTATTGTTTGCAAACATTTTCTTTTAGTAACATTTACATATTAGTTATTTTAACTGAACAGACAGTTGTGCTGCTGGGGAGTTTGTTGCACCAGTTCTTTCCAGCTAAAGCCGCGGGTTGTTCGAAAGAGATACCGTGGCCCCTGGCACAGGCAACTGAAGGAACACGGGTGGGTTTTAGTCCGTAAAAGTCTGACACGCCCTCCCGCTCCGCCCAGAACGGGAGAAGTCATATGATGACCACCAAAAAAAAAAAAATTATGGTTGGTAGACTCCGATATTCTTGGCAGAAAATTAATACGTCGAAATTTTCCGGAAGGTATTTTGTAAATACGTGGTTTCAGCTAATACATACAATACATACTAATAAATAAAAACATGTAATTACCGGATTATTGTTGAGTTCTTTCGGTAGTGTTTACCAGCATGCCCTTTAATTTTTCAACGCACTGATTTTAATATTCGTCTGATAGTCCCAAATCTCTACTTCAACAAAATCGATGTCACACATGACACATTTCCTTTCTCATTTCACACATCGTAACACTTCTGTAGATTACCCACAATATCAATAAAGGCATATCTCCATTTCATCTGGAACATTTATAGCATCGCTTGCTGTGTAATGACTTCCTGAGGTGATCTCGTTCGCGACGAGATCATATCGCTTTGTGGAATTCCAATAGTTATTGGTTCAGGAAGAACTTCTAATATCAAGGTCTTTTGGAAGGCCGTCTGTTCGCATGCTCTAATTGAAATTGTATGTTTGTTTAGTTTTAAATGAGGTCTTCGCGGAATAATATCCGATGGTTAAACAGGTTTTGTAGTTCTTTTATTTTACGTTTTTGGCATTACTAGTTTGATACATGATTTAGGAAGTAGGTGTTTTCAGAGGACTTCGTGTCATAAAAATATTTGACCCTGTATTGTTCTAATTTACCCTGTCCATTAGGTTAACCGTTTTTTGACAGCAGTCTTAGAACGTACAGACGCCAGCACATCAAGCTACTACAATCTGTCAAATTTCTTTAATAGATTTTCAACTTTATTGCTAAAGCATTAAGGTTCAAGGTTGATTGGGAAAATTTGACAGTTTCGGGTAGCTTGACCTGCTGGCGTCTGTACATATTCCACATAACGTAAAAGTTAACTTTAAAATGCGTACCTAATAAGATAAATATATGAACTGCCTTATCTTATTGAATTATCTTATTTATGGCTTCTTGCAGACATTAAAAATACTATACGTGTGTCAATCAATGCATTGTGTGTTGGTCCAATCACTAGTTCCATCTGTCAAAAAACGGTTTACATAATGGACAGGGTATAATAGTTTTACTAAGTAGGTTTCCTTGCGTTGTTTTCTTTTCTAAAACTTACTGTAAGTTAGTGTTGTCTAATCGGCATAGGAATGAAAGCCAAAATATCTGCGATGCTTTCAACCAATAACATCTGTTTTCATAATTTTTTATTGATTTCCGTTTGACCAGTATCTGTTGGTTTGTTTTATTTCAACCTCAGAGCTCACATGAATTCCAGGCTTTGCAAAACTGCGTAAAATAGTACACGCCTCAAAACTGGGATAAATTCCTGTCGCAGAAGCTATGAAGAATTTACTGATTTTTTTTAATGAAGAATTAGCTGTGCGCTATGAAGAATTTCAAGGATTTTGCTTTTAGCACATGTGTCCTGATGTGGCACCAAACACGAATCCGAGTAAACTTTGTTGGATCGAAAATGGAAGGGACAATGGACAATCTGTGCTGGTATTTTTTGAGCTAGAATTTAGGTCTTTGTAGTTTTGCAATGCTTTGTCGTCGCAAAAAATAGGTTTTATTTGGAGTACGGGTACTATTTTGCTTTAAATACAAGAATAGAAGTTGTACAGACGCCAGCACATCAAGCTAATTTGACAGTTTGTAACTGTCAAATTTCTTTAGTAGATTTTCAACTTTATGGCTAAAGTGTTATATATTTCAAGTGGCTATAATCTATATTTTATTTTGTACGCCAATGGTGGCAAATCATGTTGAAACACAGATTTTCACTTTTACATCCACATTTGCATGTATATGTATAATGTTACACATGTTTACATATAAATATATCTTAATCTTTAAAAAGCATTAAGGTTCATGGTTGATTGGGAAAATTTGACAGTTTCGGGTAACTTGACCTGCTGGCGTCTGTACTCGAAAACGATGACATTACGTCATCTTATCGCGCAATGCGATATTTTTTAAGCAAGCTTAGCCAAAGCTTGCTTAAAAAATAACGCATTGCGCGTATTAAGTTGAGGTAACTTAAAACTATAATATATGGGAAATCAGAGGGGTAATTCTCGTAATTTTTAGAATCAATCTATCAAAAGTACGTCTAATTTCCCTAGATTTTTGACAGTTTTTGACATTTGTTTGTCGACGAGTTGAGACTGCGACTAAATTTTGAACGTTTTTAACGAAGAGAATTGGCCTTCTGATTTTAGCAGATAATTAAAAGTAAAACGTAGGTTAACGTATGAAAATAAAAGTAGGTTAACAAAGGCACGGTTTCAACAAATAATTTATTTTAAGCTCACAAATAATTAACGTAGGTAAGTGTCTCATTTTAATTAGTTTACTGTCACAAATATAATAATAATTTGATTTACAGCCGCCATTATCGTGTCGTAGGATTTATTATCTGGCAATATTAATAAGGAAACACTAATGCTGAGTATGTTTTATGTTTAATTATGGTGTCGCAGTTCATGACTCAGGCGCAGCTGAGATTGAGTTGCGAAGGTCAGGAGCTGGGAATGTGTGAGAATGGCGATTAGAGCTTTAAAAGTCAGTTGAAAATTGTTCATTTTATTAATATTATGATCATGCATGATCCTCTTTCATATCAGATCAGAGGGGTAATTACGTAACAGTCTATCAGTTCCAATGAATTTCATTTTGACAGTTCAACAACATTCATTGCGTTATTTACGTTGTTGAGCTGACACATTTTTTGAACATGTGAAGCAATGGATTAACAATATCTTTCAAAATTATTCCGATTTAGATTAATAGTGTGTTACGCAATAGGCTATTTTCCTAAAAAAAAATCTAATTAGTCCGTCAGTTAGATTATCAAAAAATATCGAACCCGTATTTTTTCTTTTGTCAATCATATAAAAAATTATGAAGATATCGCCCGTTAAAGTTCCGCGTGACGTCACTTGCATGCGACACTTTTGTAAGTAAGTGACGTCACGACCCCCCACTCCCAAATTTTGACGCGCTTTATCTTTGTAATTTTTTGTTTGATTGACAAAAGAAAAAATACGTGTCCATTATTTTTCGATAATCTAACTGACGGACTAAATATAATAATTATTTTTTTACCCAGGCAACTAACTACCCTATTAGGGTGCTGATCATTACAATGCATTTGTATGGAAAAGAGACTGTGACCTCTGAGTTTGCTTCGTTAATTTTTTATCAGAGTAGTCGGAAAGAAAACACCGCCTTCATCTAGTTATAAACAAAAAATTAATGTGTGACCGTGGTAATTTTAACCAATTTACAAAATAAAAACCATTTATAATTCATTAATAATCATAAAATAATATAATGTAATGTTAGTAGGACAGGAGGTTTGGAAGAGAGAAGGGGAGGCCTTTACAAATTGGCTAACAAAAAAAAAAAAAAAATGTAAAAAAATGTCCAATTGTACGCTGTTTATCCTTTTTCTACGTGGATATCACCAAAGAAAGTTCACTTTCCTCATAGTGGGACAGCCAGTTTGCCTTTGATTTTTCTTCGTAAATATTTGCGATTTCTTATTTACCCATAGTAAGAGAGAATCTTCTTTTAATATATCTGAAAACATATCTTAGTGAGAACTTTAAAGCTTGCCAGTTCTTAGCAATTTTCCGTTAGAAATATTAAACTAGGCGTTAAGGTTTTTTTCGCAACATTTAGTATGCTAAACGGCTCATTCCCTACACGAATCTTTATTAGGTACCCGCACAGCCTAATGTAAACAAGTCATAACACAACTCCATCAATAAAACATTCCATTCCGTTTATTTTATCGCCATATTTTACATAATCTTGTACGTATCTCTGTATTTATTCCGAATTACTACGTACCAAGTAATAATGTACAAATCGGTGTCAAATTGCCTATCTCATGCGAACATGGGTCCCAGACCAATTACAACTTGAGATCTACTAGTTGGGGAGGTGGCACTGTTGGCTTTAACTGTAGTTTAAGTTAATGATAGGAATGTAGGCACTAATTGTACTGAACGATGGGTGAAGAAAAGTCATTCTTTTTAAGCTAACATAAAGTTAGCTTAAAAAGAATGACTTTTTCATTCTTTTTAAGCTAACTTTATGTCAAGCTGGGAATTATATTAGTATACTATTTAACAATATTCTGTGGACATTATTAGAACTATCAAATTAATCATCATTCTCCAGCCCTTATTCCATTTTACTTGCGGTCGGCGCAACATGTATTTTTCTTCCATACTTCTCTATTAGACGTCATCTTGATAGTCACCCCTTTTCTAACCATATCATCATTCACACAGTCCATCCATCGAACTATCAAATAAATAACAGTTATAATATGAGCTACTGCAAACTAACACTAAACTCTAATTTTCATTGTTTATGTATTTAAAACCCGTGCATATTCAAATCTGCTTATTCAGATTAAACTCCAATTAACAGATTCAAATCAAATTAATCCAAGAATTTACTTTAAAACCTACGCGCAGTTAATTTGTCTTCGTTTGCAGTCTGAAACTCCGTTTAACTGCGCGAAGTATTAATCTTAGTTTAAACAGTATTGTGCCGACAACCCTCCAAGATGTTTTCAAGGGCGAATGGTCGTAGATAGACTCAAATGACCTAATATTATAAGAGGAATCGTCTCGTGATTAATAGAGGGTAAATCGAAAATTGGGTTAAATGCCTCGGGAGTAATATTTCTCCAGCTGTTGAACACGATATCTATCTTACATCTGTATAAATAAAAATGTAATGCTGTTCATTGCTAACCGCAGCGACCGATTTGGGTAATTTTTTTTTAAATAAATGTTTGTAAATCCGAATAAGGTTTTATGGGAACGAAAAATTGGAAATGTTGCTCAGAAAATTGGAGATTTCAGGAAAAACGAAATGTTCCTTTTTCTGTAGGATTTTTCTATATATTGGTATAGGACAACGTCTGTCGTGTCAGCTAGTTTTTTTCAAATAAATATTACAAATATCAGTGAGAATGTATGCATTATTTGTTTTCAGAATTGAGCGTAGTTTGACCTGACACTGTTTCAGGCATAGTTTACTTTTGTTTTAATACGCATTTAATATGGCAATTTGTAAACATAGTTTGCCAGTATGTTTAAGTCCCACCGTAACTCAATTTGCAAATGGTTGGCTGATATTTTTTATGAAAACATCTGGAGTAGCTTTATTTATGTAAATTTGGGGTTAGAGATTTTTGACTATACACATTTTTAATCATAACGCCAAACTTGTTATTTTTATTAGTATTTTTCTTTCTTCAAAAATTAAATAATGTCGGTATAAATATTATTCTACTAATAATGTTATGAATGTGAACGTTTGTATGTTTGGATGTCTGTTACTCAATCACGCAAAAATGGCTACACGGATTGGGATGAAACTGGTCATACAGACAGACCATGACCTGATTCCCTATGAAAGTAGCCTATGTCCTTACATAGGCTACTTTTCAACCTGTATTGCAGACGAAGTCGCGGGCAACAGTTGGGTTACATTTTGAACGTTAAAGACGTCCATTGTTTATTTTGTATTTTTTTAAATTAATTTATTTATTTAAATGCCTTAAAACTATCATTACAGGTCTTACTTAACATAATGCGGTAGCCAAGTCACACACACAAAATTAAAAATAAGTCACAAACTACATACATCTCAAGATCATTGTTTGAACACTGTAAACAATAGTACTTTTGCGAATTTACCCATAATAATGTTTGTACAGATGTAAAGGTAAAGAGAGCACATTACGCCAAAATGAAATTGCCGCACATGTTCGTATTTTTATGGATGGCAACATGAAATCCTTCAAGAAAATGTTAGAAAATATGCGTTACGTACTTGAATCTAGAGCAAGTACTACTAGTTCTTAACTAGAACAATATTAGTTCTAGAAATATGAAATTATACGTTGCGACCTACATAGTGGGTAGGTACGGTGGTATGGTAATATGGCCATTATTGGCTATGTTATCAAGTGTACATTAAGTATAGAATTCCTATGTCGTAATTGTGTTAAAATGTATAAAACCCGGTGTCGGATTGCGTCGGTAAATTATAAGATTGAGGCTTTGAAATTTCATATTAAGTGTCGGTACCTCGGTACGTAGGTACTAGCCGTGGGTAAAGAGTTACAAATAAATCTAAGGACTCTTAAAACATTATCTTTTTCAAAATTATAGGTACACAAGAGAGACTTTAAAATGTAGATTTTTTAATTATAAACAGTTTTTTGTTGCGCCTTGTCAGCGACCATATAACCGCCTTGTAAACAAAAAAGTCTTGTCTTGTTTTTAGTTTCATTCCGAGTCCCATTAAAAAGCAATGATTTATTGCAAACTGTAGGTACTTTGCCCCATTTCCGCGCACCAATTAAAATAAAATCAATTTGCACCATAGAAACCAATGATTTGGTGTCAAAACAAAAAATAAAACATGTCGCCTAGTATTGACTCGAACGAACGATCAATGAATCATGATTATCCCATAAAAAACAGACTACCTTGGGATTCCATTCGTTGTAATTGCCAAACAAAAGCCTACAAATAATAATCGGAACAACATTACGCGCACGCAAATTTAAATAAACAAATCGCATTGCGAAACTAGTTCGCGCTTTACAATTAATATTAAATTATTAACGCAAGCGAAATAAAAAATCCATGCGCGATGTAAATTCTTGAGCGCGATTGTACTTGCTCGGTCGGTCTAGTTGCAACATATGCGTACGTAGATTGTCAGGTCCTTAGCAAACATGTTTGGTGCCTAGGTTTTATGGTTACCTAGCAACAGTAAACGGCTCACTCGGCTGGATTAAGGCAGACCTGTAGAGCTATTCCGTAAAAATCTCACTGTGAAAACTTAGGTGACTTAGGCTCAATAGTGGCAATCCCTAGCGTCAGGTGGGACTTCAAGCTCACTTAAACTACATTTTCATGGTGAGATTTTTCAGAATAGACCGGCTGCCCTACTGTACCGCCTACGAGGAAGCGACTAGCTATCAACGGTTTTCTCGCTCAAGAAACGTACAAAAGATTGTTGGTGCAATTAAATAAAAGAGATACATATGTTAATAGTTGATCGCTGACTGTTTAAATCGCCGGCAAATACTCGATTGTCGAGGCCCTCGCCTGGCTGGCAAAACAGTCGCTGTCGCGCACTCGCTGCTCGATGCTCACCAACTAGTTTTGTACTCGCTTCTCGTTAGTCGCCGGCAGTGGGACAGGTACCTTAGCAAACATGTTTGGTGCCTAGTTTCTATGGTTGCCTAGCAACAGTAAACGGCTCACTCGCAGATTAAGGTATTAGCCTTTGCTAAGTGTATTACTAGGGTACGGCTGATATGTGGAATTCCTTCGTCTGTGACTTATAGGAATTTGACCTGTGGGGACTGAGCGCAATTAACCAGCCTTGATTGGTAGAGCGATATGTCCTTCTGTGGGCTTTGATAGGCCGAGTAGAAAGTTTGTTTTTGCGAGTTGGTTTATGGCAATGGTCGTTGATCGAGTGGTCACAAGTCTGACTACTAAGCTTAAGTAGTGGGGTCCTTGTTTTAATCCCCAGCTCAAGTAAAGAGTCGTTAGGTTTTCTTTTAAAAAATTCTCAGAGCGGTTTGTAGCATTAGGATCACCCTCTACTACAACATCATCTGCCTTTACCCAACCTTATTGGGGTCAGCTTCCAGTCTTAACTAGATGCAGCTGAGTACCAGTATTTTACAAGGAACGACTGTCTAGCTGACCTCCACAAACTATGGTAAGACTGGTTGTCAGACTTAATAACTGTAACGACTATCACGAATGACAGCCGGGACCAACGGCTTACTGTGCTTTGCCGGGAACGGAGGGGTCGAGGTATGTAAAGATGGTCACCCATCTACGCATCCACCGCGGTAAGCGTAGCTTAACCTGATCGTTCGACGCGCACGGCTGTTATTACTTAGCCACAAGTCCCCCAACTAAAAGGTTAATGGTTACGATTCGTCAATTGACACACAACACAAAGGGTTTGCCGAAAGACGAATCATACAGTTCATATCAGTGCTTCTTGTCGGTAAAACAACAGATTATTAATTTAAGTACCTTTATAAATACATTGCTCAACTGCCATTAGCATTTATAAATAAGTTCTAAGATGATGACTTAAACTTAAGTTATGGCTACACTACACTAGGGTCACTTGTATGTTTAAACGTGAGGTGCTAGCCATGTTTGTTAGGTCCACGTTAATTATTATGACGTTAACACCGGTCGTATTCCGTGTAGGGCTGTGAAAACGGCGATAAGTTACACACAAAGAACTTAGACTTTCCTTGTCCTACAACCAAAAATTCGAAGACATGTGACATCTACCAACCCGCACTGGGCCCGCGTGGTAGATTACGGGCCACTCCCTCTCACAGAGAGGAGGCCTGTGTACCAGCAGTGGGAACGTTATAGACTGATTATGTGTGGGTCTCCTTCTATGTCTACGTCACACGCTTCATCTTTTCTGATTTAAAGTACCTATAGGCCGACGAGAGAACGCGATCTTGACACCTGTCAGTTTCCTGCAAACAAATACCTGATTTGCGAATTTGATCTTTATTAGATACTAGAATTGTCGCTCTGACAAGTGTGTCTGTGTGACTGTGTCAGGAACGCATTCTCTTGACGGCTGGACCGTAATTCACCTATGTATGAAAATGGGAAATTCTGAAAAAGGTAGTCGCCTAAATCACGCTCCGCCACCGCGTTTTTCACCGCTACACATAAAGCTAGTAACTCACTAATTACGATATCGATATATCGGTGTCGTATCGTGTTATCGCGAGAGGTTCGCGCCAGCCGCTCGCCTTGGTCCGGACCACTTTCATTTGCTGTATGTTGTGAAGTAATTTAGAGTGTATAGCGTTTTTTCAAGGCTTTTTTCAACTAAATGTGTTGGTATGGGAAAAAAGAATTGGGTTGGTTTATTTTTTGTGTGGAGAGGCTGTTTAGCATTTTCAACTGATCATCATCATCTGCATAGCCTTTTCCCAACTATGTTGGGGTCGGCTTCCAGTCTAACCAGATGCCAGTTTTTTACACGGGGCGACGTTCTATCTGATCTCCACAACCCAGTTACTGGGTAATACTAAAAAATCAACTGTAGTATTTAAATTTTAATTGTAGATCTATAAATTCTGTCATTTTTAAGGCATTCATGGTGCAGGATTAGTTAAATAGAACTTTGCAAACGCTATGCTTTAACAAATTCCCGTTACAAATCAATTTTGTCAATAAACTGAAGCATTTCTGTTCTATAAAAACCTGTCACCTCTTTCGTGTTATTTATTACAACACATTGTCATTACTTTGTAGTGTTATGCAAATATTGGTCGTTTACGATAACTGTAGGAAAGTACAAGACGATCAATTCTATAACGACGATCACACGGTAATAATTAAGACAGAGTGTCATAAAATTATAATTGATTATATAATCAAGTTTATTTATTGTACAGTAACGCTGTAACTTGTCGTTAAAGCTAAACGCTAATAAAACTAACAATACTCTTACAGGATAATAAAACGTAATGAATCGTAAGGGTCTGTACGCATGCACTAATACAGTCTCAACTTAGCGTGTCGATGGCAATCTAGTATATAGTCAGCTCGGAATTTGACTACGAGTTTGTCAAAAGTCATTAAAATTAAATTATCAGTTTATTAATTCTTAAAGTTTGGTACGTGTTGTTACCTTTCTGTATGTCTTTTTCATAATATGGCGGAAGAAAAGGTTTTTGATGCCACAATGTTCCTTATTTGTCTCACATTTTTTTAAATTTGTCAAATGTAGAATCTGTCAAATATTGAATCTGTCAAATATAGAATCTATCAAATATAGAATCTGTCAAATATAGAATCTGTCAAATATAGAATCTGTCAAATATAGAATCTATCAAATATAGAATTCAAATATAGAATCTGTCAAATATAGAATCTGTCAAATATAGAATCTGTCAAATATAGAATCTATCAAATATAGAATCTGTCAAATATAGAATCTGTCAAATATAGAATCTATCAAATATAGAATCTGTCAAATTTTGAATCTATCAAATATAGAAAAGGTCGACAAAACGGAGATTGTCACCTTCAGTAGCATCCACCAATTCCTAAAATGTGCAGGCAACAGGACACGCTGGACACGATATTAAGTCCCCCATTGTTTGTGGGACATCACCACATTTACAGGTGCAGTCATCTGTATATCCGCTTGAGGAGCGAGTAGGTCGTCCGGAGTCTATTTAAAGACTTCCAGGTAAACCAAGGCAACACAACAACAAGGCAATACAGTGATATTTCTTTTTACTCTGAATGACAAGGCTCTTGTATTACCACCACCAAAATACATGGCGATTTAATTAACTCGATTCAATTATGGTTTGAGGATGGGCGAGCATCACGAAAGTAATGAGATCTTGTTTTATATATCTATGGATACCACCAATTCACTTGTCCCGTGCTTTTACTGCGGCTGCTTGGTTATGCATAAATTCAGCACAAGCGTGTCTCCAACAGGTTGAAATAAACTATAAGTAGTTTTTAACAACTGCTGCCTCGTTGGTATTGTGCTCGCAACCGTTACTGCTGTGCATGGGATCCTAGATTAGATTCCCAGGTCGGGCAAAATGTTACTGGGCTTTTCCATGTAAAAATATGGAATGGAATTTCTTAGCAGCAGCCCCTCTTACATGGCACTAAAACATAACTGGCGAATTGTGGTTGTTCTATAGATACACCTCTGGCTAACCCGTCGGGGTATAGAAGCGTGATGCTATGTGAAACAAAGTTCAAAGAACTCTTGCAGACGGCAAGGAAAGGTGCACGTTGTAATGTGTTCATACCCTAACAATCATCACCCTTGTGCAAGAGAGAATGTAAGGCACTAATGTTGAGCAAAATTATTTATTTACCGAACATTGTATAAAAGCGAACGTGAACATTTATGTCAGCCAACTTTTGAAATAGGTACTAGTATGTTAGTAATTAATATATTAACAGCTTGAACAGTTAATAGTTGGGCAAATAAATTAATTGATCTAACTGAAATCTTTTGGGCAGTTCTTAGTAATAACCTTGTAGCAATCAGCAAGATCTACTTGCTTGAGATATTGTTGTGAATACCAGACGGGCAATTCTCGTAATTTTATTATTTTTAATACTTATTTAATACAAAACAAACTGCTAAACCTCCAAAGAGATGACCAGAAGGGCAATTCTTGTAATTTTAAGAACGTTCACAGCCTGATCTCAGTCTCAATCAGTCAAAAATACCTCTAATTTCCCTACATTTTTTACAAGTTTTTGACATTGATTGTTTGTGAGATGATATTGCGCCTAGATTTTGAACGTGTTTAATTACGGGAATAGGTTATTTTATTTACCTAGACGACACAATTAGAGCAGTATGGTCGCTCCTTCTCCCTTAATCCATTACATAGGTCTTTAAGGTCGCTTTTTAGATAGATAAAATCTTTTTTCGTACATGTCCATAATGTAGATTCTATTTACTAACTCTTAAAAGGTGTCAACAATTGCATTGCCTCTGCCAACCCGGATTTCTCTCAGATCCTGGTTAGCATGATTCACAGTAAAACTAATTAATAAATAATGAGTCAGCACGCACGGCCTCCACTAACGCAATTCATCTTCATTTTTTTATCTATGCTTATGTAAATCAAACTATTTGACGATAGCACCGATTAAAAAAAAAAACTAGAGCAAACGAATCATAGACAATTTGTTTGCATTATAACTGGCTGGTGATAATTATAGTTCAAACGCAAATTGTTAGAAAAAAAAACTCGTTAAAACAAGGATGGCCGCTAGTTATCGAATCAATTGGTAATTATATTGTAATTATGTAATCTGGTTGACAGTAATTGTTTTAGATTTATTTCTCCTCTTGTCTCATAATGAGTGATGGGTTTCATTGTGGTAGTTATCTGTGGTTTTAATCTTAGTTTTTTATTGGGTGTCAATTGTGATTTGATTCAGTTATGGATAGGGCTGTGTTCTTAGTGTTTAACGTCGCTTGCACTTAGAATGAAACCTCAGAAACGGGAGCTAATTCGAATTCATGTGCCAATGTGCCGGGACATGCCGGACACGGATGCGTAATTTAAACAATTTTTTTCACTGCTGTGCTAGAGAGAGATGCCATAAAGATTAACATGAACTACCCCCTATTAATAGCTACAGTCAGGAAAATAATTATTAAGCAAATAAATTGACAACCTACATCAATTTGCCGTGTTAAAGCTAAATCATACAACTGTATATTAAAGTAATATACGGACAATTTAAGTTGGTAGTCAATTGCCTTAACAATTAATCCTGACTCTACTCTCACTTCTATGCTACTCGTCTCTTCTGTATGCCAATTCTCGTAATTTAAAACGTTCAAAATCTAGTCGCAGTCTCAGTGTCATCTCCGCGATAAACAAATGTGAAAAACTTATAAAAAATGTAGGGAAATTAGAGGCATTTTTGACAGATTGAGACTGAAATCAGACTGTGAACGTTCTTAAAATTACGAGAATTGCCCTCGGTTTTATATTTTCGTTCTATTATCCGAATCCACCCTAGCTTCGTCCATGAATAGATACAACGCTCATCCTCCCGATCCGCATGTGTCAAGTCGCTGGCTTATGAATAATCGTGTAGCTGATAGATAATGAATGACAGGTTGTCATCTGTCAATCATCATGTAAACTGCTTTGTTCCTTTATTGTTCATAGTTATTAATGTTTTTAATAGGAAACTCTTGGAGTTGTAGAGGAAATAATTAACATAGAATGCATCAATCTTAGCTGCTGTTGTTAAACAACTTGATAAGTACAACAAAGCTCGTCTGAAAATGTAATTGTCAACTATATTTTGCCCGCGTGGAGATTGGCTATTATCCTACGGGAGCGTAAGAAACGGCAAACGGATTGGGATGACATTTGGCATTTTGTGTAGGTAACATAAACTATCTGTGTGCCAAATTTCATCCTAAGAAGTTTAGCCGTTTTCAAATTTATAATATTAGTAGGAATAGTGGCTTATTAGTCGGTTCGCATGAATTTACTCGTTTAAAGCGGGCAAATCGTCGAGAATCGGACGAGTCGATTTGCCCATTTCTGGCGAGTAAATTCCTGCGAATTAACTAATAAGCCGGATTAGCAGGATTTATCGTAGATTTTATATAATAATAATATTCTGGAACTCAATTAGCCAGACCCAACTAGCTAGAGAGCTGAGAGAAAATCCGTTATAGAAAATCCACGATGAATGGACAAAACAATTTTTCTACTTAACAGCATTTAGAAGATGCATTCACGGCCATTTGAGAGGGCCCGTGGCTAAATAATAACAGCCGCACAGGTCGATCGGTCAGTTTAAGCTATGCTTGCCGCAGTTGGTCTGTGGATGGGTGGATCTTTACATACCGAGACCCCTCCGTGCCTCGGAAAGCACGTTAAGCCGTTGGTCCCGGCTGTCATTCGTGGATCTTTGACAGTCGTTATGGGTAGTCAGAAGCCCGAAAGTCTGACAACCAGTCTTACCAAGGGGTATCGTATTACCCAGTAACTGGGTTGTGGAGGTCAGATAGGTAGTCGCTCCATGTAAAATACTGGTATTCAGCTGCATCCAGTTAGACTGGAAGCCGACCCCAACATAGTTGGGAAAAGGCGTCAGTCGAACTGGGTTTTAAATCTCCGATTCTGTAGCTCGGTGTGCGAAAAGGAACAAAACATAGAAGCCATATTTCCGAAGGCTTGCAATCAATTTAGCTGAAAATCGGCTTCTGAAACAATCCACAGTGATTTGACATGTGATAGATTGTAGATAGGGGTGGTACGTTTTAGAAAAATAAATTCACGATTTTCTCCGATGATGTAGTCTTCTTCTTTTCGTGTTGATTGTACACTTCCTCGTTGATGATGATGTGGTTTAAGATATGTACAGACGCCAGCACATCAAGCTACTGCAATCTGTCAAATTTCTTTAATAATAATAATATAATAATATCCCTGGACATTTCACACAGCGCCATCTAGTCCCAAGCTAAGCAACCTAATGCTTGTGTTATGGTAACAAGATGGCTGATAAACTACTTATATACATTTTTTTTTTGTAAATGCATACATATTATAGATAGAAAAACACCCTGACTCAGAACAAATACATGTAGGACTTACAAATATTTGTTCTGTGCGGGAATCGAACCCGCGACACGCAGCGCACCAGTCCGATCGCTCAGCCACTGCGCTAACCGTGTTGTCAAGATTAATAGATTTCAACTTTATCTCTAAAGCATTAGGTTCAAGGTTGATTGGTAAAATTTGACAGTTTCGGGTAGCTTGATATGCTGGCGTCTATACACATTATACTTAACCGACGAAAAAATAAAGGAAGAGTATTCAAGTTGACCGGTATTTTTTTTTTATAAACGTACAGTCAACATTGATTATATCTATTTAATTGGAAATTACATATGAATGTACACATAATATTGCAATAGAATGTACAGAACTTATAAAATCATTAAAATTATACTACTACATTTTTTACCCCTGCAAATATAATAAAAATAAATTCTGTTTCTGATTCCTATTCTAACAAAAGCACATAGTAGTTTAATTATTGGCATTGTTCACCTAAGTTTGTTATAAGTTTATTACGCTACAAAAACAATATTGTAATCATACCTACAACTTTACTGTTAATTTATTTAAAAGAAGATAAAAGAAAGAAAAGTCAATTTCAATTAAAGTGGAAGAAGTGGATTGAAGTGGAAGTGGTGGTTTAAGTTTTTGGTCTCTTTTTTTTTTGAAAAATGACCCTTCCCGCTCTGGGCTGAGCGAAAGGGCGTGTCAGACTTTTCCTGACTAAAACCCATCATCGGGCAATGGACGAAATTGTCAACATTTTCTATGCTTGGGTGCGAGGCTTTTGACTATGTTGTATTTTATGTCTTTTTTTTTTAAATAATTATTATTTTTTTATTTGTAATGTGCGTTATGTTTGTGCGGAATAAACTATTTTTCTTTTCTTTAAAAGTTTAAAGTATGGGTAGCTCAGGAAAAGTAAAAACATTAAATAAAAATAAAGTCCTGCTCGAGGCCAGATGGCCCCTATATTCTCAGATTATCTCTTAAGTTGTCTGCACACATTATAGAATAAAAAGAACGAGTCGAGAGTCTGTTTATATATGTGTGTACATAAATCGTTAAATAAATAAATAAAAAATACCGTCTTTTTGTCTCGAGGAAGGACTGTTTTTCTACTTCAAAATTGATTTACCTAGCGTTTCCGTTTTCCCCGCCAGGTCGCTCCGCAAACAGTACAAACTCAGGTTAATAGGACAAGACAATGCTAGCTTCCTTGACCTATTTCCTTGAATAAGAAGTTACGGCTTGTGTTGCAGCCGACCCTAGTGTAGTTAGGAGGAGTCTGGGTCGCCTGTGGACTGTGGGAGTAAGTACGTGGTTTTTGGTTGCTAGTTTGCACACAATCAGGCTTAAACAGGGCGTTTTCTATTTGTTATCACAGAAAAACATTGTCTTTGGGTTACCAAAGACAATTTTTTTCTGTGATAACAGAAGTGCAGTGCACTATGTGCAGTGAACACAGAAAGAAAATATGTTTATTTGCAGTAAACACGACGAAAAGAAGAACACAAACGTAAAAAAAATATGTTGGGGGAAAATATGCGTTACACGTGCTCAAGGGGTAATTTTGATCACATAAGATATGGTTTTTCACTTAAAAAGTGAGTGTATTTTTAACTATTTGTTTCTTTACTGGGGTCTCGTTTATCTCCTGATGAAAAAATTATGTATGTAGGTATGTAAGGTTGACAAGTTGCACACTTGCATCATCACTCATGGAGACTCCGAGGGCCCTTCCCGGCGCATCTATCGTCAACGCGAGCACAGTCGAAAAGCTTGTTGTTTCATCCAGCGCAATGCTTGAAAAAGAGGCAAAGCGAAAAGAGAGATAGCGCCTGAACGCTCGGTTGTCATTGGGTAACTTTCGCACCTCATACCGCCTTGTTGACTACGAATAAGTGAGAACGCGATAACATTGAACGAAAAATAGTGTTCGAAAATTTCATAAAACTTGTTCCAGGAAATACGTGTTTTTGAATAACCCTTACAAGTTTTTGGAAAAAATATTTGTCATTTAGAATTTCCATTACACGTGCAAGGCTTCTATTGATATGATTTTTTTACTTTTATAATTTATGAGTACATTATGAACGGCCAAAGTTCAGGTAAAATTTGTGAAAAAAAGCAGATTTGCTTTTGCCTGCGGCTTAGCCAGCGTGATCAGAAGGCCGATTCCCGTAATTAACGTGCAATATGAAAAACATGAGACCGGAATGCGATGACATTGTGAATAGACCAAAAAATGGTATTCCGCTAATCTTAAAATTCGGTTTGTTCACATTCCGGTCGCAATATCATTGCAGTCTAGTCTCATAGCCGTCAACTTTGTTCTCGTTTACGAAATTAAACATATTTGTATGTTGGTTCAATGTACGCAGACGATATTGTGATACATATTGATACTTGAATTTTTAGCAACCTTATTTCCTGATTTTTGTAATGTATTTATTAGTTTGCTCGATTAAGTGCATAGTCATAGTATTTTCATTTCCCGTTTGTTATTTTATATCTTTGAGAAAACAAAATCATTAAAATAAATAATCGACAAGAAAGCTAAAATGGAACGTATTGGTAATCGCGACGCGCAAGCGCGATGCGGATGAATAAAGATGTCAAAAAGAGATGGCGTTATATTTTTACTAATGTCAAACTATAATTCAATCATTTTAAATACTTAATTTCTTTTTGTACGAAATTATTTTACAAACATTTACTTATTGCATTGATTTTCTCGACTATCGTACCTAGCCATCGCAGTATTTTTCAATACTGTATTATGTCAGAATGGTCAATGGATGTAAATTGCGTCAAAATCAGAGTTGCCATTCGGCGAAAAATTTCCCGACATACGGGTAAATTCAGTTATTAGATGTGTGATACTACGGTTATGGCTATTTATTATGGACTGAATAATAATATTATTATATTTGTATTAAATCGATAAGTTGATACATGACCGATCCGATATAGCAGATCGTACTTCAGTCAGAAACGGCACTTACACTGTTTTCGATCGTATTGTCCATCCGAATGTCATACTTAAGGTATTTTCGCCCTTATTTTCTATCTGCTCCTATAAGCGACCGGGTTGAGTTAGGCCACACGCTCGAACTAGGTACTTAGAAGCTAGAACGACTGAATTTACAAATAAACGGACAGAAGAATCGGACGTATATATTAGGATAGTGCATCCGATCCAATAATCGACGAACGGTACCTATCCAAATCGTTTCTGGTTGGGATAAATTTTAGAGCTATGCAATGATGAAGTTGAAAACTAGAACCTTTTTTTCGGTTATTGTAAGCAGTTTTTTTCCGTTAAGTAACAATTTTTTTATTTTTTTCTGGTTATGGATCATTGAGGCCTACCTTCACACTTCTTAGGATTGGTTTTAGAGTTATGATGGAACAGATGAAGTTAGATTCCCTCCTTTGGCTTACCATATCACTGAGTATTTTTATCGTGGTTGTGGGTAATAAACGATTATTTACTAGCAACTCTGTCATATCCGCGCGAAAGTGATATCCGCGCGAAACTAGAAAGTGAAATTATTCAAGATATTTTTTTACAAGCTTGTTTTTATTATATTATGGCCCGCCAAGTGACACCTCGGCAATTGGAGCTCCTTCTAGATTTTCTGGAGGAGCACCAATCATTGGCGTTGGGCAATGCACTGTCCAAGAGGCTCTGGAGACAGTGCGCCGACATTTTAAATGCCGATGCCGGTGGACTGTCCAAATCTGGGCCGGAGTGGAAGAAGGTAAGTAACTTATTGTATCCACTAGCTGTGCTCGCACGAGAGTCGGGAAAACAACAAATAGGTGAATCATTTATTTTGTTTGCAGTACTACAACCAGTACAAAAGCCGGACGAAGGCCAAGCTGAGGCAGATAAAGGAGGGCCGAACAAGGACTGGTGGTGGGCCAGCACCCGAAGTATTGTTGTTCCCCCTCGAAGAGCGCCTGATCAGCATCGTGGGGGGATGCAGTTCGCCTCTACCAGTCAGGCATAACCCACTGGATGCTCTGGTAAAAAGTGTTGATAAGTTATAGGTAGTTTTTTTGGTACCTAGTCTTCACATATTGAACATAATTTTGCCTGTACTCCTAAGAGTTATTATTGAATGTATGATTTATTTGACTAGTCCTTCGTGCCGGCAACTGATGTTGGTGGACCTGAAAATTTGATTGTGGTGCACCAGGATGCCGACCTGCCTACTGTCACGCCTACTGCGGGACAGATAGACATAGAGTGAGTTTACAGTAAACATAACAAAACTAAAACCATATGTAGGTACCTACCTAATTAAAGAATTATGTGTTTTTAATGTAAACCATTACTTTCAGATATTTACAAGTCCTTTCTGACGCTGCCAGCTGTTCTGAGTAAGTTAACCCAAGAACATAAATTTATTATTATAATTTACATACCTACTTAGTTCAAGATTATATCTAAAACGATCTCAGTCTTTTACTGTAGCAATGGAGTAGCTGGGAAAAGTCGGGGACCAGTAAGGTGAACAGTTTTTATAAGTCTTACACAAATTATTCAAGACCATCACAAAATCAAATAATAATAAGTATATATTAAACATTTTTAGGAACCGAAACCCTCCGAAGCGTCGCCGTCGTCGTCGTCGCTCATCTTCCCCCAAAGGTTACGAAATACCTTTTTATTACAAGCTTTATAATAATTATTATTAACTTGCTTCTTTTAAATCACATCATCATCATTTCAGCCGAAAGACGTCCACTGCTGGACATAGGCCTCCCCAAGCACTATTAATGTATTGTTGATTGATTGACTATTGATAATAATGCAACTGTTTACTGGTTTTAGTTAGCAAAGAAGTTGACGCGGCCGAACAACACCTAATAAGGATTGAGCAGACTCGAATAGAGGTCGACGGAGAGTTGGCACGAGCCATTAACCGACATGCCTCTGCTATAGAAGAAATAGCAGGGGCGGCAAACCGTTTTGTCGGCCTCTATGAGGAGACTCTTCGGCTGCGACGACGCCGACGTAGCGCAAGTGTAAGTATTTATGCGAATAATTAATCAAACAATCAGACTCGCAATACGATTGTTTGTAAAAAAATTGTTTGTTTTTAGAATTCAAGCAACAGCAGCAGCATCAGAATTGCTGAATAATATCCTGGCCAAGGTATGTAAATGGAATTTGTGAACATATTAAGTACTAATTATTAGAATTAGGCTTTTGAACTGTCACATCACTTTTGTTAGGATTTTTCAGCAAGCATATTCAGAACGAATTTGCTTGCTAAAAAATCGTGGGTTGCCCCTACCATTTGTTGTTTTGTAAATGAAACGCAGAGTTTATGATAAAATAAAACCTTATTTAATAAATAATAATATATGTAAGTATAAAATTAAAAACTAAATTGTGTTTCCTTACAGGGCTTTGTTGACGCTGACGACGCGCCGTGCTCCACGCAAAGGATGCACCACGGGCCATTTTTTTAACTTTTATTTATGATTACCTATTTAATAAAAAAATATGCAAAAAAAACTCAATCTTATTTATTAAACAATACCTATGAGGGGCTCGAGGCTAAGTAGTAACAGCCGCACAGGTCCATCGATCAAAGTTAAGCTACGCATGTCACGTGCAGTCAGTCCGTGGATAGGTATCATCCAATTTTATACGGACACCCGTCAGAGCCTTGGGAACTAGGTTAAGCCATTGGGTCCAGCTGTCATTCGAAGATTTCTGACAGTCGTTATGCTTAGTCAAAAGTCCGAAACTGAAGAAAACCAGTCTTACCAAGTGGTATTAAATTACATAGTAGCTGGGTTGTGGAGGATGGCAGTCGCTCTACGTAAAATGCTGGTATTTAGCTAATCCAACTGGACGCCGACCTCAACATACTTGGTAACCAAAGAAAACATACATAAACTCATGCCGTTTACCCATGGGGTAAGCAGAAACTATCAGGCCCTGCGCAGACGACAGACTATATTAGTTTAGGCTAGAAGGGTGACCAACCACATCCAAGTTGGCTAATAGGATAGGGTACATCATCCGAAAAAGATAATCAGTGAGCATATTGACTTATCGATTAGTATTTCTAGGAAATCAAAATGAGAATTATTTGTGGATTGATGAAATCCATGCCATTAAAATATTCTACCAGCCAGTGCGCGTGTATGACTATGAGGCCCTGCGCAGACGACAGACTATCCGTGACGCACTTATTAGTCTGTGAAAATAGAACCTATGCAATTATATGCAGTAACGCACACGACCTTTTTGCGCGTCGTGTGCGTTACTGCATATAATTGCATAGGTTCTATTTTCACAGACTAAAAATTTTTATAAATGAAAAAAAACGACCATCAGTAGAAGTTTGCTTTGAGAGGATGAGGAGGAGAGATGAGGGGAGATAAAAGAAATCACAGTATTTTAATTTCGGTTGGCCCACAAGCATTGGACCAGGCTCTGTTGCATGGCCCTGCCTTGGGCCAAAGCTTGGTTATGACGGCGCGTGGGCTCGGAGATAGCCGCTTCTGCGGTTTGCGCAGCAGGCCCCAACGCTGCCTCCACGTGGTGTTGCTGTACCTGCAGCCGCTGCTCGTCTTCGCGCTCACGTGCCGCCAGCTCGGGTACGTTCAGCCTTGCTCGATTGGCCAAGTTGTGCAGCACACAGCAAGCGTTGACAATTTTTGCCGCCATCTCAGGCCGATAATGTAGTTGCCGCGCAACCAAGAGACACCTGCGTAAAATTGATCCATAAATATTTGTATACGAGTATATAATGGTTGTCATTTTAAAAAGCATTTCTATACAGACTAACCTAAATCTAGCCTTCAGAACACCTATGGTCCGCTCCACTACGTTTCTGGTCTTTACATGTTTAGAGTAGAACCAGTGTTCCGGGCTACCCTCTTCGGTGTTAAGAAGGGGAGTGATTAGGTGCCTCCTGAGTGGATATCCGCTATCACCTGTAAGAATGTTATTTTTTATAAAGGCTAACAACAACAATGGAACAATGGAAGGTTTTTAGTTTCATGAGAACTTGAAAATTATATTAATTGATTTTAGATACCTACCTAAGAGGAAAATTGCTTCCCCAGTCTCATTTAGCCCATCAATGAAATTATTAAGAGGGTGATCCCTCCAAATGGTCGAGTCGTGTGAACTCCCGGGGCTAGATGGATCGACGCAGAGAATATTCATCTCTGCATCACATATCTGAAAATTAATATGGTAGGGGAAATCAAATGAAATAAAGTTTTGCGGCATAAAAAAAAACAATATTTATAATCGTTCACACAATAAAAAATGAAAATACTTAGATAAGGGAATTTAAGAGGAACAGTGCAAAAATCGTGCGGTTTGCGAGCGTGATGCGGGCCGGACTGACGCGACGGGCGGGTGGTTGGGCGCGGAGCGGGGTGCGAGTGATACGCGTGTACATGTTACATGACTACTCTTCCTACATACTCCCCATTTTGACGGAGACCGAGTTCTCCCACAAGTGGTCAAACGTTAACTATGACACTTTGCTTACGCGGCCTAGCACGAGAATTTTAGGAGCAACCGGCTGCAGAACCTCAGGGCATTCACCACCTCGAAAATGATACCTCCTTTTAAGGTACACACTTCCCGCAGCATCTTCTCTATATCCGCCTCCATGATGGCTTTCTTTGCGGGCGTGAGTCGATACGGCAGTTCTGCAATCGGTAGGTGATCACCGAAATCGATGCGATGCTGCCAACGATGTAGGTTCTCCTCCTTCTGTGAAGATATCTCCATACTCCTGGAGCAACTAAGCGAAACTATTCTTCTCTGAAATGAACCCTCATTATTACGTAAGACATCCGCGGAGGCGCACCCTACGACGTCACGTAGGGTCTGACACTGCAAGGGATGAATGACCTCAGACCGAACAGCTGTGAACCAAGTATTGTTCGACATATTAATAACAATACCGGCTTTACGCAGGAAATCAACACTGAGCAACGTGTCATTATTTACTAAATCAGGAAAAAGTGATTGGTACTGCCGACCCCCTAAGTAATACGTCAACATCCACGAGTAAAACTTTAAGGCCCCGCACTAAACCGTCGTCGCGCTTCGGCTAATTTGACCGACATAAAACAACTATGAAAAGAAAAGTTTGATTACGAAGCAGTGCGTATAGTATCGAACCGGCTACACTAGGCTTGGCAGCCGTATCTACTAACTCCGTACCACAATAACCGCTTATCTCAATATCGAGTATCAGACAACCGTCGGTACATAAGTTCGACGCAGGCAAGTTACCTACTCGACTCGGCAATGCATCACATTCGCTAACACACTTACAACTACATAAATAATGATCATAATGATTGAGAAGCCTTATATACATTGTTTAAATAAAATTCACTATTGGACCTACTTACGCAAAAGGGAATCAACCCACACAACGAGAAACAGCAGTTTTTGTCAAAAAATTAACATGCTTTTCGTGTACAGTAAAATTGTTTGTTATTTTGAATAAAGTTTATTTACAGTAATGTACAAAATAATTTATGTGTGTGTAAAAATGTATATATGTTACCTACTTACATATAAAAGTATAATATTAATGAACATCATTAACATTTTAATAGTCATAAAAAAAGAAACTTATTGATCTCTTTTAGCAAAACATGTCTGTGTGGATTGGTTTCTTGTTAATTTATTACCATGCCATAATTTTAAAGCAAAATCTTAAAAAAATCTCATACTTCTTTTAAACATTTTACTTGAGAAATAAAAATAAATCTTAAATTCTTATAATAATATGAAATATGAAAAGCAATATTCTTCAAAATCATTTTGACCCAAAAATCCTTTGAGATCATCTTCTATATCAGCATTTCCTTACTCCTACTTCTATTGCAGCTTCACATAAAAATAGTGCTAGTCTTGTGGAATCAGCAATTTCATCCTTTTTAACCATAATTTCTTCAGCATTGAACCATAAAACTTTCTCTCCGTCTATTGTTTTCTTTTTATTAATTATATTCTTTCCTAAGTACACACGGCTACACGTCAATCTATACAAAACCAGTTTATCTTGGTCTCACTTTGTATGATATTTTCTCACAATGAACGGTCAGCCAATACTGGTTTTGCATAGCTTGATGTGTGGCCGTGTGTACAATGATGAAAAGAAATCTTTATTTTTCATCTTGTGTGCATGTATTGGTTTTGTTTACTAAAAGTTTTCATAACAAGGCTATATAAGAATTTAAGATTAATTTTAACTTTTCAGTAAAATGTTTAAAAGAAATATGTAATTTTTTTTATTTTAACTTTAAAATTATGGCATGGAAATAAATTAACAAGGAACCAACCCACACCAAAGTTTTGCTAAAAGAAACCGTTAAGTTTCTTTTTTTATTAAGTACCTACTATTAAAATGTTAATGACATTCATCAATATTAATACTTGTTTACATAGAACAAATTATTTTGTACATTACTGTAAATAAACTTTATACAAAATAACAAACAATTACAATACAATTTAACTATTTTTGTACACATTTTGACAAAACCTGTCTTTGTGTGGGTTGATTTTGGTATGCCTAATTAGAGCTACTTATAATTTTATTAAGAAGTTTATTACAACACAGATTCAAAGACATCTTAGAAGTTGAAAATAGAGATAAATCAACACGCAACCAAGTAATGCGAGTCTTTGTAAATATATAGGATTATGCCATTTTTAATAATATGCAAACAATAACCAACCCGCCTGGTTCTACATAATTGATAAAAAAATATAATAAAAGCAACCATATGGTACGGAAAATAAATCAATTTCAATGATTTTTTTAGATTGTCGGGTTACCATGGGACATGGATTTTGTTAGTTATTTGAATAAGTGTTTTGTTAGTTGATATCCTTATCATAGAAATGTTTTGTTCTGTTAAAATAATTGTCAGATCATTTTGATCTATAAAGGGTAGATAGAAGTTGCATTTTTGAAAGCTTTGTTTACTTATCTTTATTTTGGCATGTGTGTGGATTGGTTGCTGTTTGCTTAACTTAAGTAGGTCCTACTGATATTAAGGTTACACTTTTTTATCAATCGTTTGAAACAATATTACAGCTACGGTGTTATCAAAAATCTTATTGTGGTCTAACACATTATATTGAGAACAGAAAATGATTACTATTTACAGAACATTTAGGGCAATTAGATCGTATGACACCGTTAGTTGTGCAACCATAGCACTTCACTGAACTTTTATCGGTTTTATCTATAATATTTTAGCAAGAGTTGCGAGTAGGTCCGACTTTACGGCAATAAACACAAAATAGTCATTTTCAATTTTCCGGGCGAGTTTTTGCTATTGTTTACCACACTGAGCACTACCCATAGCGCTCGACGATTCCGTAGGTATGTCCGCCGGTGCACTCGTCGCGGAGGCCGCGACGGCGCGCACGGTCGGCGCCGGCGACAACGCAGGCCGGGGCTGCGCTAGCGGCGCGTCTTTCGTCTTAGGACAGAGACTCCTTTATGTTTTGCGCCTTCTCAACCAACTTATTTAAGTTGTAAACGGATTCACGGGTTAAAGTTTCCAAAGGCGTCTATGTATGTAGTAGGTAAACCGTAAATCATGTCTACTTTCTTATGTAGGTATCCTTTTTCACAATTATATGGAAGTTCGGCGAAGCGCGATCGAGTCGTGGCGTGATCCGCTAAATCCTGACATACAGCACGCGAAGTTTCAGTGTTCCGTTGTATGGAGACGATGAAGCTGCGACGTTGTCGGCCGACGTACCTAGCCAGCAGGCTCTGAACCAATTGACGGTTCGATTCCAATTTCCACTTAACCTTGGCGTCCGCCTCCAGAAACTATGCAGCGTCGCGATAGCGGCGCGGACGTCGGGGACGTCGACGCGCCACTCATGGCGTTGCCATCGTTGCCTCTACTTTTACGGCGAGGCAATATTGTTACACAATAGTCAACTAAACACAAGGAACCGCTATTTATTTACGCTACGATGTGCACATATGTTCGTAGTGTCCACTAAGAAAACCGTTACTTTGTAAATAGGTGCTTTGAGTTCGCGTCGTATCGGTCGCGTTGAAGCGCCTGTACGGTGAATCAAATGAGTTTTGCGGCATAATAAAACACGATACCTATCGTTCACACAATACAAAACACAGAAAATTCGAGTGAAATACTGATTACTGAGACAGTGCAAAACTCGTGCCGTTTGTGATCGTGATTGATTTTGACTGACGGGCGCGGAGAGGGGTGCGGGCGACGACGGGGCGATAGTGCAGCGAGGGGCGCGGGAAGCGGGTGCGTGGAGACGCGTGCGGCGTGTCGTGTCATTCACAGAGTACTTCATTCATTATAATATTGGTGACATTACATGCCTACTTCATAGTTACAATATTTATTTTATCTGGCGATGGAAAAACAGCCCTAAATGTTTTTGAAGGCCCGCCCTGACAGAATATGTGTCGCACCCCGCCGTTGTAGCCGCTGGATTAGTAGCTACATCAATCTTAACACTTACTATCATCACGTTCAGCGAGTGGTAGCCTTTCCGGCAGTAATAGGCCTCTTCATGGTCTGATGGTTTTATGATGCAGACATGGGTTCCATCAATGCAGCCAATCACCCCCGGGAATCCAAATTTAGCATAGAATCTAAAATGCAAATATTATAATTGTTATTGTATTGCATGTATTGCTGACATAGTAATAGATCACATATTAGTTCGGGCCGCGTAGCAACGCAACGCATTGCAAGATTGTCGTGCATCATCATTACATTTATAATACTTACTTATGCGTTATTCTTTAGACTTACCCACTCCTAGCCCTTTCTCGGGCCTCCCTTGTCAAAGGGAAAGATACATGTTGATGAAAAACATGTGGGTGGTTCAGGGCTAGGGTCACTTGTTTGACCGCCCTAGAGACGCTCGGCTGGGAAACTGCATGGGAGAAATGCTGACCTACCAAGGTCTGATAGGACCCGCTGGCGTAAAACGCCAGGGTTATCAGTACCTAGAAAAAGTAGATAATTTAAAGTTTGGAATCTAGCTGCCTTGTTGCTTGTCAATAAATAGGTATGGGTAACTAAGACTAACCTTGGCGGCAGCATCGATTCCATCTCTGCGTCTTTCCCGCGGGATGTGCGGCGTCAGCTCCGTTATTAAATTTGCCACGAGCGACTTAGTGAGCCTGTAGGTCTTCACAAACTTACGGTCGCTCATGGCAAAAGCATCCGTTGCAAGACGACGACGACGGTCAGAACGGCGGCGTTCTCTCCGTCTTTCTAACGCTGCTGCCTCGTCTGCACGTCGCGCCCGGGTTAAATATAGCAAATGCAAACCAAAACCACTCATTTTAAAATAATATTCAACAGTATCCAAAATCTTTTCACAAACGAAAAACATACAACGAAACTTCTGTCCAAAAAAATCGGGAATTCCTACTAAATTCAAAAAAAGGCGGGAAATATTATACGCGTAACTTTTCAGAAGCTAAAATTATTAGTCACAGTTCGGTCAACAAATAATCTCATGCTTACGTCAGTTTTCACGTTCTTATTTTTTGTGGAATACCAATTTTATTTTAAATGTCTAGTCAAAACTTTAGCAGAATACCGTTCTGGTACATTTTTTTTTTCGGTCTAGTCGCAATCTCATTGCAGTAAACCTCATGTTTGACTTACTTTTTTTAGTTTAGTAGAATACCTTTTGTGACATTTTGGAACTTTTGCGGCACTGCGACTTGAATTTGAACGTTTTTTAGTTACGAGAATTGGCCTTCTGAAATTATCCCACGGGAACATACTACTGGAATAAAAAGTATCCTATGTCCTAATTTAGTTCTTGGTCTGCTTATGTGCCGAATGTCACCGAAATCCGTTCTGCCGTTAAAGCGTAAAAAGGGGACAGACAGACAGACAAAGTTATTTCAGTATGGATAGTATGGATTGGTACCACAGTGCCAGCCCTGACACTATTGGTACCACTATTTGGGTGTCGTGTCTCAACGGTATCCAATACGAATTTATATTCATTATTTACAAGGTCCTCGGATGAAAGGATCTGTTTTCAGTTTTACAGGGCTTTTCCAAAATAGCGTGATGCGTATCACATTGATTTTAAAAGTATGTAGAATTAAATAGGAACTGTAGTTAAATTATGATGGTACTATAACTTTTTGATAATGGTGAAGTTAGAAGGCGACAAATCATTTGTGTGAATAGAACACATGCCGATTTTTACTTCTAGAGCGTTGAAATTTTGTGAAATGGCTCTTAAAATAAATATGTTTATTTGTACACAAAATACGCGCATTGACGTATTACCTATCTATAAATAAGAGAATACAGTTAGCCCGTTATAAAACAAAAAGTAACTACTTAAAAGTTGCTTCTACTAGTTTATTTTTTAAACTCGAGAGTATTTTCAGTGTTAAAGCTAACTTTTCATCAATTTTCAGTTCTATAAACTTTATTCATGATATCATTAATCCAGTAGTGTCCAGTAGTGTGTCCAGTAGTACACTACAAAGTGAAAAATAACTTTAATTTCGAAAGTCGGTGGAAAACAACGAAAATTCGAACCCAACGACACCGACTTCCGAAATTAAAGTTATTTTTCACTTTGTAGTGTCGTTTTTGGAAGTCAGTTGTTTTTTTTTTTTGCAAAAAAGTTTTTTTTAATATCTGAACCATGCTCCACCTCCTATCCTGCCCTCTGTGTCCCAAAACATGCAGTTAAAGTGACCTCTTCGCTGCCACCGACAACGCCGTGGAAGTGACAAAGTTTTGGGTCAACAAGATTTAAAATACAGTCATGCAGCCACACGGAGAAGAATAGTATCTGAAACAAAACTAATTTGCAGTAAAACACAATTTTACTTTGTATGATCCGGGGATCGAATGTAGAACCTAGCAATCAACTATGCAAGTGACTACTAAACCAAAGTCATGTTGTGAAAACCAAACATACATACTCAAACTCACGCCACTTTCCCAGGGGGTAGGCAGACATTACAGAAAGCTACCTGCTACGATCTTTACATACTCCTTATGCTTCGCTTACGATCATTCATGTGGTCTTGCACGCACGCCAAAAAGACACCACCATACTATTAGTTATTTTGTGACATCACCAAGAAGTCCTCCTAGGTAGTTTCCACTCACATCTGCAATATTTGTAAGTCCTACATGTATTTGTTCTGAGTCTGGGTGTTTTTCTATCTATAATATGTATGTATTTACAAAAAAAAATGTATATAAGTAGTTTATCAGCCATCTTGTTACCATAACACAAGCATTAGGTTGCTTAGCTTGGGACTAGATGGCGCTGTGTGAAATGTCCAGGGATATTATTATTATATTATTATCTGCTCTGTGCCTTTTGCTAGTCGCTTTTCATTCATCCTCTCAAAATGAACAAACCAAATCTTTTTACAAAAACACAAAAAACATTGTAATTAAAATTTCTTCATAATCATTTAACACTTGACTAGCAAGTTACAACATTACTGCAATACCGTATCACTCTAACCTACCTCGTACTGGTATCATTAAACCGTTATCAGTGGCAACCGGTGTAATATCCTACTGATAACACAGTAATTACCACCTTAGAATAAGGTTGATGGGTCTTTGAATTGAAATGACAGGTGAGGCAATGAAACGTACGTTTTAATGGTAGGGTTGGGTGGTAATTATAATAATGACAGTTTTAGTAGTAATGGGTTGGATACTGTGTGAGTAGTAATAGTTATTAACGCCTTTATAACTGCCACAAGCCTTCCTATATCAATAGTTATAGTGCCCACTGTAATAGGACTCGTAGTAGTTAATGTCCCTCTCACAGAGAGGAGGACTGTGTTCCCGCAGTGGGAACATTATAAGCTATTGATGTGTAATAGACTGTCTTGCCACCTTTTCCTGGGCTGACCTTAGCGGCGCCGTCCATCCTCAAGCACCCACCGTGTGGAGAATATTGCCCAGCGGTCACACTACGCATGCGACTGACGTGACCCACCCAATCGGTGGCGAGACGATCTAGACGCGTACCGCAACCAGGGTTGGATCGAAGTGGCGCTAGAAAAGGATGCCTACAAGGATTTGGTGGAGGCCTCTGCTCAGCAGTGCGACAGTGCAGGCTAACTAAAAAAAAATGCTTAATAGGAGATTGAAGTTTGTAGGTTTTATTTACCGTGGAAACTCGTGACTAATCTGCATGATTAAAAAAATAAAATGGTTTTTGGTCCTTTGGTACGGAAACGTTTTTCTTCTGGTCCTTAATTTTCTTGACCCATCAAAGTACGTATGTAGCACTAGGTATAATTCCCCGCAACATCATTGGTAAAACATCTTTCTGTTTGTAAAAAAATTTCACGTTTCATTCTTTCCAAAAATTATTTTAGATAATGTAGGGTTGGTTGGCCTCTATTAAACTTAAATTTGGGGCGACTGATGCTTAGATATGGCTGCGTTTGGACGCAACAGATTTTTGTTGGCAAAAAAAAAATCAAAACTACTTAATAAATACCCAAAAATTACATAGGGATGAAACATAACTGCGGAAATGTAGTTGAACTATAGGTGGACCTAAAGCTATCCCATCGGGCATACAGGCATAATGTCATGTATGTGTGTAGAAGAAATACATAGTTATTTGTTTATTTTAAAAGAAACTCAAAGAAAAACTATTTGTTTGAAACTCCAAACAAGTTGCACAATGAATTGTCAAGCATTTCACTTCAAAGTAAATTAGAATTGTTTTTTAAAATGTCACTGAACAGCAGAAACTAATTTGTAGTTTGTCCCACAGAGTTCGCTAAGTTGGGTAACTATAAAATGGAATATGTAAAGTTACCGCATCTTACGACTACATAGTTTTCAGTGTGTTCAGGCATTACGGGGAAACTGAAACTTCAACATACTCGTAGATTCGGGAATTTACTCACACTATAGAAGGGTGTAGAAGGTGACTTACACATATTTCGGTGTTTAAGACATTCTAAAGAAGAAAAAGTATTAACCTTTAGTATTTTTGCGGAAATAAAGACTCTTATAAATAAATTACAACAATAAAAAAATAAAAACAACTGCCAATGGTTGTCTGTTGTGTAATAATTTGTGTAACCCTTAGGGCGAATTCCACCAAACTTTTATATCTACAATAATTCATATCATAAGAATACATTTTGAATTCTTGACAGTTTTTCCAAAGTTTTGACAAAACCTGTCAGAGGGTAACAATTTTATTCCTCGGATAAAAAATATCTGACTTTGGTAAAATCAGCCCTTAGTCCTATTGTAGTGAACGTAAAAACTACAATTTTATTTTTTATTTGATTTGATCAGGTTTTTCTTTGACAGCTCATCCAATTGTCCTGAAATTCAGCTATGTGATTCAGATAAAGTAGCCTTAAATTATCTCCTTTTAATCGTTTAGGCTTTTAGACGGCTTTTATACTTTGTGTCATAAAAATATATATATAATTATGGTGAATTTCGGTGTAAGTGTGCCGCAGTAGTGCTGAAACATGAAAGATTCCACTACGCCGAATTCAAAATGGATTCCTTCACAACTAGTACACAATGATATCAAAGGGGCAAATCTCGTAATTTTAAGACCGTTCACAGTCTGATATCAGTCTCAATCTGTCAAAAAATACTTCTAATTTCCCTACATTTTGACAAGTTTTTGACATTTGTTTGTCGCTGAGATGAGACTGCGACTAGATTTTGAACGTTTTAAATTACGAGAATTGGCCTTCTGATCACGCATAAATTGATGTCAACAACAATAATAAAGTGTAAATTGTAAAACTAAAGCGAAGACACACGGCATACATAATTCAGTGAAACATTCATTAACTACCATTACGTGTAAGCCCCGCTTTGTTTCAGTCGGCGCTAATATGGAGCTTAGGGCGGCTACACAACTGCAACTATGCGACATGTTGCTGGGTTTAGTTGCACGTTAAATGTAAAATAGGAGATTGTGTATGTTGCCGTAATATTTGAGCTTGCCTCCGCTTTCAGGAAAACAGAACTTCATGCATAATATGTCAGCACAGCTTGAATTATTTTGAGTCTAGTTTGTTTACAATGTACTAATTATAATTAGAAATGGCGTGATTCAGGTACGGTACATTATCTTAACGAGTGTTGATATTTCATAATCTTAAGACTTTTTCAATTAAAAGGCAGCCATGCTTATCACACAGCCTATGTTCTTACCCAGTTCATAGTCTATAGGTATGTGTGCCAAATTTCATCCAAATCCATTTAGCCATTTTAGCGTGAAAACGTGACAAAAAACTCACTATTGCATTTATTTACTTAAGATAGTTAGGATACTCGTGCGACAAATCAAGTCGCGTATGGGTATTACTTTTCAGGTAAACTATCGCGTAAACGCGTAAGTATACGTGCGACAGTCGCTTTCGGTTAGGACACAGGGTACGCACGGCTACACAACAAGCTACATATAACCAGTATATGTAAGCTAACTTCTGATTGTACCAAAAACCTATACAATGCGAGGTCAGCTAAAACTGGAAATGTAAAGCTTGATGTGTTGCCGAGTGTACCTACTACACGTCGCAAAGTCGCCACTACATAAATCGCCTTAACGACGCGAGGCAAGATCCCGTGGGCCCTGTATTTCGTTTCACTGTTCTAAACCATTTGCATTTCGCGCTCGCTCCACGAATTGAATCATAATAGTAATAAAGGGAAATCCCTCGTGAAAAGATGGATTCCAGCTGGATTTGTTTCGTACAGAAATTACACTTCTAAATTCAAGATTGGTTTGTAAATGCAGATTTTGACGTGGGTGGTTAGGACTGGCTTGCGTTATTTAAAAAGAAAAATGATTTAAGGAAAACCTTGGATGATTGGCGTTTCAAGAAGGCGGTTTGTTTGTATTAGTTCTATTTAGGTATAACAAATAAACACTTTAAAGCTCTCTAAGAAAATACACGCACTAAAAATGAACCAAAAACGCACTACAATTGTACCCAGTGACCTAAATGCACTTAGATTGCACTAAAACTGCACCGAAGACGCACTAAAAACGCACTACAATTGTACCCAAAGTGACCTAAATGCACTTAGATTGCACTAAAACTGCACCGAAGACGCACTAAAACACGCTTTAAACGCATTTAATATGCACCGAATGACTATAAAAATGGATAAAGATGCGTTTACGGGTGCGCAAACTCTTACGCACCATACGCAATATAGATTAGTGTAATCTTAGAAGCGTACAGCATTATAATAATCGTAACTATACAGTGTTTTTCTAGCTACACCTCATACACGCGCCATTACACTTCGATCTATAATAAATCATCGCAGACCACTTTTTCTAACAAGTTCATCAATAACTGGGGCAACGCAAGAGATGCGTGGACGCAAATTGTTATTGCAATGTGACGTCATTGAGTAATGGTTGCCAGTAAAGATATGTACAGAAGGTTTAGGAAAAATATCGCTGTGATAAGGAAATTGGCGAATGTTATTGTGATATATTTTCTACCAATTTTTCATTATATCCCTACCCACTTTTGCGATAATTCATGCGAACAATTTAATTCATGAAACATAATAAAATATATGTTTATTGGAATGTTAACAATATAAATTAATAAATTGAATACTGAATAATATTACATGGTAGTATGTAATATAATACTAATAGTAGTTTGTATGTAAACTTTAAAAAAAATTGGCAGAATACTATGACACTTGGTTATAAGATCTTACCTTTACCAAAACAATGTATTTCTAGCAAATAAACGTTTGATTTGATTCCACAACAATTAAATTCAACAATTTATACCTCGTGGTTATAAGTTAACTTAGAGTGTTATGTAAGCTAATACTATATCACTTTGAAATTTTTTGTATGTGATCGAAGGGACATATAGTATTATTTTATCAAGTACCTGGTACTTGTTGACATACCTACGCTGTCCTCCCTTACCTACTGTAATTTGGAAACATTGTAAAAGCCAATTATTTTTAAAAGAGTAACCGTGAAGTTTCTTGTCGACTCTTCTCCATAGGAAACGACCAATATTGGAACCATGCACCTAGCTTCTGACGTTTCCTAACATGTAGGTTTATGCGAAATAAAATATTTTGATTTGATTTGAATATCACAGTTTTGTGTGCTGTTTTAAAAACTGGTCCTTTTGCATCTTATCTCTTAATGTTTCTTCACACTGCGATGTTTTTCAATCAAGTGTTCAGTGATGTGCCACTGATATCGATAATATGGAGTTACGTAGGTAATAAGTATAGGTATAATAAGTGACGTTAATAATTAATTATGGTTTTTATGCAGCGGTGAAATGGCTTAAATGTAATACTAACATAAGGGGATTATGAATTTTATTTTATATCGTGTTACCCAGTAACTGGGCTGTGGAGGTTAGGTAGGCAGTCGCTCCATGTAAATACTGGTATTCAGCTGCATCCGGTTAGACTGGAAGCCGACTCCAACATATTTGGGAAAAGGCTTGGCAGGTTGTTGTGGGGTGACCTTTTGCAATAGGTTGGTAGGTATTGTTTAACCTTTAAAAAAAATCATGTCTACATTTCTCTACGCTCGCAGCAAAGGTTAATTACTAACGTAACTCAAGCATAGTTCTTTCTAGATTTAAATAAGTATTATCTTAGTTTACACTTCTGTTTTTATAAAATTTCAAGCTGTGTTGTGTAAACTGCATTAAAAGATAAAGACCGCTTGGTGCTCGCCTTAACGAGGAAAAATAATGCAAAAGATAAAGAAAATTTCTACTCATTATCTACTGGAGCTAAGTCACGAACTATTACAGCTAACAACTCCCATGCTGGTAAGACCATTAAACTGAACCTATTTTTAAATCATATGCCAAATTATATGATTCACTATTTGCTAATTCGAGGTAGGTTTACAAATAAGAAAATTTCTACTACTTTCTATGGTTATCGGTACCCAGGGCGAGGGATTCATAATGGAATAAGATTCATAATTATAATCGTACGAAGAAAATATTAGTAACAATGTACTTTAATAACAGGCAAAGATCAGTGTTTTGATCTCAATAAAGTTAAACAGGGTCCTACTTTCTGGTTTATTTCCCCACTAAATATGATTTATTCCCAATGGTGTAGGCTTGCCTAGAAGCAATTTGATCCAAACGTGAATTGGAGAATTTCATGTTCTAAAGGATCGGCAGTAGGTTCCGTAGGTTTTACGCAATGTACGGATCATTATTGATAGGCTAGGGAACTGCATGATACATCACGCTACATTTTTTTTTGATCTTTTATAGAATATGGTTTATCTTTTTTCTTTTAACTTCTATTTTATTGAGTTAGCCCTGCTACAGTTAAAGTTTGCTAACAGCTTGTTTTTTATTAAATAATATAGTAATTTGTGGAAAATGTTGTGGCTAGTATATTTGTTAAGTTTAATTTTAAGACAACACTGTTTATGCTTATACTATCTACTGTTTGTTTTCCCAAATGTAATAAATAAATAAATAAATCGACGACGACTCACAGGAGACCTGATAAAAAAATCTTTCATCCTCAACGAGACAAAACAACACAAAAACTAAAACTATTTCTGAAAGAACTAAAAGCCACGTGTAAGAAAAACGTGTTCAGCTTACAGATTATTATTAACAAAGGCGTGATAAAAAGAAAACATTTTCTTAATTATATTCGCGCCGTCGCCATTCAGTCTCATAATTGTATTTTGCGTAATACCTACCGAGTAATTAATTAAATTATTATACGCAGATGAAAGACGCTGATTAACTTACTAAGTAAGCTGCATAAAATAGTGGAGTAGATACACTTTGAAATATTTGATTAGGTAAATCTCGGATCCTTTGGTATGAAGACTTGTGATTTGTGATGCGTTAAGTGTAATTAGTCTTTCCCTTTTGGGTTATACAGGGTGGAAATTTTAGAAAGGTCATTAAGTTTCATAAATTGTTATACTAAGCTGCTTGACAGGATTTGGAGGAGATTTTGTCAGAAGATTTTTGACTTCTGATGTTTTTAGCAGGTGGATATTCTGATTAAGACCCTTTAATTAGGGTCTTGAAGAAAAAGGGTCAAAGACAAATTTGTTTGTCAGTATTTTTTTTTTCACTTTAATTTATGTTCATGACAGTTACTTTAATGATTTCATGATGTTTTTGGTTTCCAGCCCTTTACTTACACCAGCTTTTAGCACTTTTAATTTATGGTAACATATCGAATATTATCTTTTAATTAGACATTCGTAGGAAGAGAATCGCACACCGACATTTTCCCCATACTCTACGACTCGTTAATGAAGCAGTTAGATATAAGAACCCAGTCCATTTTCGGACATATTTATCGACCACACCAATAAAACTATGTAGAATTTGTCAGGATACAGTAATTGATACAAAATGTCTGGTAAACCAAGCTCTGAATACCTTAAAACAAGCCTTATTCCAAACTTCCGATTGTAATTAAAATTAGAATCTTAATAAATTATCATTCTGTAATTGGATATCTGGACCACTCCATTGTCAACCAAACTTTTATGACATTTACAAATGTCAACTGCATGTTCTTTGGAATAAATAATTAGCATATTTTAATGAAAATATCTGATTTTTGAGGATTTTCGTAAGATCTTTGCAGTTCTTGCATAATATTCTATGTCTCTTGGTGACTTTCGTCTTGAGGAAAATGTCATGAGAAAACTTTTGAGTATGAACATGGATGGTTATAAGATTAGGTCATCATCTGCCTAGCCTTTTCCCAACTATGTTGCTGTCGGCTTCCAGTCTAACCGGATGCAGCTGAATACCAGCATTTTACATGGAGCGACTGCCTATCTGACCTCCACAACCCAGTTACTGGATAATACAATACCCCTTAGTAAGACTGGTTGTCAGACTTTCGGGCTTCTGACTACCCGTAACCACTGTCAAAGATCCACGAATGACAGCCGGGACCAACGGCTTAACGTGCTTTCCGAGGCACGGAGGGGTCTCGGTATGTAACACCAGACCACCCATCCACAGACCAACCAACAAAGGTTATAAGATTAGGTGAATACCAAAAAACGACGAATGGACTGTGTGAAAGATAATATGGCTAAAAAGAGGGTGACAACCGAGATGACGACTAATAGAGAATTATGGTAGGAAATATACATGTAACACCGACCTCAAAATAAATTGGGATAATGTGCAGGAGAATGATGATGTTGGTGACTTTCCCCTTTACACTCGGATCGACGCCGACAATTGTCCACTTTAAAACTTCAAATGTCAATGCGCAATTTGACTGGATCAAGTTAGTCTGTGATACCAATAATACTTAAAGTGAAGGTAAACATTGTATTCGTGACAATATAAAAGATCTTAAAAAGTAGTATGGCTATAATAGAATGGGAACACCTGTGAAACGATGGATGGACTGTATGAAAGATGATATGGCTAGAAAGGGAGTGACTACCGAAATGACGACTGATAGAGAAGTATGAAAGAACAAGACATGATGCGCCCCAAATAAATTCGGATAAGCGCATGAGAATGATGATGATGATGATGATCTAACCGTCTTAAAGAGAGGATCAAATAGTCTTTATTTTAAAAACAAATATACTGTAAGTAAGCGTAGTGAACTTCTCTATTTGTAAAGTGATGTATGCCCTGATATTGCATTAAAACACAGATGAATAAATTAGATTTAATCGAAGAGATACATAATAATAGGTTGGTAATCTCTTGATTTAGCTGTAGATAATATGAACACACAGTTCATCTTACGTCAAAGCCAGTTAATAAACATAGTTCTGTGTAGTGGCTGAAACTGAGGCAAAGTGCATCAGAGCTTCACTGAAATATTATAAGTTAGTAAAAAAAAAACAAAGAAAATACATTTATTTGTGGTAAACATGACGCAGAGAAAGAAAACAAGAAAGAACAAGTTGAGGGAAAATATGCGACATATCTACGTAAAACGGCTATCGTTCAGCATAATGCTGACGCTAAGTTTTAGTGACGTTGACTTGGTTACGAATTTTATGCATTTTTATTACCCTTTGCCGTAAGTTTATTCATCAAAGTTATGAGAAGTGAATGTTTACTTATGATCTGAGGAGTAGACAACTCACTAATTTTATTCTACCTAGTTTTTCTCAAAAATATAAGCATTTTGAGAAAAAAAAAAAACAACTAATGTGGGTGTACTATAGCTGCCTACCCCTTAACTGAATATAGAAGTGATATTATGGTATATATACTAAGTTTTTTATTCAAGTTTTTCTTTAAATGTAAAATCACCACATCCTTTGTCAATGTTGGTACAGTGTCGCCCAATAATGTTAAATTCTTTAAGAAAAAATAAGGCGAAAACTTTGTTTGACGACAACACAGATGAACCAAATGTAATTAATTATCGATAAAACGATTTTCCATCGACTAATATCCCCTCACTACGCTCCGGGAGGTTATTACCGCCCGCATATCCGGTCAACGAACTCAATGTGTTGGTGCCACTTACCCAACATTGGTTCCAAATAAGTTCAGCCAACCTAGATACAAAACAGCTTCAAGTTGAACTTATAAACTTATTGGCCCAAATGTTGGATATTGGATATAATTCGAAGTATCGCGAATCCACCCACATACTCAATTTACCTACATTCCACACACTTCAAGAATAAAACCAACTTAGGAAAATCTCCGAAGATTCAATGAACTACCCTCGTCTTAGTAATAGTTTGTACTGTAGTGAGAAGCAGGGTAGGTCAACGTAATTTAGCTTGATTAGAATAATATTGCAACTCGTTTTAGTTCATTGTGGTAATAAAGTTGCAACTTTGTTTTGGAACAGGTTTCTGATTGTATACTGATATGTGTTCGTTCAAGTAATTTGTATGGCTATGTTACCGCGTTTAGCCGACGTCGTTTTAATCATTATCTTTCGTCACCGATCCCTTCGCCAGGCATGGTCATTGGTCATTATGCCAAACTTTTAACCACTGTCATGTATTTAGCGATCATTGGTGGTTTATTTTTAACACAGCGGGGTAATTGCGTAACACATCTATCAGTAGCAATGGTTTTCATTTTAACACTTCAACAACATTCATTGCGTTATTTACTTTGTTGAGCAGACAATTTTTTCGAACTTATGAAGCAATGGATTAGCAATATCCTTCAAGATTCAGATTGTGATTGATAGCGTTTTACGCAATAGGGTGCGGCACTCTAATTGCGTTACACACAATCAATCGGAATCAGAATCATTTTGAAGCAAATTGCTAATCCATTGCATTGTAGATGGTGAGACGAGATATACGCCTACCAAGAACATTATTGTTATGTCAACTTCAAGTCATTTGTTACTTCAAGTACAAAAAATCAAAAGTCATTTATTCAAATTAGGCTGAGAATCAGCGCTTTTCGTCAAAATTACAAAAGACAGTCCCCCAAAAACGCCCCCTCTTCACCACTTCCTAGTGCTATCGCTGGGAAGAAGAAGTGGCGCAACAAACTCCCCAGCAGCACAGCTGTCTGTTCACAGTACAGTCAGTAAAATAGTTTTTAAATCTCATCATAAATCCCATCCGAAACATAGCTCTACCTTCGGATTAGGATTACAACCTGCTCCAAACGTTCGTTTCCTATCATATTCCTATCTACACCAGTTTTCTCAACTGTCGATATCACGTGAACCTCAGTACCACGCGGCACCCCGCTGCGATTCGACCCCACCGCGAGACACGTTTCAGATTTGTATCATCTGTTGTGTAGCATGCCCTTTCTATTTTACGTAGACAATTGTTACGTCGATTTTTTCAGGCTTATATATAGACTTGGATTATAATAGACTGAACTATATTTTTTTTGTTGAAAAGGTCAATAGGAGGCAAGAAAATTATTAGATGAAATATTCTTTATTTATCACTGAAAGGGCAAACATCGTGATCCGAGCAGTAGGCCAATTCTCGTAATTTAAAACGTTCAAAATGTAGTCGCAGTCTCATCTCGGTGACTAACAAATGTCAAACACTTGTCAAAATGTAGGGAAATTAGAAGTATTTTTTGACAGATTGAGACTGACATCAGACTGTAAACGTTCTTAAAATTACGAGGATTGCCCCGACCGATTGATATCCGACGCTCCATTCGTGAGAATGTTCACACGACGCCGACAAAACTACATAAAAATGAACGTTCACCTGCTCATTTCATTTATTTTTCAATCATTAGGAGCGCGAGTCAAAGATACCGAATGATCAAAAGTCAAAAATTTATTCTTTAGTGAACCAATCCAACACAAATTATTTTTTTAGTTTTGATTCATTTTGAGATCAGAAATTTCATTGCAAGTGAAAGATATTGAATGAAAGATACAAATGAACAAAAAGTGAAGAGTTTGATATCAGCTATGAGAAGTTCTTGCATGACTTATTATCAAAAAATCACGAAGCTCGTCAAACGCGAATATCGGTAAAAAAAAACTAAACATTTCAGACGTTGAGCAATAAAAAAGATCAAAGAAAAAGGAACCTCTTTAGAGACAAGGGAATGAGTTTTTAATAGCCATCCCGCTCTGTGGACATAACTCGATTATACGTGAGGTTGATCTGAAAGCTTTCAATTTTTCAACGATTTAGAGTGTTTTAACAGAAAATGGGTATGTATAGAAATTACTTAAAATAGCATCACGCCCGTATTCCCAAAGGGATAGGCAGAGTTTATAGATCACCCACAGCTGCCAATTATAAGTTTCCAAGTATTTGGGGCAAGTCTATTGTTATAAGCCATTAATTATATTGGGAAATCCCCATACTTATACAAATTCGGGATAAATTGGTATACCTAAACATTTAGCTAAGGTGGTATGGAAATAATGCAAGCTTCTGTACATTTCTTAACCTGCCTCAGTAGTTTATGCAAGGATCATCAACTGTACAAGTTAACCTATAACATCCACATTGTGACAGATATTTTACAAAGCCATCCATATGTATTGCATATAGCTGAAACTTGGCAGAACGCAGAAGGCTATAGCGTTGCCATGCAATATGCAATGCTAATTTGTCTTTCGAAACACAATAAACACTGTGTTTAGAGGACAATCTAGGACTTAGTGTGGCACCAATTTTGATAGATACTCATTATAAGCACTGTATCGATTGCGTACCTAAGTATACCGCTGTATACATAATCTGTCGAAATGTCATTAATTATATAATTATATGTGAAGACAAAGCATCTAGAATAAAATTACTATACCACAATTTAGGTAATAAAATTAAACCATGACAGATAAATTACTTAATATTATGTAATAGATACACACACACAGTGCGGTGTTCCAGAACAGACTATGCCCCAATCTACTAGAGTGTCCTAAATGGCAGTTCACCTTCACCGTCGACTACGCCTGAACTACGCCTTTGACACGGGAATCAATGTAGCCACCGTACCTACCGGACTCAATCAATATAATATAGATGTATCACATAAACATAACATCACGCCAGTATTCCACGAAGGGGTCGACAGAGGTGCTTCTATAGTATACACACATTTCGCCAGTTATGTTTAAGTACCAGGGTAGTAAGTAACAGGGGGAGAAATCCAGACTCCGGGTTGCTACTGAGAGGTTCCATGGAAAATTCCAATAATACTGCCGGACCTCATGCTCAGCGGTAGCTTGCGTGTACTCGACCCGAGGCAGATGAGGGATGTACTGTCGCTATGGAAAGAAGACTAAATAAACTGAAGTCATCATCATCATCATCTGCATAGCCTTTTCCCAACTATGTTGGGGTCGGCTTCCAGTCTAACTGGATGCAGCTGAATACCAGTATTTTATATGGAGCGACTGCCTATCTGACCTCCACAACCCAGTTACTGGGTAATACGATACCCCTTGGTAAGACTGGTTGTCAGACTTTCGGGCTACTGACGACCCGTAACGACTGTCATAGATCCACGAATGACAGCCGGGACCAACTGCGGGATTAACGTGCTTTCCGAGGCACGGAGGGGTCTTGGTATGTGAAAATGGTCACCCATCCACGGACCAACCGCGGCTAGCCAAGCTTGACCTAATCGATCAACCCGTGCGGCTTTTATTACTTAGCCACAAATTATTCCTATCCTCCTAAATAAACTGAAGTATACACCGTTAAATTTTGATCGTTTCAATCCTTAAAAGGGGTCATTGTACTCATCATTATGAACAACTTTTACTACGGGACCAAACCTGAAATCGTGAAACACAAATCAGTTGATCCATAGATTTATGTTCGCATAACTCGAAATAATGTATGGATCAACTGATTTTTTTCACGATTTCAGGGGTGGTCCCGTAGTAAAAGTTGTTAAAAAAAAGGTCAGTTAGGCAGTCGCTCCATATAAAATACTGGTATTCAGCCGCATACGGTTAGACTGGAAGCTGACCCTAACATAGTTGGGAAAAGGCTAGGCAGATATTCGTATGTCTATAGTCATCTGACAGGTAAAACAAGGACGATACGGAAGAAATCTCGAGCTGTGTAACTAGTTTACATGTTAAACTGAGCGTGATTTTAAGCGGCATGCTCTGTAGAGTTATCTCAACCAGTTTAAGGACTTGTCTAAACTCATTTGACAACTTCTCAAATTAGCATAATGATATGTAAAGCTTATTTTTTTATATGTTGAAGAGCTAATTAGAAGTTAATGAAGCGCGATATTACTAGATTAGTTATGAAATGTTTATTTTGATGATTATGTAACTTTAATGATTATTTATTTTGATTTAATTTTATTAGTTGCTGAGTTTTTGGTTTTATCTGATTTTATTATGATTTCTATTAATTTATGTTGGCAATGGGTGTTATTTACTTTATTTAGCAGATCCGCTGCATCATGAATGCAAAGTCATAAGGATATCTCACCATTATCATCGTCAGCCGAAGCTTTATAGCCACTGGTGGGCCCAAGACTGGACAAGTACATCCTCTCCAACGTGACCTATTTCCGTCTTTTGCCACGAGGGCACCACTGCTGTGGAGTATAAACTAGTCTAAACCAAAATACTTTTCCTATTTTGTTTCCTAAATTTCCTTGTTCAAAGTTCAGCACACGTTTCGCCCGGTTCACGATAACATCGCAATGCGGGCGACGAAAACGTTTCTATACAGATGTCCACTTAACATAACAAACACCTCTATTTTTGATCGATACTGAGGTATTTGAGAACGTGGGGCTTATTCTTTCAAATGGAGACTGATGTACCTACTTGTGTGTGGTGCGAATCGATTACTGGCTAGCCTTTAAGAGTGGCAAAAACTACTTACTTAAGTCTGGCGTACCATGCCCATTCAACATTGCTACCAACTTTTCTGATTGGCAAATCTTTTTAACCTACGCCCTAAGCTGAAGTCCGTTCCCTACAGGGGGTGCCCTTAGTGTGCAGTCGCTTAGTTTATAAGTGTTATGCCCTAGCTGGAGGCCTTAATTAACTAAGGCATAGGGTAGCCCGGTTAAGCACCCGACATCCTGATAGGCAGACCTGCGGGAAGAAAATGACAAAATCTTGTGTCCTATGTAAACGTATTGAGAGGAGAAGAATATTTAAAACTATAAGGTAAAAAAAATGGCAGAGAAGAATATTTAAAAGGATAAAGTTTAATAATAGCATACAGTCTGTTTTGCCTTAGAGTTGAAGTCGAGTTGAGTTGAAAATTAACCGGGAATACTTTGCTGGTGCAATTAGAATCAGATTGTGTTTAAGACCTATTGCTTTTCTGGAGATAATTCTTTTGGCCACATCTTTATTCCCAGTGATCATAATTTCAAGCTTATAATATAAATACTATTATCAATATCTGGGGAGTAATTCTCCTAATTTTAAGACCGTGCACAGTCTGATCTCAGTCTTAATCTGTCCAAAATACCTCTAATTTCCCTAAATTTTTGACAAGTTTTTGACATTGGTTGTCGGCTTCTGGTATTGGTATAGACAATTTATCAACAACCATTGGTATCTAAATACGAGTATGCACCGATCCGACACAAACATACCCCAATAAATAAATTCCACGAGTTTAACATTTCAATTTCAGCTCAATTACTTTCATACGCCTCGTTATTTTACGCAAACCGTACAATATACTTTTTCAAGCACAGTCAAGTAATTAAACACTCCACTCGGTGTAATTAATTGTTCAATATAAATTGAGAACAAACAGTGAACATTATTGTCACAGAATAGTACCTACAGAAGCTCGGCTCTGTACAACAAGCGAAAACTCACGCTCACAAAGACGCACTTCACGTACAGCGAGTGTACCGTACAACAAGCGCACTGGCATTCGTTCGACATATAGTTTGATTTGAAACGAATGCCAGTGCGCTTTGCAGAGTATAGAAATCTTCTATCTATAATAATAATAAAGCTGAAGAGTTTGTTTGTTCGTTTGAACGCGCTAATCTCTGGAACTTCCAGTCGGATTTGAAAAGTTCTTTTTCATTTGGTCGCCTAATTCTTGAGAAAGGCTATAGGCTGTTTAACATCATGATAGGACTCTTAGATCAAAAAGGAAAAAGTCTGAAAACGAAGTATGTAATAGCGCGGGCGGGCGATGCGATGCCACGGGGTGGATCGGGAGAACAAAAAAGTTCACGCGGTCGAAGTCGTGCGCAGGACTGAGCAAAAGCAAAAGCTAAATACCGCGCTGGCAGCGTCTAGGGATGGCAGTACTATTAGTAAGCGCACAGCTTCTGTCATGGACCACCTCTAAAACTGTTAGTTTCATCATGTGTAAACGGTGAATCTCTTGGTTTGTATTAAAAGTGTTCACAATGCGGTCGGAACGGTTACAAAGGCGTCTCCGTGGTCTGTGGTTTGGGATATCAGTATGGACGCTACAATGCGTTGCTTGCTTGTGTGCGTGCGCCTGTTTTCATGGAGCTGATCTTCTGTACGCATCTATTTCGTGGTATTGTTACGTAAATCGTGCGTGCTTCATAGACCGCGGGTTTACTATCGGCGATTATCGTCCGTTTTGTTACTGTATTGGTAACGGTTCAATGTCCTAGGATTATTAATTTAGTGTTTAATATTTGTTGCTAGTTTTGGAGGGATTTAAAGGGTACTGTGGGCTGAGGGTAAAAGTTAAAACAGACCTAGGAACCTTGAATAATGAAAAAGGGCTCGTGGCTAAGTAACAACAGCCGCACGGGTCGATCGATCAGGTTAAGCTACGCTTGCCGCGGTTGGTCCGTGGATAGGTGACCATCTTTACATACCAAGATCCCTCCGTGCGTCAGAAAGCACGTTAAGTAACGACTTAACGTGCTTTCTGACGCACGGAGGGACCAACGACAGACCAACGGGTCTCGGCAGTCATTCGTGGATCTTTGACAACCGTTACGGGTCGTCAGAAGCCCAAAAGTCTGACAACCGGTCTTACCAAGGGGTTTCGTATTACCCAGTAACTGGTTTATGGAAGTCAGATAGGCAGTCGCTCCATGTAAAATACTGGTACTTAGCTGCTGGTTAGACTGGAAGCCGACCCCAACATAGTTGGGTAAAAGCAGATAAATGATGATGACATAATGACATCCTCATTATGTATTTTTCATTATTCAGGATTTACACTTACAAAAGTGGTTCGTATTCATATCAGTGTGAAAAATGGTGACTATTATGTTATGATGTTTTGTATGACACATAATAATAACAAATGCTTGCTTTTTTTAAAAATGTCACGTTCACCATAAAACGTAAGCTTTTTATTACATTTCCAAAACTATTTTATTACGTAATGTCAATACCGATTTACCTGTTTAAAAGTGTATATAAGTGTCCATTATTTATTATGAATGTGTCACAAAAATCATGACGAATTCTCAGAAACTGTACATAAAATCATGATGAGCTAGCGGACCTGGCAGACATTTTCATGCCTGACTTACGCCACCTACCGGGAGCAACTGTGAATGTAAATCATCCAGCAACCCACCCAAACGCATAAAATAAAATCATCAAAATCGGTCCAGCCGTTTAGGAGGAGTTCAGTGACAGAGAGCAGTGGTGGCCCAGTGTTAACGGCCGCGACTTAAAAGTTGTAGGTGGGAAGTTCGAACCCAGCCAGGCGCTTTGCTTTGTGTAAATTATTTCATCACCACTGCTCTCAAAACGGTGAAGGAAAACTGCGTGAGGAAACCGGCATGTCCTAGAATCAAAAATTCGAAGACATGTGACATCTACCAACCCGCACTGGGCCCGCGTGGTGGATTAGGGCCCCTTCCCTCTCACAGAAAGGAGGCTTGTGTCCCAGCAGTGAGAACGTTATAGGCTGATTGTGCAGTAACATACAGGCGTACAGGAGAATGATATATTTATTATAAAGATGACGCAAGGAGGGACGCTACGCGCGCGGCGATCGGCGGCCGCGATCTCTCGCGTCCGGCCCTGGTCCAGGCCATGGTACGGAGTGAGAGTGCATGGGAGGCCGCCACCTCCTTCTGCGAAGCAGTAATACTCGCAAAGGAGAAGGTGGAGCGCGTGAGGGTGAGGCAATCTTTGGCCCTCACACCCCTAGTCGCCGCAGGAGACGCCCTGGACGGGAGTCAACAGCCGACTCCCGGCCACCGTAGGCGCGGATTTGCGGGCGGCGAGCAATGGGCAGCTCGCCGCCCGGTAAGGACCAGGCCCGGGTCAATGGCGCGTTGTGTTCCACGCGCGCCTCAAATAGATATCAGTATGAACTGACGGGGTCCGCTAGGGCCGATGCCTGCCAGGGCCGCGGGTTGTTTGAAAGAGATACCGTGGCTCCTGGCACAGAGGGACGTTATAGGCACCTACTTACCAGAGCAAAAAAAAAAAACTCAAATCATTTAATTCAACTAAATTTTTCATTTAATTCAATAATTTAATTCAACTAAACCAATTACAGGTAGGTACCTGTAATTGGTTTAGTTGAATTAAATGATTTGAGTTTTTTTTTTGCTTTGTCTTTTGAATTGTCAAAGGGTCGGTCAGTCAGAAAGATGAAGCTAGTTGCCCATTCCAAAGCGTAGGTACCTATGGAGAAGAACGGGCAAGAAACTCCTACATTGTATCATTTATTGTCATTGAGATTGAGCGTCCTACATTGCATCATTCATTGACATTACTTTCGTATTTCTTAGTATTATTTTACCCTATATGATCTTTGTTTTATTTCAAATACATAATACTAAGAAATGATTAATTTGTTGCAGGTAATAATCACTATATTGCGTCGCCGTCACCGCTTGACATTTTAGAAATGTCAAAAGCGCATAAAATGAGGTAAACTATCCCAAGTAGCACATGACAGCCGCACAGTGACTTGATTATAGAATTAGTGACTACTCAAGGCTGTTTTAGTTTCCTGCATAAGGGCTTTGTAGTTAGCTACGCAGCCTTTGTAATTCCGATTTGGGCCCCAAATTAACCAGCCTTGAGCATTAAAGTGACTGGTTAACGGCAGTATAATCATTGAAACAGCTGTACAAGGCCTGTACATTAGCTTATACAGCTATACAACAGTCATTGCAGCCTAAGATTCAGCTTCTTTAATTCTCTTCAACAGCTTTTAGATGTTTTGAGGCTTGTCAACAGCTTTTATTAAAGTATAAATCCTAACCAAAAATGTTTTTTTTTTAATTTATTTTGTGTATTTGTGACAGACGACAGTTTGTTAAAGTGCGAGGGCGGACATTATTTAAGGTAAGATATTTTTAATAGTTTTCACGTTGATTTTGAGTGTCCTTGTTTGTAAATTGAGTTGCGAGTACCATTTTACTGTAAATGTGTATAGGTAATTACATCAAATATTTCACGCGCCATCAGAATTATACCGTTTTAACGAAAATATTTCACAAGATATATGGTGTACGAAAACTTAATAGATTTATCCCTCAAATTATTGCTTTCTAACTTATAGTGTTCCATTAGGAAATGAGTGGAAAATATATTGTTTGAATTAAAAGCTATCAAATATCCTTAAAATCTATAAGAAATCATCTGGATATTTAGTAACAAATCATTTCTGTAATGCTAAAATGGCGTCCATTTGTTATCCAGCACAAATTCTCCATAAATGCTTTTAAAAAGTTATTTACTGTAACAGTGGTGTTGCCAAGTCTATGTACCAGCTTAAAGCATTACGCTAGCTGGATAAAGGATTTTAATTAGCTTTCTTACTGTGTATTGGTATAAAGAGAGAGTATACAATAGGTTTTCAAGGATAAAGAAATCTCGACAGAAAACCATTTCATTATTACCTACAATGTTTGGCTTTCGAAATACCGTTGCAGGCCCAGAAGATATTTAATTTCTTTTAAATAACACGTTAAGAGACGGCTTGGCTCGCTCAACAGTCGCACAATAAGTTGAAAAAGTTGTGTTCTTCTTTTGCACGTTTCCGCGCTTCCCGTGAGGTAGTGTACTTGGCGCGTTTTTGAACATAACTTTTTGCTTTTGATATCTTTCGGATCTGCAAGGGCAGGTATTTGGAGAGCCAATCGTACATAATTTACATACAAACCTTCAGTTCATGTGATTTGTTTTTATTTTGTTTTGCCCTTTTCGTACTATATTATGATTGCTAATTACATTAATATTGTTTTCAGGATTGATAATGCTGTTTAAAATAATCAAAACCGTTGAAAAAGGAAAGGAAAGATTAACAATTGCTCCAAGTGGAGCATAACGGGATTTTGAGACGGCCAGGAAAAACGTTTCTTTAAAATTGCGAATAAAAAGTGACAAATTGATTGATTTTTATTATATTATCGATACCAAATCTGGTGGCTGTGATTAGAAAATAATTCAGATTATGAAAAGTAGCATTTTCGTAATTATGTTGTATTTCCACAAATTATATTTCATATTGATAACAAAACAGTAGGTACTTACAAATTTCTAAAACAATTTTTATTTTTCTTATTATTATTTTTTTTCTTATTAAGGCTCAGCAGAATTACATACACTTTACTTGAAATAATAGTATTTAAAAAAATCTATTTCCATAATTGATTACAAAATATGTAAAAGAGGTATGAAATACAAGTTTAGTAGTTTTTATGCTCAATACATTATAAATTTAAACTTCACATCCAGAAAATGTATTTTCACTTCAATACGTTCTGCGTTAGGCCGTTTTACTTTACATATGTCAAAAGTAGATGACTTTACTGGGTAGTCAAAAATGTCTATTAAACCTGTTATTTTGTAGCCTATAATTAAATTTTCATCAATATTTTGATCAAAATCTGTTTGTCGGGAACCCTCACTATACGAAAACGACACTGGCTTATAAACATAAGCTGCATCATTATTATAAGCCAATATTTTGATCAAAATGTATTTATGCGGAACCCTCACTATGCGTAAACGTCACGCTTGGCTTGTAAATATCAAATCAAAAAAATCAAATCTGACGTAATTTAAACACCAATAATCTAGATTTACTCTTAAATAACGCCGAAAGCTGTAAAATAGCTGTCAGCTACACTTTATGCATTGGCATTAGGATGGAGTACGCCTACTCCAATTTACAACTCAGGGTGAATTAATGATTCTCTTATAAATGTAACGGCATTTGTAGAGATTATATATCCACTTTTAATCAGCTATTAACAAGCTCGTTGAAGTAGAATTAGAATAGAATTAGTGTACACCAATTAAAAGCCAGTGGCATTATTCGATACTTTAATGCAGCCCGCAACATTACAAGAGAGGTGAATTTTTCGTATTAACCAGTCGTTAACAAGCTTTGGACTTCTAAAACAGCTAGTAGTTTCACATGCAGCCAAAAGCTGGACTAGATTATTTTCAAATTCTACTTAAATGCTTTTAGTATATTTTTTCGCCATCATAAAGTCATTAGTCAGCTATGCTGTTTAATAGTGTATAATCTTTCCTTAATACAGTCTAAAGACTCGTCCTATCCTTTAGTACATCTGCATAAAAGCTGTAGACTATAATGTGGCTTGTTTATGACCTAATTCATCGCTAATGTGCTACTTGGGATATCTATAATTATAGTATTTTATTATTCTAGAATTATTTTATACAGAAATAGTGATGAGAAATGTTCTGTCATAGTCTTTGTCTTCTATTATGTAATGAAGAGTTTTTTTAATAATATACGCCAGTTTTTTCCGGCTCTGTTACTAAATTATTTCGAATAAATATTTTCAATTTAAATCTATGAGCTTAGAATAGAATAGACATTTATTTTGCAAATATGGATAATACACAATAGGTGTTATGATGCTCTGCCCTTTTTTCTTTTTAAATTATTTGTGTACTGGCTGCGCCCTCGGTTTCACCCGCATAGGTTTCGATCCCCTGGGAATAAAGTATCCTATCGGGATAAAGAGTATCCTATATGTTAATCCTGGTTATAAACCATATGTGTGCCAAATTTCATCTAAATCCGTTCAGTATAGTATTTGCGTGAAAAAGTGACAATCATCCATCCATCCATCCATACAAAATTTCACATTTATAATATTAGTAAGATTTAAGCTACTTTCATTTACTAGTACTACTGCTACTTTTTTATTTTATGTGATGGTGTTCTCTGGTTTTATCCATCATCATCATCATTATCATCATTTCAGCCCAGAATCACCCACTGCTGGAGACCTCCCATACTTTCTTTCTTCTGCTATACTTCCCTGTTCTGTGGTTTTATCCATGATCTAAAAAAATAAATGGCTTTGACTTTGAATAAAATGCACGATTATTTTAGTACCTGTATATTAAAATAGTGATATTTTATCGGAATTATTTCCTTCTAAAAAGTTCCATGACATGACGTTTTTATTTTGACAGCGTCCTAAGCTGAGTGACATCACTCACTAAAGTAATGTTGGGAGCAGTTTATAACTCTGACAAGATGCAGTTTCTCAATAATATGAATAATTGCTGCCTACTAGCTCTTAACTACTTATGACTCCCATAAACAACTGATGTTTCCTAGTTTAGCATCACAACTTACAATCCATAACTTCTGGCTAAAGGTTACTTACACACTAATAACATGCTGTGTTCAGTTGATTTATAATAAGTGTGCGGACATTAGCTGGACGCTATGTTTGTCGTAAAAATTAATAATCATTGGCTGTGGCTCCCAGCAAAGAGTTCTTAGTACCTACAGTTATGCATACCCTCTCTCTTACTGCGAGTGTCGTGAAGAGTAAGAGAGATGGTATGGCATGCTTTATTGAATTGCTTATCCAGTTTTCTGATCAGTGATTATGGTGATCTATTAATGTAACCGATATTTTGTAAGAATATTTTGATTTAAAAGACTGTCCTTGGAGTATCTTCCCCGTTCTTCTCCATAGGTCATTTTAGCCTATCGTAGTCCACTGCTGGGTATAGGCCAGGCTGCGCCACAACACCCTATCCTCCGCATTCCGCCTCCAGTTTGTCCCAGCCACCTTATTAAGGTTGTCAATCCACCTAGCTGGGGGGCATCCCACACTGCGTTTGCCGACACGCGGTCTTTTCCGGTCTCCATAGATACCTACTTCGTTTTGTAAAGGGTAATTAGCTTCATTTTTCTAATTGGCCAAATCTTTGCCAATTCAATCCTTGAGTATTTACTTTCCTGAGTCATAAATCTTGCTCAACAAAATTTAAGACAATACATTTACATAGAAACAACTCTCCAGGTGAATATCCAGAGAAAAGCCATCTGTCTAAATGATCATTGTCATTAATACCCCAGTTTAAGGTCCCCTGGAGGCAATAAACATGTACGAATGGTCGTAATCTCAGCGAATGTTCTATTACGGTGCTGTCAAATACGCGGTCCGAGCTCTGACGTCCAGCGGACCTCTTGGCACAGAGTGGAAAATTGCAGAAGTTCCATTTCTGTTCAAAATACTAAAACTATATTTAAAAGTGATCAGTGCCGTTTTAAATCACCACCTGCATCTTAATTTTATTACACACTTTTTATCACAATCCAAAGGATTTAAAAAAAAAAAGCTTATATAACATGGTGTCGTATGTTTGAAAAATTTTTCTTCTTGACAACGTTAATAAGGCAATGATTTGAATTATTGACTTGTTTAAAAATGAAAGGCATTGGCGATTTTGTGTTACGCAATTGGGCTGCAGACTAGCAAATACATTGTAAACTGCGTACTTTGTTATGATGATGTTCTTGCTCACCATAATTTGGAGCCATAGACTTGGAAGACTGAATCTCTCTTTGCCCATACCGTGGCAAACATTAGCCCAGCATTAGCCAGTCAACAAATAAAATCAATTCAAAATCGTTTATCTGCAAACCACATTCTATGCAAATGAACGTTTTTGATTGGGGTACAAGAGATGTTATTTCTATACAATTCAATGCAAAGACACATTTTGCCATGCAGAGATGGCATGCAAATATTTAATGGATGTTAGTCTGTTAAACAGTAATAGTAAGCTTGCAGGGCTTAGAGCCTATTACGCCCTAGAGTATTATCATTCTGTGGTAAACTATTAGAATGATTTCACTTTACCGACATTCTGTTTCAAGGAGTATGTTGAGATCTGGCATATTGTTTGTAGTATCCCTTCTGCGTCTCCTCGTAATCTCGGCGTGCACGACACGTCACGTCCACATCCTGATTTCCCCCCGGCTCTGAATTCTGAATCCAATGTCGTAATGTTTCTAACTTGTGCCAACATGTTGATTATTCGTTTAGTTATTATTCTATTGTTTTTTTTTCTTTGTTATTTTGAAAACTAATTGGGTTGTTTGTGTTTGTTATTATTGGAATTTCCCGGTAGATACCTAGTTTTAGTTTGCTATAGTCATGTGTCATTAAGTACCTAAGTTTTCGCTCCTGCAGTGACACTGGAAAGTACACTACAAGTACTAAGCACTCAACTAATTAATAAAAACAGTTAACCACATGCCAATTTTCCAAAACAAAAGCATTGTACAATCAGGACTTACCTATCGTCAATACACTGCAGGCACTTAGCGCTGTCTATTTAAAACTAAGCACTACTTAATTTAAAATATCCGTATTTCGCTGTTAAAACCTTCGACAAAAATGCCGTCGTTAATTTCACAGGCAACCTCTAATTTTTACTTGAACTATGAAACACAAACCAACGGAGCCAATAATTAAATTTAACAAATCATTCATTGTTCCGCTCCAACACTTGCCTTTAGGAAGCTTACAACACGACCGTTTTATAATCGCTGTTGTGAGATGTTCTGGAATCCGAAGGTCGGACGTTAGCAACAGACGAGACGCTCTCTTAAAATCGCAGGCAAGGCCGGATGTAAATGCCTAGCTTTGCAGCCTCGTCGATTGTACTGAACGATCACCTTTCTTTAGCAAGATCGCGTATAGTCGTATAAGGTATTTGGTGTACAGCTTGCTAACTTGCAACTAATTTAAAAAAAATATTATGTCGATTTACATCAAATGTCAAGCTTTAAGGGGGATGCGCTAAGGTAGCCCGTGAAATTCAATTGCTTACGTTTTCTGCAATGTGCAGGTCTGTGTCAGGTTGTATGTTGATAAAATATGATTCGCGACGTCAGAATTATAATCATTAGAATCAGCAACATAATCCCTTAAGTTAGAATTGCAATGGCCTCAAATGTCTTGATTTCATGAAATAGTCATTCTATAGGGTAATATGAACTTAGAAAGTTATATTGATGATTTGTATAATTATAAATTCTATAAATAAATATTTGGTTCAGCCGCAAATCATATTTATTTTATTTTATTTATTTGGGACAAAAAACAGTTATGCGTTACAATATTAATAGTTAGCTAAGGTATACTAGTAAACAAACGCACAACCCACACTATTGTCCACGGAATCATATCGATTTTAAAAGAAATAAGGAAACGGACGTATACAGAAAGGGACAGTAAGAAAATAAAAATAATCCTGAAAAGTCACACAAACCAACTCAAGACAGCGCTCCCCGTCCAGATTTAATCTGTAGTCACCAATCAGATCACACCATAACGTCAGCAAAAACAGACATCGTTAAGGATGATCTGAAAGTAAACCAATAGATCATTTATATTTAGATCAACATATAGCCTGATACTGACCTCCAAATTGTAAAAAACGTATGAAAATTGAATTACGCGGGCTACTCTGTCGCTTTCATCTTAAAAGTGATGGATATTTTTGCATGTATACCAAATAGTTTGTTAAATTGTACATAGAATGCGCTGCAGGAGATAATTTATTCGCGCGTAGATTATCCAATGGGTTCCTTATTCAGTATTAAATTGAAATTCATTAGATTATCGTTGGATTGTAAAATAGAAATGTTAGTATTGGATATAAATTATGGAAATGTCAGCTTCACAGCGAGTGGTCGAAGCCAACACTTCTTTAACCGAACTGTCACGAGAGGTAACTTAGGGTTAAATGGACAGCACCTACTTGTATGCTGATAATATCATAATGTCAATCGTTATTTTCCGCCTGTGTAATAAAGTAAATACTTACCTTTGTGAAAGTTATTTCGCTTAGTTAATCAATTACCTATCTTGCTTCATTCTTACTTATTTATTGAATGTGAATATTTCTCTGTTTATTACGTTGGCCTAATTAAACCTTTGAACCTATGTAATAAACTATGTAACGAGTAAACGAGGCACACGGAAAATGAGGAACTTTTACTTTGCGAGGAGCCCTGAAATATGTGAAAAAAAATTTTCAAAGTGCAACGTAGGGAACAAAATAATTTTTTAGCCAACCCGCACTGGGCCCGCCTGATGGATTACGGCCCACTCCCTCTCATAGAGAGGAGGCCGCCGCCCCGCCAGTGGGAACATTAAAGGCTGATTATGCTAGCTGACCCGACAGATGTCAGATGTTCTACCAAAATTCCAATAATCAAGGTCTTCATACAAAAATCACATAAAAAAGCACTTTCAGTTTTTCCCGATTTTTTCAGCCAACTTTTCCATAAAAACCTAATTCGAACTATTTCGAACATTTCAAAACAAAAAATAGCCAAATTGGTCAAGCCTTTTTCAAGTGATGCGCTTACCACCGAACAGTTTTATTTTCTAAAGAGAAAATATTAGATTTTTTGTATGTTTCTTTATTAAACTTTCATGCTAAAACGACTGAACGGATTTAGATTAAATTTGGCAAATGGGTGGACCATGACCTGCATTAAAACATAGGGATTGTTTATCTGGATATTCCCACAGGATCCAGACTTATGCGGGTGAAACCGCGGGGCACAGCTAATTATTTATAAAGAAGATTATGATCAAGACGATTTATGATGAAGAATTTTATTCAATTTTGTTAAAAATCATGTCTTTCGTCATCAAACACCGCTTAGCACATTACGCACTAACCAAAAAACCTAAACACAGTGGGTGCGCATTTTTTCCACAATTCGCAACGGTTTTCTTGTTTCCTAAACTGAAAATTCGTCACAGCGAGACGTTTTGACGTACCATAATGGCCATGAGAGACCACAACGTAACGACAATGAATGTACTGACAATGAATTTAGTTGGAACTGGTGACTTAGAAAGCAGTGGTTTGCGAAAGGCGTTTCAAAGATGTAATGCTTTACATGATTTCGTCATAGGTGGTAATGAGGTGTTGGTATTACGATAAAGCTGTTAACTCGGCAGGGAATCTTGATTTTCTGGGCGATAAGCCTTCATGAGTAATAACTTTAGTGCGTCCGCTTCTTCTTCTTCGTGCGGGCTGCACGACTGAATTCCAAATCTTGTTTTCCCAAAACTTTGCAACTTCCTCGGCGTCGTCAGTACAGAGGTCACTTTGACTGCTTGTTTTGGGACACAGAGGGCAGGATAGGAGGTGGAGCATGGTTTGCGACATAAGTCCACAATCACACCCTACTGCCGTTCCGTCAAGGTAGCCCCACTTTACCAGGTTGGACTTACAACTTCCCACTTGTGTCCGGAGAAGGTTTAGGGACTTCCAAGTGGACCACGGAAGGTTACACCCTGCAGGGTGATGCTCCTTCGGTGTTAGATAGTAACAAGGAGGGCGAAAAGTATCCTGCCATAGCTTGCAACGGGCGTCGGCCGCTGCACCCTGGGTAGTCACTGTAGTCATAGTCATCTCCGCTGCCACCTAGCTGACTTGCTTATCTTTTTTACACTGCATGCCACTCTATATACATATACACTTTCGCGTATCAATAAACGGTGTTTTTTTTTATAAACAGTGAAAACTTTCTGCGCTGGTAGATCTAAAAACATGTGCTGAATGCATAGTAATAGTTTGCGCATCGATGTCCCTTACATCCTGTATAGTTTGTGTGTAAACAGGAGAAGACATAAACAAAGCACTTGAAACCTGATGAACAGTTAGGCCCTTTGTCGAGTACAAAGGGCCTACACGGTTTCTTTACGGTACGGCCTATAAATCACACCGTACAAAAAACGTGTCCGTCAACAATCACCCACAGAGATCCATATAACACTGACGACCGCCTACACACGGCGAATAAACCGTGGTTTTTCACGACAAAAAAAACGTGTGTGTAAAAGGAATATCAGGCTTCCTTGAATGGCTTTAAAATGAAAGGATAAATGTGGAAATCAGTCAATAAAATCCATGATCGAGTCTAAACTCGATATTCAACTCATATTTATTATGAAGAAATAACCAAGTTTCATAAATACTAACTGACATGCAACACCGATAGGCTAGCCGTCACTCTGGCATGATATAGCGGCGCAACATGCCACATAACTATTTGCCACGCAGACTGACCCTAGTTTAAATGTCTCTACGTACCCAGGGTATGTTAGAGGTGAACCTAGAAGATTTGTGTATCTGATTGAGATGGTATGGGTATAAAACAATTGTATCTTTCATTTAGGCTGGTTGGTAAAAGTTGGTACACACGGCTACAAGTCAAGCTATACAAAACCAGTTTGTCTTGGCCTCACTTTGTATGATATTTTCTCACAATGAACGGTCAGCCAATACTGGTTTTGCATAGCTTGATGTGTAGCCGTGTGTACAACGGTAAATAGCTTTGTCTGGATTTAAGAGTTGTGCTTGGAAATGCCAGCAGGGTAATTGCATAACACACTGACAGTAGTTTTTGACAGTTCAACAACGTTCATTGCGTTATATTGTTTGTTGTTGAGCAGACACAAATTTGTATAAGCAATATCCTTCAAAATTATTCAGTTTGTGATTGATCGTGTGTTACGCAATTAGGGTGCAGGTCGTTGTACACATGGTACAGTTACAAATGCCTACTTTGCTGAATAGTATGCTTACTCCGGCAGCATGCGTGTCGCGTGCGTGTGCGCTGCGTGTCGCGGGTTCGATTCCCGCACGGAACAAATATTTGTATGACCTACATGTATTTGTTCCGAGTCTGGGTGTTTTTCTATCTATAATATGTATGGATTTACAAAAAAAAAAAAATGTATATAAGTAGTTTATCAGCCATCTTGTTACCATAACACAAGCATTAGGTTGCTTAGCTTGGGGCTAGATGGCGCTGTGTGAAATGTCCAGTGATATTATTATTATACTATCCACCAAAGCAAGCAAGCACTCGAAGCCAAATTCAGCAGATAGAGCCTCATCTGTCGTTCTCTAGTCACACTTATAATTTGAACCTGGATTTATATGTTCCTTTGTCTAGAGTCTAGACGCTGCATGTCTTCGACGCCGATCTCTTTACATAATTTACATAAACTTCATCTATAAATCCTAATAGACCTTTTCAACAATGCTATTCCCTTTATCACCTCAATCTGGTTGCGTCTCGCTTAAATATTATACCTACTGCAGAAATACCAATCTGAATCCATTGTGAAGCTTTAAATATCAGGAGGCATGCAAAAATTGATACTTGCGCAATGGAGCCAGGTCGGTATGCGCAGGAACAGCGCAGGATTTTGCGCAGAAGTAACAATGCGATAGCGCATATTAATAGGGTAGTTGCCTGGGTAAAAAAAAAAATAATTATATTTAGTCCGTCAGTTAGATTATCGAAAAATAATGGACACGTATTTTTTCTTTTGTCAATCAAACAAAAAATGACAAAGATAAAGCGCGTCAAAATTTGGGAGTGGGGGTCGTGACGTCATTTTTGCTCGCAAAAGTGTCGCTAGCAAGTGATGTCATGCGGAACTTTAACGGGCGATATCTTCATCATTTTTTATATAATTGACAAAAGAAAAAATACGGGTCCAATATTTTTTGATAATCTAACTGACGGGCTAATTAGATTTTTTTAGGAAAATAGCCTATTGTGTTTGCGTTCGGTTAATTAATTCAGTTTGATCCCAAAATCGGATCTAATTCTAATTATGATCCAGTGGATCAGATTTAGGCGTCATCTCCACGTCTACTGCTCTGGCATGGAGATGACAACTTACGGGATCATCATTATTGTTTCTCATGATCATTCAGCCGAAAGACGATCACTGCTGCACCCTAATTGCGTACAGATCAATCGGAATCGGTTTCATTTTGACAGTTCAACAACATTCATTGCGTTATTTACGTGTTGAGCAGACAAATTTTTCGAACTTATGAAGCAATGGATTAGCAATTTGCGTCAAAATGATTCTGATTCCGATTGATTGTGTGTTACGCAATTAGGGTGCTGGTCATAAGCCTCTCCTTAGCATCGCCATAAATCCACAATAAACGGATCTGTACCTGAATGTATCCTGTATTAGGGAATGGAAATAACTCCCTGCATTTTCTTCTAGAGTGTTCTAGTGTTTTTTTCATAGAGTGTCAGCATGGGAAGATCATAGTGCCATCATAGTGCCAAGATCATCATTTCAGCCATTTTATTTCTGATTCCATATCCAATCCATATCGTTTTATGCATTTGTTCTAGCTAATATTGTTCTTCTGGAACTATACTGCCATACTAGCGCCATTGTGGTTGCAGTGGTGATTTATTGACATTTCGGTTCAGTCGGCGAGACGGCGTAATTACGGGCACGATTGAATGCGATCGGTGTATCGGCGGGTATCGTAGAGCACAAAATATCAGAGCGTTTAGTGCACTGCAAGTTTTTAGGCTGTGGAGATATAGGTAGGCATTGTTTGGTGCGTGTATGGGTTCGTAAAGACTGCGGCGAGACAAAGTGTTAAAAGAATCTTAGTTAGCGTCAAGACCTTTGGCTTAGTCTCTATGATCAATACACCCAAATTTTCAAGTACTTATATATTATTAGATATTCCTACTAGGCTTCTTTTTTTCGTATTCTCTTATCATTGTTTTCCTGAAATCTACAACAATTATAATAATAATAATATCCCTGAACATTTCACACAGCGCCATCTAGTCCCAAGCTAAGCAACCTAATGCTTGTGTTATGGTAACAAGATGGCTGATAAACTACTTATATACATTTTTTTTTTTGTAAATACATACTTATTATAGATAGAAAAACACCCAGACTCGGAACAAATACATGTAGGTCATACAAATATTTGTTCCGTGCGGGAATCGAACCCGCGACACGCAGCGCAGCAGTCAATCGCTTAACCACTGCGCCAACCGTGCCGTCAAAAACAATTGAAAAATATGATCACGTTGGTTCTACCACCTTCGGGTGTTCGGATTCGTACCCAGGCAGGCGCTTTACTTTGTGTGAATTATTTCATCACCACTGCTCTTAAAACGGTGACAGAAAACATCGCGAGGAAACCGGCATGTCCTAGAAGACATGTGACATCTACCAACCCGCACTGGGCCCGCGTGGTGGATTACAGCCCACTCCCTCTCGAAGAGAGGAGGCCTGTGTCCCAGCAGTGGGAACATTAAAGGCTGATTATATAATGGAGATAAATAAAATCAGAAAAAAAGATGCTGACCTTTCTCTTCAGCAGCTCTATGATTATTTAAACACTTCTGTAGATAATTACTTTAGGTATAGGTTTATCTAAACGCAAAACGCTCTACTGCGTATTTCAGTACGCGTTCCTAATGTGCTAGCAATGAGAACTTGGTATCTAGGCATCGTAAAAGTTAACAACTCGTTAAACACAACTAGGCTATAGCAATGGTCGAAAGCATTTTATTATGATGATGTGCTATTTCGTCACTTCATATTCTACTTACATCTGATTGTTAACTCAAGACTTGTTACCGTTTATTGATTTCTGAAGGCTGTTATTGACGCGATTCCCTTCTTCACAAACTAAACTAAATTTAAGTTCAGTGCATCTTTTTCTTTCTATTTCATTAAGAAAAGGACAGAAGATAAATATTAGTTTAGTCCTGTCAAATTTAGATACTCCATAGTAAGTTTAGACGTGATTAAAAACATGGCTACTAAAAATACGTCAATTTACGTCAGGCGCTGACTAATTTGACAGGACTAATCTAATATTTATCTTCTGTCCTTTTCTTAATGAAATAGAAACAAAAAGATGCACTGAACTTAAATTTAGTTTAGTTTGTGAACAAGGGAATCGGCGCCAATATCTAGTGAGGCTCTGTTTAGACCATCTTTGTTTTATTTAAAAGGTTTGCAAACTGCTATGGAGCGCAGTATTCTAGGCGTCAAATTGACAGACCATATTCGCAACACCACACTGCGCTCCAAAACACAGATTATTGACGTTGCTCAAAAAGCCGCTAAGCTGAAGTAGGACTGGGCTGGCCACGTCTGCTGTATGCCCAATAAGCTGTGGGTAAATAATCCCCACCTGGAGCCCTGACACAGCTAGAAGGCATCGCGGCAGACCCTGTAGAAATTGGCGGGACGAACTGGACAAAACAAACGACCGACGAGTGGTCTATTTTAGCCCTGGATCGAAAGAGCTAGAAGTTATGGAAAGAGGCCTTTGCCCAGCTGTGGGATGATGCAGGCTAACAGTAACAGTAACTGTGAACGAGTTTTTTTTATTTGTTCACTTACATTAGCGTCGGGGGACGGTTAATGAAAACGCCAAAATGAGGAGGCAAAGAAAAAAGAAAGAAAGAAAATACATTTATTTGCGGCAAACATGACGCATAAAAAAGAACAGATTTTGAACGTTTTAAATTACGAGAATTGACATTCTGTGGTCTTAATCATCTGTTCCCGAGAGCAAATGCACGAGTTACTATAAAAAATAAACGAATCTCTATAGGTGTGCCTATATTATTTGAAGTGTTCCCTCGATATCTCCAGGATCCCATCATTAGATCCTAACCTGATGACAGTGGGACTAAATAAACAAAAAATAATTTTCCTAATCGGTCCGTCTAGCGTTCAGCCGTCTTCGAGTAATCGGGGAACGTACAGTCAACAGCAAAAGTAGATGATCAAAATCAGAAATTCAATACTAATGAACGGTGTTCGCGTCGGAACTGTGTGGCGTCGAAGTGATTCAAAAGTATGTGATTGTAAATTATACCAAACATTTATTACTAGTACAGCTGCCATATAGCTGCGAACTCCGTTCATTAGTATTGAATTTCTGATTTTGATCATCTACTTTTGCTGTTGACTGTACATAGATAAATAAAAAAATGACACGAAATGAGAACCTTATTTTGAAGTCGGATAAAAAAGGGTTAATGTACTGATGAGTACATTGACCCCTTTTTAGGTTAAGGAAAAAAAACTTTGCTGTCGGTTCAACAATCTATTACCTTATTTACTTTACCTTCTCAAATTATAAGCCCAGATTAGATCATCAAGGAAAACTGATGTTATCAATTTAGCAATCTCTAACATAATTCAACATTTCTGCTAAAATATATAAGGAAAAACGTGCCATTTTCCTTCAAAGTTTTAAAGGCTAACAAGGTGTTAATTGAACGAAGATGAATCAACACTACGACTGTGAAAATAAGTAATTGAAGCCTAGATAGTTAGTCACAAGTTTAAAGTAAAATTTTATTATGATGTAGTAAATACTAATTAACTACAATTAAAACGTATGATGTCTTTGGCAAGGAAGGTGTTGCTGCGAATAAAATTGAAACTCATGTAATAATTTTGGTTTGGGTAAGAAGTAATTCTTTTATAAAATGGTTGCCTTTTCCTCACTAACCAATTCTTAGTATTGACTGAGATTCCATTAAATTATTACTTGGCAATATTTAGTATGCAGCAGTGAAGAAATCTTAATATCGTCAGGTCAAAATTACAATGCAATTGAGGTGATTGCCCATTGATTGCCGTTTATGGGAAGGGACAGGATACTATTGCTTTAAGATCACATCACGACTCAACTGTTACTGCTATTCTGAATTATCATTTATATTAAAGCAATGGTTTTTCAAAGAACCTTTGGCTTTTGTGTCGTCTGAAATTATAATAGCTTTTTAATGAAAATAACTCGAATGCAGTTTCAAATAGTAGCATTTAGGGCTGATTTTTAATGGACTGATAATTTTTAATCGTGGAATAAAATTGACCTCTGACAGTTTTTCTATGGAAGAATTGTCAAAAATTCAAAAATATTTTTCCGATAAAATTATCTAGCGTTTGGGAAAACAGCCCTTACAAGAATATAAAATATTGTAGTAAAACACAGTAGCACCTAGATAAACATCTTATTCAGCCAAAAATTGAGAAATCATAAATCAAATAGTTTCATTTTTTTATAATAACAGAATAGAATACTCTTTATTATGTACACCATATAAATTATAAATGTAGAAATGTTATAAATGTCAGCCTTTATAAAATTTCTACATTTATATCTCAATAGGCGGTCTTATCGCTAAGAGCTATATTTTAAAGACAACCTTTGGATGGATTAAAAAGGGGAAGGAGAGACAATTATGTAGGTAATCTGTGGCATACCATTTATGTAATACAATAAATACATATGTAAATCATATTATACTAATCTATACACATTCCTAATATAATAATAATCATGAAACAGGAGCAAAGTATATATAATGACGAAATACCTGCTTACAGGTTTAATGTAATAGATTAGTTTGATATGCCCAAAAATAAACGTGCATTTTAGCTTTTCATCAATATTAACAAACTTCTGTTAAAATAAACTCCCACAACATAATCCCGGATTTCACAACATTCCTCAATCGCGTTCACCCAATCAAATCCTCGTATTCCTAAGTACGACGCACTTACGTCATATAAATCTCCTCTAATCGCTGCTATAGTAATAAGTTGCGACTGCGCATAATAAGACGAGTCTCGCTGTATTGAGCCTGCCGCTGTACATCGCGTGATCGGAATAGAGCGGTAGGGGCGGTGCCTTAAGCTATGCAAGAATTTGTTTGTGAGACTATGAGGCTAGACTGGCGAGAATTTCTGTATTAAGTAGAGGCTGTAATTCTTGAAAAATATTAAAAGTTTTCTCTCCTATCCCCGTTCTTAAATCAAGCAGAAATTAAAAACCAAAACAAGATGTATTCATCAACAAGCCGTGCGCCCGATGGGATTTCCCAGAGGCAAGAATTACAAACTTTCGTCACCTATTTAATAAATTTAGAGGATGAATTTTCAAAAATCCATCTCTGGTGCTAAAAATTTCATGTTTCTAAACCCAGCAATCTACTATGCGTTGTTTGTCATCGAATTTAAGATTTTAATTAACTAGATGTCGCACTGCTATAACTCTGTGAGGATTTCCATATGCATTTGATGTGAACCGATTAAACCATTGCAGACTTGCAACGAATATTCGATTACTTTTTCATCGCTACCCATTCCCAAATGACTGAAGAAACTTCTTGCAACATTTTGATCTAATCAACTTTCTTTACGATGAAAACGCCAATAGTTTATGGCACAACCCTGAACGTTAGCGGCTCTTTGTTTAATGTTTACTGCTTTAAGGAAACGCCTGCGCGGAATATTTTTAGATGAACTGAGATTATGAAAGCAGTCCTCTCGTCTGATGAAATTTTATTAGCTTAGTCAACTTGAAGACACTAAAAGAGATCATGGAGATCATATTATAAATGCATACATACATTACTTATAAACAATACTGTAAATTGACTATCTGAAGTTATTAGGTAAAAGATGTGATTTTGTCTTTTACGTGAGATAGTGGTAGCTTCTTGGTAAAAGTATGGGTAGTGAAACAAAAATAGGTCTAGCATTGCACCCTGAGAAACGCCCACTTTATAATTCTCTATGGATTTAGAAGGTTAATTTTTCTGCTTGGATTACTTCAGATTACCATTTGTACCTATGCTGGCCACTGTAGCCTAGTACCAATATCCATAAACATGCAGTTTTACGTCTATAGGATCAAAGGGTCATCTGCGCTAATCTATGAAATGCTAAATATAAGTCGATAAGGCAACTTTGTAGACACAGTAAAACATTTTAACAACTTCCAAAGTAGCTTTATAATACCTAACAACTCACATATCTTGACACTAATTCTAATTGGTATCCAATAAACGCCTGGATATAGCACCTAGAAACCAATTACATAGGTCTAAATAACCCGGCAACTCATCTTTACAAATATCCGATGTCCTAACCAGTGAGGGGTCAAAATGTTTATTCCAACTATCATTAGAAAGTTGCTCAGAATTGATTTGAATATTACCTATTTGGTCCTTAAAAGGTTTTAGTTTATTTGAACATGCCACGAATGAAGTGTTTGTGTATAAACGTTTCATGTAAATTGTAAATGAATGGCGTTTGGTAATTGTTGACTCTTTAATTAACTAAATTGTTTGATTTGTGTTTGGACGTACTACCTATAATTGAAACTGGTTGGATAATATTTGATGTGCCTACAGGTGTGCTATTTGGATTTTGGTATGAAGGGATTACGAATTGTTCGATTATCGGAACAACGATTTGTTCACTTTAAGAAAATGTACGATCATACTTTTAACTTCGTACATCTTGCTTTTAAGGAGAAACCGGGAATATTCCTTTGAGGTTTTGATAAGATTTTTTAGTACAAGAACAGTCAATAAATTATTCGTTTCACCCTTCGCTGGGTGGCATCTCCTATTCCCTTTCACTGGGTGCTTTATGTCAGTTTCAAAATAAACAAAATGCAACAACATGTAATACTGAAAAGAACTATAAATCAAATAAAAGTATACGCAAGCACGTACATCCATCGGGGCACGTGATTAGACGTACAATTCCGCGACACTATAATAGTTTATAATTACGTTTTTTTGCAACAATTGTAATGGTCGCCTTTGTTTTATTGCCCGGGACATGCAATGCTGTGCATTTGCGTACGTGTGGTCGTACAGAATCTAGTTATGTAAGAATTTAAGGAATGTCTTTGATGGAAATGATAGAAGCAATGTTAGTTGAGATCTTTGTTAGAAAAATACGTGTTTTTGCCAGTAAAGATAGTGTTTATTCCGCTGAATTTGAACGTCGGAATGCATTGAAAGGGATATAAGGACTATGGGTTGAATGTGTACTGAACACTTTACAATAGCCGTTGATTTTCGCTTTAAATATTATAACATTTCAAACTCATAATCACAATTTTACAAGTAAGTTCTCACGACAAGGACTTCAACAAAAGGGACCAGAGAAATAGAAGAAGAGAAGGCAATTGTAGTACACACAGATACATACGAAATTATGAATTTCAAATTAGGCGAAGATTATAATCACTTCAGGAAAACCTCAGGATTCGAATATTAATTAGGGACATAAATCTATCTAGGTTTAGTTTAAACAGAGGTGTTGGTACGTCGGTGTTGCCAACCTTCGCTTTCCCATCCTGCCGAACCGCCGATAGAATAATATAGCAATTAGCATTATTGGAAGAGTAATTAGGGAATCAATAGCTTACGATAGAGTAAATGATTTGTATTGTAAAAAGAACACAGATATGACGATGCTTCAATAGTTTTGTGAAATAAAATAGGTAATTGTTTTAAATGCTTCTAATTTATATTATTGTCCCCATAAAGAAGTATCCACACATTGTTGGGACTCATAAAATTCTGGATTAAAAGAGGCACCTCAGAAAGTTGGTTGCAACACTTTTTCCTAAACAGCGTAAGATACAGCGGTTGAACAGTGTAACAATTGTAGGTACACCAATAAATAAATAAGATGAAAAAGGTTAACATGTTAAACATTTTCTTAGTAATTAGCGAAAAACATGGGAAGCAACGACTCAAGGAAAATGTTATGTATGAACAATTGACTAGAGCAGGTCACGTTTTATGCAGAATTTATGATTCTAGAATTAAATTATGAGTACTCCTGTCATAATGTAATGTTGATTATGAGTTACTAGCGTTACTTTAATGATATCAAGCAATTATTGTGATGTGGACATCGCGAGGATGAGTTCCTATCTTGCCCACTGCCAGCAAGATTTGCGTCATTGTATCCGTAACCTACCATCTGTTTGTAGAATTATATACAAGCTGTTGTTTTGCATCCTCGTCAAATTTCAGGAGGCTGTGAAAGACATAAATAATCAAATAATGAATACATACTTGTTTTTTTACTTATTTAAGTTTGACAGTATTTCAGAATACAACATTTTCAAAGAACAGAACCGCGTTATGGTATCGTATAAGCGGCCGCGTTTTTATGTGTGTGTAAAAGGGCAGTTACAGTGCGGTCTCACACAGGCCACGTTTTAAAATGCGTGTCCCACACATGCCGATTTCCGAAAATTAGAAAAAAAAAACCTACTTATTTTATTATTGATTCGTGTCGAGAATCAGTAGCATAGCTACCTCCTTGAATTTGACGAGGATGCAAAACGACACCTTGTATATTACTAGCTTCTGCTTAAGTGAAATTTCTTGTGCCTCCGTCGCATTGCATCGCCCGCCCGCTAATACATCGCTTTCGCTTAGCGCTCCTTCTGACTTTTTTTTTTATCTCAGCTCCTAATTGCTCATAATGGTAATATTAAGTAGCCTACAGCCTATCAGGCATTATACAGGCTATCAAATAAATTTTTTTTTTTTTTGAAAATCCGACTGGTGGTCCAGAGATTAGCGCGCTCAGACAAAGAAACAAACTCTTCAGATTTATCTACTATATAAAAATAAGTCGGGTTTTCCTTCCTGACGCTATAACTCCAGAACGCCCGAACCGATTTCCACGGTTTTGCATTCGTTGGAAAGGTCTCGGGCTCCGTGAGGTTTATAGCAGGTAGGAGTAGGGTAGGAGTAGGGTAGGAGTAGTGTAGGAGTAGGGTAGGAGTAGGGTAGGAGTAGGTTAGGAGTAGGTTAGAATTAGGGTAGGAGTAGGGTACGAGTAGTGTAGGAGTAGGGTAGGAGTAGGGAAGGAGTAGTGTAGGAGTAGGGTAGGAGTAGGGTTGGAGTAGGGTAGAAGTAGGGTAGGAGTAGGATACGAGTAGGGTTGGAGTAGGGTAGAAGTAGGGTAGGAGTAGGGTAGGAGTAGGGTAGGAGTAGGGAAGGAGTAGTGTAGGAGTAGGGTAGGAGTAGGGTTGGAGTAGGGTAGAAGTAGGGTAGGAGTAGGGTAGGAGTAGGGTAGGAGTAGTGTAGGAGTAGGGTAGGAGTAGGTTAGGAGTAGGGTAGGAGTAGGGTAGGAGTAGGTTAGGAGTAGGTTAGAATTAGGGTAGGAGTAGGGTAGGAGTAGTGTAGGAGTAGGGTAGGAGTAGGGAAGGAGTAGTGTAGGAGTAGGGTAGGAGTAGGGTATGGGGTAGGACACCACGCGAACGAAGTAGCGCCGGGCAGCTAGAAATAATTTATATGGCAAAACAACGTTTGCCGGGGTCAGCTAGTTTTTAGTATAGATATGGATGAGTTTAAGAGCATACAAATGAACTTATAGAAAAACTAAAAGGCAGGAAGCCTTTATCCAGCAGTGGGTGGAACAAAGCTAGAATGATGATAATGATGATAAAGTTGACAAAAAATAAAAGGCCCGTTTTGGCATTTGAGAATGCGTTCTTGACACCTGTCAGTTTCATACAAACGAATACGTGTTTTGCGAATTTGATTTGCAATGTCAAAACGGGCATTTTATTTTTTGACGACTTTAGCAAACCAAATCTGAATGTATTTTTATTTGTTCGTTATTTCGGCAATGATACAAATGCATACTGCCAGTAATCCGTTCCCGTCCTTATCATATCTAAGACGGTTTTAATCAATTTCATATCACGTCCGCCGCTTGTGGCAAAAGGATTAGATCTCAGCTTTGAAGTTCATGAATAAAGCGCCATTTTGGAACTGAAGAAATAATTAGAGGTTTTCGTGCATGCAGTGATTTTGATTAAAAATAATTTAGTACCGAGGTCTGTAAGTATGTGAATTTTCGAATACGTCAGCAGTTTCGTGAATAAATATTATGATAATAGCTATTTCCCGCGACTTCGTCTGCGATCGAGGATGAAAAGTAACCTATGTGCTATCCCGGGTCATGGTCTATCTGTGTGCAATCCTAAGTACTAATATAATATTATAAACGTGAAGTGTTTTATAATCTTAGAGTAGGTACTTGTGAAAGTACAAGAGTATGATTCAACTCTCGAAAGTATGTGTTTATCAAAGATAATAATTTGTTATAATCAAATCACTTGATAACTCAGGTATGGAGTTTGAATAACATGATTATGTTTATTGATACTGATTTTCTTGTTATTGTTATGATTCATGAGTATTGAGTGTGTGATCAGCCTGATGTAGGTAGGTATGTTTAATTGCATTGGGTAGTACTTACAAATGGAACAACTTTCTGAATACTGTCTCACTGGTCTGCTGAGCATGAGGTCCTGGGTTCGATTCCCAGGTCAGACAGTGTCATTGGGTTTTGCCATAATTAATTTCTCTTTAGCAGCCCGGAACCTGGATTGGCGCCCGATTTATGGCAATACTCTCGCCCTCTATTACCTACATAACAGGTGAAAAGTGGGTGTACTTTATGGTACACCTCTGACTGATCCTTCATGTGCTTCAGCAGGTAGCTTCCTGGGTAAAAAAATAATTATTATATTTAGTCCGTCAGTTAGTTCGGTTATCGAAAAATAATGGACAAGTATTTTTTCTTTTATCAATCAAATAAAAAATTACTAAGATAAAGCGCGTCAAAATTTGGGAGTAGGGGGTCGTGACGTCACGCCATGCTAAAAAGTGTAGCAAGGCGTGACGTCACGCGGAACTTTTACGGGCGATATCTTCATAATTTTTTATATAATTGACAAACGAAAAAATACGCGTCCAATTTTTTGATAATCTAACTGACAGACTAATTAGATTTTTTTAGGCAGCTAGCCTTATTCTTCCTTTGTTATTTTAAAGTAGGGTTAAAGGGTTCCGTAGAAATTCACCCTATCTTTTCCTTCAATCAATTTCTAGTTGAAGAGACAAATATAAGCAATCGACCACATCTATTCAGAACATTCCCACTAAACTGCCTATAAATCAGTGAACAGGCGCCGAACACCAAGTTATGGATTATTCAAACGCGGGCGGTACGCAAATTAGCAAATGTAATCACTTAATTTTCTATTCATCGCGGTATAACTACGTCCCGGCGAATGATTAACAAACTGTTTCCATGTATTCGTGATTGTGCGCGTGAAGTTTTGAGGATGGGTGGTAAAGCTCGAAAACGTTCACAGAATTTAGGAAAATTTGAGCATTGATAAACTTTAGATTGGTTTGGTAACTACATAACTATATATATATATATATATATATATATATATATATATATATATATATATATATATATATATATATATATATATATATATATACCTGTTAAGACCGGAATTTGTGTACCTTATGTTGTGAGGCTTGGCTGTGCTTATGTATTGATCTCTGAACTACTGATTGTTATTTTATTTATTTATTTATTTTGGACATTGTATTTTATTTATTTTATAATTTTTGTTTTGTTTTTGTTTTTAATTGTGTTTTTATTTTATTTTTGATTTAATTTAATTTAATTTTAATTTAATTGATTTTTTTGTAGATTTTTATGTTGATCTTTGTATTTTTGTGTTGATTTTATTTTTATTTTTATTGTGTATTACTTATTTTAATTAATTTTATTTGTATTGTAATTTTGCTATGGGTTAAATGCCTGAAAATAAAAAGTTATTATTATTATTATTATAACATACATTAATTTCATCTACTGGAGAACAAAAGATGGTGGACCACTGATAAGGTGGAAAACAAGAGCCCTGAATAGGTTGTTACTCCAGCCTACTATGCATAGCCTATAACTGCTCTGCAGTTTGGCAGAAGTAAAATTTGTTTGGAAAATTTAGGCTGTCACCACGAATAAACGCTTTTTCTTTCTTTCTTTCTAATGTTCCCACTGCTGGGACACAGGCCTCCTCTCGGTTTGATACCGTAATCCACGACGCGGACCAAGTGCGGGTAGATGTCACATGTGTTCGAATTTTTGGTTCTAGGACATGCCGGTTTCCTCACGATGTTTTCCTTCACCGTTTTGAGAACTGAGGTGACGAAATAATTTACACAAAGTAAAGTCCCTGCTTGGGTTCGAACCACCACCAACAACTTGTAAGTCGCGGCTGTTACCACTAGGCCACCACTGCTCTACCTACTATGGTGTCTTCAGAATTTATCTCCTTTTTGTCCACGGTTAAACATAAGACAATGGAGACATCTGCCCGACTACTCATCACTCCCCTTTTTTTTTTTAGGATGGGAAATCATCTAATTTCTCCTCCCGCTCTGGGTGGAGTAGGAGGGAGTGTCAGACTCTTACTGACTAGAACCCACCCGTGTTCCTTCCTTAGCCCTTTATGTTCCAGGGCAGCGGTAACCCTTTCGGACGATCCCGCTACCCTCACAATCCCGCTACCCTCATCACTCCCCTGCCCTTGGGGCCTAAAAAGGCCACTTTAAGCAATTCCTCCAAAAGCTATTAATTTCCTAAATTTCCTAAATTCCCAGCAGATCATTAGCAATTCCTCTAATTTTCGTAAAATTTCTTATTTGGTGTAAACATAGCCGCATGAAAAAAATAAAAACCGTAATTTTATCGGTAAATTTTTCATTACAGTTTTTATTAATCAATTTGGTTTTTTATTTTTTATTTCTACAGTTTAAATGTTATTTCATTGTGATATGAATTGCACACATATCATATTATTATGAATTGTCAGTTTGTGACCATTTTACGATTTTTAATATGATTCATATTGTTATCATTCAACTTTATCGCTAAAGCATTAGGTTCAAGGTTGATTGGGAAAATTTGACAGTTTCGGGTAGCTTGACTTGCTGGCGTAACGTCTGTACTAGAACGAACAATGGTTTTATTCGGTAGGAGTTCGACAAACAATATTGATAAACTGTTCATCCGACCTCACGTTACAAAATTTTGTTTCAGTGCGATTAGTGGAAGTGCTGATTTCAACAGCAAAGAAAGAAAGAAAATGCATTTATTTGCGGCAAACATGACGCATAAAAAAAAGGACATAAACACCCAAAAATAAAACAAGTTGGGGTTAAACATGCGTCACATGTAAGCACCTGCTTATCGGGCAAGTGCTGTTGAAATCAGTACTCTGAATCAAATACCTCCTTATTTCATTATCAGGAACAATCAATGCTTCGGAGAACTTAGGTCCTTGAACGAACGCGCGACGAAAACGTAACATAAATTCTAGCCATTTTTTAATCGAAAACACAACTTTTTTATAGCAAGTTGGTTTCGATTTTTGTGACAAGCACAATTAATATCACCCATAGATAAAAGTAAAGTCTTCTCTGCGTCATGAATGCTTTTAGCAAATAAACATAATTATTTTCTTTCTTTTATTAAAACTAAGTAAATATTGTAAATAGTTCGAATTTACGTTAATGTTTCCTCCGTGCGTTAGTGTTAGACCCACTGGTCTATAGTTGTGTATTCTAAGAAGTATTTTCCACTATAAAGTCTTGAAAACCATTTCAATAAGTAGTCCGTAGATAAAACCTTTTTGTGCTAAAGGATAAGTGGACTAAGTACGTTGTCTAAATCGATTTGTTTCCAGTTTCAACACCTGCGCCGTTCAAACTATTATCTCACTTTTGTCTGTTTGTTCTAGTTGTTCTAGCATTATTGCCGGGGATAAGTTTGGCAATATAATGTTATAACGTAACATCACGTGTGTTTTACCCGAAAGTAGGTCACGGGACAACTACACCTACATTTTACCTAAAATACACTATGTACACAATATAAATGACAAAAAAGAAGTAGTAATGTTAAAAATCTCATGGTATAAGGGAAAATCATTAAACAGGAACTAATTCTAAAGGCTGCTACTGAGAACTTACTTACAGAATCACTCAATGACACTAAGCACGACCCATTGACAGAACCCTAAGATCCTTGCTGAGCAATCGTTCTTGCAACCACTGGACCAACGAAGCTGTTCCGTCAATCTTCTATAATATTTATAAATAGTTTAAAACAAAGTCGCTTTTCGTGTATATGTGATTGCTTATAATAATAATAAACAATTAAGCCTTTATTTCTTCCATTTCTTACATAGTAGTATATATGACACTTTACATGATATAAATGTTAGTAATGTGGTTTAGTAGTTTGCTTACATCTAGTTGCTAGTGTTATTAGTTTGTCATTTTTAGATTTGTGTTAGAGATATGGACCCGATCATGGGTGAGCCTCCTCTAGATCGTTGACTGTGATTGCTTAGTTCTTCTAAACTTCGCAATGGATTTTGGTGTGGTTTTCACCATCATTTAAAGAATTTATTCCGGAACGTTTATGTGCATAGTACATTAAACATAGATCTAGTACAGAAATCTCGATGACGCCACATCAGTAGATTGCACCCGTGCGAAGCAGGGCCGGGTCACTAGTAGAACTATAAAATTATAGTTATAAATGCTTGCAATAGGCTTAACAAAGTAAAACAAAACATTACGCTCAGTAATTAAGAATGCTCGTCGTCAAGTGTTGAAACCTAAGTTTTTGCATCGTTACAATGTGCCTATTAATGCAGTTGGCTCATTATTGCTGTACCTACTGGTGCGTAAACCACTTGCTTGTGATTATGTTGATTTTTCCAACGTTCATCCATGATTAGGGTGTGGACACTGCGATAAGAATCGATGAAGAAAATAAGCTAAATATAGCCGAACTCATCTAGTTTAAAAAAAATATGATTGACGTATAATAATAGAATAATCCTACTTCCAGAAATAAAATCATTTATCATTTAGCTATTTCTCATTATTGTTGGATTTCTGAATAATACTTTTATATATTTTGTCGGATGTAGTTTCATGTCTTTAAGACATCTAATTTTGAAGACAGACAGTTTCTAGGTATGCCATTCACTGAAACATTTTAGAATAACGATTGCTCTTACACTTCTAATGCATATTTCTTGAAAAGTTTCTGAGGTATTGTGATGAGTACGATTTCAAAATTATCCTTTAAGTCTTCCTCTTTATCTATGTATCCTTAAGTCTGCACCATCAGCTCCAATAATACATCTATTAGTCGTAGTATTAGTCTAGGGACAGATAGCAGAAAAACAAAAGACAAAAAAAAGTCTTCCTATTCGCAAAATAATTGTAAAAATACCTCTATTGATAATCCATAATAATTAGCCTTTAATGTTCCCACTGCTGGGACACAAGCCTCTTCTCGGTAAGAGGGAGAGAAAATTCAAATAAATAAAATGATTGCCAACAAGGCTATTGTGAACCACCCTTTACCTAATTTAATCGCAACAATTAGGCGCCTGTATGATTGAATTAGCGAACGATTTCAATAGCAGATAGTTCCCGACAAGGATATAATGTAATTATTGGCTTCAGTACTAAGTATATCATCACTCTTGATGTCTTTAATAGTTTCAGACTGGTTAAGACGTATAGAATTGCGAGTACTAATGATAATTCGGTTCTTGGTAATTATGAATTGGTCTAGACTATAGTACTGTTGATATTACCTATTAGCTTTGTCTGAATTTACAATAGAGAGTATGTCAATAACTGAATTAATTGTGAGCATATCTCCAGCTCATAAAGAGCTTCTATTTGTTCAAACGGACTATGCTTGGAGTCTCTGAGGGATCAAATCCGCAACGAGGTGATCCGACAGAGAACCAAAGTTGTCGACATAGCTCACAGAATGAGCAAGCTGAAGTGGCAATGGGCCGGCCATATTAGCCGTAGATCCGATGACCCTTGAGGTAGACGTGTTCTTGAGTGGAAACTGGGAATCGGTAAACGTAAGGACGCCCTCAGGCTAGGTGGCGCAACGATCTTTGCAGGATGCCTGGTAGCAGCTGTATGAGAGTTGCCGAAAATCGAGTTAAATGGTGTGCCATAGGAGAGGCGTATGTCCAGCAGTGCTGATGATGATTTGTTCAAAACCAGTCGGAAAACCGTAATAAAATGTAAGAGTGCTCCAAAAATTCCCTTGGTATTTTTTTTGCCTATATTTACATTTTACTTCTTTGCTTCAAGTGTGCCCTGGTCCATCTTTTTTTTCAACCATCAAACAAATAAACCAATTCGATGGACCGTTTCACTGGAATTCCCATAAAAAAATCACAATGTCTCCACTCAAACAAACAGACATAAAAAAATAAATGTCATAACAATATCCGTGCATCATTTGATGATTCTGCGCAGTTAGGTACGTCGATGTCATCGAGAAATTAATGGTAGTGCCTCAATGTAAAGCACCAGTCCCACCGATGAAGAAGCAACTAGCGATGAGCGATTTTCTCGCTTTAGAAACGTACAAAAGATTGTAGGCCCCGGGTTAGTAAAAGAAATACATATATTAATAGTTGATCGCTGACTGTTCGCACCACCGCCGGCGAGTACTCGTTTGTCGCAGTGACAAGAGAGAGTACTCGCTCAGCGATGCTCGCTTGGCGGGTAGAACGCTCACTAAGAGACTCATGCTTGTAAATACGCTTACCAGCAAGTAATCGCTCATTGCACTGACTGGACTGGTCCATTCAAATCTGTGTGGTATTTTCTTCAAAAGACCATTTCTGACATCAATCTTCATCTTGGGTCTTGACATTATCTGACCGGGATTGTCTCTGGACTTTAAAAAAGACTGTGACCTCTGAGTTTGTTGCGGGTTTTCTTCTCGGAGTGGTCTGGTGGGAAGCGCCGACCTCATTTAGCTTATTTATTTTTCATAGTATGACCTGTAAAAGTGATTCCGATATCCTATTTAGATTTAGAATAAGCAATTTCATTTAATTTCAATTCGCTTGTAGTTGCTAGCTCTACTCGCTTCTCGTTAATCGCTGGCGGCGGGACAGGTGCCTAAGTGTTTTAATGTAATGAAGGAGGCCTGACCTAGGACAATAGAATGTTAGGTGAGCAAAAACAGTGATTGGTTACTAAACGATTCATTTAGTAAGAAAACGGTACAGTTTAACGCGTCATTTATGTTGTGACTAGATGTGGCCAGTTTTACGTATCTGATTGTAACGAAAATTGAAAAACAGCATATTGTGTTGTTATTAAATAAATTAAGTACTTTTCTTCCATATCCAGCACCCAACAAATCTTTTTTTAGGGGTTGAGTGGCCGAGAGTGGACTAAGCGTCAATCTCAATCTGAATCATTTTGAAGGATGTTGCTAATCCATTGCTTCATATGTTAGAAAAATGTGTCTGCTCAACAACGTAAATAACGCAATGAATGTTGTTGAACTATCAACATGAAAGCCAGGGCTACCTACTGATAGTGTGTTACGCAGTTACCCCGTAGAATACCAATACTTCCGAGCAAGCCGCTTGTCCAACCACGTTCATTATCGTCATCAGCCTATAGCAGTCCTCTGCTAGACATAGACAAGGATTTTTTTTTTTAAAACGTTATCCCACACTAGTAATTACTCCTGTATCGTGGGTGCATTTACAAACATTTGAACTCACATACACAAACAGCCAAACCCGGAACAACTACCTGTAGGCCATATAAATATTTGTTCCGTGCGGGAATTTGAAGTTGCTGTGCCCTTACAGGTCCATAACTGTATCTTAGCTTTAAGCCTATTTTTAACAACTTAATTCACATTATGGTATGCAAATAAATAAATGAAATGAAATGAATTGAACCCGCGACACGCAGCGCAGCCACTGCGCCAACCGTGTCGTCAAGGATTGCCGTGTTATAATTTGAATCTCGAAATTGTTTCTCTGAATTGATTTCACTTTTCATTGGCAACAAAGATTTAATACATCCAAAGGCGAGAACTACCCACTATCCGTGGCTGTTGGGCAATCGACCTACATATACATTAATACCCTAACATAAACAGCTTACTTTTATGATAATACCACGAAATCAATAACTAGCAAGTCGAGAGCACTATTGGTCAAATGTCACTTACTCGCCGGCACTCAGTTCCTAAGCCGCTGCGGAGTGGTTTTATCACATTTCCGATAAATAGGTACTTCGCTGATTGACGTCATCATAGCTTATGATAGTACTATGCGTGGGTCCTGTTAAGCTATGCTGTTAGAGTAGCATGACATAACATCACGGCTGCATTCCCCGAAGGATTAGGCAGCGGTGTACAGACGCCAGCAGGTCAAGCTACCCGAAACTGTCAAATTTTCCCAATCAACCTTGAACCTTAATACTTTATCGATAAAGTTGAATATCTATTAAAGAAATTTGACAGATTGTAGTAGCTTGATGTGCTGGCGTCTGTACCTATAACACCCACATTTCGCCAGTTATGTTTAAGTTCCATTTAAGGTGTATATAGGGCTCGCTGACCTTGCGCATGTGGGCGGAGCTAAACGCTCTACTCCCGAAAACGTAAAACGCGCGCGGTGGCGCGCTGAACTAAAACGACGATCAAAGAGTATGCAGAGGCACAGACATGCCGCCCGCAGGTCGCTATTTTTGCCTACGATTCCAGAAGGGAATTGCGGATGCAAGTCTGATATATTTTGTATAGATTGATACGTATGTTACGTATATTTTAAGCATTTTTCATTTAGAAATTTCGATTTTATTTAAAATCAGAACTTAGTTCCTGCGGGGGTAAAACTTTAAAAATTATTTCGAGTATTTTCTTAGGAATCGAATAACATTTTATTTGCATACTGTAGGTAGGAGGATTTATTAAGTACATAAAAATGAGATTTTATAAAAAATGTGATCCTGTTTCACCAATTTGAATTATTATAAATCAGTAATAAACCTACCTAACTAGCACTGTACCTAAATAGCATTTTAGGGTTCCGTAGCCAATCGAACGATGTTATAGTTTCGGCAGTGACCTTGAAATAATTACCTACGGCCGTTTAGTAGATAAACCTCGTCATGGGTGTCATTTTCGTGGTTTTCGAGGCTGCTGAAGCCAATAGTGAGGTCAAAATGAAAATCTAAGATGGCGGGTGCGAAAATTTTCAAAATTTTCGTCATGGGTGTCATTTTCGTGGTTTTCGAGGGTGCTGGAGCCGATTATGAAGTCAAAATGAAAATCCAAGATGGCGGCTGCAAAACTTTTCAAAATATTCGTCATGGGTGTCGTTTTCGTGGTTTTCGAGGGTGCTGGAGCCGATTATAAAGTCAAAATGAAAATCCAGGATGGCGGCTACAAAACTTTTCCAAATTTTCGTCATGGGTGTCATTTTCGTGGTTTTCGAGGCTGCTGAAGCCAATAGTGAGGTCAAAATGAAAATCTAAGATGGCGGGTGCGAAAATTTTCAAAATTTTCGTCATGGGTGTCATTTTCGTGGTTTTCGAGGGTGCTGGAGCCGATTATGAAGTCAAAATGAAAATCCAAGATGGCGGCTGCAAAACTTTTCAAAATATTCGTCATGGGTGTCGTTTTCGTGGTTTTCGAGGGTGCTGGAGCCGATTATAAAGTCAAAATGAAAATCCAGGATGGCGGCTACAAAACTTTTCCAAATTTTCGTCATGGGTGTCATTTTCGTGGTTTTCGAGGCTGCTGAAGCCAATAGTGAGGTCAAAATGAAAATCTAAGATGGCGGGTGCGAAAATTTTCAAAATTTTCGTCATGGGTGTCATTTTCGTGGTTTTCGAGGGTGCTGGAGCCGATTATGAAGTCAAAATGAAAATCCAAGATGGCGGCTGCAAAACTTTTCAAAATATTCGTCATGGGTGTCGTTTTCGTGGTTTTCGAGGGTGCTGGAGCCAATAGTGAGGTCAAAATGAAAATCTAAAATGGCGACTGCAAAAATTTTCAAATTTTTCATCATGGGTGTCGTTTTCATGGTTTTTGAGGCTGCTGAAGCCAATAGTGAGGTCAAAATGAAAATCTAAGATGGCGGGTGCGAAAATTTTCAAAATTTTCGTCATGGGTGTCATTTTCGTGGTTTTCGAGGCTGCTGAAGCCAATAGTGAGGTCAAAATGAAAATCTAAGATGGCGGGTGCGAAAATTTTCAAAATATTCGTCATGGGTGTCGTTTTCGTGGTTTTCGAGGGTGCTGGAGCCAATAGTGAGGACAAAATGAAAATCCAAAATAGCGGCTGCAAAAATTTTCAAATTTTTCGTCATGGGTGTCGTTTTCGTGGTTTTCGAGGCTGCTGAAGCCAATAGTGAGGTCAAAATGAAAATCTAAGATGGCGGGTGCGAAAATTTTCAAAATTTTCGTCATGGGTGTCATTTTCGTGGTTTTCGAGGGTGCTGGAGCCGATTATAAAGTCAAAATGAAAATCCAGGATGGCGGCTGCAAAACTTTTCAAAATATTCGTCATGGGTGTCGTTTTCGTGGTTTTAGAGGGTGCTGGAGCCGATTATAAAGTCAAAATGAAAATCCAAGATGGCGGCTGCAAAGCTTTTCAAAATATTCGTCATGGGTGTCGTTTTCGTGGTTTTCGAGGGTGCTGGAGCCAATAGTGAGGTCAAAATGAAAATCTAAAATGGCGACTGCAAAAATTTTCAAATTTTTCATCATGGGTGTCGTTTTCATGGTTTTTGAGGCTGCTGAAGCCAATAGTGAGGTCAAAATGAAAATCTAAGATGGCGGGTGCGAAAATTTTCAAAATTTTCGTCATGGGTGTCATTTTCGTGGTTTTCGAAGCTGCTGAAGCCAATAGTGAGGTCAAAATGAAAATCTAAGATGGCGGCTGCAAAACTTTTCAAAATATTCGTCATGGGTGTCGTTTTCGTGGTTTTCGAGGGTGCTGGAGCCAATAGTGAGGTCAAAATGAAAATCCAAAATGGCGGCTGCAATAAATTTGGAATTTTGCTTCATAAGTGTCGTTTTCGTGGTTTTCCAGAGTGATAAAGCCAATAGTGAGGTCAAAATAAAAATCCAAAATGGCGGCTTCAAAAATTTAGTTTTAGTTGTAACTAATTATTCAGTCATCAATTTGAGGTGTTGGTTACATATAAAACTAATTTTCCTTCTTAAATATCTAAATAAAGAACTGGATAAATAGATAATCTTTCAATAATAAGTTATCTGTATTAAATCAATTGAATTTTAATACACAATGATACAGTATTCTTTTGTCTTAACCGTATAGGATATTGTTTTTGCAATCTATCTGTCACTCACTCACTCATGCGGTCTCGTGATAAATAACATTGTTTATTTGGCAACTCATCACACTATATTATTGTCAAATAAGTATCGTGTACCTAAAATCAAGTAATAATTAGTAAATTTTAGTTTGATCGGAATAACTTAGGTTATTCGAAGTTCCTTATGTATGATTTAAAAAAAAACAATTTTTTGTAGCCGCCATCTTGGATTTACATTGTGAGCTCACTATCGGCTGTAGTACCCTCGAAAACTATGAAAATGACACCCATGATGAAATATTTGAAAATTTTTGTAGCCGCCATTTTGGATTTTTATTTTGACCTCATTATCGGCTTTATCACCCTCGAAAAGTGGGAAAACAACACCCATGATGAAATATTTGAAAATTTTTGCAGCCGCCATTTTGGATTTTTATTTTGACCTCACTATCGGCTTTATCAACCCCGAAAAGCATGAAAACGACACCCATGATGAAAAATTTGAAAATTTTCGCAACCACCATTTTCGACTTTTATTTTGACCTCACTATCGGCTTGATCACCCTCGAAAAGTATGAAAACGACACCCATGACGAAAATTCTGAAAATTTTCGCAACCGTCATTTTGGATTTTCATTTTGACCTCACTATTGGCTTCAGCAGCCTCAAAAACCACGAAAACGACACCCATGATGAAAAATTTGAAAATTTTTGCAGCCGCCATTTTGGATTTTTATTTTGACCTCACTAGCGGCTTTATCACCCCCGAAAAGTATGAAAACGACACCCATGATGAAATATTTGAAAATTTTCGCAGCCGCCATTTTGGATTTTTATTTTGACCTCACTATCGGCTTGATCACCCTCGAAAAGTATGAAAACGACACCCATGACGAAAATTCTGAAAATTTTCGCACCCGCCGTCTTAGATTTTCATTTTGACCTCACTATTGGCTTCAGCAGCCTCAAAAACCACGAAAACGACACCCATGATGAAAAATTTGAAAATTTTCGCAACCGTCATTTTGGATTTTTATTTTGACCTCACTAGCGGCTTTATCACCCCCGAAAAGCATGAAAACGACACCCATGATGAAATATTTGAAAATTTTCGCAGCCGCCATTTTGGATTTTTATTTTGACCTCACTATCGGCTTGATCACCCTCGAAAAGTATGAAAACGACACCCATGACGAAAATTCTGAAAATTTTCGCACCCGCCGTCTTAGATTTTCATTTTGACCTCACTATTGGCTTCAGCAGCCTCAAAAACCACGAAAACGACACCCATGATGAAAAATTTGAAAATTTTCGCAACCGTCATTTTGGATTTTTATTTTGACCTCACTAGCGGCTTTATCACCCCCGAAAAGCATGAAAACGACACCCATGATGAAATATTTGAAAATTTTTGCAGCCGCCATTTTGGATTTTTATTTTGACCTCACTATCGGCTTTATCACCCTCGAAAAGTATGAAAACGATACCCATGATGAAATATTTGAAATTTTTTGCAGCCGCCATATTGGATTTTTATTTTGACCTCACTATCGGCTTTATCACCCTCGAAAAGTATGAAAACGACACCCATGATGAAATATTTGAAAATTTTTGCAGCCGCCATTTTGGATTTTTATTTTGACCTCACTATCGGCTTTATCACCCTCGAAAAGTATGAAAACGATACCCATGATGAAATATTTGAAATTTTTTGCAGCCGCCATATTGGATTTTTATTTTGACCTCACTATCGGCTTTATCACCCTCGAAAAGTATGAAAACGACACCCATGATGAAATATTTGAAAATTTTTGCAGCCGCCATTTTGGATTTTTATTTTGACCTCACTATCGGTTTTGTCACCCTCGAAAAATATGAAAACGACACCCATGATGAAAAACTTGAAAATTTTCGCAGCCGCCCGCCATCTTGGACTTTTATTTTGATCAAATCCAATCTTTTCTCATTTTAATATTAGTAGAGACTACTTGTATTACTATCGTAAGTATTCGTAAGCGTCCACGCGCACAATAGCAATGGGCCATCTGCAGCGAGCTAGTCAATAAACGCACACTGATACAATTCGTTCGTAAATATTTGCACTAACACAGACAGACGCGCATAGTCGGTCGATAGCCGGAGCGTAGCAGCGAGCGACACAGCCACCCCGTCTCAATGCTAACGCACGACTGCCGCCCGCGCCCGCGCAGAGCCCCTCTGAAGCTCGATCTCAAAGTGGGGACATTTCCTTTGCAAATGTTAATTGATTTACATAAGCTAAGACAAATCTGTAGTACCTCTAACCATCGATTTTTCAGTGTAAAAATATTTCCAAACATCAAAGCCGTTTAGAAGTAATATCGAATATCAGAAAAAAATAGCGTGTTGGTAAATATTTTTTTAAGGCAAAAGTATTAGCCATACGAAAAAATCCTTCTACAGAAATGTTGTTCATGAATCTATAGCAAACATATATTTTTTACAGATCTTTTAGTCAAGCCGTTAATGAGAAATATTCTTCATAAAGTGACCGTATTACGGTACTAAACGAGAGTAAGGCCCTTAATAGGACTCGAGCCCATTGACATCGAATGGGCAAACATTCAGACTCGCTATTATCGTACATTAGTATTATTCTCCTTTATTTAAATTATAAATTTAATTGCATTTTTAAATATGAAAATACAGAAGTATTTCAAATACACGGTGTTATTGAAAGCCCTCCACAAAAACACAGGATTGATTCAGCTCCTTATTCTGAATCATATCCCACTGGAAATTTTCTCAGGAAAAAAAAAAATTGTATGCCGTTTTTTCTGCTGATATTCCTTTATTTCAATGTAAAATTACGTTCTCTGTATGCAACACTCCATTTATGTAAATAAAACAGCTGAAAACAGCCTCGCTCAAGCTCGCTGCGCTGCCGTCCGCTACGTGCGTTTTGCCACGGTAACGATACGTTGCGTGTGAGGTAATAAAACAAATCTGGGTTTTTGGATTCCCTTAATGTTCCTGAAAGAATTATATGTACCGGTCATCTTATTATGATGTACTGAAGCCACCCTATCAGTTTGCGGAGGGCTGTCAATAACACCCTGTATAAAAATGAGTAGCCCTTACTACTATCCATATCATACTACTACTATACCATACCATCATCGTTATCTACCTAGCCTTTTCCCAACTATGTTGGGGTCGGCTTCCAGTCTAACCGGATGCAGCTGAATACCAGTATTTTACATGGAGCGACTGCCTATCTGACCTCCACATTATCGCTACCGTAAAATCAAAAGTCATTTATTCAAATTAAGGTGAGAATCAGCACTTTTCGAACGTCAAAATAACTTAAGACAGTCCGCCAAAAGGCCCGCCCTTCACCACTTCCTAGTGGTTTCTCTGGGAAGAAGTGGCGCAACAAACTCCCCAGCAGCGCAGCTGTCTGTTCAGTTAAAAAAAAAACTTGCTTCTATACAATAGTAGGTATTGCATCACTAAATCCGCCAAGACATTTACAACATAAAACTGTACCTACCGACTAGTCAATTTACCTAAGTACTTCGAAGAAATCTTTTTTCTATTTCTTAGAAGATCATTGTTTGTGTACTTGTGTTATTTGAATACCATCTTCAGTTCTGACTTACTGGTAGTATCGTATCGAGTGCTGGAAAAACCTATGTGGCTTGTTATTGTAGGTTTTTTTCATTTCGTGTAATTTGAATATTATTTAATGTGGTTTTATGTCTATATGATGAGGAAAGTATTTCAATGAATTGTTATGGTTGTTGTTGTTGTTTGGTAGGCAAAGTTTCATTTGAATAGGTAAGTAGGTATAGTATGTTAGCAGTTTGTTTTTGTCTAGCTATGATGCTCTGTGATCACACTTAGTGGTGCGAAATGCCATCATTATATTAGAGAAATAATTTCACAACTGTCTTATACTAACCTTGTCACATTATTAATATCAATGAATTAGGAGTACCTGCCTACACATTTTGATTCACAATTTCAGTATCATTTTCGATTAAATGGTTGCATTATTACCTAAATGTTCTAAAATCAATCTGTACAAGTATTAAGCATTATTACGCAATTGTTTGTTGTCCTGAAGAAATAAAAATAAAAAATCTTAGTAACGGATAGTGCTTATATCCGGACACTGAAATAATTATGCCGTATTACTGCAAATTGGTACAGAATATTAACAACAGTCCGCCAGACCGAATGTCAGACATAGCGGCCAATCTCAGCGGAGACTAGCCTTTAGTGCGGGAGATATTAAAGTGCACAAGAGTATGCGCAGTCACAGGTACTCTTTCTCTCTCTCTCTCTTCCCTCACTCTCAATCCGACACGACCGGAGAGAGATCAGGCGCAGAGTCAACGGTCTTACGTGCTTTCCGAGACAAGGGGGAATCAAAACGCCAACTTTCGCGGGAGATATTATAGTGCACAAGTGTATGCGCAGACACAGGTACACTCTCTCTTTTCTCACTCTCAATCTGACACGACCGGAGAGAGATCAGACACAGGGTCATCGGCCTTACGTGCTTTCCGAGACACGGGGGAATCAAACCTCCAACTTTCAAACTCCGGACTGGTACGGTCAGCATCAAAAGTCGGTTAACACTTTAGTTGTTTAAATCTTAATTATTGAGAAAAATATTCTTAAAAAGCTTATATTAATAAGATATTTAAGAATAATTAACTCTTTGCTATTACATGAAATAGAGAAAACCAATGTATCACATCATTTTGTATCAATTTAGATGATTTGTAAAAGTAACAGTGTTAATTGACTTTTGATGCTGATTGTACTAAGAAATTACTAATAATAAACCCAATAACATAAACCTGACCTGGGGTCCTGGTACAGAATATTAATTTGTATTAAAAATTAAAAATGGTGCTCGTCATTCTATGTACGGTCACCAAAGGAGATACGTAACCAGGGCCGTTGGAACCAACCGATGGATTTTTTTTAAATAAAATTTAATTCAATTAATAGAAAACTGAACAGTTCATTTATCAAATTAAATTTCATTCGAAAAAATCCATCGGTTTCTTACTAAACTTCAACTATATCTGACGACCCTGTTTACTGATCTCCTTTGGCGACTATACATCAAGACAAAATATCCCACAATTATTAACACAGTAAAATAACTTACCTAACACACCCACGTTATTAAACTAAATAAAACCTTGAATATTCGTGTCACGTAGCCAGCTCATACTGAACAGAAGCCAACTTACATCAGATCATTCTCAAAGGAGCCCGCTATACGCTAGATCTTATCACTAAATGTGTGGGCATATCATTTATGTTCAAGTTTCTACCTTAATCGGAGGAGACAGGTTTTACTTTATATTACAATATGAAGGCTCTAAGAACATAAAAACAAATTGAGATGGAAATTTTTAGTATATACTGGCTTAACTTACCAAGCTATGTTTTAGTTCTTGATAATTTATCTATCTTCTCGTCCCACATACTGTAGTGTCTCAAGACCTGAGCTGATGACCTATGGCACTGAAACGTGGTCGCTCACAATGGGCCTTATTAGAAGGCTAAAACTCACCCAAAGGGCAATGGACAGGGCTATGCTTGGAGTTTCCCTGCGTGATCGAATCAGAAATGAAGACATCCGCAGGAGAACCAAGTTAACCGACATAGCCTTAAGAATTGCCAAACTTAAGTGACAGTGGGCAGGGCACATTGCTCGCAGAACAGATGGCCGATGGGGCCGAAAGGTTCTGGAGTGGCGACCGTGTACCGGAAGTCGTAGCGTTGGAAGGCCTCCCACAAGGTGGAACGATGACCTTGTGAAGGCCACAGGAACCCGTTGGATGCGAAAAGCACAGAACCGGTCGAAGTGGAGGTGTTTGGGGAAGGCCTATGTCCAAAAGTGGACGTCTTTTGGCTGAAATAATGATGATAGAATCTATCTACCAAATAATATCATATAAACTACCGGTTAAACAGTAAAATTTTACCTAAAAACAGGCCATAATTAAGAAACCGTACAAAATCAATTAGAATTTAACTCTGTTCCTTGATTTCCATTCAAAATATAATAAGCTACCCTAAGCTAAGCTTCCTCAAAACAATTTAGATGTTCACTAACAAAGTAAACCCGTAACTCCAAACAATACGTTTTATTATCTTTACCGAAATGAACCTTCATTTTTACGAGTACAACAGAATCCATGTTGCCATATTACGCGTACGCTGTAATAAAGAAACACATATAACGAACATGACTGTCGACATGATTGCGGGCGATATTACCCGCGGGCCAAGAAACACGATAATGTGCCGAAAAATTGGTTACGTTAAAGTCAGGATATTTGTTATAACGTAGATACTGGGAACAAATTTTAGCTTCCTCGAATTCTTATTTTGTTTCTGCTGAGATCATTAATGTAACATATGTGACATATAACCTGTTCATCATTTTCTTGCTTTTTGCCTCATTAATTTTGAGTAGGCGCATCATGTCTTCGTCCATACTCTCTCTATCAGTCGCACAGTCCATCCATCGCTTCTTTGGTCTTCCCCTAGTCTTACATTCGTAGTCAAAACTATCCTTGCTACATTTTCTTCTACATTTCCATACCTACCTACCAAAAAAAGCGTAATTAAAAAACTGACCAAAATTTGAGATTTTCTTTTTTTTATTCAATTATTTATCTAAAGTTCATTTTCGTCAATGAGTTTCCACAATTTTTACATATTATTTATCTCCGACACACACCTGTATTGTGTAACTTTATGTATAATATTTTGTATCTATGCATTTTTCATGTTTAAATTCTCATCAAAAGCAAACACGGTTCTACCTTAATACAGTGTGCTCTGAGCGTTTACGTCTTACGTGGTTCACCCCCCTTCACCCCCTTTATATTTGCATCCCTTTGAGTATCTCACTCTCTCACTTAACGTAAGACTTTTATTTAAAGTGAAATAAGTAACGCCCCTGTGAACCCGTGCCTTTAACGTGGATTAGGTGAAACAAGTTCGCGACTGTAATAGATGTTGTGACGCACATACGTGTCGGGTATTTGTGTCGTGTCGTGTGTAAAGGCGGGTTTAGGTTGTGTGGTGTGCTGTGACGCAGAAAAAAGTTGTGATGCTCTGTGGTCAGATTTGTATGGTGTGTTATGTTGTGACTGTCGTCAGTTTTTAGAGAAGTCATTTCACCATTGCTACAAATTATAAATCCACATTATTTTGTATGTTTACACAAGAGCGCTTCATCTTTGCCATGTTTATTGCCATGGGTAAAAGAGTAACCCACTTTGTTGTCTAAAATAATATAGAAAATAAAAGTCATTCGAAAATAAGTTAATTAAATAGGTTCAATTCAACTCAATCTATAGTTCTATTTGAACTATAGATTGAATACACATGACATCAGATGACGTCATAGCACGTCACGACACACCACACCACACAATGTAAACCCACCTTAACTATCAGGCAGGAGTTGTCTTTGTTTGAGTTTTGTATGCAATACGCCTAAGCGGTGTTGTTGGCAACTTTACGGCGCTCCGCGTTTGTGGAGCATTTTTTACATTTTGCTGCTGTAGTACTTTTTGATTTATGATTGGTTTTTCGACTTTTGGCCGATAAGAAAGGGGCACAGAGGCTGATGCTGTTAACCAGGACACATATTGGAGTTTTGACTAGTAGGGGATTTTATTAATAGCTCCTAGGAAATATTACGTAAGAGCAATTATCGAGTTTCTTGCCCGTTCTCCTGCATACGAAACTACATTTTAGACAAAAACTAGAATCAGTTCTATTTTCTTGTTTATGACGTTCAAGGGTGCTTGAAATAAATGATTTGACTTTGACTTCGTTAGTTGCACCATTACACAGTATTTCTGATAGTATCCAACTGTGAAAATGAAAGCTATTTCAATTGCAAATGTGTTACACAATTAGACCAGCAGTTTCAAAAGCAATTTATGTGTTAGAAATCGGAACCTGGACCAATATTTGATCAAACAATTGATCAATTCATTGAATAGACAAGCGATGAATTTATCAATTTGATTAATTTATATTCAAAGGAGAGTTCAACCACAGACAATAATATTGTATTGGTAACTTACTGTCGCAAGTCAACATTACAGTTATTCAGAAAATAAAAAGTTTAAATTAAATCAACGAGAACAACTACAAAAAAGCATGACGGAACACTGTAAATGTTAGTTATTTATACTAATAATAAAGCTGAAGAGTTGTTTGGACGAACTAATCTGTGGAACTGGTCGAATTTAATTTTTTTTTTGGCCATTTGCTAACCTAATACTAGATGAATGCTATAGGCTAAGCTATAGGTAAGCGAAAACTAAGCGGTAGCGCGGGCGATGCGATGCGATGGGGTAGGTCGGCGGAACAAGAAATTTCAAAACGCAGACGAAGTCGTGACAGAAGTAAGTAAAATATCCTATAAACAAGTGACTTTTTCAATTCATTATGTCTCTGAGTTTATTTGAGTTATTCCGGCCGGATCCCCTGAACTGATCCCTTGCTGGTTGTTATGTTTTAATTCTGATCCACTATAAACTTGTCATTCCGTTCTAATCCCCTTCTTTTTTTTGTTTTATTTCGGTCGGATCCCCTAGTTGTCTATTAACAGATTTATGGGACAGTCAGCAACAAAACATACGGACAGGGTTTATTGAAATACATATGTTCGTTATTCTTATTATAGTGGGTGTGGCCGGAGCGACTAAGATGTGCTATGAAGATGCGCCGCCGCCGCGCCGCGAGGTATCTGTGCGAGGATGATGCTCAACTCGAGCAATGCGATGCATCGATAGTAGGGAAAGCACGGGAAGTACTCTGCTCTGCACATAGCTACACCATTGGACATTACTAACAACTAACTGAAAACATCGTGAGGAAACCTTATAGTTAATGAAGATCTGAAATCACCAACCCGACTGTAGTAAGCGTGGTGATCAGTGCTCGTACCTTCTCTGAATGAAGAGGCCCTTGCCGAGCATTTTGACAATAATAGGCTGGTATTTTAAATTACTTGAAGTGAATCAATAGGCCTATTACCCAGTATTGTGTGATTCTGTGCTGAAATGATGGTGATGGCGATGAATCACTACAGTATAATACGTCCATAGGTTTCAATCTACCTTGCTCACTCCTAGAAACTTCATGCTAAAAGCGTATTTAAAAAATAAATTAAAAGAAGTCTCGTGTTTCAACAAAAGCGAGGGCGTAGCTTGCTTCATAAACTTTTAGTTCACCATTAACTTCGACATTATCGAATTAGATGCCCAAAAACAAGGAGAATCACAATAAATGTACCTTTTTTTTTTCACTAAAACGGACATCTTATAAACGAGTCCAAAAATAGAACGAAACGACCTCTAAACGTTCAGGGCTGTCGCGTTTTGTAGGTACCGTTATTGTAATCAATGGTAATTTAATTCAGTGGTTTTTTGGAACGAAGTTCCTTATCGCGCGTTGCGAAAGGAACTTCGCGGGCTGACGGAAAAAATTAAGACCAAAAGTTGGAACGACACTGCGTGTTTCTCTGTCTGTCTCTCTCTCTCTCTCTCTCTTATAGAAAGCAAGCCATTTTTTTGTCTGTTTTTTTAATTTGTATTATAAAATAAAAAAAATATTATTATAACTTAAAAATAATAAAATTTTATTACAATTCCTTCACTAATTAATCGAAAGGAACTTTGTTCCATCCGGGTGTCCCTTGACACCTCTCAAGTTTTTTGTTTATTTAAACTTAACATAACATCACGCCTGTATATCCCGAGGGGTTAGGTAGAAGTGTACCTATAGTACACTCACATTTCACCAGTTATGTTTAGGCCCCATGTAATATGGGCTTATTACCGCCAGAAACTCAAACTCAAAATATTTATTTCAAATAAACCAATTACTTTTGAATTGTCAAGGTCGGTCAGTCAAAAAGATGAAGCTAGGTGCCCCAAAGGATATCACTGTTAACCCCAAAACTGCAAGTCGCTTGGAGGCTTTTAAAGTTAAACTCATTAATAAATTACCAGTTTTGTCAACTCATGCTGATCCTAATCATCTATATGATACTTTTTTTAATATATACTGTAAACAATTTGATTCCACCTTTATTCCCAAGACTATCTCGGTTAATAGTAACGCATCTTTCAGTGATTGGGCTACCATTGGTATTCATAAAAGTAGAACGCGGCTTTATGAACTGTACAATGAAAGGTATTATGTTAACACTGATGAATTTAATTTGTATGTTAGAAATTATTCAAAATTATTTAAAAAAGTTTGTTATATGGCCAAGTCACGTTATTTGGGTTCAAAGATTAAAAACAGCAGTAATGTAATTAAAACGACCTGGTCTATTATTAATAGTGAAGCGGGAAGATCTAGTAACCGAATTACTGACTACAGCCTGTCTATTAATGACAACATAATAAAATCAGACTCACAAGTCGCCGAGGCATTTGAAAATTTCTTTTCAGATATTCCCGTTTCAACTACTAAATCCCTAAACTCATCACCTTCTGTTGCTGAGTCTTTGCTTAAGGAAAATGTTAATGGTTGCGATTCGGAATTTCATTTTGAACATATTACCTGTAGAGATATAATTAAAACCTTTCACACTTTAAATGTTAAAAAGACTGCAGATCTGTGGGGTAATTCTGTAGAAGTTGCTAAGTCTATTATTGACATTGTAGCACCTACTCTAGCTCTTATTTTTAATAGTTGTATTAACAGTGGGGAGTTTCCTGACCTAATGAAAAATAGTAAAATAATACCTTTGTTTAAATCAGGTAGTACATCAGACCCTACAAATTATAGACCTATTTCTGTACTACCTACCTTTAGTAAAATTTTTGAGAAATTAATTTTAGATCAAGTGCAAAGATTTTTTAATAAACACAAATTACTACATAGCAAACAGTTCGGTTTTACAAGGGGTCGTTCAACTACTGATGCCGGTGTTGAACTTTTAGGACATATTTATAATGCATGGGAAGATAAATGCGATGCCTTGGGCATTTTTTGTGATTTGTCCAAGGCATTCGATTGCGTTCTTCACGAAACGTTAATCAGGAAACTCCGCCACTACGGAATCCGGAACACTGCTCTGGATCTTCTTACTTCATACTTGAGTAAGAGGATTCAGAGCGTTGACGTTAATGGAAAAAGATCTCCCGGATCTATAGTAACAATGGGAGTCCCACAGGGCTCAATTCTTGGTCCTTTCTTGTTTCTTATTTATATAAATGACTTGCCGTACCTCATAAAGGATAATCATGATATAGTGTTGTTTGCAGATGACACTTCACTTTTGTTTAAACTTAAACGTCAGCAGCAGGTTACTGACGATGTAAATAGCGCGATCTCTAAAGTAGTCCACTGGTTCAATGTTAATAATTTACTTTTAAACGAGAAAAAAACCAAATGCATTAAGTTTACGCTACCTCACGTTAGGCAGGTGAAAACTAATGTGTTGATAAAGGGCGAAGAATTGAATCCTGAAGACAGCACAGTATTCTTGGGCATAACTTTGGATGCTAAGCTTCAGTGGGGTCCACATATAGATAAATTGTCAAAAAAGCTAAGTTCCGCAGCATACGCTGTTAGAAAAATTCGTAATTTAACTGATGTAGAGACAGCCCGTTTAGTGTACTTTAGCTATTTTCATAGTGTAATGTCATACGGTATTCTATTGTGGGGAAATGCCGCTGATATTCAGACTATCTTTGTTTTGCAGAAGCGAGCTGTTCGATCAATTTATAAACTGAGTCCGAGACACTCGCTCAGAGACAAATTTAAAGAGATTAATGTTATGACTGTGCCTTCTCAATATATTTATGAAAATCTTTTATATGCCCATAAAAATATAAAATTATTTAAAAAATACAGTGATATCCATGATATAAATACTAGGAACAAACACAAATTTGTTGTACCTACAACAAGGCTCAAGAAAATAGGTGGCTCGTTCAGATGCCAATGTATACGCTTTTATAATAAAGTTCCAAGCCCAGTTCAAGATCTAAGCCTTAATAAATTCAAATCATTTATTAAACGTAAGTTGTGCCAGAAAGCCTTTTATACCGTTAAGGATTATATCGAGGACAAAAAGGCTTGGGATTAAGCTGCTTCCAATTTTTTTAATTTTTTTTACGTATTGAATGTTTTTATTTTGTTTTTCTCTGTTTTGTTGTTGTTTTTTTTTTTTTTATATACACTGACATTAATGAATTTTATATATACTATGACATTTGCTTACTTAGTAAAGTATTATATTATTTTAATTATTGTGAATGTGAAGACTATGTGGGTCATTGTATTTATATTATTTTTCTCTCTGTTCTCTTAGTTTTTGTCATGGTCTGGCAGTTTGAGTAATTAATGTGGCCTACCCAAATGTCCTTTCTTTGGTATTGTTCGTCGGATCGGTGAGCTCCTTAAGTTTTGAGTTGAGCTGCACGATTTCTGACAAATGCGTGCACTGACTGGACAGGTCCTCTCAATCTGTGTGGTTCTTTCCTCAAAAGACCATCTCAGACATCGACCTACATGGTCTTCATATGATCTGACCAAGATTATGTCTGGACTTTAAAAGAGACTGTGACGTCTGAGTTTGTTTCGGCCTTTCTTCTCAGACTAGTCAGATAGGAAACGCCGACCTCATCTAGTTTTAAAATATGATTGACGTGTAAAAGTGTTTGTACAAACCTACTTACAAAAATAAATCATTTATCATTTATTTATCATTTATCATTCCAAAGCGTAGGTACCTATGGAGAAGAACGGGCAAGAAACTCCATGGACACTCTTTTAAATCATAATAATATTGTTACAAAGTATTGGTTACATCATTCATGTTCAAAATTATGCATGTGAGAACGATGCAGAACGTTAAAACACGTTACTTAGGCATTCCGGAAAAATCCAGACTCCGGTCCAGGCTGCTACTGAGAAAAGATGCCTGACAGCTTCCAGATGGAAAAAAACCAATAACACTTTTTAATTGTTAATTTAATGCAGTTCTTTTTTCGTCATTAAAATGAATATAAATGCTAACGGGATTAGCTTTCTGATAAAAGGGCCTTTAACTATGCGAGTTTTGAGAGGATTGAATAAGATAAACTTAAAGTTCATAGCGCTAATTAAATACGCTGTTTAATTAGTACACGATAGGAAATACTTATTAAGACCCGATAGCATGCATTTCGCTTCATAATTAATTAAATTAGATAATTAACACACACGTTACTTAGGCATTCCGGAAAACTCTAAACCGCTCAAAACAGAAGAATACTTAAGCAGGGCTGAGTTGTTTATCTCGATGTTGAATCACTATAAAAATGTTTCTTTCCGATGGTCTGTGTAAGTAGAACTATCCATTTGGCAGTGCACGACGAAGCTAGGAAAGAAAAGAAGGAAAGAAAATAAGTTTGAAAACAGAAGCCAAAAAAAGTTTGTTTGAAAGCGGAATAAATAACATCACCAGCCAGTTTGCTTTAAAAAAATATTCAATAAGGGCTGATTTTTCAATCAACAGATTCAATCAACAGACAATTTTAATCGTGGAATAAAATTGACATCTGACAGTTTTTCTATGGAAGAACTGTCAAAAATTCAAAATAATTCCTCAAATAAAATTATCTGGCGTTGGAAAAAGCAGCCCTAAATAAAGGAAAACTCAGTTCAAAATCAGGTCAAGTTTAATCAAACTAGGCTGAGAATCAGCACTTTTTGAACGTCAAAGTTACATCAGACAGTCCCCAAAACGCCCTTCACCACTTCCGAGTGCTTTGTTGCTAATAGTGGTAGCAACCCTACTTACGTCTAGTTCTACTTTTACACCGGAGTGTTCGGTAGAGATAGTGGCTACGAGCCGTTGTACAGTTTCATAGCACATTGAACAATTTTAACATTGTGCTTAGTTCCACATAGGTTCTCCGTCCGGCCTTGGAGGAAAATATGTGCCATCTATTTTGAGTTCAGACACGAGGTATTCTAGAAAGTTGTAGAGATAATCTGTACTAATATTATAAACAGGTAACATTGGTTTGTTCGTTTGTATGTAGGGGGTAATATCTGGAACTACCAGTCGGATTTGAGAAAAATATTTTTGTATTTGGTAGCCCAATTTTCGAGGAAGGCTTAAGGCGGAAGGCTTTTTGAGTTTCTTATGTCCAAAATAAGATAAATTCGTCATAATGAGAATGCTTACTTTCACTAAACTAAAACTGTAAAAAAATAACGTTAGGTGACCAATACCTACTTTTTCAAATACCCCGATCTGAATACAGGCACAAAGGTACATACCAAACGTCGGCCATATTGAAAATACAGCCAATCGGAGGCATATATTCTGAATCGAAACCAATCGGCCGGAATCCCCACGGGAGATATCTAATATCAGGATCAAATGATATTTATGATACAACACGATACTTGATTTATGTTCTAAGGGTTTTTTTACACGTAATTATAATTTAAAATTTTATTTATTTAGATACCTACGTAACGAGAAAGGGGATGCTTGTGGATATAATTCATTATGGAATATAATGTAAATTGGAATATGAGTCCATTGATGTTTTAGGCGCTCAGGTTTTTATTGTTAAGTTCTTGGTCTTCAAGCGAAATAATGTTATGAGTTTTGTTTCGATTGCTAATATACGGGAAATATGAGACATTAATGAGTGAGTAAATTAATTAAAAACATTACCAATAAAAACGTAGGGCAATAAAATTGGATTTGAAAAGTCATTAAATCCTGGTACCTTATATATTATCATCATAATTAATTCATTTAAATGTAATAATTTGATATTTATAAATTAAGATGACAAATTGATAATTTATGTTCTTTTTTTTTTGTATTGGATATGGGTCTTTACCTGAAATAAATGATTTTATTTATTTTGGATGATAATTAGTACCTAGGTAGATATATTTACCAATGCCCTAGTGAGGCTAATTCTGTCTTATCATTTATCTTGCCAGTCTACACGGGCCTATACCATTCCATTCATACGTGAACCTCGACCTTCATGTGGAGCACACCTAACCGACCAGCAGATAAGATATGATCGTTCTATGTCCCGCTGGTGGAGGTGACAAAGGGATTTGCTGCTGATACTAATCCCTTTGTCGACTTTTACACCTCAAAGGACCAACAATGAAGCCGCGATCATAATTTAATCAGCCCCTTTTCATGAATGAATACTCATTTGTTTTTTAATTTATCAAATCTGTGATAAATAATTTCAATACTTGCTTGTGGCTAAGTAATAACAGCCGCACGGTTTGATCGATCAGGTTAAGCTACGCTTGCCGCGAATGGTCCGTGGATGGGTGACCATCTTCATCACATAAAACGACCCCTCCGTGCCTCGGAAAGCACGTCAAGCCGTTGGTCTCGTCATTCGTGGATCTTTGACAGTCGTTACGGGTGGTCAGAAGACTGAAGCTCTAATAACCAGTACTCTAGTAACCTAGTCACTAGGTTGTGGAGGTCAGATAGGCAGTCGCTCCATGTAAAATAATGGTATTCAGCTGCATCCGGTTAGACTGGAAGCCGACCCCAACATAGTTGGGAAAAGGCTAGGCAGATAATGACTTGCCAATGTAAGTCGTAGTCTAAACTAATGTTGCAAGTAGCAGCATTCGAAGCAGAACTTAATAATTGAAAAGACAAACACGTAACATTTACAAGGAAGAATTAGCTTCAAGCATTCGCGCAACTAAACCAACACTGCATGTCTTATTATACTAGTATTTACAACACCTAGATAAGCTACTAACCATAATATGTTTTGTTCACAGGTACATATCAACGCGGAAAATGTACCCGATATCAGCGAGGCGGTAATGGAGGGCTATCATATAATTTGCACTTATGCGTCTTATCTGGAACATTATTTATACATGCTGGCTGACTGTGACAACTGTGTGGTAGCTAGGGATTCCCTTTTAAGTTGAGATATTGAAGTAATTAGTAGTAGATAAGTCCCCGTTAGATGAACTGGTGGTATTACCGTAATGAATTATGAAAGAGAGTGGTTGAATTGATAGGAGATGATACTACTGGAGATGGAACATAGCTAGATATTACATAGCTTCTTACAAGTTTTATTATGTACGGTCACCAAAGGAGATAAGTAACCAGGGCAGTCCCATATAGTTGAAGTTTAGTAAGAAACGGATTGATGTTTTCGGATAAAATTTAATTTAATAGTAAACAAACAGTTGATTTATGAAACTAATTTTCATTCGAAAACATACATCGGTTTCTTACTAAACTTCAACTACATATATCCGACGACCTGGTTACTTATCTCCTTTAGTGACTGTACACCTTAAAAATTACAGATATAAAAATGTATAAATTTTATAAGGGGTGACACAGTGGGCGATCTTATCGCTAAAAGCGATATTTTTAAGACAAACTTGGATGGATTAAGGGTGAAGGAGATACAATTATGAATGTAGTCTGTCGGCTGTTTTAGGTATATTTATATAATGTTTATGGGTTTGAGCTGAAGGCCATTCAAATATTATCTACCTGTTGCTTGAAAATCGATGGAATAATCCCAAAACAAGAAAATTGAGATTGGAGTGAGAATTTTATCTACTTATAATATAAAACGAATCAGTCCTACGCACATTTTACTATCAAATGAAACCTTCGGGCATTTCAATACACTTTGTTGCATATCATATTTATTCATAACTGTTTCTAAAATGGAAATGACAATTTCAATTTGCTTTATCAATACCAGTGTAGGCGGGCACGATCTAGACTTAGTTAAAGAAACTTGTAGGTAGTTCTCGTAATACTTAGCAACAATGGCTAACTAGTTTTGAACTTTAAAAGTAAATTAAACATAACTTCTACAGAAATACACCTTTTAGGTAGATAAAGGCACGAATGCCATGTTTTTTTTAAAAATACAGTCTTTTTTTAATTTCTTTATCCAACAAAATACTTGTTTTCAAAATAGATTTAATTTTACCATTTTGACCTAAAATCTCCAATCACTTACAATCATTATCGCGAATGGATGATGAAAACAATGATCACCAAAAATGAAAGAGCAGGAAGCGATGGCTAATGTTCCGTCTCAATATTGGTCCTTCAGTACGAGAACTTACTATTTTTTTTTTGTTATCCTATTTTGTGTCCCACTGCTGGGCAAAGGCTTATCAAGGGGTATCATTAACTGGATTGTGGATCGATCAGGTTAAACTACGCTTGCCGCGGTTGGTCCGTGGATGGGTGACCATCTTTACATACAAAGACCCCTCCGTGCCTTGGAAAGCACGTCAAGCCGTTGGTCCTGGCTGTCATTCGTGGATCTTTGACAGTCGTTACGGGTGGTCAGAAGCCCGAAACTCTAATAACCCAGTCCTCTAGTAACCTACCAAGGGGTATTACCCAGTAACTGGGTTGTAGGTGTCAGATAGGCAGTCGCTCCATGTAAAATACTGGTACTCAGCTGCATCTGGTTAGACTGGAAGCCGACCCCAACATAGTTTGGAAAAGGCTTGGCAAATGATGACTGCTGGGCAAAGGCCTCCACTTTTATCTCATCTCTGGCCACATGGGCTGTGCAAACTCACTGTGATTTAAAAAATAAGTTACGTAGGTACTCACAGAAAAAAAGTAAAAACAAAATCTTAAAAATAACATTTTCTCAAAAGATATTTATATCAAAACTAGTTAAGGCAAGGTAGTGCCTGTAATTACAACGAACGCATTGCGCAAGAGGCGTGGCAAGGACGCCGGTCACTCGGAGCACATGCATGCATTATGCAACTGTTACACATTTTAAAATGTTTTTCACACACGGACACACGTGGGCAGCGCAGGAATTTGGTTAAAAGCCTTCCTACGCTGATGCCTTTTAGAATTAAATGGATACGCATATCGATATTAGTGTTGAGTAGGTACAGACGCCAGCACATCAAGCTACTACAATCTGTCAGATTTCTTTAATAGATTTTCGACTTTATTGCTAAAGCATTAGGTTCAATGTTGATTGGGAAAATCTGACAGTTTCGGGTAGGTTGACCTGCTGGCGTCCGTACCGTACCAGTTTCCTTTTTTTATTAATAAAGTTTTTTAAAAGTGTGCCTATAAATTTGGTTATTTGAATGAGATTATCGAATTGGTTTACGTAGTTATAACTATTTATTTATTTAATTGATGCATTACCATGGATATACATTACAATTATCTTAATCACAAATAAAACTTGTATAATAGTGTGTCTCAGGCCCAGACGGAGATGGCGGGATGAGCTGGACTCCTTTCATAAAGATTGGTCCTGGCAGCTCTGGGCAGAGAGAGGTGTAAAGACAGTAGGGAGGTCTTTGCCCAGCAGTGGGACATTAACGGCTAATAAAAAAATAGTGTGTCTAGTGTGGGGGTGTGTGTGTGTGTGTTGTAGAAGTGTTGTGTAATTTTACTGGTTCCGTAATTTTATTGTAAAGTAAATTGTGTAAAAAAATCATAGATGTAGGATAGTACCTATGGTGCTTCTACCTGAGCTTAATAAATTAGGCTGGTTGGTTAGGTTTTATTGTTATTGGAACGAAGTTTTGGAACGAAGTTCCTTATCGCGCGTTGCGAAAGGGGGCTAGACGGAAAAAATTAAAAAGACCAAAAGTTGGAACGACACTTTTTGCTATAGTTGTAAGCCGTGCGGCGTGCGCGTGTTTCTCTGTCTGTCTCTCTCTCTCTCTCTCTTTGAACTACGTTTCATCCAGGTGTCCCTTGACACCTTTCAAGTTTTTTATTATTTTATAGAGACTGGTCGTAAAATTAAACAATATAATGATTTCACAAAAACAGTTTATAATGGCAGCCACATAAAAGCATATTGCAACTGTTACACATACCTACAAAGTAATAACATTTAGTTAAATCTCAATCCATCTCAGTCCATCCAAATATCGATATACTACTCCGTTTACACATATTTATATTGTTTGTTGTTGTTTGTTGTTTTGCACAAAAAATAACAACGATGACGAAAATCAAAGTCATTTTATAAAACCGTTTTATTGTCATAATAATAAAGAACAATATTATCTATTATTTAATAGAGTTGTAGGTCGACTATGTTATTTCTTGCGTGTGGTTACTTAATTTTCATAAGCATAGGCAATCAATAGTTGCGTCACCGATATATCAGCGATAATTCCGTCATTTTATGGGACATCACTATTTATTACACACAAGAAAAACTCATTAAGATTATATAATTACGTAAATATTACGATTTTGTCTGAGAAAGTCGCATTTGCATACAATGGATAATCATAGGATTATTGGACTAGACAAATAAATTATTGGAAGCATTATTTTTGTAAGAGATGTTGAAATATTTTAATAGGCAAAAAATAGTAGGTAATGTTTGAATTTGTGCATAGATAAAGACTCATTATGTCAGCATCGTTGATCGTTAGGGTAGACGTGTTCTTGAGTGGAGACCGCGAATCGGTAAACGTAAGGTGGGACGCCCTCAGGCTAGGTGGAGCGATGATATGCGCAGGAAAGCTGGTAGCAGCTGGATGAGAGTTGCCGAAAATCGAGTTGAATGGCGTGCAATAGGAGAGGCCTATGTCCAGCAGTGGACTGTTATAGGCTCTTGATGATGATGATGATTATTTCAATATAGGCATCAGTTTTCGTGTATCAAACTGGAACACAGTTTAGGTTTAAAGGACTTTATTTTTTCATAACAACATAGTTCACTTAAAATGTGATTCACAAAAATATCTTATTAAATACAAATACAGCTTTAGCTTAGGGCGACAGGTTTCATACTATTACACCTAAATAATTTTATTTCACAATCAAAAACGAAAAGAAAAAGAAAGAAAAGAAGAAAGAAAGAAAGAAAAGAAAATAAAAAGAATCAATACATCTCAGTCATCCCATTTCTCGTTCTGTCTGACATCTGTCACTACCGGTCTAGGGCAATCGTTCTTAAAATGTAGAAATGTCAACAAGATCCGCCTAAAAAACCACCAACTAACAATAAAAAAGATATCAACACACGTGACTATATTTTTTTCACCAAACCCATTAGATCGAGAGCACGTTTAAATACAGGTAGGTAAACCGTTTCTATCGATATTTATTATTTAACATCGATTAGCATACGTCCTTGATATTATAGACACAACACGCACATATCGTTTTGAACCGTATATGCACGCACACAGATAGACATAACTGTCTGGCTTTTTAATAGACTTGTTCTTCTCCTTACGCAGGAGATGAACGAGTTTGAAATTCTTATTAAAGTACGGGAGAAACGAGATCGTGACTATACTTGTTCTCTGTCTGTTTGCAGCTTCCTGTCTAATATGTTCAGGTTTTCACGATATTTTCTTTTACCATGCGTGAAATAGAATCTTGGATTATAAGTCTTCTTTGTGTCGGTGCCACGACTGTATTTCAGCTCTTGTTGGGCCTGCCAGGGTCGCGGATTGTTCGAAAGAGTTACCGTGGCCCCTGGCACAGGCAACTGAAGGAACACGGGTAGGTTTTATTCAGTAAAAGTCTGACATCCCGCTCCGCCCAGAGCGAGAGAAGTTATTTGATATCACGTCCAAAAAAAAAGCTCTTGTTGGGCTAAAATTTTGCCAGCAGTCACTTTGACTACATGTTTTGGAACGTTAAAGGCAGGATAGGAATTGGAGCAAAGTTTGCTATGTAACTCCAACCTGGTAAAGTAGGGCTAACACGACGAAACGGCAGTAATGTGGATGTGGAGCTATGTCGTAAACTATACTCCACCTCCTATCCTGCTCTCTGTGTCCCAAAGTCACATTGATACACTAGAATATGACTTAAATATTTAATAGCCATTTCATGGATGGACATCATCACAAATGCAGACACACATTGGACTTCACAGAATTAGAACACACACATTTATTGATCACCGGTATCGCCTGTACCGAGTAGATCGAGCTAATTGCAAAAGCTGTAGCACCATGAACCCAAGTCCCACGCTTTGTAAATCTATAAGATTTATTATAACGACCTTTTGATTGGACGATAAACTTGTTAAGGGACATTTTTAGAACGTTTACGGCAATTAACCATATATGTGGACGAAACATATACCTCTTTTTTATGTAAATGATTGGCATGTAGGTGTGATGGCAACAGAAACGCATTTTTGAGTGAACAAATTTGGTCCTTCGAGTCACGAAATTTTCTAGTTTCTAATCTGCTTTTTGGTTGATGATATTCTGCCTCGTCGATCTAGTGGTGCCAAGCGCTACTGCTGAGTATGAGGTCCTGGGTTCGATTCCCAGGTTGGGGAAAGTGTTATTTCTCGGTTGTACCCGGGTGATGGCAGTAGCCTCTCACCTATACGTGTGTATTACGTGGGACTTATGTAAACATAGCTGGGAAACTATGGGTGTACCTACCATGGGTACTCCTCTGATTTACCCTTCGAGGAAACAAGGTTTGTTGTTATGTTATTTTATTTCGATCGCGTACAAAGTTGACGGGTTTGAAATGTACTTTTTGATTGACGATGTCATTACATTAATAATACTAATTTACATAAATATCTTTATCCTACTTTGCAAAATTGTTTCTTCTAAATCATTATTATGGTCAGTAAAATATTATTACCATTTATGAAGTAAATACTAAATGAATACTAAATTAATAAGTTAATTAACGTTTGAAGTTAGCCGATGCAGTATATTATCGTAAAGTTGTGAGGAAACTAATTACGAAATGTCATTAAATGTTTGGACTTAGTAACGAGTATTTTAATATGAATACTCGTGCTGAAAAGGAATGAGCACATAATATAACCACGCTTGCTCGCTCCTTATTGGCTATTGGAATCAACTAAATAGAAAAAAAAATCTCAATATATTTTTCTCAGGATGCCGTAGCCTTCAATTAACGTCAAAGTCAAAGCATTTATTTCAAATAGGTACATAAAAGGCTCTTTTGAACGTCAAAATTTAAAATTAAATAGAATAGAGTCTAGTCGTCCCTTTTAGAAGGTAGTTTTGTATACAGAAGATGGGCAAGAAACTCCACCCTTACTACTATTGACAGTTTGAGATTGTAGCTTCCCTGAGCTTCATATCTACCTAAACAACGGAAATAGTCATTTTTTCATATATTTTCTCAGCTAAGCTACCCAAAATGTATCCTGGTCTTCAATTTTAGACTCTATCCATATATTTGATGAAAAGCTTAAATTCGCTCATTCATTCACTGACACACAACGCACATCCTAAAAATTTCATGCTTCTAAACTTAGCGGAGGTTTAGAAGCATGAAATTTTTGCACAAGAGTTCCGTATACACCGTGTTCTGGACGATATACATAAACTTAGACCAGGTGATCAGACCATGGAAATAAGCATTTTTCATTATGGACACATGAATGAATTTTTTTTGACGTGACAACGTCTTATAAATTGGTTTGCCGGGTGACACTTCAAGAAACTGTGTTACGCTCCGCTCACGTTATGCGCTCACAATGAGAGCGAGTGAGAGGCACGCGTCCCTTCCACTCGGGCATGGTTAGCCCGCCTAAGAGCGAGAGAGACAGACATAAAAAGTGAAAGGCACGCGTCCCTTCAAAGTCGTTGTCACGTAAAACTTTCGCCCGTATACCGACTTTACAGGCAACCAATTTTTTTTTTGTTAATTTTCATACAAACTAAATACTTGACGTAAATCACGGTTCCTCTACGTGTACGTGCAAATGAAATGCAAATAGCATTTGATGGATTTATGGTTTTAATCACACGAAGCGGCTACATAGGCCAAATTAAGACTCTTTCTGACTGCATAGCTCAATTAAATTTAAAAAAATTACAAATATCTTTGTAACGAAGCCTTTTTTAGATTTGATTTCTAAAAGCTATAGAAGCGTTTGCTTAAGTTTATGGATAACGTGACGAACACTGTGTATAACGAAAGTTAGCATTAAGGAAGGATTTTCGATAATTCACCCTATAAAAGGGTTTTCATGTTAAATAGAGGATGAAAGTTTGAACAAAAGTTCGTCATTCTTCCCAACAGAAAATTCCACTGGGTATATGACATTGTATATTTACCATTTCTTAAAGGATGCGGATCTACATTCAATCGGTCTCTGTAGGCTGTAGCTGAGCTCAATCACTCCGGTCACGGTCATACATATAATAATCTCTTTGGCGCCACTTATAATCAACTGTAAAGCGACTATTAAACCTAGACACTCCATGATGGCGCTAGTTGTAAATAGGAGTACGTCAAATTCAATACATGTCCATTTAGTCCTATATTCCACCACGTACCAAGATATAATGGTCTAGCCGTAACCGTTTCAATTAATTTTTTTGGCCACCAAGACTGGGCGTCCACTGGGCAAGACTTGTAATGATTTATTAATATTGCTGTAATAAAATAACTTTATTAAATCTAGACAATAATGTTAATAGACAAGGGCGTGGTGTCTGTCAAATTATTATTCCTATCTACTCGTATCGTATTAATCTTTGTTGAGAATGGGTATTGAAAGTATCGATTAAATTATAATGGAGTAAAAAATTAACAGATATTTATTAGTTATGTAAGCAACTTTGATTAGATTATATGTAGTTATAAAATTCTGTCGGCGATTTTTTTAACACTACGACGAACCGGATGGGTATAACGATACATATGTGATTTATGATCCTTTTGAAACTCAACGTTTTGGCAGAATTTCATAAAAATTGAGCAAAGTTGTTAATTGGGGGAGATGGGACTTAGGAAGATGGCGCATAAGACCGAAATAAATGGCGTCGCATGATTGGGAAACTCAAACCCGCGTAACGGGAAAACGCGAGGCTAAAGATGAAGAAGAAGATTGCATACTTTAATTGGAAATAATAAATAAATTTTATTGCCATAAAAACAGGTTACAGAAAAATTTGAGACCCTGGCTGAGCTAGGTTAAAGTACATAGGTACCTGTATTTCAGGAGCAGGAAATGAAGACAATAGTGATTAACACATAATTCTAAAACAAAGTCGTATTCCCACACCTAGGCCGAGCTATCCCTCATCGTTCTTAACACCTCTCTTTGTATTCTAGCAAACGTTTATTCGATGACTTCATACCATATTATTGGCCAGAAAAGGCAACAAACAGATACAAGTAAGATGTTATCACAACAAAAACTTTTCCACACTCCAAGCCGCGGATATAACCCAGTCTCACATAAAAATGCATATACCCATACATATATGGTATGGAAAAATAGTTCGGTAGTGGCCGGACGCCTTTCAAATCGCTATCAGGGTCGACCGGCCACTCGTTATCACTGCGCCGTTTATCAATGCAAGCCTTCGTGCGCTTGCGCAAGTCGGCGTGCGCAAACGGTAAACGGACTATCGTTTAAATCCAGATTTTTTTTTTGTTTTGTTACATACTCGTACATTATTGGGGGAGGCTAGTATAGGGGAGCGTGTTTTGGCAGAAATGAATGATGAATGAATGAATGAACATACATTATTTAGCATGGTTAGGAAGCATGGAAGACCAAAGAAAAGATGAATGAATTGTGGTAAGGGATAATATGAAAGACAAGAGTGATATTGTGAAGGTTAACAGGGAAAAATGTATGAAAACGTGTTGCGCTGATCCTAAGTAACATGGGTCGAGGGCAGGAAGAGGATGGGCCTTAAAAGGTCATTAATATACTTACCTAAATTAATTAACAATTTACCACTTTATTACTAAATAAATATTGAGGGACACTTAATATCAAGTCCTGCGTGTCCTGGCAGCTGCAGGTTACAGGACTAACTGATGGACGCTAGTGATTTCGCCGAACAAGTAGCCGAATTCTGGGCTGAGTCCATTCAGATTACCATCGACAAGCTAAAATAAAAAGAAGCAGAATATTGAGGAGGTTATACTTTGCTGTAATATGGTATAATTGTAACAGGATGCCAATCAATTGTCTGTAAATTAACACGAGGTACTCATGCCGTCGTGTTTCAATGCTTTTTGATTGATTGATTTATTAATTGAAAACACTGACCTGCGCTAAATGATCGGCAGTTTATGTTGAATATTGTTTTTTTTTTTACTTGATAACTACCTACCTTACTTATTATTGCGGTAGGATTGTAATATGGCAATTCTGCATCCTAATAGCGTGATCTACTCATGATCAGGGGGCCTAAAAATGCCACTTTAAGCAATACCTCTAAAAGCTATTCATTTCCTGAATTCCCAGCAGATCATCAGCAATTCCTCTAATTTTCGTAAAATTTCATTTCATATTTGGTGTAAACATGACCGCATGAAAAAAATAAAAAGCGTAATTTTATCGGTAAACTTTTCATTGCAGTTTTTATTAATAAAATTGTTTTTTGCACATATTGCACACAGATCATAATATTATGAATTGTCAGTTTGTTACCATTTTACGATTTTTTATATGATTCATATTACTCGTATTATCCTATTATGATTCTGGCAAAGTGGCCTTTTTAGGCCCCCAGAATAGCTATAAAATATACATATTTTCAGTTACGTTCACCGTGATTACAACCGCATTTACAACCGTGGTTACCCGGTAGTGACGGCCCCGACTTACGAGTTGTAGGTCGTGGGTTCAAACCCAGGCAGCCGCTTAGCTTTGTGTTATTTATTCATCACCACTGCTCTCAAAAACGGTGAAGAAACACATCGTGAGGAAACCGGCACGTTCTAGAACTAAAAATTCGAAAATATCACATATCTTCGAATTTTTAGTTCTAGAACGTGCATTTACCAATCCGCACTGGGCCTGCGTGGTGGATTACGGCCCATCCCCTCTCACTGAGCGGAGACCTGTGTCCCAGCAGTGGGAACGTTATAGGCTGATTATATTAGGTCAACCCCATTCTCACAAAAGACCAGTTTCAGCTTTGACTGAAAACTTCTTACTAACTTCACCAAATGTTGGCCACATAGAACAGCAGCCAATATTTGCACCAACTTCTCATAAATAGGTACTACACATAAGACTAATTACCTGGGCCCCAAGTCTGCTAATTTACAAATGCTTCAATTGAATCTCAATTGCATCTCGATTGAATAGTTTGGCACATTTGGTATTCTACTACTTATTTAAGACCAATGGTGTTCCATTGGTGTTCCCCGAGTGCTAGGCAGCTATTAAAAATCTTTGTGCCACCTCTAACAAAGATTTTTAATAGCTGCCTAGCACTCGGGGTGTTCCCTGATGCTTTCAAGCGATCCATATTGATACCCATATTCAAGAATGGGAAGAGAGATTGTGTCAATAACTATCGTCCGATATCTATCCTGCCTTCTTTGTCTAAGGTTTTAGAGAAAATTATTAATAAGAGACTCACAAATTATTTGGAAAAAAATAACTTATTATCTGCCGCCCAATACGGCTTTAGACCAAATAGATCGACCGATGATGCTGTGCATTCTTTCATAGAATTTATTGCGACTAAACTGGACAAGAAAAGCAAGTGCTTGACAATCTTTTTAGACCTCGCAAAAGCTTTTGACACAGTCTCTCTTCCCAACCTATTGCTGAAACTTGAAACATTGGGTATTAGAGACAAACAATTGCTTTTATTCAAAAGTTACCTCTCTGGTCGGATGCAGCGGGTAAGGATAGGTGACATAGTGAGCAATGAGCAACCTGTTAAGTTCGGAGTACCACAGGGAAGTATTTTGGGTCCCTCTCTATTCCTGTGCTATATAAACGAACTATGTGAACTAAATCTTAACAATTGTAAAATAATCTCTTATGCTGACGATACGACTCTCACTTTTTACGGACAATCATGGCATAACGTCTTCGCAAAAGCCCAACAAGGTTTTGAAAACGTTTGCCAATGGTTAGCATCTAATTCTTTAACATTAAATGCAAATAAAACCAATTACATAACCTTTTCTTTCAGGAATTATAATTCTAATAACTCTGACCTTTCGCAACCAACAATAGTAGCCCATAGCTGTAACCAAATACTGGATTCAATCTGTAACTGTCCACACATTAATAAAACAAATTCATTAAAATATCTAGGGGTAACAGTTGATCGAAATTTAAGTTTTGCGGAACACATAAGCAACGTAGCTTTAAGAGTTAGAAAGTTAACATATGTTTTCAAACAGTTAAGACATGTAGCGGATCCTAAGATAATGAAAACTGTCTATCTAGCTCTCTGTCAATCTGTCCTTGCTTACTGCATCTCCTCCTGGGGTGGTGCAGCCAAAAGTTACCTAATTGGACTTGAGCGGGCTCAAAGACTCATATTGAAAATAAGTCTTTTCAAACCGAGGCTCTTTCCTACAGTGGATCTTTTTAACCTAGCTGAAGTTTTGTCAGTTAGACAGCTTTATATACTTTCTGTTATTCTAAAACAACATAAACTCACACAATTTGACCCAAATAACCAAGTACTTGCTCAACGTCGTAACTTCCAAGTCTGCCATACTATCCCTGCCAAAACAGCTGCTAGCGAAAAATATTTCTTTTTTCAAGGACCAAGACTATACAACCTTGTCAACAGAATACTGCATATTTACCACAAAACCAGAATGGAATGCAAGAAAAATATTACTCAATGGCTTCTCACGCTTACTTACCATGAAACAGAGACACTTTTAAACACACACAGAGACATCTAGACCCACCAAGAACATATCTTAGCGCGAAACTAGATTCTGAATTACATACAAACTCTCCCTCTCTCTCTCTCACACACACACACACAGAGACACACACACGCAGACACACACGCACAGACACACACACGCGCAGACACACCCCCACACTCGCACACACACCCACATACACACACCCCCACATACCACCCAAATTCGCACGTCTATCTCACTCCCACATACATTCCTTTATATAGCTTTTAAGATCTTCGGTTGGGGCCAGGAGACCCAAGACACAAGCTATGCTTAGTTTGGGCTCCTGTCTCTCTTCCAAATTTTGTACTCTGTATTTTGTAATATTGTTTTTAAGGGAGAAAATAAACAAATTTTATTATTATTATTATTATTGAGATATCATCGAACTGCCACTCAATCGCCATTGAACAATTTGCTATTCTGCTCTTCAATCGTGTCACAGTTGTGTCTCGATCTTACAATTATTGGTATTCCGCTCGTTATTTGACATTTATGTGAATCGTCTCTCAATGACAATCTTACCATTGAAGTACAATTCAACAACGATAGATCGTCACGCGTAGCGTTTGAATTGTTGTAAGATTTTTTTAATTTAAAATAATAATGAGGCCATCAACAAGTTTACGTTGGCGTATTTTGGCTTTAGCCATTTCTAATGATTGCCTTCGACGACAGCGATCATTAGAATTGGCTCGGCAACGTCGCAAATCCCAAGCTACAATGAGGCTCAGTGTAGATCCATTTCGTGATTTACCTGCTGAGTCAGAATTTATCAAAACGTTCCGACTCGGAAAAGAACAAGCGAAGGCGGTTTGTGAAAAGTTAACTCCACTTCTTCAACAACAAGGGCGTAAGGATGCAATATCACCAAATTTGAAGGTTAATAAAGTGGTGCTTAGATATAAATTGTCTAAGTATTGCCTAAGTAACTATTCTATTTTAAGTACCTACTTAAATACAATTTTTGTAATATCAAATTGAAATATTAAATAATTGCAGTCAACGAATTTGAATTAACTTTAACAAAGATTTTAAGTACTTACTTATTTAATTTGTCATTTTGCAAATACTCGTTTTTAACTTTTTAAAACTTTTTACAAGTACTGTATAGAAAAATTTAAAACACAATCAACAGTCACTTTATATTTTGACAAGTTGGTTGAATTGCAAGTGACATTTCCGTGACAGGAACAATTTTTTACTTTGGCAACACAGTCCCCGTATTATAGTGTTTTTTACAACATTTGGTCTTATTCTATCGAGAAGGCATTTCATTATAGACAATATATTTATTATGAGTCGTAATTCAATCACAGAAATGAAAAAAAAACCTTTATTTAAAATAAATTATAACTCATTCATTCATTCAGTGTCGTGGTAGATTTTAATAGGCAACACCGCGAAATATTCAACTGACACCATTGCAATCCAATTACGATTCTATTACAATTCAATTGACATCACATTTAAGTTTTAGCAGAATACGCATTTTGTCACAATGATAATTGAATTATAATTGACTCTCGATTGAATCGTAATAGTGGGACATGTCATTGAAATTAGCAGACTTGGGGCCCTGGTTCTCTACTAACATTTTATGACAACAGCACCGTCGGTGCTTTTGAACTAAAATAAGAACGTAAATATTACGCGTTTGATATCGCCGACGTACTAAACTATATTCATATAATTTTATGATATGAATGTAATATCTTGCCTCCTTTTCTCACGGCTTATCTACTAAATACAACTTTCAATTTACATATAACTAAAAAATCTAAAAATAAAAATATGTGAATAAAAAAAAAATTGGTCCTTTGATCCAGATTCTTATACGGACTACTTCTAACTGCTGGCTGCTATTCTAGCATGCAGCAGTAGTGACACGCCATCGGAGAAATATGTATGCATTTATTATTCTCGCCTCTCACAGATATAATCAGCCCTCATTGAGAACCATAATGATCATAATAAAAGTAAGTAAGGACCATCACACAAGTTGCTATATCTCGACAGTCGAGATATCTCAGCAAAATATCTCGGCAGCCCCGCCCTGATGTATGTATGTACTTATAAGCGTTATTACATTTTCTGTATAAAATCTTACATTGCCACCTTATCTGCGAACTATATCTTTACCTCGCTGCAGTGTAATGTGCAATAATTTATCACTAATAAACGCTAAGCAACGCCGACAAATTGTACGGCCCTTGATTGACAACACTTTACCGACTCGACTGAACTAAACGATGTTTTAGTACACAACATCATACATTGCTGTATTTCAATAACATTTTGATTTAGAGTTTAGAATGTAAGAGGCGATGGATTGCGAAAATGGTTGTTGTTTAATGTTTCAGTTTTAATATTAATGTGTATTAACATTTTGAGTAATGATAGCAGTTTCATAATGCCTAGCCTGTGTGCTAACTAATAATATTAGAGTATTTGCATAGTAATAGTTCTGGTATTTTGTTGTATACTTACTTAAATAGTATACATGTATGTTATATTATACTCCTATTATAATCTTTTTAACCTTCGGGCAAGATTAAAATTTACTTGAAGTATAACAACACTTAAGTTTTTTCTACAATTAAAATAGCTTTGACATTATCGCTGTCGACGTCTAGTATGTAGTTTTAATTTAAAGTTTATTAATTGAATAATAACGAGTTCCATGATCTGAAGCAGTTATGTATTGGTATGCAATATATAATTTGTGATGGTCAATAATATGCGCAGTTAAAAATAACTTGATTGATCTTTCTTGTTGCGTTGTTGTGCTAAAAATGGCATACAACTAATTTCTGGTTTAATAAGAGATAAGTTAATTACGGCTTCATTTCTCACATGATGGTTGCATTTCACATGAAAATTAAAATTCAGGACAACGTTGAGGAAAAGAATTTTCTTTGCCTGGGGCTTTCCTACGAACAGAAGAAGTGTTAATTAGACACCAGAAGGTGTAGATAAAATTAACATTCTATCAGCAATAATAAAGATGGAAAAAAAATAGAAATATATAAACTATCGAAAAGCTTAATATATCAATCTTGTTGTCACTCGTACAAACACGAAACACTTTGAAAGCGATTGTCACTTGTCTCTACTCCATTTATATAATACATTACAAAAATAACAGTTCTTTCGGTATTTCGGTGTAAATGCACACCGAACCGGTGTAAATAAACTCCGTTATTTCACAATAAATACAAAGCAATGTAATTTTTTTTCCATTTACATTTTAAAATAACTCTAATATTCGGCCGTTACTTATCGACTACGTTATATAGGCCGTCTTGAACGAAACCCACTTCGTCACTACAGCAGATCCTACCAACCAACCGGTACCAATACATGCATCCCAATTTACTACCACGTAAATACCATCAAGTGACCCATTATCACAATAATTGCATTGTTTACACCAACGTGTATTTAACTTATTATGAACAAGTAATCTTTACTACGATGGATTAACCATGACTAATTGTGTAGTGACTTTTCTACCGATTTTATCTATAAGGCTGAGGTTGCAGTGGGGAAGAAAGAGCGATTTTAAGGTGTGAATAGACAGAATAACATATATACTGCTTTTCGCAAAATTGCCTGGAAGCCGCCAATTGTACCTTTTGTAGTGATAATTGTATTTTTTGTTATGTATTTTTTGATGTACAATAAAGTATACATAAATATGTCGGAGTCATTCGTTTGACTATTCGGAACGTCAACGCCATCTCGGGCGCTGGACAGAGTCTAGCCTGAGTTCGTGGTGGGACCGACTGCTACAAAGAACGGTGTGAGCAGGGCTCTCAAGATCATCGAAACATTAGACATCGTACGAACAACATGTGCATAGAAACTGTCAGCGTTCCGTATCGTTGAGTTGTGTGAGTGCGTGATTCGCTAGTGTGACTAACTTGTTCGTAAATTATAATCTGACTAGAACTGTAAACTGTTTTTCTGTTGTGCTGTAACCAACATTACCCATAGTACGCCCACAGTAATTAAAATATGCCTGATGCTAACGAGAGACAAACATACCATCTCCGACAAATAAATAAACATAGGTTAAGCAAAACACCCCTTTTTGTGTTTTTTAAAAAATAGTTGCATAATCTCATTTGACAAAATATTGATCACGATCTCTTCTACTGAGAACCGGCGGTTGGTGTGTATCTTGTCATATTAGAATCCATTCATCTATGTAGTTTCCACTAAATTAAACTATAAATCTTACTACAACACCGAGTTTTCCTTAAAAAAACACTGCATAAATCTACATGAATTAATGATTAATTACAGACATTAATAACAAATGGCATTAATTGATATTTGGGCAGTCAGTTATAAATTGATCAATGTATTGAAAGAATCAAAATGGTTGATTTATGTAGCAATTTCACAGACTAGGAAATTACTTATTAATTTAAATATGTTTATAATTTATTTGGTTTTAATTTTAAATGCATGTGAAATGGCAGTAGGTATGCCACGCACATGAGCACGTGCCTAATTTTATCACGAATGTTTTAATATTAAAATTGTATTTTACGATCTCAATAAAATCTATTAACAATTTATATTTAAGTATAGTAAAACCCAGAAATGGTATGCATTATTGATTTCATTTTGATCGAATATAAAATCAACTTGACTTTGTTTGGTCTGACTTCGCGTATGTTTTAAAGGCATTAAAGTTAAACTCCAAAAAATGCATACCGTGCATTAGACGTAATATATTTTCATAAATATTTACAGGTACATAGGACCATACTTAATCGCCATGCTTCCCGCTCCGCCCGTCACTAAGCGCTCACCATCAAATTATTAGCGACAAACATTCATTTCACACTGGCGTCGTAGGTTCTACCCTTGACATTCATTGACTTCACACACAAAACACAAACATAACCGCTTAACTCACGTAAACTCTACGAGACAATTCTGTACCCTACGTCCTTAAAAATAGGGTTTAATTTTAATGTAATGTTTGTTTTGAAAATATCCGGATTCTTGCAGACAAAGCTTGCAACTGTGTGACATTTAGCCGATGGCTAGTTCAGTGTGTAGCATTTAAGAATTTGGGGCTACGTCCATATTAAGTGTGATTTAATTATTTAAATTAAACGATCGTTGATTTTGTTTTTATTCTGAATGGGTTTCCCCATTTAAATCTCAGAACAAAAGAATAATACAAGAGTTTAATAGTAATAACAAGATATGCAAAAGCGCCCTTGGTTTTTTAACCTAGAATTCAAGAACAATGAAAGTTTAACTACACTGGCCTGCAAAACTAAGTACTACACTTTTAATTTTTTTTTTTCTAATCTGTAGAGTTAGAGATTTAAAATAAAAAACGTTTTATAGCAAATTTTATCAGCTTTATTTAAACTAGTAAACTATATATTAGTAACATTTTTAACTTAAAAAAAAGATAAAACAATAAAAATAGCCATTTTTACCTTAGTGTTGGCATACTGAACACGAGGTTTCGGAGCCGATATTGGGTTATATTCTCCCATTCTTCAATCAGGGCCTGTTTTAGTGCCCTGAGGGTGGTACGTGGTGGTCTGCGGCTTCTGACCTAGCCTCCCTAGCTCATCCCAGGCGTGCTCAATCGGGTTGAGATCAGCCGGTCGATTCTGTAAAAATCTCACTGTGAAAACTCAAGTGAAGTGAGCTTGATGTGAGTTGTCAGTAGTGTCAATTCCTAGCATTATTTGGAATGACAGCTCACTCCACGCTCACTTCACCTAAGTTTTCACGGTGAGATCGTTACAGAATCGCACTGCAGGACTTCTTGATGGCTAAGCCATCACGCTGATACCAACCTCCTGAATATACTCTTGCACGACCTGAGCCGTGTGTGGCCGGGCATTATCATGCATCAGCATCGATCCATCACCCATATTTGCTAATTGCGACCCTGCATACTCGTTGAGAATGTCTTGGGCACATCTTTCCCCAGTCAGAGTGTCATTTTCTATGGCCACTAACTCTGTGCGACCTTCTCTTCTCTTCTTCTTCTCTGTGAGATATGCCAGCCCACGCACTGCACATGTACACTGCCTCCACTGTACTGGACTCTTTCTGAGAAGCAGTCTTGAAGGTATCGCTCACCAGGCCGCCTATAGACACTTCGCCTTCCATCAGAAGTGTAAAGTGAGAATCGAGACTCATCTGTGAACAAAATTCTTGATCACTCTTCTTTATTCCACCGTATGTGTTCACGGGCGTATCGCAGTCTCATTACTCGATGCTCTCTTGAGTTTGGGGCCACTTGCCTGTCTTCTGGGTTTTAGATTTGCTTCAGCAAGTCTTCTTCTCACTGTATTAATGTAGTCCCTTCGGGTCTGAAGAAGCTGTTGCTGGAGTTCAACTGCATTAAGGAGGCGATTTTTCAACACAGTGGAAACAATATAATGGTCTTCTCGGGCACTAGTACACCTGGGTCTGCCATTACAAGGTCTCCTCAGATGGTTTCCAATCTCTTCATACCTTTGCTTCACCTTGTGGACCGTTCATCCACCAACCCACCTTTCTTGCAGTACGACGCATACTGATGTCCAGAAAAGTCATGATCGTAGCACATTCTTCAGGTAAAAAAGGCATGATAAATAATATTTATGTGCTGTTGCCTAACTTAGCTTTTGTAACAAGACTCATCGATCAAGAAAAAAATTTAAAACAAAAACAAAAAAATGAATGGTAAAATTGTAATTCGAAAAGGATTATTTTTGTTTTTTAAAGCTTTTTTTCAGCCATTTCTTAAAAGAAGGTTCTCGACTATGAAGTTTTTATATACAAAATTAAACTCTTTTTTGAGTCCTTTTTATTTCAAAAGTATTTATCTTGTGTACTTAAAAAGTTATTCCAGTTTTAAAACTGTGATACTTAGTTTTGCAGGCCAGTGTATTTATACTTTAGGCACAGCTCAATGAAAGGTGGAAGAATATGGGGGGAGGCCTTTGCCCAACAGTGAGACAATATAGACTAACAGAACAAAAGAAAAAATAAAAATACTTTGAAGAGGGTACAGACGCCGGCAGGTCAAGCTATCCGAAACTGTCAAATTTTCCAAATCAATCTTAAACCTTAATGCTTTAGGGAGAAAGCTGAAAATCTATTAAATAAATTTGACAGATTGGAGCAGCTTGATGTGCTGGCGTCTGTACATAGGTCATGCGTCTAAAAATAACCTTTTCCTCGAAACAGAGAGAAGCCCACCATTTTTGCAAAAGGGAAAAAAAACCACACCTAATTTAATAAATTCCCTTTTTCTCTACCAACAAAATTGAAATATAATCAGAATTACTGGAAAAAATGTGGTCGAGACCAAAATTACGTAGATACACCACTGGTACTTTTTCTAGAAATAAATGTTCGTTCACAAGGATTTCAGGGAATTTTAATTAGTATGCAAAGTTATTACTGACAAGACTTTAGGAAAAAACTTGGGTAAAATGAAGTGAAGTAGTAAGAAAGAAAGCGTATAACGGACCAGGCTGTACCTAATATGCTGTAATTGAATTAAACGTCGTATTTTTTTTTTATTCAATGTCGTGTATCATTAGTATAGTCATTCTTTTCATTAGTATCAAAGGACCAACAAGTTTCACCAGCTCTTTGTGGCAGACATCTTCGATTTTAATACTATCCTATTTCCTACTGTTATAAACGCGAAAGTTTGTGAGGATGGATGGATAGATGTTTGTTACTCTTGATAAAATTTGGCACAATCATATTATATTTTATAACCAGGATAGGATACTTTTTATCCCGATATGTATAAACTTATGCAGGTGAAACCGCGGGGCGCTGCTAGTTTATGAATAATCGCAGCTTATAGTCATAAACCAACTTACTGCATACTACATCACGAATGGGTGCTAAATAAAGTGTTGTCTATATGATATTTTAACAAATAACTAAATCAGCGAGCAGTTTTCAGAAATGAATATTCGCGTTGTGTATGGTTATCAAATAACTTACAAGTAAGCTTCACCCTTTCCCGCAAAATACACCATAGAAATCGAAATAGTGCAAAAAACAAAAGAAATAAGCTAAAAAAACCGTCTGCCACCCGGATACAAACAATATTGCCGGCCAGAGATAAACCGCGAAGCTTTTTAGCTAATTGTAAGAGGCAGAATGGGAACCGTGTATTTTTTTCCTTTGCCAGTCTGATTCTTTTTATTGTTTCAACCTTTTCCTTTCAAAAGTGAATCATCTTAATTCGTTATTTTAAGAACGGTATTAATTCTGAATTTCAAAGCTCTGGGTGATTTTCGGTGTTGTGGGATTCAAGGGACATTTTTTTTTTACCAGAACGTAAACCACCTTTAGTGTAATAAGGTTATGCACTTCACTATCTGCCTTCCCATTTCCCAACTATGTTGCGATCGACTTCCAGTCTAACCGAATGCAGCTGAATACCAGTATTTTACATAAAGCGACTTTCTATCTGACCTCCACAATCCAGTTACTGGGTAATACGATATCCCTTGGTAAGACTGGTTGTCAGAGTTTCGGGCTTCTGACTACCCGTAATGACTTTCAAAGATCCATGAATGACAGCTGAGACCAACGGCTTAACGTGCTGTCCGAGGCATGGACCCATCCACAAACCGACCTCGGCAAGTGTAGCAAAAACCATTTATGTCAATATGTTTTCATGCAATAAACCATATTGCATGAAAACACATTCACATAAATGATTTTAAAACATTTTACAATTTCATGTATTTGTGAGACTGTTGCTTCATTTCTCGCAGAAGCTTTCTTGTTTATAAATAATGGGGTTTAATGGTTAATGCCGCTTCAGCAAAATGCCCCATTTAAATTCTTGAAGAGTTTTCTTAACATTAAAAGCAGCCTTAGAACTCTGCCTATTCATCAACAGGCAACAATCTTAATAAGGAGAGAACGAATTTTGTCCAAATATAAATATGAAAATATATTTAAATGTTATTTTAGAAGTTTACGACATGGCGTCTTTTGATATTAATATTCATGATGCTGTCTGTCATGTATTAATCATGAAAATTATAACATTATGTAGGTGTATTTAAAATATTTTTTATGCTATAATTTACTTGAAATTAATTAATGCTGGTCCTTTGAGTCGAGACATGGCCTGAGGCGCTATATGAGAAGCAGTAGTACCTTTTTTAAATGAAAAACATATTTTATAAACCCACTAGACCTAGTGTTTTGTGAACGAGGATCTTCCAGTGATTTTCGTAGTATGTGGCATCTGAGACAAAACATCAAAAGAAACTCGTTGTTTAGAAAAATCAAATTGATTTTTCTCGAACATAAAAATTTATATTCCATTCAACACCCTCACTTACCATCATTGTCTTCCTCTTATCCCATTTTTTTTGGGGCGCAACATGTGTTTTTCTTTTCTTTGTTTCACCCAAAAGTATGCTTGAACGTAACGTAAACGTATACCGTCCAAATTTCACCAACGGTTTGTCCAAGGAACTCAAAAAACGGTTCGTTTACTCTGGCCCCCTTGTATCTATTTATATTTACGTTTCGCCCGTTGACACACAAAGTTACAACTCCTCTCGACTTTGTGACTTACTTTGGGATCCTTTATTGTAGAGGCTTTCCGAGAAATAAGTTGGAGTAGAGAGACACTTTTCCAGGTAAAGAACGATTTAAAAATTCATCTCCAATCGTAAATTCCTGTCCTAAGATAGACTTTCATTTAAAATATGACGCAGGGGCTTGGATTATACATATTACTGAGTGGAAGCTTTCTTGTCACAGTCATGGCGTGCAGCTGTCGACTATTTTTTTTTTGTGTTCTTGATTATAAGTAGATCTATTATGTTTTTATTTTTCTTTATTATTCGAGTCAATTGTCTTTTTATATGCACGTGTTTCTGTGATAAATAAACCGATTTTTCTTTCCTTCTTATATTTCCATTGGACCTATAACAAAATTAAACAAGAACATTTCTAATCTAGGCAAATTCTAGAAAGTGTTACACTACCATAATCTTATTTAACTCCGATGTCTTCACTGATCTTAACGACTTTCCTTGAATCACGTGTTTTCCTGAAGCAGTGACCTTTCACATTCAAAGGACCAATTGTACCCTGTGGGACCACTTACCCCCTGATACGCATCGAAGGTTCCAGATCAGAACTTTGTTAACTAGGTACTTAATTAACTTGGTGATCGGTTCTGGAACTTTAAATTGAACAAACTTTGAGATTTCTCCAATGAAAACATTTAACAGAAGATTCGTATTTATTAAAATGTGTTATTTCATTATATAGTAGTAGTAGACTCTGCATCGGTAAAAAGATATGTAACAGTGTCTTTGTTTTTCATGCGACGACAAACAGCGATGGCCCATCTCTCAGCCAAGGGGAGTAACCGCGGCTACAACCATTTACTGTAGTGTTGGTACTTGTATATTAATATGTATATCTTTAGTAGCTAATGGATCATTTATTGGTCTCTCAATTTACCTATCTAAATTCTCTATTAAACATAGGCCTTTCAAAGTAATATCAATTATATTTAGCCAGTAATTTCCCGCACTTAACAACTTTTGAAACTAAAACATTTCTAGAGACAAAACTGTTTGCTAATGCGGACCATCCATCACGCTGACGAGTTTGTGTAAGCTATAATAAATTTAATTTAGCCCTATGTACACCTCTATATTCGTCTAAGGATTACAATACAACTAATTAAACTTTGCGCCCTTAAAGGTTATAGTTGAAAACGGTTAAAAGTTTCACTGTTATCGTATTTCTTCAGATGTATCTCTTCAAATACTTCTTCCTGTAGTGTGTAATTAAGTTTTCTTTTCCCTGTCTGTTGCTGACATAATGGTGTGCCTATGTTTTTATTTATCAACAAAATATTTAAATAATTTTAAAAGCTAACAGTCTTGAAACAATAATATGTACAATTTAAATAAAAAGCCGCATCCATTTTCCCGTCTTGAATCATTTTAGATACAGGTTACCTTGAGCGAATGCCACAGCAATAACCGGGCTTTTAAACCTTCTACTAAATTATATTGGTAAAGCCGTACCATAGAAATGTAACTGAACCTGCGCTTACTCGTATCAACAAGGAATCGAAAATTATAAGTTTCAATAAGAACCCGTATACCTAAGGCCTAACTTTCATAAAGCAATTGTCAATAAGGGAAATGTTTATTTTCATATTTATGAAAAACTACCTTTCGATTAGCTACACATCAAATCAGGAAAATGTTAAAGGTTTTCTATTTTTCAATAAATAGTTTCGCATTTCAAAAGCTATTTGCCGAATTAAACTGAACAACTTTTTACTTGAGCGATGATGCAAATCAAAATCGCTTTCAATGAACGATGAATTCTTGGAGGAACAATATTATGAAATAATTAGAACACATGAATGCAATAAAGAGTTTGAGTTTGAGTTTGAACTTAGTTTTAATTTTATTTTTACTAAAAATATTCATAAAACTTGCATATGACTTAAAATAAAATATCAACAGACTTTAATACCATTTCATTTAGGTATCTTACCGTATTAAATTATCATTTGAATTATAAATAAAATTTAATCATTTTTAGGTATAATTCACAGACATTACGTCTTTCTATAGACAGTAGCAATACGCACAATGTTCATTCAATGACCGAAAATTTGATTAAATCTCATTGTTTTACCAGCTTTATAAACACAGCTGTGTAATATTCGAGAACATTCACACGTATTTGTGCATAAAATGAATTAATTTTGTTAAAATCCGTTTTATGAAAAAACGTCTGCGCACTTACAAGAAAAAAGATGGAAGGACCAGTGTTTATGTCAGAAAACTCTTTGAAAGGTTGTTACTTAACAAACTACTGCGAATTATCTCTCATCCAAAATTCATCGCAAATGTGAGCCTTGTGTCCGCTCAATGACCTTCCTAATCCATTACCCCGTGTAGATTCTCTCTGTTTTTGTTTCGGACCTCTATCAGTACTGACCTTATCTATGTAATCCTAACACCCTGGTACCTTTTTGTACGAGTCGCTAAAGGAAACAAAGGGTATTGGATTGTTTTTGATCAATTAACACGCTGACATCGATACGTTTTCGGCTCAAAGGACTCGGAAAATACGTCTGAAAAATAAACCATCGATCTTCGATGCGCAGCAAACTTAACTTGTCAAACAATCTATCCATAAATATTACCTAATAACATCATGACTGAAAAATTATATGTCCAACTTTGTTTTACAAAAAAGAGCACTAAAATTCCACCCCAAACGTTATCACACATAAAATCACACTTATTACCCAGCTGGCCAACTTTCTCCATTAGTCCTACTATGCCGCCCGCGCCCCTACCCCAGTCATCCTCAGTTGGGGTACACCCACGCACAACTCAGAATAGAACCCCACACCCCGTCTACGTCACACAACTGCGCCACGAAATGGGGAGACGGGGGGAACGAGCTATTTTTAGCAATTTACAGAAACAAAAAAAAAAAATGTATTAAGTTGGAATGTTAAAACTAAGGCTTAAATTGCTTTTGGTCTGTCTTTTCGATTTTTCTGTTCCTTTGTGCCGCGGTTTTGACTAGCATAAATATTATTTAACCTCCACTTCATTTAAAGGAACTTCTTGAATGCTGATTTTTAGAGCTATGAGACGCAGAATACGTGTTTGTGTAGATATTTTGGTTACTTGAACAAGCATTATTATAGATACCAACCAAATTATATTCAATAGATGCCTCTGTTGGAGCATTCGAACAAGTTTGTCAATGTTTGCTTTCCCTTTAACACATTTGTCACGAACCCAACGGTCTCGAAAATTCTATTACTTATACACATGAACCTTATTTTCTCACTTTTCCTCTATTCTCGGGGGCTTATACTTGTAAGTCTTATAACATATTTGTCCAAAAATAGTTCTATTCTTTGTTAGAAAGACATAAAGGGCTATTTTTGACACATTTTACCTTAAGTAATATTTGAGGGCAGTAAAGGCTGTCATTGTATTCATGTGGGGATGAAATGGTCTCATGAAAACCGATGGCCCTAATAGAAAATGTAATAGCATGTGATAGTGATTGATGTGCTCTGAATCTCTTATTTATTTATTTGTGGGTCTCAAAGGTCAATCGTCTTTCTTACAAAATAAATTGGAGTAATAAGGACCACATTTTTTTGATATCTCTAGAGACGAAAAAGTAATCGTTTGGTTTTTACTCTTGCTCGAAGCTAAGGGATCAGTAATGAATAAAAATGATAATTTTATATATTATTTGTGTTCCTTTATAATTGTCTATTTTAAGAAGAATTTCAGGAAACTCTGCATTTATAAATAAGCATGTTACAATGATTGATGGGCTCCGAATCTCGTATTTATTTATTTGTGGGTGTCTGAGGTCAATGATCTTACGTACAGAATAAATTGGAGTAATAAGAATCATTTTTTTTTTGATATCTCTAGAGAGGAAAAGTAATCGTTTGGTAATGAGGTTTTTACTTGTTCGAAGCTAAGGGTCAGAAAGGAATCAAAATAATAATGTTATTTGTGTTCCTGTAATTTTTTTCTGTAATGAATAATTTCAGGAAATTACAAATATTTATTCCCATAACTGCTGCAATATTTGAGCATAATCTACTCTTAGATCATATCACCTCGTAGATCTAAGCAAGGAATATGTAAAATGCGCAGGATGGAGCAACTACATCTGCTTATGAAATTCTTGGGAAAATATGGATTCATTTTTCGGATCGCGTACCTATATACCAGACGCAAATGCCTCATGTTCCGAAGCTTGAACTGATGTATTAAAAGTTTTAATAAATCAGAAATGTATTTCTGAAAATCCTTTTTAAATCGTTAAAAATAGATCCCTTTATTTATTTCGCCTTCAATCGTATAAAAGTCAAAAACTGGTCCTTTGTTACGAAGCCAATTATCATCAATTCAAATATTTTTCGCAATGTGGCATCAAAGTGAGGCAGTAAACAAACAAACCTTCAATCGCAAAACATCAAAATCCCGTCAAAAGCTGTTATCCCGAAATAGGAAAACAAGAAATAAAAAATATTAAAATCAATCAACTGAGTAAGCTGATGTTTAAGGTACAAATTGGCGAAGGAATGTTTTGTGTGTAACGTTCCTTTCAACGATTTGAGAGGGGAGGGCGTCCCATTCAAGGAGAAACTTTAAATAGAACCTCATACCAGGAGCGTATCAGGGAGGAGGAGGTATCGATGAAAACGAATTTTTAATTACAATTTATGCTGACGTTGGGGATATTTTTCGTGGTACTGAGTTTATTAATGTTGGAAGCAAAAAGCGTAATAGTGGGCTTACAGCTTAGCGTTGATGAAAGGATAACACTTTTTTGGTAAATATTAAAAACCTTGAAGGATAATGGACTAAAGATTTAGACACTTTAATAATAAAACGCGCACTTAAATATGAAAGCTGAAAATGTTTTACATTTATAATAAAAATCGACAAAACAAATTCTTCACACTCTCCCATCCCTACGTTTCGTTTCCGGGCGCTCGCTCGATGAAACGTATCAGTATTTGTTTGTATCGATATTTAACCTCAAGCTTTATTAGCTGCGATAACGTCCACTAGAACAAAGTCTGTCGCTCTCATTGTCTGTTTGTACAACAGATTCTGATCGCTTCGCTTTTGAAATTTATTTGTTATAGATACTTATGAAGAGTTGGAGTTTATTTTATGATGGAAAATAATGGTTGGAGTGATTGTGAAAGAGTTTTAGAACTGGGAAGGAAATATTTAAGCTTCTGTTCCTAAGAACAGAAGTTTACTCATTATGAGAAGGTGGTTTGATGATAAATGAGTCTTTTTCTATATTTTAGCGTCAGTTTCCTATTGATAAATTGCTTTGCTTGTGTTTCAATTTTCTCATCGAATGCTATTCTCATTAGCCTTCAGATCCGTTTTGGTGTGCTACTTTTATTAATTGTTCGAGCTTTTTAATGACACCAATTTAACTTGTTAACAGCTTCAATCTTTTCATCCAAAACAAAACTGTTTACCCATCATCAATCACCCTGTTTATTGTTCTTTCAAATAATATTCCAGTCTTGTTCAAGAATCTAAACCGCATTACGTTGGGAGGAGGGAAACAATACGGAAGGCTGAGGACCAGTAATTGTGTGAAGCCGGATTGAATATTAAACGCGTCTTCTACGTGCCCGTCTGTAAAGGCATCGAGGAGTTTCGTTGCAGAAGGTGGAGTTTGTTTACTGTCTCTGGTTCCGTATGCTTCTAGGAGAGCAGTAAATTTTGTATGGCAATACTGGATAGTAAGTTAGGTTCAATTTCATCAGTCTTGCCACGAATATGTTGCAAAAAGAATCACAATCTCTAACATCATTTGTTACCAGCATCTTTTGAAAATCATCTTCAGAATTTTATAAACCTTTCTTCTGATCTTTCCGACATTTTCCTTTCTTGATGATCGTGATGAAAGCTATATAATATAGGCCATTTAACCTAATGGCCTATATTATATAGCTTTTCTCAAGAATTGAGCGTTATTGTTCTTTTTACATTCTAGAGATTAGCGCATTCAAACAAACAAACAAACTCTTCAGCTTTATCATTAGTATAGATTGCAGAACTCCTTAAAATATGTTACAGTCAATTATTAGAAAAAAAACATTTGCATATACTTTTTCCTACTGCAATGCGCCTGCATAGTGTACTTCTCTCAGACGTATTCCTCGAACACTTATTAAGTTAGTTCGCCCAGTGGTTATGTCGTTAGAGATCGCTACAAGCTGTGCCTCCACTGATAAACAATTACTTCTACACACATCTTGTTGCTAAGACATTTATTTGACTTGAGAAAAGTTTGTTTGGTCTAAGTAGGTTGGGTACCAAATTTATTGTGTTTGTTCTAGTTGAGGATATTTTTCTTGTTATTGTCAGTATCGTTGTTAACTATGGTTTTTATTGTCCGTTGATCAACTTTCTATTGCATAATGATGTTTTATACATAACATACATACATAATTAGCCTATTATGTTCCCACTGCTGGGACACAGGCCTCCTCTCGGAGAGAAGGAGTGGGCCGTAATCCATCACGCGGGCCCAGTGCGGGTTGGTACAGTCAGCAACAAAAGTCAATTAACACTGTTACTTTTACAAATCATCTAAATTGATACAAAATGATGCGATACATTGGTTTTCTCTATTTCATGTAACAGCAAAGAGTTAATTATTCTTAAATATTCTATTACTATATGTTTTTTAAGAATATTTAGCTCAATAATTAAGATTTAAACAACTAAAGTGTTAACCGACTTTTGATGCTGACCGTACATGTCATATGTCTTCGAATTTTTGGTTCTAGAACATGCCAGTTTCCTCACGATGTTTTCCTTCACCGTTTTGAGAGCAGTGGTGATGAAATAATTTACACAAAGTGCTCCTTGCGGGGTTCGAACCTACGACCTACAACTTGTAAGTCGCTTCCGTTACCACTGGGCGACTACTGCTCTATGCGATGTTTTATAAGTCTCTTTAAAATTCCAGAGAAATTGATCTTTGGTGTCTTAGAAGGACCAAAAAGCAAACAATAAGCGGAATATTGAATGAAAATGTAAAATATATAATTCATCGAATTACTAATTGTAGTACAATGTGCTCATTCAAAAGGGAACAAAATTGAACAAAAGGAAATTCCAATTTAGACTACTGGCAAACAAGTGAGCAGGAATAATCAAATCATTTATTATGTTCAAGTACTTAACAATCGGTGATAGTTTCATCTTTTAATGTAAATAACTACTGTAAATCTAAGTAAATAGGATTAAAAAAATAACATTACCATTGTATAAGCTATTACTATTTTACAATCCTGAAATCACCTTCAGCTCCCACGTAAGGAAGTTACAGATAATCTTGTTAGCCTGCAATCGCCGTCAGTCGCTAGTAATAGAAACAAACATACATATGCAACAATACACGTACCTAAGCCTGAACACATCTAACAGACGGGTGTATTGCAATGCAAAGTAAACCTATGTATGTCCCCTAAGGGATTTGTTTTAAACTGCAGGGTAATAGATAAATGATAGTATATTTTTAGCCAATACTGTCTCAGTGCTGGCCAAGGCCTTCCCCAAGTCCTACCTGGAACTTTTTTCTCACGCTACCTCGAACCAGCCCTCGCTGTACACGTTCCTAGGTCATCTCACTACCGTTTTCTAGGCCGAACTCGGCGGTGCCGTTTATCTTCAGGCACCCATTGTGTAGTTTATTGAAATTGTAAAATATTTTTCACCATAGTAATTGTTGCATAAAGGATTTTTTTTTAATTTACCGCTTTTCATAGGTTTAGCAGTGGTTGCTCCGTGGTTATGGCCCGGCTTACGAGTTGTAGGTCGTAGGTTCGAACCCAGGCAGGCACCTTACTTTGTGTAAATAATTTCATCACCACTGCTCTCAAAACAGTGAAGGATGAAAACACCGGCTTGTACTAAAACCAAAAACTCGAAGACTAACAACCCATAATGGGCCCGCGTGGCAGATTACAGGCCACTCCCTCTCCAAGAGAGGAGGCCGGTGTCCCAGCAGTGGTAACATTATGGCTGATTACGAATAAAAAGGTAACTTAGATAGATATTGTGTCTACAAGGACCACTAGTCTAAGACAGAAGGACCAGTATTTCAAAGACTCTTCCTTCGTGTTGAAACACAGTTTCCGCTTTTAGTTTGTCTTTAATTTCCACTTCAGCATTGCAATGGCGAGGAGATGTTCTAGTTTAAAAAATAAATAAGGGTTCGTGTACAGAAACAGCTACTTAAATGCTGTGTTGGCAGCTAAAATTTCTGAGAACTTCGCCCGCAAATATTATTTAAAAGTTTTCAGCGGAATTGTGGTCAAATATTTTTAGTATATTTTTTTTATATATTTTTTTTCTCGACCTAGCATGTTGGTATTGTGAAAACGCTAAACAAAACTTTGTCATGTTTAAATTACTTTCCATTTGTTTGGTTTCCAAGTTTCACTTCATTATTTCTCAATATTTGGCTTCTCCTACATTTAGCCTAAGTTTTCATCTTCATAAATACATACTTTCTCTGCAACTGAAACATAAAATCTCATATGAAATCACTTCCAATTTCCATACAAACAATCTCCATGTTTGTCTGAAGAAAATCGCTGCTATAGTCTCCTGCGAGTGACGCGAGGATTACGTCAGACGGCTCTGTGGCGTGACGTCACTACCACCACCCAAAGTAGGGGGAGGCAGCTGCGTACTGCGTAAATGCGTCGTTTAAAAGTACCATCACAATCCGTATAAGAACTCATCCCAAGCAATATTGAACCTTAAACCTTTCGAGACAAGTCTTCATGTTGTTTGTATTGCTGATAGGTTATATGTAGTATAGTCCGGTCGGTTAGGTCGTTCGTTTGTCATCTACACTCGTTAGTAAGATGGCTGTAGGTACAAGAGGTAATAATAGGGGCCTGGGCTATCGGATTAATGTGAAATACAAAGGACTTGAAGGTTAGCCCCGAATAGGTAATAGGTGTCCTATAGGTATCCTATATGCCTGTTTATGCCCTGACATTCCTGAATAGGATTAGTCGTCCGGTCATTTCTAATTCAATAGAGCAATTAATTAGTTTAGTATTGACATGTTATACGGCTAACTAGGTCTAAGCTATTGTCTTGTAGGATTAGCTGGAGACATCAAGACACGTTAGATCATGTCATGATGGACAGTAACTTATGTACTGACGTCATACCAATCTAGTCGTTCATTTATTTTCCACCACTGAATAATATTTAATTTTTTTATCCTTCATTAAAAAGAACCAGGTTCTTAATAATTAATTACAATCTAGCCTAAAAGACTAATAAGCAATTTATATCTAACTTAATTTTTTTACGTCATAATTATTTTAAACTTTGAATAGTGTTGATTGTACTTTACACAAATCCGTTCCACTTTCTTAGTCTGCATATGATGATATAAGCACTTTGTTCATGTGATATATACATGTGTCATTGTCACTATTATTTCTAAACTTTTTTACACTATATTCAATAATAATGTAACTGATATCCAAAACACCAAAAGCTCGTTTTAATAGAAACTGTGCGAAAAACAATTCATAGGTAACCACGAAAAAACTAAATTCGAATAACCGGAAAAATACTCTGCCATTTACCTTTTTACCGAATTACATATACATATTCCTACACTAACTTATGCATTTTATTTCCCATTCTCAGCAGGTATATAACCTTCTTCGACTAAGTGCATTACCCTAATTCAGACTTATAGACCACTCCAATTGGGTAAAGTAATCCTGACCTTATAATATGGGGTCCTCGTAAAACGAATGTAAAACTATACTATAACTTAGCAGTATGAAGGAACTGAATTTCTTTAAAGAAATAACAGGATCATATACTTGTTAACACATTTATTTTTAGGTACGAAGGAAAATGGTCCTAACGTCTACATTACTGGTCTTTCGTTTAAAACTATGTTTGATATCCTACTATCCTATCCTACTAATATTATAAGCGTCTGAAAGTTTGTATTGATGGATGGATGGATGGATGGATGTTTGTTACTCTTTCACGCAAAAACTACCGAACGAATTTGGATGAAATATGGCACACAGATGGTTTATAACCAGGATTAACACATAGGATACTTTTTATCTAGATATGCCTAAGAAATCGATACTAATATGCGGGTGAAACCGCGGAGCTTTTCTAGTAAAAATATAATAAAATGATAATGTCTGACAGACTACCCCTGAATATGCGACACATATTTCGACATAACACAGTTACCGACTTAGCCGAAAATAAAGGTCATGTCAGCTTTCAGTATAATAAAGTTTACGTAGCCCGATAATAAAATTAAAAGCAGGTGTGATACAAACTAACACTTACAGTGTCGCCTGTGCCTTGTTCTTGGCAAGAAATGTTGGGTATTTCAGGTACAGTCAACAGCAAAAGTAGATGATCAAAATCAGAAATTCAATACTAATTAACGGAGTTCGCAGCTATATGGCAGCCGTACTAGTAGTAAATGTTTGGTATAATTTACAATCACATACTTTTGAATCACTTCGACGCCACACAGTTCTGACGCGGACTCCGTTCATTAGTATTGAATATCTGATTTTGATCATCTACTTTTGCTGTTGACTGTACACTTCAGGCATTTTTATGGTGGCATGATATTTTGCGGGATATTGGAGTAGTGTGGGAAACATCAACTTTCAAACTTCATGTTTATTTACGAATTACTTACGTTTGTAAGTATACGCTATTTAAGTATTGCTATGGAGCAGTTGGTGGCTCAGTGATAATGGCTCCGCCTTACGAGTTGAGGTCGTGGGTTCGAACCTAGGCTGGCGCTTTACTTTGTGTAAATATTCATCACCACTGCTCTCAAAACGGTGAAGGAAAATATCGTGAGGAAATCGGCATGTCCTAGAACCAAAAATTTGAAGACGTGATATCTACCAACCCGCACTGGCCCCGCGTGGTAGATTATATACAGCCCACTCCCCAGCTGGCCGGGCTGGCTGGGCTGTGTCCCAGCAGTGGGAACATTATATGCTGATGATGATAATACGGTATTTGAGGAAGATTCTGATGAGACTCGCAAAGACCAGGGAAGCATGGCAAAAAAGGAAGGAGGGCTATACTCAGCAGTGACTGGAACAAGGCTGCCAATAATGATGTTGATACGCTATTTTCACAATCAATCAACTCAGATTCTCGCAGTCCACTGTTGGGCATACGCCTGTCCCAAGTTGTGTTCACACCGAGAACTCAGACTGTCGCAGTCCACTGTTGGGCATACGCCTGTCCCAAGTTGTGTTCATACCGAGAACTCAGATTGTCGCAGTTCACTGTTGGGCATACGCCTGTCCCAAGTTGTGTTCACACCGAGTTCTCTACCTTATCTATCAAGACGACAGTTAACATGTGTGTGATCTGTTTTATTATCATCAACATCATCCAAAGCCTATACTACTATTTTACACATCGACGAATTAGTGTTTTAGTATATATCTATCAAGTAGGCTATACTCGTAATTACCAATCTCTCGATATTAATATGCAAATTGCTCACATAAACACGTGTCATGCGTTAATTAACCCCAATTAATACACAATACACAGCTCAAAGGCTACATTACATACGAACACCAACATAACAATAGATTACGTTTTCTAATCCTCCATAATCTTCGGTATTGAATACTAAATGGGAACAAATCATATCTACATTGATTACGTATTAATATGACCTCAATTTTGATCCAGTTTTGACCCCTAGTTGACTGGACAAAATTTGTTACTAATGACCTCTAGTATAACCCCTTTCAAGGAATACGTCGAGTTTCCCTGTCAGCCTGTATAAACACTCGTTTTTCCAATACTGGAAAAGTGATTTCCTCCATTTTCCTTATTTTCACGACTATTTGTGTAGTCGTAGTACCTAAAATAGCAGAATATAGTATCGTAGCAAATTGATACGGAAAGCGTAGCACGAAACCTACGCAGCTACGCCGTAGCCGAAAACCTACTACGTAGTAGCCCGCTACGAGACCAATCGATAAAGGAACTTTTTCTTTCGTCTACCATTTTTTGTAAGAGTACTTATAATGAGTATAATATTTTTCAGACTGCCTAATTAGTTTAATCACGAGCGTAAGGCACTAGGTAGAATTCCAGGATTCCGGCAAAATGATCCTTATTAGATTTCTTCGATACCTGTAAGTTAGAAAACGTACGACATAATTCGCATTTTGAACAGTACCTCCATCTCTAGCTACCCCTTCTGGGGCAATATTTCTCCCATACTAATCAACCAACTGCGCCTCAGAAAATAATAACGTGAAAAGCAGTGAAGCAACAGCTTTGCGTCACCCATTCAGCATAAAGCGTGGGCGGCCACCCGCCACCCTCGCTCCTTCTCGCTCACACTTGTTTCTCTTCTAAATCGCTATCCCCCTCTGTCTGCCCACGCTTTCATTCACCACCTACGTTCCATTCAAGTATGGTATTGTATGTAGATGGCTCATCGGTTATTTGAATTATGTTGCGAGTTTCCTTCCTCTAATGTATGAAGAGAAATGGTGTTCGTTGGGTGTTATTTATTGTACGGGTCGTAGGATTGTAGGATTGATCTTGGTTTTGGTAGGTAAAGAAGGGAAGCAGTGTGTATAGGAACTGCTAATTTGCATAAGCTACCTGTTACGAAGATTTTACACACCTTCTTCTTGATCTTGATCACCTTTTTCTTTTTTTTTTTTTCAAGGAGCCCTACTACCTTAGCCATTGAAAGACACTGAGCGAGACACAATAGAAGTCTTTACATCTGGGGGCGTTTAGTGTCCCGCAAAGTGTTAATACAACTAACAATGCGAAAAATTTGTCAAAAAAATGTCAACATTTTGTAATGTTTCATTAAAGCAGAAAATGTATTAAAAAAACTGGACTCATTGTTGAATTGTCACCTGTCTTTATTTAATAGGTCGCTCATTATTATACATAGATTAAATCGTTGGATACAATAATGAGTTTATGTTCTGACTTTATCTATGTATTCTATTTTTCGTAGACAATAGTCGTAATTGCAAACACTGGTACACAAAATTACAAATGTTAGCCATTTAATTAAAGCCAGCGTGGGCTGCTATCATAACATACAATCATGAAATTATAAATGAAATAATTATATCTGTCCTTTCTATGTCCTATATATCACTAGATTATTATTACATTATCAGATAGCTATAGATTTGATAGTTTATGTACGATAACGTCAAAACGCAATATCTCACATAAATATTTCACGTATACAAATTAAATGGTTTGTTATAATTATCAGACCACAAACATTGTTAATTAAGTTCGCAGAAATTGAAGTTCGGAACGGAAATGGTAAGCCTCGCGTACGCGAAATAATATTTATGCATAATAATTATTATTTCGAACGCGAGGCAGAGGGTGGCGCGACCACGACAATAATTGTAACGATATTGACCACAAATTGATAAATAAATATAATACAAATGTGGTTCGGAACAGTTGGTTATGGTAAATGGGTTAAATGAATTGTTGTGTGTGATACAGTAATTATTGTTTTTTTTTAATATTTGTGCTGTAACTTTATAGCTCAAAGAATATAAACAGCTTTTTTTTCATTTTTGAAACCTAATTGAAGAAACCGGATGACAACCTCTTATTTATGAACGTCAAAAAATAATGACTTTATAACTATGCAAGGAGTAAGAGGGTGTATATTATTTTCCTCCTTTATGTAATACAACCTTGTTGCCATAATCTAGCAGCAGGGAGCTATAGAGCAGTGGTGACGCAGTGGTAACGGCCGGGACTTACGAGTCGGTCTTGAGTTCGAACCCAGACAAACGCTTTACTTTGTGTAAATTATTTCATCACCACTGCTCTCAAAACGGTGAAGGAAAACATCGAAAGGAAACCGGCATGTCCTAGAATCAAAAAAATTAAGACATGTGACATCCACCAAGCCGCGCTGGGCCCGCGTGCCCACTCCATCTTGCAGAGAGGAGGCATATGCCAGCAGTGGGAACATTAAGTATGTATGCCATAACCTATCCATTATTTTGCTTGGTGATTACAGCAATATCCCCCTCACAAACTCCCAACCACACTTTAATATTCGAAAGAAATTAACTAATACATTTTCGTGGTGATTTGAATATGCAAATGTGACGAACTAAATTCGTGGCTTGTACGTAATTATGTAAATAAGGGGTACCTTCGACCGGCGCCTAGTGAACCCTTTCGTGTTAGGGTTGAGGGAAAATATATCATAAAATTCGAGTATGAGGTGTGGTCATTCTCATTTGTGTGGGAACCCTGCGTGGTTTTATTGATACTTGGAAATGAAATTGATTTGATAAGAAATATTTGTTTTGGCAAATCAATTGATGGCCTATGAGCCGTTCTAACGATGCGCTATCTAATTTGAGTTTTATTGTAAGTCGTGATTAAAAATGCCAGTAGTTTTTTTTACACAACTATTATATTTTGATGCAAATAGAAACACACATTGTTCACGCACAATGGTCCACTTGAAGGACTAAGTGCGGAACCAGACCCATAACATAGAGACACACATTGTTTGACAGCTACAATAAAAAAAATTGACAATTAACAATTGGCCGGTCATAATTAATTTGTACGTCCGCAAAACCATAGGCCATCAGTTTAGTTCCTTATTAATTTGTTGGCTGGTAAATTTTTTGCAGGACATGAGCAGATACAACAGAAGAAATGGAATTAAAACAAAACCCTTTATCACTAATCTGTTAAGCTTCAGAAATTAATTAAATGAAACATCAGTACTTATTAAAATTGTATCCTCGACGGGTTAACACATTGTCCGCAAAAAGGTTTAACAAAATATGATCTTCCATTGTTTGGTCACACACGTTTTGTTGTTATTATAGTATGATGGGTTAAATTGCTTTTTCGGGTCAAACAGATTAGATTGTGGGAAAAAGTAATTTTAATTATCCGCCCTGTAGGTTTTATTTATTACGGCTCGGAGCAATTTGTTGAACGTTTTCGGGACATTGTGAAAATATGGAAATGAAAACTTCAAGCTTTGAACTATTAAAGGAGAATGGTTAAAGGGCAAAATCTATTATTCACTCCCAATTGATTAAGTGCTTAAAGGAACACCATTTGCGGCTAAACACCATGGTGTCCTAGTTTTTTTGCGTGACGTTGATCTCTAAAATAAATAAAATGTCCCTTAAAACCATCTCTTATTAAGTTGGTTAAATGTGCTAAAGTGACGCAGCACTCTATAGAATTAAGCTTGTAATACGTAACACTCCAATATGCCATAGAACATCCAAAGAAATTAGAACCAGAACACAACTCGTCAATTCCTCAGAAACTGCTATTCCATTCACGACACGTAATACAGACCTACCACATTCATAAAACAGTTGTATTCTGCCGAAATCGATCCGTTGCAAACCCCCACGATTACATTGCGCAATTGCAATGACCTTTGACCTTCACCTTGACCCCCGACATTATGCTACTGCCCACGCACCACGAAATACCAAAGTTCGGCACTACGGTCCAAAACATAAACACAACATACATAGCCGCATTTATGCGGAGACTTTGAGAAATTTCCGTTTTGGGCCAGAGATGGTTGCGGTTGTTGTGCAAATTGCGCAGTTTGTAAGAGTAGGCGGTTCATTCAGGTTTCGGTATCTGAGTGCAGTAAATATTGTAACTATTGCGGAGTTTGGACAGGGTTTATTTGTTTGTGCGCTGAAATTGAAGCTGGGTTCTGAGAAGTTTGTGTGGGTTGTCGCTGTTTCGCTTTTGTTTTGTTTTTGGTTGTTCTACTATTTTTGGGACTTTGTGGCTTGTTACTTTTTTTTAAATATAATTTCATTGTGAACTGCGTAGTAAGTTGTTGCTATGATGTTTCGATTTCATGTCTAGAGTATGGTGTTAGTTGTCTGTTTTAGGTTGATAAGTCACATAATAATAACACTTACACATACATAAACTCAGGCCTTTTTCCTATGGTGGTAGACAGAAATTACAGAACGTCACCAGCTACGATCCTTACATACTTATTCCTTACATGATAATAAGATGCTATTTAATATAACTCGTTCAAATTCGATATTCAACCTGGTTTTTGCAAAACTATTTAGGTACCTACTTGATATACAATAAAGAGTACAGTGGGCCTACTACGAAGTGCAGAGTGCGAATGTTCGGATCGGACCGACTTCGGCCAAACCGAATATTATTGAAAAATGTGAAAAAAGTTCGTATCGGCTCAGTTTCGGGACCATAGTCAATATTCGAAAGAGTGTAGGAGGGTAGGATCGGAACCAACCGAACCAAATAGTAACTTTGTAGCAGGAAACAGCCGAACACTCGGCCGATACTACTTCGGAGTAGACCCCCTGTACTTATCGAAAGAGATCAATTTCAATTTAAATAGATTATTGTGATCCAACTTAGTCTGTCAGACATGGAAATTTTTATCAGGCTTCACAACTCAAAAGGCCAAAATTAGGGCCAGTCTAACATCTACGCAGCTCAAAAAATATTCATAAAACGAAATCGATTTTTCTATCAGACTAAGTTTAGATAAATTCAAGTGGGACGCGATAACTTCAGTCTGAGGGAATATTTAGGGCAAGGACGTTAACTTAGCTCTAGACTCCAGTAAATTGGACTTTATTACAAGTCCGAGACTGGACGGTTATATGACAATCTCTACCTCAATCCGGGGGGTATATTAAATGGGGCGTACTTTTTGAAATGCAGCATTTTATAAGCGAAAATTCGCGTTGAATTCGCAGTGTTAGCTTATTGGTTTTTTTTTTCATATTTTTTTGTGCTTTTGGAAAATTCTTAATGGCAACTATTCTTTTTAGTGTTATTAAAGAGATAATTATCTACAATTGCGGTATGATGTAGACTGGTGGCGATCTTCAACTATTTTATTTTTTTATTTTATTTATTCGGGAGAACAAACAATTACACATTAAGAATTACAAAAAGATAGGATGCAGAAATGATACAAATGTGAAATCAACCACGTTCTCCACAGATACACAATGAGACGATTTGGTAAATTTTAAGACTAGCGTTGTAAACAATAAAAAAGAGGAAAATTTTTAGTAAAAGTTTAAAAAACAAAACAAAAAATATAAATAAAGCCGTTAATAATGCCGCATAAGTGGAACAACAGTATCACATTATTTTTTCAATATGTTAAGTTACATGAGCCTAAACTTTCTGTGCGGTACCAAACAGATCCAAACTGCAGAAATTCTTATTAAAATTGCTCGTAAGGCGACGAAGAGGCGCACGCAACTACAATGGGTTTCTGTTAGAGCTTTAATGGACTTTAAAGTTGAACATACAAACACGTTTTTTTTTTATAGTGTCTGTCCCAATACTTAATTACCGGTTGCTCCTGTACACCATTATTCGTAATAACTGACAGGCAAAGTTACACACCCAACCACAACAAACCGTGAACTTTCCTTGGTGAACGTTTTTTTTTAAAGGGTAGATTTTTCTTCCTTAAAAAAAGCGTCCATCAGTACCTTTTCTGACTAACTTTATTTACAACGTAATACAGCACAACTTTGTACCTCTATCCCGAAGTTCGTGAATGCCTCGCTACAGCCTTTTGTTTCATTTTACAAAACACTCTGCTTGCCTGCATAATGGATTAATTCCTTAACAAATTCTGAGTACCTAGTGCCCACACTAATTACGGTAGTGCGACATTCTAGCGCTATTTTAAAACCAGCCAGCAATTTTTGAATGAATGAAAATGGCATTTTATAAAAAGACTTTTTTTAATCTTGGACTTTGAAGTGACAGTTTAGTGGTGGTTTTGCTCTGTCGTGATGAAATAAGGAAAAGTGGCATTTCTTTCGTGTGGGCGATATAAGCTGCTTTGAAATGGGACACTGAGGAGTTGTAGCAGGTGTAGCCTTTGATAGAGCGCTATATTTGCTTATATTCTGCGTTTGATTCTTTGGCTAGACAGTTTTTGAGGTTTTCTTTTTGGAAAATTTTGCTTAGAAGTCTGTATCGTTGAACTGTGCCTGGTAAATGCAATAAATGAATATGAATAATAGCAATTTTTACCTTAGGTCTCTTGCAAATCAGTTCGTTTCGGAAGGTATTACGAAAACATGAATGCACTGCTACTTATATTACTAGTGTGTAAACCAGCTTGGGATCCACACTTTTACACATATATTATACTAGCCTTTGCCCGCGGCTTTACCTGCATGGAGGAAGGAAATTATTCTACGGGAACATTTCACAGTTCACGCGTCAGAACTAGTAAATGGGTTGAAACTAGTGAAAGGTTGAAATAGCACATCACTGCTTATCCCCATTGATGAATACAAATACCACATTCAAAAGTCAATACAATACAGAAGTAGGAACAATACAACACATAATACACGAACAACTTCATTTGGTTTTAACTCCCATACATTTGGCGGTCACATTCGACAACACGATTTCCTAGTAACGACCCGCTTGTTAGATAAAAAGCTTCCAATTATTATTAATAATAATTACCTCAACATGTTCTCTATTGTTTCTAAAGTAATTATTAGACTGATTCGGAAGTCAATTATGAGTATTTTACGGTTGTGGTTTGAAGGCTGTGTCGGATTGCGAGAGAGATTTCTGATTCGATTTATTTGTTTGTGTTTTGTTTTAGTTTTGTTCGATGTGTGTATTCTTGTGTTTAACCATTCGTTACAGGTTTAATAATAATACTCGTACTTCGTAAAAGAAGAAACGGAAGCGTTTGCCTTAATAGGCAAACGCTTCCGTTTCTTCTTTCCGGAAGGACCAAATTAGGAATTCAGCAAAATGACTTTTCTGGACTTTTTCACGGGCATAATGAAAATAAAAAATAAAGTATAAACTCGTTTCGCATTGATTAATTGGTTCTCGTTCTCGATCAACATATTTTCGCTATTACATCTGAGGCTATGGGCATGGCATTTATCCAATTCCCTCACTTGGTTGTTACGACATGCTCGGTCAAGAATTTTCGTTCATAAATTCCGACCTATCTGCCAAAAACACTACTATTTTTTAAAAGTTAACCTCACCACCCAGCAAACGGCGGCAGATGAAAAACAAACCGGCCAAGTGTGAGTCGGACTCGCACATAAAGACAAAAAACGCCGAAACAACTCGTTTCTTGTATAGAGACCACCTTTAATTTCTAACTTTATTTCAGTTTTATTATTTTTTGTATTAGCTGCAATAGAAATACACACTCTGTGAACATTTCAACTGTCTACCTATTACGGTTCATGAGATACAGTCCGCTGTGGAGAGACGGACCGTCAGTCCGTCGACCGTCAGTCCGACGGATAGCGCAGGCTTACTAATATCGGGTACGGAACTCTAAAATAAAAAGGGAAAGAATCCTGAATTTTCTTCATTTTATGAACGTGATTACTTGTTATAAGGAGGTTTTCGCTACCGTTCTATTATTAATTAACCTTGGAACTCCAAATTACCTTAGGTGAGAAATTTAATCTGGGCTCCAGCCTCTAGGGTCTGCACGCTCCGTGGCTTCATCCTCATAAGTTTCGATCCTGTGGAAATCTCGCGATAAAAATATTCTGTGTTAAAACTGGTTATAAAAAATAAACATATGGTCTGTGTGCCAAATGTCATCCAAATTCGTTTAGTACTTTTTGCGTGAAAGATTAACATACATCCAGCCGTAGTAGGAAGACCTACAAATGGGGTGAATAGGGATGCAGGGGTGAGTCGTGGCGAAACTTTGAAATGGATTTTAACGTTGAAATAATATAGTTTGTTGCCACCAAGGGCACTTAATCGTTCATTATAATACAGTAAACACATTTTCCTCACCACTGCTCTCAAAACGGTAACCAGGAAAACATTGTGAGGAAACCGGTATTTCCTAGAACCAAAAATTCGAAGACATGTGACATCCACCAACCCGCACTGGGCCCGCGTGGTGGATTACGGCCCACTCCCTCACAGAGGCCGGTGTCCCAGCAGTGGGAACGTTAAAGGCTGGTTGTGTCACATTAGAGTCCTTTTTGGCAACGAACTATCTTATTTCAATGTTAAAATCCCTTTTAATGTTTCGTCCCGATTTACCCTTTCATATACAAATATTCAACCCATTTGCGTGTGGTAACTAAATATATAGGGCAGGCGAATGATAATGATTATGGTAACTAAATAAGTAGGTACCTGGCTGATAAGGGAAAGGCACCTTTTATCAGCTAAGTTTTCAAGTAAATTCGTGTTCTATATTGGTACACCCCTTCCGAACCTTTCTGGGAAAAACAGGGATGATATTATCATTTAGTTACACGTAGGTACTTCGTTTAATTTAAGTTTCCTCTAACCATATCTTGTATGTTTTTTTTTTGATAAATGGGTTCGGGCTACTAGCAAAATCCTGTGGGTTAATTGCGTAACACACTAGTCATTTCTACAATGACTTTAATTTTGATAGTTCAACACCATTCATTGCATTATTTACGTTGTTGAGCAGACAATTGTTTCGAACATAATTATGAAGCAATGTATTAGCGAAATCCTGCAAAATGATTGAGATTATAATCGAAAGTGTATTACGCAATTAGGGCGCTGGTCTTTAATCACGACCTTCCTTGGTCCTTTTATCCAAAATGTTCTAAGGACTCATTAATTAATCCAACTATTTTTGTTACAGGTAAAAATGAATATTCATCCCTTGGTCGTGACATCGAAAATTATGAACAGTACCTACAGGCAGGTAAACTAATTGTATCAAACTGCTAACTGCCCTTTTACTTACAACGAATTTAAATTAAGTAATTTTTTAATTAAGTTCTGCGCTCCGAAGTTTTACGTAACTGAATAAGGATAGAAGGTGACTTTGGTGGATATAGCTTAGTTATCTTGGAATCGTGAGGGAAATGTTAATTAGGACGCAACTTGAAGTAGTGCTCCTTTAGGGCCAGGGATAAGGAATTTTTATGCGACGTATAAAAATATAACTTAAATATCTATGACAATAAAATTTAAATTTCAGTGATCATCATCACTGAAATTTAAATTTTAATGGATTTAAATTTTCCAATGGATCGCATGCCTAAGGATACCGCGGCATCGTTGCCGTTGAAATTTCAATTTTAATGTCATAATTTTAAATTATAATTTCTATTCTTGGCATAAAAATCCTTTGCCGTGCCGTGCCGCCAGTGGGCCGGCCCCTACCTAGTAACCGAGATAGGGGCCGAATTTTTGTGTGCTAGTGTGAGGTAGCTTATAGGTATCGTAGGTATTTCTTATCACACATAACATCACCATGAGAGCATGGGGTCACTGGGGTCCCAGTAGTAATGGCCGTGACTTACGTGGTGTGGTCGTAGGTTCGAACCTAGACAAGCGCTTTACTTTGAGTAAATTATTTCATCACCACTGCTCTCGAAACCGGCATGTCATAGAACCAAAAATTCAAGACAAACACAAGGAAGACAAGAAGAAAGAAGAACACATGGAAAGACAAAGACAAGAAGAAGAAGACAAGAAGACATGTGACATCTACCAACCCGCACTGGGCCCGCGTGGTGGATTACGGCCTCCACCCTCCCACCGAGAGGATGCCTGTGTCTCAGCAGTGAGAACATTACTTATAGGCTGATTATGCTACAACATCACGCCTCTCATCCTCGAAGGGATGGGCAGAGGTGTGTAGTCACACACATAACGACGAAGTGCGGGAGGGTATTCCTTAAGGTTTCTTTTTATAAATACCAAGAGAAAACTTAAGTAATTCATTAACTAGGAAACAAAGAAAAACAATAATTATGATTTGAATTTTTATTCTGGTAAATTACTCGTGCTGGCTTTATATCGTTGCGAATATTTAAACATTAATTGTCTTATCAATTCACAAATTAAGTCAATCCTACAATAACATCTCACATATAGGTAAAACGAGAAAATACAAACAACAATTAAAAGACCCCGAGGGCATCGATAAGCCAATGTTTAACAAAGTTAATTAAGAACTAATATTTTATTTACTTAGCAGTCTTACCAAGGGTGGTACCCAATAACAGAGTTCTGGTGTACAGATAGGCAGTCGCTCCATGTATTTTACATGGAGCGACTGCCTGACTGGCTGCCTGGCTGCAGCCGGTTAGACTGGAAGCAGACTCTAATATAGTTGGGAAAAGGCTACGCAGATTGATACGTCATTTTGTATTTATCTTTTAATGTGGGCATGAATCTTTTGATATGTCACATATATGAATCACGGTTCAAGTACTGAAGCAATTTTTAAATCTGATGGAGAGAATTTGCTTTGAGGGAGACGAAATATTGGGAACTTGGGTAACAAAATATACCATGATATAACATCACGCTTCTAATTCCCGGCATCTAAATCCAATTACTAGTAACCAGCACCCTAATTGCGTAACACACGATCAATCGGAATCGGTTTAATTTTGACAGTTCAACAACATTCATTGCGTTGTTTACGTGTTGAGCAGACAATTTTTTCAAACTTATGAAGCAATGGATTAGCAATTTGCTTCAAAATGATTCAGATTCCGATTGATCGTGTGTTGCAATTAGGGTGCGGGAATAAATCCGGACTCTGGGTTGCTACTGAGCGATTCCTAATGGGTAAACCCAATAACACTTTGCTCGACCTGGGAACCGAACCCATGATTTGATGCTCAGCAGTAGCACTTGCCACCACTAAACCAACGAGGCAGCCTAGAGGCAGGTAACAAATATTTATCCTGCTAATATTGTAAACGTGGAAGTTTGTATGGATGGATGGATGGATGGATGTTTGTTACTCTTTCACGCAAAAACTACTGAAAGGATTTGGATGAAATTTGGCACACAGATAGTTTATAACTAGGATATATATACGTGGGAATATCGGGATAAAACTATCATATATGTTAATATGATAGTTTTATCCCGATATTCCCACGGGATCGAAACTTATGCGGGTGGAACCGCGGGGCGCAGCTAGTATCTATACCTATATTTATAAATAAAACAAAGTCGGGTTAGTTACATCATTTATAACTCATGAACGGCTGGACCGATTTTTATGATATTTGTTTTTTTGGTTTTGTCTCCGCCCCGAATAGCAGGATAACTATCAAAATAAGGGACAAATGACAAAAAAAAAAATAAGATAATTCATATTCTGAGGCGGTACGAAGTTCAGTTCCGGGTCAGCTAGTATAATATAAATATTAGTTAAATTTTTACTATCTATAAATAACATTTTTTTAATGACATAAGGCACACGATGTTGACAATGTCCTATTTATATTAATACTGTACACATGAGACCAGTTATCAGCTCACGTTTGATAAACAATGTACATATAACTATTTAATTGTAACTGTTGCTACACAATTAGCGAACTAATTAAAACTGGAGTAAACATTAACAGAATTACCGAGTTATTTCCTACTGCTTACGAACTGTTTATTGAGTTTATTCGCCTTCTTATAAAAATCAATTATTTTTGGTCGAATTCTTTAATAAAAGTTCCGCCTTCAGTCATTATTTTTGGTCCTATGGTCCGAAGTGCCGATGCTTGTAGATTTTGGGGAACGCGGATTTTCTCGCCTCAGTAAACTGCGGCGTAATTACGTAACATATTGTAACTGTAGCAATGGCTTTCATTTTGACAGTTCAACAACATTCATTGCGTTATTTACGTTGACAAATTTTTCGAACATATGAAGCAATGGATTAACAATATCCTTCAAAATGAAATGGATTGTGATTGAAAGTTTGTTACGCTATTAAGATGCTGGTTAGGTTTACTGATAAGGTGCCTTTGATAAGATTAAAGGATAATTAGGATTACTAGGTTTTTTTTTAGTCTTTTAACGTACTGTATACTGCTTTTTGAACTAAATGGTAATTAATCGTGGACTTAGTTCATTGCTATTTTACCTTGATGTGATGCGTTCACCTAAAGATAGATTCAAAAGACTTATCTGGGAGCTACGAGGATGTGAGCCATAAATACTTTTACCAAAATTGTTGTCTCCAAAATTGAACTAAAGACAACAGTAACATAATGGCCGGTCCTCGTGATTTTACTATTAAAGTACTACAATAAATATTTTGGCTTAGCATTCAGAACTTTGAACTGCACACGAATTCTATAAGTGCTAAACTCACTACTTACAAAGACCATTATAAATTCTATGCTACCAACCCTAACAATTCAAACGACCAGCTTTCTTTGACCTTCCACCCCTCTTCTGCTTCACCCAATTTGGAGCCTACGGGGAAAACGTCACCAAGCGCATAAAGACCAAGCTATATTGGTCGTAATTTTTTCTAGGTGTCTGGCAAACCGCCCAATAGGTTCCAAATTTAGAACGTCGCATCTTAACTCATTTGTTTCATGAAATTGAACTATTTATTGATGATATAAGGTTTATTTTTGTACTGCATTACTGAAAGAAGCGTGATTTTGGATGCAACAGTGGTCACGTGCTTTTGGCGCCAAGTGTGCAAATGGTATTTTCTGTAGGAATATAGTGCAGACAGTGGAGTCATTTGAGTGGGAAAATTTCGGCCATTAGATCGAAAATAAAGTGCGTTGGACAAGCATATACCTATTATTTATAATGTTTATATACCTATGTGAAATAGTTATTTATGTGACAGAGCGGATGAATAATATAATATTGAGTAGGCGATATTATGTCGAAGTGTTACTATAATGGTAGACAGTGTTTAAGAAAAAACATACAACAAAATGGGTAAGTGAAGATCTAATCGTAGTGGTCCTTAGAATAGAATACTCTTTACTATGTACACCATATAAATTACAGATATAAATATAGAAATTTTACAAAGGTGACAGCAATGGGCGGTCTTATCGCTAAGAGCGATCTTTTGAAGACACCTTTGGATGGATTAAAAAGGGGAAGGAGAGACAATATTGCGGGTAATCTGTGGCGTACCATTTACATAATACAATAAATACATACATGAAGCATATTATACCAATCTACATAAATAATCATCAATAATCATGAAAAAGGAGCAAAGAAAATATAATTCGAGATTCATTCAAAAGGCACAATTAATCGTTGAAAAAGATCTGATATTATTTTATCATTTATGTAACACACAGTAAAATATATATGGATATGACATAATTATAATTTGAGTACAAAGGTACATTTTGACTTACAACATCACCTTGGATGATTCTGTAAACGTGTTGTAATTGTGGTTTAAATAAATAATGATGTTTAAGGAGAGAGGAAGTGTTTTTAGAGCCCTATTTCTTTTTGTTTTTCTGCATGAAGAGCATAACAGTACCTAACAGGTCATATTTTCTTTACGCGTTTTAGTTTAACAATTCAAAACAGTTAGAATAGAATAGAATAGAATACACGTGCGTGTTACTATAATATACGTGCAAGTTTACAAAAAAGGACAATAAATTACCGAAACCGGTAGACCTGTCCTTATTTGTATGAAAGTCCTCTTTCGCTCACAGAAAGATAGGGTTACTTTGACCCACGAAAAATTTGCGTATAATATTACCTTCGTCCTTTTGTGACTCACAAGCAGTTCTTTCATGTCAACTTTCATAGTAACTCGGTACTGTTCTCGAGGTCACTTCTTTTTATACAAAATAAACTTTATCTCTCACAAGATAAGAGCGAATTTCTTTTAGTTTAGACGGATCCTGACCAAGGTTGATATTTAATTATGTTGCTACTTTTTTTATTCCTGTTTGGAGGCTCACATATTTAGTTTTGTTTTTATGTTAGAGTGCTGACTGGCACATTAAAATCAAATTAATCTAATGCTCTATTATAATGCAGTTTGATTAATTATTATTAAACGTTAGCTTAAATTCCGTTTCCATTTCCTGATTGAACTTTTAACTTTACTTTACTTTAACGGTTACGTCTATTATTATTGTTTGTTGTAGCATATAACCTGACAACGTGTTTTATAAAATCATTATAAATAGTTTTTGTCTGTTTTTCACATTGTTTTTGTACAAACTACTACAATAATTCCTTTATTAGATTTTCATCTTTATTGCTGAAGCTTTAAGGTTCAAGGTTGATTGGAAAAATTTGAATCGAAATTTATTTTCAGGATAAGACTTATTCGGTATAAAAGTTTAGTTGAATTCGCCCTAAGCGACACGCGCTTTACTTGTGTTTACCAAGTGTACAAACACGCTGTGAATGTGTGTGAAAGCGCAGGAGCTCTTGGTTCAGTCCGAGCATTATCTCGGACTGAACCAAGAGCTCCTGCGCGAAGTGTGTTTTGGACTAGAATCACATCAATTTTTTGGTGAATATTGAAAATTTATCATTAAAAATTGCCTTTTATGTGTGAAATAAATGATTTGATATTCTACATGCTACAGTATAAGTCCAAGCTAAACAGCCATAGGTATTTCTCTTTTTGCTAAATCCTTATGTAATCCACACGCATAATAAAGCGTCCATTATTACGTATGGTGTAGGCCAGTGACCGATATACAACATGTTCTATTTCTATCACAATGTACATATTTCTATTTGTACCTTCGCGTGCAGAATGCAACCTTATGATCGTTGTGGAGATGTTGGCCTGAATTGATATGTGTAGTAAGTAAACATGGAAACGTAATCACCACTTTTTCTTCCAAGTCAAAGCATTTATTTCAAATAGGCACATAAAAGGCACTTTATAACGTCAACAGTAAAATAGAATTGATTCTAGTCGCCTCTTCCAAAAGGCAGTTTTTTATGGAGAAGAATAGGCAAGAAATCCACACATTCCGACCACAAACTCCTTATTTAGTATCAGTACTTAAAAATCTAAGTATTATAAATTGAAGTCGCTTTTCGTGTCCGTCTGTGTAAAGCGTTGTTCTTTTAAATTTCGCAACGGATGTTGATGCGGTTTTCCTCATCGTTCAGGGAATCTATTCCGGAAGGTTTTACTTTACTATATTTTTATATTATATTATATTTTTATTTACATTACTATTTAACTTAATAAATCATCATGAAATCTTGATTTCTGTCAAGTCATAAATCCGTGGGAAGCAGGGGCGGGTCGTTAGTTATCTTATAAAAATAATTATTTCATCATCTGCCTAGCCATTTCCCAACTATGTTGGGGTCGGCTGCCAGTCTAACCGGATGCAGCTGAATACCAGTATTTTACATGGAGCGACTGCCTATCTGACCTCCATAACCCAGTTACTGGGTAATATGATACTCCTTAGTGCTCCGCTTGGTTTGTATGTTTTGTATGTAGGGTTTAAATAAAATCTACTGCCAAATTCACAGTTACTTTCAAATTCACTAAATTACAAAATCCCTCTGCCGCAACTTGCCTTTAATGTCTGTCTGGCACATAAACCCGACGTCACACCTCATAATCAAATAAATAAAAATAAATTTGGAAGACATGCGGACCGTTACAAATTTCCAAATGACCCAGTGAGTTCGCTTTGTGGCAAACGACATCGCGGCAGGCTTAGGCGGAGATGGCGGGATCAGCTGGACTCCTTTAACCCTTCGTATGAGGTGGATCCATGCGAGACACAATGGCTATTTGATTGTTTCTGTAATTACGGCATTCGAACGGTTAACAAAGATTGATGGCAGCTCTGGACAGACAAAGGTGGATGGAGAATAGGGAGGCCTAGTAGGGCCGAGGAGGGGTGGATATACGATAGCTAGTAAAATATATATATATCTAACTAAATAAATAGATGCTTGTAACACAATTTTAGTTCAAAACTCGATAACGTCGACCAATTTGTTTTATTTATCGGCGGCGCGGCGCACGACCTTGCAATATCTATGCAGTTGCGCGATACATTGCGTAAAATATTTGACCTGCAGACTGCAATGTTTACTGTAAAAACTTACTTCTCTATCTGTAATGTAAATAGAGTTTTTTGTGTGTAAAACGTTAGATTAATAACCAATGAAAAACGTTTTTGTAAGGTGACGTACAGACGCAAGCTACCCGAAACTGACAAATTTTCCCAATCAACCTTGAACTTAATGCTTTAGCGGATAAAGTTGAAATCTATTAAAGAAATTTGACAGATTGTAGTAGCTTGATGTGCTGACGTCTGTACACAATATATTGTATTGATTGCATACTACAAAGTAATTTTAATACTCGACAGCTTAACAAAGTAAAAGTTAAGTCAACAAAATAAAAGCTCAAAGGTATATGTGCTGAGAGTGCATACTGGATGTACTCTCAGCACACGAAAAAACAAAAGGCATCGCGATAAACAGCACAGACATCGCTTTCAATGTGCACTCACCTTTAAACAAACCCTACAATACAGGCTGATTGATTTTAAAGAGTCCAAATAAAAAAATAAGTACACTCAAATTGGCCGATCGTTATTTTTATACACTGGTTAAATATATGGTCATTACTATATGGTCAGGTGTATAAAAGTATGGCCTTGCTGTTCGGCCTTCGTGCTGTACCTTTCCATTGCAAAGTTCAGTATTCCGACACGTTTTAAATAATTAGCAGGTCTTTCTCGAGTGTACCATCTTATTGTGGCTGACAGAATGATATTTAAATGATGTACAGTTGTAGACGTCGGTGACCTTGAGCTGGCCTAGCGTAGTATAGAATTTCAATTGAGTAAGAGGTCAGCTTATACTAGTTTTGTTATCACTGACGAGCTGTCAGCTGTACCTACCTCTTCTTTTATTTCAAAGACACAGACCTATTATCTTAATATACTCTGTTCGTGTGCGGTCAAATGTCAAATCACTTCTCTACTGTGACGATTGTTTTTTGTTATTATGGTCGAAGAATCACAACAGCTCTCTAGCTTGGCCCTAATATTCACTATAAATAATAAATATCCCTGGACATTTCACACAGCGCCATCTAGTCCCAAGCTAAGCAACCTAATGCTTGTGTTATGGTAACAAGATGGCTGATAAACTACTTATATACATTTTTTTTTTTTTTGTAAATACATACATATTATAGATAGAAAAACACCCAGACTTGGAACAAATACATGTAGGTCATACAAATATTTGTTCCGTGCGGGAATCGAACCCGCGACACGCAGCGCAGCAGCCAATCGCTTAACCACTGCGCCAACCGTGCCGTCAACTATAACTATGACCACTTAACGATTCCTTGCTGCGAAACCACTTCAATTCCTTAGTTAATCACGACATCTGCTACTAACGTATTCTCTATGACACAATGACGTGGTTTGAACTGTCAGAATACATGTTTTCCGTACGGTTGACATTCCGATTCCTTGCCGTTACTAAGACACGATATTGACATGGTTTGCACGCGGTAAGATTTCGCGGGGAATAATACAGAATTGGGGCCCAGCTGTCTAGCTGTTGTGGTTGTTTAAAGGAAAGATCCTTGTACTTATAAAGAGTTGAAGATCAGAGTAGAGAGATGTTGTTATTTCAATACAATTTCACGAAAGAATTTCTCAAGTGTTTACGAATTACGCTTGAATGACATTGACTGGGAGAACTTGCTGTGTGAGTCAATGTCATTCAAGCGCCAAATGATTATTGTATAATAGCACTGTTTCTACATAGCATGAGATTAGTTTACTATATAAAAAGTGCAGTTTTTCATCTACCGACGGCATAATCAGCCCCACTGCTGGGACAAAGGCCTCCTCTCTGTGTGAGGGAGTGGGCCGTAATCTAGCACGCGGGCCCAATGCGAGTTAGTAGATGTCACATGTCTTCCAATTTTTGGTTCTAGGACATGCCGGTTTCCTCACGATGTTTTCCTTCACCGTTTTGAGAGCAGTGGTGATGAAATAATTTACACAACGTAGAGCTCCTCTGGGTTCGAACCTACGACCTACAACTCGTAAGTCGCGGCGCTTACCACTGGGCTACCACTGCACAACCGGCACCCATCCTCTTTTCATGATCTTTTAATCACCTTTTGGAAAGGACCCCGCGGTCCATACATCACCTTAGCATGTGTTGCCAAACATATATCATTGTAGGTATAATCAACTTCTGTATTCTATCTATCTATCATCATTGTTATATCTGAATCAAGAAAAGATAATCTCTAGAAAGTCCCACCAACTCCGTCTATTTTTAATTTGCAACACTTTTGTTTACTAAACTCCATTTTCCACTCTTTTCTTATCAGTTATGTATTCGTTATCAAATCATTTTGTTATCAGTACACGTTTTAAAGTCATGGCCGAATCATAGTCTGTCCAATGTGTCATTGACTGACACACGACATTTATATAAAATTGTTGACACATAGGTATAACTTTTGTGTCCAGCGATCAAACGAGATAAAGAGTTAAATGATTTAGGTAGCAGATCACAATTAAGAGGTAGAGTGAACTAATCCTTTTATAATCGAAGAAAACTGCTATCAATGTGCAACTGATTGTGGTCAATCGAACACAGTCCTTTCTTTTTTTGCCTGCGGTAATCTTTATGGATATCCTCAGGACAGGCGGAGGGGTCTACCAGACCTTCCACCGTTGCACTATAGGAAAGCCACTGTATCCAATATAAAAAATAGGTAAAACTAAAGTTTTTTAAGATGTTTTTCAGTTTTATTGATTTCGTCCTGGCCCAACAAACATTTAGGCGCTAAGGGCAACCTTTTTTAGCTCGCATAGTATTATAAATGATATATAAGGGCTGCGATAGTAACATGCAATTCTACTGTGGTGTTAAGGATAAATAATTAAACCTTCAAGAGCAATAACAGTTAAAAAGAAAAAAAAAATAACTTAAGGCGGTAGCATGGAGTTGATGGGAACCATTTTATAGCTCATTCTTATAACTTTAAGAAGCGTAAAACATTGAAAGCAATTGTAAAGTGTCTACTAACTCTTACTAACGGCTGATGCCTTTAAACAGAGTTAGTTAGATGCTTTGTAACACCTTAAGGCTTACTGTTATAGCTTTAAGTAGCGTAAAACACTGTAAGTGATTGTAAGGTGTCTACTAACACTTACTAACAGCTGATGTCCTTAAATAGAGTCAGTGAAATGCTTTGTATCACTTAATGAGCTCTATCGAGTCCTAAGAGTTAGCAAGAATGCTATTAGTGTCATAAAAGTGTTAATTATAAACCCTGTAGAGCTAGCTGCTGCAAGAGTCAGAAACCACCTTTATACAATGATTGATTATATAATGGGGTTACTTGGTCAACCTAAGGTAATACAATGGTTTTTAGAAATACTTCTTTATGGCGGCAAGAAATATGTGCAAAGATTATAACTCTTGATTATTACTTTACGTTGAGCTAAATAATTTTATATCACCTAAATACATCTTAATATAACCTAACCTCAAATATGATGTTTACACTGTGCAAGAAAGAAAAAGTATTTCTTAAAAAAAGAATGACAGTGTTTCGTAAATCAATAGATTATGATGTGATTCCAGGGAACAGTCCTTATATCAATGAAAGTAACAATTACAGTCAGAGTGACCTTGGTACCGATTTATATCTAGTGCAAGAAACAAACATACAACAAGGTTCCGTACAACAGGAAACTGATGACGAATGATGAGTATAATATTTTGTTTCCTCTCAGTAGGGCAAATACCTCGGACGACGAGAAAGACAATGAATATATGCAAAACATAAATTTAAAGTATGATTTACAAACATGGGCTCTACAAAAAAATATCAGCCAAGCTGCTTGAAAACATTTGATTTTAATTTAAAACAAGAGATTTATACCCTCGAACGATTTTACAAACACTGGCAGAAGTTTGTCTTAAAACAATCGAAGGTGGTGAATATTGGCATCATGGGATTATCAAGCCATTATCTATTATATATGTGTGCGCGTACTGTGCTGGCTCGCGAGCCAGCACAGTACGCGCGATATTACGTTAGTTGTTCTAAGATTTGTGTTTGATTCGATAACAGCACGTTTTGAATTACCAAACTTTGATCTAAGTTAGCACAGCACTGATGTTGATTAGTGTTATTTTGAATATCAAACAAAATATGAAATTCATAAACTTTATTATCTAATCCAACAGGGGTTCAGTTGGTATTGTGCATGTTTCAGCAATCATTTCACTGGATCCTGTTACAGGAGATACGTTTGCGGGATACACCTACAAAAAAAATTAAGTTAGAGTAAATCTGTAGGACGATTACTTTTGAACAGAACCCTGAAAATATTCAACTTACAGCTATAAAATTGTTGTCTTTTCACTTTTAAAACCATATTGTAGAACTACAAGGGGCATAGAAGTGCTAACAATCGGTCTTTAAGTTACTATATTAGGAATAACAGAGTTATCAGGATCTTTAAGTAATTTAGAATTGACGCCATTAAAGAAATAGTTAACCTATACAATTTTAAAAGAAAAAAGCTGTTTCTAATCACTTTTGCCCCACTTATTTACTATATTATTTTCAGTTTTCCATTAAAATACCTAAATACTGTACCAGGAACTATTATTCATCATAATTGAAATGAAAAATTAACTGAGGCAGTAAATTTTATCTATATATTATCATCAAAAGCAGTTTATTTTTGAGGCGCTTCAAAATTGAGATGAAAACATATATACATTGTTACAGAAAACTTACCATAGCAGTGAGTTTTAATAATTATAACACTAGTCATCTAAAATACATTAATGGACTTACCTGTTTTATTAAACGTAAAGTCACTTTCAAACCCTACAAGACTATATCACTAAATCGGGGATGAATATGCGTACTGGTTAATATTTTAACACTATTGACGGTAACAAAAACACAAAAGTTATGAAAATAGGTGAAAAAGTTGGCGCTTTGGGTGATGCTCACTGCTACTAAGTACCTACAATATATTCTCAAAGTATATATTGTATCGAAGAAGCACTAATATGTTACTAAAAAAGTTATTAGAGTGGATTTCATAACTATATTACTAACATAGCTTGCAGTTGTAACCTGCGTATAGCTTACAATATACTTAAAGTGGTAAGCACTGCTTCAATAGCACTATTGTAGCTCTTTATTGTCACTCATTTATCATTACTTTATAACTATTAAGTCACTTTAAGCTCTAAAATCGTGGGCCCAAATCAGGGTTATAAGACAGTTAAAACGCGCTATATCACCATATGTTAGAGCATATATAGGACCTTAGGTTTTTAAAATTCTCTTAAACAGCTGATGTAGCACTTATTCTTAACACCAAAATGTTAGTTGGGGGAACTTCCCATTAAATTAACTAAAAAACTATAAAAATAAAAATATATTTAACCTAACCCAATCGAAAAATTCCACCATATCGCTGTCGACTGGTAATGTACCCAAGAGACAGGCGGCGTTGCCACATTGTATGGCAATGCTTAGCCTCTGGTCAAATATGGTTATGATAGCTTTGCTGCTTTGTTGCTTTCTCTCTCCCTTTTTCTTCTCTTTTTGTATGCACGTGTTAGTGTGATAAAAATCTATTTTTTCTAACTTTTCTTTCTTACCTTTCTTTTTTTCTTTCTTTCTTTGTTTGAAATGATATTAAGTCAATAAATAGTAGAAGACTTGAACGTATCGATATATCAAGTTCAGTTCACGAACACATTCAAGCCAGATTACTCGTATACCGGACGCGCGACGGTTCGTGAAACTCCTGTCATTTGTTGCCTCTATTTATCTGAATTATGTAACTTTTTTTTTCTCTTTGATTCATTGATAAGGATTCTCTCTATCTGTTTCAGTCGAAGTTCGCGTTACTATCTTATAAACACGTGTTTAAAGCACGTGTTTATTTACTTTGTTGATTGTTTTGCGTTATGCTTATCGGTATCTTTTCTATTATTGACAAAAAAAAAGTTATTTTAGAAGAGATAATCAGTAGCCGCGTGGGGCTGTGGGCTTGGCAAGTTTCTTTACCGCCAAAGAGCGAGGTATTTTCCTTTTTTTAGTTAACCTATATTATCCCACTGCTGGGCAAAGGTATCCCCATACACGTCAGTTTTCCTTGTGTTACGCCGCTAGTCGGTCAGCAACAAGGCCAAATCGTCACGCCAGCGTTTCTTAGGCCTGCCTCGGCGACGACACCCGTCTTCAGGCAACCACTGTGTGACATCCTGGCCCATCTGTTTTGATGCATCTTACACGTATGATTCGCCCAGAGTTTCTTACGTGCTGGTTTGCTATGGAATGGTTTTAGGCGATGGCAGTCGAATATCGGTTTGACACTTATTGCGGAGTTGCGGACCAAACGAACAATTCCTGTTACTATTTTACAAATCAAATATAACTCGTAAGTCGTAACATAATCTACTTTTAATTAATTGAGTTATAGGGCATAGGTATTTATTATTGACATACTCTGAAAACCTACTCTGTTTACCATACCTACACGTGTACAGTCTGATAAATACAGAATTTGCGATAAAACATTGTACCTACCTATCACGTTTTGCACACCACCATTCACCACAACGCTAGTTTTTCATCCAAATTGATGCTTTGTTAATTTTCCACTACCGCTATGATACCACAAACCGACAGTGTGCAAAACTACGTAGATAAACAAAAACACATCAAAATATAACGCAACGATGCGTTTTAAAAACAAATACAGTACTATAGTGACAACAATTTAAAACAGTATGCTGTGGTCATGTTTAGAGGATAAATGAAAAGCGACCAACAAAAGATACAAGAAACAACAAGGCAAGGCAAGTTCTAACAGGGCAGATGTGAATGTAAACGCTGGGAAGGACACCCTAGGAAGACATATACCTAGTGACCTTATTGGTGATGTTCTTTGTCAAAATATGTTATCAAAAACAAAACCGTGACCGTGACCATAATTATTGACATAATCACGAAACCTATTAGCCTATATAATGAAGTATGTCGATAATGAAACAATAATTATTAATCTGATAAAGACTTTTTTGGGATCTACCCAAACAATAGCAAACAATTTACAGGTACAGTGTGTTTTTCCTTTTGGAAAAACAGAGTGTACCTGTATAAAAATCATGACATTTCGTATCGATCATATTCTTTAAGTTAGTTATGATTGTCTCGATCTTTGTGAGAAACGCATTTGTTATGAATTATATAAAACAGTTTCGAACCCAAACACATTTTTTTTTCGCAAAATCGATATTTTAATTCGCCATGTTTGTTTACAAAATATAGCAACAGTATCTAACGAAAAACATACTTTAGATATAGTTTTTTGTTTGATTGAATTACATATATTAAGCTGATACTAATGCGATTGATTGTGTATACGAGCATGATAATGTAAGTACGTATTAACTTTAACAGTGATAAGATTAAAAGTAAAACTAAAGAACTTTTTAATAAAGACAATGTAATAATTGAGTTTGACGCTTACCAACTGGTTTGGTCCATACTAGCTCAAGACAGAGAGGACCGGAAAGGAGAAAGGGAGGCATTTGCCCACTGTACGGCAAACACTGTAGGACAACATAAACAAAAAATAAAACAGAATAAATATACGGCCGCAAGCACAGTGACCGCTGGGTAACAGTCTCCACACGGTGGGTGCCTGAGGACGGACGGCGCTGCAAAGGCCGGCCCAAGAAGAGATTGCAAGATGACCAAGACGCGTACCGCAAGGGTTGGATCCAGGAGGCCTGGAAGGATTTGGGGGAGGCCTTTGCCCAGTAGTAGGACGGTATAGGCTAATTAAATAATCCTACTTATAATATTATAAACGTGAAAGTTTGTATGGATAGATGGATGGATGTTTGTTACTCTTTCACGCAAAAATTAATGAACGGATTTGGATGAAATTTGGCACACAGATAGTTTATAACCAGGATTAACATATAAGATAGTTTTTAGCCCGATATTTCTACGCGATCGAAACTTATGATGGTGAAACCGCGGGGCGCAGCTAGTATAATACATAGTAATGGAATCCAAACATCTTATGGTAGCGGTTTACAAACAAATGTTGCGACCCTTGATGTGTTGTGACATATAAATAAAAAAACATTTTACATATTAAAAGTTGTTTATTTCTACATTTACTGATTAACTTTATCAGAGGTTGTCGTCAAAACACACTGTGCGGCGATTCTCAACTGTTACTTTGTTGCGAGTATTATTACGCTACGATGATTTAACAACAGCCAGATAACTATTTATTACTATGACTTCACTAAATGCATTACGCTACACTACTAGCTTTCGCCAGCGACTTTGTCCGCGTATTTATTTTTTTTTTTTTGTTATAACGTTAAATATCATATGACACTCGACAATACTGTAGTTTCCCATTAATAAAATAATTTTGGAAATAGGATCAGTAGGTCCGAATATTACCCATTCAAACTCAGAAAGTTAAATTAATAAACCTGGATTGTTCCACTGCAGGCTTCACTTCTCTCCTTCCATTTTTTTTAAATCTTGAGTCATTAACTTATTAAGGATAAATGAGCCCAGCTTACCCGGCCATGTGTATTAGTAGTTACTGCGATGTCACTTACCATTTTGACTTGGCTTTCGTTTACCCTACTTTTAATCACCTTTAACAATACCTGGGATATTCTTTAAAGTCATACGTCTCTTTACTGTTGCTAAAACCTTTACCCTGCATCATCCTACTGCTGGCAAAAGTCCTCTCTCCACGACTTTCAGCTCTTTTGATCCTGGACTAATGTAGACCACTGGTCATTAGTATTCTCCAGCTACTCCTGCCATCTTCTCCGGAGTCCGCCACGTCCCTTTACCTACCCATATTTATTCCAAATACCTTTTCAGCTGTATAATTATTATGTTGTTTGTCGTCATCACGTCAGTATCCAGGTCATCAATTAATTTCACAATGTTTACAGCAATCGAATTGTATCCATGACACAACGTGCATTACGATTTATGGGAAATTATTATTTAACTGTAACTTCAGGATAAAGAACTTTAATATTGCAAGTATAGAGTATGAAATACATTGTGTGTTGGTGTCAATTCGCAATAATGTCGACGTAAACAAATTAGCGATGAAGCATAAAATATGTATTAATAACAATAATTACTTTTGCATTCGATGAAGCCAAAAATGTGCAATGTACGAGTATTATGAAAATATATACAAATGAATCCATTTTGAAATAAAAACTAGCTGCAAAAATATACTCAAACTTGGCCAGTGGGAATTGACTGTACCTATATACCAAAAATTATAAACGTCGACTTGAGAACCTCCTCCTTTTTTTTTGTCAGTTAATAGTTACATTCGAACTGATAGGTAGAAAGAAAGATAATTTCTCAAACACCCGAAACATATCAGGACTAGTGCAAATGCACTGAACTGAACTCTTCAATCGCTCTCAAACCACTCGCTTATTATTATCGGGTAGCACTCGGAGACTCACACAAGCTCTCGTTAACATTCACTCGGACTCAATGTGTGATTTAGACCCGGTTTGTGAATACTCTGTATTTGAGTACACAATGCAAACTAGACGGCTAAAATCGAATGAAAGAGAATTTCAGGTGCAACGGGAGCAAGAAAAATATGAATCTGAAAGAGTGAAAGAAAATGAATTCATTCTAAATTGGGAAAAGGTTGGTAATTTTGAAATAATTCATGAAGCAGCGTAAAGATATAATCAATACAGTGATAAGACAATAAATAAATTCAGAGTTAATATTGATACAAAAAGGTCAATCAATTCAAGCATTGTCTGAACAATAACAGATGTCTGTGTGACTGCTTTGATCTTCTAAACTACACAATGGATTTTGATTCAGTTTTCACTATCATTGAGAGAATTTATTCCGAATGGTTTACTTGCATAATCAGCCTATAATGTTCCCACTGCTGGGACACGGGTCTCTCTTTTCCTCGCGATGTTGTCCTTCACCGTTTTGCGAGCAGTGGTGATGTAATTAAATACACAAAGTAAAGTGCCTGCCTGGGTTCGAACTCACGACCGACGGGGCAGATACCACTGGGCACCGCTGCTCCCGCTGCTGCCAAGATTAAACTTAGATATATCACAGGAATCTTGGCGGAATCTCGGTGGAATATATCACCATTGCACCCGTGCAAAGAAGGGTTGCTAGTAACAGATAAACAAAAAATAAAGTAGCATCAGATAAAGAACATAATAATACGATACAAGATCGAAACCATATAACAATAAGTACTCTGAAAGTTGTCACCGTAAAGTTCACTGTCAGGGCCAACACTTTTCTTAAAGGCCGACACATTTTTATTATTTATGAAGTCGATCGTAATTTGTAAGCTATGACATACAACATATCCCATTAAGCCTTATTGGAGGCATTTAACTTGACTCTTTATTGCTACTTGTACTGAAAAGGTATTAACTCATTTTGTTTTATGGAACCATCTTTTAACAAACACTTCCTTGAATCCTTGCATCTAAGATTTATTTTTGTTTAAAATAAAATCTGGTTAAATTAATGAACTTCAGTCCAAAATAAACCAAATTGTAATACCGAGGTATGTTTAAGAAAATGGGTCCTAATATTGTCCCCTGCGGCACACCCTCGTGCAATAGCTCGTCACACATTGTTTGCTGATTTTCCTATCTTTTTTTCTCGAAAACTGCGTATAGTTATGTAATAGTAGGTAGCAATACATTGGACCCTAGCAACCAAAGTCAATGGCACTCTGTTTACGCAATCTTCTAGTAAACAAACGATAGGGACGCATCAGTCGATACTTATTTTTATTGCTATGTTATTGTTTCAAGATCATTAAAGTGCATGTTTTTATGAGATTTAAAACTTTTGACCTGTTTGCAAAATTGGTGACTTCAATGGGATGTACGAAATAGCGGAATCTCTTAGCTTTTACTTTAAATAGGTACACTTATAGAAAATTGATTTCGATTTGGCATTTATCAACTAAGATAGAAATAGACCGCGTTGCCTCGATGCTCTCGTGCTATGCATGCTATTGTTGAGGTCATGGTTTCGATTCTCTGGTCGAGCAGAGTGTTATTGTGTTTTTCCATCTGGAATTTCTCAGAAGCAGCCTGGATTTCGGCCGGGTTGATGGCAACAGGCCCACCTCCTAGTCCTGGGGACTCAAACACAACTGGTGAAATGTAGTTGTACTATAGGTACACTTCTGCCCACCCCTTCAAGGAATACTGGAGTGATATTATGTTTTCGAAATAAAGGTCATAATAGATAAAATAAGAGACACAGTTTTACCCTTGAAATTAAATTCTAAAGAGAATGTAAGTCTCTCCATTTAAATCGATTTAAACAAGATCTTGGACATGCCACGGCAATACTTAAAAGGCTTACACGAGCGACTAAGTAATCCTTTTCCCTCAATTTATGAGCCAGAAGTGATCGCCATTTACTTACGTTATTCGATTCAACAACAGATTCCCATGAATATTAAAATGTCTTCCGTGAAAACTGCACTATGTTTCTGGTCTTTTGGTACAAATAAAATCCAAGGTTATGTGAAATGAGAAGAATAAGAAGGGTAAGTGGCCATAAAATAAAAATAATAAAACACTCGTAGATTGAAATCAGCTTAACGATGTAATGGAAATCTGTTTAACTGCCGTTGCAGATAGTTATTTAAGGCTTTATCATATTTCAATTGCTTTGTAAAATGGCTACGTGAGCGAGCTCTCCACGGTTGGCACGCGACAAATAATTCTGGTCACGGCATTGATTGAAGAACGACATATAAATACAATAAAATTTGATTTATTTGAATAGGACAGATTTACACTTAATCGTCCTCAGTGAATGCTTAACGCAGATGCAAAAAGGTTAGTCATACCTGTTGTAGACCTTCTTTATTTATTTCATTATTCTACTTTCCTTTTTCGTCCCCATCAACAGAACTGATATAAAAACGTCTTCCTTAACTGCAATATACGATCTCAACCAACAAAATAAAGGCACTGGGTATTACCGCAAGATATTAAGTGGTCTATTTATAAAATGTATGTAGGCAGCGCTGGCCGCTCACGGATGTGGACCGTCCTTGACGCAGGGCCGGCCGCCGAACTACTTCGATAAGGTACATGTAATAGACACGGATTGCTAAACAAAATACTTGACACCCTTGCTATACATTCATACACATACTCGTACATGAAACACTCCTTTACTTGGAATTTGGAGCGGACTCGAAGCCAGTCCCTTTACTTCCCAGTTGAATTCTTTGTAAATGAGCATTTTATTCGCTACATGACAAATATAGGAATCAAGTGTCTTTGGCAGCTGAGTCCTGTCCACTCGCAGATGTGTTTCGTCCTTGTCCCAGAGTTGGAAAACTACTACGATAAGGTATTAATACTAGTATTAGATGGCCGGAATAAATATAGCGTCCGCATTCGGTTGGTTACAGACTTGATTGGGATTAATTGTCTGTAGGCTCTTTCTTCTTCCCATACACGCGGGCTCAATTACATCTTCAGGTGTTTTTTTTGTAGTAGGGTTAAATCTTAATTTATGAATCCATATAATAGCACATATGAAGAATGTGGGAAGTCATAGAGAGAAAAGAAAACGTTATATTATATCCAAGTCAATCGTCGCTGCCTCACTCAAGTTTGTCATTGATATACATTTGACCCTTTCTTAACGTGCCGATTTGGTCGTCCTGCGGCCCGACATTCAGTCGCGTAGTCCAATCGTACACGTTTTTCATACTTATGTATACTCCGTTACGAATCTCAAGTAATTGGCCACATGGCAACGGATACATTATTTTTTGTTTATCATACATATACGTACGTACCAATCAATTAATACGAATATGGCGGCAAGCTTGTTAAACTTCTACTGGAATTGGTGCAGTCAGTTTTTGTGAATAAGGAGATTTTTTTGTAGGTGTAAATTATTGGTAGATAAAATTAGGCTCGTTGCATGCCGACACCAACGTATTTGGGAAAAGGCAAGGATGGAGCTGATTTCGTAGATTCAGACTGAATTAAGTGTAAGCCAGTATAAGAAACATTTTGACATGACCTCACTAGACAGACGTAGACACCTAATGGATACCATGTTTGCCTGCAACATTTTTAAGCATAAAATAGAGAGTCCCAGCTTACTTGCCCTGTTCAGTTTTCGTGCGCCTTCTAGAATCCCGCGTAGTGCCATTAGACCTCTTTGTACGCCATTTAGAAAAACAGTTTTGTGTGCCAATTCGCCTGTTGCAAGAATGTGTAAGGCAGTAAATGGCTACAGTGTTATCGGTTTCCACTTTGACTCTCTTGCTAAACTAAAAGCTATCCTTAATCGTTTACCAAGCAACCCCCATTCATATGCAATCATTTATTGTGTCAATTTTATCGCTGTTATTAATTTTATAGTTTTTTCTCTTACGAGTTTAACAATTTATCAACTTTATCCAATAAATTTTAATTTTCTGTCGATTTTTATTTATAATTTATAAACTCACTAATGTAATATAATTTTATTTTATTTTACCTATTTACCAATTTTGTCATAATTCTGTGTTTTACTGTTTCCAATTTTAAGTTTTTTTATTGAATATTGGCGCTTAGTAGTTAGTAAGTTAGCTAATTTTCCGAATTTATTGTTTTGGACATGTGGTGTTTACCTATAAGTAATTGTTGCGCTGTAATTTAATTTTAAGAATGAATTATGTTGCTGGATCCAGTGTGAACAATTGTTGGTAAACCTAATAAAATAAATAAAAATATAAGCCAAGAATGGGGGCCAAATACGTAAATAAGTGAAATTACTTTAACATCAACTTAATCACACAGATGTTGATCAAGTATTTTATACCTTACTAGATTACATTACATTACATGAGATTACACGATAAACAGCAGCAATTATTTCGCATATAAAGTCTAAATTAACAACACAGAAACTTGCAAAAAATTTCGCACACTCCGTATTTAAAATACTGTTTCGCACATACTACAAACATGCAGCCGGTAGAAATAACGATGGAGGCAATAGATAATAATCACAATGATGGAGAGGAAGCTATAAATATTGAAATATAAATTATAGCTCAGATTTTTCGAACAAAACCTGTACGCTCTAAGCAAGTTACACCAGCAAATTGAAGTGTTTCATCAATCGTAGACCTTTCGTAATTAATGCATATGTTTATTATTAAAAGTAGTGATACTGCTAGGATTCTTGTACAATTTATTGCGATAGAGTATAAATAAATATGACGATGTGTTGACGAATGAGAGTTACTACGCGAAGAGTTGTTTTCAGTACACTTAAATTTAATTGATTATTGTAAAATTAGTAAATACCTACCTACATTTCAGAATGATAAGCTATATTAAGCGAAATTAAATCTGGACCAACGCTTTTCTTCCTGAATTTGAAATCACTATTGATGTTTTTGTACCATCTATATACTCTTATTTTTCACAGCCAACTTTTTCTTCTTGCACAACATGCTTACCAGCTAATTCGTCATTTGGTTTTCCTCTCAGAAGTCTCACATCCTGCTGCTACAGGATCTATTAAATCAAAAGCATATAATCCTTCAAGGATATAATAAATATTACTCTAAATTCTACATTGCATCGATCCATCGGCATATTAGGTGACGTCATCCTACAACCGGTCCTCGACCAAATCCGTATGAGCACAAAGACCCAATGACCTTGTGGCCAACTAGGCGACAGAAAGAAAGGACACTAAACGCTAGTCCACTTTGGGTGGGCGATGAAAAAAATGGGAATTTTGGATTATAGTTTGGCAAACCTATCGTTAATAAGATCCCGGATATAACATTTGTAGGTCCGGGAATTAGAATTTATAGACTATTATGTAGGTGTTTGAAGTTTGTAGCTCGTTAGTATTGGTTTACGATAAACACATTGTAGCACCTTATCTACATTCAGAGTATATCCTCTTTTTGTTTGTTTTATTTACCTTTGAAGATTGATGTTATTATCAAAACTATTGACTTAGCAACTGTAATATTAATAAGTGCTCAATCTGTATTAAGGTTAATTTAAGTATCATTACTTTTTCTATTTCTCGACTAGTTGTGGAACTAATTTTACAGCTTTTCTTGGATCATGCGATTTTTGATTCTCATTGAGATCTTCTTCGACTATTAATCTCAGTAACCTTCTGTAATCTATATTCTGTGATGTCAATTTATCAAACTAGTCTACAAAGTTCCTTCCTGGTGACTTTTAAGCTCAATATAGGAAAAAAACTGAATTCATTAGTGAGTCTTCATCATCTCCATATTCATACAAAGGATCTGATTTAAGTTGGATTTTAACATTTTTTAGTCGCAAATGACCAACATTTTCTTTTATAAGTTCACCATCCAATCCAAATTTTTAAAAATTTCCATGTCCAATTTGAATTTCAAAATAGAAAAATAGAAAGACAGAAAAACAGATTTCAAAGATACCTAATATAATTAAGTATTAGCAATTAAGTTTTTATTGATTAATTAATTGAATTGCATTTGATGCATCGTGAATAAATAACTAACTTGTTATGTATGATGTTGTTTAACATTAAATCATCTGTGAAAGAGCAAAAAGTGTATAATATATTTTCCTGGCAACTTTAAATTGTATTTGCAAAGCAACGTTGAATATTTTAGGAGCCTTCGAAACAATGCCACTTATTCTTGCTAATATAATAAAATACGAACGCGTAGCTAGTTATCATCAATTTTATAGCTGAAGAGTCTTAAGTATCTTATTGAATTTTGGTAGAAAAGTAACTATAACCTAGTTACTTTCAGCTTCAACTCGTTCTCTCTTACAAATGGCATAAATACCCACCGTTGAGACACCGGGGGCCTCCTCTCTTCGAGAAGGCGTGGGCTGTAATCTATCACGCGGGCCCAGTGCGGGTTGGTACAAATGAAGCATTATCTAAATAGACACAAAGGATTTACCAGAAGAAAGGCAATGCAGATTGAAGATTTGATTGAAAAATTGTTTGACGGTAAACAGTTTATAGGTGGTTTTAAATGGTCAATAAAGAAGCAGTGAATTCGAACTAAATCATTTGAACTATAAGTAGGTAACAACTAACTCCTAGCACATGTTCATCTTGAAAGTATAAACACAGCCGAACTTTATGGTACTGACCTCAATAAATCACAAAAATATAACCACGATCGTTCTAATGTTGTTATTTAATAGTCACCTGCGTCTTCCGAAATGGCAAGCGTGTCACGAAGATCACGACGATGTGTGTATGTATTTAAATACTGTCAGGGTTGGCAGTATAGCCTAATTTCTTTGGCAATTTTTAAGAAGGCTTTCTTTTTGCTATGTTTTACTTGTTGTGACGAAAGAATTTAATCGGCACCCCAAACGTGTAACATACTTTCAATAACAATCCAAAGGATTTTAAAGGAAATTCATAATCCATTGCGTCATAGGTTTGAAAAAAACGTCTGCTAAGTAAATGAGGCAATGTATGTTGTCGAACTGTTAAAATGAAAAGTATTGCCATTGTGTGTTATGCAATTACCTAGCCCGAAGAATTTTAATAAAAGCAATAAAAAAACAGACCACCTCTTAAATAAGTGGTTGTTTCTTGTAAAGGATCTGTGTATTTTTTATCTTCCTTCTTAAATTATACTAGCAAAAGTCTTCTGAAAAAACACTGTCGGAAAATGGAGTTTGAATCGCAAGTGCAGGCACCTACTGAATTTGCTGCTACTTATGATCTTAGTCAGCTTTAATGACACACAGGTCAACTGACGAAATTTTCATACCATAGATTATTTGCCTAACCAGCTACTTCATCAGCACTTTTTACCGAACTATCATTGAGCTTTTCGAATAGCTCCCTTCAGCCCAGCATAAACGGGCGGAGTCAATGTAATGTAAATTCGACCGATTTTAAAATTGAAAGTACTCGTTTCGCAAACAATATTTTACTCATTTATTACATACATAAACCTTCTGGAATAAATTATCTAAATGATTGTGAAAACTGCATCTAAATCCGCTACCCAGTTTAGAAGAACAGCGCGGTCACACAGACAGACACGAAAGGCGACTTTAACTTATAGGTAATATGTATAGATGCCAGCCCTGCAAGTAAGCGCACTGAATGAACGTAAATTATCAACACAACATATCTCACCTTGACTCGGCAATGACCCAGATTAATAGATAGTACTTTCGATTTCGGTCGATAATCCGTCTCGTTTTGACGTAGTTAAGGCACATTTTAGACATTGAACTGAAAATTTTTCGTTTACATTTTTCTACAAAAGTGGAATTTGGAATTGATGGTTTGTAATTTACTTGATATTTGACCACAATGAATAGTTTATTGAGGAAGAAATCTCCGTCAAAATATAAGATGACGTAGATATTTGGAATTAGAAGGGATCTAGAAATTAATTATAGAATTGTATAGCAGTTTGTTGATGCTGGCGAAATGTGGCTGTAATATATAGGTTCACCCTTTGCTAAATAAAGACGTGATGTTATGAGTGTATTTTATTCACAACTTTCCATTTAAATTTTACAAGCCAAATAATCAGGAAGTAAATCGATCGATTGATAAACATGATAATTGATAAAACTTTCTATTTAATGATAACATAAATATTAGGTTCGGGTTTTTCAATGCCGCAATTTGTATTTTCCTTTCGTACTTATGACAGACCGAGTTAATTCCATAGGTACGTTAAATTTTTTGTTCTAAAACAAATGAGGAACATTTGGATTCATGTCGAGATCTGACCTAAGAAATCTAGTGCAGACTAGAATACAAGGCATTTAATTTAGAACCATAATACTCGTACCTATGCAAATATTTTAAATGTACTATCTTTCCCACGGCATCACCTTGAACGATTGATTGGTTAAAAATATATACACATATTTTGTTTTTGGTGTTAATGTCAATGATCCAACCTGATGATTTATATGTTTTCGAAAATGGTGCAATCAAAAATACATCTAGAAGTCAAGTAAAGAATATTGTAAAGTTTAATTAATTTACATTTGGTTATCTTTCTTGTTATTTGGTTTTGGTCTTTGTATTTGGTTATAATTATCTTAGGCGGAGATCTATAAACACTACTCAGCGCGGCTAAGACATTTTCTTGTTCCGTCTCTATCTTGCACTTGTAGTTTGACAGTTGTGCGACAGTGATAGAAATAAAACGTAGTTATATTACAGACACCAGCACATCCAGGTACTACAACCTGTCAAATTTCTTTAATAGATTTTCAGTTTTATCGCTATAGGTTCTAGGTTGATTGGGAAAATTTGATAGTTTCGGGTGGCTTGACATGTTGGCGTCTGTAGATGCTAAGAAACAATTATAGATCTCGGCCTTAGGAATCCAAGCCTCTTTTAAGAGTAGCACCTACAGTCAATCTGTTTTTTTTTTTTTTAAGAAATGCAAATTATTAGTATACCTACTTTAGGAATAAGAACTAGTACATACCGACACCCCATCGTGGCTCAGAAAGCACGTTAAGCCGTAAGTCCCGGCTGACAGTCGTTAAGGGTCGTCAGAAGCCCGAAAATCTGACAACAAGTCTTACCAAAGCTCGTATTACCCAGTAACTGAATATAGAGGTCATGATGGAGCGACTTCTATCTTAAATACTGCTTTTAGCTACAATCGGTAAGACTGGACTGGACTGGACCCCAACATAGTTGAGAAAAGGCTAGGTAGGTGATGACGAGGAGTTTCATTAATGTAGTCATCACCATTACCAACTTTTTTTTTATCAGGAAACAAGCTAATAATGTAATGATGACTAATATTTAAACCGAAATACTTTTATCGAGCGCACTAATTTCATTGATACGTCACTTCTCGGAAAACATACACACAGCGATAAAAATATTTCAGTTCAGCGTTTATTAAAAGAATAGAGGTATTTTGCAAATATTTAGCAGGTGAACTACAATATTGAAAAATCAATGTAATGCATTAATTCGTATTCAACAATTCATTTTTACTTCTTCAACTAAGGGCTGATTTTTCAATCGACCGATAATTTTTATTCGTGGAATAAAATTGACGTCTGACAGTTTTTGTATGGTAGAACTGTCAAAAATTCAAAATAATTCCTCCGATAAAGTTATCAGGCGTTGGTTATTTTTATACTAAAGTTGTCGAAAAATAAAAAAACCCGTTTTGACTTTTGCGAATGCGTTCTTGACACCTGTCAGTTTCATACAAACGAATACGTGTTTTGCGAATTTGATCTTTATTAACTACTAGAACTGTCAATGTCAAAACGGGCCTTTTATTTTTTGACAACTTTAGATACAGTTCAAACTCAAACTCAAACTATTTATTTCAAATAAACCAATTACAGGCACTTTTGAATTGTCAAGGTCGGTCAGTCAAAAAGATGAAGCTAGTTAAGCAATATATAAGCAATAGTAACGAATTCTCCATTGTTTTCTACAATAAAAAGGAAAACTTGAAATGGATATTCCGTTTGCGTATGCCTATGACATGACCTGCCAATTATTATATGTATTTAATAATTATTATCCGGGAACTACGTAATAATAATAACTACGTCACGTTTTAGTCATTATTGTGTACATGCATCCTAGCCACAATTATTAAGGAAAAAGTCGACAGGGATTGGTAAAGATGCGCTGATAAAACTGTGGGTTTTACGCTAAAAAACATAAAATTAGTAGCAGGTTTTACATTTATCAAGGCACAAGTTTAATAAATGAGGGAAGGAATATCTAGGAGAGATATCAGATGCTTCACTTTTTGTTCATTTTTGTCTTTCATTCTACATCTGTTCAGACACACTAATAAAATGAAAAATGATTTAATTTATGAACCGATCCATCTATGTTGGATATCGGCACTCGGAATCTTTCAATCGCCGAATGGTTGAAAAATGAAATAAATGGAGCAGATGACTGACTGATGTACTATTTAATTTTGTAATGTCGTCTGAACGTGAAATGAAAAAACAAAAATGAACATTCACTCGAGTGAACCATTCACTAGAGTGAAACGTCTGATCTGCTTGACGAACTTCCAAATGAACCAATAAACAAATGCAAGAGGTGTATTTCGAACAGCGTTGTTCTTTTATTTTTAACATAACACTACCCCTGTTTTCCCCGAAGAGTTAGGCAAAGGCTTAGTATAACCACGTATCCCTTGTATGTATAAAAAGCCATACTAAAAAAAATGCACTGAATCAATGATAAATATGCACGATGTCGCAACAGCATATTTGTAAACACATCAAGTACTTAACACCTACTGAAATGCCGTTACAAGAATTAACCTTTACATCAGCCTTGCGGTCTGTAAGTATGACATAAAAATATTATTTCAAAGCAAGTACCTACATGCCTACATGAACACACCTTTGACTACACTCGATACCCTGCTAATATCATTAACAGTATACGAGTACTTGACGCCGTAAAGTCTTCATTAAAATATTCAAATTGTGGTTTATATTGACGCTGAGGTTACGAGGCTTAGGTTACGCAAGCCTATTTTTATTTTGGTTGTTTAGACTGACATGTGAAGAGATATTTTAACTAACCAAATAAGAATCTCTACTAGAACTGCTCCCTATTTGCGTAACAGACTTTGAATTACAATGTGAATAATTATGAAGGATACTGCTAGTCATACTTCATAATTTCGAAAAATTTGTCTGCTCAACAACGTAAAAAGCGCAATGAATGTTGTTGAACTGTCAAAATGAAAGCCATTGCTATTGATAGTGTCATAAGTCACCGGCACATTACTGTGTTGTGTTGTGTCTGACGCGGAATGCACCAATCAAACGTATCTGTTCAGGACGACGTCAAATCACAATGAGTTTTGATTGGCTAAAACTGCGTCAGAGGGCGACACAACACAGTAATGTAAATCCGGCCTTATACAATTACCCCGCTGGTCAATTACACAATATTTATTAAGTGTGTTTGAGGTTTCTATTTTAACACGTATTTCTGTAAAAACAGTCGGTGTCCTTGGATTTGCATTTTCGTTGTTTGCCACCGACTTCCGAAATTAAAGTTATTTTTCACTTTGTAGTGTCTTTTGGAAGTCGGTAGTTTTTTTTTTGCAAAAAAGTTTTTAGTATTTTTCCCTTTTTAAGTTGTAATTTTGGTTTAAAAACCAAACTAGTGAACCGTTTTTGATGAAATTTCTTTGGGACCAATCTGAAAGTATATCCTTACAATTAAAACAAGAATTTTGCAAATCGGTTTATAAATAAAAAAATACAGTCGAATTGAGAACCTCCTCCTTTTTCGAAGTCGGTTAAAAAGGAAACTCGTGAAAAAGAATGTTTGTTACAAAAAGATAATTTAAAAAATAAAGATGTCCCCCATTTAGCAATTCGCATTCGGTATAACATTTGTTGGGTTTTAATCTTTTTTTATCATTAGCTTGATTTGCTCGACGAACAAACATCCATAGTGAATATTATGAATATTAATTTAATCCACGTGTTGCTTATCTCGTTATCAACATTCCGAGAGTTCGCGAAAATTCACGAAATGGTACGAAGCGACGGTTAATTAAAATAACAGGAACTAAATAAACTGTCTAATTTCAACCGTTTTTTTTCTCGTATAGGTATAATTATTATTTTCGCTTTGTGTTTTAGCATAAAGATTTGTCAGTCAGATTTGGATCTGTGCAATTTGAAAACATTGTAAATGCCAATTATTTTTAAAAGAGTAACCGTGGAGTTTCTTGCCGGCTCTTCTCCACAGGAAGCGACATTTTACATTAGAAAGCATTTAGACGCATGTCTATTAATTATGTTTTATCTAATTTTATTGAGAATGAAAAACGCGGCTATTTTAATCAATAATACTTAATGCTTATATGAGAAACATAGCTGCTAATCCTATGCAGACATAATAATCTGAAAGGAAAAGTTATACCAATATTTTTTGCTATTTTATTTGTGTCCCTCTCCTAGTTAATAGCCTCCCCTTTTTTCTCGTTGTTTTGTGCGATCTCTGGCCATATTGGCCCTGCAACCATGATCAGATCTACCACCACCTTCGTGGTAGTCCACCTCGACAGTGATGACAATCTCTAGAGTCTAGACAAAATCAAACTGGTTGCTAATGTAATTGTATAATTTATTCTTTTTTTTTTTTTAACAGGCAAACTAATTCAAATTAAAGTTGTACTTGTATCGACTTGTCTAATACAGCAACTATTTGTTTGTGACTTTTCCGAGACGACGCACCTAGTATGCGTATGTGGGAGTGAGCGTATGTTTGTGTGTGTGTCTGTGAGTCTGTGTGTGTCAGCTGGCGCGTCGACGATAAGGTCAGGGTCACACGAATTGGTCTTTCATTATTTTGTCGATGGAATGACACTGGTTTTTGTTATACTTTTTTAGATTGGTTTAATTTTGTCTATTTCACGCTATCTCGGTTCGCAATCGTTTTCTATTTGTGTTGTGTTTCGCCGTTTTTATTAGGGTGCATATTTTTCTTTTATTTTGTAGAAAACAGCTTTACAATAAATGCTTAGTGATAGAAATCGTCTATGTAAATAGTCTGTTTTGTAATGAATATATTAAAACAATTGAATACTTAAGCATCAATAGAATGACAATTAAAACAGAAGTACTAGAGCCCATGAACAATCATGGTTATTTTTAGATGAAATTGCAAACTATTTAAATAAATAATAATAATAAATAAAGTTTATTATAATAAATATATTATAATAAACTTTATTTAAATAAACAATAATAAATAAAGTTTATTATTATTTATTTAACCGCATCGGCCCCTGCTTACCGACTTAGTTGGGAGTGAGACACTTTGCAACGAACCGCGGGGTAGTTGCGTAACACACCATCAGTAACAATGAGTTTCATTCTGACAGTTCAACAACATTCATTGCGTTGTTTACGCTGCTGAGCAGACACATTTTTCGAACATATGAAGCAATGGATTATCAATATCCTTCAAAATGATTCAGATTGAGGTTGATAGTGTATTACGCAATTAGGGTGCTGTTTTCACGCAATACAGAAGAAGTTTTTTTAAGTTGCGGAACAGAGCCTGCTTTGATCTCGATCTCGCCTGATGGAAAGCGATGGATGAAATTTCTAATAAAAACAAGCGTGCCCAAAAGATGCCTGTTCCTAAAAATACTTTTCATAAAAGCCCTTTATATTTATTTTACATTTTCCTCCTAATAAAACCAACCCGGAAAGCCTTTACCAAACATTAAAGCTACATAATCTGTTTCATACAATAACCAGATAAGGACCAAATGAATTTTCGCCGAAATGTACCCATTGTGTTTGCGACACAATAGGTACAAAGACCAAAAAATTCGCGTCAACAAACATATTTACCAACCGGCTTACTTTAATTGAATATTCTAAAGAGCCAACGAGCGAAAAGACAAGAATATTTCAAAAATAAAAAGCCGCTTTTTTCGTCACTTATTTTTATTCCTCGCATTTATTATTCTGACCTCGTAATTTATTAAAATTACTATGTTTTTCAATATTCCCATCGCTCCTTTTTAATAATATTATGAATTTATACTAATTTGTTTGACAACCTCATAACGAAGACCGTTATCAGGTTTTCAAACAAACTTGTACAGTAACTTATAAAATATCCAATCTATATTCAGAGGGTGGTTTTTTAGGTACCACGAGTCCTCTACGCCCGTAGTCGCCTACGCTCGTAGCGGGTCTCCCACGCAACGCCTACGCGAAACGTAGCGCTCTACGAGTGTTTGTTTGTTCTGACGTCACAGTAACTACTGCGTGCTACTGCTAAAATTGAAGCCCTACTACGTAAACAAATTCACACTCATTTATCTAGTTTCTCATACAAGTGCATCGGTGTAAAAACAACACCGCTTAAAACACTTAACGGAGTGTTAAGGTCGTTTGCATATCACTTAGTTCTTTGTTCGAAATTAATAAAATCGCAGAGCAGAACATGTTCTATACAAAACGATAAAACAAACCGCGCGTATTCTGGAGGCACGAATATGTTTAATCAAACGGCTAAGTGTCATGTCATTAGTGAGTGAAGCGGACAGACGTATATGTTAGCGAGAGTGAGTAAGACAAGAAGTGTAGCAACAAGTCGCGGCGCGAGGCGCGGGGGCGCGTTATCGTATCCATGACGTCACGACCCTTTCACTGTCCGAAGTTGTGTTCTGGCGTCGGAGACTTCAGTCCGCGCGGCTCGGTCACAGCGTGAGTACGTCTCGCGCTTAGTGTTCCTAAACTTCACCGACGCACGCGTCACTCGCTAAAAGAATACGTAAAAAATATCGAAGCTAACTTTCGTCAGGAAAATAGTTCACACGCAAACGGCCCGTTCGGTCCTCCGTGTGTTACCGCTCCTGTTGACTTCGGATCTTCACTCCTGACTAACACCAGCAGCAAAATGGGCGTCATTAAAGTGAGCCCGGACGCCTTGGCCCTCTACTCCGCCTGCGACATGCTCGACGACATGAAGGTAAGTGTTACGAGAGAAAATCATGTGATGTCCAAAAGTGACTGCAATGGCGTCGTTCCAACCGGCTAGTTCCGTATTAGTGAAAAAAATATTGTGAATCGATGCGTGGGCGCAGACATTTGTCTCGTCGTCTCGTGGCTTTACGCGACGTTTCGCGTAATTCTAAATGTTATGCGCTTTTACGCGATGGCATTCGGCGCGTCGCACACGCCGGGCGACTTAATGCAGATCGCGCGCGTTTTCTAGCAGCGGTGAAAACTCTTGTCGTACGGTCAACGGAAGCGGGTGCCCTTATCAGTTGTTTGTGACATGATTGCTATAACTAGAATTGCTACGTGAGAACATTCACACAGTTCTTAGCTTACGATTTAGTACGTAAATCGTGAACTTGTAGCTATAGAAATTGTTTCTCAAATACCCACTGTAGATTTATCAAATAAAAGTGGGTTTAAATAAATAAAATAATTGTTCTGTTTAATAAAGTAACGTTTGATTTGGAACTTCAATGTAACAATTGTTTAAGTTCATGTTGATAGTTCCCCCGTACATTTATCAAATGATTCATGATAATAAAACCACTGGAGCTTGTGGTAGACTACGCGGAGATCCTAAGATTGTCGCAATGTCGTTATAAATTGTAATGTGTGTCGATAATGTAATTTCGTGATAGCAAATGCGTGAAAAGTTTCTATTGTGAAATGGCAACAAAATGTAAAATGACGAATTGTAAAAATTAATAAAGAATTAAAAGAGCAATTTGATGCAGAAGAGTAGAATGGAATAGAAGACTGCATCGTCCATAGCAACAATGTTACAATATGCGTAAATCGTAGGAATTCGTGTCTAGCCGAGTGTGTTGTCTTGCACGCAATGCTTAGCAACAGTGCACGCTTCGTGCGCATGCGCGAGGATTCCTTGTGTTTAATTTTCTTTAAAGTTTCAACAACTCAGATTTATTGCATTTTCATGGTCAAAATGAGAACGTATTTAGAAATATCGTTTCGAATAAAAATATGAAAACGTAACGCTCGCTCATTAAATATATTTATCATACAATAGGTACGGGCTCGAATTTAATATCATTTACATAATATTGTAATAAAAATACGTAATTGGTATCGAAAGATAATTTTTGTTTTTGTGTGTGTTCAAACATATTAATATTGGTGGAGCCGGACATCCGGAGTTCGATTGTTCTCAAAAGATTCAAACTCAGAGTTTAACAGGTTCAAAACCACAAATAGCTGATGACCAGTTTTTTCTATAATTATCTTACCGTTCTTCATCAAAATATAGCGGGCTTAATAAATAAATCAGATGCATTAGTAGTTAAATTAGAAGATCTTTCCAGGAGAGGTACCTCTGTGGATGTTATCTGTATAACAGAGCATTTTGTTGAAGTGGGTTACGAAGATCTATTACACATACCCAACTTCCACCTAGCTGCTATCTTCTCGAGAAACAAAAAACGAGGAGGAACCTGTATTTTTATTAGAGTTGGATTACAATTCAAAGAGATACCAAGTGTAGCAAAACAATCAGTGTCAGGAGTCTTTGAAAGCTGTGCTGTCGAACTAATAACCCATAACATTATTATTATCTGCATATACAGAATACCTAAAAATAATTATACAATATTTTATGAAAGACTGGACTTCATACTGAGAAAAATTAGTTGCCTTTCAAACAAAAATATAATTTTAACTGGTGACTTTAATATTGACGTATTAAAAAGAGACAAAATTACACTAGAACTTGAACACTTCCTCTTGCAATACAACCTAACGCTCGCGCTTTATAAACCCACGAGGCTGGGCAGTAACACCTGCATTGATAATTTTGCCCACAGCTTTCGTAAGGAGTGGAAGGCAGAAGTCATCGATTTGGTCCTGTCAGATCACTCCTCCCAAATTCTCAAAGTGCCCATTAGCAAGACCTGTAAAATAAAATTTTGGAAAACTAAAAAGCAAGTAATCTCCATAGACAATTTAAAGATTTTTAAATCGCATCTAAACAGTTTATCCTTCATGCAAGTTTACAACGCGAAAAATGCAAACGATTCTTATGACAGTTTCATAGAAGATTTTCAACTATTATACAAACTATGTTTTCCGGAAAAGTATATAACAATAAAATCTAACAAAAAGACTAAATGGATATCACGGGGAATTAAAATATGTAGTCAAAAACAAAGACAGTTACTTTGGTTGTACAGACATAACCCAAATTCAAAAAATAAGTTAGCTTTTAAAAAATATTCGACCCTCTATAGAAAAATAATTAAGTTAACTCAGAAAGCCCAAAATAACCACTTCATAAAGAATTCTCAAAATAAATCAAAAGCTACATGGCAAATAATCAACAAATCTAAATTATACTTACCACAACAATCTATAATGTCGTTAAAAAGAAATAATGTAACTCTGACACATCCCTTGGATATAGCAAATGAATTTAATAATTATTTTATTGATGTAATTGAAAATAATGTCAAAACAGACAAAAAAAAAAATGATAATAATATTAAAAATTTAATGTCACAATCATTATTTATGCTTCCTGTTTTAAGCAATGACATAATAAAAATAATTCTTAGCCTAAATAACACAAACACTGTTGGTTACGATGGGATATCTACTGGGGTAATAAAATATGTTAAGGATGTTATAGCAGGACCACTCGCACATATAATTAACTTATGTATTGCCGAAGGCGTATTTCCAACAAGCCTGAAAAAAGTGATAATTAAACCCCTATATAAAAGAAATAACAAAGAAGATGTTAAAAATTATAGACCAATTGCAAAAATACCCGTATTTTCAAAAATTATCGAGAAGGTAATATATAATTCCATATACACGTACTTTGAGAAGCACAAGCTATTTTGCAATGAACAAAAGGGTTTTCGAAGAAATAATACTATAAACATGGCACTATTTGACTTACTATCCAATGTCATGACGTCTATGGATTGTAGAAAACAGGTTTGTGCTATCTATACGGATATGACCAAAGCGTTTGATTATGTGGACCATAAAATATTGATACAAAAACTTCAAGGTTATGGCATAAGAGGCAATATTCTTAAACTATTAGAATCGTACCTTAGTGATAGATCTCAATGTACAGAAATATCTAGAATATGCCCAAATAGTAAGATTGAAACCATATATACATCGGAACCAAGACTCATAAAATATGGTGTGCCTCAAGGGAGCGTACTTGGTCCCTTGCTGTTTTTAATATATATAAACGATCTCCCACATTTAATTCTACACAAAATGGTCCTCTTCGCTGATGACAGCACAGCTATTGTAAAATGTACCGATCCGAATGATTATCAAAATGAAATTAATGAAACTCTTCTTAAAATAGTAAATTGGCTTAATGTTAATAATTTAGTTATTAATTTAGATAAAACAAAAGTTATGCACTTTCATCAGCGTCGTGAAAACCCAGCTATTAATGTTTCATTTAAGAATTATAAAATAGAAGAAGTTAATATTGCTAAATTTTTGGGTATCAACATCGATAATAAACTCACATGGAGGCCCCATATCGAGGAAACTTGTAAACGATTGAGTAAATCAACATATGCCCTTTTCCAATTATCAAAAAAAGTAAATATGCAGAGTCTTATAACCGCCTATCATGGACTAGTCGCTTCAGTTCTAAGGTACGGTATTGTTTTTTGGGGACAATCAACTGAAAGAGAGACGGTATTCAGGATGCAAAAACGATGTATAAGATCAATGTGTGGTCTTAAATCAACAGATAGTTGCAAACCACATTTTAAATCGCTTAAACTGCTAACATTACCATCTCTTTATATTCTGGAAACTGCACTGTTCGTGAAAACAAATTCACATTTATTTGTAAAATTTTCCTCTGTTAAAAAAAACCCAATGCGTGCTCAATATGTGAATAAATTGTGTCTAGTGAAATGTAAAACGTCGTTGATGCAAAAGAGTTTTTTTGGTATAGCTCCAAGAGTTTATAATAAAATACCAGATGATATAAAAGATCTGCCCTTAACAAAGTTTAAAAAGGTACTTGATAAGTTATTGATTGATAAATGTTATTACACAATTGAAGAATTTTTAAATGACGAACTGAAATAATTTTGAATTTGTATTATTAAATCTTGGATAATTATGATTATGATTTTGATTTGGTTCTAATTTAATTTGATTCTAATTTAATTTTGACTTGATTTTGATTTAATTTTTAATTTAATTTGGATTTAATTTTAATTTGACTGATTTAATTTATTTACTTACATAATATTGTTGACTGTTTAATTTATAACCCTATTTCTACTCATCCATATTTGTATGTCTTGATGGCACAACATAGCGCACTATCTATATTATATTTAAGATCCTCAAATGTTTACCTATGTTTCACAAATAAATTATTTTGATTTGATTTTGATTTGATTTTGATTTGGAGCATTCGAGCTGGCTTAGTTACCTACATTAGCGTTTTTTTACTTTTCCAGATTTTTTTTTCGCGTCTTGCCTAACTTGATCTACTAGACTTGACTAGTTTTATTTGTTTTTTTACATTTTTATGGTAGACCTTCAAATTAATGTTGTTTTATATGATCCGGATTTTTAGTTGAATCATTATGTAAAAGTATTTAATTTTTAGTGTGACAAAAAGTGATTAGATTGAATTCTTCGAATTTTGAAGACTTTTTGAAGAGAATTCTTATCGAATGAATTAAATTTTTCCGGTCCTACGATTTCATACTGCACGGTTCTTAAACATTCAATACTCACAAATATTCGTACTTTTTCTTTGTCTTTACGAGTTAGACTTCGATTTCTTTCCGTTCGTTTCTCGTTACAATTTCCAATACATTTACTAGTACCTAACATGTTGGTATTTCACATTTCCACTGATGCAAATCATACTTGAATGGAGAAAAATTAACATGTGGACACAACACGTGAGTGCGTGGGATTATATCAATGTCGTTTTATAAGAAACATTATTTTAAAATATCAGATCTACTGCTATTAAAATTAGCATTATTTTTATTTCTTTGTTTTGTTATTTCAACATCTGACTATTTGGTACTATTATCATAATCGACTTGATCATAATTAATATTGGAAACTTTAACATCACTATCAACTATATCTAGTCTTTGTTAGCTACAGGATCTAAATTAAGTCGTAAATTTTCTAATTTATTGAATTTTGATTAAGTAAGTAATTACGTACCTAAATGCTCCTGTATTTACTTTATTAGTATGTACTACAAACGGATGCATCCAATTAGATGAAGCTAAAAACGCGTGTTCAACGGAATTTACATCAGCTGTTTAGAAACGTACTGACATTACACAAAATATTTTTGAAACACTCGATATAAACGTCAGGCTAGTTAATTTGAATATAAATTGTTATATTAATTGTGACTGTGGTGATTATTGTGAGATTAATTTAATTGAAGAAAGGTTTGGTGATTGCCAGAAAACTGTCTAGTGTGATATAAGTGAAGTCAATAGTAATAATATATTTATTTATACAATTAATTATAATTTATCGCTTTTAGTAACTAATTAAGTCGTTTTATTTGTATATCATCAAGTTTTGATTGTATCATAAAGTTTTTTTATTGTGTCATCAGTTGAAGTATTTCAAGAAGTATTTTCTTGATACTTCTTTTTCTCCTATCTATAAATAATCCTGCTTTTGTTATGTTTCGAAAATAATATTTTTCCCTTCAATATCTGCTTCTCCTTATTGATAATGTACAATGTTCAAGCATTCAACCTAACCCCTAGCCTCATTCGTCCTAATCGGGTCAGCCGTTCACATTGTACTGAAGCGTTTACATATGTATAAGAACGTAGCCCAGACAATATTATAGTTCATTCAGTTGAGCCATATATGGCTTTCGTTGTATTTAGGTAGACTAATGGTGCGTGTTCGGAACCAATTCGTTTTGGATATGGGGCAACATCATTTGTTACAGTTCGTTCTTATTTGATAGACCTGTGTTTGGGTTCCCTTTTTTGCTCGTAATCGGACATTGATTTTGTATTCATAACCACAATTTTGATGCAGATATGGTTGTTTATTGATATGTCTTGTTATTTCGATATTATGTGAACAACAGGTCTTAAGTGAACCAAAAATTGTTCAAAATTAAATTCCAAGCCCACGTTCACAGACCTTACACCATGAATCTTCCAGCCAACATCACTTATCAACACGACGTGTTCTAACCACGTCGCACACAGCCGCTCGCACGCGCTCACTCGTGAGCTTACCATCCTTGATATTAACAACTGAAGCATTTTCTATATTGCTCGCACTCACGGATGCAGCGAGAATGTGGGTCGCGATGAGTTTTGAAACAACTCAATGTCGCAGCGTTTATCGCGGCCTCGTATGCGCACCACCTTGCTGGTAAAAGTGCACGTTTTGGATTTATTAGGTTTTGTTATCAAACCAAGTGTTTTTGAAGTTACATTTTATGTTTTTGAAACTAAGTAAAGTTTTTAAGTGACAGATTGCTGGCTGACAACCTATGATTATAATATAACATTTTATTATGATGATTATAATAATCTTGCCTTTTATGTCTGCATTGATTTCAAGTCTAACCATAAACTATCGGTATTTATTATTATTTATAAATATTATGTAGTTGCAACTGCAAGTTCACTTTATTATCAGTAAATTCCTAGAAATCGAAATCATGGAAAATGGAAATGCGTAGTCATTTTAATATGACCTCATTTATACCGTATCCAGCAGCGCGTATACGCGTGTAAGTTGTGACATTTTCAGACTCCTGATGCGTACCTTCGAGAAGAATTTTTTTCATTATATAGTCCCTTGAAATTTCCATATTTATTATTTCTGGAAATAGTGAAGTGCAGTAAGTAAATAGGTGATCGGTCGACAATTCGTCGCTTTTGACCTATTCTTACCAGTATGCGCAGTGTGTCAGGTGTCTAATCATTGTACACACAGTTTTATGTACAAAAGTAAAAGTTCAATTCAACCTAGGCCTTGACATAATATTTAGAAAAATAACATTATCTTATCTTTTGAGATAAAATGATCACATTGAGCGAAGTTTCTACGCTAGTACAGAATTTTTTGTAGGACTTTTGATATCTTATGACGAAAATTATCTAAGCGTTTGACAATGTTGAAATTCTCGCTTTTTTCATTTCGTATATACAATGAAGGTGTGGCTCTCGCCTAATAATAGACAACCCCTTTCTTGCGTAGGCCTCATCTATCACCGTGTCTATCTAAAAAGATAGTTAGTCTCCTTTTGGCTTTTTGGTAGGTAATTCGAATTGATTATTAGCAATCAAGATAGCACACTCTTTACGTACAATGTAGGTACCTAAGGCTATATAATTTAAAGGTGCCTGGTCTAATATCATACATACAAATTGAAAGCTTTGAAGTTATGTATCTGGGACAAATTGTATGCATGTTGATACATTATACATGACAGTTTTAAGTTTGAAGTGATACCTATGATAAATGATAAATGATAAATGATTTTATTTTTGTAAGTAGGTTTGTACAAACACTTTTACACGTCAATCATATTTTAAAACTAGATGAGGTCGGCGTTTCCTATCTGACTAGTCTGAGAAGAAAGGCCGAAACAAACTCAGACGTCACAGTCTCTTTTAAAGTCCAGACATAATCTTGGTCAGACCATGTGAAGACCATGTAGATTTATGTCTGAGATGGTTTTTTTGAAGAAAGAACCAAACAGTTTGAGAGGACCTGTCCAGTCAGTGCACGCATTTGTCAGAAATCGTGCAGCTCAACTCAAAACTTAGAGAGCTCAACGATCCGACGAACAATACCAAAGAAAGGACATTTGGGTAGGCCACATTAATTACTCAAACTGCCAGACCACGCCAAAAACTAAGAGAACAGAGAGAAAAATAATATAAATACAATGACCCACATAGTCTTCACATTCACAATAATTAAAATAATAGAATACTTTACAAAGTAAGCAAATGTCATAGTATATATCAAATTCATCAATGTCAAAGTGTATATAAAAAAAAAAACATCAACAAAACAAAAATAAAAAATAAACACATTCAATATGTAAAAATTGGAAGCAGCTTAATCCCAAGCCTTTTTGTCCTCGATATAAGCCTTAACGGTATAAAATGCTTTCTCGCACAACTTACGTTTAATGAATGATTTGAATTTATTAAGGCTTAGATCTTGAACGGGGCTTGGAACTTTATTGTAAAAGCGTATACATTGGCATCTGAACGAGCCACCTATTTTCTTGAGCCTTGTTGTAGGTAGAACAAATTTGTGTTTGTTCCTAGTATTTATATCATGGATATCACTGTATTTTTTAAACAATTTTATATTTTTATGGGCATATAAAAGATTTTCATAAATATACTGAGAAGGCACAGTCATAACATTAATTTCTTTAAATTTTTCTCTGAGCGAGTGTCTCGGACTTAATTTATAAATTGATCGAACAGCTCGCTTTTGCAAAACAAAGATAGTCTGAATATCAGCGGCATTTCCCCACAATAGAATACCGTACGACATTACACTATGAAAATAGCTAAAGTACACTAAACGGGCTGTCTCTATATCAGTTAAATTACGAATTTTTCTAACAGCGTATGCTGCGGAACTTAGCTTTTTTGACAATTTGTCTATATGTGGACCCCACTGAAGCTTAGCATCCAAAGTTATGCCTAAGAATACTGTGCTGTCTTCAGGATTCAATTCTTCGCCCTTTACCAACACATTAGTTTTCACTTGTCTAACGTGAGGCAACGTAAACTTAATGCATTTGGTTTTTTTCTCGTTTAGAAGTAAATTATTAACATTGAACCAGTGGACTACTTTAGAGATCGCGCTATTTACATCGTCAGTAACCTGCTGCTGGCGTTTAAGTTTAAACAAAAGTGAAGTGTCATCTGCAAACAACACTATATCATGATTATCCTTTATGAGGTACGGCAAGTCATTAATATAAATAAGAAACAAGAAAGGACCAAGAATTGAGCCCTGTGGGACTCCCATTGTTACTAAAGATCCGGGAGATCTTTTTCCGTTAACATCAACGCTCTGAATCCTCTTACTCAAGTATGAAGTAAGAAGATCCAGAGCAGCGTTCCGGATTCCGTAGTGGCGGAGTTTCCTGATTAAAGTTTCGTGAAGAACGCAATCGAATGCCTTGGACAAATCACAAAAGATGCCCAAGGCATCGCATTTGTCTTCCCATGCATTATAAATATGTCCTATAAGTTCAACACCGGCATCAGTAGTTGAACGACCCCTTGTAAAACCGAACTGTTTGCTATGTAATAATTTGTGTTTATTAAAAAATCTTTGCATTTGTTCTAAAATTAATTTCTCAAAAATTTTACTAAAGGTAGGTAGTACAGAAATAGGTCTATAATTTGTAGGGTCTGATGTACTACCTGATTTAAACAAAGGTATGATTTTACTATTTTTCATAAGGTCAGGAAACTCCCCACTGTCAATACAACTATTAAAGATAAGAGCTAGAGTAGGTGCTACAATGTCAATAATAGACTTAGCAACTTCTACAGAATTGCCCCACAGATCTGCAGTCTTTTTTACATTTAAAGTGTGAAAGGTTTTAATTATATCTCTACAGGTAACATGTTCAAAATGAAATTCCGAATCGCAACCATTAACATTTTCCATAAGCAAAGACTCAGCAATAGAAAGGTGATGAGTTTAGGGATTTAGTAGTTGAAACGGGAATATCTGAAAAGAAATTTTCAAATGCCTCGGCGACTTGTGAGTCTGATTTTATTATGTTGTCATTAATAGACAGGCTGTAGTCAGTATTTCGGTTACTAGATCTTCCCGCTTCACTATTAATAATAGACCAGGTCGTTTTAATTACATTATTGCTGTTTTTAATCTTTGAACCCAAATAACGTGACTTGGCCATATAACAAACTTTTTTAAATAATTTTGAATAATTTCTTACATACAAATTAAATTCATCAGTGTTTACGTAAGTCCTTTCATTGTACAGTTCATAAAGCCGCTTTCTACTTTTATGAATACCAATGGTAGCCCAATCACTGAAACATGTGTTACTATTAACCGAGATAGTCTTGGGAATAAAGGTTGAATTAAATTGTTTACAGTATATATTAAAAAAATTATCATATAGATGATTAGGATCCGCATGAATGGACAAAACTGGTAATTTATCAGTGAGTTTACTTTTGAAAACCTTCAAGCGACATGCAGTTTTGGGGTTAACAGTGATATCTTTTTTAACCACTATTTTGTTTTGATTTGGAATAGTAATCCTTTGCCCGCAATGATCAGAATCTAGTAAATTTATAATTTCTTTGTGGCTTGGTATAATATCTGTATAAATATTATCTAGGCATGTGGCACTAGTAGGGGTTATTCTTGTGGGCTCCAAAAATAGGTTTACAAGATTGTAGGACTGAAACAGACTTATAATTTTACTACGAGAACCTGAGTTTTCTAATAAATTGACATTAAAATCACCGCAAATGATAACAGACTTGTTTGAGTTACAAATCCTGTCTAACACTTCATCCATTACCTTTTCAAAACAGTCATACAATCCTGATGGGGGTCTGTACACACTTAATACAACAAAATGCTCCAATTCTATACAGGCAATTTCAACTGTACGCTCAACAGATAGGCTCACAATATCGTTACGATCTTTAAATTTGAGCTGGTTACTTACTAAAATTAATGAGCCACCATGTATAGCATTTAATCTGCTGAACGAACTACCAACCTGGTGATTATTAAAATTGAACCTACTTGTATAATTGTGCGTGAACCTACATACATATTTTAATATACATAGCCATATAGTTGCCCACATTCTATAGCTTATGATTGGTTATTATGTGATTCATTGTTCAAAAAGATATCAATAATATAGGTACTGGACTAATCACGTGTATTTTAATGGAATAATCGATTCATACAATCATTTACTATCGTTAAGTCATCATTAGTTTTCTTTTTCATTTCAGCACTTAATTCTGACATGACTTGATTGATTTTAATTTTAATTATGAGTCACACTGTCAGAGACATTTTACAGTAAAATTAGCGTTGGCAAACTAGTACTTACTTAGGTACTTTCAATTAATAAAGTCAGATATTCCAGCAAGTGGAGAAATTCACTGTAATCTTGAATCTCTAAACTTCAACTATAAACTTCATCTAATTCCCAAAATAGAAAGGAAATTAAATTATATCATTAAGACGAAAGTTTCACAGCTGGTAGGAGCTAGCTAGCTGGTTATTATTATTATTGGGCCGTTTTTCTCATTTTATTGCCTTTATCTTAGCTTTCTTTGATCCTGGGGGTCTACTCTCGTCCGTCAACGAAGATACGGACCCGTTCGTTTGGTTTCTTTAACGGATAACTACATATGGGCAGAAGGGACAACTGTCAAATCGTGTTGTCAATCATTCTTACAATCCGACCGTCGAGAAAATGCATTCCTGACACTTGTCCGAGGGACAATTTTGGTAGCTAATACACATCAAATTACAGTTTGAAACTGACAGGTGTCACGAACGCATTCTCTCGTCTGTCGCACTATATTTCGGGCCTCCTACTCTGTATCACTTACGGACATCGATTAGTTTTATTATTACTCTACCCGATAATTGATTTCATTACTTGTAATGCTCGGTCTAGCTAACTAAGTATTCATTTGAAAGTATACATGCTTTACATCACTCTGTCGGCTAATCGATGTCCGTAAGTGATACAGAGTAGGAAAGGCCTGCAACTGGAGCTGAAACTACGGATTTAGTGCATAAAGAGAAAACCCCTGGTAATAAAGGACACTCCGTCAATATCCGTGGGTATCATAAAAACCGCTAAAGAACATCTGAATAATGATGAGAAAATTTGCAGCATCTTTCTCCAGTCTGCTAATAGTGTCAATATCAACAAAATACGATCCCCAATACATTCTCTTAGACTTGAGAGATTAGTGAATTTACTTATTTTATTCGTTATTGTTGTAAAAATGATATGACGTATCTCTCATAACAGACATCATCAATCCTTCTGATACTTTTGATAATTATGGAACTATTCCAATCGTTTTAATTGTCCATTAGTAACTATTTTAGTAACCATCGCGGGTAGAGACCAGAGGGGCAATTCTCGTAATTTTAAGAACGTTCACAGTCTGATTCTGTCAAAAATACGTCTAATTTCCCTAAATTTTGACATTTGTTTGTCGCCGAGATGAGACTGCGACTAGATGTTGAACGTTTTAAATTACGGGAATACGGGCCCTGATCTCAGTCTCAATCTATCAAAATTATCTCAGATTTCCCTTCCTTTTGACAAGTTTTGGTCATTTGTTTGTCGCCGACATCGGTCATTTGATAGTCGCAGTGTCTGCGACTAGATTTTGAACGTTTTAAATTACGAGAATTGACCTTCTGGCCCTGGATGAGGCTGGTACAGGAGCGTGGGGATTGGCACAAGAAAAGATAGGCCTTTATTAGCTATTGGTGAAGGCTGTGGAATATGATGATGAACCATTTTAGCCCCAAAATATCCATTTTAGCTTCAATTTAATTCATAAATACATAACACTATTATTATGTCTAGGTATTATTATTAATAATATAACGATAACAACAATTTTATCGACGCGCGATAATAAATTACTTTCACTTGATAAAGTCGTGAACTGGTTTGTATAAATTCAAGGTTATTAACACAAAATACTGCGTTTTAATAAAATTCCACTTATCTTTGTTTGCACCTACGAATAGGTATATACATACCTATCGTGACGTCGAGAAGAGTTAGTTTTCGGAGATAAACATAGTTTTAGGGCCTAAATATGTGAACGATAAACTTATCAGAGATAAAAACGCTATTGTAATCACCTCACATCTGAGATAGTTAGCAGGCATAATGCCTTCAATAAGATGTTTATGAAAAAATATGACTGTCATTATGAGTTTTAAAGATTCTATGGAGTTCGAGCTAAATGTATTTGTTGCTATTCGGCCGCTCATCAATAATAATAAAAGAAAAATTATATCATCATCTGCCTAGCCTTTTCCCAACTATGTTGGGGTTGGGTTCCAGTCTAACCGGATGCAGCTGAGTACCAGTATTTTACATGGAGCGACTGCCTATCTGACCTCATCATTACTGTGATACTCAAAATCACACGACTCCGATTCCCCGATAGATCGCCACAACATACAATCTGATAAGAACTAATGTCATTCATACGATAAACAGAGGGAATAGTGATCATACATGACATTATCAACACACAACTTTCAAACTGCACATAACAACGACCATCAAGGTTGCATTACAATTTATAAATTCATATTGTGACATTTCATTGATTTCATTCATAGAGGAAAAATATGACATCAGAAGGACAATTCCCGTAATTAAAACCGTTCAAATACTAGTCGCAATCTCAACACAGCGACAATCAATGTCAAAAACTTGACACTAATGTAGGAAAATTAGAGGTATTTTTGACAGATTGAGACTGAGATCAGACTGTGAACGTTCTTAATATTACGAGAATTGCCCCGCTGGTGTTTATTACTATGTTGGATTAAAAGATAATTAAAATCAATACGATACTGCATGATGCGCGAGGTTTTTCCCTTTAGGTATATATTGAAAATTACTGTGTAATCCCCGGCTATTATAAGTAATATCCAATAGATTACTTTGATCAATTGGTACATTACCTATTTACTCAAGTCTTATTATTCCTGGGAAACTCATCACTGTGTGTTAATGCGCATATATGTGAGATTATACCTATGGGTAATAAAATTTATACAGGTAAACTAAAGTAATAATAACGTAACATTGTTGTAAGAGCAGCAACAGTGTAGTAACAAGTACTCGCAGACTGTAGAACATAACTTAGTATTATCCTTAAGCTGTCTAAAAAACGTTGTTTTTATTCATATTAATTTATAAAAAAAAAATCTTGGTATAACATAAATGGCAGATACCAGAGGGGCAAATTCTCGTAACTTTAAGAGGGTGCTCACAGGTCCACTAGCGCCACTCCTTTAAAAAAATATTATCTCGTGACTGAGAAGGAATTATGAAAATCTGTTCAATCAGCGACCTCGGTAAATGTGTCTAGAATTTTCTAATACCTTTTATAAAATTTCATATTGAGACACGAAGCAACAAAATTCGATCTAAAGAAAAGCGGCCACATTCCTATATGTCGTATTTAGTGTCTCAATATCGTGTCTCAATATGAAACTTAATAAAAGGTATTAGAAAATTCTAGACACACTTACCGAGGTCGCTGATTGAGCAGATTTTCATAATTCCTTCTCAGTCACGAGATAATATTTTTTTTAAAGGAGTAGCGCTAGTGGACCTTTGTACAGGCTCTTAAGAACGTTCACAGTCTGATCTCAGTCTCAATCTGTCAAAAATACCTCTAATTTCCATACATTTTGACAACTTTCTGACATTTGCTTGTCGTCGAGTTGAGACTGCGACTAGATTTTGAACGTTTTAAATTCTGAGAATTGGCCTTCTGTGCAAACCCTTGACTGAGGTATTACGATACATACTCTTGAACATAATTGTCGTAAATTGATCACACGATGTTTTCTTTAGTTGTAGGTGATGAAGGAAGTAGATTTGAACTAAAAACATGTTTATTCAGTTACCAAGTACCACAGATCACAATCACTTAACCAATTCCCATTGCAATAGACCACAGCACGATAAATGGTGGTTAGAGCAGATAATGTCAAAGTGACCGGTCACACAGGACGGTGCGTCAGTGCGTGGGAATTATTGATATTTTGTGTTTTGTGGTGATGTGCGGCTACGTGGGCGCGCACCTTCATGTTGCCATAGTTATTCGATGTGGTTTTGTTTTTATTATGGCTATTTGTGTTCCTATATCCTTATGTTTATCAAACACATGTATGGCAGCATTGTATTTTTAGTTGATTCTCTGTTTGACTGTTTATCTTTACCTAATACATATAACATATAAGTTCAATTATTATGATTTTGTATGCCAATTATAAATTGTATTTGTAGCATACCTAACTAGTTGCAACTAGGTATGTTGAGTTACAAAATCAATTATTTTAGCAGAAGGTTTAAGTCTGTAACTATGAGCTCACTATGTGACTTAAGAAGCAATTTATATCACATACGAACAACAATACAATATTTCGTGTTTACCTCTGCCTTAGATTGTTATTGTCACGTTTCTGATAAACAGATAAGTTTGTATCGACGTTGTTCGGGTAATCTAACTCTAATTAATTGGTGCGTATCGTGATTACGTGAGGCTTTGTTGAAACACGTGAATTTGATTGAGAAGTGTCATTATTAGTTTCTATACTTGGACTTACCGATTTCCACTAGAATGACCGGTCAATCAAATTATAGCCATTAAGTACCTATTGAAAACATAGTGAAGAAACGGCATGTTCTAGAACCAAAAAATCGAAGACATGTGACATCTGCCAACCCGCACTGGGCCCGCGTGGTAGATTATAGCCCATTCCCTCTCGGAGAGGAGGCCTGAGTCCCAACAGTGGGAATATTATAGGCTGATTGATTATCCTAAGTACCTATTGTCATATCTGGGGTTTGGATTTTTGCCTTGTTGATGGCAATGGACTTGCCCTCCTGAGTGTAGAGACGCCAGCACATCAAGTTACTACAATCTGTCTTTCTTGAATAGATTTTCAACTTTATTGCTAAAGCATTAGGTTCAAGGTTGATTGGGAAAATTTGACAGTTTCGGGTAGCTTGATGTCCTGGCGTCTGTACTACTACTAGGTAGGTACTAGGTCTGCCTTTGCCTAGCCGTTCGGGGAATGCAGCCGTGGTGTTAAGTGTTATGTTTATTATCATGTTTATTTATATAACAATTGCTTGCTGCACTTACAGTAGACACCAAAGCGCGCAACAAGCCAACAACATAACATTTAACAAAAAAAAATCATTCAAACCTTAAACATGGATTTACTGTTATACATAAATATGTCAACTTCCGGCTCCTGAGCAATTAGGGCGATGGCAATGTTATTTGAGAAATGCTTATTTCTAAGTATTCTTTGCTATGAACCACATTAATCGTAAAAAAATCGACAGTACCTTCATATCAGACTCAGTATTTCTTGAATTTGTGAAATACTCGTATCTACGCCTGCTGGTGGTGTAGTCATTAATTAAATCGTGCCAAGAACCTCATTATCAATTGGATTTCCCTTTTGATATGATTTTCCCAACTTAATACGTTTATCAATTAGTAGGTAATTTATTTAAGAACCTATAGGTATTTTTATACCTAATTATGATTGGCTTATCACCAAAATGACGTTGTCATAACTTGTTATTTCAAAATACCTAAATCAGATCTATCAGATCAGATCTACAATAGATCTGATCTGACAGATCTGATTTAGGTAAACATAAATTTCTAAACTGAAATCTTTAACCTCTGAACTCGGAATATAAATTGCAATCTGTTTCTACCTTTGAGATTTCTAGGTACACTTACTCGTATATGTTTACTAATGAAACTCTTTGTTATCTTTGAATAAAAAAACAACATGTTTATGAAGACCGTAGTAACGACTGGCCTTAATAAACATGTTTTTTACATAATATCTTTATTTAGAGTAAAGTTTGTTCACACCAATCGGTTCAGTATTATTTTTGTTTGTCAAATTCTTTAATCGATAATTTGGCTGAAAATATCGTTGCACCCCTAGTGAGTGAGAACTTAGATAATGAAGTGAATTCGCACCAAAACTTATCGAAATGCATGTAATAGATAAACTATAATAAAAATCAATCAATCTTTACTTGAAGTTGAAACAAATGAATCAATCATTAAACCACGCCTACAAAAAATGTAAGTAATGTATGATGAACGTTACACTCAATAAATTATACCATGTTCACACACGTCGTATTCTAAATCTAAACTCATTAATATTACCAGCGATTATCCTCCGATCAACTGTGAAGGCTAGCATAAATCGACTAAAACGCCACAGAACTAACAAGCATTAAATACTAGAAGCGTCACGTCGCAGCCACAGAGAATTTATTAAAACACGTATTATGTGCTGCCAACGGTTGCTTCACAAGGGAATGTCGGAGGACGTAGTTTGTATGCGACGTTGCGCGCACTGACTGACGTACTAATGTTAATAATTGCTGTGCTCGATACTCGAGCCTTCTCCTTGATAAGCCCTTGATCTAGAATAGTCGATTAAGTTAATCGATTTATTTTTCTCTCGATTATAATGTTGTGTGTGGTCGATTTGACTCGTGAGATTGTAGCGCAGCATTTTGTGACAATGTTTGCTTATTTTTATATTGGACGGGGAGTTGTCGTTAGGTTTTCTAATGAAGTTACAAGCAACAGTTAGGTACTATTAAAACAAGGGCCACAATTTCAAAGGAATCGAATTGTTTTACCATTTCATTACCACAAAAGACCATACAATTAGATTTGTATTCACATAATGGTGAACTAAAAGTCATTGGACGCTAACTATTGTTTCAACAATCGGTCAAATCTTTAATCGACGGATGTTGTCTGCGAACATAACATGGCGACTGTGACATAAGTCTGTTTTTGAAAATAAATTAAAATTCCAAAAGGTCATTGACAATTTTGAAAAAAAGTATCCACGTAATACTTATGTAAATTGCTTTGTATTCATTTTGAAAAATATGTGGTGGTTGTTGACATTAGTGTGTATTATCCGAGTTTGGAAATTAGTTAGTTTATTTAGTTTGGTAGCTGTATGAAAAGCTTGAATTCTTTCGACATGAATGTTTATTTAAAGTTATCTAAGTAGTTAGAATTACGAACTTCAATATCTACATACTTTCATCCGCTACTTAACATCTTTATAAGTTTTTAATTTTCTTATGTCCTCCCTTAGTGCTCACCTGCGATAGAAAATGAACTCTTGTACAAACTTTTATTTTTCTAGACCCAGCGGTATAAGCAGTGCGTTGTCTGTCAGTGAATAAATTTAAGATTTTTATAAAGTACTAGATAAACAATTCAGTGGTGTTAGAACTGCTACAATTTATAAACCTACATAGCATAAACAACCTATAATGTTCCCACTGCTGGGACACAGGCCTGGGGGCCTACTCCGAAGTGCAAGTGCGAATGTTCGGATCGGACCGACACATGGCCGAACCGAATATTATTGAAAAATGCGAAAAAAGTTCGGATCGGCTCAGTTGGGTCGGGACCATAGTCAATATTCGAAAGAGTGTAGGATCAGAACCGACCGAACCAAATAGTAACTTCGTAGCAGGAAACGGCCGATCATTCGGCCGATACTACATCGGAGTAGACCCCCTGTAATCTACCACGCGGGCCCAGTGCGGGTTGGTAGATGTCCATGACTTAATTTTTTTTGTTCTAGGACTTGCTTCCTCACGATGTTTTTGTTCACCGTTTTGAGAGCAGTGGTGGTGAAATTATTTACACTAAGTAAAGCACCTGCCTGGGTTCGAACCCACGACCTACAACACGTAAGTCGGGACTTTTCCCACTGAGCCACAAAATCTACATACTCGCGATTTCTGTTACCTAGTAACGGAAATCGCGTAAAGAACCGCAAAGTAGAACAAATTCTAAAACAAAAAAAAAACAAAACTAACGTTCCATTTCACGTAGACACTGGGTAGAATAATGCAAATGGCGCTAAGTGAATGTACAACCTCAAGCAAGTAGGTAAATTACAAAGTAATGAAAAATAAATAAATCTGCAATAAATTTATCAACGCAATTAAAATCGCACTTATTGATAGAAATAAATGTCAACAAGACGACAAACAAAGATATAAAAAGACTTGTTTTCTGTCTCAGGTTTTTATCTGTGAATTATGAGCGCGCCCATCATTTTATAATCTGTGGTTGCCAATCGAATGAAACACTAAGGTCATTTTGTACAATAGAGTAGTTACCTATTACCGATTTTATCATTTAATCGTATTGAAACTCAGCTCTTAAAAGATCAGAAGTAAAATGAAACATTGGCAATCAACATTCGATAGGCATTATGTAGTTTTAAACTAAGTTATGAAACAACATTCAAAGGCTAGGCCCCGGCTTAGGGTATTAGAGTTCTGTGGGCTAGGCTCTCCGCAGACGGGCGGAGGCGACACTAGTAACTAGAACAATTTCCATGAAGTTTTCATAGAAATTGTTCCACTATATATATATGTCACGTCGCATTGTAATAGACAAACAACACTACGCAACAACAACATATAAAATCCTATCCTACGTTATAATATTATAATATCCTACTAATATTTTATATGATGGATGGATGTTTGTTACTCTTTCACGCAAAAACGACTAAACGGATTTGGATGAAATTTGGCACACAGATAGTTAATATAATAACCAGAATTAACACATAGGATACTTTTTATCCCGATATTCGCACGGGATCGAAACTTATGCGGGAGAAACCGCGGAGCGCTGCTAGTAATTACATAATGATAACTTATATTTAAAAGTTGGTTAAGGCCAGAAACGCCTCCCGGCAATACATTTTTTTTTACTATTTAATAAACCTATACTTATGCAAATAGAATTAATTATCACTTCGATTGAACGGATACAGCATTTAGTATTTTGAATTATGCATTGATGATAGATTTTAATTTAACGTCGCAAGCGCTACCTACTGCTCATTATGATGTCATGGGTACGATTCCCGGGTCGTGCAGTGTTGTTAGATTTAGACGGCACGGTTGGCGCAGTGGTAATAATAAAAAAATTATTTCAGACTATAAGGTCCATAAATATGTTAGTATTTTGGTGTTAGTAACAATGGTGCTTTAATAAGTAGGTTAGTATTATTCGATTGCCTGCTGCGCTGCGTGTTCGATTCCCGCACGGAACAAATATTTGTATGACCTACAAGTAGTTGTTCCTGGTCTGGCTGTTTGTGTATGTGAGTTTAAATGTAAACACACCCACGATACAGGAGAAATTGATAGTGGGGCAAAGTTTAAAAAAAAAAGGTTTTTCCAACAGAAATGCCTCAGCAGCAGCCTGGAGTCTGGATTTGAGCCTGGCAATAGGCTGGAGCCCTACTTCATGGGATTTAAAAATAACTGGTGAAATGTGGGTGTGCTATAGGTACACCTCTGTCGAACCCTTCGGGGACTACAGGCGCGATGTTATGTTATTTTAAATTGATTCGTTGGTTGGACTTTACATTTTTCTAGTTATAATACGGATCATTATTTTGGATTCAGACATTCGTATAATTTGTACCTACTACCTACAGTAAGTACTAACTATACGCATGGTAGTGGCCTTTGCCGACTTCACGTCACTTCTAGTTTTTAAAATAATATGATTGACGTGTAAAAGTGTTTGCGCAAACCTACTTACAAAAATAAAATCATTTGTTTGTGCTTATATTGGATATATAGCAAAAACGAAGACGTGACATCTACCTACCCACACTGGGCCTGCGTGGTGGATTACGTTCCACTCTCCCCCCCCCCCCCCCCCCTCTCACAGTAAGGACGCCCGTGTCCCAGCAACGGAAACATTACAGACAGATTACTGATCTATTAAATAGTCAGTAGCATCTCAGTAGCATCATGATTACGAAACATTTACCGCCAAGCGTCCTTCGACGGTAAATACATAATTGATGAATTTCCATCAACAAATAATGAACCTTTTTCCTATAATTAAACGAGGCAAAGGTACCTCGTCGCGCGGCCTAACCCTTCGTAATTAACAAACAATTCGCCTCATAAATTCCAATGTGACAAAGATTACCGTTAAATAAAGGACTTCATCACTCTTAATGACTTTAGCCTTAAATTCTGTATTCCCAGATGATTTACATAAAACAAAGAATTCGCAGGCAACTGTTACTTTTAGAGTTTCAAATGAAGCTAGTCGTTAAATACAATCTTTGTTACAAAACGTTTTCGTAACTTCAAGTTAAAATGTAGAAGGGTTACTTTTAATTTCGTTTGTATAGGCCGTGTGACGCAAGCAAGACCTCGTCTGCAATATTAATGAATCGATTGGAATAATAAAACGTTGATATAATTTAAAAAGAAAGTGAAAATGGCTTCCTTCCCGCGCCATGACGGATCCCGTGCGCCGCGAGCTAGTTCCGTTCCGTGTTACGCAGCACACGTATGCCGAGGCCATGCTAATTACTAGCCTCACGAAATCGAAAGTCACTCGATTGTCTAGATGTAGGACGCGATCGTATAAAGAAACGTAACATCATATCCTACTTTGAAATATTCCAATCGCGTATTGTTCTCTTTAGTCGCAAATAAAAAAATAAACTAGATTTAAATACCACTTGCCTCCTAAACAAAGCAGACTTTTTTTTTCTCGTCAGTATCAACAACATGAGTGCAATGTTTCGTAATACAATTGACCTTTCGTGCGCTACATGTTACATACATACAAGCGATCGATGGAGGTCTACCTAAAACGGAGATCAAATCGAAATTGTTTCAATTTCGACCGTCAGTCTCTAATTGCGGATTTCCGAGATAATTTGTTATGCTGCGATGTTTTTTGTCCGCTTTTAAAATGTCTGCTCACGATCTCGGTATCCGTTGCAAGGTCGACTGCTAGCTTTTGACAGACGAGCGCCGATGCCATATTGGCATTTCCTAAGGAATGCCTACGACAGTCTAGCTAAGTCTACGCTTTGTTTGACTTGAATATTTTATGTCCAAAAAAGTTATTTAAACTGCTGTTAAGAAATGCTATGAACGTGAGTACATACGGCCGGTAGATGCGTGTCTCATTGTCAGACCACTTGTTCAATGTTAGTCCAGTTTGTATTGTACCTATTGTAGTCGTTGTGGTGCCGCGTGATGTTTTGAACCTGTGTGTCGCGCGCGGTGACGCGGGCTGTTACGTCTCACATTCTTCTTCAGCTGATAGCAATCGTTTAACGTTAACATAGATTACGTTGTACAAAGATCTGTTAGCGGAGCGTAGATTTGTAAACACTTTTCCAGTAAACATCCGTTCTGAATCAACCATGCGTTTCATTAGATTTAATTTTGCAAAGCAGTTGGTAATATAAAACATGTGTTTTTCATTTAACTCCGTCTTTTATTTTAATATCATCCGGTGTATTCTGTAATAATCTCACCGCGAATACAACGGTGTATTGAGCTTCAATTGAGCTGTCATTTCACGTGATGCTATTGACAACTCACTTCAAGATCACTTCAACTAAGTTTTCACGGTGTATTTTTTACAGAATAGATCGGCTGATCACAATGTATCGTATACAATGAATATCTAATGCATCAGAAAAACGCATAAAGTGAAAAAAGAAATTGTTTTTGACAACAAGGCAGCGAATGTGACGATTATAAAACTAACTTTCTCGTTGTAAGGAATTCGATTGAGCAGTTCGAAAATATAAATTCATAATTTCACATTCCCGTTCCGTATCGCGAATTCGCGAGCTCGTTCTGTTTCGCACGCAAAACCTGGCAAGTTCACCATCTATGTCGTGTGACACGGCATGCGGCTTTAGTCACGGGTTTTCTCGCTACTGTTTATGATTTTTAAATAATACATGGTTTTTTGTGACTATTTAAATATTACTGTTGTTATATAAACGTATTTTGTTCGCTAAGCTTGGCTGATATTTTTATACTTCTGTTTTGACCTATGGCTTCATTTAAAACAGTAATCTTTTTCGAATTTACGTCTTTAAGTTTTAAAATCCAGTTTCAATTAAATACATATTCAAATATATACCCCAGATACATAAAAACCACAAAATGTTAAAACGTATTGACGTTTTTTTTTGTGTTACGGAACAATGAAACATTATTTAATCGTTGCGTGACAAATGCATGTCAAACAGACAGACACAGTGGGTAAAGACTATTGGCCTCTGAAATACACATTATAATCATTATCGTATGTACTTACGAATGCCGTGACTTGGCCAAATGTTTGATTTATGTATTGACTCAAACGTGGCTGGCGAAACTAAACGTATTCGCACTTTTAAAGTGATTTTGCTACGCATAACTTTATAGTGTTAACAAGTAGGTAATCAATTAGGTGGAAATATTTAGCAAAATCAAAATGGCAAAAGACAAAACTTACAAATAGATTTATCCTATGGAGAAAGATCAGGAAAGTGATCGTTATTACACTCAAGAGTAGTCAGGACAGGATGAAAAATTTTACTCCTAAAATATTCATCATCATCTTCCTGCCCTTATCCCATGTTACTTGTGGTCGGCGCAACACGTTTTCTTCTTCCGTTCTCCCCTGTCAACCGTCACGCTATCATGCACTCCCTTCTCTTTCATATCATTCCTCTCCCTCTCCATCCATCAACGTGTATATTCATCACTCTTTTAGTAACATGCGTTTCGTCCCTTCGCATCACATGCCCATACCAAGCCAAACGCTTTCCTTTCAACTTTTCTGTCACTGGCGCCACTTTCAAACTTCCTCTTATACAACGTGTCCCAGAAATCAACGTTAAGCCGAAAACGGGCAACAGTCGTGGCAGTTATTAGAAAAATATAAAACAAAAATCTTGGTCACGTACTTTTAAAATTTTATGGATTCAAAAAGTGACAGTGACTGTGATGATCTTTCAAGTCCTGTGACTACAAATATAAACTTTTCGTCAGTTTTTTTTCTGTGACGTAACCATGAATAACCCTTCTATAAATTACAGTTAAAAGTTAAAACATAACTACCTCAGTTTTAAATAAAATGTTAGATTTTTGCCCAACATTGAATTCAAAATGATTACATCACACAACTTTAACCGCGTGTAGTGTAAAAAAAATGTAAAAACTACACTATTTTGGAAGTAATTTTAAAAGATGGAGCGTTTAGTCTGGATTCCAAAATAGTATGCTACTTACTAATTGCTACTTCTTAATTGAGGAAAAAAAGTTATTTAAATCAACGTCAAGCTGAAAACGGGCAATATATTGCCCGTTTTTGGCTTGACGTTGATTTCTGGGACACGTTGTATAAGTACTCATTTCTTAAATTGAATAGCGGAAGGTGGTGACAACAACCTTCAAAATCCAATCTATAAGCCGAACGGCCTAACCTCGGATTTGTTTTTGAATCCTATTTCAATTTGCGTTCACCAGTCTCTCTTTTGTTCTCTCTACAAATAATATAACGTACCTATTATTCCTCAGTTTGCACACGTATTGTTCTAGTTGAGACAGCATTTATACATAATTCACTGTAAGACAAAATAACTCCACGCAACACTCGACCTTGGGAGAACAGCTGATTTCTACGTCTCAGTAAAAAAGTTAAAGTATTCTTATTCAAGTTATAGAGAACATGGCCCGTGTCCGATACGATTTGTTACGATTGCGCATTTGACCTCAACGAGCAACCGACTGATTTCAAATCGACGAGGAAAAACAATACAAAATTTCGTATTTTAATCGGACGCCGTAACGAGGACACTTCGCATAGTTCATGAGAGCCCGCGCCTGCCGTGGCAATGACAATGACACTTTTACAGGTTTTTTGAATTCACGATGATTGATCGGCGAAGGCTTCCGATTCGTAAGTTAATTAAGGTTGCGTTCTGTAACCAGATAAACACCTGGCAGTCTATTAAAATGTACTCTTGACATTTGTTTTGAAGGTTTCATAAATAGATGTAGATAATTAATACTTAGAGTGTATGTATTTATTAGCTTGCGGTCGGGATGAGACTAGCTGCTACGTGTATATCGCCAAAATAGTATTACAAATTGCATCAGCTATGAAGACATAGTTCTCCAAAGTTTTCTAAAAGAAGGCGCTGATTTACTTGTCTTACGCAATACTTTGATGTTTCGAAATATTTGTTGCAATGGACCATGAGCCAAGAGCATGCACTTGACGACTTGAAATTGCGTTTCAGTGTTTTCAAACTTATATTGGCTAGAACATCAGCTGAATAAATAAACGAATGGAATACAAATAATAAAATATTAATTCCCCGTTTAATTAATGCAATAGCTAGGTATGGAATTGAACAAAAAGTACCTCATGGCAATGAAAAATAAACCTATTATAAACTCGCAATCAAACGGACATAACTCATTCACAGAATATAATCGCACAAACTTGACTTTAGAAATTCTAGTTCACGAATCCTGTTGCATTTATTATCAATAATGACACCAATAAAATGGGAAGTAGCGCAGCAGGACATAATTATCCAGTGTGACAAGAATTAAATTACGATATACTAAACGAGGCGGATAAAATTGATAAAGCCAGCGAGCTGGCGTGGGCAGTTCATGATAGATTGGTATTGTAAGCGGGAGATACTTTGTCTAGATAAAGTTAAAAGTCATTTGAACAGATGGTAAGGATATATTTGCTTTTTGTTACTACGTTTTGACGTCTGTTTTTTGAAGTTCTTTTTTCTTTTCTAGTTCTTTTTGAAAACTTATTTTGTTCCGTCTTTTACCTTTCGTCTCGATCTCATCTCTTGTAGATTCTACTGTTGCGTTATTATCATTACTATTTAATTTATTGATTATTTTACTATCATATTTATCATATGATAATTTAGTTATTTAAGTTGAGGCATTTTTTTTTTAATCATCATCACCATGTTTTGTTATTTTACATCTAAAGTATTACTTTCAGCACTTTTTGAAACGTTTTTATGAGCAGCCCAGAATTATAACAATAAAATTAACATGAAAATTCGATTCCAACTCATTTTAAAACAAACAAAACTACTAAAGATGCACATAAAAGTAATTTATTAAGCTCTTTATGGATAGAATAACAATTTAAGACACTTGTTTTTTCTGTGCAATTTGTCATGTGTCATGCATAAATTTAGGTATGAGTAGTCAACAGGCACCATTTCGTTGTGCAGTCAACTCGTTATCTTATTTACAAGTATTACCTCAGAGATGTAATTTTCTGGCTTGTTTGTATAGTGCTAATGTCTTGACCTGTGACACTAAAGCCACCGCCACATTACTGTGTTGTGTTGTGTCGTGACGCGAAATCACCAATCAAACGTATCTGTTCAGGATTACGTCAAATCACAACGAGTTTTGATTGGTTAAAACTACGTCAGAAGGCGACATAACACAGTAATGTAAATCCGTCCTTAGGTACATCCAAAGGTATGAGCTGACCCATGATACGTTAAGCAAAATCAAAATTCATACTAAATCGATCGTGGAGATAATCTGGTAGCTCTACAATTATAGTTAGAGGTGAAAAAACCAATATAACATATGCGTGCTACGAAGCGTGAGCACTTGAAACTGTCATGATGTCTATGAGCTATATTTTTTTATACCTATCGTACCTATCAAAGTAGTTATGAAAGTTATTTTGGGTCAGTTGATGCATTTTTCTTCTTATCTTAGACCAGCACAAAATGTTAGCACAACTTTAAGAAAAAGTTTAGATGGCAAAATAGTACAGAATATGTAAGAACTTCTTATTTAGAATGATTATCGAAGAGTAATACAGAACAATTTAAACACATTTCAGTAAGAAAATCAATAGAAACCAAACAGACACATTGACAGACGTAGAAGCAGACAAGACTAATACAACACAATTTTTGTTCAAAGACCATTGAACTCTAACAATGGACCACTTAAATAGAATCGCTTTAGTACAACTTCTAATGGACAGAGATTTATTACTAACTCATTGGTCTCAATGCTGCCATATTTAGACACAATAAACCATTTAGACCACATAAAAAGCATGGTCATTGATCAAATCTGTAAGTTTTTATTGGACTATGTGGGTAATCTTGCATTTTGGGACATGGAAACGTGGCAGAAAGATTCGTGAAGGCATTCCAATTGCAAAAATAAGCACAATGTAGACAAGCGAAATTTGAAAACGAAAGCGCTTTGGTTGAATTGCCAATTTTCCTGCTAAATAACACTGAAGCGACAAAAAGCGGCCGTAAAAAATATTCTGCGTAGTAAAACTAGTCAATCACTGTGCATCAGATAATGGCATTCATTTGTACAAACAACGCACCCAAATCCTATTTGCTTATTGCTAACCTTGATAGCATTGCTGAGTAATGAATAGGAGCACAAAAAATATTGTCAGCCATCAATTCAATAGGTTTCGGCAGCTCCTCAATTATGTCATTCATTTGTCTGCGACGTTCTTTTATTTTTAGGCTTTTATTAGCACTGTTTGTATACTCATAATCATTCATTAACAACGTTGTGTAACATTCTATCGAAGTAACAAAACATCTTACAAATTTACGAGAAGATGAGAATTAGGTAAGAAAGACCAAAGGTGGCCAATGATAGATAAAATAACCAAGCAATATTGCTTTCTATATTTCCTTAATAGTTAATCTAGAGTCATTAAATTGTGTTTCCTCAATAATAACAATGCATCGTGTTCACAAACAAAGATTAGGTACTAGAGTTAAGATAAATCTGTCGTAATCGTACACTCACCAGCTGTTTTGCGCGTATTTTTCAAGGCAACGCGTAAATTGTAATGTAGGTAACCAAGAGATTTTTTTTTTTCTCGGTGTTATTATTATCGTAATACTACTTACTTTTTGTACGGTTAACATTCCTGTTATATTGCACTTTCCCTTGAGACGACGGACCTGAGACATAAGCACTGTAGATACGCCAATCTACTGCAAAATTCCTCTTAGTTGTGAAAAATCTAAGATATTAACAAGATATTGTTTATTTTTGTTACAGAGCGAGTCGAGCTATACTTCATCAGAAGAAGGCTGCGGTGGAGGCGAGCGTCACGCCGTGCTCAGCTACGAGCAAGTGAAACGCCTCGGTGACGTCATGGACGAGGTAGTCGCTATCCACGGCCGCGGCAACTTCCCCACACTGCACGTGCGCCTGCGCGACCTGGTGGCGGGCGTGCGCGCGCGCCTGGAGTCGCCGCAGAGCGCGGGCGGCGCTGGCGTTAACGTGCGCGACGTGCGCCTCAACGGCGGCGCTGCCAGCCACGTGCTGGCCGACAGGGCCCAGCCCTACTCCGACATCGACCTTATCTTCACGGCCGAGCTGCCCACAGCGCGTCATTGTGACCGCGTCAAGAACGCCGTGCTCGGACATCTCTCCACTCTCATGCCACCCGCCACCCCGCGTCGCCGCGCTTCCCCGGCCGGCCTTAAGGAGGCTTACGTTTCCAAGATGGTCCGCGTGAACTCAGATGGCGACCGCTGGTCCCTAATATCGCTCGGCCACTCACGCGGACACAAATCCGTCGAGCTCAAGTTCGTGGACAACATGCGTCGCCAGTTCGAATTCTCCGTGGACTCTTTCCAGATCGCTCTGGATTCGCTTCTCGCGTTCCACGAGTGCACTCAACTACCTATCGGCGAAAACTTCTACCCGACGGTCGTTGGCGAGTCCGTGTATGGCGACTTCAATGAGGCTCTGAGTCACCTCGCTGAGAAACTGATCGCGACGCGGCAGCCTGAAGAGATCCGCGGCGGCGGTCTGCTCAAATACTGCGCCCTCCTTGCAAAGGGCTACAGGCCGGCACGGCCAGACAAAATTAAAACCCTCGAGCGATACATGTGCTCGAGGTTCTTCATCGACTTCCCTGAGCTTGGCCAGCAGCGCGCTAAGCTCGAGGCCTACCTGCGGAACCACTTCGTTGGCAGAGAGGAGGAAGCTCTAAAGCACAGGTAACCACAACTCGGATTTTGTTACTTGTATTTCTGTCATTTACTCTGAAACTGGACGCCAGAAAAACTCGTCTTTTATAATTTATTTCTCTCCATGATGCACATTAAAAGTGGATCTTCAGAATCTGTTAAATTTTATTTTCTCCAAGTTTTACTCATTCTGCAAACAAAATAAAATATTAGTGAACCTAGTAGATGCTTACTGTAAATCTAGGCAAGTAGAAACTGACATTGATCAATATAATAATCATTCTGCAAATCAACTCCTTGCATCTGGCTAACTTTGGATCCCTGTGTAACTAACTACGACCTTAATGTATGCCGTGCTTTATTAACTTTGTTGTCCATATTTGCAGATACTGTATAACACAGTTGACGTTAACTGGCGGTGTCGCTCGGTGCAGGTACCTGACCCTTCTGCACGGCGTGGTGCGCGAGTCCACGGTGTGCCTCATGGGCCACGAGCGGCGGCAGACGCTGGCGTTGATCGAGGCTCTGGCGTGCCGCGAGCTGTGCGCGCGCGCGCCCGTCATGATGGCGCCGCAGTACTACGTGTGCGTGTGCGCGGCCTGCGCCGGCTGCCCCGGCTGCGCCGCGTGCGCGCAGTGCGTCACGTGTGCACAGTGCGCGCCGCCCGCGCCGCCCGTGCCCTACTGCGAGTGCTGCCACGTCGCGTCGTGCCCAGCGTGACCGGACCTCCTGTTCGACCGACGATGAATTTAGTGCCAAATGTATATAATACGGATAAAAAAAATGTATGTACGCGTAGGAGCGGGCGGCGGCGCCCCGCGCGTCGTGTTGCTCACTGACCGCCGATCAATTCGCTCGTCAATTGTCCCCCGCGGCCGCTCGGCCCGCCGCGACGTGAAGTAATTTCTAGTCGTACTCCTTTCGTGTTGATAAGTTAATATGCTAGCAGTACGAAAATTATCGTTCACGTGGATTGTGACGGACGCGCCGCTAGATAGTGAGTCCGAGTCGATGGTCTGCCTATATAAAAAGACTAGTTAGTTATTTTTAAGCTTTTATGTATAGAAGTCGTCTCCATAAAAGTAGTGGCATGTCTCTCACCGTCGAAATATCACGGAGAAGCGGACGGTCGGATATGAGTTTTATTGCTAATTAAGTGAGAAAATTTGTTGCGAGAAATGTTAACTGGTTCACTTGAACGACGGATGCTAACGGAGGAGCGTGCGTACTTTTTGCAGGAACAATTTGTAAAGTAACAAGTCCGGCCTTGTCAGACGGCCTTGAACGCGAGAAAATCCGTTGAGTAGTACCTAGTAGATCACGAACGTTAGAACGTAGCCAGCGCGGTCGCCTCCGCTCCTCACTCTCACACACGTAAACAACCTATTTTACTATGTATTTATCAATCTGAAAGGATGTATGTATACACTTACACGTTTCGTGATCGCTCTAGTATTGTATACGGCTTGGCGAACGAGTAACAAATTAAGGTACACCTAGAAAAATATAAAATGATAAAAAAAACTTATAAAACCCAAAAAAAAATATATTACTAAGGTGTGTACAATATTAAAGTTCACGCTTTTTGTAAATAATATAAAAATACCATTATAAAAATATTTTAAGAACATTTACAAGTAGTGACGTCACGTTTAGTAACAGAGTACTTATGAACATTTTTTTTTTTACTTTTAACTTCTCATCGATTACAGTTTATATTAAAGCTGTAGATGTATGGAAAATGTGATTTAATTGTTGTATTAATTAACCATGTTGTCGATGATTATAATATCTACTTACATAACATATGTAGATTAAATCCAATAGAGAGATATATTATTATTGTTGTATTTTAATGAGATAGAGAATATATGAACGATGGTGTAACAGTGTCCGGCCAATACGTGAATGTGTTAGATATTTTGCCAAATGCATATTCAGATTATTACTATATTTATACACATTGCATGAACTTTGTAGAGCTTTTACTAAGCAGTTTGTTATGTAGTATATTTTGAGTAGCGGAAGATATATCCGAAGTAATCAAGTACAATCATCTTATAGAGTTAACCTTTATAGTTAACTTCGGAACAATTTATCGAGTTTATGAACGAATTTTCCCGACTTGCTTACTGTCGAACCAAAATTTAAGATCTCATTTTTTAAACTCTTCAAAAATTCTTTTGGGATTGTGTAGTGTTGTATTGTAAACACTTTAACTGTTATCATATGCTTGTTATCTTAGCTGAACGTCATATTGTGACTTGGAGGTGATAAAACATTTGATGCAAGTTAAACATGTTCTGTGATCCGTTCCACTTGTGCGTTAGTCTAGTGCAGCTCGTCTTGTGTATATTTTCTTCAAATTATATTGGAATGGTATAGTAACAGCACTAGAAAGAACATTTTGGAATATTAACGTAACGAAGCAAATCACCATGAGTGCAACGGAACACGGTAATCATCAAACGGTAGCCCTAAAATTAGAAATAGTACGCAGTCGTCTGTACTTAGAAATAAATGAAGTACATAAACATAGTTAACTGAATCTAAACGTTATTCCATATGTAATAAGAGTGAATGTAAGTTAATTATCACTAGTGTTACTTGCTATATCGAGACAGGCGTCTAAGTTGTGATTTGTAGTCTTTTCGACAGGTATTTTAAATGTCATTCTATTGTCACTATATTTATTATAATAACTGTGATTGTTATATGTATATTGTAAATCAGCTATTGGCAAAATCTGGTAAGAACTACCTCCTCGCGTGAAAAAAAAAACGATATTCGATGGTATATTTTTTGTAATTTTTCTCTCTACAACTATGGAGATAATTATGTAGGTATTTTAGCCGTAGGGTACCATACCAGTAATTTACCAGACTTGTGTGTAAGTTCTTAAAGACGTAGTTTCAAACGTGTTAGTAGAAATTTTAATCGCGAATTCTAAATGACATGCTTTGTACACAGAAACTTGGCTCATCTACATAATTGTTTCTTTGGTTTGGGCCGAGTTCACTATTCCGAATTTCGTAAACACTCTGCTCTCAGAACATTCGTATAGATTGGGTTCAATTCGTGAACAGTGGAAACGTACCGAGAGATGCTTGTTAGCCCATAAAGCTCTTCCATATACACCACGTGACGTGGCAAACGCTTCCAAAACAACGGTCTAAATATTTTAAATTCTTTGCAAAGAGAGACATTGCAATATAGTTTAGGGTGTTATTATTTTTTTCTAAAGTTACCATCAGTTTTCAGCTAGCCTTATTTTATAATTAATTTTTAATTCTAATGAGCACTGGTCAAAGGCGTTCTCGTGCAACAGTTGTTTGTTTTATATGTATATATTGTTGGATAATGGTTCTGTGAATTTGAGATACTTTTCTGAGATATTATGCTGATTTCTGAAAGATTGTACTTAACTTTCAACATTTCAAACCAAACAAAAGCCAAGGTATCACAAAGAACTAAGGAGATAAATCAGAATAAGTATCTTAAAGTTTCGTGAGATTTAGCTTGGAGTTTGTTTCTGAACTTGAAAGTAGCAAGTTTTCTAAAAGTACCAAGTTTTCTAATAAATATTGTTACTTCACTCCTGAACTTACTTGATGATTATATAAACAGTATTATCAGCTTGCAATACTGCGTATGTTTCTGAAAATACCGCTCGTTAATATGTTGCATCATTATCATAAAAACCGGTTGAGTGTCACATTTTGGCACGCGAGACGTAAACAAATACACGTGACATTCTGTCTCGACTCGATCTTGTAACAAAATTATTTTGAACAACTTTGTTGATGCAACTAATGTAACATGTGTCATAAAGAAAGTTCTGGTGTTATTTTCTGATGTTAGTCCTTATGTTGAGCATCCAGACAATACTAGGCTCAAATATTTAAGAAAAAGTGTATTGAGTTGCCTAATGGTTTTCATCAGATGGCGATATGTATCAAAGTAATTGATAAACTATTGACGTTGGTTCCATATTATCTGCATTACCATTAGGTGATAAAACCGACAATAGCCTAGATGCTCAATATATTGACTTACATATTTACTTTAATAATGATATCGAGTTTTATTATTTTGTTTATTTCGATGACATGATGCGTGCAGTTCGGTGTAACAGAAAAGTTAATATGCAAAATGAATTATAATTTAAAAACAATCAAACCCTAGAAGCATTTAATTATCTATTTATAAAATGTTGGTACTAAGATTGAGTTGTTTGTTCAACGAAACGAAGACATTGATAAAGTTTTCATTGATAAAGCTGAAGCCAAGTACATGATATTTTTAGTTTTTGTTTCGGTGAAGATAGAACACGGTCTTAAATATTTGTAAGAGCACGTGAACGCCGTTATTAAAAGCGTGGTTTCGCAGAACTGGAGGCGTCGGCAATTAGCAGCGGTGTGGCATTTAGTATACTGTTTTACAATCTATCAGTACAAAATGTTTACGACTGTCATTACTTTGTGGGTGTGACCGTACAGAAGCTGGTAGTCTTGTTAGAATCCATTTTATTAATTAATATGCTATATGCCATGAAATTAATTGCGATATTACGAATTATGAAGAGAATACTCTTCATAATTCGTAATATCGCAATTAATTTTTTCTCCATTCTAAATATAAAAAAAAAAAAAATAGATTAAGAAGAAAAAAGAATAAGCTCGAATCAAATCAACTGTCCCTAATGTCCTTCAAATGGACTAAATATTTCATGTTTAGCCACAGAAGTATCAGCATATAGCAGCTCCTACTTACGGTCACACAAACAGAAACATACAAAAAGTCGTGACAACAACGCCACCACCTCCCCGCAGCGCTGCTTCTTGCCTACCCTCCAACTTCTCCGAAGCACGCGTGTCGCAGCCCTCGCTCATATGTTAAAAGCGAATGTTCGACACACCGACTCTCTAGTTTAGGGGTTGCTAGGCCTTACGTTATATAAGCTTATGTTAGGTTATTATCAAGTATGTTTACATTATAGTTATTATTTTTTTCTTTCTCTTCCAAGTTGCCTGTTTCGTGTTACACGAATCGCGACGATGTGTTGTTACGATACATAATTACTATTATATTTGTGAGGAGTTTTAAGCTATTGTAAATTTTACAGAAATAAAAAATGTTGTGAAAATAAATTATAAAAAAGTGATATAAACAGTGAATCTGTGTCTTTTATTTGATGATGGGGTGATTCTTTTGGATAAGCTTAAGCTTTTGATTAAAGTATACAATTATCTCCATGGGCAATCATGGTTAAGAGCAATAACTGCTCACTGCTCAAGGTTTAGAGTCATGGGCAATCATCGCCCAGCTGAATTGAGATACGCGTAAGTAACCGTGCTGATAAGTGGAATAATGATCGCAATGTGTTGTTATAGTTTGATAAGAAAAACAATGTTGTTACAAAACCTTCAAAAGTCAATGAACGAGAAGCAATTTTTAGACTAGGTATTTCATAGATTTAATACAGCTGCTTATCCTGCTTATGGAAAGGAAAAAGAAGACCGGTTGGTCAATAACATAAGGATAGTGATAAAATACTAATGCTGGCAAAGTAATCAATTTAATCAAAACTAAATAGAAAACACTGGAAAATCATATTATTAACATTCGATTACACCAACAAATGAAATCTTAAGTGACGCATAATCAATAAATTCATTTACGAATAAGGAATGCACCTAATCGTAAAATCAATATCTAGCTCGATATATCAATTTAGGGACTACCCCGAGGGAAAAGAAGAAATTGATTGTGCATACAGCAATCAAGTCTACCGGAATGCTTCAAGATTGTCTATTTTAGCTGATTATTTAATTCAATCATAAATTTTTAGAAATAACGGATAATATCTAAGATACACACGAGCGCCACGCGTCGACAACAGAGGTAACTGCAACCCTTGAACGAGCGTCATTGAGCACCGTACTCAAATATACGAGCGACACCACAGATCAAGCGACACGCTATCAACGACAACCACCGACGCGTCGACGCTTACAGTTTCTTTTGTCGTGGACGCGTGCCGCTTGTGTATATACTCACTAAGACCTAGCTAATGATTAGAGCATAGTCTACACACAGTACACAGCACAGCACAAACTAATCAATAAAACTCAAGCAAACGTATCATGGCGGGATGAGCTGGACTCCTTTAATACAGATTGGTCCTTGGCAGCTCTGGACAGACAGAGGTGGGAGGAGAGTAGGGAGGGCTTTGCCCAGCAGTGGGACAGTAAAGACTAATAAAAAAAACTTGAGAGGTGTCAAGGGACACCCGGATGGAACGAAGTATAACTGGCTTGCTTTCTATAAGAGAGAGAGAGAGAGAGAGAGAGAGACGAACAGAGAAACACGCGCACGCCACACGGCTTACAACTATAGCAAAAAGTGTCGTTCTAACTTTTGGTCTTAATTTTTTCCGTCTAGCCCCCTTTCGCAACGCGCGATGAGGAACTTCGTTCCAAAAAAAAAACGTAACACTAATACGACAAACGAATTAACACAGCATTATTAACAAAGAAGACTACGAAGCGTCCATTACGTTGAAATTGAATTAATTACTTACGGAGATCCATTTCATGCTAAGACAACTATAACTCAATTTACACAGAGTAAAGAAATTTATTTCAGTGTAATTCTGTTAGTCGTTTATCCCACGCTATGCCTTGGCAAAGATCATCACGCAGACTATTGTCTCAGAATTGAGTTTAGAGGTTAATCATGAATGAAGTCTTTGACTGTATTCATTTAATTACTGGTAATTTGTATTGTAAGAGTAACAAAGAGATGGCTTTCCTTTATGTACTTTGCAAATACCGATGGCATTAATTTTCTTTTTAATAAAGTCAAGGTTTCAATTGAAAGGCAATTTTCATTAACTCGACATCTTTGAATGACTAATCGTGGTTCTTTATGAGATTAGTCATACGATATTATCTACCTAATAGATTCTATTGATTATCATTGATAAGTTTGACTGATATGCAAATTAAACGCTATAACGATATTATTGTAATTATGATGTCATGTTATATGAATAACAAAAGGACTTTCTCTCTCTTTTCAGTTCGAACTAGAAAAATCGTCTGACATCAATCAAGACGATTAAATAATAAGTGAATAACAAATAAACAATGTTTTATTCGAAAAATATATGCCAAAGCAGAAGGATTTCTAGCATTGATTTTCGTGATTAAATTATCGGTTTGTGGAATTTTCCTAGAACTAGAGAAAACTCGCCTTGTTGCGTGCGTGTATTGAAGGCACCATCTAGGTTATTTTTTTTTTATTCATGAATCGTGAAGATTATCGTCGTACCGTGAAGATGATAAGAAGAAACATGATGTCAATTTATATTTTTTTGTTTGCTGATTGTGCCTGTTCTTGACCTCGATCACGCCTGATGAAAAGCGATGAATGAGGTCTATGATGGAACGAGCGTGCTATAAGTACAGACGCCAGCACATCAAGCTACTACAATCTGTCAAATTTCTTTAATACATTTTCAACTTTATCACTAACGAATTAAGGTTTAGGGTTGATTGGGAAAATTTGACAGTTTCGGGTAGCTTGATCTGCTGGCGTCTGTGCCTAATAAATCCGATCACAACTCCAAAATATTACATCGACTAAGGGCTGATTTTTCAACAGTCAGAAAATTTTTATCTGAAGAATATTTATGACTGTTTCACATATTTTATAATTATACAAAAACTGTCAAGCCACAATATTTATTCTTCAGATAAAACTTATCTGATTATTGAAAAACCAGTCCAAACTAAAATACAAATCTGGAACAAAAATAGCACAGTGAGAAGAGGCTGCAAAAATATGAAAAGATGATGTAATGTTTTTCTTATCAATCTATTACATTAGACTTACAATTTTATTGAAATCCAATAACGGGAAATCAACCGATGTAACGGTACAGTGGCCTAAATACAATCATGCAATCGATTCAAAATAGAAGTTGACACTTCCCGATACACGACTCGATAGAGCATCGATGAATCGATAATATAATCAATATAGATTGAAAGAAAGATGATATCTATCAACATTGAGATACGATTGCGTCATTAGAGAGGCACGTTACTTTCATAATCGATTGAACCTCGGTTTTTGAGAATGACATTGAACTTTCACTGGGCTACGAAAATACTATAAATTATATTAAATATGCATATATAATGTCAAGTACAGAATACTTAGGAGTGGAATTCATTAATAAAAATATTACACAACTATGGTAGGGTGAAGCCACTTGATTAAATCTGAATTAATGAAAGTCCAGCCCAATGTCATTTAAGCGTGGCAGCTTTCCGAGAGACATCCAGTTATTCCAGTGAAGGAACGGATTGTTGTTCTTCATCTACGACGACATCTCGTCAGGCCAAGACGGAGATGGCGGAATAAGCTGGACTCCTTTAACAAAGGTTGGTCCTTGGCAGCTCTGGGCAGAGAGAAGTGAAAAGAGAGTAGGGAAGCCTTTGCCCAGCAGTGGGACAATTGATTATTTGAAATCCCAGTACAGTCGCCGTCTCAATTTATTTATATATTTATTATTTGTGATGAATGATGATGATATTGATGAATATCTGGCTCATTTAGATTGTCAAAAAGCTACTCCCAATTCCTTCAACCCTGAATTTAATTCGTGCAAGTACCAATGCCTTATATCGGGTAAACATGGCGGCCCTGAACGAGATTTCCCAAGACGAAGCATACGTGAGGTGCACAGCAAATCGTGGATTTTGACCTAAATCTATGATGCCATTAAAATTTCGATTGATTTTTTGAGAAACTTGGCTGTTGACTGCTGAAAATTAGGTTCTGGGTTCATTTTCCTGGTCGGGTAAAATATTTTTAGGATGGATATCTCAGTATAGCCCGGAGTCTGCATTTGTGCCCGATTGATAGTAATTAAGCTCGCCTCCTAGCGCTTTAAAGATTTTAACACAACTGATGAAATGTATGTAGATACCATACATACATCTCAGTCAATCCCTTCGAATACAAACGTGATGTTTTTGGTAAATATAACAAAAGAAAATAGGTTTATTTGTCACAGAAACTCGCGCTTCCAACAAAAGATAATTAACAAATACATAAAAACATAGAGGGCTGGGTCGTTTATTTAGCCAAAGAATTAGCGTTGCCATTCAACGTGGCAATGCTGACAGGCTTCTGGGCACGTTTCTGGATGACAGCGATGCGGACGAGTACTTCGACGCCTAAATATTCTTTTGTTTTTGTATTTATTTATATACTTATTTAGTCTTTTAATTTAGTACCAAGTGTAAATATTTAGTTAAGAGATTATGAAAATAAAAGTTAATCAATTGTCTTTAAAAAAACAGATACAAACAAAACATATACAAATACAAAAAAACAAACAAAAGATAGTTAACAAATACAAATACAAACAAAACATACACAAATACAAAAAACAAACAAACATTATAATTTTTTTTACAATAAATGGGTACTTTAAGCGAAAGACTATTAAGAATTTTGATCCAGCTAAAGAAAGCCAGGACTCATTATCGAGGTCCCACTAAGTTGGAGGAAGTTCAATCGTTCAAAGTTCGTCCCCGTGAAGTGTTGGCGCTTTAACTTCGACCTTATTATTATTCATGCGTACTTTATTAAATTGCAATACGATACTTTTAATCTTTCGAAGAATATCTGGTTTCTTGAGAACTTTTTGGTCGTGTTTTATGTTTTAGGTACCTAAAATTATTAATTGATTGCATCATTCGATTGGGTGTGTTTATGCCAATAAAACATTTCCCTGTCACAGGATTTTTCCGGATTTTTGTTATCTGCATAGCCGCCATATATTTTCGACTCCAAGCACAATATTGACATTATGACATCTAGTCCACAAACAAAGTATAGGTACGGTCACCAAAGGAGATAAGTAACGGGTCTTCGGATATATGTAGTTGAAGTTTAGTAACAAACGCTTGGATGTTTTCGAATAAACTTTAATTTAATTAATAGAAAACCAACAGATCATTTAGCAAATTAAATTTCATTCAAAAACGTTTTAAATTTATAGTAAAACGTAACACACTGACAGTAGGAACAGCTTTGTTCAACAACATTCATTGCGTTATTTACGTTGTTGAACAGACAAATTTTTCGAACATAACAAGCAACGGTGAGCAGGGTGGCCCAGTGGCAACGACCGGGACTTAAAAGGGGGTCGTAGGTTCGAACCCCGACAGGCCGGTTTACTTTGTGTAAATTATTTCATCACCACTGCTCCCAAAAACGGTAAAGGAAAACATCGTGAGGAAACTGGCATGTCCTCGAACCAAAAATTCGAAGACATGTGACATCTAGTAACCCGCACTGGGCCCGCGTGGTGGATTACGGCCCACTCCTTCTCACCGAGAGATAGCCTGAGTCCTAGCAGTGGGAACATTAGAGGCTGATTAGGTATGCTTATAAAGCAATGGATTAAGTAGCAATATCCAAAATGATTCAGATTATTATTGATAGCGTTTCACGCAATTAGGGTGCAGTACTACACAACATTATTATGTAACATTTATGTATTTTCTTGGTAACAATTTTTCTGGAAGGTCTACTTTTGTTGCTAGCTGTTTACAATCGGACTGCAACTTTGTGTACGTGAGATAAATCACGTGGTAGCACACACGCCACACCTTCGCCACTCCTTTCTGTGTCCTAACCGTAAACTCTTTACATTCAGGATATTTATGCCATACATTATTGTTTAACAGTTCAGGTTCAACGGTCGGTTCAGGCAATTCTTTATTTATCTAGGCCGCGTTAGCATAATGGTATACGGTTGGTGCCGCCGGAGATCTTAATATTCCGATTCAGTATTCAGGACAGGAGGAAGACGCTGGAAGGATATTAGGGATTTAGTTTCGTAAACCTGTTCTAGGAATGGTAATTTTATTAGGATAATAAATTAGATGAAATTTAATTGTTACATCGTTTGGGATACCTTCACAGCTGTTACATATTAGCCTGGTCAAACTTTATGGACTATCTCCATATTCTCAACTAGCTTTTGCCCACGACTTGCTTAAAATTTCTGGAACCCCCGATCCACCCCATCGCATCACATCGCATCGCATCGCCCATTCGCACTATTACTTCCGTTTCGCTTAGCGTTCTTTCAGGTTTTTTTCTTTTTGCTCGGCTCCTACGGGTGATGAGCGAAAATGTTTTTTTTTTTATAACAAAAATATAATTAATTCAATGAACCAAAAACTAAAGACTGGTTCACTAACATTAATTAATAATTATCAAATGAATATTAATACTATAGGAATAATAATATAAAAATAATAATATAAAATTTGGTATCTGTCAAAAAGTCATTTATATTATAATAACACTGTCTATTAATAAATTTCGAATCTTATTTTTAATTTGATTTGTTGTCATAGCTTTGAATGACTGTAGTATTTTGTTGTATATTTTCGGGGCCATACAAAAAAGCTTTCCCCACGAGGGCAGTTTTTGCCGAGTGCAAGCAAAGTTGGCTATTGTCACGTCTGTTGCGCGGAAAAGTGTCAGATTGTCGTGGAAAGAGTTGGGGGTTTGCAACTTCAAAAATATATAGAGACGGTAAAGTTAATAATTTGTATTTTTTAAACAAAGGTCTGCAGCTTTCTGTCGATTGTAACTTAAACATAGCCCGAATACACCTCTTTGTGTCCGTAGAGTTACCCCAATATATGATTCGACTAAACTATAATATTCCATAATTGGGCAATCAATGCAAATCATTTATCAAATTTCACTAGTAATTAGCGCGTTCAAACAAACAAACTCTTTAGCTTTATTATTGTATAAATAACAATTTAGGTAGATAGATACGTATAATAATGAAAGTTTTGAGAGAACCACACGGGGTGGTAGGAACATCGACGCACAATCTGTTGCCATGAAGTCAGTACATGACTCTGGGCGACCCTGTGCTGAAATTTTTCATCGGTTATTAAAAATCAGATCATGTATGTGCCTCCAAAGAGCTCAAAACGCCAAAACGCCATCTTGAGGAATGTTGTAAATGCACCATGGTTCACACGGAATGAAGAAATCCATCACTATCTCAACACTCCTACCGTTCTTCAGGAAACTGACAAACATAAAAGGCGTTATGCTGATCGTCTAGCCACCCACCCAAATCCCCTGGCTGTGAAATTGCTGGACAGCAGTGAATCTGTCAATCGACTCAAGAGAGGTCAAGTAATATGAAGAGGTAGCAGTGGGCAATGGCCCCTGTACCTGAAACACCACCTTGTTCACGCAACGAAACTGATAATAGTCCAGAAAGGACTGATGGCAGTTACTGAAAGGCAAAAAAAAAATGTACTGTATCCATGGTAACTGGCTGCGAGTCAATGTCCCTGCCCGCCCTGTATGGACGAGCTTGAAAACGAACCGTATTCGCAGGGAGCTGCCGATCGATTCTGTAAAAATCTCACCGTGAAAAGTTAAGTGAAGTGAGCTTAGAGTGAGCTGTCAATAGTGTAAATCCCTTAGCATTAGTTGGAATGACAGCTCACTCCACGCTCACTTCACCTAAGTTTTCACGGTGAGATGGTTACAGAATCGCACTGCTGTTCTTAGTACAAAGACACTAATGAATCGACGTCGATCGTCTCGACTTTGATTATTGTAGTAGTTCCAGCCAGCCATTGCATAGCATAAGCATAATCAGCCTATAAAGTTCCCACTGCTGGGACACAGACCTTCTCTCTATGAGAGGGAGTGGTCCATAATCCACCACGCGGACCCAAGAACCCGCACTAGGTGGACGTCACATGTCTTCAAATTGGTTCTAAGACATGCCGGTTTCCTCACGATGTTGATGCATGACATCGGGAAAAGGGTGACTTACTCCACGCTGACAGCCACACGGGAAACAACAATTATAGTTTATTGACCCCCCACGTGATGATTCCCCACATAAAATTATCTTTAGATAAGAAGTGACACATGTTGTCTTAACAAAAACATCAACATGGTACGTTATGTCGATCGCACGTGGTTCCTATAAACAATTGTATGCATTCTATGATGACAGTTACAAACTAGAACTTAAAGTCCAAATCTCGATAAACTTTGCTACTATCGATAACCTTATCCTGCACAATGAAGTGGAATCTTCAGGGAGAAAAGAGATCCGTATAGAAGTTGTATAGCGCTGTCCTTTTCTTTAATCAGCAAGTTGTTGTGATTGCTCCGTAATTCAAATGCAATTAGTATCAGTTGTTTTATTGCTGTTAATTGTGGCATCAATGGATCTAAATATATCTATGAGGCATGGACCAGTGTGTGGGGTCAAAGAGATCCTAACTCAAACTCAAAGTATTTATTTCAATTAAACTAATTACAGGCACTTTTGAATTGTCAAGGGGTCGGTCAGTCAGAAAAATGAAGCTAGTTGCTCATTCGAAAGCGTAAGTACCTATGGAGAAGAACGGGCAAGAAACTCTATGGACACTCTTTTAAATCAAAATAATGATGGCAAAGTATTGATTACATCATTAATGTTAAAAATTATGCATGTGAGAACGATGCAGAACGTTAAAAGCGTCCGTAATGGATAGTTAAAACAATATAAATTAAACAAAAATTTAATAAAATTAAAAACCATGGCAGCAAAGAGATGACCAGTCCCTACTGACAGCGCCCGTTCACGAACATGACGCATAGATTAGCACCATTCATCTCAACCATTTTGAAGGGAGCTAAATGATCCAAAACATGCGCCACCGTCAGCGAGACATTTGAGTGAGCATGACATACTCTCAGCCGACAGGGCACATTCAAGTCAATTAAAGACGTACGTACCCAGTAAATGGTAGCTTTATAGTAATATAGTACATAGTACTCACACATGTGCTATAAAATTATCAACTCTTTAATACATAGTTCAGTTGGGGATATTACTAATTAATTTTATAGCAGTGTCAGTTTCTGAATAAAAATCATATCATAATGTATTATTTTATAATAAGGTACGTGTGGGCAGACTTCGTTTAGTATTGCTTCTTTCTTTTTTTAAAAAAAACGTTGCCCTACACTAGGAATGTCTCCTGTATTGAATTATAGGGCACTGCATACTTACTTGCACAGCAAAACAAAAGATTGCTTTAGGACTATATTTTCAAAATCATGTTTTTAGGTAACATACAAATATGATTTTGAAGTGCTCTACACATTATCTTTCACTCACTCACTTAGAAGCCAGCAGTGCAATTCTGTAACCATCTCACCGTGAAAACTTAGGTGAAGTGAGCGTGGAGTGAGCTGTCATTCCAAATAACGCTAGGGATTGACACTACTGACAACTCACATGAAGCTCACTTCACTTGAGTTTTCACGGTGAGATTTTTACAGAATCGATCGGCCGGTATATACATACAGGGTGGCAGGGACATCGACGCGCAAACTGTAACCATGGATTCAGCACATAATAGGGTAGTTGCCTGGGTAAAAAAATTATTATTATATTTAGTCCGTCAGTTAGATTATCGAAAAATAATGGACACGTATTTTTTCAAAGACAAAGCGCGCCAAAATTTGTGAGCAGGGGTTCGTGACGTCTCGCCTTGCTTAAAAAGTGTAGCAAGGCGTGACGTCACGCGGAACTTTAACGGGCGTAATCTTCATAATTTTTTATATAATTGACAAAAGAAAAGATACGGGTCCAATATTTTTTGATAATCTAACTGACGGACTAATTAGATTTTTTAAGGCATCTAACCTATTCTAGACCCTCCAGCGTAAAAAAAACACTCAGCTGTTTCCACCTGTGGTCAAAATGTATGTATACAGCTTTTTTTTTTAATAACCGGTGAGAAAATTGAAACATGTGGGTTTAGAATCACAACCTAGATAATTCCATGATAACAGTTTGCGTGTAGGTACCTATTTATGCAGCGTCTTAAATTATTAACATGAATTTGCACTTAATTTTTCACTTCTTATGAAAAGGCAGTTGTTTCAATATCCTATACCTATTAGTCTTTTCTTTACTCATTTAAAAAAAAAAACAACTTTATCATGTTGACACATAAGAATACACTGCTGAACAAATACAACTAATGATTAACAATATTATTTTATTTAATAAATAGGTACCTATTGAGAAGTATAAACTCGCGACTAAGCGGTGATCTGTGGATGGGTGACTATCTTTAAATACTGGGGCCCCTCCGTGCCGCGGAAAGCACATTCAAGTTGGTCCCGGCTATCAGTCGTGGATCTTTGACAGTCGTTACGGGTCGTCAGAAGCTCAAAATTCTGACAACCAGTCTTACCCAGCGGTATCATGTTACCTGGGTAACCTCTAGGTAAGACTTGGGTTGAGGAGGTCAGATAGGCAGTCACTTCATGTAAAATATTGGTATTCAGCTGCATCCGGTTAGACTGGAAGCCGACCCCAACATAGTTAGGGAAAAGCGAAAATCGCGGGGCGCCGCTGGTATGCTACTAATATTATAAACGCGAAAGTTAGAGGAGGAGGAGGAGGGGGTGCGTGGATGGAGGTTTGTTACTTTTTCACGCAAAAACTCTTGAACGGATTTAGATGAATTTTGGCACACAGATACTCTGTAACCAGGATTAACACATAGAATAATTTTTATCCCGATATTCCCACGGGATCGAAACTTATATGGGTGAAACCACGCGGCGCAGCTTGTATTGTATATAATAGCCCTCCAGACCATATTTCGGCCAAGGCGGCTAATCTCAACGGAGGCTAGCCTTCGGCGCGGGAGGTATACCTATTATAGTGCAAAAGTGTGTGCACAGACACAGGTGCACTCCCTCTTCTTGATGAACGCAGTAGAAATAAGTGTCTACAGTATGCAGTATCAACACATATTGCAGTTTCGTATTGTAGATCTAAGATAAAATAATATAACCAACGATATCCTACACCCTAATTTCTTACCACACTATCAATCTTAATCCAAATCAATTTGAAGGATATGAAAAATGAATGTTGTTGAAATGTCAAAATTAAATCCATTGCTACTGACAGTGCGTCACGCAATTACCCCGCTGGGATCAAAGTTCTAACAATATTATAGACCACGAATTAGAGTTTACCACCTACTTACGACTTTCTGAAAATAACTTTCGGCAAGAAACTATACATTCTATTTTCTAAAGCTTAATATATTATCACGCCTGTATATCTTGAAGGGTAATTGTGGTGTCTATTCATTCTACATGTAATAAGACAAGTATTGACCTATTATTAACTATTTCAAGAAATTGTGACATCTACCTACTTACATGTTGAATTTAATTTAATTTTGTTAATTGACATTCGCTTACCTAAGATATTTTGTATGCCTTTTGGCGGGGCATAGCATGGATCAACATTTTTTGTATAACATCTGACATAATTATACCCTATGTTCACAAAATGAATAAATTAATTTGAATTTTAGCTACATTCGAAGAAGCAGTCCTTCAAGATCAACAAAGTTACGGACTAAAGTAGGTAGGAACCACAAACTTTATTAACAACCAAATTCAATGTACACATGAATGCAATAAAGAGTTTGAGTTTGAGTTTGAGTTTCCAATGTAAGATTTATGAAATAATTTTAAATCTCAAGTAAAATCTTACCAAATTCTCGGTAGCACTAAGGCCGTATACCTAATTATTTGATGATGAAGAATTTGCAATTTTTTACAATTATGTTTTTAAAACTAATTCAATGTCAGCCTTACTTTCAAATTATCATAAAGTATGTTGTAATTACACATACGTGGTGTAAGGGAAAATGTAACAGAAAAAAACCAGCCAATTGCGAGTCGGACCAACACATGAAGGATTCCGTACTACAAGGCAAAAAATGCCGAAAAAAACGCGTTTCTTGTCTGGAAACCCCATTTAATTTTTATTAGATTAATATATTTTTTATAACTTGTTGTTATAGCGGCAGTAGAAATACACACTGGCGCCGATTCCCTTCTTCACAAACGAAACTAAATTTAAGTTCAATGCATCTTTTTCTTTCTATTTCATTAAGAAAAGGACAGAAGATTAATATTAGTTTAGTTCTGTCAAATTAGTCAGCGCCTGACGTAAATTGACGTATTTTTAGTAGCCATGTTTTTAATCACGTCTAAACTGTCTATGGAATATAATAATTTGACAGGACGAAAATATTATTTTATCTTCTGTCCTTTTCTTAATTAAATAGAAAGAAAAAGACGCAACGAACATAAATTTAGTTTAGTTTGTGAACAAGGGAATCGGCGCCACTGTGAAAATTGAAACTGTCAACCTATTACGATTCATGAGATACAGCCCGCTGACAGACAGACGGACGGAAGGACAGCGAAGGCTTAGTAATAGGGTTTGTTTGAACCCTTTGGTTACGGATCCCTATCAACCTGCCTAGCCTTTTTGTTGGGGTCGGCTTACAGCCTAACCGGATGTAGCTGAATACCAGTATTTTACATGGACCGACTGCCTATCTGACTTCCACAACCCAGTTACTGGGTGACACGATACCCCTTGGTAAGACTAGTTGTCAGACTTTTAGGTTTCTGACTACCTGTAACGACTGTCAAAGATCTACGAACGACAGCCGGGACGAACGGTTTAACGTGATTTCCGAGTTAAGAAGGGGTTTCGATATGTAATGGATAGTCACCCATCCACGACCCAACTGCGGCAAAAATAGAGAAATAACCGTTACCTTCGATCGACTCGTGCGGCTGTAACCATTTAGCATCCAGCTGTCTGTATCAAGGACAACATCGAAAACTACTGCGCAATTCTTGAGCCATATAATTTAGACAATTTCTCATTTCGACAACATCATTTTTAAGGATCCGCGTTATCTATACAAAAGCTTTATAACAAAGAAAACCGTATCAAAATCTAGCAAGTCATTCTCGAGATAATTGAAGCGTTCAAGGCAGTTCGCCCTCGTCTCTAAGAGCATGGTGCAATCAAATCACAATTGCAACTTTGGCGCATTTTATTTTTTCATAGAACTAGTGCTTCTGCCAGGGCCGCGGCTTGTTCGAAAGAGATACCGAGGTCCCTGGCACAGGCAACTGAAGGAACAGTCAGTAAAAGTCTGACACGCCCTTCCGCTCAGCCCAGAGCGGGAGAAGTCATTTGATGAATTCCCACCCAAAAACAAAAAAAAAATGTATAAAGGCTTGAATATAAAAATAATGATTGTGTCAAAGAAAAGGTTTTATGCAGTTTTGAAGCCATACGACAGCTGTAAAAGATACTGGCCTTCATTTTGGTGTAATTGTTCCAAATAATTCGCAGGCATCTAAAAAGTGACAAAAAAAATGAGTGTGGCTCGATTTAGGAGTGTAGTTTAGGACTATGTCGAAAATATTGTCATACAAAACTTTGGTATTTGCACAACTTAAGTATTATAAGGTTTGGTACGAACGCGAGAATTGTAAGTAAAAATTGTGTAACACGACCTCCAAGGTAACATTCGTTTTTACGATGAACAAAACAAATTCCGTCGGCTTGAACAAGGTATTAAGTTGAATGAAACTTGCTGACATTGTAGCATTTTCTCTGCTTATTGTGCCGAATAAATTTCACGGTTCTATTTTAAATTTAAAACCCACTTCCTTATCAACGGAGTCGTTGTTTGGGAAATCTCTGCTGTCTAGCACTACTAATCTATAATATATCCCACTAATTATCCCACCAATATTATAAAGGCGAAAATTTGTGAGTGTGTGTGTGTTTTTATGTTTGTTACTTCTTCACGCTCAAACGGCTGAACCAAATTTGATCAAATTTGGCACAGAGATAGTTTATAACCAGAATTAACACATAGGATACTTTTTATCCCGATATTCCCACGGGATCGAAACTTACGCGGGTGAAACCGCGGGGCGCAGCTAGAAAGTTTGGATGTTTGTTACTCAACCACGCAAAAACGGCTCAACGGATTTAAATGAAATGTGGCACACAGATCGACCATGACCTAGGAAGAACGTAGGCTACTTTTCATCCTGGATTGGAGACGTAGTCGTTGATAATAACTAGTAGTAACTACATATATGCTTAGCTATCAACATTAAGCGATTCAGTGTTGGATCTTCAGGATCCAACAGCCTTTGATGTATATTAGGTAAGTACCTTATGGCCTTGTAGGTACTCGACTATTTATCACGAGAGTAAAATGTATTCGATCAAAATCATTTTCAGCTAATAAATTATCGCTTTAGTATGTGTCTATAGGTTGAACCAAAGCAATCAAGCTCGTGGAAAAATAATCAGCCATCATATATATTTGGGTCGTGTAGGCATGAAAGTTTTGTTAGGACAGTTAATAGCTTTTTCATGATTACAACGTTGGTCCTATGGAGAAAGTTGTTCAGTTTTATGGTCTGTACCACAACCTGAAAGATACGTGCAGTATAGAAAGTTGGTTTTAATTAATAATTTTAATGCCTAAATAAATAGCAATTCCAAATAGTAGTCAAAACAGAATAATTTCGAAGATGCATCAGTAATTTCGACCTCAAATCAGACCGAAATGCGAATTTACTGATCCGTACAACAACACGAGTTACTGATAATTCCAACAAATTACATTGCTATTCAATTACGAACCCTATTGCTTACATTACAGAGTATACAGATTATTGATCATCTGTCTTACAATAACATGTTACAGATCATTGACTGAAACCTGCCCCTATTGATATGAAATTATGTTTTAATTAGTTTGTTATCTTCAGGGGCTCCGTATCTTATTATTTGTGAGTAGATCACAGTGGAGAAATCATTATAAACAAACATTGTAATGCATAAGTGAATTTGTCTGTTTGTTTAACACGTTTTCAGGTCACAGGCTTTTTTGAAAATAATTCCTAAAGTATCGAAATGGGTGGTTGAAGTTTGCATGGAAAAAATACCAAAACAAACGCGATGTCGCAGGCACTTAGGCATTATTAATAAAATACATTAAGGAGATAGTGCATCCCTTTTAGGTATGAAAACAAATTGCCTGGATCGTGTGCCTGGGCTATTTCTCAAATTTTTCAATCTATCCTGGGTACGAAGTTATCCGAGAAAGTACCAGAGTTATCGACATAACTTGCTTACTCTGCAAGCTATGTTTGGTGAAGGAGCGATGGCAGGTAGAGCAGACGAGTCCTGCAGTGGAGACAGCGTATCGGCAAGCGTAGTGGACGCCCCCCAACTGACAAGCTCAAAAAGCTGGCTAGGACAGACTGTATGCGGAAGGCGGAGGACAGGGTGTTGTGGAGCAGCATGGGAGAGACCTATGTCCAGCAGTGGACTGCAATGGGCTGAGTTGAGGCACAGATAACCTTCTATGATCCTAGGTTATGAGTTCAAAGAAATTTTATCAAAAACGGTTCAGTAGTTTGGTTTTTAAACCAAAATTACTGGTAAAAATTACTACTCAAAAGTGAAAAATAAAAACTTTTTTGCAAAAAAAAACATCCGACTTCCAAAAACGACACTACAAAGTGAAAAATAACTTTAATTTCGGAAGTCGGTGTCGTTGGGTTCGCATTTTCCTTGTTTGCCACCGACTTTCAAAATTTAAGTTATTTTTCACTTTGTAGTGTCGTTTTTGGAGGTCGGTTGTTTTTTTTTTGCAAAAAAGTTTTTATTTTTAGTTTAAAAGCCAAACTACTGAACAGTTTTTGATGAAATTTCTATGGGACCATTTGAGAAAATACCCTTTCCAACAAAAAATGAATTTTGAAAATCGGTCCACAATTGGCGGAGTAATCGCGTAACAAACACACAACAAAAAAAAAACATACCGTCGAATTGAGAACCTCCTCCTTTTTTGAAGTCGGTTAAAAAGAACCTACCATCTACATCATGACGACACACAAAAAAAACAAAAGAGTGCGAGTTTTGTGTGCACACACACGTTCCAATTTTCAAACTCGAGGTACATAAATCACGATGCCTCAAAATAAAAACTGAAGTGGTACATAAAACATCCATCTCTTAAGGTGAGAGCTTTCAAACGTGGCCTTCGTGGAAATTGAAAAAGTTACGTGCGACACCCACCGTGTTTTCAAAATAGCACGCCTTCAGCAAACGTGGAGGCGTCAGATGTTTTGCAGAATTTCCTTTTAACATTTGTTTTTTGCGTAGGCTGTGGCTGTGATTTTGGTTTTAGAAAGATTTTAAAAGTGACATTCGTTTTGCCAGACATGTAGGTACCTAGTTCTATTTTGACAGTTTTCAAAGTGAATTGAAAATGAGTAGGTATTTTTCCAAGGCAATAAGTTTCTGTTGATATGAAATGTGCATATCACCAGAAAATTAATACCATTCGTGGCAATAAGAAATAAAAAAATATAATTAAAATAACCCGCCGACCATTATGTTGACGTCGTGGTGGGGTTTGCGCGTTCCGAAATCCAGGGGGCCTACTCCGAAGTGCAAAGTGCGAATGTTCGGATCGAACCGACACATGGCTGAACCGAATATTATTGAAAAATGCGAAAAAAGTTCGGATCGGCTCAGTTGGGTCGGGACCATAATCAATATTCGAAAGAGTGTAGGATCGGAGCCGACCGAACCAAATAATAACTTCGTAGCAGGAAACGGCCGAACATTCGGCCGATACTACTTCGGAGTAGACCCCCTGGCTTGCTTTGTTATTGAATCTAATGACAATAAAAACCAGACTGTTTACAGAAAATATTACGAAGTTCATTACTTGTAAATAATATATCATGTACCTATTTTGTTGTTTTTTATTTACTGATCTAATTTTAGGATTCACTGAACTGAGTTGAGGTTGTTTAGCACCAAAATGTGTGAATTAGATGTACATATAATATTAGTATTTTTTTGTAAACATATCTGTTCTAGATGGGATAGGTATAATGAGCTGTAAAAATAACCCACCTAAATACCGACTGTTTTTGTATTTCTTGTATATAAACACGATACACGGCTGCGGAAAACCTCAAGCGGCGTAATATAATTGGTAAATATATTTTTGAGTGGGGTTAAAACCCTCAAGCCGCGGGGTCCGAGTGCTCATGGTATTTTAAGGAAATTTCGAAACGGTTGGTTAATACTTCCCATGACCCAAGGGCTGGCTTTTACCTTGGCCAGAGGCTAAGCATTGCCATACAACGTGGCAATGCCGCCAGTGTCTTGGGTACATTACCAGTCGACAGCGATGTGGATGAATTTTTCGACGCCATATTTTAATTTGTGACTAGTTTTAGTAACTTTCAAACAACAAACCCGCCCCGACAAAACCTCCGAACCGTGCCGTGTGAATTTTGACGACACGGTTTGCGCAGTGGTTAAGCGATTGACTGCTGCGCTGCGTGTCGCGGGTTCGATTCCCGCACGGAACAAATATTTGTATGACCTACAAGTAGTTGTTTCGGGTCTGGCTGTTTGTGTATGCGAGTTTAAATGTTTGTAAATGCACCCACGATACAAGAGAAATTCCTAGTGTGGGGCAACGTTTTTAAAAAACAATTAAACAAATTTTGTTATTTTTATTCATTCATTAGGAGCTCACGTATTATTTTAATTCTAAATAAATGTTACTACCTATTTTTTTTTACACACTTCTCATGAATTTATTAACACTCAAATTTTCTTGCGTGAGGTGGCTGATCAAAATGCCCTTACCACTCACCAAAAAAATTCAAAGTCAAAGTCAAATCATTTATTTCAATTAGGCACATAAAAGGCACTTTTGAACGTCAAGATTAAAATTAAAATAAAATTGATTCTAGTCGCCCCTTCCAAAAGGTAGTTTTCGTATGGAGAAGAATGGGCAAGAAACTCCACCATTATTCATAAAACCCACAATTATTCCAGCAATAATTGTAGTCAAAACAAGAACAACAAGAACAAACCATGCCATTGTTGCCACTGCCACTGCCATTGTTCATGTTCTCTTGTTGTTTTGTCTCATTATCTGCCTAACCTATTCCCGACTATGTTAGGGTCGGCTTCCAGTCTAACCGCAGCTGAATACCAGTATTTTACATGGAGCGACAGCCTATCCAACATGCTTTCCGAGGCACGGAGGGGTCTTGGAATGTAAAGATGGTCACACATCCACGGACCAACCGCGGCAAGCGTAGCTTAACCTGATCGATCGACCCGTGCGGCTGTTATTACTTAGCCACGAGCCCCTCAAGCCATTGTTCTCTGTCAATAGACAGACAGACAGAGAACAATGGCTTAATAGATTTGTTCGTAATAACGAACAAATGTATTATCACTTCCTAATTCTAAAACAGATACAACAAAAAGTATATTGTTATGTTTAATAGTGAAACTTTTAATTTGCATTCCACCGTAATAGCATGACCTCGATAAAATGTGCTATAGATTCTTTACATCCTACTTCTTATTCGGAAAACAAAACAACCTACCTACGTAAAAATATGATAAAAAATTATGTAAGATCTCTGCAATGTCCGTGGGTCATACCCTAGGGAACTCCAAAAAACTTTTCTCATGTTCTTGTTGTCGTTCCCTCAGACAGTTTGCTCATCACTCAAAGCCTTGTATCTGCTCCAAACAACGTAATAAATAAAAACAGAAACCTCTCAAATTCACAACTTTTAATTAGCCTAGAAGCCCTGAAAAATTCGAAGAACAAAATAAGTAAACAAGGCTTTTGTTTATCTACTTACTTTTGAAATTCTTATCATAATTGGAACCTTACAAATTATTACATATTTTTAAAGACTTATTTATAACAAAATAAACTGCTAAGCCTCCAAAAAGACGACCAGATCAGACGATCTGGGTGACCTGAAGGCACACGAAGAAATCTGAGGTAATTTTGACAGATTGAGACTGAGATCAGGGCCCGTATTCCCGTAATTTAAAACGTTCAAAATCTAGTCGCGGTCTCATCTCGGCGGCAAACAAATGTCAATAACTTGTCAAAAATTTATGGAAATTAGAGGTATTTTTGTCACATTGAGACTGAGATCAGACTGTGAACGTTCTTAAAATTACAAGAACTGCCCCTGTGATGTATGGATGCAAACGAAGCAATAGGATCGTAGCAGGTGGTGCCAGTTTCTGCCATCCCCCATGGGAATGAGGCGAGAGTTTATTTATGTGTAAATAAATAAGCTGCAAACTTAAAAACATAAACTGGAACGATAAATACTGCACACTTTACACACCATTCCTTAATTTTTTTACATAATGAATGAAAAATAATCGTTCTGAAAATACGATAATATTATTATTTTTGACATAACGAGACCAGCCGCAAAAAACAAGAACTAAGACAAAGCAACAGGGTCGCGACGGTTATTTTCCATTAGCAGCTAAATGCATTAAAATACATTCGCTAAATAAGACTGCACTTTAAAGCTTATCCTTTTCGCTAGGTGATGTTTGTTTCAATGTGGGCTTGTGGCTGAATAATAACAACCGCAGGGGTCGATCGATCAGGCTAAGCTACGCTTGCTACGGTTGGTCTAAGGATGGGTAACCATCTTTACTCACCAAGTAAAACCGTGCTCGCTCCGTGCCTTCGAAAGCACGTTAAGCCTTTGGTCTCCGCTGTCATTTATCGATCTTTGACAGTCGTTACGGGTCATCTTCTGATACCCCTTGGTAAGCTTTTGGGTTTCTACCCAAAAGCTTACCAAGGGGTATCGTATTACCCAGTAACTGGGTTGTGGTGGTTAGATAGGCTGTCGCTCCATGTAAAATACTGGTATTCAGCTGCATCCGGTTAGACTGCGGGCCAACCCCAACATGGTTGGGAAAAGGCTAGGCAGATGATGATGATGAGGTTTCAAAGGGCAGATTTTGTAAAACAAACAAACAAAACAACAAACATCCGGCATCCGGTTAGACTGGAAGCCGACCCCAACATAGTTGGGAAAAGGCTAGACAGATGACTTTACTCGTTTTTGAAACATTGTTACATACGAATAATGCCACCACGTAACCTTTCTTTATTACGAGTGCACCCATGTGCACCTAACATTTACGTTGCCCATGCCTACGCTGTGGCTGCTTCCAAATTTTGACAATTCAAAAGTGCCTGTAAATGGTTTAATTGAAATAAATGATTTGAGTTTGAGTTTGCAAAAGCAGCAACAAAGAAAAACTCGACCAACGTTGTCTCGACCGAGTCCATCTTGCAACTCTAGCATCCACAGGCATTCACTGGTATGCAGTCACTAACTCACTACAGCGCAAGACTGTATTGATGCTGAATCGCGACTGTATCGATGCTGCATTCCTTCGCACAGTGGTAAAAATGACACTGTAATTAGTGCTGACAAACTGTAAATGCATGGTCTCGCCTTTCATAATGGCTCTTCATTCAACCTAAAAGTCAGAAGGATATAAGAACATTCAGCATTAGTAAGTAATGAATATGTCGATATCTCGACTGATGTCTCATTAAACAATGAAATTGCCAGTACAACACTTTTATCACACAAAAAGATCAAACAGTTTTCTAGACTTTATAATGAATGAAAAATATTCAATTATGTGTCTTTACGAGATGTGCCAGTAACCCAGCTGACAATTTGGCACTAATGACAGTCATGAGTCACGGAATTAGACGCCACGAAACAAACGCGAGATGCGTCACTATGTACCGACATACTTTGATGATTGTGAAGAATTCGGGTACTAGACACAATAATACATTTAACAGGTAGATGCTCGTCTAAAATATTGGTTCGAATATCCAGTCTTACATAATGACATGCTTTTCTGGATAGCTTTCTTAAGACCCTTTGTACACACACGTTTTTCTTGCTGCGAAAAACTACGGTTTTTTCGCCATGTGTAGCGTGTAGGCACCATCGTAAGTGTTATATGGATTACTTCTTCTTCGTGTGGCTGCACGACTGCATTTTAAATCTTGTTTTCCCAAAGCTTTGTCATTCTACGGCGTTGTCGGTGGCAGCGCAGAGTACACTTTGGCTATATGGATGACATATGGATCACTATATAAATTTGTTGACGACACGGCGGCACGGTGCCGTCACCGTGTACCGTATCATACTCAAGATCACACGATTTTTCTACGGCGCGGTTAACACGCCGTACCGTAAAGAAACCGTGCTGTGTATAAAGGGCCTTGAAACTTGGCCTCCATTCGCAGTGGTGTTTTCTATTACTGCCTTGCTATTATCTGGCTTAACTTATCTATAAGTTGATACAGAGCTGACAGTGTTGATGTTGAACTTAATCGCAAAGTATTCAACGATTGAGACGCTAATTCAGATTCGAGATAAAAGTGGAATAGGTAAACATGGAACATTATAAGAAACACATAAGAAATAAGCTCTAATAAGCCAGTAATTCATATTAATACAACATTAGAGAATATCCAAACAACCTCAAAGATAAGATTTCATCCACAAATCTTTCTTCTACAGAGTACTTCGACAAAGTATCGAACCCGTCACAGCTCCCACGCTTCTTACTCGTCCTATTTGGCACGGGGAACGGAAAAAGAATATATATCTTTTTTTCCTACGCCACAATCCACCTCTAGGTACTGCATACCTGGTATTATTAGCTTTAGTTTCGTTCCGTAATGATGACGATACATGTTTATTTTGAGGGTAGGAATTGTCTGTAATAAATTCTTTAGCCCCATGTTAGTGTTATGAATGAATGAGGGAAAGACAGACACATAACTTTAATCTGGGTTTACCCACAAGTATCTCCATACTTGTGGGTAAACCCAGATTAAAGTTATGATAAGGGCGAAGCGCCAGGGCATTGACCTGCAAATTACAAAAAACGTAAGTAAATTTAAATTTCGCGAGCTACTTTAGCGCATATATATATACGCTATTTTTTTATAGGCAGATATTTCGATGCATGGTTTCCAGCTAACGACTGCTTAAACATCTTGCTATTTCTGCATTGAAATATTCAATGACATACTGTGTCACCCAGTAATTGGGTTGTGGTGGTCAGATAGGCAGTCGCTCCATGTAAAATACTGGTACCTACTCAACTGCATCCGGATAGACTGGAAGCCGACCACGGCATAGTTGGAAAAAGGCTAGGCAGATGATACTGTGTCATTCAACATACCTACTTGCTGCATTTTTACTGTGTCGGTAAAATAGCTCCTCACTACTCCAACCGGAACAAAGGTGACGTCAGCTCATTGGCAGCACATATAAATAAAAACTGCTGCTAATTCCCCAAACTCTTTTGATTCACCATTCTTTGGGGGTCGTGGGGAGTTTGTGGGGTCGGCTTTCACCATCTCCTCCATTCTCTTCGCCTTTTTGAGTTATTAAATGGGAGATTAGTCGGAGAAGGCAACGTACAGGGAAGGATGGAAAGTGGTGAAGGAGCCCTTTGCCAGCAGTGGGACAGTATATAATTACAATTAAAAGCGTTCTCCCTGATCATCCGAACGTACAATCATTGCAAGTAAAACCAGGCGACCGGCAAGGTCGTTCAAGGCAGGCCGGCGCGCACGTGGGAACGCGCGCCGCTCTCTCGGCTGCGCCGGTGCAGCGCCACCCAAATTATTTTAGAACGCCTTGTTGCTATGCTCAGCTGTGTGGTGTTTTGTTGAGGTAGTCATGATGATTGATGGTGGATAAAGAGTAGTGGAGGAATTGTGTTCAGTAAATGATTATGTTTGTATTGCAGTGGCTGTAGTGTGTTCTGGACCCAAAGTCTTTGTTGTAGACAAAATCAAAATGGCTGCTAATTTATTTTTTATTTTTTTCAATTGATTTACATTCCGCAATTACTTTATCTAACACACTGACTTATTACTTGCTAATTATTTTATGAAAATCGTCTACTTTTATAATGTTAGTAAATAATTATGTGAGCACTATGTATCTATCATAATTATAGTTAATTTATATATCATGGCTTCATTTTTATTTCTTTTAGCTATTGTGGAATACAAATTTTATTGTAGTCCAGTTACGTCTTCACATATAACTATAAAATTAATGAATGCAAAATGTTATAAAACATTTTAAAAGAGTAACGGTGGAGTTTCTTTCCCATTCTCCTCCATACGAAACCTTTTGGCGACAAGAGTCAATTCTATTTTATTGTACATTTTGACGTTCAAAAGTGCCTTTTATGTGCCTATTTGAAATAAATGCTTTGACTTTGTTCAAGATGCAAAAGGTACAGCCAAATTATTTTAGAACGTCTTTGCGTTGTTATGCACTGCTGTGTGCAGTTTTTGTTGGGGTAGTCGTGATTGATGATGGAAGAGAGGAGTAGAATTGTTTGTGGTTAATGATTTTGTTTGTGTTACAGTGTATTTTGAACACAATGTCTTTGTTCTGGACGTGTTGAAGAGACTAATGTTCTGAGTTTTTTAAGTCAGCCATGGCATCATATAGGTACCTATGTTATAAGGTGTGCCGTGCCGATGCACTCCAGGGTCTCCAGGCTTTATGAGATTTCACAATTATGTATTGAGTAGGGACAAGATTCTTGGGGAGGAGTGTACTTTTCAGCTCAGAGATGACTTGAATGCTTATAGTGATACCATTGGATGCTTCTGATTATCATCTTGATATGACATACGTTCGATTCGTGGTTCGATCCTGAGTTCGATTCCCAGTCGGACTAAGTGTCTGCCAGGGTCGCGGGTCGTTCGAAAGAGTTAACGTGGCACAGGCAACTGAAGGAACACGGGTGAGTTTTAGTCAGTAAGTCTGACATGCCCTCCCGCTCCGCCCAGAGTTCTTCCACTAGGAATTGGAAGTTGGCGCTGTGATATAATCCACGTGCCTCGAAAAGGACGTTAAGCCGTTGGTTCTTGCCTGATATCTCTCCCGTCGCGTAGGATTGCCGTTCCATCGGACTATGAGAGTGAAGGAAGAGTGAATGCACCTGTGTATGTCTGCGCACACGCTTGTGCACTATAATCTCTCCCGCAAAGATAGCTAGTATCCGCTGAGATTGGTTGCCGAATTTCGGTCTGGAGGGCTATTATTATACATGCATGTCATGTACACACGGCTACACATCAAGCTATGCAAAACCAGTATTGGCTGACCGTTCATTGTGAGAAAATATCATACAAAGTGAGGCCAAGACAAACTGGTTTTGTATAGCTTGACGTGTAGCCGTGTGTACATACTATGTAAATAAGAGGGGGAAAACTACGTTGAACCTACAGCTTTCTCAAATAATACCTGCCTATAATATGACGAAACATAACAGCAAAGCAAGTAAAGACTAATTTGGTTTAATTTGCGAGGAAACTAAAAAGCATATAAACTTAAAAGCCAAGCTTGCTAATCCTGTTAGCGACGTCCATCTCGAAACTGAAAGGTTTCACAAATCTTAGCGTTGGTAATGACGAACTTTATGGCTTAGGTTATATACTCGTATATTTAAATGTTGCATTATAATGTAACTCGTTCAAATCCGAAAGGTATACTTACAGATCTCCCAGTAGAAGTGTGCGCTTTGGCAATCATCGTCTACCTTCATCATTTGCCTAGCCATTTCCCAACTATGTTGTGGTCCGCTTCCAGTCTAACCAGATGCAACTGATTACCATGGAGCGACTGTCTATCTGACCTCCACAATCCAGTTACTGAGTTATGCGATCCCCCTTGGTAAGACTGGTTGTCTCGGGCTTCTGACGACCCGTATCGACTGTCAAAGATCCACGAATGACGGCTTTACGTGCTTTCCGAGGCATGGAGATTTCGGTATGTAAAGATGGTCACCAATCCACGGACCAACCGTGGCAAACGTAGCTTAACCTGATCGATCGACCCGTGCGGCTGTTATTACTTAGCCACACTCAATCATCGTCGTCATCCTCGTCTCGTCATCGTCGTTGTAGTCATCCTCGTCATCTTCAGAATTTTTCTTTTTCATTTTTTTTACAGGAACAATGTATAAAACAAAAATGAAAAAAAAATATAGAAGCAACAAGAATAATGCACTCAGGATTTTGTAATATCTTGACTTAAAAGAGGAGTTTCTTTCCCGTTCTTCTCTATAGAGATCCACGTTTTGAAATGTGCAAGTAGCTTCAACTTTCTGAATGACCGACTCTTTGGCAATTTAAAAGTGCCTTTAAATGATTTAATTGAAATAAATACTTTGACTTTGAATTCGAATACGAACGCGCGGTTATGAAATAGACAGGAGATAGGGCTGATAAGAGTTGTTACAACCATGAAAGTACGAAGGTTACCGAAGCGCATACTTTTTCTGGTTTTATTTTACCTGATTACCTGTATATGCCAAGCTAAATGTACCTGAGAATACCTACTTTATTAACTAAAGCTTTACTCCATAAAACATTTGAAACTAAATCCTGTAATATTAATCAAGTAACTCAATAATCTATTAACGGTAATTAGTCTCATACCGAATACAGACACAAGATAATTTAACTTCATAATTATTTTAGCTCATCGGCCGTTACGACACCAAACCACAATATTCAATGTAAGCTATGTAAGCATGTTGTACAACACGAAGATGATGATATAAACTATAGCTCTCTTCATCGCCAGTACTAAATACAGTGAATATTGTCAAACTCAAATTAATGGGCACTTGTGCAATGTTAGAAGCTAAGTGCACGGCTCCTGTTGGTCGTTTTCTATGGAGAAGAACCGTCGAGAAAATCTATATTTTCTAAATACTTGCAGAGTAAGCAAACTGAAGTGGCAGTGCGTTGGCCATGTGGAGTAGACGAGTCCTGGAGTAGAGACGGCAAGCATAGTGTGAGACCCCCAGATGGATGGACCAACGACCTAAAGAAGGTGACTGGTACAGACTGGATGCGGAAGGCGGAGGACAGGGTGTTGTGGCGCAGCCTGGGAGAGGCCTATGTCCAGCAGTGGACTGCGATAGGCTGAGTTGATTGATCATGAATAAGCTCTAGGGTACGTACATTTTATATTTGAAGAATATCTTCGCAGTATGGAACACACTTTAGTACAGGATCCATCTTTAAAGCTAAGAGAACAATGGTCCCAATTCGCATTTACGAAGTGAGCGTTCATCACTGCGACTGTTTCGCAAGTAATTTCGCAATGCACTTCGAAACTTTGCCGCTACATAGATTAGAGATAATTTCTTTAAAGTTTATGATTAAGAAACATGCGTTCTTGAATGTTGAGTGCCCAAAGTTGGTTATTGGGTGTGTCTTTGACTAATTATTATTATTATTTTCTTAGACACACTAGCAGCTATATAACTGATGCGTTTTTATCAAATAGCTTGGCCAACATGATGGCTACTGAGCGCGACGATGAGTGCATCCATGTACAGATTGAACAGTGTGGGTGAGGTTAACCCACCCTGTCTCACTCCGCATTCAAGCCTGTACGGCTCCGACAACAAACCCGCCCATCTGACACTGTTAACCTGGTGTGCATACCAATACTTGAAGATGTTAACAAGTTCATGTGGCATGTTCGTGCCCTCCAGTCTTTGCCATAGCACGTCATACGACACCAGGTCAAAGGCCTTGGACAGGTCGAGGAAACACGCGTAAACTGGAGTTTTACGATCAGCAGTGCGATTCTGTAACCATCTCACCGTGAAAACTTAGGTGAAGTGAGCGTGGAGTGAGCTGTCATTCCAACTAATACCAGGGATTGACACTATCGACAGCTCACTCTAAGCTCACTTCACCTAACTTTTCACGGTGATATTATTACAGAATCGATCGACAGTATCGAAAAAAAAAATCGTGAAAAAAAAATCTGTTGATCCATACATTATGTCGAGTTATGCGAACATAAATCTATGGAAAAACTGATTTTTTTTTTCACGATTTCAGGGTTGGTGCCGTCGTAAAAGTTGTTCATAATGATGAGTACAATGACCAAAATTTAACTGTGTATACCATTGCGAATAAGCATAGTAGCCTTTACCTGCGGTTTCGCCTGGCTGCGTGGAGGTTGGAAACTATCCCACGGAAACGTCCCACTGGGGTAAAAAGTATGTTTTGACCCAGGTCACGTACCTACTACATATGTGCCAAATTTCATCGAAATCCGTGCAGCCATTAAGGCGTCAAATGTAACAGATAGACCGACAGACAAACATACATACATAGTCACTTTCTTTCTTTTTTGTCTTTTTTTCTTTCTTGTTTTTTTTTTTATTTTTGACTGTGTTTAGTTTGGTTTTATGATCTTCCTGTACGAGTAGCAATAAATTTCTTTTTTTCGCATTTATATGAGTACTAACTTCTGCCCGTGACTTCGTCCGCGTGAAATTCCTTGCCCCTTTATTTTATTTCTTAAATTATATCAACAATTTAAAAATAATAAATTTACATTTCCTCAATACTACTTCGACATTTCAATTAAACAATATGGCTAACACCTTAAAATTTAAAATAATAACAATAAAATAATTATGTAAGTAAATATAAATTAGCATATCATATAGCATATTAGCAGCTTAGCATATTATTATTTTTTTATTTTTTATTAATTCTATCAATCTTGATAGAATTAATAAAAAATTAAAAAATCCAATTAATCATTAAGATCATAGTTAGGTCAACAAATCAGAATGAACTAAAACCAATAAAATGTAACAACCCATGATTATCTCAATAAAATTACTATTAAATAAAATTACAGTTCTTCTACCTACAGCATATAGACACTTATTCAATAGGAAATTTATTAGTTTTATTTTGAAAGCGCTACTGTAGACAGCACTTTTTATGTCTAAAGGCAACCTGTTGAATAATTTTACAGACTGGTATCGTGGACTATGTTTAACAATTCTTAGGGTATGATTAGTAAAATTTTTATTCTTCAAGTCCAGTCTACGGGTGCCTTCCCTTATCTGCCGTTCTTCTACTGTCTCGTAGTCTTGTATGTATTTGGCCATATTAGATAGCATATAGTATGTTTTTTTTTTTTTTGAGGTTGGGAAATCATCAAATGACCCCCGCTCCCGCTCTGGGTGGAGCAGAAGGGAGTGTCAGACTCTTACTGACTAAAACCCACCCGTGTTCCTTCCTTAGCCCTTTATGTTCCAGGGCAGCGGTAACCCTTTCGGACGATCCCGCTACCCTGGCAGGCTTCGGCCCTATCGGGCCCCGTCAAATATAGTCAACCATTCGTTATTAGTCAAACCATTAGTCGTTAAGAGCGAACGAATGGTTTTTAAAGCTGGTAATCTGACATATCCATGTATCCCAGACGTAGCACTTTGTGGAGAACCACTGCGAAGGGTGGACAAATTTAAATATCTAGGCCACTGGGTCACTGAAGACCTTAAAGATAATTGTGACATTGAAAGGGAACGTAGGTCGCTGGCTGTCCGTTGTAACATGCTGGCCCGCAGGTTTGCACGTTGTACGAAGCCAGTTAAAGTAACGCTTTTCAAAGCTTACTGTCAGTCTTTTTACACGTGCAGCCTGTGGGTCAATTTCACTCAGAGGGCATACAGCGACCTACGCGTTCAATATAATAATGCACTGAGAGTGCTGCTGCGGCTGCCGTGGCGATGTAGTGCGTCAGGGATGTTTGCAGATAATAATATTGATGGTTTTGCCGCTATTATTAGGAACAGATGTGCATCCCTGATGTCTCGTGTTCGCGGCGGCACCAACAGTATTCTCGGTGTATTCGTAGATCGGTGGGAATCCCCGATGTTGCGGAGGTGGATGCGGCTCCATGCCGAAATTTAATTGTATATTTTTATGTGCCTGTAATCTACTAACACTAGATTTTAAGTTAAAATTGTTACTAACCCTATGGACTCCGGTCTGAAAATAAAAATATTCTATTCTATTCTATAGTATGGTTGCGGTACTATTCACAGGAAATTGCTAGTTCGGATCAGAGACAACATAATAACATCTTCTCACTATTGATACTTCACAGGTTGTTTCTAATAGTCATTAAATTATGGGTTAAAGGCATTCATGTAGTGACAGTAAAATGAGGGCCATCAACTTATCATTGTCGAACTGCCATAGTATTATGGCTCCTATACCAATATCCGATGCGCCATCCATACTGAAGTCTTCCATACGGAACCATCTATAAGTGACGTCACACGTTTCGGGGAGGTAGGGGGTCAATAAAGTGTGACATCGTGTGACAACGAAGGGACGAGTCATAAGCTTCGTAAAGTCACATGTATAAATCTAAAGGATTAGAACTGTAAACTTCAATATTAAAATATTTGTGTGACTCCACTGGTCAAAATTGGACCACATGTGACAAGGACAGGGGAGGGGCTTCAAAAATTAACAAATTCGTGTGACATTATTTATGGATGAGCCCCTAAGCAAAATAGCTTTTATTAAAATGACTGTAGCTTTACATTAAAAGTAACTCTTTATGTAGAAGGACTATTACATTCACTTTATCATTGGCAAGTAGCTGACACTCCTTGTTTTGCGGAACATTAAATGCTGTATATTATTATGGCTGGAGAAGCCTTCAACTAGCTGAATGTGAGGTAACTGGTAAAGAATGGACTGCCACTGGTCTTCACGTGGCATAAACAGCCTATAATGTTCCCACTGCTGGGACAAAGGCCTCCTCTCGGTGAGAGGGAGTGGGCCGTAATCCACCACACGGACCCAGTGTGGGTTGGTAGATGTCACATGTCTTCGATTTGTTGGCCGGTTTACTCACGATGTTTTCATTTATTTATTTATTTAAACTTTTTGCACAAGAAGTTACAAAAGCGGACTTAATGCCTCATCATCACTTTGTAAACGGAATATGGAAAAGTATACTTTAACTTTTCCATATTTTTCAAGTCTTCTGTAATGGAAATATACTGTTTATATTTTAGTTTATATCAGTACATCATTACGTAAGTTTAAAAGAAAATGAAATTCGTTTTTAAGTCACGTTTTTATATTTGATGTGTTTGTATTTCATATTTGTCCAATTTATATTTTCTTAAGAACCAACTGATAAAATAGAATTACATTTTAATTTTAAGTGTATTTAGTCGATAACTTGAAATTCATCATGATCACCATCATTGGCATTGACCTTGGAAATTGCTCAAGGTTGCCATTACTTTAGAGGCCTTCATAGGCCTCCTCCCTTTTGTAGCTGGCTTCCCTAGTCTGTGCGAGTCTCATCCAGCCGATCGATTCTGTAAAAATCTCACCGTGAAAAGTTAGGTGAAGTGGGCTTAGAGTGAGCTGTCAATAATTAGTGTCAATCCCTACATTAGTTGGAATGACAGCTCACTCCATGCTCACTTCACCTAAGTTTTCACGGTGATATGGTTACAGAATCGCACTGCTGGTCAGAATCGCACTGCTGGCCAGAATCGCACTGCTGGTCAGAATCGCACTGCTGGTCAGAATCGCACTGCTGGTCTATCCCGCGATCTTCTGTCGGGCTTCCAGCTCACCTACGGGGTAATTACATAACACACTATCAGTAGCAATGGGTTTCATTTTGACAGCTCAACAACATTCATTGCGTTATTTACGTTGTTGAGCAGACACAATTTTCGAACATATGAAGCAATGGATTAGCAATATCCTTCAAAAAGATCCAGATTGAGATTGATAGTTGGTTACACAATTATGGCGCTGGCCGTTAAAACCGTAATATTACTTGGGACTAACTTTATTCACGGTGGCTATTTACATATTAATATAAGATCGTTATAATTTATTACTTATTACTAGTAAGAGTTGTGGCCCTCAGAAAACATTAACATTTGAAGCGATGAACAGCTATAAAGCTGTATGCTTAAAACTCCATAAAGTATTTTAAGGCCAATCAAAGCAAAACATTTAAACATAGGTTAGTACAATATTTCGCAAACATTCGTTCCAACATTCACTGATTGATCAGGTTCTACTGTGGCAACAGGCAACGAACACGTGTCTCGCACAACACCTATTAATTATAACTTTATAGTACAATGTAAATGCAGTTTATCTTATTAAATTGTTTAAAAATGTATTGCAAGGCCGAGTACGCACGTAAATGTAGTTTGAAATGCTAAGAGTCTGGTTGATTGTGTAATGCACTACTTTTGTCTTTTGGTTTCTTTGCGACTTGATATTTCCAGATTCTTATAATCTACTAATCGGTATTTAGTAGTATAAGGAACAAGGTGTAAAGTTCACTCATACTCTATAGAAAAGGGATGATCCTCCGACCAGACGGGTGTTGTGTCTGGCGGGCAATCGCCCAACGACTGATGTCGGGAAGTTTGTATGTACTATGTATGCTAATTGCGCGGTAAACTCTGCTTGCGAGATGCAGGATTTGCGTGACGTCAGTATGACGCGTTGTTCGCATGTGGCGTTGTAGATACCGCTACAGGTATATAACATAACATCAGGCCTGCCTTTCCCGTAGGGTTAGGCAGAGGTCCACCTACAGTACTCCCAAAATTTCGACAGTTAGGTCTCATCATCATCATCATCTACTGCTGCGTTTCTTGTGCCAATCCCCACGCTCCTGTGCCAGCCTCATCCAGGTCTTGCAATTCTGTTTGTCTCTTGTAATAGGGGACGAGCCTGTTGCCATGAACCAGGAACAAATCCAAACTAGAGCTGCTACTCAAAAACTTCCGATGGAAAAACCCAGTAACACGACCCAGGAATCGAAACCAGCAGTGCGATTCTGTAACTATCTCACCGTGAAAACTTAGGTGAAGTGAGCGTGAAGTGAGCTGTCATTCCAAATAATGCTAGGGATTGACACCACTGACAACTCACATCAAGCTCACTTCACTTGAGTTTTCACGATGAGATTTTTACAGAATCGACCGGCAGGAGTCTACTCCGAAGTAGTATCGGCTGAATGTTCGGCCATTTCCTGCTACGAAGTTACTATTTGGTTCGGTCGGTTCCGATCCTACACTCCTACACTCTTTCAAATATTGACTATGGTCCCGACCCAACTGAGCCGATCCGAACTTTTTCGCATTTTTCGTTCGGCCCAGGACCTCAAGCTTAGTCAGTAGCGCTCGTGACCACTAGACCAACACGGCCATCGTTTTATTACACTTAATCGTTAGTATCATTGAGAAGATCAGTAACAGCACCATTTAGAGCCGTACGTCCAACATCGGCATTTGAATAGCTCCAATGTAGAGACAGCATGTGAATTGAAAGCAATGTGGCAGTGGGCTGGCCATGTTTGTTGAAGGACCGATGGTCGTTGGAGCAGATGAGTCCTGGAGTGGAGACCGCGGATCGGCAAGCGTAGTGTGGGACGCCCCCAGCTAGATGGACAGATGACCTCAAAAAGATGGCTGGGACAGACTGGATGCGGAAGGTGGAGGACAGGGTGCTGTGGCGCAGCCTGGGAGAGGCCTTTGTCCAGCAGTGGACTGCGATAGGCTAAGTTGATTGAATGTAGAGACAATACAACATGTCCCAGAATGAACGCACAAACACCCTAATTAAAATATTATGTTGTAATCATAATACATACACTGAATTTTTACTATTATGTATAAAACATTGTTTATTATTAAATTAGTTACACTGATTGTAGGAGAAAATTGTGGTCTCGTTACAAATCTACGCACGCACACATTCGCACACGTAATTTAGGTAGGTTCATTAATTTTGGGATTAAAAATTTCAGAAAGCGATTCAGTAAACGATTCTGAACACCTATTATGTATTGCCCATATTTGTAATATAAATGTCTTTTCTATTCTGAACAAACTACTTTTATAATAAAACAAAATGTATTTGACCAAATAGCATAATAATTTAATTACAAATTATTCAGCATTTTTTTTTTTTTTTTTTTTTTTTTTTTTTTTTTTTTTTTTTTTTTTTTTTTTGCATTTTTACATTGGCTCCAGACGCCAACAAAATTACAGTACACAATCATAAAATTACACGATGCTTAACAAACAGCAGATATAAGACAATCGTTTCGTTTAACAATTTTGCATAACATTGTGCAATAACATCCGCACGGGTCGATCGAAGGTAAAGCTACGCTTGCCGCGATAGGTTCGTGGATGGGTGACCACATAATCACCCTATAATGTTCCCACTGCTGGGACACAGACCTCCTCTCGGGGAGGGAGGGGGGGATGTGTGATCATTCATAACATATCAAGACCCCTGCGTGGCTCGGATAGCACTTTCAGTCGTTGTTACATTCGTAGATCTTAGACAGTCGTAATGGTAGTCAGAAGCCCAAAACTGACAGTCTTACTAAGGAGTATCATGTTATCCAGTAACTGGGTTCTGGAGGTCAGATAGGCAGTCGCTCCATGTAACTGTATTCAGCTGCAATCGGTAAGACAGGAAGCCGATCCAAACATAGTTAGGAAATGGCTAGGCAGTGTGATTGTGCTATTAATCAGATTTGATTCACTTTTGATTCAAATATCATGAGATATTAAGAGAGCGAATAGAATTGGCAAGTTTGTCCCTCCGACATTTTAAATATTAAGTTGTTGTTCTGTTTTGGCTTTGCACAAGTTCTTTCATTTCAATCAAATCACGAGTATCGTTCTGAATACTGTTACCCTTAGCTAAGGAATCGTCGAATTGACCTCTACTGCCATCGGAGAAGTTTTATCTAAAGTTTCTGTTAAGTTGTTTGCTTCAACTGTTGTATTTTAATTTCTGTCTGTATTTTTTAATGGTAAGCTGTATTATTTGCTTTTTCTGTCTGTACTGTTATATTGTAACCTGTTTTATTTGCTGTCTTAAAGCTGTTACAATTCGTTTGGCATACATCGCTTGCTTCGTTTGTTTTCTCTAATACATCTTCTTTTTCGGCTTTTTTGTCCCCTTTATCTACCTGTATTGTTAAATTATAAGCTTTATTATTTACTGTGTTAGAGTTGTTAAGATTCACTTGGCATCCGTCACTTACGATATTTGGTTTCTGTAGTAAATCCCCATTTTCAGTTCTTATGTCCCCTTTTTCCATCTGTGTTGTAAAATTATTAGCTGTATTATTTAATGTGCTAGAGTTATTAAGATTCGTTTGGCGTCCATCGTTTGCGTCATTCGATTTCTCTAATAAGTCCCCTTTTTCAGTTTTAATGTCCCCTTTTTCTGTCTGTATTGTTAAATTATAAGCTGTATTATTTTCTGTATTAGAGCTGTTAAGATTTGTTTGACATACGTCGCTTGCGCCATTTGGTTTGTCTAATAAATCACCTTTTTCATTTTTGTTGTCCCCTTTTTCTGTCTGTATTATTAAATCGTATGCAGTATTATTCGATTTTTCTGTCTGTATTGTTAAATTGTAAGCTGTATTATATGATTTTTCTATCTGTGTTGTTAAATTGTCAGCTGTATTATATGCTGTGTTAAAGCTGTTATGATTCGTTTTGCATCCGTCGTTTGCGTCATTTGGTTTCTCTAATAAATCTCTTTCTTCATTTTTTTTGGTTGTTGTCCCAGAATGTGTTGTTAAATTGTAAAGTATATTATTTTCTGTCTTAGAGCTGTTAACATTCGTTTGGAATCCGTCGCTTGCGTTATTTGGTTTCTCTAATAAATCCTCATTTTTAGTTTTCATGTCCCGTTTTTCTGTCTGTATTATTAAATCGTATGCAGTATTATTAGATTTTTCTGTCTGTATTGTTAAATTGTAAGCTGTATTATTAGATATTTCTGTCTGTATTGTTAAATTGTAAGCTGTATTATTAGATTTTCCTGTCTGTTTTGTTAAATTGTAAGCTGTATTATTTGATTTTTCTATCTGTGTTGTTAAATTGTAAGCTGTATTACATGCTGTGTTAAAGCTGTTATGATTCGTTTTGCGTCCGTCGCTTGCGCCATTTGGTTTGTCTAATAAATCTCTTTTTTCATTTTTTTTGGTTTTTGTCCCAGAATGATAATTGGATTTCGTTTGGTTATAAAATATCACTATAGGCTTAAACACATCTCTGTAAATCGGCATTACTGTAGCCTTGTTATCTGTAATGTTATATTTTGCGCTATTGTTAAAGTCTACGATATTTGCTTGAATCGTGTTATCATCATATTCATCAACAGTCACAAAATCGTTCGGCATTACACTTATTATTGTATTTTTTGCTAGTTTAGTTTTTTTAAACTGATCATTATCTTGTGACTTCAAGGATATACTGTATTTAGATTTATTTTTTGATTGGCTTTTATCTTCTCTGGTTGCATTTTTATTCTCTATGAATCCATCATTTAAGCCTATTTTAATTTCAATGTTGAATTGTCCACTATCATCTATGATCTTTAAAACAATAGAATTTAGATCACTTCCAAGTTGTTTGACATCATTAACGGATCTTTTATTAACTGACAAGGTGTCGTTTAATGTAGTACTTTTGGCGGCGCCACCTTTTCCTATTTTATTCAAAGCTTTATTTTTTGGAGATCCAACTGTCATGTTAATGGGTGGCTTAGGTTTAGGTGGCCAAACTGGAGGCAGGACTTTTTGTATCGATTTTAAAAGGCTTGTAAAGTTTTCAGATTCATGGTTTTGTTGGAAGTCAGGGTCACGTTTTCCAAGTGAGGTTTGCGAGGTGAGGTGCCGTGAGCTATTGGTATCATTGCCGGTCCTTTCTGGACCCAACGTGACCCGCAAAAACTCGTCTAATGTCTGAAAATGTTAATAAGGTTGTGAGGATTAAGTATTAATTATCATTATTAAAATTCAGCTTAATAATCTACTTTAAAAACTAGAACGGCCCAGGTATGCCAAAATGGATGAATCTACGTCAACATTTCTGCACTTTTCCGAAGTAATTGTAATAATTTCTGATTGAGTTAAGATGATTATTTTTGAACGTATTCTAAGCATGAAGTCTTAAAGCATTATTATCAGAATCAATTCAGTCGTTTATGCGTGATGGTGAGAGAGGGACCCGTGGCTAAATAATAACAGCCGCACAGCTCGATCGGTCAGGTTAAGCTACGCTTGCCGCGGTTGGTCTATGGATGGGTGACCATCTTTACATACCGAGACCCCTCCGTGCCTCGGAAAGCACGTTAAGCCGTTGGTCCCGGCTGTCATTCGTGGATCTTTGACAGTCGTTACGGGTAGAAGCCCGAAAGTCTGACAACCAGTCTTACCAAGGGGTATCGTATTACCCAGTAACTGGGTTGTGGAGGTCAGATAGGCACTCGCTCCATGTAAAATGCCCCCCTCGTGGGGGCCACGAGGGGGGCATTATATATTTTTTATTAAGACCCAGAAAAAATTATATATCCTGTCTTACGACTAGAGTTTAAATATAATCGTGGCAATAGCTGTTTCAGATTCGCAACAGAAAGAGAATTTAAAAAAGAATGGTGGGCTAAAAAAAAAATGTGCGGTGGACAAAATAAGGTTGAGAACGTATGGTATAGATTAATAAGGATCCTGTTACCTGTTCGAGTTTAAATGGTTCGTCGTTCACTTTTAGTGGCGGTGGATTAACGGTCGTCATGAGATGGCACAGTATTCCGAATAGTATAATTGTAGTTGCGCACGACGCTATAAGGAGCGTTTGACCCTTTCCCATCGCGCTAAGGAAGTGAGATACAATATTACTAGCTATTCTCTAGGGCTAGACTAGAGCAAGTGTAGTGGTCCAATTAATTATTTATTACTAACTAGCTGCGCCTCGCGGTATTACCCGCATAAGTTTCGATCCCGTGGGAATATCGGGATAAAAAGTACTTTGTATGTTAATCCTGGTTATAAACCATCTGCGTGCCAAATTTCATCCAAATCCGTTCAGAAGTTTTTACGTGAAAGAGTAACAAACATCCATCCATCCATCCATACAAACTTTCACGTTTATAATATTAGTAGGAAATAGGATTTATTTATCCTCACACTGGAACGCCATACAGCAATTACACCAACGGAGCAAAAAATCTCTTTATGTGCTGCTTTCCATCCTTCCTGAGCGCGGTGGACATCGAACGTGTGGCGATGGATCACGCACGCTCACGCAGCATCAAGACATTCATCCATAGCCCCATCAATCCTTTCATATTGCGCACATTCATTGCGAAATTTTGAAACTCAATGATTTTTCAAAGTAAATACATTAAAATTGAAAAAACGGAAAATGTCATCCTGTCTGACAGATGGCCCCGACTTATGAGCTGAAGGCCGTGGGTTCGAACCCAAGCAGGCGCTTTACTTTGTGTTAATAATTTCACCACATCTGCTCTCAAAACAGTGAAGTAAAACGTCGTGTGGACACCGGCATGTCCTTTGAACCAAAAACTCGATGCCATGTGACATCTACCAACCCGCACTGGGCCCGCGTGGTGGATTGCAGCCCACTCCCTCTTCCCTCTGGAAGACAGGAAGCCTCGTTCCAGCAGTGGGAACGTTAGAGGCTGATTAAGTAGGTAAGACTAGAGGAACCAATTCAGTAACATAATAGCATTCAGTCTATTTTACATATTATTCCTCGATGAGTGGGATCAGTGGTTAGCAAAAAGAATGGGACCTCTATGAAACTCCGTTTAAGAGAACTGCGTGGCCGCGCAGTTCTCCACGTTTCGACTGCGCGGCCATGGTTAAACCTTTACAAGTTTCTGAATATTGGGTCTACGAATTTGTGACTTTCATTGTTAGTGTTTTACAAATTCCTTCGTAATGTTGACGTAGTCGTTTTGCTTCTACGACACTGTGGCCGAGCAGTCGAAACGGACACGGTTTGAGGAGTATATAGCATCCACATTTTGCCAGTTATTTTTAAGTACCATGGGTAGGGGGCCCGTGGCTAAATGATAACAGCCGCACAGGTAGATCGATCAGGTTAAGCTACGCTTGCCGCAGTTGGTCTGTGCATGGGTGACCATCTTTACATACCAGGTTTAACGGGCTTTACGAGGCACAGAGGGGCCGTGCCTCGTAACACACGTTAAACCGTTTGTCCCGGCTGTCTTTCGTGGAGCTTTGACAGTCGTCGGGTCGTCAGGAGCCCGAAAGTCTGACAACCAGTCTTACCAAGGGGTATCGTATTACCCAGTAACTGGGTTGTGGAGGTCAATTAGGCAGTCGCTTCGTGTAACCAGTATGTTCCCATTCATTTTTTTTTTTTATCCAATAACATTTTGTACGACCTAGGGATTGAACACAGGACGAACGCTCAAAAGTCACGTTAGCGATTACTAGACCAATAAATATTTAAAACTGTTTTAAATTTCAAGCATACCTAAGTAGTTTCTGAAATATGCAGTTGTGACAGACAGACAAAGTCATGCCCTAAGGGTTCTTTTTTAACCATACACAATCAGCGTATAATGTTCCCACTGCTGGGACGTAGGCCGTAATCCACCACACGGGTACCAGTGTGGGTTGGTAGATGTCATCTGTCTTCGAATTTTTGGTTCTAGACTCGAACCTACATTTACAACTCGTAAGAGCAGCCAGGTAACCCAGTGGTAACTCCACTGAGCCACCTGGCTGCTCTCCATTTCGACCATACCAAAAGCTAAGAGTACACTTTGCAACCTGTTACCCTTACCTACACATTACAATCAAAATATATAGGGCAGTCAGTTTTACATTGTTTCCGCAATCGAATCGTCACGCATCGCTTACCTGGAAAGATGTTACACCACTGGTTTTATATATTTTATACAAAATAAATTCATTAATAAATAATAATACAAAATATAGTATCAAATAGGTTTGAATTGTCACTTTTTGGCAGTGACGTAATGCAGTGACGTGATAGTTCAACAGACTGAAGAATTACCGGAGACAATCCAGAGTTAAGACGAGAAGAGGCAATCTATATTCAGTCTTAGCTATAGTTTAAGCGGCAAGGAATTTTTATGCGAAAAATAGAAAAAATATAACTTAAAACAATTTTTTTTTTTTTTTCAATAATAATGCTTAAGGACGTCGCGGCATGCCTCAGGGCTAGTACACAGGCTGCGGTGCGGCATCGCACCGCAACGCTTTCGCCGTATGGGCGTGCACGCGTACGGTGCAGCGCCGCGCCATTACGAAGATGGCGAAGAGAATTTTAGTATGATGAGTAACATAAGGGGTGTCTGCGGGGTGCGGTGTATAATCTGGCTACTCCCGCCTCGTCTCACCTAGTTGAAGTGCGCTGTACGTGACGTGCGACGCCGGAACGCACCATGGATATTTTTATGTAGAACGCTGCAGCGGCACTGCTCAGGTGCCGCACCGCATCATACGGACCGCCCTCAGGATACCACGGTATAGTTGTCAGTATGCGCTGGCAAGTAGTGATGCCATGTGTGAGTAGGGATCCCCGGCGCCTGCCGTGCCTCATGCTGCTTATAAGGGGGATATGCTACTGGGGGATATACTACTACACACAGCGCTGCAGCAGCGTGGCTGCAGCGCTGCAGCTGATAAAAGACGAGTTTTCTATCAACAAGTTTATTTTCACATAACTATTAATAGGTAGGAATATCAGTTACAATCTAGTTTATATGTACTACTAGCTGCGCACCGCGGTTTCAGAGTTTCGATCCCGTGGGAATATCTGGATAAAAAGTAACCTATATGTTAATCCTGGTTATAAACCATCTGTGTGCCAAATTTCACCCAAATCCGTGCAGTCGTTTTGGCGTGAAAGAGTAACAAACATCCATCCATCCATCCATACAAACTTTCACGTTTATAATATTAGTAGGATGTTGCTGGACCTGTTCCAAAGCTCGGAGGAGTCAATGTACATTTCTGAAGGCTGTAGAAGAAAAGATAACATCTTTAAGTGGGGTTATTAAAAAATCTTCATACATATAAGTACGCCACACGGTCACACGACGGTGATTACACCTTGCGCTGGCCTAGGGTAGTTCGGAGTTTCAATAGAATAAGAGGCTACATCACCCTCGAAGATGTAATCACAGTTGCCAAGACCATGAAAGCCAGACCAATGGCCCGATACCACTCCGGCACAGTCAAGGAGATCCTCGGTTCCACCCAGTCTGCTGGATGCACAATTGAGTTCTGGCCTCCCCATGACCTCAGTAACGTCAACACTGGTGCTCTTACCATTGATGAATAAACCTAACCTCTAAGTTTAACTAAGTTTAAGCTATACTGGGTTTGTAATCACTGACGTGCGGCATTCTGAACGATCCCGATATTCACTTTACCGACTTCAAAAAGGACAAGTTATTTTTATGCACACTGAAGGCAGATGTGTTTTTATTCGCTTCCGACCTGGAATACTGCCTAACACCATATTTATGGTAGGATAAAAGGTTTCACCAGGATGGAGTTGTCAGGGTTGCCAACTTATTTTTACAAAACATTGGAAAATTAACAATAAAAATCATATTTTTTTTATTAAGTACCACTTAGTTAACAGAGCTTTTGTGAAACTAGAAAACGTAAAGCTTCGGCCAAACCTGCGCATCAGTAAGCGGGACGCGGGACGCGAAACGAGAGCGTCAACAACGCGAAACTGAACGTGAATACCTGCGTGACTACAGCGGTCGCGTAGGTGCGCAAGGCGCCATAGAATTGAAATATTTAAAAAAAATGTCCTCACCACATGCAGCTTAATTTGAAATAATTAATAAAAGGATCTACGAGCATACTAGCGATAGTTGCCAAAAACCGTATTTTTGATAATTTCTTAATTTTATTATTATTGAACAGTAATCACTAGGTATATATACTGGTTTTACTCGACTACGCAACAGCAAAGATATGTTTTAACAGTACGGTTAGCAACCCTGGGAGTGGAGGCAAAAGACACCCAGGTACCAAAGATGAACAGCCTATCTTCCTCACCAGTTCCTCTAGACCAGCGCCCACACCTTCAACATTGGTCTTTATCATTCTTATAGCTTTCTCCCTCAGCTGCAGTAGACCAGGGTCCAACACAGTCATCAGGTACAGGAACGTGACGAACAGGCTGAGGACCAGGCAGGAGTATACTAGGAAGTAGAGGATGTATCGCATTCTCTGTTAGCTGGAAAAAGTAAATAAAATTCTACTTGTAATCATCATATTCATCATTTCAGCCGAAAGACGTTCACTGCTGGACATAGCCTCGCCCAAGCACCACCACTTCGGCCGGTTCTGTGCTTCTCGCATCCAGCGAATTTCTGCGACCTACACCAGGTCATCGGTCCACCTTGTGGGAGGCATTCCAAATCATGTGCTGAATTCATGGTTTCAGTTTGCGCGTCGATGTCCCTGTCATCCTGTATTAAAATAGTTTTCAAAGGAACATTATTCGATGAAACCGATACAAACCTTACACTTTAAATCCTAAAAGCTTTTTTAAAACTTTATTTATAGCTGCAGAAATTTTCAACAGTAAAATTGCTTTTTAGTTTCTTTGTTCCTGGAAATAATGACAAGGGTACTTCTCTTCTTAGTCTGTGATAATAACACCACAGAACACTAATACCCTAAGCCGAATAACACTTCCTACAGACACGTTCTGATAGGCAAAAAACAGAGACAAAGAGTATTGTAGTAGACGACAGTAGAGTAGTAGGTTTCTTGCTTGTTACCTCAAATTACAAGCGAGAAGTTTATAATACTCTTTGCTGGCTTTGAGGAGCTGGGGTGATCGAATAATCGATTTTTTCACCCGTACGCAAAATACGCGTATTGACGTGGAGTTGCGGACACCAGCCCATATTACCTAGCTACCTACCTACCTCAAATATTTGTTGGGAGTGCCCTGAGTTCAGCAGTTAACTATGATAGGTTGAAAAAAGACCACAAAAGTATACTCGTAATATCGCTATCAAAATTAAAATGTGAGAAAATTTAGTTTTTCCATTACATACTATTCTACTCCAACTGCCCGTTGGTCTCGTAGTCGCAAGCTCGATTGCCGAGCGTGGGATCCAGGGATCGATTCCCAGGTCGGGCTAAGTGTTATCGGATTTTTTCATTCTTCCTTTCATTTTAAAGGTCATTGATAATTTAATTAAGTAATAATTCACTCCATAAATAGACGGTGTTCTTGTTCATTAACAAGTTTTCCAGAAGAAGGGCTTTGAAGTTCTAAGAGTTGGGTATACCTTGAATAACAAATGGAAGCCCACGCTTAAATGCGCGTCATTCTAAAGCTAAGACAATGTTGTGACATTATAGAGAATACAGGTAAAATTAAAAGAGAACATGATATGTACAATAAATCATCATTTCAAACGTAAACCATTAACTTTTCACCATACATAGGACTATATAGGATGGATTTTTGGGATGGGGCCTTCACCGTTGTAGCTAAGGACAGTAATTTAGTAGTCATTATATATATCATTTAGTAGTCATAGTATAGCATTGTGTGACCTACACCCAAGATGGCGGCTGTGAAAGTTTTCAAATTTTTTGTCATGGGTGTTGCTTTCATGGTTTTCGAGGGTGTTAAAGCCGATAGTGAGGTCAAAATGAAAATCCAAGATGGTGGCAGCAAAAATTTCCAAATTTTTCAATATCCAATTGGGTGTCGTTCTCATGATTTTCAAGGATGCTGAACCCGATATTGAAGGCAAAATGAAAATACAAGACGGCGGTTTCGAAAATTTACAAATTTTTCGTCTTGGGGGTCCTTCCTAGGATCGGAAGGAAAAAGGGGAGGCCTTTGCCCAGCAGTGGGACACAATATAGGCTAAAGAAAAATAAATAAAAAGTAATATTAGTTTAGAGTTTAGATAACACCAAACCTTGGCTTATAGGAATGGAAGAATAGGTTCTAAGCAAAACTCTATTATCTATTACGTATTCTAATAAAAACCTCCGTAAGAATAGTCACCTATAAAATAAAAGAACAGTGACACTGTCATTTTTTTAACAAACATATTTTTTTCATGAAAATGATTTTTTAATTCGATATAAATATTGATTAATTAAAAATTTACTTCATAAGAGGTGCCTAAAAAGTAGGTATGTAAAGTTATTGATAATATTACACTAATAGGCATGTTTTTTTCATGTTTTAAAGATGGGTGGCCTTTGCCCAGCAGTGGGACATTCACGGCTAATAAAAAAATAAAAAAAATATTGTTAATTTTGTTTGATACAGTGCCAATTCAAGAACACGACCCATGAAAATTCTTATTTTTAAACCCCGACGCAAAAACGACGGGGTGTTATAAGTTTGACGTGTCATAAGTTTGACGAGTCTGTGTGTATACTTATGTCTGTCTGTGGCATCGTAGCTCCCGAACAGCTGAACCGATTTGGATTTTGTTTTTTTTTTTTGTTTGAAAGGTGAATTTGTCGGGAGTGTTCTTAGCTAACCGCCGGATAACTCAATATGGGGCCCCTTCTAAACGATTTAAGATCTCGATGGCTCTGTTAAGTTTCCGAAGCGTTCGAAGGGCTATGTTTGATGAAAATCGGCCCAAGATGGCCGCCGCCACAAAATGGCGGATTGCATATTTTTAAGTCAATAGAAACAACACTACTGTATCATAACTTTCTTTTTTCACAGTAATGACAAAAGCATCAGCGAGACAAAGCATAACCGACTCCGAGATAGGGTCGATCCGAACGGACCGCGCGAGCAAGTTGGGGGCCATCCTATGTCCCACAGTCTGTGCCCTCCTCCTTGTTTGTATCTTCGCAGTCTCCTTTATCGGCACCAAGCTAGCCTACGACCAATATGACCAGTTCTGCACCAGCCGTCGCTTTGACGTCGCTAAACTGTACATCTTCCCTAATTTCACAATAAAAGCTCATCCAATACCGATGCAGATCGATACGATTGTCGTTTGAGTAATAAATGGTTTGAAAATTTGATTTTATACTTTTTATTATTTGTATATTTAGAAGGAGGTTTGGGTTCTGACATCGCATAGGCAGAGATATCGGTGGGCCAAAAATAAAATTGCATCTAAAGTTACATGATGCCGACTCCTATTTTTACTAAGTACGGTAATAGGTACTCGGTAGCGTTAGCTTTTTGTAGAACAAATAACATTAAGGGCGAATCTCACCAATGAAACTGAACGTGATCAGCATAGAATATTTCTATATAATATATAAAAATCAATGCCAATTTTCGTTGTAATTTTATAACTCAAGAACGACTGCACCAAATTGGATAATTCTTTTTTTTTGTGTTCGTTATTGTCAGGACAAGGTTTGTATACATAATTGGACCCGGTAGGTGGCGCTGATTTTTCGGGTGGGATGACGTCTGCCGGGTCCGCTAGATTCTATCAATCAATCAGCGTTTTACTTACAGAAGTAGGGTAGGAGTAGTGTAGGAGTTGGTTAGGAGTAGGGTAGTAGGAGTAGTGTAGGAGTAGGCTAGGAGTAGGGTAGGAGTAGGGTAGAAGTAGGTTAGGAGTAGGGTACAAGTAGGGTAGGAGTAGGCTAGGAGTAGGGTAGGAGGAGTGTAGGAGTAGGTTAGGAGTAGGGTAGGAGTAGGGTAGAAGTAGGGTAGGAGTAGTGTAGGAGTAGGGTAGGGTGTAGGACACCACGCAAACGAAGTAGCGCCGGGCAGCTTGAAATAATTTATATGGCAAAACAACGTTTGCCGGGTCAGCTAGTATAGTATATTTTTAAGTTATATTAATATTGTATTGTATATGTTTATATGGGCCTTGATGCCTGGAATAAATGGATAAATAAATAAAAATAGAGGTATTGCTCGTTTAAGAGCTATCACTGTCATTATTGTTGTGGAATATGACCACATGTTGCACAAACACGACACCTAATTATTATTGTTGCCTATACGTTCAACGAATGTTACCGTCAAGATGGAGGAACCAAGTCTTGGCTTTCTAGTCAACCTACATAAAAGTTTAATACCTACTGCGGGCTGATTTTTCCAACGCCAGATAATTTTATCGGAGGAATATTTTTGAATTTTTTACAGTTCTTCCATAAAAAAAGCTGTCAGATGTAAATTTTATTCCGCGAATAAAAATTATCTGTCGATTGAAAAATCAGCCCTTAATCTACTATTTGCTATCTATGCAATAGTTTTAGTTACCTCAATGTATACCTAATTATTTAACAAAATCCTAGGTCACTCCATTTTGACGTCAAAATGGAGGGACCATATGGATAGGCTTGTTATTACAATACCTTAATTCTAGAATTAAGGTATTCATATATTCACCTGCAGAACATGCAAAGGGTACAGATTGGTGAAACGTAACCTCATGTTACACAAATTAGCCGTCCTAAGGTTTGCGATGTAACATGAAGTGTAACACAATAACTAGGCGTACCTAGGTATTCGTTTCGGTATTTGTATTATTTCATGTTTAGTTTCACTAATAAGTAATATGTACTCGCCTCGCTATTAGACAAAGCTCACCCACACCAGTGACCACTAACCAACTCGTAACCAACACTTTTTCAATCATCACTTACTTACATCTTTTTTTTTAATACATTTCTACCTTGACAGTCGTTACGGGTGGTCAGAAGCCCGAAACTCTAATAGACAGTCTTATCTAGGGGTATCGTATTACCCAGTCATTGGGTTGTGGAGGTCAGATAGGCAATCGCTCCATGTAAAATGCTGGCATTCAGCTGTATCCGGTTAGACTGGAACCCACCCCAACACAGTTGGGAAAAGGCTAGGCAGATGATGATGGTCCACATAATGTTCTCTGTCAGCCCACATTAACCGAATCATGAAGATAATCTTCTTACATGAGGTATGTAACGACATCTGCCGAAGTTATTATGTACTTTTAAGCGGGAAAATTACTTCAGATTCTGCGCACATAGGTTTGCGAGTACACGAGGGAAAGCGTTTTCCTTGAAACGTTGACTGCATTGTTTCATAGATGGCGCCACATGTATGATCGCAGTATATTTTCTCAGGTGTGTTATTTTCTCTACCATTTTCATGAAGGTACGTTTTGTTGATGAAGGCATAGTATGGCATTGTCTATATATAATAATATTAAGATATTGATTTAATGTATTAGTTATGATATATTAACATTAATAGGTACTTATGTACGTACCTACTAATAAACATTTTAGAGACTTTATTAAGTTACTTGATTTTTTTTGAGTTGATTAATGTTTTAATTTAAATTGTGGATTAGAATTAGATTAATTTAAGTTAAGTGGAATCATGATTTATGATACAATTCGTGATTGAAGCAATAAAGGCAAACTTCTGCTAATTGTAATTGGAATTTATCAGGTTAATCAGATAAGATGTTTTCAGACATGACAGATCACAATATATGTAAAAATTATTCCCTTTGATTAATATAACTAAACATGTTCAAGAAAATCAAAACTTTAATAAACTTACCACCTTTATGTTTTTTATAGTATTCTGTAACAAAATTAACATCATTTTCACAGAACTCCAATCTACCAACAAGGTTTCCGAACGCCCTCCCAATTTTCCGGCGTATTTTTTGCTCTAGCAACCTGACAACTGAGTCTGACAGAAAACAAAATGGGCGGCCGCTAGTCGTTGTTAGATAGTTTCAAGTAGAATTTTTCCTAATATTTTATTGTAATTACATTAATATTTTGTACCCGCGGCTTTGTTCGTTAGTGCTAGTGTTGTTTCCTTCCAGTTTCGTGTTATAAAATGTGAGTATTCGCTCTGTTTTCTTTAGAATGTGTATTTTGCAAGTTGTATTGATTGTTTTAGCGTAGCAAAGGCCAATGTCAGCCTTTTTGTAGGGGTGAGAATGGAGATGCGTGCATTCGGAGAATTAAGGTTTTACTACTGTCTGATGGTCGCGACTTTTTGCTAGTTTTATCGAATACTTAAAGACTTTTAGTACATTTCAGCTGTAGGATAAATGGTATTGTTATTAAATTATAGATAATTTAGGTACCTACTTTATTGTAGGTACTTTAATGAAAATTAATACATTTCGTGGTTATTCTATAAATACATAAAAATTAGTGTTAAACTACGTACTTTCAACAGTAATAAGATATTTTAATGGTAACAAGAAACAGTATGTAGGAAAATATTTTCACATTGGAAATCGATACAGGTAGGTACTTAACTATTCATTAAGTTAACACTTATGTACCTATTGCTTAGAATCTAAACAACATTTATTTATTATAAGATCATCGTATCTTTACATAATAGCATTTTTGTAACCATCTATGTATGTGTTTCGAAGTAATTTCCGATTAGTGTCGTATAATTGTTAAAAAAAAATATACACCTGAAATAGGCTCTTTACCTTTCAGTTATACCATAAGACTGAGGCTATTCATAACCAGCCTATATGGTTCTCACTGGTGAGACACAGGCCTGCTCTCTTCGAGAGGGAGTGGGCTGTAATCCACCATGCGGGCCCAGTGCGGATTTGTAGATGTCACATGTTTTCGAATTTTTGGTTCTAGGACATGCCAGCTTCCTCACGATGTATTCCTTCACCGTTTCGAGAGCAATTATGTCACCTTAATTCTCGCCTCATTAATCTTCTCCCTATCCGCATTATATCGTAGGTATTGAAGAAATAAGATATAGGTTTCAATGGCTGTAACGTGTGTTGAACAAGAAAATAAACTTGTCTACCTCTATTAACAGTCTGAAAATTATCTGCTTACCTAATACCGAAATCTAAGGGTCAATTCTCGTAATTTTAAGAACGAGTCTGATCTCAGTCTCAATCTGTCAAAAATACATCTAATTTCCCTACATTTTGACAAGTTCTGACATTTGTTGGTCGTCGAGATGAGACTGCGACTAGATTTTGAACGTTTTAAATTACGAGAATTGGCCTTCTGCTTTGAATACTCATTAGAACTGTTGTAATTGTTTCAATCAATCAACTCAGCCTATCGCAGTCCACTGCTGGACATAGGCCTCTCCCTGGCTGCGCCACAAAACCCTGACCTCCGCCTTCCGCATCCAGTCTGCCCCAGCAACGTTCTTAACGTCGCCGGTCTATCTAGCTGGGGGCGTCCCACACTACGCTTGCCGATACGCAGTCTCCACTCCAGGACTCGTCTGCTCCACCGGCCATCGGTCCTTCGAGAAACATGTCCATCCCACCACTTCAGTTTGATTACTCTGGAATCTATGTCGGTAACTCCGGTTCTTTTCCGGATAATCTCATGTGTGATTTTATCCGTCAAAGAAACTCCGAGCATAGCCCGCTCTATAGCGCGCTAAGCGACCTTGAATTCGTGGACCAGCCCGGCTGTCAGTGTCTACGTTTCGTCACCGTATGTCATAACGGGCGCACTTATTGTTTGACAAATCATAATTATTTTCAGGGAATAAATGTATTTGTTAACAGATCATTAGGTCGACTTATAGTTACCAAGGGTAGAGCATTTTTAACCCTACACAGCTACGTGGTTCATTTTTATATCCCAGCTTTTTTAATGGTCTCAACTCTAAAATACTCCCGTCAGTTTGCATTCATATTTTATTTGAGAGCAAAAATATTTTTCAAGTGTACGCCCCAGTTGCTACACTAAAGATGGAACTTTAACCCAAGATAAAAAAGACGCCTTTGTTCGTCTTTAACGGCTTTTAGTGCGGCATAATGAAAATGCAACACTAATCGATAATGATGTATGAAAAGTAGTTGAATATAATAGAACATTCGTGGTTTATAATATTCTATGGGATTACTTTATGGGATTTATTTATAAAATATGGTGATTAAAGTTAAGTGACGTTCAAACGTCAAAATTGTATGGATAAATAGTCGCTAATCACTAGGTACTTAACTTTAAGCAACGTTTATGAATAAAGGGGTATTAGTTAAGGCTACCTTTATAACGAAACTGATGACACCATTATCATTGACAGCCCTGTTCCACTGCTGAGTATAGGCCTTCTCCCTTTTGAGCCTTTTTCCAGGTGTGTGCGAGTCTCAACCAGGTCTTTCCCGCGATCTTCTGTAGGTCTTCCACCCACCTGGCTACTGGTCAACCAACGCTCCTTCTTCTTTACTAATGACATGAAGCCACGCTTTCCTACGACACCTCATCATCATTCTCCTGCCATTAGCCCAATTTATTTGGGGTCGGCGCAACATAATATATGTTTTTCTTCCATCCTCCTCTAATAGACGACACTTCGACAGTCACCCCCTTTCTAACCATATCATCATTCACGCAGTCCATCCATCTTTCGGCACCTACGGTACAGACGTCAGCACATCAAGCTATTACAATCTGTCAATTTTCTTTAATAGATTTCCAACTTAATCGCTAAAGCATTAGGTTCAGGGTTGATTGAGTAAATTTGACAGTTTCGGGTAGCTTGATGTGCTGGCCTACCGAAATAAAAATCCCTGTGACAGTCGCACAAAAAGTGTTCTTTTAAAGGTTCCATGTTCCCTCCAAGTTCGGACCCTAAAGATATGCACATCTCAATATCAAAGACTCCGAAGATTTTTCCATGTTGTTGCTTACATAAGAGCCTCATACCTTTAGACATACATAATATATGGTACCTACACATCCCCTGCACCTCTTGGCACGGTACCCTAAAAGCCGTTACATCATTTTTCCGCTCTGCGGTGCCACCACCTTTGTAGCAAGACCTCATTCCAGCCGACCTCATCAAGTCTTCTTGCTGTATGCATGGAGCAAACATTAACTAGCGCAGCCTCACGAAAGCCTTTTTTTTCTTTCTTTTCTTTTTTAAAAATAAGCTTGATGACCTACTTTTTACTGCCTTTTTTCTTTTTGTTGACTTCTCGTTATGAAGACAAAGGTAACTTCTGAATGAACATTTGAATGAGACCCCATTCTTTGGGATTGGCGTTGGCGCTATTGGTTTTTGTTTTCGTGTTCGTGAAGTTGTTTTTTTTGGGATGATTTTTTGGAAATATACGAGTATTTACCTACGTCTACTTTGATTTAACTGTTATAGCACATAGCTTGAATCCTATTGACTGCAAAAAAACTTATTGCCAGCAGCCTCTGTAGTAGTCTATCAGAAAAAGACAAGCACATAGTTTACCATTTTTTGTCACGATTTTGAATAGCCATAACATTTAAACTGAATACCGTCGACACGCTAAAAAGAAGACCAAGAATTGAAAGGGTGGTCTCATTCACCAGAAATTTTACCTTACGTATTCATAGAAATACTTCTAGAAAATCAATACCTACCAAAAACACAAATCTAAAGGCTAAACCAGACATGCAGACTGGCGACATCATCCGCCTTCCAAGTCTAGTTGAATGTAAAATGACATCGGGGCGTATCGGTTGGAAACTAGCCAAAAGAGACCGCGGAAAGGGGTTAACCGGCGCTTGCATAAATCGAGGATACATGGCATCTATTTTAGGCGAAGTGCAAGTTAAATCGATAGAACACTGTCGTGTAATACCCGAAAGATGGGAAAGAGAGAAACGAAGAGAGTACCCACAAAAAGGCACAGTACCCGGGCGACAATATTACACATCGAACATTAGTACTTAGTACCTAAAATACTGGCACAACGGTATAGGTAAGGGCAAGATTGGCAAGATTCCTAGATAGCACGGTAATTTTATTTAGCAAAGCAAAGTCAAAGACTGCTAAATAAAATTACCGTTTCAGAAAAATAAAATCAAAGTCATTCACTCAATTAGGCTGAGAATCCGCTCTTTTTGAACGTCAAGATTATATAAAACAGTCCCCCAAAACGCCCGCCCTTCACCAGTTCCTAGTGCTTCAGCTAGGAAGAAACATTGGCGTGACAAACTCCCCAGCAGCACAGTTAAAAGAAATTGAGTTTAGAAGAAATTTTATTCAATAGAATAAAATTTCTTCTAAACTCAATAAAACATTAAATTAAATTATTGTCCATATGTCAGCTAGTCAATGTACCAATAAAAACATTGAAAACTACACTCAACCAGAAAAAAAAATATAGGGTCTGCTCAAATGTAATAGCCATAACCATCCCATTTTGAATTAACACTCATGTTACCTAGGCTAAGTCTTTTAGTAAAATAAATAATTACTTACCTACTTACTTACTAAGAATGTAAACCAATTTTTTACCATATTAATGTTCAATTTTGAATAAGCGAAAGCGAAGAGGCGTTTCATGTAAATATGAACATTATTCGTTTACTACGAATAATGGTTATATTCGCATGACACGTTTACTTTCTTTCGGAAAATATCCTGGGTGACAGATTTCACGTTTTAAAAAGCTGAACTATTTCTATACATCAATGAGCCAGCCATATTTACTGCCGGATACTATACCTTTTATAGGTATTTTGGAGATAAAAGGAATGAGAAAACAGGCTTGTAGGCCTACCTACTAGCCTGTTTCCTGGTATCTCCTAAATAAATAATAAATTTTATTTTCAGAAAAAACACATTTAAGGTTCACAGAACAATTTTCCAACTAAAAATGAACATTACAGAAAACACTGTATCGTTGGTGCCTGTACTAATGAATGAAAATCATTGTATCACTGACACCAGCTCCTTCCAAGATAGGTTACATAATAATACATCTTAGTAAAAGCAATGTGTGCTACTTTAAGTAAGACAGTTAAGGGTCCTTTGATCCTATCACACATTACGAGATAAGGAAGAGCCGTTCCATCCCATATCGGAGGCAGCCAACTGTCCCGGTTTCTCGGGAACAAGGTCGCGTGTTACATAAAACGTTACGCCTTCGCGCCCTTTCGACGTCGAATTTGCTAAAGAAAAGCGCAGAGGCGGGCTCCATCATTTGTCTTTGCGAATCCTAAAATATAGCCATGGAGGCCCTGATTATCTGGGACAGAGTCACGCATTCTGTACATCAAACTAAGTAACATTGTACAAAAAATAATGATGGCTGGGGAACGACTTTTTTTTGTGTGAAAAATCGCTATTTACGGTAATTAGAACACAATGTAGCCCATGCAAAACTTTATGCTAAGCATAAAGTTTTAAATGCGTTATACAGCATAGCATATAATCAGCTACTATACAATATTAATCTAATGACTTTACACGCGCTCCGCATTTACGATGTATGGACCTATGTAAAAGAATCGACTCATTGTTAAATTTTAAATTCAAGCTAGGGGATACCGCTCAAGGTCGCGATCGGTGATGAGCATCGATTTGATCCCTTGATATGATTGATGACAAAATGGCAACGTCCTGCTGGAAACGCCCGTTATTTTAGTGTATTTTTATAAATCCATTATCATTCATACACAATCATTTATTCATTTACAGGAATAATACGTATTCCTGTAAATGAATAAATGATAAATGATTTATTTCTGTAAGTAGGCTTGTACAATCACTTTTACACGTCAATCATATTTTTTTCTAAACTAGATGAGGTCGGCTTTTCCTATCTGACTACTCGGAGAAGAAAGGCCGATAACAACTCAGAGGTCACAGTTTCTTTTAAAGTCCAGGCATAATTTGGTCAGAGCATGTGAAGACCATGTAGATTGGTGTCTGAAATTAAGTAAATAAATAAAATACTGTAGAGAAGTCACAAGTACTGAAGATAACGCTTGTAGGCTTCCTGTTGGAGATTACCCCTTTGGTTAAACCAATGTACTGTGACCAACAATCTTCTTGCTCGCACTCTTTAGAAATATCCGAAATCTCCTTCAACCATACGCGCTACTAGTTGCATATCACAGCTTAGTAGCCTCAATTTTGCGATATGGTATTATTTTCTAGGGCAATTCGACTGATAAAGATCTTTAAGGCACAAAAAAGATGCATAAGATCAATGTGTGGTTTGAAAACTGACGTTAGCTGTGTACCGTTCTTTAAATCGCTGAAAATACTTACTTTACCCTCATTATATATTTTTGAAATTAGTGTTTTCGTCAAAACAAACATGAGGTTATTCGAAAAAGTGTCAACGTTACGAGATATTGCGATTCGTAGCCAATACGCAAACTCTTTAAGCAATCAGCGCTGTAAGATTGCCTTATTGAGAAAGAACGTTTTGGGTATGGCACCGCGCATTTACAATAAATTATCAGGGGTCATAAAAAATTTGAATGTTACACAATTTAAAAAAAATTAAAACTGTTATTAATTGAAAAATGTTATTATACGACTGTTGAATTTCTGAATGAAAAATTAAGTTAGACTTATTTATTTATTTGACTGGAGAAACAAATTTTAATTGAATATTGTGACTAATTTTAATTTATGATTATTTATTTAATGCATTGACTGTAGAAATTATTCCATATTGTTTTAGCATGCAACAATATTTGTACGCCTCTTGGCATAACATAGCGACCTATGAACTTTAATATAAGAACTGTATTCATTACCTATGTTACACAAATAAAAAATGATTATGATTAACCATGACAATTGCCACCGCAGAAGTTTTTAGGAAAGATCAAGTTTAGAAATGTAAGTCCATTATGCTATATGTAGACCTCACAGACAACAAAGAAATAGGAAGTTGATTGCTTAATAAATAAAACGTTAGTCGAAGTATTGAAGAGCCTTCTAAAAGAAAACATCAACATCTATGTCCAGTCCAAGTTGTTGTCCATAATGTGGAGTGTCCACACTATAAAAACTTACTTATTTATAATGCACCTGTTTCGACCACAAATGGATCATCTTGGAATATCTGTAATTTATATGGTGTACATAATAAAGATCAGTGGTGGCCCAGTGGTAACGGACACGACTTACAAGTTGTAGGTCATAGGTTCGAACCCAGGCGCTTTACTTTGTGTAAATTATTTCATCACCACTGCTCTCGAAACGGTGAAGGAAAACATCGTGAGTAAACCGGCATGTCCTAGAACCAAAAATTTGAAGACATATGACATCTACCAACCCGCACTAGACCCGCGTGGTGGATTACGGCCCACTCCCTCTCTCTAAGAGGAGGCCTGTGTCCCAGCAGTGGGAACATTATAGGCTGATGACTGTACCTAAAAGATTGTATTACCATAGATCTTGCTTGGTTGCAACGACTAAAAACATTTTAAAGACCATTTTAAGATACAAGATTCTTAGATTACGTTTACAACTAACCATCAATAAAATATTTTACAAAAACCCTTTCTTTCTTTATAAAGGAAACAATCAAATCCTTTGATATCCCGGTTCAACATGTAGACAAATCATCAATTACCATTAATTTTTGTTCCGTTTCATCTATAGTTAAGAAAAATACACATGCGCTTTTAAATATAGCAGCACGTGCCTAACTTATGTCTCGCTGTATAGAAATGAATTGAGAATATAAACGCTTATCTTCACGGTTATTTCGCTTTGAATTGAGTATGACGAACTAGCCGCATACACAGTAGAGAAAAAGTTCTAATAACGGTGCAAGAAGTAATAACATAACTAGAAACAAAAAAATATAATTTGAGGAGACGGCAGTTCAACTCAACAACAATTCAGAACCAAACTGCATCAAAGATGCAAGACAAAAGCCTGATTTTTCAATAGTCAGATAACCTTCATCTGAATAATCAATATAGCGGTTTGACACATTTTCTATAATTCCATAAATAAAAGTTATTTGAAGATTTAAAAACCTCCCTGACATCTGTAAAAAGCCTACGCGAGTTTGGTTGATTTTGACAAAATAATTCTACCTAGAAGTTTAGGAGCCTAAACCCAATTGTCAATTCATCACCGACTGACGTATGATCACATACAAACACCACTAGAATCTTATAACAGCACTTACAAAATCATACGCGCTTGACGTACACACTGACCTATTTCCCTGTTTCACCTGGGATGCGTCCTGACGTCATAGTACGACGTCACCAATGACACAGTGCCCTATTTTCCAAGCGGCCGTGGCGGGGGGGTGTGTCCCATTCAGGTTTAATCCCTGCACACAGTGCCTATTTTTAGCCACTACTTCATTCATTGAACGTCATGCAATACAGATGCGGTATACGCCCGTCCTATTTACGATATTAATAGATTTTGCGATGGATGTAACCTTGTGGGGGTTTATGCTTTGATTATTGTCCTTGACATGTGTTTAAGCGATATTATGCAGGGAATGGGAGGATTTGGATGAGATTTGGATGGAATCAAATGGTGGAGTAATTTTGGGGAGTTGGACCATTTGGGTCTATGGGTGGTGGCTTATTCATACCTCGTTGTGAGGGCAACATGAGCGTTATGAAGAGGAAATAAAGTTGCATTAGCACGAATTTGCGAAATTAATAAAGAATACTTGATGAGAATATTAATGCTGCAATTATGTCTACAATGGAGGAGGGCTTTGTTGATTTAGGATATGTAGCTGGAAGTGTTAGAGCACAGTCTCCCTATATTTTCAGAGACTTAACAAATTTTTAAGATGACGAAATCGGAAACTAGACTGGTTTCTTAAACTTTAATTTTGCCAGCAAATTCAAATTTACGGTGGGAATGCTCCAAGGCAGTGTGTTAGGGCCACTCATAATTTTGATGTTAAAAAGACCGAATATGCAACATAATAATAATAATAATATCCCTGGACATTTCACACAGCGCCATCTAGTCCCAAGCTAAGCAACCTAATGCTTGTGTTATGGTAACAAGATGGCTGATAAACTACTTATAACATTACGAGTATACCTACATTATGTACCGAATTGGTCGTTCCTTCAACACCTTGTCCAAGTGTTATTACATAATAGTTACGTTGTTACCTGCCTTCACAGTGTTATAAGTGTTTCTTCACGTAACAACAGTCATTAAAACATAATTATCCAAGCATATTTTTAGACGATAAAGAAACTTTGCAAAACTGGCAAAGGTAACAACGTTTACTGATAATTTGCCTAAAAAAGAAAAATATAAATCGTAGATCGAATCTACTGCTCGGTCTAGAAAATAGACTATATTATTCTCGAGGATATTTTAAGACTATCGATACCTACTTTTAATTCAGTAGTTCTGGCTCGGATAGAAAATGATTTTTCTTTTGCTTTGAGCGTGTATTTCCTTCTGTTTCATTAATTAATATTATAAAAGGGATTGTAATTTGGAGGTTTTTATAGAGTTTCTGGTTAAGCAAAATTAAATGTGCTCCACCGTGGGTAATGATGTGATGGTACAATAGGCTTTTTTCTTTAAAAAAATCTAATTAGTCCGACAGTTAGATTATCAAAAAATATTGGACCTGCATTTTTTCTTTTGTCAATTATATAGAAAATGATGAAATGTCATGTAGCGACAAGGAAAGCTAAGCTTGTAGGTTAAGGATAAAATGAAAGGGAGGTAGAAAACAATTAAAGATATATATTTATAAGAAAAGGATGGAGATGGACGGATGAGTGGTGTGTAGTATGTGGAGGTGGGGTGTATGAGTGACGATGCGTGATAGATGGGTTGAGGAGGCTGAGGTGAAGATACAGGTGGGTTGAGGAGGTAGTCGCGAGGCAGGTGCTGGCGACAAGGGCAGGTACAGCTGCCGATCCAGGATCAGGAGCAGGAACAGGTGAGGACAGGTGCTAGGGCGTGGCAACACGGTGGACACTCACCCGAGGGCCCTCCTGTCCTCACCTGGCGGGCTGATAGCGTCTCCGCCGTGCCTCGCTGCTGTGCTGCGTCCTGGCCTGCTGCGTGGGCCCTCCTGTCCTCACCTGACGGGCTCACAGCGTCTCCGCCGTGCCTCTCTCTCCTGCTGCTGTGCTGCGTCCTGGCCTGCTGCGTGGGCCCTCCTACGGGTGTCCTCCGTATTGCCACGCGCCAGCACCTGTCCTCACCTGTTCCTGCTCCTGATCCTGGATCGGCAGCTGTACCTGCCCCTGTCGCCAGCACCTGCCTCGCGACTACCTCCTCAACCCATCTATCACGCATCGTCATCCATACACCCCACCTCCACATACTACACACCACTCTTCAGTCCATCTCCATCCTTTTCTTATAAATATATATCTTTAATTGTCTTCTACCTCCCTTTCTTTTTATCCTTAACCTATAAGCTTAACTTTCCTTGTCGCAGATTTCCAGATATCGCCCGTTAAAGTTCCGCATGACGTCACTTGCTTGTGACACTTTTGCAAGCAAGTGACGTCACGATCCCCCACTCCCAAATTTTGACGCGCTTTATCTTTGTCACTTTTTGTTTGATTGACAATAAAAAAAATACGTGTCCATTATTTTCGATAATCTAACTGACGGACTAAATATTTTTTTTTTTTTTTACCCAGGCATCTACCCTATTATACGTATACCTAGTTATTGTCTGACAACCAGTCTTACCAAGGGGTATCGTATTACCCAGTAACTGGGTTGTGGAGGTCAGATAGGCAGTCGCTCCATGTAAAATACTGGTATTCAGCTGCATCCGGTTAGACTGGAAGCCGACCCCAACATAGTTGGGAAAAGGCTAGGCAGATGATGATACCTAGTTATTATAGAAAAATCAACCAAAAGTGTTCGTAAACAATTAATCTATGGCAGTAGATTGTAAAGGGTGGCAAGGTTACAAAAAAAAGATATTTTGTTCTAAGTATACATTTTGACCGCGTAGGTATTGCACTTTTCTATGAAATAGTAGATTTTTCCGAAACATGTTAACGGAGGCGGGATCAGAATCATGCACTGAATCCATGGTTACAGTTTTTCGTCGATGTCTCTACGACCCTGTACTTATAGCTGAAAGAGTAAAATAGGTCAAGTCGAATATTTACTTTGATTTCCAATTAACACATTCATCTGTTTCTAGTTTATATTTCACTACTTTTTCCAGCAATTAACGTTTCAATAACATCACTATTAAATTGTAATTGAAAAGTCGTCGACCAAAATTGAGGTTATAAAATTAACGTTAAAATGAAAAACATCTTTACGTTGATTTAAACTTAGAATTTCTGATTTAGGTAGGTATTCAAATGATCAAATCAAAGCTACTACTACCATAATTCGTTCACATTTGGACCTGCTTATGCAAACAGGAACCAATCCACACACATGCCAAAATCCAGATAAGTATAAGCTTAGAGAAAGCTTTAAAAAATGCACCTTCTATCTACCCTGTAAGGATGAAAATGATCTGACAATTTTGACAAATTTTTGACAAAAACGGCTTTTTGTTATTTTGTGGGTTGATTCCGTTTTCCATAAGTAGGTCAATTTATTTTACCTGCGAATCACTGTCCATATCACAGTGATCTTTACTCCAATTCTAATAAGGTTGCTATTGAGTTGCTGCTACTGACAAGCCTGTCAAAATCATTGTGATCCTAAGGGCCAGTTGTTTCAAACTGTTGCGTTGCTTAACATCACATACGTACGTCAAATATTAACGAGTACGTATCGTAAGTATTAGACATAAGTTAAGGCCATAATTCTGTAATTGTAATGTGCAACAACGCTTTTTTGGTTTGACGATAGTTAGCGCCATTTTTGACGTATGCGCGTGCGTCAAGTGGACATGAAACAATCCGTCCTTATTCTCGTTACAATAAGGTTGCTATTAGGTTGTTGCTGTTAGAGGTAAAATAACTGTTGACGGACTGTAGCACTAGAAATTGACACCCGGAGGTACGTTTTCTGATCCATTTGTCATTTTTTATCAGATACTCAGTAGGTACAGACGCCAGCAGGTCAAGCTACCCGAAACGGTCAAATTTTCCCAATCAACCTTGAACCTTAATGCTACAGCGATAAAGTTGAAAATCTAATAAAGAAATTTGACAGATTGTAGTAGCTTGATGCGCTGGCGTCTATACTAACATCCTCACTCAACTTTATTATCATTTCCTTGTAAGTCTTCTAACGTAACAATCCAGGAGTGCTGCAGCGCTTGAGTCTTTGCATACTAGACCGCTATGTGTGAAGACGGCGACGCCCGTCACTTCTAGCCGTGCCGACAGCCAGTCTTACTAAGGGGTATCGTATTATCCAGTAACTGGGTTGTGGAGGTCAGATAGACAGTCACTCCATGTAAAATGCTGGTATTCAGCTGCATCCGGTTAAACTGGAAGCCGACCCCAACATAGTTGGGAAAAGGTTAAGTAGATGTAAGTGAGTTTTAGTTCTTTATATTATACTTGCTACGCCGCGCAGTTTGACCCACATAAGTTTTGATCCCGTGGGAATATCGGGATAAAAAATATCTTATATATTAATCCCGGTTATAAACCATCTGTGTGCCAAATTTTATCTAAATCCGTTCAGTAGTTTTTGCGTGAAAGAGTAACAAACATTCCATACAAACTTTCACGTTTATAATATTAGTAGGATTTAAATTGAAAATGATAAGTGTAGTATATATTTGTAAAAGGACCACACTGTCGCATCGCTGTAAGGGAGATTTTAATAAATAAACGTGGAGGTACTCTTAGCAAGCTATAAGTGACATGATTACACGACTTCGTCTTAGATGTCGTCTTTATTGAGCATGAAGTGACAATTGAATAGGTTTGACCTCTGACCACGGTCCATAAATACATTGATGACGGGTTTTTAACCTCTTGAATGCCGTAATTACAGACACAATTAAAAAGCCATTGTGTCTCGCGTAGATCTACGTTCCGGCATACGAAGGGTTAATAGTCAGAGTTATTTAGTACAATCTGAATCATATTGCATTTGTATGACGTTTCACCCCTTGTAAAATGTCTACATTTTTATCTATAATTTTTATGGTGTTCATAATATAGAATATTCTATCTATACATGACTAGGTCAAGTTTGGACGATTCTGATGTGAGTTGCTTTAATTTTAATAAAATTTATCCAAGTAGATATAGCCACGAGCCCTATATGTAAAAACTTAGCAAAGTCAAACCATTTATTTAAAATTGGCATATAAAAGGCAATTCTGGACGTCACAATTTACAAAAATATTGAATTGATTCTATTTGCTCCTTCCAAAAGGTAGTTTCGTATGGAGAAGAATAGGCAAGAAACTCCACCGGTACTCTTTTAAAATGTTTTACGATATTTTGTACACATTAATTAAACGATTATATGTGAAGAATACCGGAAGACGTAGCATTGGAAGGCCTCCCACAAGGTGGACTGACGACGAGAAAACTTTGCTGAAGTTAGCTGTCATTAATTTGACACTATTGCCAATTCACATCACCTAAGTTTTCACGGAGAGATTTTTACAGAGGGGCTTATGGCTAAGTATCTCACAGCCGCATGCTTGCCGCGGTTGGCCGTGGATGGGTGACATCTGTACATATCAAGAGCCCTCCGTGCCTCGGAAAGCACGTTAAGCCGTTGGTCCCGGCTGTCATACGCGGACCTTTTACAGTCGTTACGGGTCGTCAGAAGCCCGAAAGTCTTCGACGTTCTCGTCTTTGACGTTCAAAAGTGCCTTTTATGTGCCTATTTGAAATAAATAATTTGACTTAGACTTTTGAGTTTGAACCAGTCTTACCAAGGGGTTTCGTATTACACAGTAACTGGGTTGTGGAGGTCAGATAGGCAGTCGCTCCATGTAAAATACTGGTATTAGCTGCATCCGGTTAGACAGGAAGCTGACCTCAACATAGTTGGAAAAAAGCTAGGTAATATAAACCTATGACGATATTAATTAGTCTTAACTTCATTTAAATACCGTCGTTACTGTTAAACTATTCTTAGATATATTGAAACCGTTATGGAAATATACAAAAGAGATATTAATAGTACAGCAAAACATTTTCAAATTGACTATTCAATTCAAACTTACAATGAACTAGAGCTTGCAAAAGCTATTCATCGTCGTCACAATGAAACATTATCAACGCATTGCAGTCAGGAAATCAATGCAACAAGCTGACCTGAGGTACAATATTGCCATTCAATGTTCGACAGGAGGAATGGTGTTAGCCTCTATAGGTGTAATATGAATGGGCTACATTGTTCTTTTTTATCAGCAACTAGCTCTGCTGACCCGGCAGACGTTGTTCTGTCCAAGCAATAGTTCATTCAAAAATCCCATAGAAATAACGACGTTCAGTTTATCACGAATTTGAACATTTTCCGGGTAACTTTTACAAGTTTTTCTTTTTTTTTCATACATCATCATCTGCCTAGCCTTTTCCCAACTATGTTGGGGTCGGCTTCCAGTCTAACCGGATGCAGCTGAATACCAGTATTTTACATGGAGCGACTGCCTATCTGACCTCCACAACGCAGTTACTGGGTAATACGATACCCCTTGGTAAGACTGGTTTTAAGACTTTCGGGCTTCTGACTACCCGTAACGACTGTCAATGATCCACGAATGACAGCCGGGACCAACGGCTTAACATGCTTTCCGAGGCACGGGGTCTTGGTATGTAAAGATGGTCACCCATCCACAGACCAACCGCGGCAAGCATAGCTTAACCTGACCGATCGACCTGTGCGACTGTTATTATTTTTTTATAGATTCTTTTTTGGAACTATCTGTGCGAGTAGGTACCTAGTAATAAATATTTTTTCTTTTTTCTTTCTTTAATTTGAGCTCCTTCTCCACAAAAGCCTTGTCTCATACAGTAATGAAAAGAACATTGATGACCACGCTTGCGCACTACGTGTTGGCGATTTCAAGTAGTCTTTCAAGTCCAGCGGGGCAATTGCGTAACAAATTATCAGTAGCAATGGCTTTCATTTTGACAGTTCAACCACATTCATTGCGTTATTTACGCCGCGCCGTTCAGCAGTCAAATGTTTCGAACATATGAAGCAAAGGATTAGCAATATCCTTCAAAATGATTCAGACTGATATTGATAGTGTGGATTGATAGGGTGCAGGTTTCTTTAAGAAAATTATCCGCCACAGTCAAATTACAACCGTTAAATACAATAATAAAAATACTGCATAATAGAGGCAACATAACCGCTTGTCTCAGTTTTTTCTGGGTGCTCCCAACAATGTTCCCGCATGCAAACTAGCCTTTGTAGAAGCAGGTGGCATATCATAATATCCAATATTAGTACTAGTATGCAGGCAGTATATTTAGACTTGCTTACTTGCTTATTAGAGCACAACTAATTCTGTAAGCAAACCTAAGCTCAAAGTAGATATGGAAATTACACCGATGATAATAGCAACGGAAAATGCAAGCCTAGAGAATATGTTTCAGGTTAAGATGAAATCGGAACTCTTAAAATAGTTCATCTACAAGCTTCTAGAGATAGTTTGCCCACAATTTGGCGATTTTAGACACCTATGGCTATGGCTAACTGAATAGCCAAGAAGATTAAAGACTTATGTTGTATTTTAATAAGCTTCATAATGGCGATGGTTGGTATGCTTGGGTATCGTATACCCAGGAACTGGGTTGTGGAGGTCAGATAGGCAGTCGCTCCATGTAAACTACTGGTATTCAGCTGCATCCGGTTAGACTGGAAGCCGACCCAAACGTAGTTGGGAAAAAGGCTAGGCAGATGATGAATGGCGATGCTTGGGGAGGCTATGTCCAGCAGCGGACGTCTTTCGGCTGTAATGATGGCGATGATGATGAAGCTCCATAATTAAATACCTATGCTCTTGTAGCTACATATTGTCAGGATACCTTGGCGTAAACGGCGTCACTAGCAACGTCTTTACGATAGCCCTTCGTGACTTAAGGTCTCCCTAATTGTTCAGGATAAGGCGGGAGGAAACGCCAGGGTGTCACCACTGTGTGGATCGCCCGGAGGACACGGTGGAGGTCTGCCCGGCTTGGGCGGAGCACCGCCGCGTCCTCGTGGCGGCGATCTCTCGCGTCCGCCCCTGATCCAGGCCAGGCAATGGTACGGAACGAGAGTGCATGGGAAGCCGTCACCCCCTTCTGCAAAGCAGTAATGCTCGCAAAGGAGGAGGCGGAGCGCGTGAGGGAGAGGCAATCTCTGCGTCCTCACGCCCCTAGTTGCCGCAAGAGACGCCCTGGACGTCGGGAGTCATCAGCCGACTCCCGGCCACCGTAGGCGCGGGCTTGCGGGCGGCGAGCAATGGGCAGCTCGCCGCCCGGCAAGGACCAAGCCCGGGTCGACGGCGCGTTGTGTTCCACGCGCGCCTCAAAGAGATGTCAGCACGAACTGACGGGGTCCGCTAGGGCCGATGTCTGGCAGGGCCACGGGTTGTTCCAAAGAGATACTGTGGCCCCTGGCATAGGCAACTGAAGGAACACTGGTGGGTTTTAGTTAGTAAAAGTCTGACACGCCCTCGCGCTCCGCCCAGAGCGGGAGAAGTCATATGATGATTTCCCACCCAAAAAAAAAAGATCTCCATAATTAATGGCGTAAATGGTCGCCAGCCTATCTTCTTCTACGTCGTATCTATGATTCACTTTTATTAATTTTATATAGGCTTCGACGAGAATTCGGCCAGTTCGATAGAAAAGAAAGAAAGAAAATACATTTATTTGCGGCAAACATAACGCATAAAAAAGAACACAAACACAAAAAAAAATTACAAGTTGGGGGTAAAAATGCGTCACATCCACGCAAAACGGCTATCGCTCAGCATAATGCTAATAACCCTATACGAGACAGAGCCCCAGCGCTGGTTTTCAGCGACAGCCGGCGTTGAGGTCATGACTTCAACGGTATACTGACCGTACCAGCCAGCAACTAGTATTGTATAGTATACATAGCGTTGGCATTGGCCTCACGAGGGTCTTCCAAAGCGCAGGAGGCTTTGCACAGAGGGCACGACAAGAGGTGAGCCATCGTTTGTGATGTGGCTAGAAAAGCTTCAGTATATCTTAGTTTCGTTTTGTGTCCAAAAAAGAATGACGCTGCACTATCGACATACTTCTCCCAGAAAACTCTCAACTCGTATGTTTGTCCAACTGTTTGTCCCCCAGACTGTGTTGCGTGTTGTGTGCCAGACACATTTAAAACTATGTTAATTATTTCACAAAACAAATCTATAGAACTGTGTCTCCTCTATTGTATGTAATGTTCACACTTATTTAAAATTCAAAACTTCCGTTTAGTCAAACACAAACAGTTTGAACCTGCTTTGAATGTATTTAATACAAATGAACACAGTGTTGTCAATTCTCATATGATTTTCTGCTCTAATACCTACTGTAACGAAATAAAAATGAAAATTCACCACCTTTTTTAACAGGTATAATAATTTATAAATATTTTTTTTATTTTTATTGCATCAATGTAAAAACATAATGAGATAAAATTAAATATCTTTCACAAAATTTGGACTAAATGAAAAGAGAATGCAAGAACACTTAAGGTACAGACCAGCACATCCAGGTACTAAAACCTGTCAAATTTCTTTAATAGATTTTCAACTTTATAATTAAAGCATTAAGGTTCAAGGTTGATTGGAAAAATTTGATAGTTTCGGGTAGCTTGACCTGCTGGCGTCTGTCTGTACATGGAAAATCTTTGTTACGCATTTGGTTTCCGAACTAAGGAATAGATTATCATCGGTTATAGGTTCATGACTACTAAATTTATTTTTTAAACAGCTGTACTGCTGGGAAGTTTGTTGCGCCACTTCTTCCCAGCGATAGCACTAGGATGTGGTGAAGGGCGGGTGTTTTTGGCGGACTGTCTTTTGTAATTTTGATGTTCGAAAAGTGCAGATTCTCAGCCTAATTTTAATAAATGACTTTTGATTTTGATTTTTTTGATTTATTAGTCGTCATCTCGGTAGTCACCCCCTTTCTAATCATATCATCATTCACACAGTCCATCCATCGTTTCCTTGGTCTTCCCCTACTCTTATAGCCATCGCAATAATTCTCTCAATTTATTATAACGGACACACACTTCTTTGTTTGTTATTCCAGCGTATGGCACTCGTGAGTTGCAGCTGAAAATCAGCGTCAGGTGGTACACCTTCTGTTGTCATCTGACATTATGCTGAGCTGAGGCCCTTTTGGCATTATAATCTTTGTTCTCTGTTTTTATAGTTTTAATTTGTATTTATTTTGCTGTAATGCCAATAAACGCATTTTTCTTTTTTTCATCGACATTCATACTCAAAACTTACATTTTTATCTTGATAACAACATGAATCATTAACATTCTCCGCAGCGTCTACATGGAAATATCACTCTCATAGATTTCCTCAGCGACTAGTTATTTCTCGTCTGCATTCATCTTCTAAATGCGACCTTGTCTGAGTCGTTTTTCCTGTTTATTGGTTTGTTTTTCTATCTATAACTACTTCGTATTATGTATATTGATTTCCCTTACCGTTACCAACGTAAACACACGTATTGTAATTGAATACGTATTGTGTATGGTTTTGAATCGTTAATGACCGGCACATGTTAGCAAATTCACGTATTATTTATTCAGTTGCTTTAATCCCTGCATAGAATAATACCTTCTTACTAACAAATAACAGCTGGTCTGTTCTATAAAGGAGGTCAACAAAAGCGCATACAACTTTGCCCAACCATATGACCTCAACCCCGAGGTTCAACACGTACTCCAATCGTAAAGAAAAAAATAGGATAATTCTAAAATAATTTTATTATTATTCTTAAATAATTTAAAACATAATAAATATGTTTTAATTATTTTAATAACCCGTCGTTATCATAATTATTTTCATAGCTGTCAACACCCAATGACACTATTGAAAGCTCACTTCGCCTAAATTTTTGCAGTGGGGTTTTATCAGCCGATCGATTCTTTAAAAATCTCACCGTGAAAAATTAGGTTGAAGTGAGCTATGAGTGAGCTGTCAATAGTGTCAATCCCTAGCATTAGTTGGAATGACAGCTCACTCCACGCTCACTTCATCTAAGTTTTCACGGTGAGATGGTAACAGAATTGCACTGCAGATCGATGGAATGGAGATGGAGATGGTTTTGTTTTAACCTAAATATGGAAGACAAATTCAATATCAGTCTGCTATCCGGGTAGACCAATCCTCCGTTAATCCGATAGAGGATCTACACGAAAACTCACGACCCGCTATAATTTTTAAACAACCTTCCCGACTTCGTGGTTAGCAATCTTATCGAAACGAGCGTTCGGTAAGTTATCTGCACCAATTCTGAACCAAAATTACACTGAGGAGTAACACCACAGGGCCATCTTGCCTGGAGGTTTTGCATAGACTTCACCATGGATACATTTGCAAGCGAAATTTATTTTACACGGGAGAGCAACCATGAGACCTCAGTGAATAATAGGGATGGCAAATTTTCGCATTTTGATCTTATTAACGCAGGGGAAGCTGCTGCCTATCTTGTTTTTACAACACCCTAGGGATTAGATAAGGTAGTATTGTTCTTTGTGAAAGAGATATGTTGCAATTTTTTTTATTGCCGAAGCATTTTTTTTATTGCCATTCATGATGTTCAGTCAAGTGTAATACTGCAATATAACCATGAACTGCCTCATAATAGACGTCTTCTAGATTAATGATAAATTATTCAAAGCAAAATTAAACTAATCAGCGTCTTTGTTGCATTTTGCGATCAATCTAGTCTTTTTAATGCCAGGTTCTACAACATACTTACCCTTTTTACTCCTACTCAACTTAACTTTTTGCTAGCCTATTGGCAATTCATCACGAACGAAGTAACCTCGCTCAAGTTTAACGATAATCTTTTTTGTGATAGATATTAGTTATAAACTGTGTTGCGTTTCGACCTTACTACCGACAACACGCCATCGCGTTGTAACAATGTACTATTAATCTGTTTTTGGATATCATTGTTAGTCATAGTATCTTTAGGTTCTGATAGAGTTGTTAGAATAGAATTTGTTTCCGTCTTCTTTTGGCTATTTTTGTCTGTAATTGCATTCGCAACTTATTTGCCAAAAATGTAAACAAATATAAGTTTATGGAAAAATAACTTTAATTCCTATACAATAAAGTTCAGTTTACGCTACAACTTGAAACATTTTAGTAACTATTTCAATAGTGCTAGTCACTGAAATCAACTTAATAACCATTAAAATAAAGATGATATTTGTTTAACTTGAAAGAACATCAATTTGAAACATAAGTTTCAATAGACTATAGATATTTTTCTCTTCTGTGAGATTTTTTATTGCAAATTCATACCACTGCGTAGGTATTGGACATTGTTTGACTTCTCAGGGTAGCATCACGGTTTTGATTTCAATCATCATCTGCCTAGCCTTTTCCCAACTATGTTGGGGTCGGCTTTCCAGTCTAACCGGATGCAGCTGAATACCAGTATTTTACATGGAGCGACTGCCTATCTGACCTCCACAACCCAGTTACTGGGTAATACGATACCCCTTGGTAAGACTGGTTGTCAAACTTTCGGGCTTCTGACTACCCGTAACGACTGTCAAAGATCCACGAATGACAGCCGGGACCAACGGCTTAACGTGCTTTCCGAGGCACGGAGGGGTCTCGGTATGTAAAGATGGTCACCCATCCACAGACCAACCGCGGGAAGCGTAGTTTAACCTGACCGATCGACCTGTGCGGCTGTTATTATTTAGCCACAGGCCCCTCCACGGTTTTGATTTCAACATTGTGTAAAATTGTTATTATTGCACCTAACATTTCGTCGGTTACCCATTGCTCTTTGATAAATGATTTTATTTTGTAAGTAGGTTTGTACAAATACTTTTACACGTCAATCATATTTTAAAATGGATGAGGTCGGCCTTTCCTATCTGACTAGTCTGAAAAGAAAGGCCGAAACAAAATCAGAGGTCACAGTCTCTTTTAAAGCCCAGATATAATCTTTGTCAGTTCATATGAAGAACCTAGTGTAGATCGATGTCTAAGATGGTCTTCTGAGGAAAGAACCACACAGATTGAGAGGACCTGTTCAGTCAGTGCACGAATTTGTTAGAAATCGTGCAGCTCAACTCAAAACTTAAGGAGCTCAACGATTATTTTTCTATTTTGAACATTATCTCACTAACTCTTTGAATGTTCGTTTAAAACAATCAATTTAGTTTATCGCATGCCAAACGCCAGATAAAGAATAGAACAGATTAATAAATTGTACAATTGTTATTTACTGATAAAAATAATGATATCAAGAACTGGACTTATTGACTTATATTAATATACTAGCGACCCGCCCCAGCTTCGCACGGTTTTTTACGATTTGACATATAATTGAGATTTATTTATTATAAGTAGAATATAATTGTAAGTATTACACACACAAACCTTCCGTAATAAACTAATTGGGGCAATTCTCTAAATGAGGATGAAAACCGCATCAAAATCCATTGCGTAGATTAGAAGAATAACGCGGTCACACAGACAGACACGATAAGTGACTTTTTATTTTATATAAAAATTATGTATACTGGTTCAAATTAAATTAGCTAGCGAAACTCCGTGATGAGTGAACGTGGTGAGTGATTTCTAAACATTATAGAACAAAAAGTAAATTAATTTGATGATTCCCTGTGGGGTCATCAACCTCAGTTTGTGTAGTTATTTGAAATGTCAGTTTACAAAATCTTTTTTTTTATTGTGTAATCTTTACTGAGGTGATGGGTATCGATAACTAATCACGATAAAGCAAAAGAAAACAGATTTTCTCGACTCAGACTTCATGTAACAACACTTCTAGCGGTCGTTGACCCCAAAAAACAACATAGAATCATTTTTATTTTATCTTGTTTAGATATTGATACCCATCAAGTCTGCAGAGTTTCGGTAGCTAATTTTATTTGACCCTGTGCATATGATATGCCTCAGGCATTAAGTCCTCCTTTGTACAGTTTTTTTTTTTACTTATGCATAAAGTTTTAATAAATCTATAAAATAAATATGACAATTTGCGAGCAGATCATTAAGTACATTGTGTAATTCATTACATCCTACTGATACCAGGTACTCTTAATTTATTAGCCTCCAGAAATGGCTTTTTTATGGATGAGCCCTAGTTACCTAAGTCGTTTTAAATTATGATCAGCTTATAGATTTAACCTTCAAAGTAATCTTTATAGCAACTCAGGGCATATTTACTGCTGTGAAATCTCAATATCAGTAATATTGAGATTTCTTGTCCTCATAAAACTTCAAGTACCTACTAGGTACAAACGCCAGCACATCAAGCTACTACAATCTGTCAAATTTCTTTAATAGATTTTCAACTTTATCGCTAAAGCATTAAGGTTCAAGGTTGATTGAGAAAACTTGACAGTTTCGGGTAGCTTGACCTACTGGCGTCTGTACTATATTCGTTTACTTTTTATAATGTTTTTTTCCGCATAAGTATCGATTATAATGTGATCGATACTTATGCGGAAAAAACCACATAGGCCACAAAGGGCATATTATGTCTTAAACCAGGTCATGGTCTACCCATGTGGCAAATTTCATCGAAATCCGTTCAGCCGTTTTAGCGTAAAAGTGTAACAAAGCAACATAGGTACACAAAATCAAATCTTTTCTCTTTATAATATCAGTTTACATAACGCTCATACCTATATGATACATTAGACGGAACCTTGAGAAACCAGTTTTGAAATTATACATAGTAACAGAATTATATTGCAATGTTACAAAATGGTCAAACATGTTGTATTTTAAAATTATGTTCAGGTCTAAAGATATGAACACATTGATGAAAAGACAATAGCTGTTAAGGTAAAATAAAGTTTTGATAACTACATAAATACTCTATCCTTAGTAAATGGACATATTATACCGGCATTTGCCTTAAATGCGAACAAGGTGTGGGTTCATGCTGATGTCAAAACTGCATTAGAACAGCCTACACTAATTTAGATATCTTCAGTTATTTAAAAAATAACTTTAAATAGTTCGATCTAAAGTGCATATTCCTATAAACAAAACTTTGAAGGCTATAGTGCGATGCATCTTAGCCGCGTTCAGTCACAGTTGGACGTTCATAGAGAACGGACGCGCTACTCAATTCAAAGTATTTCGCGTAGAGTTTCAAACTAATTCGTGTCAATAAACTTTTCAAGTTTCTCTGTGAGTGAGACAGTGATAGTTGGTGATTCATTCCGAAGGTAACTTACACCTCCACCCTGGATTTCAATTTTGATGGTAAGAATGTTTTCATTAACCGATTCGAAGATCTTATCCTGTGCCTAGTAATTTTGTATACTTTGCAACATTACTGCATATACAAACACGTCGTATTGTACAAATAAGTCTGTCAAAGCCTATATATTATAGCAATTAGTTTCAACATTAGTTTCCCGGGCAAACCGATAGCAAAACAGTTTTTACAACTTTGTTTTGTATAACCTTATCTTTCCTATCAATAACTGGTGACCTTGTTTGTCGTTCAAGGATAGATTGATTTATCAACGGGCGTTATACATAGTTAATTTGTCTCGACGATTGTTATTTTATATCGTCTTGGATTCGTGACTTCCCGCGACGGATCGGTTGTTACATCCGCTGTCGTATCACGCATTCTTATGAACTACAAAAACTAGATCATTTTTATGATGCCTCATAAAATACAGCTCCGTGTGAAAGACGAAGTTAGCTTGTACACGTTCGGGTTTAACGTTCAACGAAACAAAACAATATTTGCATATACATATCTGCATCGTAATACTTCAGAGATATGCATAAAGTTCAGCTTAATACACTGTCATAACTGTTGGGTCACCAACCTGCTTATCAACCGTTATGTCTGTCATCAACTCCATTTCTAACTGTAATAACAAACAAAAGTGTATCACAGTATCCGAAATTGAAATCCACGAAAAACCCTAACAATATTAACACTGATACTGGCCACAACCCTTCAGTAGCACCGAATAAAATATAAATAAATCAGATAACTAAAGCCAGTCGGCCTAAATTAGTAAAAAGCGGCGCGGATGTCGAGCCGCTTGACCTGAGTCGGGTTTATCGACCCAGTGTCCAACCTGTTACCAGCGATCGAGCTGCTTTTGCTTGCAACCGCAATATATTCTTGAGATATAAATAGAGGAAGGTAGTTGACAGTGTACTGAACAAAGAGACCTTACTTTAGCGAACTTTTCCGTCAGTTTTGTAAGTTATGAATACTGCATCAGTATTAAAAAATACTGATGCAGTATTCATAACTTACAAACAGTTCAAAAACAATGCATGCTTATTCAGTAGTAGCTTCAACACTTTCGTATTTGCACTCAGTCCTTTGTTGCTTGCTTCGAGTTACCAAATAACAGGTGATGATTATTTGGTTACTGTCTTTTCATGTGTCCAAAGTAACAACTTAGATCTAAGTTTCTCCTTTGGCCACTTGAATAGACACAATCGCAACAAAAATTCTGCTTAGAGTTGAGGTAACTGAGAGTAATTTATAAATATTAGAATATATCACACTAAAATTTTGACATTGTTAGCAATACGTAATAAGCGTATACATATAAAGTTTCAAAACAAAACGTTTTAAAACCCCACAATAACTAAAAACATTTCCTAATGTAAAAATTCACAAACGTTGCACAACATTGTGAATGTTAAAATCTTTAAAAAGGAACATTTTGTTATTCCATAGAGGCCACTTTAAAATAGTCGTTTTATGGCGCGATGATTCACTCACTGCTTCATTTATGCCCTCCAATTCAAATTCAAGTTTTTGTCCAACAAAGTGTTTACAAAAAAGTTGCTCGAAACGTACTAAATGAACGAGTTTATCTACGTTGCACTCACCCGTGTTACCTGGCCCAAGTGTATTTAACACTTATCTAAGCTAATGACAATACTTTCTTATCTCTACAACAGCGAACATGATGATTTTGTCGTTAGTATTTACAAATATTTTTCATACAGTCCATATTTCTACCAGATAAGTTATAAATTATTCTGCTAACCGTTTTTTAACACTAAACTGGTTAAAACATGAGCTTGAATATGTAATTGAAAATAACAATGAAGAGATAAATAATATAGATTTAAATAATAAGAAGATCCAACTGTTATTCCTTTAACTAATACAGGTGAATGTTCCACAGCAAATGTATATATGATAGTTATGCTCTTACCATAACGCACGTACCCGCTAGCATCGCTGACGCCAATTAGATACGTGTGTGGCATTAATGGCAAACTATCTGATCATCTCTTGAATATTGATGTCCATTACCCTTTATGGATGCGGATGGCAATTTTCGTACTATCGCATCTGGGTCAATGTACGTGGTGCATAATTAGATAGTCTGACGTGAGACTGCTCGTAGTCCTCCCTATTAATATTGGTGTGGATGATCATGATGTTGCGAAAGATAACTTCGAATCTGGGATTGTGAATACAATAACGTTTGTTCAGGAGTAGAGGAATGTAATATGTATAAATCACCGGTAATTAACATAATATAACATTTATTCACGCCTGTATTCCCCGATGGGTTAGGCTAATACGCAAGCCTGCCAATAACCAGGCACAAATCCAGACTCCTGGCTGCCACTGAGAAAATCTAGATGGAAAAACCCAATAATAAACGTTATCAACAAAAATAAAAAAACAGTTAAGTTCTGCAAGATATAAATGCAATTTTAAAACAAATGTGAATACTGAAGTAGACAAAAAAGGGTCAACCAAAAAATTAATTACGATTGAATGCATCACCGTGACGATTAAAACGATGTTTTGTATGAGTCGAATTTAAAATAATAAATAATGTTAACTGATTTTATTATTTACATAAAAAAATAATAGTACGTAATTATCTATTCTTCCATGAATCTAACCTTTTCAACGATTCACAGCTATTTTTGCCAGACCAATTTAGATAAAATTCAACTTCAATGATGCATTTTATGTTTGTTGTGCAATATGTCTAACGGTTCGATGAGTCACTTATGTAAATGAAAATAAAGTATTTTTATGAGATGATATATTTTGATATATATATATAAAGACGGATTTTCAAACATGTTTGTTTAGATCATCTCTTAATAAAGAAGACATTTTACCGAAGGCCAAAGATAACTCCTTTGGGGACCCATCAGTTCTTCTTGGAATGTTAACAGTGAAATTGTAAATCCTATTCATATTCAATCACACACTTATTGCAATTTCTAATATGCTTCATAACCTCTCTTCGTTGAATCATACTGCATGTTTTCATCATTCTTTTCTCTTTTTTAATTTCTTATCTAAGCACATACCGCAGGCAGTTAGCAATGATGTGTCATGCATTTTAATGTAAACGACGTCACTATTGCTAATTACCCAGATCATTTAGTGGCTCCATTCTAGACCGTTTACTATCTTTATGACTGCTGTAATATTATCACAACGACATCTATGTTCCACGTCCTACGGCGCTAAGCGACGTTCAACTTACTGCATTATACAGGTGAAATTAAATTCATGGGCATCCTTTTAAGGGGTCGTTGTACTCATCATTATGAACAACTTTTACTAAGGGACCAACCCTGAAATCGCGAAAAAAAAATCAGCTGTTCCCAACATTTAGGTACGTTCGCATAACTCGTCAAAATTTTGAAGGTAGCTAGGAAGAAGGTAGGAGTGATTTTTCGAAAGTTTTGGGATTTTCATTTTTGTCATATCATTACTTCCTGTGATTGTTCACTATCATGTTCAATTGTGACAAGACGTGTATGATATATACAAAGCGGCATTGAAACGGAGAGAGGTATACGATATACATAACATAGAACTCTCAAAAATATTGGTAATGCATAACGTGGTGTTACCACATGGTAAAGTATATACTTATATGCTCTGTTGACGTTAAGTTAACTTATCATAACCCAGAAAATGAAAATGTTATAATTTCAGTATATGTTGTTCTATGATTCTATTCCAGTATTTTGTTTATTGGTGTCATTTATTGTTATAATAATGTTTATTCCTTCTATTGAAATAATACAAGTACTTCTAAATTCCTCTTACCATTAGAACAAACCAAAGCATTGTCTACCATAATGACCATTCATAAATTCTTTAACTCTATAGAATCTACAGTTACGCAATCCTCATTCATATGAATTCTCACAGTACAGTGGCGGCCAATGAATTAGTGCAGCCATTCTTTGTGCCGAGCCGTTGGCCCGTGAACTGCACTCGCTTTGTAATGCCGTTACGTGGTGATTCGTTTCGTTGGCCGCATGTGTTCAGCGCGCGATACCGCCTCGTGTTTGTTTCTGGTGGTTTTCATATGAATGAATTGTACCGGATTGATTGAACAGATGGTTCAGATTTTCACTATTATTATTTTTATCTAGAACTTTGTTTAGTCTTTTACCTGAATATGCTGTTACTCATATTCTTCTTCCATATAACTTTTCACTTTTCTTGTGTCTTTTCGCGTCTTCGACATTTATTATAAGACCACTGTTAGCTTAAAACACTATTTTTTTACTTCAAAACTATCATACTAGAACGTACAACAAGTTATCCATATCAACAGTTCGACCTTGTAACTCCATACAACCTTCACAAAACATTTGCACCAGTTAATCTTCAAAGCTACTTAATAATAGACAACAAATAACGTTATAAACTGGAAATAGGATAGGCACAAATCCGGCAGGGCTTCTCCTGGCCATGTCGGAAGCCGCTGAAGTGTATTGACGGTGAACCACGAACGTACCTATATCAGATTAATACGGGTGGATGGCGCCCGTAAATTGTATACATAATTAGACGTTGTTATGCAGATGTGATTGTTCAGCTGTTTGCTAGTGTCTCTGATCGCGATGCTGTTTTGAGGCTTGAGGTAATCGATATTTGGTTTTCTGCTTCCATCATATAAGCCTTGCTTTCAACGAAGGACGTTTGTTGTTTTATTCTTTATGCCTTTGTTGCTCTTTCTCGATATCGATTTCTTTTTTATCGTGCTTGTGTTTGTTGGCATGTTTATTTATTTACCAACAACAAATAATCAATGAACTTATAGTAGGTAGCATTGGTTGATACTGTTCCTTAGTTTTCTGATACATTTGGTTCTGTACCAGTTGTGACTTTGAGAGCATTGGGCCAGCTATCGGATTAGGAAACCTTCGCTACGAAATAGCGTTCATATAGTGAGAAGGTCTACCGGGAACTTGTTTAACAGTCCACTCTAGGTCATTGTGAGGGTCGAAATGAGCGGAGGTCGCAAGATGCAATCTTCAGAGCTAATATCCCTAGTATTCCCGAGTGGCCTTCGAAAACTCGGAACGTGACATTCGGGTTCGCGCGTTCGGATTTCAAATGCAACTGTTCAACTGTTCGAAGGTTTTATTTTTGTATTTTATCGAAAGACATTGGCACGGCATTGCATGAAATTGACGATGTATAAATACTGCATGATGCTCCTTCCAACAAATGGCAAATGGTTTCTATGGCTCTAGTATATCGTATGAATTGAGTATCTCGTGGCTAAATACGATAGATTTGCTAGTTTGCCGGCTCCAAGATAGTTTTAAAGTTTAACTATCATGAATCGAATCGAACTATGCATAGCTACTGCTTTTCCATAAATGATCGCAAACCGCTAATTTAACACTGCCCACATTTCAGCACTAAATGTTAAGTAGCCTGCGCAAAAGCGCTATCTATTAACATGTTTACGCGAACCCCAAACAGCGGCGTGCAAACTTTTTAAATATGAAACAGCACACATGCGGGTGACAGAAAATAGAAGAGCAAAAGGTCCATGAAAAACAAACACTATAATAACAAGAACTAGACTGTATTGTCACGAACACCAACGGCAACACCCTAATTGCAAAGCACAACAGAATCAAGATGAAGCAAGCAGGTTACTGGAAATAGATTTTGTTCTGAATAGGCAACCTTAGAGAGATACAAGTCATCTACTCCCTGAGAAGCTTCCCTTGCTTGTCGACTTCAGCTTGTATGAAAGAGTGTAGATACTAGGATATTCAATGAAACACTGTTCTTTTAACAACTATCCACACACACAGTCGCTACTGGCCCGTTTACAGATGGATTCAAAGCTAATGCTAGCGCAATTTCAGGGCCCCAATTCTGTATCCTTCCCCGCGAAATCTTACCACGTGCAAACCATGTCAATATCGTGTCTTGTTTACGACAAGGAATCGGAATGTCAATCGCACGGACAACATGTATTTTGACAGTTCAAACCACGTCATTGTGTCATAGAGAATACGTTATTAGCAGATGTCGTGATTAACTAAGGAATTGACGTGGTTTCGAAGTAAGGAATTGTTAAGAGGTCATAATGAATTAGGGCCCAGTATTGGGACATTATCAGGGGGCCTACTCCGAAGTGCGAATGTTCGGATCGGACGGACACATGGCCGAACCGAATATTATTGAAAAATGCGATAAAAGTTCGGATCGGCTCAGTTGGGTCGAGACCATAGTCAGTATTCGAAAGAGTGTAGGAGTGTAGGATCGGAACCGAGCGAACCTAATAGTAACTTCGTAGCAAGAAACGGCCGAAGATTCGGCCGATACTACTTCGGAGTAGACCCCCTGATTCATTTATTTGATTAAATAATCTTTGTGCACAATAAAGGTGCAAAGGCATAAGATTATGATGGTCTTGAACAAAGCAGACCTTCTGAAGTTCCCCTTTCACATAACCACTGTATTATTAAATGGATGTCTCGCCAAATAAAAGGATAATAAATTGCATTCGTTCGCGTGACTTTCGCGACAGTTAACGTGATGGTTTATGATGTCTACGCAAACGGTTAAATGTTGTAATAGTTTGACATTGACCTGAACATTCGGCTGTTAGTAATTGAACCATCGGCTTATAAGAAAAGTGGTAGTTAAAGTTTATGTTGATTTGAGTGGAGGGGTTATTGTAACTATGAGTTTTAATTGTGGAGTTTCTTGCCGGCTGTTCTCCATAGGAAACAACCAATTGGAACCTAGCTTCGCCTAGATGAATCCTAGCCTAAATGAATTTGGGCCCTTTTTATGCGCTGATGACGCACGATTTCACTGTGTGCGCACAGGTGCACTCTCTCTTCCGTCACTCTCATAGTCCGATGGGACCTAATTCGACCCGACCGGAGAGAAATCTCCAACTTCCAAACTCCGGGTTGTTACTAAGAAATTCCTAATGGAAAAAAACAACAACACTTTGTCCGACCTAGACCAACGTGCAACGAGGCAGTTATTGTTACAAGTTACAGAAAGTTCTGTAAATGAATACTCAGATGCCTAAGCCTAGCCTCAGGTGATAACGCAATCTTTTACCTCGAAGCATTTCCCGTTACCTGTCACCGAGCTCATTGCTTACCTGCTTATCTTTAGAACTATGGGCATGTTACCAAGAAAGCCATAGAATACATTACCGATACTATTTAAAAGCAAGAAACAATAGCGAATTGCGTCACTTGTCATCGACTTGATTGTGACTTCTAAATGTTAAATACAAAAGTAAACAAGTTTAACAAGAGATAATCATCTACAGTGTGGTTTTCCCTAGGCATTAGGATTAAGGAAAATACCCAGATAATATTCAAAAGATACATATTATGCTCGAGTTTATATTTGTAAGAGACGTTAATAAGATTATAGATACGTGTTTTTGAAATCATAATACGGTATATAACAAATAAGAGTTATTTCATGAGATGACCAGCAGCACCTTTCAGTCTTCTTATATCAATTACTAATCTTCTATGTAGTCCAATGTCTACTAATCTAATGTAGGATTTAAAGTAATTTTTCCATAAACTCATATATTTTGTTTACATAATTAGCGAATATGTCGCGATATTAGATTACATTACTAATTGCTTTTATTCATGTTTAAATATGAAAATCTCTTAGATATTATTATGAAATCTACTGCTTATCTTATAAATGCAGATTTCTATTGAATCAGGGGGGCAATTCTCGTAATTTTAAGAACGTTCACAGTCTAATCTCAGTCTCAATCTGTCAAAAAATACTTCTAATTTCCCTACATTTTGACAAGTTTTTGACATTTGTTTGTCGCCGAGATGAGACTGCGACTAGATTTTGAACGTTTTAAATTACGAGAATTGGCCTTCAGATCTGGTTGAAACTGCATAATGATTTGTGCAAATAAACTAAATGAATGCAAATGAAAACAAAGACGTATTTGATTACAACATCAAAGATGATGCGATAAATGTATAAATAAACATTATAAATTAAAATGTTTCTTTTTATCTCTGTCCGTATGACCGCGTTGTTCTTGCAAACTACGCAACGGATTTTGATGTAGTTTTCACCATCATTCAGAGAATTGATTGATTTATATTAAACTACATATATAATACAAAAAATCTTGACGGTTTGTAAAGTCGTAAAAACCCCTCTACCCCTTAAGCACGAAGTCCATAGTTTCGGCAATTCTCGTAGGTTAGTATTTTAAGAAAGTTCAGGCTGAGGGGCAATTCTCGTAATTTTAAGAACGTTCACAGTCTGATCTCAGTCTCAATCTGTAAAAAATTTCTCCAATTTCCCTATATTTTTGTTAAGTTTTTGACATTTCTTTGTCGCCGAGATGAGCCTACGACTGGATTTTGAACGTTTTAAATTACGGGAGCCTTAACAACAACAAGAGAGATGAGATCATAACTTTATTTATAAGACCTTAATGTACCATGTTTTAAAGCAAATAAATATATTCTATTCTATTCTTCAGTTTCGTTTGGTTTCCGAAGTCAGAATGAATTGCAACACGATTTGACATTAACATAAACATTTCGCAGGAAAACGTCGGTAATCGATTTATTGTACCGTCGCGCGTCGTCATGCAGAGATGACGTCTTTCGTTGAAAAAATAAAATTAATTGATTTAGGTACCTACAGCAATTCGATAACGGAAACTAACCAACTGATTGGATTTAAGATTGCGAGGATTTAAAATAATGTTCCTTCAATAAGATTAGAGCTTCAAGATAGTTGTTTTGATCTTCAATAAGTTGCTTAGCGATCCTAACCTTACCATAGAATAAAATAGAATTAAATACTCTCTTTCTCTTCTTCTTACTTCTCTTTTTTGTTGTTCTAGTTATATTACCTATTAAGTATGTGTTTTTTGTTATTTACTAAGAAATACCTACATAATATTAAGTACTTATATAAATAATGGGAAGGGCTCATTGTGTATCAAAAGTTACAACACCAAAAAGTTACCAAAAAAATCGTCCGCATCGCTGTTGCGAACGATTTATATTTATACAAGTACATTTATTATTATATTTTAAGACTGTTAGCTTATATATTATTTACTTAGATATAATCTTGTATGAAAAAAAAATTGTAGTAAGTTGAGTGTTAAGTTGGTGTTGGTTACCTACTTGATGGTTGGTGTGGTTGGTTGGTTGGTAATAAAGTTGTACCTACAATCCGCATTAGGTGTATTTTATCACTAACTTACCAAAACTATACAGGCTGGCAGGGACATCGACGCGCAAACTGTAACCATGGATTCAGCACATGATACTAGAACCCATGTGTGACATTAATACAAATTCAAACAGCCAACGCTTCACTACACTTCTAATTTCAAATCGGCTACCTGCGTGAATCACGATGAAGCTATGACGTCACAACAACGTTTAATAAAATTGTACTCTGGTATGATATTTGAGTTAGTTTCCATATTGTACGTAGGTAATGGTCTCCATTCACAATGGAAACTATTTTTGTCATTTGTTTCGATTGATTGAATATTATTATCGCATTTTGATTAGGATTTTTTGTTTGACCCGCGCCGATTGTGTTGTAGTCAATGCAATCGACGCGGGTTAAGCAAAAAATTCAAATCCAATCAAAGGTTGTCCCTTCAATGAATTTAAAAAAGTGGCTATGACTAAAATGGATATAATTTTCTGTTAATTAAAGGAATTTACCTTTTTGTTAGCAAAACATTAGGTCATGAACATTTGTTTATTTTATAACAATCGCAGTACCTAATTATAAAAACGTAATTTTGATAATTAAATTGATGCTCTTCGACAAAAAAGTTGTGTTTTTTCTTATCGCTAATCACCTGCAAACAAAAGTGCATCGTTTTCAATGAAACGGGTATAATTTTTATAGGTATTTAATTAAAAGACCCATGATTATTTTAAGTAAATATTTACCACTAGCACGTTGCTCTCGTAACCCATTGCAAACGTAAAGACGCGAAAAGGGGAGAGGGAGGACTTTGCCCTGCAGTGGTACATACAATACAGGCTGCACCCTGTCCATTAGGAAAACCGTTTTTTGACAGATGGAACCAGTGATTGCAGCAACACACAATACACTGATTGATGCACGTACGGTATTATGATGTCTGTAAGAAGCTATAAATAATTCAATAAGATAAGGCAGTAAGTTAACTTTTACGTTCTAAGACAGCTGTCAAAAAACGGTTAACCTAATGGACAGGGTATACATAGTTAGGTTAGGTTAGATAAAAGTAAAACCTCAACTATTTACCGAATACGATTCTGAATATAAATACCTAATACCATTGTCATGAATCAGTAACAAAATGAACTTCAAATCCACTAAATCTTTAATATTATTCCGTTTGTCAAAACCACAGATTAAACTATGGTTTGTAACTCAGTGCATAGCCTTGAGCGTGTACTTACTAAGGACAATGACATCACTCGTTTGCATGGTCGGATAAACCTTTTGGTGTACTGCAATAAAAACTCTGTGGCTATGACGTGATACCAGGTAATATTAATTTTGAATTACGAGTTATGTACAGATGCCAGCTACCCGAAAATTTCAAATTTTCCCAATCAACTTTGAACCTAATACTTTAACGATAAAGTTGAAAATCTATTAAAGAAATTTGACAGATTGTAGTAGCTTGATGTGCTGGTGTCTGTACATTGGCATACTCATTATCCGTGACGCTAATTTTGCTAGGCTGTATGCAGACTTTTAGCTTATTTTAGGCCTTTTAGACTGTAGATTTGTAGACCATTTTCAATTTTATTAGGTACCTAGTAGTTATAGACAGGCCTACACTATCCTCCCATACCTATTAATAAAGTAATATGAAAACATTGTAAAAGCCAATTATTTTTAAAAGAGTAACCGTGGAATTTCTTGCTGGATCTTCTCCATAGAAAACGACCAATTGGAACCGTGCACCTAGTTTCTGACGTTTCATAAGTGCCCATGTAGGTTTATGTGAAATAAAATATTTTGATTTTGATTGTTTTTTACTAAAGCTAAGTTGGATCAAATGTTGGTTCTACATAATTGTGTTGGCGATGTGTGAACAAACATTTGACCAACTTGGAAACTTCGTATCGACATTTGATGCAAGTTTAGCAGGCTTAGTTTATTTAGCTCACACGGCAAGCTTTGCCCAAATTTTGGCTAGCCAATAAATTCGTAGCGCTTTTGAATAGTTTGGTAGTTGCCAACTAAGTTCTAACTTAGGATGTGATAATTTATTATACCTACCTGTATTCTTGGCTAGATTTGTAGGTAATAAACAGTCAATATATTACAGCTTTGTTATTATGGCGATCATAAAATCATACTTATATGATTTAATGTAGGTAAGTACCTATCAATGATTGATTGATGCATGAGCATGTTATGTAGGTACAGTCACCAAAAGAGACAAGTAACCAGCGTCGTCGGATATTGTTGAAGTAAATAGTAAGAAACCAATTGATGTTTTTTAATTTCATAAATGAACTGTTTGTTTTATAATAATTAAATCATTATTTAAGTTCAAACAAGATAATATATTCTTAATATATATTATAAGCTACAGGCTTAAAATAATAATATTTAGATGTATATAAAGAATCATAGGGCATCAAAAAATTGTCCGTAACGTTGTCAGCGGGAGAAGTGCCCATTGCCCCGTTGTATGGCGATGCTAATTCTTTGGCAAAAAAATAGGCCAAAAACAGCCCTAAATTATTTAATTAAGTAAATTAAATTTTATTCGAAAACATCCATCGGTTTCTTACTAAACTTCAACTATATCCGACGACCCTGGTAACTTATCTCCTTTGGTGACCGTACCTAGGTACCTGAATGAGGACATAAAATAGTTGATGATCCTTTGTATGTATGACGGAATTTTTATATCAAACTTTGAGCTTAATTACACTTGATGGTAGTTAGTAAGGTGATCGCCATCTTAAAAAGTAATTGCATAACACACATAAAAGGACAATCAATCGCAATGGTTTTTATTTTGACATCCATTGCAAGAATTGCATCTTAGGTTTGAAAAAATCGTCTGTTCAACAACGCAAATAACGCAATGAATATGATTGAACTGTCAAAATGAAAAGAATTGCCATCAATTTTAATTTTATGTCTGTTACGCAATTACCCCACGGGTTTTCCAAAATAAATTCTAATGTTTTATTTTTAGTGCAAAACTATTTTCAGCAGTACGTAAGTACCTATTTATAGTTGGATATAGAGTTGGTATAATCAACTCATTTCAAGTCCATCTAAAACTGAACATTTCCTTTAGAAAATGATTAAGTATTCATTTTAAAACCTTAGTACTGACAAAAGGCACATCTAATTTTAGCCCACGCCGACAAGGCGATTATAACAATGTGACTCAAGAAGATTATTTTACCAAATCTAATTAGGGAACAATTTGCTTTGTCAAATAACGTAGAAAAAGTTAAAACGTAACGTAAACGTAACTAATTAAGTTAAGTTTCAGTAGTGATACTTTGTGTCTATATTTAGACTATCCAGCCACAGTTAGTGGACAGGTAGCAACGTATATACCTATAATTCGCGGCGTGTGCGTGTCCTTGAGTATCGATATAATAAGTCTAGTCTGTTTGTGTGGGAGTACTTTACATGGATAGGTAGATCTAACTAGGTACGTTCTTTTAAGTGATCAATTTAGCTAATAGGTACGTCTATGATTCCAAAGTTAGGTAAAGCCGATCGATTCTGTAAAAATCTCACCGTATAAAGTTAGTTGAAGTGAGCTAATAGTGAGCTGCACTGCAGTGCGATTCTGTAACCATATCACCGTGAAAACTTACGTGAAGTGAGCGTGGAGTGAGCTGTCATTCCAACTAATGCTAGGCTATACAATAAAGTTCTGTTTACGCTACAGCTTCAGCTTCGTTTTTATAACTTTTTCAATAGTGCTAGTCACTCTGATATCAACTTAATAACAATTAAAATAAAGTTTATATTTGTTTAACTTGAAATAACATCAATGCGAAACATAAATAAAATTTGAATATAGTCTCGTATGGAGAAGAAAGGCAACAAACTCCACCTTAACTCTTTTAAAATGTTTTACAATATTTTGTATTCATATGTGAAAACTATACACCTAGAATAACATTAATATACCACGGAACCCAAAACAGCAATTAATATGCACATGGACACAGAGTCGAAAAATTAATTTACCTATAGGTACTAGTAGTATAATTATAGTAAACAGCAGAAGGTGAATAGGTAGTATTAAAAATCCACAAGGCCATAGCTGACTTCGCCAGCCTAAATATCTTTTTTTAATTCCGTACGTATAACCTAGTAAACGTTCAAGTATAAATATATAAAATAATAATACATTGCGTTAGTCATTATCACAATATCAATAAAGCAGCGTAATATTATAAACAGGTTTGTTGATTAAACCTGTTCGAACAGGTATAGCCATAAAAGACTAGTATTCTATGATGTCACTATTGAGGCTTTTGTGACATTTCTTGGCAGTAGACAAAGGATTGGTTCTTCATTTTTCTTGAGGCACGTCAGGGGTTACAGCACCATTTCCTGCGCTAATGTCCTGCAGATCTGGTAGCGTCGTGTGACGGGTCGTTGGGCTTCCTTAAATAGAGCAGCTACACGATGACTAACGCATGCATGACGTTTGTTGGAATTGGTCAGCTCAAAGCTACAATGGCTCTTTATTCAAAATACTCTTAGAGAGCCCGCAGACATACATTATTGTAAGTTGGCCGACTATCGAACGTCTAAATTGCGTACTTTTATAATTTAGTTGACCAACTTTATTTTATTGGTTATAAGCCGTATCGGAAGCGTAATCGGAAGTGTATCTCGATTCTTATACGATCAGTGTCCAATTAATTAGTTGGACGATTTAGTTGGAGAAGATGTGCGGGCTAGCACAAGTAATTACACCTATTAGTATACTCTGCGATTTACTCGGCCAACTTACATTGTATGTCTGCGGGAGCTCTTAGAGCCTGCGCGCACTAGCGATTTAAGTTGGCCGATTGTTCAGTCGCAATCGTAATAGTCCTACATCTGTTAATCTTCATAACTCTATACTGATCCTCTGACCGATCAAACTATCGGTCAACTTAAAATCGCTAGTGCGCGCAGGCTCTTAGACTCACATAAAATCCTAATGGTATAATGTTTGGACTTTAAAAGAGACCATGACCTCTGCCCCCTCCTCCTCCTCTGCCTCTGGCCTCTGCCTCTGCCTCTGTCTCTGCTCTGGCCTCTGCCTCTCCTCTCTCTTCTCCTCTCTCTCTCCTCGTTTCGGCATTTCTTCTCAGCGGGGTAATAGCATAACACACTATCAGGAGCAATCGCTTTCATTTTGACAGTTCAACAGCATTCATTGCGTTATCCGGGTTATCAGAGTAACCGCAATGGATTAACAATATCCTTCAAAATGATTCGGATTGTGATTCATAGCGTGTAACGCAATTAGGGTGCTGATTCCGCGTGAGATCTTGGGTTCGATCCCCTGGTGGGGCAAAAGGTTATTCGTTTTTTTCAAAAGGTATTTTTCAGTAGCAGGACTGCCCGGGGTTATGCTAAGTATTATGGCTATAGGCATGTCTCCTATAATTATGTGGGACTTAAAACATAACTAACGAATTCGGGGAAAACAGATACCTATAATGTTATGTACACATCCGTTTATACTGAATTAGTTCTACTGAAACGTAAGTATTCAATGTCACTTTGCATAAGTATTTGTTAGTATTTGTATTCTGCGTGCACATCAATCGATAACTGTTAGCGAGTGCACAATGTTTATCCTTATCGGAGGGTTCTTTATTATTGAATAACTTGTTCTTGTTATTTTTGTGGAGAATCGTTCTAACATACAAATTCAATTCAACATATTTTACACACACTACAACACCCTGTATGCCCTGAAATATGACTTCATCAATTTTTATATAATTGACAAAAGAAAAAATACGGGTCCAATATTTTTTGATAATCTAACTGACGGACTAATTAGATTTTTTTAGGCATCTAGCCTATTGGTCTTATCCTATGGAGAAGAGCTGGCAAAATCCTTTACAATTTGCCACTAACTATCATAATTTGGACATATACATATTTATGGTAAAATTGGTAAACACTGGCACATACCCAAAATTCTTTTGAATTTGCTAGTATCTTTACTCACACACAGATACTCATCCACCACACACACATGAAATAATTTTTTTACTTTTAGTTATACCATATTTTTATAGCAGTCAAATACAGTAAAAATACAAATCATTGTAGTCAAAGGGGATTGGAAGTGTCACTCCTTCATACATGTTATACTGTAACCTAGTTAGGAGATCAGAACTGCACCCACTATAATTGTAGCAAATCTGTAAATTTACCATGTATGAACTATATACCCATGTACTGCAATACTTGGAGGGGCTTGTGGCTGAGAAATAACAGCCGCACGGTTCGATCGATCAGGTTAAACTACGCTTGCTGCGGTTGGTCCGTGGATGGGTGACCATCTTTACATACCAAGACCCCTCCATGCCTCGGAAAGCACGTTAAACCGTTGGTCCCGGCTGTCATTCGTGGATCTTTGAGAGTCGTTACGGGTTGTCAGAAGCCCGAAAGTCTGACACCCAGTCTTACCAAGGAGTATTGTATTACCCAATAAGTGACTTGTGGAGGTCAGATAGGCAGTCGCTCCATGTAAAATACTGATATTCAGCTGCATCCGGTTAGATTGGAAGCTGACCCCAACATAGTTGGGAATAGCCTAGGTGGTTGATGTACTGCTTGAAAATGATCAATAAAGATTATTATTATTATCTTTGCAGATGCAAAAAGTTTGTCTGCTCCACAACGTAAATAACGCAATGAATGTTGTTAAACTGACAAAGTTAAAGCCATTGTTACTGTTTGTGAGTTATCTAATTACCGCGCTAGATTTTTACTACTCAATATTTTTGTAAACATTGCCCCGCATTCCAATCGTCCAATATTTGTTGTATGTATTTGCAGTTGAAAATCTCACTTGCTCAAACAGCCAAAATCTCTATTTTTTAACGCTGATATGTGACAACACTAGGATTGGTTTATGTTTGGTTTGGCATTTGGATGAATTGAATCGTAAATCTCACATAAGTAAACAAACATCAAACCCCGAGGACTGTCCATCAACAGTCATTTTACCTCTGATTTTGCATCACTGTCAATATCACAGTGAGCTTTAAAATCATGACAATAAGGTCGCTTTTGGGTTGCTGCAACTGTTAAAATCACAGTGATCTTTATTATTGTTGTAATAAGGTTGCTATTGGGTTGCAGCTGTCAGAGGTAACTGTGAAACGATTGTATCTAGTATCACTATCAATTGACAGATTTACAAAGAGATGCATTTTGAAGTTTGAATGAAAAATGGGAACTTTTTTTTTATTGACGATGGGCTCACTCTTGACCTCAATCCAGCCCAGAGGCAGGGATGAGATCTACTGTGGAACGAGCTTGCCCAGAAGAAGCCTATAGCAAGCTATAATCTTGCTATAGTTTTTGTTCCCATTTTGCATTTATATTTTTACAATATTTTTCATTCGTTACATTGGTTTCGTTATTCAATCGAACTGCGTAGTAGTATTATTATTAGCTGTACTCGTTTCGTAATCACCACGTTTTGACGATAAAAAAGTCACTTTGCTGAAACTTCAAGGCGAAACTTAAGAGGTATGATTGAGATGAGATGAGTCAATGTAGAGCAGATTTTTAAAGATAAATACCCACGTACAGGAAAAGAATGCCTTTCGGACATCATCGTGTATCTTCGGAAATACGAACACAACATGATAAGATCTAATAAAGAGCTTTTAAAACCATGAAAGAACTTGCATATTTTGTATTACCATAGTTAGAAAATTATAGATTGACAACTCTATACAATTACAAAAAAAATGTTCAGTGCCAGATGACGATCTGTGATCTGCACCCTAATTGCGTAACACATGATCAATCGGAATCGGCAGTTGTAGCATTCATGTTGACAGTTCAACAACATTCATTGCGTTATTTACGTGTTGAGCAGACAAATTTTTCGAACTCATGAAGCAATGGATTAGCAGTTTGCTTCAAAATGATTCAGATTCCGATTGATCGTGTGTTACGCAATTGGGGTGCAGAGTAAGTAACCCGACAGAGAGAAAACGCGATACAAACGCGCAAGGTACACTATTACAAAACGCGCCAGAACCAAACTTAGAAGCTTTGCCCCTCTGTGGCGCGACGTTCGTGCTAATTCGGTAACACGAAGATTACCGAAGCGCAAACCTTTTCTGGTTGGCCTGTACCTATTTGCTTGACAACCATAATACATGGCATGGTGCCATGATAAATGGCATAATTTGTACTCTAAAATTAAAAACACAGTTTTTTTGGGTCAAGTAAAGAATCTTGGTAGACAGCAATAATAAAGATAATTTATTTATTTTAATGATTCAATAACACCCTATTTACTCACTGACCCAGTCATATTTGAATTTATTGTTGTACTACTAACCTAGAGACAGAACAAGATGATAAATATCTTCTTTACTAAAATCGTAAATGTAAATGTTTATTGAAACGTCTCATTGGACAAATAAACACAACTAGTTAATCGACAGACTATAAATATGAAACAAGTTTTTGCGACAGTATTTATGTAGCTCAGCATGACCCACGTTATATTGATTGTTTGCACGACAGCTCTAAACGCGATCCATTTAAATTCATAATGAAGCTCAAGATAAGACAATGTCCGTTTGTATCACTACCTACACCTCTGCCTTTCCTTTCGGGAATTACAGGCGTAATGTTATGTCATGGCCTTTCGACTATTCGGCTAATATATAGTTGCGGTGCCTCGGAAAGCACGTTAAGCCGTTAGTCCCGGCTGTCATTCGTGAATCTTTGACAGTCGTTACGGGTCGTCAGAAGCCCGAAAGTCTGACAGCCAGTCTTACCAAAGGGTATATAGTATTATCCAGTAACTGGGTTGTGGAGGTCAGATAGGCGGTCGCTCCATGTAAAATACTGATACTCAGCTGCATCTGGTTAGACTGGAAACCGACCCCAACATAGTTGGGAAAAGGCTAGGCAGATGAGGTGATCATGTAGTTGCGCATCTCTGGTTCAATTTATTGGTCTTTGTTTATTTCTTTTAACTTATTGATATCTGACAATTCAAGGTCTTGTTGTCAAAGGTTATCTTACACGCGGTGGAATATCTCGATAAATACTGCGTTTTTTTTTGTGATTCAAATATTCGTATAATGATGTCTTCATGTCATTTTGTCTTCAGTGGGGGAGGTAAATCATCCGTTCATCATGCATTTATTTAACTGACAATTTTATTTAAAATAACAAATTGGACATGTTCGTTATTATAATCTACATATAAACCAGAGGGGCAATTCTCGTAATTTTAAGAACGTTCACAGTCTGATCTCAGTCTCAATCTGTCAAAAAATACTTCTAATTTCCCTACATTTTGACAAGTTTTTGACATTTGTTTGTCGCTGAGATGAGACTGCGACTAGATTTTAAACGTTTTAAATTACGAGAATTGGCCTTCTGATTTACTCCCAACACTTCACAACTTCAGCTGCAGTTGAAAATCAGCGTCAGGCACTAGCTGTCCGGCGGTTTTACTGAGCAGATAACGTATTCTCTATGATACAATGAACGAAACTGTGCGAAATGAACGCGAAGTTGGCGTGATTAGCTAAGGAATTGACGTGGTTTCGAGTCAGGAATCATTGAGTGGTCATAGTGTAATCATAATCATTTATTCATTGTAAAACATGGGTACATTATAAGTTGTTATTTGTTAATACGCTGAGGGCGCTATGCTTTGCCTCTAGGGCGTACAAAAGTAGTAAAGCAGTAACATGCAATATAATTAAAACAATAAATTAATATAAATATTACATGAATCACAAATAAAAAGTAAAATAAATTAGATCATCTCACTGAACAATGTCGATAAGTTAACTTGATAAATAATGTGTAGTGAGAAAATTAAAAAAAAAACTGTCCGCAGTTATTATAATAAAATGAAAATTGTCACCACTTACTTATATAGAATGTTAAAGAAATTGAATGATGTCATAAATTAAAATTAAATTTCACTATGGAAGATCAATAAAATTTGTTATTTAGGCCCAGTATTGTATTGTATTAGGTCCCAGGGCCTATCTAGGGTAGCCATACTCATTCCTGCTAATTGCCTTCTTACATGAATGTAAGGACGGACGTACTTTACACTTTTTACATTTACTGTTAGCCTGCATCGTCCCACTGCTGGGCAAAAGCCTCTCCCCATGACTTCCAGCTCTTTCGATCCAGGGCTAAAGTAGACCACTGGTCGTTTGTTTTGTCCAGCTCATCCTGCCATCTTCTACGGGGTCTGCGCGACACACTTTTTATTTGATTTTATATCCTTGTCTTTCATACATCTCCATACAACATATTAACCACTTTGTTATCAGAACATTACAGTTTAATTAAAACAGTAGCCAAACACAACCTAAGTAGAAATAACTACGTAGATAAGCACTACGGAAAAACTCATAACATTTTAACCACGACCTTCCAGAAAATATTTTCTGCAACGTTGAAATGAAAACTGGCAATTGAATTAAGCGGAGCACCTCCTGAAGTTCTGACCTTAAAGGCCTCGAAATAGCCGCAACGTCTACAGTTAATAATACTACTCTAAGCTAGTTAATCCGGAATAGCTTTGTATAGGTTCTCCGTGTTGTGGTTTTAAATTGAAAGCGAATAGCAAATAGGTAAGGCTTGACAAGATGTAAAAAAGAAAAGATTACGCAATACTACTGTACTGTACTCCATTTATCCTATCCTACTAATATTATAAAGGCGAAAGTTTGTATGGATGGATGGATGGATGTTTGTTACTCTTTCACGCCAAAACTACTGAACGAATTTGGATGAAATTTGGCACACAGATAGTTTATAACCAGGATTAACACATTTTTATTCCGATATTCCCACGGGATCGAAACTTATGCGGGTGAAACCGCGGGGCGTTGTTAGTATAAAATAATGGCAAAATAAAGGAAAAGAAAGAAAGAAAAATATTTTATTCTGCACAAACAGAACGCACAGTTACAAATAAAAATAAAACATAAGATACACTTAGATAAAAGACTCGTAGTTAAGCATAAAAAAAAATGTTGACACTTTTGCCTATTGGTTGATATCAAAATGTTATCTATACTAACATTAAGGCGGAAGAGTTTGTTTGAACGCGCTAATCTCTGAAACTGCTGGTCGGATTTGAAAAAATCTTTACATTTGATAGCTCCATTTTTGAGGAAGGCGATAGGCTATTGAACATCACGCTAGGACCCGTCCCAGGTGAGCAAAAAGAAAAAAAACTGAAATGAACGATAAGCGAAAACGTATAACACGGGTAGACGAAGCCCTTTATTCCCAGTAGTTCCATGTAGCTAGTACCACATGGAACTATTTCAACCATAAAAAATGAATACTTTGTACTATTAGTTCCATTTAACGGTCGGTCGGGGGAACAAGACACGTGGATGATATCGCGAGCAGAAGCTAGCTGTATAATAAATAGCGTACAGACACATCAAAGTACACCATAGACTTGACCTTTACAAAAATGCAAATACAGCGGTTATCTTTAGCAACAAATTACTCAATGTTAAGGCCAAAATAACACACAAACATGGAAGTTTTATAGGCAAAAGTTGTGTCATAAAGAAATCAAGTAATGAAAGCGGAGCCAAGCTTTTCCAATCACCGATCGAATGTGCCCCCGAATTTCTAAACGATTCATGGCTCTCTGGGGACGAGCAAACACGCAATGGTATTTTTCAACATGAAAAAGGATTGGAACAATCCGTATACTATACTACATTCAAAATGGCCAACGGTTTTTCAATGTCATACATTATCAGCCTATAATTTTCCCACTGCTGGGATACAGGGCTCGTCTCTTCGGAGCGGGCTGTAATCTACCTCGTGGGCCCGGTGCGGATTGGTAGGTATCACGTGTCTTCGAATTTTTGGTTCTAGGACATGCCGTTTTCCTCACGATGTTTTCCTTCACCGTTTTGAGAGCAGTGGTGATGAAATAATTTACACAAAGTAAAGCACCTGTCTGGGTTCGAACCTACGACCTACAACTCGTAAATCGGGGCTAACCTGGGTCACTACTACTCTCGATGTCCCTGCGACCCTGTATATTTCCCAGCAAAGTCAGTCATTGGTCAATATCGTGAGGAAACTGACATATTCTTGAATCAAAAATTCGGAGATGTGACGTCTACATTTCTCCGAATTTTTGATTCAAGGATGTTTTGAAAGCCCCTGCTCCCAAAACATCCTTGAATCAAAAATTCAATCATCACCCCTGTGATGAAATTAAAAAAAAAGGAAATCGCCGCGCTCGTATGTTGGGACCGTTACCACTGCGTCACCAATGCAACTGGTCCCAACTTACAAGCTCGGCGATTTCCTTATACTCCCAATGTCAGCTCTGTCAAAATCATCCAGAATGTTTAATATTGGGGTCATTACCCTCGCATGTTTATTTACCCTTAATTATAATGAAGGTTCTTTTTTAGTTAGACTGTTGTTGGGTTTCTGAGTGTTTTGTTGCATTCGAAGTTTTTGCATTGCATATTTTTCCTCGTTTGTTCTTTAGTTGCAGTGGTGTTTTCAAAGGCTTCTCATTTAGTTAAAGAGTAGAAGAAAAAAAAACAAGGCATTAAGTTCGCATTTGTACAGTAATTTTTACTTGTGCATTTAAAAGTTTTAATCTACCTATACATAGATAGGTATGATGATAATAATCTACACAGGATATACAAATAAATAAAATTGAAGTGTCTGTTTGTAAACCTACTATATTATAAACGTAAAAGTTTGTATGGATGGATGGATGGATGTTTGTTACTCTTTCACGCAAAAACTACTGAACGGATTTGCGATTAAATTTGGCACACCGATGGTTTATAACCAGGATTAACTTATAGGATACCCGATATTCCCACGGGATTGAAACTTATGCGGGTGAAACCGCGGGGCGCAGCTAGTGTAAAAATAACAGTTATTTACTAAATGTATATGAAAGTATATAATGGTACTTATAACTTTTTTATTGTTTATTTTTGTCTGTCTGTCTACATATTTGTTCCGGCTAATCTCCAAAACGGCTGGACCGATTTTGACCGGACTTTCACTAGCAGATAGCTGATGTTATAAGGAGTAAATTAGGTTATTATTTTATAAAAAAAACTTTTTTGAAAAAAAACTACCGACTTCCAAAAACGACACTACAAACTGAAAAATAACTTTTTCGGAAGTCGGTGTCGTTGGGTCGCATTTTCGTTGTTTGACACCGACTTCCGAAATTAAAGTTATTTTTCACTTTGTAGTGTCGTTTTTGGAGGTCGGTTGTTTTTTTTTTAAATGTTTTTATTTTTTCCTTTTAGTTGTACCTATCCCACACAAATTCGTATATAGATACAAGATTAGAGGTAATCCAATAACAACTATGACAGAAATGAGAGTGTACCGTGGTATACTGAACACATCTGCGTACCCCTTTAGAGCGTACAGGCGTGACGTTATGTTGTGTGATTGCATAAACAATACATAAGCGATAGCAGCAATAGCCGTTGATTTGCTGGCATTTATTGAAGAGTTCCGTTGTCTGTCTGCCCATTTGGGAAGTATACCCTTTCCAACAAAAAAATATTTTTTCAAATCGGTTGGCAAGCGACGGAGTTATGCGCGAACACACATAAAAAAAAATACAAACATCCGAATTGAGAACCTCCTCCTTTTTTAGAAGTCGGTTAAAAAGAATTAGGGTTCCGCGCTAACGCATTAAACCCAGGAAATCCAATTTGTTTTGCGACATGCAAAACAAATAGGTAAGTAAAATAAAAACAGTAAATCAATAAACATTTAAGTGAAGTGCACTTGGACTTCACGAGTCACTTGTCAAAATGTTGATTAGAAGCTTGATTCAGTTTCCGGAAAAGCACAAAATACCGCATAAATAGAAGAATAAAACGGATTTTTTACTAAATTATCTTCCACAAGATAACTTATACATATAACTGTAAAATATCCAGAGATGGTGAAAGCTGTCATAATAAAAAGGAGATGACGCATTATATCTGCAGGCACGTCGGAAATACCCAAAAGGCTATTTAGATTATTACTTTACACGTGTTTTCTAATATCAGATGCCTATCTTCACACGTAAATGTCAATTGTAGAACACCATGTGTTGCTATGGCTATCATAATCACCGTGACCTAGGTTCGTCACAACGTAACCAATAATTACTATCTTTAGTACTAGGCAATTCAAGTACCTAGGACTTGGGTAGAAAGCGTGAAGAGAAAAGAAAGCTATTGAACATTCCTATAGCTATACATACTATTTATAGAGGTTCCAAGTTTCTATTTGTAGAGGTTTCTGTAATTCATTTAGCACTGCTGACAAAGTTGGGATTCATTGGAGATGGACTCGTGAATATGGCACAAAATAATATAAAATTTTGTGAACCAGATTCGAACCAGCTGCGGTATAGTCCCTGGCTAAGTTTTAAGTTTATCGGTACTTAGAGTTTGACTCATTTTTGGACAATGCAATCAACCGTTTTTGAAGTGAAAACTTCTTTAGCGGCGTTGTGCACTTTTTTGTGATGGGTAAAAAATGATAAACTCGCGTCAGGACACGTGACCTGATCGAAAATTCGTAAGACAGAGCTCGCGTCAGGACACGTGACCTGATCGAAAATTCGTAAGACGGAGGGAGAGTAGACCGCATTCCAAAATATCAAAAATGCACAACGTAATATTCAAGTTTTCACTTCTGCCGGCACTCCCGGAGTGCAACCTGTTTTTCTATTATACTTGCTAATTAACAGGAGCACCTTCTGAACCAAATAATCAACATCTTCTTTCCCTTGTTCCATGTTACTTGGAGCCAGCCCAACACGATTTTTTTCTTTCATTCGAATTCTCCCCGTATCAACCATAGCGCTCCTTTTTCTTTTAATTTCATTTCACTTCCTACTAATAATATTATAAATGCGAAAGGTTGTATGGATGAATAGATAGATGGATAGATGTTTGTTACTCTTTCACCCAAAAACTACTGAACGGATTTGAATGAAATTTGGCACACAATTAGTTTATAACCAGGATTAATACATAGGATACTTTTTATCCCGATATGCCCACTGGATCGAATCTTATGCGGGTGAAACCACGGGGTGCTCCTAAAATGAATTTAAAACCGGAGTGATTATAACTATCAAAATACATTCGAACTCTTTTTTCTTTGCCATTTACCCTTTGCCCTTTTGAGGAAGCTCGATGGTTATTTTAGTCTACGTATACGTACGCCAGACGTATCTGCTCCAGTCCCAACTCAGTAAGGTTGACAACTTTTTGCAACGTATCAACAATGTTTTGGAGTGCACTTTTGTGTTTTTCTTGAATACTGCAATGACTTGTTTCACTATTGTTTTCCGCAGTCAATGTTTTTAGAACTATTTTTCCTAAGGTTTTGTCATTCCTTAGATCTTTTGCATCTATTCTATCTATATGGGTTCCTTTAGAATCCTTTGCGACTGTAAAAGATTCAAGGCTCTGAGTAACAAAATCACTCCAACTATCGCTTTAGTATCAGTCTCTTTATGTTTTTCTTTCTCGGCAGATGAAAATAAAACAACTTCAGACTGCACGATCATCAAATATCTTCTCACCTCAATGTTATGACTACAGTCTTTAGGCTATGCGATAGACGCACAAACAGAGATCCCATTCGCAAAACAAATGAATATACAGTGTGATATCATACAGTATCAAATAGTAGGTAGGTTTTTTTTTTTATTGACAACGTGCTCACTCTTGACCTCAATCCAGCCCAGAGGCAGGAATGAGATCTATGGTGGAACGAGCTTGCCCAGAAGAAGCCTATTCACTCTCGCCTTGAAGAGATTCGGGTTGTATGAACTCGGAAATGCAGACGCAGGCAGACGGTTCCACTCCTTGGTGATTAGGTAGATACATATAGTAGGTAGCTAGGTACAGTTAGCAATTGTGGTCGCTGTGATTGCGATTTTCTCTGAACACAATTCAGTTTGGTCGTTGACGATAATTGGCGGTGACTGTACACTGATTGTCAATTTTTACGGCACACAAATTGTCCGAGTCGTTTGTTGGTTGACTACGTGTATCGGATACGTTTTGTTGGCTTTGCTAATTAGAACTGCAGTATTTACACAATGGAACCGTACAAACGTAATTTGTGGTCTCTATTATTTGTAAAAGCATTATGATTTATCTGCGTAGGTACTTCATTTGTAAAGCCTAATTTTGAAATAATTTGTTGTTGATTTAAACTAAACTCTAATTTTAATATGCTAGACCAAAATGACAGCTAATATACAGGGTGGCAGGGACATCGATGCGCAAACTGTAACCATGGATTCAGCACATGATACTAGACCGTCGTCGACCGAGCGTCGAAATTTTTCGTCGGTTATCAGAAAAATAATCTTCTGTTTCATAGAAAAGTTTAATACCTACGCGGTCAAAATCTATGGAACAGCAATTTTTTTTTTAATAACCGTCGAAAAATTTTCACGCTTTGGGGTCTAAACTCATGCTAAACTATGTCATTTTGATAAAAATGGTCTATCGCAGCTGTAATTTTAACCTAGCAAATTAAAGTCTGATAGTTTAGTATGTAGCTAAACGACATAATTATAGACTATAGAAACTATTTTTCTAAAGTCTGTCTCTTTTCTAACGTCTATTTTGTAATAAAGTCCGTGTAATTGTGCCTTCACTCAGATATAAGTACGGTTATATACCAGTATGGAAAGATAGATGAGTCGGAAGCTTCATTATTCCAGCGAGATGCTGACACTGCCTGTTGAAGTCATTAGCACGATCCCATCAATTTCAGCACTTAACCCCGATGTAGTTCATTGCACTAACTCCATAGCCCGATGAGTTGATGAATATTTCATAATCTCTACGATGCTTCCCTCAGTAGTAGTAGTGTGTCGTTTTGAATTTCAAAATAGTTGCTTCCTTAGTTAAACTTGAACAACACTTGGCACTAACTTTTGAAGGAAAACATTATTTCAAAGTGCAAAACCTGTCAAAAATTTAGGTAAACTAGAGGTATTTTGACAGATTGCGACAGAGATGAGAATGATACCGTTTTTAAAAATACGGGATTTGGTCCATGTCAAGTCACAAATTCTTCACCATCATTTCAGCTGAAAGACGTCCATTGCTGGACATAAGCCTCTCCCAAGCACCTCCACTTCTTGTGCTTCTCGCATCCAACGGGTTCCTGCGGCCTTCACAAGGTCGCCAGTCCACCTTGTGGGAGGCCTTCCAACGCTTCGTCTAGTCACGAATTGCTATGAAGTAATGAGTTGATGTCCCAGTGGTTAAGGCCTTGCCTCTTATACATGAAGTCCGGGCAAGTACCAATGCGAAATTTTCAATTCATATGTACTTTCTGAGTTTGCCTTGGACATTAATGACATCGGTGAAGAAAAAAATCGTGAGTAACCTGGGCTTATCGTTAATATAACTCTGAAATCTCGAACTCGTCATGAGCTAGCGTGGTGATCAACGCTCGTGCCTTCTCTGAATGCCTTTTGACCTGCATTGGGACAGTTATAGGCTGGTATTGTAATAACTGGACGAAAGGACAAAAGCATGAAGAATAATGAAACTTAAGTCTAGAAAGAAACAACCGCTAAACAAAACCGAAGATTATAAAACATTTGAAGTAGTATCAATGGCTGGTTGAGGATCATTGTTTACGACGATATTGACGATTTCCTCTTATCTAAGCCAGTCAATTATACTGTATTTTAATTACCTATCATAACTGTTAGGCTGCCGACAGACATGACTTTTAAACTGCTAGTAATCTTGACTCTGTTATTGTTACCTATATACATAGTTACAACTGTGCTCTTTACCTGCTGTACAACGATAGCCCTCGCTGTACGCGTCCAGGTTATCTCACCACCGTTTTCTGGGCCGGCCTTGGCAACGCCGTCCAGCTTCTATGGCTGATACTAAACATTATATTGTTTAATACATAGTAGTAAACTGTTAAGTCATAATCTAGCACAATGGTTTTCCGGGTTTAGCTGTCAGCGTGTCCTGTGACTCATAGGCCTCTTCTAGCCGTTTCTATTCTTCTATATCTTCTGCTTTTCTTGACCAGATTGTCCTTCCAATAATCTTGATATCATCTGTCCATCTTTTAGCTTGTCTGACTCTTTTTCTTTTGCCATTTGCTATGGTCATGTGGTTATGATTTTCGTCCAGATTATCCTGCTGTTCCTTGTCATGTGTCCTGTCTATCGCCATTTTAACTGTCTTATTGACACTTACCGAACATTAAATCGTCGAGATTGAGAGTTCTGTATTAACTGATATACATATGTAGTTGAACGGTTGGATTCACGCCCAGTTTCTGAAATGCCAAACTGCTGTCAGTCCCAAGTCAACTTACATCTGAAGGCCAATTCTAGTAATTTAAAACGTTCAAAATCTAGTCGCAGTCTCATCTCAGCGACAAACAAATATCAAAAACTTGTCAAAATGTAGGGAAATTAGAAGTATTTTTTGACAGATTGAGACTCAAGTCAGACTGTGAACGTTCTTAAAATTACGAGAATTACCCCTCTGATTACTTGTTCTAATCGATTGCTCTATGCAGGCAATGCTGTCCGACATTGTCAACTTTTATTAGGTATTAAGTTTTGTTTACGTTTTTATTATTTACTAGCTTTAGCCCAAGGCTTCGCCCGCATGGAGGTCGGAAATTATCCCACGGAAAATTCAATCATGATTCGAAAGACACGTAGCCCCATCTATTATCATAATAACTTTATTGTTTTTTTCCTCGGGAACAGCACTTTTTTTCGGGATGAAAGGTACCCTATATCCGTTTCTGTACACCTGACAACGTATATGCAAAATTTTTGGATGATCGATTCAGTGGTTTAGGCGTGAAAAGGTAACAAAGAAACGAACAAACTTTACTTACTTTCCCATTTTTAATATTAGTTAGGATTTCTTAATTTAGTTTCCAATGTTTTTGTTGGTATATTGGCGTATGGTAACTGACATATGGGCTATGGCAAATAATTAAATTTAATGTATTGTGTTTCGTCTTGTTAATTACTTACTATTGTATATAATCTAGTTCCTCTAACTGAGGAGAAAACTGTGCTTCTGGGGAGTTTGTTGCACCACTTCTTCTTACCAGCTAAATCACTCGGAGGTGGTGAAGGGTGGGCATTTTGGGGGACTGTCTTATGCCAATTTGACGTTCAAAAAGTGCTGATTCTCAGCCTAGTTCGAGTAAATGACTTTTGATTGAGAATACAGCCTTATTAGAGTACATGTTTATGAATAAGAATAATCCAATCTGAGTTGCCATCATCGCATTATCCGTTATAAAGTGCCGTAAAGAGAACAAAGGGAATATAAAGTAATTGTAAAAGCTTATGTGCGCAGATAATCACTTTTGTTTAATAAGCCTGATCTATATTACAAGTAAAGGTAGGTAAGTTAATTTTAATTTTGAAATACTCGTGTCTTTTATAGGAATATAAATTGTATTAAATACTTTGTATAAAGCGTTTTGGGTTACTTATCCACATAATATATCCATACTAATAATAAAGGTGAGGAGTTTGTTTGTGTGCACGCGCTAATCTACCATTCGTATTTAAACAGTTCTTTTTTTCATTTGATAACCAAATTTTTTATGAAGGCTGTTTAACATACCGTAATTTATGTAATTTATACGGCCTACCCAAATGTCCTTTCTTTGCCCTTCTTATGTGCTGAATCGTTGAGCTACTTAAGTTCTGGGTTGAGCTGCACGATTACTGACAAATGCGTGCACTGACTGGACAGGTCCACTCAATCTGTGTGGTTCTTCCCTCTTTTCCTTCTTCTTCCCAAAATACCATTTCAGACACCAATCTACATGGTCTTCACATTATCTGACCAAAATTATGTCTGAACTTTAAAAGAGACCTCTGACCTGCTTATTGTAAACGTACCCAGTAGGTACACGATATTTATTTTGCATTGTTATTGACTCAGTGCAAGACAAAGGCCTCCCCTCATGCAGTGTCTTGGTATTCCCCCGTAGTTATTTCTCTTACCGGCTGTAGTAATGTCCTACATTTACTTAGTAAGGAGAACACACATTGATTAAATACATTTACCAGGTTATGAACCGTGAAAATCATAAATTATTTATAAACCATATCTAGAAAAAAAGCGATGGTTATCATTTAGAGCAGTGAGAGTTTTAACGGCGACTTACGAGTCGAGAGAAGCTTTGTTTTGTGCAAATAATTTTATCACCACTGCTCTCAAAACGGTGAAGGAAAACATCGTGAGGCATATCCTATATATATGCCTAGCACCAAAAATTCGAAAATTTGTGACATCTACCAACCCGCACTGGGCCCGCGTGGTAGTTATAGCCCACTCCCTCTCAAAGAGAGGAGCCCTGTGTCTCAACAGTGGGAACATTATAGGCTGAATATGTGTATCTTTTAAAATGGCTTCATTTTCGACGTATCAAATTGTGAGTATATATGCAAAAGGAATTTACATTGTTTACACCAGTTTTTTGTATCTGCATGGTTAATAATACAGTAGACCCTAAATTATGTGTATCGAGGTCGCCGGTACGAGTAATAATAACTTCGTTACCACGCATTTCCTTTGTTTGTTTCCAACATTTCCTAACGACACAGTTTTAGTTTAGCATTCGCTTTATAGTCACACACAAACGTCTCATAATCGACTACCTCCTGAATATAAGTCTGTTCACAAGGCTAATTCTGTTTTGAAGGTTGTATCTTTTGGCAATTTGCATGAACTAGGATAGCTAATAGCACCTTTGTCTTATAGGACGTAGCTAATATTTTATCTCCTGTCCTTTTCTTAATGAAATAGAAAGAAAAAGATGCACTTAACTTAAATTTAGTTTAGTTTGTGAACAAGGGAATCGGCGCCAATGTCGTGTTTAAAATATTTACCAGTGCGGTGGTTAAAAGACTATCCGTACGAGTATAATGCCCAATTTCAATAATTTACGGACCGTCATTGGCTAAAATTAAGACTCTTGTATCTTTACCAATAATAAAGCAAAAATCTCGTAGCTTTACATAGTAGACCCTCCCATATGGAAGTAGCTATCACAGGTAAAATTAGATAACGAATCTATTTATATGCTTAGTTTGGCAATAAAAAAATGTAGAAATTTTTTATTGCCAAACTAAGCATATAAGCAAAACGATTCGTTTTTGTTCATAGGAACTAAGCATAAGATGCGCTGCACAATAAGTATTACTTACTGCTGAAGTTCATTATATAATAATGCACCCAAATAAATATTGGTGTTATAAACTGCTGCAACAAATGACTGTCCAACATATTGGTAGAATCACCGCGTTTGACAATCATGCTGGCGATCACAAAACCGATCTTGCTATCGCAGTAGGATAGCCCGACCTACTTCAACCGCCTTATTCCCACGAAGTTTCAGGAAGCTATTCTTGTCCGCCACACAACTTCTTTGCGCAATAACTACATACATAAATGTTTCCTTTCGTTTGTTAGGTGAAGTTTCAAAACAACCAAACATTTACAATTGTCTGACGATAACTAAGCTGCGTCAACAATAGCTCAAGACGATGCTCTCTTGTGTATTTTTTCTTTAGTGTACCATTAAATGACGCATGTTTCGTCTGGTTTCACACCGTGGGTTCTATCAGATCCCCGTAGACATTATAATCAGACATCTGGGGGCTTACCACCAGCTCTTATAGCAGGACAGATAGTTAATCACGATATCTGCTATTAACGTATTCTCTATGACACAATGGCGTGGTTTGAACTGTCAAAATACATGTTGTCCGTACGGTTGACATTTCGATTCCTTGCAGTTAACAAGACACGATATTATAATTATATCTGTCTTGCATAGTGTCGCAGCATAATGCTCAGCGGAGTCGAGCGATAGCCGTTTTGCGTGGATGTGACGCATGTTTCCCCTAACCATTTCTTATTGTTTTTTTTTTTTGTTTTATGTTCTTTTTTGCGTCATGTTTACCGCAAATAAACGTACTTATTTTTCTTTTTTTCTTACTTTGGTACGTGGTTTGCACGTGGTAAGTTTTCGTCAATAACAGAATAGCCAAATCTAGGCAGCCTTAGGTCATTCAGTCAGTTCGTAAAATGCGATACCTACTGTTAAGCTTACTTTTCTTTATAGAATTAACCAGCACAAAGACAGTCTCACATTGGTCACCGGTGTATGTAGACGACAGTTTTGTACCTGTATCAAATAAAATAGAATCAATACATATCAATTTATTAATGGTTTAAAGTTGAAACTAAGTTACGAGTACCTAAGCAATAATAATGTAAACTTACTATTGTTTATGTCCTTGAAAAATACTCGTACAAATAAATATTTACTACCTTGAAAACTGACCCAGCTCCTATCATGATCGGCCTATGTTCCCACTGCTGGGACACAAGCCTCCTCTCTTCGAGAGGGAGTGGGCTGTAATCTACAACGCGGGCCCAGTGCGGGTTGGTAGATGTCACATGTCTTTGAATGTTTGGTTCTAGGACATGCCGGTTTCCTCACGATGTTTTCCTTCACCGTTTTGAAAGTATAAAAGAGAGTATAGTAGTGGTGATGAAATCATCATCATCATCTGCCAAGCCTTTTCCCAACTATGTTGGGGTTGGCTTCTAGTCTTGCCGTATTCAGCTGAATACCAGTATTTTACATAGAGCGAATGCCTATCTGACTTCTACAACCCAGTTACTGGGTAATACGATACCATACCATACGATATAGTATGGTGATGAAATAATTTACACAAAATAAAGCGCCTGCATGGGTTCCAACTTCTTACCTATATCTATGGTTCCAACCCACGACCGAAACTACTACCGTTACCCGTGAGTCGGGGCCGATAAGTACCACGCTCCACCGTGCACCGCTCGCCTATAACTAATTGTATTCATGTCATACGCAATACACTGCTCCTCCAAACACAACATTTTCCTCATATTACTCATACAAACGTGGTTATCTTGTGTATGGTTCTCGACTAAACTATGTTAATCCATACTATCTCTTATATTTAATGTAGTATTAACATTTTCTTTGTCTACAATAATAATTTTGTCTGATAGTTAATTTTTTATGACTTGGTCATAAATCTGAGCAAACACTACTGTTTGCTAAATACAACTTTTACCAAAAACACTTGTTTAATATTATACGGGGTTTTTATTATTTACAATGCATAAAATAACACTAAAAATTTTGCATGTTGCAGAATTTTAAATCAGTTGCCAAATCTGTTCAAAATGTTATTAATAATTTGGAATGATACAGCTGTCAGACAACGAAAAACAAAGCATTAAATCCTTCGATCAATAAGCGCTTCAAAAACGGTCCGAAAAATAAGACCACAAATACTTGTGTGGTCTTATTTCAAATTAGTATGTTTTTAACCTTATTACTTAGACTTTAAGTTTCATTTTAGAATAAATGACTAAAAATTTAAAAATAGAATGATTTTATTTTCAAGCGACATTTTAAATATATTTTGCAATGGTAATTAAACTTTATGTTTAAGCATTAAGGTTTATAATAAACTGAAGTTGTTATTATTATTAAACTTTTTTCTAAGAAATGTAGATGTTTACGTGTGTGTAAACGTGGCTACTTGAGCGACTGATTTTTGTTCCTGATCCTTAATCTAGTACTGATCGAAGATTAAATCAATAAAAAAGTTAATGATGATATCTCCCAAGTGCCAGTATGCAAAAACAAATGAGTTAAGATTTTTTTTATTTATTTAAATTAAAAACCTATATTTTTTAATCGACAGATAATTTCTTTCTTGGGTTAGAATTGACGTCTGACAGTTTTTGTATGGAACAACTGTCAAAAATTTAATATTTATCCTCTGATAAAGTTAGCTGGCTTTGGAAAAGTCAGCCCTAAAACGCATAATGCAAGCCATTTTTAATATGGATCGATGTATAATATTTGCCTTCACAAATACACAAACAGTTTGTCATGACGACATTAACATTTTAGTATCGCTGGCATTTTAAAATAGTCCCTCAGTCAACGGTCGGATCATGGCGGGCGAATGAATTATGCAAGAGTATTGACAAGTCCCGGCTTCATTTGAAATAACGCTTGTCGCCGATATCTGGAACAGCTCTTAGAACTATTAGACGAGGATTGAATTCATTGTACAAAGGTTTACATGAAATAGTTTCTTTGGATACTCTCTTTGAGGCCTCAAAATCGACCTCGAAAAGGTGGTTTCTTGTTTAACCTAAAACTCAGCACACTCGGCAGTAGTGTAGCTTTCTACCAGTGAAATATTTTAACTTCGACAATTGTTACCTCTTTTTAATATTAGTGTAGGTAGATGACCAAATGTGGGGTTCTATCAATCAGGTTAAGCTACGCTTAACGCGGTTGGTCCATGGATGCGTGACTATCTTTACACACCGAAACCCTTCCGTGCCTCGCAAAGTACGTCAAGCTGTTGTTTGGCTGTAATTCGTAGATCTTCGACAGTCGGGCCATCAGAAGCCCGTAAGTCTTACAACCAGTCTTACTAAGGAGTATCGTGTTACCCAGTCACTGGGTTGTGGAGGTCAGATAGGCAGTCGCTCATGTAAAATACTGGTATTCAGCTGCATCCGGTTAGACTAGAAGCTGACCTCAACATAGTTGGGAAAAGGATAGGCAGATGTTGATGATGACCAAATATGGGCTCACTTTTAATTCACCACCGTTTTGCTGATACACTTGGCAAGTACCAATGTCATCACCTCCTTGCTCATATCATAATTTATTCGGGTGACGACATGGCTTTTGCTTCCATACCATACTACTTACGTCAACGCCACCGGCTGTCGCTGAAAACCAGCGCTGGGGCTCTGTCTCGTATAGGGTAGCATTAGCATTATGCTGAGCGATGGCCGTCTTGCGTGGATGTGACGCATGTTTTCTCCCAACTTGTTATTTTTTTGTGTTTGTGTTCTTTTTATGAGTCATGTTTGCCGCAAATAAACGTATTTTCTTTTTTCATACTAACTTCTCTATATTTGCAGTCATCTCCTTTTTCCTCTTTAGTCTTCCTTTTTTGAAAGAAAGAAAGAAAGAAAAAGTATTATTGCGACTCGTACAGGATCATAAACTAAACTAAACACAGTTAAAAATAAAAATAAAACAAATTGTATAAAAAGTAACAAAAGGAAAAAAAACAAAAAGTCCTATACGAGGCTTTTTCATGTAACCATCGGTATTCATACTCAAAACTCTTCTATAGGTAGCCACTCCTTGTCCCATCATATAATGCCCTTTCCAAGCCAAGCTATTTTGGATACCTATGACGGCTATAACTAATGAACGCTGAGTACCCCGAAAACAATGCTTTGTCATCGCCAAATATAACAAGTTCCAATCATTCAGAGTTATTTTTAAACTCCATCTATATTTAGATCGCTCGATAACATTCTCGTTTATAGTTAATTGTCGTCGATTTCGCCTTTTAATTACCTGTCGGAAGATCACAGAGGATAAACAAGGATCAGAATTGACATTTAAAGGATCAGAGTTGGTAGTCGTTGTTTTTGGATTACAAAACCTGTTGTCATTTTACAAGGGCCTCCACCACGTGAGTAGATAGATTATGATAACAAATTCATGCAACCGCTAATTCGCTGTCAAATATTTTGAGCTCCTTAAGTTTTGAGTTAAGTTGCACAATTACTTAATTACTAATGCGTGCACTGACTGGACAGGTCTACGCAATCTGTGTGGTTCTTTCCTCAAAAGACCATTTCCCCAGCAATCTACATGGTCTTCACATGATCTGACCAAGATTATGTCTGGACTTTAAAAGAGACTGTGACCTCTGAGTTTGTTTCGGCCTTTCTTTTGGTAGTCAGATGGGAAACGCCGACCTCATGATTTATTTAAATATGATGGACGTGTAAAAGTCTTTGTATAAACCTACTTATAAAAATAAGGTCATTGTAATTATAAAAATAATATAATTTATCTGTAGATACCAATGTTACAGGGCATTCAAAAGTATTTTGATAGTTTAGTTTAAAAGAACAGAGCGGTCACGACACGAAAATCTTAAAAAACCAAAAAAATGTGTGCCGAGTTTATTTCCTTCTTTGGAAAACAAACTCAGTATATATCGCTTATGTAGACAACGTTTTTTCTGTGACAATGAAGACGATATTGTACCTGATCTATGTATCGATTTATTTATGTGGTTACGGCCTGTATTATCAGTTCTATCAAGGACTTTGCCAATGCATTGTCAACCTTAGAAGCAAAGATGAAATGTCTAGTGTACTTTATTGACAACCCTTTTAAACATAAAAGGATAATGATGAAATTCAACTATTATCTATACCAGTGTTTTTCAACCTTTTTCATGGCGTGGCCCCCTTAGTACGGAAAATATTTCGCGACACCCTTCCCTCCGCTGCTTCTAACTTGGAATTCAAGTCTGTCACTTTGGGTACCTTTTGGTGAAACAGAAAAATAGAATTCCCACAATCAACCACTGAAGCTTGGAGTGTTTGATTCCATTTGGACCCCCTATAATTTTAAAGAAACGGCGGCCCCATTATAGAGGCTTGGCGACCCACATATTGAAAAGCACTGATCTATACTAATAATAAAGCTAAAGAGTTTGTTTGTTTGTTTCTTTGAACAAGCTTATCTCTGACTACTACCAGTTTGATTTGAAAAAGATATTTTTGCTTTTCTAGCCTTATTCATGAGGAAGGCTATAGGTTTTTAATATCACGCTAGGACCTTAAAAGCCGACCAAAATGAAAAACAGTCAGGAAGAATGCTAAGCGAAAACGAACTGATGCGCAGGCAGGCGATGCGATGCGACGGGCTGGGTCGGGGGAACACGAAATTTCACGCAGAAGTTGCAGACAGAAGTGGCTAGTACATAAGTACTTCAAAAACTCAAACACACACAACATCAACTACAAACATCATCAACACAAACATGTACTTTCTTTATTCAAATTGTATTGGTTTTAAATTGACGTTATTTGAAGTTAAACAAATTTTAATATCAACTTTATTTTGGAGTGACTAGCACTATTGAAAAAGTTATAAAAATGTTTGAAGTTGTAGCGTAAACTGAACTTTATTGTGTAGGAATTAAAGTTATTTTTCCATAAACTCATATTTGTTTACATTATTGGCGAATATGTCTCGAATGCAGATTACAAAGAAAGAAAGAAAAATGTTTTAGGGATGATTCTCATTAGAGCGGGCCGTGCCAGGGCCGGGGCGTGGACGGGGCTCATCCCGTATTGAAGTGCGTCGAGCGGGCCCGGACGGGACACGTTTAATGCACTGTGTAATATAAATTGATTCATACAAAATATATGTAACAGATTAAAACCGTGCCCCGTCCGGGCCCCGCCCCGGGCACGGCCCGCTCTAATGAGAATCATCCCTTATTCTGCACAAACAAAACGCACAGTTACAAATAAAAAATAATAAAATTATAAATAATAATAAATTAATATCCCTGGACATTTCACACAGCGCCATCTAGTCCCAAGCTAAGCAACCTAATGCTTGTGTTGATAACAAGATGGCTGATAAACTACTTATATACATTATAATTATGATTAGGTAACCTTCTTCATGTCACTGGCACGACAATATTTTAAATATACAGGGTGTTATTGACAGCCCTCCACAAAAACACAGGATTGATTCAGCTCCTTATTCTGAATCATATCCCACTGGAAATTTCCTCAGGAAAAAAAAAAAATTATGCCCTTTTTTTCTGCTGATATTCCTTTATTTCAATGTAAAATTACGTTCTCTGTATGCAACACTCCATTTATGTAAATAAAACAGCTGAAAACAGCCTCGCTCAAGCTCGCTGCGCTGCCGTCCGCTACGTGCGTTTTGCCACGGTAACGATACGTTGCGTGTGAGGTAATAAAACAAATCTGGTTTTTTGGATTCCCTTAATGTTCCTGAAAGAATTACATGTACCGGTCATCTTAATATGATGTACTGAAGCCACCCTATCAGTTTGCGGAGGGCTGTCAATAACACCCTGTATAGCTGGTACAAAGTGCTGAGAGCTTAGCTCCGTAGAGGCTGGATGTAATTCTCTAGCCTCTGTAGTATGATACTAGAGTTTTGGGCCAACCAGTTTAAAATATTGTCGTGCCAGACGACAATATTTTAAACTTATTGGCCCAAAACTTCGCCACAAGCCCGTGGAAGCATAGCCGTCTAGTGTACCGGCGTTGTCGCGACGGCTAGGTACTAATAGTCTAGGGTTTTGTTTGATTAAATGAGAGATTAGTGTTCGGTACACCTAAAACTACAATTTCCTTTTGACGGCCTCCATAAATCAACGCGATTGAAATCAGGTTCAAACTGGTTTTTGTAATTAAAGGTTTCAGTCTCATGATTATAACAATTCATGAGGGACTGTTTCAAATTCATTTGTTATTGGATTTAAATCACCCTTTGATTTATTTTATTGGTTAATCTAGTTCATGCTTTTTGAAGGTGAAGAGTAGTTAATTTTCCAAACCAGATTATCAAAATTTTTGGAAGCTTGTAATAAACAAAACAGCATAGCATTATTACGGATAATGCTAAAGTTTTATGGTTCGTAATAACATTCTACACACACACATAGGCAACTTAAAAAAAAACTGAAGGACCAAACTTTTTTAAATTCAAACAGTGTTATAGAACTAAAAACCCGGAAAAAGACATGGGGTGCCTTTTATCCCGGAAAATTAAACTTTTCATGCGGGCATTACTCACAAAATAAACATGTATACATAGCACAATTTGACATCGAATTTTAGGTACTGTATAAACTCACACCATTTTTAAAAGGGGTGGGCAGAAACCAGTAGGGCACTCCTTTTACTCCATAGTAAAGATAAGTTACGAGTACTTTATATTAACATTAATCTCACGCCTTATTTAACTTTAAGCTAAGTTAAATATGCGTGTAACATGACCGAGTTCACTTCAATAGTTCATCGGGCCGGGATTGAACCCACGACCCCTCGTTCAAGAGTCATCGCCCCAGCCTAGCTGGCAGTCGGTTGTAGACGCTTTAAATAAGTGACGTGACGACTAATAGCTATGGCGGCCATGGATATATGAGAAAATATATAGCTGGTACAAAGTGCTGAGAGCTTAGCTCCGTAGAGGCTGTATGTAATTCTCTAGCCTCTGTAGTATGATACTAGAGACGAGTAGTATATACAATAGTTACCAATAGTTATCTTCATATATATAAATAAAATAAAATATATATAATTCTTCTGTACGTGTGTTTGTCACCTAACTCCTCCTAAGCGGCTGGACCGATTTGGATGAAATTTTGTGTGTATGTTTAATTTATTCCTGGATGTTTTGAAAACACAATTGGACGTCGGGTAGGACGATGTCTGCCGTCTCCACTAGTTACATATATATATTAACGTTTCATAATGTACCTTCTGCTAAAAGATGAAATTATTATGAGACGATCTACCTGTGTTTAGTACAAAAAAAAAATACCGGTGGATGAAAGTGAACCTGAGGACCTAGACAAAGTGACATTCTATCAGCGCTAACGATATTAAAATTCAAAAATGTATAGGATTGACATTGTAGGTATGTAAGCTTTCGAAAAGCTTATGTAAATCCTGTTGAAAGTGGTTATAAAAATACGAAACACTTTGAAGGCGATTGCCACTTGTGTGTAGGCTTTATGGTTGGTGATGGTGTCGCTATCAGAGACACAAAAAATTACAGTATTTTTTTGTTTTACAACAGCGACGCTGTCTCCGGGCCAGACAGATTTGTGGGACTGACGACAGTATGTGTCCATTGCATACCATCTTTTTATTTTTCTATCAAACTATGAGCGCTTCCAATCTGTGATCAATTCTGTGGTTAAGCATCCCACACCACCATATTTTTCGTCACCCATTGTTTCAGTCATAGCTTTTCCAGCATGTGACAGATATCACCAGTTCCGTTCCATCTTGGCACTGTGGCCAACTTCCAAAATGTACGCATGGGAATTATGGGACTCGGTAGAACGACGAACGGAAACACTACCATAATTTCCATGTGTCGGAACGGATTTGTAATAAATGAACGGACACAAAAGACTTGTCAAACGGTATCTGAGTAAGAGTTACTGTAACTAAACTGGGCATAGCACCAGCCAGACTGTTGCTACTGCAGGGCAAAGGCCTTTTTTCATACCGAAGGAAAGAGCATTGCACGCTTGTCCACTGCGTGTTTCGGTTTTAAACCATTTAGTCCAGCTTTGCTTCTATTTTCCACTATAAGTCAATTAAGGCTAATTTACATTGATCTATTATTCCAATCCAGCGCTGGAATTTAGTAACCTTGTATATTTGACCAGTAATGTCCTACTTCCTACTCCTACTAATACACTGCCGAGCAATGAAAAAGTTCCACCCACAAAATGCCGACAAACACCTTAATATCTCTCTAATAGAACCTAGCTTATATAGCACAATATTTACGTTTTTAGTTGGTAATATTCTGATGCGCTGTTAAATGTACTTCAATATTGCAGACGGCGTCATTAAGCTAGCCTTTCCCGTTTAGGAGTAATTTGATGCTATATCACTGGAACTTTTTCATTGCTCGCGAGTGTATTATAAACGTGAAAGTTTGTGAGGATTGATGGACGGTCGGTTACTCATTCACGCCAAAACTACTGAACATATTTGGATGAAATATGGCAAACAGATAGTTTTTAACCAGGATTAACACATAGGACAAGTTTTATGCCGATATTCTCACGGGTTCAAGAGTTATGCGGGTGAAACCGCGGCGCGGGGGCGCTTCTAGTTAATAATAAAACTATTATTTCAAGTTCCAATGGCCCTTAAATAGATATATTACCTTACAAACTAACATTATATAACATAAAAACAAACTTTTGTTAATAAATAAGGCTTAAGACTATGTTAGTAGCAATTCACTTTTCATTAGATTGTCTTTGTGCTTTCCTGTATGCCTATGTAAGCACTTTTGTATCCAGTCCAGCATCCAGTATCCAGCACACGGCTCTATTTCAGATTTGAATAGAGCAGACGTCTAATTGGCTAATGGCCGATCTTGTCCTAAAGGACTTATAGCGCTGAATGGATCAATTGATCAATAGGCTCGCCCCGGGATTAAAACATAACTGGCGTAACGTGGGTGTACTATAAGTACACCTCTACTTACCCTTCGTGGATTACAGCCGTAATGCAATACTTCGTGGATCAATGCAAATTAGCCTTAAAAAACACATCCGCAACAATAACACAACGCTCCATACATTCGATCTTCAATCACCAAGCACAAAAACAAAGTTGTAAGTGTTATAACTAACAGTATTCATCCATCTTGTTAATTGTAAACATTTGAAGGCACAAACATGGCGTTAATTAGGATTATCCTCTGAATCCGTCCATTGTTATCTGAGTTTACAACAAAGACACAGTTGTACGTTTCCACACTTCGCATTGTCTGTTTTTACTTAACTTTGATAGTAATGAGGTCATGTTCTGTTTTGGGAAAGATGACTAAATGTTACTGGCTGTTGACTGCGCTGATGTGTGTGAAAATTATTAGGAGGACGATGCGAAAAGTCACGTAAAGGAAGGCAAGCATATATAGCGTCAGTTCCGACACGATTAATATGAAATAACACATCACAGTAATATTATAAAAGCGAAAGTGTGTGAGTGAGTGTGTGTGTGTTTGCATGTCTGTTACTTCTTCACGCTCAAACGGCTGGACCAATAGAATACTTTTTATCCCGATATTCCCACGGGATCGACACTTTGCGGGTGAAACCGCGGGGCGCAGCTAGTACAACATAACAGTCAAATCAATTATTTGTTTGCTAACATGCAAACATATTTAGTACATAGATGTTTTGTTATAAGAGTCCTGCATGTTCTACCCTCAAGTGCATGTAAATCATATTATTATTTAATTTACACAAAGAGATATTATATTATAATTTTAAATAAAAATTAGGAATATAAAATAATATCTACAAAATACAAATTAATGTGAAATCGTTTGAATTACAGTAAAAATACGTACCTAACAGTACGACTGTTTTCACGAAGGGTTAGGCAGAGCTGCATCATTTAGCCAGTTGAAAAGGAAACTAAATTCAAGTGTACTAAAGTTTGGTATATCTCCTGTTTTGCCAAGCAATTCCATCTTGAACTGCCAAGAGATGGTTATATTCAGTCGAATTAAACCAACTTCTAAAAAACCAATGCTTTGCTTTGTAATACCAACTACAAGTAAATTATTTAAATAAACCTGTCTACTATTGTCCCGCTGCAAGTCAAAGACGTATTCTCATAAAGAGAAAGAGAAAGCACGAGCATTAATCACCACGCTTCCTCAAGACAGGTTGGCGATTTTAGACTTAAATAAGTACATTGTGTTGATAAATTTAAAAATAATATTATACAGTTGCAATTAAAATAAAATTCATTAAATACATTTAGAAAAGTCAATAAAAACAATAACGGTCAATTAAGAATTCAAGTACAGACGCCAGCACATCAAGCTACTACAATCTGTCAAATTTCTTTAGTAGATTTTCAACTTTATCGCTAGAGAATAAGGTTCAAAGTTGATTGGGAAAATTTGACAGTTTCGTGTAGCTTGATGGGCTAGCGTCTATACAATAGATCATAAATAATAAATGTCAAAGTAATAAAATTAATCGCAAGTTACAATGTCATATGTCATGTCATATAGGAATCCATTGATACTGTAATAGCCTTTCCCCAATAAATAGGTCTTCAATTTGTTTTTAAATAAGTTAACACTGTGTATGGTGGTATAAGCTACTAGCGAACCCGGCAGACGTCGTCCTGCCCGAAAAAGCAACGCCACCTACCGGGTCCAATTGTGTATACAAACCTTGTCCTGACCATAACAAAAACAAAAAAATAATAATTATCCAATTTGGTGCAGTCGATCTGAAGTTATGCGCATACATCCATTTCGGTGATTCATTTTTATTTATATAGATAGATTTCACCCGCATAGTCTCGATCCGGTGAGAATATCCGGATAAAAGGATATTCTATGTCCTAATCCAGGTCATGCTCTACCAATATGCCAAAATTCATCCAAAGCTGCTAAGCAAACAAATTTTTCGAACATTTTGAAGCAATGGACTAGCGATATCCTTCAATATGATTTAGATTGTGATTAAAAGTTTTTTACGCAATTAGGGTGCGGGTTTCCTCATCATGTTTTCCTTCACCGATGGTAACAGTATTGTGGGAAATCAATCACCAAAGCTAACTAGAGATTTCATAGCTAACTGGACCCAGAATCAAAAACCTTTTCAGAATCAGCACCCTAATTGCGTAACACACGATCAATCAGGATCGGTTTCATTTTGACAGTTCAACAACATTCATTGCGTTATTTACGTTATGTACGAGCAGACAAATTCATCGAACTTATGAAGCAATGGATTAGCAATTTGCTTCAAAATGATTCAGATTCCGATTGATCGTGTGTTATGCAATTAGGGTGCAGGGCAACCTAACAAACATGAGTTTTAAAAGGTCACAACCCTCGAACAAATGTTCCTTTATAAAAATCCGTACTACCTCTATCAACATCGGCCCTCTATCAGTCCTGGCATTTTTCACCCAAAAGTTGGAGACACATTTTAATTTCAATATTTCGCATACAAAAGGTGAAGTATTTAATAAATGAACAGGCGCTCATAACATTGAAATTCCTTCGACATTTTTGGCTGAAAATTTCCGAAGTTATTGGACAACAGTAGCGTTTGAACGTATCATACTTTTTTATAATAAATACTAGCTGTGCCGTCCGTTTGAAGTTTTTAAATTCCGGGCTGAGAGGTATCCTGTGTTACCTACTAAAAAAATCCTTTGTTATGGTGGCTAGTATCCTTTATTAACAGATACAATTTTTCAGACACTTTTTAATCTACATCCTCACATGATTTGACCAAGGCAATGTCTTTAAAAAACTGACTGAGACTACAGTCACCTCTGAGTTTGGTTCGATGTTTATTCTCAAAGTAGGATAGATAGGTACCACCGACCTCATACAGTTATTTAAATGTTATTGACTTTTAAAAGTGTTTTTGAATTTTTCACCACAGCTCTTATTACATTTTATTTTTTGTTTCAATATAAAAATGAACCTAATTCTCTTACTTTAACGTTTGTAACTTTAGTGATTAAAGATTGTACAATTACCGTATTCACACTTACAAGAATTGCGTTAATTAAGATTTTGTATGAGGTACGATGGGACTGGCATACATAGTTGTGTAAAAGTCCCTAATTAAAAATAAAGAGAAAAAAAAAGAATTGCGTGTCAGAAAAACAGAGCAATTAATAGCGTTCTTGACCTGCAATAGAAGTTTTCACTATAAGAAAAACTATGTCGATCGGTAAATAATCGACCTATCAATACTAGATCATGTTGATAGATTCAGCATATCTAGTCACGGACCACTGCCAAGGTGCGATGACAAGTTTTTTTTTTTGTTAGCCTATTTTGTGTCCCAGTGCTGGGCAAAGACCTCGTCTTGTTCCTTCCAAACCTCCCTGTCTTGTGCGATCTTTGGCCAAGTTGGCTCTGCAAATGATATTAGATCATCACACCACCTTCACCTTGGTCTACCTGATGACAAAATTAACAGATAATTATTATAGAACAATAGGGAGAAGGACTATTACAGGACTATTAGGAAGGGCGCTTACCATCAACGATTGCATCTCTGCTTTCCATCAGGCGGGTATCGCAGTCAAGCACTAGTTTATACCATAAAAAAAAAACTATACTCAGCAGTGGGTTGAACAAGGCTGCCAATGATGATCATGATGAAGCAGGGCACAATAAGTAGTTGCCTTTATAACCATACAAAATGCGCTGTCATATTTTGAGCTTAACCGACAAAACGCTTGCAAAACGAGGGCCGTATCAGCCGGAACATGCCCATTACCTACTCAATGTAGGACGCTCCAACAAATGGTCCCGATAGGGCTATAGTGACCGCACTTGGTACAGCTAGGCATAGCCTGATTGATGATTGGAGTACTTTTAATAGTACACTCGTGAATGCTAGCTCTGTTATCCGCCATCTTATTTGACCTTTTCATAACGTAAGTGGCTACAAAGGCTGTATATTTTGTTGAAAATATTTAGCTGAAATTACCTATTTTTGGTTGCCAAATAGCATTGTTGTGTTCTGGAAGTCTACCTATAGCATAACATAGCATAATTAGCCTATAATGTTCCCACTGCTGATACACAGGACACACTGTAAAAAGGAGTGCGCCGTATCCACCATGCGGGCCCAGTGCGGGTAGGTAGATATCACAAAGTCTTCGAATTTTTTGGTTCTAGGACATGCCGGTTTCCTCACGATGTTTTTGAGTGTACCTATCAGTGCTGGTAATTACAAGGCAACCGAAATATTTCAACTTTGCCCCTATAGTCCGCAACGAATTATGATGCTGCAGGTCTGATAGCAATTTCTTTCAAGAAAGTCATCGGGCAGTCTTCGAAAAGAACACCTACTATGTCAAGTTACAATAGCATAGTTCACGTTGTAATCAGTTTCTAAAAGTTATTTTGCTCTAGAGCAACTTTGGAAAACAAGTCGGCAAACTCGTAACTTGTTTTTAAAATTGCAACTCAGTTACAAACCAGACAGGTCATTCAAACTCTTAATATACGGTTCCCCTCGCAATACAATGTAGCTAAAGGCAAAGTTAAATAGGAAGAACAAAGTTTAATGTAGCATAGAGTATAGTTCCCGATGGAAATATATTTTAGTAAAAAGACGAGAACTCGCGGCTTCGCGCCTTTTTTCCAAGATGGCGGTGCACTTTCGCGGGTATCTGGCGCCATTACGGCTTTATCAGAAGGGAATAAGATTCGTTTGATTCTGAAAAAATATGTGGTTGATGTTATGTATACTGGTGAGTTTTGGAACATAGATCACTATGGCAATAATTTTGATCCTCTAACTAAATGTAGTTTTAACGCATATTAACCTCTAGCTAAATGAGTTGTAGGTCGTAGGTACGAACATAGACAGGTGCTAGATTCAATCAATCAATAAACTCAGCCTATCTCAGTCCACAGCTGGACATAGGCGTCTTCCAGGCTGCGCCACAACACCCTGTCCTCCGCCTTCCACATCCAGTCCGTCCCAGCAACCTTCTTTAGGTCGTCCGTCCATCTAGTTGGAGGGCGTCCCACACTACGCTTGCCGACACGCGGTCTGTACTCCAGGTCTCGTCTGCTCCACCGACCATCGGTCCTTCGACTAACATGGCCAGCCCACTGCCGCTTCAGTTTGCTTACTCTGAACGCTATGTCGGTAACTCCGGTTCTTTTCCAGATAATTTCATTCCTGATTTTATCCTTCAAGGAGACTCCGAGTATATCTCGCTCCATAGCGCGCTGAGCGACCTTGAATTTGTGGACCGACCGTCAGTGTCCACGTTTTGGCGCCATATGTCATGACGGGGAGGACGCACTGATTGAAGACCTTAGTCTTCAAACACTGTGGGATAGGCGACGAGAAGACTTGACGGAGTTTTCCAAATGCGGTCCAACCCAACTGAATCCTTCTGTCGGTTTCTTTCTCAAAGTTGTGTCTACCGAGCTGGATTATTTGCCCTAGGTAGACATAATCCTTCACAACTTCGAGAAGCGACCCTTCGATGTGGATTGGACTTGGCAAGATGTGCGAATTGTACATGACTTTCGTCTTGTCCAAATTCATGCTGAGGCCAACCCGCCAACCCGTTCTGGCGGCTGGAAGTCGTCAAATCTCTTGGCGAGACGGTTCATGACGACCCTCGAGAACAACTTGTATACGTGGCTCAGAAATGACATGGGTCTATAGTTCTTCAGGAAGGATTTGTCAATTTTTTTGAAGAACAGGTGGTCCTGTTCTTCAAAAAAATTGACACAGGGTACAACGCCCGAGGCGTAGAGCAGAGGAGCGGTGGTCCGCTCCTCTGCTCTACGCCTCGGGCGTTGTACCCTCTTGGAGGACGGAGTTAAAGAGACTCGCTAGCTCTCTCAGGACTGGAACCCCACCTGCTTTAAGGAGCTCTATTGTTATTTCGGCCTTTTTGTTCTTTAGCTGTTCTAGGGCCGCCCTAATCTCGCACTGGTCGATATCCGGAATGTCCTCCGTGTAGTGGCGCGTTAGTTCGGTTCGATGTCTCGCTGGTTTCACCGTCCGCGTTGAGTAGGTGCCCATAAAAATGCGCTATTTCATCACCACTGCTCTCAAAACGACAATGAAGGACCACATCGTGAGGAAACCGGCATGTCCTAGATTCAAAAATTCGAAGACATGTGAAATCTACAAATCGCACTGGGCCCAGTACCCCCCTCCGAGAAGAGGCCTGTGTCGCAGCAGTGGGAACATTATAGGATGATTATGCTGTAACCTCTAGCTGAATGGATGCTAACATCACATTAAATCTCTCTATCTACCTAGTTAGTATAGTCATTCCTTGTCAATACTCATTTTGTAGAGCCTAACTCGCAACTAATACATACAATTAAAAACAATGAAGTGTGTCACCGGAGCAGCAAATATAATGCAATTTCTATTTACTTAATTTATATTCGCTCGTGCGTGCCGGTCATATAAATGATAGACAATGCCTTTTCATTTATTTAATGAAAAACCATTGATAACATGGCCGGTTTCAGCTAAATTGACGAGACCTGGCACATGCAACTTATGTTTAAAGAAAATTAAATAATAAATACCTACGTCGCGCGTCGGCACATTCATGTTTTTTGAAAATGCATTTTTTACGTGCTTATCTAACACTCCAACCGTAAAAGCACTGCGCATTATTCATTTAAATAAATACTCTGAAAGTAATTAGTAATGCGGACGACCTTGTACTCAAATCATTAATATCGATCAGGGAATCCTCAATGATAATCCGAATGACACAACTTATGTAACGCAAAGACAATCACAAAAGGCTCTATCAAAACTGGCAGATCGACCAACCCGATGACCCACTTCCGCGGGTCATCGACCGTGTGACGTCACGGACGGCCCGCCCCCACCCCCACGCACGTCACCCCGGGGGTGTGTCCCCATCCCGCCGGTTCGAGGTCACATGCCGCTCGCGTTCCGCGCCGTCCGGACGTCGCTTTTGTTAATTAACTTTTTAAAAGCAGTGAGTGTTTAGTGTGATTTTGATTCAGTGATCGAATTGTGATGACGATTATTGGTGAGATTTTATTTATTTTTCATACACAATTTACGCAAACAAACGTAATTTTAATGTGATTAATTTTTAACTTAGGTTATTCTGATACTTAACGCAGTTTTATGACAAATAATGTGTACTTAAAAAGCCTTGTAAACGATCACGCAATACCAACACACCAAAAATTCCTTCTGCATGTTATGTAACACATTTTTACCATAAATGTGACCTTCAGACGACTGTACGTGTTACGCGTAAGTACAGCTACATAATTTTTGTGTTTGATTTCTTTGCATGTGTCCCTTGACAGGCATTTTTTCGGTAACTCGGTACGAAATTGCGATGTTTCGTGTCGTGGGCAACGTTAATCGATTGAGTTTTGCGTTCGCTCGTAAAAATGCCTTAAATACTGCCCTTGATTTTGCAGAAGTTAAAGGATGGGTAGGAACTAACGACTGTACATTATTAGTATGTAAATGTATCTGGGGTCATAAATCAGCTGTTCCGTGCTTCGGTTGAGACGCAAGTCATTTATTTATTGATGGATCACGAAATCAAATTCTCATCGTTATCAGAAATCCTGCATTATTTATAAGCCTGCCACATAAATGAAGGTTTTATGAACATTCGTAGGTATATATGTTGCCTTCAGACAATCTCTACGCTTTTCTTTGATTTACAACTCTTCAAGTCATTGTCTGGTTCAATACTCAATCACTTCTAGGTCTCCAAGAGACTCTTCGTAATATTAGAGACCACAATTATGATGACTGAAGGGCTCATCCTAAATAAGTAAGATTTCTTAACCAATAATCGTCTTGCCCTATCAGAATTTATTTACGGTCGGCGAAGCATATGTTCTTCTTTAATACATCTCTACTATCAGCCGTCATCTCATAAAATCCTCTTTCATTTTTCTCTCTTTACAATGTTTACTTATTAATGTTTAGTCTAATTCTGTTCAGCTATTAAAGCGAGATGACTAACATAATTATTTGCAGTCACGAACGTAAACGTTCATACTATGATTAGTATGGGAACCCACTTACATAAGCTCGTGTTACTTGCTGTGTGTAAAATAAAATATCCTTCATAGCGCATCTCCTTGCAGAAGAATGGCAGCATTGCCAAAATGAATTATTTTATTTTATCCTATTAATATTTTAAACGCGAAAGTGTGAACAGTTGGAACAGGTCCAGCAACATCCTACTAATATTATAAACGTGAAAGTTTGTATGGATGGATGGATGGATGTTTGTTACTCTTTCACGCAAAAACTACTGAACGGATTTGGATGAAATTTGGCACACAGATAACAGGATAACCAGGATTAACACATAGGATAATTTGATCCCGATATTCCGACGGGAACGACCTTTATGCGGGTGAAACCGCGGGTCGCTGCTAGTTTATCGCAATCCATATTTATGTTAGTATACTTAAAAAATATGTGAAAAACCAAAGATTAAAATACAGTTAAATAGTACAAGGTACACATGTACAGGTAGGTATACAGGTAAATCGCAATCACCCGTCAACAATCGTCACGCATAAAGAAACAAATAAAGCGATGGCAATGGTGCAAGTCGTTGTTGACCAAAATACATACTCTGTTCACCCGAAGTATAGACAAGTCTAAACAAACGGTAGTGTAAAGGCTTTGTGAAGGAGCTCGTTCGGGGATATTGTGTAATTATTGGGACATGAGACATTTTGGCTTTGTCTCTGAGATGACCATAGACGACGGTGACCAAGGCTGTTTAGCAGCCTATAACATAAAAACAGACTTCATAATAATATTGACATTATTCTAAATAGCGGAACAACTGTTTACCTTCAACTAGGGATATCGTGTCAAAAAACCATTACCGATCGTCCGAGACTGTAAACAGTAGCTAACAACCAACGTTTTTCTCGTACCAGTCTGGGTCAAAGTACAAAAACAACCTTCCTTGTGCTTGTGCCTACTTCATAGCAATTTCATTCCTCAGTAATAGGTACCTTGTTAATCTTAAACAGTTACTAAGGTATATATTGCAATTTCTGTAACACACCGTTCGATGAATAATTCAACGGTCCTTGAATGTCAAGAATTTCTAGTACCACTATTAAGGTTCCATTGATTGAACTATTGGTATTACTAAACCAAGCAGTTCTTGTGACGCTTTAAATGTTTCAAGAAAACTACTTACATATTTTATTTAAAACTAGCTTCTGCCTGCGATTTCTGTCCGCCTGGTAGTCAACCATGAAGCATATCCTATGGCAGGTACTCGCCAATAATGTACCTTTCTGTCAGTGAAGGAACTGAATTTTTGTAATCGGTATCGGATCAGTACAAGCTTCCAGAGCCTCTTACCGAACCATTAAATAAACCTTTGTGCCTTTTTATAATACCACTCGTTAAGATTATACTAGCAGCGCCCTGCGGTTTAACCCGGATAAGTGTCAATTCCGTGTAAAAGTGTTATTCTGATGATGCATAACTGTTCTGCTATTACTGTAAAGTTTCATTAAAATCCGTGTTTTGCGTGAAAGAGTAACTAACAAACATCTATCCATCCATCCTCACAAACTTTCGCGTTTATAATATTAGAAGGGTGTAAAATTTATTTAGCTTTACATATACTAACCCACCCATATTGTTAAAAAGGTAAAATCTATATAATGTTGAGGACTGACTAAGGAAATAACCTGAAATCGTCAAAACGTATGACTAATAAATGCTATTTAAATTTAACCAATACTAGAAAAATTTAAAAACTATGAATCAATATTATAGTTGGTATTATCAACTCTATCTGCTGCTGGGGAGTTTGTTGCGCCACTTCTTCTTCCCAGCGATAACACTAGGAAGTGGTGACGGGCGGGCGTTTTTGGGGGACTGTCTTTTGTAATTTTGACGTTCGAAAAGTACTGATTCTCAGCCTAATTTGAATAAATGACTTTTGATTTTGATTTTCTATTTACTGGACAGCAGTAATTTTTACTATTTTTCTTTATTAAGTATGTGTAAGGAGTCTAGCTCACGAAAATATTGTAAAATAAATGAAGAGTCCTCACAAACCTTCCTACACGAGTGAGTGACGTTTCAACTACAACTGTCTAGAATACGCAACAGTCCACTCACAGTAAAGGAAATAGATTTACCAACATCAATGAATCTGCCATCTTTTTCTTCAACGTCGTGCGAGTGAGATAGTGCACTTTATGACGTCACAGGACTTTGCGTGTCCTACTTATTGCTCCAACTAAATTACATTCCAACTTCATTGTCTCGTGTTCTTCAAGTAGCAGTTCATGCGGAATCACCGTTATCTTCAACTATTCAAGGTCTATTGTTGCATAAATTGTTACAGGTTTCCCTTGCACAATTTTATGCTCCGTTCGATTCTGCGGCCCTAGTACTTGAGTCTGGAATGTAGGTCGATTTCTCCATGAATGGTCTGTTGAACTGTAAACCGGAGTTTAATGGTGGTACTAATGGGATAATCCGGAGACTTTAATGTTATCCGGAAATATTTTCAGAGCCTTTGAAGGGTTGCAAACGTTAATGATTGTGAATGTTAAGCCGCTGTGAATACCAGTGCTTCAATATAGCCATTCCTGTTCATGTTACATGTTTTGATGGCTCAATTCTGGGCATTTGTTGGGCAATTGTGTGAATGCGATGAGCTCACCTTTGAGGGCTGTTGATTACAGAGAACATTTAATGCAATGCGTACTAAAAACATCCAAAACGCATTCAAGGATATATTTTGTACATATTTAAGTCAACCAGCTGAAAAAAAAAAGCATTAGGGCTGGACAAAGCTGAGAAAACTGAAAATCAAAACTGCTTTTGGCAGGCTGTGAGTCATACGCGCAGACACTTCTGTCATGCCGAAAAAACTGCACTCTTTTTATACTTAACCCTGAAAACTATACCCACAGTTGTTGCTAGCCAAAGTACACGTAAATATTTTTTGTTCAAGTATAATTTTCTTGTAACACGACGTGGACTTTGTCATCGATTGAATTAACTCGAAAGCCTTGGAGTTGGAATAGACTGCGTTTAAGTACGGCTCTAATAACAAACTGTTAACGCTTTGTAAGTCAAAACTGACAGTGTAATTGCTTACCATGGAATATAGGTTAAAGGGTTATATGGTTTATGCATCTAAAAGACGAAAATTGACAAATGTAGGCATGTTTTTTTTTTGAAGATACAGAACTTCTCCTATACGATCCTTACTGTATACTTATTTCGGTTCGTTTACTTTTCATACATTTACGTACAGACGCCAGCACATCAAGCTACCACAATCTGTCAAATTTATTTAATAGATTTTCAACTTTATCTCTAAAGCATGAAGGTTCAAGGTTGATTGGGAAAATTCGACAGTTTCGGGTAGCTTGACCTGCTGGCGTCTTTACACGCACGCCGGTTGCGAGTACTATGCACCTAACCATTCTGAAGAACATCACATCATAATTTTGTATATTTTTTTATTAATCCTCCCTTTTCTCTTCTTCTCCAGAGCCCGAGGTGTGCGTGATGCGCGCGCCAGGTGCGGGCGGCGTGTCTTGCGCCGGAGTGCCGCGCTGGTCGCACTCGGCGCCCGCGCATCAGGCTGACTACGACAACGTACCTGCTCATACGCACCCCGTGTTTCTGCACGATGATCATGTTAACAGCCGATTTGCTATTTGGTAAGCACAATAAGTTTTTTTACTTTTTGTGGCCGTTTATATGGCACGAGTTTTAGAGAGAGACTTGATGAGACGTAAAACGAAAATTCGATAAAGCTAAAAAGCAAAAAGCTAAAAATTTTCGTAAACTCTATGCACCACCTTACTGTTTCATTTTTTTTTCCGTTTGTTACTTTTTTATACAATTTGTTTTATTTTTAACTGTGTTTAGTTTAGTTTATGATCCTGTACGACTTTTTCTTTCTTTCTTTCACCATATTATAACGGCGACGTCCTTTAATCGTCCCCCCCCCCCCCTCTCTAAGACCGAATTTCGGCCATAGCGGCCAATCTCAACGGAGACCAGCCTTCGACGCCGGAGATATTATAGTTCATAAGTGTGTGCGCATACACAGGTACACCCTCTCATCTCTCACTCTCATAGTCCGATGGGACGTCACGTGATTCGACACGACCGGAGAGAGATCAGGCGCAGGACCAACGGCTTAACGTGCTTTCCGAGGAACGGGGGTATCACACCGCTCACTTCCAAACTCCCGGCTGTTACTGAAAACGACGACGACGGTGACGTCCTTTACACAGAGAAGAGCTCTGGACACCACTCGGAAACTTATCATAGTTCAATGTATGAGTTGAACGGAACGGACCCTGAGGCAATAGATAATGGGTAGCGGGATCGTCCGAAAGGGTTACCGCTGCCCTGGAACATAAAGGGCTAAGGAAGGAACACGGGTGGGTTTTAGTCAGTAAGAGTCACACTCCCTTCCGCTCCACCCAGAGCGGGAGCGGGAGTCATTTGATCATCCTCAAAAAAAAAAGGCAATAGATAATCAGCCTATGCTCCCACTGCTGGAACACAGGCCTCCTCTTGGTGAGGGACCGTGACGCAATGTCATTAAATGTCGCAAACTCATTAAATATCATAATATTTTGGAAAATGAATTTCAAATTGTCGAATGGTGCTTTCTGTCACCAAATCCGTTTCTATGTTCTGCCCTGTGGTTTACTACTACTACACCTGAGAAAACTCCGCAAAACAATCAGCATTTAAAGGGCAATGGACCATCTGTTTTCCACATCTATCCTCTGATCAATCAACTCAGCCTATCGCAGTCCACTGCTGGACATAGGCCTCTCCCAGACTGCGCCATAACACCCTGTCCTCCGCCTTCCGCATCCAGTCTGTCCCAGCCACCTTCTTAAGGTCGTCGGTTCATCTAGCTGGGGGGCGTCCCACACTACACTTGCCGATACGCGGCCTCCACTACAATACAATAGGACTCGTCTGCTCCACCAGCCATCTGTCCTTCGACAAACATGGCCAACCCACAGCCACCCTCTTCACATATTACGATTTCCTGTCTAACCTTCATTCCTCACGTTTCAGGCAAGGTGACATATCGGCTTTGGAAGCTGATGCCATCACGAACACCACGGATGAAACCCTGACGGAGTGCAATGCCGTCAATGAGCGTATTCTTCAAGTGGCCGGACCTGAGCTCAAGGAGGAGATCATTACCAGGGGATATGGTACGAAAACGATCATCTTCTTTTCTCGTTTGGACGCGTAACCTGTTACCATGGATTCTGTGCATGATTCTCCCCCTGCGATGAAATTAGAAGGAGGTTATTAAAAAAACAATCTGGTCTATACATTTTGACCGCGCACTTTTCTATGATACCTACAGCAGATTTTTTTCTTTTTGATAATCGACGAAAAAATTTATGCTAGGGATTCTAGAATCATGTGCTGAATTCATGGTTACAGTTTGCGCGTCGATATTCCTGCCACCCTGTATGTATTAATCATAGCCAGTCAAGACAGTCAGCCGGTAGCAAGTCTGACTGCCTTAGAGGCTAGGGACTAGGAAGGTGTTTTATGATGGAAAATAAAATCATCGTTATGAATGGGAGACACAGAGCAGTAGTTGTCCAGTGGAAACGGTGACCTACGAGTTGTAGGTCGTAGGTTCGCCCAGCCAGGGACTTTACCTAGTGTAACTTATTTCACTACACTGCTCTGCTCTCAAAACGGTAAAGAAAAACATAGTGAGGAAACCGGTATGTCCTTGAACTGAAAATTAGAAGACATGACATCTACCATCTATGACATCATGGACATGTGACATTTACCAACCCCCACTGGCCCGCGTGGTGAGCGGCCCACTACCTCTCACAGAGCGGCCTGTGTCCCAGCAGTGGGAACACTAAAGGCTGATTACACTATGCTAGGTTTATGCTATGAATTAAATTCATTCGCTTAAACATTTAGGTATGAATGGCTAACTGCCGTTTTAAAAGTGACAACTAGCGCCATCTATTGGCGGCAATATGTAACAATGCTCAACTTTAATCTCAGTGAGGTTGTTGAATCAATACGGTTTATTTTATTTATGAATAAAGCTTAAACTTTATTGATCAATGTGTTTACGTATTAGTGAACGCATAAAAGTGTAGATATAACACTAACTGAGGGCACTGGCATGTAAAACGTATAGATTTAAACAGTCTTAATGCTTTTCATGTTCTCTTTGCAAGCGCAGCTCCTGTTTCTGCTCTTTTTTGGTGTTAATCACACACCAAAAATAATAAATTTAGATTTAACTTAACGTCTATAAAGTAATAATTGGCCTGCAGAGCATTTCGGTCCTGAAATGAACCATATTTATTTCCTTCTTCCAGAGTGTCGCACTGGCGAGGTGGTCCTGACGCCCGGGTTCGGTCTGCGCTGCCGGCACATCATCCACACGGTCAGCCCCAAGTACGTCGCCAAGTACCACACCGCGGTCGACACCTCGCTGCACAACTGTTACAGGTAAATAATAAATCCTATCTTACTAATTAAGGTATTATAAACGCGAAACTTTTTGAGGAGAGATGGATGGATGTTTGTAACATTTTCACGCACAAACTACTGAACGGATTTGGATGAAATTTGGCAAACAGATAGTTTATAATCAGGATTAATACATAGGATACTTTTTATCCCGATATTCCCATGGGATCAAAGCTTATGCGGGTGAAACCGCGGGATGCAGCTAGTAATATTATAAACGCGAAAGTTTGTTTAAATAGATGTTTATTACTCTTTTACGCAAAAACTACTGAACGGATTTGGATGAAATTTGGCACACAGATAGTTTTTAACAGGATTAATACATAAGATATTTTTATCCCGATATTCCCAAGAGATCAAAACTTATGCGAGTGAAACCGCGGGGCGCAGCTAGTAAATAAGTACTATTTTAATTAGGGAATCTAACCACCTTTTCTCCGAGGTTTTCAGTTGAGAAAAATCACCGAGAGAAAACACGAGTAGAACAACTTTTTCAAAAAACATAGTGTACCTAATTAATTAAATATTTTTTGGTGTCTAACTTGCTAAGTAAAGTCACTGAGAATCACGTGTTTTTCTAGTGTTTGTTAGTCATCATCTGCCTAGCCTTTTCCCAACTATGTTGGGGTCGGCTTCTAGTCTAACCGGATGCAGCTGAATACCAGTATTTTACATGGAGCGACTGCCTATCTGACCTCCACAACCCAGTTACTGGATAATACGATACCATTTAGTAAGACTGGTTGTCAGACTTTCGGGCTTCTGATTACCCGTAACGACTGTCAAAGATCCACGAATGACAGCCGGGACCAACGGCTTAACGTGCTTTCCGAGGCACGGAGGGGTCTCGGTATGTAAAGATAGTCACCCATCCACAGACCAACCGCGGCAAGCGTGGCTTAACCTGACCGATCGACCTGTGCGGCTGTTATTATTTAGCCACTGGCCCCTCCTAGTGTGTGTTAGTATTAGACCTTATTTTTAGTTTACGGTACCCCGAGTGCTCAATAAAATAGGTATAGGGTGGCAGGGATCGACGAAGCCATCATACACCCATGGTAACAGGTTGCTCTGTTGGTTGCGGTTGTCTCTGCCACCCTGTAAAACTCTAAAAGCATTTTAATATTCATTTATATCTCTAATTTATCAGAGCGCCTGTGAATAGTTTAAAGTTACGAAATGTTACGTTCATACGTTAGCAAAAATAAATAGTTTGTAGGCGCTTTGAATAAAAACCTAGTGCCAAGACATCACATTGGGAGGTTCTTCCTGCATAACCAAATCTATAATCTAAATGCAGCCCTTTGCTAACCTCTAAAGGGCCTCCTAAGGCCCTTTATACACGGCACGGTTTTATTACGATATACACCGCGCCATAAAAAAACGTGTCCGTGAATAACCTTCCATAGTGATCCATAATTCCATACATACATACAACACTGACGATCGTGCTTTCACACGGCGAATAAACCGTTGTTTTGCACGGTAAGAAAAACGTGTGTGCACAAGGGGCCTCAGGCCCCTCGCCCACGGCGACTGTAGCGCTGCAGTAGCAATGCTGTCGCGCGTTCGCATCGATACAGTCGCGATGCGGTGGCTAGCTGTTTGCCCTCGCCCACAGCACGATTCTCAGTCACGATGCAAACGCGATACTGTCACGCTTCTGTCGCGAGGCAAACGCGATTCAGTAACGGCACAAAAATGCCACAGCTGCAAGATGGACTTCGTTGAGGCAACATTAGTCACGTTGTCTTTTTGCTGCTTTTAAGAAAGCAGCCGAAGCGTGGACAGCCGAAGCGTGGGCAACGAAAGCGGTCGCGCGTTTGCATCGATACAGTCGCCAGCCTTTTACGCCAGGTGAATAGCCGTCAGCTTGCTTCTGACCATCGATATTGACATGTTGTATGTTTATGTTCCAGGAACGTGCTCTGCAAGGCGGCCGAAGTGGGCGCGCGCTCCCTGGCGCTGTGCCTGATCTCCGCGCCGCACACACAGTTCCCGCCTGATCTAGCAGCTCACGTGGCTCTGCGTGAGTATGCTATTGTATTTATTTCTTGTCACACCACCTGCTTGCTAATGTCAAATTATATGGTGTGCATAACTCCAGCTTCCTCATATGTGATAGAATAATTCTACCTATGCCAATATTTAAGGCATAATAGCTGCAATCAAAGTTCACAGTCTTAATTTAGCTGCCACAAAAATTTCGTAATATGAGTTGATTTCATGCAAAACTAACCTAAAGCAAGGCATTAAAATAGGGCACGCCACGATAGCGGCGGTAAGACCCCTCTTTGAGGAGTGGCTAGAGAGACGTCACGGCGTTCTCACCTACCGCCTGACGCAGGTCCTCTCCGGACACGGATGTTTCGGGAGGTTCCTGCACATCATCAGGCGGGAGGAGACGCCCGGGTGTCACCACTGTCAGGATCGCCCAGAGGACACGGTGGAGCATACGGTGGAGGTCTGCCCTGCTTGGGCAGAGCACCGCCGTGTCCTCGTAGAGGCGATTGGCAGCGGCGGCGACCTCTCGCGTCCGGCCCTGGTTCAAGCCATGGTCCGGGGTGAGAGGGAGTGGGAGGCAGTCACCTCCTTCTGCGAAGCAGTCATGCTAGCGAAGGAGGAGGCGGGGTGGGCGAGGGAACGCACCTTGCGCACCTCACGCCTCAGCCGCCGAGGGAGACGCTCCGGGCGTCGGGAGCCGCGTGACGACTCCCGGCCACCGTAGGCGCGGGCTTGCGGGCGGAGAGTAATGGGTAGCTCTCCGTCCGATCAGGACTAGGCCCGTGCCGGACGGCGTGTACGTGTTCCACGCGCGCCTCAAAGAGATGTCAGCAAAAGCGACGAGGCCTCATAGGGCCGAAGCCTGCCAGGGTAGCGGGAACATCCGAAAGGGTTTACCGCTGCCCTGGAACATAAAGGGCTAAGGAAGGAACACGGGTGGGTTTTAGTCAGTAAGAGTCTGACACTCCCTCCTGCTCCACCCAGAGCGGGAGGAGTCATTTGATGACTTCCCATCCTCAAAAAAAAAAAGGCATTAAAATTCTAGTCTCTAACCAGTATATTTTTGAATAAACTAAAGCAGTACTTAATTAAAAAAAGCTATTACACAATACAAGAATATCTAATGGATAAAATCCAATAATATTAATACATAACTGTGAATAACAGATATTTTTTAACAAGTAAAATAACAAAAATAAATTATACTATTAGGTAATATTTAATAATGATAGTACATACTCGTACATTAATCGCTCAAACCCCGCTATTGAAACACAATTGATTTTTCTATATAATTAAATAAATAATAAATGAGATATATAAAATATTAATTGAATAAGTAAATAAATAAATGTAATATAAAAACATACATAGATAATAGGATATAAAATAATTCTGATGGATAAATTCATTACTAACAATACATAATTATGAATAAAAGATATATTTTAATAAGGAAAAAATATTATTGTTAATTAATATTATATATATAAGATTATGTGAATGAATGGAAATATAAATATATAGGTATGAAATAATTAATAGGATACAAAATAATTCTAATTCTAACTACAAAGTACTTAATTAATAAAAGCGCTCTTCCTCTCTCAACCTATTTAAAATTTGCTGTGCCCGACAGGGTCCATAATTGTTTCTATTATTTTCTTTATTTACCACCTGTAATTGTACATTATGGATTGCAATAAACGATTTGATTTGATTTGATTTTAGGCATTAATATTGTACTGGTTTTCATTATGACCCGCTTCGCTCAGGAGTTAAGTTAGAATCCTTACGTTGGCGATTCATATATATTGCCGTGATTTAAGACACTGCTTTATCTCTTTAGTGGACAATCTATTTACTTGTAGTAATGTGATAAAAAGGTCCATAGACTAAGCCATGCTCAGTATGAACCTGCTAGACAGAGTATGTAATACCAAACTCGTCGTCGGACGAAAGTTAATGGTGTTAGAAACAGCCGATCGATTCTGTAAAAATCTCACCGTGAAAAGTTAAGTGAAGTGAGCTTAGAGTGAGCTGCCAATAGTGTCAATTCCTAGCATTAGTTGGAATGACAGCTCACTTCACCTAAGTTTTTACGGTGAGATGGTTACAAAATCGCACTGCAGAACCATACTTACTTACTTCTTGTGATACTTTTACTATGTTTTCTCCTACAAGATGGGTAGGCATTTTAGGTACTTATCAAGCGGGTCTCCTGCTTGTTTATTGGTCATAGTATGGTCAATAAACAGTTATCCAAAACGCATCTGTTTATGTCATAAAACGCATCAAAGAGATATTGAAATTTAGGCGTCAATCTTTGGACACATGCTTCCTTAAGCATCGCTACAGCGACTAGTTGGTACCATGTGAACCTTTTACCATCGTCATAACTTCCGGCTCCGGTGAAAATGTAGGGTGTCTCGAACGCTTAAAAAGAAAAGACAATCGCCAAAAATCCCTAAATGCAATAGACGTGTCTCCGCAGGCACGATCCGCCGCCACCTGGAGCAGCAGCGCCTGCCGGCGCTGGTGATCCTGTGCTGCGCCTGCGCGCCCGACGCGGCGCTGCTGTGCGCGCTGGCGCCGCTGTACTTCCCGCGCTCGGCGCGCGAGGCCGACGCGGCGCGCTGGCGCCTGCCCGACGAGCGCGACGCGCTGCACGACCGCCGGATACGCATCATACACAACCCGCACTCGCATAACTCCGACACTAGTAAGTGGTTTACACTATTACTGCCATACCCATGAGTCTGCCTCCTCAACTCCTGCCACTTAAAATGCGAGAGCGGGCGAAGCGAGTTTAGAAATTAGCGACTCGACTCAGATAGGTTAGGTCCATTTTTCGGTGTTTGGTATCCATTTACAAAATGATTTGTTAAGTGTGATGCGACAGACTGGCAATCAAGTAAGGTCTTTTGTAAACACACGTTTTTCTTGCCGACAAACCTACGGCTTATTCGCCGTATGTAAGCACGGGCGTCAGTGTTGTATAGATCACTATGGAAGCTTGTTGACAGACATGTTTTCTCTATAGGGCGCGAATTATACGCCGTACTGTAAAGAAACCATGCCGTGTACAAAGGCCCTAATGGAATACCACAAAACAAATCTTCACTATCTTTACGACAGTTAGCACACAAAGCATTCAATAGAGAAACTACATAAAGATAGAAGAGCACAACGGTACTCCATAAGAAATTTTCAACAAACCTGCGACAGGAGAGTCTGATGAGAAACTTTTGCAGTGTATAAAAACTCAATACAGGAATCCAGGGAGTCTACTCTCTAAGCACGAAGTCCGTAGTTACAGGCGTTACCCACTCCGTATCATCTACGAACACAAAATTACTTCGGGGTCCGAACAAAAAATATGACAACACGGTTTGACAGTTCTCAGTCCTTACTCCCGATGTATTTTTACCCGTTCGATAAGTTTATTAATCGGGAGTAGGGTTTATTCCTATGTATCGAACTGCTTTCGTACGGGCCCATATCTTTGTTAAAGGAAATATAAAGTAGACCCCTGTTATGAAACTCAATTTTATTGTCCATCCATCTGCTGGCTGTTCCCTACACGTAGGTACCTACCTAATTGATTGGATCTGTACTGGAAATTGCAGAAAAACCATCTACTACGTTTTGGTACCAAGTAGTCTCATGCGTACTATATTTTTATCCTTCGCGAAAAACAAGGAGCCGATAAACATTTTTAATTAAATATTGTTTGCATCGATATGAAACACATTGGAAGTTACGATGTAGCAAAGATTATGACAGATAAAGATTAACGAACCGTAATTACGCACTATAAAGGGTGGCACTGATTGATTAAAGATAAGGGTTTTATACGCAGTCGATAATAGTTCTGGAAATACACGGTGGCAGGGACGCGTATATGGAATCTATACCTTCAGCCAACGCTAGAGCATTGGCTGAAGGGCCCAGAAACATGTTGCTTGTTGAGTTCAGCTATACAATAAAAATATATACGCCCGTGTTAGGGATTTCAAGAAATACCCGCCCTTTTTCTGGGGTAAACTTTCATGTAGGACACACCATTTTGCTATACTGTAATGTATACGCGTTTCACTGGCGAGCGAAGCGAGCTCGGGACATGGGGCACCCCGACTCGGACAGGTTAGGTTCGAAGGGGATGACGGGGACTCAAGTGAGCGAGCGAACGAGCCCCCGTGTAATATTTTTTATATAATGACCAGCGAAATATGTAGGACGTCTGAATCGTCGGGGTTTCAGAATGAGTTGGTTGCGCGTCGATGTCCCTGCCACCCTACAGAGTAAACAAACGACGAATTATTCGATTGATCAATCGATTTGCAAGGTTTAGGAGAATAATGCTAAGCCAAATAGCCAAGAAAGAAATAATGAATCTGAGAATCCAGCTACGTGATAGCATACATACATAAGTCACAATTTCACAAACCTATTTTTGGGGCCATGGGATGACAGTCAATATAATCTACATTATCCCAATACACTATACCTAGGTAGGTAATAATATAGTTGGTACAGTAGATAGAAGCCTCTTCATCAGAGAGAAAATGACCGCTGAGGTTCTACCTGGAAACAAATAGAATCATCACGAAATCTACTGAATTTCGTTAATACGTCACCTTATTTCAGCATGCCCCATATTGCTAATCACAAATGACTCATAAAAAAGTAAACATGTCTGTATACGTAACGATTGCGCATCAGGATGATTTTAGTTTAATACCCAAAAATATGATAATACGAGTACGAGTAGTACAACGCATTAATATCGGCCTTTACATCCTTTCATCATGTCCTTAAAAACAATATCCGGATAAAACCGAAACACCAGTCACGATTCAGCCCTAAATCACACCAATAGGTAAAAACATACATGCAAATTCCACCTATAAAGCTATTAGTGTTAAAGGTGATATTCACGTTTTTAATAATGTAAGGATGTTATACCTGTGTGACTATGTTTACAGCAAACTAATCTAAGATAAAGCATACATATAAATGTGTTATCGGCATATTGACGCATTCAGTATTATCGATCATCGGTAAAACGTCGCTCCGTGAAAGAGTATTTTTCTAAACAGTTCTATTAGTGATTGTGACAATGGAAATTGGGAATAAAATGACAACTTTGCAGATGAAGGCGCGGCCTACTGGTGGGTAGTTTGATATTTTTACGTTATAAATAAGAGGATTATCCTACTCGCTATGACGCATTGTCTAGTAACAAAAAGAGGAGAAGAAAATGTGATTAACAATAACAACCAATATCTACTTAGAACTTAGGTCTTTGCTTAGCTTGCGGTTACAGAACTCCGTGCTTAACACTACGTTTAAGATATATGCAAGTTTAGATCTGTCATCTAAAATTGCATAATATTATAGCAATCTTATTTCATAAACATGAACTTATTGCGTCAAATCGCTGAAATATAGAAACAAGGATGGTATTCTGGAATCATGATCTTTCCTTGTATGAACATAGGCTTTTGGCAGCACCTACTACTTCCAGCAGGCTTGTTATAGGTAATATGTGTTTGGACTACGTGGAAAGATAATCAACCTTAGAAACTTTTAAGGGTTGATTATGTTGGAGAAGAAGTTAGGACTGACTGGTAATACCTACATCATTTTAACCATCCTCGTCCTTCTCAAGAAGGACACAAATTCAACATTCATCTTCCTACACTTTGCCTTGTGGGTGTTAAGACTGACTGCTTGCGTTTGTTTGCTGCATACCATAACCAATCTTGTCTCCTTTCCAAGGAGCACTAATAGACATCATTCGTGATCTCCTACCTTACCCAATCTGCTGTAATGTCCAAAGTGTCCATGCACCTGCATTTCCGAGGACCTAAAAACGCCACTTGGCATAGCCATCAACTGGGGCTAACTCATTTAACACAATATACATTTACCATCGAATCGAAACTAAATGCCCATCCCCATTTTGGTTGATGTTATCTAAGTTAGACAATACTGCAACAATCTAGAACAGTATGTACAAAGACTAGAAGCTTTTTCTGTTATCGGTTAAATAGGTAAATACTGAAATTAGTCACGTACCTGAAAATATTATACCTATTAATATGAGCTGAAAATATTTCGTTCGATTTAAGTAGAACAAATTTTGTTATCTACAGATAAAATTTCTCTTTTGTTTTGATTACTTTTTAGTCTTGATTGACCTTAATTAGTCTTTGAAGCATCACCGGAATGTTCTAGAACCAAACATTCAAAGACATGTGACAACTACCAACCCGCACTGGGCCCGCGTGGCGGATTACGGCCCACTCCCTCTAACCGAGGGTAGGCCTGTGCCCCAGCAGTGAGAACATTATAGGCTGATTATGTATGTGTGTTGTAGGATTTGAAGACGTGCAACTACTTCTGTGTTCATCAATCTCAAGAATTAGACCATATTTCCTATATTTATGCGAAATTCTCATGAACATATTTCTCTATTAGAAGGATCTCTGGGAAGTGGGCAAGAATCAGACAGCAAAAGAACCAGCTCCTATTCAGCTTCTTGTTTCAACATTGCTTCTGACTTAGAAGCAATGTTGAAATATATTTGTATTCCCTACAGGATCTTTGGAAAATATAAATCGACCTTAGTTCATAAAAAATGATTTTGGCGCTAATCTCTTTTATTTATTTATAAATACTTTATTGTACACCACAAAAATATATAGCATAAAAAATACACGACACACTACAAAATATACAATGGGCGTCCTTATCGCATTACTGGGATCTCTTCAGGCGACCTTAGAATGGACAGTGATTTTCCTTGACATAAAATGGGACTGTCGTTGGTGCAAACATTATGTATACAATAAACTAAAATAGATACACAAATATATACATATCCAAAATTATAGATACATACATACTATATACAAGCAACGAAAAGTAAAAGAAGACTGTAGATGACTGCAGTTAGGACAACAGGATCACAACGACAAGTAGTGCTCCTTTACAAGTCTTTTGAACACCTGTAACGACTGCGCGCGTTTTATTTCAACTGGCAATGCATTCCACAAACGAGCGGCCTAGACAGTAAAGAATTTATCAAGGAAAGTTGTGGAATGCATTGGCATTTTGAGCTTCAAGTTATCTTATGATCTTAACAATTTAGTGTGGGAGTCGCAAATAAACTGAAATCGTTTCTTGAGATAGAGAGGGGTGGAAGGGGAAAAGAGCACATTAAACAGAAGGGAAAGAATATGAGCATTCCGGCGAAGGCCTTTTTTTATTTCAAACAGGGTTGCTTCCACCACATTGAACAATCCCTACAAAATCCAATCACATTATTTCATAAAAGCTACATTGATTCTTTGTCGTCTCAAACTCGAACTCAAAGCATTTATTTCAATTAAACCATATACAGGCAATTTTGAACTGTCAAAATTAAATAGTCAGTCTGTTAGTCAGAAAGTTGAAGCTAGTTTCCCACCTATGTCTCCTAAATCAATATACTTACTTATTCTAAATACATCACACTTACAAACAGCACATGTCTACCTATCTGTATACAAACATTCAACAATTTCGGCTCATTTTCACTGGTCCTCTCGACAAAGTTACACATTACGCTAGTGTAAGGAGATGGTGCTCCCAAAGTGAACCTACAAATGTCATTCTGCAATTTTACGGCACTGAATATTTTACGAGTGTTATTCGAGATGGTGGACTTACATTGTGTTATTAGTGAATATGAGATTAGTGATAAGAGTGATAGTGTATTATTTAGATGACAGGATTTATTAGCTGGATCTGTAAACAAATCTAATTAGATATGGCCGAATTACACAAAGTGATCTCTATTTTTTAATTAAAACTTACTTCATAGGCTTTAAGTTTTTATTTTTTTATTATCAGTACATATAGTAAAAGTCTACACACACAGAGCGCTTAATAAATAAATAAACTGTCAAAATAAAACGGTCACCCATTTTCAAATAAACAGTGAACTGTAATGAAATATGTTTTGCCAAATATTACATTCAGCTCGAAATAAGATAGCAGTTACCAAACTCACCCGTGATTTCATAATGGAGATATTAGAGATACGTTACAGTTGACGATATTATTGTTCAAAGTAACAGTGAACTAAAACACTGTTCGTCAAGTGACAGGTGTTTCCCGCCACGACGCCATCTTGCATTGTCTATGGTTACGTTCAAGAGCTGTCACAGATAACGAATAGGATGTACAACGAAGCGTTTGAATGCGATCGTAAGTTAGTCGGGTTGTCACTAAGTTGATGTTATAACAAAAGACATTCATGTACTCTGAATTATAATAATGTTTCATGAATACATACGTATAACACAACAGAACACGTACTCATGTACGTTTAAACACATAAGGACCTTCCTATGAGCCTTCAAAGTATCAAGCGAAGCTTATATTTTCCTATTGAAACGAATTTACAATGTTTTCTTTTTAAAATACTTTTCAACCTAGGTAGGTATACCTATACCGACCGGATTATTTCCACTATGTTTTTCACTAATAGAGTCACGAAATATTTTTCAGCAGAGTACGAAAATAATGTACCTATAATTACGTCGTTTGTTGTGTATGTATGTATGTTTATAGACGTGCTCGCCATTAGCAATCAAAATAAAACTATCTACAACTTTCAGATTTGTTTTAGTGTGCGATCGTCACTTAGACGCATTATAGCTAACTTTTATATTTTAATCCAGCTTTAATACGAGTATTTACTTACCACCAGCAAGAATTTCAGAAATATTTTTATTATTGCCTTACTTTTATAAGCTATTACCAATATTTGATTAATCATTAGTTATGTCACTCGTACTATCATTAACTACCATGTAGGTAAGTTAAAACAATAAATCTTATCACATTACGTTTGCGCATTGCAGATTTTTTAGTATATCTACCGTACATAATTTCCTTAAACAAAAACTAGGCTACGCAATAATAATGTTTCCCTTATCGTTAAATAAACAAATGTTTGATTTTATGATAGAACTAATACTAGATAAGTAAAACAGTAATATGTGTTTTATCCGGAATCACGTCATTAACTCTCGCCGTAGAAATGTCACCTCAAGTTTCACACACACATCTCACACAGGTTAACATGCGCAACGTGACAAAATTCTGATTCAGATTCAGATTTATTTATTTGCCATCAATGTAGGTACAAGTTTAAGATGATACAATAGCTGAAGGTTACCGCTACATTCTACCTTACGGCATGCAAATTCATAGAAACTAATATATTACATTCAATATTATTATAAATTAACAACTAACATGTCATTCTAATTAACACAAACAGACATAAAAAGAAGGAAATAATAATAAAGTAATAATAATCACACATAGTCAATTGCACATAAATGAATCTTGTCAATAAAATGAATTTCATTGGAATTATAATTAAGTGAAATATTATTTTACAAACCTAATGTATCTGTCATCCCATTAAGTAAATCTCACTGAAACGAGATAATTTGTTGAAACTAATATACAGGATGGCACGCACAAACTGTAACCATGAATTCAGTACATGATTCTAAACACCCTAGTGTAGAAATTTTTCGTTGGTTATCAAAATAATAATCAGCTGTTTCATAGAAAAGTGCAATACCTACGCGGTCAAAATGTATGGAACAACTACCTAATTAATTTTTTAATAACAGACGAAAAATTTCAACTCATGGGGGTTCAGGATCATGTACTGAATCCATTGTAATAACCCCTTGTCCCTGCCACCCCGTATACCTACTTATAGAGAAAAGATTTGATCTTTTGTATTGTTACGCTTCCTCGCTGAAATGGCTGAATGGATTTGAATGAAATTTGGCACATGGTTAGACCATGACCTGGATTAGGATATTTTTTAATCCCGATATTCCCACGGGATCGAGACTTATGCGGGTGAAACCGCGGGGTGCAGTTAGTACCTAACATGTTCACTCATGGCCACGTCTCGTCTTGGGGATAGCATCTGCGGAGCATGAGCGAGTAACTCCGCACTTTTAACTCATGGTAGTAGCTGGGCAACCACTTGGTAGTACCTAGTAGGAGTAAAGTTCAACATAATCTTCCTTTCTCCTTGACGGAGAAATCCAAATCCTCATCCAGGAGAATTTGTATTAGACTTCTCCAGTAGAGAAAAAAGATCTGCAAACTCAAACTTAAAACATTAGAGGCTCTTTTGAATTGTCAAGGAGTCGGGGTCAGAAAGTTGAAGCTCGTTGCCCATTCGAAATAGTAGGAATAGACACTCTTTTAAATCAAAATTAATTACTAAGGAGGACCGTACAAAATGGCGACCATGACTATAGCTTGACCAAAAGCGCTGTACCGCGCCTTAGGTATGTGCGTGGCGAGACGGGGGGCAGTGCAGGCCGCTCATTCGTCATCGCTCACGGCGTCCCGCCCCCCGCCTCGCCGCGCTTTCCTCCCGCCTCGCCGCGCATTCCTAAGGCGCGGTACAGCACTTTCGGTCAAGGTATAATAACAACCACACAAAATGTCATTAGCATTACATAGGCTTCATAATATAATGCAACAAAAAAAAACTACTGAGGTCCTTTTAAAATGACTGCGTAAAAAAACTTATTGCTTTGTTTCGACGAACCGCTGGTTACATCCTGCCTGAACATATTCAACAACTAATTCACCTTTCTCTCAACAGCTGAAGACGACACGTCGACATACGATGAGGAGGCGGCAGTGGAAGCGGCCGCAGCATTCGCCCGCGCGTGCGCCCCCGACACGCAGCGCCTGCTCGCGCCCGCCAATGCGCGCCCGCCGTATGAACGGAGACCTCGCATTGATAATCATGACCAGTGAGTACCTTATTATTAAAGAATTTGAAACAAAATCATACGTCCTTGATAAGTGTGGTTGAAGCCCTGAGTCACTTTTACTGACATTAATAGAGCCAATCGCAGTGTTTTGATGGACGTAGATCCCAAACAAAAGGAAAAACTGTTTTGTTTTGTAATACAAGTACATAAATTGCATCGACTCGAAAAAGGAGAAGTTTGTCCGAATCTTTGTTACGACGAATAGCCAGGTAACATCACGTAGAACTGCAACTAAAAAGGAGTAGGTAGGTACCGAAATAGGTAAATTGATACTCAATCTAGATATTTCGCACGCTCAGCATGGGTTGAGAAACCTATCCTTTGTTACTTATCACCACACCTATATTTTTCTTTGCTATACATAAATTGACATAAGGAAACTGCGTCTTCAACAAGGTAAGTGTTAGTAATAGTGGGGTTTATTTATAAACGATAATTAAAGTTAAGTGACGTTTAAACGTCAAAAATATATAGTTAAACAGTCGCTAATCACTACTTTAAGCATCGTTTATGAATAATGGAGATAATTTTTAGTTTTAGACTTGTTTTAGACTGGAATTGGCCATTTCTGACGTTCTTTCAGGATAACATAATTTATGATGCGAAAAAAAACCTTCGAGCATAATACTGTAAAACTTAACAACATAAAATCTTATGATATCAATGTAGTTTTTGAAGCTTGTAAAATATGACTGATGTTCATTTCAGTAGGACCAATTTACCTATATTTAAATACGGCCTTAACAATAACTATTTTGAACAATCGCCCTTGAGTTAAAACGATGAATTATCTACTATACCGGAAGTGTTATGCGAAAAGTTTAAATGATGATGACGGTTTTACATCCCACTCTATTTGGTGGGCCGAAATAGTTGACGTTACAAACAAATTTATTATTGGCCTATTTTCGGTGTCAATTCGGTCTTCAGCAACAAATTCCCTTTCCCTTTCCCTTTCCCTTTCCTTTTCCCTTTCTTTCAATTTTCTTTCCCTATCAGTTTTATCCTTTACTTACAATTAGGTAATTTATTTCATCGCCACCGCTCTCAAAACGGAAGGAAAATATCGTGAGGAAACCGGCATGTCTTAGACCACAAAATTCGAAGATATGTGACATCCACATACCCACTTATTTCCTCTCACAGCGAGGAGACCTGTGTCCCAGCTGTTGGAACATTATAGACTGATCATGTATAAGGTTTTCAAGAACAAATACCAGAATGCACAATCGCTTGCGTCAATCACCCCACGATAATAGAAACAATGAGTAACAATGTTATTTGAAGAAGCTTTAAATAGCATAAATTACTACTGCAGTAATACACCCACAACCTCTATAGTTTCAGAGTATTCTGAAACTATGACTAACGAGTTTATTCCAAGAAACCTTAGCAGGGGGGGGCAGTTTGAGTCATTTCTGTGGCCTACCCAACTGTCCTGTCTTTGGTATTGTTCATCGAATCGGTGAGCTCCTTTGAGTTGAGCTGCACGATTTCTGACAAATATGTGAACTGACTGGACAGTTCCACTCAATCTGTGTAGTACTTTCCTCAAAAGACCATCTCAGACATCGATCTAAATGTTCTTCACATGAACTGACCAAGATTATGTCTGGACTTTAAAAGAGACGGTGACCTCTGAGTTTGTTTCAGCCTTTTTGAACCGCTCACCTCATCTAGTTTGAAAAATATGATTGACGTGTCAGTGTTTGTGCGAACCTACTTACACAAAATAAATCATTTATCAATATTTCCTGATTAAGACTGTATACATCGTGCATTAGCAGCCTATACTGTTCCCACTGCTGGGACACAGGCCTACTCTCAGTGGGATATTATAGGCTGATTATGCTACTGGGCCAACGGTTCCGCAAATACTTACTTAAAGGAATTGCCAGTAACACTAAAACAGCACATAAAACCTTTACATTTTTTTTCTCTTTGAAATAGGACAATTGAATTAAAAATCAGTTGGGGTGTCTGAGGTTTTGCGCATTTAACGTTACACTTTGTATAAAAATAACTACCCGAGTCCGTGGGAATATCGGAAAAGTATTCTATGTGTTGTATGTGTGGTTTGTGTTCTGTTGTATAAGCAATATTACTGTAAAGTTTCATCAAAATCCGTTAAGTAGTTTTTGCGTGAAAGAGTAACACACATCCATTCATCCATCCATCCATCCTCACAAACTTTCGCGTTTTTAATATTATTAGTATTAGTAGAATAGGATACTTAGTATACAGGGTGGTAGGGACATCGTCTCGCAATCTCTAACCTGATTCAGACGATTCAGTTCATATTCTGAACTCCTCAGCGTTAAAATTTTGCGTAGGTTATTTTTTTTTTAAACCGGCCAAGTGCGAGTCGGACTCGCGCACGAAGGGATCCGTACCATTATCTATAAAAATAAATCATGAGTTGATTGAATGAAAGGTAAATTGCGGTTTGTGATTTATGACGTATTAAAAAAAAACTACTTACTAGATCTCGTTCAAACCAATTTTCGGCGAAGTTTACATGGTAATGTACATCATATATTTTTTTTAGTTTTATCATTCTCTTATTTTAGAAGTTACAGGGGGGGGGGACACATTTTACCACTTTGGAAGGTTCTCTCGCGCAAACTATTCAGTTTAGAAAAAAATGATATTAGAAACCTCAATATTATTTTTGAAGACCTATCCATAGATACACCACACGTATGGGTTTGATGAAAAAAAAATTTTGAGTTTCAGTTCTAAGTATGGGGAACCCCCAAAATTTATTGTTTTTTTTTTCTATTTTTGTGTGAAAATCTTAATGTGGTTCACAGAATACATCTACTTACCAAGCTTCAACAGTATATCTCTTATAGTTTCGGAAAAAAGTGGCTGTGACATACGGACGGACAGGCAGACAGACAGACATGACGAATCTATAAGGGTTCCGTTTTTTGCCATTTGGCAACGGTACCCTAAAAAACAGCTGCTTTATAAAAAGGTGCAATACCTACAAATGTTTGAAACAGCTATTACTTTTTTATTTCTACGATACGTCTAGAATCATGTGCTGAATTTATGGCTACCTACAGTTTATGCGTCCGCATGTCCCTGCCATCCTGTATATCGATTTGGACCACGATATGTATGTAATCAGCAGTGCGATTCTGTAACCATCTCACCGTGAAAACTTCAAACTCAAACTCTTTATTGCATTCATGTGTACATTTCGATGTTACAGCTATAAGTCAGTTCCAACATGAAACCCGGTTAGGGCACGGCAACATAATAGTAATGTTACCATGATTTATCTATATTATTATATTTATATTAAAATGAATTGACGTTTTGTTAGTCTCATAAAAAAAAAACTCGAGAACGGCTGAACCGGTTTGCCTAATTTTGGTTTTGAAATATTTGTTGAAGTACAAAGAAGGTTTTAAAACTTAGGTGAAGTGAGCGTGGAGTGAGCTGTCATTCCAACTAATGCTAAGGATTGAGACTATTAATTGACAGCTCACTCTAAGCACACTTCATTCTAAAGTCTAACAAAATACCTACGTTTTTCAGCTTGCGTGGTAATAGACAACTTAAAATATAATTTCTAGATTTTTGATAAGCATAACAAATACTAATTAGCATAAATTTATGATAAATCCTATGCTTTTGACCTAGATCCTGGCATAACAATGGTATATCTTGGTTGATTCAATCTTGTTATTGTTTTACATGCATTCAAGGGTAGACCTTGGCGACCAAGGGATTTTATCAAAGAAACTGCATAAAGGTGTATACACAGTTCCGTGTCAGGGCTTTCGAGGCCCCATTCGGTGGGGTACCTAAGTAATTGCATAACACACAATGGCAATACCTTTAATTTTGACAGTTCAAAAACACTCATTGCGTTATTTACTTTGTTGAGCAGACAAATTGTTCATACAATATGAGCAACGGATAATAAATTTTTGGCTACGTAATTAGGATGTGGGTTCGGTTTAGAGCATTGTTTCATAAGAACATCATTCAAGTGTCGAAACATTTTATACCCAAAAAGTAAAGTGCCAGTAAAAAAAAGTAAAGTACTTAAGTAAAATATTATTTTTAGCATGTTCAATCTCAAATAGCAGCCGAGTGGTTAATTGCAGACTTTCGTTGTAATTATAAAAAATGCTCAAGATGTTATTTTCTATAAGAAAACAGTACGTTTTTTTTCAGGCCGGCCAGTGGCATTTTAATTTTTGGGTACGAAATGAATGATGTCCATAATAATAACACAGCGCGGGTTCAGAAAATTTCAGCGCAGAGGAACACATTTTCAATGGGGCAACCCATTAAAAAAAGTGTCCTGCTGTCTTTTTTCGTTGACAGGAGAGTGACAGAGTTAATAGGGAGTCTCGGAGTACCCCATTCATCAAAATATAACCCTTCTTCACAGCCAGGCAGTCGGGTAAAATATGATTGAAAAGATTACAAAGAAATCATCATCATCACCAGAGGTCGGAATAAGGTGGAGTTATTTATGTACTTGCACTGATTTACTACAGCGGAAGAACAAAAGTGTACGAGTATATGCCTCATATCCCGAGATTACTTTTAAAGAGCAGAAAAATCCCGTGATTTAATTAATAAAAAAGTGATTTACTTTTACACAATTTAAACCACTGCACGCGCGACGCGTTACGTTAGGTTATTTTAAGTTTTCTTCTTCAATGAGTGCATTTTTTAATCCTTTCTCAGAAACAGTTTTATTCAAATACTTTTTCAATATTCAAACAATTATTAAGTTAAAAGAAATAGATTTATTTAATTGAATAAATGGTTTAAAATAGCTCGATATAACTATGAGTATTTTAATACACCCTGTAACTTTTTCCTCCCAGGTTAATTTTTTTTGTACCCATACAAAAAAAGTTACCTTAGTTAATGAACTTTCAAACAAACTAAGGGTGAGTTGCATCAAAAGCTCCGTTATAGTTACATCAAAGTGAATTTTAATTTTAACATTAAGCATGACCATAAAATCTAACTATCCGTTGTTGCACCAATTATGTAAAATGTAAAAAGTTAAAGTTAAAAGGGTGACAAGTGATAAGAGGTCTTATTTCCCCAAAATGTTTGTGGGTAATTTTTTTGACAGGAACAACACTTGAAGCTTGTTGTCATCACACTTTCAAAAATAACCAAGATCAAACTTATTTTTTCGGTAGGATTATTCCTTAAACGCAACGTGTTTTCAAATATGAAAACATATTATATTTATGTCACAGTCTGAGGTGGTAACCAAAACTGTTTTTATTAAGTAATAAAATAAATAATAGCAATACTATCCATATTCATAATATTTTTTTTTTTTTTTGTTAGCCTAAAAGGCCTCCCTCAAATCCTTCCAGAAACTCTTTTCGTTAAAGTTGGGTAATTTTTTTGACAAGGGCAACATTTCAAGCTTGTTGTCATCGTCACTTGTCGCTTTCTTTTGTTGGCTCTAGTGATGTTACTCAGTCATAAATGGACTCGATGTCTCGATTATGTAATTCGAAAACTCAATTCAAGTTGGTTGTTTGCTTCGTACGTTTGAAACGTACACAAAAATAACTTCAAGAAAAGAATCGTATCGTAATATCCAAAATACAGTAACCGTTCTGTATTGGTACATCGGTGTGACATTCGGCTAAGATTGTCTTTGTTCGACTTTGTAAAAAGCGTTATGTCCTACTTAGATTCCACTGATTATCAGGTTGATCTAATAATCAATGACGATTTTGATGACAAAATATTACACTTTATCAACTGTCAGCACTAACCCATAGAACATGTATTTTCTCTTATTAAAACTCTGTGACTGTACATCACAGTATTTTGACGGTTTATTACACGAAATATATCTATTTCTACGTTTATTATCGAAGAATGACAGTTAACTAGTGATTAGATAAATATCACCAACACTGCCAGTTGGTGATATTTATCTAATCGCGACTACATCGAGTGGCACCTCGAGAGAAAATTGTCTTATAATTACTCGAGTAACGAGGTAAATAAAATCGAGCCGCATCACTATCTGACACTGTCAGAAAGACAAGACGTGTCAAGTGACAATAAATAAAATTCATTTTATTTTTCCGTTTCTTTCGAATTGCATGAAATTGATATTTCTGTTTTCCTGTATGTAATTGAAGGATTGCGTTATTGGAAGATGCATAACAGCATTAGAGCATTTACTCCAGAAGGATGTTGTGTTAATTTTATTGTTCAGTAAGATTTCAACGCAATGTGCGAAGACATTGCCCGAGACTGCTGCAGATGTGCCGATTGTTCTATGTCGATTTTCACAACAAACGCATACTGTGCCTGATGACTGCGGGAAAGAAATTATTTTGTGGATTCCAGCACACCAAAAAGAACAATAATAATATTAGTTAGAATACGTTTATATCGATCGATAACATCAATTTCTAACAGCAAGCTGCTCTTGCTGGATAACTGTTTGGTGGGCAGACGTTGGTACTGTTGGCTGTTAAGTGCACATGTAATGTGGAGCGTGCGGTATTTAAGTTTTTATCGGTGGAGCGACCTGCATCTTCTTTAGATGAAATATTACCTACTTCTAACTCGTCTGGCGCTTACAGTAATAAAAATGCTTTGTTATATATACTATGTGATGTTTGACTTTAGACCATTTTTAACACCCTTTAATCCTATTATTTATCGCTGAGCACTGGCGGCTCCGTTGTAACAGCTGCGACTTACAGCTTGTAGATCGTAGGTTCAAACCCAGAGAGGCACTTTACTTTGTGTAAATTGTTTCATCACCACTTCTCTCAAAACGGTTAAGGAAAACATTGCGAGGAAACCGGCGTGTCCTAGAGCTAAAAATCGAAGACATGTGATATCTACCAACCCGCACTGGGCCCGCGTGGTGGATTACGTTGCGGCTAGTGGGCCGCAATGTAATCCACCACGCGGGCCCAGTGCGGCCCACTGCTGTGACACAGGCTTCTTCTCGATGGGCGGGAGTGCCCTCCCACAGCCACTGCCTGTGTCACAGCAGTGGAAACAATAAAGGCTGATTGTGCTAATGGAACAAATATTATGATTGCACTGAGGTGTTAATTTTAGCAACGTAGAAGTTACTAGATTACAAATCTTTGCAGAAAAACACATTTTTGTTGTGCAAAGAACAGACGAGACTAGCACAAAACACCAAAAAAAACAAGCATGGGACCACACTGAAAAGGAATTCAATGCCAAACGCCAAAAAAATGGTGACACAAACCGTAACTATAGCCCTTAACCGCCCAAAGTTGGGCGATTAATGTTATAGTTATTTGTGACGTTTTTTTGTCAATTATGACAATTGTCAAAATGATGCAACCCGAATTTCGCTTAACCGGAGATTTGACGGCTGTCAAAGCAATGATTATCGTTATAATTGCTTGTTATAGTTATTTATGACGTCATTATAACCATTATCAAAATGATGCAACCCGAATTTCGCTTAAACCGGAGATTTGAAGGCTGTCAAAACATTGGTTATCGCTATAGTTAGTTGATGCAACTCACTCTAAGTGTCATGCTCAGACGCCACTTGGGCCACCCCCGTCCGATCTCCTTTACATCAACGACATCGGATGTCCGAAGTTTCAATTAGAAATTCCGGGAAGATCCATATTAATATCAACATTTCGATGCAAGTACATAAATAACTCTACCTAATTCCGACCTCTGATCATCACTCACGTGGTCTATTTGTAAATATAACATTAATTACAAAGTAACACAAAAACAATGTCACCTCCACTTCTATAAAATTTATCATTAGTGTCCTACATATTTTGAATAAATAAAGCTTTGTGCAAACATGTCAAACGTCGTCGCGTTCAAACAATGCTATCGGTGTTCGGTGCGTTCGTACGAGAATAGCCGCAGTGTGTCGACACCCTTATCAACTGTCAACTCTAAGTCATGTGATGAACGAAGGTTTGATTCTGAACAGGAAACCTTGTAATTGATGACGTTATTGTAATTAAGGATAATTTCTGTTGTTTTTATTTTGCGAAAGTCATTAGGAAGGAAAATAACGGTAACCAAAAACGCGACGAAGAAAAAACATTTTTTTTTTAAACATAACATCACGCCCGTATTCCTTAGCCCGTATCTTTGACAGTTGTTACGGGTAGTCAGAAGTACGAAAGTCTGATAACGAGTCGTACCAATGGGTATCGTATTACCCAGTAACTGGGTTGTGGAGGTCAGGTAGGCAGTCGCTCCATGCTAAATGCTGGCCGGCCGGCCGGTCGGCCGAATGTTCGGCCGTTTCCTGCTACGAAATTACTATTTGGTTCGGTCGGTTCCGATCCTACACTCCTACACTCTTTCGAATATTGATGATGGTCCCGACCCAACTGAGCCGATCCGAACTTTTTTCGCATTTTTCAATAATATTCGGTTCGGCCATGTGTCGGTCCGATCCGAACATTCGCACTTTGCACCTCGGAGTAGGCCCCCTGGTATTCAGCTGCATTCGGTTGAACTGGAAATGGCTATGCAGATGATGATGATATAGTAGGATTTCCTGTTTGGGTACGTAACTGCCTTGCTATCAAACGTCCTCATAATCAATTGTTTGAAAGATAAAATCATTTGTTTAACACTCTGTTAGTATGGTACAATCAAATATTTTTTGTCCTATATAAATTAAATATTTGACAAATGTATTTACAATTAAATAAATGATAAGCGGGTTTATTCCAATTTTTATAGGAAAATATTAAATACTTGCTCATACAACAAATATTTACACGATCTACATAGTTTTTTATGTTGGAGTTTTACATTTTTATGTTGGAATTATTTTGAATAGGCTCGTCCCCTATTATTACATCGAACTTAAACATAACAAGCGAAATGTGGGTGTACTAGGTACCTACAGTCACGAGCAAAAGTATGTATACACTCTGCTTTATTCAAAAGCGATTTACTCCTTTATTTTTTAATTAAATTTTATGTTGTTACGAACATAGCATTTTCGAACCCATAGGTTTATGTAATGTGTCGTATTTCGACGTTGCATTCGTTATTTCACGAAAAAATCTCAATTGAAAGTTGCCAAGTGTTGACATATTGGTGCTTGTGACTGTACACATCTGACTTACCTTTCGGGGATTACAGCCGATCGATTCTGTAAAAACCTCACCGTGAAAAGTTGGGTGAAGTGAGCTTAGAGTGAGCTGTCCATGGTGTCAATCCCTAGCATTAGTTGGAATGACAGCTCACTCCACGCTCACTTCACCTGAGTTTTCACGGTGAGATGGTTACAGAATCGCACTGCTGGAGTGTTATGTTACATATTCTAACAATATACGAATAAAGATCACATGACTAAATCCAGATTACGAATATGACAAACAAATTAATAATTTACAATGACTAACTAATTAACTCCGAGTAAAACAGTTGTTAATGTCAACCAATTAATTACTAATTAATGTTAATAATGTACAGGCTGACGTAGAATTCATTGCCCAATCGTGACTATGAACAACTTTTATTATTCGAGAAATTGTGAAAATTACCTAGTTATTTCTGAGTTTCTCTCGCAAAGCAACTATTTAATAAATTTTCATGCATGCTGTTCATTGGGAAAATATTGCATTTTGAAACAGCAGGTACTTATTCGATAGTGGGTAGGCAGCAGTGGTGGTTAGTGGTATCGGCCCCGACTTACGAGTTGGCAGGTCGTGAGTTCGAACCCAGGCAGGCACTTTACTTTGTGTATTTAATTTCAACACCACTGCTCTCAAAACGGAAATCAGAAATATTTATTTGTACGGTAAAGGAAAACATCGTGAGGAAACCTGCATGTCCTAGAACCAAAAAAATCGAAGACATGTGACATCCACCAACCCTCACTGCGCTCACGTGGTGATTTATGGCCCACTCTCACAGAGAGGAGGCCTGTGTCAACATTGGGAACATTATAGGATTATTATTAATGCTGAGTTGCTCCCATAAAAAAGTTGTTTATATTCCTGAGTAGTTTTACCCATACAGGATGAAATTGAAATCATGCGGCAAAACGAAATAGGAGGTACAATAACTGCTACATAATATTATAAATTGTTATTTCCCAAAACGAAATTCTTAAAAAAAATCGTGTAATTATGGTCTCAGATAGCGCAAGCTAAATTATTGGCCTTCAAGTAGACACGAAATATCGTAATTTTTTTTTTCTTTCAAAATTATACGAATAAGAATATTAAGTATCAATTTCAGCGCGTGCCTGATAAGCATTCCATTCATTGCAGAGTTCATAACATGAAGCAAGTTGGCAACGTGTTGAACTAGCGGTATTTACTGTAGAGGCTTGTCTGCCGAAGACGACCTCATATGATGTAGGCCGGCTATATTTTAGCGCGGGTTCCATTCGAACATTCAAATCAAATCAAATCAAAAATGTTTATTTGTCAGAATATGGTATGTATGATTCAAACTAGTTTCAACTATTTTATAGTAGGTTTTTTGTTCTAGAAGAGTCAGTGATAATTTAGACATAAATATGTAAAGTCGTGCTCATAATATAATCTTAAGGAGTCGTAACGTTGTTTGATTCCTCTCGTTACCTCAGAGGGCTCGTCTAGCTCTCTACTGATGGTGGAGGCGCCGGGTAGACAAGCCTCTACAGTAAATACCGCTAGTTTAATTACCGCTAATTTTGACTGTCCTACAAAAAATAAGGGCGCGCGACGACGTTGGCAAATCGCTCGTACGTGCATCCCTTTCCTCTAAATTTACTTTATAACACGTTAAATTAGATTTTTTAATTTGTCGCGCCTATTCAATTTCTTGTATAAGATTGTCAGTGGTTTCAAAGTTAGCCTGTAGATATAATAATGTAAGTAATAAATGGCATAGTTGCAGTACCGTGATGTCATACGTCGCACTACGTTTGCCCACGTAACGCATTTAATGGATTAAGGGGTTTTATGTCGTCTATTTACGTCTGTTTAAGCCTTTCTTTACTACTTCGTTTTTCTAAGATTCTTACATTTTACAAGTAAAAACATTGTAGGCAGTCGTTTTTTTTTTTAACAGAATCATATGAAGGCAAATTCCCTTAATTAAAAACGTTCAAAATCTAGCTACAATCTCATCTCAGTGACAATCAATGCCATAAAGTTGTCAAAAATTCAGGGATTTTTGACAGATTGAGACTGAAATCAGTCTGTGAACGTTCTTAAAGTTACGAGAATTGTCCCTTTGATTATCGTCTGCTAAAATGATTGTCGCATTGAAGGTATAGTTTTCAATTACGTGAGAAAATAAGGTAATTAGGTAAATTACTATTAGATACTAATCTCTACTGGCGTCGATTAATTATTATGAATAATTATGATTCGGATGTCTAGGAGAAATTATTAGTCACCGCTACATCGTTTGAAGTCATGCAAATGATGCAAGAACGAGCATTTGTCATGACAGAAATCTTTACTAGAAACTGAAAAGACTATTTATTATGTATACCATAAATATTACAGATATAAATGTAGAAATAGATTGGATGTTAAAATCCAGGAGTAATCTTTAGTCAGCGCTACACCGGATGAAGTCATGCAAATGATGCAAAAACGAGCATTTGTCATGACAGAAATCTTTACTAGAAACTTAAAAGACTATTTATTATGTATACCATAAATATTACAGATAGGATGTTAAAATCCAGGAGTAATCTTTAGTCACCGCTACACCGGATGAAGTCATGCAAATGATGCAAAAACGAACATTTGTCATGACAGATGTCTTTACTAGAAACTGAAAAGATTCACACATTCTCGTAACATAGATAAACTAAACTACACAAACTCCAATATAATCTGACAAAAATCTCCTAATTCCTTTAAAAACGTCTAAATTACAAAGTTCCATGTAAAACAACGTTTCCTGAAAACTACTCAATTTCCCGAAAAATCTGCTCGCCCTGAAAACTACGTTACAATTCCTATAAAACTACTCGCAACTCCTGAAAATCGTTACTCTATTCCCCAAATAGTACTTCAATGAAAACTGAAATGGGGATTTATGAATTTATGAATGACGTCACACATCCGCTCTTTGTTATCTGCTATTGTAAATTATAACCGAATGCATTCTGCTTTGTACAGTTATTGTTCATAATGCAAAATTGGGGAAAACCGAGAACAATTATTTACATGACTGTTATACAAAGAGTCAGTACTTACTTGGCAGTGAGTTTAGAGACTCGTAAGCATTTTAGTCTAATATTGAAAAATAAAACTAAGCATAGTAATGTAATGAGATTAATATGAAATTATGTAAAACTAGGAAACAAAAAATGCGACTGTATAAAAACATTTCGATTATGTACAAAGCAAACTCAAAGATAAGATTTTTTTAAATTTACATGCATAAAGCATAGCGTGCACTAATCACGTTGGAACTGAAAACTATCCGAAGTTCGTGTTTGTTTATAGTTGCGCTTAATGCGTCGTAAGAACGATCGATCACGAATCTGAAATGTTTCAGGCTAGTGATCGATCGATTAATGTAAGAGATTTTTTTTTGCATTTAGTTATGTAGCTCAATATAAACAAAACGCTTTCAAAACATGTCATGTGTGTGTTTCATGTCATGTCATGTTTGTCATGGCATTTTTCTACGACGACTTACAGCAGGAATCTTCCCGCTGTAAGTCGTCGCGTTTTTTTTTTGCGTATAATTACGTAACACACTAACAGTACCTAGTAATGGCTTTCATTTTGACAGTGCCACAACATTCATTGCGTTATTTACGTTGCAGAGCAGACAAATTTTCGAACATATGAAGCCATGGATTAGCAACATCCTTTAAAGGGATTCAGATTGTGATTGAGTGCGTTACGTAATTAGGTTGCTTTCAAAGCGTTTCGTATTCTATAACGATTTTTAACAGGATCGATACCTGTATTTGTACATTATCGATTGCAATAAAGATTAATTGAATTGAATTGATACAAGTTTGGTAGCTTATGACATTTCCATACATTTTTAATTTTTCCATAATCGTTATCCATCGCTGAGAGAAAGGGATATTTCCCTCTGTTTAAGCCCTCTCATCATAATTATTTAATTCACAAGCTAATTCGAATGAACTAATCATCTGTCTAGCCTTTTCCCAACTATGTTGGGGTCGGCTTCCAGTCTAACCGAATACAGCTGAATACCAGTATTTTACATGTACCTAGCGACTGCCTACCTGACCTCCACAACCCAGTGACTGGGTAATACGATACCCCTTGGTAAGACTGGTTGTCACACAATTCGGGCTACTGACGACCCGTAACGACTGTCAAAGTCCACGAATAACAGCCGGGAGCAACAGCTTAACGTGCTTTCCGACGCACGGAGGAGTCTTGGTTTGTGAAAATGGTCACCCATCCACGGACCAACCGCGGCAAGCGTAGCTTAACCTGATCGATCGACCCGTGCGACTGTTATTACTTAGCCACAAGCCCCTCTCCAATTCGAATGAACTGCATTTAGAAATGACGTCTCTACTATAAAACGACCTCCATTCTTTTCATCATACATATTATATCAAAAAAAGATAATTGCTCCCTCCTCCCTCCTCCCTCCCGTGATGACGTCATCAGTCTGTCGGCCTGTGTGGTGGGAGGCTCCATTATTAGATTGGATTACAGGATTGTGTCATCCGCAACCACTTCACTTGCGAGAACTTTCCTTAATGGACGCAATGCTGTCATTCTTGCACGTCTAATGTTCAGCTTATTTTGTGTTCCCTTTTCTTTTGCATAAACTAAGCAAATGTGACACGTTTCAGCGTCAAAAGAAATGTTACGAGACAACAGGGGGCTTACCAGAAGCTCTTATTGCAGCTCCAGCAGTCTCGACATTCATAGCGATCGCTTTACGACCGAATTCGGTCGCAAAGTCCTGTCACTCCATACATTACACCTGTACATCCGAGACTGTGAATGTATGAATGTCGAGACTGCAGCCCCAGGGCAGAAGTTGAACTGCACTGCTTTTTTGTACTTAGTGATAGAACAAAAAAGCAGTGCAGTTCAATTTCAGCCCTGCTATAAGAGCTAGTGGTAAGCTCCCAGTATCGTAAAAATTTGACCACTGTTACACATCTCATGTGACGGTTTATATCGGAAAGTTAATCAATCTTTAAGTTTTGTGTATAAATGTCTTGCGTTGTATAATTTTATAATATAAATAAATAAACTAAATGCGAACCATATTTTGTTCAACATATAACCTGACACTGATCTGCAAATCTGAAAATCAATAAAAAAAAATGCAATCAAAGATCTGCAAATTACAAAAAACGTAAGAAAATTTGGATTTCGCTGGGTATGCTTTGGTAATATATGCAACAGTATAATAAAAGCCATACAAAATAGCTTATCAAATGTTTACGGGTAATAGAACCTACTTATGAATATGAATAACTTTACACTATGAAATCAACCCTGAAATATACAAAAAAACCGGCCAAGTGCGAGTCGGACTTGCGCACGAAGGGAAGAGAGAGGAAGAGAGAAATCTATAAAAATCACGTCTGTTGTATATCTTAAATATTTATTTTATTTTGTTTGGTTTTTAGTATTTGTTGTTATAGCGGCAAGCGAAATACATAATTTGTGAAAATTTCAACTGTCTAGCTATCGCGGTTTTTGAGAAATAGCCTGGTGACAGACAGACGGACGGACAAACGGACGGACAGACGGACGGACAGACAGCGAAGTCTTAGTAATAGGGTCCCGTTTTTACCCTTTGGGTACGGAACCCTAACTAGCTGCGTCTCACGGTTTCACCCGCATAAGTCTCGATTCCGTGGAAATATCGGAATAAAATGTATCCTATGTCCTAATCCTAAAAATTTTCTTCAAATCCTTTCAGCCGTTTTAGCGTGAAAGCGTAAAAAATAAACATACAAAAAAATTTCTTTCTGTATACATATTATATTCGTTTAGATATATAACAGTATTTTTTATTTTACGAATGTTTACCCCAGGACATTTAATTTAGGTACATTTGGGAAAACAGACTATAGATTAAATGTGAATTGTCCATAAATGGATTTCAATTTCTCGCGTTCGCAATATTGTTAAATTGTCTTCACATTTTCGTAAGTCAAACTGTTCGTTCTGCACTTTCGTCCTACACTTTAGATATTTTAATATACTTGAGTCAGACTTTTAAATCACTCGATAACATTCTTTAGCAAATTCATGGTTACAAGTTGCGCGTCCATGTCCCTACCACCCTGTATAAATAAATCATGTATCACATTTGTAGCTACTTATACATAATAGATATACCCACTGCTCGTCTCGAATAGCCAATGAGATCAGCTTAATCTTTTAGTCTGGTGTTCGAGAGAGATTTCGGGATGAGGTGCTGTATTTTTAAAACATCTACGAATAAGATATTATTGAATTAAATACCTACCCGCACTGGGCCCGCGTGGTGAATTACGGAGAGACCAGTGGTGGTCCAGGGGGCCTACTCCGAAGTGCAAAGTGCGAATGTTCGGATCGGACCGACACATGGCCGAATCGAATATTATTGAAAAATGCGAAAAAAGTTCGGATCGGCTCAGTTGGGTCGGGACCATAGTCAATATTCGAAAGATTGTAGGAGTGTAGGATCGGAACCGACCGAACCAAATAGTAACTTCGTAGCAGGAAACGGCCAAACATTCGGCCGATACTACTTCGGAGTAGATCCCCGGGAGTAACGGCCTCGACTTATATTACAAGTTGTAAGTCGTAGGTTCGAACCCCGGCAAGCGCTTTACTTTTTTGTAAATCACCATTGCTCTAAAAAAAAACGATGAAGTAAAACATTGTGACGAAACTGGCAAGTCGTAGAACCAAACCCGCACTGGGCCCGTGTGGTAGATTATAGCCCACTCACTCTTGAAGAGAGGAGGCCCACCCGTGGGAACATTATAGGCTGGTTATGCTATGTACTCTCAGTCAGAGGAAGCCTGTGTCTCAGTGATGGGAACGTTATAGAGTAATCATGCTATGAATCAATTACCTCGTAGGTAATTTCTTAAGATACTCGATAGTTTACGTTTATTATTTTATACATGTATGGTATTTTTTTATGTTGGACGTTTTTCCTTACGTGCATAATTAGGAAGTATTAGTACCACCAAATACGATCCACATGCCTTTTTAATGAACTTTAACAGACATTGCAAAGAAAATGGTTTAGCCATAAGTTGATCACATAGAATCGTACACCCGTTCAGCGTAGGAGAGACGTCACAACCCGGAGTAAAACATGCTAAATAAAAAAAAATACGCATCATTTGCGAGCAATCACTGCCTACATCCGACTCAATAAAAAAATCCTACAAAAAGCACTCGTCCTGGTCTAAAATGGGTCGAAAGCATAAACAGAGCAGGCTCTGCTCGTTAATTAGTCGTGTGCTTGTGTGGCCGTGCTCTTAATTACTACTCTTTGGCGAGCGCAACATGCTTCTATAATTCAATGCTCGGCCTGTTTTTGAAGCATGGGGGATGTGGTTGCGTTAGGTTGTACGTTTGTGACGAGAGACGCGATTTTACAGTAGGTCTGCAGGAATTTATTATAGTGTGGCTTGTTTATTTTTCGCGAAACGCGAGTATGGAAGATTGCTTTTGTTGTGTTAAGAAATTCTTATTAGATAAAAGAATATTTCAAGGTGAACCTGCAATGTCTGTAATGGCTGAAACGTGGTGAGTCTAATATTTGTTTCTGCTCAAGAGATTTTTGCACTGAAGTAGCCAAATCGCAGGTTAGTATAAGTTGTGTACCTTTAGTAGGTACTCATAAATAAAATACCTACCTATAAATATTTCATCAGACAGAATATACCCCATAATATATGTTTTAACTAAGCCAATTGTATATGCCTCTGAACTTTGCATTTGATTAATTTCCACTTTTTTGACACATTTCCACACCAGTCTTACCAAGGGATCGTATTACCCCTAGTAACGGGGTTATGGAGGTCAGATTAACAGTCACTTCATGTAAAATTCAGCTGCATTCGGTTAGACTGAAACGAATCCATCATAGTTCGGAAAAGGCTGGGTAGATGATGACATTTCCACTTTTCACCTTCCGTAAAAAGCTTTTCCCGCTTCTCGCGTCACCGTGCAAGCACCATTCCCTGAAAACGGCTTCAGTCCTGTCAGCAGCTGCAACATAACACAATACACACAATATATGAAGTGAAAAGACAGCGTTGTACGTTTGCTGACAGTGTAGCAGCTTGATGCGCCATGCGGATATTAAGAACCGTCAGTTTGCCCGTTGTGAAGAGAATACTGGTGTTCTAGCTTGTTATACTCGTATAGGCTATTTGTCTTTAAATAGACTCCAGACTCAGGTAGGCCGACGCAAAGAAAATTTGCTCAAGTGGAATGCACCACTTCTATCTGACAAATAAGTTGAAGGCGCAATCCCTGAATAACTAATTAAGCCATAATTCTTTATTAACTCTTTCCCTTCAATACCATCCAACAAGCATTTCCTCAGAAGGGATATTACCTTGTCACACATCCGCGTGAACAGACTGCACACAAGTTGACAGCGTGACAGTCTAGCTAGCGGATATTAATTCCACTCGTTTTGTTTCCATCTATGTGGTACTTGTGTCGCTGGTGTAACCCAGTTACTGTGCAAACAGGTCCCTCCTTTGTTTTAAAAACAAAAGACTGGCGAGTCGTTTTATGCTTGGAATGTTTCTTTTTTTTTAAACTGGGTCCCCTTTGTGGTAATCGTTTAATATTTACTTTTACATAAAGAGCTAAAGTTAGGTACCAAAGAGAATTTAATTGAACGGCACGAATGCGCGGAGTAAACGTAAGTAACGTAGATTCGAACGATTTTAAAATTGACAATATACTCCATTATCAGCCTATAATGTGCCCACTGCTAGGACACAGGCCTCCTTTCTGTGAGAGCGAGTGGGCCGTAATCCACCACGCGAGCCCAGTGCGGGTTACTAGATGTCGCATGTCTTCCAATTTTTGGTTCTAGGACATGCCGCACATGCCGCATGAGGAGACCCTCCCGATGTTTTCCATCACCATTTTGAGAGCAGTGGTGATGAAATAATTTACACAAAGTAAAGCGCTTGTCAGGGTTCGAAGCCACGACCTAAGTACTCGTAAGTCGCGCCCGTTATCACCAGACCACCACTGCTTTCATATTAGGTAATAATTGCTTTACCGAACATGTTGATCATGCAATATTACGAACATTAATCTTCTATGCTCCTCTCGACGACGCGGCGACGCCTTTCAAAAGAGTCTCACATAATATAATTGTATGTACACTCACCTATATTGCTATTTTCGATCAAAGATCGGACTTTATAAAACGGTCACGTCTTTTCCGATAAAGCAGACGCAAGCTATGTAAAGCTATACGTGGTTATACGTCTCAGAAAATCTTCCCTGCTTCCATTTTCTTGGTAGCGGTCACAGAGCACGGAATCTTCGGCAGCTACTACGTACCGCCTTCAAAGCCGTCAAAAGCGGTGGCGCTGCATAGCGTCTGAAATTTAGTTCAAAAGTGTATTTTATGTGCCAATTCGAAATAAATGATTTGACTTTGACTTCTGTCTAACATCTTCTAGGGAACATCATTGAGAGATACTGGTGACATTGCCACCTCCAGCCGAGGCGTCTCCGTGCTCTGTGGTAGCGATGCAGCTACGTCAAGACGTATTAAAGCCAAGGCAATCCAACTTTAAAAGAAATGCTTTGACGCAAGTCCATTCCGATTAGGTGTTTACTTTTGTTTGATAGCGTGACTCAAATACCGACAGGTTAAACACCAAATGGTGGTAAAAAACGGAGTTTTTAACGGACAATCACTGCCTACAGTCAATTTTGTGTAGTAGGTAATTATGAGCATGAATTGCTGTTGTGAGAAGGTTTTAATCAGGGACATTATTTTCATTAATTGTGAGTGGAAACTTGAAGCGTAGTGAAATTAACTGGCAATAAGAGATTTTAATGGTCATAGAGGACTTAGAAAAAAAGAGATGATGAAAAATGTAGCGTGTTGAAACATGAACCTTCTGTTATTTAATAAACTGGGAATAGAATATTTATTTGCCAGAAACATGTTCTTTACGAAGGTGTTCATAACATTACATAGCGCTACATGTCTCACCGTCTTAACGGTATGCAAAATCAATTTACAATTAAATGAAATTCTTACTCAAATCAATTCACATTATTTTAAAATTTAAATATAATTTAAATTATCATAATAATATGTACCTATAAACTACACACTTCCCCTACCATATTATTAAATAAAACAATACATTTAACATTATCACTTAACTTAGGGACTAAAATTAAATACCTATGTCAGGAACAAAAACAATGAGCGCCGAAAAAACCACCCTGTAAATTGGTTTAATACTTAAAACGTTTACCTTATGAAAAACACCGACTCCAAACCACAATTAGAATTTGTTGACAAAACAATCAAAACAAAGTACCCACAACATTTGAATATCGATGACGAGTGACGTAGGTTGGTCGCCAGCAGTCACGGTGGTCGTGAGCCGTCGTGCGACCAGTGTGCGGATCGATCTGACAATCCGCCCAAAGACTGGGCGGGCGCGACCAACCCCAAGCTGCTACCGTACTCTTATTTCTTTAACGACAATGTTATCAGCTTTCCTTATTGTTCCTGTAAGGGAATAGCGAACAATAATTAATCAAGATTAATTTATCTTGCTGTTAAGGAAAACTTTGAAATTTATTTCAATTTTTCTTGGTACTCTGCCTTGAGAAAATCTGACTGACCTTATAATTTCCTCGTGAAAGTTTGATTCACTCTTTTCGATTCCTGTAATTCTGATTTTGTGTTCAAGGTTCACAATCTAGGTCAGTGTAAACTCTAAATTTTCCGCCTATAGTTTAAAATTTGAACAATACCGAAACTACTCGCTCACTATCACCGGAAATCCTTGTAAACTATAAACTCACGTTGACGAAAAACACGAATTTTCCGAACGCAGAACACATAAATTACCCAAATTATCTGGTAATTTACCCTGTGGGGGGCGTCGCGACGCGCATCTCTAGCCGGGTACTCTGCGCCCCCTTCCTTCAGTAGCGCCGCGCACGTCGCCCGAGCCACACGTACGTTCGCTCCGCAACCTTGTATAAACAACACAGTTTCATATCCTACACTGTAATCGACAATCCAGTGAATGTGAAGTGTAATAAGTGCTCATTATTTAACGTCATATTCTAGAACCGTTTGTTCTACAACTGTGTGCTTCCACAATTGATTGCTCAGATGTCACCTTAACCGTTGGTATCAAGAAAAATGTTTCAGACGTTACTCGTTTAGTGAATATTGCTTCGGATGTGGGTACTGTTTCATCATTTCGAAAGGTTAATGCCGAACCTTTACCAACCTTTACCGAAAAGGGAGTAGAAATTAATCCATCAGTTGGTATTTAATGATTAATGTCACCTACGATTATCACGAATTCTGAACAGTTAATTCATGAGTTATGGAAACAATTTTAATTAACGACGGCATGAACAGAACGTATACATGAACTCATATAGCACTTTCAAGTAATTACACACAATGAAAATTGAGAACGACTGACGAATCGCATCGAGTCATAATGTCCATATTTAGAATGTTTTTATTGTTATATGCATATATATGCAACGCTTGCACAGACGCGTATTACCGAGCAGTGTTGTGAAACCGGTGTTATGCCCATTATGAAACAATCGCATAACGCTCAAACAATCACATCCGCTGAACTTTATTGTAATAAACGTTACTTTTTCGTAATGAAGTGTAGAGTAAATGAAACAATACGTATCGAGACAGATGTTAAGGAGGAAATAGAGGAATGTTATTGACACGTAATTAAGCCAGGATAACTGTAAAGGAAATAGTTCGTGTTATTAACAAAGTAGAATAATTACAATGACTAAACCAGCCACATTTTACATTGACATAAACAAAATACATATGTCTAGATATTATTTAAAACTAGCTGAGCCGGCGAACTTCGTACCGCCTCAGAATTAGTTTTTCGTGTATTTTTGCCATGGTTTAATACCAAGTTATTCTGCTTAAAACGCAGCAGTCTCTTTAGATATGCTTAAAAGTAAACTTTGCAGTGTTTTTCTACGTTTACTTCCATCAGTCATGCTTATCAGTTCTGTCACTGAATTTGTTCTAGACATAAAATTAATTTAGTCTAAAATTTTCCATCAATTACAAATTCTCTACATCAGTTAACTTTACCGTGAAGGTTAACTTTGTAAATATAAAAATAACACTGAATAACAACAAACTGTTGAACTTTTCGTTCGTCTGTTTTCGTATCGTTCTTTCGTAGTTTTGCTTGTCCTGTTTCTTCGGGAATTTAATTCGATCACATTTCAGAATCTAGACTATTAGTAAAAGCTTTTACACTCATGTTGACTTTCTCTGAATGAAAACGAAAATAATGTTATTTATTAAATAACATTTCTGCGACCCAAAACCAAAGTATGCGTGGTTCTTAAAAAGAAACAACGAAATAACAGCTGTATCACACCCAAAATTCAAACAATTTGAAAAGGAAATGCAATTTCCAATGATGCTAAGCAAAAACACATGAACCAATATCAAAACCATAAACCTTGATACAATTGGTAAACAACACAGCTCGAAACAGTTAACCCACAAAAGAATCCATGAAATAAACATAAAAATAAGAAATCGTGAAACTGAAACGATAATATTTGTTCTTTCACTCAATGTTCCGAACAATTGGATTAATCTGTTATTCTCAACTTCTTACAATTTAGATAAATCAGTTAACAAGCTAGAAGCTATCAATAATAAAAATACTTAAAACAGACGTGAATTATGAAGCATTGGTCACTACCGGTCTAGATAACTGTAATATAGAAATAGCAGATGCTTGTCTGAATGGATAGTCGCATTTCCTACAATGTGCTAAAAGTGGACGATCTAAAAATAATTGATACAAACGACGTCGGCGTTTGGCTTAAACCAGAATGAATTTTCTGTGAGAGCTGAAAATTGGCAAAACTCAGTGAACAAGATTCAGTTAAAAGGAACGGTATAGGTAGCCTTGGACCTGGAGAAGGACATAGGCTTCATTTCAGCCTGTAAATTTTCATTAAAAAATGAAATTTATAGGAAACGCAGACCAAGTTGTGGCCAACAGCTTCTTAGTATCCTATGAAACTAGTTTCAAGCAGCATCTAGTACTTTTGGGTAGGTATGTCGGAAAAAGTATGCTTGTCATTTGCCGACGCCATGCCGTTATGCAAATTGCCGCCATCGCGATCCCAATTTCCCATGGTGCAATCTAAGGCTTCTTTGCTTATTTACGGAGTATCGAAGTTATAATTGCTAAGATAGAATTTATGTGAATAGGAAAACACACCACACTGTACACAACGTATAGTTATTGCTTAGTAACATTTTTGTTTTAATAAGATTTGTATTATGGTTTTAGTTTATGTATTCGTTTTTACGCATGAATACAGATATATATTTATCTTTATTTTATTTATATGCACAGACTATGTTCAGCTAGAATATCGCTTATTTCAGCGGAAAGTTAGACTTGCCCGATTTAGTATGTCACATGGTGGGACGTCATTACGTCATTCGAGTAGTTGCTGAAAATCAGCGCTGTTGACGATAGGTTCGTCCGAAGTCACAGCATTTTTGCTGAGCAACGACCTGTTCTTGCACAGATGCGACACACGGCTTAATTGTTGTTTGTTTTGTTACAAAAGTAGTTATACTAGTTATTTCGCCACTCTGCAATTGACATTTTTTTATGATATTTATTGTTTTGTGGTCATCTGCCAATATCTGTATTGTCAATGTCAATTAATATGATATGAGTTGTCATTGGTCCCTGGCCCTGACATCAAGCAATAGACAAAAGTGTCAACATTTTTATGCTTGAGTATGAGTCTTTTGACTATGTGTATCTTATGTCTTATTTATTTTTTAATATTTTTTTTTTTCTTCGTAATTGTGCATTTTGTTTGTGCAGAATAAATTATTTTTCTTTTATTTCTTTCTTCTTTCTTTTAGCAAAAATCTACGTTCATTTTCACTCGTCAGTCATACGAGTGTAAATAACGTGCGATTTCACAGGAGACTTGACGCGTAGCGTGCATTCATTCGAAGCGAACACCGTGTAGTTAATTACATGCGCGTTATTGCGTATCGTGGTCATTGTGACGGAAATAGCACCTATGGGGAACTAACCATGGTAATAGATCCCCATGTTAGGATTGTCAGTCCTTATGGTGAAAATGATGAAGGTTTAGACAAAGCAATGGGTGGGATTGATGTTATAAATAAAGTTACTGTAGTCCAATAACGTTAAATTATATATATTATAAACGCGAAAGTTTGTTTGGATGGATGGGTAGTGGATGGATGGATGTTTGTTACTCTTTCACGCAAAAACTACTGAACGGATTTGAATGAAATTTAGCACACGGATAGTTTTCCAGGATTAATACATAGGATACTTTTTATCCTGATATTCCTACGGGATCGAAACATATGCGGGTGAGACCGCGGGGCGCAGCTAGTCCTTCATATTGCAATGTTCGTTACTTATTTGTTCTAAAGACAAAGACAGTACCTACCTAAATCGTCTTCATCATTGACAACATTGCAAAAGCTATTTTGCAAATAAATCTCGCATTTTTCAAATTAGTTTAGAAGTCTTTTGTGCCTTGGACTGGTCGTTAAATAGGATTCCCTTGTAATTTGTCTCCCTAACAAAACTGCTACAATGAACCCTCCTAACTCATTGACACAACACAAGCCACCATTCGCGTTTTGAGATTGAAGAGTCACATTATGCCACATGAGGCCACAGCTGCCCATCCTATTAGAATAATCCTTTGAGAAATGACATGGACCGTAATTCAAAGTGACATTTCCGTCAGTCTTATAACTTACTTAGATAGATATAGTTTTATAAGTTCTTTCAAGATTTTCTCGACCGCAATGGAAAATCTATGTTAAACCTAAAAGGGGTTGGATTTCAACTTTAATAGTCTCCCAAATCCGGCTGCTTAGAAGTTGAATTGAAACACAAATAATCTGAAATTCGACAGGCATTAAAGTCCTAAGTAAAGTCTAACAAGGCTAGTTCACCCAAATGAAATAGTCTAATTCCAATGAGTAAAATAGGAATTAAGAAGAAAAGGGTTGATGAGAGAACTGTTAAATTAATTATTAGCTTCGTTATCTTAGTCACCATTAAATGAATCACTTATTCTGCAATTATGAATTTTAGCAACAGTACTTATTGCATGTTTGTGCGACCGTTTTAATTCCGATGATTCATTCATATTATTCATAATGGTATGTTTAATATCTGAGTACACTGTGGACTGTAATTACCTGGCTATACATTTCATAACAAAGTATATACAATTTTAATGTATTGCGGTTAAAATAAACATAGTAAAATCCAAGGAAAAATTATTTACTGATAGACAATGAGGACACTCATAATAATGATAAACTCAGAAAATATGTTCAGTTATGGACATGGAAGAACCTATCACCACTGTGAATAGAAAAAATCTCGCAGTTTTCAAAATTGCAAAGAAGTTTTGTTTTTCATAAAAAACTTTGCAATATCACTGCACTGGTCACCGATGTGGCTGACACTTGAAGTTATTTCTCTCGTCGAAAGAAAATTAATAAAAAGTGCCACTCGCAGCCTTCATGGATCTTGGACGACGAATATACCCTACATACTAAAATTAATGTTAAAAATGTCTCTTCATTTGATGCTAAACAAGACTTATTAAATAATGCTAGCATAAGAAAGCTACAATAGTTAATAAAATAAGAGTAAGCTGTTGTTTGACTCTTCACGTGACCAGAGGGCTGGCCTCTTTTTAGCCCAAAGAATCAGTTGATCCATAGATTTATGTTCGCACGTTATGGATTAAAACAATCAAAATTTAACGGTGTATAATATATTTTAGTGTTAGCTTGTAATTGTTGTGTCTTTGAGAGTAAGTTAATAAAAAACAGATTTAAAAAATCGAAAATAGACAATTCTAGAACCTAATTCCCTAAACATTGAACTTTTAACAAATGACAATCAGACTTCCGTAGTCAACAATACTAACTATAATGACGTAAATAATTATGACGACCTGTCAAGGTGACATGAGATGCGTTTGCCCGTGTTTCATACAATGCTATCAAAGAATCTTTGAAAGAATTACGGCCTTCCGCGCTTTGTGATCCAAATTCCTGTAATTGAGAGTCTAGCAAGTAGTCTTTATAAATAAATAGTGTAGTATCATCGCTGTTTGCTCGTTTTTCTATTGTGATAAGTTAATCATGATTAGGTGATGTCTTTTGTTAGTTGAGTTGTGGCTCAGGCAGCTCCATTGTTATCATTTTGCTGTCATCTTTTGCGGTGGAATATTCATGTATGATATACCTACTTGTCCCTACTATTGTGCATTACTGTACCTAGTTGTTAAAGTGATTTTATTTCTATCTACTCATACAAATGGTCTGTCGTAGTATTTAGTATTTAGCCCCCAAGATATAGGCAAATGCTTAGTTAATTCATCCAATGTATACTTGTATAGTCACGAGCATATAAGTATATATACACTTGGCGTTATTCAAAAGGGATTTTCTCCTTTATTTTTTAATGAAATTTTGTGTTATTACGAACATAGTATTTTCGAACACAGGTTTTTGCAATGTGTCGTATTACATTGTTGTTTTCGTTATTTCACGCAAAAATTGCTATTGAAAGTTTCCAAGTGTTGACATTATTGGTGCTCGTGACTTTACAATTTATGATTAAAAATAAATGGAGAATTTTAAATTTCAGTAAATATCCAGTCAACTATTTTCCATGAACAAGCAATTTTTCATAGAGAAAGTAAATATAGCCGTAAAATTTTCCACCTTTCCTATTTACAAAAAAAGAAGTAACGCGGAATTATTTCACAAATATGTTATAAACCAGTAAACAAATCACTGACTTCCGAATACCAAAACACTTAAAAATACACTTTCAAACGTATTCTGGGAACACATGAGTTATTTTGTAAACGTTTTATAGTAACGTTACTCACAGTTGTAAACATGAGTGGGTTGCGTCGGCGCACCGCGCGGATATTGCGCGCTAGAGATGTCCAGTAAAAAAAAACAAACGAATATTGCTTATGTTATTGATATTTTTGCTACGCAGTATTTTGGTCTGGAACGTAAGTTTCGGTATATTTTGTTTTTGAACACCTACCTACTATTTTATGTGGGATGGTCGACCTGTTTGAGTGTTCGCGTCATAACAATTGACTCAATATTTTGAGCAGTTTATTTTTTTTTTTAACTATCAGGAATTGTGTCACTTTTCCGGTCCAGCGGGGTAATTGCGTAACACACTCAGTAGCAATGTCTTTCATTTTGACAGTTCAACAACATTCATTGCGTTATTTACATTGTTGACCAGAAACAATTGAACATAATTATGAAGCAATGGATTAGCAATATCCTTTATAATAATTCAGATTGTGATCGATGGTGTGTTACGCAATCAGGGTGCTGAAGCTTTTTCAGTAAAGTTTTATTTATATAAGCTGAACTGAACAGACCGTTATACCCCGGCTAGCCCACCACAATTAATCATGAACCAATCTAAATGTTTTAACCACAATCTAAACCTACTTTTGGCCTGACCTGGGCATTGGACCTATTACCTAATCGTCCGCCAACTCAAAGCTAGAATAATGACTACCTACTACAGTACTTTATTATACCAATAGTCTTAATGGCATTTGATTGTAGCAGCAAGATTGTCAAAGCTTTAAAAAAGACAGCACATAACATCACGCCTGTGTTCCCGAAGGGTTAGGCACAGGTGTACCCTCACAATCGCCAGTTATCTGTTAATCTAGCCATGATTTATTTAAGGCTATTTTTAAAATACCGATGACCTTGTGAAGGCCGCAGGAATCCGCTGAATGCGAGAAGCACAGAACTGGTCGAAGTGGCGGATTATGTCCAACAGTGAACATCTTTCGTCTGAAATCAACTATTGAATAGCCTTAATAAATATTTCGGTTTTAAACCAAACCACGTAGGTAGATAATTACAATATATACCTACTTACTTTAATTTATTTAAGAATGTTATATCAGCATTGTTTGCTTTTTGCTGTGTACCGACCGACAGTAAACATACTAGATCCTGTTTTGCATGTCATCTTCAGCTCATAAAAAGTTATTTGAAATTCATTACAAGTCTTAGTTACTTGTAATTAATCCTTGCATTGATTAGCATTAAATTTTTTACTTCAATCAGAGTGAATAACCTCAACTTGGCTATTGATGGATTAAAACTTAAAACTTTAACGCATTTCTTTTTTAATTCCGTTTTTTACGAACACAAAGCAAGCTTACGCCCTTAGGGATCCATATCTCAACATGATTTTTCCCAAATGGGTAAATAACAGGATGGATGAAATAATGTCAATAATGATCATGCAAAACAAGCTGATTTATCACCAAAGATCTATCCCTTTGGTAACGATGATGATAAAGATTCTCATAGTGATAAATTCGATGATCGAGCCACAGTAAACTTCAAAACCAATGCTTCTCTAAACGACGCCAGTTTACGACGTCGCACAAACAAAGAATTCCAAACTATCGATTTTGTTTAACGTCTGACATTTCGGCTCGTCTAAAGTTTTAAGTAACCCTCCACCATCTACTATTCATAAATAGCTTATAACGACATTCTAGAATGAACCAGACCTACTACTAGAGCGATACTGTTGAAAGAAAGAAAAATAGGTTTATTTGTCACAAAAACACGTGCTTACAAAAAGTTAATTAATAATAATGAAAAATAAAACACAAAATATAACTGTAATGTGATTACAGATATATTTTGTTTGAGCACAAAGCAGAAATAGTCGACGGCTGCACGTTATGAATGTGACAAGAAAGCACTCAGCATGATGCTGTGCTATAGGGGACCCACAGCACAGCGCTGATTTTCAGTGGTTACCCGAAAAGGACGTACGGAAACCTAGTCAGATCAAATGATTCTTGACTGAATGACTTTTAACCATGAGTCAGCAAGTCTTTGATAATACAATAATGATAATACAGCTTCCTGTATCACATTATCTCGACGTTAGATATTCTGACACTACACTGTTGATTCAACTTCATTCACAGTACTTCCCGGTGATAACACGGGGACACATGTATATTTGAACAATTCTAATAAAAATGAAATATAAATAAACATAGCAGTAACGTTTGAAACATTAGGTACATACCACGTTAAAGTGACTGAATAAGCACATATTGTAATAAACATTTTAATACATACAGATCCTGACATCTAAGAAAATTTTAAAAATCTCTTTGAAAAAAGTGAATTTCAATTAGTGTTCTATCCATGAGTGTGACTATAAGAACACAAGTGTAAATCAACAGTGCAAAAATGGCAATGGATACGATGGCAGTTGAACTGCCGGACTTATCAACTCATGTACCACAGCCACCTGTGGAAGAGACAGCAGAAGAAAAGTAAGTAAAAATAGGACAAGAGGTTATGAAACTTTGTCTAGTGAATGATTAGATTGGCAGGGTACCAATAAGCAACAGGCTTCTCGTTTAATCAAGCTACGGGTCAGATCTAGGGATGAAACAGAAGAAATTTTTCATACCTTGTTTTTGTTACGCCAGACTGGGTTTGCCTTAATCTTTATCTTTAGTAGGTAAGTAGTTGGTTTGCTTAACGTAGAATAAGTTTAGCAACCTACATGATTTCTGATTTTAATTAGTTTCATCAGATCGATAGTATTTTTCATTAAAATACTGGTATTCAGCTGCATCCGGTTAGACTGGAAGCAGACCCCAACGTAGTTGGGAAATGGCAGATAATGATAGTATTATACGGCTTGTTCGTGAGATTTTAATTCAATAAGGTTTTAATTAGTCAGAATCGGAATCATTTACTGGCAAAGAATTTAGGAGGCAAATAAAGATTCTTTTGGTTGATCATTTTCATCGGATCCATAGTATTTTTTATTAACTGGTATTAATCCAATTTAGCCACATCTATGGCTTTATCAGCAGCAGAACGGAATTCAATTAGGGCACGATTTTTTACTAAGTACAAGTGCCTGCTAAAACACAGCCATTGCTATTCGAAGGCGTCTGCAAATTGCACTAGCTACCCAGAAACCTGACGCCCACTTTATCGAAAATCTTGCAAATAGCTTCAACCGCATTCGAGCACATAGTACAAGCATAGCAAAATTGGATTGTGTTTGTAACTAAGCAAATAAAGCTGCCGGTGGAGAACTCGCTAGGAAACCAAGCTATGATATTGTGGTTATACAGTGTAATACTGAGCAGTACTCCGTATATATGCATAGTATAAATTACACTCGCTTTTCGTGTCTGCCTGTGTGACTGCGTTGTTCTTATAAACTACGCAACGAATTTTGGTGCAGTTTTCCAAATCACTTAGATAATTTATTACGGAAGATTTTTTTGTGTAATCCCTTAATATTATTAACTTACTTATAATAAAGTAATCTCGAGGTTTTGTCAAGTCGCAAAAACTGTGAAAAGCAGGGGTGGGTCGGTAAACAAAGTTGACGGGAATTTGATTATAAATATAACAATAAATTCTTATTTACAATCTTCACACTAGAAAATACGGTTTAATGTTTTTCATGGCGCGTGTCATGTCTCTTGAGAAAATTTACTAGGGTGGGGTGTTGCGTGTAAGCTTTTTATATTTTATTTGTTTTGGCAAGTATCAAACTAACCTTGAACACCTACCGAATTCAGTGGATCATTAAAATTTTAAATTCTAAGTCACTGCGGTTCTCAATCGCACACCACACTCTCCACAAGGTGGATGCCTGAGGATGGACGGCCACCGAACCCGGCTCAGGAAGAGGTAGCGAGACGACCTAGACTCGTACAGCAAGGGTTGGATCGAGGTGGCTCTACAAAAAGATGCCTGGAAGAATTTGGGGAGGCTTATCCTTTGCAGTAGGAGTATGCTAACTTCTATCTAATCTAACTAGCCCCTATTTCCCCCTATAGGACAAAGGCTTCCTTTCTCCCCTTTCCACTCAATTCTGTCTCTTGCAAATCCGGTAGGTAGGAGTCATGCTAACTTAAAAAAAAGTCGCTACTAATAAGTTTAAAACTGACAAGCGTCACTTCAATCTTGAACGTACAATAAAGCATCTTGCTATTCGAAATGAACGAGAATTTATGTGCAGGTCTTGATAAATAAATTCGAAATGCGTGTTACTCTCCCATCCCTTGTCGTTTCTTTCAATAAACCCCCACAGCAGTAAATTAAACCGTCACTCCTATTTATTTCAATCCTTTTAAGGGTAGAGGGAGCCGTCCATTCTATTTGTATTGAACGACCAAAAATGTAATTAATATGTTAAGCCCTGACGAACCGTTTCCCCAACTTTATAGTGTTTTCATTGTTAACAGAAATAAGTGTGACGTTTCAATTAACGCTCATGTAGTCATTAAAAGTGCTAATTAATTAAGTCAGCTGTTAAAACTGTACTTATGTGTAGTAGTTCAGTTTTTATTTGGAGTTGTCATAGTATACAAAAGCGGTGAAGTGCGAGTCGGACTCGCACACGAAGGAGTCCGGACTACCGTAACACCACATTTTTTTAATACTTTTGTAAAAAAAATGCCGAATAAACACGTCTCATGTATTGTGACCCCCTTTAATTTTTACCTTTATTGATTTTTTTTTATAATTTGTTGTTATAGTAGAAAATTTCAAGTGTCTACCCGTAAAAGTCACTTGAAATTCAAAAGATACAGCCCTGTGAAAGACGGACTGACGGACAGCGTAGCCTTAGTAATAGGGTTCCGTTGGCACCCTTTCAGTACGGAACCCTAAAAAGTAATGGGACTAGGTTATTGGCGAATTGTATGGTTTGACATAAAAGTGTTATGGACTTTCGTAGTCTATGAATGCTGATTATGATCTCATGGTCCCTTTAGTCCCACCGATCGATAGTTTGTACCTCTCTTTTGTATGAAAGACTAACTGATCAGACATCTCTACTGTTTGTTACGCCACTTCTTCTTCCCAGTTCACTAGGAAGTGGAGGAGTTTTGGGGACTCTCTGATGTAATTTGGACGTTAACAAAAGATCTTATTACAAAAAAAAAACCACCGACTTCCAAAAAGACGCTGCAAAATTAAAAATAACTTTAAATTCGGAAGTCGGTGTCGTTGGTTCCGCATTTTCGTTTTTTGACACCGAGTTCTGAAATTAATTATTTTTCACTTTGTTGACCGGTTAAAAAGTGCTGATTCTCAGCCTAGTTTTAATAAATGACTTTTTGATTTTGACGTGTTCTTCTTACGTGGTTTCTCCTTCTCTACTGAACGGATTTTAATGAAATTTGGCACACACATTTGCGGGTGAAACCTTACAAGTGCACTGCTAGTTAACCATAACTCGTGTAAAACCTTCAAAAATGTTTCCCTTTCGCTCATAAAAGATTAAAACCAGCTTAAAATAAACCATATACATTATAAGATTCAGCTGTTCAGCTCCATAAAACCGGTGAAACCTCAGCAAACAGCGTCAAACGTTACAACTTAAAGAGCGTTCCGACGGTTCCAAAAGAGACGTTACTCTAAAGACGGCTGCCCCCAAGTGCTCGAGGGAGCCTTTTTACGATAACAATGTTGTAACATCATATTTTATACACCCCTAATTGGATCTCCAAGGCATTTGCACTTACAAGAAACGATCTGACAGACTAACTGAATAAAGTAATGTTGTACAGAGCAGGGTATGAGGAAAGACAAGACACTTTATGAAAAATGAATCTGACTCGCCAAATTTCCCTAAACCTTTACACCTAGAATAAGTCTTATTCTGAGAATATATTTTGAATTTTTGACAGTTTTTCCATACTAGAACTGTCAGACGTCAATGTATATCCACGGATAAAAATAAAAACTTAAACTTAATACTAACTTAGACTTTGGTCAAATCAACCCTTAGTAGACGTAGGAACAATACTTTTTTACTTCCATATTTTCACAACATTGCTATTCCACGTGGCACTACTGCCAGCCGTTTGGGCACTTTTCACAGTGACAGCGATGCTATGCATTCGTCCGTTTTTATAACACAGGGTGGAAAAAACTGTACCTAACCATGAATTCAGCACATGCTTCTAGATGTAGCGTAGAAATAGAAAAAAAATCCTGTTTCATACATTTTGACCGCGTAGGTATTGCACTTTTTTATGAAACGGCAGATTTTTTTAATTACCTACGAATAATTTCAGAGAAAAAAAAGATTAAAAAAATCTTTTTTCTGAGTCCGGTTATGCGTCTCCCAACCAGCCTGTATACAAAGTATTATTTTTATATAGTTAGTCTTGTAATGTACTGTAGTTTTATTCCCTACAAAAAGTTTCTACTCTAGGGGTGGAGTAGAAACTCTGTCAGCCGTCAAAAAAAAAATCTGCTACCTACCATCCTGTATATTATTATATTAGCGTGTGTAAAATTTATGTATTCCTCAATAGCACACTTTAATTATCGATATTAGGAGAAAATACCAAACATATACTCTTTGGAATTATTTATTTCCGATTCTCGAATCTAGAATGTTAGGAGTATTGATAACGTCAACGTCAAACCAATAACCTCAAACAGTTGCTTTTACTTCGGCACGACACTGGTCCGGTATTTAGGTATAGGTAGGTTCTTGCTCTTGACACACCTGAAATAACTTGGAGCTCTTCCTACACTTACTGAAAGAAAAATGGCTGACCTGCTATCTACACAGCTCGCCGAAAATATCCATTGAAAGAAAATACAAAGAGGTTTTACTACAAAATGCATAGATAAAATAATATATTGCACCATTTTTTTAATGAACAGAAGTTTATTGTCATGCAAACAGTTTATTATCAGGGTAAAACTCTGGTAAAAGTCATTGGTTTCGACATAATTTAAAAAACAAATGAAGCCGTTCGGCTTCCAGCCCCTTGTTGAGCCTTGTTGTATTATTTAAATTAATACAAAATACAGCCCATCCTGAGGATTGGGAAGGAGAAAAACCAAATATTATGGTCCAAATTCGGAGACTCTTATATCCAAAAACACGTTGTATAAAACAAGCTCTTTTTAATGGCGAAAAACTGTTTGCGTTCTCTGCCTCTATTATTAGATTCTCTCAGTATTTACTACAGAGCCAGTATGTTTGTTTTGTCTATAGTTTATGTACGTCGGTGTACTTGAATAGTATTAATCAATCTAGTTTATTATCAGGTCAATGTTAGCTGTTAAAGCTTTGGCAGATGTGGAGCAATGTTACGAGTCTGTTGCATAATTATTTATGCAATATTTGTGTTTATGCTTATCGCTGATAACTGACCGGATTTGCATGGAGTTATTCCAATCGGAATTTTGGACATTAGATACCTACAATTATTAGAATAAATGGTCATTACGAAAATACTTAAAGTTTTTACACTACTTTTTGAAGTGAAACTTCTTAGGCGGCGATTCGATAATTGCTCAGAACAGACAGTTCTATGGATAATTGGATGAAAATTAAGATTGAAATATTAAGGACGCGTCACGTTGAGGCACATTTCGTTACATGAGAGAGAAGAAAAGTCTCTCATCTCTCTTTTTCTTGATTTTTTAAGAAGTTTTACTCCTATCACGTGTAGATACGGTGCTGAACGAACATTTTTTTCAAATACGTTCACAGTTGAATTACCCGAATTGATCTATAAGTATCAGTTTAGGGCAGAAAATAGGTGACTGAAAAGAAAATTCACAATTTCACACTTGAAAAAATAAGGGGATCAATTTGTTCAATAAATAAACCTGGATGAGGCTGGCACTGGACTCAGGAGCGTGCTGATTGGTACAATATTTTTGTGCCTATTAGGCACGTATTTTAAACTAGATAGATACCCAGCAAAACAGCACAAAGGCAAACATTTATTTACGAAAATGGTAACTTTTATAACATAACCTTTTTACACTTAAAAAAAAACTTGTCTAAGCGTTTATTCTGCTTCTAATTTCAAGTAACTATCCATAATGTTACGTAACACCGTCGCCGTAGCGAGCCTATAACATATTTATCAGAATATTGTCCCGAAAACTCAATAATCGGGCAAACTTGACCCGGCTCAGCAGAATGGGAACACTGATCATATTAACGTTATTGCTTGTGTTCGTTTTTATAAAATTGTCTAATATTTACGAAATTTTCGGAGGCTTTAAAATAACGCTAGAGTTGTAGTTGTTGTTGTTATGTTTTGTTTTTTTAATCACCATGTGCCTAGCCTTTTCCCAACTATGTTGGGGTCGGCTTCCAGTCTAACCGGATGCAGCTGAATACCAGTATTTTACATAGATTGACTGCCTATCTGACCTCCACAACCCACTTACTGGGTAATACGATACCCCTTGGTAAGACTGGTTGTCAGACTTTCGGGCTTCTAACTACCCGTAACGACTGTCAAAGATCCACGAATTACAGCCGGGACCAACGGCTTAACGTACTTTCCGAGGCACGGAGGATTCTCGGTATGTAAAGATGGTCACCCATCCACAGACCAACCGCGGAAATAACCGACGGAAATTTTCTACGCTGGGGGTTTAGAATCGCGTGCTGAATCATTATTACATTTTGCGCATCAATGTCCCTGCCACCTTGTATAGTATACCCTGTATATACGACATAAGGTGTTTGAAAAGTTGATGCTCAATCAAATGTTACGTCACTTTAATGAAAATTACATCTTTCATGAACACCAGTACGGCTTCACCAAAGGGCGTTGTACCACTGACGCCGGTGGTAACACCGGCGTCTTGTGCTTCTTCCCAGGCGTTAAAAATGTTCTTCATTAGGGTAACCTAATGAAGAACATTTTTAACGCCTGGGAAGAAGCACAAGATGCTATTGGAATCTTTTGCGACCTCTCTAAGGCGTTCGATTGCGTAAACCATGAAACACTTCTGATGAAACTCGAGCACTATGGGATTAGGAAAACAGCACTTGACTTTTTAAGATCATACCTGAAAGATAGAAAGGTTAAAGTCCAAGTAAATGGCGTAAACTCACTGGGATCTGAAATGACAATGGGCGTTCCTCAAGGTTCGATATTGGGTCCATTCCTCTTTTTAGTTTATATTAATGATTTACCCCAATTACTTCAAAATCAACCGAAGATGGTGTTATTTGCAGATGACACATCATTGATCTTTAAAATAGACCGACGGTCACAAAATCTTGACGACGTGAATAACTCTATCCTTCAGGTCCAAGATTGGTTTACGGTAAATAATTTAGTACTTAATGAAAAAAAAACCAAATGCATTAGATTTAAATTACCTAATGTTAGAAGTAGCGAATGTGACATCATATTGAATGGCCAAAAACTAGAATATGTTAATCAGACAGTTTTCCTAGGCATCACGCTAGACGAGAAATTTCAATATAATATCTATTGCGGGGCGGCTAAGCTCGGCCGCATATACTGTTAGAAAGATAAGACAATTAACAGATGAAGAAACCGCGCGTTTGGTCTATTTTAGTTACTACCACAGTATTATGTCATATGCACAGAAAGTTTGTGGTCATATGGCATTTTACTGTGGGCTCGGGCTGCTGACATTGAATTATGAATCCATTTTTATTTTGCAAAAGAGAGCTGTCAGAGCCATTTACAATCTACGTCGCCGTGAATCTCTTAGGGAACTATTTAAAAGGGTTAATATTATGACGGGTACCGTCATAATATTAACCCTTTTAAATAGTTGCCAATTCATTTATTAAAATATTATGTATGTAAGAAAAAATCAACATCTTAATAAAATAAGTGATAGACATAATTTTAATACTAGAAATAAAGATAAATTAGATCAACCTTGTGATCAGATTATCTAAAGTACATACATCTTTTATGGGGTAAATGGGGTGTTAAATGTTACAACCAACCTTGTGAAATATTGCAATTAAATGAAAGAAAATTTAAAACTTATATTAAAATTACACTTTGTAAGCAAGGATATTACAAATTAGAGGTTTATATCCAAGATAAGAATGCTTGGAAACATGCTGGTCCTACTCCAAGGTGGGTGGATGCATAAGAATATTAAATAAGTATAGACATAGGACTTCTCTCTTTTAACATTAATTGAGTATTTTTAAACCTCCAGCAATGTCACTTTTATTTTATTTTTTCACCTAGCAACCGCCCCTGCTTCGCACAGTTTCTACAATAAACCATCGAGGGACTTCTTTATTATATGTCAGTCTATTATACACATAAAACTTCTGAAAGAAATTCTCTAAATGACGTGAAAACCTCATCAAAATCTGTTTCGAAGTTCAGAAGGAAAATATAGTACACGTAAAGACACGAAAAGCGACTTTAGTTTACACTCATCATCATCTTCATCATTTCAGCCAAAAGACATCCACTGCTGGACATAAGCCTCCCCCAAGCACCTCCGCTTCGAACGGTTCTGTGCTTCTCGCATCCAACGGGTTCTTGCGGCCTTCACAAGGTCGTCGGTCGTTTATACTATCTCTTAAATTTGTATAGAATATAGATAGAAGGTATAGAAGTTCATGCTGCCTTCCTACTACACCAAGTTACGACCAAGTTTTATATGAGCCCGTATAAAGAACATCGAACATGAATCTCCCTTTGGGCTACTAAAATGTTATTAAAAAACAAGCCGTTTGCCCGGTAGGAGATCCCATCGGCACAAATGACGAACTTCTATACCTACAAACTTTCATCACATTTAGGGATGAATTTTCAAAAAAATAGTGCCCAGTTTCGTTCGTTCATTATATCTAAGGAACTCTTGTGCAACGACTCCTGCTTCTTTTCTAGACCCATTGGTCTGTGCGTTATCTGTCAGTGAGTGATTGAATGAATGAATGAATTTAAAACTTGTTATCAACACGAAGAAGTTACCAAAAAAACATTGACATATCTGTCTAAACCAAAGGGTTCTCAACCTTATTTTGCCTGCCGCCCACTTTGAGAATATATTATTTTCTAGAGCCCCCAATATTTTGTACTAACGAATCTGAAACAGCTATTGCCACGATTATATTTAAACGTGTAATATTATGTATAGTCGTAAAATAGGATTTATAATTTTCTCTCTACCACTACCACTGTCCCCCTTAAAGTCTCAAACGCCCGCGAGGGGGCGTTAACACTCCCGTTGAGAACCTTTAAAGTCTAAACCTTTACATTTTCTATCCATTTCGCCTATAAACTAGACCTAAAGCAACAAAGATAGCCTCTAATATCCAATTCACCTTTCAAATAAAAGTTTCTACCACGCATTTTCTTGGTTTGGTACGCACATAAAGGCTAGACTACATAAACGTTAACACATTTATGACGTCATCAATTCCATTGGTCTAATAGCCGGCGGACGTTTTACATTCGAGTTTATACTCAGTTACTTTCGTTTGAAAGGTTTTTATAGCCTCATGTCGTTCGTCTAGACGCAGCCTTGGAAAATTGCACTTGGAATAATGCTTTTGAATACCTATTGTAAAACTGATCGTGGAGATTGTCTATTGTGTAATTTGAAGGAATTTCAGTATTATTGGAAAACTCTTTCCACGTAACTCACTGTCACTCTCTCTATCTATCTATCTATCTATCTCTCTCTCTCTCTCTCTCTCTCTCTCTCTAGTTTAGCCACGCACGGGCAACGAAGTACGTTACTACCCCTGAAATCTTCTGTATGACACCAATCCACAGCACCAATCAGATGCGTCGGCATTCTCTCTTAGAATAGAATACTCTTTATTATGTACAAGTACACCATATAAATTACAGACAAGAATATAGAAATTTTCTCTCTTATTTAATCTCTCTCTCTCTATTCTAATTCTATTCTAATCTCTTAATTAAAACTAAATACTTTCATATTAACAAGTACTAATTACCTATACTCTGTTTAATTACCATTCATAATATCTCTAAAACCATCTCTTATAATAAAAATCCTGAAGGAACATTTCTACTATCTCCCTTTCATTTGAGCATTGTATGTTGTATCACAGAAGCGCTCCTATCATTTGCAATCATATCACGTTCACAATTTCTGTACAATTTTTGTCTGAATGTGCTTTTATTGTCAGTAATTTGACAAGCAAGACCTTAGTAGAAATACCGCTGAATAACACGGCTTTTTAACAAAAGGTCGGTACGAGAAAAATAGGGAACATTTGTTTACAAATAAACAAAAGAGAAAAGCAAACGGTGCTACAAAGAAAAAAAAGGAGCAGCCATCACGAAAACACCTTTGCATCTACAAGAAAATAAAGAAAACTAAAAGTTTACTAGTTAATTAACATCGACGTGTTCTTTTAAATAGATAGTGCTAAAATAGACTAGAATGTCTTCAACTAACTATTTCACACTACTTCGTGAATTAGCGTAAATAACAAGAACTTACTCTATTTACTATCAGATTCTGAAGAAGATTCATCTCAATACTCTTGGTACCCTTTCTGCAATCGCTTTCATTTTGACAGTTCAACAACATTCATTGCGTTATTTACGTTGTTGAGCAGACAATTTTTTCGAACATATGAAGCAATGGATTAGCAATAAGTATCCTTCAAAATGATTCAGTTTTTTATTGAAAGTGTGCTACGCAATTAGAGTGCTTATTGTTAAAAATAAACGTGATATTTACTAACTATTAAATTGTCTCTGCTTCACCCTTAAATCCATCCAAAGGTCGCTTTTAGTGATAAGATCGCCCTTTGTGTCACCCTTTGTATTTTTCTACATTTAAATCTGTAATTTATGGTGTACACAGACATAATAAACACTACCTAATCTGTCTGCCCAGGTTAAGTTTTCTGAACACCGTAAATTGTCTATGTTTCTTGACTCCTTTTGGCATTAGACGTGAGTTCAAGGTCTTTTAAACAAAAGAATCCAAGAACATAAAGGTTACCCGGCACTTACTGCCTCGTATCAAATAAAAAACGCGTTTCCAACTTCATTGGGAGTGCGTCTAAGTAGGCTAGGTATGTAATGAAGGCGGTGACGTCACAAGTCAATGGGCGGGCGGCGCGGTGGCGCGGCGCCAGACAAACCCCCCTTCCGACCCCCACTTCACCCCCTTAGCCCTCCGCGCACAATGCATTGTCGGGACTCGTACTCTATACTACTTCGCAGGCACTTTACGCCATAGTATCCGACCTCTGGAAAGGGCTTGACCCGACTGTCTGTCTATACAGGGTGTTGGGTGCAGTTTTCCAAAAATAAGATAGCGTAACATCACTCCCGTAATCCCTGGAGTGTTAGTCAGAGGAGTACCATTAGTATACCTACATTTAGCCAGTTCTGTTTAAGTCCCATGTGATAGGGCGCCCCCTATCCGCCTATTATCATCAACCAGGCTCAAATACAGACTCCAGGCTGCTACCGACTGATAAATTTCCAAAGACACTGTCCGACCTGGGCATCGAACCGAGGACCTCCTCTTGTAAACACTAGATGAGAAAACCAACGCGGCAGTTAAAAATAATGTGTGTCTATGTTTTAGTTTATATCTTACTTGCAGTCAACGAGGCGCGCCACATGTACCCTCTTTTTATGCACCGTTGCCTAACTTATTTTCCAATTACTTACACTAGGTACTAAATTAAACGACTAACTAATTATACAAATAAAAACAAAAGGACCCTTGGGCATCGAAGTACTCATCGTCCACATCGCTGTCATCCGCAAACGTGCCCAGAAGACTGGCAGCATTGCCACTATGAATGGCAATGCTAATTCTTTGACCAAAGAACGCCCCAGCTCTTTGCTCACGTGAAGTCACAGAATAAATAGTACAGTGAAGTGTCGACCAGTCGGCGTGAAATTTCATTAAAAAGGAGACACATGACCCGGGCGTTTCGACACCATAAGGCTCATAACTGTAGTCACCCATAAGGTTACAGTATTTGCGCTTTTCCAATGGTTTTCCATAAACGTCTCCCATTGTGATAGCTTCGATCGCACGTGGATAAAAATTGGCTTTCGCAACGAGGTCTTACCTTAGTTTTCTCGCAATATTCGTGGGAAATTTCTTCTTCATTTTCCCATCTATTGTCTTAATGTGTTCATGGGAAATCTCTTCTGAATTTTCCTATAATTCCTTCATAGTTAAAGCATCTTGTTGAGTGATATCATCTAGTTTTATCAGTGTACAGATTTATAGATTAGGTACCTACCTAATCATTAAATCTGTACTGTCTTACTGATGTCAGAATTGTATGTAGTATGTTGTCATCTCCGTAATTAATTAATTTATAGTTTAAAGCTTCTCATTTGTTTTATTAACACTTTATCTGTTTAGTTATTTCTACTTATCTTGTTACTGTAAGTATTTGTACTATTATGTATTTTGTGCTGGCAGTTTTAATAAGTTAACTCCTGTAGGTCACACGCAACTGCTAAAAGCAGAGCAGCAGTGCGATTCTGTAACCATCTCACCGTGAAAACTTAGGTGAAGTGAGCGTGAAATAATGCTAGGGATTGACACTACTGACAACTCACATCAAGCTCACTTCACTTGAGTTTTCACGGTGAGATTTTTACAGAATCGATCGGCTGTATATATTCCAATCTACCTACAACAAAGAAATAAAAATCTTCGTGGTCTACTTAAAATGCGTATTGAGTTGATCGGTTCATAATTGAAACGAAAGAAAAATAACTCTCATACATTTATTTATTTATTAAAATCTCCCTTACAACTATCATTACAGGTGTAGGTCATTTGTGCATCACAGGACCACCAACAAAGAACGCAGTAGTTTTCCACCAGCTTGCGAACGCATCTTAAACACTGAGCAAGCTGCGTCACACGTCACACATAATGCACTTAGCATTGACACTGGCAGCCAGTTCCGACCAGTTAAAACTGAGGCTGCCAGTTGCGTCTAAACGAGGCATTTACTATGCGTGTGTGAGAGTAAGTGCACGCTATTAATAGATGTGTGAGGTCGGGTCAGAAAAACATGACGCAGAGAGAAGTTGGGGGAAAATGTGCGTCATATCCACGCAAAACGGCCATCGCTCAGCATAATGCTAAGATCCTATGCGAGACAGAGCTGCAACGCTCTTTCGCAAGGAAATGGCTTAACAGTTTACTTGTCTTACTTCTCTGTGTTTGGGAACAGTTTTCTGTCAATAGCCCATCTTGTTTGCAACTTAAATTCAAAGGAAAAAAGAATATGCAGAATATTATCGGTCACTGCCAAACCCATATCGAATGACCATAAAATGCACATAAATCGCTCGCAAGCAGCATTCTACTCATAAAACGATAGCACGAATCTAACGCTGTTTTATGTTATTACGTTCATTCTGGTGGTCGTTTCGTATGATAGCCATTGAATGGCCGGGAGTGGTGATGGCAGTACAAAGTAGTTGGCTGTATGGTAATGTTAAAAAGAAGGTTCTACAAGGTGAAGACGACTATCCTACTGATATTATAAACGCGATAGTTTGTGTGGGTGGATGGATGGATGGTTGTTACTCTTTCACGCAAAAACCACTGAACGGATTTGGATGGGCAGACAGATAGTTTATAACCAGGATTAACACGTAGGATATTTTTTATCCCGATATTCCCACGGAATCGAAACATAAGTGGGTGAAACCGTGGACCGCAGCTAGTACAACAATGACGTTCTCAGTCTGCATACGGAAACTCAATCAAATATATATCCAATAGTTTAATCGCTATAGCTAGTCAAAGATTGGCAAAACCAGTCAACCCATCACTAGTATTTAGTTTATTAGAAAAAATCACTTTTTTTAATTTCGATGCTAGGAATTATTTGAGAGTTCCAAAATACTCTTAAACATTACTATTGCCAGTGTTTTATGTATTATCGTATTTGTTGTCATCAGCTAGAATGTAATTAAGTCGGTTTTCCAAAGGTTCTAGTTCTCAGTGTTCTCAGTCTCACTGAGTTTAATTAATTTATTCTTGGTTCTAGGAAATTCAGTAGTAGGTAATAGGATTATCCTGAAACCGCAATGCATATGAAATACAGAAATAAATCATTGGAATGTAGGTCAATTCTTTCAATACTATTTTTAAACACACAAAATCGCATGGAGACGTCCATTTTGGATTTACCCACGTCGCGTCTGCTACAATCGGTTTTAACTGCATGAGTATGGTAATTGGAGATTTTAATAAATAAATTTTTAAAAATTACCGTCAAAGTCTTATAATAATACATCTTCGGAATGCAAACACACTCCAGCCAATCCACGCACAAGTTATTCATATCAATCTAAAATTGGAAATTATTGAAATGTCTTTGGAATTTTGTCTTGGTTATACCCAGTAAGTACTTAAATACTTTGCGGTGAATGCGTGTGTACCCTAAAGATTGTTAGCTTCAACCATTGGTACATAAGTTTAGTATGGAAATACCTGAACAAACAGTAATTGATTTATTACTTGCCGCTTGGCACTTGGATTGGAGACCGATAGTTTGAACTTATCATGCCAAATACAGACGCCAATACTCCAGTGAAACCAGTCACGAACTTCTAAGCGGTGGCTTCATGTCCCATCTACAGCTTTTACATAAATTGAGTTCAAGCAGCCATAACTCCGGTCACAAACCTTCATGACACAGTTTCAATGAATTCCTGACGTCAAACGCATAAACCATCCGATGCCACCCCACGTGCACGGAAATGGCACACCTCACTATAAATACAATGTATACAAACGAGGCTCCAAGCGTGCAAACAAAGCATGGTATAGTAAATGAGTCATTATTTTGCTGTTTCATTGATTGTGGACTTGTGGTAGATACATACGTAATAAAGGTTAGATCTAAAAATAAAGCCTATTTTTAGTACGAAATGTCGATTAATCATTGTCCAGTGTCTTTGGAAAGGAACGTTTCTTTCGCCGAGTGTTTGTGTAAAAATGTTCACGATTTTTCTTTGTAAGAAAATTGTTTCTGAAATTGGCACGAACGCATTTTATGGCATTTGCAAAATTCATTTTGCATGTACACAGTCTGTATGCAAAATGAGTTTTCTACCAGCCAGTTGCTGTTTTATGTTTGTACCTATTTTTCTTTTAGTAGGTAGGTACGAGTGTCTGTCTATATAATAGTAGGTAGGGGAGCCCGGGGCTTCAATTAACAGAGGTAAGTATTAACAAGCGAATTTCTAAGAAACTATAAATAGCACGTCACTAACGATTGTTGGTATTCGTCCCCGCGACAGCGCTGTACAGGTTGAGACTCGTCAGTACCGCTCAGTGCGCCGTGGGTGCGAGTTGTGTGATGTGCGTCTATTTTGACCAGGTAACGAACTTTTTTCACTTTACGATTTTTTGATTTACGTCTTGAATATTTGATTTTGCCGTAATATTTTTTTATTTCGTGGTGGCTAGTTTTATTCTTAATAATGCTACATAACTTTACTAACGCTAATGTAAACAATTTCTTAGTTATAGTTTTTATATTGAAAAAGTATCCATGGGGCTAAAATTAACAAAACATACGGGGCAAGTATTAACATGTTAATTCTTACCCCATATGCGGGGTTAGTATTAACAGTATATACCTACCTACGATTCTATTGTTTTGTGTATATTCACCATGGTACCTAATTACTATATATCTTAAATGTTACAGCATGAGGACTTATAAGCGAAAAACCGCTCGAGGCATGACTTCGCTGGCGGTCTACGAGTCAGCTGCTTAAGAAATATGAATGGAGTAGAAAAGAAATTACAGGGAAGTAGCCACAGAATTTTAAATCTGTCACGTTACGCTGTTCAAGTTTGTGAAAAAGAAGAAAAAAGGAATCCCAGTAGAAGTAGGCTACAAAAAGACCCGGTTAGTATTCACTTCTGAGTAAGAGAAAAAAAATGCAGACTATTTATTTAAGTTTTCCAATATTTATTTCGGGCCTACCTACGGAAGTAAAAAAATTAGCCTACCAGTGTGCTATTTTTTACAAAATCCAGAATTTGCCAGAATCATGGAGGGTTAAGGAAATGGCGGGTGATGACTGGTTCACGAATTTCATGAAAAGAAATACAATGTTGTCGATTAGAAGCCCCGAAGCGACAAGTTTAAGTAGGGCGACATCCTTCAATAAAACAAATGTACACGCATTTTTTTAAATGTTCAGATCTGTGTTAGATAGATACAAACTTAGCCCATCCCGGATTTGGAACATGGATGAGACGGGTGTAACTACAGTGCAAAAGCCAAAAAAAGTGGTTGCTGGAAGGGGCATAAAGCAGGTCGGTGCTGTGACATCCGCTGAAAGGGGCGTTTTGGTTACATTGGCTGTAGCCATAAATGCAATAGGTAATTCGATTCCATGTATGTTTGTCTTTCCCCGTGTTCGTTACAACGGTTTGTTTGTTCGAAACGGACCACCAGAATGTATTGGCGTCAGTAATTCATCAGGATGGATGACTCAAAAAGAGTTTTTGAAATTTCTGGATCACTTCATTCATCATGTGAAGCCGTCGGAAGAGGATCCAGTTTTGCTTTTACTGGATAACCACAACTCGCACGTAAACGTTGAAGTCGTTGACAAAGCGAAGATAAACCATGTCGTTCTTTTGTCGTTTCCGCCACATTGCTCGCACAATCTACAGCCTCTCGATGTGGGAGTATCTGGTCCGTTAAAAAATTACATAAGCAGGAATCAGACCAACTGGATGACCAACAACCCAGGAAAAACCATGACAATTTACGATCTTCCAGAGGTAGTGAGAGATTCGCTGCCGTTGGCATTAAATCCAACGTGACAAACGCATTTAGGAAAGCTGGTATCTGGCCTTGCAATGAGGACGTCTTTCAAGAATCAGACTATGCACCATCATTAGTCACCGATCGTCCAGATCCCACCAGAAGCGGCCCTAACGTAACGACTACACCATGTGTAGGAGAGGTTTTTTTTGGGTCTCCTTTTCTTTATATTTATATTGCTAAAATATTGTTGCGGTAACAAAGTGCTATTTATAATTGTTTAAGCCTAATGTTGATTGTATAGCATAAAAAAAAATCATATTTAATTTTTGTTTTCTTTAATTTTGGAGGAAAATACCAAGAATGTTAATTGTTGCCCCTTTTGTTAATACTTACCTCGGAACCGTTAATTCTAGCCCCGACCGAGGGGTAAGTATTAACTTCTGACTTTTCTGAGTAAAATCGACTTTTTCAAAAAAGTACCAATTTCTTGTCAAATTAAAACCAACGATATGGTTATTGAATAGTTTGGACGTGTTTTAACACAAAAATCATATCAAAATGTTTAGGCGTTTTGAAGCTACAACTGAAAATATAAATTTTGTTAATTCGCGCCCCGGTCTCCCCTATATCTTCTAAATTAAAGTTGCGTTTCATGTCTGTCTGTGTGACCGCGTTATTCTTGACAACACGGTTAGCGCAGTGGCTGAGCGATCGGACTGCTGCGCTGCGTGTCGCGGGTTCGATTCCCGCACAGACGAAATATTTGTAAGTCCTACATGTATTTGTTCTGAGTCTGGGTGTTTTTCTGTCTACAATATGTATGTATTTACGAAAAAAAATGTATATAAGTAGTTTATCAGCCATCTTGTTACCATAACACAAGCATTAGGTTGCTTAGCTTGGGACTAGATGGCGCTGTGTGAAATGTCCAGGGGATATTATTATTATTATTATTCTTGATGCGGACTTCAACATTATTAAGAGAATAAATCATAAATTAAACTTACATAGAAAAGAAATCTCTATGTTTTGCCAAGTTGTAAAAGTCGTGCGAAGCAGGGGGCCTACTTACTACTCTTCGTCTGTCGACGAAGATACGCCCATCCGAAAGTTGATCCGTCAAAACATGAGTCAAATTCATTTTTTCACATTCATTCGGACGGGCATTAAATCACATCGGAAGTAAGGACAACTATCAAATCATGTTGTACCTAATTCATTCTTAGTTCGTGCCCCGGAGATAATAAGAAGTAGGAAATGTCCGTCACTTCGGCCGAAACTACGGATTACGTGCTTAGGGGGTAGACCGTCGCTAGTTTACTATAAAATCAGCTTGTTCAGAAGGTTCTTTATATGTCGCGGTAAAAACATAGATAGGTAGCCTTTTATGGCGATCCGAGAAATAAATAAAACGTACCTATCTTTTTTAGCCACTCACACTGAAGTACAAGTAGGTAATAGTGAAGTTACAAATTTTATAAAATATCTTCTGTACGATCGTCACTTGTTATTTTAAATACATAGGTACTTACAAGGTTAATTCTACAACATAATGAGCCCGCAATGCGAATATTTTAATTCTAAAACAAATATTAACGCAGTTACGTCCATATTTGTTTCTCGTCATAATATTTTTAAAGACGTACGACGCATAGAAAATTGTTTACGGCCATACAGTTTTAGATCTTATTCTTGTTACAATTAAAGAACCATTTTGGTTGGCAAAGAAATGCCGGTCACGAGACTCAGGTGGATTTTAATAAGTGTTTGTAAACAGCTATTTAATTTTATTAAATAAGCCTTTCACTTAGCATAGCAAGTTCCGTTTGTGATATATTAAACATTATAATTCACGATTACTAGAGCAGAAAATTATGCAATGTAGATTGATTAGATTATAAATAATATTTTAATATTGCATGAAAAGCGCGGCATTGTCGCTGGCCGCCATTATGTTTTAGTAGCCATTACTAGGTATTGCGGCACGCGACTGAAAATTGCGCTGCGGTCTGCACTAATGACACCCAATATTAATAATAATTTTAAGTTATTACGTGAGTTATGGGTTTATTATTAGTTTTCAGTGAGGTAATTTTGATTATGCTGAATTTTTCTATTGATAATGATTTGTGGAGATCCCGTATGAAATGATACCAGGGGCTGCAGTCTCGACATTCATAGCGATCTCTTTACGACCGAATTCGGTCGCAAAGTCCCGGATTGACAGGTGTAGGTAATGTATAAAGTGACAGGACTTTGCGACTGAATTCGGTCGTAAAGCGATCGCTATGAATGTCGAGACTGCAGCCTACCGGGATGACTTTATTTAGGTATATAATGTCTTGTAGGTACATAACTAAACACGTAAGTAAGTAGGTACCAATGTTAAAATATTGAGGTATGTACCTAATTATAACAGGAATTTAAATTGTTGTACATAAAAACCACATCACCGTATATACAATTTAAATACAAAGATAACACGAAACTCTACGCAAGTTCTTTGTCAGCCATTTTAAATTCCTTTTCATGTTTCAAAATACATCGGCTGACAAACCGGTAGGCCGCAAAGCACGTTATATCCTTTCCTACATTAGCTATTCCTCCAAATACTTCTCCCCTACGTCAGTGATGGATATTACAGCTCAAAATAGACCTGTTTGCTCAAGATTATCCACAAACATAAATTGATACCCAACACTTGAGTTAAACTACCGAAATAGTATAACGGTCTTAGCTCTAGCAACACTGGTCACTTCGTAGTAAGCTTTATATGCCAAGGGCGAAGAAGAAACAAACATCGAATAAAAATAAATAGATCTGTTTATTAGTTTTGCATTAAGAAATCATTTTTATTGGATGCATGCTAAGGAAAATTTTGAACTTTTACGATGTTTTTATTGAAAAGAAAAGCAGACTTGACCCAGCCTCGTGTCTAAATATTGTGTGTGGTCTCATAATTTTCGTCGAATTTATAAATAAAGAATTAGGAATTTGGCTATCAAAGTTATTTCACAGAATCAATAAAATTAACAAGGCTTTTCTACTATTTTGTTTGCATCATTTTGTATGGCAACACAATCACTACCACCGCCGTTTAACAAGGACTCCTAGGTAGTTTCTAAAATCGTCATTTGTTTCTCTATAACGTAGTTCTATAATCAGCACCCTAATTGCGTAACACACAATCAATCGGAATCAGAATCACTTTGAAGCAAATTGCTAATCCATTGCTTCATAAGTTCGAAAAATTTGTCTACTCAACGCGTAAATTACGCAATATGAATGTTGTTGAACTGTCAAAATGAAACCGAATCCGATTGATCGTGTGTTACGCAATTAGGTGCTGTTACTATAAGCAATCATGAAAGCTTGGACTGAAATTATGCGACCCGCTTCACTATGCGAATCCCCAACTGCCTACCGTAGAAATAAAGTCAATTCGTCTTCAGTTAGTTGGACAAAAGGCGCTAACATGTTAATAATATTAGGCATTCCTACATACAACATGAGAGAGTCAATTCCCGTGATGGACGGCCGTGTTCTAATATTTTATATTTAAATTATAATTTTAAAAAAACATTGTTTACCTACATACATTTTTGACACTGTCGCTGAGATGAGATTGCTACTTGATTTTGAACGTTTTTAATTACCAGAATTTGTGCCCTGTTAGCCAAGTTGCGCCACTTCTTATTCCCACCTAAACCAATAGGAAGTGGTGAAGGGCGGACGTTTTGGGCGACTGTCTTATGTAATTTTGACGTTCGAAAAATGTTTATTCTCAGCCTAGTCCGAGTAAATGACTTTTGTTTTTTTTATTTTTAACCATCTTCTCTTCTCTCCCCCAGATATGAGCGCCTCCTGCGTCGCGCGCGTACTGAAGACTTGAGCGAGATCTCGGGCATCGGCTGCCTGTACCAAAGCGGAGTGGACCGGCTCGGCAGACCCGTCGTCGTGTTCATCGGAAAGTGGTTCCCTATCGGAGACATCGATTTGGATAAGGCGAGACTTATTTCTTCCTCACGACCCTTGAAATATCGCGTGAATGAAAAAGTTCCAGTTTTGGCCAATAAGCGCTGGGCAGAAAATCAAACTGTTTCATCATCATTCTCCTGCCCCTACCCCAAATCATTTGGGGTCGGTGCAACATGCCTTCTTCTTCCATACCTCTCTATTACTCGTCATCTCTATAGTCACCCCCTTACTAACCATATCATCATTCACACATTCCATCCATCGTTTCTTTGGTGTTCCCCTACTCTTATAGCCATCTACATGCATACTTAAAACATTCTTCAGTCTCCAATTAGTTAACGTACAGAATAAAATCATCCATTTATTATACGAAAGCATGAAGTTTCTTCTGCTAGTCACCTACCTACGTGATTTATCCTTTATTCGAAGAAAACGTTAGAAGAGAAACCTTAGTGTTAGCGTGTGACGTTACAGTATCCCCATCATACTAATCTCAATCTCCTCACATTACAGGCGCTGTTGTACCTGATCAAGCTCCTGGATCCGATCGTGCGCGGTGACTACGTCATAGCATACTTCCACACGCTCGCCTCTTCCGGCAACCACCCGCCTTTCTCCTGGCTCAAGGAGGTGTACACCGTGCTGCCTTACAAGTAAGCACTTAATTATCTCTTTTGGAGGTCTGAACAAGTTTCTGATTGGCGAATCTTCTGTTTTGTCCATTGTAATTGGTAGATCAAAACAACCAAGCAAACTTAATATAAGTAGCTTGCCTTCCAACAGAGAATTTTTCGGATGGATTTCGGAAACTAGGATTAACTTGCTAACTCCTGGCACCCCATTCATTCCTTAAAAAATCTTGTAGTGATTGCAATGCTATAAACTAGTGTTGATTTCATTCATTCATTTATTTTTAAATCTTTTCAGATATAAGAAGAACCTCAAAGCATTCTATATTGTACATCCCACATTCTGGACAAAGGTAATTAAAACTGTTATATTTATCCTTACTTACATTAATTAACTCATAATGCTGATTAATATTTTTCACTCTCCTCATCTCCAATATTATCCCAGACTTAATAATTTTACCACCATCTTATTAATCTCCTGCCATGTTTAATTAACGTCTAACTCACTAGCTACCTCTCTTCTCAGATGATGACGTGGTGGTTCACAACGTTTATGGCGCCGGCGATCAAAGCGAAAGTCCACAATCTTCCTGGAGTAGAGTACCTGTACTCAGTGATGGCGCGGGACCAGCTCGACGTGCCTGCCTTCGTCACAGAGTATGATATGACGGTACGTAGCATTATGGTGATATATTAATACCACACTTCTCCACCACACCAGGTACAGTCTGCTAATAACAATAAAATTGTGCTCACATAACCTTGAACGTACTTTGTAGCTGTCATTGGAAGTTTCGTGTTCAGCAATTGATAATTATGGGGCTATTGCAAGGTGAAAAAATAAGTAAGAACCTAGTGAGGTGTTAGGGTAAATCGAACAGTGAATGGCATTTCATGATTGTCATGTCATCTGCCCGCATGAACTGGGATGACTGGCGATGATACTTTTTTTTTCTATTAAATTCTTGTGTGCATCATTGCCTTGATCTCACCGCGTCAATCAATGCTAATCTCGTCTAGCGCAGCTGCAGCGTGTGGTTGAAAAATGCAATTAAACTTTTCGTTATGCTAGACAGATTTTTATTTAACACCGCCAATTTTACGAAGAGGTGACATTTCTATAGCAGGATGCTGCCATCTAATACCTAATGATTCATTTGATATAAATTTTAATGAATATCCTTCTGTTTTCCAGATAAACGGTCTCCATTACTTCCAACCGGATACGAACAACACGTAAGACGCAGCAGTCGTTCCTTAGCTATACATTCTGATCGTTGTTATAACATGTTCTGGGCCAGTTGCCAACATCTCTCTGTGTCACTATAATAGGAAGACGCTTCAATCGAATAGAAGGAAGGGTTTAGAGTGTATCTCGCTCACTTTTCGCTGGTAATTCTGAGTTCTAGCAATATTTATAACTCCTATAGATATTGCTAGCACCACAGCTAAGTTTTAAAGTTTGTCTAGGACTAGATGTCGTGATTCTTACGGTTTTCTCATAAAAGCGTGCGCCGGCACATAAAACTAGTGTTTCGTATAAACTTCGTAATAAATATAAAGTCGGCGGAAAATAAAATTTTGCTTAAATTTTATAATCAATTCGTAGGATTTCACAAAGATATGCTGGCAACACTGCAATTCGAATTCGAGTGACCGTTTGAAATCGGGCCAATGGACGGCGGAAATTAAGTCATTGCCGATTGTCAAAAATGGTGATTCGTTTTTTAAGGCCGCTGTTATAGTATTTTTGTGTTTTTTTTTTATTCAATGTCTGATTTAACGTAATTACATTTAAAACGAATCTCGTTGTCAAAAATGTACAAGAAATATTAGTAATTCCAATTGATTAAACTGTTGTGTCGGAAGTATCTGGCGTAGGATAAAAATGTATTGTGTGTAATGTAATTACAGATTCCTATCAGTGACATATCAGATAACTGTTGGGTCCAGAAGTTCGAATGATCGTAAGACTTAGATGTTAGAACACGCCAAGAATGTAGATGGTATAGCGACTCTGTTGATCAGAAAACATTACCATTCCTATTGTATATTTAAAATTACTGAATTGACCAAAGAACTATCGTAAATTCAACTAACTTAGATTAAATGTCAGACATTGAATAAAAGATCCACAAAAAAGTTAAAATTGTTGAGAATATTTATCTTGTAATCTAGTATTAGCGGTGCATTTTATATTATTTAATTGTAATAATTAATATAAGACATATTATCGATCGTTAGATGTTCTTATTACGTCTGTATTTTTAACTCTTGCAACCCCGATATCTATACTTACCACTTATAAGAATGGTACTTACATTTTTTATATTTTGTCTGTGTATTTAGTTATGGACGGAATAATGTGTGCTATTTTTTGTATACTATATTTTCATATAAAAATAATAGATTAAACTGACATTTTATTGATGTAACCTTTCTACTTAATCTTGATGCTTACAGTGCTCATGAGTGATTTTGGGTACCTAAACCTCAGAATGATCCAGTGTAGACAAGCTATTGACTATCGCTCCCTACTCTTATTAGAAAGAGAAACATACGTTCTACTCTTTCTTTCGACGGGACTCTTCCACTTGCAGAAAAAGCTCGCTTCCTCTACGAGTACTATCTTCTTCTCCTTTAAAGATAGTACGTACCTATGACATATTATTTTAGTCTTTTGTTTCTGTTCTTGTGACTGTTCATTGTTTCACACAGCCCCGATTTCTCTGAGACTTCACTGTTCAAGCGACAGGGTATTCGGTTAGCGAGTAGCAAAGAAAATGTTATTTTTTAATAAAGATAACTCCTACCGCGTAGATTTGGTATCATTTAGAAAATTACGAGTAACACACCCATTCTTTAAATTAGATAATTATCCATTAATTTTTACATAAAGGTGCTTGGTAATTTTGGCATATTGAGATTTTAATTTTTTACATATAGATTTAAATATAGGCTTATAAACGGTACATAATGTTAGAGTATTGTAAATATGTATGCTGTTAAAGATTTTTGCGGAAGCATTCACTCATCTCGCACTACGGTAATGTAGATTTTTATATATCGCTGAATGAGAAAGTGCGTTTGTACTTTTGGCTTAGATAATTAATTGGCAAGATAATAAGGATGTTACATAACGTGTTTTTGGCCTATAACGAGGTGTAACACGCAAGTATTTAGTTGTTGCTTAATATCGTCACTGCCTACAAGTCGAGGGTAGAGTATGATAGTATCGTAGCCTAAAAGAGGCCAATAATAGAGATAGGAAAGGCCAAAGAGCGCTCAAATGTATGTTAGTACAAACGCTCACTTTCTCGGGAAGCATCGTGTGATTATCAGTGTTGAAGTAGTCGTGTGCATTGTGGTTGCAAGGGCTCACCACCAAATTATTACCGGTATTGTATAGAGACACAGTGGAGCGAAAAGTTCAGGAATGGTCTAAAGTTGGTGGTGTGACCCCAGTAGTGTTGCCAACGTTAAAAATATAATACACTGCCACTCGCAAGTAGCGGCATTGCGACACGCCACGCGACGTGCCATAGTGTTCACATGTGACGTTCGTAGCCTTTGAATATTTGAACTTTTAAAATATTTTTATAAATAGAACGTTTTTATGACAGGTTACTCGTTCCACGAAACCGTGGTTAGATTTTGTGAGTGAAGTAGGCTGTACGGAGCGTATTCTAGTAGCGACTTTGCCAATTACCTCATATTATAATAATTATATGAACTTCTATATTGTTAAAAAATGCTGTTGTTATTATAGAAATAGGACAAAATATAACATTTGTAACTTTATATTTATCATTCACGTAGTTTACTGTTTATGGCAATGGGATGTTTCGTGGAACGATTCTATTTACTTTCTTAGCCAAAATACTGAATAAAATGTACCAACCTACAAACAAAATATATCTGTTTTTGTTTTCCAAAATTATTGTGCCACCATGTTTGAAACGATTTTTAAATGTTTATTAATACCTACCGGTAGACTAAGGTCCTTGCCTGAGAGATCTGTGTAGGTAAGCGGTAGATAAATTTGTAATGACATAACATCACCCTTGTATTCCTCGAGGGGTTAGGCAGATGGTGTACCTAGTTATTTTCATAATAAATTATGCTAAAACATTATTTCCGAAGATTGGTTGATGAGTTCTGACTACACATTTTCGTTAAACACAGTCTGAAGTAAATTCAATGCAAATCATTCTACCGCATTCCGCAATAGACCTTAGGAAACGACTGATTTGCGGGATTTAAGTATAAATGTGTATGAATCATTCTGCATGTCATTATGTGCGTGAAAATTTGCAATTTTGAATACAGTTATATTTGTAAGTGATCTTTCTGAAGAGTATAATGTTAGTCTTCAATATTAATCGATGATTATATAAAGCAATGTAGAGCTGTGTGGTGTATATCGTGACGGTGTGTTATGATGTAGAGTATTTTGATAAAATTGCGGTGAAGAGGAATTGTTTCGGTCATTTTCCGCTAGATGGCACTAGTGTGGTTTGAGGTCCGTTATGTTTGAAGGTATTAAAGCAAATTCATCTTTTTCATTAAAAATAAAATGGTATATGAAATGATTCCTCTTCACCCGCCGTAATACGTAAAACTCGCGTGAAAATCAATCATAGCATTTTTTTTCGTTCGTTTTCGCAAGACGATCTCCATCGAGCGAAAGAAAATTAATGCCGTGATCAGAAGTGATTAGTGCAACCAATCTACTTATTGAAAGTCGTGATTATTTTTAATGTTCGCACTAGCAAACCTGAAGAGTTAAAACAAGGCCTTAGATGTGTTAACTATTGTTATTTTAACGTACCTGTGTTGCAAATTCTATTGCTGTTAAACATTTGTGAAGTAACACGTGGTATTCATAATGCTAATTATATTAGGAGTTATTTAAACAAAAAATATGTGATCAAGCGAATGTTGGTTAAGTTTCATATTTTATTAATAAAATAGAGCATTAAATAGGCTATGTAAATATTTAACAAATACAAAATAAAATTATTAATTTACTAAAATTATGGTTTTATTTATTTGTTGAAGTGTCACTTATCAAAAGATATTCCGATTTACAGACATTTTAGCTATACCTCGATACCTTAAGTATCCAAAACCCATCGGCTGCGGCCTGTGGGGTAAAAGTAGGTACAGACGCCAGCAGCCAGGTCAAGCTACCCGAAACTATAAAATTTTCCCAATCAACCTTGAACCTTAATACTTTAGCGATAAAGTTGAAAATACTTGATGTGCTAGCGTCTGTACCTACCTACATCATTCAGTCACAGCCAGTCGAACAATTACCTTCAAGTTGGTAAACAAACTGTTACCATGATTTCAGCAGAAAAACAAACAGCTGTTCCATTCATTTTGACCGTACACTATACAGACGTACCACTGAAACAGCAGATTTCTCTGACAAGTTGACCGTGTTCAATTTGTCAGAAAAATCTGCTGTTGCACTTTTGTATGAAACAGCAGTTTTTCTTTCCGACGAAAACTTTCGGCACTTTGGGTCTTAAATCATGTACCTACTAAATTCATGGTAACAGTTTACTCGTTGATGTCCGTAAACCGTGTACGAAGGCGACACTGAAAGTTTTTAGAACTGGGGGCCTACTCCGAAGTGCAAAGTGCGAATGTTCGGATCAGACCGACACATGGCCGAACCGAATATTATTGAAAAATGCGAAAAAAGTTCGGATCGGCTCAGTTGGGTCGGGACCATAGTCAATATTCGAAAGAGTGTAGGATCGGAACCGGCGGTCGGTTCCGATCCTACACTCCTACACTCTTTGCTACGAAGTTGCTATTTGGTTAATAGTAACTTCGTAGCAGGAAACGGTCGAACATTCGGCCGAAACTACGAGTACTTCGGAGTAGACCCCCAGGCCATTGTAAACAATATACCTACCTAATAAAAAATATAGGTACCAATTTTGAAAATGGAATTCTTTGCCAATATTATTGTGTACGTATTTTATTCATTTGTCATTTAATTACGATTTGGCGGAAAATTGAAAATTGTCTGCGTCACGCACGTCAGCATGAATTTAGCGCGAGAAAATTTTCTTCGGTAGGTACAATGATTTTTTATGACTTTCGATGTCATTAAGTCAACAAGATATTTATGATAGACTTCGATTGGCCTTTCACGATAAAGCCCCACCTTACAACTGGTTTAAATGTTTACTGAGTTTAAACGTCGTCGCACTAATCTCACCGATGCAGCGATGATCTGCGTGAGGGACGGCCTTCTACGGCGACGACTGAAGATAACATCAGTGTTGTGCGGCGTATGATAGAGAATGACAAAAGAGTGACTTATCAGCAGATTGGGACAAGCATATGCATCGGTGTGAGTCAAGTGCATGAACATTTAGCGGTCAGGAAGCTTTGTGCCCGGTGGATACTTCATATTTTGACAGAGGCCCAAGGCTCCGTCGTGTTGATTGGTGTCGTGAAATGGTTCAAAGATTTAACGGAGGTGGCTCAAATGCTGTGTTCGACATACCTACTTACGGGTGACGAAAGCTGGATATAGGTATTGTTATGATCCTGAAACTAGGAGAAGTCTGCTGTCTGGGTGTTTCCTTTCGAGGAGTTGCCAACTAAAGTGAAGAGTGTCGAAGCGTGGGAAAAAAGATGGTGGCCTCATTCTTCGAAAGGACAGGTCATTACGCGACAATTGTTTTAGAGGATCGAAAAACAGTTACTGCAGAGTGGTACAGTCAACAGCAAAAGTAGATGATCAAAATCAGAAATTCAATACTAATGAACGGAGTTCGCGTCAGAACTGTGTGGCGTCGAAGTGATTCAAAAGTATGTGATTGTAAATTATACCAAACATTTACTACTAGTACAGCTGCCATATAGCTGCGAACTCCATTCATTAGTATAGAATTTCTGATTTTGATCATCTACTTTTGCTGTTGACTGTACACTAACAATTGTTTGCCACTTGTCTTGGAAAAAGTTCGGGAGAAACGACCTCGCACTAGGATCCTCCTTCATCACGACAACGCTTCGCCGCACACCGCCAAGCAAACAATCGACTACTTGGCGACGTCAGACGAGGAATTTCTGGGTCACCCGCCCTATAGCCCGGACCTCGCAACTTGCGATTTAATTAATTTCCGAAAATAAAAGAAAAACTTCGAGGAAAACATTTTATGGACGCCGAGGAAGTAGTACTGGCTGCGTTTCAAAATGCCGTCGAAGAGACCCCTAAGGACGAGTAGGCAAAGTGCTTTTCTTAGTGGTTCCATCGGATGCAGCGATGTATTGATGTAAATGGACACTATTTTGAAAAGATATACCTACCTACCTAATAAAACTAATAACTTGCTAGTTTGTTCAGTTTTTGATTTTCTAAGAACTTTCAGTGTCACCCTCGTATACAAAGGTACCTACTAACCTACCGATAGGTAGGTACCTACCTGCCTATCCATATTTACGTTCACTTTATTTCCCTGTTCGAACATAATATACCCTAACGGTAGGTAGGTAATAAACACACCTAAATTAGATGATAAACTATATAGGTAGTTGTTTATCGTATCAAATTACCTACTAAGATAAGGGGACATGCGCACACAGACGTGCGCGCATAAAATTACCACGCTTTTTAGTAAGAACAAGCACGGTTCAGGTCCACCAAAATCGTGTACAGTTTGCATCAATTAAACACAGATATTTGCAAAACCTCAAAAGGGTATTTAAAATCTTCCTTTTTAGGTGGTAGCTCACTATGATTACATTTGTCAAATGTTCATTGTTTATTGATAGGCATTGATGGGCACTTCAGGATAATGGGGAGATCCCCTATGAAGAACGCAACAGCAAGCGAAACGAGCTCGGAAATTGTAACATCCCGCCATATGAGAGCCATTAGCAATGACGCTGGCAGGAACTATACCTACAGGTTTTGTTGAATTTCATATAATAATTACCGATGTAAAATGCAAAATTGATATGCACACTACACATGAGTGTGGTGCGTGCTGAAGCAATACTCATGAGATAAACATCAAATAAAAAATAATTTAATTTTCATAGGTAAGTCTGACCTGGTATCTTATAATTCAAAGAGCCTAGCTATCAAGAATGTAGGTTGCAGCTGAAAATCAGCGTCAGATGGTACACTGTGTGTTGTTGTCATCTGACATTATGCCAAGCTGAGGCCCTTTTGGCATTACATATTGTTTTTTGTTTTTTTTTTTTGTTTTCTGATTTATATAGTTTTAAAGTGCATTTTTTTTTTGCTGCCAATAAACACATTTTTCTTTCTATATCAATAGAGATAGTTAAAAAATGCTGCAGCAACTGAACACCAATTAAACATGTAGAATATGACTGCTAATCATATCTATATACAAACTCTTAAGAATTTCTATGGAACTGTGACCTATGCAACATCTAAAACCTAGCAGTATTCCAGGATAGACTGTTTAGAAATTATGTAAATAAGGACAGAAAAAAACATAATCCGTTTTGGAATCAGCATGTGTCGGCTGAATCAATTTAATTATAATTTATTGGATATACATATAAAATACAATACAATTTAATGTTTACTTAGGTAACTTACATGCATTTAGCATTTCGACTAGGATATTTAATGATGGATATTTTTGTGCAGCACTCGTGAGTGTCACTTTTAATACTGTTAGTACATTGGCAAGCAAGAATCCTCCGACTGCACCGAGGTAGCATGGTATCGGCCACTTCTGCCAAGGAGTGTTCCAGTCTAGAGGGATGACTATGGCCCCAACCCACGCTCCGCAAACTGTCATCATGGCATTGCTGACCAGCATCTCAATAATAGTGTCTTTTCCATAAGTTCTGACTCCAAACAACAACTGCACAGATGACTCGATCCCAGTATGAAGTAACATAGGAAATACTGTGAGTAAAGTAAGTAGCGATGACAGCATCAATGTCTCCTCGTGACACTCCAGCACAGGCGCCCCGAACAATATAATCCCAATAAAGTATGTGAACTTGGCACACAACAGATAAACGAATCCTTTCAGAATGTCTCCAGCAGTATTCTTGCTCGCCTTGTTCTTTTTTACTTGGATATCATTACTAGAGTTTAAGTAAAATGATTTCAACAACTCCGCGACGAAAATAAGACCCAAAATAAAGCAGGATGATCCATTGCCGACTGAGTAAAGAATCCCTTTATACGATATAAATGTGATGATACTCGGTAAATAAATGCATGTTAACAAACTAGATATTGTTACTTTTCGTAGTTCCAATTGATCGTTCAAGGAAAACATGTCCTTTTTATTATTTAGCACAAAACATAAAAACCCTTACTTCTGGGATTTGGACAAAAGTATTGTATTGATCGATATTGGGGTGTTCCGCGGTGTTGTCAATTTGACAGTGACATTTGGACGAGTGCACAGCTGACACTTGACTTGCAGCAAATGTTTTTTCTATGGCAATTTCGCGGTCACTAAAGCCCAATTTACACGATATGTTTCTTGTTTGTGACATGCATACAATAAAATTACAGCAACAAAAATTAATTACATCGTCATCAAGTTGCCTAAATACCTTTAAGACGGTGTCACAGTGCAATACTATTGTTGCTTTCAACATTGTATTCAACAGGCAATTCATTAAATTGCACCGTGCGATGCGCTAGGGTAGCCCACGAATTTCTTTACGATTTTTTCAATTTGCAGCTGGACTAATGGAACTAATTATTAAACTATTAGAGATAAAGTAATGGAAAGCTACGGTGTTCGCCTTCAGTGTTTTCATGTTAAAATAAATATTTCGTAAATGGCAACTAGATGGAAACCGTCAATACATAATTGTACGTGGCAACATTTTTCTTGCGAAATCTCAATAAAATTCCGTAAAATTCTCAGTGAAGTGAATGAAGTATATTCAAACGTGATCGATATGACGACACCAACTTTATAAATGAAAGGTGCCGTTGCCCGCACCACCAGTTAACCGAAGACTGTGAGACGTTCGGCTACAGTGCGAGCCAACGTTCATACACAAAACTCGTATAATAACAAATTACAAAACTGTACTTTGTGTCGCAAGTGTTTGGTGTGTCATTGATTACATAAAAAGTAAAAATGCGGTGCCCGTTCATAGGATCGTTGAACCAGGCCTTCGTAAAGAATTACGGGGCGACTCTTATGAAACAATACGGAAACTATTGCCCCGTTATAACTCGCGGGTTCCGTTCTCTCGGCGTTGACGAGACCAAGTGCCCCTTCATCCAGCAGAACGTGGGCATTTCCGAGGCGCCCAAGGAGATGACCGAGGACATCACGGAACCAGCGCAGTCGTACCACTACGAGAAGTTCTTCCACGAGCAGATCAGCGCCAAGAAGAGGGACTACTCGTACCGCATCTTCAGGAAGGTGTCGCGGTTAGCTGCGGACGGCGTGTACCCGCAGGCGCTGGAGGGGCCCGACAACCATCGCGTGACCGTCTGGTGCGCCAACGACTACCTCGGCGCGTCTCGCCATCCTGTAGTTCAAGATGCAGCCGTCAATGCCATAAAGTCTTATGGTACTGGAGCAGGAGGAACCCGGAACATTGCTGGAAACTCTCAGATGACAGAGAAACTTGAAACTGAAATAGCCAATCTGCACAAGAAACCAGCAGCTTTAATATTTAGTTCATGTTTTGTTGCAAACGATGCAACATTGTCTACATTAGCAAAAATTTTACCGGGCTGTTTAATCTTTTCTGATGCTGGGAACCATGCCTCTATGATACAGGGGATTCGAAACAGTCGAGCATCGAAGCAGATATTCAGGCACAATGACCCAAATCACTTGAGAGAACTTTTGTCTCAATCGCCAGAAGGCGTTCCCAAGCTAGTCGTATTTGAGACTGTCCACTCGATGAGTGGAGCAATTTGTCCTTTAGATGAAATGTGTAACATAGCCCACGAGTATGGTGCTCTAACATTTGTTGATGAAGTCCATGCTGTGGGGCTTTATGGGGAACATGGTGCTGGTATAGGGGAAGAGAGAGGGCTCCAGCACAAGATAGATATAGTATCTGGAACGTTAGGGAAGGCATATGGCAATGTTGGGGGCTACATTGCTGGGTCTTCCCTATTGGTGGACACAGTGAGATCTCTGGCTCCTGGCTTCATCTTCACGACGGCGCTGCCGCCGCCCGTGCTGGCGGGGTCTTTAGCCGCTATTAGACTCCTTGCGAGCGAGGAGGGCAGGAGCTTGCGGCGGAGACACCAAGCTATCGTGCGTTACTTGAAGCTGTCCCTCCTCGTGGCCGGCCTGCCGCAAATGCCTTCAGTCAGTCACATCGTACCTGTACCTATCACGGGCGCCGACAAAGTGGCGGCCGTGGCTGAGTCCCTGATGAAAAGGGGCCACTATGTGCAAGCCATCAACTACCCGACGGTGGCGCGCGGCGAGGAGCGGCTGAGGTTCGCGCCCGGCCCCTACCACACGCCCGAGATGATCGACAGCCTCATCACAGCCCTAACCGAAGCATTCCATGAGAACAACATAAGTTTCAATGAGTTCATGAAGAACGGGACGTGCCGCGAGTGCAGCATGGAGTACAAGGTCGACATTGGGTATGAAGAGCCCTTCAAGTATACGCAAGTTGCGTAGTTTGACCTTGGCATGACCGTGTATCGACCATGACATTGGGCCCTTGGTATAATTTAAAGAAAAATAATATATGTAAAGCTAAGCTATAAAAATGTATGTTTATATTTTGTTGTTGTTCTATTGCGGTTCGTGGTTCATGTTAGGTTGAAATTAAAACGTGGTATCATGGAGCTCAGTCATTTTATTTAATCCCAGTACTTGATGACGCCATCCCAGCCTGCCGTGAGCAGTTTGCTGGGTTCGTGAGGGTGCCAGAGAGACGTGATGCAGACGCCGTCGTGCGCCTTCCATTTCTTGTACAGTTTCGTGGTCTTCCAGTCCCAAATGTAACACTTTCCGTCGGCATCGCCGGATACGAGGTAACTGTAACAAACAAAACGATGTTATGTAACTGTGGTACATGTTTTTTCATTATTCAATAGATATGTCCGCCTAAAATGATAACATAAACATTAGAGACCGGCTGTTGATAAATTTAGTAATAGCAAAAAACCGGCATAACATCCGTAACGAGTAACCTATTGAGATCATTAATTAAAAATGGATTACCCAAATTATCTAAAGGAAATACCATGCAATTTATTTTCGTAGTAACTCTAATGACAACAGCGTGACTCGGTACAGTCAACAGCAAAAGTAGATGATCAAAATCAGAAATTCAATACTAATGAACGGAGTTCGCGTCAGAACTGTGTGGCGTACTAGTAGTAAATGTTTGGTAGGTATAATTTACAATCACATACTTTTGAATCACTTCGACGCCCACACAGTTCTGACGCAAACGCCGTTCATTAGTATTGAATTTTTAATTTTGATCATCTACTTTTGCTGTTGACTGTACTAAAAATAACATGCAGAACGGTGGTTAGTGTAGTGCATTATGTGTTCATTATTGCATTTCCTCATCGGTAATCGAATGCTGACCAAGCAAAAAAAAAAACCGTTGGACGTACGTAAATGAATTCACTTTGCTACATAGGTAGTTACAACTTCTAAGTTCTACGTGACTGTTGCTAACTCACTTCTGTGTTGATAAACTTAGGTGATCCCTTATTCCCTTTACTCTTATAATATATCAGTGGGTACCCACAGATTAGTAGCAATCAAAGGCTTGAAATATTGTAACGAAGTGGTAAAACGACCTTATTACAATAATGTTACGTTAGTTTGTATTACCTATACCTATCTAGCTTATTTAATTCCGTATAACATAACAACAATATCGATATGGAGTGGCACTTATCACGATTATGCATTACCAAACACTTAACAATATGTAGGTACTAAGATAATTATCATGGTATTTGCATGCCAACAGTAACATGCATCCAACTAAAAATATTTGCAAACACAAGCCTAGGAATTCATTCATCTCATTCAGATCTGCGCAACGACTGCACATTTTGGATTAGTACGACGCACTTGACCTTTGTTAAGGACACAACCGATTGTGTCAATGTTTCAGGCGTCTAGGACATAGGATTCTAATGCAGTTGTTCCGGATCTAGCTGTTTGTGCATGTGAGTTTAAATGTTTGTAAACGCATCCACGATACAGGAGAAATTCCGAGTCTGGGGCAACCTTTTTTAAACAAAGTTTAGTCTCAAAAGATAGGTAGGTACTTCCGTTATTATCATTCATTATATACCTACCTATATGTCTATTTTCGAGGCAAATCAGTCTACAAATTTGATAGTAAAATAGTGTTGTAAGTAGGCGACGGAATCGTTGGCGTCGTTCCGACCTCGGGGCCAAGGTCCTGCCCATTTGCTTGCATACTTTCAGCGTAGTGTTATGACGTTTTTCTTATATGGTAAGTATTCGCATTGAAGTTATTCTTTGCTAGGGTTCCGCTTGGTAAAAGGCATTAGGTAGGTAGGTACTTAGTGTAATTGCACAGAAACATGGGTGCTAGGTACTATGTCCGGCGCAATTGATAAAATACACATCACAACCTTTAGAAGAATATTAGATGCCTAGGTAGGTAATACCTACCTAGGCATCTATTACGTCCACATGGCCTACTAAGTGTGTGGACGCTGTTACCAGAGGGGCAATTCTCGTAATTTTAAGAACGTTCACAATCTGATCTCAGTCTCAATCAGACTCAAAAATACCTCTAACTTCCCTACATTATCGACAAGTTTTTGACATTTGTTGTCGCTGAGATTGCGACTAGATTTTGAACGTTTTTAATTGCCTTCTGCTTATAACAAGTCTTCAATACCTAGGAAGCTATCGAATAACCTTAGGATCATTTCAGATTCCAGCCGTTGGTTTTTTTTTCAATAAGTTATAGGACTTATAATTTTTATTTTGTCTTGTGACATTTTATTACTGTCATGTACTTACGGTCCTCGGTCCCCTCTATGTGACCTGTAACAACGTACATCCTACTCTAGTTACCTATGGGGGCCCCGACTCCCATAGTGCAGGTGTCCCGACCGATGTGGGAATACAAATGGAGAATTTTCATCGATATGAGCAAACTAATGGCAGTGGCGTAACTATGCCCTTTGTAGCCCGTGGCAAATTCATGGGATTGGTAGGGCCCTCCCTCAATGTAAAGAAGCTCAACCAACGTTATATTATTTTTTACTGGCACTTCGCTCGCGATTTCGTCCACGTAGATTTCGTAATATCCCTACAAAACTGAATACCTGACCGCTTCCTTGGTCTAGTGGTCGAAAAAAGTTTGCATTTCTATACTCGGCCTGGGGGCCCCCTCAGGCTGGGGGCTATTGTTACGCCACTGACTAATGGTCTACTACCAAATAAAGGTTTTAAGCTTTGGTTATGAATCTTCCGTGAACAAAAAAAGAGACTTAGAACAAGAAAGGGTCTCCGCCACTGATTGCATCTGTAGGTGCAAGTAGGTAGTTGATTTTCGTAAAATGTCTAATGCCTGATACTCCTGAATATTTCTCCTTAAACTCCTTAAAATATTTTGGTATTTGTGTCAGTTAAGATCATTTCCAACTAAGGACCAAAAAAAGGTACCCGAGGACCAAATTAAAACTACGGATATTTTTAACCGACGAAAAAAAAAACGGAGGAGGTTCTTAAGTCGACGCGTATAGGATATATTTTTTTTTATGTATGACCACGCATAACTTTTTACAGAGTAGTCCGATTTTGATAATTCTTTTTTTATTGGAAAGGGTATACCCCAAAGTTAGTCCCATATAAATTTGGAAAAAAAATCAAACCTTAATGGCGGGAAAATAGGGGTGATTTATTGTTCACTCACAGATTTGAATGCTGAGTTGTGTATTATTACTCTACTTAGTGCCACATATGCTTGCCCTTAGTAGATTATAGCCACAAAAAAAATATAAAATAAAAACTTTTAACAAAAAAATTAAACCGCCGAAAAAACTAAAAAGCAAATAATACTTAAACCTTTTTTATTTAACCTTAATAACTAAGTTCTTAATCTAATGTAAGTACCTATACCTAAATATATTTGAGTCGGTGCCGTTTAAATTTAAGGCAATTTAGTGATCTTTGTATATTGATTGTTTGGCGCCGACTCAATTTTCAGAATTACTTAGGTATACTACACATACTTATATTTTTACAACTTCATGTGTAAGGTCTGTAAAAGACCTTAAAAATGTCAGCGACCCTTCAGTGTCAAAATGTAGGTAGGTACCGACTAGAATAACATATTTTGTATTCAATAAATTTAAGTATCCTGTGATAACGATTAATTGGTATTATCAATAACAGACAAACAATAAACATTTGAAGTCAAACTCGAGATAAACTTGAAAATAATATTATCTTAATTTTGCTTGTTTAATAAATGGGTAGGTAAGTACCTACCCTATTATGAAAAATCATCCGACAGTGATAAAATCAACCTAATCAAATTTTGAAAAATATAATTGTCATTTACCATTTACCATTTATAATTATTGAGGTCTCTCTTGAAAAACAATGATAACCGCATTCCAGCGATTCAAGAATTGACGGACTTTTAAACTTTCATTATCTTCCTTCAAACCAGATTTAGTCAGTTTTCTAATAATACGCGATATAGAATCCTATTACCGTACTAATATTATAAACGTGAAAGTTGTATGGATGGATGTTTGTTACTCCTTCACGCAAAAACTACTGAACGAATTTGAATGAAATTTGGCACACAGATGGTTTATAACCAGGATTAACATATAGGATACTTTTTATCCCGATATTCCCACGGGATCGAAACTTATGCGGGTGAAACCGCGGGGCGCAGCTAGTATTCCATAATTTTAAGAGTATTTTACCGTTAAAATGTTTGTACAGACTTCACATGATAACACGAAAAAGCGTGTTAGAAATGACACTATCAAGCACTCGTCAATGGAAAATGTTTGAGATAAACGTCCCGGACATGCCTATAAATAAAGTAAACGATACTAGCTCACACTTCTTATTTTGATCCTTACCTTCTATCTATATGATAGGAAATACAATCTAAAATTACCAAAAGTCTCGATAGTGTCTGTCTGTCTGTCGCTTTACATAAGGTACAATTCAGTAATAGGGTGCAGGGACATCGACGCGCAAACTGTTACCATGGATTCAGCACATGAGTTTAGATTTAGACTACACAGCGTCGAAATTTTTCGTCGGTTATCAAAAAAAAAATCTTCTGTTTCATAGAATAGTGCAATACCTCCGCGGTCAAAATGTATGGAACAGCAATATCTTCTTTTTATAACCGACGAAAAATTTCGACGCTATGGAGTCTAAACTCATGTGCTGAATCCATGGTAACACAAGTTTCTTTTTATAACCGACGAAAAATTTCGACGCTATGGAGTCTCATGTGCTGAATGCATGGTTACAATTTGCGCGTCGACGTCCCCGCCACCCTGTATAAATAACCACGGCTGTTTTCTTCGAAGGGCTAAGTAGAGCTCAACTATAGTGCATCCACATTACGCCAGTTATGTATAAGTCTCATGTAATAGAAGGCGAGCCTATTGCCATAAATTGGGCACAAATCTAGACTGCTACTAAGAAATTCCTGATGGTAATTTAGTAAGTATAATTTCTGGGGTGAAAGGACCACTTAACGAAGGAGGAAAACTAAATTACCCGGAGGAATGCCGTAATAGGCTATTTTCCTAAGAAAATCTAATTAGTCCGTCACTTAGATTATCACAAAATATTGAACCCGTATTTTGTCTTTTGTCAATTATATAAAAAATGATGAAGTTATCGCCCGTTAAAGTTCCGCGTGACGTCACTTGCTTGCGACACTTTTGCAAGCAAGTAACGTCCAAATTTTGACGCGCTTTATCTTTGTCATTTTTTGTTTGATTGACAAAAGAAAAAATACGTGTCCATTATTTTTCGATAATCTAACTAAATTTTTTTTTTTACCCAGGCAAATACCCAAATAATATACAAAAATAATTAAAAAGCCATTGTGTCCCACGTGAATCTACATTCCAGCATACGAAGGGTGCACTTCACCAAAATGCTGATGATAACAATATATCATAAAAAGGCAGCATGAACTACCGCATGTAAATTGAGTAGGTATGAGGCTTCTTCACGAGAACCAGCTCATTATTTCAGCCTAAAAACGTCCACTGCTGGACATAGGCCTACCCCAAGTCATCGGACCACCTTGTGGGAGGCCTTCCAACGCCAGGTCTTCCGGTACGCGGTCGCCACTCCAGACACTTTCGGCCCCGTCGGCCATCTGTTCTGCGAGCAATGTGCCCGGCCCACTGCCACTTAAGTTTGGCAATTCTTTGGGCTATGTCGGTTACCTTGGTTCTCCTACGCATCTCTTAATTTCTGATTCGATCACGTAGGAAAACTCCAAGCAATGCCATCTCCATTGCCCTTTGGCTAACTTTCAGCCTTCTAATGAGGACCAGCTAGTAACAGAATACTCCAGAATAGAAATATAAAAAAACCGGCCAAGTGCGAGTCGGACTCGCCCATGAAGGGTTCCGTTTTACGATTTATTTCGTATTAAAAAAAAACTACTCACTAGATCTCGTTCAAACCAATTTTCGGTGGAAGTTTATATGGTAATGTACATCATATATTTTTTTTAGTTTTATCATTCTCTTATTTTAGAAGTTACAGGGGGGGGGACACACATTTTACCACTTTGGAAGTGTCTCTCGCGCAAACTATTCAGTTTAGAAAAAAATGATATTAGAAACCTCAATATCATTTTTGAAGACCTATCCATAGATACCCCACACGTATGGGTTTGATGAAAAATTTTTTTTTGAGTTTCAGTTCTTAGTATGGGGACCCCCAAAATATATTGTTTTTTTTCTATTTTTGTGTGAAAATCTTAATGCGGTTCACAGAATACATCTACTTACCAAGTCTCAATAGTATAGCTCTTATAGTTTCGGAAAAAAGCGGCTGTGACATACGGACGGACAGACAGACAGACAGACAGACAGACAGACAGACAGACCGACAGACAGACAGACAGACATGACGAATCCATAAGGGTTCCGTTGCCATTTGGCTACGGAACCCTAATAAGCAGGTAGTTTATCACATCTTTACAAACATTAGGTAATCCCTCAACAATTGTTGCTACCTACCTTCTTTGCTAGACAATAATCGATCACTATTTTGACAATAGTAAAAGATATTGAACACCAAAGAAACAAACACGATGTATCACGCTAAGATGACTGATTGTGTTACCAACCAAATACATATGTTCCAAGTCGATTGATATAGATATCAATGAAATAATAAGGATATCATCGTCGATTCATCACGAGGTATCCCTGTGCAATCTAAATCTCGAATCTCTTGATCTATTATTTCGATTTCACACTTGTGTGCGAGAAGTTTTAATAAAATAAATAAGTATCTCGTGATGTTCTATACGAGATGCTATGAGGGTTTGTTGTTCGTGGTGACTTGTATTAAAAAAATAATAATTTAAAAGCAAACTATAAAAGAGCTAATTAAGTAACTGAGAACCTTGCGTCAGTGACGTGCGCAGATAACCAGTTATTCTCAGGAAACAATTAAAAAAAATAGAAGAACGTTCACAAACACAAACAGTGATACTTGAAAAATAACCTTTTTTAAAAGGACATAACTTATCGGTAAAGGTTGAATTCGTCCATTTCAATTTATTATTTAGAGCCATTTGTATAGGTAAAAGCTACATAACTACAGAAATATTTTTTTAATTTTTCGAAAAACATCCCGATAAGGTTTAGTTACAAATACACGTGATAAACTAATCAACCTTGATTGTTTTTTGACCTGTACGATTAGAAATAAAGACTTTAATTAGGTTTAATACCTCAGGTACAGTACACGTTTTATAATAAAAAAAATAATTATCCCCTAGTCTGTTAGGCAAGCTTAATAAGTTTGGTATCAATAGAAACAGTCATTGTGTCTCATTAGTGACAGTTGAGCTCAAATAGCCCTGCACCTATCTATCTTTCCACTACTGACCTTAGCAACCACAAAAAAATACCCAAGGAAAGCACTAACAGTAGCAATGCCACAATCAATATTCTTGGCAAGAACATTAATGGTTCCAGGAAGACGATTCCCGCATACAGATTATCTTCCCTAGCCATTCCATAATTGAAACAGTTTTTTTTTTATACTTTAGGTAGAGTTTTGGCCGAAGCATACACAGCTCGATGATGTAGCTGCAGTACCCAAGTTTCCAAAATCTCATAATTCTCTTGCCCTTATCCAATATATGGATCACACGTCTCACGTAATATTAGTAAACACACCTTCCAATACAGAAACATAAAAGGATAATAAACGTATTTATTGAAATCCTTGTAACGGCCTTTCCTTTGGAGTTCCTTCATTATCCCTAACAATGTATACATAATTGTCTATTAGTCGTTATCTCAAAAGTCACTCGGCTTTCTAGACAAATCATCTTTCACACATTCAATTCATCGTTTCTTTGGCCTTTCCCTACCCTTACAGCCTACATTTGACAACACGGTTAGCGCAGTGGCTGAGCGATCGGACCGCTGCGCTGCGTGTCGCGGGTTCGATTCCCGCACAGAACAAATATTTGTAAATCCTACATGTATATGTTCTGAGTCTGGGTGTTTTTCTATCTATAATAAGTATGTATTTACAAAAAAAAAAAATGTATTTAAGTAGTTTATCAGCCATCTTGTTACCATAACACAAGCATTAGGTTGCTTAGCTTGGGACTAGATGGCGCTGTGTGAAATGTCCAGGGATATTATATTATATTATTATATTTATACTCAAAACATTCCTCACGAAGTTACGAAAAACTAGTCAGAGAAAAATCTGCAACTCACCACGCTAGGGTGACGGATAGACAGACTGACATTCAATATCAACATAAAAAAGTTACACGTGCTAAAATAAATAAAATCACTGCAATGCAAGTAGTTAATTAAGTCATTATACTTTTATTACTAAGAGTATTGCTGTAATTATTTTACATAATTAAGTACTCAATCACGTTCCAAAGAATGGTAGGACTTATAAACATTATTTTTGTAACAGAAACCTATCGAATAGTAGGTGCCTGCAAGTACCCGTAGGTCACGTGGATTACGGCCCACTCCCTCTAACAGAGAGGAGGCCTGTGTCTCAGTAGTAGGAACGTTATAGGCTTATTATGATAGTAGATAGGTAGTACCAAATACCTAGCTTGAATATTTTTGACTTCGTTTTTCCTCTTGTCATCTGGTTTAGAACGATGACACAACATACCTGACGACCGCAAGCCATTCATGGCATGGACTTCACTCGTAGCAAATACTTTACGTATTTGCAGAAAAGCAGGAAATATATTTGAAATAGATCATTATTATGCAGGTTATGTTATACAAGAGAGCCTACATTGTTAGAATAACATCCTGAACACTTCAGTCAAGAGGCACTAATGCTGAATAAGATCGTAGCATTCCCTTGAGACGTTCAATATGCATGAGCACAGGGTTGTGACTTGTAAATTGATTCAAGCTATGCGCGGCCTGATCGTGTATCTTGGTTTGGGAGAATGAAAATGAACTATTATAAGTTAATGAGATTGAAATCTGTCTCATCAGATACTCTGTCTAGTAGGTAGTTCCTAAAAATATAATTAAAACTAACACAAAAATAAGTATTATAAAGTTATTATTGCAATACACTAAAAAGTTATCTCCGCGTCTTGAAATAAATAAAAAACAAATCCTCTAAATAAGAAATAAAATTTAAAAAAAACCGCTTCCTGAAATGATTAGCCGCGCTCTCATTTTTAGACTGACCTTAATGAGTTTCAATATAAATAATCAAATATAACTACAGAATTAGAGGTTAAGCAGTATATCATGTTTAATCATTAAGCATAACATTGTAGGTTTGCATAGAACTGACAAACAACTCTATGCGTCACTAGACTAGGCTCATAGCAACTGGTTCTGCCTACCAAGTATATCTAAAAGAGATACAAACAGGTATACGTATAAAAAAAACCTAGACTATTTTTTATCCATAGATGTTTGGCTAAAAATTCTAAAAGCTATGCCAAAAAGTCTCTCTCTGTAGCCACGAAAGTATTCAAAATCGACTTGTTAAACACCGGAACAGACCGTGTTACTTCCGCAGGTAAACCAATAATCCAATTCTGGTGTTATGTTGGTCAATCGGCCAATGCCCTAGGACACGGTCAATTTGAAGTCGTTAATAAATAAGCCGTACAAGAAGTCAATTATATGTAACCTTTTATGCGTACTGAAGGACCAAAAATTGTGCACGCAGAGTAAATCTGAAAGCCAATTCGTAAATTAAACATCTGTCAAAAACTTATGAAAAATGTGGAGAAATTAGATTAGAAGTATTTTTTGACAGATTCGAGACTGAGATCAGACTGTGAACGTTCTCAAAATTACGAGAATTGCCCCTCAGATGCAGTACATATTTTGTTTTTGTCCTAATTGTATGCGAAATTGTTAAGCATCTATTTAAAGATACTGGCCCAGTGAACTGTTTACAACCGTAGTAATTATATCCTTGAACCCAGTACTAGTACAAACTGCTTATAATAGATAAAGGTATCAGACTTCTTTGAACCAACGCCTCTGCTAACACCGTACTTAGTGGAAAAATCCAAATGCGTTACATAAGAGCTCATTTGTTTGAAAACATACAAATCCGACAAAAGCAATACGAAATTACGAATACGTCTTCATTCAAAACAGTACTATAATTAGAACATCAAATATTTTCATTTAATTGAGAATAAATTATATTGGGGTTAGTGTTTTTAAGAGTTTTAGCTGTTTTAAGCGCCCACATTATTTGGATTCACGCCTGACTTGCGTACCGAAGCCCTTAGTTGTTGCCAAGAATAACGTACCCGAAATACAATACCAGTTATAACCAAAACAGTGGCAAAGGTCGATCGCCGCGGCCGTAGATTACAAAACATTTACGGACCGAGGTGAGTGACAAATCAATTGGACACGAAATGAAAACTATGATTTGATAGAGTGCTTCCTCACATATTTCCTCTTCGAGACAGTGTTGAAAAAGTTAATCATTTATCGTGAGATCTCCTGAATTGGGTTATCATCTCATTCCTAATTGCGTAACGCACGATCAATCGGAATCGGAATCATTTTGACAGTTCAACAACATTCATTGCGTTATTTACGTGTTGAGCAGATAAATTTTTCGAACTTATGAAGCAATGGATTAGCAATTTGCTTCAAAATTATTCTGATTCCGATTGATTGTGTGTTACGCAATTAGGCTGCTGGCCAGTCTTCCGATTTTCTAAATCTCACTATTGCAACACTGCTTCGAGAATTCGTTTTTTCAACATGATGAAAAATAAAAAGCAATATGTTATAATTTTGTTATTCTGAATGAAGATTTATTTTTATTTTAAACCCTACAATAATACTTCTGTAAACAATCATAGTAATCACTAATCTAATTATACCCAATACGAGAATAAATCAGTATCCTAACTGCGTAATACAACATCAATCTCAATCTGATTCATTTTGAAGGATATTGCTAATCCATTGCTTCATATATTCAAAAACGTGTCTGCTCAACAACGTAAATAGCGCAATGAATGCTGTTGAACTGTCAAAATGAAACCCATTGGTACTGATATGTGTTACGCATTACCCTGCTGGTTATTCGTCAAGCTGTTTCCTCTCATTTTCTAATTTGTAGATTTTCAAATAACCATAGCTTAACAGTAAATTTGAGCTCTTGTGGTTCACATGTGGTTGTTAAAAAACAAATACATACTACAAGTTCAGAAAGGCCTAAAACAGCCCGGTCACGAGTGTCCTAGATATTTGAGTTTGAGTCCTCCTACCAGGCTTTTGAGGAAGGACCACTTGTACTTCAAGTACTTAGGAAAAGTTAACACACGCCACGCTCACAAACAAACAATTCACAATATTAGGGCCAAGCTGCTTAATCGAAACTTGACACCAATACCTGCGTGGTGCATTGATCGATCGATCGATCTAAGAATACAACCTTCCTAACCACCTTCTTATATTTCAAGATGCTAGAGTGAAACGACCATTTTTCGGACTATCTACAGGGTGGCAGGGACATCGACGCGAAACTAAAACCATGAATGCAGCTCATGATTCTAGCGTGGAAATATTTAGTCGGTTATCAAAAAAACTGCCTTCACCGTTTTGAGAGCAGTGGTAATGAAATTATTTACACAAAGTAAAGCGCCAGTAGGCCACCACTGTTCATTTCTATATAAATAACAGCCAACACTAAGCCTTGTTTTTCCTTTACTACCAAATTACCATGAAATGTCCCTAGTACAGACGCCCGCAGGTCAAGCTACCCGAAACTGTCAAATTTTCCCAATCAACCTTGAACCTTCTTGCTTTAACAATAAAGTTGAAAATCTATTAAAGAAATTTGACAGATTGCAGTAGCTTGATGTGCTGGCGTCTGTACAACAACCAACAAAACAAAAAACAAATTGGTCCTTTCACGCTTCTGAGACAACTCAGAAGCGTGAAAGGACCCATTTGTTTGTATTATCAGCACACTGTCACTAAATAAACTTGTAGGTCATACGTAACAAAGTAACCGACACACTATAAATTATCTAAGACATTCTAAGACATGCTTGCATTGTCTGAATGCCAGTAGTTCTTGCTAATCTAATCTGATGTGGTACTGATAAGGAATCACACATGCTGCGTGGTCAAAGTCTATAGAACTGTTTGATAACGATCGGCCAGTGATCACGAAACGATAGCGTCCATCGGAAATTATTCTATAGGAATATTCTATTATTAAATAAAGGGTTGTTTTAATTAGGAATACTAAAACATGATTGTTATTATATACTACGACCTGCCCCTGTTTCGCACGTTCAACTCGACCAATTACCTACCGCCTCTACCTGCAGCCTCTCGTCACTTAATCTACCCAAAGGATGTCTTTAAAAGATAGCTTTAGCGATAAGACCGCCCATTGTGTCACCCTATGTAAAACTTCTAAATTTACATTTGAAACTTTAATGGTGTACTGTGTACATAACATAATTAAGAGTAACTATCTATCTAACTACCCTTCTTGGGTGAGGTAAGTTGAGACTTCACATACATAATTATTATGCCTGTGTATGTGAAGAGTTGTATCATTGTACCGTATCTGTCGGTTACTGGAGCGATGCACGTAATGAATGACACATTTATGGTGGACCTGCGTGACCTATGACTTGAGACATAACATTAACATAATATATGATGGACCATTTTTCTAAATGCGTCAGACAGTCAATCAAAACAAAAGAAGAGCGGATTGGCTAAGGGGCTTAACTCAAAACAATACATCGGTTGCGTGCATGATAGTCGAATATGCAATAGTCTGATACTGCAATTTAAATACAGATTAGTGTCAGAAAACATAACATGTTTGTAACCGTAACCACTCTGAACATAATCAGAACGAACAAAGTTTGAACATCTATTCACATTACATAAAAATAAAATAACAAAACAATAATATTATAAGTTACTGTAATCAAGGACAGTAACTAAAAGTAACGATGACAAACACTTTCTGCGTGAAATGCTGAATCATTCTTCGTAATCGCACTGTGGATCAGCCCGAAGAAACCAGTATAGCTTGACTGACGGACGGTCAGAAATGGATCTAAACGAATTCTAATAAATCTACTGAATTTGGCATAAGAAGACCGCTGCGCCGCCATGCAGCCTCAAGAATACCCAAAATATACAAAGTTGGCGATCTATTGGATCTGGTAATCGGAACTAACGTCGCCATCTTGTTGTTTCAATACCGCTTCTGCGACTACTTCACAAATGTTTACCAACAAAGCCCCACTGTTAATTATTCAGGTGCCAAAAGATCCTTGATGCACTGCTTTTGCCCGTTTGTAAATAATTATTTCTTTACACTAAACATAAATTGATGGTTGTCAAATAATATGGCCGCATAAGGAAAAACGTCGAGAATATAAAGTCTGCGTCCGACGTAGAGGAGGGAGAAAATAAAGAGTAAAATATGAAAGTGTCACATCGTTCCCCATGTGTCTAGACTGTGTTATGAGAATGACGCATAGGAACTACTTTTATTGTAGCCTACAGGTTTATCTTTACATCAATATGCCTGTAGAAACCTGGGAACCCCAGTGTATGTTACTAGGGTAAAAAGCAGATTTGTGCGTCAGACTAAGCCAAGTCTGACGCACAAGTCTGCTTTTTGTTTTTGCTTATTTTTATTTATAAATGGCCTGTGCCTTTACTAAAATAGTAATTATTACACAGGACAAAAAGCCTTATAGAAATTACTAGCGACCGAAGCGGGTCGCTGCTGCTTCGAAGGATTTTACCTATACATAATTATATTGTATGTATATGATAGATACATGAATCAATTCTCTAACTAGCTGATGTTGAAAACCGGTCACACAAACAGATACGAATAATGATTTTATTTTTTTATATCTATAGAAGATCATTCATTCTTATGCCAATTTATTTGGGGTCAGCGCAACTAGTCCTTTTCTTCCATGCTTCTCTATTAGACGTCATATCAGTAGTCGACCCCTTTCTAGCCATATAATCTCACACAGTCCATCAATCTTTTCTTCGGTCTTCCCCTACTCTTCTAGCCATCCACATTCATACTCAAAACTTTTCTCACGACGTTATGCTCATTCCTCCGCATCACATGCCCATACCATGACCACTGATTCACAATATCTATAAAAGATATATATATATAGAATCAAATAATTATTATCATTAACCATTAAGGTCCCACTGCTGGGCAAAGGCCTCCCTACTCTCTTAATACCTCTCTCTGCCCAGAGCTGCACAGGACCAATCTTTATTAAAGGACTCCAGCTCATTCCGCCATCTCTGTCTGGCCCTGCCGCGATATCGTGCCCACTAGGTCTTAGATGTAAGTAAGATCTAAAATTATTACTATTTTATAACGATGCAGCTGCAAGGTATGCACATAGCACGGGACACGTTGAACATTAAAGTTTGCATAAGGTATGATGACGTCGACGATCATAATTACTGATATTATGTATGCCCCTTGAGGCCATAATCGTTTGCTTAACGACTCTAATTATAGGACCCACGGCGACTAATGGGACTCTATAGAAGATAGATTATGAATGCAAAGAATTCGCTAATGTAGGAAGATAGATTCGAGTAATGTAATGACGAGTACAATTTCCCACCAAAACTAATTATTCCATGGAGTCGCTAGAATATCATATTTTCGGGCTCATTATTACAAAAAAAAAAATACTTAGTGGCTTTGGTGGTCAAGCCGCTTCACTGGGTTTGGAACCAGGGCTCCAAATTATATCACGCAGATAGGCAAGAGTATCCTTAGCCGACCTTTCAGTTTTTGGATAAACGTTCGGATTATCTTGTAGTTTAATTTTTTCGCACTGCTTCTGCTATAACTTAAATCCCATTGTCTTGGAATACTAGAAACATATATGCGTAGAATGTACTCGAGCAATTACTATTCACACGACTCATGACCTCACGGCAAGCGATAGGGGCCAGTTACTGCACAATAGAAATTAAATACAACAATATGATACAAAAATAAAGGAAGAAATTGTCATACTAGCCAGTTGATTTTCCGGACCAACTTCTTAAGCCACTATGTTACTATTCCAAGATGATTAATCTACTATCCACTACCTCCGGATGAAATACGGCAGCGGAAGTAAAGTTGATCCTAATGTTGTCTAAAAGACGAAGAACTACAAACAACAAATGTGTAATAAGAACTCAGTATTCAGAAATGTTTGTATGACAGGAGCCTTTTCCCAGCTCATCATCATCATCTGCCTAGCCTTTTTCCAACTATGTTGGGGTCGGCTACCAGTCTAACCGGATGCAGCTGAATACCAATATTTTACATGGAGCGACTGCCTATTTGACCTCCACAACCCAGTTTCTGGGTAATACGATACCCCTTGGTAAGACTGGTTGTCAGACTTTCGGGCTTCTGACTACCCGTAACGACTGTCAAAGACCCACGAATGACAGCCGGGACCAACGGCTTAACGGGCTTTCCGAGGCACGGAGGGGTCTCGGTATGTAAAGATGGTCACCCATCCACAGACCAACCGCGGCAAGCGTAGCTTAACCTGACCGATCGACCTGTGCGGCTGTTATTATTTAGCCTTTTCCCAGCTGTCGGAAGATTATAGGCTTATATTTATAAACCACAAATATACATAATTTCACGTCTTTTTCTCATTGGGGTAAGCATAAACTACAGAACGCCATCTAATACGATTCTTACATACTTACTCATTTTGCTTTGTTTGCCTTCATACAGCTTACGTTCATGTTTATAAAGTTAGCTTGTATTGCATCTATTGATTTTGGTGTCCTAATTTGTCATGTATCTTTTAGGTACAGACGCCACACATCAAGTTACCCGAAACTGTCAAATTTTCCCAATCAACCTTGAACCTTAATACTTTTACAATAAAGTTGAAAATCTATTAAAGAAATTTGACAGATTGTGGTAGCCTGGCGTCTGTACGTGTTACGTGTTTTGTGCTGTGTTATGTTATGTGTCTGTCAATATTATGATGGGTATGGTATGGATCAAACTAAACGCTGTTCAGTCTAACATTTCCAGTTGCATAACAAATGAAACAAACAATGGAATGTCAACGCGGCTCTTAATTGACTACCAATTAAATTTCACTGTTTTCTTTGCCATCAAAGAGAAAACGTTTCTAGAAAACGTATTTATTTAACAACTGATCAATAAAGATATGTTTTGAAACGATTGCATTATTAACACTAGTAGTCATTTATATTGGTCACGTAGTCTTTTTTATAGTTATGCAGTAAAATGGCATACACCGGTATTCGACTCAGATAAGTTGCATCGAAGATAGCAAGGCATCGTAAAATATTATACTGGTAGCTTCTTTATTTCCGTTACCTATTTACCTGTGGGAATACAATATTATATTAAAAAGGACCAAATTTTGAGAAATTTTCACACCCAACAGGAAAGTCAATGAATTGTTCAGAAAAGGCACGGTACATCCTTCTGTTGAATGACTCAAATTCTGTAGTATGTTGTTTACCTACTAGAGAAATATATTAGCTCATAATACAGGAAGGTTTAACGCAAATTCTCATCATGAGAATTATAAAAATATCTAAGAGCCGGGCGTTACGAACATGTGACGTTTAGGAATCCATTGCTTTATATGAAGCAATTGGATTAGCAGTATCCTTCAAAATTATTTAGATTTGATTGAAAGTGTGTTACGCAATTAGGGTGCCGGTTATATCGCTATACCGTACTACATGCATTAAACATGCATGAAACGCACACTATGTAGACAAGCATATTATAAGTTGGACGAGTATATCGTAGATAAAAATGTACTGGTCCTGCTCCACAGGCACTTGGAGCAGGACTAGTTGATCACAATTTCGATATTTGGAAGAGATGCTTCCCCTTTTGTTTTTTTTTTAGTGTTTCTGACATTACGAACTTTATGTTTATTTTATTCAATCAAGATTTAATTTTTAATACTGCAATATTAAATACCTCTTCCTGATAGGTAGTAATTTTTTTTCTCATCTCTTAAATAATTTAGAAGCATTTTTTAAATTTTGTAAATGTAAGAACAATGGATCCGTTTTTTTACGATATTTTGATGTTGACTTGAAAGAGCATGGCAGTTGAGAATATGTCATGCTCACTTAAATGTCTCACTGGTGGTGGCGCGTGTGTTGGATCATTCGGTTCCCTACGAAATGGGTGGTGCTGATCCACGCGTCATGTTCGTGAACGGGCGCTGTCGGTTGAGACTGGTCATCTCTTAACTGCCAGGGTTTATTTTTAATTCTATATTTTAAATTGTTTCTTTTTTACATTGTTTTCACATATAGAAGCAATAAGAATAATGTACCCAGGATTTTGTAATAATAACTCGATTTAAAAGAGTGTCCGTGTAGTTTCTTGCCCGTTCTTTTCCATAGAGATCTAGGTTTTGGAATGGGCAACTAGCTTCAACTTTCTGACTAACTGACCGACTATTTAATTTTGACAATTCAAAAGTAAATGGTTTAATTGAAATTTATGATTTCAGTTTTTGAGTTTTTTTTACAGATGCTTTGTTGACGCCTATACGTGATGAATGACAGTGACAACCGATATCAAATACGTCATTGCGTGTACTATAATCACCATTAAGTCATTTCTAATGATAATTTTGACCTCGTAATACCGATGAGGCCACTAGCTAATGATACTACACTTAATTGGTTTTGAATTAACGGTTTCGAACAAGAAAGATCCTTATTCCGGCCAGTATTGTAAACGTATTAAATATTTTTCCGTTATCTGAAACTACAAATATGTACTAACCTATATTTTTCAAGTCATTGATTGAACGAAATATAAATTTTATTCTTCATCTTTCCGAAAACTTAATTCATTTACCTACCCAAAACGGGAGAAAAGTAGGTATTCGACCAAAAAAATACGCAGTTCAAAACAAACTTGGACTTGGAAATGTTTCACAAAAATTTAAATTAAATCATACATTTGTATATATTTATACATCGAACGATCGTAATTATGCAAAGTTCCGACGTCAGTCAATTCGAATCAGGTTACGATCACGTGTTATACGATTTACCAATCTTTGGTAAACACGACGAGAATGGCAGTCTTAAGTTTGGGAATATGGACCTAAGGACCAATTTTTGAGTTGGATAAAGCAATAGAGGTATAGTTTTGACCTCACTATCCTTAAAAGAATGATAAAATTTTAACCCGGACCCGACCCACAAAAAAATGAATTTTATGAAAATACTACTAAAAACCTACCTAACAAAAAAAAAAAATAAGTGTAGCGGTATCTACAACGCCACATGCGAACATCGCGTCATACTGACGTCACGCAAATCCTGCATCTCGCAAGCAGAGTTTACCGCGCAATTAGCATATACATATACAAACTTCCCAACATCAATCGTTGGGCAGTTGCCAACCAGACACAACACCCGTCTGGTCGGAGGATCCTCCCTTTTCTATGGAGGATGAGTGAACTTTACACCCTGTTTCTCATACCTCTATATAAGTATACGGTTTCAAAAACTATTACATTCTAATTCAAGTTTCCCCCAATCTGTGCCTAGCAAAAAACTATTTTTGACGACCAGTCTTAAACTCTTTCGCATATGCACCAACGATGAACATTATATATACTTAGCTACTTTTTTAAACCAGTCGTTTTTGTGTTATAAATAAAACTAACTGCTAAGTCACGGTGAATAGCAATTCAATGTTTACATCATACATCCTGATTTATATAAACCTAGGTATTCATGCGGGTGTTTTTAAAAGACGAAAGTTTCAATCTAGTAGTGTATCGTTGCAAGTCCTGTATAGCAAATCCATACTAACATTATTCTAAAGCAACTATGTACAGTCACGAGCACCAATATGTCGACACTTAGCAACATTCAATTGCAATTTTTTCGTGAAATAACGAAAGCAACGTTGAAATACGACACATTACAAAAACCTATGGGTTCGCAAATACTATGTTCGTAACAGCATAAAATTTCATTCAAAAATAAAGGAGTAAATCGCTTTTGAATAAAGCCGAGTATATACATACTTTTGCTCGTGACTGTATGTCTGTATGTTACCTTTTCAGGCCTAAACCTCTGAACGGATTTCGATAAAACTTTGTAAGGAGATAGATGGCATCCTGGGGAAGGACATAGGCTACTTTTTGACCCGATAGCACGTTCCCGTGGGATAATTTCCGACCTCCACGCGGGTGAAGCCGCGGGCCGCAGCTATTTCTTTTAAAAACTTAACAGCGACCGACTATGTCATCAACATCATACATGAATTTTGTTTAGAAAACTATTTTTTTTTTTTTTTTGTAAATGTGGAATACCTAATTAGCACAACGAAACAATTGTTATTAATCGAGGAGCGAGGTTTATCCCATCACAAGTATCTTCGGATTACTTTCTGGGAAGCCCCGGCAACTTAATTGTATAGATTTAAGATAATCAACACATTTTTTTTTTTTAATTCGTGTGTGTTGTAAGCTTTGCACAAGACTGGAGTGCTAAAATTAATATCGGGGTAAACATTATTAGCCTTTACGAATATTTATTTGCATTATTTAATTTTAGTAGTGTCGGAAACTCGAGAATCGTTAAATTAAAATTGAACGAAATAGTAAGATATGGCAATCGGCAGCCTGGCGAAGTCTGTCGAAAGACCAATGATACTGTGGGGTGGTAGGGACATCGACGCGCCAACTGAAACCATGAATTCAGCACATGTTTCTAGACGAATTAGATTTTGTTTGTCGATTATCAAAAACAAGATCTGCTGTTTTTTTAGAAAAGTGCAAATGTACAGACACCAGCAGGTCAAGCTACCCGAAACTGTCAAATTTTCCCAATCAACCTTGAACCTTAATGCTTCAGCGATAAAGTAGAAAATCTATTAGAGAAATTTGACAGATTGTAGTAGCTTGATGTGCTGGCCTGTACTTACGCGGTTAAGATATTTATAAAACAGCAATTTTATAAAAATATTTTTTCTTTGTTAATTATTGTAATGTAATATTTAATGGATCATTAAAAATTCATTAATTATTTTAAAAAGCTTTCACTGATACTCATGGGAATGCCATACATTGCCTAATAGAACTAATTAATTTATAAAAACCAATTAGCAAAAATATACCTAATCTATATTAAACTAACTTCTTCTTTTAAAGTTTCTCGTAACATTTATAATTACTGCGTGTTTGATAATAATTATCGTTTAATTTGGTTTCAGTTACCAATTATCACGGCCGCTGAACGTAATTGTTTTAAATAGACTCTCGAGTTATCGGTAATGTGCTTTGGATCGCAAAACCTCAACGTGTTGGATGATGCACGAGTGCTAATTCTTAATGGCCAAATATTACCTCCACGATTGGTATTTAAAATGATTGTAAATTACGAGTAGTTTATACTTTGATCAACTTATAATTTCAAGGTTTAAAAAACCTGCCATTTTTAAGCACTAAGCAGCCGATGGATAAGTAATTTGTTCGCAACGATAGAACGTATGGAAATCCTGACAGTCTATTTGTCCTACGTGAGCGTTATTTCATAGTAAGTACGTTTTATCGTTGACAAATAATTGTCCATCGTCTACTCAGCGTTCAATAAAACCAATAATTAAAGACACGGTTTACTCAGTATAAAAGAGAGAATAGAAAAACTTGCTTTTAAATAAAAACAAAATTTTTAAATAACGAAACTGGTTCTTCGATCCGGGTGCGAATCAGCGACCTTAAGAATCAGAGAATTATCAAAGGCATCCATAATCGGTTTATTTTAAGGTCACTGAACCTCAATCAGTGCCTAAATTATTCTAATTTTAAAAAACAAAACAACGTCTGGTACCTAAGTTCCTAAACTGTGCAGGTCAAACGATTCTTTAAAATAATAATCAAAATGCCAGACTTAGACGATGCTACGCGCAAACGAGCCACCGGCCACAGACACCGATAGCCCAGCGACAAGCAGCAGTGTGATTCTGTAACCATCTCACCGTGAAAACGTAGGTAGGTGAAGTGAGCGTGGAGTGAGCTGTCATTCCAAATAATGCTAGGGATTGACACTATTGACAACTCACATCAAGCTCACTTCACTTGAGTTTTCACGGTGAGATTTTTACAGCAGTTCACATGCTTTTTCATACTTTTTGTATTGATTCAACGCACACGTGTGGCCGGTGGCGGCCACCCGCTACAGCAGTACTCAACACTGCAGCAAGAGACGACGACTGAGAGGTGACTTCTCCCAATCTGGGCGGAGCGGAAGAAGTCATTTGTATCAGGCTTTTACTGACTAAAACCCACCCGTGTTTCTTCAGTTGCCTGTGCCACGGGTCACGGTATCTCTTTCGAACAACCCGCGGCAAATACAACAAAATTCACAGACACACGTCTCATTTCACGCCTCTACATCATAACGCTATACACAGCGTCCAATATACTGCATTTTAGATAGTTATGTGTTGGCGGATTAGATACACTAATGACAATTTTTTTTTAAGTGAAACCTTTAGCGGCGTTGTGCACTTTTTTTGTGATGGGTTAAAAAATGTTAAACTCGCGTCAGACGTGACCTGATCGAAAATTCGCAAGACGGAGCTCGCGTCAGGACACGTGACTGACGTGACCTGATCGAAAATTCGTAAGACGGAGGGAGTTTTTTGTGATGGGTAAAAAATGTTAAACTCGCGTCAGGACACGTGACCTGATCGAAAATTCGTAAGACGGAGGGAGAGTAGACCGCATTCCAAAATATCATAAATGCACAACGTTAATATTCAAGTTTTTACTTCTGCCGGCACTCCCGGAGTGCAACCCGTTTTTTTAGTTAAATGTTTTTGTACAACTGAAGGTACTAAACAATCTTGTTTTTTATCTACCAACCCGCACTGGGGCTAATAATGAATCTGATATTCTAATTTGGCCCAGAACCAGAATAGACAAAATCAACAGTCATACCATAACTGTTGTTTGTCTCTGGCTCTCATACATAATTTTTGAACCCTGAACCACTACCAAATAACCGACAGACCTTGCAAAGAATACACCATCTAATACCTTCATTAATCTACACCATAAGTTAAAATAACCTTAAAACATACAACAACATTCACAAATGTCTAACATAGTCACGCCTCTAAATCGTAACACTATAGGTCACAGCCTTCAATATACCTACTGCACTTTAGATAGTTACGTGTTGGCGGATTAGACACACTAAATAAAACCATGTCATTAGTCTTTCGAGTTTAAGTGTATACGGTAGTCGTCTGGTTCCAATGTTTTTGTCGCGTCAGCAGTTGTTACTTTTGACTAGCAAAATATTTATTTTCATGTACAAAATTTAAATAAATTAATTATATTAGTTCAGCATAAAAAAAATTGTTCAGTCAGTAAAAATAGGTAGCAGGTCTTCCCGTCCATGGTGTGGCCGTGAACATATTATTATGTTGTTACCAGTGATGGAAATTGCACGAAATGTACGTCATGGAATCTTAATATTGTTGGTCCTTTGAGTCGCTAAACCAACAATATTAAGAACTTAACAGCCATTTACCGTTATTAATTTTTACCAATATTCCGGAAGTTAACAATAATAAAATTGTTTAGGTTGATGACTCCCAAACATTCGATTTCTCGATTTTTATGCTCTTAGATAGGAGAATAGGCTAGTTTCCTAAAAAATCTAATTAGTCCGTCAGTTAGTTTATCAATAAATATTGGACCCGTATTTTTTCTTTTGTCAATTATATAAAAAATGATCAATTTAATGCATGGCCTAACAGCATAATGTTTATTCCAACAACACAGACGAAAACAACGGATGCTGATAAAAATGCACATATCATTATGAAGAAAAAAACAGGCAGGTAAAGACGGCGAGGCGACGGAATTGAGGATTCTGAAAAAATCATCATTTGTTTTTTTTTACTTGTAGTAATCAAACTCAAACTCAAATCATTTATTTCAATTAAACCATTTACAGGCACTTTTGAATTGTCAAAATTAAATAGTCGGTCAGTTAGTCAGAAAGTTGAAGCTAGATAGCAATCGCGTTTTTATGTGAATCAGAGCATTTTAAATTATAAAAAACCGGCCAAGTGCGAGTCGGACTCGCCCATGAAGGGTTCCGTTTTACGATTTATTACGTATTAAAAAAAAACTATTCACTAGATCTCGTTCAAACCAATTTTCGGTGAAAGTTTATATCGTAATGTACATCATATATTTTTTTTAGTTTTATCATTCTATTATTTTAGAAGTTACAGGGGGGGGGACACACATTTTACCACTTTGGAAGTGTCTCTCGCGCAAACTATTCAGTTTAGAAAAAAATGATATTAGAAACCTCAATATCATTTTTGAAGACCTATCCATAGATACCCCACACGTATGGGTTTGACGAAAAAAAATTTTTTGAGTTTCAGTTCTAAGTATGGGGACCCCCAAAATTTATTGTTTTTTTTCTATTTTTGTGTGAAAATCTTAATGCGGTTCACGGAATACATCTACTTACCAAGTTTCAACAGTATAGCTCTTATAGTTTCGGAAAAAAGCGGCTGTGACATACGGACGGACAGACAGACAGACAGACAGACAGACAGACAGACAGACAGACAGACCGACAGACAGACAGACAGACATGACGAATCCATAAGGGTTCCGTTGCCATTTGGCTACGGAACCCTAAAAATCTGAGCATTTACAGACTCGTTTTCCCATCTCTCGGTCTCGGAAATATCCCAACACCTACTAGACTGAGTAAGGCATTCATGAATTACGACGAATTAGTAGTAGGATATAATAATAATAATAATAATAATAATAATAATAATATTTATTCAAAAAATTATAAGGCATAAAAATTAGTACAGTTTTGCTTAAATTTAAATTATATTTCTAAGACTTACGTGCCTGAACTAGGTAATCCTGTGTTTCAGGCGAAAAGAGCTAAAATAGTCTTTAAAAATTAATAAATAATCAAAAGTTGACAATAGTAAAATAATTATATGTTGAGTAGCATAACTCCTAGTTTCTTAATTGGATAAATAATTGTATACCTATATTTACTTTAACACAGTTAGTAAATTCTCTGTTTCTTCGTAAGACATGCTTTGGAGAGCCTCCTTGAGGATTCTCTTACAATTTGTATAGTTCAGAGAATAGATATTTGCTTTCGAGTTTAGTCTATTGTATAGGAGAGGTCCGAGGTACAGGTAAAATTTGGCTATAAAAGCATGTTTTGTAGAATTTTGTGGACAAACTATATCTTTACGTCTTTTATTAGTATATCTAGTGCTGTAGGGTAGAGCTTTGTGTTGTTTTAATACAATGCCCATAATAAATAACTGTCGAACTGTTAATACTTCACAAGACTTGTACAGGAGGCTAGTAGGAAAAAGGAAAGGGCGGAAAGTAGACACTTTGAGAATCGCCCTCTGAGCTCTCTCGATGGTTAGTAACAATGTTTTACCCGCTCCACCCCATGTGGTAATACAGTAAGTTAAAATCGATTGACATAGAGCAAAGTAAACTTGTTTAACTATTTTTGGATCAGCAATACAGCGTAACTTTTTAAAAACAAATATCAGCTTGCGAATTCTATTATTTAAAGATTCTATATGTTGCTTGAACGAAAGTGTTTCATCTATTATAACACCAAGGTATTTTGTTGTATTTGCCATTTTAATGTTAGGACAAACACATTGGTTATTTGTGGGACTTGTGCAATAATGAGCATATAATGTCGAGGTAGTGCCAGTTGATGTTTGCTTGCGCATCGAAAACTTAATATAATTTGTCTTGTCTGCATTTAGTGTTAGTGAATTATGTTGAAGCCATTTATTAACAATATTGAATCCATGTTGTGCCACCTTGTAGACATTTTTTTCTGAGTCAGCCGAAAATAGAAGGGCAGTGTCGTCTGCATAAGAAACAATTTGGCCATGATCTAGACTTAGATTACAAAGATCGTTTATGTATATCAAAAATAATGTAGGCCCTAAAATACTTCCTTGGGGCACACCAAAGGATGTGTTTTTTTTATCCTCGCTGAGAACATCTCCAATCCTTACACATTGGGTACGATCTTCTAGATAACTCTTAAATAGTTTCAGCTGAGTGCCTCTGATACCTATGGTTTCAAGCTTGTGCAACAGAATAGGAATAGAAACTGTGTCAAAAGCTTTGGCGAGGTCCAGGAAGATTCCTACTGTGTGGTTACCATTATCAAGTTCTTGTGCTAGATAGTCAGTCAGATGGTGTACGGCATCGTCTGTTGACATTTTAGACCTAAATCCAAACTGCCGCTGAGACAAAATCAATTTATCATCCAAGTATTTGTAAAGCCTTTTATTTATAATTTTTTCTAATAATTTAGACATAGCAGGCAGTAACGAAATAGGTCTATAATTTGTGACTTGATCTTTGCTGCCCGATTTATAAACGGGGACAACAACAGCTTTTTTTAGGCACTCGGGAAAAACACCAGCAGATAAACATTTTTGGAAAATATAAGTTAATGGCGGTACCAAAATGTGCCTGAACTGTTTAATAACTTTATTTGATATGTTATCCCAGCCAACTGCACAGTCGTCTTTCAAACTCATAATTATCGTTTCAACCTCAGCCTCATCAGTGTCTAGCAATGCAAATGATGATGAAATAGTGCTACACGTAAATGGTGTGCTTGTTAAATATTGTGAACGGCCCCGAACTTTTTCAGCTAAACACTTTCCCACATTAACAAAGAAATTATTTGCAATGTTTGCAGTTGTTAACTGTGATGAGTTTGCTTGTAATAAACCTGAAGATGCCTGATTTTGTTTCGAGTTATACGTTACACTTTTAATAAAATTCCAGATTTTTTTACTATTTGTACCAGCCTTTTCTAGTGCAGTTTTATCGTAGTTGTTTTTTACTTTTCTGAGAAGATCATTACAAAAGTTACGATATCGTTTATACGACAGTTGCAAAATTAAATTATCTGGATTGGATTTAGCTTTCATATGCAGTTTATCTCTATTTTTCATACAGCGAATGAGTCCTGTCGTGATCCATGGTTTTATATTGTAGTTTTTATTTGTTAGCCGTGATATGACAGTGTTCTTCTGAATTGCATGTTGTACATTTTTTATTAAGTATAACATACAAAACTGCGGATCAGCGGAATCGTAAACTGGGTCAAATTCGATATTACGTAAGTCTTCTTCAAGTTTATTTACATTTAAACGCGAAATTGTGCGAGTGACTATTATTGGTAATTTGCAATTTAAAATAAGTAGGGTAGCACTATGATCGGTTATTGTTGAATTAGTTACAAGGGCAAGTGCGGGGAAATTCGACTTAAATATTATATGGTCCAAACAGGAGCCACTTTGATGTGTAGGAAGCGTGTGAGCGGGAAGCAAACCATGGAAAGCACATAGGTTAAGGTATTCCTCAGCGGATGCGTCAGTACTTTCTGGAAGAATATTGATATTAGTATCTCCAATTAAAATGGTAGTTTTGAAAGATGATAGGTTCTGCAAGGCGTCGCTTAAAGAGTCTGTGAAATTGTTTATGTTTCTAAAAGAGGGAGGTCGATATAAGGCAAGTATCGCTAATTCTGAACCAATTTTAATTAACAATCTGTTACAGTCGTGCATATTTGGTTCCTCAACAGACACATTGAGATGATTTCTTGCGTAAACTATCACCCCATCGTTCTGATTGTAATTTATATTACTTTTATACATATTATATCCTGGAATTAGTGGTATGTTATATTGTTTGGAAAGCCAACATTCAGTTAAGACAATAACGTCACAGTTTATGTCTAGACGTTGTAGAAAAATGCAGAAATTGTCAAAATTCTTAAAAATACTGCGAATATTTTGGGTTAGTATGGTTAGTGGACTAGTATAGGAGGAGAGATATTGTTTACAGTGTTCAACGTCACAAACATGGGATTCAGAAACAGAGAAATTATCTATGTCATTAATTAAATTATTAATCATAATTATAACTAACTATAAAACAAACAATAACAAGAGCCAGAAAGATACGTAACTAACGGCGCTCTTAGGCGCCTCCATAATCAATAGTATTTATATACCTCTTTTCAGCCATTAGTTTCGCTGGACAGTCAACGGCACTTGTCTTGTGATTGCTCGGTTTTTTGAAGTGCAAGCAAGTAGCGCATTTTGGTTCCTCAGCCCTTTTTGTGCATTCTTTAATAGAATGACCCTGATCACCACAGTGGCCACAGGTATATGTGGTCTCCCGACATGATTTGGCCGCATGTCCGTACTGCTGGCACTTATAACAGCGAGTGACTAGAGTAAAGTCTCTCACAGGGCATGACGACCAGTTCACAAACACTCTGTCTTTAGATATCAGGGCTTTGCGTATGTCTGCAGATACTTCTAATATATAATTACAGGTCTCAGCATCCTTCTTACCTGATTTATGGCTTAACTTAATGGAGGTCAAAAAAGTCTCGAGGCTGCAATCCTGAAGGTTCTCGGCTAAATTCTGATGGAACAAACAAGTAAAAACTTCCTTCTCTTGCATAGACGAGGGCACTCCAATAACCACTACTCTAGGCTTCCTTTTTGGGGGCTCGTCTACTGTAAGGCCTGAATTTGATGACTGCATCGATTTTTTCACCTTCTCAATGTCGTCCTTTGTTTCAGTGCTGATAATGACACCGCCATTTTTTGTCTTACGTAGTCCTCTTACCTGAAGCTTCATCTGCTCGGGGCATATAATTTTTTGGACAAGTGTTTTTGTCTCCTCGCTCGACTTTAGTTTGTCGATAGGGTATATGGCCACTGAGCTTAAATTTATTGGCTGTATATAATTGTCGGTACCTTTTTTAACCATGTCAGCAAAAGAAGTTCCGGTAACTGGTTTCACAGAAGCTCCGATTTTCAGCTTAAGGTCTTGCAGTTGCTGCGACAGATCAATTTGATCTTCGAGTGTTTGAACGGTGGTGTGGGCTCGGACGGCATTCATCTTAAGGGACTGGTACTGAACGGCCATCTGCGATGTGCCGTGACTAACTTTTCGACATAGGGTACTTATACGCAGTTTTTGCTCCATATTTAATTTGCCCTCTGCTGCAATAGAGCACACTTCGCTTAGGCACTGCTCAATGGACAACATCCAGTTCTGGATTTCCGGCGTCGATATCGCTTCTATCATGACATCATCTCTTTGGCTGGGCGGTTGAGGGTGAGGTGCGGGCTCGGGTGCAGATGCAGGTGCAGGTGCTGGTGCGGGCGCGGGTGTAGGAGGTGGGCTCCGAGCACATCTGCCACCCCGGCTGAAGGGACTCGTTGCCATTGTGATATAAGTTATGAACTTGTTAATCACTACACATTTTCACACAGTAAATAATTTACACATAAGTATTATGCCTACGTATGACACAGTTTGCTTTACTACCGGTAGATCCAGGTCACGATTCAGCAAATGTTTATTTATTAATTTTATTTGAATAAATCTTCGACACGTCTGTTCACAACAAGAGTGCAACATATCCGATCTGACGACGCCTGAAGGTGTTAACTTGAAAACAATGGCATACAATGATGACAATGCTAAAAACACTAATTCATCAATTATCCCTATGTTGCAGAAATAATAGTAGGAGCCACGTATTAAGTAGATAACGGCGTGTTCCTGTCTACTAATCACAACAAACTACGATCAACATTATGTCTGCCAAACTTGGTTAATAAGCAAAGATAGTAGACTCTATTAATAATATCCCTGGACATTTCACACAGCGCCATCTAGTCCCAAGCTAAGCAACCTAATGCTTGTGTTATGGTAACAAGATGGCTGATAAACTACTTATATACATTTTTTTTGTAAATACATACATATTATAGATAGAACTACCTTTGCTTAATAGCCGAGTTGTAGTCTAGAGACTACAACTCGGCTCACCCGAGACATGATTAAGCTTTGGTGCCATCCATAGCCTCCAGCAGACTCATACGAAACATCTATTGGGTACCCCATACTAATATTATAAAGTTGATCCGCCTGATCTCTCTCCGGTCGTGTCGGATTGCCGTCCCATCGGACTATGAGATTGAGAGAAGAGGGTCTATAATATCTCCCGCGCCGAAGGCTCGTCTCCGTTGAGATGGCCGTCATGGCCGAAATACGATCTGGAGGTCTTTATAAAGTCGAAGGTCGAAAGTAACACTGTAGCCTTTTCACGCCTAAACCACTGAACGGATTTCGATAAAAATTTGTCAAGGAGATAGATGGCACTTTTTGCCCCGGTAGCTCTGTCCCGTGGGATAATTTTCGACATCCACGCAGGAGAAGCCGCGAGCAGAAAGCCTTTAATACGACTGAAGTGTTCAACGGATAATATAAGAATTAAGACTAAAGATACAACTAGAATTGCATACAGTCATAATATAATTAGTTTAACATTGCAACAGTCAGGTAGCTAAGTGATCGTCTGCGAACGCCATTTGGTAACATATTTATGAACTGAACAAGGACATGATTTCGCCATCTTCGTAGCATTTTCCTCAAATATGTCGGATATGGCTTCCAGTTCTTACCAGGTGTTGTTGATTGTAAACAACAATAACTAATGGATCCCATCGTGGAATGATGTTTCCCTTTGCTGAATTTACAGATTGAAGAATGTGTTGATAAAGATAAAATTATAATTGCTACTCTGATAAATTAATATAAAAACACAGTCAAGGAAATAGGAAAAACAATGCAATGTTAATATTGTTCATCTACGAAAGTTACTCTGACTGTCTGTATGTTTGTTTGTTATCTTTTCACGCCTAAACCACTGAACCGAAGACATTAGGACATAGGCTTAAAAAAAAGATAAAATATAAAAATACACGCAGACCAAGTCGCGCGCAACAGCTTAGATACACATGTGAGTAAAGTGAGCACTTTATGACTTGCAAGTCTTGTAGTTTGGTTGCAAGGTTAGTGATAACGTTCGAGTGACATTAATGTCTTATCGATATATTCACAGGTTTGTTTCGGCATTGCTCCACTTATTTTAGTCCCAGAGCCCTTATTTATGAGGTCACGCGGTGTTTGCGTATCTGTCCCAGAAGTGGGCTGGGACAAAGGCCTCCTCTCAGTAAGAGAGAGTGGGACTTAATCCCCCACGCGGGCCCAGGGCATGTTGGTAGATGTCACGTGTCTTTGAATTTTTGGTTCTAGGACATGCCAGTTTTCTCTCGTTGATTTCTTTCGCCGTTTTGAGAGCAGTGGTGATGTAATAAATTACATACTTACATAGGTCAATGATATTGTTTAAGACCTGCAATGCGATTCTGTAACCATATCACCGTGAAAACTTAGGTGAAGTGAGCATGGAGTGAGCTATCATTCCAACTAATGCTATGGATTGACCCTATTGAAAGCTCACTCTAAGCTCACTTCACCTAACGTTTCACGGTGAGATTTTTACAGAATCGATCGGCAGCTATGTCCAGTCACGAGCAAAAGTATGTATACACTCGGCTTTATTCAAAAGCGATTTACTTCTTTATTTTTGTATGAAATTTTATGATGTTACGAACATAGCATTTTCCCACGAACGAACCCATAGGTTTAAGTAATGTGTCGTATTTAAACGTTGCATTTGTTATTTCACGAAAAAATTGCAATTGAAAGTTGCCAAGTGTTGACATATTGGTGCTCGTGACTGTCCATCTAGTAAGGCTCCTATAAAATAGTACGCCAGTATCTAGATGAATGAATGAATGATGATGAACGCAATGAATGTTGTTGAACTGTCAAAATGCAAGCCATTGCTACTGTTAATGTGCAACTACCCTGCAGAATGACACTATAGAAGCGGATTTTGTCGACGGAAGAATAACGAAATGACAGATTGTATCTAGGTATTCTATCTTGTCATTTTGTCGATTCATCCGTCGACAAAACCCATTTGTATGGTGTCATGCTACGCGTGCTGCAGAGTGATTGCATGACACACTATCTGTAGTAATAGCTTACATTTTGACAGTTCAACAACATTCATTGCGTTATTTACGTTGTTGAGCAGACAAATCTTTCGAACATATGAAGCAATGGATTAGCATATCCTCCAAAATTATTCAGATTGCAATTAGGGTGCTGATTTCCATAGCATACCTCATGGATTTCTCCTTTAAGAAAACCACAAATGATAACTGTCCGTGACTCTTGAACGATGCGTTCTTTAGAACTTGACTCTTGGGCAATATGCCAACGACTTGTCACTACGCAATAAAACACTATTATTACAGTATTGGTCTCGAAAGTCTCTTGTTTTTGTTTACGTGCTTTCAAGTGCACTCGTGTGTATTTTTAGAGTTATTTCGAAGGGATGATAAAGTAAATGATGTTGAATCAACGTTCATATTATGTCGAGAAACTGTTTTTTTTTTCATTGTGTGGTAATTTTTATAAGTACTTTAAACACTTGACCGAAACTGGAATCTTATGAAATTGGCAGATATTCAACATTAAGACACCAAACAGCAACATAATAATATGCATTTTAATAAGGAACGATATGCATTTATAATTTAATGTTTAGTCAAATGCGTCTACTAAGACTTGAAAACGATAGCGGAAATAACATTTTCCCCTAAACTAATATTATAAAGAAGTCAAATTATTGTTATCTTATGAAATTGGTAGATATTCAACATTTAAACACCAATCTGCAATAACTGCAAATTAATAACAAATGACATGTATTTATAATTCAATGTTTGATCAAATGCTATTCAGTCTATCGCAGTCCATTGCTGGACATAGACCTCTCCCAGGCTGCGCCACAACACCCTGTCCTCCGCCTTCCGCATCCAGTCCGTCCCAGCCACCAGCCACTCTTAAGGTCGTCCGTCCATCTAGCTGGGGGGCAAATGCTACTAAGACTTGTAAACTATAGCGGAAATAACATTTTCCCCTTAACTAATCGTAATATTATAAAAAAGTCTAATTGTTAGTTTGTAAGAGGTAATCTCAGGAAGTGCTGAACCGATTACAAAATTCTTTCACTGATAGAAAGCACACATTGACGAGAACGATGAGGGACACTTAATATCTTGTCCTGCGTGTACTTTCAGCTGCACGGTACAGGAACTGATGGACGCTGGTGATGGCGCCAAACAAGTAGCCGAATTCTGGGCCGAGGCCGAGATTGCTATCGACACGCTAAGAAGAAGAATATTGCCGTGTACCATAGGGTATGTTTTATGGTAAATAGTATTTATTTATTTAAACTTTTCGCACAAAAAGGTACAAAGGCGGACTTAATGCCTTAGGCATTCTCTACCAGTCAACCAAGGGTGGTGTAGTATAGTTGACTTGATAGTATAGTTGAGGGGCCCGTGGCTAAATAATAACAGCCGCACAGGTCGATCAGTCAGGTTAAGCTACGCTTGCCGCGGTTGGTCTGTGGATGGGTGACCATCTTTACATACCAAGACCCCTCCGTGCCTCGGAAAGCACGTTAAGCCGTTGGTCCCGGCTGTCATTCGTGGATCTTTGACAGTCGTTACGGGTAGTCAGAAGCCCAAAAGTCTGACAATCAGTCTTACCAAGGGGTATCGTATTACCCAGTAACTGGGTTGTGGAGGTCAGATAGGCAGTCGCTCCATGTAAAATACTGGTATTCAGCTTCATCCGGTTAGACTGGAAGCCGACCCCAACATAGTTGGGAAAAGGCTAGGCAGATGATGATGATGAGTATAGTTGACTTCCACACATACGAAATCAAGGGTAGAAGCTACTCTTATGTAAGAAAAACACTATGATTGCGACAATAGTGCTAATGGACCAAAAGAAAACAAGGCGGACCATCACGTGCCCACAGTCCCACACATCCGGCACAACACAAAACGACAACAATACTGAACTAATTGCATAACTTTAAACAATTAAGAAACATAACACTAGAAACAAAACTGAGCTGAGACACGAAGTAGGAGAAACAAGAATGTCCATTAATACCAGCATTAAAGGAAGAAGAAGCCGCGTGGTTTCCCGATTTTCCCGTAAAGGAGAAAACTGCTTCAAGGGGGTGATAAGCAGCGTCTTCCTTCCTAATTACAACACACATACTGTAGGTGGTATCCCCTACAGTCACCCATTGAAGCGGTCATGTGGCGCACATCTACTTAACCCTTCGAACGTGGATCCACGCGAGACACAGCTGTTATTACGGCATTCAATTTAATTGTGGTTAATACACATATTAAATACACTGCCAGACAACAAAAAGCCTAATCTCAATCTGAATAATTTTGAAGGATATTGCTAATCCATTGCTTATATGCAATATGTTCGAATAATTAGTCTGCTCAACAACATAAATAACGCAATGAATGTTGTTGAACTGTCAAAATCAAAAGCCATTTTTAGTGATAAAGTTGTCAAAAAATAAAAGGCCCGTTTTGACATTTGAGAATGCGTTCTTGACACCTGTCAGTTTTAAACAAACGAATACGTGTTTTGCGAATTTGATCTTTATTAACTAGGTACTAGAACTGTCAATGTCAAAACGAGCCTTTTATTTTTTGACAACTGTAGTGTGTTACGTAATATACCCCGCTATACGTGAGGATGTTAGATCTTCTGTATACAGAAGATCTAACATCCTCACGTATAGCGGGGTATAGGTATATATACCTATGTGTATAGAGTGGTGGAGGCGACTTGGTTCGGTTCCATTGAGCGAGGTCGAGAGGAGAAAGTTGCGTGAGCCACAGTTATGAGAACTGCATACGTACAAGCCAAAGTACTGCGAGGACTAAGGCATGGTAACAGTAAAAGCGGATTATAACAAAGGTTTTCGACTTGATAAAGTTTTTGACATTCGACAATTAGGCAAATCGATTTTTGACCAGCAAATTCAGCTTCAAGAATGTATTTCTCAACAAAAATCTTAGAATGATCTCCATTGGTGTAATTGCCGTATGGCGTTCCAGTGTGAGGATAAATAAATAAATAATAAATAATAATAATAATTTGAAGGGATAAACTTTCAGGAAAAGATGTTTTTGAATAGAGGTCGAACAAAGGACATCATTCAAGTGTCGAACATTTTTATACGCAAAAATTAAAGTGCCAGAAAAAAAAGTAATATTTTCTTATGGGAAATAACATCTTGATCATTTTTTACTATTACAGTGGAAGTCTACAAATAAGCCCCTGACTGCTATTTGAGATTGAAAATGCCAAACATCATATTTTTTTAACAAGTGTTTTAAGCACAACATTTTAAATTACCAACTTTTTAATTGAATATAACTTCCCGAACATTTTCAAACTATTACAACATAGATCTATCATTAACCCCCTGGCTGCGTGAGTTTGAAAGTACCAAAAATCATTATGTGAATTTCTTGCAAAAGTCATATAGGTACGTATGGTATATGAGTTTTGCAAGACATGAAATTAACAAACACATCGTGTGAGAGCAGCAACAGACGGTATGCTTGTCTATCATGTCCGGCACTTTAATTTTTGGGTACAGTCAGCGTCAATAATATCGAGACGAACAGACTGTTTAAAATGATCTAAGCAACTATGAAAATGAAATATTAACTCAATGACACAAGGAATATTTCAGAATGAAGACAGTACACGACAACTGTCATTCTGACAAGAACTTTATCCAATTGAGACAAAGTTTAATTTTCTTAGTTGTTGAGATCATTTTGAACAGTCTGTTCGTCCCGATATTATTGACGCTGACTGTACAAATTGAATGATGTCCGCTAGTGTTTTGTAATTATGGGTCTGAACATAACCAGAGAGCAATATATATATATTTTTTTCTAAATAAATAAATGGTAATGTTATCTGAAATCTCTAAACGGTGGCGGCGTCACCGTTTAGAGATTTCAGAAAGTAATCGAGACTGTTATAATAAAATCTTTTAATTATATGAATCAAATAAAGATGTTAAGTTGTTAACTGAAAATAAATGCAGTAACCGTAAAATAAAACGTTTTCAATTGTTATACATACTTTCACATTTTACTGCCATCATATTTTTCACATTTTCATTTGCTTTAGGTAATTGACTTTTTAATGGTAAGCAAAGAGGTCGATGTTATTCAAACTGATAGAAAACTGCGTTAATGGAGGCCTAGCACAACAAAGGGTACCTACTGGCACATACGACGATATATCAAGCAATATGTATGGTCACTAAAGGAGATAAGTAACCAGGGTCGTCGGATAAAATTCAAATTAATTAATACAAAAAAAAAAACGATTCATTTATAGATTTACATTCAAACACATCTATCGGTTTCTTACTAAACTTCAACTATATCCGACGAAGAACGAACTACATATATCCTGGGGGTCTACTCCGAAGTGGTAAATTTATCGGATCGGCCGAATGTTCGGCCATTTCCTACTACGAAGTTACTATTTGGTTCGGTCGGTCGCGACTTAACAGTCCGATCCGACTGAACTTCATTTTGACATTTGTTGTATCGTAAACCCTACTCTGAACGAGAAAAGACCTACCGATAATTTGATTTTGACAAGAGTTACAGCGTCAAATTAATGTCAAAATACACGACAACAAAATAGCTATCGTTTGAGTATCGTAAGTATCGAATTTAATGAATAATTACAATTTTATTGAGTTTTATGTTTGTTTATAGTTTTAAAGTGAATGTGTCATACTTGAAATTGTAGTGAAATGGCAGCACGTATGTTTTTGGTGGAAGAGGCTCTGCGAGAAGAGCGTTTGGAGCGCAGAAGGAATCGCAGACGACTTCGTGACTCCTTCGATAGCAATTTAGTGCCCGACCAATAAATACAGACTCAGTCGATCCCTTTTTGAGGAACTGTGCCAGGATATAGTGCCCCTGTTACCCCGGAAGCATAATAGCCCTGCAGTTGAGCCTACTACAAACGTGATTTGATACATAAAACTGCCTGCTATGTTTAGCACAACAGGTGCATAAGGACCGGAGTGAGTGCTCCAGAGTTAACTCAAGACGAGTTTGAATCTGAGAACTCCCGGCAGGTCATATACCAGCCTGTTACATCTGCCACAGAGGCTTTCAGAAGGGGACAAATACAGAGGGAAAGATTGATACAAATATTAGAAAATAATCAATAAAATATATATTTTTTTATCTATATTAATGTCTTTTATTATTTATGATTTTGAATCGGAGAACTCCCGGCAGGTCACATATTAGCCAGAGGAGACAAAGAGAGAGGGAAAGAGGGAAAGACTAGACAATCATTAGAAAATATTGAGTAAAATTTATTTTTAACAATACTAAACAACTAGAACTAATCTTCACTTTGTTATAAGTAAAAATAATATAGCATTCAGCGTGGTGCAAATTTCTTCCCACAGTCGATGATTCAGCGTACGACCGTCGATGCTCCTCAAGTTTCCATGGGCCAAATCTCGATGCTCTATACGGAAATTAAGGAGAGCATCTATTTGTGCCGCTGTCGGTCTGGACATGGTGACTTCTTCTTGCAGAATGTTTGCTCATAACTTTCATTTCCAAGCGTCCAAAACACGAACATGAGAAAACGATAAACCCAAGGGGCACTTTATCACGCGTAAAGTGAAGAATATATGTAGTTTATAGTATATTTAGCTTGTTTTTTGTATACATCTCATAACTTCACTTTAACACTTTACACTTCAGTCAGCACTTGATGATAAACGGCCGAAATACGCTTATTGCTATAACGATAGAGACAGACGAGATTTGGTTTGAGTTTATACTTTTTCCAGCTTTTTTCTCAATTTTGCAATAATAAAAATCTCAATCTATCCAATTGTTTGTTTACTTGTCAATCTTGTCATCCTCCTTTTGACATTTATCGTTTTTCTTTTTTTTTGACAATCGGCAATGCCATCTGCATGCCAGCTACAAATATATGGTTTTTTCGAGAAATAGTACAATGTTCCTAGGTATAAATATTGAAATAAAAGCAAAGTTCAATTTTGTTACTATAAAAAATAATTTTACCCAGTAATTCAATAGTTTAATTGTATCGACATGAATAATAATGACTAATAAAAACATATCGATAAAACGTTCACCTCTGGCACTACATTTCGTTCGGTCCTACACTCTTCCGAATATTGACTATGGTTCCGACCCAACTGCGCCGATCCGAACTTTTTTCGTAGTAAGACAACAATATTCGGTTCGGCTATGTGTCGGTCGGATCCGATCATTCGAATGTGTCACTTCGGAGTAGACCTCCTGGTTACTTATCTCGTTTGGTGACTGTAAATTTCCAGTTTTAGCTGACCTCGCATTGTATAGGCTTTTCGTACAATGAGAAGTCAGCTTATACTGGAAATGTATAGCTTGATATGTCGTCGTGCGTACTGCCAATATTAACCTGCACCCTAATTGCGTAACACACAATCAATCGGAATCTGAATCATTTTGAAGCAAATTGCTAATCCATTGCTTCATAAGTTCGAAAAATTTGTCTGCTCAACACGTAAATAATGCAATGAATGTTGTTGAACTGTCAAAATGAAACCGATTCCGATTGATCCAGTGTTACGCAATTAGGGTGCTGGCCCTTGACACTATATTGTCGACCGGCCTTCTTTCAATGGTTTAATTGAAATAAATGCTTTGAGTTCGACCCGAGATTTGCGTATCACCCCTCTTAGCTAAGCTTCTAATACCAATAAGAACTGAGTTTCAGTCACAATATATCCTATTTTGTGTCTCGTCAATGTTTCTGACCTTGAGTCAGTCTTTATAAATAATACAATCAGCAAAAAATCTACACTTAGATACCGTCTTTCAGTGGAGCCCCACCTCACAAAGATCACATGAGCATCGCGTCACCATACGGCCATCAAACGACATCATTTTATGCAGCATTATGACCATTGCATACTTGTTTCGCATCGCCGAATACCAAGATATTAATAACTTCTCTTACATAATAAGACACTGACACATGTAGTGATAGGTGATAGGTGTAAATAGATTCGCAGATCAGCTGATTGGAGTTTGTACATTACGTTATACTACATAATAGAAGAGATACCTAGTAGACGTTTGTTGTTTAATATTTGGCTTCCTGGTATCGTTTGTCGTTGGGTAGGGATTTAGTGTAGTTTATTTGATTGCGTAATCCGGGCTAAATAATAACAGCTGCACGGGTCGATCGATCAAGTTAAGCTTCGTTTACCGCTGTTGGTCCGTGGATGGGTGACCATCTTCACATACCAAGATCCCTCCGTGCCTCGGAAAGCTCTTCGTGGATCTTTGAAAGGTGTTACGGGTAGTCAGAAGCCCGAAAGTCTGACAACCAGTCTTACCAAGGGGTATCGTATTACCCAGTAACTGGGTTGTGGAGGTCAGATAGGCAGTCGCTCCATGTAAAATACTGGTATTCAGCTGCATCCGGTTAGACTGGAAGCTGATCCCAACATATGTAGTTGGAAAAAGGCTAGGCAGATGATGATGATTTGATTGCATAATTGATAATAAGTATAACATTGATCGTGGAGACATTTTGGCATCATTATCGGAAAATATTTACTGTCCAAAATGTCAATAAAATTTTATTTGTTTATAATGAAAGATTCATAGTCAACTGGAATGAGTTAGACAACTTTTACAACTCCAATAGGCTCACCATGTCACGGCACGGCATTATCATGATGCCATACATACACAGGGTAGTAAAATGTATTGAAATATATAAAGACGCACATTGTATACGTGCACGTATTTCTATACATTTTATAGACGTGGACGAGAACGTCCACAATATTATCGTGACGTCACAACTTATAAAAGCGCACATTGCAGTTGTGTGATACCTAATACCCGTTCCTTTCTTAGGAAAAATTTAACAGCAAACGCGTAAATATTCCGCTTGCTTAGAATATAAAATTTGTTTTCAATATAGGCCGACCGCTTAACTAAGACGTTGCCTGAGGTAGCTGCGCGGTGCGGGAGGGGTAATAGTTGTCACAAGTTGACGAATCACTGAACTCTCGCATCACGTCATCACACCCCTCCCGCACCGCGCTGCTACCTCAGGCAACGTCTCAGTTAAGCGGTTGGCCTATAGTAAGTAGGTAGTTACCTAGTCACCTCCGCATAACATAAACTACGCAAATTAACTATATGATAATGAGAACAAAGCGTTTGCTTTGTTCCAAAATACTCAATAAAAACAGCTGTATAAAAAAGAGTCATTTACACAAACATTTTAGGTTAAACCCGTTTCATATGAAGCGTTTGGCGGCAATCAAAGCGTTTATTTACGCGTTACTGAGGGAAAAGCGGCAAAGATCCAAAGTTTACGTAAACTCTAAACACAACAGCAACACAATGTCACGCGTACAAAAATTCGGCGAAATCACGAATGTCCTACGCGAAAAGTAAACTCAGGCGTACATGAAGAAGACCGTTTGTAAATTAGTATAATTATCCTATCTTAAAGAGCCGGGTGATCTATAACTCAGTGCCCTACCTCTAACACCTTTTTCTGTTTATGATTGTGCATTTTAAAATCCTGTGCCTGTAATTTGATGTTGAGATAAATGAAGACATGATTATAAAAGACAACACAGTGAAAATCAGCGCTGTGCTGTGGGTCCCCTAAAGCACAGCATCATGCTGGGTGGAAGCCTTCTGGTCACAGTCATGACTTGCAGCTGTCGACTATTTCTGCTTTGTGTTCTGATTTCTAGAAGAAATAGAAGCCAAAAAAATGTTTTTGTTATACTTAGTGCGTCTTGCTCACAGGACGCATTGTCTGAACAAGGCTTTAGACAACCATTTTCACATACTAAACGACAACTGTTTAAATATTATGGGCTCACTATACTTCTTCTAACCTTTGTTCAAAGGCTTACTATTCCATCAACGACTACTTACACGATAAGAATAGTTGGTCGCCCTAATTAACTTAAGACAATGTTCATGTTCTTTCTCCAGAATTAGCTTACTGACAGGTTATTGTTATTAGTATTAACTTATTTATTTATTTTACTTCGATGGTCCTAGTTTTTCATCTGTGACTCAAGTGACAGCTATGTGACCAGAACCCAGCTATGCTTAGATATGTAAGCTGTCACGCCCTTTATGCCTGGAGGCTTTTATTTAGGTAGTAAGTTTTTATTTCCATTTTAATTAATTATTTTTTCAGCTTGAGTACGTATAGTTTTTATTATATTTGTTGGTATATTGGCGTGGCTAGCTGACATATTTTATGGCAAATAATTTAAGTTTCTTGTAATGTTAATTACTGAACATATGTTCCTAGTATTGTATACATGCAACTATATTCTAACTGAACAGACAGCTGTGCTGCTGGGAAGTTTGTTGGCCACTTCTTCTTCCCAGCGATAGCACTAGGAAGTGGTGAAGGGCGGGCGTTTTTGGGGGACTGTCTTTTGTAATTTTGACGTTCGAAAAGTGCTGATTCTCAGCCTAATTTGAATAAATGACTTTTGATTTTGATTTTATAATGGCTAAAAAGGTATCAACACCACGTCTGTAATGGGATTATTAAACTGTGTTGCAAGTTGCTACTAAGTAGAATAACACAATGTAATTTTGTAACTATACCTACACACTACATTTCTAGAAGTTATTGTAAGAAAATATTTCAAGAGGGGCTAGTGGCTAAGAAATAACAGCCTGCCCCGTTGGTCTCGTGGTCGCAAGCGCGAGTGCTGTACATGGGGTCCTGGGTTCGATTCCCAGAACGTGAACGAACGCAACACGCGTGTGCGAACGTGTTAATGGGTTTTTTCTTTAGGAATCTTTCAGTAACAACCCAGAGTTTGGAAGTTGGTGGTGTAATACCCCCGTGCCTCGGTGAGCACGTAAAGCTCTCCCCGGTCGTGTCGGATTGCCGTCCCATGTGGCTGTGAGAGTAAAGGAACAGAGAGTGCCCCTGTGTGCGCGCATACACTTGTGCACTATAATATCTCCTGCAAACCGGCACCCTAATTGCGTAACACACGATCAATCGGAATCTGAATCATTTTGAAGGATATTGCTAATCCATTTCTTCATAAGTTCGAAAAATTTGTCTGCTCAACAACGTAAATGACGCAATGAATGTTGTTGAACTGTCAAAATGAAAAACAATGCTACTGAGTGTGTTACGCAATTGCCCCTCGTGGAGATTGGCCACCGTGTGTGACCGAAATCGGTCAAGAGGGATTATTAATAACAGCCTCACGGGTCGATCGATCAGGTTAAGCTACGCTTGCCGCGGTTGGTCCCCAGATGGGTGACCATCTTTACTACCACATTCATTGATATTAATGAAAAGGGAATTCAGTCCTGATTAGGAGAATGAACAGGCAAAGTAGAGTGCAGACCTTGTGTGCAAATTAACAATAGGCATTTACTTATACCTATTTCTCATAACTATATGCCATTTTGTTCTAGTAATTTGTATGACGTAAGAAGTACTTAGAAACTAGAAAAACCTAGTGTTAGCAAAAAATAATACTGATGTATTTATTCCACCCGGATTTGTTTATTGTTTACGGTTTTCTGCAGTCTATTACTTTATTATAAAGGTCAGTTCAAAGGAACCGGAGTTACAGAAAGAGCTTGCAGAGTAAGCAATGGCAACCTGAAGTGGTAGTGAGCTGGCCATGTATATCGAAGGACCAATGGCCCCTGGAGCAGACGAGTCCTGGAGTGTATCGGTACGGTAAGCGTAGTGTGGGACGCCCCCCAGCTAGAGGGACGGACGACCTAAACAAGGTGGCGCAGGGGAGACTGGATGCGGAAGACGGAGGACAGGGTGTTGTGGCGCAGCCTGGGAGAGGAATATGTCGTCGTTGATTGAAACGTCAGTTCAGACTATGCGTATGGAGACGTAGCGACTAACTAACAACAATCGCTCAGCCTAAATTACATGATATTCGCAAAAAATCGTAGGCTGTAGATGTACAACACCACGACAACGCCTCGTCGCACACCGCCAAGCAAACAATCGACTATTTGGCGACGTCAGACGTGGAATTACTGGGTCACCCGCCCTATAGCCCCGACCTCGCACCTTGTGATTTTTATTTATTTCCGAAAATAAAAGAAAAACTTCGAGGAAAACGTTTTATGGACGCCGAGGAAGCAGTGGCTGCGTTTCAAAATGCCGTCGAAGAGACCCCTAAGGACGAGTGGGCAAAGTGCTTTTCTCAGTGGTTCCATCGGATGCAGCGATGTATTGATGTAAATGGACACTATTTTGAAAAAATATAATAAAACTAATAACTTGTTAGTTTGTTCAGTTTTTGATTTTCTAAGAACTTTCAGTGTCACCCTCGTATGTTTTCAATATCCACGCAGACAAAATCACATAATCAACCTATAATGTTCAATGTCTCAATGTGGGAGTGGGCCGTAATCCACCACGCGGGCCCAGTGCGGGTTGGTATATGTCACATGTCTTCGAATTTTTGGTTCTAGGACGCGCAGATTTCCTCACGATGTTTTCCTACACTTTTTTGGGAGCTGTGGTGGTTTAGTTTACACAAAGTAAAGCGACTGGGTTCGAACCTACGACCAGCAACTCGTAAGTCGCGGCCGTTACCACTGGGCCACCATTGCTTCAGACAAAATAAAAATGCAAAAGCAAATTCTAAATTAAAAAAAAATATTCCTTACCTCATATCAGGAGAGAAGTCAACGGAACACGCGTATCCCGCCACCATATGTCCGCTGAAAGTCTTTTTCCTGTTCATCTTGAACCTGTTCAGTGCGCTGAAGACTATCACTTTATTGTCCATGGACTGGCAGGCCAGCCATTTGCCGTTAGGCGACACGGTGACCGCTGGTAGGGAGTGCATTGAGGGGTCTGCTATGTATTTCATGTCTACTGGTATGTCCCTGTGGAAGAAAAGAGGTGGTTAAAACATTTATTTATAATTATTATCAAGTAAAAGTTCTTGGTTCTGGGTTTTTTTTGTTGTTGCCTGGTGGGCATTCACCACTTTTACTACGGGACCAACCCGGAAATCGTAAAAAAAAAATAGTTGATCCATACATTATGTCGAGTTATGCGAACATAAATCTATGGATCAACAGATTTTTTTTGTAGTACTTTTAAAACTTAAAGTAAGTAGGGTTTTTAGTTAGTCTATATTGTGTCCCACTGCTGGGCAAAGCCACCCCTTTTTTTTTCCAACCCTCCCTGTCTTGTGCGATCTCTGGCCAGAAAGTAGGTTTAAATTAAAACAATCACCCACCCTTTACGAACTCCCAACATTTTAGCTGTCCAAACGTCATCAGTACCAACACTAAATTACTCAAAAAAAGTCACAACTTCACTCATACAAGAGTATGAGTTACTAACGCTATGAACCGGCTTCCATTTCAACCCCTCCAAAATCAAATCACACGGAGATTTAGTACTAAAATCAAACCTGACTATGTTTGTTAAAACCTTTTCTCTGAAATACAACGCAGGTACTGGCTTTAAGCGTGATGTTAGTACTTTTCCAAATGCAGAACCCTTTCCTTTTTTAATTTTTTGGTTGAGGATGTATGATATGTCTGTTGTTATTGGTAATGGTTTATCAACTCTTGGTGATGGCAAGGTGAATTCAGAAACTGTGTCCTTGAAAATCTCTTTGGAGTCTAAATCCTGTGATTGGATGGAAGTGATTTCTTTGAAAGTCTCCTGTCCAGGTTCTTGCACTGCCTTCCTCAAGTCAATGACATCAGCACTGCTGCCTTTGAAAGACTTTTCCCTTGGTTTTTCCACAGTTTTTCTCAAGTCAATCTGTCTTCAAGTGCTAAAGATCCCATATCTTGTGCAATTTCTTGTACCTTAAGCTCTTTTCTTTTAAGCATGTTTTTCAATTGATTTGATAGTACATTGATAATAGGACCCTCAGTCAAATCGAAGGTTGGGATAGGTAATCTTTGAGTTGATTTGAGCCTTGTATCAGAACCTCCTGGGAGATTTAACATTGGCCCATTTTGATTATAGTCAGTGGGACTGGCATATAAACTGTTTTGAGACAAATGACTGTCTACTAAATCATATAAGGACGTAAAGGAACTTGAGTCAGCCATGTTGAATTCACACTTTACTTTTCAAAGTCTAATACAAAAAGCGTAACACTGTATCACGAAAACCACAGTCCAGTTGAGAGAATGCGTTCCTGATCCCTGTCAGTACGACAATTCTAGTAGCTAATAAAGATCAAATTCGCAAAACACGTATTCGTTTATATGAAACTGACAGGTGTCAAGAACGCATTCTCTCGACTGGGGCCGTACTAAGAAGTATTAATGCCATTATGATTCGAGTCCTTAAAAGGGATAGTGTTATCGGTTATGTATAGCTCCATCTCTCTCCCACTAGAATGATGATGGCATTAACATATCATAATACAGCACCTGTAAGTAAATCTTATGCGGTATATTCACAAGAATGTTCAATTAAGTTGACGAAGTTCACTTGTTTTGTTTCGATTTGTAAACTACACTATAGTATAAATATGATCAGCAAAATTGATACATTGCGTTTGTCCTCAATAACAGAGCCTCGCGCTTGTAACTAAATACGTTCATTTGTTTCTAGGTTTTTTTTTATGTTTTATTTCTACCCTCATTAAAGTGACTTCACGTCAACATCAAGATGTCTCTAAAATGTATTATGATATTTGAAAACTACCCCCATTTACGGTTATTACGTTTAATGTAGCATAATCAGCCTAAATAGTTCCCACAGCTGGGACACAGGCCTTCTCTCTCTGTGACAGAGAGTGGGCCATAATCCACCACGGGGGCCGAGTGCGTCTTAGTGAATCATTTCATGTGATGTGATGTAATCAGTGGCGGACTAAGCCCGTCAGAGGCCCGGGGCGGCAAAGTTGAATGAGGCCCCCCAGCATTAAAAAAAAATTAGTTTTACAAGCTCTTATTTCAGTTCACATTTGTATGTATAAATAAGTGTTTATGTTTATTTCATTAAAATCTGGCAAGTGAAATTAAACATACATACCTACAATATGGAATGGATATGGGTGAGGAAAATAAAATACGAATCGATCGACAAAAAAAAATTAGATAAAATAAATTAAAGATAGTTTTTTTTTTTTGCAGCGTGTTATAATTATGTGTTTTCGTGCCTTCAATTTACTGAACTCCTCAATCTTGAATTGATAATCCTTCCCTCTTCCTCGTTTCTCGATATTGATGTCCATGTCATTGCATTTTGTTATGCCAAAAGTTACAGCATTGTCTACAATCGTGGTTCGGTCGGTCATTAAATACTCATTCAAGGCGTTTAGTTTGGTGATTCCTGTATCCAGAGTCATTTTTGGAGACTGCAAATATTGTTGAACAAAATTTACTTCCTGGAGGAAGTAAATTTTAAAAAAGAGGAAGGAAGTAAACACTAGACCGTCATGTGATGGACAATATTATTTAGCAGTTCATAAAACTATTACAATTTCTATAGTGGTTGGCAAGTCTGTACATTCTTAGTTAAAAATACCAGTAGTAGGTATTCAAAAAACTAAATTACCTACAATAACATTGATACTCGAAGAAATAATTGTGTATTGTTGTTAAACGAATTGAAATAACCGTGACTTCTGCATTCAACTTATTTAAATACAATACAAACTAAACTTTGTTTTGAATTAATACGTACGCAAAAATCATAGTTTATTTTTGGATACTCAACTATCACTATGAGACAGCATCTTTTGTTATTGAATATGATATTTACGTTATTTTCCATAAAATAATATTAAAATCATCAAATTCACTATAGACGGTCATCATGACGAGGCAAATAAAATTAGTGTTAGATAATAATCTCTTCAAGGCGTCAGTGAATAGGCTTCTTCTGGGCAAGCTCGTTCCACCGTAGATCTCATCCCTGTCTCTGGGCTGGATTGAGGTCAAGAGTGAGCCCATAGTCAATAAAAAAAATGATATCTGAAGGTCACTTCCAGTATAAGCTGACTTCTCATTGTACGAAAAGTCCTAAACAGACGCCAGCACATCAAGTTACTACAATCTGTCAAATTTCTTTAATAGATTTTCAACTTTATCGCTAAAGCATTAGGTTCAAAGTTGATTGGGAAAATTTGACAGTTGCGGGTAGCTTGATGTACTGGCGCCTGTACAATGCGAGGACAGCTAAAACTTGAAATATATAGCTTGATGTGTCGCCGTGTGTGTTGGCTTAACAACTAAAAACATAATACAGCATTAACTAACAATATTTGTCATAATTATTGATCCTTGTGTTTATCTTAATTAAAGAAAAGTACGGCACTATTTACTAGCGTACTTGTATAGTATTACAAAATAAATGCGACCTCATTGAAAATGTAACATTGCAAAAATCATAATAGAATATGATCTTACGATGTTGCAAAAATGTAGCATACTATGTATCTTGCTCAATTTGAATATTATAACCGTAATTAAAGTAGGTACATTATCTACTATTTGTACCTAGGAATTTTAGATAATACTTTTGTATAAGCACTTGAGTGAGATACCTAAGATACAGGTTAATTCCTAGTTCAGGTAGAATCCAATTATTTCTTACCTCCTTCTAGTTGGGCCTATTTTGTAAATCAAACATTTCAATAAACAATTTCAATAGTTTGTTAAGAATATGAAATTGAAGACCGGCGTATGTTTTAACAGACATGCCATTATTCGGGCGCAAATCCAGGCCCTGGCCTGAGCTCCAATATAAGAACCCATTCTATCCCATTCCTTTAGAAATACTAGTTTCCTTTGTGCGTAGTCCGAATTTAAAAAAAAAATATTGCCTGACTTTTTGGGTTGTCTATTGTTATTTATGGAGTTCGTAAAGTGCAGCCCATCAGCCCATTGTACATTATTAAAGGTTTCGTTGACTGAATAATGAAATTAGGTGTTGAAATGTGAGAAAACTAACTGGAAAGAACAGCAAGACAGTGTGGTACCATGCGAGACATTTTTTATTTTTAACCGACTTCTAAAAAAGGAGGAGGTTCTCAATTTGGATGTTTGTATTTTTTTTTTTAATGTTTGTTCACGCGTAACTCCGTCGCTTGCCAACCGATTTGAAAAATTCTTTTTTTGTTGGAAAGGGTATACTTCCCAAATGGTCCCATAGAAATTTCATCAAAAACGGTTCAGTAGTTTGGTTTTCAAACCAAAATTACAACTTAAAAGTGAAAAATAAAAACCATTTTGCAAAAAAAAAACAACCACTTCCAAAAACGACACTACAAAGTGAAAAATAACTTTAATTTCGGAAGTCAGTGGCAAACAAAGAAAATGCGAACCCAACGACACCGACTTCCGAAATTAAAGTTACTTTTCACTTTGTAGTGTCGTTTTTGGAAGTCGGTTGTTTTTTGTTTTTGCAAAAAAGTTTGTTATATGCAGGTGTTTTTGACACAATAAAAAAATAATTCCTTTCTTTACATTGTTTCTTTCAAGATATGCCAAAGGCTTAGGAAAGAATCAGGGACCAGTGTATTCTACCCGAGGTCCCAGATGACCATCTGTGCCGAGGGAGAGGGTCAAATATCATTTTGAGCAGTAGCGGCCTCCAGACACACTACTAAAGTCTAATGTAGTCTAGTGTAATGACGGCACGTTTGGCGCAGTGGTTAAGCGATTGACTGCTGCGCTGCGTGTCGCGGGTTTAATTCCCGCACGGAACAAATATTTGTATGGCCTACAAGTAGTTATTCCGGGTCTGGCTGTTTGTGTATGTGAGTTTAAATGTTTGTAAACGCACCCACGATACAGGAGAAATCATAGTGTGGGGCAACGTTTTAAAAAAAAATGTGTATGGCACTACAAATTGGGATGCCAATTTACGTTTTCTGATCCATTTGTTTACATTTTCATCAAATACTTTTGGAACATACCATATGCATCATGCATCGTTATTAAAATAAAATGGACTGTAAGTTGTACTCACCACTCCCACACCCTTAAACTCTTGTCATCTGACGTGGTGACAAATCTTCTGTTCTCGTCCACGAAGGTGATTGTGTTGACGGCGCCCAAATGTCTGTCGTACTCTTGAACTATTTCACCGCTACGGATGTCCCACTGTTGAGCAAAAATGGTAAATTAAAATTAGTCATTTAGGAAGGTCGACTGAAATATCACCTGTCATATAAGAGAAACTCTCACTTCAAATGCATTTAAAATCGCCTCCAGTCCAGTTTCAGATATCAGACGCTTCAACTAGTCAAAATTGTACAGAGTATAGGCAATGCAATAGGCTATTTTCCTAAAAAAATCTAATTAGTCCGTCAGTTAGATTATCAAAAATTATTGAACCCGTATTTATTCTTTTGTTAATTATATAAAAAATGATGAAGATATCGCCCGTTAAAGTTCCGCGTGACGTCACTTGCTTGCGACACTTTTGCAAGCAAGTGACGTCACAGCCCCCAAAATTTTGACGCGCTTTATCTTTGTCATTTTTAGTTAGATTGACAAAAGAAAAAATACGTGTCCATTATTTTTCGATAATCTAACTAACTGACGGACTAAATATAATTATTATTTTTTTACCCAGGCAACTACCCTATTCACGAGTGCGCGTTATATGACTTTTATGTAATTTTAATAATGTATAAATTGGAATGATTGACAAATGCAACATTTTAACCCTAACATCATCATTTGTAGGGCAGGTCAAAATGACAGTTTAAAATCAAATCAAAATCAAAGTGATTTATAATAAATTAGGCTGAGAATCAGCAAATAGCATAGCATAGCAGCAAAAAGCAATGAAATCAAAATTACATAAGACAGTCCCCCAAAACGCCCGCCCTTCACGAAAAAGCTAAAACGCTAAACTTTGCACACAAGGTACTAAATCGCTTGACACCACACTCGTCTAATATTGACTTGCTATTAGAGTGTATGGTAGACCAGAGTAAGATCAGTGTTTGTTTTAACGTGTGACACATTTCGAGCGCGTTCACCATCACGATATTAGTCTACAGTTTCAGGGTGTATGTTGTAAGCCCAATTTCATGCACTGGTGCACTACTATACCAAGCACTATTTCTACCATACTCCATTCATCCCATCCCATCCATCCATCCCACATTCACAAGTATTTACAAAAAAAAAAAATGTATATAAGTAGTTTATCAGCCATCTTGTTACCATAACACAAGCATTATTTTCTGTTATTTCCTCCTTATTACTAACACTAGTCATTAAGTTATTTTGCTGTTACTAACACTATGGACTTACGTCTGAAATAAAGAATTTGAATTTGAAAATTAGGTTGCTTAGCTTGGGACTAGATGGCGCTGTGTGAAATGTCCAGGGATATTATTATTATTATTCCCACACACACCCCCACACACACACCCACACACCCACATTTCTCCATTTTCTATCCATTACTTTTGTTTCCTTGTACTCACACAAATAATCTTCTTGTCGGAGGTGCCGGCCACGAAGAGGTTCTGCTTGTCCTCGTCAGGGTTGAACTTGGCGCAGTAGGGCACCTTGCGCGACGTGAACCGAGATATACACTCGCCCGTCTCTGTGTCCCACAGCTTTATGTAGCGGTCGTAGGCTGGGGGGAGAGTAAGCTTTAATTAGTATTTTATTCGCATCTGATCTTCAGCCAGCGTAGACGCTGGGCAAACCCGACGCCAAAACCGCGTCACCGTGACGTAGTTTTGATAAAATCACATCTACCCGACTCGGGAGTAACGAACGCAATTTGAAACCGCGACTTCGCAATATGAACGCCTACTGTATAACTGACGGGTGAGCCGTCCGACATACTAGTATTGCCCACAAATGGCGGATACCTTTTTCTACCTTTTTGCTCCACCACGCGGGCCCAGTGTGTGTTGGTAGATGTCACATGTCTTCGAATTTTTAGTTCTAGGACATGCCGGTTTTCTCACGATGTTTTCCTTCACCGTATTGAGAGCAATGGTTATGAAATAATTTACAGAAAGTAATGGGCCTGTCAGGGTTCGAACCTACGACCTTCAACTCTTTAGTCGCAGCCGTTACCACTGGACCACCAGTGCTTATAAAACAGGAGCACATGCAAAAGGTAGGCACAATATCACAAATACTAACCAGCTGATAAGAATTTATCTCCAGTATTGTTGAAGTTAACATCTCTGACAGCTTGCCGGTGACCGAAGTATGTTCTTATGCAGCGACGATCGCCGTACACCTCCCATATCTGAAACAGAGAGCGAGATCTATTAGAAAATTGAACACAGATATGACGACAAAAAAGAGGGGTTCTCTGTGCCAATATTCAAAAGTTAACATTGCCCCTGTATTTCTCAAAGGAATAGACAGAAGTGTATATCCCATTCCACAAAAAAAAAAAAAACTTGAGGTGTCAAGGGACACCCGGATGGAACGAAGTATAACTGGCTTGCTTTCTATAAGAGAGAGAGAGAGAGAGACAGACAGAGAAACACACGCACGCCGCACGGCTTACAACTATAGCAAAAAGTGTCGTTCCAACTTTTGGTCTTAATTACCCCCCCTTTCGAAATTCGCGATAAGGAACTTCGTTCCAAAAAGAATATTATTTGACCCAGGCACACAAAAACCACATACAAACTTAGTTATCATTTCTGAATGGAAAACACCAATTTGATTTGTCCGACCTCAATATTCAAATGGAACTTTATGCAAAACCTTATTCTCAATAGGTTTTCAAGAAAGTATGTGCAATGAAGGTCCCATTACCTTGACCCTGCAGTCCATGCCTGCAGACAGCATGAGGTGCGCTGTGCCCGGGAACCAACGCACTGTGGCGACGCCCTTCGTGTGGCCCTTCCACGTGTAGATGTGGGCCTGCGAGGAACAGGACATACAATTTATTATGTGAATAATGATTATGTATAATGTAATGATGATTACTATTATATAGAGGATAAATAAATAAATGGAATTATGTTCTTCTAACTAAACAGACAGCTGTGCTGCTGGGGAGTTTGTTGCGGCACTTCTTCCTAGCTAAAGCTATAGGAAGTGGCGAAGGGCGAGCATGCCAGGGGCTGCCTTATGAAATTTTGACGTTCAAAAAGTGCTGATTCACAGACGATATTGCACAAATAATGCACAGATGATAATGGACAAATAATGCACAGATGATATTTTTAAAAACATACCTTAGGCAGGAAGCATTTATCAGGCGGCGTGTCACTTCGCAGCTGCGTCTCACTGCGCGGTGGAGTGATCCACGACCTGCCCTGGTAGTCCGTTGGGTTGTCAACTGGAATAAGCGGGAAAATTTTGTTTAGAAGAATTTATAATGGAAAGGGTCGAAAACTTACTGTAAAATTACTTTACATATTTGAAATACTACTTTGAGATAATAATTATATGATAGTAAGATTGAGACAATCCACAGAGCACGGCATACTCACACCGGTATCGTCTACAGGCGGCAGTACTTGTAAAATTCGTAGCGTTGTTCACACCGGTATTCGTCCGTGATAGTAGTTGTACACTAAACGCACTTTGCGTTTAGTGTACAACTGCTATCACGGACCGCTATTCAAAGCTGTCAGTTTTGTGGCGGCATCTATCTTATATCGCCACATGCGAACTACGCATCATACTGACATCACGCAAAATCCTGTATAGCGCAAGCAGAGATTACCGCGCGACTAGCATATATACAACGTGGCAACATGAATCGTCGGGCAGTTGCTCACCAGACGCAATACCCGTCTGGTCGGAGGATCCTCCCTTTTTTATAGAGTATGAGTGAACTTCACACCCTGTTCCTCATGCGTCTAATGTTGACAATGTCGCCTCTATTTGTCTCATTTTGGTAATCCTTTGTTAACTTCAAAGAAAATGTTAATGGGATGTAATAAGAAAATATAAAACTTACTATGGAATATAGATTTCTCCTCCAAAGGTTTGTCATCGTCAACTTTGCCTTTCTTCTGTCTTTTGGCGACAATCTCTTGTAATTCTTTAGCCTCGTCACCTTCTGGCCTCATTACCCTGAAATCATTATAAATTATGCTTAGTACTCATGTCCAGTATATGGAATGAGATATCGAGCCATTTGTCGAGATATTATGAATCTCGAGAAACGGCTCGATATCTCATTCTCGATTCTCTTTCTCGTGGGAGAACATTCGTCGTTCGCGATATTGACCTTATTGGTCGAGATCACGAACGATTGACGAATTCGAGTTTGAGCTATGCTATGTAATTGTGGCTTGGCCCACTATGCTTCTTGAGAAGCTATTTTCAAAATAATAATTATTAGATTTATAATGAGCGTTTATACATGTGTGCTGATTTATGCGTAGTGTAAATGATTATTACTTACGAATAAAAAACGTATTTTTTGTTAAAAAAATGTTGCTTTATTCACAATATAGAATGCCCTAGGTAGGTGTAGTTTTCATTATTTTTAAAAGTAGGCGTGATCACGATCTCGAAATAGAGACCTCGCTAGATTGCTGGGCGAGATTTCGAATTGGACTCGACTAGGGAATACAATCTCGACTCGAGAGTGGCTTGGGTCGAGATTGCATTCCCTATACATAATATTCGAGTATACATAATATTATGTTGGGCCATGTATCTGTCTATCAGGTCTTTGGGCATAAAATAAAAAAGGAGTTAGTGTTATAAAAAGAATTTCCTACCTTTGTTCCCCCACATATCCTCCCCAGGGTCCAAGGAATCCGGTGATATCCTCAGGGTTGTCATTCTTGGTCCTCTTCTTCTTATCAAGGGGTCTCTTTTTAATGGTCTCGAACACTGACTTGCCTAGTGCTTCGTCAGGGGGCGCTACCATCGCTGATACTGAAAATTAAAGTAATAGTTTATTAATCACTAGCTTCTACCTGCGACTTTGTTCATGTGGAAGTTAACTATACCATACAACATATCCTATGGAACTCAGCCATAGTGCAGCTTTCTATCAGTGAATGCATTTTTGTAATCAGATCCCTAGGTACTTCCAGAGATTACCAACATTTTACAAACTTGAAACTAACAAGTTAAACAATTGTACGTCTTAATAAAATAAGTTTAGATTTGAAGAGACTTTTCATCAACATATTAATTTTTTAATTTACTGCCACTGCTTATCATTTGGAACTCTGACATGCAGCAGATATTGTGATGAATGTCCCATTTAAGCTTAGAAGCCTGTTGGCCTTTTTCCAGTAATGTTTTTTTATGCCACTTCTTACAAAAAGTGCCTTATTTACAACTAGCTGCGCCCCGCGGTTTCACCCGCATAAGTTTAAATCCCGTTGGAATATTGGGATAAAAAGTTATCCTATGTGTTAATCCTGGTTATAAACTATCTCTGTGCCAAATTTCATCAAAATTGGTCTAGCCGTTTGAGCGTGAAGAAGTAACAAACATACAAACACACACACTCACTCACAACATTTTACTTTTATAATATTAGCGTGATCTGTCACTAAGTTATAAGACATTAAGTGCAGATTTTTCAAACGACAGATAACTTTTACTCGTAGAATAAAATGAACTTCTGACAGATTTGTGTGGAAGAACTGCCAAAAATTCAATATTATTCCTCAAATAAAATTATCTGGCATTGGAAAAATCCGCCCCCTAAGTGATTTATAAGTCATGTTACATGTCTTGAAATCTTGTGAAATTTTGTGTTTTAGCCTGCAGATTCCTATTCCAGCCATAAGGTGGTTTGCCAAAATGTTTAGTTAGCGAGTTACTCTTTTTTTATATGACTTCATATAGGTTCCATACCCAAAGGGTAAAAATGGTAAAAACCCTATTACTAAGACTTCACTGTCCGTCTGTCTGTCACCATGCTATATCTCATGAACCGTGAAAGCTACACAGTTGAAAATTTCACAGATGATGTATTTTTGTTGCCGCTATAACAACAAATACTAAAAACAGAATAAAATAAATATTAAGTTATAAGTCCCAAAAAATCTTGCTTGTTGTAACAAGCAAGATTTTTTTTGCCGTTTTTTGCTCGATATTAATAACAGCAATAGGTAGACGCACAGACTTATATTGGCTAGATAACGCAAGTCTCATCGTCTCTAAAGAAACCAAGCGTGCCATTATTTTTCTACCTACTGTGACGTCACATGAGCGATTTAGTGATGGGAACTCCCTGTCCGCGAGTAAACGATTCAAAACGATTTAAAGGCCCCGCCGCCGCGATTCGCCTCGCTCGTCCGCCAATACTCTTTGGATCGAGAGGTCGCGTGCGCGCACAGACTTATATTGGCAATATAAGTCTGTGCGTGCGCGCATCCCGTCCGCTTGCATGTCTTCAAGTTACACGATGTATCCTCATTTGACGTAGACGGCTGGTGAATGTCTTGTAACACGAAGTAACTATTAAATAATCCTAATATCAGCGTCAAGACGTCCACTTTTTCCGACCCGTTACATTTAGAATGAAACGAGTACCTACTAATCGATTTTTGCAAGATAACAGTGATAATTTAACTTTGGGATCACTTGGAAATCTGTAAATATAATTAATAATATTCTAAACAAAATCACTAAATTGAAACATTGCAATAAAAAAAATTACATGTCACAAAATACCCAACGCAAACATTATCATTCCTCTGTTTCCAAAATCGATTAGAATCGAGAACAACTGTACAAACTGTGTGTACAACACTATTTGCTTTATTTGACAGAAAAATGAGAATAGCGACTGTACCACGAAGCTGAGCGATAAGTGAAAATATCGATCATTTTAATTTTCATTGCGTGTTTTAATAGACAAGTCCTACATACTACCTTGTAAGTTGTAACTAAAAACGGCAATGTATCATGAATTATTCGATACACACTCAGTTGCATAGTGTTCATTGTACTACCACAATGAACACAAAATAATTGATTTTGCAATAAAAAACACATCATTTAATAACAAAATGTCTTACCACTGAAAGGAAACCTTTCCATTGTCTCGTCCCATTTTTTTTGTGTAGTTTTTACAGCTCAATATCGCACAATTGGGCATTTTTTAGTTTTTGTTTGACGTCTGGCATCAAGAACGTTCGAGCGCGGACTGATTAGAAATGACGCTGAAGGAAGTCAATTTTACTCCCTTTTTACACGCGAAGTACATACACTTGCGTCGTCTAGCCAATATAAGTCTGTGGGTAGACGCATGAAATATTCACAGAATATTTAGTTGTATATTCACTTTAAAAATAAGTAATTAAATTAAAATATAATAAATATTTAAGGGTTTAATATATAAAATAAATATTTAACTTTTTCCCATACAACAGACGTGATTTTTATAGATAATGGTATGGAACCCTTTGTGCGCGAGTCCAACTCGCACTTGGCCAGTTTTCATAACTTCTTTGACTGTAAGTATTTTCAGGTTGTGATGTAGCGCTTCATTCCATACAACCATAACAACAATATGTTTTAACCTTCAAGCGGGCGCGCGGTCATTTGTAACGGGAGCGGGCGCGCGTAACCGAAAAGACCTATGGGATGAACAAGAGAAATAAAGCACTAATTGTTCAATATTTATTTATTTATTTGTACTCAGATATATTATCATTGTCTTTAAAGTCTAATTTGTCAAAAAAAGTAATTAAAATTATGAAAAATAAACAATTATTAAATTAATTAACATAACTCAAATATTCTTTGAATCAAAACAAAAACTAGGAACACAAAACCCTTTTACATATCTCAGACTAGTTTATATACCTCGTCTAATAATAAAAATTACAAAATAAGAATAAAAATTAATTAAATTTGGTTTAGTTTTCATCAGAATCAGTTTGTTTGTCCATATAACTTTTTTTTGCCACTTCGTTACTTTATCGCGCCCTGTAAAACAGCTATTTATATCTGAAAGTGGCAAATCATCCTCTTCTGAGTCCGAGCAGTTTGATTCCTGAGCAGATCGAGGTTCCTCTACAACGATGTGGTCGGAAGTTTCAGAGCCTTGGTCGCTGAGCTCTGATTCACTCTCTTCTTCGTCTTCTCTTAGTAATTCCTCGAGTAGGTACCTATTGCACTTTGTGGTAACCGTCTACGACTCATTTTATATAAAAAATCCAACCTTAATTCGATAATATTGAATGATGGCCGAAGAACTACTACGAACGTGAACGAGGGTATGTCGCGTTGAGCGTCGCGCGTAACCTTTTCGACGACTGGCGCGTGTAGTCTTTTCGACGACTGCACCGGGACTAAAACAATTGCGATCTGTGGAGTGGGGGGAGCGCCCCGAGTGACAGTTTATTCTTTATTTTACTCCCAATGACATAGCGACAGGCTACTAGAAATGAGAAATAAATGTGATGGGTAATAATAATAATATGAACGAAAATGTACTAAGCGCGGTCGATTCGACTACGCGCGCCCGCTTGAAGGTTAAATTATGATTTAGTTTCATAGTATTTCTACCATTTACTACTCACCTACTATAGCATCCCCACTCCCCGTATCACCATCTGTAGATGGATCCACAGCATGCCCGTAACTTGTAAATGTTCTCCTCTGATTTTCAAACTGGAAGTCACTGATATGTGCCTTCTCTACATAGCCAGATAACATGTTTCGGTTTGCCCTCATTTGTTGTGTTTGAAATGGATTCTCTGGTCCGAATGAGGGAGCAAAGAGTTCTTCATACTTAGGATTATGCATTAACTCTTGACTGTTTGGTAATAACACTCTAGTGTCATCACTGTTCTGGAATAGAATAATTGCATAGTTTTTATTGAAATGTTTAAAGCTGGATTCAAATTACTGTGTTGTGTAGTGTCCCTACACTACAAAAATGACAATCAGAAGTCAGAAGGCGTCCCTACGGCTTCTGACGCAGTGTTAGCCAATCAAAACTTAGTCCTTATCAGATATAGAGGGAATAACACATAGATTGTTATCGAGATATTTTGTATTTTTTTTTTATTTGAACTTTATAAAGATACTTACTGTAGGCATAACGACAGGTGCTGCGCATATTTGCATTGATTTAGCTACAGAGAAGTTAGTATCAACTGGTTTCAGATGCGCTAGTAACTTTTCGTTGCTCTCTCCTTTGATAGTCTCAGTTTCATTGTCTTCTTCGTCCTCAGAACTACTACCATAGTTTTGTATATTCAACATTGTTTTGAGTGTCTAATTAACCTAATCCTTTTCGACTATAATCATTTGTTCATAAACAAAACAATGTGCTATTCTAAATAACAAAGTTACGAAGTGCGATTTGCCTGTTGCCAAAACCTACGAAGCGTACGAAGTGTCTTGATTTCTTGAAACATAAATGTCACAGAGACAGAGATAAAAGATCTGCATTGCAAAGGTGAAACTAAGACTCACAACAGTCACAACCTTATAGCAAAATGAAATGAAACTGGAACGCGGTTTTTCTGTGACAGCAACAATTCGTTCGGAAACTCAACCAAAACAAAAAAATGGAGACTAAAAATCCTAGACAGAGGCTATCCTCTGTCTACGCTAAAAATCGTGTTTTACTAGCCAATCATTCTCTTGTCTATGCAACATATTTATCTTCCATACTTCTCTAGGTATTAAGGCCGGCGCCCACTGGCGGCACGGCACGGCAAGGGATTTCAATTTTATTGTCATACATTCAAGTTATATTTCTATTCGTCGTATAAAAATCCCTTGCCGTGCCGTGCCGCCAGTGGGCGCCGGTCCTTAGTCTTCATCTCGGTAGTCATCCCCTTTTTAGCCATATCAGCTTTCACACAGTCCATCCATCCTTTCTTTGGTCTTCTACAGCTTCTACATTAATACTTAGAACATTTTGAAATCTGTCATTTATGCAAAACTAAGATGCAAAAGGGTTTAGGAATCTAATTTTTAAACATGAATAAAATTAAAATAAAGTTACAATACTTACAATCTGTGAAAGTAAATCAAGTTGGTATCAGTAAGACTGCTCAGGCTCAGAATAAAAGAATTTTATTGTTTTTTTTTCAAGTTTTTGACAAGAACCAGAACCTATCTGTCCGGTGTCTGTACCTCCGCTAGGAGTAATAGTGTTCTGTGGTTTGTACCAACCGAACGCCGCAAGAAATCTATTCAAGTCAGGTGACGAGCCCTTGTCACATTCACATTATTCCTTTTAAAAACAATAAAAATCAAGAAAAGCCCTAATCATGTCGATGCTCGCGCTAGCACAAAAGGGAAAGCTGATCAGCGTCATCGGAGACGAGGTAAGAAAATCGTGAAACCATTAATAGGTCATGTCATTGTTTGACAATAATCAAAAATCACTCAAGTTCATGCAACTAATGCGTTATTTACACTAGAAACGTATATCTGATTCCAGGACACCTGCGTCGGTTTCTTGCTGGGCGGGATCGGTGAAATCAACAAAAATAGACACTCAAACTTCATGGTGGTGGACAAAAGTAAGTGTTGGTTTGTTACTACCAGAAAACAAAAGTTAATTCATGTTCCAATAGTTCTATAATTTAGTTATTTAAAATTCCTGTAAAGAGGCTCAGATAAACCTAAAAGGATGTGAGATGTACCTAGGTTAGGTACATCTCAAGTGCATGAAGCTGTAGATTTCACAAATGATTTCAATTTTACAAAATATGTATTCTTCATTTGTTTCACAGTATTCTGTCAAGTTCTGTAAAGTTGCACCTATCTACATATATTTCCTATAGAAAAGGCTTCATCTGCAAACCAATTTCATTAGTATTGTAAATAATCATTAATATTTTGTTTGAGACGTACCTCAACAAAGTTTTTATTTTTAGGGCATTTCAGCTAGCAGAACTATTAAACCTATAAATATACTATTGAGCAATTAAAAAAGGGAAGGCAGGTTTAAGCCACTTTAACTTTGCTTAAAAAAAGTAGTCCAAATAGTGCTGTCATCAAGGCATAACACAATCTTTTTTTTTTTAATGAAATATATTATATTTTAAGAGTTCATACAATCCGAATCTCTTCAAAGCGAGAGTGAATAGGCTTCTTCTGGGCAAGCTCGTTCCACCGTAGACCTCATCCCTGCCTTGTCAATAAAAAAAAAGAAAAAAAAAGTTGTCTGTAAATTAAGGAAATTGCGAAAAAAGCAGGCATTTCCTTCCATTTACTTGATATTTTTGTATCTTAAAAAATTTCCAAGTTTTCAGTTTTATATGTTTTCATTAACACCTCATTATGTCCATACACAGTACACTTCTTATGTGTATTTAAAATGTTATGATAGATATGCTAATTGGTATTGTAAATCCTTTATGTCATCTTATTTAGATAAAAAGATGATTTATTAGGTTTCAACCAAGGTCATAAAAAGTCAAATGAAATTTAGTCTTGTAAAGCAGTTATCAAAGAAAAAAAATCATTCACTTATTCAATTTTCTTTTATCCCAATTGTTATTATTTTGCAAACTATATACTATATCAATGTATACTATCTCTGACAGAAATGATGAATTGTCGCTGGAAATAGTTTCAATCATAAGATACAATGTTTTGCTTTGTTTTTGTTATAAAGAAAAACTTGAATCCTCTATTTCACTGAGTGGGAGTGAGATTGTCCAAAGCTGCGTCACTAGATCAGACTTCAGAAATACTCACTCACTATGGGGATACTGTGAAGTTAAGCTGCAGAGTTAAGCATAAGATTATTATTAGGTTACTAACACATGCACTGCACGTCTTTCTGCATCATTCTCAAATGGTTAATTTCAACACAAATGATGTAATCAAATATTTTGTAACAATTTTATGATTTAAAAGAGTGTCCGTGGAGTTTCTTGCCCGTTCTTCTCAATAGGTACCTGCGCTTTGGAATGGGCAACTAGCTCCATCTTTCTGACTGACCGACCCTTTAACAATTCAAAAGTGCCTGTAATTGGTTTAGTCGAATTAAATGATTTGACTTTGAGGTTTGGGTTTGAACATTTGTATTTAAGTTTTATTTACTAACACTAACTACACTAAAACATTATATAATTTCCCAGTAGCAGGCCAAAGTCTGAATTTGTGCCCAGTACATGAAAATAGGCTCACCCCCTTTTACATAAAAGTTAAACATAATTGACATAATCTGGCTATGACTATCAGTATACCGCATCAGTCACGCAGTGGCTGAGTGATCGACTGCTGCGCCGCATGTCACGGGTTCAATTCCCGCACGGAACAAATGTTTGTATTGCCTACAGGTAGTTGTTCCGGGTCTGGCTGTTTGTGTATGTGAGTTTAAATGTTTGTAAACACACCCACGATACAGGAGTAATTAGTAGTCTAGTGTGGGGCAACGTTTTTAAAAGAACAAAAAAATAATACAATGTTATTAAATCCTCCATTATGTCAATCCACAGATACTCCAGTAAGCGAAATCGAGGAGTGCTTCAAGCGTTTCATCAAGCGTGATGACATTGACATCATCTTGATCAACCAGAATGTGGCTGAGCTGATCCGCTTCGTAATTGACAGTCACGTCGCCCCCGTACCCGCTGTGCTTGAGATCCCCTCAAAGGACCATCCTTACGACGCTAGCAAGGACTCCATCCTTCGACGTGCTAGGGTAAATGTTTGACTTATATTTTACTAGTTTTTGCCCGCAGCTTCGCCTGCGTGGTCTTCGTCCGAATGTCCGACCACATTATCAAACAGGATATAAAATCTTGCTATGTCCTAATTCAGGTCATAATCTGTTTTTGTGCCAAATTTCATGTTTTATGTCAAATTTCATGTTTTATTTCCATCTGTGGTACTTGGACATTTTGTTTAATTGATGAAACAGTTCATGGTAAATCGCATCGCATCACATTAAATATTGCAAATCGCGAGTCGATACGAAAAAGAAGGGATCCGAATGCATATCTACTGTATCTTCAAATAATCCCTCTCACAGAGTGGAGGCCTGTGTCCCAGCAGTGGGAACAATACAGGCTGATTATGCGATTATGCTTCAAATAATTATGTTTTCTGTTTTAAAAAACCTTCCTACATTGGAAACATAATATTTTGTGTCGTGGTTGCGTTACGAAACAAAAAAACCGAATCCGCTCTAATTGAAAGAAAAAAAATCGTAGGCTACACAAATTGTGCGAGAATCGAACACACGACACGTAGAGCAACAGCCAATCGCTCAACCACTGCGCCATTCGTGCCATCTGTTCACCCATTACCCAGTCAGTTAAGGTGCACGCATACTACATGTTCGGGTCGGCATAATTCGGCACAGGCCGGGCGGAAAAATGCAATGTTTTTTTTTTTTTTATGATTTTTCCGCCGAATTTATGAGCGAAATGTGTAGCATGCCTTAAAGCCGTTGTCAAATATGAAGGTACTGCACTGACCCATTAAACTCTTCACTATCTATTTTTTTTAATGGCGTATCGCTGGTCAATACTTGCCTGTGGATGCCTCAATAAATTAGGCCTCGAGCCAGGGCTCAAAAGTTTTTAAACTTCGGCTTAGGTCGTCGCTGGGGGAGCAGCAAGGGACAGGCTGGATCGGATTGCCTCATCCCAGTTTATCTATGTGGGGTCGACGCAGCATTTATCCATAGAACTATTCAATCTAATTATGTTTTCTTTGTTTCAGGGCATGTTCAACCCCGACGACTTGGTACGCTAATACTAATTTATTGCATGATATCGTTGTCTGCGCATCAGACGGCACTTGTATATAAGCCAGCTGTGTACCAACGTTACAAACTAACTACTAATGAGACCATCCATCCAAATTCAACCGTTTATTCACTTGGCAACATTTGACGATCAACATTTTTCTGGCGCTGAAATGGTGACAATGTCTTGTCTTAAAAGTGGTTGATTTACAACTACTTTGGTTAATTCATGTCCTTAAAATAAAGGAATAAACCGCACAAATGTTGAAAGCGTAATGTGATGATTCTAAACATATAGAAAGGCCACAAAGAACAAGATTTTCTAAAAATCGCGGGCTTTTTTTTCTTTAATGTTGGTAGTCAACTACCATGCGTCAATATCCAAAGACCTTATTTTGTCAATATCAATAATCGTCGTCTAGTGAATACACGGCCTTACAGTTTTCAGTGTGCAATTTTATTTTTGAACTAAAGCAGTTAACCAATACATTCCACTTCCAAGAAACATTTATTTTAACTGTTACAGCGAATGATCCCGTTATGTGATAAAATTATTCAATTATGTAAGGTTGGAAGTCCAGTAAAGTGGTTCGCGCCATTCTCAAATATTATGTGTCATAAAATTATCCATTTAAATAATATATCGTCGGCATTAAATATTTTTTTGTAAATGATTCCAATGCGACTTTATTGTAGTTCCAGCCTAAATTTACAGAGTATTAATCAATCATTTATTGTATAGATTTGTTGAACTTGTATTATAGAATATTAAATACCAGTGTGTTGTTTTATTTTTTTGAGTTTTCAGTTTTTGAGTGATTGTTTGCTGCTTAACTAACAAAGAAATAAATAGTGATAAGTTGGAATAATGTGTTACAGTTACGTCGTAAAAAATAAGTCATAAAAATGCTCAAGCCTTTTCATTGATAGATTAATAATGAACTCTATATCACTTCAATAGAGTTGAAAATAGCTTGCAAGGGATAATTGCCAGAGGCGTGCGTCCGCCCCTGTTGTTCAAAAAGTGTAGCAACTACACTCACCTAATTTTAGTAGTTACAATTAAATCTTCATCATTGAAAATTATATTATGCTATGCAATAGAAAATTGTTCAAGCATTATGCTGATCAATGTGTGCTGACCCTAAGGGCCGGCGCCCACTGGCGGCGCGGCGCACGACGGGATTTTTATGCGACGAATAGAAATATAACTTTTAGGTATGACAATAAAATTGAAATTTCAATGAGGATGCCAAAGGACATCGCGGCATGCCTAATGATACCGCGGCATCATTACTGCCGATGAAATTTCAATTTTATTGTTATACTTTTCAGTTATATTTTCTATTAGTCGCATAAAAATCCCTTGCCTTGCCGCCAGTGAGCGCCGGTCCTAAGTTGACATTGATCAGCATAATGCTCGATCAGTATTTCAAGACAAAACACACTCTCAATGATGACCTTTAGCAATTAATTTTACCGCTGCCGATTGATCGGTATCAACCGCTACTCGCAATTTTGAACCGAACGCTAAAGGATGCGAACGGCATTCCATGATAATCATGCATTTTAAAATGGAGTAGGTATCTAATATCGATCGAAGACAATGAGTGTATCTTGACTAGTGTCGTCCCGAAGTCGGGATTGTTAGGAATGTTACCAATCATTCTTGCAAAAACATGTCTTGATTCTAATTCGATCAAGTATCTAGCAACAAAAATCGATAAACACTTCTTAATTAAATCGTATCAAATTACTAGCTGCGCCCCGCGGTTTCACCCGCATAAGTTTCGATCCCGTGGGAATATCGGGATAAAACGTATCCTATGTGTTGATCCTGGTTATAAACTATCTGTATACATATGTACCTACCAAACATCCAAATCCGTTCTGTAGTTTTGGCGTGAAAGAGTAACAAACATCCATCCATACAAACTTTCGTGTTTATAATATTATATCAGTGGGATTGAACAGAAATAAAAAAAAAAAACCGGCCAAGTGCGAGTCGGACTCGCCCATGAAGGGTTCCGTTACTCTACGATTTATGACGTATTAAAAAAAACTACTCACTAGATCTCGTTCAAACCAATTTTGGGTGGAAGTTTATATGGTAATGTACATCATATATTTTTTTTAGTTTTATCATTCTCTTATTTTAGAAGTTACAGGGGGGGGGGGGGACACATTTTACCACTTTGGAAGTGTCTCTCGCGCAAACTTACCAGTTTCGAAAAAAATGATATTAGAAACCTCAATATCATTTTTGAAGACCTATCCATAGATACCCCACACGTATGGGTTTGATGAAAAAAAAAATTTTGAGTTTCAGTTCTAAGTATGGGGACCCCCAAAATTTATTGTTTTTTTTTCTATTTTTGTGTGAAAATCTTAATGCGGTTCACAGAATACATCTACTTACCAAGTTTCAACAGTATAGCTCTTATAGTTTCGGAAAAAAGCGGCTGTGACATACGGACGGACAGACAGACAGACAGACATGACGAATCCATAAGGGTTCCGTTGCCATTTGGCTACGGAACCCTAAAAAGGTAAAATATCGAACTCTCGAACCATTTTTGTTTTTCTTATTCTTAGCTACTTATTGCAATGCTGAAAAGCGATATATTTATGGAATTGTGTAAAATATGTAGATGATGTTGTAAAAGTGCTACTTTTGCTCTACTTGAATTGCTAACTGAACTGTCACCATAATATGACCACCACGGTTTTATTCGAAGGAGGTAGACAGAGATGTAGGAACCGATGTTCACAAAGTCAATTGGGATTTTAGAACTTTGGTGCGAATTTATTTTTAAATTTTAGTTCTTTTTAAACTTTGCCACTATTTTTTGAAGACCATTTTTTTTTTTTTTTGTTCTTTACACTATTTATTTCGATGTTAATTAAGCAGTAGGTATTACATCCATTCCATTATTTTTAACATGAGCATGTTCAGAATATGCGAAAAGTGTGGTTTTTGTGATTTTTTTTTGTGCATTATGAGTGTATTTCGGCTTTAAGAACATAGAATAGTGCTGCGCTATATGTCCAAAGGGAATTGTTCCCTAGTCCTGTGTTATATGAAAAACAAGTGTGGATTGTATCATTGTCTATACCCAGTGTTATAAACTGTTGTTTTACTAATGGTTACTTTTTGAGTTACTGTTGTTCAGTGTGTTTTGTGAAAATCTGAGTGAGTACCTACGCTGTTTTTATTTTGATAATTTGGATTGTTGTTGAAAATTATCCTAAAAATAATGTTTTTTTTTTACAGTCAACGTTTGGGCAAGATAACTTCTCGAATTAACTAAAATATTCCAGGAATTATTGTTACAATTGGCCACTTCATATATTTATATGTATCTATATTAATATTCTTCTAATAAAACCAAAGAATTTTTTATAAATTAATTTTTATTTAAAAGATTATCAACAAGCTTAGGTACTACTATAATACTATTCACACAAATATACATTATACAGTGCACACAACCATATTTATAATAAGTATAAAAAACAAAATGGTAACAAATACCTATTTGGTATCAATAATAGCTACGTATATACCCGTATTGAAAACGTCGTGATTAATTAGTTTAAGAGTTGGGAGAAACGATTTAATTGGTTCTTTATTCATCGAACTCAGCGACGTCATTCTCGGCCTTCTTGTGACCAACCCAGTCCCACTTGGAGTAGTGGAGCTTGGTCTTCTTGAACTTGGGGTTCTTGGAGGTGATGCGGACGAAGATGCGCCTTCCGAAGAGTGGCTGCAGCTGCCTGAAGTTGTCAACGAGGGGCAGGTTCAGGTTGGAGAGGAGGCCGCGGAAGTTGTCCATCTGTGGGGGGTAAAGGTCTTGAGTATATGCTGGGTAGATTTAGAGACGCTCGAATACTGATGCAGGTATATCTTCCAACCAAGACGATGAGTCCAGCTGATTGAAGTGACTTCAGGAGTTGATATGAATAAAGCTCAACATTATTTCTTACCTGGAACACGGAGATGGGGAGGTAGTCAGAGAACACGACCCATGTGACGGCTTCGGCGCAGGGGGGGGTGGTCAGGGATCCCTTGTAGGTGTAGAACCTTTCGGTGTCAAGACCAGACAGGATGGAGGACAGAGAGAAGGTATGGGGCAGCTGCATGGAGGTGTTGTAGTTCTCGATGGCAGACAGGTTCTTGACAATGGGGGTGAGGAGCTTGGCGTCGAACTCTACGACCTGGAACAAGATGGTGGTTTGTGAAGAGTTGTTTAAGAGGGCTGTAGGCATATATAAATGATTGTAAGTAATGATCAGAATGAGGCGGTTTGCAATTGATGCAGTAGTTTTCTAAAGCGCATATGCTATTCAGTTCCCAATGCTTTCTTGATGATCAAGGGGTTTGTTTTGTTGTGTTGTTCACCCTTACCTGGTAGAAGAAGGCAAGCACGCAAAGACCATCGGGATGCTGGAGGGCTTCAGCCAGGTTCCTGTACTTCTTGTTCCTGTGGATGATATGCATTTCCAAAGGCAGACGCATATCATTAAGAGTATGCTCGGAACCACGGTTGTTCTTGTCTCCCCAGTGGAAGTGGAGTCCTTCAATTTCGTACTCATTGTCCAGGGGTCCTCCGAAGATGTAGGGAAGGCGGAAGCCCTTCTTTTCTTCTTCAGAACTGTATTTGGGGATGGTGAGTGCAACTGGAAATATAAAGGAATGTTGTTAGGTGCAAGTCTTTTTAGGGGCGAGTCTATTGCCCGGGTGCAAATTGTACAAGTTTTAAAACTGATATATTTTTCTATTTAATATCACTCGTAATAATTATACATTATAATTCTTTATTGGGCGTATAAATTTTTACCTGAATGTCCATTATTGGTGATGGTTAGAGGACCAGGCAGGGGGTTCTGGTAGCCGATGAGTTCCATGGCAGGGATTGAGATGGGGATAGCTTGGCGGGCAGCAATGGCGATAGGGGACTGTTGGCGGCCTCCACAAGCGGGGTGGAGGACAGCCCAGCGCCTCTGATCGGAGGCCCTGTAGCCCCAACCGAAGACATAGGATACTGTGGAAGGTAAAAGTGACCCGTGATGATTTTTGTCATGGAAGCTACGACTCGAGGCATACGAAGCGAAGATGAGGATTTTGTGAGTAGCTACCTCTCTTTCTTGTATTGTGCCGAAGTAAATAACAGTATTATGTAAAATTGTCAAATTATTATCCTAGCCAGAAATTATTCGAAGAACTAAACAATTTTGACATTTTGGTAACCCTCTCAATGCTACCCTATTCCATTATATTTGGTCTGCTGAAAAAACTCAAATGTTTATTTGAAGTTAAATGACTCGTTGTTATAATGTTCTCAGAGTATTGTTTCGATACAGGCATAGCATGTTATCAAAACATTCAAGATGAAATAATAATAATTGAATTATCTCATGTCATTTGATGTTTTGATAATACTGCTACATTGTTACGCCTTTCTTTCGCAGGTGATATAATAAACAATATTAATAAATCGGTATTCGTATCAACAATATTATTGAGACAGCTCTGACACATGTAGGTATTATTAGTACGGCTGCCAGATGATCCATATTATTATTACAGGAATTAATCGTTTAGTTTTTTTCAAATGATAATTTAACCCAAACATACATTGATCGTTAGAGGCCATTAAAGCAAACGCAAAGGGATTACAAATTAGCAGATAATAAATAAAAAAGTCGTCAGTAAATTTTAAATCCAAAGGCGACTTATTCATTATTCTAACTGCGATCCGGAGTATCCTTTTTGGCTGAGGCAATCATAAATTTTTTGTACAACAAGAATGTCGAATTATGCTAAACAAGTCATGCATAATCTATGTGTGAATCGTTATTTATTATATCTTAATTCACTTGCGATTTAGCTATGCATGTAGATATATTCTACTGTCAATCAAACGGAGAATTAAGTCAATATCAGAAATAGAGCGGGTTTTTAATACATCGCTACTTCAACATGTCTATGTGCAATACGATATCACCAAACAAAAAAAAAATGTCGCAGAAGTTAATGACCAAAAAATATGTCAGTCGTTTCGATTATAATTTGCATGCAATTATATATTGTGAATGCAATAGATGCCGATAGCTTTGTACATAATTAGGTGTTGAAATTGATATAACAATAATATGTAAAAAAATAAACTCTAGATATGAGACAATTTACAAGCAGTTTCAGGTATGAAATAATTAAAGACTGCGAAATTCCAATGACAGAATTAAAAAAACAAATTATTTTATCATGTTAACCCTATCAATGCGACATGCTTTTCAATAAAAATAAAATGACATGAGAGAAATCATATCTGGCATGCAATAAACTAGAACTTTAATTAAATTACCCTTTCTTGGTGTCGGTGTGTTACCTAAAAGGGGAAGAAGAATCTTTTTATTATCCTTGTCATTCCTAAAACGTTAGAGAAGGACGGATTGCTCTTTTTTATAGAACCTGCTTAGAGCTGAAAGCTCTGTGCTGCTCTGTGTCGCGAAATATTATGCATTTTTAATTAATAACATATAATTATTGCTCACATTTGGAATAATATTGACGACGAATATAAAGTGTGTTTTTGTCGCAATATTATAATCTAGCGTGTTAACTGCCTAGATCAGTCTTTAATTATCTTATAATATCCTTGCCCGTTGCAAAAACTTATCTCTTGCTAGATAAATTCGTGACTAGTGGGCCGAATTCCTTTGTAAATAAATATGACATTACATGTTTTTTGAACGATTTACGATCAGTACATTTAGGAGAAAATTTATTTGACAAATAAAACCTGACCTCTGTTAGATTATCTAACTTATATTTGAGGTCAAGTATGCAAATTATGTTTGCATATACTTAGGTGTTGCAATTTTGAGTGCGATTGATTATGATAAAGGCCATATAGTATCGCGTGTGTTTCTTTTGCATTTCTTCGTGTAGACAATTTGTTTATTTCTGATTATCACACGATGTTCCAAGTTATATTTACCATTAGAGAAAACGTCCTTCAACTGAGTTCGTTATTTTAGATCCAGCTTGTAATTATTTAGACTTGTTCGCGTGCTGAAATGCCATAATATGGGTTTGGCAATCTATTCTAGACTGTTGACCAGTCACCTTCCCTAGGTTTTCGTGTCTAACACAAGTAACTGCGGGTGTTGTATTAATATTATGGGTTGTGACATTGTCCCGTGTTCTAGTAATGTGAATATAGTTCTCGCGATGAAGACCTTTAGTAAGATGGGAATGTCTTCCACGGTTCAGTTCGTCAAGTGATCTTTACTATAGGATTGTTTTCAACGGCAAACACATGACATGATGTTGATGTTTTGGCTTGCACATTCCAATTACTGTTAATTTTCCGCAGTTTACAAGTTACATAGCAAAATTCTACTGAAATTATTATGCGATAAAGATGATGTTCTTTTGCATTGCTAGCTGCATAATGCATAAGTATGTGGTGGAACTTTATGAAAAATTACATGAACAATTTGCCAATTTTACTATGACTAAACATCAGGCAATCATTATTAGGCAATCCATGGTGACTTGAAAGTCAATAAATATTTAATCGCGTTTTTTATGGTCGGAAAACTGCTATACACATTAAATGTAAAAGAAATGTAGTCCAAAACGTTATCAAAGGTGTTAATTAGATGCATTTTGATAGTTACAAGTATCTAAGTTACAAATGTTTGGAGTACGTGGCCGAGATAGAATGCAGAGCGAATTATTTGAGTTTTGTATTCGCTAAGACAATGTTTGGTCCGGCTGTCGGATGTTTGTGCGATCCGGCGCACCAGAGGAAGAAACTGCGTTTTTCGCATGTTTCAATTACCTAGCTGTTGATTAACTTCACGTGTTGTATCTATGTTTTATGATAGCCTATAATTATTCGGCCTCACTCTACTTTAGCTATATATTTTGAAATTATGAATCCATCTTGTAATTAAATTTAAATGCAGCCGATGATTGGCTGATAAATTTGTATTCTGTAATAGGTAGATATTAATCGCAACTAATCCCGATTTTTTTATCCTCGTACACTTACTCAAATGATGGTGGTCTGTAGCACAAAAATACTATTTTTTAAATAATCTATTGAATTGAATACTTCCATAATGATTTTTGATTCGATGGAGCACTCAATTATTTTTAATAAGTAATAATATTAGCACTGTATTTTTTATAAAGAATTATTATATTATTTCTTTTCACCACTTTAAAAACTTTAATAGATAATACTGATTTAATTAACTTGAAAAAATCACTTAAATTATTTTTTATATTTTTTAACTCACCGTTAACTGCCAAAATGGCGAAGACAGTAGTAAGCACAGCAGATCTCATGTTTAACTTTATAATATTTTTTGAGATAATATAAAAGATGAGATGATTAGTGTTGGACACTTCGATGCTTCCTGCCTGGCAGCCCGCAGTTTATATACTACACATCCACATCTTGAGCACTGCGTTTTCAATGGCCTAACGCGTCATCGACGTGAGAATTAACCCTCCAATAGTGACACATTTGGTTTCAGTACTACTGAGCGTATTTTCCTCAGGACTTTGATGAAAAATTGTCCTGATATTCATTATCTAACCAAACATTTTAGACTATCGTTACATAAATTATGAAAAATTGAGGTAATACCCATTAATCCAATACCTACAATTTAAACCACAAAGCGTGGTAGGTGCAGCAAAATGGTATGTAATTGATTTTAATACAACGAATGGTTTACAGGTACTTAAAGTATTTTATTTTATTACATTTTCACGGTTGATAATAGTTCTACCTAAGCAATTTTGTCGACGTCCCTGTTTCGTTATTAAACTACAGTAAGCAAGAAAAATTTCACCAAACAAAGAACTCATTTCATTTTGCCTTGAAAAGTGGCTTTAAAACTATGAAAACATTTATGTATAAGTACTGGAAGTTCTTTTCAGTGCTGGACCTAAGCAATGTAGTCTAGTCTATGTAATATGTCTTTCGCCTAATTAGTATTTTTAATAGAATTCAGGATACTAATCGCATACATAGTGACTGCATAATGATGCGGTATCAGTATTCAGAGCATAAAATATCTGCATTCAATGGGGTTTGACGAACGCTGTTGTTTTGGATTTTTCATTCAAGTACCTGTCGTATTTCTCCTTATTGCATGGACAGTATCCCTGAAGCGTGTATATCGCTCCATTATCGGGTTTGTAAACAAGCCTTAATATATGCGGGGCAGCAGAATTGTATTTAGGTTCACATATTTTTTATTTTACGATTTTTTAAGAATTCAGTTCACATGCAATGCTAATTTATTTATAATAACATTATAGTATCTAACTACTATATATATTGAGGGGCCCGTGGCTAAATAATAACAGCCGCACAGGTCGATCGGTCAGGTTAAGCTACGCTTGCCACGGTTGGTCTGTGGATGGGTGACCATCTTTACATACCGAGACCGCTCCGTGCCTCGGAAAGCACGTTAAGCCGTTGGTCCCGGCTGTCATTCGTGGATCTTTGACAGTCGTTACGGGTAGTCAGAAGCCCGAAAGTCTGACAACCAGTCTTACCAAGGGGTATCGTATTACCCAGTAACTGGGGTGGTCAGATAGGCAGTCGCTCCATGTAAAATACTGGTATTCAGCTGCATCCGGTTAGACTGGAAGCCGACCCCAACATAGTTGGGAAAAGGCTAGGCAGATGATGAACATTATAGTATCTAAATTATGCCTCAAATAAATTGGTTAGGTACATCCATCTTGTCCTCTACTAACATGTAATTTTCTCGGGGTATCTTTTACCCCGCATTCCCTTTTCATGAAAAGTAAAACCATCTGCATTTACAGGGTTAAACGAACACTGCCTAACTGAACGAATGTATTGAACAATTGATGATAACAATAACGGAGAGATGATGTAAATTATTAGGCTGGTTGTTATAATACTTCCATTGATTAGAACCAAAATATTATAATATAGAATGATGAACAAAATGGTGTTATATTGGTGTCATTCGGTGGTTGATTGCTGCAGTAACCACTCGGGTAATCGCTGGCCCCGCTGCAGTCATTCATCGAGTCAAGTCTACGATAACTGTTAGTAGATAACTTGTTTACCTTCTACGTCCATTCATAAAGTTGTAAACTACGTTAGAAGATAAGTTTAGTTTAGATAGACGCGCTAACTTATCAATGGGTGATTATTTCGGGCTCTCGGTTTTATTTGCCTCTATGGAATTTTATCATCATTATGATCAGCCTGCTGCAGTCCACTGCTGGACATAGGCCTCTCCTATTGCACACCATTCAACTCGATTTTCGGCAACTCTCATCCAGCTGCTACCAGTCACCCTGCGAAGATCGTTGCACCACCTAACCTTACATTTGCCTATGGAATTTAGGCTTTCCATACCTAAAAGTCTACATCCCATCGTGGCTTCGTATCATCGCTTAGTTACGGTCGACGATAGGGTGAATTGTTGGACAACCGGTAACTCGCGTAGTTTGTTAGGTACCTGGACTACGGGGTAGTTAAATCTGGAATTAGACGGTTTCTTTTTGCTTTCATTGTCGATGTTTCATCTTTGATGTGTCTCTGTGATGAAAGTCACTAGCCAGTAGCCACCCATTCGCTTTCATTGCCAACGGTCGTTCACTGGTCATCGCAAAAATTAATCACCGTCTGCTTTCGGTTGAATTTTCAAAATATAAGGTTTTGTCGTTCTGAGGGTTTTACGGAATTAGGGTGTTTTTCTTAGAGCCAGCCCCTTCTCACGGTGAGGCAGTTGTGTTTCAGGGGTTACTCTAGGGTAGCTCTCACAAAATTCAAATCATACGTTTTTTGCCTTTGTTTCCCTAGTTACTACCAATTTTACTACCAGTTGTAATACCGTTAATTTTGATTACCCTATTTACGGTAGTAACACTGGTTATTTATTTTTTCCCTTCTAACAACTCAATACCTACTGGAGTAGTAGGAAGGGTAATCAAAATTAACGGTATTACAACTGGTAGTAACTAGGGCAACAAAGGGTTTTTTGTAATGCAGCATCCTTGGCCTGGGCCCTTTGTACTTACACATACGTTTTTCTTGCTGTGAAAAACTACGGTTTATTCGCCGTGTGTAGGCAGGGTCGTTAGTGTTGTATGGATCACTATGGAACCTTGTACACAGACACGTTTTTTCTACGATGCGGTTATACGCCGTACCGTAAAGAAACCGTGCTGTGTACAAAGGCCCTTAAGCCAGCTAGTTTTCGTTCACAGCCTTCGAAGTCTTGGGGCAAGTTGCAGTATTTATACGAGTTTGACATTCAAAACTAGACTATTTTCCGTAATCCTCTGGCAATTTTTTGAGGTTGTAACATGGATTCAAGCTTCTCCACATTGCCTTTGGATGTGACATGATTTATACGGCAGATATAGGTTTTGTGAGGGTCTTTGCTGTACCTTATGATGGTTGCGGGTAACAGAAGATTAACTACTTAAATAAAAATCGAGGTCATGGTTTCTATGACCACTATGCTCTACTACTCTACCCATAGTTTTGGATTTAGCTCTGATGTGCCATCGCATAAATCATCCTGTATAAACTAATATAACTCAGTTCGAACTGATTTTGATGATTACTCGTAGTAGGTACAATATTTCGATACTTACGTTACATTGCAAATAACTTCTAAAGTTTCATAAATTTCACCAAGGAAAAAAAGGCATGCATTTTGTGCATTTTGCTCTATATACATATAGTCATTAGCTTTTAAAGTTCACTTGACAGACTTTCACAGATTCAGACTTCTCCAGACTTTTCTTATCGACGGACTTACTGGCACCCCGTAGCTTAATGTTTAACATCAGGCATCCGTTGAATTAAGGGCTTGAAAGAAGAAAGGTCGTGATGCGTTTGATCCGTCTCTGTCGCACTATAATCTACAGACGGATTCAGCAACAAATTCAGGGTAGTGAGTGTGATCAGTAGCATTCTAATTAGTCCATCTCTTCCGAAATTCAGACGACTAAATACAGCCAAGTGGAGTTATCCGTTTAGACTGTCCCTGTAGCTTTAACCCTTATCAATACGACCCTTATAGGCACATCGCTTGATCACGATCCTTTATTATTAATAATAATAATAATCTCTTTAATTCAGAATACAATTCCATAATTACAAAGGGTAGGTACCAAGATGTTAGTAACATAAAAACTATGTTAGTAGACATTACCAAAGAACAATCCAGTTTGTTGACAATGACACTCAGGAGACTGTTGTTACTGGCGCGTGCCAGTAACAACAGTCTCCTGAGTGTCCCCTGTGCAACAAGGACGCTGCTCGCTTGCGCCTGATTGCAGCGAAGCTGTCAATCCGGGCGTCCGCCGTCCGCGTTTATTGCCCTATTATTCATTTTCCTGAAAGGTACTCATGCCCGTTTTCACTAAAACAAAACGACACCTAAATGCATGCCGTAATATATAAGCGCGCTATGAGATTTTCAACGCTCGGTTCAACGCCAAGACATATTATTAGGCATTACATTTAGGTATCGTTAGTGTTAGTGAAAACGGGAAAATGTCTCTTTTACGACGTTTGACCTTGAACCTTTATTTGGCCTGTCATTCATCTTTCGGAAGCTCAAAAGTCTTACAACCAGTCTTTTAACATTAACTGGGTTGTGGAGGTCAGATAGGCAGTCGCTCCATGTAAAATACTGGTATTCAGCTTCATCCGGATAGACTGGAAGCCGACTCCAATTTCTCATAGTTAGGAACAGACTAGGCAGATTGATTTTTTGTTCATCCTCCTGAAATGGGCGGCGGAGAAAAGGTTGACAGGGTCAAAGGAATCAAGTGTTTATGTCTTCTAACCAAAAGGCATTATTACCTTTGGCCTTTAGTTTTCAACTTTCGATTGCCGTGAATCAATTAACCCGCAGTATTACTAAAAGAAGGGCTGGGCTGGAGAGCAGTGGTGGCCCAGTGGTAACGGCTGCGGCTTACGAGTTGTAAGTCGTAGGTTCGAACCCAGGCAGGCACTTTACTTTTCTTACATATTTTTTTTTCTGCTCTCAAAACGGTGAAGGAAAACACCGTGAGAAAATCGAAGACATGTGACATCCACCAACCCGTACTGGGCCTGTGTGGTGGATTACAGCCCGCCTCTCACAGAGAGGAGGCCTCTGTTCCAGGCTGATTATGCTTATGCATACTAAGTAGGTATATGTGCGTAACAATAGGGCTGTAGTACATAACAAGAGGGTGAGAAGACCATGGTGTTATATAAATATTTTAATACATTGTAACTTGAAAGTAACTGTGAGTTCAAACAATAGCGAACTCATTGTTTAATAAAATAAACCATCACCAGCATGAATAAACTACCTTTAATGCAAACCTAATGGACTGTCTTGTCCATTTGCAGTCGGCACGTCTCGAGAGTCGGGACATTCTCAAATCTGTAATTTGAAATTCTAAAAAGTTGTGCTAAAAAGTTTTGAACCAAAAAAAACGTGCTCATTGTAGGTTCACACACGGCTACACATCAAGCTATGCAAAACCAGTATTGGCTGACCGTTCACTGTGAGAAAATATCATACAAAGTGAGCCCAGGACAAACTGGTTTTGTATAGCTTGACGTGTAGCCGTGCGTACATGTGTAGTTTAATAGAACCGACAGGTGACAGACGACAATCTGATAATTTTGTAACTGTCGCGAAAATGTGTAAATTTTGGCATATTTTGACACCAACCCATCCACGGTGCGGGTAGAGAGAGTGCACCTGTGTGTCCGCACACTCTTGTGCACTATAATATCTCCCGCGCCGAAGGTTAGTCTCCGTCGAGATCAGCCGCCATGGCCGAAATACTGTCTGGAGGACTATTTTATATTATAGGATTTATATTATTTTATCCCATCACAAGTATCTTCGGATTACTTTCTGGGAAGCCCCGGCAACTTAATTGTATAGATTTAAGATAATAAACACATTTTTTTTTTTTTGGAACGAAGTTCCTTATCTCGCGTTGCAAAAGGGGGCTAGACGGAAAAAATTAAGACCAAAAGTTGGAACGACACTGTTTGCTATATTTGTAAGCCGTGCGGCGTGCGCGTGTTTCTCTCTCTGTCTCTCTCTCTCTCTTATAGAAAGCAAGCCAGTTATACTTCGTTCCATCCGGGTGTCCCTTGACACCTCTCAAGTTTTTTTTTTTTTTTTTTATTATTATACCGCATGGTGGTAATAGGTGAAGAGTGTCTCGAATTACTTTGATCATCATCTTAATTTCAGAAAGACGTCCACTGCTGGACATATAGGCTTCCCGCAAGCACCGCTACTTCGACCGGTTCTGTGCTTCCCGCAAACAGCGGATTCCTGCGGCTTTCACTAGCTCATAAGTCCACCTTGTGGGAGGCCTTCCAACGTTACGTCTTCAGGTTCGCGGATGTCACTCCAGCACCTTGCGGCTCCACCGGCCATCTGTTCTGCGAGCAATGTTGCCCACTGCCAATTAAGTTTAGCAATTCTTCGCCTTTGATAGGTAAACACCTATACGTTGTCTCTGGTAATGGCCGTACAAAAATTTGCTTCCTAATCCTAAGTAACCAGGGTCGTCGGATATAATTGAAGTTTTGTAAGAAACCGATGGATGTTTTTTAATAAGTATTTGATTCCAAAAATTAACTTTTTGTTTTCTATTAATTTAATTTAATTGTATTCGAAAACAGCCATCGGTTTCTTGCAAAACTTCAACTATATCCGATGACCCTGCTAACTTATCTCCTTTAGTGACTGTACTTGACATTGGGTAATTAAAATGTGATCATCCAAGTAGATTTTCAATAATCAAAATATATAATACCTTGTTTATAATTCTCTCTAACTTTACAGTAAAATAAATAGTTTTGTTGCCGACTTTATTCGGTCATTTTAGATGATAATGATAACACTGATATTTCTGTGGTTTTAGGTTTGTATACTTGCTTAACTTGTAGTCACCTACTGCGACATGAAGTTTTTCGTGCTGTAAAAAAACAAAAGCCGCGGGGTCATTGCCTAACAGTAGCAATGGCAGTCATTTTGACAGTTCAACAACAATCAAAAAAATTTGTTTGCTCAATAAAGTAAATAACGCAATGTATGTTACATTGCGTTATTTACTTTATTGAGCAAACAAATTTTTCAAACATATAAAAAGAAAGAAAGACAATGCATTTATTTGCGGCAAACAATATAAAGCAATGAATTAGCAATATCCTTTAAAATGATTCAGATTGTGATTGATTGTGTGTTGACGCAATCAGCACCCTAATTGCGTAACACACGATGAATCGGAATCGGTTTCATTTTGACAGTTCAAAAACATTCATTGCGTTATTTACGTGTTGAGCAGACAAATTTTTTGAACTTATGAAGCAATGGATTAAAATGATTCTGATTCCGGTTGATTGTGTGTTACGCAATTAGGGTGCTGGTTTCTTGCAAAGCATTGAGGGGAAGCAAATAATTAAGGAGAAACATTGATATATATATATTTTGAAACAGTTAAATAATGTATCAGTATAGATACATTATTGTTAAATAATGTATAGTATAGATACATTATTTACCTGTTTTCCAACATATTACTAAACAGTTTTTTTAAATGTACATTATTTATTTAGACCACTTTAGCATCACAAACAAATTAAAAGATATCACAATGCATAGCATCATAGACAGTTTAAACGATAACATAATGTAGACTTGTGTCAAAATGTCCGGTCAGGATGAGTTATCTCGCTCTGCGTGGGGTTCCGTATCACAGCATTTTATCTACGGATTTTATTTATCGCATCTTTTATTTATTATGAATCCGTAACTTTAGCCAGGGCAAAAGCTTCCTTTTCGTTTTCCTCGGTCTATTTTAATCTGAACCCAATCCTTAAGGTAGGGGCCTAATGGTGCTTCTCCACCAACTCGATCGGCCCGGATCAGCTATCCGACGACAAATATCTGAATCTTGATTAAGTACTTAATTATATTATTAGAAACTTACACTTGATATGAATGAATGAAATACACCGAACCCAGCGTGGTTAAACCAGAATTGATTAATCGAATGAACTCCAAGATTCGCACTAGTAGCTCCTCCTCATGTTCATGGTGCTACAGCGACCATTGCATATGAAGGAGTAGACCGGGGGGAGCGGTAATTGTAGGGAAGACGTGCCCGAAGGAAAGGGAAGGATTTAAGAGCCTACCGGATATGCATCCTAGAGTAAGCATTGGACTAGTGGAGAGATGGGTGATATTTGTCTATGGATGGGCATCTTTTAATTCGCGGCCAGGTGCTTCAGGTCGAGCTTCACCCGTGAGTTTTTTGGCGAGGTTCTATTGCTTTCTCGGTTCTTTTGTATGTCCTATAAACTTACACTAGGTAGGTACTAAATTAACTAACTGACATTATCATTACGTCTTTATTACCCAAAGGGTTAGAGGCAGAGGTGTACGAGTACCTACTCGTATAGTACACCCACATTTCGCTAGATACTCGTAAATTAAAGTTAAATCCCATGTAATAAACGAAAACTAGCCTTTATTAACTTACGAGTAGTCGTGTAGGTCGTGGGCTCGAACCCAGGCAGGCGTTTTACTCTGTGTAAATAATTTAATCACCACTGCCCTCAAAACGGTGAAGGAAAAAATATCATGTGAAACTCGGCAACTAAGTTTACACGGTGAAACATGTCCTAGAACCAAAAAATCTAAGAAATGTGACATCTATCAGCGTGGTGGATTACGCCCCAGTTAACCCCCCCACCCCGCCATCTCGAAGAGAGCAGGCCTATGTCCCAGTAGTATCAACGTTATATATAGAATGATTATGCTATATGTAAATAAATATATATAACAACAGGATACTTAGGCGTCGAAGTACTACTATTTACATTATCGGTTACGGAACCCTGGAAAAATAATTGCATCTTTGCTCTAGGTATCCTCGTGGTAGGTATGAAATGAACCTACATTATTTTAATTCAATATATTATATTGTATGTGTACCTATTCAGTTTTCTTTCGACACGTGTAAACTCATTTTCTTTATTAATATGTAGTATGTACATATGTAATTAGGTAGCTACCTGATAATGAAATTAAAAAAGAAAGTCGGTACCTACTACTACTACTACGTCACTTGTTTTTTACCCAACTGCTATGGAGCCAAAAAGAAAGGTTGTGATTTTATTTCTTGACTGTACTACGTGCGTAACATTTTTTTACTTAAATTAACCTAAAAATGTATCTAAAGATATTGTGTTGTTTACATGCAGCAGTTCTCATGTGCTTCTAAACTGCCCGGTGGTTGCCATAATATACAGCGAAGTAGTACTTCGGAAATCCAGTATCCTTCGAAAATTTATTTACATCCGTCACCTCACACATAAGGTCCAGTTGAAAGCCAGCGTCAAGCACTAGTTTTCTGGCATTTTTGCTGCGATGGGCCTTTTTGGCGCAGCCGTGAGGCACACTCCTAATTTGCTTATTTCTTACACCTGACTTTTTACTTGATTTGTATTTTTTTTAATCTGATGTTTTACATTTATGTGCATTTAAGCCTGTGCTAAATAAATTATTTTCTGTCTTTCTTCCTGACATTTTCAGTAACACCAAGGCGTTGCTGGCCTCCCTTGAGGAGCTGCGGTGGGTGGATCGAAGAATCTATTTTCCCACCTGTACGCAAAACACGCGTTGGAGTTGCGTACTAAATACGGCAGTACTATGTAAAAAATAACCCACTTTTCGTCAATGATTTGTAATGATGAGTTATTCACAGCTGGGCTGATGAACAAAGTAGGTACCTATCTATGCATAACCTGAAAGATTATGCGGGCGGGATCCTTAAAGCCTTAATTTTACGTTTTTTATCGCACCTGTCAAATACATCATTTTAACACAATTCCAAATAAATAGCCACCCATAGAATTAGCCACCTTACTGATTAGCTAGCGATGCTCCGATCGAACAAAATAGCAGGGGCTGCAGTCTCAACATTCATAGCAATCGCTTTACGACCGAATTCGGTCGCAAAGTCCCGGATTGACAGGTGTAATGTATGGAGTGACAGGACTTTGCGACCGAATTCGGTCGTAAAACGATAGCTATTATGAATGTCGAGACTGCAGCCCCAGCACCGTGTAAACTTAGTTGAAGTGAGCTGTCATCAACTTGATGCTAGAGATTGACAACTTACTTAACCTACATTTTTACGGTGAGATTTTTAAAGAATAGACCAGCTGTTTTGTTTGATTTGAGCATCGCTCAGATTTAACATTTAACGGATAACGGCAGATGTAATGGAAGATTGGATTTTTCGTATATATTTCAGAGTGATTAATTCGTCTCGTATAAAGTAGTGTCCAATACAGGACGTAAGGATCTTCCCTCATACCATTCCCGTAATCCCGTAACACCAGGTCGATATCTGGTGTTTCCTACACTCCCTGTTAGCCCACCGGTAGAACAACCACACCGTGCCATGATTTGGATAAGTCAGATAAAGTTTGCATTTTTTTAGATATGGTTACCTATAGGAGTTATAGGTTCTTAGATGCCTAAGGAATGAATCGATCACGAAATAAAATATTTGAAAAAACCTTTTCAAAGTAGGTATGTACCTACACAATTAAACTATATGTAAAAAGGTGATTTTTGGGGTTAAATAAAAATAGGCACCCCGTGGTTTGTTACGACTGCAAAATACTTAGACAAAGGGTTAGGTTAGACAGCATAAGCATAAGCCTGTAAAGTTCCCACTACTGGGACACAGGTCACAGAGAGGGAGTGGGCTGCCAAATCAACCACGCGGGCCCAGTGCGGGTTGGTACCTAAGTGTCACATGTCTCCGAATTTATGATTTTAGGACATGTCTCCTCACGATGTTTTTCTTCACATATAAGATCATATAACTTTATTTATAATTAATGTATCATGTTTTAAAGCAAATACTTAAATATATTCTATTCACCATTCGAGAAAAATAAATAAATTAATTATTTAATTCAAATTTATTTATTTGGAAAAACATGTGTTGATAACACACATGGTATGATGCTTATTATAGGTTTTTTTTTGTTCAACATGTTTGACCAAGGGTGGTGTACAAATTAGGTCGAAAGACAATAAAATTTCAAAATAAAATAAGTAAACAAATCAACAATTTTATTACAATCGTCATTAATAATAAATTCAAAAAAATAGGTCATGCGATTCAAAATAAATAGAATAGAATAGAAATGAAGCGCCTACCTAGATTCGTACCTATTTCGTACCCACTGCCTACTGTGCCACCTCTATTAGGTTATACAGAGAGCCAGACAAGCATTTATCACTCTTCAACCTTCCTTCAATAAGTCATGAAAGTTATATTAATAAACCGTATTTTTATGTATAAAAAACATGATCTGTTGAAGAGACACTCATTTTCTTAAACAAGAGAGTATGACTTGTAAGCTGCTTACGATTGTAACTTTGATAATAAAACATCATTGTACTGATTATAAACTCATTAGGTCATTCTCTCATTGTTTTTGGACAATCGATATTTGATAGGCCTTAATCCAAATATTTTAACAATCGCTGTCAATTCTTGTATCTGCAGTGCGATTCTGTAACCATTCACCGTGAAAACTTAGTGAAGTGAGCGTGGAGTGAGCTGTCATTCCAACGAATGCTAAGGGATTGACACTATTGACAGCTCACTCTAAGCTCACTTCACCTAACTTTTCACGGTGAGATTTTTACAGAATCGATCGGCTGCTCTTGAAACTCCGTCTCGTTTTCACGTGTTTTTTTGTTTTTCAAGTCTATCGCAGTCCATTGCTGGACATAGGCCTCTCCAGGGCTGCGCCACAACACCCTGTTCTCACCCTTCCGTATCCCGTCTGACCGAGCCACCTTATTAAGGTCATCCGTCATCTAGTTGGGGGGTGTCCCACACTATGCTTGCGGATACGCGGTCTCCACTCCAGGACTCGTCTGCTCCACCGGCCATCGGGACTTCGACAAACATGGCCAACCCATTTGCTGACTGTATTTCGGACTAATATTTCAGCGGACACCGTAAGTATGCGTATTACCCAGTAACTGGGTTATGGAGGTCAGAAAGGCAGTCGCTCCATGTAAAATACTGGTATTCAGCTGCATCCGGTTAGACTGGAAGCTGACCCTAACATAGTTAGGAAAAGGCTAGGCAGATGCCTAATGAGTATTGATGATAAAATAAAAACAAAACTCATATGCAGCCGTTGACCCAGTAATCAGTGCTGTAGTTGTATGTATATATACCTACTTGAAATTATAAGTTTTTCATAATCTTTTTTTTGTTTGTTTTATTATTACCCTACAGAATACAGATACCCATCACGCGTATGAAGTTTAGCTCGCTAATTTAATTTAATCTTGTATTATCCCCACGTCAATCAACTCAGCCTATACGCACTGCTGGGCTGACCTCTAAAATTCCACGTCTGCGTGCCGTAATGTAGTCTATATCTATTTTTCTCCTCTCTACATTTTTTAAGAAGCCCTAAAACTTCAATTTCTTTCGTAATCTTCCATGGTGATTTGAAAATTAAATCAGCATTGAAAGTTTAATGGGCTTCTTCTGGGCAAGCTCGTTCCACCGTAGATCTCATCCCTGCCTCTGGGCTGGATTGAGGTCAAGAGTGAGCCCATTGTCAATAAAAAAAAAAGAGTGTAAAAAATGCAAATGATATTAATTCAACATGTATAACACTAATGTCGATAACTTACGTTTACTCTAATCGCACTACAAAGTTGTATCTAAAAGGCTTCCGCAAACAGCCGCGACGCTGGACGGTGCGACGCGCTTCTGGTAGTAAAATTCCAAGGAGTGCAGTTAGGAGTGAAGGATTCCATGAAGTTTTCATAGAAATTGTTCGACTAGAGTCGCGTCAGGGTTTTACGTCTTTCTGCCGAAATACAGGTCTATACATACCTACAAAAACATTACCTGTCCTATTGGGCTCCGCCGCAGTCGGGTAGGTCCAAACAGCTGGCAGGATTTGAGATACTTTTTTGTGGTGGTATCAGGGCCCGATCTAGGGGGGGGCAAACCGGGCAATTGCCCGGAGCGGCGAAATTGAGGGGCGGCAAAATTGAACAACGCCAAATACCAAGAGTATTTGGCGTTGTTCAATTTTGCGAAGTTGTCACACGATTGCGTTTGTGGTCGATTGTGAGCAACCGCGGCACCTATCTTGCGGAAAGCTTTCTCATACCCAAGTGATCATTTAAAATTGTAACCACTGAGCCAAGTGAGATGCATAATGGCTTCCACAATCTCTCTCACTTTCAATCTCCGATCGGCCAACACCATATCGTGAATTTTTTCAATTGTTTCGGGTGTAGAGACCTCAACTGATGAGAAGATGCCGAACGTTCTGGACGCCCAGAACGTTCGGCATCTTCCGTGCTGGTACGGCCACAACGAAATTCTGTGAACCACTTCTTTACCATTGAAATTGATGGTGCAGAGTCTCCATAGTCTTTATCAAGCTTAGCCTTGGTTTGAGAGATGGTTTTTCTCCTCAAAAAATAATGCTTAATGAGCACACGAAATTCACTTTTTTCCATTTTCTTCTCAAAATACGCGGCAGTCTGTTAACAATGGCTGTCAAAGACAAACCTAAAGACACAGCTTGTTCAAATTTTGAGAGAAGTCAAGTTGCCTGTTGACAGGAGCAGTGTTGCCCTTTCAGTTAAAAGACAAGAGATTAAAAAAGTCACGGACTTATTGACCAAAAAAGGTAAAAATGGGGGGGTGGGGTAGGTTAAAATTACACCATCTATGGAATAACGTAAAGGCGGCAAATATTGTTTTTCCCGGAGCGGCGAAACAGCTGGATCGGTCCCTGGGTGGTATAATATTGTATAGGAATTAATCTAAATATACAACGTCAAATTAAATTAGCTAGCAACACTTCGCAGACATTATGGGTATCGATACCTGTCTAAAAATCATAAAACGAAATCCATACTTCAAGTTCAACTCTAACTGCGGTCGTCGAACCTCAAAAAATTAAATCTTCAATATAATATGTATACGAGTATATTTTTTTGTTTTATTATGTATAGATGACGATATCCATCACGTCGGCACAGTTTCTCTAGCTAATTCAATTTGATGCTGTATTGTGAAATTAAAAGAATTGAAGAACAGCAGTTTGCCAACCGTGCCATCATTTTCTTGATAGCCTAACCTAATAAGGTATTATTGTGAAATTCCAAGGATTCGGGACGCCAAAAAGCAGTTTCATAAATACTTTTCATCATCCTCATTACTCATAGATACCCTCAGTCTGGGAAAGGCGGGAAAGGGTATCTCTGCTCAGACCAAGTATAACCACACCGCGCGGCGCCGTTAGACCACAACGAAGGTATCTAAAGGGGAACATTCTGATTCACCCAGCTGACCTTATAAGGGGAATCCGGGACGAACATAGTAACAAACTGATACATAGTGACGTAAAAAGAGTTATTTATTCATAACGTATATGTATATAATGAGTGACGTTTTAGTTTCAACGTTAAGGAAGCTATGCATAGCGACAAGAATGACGTCGCACCCGTAGAGGAAATTCAACACAGTCAATGGGCCATGTTCTTTCAAACTAAAATAACTAACGTAACTGTCCCGTTGGTCTCGTGGTCGCAAGCGCGAATTTCGAGCGTGGTCCTGGGTTCGATTCCCGGGTCGGGCAAAGTGTTATCGGGTTTTTCCATTGGGAAATTCAGAGTAACAGCCCGGTGTGATACTCCCGTGTCTCGGAAAGCACGTTTAGCCGTTGGTCCTGAGCCTGATATCTGTCCGGTCGTGTCGAATTACTGTCCCACCGATAGACTATTTTTATCTATGGTCTCATCGGACAATGAAAATGGGAAGAGAGGGTGGACCTGTCTGCGTACACACTTGTGCACTATAATATCTCCCTCGCCGATAGGTAGCTGGTTTCCGGTGAGGTTGGTCGGCATGGCCAAAATTCGGTCTGCGGGACTTTATCTATATGAGGTCCTACCTATCATACCATAAGTTATGTCAAGTTATGTAACTATCAAATACTTCGTTGAGCTTAAAATTATCATCCATCCACAGCCCGACTTCACCTAATGCTGGGCATCATAGGCCTCTATTTATTTTATTTTTTTATTATTATTTTAGGGTTCCGTACCTCGAAAGGAAAAAACGGAACCCTTATAGGATCACTTTGTTGTCCGTTTGTCTGTCAAGACCCTTTTTCTCAGGAACGCGTGGAGGTATCAAGCTGGAATTTATATAGTATGGTATAGAATTTAAATACTGTCTACTGACCCTTGGAGCTGTGAAAAGATCAAACTACTAAGCCAACGCAATCAAAAGATACAGCCGTTTATGCCGCCAATTTCCGCAAATGTTCGACACTCGCAAGGGAATCAAAACTTATACAGGGTACTTCCCGTGAACTCAGAATCTTGAAATTTTTGTACGAAGTAACGTCTTATAGCACAGATAAAGGAAAAATTGCGAAAACCTTAAATTTTTTGTTACATTCCTACAAATTTGTACGGAATCCTCGGTGCGCGAGTCCGACTCGCACTTGACCGGTTTTTTTTCCTAAAAAATGTTGCCCCACACTAGGAATTTCTCCTGTATCGTGGGAGCGTTTACAATAATTTAAACTCACATACACAAACAGCCAGCACCGGAACAACTACTTGTAGGTCATACAAATATTTGTTCCGTGCGGGAATGGAACCCGCGACACGCCGCGCAGCAGTCGTTCGCTCAGCCACTGCGCCAACCGTGCCATCATTTTCTTAATAGCCTAACCTAATTAGGTATATTGTGAAATTCCAAGGATTGGAGACGCCAAAAAGCAGTTTCATAACTACTTTTCATCGTCCTCATTACTCATAGAATACCCTCAACAGGCGGGAAATGGTACCTCAGACGAAATATAACCACACTGTGTCCGCAGAACATGACGAAAGGATCTATAGGGGATCAATCTGATTTAACAGACGAACCTTGTAGGGGAATCCGGGGCGAACATAGTTCCGTAACCTAGGAACGTCACGAAAAAGAGGAATTTTACTCATTTGTGTGATGGTTCATTACGTATTTAATGAGTCACGTTTTACATAAATGATTAGGGAAGATCTGCATAGCGACGGTGATGACGTTGCACCTGTAGAGGAAATTCAACACAGTCAACGGGCCATGTTTTTTTCTACATACAGTATCAAATTAAATTAGCTAGCGAAACTGCAGACGTGATAAGTATCGAAATCTGAACCCGATAAAATAAAAAGGATTTGATGTTTTTTTTCTTAGGAGTGTTGACCCCTAAGAAAAAAACATGAAATCCTTTTTATTTTACACATTTTCTCAATTCATACTTCAAGAAGAAGAAGAGACTTCTCTTGAAGTATGAGTTGAGAAAATGTGTTTTACCGTTTTTAGATATCTATCGATAACAATCACGTCTGTAAAGTTTCCATACACAAAAAAAAAAAATCTTATACTAATATTTCAAGTAAATACACTAAAAGCGATCGATGACCCTACAAAAAAAAAACATCAAATTAATTTATTTTTGGTTTTATCATGTTTAAATATCGATACCAATCACGACTGCGGAGTTTTGCTAGCTAATTTAATATGAGGACGTATCATACCATACACCTTGGTCAAGAGAAGCAGGTGCAGCAAATAGCAGCAACAACAAAGAGCAGCAGTAGCAGTATCAGACAGTTCGTTGAGCTTGAAATAATAATTGGAACTGCATAATTATAGGCAACTAGCCGTTGCCCGCGCCTTCTTCTGCGATCCAGGATAAAAAGTAGCCTATGTCCTTCTCCAGGTCATGGTCTACCCGTTTGCCAAATTTTATCCAAATCCGTTGAGCTGTTTCAGTGTGAAAGCGTAACAAATAAACCACCTCACTTTCGAATTTATAATACTAGTTGCGCCCCGCGGTTTCACCCGCTTAAGTTTCGATCCCGTGGGAATATCGGAATAAAAAGTGTGTTAATCCTGGTTATAAACTATCTGTGTGCCAAATTTCATCCAAATCCGTTCAGTAGTTTTGGCGTGAAAGAGTAAAAAACATCAATCCATACAAACTTTCGCGTGTAGGAAGTTAGGATTGGAAATGCGACCCCCAATCACTAGGTAATGCCTTTGCATTACAAGCTTTATATGCCATATGCTTAGTTTTTGACTCATTCATTTTGTTCTTCACCAACTGAATCACGTTAGCCGTTCTATTAGTGAAGAAATCCATAGCGACAGTGATAATAATTCTGATGACGCGACGCATCATTCGCAAACGCGTAACAGGAAATTTAACGCAGTCAATGTATAATGCACCATGTGTCGTTGGGGTACTTTCTATAATACGTCTACATAAAGTGTGATAACATAGGTCATGGTCATGATAAGGTAAATCAAACAGCGAGGTAATTACGTAACACACTAAGGTCCGTATTTATTATTTATTTATTTATTTTATTGGTTCACCAACAATTGTTTGCACAGGTTGTATGCTAAAAAGTAACATGCCGAAATGTAAATGCAACAGTGCAACAATCACTTATAGGTAAACTCCGCATGCATAAAGGAGTTGTACAATTTTATAATATTAATCTAGATTAAAAAACGAAAAATACTAATCTAAGACTAAATAATATAACAACTTATGGAACTAATTACATTTAAATATATTCTCTCTCAAACGAGAAAATTAAAAGTTAAACTATTAAAAAAAGTACAATTTATTAATATAGTTTATAAAAAAAAAAGTACTAATCTGAAGGTCCGTATTACAGAACCAATCAAATCGCTTTAAATGAGTTTTATGTAATGCTTGAGTTTTGAGTGAGATTCTGTAATACGAGCCTAACAGTAGGAATCTCTTTCATTTTGACAGTTCAACAACATTCATTGCGTTGTTTACGTCGTTTAGCAGACAAATTTTTCAAACATAGGTATGTAGCAATGGATTAGCAAAATGATTCAGATTGTGGTTGATAGTGTATCACGCAATTAAGGTGCTGGGGAAAACGTGTGTATAACTCCAGCTTCCTCATATGTGAATAATTCTACCTATGTCAAAGTTCCCAGTCTTAATTTAGCTGCCACAAAAACTTCGTTAATATGTGTCGTTTAGTGTGTTTACAGGGTGTGTTTAAGCCTATTTTTAACAACTTAATACACATTCATCATCTGCCTAGCCTTTTCCCAACTATGTTGGGGTCGGCTTCCAGTCTAACCGGATGCAGCTGAATACAAGTATTTCAACTTAATTCACATTATGGTATGCAAATAAATAAATGAAATGAAATGAATATCACCTAATCAACATAAAAAAACAGTTAGTGCAACCGTTTAAAACCTGATAGTTTTCATATTCAGAAATCCCTCAATCCACAATATTGAAATTGTAAAGTAATTATTGAAACCACAAGACTAAATGCGGTTTCCTGTGATAATATTATTGCTAAGGAAAATTCAGAGGAAGCCCGATGCCCACATAAACCACAAGCATTGTCTCCTGTTAAACGTATGCCTACATTAGAAGAGGAGGTATTACTAATTAACTACGTAGAGTTGTGACGCCACAACATTGTAAACGTCATTTCAGAGTATTGTACCCATTGCCTTAAACGGAATTATTTTATTTAGCTACATTTTTCCCAATTGCATGATGTAGTCAGCCGGTGCCTTTCTGGCATTGTGCGGTTTTTACTTGTGCATTAATCATTAAATAAATAAATGTGTATTAATAAATGGTCTGATTTATTGGATAAACTCATTCGTCCGTAACAATTACCGTAATTAAGTATTTATTTATTAAACATGTACACACAAAATACTGTACTTAAAAATAAATATAGATAAGAGAGCATGTTCCCACTGCTCGGACACAGGTCTCCTCTCTGTGAGAAGGAGTGGGCCGTAATCCACCACGTGGTCCCAGGGCATGTTGGTAGATGTCACATGTCTGCAAATTTTTGGTTCTAAGACATGATGATTTCCTAACGATGTTTTCCATTACCGTTTTGAGAGCAGTGATGATTAAATAAATTACGCAGTGTAAAGCGCCTGCCTGGGTTCGAACCCACGACCTACAACTTGAAAGTAGCCACCACTGCTCTGGTCTGTAAGGGGTGAAAACGACTGCGTGACTGAAAACCGCTCACAAGAAATGCCCTAACATAGGTAGGTTATACGAGTAAGATAGTATAAAAAATTAAAATGGACTCGACAAATCATTCAGAATTTCACACATTCCACTAGGCTCTACGCCGTAGGCCCCGTAGCATCCCTGTAGACTCGTAGCATCCCTGTAGACTCGTAGCATCCCCGTAGCTAATCTAAGCCCTATTAGAGTCTACGCTACATTTTCGTAGTTACGATACCGAGATTTGATATAATGTAGCAACATGTTGTGTTGTTATTTTTTGCTGTAGTTTTTTTCATTGTCTTGGATTACCTACTGCATTATAAAGTATCGGTTTCAATGACAAGGAGGTCAATTAAAAGTCTTTACAACGCAAAAAAACTTCTTGCTACTAGCAACTTTTGGCTTTTAGTTCCATTATTTATATGTGCAGAAGGATTTAACTGATAAGATCACACCATGAAAGTACTATTAGGGTGATTAAAGCGTGTTTAAAACAAGACACGTACCTAGTCATTTTCATACAATGATGTTAATAAATACATTGCTTGGGGTGTGGTGCAAGGCAAAAGCTTCAAATTCAAATATTTTTTATTTGTAGAACAGTAAACAAAGGTAGGTGAGGTGTGTGGGTGAGTGGTAGTGATGAGGTGTGTGGTGTGTGTGTAAGGGTGTGTGTGTGTGGCGTGGTGTCGTTCTTATCTATACGAATATAATAAAGCTGAAGAGTTTGTTTTTTTGTATGAACACTCTAATCTCTGAAACTACGCTCTACTTCTACTTTGCATTTGAAAGCCCCATTCTTGAGAAAGGTTATAGGCAGTTGAACATCACGCCACGACCCTTAGGAGGCAACCAAAACTAAAAAAAGGCAGAATGCTCGGGTTGGCGATGCGATGCGGCGCGGTGGGTCAGCCGCCCGACGAGAACCGAACATTACCGAGATGAGCCGAACTGTACATGGCCTCTGTTTGCAAGGAACCATCCCGCTCGCTTTGTGGTGTGTAACGACTTCCACACCAATAAAGTCGTGGGCCGAAGCTAGTGTTGTTACCTACTTACACAGAATTAATTTTACAATTTGACGTAAAATCAGTTAAAATTAAGATGTTCTATGAATTTTTCGGACATTTTTTTTTTACATTTTACAAGAATGAATGAATGCTGAATTAATTATTATGAGAAGATTATATGAAGTCTCAGTAATTTTTTTATGTAATTAAACCGTTAACTGAATTAAATTATTATTCATAGATCTGAAATCTTTAACATTTCAAATACAAGTGAACTTTTAATATTTTCACAAGTGTTTCATAAAAACACTGACACCACAAAGTTACAATGTATTTGAATGAATATTTTTAGATGGGACCATGCCAAGAAGCAGACTTACGGAACGGAACAAAAATACTCAATAAATACTTTTTCATTCTTTCTTTTTCTTTAACTTACATAAAAGGTAAAGAAACTTCTTCCGCCTAGATCATTAGAATTCTGCCTCGCCCTTTCCCAACAATGTTGGGGTCAGCTTCCAGTCTAACCGGGTGCAGCTGAGTACCAGTATTTTACATGGAGCGATTGCCTACCTGACCTTCACAACCCAGTTACTGGGTAATACTAAACCAATTGGTAAGACTGGTTCTCAGACTTTCGGGCTTCTGACTACCCGTAACGACGGTCAAAGATCCACGAATGACAGCCGGGATCAACGGCTTAACGTGCTTTCCGAGGCACGAAGGAGTCTTATTGGTATGTAAAGATGGTCACCCATCCACGGACCACCCGCGGCAAGCGTAGCTTAACATGATCGATCGAACCGTGCGGCTGGTATTACTTAGACACAAGCCCTCCTTCCTTCCTCCTAGATCTATCAAATAATAGAAACAGCAACACCTTATCCCTTGCACCACATCGAAATCCCAATAAAAATTCTGCGTTCGTCGAATAGAATCGGCGTCTATCACACCGGACAGGCGGAGTCTAGCCGGATATAAATCATGCTCACAGCTACACTTAATTACATAGACGTGTTCCGAATACAAATTGGTTTACATATATATTCGGTGTAAACGCAGCCAACATGGCGCATGGCGCGAAGATTCCTATCTGTAGGCGGGGTTTGATTACTATAAACTTTTTTATGATGGATGGGTGGATCAGAAAGACTTAAGAGGATAAATTGGCCCGATTGTCTGATTGTTCGTTTTTATTTATGTGAATGCGAATTGTGGTACTGTCTAGCATGAACAACCGAAAATGAGATGCGTAGGTGTCATCAATCAATGAAATCAAGCAATTTAAATTCATTAACAAGCTTAATGTCGCCATGTACAGACGCCAGCAGGTCAAGATACCCGAAACTGTCAAATTTTCCTAATCAACCTTGAACCTTAATGCTTTAGCGATAAAGCTGAAAATCAATTAAAGAAATCTGACAGATTGTAGTAGCTTGATGTGCTGGCGTCTGTACATAGTTGCTAATTAATCAATTATGTTAAATCAGTTAATCAACATCTTCATAATAGAATGATTTTAGCTAGGTAATTAACTATTGAACTACGTGTTCATAAGTGGAGACCGCGAATCGGTAAACGTAAGGTGGGACGCCCTCAGGCTAGGTGGAGCGACGATCTTCGTAGGATGGCTGGTAGCAGCTGGACGAGAGTTGCCGCAAATCGAGTTGAATGGCGTGCAATAGGAGAGGCCTATGTCCAGCAGTGGACTGCTATAGGTTGATGATAATGAATTAACTATTATTTACATAACATCAGAAGGCCAATTCTCGTAATTTAAAACGTTCAAAATCTAGTCGCAGTCTCATCTCGGCGACAAACAAATGTCAAAAGCTTGTCAAAATGTAGCGAAATTAGAAGTATTTTTTGACCGATTGAGAATGAGATAATTGGCCCGTATTCCCGTAATTCAAAATCTAGTCGCAGTCTCATCTCGGCGACAAAAAAATGTCAAAAACGTGGTCAAAAACTTGTCAAAATGTTGGGGAATTAGACGTATTTTTGACAGAGACTGAGATCAGACTGAACGTTCTTAAAATTACGAGAATTACCCCTCAAACTGTGAACTGTGTGACTGTGAGGGTAGCGGGATCGTCCGAAAGGTTTACCGCTGCCCTGGAACATAAAGGGCTAAGGAAGGAACACGGGTGGGTTTTAGTCAGTAAGAGTCTGACACTACCTTCTGCTCCACCCAGAGCGGGAGGGGTCATTTGATGATTTCCCATCTTGAAAAAAAAAAAAAGACTGAACGTTCTTAAAATTACGAGACTTGCCCCTCTGGTAGTACTAGTATCTACACCTACATTTCGCCAGGAAATAGGGGGCGACCTTATTGCCATCAACCGGGCACAGATCCCAAACTTCAAACCGCTACTGAGAAATACCTAGCAATGAGTTTCATTTTGACAGTTCAACAACATTCATCGCGTTATTTACGTCGTTGAGCAGACACATTTTTCCAACATACAAAGCAATGTAAAGCAATATCTTTCAAAATTATTCAGATTACGATTGGTCGTGTGTTACGCAATTAGGGTGCAGAAAGACATAAGAGAATAAATTGTTCGATTGTGTGACTGTTTGTCTTTATTTATGTGAATATGAATTGCGGTAAGCAACGTCTAGAATTAGCAGTCGAAAATGAGATGCGTAATATCATGAATCAATGAAAATCAAACAATTTAAATTCTTTAACAAGCTTAATGCCGCCATTATCCATCTAATTGTTGATTAATGACTATGTTAATTCAGTTAATCACCATCTTTATAATTGTGCTAGTGCCACTGAGAAATACCTGAATACCGAATAACACTGCCCGACCTGGTAATCGAACCCCGGTCCACCATGCTCAGCAGTAGCATTTGCGACCACTAGACCAATGAGGTAATCCTATATTTATATACTACCTAAGTATCACTCTAAAAAAACTTAAACCATTTTCTGATTTAATTACTCAAAGGCTCAAGCTGAAAACTCATGTTCACTACTGTGATTGGTTGACTGAAATAACAACAGACCCCTTCACTGAGTTTGACAGTCTAGAAAGAAGAAAGGAAATACATTTATTAAGCACAGACTAGAGACATACAACAAGTATGTCAAACGATCAATGGGCCAAACTTACGACCCAGTGGATCCCGCTTAATGGCAAACAACATCGCGGCAGGCCCAGACGGAGATGGCGGGATGACCTGGACTCCTTTGATAAAGATTAGTCCTTAGCAATCTGTCTCTCAATCAATCTCTGGACAGAGAGAGGTGGAAAGAGAGAGGGGAGGCCTTTGCCCAGCGGTGGGACATTAACGGCTACAAATAATAATAAATAAATAAAAGACACACAATACACCAGAAGGCCAATTCTCGTAATTTAAAACGTTCAAAATGTAATCGCAAATGTCAAAATCTTGTCAAAATGTAGGGAAATTATAGGTGTTTTTGACAGATTGAGACTGAGATAATTCTCGTAATTTTAAGAACGTTCACAGTCTGATCTGTCTCAATCTGTCAAAAATACGTCTAATTTCCCTACATTTCGACAAGTTTTTGACATTTGTTTGTCGCCGAGATGAGACTGCGACTAGATTTTGAAGGTTTTAAATTACGAGAATTCACCTTCAGACGACTACGTGAACGTTCTTAAAACTACGGGAATATGGCCCTCTGGCCTATGGTGTAACAGGTATCTCAATCTACCGTAGTTTGCCGTTTCGCCGCAGGTACTAGCTTGATTTAGCTACATATTCACGCCCATATTTACTGAAAGGGAAAGCAGAGGTGTTTGTCACAAATAAACTGATTGATTGATTGATTGATTGTAGGTATAGTATCTAATCCCACTTTTCGCTAGTTGTAATAAGATGCAAGTCTATTGCTATTAACTGGACTCAAATCCAGACCCTGGCAGATACTGAGAAATTCATAATTGAACCACCCAATACAACTGCCGGATCTGTGTTTCGAAATCACGACCCCCAGACGGCCCAGCTAGATGGATGCATGTATTTTGTTGAGAAATAAATTACATGACTTATAGGCAGACCCAAAAAATACCCCAAGACCTACCGACCCCTCGTTGGTTTGGTGGTTGAAAAGGGTATAGACTGTGATTTGGGAATCTCAGTATTCCTGAATACCTAATTCCTGAATACCCAATAATATTATTCTCGGTAACATCGCAGTCTGAAGTTGTGCCCCTATGTTCGTGAACGGGCGCCGTCAGTAGGGACTGGTCAACTCTTTGCTGCCATGGCTTATTTTAATTTAATTTAATATTTGATTTTCTTTTCTTTACGGACGCTTTTAACGTTCTGCATCGTTCTCACATGCATAATTTCTAACATGAATGATGTAACAAATACATTGTAACCATATTATTTTGATTTAAAAGAGTGTTCATGGAGTTTCTTGCCCGTTCTTCTCCATAGGTACTACGCTTTGGAATGGGCAACTAGCTTCATTTTTCTGACTGACCGACCCCTTGACAATTCAAAAGTGCCTGTAATCGGTTTAATTGAAATAAATACTTTGAGTTTGAGTTTATGGTAGTAGGATCACCCTCATTATATGGGAATTCCATATAACAGGTGAAATGTGGGTGTAGGTACTAAAGGCTCTGCCTCTGCTTACCCTTTGGAGAGGACAGGCGTGATGCTATCTATGTACCTAAGTATATCTACTTAATAGCACAAAAGTGCAACACAAGATTAATTTTAAAGATTACTTAGTATCCGGAATAACTACGATAAGCCATCTAGACGTGCAGGCAGCTTTACAATGCCTAGGAATAAATAATTACATAATACATTGTATTGTGTAATAAACTGACATAAAATACTAGAAGACGAATTGAGAATGGCTTGCACGTAGGGGCGCCAGACGATTTCCGAATAAACAGTCCGCGATGCGCATCCTAAATTATTTTTTAATTAAGGCGAATATTTGATAACGATCTCTGAATCGATTTGATTTGTGTTGGCGCCATCGTTTGTTCTATGATCTATAAGTCTATGGCAGTGTTAAATGCAAGCTATTAGCGTATACCTAAAGGGTGTTAGACGGGGTTAGCTAAATAAGGGGTTCGTAGGTAGACCCATTTAGAAAATAGGTACATATTGTGTTATTGTGTGAGAACATAACCTATATATGTATGTGTATGTTATTTTAATTTTAATTTTGACGTTCAAAAGTGCCTTTAATGTGCCAATCTATATATATAAAATTCAAAGTCCTGACTGACTGACTGACTGACTGACTGATAGATCAACGCACAGCCTAAACCACTGGTCCTAGAGACATGAAATTTGGAGGGTGTGTTCTTCGTGAAGAGTAGGCATCCACTAAGAAAGGATTTTTCGAAATTCCACCCCTAAGAGGGTGAAAAGGGGGAAATTAGTTTGTATGAAAAATCTTATTCCTTGAGTTAATAAACTTGAAACTTGGCACGAATACTTATCTAAATAAATTATGAAAATTGTCAGTTTTTTTTTCTTTTAAACTACCCCCTAATAAGGGATTGGGGGGTTTCAAAGTTTGTATGGAAGAATCCTATGTACGTTCGAAAAAATCTACATCTTTTTAGTAAGATAAGTGACAGGCATAATTTTAACACTAGGAATAGGAACAAACTAGATCAACCGTGCTTCAGATTGTCTAAAGTAAAAACTTCTTTTATGGGGTACTGTGTAAGATGTTATAATAAAATACCACTCAATATTCTTCAATTAAATGAGAAGAAATTTAAAACATGCATTAAACGCACACTATGTAGACAAGCATATTATAAGTTGGATGAGTATATCGTAGATAAAAATGCTTGGCTTAATGCCGGTCCTGCTCCACAGGCACTTGGGCTCACTAGTTGATTACAATTTCAATATTTGGAAGAGATGCTTCCCCTTTTTTTGTGTTTCTGACATTACGAACGTAATGTTTATTTTATTCAATCAAGATTTAATTCTTAATACTTAAATATTAAATACCTCTTCCTGATTATTCCTATAGTTTTGTATAAATTAGAAGCATTTTTTTAAAATTTTGTAAATGTAAGAACCATGGATCCGTTTTTATGATATTTTGATGTTGACTTGAAAGAGCATGGCAGTTGAGAATATGTCATGCTCACTTAAATGTCTCACTGGTGGTGGCGCGTGTGTTGGATCATTCGGTTCCCTACAAAATGGTTGAGCTGGGTGGTGCTGATCCACGCGTCATGTTCGTGAACGGGCGCCGCCAGTTGAGACTGGTCATCTCTTAACTGCCAGGGCTTATTTTTAATTTTATATTTTAAATTGTTCTTTTTTTCATTGTTCTCACATGTAGAAGCAATAAGAATAATGTACCCAGGATTTTGTAATAATATCTTGATTTAAAAGAGTGTCCTTGGAGTTTCTTGCCCGTTCTTCTCCAAAGAGATCTACGTTTTGGAATGGGCAACTAGCTTCACTTTCTGACTAACTGACCGACTATTTAAAATGTTGACAATTCAAAAGTGCCTGAAATGGTTTAATTGAAATAAATGATTTGAGTTTGAGTTTGAGTTTGAATTTTAGCGCGCAGTCCGATTGACTCGAAACTCAGTATTTATACCTAATATTGAAAGTAAAGAATAATGTGTATCAGGGTTTTTTGAAAATCTACCCCTGACGGGCTGAAATGGGGTAGTCAATTTTTCAGGGGAGGATTTTACTGCATGGCTTGATTAACTCGAAAATTAGTATAAATAATCTTTGAGTCAAGTTATGAATATATCCCAAACGATTTCTTTTAAATTCCACCCCTTTGGGGGTGAAAAGCGGAGATACAGTTTATATGAAAAATCTTCTTCATTAGGTTAATAAACTTGAAACTTTTCAAGAATACTCGCCTAAGTAAGTTATAAAGTTTATCATTATAAGTTTTTCAAAACTACCCCTCAAAGGGGTATATAAGGGTGTTGATGTTTGTGTGGAATAATTTGAATGCACGGTCCGATTAACTCGAAACTCAGTGTTTATACTTAAGACCAAAAATAAAGAGTAACATGTATCAGGGTTTTTCGAAAATCTACCCCTAACGGGTTGAAAAGGGGTAGTTAATTTTACAAGGGAGGATTATAATGCTTGGCTTGGTTAACTCGAAAATTGGTATAAATAATCTTTGAATCAAGTTATGAATAATCCCCAACGATTTTTCAAAATTCCACCCCTGTGGGGGTGAAAGGCGGGGGATACAGTTTATACCGTTAAGGATTATATCGAGGACAAAAAGGCTTGGGATTAAGCTGCTTCCAATTTTTTTTTTAAATTTTTTACGTATTGTATGTTTTTATTTTGTTTTTCTCTGTTTTGTTGTTGTTTTTTTTATATACACTGACATTAATGAATTTTATATATACTATGACATTTGCTTACTTAGTAAAGTATTATATTATTTTAATTATTGTGAATGTGAAGACTATGTGGGTCATTGTATTTATATTATTTTTCTCTCTGTTCTCTTAGTTTTTGTCATGGTCTGGCAGTTTGAGTAATTAATGTGGCCTACCCAAATGTCCTTTCTTTGGTATTGTTCGTCGGATCGGTGAGCTCCTTAAGTTTTGAGTTGAGCTGCACGATTTCTGACAAATGCGTGCACTGACTGGACAGGTCCTCTCAATCTGTGTGGTTCTTTCCTCAAAAGACCATCTCAGACATCGACCTACATGGTCTTCATATGATCTGACCAAGATTATGTCTGGACTTTAAAAGAGACTGTGACGTCTGAGTTTGTTTCGGCCTTTCTTCTCAGACTAGTCAGATAGGAAACGCCGACCTCATCTAGTTTTAAAATATGATTGACGTGTAAAAGTGTTTGTACAAACCTACTTACAAAATAAAATCATTTATCATTTATCATATGAAAAATCTTATTCCTTGAGTTAATAAACTTGAAACTTGGCACGAATACTTACCAAAATAAATTATGAAGATTGTCAGTTTTTTTTCTTCTAAACTACCCCCTAATAAGGGATTGGGGGGTTTCAAAGTTTGTATGGAAGAATTTTAGCGCGGAGTCCGATTTACTCGAAACTCAGTATTTATACCTAATATTGAAAGTCAAGAATAATATATATCAGGGTTTTTTGAAAATCTGCCCCTGACGGGCTGAAATGGGGTAGTCTATTTTTCAGGGGAGGATTATAATGCGTGGTTTGATTAACTCGAAAATTGGTATAAATATTCTTTGAATTAAGTTATGAATAATGCCAAACGATTTTCCAAAATGCCACCCCTGTGGGAGTGAAAAGCGGGGGATACAGTTTACATGAAAAATCTTATTCATTTAGTTAATAAACTTGAAACTTGGCAAGAATACTTGCCTAAGTAAGTAATAAAGTTTATCATTATAAGTTTTTCAAAACTACCACTCAAAGGGGGATAAAGGGGTGTTAAGTGTGGAAGAAATTGAATGCGCGGTCCGAGTAACTAGAAACTCAGTATTGATACTTTTGACAGAAAATAATTAATAATAAGTACCTATGTAAAGTTGTCGAAAATTTACCACTGACGGGACAAAAAGGGGTAATTCAGTTATTAAGGGGAGGATTTGAACTTGAAACTGTATGTTACATTTTCACGCCTAAACCACTGAACTTCTGATTTGGCATAGAGATAGATGGCATCCTGGGGAAGCACATACATTTTATCCTGTTAGCACGTTCCCGTGGGATAATTTCCGACATCCACGCGGGCGAAGCCGCGGGCAGAAGCTAGTTTGAAATAAATGATTTGACTTTGACTTTATGTTATGTTCTCTGGATGCGTAGACAAACCATAGTCTCCTTCTGATTAGGCTATTGTCAGTGATCGTCATCACGTTTGGCAAAAAGATTCGTTACTGATTCGTGGCTAAACAGGCAGTGCTTCCGAATCGAATCATCGAGAGAGCCATAAAGAAAGAAAGAAAAAGTATTTATTACGACTCGTACAGGAAAGTCATAAACTAAACCATCCATCCATCCATCTAGCCATCATCCACGAATCCTCGAGTACCCTACCTACATGGGTGTACCCAACTTTTGGCCTAAGGGGAGGCAATTACTAAGGTTAGGTACAGTAATTTACCAGTCTGACAACCAGTCTTACCAAGGAGAAGCACGGGGTAACACATTACCAGTAACTGGGTTGTGGAGGTCAGATAGGCAGTCGCTCCATGTAAAATACTGGTATCCAACTGCATCCCATTAGACTGGAAGCCGACCCCAACATAGATGGGAAATGCCTAGGTAGATTGAGGTACAGTCCCGTGCAATAATTTACCAGCTAAACGTATGAGGCCGGAAAAGCTCATGGCGCCCTTGAGCCAGTTAAGGACTCTCCCCTGTACACCCATGGCCAGCCTTGCTATCCTAGACTTTACTGACTTGCAAAGCGAACTATGGCATGGGCTGTACGAGAAAAACTCGTATACACGAAGTATTCAAAAGAATATCTATCTTAACTTATGTTAGTCAATTATAAGCACAATATCCGTACATAACTTTGAGGCGCTTGTGGTTAAGTATTAACATTAGCCGCACGGGTCGATCGATGAGGTTAAACTACGCTTGCCGCGGTTGGTCCGTGGATGGGTGACCATCTTTACATACCAAGATTACCAAGACCCCTCTGTGCCTCGGAAAGCACGTTAAGCCGTTGGTCCCGGCTGTCATTCGTGGATCTTTGACAGTTGTGACGGGTCGTCAGAAGCCCGAAAGTCTGACAAACAGTCTTACTGAGGGCTGATTTTACCAAATTCAGATATCTTTTATCCATGGATTAAAATTGACTTCTGACAGTTCGATCTAGTATGGAAAAACCGTCAAAAATTCAAAATTTATACTCAGAATAAGATTTATTCTAGGTATAAAAAGTTTGGTAGAATTCGCCCTAAGACGTATCGTATTTCCCATCCTCAAAAACAAAAAAAAAAAACGGCGTATCGTATTACTCATTAGGTTGTGGACAGTGGAGGTCAGATAGGCAGTCGCTCCTACTGATATTCAGCTGCATCCCATTAGACGGGAAACCAACCCCAACATGGATGGGAAAAGGCTAGCAGATGCTGATGATCCGTACATATAACTTTAAATCTAGCATGCAATTATTACACCATTATGTTCGACATCCCCTTAAGTTTTATTAATTTTAGATGATCCTATTGTCTAACATTTAGACATACAAGCACAAACCGAGTTTATGGGAAGCCAATCAATCTTCCAGACAAAATTTATTGGCGACATCTATCGACGGATGACGTCAAATTACATCGATCATCTACTGGGTGGAATTCATTAACCTGTACATAAAAATGTGTTGCAGTTTTGGCAATTATAAGCATTAAGAGTATACAATATACGGGCTATAATAGCGTGGCTCTTTGCCCTAGTTAATCCAGTATGCAATGGCCGTTTAAAAATACATAAATAGTCATGTTTTATAATCCCCGCATTAATTCTGAATTGAGCTTGAAAGTCAATGTTCAGTCAATCTACAGTTCTTGACTGGACAATACCACTCCATCACGGCTAGGTTTAAGGGTTAAACCAACGGAGAGATGAGCATACAAACTCCGTACTATCACAAAAAATATTAGGCGTGTCGTACCCTGTTCGTAACTGTGATGTGTCTAGCATAGACAGTCGCGTAGACCCTTCGTTACAGGTTAGTATCTAGGTACCTACAGACACCAGCTGCAGGTCAAGCTACTCGAAACTGTCAAATTTTCCCAATAAACCTTGAACCTTAATGCTTTAGCGATAAAGTTAAAAATCTGTTAAAGAAATTTGACAGATTGTAGTAGCTTGCTGTGCTGGCCTGTACTTCATCATTGGGGCCCACTGGGCATGGTGGGCTGATACCAGTCGAGGGTGCGGTGAATGTACACATGGCTACACATCAAGCTATAAGTACAAAACCAGTATAGGCTGACCGTACATTGTGTGAAAATATCATACAAAGTGAGGCCAAGACAAACTGGTTTTGTATAGCTTGACGTGTATCCGTGTGTACAAGTACCTATCTCCTGGGCCACCGACTCATGGTAGTAGTAGGAACAGCGGGGTTTTAGTCGGTAGGAGTCCGACGTAACCCTCCGTTCTCCCTAAACTCGGATAGGACCCAATTAAGATCTTTGGGTTATAGAGGTCACGTCCATCGGCAGGCAGTCGTTCCATGAAAAATCGGGAAACCGACCCCAGCATAGTTGGAAAAAGGCTAGGCAGATGATAAATAAGGTATGATTTTCGGGTTGATGGATTTGGGAAAGCAATAGCATTCAGCTGGAATCCAAAAGATAGAACTCTCATAGTTAGTAAGTTCTTTCTTTCTTTTTTTTTATTATAACGTTGTTTTTCATTTCTTTTTTTAAAACGTTGCCTGCACTAGAAATTTGTCCTGTATCGTGGGTGCGTTTATTAACATTTAAACTCACATACACAAACAGCCACACCCGGAACAACTACTTGTAGGTCATACAAATATTTGTTCCGTGCGGGAATCGAACCCACGACACGCAGCGCACTAGTCAATCGCTTAACCACTGCGCCAACCGTGCCATCAAGTAGTAGTAGACTATGGAGTAGTAAGTATGAATCTAATACAAGGTGGCAAGGAAATTGAAGCGCAAACAGTAACCCTATCAGCACGCAAAAAATTGAAGGCGCGGTTGGCGCAGTGGTTAAGCGATTGACTGCTGCGCTGCGTGTCGCGGGTTCGATTCCCGCACGGAACAAATATTTGTATGACCTACATGTATTTGTTCCGAGTCTGGGTGTTTTTCTATCTATAATATGTATGTATTTACAAAAAAAATGTATATAAGTAGTTTATCAGCCATCTTGTTACCATAACACAAGCATTAGGTTGCTTAGCTTAATTGGGACTAGATGGCGCTGTGTGAAATGTCCAGGGATATTATTATTATTAAAAATGAGCTGTTTCATAGAAAAGTGCAATACAGACTTACGCGGTCAAAATATTCTAAAATTTCAACGGTTCAGAATCATGTACTGAATCCATAGGTTGAAGTCCCTGCCGCCCTGTACAAGCGTGTAGCTGGGGTACATAAGTAAATACCTTATTACCTAATTCTGTTTCCACCTGGGGCGCCTGGAATTCTAAGATACAGGCCTAGGCTTAGTTTAGACTCCAGATCTCCCACAAATTACAAAATTTTGTCGAAATACCTGTCAACTTAATATGTATAAGAATGTAATTTGTGGAGATAAATAAACATTATTTTATTTATTTATTTACCTACCCACTAACTTTTTTACAAGCGATCATTAGCCTGATGACCGGACACCGGACGCAAAGACCAATGAACCAAGATAAACATAAGGTAAGTAAGTATTAATACAATAAAAAGTTTAGAATGCAGACCCATTGAGGACCATTGCACGTGTAATGAATTTTGTAATGGAACTATACCTAAGCGTTTAAATACATACATAAGTAGGTAACATACGCCTGTATTTCACGAAGGAGTAAATGAATAAACTCCTCCAGACCGAATTTCGGCCAATGGCGACCAATTTCAGCGAAGACTAGTCTTCGGCGCGGGAGTCATTATAGTACACACGGCTACACGTCAAGCTATACAAAACCAGTTTGTCCTCACTTTGTATGATATTTTCTCACAATGAACGGTTAGCCAATACTGGTTTTGCATAGCTTGATGTGTAGCCGTGTGTACATAAGTGTGTGCGCAGACACAGGTGCACTCTCTGTTCCCACACTCTTATTGTCCGATGGGACTGCAATCCGAGATGACGGGAGAGAGATCAGGCGCAAGACCGACGAAGGAACGAACAAGTAGGTACAGACGCCAGCACATCAAGCTACTACAATCTGTCAAATTTCTTTAATAGGCTTTCAACTTTATCGCTAATATTGCTATACCATTAGGTTCAATGTTGATTGGGAAAATCTGACAGTTTCGGGTAGGTTGACCTGCTGGCGTCCGTACCTACAGGTAGTACACCCATATTTCGGCAGTAAAGTCCCATGCTGAGAGCAGTGTTGGCCCAGTGGTTACGGCTGCAACTAACGAGTTGTAAGTCGTAAGTTCGAAGCTCGAACCCAGACAGGCGCTATACCTACTATATGTAAATTATTTCATCACAGCTGCTCTCAAAACGGTGAAGGAAATCACCGTGAGGAACGTGTCCTGGAACCAAAGATTCTAAAACATGTCAGTTGTCACATTTACCAACCCGCACTGGGCCCGCGTGGTCGATTACGTCCAACTCCCTCTCACCGAACGAAGGCCTGTGTTCCAGCAGTATAGGCTGATTATGTTTGTACGGACGCCAGCAGGTCAACCTACCCGAAACTGTCAGATTTTCCCAATCAACCTTGAACCTAACTCTTTAGCAATAAAGTCGAAAATCTATTAAAGAAATCTGACAGATTGTAGTAGCTTGATGTGCCAGCTGGCGTCTGTACATATTATGGAAGTCCCATGCCGGTAAAAGCAGGGAGAGCCTTCGTGTTCGTACTCCTACCTAACCACACATGCCTAGAAAAAAAAAACAATAACACAGACATAGAACATAGAAAAAGACAGAGAGAGAGATAGTGTGAATTTAATACGCATTTTTAATAGAAAATCACTCAGTTTATGTTTATAGAAGCTCCATAAAGTTGTCGCCATCTTGAATTTCCACCCTCATAAACCACGAAAACAACACCTATGACGAAAAATTGGAAGAAATTTTCATTATGACCCCACTATCTGCTTTGCGAAAACTAGTCTATGGTTTGTAGTCGCATGGACGGGGCATAACAGGATAAATTTCCTTTTGACTATAGTTACTTAGTCGACATATTTATTTCGACTAAATAACGCAACTCCTACCACCTACCTCCTACGTTTACGTGGTAGTTTAAGAATTAAACAGGACCTCATTAAGACCAAAAGTTGGAACGACACTTTTTGCTATAGTTGTAAGCCGCGCGGCGTGCGCGTGTTTCTCTGTCTGTCTCTCTCTCTCTCTCTCTCTTATAGAAAGCAAGCCAGTTTTTTTTGTGTTTTTTTATTTGTCAATACTTAATAAAAAAAAATTTATTATAACTTCAAAATATAAAATTTTAGGTATTACAATTCCTTCACTAATTAATCGAAAGGAACTTCGTTCCATCCGGGTGTCCCTTGACACCTCTCAAGTTTTTTTTTTAATATTTCGAAGGTTATTAAAAAAAAATTGGTTCAAATCATGTCCTGAAACCATGGTAACCGGTTGCGCGACGATCTCCCTGCCACCCTGTATGTATTTATTATAAGTAAGGTAACATAAACTATATAAAGACGTTTTTGGAAAAACAACTTCAAAGCTCACTAAAAAAGTTCAGTTTGCGCTACATCTTCAAACATTATCAACAGCTAATAGGCTATTTTAAAATCAATTTAATTCACACAGGCATAAAATTTATATTCGTTTACGTGAAAATATCATCCAATGGAAATAAGGATTTGAATTAGGTATACTTTAGGTAGTTTCTTGTAGCTTTTCAAGGCCTAATACTTCCCCTGCAATGCAGCTATTGATCGATCGATATACTCCGATATCGAGGTTAAGTAATGTTGTAGGTCATCTAGAAATGAGTAAGTTCACACCACATGGCACTTAAACGCCTTGGTGGGACGCTGCCAGCGCGACGTGGCGGTGCGCTGTGGCTTACATCAACTGAAGACGGTCAATGGTCTACCTCAATGCGTTTCTCTAGTAAGTATTTACATACTATTCCTAGTCAGAACTGCGAAAGCCGTGAAAACTACCTCTTTGGTCAAAATTACCATAATACCTATAGCGTCTACTGAGTTTGGCTAGCTAATTATTAATAACCCTGTAGTCTCAACGGACGGAGACGTATAAACACCATAAAAAAATTCTCAGTAAGAGCCCCCCCGAAGTCTGGTTAATTTTCTACACGGTTTATGGTATATAGATTCATATTATATAATTACATATTATTATGACAAAACTATTAATGTGTAATATGTCTTTTGTGGGTTTGGTCTGTTTAACTCTGCCTATACTGCTGCAAGATATACAGGCGTGATGTTATGTTCCACAGTAGGTAAGCGACAATTACGCCATCTGTCTATGAATAGAGGAACTATCGTGATGCGCAGACGCATGCTGCACTGCTAAAGTTTTAATACCCGCATTCTATGTAGAACGATGGTCAAGCATGATCTCATGGTGAGCATTATTGCGTCTAAAATCTAGATTTATTAATAGTTCCTAGAAAGAAATCAATCAGTTCCAAATCAAGTCATGCTTGAACATCGTTAGGTACCAACAAAATATAGTGGCGTATTTTTTTTGTTATTCCAGTGGGATAATTCCGTAACACACTATCAGAAGCAATGGCTTTCATTTATAACCGACTTCAAAAAAGGAGGTAGTTCTCAATTCGGACGTTAATTTTTTTTATGTTCACTTTTTACTTTTACTTTATAACTCCGTCATATATAGGTAGACGGACTTGCAGAATTCTTTTTTTGTTCGAAAGAGGTTTATTCCGAAATGGTCCCACTTTAATTTCGTAAAGATCTGATGATGAGTTTCGGAGATAGACAACGGAACTCTTCAATAAATGCCAGCAAATCAACCGCGATTGCTGCTATCGCTTAGTATTGTTTACGCAATCACACAACATAACATCGCTCCTGTACCCTCAAAAGGGGTACGCAGATGTATTTAGTATAGGTACCACGGTACTCCCTAATTTCTGTCAGTTGTTATTAGGGTACCTCTAATCTTGTAAGTATATACTTATATGAATTTGTGTGGGATAGGTACCTACAACTAAAAAGTGAAAAATAAAAACTATTTTACAAAACAAAACAACCGACTTCCAAGAAAAAAAACACTAGGTACAAAGAAAGTTACTACTAAGACGCTACTAAGCTACTAGTTATTTTTTTACTAACCAACTAGGTAGGTACCTACACAGTTGGTTCCGGATTTTCGTTTTCTGACACCGACTTCCGAAATTAAAGTTATTTTTCACTTTGCAGTTTTTTTTTTGAAGTCCGTTGTTTTTTTTTTATTGTCCAACAAACTACATTCATTGCATTATTACGTTGTTGAGCAATAAGAATTTTCAAACGTCCGAAATATCTAATGGATTAATTATCCTTTAAAATTATTCAGATTGTGATTGTGCTACTTGCATCTTATCTATTGACTAGCTTCTGCTCGCGACTTCATCCGCATGTTTCTTGTACCCCCGACCCACCTCGTCGCGCGTCGCATCGCATCGCCTGCCTGCGCTATTATTTTTCGCTTAGCGTTATTTGCGACTTATTTTTATGTTTTTTTTTTAGGTACTCCTAAAGCGATCTTTTAGATTTGTTTTTTCTGGGCTCTAACTTCCTTAACCTTCCCCAAGAATGGGGGGGAATCAAAAGAATTTTTCAAATCTGACTGGTACCTAGTAGTACCTAGCTGTAGACTTTGTTTGTTTCAACGCGCTAAAGTCTGGACTTTAGCGCGTTGAAACAAACAAAGTCTACAGCTTTATTATTAGTACCTATATACATTACTGGAAGTGGAAGAGAATACAGTTTCATGTAATTAAAAAATAAGGATGGGATAGAAATATCATATCAAAGACAACACAAAAATGTTTGAATTATGATATAAGTTTATTATCATAAAGTCTTACACTATAATTTAGCATACAATTAACGAGCAATAAGTATACATAACTATCGATAGTAATAAATCCGTTATTTAGTAGCCAGGTACCTAATTAGCATTTTATTCAGTGGGATAGTAAGTAATAAAATATTTTAAAAAATACAACTCTAAAAATTTTAGAGTAATCAATGTCTAAATCACAACCAAGTCGCTGGCCCTGGGCCCTTGTGGTTGATTACGGCCCACTCCGTCTTACACAGAGGTCTGTGTCCCCAGCACTGGGAACATTATAGGCTATGCAATATCAAAAATTTAGACATGGATAATTAATTCATCAGATTTAGACTCCAAATCTATGCATGTATTAATTATCCATTATTTTGTTATTGTTAATAATAAAAAATGAAAAAAAAAGACGAAAGATAAATGTAGTTTTCAATCATACTTATAATCTAATTTTGGCACAACTCTTGTACTTAATCTAGAGTAATTAATCTATGGAGTAGAAGTTTTTCTCTGTAATTAATAATGATACATTATTAATTAGAAACAAACTAGGTTTAAAGTACATACAATTTATAGTAGCCACTATTTTTATATTTAAAAATTGCAAGATACCATTTCAAAATCACATGTAATCTGTGGAAAGTTTATGGCAAACATTGTACGGACACCAGCAGGTCAACCTACCCGAAACTGTCAGATTTTCCCAATCAACATTGAACCTAATGCTTTAGCAATAAAGTCGAAAATCTATTAAAGAAATCTGACAGATTGTAGTAGCTTGATGTGCTGGCGTCTGTACCTGTTTAAAAATCTAGAATTACCATAGTGTAACAGTTAAATTTTTATCCTTTTTAAATGACACAGCTAAGACCTTTTAAATAGTCTATGACACAATGATCATAAAACCTTTAATATATCTTTAAATCTACACCTATTTAATTTTACTGCAATATCTTCTGCAATGCAATTACATTACACATCTTCAAGTAAAATTCTCTGAAATTAATAAAAACTGCAAATAGCTTAGTCAACAACTTTTTAAATACTGCGGTCACCAGTTTAGAGATGACTCATACTCTATAGAAAAGGGAGATTATAGATTCATTTATATGAGGGCACAAACTAAATGGCATTACCAACAATATCAAGTATTAAACAAAACCATCTAAATATCAGGTAATTAATTAAAAACTAATATAATCTAAGAACTAAAAGAAATAATATCTTTCATAAAAGACAATCATTTTTGTTGTTATTTTCAGTTTTGTAAGTAATCCTACAGCAGTCATGTTGGACGTAGGTATTTCTAAGTGCACAGCATAATTACCAACTAACTCTAACTATATCATAGACTAGGTGCACCATTTTCAGGCATACCATAGACATAAGTAAAACTATAAAGTAAATTAATCATAAAATTAGACACAATGTCAGCTTATAGTTCAAATTCTGAATCCAGAAACTGTTTCTCCATTAACTTCCTCATCTTCTCCGGGATTGGTACTCCAGAATGGGCAGGCTTGGGGCGCCTCTTCCAGGAAGGTTTCTTACCACTCTTGGTCACACTGCTGGGTACGGGAACTGATCTGTTATCTTTGGGTTTTGGAGTATTAACCTTAGGAACGGTGCTGGTTCGCTGTCTCGTTGCTCTTGCTTCTGTAGTGTTGTTGACTGAAAAGATTTTAAGTATTCATAAATAAATAAAAGAGGAATGCCAAAAAGAGGTTCAAAGAAGAGCTTATAACAGATTTACTGATGATAATGGATATGAGGGAATTTGTCAGTCGTTTGGGAGTTGTTTTGCTGCATAGCAGACTACAACGAAAACGACAGTATCATAAACGATTGGCGAACGATCTAATAAAAAAATCTGGCTGAAACTGATCTCTGACCAGGATAAAATAATTTAAGTAAATGTTACTAAAGTCAAAGAAGGCAAACGGTAAGTGATTACTTACTTTTAAGGGGAGTTTTATCCACTGTCTTTTTGACCAGAATGGTCTTTTTAATCGCCCCTACTGGTGACGCCCTGCCTTTAGCTGGCATCTCTTTTGCGGTGCGTTGCACCTTTGTCGTGGGTTTTGTAGTTTCTCGGGGCGCCATTATTTACTATTTGAGATGTTTTTATCAGTAAAAGAATGAATAAACATAAAATACAGCTGAAAGCGCAGACAAACAACCAACTTTCGAAAATAACGTTTTTGATTTGACAATTTTGACATTGACAATTTCACACTTTCACAGTCTGTCAGTTATGCAAAAGTCGAGTAGGTATGCATTTACAAAGATACCTAGTGGAAAGCTGCAAACTTTACAAATACAAAATAAAACAAAATGTACTGATTTGGAAATAAAATTGTCTTATTGATAAACAAACAATAAATTAATGAATAACCGTATAACATTTGTTTTATTTTTATGCTATTCATGCCCTCGCTGATATGGTGCATTTATGAAGTAACAAGTTGTCTGTTTTTACCCGACTGCGGCAAATCCCAAAAGGATGGATTATATCGACATAAATTCAAAGGGAGTAAAATTAATTTCGAACAAAAAGAATAATATTACTTATGCCATTTATTATAATAAACAAGACTGACATGGCAAAGAAAACTTGTTTATGTAGATAAATCCAATAATTATAATTATTTGATAAGGGAATGAAGCGGGAAATTCGATTTCCAACTCACAATGCATTTTGCGTTTGTTAAAGCAAATCATACTAATCTAAACGCAATAAAGAACTTATTTATCTATGACATAATTTTTACCACGCAAAGTTTCGCATGTTATGATAAATACGAATTGAAATACTTTCTTAGCCACGGCGGTCATTGACATTGCCAAGCGATAGGTATTGTATTTTGCATTATCAGCAGCATCCATTGCAGTGACTTTGTTGCCAACTTAAAAAATGCTAATATAAATTTACGAAAAGCGAAGCGTATAATGCAAAATATAGGATAATCATGACTTATTTCTGACTTTAAAACGAAAATAGTGTATATCTGTAAGATGTGATTCGGAAAACATCAAATAAATCATGTGTGGATTTTTATTTTGCCATTTTTTATCAACTTAATGACATGCAAAATAACGGCAACATTGCTATTTGGCGTCCATCTTTAATCTTTTGATGTGTTGTGTTATTTTAACAAAATTGTAATAAAATTGTTATTAAAACTTCTACAATTAATGTAATACACAAATTCTATTCAAGAGTTTTGTCTGAGACCTATATTTTAAAATAATAACTTGGTATGATGTGATTTATTAAAATTTTATCGAAAGTGTCACAGTATCAGTATCGTTTGTTCTAAAAGTTTCACTGTTCTTTGCTATTGACCTAGGTGCTAATTAATCGTCCAACCTTCAAATGTTTTCATTCGCTTTCTTATAATCGATGAAGTGTATTCGCGTTGTGATTATAACGTGTATTGTTACTAAATTGTCGTTTTCCTGTTGTCGCAGCAGATGAAGTGTGCAAATGGATAGGTTGAGCCACTTGCGGGGAGAAGCGGGGGGCTCGCGGGACTCCACGCTCGACACCACGTCCCCGCCGAGTGAGTCCTTCATGACAGCCAACGAGAGCTCCTCCAAGTACTTTTCTCTGTCAGAAGTTGACTCTGTTGATTCAACATTCGACATTTCTTCTGTAAAAGATGTGTCGCTGGCTAGTACCACCACTGACTCCGAAGGGACCATGACAAACGCCGATGAACTGATATCGAATCTGTCGCCAATTGGAAAGAAGAGTGATATGCTAGATAGCTACAAAATTGGTAAACAGATTGAGGCAGCAAACATATTATCAGGCGGTGTTGACATATTTGATGATAATGACAATTCTTATGATGGTGATGAGCTGGTGATTGATGACAATGTTGATGATGATAAGTCAAATTCGGAACTGAAGCAGCCAGAAGAAATGGAGTTTAAGTCTGATGAGAATATGATAGAGTCTACGTTGATAAATGAGGAGGCAGATATAGCTAGTAAAGACACAGAAGTGGTGCTACAGATTGATGGTAAAAACGTAGATGCTATAGATATTGGTAATGGATTGTACTTGTATAGGAAGGAAGGTCAGGAGGAGCTGGCCGCTGTTCAGATAATTGATGATGATCAGCAGCAGACCAGCTTCAAGTTCTTGAAAGTGCGGTGAGTCTACTAATATTACAAACCCTACTTGCTATGGCTAATTAACACCTCTAAGTTTAAGACAATATTAAGAAATGAAATTGTATGTAAACACCAAGAGAATGTTTATGTCTGTTTCTAAAGGGGCTTAGCACAAACACTTTGTAGGGAATGATCTTTCAAGCAAAGCTTATCAGAAAATGGTGATATAATGTCTTCATGTATAAGTCATAATATTACATTTTTGAGTTACAATTTTGACTGAATCATTTATTTATTGTACAGTAAGAAATGGTGACCACAATTTCATTTTGTTAGATCAAGTAAAATAATTATTATTATAAGGAGTGTAAATTCTTATTTCTTCTATATATAAACTGATGTGGGTGTAACTATAACATAAACATGATTTGACCTAATTAGAACTAAGATGTATTTTAGCTTTCACTCTTACAAATGGTGGCATCTTTACATTGCAGCTTCTCTTAGTACTAATTCCATTTATATGTACAGTTCTCTCCCTCCATTATAGGCTGATATATATAGTATATGTGCATTATTCCTGACACAAACCATTCTTATAGACAAATCTCCTGGCATTATAAACTCATATCAAGTCTTGTGATCAGCAAATCTGATGTTTAAACATCACATTTACTGTTGTGATTGACTGACCTAAATATCAACAGGTAAACAAATCATACTTGACAAGACACTTGTAAACAAACAATCTTGAACAGGTTTTCAGAAACTGTCTGTTTTATGTAAAGGAGGAATTGACATGCTTTCTGTAGGTTTTTTTACTGTAGTGTGCCTGTATTCCCTTATTTACAGAAGATATTAACTTGATAACTTGTCTTTTGCATTCAAGTTGAACATTTTGTGCTGGCAATACTTTTGTTCTCAGATTTGTTTTATCCTAGCTGTTTCTTTTTTGAAGTCATTACTTACCTAGTTTTCTGATAAAACATGAATCCAAATAGGTATTGTAGAAGGACATTATTTTGGACTTTTCATTAAAAGTCATTTGGCTAAGCTTCTATTGAGGAAGAGACATAGATCAGAACATATTAAACTAATAATTGAATGAATGTTCAATGTCCAAGCTCTTCTAGCTGAACAGACAGTTGTGCTGCTGGGGAGTTTGTGCGCCACTTTGCTGATTTTCAGGATAGTGTGAATAAATTACCTTTGATTTTGAATGAGAAAGAATTGTAAAAATATGAGAGCTAGAAACCAGCAGCCTATTTTCTAACATAGATGTCAAAAATTGAACAAAGTGGAAAAGAGAGTCCCTAGTTAGCTACAATATAAATAGAGAACTAGTAAAATAAACCTATCATGAAAGTAGCTGTAACATTGTACTGGGGTGTTAAAATAGTTATCATCATTCATGTATGCAAGTAGTACATGAAATCATAACTTCATATTGCATACTAGATTGCAAGTAGGTTTTTATAGACAGTGTTAATTAACTTAGGGCCGATTTTCCCAATTCCAGATAACTTTATCCGAGGAATAATTTTGAATTTTTGACAGTTTTTCAGTTTATGTTTTCCTAGTGTGGGGGCAACGTTTTTAAAAAAAATATTTCATGAATAAAAATTATCTGTCGATTGAAAAATCAGCCCTTAATGAAATTGAAAATAAATACTTAAATTCAGCTACTTTTAAAGTTAACCCTAACATCCCCTCTCTAACATTAAGGTAAACATAATGCTTACATGTAGGGGTTTGCGCAGAGGTGTATAGTAACCTCAGACCAGCTAAGTATGTCATGACTCAAAATACCTATTTTCATAGACTGTGCACAAATCTTACCTGGGTAGTTACTAAGTTTCCAAGTTCAGCATTCCTGCTTTCATCTACATGAATAATCATTCTTGTAGTTGAAAAGTGGCTCATTGATATGAAGCTGACAACGGAATATGTCCAGAGAACCAGTAGCATCCTCCTATGTGGAAATAACGACTTACTGTCCACAATGAATTCATGACCAATCAATAAAAATAGCCATTCCAATAAATGAAAATTCCAGAGTGCCCATTACGGGAACCCTAATGTTCTTAAGTAAATAAGATGCGATGAGATTATGGTTCTATTCAGCACTCTTATTGCACTTCGATTTTACCTAAACATAGGTGTTAATTTGCCAAGCAATCTGGTATATTTTTTTTATGTAATGTTTGTGCTGTCTGATGATTCATCTTTTTTTTTCTATTTTGATAGTGAAGAAGGTCGAATAGTAATATTGATTATAATATTTCAGTGAAAATGCGGAGGGTAATTTAGAAGTTTATGAAGAAATAGAGATAGAAGTACCTAAAGAAGTGGTAAGGAATTGTTTTATTTTGATAAACCATTTATTAAATATTTTAATGAACTGAATCTGCCAATGGTATTTATTATGTCATTTCATATTACAGCCTGCAAAAGAAGGGAAGATGGTTGATAAGAAAATATCATCACATGTGCCTATAAAGGATATCAATAAAGTCATAAGTGAGTCTGCTTGCAACAAAGTTGCTGAAAGAAAAATTAAAGCACCAAGAAAAGAACCAATTTTAACAACTAAGATTACTGAAGTTGAACTCGAAGTAAATAAAGAAACATCGCCTGATGGAAAATCTGAATTCAACATAAACGGAAAAATGATGAAGTTCAGTGAATCTCGGAAGTCTCCAGTTATAGGCAGTTTCACACCCATGACATACCACTCTACACCTAATAAAGAGCGCATACCATTGACTAAAACAATGGTTGAGCAACAGCTGCATCCTAACCGGCATTCAGATAATGTCAAGAAAACAATAGAAGTACATACTGATAGTTGTAAGCTAAGAACACCTGAAACACCAACTAAAAATAAATATGGTGAAGACAATAAAACTAATGACATAGACAGTCCTGAGAAAGAGATGGTGATTGATGAATCACTTGAAAAAGTTTCAGTAGCAGCTGAAGAAACTGAGAAGGAAACCATAGAAGAAAATAATATTGATAATCATAAACCTAAACCATTGGAACCAAGTAATGATGAAGTGTTGAAAGAAATACCTATTCCCAACGACACTTCAGTTCCAATTGAACAAGAGAATATCATTGATTCCACTGAAAAAGATGTTCCTAAAGTAAAAGCAATATTTAACGAGAATCTACGAAGTGAAATTGTGAATGAAGAGAAAAAAGTAGATATGAGTGGGAATATAGTCGATATTGATGAAGATATGGAAGAAGATCTTGTAATTGTAGAAACAGTTGTCGAAACTGTAGAAACAGATGCCGAAACTGCAGAAACAGTTGCCGAAACTGTAGAAACAGCTGCCGAAACTGTAGAAACAGCTTTCGAAACTGTAGTGAATAAAGATGAGGCAAAAACTGAAGATCTCGTTAAAACTGATAGTGATAAACTGGAAAAGGTGAATGATGATATTCAAAAAACTCAAGCCGAAGTTAAGATTTCTGAGCCTATTCAAGTAATTAATAAAGATGTTGAATTTGATGCAACTGATAAGAGTGATAAGGCAGTAGTTAATGACAATACTCAATGTGATAAACAAGATGAGACCAAAGTTGAAGAAATTATTTACGATATAACAGACCAAGAAAATGATGATATTATTATTATTGATGATAGTGAATTAGATGAAACCAAAATTGAAGAACCAACTTCAGCAGCTGATAAAGGTGATTTAAAGGTTGAAAATATTAAAAACCATGATCAAGAAAGCGAGAAAATTAAATCAAATGTTGCAACAAAGAATAAAGAAGATGAATCAAAAGTTAAAGAAAGTGTTCAAGAAAATAATAAAATAGTTACTGAAAATGTTCAAGCTGTTACAACTTCCGCAGTAATTCTTGATACGCACAAAGAACAAATTAAAAAAGTTGAAGTGCCTAAGGGAGATCCGCAAGGTGACATTGTTAAAAACAACCAGTCAAAAATACCTATTGCGAAACCAGACACTAAGAAAGAAATAACAAAACCTACTAGCAACGAAATTTCAATAACGATAAAGCCTTCTACAGCTGTTGATGTTAAAGAAAGAAAAGTTGAATTTAAACCTGAACCTTCTAAAGAAACAGGTTCAACTTTAAAAGAGGTTGTTGAAGATGTCGTACTGAATACGAAATCATCACAACCAATCATTACGCCAGAAAAATCCCAAAACCCAGTAAAAACTGAAAAACCACAAGTTATACCAAAAGTCGTACCTGCAGTACTAGTGCCTGCCAATAAGACACCACTTCATATTTCTCCCTTCACTATTACTAAAACAGAAACGGCAGTACTCAAAAGAAAAAATAATGTGTTTGAAAAATCTCCTAAAAAGGAATCTAAAAAGCCTATTTCAATTGCTGAATCTCAATCTAATGTAGTGCCTATGGAGGTTGACAGTACCACCAATGTGAAAGCGGAAGCTTCTGGAAAATCGCCAGTCAGCAGTAGCAAAGTGCCCAGCAGTGAAGTTAAGGAACAAAAACCTGTTATGCAAGAACCATTACCTGGAACCTCCTCTGAAATAAAACCACAAGGGACAGCCTTAGAACCTAAACCAAGTACTTCTGGCGAAGTGAATGTTAGAGTAAGTCAAGTGCCAAAAGAAGAACAGCCTAGTTGCTCAGGCACACAAGATGTCAGTAGTACGTCAACAGACAGTCTTCCGAATAATGATAGGAATGAGGGCGAAGATGATTCCGAAGAACCTAAACCGGGTGGAAGTAAAAAAGCGGTGCCTTTTGGAAAATGGACAGCTACTAACAGAAAGGAGTTCTTAGACAAAATAAAGAATAGAAACACGACCCCGGCCCCGCCTGCCGTGCCTTCCACCAGTACCAATCAGCTCAAAAGTTCCAACGATCTCAACAGAAGAGATGTTCTACAAAAAATTGACAGTCAACGGCAACAGTCAAGCAGTGCAGCAGCAGCTTTAGCGAAGACTCAAGAAGGCAACAAAGTTGTTAAAAACGAAACTGCGTTTGTGAGCAAAGCCAACCAACATAAAGATAATAATACTCAAGAAAGCAAGAGTCCTTTAAAGGTGGAGACAGGTAAAGAAACTTCGGAAGCTGAGGCTGAAACAGCTCCCATCAAACAAGATGTAACAAATGATATTCAAAACGAAGAAGTATCAGAAGCGGCGTCTGTAACCAGTCTAAAGAAAGAAGCTAAAGTAACGGAAGTCAATTACCAAGACTTGATTGATAAAACGATTGAAGATATGATACAAAGGACAGTAGGAACTTCAAAAGCAGGTCAAGATGAACCCAACCAGACGTCGGCAAAAGATGCGAATGCTCCTCCAACTGGTAAATTCCCAGCAAACCACCAACCAACGGACCAAGCCACACTCGACGAAATAGAAATGAAGATGAACGAATTACACGGTATTCCTTTCATCGAAAGACCTCCACATGAATTACCTGTGGTTCCTTTAGCTGAGCTTAAACTCAAAACCATTTCTAAAGTTGAAAAGGAGAAACCATCAGTTCCTATCAAAACTACTAAAATACCAAATCTCCTACCGTTTCCAAATAAAACTCAACAAAAGATTATCAAGGAAAGTGTAATAGAGGTTGATTCTGAAGATGAAATGATAGAGCATGAGCCTATTACAGGAGACATTGATATAAATAAGAAAACTGTAGCAGCTAAGTTACCACCTAAGGAGAAGGTCCTATCGAATGCTAACATAGATAAAACTAATACTGATACTGCTAAAAAAGAACCTATTATAACAGAAAAAGATTTTGACAAATTCGCGAGACGAAATTCCATAACTTATGAGAATTGTCTCACTATGAATTTCGATAGTAAAGATCCGCACAATGTCATTCAGACGGTTGTGGAGAAAGATCCATATCCAAAGACATACTCTAGGAATGACATTGCACGCGTCGATAAACCCAAGGTGCCGTATAAATATCAGAATGCGCGCCAACCTATACCAGCTAAAGTGCAAACTGCAAACAAATTGGGCGCTACTGAAGATTCATCTACCAGAAATCAATCTAAGTTACAAAAAGCTTATCAATCGGCTTTGTCAGCCAAACGTCAGAAGGAATGTCCTATAACTATAATTGAAGATAAACCAGTAAAAGTGGTCTTTATGGACAATATGGAGTATGTTCCCAGTTCATTAAATATCCAGGGTCAACAACTTTCACCTGCTAAGAAACTAAGCACCGAACCAGACAGCTTCACTCTGAGCACTCTCGATTCTCTAGAATCTGACGTGCTGGATACTACTGATGATGCTAAATCACAAGAAGAAGTTAAAACAAAAACTAAGCATCAGAGAAAACAAGTTCTAACTCCCGTTGAGGAACCTGAACTAGAACTCATAGAACCTAAAGATTTAGGCCTTGAAGTGTCACCCAAAAAGAAAAGAAAAACCGATGACGATAAAATGGATAAAAATGTTAAATATCCCATCCGGAAGAAATATTATCTTCTTGGCTCAAACACAGCAGCGGAGGATAAATATACGCACTCAACAGAAATCATTAAAAATCCACTCAAAGAGACCGTCAATCGTAACGACAATGGCGTAGCTCACAAGAATGCTGTCTCAGCTATAGACAGTTTAGTGAAAGCCGCTGAGTTACTTGAACACCAATCAGAAAACATGAACATTATTGATTCTCCAACTCCTGGTAGTCAGCAAAGTACTCCTGTTAAGAGAGGAAGAGGTCGTCCGAGAAAGTATCCTCTCCCTGAAGAAGGAGTTGAAAAGAAAGTGCCAAGCCCACAAAAGAAGCCACGGTTAATAGATGCCAAAGTCCCAAAACGTGATACCGTGATGACTACTGATGATGAAGATGATGATGTAGACAGCGATGGTCAATTGATCAAAGAAAATTGGACCATGGGAAAAATTAATGAGAACATAGTATGTCCGATTTGTAACAAATTATTCAGAACTGAGAATGTTGTGTTTAAACACGTGAAACATTGCACCGGCCCTTCGCCAAGTCGATCTGGTTCGGACAAGAGAAGCCCCAGAAGAATGAGGCCATCGCAAGAATCAGATTCTAAGTCTCAAGGAAGTAAATCTGATGATATGGACCTTGACGATGACAAGCCACTTGTCGTCAGGAAAGAGACTCCTAAGAAGCGTAAATCCAAAGATTCAATTTCTACATCGGAAGATAAAGACGATATTATCGTCATAGAAGATACACCGCCAGTCAAGGAAAGGGCTGAAAAGAAAGAAAAGGAGCTTGATGAAAGAAAAATTCACGAATCTAGAAAACCAAGAGCCAAAATATTCCCAAAAACTAATGATCTGGTTTGCGAGTTCTGCGGCAAAACATTCAGGCAGTTATCCTATTTGGTCAGCCATAAACTACAACATAAGAAAGAGGAGACAAAGAAAATAGAAAAGGAGGCTCCTGTTGCAACCAAATCTGTATACAGCTGCGAGGTTTGCAAGAAAGAGTTCAGGAAGCTTCATCATCTGGTTCAGCATCGCATTATCCATAACCCTAGTTCAGCACCCGCGAGGTCGCTACGAAAGAGTTCTTCAGAGCAGTCTGACACAAAGGTTGAAAAAGAACCGACTACTTCTAAACTAAGCGAAGACCCAAGCGCTGGTTTCCGCTGCGAACCATGCGACAAGTCATTCAGAAAACTGCACCATTTAGTGGAACACAGGGAAACTCACGACGGTATAAACAGACAGAAGACTACGCCAACTGTGGTACCGAACAACGTTGAGAAGCCCGTGACTTTGCACCAGTGCGAAGTTTGTAAGAAGACGTTCAGGAAATTGAGTCACTTGATTGAACACAAGGAGCAACATGTTGAGACCAGCTCTGAAAAGTCTGATGACAAGAGTGTCAAGAGTTCCTTATCGACCAGAGACATAATACACGAGTGTTCTCTTTGTTACATGGTGTTCCCGAACGAGCACTCGCTGAACAAACACACCATTATATGTCAACGAAAGAAACGACAGTCCAAGCAAGCTAAAGCGGCTAAAGAGTCTGAGGCATCGGCTGAATCAGTTGAAGACGCGAGTCAGAGTCCAAAGATTGAAGAAAAACTAGACGACGTTGATTCTCCTAAACTAGTTATTATTGAAGATATAATAGAAGACGAGCACAAAATGGAGGTTGTTGAAAAGATAGAATTGCCTAAGGAAATACCTAAAGCAGCTGAAGAAAAACCTGTAGAAGTTGTAAAAGAGGTAGAAAAAGAAGTAGAGCCGGCTCCACAGAAAATAGAAATTAAACCCGTCGAACCACCAGTTATTCCTGCAAAGAGAGAATTCTCAGAAACGGAAGTAGTCAAAACAGAAGTCAAGCCGGAAGTCCCAGAGAAAATAAAGAAAGTTGAAATTAAGGAGCCTATTAAAGTCCATGAAACACCTAAAAAGAAAATATCCATCAAAGAGAAATCTACCGGTAGTGCAAGCAAACGTCTTAAAACTACAGCTCCTGTTGCTGTTCCCGAAGAAACTAAACCAACGGTGGAATCGAGCGACGATGACGAAGTCAGGTACATGCTCAATCCGAACTTCAAAGTGGAGGAACCAGTCGAGGAGAAAGTGTTTATGAAAGTGAGAGCGAACAAGCGCAGCTCCCTCCAAATAGAACGGCCGAACTCCAAAGACCTAGTTAAGAGAAGAACGTCATTACAGCACCCACCCAAAATACCGCGTCTGAAGCCGAAAGCCGTCGAACCCAACCTGGTAGCTGTAAAACACGTAGCTAAATCACCTAAACTAGATCCAGTGTCTTCGACGGACTCTGACGATAGCGAAACTGTTAAATACTCTTTCCCCAAAACCATTCCTGAAAAAACATCGAAACCCGCACAAGAGCGCACACCTAAAACTGTAGAAAGGAAAACTCAAAAGAAAACGTTAGCTGATAAGAGAAAGTCTCTGAGTGGGATAGCAAAGAGGAAATCTTTGGGGAAAGCCGTCACTGCCAGGCACAAACCAACGCCCGTGAAGCAGATCAAGCGAAGTTAGTAATATTATAATATTAATGTTTTCTTTTTCCCCCATTTACATGACATCCTTTATTTACGAAATAGCGAACTGCCCCTGCTTCGCACAGCAATGACGACATGTCAAAACAAGATTGCTGTGCTGTTGTTGTGGTGAATCTCCAAGTTAAATATTAATGTACTATATGCATTTCCTTCCTTCCGTAATAAATTCTCTGAGATGATATGAATAAATTCTCTGAAATAGATTCCCTGGAGATTTAAGCGGTCACCCAGCAGACACGAAAAGCGACTTTGTTTTATACTAAGTATAGATGCAGCAGTTTGAATGTTCTGTTTATCATGTTTATTTCCTTAGGAACGTTGGAGGTGGAGCACAGATGCGACTGCGGCCAGCTGTTCTCCAGCGCGGCGCTGCTGTCGCGCCACACGACGCTGGCGCACACGCCGCCGCGGATCCGCGCGCGTCGCGAGCCGCCGCCCGAACCGAAGCCCGGCACCAAACCAGCCCCGCGCAAGTCCAGCGTCGCCGACAAGCCCAAGCAAGCGCCGGCTTCGAGGAAATCCAGCGCACGAAGCGATAGCACCACCTCTACTAACACTAAACCGAACAAAAACGAAGCAAAACCTACAAGGAAGTCGCTCGACAAAGAAACAAAAACTCCCGCCGGTACGAGGAAACCTAAACCTGAAAAGTCTGAGGCGAAATCCAGCGTCAAACCCAAGAGGACGCCGGCGCACCGAGGCGTGCCCGTGCCCGAGAAAATGAGGAAACTTATGCAAAAAAATAATAAATAAATATTTTAATAATAGAGATTGGATCGAGTTCGAAGTTGGACTGAAAGTTCCCTTAGATTTCGGGATACTAATAGTAAGGGGACCGCTAGTATGTTTAGATAATATCACGCATCACAAGGCTCACAATCGTAACAAACGGACCATTGTTAAATAAAAATATTTTTACACGTTTGATGAAATGTTACATCAACAAATAATATTTTTATCGTGAGTCGTTAAGGTAGGCGTTGGTCTTGTCTATATGTAAATGAGAACTTAAGATAATAAGTATATTTTGTCAATTTGTTCTAGAGTTTAGATATTATATATGTATAAGAGTAAATATTTATGTTTTATTAGATGTATGGATAAAAATTTTCGTTGGCATTATCGGTTACTATGCTGTAATTTTCAGTTAAACTGTAAATGTTCGCCATTCAATGATTTATCTGATTGTTTTGAAATGATAAGCCTAAATATATTGCAAGAAGGTGCAAACTTATGTTGTAAAATTTATATTAGAATAACAGAGTTCTTAATGAAGTTTATAAGTAATGTTTGGTGGGTTTTAAATGAGCTTATTATTGAATTTGTTTTGAATATTGATTTGAATGGAACTAATTGTATACAATGCTTATAATAATGAATTATTGAGCTTCCCGATCGCGGAGTTTGGGTTATTTAGTGCTTCGTAGTATGTTTTCATCATTATTGTAAGGGATTAGAGGAATTTGAATACCAGATTTTTGAAATGAAATATTTAATAAGCACAGCACACCTCTATTCGGAATTATGTTTTAGACTTCGAGAGTAGTGCTGGAGTTGGTATTTTAAAATATAAATGAAGTTATGTAGTTCAATACGATAGGGTACGTTAGAGGCATCGCGAATTAGGGATATTCCGAATAATATCATTTGCAACTAAGTCTCTAGAGTGCCAATCAGGATTGCGCTTCATAACCGTTGCCCGTATCTGTAGTAGGAAAATTTAATTATTCGGAATATCCCCGAATTCTGGTTTCCCCACAGCACTTACCAAGTTGTTGAGATATTTGCAAATGTTTTACCATATACAATTATACATTAAGCATAGCTACAATACACTCTTAGCACTTCTTTAAATCAATTGTTCTGCCGTTAATGTTGTTAATCCAAATGTCGTGTAATGTTGTGGCGTTTAGTTTCAATAGTCTTCAAATATATCACCGTTGAAGTTTACTTGCTTGATGTTAGCAGTTTTTCGCTGAATTTTGACCAATGTGTCGTGTCGTGTTAGTCTACGAGTGTTCATACAATGATACTCCCCAAAATTTATAGTGAACTAGGACCAAAATATATCAATTTCTCTGTTTCTAATGGTAATAATATATTATTTTGTTTTTAATTTTAAATAATGTTTATTCTACTCTCGTGACTAACAGTGTAAAATGTAATTAATTGCTAAAATATAAAAGAGTAGTCCGTATTGTGAGATTTATGTTTTAGAAGCATTTAACATAAAATTTTATATATGTAGATGATATCATTATTTTTAATATGATGATGCAATTTTAAATATGGGTTAAAAATAAATTGTCTAAAATTTATATCTGTATTTATTTTTACTTATTATAGGTTTATAATATTCAGACATTCATAAATATACATCAATTGGATTAATAAAGGAAATAGTTCTAAAATCGTAACATTTTTATCCTCTTTCACAAATAATATCGACAATGCTAGGTTCCATTAGCTGTGGGTCTACGCATCTCAGTTGCGCAGACGCAAGCGCATCTTCTAGCAATGCGTTCAGTAGTCGTTCATCATTGCCCATACAAGACAACCTTTGCTGAAGGAAATGGACATCTACTTGCAACTGTTGCAGGCCATGCTTGCCGAATGTGCGCAGTCTGACGCACTCGACTAACGACTTCAGAGCAACCTTCAATGCTCCATTAGATAGAGCAGCTCTGTCTGCCCCAGCTGGACTGAATACTTCAATTCTTTCTGAGAATATTCTGTTCAGAGGCGAGAAGGACGATGGGGCGCGAGACCAGATAGTGCGTCGACTGGAATCGCTTGATGGTTTGATGCTTGTCGGGAACAGTTGAGATGCGGCGCTGTCTGCACTTGCAAGCGTTTCCACTACCCTGCGGCAAACTGCTCTTGGTCCTCGCGGTTCAGGGGCTCTCAACCAGTCCCTAGCTAGCACAGACACCCTCAACATCTGTGCAGCTGTCTGCCCAATAAATACCACCTCAGAATCCAAGGCAGCTTGAGCAGCTGTAGACAGATGCACCATTGCACTGTTCTGGTCTTTATTCTCAACTGTTAATCCTGGAGCAGACTCCTCCAAAAGTTTCAGTAAGTGAGTGTGTAATGTGGACACCCCACTCTCTTGCATTTCTAAACATAACTTAGCTAAAATTAACAGTAACTCAAAGGGAATGTTGTTATTTGATGTCTGTAAGCAGGCCATCTTTTTGACCATATCTGAGAGGTTGACCATGGTCTCAGAAATAACTTTCCAACATGTGTCGGCTACAGCTTTAGCACACCATGGTTTGAGGCCAAAAGAGAGATTGTTTTGTAGGAACGCCATGAGATCCAATAGTGATGCTTGTACTTTCTGCATCAAGTATATTTGGAGAGAGTTCAGTATATCCTTCAGGTCTGTGGTGTCTGTGCCTTTACTTGCTAAAGATTGTCTCACTTTAGTAAGACTATCTTTGAACTGAGATTGAATTGATTGATACTGTATTGTTGCCTTATGATTGATGCATTGTATCACAACATCTATAGCTTTATTAGACATAGTATCACTTGAAATGATCTCAGTCATAGCTTGCAACTTTCTAAAGAACTTGTCTAGTCCTCTGATCAAAATCTCAGTTCCAATATTGTCTGGTTTCTTCACAACTTCTTCAAAAAGGTGGAATACTTGTAACATGATTTTGTCAGCGAAGTCTGGAATGTTGGTGCTGTCTTTATCTTGGAACATGTCATGGTAACATGATATGATAATACCAAGGTCTGCTAAAAGAGTGTTATTGCATTTTTCAACCCATTCTAAGATATCAGTGCTTTCTACCATTGCACTTAAGCCTTGGAGGTGCTTGTCAAGCCTACTTTCAGAACAGCTTAGAAAGATGTCCTGGAGAGAAGAGTCTGTTTCTTGCAGTTGTCTCAATAAACCTACACTTTCAGCTAATTCAGATGCTGATGTGTCTGGACTGAGCAGTCTTTCTCGCAAAGTTTTCTTCAAACCATAAATAATTTCTGAACATTCAGTTTGAATGCTTTGAAATGAAGGTTGATTGCCATACTTTTGTAGTACTCTTTGAGCATGAGTGAACTCGTGGACTGCATCAGCATATCTGCCATCTTCAATGGCTTTGTTCAGTTGAGAAGGCAAAAGGAATAAGAATTGGAGTTTATCTAACAGCTGTCGTGTTCCACACAACCTGCTGACGTTATTTCCACTTTCTCTCAAGGAATCGGATATCTGGGCACTAAACGACGTGATCTTGTTCATGTTTTCGCTCAGTTTATTCATTTCTTCTTGCATTATCTTGAAGTCTGTCCTCATTTTGCGCACTGTTTCTGTCGCCGATATAAACTTGTTGTAATTCTCGTAGACTAACGTTTGCATCTCCGACTGTAGGAACTGACTCTGGGTGACCACTTCAGCCTCTTTATCCATGACTTGCTTCAACGTTGCACATTTTAGCAAGCAGTCTAAATACATGTCGGGGTTGAAGTTACTCCCGTCTATATCGAGAGGGTTTTCCTCCTTCTCCTTTGGTTCTGCCATTGTGGAGGAATTAAATTATATCACGAGTTTGGAAACAATACTGTAAATAGCTAAAACTTTAACATTTTAATGATTTCCTTTTCTTCGTGTTGACATCGTATTTTGTTTGACTACGTTTGACACTTGACTGACAGTGACACTGACAACCAGATGACTGATGATGATGAGTTTTCAACTTTTAACTTAACAATAATAGAGACGTATACATACGAAATAAGGTTAATGTTATTTTGTAAAAACAAATAACAACATTTTGAAAGTCTCTAGTAATACGATTTAAATAAAGGCTGGATAATTAAGCCTTTCGACTTATATCGAATAACAACATACTCTTGCTGTGTGGTGAATATATTATTTATTATCTTCGATCAGCTAAAGCAGCCCCCTGTCCTTTAAGCTTTTTATGGTGATAAGAGCAAGTGTAAGTGTTCTCTACCACAACGCCAATCTTGTCATAAGCAAGTGGGAACGAACGAGACTTGCAACAAACACACCAACAACTCTCCAACAAAGTGATCCAAGCCCTTGACTCAGCCGCGCAATGACAGCCTTTTAAGGTGTTGGTCGAGGTTCTCCGCTATTCGTCCATTTACTGTAACGATTATCGCTACAATGATTGCAAAGTCCATGTCCCACATGTCGACAACCTCGTGTTAAGATACTTGAATTTATTATTTTTCTCAACTTTCAAGAGATTCTCGTCATGAGGGAGTCTTGTCGATCTACAATATCAGGCTTATTGTCTACAATAGTCCTGTCAGTGATGATAGATCAATCCCAGTACAATGTGGCGTGACCATTCCCGAAAACTGGGTCATGCACATACCTGTAATATGGTACTTCGGACTCTACAAGGTTGTACTGCAAGGCAAGTTGCTGGTTGATAACCCTAACCACTAGATTGTGTCTGTGAAAGTACTCGCCGTTAGCAAGACGACGACAACCAGAAACTATATGTCGGATTGATTCACAATAATTATTATTATCTGAATAGGATTGGATGACAAAAAAAAAATTGACGAAAAAATATATTTTAATCAGTTTTTATAAATTCCAAAGGCTCATCAATATACATTTTATACGTATAACATCTTGTTCTTTGGCTTACATCTAAAGAGCAAATATACACTTATCTTGCACTAAATTCTATTGTACGAAAATCACTCACTCTCATAACAGCCAATATTTGTTCAAACATTTTATAATGAAGCATGTATCTATCACAAAATAAAATCTATGCTAATGTTAGATTGGACCAACATTTGGGCCAAAACTGACTACGAATGTTTGGGGCCTTATTTCTGCCAGAAAGATGTCCCATTTCCCATAGACGTTTTGGCCAAACGTTGGCCCACTAAGGACAGCATTATTCCACTAACATTTATCATAACTGCCATCCTTAATACTAGTAGAAATCGTCTAATTTAAAACTGCAAGTCCCTTCAAATACAAACATTTCAAATGTGCATGAATAATTACAGTACAGCGCTAATAAATCGCCACGCGCGTACAGCTACGTCGCGCTGACGAGGACCGTCGGTCCATAGTATAAAGAGAGGAAGTAGGCTATCTCCGGCACAACCCGCGATATAATTGCCTACTGTCTCAGGGTTGTCAGTGTTGTCACTTTTAGTTAAATTTTAATTCAGTGCCAATAAATTGGCAAGGGTCGGGAAGTTGTATTTTTTACTTGTATTGTCTGGGTACCTAAACGATGATGAAACCTTTCACGATGAAAGAAAGAGCGACGGGCCAGCAGACGGGCGGCGCGGGGCGGTGATGAGCACGAGTAAACGGTAGGTTACTGATAGTAATGTCACCAATTCATTAGTTTGAAGCCCGGCCCATGCCAAAGATAACACATATCTCTGTATAACTAATTCAGTGATCATTAGTCAATAAAGTTCAACAATGGTTTTCCTAACAAACACAGAAATTTATTCAAGATTCATAGCAGTATTTTTTTATAAAAAAAGGGGATTTATTAAGACACCCAAACACACAGCAATACGTTCTCCTGCGATTATCACACATTTTTCATTCATTTAGCGGTGCCGAAAGGCCGTGACGCGCGAACCTCGTGCGATGTTAGCCCCGACTGGCGCGCTGCGAAACGGGCCGAGATTTGTTTAAGTGTGCGTGCGGCGACGCATAGATACTTTGGCGCACACATACAAGCCGCGCGCGGTGCGTTTGTATGAAGATAACGTACTTCCTCTCTTTACACCATGGTCGGTCGGTCAAGCTTGTCAGTCGGGCGTACATCTGTCTACTGACGCGCTATGTCGGTATATGCGAGCATTTAGTGCGATACTGACCGAGCCACCGACCGTACGCGCGTACACAATATCTCTTGTGAGTAATCAGTTTGCCGTCAGCTAAGCACAACACTCGGTCACGACCGATAACCAGCGCGCACGGTCTGCGCGTACCGTACGCGCTAACAGTCGGTCGAGCATTAAATCCAGTCTTAAACTAGACGATCTCTAACTACATACAATTTTTATTTTACAAAATATAGAAGTTTTAACATCATACTAAGATTTAAAACTGAAGTCTTTACATTAATAAAGACTTCCGTTTTAAATTTTAGTTCATTCTAATAAAACCATCTATATAAACTAACCTAATGGCGTTGCGATAAATGCGCTAACATAGTTGGTTTGTAAAACAACTAATTTATGAAAATGTAAGTATTTTACAGAAGGATCCAGTTCTTTATTTAACAAAACACAATATTAATGATGAGCACAATGCCTTAGTTCTGAAAATTTCCTGTAAGGACTAGAATTAAAACTAACATAAATGATTGCATATATTTTTAGCACAAAGATAGAATCTCTTAAACAATATAGTATCATAAAGGCAGATAAGTTAGTTTTAAAATTAGTTAACTGACCGTCTTCACTCTGAGCATTTCTGCCCCCTACATTGGGTAAAACTTATGGCTGCAACAAACTGTAGAACAGACTATTAAATACTGGATAGTAGAAATACTGCTTATCTTGTATTCTATATCGGCACGGTAGCGCGGCCAAGGCGAGGCAAACATTGGGATTACTTACATTTTATTAATATACATGAGTTTTAAAACGAAAGAGATTTTTTCCTTAAGCTAAATTGGGGCATATGTTTTATGCAATCGATAACACCATGAATATGTTATTTCAATCATTCCAATTGTGGTAACTATTGGTACAGTGTGTTCTAATCCTACAATTAATCGCATAAGCATTTATTGGTCACACCACTACCCTTAAACCATAGACTAATACAGACATATCCATAGAGTATTGACAAATTAGTCTTCTTACGTCGATCATAGTCACTTTTTAATTGAGAACGACTGTAAAATTAAATGCATATGCAGCTTTATTCCATTGGCAAACTCTTATAAACTAAAATTGCATACTTAACTTTATTTTTTTTTTACACAAAATAAGATTTAACTATTTAATTTTGTGACTTGACTAGTCTTAAATTATTTTTTTTTTCTATAAAAATTAAATTCTTTTTTTGAAAAAATTAAGTTTTAAAACATAAGAAACAAACATGGGTAAATTCTAAATAAGGAATAAAATCGACACCTCCAATTTTCGAAACCAAGGCTTTTGACGGTCGACATAAAACACAAATATTTTCGCTGACAAAGTTTCAAATGTTATACATGAATAAAAATTTATCAATTATTATTTAATCTAAATTAAGAGATTACTAGATCATTTTTAAATTCCCAAAAATAATACACATATGCTGCTGACTAAACATTGATATTACTTAAGACAAGTCTTAAGTCATACTAAGGAGTGATGTTATGTTTATGTATGTGTGAATATTTCACACATACATACACATAACATCACTCCTTTCCCCCATGGGGATAGACAGAAAGTACCTAATGAACCTTACACTCACACACTGTTCTTGCATCTTTATATATTATTATTTATTTAGACTCAGAATTGTGGAAAGGTATAAACACATTTAAACATGTTTAGAAGCTATAAATTGCTCAACTTCACTGTTATAGCAGTAAAAGCCAAGTTTCAAAGACAAGTGACATGAGGCCAGCTACCAGTAGCCTCGGGGCCAAGTTTACAAATGATGCAAGGGTGCCTCCATTGCGAGTTCTTGTAGAACGGAACGTGAGATTTTGTATTTGATCTGTCAAGAACTTAAACCGCGAGACCTTTGCAACGATTGTAAATTAGTAGACTTAGCCCCCTTGTCATTTATACACATACTCATTGCACAGTGTTAAGCACTTCGTCCACGAGAGAGCGCTCAGATAAATCTTGCCTTAACTCGGAAAGAACCACATGGAATAAAACTGATTCACGCAATGCAAGTTCGGTGTCAGGTTGTTGTTGATTAAAATATGATTTGCGGCCGTAACAAATATGTATTTCTAGTATAATCATAAATACAATTCATATTACCTGATTGAATGAAATATTTAATTAGGGGCCGATTTTTCAATCATCTGACAACTTTATTCGAGGAATAAATTTGAAACTTTGACGGTTATTACATACAAAAACAGTCAAACGTCAATTTTATTCCTCGAATAAAAGTTATCTGGCGATGGAAAAATCACCCCTAAATTACCCCCTAATCACCCCTACATTTGAGGGCAATTCTATATCAGGGAGTTGTATGCTGATTCTAATTATTACAATTCTGTGAAGTCATATTTCTTACGCTCGCGAATTATATTTTAATCAACATACAACCTGCCGCAGACCTGCCAAAAAACGCAAGAAAAAATAAATTTCGCGGGCTACCTTAGCGCATCCTCTTAAGTCTCAGTGGAGAAGACGCTTTACAATATATGCCGACCATTTGCGCATGCGCATACGATGAAAAACCGAATCAATTACTCTAAAAAATCAATGATAATAACTGTACAGCATCAACTTGGTCCTTAGTCACTCTGTCCTCAGCCTTAGAGGGTCCAAACACGGCAGATCACTGCTGACACACTCGCCCTGATGGAACACTTTTAATTGGACCTCCTTTATTTTGTTCAAAGGCTTCATGGCCTGTTTGGGTGGGCCTCGTTTGTTATTGATCATGGCTACTGGGACCAGTTGGCGTCGGCCTACCTTTTCAGTAGTTTGTCCTTCAGCTGCTTCTAAGGCTGTTTCCACGTCGATAAGGGCGTGGTTTCGGCATTGGAGAAGGGCTGCGAGCTGTGAATTAGAATTGGTTAGTTTAATAACAATATTTAGTAACTTAATTATTGCGTGTGAGTGGGAAGTCTTGTAGAAGAACGCACATGATCATTTGAAGGACAGTGTAGTATTGTTATCGAAAGTAATATATACTGTTTAAAACCTAATAGTTGGTTAGTTTAACAGAAATAATTCGTTAAATTATAGACCGAAGCAAAGAGCAATTGGTTGTTAGTGGAATTGATATAGGAAAGCTTAACAATTTTGCAAAATTATGACGTTTTTCAAAAACACAGATGAGGTTCATCTGGACCAGAATAAATAGGCGATGAAGTAAAAATATAACATTTCTTTAATGGGTCAGGGGACGGGTGTAGTTTTATCGTTGTAGAGTAACCTAAGCATCCCACATTATTTACGCCTCATGTATCGCTAGAGAGGGGCCCGTGGCTAGATAATAACAGCCGCACAGGTCGATCGGTCAGGTTAAGCTACGCTTGCCGCGGTTGGTCTGTGGTTGGCCATCTTTACATACCGAGACCCCTCCGTGCCTCGGAAAGCACGTTAAGCCGTTGGTGCCGGCTGTCATTCGTGGATCTTTGACAGTCGTTACGGGTAGTCAGAAGCCCGAAAGTCTGACAACCAGTCTTACCAAGGGGTATCGTATTACCCAGTAACTGGGTTGTGGAGGTCAGATAGGCAGTCGTTCCATGTAAAATACTGGTATTCAGCTGCATCCGGTTAGACTAGAAGCCGACTCCAACATAGTTGGGAAAAGGCTAGGCAGATGATGTATCTACACGTCTGACGCACCTGCAGGATCTGCTGCAGCGGTTGCTGCACGTCGGGCGGCGGGCGCGGCAGTGCGCGCGCCAGTGCGGCGGCGGCGCGCGGCAGCTGCGCGCGCAGCAGCGCCAGCGCGGCCAGCTCGCGCGTATCTACACATGTATCTACACGTCTGACGCACCTGCAGGATCTGCTGCAGCGGTTGCTGCACGTCGGGCGGCGGGCGCGGCAGTGCGCGCGCCAGTGCGGCGGCGGCGCGCGGCAGCTGCGCGCGCAGCAGCGCCAGCGCGGCCAGCTCGCGCGTATCTACACATGTATCTACACGTCTGACGCACCTGCAGGATCTGCTGCAGCGGTTGCTGCACGTCGGGCGGCGGGCGCGGCAGTGCGCGCGCCAGTGCGGCGGCGGCGCGCGGCAGCTGCGCGCGCAGCAGCGCCAGCGCGGCCAGCTCGCGCGTATCTACACATGTATCTACACGTCTGACGCACCTGCAGGATCTGCTGCAGCGGTTGCTGCACGTCGGGCGGCGGGCGCGGCAGTGCGCGCGCCAGTGCGGCGGCGGCGCGCGGCAGCTGCGCGCGCAGCAGCGCCAGCGCGGCCAGCTCGCGCGTATCTACACATGTATCTACACGTCTGACGCACCTGCAGGATCTGCTGCAGCGGTTGCTGCACGTCGGGCGGCGGGCGCGGCAGTGCGCGCGCCAGTGCGGCGGCGGCGCGCGGCAGCTGCGCGCGCAGCAGCGCCAGCGCGGCCAGCTCGCGCGTATCTACACATGTATCTACACGTCTGACGCACCTGCAGGATCTGCTGCAGCGGTTGCTGCACGTCGGGCGGCGGGCGCGGCAGTGCGCGCGCCAGTGCGGCGGCGGCGCGCGGCAGCTGCGCGCGCAGCAGCGCCAGCGCGGCCAGCTCGCGCGCCACGTCGGCGCCCTCGGCCACGCCCTCCGAGCCCGAGTCGTCCGCGCCCGCCGCGCGCACCGACGACGGAATGTGCTCTATACTGCTCCATGCTTTCAGGGTTTGTGTTTCAGTATTGCTAGGGGAACATGATCAAGAGCGTATATAAAATAAATACATATATCATCAACTTGGGAATACGCCTCGCAGACGCTACGTTTAGTAATTAAGTCGCGGTCACCAGTATAGATATAGAGGTACGAGGAACAGGGTGTAAAGTTCACTCATCCTCAGTAGAAAAGGGAGAATGCTCTGACCAGACGGGTGTCGTGTCTGTTGGGCAACTACCCGACGATTGATGTCGGAAAGTTGTATATAATTATGCTAGTCTCGCGGTAAACTCTGCTTGCGCGATGTAGGACTTTGCGTGAGGTCGGTGTAATGCGTAGTTCGCATGTGGCGATGTAGATGCCGCCAGAGCCCACGCTAATGGTGCGCTTACGTTAGGAATTAGAATTGGGCAATTAAAAAATAATAAAAAGAAACAAACAAGTAAACTATTTTTTATTTATATGTCGGAGTCATTCGTTTGACTATTCGGAACGTTAGCGCCATCTCGTGGCGCTAGACAGAGTCTAGCCTGAGTTCGTGGGGAGACGAGAGCAACATCTACAAAAAGCGGTGTGACCGGAGCTCTCGAGATCATAGAAACATTGCACATCGTACGAACAACATGTGGATAGACACTGTCGCGCGTTCCGTATCGTTGAGTTGTGTGTGTATGTAATTCGCTAGTGTGACTAACTTGTTCGTAAATTATAATCTGATTTGAACTGTAAACCGTGTTTCTATTGTGCAATAACCAACACTACCCATAGTACGCCCACAGTAATTAAAATATGCCTGATGCTAAAGAGAGACAGACATGCCTTCTCCTACATATAAATTAAAAAAGTATTGAAAAATTACCAAAATACTTACTTTTGGTTGTTAACTTCTTGTCTAAGCGGCGGGCGCGGGTACTCTAGCGGTGCGCGTAGATGTAAGGCTAGTGCGCACACATAGCCCACACACAGACATACTGGACGCATCAGCGCGGATAGGATTACGCCTGGATCCGGGTCCAGAACTGGACATGAAAAATCAGATAAATAATTGAATTTCTTAATGGAGGAACTCTGCGTCTAAAGCCACATGTATAATCCTGGTTTGTGAGTCAAACCTATGTTTCAGACACTATTTTTGTATGTTGTAAAATGTATATGTGCAACCAGGTTGCCACTTTTTTATAAATTAAATTGTTATTGTTGTGTGGTTTTTCGAGATATCGCCAAGCAGTTAGTCGACTCTTCACGTGACCAGAGGGCTGGCCTGTTTCTTGGCCAAAGAATTAGCATCGCCATACAACGTGGCAATGCTGCCAGCCTTTTAGGCACTGTTCCTGTTGACAGCGATGCGAACGAATTTTTTGAGGCACTATGATAGTTTTGCTTATTTTTTCACATGTACATATTATTATTTTAAATGTTAGCTTATCATCATCTTCTGCCTAGCCTTTTCCCAACTATGTTGGGGTCGGCTTCCAGTCTAACCGGATGCAGCTGAATACCAGTATTTTACATGGAGCGACTGTCTATCTGACCTCCACAACCCAGTTACTGGGTAATACGATACCCTTGGTAAGACTGGTCGTCAGACTTTCAGGCTTCTGACTACCCGTAACGACTGTCAAAGATCCACGAATGACAGCCGGCACCAACGGCTTAACGTGCTTTCCGAGGCACGGAGGGGTCTCGGTATGTAAAGATGGTCACCCATCCACAGACCAACCGCGGCAAGCGTAGCTTAACCTGACCGATCGACCTGTGCGGCTGTTATTATTTAGCCACGGGCCCCTCAGTTAAATGTTAGCTTATATAATTGTTAAAAATATTAAAACAAAACATATTTAGTGTCCGGATGGGCACTACCTTAGAAACATTTAAAGAATAGAAAAGAATTTTATTTATAAGTTGGCCGGAAATTATCTGGAAATGGTGAAACAGGTCACCACAAAAAGTTACTTTTCAAATAAAATTGTTGAACCAAAATGACACTTTGAGTAATACATATTTGGTTGGTATAAATCGGCGTTGCTTAAATAATTCTATCTTCTAATATAAAGCGAAATTGAGTTACTTTGAAGGCTGAACGGATTTGAATGAAATTTGGCACGTGGGTAGACCATGACCTAGAGAAGGACATAGGCTACTTTTGATCCTGGATCGCAACCGAAGTCACGGGCAATATATAGTATTATAAAACTGTTCTTCTGTAGCAACAGCCAGCAAAAAGCCTGAAAATAGCAGATGACTGTTGGCGTTATCAATCTGCACTTAAATCCTAACTATTATTATAAATGCTAAAGTAAGTTTGTTTGTTACCTTTTCACGCCTAATCCACTGAACCGATCATCATGAAATTTTGCATATACGTTGTCAGGGATATAGAAAAGGACATAGGGTACCTTTCATCAAATCCAATAACTTTCGCGGTCACAATTGCTTTAGGACGCTAGATGGCGCTACGTGTCTTTCGAATCATGATTGAAATATGACCCGACTGTCTGAGCAGCATTTATACAAAAATTAATAGGCTTGCGATGATCGTATTTCAATCATTAGTATTAGAAAGAAAGAAAAAGTATTTATTGCGACTCGTACAGGATCATAAACTAAACACAGTTAAAAATAAAACAAATTGTATTAAGCTTTTAATAGGATTTGGATGAAATTTGGCTCACAGATAGTTTATTATAACCTGGATTAACACTATCTCAGTAATACGTTTCCGTGGGATAATTTCCGACCTCTACGCGAGCGAAGCCGCGGGAAAAGCTAGTGATACATAAACAACTCACGTGTATTCCTCATAGAGACTAGCATGGCGACGATAACGTAATGGAGGTTGGGAAACATCGGTCCGTCGGCAAACAGGAAGCCCCATAAATTAGGGATCTCAGATCTCGGGAATTCGCGACCGAATAGCAGCCTCAACCACCGACTGAAACAATGACAGGACAAAATAATTATCGTCTACCGCAGAGTAAAGTTTCTAACGTTGAATAATGAACTCTGTTGGCAGTGACATTAAGTGCAAAGTCGTAAGAACATCGATGTATTAATCACAGACGATTGCTCGATTTGTTTGCACTTTATGGTATTGATAATAAAGTTTACTATTCTATGAATGAATGATGTAACCAAGATTTTCTGACCATATTTTGATTGAAAAGATTTTCCGTGGAGTTTCTTTCCCGTTCCCTTTCATAGGTACTTACCTACTACGCTTTGGAATGGGCAACTAGCATAACATCTTTCTAACTGACTGACCCCTTAACAATTCAGAAGTCCTCAAATTGGTTTATTTGAAATAAATGCACTGTGTGAAAGATAATATTATGGTTAGAAAAGGGGTGACTACCGGGATGACGACTAATAGATGGAAGACAGGAGCATGATGATGAAATGCATTGAGTTTGACTTTGAATGTCAACAAAATCGTTTTTTTTTTTATTGACAATGGGCTTACTTTGTATGTGAACTTACATTCCAAACAGCTCCATAGATATGTTGCATTCAACTAGATGTAACGATAAATCGAGATCCAACGGCACTAGATATTCTTCTCTCACTTTATCCAAATATCTTATTACTTCGTTAGGATTCTGAAACATAAATATTATCATAATAAAAAAGGTATGTTATGTCGCAGCTAATTGGTTAAATTAGCCGGGAAGTATTGCTCGCCTCGCTTCGCTCTCTCGGCTCGCGCGCGGTTGACCACACTTCTAACCTAACCCATTTGGTCGGGGTGCTCTGGCTTAGTTACTGCGGCCAATTCGGCTCGGGCGCGATTGGTTATAAGTTCAACCTAAACTATAATTTATTAAGAATATCATTCAGGCCGTTAGTTGAACGGCCGCCGTTTTGTTAAAAGGCTAGGCGGTTAATTAAACAGCTAATTAAACCAGTTGGCTGCGGCATATATACAGCGTGTAACGGAAGGGGGGTATCAACCCTAAAGGAGGTGAATGTGCTCATGAAACTCAACAACTTTCCCCAAAGAACATAGGTCGAAATATGAAAAAAAAATTTGGCCCTCCCTTACAAAACTGACTACCAGCTGATTGATTTACTATGGGAGGGCCAAATTTTTTTTTCATATTTCGACCTATGTTCTTTGGGGAAAGTTGTTGAGTTTCATGAGCACATTCACCTCCTTCAGGGTTACATACCCCCCTTCCTTACACGCTGTATAATATAGTTGTCTTCTTAATTGTTTTATAATTTTTGATCATTTCCATTAAATTAAAACTTATTAAATTATCAGACCATCATCATCATCTACCTAGCCTAGGCTTCCAGTCTAACTGGATGCAGCTGTACCAGTATTTTAGCCGGGACCAACGGTTTAACGTGCTTCCCGAGGCACAGAGGGGTCTTGGTATGTGAACATGGTTACCCATCCAAGGACCAACCGCGGCAAGCGTAGCTTAACCTGATCGATCTCCCGGGCGGCTGTTATTACTTAGCCCCTCGTTTTCAGATACACGTTTATTTTTATAACAACAAAATACTTTTTTTCAGAAATGCCTATTGATGACTATTGTTTATTATTTTCCTCGTGCAATTTGCAATCTTACAATATGGTACATTAATAATAATTTTTGTTATTATTCCTGATTCATACTCACATGAGATATTTTAGAGGGGGGTAGTCTGCCACATGAGGTGGGAACGATATCGCCTGTCGTGTAGAACCTTTCTAAACCTTTCATTATTGCACTGAAAAGCATGCTGAAAACAACATTAATTTATGTATAAAATAAACTGTTTTCACAACCCTCGGGATAATTGCGTAACAGTCTACCAATTACAATGAGTTCCATTTTGACAGTTCAACAACATTCATTGCGTCATTTACGTGGTTTAGACAGACAATTTTTCGAACATATGAAGCAATGGATTAGCAATATCCTTCAAAATGATTCAGATTGAGATTGGTTAGTGTGTTACGCAATTAGGGTGCTGGTCGATGTAAAAAAAAGTTTTGGCGTCAATGATAACATTGTAAAAGCCAATTATTTTTAAAAGAGTAACCGTGGAGTTTTTTCAGCTCTTCTTCATAGGAAACGATCAATTGGTACCGTGCACCTAGCTCCTGACGTTTCATAAGCGCCTATGTAGATTTACGTGAAATAAAATATTTTGATGTGATTCATAAAGATGGTCGATGGACCTTTTAATGCCTCCTGCATTAAAAGGTCCATCTTCGAGAATCAGACTCGAAACCCATTCAGCGAATGACTTTCGAGTCTGATTCTCGCACGGATAAAATATTCTCATGGCCAACAGCTGTGATATATAATGAGTCTGGATCAGCATATTTGTGCATTTCAGACGCAAGAAATATTAGCAATGGACTAAGTGTAAAAATGTTAGTGAAGGACTACAAGTAAAAATTTTAGTGAAGGACTGCGAGTAAAAATATTAGTGATGGACTACGTGTAAAAATATTAGTGATGGACTACGTGTAAAAATATTAGTGATAGACTAAGTGTAAAAATATAAGAGATGGACTGTGTGTAAAAATATAAGAGGTGGACTATGTGGAAAAATATAAGAGATGGACTAAGTGTAAAAATATAAGAGATGGACTATGTGTAAAAATATTAGTGATGGACGTAAAAATATTAGTGATGAATTGCGTGTAAAAAATGGCTAAGCTCCTACTATATAATTATACTTACTAGCTATCGTGCTCTAAACAGTCTTCTTTTAGTATAAACTTTAATTTCTCTCTGAAAAAAAAAAAACAGTTAATTTATAAAACCACCGAATATCAAGACAAAAATTGCAGTCATTCAGTTCGCCTTTGAACCTTTCTATGTGCGAAAAGATTAAATAAATAAATGAAATTTGCCGAAAAAATAGTAAAAAAGATGAAGACTTACCCTAGATCGTCAGGCGCAAAATTCCTATCTAGGTGCAGTTCGAACAACACGGGCGCAAGTATCTCGTGCATGCCTTGTCTGTAGCCCACGTTTGAGTGCGAACGCGCCCAGAAGAATAGGATGCGGACCTACACAACAGAAGAAACTGTATAAATAATGTGAAATGGGCGATGCTATACTGAGTTGGAGTTATATTTACTTGGAAGATTGTTTTTTGTTTTAGCTGGCTATAACAATTAAAGTATTGCTTATGATAGACGCGTTTTGAGATGAATATGTCAAAAACTAACATCTGCAATGAAAGAAAACCCTGCCAGTGCTATTCTAATTGCATAACACACTTTCAATCACAATCTGAATCATTTTGAAGGATATTGCTAATCCATTGCTTCATATGTTCGAAACTTTTTCTGCTCAACAACTTAAATAGCGTAATGAATGTTGTTGAACTGTCATCAAATTAAAGCCATTGCTACTGTAAGTGTGTTACGCAATTAAACAGCTGGATTCAAACTTAAATCATTTATTTCAATTAAACCAATTACAGGCACTTTCGTAGTGTCATGGATTCGGCCAGTCATCAAGAAGAGGCTAGTTGCCCATTCCAAAGCGTAGTAGGTTTCTATGGAGAAGGACACGTAAGACACTCCATGGAAACTATGACAGCAGGCTCTGCAAACAGGACTTTACACTTACCATTAAATCCTGCACGTCCTTATCTCTAAAGTACAGCTCCTCAGGGAATGTCCTGACCACATCTTGTAGAATTAGTGTTTTGAGCTCATTATCACAGAAATGTTGTTTCCAGACGCTCTGAAACAAAACACATACTACAATACTCATACGTTAATATGGCACATCGAGTTTTAGACAGAGACTGTCAACTGTCACACAGGCATGTGTGAAAGAGATGGCGCTCTACAAAAAGGATCTTTTGTTTAAACTCGATATGTCATATTTACGGCAAGGTCCGCTAGGCTGCACGTCAATGGTAACAAAACCAAAGCCCATAATGTTCCCAGTACTAGGACACAGACCACCTCTCTGTGATAGGGAGTGGGACATACATCTTCCACGCAGGCCCAGTGTGGGTTGGGGGATGTCATATGCCGGTTTCCTCACGATGTTTTCCCTCACTGTTTTGAGAGCAGTGGTGATGAAATAATTTACACAAAGTAAAGCGTTCTACGCAGCCACTGCGCCACCACTGCTCTGTAAATCAGTATAAGCTGAACTCTTTATCTATTGAAACTTCGAATCGCGCTAGGTCAGCTCAAGATCAAAGTGTTACCACGGCCGAGCGGCCTACTGTACTGTAAAAAGGTACATATTTGCTGTTATAACTTGACTTAAACAATGAATATCACAGACATCTGATAAATTAAAACAAATATTATTTCACCTTGACGAGTGTAGCATGTGGTGTAAGTTATTGAACTGTGTAAGAGAGGCTACATAGCGGTATCGAAATTCGTGGAAAATATAACACTGATCATTGACCTACCTGCAAATTGTTGTGGTAATGTTATAGCGAAGTATATGCGGGCTAACCATACATAATCGAATTGGTAATTTATTGTGTACCACATAAGTTTCATTTTGGTGTGTGGCGCGAATGGATAGCATAAGAATGTGTATAAGAGGATATCTGAAAGTGGCACTGGTGACTGAAAAGTTTTGGCGAAATTCGTTATCATGGGTATGTGATGAATGAGCAAAATTTCCTGAGGAAGTTTTGTATAAATGTGGATGGCTATAAGAGTATGGGAGGACCAAACAAACGATGGATGGACTGTGTGCAAGATGATATGGCTAGAAGAGAGGTGACTACCGAGGTGGCGATTAATGGAAGACTAAAGAAGTTAAGAAGAAAAAGACATATTGCGCCGACCCCAAATAAATTAGGATATGGGTAAGAGATCATCAGTGCGCAACTTCGCTTCATAAAATCAAAATCAAAAGTCATTTATTCAAATTAGGCTGAGAATCAGCACTTTCCGAACGTCAAAATTACAAAAGATAGTCCCCAAAAACGCCCGCCCTTCACTACTTCCTAGTGCTATCGCTGGGAAGAAGAAGTCATAATCAAGCAAGTCTTGTCTTATTATTTATAATAATGGCAACAGAAGTTGTTACCTACCTCATCATCCTGTGAGAGTGGATCGTCGCCAATGACAGCTCTGGGGTCCATTGAAAGCTTGTCACTCAAGTCGTTGTAGAAGTTCCTATGAGATTTGAGACTGAAAGTAGAAAGATAAAGAAATAAGTACAGGGGGCCTACTCCGAAGTGCAAAGTGCGAATGTTCGGATCGGACCGACACATGGCCGAACCGAATATTATTCAAAAATGCGAAAAAAGTTCGGATCGGCTCAGTTGGGTCGGGACCATAGTCAATATTTGAAAGAGTGTAGGATCGGAACCGACCGAACCAAATAGTAACTTTGTAGCAGGAAACGGCCGAACATTCGGCCGATACTACTTCGGAGTAGACCCCCAGGTGTCAAGGGAGATGAGCCAAGGTAGGCCGGAAATTCTAAGTTTTTTGCAATTTGCAGTTTAGTGTCAGGTTGTCTGTTGATTAAAATATGATTCGCGACCGTAACAAATATGACTTGCAGAATTATAATCATTAGAATCAGCAATACAAATCTTTGAGTTGGAATTGGCCCCAAATGTCATGATTTCATTAAATAGTCATTCAGTAGGGTAATATGAACGTATAAAGTTGTATTGATGACTTTTATGATAAAAATTCTATAAATAAATATTTGTTACGGCCGCGAATCATATTTAGATAAACATACAACCTTATACTGGCCTGTAAGTTGCAAAAACCGTAAGAAATTATGATTTTCGTGGGCTACCCTGACGCTTTCGGCTTAACAAACATTAAGTGGTTCCTATGTTGTTCCGAAATAAAACAATTATTATTATATTATTATTATTAAGCTAGGGACATAACTGAAAATTTCGCAAGCTTATAACCGCTCAACCTTAGCAAGAAAATATTATGAAAGTGCCATCTGAGCGGGTAAACCGTGTATCTTCGTATTTACCACGATCAGAAGAATTATGTGCGCAAAATTCCGTTCGCGTATTAAGTACTGAACGAATTAAGGCACTCCGAACGTCGAGGACTTCCCTGAAGTGAAGAAACTCGACGTACGGGTCGTTATCATTTCTGAGAGTCAATCTTTTCACATGGCGACTTTATTTAGTAGAAAAACAAACGCGCGTTTTGTGAAAACCGCGACAGCATAGTCATCATCATCATTTGAGCCCGGAATCACCCACTGGTGGGTACCTACAGGCCTATAGGCCCCTTTCTTCTGCCATATTTCCCGGTTTCGTATGTCCCTCATTCAGTAGGTCAATTCTCGTAATTCAAAACGTTCAAATTCTAGTTGCAGTCTCATCTCGACGAACAAATGTCAAAAATGTAGAGGAAAATAGTGGTACTTCTGACAGATTGAGACTGATATCAGACTGTGAACGTTCTTAAAATTACGAGAATTGCCCTTCTGATATTTCCCGGAACTTTCACAATAACGTCAACCCAACGCGATTTTGGACGGCCCAGCATGATACAGTATTTTTATCTCACACAGCGACGCGCGCTATACTTTTGAGTACCAAGCCGTAAATGTGTGTGTAAGCGCAGGAGCTCTCGGTCCCGTCCGAGACAATGGCGAAGTCCGAAGTGTGTATGTGTTACGTGATCACGCTACTCGTCTTCACGCAACATTCACGTGTTTGTACACTTGGATACCACAAGTAAAGCGCGCGTCGCTTCACCATAATCAGCCTATAATTTTCCCACTGTTTGGAAACAGGCCTCAGGGAAACGTGAGGAAACCAGCGTGTCCTAGAACCAAAAATTCCATGACATGTGATATCTACCAACCCGCACTGGGCCCGCATGGTAGATTACAGCCCAATCCCTCTCGAAGAGGAGGCCTGCGGTGCGCGTCGCTTCACGAGATAAAAATACTATAGTTGAATGAATGCACAAACTCCGCAGTATATAACAACTCTTTAACGTACAGACACTGTTGTTTGAATGGTCAATTGTTTGTATACAATATTGCAAGCAGTTTTAGGTCCACAAAATAATCATGATTCATATTTACAAATTTGAGGCGAGTGACTCAGATCAACAATAATATTTCCCACTGTTGATTCACATTCCTCTTTGGAATAAAGAAATATTGTAATGTCAGTAGTCATGTTTATTTGCTACAGAATATTATTATTTAATTATTTAATATAATTATTTATTTAATTTTAATCTATCTACACTGGCCTGCAAAACTAAGTATCACACTTTTAAGATTGGAACACCTTTTTAAGTACACAAGATATACTTTCGAAATAAAAAGGATTCGAAAAAGAGTTTAATTTTGTATATATAAAAACTACATAGTCAAGAACCTTCTTTTAATAAATGGTTGAAAAAAGCTTAAAAAAAATCCATTTACCATTCATTTTTTTGATTTTGTTTTTAATTTTCTTTTTTGGTCGATTATTCTTGTAACAAAAGCTAAGTTAGACAACAGCACATAAATTTTATTTATCATGCCTCTTTCACCTGAAGAATGTGCTAGGATCATAACTTTTCTGGAACTAGGCATCAGTATGCGTCGTACTGCAAGAATGGTGGGTGTGACGTTACTAACGGTCCAGAAGGTGAAGCGAAGAGACTGGAAACCATCTGAGGGGACCTTGTACTGGCAGACCCAGGTGTACTAGTGCCCGAGAAGATCGTTATATTGTTTCCACTGTGTTGATAAATCGCCACCTTAATGCAGTTGAAGTCCAGCAACAGCTTCTTCAGACCCGATGGGCTACATTAGTGACAGTACAGTGAGAAGAAGACTTGTTGAAGCAAATCTGAAACCCCGAAGATCAGCGAGTGGCCCCAAACTCGAGCGAGAGCATCGAGTAGTGAGACTGCGATACGCCCGTGAACACATACAGCAGGATGAAGAAGAGTGGTCAAGAATTTTGTTCACAGATGAGTCTCCACACCACAAGTAGGACGCTAGAAATAATTTATATGGCAAAACATCATTTGCCGGGTCAGCTAGTCTACTTATAAATGTTAATTGAGTTTTTGACACTAAGGTAAAAATGGCTATTTTTATTGTTTTATCGTTTTTTTTAAGTTAAAAATGTTATCAATGTATAATTTACAAGTATCAAAGAAAGCTGATAAAATTTGCTATATAAAATGTTTTTTATTTTAAATCTCCAACTTCTATAGTTTAGTTCTGTGGTACTTAGTTTTGCAGGCCAGTGGTTATCTTTTTTTTTATTGATAATGGGCTCACTCTTGACCTCAAGCCAGCCCAGAGGCAGGGATGAGATCTACGGTGGAACGAGCTTGGCCAGAAGAAGCCTATTAACTCTTAGGGGCTGAGCCAGTGGCGTAACTATGCCCTTTGTGGCCCGTGGCAAATTCATGGGATTGGTAGGGCCCTCCCTCAATGTAAAGAAGCTCAACCAACATTATCATTTTTTTTTTTACTGGCACTTATCCCGCAAGTTCGTCTGCGTAGATTTCGTAATGTCCCCTACATAATTGAATACATGACCGCCTTCTTGGTGAAATGGTTGAAAAAGTTTGCATTTCTATACCTACTTAGGTATGTTAGGATCCTCTTGTGCAGACGGCCCTCTCGGGCCGGGGGCCCCCTCTGGCTGGGGGCCTGTGGCATTTTGCCACTTCTGCTCTATTGTTACGCCACTGGGATGAGCAAAACAAGCGAAAACGCAGTAATAGTGCAGGCAGGCAATGCAATGCAACGGGTGGGTTGGGGGAACAAGAAATTTTGGTTTATCAAATTAGTTTTAATGAGAAAACAAATTCTCCATTGGTACCTGGATACTATATCCATGTTTGGTGGAGGGAGAGCATTCAGCAAGATGGCCCACGCTAAGCTGCGGGGGCGAGGCAACCTCTGCTGGATGGCTATAGCCTTCAGGCTGTCCACACTCCATGCTGGAAGGTCCAACCTGGTACAAATAAGGGTTTACTGGTGGAGATCCATATTGGTATAATTAACAAAATACAGTGAACATTCATTTGTATACTTTAATATAATTGGTTATGGAATCATATCATAAATAAGTGGTGGACTTTCAAACAGTCGTCGGTATTTACAGCAAGAACCTTGAACAAAGAAACAACAACATTCTGGTTTTGGTTCAAGGAGGCTATAGTAGACTTACTGATAGTCAGTCACTTCCGGAAACTTCTTTGATGGAGAATTAGGAGAACTATCAGCACTGTTGTGTTCCTGTGAAACGATTATATTTATGACTTTTAATAAATATTCTTTTAATATAATTTGAAAGGCAAACACTTGTCGATACTGACCATTTTCGTTTAAACTAATTTCGGGAATGCATTTTTAATAGTATCAAACAAAGAAGATCATGGGTGTATTTTTTACAATTCCTGTTGCAAAACTGATCTGGTTTATTTTTGATTTTATTGTATTTTCTTGGTTTATCAATGTGATAACAACAGGAGAAGATTACACACGAAATTGACAACATTGACAACTGGCGAGTCAATGAGTCAAATCTGTCAAATTTCCACGGGTGACATTAAATTTTTTGACATTGACGTTAGAGGGCGGAGGGCTGTGCTAGAAGAGATCGATTGTCGATAGTTTGATTTGGGTGATGGCTAGCTGCTACAGAATATACCATTGTTTGCACTAAGGCTCAAGAAAGTAACTTAATGATGTCGCTCATACATCATGTCCGTTTCTTTACCATACCGCTAGCATGAGGCCACTAGCAAAAGGCCACTATCCTGCTACGTCTCTTACACGACACAGATGCGCGTGTGCAACCCTATGTAAACTGAGGTAAAGAACTCAGAAAATACCTTTTTTAGAAAAAAAATGTAACGCAAATTACGGGAATTCTATTTTTTCGACGAGAGCCACACACACCCTACATCATCCACACAAGATCATTACATACAAAAAGAAATTGTAAAAAAAAAACAAAATTATCAAAATACTTATTACATATTTTCCAAATTAGTTACATATTTTTGAAAGATTCTATAGCACTGAAAAGTATCTAAAACGGTATACAGCCAATAGCCATACAGCTATCTACATAAATGACATCACAGAACAGAATAAAAATCATACTGACTCTATCTGAATTGTGATTGGTTAGTTGACTAAAAGATCAAAATAATCACCAATTGAAATGATTTAAAAATTACAATAGGAATTATAGGACGATTATTGAAAGAAAGAACAAAGTGTGCGTGGTGCGTGCTGTCTGTGTCTTTTTAATACGCGCTATTATGGAAATTGACTTTTTTTTTTCTATAACTTGATATCGTTTTTGTCGTTTTGCGTCGCGTACCGTACTCGCGTCTCGATCGACGCTCAGCTCGTACCAGTGCAGTGTGCACGAAAATCGCCGTAACAAAGATCTATGAAGTCTGTGGTGGATCTATGGATCTTTCTCTTTTTAGTTAGCGCTCTCGCTCTGAACAATTTCGTGAATTTAGTTGCAATTAGTGTTTAGTAATAGTGTTTAAAGTATTCCTACACTTGTGGTGATCCTTATGAGTGATAAATGTTCCCGATTGCCACCGCTAAAATGGATTGTAACGCAATAACCGTTATTGAGAACCTGCGCGGACTGACATCGCAAGCGCTGGCCTCCCTCGGGTTTCGATGACCATAAGCGTCAGCGGGAACCATGATCGCCAACTTGCCGCTTCTTTTTGCTAACGGCAACCCGACAGCACTGTCGCTGATCACGGCTGCTGAGCTGGAGAAGTTCATAACATTCATGGTGACATGTTCCTGGGGACATGATACTGCGAAAGACATTCGACAACCACCGTGGTGGCCTAAAGATGTGGCGTTTTCGCACCCCTTTGTGAGACCCAGCGAGGTACCCAAGGACTGGGCCATGAAATTGAAGCTTTTAGTGAGGAAATGTTACGAGTATCACAAGAGCGCATTCCTGTTGGTGTTCTCAGCGCAGCTCGCGAGGTACCCGCGCAACAGGCTCAGGTACGTTGACAACAGAGACCACACCACTTCTCTATACTACCGGCCCAATGGGAGACTCCTAGTAACATTCAGAAATGAGAATATACACTATGACAAAATAACTCCCAAGAGTATTGAAGACACACAAGTTAAATCTACTGATATATACCTGTGTGATAACTGTGACAGCCACTTTGACAATCCGGACATACTGCGAGCACATGAGAGGCTATGTAATAATGAAACTATCCCAACAAGTACTTGTAGTGGTGGGTTACCAGAGTTTCTTTCTGCTTTAAAGCTTCACCCATCAGGTCAAAAATTCGAGGATTCTGTGAATTCTTATACTGATACTGAAATTAAGCCTCGGAAGATTACCGCAAAGCACCTTAGAAATACTACCAGCATTGACCGGGGCGTACTATATCCATTTTCGTCCTTGGCTTACAGACGGAATGCTAAAGCAAATGCCCAGAGAGACTTAAGTTTCTCTAGGGAGAGGGTTGAAAGGTATTGCTGCACGACAACTCCTTTTAGTAAGCATTATAATGTTAAAGTTAAAAACCAGCAGTTTCCGGTGAGGTACAGACGGCCATTGAGCTACTGGAACAGAAACTATGCATTTCCTAATCAGAGAAATAAAAGAGTACTTGATATTAAAGCTCAGTTGCTTCTCCTCAAATGTAAACCGGTGACAGTGCATATAGATAGGATGTCAGACAAAAGTATAGAGGAATACCTCGAGAACTTGAGGAAAGAAAGAGAGAGTAAACCACAGATGGAAGACAAGGATATTGTTTTTGTAGATGGCCTGGACTGCGATCAGCCAGCTGATTCGGAGATGATGTTGGATCCGTTGAAGCGTTTGGACAATGATTGTGAAGTGATTGACTTGTGTTCAGATGATGAGACTTCTAGTGTAAATGAGAACTGTGACCCCCGCGTGGGAGTGACTTGCGTGATGCGCGGCGGCGCAGTGTTGCGACGCACTGCGGCGACGCCGCAGGCGCTGCCCGCGGAGCCGTGCGGCGCGCGCCAGCGCCCTCTACCTGCTGCTGTGCTGCAACCACATCCCGTCATACTCATTGCGCACACGCATCCTCTGAACAATTTACAGACTATATCCATAGATTGAATTTCCAATTGTAATAATATTATCATTAGGGACATTGCTAAGCTAATTATTTATTATTCCTTCGAGATTAAAATTTTAATGTCAAGAATTTTATTTTATTTTATTTCCCGAGTTTGAGAAGCATTGCTGTTCGCCATTTTGTCGAAACCTCGAAACACCACAAAATGGCGGATAAACATGTGTTAGGGATGGCAGCCTTGTAATCAAAATGGCATACAGAGTAGTTGTGTAATGGAATATATGCCAATCAATCAAGTAATATTTTTAAACAATACTTTATGTATAAAGATAACGTTAGGTAAAACTAAAGTTCCATGCATGTGGTGTGCGAGTGCGTTTGCGCATTCTGCAAATAGTGAAATCAGCCATTTCATATTGCAAAGGAACGTCCAACATGGCGCCCATTTGAAGTGCTAGTATATTTTATGAGGGTTTTTTTAAATCACGTAATGTTAGGCTGGCAGATAATAACAGACCTAGTTTTAAAGTTTACCTATAATGACACGTTAATGTGAATATTATCACTGCTGACGATTTCCTCTTATGAGTGTGGCATTATATTTAGCTGTAGCTACTCGCATTACATTTATTCTGAGCAAAATGTCATGCGAGAGGTTTATTTATACACAAGGGTGTAATTAGAAGGTCTCCAACGAAATGCGGTATGAGGATTTCGACGTTATTGTAACGTAGGGCAGATTAATTTCATAGGATGGTCTTTAAAATGTTCTTGCGAGAATGCCGTGTCAACCAAAAAAGATGCGCAAAATCCACGGAGTTACTGACAGATCATTTTCGCATTAGTAGTCTTCAGACAGCTCGGAATGCCTTTCTCAGGTCCTCTACAGGTCGACCCCTGTTCGACAATGACGTTCAATGATGTTTTACTACCTGCATTCGCGGAACTATACCATGAGAAGGGAGCGATGGATGTTGAAAATATTTTGCAACCTAATCCATTGTGTGCAGGAGCTACAATCGTGATTACACTTACTTTTTGTTCTTCTACTTTTTATTTACAACAAGGCTCGTAACAGTCGTAACTCTCTTTGTTAATTTTACGTGATGACTGTACTTCTTGGCAGATGAGAATTTTTGCTAGGAATATTTTGTTTGTGTTCTCCAGTGGTGGAAATATTTTAAATGGCTTCAAGAGATAACAGTCTGGGGCCACTTTGGACTTAAACATTCTACTTCTGAATGTAGACGTCGTTAATGACTTCATTAACCCATCTGAGAGTCACCCAGTCAGAAATTTGCCATCACCAAATCGGGCAGATAATCGTTGCATGTTCTTCAACGCACACGGCTGTGCAGAGGCCAATTATAACTTTTTTTTTTTAAATAAATTGTCTGTTTATTTAACACGAGTCCATCCAATTCCGGTGACTTTTAAACCTCTCTTGTGTTTTCCACATTGAATATGTTGCGATTTCATTAAAAATTGCATTTTAAAGTCGTGTACATACGTAGGTTGCATGGTAAGCGTTTGTTTCAACGCGATTATGGAGGGTGTTTCATTTAGACATGAATATAATGCTGCAGATAACTTATCAATGTGCGGTCGACCATTACGTAAATATTTCTACTCTTATAATTTAATTTTGGTGATTTAGAGAAGCTTTTTAATATGACACTTATTAGCACGTGCTGCTATAAAACTCAAATGTGACTGAATTATGCGCACGTGACTACAGAACACGTAACAGTTTTGTTTTTATTTTACTGCAGCATTCCTGTCGGGATTATTCTGTATCCACCTAGGTCATTCAGTGTGTCTTGGTAAGCATGTCTTAGCCTGGGTTAGAATCTATCGAATTTTGGTTTGTGGTAAACTGTTTCGACCTTGAAAACCAGGGTTTGTTCTGTGACAGCCTGTATCGGTATATCGTAGTCAGTAACGATTTTAGACAGTCTGCAGTGATTTGAGACAGTTTGTATCGATTTGAGAACTGTGGTATCGTTTTGAGACGGTCTGTATTGATTTGAGACAATCTGTATCGATCTGGTATAGTTTGTATCGATCTAATACAGTCTGTTTCGGTGTGGGATAATCTGTGTCCATCTGGGATAGTTTGTATCGACCTAGTACAGTCTGTTTTGATCTGGGTCAGTCTGTATCGATCTGGAACAGCTTGTTTCGATCTGAGATCATCTGTATCGATCTTGGGCACTCTGTATCTACCTGTGACAGTTTGGTTCGATCTGGGACAGTCTGTTTTGATGTGGGATAATCTGTATCCGTCTGGGACAGTCTGTATCGATCTGGTACAGTCTGTATCGATCTGGTACAGTCTGTTCTGATCTGGGACAGTCTGTATCGATCTGGGACAGTTTGTATCGATCTGGGACAGTCTGTATCGATCTGGGACAGTCTGTATCGATCTGGGACAGCATGTTTCGATCTGGGCAGTCTGTATCGATCTGCGACAGCTTATTTCGATCTGATATAATCTGTATCGATCTGGGATAGTCTAGCGATTTGGGATAGCCATCGATAGGCTATCCCAAATCGCTAGACTGTTTGGGAGGGACAGCTTGTTTCGATCTGGAAAGTCCGTATCGAACTGGGACAGCTTGTCGTGATCTGGCACAGTCTGTATCGATTTGTTAGTCTGTTTCGATCTGGTACAGTGTGTATTGATCTTGGACAGTCTGTATCGTTCTGGGACAGTGTATCGATCTGGGACAGCTTATTTTGATCTCAGATAATCTGTTTCGATCTAAGGCGGTCTGTATCTATCTGTGACAGTTTGGTTCGATCTGGGACAGCTTGTTTCGATCTGGAACAGTCTGTATCGATCTTTTACAGCTTATTTCGATTTGAGGTAATCTGTATCGATCTGGGACAGCTTTTTTCGATCTGGGAAGTCCCTATCGATCTGGGACAGCCTGTCAAGATCTGGGACTGTCTGTATTGATCTGGTAGTCTGTTTCGATCTGGGATAGCTTGTTACACGATCTGAGACAGTCTGTATCTATCGGGGACAGTTTGTATCGATTTCAGACGGTCCGTATCGACCTAGGACAGTCTGTATCGCCCTAGGACTTTCTGTATCTATCTGGAACAATCGGGTTTGGTCTTTGAAACTTGTTTTGCACCTTGTTCGATGATGGATGATATTTGTCGGGCTCTTATTCTGCGTCACATTATTATCCTAGATATTTTCTTTCTACCAGCATTACAGTGAGACAGAAACGAGCTGTAATGTAAATTCAGAAGCTCTTCATGTTATGAGGTAGATACGGGTTTTTTACAGGCCTCGGTTACTATTTAACCTTAGTTCACTTCACTTTTTGGGCATTGACCATTTCTTATTTCTATACGTTACCATTTCTTATTTATATTGGTCATTTCTGTCTTGAAGTCTAGTTATTCTCAGTCAGTCGGTCTTTTTGTATCGAAGTATCAAGTAACTGACCCGATTGGCATGGTCCTATTAGTATGTACGGGTATGTAGGTAGGTATTACATTTCTAGTACGACCTTAATTCCGGCAGAGTACTAGTCTACAGGCTACAGTGCTTTTATGTTCAGTAAGTATGGTTTCACAATCGACGATCGGATCTTCCGATATGGTAAACCTAGCCTTAAATCGGCATATCATATCATCTTAGTTTGCCGGTCTGGTTTGGAGTCCAATTTGAAGACGACAACCCTTCTCATAAGTCAGAGTGAAACTCCGTAGTTGAAACCTCCAAAATTTTTTTAACTTAAGTATGCCTATCCTGACACAACTCGGATACGCAAAAAGCCGAAAGCGCTTTCGATAAAACTTAAAAAAATATTAAAGCCCAAAGATAGAAAAATCGCTAGACTTCTTTACGAAATACTTACGCGAAGGTAGATTTCCTAGCGTAGCAACTGACATATTGCAACTTACCGAGTAACTTAATTCTCAGTAACACTACGCTGGGTACGCTTACAAGCAACCAGGAACTCAGGTCATTGACACCGCTGCAGTCGGCAGTTTTGTTCGAGACTTACCTCCATGACTAATATTCAACGTGATTTGACGTTGAGTGAATGAATAAACAATAATATTTTATTGCTGTCCTAGTATTCTAAATATTTATCCATTCATAGGGGTTTTCAGTTTTCTATTTTATCAGAGGGCCACTTCACAACATATCTTGCTACGTCAGGGCGCCTAACATGACTAGATATGAATTTAAAACAGCATTGAATAATACATTTGTTTTAGAATGAAGATGCCTATCTAAATAATTTTATAGATAAAGCTTTGTGTTAGATAGATAATAATATTATGTTGCTACAACGACAATCGCGGCCGGCTTCTTTTCGCGCCCTTTTTGAGTCAAATTCACAGAATTCCGGTCGACGATTTCATCCACTGTTTAGAATGCTGATTCAGTGACCATAAAGTATTTCTCCATAACAAGCATGTGTCTATTGTAAAGGCATCTTAGCTTTGATTTTATTGTTGATCTACATACAAACGGGGTGAATACGGGTGCAGGGGTGAGAATATAATACAGTACAGTAATCACGTTAATTACTTTAGTGTAAGTGTTACGCATTTACTTTTATGCTGCAATTTTGGTGTAGGTAAGGCTTGAATTATTCTGGCCGCGCGACTGAGTGATGTTACCTGCTTGACTTTGCCAGCACCGTCTTTGTCTATGTAGGCGTAATGGGTGTCTGTGGCCTAAATTAACTCCTACTGTGGTTAATAAGGACGAAAACCATACATAATCTATGTTTGATTGCCTAGAGTTGGGTTAAGGCAGAAGAAAGGTATTTAAATAAAACAGGTCTCCTACAATGTTAGTTTTAGAATTTTATAACAAGAAAAAATTACATTTACGGAAAATATTATTTTAAGTTTATAATTAATTATTCATAGATCTTCGTCAGTAGTAATCCTATGGTGGGAGTTGAGTGGACGTCTGCTCTCTTCATCCGAACCATAGATAACCTCCTCGTCTGAATCGTTGATCATAGAGAATGCGGGGTTGTCTTTGGTTATGGCCGTTTCTGAAACAATAAAACATGGTGAGTTTTTACAAGGTAAAGTTTTAAATTAATGATTTAGAATGAGTTGCATAATCAGCCTGTAATGTTTCTACTGCTGGGACACAGGCCTCCTCTCTGTGAAAGGGAGTGGGCCATAATCCACCAACCACACGTGCCCAGTGCGGGTTGGTGACAGAATGGGTTGACTTCGGGTAATTGCTGTATCAGTATCAATAAAATGCTTGGAAACTCTAAAAACACGAAAGCTACACGCTTTCAGATGATAAATAAAATTCTGATCATTTAACTGGTAACCCAAGGTATATTAATATGTATTACCTTGGGTTGCCAGTTAAAAGACGAACATTTTATTTTATATAATTTTTTCTCTCTTTCAAAGTCCTTAAAATAAGCTAACACACACTGGTCAGATATCCGTAAAGACTTATTTTTCGACCTCCAAACAAGTTTCAATATCTTTGGCTCAAATTGAAATCTTACAAAGTTAGAATTTCTTACCATGAATATTTCCACCGCCAGGAGAGAACAAATAGGCCAGTATGTAAATATAAAAGTTGAACAGTCCGTAGAGGGCCATGAAAGGTGCGGAGGTGTCGAAGTGTATCTTCGGCTGGCAAGCCCAGTGGTCCTGCAGAGCTGCGGGACCCCATCCTTGTAGCGCCAGCACGGTAATGATGGACGTCACAGTACCCACTACTATTGATAAGCATCGGAGTCGGATGTCTGCAAGTAATAAACGGATAATATTAGATCTTTTTTCAAATAAAAATTAGTACCCTCCTTTTGGGACAGTCTGGGATTTCTGGCGAAAATGTAAGAATACTACTATACTCAAAAATTGCTTAACTGTTTTTTTGTAACATCGGTGAATTAAGTTTGCATAAGAAGAGAGTAAGAGTTTGTGTTTTGTTGGTTGTAAGATAGATAGATAGATAACAAGAAGTAGGTAAACTGGGGTCTGAACTGCACTGCTTTTTTGTACTTAGTCATAGAACAAAAAAGCAGTGCAGTTCAACTTCTGCCCTGCTATAAGAACTGGTGGTAAGCCCCCTGGGCATATTAGACGGTCAGACGCTGTAGGCTTATGTGGAAAGATATTATTGGAAGACTTACCGAAAAATGGCATGTTCCTCAAATCACTATACGCCTTTATGATCAATATTATTAAGTATAAGAAATATATTGTGATTGCACAGAAGAACCATAGTTTCACGAGCTGAAAATAAAATAAATAAGCTTTAAAATGCTTAATCATCATCACCATTCTCTTGCCTTCATTTCAATTTATTCGGGGTCAGCGCAGCATTTAAAAAACTTATAAGGCACTTAAAATTTTAGGAGCAACTATAACTAACAGTATTTGATTACAATTCATAGACTTAGTCATCAATAAGAAAATTGATCTTAAGCGCAATTCATGCGCAATTGCTATGCTTAGGGGCCTGCAATGGGTTCAATCCTCGGGTCAGGCAAGGTGTAATCAGACGCTGCCATTGCAAAATTTGCCATAACAACCCGAATTCCAGATTTATGCCCTGTTCATGTCAAAGGGTCAGCACCCTATTACATGCAGGCGAAATGTCACCTCTGTCTACTTAATCGGGGAATTCAGACATGTACACTTATACAGTCATATCCAAAATTATAATATGTTCGTCACCTTCGAATCTGCTTTACTCACTCATTATTTCGCGGTATTGACATTATGACCCCGTATCTATTACTGGGTCGTAATGTCAATACCGCAGAATGAGTTCAGCTATCTTCCAGATTCAGACAAATTCAATTTTAAATGTTTTTTTCAGATCTGGCAAGGCCATTAATTTTATGTTGATGTTGGTAAAGGTGATTCGATTTTGTTCTTTGTTATAAAGAAATTATCTTTGCTATCAAGTAATGAAATATATTTTCTATGCAACGGTCTGCTCAGTGCCGGCCGTAGCTTCAAGAGGTATTACGTGTCCTGGGGGTCTACTCCGAAGTAATATCGGCCGAATGTTCAGCCGTTTCCTGCTACGAAGTTACTATTTGGTTCGGTCGGTTCCGATCCTAAACTCCTACACTCTTTCGAATATTGACTATGGTCCCGACCCAACTGAGCCGATCCGAACATTTTTCGAATTTTTCGTATAATATTCGGTTCGGCCATGTGTCGGTCCGATCCGAACATTCGCACTTTGCACTTCGGAGTAGGCCTGACTTGTTATAGGAAAGAATGTGAAAACTGACGAAGATATAAGACTTGACTGTACAATACAGCGGGGTAATTGCGTAACACACTATCAGAAGCAATGGGTTTCAATTTGACAGTTCAACAACATTCATTGCGTCATTTACTTTGATGAGTAGGCACATTTTTTGAACATATGGAGCAATGGATTAGCAATATCCTTCAAAATGATTCAGATTGATAGTGTGTGGCAGGGGCGTCGACGCACATCCTGTTACCATGGATTCAGTACACGGTTCGGAAACCCCTGGGTAGAAGTTTTTCCACGGTTAATAAAAGAAAAATTTGAAAAAAATAATTAATTTTTATAGCGTAAGTTTTTTTTTAATAACCTACGAAAATTTTCTGCGCTAGCGGGTGTAGAATCATGTGCTGTATTCATGGTGTCAGTTTGCGCGCCGATGTCCCTGTCACCCTGTATTATGCTAACAAAACTTACAGGATAGTCCGGATCCATCATGTAGTTGAAGGTCGGGTCCAGGTAGCTGCTGAACTTCTGCCAGTTGCCGAGCATGAAGGCGGGTATAACGCACAGACCCACCAGCACAAACTTGAACAGGTAGAAGGAGACGAGGCCTCGGTCGTTCTGGAAGAAATTATGTCTCTATGAAATACTTGTTTTTGCACGCGATTTCGTCCACGTGGAAAAAACATAATCACTCGGAAAGAATGGAATTTTCTGTCAGTGATAGAAAAGCATTTAATCAATTTTTCTAATCTATCAGTAGTTCCAGAGATTACCCCTTACAAACAAACAAACAATTTTAATAGCATTGTTTGTAAGGCATAGGTCTCGATCCCGTGGGAATATCGGGATAAACAGTATCCTTTGTCCTAATCCAGTTCATGGTCTACCCATGTGCCAATTTTCGTCCAAATCTGTTCAGCCCTTTTAGCGCAAAAACGTAACAGACAAACATACAAAAAATCCATCGACAAACATGGCCAGCCCACTGCCACTTCAGTTTGAAGTCATCTCTCTCTGCATGCTATGTCGGTAACTCACGGCGGGTAAGACTTGGCAACTCCTTTTCATCGAGCCGTCGGCCTGTTGGCTACCAAAAACCATGCTTTTGTTAACGTACCTGTCTTAGTCCGTGATATTGCGAGAGCCATGATATCATAACTACTGCCAGAAATGCAGTCTGGAAGAAGTTTCCGATCAGAGGCGCCATGATAGCCCCCGGGAAAAATCTCAAAGGGTACAGAGGATCTGAAAATAAAAATACATAGACTCAATTGCCGGGAGAGATGGCCTTGTGGCTAAGTAATAACAGCCGCACTGGTCGATCGATCAGGTTAGTTACGCTTGCCGAGGTTGGTCCGTGAATGCGTGATTATCTGTACATACCGAGAGTCGAGACCCCTCCGTGCCTCGGAAAGCACGTTAAGCCGTTGATCTCGGTTTCATTCGTAGATCTTTGACAGGCGAGTTACGAAAGCCCGAAAGTCGGACAAACAGTCTTACCAAGGAGTATCGTATCGAGTATCGTATTACTCATACACTGGGTTGTGGTGGTATTCTGGAAGCCAACCCCAACATAGTTGGGAAAAGATTGGCTTGGTTGGCTAGGCAGAATTTAATTACCAGGAGAAATGGATGGGACTCGCACAGACCAGGGAAGCATGGCATAAAAGGGAGCATGACTATACTCAGCAGTGGATGGAACAAGTCTGCCAATGATGATGATGAAATGCTAGGAGGGATGAACTAGATAGAGGGCCTTAATCTTGTGACACAAATTATGAGACATGGGTACCTATATGTAATTACAGTTAATTGATTGATGCCCTTATATAATTGAGTAGGCCGTGAAGGGAAGAGACATCATCAACATCATTCTCCTGCCCTTATCCCAATTTATTTGGAGTCGGCGCAACATGTCTTCTTTAATCGAGTATGGTGACTAAGAAGTTAAGGTCGCAGCATGATTCTGGTTTCGTCAACCGACCTACGATGACCAATCCAAATTATGTAGGTAGGTACGTGATAACCTAAAAATATAATTGTTTTCTAACGACTTATTCTATTTGGAAATAGTTTTTTTTTTTTTTTGCTTTATCGTATAGGTAATTCTTCGAAGATAGGGACTAACAAATTTCACAGACAAAACATCTTCTGTTCTTCTTCTTTTCTTGTCGATGGTACTCTTCGTCGTTGTTTTTTTTATATAGTTTGAGCCCAGTACTCAACATAACGTCTTCTATTATAGCTAGGTTACTCGATGAGAACTATAATTTCTCCATGCAACTTTCTTTGCACCTTGCTACGGTGAAACGCAACGCCATACATCCGACTGTTTTTTCCAGTACCTAAGTACTTACCTACCTTCCTTTCATATTTCATTTTCTTTTAAGGGGAATGCGCTAGGGCAGTACTATTGATTGATATTTCATGACGTAGTCATTCAATGGGATTGTATGAACTCAGAGGGTTGTACCTATTGATGATTCTAATGATTATAATTCTGTTAAGGGCTGATTTTTCCAACGCCAGATAATTTTATGCGAGGAATAATTTTGAATTTTTGACAGTTCTTCCATACAAAATCTGTCAGATGTCAATTTTATTCCACGAATAAAAATTATCTGTCGATTGAGAAATCAGCCCTAAGTCATATTTGTTACGCTCGCGAATTATATTTTGTTCAACACAAAATACACTGACATGCAAGTTGCAAAAATCGTAAGATAATTTGAATTTCGTAGGCTATCTAGTGCATCCTCTTAATATTGCGCAGAAAAATGTCTAAGGCAATACATTTTTTTCTGAAACGCAGGTTCTGTAGATTACATCGCAACGTTTGCGTGCATCAAGATCGTTGCACATAATGCACATTTCATAACCACAATATTCGCTACGAAGGTATTTCTGCGGCAGCTTGGTCCCCTATTGCATTCCACAAAGGAAAGGGAACTACCTACCTACCTAATGCCGTCGCAAAAGGATCATGGATAAAAAAAATACGGTTGAGGTTGGGTCGGCACTATGGGTTTCTATTTATGGTATAGCAAGGTGCGGTAGGACAGTTGGTAGCTTGCAGGGGTTTTGTGCGCACATGTTATATTCAAAATCATTGTAGACAAAGATTTGAGAAGTATGTGAGGTTTCAAAACTTGAGCATTACAAATAATTTTGACACGATGTTAATTTTTAGGAACACAGTGCTAGAATTTAACGACAAATTACGCATTTGTCGGCATCCAACCTCTTTTATAAGAAGTTTTAAAGAGTCCGTCTCACGAAAGAAGTCTCGCAGACGCGGCGCTACAGGCTTGCGACGGAGACATACATTTTTGGAACGAAGTTCCTTATCGCGCGTTGCGAAAGGGGGCTAGACGGAAAAAATTAAGACCAAAAGTTGGAACGACACTTTTTGCCATAGTTGTAAGCCATGCGGCGTGCGCGTGTTTCTCTGTCTGTCTCTCTCTCTCTCTTTGAACTTCGTTCCATCCGGGTGTCCCTTGACACCTCTCAAGTTTTATTTATTTATTTATCTCAACCTCATATTACAGGCACTGGTTGATAAAATACACAATCTTAAATAGAGAATGGTGTTTGAGGAAGGAGGGTTGTTGTTGGAATGTTGCTAACTATATACAGCCTTATTCATAAAAATCTCGCTAATCACTCATTAGCTACTGTTTAGCTAACCATTTATTTAGCTCTTAATCAGTGCTTAACTTTTCTTTATTCATAAACACTAGTTAGCAGGTGATTAGTAGCGAAACGAAATAGAGGAGAAATTATGCGTTCGGCACAGATTATAATCAAAATAGTCGACTAAAAAACGGAATTTTTAGAATAAACTTGTCAAAACTACGATTTTTTATCTGTCGTGACTGGCAGCTGGCAGATAAATGTCAGAAATTTCATATAATTTGAATATATATAAAATATTTTTTTATAATTAAATCATTGTAAATACGGTGGTAGCAATGAAAATAATAAGCTCCAATAATTGGAGTAAACAGGAAAAGGTATTTATCATTGAATTTATATCTACTTACTAATAAAAACTGACCAAATGAATGTGAGAGCAGTAGCCAATAATAACTTGTATTTTCATGTCCTTTATGATTGTTAACATCAATTTGCTCTTTTAGAAATGTAAGTGGGTACTTGTGTCTATATGATATTACTTCCTACTGTTTTTGTAACGGGGTTTCAGTGTCTTTTAGTAAAAATTATTATACTTGTTTACAGATACAAGTTTGACTGCTGCTATGAAAACCACTATTAATACCTAGCACTAATACCATTCAACCTCGCAAAGACGGCGATGGATAAGACCATGCTACGTGAAAAAGATGAGGAATGAGAGTGGCATGAGTAAAGAATGGCACCCATGTCTTTAGAGGAAGAGTATTGGAAAACAAAAACAATGAATACCTATATAGAACAAAAATGTAGTTTTATTACGAATCAAAATAAATTATTTCTACAAAATGTCTCTTATTATTTGTGTGTGACTGCCACAACGTGGTTTTTCTTTAGTTGTGTACCATAGAACTGGCGTCATAGGATAACACATGGGCACATGGGATAACATATTGAATAATCACTATCTGTGATAAGCTTGTTCACGAATTCATTCTCTTCAAACCTCCTGAGCACCTGCTGAGCCACCTCATTGAGCTTTCCCTATAAATCCTTTCATCATATGTACTCGAAATGTAGAATATGCAATAGGTAATCATTCTCGTAGCGGTTTTGTACGAGCTTTGTAGGTCTTCCTTCTGTTACTTCCCTCCGTCGTTTCAAAATTATTTAACATGCTACATCGTTTTGGAAATCCAGTAAAAGATTGTCGAAATCCATATTTACGCACTACTCGATACTATGACCAAAATAACCTCGAAGTGCAATGATCCGATCAGCTGATTCAAATAAAATCCGCCATGTTGCCTCTTAGCATCCTCTTAGCAGTGGTCCGGTGGTGTTTAATTTTGACAGCTACTAATCAATTGCTTAGCATCCTCTTAGCGCTAAATAGCTATTATGAATAAGAATTTTGCTAATCACTTGCTTAGCAATTGATTAAAGTTTTATGAATAAGACTGATAATAATTATTATTTCCATTTTTTGCCGCGGGACTTCTTTCGTGAGGCGGATTCTAGGTAGGTACAGCATGCTGCTGCCAACTACTTAATTGCACAGTAGGGCTTATAATAAGGCCCTTGTATCGGCCATTTTGTCCTTACTCACGAGTACATGTGGGAAGACAAGCGTAGGCTGGCTCCACAGTCACGGTATCGAGTGACTCAAAACTTTATCTGACTCATTACAAAACGAGTTCTAACTTCAACTTTAAACCTTTTAGCCAGTTCTTGTATTTTGAACCTTATTCCGAGTGAGATAACGTTCTTAATACAACATTAACAACTTAGGGTTAGAGTTTAAAATTAGATTTTGCGTCTAGAAAAATGGCTCGATGGTGGATCACCATTACTTTTGGAATAAGGTTGGAAAAATCTCGAACATTTGCCAGAGTGCAGTTCCTATTGAGTATTCTGTGTAGTGCAGTGTAAAGTCACCCGCTTGCACATCCAAAGTCCTTTCACCGTAATTTTACATCTGATTGTGCATTACGTCAACTTCACAATGAATGCATTCTCATTCTATTTAGGTTGCTGTTGAGTTGCTGCCACTGACAGGACTGTTAAAATTTGATCACTGTGATGATGTGATCTTTATTGTCGTTATAATAAGGTTCTGCTGTCAGAAGTAAAATAACAGCTGTGAACGGACTGTACTATGTTAACAATTTTACATTTGACTTTATATAGTAGCAATAAGGGTGAATTTCGTAATTCCGCTGACGTGCAGTTGGCCGAACAACGTTCGAAGTATCTTGCATCGTGCCGAGGGGGCGACACAAACCGGTCCCTGGTCCCCGGGGTAATCGCGCACGTCCCGACATTTTAAGTAGAACGGCTTTGATATAAACTACACATAGGTACGGTAGGAGTACCTATAGGTAAGATTGAGGACTTCCTTTGTTTAAATATGAAGCTGGACGTGAATCCTATATTTTTTTTTTGTACTAGCTGCAGCATTATGTAGTGTTTTTAAGTTATTAAGTATAGTTGTTATTACTGCTTATTTTTAATATAACTACTGTTTTTTTTGCCTTACTAAATAAATTGAAACAAAGGGACATCGACGAGCAAACTGTTTCTATGAATTTAGTGTAAAAAAAGTTTTCATAAAAAAGTGCAATATCTACACGGTCAAAATGAATGGAACAGCTGTTTTTTTTTTTTAATTACAGAAAAAAGTTTATTCGCTGCAGGGTCTAGAATCGTATGCTGAATTCATGGTAACAGTTTGCGCGTCCGCGTCGTCCCTTACACCGTGTAATATTAAAACCTTTTTCTTTTGTGTCGGGGAACATGCATTTGTAGTTGGCACATACGGCAACGCCCGGAGAAACGGTGAGGTTTTAAGGGATCCGTACCCATTTTTTTTAAATAAGTACGCCATCTGTGCTTACGAATCTACAATCTGACCATTTTGAAAAAATGAAAACAAAATCCCGTGCACATGATGACCACGCAGCTGCGTCCTTGAGTAAAACAAAAGAGGATCCTTTTCAGGTCGACTAATAATAATAATAAAGCGCTGCAAGCAGGAATAGTCCTTACGGTGGTCAGATATACATTTTGGCGTTAGTACAGACGCCAGTACATCAACCTACTACAAGCTGTCAAATTTCTTTAATATATTTTCAACTTTATCGCCAAAGCATTAAGGTTCAAGGTTAATTGGGAAAATTTTACAGTTTCGGGTAGTTTGACCTGCTGGCGTCTGTTATAGATCCGCTGTTATTATATTACCTAGAGGGGGGCCTTGAGGACTTTTCACTTATACAGGGTCAAATTAAATTAGCTAGCGAAACTCTGCAGACCTAATGAAATAAAATGATTTGATTTTTTTTGGGGGTCAACGTCATACGATTTTCGCATTTTATAACGTATTTTTTTTAATTTGCGGAATGGGCTTGCTCTTAACCTCGATCACGCCTGACGGCCTGATGGAGTGCGATGGATGAGGTCTTTGATGGAACGAGCGTGTCCAGGAGATGCCTGTTCACTCTTGTTTCGAAGGAGGACGGGTTAAAGGTGGAAGGGAACACAGACGCCAGCAGAGTTCCACACTTTGGCTGTGCATAATCAGCCTATAATGTTCCCACTGCTAGGACACAGGCCTTCTCTCGGTGAGAGGGAGTGGGTCGTCATCAACCACGCGGGCCCAGTGCGGTTTGGTGGATGTCACAATGTCTTTGAATTTTTGGTTCTAGAATATGCCGGTTTCCTCACGATATTTTCTTTCACCGTTTTGAGAGCAGTGGTGATGAAATTATTTATACAAAGTAAAGCGCTTGCCAGGGTTCGAATTTAGGACCTACAACTGCTAAGTCGGGGCCGGGGATGGGTTAAATGTGGAAGGGAACACAGATGCTGCCACCAGTCGATATGCATTTAAGCGGAAATTACAGAGTTATTTTCGAAACAAATAGCTTAAAGTCAACTCAACACCTCTCACCCTTGATTTAGTATGTATTATAGTAATAGTAAGTATGTATACATAGGTATAACCTATTTATGTATTTTTATACTTAGTTTTAAGAGTTTTTTTTATCATTGTTCCTCTCAACTAAAACACCTGCCATTTAATCTCTTCACCACCCTTGGTTGACTGGTAGAGAATGCCCAAGTCCGCCTTTGTACCTTTTTGTGCGAAAAGTTTAAATAAAAAAAACTTGAGAGGTGTCAAGGGACACCCGGATGGAACGAAGGATAACTGGCTTGCTTTCTATAAGAGGGAGAGAGACAGACAGACAGAGAAACACGCGCACGCCGCACGGCTTACAAAAAGTGTCGTTCCAACTTTTGTTCTTAATTTTTTCCGTCTAGCCTCCTTTCCCAACGCGCGATAAGGAAGTTCGTTCCAATAAAAAAATGCTGGCGGAGGAGAGTTCCACACTTTGGCTGTGCGCATAGTTTATAATCATCATTTTTGGTACTCACCGTTGAAAGTAAGTAAGGACGGCAATAAAATGTAGATCCATCTTTGTTCTATTGACCAGTCGGACATGGGGTATTTCCGCATCATGTAAGCAAACCAGAACTGGAAATAATAAATAAAGGCAATGTTATCATTCTTCAACCATATTTCTCTAAGGGGTAGACCGGCCTACAGCCATAATCCAGACATTTAGACCAAAAACGACATAACACTTTGCTTCTCCCGGGAATCGAAACCAGGACCCCAGGCTCAAAAGTCGCGCTTGCGATCCCAAAGACTCCTCGGTTTTATTAGTGAGGGCCGTGAAGGCTGATTTAAAAAAGATGACGTTAAGTGCTGAGTACTCTCATCTTTTCTGCTAATAACAATACATTGAAACCAGTCTATGTTATGGCTATACCTACACCTCACTTTGAATGATAAATAACAATTTTATTATTATAAAAATACTAGCTGCGCCCCGCGGTTGCCCCCGCATAAGTTTCGATCCCGTGGGAATATCGGGATAAAAAGTATCCTATATGTTAATCCTGGTTATAAACCACCTGTGTATCACATCCAAATTAGTTCAGTAGTTTTTGCGTCAAAGAGTAACAAACATACAAACATCCATCCATCCATACAAACTTTCACGTTTATAATATTATGTAGGAAGTAGGATTTTATTAATAACTTACGGTCATGAAGAATGACGTCATCACAAATATAAACCTAAACCACGTCTCCATTTGTGTAAATGCTGGATTGTAAGTTTTGAACTGAAAATAAAAACACATCGTTACTTTTTGTTCATTGTTATATCTAATTAGGTTTGCAAGACCCATTGAATACCCCTTTAGGGGTTAACCATCATCATCATTTCATCCGAAAGACGTTCTCTACTGGACACAGGCCTCCCCCAAGCACCGCCACTTCGACCGATTCTGTGTGTCTCGCATCCAGCGGACTCCGGACTGCGGCCTTCACCAGAAGGCCAATTCTCGTAATTTAAAACGTTCAAAATCTAGTCGCTGTCTCATCTAAGCGACAAACAAATGTCAAAAACTTGTCAAAATGTAGGGAAATTAGAAGATTTTTTTTTTCATATTCATATTCATTTATTGCGAAAATGGGTAATATAGGTAGGTAACATCAAAATATAGTCTCTCCATAATCCGCCTGAAGGCATGCAATTTTACAAATTATGACTCTACTGATTGAGAGATCTTTCTCTCTTTTTGACAGATTGAGACTGAACTGAATCAGACCGTGAACGGTCTTAAAATTACGAGAATTGCCCCTCAGGTCTTCAGTCCACCTTGTGAGAGGCCTTTCAACGCTACGTCTTCCGCCACGCGGTCGCCACTCCAAACGCAAGCAATGTGCCCTGCCCACTAACACTTAAAGTTTGGCAATTATTCTATGCTATGTCGGTTACTTTGATTCTCCTGCGGATCTCTTATTATATTCTCTCTCTTCTCATATTATATTATATTTCTGATTCGATCACGCAGGGAAACTCCAAGCATAGCCCTCTCCTTTGCCCATAAGTGTTAATTCGAACTTATATTTGGATAAATTTTAAAAAAGCTGTGACGCATTCTTGGGGTGTCTTTAACCTTCTATAAAATCTACCCTAAATCGTTTTCGACATAACCCGAAGTCTTTTGAAGTGACAATTTTAGTCCACAACGTTGTACAAAACTTGGATTATGCTTTGAACCTCTTTTATATTCTTCCACAGAACCTTTGTTTGCTGTCTTCTCTGGCCGGTTTGCACAAAAGGCCTCCTTACCAGTATTGACTTGGCCTGCCTTGATGACGATGAATGCGTAGTAATTCTAACATGACCACATGCTTTCTTTAAAATGGCCTTCCTACTCCAATGTTGGTACAGCAGTGCGATTCTGTAACCACCTCACCGTGAAAACTTAGGTCAAGTGGGCGTGGAGTGAACTGTTATTCCAATTAATGCTAAGGGATTGACACTACTGACAGCTCACTCTAAGCTCACTTCACCTAACTTTTCACGGTGAGATTTTTATAGAATCGATCGGCTGTATTTTTATCTCACGAAGCGACGCGCGCTTTACATGTAGTAACCAAGTGTACAATACAAACACGCTGTGAATCTGTGCGTGTAGACGAGAAGCGTCAGCACATAAATCACGTCAGCACATAAATCACACACGCATACACACCCCCACACCCCCTCACAGTCCTCACACACACACAAACACACTTCCGACTTTGGCATTGTCTCGGACGGTACCGAAGCTCCTGCGCTCACACACACATTCACAGCGTGTTTGTATACTTGATAACTACAAGGAAACTATGTGAGAAATTTACTACACTTTGACCTCGATACTTACATAGAATATGATGTCCCTAATAATATATCGGTGGTGGAACTCCTTGAGCCCAAAAAAGTTAATATTAAATACGTAGTGCGTGTAGTCCAACCACAAGATGTGTAAGATCATCACCTCGTCGCAGATACGCTTCTTGCACTTTAGATGTTGAGTCCTAGAATTGAAAAAAAAAATACATAAACGTCTCGACACACCGAACGGTTATAACGCAGTCCTCATAACAATTAAAAAATTAATGAGTGCAGACGTTCAGTATCTTGGTAGGACATAACTTCATAAGATCTGGGGATCTAAAACTTATTATTTATTAAAAACGGACAACTGCATTTCCCTATATATTTGTTATTCGAGTCTGTAGCTGAAAATCAGCGTCAGGTACTTTCAACACAACGTATAGGTACAACATACTTTGTGTTGTCATCTGACATTATGCTGAACTGAGGCCCTTTTAGCATTATAAGCATTGAATTATTTCTTTCTTTTTATAGTTTTATGGTGTTTTTGTTCTTATGCCAATAAACGCATTTTTCTTACAAAACTTTGAATGTAAAGTTGGTAACTTGGGATTTCATGGATATGTAACATTTTGGTCTCTACCAAGAAATGTACGAAGATTTCGCCAACATCAATCTTCTTCGCCGTTTTTTCTGAAATTTCTTTATCAACCATCTTCTTCATCTTGTCAAGCTAAGGTAATTGATCTAATAAACTGTGATAAGTCTTACCTATTAGGAGCGTCAGCTTCGGATAATATCTCTTCCGCGCTATGGTCTGCCAACACGCCTTCTATCGAAATACTAACTTGGAAGCTCTTATCGAATATCTCCTCTGAAAATAGAAACCATTTATTAATGACTAGCTGACCTGGTAAACTTCGTACCGCCTCAGAATCAAGAAAATGAATAGGTAAGCTTTATTATTATTTATATCGTGAATTTTTGCTTCAAGCGTACATTTGGCGCCTTGCTGTGTAGGTGGAGGGGGCCCTGGTATATAGTAATCTAGTCTGGTATATAGTGCTAGAGACTAGAGAGCCTTACCGTCATCATTGTTGGTCAGTATCTCCGCCATGAGCCACAGTTGCTGCGCACGAAGACCTAAGGCCTTGCTGTGCAGGTGGAACGGGCCCTGGTATATGGTGCTACCGTTCGTCAGCACGGAGGAGGCTGTGATTGAGGTCGTCATAGTCGGTGATGGCCCTTAAACATTTAGGGATATTTTTAAAAGATATGTATTAAATTGAACCCTAGATAATTTTATTTTAAAATTTTGATAGCCAATTAACTGAAACCAACGCGGTCGGCTACGGTTTTAACCTAACCTGAACCATTTCTTCGGGGTGCCCTAGCTTAGTCACTACGACCATATCGGCTTGCGCATGATTGGGCACAGTTCTAACCAAACCTAACTTATTTAGTCGGAGTGCCCTATCTTAGTTACTGCGACCATATTGGCTTCCGCGTGGTTAGTCACAGTTCTAACCGCAGAACAGATAAAACCTCTTTTATCTGTTCTGTGGTTCTAACCAAACCTAACCCATTTGAAATTTAGAAACTAACAATATTGGTCGTGGAGCTTAGTTACTGTGACGAACTCCGAGGAAAGGCATTTATGAAAAAAAGCGTGAATAATTAGAATCACAAAAAGTGAAATATTTCCCTTTTAGGAACGGAGATGGTGTTGGTGGTGATATATACTATAATATGTATAATTGTATATGTATACAACGTGGCGCTACAATGGCGACAGTAATTTAACACACGGGTAGGGCTAGTGGCCAGTAATCATAAAAATTATGACAACATAAAAAAATCGTAACTTGAAAACTTCCACCTGCGCCGCGCGCCGACATAGGGGTCTCTCTCTTTCCTTCAATTCGCCTTCTCTTTGCTCGTTAATTGTTTTAATTACATTGATGCGATGTTATGATCCGTGACCCCGGCAAATGACCCCTGCGCTACAGTTCTTTAAGTCAGGTTGCTCTAAGATGCTATTTTATAAAATTGTTAATAAATAAATAAATATTAATGTTTATTTAAATTAAAATATATTCATAAAACTACGACGCAAAACCGTATACGTGTGTTAAATTAATGTCGCCATTAAAGCGCCACGCTGTATAATAAAACTTTATTTCACAAAAATACAGATTTAACAAGTTTTATATATATACAGTTTAAATGAGCTTTGGTAAGATCACAATGCAATACAATCTAAGAACTGAAATCTGTACACAATATGGTAAACCCTGCCTCTCAAACTAAGTATAATCCTGTATCTTGAGAGACAGTGATTCAGACAATGTTTAAGATTTTGTTACTTAGTGTGTAGTATTGGTGTTGAGTAAAGGCAGTTTTGTGAGGGGTACTTAAGGGTAGTTTCTTCCTTTTTTTAGGGTCAGTTGGGGGAACGCCAGCGTGTTTTCTAACAGTAGACTGCAGTACAAAAAGCTGGCGCACTGAAAGTACTTTGGAATCAGCGTAACGTATAGTTGCGTAGTGGGATAGCGATAAGGTTTGCGCGACATCACCTTCAGTACGGCTCTCTGCGCTCTTTCCATCCTCAGGAGACTGGTTTTATTTGCACCACCCCATACAGAGATGCAATATCCAATGACGGATTGACATAATGCATAGGACACCATCTTCAGGGTTTCAGGCGCAGCCGAGTCTCTAAGGGATTTGAAAATATGCAAAAGTTTCGTAGTTCTAGTGGTAATGGCATCAACCTGTTTGTCCCATCGTAATCCTCCGTCTATTTGGACACCTAGATATTTTACATCATCAGTTCTTGTAAGTGTCGGACATAAGCATTGTGGGGATTGTTTGGAACAAGTGTGCGCTGTTATAGAAAAATATTTGTCGGGTAAGTTGTTACGCCGGATAACGAATGGAATGTACGATGTTTTATCGCAGTTTAGGATAAGTAGGTTTAGGTTGAGCCATTTCATGATACTTGTTATTGCCACTTCTGCGTATCGCTTAACGCTATCCAAGTTGGTCTGTGAACTATGATTGCGGTGTCGTCTGCATACGCAATGATCTTGGAGTTGGGGATGATAATTCTGCACAGCTCATTAGGAAGAGGGTGGGGCCTAAAATGCTTCCCTGAGGCACACCGTAAGTGGGTGATACTTCTTCACTTATATGCTCTCCAATTTTTACTCGTTGGGTCCGGTTTTTAAGGTAGTCTTTCAAAATTTCGAGGGTGATTCCTCGTACCCCTAGGAGCTCCATTTTAGAGATAAGTTTGGGAACAGAGACTGTCAAATGCTTTGGAAAGGTCTAGGAAGATCCCTAGACTTTTAACTCTATTGTCAAGATTCTTAGCAACCAATTGCGTCAGCTCAAGAACTGCATCTTTACTTGAGATTGCTGTGCGAAAACCATACCGATTATCAGCTATGAGCTGATGTTTGTTGAGGATTTTTTTTAAACCATTAATCTGGATCCTTTCTAGTATCTTAGAGAGAGTGTGAGAGAGAGAGAGAGTGCTGATATAACCGATATGGGTCTGTAATTGTTGACACAGTTTCTGTTACCTTCCTTATGAATCGGATGGATGATAGCTTTTTTAGCGCATCAGGAAAGATGGTACTTAGGTGATTTTTTATGATGAAGATTGAGTGGAAGTTATAGCAGGAACCGATAAATCAATTTGATTGAATTCGTTTTATTAAAATTCCGTTTCTACCGCCCGTTTCGATACAAACTCATTTACGTATCGCCACTGAATACTTTATCATACTTATAAGATGGTTTAAATATTTAGCTACATACTTACAGGTTACTGGAATAAGTGCCTAATAATCAAATTAAACTCATGTAATGCCTATTAGGTATAGTGATTGCGCGTTTATAATTAATAGCGGTTTTGAATAGCAAACTTAAATTATTTAAAATTGTAATAATTTAAGTATGTTAACAAACAAAATATAGTTAATTATTCTCTAGTTACTTCAGTCTAATTTATACCGGCAGTTATTTCAAGACGCAATTTCGGCACGTTTATAATTATCACTTTGTCGTTTTAACGGATAATTATGATAATTTCAATATAATTAAATCAAGAAACCATTGCAGCGCGCGGTAGGTATTTGAATATATATTTAGGCTATAAAACCGACAAAAAGTAAGAAAGAAAGAAAAAAACTAAATTATGTAAAGAAAACAAAAGTACCTACTACTACTAATAAAATGTAAAATATCTTACCTGCCAGTCCTATAAATACTCCTAAGCCGAAACAAGCGAAAAACGCAATAAATACCATCACAAACTCCCCTTTGTGCATCGAATATATTCTCATTTGAACAGACCTGGAAATATGCAAGATAATTGTTAGGTAGGTATACATAGGTACTTACTTAGTAGTGGTAAAAATAAAATAATCAAAAGTTTAATGCGTCTTTAGAGAAAAAAAAAAACAAAATAGGTACGTGAATATGGTAACTACATGGGTAGTTATAAAAAAAAAATATACCTTAAATGTGACCCCCAAACTAAAAGAATCCTGTCTTACATATAAGGGAAGTTATATCTATGTAAATATTTAATTACGCAGTTACATAGGGTACTACAAAAATAGTTAAAAAAAAACTGATAAAATACCTTTCACATCGATCGTGATGATATGCCGGCGCGATATATTTATTAAATTCGCTGAACAAATCACTGAATTGCGACAATGTGTTACGAATCTTATAGTTCCAGCCGCCTGATGGCAGATGGTAAGAATATCCAACATTCGCTGTATCCATCTTTGCTAAATTATTTAACACTCACTAAGAACTAAAATGTGGTTAAATGAAAAGGTTTTACGAAACAATAATTGCGGAATATGAAAATTGTAATAGGATACTTGTTTGCCCTACATTTGGTTCGAGTTGTTTACAAGCAAATTATTGATTTTCGCGCTGATGGTCGGTGCTGCCATACTTTACGATAGGGAGGGAAAATGACGTGGCATGCGGAGGGATTGAAATTGTATCGACTATAATATTGTAGCTACCTATTTGTATCTTTGAATAAATGCAATGCCAGTAAGTGGTGATCTCATTTTTATTTTAAGCTCTATCTCCATATATTTAAAAGCACAGATTGCTTGGTTTACTGGCGTTCTTTAAACCGATTGATTGAAGCTGTTGCAGCTTATTTTTCTTGGCTATTGTTACTTGTACTTCTATTTCGATATAGTTAAAGGTAATCATTCAATTAACACGGTACGAGTCATTTTTAGAGGAATGATGAGGGTGTACGAAACGCCATCTTCACGAGCGCCATCTTGTGGTGAATTCTATGATTGAATTACACATTAAAGCATCCTGTGTCTCAAGATTTTTTTCCTTGCCTACATGTATCAGCTGTCATTCGTAGATCTTTGACAGTCGTTACCATAAACTAAAGTGTAGGTATATTGGGTCGTTACGGGTAGTCCAAATCCCGAAAGTCTAACCACCAATCAACTATTCCTACCAAAAGGTATGTTACCCAGTAACTGCGTTGTAGTCAAATAGGCAGTCGCTCTATGTAAAATACTGGTATTCATCTGCAACCGGTTAGACTGGAATCCGACCCCATGTTGTTGTAAAAGGCTAGGCAGATGATGAGTCATTCTTACAAACTGGATTTATGATATAACGCAATGAATGATTGTACAGACGCCAGCACATCAAGCTACTACAATCTGTCAGATTTCTTTAATAGATTTTCGACTTTATTGCTATAATGCATTAAATTCAATGTTGATTGGGAAAATCTGACAGTTTCGGGTAGGTTGACCTGCTGGCGTCCGTACCTAAGTAAAAAGAGGTATTCAGATTTTTTCCCCAATTAGAGTATTTTTTCTATTATGTATAAAACATTGTTTATTTAATTTGTTATAAGTACTGATAGAGGGAGAAAATTGTGGTCACATTAAAATTCGTTTCTTAAACCCAGATTTGACAGGTGTAATGTCAAATTTCCAAATATTTATACTAAAAAAACGCAAACACAAAAGACTTAAATGTTAGGTTAGAGTATCTGGGATTTAAAAAAACGAACTTTACAAATCTACGCACGCAAAGAGCCGCACACGTAGAAGTGTTTAGCGTAGTAGGTATTTCTTCTACATATTTAGGTTTGTTTTGACTGGACAGCGGAAGGGTGACTGTAATTTACGCAGTATTAATTATATTTGGGATAAAAATGACCTATATTAAAAATAACATAAATCGATTTAGTAAACGATTCTGGAAAAACTGCTTTCATAATGTCCTTTAATTCAGGTACAGTCACGAGCAAAAGTATGTATACACTCGGCCTAATTCAAAAGCAATTTACTCCTTTATTTTTTAACTAGCTTCTGCCCGCGGCTTCGCCCGCGTGGATGTCGGAAATTATCCCACGGGAACGTGCTAATGTGCTTCCCCAGGATGCCATCTATCTCGCGGGCCCTTTGTGGCTAATTACAATAGAAAACCAATTGTGTCTCATTAGTGGTGATTAAGAGCGTACCTATATGATATCTTCACCTAAGTACCTACCTAATTAAAAAAAAAAAAACTCAATAACAGAAAATAAAATACCTACCAACCTAAATAAACTTATTACTGATGATAACTAATCTAAACTCAATAAATAAGCAAACTCCCTAAAAACTAATATCTATACGAATGACTAATCCTACCTAACAGTATTATAAAATAACCTACGGTCACTACTATCAAATATACTACCTATACTTTAAAATTAAAATCTATACCTAGGTACGACTTATAAAAATAACTCTAAAAACTAAAAGGAATAAAAAGGTCGCACAGATAATACTGCGGGTGACGTAACCTACGACAAACTTATTATTTGCGGTTGGTACAGTAATCGGGTCTAGGAATCGAACCGCAAAATTAAGTTTGTTTTTTATTGTATGTACTTTTCCGGGATAAAAAGTACCCAGTGTGGTGCCCAGGATATTAAAGAATAATTATACCAAGTTCCATCGTAATCGAACCGGTAGTTTTTGCGTGATGCCTGAACAAACAGACAGACAGACAGACAAAAAATTTTTTAATCACATTTTTGGGTTCGGTGTCGGTCTAGTAACACCCCCTGCCATTTATTTTTTTGATATTTTCAATGTACAGAATTTTCACTTCTACAAATTTATTATAAGTATAGATATAGATGAAATTTTATGTTGGTACGAACATAGCATTTTAGAACCCATAGGTTTATGTAATGTGTCGTATTTCAACGTTGCATTCGTTGTTTCAGGAACAAATCGCAATTGAAAGTTGCCACGTGTTGACATATTGGTGCTCGTGACTGTACACATTATATATATACATTATATGTATACACGCTACGCAAGTAGTACGTCACAACTTGGCTAAATAACCAAGTTTTCTTCGTCTTGTCTCTTTTTCGCTCCCGATAATAGGCTAGATGCCTAAAAAAATGCGTAATTAGTCCGTCAGTTAGATTATCAAAAAATATTGGACCCGTATTTTTTCTTTTGTCAATTATATAAAAAATTATGAAGATATCGCCCGTTAAAGTTCCGCGTGACGTCACGCCTTGCTACACTTTTTAAGAAGGCGTGACGCGTCCAAATTTTGACGCGCTTTATCTTTGTAATTTTTTGTTTGATTGACAAAAGAAAAAATACGTGTCCATTATTTTTCGATAATCTAACTGACGGACTAAATATAATAATCATTTTTTTACCCAGGAAACTACCCTATTACGACATGCTGTCCTACTTCCACGTGTTATCTAATAGTGTGACATTGTGACGTTTTCGAAGATCGAATGTTGGATAGGTTATCTATTTACGTCCTCTTATTTATATTGTACAATATCATTGACGTAAGGTGATATAAGTTTTTCAGATTACAGTCCGGCCATCTGTCAATGTGAAAATTCTAGTAGCTAATATTCATGAAATTCGCAAAACACGTATTAGTTTGGATGACAGGCGCCAAGAACGCATTCTCTCGTCGACCGCACTGTATGGCTCACTGCAACGGATGTGCTTGAATAACTTGATATATTCAAGTAACAGTGTCCTTGGAGTTTCTTGCCCGTTCTTCTCCATAGAGATCTACGTTTTGGAATGGGCAACTAGCTTCAACTTTCTGACTAACTGACCGACTATTTAATTTTGACAATTCCAAAGTGCCTGTAAACGTTGAGTTTGAGTTATGTAGTATTTCTTAGCAGGACTTTTAAAGTGGTGTAATGAAATACTTGTATTATAATTAAATTATTTATTCAACATTAAGCCTTCACATGCAAAACACTTATAATAAAAGTTTAGACGAATACATTTTAACAAATAAGATAATCTAAATTCGAGTGGTTTCAAAATATAAATAGGAACAATTATATAAATAATAATGTAGGTGCCTACCGTCAGCAACACAATTAATTTAAACGTTTTATAGATTTTTTTGGTATAAAAGTACACAGCACAGCACATTAATACATTCATCATTCATTGATACATTTCTAGAGAGATTAAAAGAAGGTATTTTTAAGTAGATTGTGTTGCCAACTGTACTTAATAAATACAAACGACAAAGGAATGTAAGGCGTAATAATGGTGTTCTTAAAGGTAACTTTGCATAATTTTTCCTAGAGGTAAACTCTTAACTTAGGGTTGTGCGATTTTTCGGTTTGTATTTTTATTTATCGCACATTTAATTCTGTTAATTATATTTGTATTTTTAATGGTAACTTTTACCATTGAGATTTTAATTATTTCTTTTTAACTTTTTTTCTGCAATTCCATACAATGCTATTCATATTTTCCATATAATCTACGTCTAACGAGAGAATGCCTGCCTGACCACCTGTCAGTGCGACAAGTCTAGTTCCTAACTAATTATAGCTTGACCAAAACCGCTGTACCGCGCCTTAGGTAAGTGCGCGGCGAGACGGGGGGCAGTGCAGGCCGCTCATTCGTCATCGCTCATGGCGTCCCGCCCCCCGCCTCGCCGCGCTTTCCTCCCGCCTCGCCGCGCATTCTAGTACAGCAGTTTCGGTCAAACTATAACATCAAATTCGTTAAACACGTATTCGTTTGTATGAAGCTGACAGGTGTCAAGAATGCATTCTCTCGTCGGCTACACTTTATATACTAACATTGTTATACAAACTGTCGAAACTTTCCACATTTTGATTAAATTTACTTATTTTTAGACATCTTGCCTTTATTTTTAGGCTAAATACGCATTATTTATACGCGCCGATTAGGGCTATAATCATTGCAGACTTAGTCGTTACAGCGTAGGCTATACTCGTAGATTAACCAACACCCTGATTGCGAAACACACCAATCGCAATCTGATTCATTTTAAAGGACATTGCTAATCCATTGCTTTATGCGAAAAAAATCTGCTCGCCAACGTAAATACCGCAATGAATGTTGTTGAACTATCAAAATGAAAACCACTACTAATGTTAGTGTGTTACTTAAAATCTTTGTGCGTATTTCGTATACAGATTTAGATCCAGTTTCTAAATCATAATTTTATAGTATGGCCACACATCATTATGGTAACATAAAATATATTTAATTGTACTAATTCTAAAACGTGATGCTTAAATACAAAACCAACATTTTGTATATTTAAAAAATAATTTATCGATATTTTTATTATTAAAATAAATCAATAAGTACAATAATTTTGCCGAATAATATATTCTAATAAAATAGTTATTTTTTTGTGACAGTATGTATGTTAGCTTTGGCTCCACATATGCACTACTTACCTAATTTGGCAAATATTATAAGATACACACTTTAAAAGCTATAAATGCTAATAAATAATATCTAAAGTATTTAAAAGATTTCATAGAAATACATAAATGGATAGAAATAGAGAAAAGACAGGAGACTTAAAAATATAGAAAATAAATTGCACCAATAAGAATCGATACTCGTAGCGATTATCGAGTTGTTACTTTATCGATTATGCTTAATTGTATTTACATATATTTATGTCAGTATCAAATCTCGAACGTACTGTCCTGAATACAGAGGAGTAATAACATGAGAGTATGTGAATTTGATTGACGTAGTGAATGTAATGTAAAGTAGATGTAATACCCATAGATATTATTTATATTGTGTAATGCACTTAAGATTATGACTTGATTTACGTTGTTATACGTAAAAGTTTCCATATGAAGCAACATATAAAACTTTGTCATAAGAAAATGAAAAATAAATGAAGACATGATATTCTGTATTTTTTTAAATAATCGGAGAACTATGTTTTGGAGACTAGCTCGCTTCTTAGGTATACTGTTAAATAAAATTAATAATATTACTTTTGACCAACAACTTAAGGTTACCAATAGTTTAAGCTCAATTTTTAACCGACTTCAAAAATAGGAGGAGGTTCTCAATTCTCATGTTTTTATATATTTTTTTACATCATTTTATTTCATACTATTTTAAACAGCAGAACACAATTTGTTTCAACAAAAATCCTGGGTGAGTTTATATGTACTTAACAATTTGCGTATTTTTACAAGCATTTATTTAACTTGTTTCAAATATAATTTGAAGGTTTCGTAATTAATTCCGGCCGTAATTTTGTTATGTGAGATCCTTTTTTCGATTTGGATACTCTCAATATGACAAAGGAGATAAAGAATCACGGATGAATTTATAATAATAAGTTTATTGTACAAAGAAAAAACACAAGATTAGACATACAATAAACATGATTGTACAAGCAGTGGGCAGAGGCAAGTTGAACAGCAGGCTCCTGAATTAAGTAAAAGTATACTTGTATCTCAGTTTGTAAAAGAAATCCGATTAATTTTATTACTAGCTTGACCAGAGCTTCGCCCGCGTTGAAATTGGAAATTATCCCACGGGAACGCGCTACCGGGACGAAAGTAGCCTAAGTCCTTCCCCAGGATGCCATCTATCTCCTTGACAAATTTTATCGAAATTCGTTCAGTGGTTTAGGTGTGAAAAGGTAACATACAGACATAGTTACTTTTGTAATGTATAATCTTAGTACGGATGCGACGAAAATTCCTGGTTGCTCACCTGACGTAGACCGCAACTTATAACAACTGTGTTGTCAAATCGACTTTCACATACCCGCCAAAAGTTCAGCGCAGACCATTGAAGTGACACAATTAAAAATTAAGTTTATTCACACTTACATTAAGGTTCACAATTGTATAAGGAAATATGTCACTTTAGGAGTACCCTGCGGTTCAAACGAAGACAGTCATCTTTGGCATGGCGAAATTAAATCAGTTTTTTACACTCACATCTCTTAAATTGAAATGGTCTGCAATGCACTCTCTCTTATGAGCGTGCATTCTAAAAGCTGGCAACGTCGCAAATAGCTGTCAAATATTTACTTTTGTCTTATTCATATTACTGTATGGAGATATAAAATATTGATCTCAGTAATATTAACAAATGAATAAAAACAGGTTAGTATTTGACAGCTATTGGCGACGTTGCCAACTTTCAGAATGCGCAGTCCTTACTTCACCTACATCTATCTACATAGGAACGTTTACTCTCCACTACATGTACGTACAAGTAGGATGTGGACATACTATTACTTGGTCGCAGGAGCGTCGGTCGCGGCCGCAGTCACGTTGGGCGCAGCTGTAGTGACGTCAGAGGGAGCTGTGACGTCAGAGGTTGTGTTATCTGAGCGAGCGATTGGAGTAGGTGGGGCGGGAGTTATTTGTGACAGTGGGGATTTACCTGTGTGAGAAAATAAATAAATGATTATTTGGTAATGAAATTATGCTAAAAATAATAATTAATTAATGGAATTGGGCTGGACACATCTGCATGTCAGACGATCAATGGGCCAAACGTACGACCCAGTGGGTCCCGCTTAATGGAAAACGACATCGCGGCAGGCCCAGACGGAGATGGCGGGATGACCTGGACTCCTTTCATAAAGATTGGTCCTTGGCAGCTCTGGACAGAGAGAGAGAGAGTAGGTAGGCCGTTGCCCAACAGTGGGACATAAAGGACTAATAAAAAAAAAATCTTAATAAAATAGCCTCCACGAGTTAAAAAAAGGCATGCCTCCTTGTAGTTAGTTAGCCCCACAGACATAAACTTCTCTCCTAACTGAGTTTGTTTATCTCTGCAGCAAAATTTCATAGAACGATTGCTCGTTTTCGAAATAAAGTTAACTATATTGCCTTATCAAATATTTTATAAACAAATGCCCGGTTCCTATCACAGAAATCAGAAGGCCAATTCTCGTACTTATAAAACGTTCAAAATCAAGTCGCAATCTCATCTTAGCGACAATCAATCAAAACATAAAACTAAGATGAAACTAAACACATGGCTTCAAACACTGGATTACCCACAGACTGAAAACTTACTTATAGAACTATGATCGTGATAATCGAATAGTAATGGAGGCAAACAAACTCAAATATTACCCAAAGTCCAGCCACCAAGCACAAACTCTCTCACACACACACAAAACACAGCAAATACACACATACATGAACACAAACCACTCAAGAGCATGCATGCACTAAATTCATTTAATTTTAACGTTATTTTAATATTATAGCATAAATTGTTAATTTCCAAAAACGGGTGAAGACACTGACTCCTGTAACACCACTCCGCACAGGAGTCCGGGCCTCAAATTAAAATGTAACACCTTTATTTATGTCAATAAAACTTTATTATTATTAATCAATGTCAAAAACTTGGAAAATGATTATATTTTTGACAGATCGTGACTGAGCTAAGAACGCGGACGTTCTTAAAAATACGGGAATAAAAAAAATGCCTCAGGCGTAATATGGTTGAACTTTCTCTATTATTTTAACAACTTTATGTAATTACCCATATTAGCAAATAAATGATTTTGAATTTGAATCATCCCTCTGATTTTTTAAAAATAATAATGGACCTAACCTTTTAAAGGCTTACTCAGTTTTAATTTATCAATATTAATACGTCTACAAAATACATACCAGAAACATAATCCTGGAACCACTTGCTGATACCGGTGGCGTGTTTGCTGACCCAGTCGATCCTGAAGGTGGCTGTGTCCACCAGCTTCTGAAGAGTCTGAGACATCGGCATCAACTGCTCCTTGTGTTTGAGGGCGAAGGTTTTTAGCTGGAAAGTAGAAAGAGGGATTTGTTAACACTTTTTTGTTAGGCCTTCAAATGGCACCTGACAAGTGTGCTGTCCAATTTTCTGTTGGCTGCTGTGACTGGACTAAACCAGGTAGCCAATTAAATTATACAGGTTTTCAGACATTATTAGTTTTATTTTTTTCTGGAACATTAATTCCTTGGTCAGTAAATGTGGAATAGTAATTTTATTTTTAGGTGCATCGTCTTCACATATAATTATGTATAATTAATGTCTGCAAAATATTGTAAAACATTTTAAAAGAGTAACGGTGGAGTTTCTTGCCCATTCTTCTTCATCTCCATACGAAAACTAACTTTTGGAAGGGGCGACTAGAATCAATTTTATTTTTGACGTTCAAAAGTGCCTTTTGTGTGCCTAATTGAAATAAATAATTTGACTTTGAATGAGTGTTCCAAATTAGGAGAAGCTGCATTTTTTTTTATATTGTAAAGCTAGACTGATGAGCAGAGCAGACCAGTGGTGGCCCAGTGGTAACGGCCACGACTTACGAGTCGTGGGTTCGAACCAAAGCAGTCACTTTGTGTAAATTATTTCATCATCAGTGTTCTCAAAACGGTGAAGGAAAACATTGTGAGGAAACCGGCATGTCCTAGAACCAGATATTTGAAGACATGTGACATTCATGTAAGTTGTATTTTTATAGTTTTTTTTTTGTTATATTCTTTTGTATTAAAATAACCATACTGCTTACTCCGGCAATTGCTAGTGACACTAATCACTATGTAACTCCGAATCTTGTTTATATTATCTTGGTTAATGTATAAAGAGAGAGCCCTGACACCCATAACACAAGTTTAATCTTAGCTTGGGTGCCAGAGGTTTAAACTCAGTTTTTTATAGTGCTATTTTTTGTTAAATTGTAAACATGGAAATAAAGCATTATTATTATCCACCAACCCGGACTGGGCCCGCGTGGTGGATTATGGCCCACTCCCTCTCACAGAGAGGAGATCTGTGTCCCAGCAGTGGGAACATTCTTGGCTGATTATGAAATGACAGATGATGAATTAAATATACAGGGTGTTATTGACAGCCCTCCGCAAACTGATAGGGTGGCTTCAGTACATCATATTAAGATGACCGGTACATGTAATTCTTTCAGGAACATTAAGGGAATCCAAAAAACCAGATTTGTTTTATTACCTCACACGCAACGTATCGTTACCGTGGCAAAACGCACGTAGCGGACGGCAGCGCAGCGAGCTTGAGCGAGGCTGTTTTCAGCTGTTTTATTTACATAAATGGAGTGTTGCATACAGATAACGTAATTTTACATTGAAATAAAGGAATATCAGCAGAAAAAACGGCATAATTTTTTTTTCCTGAGAAAATTTCCAGTGGCATACGATTCAGAATAAGGAGCTGAATCAATCCTGTGTTTTTGTGGAGGGCTGTCAATAACACCCTGTATACAATTATACATACCCTGCTAAGCTCTTCCTCAGTAGAAATAAACCCGAAGGAGCCACTCAACACTGCGGGGAAGGTGAAGGCGTCCATCTCAGTGAACTTGGTGTACACCAGGTGGAAGTTGTTCAGCAGGAAGTCTTGCGCCAGGCGCGTGCCGGTCGGGGCTTCCACGCTCCACGCCGCCACTGCGTACTGCTTGGGGATCTCCGATAGGGATTTTTCGAGAAGCCTGTAGAAAAAGAAGGAATTAAAATATATATATATATATTGTGACAATATCAGAAGGCCAATTCTCGTAATTTAAAACGTTCAAAATCTAGTCGCAGTCTCATCTCGGCGACAAACAAATGTCAAAAACTTGTCAAAATGTAGGGAAATTAGAAGTATTTTTTGACAGATTGAGACTGAGATCAGACTGTGAACGGTCTTAAAATTACGAGAATTGCCCCTCTGAACTATTTGCAAGGGAAAAATCATCCAAAACTACTTTTCAGTAAAAGTACTTTTAGCCTATGAAATTATGCAAAACTTTTGGCCTATGAAATCATGTTAAACTAGTTTACGACTTTAAAAAAATCTTTGATCAGTTTTGGTTGGCAAACCGAAATATCAAAAACTAATCAAACCACTAATTATGACATTTGACAAAAGAATATCATGTACTTGGCTTACTTCCGACACACGGAGGGGTATTGGTATGTAAATATGGTCACCCATCCACGGACCAACCGCGGCAAGCGTAGCTTAACCCATGCGGCTGTTATTACTTAGCCACAAGTCCCTCCCCAAATTAGGGTACCTAATTTCTTCAATACTCACATAGTAATAAGCGACTCTTCCCTGGTGCTGGGCAGGTTGTTGATGATGAGACTCTTCACGTTGGGGTCGGTGGAGTTCATGAACACGTTCCACAGGAAGTCGAACTCTGTTCTACCGCCGTGACGGAGCACCATGTTGTAGACTAAAGAGCGGAGGTAGCTGGGGATTCTGAAAACATAAGACAAAGACAATAAATAAAAAAACAAATATCGATGGTTTTGTTAAAAAAATATCTATGGTAAAGCATCTAGCGTTGGAAGGCGCGTCGAGTTTGTGAAAGAGATTGTCACAAAAGTGAGTGAGACAAAGGCGAAGCTCAACAAAACCAAACTTTGCGGTGGTGACGTGTTACTGTACTGTAGCAATCCTGCATTATTTGTAAAATAAAAGTCATTTCCATATTTTGGTCGGCCATAACCTTTTTTGTCTCTATATTGCGTGTGTCTATGGTTGAATTATGCATTCATGTTCAACCTCCTTTTTTTTTTAAATACTCGCCTAAGTAATAAAGTTTATCATTATAAGTTTTTCAAAACTACCCATTTTTTTTTTTTCATGATGGGAAATCATCAAATGGCTCCTCCCGCTCTGGGTGGAGCAGAAGGGAGTGTCAGACTCTTACTGACTAAAACCCACCCGTGTTCCTTCCTTAGCCCTTATGTTCCAGGGCAGCGGTAACCCTTTCGGATGTTCCCGCTACCCTGGCAGGCTTCGGCCCTATCGGGCCCCGTCAATCTTGCTGACATCTCTTTGAGGCGCGCGTGGAACACGTACACGCCGTCCGGCACGGGCATGTTCAACCTCCTTCAACAAAGTTCTATTAACTACTATCTATTGTTTACTTACGGGTTATTATTAATATCGGACTGTTTGGTCCAGTTGTTAAACTGCTCTCGAGCCCAGTTGAGGCACCGAGGCGACTCGACGTAACACTCCCACATCACCAGGTTTTCTATAAGGAAGGCTTCGTTGTCATCTTTAGGCTTGGAAAGGCCGTAGTTGACACGTTCTAGCTGCTTGGCGAGGATTATTCGCATGTAGTCCTGGAAACGAAAAGACAATAATGGTCATTATAATTTTCTTGGTTTTTATTTAAAAACCTACTACAAATTAAATTAATTAATAATTAATTAATTTAATTTATAGTAGGTGTAATTGTTAACAAATGACAAGCTAACCAAAGATTGTACACACGGCTACACATCAAGCTATGCAAAACCAGTATTGGCTGACCGTTCATTGAGAGAAAATAACATACAAAGTGAGGCCAAGACAAACTGGTTTTGTATAGCTTGACGTGTAGCCGTGTGTACCAGAGTACCTCATAATCAGGCTTGTTAAAAGAGGAGTCTCGTCCAAAACGAAATAAACCTTATTCCGTTTGAAATCAAGTTTATTTTCATTTGCGAAAGATTAAGTGCTACCATGTTTTTATCGAAAAATTCTTAAACATTATGCATTAATTTCCAACAATATCCTCATTTGTAAAAAATAGTAACGTTAACAATTCTGAATAATGGCATTTTCACTATATTACCGTAATAGAGTGTAAATCCCAATTTGCCATGATCATTATAAATCTTAAAATGACGGTTTATTTAAAAAGTTCTAGAAAAAGCTGACAAGTTGGTTACTGGATAATTGTTTTTATGGAATATTGTAAAAATCCAAGATGACATGTACTTAATTTTGACATTGATTTTAAATTAACGACTAACTAATTATAATAATTCATATTGGACATATTTTTAATCATTAAATCTTATAATTAATTGTACTTAGTTATATAAAAAGGCATTTTAATATTTGTACACCATATGTTATGGTAGAATGTATAGAACTTAAAAAAATAAATTCTATTCTATTCTAAAACAAAGTACAGGTAGGTAAATAATAGCATCTAGGATTTCATCTTTGATCTTCAATCAGATCCCGCTTAAAAAAATTCTATCCTATCTTACTAATATTATAAACGTGAAAGTTTGTATGTATGGATGGATGGATGGATGGATGGATAGATGGATGGATGTTTGTTACTCTTTCACGCAAAAAGTACTGAAAGGATTTAAACAAAATTTGGAACATGGATGGTTTATAACAAGGATTAACATATAGGATACTTTTTATCCCGATATTCCCATGGGATCAAAATTTGTGAAACCGCGGGGCGCTGCTAGTTTATAAATAAACCAACTAACCTGGAAATGCACATATCCAGACGTCGCCCTCAGATTATGCTTCAAAAACGCCATATTATTTAACAACAAATCCCAGACCATTTTCGAGTCTTCACCGTTAATTACACAGGTGGTCAAACCCAGTGCGTAACTATAGTTCAGCTGCGAAACTTTGGCCAGATTGAAGGCATCATCGATAAGCTGTGACTTGGTAATGGGGGACTTTATACTGCCGGCCTTTAGGGCTTCGCTCAGTAACTGCCAGTTCTTCTTGTCGTAGTTTACGCGGTAGTAGCCTGGGGAATTCAAATTAGTTTTAAAATATTATATGCATTTATTTTCTCGATTTTATGAGTAATAGGGTGTAAAGTTCACTCATATTCTATAGAAAGTGGAGGATCCTCTGACCAGACGGGTGTAGTGTCTGGTAGGCAACTGCCCGATGATTCATGCCGGGCTGTTGTATATATGCTAGTCGCGCGGTAAACTCTGCTTGCGCGGTGCAGGATTTTGCGTGAGGTCGGTGTGATACGTAGTGCGCATGTGGCGATGTAGATGCCGCTACAATAGACTGACAAATTCACGTCTGTTGAACTGTTATAGGATAAGTTTGTTAATCCATTCTGGTCCAATAAAGTCTACATGTGACTGTTCCTGAATTATATTCCTTATGTTTCCCTAAATATATTTTAGGATCTCCTTTTCCCTTGACATGCTAAGTTAGTTGATCGATTCATGTCTACTAACCTGTGATAGGCTGAGTAAATCTATCTAATGAACCAGCACAGGAATAGTTACATGATCGATTTAGGGCTGATTGTTCCATCGCCAGATAACTTTTATTACGTCAATTTTATTCCTCGAAATAAAATTGACGTCTGACAGTTTTTGTATGAAAGAACTGTCAAAAATTCATAATTATTGCTCCGATAAAGTTAACTAGCGTTGGAAAAATCAACCCTTAGTATACTAAATTTAGATACACCGAATAAATATGTATCCTGTGTTTGCAATTTAGTTTCCAAACATAAAACAAATGTGGTTTTGGAAAAATAACTTTAATACCCACACATAGATTCAGTTTGCGCTACAACTTCATATGTTTAATAACTTAGTCATATTGAAATTAACTTAATGTACACTTGCATAAAGTTGATATTTCTTCAAGTGTACAAAACGCAAATTTGGAAACAAGTATTTGAACATAGAATAGATGATGAGTGACTTACCGATAGCATCAACATTGACATACAACGCCTGAGTAGCATTGATGGGTACATTGACAGTACTGATGCGTCCTTTGAGCCAGGACTTGGGCTTAGTGGTCCACGTGTCTATGGGCGAGTCCACTATGGTGTAGCTGATGGGAATGTGCCACAGCTGGTCTATCATCTTCTGGTAGGGGTCTGTTGCAGAGGTGAAGAGGCGCTGTGGGGAAATTAGTGAAAAATCGTTTAAACGGCTGTTTCATATCTAAATGAAGAAAACTGTACTAGATTTTCTAAGCATAATAATGCTGTTGTTGTGGCTGATAGAGGCACGAGCAGGTACGCGTTCTTATGGTGACAGATGGGCGAAAAAGATTGTCGACCCTTATGGTGCAAAATTTCTGATCATTTATGTCATAAGTCCATGCAAAGCTTAGAGTAAATACATGAGAGGGTTCGTAACTTAATGCAGTCAAAAGTCTTGTTGAATATTATGGCTTTCTTGAAAATTGGAAAGACCTATAGGAGTACGAGGAACAGGTTGTAAAGTTTACTGATTCTCCATAGAAAAGGGAGGATCCTCCGACCAGACTGGTGTTGTGTCTGGTGGGCTACTGCCCGACGGCTGAGATGTCGGGACGTTGTATATATACTGGTCGCGCAGTAAACTCTGCTTGCGCGATACAGGATTTTGCGTGACCTCAGTGTGATGAGTAGTTCACATGCGGCAATGTAGATGCCGCCACAGACCCTAGTATATCCCAGAAATTATATTGCAGACTTTTTTTGGTAGCTATTTGAAATATACGTTGAATCTGAGTATACTCGAAGCCGTCTTCAACTTTGCTTGTTTATAAGCCTAGTCAAATGAGGACGAGCACTTTACCTGTTCAAACTCAACATGTCCCTTCTCATAGTTCCTGTTGACATTAACGACAGGGTACCCCGCCTGCTTGGTCCAGGAGTTCATGAAGTCCACCACGTTGAGGTCCTTGAGTGCCGGGTCTGATGGAGTAGCCCTGGCCATCGCGTACCAGAGGTCGTTCTCTTCTGCGTTCGAGTATTTCCTGGTGGACAAACGGGAGATAGAATATAATGTCGTCTTGGTCCCATATTTTACTACCGAACCTGTCATTAACGTTGGCATTTAGTGTAACATGCTATCATTCTTACATTAGATAAGATTGAGGGGCCCGTGGCTAAATAATAACAGCCGCACAAGTCGATCGGTCAGGTTAAGCTACGCTTGCCGCGGTTGGTCTGTGGATGGGTGACCATCTTTACATACCAAGACCCCTCCGTGTCTCGGAAAGCACGTTAAGCCGTTGGTCCCGGCTGTCATTCGTGGATCTTTGACAGTCGTTACGGGTAGTCAGAAGCCCGAAAGTCTGACAACCAGTCTTACCAAGGGGTATCGTATTACCCAGTAACTGGGTTGTGGAAGTCAGACAGGCAGTCGCTCTATGTAAAATACTGGTATTCAGCTGCATCCGGTTAGACTGGAAGCCGACCCCAACATAGTTGGGAAAAGGCTAGGCAGATGATGATGCTATCATTCTTACATTAATTAACATTTTAAATAACAGCTTATTAATGACTATACTCAAATCTTCATAAAAACTAATTGAAAAATTGCTTTGTAATTATAGTATACTATGTATGTGAGCGGTGATGGGCCAGTGGTAACGGCCGCGACTTCCAAGTTGTAGGTCGTAGTTTCGAACCCAGACAGGCGCTTTACTTTGTGTAAATTATTACATCACCACTGCTCTCAAAACGGTGAAGGAAAACATCGTAAGGAAATCGGCATGTCCTAGAACTAAAAATTCGAAGACATGTGACATCTACCAACCCGCACTGGGCCCGCGTGGTGGATTACAGCCCACTCGGGAGTGGGAACGTTATAAGCTGATTATGTTTTGACAACACGGTTAGCGCAGTGGCTGAGCGATCGGACTGCCGCGCTGCGTGTCGCGGGTTCGATTCCCGCACCGAACAAATATTTGTAAGTCCTACATGTATTTGTTCTGAGTCTGGGTGTTTTTCTATCTATAATATGTATGTCTTTACAAAAAAAATATGTCTATAAGTAGTTTATCAGCCATCTTGTTACTATAACAAGCATTAGGTTGCTTAGCTTGGGACTAGATGGCGCTGTGTGAAATGTCCAGGGATATTATATTATTATTATTATGTAAGTCTTGGTACGACACTCACCACTGATTCAAATAGATAACCAATCCCTTATGGAACAGGTCTTCAGAAATAGTATGGTTCAGCATCCGTATAAGATTAGCTCCCTTAGTATACGATATTTCATCAAACTTCTGCGATATTTCCGATGCGTCTTCCACTTTGCGAGATACTGGAGAGGTGTTCTTGAGCGCGTCGGAACGAAGGAGGTCCATTTTGTCCCGGGAGAAGGATTCGAACATGTTCCATTCGGGTTCCACCTAGAAAAAGGAAGCGGTATAGAAAGAAAGAAAGAAATATACAAAATACGTTTATTTGCGGTAAACATGACGCAAAAAAGAACAAAATCAAATACGTAAAGAAAAAAAAAACTTGAGAGGTGTCAAGGGACACCCGGATGGAACGAAGTATAACTGGCTTGCTTTCTAAAGAGAGAGAGAGAGACAGAGAAACACGCGCACGCCGCACGGCTTACAACTATAGCAAAAAGTGCCGTTCCAACTTTTGGTCTTAATTTTTTCCGTCTAGCCCCCTTTCGCAACGCGCGATAAGGAACTTCGTTCCAAAAACAATAAGAAATGGTTGACATGCGTCACATCCACGCATCGGGGGTATCGCTCAGCATTATGCTGTACTAGTATACTGGAATTGGTTGCTAACTAAGAGGTATTACACGGGGATAGTTCATATAGGACCATTTCTTACGGACAGCGGGGTAATTGCGTAACACACTATGTATCAGTAGCAATGGGTTTCATTATGACAGTTCAACAACATTCATTGCGTTATTAATGTTGTTGTGCAAAAACATTTTTCGAACATAAGAAGCAATGGATTAGCAATATCCTTCAAAATGATTCAGATTGAGGTTGATAATGTTTTACGCAATTAGGGTGCAGTTTCTAAGCAAAAAGTTGACACGAACGAAATATCAATGTTTGTATCTATAGAATTAAAAAAAAAACTCGAGATTTCGTTCGGGCCCCCAGAGCCTGTAAGGCACTGCTGATGGTGGAATTTCCAATTGCTTAAGGTGGATGCTCCAAGGTAGCCCGCGAAATTCAAATTTTCTTACGTTTTTTGCAATATCAGTACTAAGTTGTACGCTGATTAAAATTTGATTTTCGGCCGTAACAAATATGTATTTACAGAATTACAATCATTAGAATCAGTAATACAACTTGTTAAGTTAGCATAATCCTAAAATGTCAAGATTTCATGAAATAGTCATTCAGTAGGATTACTTGATCTTAGAGAGTTGTGTTGATGACTTTAATGATCCTAATTCTGTAAATACATATTTGTTACGGCCGCGAATCATATTTAAATCAACGTACAACTTAGTACTGACCAGCAAATTGCAAAAAACGTAAGAAAATTTTAATTTAGATAGATAGATAAATCATTTATTTGGCGCACACAAAAAAGACAGCGCAACACACAAAAGTACATTATTAGAGAACTACCCACATTAATAATATAAAATAAGGTGCCGACAAAAAAGACAAAATGAAAAACATACAAATATCAAAGTCAAAGTGACACTATGACGAATTAAATTAATAACGAAACATACACAATTTCGCGGGCTACCTTGGAGCATCCACCTTAAGGCACCTTGCTGCCTTATCGTAGTAATGAGCAGCGGAGCGTAAGTGGGTAAAGCTTGTTTATTTTTAATTTTCTCAGCTGGCTGATCAAGGGATTAAACGAAACTATCACCTAAACTACACGCAAGATTCAACATGAGATCCTGAGAGGAACTTGTGGCTACGCCTCTTCCTCATCTCCAGCCTTTTGCCCCCCAATGCTGAGTGTACGCATCCTGCAATGCACGCCACTCTTCTCTGTCTCTAGGCTTCCTAAGCCAGAGACGTCCAGCCATCTTGACCAGGGGGCTTACCAACAGCTCTTATAGCAGGGCAGAAGTTGAACTGCACTACTTTTTTGTTCTATGACTAAGTACAAAAAAGCAGTGCAGTTCAACCTCTGCCCTGCTATAAGAGCTGGTGGTAAGCTCCACGGCTGTCTGCCCACACTTCTACTGGATCTACTTCAAATTGCTACTTCGGGACTGGCTGGTAATTCCTTTTCTTTGACTAAAACGACCTAACTTTTTTAGGAGTATCCTAGGCTGTCTGTAGTAATGTCTGCTAGTACTTACATGGTCCACTCCAACATACTCGATATAAGTCGCGAATCCCTCGTTGAGCCAAAGATCCGTCCACCACTTCATGGTGACTAGGTTCCCGAACCACTGGTGAGCGAGCTCGTGCGCTATGTCGATGGCTACGTTCTGTTTGTCGCGGGGAACGCTCTCGTCTTCGTCGAAAAGTAGGGTTGTTTCTCTGTGGGAGGAAATAAAAATGTTATTAGGTCCAACGAACCTACAGCAGCCTTGGGCTTGGGTGTAAATGGGTTAAAGGGACTTGTGATTTTTAATGACTTATCACGTCGCAGATCAGAGAAATAATGCTTATACAATACAATGCGGTCATCATCTACCTAGCCTTTTCCCAACTTTGTTGGAGTCGGCTTACAGTCTAACCGGATGCAGATGAATACCAGTATTTTACATGGAGCGACTGCCTATCTGACCTCTATAACCCAGTTACCGGATAATACGATACGCCTTGGTAAGACTGGTTGTCAGACTTTCGGGCTTCTACCCGTAACGACTATCAAAGATCCATGAATGACAGCCAGGACCAATGGCTTAACGTGCTTTACGAGACACGGAGGGGTCTTGGTATGTAAAGATCACCCATCCAACCGCGGCAAACGTGGCTTAGCCTGATCAATCGACCCGTGCGGCTGTTATTACTTAGCCACGGGCCCCTCAATGCGGTCAGTCAGGTAAATCTATGAAGTAAGTCCGCTTTCATATATTGTGTTACCTGTCTAGACTAGAATTTACGCTTCTAAACATCGTCGGAAATGAATAGTAAGTGGCGAATCTTTTATAATAATATGACATTACGGTGTTTAGGCATTGTATATGAGTAGTTTTTTTTTTTCAATAGACCGCATTTGGTGATAACCTCTATCACCCACACACATATTATCATCGCTTTCTGATAGACAAGTGTTAAGACGTCACATTAAAATAATCTCTATCTGCGTTAACATTTTTTTACAACTTCAACTATCTTTTCCGGTGATAAGGAACGAGTAAAGTATAATTACGCTACGTTAAGTGGTTGTTAACGGACTTAGAATACGTCAAAACTCATAACGATTTAGATTACGTTAAACCATTTCCACTGACATTGTATGGCAAAAGAAGATGTTATTAGGAGATGGCCTTTTCAGAAACGGTTGCGGTGTTGGTGTGACTTGGAATAGGCTTATGAAGTGCTTCCGGGAGGGCTGTGGAAGTAAAGGCTGAGCCGGTTTCCCATGGCCCTCCCATCACGGCGATGAGGGAGCACCGCTGAGTTTTAATGGGTATACTGTCATTCCGACAGGGAGTCCCACATACGACAGCACGGTTGGCGCAGTGGTTAAGCGATTGACTGCTGCGCTGCGTGTTGCGGGTTCGATTCCCGCACGGAACAAATATTTGTATGACCTACATGTATTTGTGCCGAAAAAATGTATATAAGTAGTTTATCAGCCATCTTGTTACCATAACACAAGCATTAGGTTGCTTAGCTTGGGACTAGATGGCGCTGTGTGAAATGTCCAGGGATATTATTTATTATACCCCGTCTCGTCCCCCGCGAGACGGGGATGCATAAAGCATTTCTCAGCGACAAAAAAAAAAGGCTTATGAAGTGCTTAAGGCACGGTATTTTCGCCCTTAGGCCGTTTGTCTACCACCACCGTCAATGGGAACTCAACGTGGTAAAGGACGGGCGTTTTGGGAGACTGTCTTTTGTAATTTTGACGTTCGAAAGGTTCTGATTTTCAGCCTAATTTGAATAAATGACTTTTAATTTTGAACGAGAATGACATGACGGCGCCGAATTAGGAATACACCATTTAAAATGGCCGCGTATCTACCACACGTCCGTCACCCGAGCGCCGGGATCCCGGCCCCCGAATTTTTTAGTAGTTTGACGTGATCATTAGAACTCAGCCCGATTGTGACGGGCCGATGTGCCAATACAAAACACGTTTGATCTTGGCCAGACACTGCCGTTGCACCGGCGCCGCTTCCTGACTTCTGTTTTGTCTATCATAACATACGGAACTGCCGAGTTCAGTCGCGATGGACAAACGATCGACGTCACCGGGACGTCACGTTCGGTTCGAATAATCTCGTTACTCGTTGATGTACCATTGACGGTGGCGGTGGACAAACGGTCTTACTACTGCAGGAAATAAAAATTCCGTGGTGAAAAGAAACACGATGAACATTTAAAAGCTGTTTTGATATAGTAAAATTGTGAAAGACTTACCATCAGCTAATTTGAAAGTAAGACCATTTCTCAATTGACCACTCATTGTAGTAGACGTGTTTTTTTATCTTTTTATTGGCTGAGAGACAATAATGTAGGTGTGGTCTGATGTGTGTGTCGACCTCGAACTCGATTTAACATACTAAGTACTTAATTGATTGTTTGCATAAAACATTGTGAGCATCCACCAGTTCGTTTGTTTGTCTATCAAGTTATTTCGACTAAATATGTGCTAAATAATCAATAGTGCAACATGCGGAATTTGTATTTACGTCCTTTCGTTCACTATTCTAACGCGTCAACCGTTGAGCTATCGTCACGTTTAGATTATAAACAACTAATATAAACATCTTGAATACTTCGCTGACGAAGTCACGAGCGCTCTCCACTCCAGGACTTGTCTGCTTCTGGAGTGGAGACCGCGTATCGGCAACCCCCCACCGGTAGGACGCCCCCCAGCTAGATGGACGGATGCCACTTAAAGAAGGTGGCTGGGTCGGACTGGATGCGGAAGGCGGAGGACAGGGTCTTGTGGCGCAGACTGGGAGAGGCCTATGTCCAGCAGTGGAGTGCGATAGACTGAGTTGATTGAAGTCACGGACATCATCATCATCATCTGCCTAGCCTTTTCCCAACTATGTTGGGGTCGGCTTCCAGTCTAACCGGATGCAGCTGAATACCAGTATTTTACATGGAGCGACTGCCTATCTGACCTCCACAACCCAGTTACTGGGTAACACGATACCCCTTGGTAAGACTGGTTGCCAGACTTTCGGGCTTCTGACTACCCGTAACGACTGTCAAAGATCCACGAATGACTGCCGGGACCAACGGCTTAACGTGCTTTCCGAGGCACGGAGGGGTCTCAGTATGTAAAGATGGTCACCCATCCACAGACCAACCGCGGCAAGCGTAGCTTAACCTGACCGATCGACCTGTGCGGCTGTTATTATTTAGCCACGGGCCCCTCCCCGAAGTCACGGACATACCCAAGATAAATAATGAATAAAAAATATACCTTTACTGAAACACAAATATTACTTTGACGTACGCTCGCTTAGTTCTGCATGGCCACTGCAATTCGTTAAAAGGCGTTAAAAACGGTTTCCTATCGCTACGCCAAGTTAAAATTCTACTGCGATTAGATTGATTGACGCATGCGTCAAGAAATGTGTATGAAATATTATTCTTTTACCGGTTTTAACCAGTAGTAGTTGCTTTTTATTTTTTGACATAGCACATTCAAAAGAAGATGCTCTATGGTGCGTGAAGGTTTATGGTCAAATTAAAATTTGGTTTCTCAAAGCTATTAGGTAAAATACGATTAATGGCTTTTAAATATTTTCGACGTCAAAATCATCATGTTCGTAGCCTCAATGTAAAATAAAATTATTCAGGATTAGTAATTTAGTTTCCAAAAATGCAAACAAACATTTGTATTTGGAAAAATTACTTTTACACTTACACATAAGGTTCAGTTTGCGCTACTACTTAGCAAATTTAGACTTTTCAATAGTATTAATCATTCTAAAATCAGCTTAATTTACATATGAATAAAGTTGATATTTCTTTAATTTATTTATTTACTTAACTAAAACTGTTTAAAACCAATTTCAATAATTAAAAACAATAAAAGACAGTTTATGTATAAGCAAGTGGAAATATCATAAATTGGAAACAAGGTTTTGAATAGACTTTACATTTTAACTCATAAACCACAGTTAATTCATGACGTCACAAAAGTAATTGAACTTTGTCATCCATATCTTGTTCAACGTTTGTAAAACAATAGGAAATTATATCACTATGTCATGATTTACGTCATTCAGTTTACCTCATTGTCCGCGTGACATAACATTTTATACATAGGTGCAATCTAAATATAATAATAGTCTACAAAGTTGTCATCATTAGAGAGGATGCGCTATGCCCGCGAAATGCAAATATTCTTACGTTTTTTTTGCAATTAGCAGGTCAGTGTGGCAGGTTGTATGTTGAACAAACATGATTCGCGAGCGTAACAAGTCTGTATTTACAGAATTATAATCATTAAAATCATCAATACAACCCTTTCAGTTCATATAATCCTATTAATCGCTCGCGAATCATATTTTAATCAACATACCTACAACCCGACCCTGACCTACAAGTTGCCAAAAACGTAAGAAAATTTTAATTTCGCGTGGTACCCTAGCACTTCCCCTTAAGGTGGATGCTCCAAGATAGCCCGCGAAATTCAAATGTTCTTACGTTTTTTGCAATTTGCTGACCAGTACTAAGTTGTACGTTGATTAAAATATGATTCGCGGCCGTAACAATTAAGTATTTACAGAATTATAATCATTAAAGTCATCAACACAACTCTCTAAGATCAAGTAATCCTACTGAATGACTATTTCATGAAATCTTGACATTTTAGGATTATGCTAACTTAAAAAGTTGTATTACTGATTCTAATGATTATAATTCTGTAAAGTCATATTTGTTACGGCCGCGAATCATATTTTAATCAACGTACAACTTAGTACTGACCAGCAAATAGCAAAAAACATAAGAAAATTTGAATTTCGCGGGCTACCTTGGAGCATCCACCTTAAGCATAACGACCTGGCGCTCTAATTCACTATGACCACTTAACGATTCCTTACTTCGAAACCACGTCAACTCGTTAGCAAATCCCGCCAATCTCGCGTTCATTTCGCGCGGTTTTGTTCATTGTGTAATAGGGAATAAGGTAACAAAAAAAAAAACTAGGTACCTATGCGGTTACATCTTCCTTCCTTCTCTAGAGCCAGCTGGTTACAACTGGATGAAACTAGGCGCGTGTCCCAATAGCAACATAGTATCAATCAAAATTGCCCGATATATGTGTCGTGTTTGGCAAATATGTTGGCCATATATCGTGACGACTTAAAAACGTTTATCGCGAGTAGTACCCTTAGTATTCGCTTTACTACGTACTGCAGTTAAACATGGGTGGTCCTAATCTGGGGGCCTACTCCGAAGTGCAAAGTGCGAATGTTCGGATCGGACCGACACATGGCCGAACCGAATATTATTGAAAAATGCGAAAAAAGTTCGGATCGGCTCAGTTGGGTCGGGACCATAGTCAATATTCGAAAGAGTGTAGGAGTGTAGGATCAGAACCGACCGAAACGAATAGTAACTTCGTAGCAGGTAACAGCCGAACATTCGGCCGATACTACTACGGAGTAGACCCCCTGATCTATACATATATTATTTAAATTCTTGTACTCCTGTGGGAACCACGGCCTAGCGAACCTTAATCTTAATACAGGTTACCATGTAACCTAGCTAGCACGTTATTCAATTCTGTTATTTGTTACTCTCTTTACGATTCACCCCTAAATTCTTAAATTATATTTATTGTAACAGACTATTTTTAAATCTATACAGGGTTATTTTTAAAACACCAACAACCTCTTAAGAGGCCATTGTACTCATCATTATGAACAACTTTTACTATAGGAGCAAACCTGAAATCGCGAAAAAAAAATCAGCTGCTCCCTATATTTTGACGAGTTATGCGAACACAAATGTAGGGAACAGCTGATTTTTTTTTGCGATTTCAGTTTTGGTCCCATAGTAAAAGTTGTTCATAATTGCTCGCCAAAAACAAAGTAATAGGGCGGGCAACGATGCTATGAACTCGGGGAACAAGAAATGTCATGCGCACGAAGTCGGGCAGAAGCCAGTAAATAAATAAAATTAAATAAATAAAAAAAAAAATCTAATTCTAAATTAATAAACTAAAAAATCGAAGACATGTGACATCTGCCAACCCGCACTGGGCCCGCGTGGTGGATTACGGCCCATTCCCTCTCACCGAGAGGAGGCCTGTGTCCCAGCAGTGGGAACATTACAGTCTGATTATGTTTATGTAAATCTAAATTAGCCGCGAAGTATTTATGACATCATCTTTGACAAGCATAGCCGTGGTTTGGAACCAGATAATAGCTATCAAGGAAATCTCGCAAGTTTTCATTAAATGAGAACTAGATTATCAAACTGGCAATTACAACACAACAAAACTCACCTGAAAGTTACCAGCCCCCAATTCTCCATAGCCCCGCTGGAGAAGTCAGGAATAGCGATCAAATCCATCTTATCTAACGCGTACGGCACTCCGAAAACATCTTCGTAGTACGCGAGAAGTTTCGGCGTAATCGTTGACGCGTATTTCGCCTTCGCTATCAACTCGGGCCTCGTCCAAATCTTGATAGGAATGGTGACGTTATCTTTGCTCGTGTAACTCGTTTCTAAGGATTTGAAGTCTGAGAGTACGAATGCGACTAGGTAGGTTGACATGCTGACTGATCTGTCGAAGTGGGTCCATTGCCAGCCGGGCTGTTCGGGACTGTGGGAGGAGAAATTGTATTAGTATGCTGTCTTTTATTGGTTCTCCAAGGAGTGAGCAAAATCCTACTATTAATATTATACATGTGGAAGTTTGGATGGATGGATGTTTGTTACTCTTTCACGCAGAAACAACTGAACGGATTATAACCAGGATTAACATATAGGATACTTTTATCCCGAAAATCCGACGGGATCGAAACTTATGCGGATGGAACCGCGGGGCGCAGCTAGTCGTTTATAATATACAGGGTCAAATTAATTTAGCTAGTGAAACTCTGCAGACGAACTCTACTGAACTCTAGCTTATCTAAAAACTATAAAAAAAAAACAAAAAAAAAATGTTTTATTTTTGGGGATCTACGACCGCTGGATGTTTTGTTACTTGAAGTATGAGTTGAAAAAATCTGTTTTCCTTAGTTTTGTCGTGTTGAGATATCGATTCCTATCACGTCTGTGAAGTTTACACGATAAAAAACTGATTTTCAAACCGCTATTTCAAGTGACTATACTAATTGCGGACCCCACAAAAAGAATCGTCTTATATTTTTTTTGTTTAATCGTGTTTAGATATCGATACCCATCATGTCCGCAGAGTTTCCCTAGCTTATTTAATTTGACCCTGTTTAGGTAGATAAGTCTAGAAAAAAGGTGTTCCTCATTTAATTGATTAACAGTCTTTGTCTGATTGTTTGTCTTCAAGGTAAGGACTTATCTAATGCTGGTACCGATTTTTGTGGAATGAATAAGAAAAAGTTTTATTGGAATTCCATTTTTTTTGGAATGAATAAGAAAAAAGAAAGTTCAGCAAAAAAAGGTCAAGAGTATTCTGTTTATTTAAAAGATTATAAAATTTCAATATCGATCGCTAGTAAAATAAATACACATTAAAATAAAATGAATTTCTTTGTGTTTTCTAAAACCAAACAATAAAAAATATTGTGTGTATTGTATTCATGGAATGGAAAAATGAGTAACACGTTTCGAAATTAACTAATTAAAAAACTTGATTGAGAGTACTGCATGCGACCATATGTGTGTAGTGATTAATATAACAATTTGTGTACCGAGGCGTGTTCAATCGATTTTATAGTTACTCTTAGTTACTTGGTCATTTTAGGGTTCCTGAGTGTAAGTGGTGAAGGGCGGGCGTTTTTGGGGGACTGTCTTTTGTAATTTTGACGTTCGAAAAGTGCTGATTCTCAGCCTAATTTGAATAAATGACTTTTGATTGATTGAATGTCAGTTTATATAGCTTTTTTCGTTCTAGATTTTTTTTTGATCTAGTGTCTATTATCACACACACACCCAGCTAGGGATTGCAAGGTTCTATGTTACTTTTAAAAGCATGGTAGTTTCCAAAGGCTAGCAGGAGTTGCTGCTTCACTACTGGTCTTATCCGGATACTTTGGAACCCAAAGGCGCGTTTGCGCCTAATCACAGTGACGTCAGACTAAATAACGTAGTAATCAGGTAAATTCGTTATCATTTTTTTTTGCCTCATCTTCTTTTACCTAGCCTTTTCACAACTATGTTGGCGTCGGCTTCCAGGCTAACCGGATGCAGCTGAATACCGGTATTTTACATGGAGCGACTGCGACGTTTTTGTCTCATATTTGAAATTAAATATTTTTCAATGAAAACATTAAGTACTTACATGGGTTCCTGGGTCACAATCTTCATATTTGACAAGGCAGTGACAGATTCCGGATGGGCGATGCTGATTTCGAACTTGGCCTTGAAAGCTGGCTCGTCGAAACAAGGAAACGCAGACCGCGCCGATGTCGGCTCGAACTGGGTGACCCCTAGGTTTCTGAAAGATAAGAATTAGTTATTTTTTTAGCGGGGAAATGTTCCTGTACTTCCTGCATCGATATTTGTGGGGTCTGTGTCTGTTTTTGTAGCAAGTATGGAGTGATAAATATGGAAGTCATTTAGTATTGCAAAAATATGAAGCAGAAAACTGCTGCTTGATTATCAGCCTGTGAGGTCCCACTGCAAGACAAAGGCCTTCCTACTCTCTTTCCACTTCTCTCTGTTGAAACCTGCCAAGGACCAGTTCTTATTGAAGGAGTCCAGCTTATCCCGCCATCTCCGTCTGGGCCTACCGCGATGTCGCTTGCCATTAAGAGGGATTGCTGTTTTGAAATTTTGCTTAGACTTTGGAGGATGTGCGGGTTATAGAGCGGGCTATTCTCGGAGTTTCTTTGAAGGATAACATCAGAAACAAAGTTATCTGGAACAGAACCGGAGTTACTGACATAGCTTGCAGAGTAAGCAAGCTGAAGCGGCAGTGGTCTGGCCATTTGTCGAAGGACCGATGGCCGGTGGAGCAGACGAGTCCCGGAGTGGAGACCGGATATCGGCAAGCGTAGTGGGGGAGGCCCCTCAGCTAGATGGACCAACGACCTTAAAAAGGTGGGTGGGATAGACAAATACGGAAGGCAGAGGACAGGGTGTTGTGGTGCAGCAGTTAAATACTGAGTTGATTGAAGGATAAGCAGGTACTTGGTAAATAGGTAGGTAGCCAAAACCTAAAAAAATATTTTGAGGCCATGGCGAGGAACTGATGTCCATGTTTTCTTGTGCAAAAAAACATTTTGTCAGTTTTGCCTTTTGGTCAACAATCAAGTATTCTCTCTGTATCTTTCTCAAAATACATTCAACTGTTGTAACAATTGTGTAGTAAGTATTTATGAATGAATTTTACAAGTCACTTAAGAAAATGATTCAGCTAACATTTATCTGTAATTTCTTACCGATAAAGCACGGTTTACTAAACAATCTCTAGTGTTACGTCATATTTAGTATAGTTTGGCACAGAAGCAAATCTTTATTTACTTTTACATTCAAATTTATTTATTAATAATCATAATTTGTACAAGCTGAGATTGAACGGTGACCCCCAAACTAGGCATTTGCCTGTTTCTTGGGGTCAGAAAACATGACTAATATTTATTATATTGCTGGTTCATTTTCATTGATCAATAATTTGCTCAGATATTAAAACCTAATGATACTAAAACAATATCTGGTAAAACCCTATGCAATTAACTTGTACGAAAACAGGGTCATTTTGACAGTACTGATAAACTAAAGTCTATTCAAATTTATGTTTCAAATTTATGTTATTTAAAGTTAAACAAATATCAACTTTATTTTAGTACTAACTAAGTTGATTTCAGAGTGACTAGCACTATTGAACTCAACTTTATTGTGTAGGAATTAAAGTTATTTTCCTATAAACTAATACTTTTTTACCTTTTTGGCAAAAAAATCGCGAATGCAGATTAGGTAATATCTACTACAAGGGCTATAGTTAAACAATAGTAATAGCACTGCTTGTTACTGAGATTTTTGTCATGCATATTTCCTAATGACTGCCTTAATGAAGGTGATTATCAGACAAATGAGATTATTACTCAAAAAGCAGGAAATTCGCTGAAGGACAAAATACCCATTTTAATATGAAAAGAAAAAACTTACTTGACTTCATGCTTATCATTTATGTATGTGCTTTTATAAAATCCAGTCATTGAATTGGAGATCTTTCCTTCAAAGGACAGCTGCAGTACGTAGTCTACATTCGCTTTCAACGCAGACTCTAATGGCAGTATCAGTCTATCCCCAGAACCTTCTACTATAGACAATATTCTGATGGTCCGTACTGCACTCCGGGTGATTTCTGTATCAGCAGGTGGGGGTGCTTGCGTTGTTTCAGTCCTTAAAGTTGTCTCATTGCTGGCAACTGGAGTTGTTTCTGGTACAGTTGACGGTGTAGCATTCTGATCAGCAGCGGCTGTAGTTGTAGGAACATTGGTGGCAGTAGCATTGTCAGCTGCTGTTACCGTAGCCTCAGTCACCTCTCGTTTGACTTTAGGAGACCGTAAAGTCTCAACTTTCTCATATATTTGTTCTGTAAGCTTAGCATTGCTACTAATACTGAGGTTCTTAGAATGTAATATTATTTCCTTGACACTCCTACTGGCCCGTATAGTAATGTATACGTCGCCGGAGTATGTTGAGTTGTCTAATTCAGCTTTTAGTTTCAGTCTGTAGAAACTTGGCACTACGGTAGAAGGGAGTCTGAGGTCTGGTGATGGTGTATTTGTTTGTCCAAAAGGTTCAGTTTCATCCCAGAAGTCTACAGTTTTTTGTGAAAGCTGAAACAAGAATAGATTTAAAATTATTATATGGAATTACATCTTTTATAAAAAGGAAGGAAATATGCAGTCAGTTAGCTTCCACAGTTACCACATATTGATGATGGATGGAAAGCAGCACTTGCTCCGTTGGTGTAATTGCCGTATGACGGTCCAATGTGAGGATAAATAAATAAATATTACACTTCAAATGAATCAAATCTTTGGCAGTCTGCAGTAAAAAATATAGAATTTTGCGAAAATTGAAATGGATTTGCTTTGAGAGCAATTTACTGCTTTTAAACTAAATTTTTATCACAATATCTTTTGGGCACCTGCTCATTTGCTATTTGCAAAATGATTTCAAGCCAAAATGCTACAATTGTAATGTAATTTATACATAACAGGATAATATACATAAATTATCCTGTTAAGTATAGATATCCTAAAGAATAAGTTATTGGACAACCATAGTAAAATAAATGGGATAATAAATAAATTAAAAGAAATATATAACATGTTGACTGCCAGACAACAGACAGAATGGAAAATCTATTGTTGGCGGACACCGGTGACCACGGTGGCAGTCAATGACTTGAGTAATTTTCAGACTTATCTGTAAGATCTGATGAATTATGAAAACCATATTTCTATCAAACAGTAATCAGTTTGAATTACTTACAGACAGATTATTTAATTTAAAGGTTTGCAGATAGTTTATAATATTTATACTTATTCTTTTTTTACTAGATACATTATTTTTTAAGTGAACTTTTATAAATAGACTTATGATAAGTCATGAATTTATTATTATTATTATTTTTTTCTTTCTTCTTTGGCAAAAATTTATTATTGTTATTGTTATCAGTTGTTGCTATTCTAGATAAACTTTCTTCTAAAGACCCAAAATTGAGAGAAATTACAACACAGAGCGATTGTAAAAATAAAAAGGAAATGCTTTATACTTACTTTCTGATCCCCACTAATAATAACTCCATTAAATATAAATAAAACGAAAATTGTTTTCAAAAACATTTTGTGCGTTAACTAAAAATATCACAGGTTATAAAATGCAGTAGTATTATAGAAAACTTTAAGTTCTTTACTAAAAGTTTCTCATTTTTGCACTATCGACGAAATTAACGTGTTTTAATAATTTATTTAGAATTTTCGCTAAACACCGCACAGTACACTTTCAACACTTCAAAGATCGATTGTCATTTTGACGTTTATTTTTTTTCAGAGCTTAGTCTAACTGGCAAAGATCGCGTTTACTCCGGACAAAGTAGTTTTGATTAAATGGTTTTTTTTTATACAACTGCCATCCGCAAAAGGCTGGGAATAGCGTGTAACTGCGGAATTAAACTTCGATAAAAATTACATATAAAAGACGGTAGCTTTTAATTGAAGTTGATAAGAAATATTATTACAAGATAGCAATTGAACTTGAAATCGGGCAACGTCTCATGGAGTTAGTGGCAGATTAGATAACAGCCGGCTTGAACACATTTTTATATAGTACCTACGAACATAAAAACATGACGTGATTAAGCTCGGACTTACCTTGAAGTAGGTGATAAAGTGCACAATGACGCCCACTATGACTGCGATTATCACTGCGAAAATGATGAAAGTGACACAGATGCAGTTAGACACAAATATTCCTCCTTTTCGTCCATAGTGGATATCTTCTGGTGTTTGGGATTCATACGCCAGGAACTGTTGCCGGCTCGTTGAGAGCGTCATGTTGTTAATTCATTCTGAAACAATTACGCTAGGTATTAACATATCGATACGAGCACTTCTTTCAGGTTTCTAGGTTAAAGAAACATCTTTACGTTAGCGTTACGGTAGTGAAATGAGCTATGTCTATGAAACTAGCGTTGTTACCTAATGTTTTCGTACAATCAATACAGTTAGTCGCCTATAACCACTTAATAGGTAACTAACTGTATTGACTGTATTGGTCGTTAGCTATCTACTTAATTAAAATAAAAGCTGTTATAAGTATAACGGCTTTTGTTATTACTGTCTGACGACCTTCACCTGCTTAATTAATTATTAGGTGCAGAAACACTTCGTTTATTTATGTTTGTTTTAACTTACATTTTTATCAAATAAATAGTTGCTATTTGAATAAAGCCTTAAAATTCGTCACTCAGTTTCTCTAATATTGAAGTATTGAACTTTTTGGTAACCGTGACTTATTTCCTAATTATTTATAAGTGAGTCACCTGACGTGATTTGCAATACCTTTTTGATTACAAAGATACGTGATGTGTAATAGTTGTGGGTAGTGCGTCGAATTGATGATTAGGAAATCATTGTGGGTACCTAGGTAATTACCATGAGGGTAATTGCATAAAGATAGTCTACGTAGGTTTGTTGTAGTTACGATTACGTACGCGATGTTTAGACTGACTTTTGAATGTTTCGAACAAACAGTAGGGAAAACTCTAGAGCAGGAAGCGGAGAACGGCGGGGTAAATGCGTAACACATTAGCAGGAGCAATGGCTTACATTTTGACAGTTCAACAACATTAATTGCGTTATTTACGTTGTTGAGCAGACAGATTTCGAACATATGAAGCAATCGATTAGCAATATCCTTCAAAATCATTCAGATTGTGCTTGATAGTGTGTTACGCAATTAGGATGCGGTGATAAGTCGAATCAACCACTTGTGCCTCTCGAAGAGGAGTTTTTGGGGACATAACGAACTAGGTCACAGCCAGATGGGGTCGCGGCAAACCCCGTAGAAGATGGCGGGAACAGCTAAAGAAAAAAAAAATGAACCATGGGTCGACATTAGCCCTGGTTTTAAAGAGTTGGAAGTTATGGGGCGTGGCCTTTATGCAGCAGTGGGATGATGCAGAGTAACAGTAACGAAGGTTTTAAGCCAAAGGATGGCACGATTTTCACACCAGTAGCTGAATGGACTTACGATGTTTGTTAAACAGAAGGAATTTCAAGGAATTTGCCTTAGATTATCGTTAATATCCGGTGATGCGTTAACGGAACAGTCAGGGTTAGGTATTATGCACTTCCGCTTGAATAATGGATCCGACAGAACAGCTGCAACCCCGAACAACCGACCCTGTTGTTGAAACCCAATGGGTTGTTAATCATACGTCATATCTATGGGAATCTGAAATCTGCGAATCACGTTATGCCAATAGCAAGCTTACACACATGCGCACACCGAACGATAACGATGAAGGATGCGCGTGAGTTGTTACATGGAAACCATGCGTTTTATTTGAATTGAATGGGGCACTTCTTACTTGTATGTATGTGGAATTGTGGATATACTTGGGGAATACCAACTGCGTGGATAAAGGCTAGGTAAGTATCTTAATGATAGAAACCTGGGAGTCCTGGGGCCTCCAAAATGTGTTGAGCAGACGACATTGTCAGAGTTGCGGAAAATATCTGGACGAGGGACGCATAAAGGCAGAAAGAGAAAGTGGCCAATACTCAGCTGAAATTACGAAGATGAATGCTTTTTCGATGAGTACCTTTCACCAAGCTTTTAGAAGGACGAAGCGTTAGCACTGGTCTCTTTACTGTTACCGAGAGCTGAAATCCGTGCAGTGTACCTACCTCTAACTAGGTAGGTAGGTATATATACTTTACTGGCAGTCCTTAAACACGGTTGTTATAAGTAGGTAACTATTTTCCTAATAGACAATAGTTCAAAAACCTAAATGCTACGGATTTGGATACCTAAAGCATGTGTGGTAGGTATTGATTGTGTGGGGAAAACACAATATGGGAAATACAGTGTACCTAGTTGTAAATAAAACAATTAATTAGGGAAGCCAGTATCTGCCAACTGGGTTATTGTACAATCGAACCCAGCGATGCTCAATTTTTGCATTTGTGAGAATACAGGACGGACAGTCTTAGCAGCTTACAGGCTGGAAGGGACTTTGCCACGCAAACTGTAACCATGAATTCAGCACTTGATTCTAGACCCTCTAGCTTAGAAATGAATCGGCGGTTATAAAAAAAAACTTGAGAGGTGTCAAGGGACACCCGGATGGAACGAAGTATAACTGGCTTGCTTTCTATAAGAGAGAGAGAGAGAGACAGACAGAGAAACACGCGCACGCCACACGGCTTACAACTATAGCAAAAAGTGTCGTTCCAACTTTTGGTCTTAATTTTTTCCATTTAGCCCCCTTTCGCAACGCGCGATAAGGAACTTCGTTCCAAAATCTGTTGTTTCATAGAAAAGTGCAATATCTACGCGGTATAAATAAATGTATGGAACAGCTAGTTTTTTTTTTTTTTTTAATATCCGACGACAAATTTCGACGACGAATTGAAATTTATCATGTTCAGAATCGTGTGCTGAATCTATGGTAACAGGATGCGCGTTGTCCCTGTCGTTGTCCTGCCACCCTATTGTATGGCGTCGCTCGCCGCGTCACATGCGTCGCGTCGTGTCGTCGTGGCGTTCGTTCGTCTTTCTTAATTGTTTTCACATAAATAATTTAAACATGAATGATGAATACCATCAATACTTTGTACCAATATTTATTTTGGTTCAAAAGAGTATCTATGGAGTTTCCTCACCGGTCTCTTCTTCTTTTCCATAGGAACCTACTATAAACTTTGGAATGGGCTTTATTTTTCTGACTGACCGATTCCTTGACAGTTCAAAAGTGCCTGATCAATGTTTTGAGTTAAAGTTTATGGCTTTTGAATGGCATGCTGTGTTAAGAAAAGCCCGGGCTTGTTTCTGAACCTACAATACCTTGGCTCCCAAAATATTTAGCCGATGGCCGTTACCTAGAGTAGAAGGTTCTAATGTAGTAATAGTAGGTACCTAGTTGGAACTCAGTGCTGCAATTCTAGTTACTAATAAAGATCAAATTCGCAAAACAGGTTTTTGTTTGTATGAAACTGACAGGTGTCAGGATCAGCCGGTCGATTCTGTAAAAATCTCACCGTGAAAACTCAAGTGAAGTGAGCTTGATGGGAGTTGTCAGTAGTGTTAATCCCTAGCATTAGTTGGAATGACAGCTCACTCCACGCTCACTTCACCTGAGTTTTCACGGTGAGATGGTTACAGAATCGCACTGCAGGAAAGCATTCTCTCGTCGCCGCGTCGGCTGCACTATATAGTTCGGGGCCCAAACTAATCGATGTCCGTAAGTGATACGGAGTTGAAAACACCCGGGCCGTAACTGGAGCTAAAATTACGGATTCTGTACTCTACTCATACTCGGTACATTGGGACCTTCTACAAACGGTTATTAATAAACAGTAAAGTTGTCATTACGCTAAAGAGCAGATAGGTAATTAACAAACGCATTAGGTACATGCGGTGGCGTTACAGTCATACAATTATTCTACTCTGTGGTTACACACAGCTGTGGTTTATTGTTCATGACTTCATGACTCATAGTCATCATAACCGTTTGAACGATAAAAACGTTTGTGGAACTAAAAACAAATTGTTTCTACCTTCTAAATATATTATGTATGGGGTTTCCTTGAAATCTGACTTGGAAATGTTTTGGCGGTTTACCTTATGACTTTATGAGGTCTGGCCGACAGGACGTATTGAATGCGCATCGGAATTCAATACGTCATTTGCAAGAAGACCTCATAAGGTGAATAAAATGTTATCAATATCCTACGTTTGTTCTTCGTCTCTTTTATCGGCACCACCTTTACTTGAGAATTTACCTACGCATTTAAAAAAATAGGTAAATTGGTCAGTCACCGAGTCCTAACTCAAGGTTTGCCAATGTGCAATGGAGCGCAGTATGCTAGGCGTCAAATTGACAGACCTAGTCGCAACACCATACTGCGCTCCAAAACACAGACTACCGACGTTGCTCAAAAAGCCGCTAAGCTGAAGTGGGACTGGCCTGCACCCTAATTGCGTAACACACGATCAATCGGAATCTGAATCATTTTGAAGCAAATTGCTAATCCATTGCTTCATAAGTTCGAAAAATTTGTCTGCTCAACACGTAAATAACGCAATGAATGTTGTTGAACTGTCAAAATGAAACCGATTCCGATTGATCGTGTGTTACGCAATTAGGGTGCGGGTCCATCGGTTTCTTACTAAACTTCAACCATATCCGACGACGATTGGTTACTTATCTCCTTATTTGGTGACCTTACCTACATATTACATACATACACACTTACATAGACAGTAATTGGATAGGCTACAGTTACCCTCAGAGAGCCAACAGATACCTAGTTTTTCATTGTTCATGTGGTTAACTAACATTAAAGATGTCCTTGTCAAATGGTATATTAATGTAAGGCATGAAGTATGTTAACTTCTTTTTCTATTGAAACTGACGGAGACGCGAGCAGCTCGAATGGCATTTTTCTGAGTATGATTGGCATCTTTAGGTTTGTGTCGTCTCGTGATTCCTATTACACATAACGTTTTTTTTTTTTATAAACTAGAGATAGAAGTTCTTTTTGGCAGGAGGAGTTGTTCAATTACCTACATTATTTGATCAGAACAGTAATTTTTGTTATAGTTTTCTTTTGTAGTATGGCCAAAGATAATGTTGTGGGATCTCTTTTGGTTTGCTTAGGGTTTTTTGTTGCCACTAGGGCTTGGAACCGGTACTTAGCGGTTCTTGCCATGCCAGACGGGTAGATATAAGTACCACTAACAAGTACCACTACCTTTAGGTACCGGTACTTGTTAGGTGATTATTGTTTATTGTTAGGTGATAATTTCGTCAGTATTTTGACGCTTTGCAGCTGCAAAGCGTCAACATACTCCCTGAAATTCCCGTAAAAAGGCAAAAAACAAAGCCAATGACATTGAACATAGTCGAGGTTACAAGCCATGGGTCTTATCACCACGTGTAGTAATGTGATGCGTCGTTAATTTATTCATAAAAATAAATAATGAAATCCCGTATCACGCCTGTCGCTCTCATGTTACATGATAACATAGACTATTGTCATACAATTTTATAATAATAACCTTCACTATCTCCTTCAGTCGTAAATGATTAAAAACCTGAACTAATTTTCAGAATTGACAGCCAACAGACGTCTTTATGCATGTCGTTTCTCTAAAACCGCTGCGTCCTTTTTGTTGCGGTATTTTTGTGACGGCGCAAACATTATGTCATTTTGGCAGATTTTTTGTGAGAACTTCCTCCATTTGTCCTCCTCCTTTTCCGGTTGTTAATTTTTAAAAGAATAAAAGATTAGGTGAAAAAGCGACATGGCTGACTCTAATTTTAAGAATGACATTGCTACCGGTTTTAGCTTAGAAATAAAATATTTTAGCAAAAATATAAACAAGGTGACGAAAACAAAGCATTCACGAACATTGATCTTAGACGGTAAAATCCGAAGGCCGAAACAAAAACAGTTTAACTTTTTCTATGAGTTATGATTATGACTAACGATTTTTTTTCTACTCAACTGATCATGAGGTATTTCTGCTCTCGGGGCTTATTGAATATGGGTTTCGAGGAGACTCCGAAGATCACACACACACACATTACACAAATCACAAAACACACACACACCCCCCACACAAAAAACACAAACACACACACACAAATCACATCACATTACAAAACACACACACCCACACACATCACACACCCCCCCCCCCACACATCACACACACACACATCACATTATAAAATACGGCCCCGGCCTAATTAATAACATAGTAACAATAATCCAAATTATAGGATGCCCAGTAAGTGGGTTGTGGAGGTCACAAAAGCTATCGCTCCATGTAAAATACAAAGGGGTAAGTGCGTAACAGTAGCAATGGCTTTTATTTGGACAGTTCAAGAGCATTGCGTTATTATTATTGCGTTTGTATTGCGTTATTTACCTACGTTGTTGAGTTGAGCAGACAACTTTTTCGAACATATGAAGCAATGGATTAGCAATATCCTTAAAAACGATTCAGATTGAGATTGATAGTGTGTTAGGTTAGATCCCAATGTAGTTGGGAAAAGGCAAGACGATGATGATAAAATACTTTAGCATAATGCTAATGTTCCCACTGCTGGGACACAGGATATTTTAAATTAATTAATTTAAATATATATACTCATACATGTATTGTATTGTATTGTGTTATATTTTTATATGTATGTATTTTTTTTTATTTTTTTTTATTGTTTTTAAATTAATTTCAATTAATAATAATAATTAATAATAATTTATTTTGAACCAAATATATATAAGTACCCAGATACATTTCATAAACCTGCCAAACTGCGTGACAGTTTGTCGGCAGGATTAGCGCTCGTCTTAAAACATTTGGTATAATACACAATCTGATCAAACATCTAAGTAGGTAGATACAGAATTACAGATACATTAAATGGACGGTAAGAAGACTATAATTACGGCAGCACAACTAATTGTTTCTATGCTGAATTAATTAAACATATGCATGACAGACATGTTGTGTTTAGACGTCATAATAATAATTAATAAATAGGACCATGTGTCGTTAAAAATAAATCACAAAAGATGGAAGTTTTGATTGAAAACTATGAAGAGAATATTGTTTAAAATTAGAGCCCATTAAAATATCAATATTAATCAAGTCTGTAGAGTATGCAAATTAACTATTGTTGTCTAAGCAATAAACGGGGATTTTCATTTAATTTTATAACTACAAAGATATAAATACATTCCTAATTTCTTATTGTTTCCAGAAATAACGAGGGTTGTTATGTGACAGTTATTGGGAATACAATGTGCTAAAAGTTATATAAACGAAAAACATACAGAATATTATTGCATTATGTTTTTGAAGCTAGTTGAAAATTGACGGCTCAGTCATGTTACGTAACAAGAAAAAAAAAACACTAAACAGGACAGAGCATATAATTATACCTTTACGAAAACAGGGGACGTCGTACGGGGTATGTAGCTATATTTTTTTTATATGAGATGTTGTATCAGGTTTTAATTATTTTCTGCAGGTAAACGGCGATGAAATAAAGCTGCCTAAACATTGGATTGGAGAAGTAGAAGAGTACGCAAGAAGGAGAACATATAGCGATAACATCGTGAATCAAGTGAGCGGGGAGAAATTGCAGGAATAGATCTAGCGTCAGGATAGACAGCAAAATTAAAATTTTCTTTCGTTTTTGAAATTTGCAGGTCAGATATAAATAAATAAATAATGATTTATGATTACGTCGCACGACAGTGGCGCCGCGTCTACGAGACTTCTTTCGTGTGACGGACTTTAGTGGTCATATCCGTCATATGCAACAAGGAAGGATGACCATTGTAAACAATCACAATACCAGAGGGGCAATTCCCGTAATTTTAAGAACGTTCACAGTCTGATCTCAGTCTCAATCTGTCAAAAATATCTCTAGTTTCCCTACATTTTTGACATTGATTGTCGCTGAGATGAGAAAGCGACTAGATTTTGAACGTTTTTAATTACGAGAATTTGTCTTCAGTTACTGCAAAAACACATTACACAAATCACATTCAAAAACACATAACACACAATTACAAAACCAACAAAATACAATAATACGAGCAACTCGTTAAGTTCAAAGAAATTTATAATTACGATTTGTGTTGGCATTGTCTACAAACACCATAGCAATCCATTTCACTCGGTTTACGTTGAAGATTCGCGCAGCTACATACAACATACGAGATTTTGTGTTCAGCCAGTTATATATCAGTAATAACATAATATGTTATTAATATTGGTGGCAGGAAATCCCCCATTGTGAAGGATAAAATCAGAAATGAATTTATCCGGTAAAGAACCGGAGTTAACGATAGCTTGCAGAGTAAGGAAGCTGAAGTGGCAGTTAGCTGGTCATGTTTATCGAAGGACCGATGGCCGGTGGAGAAGACGAGTTCTGGAGTGGAGACCGCGTATCGACAAGCTTAACGTGAGGTGACCCAAAGCTAGATGGACCGACGACCTTAAGAAGGTGGCTGGGACAGAGTGGATGCGGAAGACGGAGGACAGGGTGTAGCGCAGCCTGGGAGAGGCCTATGTCCAGCCGAGTTGATGTTGATGAATCCAAAAAAGAAGGATATTGAATTTGCTTCCAGAAACTAGTGTAACTAGGGTTCTTGTCAACTTTCACCACAAAGTGATTGGAGGGGAATGCATACTCTTTGATTTTCTTGCATTATGCCAGATATAATTAGTTCAGGCTGTTTAATTTCCGTTCTGTTCCATCTTCACTTTGAAAGGGGCACATGTGACGGAATAATATAACTATTTTGCGTTAGCCAGCCGCACTGGTCAATCGTTCAGGTTAAGCTACGCTTGCCGCGGTTGGTCTGTGGATGGGTGACCATCTTTCATCCCGCCAGCCGTCCAGCCGGGACCTCGATCCCGGCTGTCATTAGTGGATCTATGACTGTAGTTACGGGTAGTCAGAAGACCGAAATTCTGACAGCCAGTCTTACCAAGGGGTTATCGTATTATCCATTAACTGGGTTGTGGAGATCAAAAAAAGGGGTTTTCACTATCCGGTTAGACTGGAAGCCGACCCTAACATAGTTGGGAAAAGGCTCGGCAGATGATGATTTTGAAAGGGGCACGTTAGCATTTTTATTTCGCGTTATAATTTTACTGTCCCTGTAGCTGTACTACCTTTATCTACTGTTATTATCACGTGGCACGCGAAATTGGCACAATGTGATACTTATTGGATTGGTTCCGTACTGACGTAAACGGAACATCCGTTTTGAAATTCTGCAGAACAAGTAAGTTGATGATCCGTAACAATTAGAAATCTGTCGGTAACTCAAAGGTCAAGATAGTTTCTACTATTGCCAGTTTCACAAATATCAGATTATTAATTTTATTAAAAGAAAACATAGTTGATTACCTTGTTGGTGTAGGTAGAGACTGCGATTTCTGAGCATGGGGTTTTGAGTTCAGAATGAGAATCTTTATTTGTAAACATAAGTAGAGTTACACTCGGCCCGCCCGCCTGATAAGGACCAGCAGTGCAATTCTGTAACCATCTCACCGTGAAAACTTAGGTGAAGTGAGCGTGGAGTGAGCTGTCATTCCAAATAATGCTAGGCATTGACACTACTGATAAATCACATCAAGCTCACTTCACTTGAGTTTTCACGGTGAGATTTTTACAGAATTGACCGGCAGGCCCGGGTCGACGGCGCCTTGTGTTCCACGCGCGCCTCAAAGAGATATCAGCACGAACTGATGGGGTCCGCTAGGGCCGATGCCTGCCAGGGCCGCGGGTTGTTCGAAAGAGATACCGTGGCCCCTGGCACAGGCGACTGAAGGAACACGGGTGGGTTTTAGTCAGTAAAAGTCTGACACGCCCTTCCGCTCAGCCCAGAACGGGAGAGGTCATTTGAAGATTTCCCACCCAAAAAACAAAAAAAATAGATTCTCTATGTTTTACCATTAGGCGTACAGATATATATATAATTATCAAATTAATTAAGTACTATAACAATGACTCATTATTATAAACTATAGAAAGCACCAAAGTAATGGATCAATAATTCCCCTCCAGAATGTCCACAATCAAATGTTAAGAAACGACATACATAGGATCCAATGTTAAATGTCAAAAAGAATTAAAAATAAATAAAATATTATTGTAAAAACAGGTCAGGGGGGGCCTAAAAAGGCCACTTTAAGCAATTCCTCTAAAAGCTATTCATTTCCTGAATTCCCAGCAGATCATTAGCAATTTCTCTAATTTTCGTGAAATTTCATTTCATATTTGGTGTAAACATTGCCGCATGAAAAAAATAAAAACCGTTATTTTATCGGTAAAATTTTTCATTACAGTTTTTATTAATCAAATTGGTTTTTAATTTTTTACAGATTATATTATGAATTGTCAGTTTGTGACCATTTTAAGATTTTTAATATGATTCATATGGTATTTTTAGGCCCCCTGTCTACCTTTTCGGGCAAAGCGGCCGCGATGTTATGTTATTTAAATAAAACACACCTACTTCATTTTAAAACGTAGTTGAAACCGATAAGTAATGTTAGTAGTCACATAACGTTTTTTTTTTATAAACTAGAGCTATAGAAGTTCTTTTTGGCAGGAGAGGTTGTTTAATTACCTACATTATTTGATCAGAACAGTAATGTTTGTTATAGTTTTCTTTTGTAGTATGCCCAAAGATAATGTTGTGGGATCTCTTTTGGTTTGCTTAGGGTTTTGTGTTGCCACTAGGGCTTGGAACCGGTACTTAGCGGTTCTTGCTATGCCAGACGGGTAGGTACAAGTACCGCCCGATTATTGTTTATTGTTAGGTGATAATTTCGTCAGTATTTTGACGCTAAATACAAAAATACTCCCTGAAATTCCCGTAAAAAGGCAAAAAACAAAACCAATGACATTGAACATAGTCGAGGTTACAAGCCATGGGTCTTATCACCACGTGTAGTAATGTGATGCGTCGTTAATTTATTCATGAAAATAAATAATGAAATCCCGTATCACGCCTGTCGCTCTCATGTTACATGATAACATAGACTATTGTCATACAATTTTATAATAATAACCTTCACTATCTCCTTCAGTTGTAAATGATTAAAAACCTGAACAAATTTTCAGGATTGACAGCCAACAGACGTCTGTATGCATGTCGTTTCTCAAAAACCGCTGCGTCCTTTAAGTTGCGGTATTTTTATGACGGCGCAAACGTTAATTATGTCATTTTGGCAGATTTTTTGTGAGAACTTCCTCCATTTGTCCTCCTCCTTTTCCGGTTGTTAATTTTTAAAAGAATAAAAGATTAGGTGAAAAAGCGACATGGCTGACTCTAATTTTAAGAATGACATTGCTACCGGTTTTAGCTTAGAAATAAAATATTTTTGCAAAAATATAAACAAGGTGACGAAAACAAAGCATTAACGAACATTGATCTTAGACGGTTAAATCCGAAGGCCGAAACAAAAACAGTTTAACTTTTTCTATGAGTTATGATTATGACTAACGATTTTTTTTCTACTCTACTGATCATGAGGTATTTCTGCTCTCGGGGCTTGTTGAATATGGGTTTCGAGCAGACTCCGAAGATCACACACACACACACACATTACACACATCACAAAACACACACACACACACACACACCACATCACACAAATCACATCACATTACAAAACACACACACCCACACACATCACACACACTCCCCCCACACATCACACACACACACACATCACATTATAAAATACGGCCCCGGCCTAATTAATAACATAGTAACAATAATCCAAATTATAGGACCCAGTAAGTGGGTTGTGGAGGTCACAAAAGCTATCGCTCCATGTAAAATACAGAGGGGTAAGTGCGTAACATACTATCGGTAGCAATGGCTTTTATTTGGACAGTTCAAGAGCATTGCGTTATTATTATTGCGTTTGTATTGCGTTATTTACCTACGTTGTTGAGTTGAGCAGACAACTTTTTCGAACATATGAAGCAATGGATTAGCAATATCCTTAAAAACGATTCAGATTGAGATTGATAGTGTGTTAGGTTAGATCCCAATGTAGTTGGGAAAAGGCAAGACGATGATGATAAAATACTTTAGCATAATGCTAATGTTCCCACAGCTGGGACACAGGATATTTTAAATTAATTAATTTAAATATACATACTCATACATGTATTGTATTGTGTTGTATTTTTATATGTATGTATTTTTTTATTTTTATTATTGTTTTTAAATTAATTTCAATTAATAATAATAATAAATACTAATTTATTTTGAACCAAATACGTGTATACATTTCATAAACCTGCCAAACTGCGTGACAGCTTGTCGGCAGGATTAGCGCTCGTCTTAAAACATTTGGTATAATACACAATCTGATCAAACATCTAAGTAGGTAGATACAGAATTACAGATACATTAAATGGACGGTAAGAAGACTATAATTACAGCAGCACAACTAATTGTTTCTATGCTGAATTAATTAAACATATTACAACGCGTTGTGAGAGTTTTTAAATTAATACAGGGTTATTTGTAAAACACCAGCAACCTCTTAAGAGGTCATTGTACTCATCATTATGAACAACTTTTACTATAGGACCAAACCTGAAATCGCGAAAAAAAAATCAGCTGTTCCCTACATTTATGTTCGCATAACTCGTCAAAATGTAGGAAGCAGCTGATTTTTTTTCGCGATTTCAGGTTTGGTCCTATAGTAAAAGTTGTTCATAATGATGAGTAGAATGACGTCTTAAGAGGTTGTTGGTGTTTTACAAATAACCCTGTATAGTCATGACAGACATGTTGTGTTTAGACGTCATAATAATAATTAATAAATAGGACCATGTGTCGTTAAAAATAAATCACAAAAGATGGAAGTTTTAATTGAAAACTATGAACAGAATATTGTTTAAAATTAGAGCCCATTAAAATATCAATATTAATAAAGTCTGTAGAGTATGCAAATTAACTATTGTTGTCTAAGCAATTAACGGGGATTTTCATTTAATTTTATAACTACAAAGATATAAATAAATTCCTAATTTCTTATTGTTTTCAGAAATAACGAGGGTTGTTATGTGACAGTTATTGGGAATACAATGTGCTAAAAGTTATATAAACGAAAAACATACAGAATATTATTGCATTATGTTTTTGAAGCTAGTTGAAAATTGACGGCTCAGTCATGTTACGTAACAAGAAAAAAAAACACTAAACAGGACAGAGCATATAATTATACCTTTACGAAAACAGGGGACGTCGTACGGGGTATGTAGCTATATTTTTTTTATATGAGATGTTGTATCAGGTTTTAATTATTTTCTGCAGGTAAACGGCGATGAAATAAAGCTGCCTAAACATTGGATTGGAGAAGTAGAAGAGTACGCAAGAAGGAGAACATATAGCGATAACATCGTGAATCAAGTGAGCGGGGAGAAATTGCAGGAATAGATCTAGCGTCAGGATAGACAGCAAAATTAAAATTTTCTTTCGTTTTTGAAATTTGCAGGTCAGATATAAATAAATAAATAATGATTTATGATTACGTCGCACGACAGTGGCGCCGCGTCTACGAGACTTCTTTCGTGTGACGGACTTTAGTGGTCATATCCGTCATATGCAACAAGGAAGGATGACCATTGTAAACAATCACAATACCAGAGGGGCAATTCCCGTAATTTTAAGAACGTTCACAGTCTGATCTCAGTCTCAATCTGTCAAAAATATCTCTAGTTTCCCTACATTTTTGACATTGATTGTCGCTGAGATGAGAAAGCGACTAGATTTTGAACGTTTTTAATTACGAGAATTTGTCTTCAGTTACTGCAAAAACACATTACACAAATCACATTCAAAAACACATAACACACAATTACAAAACCAACAAAATACAATAATACGAGCAACTCGTTAAGTTCAAAGAAATTTATAATTACGATTTGTGTTGGCATTGTCTACAAACACCATAGCAATCCATTTCACTCGGTTTACGTTGAAGATTCGCGCAGCTACATACAACATACGAGATTTTGTGTTCAGCCAGTTATATATCAGTAATAACATAATATGTTATTAATATTGGTGGCAGGAAATCCCCCATTGTGAAGGATAAAATCAGAAATGAATTTATCCGGTAAAGAACCGGAGTTAACGATAGCTTGCAGAGTAAGGAAGCTGAAGTGGCAGTTAGCTGGTCATGTTTATCGAAGGACCGATGGCCGGTGGAGAAGACGAGTTCTGGAGTGGAGACCGCGTATCGACAAGCTTAACGTGAGGTGACCCAAAGCTAGATGGACCGACGACCTTAAGAAGGTGGCTGGGACAGAGTGGATGCGGAAGACGGAGGACAGGGTGTAGCGCAGCCTGGGAGAGGCCTATGTCCAGCCGAGTTGATGTTGATGAATCCAAAAAAGAAGGATATTGAATTTGCTTCCAGAAACTAGTGTAACTAGGGTTCTTGTCAACTTTCACCACAAAGTGATTGGAGGGGAATGCATACTCTTTGATTTTCTTGCATTATGCCAGATATAATTAGTTCAGGCTGTTTAATTTCCGTTCTGTTCCATCTTCACTTTGAAAGGGGCACATGTGACGGAATAATATAACTATTTTGCGTTAGCCAGCCGCACTGGTCAATCGTTCAGGTTAAGCTACGCTTGCCGCGGTTGGTCTGTGGATGGGTGACCATCTTTCATCCCGCCAGCCGTCCAGCCGGGACCTCGATCCCGGCTGTCATTAGTGGATCTATGACTGTAGTTACGGGTAGTCAGAAGACCGAAATTCTGACAGCCAGTCTTACCAAGGGGTTATCGTATTATCCATTAACTGGGTTGTGGAGATCAAAAAAAGGGGTTTTCACTATCCGGTTAGACTGGAAGCCGACCCTAACATAGTTGGGAAAAGGCTCGGCAGATGATGATTTTGAAAGGGGCACGTTAGCATTTTTATTTCGCGTTATAATTTTACTGTCCCTGTAGCTGTACTACCTTTATCTACTGTTATTATCACGTGGCACGCGAAATTGGCACAATGTGATACTTATTGGATTGGTTCCGTACTGACGTAAACGGAACATCCGTTTTGAAATTCTGCAGAACAAGTAAGTTGATGATCCGTAACAATTAGAAATCTGTCGGTAACTCAAAGGTCAAGATAGTTTCTACTATTGCCAGTTTCACAAATATCAGATTATTAATTTTATTAAAAGAAAACATAGTTGATTACCTTGTTGGTGTAGGTAGAGACTGCGATTTCTGAGCATGGGGTTTTGAGTTCAGAATGAGAATCTTTATTTGTAAACATAAGTAGGTAGAGTTACACTCGGCCCGCCCGCCTGATAAGGACCATGCCCGGGTCGACGGGGCGTTGTGTTCCACGAGCGCCTCAAAGAGATGTCAGCACGAACTGACGGGGTCTGCTAGGGCCGATGCCTGCCAGGGCCGCGGGTTGTTCGAAAGAGATACCGTGGCCCTTGGCACAGGCGACTGAAGGAACACGGGTGGGTTTTAGTCAGTAAAAGTCTGACACGCCCTTCCGCTCAGCCCAGAACGGGAGAGGTCATTTGAAGATTTCCCACCCAAAAAACAAAAAAAATAGATTCTCTATGTTTTACCATTAGGCGTACAGATACATATAATTATCAAATTAATTAAGTACTATAACAATGACTCATTATTATGAACTATAGAAAGCACCAAAGTAATGGATCAATAATTCCACTCCAGAATGTCCACAATCAAATGTTAAGAAACCACATAGATCCGATGTTAAATGTCAAAAAGAATTAAAAATCAATAAAATATTATTATCAAAACAGGTCAGGGGGCCTAAAAAGGCCACTTTAAGCAATACCTCTAAAAGCTATTCATTTCCGGAATTCCCAGCAGATCATTAGCAATTCCTCTAATTTTCGTAACATTTCATTTCATATTTGGTGTAAACATTGCCGCATGAAAAAAATAAAAACCGAAATTTTATCGGTAAATTTTTTCATTACAGTTTTTATTAATCAAATTGATTTTTAATTTTTTACAGATTATATTATGAATTGTCAGTTTGTGACCATTTTACGATTTTTAATATGATTCATATGGTATTTTTAGGCCCCCTGTCTACCTTTTCGGGCAAAGCGGCCGCGATGTTATGTTATTTAAATAAAACAAACCTACTTTATTTTAAAACGTGGTTGAAACCGATAAGTAATGTGATGTTAAACATAACACAAAACGAGAGCTATTACGTTCAGCGAGAACTAACTTTAAGTAGTATTGACTTTTAAGATTTATATTGAACACAATATTTCGTTTTTAATATTTGTAGTTTGAGTTAACATCGGCTTCTGTGGTTTTTGTAGGTTTGCGGTTTGTTATCCGGAAAAGAATTAGTCTTGATTATGGAGATTTATGTGTGTCGTGTTTGTGATACACTGCATAAGCATAATCAGCTGATATTGTTCCCACTGCTGGGACACAGGCCTCCTCTCTGTAAGAGGCAATAGGCCGTAATCCACCACGCGGGCGTAATGCGGGTTGGTAGATGTCACATGTCTTCGAATTTTTAGTGCTATACTGATAAAAGTAAAATTCTAAGGGACGATTTGATTTCACCAATGAAACCTGAACACGATCAGCCAATAGGCACATTTCAAACGCGTTCAAGAGCTGGCAGTGTCATCATTGTTGTTAACCATTGAACCTAAGCATAGAAGTCAATATCTTTATTCAAAAAGTTATTAAAACGACATATTTTCAAAGGTATCACAAAAAAGTAAATCTGTCCGATTCCAACATTATTATCGTACCCACTCCATGTAAACCATCCCTTTTATCTGCTCAAAAACTGTCGCCCAATGACAAAGTTAATTGAAATTACCTACCAATACAGAAATGTAATTTTGATTGTTTCTTTTTTAAGAATACCGTCTATGCGCATCTGTACTTTCATTATATCTTATTTCTCCTCGTAAGTGATTTGGAATTTTTGAGAAATAAAGAATTTTTAAACCGTATAGATGAGCTGAACGCGTTCAGTTTCATTAGTGAAAATGGGACAAAGTGTGCTGTTGCCTCTTTACAACATTCGGATGGAACGGGCTTTTATAACAGACTTTTCTTTGAAGTAGTTTAGTTGTTCGTCTTGTGAGAGCAAACTATAAAGCTAACTCGGTCGATAAGGGTATCAAAATTAAAAGTTCCAATCGCGTACGCTACGGCTAGGCATTTCTTGTGGATAGCTGATGTTTGACATGGTTTTTATCAAGGAAGGTGATTTCTCTTGTATATTTCGAACGATATCTTCCGGCCCGCTCCTCGCTTGCTTCTCGTTGGTCACTAGACCAACTGCTCATGCTGACCACTAGGTCAGCATGAGCAGTAGAGCATGAGGTTTAGTCTGGAATTTCTCAGTTTGGAGTCTTGATTTGTGCTTTCGCCCTTATTACATGGGATGTAAACATACCTGATGGTGGTGTGTCCCTTTGGGGAAACCAGGCGTTATTTTATGTGTGTTTGAAACTTGACCTTGAAATCAACACTACGTCAAATCCAAAGATTTCAACCATCACGACATAATAGGCAGAACAGCTATCGATCGATACCGTAGGGGCTGTGTCTAATGCGTCGCTGTGTCCAATGCGCATGCGGCTGCATACGGGCACTCCGATAACAACGCATTGTGGCGAATTTGTTATAAAAAAATAGGTGTTATGATTCATTCCAGTGATATTTTTGTGAGTAGACTTTGAAAGAGAATTCATAAGAATATAATAATTTCATAGTAATTAGAAGCTTAGCTGTTCTTCTACAAAGAGGTCTAGGTACGTTTTGGAAGGGGCAACTAGCTTCAACTTTCTGCCTTTCTGAATGACTCCTTGACAATTCGAAAGTGCCTGTAAATAGTTTCATTGCTTTGAGTTGAGTTCAGAAAATATTTGAATTAGTTTCATGAATATTTCTACTTAGACATAAAAACTCTATCATAATGCCAGATTACTATATGAAGTTAACTATCCTTGGTAGACTGGATAAAAATTTTAGTTTTTTTCGGATCAAATTTTAGTCGGTTCGATTCCCGGGTGTGGCAAGCGAATTTTTGAAAATCTTTGAATGCAGTTTTCTTTCTATTCAAAAATAAAGGAATGTTTTCTTTGAGTAAAATTTTCTATCTACAGTATTAAGAGTAGGTACTTTCCCTATAAGTGGCATTACAAAATTCCACCCTGTATAGTAAATTATACAATTTGTCAACCGTTTTAACCGGGTTGGAAGACCCTTGAGAAGATGTAAAATAATGTTTAATTTTTTTTTGCTTTTTTTGTTGGTTTATAATATTTTTTGGATATATCGTTTTTTATTTATTTTATTTTCAGAAACCCAAATAGTACCATAATAAATGGGAGAATCGATAATTTTCCGATTTCGTCAATCACTAGCGTATATGTAAAATAAATGGTTTTTGCACAGAACAACGATAGCGACAGATGTTTTTGTGTGAGTGAGTTGTACGGTGCATAGTAAATGTTACGCTATGTTTGATGAGTTAAGGTTTATAATTGATTGTGTAGTACGTTCTGATTTATGAATTGCAAGTGTGTGCGCGACTTTGTATCTATTACTTTTACTCAAATGTGTAGTAGTGGTGCAAGTAGGGATCGTCTTAGCGACATGGAGTTCTGATACATTTTCAACTACCGGGGCATATCTCCTTTCCTATATCTATGGTTGGGAACATTATTGGCTGATTATGTTTTGTTAACCTTTAATACCATAAAGCATTTCCTGTCTAGTCCTTTGCCACACACACCTATTTCTCCCATATCACCAATGGAAACTGCCCAAACATCAAACAATGTATCCCTAACACTAAATTGTTTGAGAACCCGCATCGAAATTGATCAATTTCGTCGCCAAGAGGAAGGAATAGGTGTGGGAAAGGGAACTTCCTAGTCCTTTCTAGAAGTTAAGAGGGACTGATTTAAATATAAGGGATTACAAGAACTGTCGGTAGAGGATTGTTACAGCAATCTAGCATTAAAACCAAAATGCTCTTTGTAGCTGAACTGATTATATGCTTTTAGATTTTGGCATCTTCTTCCTGTGTCTGATGATACTTATAAGACCAGTAGGTGGGTAGGTAGGTTGGTACCTTGTTTTGATGTTTTGGTCAGTCCTGCCTTACTGCCTGAAAATTAGCGTCACCTTGTGTGGTCATCTGACATTATGCTGAGCTGAGGCTTTTTTCACATATAATAATACTAGCTGCGCCCCGCGGTTTTACCCGCATAAGTTTCGATACCGTGGGAATATCGGGATAAAATGTTTTAATGTTAATTGGTCTAGCCGTTTGAGCGTGAAGAAATAACAAACATACAAGCACACACCAACCTTTCGCCTATAATATTAGTGTGATTACGACGCATATTGACTAGTTCGCATTATGACCAATGATGGTTACCGTCATAAATACGCGAAATGACCGATCGCTAAAAGACCAACACGTTTAATGACCTATACGCTAAATGACCCACATGGGAAATGACAGGCGAAACGACCGACTAATCGGTTTTTTAAATAGTTTTAAGGTGTTCTTTTTGCTGTAATGCCAATTAATGAATTATTCTTTCTTCATTTACGATTTCTTGTTAGCTCCTATTTGAAAACACTAATCATAAGTTGAGGCCATGAGAGCCACAGTGGCCTAACTGTCATTTTTTCAATACTGACTTTATTTGAAAAAACTGCTCTAAACTGTAAAAATCTGTGGCCTAAAATTTAGTTCAATTTTTTTCAGTTAGGCCACTGTGGCTCTCTGCTCTATTATAGCGCCACAGTGGCCTAAAAATTAGTTCAATTTTTTTCAGTTAGGCCACTGTGGCTCTCATGGCCTCAGTTATCTATTTTTCATATCCTTGGTCGTCAACTCGTCACGCTAGCTACAATGTTGACACCTTATTCCAGTTTTCCGGCAAAACAGGCGCGCTATACAGGCAATTATGATCACTTCACGCATTGCGCATAGGACGTTCCAAGATTACAGCTGCTCACGTAATGATATCACCTACTTGAGGACAATAATCCATTTCCCTTATTCTGTTAGTGGGATGCAGCATGCACTTATACCTACGCGGCTTATTTTTCTTCAAGACGGGTCCTCGACCTTCATCTAGTATCCTTGCTGAAATTAGCTGATTATCTTCACTTTAGTATTGTCCTTTCTTTGGTATTGTTCGTCGAATCGTTGAGCTCCTTAAGTTTTCAGTTGAGCTGCATGATTATTGACAAATGCGTGCACTGACTGGACAGGTCCACTCAATCTGTGTGGTTCTTTCCTCAAAAGACCATTTCAGTCACCAATCTACCGCGGTCTTCACATGATCTGATCAAGATTATTTCTGGACTTTAAAAGAGACTGTGACCTCTGAGTTTGTTTCGGTCTTTCTTCTCAGAGTAGTCAGTTTGGAAACACCGACCTATTATAGTTTTTATTAAAAATATGATTGACTTGTAAAAGTGTTTGTACAAACCTAGTTACAGAAATAAAATCATTTATCAATTACTCCTGTTTAAATTCTGCTTAGATATAGATTTGTCTTTACCTTTTCTTTGGGAGATTCTTCTCTCACTACTTATTGATTCATTTAATGAGATGCAACATGCACTTATGTGTTACGTCTACGCGACTTATTTTTCTTCGTGAAGGGTCCGCAGCCTTAACTAGTATCCTTGCTGAAATGAGGTCATTATGTTCACTTTGCGACAGTTATTTTTAGATTTTGCTGCTTTCTGTTTATACATATTTTGTATTTTCCTCTTCTTTGGGAGATTCACCTCTCAAAACTTGTTAGTTCGTTTATTCTGCCGTTCGTGGGATGCAATATGCAGTTATGTTTTACATACGCAGCTTATTTGTCTTCATGACGGGTGCTCGACCTTCAAATAGTATCCTTGCTGAAATTAGCTGATTATCTTCACTTTGCTGCAGTTTCAATTCTGTTCATACATAATTAAGGCCGCCCATTGTGTGTTTTGTAGTGTTAAATGTATTGTTTTGTTATGTTTTTCTGGTGAATCTAGGTACATCATCATCTGCCTAGCCTTGTGTTCGCAGCTACGTTGGGGTTGGCTTAAAGTCTCACTGGCTGAATACCAGTAATTTACATTTATTTATTTATTTGGCGTACAAAGTATATATAAATAAATAATAAATTATTAAGTCTTTTCCTTTCCTTTCAAAAGTTATTAATTCATTATTATCCCATCGTTGGTGAGTAGCCTGCACTAATTATACCTATGCGGCTTATTTTCCTCATGACAGGTCCTCGACTTTTAACCAGGTTCCCTGCTGAAATTAGCTGATGATCTTCATTTTACAGTAGTTTAAATTCTTGAATTGTTTCGTTTCGTTATTTCTTCTCTTTATCTTCTTAGCGAATGCTTCCGTCTAACTTAACAGACAACTGTGCTGCTAGAGTTTGTTTCGCCACTTCTTCCCAGCTAATTCACTAGGAAGTGGTGAAGGGTGGCCGTTTTGGGGGGTTATCTTATGCTATTATGACGTTCAAAAAATGCTGATTTTCAGCCTCATTTGAATATATGACTTTTGATTTTGATTTAACAAGGCAAAGGCAAGGTAACGTTTTTTTATTTTTTAAAGTATGGCGATCTAAAGCAGTTGGCGGGTAAACTGTAGTGACAGTTAGAAACGATACTTGCATGGGATGTATAGCGTACAGCTTGCAAAATGCAGGTTGGGTGCATCTAATGATTCTTATTTTTTTGTTTATCTGAACGTGTCTCTGGCTTATTATCTTTGGCTCTTTAGTCACATTATCTTCTGAAGAAACTTTCGTCCGTTTTTGTTAAGTTTTAGGTGGATAGGGTTCCTTGCCTTTCTTGGTACTCCTGTAGTTTACTTTAACGTCAGTAACTGCACTTTATTGCGTAAAGTGATAAGTTAAACAGAATGTTAGGGACATTGACTTACAAAATGACACCATGAATTCAGCATATAATTTTAATAAAAAAACTTTTTTGCAAAAAAAATCAACCGACTTCCAAAAACGACACTACAAAGTGAAAAATAACTTTAATTTCGGAAGTCGGTGTCGTTGGGTTCACATTTTCGTTGTTTGCCACCGACTTCTTATTCTTAGTTATTTCTCACTTTGTAGTGTCGTTTTTGGAAGTCGGTTGATTTTTTTTTGCAAAAAAGTTTTTATTTTTCACTTTTAAGTTGTAATTTTTACCAGTAATTTTGGTTTAAAAACCAAACTACTGAATCGTTTTTGATGAAATTTCTATGGAACCATTTGGGAAGTATACCCTTTCTAACAAAAAAATAATTTTTCAAATTGGTTGGCAAGCGAAGGAGGTCTGCGCGAACAAATATAAAAAAAAATACAAACATTCGAATTGAGAACCACCTCCTTTTTAGAAGTCGGTTAAAAAAAATGCTGTTTCATAGAAAAACGCAATAATACCTACGCAGTCAAAATGACAGCGAGATATTTTTTATTAATAACAGACGAAAAATATCAGCGCTGGTGGGTTCAGAATCATCATTCATCACTGAATCCATGGTAACAGGGGCAATTCTCGTAATTTTAAGACCGTTCACAGTCTGATCTCAGTCTCAATCTGTCAAAAAATACTTCTAATTTCCCTACATTCTGACAAGTTTTTGACATTTGCTTGTCGCTGAGATGAGACAGCGACTAGGTTTTGAACGTTTTAAATTACGAGAATTGTCCTTCAGGTTGTACGTCGTCCCTGTCACCCTGTATTGTAAACTAGCTGCTTTAAATTATAATGATGTCAATATGACATCTATGGAAGTGGTTAAGCCATGTGCCTATTGTAAAATGGTTTGATAACAATTAGGTATCTATGACATGCATTAAGTAATATTTTAAGGTGATTTTCCTTCTGTAAACCCTGTTTTTTCCCTATCATTATAATTTACCTCACGTTTCATTGACCGCGGGGATAACTTTACCAAAACAACATAAAATCTATGGCAACTGAGTAATTACTACTATAAACAGCAGGGGCCCAGCCATTTTGGCGCCATTATCTACCATCAAGTTTCGGGTAAGGTTCGGATTTCAAATATCTTTCTTTTTCTGCAGCCAGTATTCTAAACAAGAAAAACAGGAGTAGAACATTAATAAATTTGTTTTTTTTTTAATTTAATTTCTTAGTATCGGATACGAGCATTCTTGGCTTTTATTGTAGTTTATCTAATGATGTATGTCTTATTACTACTTAAAACCTCTTTATCTTATGCTTACCTACTCCTCTAACAAAATGTCTGTATTTTTACGGTCTTGTGTTGTCACCCACATTCAAATAAATAAAAGTAATTGTTATATAAATAAATTAGTTCCATGGGACTGCAAGTAATATGTAAGTGTTCTAGTAGCTTCATCTTTTCAGTGATCACCCTTGCGAACCTAGTCTGAGGCCATTCGACGATCCTCTAAGGAGTCTCCAAGAGTGACGATACTCGAGTCCATTTTGCGCACCTTTTCATTATCCTACCTTGCTTATTGGCAATGTTTTCACTATAAAAACATGCACTATTCCCACATAGCTCTTGTCCACACGAAAGAAGACGATTACTAATGTCAGGATTCTGTGGTCCTCAGATGAACGGATGAAATCTTTTCTCAGAAACGCAAACTTTAATTACTACTTCATAAAAATCTTAAATTCACTCACTGACAGACAAAGCACCAACTAAATCGTCTAGAAGCATGAACGTTTTCACAAGAGTCCCATATACACCGAAAGAGAGGAATTTTAGAAGATTCATCCCCTAAAGGGATTAAAGTTTAAGTATACGGAAGTTTGTTATTTTTGCCGATGGCGAATCCCATCAGGCGCAAGGCTATTTTAAGTATAATACTAACCACATACATACACAGCATTAACCCACAATCTTTTTCATCGAACCAATAGTGCTATCGAATAGTGAAAATACCTCAGAAACTGGGCAAAATACTCTTGGTCCATGTTCAACACACATATCTTCATCTGTTTACTACTTTTCCAATACAGTCGTGAAAAATGCTAAATTATGTTTCGTTTACAAGTATTTGTTTGGTAAATATAGTGATGATTGCATGGCGCTACGAATAGAATAATTGAAAAGCTAATTGGGCCAGATGTGCGAGAAATATGTGAGTAGGTAGAGCATCCAAAAGATATATGAAATTCTTTTCATTGCCGTGAAAATATCTTTCGTTGCAAGTGTTTTCTGAGTTTTGGAAGAGTTTGTTGATAAGGTCTATATAATACGAGTTTAGAGACAATATTCAAGTTTTGGGTTTTGTGTAAACCAATATTATAAAGAGAAAAGATTTGATTTTTTGTATGTTTGTTTGTTACGCTTTCACACTAAAACGGCTAAACGGATTTGGATGAAATTTGACACAAGGGTAGACAATGACTTGAATTAGAACATAGGATACTTTTTTATCTCGATATTCCCACGGGATCGAGACTTATGCGGGTGAAACCGCGCAGGTAGTTTAAATTTTTATTGAAATGAATTAAAATCTAAAAACCTGCTTCACTAGGATGTGGTGTAGGGCGGGCGTTTTGGGGGACTGTCTGTATGTACTCGTAATTTTGAAGTTCAAAAAGTACTGTTTTTTAGTCTAATGACAGCCTTTAATATGACTGAAGTGTTCAACGGATAATATGAATTAAGACTAAAGATACAATCTAGAATTGCATACAGTCATAATATAATTAGTTTAACATGGCAACAGTCAAGTAGCTAAGTGATCGTCTGCGAACGCCATTTGGTAACATATTTATGAACTGAACAAGTACATGATTAAAAAAATTAAATCATTTATTAAACGTAAGTTGTGCCAGAAAGCCTTATAAACCGTTAAGGATTATATCGAGGACCAAAATGCTTGGGATTGAGCTGCTTTAAATTTTTTACATATTTATTGTTTTTTTTTCTGTTTCGTTGTTTTTTTTATATACACTTTGACACTAATGAATTCTATACCTATATACTATGACATTTGCTTACTTTGTAAAGTATTCTATTATTTTAATTATTGTGAATGTGAAGACTATGTGGGTCATTTTATTTATATTATTTTTCTCTCTGTTCTCTTAGTTTTTGTCATGGTCTGGCAGTTTGAGTACTAATTAATGTGGCCTACCCAAATGTCCTTTCTTTGATATTGTTCGTCGAATCGTTGAGCTCCTTAAGTTTTGAGTTGAGCTGCACGATTTCTGACAAATGCGTGCTGACTGACTGGACAGGTCCTCTCAATCTGTGTGGTTCTTTCCTCAAAAGACAGAAAGAAAGAGCATCTCAGACTTCGACCTACATGGTCTTCATAATTATGATATGACCAAGATTATGCCTGGACTTTAAAAGAAACTGTGACCTCTGAGTTTGTTTCGGCCTTTCTTCTCAGACTAGTCAGATAGGAAACGCCAACCTTGACGTGTAAAAGTGTTTGTACAAACCTACTTACAAAAATAAAATCATTTAGGTATTTATCATTTAGTTACCACTGGGAAACCACTGCTCCTCAACTTATTTGTTGTTGGTTGTTGGTTCGAACTCAGACAGGCTTAGTTAGTATTTCGGCCCACTCCCTCTCACCGAGGCTTGTACCCCAGCAGTGGGAACATTATAGGTTGATTATGCACCACTGCTCTCACAGGCCAGGAGAATGATTTTGAGAAAATGTACGCAGGTTCACTCCAATGACATTGCAGTGATAGTAGTAGGAACATAATATGTTCCTACTACTATCACTGCAATGTTAAATGACATCTTTTCATTTCATTATATTATAATGAAATGAAAAGATGTCATTTAACATCACAAGTCAACCATACCTAACAATTTATATAAATATAAAATATATACGTCATATCCATTCAGCTGCAAGTAAAATGAACAATAAAATTGCACAAAACAAAAGGTATTAAGTATGTAGGGTAGCTGTCTCTTAGAAAATGGTACCCACCTTCACCTACCAAATCACGTTTTTTACGATAGGTATTACTAAACCTTTATAGCTATCACACAACACAACACACATTTTTGACAAATCATCGATATTTGTAACCAGTATTTTCAAAATTATATATTTGTAGCTACCAAATGTGTTTGTAAAACTTAATAATACCGATTTAAACAGTCAACTGACAAAGTCAATGACATAACAACGTTATTCATTTGTTCGTTAAATAAATAATATAACACTATTTCTACAATATCTGTTGTTAGCTGGCAATTGTTTCGAGATCGAACAGTAACTGATTCATTGAATACAAAGAGGGCAATGTAGGTAATACACAATACACGCTAATAATGATGTAAACAATAATATTCCATAATACTTTTCATAACTAAATAACTAAAATCGATTAAAAACATTTTTGTAATTAAAAACATGAAAGGAATAAAACCTACCGTCACAGTCCAAAATGAAGATCCAAAAAAAAAACACTGTCACTTCCAAATCCAATAAAAAAAGTAATAAACACAAAATTCTTGTTGAAATTAAAAACAAAACATAATTCGAAATTCAAATAAACCGAACAGCTACGAGCGTGCACGACTCCAATCTATGGCGATATGAACCATTCTACGTGAGTGTAATTTACGTATTCGGAGGCCATTATAAGTTGATCCCTAGCATACCTGTCTTTAATACCGCAGCTGTTTAAATAATAAGCTTGTATGTATTGAATTGCGAGTTCTTTTTAACTGGCCAATGAATGCTGAGAAGTAGCTACCGCTGACCTTGTGCCGTAGTTTTGTCTGCCGAAGACGTAACAAAAATCTACTTACCATAATTATAATTCAGGTACAGTGATGAGAAAGCAACATTTGTGATTTTAGAAAATGAATAAAATTGATGTTCTTTTTTTTGTTGTTTTAAGGCATTTATTTACTTATTTCTTAGGACCATAGATTATTATTGCGGTGGGGAAAATAATATCAAAACAAAGATAAGCGGAATAAGGCTTCATCGGAGATGAAACCGCAGCCATGCTTCTTTTTATTTTATTTCCTTATCGTTCTAAGAAAGTGGAACGATGACAAATACCTTTTCGGCTAAAACCAATTAGTAACGAGGTTGCCGGTAACAGGTTTTTATAAATATTCTTGAACCGCCTGTGAGAGTTAACTCCGTTGCCTGTTTATTTTTTTATGAATCATATTTCCTGCTTTCTGGGTTGTTGCCTTTGCCCTAGTTGTTCTTTCTCTTGGAAGGAGTTGCACCACAGATTAAGTAACACCACTAAGATGCATGCTCTGCTTAATATTTAAAATATTAGATTTTGACAGCCCGATTCCGGAGCAGTCATTGTTGCATAGATATTTTCTTTGCTCAGAAAATGTTTTCTGACATACAAAAAATCATCATCATCTGCCTAGCCTTTTCCCCATCATGTCGGGGTCGGCTTGCTGTCTAACCGGGTGCAGCTGAATACTAGTATTTTACACGAAGTGACTGTCTATCTGACCTTCACAACCCGTAACTGGGCAGAAGCCCGAAAATCTGACAACCGGTGTTAACCGGTTGTTCTGACGACGATCCACGAATAACAGCCGGGACCAACGGCTTAACGTGCTTTCCGAGGCATGGAGGGGTCTTGGTATGTAAAGATGGTCTCCCATCCACGGACCAACCGCGGCTTAACCTGCACCCTAATTGCGTAACACACAATCAATCGGAATCGGTTTCATTTTGACAGTTCAACAACATTCATTGCGTTATTTACGTGTTCAGCACATTATGACGTAGTGGAGACAATTTGCTTCAAAATGATTCGGATTACGATTGATTGTGTGTTAGGTACGCAATTACGGTGCCGATCTATCGACCAGTGCTGTTTTAACTAAACCACAAGCCCCTCTGTGACATAAAACAAAAATGTTTTTATTGAAAGCCACTTCTAATTTTGTTTTAGTTAACTCTCTAAAATCTAACCTTCAGAACATAGGTTTATTCATGGATATTCGAAATATTGTTAGAATGCAGAATGCATGGTGACATTCCAGTTCATGCATTCTTGCCTTGATGCCATAGTGACCATAGATGCACAAGTACCTAATCAATCTCCGCCGACCTCATCTAGTTTTAAAATATGATTGACGTGTAAAACAGCTTGTACAAACCTACTTCAAAAAAAGAGGTTTTATCAGGACCAGCGCCTCAAGGCACACAACCTACTTTATGATTATTCATTTCTTCATAAATGTTTATCGCGATTAATCTCGAGACGTACAGACGCCAGCACATCAAGCTACTACAATCTGTAAAATTTCTTTAATAGATTTTCGACTTTACAGCTTCGGATAGCTTGATGTGCTGGCATCTTTACAGTCAACCGCATATCCGTGTTTACAAAATACATTGACAGTGCCTTTATTTTGTAGCGGTGTGTGTAAGAGTGGTTTTCGTAGTTTAAAAGTGTTACTGTACTGAAATGTGGGTGACTGTACGATGCGTATGCGTTTACGTGGGTCCCAATTGTGGAACCTACGCATTGTCTAACTATTAATTTGTTAAGGTAGGCTGAACATGATTTGTGTCATTGTGTATAAGTAGTTAATGATACATAATCATATTTTTTTTTGCTGTAGAAAAAATGGGCAACAGAAGCTAGCAGAACCCGGCCCCTGGCTAAATAATAACAGCTGGACGGGTCGATTTTCAAAGGTTAAGCAACACTGGCCGAGGTTGGTCCGTGGATGGGTGACCATTTATTACCAGAAAGCACGTTAAGAGGTTGGTTGCGGATGTCATTCGTTGATCTTTTACAGTCATTAAGTGTAGTCAGAAGCCCAAATGTCTGACAACCAGTCTTGCCAAGTGTTTATTGTGTTATCCAGTAACTGGGTTGTGCCGGTCAGATAGGCTGTCGCTCCATGTAAAATACTAGTGTTCAGCTGCATCCGGTTAGACTGGAAGCCAACCTACACATAGTTGGGTATAAGCTAGGCGGATAGGCTGCAGAATCAAAACATTTTTTTTTATTGTAATCATAAAATTAATTTTTCAAACTTCGTAATTCAATAGAAATCTTTCACTCCAGCTAGATTTCACGAGGCAGTATCTAATTAAAAACGAAAAGGGTTCGTTAGAAAAGTTGTGAAAATTTTAATATTTTGCTGATTTTCAACTTGATTCATTACGTGGATTTTTGTCAGAACCTACCTGACTAACGAAGTTTTAAAAAAATAATACTTCCACGGTCAAATTAAATCAGCTAGCTAAACTCTGCAGACGTGCTGGGTATAAAATAAAAATAAATATGACGATGTTTTTTTTTTTTGGGGGTCAACGACCGCTGGTAGTTTTGTTACTTGAAGTTTAAGTTGAGAAAGTCTGTTTTCTTTTGTCGTGTTTAGATATCGAAACCCGTCACGTTTGTGAGGCTTACACAAAATAAAAACAGATTTTTAAACTGATATTTCAAGTGACTACACTAACTGCGGGCGATGACCCCAGAAAAAAACCCATCCAAATTTATTTTATCACTTACCAAGGGGTATCGGTATTACCCAGTTTAAATAGGTTGTGGAGGTCAGATAGGCAGTCACTCCATGTAAAATACAGGTATTTTTTTTTATACGTTTATTTGCGGTAAACATGACGCAAAAAAGAACATAAAAACAAAATAAAGAAAAAAAAAGTAATGGTTGATATGCGTCACATCCACGCAAAACGGCTATCGCTCAGCATTATGCTGCGACCCTATGCAAGACAGCCCCAGCGCTGGTTTTCAGCGACAGCCGGCGCCGACGTAATGACGTCGTCCGGTGCAGCAAACAATTATTCATAAACAAGTATAAAACTCAATTGCAGTATTCAGCTGCATCCGGTTAGACTGGAAGCCGACCCCAACATAGTTGGGAAAAGGCTAGGCAGATGATGAGATATGGATACCCATCGCGTCTGCAGAGTTTCCCTAGCTAATTTAATTTGACCGTGTATATTTTTCAAATCTTTCCCTAAAACTTTTGCAATGGATTTCCATGTACCGTTTGTTGTGTTTGGCATCCATAACCAAAATAAAAAGAACCCACCGCTTGGTTTTGGATAAAAATAGATCGCGCGAACATGTTCGATCATCGATCCGCTCTTGAACGTATTGTTATGAAATATCTACCTCTTTGAATCATGAAAACTGAGACTTGGAATTTACCGGATTAAATTAACTATTTTCTCAGGCTAGATGGAGCGACGCGGCGACGATCTTCGCAGGATGGCTGGTAGCAGCTGGATGAGAGTTGCCGAGAATCGAGTTGAATGGCGTGCAATAGGAGAGGCCTATGTCCAGCAGTGGACTGCTATAAGCTAATTGAATTTTTTGAAGCTATATTTAGTTTGTGAATAGTTTTAGTTAAGTTATAATATAATTTTGTTATTTTTATTAATTAATTAGGTTAGGATAGGGGCTTGTGGCTAAGCAATAACAGCCGCACGGGTCGATCGATCAGGTTAAGCTACGCTTGCCGCGGTTGGTCCGTGGATGGGTGACCATCTCCACATACCAAGACCCCTTCGTGCCTCGGAAAGCACGTTAAGCCGTTGGTCCCGGCTGTCATTCGTGGATCTTTGACAGTCGTTACGGGTAGTCAGAAGCCCGAAAGTCTGATAACCAGTCTTACTTAGGGGGTACGTAGTTACGTAGTCTTACTAAGATACACGTTACGGTAAAGGGGTGGTGTGTAATGTGTGTGAGACTCGCTTTTTGACGCCACAAGTTAAATTGTTACTCAGAATTTTTATCGTTTCTTTTATTAGCCTGTTGTGTTGTTGCCTTTTTGATAACCAGTCTTACCAAGGGGTATTGACGTATTGTAATATATTACCCAGAAACTGGGTTGTGGAAGTCAGATAGGCAGTCGCTCCATGTAAAATGAGGGAGTGCACCTGTGTCTGCGCGCACACTTGTGCACTATAATTCGGTCTGGAAGACTTTTTTTTTAATATAGAGACATCAAGTTACGTCAAGAACAGAGAGCAGCTTACTGCTTTCTCATCTTCACTTAAGCTGTGACTATGTTAAGAAGTACAGAACTTTTACGGATTCAAGGATGATGCTATCAAGAGCCTACTTAAACCTAATAACAATGTATGCCTTCAATAAGGAAGGATGTTTCTTCCTTAAAGGTGATCGTTAGTATGAAATTTCAGCCGTTATCAGTACTTAGCGTCTAATGTGATAAAAATTGCGCGTCTGCCCTTGGGAGCAAATTATGTAGGAAAGGCTCAGCTCATGAATTATCTGCAGTCTGAAGTATGATTATTTAATCACACTAGTAGGTACTACACTATAGTTGCTATTATTTAATAACAATAATAATATCCCTGGACATTTCACACAGCGCCATCTAGTCCCAAGCTAAGCAACCTATTGTTTGTGTTATGGTAACAAGATGGCTGATAAACTACTTATATACATTTTTTTTTGTAAATACATACATATTATAAATAGAAAAACACCCAGACTCAGAACAAATACATGTAGAACTTACAAATATTTGTTCTGTGTGGGAATCGAACCCGCGACACGCAGCGCAGCAGTCCGATCGCTCAGCCACTGCGCTAACCGTGTTGTCAAATTTAGTTGCAACTACTTGCAAATGATGAATAGAGCAGTGGTGGCCCAGTGGTAACGGCCGCGACTTACGAGTTATAGGTCGTAGGTTCGAACCCAGACAGGCGCTTTACTTTGTATAAATTATTTCATCACCACTGCTCTCAAAACGGTGAAGGAAAACATCGTGAGGAAACCGACATGTCCTAGAACAAAAAAATCGAAGACATGTGACATCCACCAACCCGCACTGGTGGTAGTGGTGGTGGTGGTGCTGGTGGTACCTGCGTGGTGGATTACGGCCCACGTCTCTGACTGAGAGGAGGCCTGTGTCCCAGCAGTGGGGACATTATATATTAATTATGCATGCTTACTTGCAATTTTGGGTTTACTTACTACCTCTGTATAGCTCTTTGGAGATTACAGGCGTAATGCTACGAGTATCTTTGAAGATGTTACTTATCTATGGACTCATAATAGAAAAGTATGAATGAAAAAGACATGTTGCCCCGACCCCAAATAAATTGGAATAAGGCAGGAGAATGATGAAGACACTGGATTAACTTCTAATACTAAATAAACTATTAAAATAAACAAGGAACACCCGGATGGAACGAAGTATAACTGGCTTGCTTTCTATAAGAGAGAGAGAGAGAGAGAGAGACACACAGACAGAGAAACACGCGCACGCCGCACGGCTTACAACTATAGCAAAAAGTGTCGTTCCAACTTTTGCTCTTAATTTTTTCCTCTAGCCCCCTTTCACAACGCGCGATAAGGAACTTCGTTCCAAAATATAATGTCCTAACATAACTAAAACTATTAAACAAACTACAATATGGCGTCGAAAAATTCCGCCGCTTCGCTGTCGACTGGTAATGTATCCAAGAGACTGGGGGCATTGCCACGTTGTATGCCAATACTATATTATACTACATAGATATAAGAAAAAAGTTTTACTATGTTGTTTATGAGTCCTTAAGTGACAAGATGCATAACCTAGAACCAAAAATTCGAAGACAATGTGACATCTACCAACACGCACTGTGCCTGCGTGCTGGATTACGGCCCACTCCCTCCCACAGAGAGGAGGCCTGTGTCCCAGCAGTGGCAACATTATAGGCTGATTAATTATGCTTCAAAGTCCTTTCATTGAAGTGTCAGTGTTCGAATACGGGATGAACATTGAGACGTAATTAGTCACACATGATTTAGTATGCTTGGTCTAATGCCAATGTAAGCCTTTTTAAACAATAGCATAGCTATATGAATATATTAGCTGAACTACCGATCTCCTTGGTAAGTGACCCTGCCTTGTTCCTCGTCTGCTTAAGCAGATGAATTTTAATTATATAGGATATGCTACTTGCCTGCCTCGTCAGTTTAGTGGTCACATGGAAGACTACTGAGCGTGGCGTCCTTGGTGCGATTCCCGGGAAAACTTCTTTAGCGGCGTTGTGCACTTTTTTTGTGATGGGTAAAAAATGTTAATCACGCGTTAGGACACGTGACCTCATCGAAAATTCGTAAGACGGAGCTCGAGTCAGGACACGTGACCTGATCGAAAATTCGTAAGACTGAGGGAGAGAATGCACAACGTTAATATTCAAGTTTTCCCGGAGTGCAACCCGTTTTTTTTTTGTAAACTCCGGGCGAGTTTGGAAGTTGACGATATGATACCCCTGTGCCTGGGAAAGCACGATAAGTCGTTGGTACTGCGCCTGATCTCTGCTGTCGTATCGGATTGCCGCCCCATCCTCCCATCGGACAATGAGAGTGAGGGCAGAGAGAGTGCACCTGTCGTCACACATTTGTGACAAAACAAAACATCGTTTGTCTCTCCTTTTTAATCCATCCAAAGGTTGTCTTTAAAAGATCGCTCTTAGCGATAAGACTGCCCATTGTGTCACCCTTTGTAAAATGTCTATGTTTTTTGTCTGTAATTTTTAGGGTGTACATAATAAAGAATATTCTATTCTATTTGTGCACGCCGAAGGATAGTCTCAATTGAGATTGACCGAAATACAATCTGGAGGACTATTATTACTCTAATGGTCACATGCAAGACTACTGATCATGAGGATCTGGGTTCAATTTCCTGGTAGGGCAAAGTGTTGCAGTGATATACATTTTTTTTTTGTAATGTTAATTTTTTGTCTAGGAAAATGATTTTGGTGAACCTTAAATGTGTTGACTGGTCCTGTGATCTCGGCAAAGGTTCAGTAAGGGTAAGCGCACACGAGCCACCGGCCACAACCACCAGTGGCCGTCGCCTCTTGCTGCGGTGTTGAGTACTGCTGTAGCGGGTGGCCGCCACCGGCCACACGTGTGCGTTGAATCAATACAAAAAGCATGAAAAAGCATGTGAACTGCTTGTCGCTGGGCTATCGGTGGCTGTGGCCGGTGGCTCGTTTGCGCGTAGCCTAAAGGATCCCTTGACATTGTTATTGGGGGTTTCCATCAGTAATTTTCAGTCGTAATGCATGTACAGTCACGAGCAAAAGTATTTATACACTCGGCTTTATTCAAAAGCGATTTACTCCTTTATTTTTTAATTAAATTTTATGTTTTTACGAACATAGCATTTTCGAACCCATAGGTTTATGTAATATGTCGTATTTCAACAAAAATCGAAAAGAAAATCGAATAAATCGCAATTGAAAGTTGCCAAGTGTTGACATATTGGTGTTCATGACTGTACATTGGATTGTCAAACTTGACGCCAGTGATTTTCTTTTCCTGGATGACTCATGCTACCAGTACGTAGGAATAGCCGGTGTGGGATCATTATTATTAACTTGTCATTATCAAAGTAGTGAGCTATCGTCTTCATAAACACTTTCGTTACGCATACAATTATTGATGAGGAAAATCTCTGTTTATTTATATTTATGTTCTCATATATACATAAATACCGGGAAATGCAGTATCAATTACATGTGTAGGTAGTGTTGTACAAGTCAAGTTCAATGACAATAGTTCACACATCTCATATAGGTACGTATGTACATACATATGTGTAGGCAGGTACGGTCGGCTAAGAAACTGGTCTAACAGTTTTGTATTTTTTTCTTGCAAACGAAAATGTCGCTAATGGATGACAAGCCGTCACGTCAATTTAAACTGTATTATTATACAGTTTAATTTCGGCCAATCTCATTGGAGACTAACTATCTACGCGGAAGAGATTATAGTGCACAAGTGTGTTCGCAGACAAAGGTGCACTCAGTCTTCCGTCGCTTTCATAGTCCGATGGGACGGCAATAAGACACGACCAGAGAGAGATCAGGGCCCCAAGTCTGCTATTTTTATAAATTCGTCATTCCAACACGATCCCATTCCCATCCCATTGTCATTTTGCTTAAAGTTCGTAATCTGCTAAATTCTTAATGGCGATCATTGGTCGGTCAATGGTCTCGTAATAGAATTGTGTCATAATGACATTGTCGTATTGTCATTATTATAAAACCCGTTAGTAGAAATGATTTTCGAAAAACTACCACTACTTTATTTATGCCAGATTTAATTGATATATATTTTTACATATTATTTATTAGTGTTTTATACAAGTCAAGTGTTTTATGTAAGTCAATCATTAATTTATCATTAAGTACGAGATTACCAATCTATGCCATTTCTTTCAATGGAGTGTCAGTGGTTGACCACTGGAAAGTCATAATGACGCCATTATGTTAGTAGATTACCAAACTTGTCAAAATCAACAATTATGAAATCAATGATAGACCATTCTGACACTATTGTAATAGCAGACTTGGGGCCCAGGCGCAACGTATGTCTGACGTGGCTATCATCATTATCACCACCATTTCAGCCGAAAGATGTTCTACTACTACGAACATGGTTTCTGGCGTCCCCCAAAAACGCCACAAACAAACGGTTCCTCGCCTTCCTTCCTTTCACTAGCGGGTTAATTGCGTAACATACTATCAGTAAGAATGGCTTTCATGACAGTTCTACAACGTTCGTTGCATTATTTACGTTGTTGAGCAGGTACACTTTCGAACATATAAAGATGTCTGGAATGTATTAGCAACATCCTTCAAAATTAAACCGCCGAAAAAACTGAAAAGCAAAAAATAATAAAGCTTTTTTATTTAACCTTAATAACTAAGTTCTTAAACTAATGTAAGTATACCCAAGTAATTTTGAATCGGCGCCAAACAATCAATAAACAAAGATCACTAAATTGTCTTAAATTTAAAAGGCGCCGACTCAAATAAATTTAGGTATACTTACATTAGTCTAAGAACTATTAATATTTAAACTATTATTTTTTGCTTTTCAGATTTTTCGGCGGTTTAATTTTTTTGTTGAAAAGTTCTTATTTTATAATTTTTTGTGGCTTTAATCTTCTAATTATTTGCCAAAGGGCAGGCATATATGGCACTGAGTAGTGTAATAATACACAACTCAGCATTCAAATCTGTGAGTGAACAATAAATACCCCTATTTTCCCACCCTTAGGGTTGGATTTCTTTTTCGAAATTTATATGGGACTAACTTTGTATGGGTATAAAAAAAGAATTATCAAAATCGGAATACTCTGTAAAAAGTTATGCGTGGTCATACATAAAAATATAAGTATATATATATACGCGTCGACTATTCTCTAGTCGACGCGTATATATATATACTTATATTTCTCCGTTTTTTTTCGTCGGTTAAAAATGATTCAGACCGTGATTGAAAGACGCAATTAGGAAACCCGAAGTCTTGCGAAAGAGTATCGAGTAACCAAGTAACTGGGTTGTGGAGGTCAGATAGGCAGTTGCTCCATGTAAAATACTGGTATTCAACTGCATCCGGTTAGACTGGAAACTGACCCCCAACATACAGGGTGGCAGGATCATCGACTGGTGGCCCAGTGGAAACGGCCACGACTTACGAGTGGTTGGTCGTAGGTTCGAACCCAGACAGGCGCTTTACTTAGTGTAAATAATTTCATCACCACTGCTCTCAAAACGGCGAAGGAAAACATCGATTCGTGAGGGTTTCCTCAACAATCGATAACAATATCCCTATCTGTGTAAAAAAACTAAATACAGACCAGTTTAAGAAAACATTTAAAAAAATACTGACAGGAAAAGCCTACTATAATGTTAATGAATTTTTAAATGACAAACCAATCGCTCTGATGTACTGACTGAATCTATTGTATTTGTTTTGAATAGCATGAATATTTATCAAATGTTTTTTTTTATTTTTTTAATCTAATATTAATGTACCTAATTATTATTATTTTTAGATTATTTAACTTTGTAATTTTTTTTTTATCTTGTTGTCTTCCGACCTAATTTGTACACCAGTCATGGTCAAACATGTTGTGCCAAAGAATATCCTGTAACACCTATAATAAACATCATAAAATGTATATTATCTACACATGTTTTTGCAAATAAATGAATCTGAATCGATATTTTCCTTTACCGTTGGTCCTACCATCAAAAAGTCCTGTGGCTCCTACCAACCCGCACTGGGCTCGCGTGGTAGGTTGCGACCCATTCCCTCTCACAGAGCCCCATCAGTTTCCCAGTAGTGGGAACATTATAGGCTGATTGTGCTGATGTGCTGGGCAACTAGCTTCACTTTCTGACTAACTGACCGACTATTTAAAATGATGACAATTCAAAAGTGCCTGAAATGGTTTAATTGAAATAAATTATTTGAGTTTGAGTCGGTCACGCAAGACGCTGCAGGGGTGAAAGGGTGTGTATAGTGCAGCACCGACGGTTAGCGAGCGCAAGTCCACATAAATCGGTACGCACTAAATCCAGCCTAGGGGAGACCACTTTTTAGGCAGACTGTACAATGAATCTGTTCCGAGAGTCGACTCGTTTCGTTGAGATTTTAATTAGAAAATTACTTTGATAGCTCCTCGTATGTCACACGTGCGTCACTTGTCACAAGTGCGTCACTTGTCACTCTAGCAATGTAAAGTGGACTTTATAGCAGTAATTTAATCCTTTTGTCTGCGTGTTTGAATAGGCAAGCGTGTGTTGACTTTTTAAAGCTCGCTTTGGCCGTCTATCTACGAGTATCTCACTGTTATTATCTGCCGATCTATTCTGTAAAATCTCACCGTGAAAACTTAGGTGACGTGAGCTTGAAGTAAGGTGTCAATGTTAGCCCCAGCGATAGGTGGACTGACAGCTTGTTTTCAGCTCATTTCACCAAGTTTTTACGGTGAGGTTTTTACAGAATAGATCGGCTGACAGTAAGAGATGATGCGGTTGACGATAATATACGCTTTCCAAGAAGTACACTTTAAGGATATTTTGGCTTGTTGATGATTAAAGGAGCTGTGCCTGCTTTAACTAAAAACATATTTAGGCTATAATGTTGCTACTGCTGGGACACAGGCCTCCTCTCTGCGAGAGGGAGTGGGCCATAATCCACAACGCGGGCCCAGTTCGGGTTGGTAGATGTCACATGTCTTTGAATGTTTGGTTCTAGGACATGCCGGTTTCCTTACGGTATTTTTCTTCACTGTTTTGAGAGCAGCACCCTAATTGTGTAACACACAATCAATCGGAATCGGTTTCATTTTGACAGTTCAACAACATTCATCGCGTTATTTACGTGTTAGTTATTTACGTGGCAGACAAATTTTTCGAACTTATGAAGCAATGGATTAGCAATTTGCTTCAAAATGATTCAGATTCCGATTGATTGTGTGTTTAGACGCAATTAGGGTGCTGGTCCAAACAAGCTTGTTTTCAAAAAATAAACCATATTTTGTATTCGAACAGAACATTCGCGAGGGAGGTTTAAGAATGTATAAGCAATGTATGTAAATATGTCATGCTAGGAATTTCTGGAAGTTTTTTAAACTCAATATTTCCCCGAATTTTCCCAAAAATGTTGGACTTTCCATGATAAATCATAATGAAACCACAAAGTGCTTTACATTTAATTTTTAATAGCTACACGTCAAGTCATTAACATTCATTAAAACCGCATCAAATTAATTTGCAATCAAAAAGGCTTTAAAGACCATTAACGAATAATTATTACTTATCATGAAATGATTGCTTGTTTATTTTTGCCAAGGTGTGATTCTACGGTCATCGGTAGTAGTATGAACTGGGTTTTTCAAAGTAGATATAGTGCGGAATTCCCGAAAGTCTGACAACCAGTCTTACCAAGGGGTATCGTATTACCCAGTTACTGGGTTGTGGAGGTCAGGTAGGCAGTCGCTCTATGTAAAATACTGGTATTCAGCTGCATCCGGTTGGGCTGGAAGCCGACTCCAACATAGTTGGGAAAAGGCTAGGCAGATGATGATAAAGTGCGGGATTTAATTTTTCGAAGCTTAGAACCTGTCATGTGCCTGTATGTAATTCAGTCAGCACTCTTCAAAATTGAACACAGAAATTGCTGCTTGATTAGGTCTGGTAGTATATAGTATGCACATTGTACAATTCCGGACAAATTTTTACCCGTGTTGTATTTTTGCAAGGTCTCTCTGGTCTCTAAAATTTTCTGCACAAAGTGCTTTTTGACAGTATGCAACTTACTTTGGAATAAAGTTTGGATCATCATAGAACTATGAACCTTTAGCAGATACTTGGTCTGGGGGCTTACCTTACGTCTTCTATGACTAAGAACAAAAAGGCAGTGCAGTTCAACTTCTGCCCTGCTACAAGAGCTGGTGGTAAGCCCCGGGAGGCCACATTACATTTACTTCCTCTAACATGTTTCATAGGTCATGTCTGCAAAACAGTACCTGATATAATCTTTCGATTACCTATCAAACATGTACATCACGGAAGTATTTTGGATTTTTAATATTATATTGACTGTCAACACGAGTGTCTCAGTGGTAGCGGCCGTGACTTACGAGTTGTAGGTCGTAGATTCGAACCCAGACAGGCGCTTTACTTTGTGTAAATTATTTCATCACCACTGCTCTCAAAACGGTGAAGGAAAACATTGTGAGGAAACCGGCATGCCCTAGAACCTAAATAATTTAAGACATGTGACATCTGCCAACGCCAGATGACACATGACATGTGACATCTGCCAGATGTCACATGTCTTAAATTACACATATACAATTACATTATACATATATAATTACATTATGACAGCATAATCAGCCTATAACGTTCCCACTGCTGGGACACAGGCCTCCTCTCACTGAGAGGGAGTGGGCCGTAATCCATTACGGCCCACCCAGCAGTGGGAACGTTATAGGCTGATTATGCTGTCAACACGAAATGTAACGATATGAAAAGATCTAGATTCCCGGAACATTCCGCTAATAAAGTTAAAAGAAAATTCCTGCCTAAGGTATAAGCGTATCTAGCCCCCGTTGCATCACCAAACTTGTTGTTTTGTAATGGGATAAGTTCTTGAAATGCGCTTGCCACTCGACTTTTTTGAGGGTGGTATGAATCCAAAATACACTTCCTCATAAGTGTCCTCATGTTTATCAATAATGCAGTGGATTAATACATTCATAGCCCAACATCCAATCCTCCTGGATTCATCATCATCTCCCAACGTCCTTTCCTACAATTCATTACCTTTTAGTACCTTGACACTACAAGCGTGGGAAACCTGCAGATCTATTTCTATCTACAACAACACGTTCAACTTAAGATACTACATACCAAATTAGCACAATCCAAGATGTCTTCCTGCCAATCCCGCATTCTTCTTCCCCATAACTCATCCTCACGAATAATGCGTGATGGGAGCATTGAAAACAAATTGTCGGTACAATATGACGCGTAAATAACATTAGCAATAGAGTGTAAGAGGTTCACAACAGTTGAATCGTCAGTGCAAATGAGGCATATCCTGCTCACAATTGAGGGGGACCAACGCTTGGGACACTACAGTGGCAATCTGCACACGTTCAACCGAACACGTAAGTAAAACCTCTTTAGTTTAATCCTTTTTTTTAATCCTTTTCCTAATTCATATATTTTTTATGGAAATTCTGGCCAGTGCTTTTTGGGAAGGCTGGAAACTATTTTGTTTCTTTTTTTTTCTGGTTAATTTTTGAGTGTCCTTGGAAGTAGGTTACTATTGTGGACCAGTAACCTCTTTAGTCATTTGTATTGTTATGTCCTCTGGGCGTTTGCTTACACGTGAAGGGATGTTGGTCTTTTGTTCAAGATGTTGCTTCGAGTTTACATATAATGTTAGCTGGAGTCATGGCATTACTTTGCAGGTTGAACACCGAGGATGCTTTGGCACAGCAGTAGGGTATTCCAGAATAAAATACTAAAATGTGTGGTGTCATAATTTCAAACTACCTGTGCACTGCTAGACGCATGTCACTCCTAAGTTCACATGCGGTTCACCTTCAGCATCCAGTCTGTCTGCTGTGCTATGTTATAGAATATGATAAAATGGAGTAATTTGCTCGAGCAATTGAGCATTTTGTGTTTTTGGTAGTAGAAGTGACTGACTTGCTAATTCCATAAATAGTTGTGTGAATATCTCTATGAAGAAAGACTGTCTCTTCTTGCTACAAACCTCTCTCTCTTTATTTTAGTCTTGTGCGTTCAGGATATCAGATCAGTTAAAGAGGATTAGGAGTAGCATCCTTTCAGGAGACAAGGCTTGGTAATTGCAGTGTATTGTTATTTGCTTTTCTTGGTCTACTGGTATGTTAAGCATGATATCGCACAGAAATCTACAGCAGATGGACAAAATGTGAAATCGAATGTTGAACGAAAAGTTACGATAACTTGTTGATTATTTTCAGATAGAATCTATATAGCTTTCTCTAAATGTATTAATTTACTTTTTGTTCTGTTTCATCATCATCATCAGCCTATAGCAGTCCACTGCTGGACATACGCCTCTCCTATTGCACACCATTCAACTCGATTTTCGGCAACTCTCATCCAGCTGGTACCAGCCATCCTGCGAATATCGTCGCTCCACCTGGCTTGAGGGCCTGTTCTGTTTGAGTAATATTTAATAACATGCTCTGTTACTTCTCAACGTTTTCTTCAAGCAGGACACGTGTATTAATTACAAAATAGTGTACTTCGAATTTGACTGTTATGTATAAACCGAGCCTACCATCTCTTCCTTTGATCAGGGCGATCAGCTCTGACTGAAATGTCAAGACCAGATTGCAGTAAACTGCTGCTGCTGCTGTATTGAGTATTGAGTAGAGATATATTAGCAGTTTCATTCTCTTTGGTCACACGGACACTACTAGACCCAAAACTTCCATTCCTGTAGATAAGATAAGACTTCTTTAAGTATTTGTTTGAACATGAAAAACATGTTTTTCTTTGTTTGTTTGAACATGATTATTCTAATCGATTATTCAGCAGTGGTAGTTTTCGATTTGAGGGCCAATTCCAGTAATTAAAAATGTTCAAAATCTAGTCGCAATCTCATTTCAGCGACAATCAATGTCAAAAATGTAGTGAAATTAGCGGCATTATTGGCAGATTGAGACTGAGATCACTGTGATCTTTCTTCAAATTACGAGAATTGTCCCTCTGATATTTTTGCTTAATTTTCTTCAAAATCCAGACAAACTAAATAATAGGATGTATTATTTTTTTTATTTCGTAACTAGCTGCGCCCCGCGGTTTCACCCGAATTAGTTTCGATCCCGTGGGAACATCCATCCATACAAACTTTTAAATTTATAAAAATTATAGTAGGATATGTGGACATTTACTAATGCCCTGATATTCGATATTCAAGGTACAAAAAGACGAGGCAGAGACAACGATGTTGGGCCGCGTCCTTCTACTAGTGTGCCTGTGCCTTCGAGTCGCGAACTCTCTGCCGCCGGATAAGGTACGTGACGTCACATCCTGATTGCCTTTGTTAACTGATATTGACGCGGATTACAGTACATAGAGAAGCTAGCTAGTACCTTAGTAAACACAGTACAGCTAACATCGAAACTACATGGTGAATTTGTCAGGGTTTAAAACATATGATATGCTGCAGGGTTTAATACATGGTTATTATATTCTGTTGTTCGTTCTTACAGAGTTTAATAAAGAATACTATACTACTATATTTTGTTTGTCCGGGGACCGTGGCTAAATAATAACAGCCGCACAGGTCGATCGATCAGGTTAAGCTACGCTTGCTGTGGTTGGTCGGTGGATGGATGACCATCTTTACATACCGAGACCCCTCCGTGCTTCGGAAACCACGTAAGCCGTTGGTCCCGGCTGTCATTCGTGGATCTTTGACGGGCGTTACGGGCTGTCAGAAGCCCGAAAGTCTGACAACCAGTCTTACCAAGGGGTATCGCATTACAGTAACTGGATTGTGGAGGTCAGATAGGCAGTCGCTCCATGTAAAATACTGGTATTCAGCTGCATCTAGATAGACTGGAAGCCGACCCCAACATAGTTGGAAAGATTATCATCTGCCGATGATAATCTTTCTTTGTTCTGTGTTCATAAAGAGAGAAAGAAAGAAAAATATTGATTTGGAATACGTTCAGGAAATACAAACAATAAACAAGGACATAATAGTAACAAAAAATTTACCTGTGCGAGGCCAAAAAGGCTCCCATATCAGCATAATGCTGCTGAGTTTAAAAAAATAAATACCGCAGCGCTGGTATTCTGATACGGCCTGCTATGATGAGACACACCCATATACGTACTCCCCCCCGACCCTTGCCCGCTGAAGTGCCAGCCCGCGCCGTAGCTGAGCCTGTAGCTTTAAACTCCCCGACTGAGACTTCTGAGTTTGTTTCGGCCTTTCTTCTCAGAGATAGTCTTAGGAAACGCCGCGCTCATCAAAGCATTAATATTAATTCGATCCAGCCTATCCCCTTGCTGCCCTCTCCCAGCGACGCCCTAAGCCGAGGTTCGTACCCCACAGGGGGTGCCCTTAGCGTGCAGTCGCTTAGTATTAATTTAGAAGTAGCCCTGGCTGGAGGCTTTAAGAATTCTTAAGGCAACCACAGGATAGTCCGGTTAAGTAGTCACGACCTCTCAAGGTCAACTACGAGATGCCATTTATATAAAAAAAAATTACGTACTTATATAAATCCCACATAAGGGAACACACAACATCATGCTTATATTCTTTGATAGGTAGGCAGTGTGTAGTATATAGTATACCCACAATTCGTTAGTTTGGTTAAACTACATGCTGGTAATGGGGGTCAGCTTAATGCCGTTACCGGAGTTACCAACACAGCTTGCAGAGTAAGCAAACTGAAGTGGCAGCGGGCTGGCCATGTTTGTCGAAGGACCGACAGCCGGTGGAGCAGACGAGTCCTGGGGGTCTACTCCGAAGTAGTATCGGCCGAATGTTCGTCCGTTTCCTGCTACGAAGTTACTATTTGGTTCGGTCAGTACCGATCCTACACTCCTACACTCTTTCGAATATTGACTATGGTCCCGACCCAACTGAGCTGATCCGAACTTTTTTCGCATTTTTCAATAATATTCGGTTCGGCCATGTGTCGGTCCGATCCGAACATTCGCACTTTGTACTTCGGAGTAGTCCCCCTGGAGTGGAGACCGCGTATCGGCAAACGTAGTATGGGACGCCCCCCAGCTATGGACAGACGACCTAAAGAAGGTGGCTAGGACAGAATGAATGCGGAAGGCGGAGGACAGGGTGTTGTGGCGCAGCCTGGGAGAGGCCTATGTCCAGCAGTTAACGGCAGAAGGCTAAGTTGCCATTAAATGTGTAATGGCTGTAATGCCATTAAACTGGCACAAATTCAGGCTTTGGGTTGGAACGTGTTCTGATAAGACGTTTTTTTCTTGCCTGTTGTCGTGATCAAAAAACTTAAAAATTCCGTAACGTTAATTTAATCTATAAATGTCGTTTTTGTGAGTGTTTTTAGTGTTGTCACGCGTCGGTGATAACGGACAATAATAGGTAGTTTTTTTTTTATTCTTACTATGTAGGCAAAACAAACTTTATACATTCTTTTTTTTACATCTCTGTTATGTCATTACATATTATTCTATTAATAGGCTCCTGGCGTATGATATCTGTGTGTTGAATTCCACTTTTATAGCTAGTGGAAGATGTTTTTTTAGCTTCCGTTCTACTTTGACTCAAACATTGTAGTTGTTTAATGCAAAGTAGTCTGTTAAATAATAACAGCCGCTCGAATCGATCGAAGGTCAAGCTACGATTGCCGCGGTCGGTTTGTGGATAGGTGACAATGTGACATCCATTACATGTCAAATCTCCTCCGTGCCTCGTAAAGCACGTTAAGCCGTTGGTCCCCGCAGTCATTCGTAGATCTTTGACAGTTGTTACGGGCTGTCAGAAGCTTAAAAGTCTGACAACTAGGTTTACTTAGGGATATCGTGTTACCCAGTTATTGGGTTGTGGAAGTTAGATAGGCAGTCGCTCCATGTAAAATACTAGTATTTAGCTGCATCCAGTTAGACTGGAAGCCGACCCCCCCAACATATTTGGGAAAAGGCTAGGCACACAGACAGCGGCATAGTCTGTTTATGCCGTCATAGTGTAGGCATTTCACATGGTGTCATTTGTCAGATTCAGAGCAAATATTTACCATAGTGTTAGTAAATTATGACCAACTAATGTCCGCATTAATTTTCCTAGAACAGCTTATCCTTAGCCATCATAAATGTATACGAGGTGACACGGTCGGCTCGTTAGATTAGAGTATTATGAGTTTATTAGAGCTTTTCAGACCACAGTTTTGGTCAAATATCTGATCTACTAATCAGTGGCCACACCCTTCTGATAAGTGCCACAGTTTTTATTGTTCTGTACTAAAACTCCATGATCTTCTCGGTATACACAGGGCAGGGACATCGACACGCAAACTGTAACAATAAATGCTGATTCTAAACACCTTAGAGTAGAAACTTTACGTCAGTTATAAAAAAGAAATCTGCTGTTTCATAGAAATGATCAATACCTACGCCAAGAAAATGTATGAAACAACAAATTAAAAAAAAAACCAACGAAAATTTTCAACGCAAGGGGGTTGACTTCACACCCAAAAAAAAAGAAAAAAAGGGGTGTTTTTTTTTTTTTTTTTTTTTTTTTAATCTTTATTTAAAGAGCTTTGTCGCAGATCGACAATGTCGCTCTATACGTTCTCATATACATAAACAAAAACAAACAAAAAAACATCAAGCAAAAAACAAAGGGAAAACTATCAAATGAGCTTGAGATTGCAACAGTCAACGTCTCAACCTCAAGCCCAAATTGACCAGCTTGTACAGCGCCATAGCTGCCCTCGACATCGGGACAGCTAAGGCGCTGTTACATCCACCCACCGTACGAATTTTGGGATATTTGTGTAAGATTTCTATTCTAGGCGACTCGTTCCGGACACATTCCATCAAGATATGATATACATCTTCAGCTGTATTGCATTCTGTGCAATTTGGTGACTCAATTTTACCCATTAAATGAGCAAATTTATTAAGTGGAATGTGTCCGGAGCGTAGTCTCATCGCTGTGACCAAACTGAACCTATTCAAACTGTTGCTGATCCAGGGACAATACAAAGGCTGTGGTTGTATGGTCTTATACCATATACCCACCTCTCTCGATCTTTCATCGAAATATTCTTTCCATGCTGAGTAGCATCTATTTTTGACTAACGATACACACTCTGTGAAGAAAGGGAAAGATGGGGCAACGATACCGTCTATCGCAGCTTCTTTAGCTTGGGCGTCTGCTCTTTCGTTACCTTCAATTCCACAGTGTGAAGGTATCCACTGCAAGTAGACTGATTTTGACTGCGTTTGGAGTTCCATCATGAGTTGAATAATCGAGTAGGCAATCGGGAATCCTCGACAACTCGAGGTACAGCGAGCCAAATGTTGCAAAGCGCTTTTTGAGTCAGTAAATACTACAAACCTATCGAAATTTATAGTAAGTAAATGTGTTAAAGCCGCCTTAATAGCGATTAATTCAACATGCATGATAGAGAGACCAAAGACAATCTTAATCCTATAATCTTGATTTAACTGTGGATCGTAAAAGGCAGCTCCCGCTCCATTAGTATCTTTGGAACCATCCGTGAAAATTTTATAGAAATTATGAAATTTTTCATTACACATGTTTTCAAAATTCTGTAATAATTCATTGGATTTATAACTTCTTTTGGCTTTATTAATTAGGTCCATATTAACAGCGATATATTGGGGCAAATTTATGTTACTAACCCACGTATCTAACGAAAACATTTCTAATTTTGAACTAATTATCATTCGAGTATTCTTTAAACTATTATGCGTTTCAATCAATAAAGGACACTTTTTCCTTATCCATCGGTGATTAGAGAGACGTCGCGAGAGCTCCGACAACAAATCTATAGTCTTATCATCTTTTAAAGATTTGATTTTAAGCCACGATTTTCCACACAAATACTGTCTCCTGTTCTTAAGTGGCATTAGTGCTAACTCACTTTCCATCACGTGGATAGGAGTTGTTCTGATGAATCCCCCAATGATGCGCATCGCTCGGTTCTGAATGCGGTCTAACTTGATAAGGTGTGAATTAGCAGCATCCCCATATAGAAAGGAAGCGTAATCGATTCGACTACGAATAATCGCAATATAAATTTTCCTCAAGTGTTTAGGATGCACACCCCACCCCGAGCCTGCCAGCACTTGTAAAATCTTTAAATATTTTGAACATTTTTCACGTATTCCGTTTAAATGTTTTCCCCACCTTAGTGCGCGATCCAACCACAACCCTAAGTATTTCACACATTCGACTCTCTGCAAATTAACTCCATTCACCTTCAAACAAATTTCTTCACGGAATGGTCTTTTTTTAAATATGCAAACTTTGCTTTTAGAGGGGGAAAGATCAAGACCGAGATTTAATAACAGTGAATACATCGTATTAAGGGCCGTTTGTAACTGATACAACGAATCGTTAATGTTTTTGTTTGACGTAAATAGAACGAAGTCGTCAGCATATTGCATTATGTATACATTTTTAATTAATTGGCAGATATTTATTGATGCTATATTGAATAAAAGAGGGGATAGGGGATCACCCTGTGCTAAGCCCCGCCCACAAGATCTAGTAATAATTTGATTTTGTAAACGTATGCTAACATATCGCTCGCTTAAGAAATTCCAAATATATGAACAGAGTTTCTGGCCTATTTTATAATATTCCAATGTAGATAATAGCGATGATAAATCCACATTATTATAGGCATTATCTACATCGAGGAAACAACCGACTGTAATATCATTTTTAGTAAAACTAGATTGAATTTGACTAACTAAAAATCCTAAATTATCTATACACGATTTAGCTTTCCTAAAACCAAAAGTTTTGTCCGAAAATAACTGTTGTTTTTCAAAAAACCACTCCAGTCTCTTACATAAAATATTATGGAAAATTTTGCAAATACAGGATAATAATGAAATAGGTCTTAAGGACGAAGGTAAATTTGGATCACGACCTGGTTTTGGTATGGGCACAACACTAATGTTACGCCACTGTGTGGGGACAAAGTTCGTTTTTAAAAAAATATTAAACAAAGCTAATAAAAATAATTTTCCTCTATGGGGTAGTTTTTTGATCATGGAGTAAGAAATTTCATCCGAACCTGTAGCCGTGTCTTTAGTTTTAATACAGGTTTCCATCTCATGTAGGTATATTTCCATCTCCAGGACTGATTCGCATCGCTGAAACTGAGGTTCACTAGGTGTTACGAAATCGGGACATAAACTTTTTAAAAGACAATTTCCTTTTTCTATACTAATATGGACATTTTGAGTTCTATTTTTACCTTTAATCCACTTCATTTTCTGCCACATCTCAGAAGAAGAAGTGTTTTCGTCAACGGAGTCGCACACCTTATGCCAACCCTCACGTTCAGCCCCGCGTATGAGTCTCTGTGATTCTTTGATGGAGTCAGAAAGTAAATCCAAATTATCTGGGGTGGGGTTGCGTCTAAACTGAGCTAGTCTTAGTCTACGAATCGCAACAGATCTTGACAAAGTAGCACTCCAATACGGTTTAGGAGTGAATTTACTTTCAGTCCCTTGACAGAACTTAATATATGGAATACTGGAATCAGCTGCATCATTGAGTATATTTATAAAGGAATCGTACGCGACTTGTGGATAATTACAGTTATTAGGTAACAATATGTCATTAAATTTATTTACAAGCTTTTCTGAGTATAGTTTCCAGTTGGCTGCTTTGAAGTTTCGTTTTTTAATTTTAGTAATATCTATTTGTAATTTAGCAGAAATTTTTATCATAACGTGATCGCTTCCTAATGACTCGTTCATTGTATGCCACTGGAAATCAAGCGCCAGATCGGTTGACACAAACGATATGTCGGGTGACGTCTCCCTTAAGATACCCTGTACTAATTGAAAACGCGTAGTCGATCCGTCATTCAAGGAGATAAATCCGTATTCTAAGCTAGACTGATATAACTGATTGCCCCTTGTATCAATTTTATAGGACCAGTTTGTGTGGTGACCGTTGAAGTCCCCCAAAATCAATGTGTTTCTTACCGAAAATGAAAAAATATAATCCCAATCGCTTTGTTGAGTGCGAATATCACTAGGGCAATAAATACATACAACATATTTAATTTTACCACAGTTCCAAACTCTAATACAAACAATTTCTATGAGAGGGTGGCTATTAATTTGGATACGTTCTGTTTTAATAGATTTATGAACTAATAGCATGGCCCCCCCTCCCTCAGACGAGCTATCCCTGTCCTGTCTAAATGCAGAATAATTGGAAATATTTAAATTAAACTCAGGGTCTAACCAGGTTTCAGTAATTGCCGCTATATGTATTTTCTCCTGGACCAGCAACTGCCTAAAGGAAGTCAATTTGTTCAAAAGGCTACGTGAATTCCACTGCATAATATTAAAATTAAGTACATTATTATTATACCTATCCATTGAAAAGTTCAACAATATTCTTAAAGATTGATACGTCTGACAATAGTGAGTATATATAACTAACAATCCAACTAACAAAAGTTTTACCAATATTTTTAATTTTGTCAACCACATTTACTCTTTTCAAAAATAATATATCCTTTAGTTTTTGTATCAAAATCTCAAATGAAGCCAATTTTTCCGAATTACAATTAGTCTCGTCGTCGGACGAACTATTCTCGACGCAACCGTTCTCGAATAAATCCCGTTCACAGCTGCGTTCGTTTCTCTGCTTACGAGAACGTTGTTTTTTTGACTTGTTTGATACAACCTCAGCATATGAAGTAAAGCGCGATGTACTGGACGATAATGGTTGTACATTGGTCTCGATTGCGTCACAACTGTCCCTAATGAGGGGCGTGGCGGGTAGTGCGGGCGGCAGCGGTGGGTGCGCGAGAGCGGGCGCAGGCACTCCGGCTGAGCTACTGTGTTGACTCGAAGTAGTGGGGACGAACATTGCGGTAGCTTTGCGATAAGTAACATTGAATTCGGACATTAGTTCACGAATTCTTTTTTCTTTTAGATAGATCGGGCAAGACTTACTTAGCGCCATGTGTTTGTCGCCACAATTTACACATTTAAAAGATGTGGTTTCGCAGTTTTCGTGTGAACCTCCGCATTTAGGGCATATAAATTTATTAGCTGGACACAGTTTTTTCAAGTGACCGAATCTCCAACACTTAGCGCATTGGGTAACCGGGAACGTGTATGGATCTACTTTGATTCTTAAATCACACAAATAAATAAATGCTGGTAGGTGAGACCCAATGAAACCTATTCTGACAGACTCGCTCGGCACCCAGCCGTCGTCGTTATTTGTGCTTCTACGGTTGAGCCGTTTTAGTGAGAATATAGGAACGGAGCTATTTATATATTTTAGCATCTCATCTTCCGGCAACTCGATGTCAATGTCCTTAACAATTCCGTATGATATTCCCACTACCCACGTTTTTTGACTATTCCAGCCGATCTCTTTAAGCCCTTTACACGAAATGAATTTCTCAGCATGTGACTCTGTTCTAAAATTAACCAATAATTTGTAAGGATTCGCATATTTAATTTTCATCACTCCTTGAATATTAAATGATTTTAATAACTTTGCTAAGGCGAATTGTTTCGGAAACCTTTCTTTGCTCACAACACTTATTTGTATGTCCTCCTTAGATAATCTCTTGTTCCTCCTATAATTCACCTCCGTCCACTCTTCGACGTCCTCTTCACTAGCCTCTTCCCTCCTTCGCTTGTTGCTGCGTTCCGATTCCCCGTCACTCTCTGCGTCACTCGTCACCACCTGCATGCTGTCCACGCCATAGTCCAGCTGTCCAGGTGGTATGGACTCGTCCCAACGACAATTGGGTTCCTCTATGTCATCCTCAGGCGGGCCCGCCTCCTCGGTCATCGCTAACTACCACCGTTACGACACGTTATAAAACGACCACGACACCAAACCACTAATCGGCTCGCGACGGACAGAAACTTTCGCAAAAAATAACACGTGCGCTCCGTACGAGGATGCGACCGCGTCTCAAAAGGGGTGTTGAGAATCGAGAACTGAATCCATGGTAACAGGTTGCAAGTGGAAGTCCCTGCCATCCTGTATACCTCAAGAAAACAATTACCAATCCTCCAGTTTAAAAAGAAACTACATTCATTATTAATAGACAAATGTTATTATGATGTCAAAGATTACTTGTGTGACAAAAATATTGTATTCCAATGACAAGAAAGGAAAAATAAGTATCATAATGAATGATGACTAATATGACTTGGAATTGAATTTGTATGTATTTATAATTTGGAATATTTTAATAATGTATCGAGACTAATATGACTAATTGTGTTTTAACTTATGATTTGTATTTTATTATTGTATGCCTCAACGGCGGGACATAGCTGAACTTATTTTAATTATTTAAGACCTGTGTCCACAATAAAGATGATTTGATTTGATTTGATTTGAAAATGAGACTGTAAAACTTACCTACCAAGTACAGACGCCAGCACATCAAGCTACTACATTCTGTCAAATTTCTTTAATAGATTTTCAACTTAATCGCTAAAGCATTAAGGTTCAAGGTTGATTGGGAAAATTTGACAGTTTCGGGCAGCTTGACCTGCTGGCGTCTGTACCTCGAGTGTTTGGCAAAAACATTCTCTAAGTTGGAATATTTGGTTCATCACAATACTACCAATAACTGCGTTGTCGTGTACCTATTTTTTATTTAAACAATCAATCGATCAGAAGACCAATTTCCGTAATTAAAAACCTTCAAAATCTAGTCGCTGTCTCATCTCACCGAGAATCAATGTCAAAAACTTGTCAAAGATGTAGGGAAATTAGAGGTATTTTTGATAAATTGGGCCCGAGATCAAAACGTGGGGTGGGGGGCTTTTGGGACCGGGACCGCGGTCCCGGATTCCCCCTATAAATAAAATAATTATTTTGAGTGGTATTAACGTTCTTAAAATTACGGGAATTGCCTCTCAGAACGCTGGATATGTGGATAAAGGAATACAACGCTATGTTGTTCCGTAATCAAAGTGAAGGAATTCCGCGCATGACGCCATGCAGACGAGAGTAAACATTGACCATCGCTCATTAATTTAGTCTGATTAGCGGCTGTTAGCACTGCAGCAAATATGTGCATAAATGGCCGCTAAACGTGGAGCGATGAGCTGGCAATACAAACAACATCACTCCCGTATTCAGTGTACGGGGCACGCAGAGAACATGGTACTCAACAAAGCACTTTCATATTTCTCCGGTTATGTTGTGAGTCATGAGGAAAGTTTTGACTATGAATGTGGATGGCAATAAGAATAGGGGACAACCAACAAAGGGGAACGATGGATCGACTGTGTGAAAGATGTTATGGCTAGAAAGGGATCGAGATGACTAATAGAGAAGTATGGAAGAAAAATATATGTTGCGCCGACTCCAAATAAATTGTGACAAGGGCAGGATATTACATGGGAAATGCCATACCTTATGCAGCAAATCCTGGGCATAAAGCCGGGCTTCTACTAAGAGAGAGAGAGATAGTTTTGTATAATTAAGAAGCAATTTTTAAATTTTGTAAACCATGGTTCCGTTTTTTATGATATTTTGATGTTGACTTGAAAGAGCATGGCAGATGAGACTATGTCATGCTCACTTAAATGTCTCACTGGTGGTGGCGCGTGTTGGATCATTCGGTTCCCTACAAAATGGTTGAGCTGGGTGGTGCTGATCCAAGCGTCATGTTCGTCAATGGGCGCCGTCGGTTGAGATTGGTCATCTCTTAACTGCCAGGGCTTATTTTTAATTTTATATTTTAAATTGTTTCTTTTTTACATTGTTATCGCTTATAGAAGCAATAAGAATAATGAACCCAGGATTTTGTAATAATATCTAGATTTAAAAGAGTGTCCTTGGAGTTTCCTGCCCGTTCTTCTAGAGATCTACGTTTTGGAATGGGCTTCAACTTTCTGACTAACTGACCGACTATTTAATTTTGACAATTCAAAAGTGCCTGTAAATGGTTTAATTGAAATAAATGATTTGAGTTTGAAGTTCGTAATGGAAAAACCCACTTGCAAAAGCCTTATAATATTTTTGTTATAACATTTCATACAATCATGGCTAGTGTAAATTCTTTGTAAGCTAGCCGGTATCCGCGTAATTTCATGAATTAACCTAAAGTACGTAAAAACAAACTCAGACTTTTAAGAAAAACATTTAGAATAAGTAAACATCCTTTGCGAAAAACTGAGGAGTCACCTTCCAACTTCTAAATACCTAATCAATCAACAAACACAGGAATAGTTTGGCGGCTATCCAGACTTAAATAAAAACTTGCCTTTTCCCGCGGCTTCGTGCGCATAGCGTTAGGAAATTATCCCACGGGAACGTACTGACGGGATAAAAAAGTTCCTATGAGGACATAGTTTACTTTTTTATCGACCAAAACCTGGGACACACTAACAGTAGGAATGGCTTCCGTTTTGACAGTTCAGCAATATTCGTTGCGTTATGTACACACGGCTACACATCAAGCTATGCAAAACCAGGGGGTCTACTCCGAAGTAGTATCGGCCGATCCGAACATTCGCACTTTGCACTTCGGGGTAGGCCCCAGTATTGGCTGACCGTTCATTGTGAGAAAATATCATAAAAAGTGAGGCCAAGACAAACTGGTTTTGTATAGCTTGACGTGTAGCCGTGTGTACGTTGTTGAGCAGATTTTTTTTTCGAACATATGGAGCAATGGATTAGCAATATCCTTCAAAATGATTCAGATTGAGATTGATAGTGTGTTGCGCTATTAGGGTGCAGGTTACCTGTGTGCCAAACATCGAAATCTATTCAGCCGTTAAGGAGTGAAAAGGTAACAGACCAACATACAGTTATTTTCGCATTTATAATATAAGCATGGATGGATGGGGAACCCCAGACCTACCCACACGATAATAGTGTTTAGAATTCAAATTCTAAACGGTTTGATCGCCTTTTGTTTACACTACCTTGAACCAGAGATAGTCCATTATATTCTAATTACGCTGCACTACATTTTGCAGTAAATTGCTCTACGTTTTTTTTTTTTTTTAATTTACAATGGTCTCACATCTTGACCTCAATCCAGCCTAGAGGCAGGGATGAGATCTACGGTGGACCAAGCTTGCCCAGAAGAAGCCTATTCACTCTCGCCTTGAAAAGATTCGGGTTGTATGAACTCGGGAATGCAGACGCAGGCAGACGATTCCACTCCTTAGCTGTGCGCATCAGAAAAGATGACGAGAAGCGCTTAGTGCGTATATATGGTATATTAACCAAATAGGGGTGGTATCCCGCAGTGCGTCTGGACTCTCGATGGTAGAAAGGTGAAGGCGGGATGAGCTCATGTAGCTCTTGAGCACACTCCCCGAAGTAGTCTGTAGAAGACGGACAGTACGGGAATACCTTGACGTTCCACAAACAGTCGTTAGGAGTAAGGTTGCATTTGATTGTATGATCGTATCAATCATTACTTCAATTTATCTTAAGCTCTGGTCTGAGGTACTAAGGTAAATCCTGCGCGGGATCATCATTATTTGCCTAGCTTTTTTCCAACTATATTGGTACCAGTATTTTACATAAAGCGACTGCCTATCTGACTTACACAACCCGGGCGTTCAGTTGTTTTACACAACGGAGCTGTTTTGTAAAACAGCGGATTCTACAATCCATTTGCGACATATATGTGTCAATACTGCGGCGCCATCACCAGCAGTGCGATTCTGTAACCATCAAACAGTGAAAACTTAGGTGAAGTGAGCGTGGAGTGAGCTGTCATTCCAAATAATGCTAGGGATTGACACTACTGACGCTCACTTCACTTGAGTTTTCACGGTGAGATTTTTACAGAATCGACCGGCTGGTCCTCGTTGACATCCCGGTGACGATTGGTGGCTCGTGTTCAATGGTAGCTGATAACGAAGTAAAATTAATTAACCTTTATTAACCGTTATATCCTCAAAATGTTTTGTTTACCTAGTTTTAAAATAATGACGAGGTATTTAGCAAGTTTCGAGGGGCGATAAATTATGCATCATTATGAATATGAAATCATACTGTTATACTTACATACATCATACTATGTAAAGTATGTACTTCAGTTATTTCCAATAAATTAACAAGGTACATACCTACCTATTTTAATGTTGCGGGAATACCTTGTTTGTTTCATTTGGACGTTTCAAACCGACACTAACACGAGTTTTGATTTTGATAGGTATATTTAAATTCATGTGGCCGTTATTACGTGTTCGTAATAACTGCCACATGCAGCTAGCCTATTAGGCTAGCTCCCTAAACAATCTAATTAGTCCGTCAGTTAGATTATCAAAAAATATTGGACCCGTATTTTTTCTTTTGTCAATTATGTAAAAAATGATGAAGATATCGCTCGTTAAAGTTCCGCGTGTCGTCATGCCTTGCTATACTTTTTAGCAAGGCGTGACGTCACGACCCCCTACTCCCAAATTTTGACGCGCTTTATCTTTGTCATTTTTTGTTTGATTGACAAAAGAAAAAATACGTGTCCATTATTTTTCTATAATCTAACTGACGGACTAAATATAATAATATTTTTTTTTACTTAGGAACCTAACCTATTGCACATGAGACACACCCTGTTAAACAACATTCATTGCGTAATTTACGTGGTTGAGCAGCCAAATTTTTTGAACTGATGATGCAATGGATTAGCAATATCCGTCAAAAGGGTGCTGGTATTGCTGGGCAAGATAGAAAGGGAGCTGCAGTGTTACATTCTTGCACTAAGCCTTTAACCAAAGCCCACAGCTATATTTTAGAGGGTTTTTTTTTTCAATGCCATTTATTTCAATAAGGATTTCTCCAATTACTTTTTTAAGTAGGTATGAACTTTTCATAGGTACTGACATAACTCGAAATGGAATCTCTAACTGGCCTTTTAACCCTCAGGGTCTTCAACCAGTCCACATAATCAAAACCCGCAGCATAGACCTCAACAATGCCCATGGTCTTTCCATGGAAACCCGCCTGGAAAAGACCGTAGAACCTACAGCTTATCGCCTGGATCTGGAACCTTATCTCGAAGATGGACTCTTCAAGGGGCACGTGGCCATCAATATCACCTGGCTGCAGGATAGCAACGAGATCTCTGTGCACTCCGCACATGAAATTGAGATCTTGGAATCTGAAGTTAGGGCTCACTTTTCTGGAGACACGTGAGTTGTGGATGTTGTTATATTTCTGGATATACATACCTATTACTAATATGACTTAGGACTGATTTTTCAATCGACAGATAATTTTTATTCGAAGAATAAAAATTCGGGTTCGATTCCCGCACAGAAACAAATATTTGTAAGTCCTATATGTATTTGTTCTGAGTCTGGGTGTTTTTCTATCTATAATATGTATGTATTTACAAAAAAAAATGTATTTAAGTAGTTTATCAGCCATCTTGTTACCATAACACAAGCATTAGGTTGCTTAGCTTGGGACTAGATGGCGCTGTGTGAATTGTCCAGGGATATTATTATATTATTATTATAATAAAATTGATGTCTGACAGTTTTTGTCCGGAAGCAGTGTCAAAAATTCAAAACGATTCCTCATATAAAATTATCTGGCGTTGGAAAAATCAGCCCTTAAGGTAACAGGAAAAACAAAATGGACACCCTGCAATGCCTTTAATGGTGCTGTCCATAAAAATTTTCCTATTATTGCTAAAAGCTTATGTTTAGCAGTGCTGATTGGGCATCAAGTTATCATCATCATCGGTTAAATTGTCTTGAATATTTTAACAATTGCACTAACCATTATCTACCCTTTCATCTTAACCTGCCACAACTCTTTACCTATATATAAAGATTCTTTGTACTTTGGAGTTGGACCGAGCTAAAATATTATAATAATATCTCTGGACATTTCACACAGCGCCATCTAGTCCCAAGCTAAGCAACCTAATGCTTGTGTTATGGTAACAAGATGGCTGATAAACTACTTATATACATTTTTTTTTTGTAAATACATACATATTATAGATAGAAAAACACCCAGACTCAGATATTCATCTACGCTGATACCGCTATAGTCTTCAATGACAAAACTTGGGAAAAGTGTTCAAGAGATTGCTAACAACGGTGTAAACTTGGTTTTCAGTTGGCTTACTCACAATCTACTGACGCTTAATGTAGAAAAAACTAAGGTTGTGAATTTTAGCGTCAGCATAAGAACTTCCTGCCCAGATCATCTCTCAGTTAAATTCCACTCCTGTTATAGTAATGCACCAACAAGATGTAACTGCCCAAACCTTGAGAAAGTCAAGCACATCAGGTATCTCGGCGTTCACATAGACCAACACCTTAACTGGTCAAAACAAATAGAGCATGTAAGAGGCCGGGTTAGAAAGCTCATACACATTTTCAAAAAAAATGGGCCGGATTGCTAGCAACATTGTTTTGAAAATGCTTTACCATACACTCTGCCAATCTGTCATCTCAGCTTCAGTCTCAACAGTTCTCAACTACTGCATTGTAACATGGGCACATAAGACGCATTTAATGAAAGTTGAGCGTGCACAACGGGCCCTTCTTAAGGAAACTTTTATGAAACCGATGCGCTTCTCAACTGACACACTGTACCTAGAGACTGGTGCTCTGCGTGTGCGCCAACTGTACATTATGGCAGTGGCACTGAGGTACCACAAAACCGCCCACAGCGTAGTAACATACTCCGAAGTTCGCTCGCTTAGAAATGCAAATACCTAAGCCTAAGTGGCATAAACCTAAATGTAGACTATTTTTTGGCAACAGATGCGTTCTTTATATACGGCCATTTATTTATTCTAAGCTCAATAGTGAAATGGATATACTACCTATGACTAGAAATAAATGTAAAAATCATCTCTCGAAATTTATGGCAGGAATGGACTATGAAAGCACGGAGAAGTACCTTAACTCATGAACGCAACACACATTCATCACAAATACATAAAGGTTGATTTGGACCAAACGAAATAATGCTTATTCTGTTCCCACTCTGTCGGATTCCCTCAGTCTAAAACCTACAGAAATGATAGGGATGGCGGGAGGAGTGCTCTTACTCTTGCTCTGGCTCGGTCTTCGATTGGTCTAAACCCACCTTAACTCACTCATTCATCACACATCCACACCACACACGTATACAACAAACTACACAAGTTTAAATTAAATACACCAATAAGTTCACTACATACTTATATTTAATTTATTTATTTGTTTGGAAAAACATCGGTCGGTATGATTTCTGAGGCGACAATAATCGGGATTATTGTCGCCTCAGAAATCATACCGACCGATGTTATGTATGAAGCCTACCAACCAAGATAATCTTGTAAGACGAAGGAGACTAGTCTCCACGACTCGGGGAATCCTAGTGTGGAGGCTAGTGTTATTCAAATATTGTAATGTTTTTTCTGAACAATAAAGTTTTTATTATTTTATTACTAGTTATTATATAATGTCAAATTCTTATAACTAAAAAAACATATGAAATAGAATGCATTTTTTTAGTAAGGAGTCCCGAAGAATCACCATCAACAGACTATCAACGGACCCCAAGAAACCGATAGTTACTCTATCCTTAGAGAGGACAGTCCCCAAGGGATCCAGCGGGGTCTTGAAGTTCAGCTTCAAGGGAATCTTGGAGACGACCACTACTGAAGCTTTCTTCAAAACTAGCTACATGACTGAACAGGAAGTGGAGCGGTGAGTTATTAAGAGTAAACTTAAATAGTACAAAATACTCCATCTGGTTAAGTTGAACTAGAAACTAAAGTTAGAAAATAACCTTGGGTAGAGAATTTCTTTGATATATTAAAGAATTGATTTTATTTATTGGCGAACGTCTTTTTCTTAATAGATACTAAAAAAGTTGGAGTAAATGTACGGACTGCTGTGGATGCTCATGACCAACCATATATAACCAAATTTCAAACTGAATCGTTTTAATGTTTCTCTTTCCGGATCTTCCGAACATATACTCAAAAACAATCAAATTCCTCTTCATATGTTCAGGATCGTAGCAGCCACCCAACTTCGTCCGAACAACGCTCGTCGCATGTTCCCGTGTTTCGACGAGCCAGGGTACAAGACTCCGTTTGAGCTCAGCGTGGTTCGACCTCGGGACATGGTTGCGCTCAGCAATGTGCCTGTAGCTAGGACTGAGAACATGTAAGTTAATGTGTGTTAGATGCTTCACTGTGTTTTTCTGCTGAATCTACCATGACGTCAGGACTGTTAATTTGGGAAGACCATCGAACACATCATTATTATTAGCGTTTTCCTAATTATGTTGGGGTCGACATCCAGTCTAATCAGATGAAGACCATGGAACATATCTGTTATTATACTAATACAAATACATAACAGTACATCATACTCGTATTTATATAATAAATGCTCCGCTAAAGCTTTTCTGATCTTCAAGTAATATGAGAATTATAGGTCAATTCTATTTTATTAACTTCCGATAGAATTTCTATTTTATTACATCTTGTGAATATGCTCTGATTACTTTCTATATAACGAGCAAAAGACTCTGTGTAGCTATAAAAAAGGATTATTTTAAGTCATTGGGCGAAATCCATACAGACAGACGCACAGTCAATCTCAGCAAGGCCTGTCTCTTAAGAAACTAACATACTAAGCTAGGTTCGCTTATAATGGTTTCTTTATCAAGGACAATATTCAAGCCACAGAATGATCCTTGCGCATTTGACAAATCAAATGTGGCTGGATGATGCTTTTTATATAACTTTATTTTAATAATCTTTTCCAATAGTCCCGATGAACCAGACGCGGTGTGCGACCACTTCGAGAGGACACCTCCGATGTCCACATTCACGCTCGGCTTGGTCATAGCAAACTTGAAGCAGCTGGACAACTCAACGCAAGTAAAGGATGATGCTGGCAATGATATTGGTGAGAGATTATTATGTGTAACGTTGTTTTTTGTGGTTGTTGAGATTATTATGTGTTGTCGTTGTTGTGTGTTGTGGTCTTCGATCAATAATAGTACTAGATTAAGGATCAGGAACAAAAATCAGTCGCTCAAGTGGCCACGTTTGCACACACGTAAACATCTACATTTCTTAGAAAAAAGTTTAATAATATTAACAACTTCAGTTTATTATACACCTTAATGCTTAAACATAAAGTTTAATTACCATTGCAAAATATATTTAAAATGTCGCTTGAAAATAAAATCATTCTATTTTTAAATTTTCAGTCATTTATTCTAAAATGAAACTTAAAGTTTAAGGTTAAAAACATACTATTTAGAAATAAGACCACAAAAGTATTTGTGGTCTTATTTTTCGGGCCGTTTTTGAAGCGCTTATCAGGAATCTGGAACTATCATTGATCGAAGGTTGTGGTTATTTATTTAGTAGATATTGATCGCAACTTCGTCTGTGAGTATTTAGTATTTCATAGTTTTTTTTTATAATATCTAAATCCAGGATGAAAAGTAGCCTTCGATGTCCTTCTCCAGTGGAGTTTTGCGTAACACAATAAATGGCTTTCTTTTTGACAGTTCAACAAAATAATAATAATAATATCCCTGGACATTTCACACAGCGCCATCTAGTCCCAAGCTAAATTCATTGTTATTTACGTTGTTGAGCATACAACATTTTCGAACATAAATGAAGCAATGGATTAGCAATATCCTTCAAAATGATTCAGAATGTGATTTATAGTGTATTACGCAATTAGGGTCCTAGGCTACTTATTTGTTAATTTCATAACAATCGGTTCAGTGATTTAGGTGTCAAAATTTAACAGACAGACAGACAGAGTTACTTTTGCATTTATAATATTAGTACTTAAGTACCTATAATAGATAGGAAATAAAATCAAAACATTACATAAAATGCTTGACTTGTGAAAAATTCTTGCAAGCTCGTTAGTGAGTGCAATCTTGCGATTAATCATCATGGTATTATTTAGAAACCAATCCACGATGATCCCAGCTCAGTGGTATAGAATAGAAAACTTTTATTTCAGATAGGAGTCCATAGGGTTAGTAACAATTTTACTTAACTTCTAGTATGTGTGTGTGTGTTCTAGTGTGTCTGTAGTGTGTGTTATACCAGTTTCGAGAAAGAAACCATTCCGACTTCTTAAGTGGCTCGTAACGCCATCTATCGAGTAGGGAGACAAACTTCTGAAACATTACCTAATTTAAATGGTTTTTATTGTTGTATTGATGACTAGTGGACTCAATCCGGCTACGCACGGGTACAATTTACATTGTGAAGTCGGTATTATAGCGACACGTTGTGCACAAATTCTGAGCAGTAACTTAATAAAAAGTACTAGGTTTGCATAAAAATCAAGATAATATTTCATTAACTAATAGTACTAATACTAATCAATAAGCACACGGCGACTAAACCGTAGTTTTACACGGCAAGAAAAACGTGTGTACCAAGCCTTAGGGATTGTTATGTACAGACACCAGCACATCAAGCTACTACAATCTGTCAAATTTCTATAATAGATTTTCAACTTTATCGCTAAAGCATTAAGGTTCAAGGTTGATTGGGAAAATTTGACAGTTTCGGGTAGCTTGATGTGCTAGCCCAGTCTGTACCTATGGCTTGTTTCTACACAAGTTCTGTTGTTAGCACCCTAAACGAAATATCAGCATAGATTTATTGGTTTAATTTTTTAGACCTCTATGACCATTTTTTTCCCCAGAAATTCGCGTGTGGGGTCGTCCAGAATACCTGGAAGCCCTCGCAGGCATAAATGAGAAGGTGGTGCAAGTGTTCAAAGAGTTGGCTGCGTTCTGGCGAGTGCCCTTACCTCTGAAGAGATTGGACATCGTTGCTCTGCCCAATTACCAGGGAGTCAAGCCTGCTGATAACTGGGGGCTTATTGTGTTCAGGTAAGTCGGTACAGTGTACTTAGCAGTATATGTAAATAGCCATAGACCCATCCAGTCGTATCGTCCGCCCGCGCTGTTACCTCATTTTCGCTTTGCGGCCCCTAGGTCGCCCAAAGAGGAGGAGGGCCTTCTGAGGAAGGCTATAGGGCCTAGCCTTCCTCAGAAAAATTGAACTATCAAATGTGTTTTTATTTTATTTTATATTGTACCTATATTAGAGTCCAAATGCCCATAGTATAAGTGTTTTTCGTTCTGTAGTCTCTGCCTCCACGGCAGAGACTACAGAACGCCACCTGCTACGATCCTTACATACAGCACAATGCACAGCTCTTCTTTAAGTACCTACATATTACTTTATTTAATTAAAACAAGACCAAACCAGACTCACATATGTAAAAGCATGACTCATCTTGGTACTATTAGCATTGCTTAGGAATCGGAGAGTTTACACAAACAAATTGTCAAATTGTCTCCGATTCCTAAACAATGCTTTAATTTAGAAGTTTTGTGTCAGTGCGCAGCTGTCCAAAGTATTCGAGTAATCTTGTAATAAGTATAATAGGCCTTTGAAAATCGAATAACAAATGATAAACGGGTAACGTGTACTGCAAAATGCATGTATTTTTATCGTAAATTGCCGCCAACACATGGCAAACCTTTTTTTTTTTGCCAAACCGTGTGGGAAATCCTCGAATGACCTCTCCCGCTCTGAGCTGAGCGGGAGGGCGTGTCAGACTTTTACTGACTAAAACCCACCCGTGTTCCTTCAGTTGCCTGTGCCAGGGGCCACGGTATCTCTTTCGAACAACCCACAGCCCCGGCGGACACATGGCAAACCTTCACTTCAATTATCCAACGACTGCTTCTCATACAGCTAACTAGCTCTTTTAAACCCTAAACTACTAATCTAAAGAAATCAATAATAATGCATAATTTTGTATATCGAATCCCTACATAAATGTACCTACATTTGTGTGTACTATCGCCAAAATCTATATCTGACCACCGTAAGGACTATTCCTGCTTACAGCGCATATTATTAGTCGACCTAAAAAGGATCCTCTTTTGTTTTACTTACGGACGCAGCTGTGGTCAACATGTGCACGGGATTTTGTTTTCCAAATGGTCAGATATGGCGGCAGTTTTGGCGATAGTACCTACCCTGTTCTTTTCTATGACTGTTATATTCAGAGGAAAGATTTCCTTGAGCATTTGAACGAAACAGAAAGGGTAGGCAAAATGTTTCTATCTCGCTTGTTTTCAGGGAGAGTGATCTTAGCAGTCGTGGCTACATTCAGCTCGCCCAGGAGTTGTCGTACCAGTGGCTCGGTGCACTGACTACGCCTTCTTGGTGGACCGATGCTCATCTTAATAAGGCTCTTGTTGGGTACATCGCTGCGGCTACTGCTTTCAAGGTAACTAAACTTAATTAAAAAGTATTTTTCCGTTATTGTTGCATGCTCTATGGGAAGATATAGAGATGAAACTAACGCTTCGTTCTGTCAAAATCACGCCAAAATGAACTGGTTTTAAAGACGAAGCATAAGTTTTCGCTTATAGTGTAATGATAACTTACCAGCTGACCCTTAACAAATGCAGAGACTGGACTGTCATCCCGCCACGGAACATAGTGGGCTTTGTCTGTTTGTTAAATGGAGCTGCATACCAACTGTTGTAAAATAATAATAATAATATCCCTGGACATTTCACACAGCGCCATCTAGTCCCAAGCTAAGCAACCTTATGCTTGTGTTATGGTAACAAGATGGCTGATAAACTACTTATATACATTTTTTTTTTGTAAATACATACATATTATAGATAGAAAAACACCCAGACTCGGAACAAATACATGTAGGTCATACAAATATTAGTTCCGTGCGGGAATCGAACCCGCGACACGCAGCGCAGCAGTCAATCGCTTAACCACTGCGCCAACCGTGCCAAATAAAACCATTTTAATATTATTTCTCCAATCAGATCAACAATGGCTCCGAAATGGAAGGCAAGTGGCCCCTTACAGTCCTGTACTCCTTGTACTACGAGTTCAGCAAGCGCTACCCCCACTCCCGTATCACTGGCATGAAGCAGGAGACGGCTTGCACCAAGATCGAGCTGCTGTTCCGCATGTTCAACTACACGCTGGGAGAGGAGACCTTCAAGAAAGGACTCAGGATTTTCTTGGAGTCACGGTAACTATCATAAATCATTCTGCCGAAAGACGTCCACAGCTGTTCATAGACCTTTCCCCAAGCACCGCCAGAAAGACTAGTTCTGCACTTCTCGCATCAAGAGAGGTACTTCCTCAGACTTCAGCTGGAAGGTGGAACGAGGATCCTTGCAGGGTTCGGGTAACATGCTCGATGCCGAGGATCAAGTTAAATGCCGTGCAACTTGAATTGAAGAGACTCATGTCCAGCAGTGGACTACTATATGCTGATGATCAATAGGTATTCACCATCGTCGTCAGCTACGTTTGTCGCTAACCCGGCGCTACTACTACACAATTTAATTGAAAATAATTGTAAACCTACTTGCAGATATTCTTTTTATTATTACTATCTTTTCCAACAGCAAATTCAAAACGTTCTCGGGTGATGACATCTGGAATGCCCTGAACACGGCCGCCCAACAAGATAAGAAGATTCCAGACTGGGTGGACATCAAGACCGTGGCTAAGAGCTGGATTGATAAGGACAGGCTACCTCTTGTCAATGTGTTGAGGCACTACGAGAATAATACAGCTGTTGTTACCCAGGTGAGGTGTTCTTTTCTTTTTGCCTTTGAGAGGTTACTGAAGACCTTATATCTGTTTATGTATTCAGCGAATTGCCCTCATAAATTATGAGTGAATAAAAATGAATCCGAACGCCGAATAAAATATGTAAAAAATTATTTGGATAATCCCGATATTAACGCCAGAAAAGCCTGATAATATTCAAACATGATATAAATGGGATCATAATGAAAGTGTGTGAAAATGCAAACCTCCAGCCAAAACTCTTTAGAGAAGTGACTCCTAGACGCGTTTTCGCCTTGCTTCCGTAGTTCCTCTGTTAGGCGATAGATGGCGTTACTTGTATCGTTTCAAACTGTTTGAGTAAACTTGCAAATGAATAATGTATTGGTTTAAAATTGATTTTAGGATAATTTCGGCTTCCTCACGATGTTTTCTTTCACCGTTATAAAGCAATGGTCAAATTGTCTAATATTTCACAGAAAGTTTACCTCCGTGAAAGACCCCACGATGTTCCTGAAGCCGATACGATGTCTTGGTGGTTACCCGTGGTGGTCACTCGGGAATGCAACTTGAAAGCGAAAAAGACCGTCCCACCTGCATGGATGAAGGAAAAGTCAGCGTTGGTGATCAGCGATGTGCCTGATAAGGACAAGTTCCTGATTATCAACCCTGAGGAAATTGGTAAGTGAAGTTAGCATATAAAAGATTTTATATATATAGATAAAGGTAAAATAATTGCTGTAGAATTCCAAAAAAAGATGCTAGTAATTAACTAAACTGTGAAACTTTCAGCGAATATCCTGGCTGTTTTTAAGTGATCACGATATTATTTTATAGGTACGACGATACACACAAGCCGTTTGATTTTATAGGGTCACTTATCTAAGAAGTCAAAATGTATCCTTGTGTACGACAAGGATTTCTGGCCTCTCTGTTATATTATAGCGGTTTTTCTGACTGGCCAGCATAGCTATGCCCATCATACGACACGCTATCGTATCGAAACTGACACACTTCTATAACCTGATTTGCCGTGCCCCCGACAACAATTTGATTTAAACTGACAAAATAGGCTATTTTCCTAAAAAAATCTAATTAGTCCGTCAGTTAGATTATTAAAAAATATTGAACCCGTATTTTTTCTTTTGTCAATTATATATAAAAAAAATGAAGATATCGCCCGTTAAAGTTCCGCGTGACGTCACTTGCTTGCGACACTTTTGCAAGCAAGTGACGTCACGAACCTCCACTCCCAAATTTTGACACGCTTTATCTTTGTCATTTTTCGTTTGATTGACAAAAGAAAAAATACGTGTCCATTCTTTTCCGCTAATCTAACTGACGGACTAAATACAATAATTATTTTTTTACCCTGGCAACTACCCTATTGTCGGGTTTTGGACTTGTGAACAGAGTTTAGATGACTCCTACGATAACATTGATTGATGTTCGATATGGTACGGGAAGCGTATCGAGTGGTTGTGTATAGTAGTGCAGATACTTTTAATGCTAAAGCACTTTTTGGCTCAATATTCTCATCTCATTTTACAGTCATTAACAATTCTTTTTCTTTGTCGTGTCGATGATTCCAATGTTTAAGTTTGATTGAGAAGTCACGAAACACCATTAGCACTGAAAGAAAATATCAAAGCATCTTCGAATACAATAGTAAACATCCTCCATTTAATTACGAAACAGAATTGTAGACGCACTTAAGTCGATACTGGGAGTCACTTTAATATATATCTCTCAGGTTCTTTGTCCAAAACGGAATAGAGAAATAGCCATTATTAGCTCTTTATCTTTGTATTGTTATCTTGACTGTTGATGGAATCTCGACTCAATTGCACCTCTGGCTCAATAGAGACGGTTCAATCCGCTTGGAAAATTGTAGGCTCTAATGATTCAGGTGGAAGGTTCTTTGAAATATTTATACTGTTTGAGATTTTGAATGTGCTTTTGAGTAGAACGGATAATCAAATCAAATCAAAAGTCATTTATTCAAATTTGGCTGAGAATCAGCATTTTCAGAACGTGAAAATTACAAAAGACAGTCCCCCAAAACGCCTGCCCTTCACCACTTCCTAGTGCTTTCGCTGGGAAGCACTAGGAAGTGGTGTGGTTTCGCTTATAACGGACGCTTTTAACGTGCACGTATTTCTACATCGTTCTCACATGCTTAATTTCAACACGAATGATGTAATCAAATATTTTGTAACAATTTTATGATTTAAAAGAGTGTCCATGGAGTTTCTTGCCCGTTCTTCTCCATAGGTACCTACGCTTTGGAATGGGCAACTAGCTTCATCTTTCTGACTGACCGACCCTTTGACAATTCAAAAGTACCTGTAATTGGTTTAGTTGAATTAAATGATTTGAGTTTGAAGAAGAAGTGGCCCAACAAACTCCCCAGCAGCACAGCTGTCTATTCAGTTAGAAAATACTTGATTGTATATAATACTAGGTATGGACACAGAACATTAAATATAATAAGCATAATCAACCTATAACGTTTCCACTGCTGGAACACAGGCCTCCTCTCTGTGAGAGGGAGTGGGCTTTTTGGTTCTAGGATATGCCGGTTTCCTCACGATGTTTTCCTTCACTGTTTTGGGGTAGCGGGTATAAGGCGACGGCACGGCACGACGGCACGGTTGGCGCAGTGGTTAAGCGATTGACTGCTGCGCTGCGTGTCGCGGGTTCGTTTCCCGCACGGAACAAATACATATTTGTATGGCCGACAAGTAGTTGTTCCGGGTCTGGCTGTTTGTGTATGTGAGTTTCAATGTTTGTAAACGCACCCACGATACAGCAGTGCGATTCTGTAACCATCTCACCGTGAAAACTCAGGTGAAGTGAGCGTGGAGTGAGCTGTCATTCCAATTAATGCTAGGGATTGACACTATTGACAGCTCACTTCACTTAACTATTCACGGTGAGATTTTTACAGAATCGATCGGCAGGAGTAATTAATGGTGTAAGGCCACGTTTAAAAAAAAAACTGTATTAATGGTTACAGTTTGCGCGTCGATGTCCCATACCACCCTGTATTATGTAGTACATGAACTTTTAAATGACACATTATAACTCTTTATTTTATGCTCGGGGAATAATAAACATTACCCATTACAGTATTGTTTTAAACTTTTTAACATGTCCCATGTGATTTTTTAACAAGAATTAATGTTTACAGTTCCAATATATTCCATTAAAAGTTGGTCTCAATAATAAAACGATAGGTACGTTATTTTGCATTTAGTTTTAAAAAAAGAAGAAAGAAAAAAAAAATCTACAATAGTCCTTGAAGCAATGTTCAAATTGTCTCATAAACCTCTAATTGCACTATCAGACCTTTAACGAGTACAGTAACGCGGCAGAAATAGGTTGCATACTAGAGAAAAGTTTTTTTACATCGAATGCATTATTTTGAGGGGCTTGTGGCTAAGTAATGACAGGCACACGGGTCGATCAATCAGATTAAGTTACACTTGTCGCGGTTGGTTCGTGGATGGGTGACCGTCTTTACATACCAAGACCGGAGGGGTTTTGTTATGTAAAGATGGTCACCCTGTGTCACGGAAAGCACGTTAAGCCGTTGATCCCGGCTGTTATTCGTGGATCTTTGAGAATCGTTACGGGTCTTCAGAAGCCCGAAAGTCTGACAACCAGTCTTACCAAGGGGCAGATAGGTAGTCGCTCTATGTAAAATACTGGTATTCAGCTGCATCCGGTTAGACTGGCAGTACCAAGGGGCAGATAGGTAGTCGCTCTATGTAAAATACTGGTATTCAGCTCCATCCGACCCGGTTAGACTGGCAGCCGACCCCAACATAGTTGGGAAAAGGCTAGGCAGATAATGAAGCATTTTTTTATACAAGGTTTATACAACCGAGCCAGTATCATAGTAAATAGATGACAAAATAACCAATAATTCTGACGAGAAGATGAAAATGACAAAAGAACCAAAATAATTCTAATTTCAAATTGTTTTAGCGCCATACCCCGTCAACTACGACCAACTCAACTGGAACCTCCTTTCAAATTTCCTTCAAAGTGAGCAGAGGACGATGATCCCAGAACTGACCAGGGCGAAGCTACTCCATGATGCATGGAACCTGGCTTATGCTGGGGAGCTGTCCTTCGTCACTGCCTTCAATATGACGCTGTTCTTGAAGAATGAAAGGCATCATCTAGTTTGGGATCCCGTGTTTACCATGATCGATCATCTTGGTAGACATATCTGTCAGTGTCTGCATGGGAAGTTCCAGGTAATGTTAAATTGAACTCTAGTTTTCAATTACACTTTTCATTGATTGATTGTTTTTTTGTGAAAACTTTGTGTACGTTTTTTTTTTGTTTTGTCTAACAGTTTTCATTTGAACATTCTGATACAAGATTATTTTTCCTTTAAATTACGTTTACTTCAACCTGTTACCATTCATTCTTAGATAATATATGGGTCTACCGAATATTTCTTACCAATATCTTTAGCAAATAATTTCACTTACTTAAAATTATTTCTAGGCCTACGTCAGAGTACTCCTCAGTCCTCTCTACGAGGAGTTAGCTAAGGATGAGAAGGAAGACGAGGAACCTTGGCGCAAGAACCTGAGGTCCTTGACCAAGACCTTCCTCTGCCAAGCTGGGTACAAGCCCTGCATCAGGGACGCACAGGACCAGTTCAGCAAGTGGATGCAAGCCAAGAACCCTGATGAAGGGAATCCGTAAGTAAACAATGTTTTATGTGCAGCTTTAAAATGGTGGAGTTTGACTATTTATGATGATGTTCTAATGCTGGTGATATTTAAGTGTTAGAGTTTTTCCTTTAAGAATTTCTTAGCAACAGCCCGAAGTTTGGAAGTTGGCAGTTTAATGCCGTTGGTCCTGCGCCTGATCTCTCCTCAGTCGTGTCGGATTGCTGTCCCATCAAATCAAATCAAATCAAATCATTTATTCGCTTAGAATGTAGGTGTTTAACAAAAAGTTGGTAAAAAAAAGTATATATATATTGGCCCGTGTACATTCTGCCTGAGTATTGGCATGCAAAAATTTAACAAATTAAGTTTCAAATTTAAGTACTAAGGAACACCAACCACCAACCACCAACCATCGGACTATGAGAGTGTAGCGCTTGCAGCTACAAGAGTAAGGGCTGGCGCTTCTGGCGGCACGGCAAGGGATTTTTATACGACGAATAGATAAATAGCTTATGATGATGCCAAAGGACGTCGCAGCATGCCTAAGGATACCGCGGCATGGTTGTCGTTGAAATTTAAATTTTATTGTCATACATTTAAGTTGCATTTTCTAATTGTCGCATAAAAATCTCTTGCCGTACCGTGTCGCCAGTGGGCGCCGGCCCTTAAGGAACAGAGAGTGCATCTGTGTTTACGCACACACTTGTGCACTATAATATCTCCTGCGTACCTGGGGCTGCAGTCTCGACATTCATAGCGATCGCTTTATGACCGAATTCGGTCGCTAAGTCCCGGATTGACAGGTGTAATGTATGGAGTGACAGGACTTTACGACCGAATTCGGTTGTAAAGCGATCGCTATGAATGTCGAGACTACAGCCCCTGGCTAATCTCCGTTGAGATTGGTCAGCACCGTAACGGAGGCTATTATTATTAATGCTGGTTAAAGGCAGCCGGAGATTTTGGTGGGCCGCACCGGAAAATTCCTCCTACAAAACTTTCTTATGTTTATGTTTTGTATGCACCATCCACACTGCAGAATGGGGGGGGGGGGGGGTACAGCTCTCTTTTATATTGAAAAAATACGATGCGCTGCCGGGCTTGATGCGGTTGCTATGTGCGCTTAGCTTTAGAAAGAGTTTTAATAAATGGCAGTTGTAGGTAATTTTTATAGTCCAGTAGTGCAGTAGCATAAGGAAGTTGGAGTAGATCAATTTTCATAAAAATTGAATTGAAATCGCGTCGTGTTTTCGCGTCACGATTATCTGCGGAAGCCTTAAGGCCACAGTATTAGTCTAATTTATCCAGTACCCAGAAATAACGAAGTTTTTGTTTGAAATTCAGAACAACACAGAATTAGAAATTCAATACAAAAAATTGTGGAATTCGTGGAATGTGAAAAATGTTAGGAAAAATTAATTGGCAAAGTTTGTGCGAGGACCGTGTCCAAATAGGCCCTTGGAGACGCGGCTACTGACTGAGTTGTTAAAAAAAATATGCGTACAGATTTATTTTTATATCCTGTGGAGATTTCTGTGTTTAATAATTTTGGAACAGAAAGATTGAAGAAAGAAAGAGAATATGTTTATTTTGCATAATATGTTACTAGCTGCGCGCCGCGGTTTCACCCGCATAAGTTTCGATCCCGTGGATATATGATAAAAAGTCCTATGTACAGACGCCAGCACATAAAGCTACTACAATCTGTCAAATTTCTTTAGTAGATTTTCAACTTTATCGCTAAAGCATAAGGTTCAAAGTCGATTGGGTAAATTTGACAGTTACGTACTAATCCTGTCAAATTTACCCAATCGACTTTGAACCTTACTAGTACTAATACCAGTACTAATCCTGGTTATAAAGTACTTGTGTGCCAAATTTCATCCGAATCCGTTCAGTAGTTTTTGCGTGAAAGAGTAACAAACATCGATCCATCCATCCATCCACACAAGCTTTCACGTTTATAATACTAGTAGGAAAGGTTAAGTACCGTATAATACACATAACCAGCCTATAATGTTCCCACTGGTGGGACACACCTCGGTGAGGAAGTGGTCCTTAATCAACCACGCGGGCCTAGCGCGGGTTGGTAAATGTCACATGTTTTCGAGTTTTGGTCCTAGGACATTCCGGTTTCCTCACGATGTTTTCCTTCACCGTTTTGAGAGCAGTGGTGATTAAATAATTTACACAAAGTAAAGCGCCTGTCTGGGTTCGAACCTACGACCTACAACTCGTAAGTCGCGGCCGTTACCTCTGGGCAACCACAGCTACACACACAATATTCAATGGAGAATTCATTGTATCACCTATAAGATTAGTGATAACGTGCATTTTGCGACTTGTGATGTAGAATAATAGGCTATTTTCCTAAAAAAATTCTAATTAGTTATGAAAAAATATTGAACCCGTATTTTTTCTTTTGTCAATTATATAAAAAATAATGAAGATATCGCCCGTTAAAGTTCCGCGTGACGTCACTTGCTAGCGACACTTTTGCAAGCAAGTGACGTCACGACGACTCCCAAATTTTAACGCGCTTTATCTTTGTAATTTTTCGTTTGATTGACAAAAGAAAAAATACGTGTCCATTATTTTTCGATAATCTTACTGACGAACTAAATACATTTTTTTTTTACCCATGCAACTACCCTATTATGATAACTAAGGATAACAGAGGGTAGGAGGCACGTGTGAGTGGTAACGCCGCGGGGTCGCCCTAGGAGAACAACGGCTTAACTTGCCTCCGAGGCACGGAGGGGTCTTATTATGTAAAGATGGTCACCCATTCACGGACCAACCGTGGTAAACGTAGCTTAACCTGATCGATCGGACCGAGCAGCTGTTATTACTCAGCCACAAGCCTTTTAGCCCTTCTTTTCTTTATTAGTGATGTTCTTCAGAAAGGTCTGGTCCTCGCAACTGGCGTGCGTGTATGACCTGAGGGGCAATTCTCGTAATTTTAACAACGACCACAGTCTGAGGGGCAATTCTCGTAATTTTAACAACGACCACAGTCTGAGGGGCAATTCTCGTAATTTTAACAACGACCACAGTCTGAGGGGCAATTCTCGTAATTTTAACAACGACCACAGTCTGAGGGGCAATTCTCGTAATTTTAACAACGACCACAGTCTGAGGGGCAATTCTCGTAATTTTAACAACGACCACAGTCTGAGGGGCATTTCGCGTAATTTTAACAACGTTTTGCTGTGCTTGAGAAAACTATTGCCTAAAAAAAATTCAAATAAACCTAAATTATTTTTTGTATCATAAATACCTACCAATCCTGGGCAAAAGGACTTCCCCAAGTCCTTCCAGGAACTCCTTTCCCGGGTCACCTCGAACCAGCCCTCGTGGTACGTGTCCTGGTCATCTTGCCACCGCTTTCTGGGCCAACCTCGGCACTAAACAAAAAAAAAAAACCGGCCAAGTGCGAGTCGGACTCGCCCATGAAGGGTTCCGTTACGTTACGATTTATGACGTATTAAAAAAAAACTACTCACTAGATCTCGTTCAAACCAATTTTCGGTGGAAGTTTATATGGTAATGTACATCATATATTTTTTTTAGTTTTATCATTCTCTTATTTTAGAAATTACAGGGGGGGGGACACACATTTTACCACTTTGGAAGTGTCTCTCGCGCAAACTATTCAGTTTAGAAAAAAATGATATTAGAAACCTCAATATCATTTTTGAAGACCTATCCATAGATACCCCACAGGCATGGGTTTGATGAAAAAAAAATATTTGAGTTTCAGTTCTAAGTATGGGGACCCCCAAAATTTATTGTTTTTTTTTCTATTTTTGTGTGAAAATCTTAATGCGGTTCACAGAATACATCTACTTACCAAGTTTCAACAGTATAGCTCTTATAGTTTCGGAAAAAAGCGGCTGTGACATACGGACGGACAGACAGACAGACAGACATGACGAATCCATAAGGGTTCCGTTGCCATTTGGCTAAGGAACCCTAAAAAAACCTATAGTTTATATTAAGGCAATACATGTTTTAAAATTAGTGTGGTAGGTGTGAATGCCCGATTCACAGAGCAAAAAATCGAGTAAATCATTTCCGCCCACTGTACTTTTGTGGGTTACAAATATTTAACTCAATTAACTTTGAATATGAGACCCGCAGAGCATTTGAAGTGGGTCCCTTTCGACCCACATCCGCAAAAAGGGAGATGAAAGCCGAAATAGATTTCTTTTTGAATTCCATGACGCATATGATTTTGTTTATTACGTTTTATAAGCCTCTGGCTTTCATGTATTTATTGAACTCTTTATTGAGAGAGGCAAATTGTGTGCAGTGATCTAAATTCATTGTCACGTCACGTTTTTTAATTAACAACAAATATGGAGAGCACTGGTGGCCCAGTTTTAATGGCCCCGATTTACGAGCTGTAGGTCATGGGTTCGAACTCAGGCAGGTTTACTTTGTATAGAAGAGTGTGGCGGACTTCATTAAAAAAAAAATGGACTCCGACGTGCTCATTGCCGACTGAGCGCACGCGACCGCCGCGCTTCTGTTTATACGAGTAATATGAATTTCTGACTGAGCGACTGCTGCTCGTCTACCGCGCGACTTGTTCGCTGCTAAAGTCACCTAAAAATGTGAAAGCGGTCTTACTTTATTCCTGCTGACACATCAAACAGTGGACTTAACAAAACATATGAACATCGTCATGTTAGGGACTTATGTGTTCAGTGAGGCACAAAATGGCGCCTGCCTCCATTGTACTGTCATCTGATTGTGTGCTATGTTTTGTGAACGCTTGACATAATAAGTTAGTCGCCTCTGCTTACAAATGATATGTATTTAAGATAGACGTTACGGTAAAGAGGTGGTGTGTAGTGTGTGTGAGACTCGTTTTTTGACGCCACAAGTTAAATTGTTACTCAGAATTATTATCGTTTTTTTGTGTTGTTGCCTGTCTGATAACCAGTCTTACCAAGGGGTATCGTATTACCCAGTAACTGGGTTGTGGAAGTCAGATAGGCAGTCGCTTCGTGTAAAGTACCGGTATTGGTTTGCATTAGGTTTGACTGGAAGCCGACCCCAACATAATTTGGAAAAGGCTAGACAGATAATGATGATGAGCCTGTTGTAAATAATTTAAAATCAGCTTTTGTTATATTAAATAGACGCATGCGTTTACACGACAAGATCCTCACATGCACAAGTCTTCAAAACTTACACCCGTTGTTTTTTTTAGGGTTCCATACCTCGAAAGGAAAAAACGGAACCCTTATAGGATCATGTTGTTGTCCGTCCGTCCGTCTGTCTGTCAAGACCCTTTTTCTCAGGAACGCGTAGAGGCATCAAGCTGGAATTTATATCAAATACTCAGGTCTACTGACCCTTGGAGCTGTGAAAAAATTAAACTTCTAAGCCAACGCAATTAAAAGATACAGCCGTTTCTTTTCGACACTAGCAAGGGAAATAAAACCTACAATGTACTTTCCGTGAACAAAGAATCTTGAAATTTGGCACGAAGCAACGTCTTATAGCACAGATAAAGGAAAAATTGCGAAAACCGTAATTTGTTACATACCTACAAATTTGTACGGAACCCTCGGTGCGCGAGTCCGACTTGCACTTGACTGGTTTATGTCAGAAATCGGATCCATGAGTTTTAGCCCAGTAGCTAAGAACTGCGCCATCGGCTTCCTCCACGTCGACATCGCTGTCTTTGCTAAATAATAACTAAAATTCTTTTCCTTCCAGCTTGTCAAACCAGTGCATCTGCCCTGTCTTCAAATGGGGTACGATGAAGGAATGGGATTTCGGACTGCAGAGGGTTATAAACTTCCCTCCGTCACGGAAGCAGAGTGAGAGGACGTACCTCCTGAAGACCTTGGCTGGATGCCCAGAGTCTGAGGAAAAAATTAACAGGCTCCTGAATATTACGCTGCTGCAGGGTCACGCAAATTTCACGGAGACAGATGCGTTCCTCATATTCAGTATGCTGACGGGGTCCGCGACAGGCTATACTACGCTGTTCAACTTCCTCTGCAACAATTGGGATGTGTTGAAAGAAAAGTAAGTGATTTCAGTCTTCAGTGTTTATTTTTTCAGTTTTTTGACAAAGACGGACATATTCATAATTATATCACATTCATTATTAACCACAGCGATCATACTTCACAGTAGGCTATGTTTTTTCCGTTTTTTTTTCTCCGTTATTTTTAGTCATGGTCTGGCAGTTTGAGTAATTTATGCGGCCTACCGAAATGTCCTTTCACTGTATTGTTCGTCGAATCGTTGAGCTCCTAAAGATCTGAGTTGAGCTGCACGATTTCTGACAAATGCGTGCACTGACTGGACAGGTACCCTAAATCTGTTTGGTTCTTTCCTCAAAAGACCATTTTAGACACCAATCTACATGGTCTTCACATGACGGTGACCTCTGAGTTTGTTTCGGCCTTTCTGCTTAAAGTAGTCAGATAGGAAACGCCGTCTTCATCTAGTTTTTTTAAATATGATTGACGTGCCAACCTTACTCTCTGTACTTACAGAAATAAAATCATTTATCATGTATTGTCTCTGTTTGGATGTTTATCGGACTAGTTCAGTTAAAAGTTTGATAAAGTAATAAAACTAACTAACTAACTGGAAACTAACATTGTAAGCCGCAATCATTGCAGTTTCGATAATGGCCATAATCTTTTAGAAACCAACACGTTCCCGTCGGCTCGAAAACAATGGGCATAATGTACGGTCACCAAAGGAGATAAGTAACCAGGGCTAAGTAACTTCCACTATATCCGACGGGATATAGTTGAAGGGATAGGGTTGTAATTTTAGTAAGAAACCGATGGTGAAATGAAATTATTAGAAACAAAACAGCTTATTTATCAAATTAAATTTCATTCAAAAACATCCATTGGTTTCTTACTAAACTTCAACTATATCCAACACCTTGGTTACTTATCTCTTTTGGTGACTGTACACTACAACAGGTAGACGTTTAAAATAAAATTCATTGTTAGGCATTTCAAGGCACGAGACAGTCTACAAGATAGTCAGTTACTTGTCTCATGGAACTGTCCAATGCTGAGTAAGTGACACGAAGACGCTTTGTATAAAACTGTAGATTTTTGTGCCATACATTGACAGGACATCTGCTCAAAAGCACATTGGACATAGTAAAAAAAAAGGACCATTCGAACTCAGTGTTCATTAAAGACTGTATTTGACTGTTGAAATGTTACTTTTCTTTCCTGAGAAATTGTAGTTAAATTAATCAACTCCTCGTCAGCATTTTGCAGTCCGCTGCTGGACATTATGTCTCTCCAGTTGGACGTCTTTTAACCCATTCTTTAGTCACTCACATACTGCTAAAAAAAGACTATCACTCCATGGTGATCAAGGCAAATGACATCGTGGCCATAATTTTCGTTGACAGTAAAGTAAACTTCGAACTATCCTTATATGATGAACTATCTTTAATTGGTACACCACAGACTACCATCAGTACAGTATTGTCTCTCCTTCTTTCATTTTAGTTTTTCATTCATTACAATACAACACACACATACATGTATGTCACGACATTTTATTTGATTTGGCATGACCTTTTCTACATTTTCTAGCATTTAAATGAATTCTCTCAATTTATTATAACGGACACACACTTCCCTATGTGTTTGTTATTCCAGCGTATGGCACTCGTGGGTTGCAGCTGAAAATCAGCGTCAGGTGGTACACTTGTGTTGTCATCTGACATTATGCTGAGCTGAGGCCCTTTTGGCGTTGTTTTCTGTTTTTATAGTTTTAAGGTGTATTCATTTTGTGTAATGCCAATAAATGAATTTTTCTTTCTCTGTTAATCTATCCAAAGGTTGTTTTTAAAAGATCGCTTTTAGCGACAAGACCGCCGTTTGTGTCACCCCTTGTAAAATTTCTACATTTATATCTGTAATTTCTATGGTGTACAGACACCAGCACATCAAGGTACTACAATCTGTCAAATTTCTTTAAGAGATTTTCAACTTTATCGCTGAAGCATTAGGTTGAAAGTTGATTGGGAAAATTTGACAGTTTCGGCTAGCTACATCGAGCTACCCGAAACTGTCAAATTTGCTGGCGTCAGAACATAATAAAAAGTATTATATCTACCTATTTATTCTGTCTATCTATTCTGATCGCGTCGCTTCAGCTTACTCCTATGGTCGCAGCCTCCCTATAATCGCGTTTGCATCACTCAAAGGGTTTAGCAGCGGAGTGCACAGGTAGAGGGAGGTTGCCAGCTTAATGGCTATGCACCACAGCCGCCAATTTTCCTCATTTGTGTCTAGCCCTGTCTGGATAATTTAACTCGGATGCGCGAGCCAAAACAAAGTGAACTTGTGTGGAAGTTTTGCGGGCTTGTTTAGTTAGTTTGTGTGGGCTATAAATTGAAGTTTGACGTTGAAATGTATGCCATATCTTCAGTCTGCCTTGATTAACCCTGGATTTTATTAATTACTAGCAGGCTGTGCCTCGCGGTTTCACCCGAATAAGTTTCGATCCCGTGGGGATATTGGGATAAAAGTTTCATATGTGTTAATCCTGGTTATAAACTATCTGTGTGACAAATTTCATCCAAATCCGTTCAGTAGTTTTGGCGTGAAAGAGTAACAAACATCCATCCATCAATACAAACTTTCGCGTTTATAATATTAGTAGGTCTTTTGATACCTATTGTTGTATCGAATATATTTTTTTGTAACTGAACAGACAGCTGTGTTACTGAGAAGTTTGTTGCGCCACTTCTTCTTCCTAGCTAACGCACTAGGAAGTGTTGAAGAGCGTGCTTTTTGGGGGACTGTCTTCGTATGTAATTTTGACATTCGAAAATTGCTGATTCTCAGCCTCATTTGAAAAATTACTTTTGATTGGATTTGATATGATAATGGCTTTTGTCTCTTAATAGTTAATCCATTGGCTCACATGACAACCTCACGATACCTAGCCAATGTCTTCTTCGAATGCATTAAAATAACTTCCACGTGTAATGATGCTGAAATGTCAAAGTAAAAAGAACCATAGGCAATCAGCCCCACTATTATTTTCCTGACGTGCACATATTTTTTTCCACAACATCTATTTCCGTACAGTCCGTGTCAATACGACAGAAAAATTATGATATACAGGGTTTAAATTAAATTAGCTAGCAAAACGTCGCAGACGTAATGGTATCGCTATCTAAGCATGATAAAACAAAAAAATATATTAATTTAAGTTTTGGGATTAACAACAGCTGGCAGTGTAGTTAGTTACTTGAAATATCAGTTTAAACGTCAGTTTATTTTGTGTAAACTTCACACACGTGATGGGTAACACGACAAAACAATAAAAAAATATTTTCTCAACTCATATTTCAAATAACTACACTACCAGCGGACATTGACCCAGAACAATAAATAATAATAATAATCAAAATCTTTTTATTTTTATAATTAATAATAGCTATTTTTTATTTTATCGTGTTGTGTGTTTTGTGTTTTGTCGTGTTTTGTTTTGCATCGCTTCTGTGGAGTTTCGCTAGCTAATTTAATAAGCGAACGACATAATAATAAGCGACAGCTAAAACACACTACGAAGATCATATTAAACTGTAACATTTCAATATATTCCTCAGGTACTCAAGCAGAACGAATCTTTGGGACAACCTTATCACCTCAGCCACATCTCAATTCAAAACAGAAGAAGGTCTGGAACTAGTAACACAGCTGTACGTCAGTCATCAAGGACAGTTCGGCTCTGCTGAGCACATCATAGAGAAGTCTATGAGGAACATCAGGGTAGAGGCAGAGTGGTCTGCACAAAACTTGCCAGTCATTGAGGCATGGCTGGACACGTACCTAGCCAGTAGTGATGTTAAAGATGATAAGTTTATCAACATGTGATTTTGTTTTTTTGTATTTAAGTAATATATTATTTTATGAAATAGGTTAATAAGTGAGAGGTATTTTATTTTACTTTGTTCCAAAGTAATAGGGTTAAATACACCAATGGCGTAAAACACTATCAATCTCCACCAACGCGCACTGGGCCCGTATGGTGGATTATAGCCCACTCCCTCTCACAGAAAGACGAGGCCTGTGTCCCAACAGTGGGAACATTATTGGCTGATTATGCTATCAACCTCAATCTGAATCATTTTGAAGGATATTGCTAATCCAATGCTTCATATATTCGAAAAATTTGCTGCTGAAAAACGTAAACAACGTAATGAATGTTGTTGAACTGTCCAAATGATAGCCACTGATTACCCCGCTGATGGCAGACGATCTCAGGAACATACTGATTAAAAAACTTCTGCTTAGATTGAAGGCCAACTTGAGTTTATTGCTGATAAAAGGCTAAGCTGATAGGGAAGAGAATCACTTGACATTGTTACATAAGAGTTTACTAGGTCACAGAAGAGTCGTCTACTCTTATAGGTTTTTAAAGAAAGTGCTGCATCAAATAACTCATAATCAGCCTATAAGATTTCCCACTGCTGGTACACAGGCCTCCTCTCTGTGAGAGGGAGTGGGCCGTAATCCACCCCGCAAGCCCGGTGTGGGTTGGTGGATGTCACATGTCTTCGAATTTTTGGTTCTAGGACATGTCGGTTTCCTCACGATGTTTTCCTTCACCGTTTTGAGAGCAGTGGTGATGAAATAATTTACACAAAGTAAAACGCCTGTCCGGGTTCGAACCTACGACCTACAACTCGTAAGTTGCGGCCGTACCACCGGGCCACCACTGCTCATAGAACTCAACGTAACCTATTTCAACTGCACAAGGTTTTTCAAATTTTTCTATACAATGTATGACAGGAAGCCGAAGTTCGGCAATCCCAAAGGTTCACTCGAAATGAACGTTGTTTTTTGTATTTTGGATTCAAACATTTCATTCACATTTCAACGCTAAGAAGTGTCATGGTCGCATTTTCTTAAGCAAGAAAACTTCTGCGAGAAATGGACTTCTGCAGAAACTAGTGCAAACTGTGCCCCAGTGCCCTATAGTTACTTGCAAGGACCTATGTATTAACGTACACATGCAATTTGCTAAGATGGTCACAACTGTAACATTAAACCGGTCCTACATCTATCTTCTAAATAAATAATTTAAAATAAAAATGTTTTTTTTTTGTTCCTTATACGCTCCGAATCAGAAGGTCTATAAGGGAAAATATCATTATTTCCAGCACGTCCACATGTTAAAACGCCGTGCCCATACTGATTATCCGATTGCGATTAAAATAAAAATCATTTATTTGCATAAATAAGGTACAGAAGGTTGACAAAATGTACAGAATTGTTCTCTTATTCTGCCTTTAATTTCGGCGTGCAAATATGTAAATATTTTATTATAATTAATTATTGATAATAATCATGCTGTCAGTAAACAGATAATCCCATAAAATTGTGTCATTAAATTAAATAAATGTCACTATAAAATTGAAAAACAATAAAAAAAAAAAAAAAACATAAATGTCAATAATAATCATGTCAATACTGGGAGAGATTCGGTAAACAATAATAATAACAATAATAAATTAAAATGACCGTTCAATTGACAAAACTTACAATTTATAATCCAAAAATTCATGTACACTATAAAAGCATTTTCCAATTAAAAATCTCGTCAAATTATTTTTAAATCTAGGAAATGGTAGAGTTTTTATAGAATTTGGTATTTTGTTATACAACTTTATGCACATAATATAGCTGTTGTTGCCTGTAAATGTGAGATTAGTCCTCGGTTGAAATAGCTTATTAGTATACATAGATCGTGGGACATAGTAGCTCGTAGCTTGCTGAAAAAGTCTCTTATGTTTGCAAACAAATATACAGGATTCTAATATATAAATACATGGTAGAGTTAATATTTTATATTTCCTAAAGAATGGACGACATGATTCTATTTGCTTCAACCCAAATATAGCTCCTAGACACTTTTTTTGCATTACGAATGCTTGATCAATCTCCACACAACGACCCCACAGGATAATACCATACCATATTAAACTTTGGTAAGTGGGATTGGTAAAACTATCCTCTACGTGAGCCAAGTCGCTGGCTAAAGTATTCCTTATTCTTTGTACTTATTATGTGTACTTTAAATAGTACTCTGTATTATTTAAAGTACACATTCCATTGTATAACTCGAATACTTAATTAAAACGAGTGATTTCATATTACTTTTGGTTCGAACTAGAGCAATATCAATTTAATTATTTCCGATTAAGTGAACTCCGTGAATATGAGGTCAAAGTTCTCAAAGACCTCTATGAGAGCGTTCGATATAAAACGAATCCGTTGACTGGGATTACAAAGAGGACTTTTTTGTGTTTTATTTTTAGCTGTGTCCTTTTCCAGGTCCCAGGCCACCTATTTGCTTAATTTAAAAACGATCAGTCTTGTAATTTAGGCGTAATTAAAAGAGACAGACATAGAGAGTTATTTTTTTTTGAGGGGTTTGTGGCTAAGTAATAACAGCCGCACGGTTCGATCGATCAGGTTAAGCAACGCTTGCTGCGGTCGGTCCGTGGATGGGTGACCATCTTTACATACCAAGAGCCCTCCGTGCCTCGGAAAGCACGTCTGAGGTTAAGCCGTTGGTCCGGCTGTCATTCATGGATCTTTGACAGTCGTTACGGGTCGTCAGAGGCCCGAAAGTCTGACAACCAGTCTTACTAAGGGGTACCGTATTACCCAATAACCAGTTATTGGGCAATACGGCGATTAATGTAGCGACTGCCTATCTGATCTCCACAACCCAGGTTGTGGAGATCAGATAGACAGTCGCTACATGTAAAATACTGGTATTCAGCTGCATCCGGTTAGACTGGAAGCCTAACAGGACGGCTAGGCAGATGATGGGACATAGAGAGTTATTTTCGGATTTGTAATATTAGTATGAATTTGATTTATTCAATCAAAATGGTTCCTTTTAATCTTGTATAAAATAACCAGCATTAGCTCAAAGACTAAGACGTTAAAATCATCTCTCGCTACTACCAGTGCCATCTAGTATCGAAACATGGAAACATGCACGTATTGGATTTTTTGCATTGATGATAAAAAGAAATCGATCGCTTTACAAATCTACAAATATAATATCGAATTTTTTGTTATGTATTTTCTGGTGTAATAAAGTATATAAATAAATATTGGATACCATCATATTCACCGCGATGTTCGCAGCAAATATCATCGAATATCGAAGTATCCCATGGTAGGTATCACCTGAAAGAAAAAGTAGGTAAAATATGTTTATTTTTGGGGTCACCTTATCTACTGGAGATGACGCATCTTTGAACGGACTCACACCATACTTATAAAAACCTACATTTGAATTTTAAACGCAAATCAATGAACTCTACACCAATGACCTTTCATAGATAAAGATTTTATTGGCTCCAAACATTATAAGAATCGATTCCTTGTATTGCAAATATCGCGGGTTTTGAAGATAACCTTTATGTCAATAAAGAAGAGGTCACACCGCACGATACGCTAACTTAGGCTCACGATACTGCGTCATCTTTTCTTACTAAGCCAAGTGAGGTTCTTAAAATAGGTGTGCTACCTAACCCGACTAACACAGCTGATTTAAGTGAAGATCTTCTTCAGATTCTGTCTCATAGACTTAATCTGTGTACGTTTCAAGCCAACATAGGTACGATCGAATTTTAGAGTGCCCTTTAAGGCCCATGTCATGTCATTGTGTCTTTAAGGTGTATTGTAGCAATGAAAAGATTTATTTGAAAAAAAGAAAATACATATTCACAGACTACCTGCAGTGTCTCTCCTTTCTTTTTATAGCCTTTGCTTTTGATAGCTTTAACTTTTTTTTAAACTAGATTTTGAGATATGGATGCCTGTCAGTCACGACTTAGGGACCACCTTTAATCGATTGTATCTTTTGAGTGGCTACTTTTACAAACTAGAGGCTGAATTAAAAAATTGTTTGAGAACTTTTGCAAAAAGCTGACGCATTCAAAAGCTCAAAATTCAAATGTGGTCCTCTCAATGGGAACGCAAATACTAATAGCGCGGGCAGGCGATGCGATACGATGGGGTGGGTTGAGGATAGAAGAAATTTTACGCGGACAGAAAGCCATCTCTAATATTTATGGTGTACATAATAAAGAATATTCTATTCTATTCTATCTATTTATATACGTTTGAACGAGAGAATTTGAGAAATTCTTCTGTCATTGTCACTTAAAGCTGATTAGCTTACAAGGTTTAGATTAGCTCGCATAGCTACGTTAGCCTCTCTCGCAGTGTGACCAGCGCATGAGGCCCCCCCCTCACACACACCTGTTATTTACACGGTCGGGTGCGCGACTAACCTTTAGGGAGCGAGGTTAGGACATTTTAGTTACGGTTTTACGGTTTTAGACATTTATTTTCTCAAAAAATTTATAGCCAATTGGCGTAGTGGGTTAATACCTAAAATTACATTAATATTTCTTAATAGTTATTGTAGTAGTAAAAGGGTAGGTAATGAGGACTTTCAAGGGTGAAATTATGGATTAACATCAAGCACTGGTGTGCCCTTCTGTGGGTTGATTACAGGCTTGTGGATGAATTAAATTTAATCGAGTCAGTAAATTAGATGTCAAATGTTATGTCAGCTGGTAATGATTGTATAGCTTAGTTTAGTAGCTAAATGTTAGGAGATGATCAAATAAGCTATCAACCGATCTATTTTGCTGACACTTGAGGATACAGGACATGTTCTACTTTGTGTGTTAGGAGTTTCACATAACGAGTATGTACTTAGTTTATTAATATGAGGATATAAGTTATTTCAATAATGCATTGTTAAGCCTTTTTCTTTCGTTATTGTAATAGGCTTATGAAATAAATTATTCTGTAAAAATCTCACCGTGAAAATTTTGGTGAAGTGAGCTTGAAGTAAGTTGTCAATAGTGGCAATCCGAGGTGGAATGACAGCTCACTTCTAAATCACTTCACCTAAATTTTTACGGTAAGATTTTTACAGAATAGACCGCCAGATACTTGGATAAGTGGGACCATCTTAGGCAATACTGAACTATCAATTGGCGTACAATCCTTCATCCAAGATGGCACCCATATGCCCTACATTAATGACTAATTGCGCACCGCGGTTTCACCCGCATAAGTTTGATCCCGTGGGAATATCGGAATAGAAAGTATCCTATCAGCTAATCCAGATCACGGTCTACTTATGTGCCAAATTTCCTCGAAATCTATTTAGCCGTTTTATCGTGAAAGCGAAACAAATGAAACACAAAAAATAATATTAGACTCTTTATAATATTAGTCTGGCTGACTGAGGGCTTTTCCATTGCCAGATAATTTTTATTCGTGGAATAAAATTGACGTTTGACAGTTTTTGTATGGAAGAACTGTCAAAAATTCAAAATTATTCCTTGTATAAAATTATCTGGCGTTGGAAAACTCGGCTCTTAGTATACTTATTGCTATGCCACTGATGATTAATCAGATACTCCAGTTTGGTTGATTGTAATTTTTCTTCATATAGTCCCTTTTTTTTCTTGCCGCACCTAAAGGTTGTATTTGTTAAAATAACTATATTCTTTATTTTCTATATTCTTTTTTACTCGTTAGACTCGTATGAGAGGAAATCTATATATCTCTATAAATCTATATCTATTTTCTTCAAAAACTTCAAACTACATACGAAGCTGAACGCATACACCGAAACTTTAATTGAAAGCTAATATTACGAACGAAACTAAAATCACTATGAAACGATACGAGTATCTTTATGTGCACTAGTCAGTTTAATCACACGGAACCTGATCATTCAAGTTTAAACCTATTTGAAACGCATTAAGGTGGAAACTCATTTGAAGAGGTTCTGCTAAGGAGTATCACGCAGATATGAAATTTCAGCGTACAGTTATTAAAGTTTTGGTAGTCATTTCCTTAAGTTGTGCATGTTTGGCGACGTGATGGGTCCGCAGTAGGGTTTAGGTCCCGGGACGTGTCGTGTCTCGAGGTCCCGGGACTTTTCGTAATTTTAGTTGTCTCGAGTCCCGGGACTTTCTGGTCGAGACTCGAGACGAGACAAGATTGTTGTAATTGTTAGATTAGATACTAGAATTACTAGATAATAGTAAAGTTATTAAGAATTAGTATAATTTTTAACTAAGTTCGTTTTATAACTATAAGATGTAACTGCTTAAAAGTGTATCTGTGTGTGATTAAAAGAAATAAACAAAGCAATTATTAAGACTGAAATTAACGTTAAAGTTATTAAGATTTAATAAATGTTGATTTTTACAAAAAAAATGTCTTTTTTAATACGTTTCACCAGAAATTAACTCAATTGAAATTCTTCAAAAAAGGCTTACCCCTCTTAAAAAAAAACACAAAATTAGATAATCTTAAAAGTCTCGAAGTCCTGGGAATTCCCGGGACTTTGATTGTAGGCTGTCTCGTGTCCCGGAACTTTGAAATTGTCGGGAATTCCCAAACCCTAGTCCGCAGCAAGAACACACAACCTTGTCGTCATAACTAGGATATTACTTATGAACTAGGATATTGCTAGAGGGGCTCGTGGCTAAATAATAATCCCGATCCCACACGCTAAATAATAACGGCCGCACGGGTCGATCACTCAGGTTAAGCTACACTTGCCGAGGCCGGTCCGTGGATGGGTGACCATTCATTACGTATACGAGACGTTGGTTTGGCTGTCATTTGTAGATCTTTGACAGTCGTTACGGGTAGTCAAGTTTTCGGTTCTGGGACATGCCGGTTTCCTCACAATGTTTTCCTTCACCGTTTTTGAGAGCATATCTCTGTTTTGATTATCGATAATTCGTTACTCCGATGCAACACTGGGTCAATCGGGTGACAAAAATCATCGATTCGCGTCGAATAAAAATCCTCGATTGAGTCCATAATTATTTTGTTTAACCTTGAACAAGTTTTTGAATGGATAATTATTTTAATGTTGGTATTAATTTGAAGGTATACAGTACATTATTATTCTAGTAACGTAGTTTTCCTCATTTATAGTTAGGTGTCATGTTTATTTAGTTACTTGGTATTCTGTGTAATGTAATTATTACTTACGGATTCTCAGAGTTATCACGGTGTCATTTACGGCCGAGACACACAGTGTTTTGAGATGACCAACATTATGGAATTATTATATCTATACGAACAATTATACGTCCAGGGATATTATTATTATTAATAAAACTGAAGAGTTTATTTGTTTGTTTGAACACACTAATCTGTGGAAATAACAGTAGGATTTGAAAAAAATATTTTTGCATTTGATAGCCTAAGCCTAGGTATAGACTATAATATTGCGCTAGGACTAGGAGGAGCTGAGCAGAAAGAAAGGAAGTTAGAAAGAACTCTAAGCTAAAACAAAGCACGCGCGTGTAGGCGATGCGATGGAAACAATAAATTTTATGCGGACGAACTCGCAGGCAGAAGCTAGAACATGTATTTTCATTATTAGCGCGTAATAAAATTATATTTTAGGCGTGAACACATACTGCGTATTAGATAGTGCTTTAACCCTACTAATATTATAAACGTGAAAGTTTGTATGTGGATGGATGGATGCCTGTTACTCTTTCACGCAAACACTACTGGACGGATTTGGATGAAATTTGGTACACAGATGGTTTATAACCAGGATTAACATATAGGATACTTTTTATCCCGATATTCCACGGGATCGAAACTTATGCGAGTGAAATCGTGCGGCGCTTCTAGTAAAATTATATTTTTGGCGTGAACACATACTGCGTATTAAACAGTGCTATTATTCTATTATATGGCATGTACAGACGCCAGCACATCAAGCTACTACAATCTGTCAAATTTCCTTAATAGAGTTTCAACCTTATCGCTAAAGCATTAAGGTTCAAGGTTGATTGGGAAAATTTGACAGTTTCGGGTAGCTTGACCTGCTGGCGTCTGTATAAGATAGGTGTGATATATTTAAAAGATAAAAGGCCAACATCGTAGCCGCGAAAAAATAATCAGCAGTCCCATACATTTGAGTCGAGTAGGTATTGAAGTTTTGTATGGGACTCTCGATATTTTTTTCGCGATGACGATGTCGGTGCCAAGGAGAAAATTATTCAGTTTGATGGTCTGTATCCTTAATTAAATATGTCTTTTCTTAAACGTGCTGTAAATATCATCATCATCTGCCTTAGCCTTGGGGTCGGCTTCCAGTCTAACCAGATGCAGCTGAATACCAGTACTTGTACGTTCTGTAAATATCAATGCATATTATTATTTTTTATTTTTTGGGAATGGCATCTCGCAGTTCAACCTATGAGGTTTTCGTCTACTTTTCAGGCTTGCCTGTGGATGCCTTAATAAATCAAGGCCACCAGCCAGGGCTTAAAAAACTTACTTGCATCATCATCAGCCTACTGCAGTCCACTGCTGGACATAGGCCTCTCCTATTGCACGCCATTCAACTCGATTTTCAGCAACTCTCCTCCAGCTGCTACCAGCCATCCTGTTAAGAATATTGCATATTATTCACTACTTGCATGTTCAATCAAAATAAATAGATTATTTATAGATTTTTGGAAACAAACTGTGTTTATCTCATGATGAACAGGTTTACAGTTAAACAAAAGTCTAACACCGCATTTACATATCCGTGCAAATGGCGAATCGAATCAATAAACGCGGTCTTTAAAGCTTATAGGCCCATAAAACGATCAATTATTGTGTTATGAGTATTCATCTAAAAACAATATCTAAAATATATCCCATACCACTTATTCCGCGTTGTTAAATGGTTGTCTATCCAAGTCGTCCGTGTATCACGTTCTTATTTGTGTCATTCGTTTGCGATAATCACAGCAAGTGACATTTACAAAACGTTTGTGATCACTGTGTGTACAAAATGTTTTATTGTGTGTTATTAATTGGTAAGTTTATTCCTTTTTATTAATTATGTATTTTATTTAGAGCTGATTTTTCAATAGTCAGATAACTTTTATCTGAAGAGTATCTAATTATGACAGTTTGACATATTTTCTAAACAAAAACTGTCAAGTCGCAACATTTATTCCTCAGACAAAAGTTATATGACTATTGAAAAATCAGCCCTTAGAGTTAGCATTTGAGTAAATGTAATCCTTTGCTTGTACCTGTAGAATTAAAAAAAAAAAAACAAATGAATGTTGAATTTCGAATTAGTTGTTGTATTTTGTTTTTTTCTTGACTTCTTTGTGTTGTGTTTGAATGGAGAATTTGAGATATTTTCAAGTTATGGAACAACAAACTGAATGTCATACTAAACAAAGTTCAAATTCCATTGCAACCAAAATCTTATTAGAACCTTTTTGTTACAAATGGAAAAATGAACTTTGAATATAGTTCAATAAAGTAGATAACTGATTTAGTGGCGATGGAATGTAAATTATCTGAGATTATGAACACTGCTATAGTGTATTCTGTCAATATTATACGCAGCAATATTTTCTGACGAAAATTATTATGTATAGTAATGTATTTTTAAGATTTTTTAGTTGTATCGGTCAACCAAATGAAACTGCTAATCTACTACTAGTAGTTAAAATAATTTGTATTAAAATAAGTTGCTATTACGTAGTTTAAACCTTTCAAAAGACGTAAGTATCTAACTTCTAATCATATGTACATTTATTACTTTTTAAATCACACAGTTGCAAGAAATATACGCCTAACTTACATTTTGCTACGCTACAAAGTAACAAAAATAGTTATCCTAGTGTCTTATAAGTGTAAGATGACTTAACAAAACCTCGAGATTTGCCGCGGTTAGTCTGTGGATGGGTTCCCATCTTTACATACCGAGACCCCTCCGTGCCTCGGAAAGCACTTTAAGCGATTTGTCCCGACTGTCATTCGTGGATCTTCGACAGTCGTTACAGGTAGTCAGAAGCCCGAAAGTGTGACAACCAGTCTTACCAAGGGCTATCGTATTACCCAGTAACTAGGTTGTGGAGGTCAGATGGGCAGTCGCTCCATGTAAAATACTTCAGCTACAGACAGTTAGACTGGAAGCGGACACCAACATAGTTGGGAAAAGGCTAGGCAGATGATGAAACACAAACCTTCCGGATGATGGTAAAAACCACATTAAAATGCGTTGGTTAGTAGAACCTTTTGTGGTCCGCTTGGAGGTCCTAGAACCGTCTCCGGACACAAGTGGGAATATGTAACTCAGACCTGGTAAAGTAGAGATGTCAGCATAAGCGACGGGGCCCCATAGGGCCGAAGCCTGCCAGGGTAGCGGGATCATCCGAAAGGTTTACCGCTGCCCTGGAACATAAAGGGCTAAGGAAGGAACACGGGTGGGTTTTAGTCAGTAAGAGTCTGACACTCCCTCCTGCTCCACCCAGAGCGGGAGGAGTCATTTGATGATTCCCCATCCTCAAAAAAAAAAAAGACCTGGGAAAGTACCTCGATGGAACGGCAGCAGGGTGTGGATGTGGAGCTATGTCACAAACCATGCTCCATCTCCTATCCTGCCCCCTGTGTCACAAAACATGCAGTCAAAGTGACATCTGTCACTGACGACGCCGTGGTTGTGGCGAAGCTTTGGGCCATCAAGATCTGAAATATACAGTCGTGCCAGCGACATGAAGAAGAAGAAGTTTAGAAGGTCACCCAAACAGACACGAAAAGTGACTTAAATCCTACTAATATTATAAACGAGAAAGTTTGTGAGGATGGATGGATGGATGTTTGTTACTCATTCACGCAAAAACTACTGAACGGTCTTTGATGAAACTTTACAATAATAATAATAATATCCCTGGACATTTCACACAGCGCCATCTAGTCCCAAGCTAAGCAACCTAATGCTTGTGTTATGGTAACAAGATGGCTGATAAACTAGCTAATAATATAGCTTATATGTCAGTATTATATATAAAATACTTTTTATCCCGATATTCCCCAGGGATCCAAACTTATGCGGGTGAAACCGCGGGGCGTTGCTAGTTTATTAATATGTAAAGGAGTACTCACCAATCTTTTTAGAAAACATCTCTTATTCTTATGAACAATTATAACTCAATGTTTTAGACTGTTGACTGAACATTCTGGAATAGCTATGAGCTTCATTATCAAAGCCATTAATAATTTATACGAGGGTACCTCGCACCTCGCACCGAATATTTCATTCGAATGGAAATCAAAAGTTATGAAATTCTGATCATTGAGATCTTTATACTTACATTGTTTATTGGAGGGCGCTGGCCTTTGGTAATGATAATGGAAATGAAGTAGCTGGATTTGTGAATGGCGCAGTAGTACCTTTTAATCGTCAGAGAGATTGTTTTATGTGCTTATTTATTCTCAGTTGTAATAAGAGATTGTTACTTACTTTCTACCTCATGGCCCATAGGCCCCATTTAAATAAAGTACCTGCTAATACATATTATAAACGTGAAAGTTTGTATGGATGGATGGATGGATGTTTGTTACTCTTTCACGCAAAAACTACTGAACGGTTTTGGATGAAATTTGGCACACAAATAGTTTATAACCAGCATTAACACATAGGATACTCTTTATCCCGATAGGATGCTTTATTCCCACGGGATCGAAACTTATGCGGGTGAAACCGCGGGGCGCTGCTTGCATTATAAACGCGAAAATTTGTGAGGATGGATGGATTGATGTTTGTTACTCTTTCACGCAAAAACTACTAATCGGATTTAGATTAAATTTGGCACACAGATAGTATATAACTTGGATAATTACATAGGATACGGTCTAACTCGATATTCCTAAGAAATCAAAACCTATGCGGGTGAAATCGCGGGGCGCAGCTAGTAATTGATATCATAAATGATATTGGTATGTATAATTAATGTTTGCATGGCATAATGGCAGAATATACACGTGAAATAACACATAACATCACACCTGTATTTCCCGAGGAGTGTGGCAGGGTGTGGCAGTACTCACATTTCGCTAGTTCACAAATCCAGGCTGTTAAGTATAATTTTAATGATAATTTTGCATGCCTGAATTGGTGCAACACAGTGGACTGCGCATTCACTTGACATCTAGAAATGTATATTATGTACTGTGTTGAGCAATAAACAATTGAATTTGAAATTTGTATGTGAATGTGTGTGAAAGGGTGTGTGTGTGTGTGTGATTCTTGAATGCTATCCATCTTATTGTAAATACTTGCATTCTATCAAAATAAATAATCTTTTCTATTCTACTCCAAGACTAATGTGTGGGCATCGCAGTATTTTGTTATTCGTGTGTAAGAATATTCAGCCCATCCCTTTGTCATGATCGCTTTGTCGCATTTTACGGCACCCGCAGATGGATCGTGGGTGGTTTGATCATTGCAGTGGATCAAACGGTATGCTGAAACACGACATTTATTCCGAGGATTTTTATTCTACAAAGTTGGTATGATGTATACAGGGTTATTTGTAAAACACCAACAACCTCTTAAGAGGTCATAGTACTCATCATTATGAACAACTTTTACTATAGGACCAAACCTGAAATCGCGAAAAAATAAATCAGCTGCTCCCTACATATTGACGACTTATGCGAACATAAATGTAGGGAACAGCTGATTTTTTTTAACAAATAACCGTGCATATAATATCTCGCGGGATTCCCCGTAGGGTTAGCCAGAGGTGTAACTATGAACAGCTGCATTTCACCAGATATGTTTCAAGTCCCATGAAATAACGACGATAGAATGCGACGCGACAGACAGGGTGGGTCTGGGGAACAAGAAATTTCACGCGGACGAAGTCACGAGCATGAGCTAGTCATTTATAAACTTAAAGTAATAGGTAGTCTTAAAATAATAATAATAATATGTACTTGTATAAAAAGGGGATAGGGGGAGAAAGAGTCCGCGTAAAGAGTCCTTAGTTTGAATTTCATTTGTTTCTTTATTCATTTTCCAGCTTTATCCCTGGTGGGATTCTCATCATGCGACACCACCACGGGTTCCTGTCCCCCGACGTTGCCAGTGGACGTGTGTGAAGCGGCATGTGGACCCGAGACGCCTTGCACCAATGAGAAACAGCTCTGCTGTCCCACCGCGTGTGGTGGCTCCATGTGCGTTGATGCTATGTCGCAGAGGCACTTTGTGGACCTGGGTTAGTTAGCAACATTAAGTCATTTTTTCAAACTAGGCTGATAATCATAAATTACATAAGACCGTCCCTCAAAACGCCCGCCATTCACTTCACTAGTGGTTTAGCTGAGAAGAAATGGCGCAACAAACTATACAATAGTAAGTTATTAACGTTACGAAAGCCTCGACAGTTGTACAGACGCCAGCACATCAAGCTACTACAATCTGTCAAATTTCTTTAATAGATTCTCCACTTTATCGCTAAAGCAGTAAGGTTCAAGGTTAATTGGCAAAATTTGACAGTTTCGGGTAGCTTGACCTGCTGGCGTCTGTACAAAATATATATCATGTGGCCCAGTAAGAGTACTGGTGGCCAAGTGGTAACGGCCGCGACTTAAGAGTTGTAGGTTTTTTTTAATTTTTTTATTTATTTATTCAAAATCTGTATAAATATAACATATAAAAATCTACCAAACTGCAAAACAGTTTGTCGGCAGTTGTTCTCGTCTCACAATTATTATCATTATAATTTCTATTTTTATTCTATACTAACATATAAAATATACAAAAAGGGCAAGTGAGTGTACATAAATAAACACATTTTACACCTATGGAAAATTGCTATTGTCCACAGATACAAAATCAGCTATGGACACAATGATAGGTAATGTTTTTTAAGAACATTTTTAAGCTGGTTTTTCGATTTGACATGCGCCATCAGATGTGAGGGTAACTCATTCAATAACGACGGTACCGCATATTTTCTTGTGCGCTTACCAAAGTAATTTGTGACCTTAGGAACGACAAGTGTCTTCTTTTTAGATAAACGAGTTGGGTATATATGCCTACGCTCCTCCTTGTGATCTTCATTATTGAATTGTTCAGTCGAGATATTTAGTTTACTTTTGTATTTAGTTTACTTTTGTAATTAGTTTACTTTTGGTCGTAGGTTCGAACCCAGACAGGCGCTTTACTTTGTGTAAATTATTTCATCACCACTGCTCTCAAAACGGTGAAGGAAAACATCGTGAGGAAATTGGCATGTCATAGAACCAAAAACTCTAAGACATGTGACATCTATCAACCCACACTGGGCCCGCGTGGTGGATTATGGCCGGCTCCATCTCACAGAGAGGAGGCCTGTGTCCCAGCAGTGGGAACAATATATTCTGATTATGTAAATATCGTGTGAGATAGTTTCTATGAGATTTGAAAAAGTACAGACGCCGGCACATCAAGCTACTACGATCTGTCAAATTTCTTTAATAGATTTTCAACTTTATCGCTAAAGCTTGGTTCAAAGTTGATTGGGAAAATTTGACAGTTTCGGGTAGCTTGATCATTGATGTGCTGGCGTCTGTACCTTCTCACATAATTCGATGGCTTAAGTTAGGATATGATATTGTTTTTTTATTTATTTAAATAGTTTGTTAGTTAAGTTTAAGAAATTTATCTAATGTATATTTATTTTTAAATAAATACTATTCTAATCCCACTAACTTATAATCCCCTTTTACATTCCAGTGAAGCCAGGCCTCTGCCCGGAGTATCCCCGAGGCCCCTGGGTCTGTACCCACATGTGCACCAGCGACTCCGACTGCCCCCGAGCCCTCAAGTGCTGCCCCAACCGATGTGGAGCCCAGGCCTGCCAGAAACCTGACCAGGAACTGCCAGCTGCTGAAAATACTGTTTAGAAAAGTAAAGATGTTTAAATATTTCAGAAGTTTCTCTTATAACCCAAACAACCACTTCTTTTTTTTTAATGAAAATTGTTACACATTTTCGTATATCTGCATTCCTTTCGTCTGACGTTTGCGTCGTAGTCGGACCGCCATTAAAATACTAGTGTTGTAATATTCTGGCTACTGATAAATGATTTTACTTCTGTAAGTAGGTTTGTACAAACATTGTACACGTCAATCATATTTTAAAAACTAGATGATGTCGGCGTTTCCTATCTGACTACTCTAAGAAGAAAGGCCGAAACAAACTCAGAGGTCACAGTCTCTTTTAAAGTCCAGACATAATCTTGGTCAGATCATGTGAATACCATGTAGATCGACGTCTGAGATGATCTTTTGAAGAAAGAACCACACTGATTAAGTGGACCGGTCTAGTCAGTGCACGCATTTGTCAGAAATCCTGCAGCTCAACTCAAAACTTAAAGGACCTCAACTCATTTGTGATTTGAGTTTGTGACACTTTTATCCTGTTGAATGCCGTAATTACAGAAACAATTAAAAAGTCATTGTGTCTCGCGTGGATCCAAGTTCCGGCGGATACGAAGGGTTAAGTAACGTCGTGAACGATAAGCCTTAAAGTTACGGTGCCCAGGACTACTCGGTAAACCTTGAGTCGTTTTTAGTTTATATGTATAGTTTTAGCTCCTATTCTAACATGTCTAAGGAAACTTGAGCCAAGCTTGAGGCCGGCTAACCAAGAATAAAATAGCGTGTTCTACATGATATCTAAATTATAAAACCATGAAATGTATTTGAATGAAGTCATATAGCCACCTTCAGATAAGTCCCAGTTAACGTATCAGGCCACTCGTAAATTTTGCCTATTCGAATATTGCAAACATAAATACATACATAAACTCACGGGGGTAGACAGAAACTGTTCGCAGAGTATTGCGAACAGTTTCTTAATATTCTTGTCAAGAACAATTTGAGTCAAGTTCTGTTATATCAAGATAATTACTATAATTTATATTCTTGCTAAGCTCTTCAACTTAGCTAACTGAGCTTGTCCTAGTTAACCGCGCGAGTTTAACAGTCTTAATATTAGTTAAGTTATGATATTTAGATTTAGAAGTGTTACTAACGATGTAGGTATTATAAGGTATTAAATACCTTATAATACCTACATCGAAGCCTGCCAGGGTAGCGGGATCGTCCGAAAGGGTTACCGCTGCCCTGGAACATAAAAGGCTAAGGAAGGAACACGGGTGGGTTTTAGTCAGTAAGAGTCTGACACTCCCTTCTGTTCCACCCAGAGCGGGAGGGGTCATTTGATGATTTCCCATCCTGAAAAAAAAAAAAAAAGAAACGTATTAAATATCAGCTTACAGGTTTTGTTTCTTATAGAGGGTGTAATTTATCACGCGGGCGCAGTGCGGGCTTATAGATGTCACATGTCTTCGAAAGTTGGTCACTTACTGAACAACAGAAGTCCAAACTCAAGATTTGCCAACGGGCAACGGAGCGCAGCATAATAGCAGTAGAGTTAGAAACACCACGCTGCGCTCCATAACTCAAGTAGCGGATGTTGGAGAAAAAACAGCCAGGCTGAAGTGGGAGAGGGCTGGATACGTCTCGCGAATGCACCTCGAGAGATGGGCAAAGATCGTCATTCACTGGCCGCTTGAGGGAGGACATCGCCGTCCAGGTAGATCACCGCGAAGGTGGTGAGACGATCTGGTAACGTTCGCAGGGCCAACATGGCCAGAAATCGCACAAGACAGGGAGGTTTTGAAGGAAAAAGGGGAGGCCTTTGCCCAGCAGTGGGACACAAAGTAGGCTAACGAAGCCTACCTCAAACTGTACTCAAAAGTACCTCGTTTTTACCTTTTGGCATGTTTTTGAAACTGATTATCGCTAAAATGAGATTATTCGCCTTGGGGACCTACTAAAAACCATAATTAATAGTACCTCATTCACAATGAATAATTACCACCATTCAAATACAAACATCAGCAAAAAATCATTACCTTTACACCAGGGTGAAGGATTTCGTAGCACCCTGCTACGTTTCCGCGTAGCAACAGCCTACGAGACTACGACCGCGTAGCTAATCTACTCCATAATTCCTTGTACTCCACATTTTCAATTTCACTCTAATGTGTTCTTGTAAAATATGAAAATGGTTTTTCCGACATTACAAATGTGAATGTTTTTCTTGAATTTATGATTTAGAAGGAAGTTTAATATTACAGTCAGATTTTGTATTTTCAAAGTGTACTGAGTTAACCTAACTTCCTTACTAGTCCTAACTAGTATTATAAATGCGAAAGTTACTTTGTTTGTTTGTTACTCAATCACGCAAAAACGGCTGGACGTATTTGTATGAAATTTGGCACACAGATGGACCATGACTTGGGTAAGGACATAGGCTATTTTTCATCCTGGATTGCAGATGACTTCGCGTGCCCCAGCTAGTGTTTTATTAGGCTTTCATTTACACGGGGCACGCCGTTATAGCGGCGGTAAGACCCGTCATGAAGGCGTGGATCGAGAGGCGGCATAGCGCCCTCAGCTTCCGGCTGACGCAGGTACTCTTTGGTCACGACTGCTTTGGGAAGTACCTGTGTCGTACAGGTCAGGAGCAGATACCGGTGTGTCACCACTGTGAGGCTTGCCTGGATGATACGGCGCAGCACACGTTGGATGAGTGCCCAGCTTGGGCAGGGTTGCGCCGTGACCTCATCGTGGCAATAGCCGGGAGCGATCTCTCGCTCCCAGCCGTCGTTCAATCGATGGACGAGAGCGGGAGCGCATGGGACGGGGTTGCCTCCTATTGCGAGGATGTCATGTCTGCAAAGGTGGGAGAGAAAAGCCGCATCTTGTCTCCCTCCCGCAGGAGACGCACCGGGCGCCCGAGAAGAGTGCAAAACGATCTGCGACCTCCATGAGAGGTGGCCTGCGGGCGGCGGACAAGGGGCGTCTGTCGTCCGACCAGACAGGCCCAAGTTGGCGTCGCAGTGTTCCACGCGCGTCACTTGAGAGCAGGTGCGACCATTGAGCGAATGGCCACACGGGGAGGTGGGATCCGCTGAGGAACAGTGGGTCGGTCGCCGAGGCCTGTCGGGGAAGCGATGAATGCTTATGCGAATCCCGCACCCCCGGCCATAGGCAGAGCTGGAACACCGCGGTGGTTGTAGCCGGTAAGAGTCCCGCATACCCTTCCGACACCCCCACGATGGAGGAAGTCCATGAGGAAACCAAAAAAAAAAGGCTTTCATTTACACAAAAAATAATCGTTTCCTGGCTTTATATGGTAGAATGCTACGAAAATATTACTACACAAGTCTTTGCGCCTCATTCTTGAGATGCCCTACGTGACATTGACGGGTGGGGAAATATTTTTTTTTTTTTTTGTTATGGAAAAGGGTTCTACTATATTGCTACCGCAATCACTCATTTTTTGTAACCTTTAATACCATTAACTATACCATAACTAGCTGCACCCTGCGGTTTCACCCGCATAAGTCGCGATCCCGTGGGGATATCGGGATAAAAAGTATCCTAATTCAGGCCATGGTCTTCCCATTCTGTATATCGTACCGTATATCCGTTCAGCCGTTTTAACGTGAAAGCGTACCAACAAACTAAGTCACTTTCGCATTTATAATATCAATTAGGATAACGGTTTGGTTAATGTTTAACTAGCTTTTGTCAGCGGCTTTACTTGCATGAAGGTCGGCAATTATTTCACGGAAATGAACTACCGGGATATTAAGTATCCTATGTCCACACACTAGAAGGCCAATTCCCGTAATTAAAAATGTTCAAAAACTAGTCGCAATCTCATCTTACCGAAATCAATGTCAAAAACTTGGCAAAATGTAGGGAAATTAGAGGCATTTTTGACAGATTGAGACTGAGATCAGACTGTAAACGTTCTTAAAATACGAGAATTGCCCATCTGATCATGGTCTACTTGTGTGTCAAACATCGAAATCTGTTCAGCCGTTAAGACGTGAAAAAGTAACAGACAGACAGAGCTTATTATGGATTTTACGCAAACAAACGTGCAAGCACAGCTGGGAATAAAGTGATAATAAAATACAGCTTTACGAATTGTTCCAGAAACAATTAAATATCGTACTTAATGAAGTTTAAAGTGCACGTATGTTTCAGTGATGATAGGAACTTTTCAATGCGTTTTGTCGTTATTAACTTGAATAAATCAGCATGAAAATAATTTTGCTTTTGAAAATGTTCAATGCACAGACCACCATAGACATTCATTTATCTTTCTCCTGCCCTCATCTCAATTTATTTGGGGTCTGCGCAACATGTATTTTACTTCCACACTTCTCTATTAGTCGTCATCTCGGCAGTCACCCCCTTTCTACCCATATCAGCATTCACACATTCCATCCATCGTTATTTGGACTTCCCCTACTCTTATAGCCTTCGACCATCGACATTCATACTCAAAAGTTTTCTTAATACACACGTTATCTATACTAATATTATAAGGAGGTATAAGTTGTAAGTGTGTATTTTCGGAACTACCGATCCGATTCCGGAAGTTCCTCCACTAATGGGAACTGTATTGACGAGTGTCATAAGATAATTATATTTTATGTTTAAGCTAAAAACTTTACGCGAACGAAGTTGCGGGCTGAAGCTAGTTTATCATATTTGAATTAATCGTTTTCGTTTTGATAGTCTTAGCAAAAATATGAATACCAAATTGAAATATATAAAATAACTAATATATGATAAATACAGGGTGGCATCGACGCGCAAACTGTAACCATGGATTCAGCACATGAGCTTAGACCCCATAGCGTTGAAAATTCTCGTCGGTTATAAAAAAAAATAATCGTCTGTTTCATAGAAAAGTGCAATACCCACGCGGTCAAAATGTATGGAACAGCAATATTTTTTTTAATAACCGACGAAAAATTTCGACGCTTCGGGGTCTAAACTCATGTGTTGAATCCATGGTTATAGTTTGCGCGTCGATATCCCTGCCACCCTGTTTATAAAAAGGTCTAAATAAATACTCTCTTCAAGAATAACAAAAGAAGGTCGTCTTATGACCCACATTTTCATCTGGGCCACTATAACATCAGCTTGAGAGTTGCCCGTTACAAAATTAATAAGACACTCAATTCTCGAGGTGCTATTGACCTGTGACGTGGCAACACTCATTAGCAGGGTGCTTAAAAGTATTTAATTAAGTCTCGAGTGACAGTTTTATATCATGGTAGGAAAGGGAGGAAATGTGTTGGGTGAGGGCTGTGTCCAAGCTAAAATGAACCGGTACTTACGGATTTTGTGTAGTCGTTATTTTTATTAAATCAAAATCAAAAGTCTACATGTATTTGTTCCGAGTCTGGGTGTTTTTCTATCTATAATATGTATGTATTTACAAAAAAAAAAATGTATATCAGCCATCTTGTTACCATAACACAAGCATTAGGTTGCTTAGCTTGGGACTAGATGGCGCTGTGTGAAATGTCCAGGGATATTATTATTATTATTATTTATTCAATTAGGCCGAGAATCAGCACTTTTCGAACGTCAAAATTACAAAAGACAGTCCCCCAAAAACGCCCGCCCTTCACCACTTCCTAGTGCTATCGCTGGGAAGAAGAAGTGGCGCAACAAACTCCCCTTTACACTTTACAACAAATTAACACATAATAAGTATTTTATTTTTTTATTTTTTTTTATTTTTTTTTATTTGGAACAACAAACAGATATACAATATTATATATATGGAATTACAATAAGACAGTTTTACTAATGTATATCCAACTACGTTATTCACAGAATATCTAAATTGTAATCCTTAAAACTACGTCATGCTGGTTTTGTATCTACTATTATAACTATAATTATCAGTTAAAAACAAAATTAACATGGCAATCAAAAAGGAGGAGAAAATACAAGTGAAAAAAAAGAAAACAACATACATTGGTTAACTTTTGAGTTAAATAAAATATTAATGATGTTAGGTAAATTCAGGGGGATTCTATGGAGACTATTATTTCTATTACATGTTTTCTAAATGTCCTAGCAGAATCGGCAAACAAGTCAAGATTCTTAAAATACATATTAAAATTACTTGTAAGTCGTCGCAAAGGCGCACGTAGTCCTGCATTTGTCTTACATGACGATACGGCAAATACAGGTCGTTCACGTACACTACGCATCATCGCTTTTCTAGGAACCACATAAAACAACTTATTGGTAATATCTGGACAATCGTAGGAATTATTACAGATATCAAACAAAAACATTGCATCCAGCTGTAAGCGTCTGCTTTTTAATTCCATGAGTTTGTACCTTTCAAGTAGGCTTTCGTAAGGCAAAGTAGATCGAAAACATCGGTAGTGCATAGTTTTTAAATATTTTCTTTGCACTCTCTCGATAATGTCAGAGTATTTGTTGTAATGAGGGCTCCACACTGAAACTGCGTACTCAAGTTGTGATCGAATTAAAGATTTATAAAGATACAGGTAAGTATCCGGACTCTTAAATTCTTTTGCAGTCCTCATAACAAAGCCATACATTCGGAATGCATTACCCACGATGTTAGCAATATGAGTATCAAGGTGTAACTTCTCATCTAGTAACACGCCAAGATCTCGTACCATTGACACTCTATTGAGGTTTATGTTATTTAGAGAGTAAGGATATTTTACAACATTCATTTTCTTTGTGAAGCTCATACAACAACATTTTGAGATATTTAGCTGGAGTTTATTTTTAACACAATAGTCCGAAAAATTATTAAGGTCATCTTGAAAAAGATAACTGTCCTGGATGCTTTTAATTTGTCTATATATTTTAAGGTCATCGGCATATAAAAGAATTTTTGAGTTCTTGAAACAGGTGTGTATGTCGTTAACAAATATAATAAAGAGTAGGGGTCCTAGGATAGACCCTTGCGGGACTCCGGAAGTTACATTTATCGTTGGTGATTGGAAACCGTTGGCGACAACCCTCTGAGTCCTGTTAGAAATATATGAAGAAAACCACCTGAGTAGATTTCCACGTATACCATTGTATGCAATTTTCTGTAATAGTAGTATATGATCGACCTTGTCAAATGCCTTTCGGAAATCAGTATACACGCAGTCAACTTGAGTACGAGAGTCCATGCTGTTAAATAAATAATCCACAAAAGTTACTAAATTGGTGGTTGTAGACCTTTTCTTTACAAAACCATGCTGATATTGGGTGATATTATTTTTAAGAATTGGGTATAATTCATTGTGGACTAATCTCTCGAAGAGCTTTGACAAGGCCGACAATATAGATATAGGGCGATAGTTTTCTACATCGTCCCTAGGACCCGACTTGTAAACTGGAGTGATATTTGCCTGCTTCCATATTGCAGGAAAAACTCCTTCCAGTAACGATTTATTAAATATTATTTGCAGGGGAACACATAGACGAGATGCTGTCTTTTTGAGAAAAATAATAGGTAGGCTATCAGGTCCAGGACCCTTACTAGAGTCCAGAGATTTGAGTGCTTTAAGAACTGTATCCTCACTGAAACTAATACTGCTAATCAAGCAACAATTATCTGCGTAATCATCCGTTAAAACTGATGAGCTACTCGATGACGATTCGTAAACCGAGTGAAAATAACTTGAGAAGAGGTTACAGATCTCGTTTCCGTCACTGCTATAGGCATTTTGGTAGTGCATTGTGGAAGGGATACCAGTATTCGATTTACGGCCTGCGATAAATTTCCAAAAATATCCAATATTATGTTTAATACTATTTTCGACTGATTTTATATATTTTCTATAGCAATGTTCACATTCCTTCTGAAAACGTTGTCTATAAATTGAGAAAAGTTCATAATCCGACATGTTATGAAATTTCTTCCACCTCGTCCATGCCTTTGTCTTATTTTTAAAAATATGTATAAGTGCGGGTGAGAACCATACAGGAAAGTTTGTTGATCTAACTGTAGTCAATGGTACATGCATCTTTATAATACGGAATACGTTATCGTAAAATGAGTTTAATGCTTCCTCCGAAGATAAATCACTCAAAGAGCCAACCCAATCAATTTTATCTAATTCAGCATTTATGAGATCATAGTCGGCTTTAAAGTAATTATGTTTTTTTAATGGTTTACTATTTATAAATTTCAGATTTAAATTATTGGGCATTAAGATACATAGAGGTGGATGTTGATCATCCGGCTTAACCAGGCCATCGGAAGACTCAAGTATCGATATCTTATTATTGCTGATAACCAGATCTAAAATTTTATCATTTATATTTTTTACCATATTATACTGATAACCATCAATGAAATTCAAGAACGCATTTAAATTTATAGCATTACCAGAGGTGCCATTGCAAGTTATATTCTGTACAGATGAATCATTAAGACATAAAACCCACTCAATTTCGGGTAAATTATAATCTCCTATTAGATAAAAGTATTCAATGTTATTATCATTGAGCTTAGACCGCAACATGTTGAAAAAAGATTCATACACGAACTCTGGAGTATGCGGCGGTATATACACTGCACTAATAACCTGATATTTACCTTTTTCAGAACCTGAAAAACGTAAGAGGATATGTTCAATGTGAGAATGTAACGAAATATTTGATGCCATCTGTACTGTGTTTAGATTTAAATTCTTTAAAACTGCAATGAGGACACCACCCCCATCTTTTTTACCTGTGGCCGCACGGTCGCGATCACACCTATATATCACGTATCTTTGGTCAATAAATTCATTATTTGATATTTCAGGAATTAGCCAAGTTTCTGTTAGAATTATAATATCATAACAATTGGATAGAATACTCACATATATGAGATGCAATTTAGTGCGGAGCCCTCTACAATTTTGATAGAATATTGCTAAATTACTAATAGCCATTTGAATGGTACAAATTACAAATAAGTGTAGTATAACAATATAGTTTCATAAATCTTGAAATATAGTATATGGTAATATATGGTTGCCAAAAGCAGTAGCTTAATTGCGATCCCAAATGAAAATAAATCATCAAAAATATTATCACAATATTGCCTGTGGAATATAGTGAGCAGTTGAAATATGCCGTGACATAGGACATTAATCTTAAATTATATTGTATTTGATTTCGACATACCGTCATAAGATAACAATAGAAATATCTGTATGTGACTGAAATACGTATTTTGAACTTAAACATCGTTAAAATCATAAATAAAGCATAATAAACATGCAATCTCTTTATAAGGGGACACGCTAAAAATGGCGTAGGAGCAATTAATAATCTAATTAGGCAATGTAGATGCGTATCCTGTCTTGATTTTGGCAATATCCTGTTGCGATCGAATGGAAAATACTTTAGTCGTTTCTTTCTCACGTACGTATTTACACAGGAAAAGTAAAAAGAGACAGCCGTGGAAGATTTTTCGTCGTGTGGTTTTTCGTGTACGGACACCATTCTGTTAGGGGGTTTTGTGTCTTTAGTAATAGAATTATGATACCAACAACCTAAATCCTTCAGGCAATTACAAAACCTGATTTACATCCTCATACATGTCAGGACCTGTCAAAAACCTGACATATATCCTTATACATGTCAGTAATTATTTGGAGGTTCAGGAAATACTCAAATTTCTTCTTTTACAAAGAGAAAACTAGAAATTGAAGTCTTTTAAATCCGAAATGAACTTTCTTGATAAATTGTGGTGAAAGAAATCATTAGAACCTGTGTGGAGCATGGAGTTTATGGTTTGAATTTATTTATTTGAGAATGTTGTTGTTATTGTTTATTTGGCTATGCTTGTAAAAAAGAGTTTGCGTTATTCTTTCTCTTTATGAGTTGAGTAGAGACCGTTGGTCTGCGAGAAAATTACAAACTAATATTATTAATCCATAAACAGCATACGAGTACCAAATAAAATACCTTATACCATAAACAAGTTTAATAATTCGGATCAAAGAAACCACGTAATAAAAAATATTTTTCTCGTAATGTAGGTAGTACACAAAGTAAAATTCTGCGCCAGCTGATTGAATTATGTGTGCGGCGTATTCCATTAAGACGCTAACGTGTGCCGAATTCACACCTCCTGGCTTTGAAGTTATTACTGGTTGAAAAATTATATATACGCGGAAATAAATTCTATGTAGGTATGTTGTATATTTATTCATATACGTATGTAGGTACCATAGAAATATAGTTATTTACTTTTCAATAGCACTGCACAAGTAAAAAGAATACCTTTATGTAGTGCCGGTCAACGCACCTAGTGCATTCGCCCCGATTTGTATGGCGGCATCGCATAGGATATGGTGAAAAGGCCTATATGAGAATCCAGCTAAAAATGAGAAGCAACAATGTTTCATCTGCGATAAAATCGGAAAAAGAGTCTTTGTATTAGTCATTATAAATAAAAATAAAAAAATCGTTTATTTCGACCAACACAGGATCATAGGCACAAAAAAAAATTTGAACAAGTTTTGTTATGGAACCCTAAAATCGCGAAAAGAAATTAGCTGATACATACATAATTTATGTTTGCGTAACTAGACAAAATGTAGAGAACAGCTGAGGGCCAATTCTCGTAATTTAAAATGTTCAAAATCTAGTCGCAGTCTCATCTCGGCGACAAACAAATATCAAAAACTTGTCAAAATGTAGGGGAATCAGACGTATTTTTGACAGATTGAGACTGAGATCTTTATTTCATGTTTTTTAAAAAACGTAACACTAGGAATTTCTCCTGTATCGTGGGTGCGTTTACAAACATTTAAACTCACATACACAAACAGCCAGACCCGGAACAACTACTTGTAGGCCATACAAATATTTGTTCCGTGCCCAGATTGTGAACGTTCTTAAAATTACGAGAATTGCCCCTCAGTTTTATTTTTCAGGGTTAGCTACGATTTGTCTAGATAAGGGAACATTATTGAAGGGGGCAGTCGTTTTTTTTACTTAGAAAGAGACATTTTACGGGAAATTTTAAATATTATCAGCTGCATCCGGTTAGACTGGATGCAGCTGAATACTTACCAGTATTTTACATGGAGCGACTGCCTAGCTGACCTCCGCAACCCAGTGACTTGGTAATACCTCATTAGTAAGACTGGTTGCCAGAATTTCGGGCTTTTGACCACCCGTAACTGTCAAAGATCCACGAATGATATCCGGAACCAACGGCTTAACGTGCCTTCCGAGACACGGTGGGGTCTTGGTATGTACATATGGTCACCCATCCACGACCAACCGCGGCAAGCGTAGCTTAACCTGATCGATCGAACCGTGCGGCTGTTATTACTTAGCCTCAAGCCCCATTGTGTATTACAGTAAAAACTAAAACCTACATGAGTGACAGGTATTAAATAAAGGTTTTATAGGACGTATAGCTCCATCTCTTTCCCACACTGAAGTAAGACTTAATATGCTGCCTTATGAGGAGGGAGGCCCGCAGTGTCTATTAATAAGTCAGCACGCAAGCAGATTTAGAAGCAAAAAACCTGCGGTTTCGCTTTCCACCCCTATTTACCTGTTCCTCATTTATTCACTTTCGTTACAGCAAATAAATTGATGTATCGACTTTTTCCATTAAGGGAACATGTTCGGGTTGGCCCACCTGCGCTTAATCACTGCGTGCCAGATCCGGGACGCTTTAATTCAGTCCATGACGTTTTTTGTGTGATGTGATTGAAATCTATCCGATACTTAATCCCGTTCAATATCTGTTCAAGTTATATTTATTTGACAAATCATTATTTTCTAATTTCCCCATTGGTTTAGTGGTCGCAAGCGCTACTGTTGAGCTTGAGGTCCTGGGTTCGACTCCCAGCGGGGTAATTGCGTAACACACTATCAGTAGCAATCGGTTTCATTTTGACAGTTCAACAACGTTCATTGCGTTATTTACGTTGTTGAGCAGACACATTTTTCGAACATATGAAGCAATAGATTAACTCAACGGCCTGGCACGCAACCATGGGAAGAGACCAGACGGAATGACCATAATGCCCTGGAAGTTAGGCAGACCTTTGGTGTGGGATGCAACGTGTGTCGACACCCTTGCGCCATCCTATCTTCCTAGCACGGTGGGCTGTGCTGGAGTGGCTGTTGCTGGTGCAGAAAACCTCAAACGGCTAAAATATTCCAACTTGATTGGGAGTTATATCTTCGAGCCGTTTGGGGTTGAAACACTAGGGCCATGGGGTCTGAGTGCCCACTTGGTTTATCGAGATATCGCCAAGCGGTTAGACGAAGACGAAGAAACAGGCCAGCCCTCTGGTCACGTGAAGAGTCACGTGACCAGAGGGCTGGCCTGTTTCTTGGCCAAAGAATTAACATCACCATACAACGTGGCAATGCTGCCAGCCTTTTGGGCACTGTTCCTGTTGACAGCGATGCGGACGAATTTTTTGATGCCCTATGATTCTTTTGCTTATTTTTTTATATGTACATATGTATTATTATTTAAAAATGTTAGCTTATATAATGTAAACTTTGACAATAAATTAATGGATTGGCAATATGGATTAGAAAAAAACCATAGCGGACAGGTGGGATAGCCCAATACTGGGACATTGGATATGCCTACATGCCAGTGGGGCGTAGGTATCTAATTACATAAAACTATTTTTCCGGGTAGCTATAAGTACTAACTCTAGTTCTAAGTTTTATTTTGTATACTAACCAATCAATGGACATTGTCTGAAATATAAGATTTTTTTTATTTTTTTTTGTTATTTAATATCTTTCAAAATGATTCAGATTCTGGTTGATAGGGTGTTACGCACTTTGAGTGCAGGTTGGGCAGTGGTAGAACTGCAGACGGAATTAGACGAGGCATATTCCAACTACGCTTCCACCAAGCTAATGAAAGCTTCTTGACCTATAGTCCTCAGGAAGGATTGCTCAAGGTATCAGTAGTGCTTTTAAAACTTCCAACTTTAGGAACTATCGCCAAAATTTATATCTGACCACTATAAGGACTATTCTTGCTTGCAGCGCATATAATATTATTAGTCTACCTAAAAATGACCCTCTTTTTTTTTACTTACGGACGCAGCTGTGGTCATCATGTGCACCGATTCCGAATTTCACAGTAAGTGTTCGAAGTACTCGTAGGAGCCGCACGTTGCCAACGGGAGAGGCAACTTCAGCCGTCGACACTTTTTTTTTTTATAAAAACGTTGCCCCACACTAGGAATTTCTCCTGTATCGTGGGTGCGTTTACAAACATTTAAACTCACATACACAGAGAGCCCGACCCGGAACAACTACTTGTAGGCTATACAAATATTTGTTACGTGCGGGAATCGAACCTGCGACACGCAGCGCAGCAGTCAATCGCTTAACCACTGCGCCAACCGTGCCGTCAACTCGTTGACGGCGGTATGTATGAGAACTAACAGCCCGGAGTTTGGATTTGTGCCGGGTAGATGGCAATATGCGAAATGTGGGTGGTGTATATATTTATTTAGGTGAGTAAAAAAATACTTTATGTATTATATTTGTCGGAGATGGTATGTCTGTCTCTCGTTAGCATCAGGCATATTTTAATTACTGTGGGTGTACTATGGGTAATGTTGGTTATTGCACATTAGAAAAACGGTTTACAGTTCAAATCAGATTATAATTCACGAACAAATCAGTCACACTAGCGAATCACACACTGTAGGTACACATTTAACGATACGGAACGCGACAGTTTCTGAGCACATGTTATTCGTACGATGTCCAATGTTTCAATGATCCCCGGAGCTCTGCTTACACCGTCCTTTGTAGCGGTCGCTCCCACCACGAACTCAGGCTAGACTCTGTCTAGCGCCACGAGATGGCGCTAGCGTTCCGAATAGTCAAACGAATGACTCCGACACGGCCATCCTGCTATACACACGTCCTCGTGTGTTAATCTGTAAAGAAACATACCCGCAAAGTATCACATAGCTCGGCCACTCCTGACCACATTTGGTACAGGCAAAAACAATGAAAATTCGAACAAACTAACAATACCAGAGTTCAGAGCATTACCCACTATTTGATTCCCAAATCTCAAGATTACAATCAAAAGAATCAACTAAGATGCATGTGTCTCATACTATCTAGTAACCTCTAGTTACTCAACTCGTCAAATTAATTTGCGCATTCTCATCGAATCGCCAAGTCACTCCTGGACTTTATGGTTTCTCACGAAACTCCACACAACACACACAACTTAATCTCTGCTCTGTTTCATCAACAAAACTATTACTGGACTTTCTTCAAATTCGTTAGTAATACTCCGATCCAAACTATCATCGATAACAAAAGATTTCTCTAAGCCTTAGTAATAATTAGTCAGAAACTATATCAACTAACTCGTAGATTACATACAACGCTCATGGCTCGGCTATCCTGGCCCACGTCAGGGACATTATCACAAAAATAATTGGGTCAAATTAAACCGTCTGAGTATTGCGTTTAATTGATTGTGAACCAAACAGAACACTAAAATGAAAGAATAAAGGCACTCAATTAAGACAGTATTTTGACTCTACCAAACAAATCCACAGCACTTAACCAGCACCATGCATCACTACTTACCCAGTAGTGAAATTCATTGAAGTACTTAACCAGTACTTAACATTTTAGCGCTTAACTAGCGTTAAAAATCCTATCACTTAACCAGTGATAATAATAACGCTTAACCAGCGATATTAACCCACTAACGCTTAACCAGCGATATTAACCCACTAACGCTTAACCAGCGAAAGCACATCATAACACGCTTAACCAGCGATTCAACAGCTAACGCTTACCCAGTGATTAGACTACTAACACGCTTAACCAGCGATAGTCAACATAACTCGCTTAACCAGCGGTAATGTATTGGGAAAGAGTAATGTAAACAAATCATAGCAGAGCCATGTACCATCGTTATCCACATTAACAATCATTTTTATCACTAAAAGCCTTAGACACCTAGAAACCCACACACGAGTAAACCACTCTAACGCCACGGCTCTCGAGCCGACCAGCAATCGCATTGCTCTCACACATCCAGCTCATGGATCCGTGTGTATCACCCTGTGACACCACACAACTTTACTACGGCCGATAGAGAACCCCTACTCGCGTGCTTCCCATAATGTAGGCTTGTTCATCACCAGTGTGATCACTATCTACTTCGACTGGTACATGACCTACTAGCATCTTTCTTTACCTATCGTGAGCGTACTTATACCTACGCCTAGAGTTGAAGGCTTTTAGAGTATTGATTCAACCAGAGTATTGTAAACAAATTTTGATTATCTAATCATAATCATTTTAAATTTAACTTAATCCTTTATCAAATTAATCATTTAAATCCAAAATTAAGTTAAGTAACAATTGTAGGAATGCATGAGTGACCAAGTACCAATGTCATATCAACCTGCCATTAGCAGTTATCGTTAAATTATCACAAAACAATAACACAAAGTGTGAATCAGATTCGTGGCCTGTGGCTTTTCACTAAGCCCTCACACACTATTGCATTCCCTTGAACGCAGAGTCCCACGGACTCTGTGGTCTCTGCAAGACCCGACCTCCGCCAGAGTAACCCGCGCACCGCGCATCCACGGATTACATAAAGTAAATACCGACTTCTAACGGACTACGGCTACGAAATGGCTACTGGTACGGTCCGACCAGCCGAACTAAGATTCACCACTATCACTCAATTCAAACTCTTCTACTTCAAGCGGTACTTGGCACTCAGGCACTCTCTTTAACCTATCATGAGCATACTTGTAAGGTTAGATTTTAAAGTTTTTAACGTCTGCTTCCGTAAACGGACCTCTGAACTTCTAATAATCTGATTTCACTTTTCGTTTTCTAATAACACGAAATCGTCAACCGAACATTTTGTTAGAGCTGCCTTTGTTCTATCAAATCTAACTTTCTGCTGTTGACCGTTTAAAACTGAATTTATTACAAGAGCTAAGCTAAGCTAAGCAACAAAAACTCTGTCGCCGACATGTTAATCGAAAAGCCTAGGTTCAATATTTCACGTACTATCATAATATTACTTTGCAAGTAAATGTCGGGTAGATCATAGTAATCAAATCTCAAGCTGTTTCTCGCTAATTGCAACACTACATACGTTTTGTTCTGTGCTGAATACACATGTTTGACCCATACCAGTCAATGCAACAACATTATTAACTCGTTTGCCACTTAATTTGGCTGCACAACTCGCCTTTACTAACGAGCATTCAGCATCAGAATCGTAAACAAAACAATACAGCTCACCTTTATTTTCCAATGTATCTGAGGGTAGTTGTACGACGTCCACTCGCCGTTCACGACTTCCAGCACGTTGTCCACCATCCGCTTGGCTTGGCTGCAACTACTTGTGCAACCGGCTGCGATATGTCCTGGTTTCCCTCACTTGCAGCACACGAAAGGCTTTGCTGACGGCTGCGAGGCTGCTTGGCTCGATCCTTAGTCACTCCACGTAATTCCATGGTACCTATGCCATTTGCGATAGTCACGTTGATTCTGCTCCTTTGTGCGTCTTACTGATATTGTTGTTGTTGTGACAAGTTGACCACCTTGCAGTGAATTTTTGGCAAAACAAATCAGCTGTTGCGTTTGCACACGCCTTATACTGCGTGTTCAACGTGTACGGGTACGTGATACGCCAATCTCAAACGCCGGTTAGAGATAGTCTTCTTTTTTTTCAAACATGGCGGTAGGCGCAACTGTTGCGTCACTCGGCAAAGGTATTTTTGCATACAGCCTATGCCCAAAACAACATGTATCATGCTCGCGCATCCGTATCAGCTATGTCTAGGTCGAACTTGGACAGATCCACACGATTATTTAATTAGCGTTCGTATGCTTGCACTTTGTTTTTCAAATGTCAACGGTCACTTTCACTTTAAGCGTTTTCATTTTGTGCATGAACCAACACGAATCCCACTTCTGATGTCGGAGATGGTATGTCTGTCTCTCGTTAGCATCAGGCATATTTTAATTACTGTGGGTGTACTATGGGTAATGTTGGTTATTGCACATTAGAAAAACGGTTTACAGTTCAAATCAGATTATAATTCACGAACAAATCAGTCACACTAGCGAATCACACACTGTAGGTACACATTTAACGATACGGAACGCGACAGTTTCTGAGCACATGTTATTCGTACGATGTCCAATGTTTCAATGATCCCCGGAGCTCTGCTTACACCGTCCTTTGTAGCGGTCGCTCCCACCACGAACTCAGGCTAGACTCTGTCTAGCGCCACGAGATGGCGCTAGCGTTCCGAATAGTCAAACGAATGACTCCGACATATTAATAGTATAGTGTAAATGGTACACCACAGAATACCTACTATATTTGTCTCTCCTTAATTTTTAATCCATCCAAAGGTTGTCTTTAAAAGATCGCTCTTAGCGATAAGACCGCCCATTGTGTCACCCTTTATAAAATTTTATATTATTATTTATGTTCTGTATAATTTGTATGGTGTACAGTAAAGAGTATTCTATTCTATTCTATTCTATGTATGTACAGACGCCAGCAGGTCAAGCTACCCGAAACTGTCTTTCCCCAATCCACCTTGATGCTCTAACGATAAAGTTGAAAATCTATTAAAGACATTTTACAGATTGTAGTAGCTTGATGTGCTGGAGTCTGTACAATCCTATATACTAAGCTACACGCCTGCTTAACCCTTCGGGGAATTCAAGCGTGATGTTATGTTATTATTTTCTGACGTCATGCCATACATTGGCGAGTTGTTTTTATAATTATTTTTTCTTCGGTTTATTCAGTACGTTTCCCATATTAGTGGACACACTTTCTTTCACAACCCGAAAAATTTAGACAGAAATTTTTAATCCATTGCTTCATATCTTGCAAACATTCGTCCGGTCGGCTACGGAAATAACGCAATGAATGTTGTCGAATTGTCAAAATGAAAGGTATTATAATTGAGGCTAGCTTCGTTCTAATTTTCTTTCATTATAGCCAAGAAATGCTCGCTGTTTGAAACGGGTTTTCCCCATAGATTTTTATAAAGTGAAGAAGGTACAGGGAAAATTTTTAAGTACTTCCCTTGGGACATACTAAGGTAAAGTTCTTAAAATATTCTATTTCTTCTGCCCATCTGCGACTGCTCAGTTACCTGAACATGCAATGTTTTTAGCACGTAAATGTTTATCGGATTGTCTGTGATGGTAGCAATGAAGGTTAATTAATTAATTTATTCATTTATTTCAGGCGACGCAGGCCCATTGATAAATACCTTAACCTAAACAAACATGTATATTTTTTTTATAAAGTAGTACAGTCAACAGCAAAAGTCGATGATCAAAATCAGAAGTTCAATACTAATGAACGGAGTTCGCGTCAGAACGCGTTGTGTGGCGTCGAAGTGATTCAAAAGTATGTGATTGTAAATTATACCAAACATTTACTACTTGTACAGCTGCCGTATAGCTGCGAACTCCGTTCATTAGTATTGAATTTCTGATTTTGATCATCTACTTTTGCTGTTGACTGTACTTCACTAAATTGTTCTTGTGCTGTCCTGTGGTACATGTTGTTATAAGAGGAGGTCCATGCTTAGCAGACTGCTGCACTTCCCTGAGAAAAACTTAATCTTAAAGGTATTATTTAGGTACCAGAAACCATTTAAACTAATATACTAATAAAAAAAACCCAAAAGAAACAAAATAAGAAACAAACAAAAAAGACACTAAAACAAACAACAAACATGAATATAAAATATTTTTTATTTCTTTTCTTTTTTATACAGGTTCAAATAGACCAGCTGGCCCAAATAAACGACTAGTGGTCCACATTAAACCTGGAATGTAAGCACTGGAAGTCATGGGGAGAGGCCTTTGCCCAGCAGTGGGATTATACACTCCAATGTGCCGACGTTCATCTATGGAGTTCCGCTAACTAATTTAATTTAACCCTCTTACTGTTATTATTACCATCCAGCCAACGAGAGGACACTTGTCAGTTTTAGTTTCATAAACAAATACGTTTGTTGCAAATTTGATCGTTATTAGTTACTAGAATTGTCGCACTGATTAGTACGCCACCACCAGCGCTACGACATTTATTTTTTAAATGTCGAAGCATCATGCTGAGATAGGAGCCTTTTGGCCTCGTATAGGACTTTCTGTTTTTTTTCCTTTTGTTACTTATTTATACAATTTGTTTTATTTTTAACTGTGTTTAGTTTAGTTAAGATCCTGTACGAGTCGCAATAAATACTTTTTCTTTCTTTCTTTCTTTCTAGTAGGTGTCAAGTAGGTGTCAAGTTGATTTATTTGATTTACTTATTTACATAAATCAATCTTTAGTTTTGATTCTTCAATAAAGTCTCTATGGTTGGTATTACTTTGTTCTATGGTTTTACATTTTCAAATAGACTGACATGTAACCTTTCATAGTTAATATTAAATTGGCTAATAATAATATTTTATATACTGTCATAAAACGCCCATAACTCGTTTTATTTAAGTGTTAGAACCTATATTTCCTGTATCAAGAACGTATTCTCTCGACGCGACGGCTGGATTGTAATAATAACAGTAAGAGGGTTAAATTAAATTAGTTAGCGGAACTCCACAGATATGGGTAGATATCGATATTGAAACTTGATAAAACGGAATAAAAATATTGGTTTTGGGGTCGCAGCGGCTGTGACCCGAAGTTTACTTGAAGTTTGAGTTGAGAAAATATTTTTTTTTAAAGTTTGCGGAGTTTCGCGCACTAATTTAATTTAACCCTGTATATTAGGTACTATTCAGGTATCCAGTAACTGGGTTGTGAAGGTCAGATAGGCAGTTGCTCCACGTAAAATACTGGTCTTCTATTTGTTTAAGTTATTATTATTATTTTTTTAATGTTTCTTTGTTTTCCTTCTCTTCAAACAAATTGATTATATCTATATATCATATCTATACTGGTGATATTATTGTTATGATGCTATTTTTCTTGTAGGGAGGAGTCACTGGTGTCCTGAAATACAGACCACGGTTTAGTTTTGGCACCAGTCTCCCACAAATAAACATTGTAATTATTTTTACTCAGTTTTTAAGTTTTGGTTGATGGATGTTATTTGTGGAAGAAAATAAACATTAGGTATTATTATTATTTTTATTTTATTCCGCTGCATCCGGTTAGACTGGAAGCTGACCTCAATAATAGTTGGGAAAAGGCCAGGCAGATGATGATAGATATTTAGGTAAACATCACTTGTTTTCAGCCTTGAGCCAATCATAGCCACCCGTAACAAACATCAACACACCACAATACATATTTTCAATCCACGAAAAATTAATATAACTTCTAAAACCTCAAGCCGGCTTTCAGTAGACCGAACACGACTTCGAAAGCCGGTACGAATAAGACAAAGTGGCGATATATCATGCAATCTCAATTACCTCCAACAGTATCGGTGTTGCCGATAAGAAAAATGAATGTATTGTAAAGACGAATTTATTGTTCGTACATGAGAAATGGATGGCAGTAGATAAAAAGTGATATAGTGGGGGATACCTGTTGAGAAAATTATGGAAGGGGAAGTTTCAAGAATATGTTTGAATTTCGGAGCGCATATTTTTGTGAGGTATCGTGTTTACTTTACGAAGCATGATTGGTGTTACAAGTTAGTCTGCTACCCATTATTGAGAGCCCAGAGGAAACGCCTTCGATGTACAGACGCAGCACATCAAGCTACTACAATCTGTCAAATTTCTTTAATAGATTTTCAACTTTATCGCTAAAGCATTTAGGTTCAAGGTTGATTGGGAAAATTTGACAGTTTCGGGTAGCTTGACCTGCTGGCGTCTGTACTTTCGAGTTTTAGGTCGTAGATTCGAACCTAGGCAAGCGCTTTACTTTGTAAAGGTGGGTCATTGGACGATCTTATTTTGTTATTCTTGAAAAGAGTATTTATTTCGACCTTCTTGTGTTCTTTATTTCAATTTGGTGTTCATGTTTTTGCTTATACACCAAACCAATTACTAATTCAAATATGTTAAATCTAATGGGTACCTTGTGTGGTACTTTGTGTAAATAATTTCATCACCACTGCTCTCAAAATTATGAAGGAAAACATCGTGAGGTAACCTTCATGTCCTAGAACCAAAATTTGTAGACATGTTATAATCTACCAACCCACTTGGCCCGCGTGGTGGATTACGGCCCACTTCTTCTTACAAAGAGGAGGCCTATGTCCCAGCAGTGGGGACATTAGGTATAGACTGACGATGCTGCCACCCATCAACCACATTTAATTGAACCATGTAACAAACATACAGCGCCATCTAGAGTAAATTATCCAAAGCACTATGATGACGGCATCATAAACTAAAAGACAGCAACTACAAACAACTTCTGTAGACAAGTGACGCCATCTACAATCTTCGTGTGCAACAATCTGCGCAAGCGCCACCCCGCGAGTAATCTGCACCACCACTACAGATGACTACGTGTAGAGATTGTGCATACATATACTGCCAATCTGCCTTTATAAGCAGAGCTGTCTTCGAATAAATCCTCAGTCACTAGCTAGAGGTTTTTGAGCTCGGTAGCCACGCAGCCAGCTCTGATCCTTAGTACGACTACATAGTTCCCTGCTTCGATAGCCTAGCAGTCTTCAGGAAACTAGCCAGCAATAGGCGAAGGGCGATGGCCACGCAGTCCCTTTCATCCCTTCACTTAGGGTTGCCTCATGAATTCATGATATTTATAAATTGTAACGTGTAACGTAAAATAAGTTAAGTTGCCAATAAAATATCATGCGTCTGCATTCCCGAGTTCATACAACCCGAATCTCTTCAAGGCGAGAGTGAATAGGCTTCTTCTGGGCAAGCTCGTTCCACCGTAGATCTCATCCCTGCCTCTGGGCTGGATTGAGGTCAAGAGTGAGCCCATTGTCTATAAAAAAAAAAAATCTTAAAGTTCAACGGGGCTTTAATTTCACAACAAACAACCCTACAACCGTATAATTAAAATATACCTGTGAAGGTATGTTTTGTCTATGTGAAACAAAAAATAAATATGTAAGTCTTATTTACATTAAAAAGTGTCGTTTGATATAATTTCACCCACCACATAAAAAGAAAAATATGCAAGAGATATCCTAACTAAAAAAAAAACTAACTAACCAAAAAGATTTCAATTTTCCTTATTTATTCGTAGAGCTCTTCATTCATAAATTCGATTGGTTTTCTATAAAGCAAACTAAATCATCTGAAGTCGAAGTCGTCAGCATTCCAAATCAATTCTTAATTGGTCGTTCGCTGTTCTCCGAAGACATAGCGTACAAAATCCAGTTGAACAAGATTTTATTTCCAAATATACCTGAAGGCCAATTCTCGTAATTTAAAACGTTTAAAATCTAGTCGCAGTCTCATCTCAGCGACAAACAAATGTCAAAAACTCGTCAAAATGTAAGAAAATTAGAAGTATTTTTGACAGATTGAGACTGAGATCAGACTTTGAATGTTCTTAAAATTACGAGAATTGCCCTCCTGGTTAACCGTTTTTTGACAGATGGAACTAGTGATTGCAGCAACACACAATACATTGATTGATACACGTACGATATTTTAATGTCTGTAAGAAATCTTAAATAAGATAATTCAATAAGATTAGGCAGTTTATATATTTATTTTATTACGCATTTAAAAGTCAAAGTTCTAAGACAGCTGTCAAAAAACGGTTAACCTAATGGACAGGGTATAGCGGAGACAGAGTATGTCCAAAGGGGATTGAAGAATTTGATTATGTCAGCTGTCGATTTATAAAGGATAAATTTTTAACCAGTGCGCAAACTGCAACCATAAATTCAGAACATGATTGTAGACACCTAGAGTAGAAACATTTCGTCAATTACAAAAAAAAAAAAAATCCGCTGTTTCATAGAACAGTGCAATACCTACGCGGTCAAAATGTATGGCAGAGCTAATTTTTTTTTTTTTTTTAAATAGCCGGCCTGAAATTTTAAAGCAAGTTCAGAATCATGTACTGAATTCACGGTTACAGTTTGCGCACTGGTTAAAAGTTTATCCCGTATAGGTTTCATACGTGGACGCCATTTTGAAAAAAAAATGCCCGTCTTGCAGGTGCCACGGATCTTCGAAGCCCTTTCAAAAATTCATACAACAATCGTATATAAAAAAGAATGTTCAGTTTTTCCCGAATTGAACTTTCCCGGAATCGTTTTCAATTTTTCTTTCCATAAAAATCTAATCGTCCAGCCGTTCTCAAGTAAGTCTCAGCGCTTACCAACGAACATCATTTCATTTTTATTTACATAGATTTCATACTTTTATTGGATTTCCGTTCCATCAGAATGTTTATCTCAAATCCTCTGCAACATTGGCAATTGATTTTTGTAAACAAGTTAGTTCAGAATGATTTGTTTACTATATTTTTTAGATTTCTTTTCAGTTTAGCAGATGTTTTAGAGCATTGTGCAGAATAATTAATATATCTATATATTAATTTTTATATCTGTATATAAAAATGAATCCCTATTTCCCTTGGTCACGTCATAACTTGAGAACGACTTTACCGATTTCATCCATCTTTTTTTTTTTAAGTTTTCTAATATTTCGTAGAAGGTTCTTACGGATTTTTTTTTTTAAGAAACTTGCTTCACGCGGACGAAATCGCGGGCAAAAGCTTGTTTGTTTATAAATAGTTTGATATATTTAATAATTGACTGAATTTAATTGAATAGTGAATTGAGCTAACCTGTGTCAATGAAAATAAATAGTTCGTATCAATTGCATAAATAAGCTAAAATAACAACGTTACATTGCATCACGCTTGTAATCTTTGAAGCGTGAGGCAGAGGTGAACCTATAGTACACCCCCATTTTGCCAGTTAGGATTAAGTCCTATCCTACTAATATTATAAACGTGAAAGTTTGTATGGACGGATGGATGGACGGATGGATGTTTGTTACTCTTTCATGCAAAAACTACTGAACGGATTTGGATGAAATTTGGGACACAGATGGTTTATAACCGGGATTTACCTATAGTATACTTTTTATCCCGATATTCCCACGGGATCGAAACTTATGCGGGTGAAACTGCGGGGCGCAGCTAGTGTAATAATAAAAATAAAACAAGTGGCGATCCTACTGCCATTAACCGAATAGAAAGAAGAAAGAAAGAAAAAAAGTTTATTTAGACACAGTTCGTAAACACAAAATAATAAAATAATGTTTTAGACAACAATAATGTCATAGGGAAGTGTGTGTCCGTTATAATAAATTAATGTACCAGTTGTACAGCCACATTTCGTTAGCTAAGTATAAATCTTAGGTATTGCCGTTAACCAGCCATGGCAGCCGCCCGGCTTAGGTTATGCTACGCTTACCGCGCTAAAAACTAGCGCTGGGGCTCTGGTTCGTATAGGGTCTTAGCATTATGCTGAGCGATGGCCGTTTTGCGTGATTGTGACGCATGTTTACCCGCAACTTGTTTTTTTTTTATTGTGTGTTTATGTCCTTTTTTATGCGTCATGTTTGCCGCAAATAAATGTATTTTCTTTCTTTCTTTCTTCTTCGGTTAGTCCGTGGATGGGTGACCAGATTTATACAGGTTGGCAGGGACATCGACGCGCAAACTGTAACCGGCTGCTACTCAGAAATTTCTGATGGAAAACCTAATAATATCTACTTCTTGGGATCGAACCCTGGACCTCATGCTCAGCTATAGCACTTGCGACTAGACTTCGATCAATAATAGTAGGTACTAGATTCCCGATAAGCGCTTCAAAAACGGCCCGAAAAATAAGACCACAACTACTTTTGTGGTCTTATTTCAAACTAGCTTTTGCCCGCGACTTCGTTCGCGTGGAATAGTGACTTCACCAATAGATGACACCGACTCTTGACCAATAGATGGCGCTGTATGTCCGGAATAAATTTTATTTTTTATTTTATTTTTTATTTTTTGTAATAAAAACTATCCTATGTCCATTCTCAAGTTCCAAACTATGTCTGTACCAAATTTCACACAAATCGGTTCAGTAGTTTAGGCGTGAAGCAAAGACAGACAGACAGACAGACAGAGTTACTTTCGCATTTATAATATTAGTTTGGATTAGTATGTTTTTAACCTTATTACTTAGACTTTAAGTTTCATTTTAGAATAAATGACTGGAAATTTAAAAATAGAATGATTTTATTTTCAAGCGACATTTTAAATATATTTTGCAATGGTAATTAAACTTTATGTTTAAGCATTAAGGTTTATAATAAACTGAAGTTGTTAATATTATTAAACTTTTTTCTAAGAAATGTAAATGTTTACGTGTGTGCAAACGTGGCCACTTGAGCGACTCATTTTTGTTCCTGATCCTTAATCTAGTATTATTGATCGAAGCGACTAGATCAAAGAGGCAGTCTAGTCGAGGTTAGTTAAACAAGTCTTGGACTAACTGAATTTAAAAGCGATTTTTTTACTCTATGTCCTTAATCCCGTTAATTAATTTTAGATCTACCGCTGAAGAGTGAAGGATGTAGGTCATGCTAGATTCCGATTAGTTGGGCAAAAATAATAACCGCAGTCGGTTCACTTGTGGGCCAATAGGGCAGGAAGGAAGGATTGATTGGTCGGATGGAGGCTGCCCTGAATGGGTTTCAAGGAGCTTTTCTTGTTAGAAAATTTTAACGGCATGGTTGGCGCAGTGGTTAAGCGATTGACTGCTGCGCTGCGTGTCGCGGGCTCGATTCCCGCCCGGAACAAATATTTGTATGGCCTACAAGTAGTTGTTCCGGGTCTGGCTGTTTGTGTATGTGAGTTTAAATGTTTGTAAACGCATCCACGATACAGGAGAAATTCCTATTTTTTTTCGCACTACGAAGTGGTGAAGGGTTGGCGTTTTGAGGGACTGTCTTTTGTGATTTTGTCGTTCAAAAAGTGTTGATTCTCAGCCTAGTTTGAATAAATGACTTTTGATTTTGATTTCGCGCACTGGATTTTCAACGCTATGCTTAGCGCTGCGCCTTGAAAATCCAACAGTGTTTTATTTTTGCCTTATGATGCGCTCTGTTGTATTCTCAATGCTCGGCAAAACACCGAGAGTTGAAAATCCAGCGCGCGATAAAATCCCGCCGCGATATTTGTTCGTCCGAACGTGGTTAAGTCCCATTTACATGATGCAAGTTTCATACCAAATAGAGGGAATTGTGGCTAAGTTATAACAGCCACACGGGTCGATTGATCGGTTAAGCTACGCTTGCTGCGGTTGGTCCGTGGATGGGTGACCATTTTTACATACCAAGACCCCTCCGTGCCTCGGAAAGCACGTTAGGCAGTTGGTACCGGGTGTCATTCGTGGATCTTTGGCAGTCGTTACGGGTTGTCAGAAGCCCGAAAATCTGACAACAAGTCTTACGAAGGGGTATCGTATTACCCAGTTACCTGGTTGTGAAGGTCAGATAGGCAGTTGCTCCATGTAAAATACTGGTATTCAGCCGCATCCGGTTAGACTGGAAGCCGACCATAACATATGTAGTTGGGAAAGGCGAGGCAGATGAAGTTTCATACAAAAATATTGAACCAACAAATGACAATTGCATCGTCTTAACACTGATAAGACGATGCAACTTTTATTGTTGTTACAATTTATGGTATACTACAGGCAATTAAATGGCATCGTGGGAATCAGCATTGGTTAATACTAGCTTCCGCCCGCGGCTTCACCCGCGTGGTATTACGTCCTTCCCCAGGGTTCAAAGTATCTCCATACCAAATTTAATCAAAATTGGTCCAGCCTTTTCGGAGATTAGCCGGAACAAACAGACCGACAGACAGACATACAAAAAACATTTGTTATAGGTACCGTATTACTTTCATAATTATGCATTTAGTAAAAAGCTATTATTTTGACAGATATAGATTATTTATAATAATAATAATAATATCTCTGGACATTTCACACAGCGCCATCTAGTCCCAAGCTAAGCAACCTAATGCTTGTGTTATGGTAACAAGATGGCTGATAAACTACTTATATACCTACATTTTTTTTTGTAAATACATACATATTATAGATAGAAAAACACCCAGACCCAGAACAAATACATGTAAATACATTTATGTTGTGTACAACGAGCATGCCTGCTGATAAATAATAATAATAATAATTTATTTATTTCGGACAATGTCCATAGTCCTTAACTATTACATAATTAAAATCAAATTATAAAATTATAAAATGCCAGGCCTAACTTTGCAATGGAATATTTACGTGTTTAAACACACTGAACAAAATGGTAGGCAAAAGAACTACTTAGGTATATTTTCGCGAATTTTATTCTCATTTTAACAGTACACTACTCCCACTAAAAACGCTACAACAATCGCATCACTCAACGTTGCAAAAAAAATATGAGCGTTCGTAACGAAAGTCGCATTGTCAGAAACTCCGTAGCAAGCACAATACGACACTATTGTCGCGATTATTGTCGGCCAGCAGACTGTTCGTGAATAGCCCGCTTTATAGCGGGGGTTTTTAATGAAAAATAAGATACGTATTTGCTGAAATGCCTCGCTGTTTTCGTTTTTGAAGCAATTTGATATATTAAAAGGTAGGGCTGACTGATAGTTGGGATAAGGGAGAAGGGTAGTAGGAATTGCTGTTTCTTTAAGGTTTTGTTTCCGGGGAATTCGGTATCGTAATATTGAATGGAGTCTGACAGCCAGTCAGCCAGTCTCAGTCTGGGTTTCGTATTACCCAGTAACTGGGTTGTGGAGGTCAGATAGGCAGTCGCTTCATGTAAAATACTGGTATTCAGCTGCATCCGGTTAGACTGGAAGCCGACCCCAACATAGTTGGGAAAAGGCTAGGAAGATGATGAATATTGAATGGACCAGATAGATGCGTAGTGTTGTATAAGGTATTTAATTGGTGTCGAAGAAAAACAAAAGAAAAACAGTTATTTGGCAACCGTTCATGAAACACAAGCATGACCATATTTTTTTTTTTAAATACGTTGCCCCACAGTGGGAATTTCTCCTGTATCGTGGGTGCGTTTACAAACATTTAAACTCACATACACAAACAGCCAGATCCGAAACAACCACTTGTAGGCCATACAAATATTTGTTCCGTGCGAGAATTGAACCCGCGACAGGCAGCGCAGCAGTCAATCGCTTAACCACTGCGCCAACCGTGCCGTCACTGCGTCGTCTTAGACTATAATGTTCCCACTGCTGGGACACTGACCTCCTCTCTGTGTAAGTGAGTGCCCAGTGCTGGTCGGTGGATGTCACAAGATGACCCTTCACCGTTTTGAGAGCAGTGGTGATGAAATAATTTACACAAATTAAAGTGCCTGCTTGGGTTCGAACTTTACGACGATCGCGTCGCGTGCCCGCGCTTATTACTTCGTCTTCGTTAATTGTGCTTTCTGACTTTGTTTCTTTATGCTCGGCTCCTAAGGCATCCTAGCGTAATGTTAAATAGCTCCCCTCAAGAACCAAGCTATCAAATGCAAAAAGAATTTATCAAATCTGACTGGTAGTTCCAGAGATTATCGCGTTCAAACCAACAACAAAAAAAAAACAAATAAATTCTTTAGCTTTATTATCTAGTATAGAATAGGGGTTCAAGCTGCTTCACGTCACATTACACACCCAAGGGAACAAAAATGTAGCTATGTCTAAAAAGCCCTCAGAGTACCAGTAAAAAAAAAAAGTATAATTTATTAGATCATTCCTACACGAAACGATTTCCAAAGACTTTGAAATAAAATTAAAAAGGTTTTTTCAATACCATGCAAATCGATGTTCATCAATCTGGATTGTTAGAGATTGATCGAGTTGTTCAAATCGACTCATGTGTTTAAATAATTCGACTGAACAGTCCCTACATTTATATAGATTAGGGTTTTAGTTATTGTGGCATTTATCGCATCAATTCAATGTACAGCAGTGCGATTCTGTAACCATATCACCGTGAAAACTTAGGTGAAGTGAGCGTGGAGTGAGCCAAATAATGCTAGGGATTGACACTACTGACAACTCACATCAAGCTCACTTCACTTGAGTTTTCACGGTGAGATTTTTACAGGATCGACGATCGCCAGTTTGGCCGACGAGGGAATGCGTTTTTGACACCTGTCAGTTTCATACAAACACGAATACGTGTTTTGCGCATTTGATTTTTATCAGCTAGTGACAGGTGTCTAATACATTCTCTCGACGACGGCCGGACTGTAGTCTCTTTAGTTTTTGTATACTTGTGCGCCGATGAAAAAGTACAGGGGCCCGTGGCTAAATAATAACAGCCGCACAGGTCGATCGGTCAGGTTAAGCCATGCTTGCCGCGGTTGGTCTGTGGATGGGTGACCATCTTTACATACCGAGACCCCTCCGTGCCTCGGAAAGCACGTTAAGCCGTTGGTCCCGGCTGTCATTCGTGGATCTTTGACAGTCGTTACGGGTAGTCAGAAGCCCAAAAGTCTGACAACCAGTCTTACCAAGGGGTATCGTATTACCCAGTAACTGGGTTGTGGAGGTCAGATAGGCAGTCGCTCCATGTAAAATACTGGTATTCAAGCTGCATCCGGTTGGACTGGAAGCCGACCCCAACATAGTTAGGAAAAGGCTAGGCAGATGATGATGTGCGCCGATGAAAAAGTGTTGTTCTTGTGAAAATAGGTATCTGACACATTTGTTATGTAGCAAAAGTGTTGTGACGGTAAAAATGGTCCACTTTTTTTCGGTCTAGCTTCCAGTTGCCAAGTGAGCATTGCTTATCGTGCGTTAAGGAACTTCATTCCAAAAAAATTAACTCTTCATGCATACTTTTACTTTAGAGAACATATTTTTTAAACTTCTAACGAGCATCTCCATCAAAAAAATCAAAACCATCGCTTTTTTATTTATCTTAAAATGTTCTCCGTACCTACATTTTTTAAAAAGTCCGCGCCGTTTATTTCCCTCCTCAACCGGGAGGCTTGACGTTTTTTATTGAGAACGGAAACGGTTACCAGCGCTTTGCGGACTACTTTAGAAGATTTTCTTCTCTTACTTCTGAACGCTGTTTATCCCTTTATTAAGTTATCTGGGTTCTTACCGGTAGCACCTCAGAGGGGTAGGATTCGATTATGAGTAGTTTAAAAAATGTATTCCAATCTATATTTGCATGTTTTGCTTCAAAATGTTACTTCACTGTAGTCTGTTAAAAATTGCTGTATTTTTTCTTATTTTTTTCTTGACTGTAAATCCGGATTCTTTTCTTGCGCACCTATTCAGGAAAGACGGAGGGTTATAAGATAAGATAAGATAATATTTATTTGCTTAAACATGTGTCACACATACAAGAATATACATGCATGCAAGATGGTAACAACATTACCATACCACCACCATTACCATTATATAGGGCTTTCTTAGGGATGGTGTATGTTAAGAATATATAACTAGCCTTAGCACAGTATTGTTGAGTGTTTTTTTTATATTTTATTCTATTCGAGAAACTTACAGCTAATATAAACAGTGTTCTTAAAAATGTAAATTTAAAAAACAATATTATTCGCAAAAGATCTCAAAGGTACAATAATATTAGAAGATTTGCAGTGCCCACTTGCAATAACTGTTATGGTCGAAGGTGTAGATTTTTTTAGTTCCAACTGTTCTTAATAACTTTGCAGTCGATATAAACAGTTGTACCACAAAAAGCTCTTTTAAAAATAAAATACATAAGTACCTCTTTAGTATGTTTTGTCAAAGCCGTGAAGAGAATATAAAAAAAAAAACTTGTGTCTGTTTTAAAGCCTGAATGATAGAATCTTAAGGATTACATAAATAGTTTAGATTATTAACTATGTATAAATGTAAAAAGATTTTGGCAGAGGTAATATTGGAACGAAGTTCCTTATCGCGTGTTGTGAAAGGGGGCTAGACGGAAGAAATTAAGACCTAAAGTTGGAACGACACTTTTTGCTATAGTTGTAAGCAGTGCGGCGTGCGCGTGTTTCTCTGTCTGTCTCTCTCTCTCTCTCTTATAGAAAGCAAGCCAGTTATACTTCGTTCCATCCGGGTGTCCCTTGACACCTCTCAAGTTTTTATTTATCTTTTTAGAAAATTCGTATTTCTGTGAATAAACGCTTTTTAATTATTTTTTTTAAGAAAATAGTTACCCATGAAGGACTTTTTTCAAATTAGGGAACAAATAATAATCACTCGGGGCTAGGTCCGGGCTATAGGGTGGCTGGTTAATTTCTTCGAAACCACAATCTTGCATAGCAGCCTTGAAAACACGCGCCGTGTGGAGCGGGGGTATTGTCGTGAAAAAGCAACACACCGGTGGTCAGTTTACCCCATCTTTTTTCTTTAATTGCTTCCCGTAAATTTCGTAAAGTATCCACTTTACGAAATTTAATTTAATTTAAATTTTTTTCAATTTAGGTTAAATCATAAACGCAGCATCCTATGCATCCGCATAGGATGCTGCGTTTATGATTTAACCTTCTTTTGTGTACTCAATCAGCAAAATTCCCTTTGAGTCCCAAAACACACTTGGCCATGATTTTTCCGAAACGGAACGACTTTGAATTTCTTAGGGGGCGCAGTACCCTTCTTGTGACATTACTTTCAGCGTCATAATGATGTACCCACGTTGCATCTCCACTAACAATTCGATCGAAAATACTTGATGGAACTTCACCACAGAGCTCTAAAAACTCTCTACAGCACACGATTCGCACTTGTTTTTGTGGCGCCGTGAGCACTCGCGGCACCCAACTTGCCGACTTTTGAAACGTAAAGAAGGTCATGAAGAATAGTGTGAATGGAACCAACAGAGAAGTGGGTTGTCTCTGCTATCATTTTGATCTTCATTCGGGCATCCTCCAGTATAAGCTTCTCAACTTTTTCACGTTTTCTTCCGTAGAGGTAGTAGGCCGTGCGAGCGAGTGTTGTCTTCAATACTCTCTCTGCCCCTTTCAAATTCACTTGACCACTTTTGAACCATAGATAACGAAGGTGCAGAATCTTGGTAAACAGCCACCATCTCTTCGTGAATAGGTTTTTGATATTTCTTTGTTTGGTAATGAATTTAATAACAGCGCGGTGCTCGATTTTCTTAAACATTGTCACGTTAGCCATTCCAGTTGTCGTTGACTTAGGATAACTAGCAAACAATGATCACAACTATATGAAATTTTACCTCAGATAATGTCATTAATTAATGAATTAGTTAAATTACCCACATCATTACTAAATCACCCTGATACCGAGAATACATTGAACGCCCTTCGTGTACATTGAAGGTGATGAAAAAAGTAGCATTTTATGCTACGTTAGCATAGCTTCAACCAGATGCAGCAGCAGAAATCTGTCACCAGGCTGCAGATGCACTTGAAATCTATCACCAAAACCGAATCATTGCTGTCTCCTTGCTCACGATTTACCCTGATACCTATATTATCCTGTATTACAGACTAATACAGCCTTCTAAGCTAAGCCTTCAAAACTCTAGTTATTGAATAGTTAAACCGTTTAGCGGCGCGTACGGCACTGCTTTTAAACCAGAGCCTACTCTAAACAATGTTATGGCTCCGTACAGCTTAATCGATGTAGATGGGTCTCCTACGCTACCGGCGCACACTGCTTTTTTGGTGTGTGGGCCGACTAAGAAGCGGGGGCGTGGATGTTGGAAAATTCAATGAGCGTTTTCATTAATTCATTAATTTCACCCGAAAGACGTCCACGTCCACGATGGACATAGGCCACCACTAAGCATAAGCATCACCAATTCGACCGGTTCTGTGCTTCCCGCATCCAGCGGATTTCTGCAGCCTTCGCTTATGAGCGGTTTTGCTCGGTGTAAATTGATTACGTATCTCTATTTCACTGTTTTTCCAAGTATCGAAAATTTAAGATGTAGAATAAGTACCTATTCAAAAAGTCTTTGCCTTTTTAGCAAGTAAAGGAAATCAACACAACACGACTAGTTTCCTTTTTGACATAAGAATTTCACTCATGTTGTTTAAATACCACTCAAAACTCGAACGGTATAGAGGAGTGAATCAGGTTTAACAATTAAAAAAATACGTAAGTACGATTTTCAATAGAGTATCTATGTATATACAGGGTTATTATACATTGGTTAGGCAAACTCCGTAGTCGCGATGGGTATCGATATCCAAACACGTTTAAATATAAGAAAACCGTTTTTCTCAACTTCAAGAGACAACACTAACATTGGTCGTTGACCTCCCTAAAAAAACATCAAATCTTTTTATTTTTTATTTTATCGTATTTAGATAGTAAAAGCCATCGCGTCTGCGGAGTTTAGCTAGCCAATTTAAAATAACCCTGTATATGTATAGATCTTCGTAGGTATAGAATAGCACTGTAGGACAAGACAATAGTTTAGAAACGAATGTCGCTGAAAACCAGTGCTGTAGCTCTGTCTCGTATAGGGTCTTAGCATTATGCTGAGCGATGTCCATTTTGCGTGGATGTGACGCAACCTTGCCCCCAACTTGTTATTTTTTTCGTGTTTTTGTTCTTTTTATGCGTCGTGTTTGCCGCAACTAAATGTATTTTCTTTCTTAATTATAAGTAGCGAAAATTATGTCCCGTTACCGCTCCTAACTTGCAGGCACAACAAACGCTCCGCTGGTATGTAGGGCAGGTTCACGTTATTTTGGTTCGTGTACCTACACCCGGCCACCACCGTGAAGGTAATTGCGCAAATGCGGATCAGGCCTTATGCTACGCTACGCTGCGTTACGCTACGCTAGCTCAGCGGGACGATTGGGACTTTACCGGCCTCCCACAACGACATGGGAAGTAAATAACTTACGATATTGGGGATCTTTTGACATTCTTGGTGTATTTTGGAAGAGACATTGAGTGGTTGTACGGGGTAAATAAGGAGATGATGGAGATGTGTTTATTATTCTAGCGTATGGTACTCGCGGGTTGCAGCTTAAAATTAGCGTCAGGTAGCGTCCTTGTTGTTATCTGACATTATATTGAGCTGATGCCCTTTTGCCATTACAAACATTGTTCTCATGTAAAATAAATGAACATTATTTATTTATTTGTTAACTATGGATAACTTACAGCTTAAACAAACAGAATAGAAAATTGTATGTGAGACTGACAGCCAATTAAAAGTCATCACTTCTAAAAACAGATTGGAAAGAAAGAGTGTGAACAACACGACACAGCTACCTACTTAAAAAGAAAGAGAAAGAAAAAAAAAACAATATAACATTCAAGCTTAAACTAAATATAAGAATAGAAGAATAAAAACCTGAACATACAAAATCTTAATTAAGTTAAAAAAGCCAAGGCTCAGGCACTTCCTGGCCGAGGAGACACCCGTTAAGAAAGGATCAAAATCATGCTGTTTACACATGTCATTAAAGTTATACCATTTATATATATATTTATACACACGAGGGGCTTGTGGCTAACTAATAACAGCCGGACGGGTCGATCGATCAGGTTAAGCTACGCTTGCCACAGTTGGTCTGTAGATGGGTAACCATCTTCACACACCAAGACCCCTCCGTACCTTGGAAAGCACGTTAAGCCGTTGTTCCCGGCTGTCAATCGTGGATTTTTGACAGTCGTTACGGGTCGTCAGACGCCCGAAAGTCTGACAACCAGTCTTACCAAGGGGTATCGTGTTACCCAGTAAACTGGGTTGTGGAGGTCAGATAGGCAGTCGCTCCATGTAAAATGCAGGTATTCAGCTGCATCCGGTTAGACTGGAAGCCGACCCTAACATAGTTGGGAAAAGGCTAGGCAGGTGATGATATATATACACTTACAACACAAAAAAAAAATAGGTTTAAAGGTGATGCTTATAGATGGATAATGAATGGATGGAAGGTGGTTGTGGTGGTGGTGCTGCTTTATCATTATAGTTTTATGGTGTATTTTTTTATTTGTAGCAAGCTGAAGTGGCAAAAGGCCGGCCATATTAGCCGTAGAACCGATGACCGTTGGGGTAGACGTGTACTTGAGTGGAGACCGCGAATCGGTAAACGTAAGATGAGACGCCCTCAGGCTAGGTGGAACGACGATCTTCGCAGGATGGCTGGTAGCAGCTGGATGAGAGTTGCCGAAAATCGAGTTGAATGGCGTGCAATAGGAGAGGCGTATGTCCAGCAGTGGACTGCTATAGGCTCATGTTGATGGTGGTGTATTTTTTTGCTGTAACACCAATAAACGCATTTTATTTCTTTCTTTATGAAATTCTTAGTAAATGGAAAATGGTTATTAGTAGTCAGTGATACACACGATGGGAGTCACAGGCACAATCGCAGTTTTTGACTTCAAATGTAGCTATAAAATAACATATCCGTGTAAATAACGAATATAATAAATCACGATAAAAAATAATCTGCTGTGTAATGTAAAAGTGCAATAAGTACCTACGCGGGCCAATTTTTTATTTTAATTTTAATAAGTAGGTTTAGTGACAGACTAAGACAATTCAGCACAGTTATGACAACATCAGTTTAAAAAAAAAAAAATATTGACAATGGGCTCACTCTTGACCTCAGTACATAAATCTGAAGTCCAATTATTACTGTACACAGCGTTCAATGTTTAACATGCTTCATTAGTGGCAGTAAAGGTGAAATAATATGGAGAAGTTAATAAATAATAATAAAATTCTTTATTAAGAGTACCTAACCATGAGACTCATAGAGCGTTAGTAACAATACAATAAACTTACAACTATGTTAGTGATACAATTACAGCAACAAATTACACTGTTGTAATTACAATTTATATAAGGAATTTCAAAATTCGTTAAAAAATATGTATTTATTAGAACAGTTATATTTTTTTTTAATAACCGATGATAACAATGCATTCGGGCTCAGAATTATGTACAGACGCCAGCCCATCAAGCTTCTACAATCTGTCAAATTTCTTTAATAGATTTTCAACTTTATCGCTTAAGCATTAGAGTTCAAGGTTGATTGGGATAATTTGACAGTTTCGGGTAGCTTGATCTGCTGGCGTCTGTACATCCACGGTAACAGGTTGCACGTCGATGTTCCTGCCACCCTGTATTGTTAGAAAATTTAATTGAAAAAATAAAAACATTTTACTAGTCGGAGATAATGATAGGTACGACAGGTTTTATATTAGGAACATAATGCCACAAAGAATTATCACTGAACATCCATAAAAAAATATCCCAGCGACTAGAGCACCTCCTCATTTTGAAGTCGGTAGAAAAACATTTATTTTTTAATTTCACCATTGTTGCCGTACCTTAAGTGCATCCCGTTTAAAAGATCGACGGTAAAATAAATTGCAAGCAGGCTGCTGCTGCAAAAAAAAAAACAATGCAGCGAGTATCTATTTCAAGTGCCTGCTACTTTTTCTTGCAAGGCAATTTAATTTTCTTTAGAATGCTGCACTTTATTTCACTTTGTGAAGTAAACCTTGATGAGACACGAATTTTATTGGTGACGGGTTGATTCCTATTTTTAGGGAAATGAAATGTTTATTTATGTCAGTAGATGTTTTAAGACACTTTTACACGTCAATATTTTAAATACTAGATGACGCCGATCTCTGAGAAGAAATGCCGAAACAAACTCAGAGTTCATGGTCTCTTTTAAAGTCCAAACATTATATTATTAGGATTTTATATAAGTCTAACAACGCAGGCCCATATCTGGAAGGACCTTTTGAAGAAAGAGCCATTGCAGGTACCTAATGCCCAACGGGTCTTGAAAAGATACTATTTAAAATGGTTCGTGTAATTGCATCGAGAGCATGCTTATATTATTTTTAATTTTTCTGAATGTACGCTCTACGGGAAAAAGATTATGTCAGACGAAATATGATAATGTCGGGCTTAAAATTATCTGCTGCCGGTCAGTTTCTTTGCTGCACACAAAACTATATTAGTAATAGATATCATGTTCAATATTAATGAACATGTCTGTAGTCAATTTGCCACGTAATTGGACAGCTAACCAATTCTAATCAAGATAGTGAATAAATTAGCGGTAAAGTAGGCTATTAAAGTTTCATGGATTCGATTAGTTGATAATAACTGCTTGTATTACCAGCGTCAGGCATTCGTTGTTTGACATTGATGGAGCGACATCATCTCATCATCTGCCTAGCCTTTTCCCAACTATGTTGGGGTCGGCTTCCAGTCTAACCGGATGCAGCTAAATACCAGTATTTTACATGGAGCGACTGCCTATCTGACCTCCACAACCCAGTTACTGGGTAATATGATACCCCTTGGTAAGACTGGTTGTCAGACTTTCGGGCTTTTGACTACCCGTAACGACTGTCAAAGATCCACGAATGACAGCCGGGACCAACGACTTAAGAGGAAATGCGGGTGGCGTTTTTTCTATAGAGACGCTCTCGCCTGTTTTCTTTCTGGTTAATGACCATATGGCTATGATTTTTTACAGAATAATAAATGTTAGTTACTTGTATGTCCCTATGTTTTCCTTTTTGATAATACATTATTTTTATAAGCACTAGACCCCCAAAAAATGTTCAAAATTGCCTATTTAGACTGCTGTTAACTGAGGCCTAGGGTACAAATTTGACATCTATTAATGAAAAAAGGAAAACACGGCGACACAGTATATATCCTTCTTATCCAGTTTATGAAATATCTTTTAAATTGGTTTAATATTGGTGGAGAAAATAGGCGAGAGCCAAACCTCGAAAATGTGACTTTTTACTTAGGCTATTCAATCGGATCTGCAGTTGTCCTTATCGCACGAATAGACGAGAGATAGCGAGACAGAGCGACAGCGATAGTTTCTTCAAATACCTAATTTTCAAAAGTCTTTCCGCCCGCATTTCCTCTTAACGTGCTTTCCGAGGCACGGAGGGGTCTCGGTATGTAAAGATGGTCACCCATCCACCACATGGTCACCAACCGTAGCAAGCGTAGCTTAACCTGACCGATCGATCTGCGCGGCTGTTATTATTTAGCCACGGGCCCCTCCTTCATGGAGCGACACTGCTCTCAAAACGGTGAAGGAAAATATCGTGAAGAAACCGGCATGTCATAGAACCAAAAATTCGAAGATATGTGACTTCTACCAACCCGCCCTGAGCCCGCGTGATGGATTACAGCCCACTCCCTCTCGAAGAGAGGAGGCCTGTGTCCCAGCTGTGGGAACATGTGGGATGTGGGAGCATGGAGCGACTGCTTACCTGACCTCCACAACCCAGTTACGATACACCACGGAAAGACTGGTAACGACTGTCGAAAGTCAATGAAATCAGCAGTGCGATTCTGTAACAATCTCACCGTGAAAACTTAGGTGAAGTGAGCGTGGAGCGAGCTGTCATTCTAAATAATGCTAGGGATTGACACTACTAACAACTCACATCAAGCTCACTTCACTTGAGTTTTCACGGTGAGATTTTTACAGAATCGACCGGCTGATCCTAATTGTAATTTCACCAATTCTCATACAGTTATTGGAAACAAAACGCACATTACGCATAAATTCAACATATTCAATTTCCCTTCATGTCAAAAGGTGTTTAAGGATATAAATATTGCGGTGGGAATGAAGGAAATGGGCTTATTTCCAAGTCTGTTATATAATATTGTTACGTGTCATATGGTTATTCGTGACCAGTTATTGGCTCGCAATGAGAATGAAAGAGGCTCAAGTGAAAAGAGGAAGCGAGGATAGTACATTACTATACGTGTGACTTAAGTAGTCCATTATTGCATGGTGTGAAATTAGAGACTGAGCATTAATAGACTACTTAAGTCACACGTCATCATCTGCCTAGCCTTTTCCCAACTATGTTGGGGTCGGCTTCCAGTCTAACTGGATGCAGCTGAGTACCAGTATTTTACATGGAACGACTGCCTATCTGACCTCCACAACCCAGTTACTGGGTAATACGATACCCCATGGTAAGACTGGTTGTCAGACTTTCGGGCTTCTGACTAGGTACCCGTAAAACTAGCTTCAACATTACTCAAAAATTAAATTCGCGAATGCAAGATCAATTGGTAGGCACTTGCTATCGGAGCGTACCGCAACTTGTTCTGGCTGAGTTTCAACTCATTTAACTTGCGAGCCCAGCTGGCTGACTATCGATTCAAACTACTCGTACTTTATTTATGTCTAGTCTCTCTCTGTCCATTAGGTAAACCGTTTTTTGACGGATGGAACTAGTGATTGCAGCAACACACAATACATTGATTGATACACGTACGGTATTATAATGTATGTAAGAAGCCATAAATAAGATAAGTAAGGCAGTTTATATTTTTATTTTATTACGCATTTTAAAGTTAACTTTTACGTAATCTGGAATATGTACGTTCTAAGAGAGCTGTCAAAAAACGGTTAACATAATAATATTTTTAATACATATAATGAGGTTTGAACGTTTTATTGGACGGTGCACCCAAATGGTGCAAATTTAGGACCCCATTAGGAATCATGGCTCACTATCTGTCCGTCTATATAAAAGCTTCTTTCGGCTGAAATGGTGATGATGATGATGATGAATGGCAAACATTAATAAAAATAGAAGTATAAAATATATCCCTCATTCAAGAAACTTAAAAAAAAAAACATATTTCTGGTAGGTAAGTACCCTTACAGCGTGTTACAGCTGTCGCTGAAAACCAGCGCTGGGGCTCTGCCTCGTATAGGATCTTAGCATTATGCTGCGCGATAGCCGTGGATGTGACGCATGTTTTCTCCGAACTTGTTATTTTTTTAGTGTTTCTTCTATGCGTCATGTTTGCCGTCAATAAACGCATTTTATTTCTGTTCGACTCGCATTGTAACATAATGTACATACTCACATTTATTTTCATTCATTCCTCCCGGTCAAAACAAGCATTCCGTTACTGTTAGGCGCTGTTCTGTTTGTCCCTCACGACACCAGGCCACGTTTTGTCCACAATCAGTACACAGACACATCCCTCAACTTTTAACATAAAGTTTCGACGATTTAGTGACACCAAAGGGCTGGGAATTTCGCCCACATTGGTTGATATGATTTTTTCGTATAAACACTATACTTTTAACACAATATAACTATAGATTTGATTGTATTTTATTAAAATATATTATAACATGACAGTTTTGACAACGCTGTATACTACGTTGCCATGACAATTTTTCTTTAAAATTCTTGATGGCCAGTAATTATTTAGCCGATTATACATTCATACTTCTTCAAAATTACACATGGCCACTAACATATCTCAAATTCATATTTTCTACATGATACCTACTATATCTACAAGTTCACATTATAAATTCACCCAATACTAGGATCAGCTCACGCTTGGCCGCTAAAGCAAACACTGTAAATAGGCCTGATATTCCAGGGCCACCTATCCTGGGAACACCCATCAGCGTGCCTCTGCTAAAGGCTTATGTATCTGACAGACCCTCTCTGCAGCTCATCTAAAGGCCTACCTAAGTACCTGGCAGGCCCTCACTGCGCCTCCCTGGAAGACTTCCGGTACTTGTCAGGCCGCCGGCGCGCCTCGCCGGAGGACTTGGAAGACCCTGAGCGCCCCTTCTGTACCTGTTGGGCCGCGCCTCATCCGAGGGCCGCCTCACCTGGTGGGCTGACAGCGTCCCTGCAGAAGCCCGCCGTGCCTGTCAACCGGCCAGAGGACTGCCTCCGTCCTGCGTCCTCCTGCGCCCTCTACGGTTGCCCTCTGTGTACTGTTTACCTGCCTCTCGTCAGTGTAATGTAGGGTATTTCTAAGTTATGTTCCGATAAAAACACTGACGACCACCCGCGGTTTTTAGTCAATAAATATCTACCGAACGAACTGGTTGTTTGCCTTCCCAATACTACATTGGCGACGAGGATGGCGAAATTTAGTGAATTTGACATGAAGACGGGAAGCTGGCAAACATACTGTGATAGGCTGGATATGTATTTTTTGGTAAATGCAGTGAAAGAAGACCTAAAACTACCGACGCTAATAGCATTCATGGGTGAAGCGGCATACGAATTATTAGTGAACTTGTGTAGTCCGAAGAAGCCGGCGAACATGACCTTTACCGAGGTCGTGAAGGTTATGCAAGAACATTTGCAACCAAATCCATCAATTTTGGCAGAACGTTATAAATTTCGACAAAGAAGGCAACAAGCCGGTGAAAGTATTTCGGATTATGTGGCGGAATTGAAAAGAATTACGCGGTACTGTGAATTCGGCACAAGTTTGGACGATAATTTGAGAGACCAATTCGTGTGCGGTATCTTGAGTGACCTTATTAGACAACGATTGTTTGCGGAAGGAAATATAAGGTTCGTTAAAGCGGTATCTGTGGCGAGCGCGTTGGAGGCGGCGGAGCGCGATGCAGCCGCTGTAGACGGGCGTGGCAACGTCAGCGGGTCGGCCCCGGCCGGCGCGAACGCTTACACGGCGGCAGGGCTCGAAGGTTCGAGAACTAACACGGTGTCGCGGCGTAGTTCAGCAGCATTTGACCAAGATGGTGACGTACATCGCATGCAAGTGGGAGGATGCGCTGCATGCGGTGATTACAGACACACGAAAATGGAATGCAAATTTTCAAAGTATCAGTGTAGAAAATGTAAGGAAGTTGGGCATTTGCGTCGGATGTGCCAGGAAAATGGTGCACGTAGTAGCGTGGATCGTCGAGACTGGGCCCAATCACGGAGCGGTGGCGGTGGAGCAGGCAGGTCGGGGCGCGGCGCCGGCGCGGGCGCTGCGGGGGCCCGCACGGCCAGCCGTGGCAACGGGCAGACCGGGAAGGCGCGGCCGGGTGCACACGGGCCGCCAGCTATGCACACGTTCGAGGCGCATTCGGAGGAAGATGGGGATGTTTTTGTGGAAGAAGAGGAAGCAATTTATCAGATGTCGTTAAGCCAATATAGGCCGGTGAGCATGGACATTTTAGTAAATAATGTATTATTAACAATGGAAATAGACACCGGTTCTCCCTTATCTTGTATCTCGAGTAATACATATGAAGAATATTTCTCTGATATACCGTTGTTACCGTGTAAATTATCAGTAAGATTTTATAATGGAAGCAAAGTTCAGCCTACGGGGTATCTAGAGGTAATGGTTACCTATAAAAACCAGAAAAAGATGTTAGATTTATATGTGTTTAAAACTGGAAGTACTACACTTTTAGGAAGGCAATGGTTATCAGAATTAAATATTAGTATACCCCCGATAACAATAAATAATGCGAGTATAGCAGAGGAAGAGTTAATGATTCAACAAAAAAATAATATTGTGTGTAACTTCTATTCTAGGTACCATGAGTTGTTTGATGGCCGATTGGGATGTTTCACGGGCGGTCGGGCCACATTACATTTACGTGAGGGAGCCGTGCCGATATTCTGCCGCGCGCGGCCGCTGCCGTACGCACTGCGCTCGCGTGTCGATGCCGAGCTCGAGGCCATGCTGCGCGCGGGCATCATCGAGCCTGTTCACACCTCCGACTGGGCCACACCATTGGTAATTGTACACAAGCCGGATGGCGCTTTACGTTTATGTGCTGACTATAAGGTTACACTGAATCGCATGTTAAAGGTAGATAAGTATCCTGTGCCTAAGATAGACGACTTATTTTCAAAGTTAAGTGGTAGTAGGTACTTCACAAAACTCGATTTATCACAAGCGTACAATCAAATATTATTAGATGAATCCAAGGAATTAACAGTAATTAATACACATAAGGGTCTTTTTAAATACAATAGATTAGTTTATGGACTCGCGTCGAGTCCAGGAATTTTCCAGAGAATAATGACACAGTTGTTTGATAAAATACCAAATGTGACAATATTTTTAGACGACATATTGATCACGGGAAATACAATTGAGGTACATGTAGATACAATAAACAAGGTTCTTAAAATATTGCAAGAAAAAGGTTTAAAAATAAAAAAGGAAAAGTGTGATTTTTTGAGTAAAGAAGCAAAATATTTAGGTTTTATAATTAATAGAGAGGGCGTCACAGTGGATCCAGATAAAATTAAACCCATACTTAAACTGTCTTCCCCGACGAATGTATCAGAACTGAAATCATTTTTAGGAATGGTAAATTTTTACGGCAAATTTATAAAAAATTTAAGTTTCTATTTATCACCATTTTACGAATTATTGAAAAAGGGTAAACATTGGGTATGGGGTAATACACATGCTCAGGCATTTAAACAAATAAAAAAGTTATTAATTAGTTCAGAAATATTATCACACTATGATGAATCACGGCCCGTGATAGTGACGTGTGATGCGAGCTCACGGGGTGTCGGCGCTGTGCTTGCGCAGCGAGCGCCCGACGGACGCGAGTATCCGATAGCGTACGCATCAAGGACGCTCACCTCCGCGGAATATCATTATAGTCAAATACATAAAGAGGCTTTAGCTATAGTATTCGCCGTGAAGAAATTTCATCAATATTTATATGGCAGACCATTCGTTTTAAAAACGGATCATAAACCTTTAGTTAGTATATTTGGATCAGAATTAGGAATTCCAAACATGACAGCTAGTAGGTTACAGAGATGGGCGTTAATATTATCAGCTTATGATTTTAAAATTGAATATGTGAACACAAATTCAAACACAGCTGACGTTTTGTCAAGATTGGTAGAAAGCTATAAAGCTATTAGCGAAACAGGCATAGTGGAAGTTCCGGAGCAAACGTACCTTCACTTTGCCTCGGATGCCTTGTTGCTTAAACATGAAGATATTAGGAAAGAGACAAAAAGAGATCCAATGTTAACGCGTATATTGAGCTATGTTAGGGATGGTTGGCCTAAGGAAGTAGAAATAAAGGAACTTAGACCATATTTTAATAGACGTAATGAAATATATACCGAGTTAGGTTGTCTTATGTGGGGTCATAGGTTAATCGTGCCAAAATCTTGTCAAGATAGGGTATTGATGGAGCTACATGACACTCATATGGGGATTATTAAGACAAAAGGTATAGCTAGAAGTTATGTGTGGTGGCCGGGGATTGATGAAATGTTGGAAAACCAATGTCGAAACTGCACAATCTGCGCAGAAATGGCCGAGGCGCCAGTACACCACGCACCACAGCCGTGGAACTGGCCGTCACGTCCATGGACTAGGATACATGTAGATTTTTTAGGGCCTATACACGGACACAAGTATTTAATCATGGTCGATGCCACCTCGAAATGGATCGAAGCATGTCCGGTCGCTTCGACTACGGCCAAAGCAATCATAGGGAAAATTAGAGAAATTTGGTCACGGTTTGGTATACCAAAACAATTAGTCTCCGATAACGGGCCACCCTTTAGTAGTGAAGAATTTAATAATTTTTTAGAAAATAACGGAGTAGAACATGTATTTTCTGCACCGTATCACCCAGCTTCCAATGGCTTGGCGGAGAATGCGGTCAGGCAGTGCAAAAGAGTTATAAAAAAAGCAATCATTCAAAATATAGATGTAGAACTTGCCCTGCAGCGGTTTTTACTAGTTTATAGGACCACTGAACATAGTACCACAAAAGAAAGTCCGTCACAAATATTACAAGGTAGGACATTAAGAACTCGGTTAGATCGGCTGAAACCGTCGCGCGAGAAGCAAGTGGCCGACGCGCAGCTCCGGCAGAAAAATGGGGCAGGCGGAACGCACCGTGCGCTGGGCACGGGGGACGAGGTTTGGTGCCGGGTGTATCAAGGATTAAAAAGATGGGTAAGTGGTTCAGTCGTTGAGCGCTTGAGCACAACAGATTATCAAATACGATTAGTAGATGGCACAGAGATACATAGGCATATAGATCAGTTAAAGATAAAATGTAAGGCAAATCAATCACAACCGACTGAGGGTGTAATAGTCAGCACAACAGTAGCGCCCCAAAACTGTAACCGGCCTTTAGGTAATGCACTGGTTTTTCCTACAGTACCGGTTACGAAAATACCCACCGAGGTGTGCTTAGGTGGAGGTGTGGATGGTTCGGGATGCGGTAGGGATGAGGCGCATTTGGAACCGGGGGTGATAAGACCGGATTCATCTATAGGGCTGGTTGATGGAACCAACGCTGTAGCATCGACCGCCGGTGAAACGCGTCCCGTTAGAAATAGGAAACCTCCGCAAAGATATCAGCCCTAATTATATGTAGTTTAGTATAGATTATGCACTAGTTTTAAGTTTTATAAATGTAGCTAAATAAATAGTTATTAGTGATTATAAGAAACTATGTATGTTATTATTAAGTTAGTTAATAAGGGTGGAGGTGTAATGTAGGGTATTTCTAAGTTATGTTCCGATAAAAACACTGACGACCACCCGCGGTTTTTAGTCAATAAATATCTACCGAACGAACTGGTTGTTTGCCTTCCCAATACTACAGTCAGTTCCATCTTCAGCTCCGCCTCAGTTACCTATCACGCATCGTCATTCATACCACACCTCCACACACCACTGTCCATCCATCTCCATCCTTCTAAATCTTGTAAATAAAACTTTAATTGACTTCAACTTCCCTTTCCAACTTTCCTTCCTTTCCCTTATTTAATTACCATCAACTTAACTTTTGACTTTGGTTTAATTTAAACTCAAAGCTAAGATTTTCATGTCGCTACACGACAGCATTTGGTCGGTTTTTGTTTTGACTCGTAAAGTAATCTGAGGAAAAAACAAAATACAATCTGCTGACTATAAGCGAGATATCCCACTGGCAAGTTCTATTGCACAGGTTGACATTTGCAACCGTAAGACCTTGGCCAGATAAGGCGCTTTACATACGGATACGCAGGCACAGACCTGCGCTTATGTAAGATACTAGCCAATACATTAGGACGTATCGCACGTTAATCGTCTTGTCTGGAGTTCTGGACGTGAACCAAGTATTTACGATGCAGCTTGCTTTACCGAAATGACAATCAGAAGAAGCGATGACCATCTTGCATAATATTTTCTATCGTTCCTTAAGTTTACTCATAGCTGACTAACTATGAGTAAACTTACCATCTTGCACCTTGCAGCCAGATACCTAGATTATCTAATGCTGTGCAAGGTGGTCATTGCTGCTTACGAATAGTTTTGGTCGTATTCTGGCTATTGCAACCACGGCTGCCAGCGGTTTATTAATAACTAGCTGCGTCACGCAGTTTCATCCGCATAAGTCTTGAGCCCGTGGAAATATTGGGACAAAAACGATCCTGTGTCCTAAAACGGATTAGCGTTAACGGATTAACGTTTTAGCGCGAAAACGTAACAAACAAAAAAAAAAAAAAAAATCAAATCCGTTCTCTTTATATCTGTCCTGTCAAACCAAAACACTGTATTGTAGAAAACGTAGTTTTCAGAAAATAAAAGAAATGTAATCTTCGAACGGTCGAACCTTCTATGTATATTACCGTGTTTTGAAAATGCTTATATCTTGTCATAGAATCATCGTATCGTTAAAAGTACAGTATTATGGCATAATACATGTTACAATGAGCTTAATAGATTATTAAGTATAGTATAGTATATACTATAAGTATATGTACCTACAAATTATCCAAATAACAAGCTTTAAATATCAGAATGGTTACTATTTAGTTATTTACTGTGTATGAAAGTTATTATTGAATATGGTTTGTAGGAAAAGGGTTTTATGAAATAAAGCACAGACAGACAAGGCTAAACATTTATTTAAATTTAGGCTTGTCAGTAATTAATCAGAAAACTAGTCGTCCGTTCGCAAAACTAGGTCATCATGGAGAAGAAGGATAAGAAACTCCATGGAAACAGTAACAAAGTATTCTATCAATACATTTCTTATGTTATCATAAATTATCGTTATCTTTAAAAACAATTAATTCTATCTCTTGGACAACGGTCCAAGATAATTCAAAATAATAACAATAGCTAGGAACATTGGCCATAATATATGACTTATACAACAACATTTTCATAATAAGCAATAATTAAGGTATAATATCAAATTAATTAACTTACGTGACATCTGGTCGATCTATTCCACATAACAACGGCACTAGAACTAACCAACTGAACATTTACCAAGGAACTATATTGATAACGTCGTTACAATCCATTTTATACACTACCAACGTCTTTTACGTAAAGCATCTACCGCCATTTTGAACCAATCACAGATCATCATATATTTTGGCTTAATATCTTCTAACACAGGTAATAATAAACAAATCTTATATAGTGAAACCATTTTAAAACATTATAAGGTAATTAATCAACTTAATAAAAGTCAATTCTTAATTCTTAGACATCATCAAAAAGTATATCAACATTAACTGACAGTATTGTACCAATCATTTGAAACAACCTATTATATTAAAATAGCTATATAAAAGCTAAGATATACTACAAGGATAATCAAATATTAATTAATCATTTATAGTAATAACATTCAAGTGTTTTTTACAAGTTTAAACTGTTGTTTTTTGTAAACACAATATCTAGTCAACTTAGGTACTTCTAAGTTGGTCCCAAGCTTCGTAAATGTGACAGATTCCATTGTTCAACAAACAATATTCTAAAATTATAATTATATTAAAATGAAACATCTAATAAGCTCAATGAACAATAGAAAGAAAAAAAGTGTTTTGGTTTGACAGGACAGATATAGGTAATATGAGTTTAGATAATTCCTTTATTCAGGCAACCACGACCCACAGAGTGTTTAAACTACATATATTAGTAAACATTAAAAATATAAAAACAAAGACTTTACTAACTATAGGGATTTTCGTCGTTTGTTGCATCGCTAAGTAGCGGTTCATGTATAAAGAATCCAGCCGGCCCGTTATCTTCGACCTGAGAGCAGGGACGCTTTCGAACAACGGAGTCTACAGTCCACAGACTACCTAGAACAAAATAATTAGTAGTTATAATTAAATAATTACTAGAACTTCATACCGCCAATTAAAGTTGTCTTTACTACTTTCATTGCAATTTCTTTATATTTTCTCACCTTTTAAACCTTCATTGTACTTCAACAAATGTTTCAAAACCAAAATTAGGCAAATCGGTTCAGCCATTCTCGAGTTTTTGTGAGACTAATCTTTCTATTATTATTTTCTGATCTATCTATTATATTATAATAGATAGATTATGTTAAAATTATTATTATGTTGCCATGCCCTAGCCGGGTTTCATGTTGGAACTTACTTATAATGTAACAACGAAATGTACACATGAATGCAATAAAGAGTTTGAGTTACTCTCCATTCTGCAAACAGTCCCGATGCACGACAGAATCGATGGAGCCCCAAAAAAGTAATGAACAAAATATGCGTCCCTATGTTCAGTGACAAATTAACCATCAATCGTATGAATGGCTGGCTGCTGATGACTTTACATGCAATAAATTACAGCTCAATCCACAATCCACTTCAGTTTGTAGCATCATTAAGATAATCGTTTTAATTCGGTGACATTATTAACTTCGGTACAATTCGATGCTCATTAATGACTCCGTATTAAGTACCTACCACAGATTGTAGACAAATGAATTTCATTTTAAAGCAATAAAAAGCTTTTTAATTCAGTACATAATTATCACCAACAAAGCACGTTAAACCGTTGGTCCCAGCTGACATTTGTGGATCTTCGACAGTCGTTACGGGTAGTCGGAAGCCCGAAAGTCTGATAACCAGTCTTACCAAGGGGTATCGTATTACCCAGTAACTGGGTTGTGGAGGTCCGATAGCCAGTCGCTCCATGTAAAATACTGGTATTCAGCTGCATCCGGTTAGATTGGAAGCTGACACTAACATAGTTGGGAAAAGGCTAGGCAGTTGAATTATCACCAACAAGACCAATTTGGAATGGCTGTACACATATTTTAAAACCACTGAAATGTTTGTTCAATATTCGAATCTAATACACGAACAGAATCGCATATCGCTTCAGCTTTCATGATTGGAATTTAATTGATCCGTACCCTTTTCATTAGTACTCGCGTTTGAGAACATTTTTCACGGGAATGTGTCGACGCGTTGGATAGAGGACATGGGTGGTATGAATTCTATAGGAGATGAATGAAATGCTTTTGTTGTTTGGTCTGGGTACGGGTGGATATTGCATTTTGTAGGATGGAATGGGAGTGCCATACTAGCCAGATTATAAGCACAAAAACACGATTTAAAAATTAAATAATAGACAATCTAAAAATTTGATCACAGAAAAATTGAATAGAAACCAATAACATTGCTTTAAAACTTTTAAAATAAATATAGTGAGCTTATTCATCATAGATCATTTTCTGAACATTTCATTTCAAATGAATTGAAATGTTTATATAAGTAAGTAGACTCTTTTAGACACTTTTACACGTCAATATTTAAAACAGATGGTGCCAGCATTTCTTAGCTGACTTATCCCTAAGAATAAATGCCGCAACAAACTGAGAGTTTATGGTGTCTTTTAAATAAGCATGAGGTCTTAGTATTACACAAAAAGATACTGTCGTGAATTTAAATTGAACAAAGTTCTCATGCAAGCACCTAAAAGTACGGCCTCTAAACTTAAAAGTAACCAAGTACCTATTTAGTTTTCCATAAAAGCTACAATCAGTAAGTAAACCGATCCGTTTTGTTCATAGATCCCAAATCTAATTACAACTGGACATACATATTTGGTGAGTATTAGCAGGTATGAGTGGTAATCTTCGACCCTGATTAGATTCCCTACTAATTGGTATATGATGCTACTTATACACAGGTGAATGAACTTGTCTATGCTATACATAGACACGTAACCTAACCACTGTAGCGGTATCTACAACGCTACATGCGAACAACACGTCATACTGACGTCACGCAAATCCTGCATCTCGCAAGCAGAGTTTACCGCGCAATTAGCATAGATACAATTTCCCAATATCAATCGTCGGGCAATTGCCCGCCAGACACAACACCCGTCTGGTCGGAGGATCCTCCCTTTTCTATGGAGGATGAGTGAACTTTACACACTGTTCCTCATGCCTCTAAACTACCACTATCGTTACCGCTCAGAAGACAATGACATGTGATACGCTCTGTGATACCTACCTTATAGTAATGTTACGCGCCACAATTAATGCCTGATACATGGTGACATTAGTTACCACTTGCGCCATCTATTGTGGAATGGCAGAACTAACTGGTGCCATCTATTGTGGAATGGCAGAACTAAAGTCACTGGCGCCATCTATTATCGAGTAGAGATGTCGATGCTAGAACTTACTAGAACTATCGAGATCTGGTCAGTCGGGGCCGGTATGTACCTACTCAAACGTTCTAGATGTTTCTACAATAGAAGGTTCTGGAACTATCTACGGCACTATATAAGGCCGGGACTAGCCGTGACCAATCAGACTTGGTTCTGCGTTACAAGCGAATACATCGAAAGCGATCTTCAAGTGCGATTTAAGAGCGATTGTGTTTTATAATTAGTGTGTTTGAGTTGTTGTTAGTGTTGTTTAATTAAAGTGTAACTTTTGGTAATTTTTATCGGCAGTTTTTATTGTCACGAACCCGAAGCTCGTAACAGTAATAATCCTCCAGACTGTATTTCGACCTTGGCAACTAATCTCAATGCAGACTAACTAGCCTTTGGCGCGGGAGATATCATAGTGCACAAGTGTATGCGCAGACACAGATGCACTCTCTCTTCCTTCATTCTCATAGTCTGATGGGACGGTACGGCAATCCGACACGACCGGAGAGAGATCAGGCGCAGGGCCAATGGCGTAACGTGCTTTCCGAGGCACGGGTTATCACACCGCCCACTTCCAAACTCCGGACTGTTACTAAAAAAATCCTAATGGAAAAACTCAATAACATTTTGCCCGACCCGGGAATCCAACCCAGGACCCCACGCTCCACAGTCGTGCTTGCGACCACGAGGTTGGTGTTCGCAAGTCTACGTCCAAGTGCGTATTTTAGTTAAAAAAAAGGAAACCGAAAAAAAAAGAAAAAATAAGAAACAAAAAAAATTTTTAAAAAAGATAAAAAGAAAAGGTAAAAAGATTACTATTTAACTAGGAATTTGTACGAGTCTGTGAAAATGAAAGACTATTGAAGTGCTGCTACGGTATTGCGGAGGGACAGGTGGTGGATTACTTTTGCTCTAAGGTTCAATTTACATTGCCGCGGAATGGAGTGGAAGTGAGTTTTAGTAGTGATACTATACATAGCAAAATTAACTTTATGTCAATTGTCTAACGTACAAACTAGATACGAGCTTGTTACTGCGGGAATTCCCGAGAATGCGCATAATTCTCCAAAAGATGCGCGTCCTGTGCGTACGTGTGTATCTAATTTGTATGTTACACTATTCACAAAAAGTTCATTATGCTTTGTACAAAAAAATCGCTTCTATTCCGTTCCACGGCAATATAAAGTGAGCCTAAGTATGCAAAACATCATCCCATGACGTTTGTAGTTCAACCAAGTAATCTATACATGAATTAAAGTAAAACGATGGTTGCATCCTTTAGATAAACGCGGTCACACAGTTGCGACGGATTTTGACGCGGTTTTCACTATCATTTTAAGAATGTATTCCGAAAGGTTTATGTGTACGAGTATAATACATTATAATAATAATATCCCCTGGACATTTCACACAGCGCCATCTAGTCCCAAGCTAAGCAACCTAATGCTTGTGTTATGGTAACAAGATGGCTGATAAACTACTTATATACATTTTTTTTTTGTAAATACATACGTATTATACATACATATACATTTAACTTACATATAGTAACAAAATCTCGTGCCTTGTTTAGTTGAGGCGAGTCGCTGGTAAAATATAAAAATCGCCAAAGAAAACACAAACTTGAAAAAAAATTATTTGTCAAGTGCGGTAATTATTTTTAACCACTTTAATATCTACCTTTATCGATAAACCAACACGCTAAGATGATAAAACTCTTTATTACATATTAACTACCCAATTATAACGTAATGTGTTTTAAATAATCCCCTAACCACCTTAATTACTCATAGTGTATTTGTTAAACCAGCAACATTTTGTTCGCGTGACCTTGGCATTAGGTAACATTAGGGGTAATTTTAGGCACACAATAATATGATTATCGTAGACTGTTTTTAATGTCATCAGAGGTCAAATTATTCGACTTTGAAGCAAGGATTGTAATACCGGTATTTTCAGGAACGTCCATAGGGTGGAAGGGGAGTCGACGCGCAAGCTGAAGCCATGAATTTAGCACATGATTCTAAACGTGGCGTCAAAATTTATTGTCAGTTATAAAAAAAAAATGCAGTACTGTAGAGGTTTGTCTGCCGAAGGCAACCTTTCTCGTAATTTTAAGAACGTTCACAGTCTAATCTCAGTTTCAATCTGTCAAAAAATACTTCTATTTTCTCTACATTTTGACAAGTTTTTGACATTTGTTTGTCGCCGAGATGAGACTGCGACTAGATTTTGATCGTTTTAAATTACGAGAATTGGCCTGCTGATGTTGTACAGGCCAGTTATAATTTAGCGCGCGTTGCATTCGAACGTTTAAGCTAGTGTCAAAAATTTTAATTAGTATTTTTATTTAGAACAGTCAGTTGTAATTTAGTCAGAAATATGTAAAGACGTTCTTACAATATAATTTTAGAGCCGTGCGTTGTTTGATTCTTCCGGTAACCTCAGAGGGCTCTTCTAGTGCTCTACAATACCTACGCGGTCAAAATTTATGGAACAGCTATGTTTTTTTATAACCACCGAAAAATTTCAACTCTGAGGGGTTTAGAATAATGTACTGAATCCATGGTAGCATGTTGCGCATGTTGTCTGTATCATACGGCTACCATGAAACGTAACAGACAGCTGTTCTGCTGGGGAGTTTGTTGTGCCACTTCTGCTTCCCAGCGATAGCACAAGGAAGTGGAGAAGGGCGTGCGTTTTTGGGGGACTGTCTTTTGTAATTTTGACGTTCGAAAAGTGCTGATTCTCAGCCTAATTTGAATGAATGACTTTTGATTTTGATTTGATTTTGATTTAGCCGTATAATACAGGCACGGACATTGACGCGATACTATGAAACGTAGCCGTATAATACAGGCAGGGACATCGACGCGCAACCTGCTACCATACATAAAATAACGGTATGAAAACGGATTTATATAGGTACCTACAAATACCTGTGCCATGAGACGTATTTTATAATTGTAATTATCGGAATGCTATAGCGGTTTGACAATCCCGGTACTTTAAAACAATCGGTTTCGGTAAAGTACCGGTATCCCAAATAAAACTTACCGATATTTACCGTAATAATTCAGGCGTTTTACAGTACCGATAGCAAGCCCTGCTTTGGTCGCAATCGTTATGTAAATGAGGTTGGAACGTGGTAAACACCACGTAATTTGTATCAAGTGCCGCATAATTGATGAAAATGTGCCTAGGTATTAGTTTTAAGTGTGCTGCAATGGTTTTTAACAAAAGGAATAGTATGTTCATTCTACATGGTTTCTTACTATAAAAATTTGGTTAAAACTCCGGATAATTCTTCATTGTGTCTCTGAACTGACTGACATCGCCTGTCTTTTCTTACTATGCACGATTTCGCTACTATATTGGAATTTCTTTATTTATAGTCATACGATCTTGCAGGTTCCGTTGTTGAATTCCAAGTGCTGGGATTCTTACAAGTATGACCATTTTGATTAGATATAGTCTTTCCGCGTGGCACGAACCTATAGATATCTGTCCTCTATGTAGAAAAAATATGATATGACTGAAATAATACAGGGTGGCAGGGAAATCGACGCGCAATCTTTCACCATGGATTCAGTACACCATGATTCTGACTCTGCGTTGAAATTTTTAGTTGGTTATTAAAAAAAAACCATACATTTTTACCGCGTGATATTTTTTTTGATAGCCAACAATATTTTTATTTTTTGCCCTAAAATCATGTGCTAAATTCATGGTTACGATGTGCGCGTCAATATTCCTGTCACCATGTATAGAAAATGTAAAAAAAAAAATGCTAACTCGGTTTGTTCTGTATTGTCATGTCTAACAAATTTTTGTTTCTAATTTTTTTACCCTTCTAATTTAGTTACCCTATGCTGTCCCACTGCTGGGCAAAAGCCCCAAAATCCTTCCAGGAACTCTTTTCCCGCGCCACGTCGAACCAGCCCTCGTACGAGTCCAGATCGTCTCTCCATCTCTTTCTGGGGCCGGCCTCGGCGCCCATCTTCAGGCACCCATTGATGATTTATAATCTTTATTATTACTTGCCATTCGCTTCAAAGCAACATCTCCATAATGATATTTAAGACCTTGTAATCTGCAGCCTCTTCAATTGTTTTCAAGGCGTCATTAGCATGGTGAAGTGTACCGGGTTCAGCGATTTCGTCACGACTCGGCTGACACCCCCTAATTAATTTCCCCCGTTTTAACAAGCTAATAATTTCCAAAATGAAATTTTCATTTAGTCGCACATAGATTAAGGGCGGCGTTGTTGATTTTGTTAGCCAAACAAAATAAGTGTAATTGCTTTCAATGAAACTTAAAATTAGGCGTTTAAAATGATTAATGAAGTGTTTGTTTTGGACTTTTATATCTTCAATTTTACTTATAAAACCTTTTTAAAAATTCTGGACTGTATCTATTCTGTAGTCACATGAATACCTCAGGTAGTATCTATGGGCCTGCGGGCGGAGAGTAATGGGTAGCTCTCCGTCCGATCAGGACCACGCCCGTGCCGGATGGCGTGTATGTGTTCCACGCGCGCCTCAAAGAGATGTCAGCAAGATTGACGGGGCCCGATAGGGCCAAAGCCTGCCAGGGTAGCGGGGTCGTCCGAAAGCGCGCTGCCCTGGAACATAAAGGGCTAAGGAAGGAACACGGGTGGATTTTAGTCAGTAAGAGTCTGACACTTCCTTCTGCTCCACCCAGAGAGGGAGGAGTCATTTGATGATTTTCAATCCTCAAAAAAAAAAAAGGTAGTATCTATCCATATTATTATTATAAATGCGTAAATATCTCTGTAGGTCTGTCAGTTACTTATTTGAATGAAGATTGTTGAATTGAAGTTGATCGATGAAATTAGGTACACAGGTACACCACCAGGACCTGGGTCAGGACAGTGTATATTTTCCATACCGCTAGTACGTTCCCATGGGATAATTTTCAACCTCCATACGGGCGAAGTAGCGGGCAAAACCTAGTCCTTACTAATATTATAGATGCGAAAGTTAGTTTGTTTGTTACGCTTTCACGCTAAAACGACTGAGCGGATTTGGATGAAATTTGGCACATGGCTAGATCGTGACCTGTGTTAAGACAAAGGCTACTTTTCATCCTGGATCGCAGACAAAGTCGCGGGCAACACCTAGTTTACCTCAATTATTTCTTTTCGACTTAGACTTTTGCACGGACCAAATACTACCACTAATTTTTCTTTGCCTGTGTGCTAAACGTTCTGTCGTGTGTGTTTTATGTGTGTCTGTGTGTGTCGTTTGGTTCATGAATGGTAGTTGCTCTTCCTATCCCTGAGACCAACCAGTTGAGTTTAAATTTCTCCACGTGGAAGAGATATTGTGCTGCACCTTTTATATACCTACCTTTTTTTTACCTAGAAAAAGTTTTATGCAATGGTCCAGACAGAAACATCGTCATAATAGTGCAGTTGTCACTTTTCTATCCAAGTGACAATCGTGCCATAGACACGTTTTATCAATAGGAGTGTCTTGCACGTTGACACGTGTTCTGACTGACGTCAGAAAGAGTCGGAAACATTTGTTTAATATCTATTGCTGATTATCAGACGCGGCTTCATCGTGCCAAATTTTTGGATACTTCATGATTCTTCTGCCCTTATATCAATTTACTTAGGGTCTATATTCTCTATCGTGTTCACTTTTTTCTTAGTTATATCATCTCTCACACAATCCATCCATCTTTTCTTTCGTTTGCATTTTTTCTTATAGCTATAAAAATACTTTAGATCCAAAAAAGCTATACAGCCTTCAGTTTTGTCTCTCCTTCTCCCTTAATTTCTCCCAAGGTTAAGTAAAAGTCTAACATTTATTTGCAGATGAATATGGTTACAAAAGTTCTTAGAATGGTACTACAATGGTAGCTTAATATATTCAGTCATAACATAATGACATGTAAATTTTTGGTATAGGTACAGTCACGAGCACCAATATGTCAACACTTGGCAACTTCGATTTTTTCGTGAAATAACGAATGCAACGTTGAAATACGACACATAACATAAACTTATGGGTTCGGAAATGCTATGTTCGTAACAACATAAAATTTCATTAAAAAATAAAGGAGTAAATCGCTTTTGAATAAAGCCGAGTGTATACATACTTTTGCTCGTGACTGTACAATTAGATCATGTAGATTTAAACTGAAGGTATTCTTTTACAGTATAGAAGGGATTCTCAATTAACCACCTGTGTAAAGCCATAAGCCATAGGCGGTCTTATATTGTGTCACCCCTTGTAAAATTTATTTTATGTGTAATTTTTATGGTGTACATAATAAAGAATATTTATCTAAAAATCAAAAGTCATTTATTTAAATTAAGCTGTGATTCAGCACTTTTTAAAAGTCAATATTACATAAGACGCCGATTAATAAGTATATGGCTACAAATTCCTACTGAGTATAAAAATAATATACCTTCGGTAGTAAGCCCTTTTAATTTGCATCTCATATAAATCAACGTCCAAACTGGGCCCTAAATTAGGAGCAAATTACACAGTCCTGTTGAAAATTAATTAGAGCAAAAGTATTATAAGGCTCACCAAATTGGGGAAGCTGGTCTTACAGCAACTAGGTTGAGTCGTATGATTCATTTGGGAGTGATATGAAGATTCGAATGACGTTATTGCGACGCACGCTATTTCGAAAAACTTTACGAGTGGTACGCCAGTTCGAAAACACATTGGGTCGAAAACTGTTATATCGAATGACGTTATAGCGACGCACGCTATTTCGAAAAACTGTTTGAATGGTACGCTAGCACGAAAGTCTTGGTATCAAAATCCACTGTTGCGAATAACTTATTCCAATCTGAATTTGTCTGGGGATCGAACTCGCGACCCCGATGGTAATGAGTACCACCATAATACTTTATCGGGGTCTTTATCGGGGGGTTTGATTTGTTGATTTCTTTGTTCTTGTTATACTTACAAAATTAAAAAGTTGACTTAAATTAATACTTCTCATGGCTCTTGTTTCCCAAACCCAATACAAAGATAAGGCTTTATCGGGGTCGCGAGTTCGATCCCCAGACAAATTCAGATTGGAATAAGCTATTCGCAACAGTGGATTTTGATACCAAGACTTTCGTGCTAGCGTACCATTCAAACAGTTTTTCGAAATAGCGTGCGTCGCAATAACGTCATTCGATATAACAGTTTTCGACCCAATGTGTTTTCGAACTGGCGTACCACTCGTAAAGTTTTTCGAAATAGCGTGCGTCGCAATAACGTCATTCGAATCTTCATATCACTCCCGATTCATTTACCGATCTTTTTGAATAACAATCATCATCATCATCTGCCTAGCCTTTTCCCAACTATGTTGGGGTCGGCTTCCAGTCTGACCGGATACAGCTGAGTACCAGTATTTTACATGGAGCGACTGCCTATCAGACCTCCACGACCCAGGTACTGGGTAATACTATACCCAGTAACTCGAATAAAAATATCACTCTCATATCTTTGCAAATATTGAATCTTACTAAATATTTTGGTTTCTGTTCTTTCAAGATGTAAATAAGATTTTGTTATATAGACTGTAAATGAACTACAAAACAAACATAAACTTTCGTAAACATAAACATATCCTACACGAATTCCACTAATGTGCAAACTACCCCAAATCAATTACCAACATGAACCCTTCAGCAGCCCACGTCAAACGACCAACAATCCCGTCCATGTGACTTAATCAGCATTATTCCATTGACAAACAATTACCGACGCGTGGTTTCCCGACATGGCCAATTTGCCGTGAAGGAGTAAGCGGCCGATTGACGCACATTTGCATCACAAAGGCCTCAACTGACGGTCCTGGCGGCCAGTCCGTAGCCGAGTCTGACGTAACGAATCGTGGTAACGAAATGACGTGACGTGCAAAATGGCCGCTGGAGTTGAGCCTTTTTCTCGTCTGCCAGTGACATGTTCGGCTTTTGAACGTGTGTTCTCAATTTGTATTCTTTTTTGTTGTTGATGTTATTTTTTTGTGTGTTGGCAGTTATTTTTCTACAAGATAGTGGTTTTCACTTGCTTTATTTACTGTGGTTTTAGGATAGATATTCATGATGTTTTCCTTCACCGTTTTTCAGAGCAGTGGTGATGAAATTAGATGTATTTTTGGCAGATTGCCACTGAGATCAGACTGTGAACGTTCCGAATTACGAGAATTGCCCCTCTCTTCAAGCGTCAGTAATCAGAGGGGCAATTCTCGTAATTTTATATATAGATAGTATTTAAATAACGAAGAAAAATTAATGATCCAAGTGGCGTAACTTTGCGTTTTTCTGTTTATCAACAACTTATGTTATTTTAGTATTTAAGGCAAATAATCATTACCAGGCAGTCTCAATGATCTCATCTTTCTGAGCCTTTGCAAAAAGTTCCATGTGTTTGGTTTTAGATACTCCATTGTTTACTCTGTTCATATGGAGGGCGTGCGATTATTCTATTCTATGTAACTTTTATGTAGGGTAGTGGCGGCCCAGTGGTAATATTCCCGATTTACCAGTTGTAGGTCACGGATTCGAATCCAACCAGGCGCTTTATTTTGTGGAAATAATTTCACCATCTCTTAAAACGGTAAAGGAAAACATCGTGAAGAAAACAGTATGTCCAAGAACCAAAAATTCAAAGACATGTGACATCTACCAACCCGCATTTTACTATAGCGTACTCCCTCGCGAAGAGAGGAGGCCTGTGTCCCAGCAGTGGGAACATTACAGGCTAATAAAGCTATACAGGGTGGCAGGGACATCGACGCGCAAACTGTAACCATGGATTCAGCACATGAGTTTAGACCCCATAGCGTCGAAATTTTACGTCAGTTATTAAAAACAAAAAAATATTGCTGTTTCATACATTTTGACCGCGTAGGTATTGCACTTTTCTATGAATTCATGGTAACAGGTTGTGCATCGATGTACCTGCCACCCTATATAACTTTTAGATACTTCTCCGTTGGTCTCGTGGTCACAAGCGCGACTAATGGGCATGGGGTCCTGGGTTCGATTTCCAGGTCGGGCAAAGTGTTACTGGGTTTTTCCATTAGGAATTTCTCAGTAAAAGCCCGGAGTTTAGAAGTTGATGGTGTGATACCCCCGTGGCTCGGAAAGCACGTACAGCCAATGGTCCTGATCTATCCCCCAACGTGTCGGATTGCCATCTCATCGGGCTATGAGAGTAAAGGAAACTTCGATCAATAATAGTACTAGATTAAGGATCAGGAACAAAAATGAGTCGCTCAAGTGGCCACGTTTGCACACACGTAAACATCTACATTTCTTAGAAAAAAGTTTAATAATATTAACAACTTCAATTTATTATAAACCTTAATGCTTAAACATAAAGTTTAATTACCACTGCAAAATATATTTAAAATGTCGCTTGAAAATAAAATCTTTCTATTTTTAAATTTTCCTTTCTTTCTAAAATGAACCTTAAAGTCTAAGTAATAAGGTTAAAAACATACTAATTTGAAATAAGACCACAAAAGTATTAGTGGTCTTATTTTTCGGGCCGTTTCTGAAGCGCTTATCGGAAATCTAGTACTATTATTGATCGAAGAAAGGAACAGAGACTGCACCTGTTTTCGTTGAGATTGGCCACCGTGACCGAAATTGGTCAGGGGGATTATTATAACTGTAGCGATATCTACAACGCCACATGCGAACAACGCGTCATACTGACGTCACGCAAATCCTGCATCTCGCAAGCAGAGTTTACCGCGCAATTAGCATATACAGGTTGACAGGGAAACTCGACGTGTTCCTTCCAGGGCGTGATAGTGTGACCCATTTGCAACAATTAAACACCCCATAAAGCCTAGGCGAAAATTCATGGAATCCGAGAAAAACCGATTTTCATGGTTTTTTGAAAATTTCCCAGAATTCGTCACTAAATATCACTTATCTCTAAATTCTCTAATTGAGTGGCTTTCATAGCTATTCCATTGGCTACGTAATACTTTAACACACCTATTGATGTAACCAAATTTTCTAAAATATCAAATAGTTAAAAGTATAGTAAGAAGTTTATTAACTATTTTCAAAAATCATCTACGTACACGAACTTTGACACCAGTTATCTCAAAATTTTAATATTACGCTAAGCGTACAAATTACGGGGAAAACATCTTCATTTAATCAGATATGCAACGAGGTACAAAAGTTTCATAAATGTTAAAAGGTTCCGATGAAACAGTCGATAATGTTGACAAAGGTCGAATTTGAAAATTGTTGAAATATTTTAAAATGATGAAATGATAATCGAATTAATTAACTGGTTTACCTCCGCTCCGCAAGTTAAGACCACACTTTCAAGTGGTAAATATTACTTGCACTTTGATGAGCTAATCACCGTCCAGTCCAAGTCCAGTCCAAGTCCAGTCCAAGTCCAGTCCAAGTCCAGTCCAAGTCCAGTCCAAGTCCAGTCCAAGTCCAGTCCAAGTCCAGTCCAAGTCCAGTCCAAGTCCAGTCCAAGTCCAAGTCCAGTCCAAGTCCAGTCCAAGTCCAGTCCAAGTCCAGTCCAAGTCCAGTCCAAGTCCAGTCCAAGTCCAGTCCAAGTCCAGTCCAAGTCCAGTCCAAGTCCAGTCCAAGTCCAGTCCAAGTCCAGTCCAAGTCCAGTCCAAGTCCAGTCCAAGTCCAGTCCAAGTCCAGTCCAAGTCCAGTCCAAGTCCAGTCCAAGTCCAGTCCAAGTCCAGTCCAAGTCCAGTCCAAGTCCAGTCCAAGTCCAGTCCAAGTCCAGTCCAAGTCCAGTCCAAGTCCAGTCCAAGTCCAGTCCAAGTCCAGTCCAAGTCCAGTCCAAGTCCAGTCCAAGTCCAGTCCAAGTCCAGTCCAAGTCCAGTCCAAGTCCAGTCCAAGTCCAGTCCAAGTCCAGTCCAAGTCCAGTCCAAGTCCAGTCCAAGTCCAGTCCAAGTCCAGTCCAAGTCCAGTCCAAGTCCAGTCCAAGTCCAGTCCAAGTCCAGTCCAAGTCCAGTCCAAGTCCAGTCCAAGTCCAGTCCAAGTCCAGTCCAAGTCCAGTCCAAGTCCAGTCCAAGTCCAGTCCAAGTCCAGTCCAAGTCCAGTCCAAGTCCAGTCCAAGTCCAGTCCAAGTCCAGTCCAAGTCCAGTCCAAGTCCAGTCCAAGTCCAGTCCAAGTCCAGTCCAAGTCCAGTCCAAGTCCAGTCCAAGTCCAGTCCAAGTCCAGTCCAAGTCCAGTCCAAGTCCAGTCCAAGTCCAGTCCAAGTCCAGTCCAAGTCCAGTCCAAGTCCAGTCCAAGTCCAAGTCCAGTCCAAGTCCAGTCCAAGTCCAGTCCAAGTCCAGTCCAAGTCCAGTCCAAGTCCAGTCCAAGTCCAGTCCAAGTCCAGTCCAAGTCCAGTCCAAGTCCAGTCCAAGTCCAGTCCAAGTCCAGTCCAAGTCCAGTCCAAGTCCAGTCCAAGTCCAGTCCAAGTCCAGTCCAAGTCCAGTCCAAGTCCAGTCCAAGTCCAGTCCAAGTCCAGTCCAAGTCCAGTCCAAGTCCAGTCCAAGTCCAGTCCAAGTCCAGTCCAAGTCCAGTCCAAGTCCAGTCCAAGTCCAGTCCAAGTCCAGTCCAAGTCCAGTCCAAGTCCAGTCCAAGTCCAGTCCAAGTCCAGTCCAAGTCCAGTCCAAGTCCAGTCCAAGTCCAGTCCAAGTCCAGTCCAAGTCCAGTCCAAGTCCAGTCCAAGTCCAGTCCAAGTCCAGTCCAAGTCCAGTCCAAGTCCAGTCCAAGTCCAGTCCAAGTCCAGTCCAAGTCCAGTCCAAGTCCAGTCCAAGTCCAGTCCAAGTCCAGTCCAAGTCCAGTCCAAGTCCAGTCCAAGTCCAGTCCAAGTCCAGTCCAAGTCCAGTCCAAGTCCAGTCCAAGTCCAGTCCAAGTCCAGTCCAAGTCCAGTCCAAGTCCAGTCCAAGTCCAGTCCAAGTCCAGTCCAAGTCCAGTCCAAGTCCAGTCCAAGTCCAGTCCAATTCCAGTCCAAGTCCAGTCCAAGTCCAGTCCAAGTCCAGTCCAAGTCCAGTCCAAGTCCAGTCCAAGTCCAGTCCAAGTCCAGTCCAAGTCCAGTCCAAGTCCAGTCCAAGTCCAGTCCAAGTCCAGTCCAAGTCCAGTCCAAGTCCAGTCCAAGTCCAGTCCAAGTCCAGTCCAAGTCCAGTCCAAGTCCAGTCCAAGTCCAGTCCAAGTCCAGTCCAAGTCCAGTCCAAGTCCAGTCCAAGTCCAGTCCAAGTCCAGTCCAAGTCCAGTCCAAGTCCAGTCCAAGTCCAGTCCAAGTCCAGTCCAAGTCCAGTCCAAGTCCAGTCCAAGTCCAGTCCAAGTCCAGTCCAAGTCCAGTCCAAGTCCAGTCCAAGTCCAGTCCAAGTCCAGTCCAAGTCCAGTCCAAGTCCAGTCCAAGTCCAGTCCAAGTCCAGTCCAAGTCCAGTCCAAGTCCAGTCCAAGTCCAGTCCAAGTCCAGTCCAAGTCCAGTCCAAGTCCAGTCCAAGTCCAGTCCAAGTCCAGTCCAAGTCCAGTCCAAGTCCAGTCCAAGTCCAGTCCAAGTCCAGTCCAAGTCCAGTCCAAGTCCAGTCCAAGTCCAGTCCAAGTCCAGTCCAGGTCCAGTCCAGGTCCAGTCCAAGTCCAAGTCCAGTCCAAGTCCAGTCCAAGTCCAGTCCAAGTCCAGTCCAAGTCCAGTCCAAGTCCAGTCCAAGTCCAGTCCAAGTCCAGTCCAAGTCCAGTCCAAGTCCAGTCCAAGTCCAGTCCAAGTCCAGTCCAAGTCCAGTCCAAGTCCAGTCCAGTCCAAGTCCAGTCCAAGTCCAGTCCATGTCCAGTCCAAGTCCAGTCCAAGTCCAGTCCAAGTCCAGTCCAAGTCCAGTCCAAGTCCAGTCCAAGTCCAGTCCAAGTCCAGTCCAAGTCCAGTCCAAGTCCAGTCCAAGTCCAGTCCAAGTCCAGTCCAAGTCCAGTCCAAGTCCAGTCCAAGTCCAGTCCAAGTCCAGTCCAAGTCCAGTCCAAGTCCAGTCCAAGTCCAGTCCAAGTCCAGTCCAAGTCCAGTCCAAGTCCAGTCCAAGTCCAGTCCAAGTCCAGTCCAAGTCCAGTCCAAGTCCAGTCCAAGTCCAGTCCAAGTCCAAGTCCAGTCCAAGTCCAGTCCAAGTCCAGTCCAAGTCCAGTCCAAGTCCAGTCCAAGTCCAGTCCAAGTCCAGTCCAAGTCCAGTCCAAGACCTCATCATCATCTACCTGCATGCCAAATTTCAACCCGATCCCTCTAGTGGTTTGGGCTGTGCGTCGATAGATCACTATGTCAGTCAGTCAGTCCTTTCAGACCCCCCCCCCCCCCCCCCCCCCCCTTCAGATCCCCTTTGGTCCAGACCTTTGAGTTTTATATATTTAGAAGATACTTTTCCGGCATAAAAGTACCCACTGTGGTGCCCAGGATATTAAAGAATAATTATACCAAGTTTCATCGTAATCGAACCGGTAGTTTTTGCGTGATGCCTGAACAAACAGACAGACAGACAGACCGACAGACAGACAAAAATTTTTTTAATCACATTTTAGGGTTCGGTGTCGGTCTATTAACAACACCCCCCGCCATTTATTCTTTTGATATTTTCAATGTACAGAATTTTCACTTTTTTTCAGATTTATAAGTATAGATTTTCAAAAATCATCTACGTACACGAACTTTGACACCAGTTATCTCAAAAATTTTATATTGTAAGACGCTAAGCGTACAAATTACGGGGAAAACATCTTCATTTAATCAGCTATGCAACGAGGTACAAAAGTTTCACAAATTAATGTTTAAAGGTGCCAATGAAACAGTCGATAATGTTGACAGAGGTCGAATTTGAAAATTGTTGAAATATTTTAAAATTATGTGATAATCGAATTAATTAACTGGTTTATGTTATCCCTTTATATGCTTATTTTATTTGTATTGCCGTAATTTGTATGCTTAGTGTAATATTAAAATTTTGAGATAACTGGTGTCAAAGTTCGTGTACGTAGATGATTTTTGAAAATTGTTAATAATCTTCTTACTTTAACTTTTAACTGATTGATATTTTAGAAAATTTGGTTACATCAATAGGTGTGTTAAAGTATTAGGTAGCCAATGGAATAGCTATGAAAGCCACTCAATTAGAAAATTCAGAGATAAGTGATATTTAGTGACGAGTTTTGTGAAAGATTAAAAAAAACATGAAAATCGGTTTTTCTCGGATTCCATGAATTTTCGCCTAGGCTTTATGGGGTGCTTAATTGTTGCAAATGGGTCACACTATCACGCCCTGGAAGGAACACGTCGAGTTTCCCTGTCACCCTGTATACAAACTTCCCGACATCAGTCGTTGGGCAATTGCCCGCCAGACACAACACCCGTCTGGTCGGAGGATCCTCCCTTTTCTATAGAGTATGAGTGAACTTTACACCCTGTTCCTCATACCTCTAAATAACTGTTGGTTAAAATCCATGCTCTCTATAGTGTTCATACTCTAACGGCTAACCGATGTAACAATTCTGTTCTGGATTGGCACAAGCTATTAACCACTCGGCTCGAGTCAATCTAACTTCGCTGTACAGTGAGGATTTCGGGATAGGTAGGTGAATGACAATTGATACGTACAGGACGTATCAATTACAATGTTTCGGATTGTTAGCCAGTTTGTGTGGGGAGATTTTGGTGTTAGTCGCAAAATGTGGAGAGATTTACGGCCTATTTTAATGCCAGGATAGGCACTATCTGCCTCAATTGTACAAGACCGGATTTGTAGTGAATTATCTAACAGTTAATTTATCGTGATATTATTCGGAGTTGGTGAAGCACTTTATAATTCTTTAAATAATAACATTATATGTAAATCGAAATCGCTTTTCATGTCTGTCTGTATGACCGGTTCTTCTTCTAACGGATTTTGACATAACATTCTAACATCATCAATTGCCTAGCCTTTTCCCAACGTAAAATTCCAACATAATTGTAATATAGAGGTGTAAAGTTCACTCATACTTTATAGAAAAGGGAGGATCCTCCGACCAGACGGTTGTTGTGTCTGGCGGGCAACTGCCCAACGACTGATGTTGGAAAGTTTGTATTTATGCTAATTGCGCGGTAAACTTTGCTTGCGAGATGCAGGATTTGCATATCAGTATCAGTATGACGTGTTGTTCGCATGTGGCGTTGTACAGACAGCTACAATAATAATAATACAAATCTAGAAGTTTCACCAAGTCGTATAAACCGTGCGAAGCAGGGGCAGGTAGGTCACTAGTGCGCAATAAAGTGAAGAAAAGGTTTCATGTAAATTATACGCTAAAAGTTGCAAAGCGATGCTGCAAAGAGAAGATGAATGAGCCAGTAAAAACAAATGAAACACGTTTCTTATTAGCTCAAGACTTGAGATTTATGATTTATATTTGGCTTAGTAGCGCAAATGTGTACTGGCGTTAGAGTCAAGCAACATGCCAAAATTAACATCTATCTCATTTTTGACTGTAATGTTGTGGCTGTAAAGTTTATTTGTAGGCTTTGCTCTCTAAACAAGTCTTTACCCTCAACCCTGCATCTGTCGAGCTTTTTAATTTTATGACCAGATGAGATTGAACATTTATTCTGAGATTATATAAAACATCTCAGGTCTAACGTTTTTTATTTGTATCACCAGTCTAGTGCTGGACACAGACCTCTCCCATGCTTTGCCACAAGGCAAATCAAATCGAAAATCAAAAGTCATTTATTCAATTTAGGCTGAGAATCAGCACTTTTCGAACGTCAAAATTACAAAAGACAGTCCCCCAAAAACGCCCACCCTAGTGCTAACGCTGGGAAGAAGAAGTGGCGCAACAAACTCCTCAGAAGCACAGCTGTCTGTTCAGTTAGAAAATACTTGATACTTGATTATATACAATACTAGGTGTTAAATAGTTAACATTACAAGACTCAGAACATAAAATTAAATTATTTGCCATATGTCAGCTAGCCACGCCAATTTACCAACAAATGTAATAAAAACTATACGTACTCAAGCTAAAAAATAATTAATTAAAATGTAAATAAAAACTTACTATCTAAATAAAAGCCTCCAGGCATAAAGGGCGTGACAGCTTACATATTTTGGCATTGCTGAATGCTGGGTTCTGTTCCCATAGATGTCACTTGAAGTCACAAATGTTAACTAGGACCATCGGAGTAAAATAAATAAATAAGTTAATACTAATAACAATAACCTGTCAGTAAGCTAATTCTGGAGAAAGAACATCAACATTGTCTTGCGTTAATTAGGGCGACCAACTAACAACTTATCGTGTAAGTAGTCGTTGATGGAATAGTCCGCTTTCCGAATCCAGTCTGTTCCAGCCACCTTTTTGAATTCGTCTGTCCATCTAGCTAGGGAGCGTCCCACATTACGCTTGCCAATACGCGATATTCTCTGTCCTAACTTTCATATATTCGCTAATTATGAATAAACCCTTTAAATGTATAAAAAGAGTTCACTCCCCTTACCTCCATAAATAATGCATAATTGAGTATTAAAGTAAAATAATTAACAGCATTTAATATTCTGAGCACAGAGCATTTGATGACGAATAGCCGTTCTTAGCCCCTGTCAAATGGGCCACGTTCCACCAATGTAAATTAGTTATGAGTGATACACTGAGCTTGGGGTTATACAACCTGAGGTTTAAAAGTTAAATTGGCAGTTAAGGCAAGTTAATTAAGGCAAAATTAGGGTAATAAATTTAGTAGTGGGCACCGCTACGGATATATGCTACTCGTAGCGTTTTCGTAGCACGTTGATAGGCTACGAGATTCGTAGCTCTCGTCGTAGTAATAGAGTAGAGATGTAGTTTTTTGTACGTGTAGCCTAGAATTTATAATTGTACGGGATTCTATTAACTGACTCGTTGGTCTAGTGGTTACAAGGGCTACTGGCTGAGCGTGAGGTCTTCAGTTCGATTCCCTGGTCGGGAAAAGTGTTATTGTCTTACCCCATCTGATTTTTTTCACTAGCAGCTCGGATTCTGAATTTGTGCGCGGTTGATGGCAAAAGCCTCGCTCCTTGTTACATGGAACTTAAAGCTGCTGCTGCTGCTGTACTTAGTACAGATCTGCCTAACCCTTCGGAGAATCCAGGCGCTTATGGTATGTTCTATTGCTAATTAGATGTCAAACCAAACCATTGCCGCTATTGGTAATGGTAAATTATATTTATTTCTATGAATTAATTAAAAAAAACCCTTTTACATGACAAAAATTAATACCATTTATGTACAGACGTCAGCACATCAAGTTACTACAATCTGTCAAATTTCTTCAATAGATTTTCAACTTTATCGTTAAAGCATTAAGGTTCAAGGTTGATTGAGAAAATTTTACAGTTTCGGGTAGCTTGACCTGCTGGCGTTTGTACACACATAATATAAACAGACAAGAAAAAACAGAAGAGAAAAATAGGTACTAAATAAAATTAGATAAGTTCAATGTTTCCTATCCGATTACTCTGAGAAAAAAGACCAAAACAAACTCAGAGGTCCTTTCGTAGCCAAGGTTTTGTAGACAGCTTTTTACAACTGCAATTTTGCCGTTGACCTAATTGAGCAACACACATACAGTCACAATCCGAGAGTTTTGAAGGATATTCCTAATCCAATGCTTCATAGGTTTGAAAAATTCGTCTGCTCAACAACGTAAACAACGCAATGAACTTGGGTGAACTGTCAAAATGTAACTCATTGCGATCAATTTTCATTTTGTGTTATGCAGTTACCCCCCTGGGAAAAAAATGGGTCAAAGAATAATAACTATTATTGGTAACTATTAAGGTATAGTATCGCCGGGCGGCCAAGGTGGCTGCTAAAAGAGGCGCCAAAAATCAACAATAACAGGCTTTCATCGCAACAAGGAAAGCAACTTATAGCACATTTTTAAGTTCAACATTCTCAAGGACATTTACATCCTCAAACAATAAAAAAAAATGTTCAAGGAAAAAAAGGTTTCACAACTCATTTGCTCGTGTGTAACCTTTACAGCGCTTACAGCGATTGTATAAAGCGCTTTCAAAATGAGAGTCAGTTCATTTAACATATTAGGTTAACCGCCGCTTCAGCGGATTAGCTGCTTTGTGTATTAAGTTAAGAATTTGCATTGTCGTTGTTTGGTAAGCTGATAATGTATTTTAATCTCGTTAATGAAATATCTGAGTATCCCACAACACTAAGTTTTACAGGACTAACTGAATTACTGTAAAGGTTGTCTGCAAAAGGGAACCTTACATCATCTGGGTGTTTTTCTATCTATAATATGTATGTATTTACAAAAAAAAATGTATATAAGTAGTTTATCAGCCATCTTGTTACCATAACACAAGCATTAGGTTGCTTAGCTTGGGACTAGATGGCGCTGTGTGAAATGTCCAGGGATATTATTATTATTATTATTCCATCATGCTCGTTGGTAGAAAAATGACTTTGGTACCTTTCGAATTTATAATTAGTTCATAGCCTACCCCATAATTATATGTTCCGGTACGGTTTGCGCGACCACCGCTAACAGTAGGTACAGTCAACAGCAAAAGTAGATGATCAAAATCAGAAATTCAATACTAATGAACGGAGTTCGCAACTATATGGCAGCTGTACTAGTATAGTAAATGTTTGGTATAATTTACAATCACATACTTTTGAATCACTTCGACGCCACATATTTTTGACGCGAACTCCGTTCATTAGTATTGAATTTCTGATTTTGATCATCTACTTTTGCTGTTGACTGTACCTAATGAAATTAAGTTTTAGGTAATGTTCATTATATGCCATAAGTAAATCATTAACATTATTGGGCTTAAATGGATGGAGGCACTTCTGATAACAGGCTTCCCAACCTGAAAGCATTTGTGACTTCAAGTGACAGCTATGTGAACAGAACCCAGCAATGCATAAATATGTAAGCTGTCACGCCCTTTATGCCTGGAGGCTTTTATTTAGGTAGTAAGTTTTTATATACATTTTAATTAATTATTTTTTAGCTTGAGTACGTATAGTTTTTATTATATTTGTTGGTATATTGGCGTGGCTAGCTGACATATGGCAAATAATTTAATTTTATGTTCTGTTTCTTGTAATATTAATTACTTAACACCTGTATAAAATCAAGTATCAAGTATTTTCTAACTGAACAGACAGCTGTGCTGCTGGACAGTTTGTTGCGCCACTTCTTCTTCCCAGCGATAGCACTAGCCCTAGTAGTGAAGGGCGGGCGTTTTTGGGGACTGTCTTTTGTAATTTTGACGGTTGAAAAGTGCTGATTCTCAGCCTAATTTGAATAAATGACTTTTGATTGATTGATTAAAGACTATTTTGTAATAAACAATTTACAGCTATTATTGTAGACTTTACCAAAAGCATTACTCTAAGTAAACATACCGGGTGGCGGGGACATTGACGCGCAAACTGTAACCATGAATTCAGCACATGATTCTAACACTCTAGAGTAAAAAAAAATTGACGGTTATTAAAATAAAATCTGCCGTTTCATTGAAAAATACTCGACCAAATGTAGGTACTGAACAGCATTTTTTTATAAATAACCGACAAACATTTTCAACGCAGGGATTCAGAATCATGTACAGTCACGAGCAAAAGTATGTATACACTCAGCTTTGTTCAAAACCCCTTAACCCCTTAAACTCCTTTATTTTTTAATGAAATTTTATGTTGTTCTTATCTTAGCATTTTCGAACCTATAGGTATACAGGGTGGCAGGGACATCGACGCGCAAACTGTAACCATGGATTCACATGAGTTTAGACCCCATAGCGTCGAAATTTTTCGTCGGTTACTAAGAAAAAATATTGCTATTCCATACATTTCGACCGCGTAGGTATTGCACTTTTCTATGAAACAGAAGATTTTTTTTTGATAACCGACGAAAAATTTTGGCGCTATGGGATCTAAATTCATGGTTACAGTTTGCGCGTCGATATCCCTGCCACCCTGTATGTAATGTGTCGTATTTCAACGTTGCATTCGTTATTTTACGAAAAATTGCAATTTAAAGTTGCCAAGTGTTGACATATTGGTGCTCGTGACTGTACTTACTAAATCCACGGTAACATGTTGTGCGTCTATGCCCTGCCACCCGGTATTTTTTAATGGCAATAATATGTTGTTATTGCAAACATAAGGAATCTGCTGCACATATGTTTAACATAATGAAAGTATTAAACAGGGGTCACCTTGTTGGGAGGTTTGTGGAGCACACGGTTGGTGTTTGCGTCCACACTGTTTACAACAAGGCTCCCACCTCAGTTTGTTGTCGATTCTTTGTTTGGAAGCACGCGTTGCGATATGGCTCCTTATTTAACTAAACTTCAAAAAGTTGGCGTGGCATTAGCACTTGTGTGCGCAAGTGAGGAGAAAAAAGAAAAGAATTTGTATGAAGCGAAAATTTCCCACCCAACTTTTTTTTGGCCCGTGTCCTTATACGTTTCTGAAGATAGGTCCCAAAGACAGGGCAGGTCCCTATAGAGTTCAATAAACTCACTAATAATTTCTTTTTCCCGCGTAGACGCCATTTTCGTAAACACAGTTCGTAAATATGTGCGTAACGTGCGGACGCAGCGGTTGCTGCTGCGCAACTGCCCTTGCGTGGTGTACAACAAGCGTTTACACTGTGGAATACGTGTTTACAACGGCGGCATCCACACGCGGTTGGCAGAGAGGTCCGTCCACAGAGGTTGTTGAAGGTCAAACGAATTTTTGTTGCAAACAAGTGTTTACACTCAAGTGACGCGTGAGCAGTCAAGGCGCATGCACGTACGCTTGGACCGCATTTTACTATCGCGTTCTTTTCCATAATCATATGTATATTACAATGTTTATTGTGATAATTAAAAATGGATGAATTTGATGATAATTTTGCCTCTAGTGGCGGTGAAACAATGGATGAGGAACCAATAATTGAATGTGAACAACAACTTAATAGTATTTCGACTAATGAGAGGAGCACGAATGAAAAGGGTGAACAACAACTTAAGACCACTTCAACTGAGGAGACGAATAAGAGAAATGAAAGGGAGCAACGACTTGCAGAGAAGAGAGGTAGACAGGATGAAGATGAGATAATAGAAGAAGACGGATTTGTGACAGTAAGAAGGGGACATAAAAAGGCTAACCGAAAAAATTCAACTAGTGACAAAAGAAATGAGAATAACGATGAGGCCAGAAAGTCTAAGGTAATCGTATCAGTCACAGGAAAAGAAATAATATTACCAAAACAATTTGGGATGGCAAAACTTTTACGTTCACAAAATATTGAAAATGTATTGAGAATCGTATATAAAAATGCGTTTAAGGTCTTAATTTACTTCAATAACAAGGAAGATGCATCGAAGTTAATAAGTTGTGACAAGCTGATGGATCTAGGATACAGAGTACAGATGACTGACGAGGCTAACCTTTGTTACGGAATCCTTAAACAAGTGGATTTAGAAATGGAAGAGAAAGAAATTTTAGAGAACGTTACATGTGAGTACGATGTCATATCAGTAAGAAGACTAAAAAGACAATCTGATAATGGAGAATGGGTCGCTTCTGAAACAATCAGAATTTGCTTTAAGGGTAACATTTTACCACCGTACGTATATGGTTACGGCTGTAGATTTAAAGTGGAACCTTACACTTTCCCAGTGTCCCAATGTTCAGTATGTTGGAGATTTGGTCACCTGTCAAAGTCATGTCCAATTAAGAAACAAGTATGTCCGAAATGTGGTAATGATCACCCAAATTGTGAGACCGAAAAATACATTTGTGTAAATTGTAAAGGATCACATATGGCCTTATTCAAAAAATGTCCCGTTTTCTTAAAAGAAAAGGAAATTAGAATAATTATGATGGAGAATAGCTGTAATTATCGGAAGGGACTTGAACTATATTTAAAAAAAAAAGAAACACAAAAATTAAACGATGAAAGACACCACAATTATATACAAGAGAGCACTCAACTATCGGTTGTCAACTCGCGAGATGAGTCAGCGCAAGATAGGCTTGAGACATCTTACCGGAATGTACTTGTCACAGAGGCTCTCGTTCATAATGAAAGAGAAGTCAATCAGATGGAGATAGAAGATCAACAGAAACACACTCAAAAAAAGAGGGTACTTCAAAATAAGCAACGGGAAGGAGTGACTCAAGAGGTAAACACAACAACACGACATCCACGCCAACAAGAAAAAAATCCGGAAGAAAGTTGCAATAGTCGGCTACAAACCGCAAATCTGGAGAAGGAAAAGAACCCTGGTTCTGAGGAATTAAAAAAAACTTTTAGTATGTTCAGTATTTATAATAGAATCCGAGAAGTATGGTTATCTGAGGGTAATTGTTTCGCTAAATTTAAACAACTAGTTAACCTGTTTATAGAAATATGTAGTCAGTGGTTTTTTAAGGTTCTGAGTGGAGATGATCTATGGAAAAATATTGTGTCTATGTTTAATAATGGCTAATGAATCTAATAATATGGTTTCACTCAATATAATGCAGTGGAATGCACGAAGCTTGCGACCAAAACGTAATGAATTAGAACTTCTATTGCAACAAGATAAAATACACATTGCGTTAATATCCGAAACATGGTTACAACCGGAATCGCATATAAACATAAGTGGCTATAATATCTTTAGAAATGACAGGATCGACGGATACGGAGGAATAGCTATAATTTCACATAAGTCGATTAAAGTACAACCAAACTTTGTTAATATTAATAATTCGGGAATAGAAATAATGTCAATTAAACTTTTGAACTGTAACCAAATTAAAAATATCGTACTGATATACTGTCCGTCATCGGTACGTACAAGTATATCCGATTGGGAACAAGTATTCTCATTAGTTCCCAGCAAATGTATTGTAGCAGGAGATTTTAACGGCCATCACGCCACTTGGTCGTGTAAGGCTGATGCGAGAGGTATACAAATCTATGACTCCGCGTTAGATAATGGCTTCATTTCTCTTAATGACGGTAGCGTAACAAGAATTAGTTCTGTCGATAGTATTATACAACGAAGTTCTCCCGATGTGACATTCGTTTCTACAGACTTGTCGCATTTATTAAATTGGAATGTTATGAATGAGTGTTTAGGGAGCGATCATTTGTGTGTTAAGATCATATATAAATACAGTAGTAAAGCACACTCTGTTTATAATACCAAAAAACGGAATTTTAAGTTAGCAAAATGGTTAGAGTATACTAAGTATTTAGAGAATTATTTGCTCCAACCTGTTGAAACCGTCACTGTACAATCCATGTATGACCACTTTATTAAGCAGATGGAGAAAGCCGCAGATCAGTTCATACCTTTGATAAAGGTATGTGATAAACCAAGTAACAGATTTCGACCTAAGCCTTATTGGACTCCAAAGCTTTCTCATCTTGTTGCACAACGAAGACTGGCCTTGAAAAATTTTAGAAGCAACCCTACACCCGATAATCTAACCGTCCTTGAACAAATAGCAGAAACTGCGAAAACAGCCATACAGCAGTCTAGAAAAAATGATTGGCAAACATATTGTAGCAGCATTGATGAACAAACATCTAGCTCCGATATGTGGAAACGTATGGGGTGGGTTAAGGGAATTCATTCTTCACGATCATATGTTTCCAATGAACAAAAACTCGAACTACTTTGCAATCTTGCTCCCGATTATACGTGTCGACAGCCCTATCGCAGTTTTAAATCAAATAATACAGAATTAGATAACAGTTTCACTATACAAGAAATGACTCATTGCTTTAAGCGAAAAGACACAGCACCTGGCAACGATGGTATAACATATTCACTTATCTTTCATCTTTCAACTGTCAGTCAGCTGTACTTATTAAAATTATATAATAATATCTTTAGTACGGGGGATATTCCAAACCAATGGCGCGACATACTGGTGACGCCCATTCCTAAAACCGGCCCTAATAATAATAGTCTTAAACTACGGCCAATTTCCTTAATATCTTGTGTATGTCAAATTTTTCACTCAATGTTGACGAAACGACTTGAATGGTACATAGAGAAAAATAAATTGTTATCTCCGTACACGTCCGGATTTAGAAGAGGGCAGTCATGTCAGGATTGTCTGGTTAAATTAGTAAGCCAGATTTATGTAGGATTTTCGCATAAGATTCCTACTATAGCTTGTTTTTTAGATATTTCAAACGCTTATAATAATGTATCAGTAGACGTACTGATTAATACTCTAGATGAAATAGGTGTTGGGCAAAAAATATGTCAATATCTATGGAGCTTCCTAAGTCAAAGGCACCTTATGATGAAAGATGAGACTGATCAGCATAATTATTTTATAAGGTATACTGATAGAGGTTTGGCACAAGGAGATCCAATTTCTCCCCTTCTTTTTAATGTGGTCACAATGACTTGTTTCCATAAGATAAAAAATGTGGATATGTGTCAATACGCGGATGATTTTGTTTTGTATTGTTCTTCTAGAAATCTTAGTCAAAGTGAACATGAATTTCAAATAGCATTAAATACATTTTGTAATATTTTGGATGATATGGGTCTAGAATTATCGGCAACTAAGTCTAAAGTATGTATTTTCACTAGGGGGTTCAGAAAATTAGAAATAGATTTAAACATAAATGGACATAGTTTACAGTTAGTAGATAATTACAAGTATTTGGGAGTGTGGTTAGACAGGTCATTGCGTTGGAGTAAACACATCAATATGATAGCTGAAAAAGTACAAAGGAGTTTAAGTTTACTCAAAGTCCTAGCTGGCACTGCATGGGGCCTGCACCCTAAACATTTGAGACATATTTACATAGCCTTGATCAGAAGTCGCATAGACTACAGCAGCTTTTTATATGATGTGAGTGCAAAGTGTCATCTAGACAAACTAAATAAAATTCAAAACCAGGCTTTGAGAATAATAGGAGGTTTTATCAAGACTACACCTATCCACGTTATGGAAAGTGAGCTTTGTGTAGTTCCGCTGCATTTACGGAGAAAATATTTAGGTTATAAGTTCTGTTTAAAGTCTAAGTCGATAGAAAATAATATTACCAATAATTTGCTAGAGGAGCTTCACGATCTTCGACATAATACTTATTGGAGAAATAAAAAGATTCCTCTACTAATTTCTTTATATAATGAAGTGAAACTAGATCATATAGCATCATCACATCCCTTGCTGATGTTTACTCTGAGGACATGGATGACCAATATTAATATTCAAGAAGTAATCATATGGGACTTAGATGTGGTGAAATTATCTAAACAAAGCTATAATAGTGATTTATTAAAATTTGAAGTAATTAGAGAGTTGCATTTGAAGTACCAGTACAACCAATGGCTTAGTATATTTACAGATGGGTCGAAGAGTATAGAAGGTCGTGGAGCAGCCTTTTATGTGCCAAGTGAACCAATAAATTGTCAAAGTAATTGCTTTAAAATAGATAAGAATGCGTCCATAATGACGTTGGAGCTTATTGCAATCTCTGAAGCAATTACGTTCTGTACCAGTAGTCAACATAAAAATATTGTTATTTGCACAGACAGCAAAAGTTCCTTACAACATTTAGCTCGATGCGCCTCTGGCCTCAGAGGTGTATCGCTAGCTTATGTTATTCTATCTAAGATAGATGAATTAATGCAAAAAGGTGTTACATTGAGATTGCAATGGGTTCCATCGCATATTGGATTACAGGGCAATGAAAAGGCTGACATGCTGGCAAAATATGCAGCTAAAAATGGAAAAGAAACTAATATAATTTTGGATTATTCAGAGGTTTTACCTAAATTTAAAAAAAAGTGTTATGATGACTGGAATGAATATTTTGACAAGCGTTCTTTAGACAAAGGGATTTGGTATAAAACCATGCAGGGTCGGCCTTTTCGTGTACCCTGGTTTGTAAATAGTAATTTAAGTCGAAAATTAGTTGTTACGGCTCATAGACTCAGATCTGGACACATTCCATGTAATAAGTTTGCGTTCATGATGAGGAAAACGAACTCTCCTAACTGTGTGGAGTGCGGAGTTGTTGAAGACTTGCACCACTTATTGATGGACTGTGTTCGGTACGAGTCTGGTAGAAATGCTTTGTTTAGGGACTTGAGGCTGAACAGACTTGAAGTAGGCACATTCCATAAAATCCTGGCTCAACCAAATGGCGATGATGCGAAGAGTCTGTTGAGGTTCATGGCCCAAATATGAGAAATGTGTAAGGTAAGGGTACGATGGGACTGACATACGCATTGCGATTATAAAAGTCCCTAAATAAATAAAGAAAAAAAAAAAAAAAAAAAAAGTGTTTACACTGTTGTAAACCGCCGGTGGAGATCGGTGTGGAGGGCTTGTTTACAACAGTCTGGCCGGGGTTTTATTGCGAAAAGAAAGGGAGTAGCCTACTCCGACTGAAGCCACAGAATATAATCATCATCATCGTCCTGTCCGAAAAGTCTGACTACCAGTATTACCAAGGGGTTTCGTATTACCTAGTAACCAGTAGAGTTGTGGAGGTCAGATAGGCAGTCGCAAAATATTGTAAAATATAGGTAGATAGATAGATCTATACAACGTTTATTCAGTGCAACAAAAGACAAAATACAAGTTATAAAAAAAAACATCAAAAAAAGGTGAAACAAAAAAAAACAAAGATTAAAAAGCTAAATTGACCCATAGACACCTCGTACAAGTATATCTATAACGGTCGATCACTACTGGGCGGTGTGTGTCTCATGGTTGCACCAAATGGGAGTCCAGCTCAGCATGTGCCAGGTACAATACCTGACCGTGGTATTCTGCTGCATCCCGATAGTGACACATGGATGTCGAGAAGACACATTTGAGTTTCAACAAAATGGTACCTACATGTAAGTACCATTATAAGGTGGTAAGAACCCAATTAATTGACTCAGCTGCATCTTTTTTTACTGGAAGCCGACACCTACATAGTTGGGAAAAGGCTCGGCAGATGATGATCATCATCTTCCTGCACATGTCCCATGTTACTTGAGGTGGTCGGCGCAACATGTTTTCTTCTTTCATTTGACGGCATGGTTGGCGCAGTGGTTAAGCGATTGACTGCTGCGCTTCGTGTCGCGGGTTCGATTCCCGCACGGAACAAATATTTGTATGGCCTACAAGTAGTTGTTCCGGGTCTGGCTGTTTGTGTATGTGAGTTTAAATGTTTGTAAACGCACCCACGATACAGGAGAAATTCTATGTGTGGGGCAACGTTTTTTTAAAAAAATAAAATGAAAAAAAATCTCCCCTGTCAACCGTCACGCCATCATTCAACCACGAAGCCATAAAGAATACAAAGTAGATTTAAAACTAAAATGACATTTGTAAAACTATTCGTTAGCAATAAAACATTTCATCGTGGTAGCATCTGAAGCAATCACTATAAACTGCAAGCTTTACACAAGACTAAGGAACAGATCTAACAGTTCTCTTCAATCGGTATATCGTTTACAACTTGGAAATAAAACAAGTTTACGAGTTGAGTAAACAAATGAAATGTGTTTTGTTTTTGTATTGTTTTGATTCTTTCTTTGAGTTTAGTGCTTATGTTAGTAAGGGCTGATTTCACCAAAGTCGGATATCTTTTATCTATGGAATAAAATTAACGTCTGACGGTTCTAGTATTGAAAGCTGTAAAAATGAATTCAATTATTTCAAAACTAGTGACCTGGCTCGTTTTTTGCATGGTTTTAATGACTTGTAAAATTCGAGATTTGTGTTCTAACTCCACGAAGGTAAGTCAAAAATAGCAAAAACGACTGGGTGTTATAAGTTTGACGTGTCTCTCTGTGTGTGTATGTCTATCTGTGGCATCGTAGCTTCCGAACGGATGAACCGATTTTGATTTTGTTTTTTTTTGTTTGAAAGGTGAATTTGTCGGGAGTATTTTAAACTTAAACAGAACGTTAGGCTAATAATTAGTGCGGTCTCCCGACGGGACAACATTTAATCAAAAAATTTCATACGTAGGGTCATAATTTCAAGGTTATTTTTTTCTTTTAAAGGGTTTCACGTTTATACCTTTTTTGTTCTATTTGTGGCTATTTTTTAATAGTTTTTTTAAAAATTGTGTTAGGATTTTTACTTTCATACTATTTTTATTATTATTTTGTGTCGGGGGTTTTTTTAAACTTTTTTATACAAATAAGCTGATCGGAATAAATTCTTTTAATTATTGTAAAAAACGTTTTAAACACAGACAGAGACGAAAAACAACTTTATCTTATACTATTGACGTGAACATAGATAACGTCACGGCAGTTTCCCCGAAGGTGTAGGCATATGTGGTCGGTACCCCCATATTTTGCCAGATAAGCTGTTGCATGTAACTAATAGGGGATGGTCCTATTGCTATAAACCAGTCACAGAACCAGACTCCAGTGAGAAATTCCCACTTGAAAGACCCAACAATAATATTGTTTTTGTTTAAAAAAAAAACGTTGCTCCACTCTAGGAATTTCTCCTGTATCGTGGGTGCGTTTACAAACATTTAAAGTCACATACACAAACAGCCAGACCCGGAACAACTACTTGTAGGTCATACAAATATTTTTACCGTGTGGGAATCGATCCCGCGACACGCAGCGCAGCAGTCAATCGCTTAACCACTGCGCTGACCGTGCCGACAATTCTCGACCCGAGACTAAAAAAATTGGTTTCATAAAAGCTACGAGATGTTTCCTTCGGTTTATTCATCATCACCGCTTGCCTTTATCTCAATTTATTTTGTGGTCGGTACAACATGTCTTTTTCTTCCACACTTCTCTATCAGTCGTCATCTCGGTAGTCATCTGGTTTCTAACCAATTATCATCATTCACACATTCCATCCATCGTTTCTTTGGTCTTCCCCTACTCTTATAGCCCTCAACATTCATACTAAAAACTTTCATAAGGTTTAATAATACTTACAAAATTAAAAACTGATCTTCCTCACACAGTAACAGTATTGCAGTCTTTTTAAAGGACGGAAAAGTATTTAAAGAACGAAATAAAAACCGAAACCTTTACAAAGCCATTTAACAAATTTCGGTCCATTAAAAAAGTTAAATTTTCCCTCGGAATAGGTATGAAGATAATAGCGTAATTATTTTCACACAACTCTGAAACAAATGGGGGCACTTAAAAGTAAGTTGAAATAGAGTATAGACATTATCTTTTTAGGCATCAAAGTATTACAGACACATTAAGCTGTCTCATTACACTCATTTCTGTTTCAGTTAGTCGTGTTTTGATAATCATGTCCCGTTTATAAATTGGTTGAAAGTCAATCTGCTGATCTATCCTGTAATTTAAAAAAAAACCGACACTCGATCCCTTCGAGCGCGAGCTCCGTGCCATTATCTATAAAAATCACGTCTGTTGTATGGGAGCCCCCCCTTAAATATTTATTTTATTTTAATTTTATTATTTATTATTAAAGTGAAACTCCACTGAGTATTTTTGTGAATATTTCAAGTGCCTACCTGTTGCCATTATTGATGTCGAGAAATAAATAGCAAAAAAATGCGTTTGTTGTATGGGAGCCCCCTTAGATATTTATTTTATTTTGTTTTTAGTATTTGTTATAGCGGCAACAGAAATACATAATTTGTGAAAATTTCAACTGTCTAGCTATCGCAGTTCCTGAGATACAGCCTGGTGACAGACAGATAGACGGACAGACAGCGAAGTCTTAGTAATAGAGTCCCGTTTTTACCCTTTGGATACGGAACCCAAAAAAAATGCTCTTGACCTTGATCACGTCTGATGGAAAGCGATGGTTAAGGTCTATGATAGAACGAGCGTGCGCAGAAGATGCCTGTTCACTCTTACTTTGAAGGCAGACGGGTTACCTGTGGAGGGAACACAGACAGAGAGTCTTCTTCTTCATCGTCTCGCTGGCATGACTGTATTTTAAATGTTGTTAATACACAGAGAGTGAAAACTTAGGTGAAGTCAGCTGTCATTCGGCCTGATGCTAGGGATTTGATAATATTAACAGCCCACTTGGAGCTTCCTTTACCTATGTGTTCACGTCGTGATGTTGACAGAATAGATGGTTTCACAAGTATTTATATTTTTTGGAAAATTTGTCTTTTTTTTTTGCATTCACTTTGAAACACTTTGAGGGACACTAGACCCATAGGCGTAATAACAATTAAAATTCTATTGCACCTCGTTCAGTATCTTTCAATAAATTTGTCTATTCTTTTATAAAATAAGCAAAATGGCTGATTTCTTGATAAACATATTTATTAGAAAATCTGCCAATGTGCATGTAATCACTCGAATGAATGAAATGAATGAGTTTAAATTAAAAATTAAATTTTCAATGAGGAATAAGTGACAATCCATTGTCCAAAATAATTGAACACCACGATTGTTATTACGCATTTTCGCCAACCATTGAAAAAAATAATGAGAGGAAATCCTCAAATTGTTGTGTAACTGTCAGCCGAACCGCTCAAGAAGGAAATTACTTATTTTTGTACCTCTTTGACGAATTCTATCAAACTGGCGAGGTAAAGGTAGGTAACCCAGTAATTACCAGACCAAAAATATTTGCTTCTACAGTCCGGCCGAAGAGATAAATGATAATGATAAATGATTTTATTTTGTAAGTAGGTTTGTACAAACACTTTTACACGTCAATCATATTTTAAAACTAGATGAGGTCGACGTTTCCTATCTGACTAGTCTGAGAAGAAAGGCCGAAACAAACTCAGACGTCACAGTCTCTTTTAAAATCCAGACATAATCTTTGGTCAGATCATATGAAGACCATGTAGGTCGATGTCTGAGATGGTCTTTTGAGAGAATGCGTTCTTGACACCTATCAGTTTGTGTGACCTATGAATGCATGACTGTGTAAAAGAGCTGTATGCTAAGGTGTAAGTGAGACAGATGACGTATGCCAGAGATGTATGCTTGGGTTGACCTGGACGATATCTAAAAAGGTAGAAGAACAGTAGCTTTTGATACACAGACTGAAAGACGGTATTTTTATCTGTGATGTTATTTTTTGTTTTATACGAGGGCTTGGCTATGTAATAACAGCCGCACGTTCCGATCGGTCAGGTTAAGCTACACTTGCCGCGGTTGGTCCGTGGTTGGGTGACCATCTTTACATAACAAGACCCCTACATGCCTCGTTATCATGCACGTTAATCCGTTGGTCCTGGCTGTCATTCGTGGATCTTTGACAGTCGTTACGTGTCGTCAGAAGTCCGAAACACTGACAACCAGTCTTACCAAGGAGTATCGTATTACCCAGTCACTGGGTTGTGGAGGTCAGATAGGCAGTCACTCCATGTAAAATACTGGTATTCAGCTGCATCCGGTTAGACTGGAAGCCGACCCAACATAGTTGGGAAAGGTTTGGCAGATGATGACTGGTTTATTTTTACCATAAACCAGACACCAGTTTTGTGATATTTTAAGTTCTTTTCCTCTGACCTCAGCCCCTATTCCCACAAAAATATTCGAATTTCAACCTAGAGACTTCCAAGTAGACCTTTGTAAGCCACACGAGGCAAAAGACATTAAACTAGCTCGTAAAATTTAAATTCAAACTTTCTCAAAAACTCTAAAATGGAGCAAAAAACTTCATTACGCAGTAGAATCCATAAATTTTTATGATAAATGTAAAAAATTTGTTACTTTTTCCTCTGGCAGTATTAAATCGCAGGCAGGTGCAAGCCGCCATTACCCTGAGAGTCAATTAAAGCACCTAATGGTGATTGAATCCCGACTGGAATCTCATTACAGGCCAAGTTGGGGTTATTGGCGATGTGTCCGTTTTAAACTTTAACGTTTTATTCAAGAGAGTGGAAATTACGGTAATAATGGAACTTCACTGATGAGCGAATTTCATTAAATTATATTGAAACTATTAAATTCAACCTAAATACTTTGCGAAATAACCTTTTGAAGTATCGTTTGTTGTCCTTTGAGGCGCTCTGGTAGAGGTAAAATTTGTAGGAACTCGTTAAAATTATTTGTAAAATCCTTGATTAAAATGGAAATGATTTTTACATGATAGTTATCTTACCGAGGAGTATCGTATTACTCAATAACTGGGTTGTGGAGGTCAGATAGGCAGTCGGTTCATGTAAAATACTAGTCATGCATCCGGTTAGACTGGAAGCCGACCCCAACATAGCTGGGCAAAGGCTAGGCAGATAATGGTGAGTTTTTTTACAATTTCAATATAACATAGTGGCAGGCACTTGAAATAAGTTACAGAGCTGTGCCCACATTGGCCTGCTATAATTTTTTTAACGAGTCTTTTACATATTCAGAGCGATTAATTTTATTTACCATCACTAGTTTTTGAATATGAGAAACAAATATAGCCCTTTTGCGTTGCGTTTGAGCGCGATACCAATTCATATTCTTGTACATTTCTCGTTTGTTAAAAATATTCAGCGCCATATTTACGGGTGCTCGCTCATTGAGGCAAATACGTGAATGTGTTACATTTTCGTTTGTATTCACCTTTTGGAAAACCACTTGCATTCCGACTGAGTAGTTCTGTTTAAGCGTAAATGGAACTTTAACTTTGGGTAAAGTTTCTTTGTTATGTTTTTCAATTATAGCCAACAGTATTTTGAATTTTCTTTACAAAACTGTTAGCTATAATTAAAAAGTTGCGATGAAAGTCAAATTCTTCAAAGCCAAGCCAAATACCTATAAATGTACTTGCAAAAAAGGAAAATGTAGAAATGAGTACTTTTTGGCGCATCTGTTTTTTCCCTTCATTGATTTGTGCAGTTCATTATTTACCTAGGAAAGGTCTTGGGTGAGACTTATTATTTCCACTTTCAGATTTTTGACTGAATTGTTGTCTTGTTGCACGAACAGACGGTTTAAGTTGCTCATAAATTCACAGAGTGACCTGGATTTGCCGAGAATAATTTTGCGTGGATTTGACGCATGTTTCCCCCAACCCTTTCTTACTTTGTATTGTGTTTTATGTGTTTTTAACGTCATGTTTACCACAAATCAAATCAAGTCATTTATTAAAATAAGGCTGAGAATCAGTACTTTTCGAACGTCAAAATTACAAAACACAGTCCCCCATAAACGCTCGCCCTTCACCACTTTCTAGTGCTATCGCTGGGAAGAAGAAGTGGCGCAACAAACTCCCCAGCAGCACAGCTGTCTGTTCAGTTAGAAAATACTTTCGATTGTATACAATACTAGGTGTCAAGTAATCAACATTACAAGGCACAGAACATAAAATTAAATTATACACAAATAAACGTATTTTCTTTCTTTCTGTCTCAAGTTTTGGCAAGTGCAGCTCAACATCTTTTGATCAATACCCACAGCTGATAATAACTCTCCTCATTAGTACACTTCTGCTTATAATTAGGCTCCAAAGAGAACTACAGCTCTCATAATACCAGTCCTTTTGAAGCCTCCTGCGGGATCTAGCGCGAAGTAGCACGGTAATAGTTTCCATTTGAGCCGGAGATGCGTAACGAGGCTCTTCTTAGCGGCTGAATGAAGGGCCTCTTTTCGTATTCATATGCTCCCACGTGCTTCGGCGGAGTGGGAACGGGGCTCGAGGTTTGAAGGTAGAGACTTCCAGCGAGATGGAAACGGTAAGGTGGAATAGTTGTTGTTTATCTATATTGTTTTTGTTTATCTATATTTCTTGTTTATGTATATTCATTTCTTGTTTATCTATATTTCTTGTTTATCTATATTTCTGGTCCCCAAGATACAGGCGCCGCCTAGTTTGGAGACCGCCGTAAAGATCCAAATGATGATCGCTAACAGTTATAGACCGACGCCGACGCTAAGTTAATTATAAGGTAATATTTGTAAAATTGGTTTAATACATTTATTATAGTCCGCCGTGTCGATTTTGAGAACGGCGATCCTTGCCAATTATTATTTTCTACTGTGCCTAATAATTATGACTCACCAGGCCGAATTTTGTTCTAAATACCCGGTCACAACTAATGCAATAGAGTTGGCCGGCAGAGTTAAAGGTAGGTGATTTATCAATATCATTTTTATTTTCAGATAAATATCCATAGGTAAATTTAACACTTATAGTTGAAAGTAGGTACAAATAGAATAAAAATAAAATATAAAATAAGATAAAATCACAAACATATAAAAATCAATCAAACTCAAAATTAAAAATAATCAAAATTATTATTTATGCAATATTTCAACCTAGTTAATAATACTGGCAGGTAGTTCCAAAGATTAGCGCGTTCAAAAAAACCAACTCTTCATCAGAAGATAGATATACTCGTATGTATAAGATAGATATACTCGTATGTATAAGATAGATATACTTGTATGTATAAGATAGATATATTCGTATGTATAAGATAGATATACTTGTATGTATAAGATAGATATACTCGTATGTATAAGATAGATATACTCGTATGTATAAGATAGATATACTCGTATGTATAAGATAGATATACTCGTATGTATAAGATAGGTATACTCGTATGTATAAGATAGATATACTCGTATGTATAAGATAGATATACTCGTATGTATAAGCAAACTCTTCTAGTACCTAAAGACCTATTCACACATAGTTTATCACGATCTAGCCTCTGAGTTTTAAAAGGAAATAGCCGTTTAGCCGATATTCGCCCGTGGCTTGCGTCCTACCACTCTTAGCTCTGCCCCGTCGACCCCTAGATGAACGCCGTATGAACAAAATGCAATCTCTCCCGCCGCCGCTTCAAAGATAAAAAAGATACATCTACTAACATTCTTACTACCTACAAAATAAGGTTGAGTTTGGCTTGGTAAAGCGGCAGTTAGCTTGGTTTCGTTTGAGATTTTAAAATGTATGTTGTGAATAAAGGTTTTGTAGGTTATCAAATGGACACTGGACCATTGAGCTGTTCTATTTTGGCGCGGGTTCGTTATTGCAAAATGTTTGTTTTCATGCTCCACAAAGGTTTTAGTTTTCGAATACCACTTTTTGTTAATCATTCCGAATTCGTTTGCTGCAACTACTACACTATTTTTTACAAAAAAAATATTCGAAATGGATATTAATATGGATACATGATGGCTGGTAACAGCTGGATGAGAGTTGCCGAAAATCGAGTTGAATGTCGTGCAATAGGAGAGTGGTATATCCAGCAGTGGACTGCTATAGGCTAATGATGATATGATGATAACGTAAAGCATTACGAGACACAGAATAAAAACAAACTATTCTCAAGCAAAAAATAATAACTAGAAAATCAACATTCATTCAAGTAACTACTCATAGGAGCTATTTTAATGCTTCACCTTTAAATATCCATTGAACTAGACAGTAGCTCATACATTTCTCAATTTCCTTTCACTCTTTACACGGCCCTACTTACTGAAATAAAAATAAAAAAAGCCTTTTTAAATATTCATAATACACCGATATAGGGAACATGGGAATCCACTCAATATTCGCTGCGTGAATACATGGTCTACTCAGAAGCGATTCGCTTATATCTTGGAATATGTTGACGAGGATGGGACTAGGTGTGATAATATCTCAAATCGTTTATTGCAATAAACTAAACAAACTAAAACCATAATGTACAATTACAGGTGGTAAATAAAAGAAAAATAATAGAAACAATTATGGACCCTATCGGGCACAGCAAATTTTAAATAGGTTGAGAGAGGAAGAGCGCTTTATTAATTTTGTAATTAAGTTAGAATTATTTTATATCCTATTCATTATTTCATACCTATATATTTATATTTCCATTCATTCACATAGTCTTATAATATTTTATATGCTGAGGGCCAATAGTTATTGTATAGGTCGTGAATAATGCGAATTTGGTACGCGAAAGTGGAGCAAATTTTTCCATGATCATGATTTATTTTGGGGCAATTATGTACTTTTAGGTTGAATGAATACAGAAAATTTGTTTATTCAAAGTCAATCTACATAGCCTTTTTCGATATTGTTGGGATCGGCTTCCGGTCTTACTGGATGCAACTGAATACCATTATTTAACATGGAGTGAATGCCTATCTGACCTCCATAACGTGGGTAACACGATACTCCTTGGTAAGACTGGTTGTCAGACTTTTGGGCTTCCGACCACCCGTCGCGACCGTCAAAAATCTACGAATGACAGCCGGGACCAAAAGCTTTACGTGCTTTTCGAGCCACGGAGGGGTCTCAATTTATAATGGTCACCCATCCACGAATCGACTGTGGCAAGCGTAACTTAACTTTAGATCGACCCGTACGGCTGTTATCATTTAGCCACAAATCGAAACGCGCGTCGTTAGTTCAACAGAAAATCAGTGAAATTATTAGTTCGTTCCAAATAAAGCTCTTTGAAAAATGGGCGAATTATATAGGGTATTTTCAACAAGATAATGTGGTTCCTTACAAGGTAATGTCAATATAAAAAAAAAAACTTACTAACAAATAAAAAGTCTTATCCACATTTACATAGTCTGTGGCCGAATAAGTACGGACAAGCGCGCATTGACTGCGAGATGCATTGCAGTGTGCATGCACTGGTTTGTTACAAATTGTTTACTCTGCAGCATCGCATACTTATTTACTTTCAGCTTTGTTTTCAGCTTACAGCCGCTTTATTTTATTAATTGCAGCGATTTATTTGCCAACCCGCTCCAGCTTCGCGCAGTTTTCACGGCTTGACAAAACATTAAAATTTCTTTATTAAGTATAATGTAAGTTTAATATTTATTCTGTGTGTGTGCCACTGGGGTGAATTCACAAAAGTACTATTGTTTACACTGTGTTACAAACAATGATCTTTATGATCTTGAGATGTATCCAAGTCACACACACAAAATTAAAATGAAAGCACAAAGCTTTCATTTTAATTTTGTGTGTGTGACTTGGCTATCGCATTCGGTTAAGACCTGTTATGATAGTTTTAAGGCATTCATAGCTAAATTATATATAATATATAAACCATCCGGAATAAATTCTCTAAGTGATGGTGAAATCCTCATCAAAATCTGTTGCGATGTTTATACGAACAACGCAGTCACACGGACCGACACGAAATGCGACTTTTATAAATTAGACTTTGTTTTATTAGAGCTGATTTTTCCAACGGCAGATAATTTTATCCGAACAATAGTTTTGAGTTTTTGACAGTTCTTCATCTGTCAGGCGTCAATTTTGTTCTACAAATAAAAATTATCTGTCGATTTAAAAATCAGCCCTTATATTATAGATATTTACAAATACATAACAGAAGAAGCGATGAAACAATACTGCTGTTTGGTCTACTGTAATGTCAGTAAACAGTATTTTATTTAAACAGTGTGTCGAGGTGTGAATCCGCGATCATACTTCAACACCGTTCAATCAGCGAACTCATTTGTTTTTTAATGTAAATATTTTCGAAACAAATGAGTTCGATTTCGAATTGTGTGTGTGAATGGAAATTGAAAAAAAACTACGCAGAATAGTACTATACACAAAACATTATCAGCCTATAATGTTCCCACTGCTGGGACACAGGCCTTCCCTCGGTGAGAGGGAGTGGGCCGTAATTCACCACGCGAGCCTAGTGCGAGTTACATGTTTACAGAGTCACATGTTTTCGAATTTTCAGTTCTAGGATATACCGGTTTTCTCACGATGTTTTCCTTCACCGTTTTGGGATCAGTGGTGATGAAATAATTTACACAAAGTAAAACGCTCGTCTGGGTTTAAACCTATGACCTACAAGTCTACAACTCGTTATAAGCGGCAGTTACCACTGGGCCATCACTGGACCCCTTTTTCTGTGAGCATTATTTCAAAAACTACAATCTCATGCAAAGCCAGAAGTTAAAGGTATCCCATCGATACCCAGTGCGAATACGGTGCTCCTGACCAAACCATGTACCATAATAATGTTGTGTCCAAAGTGTCCGTATACTTCTGAGGAACTTAAACACGCCACTGCAACTGATGTCGTAACTACTCATAACTCAAACTCAAAGTATTTATTTCAATTAAACCATTTACAGGCACTTTTGAATTATCAAAAAGTCGGTCAGTTAGTCAGAAAGTTGAAGCTAGTAGCCCATTCCAAAACAGAAATCTGCATGAAGAAGAACGGGCAAGAAACTCCAAGGACACTCTTAAATCAAGATATTACAAAAACCTGGATACATTATTCTTGTTGCTTTTATGTGAGAACAATGTAAAAAAAAGAAACAATTCAAAATAGGCCCTGAAAGTTAAGAGATGAAGAGTCTCCACCGACGGCGCCCATTCACGATCATGGCGCGTGGATCAGCACCATCCAGCTCAACCATTTTTTAGGGAACTGAATGATCGAACACGAGCGCCACCATCATTGAGACATTTAAGTGAGCATGACTACTGGGCCCAACTCATTTAACAAAATACTTTACTTTTACTTAACTTTTTTGTTATGTTTACCATCGACTCGAAAAGAAGAATATGGGTAAACAAGAGCTCATAAAAACTGGCATATTGTCTTACATAATAAAACCAAAAGCTCTTCAAGTCAAGTAGTGCGTCGACGACATTTTATCATTCCTGTATTTCTCTTTTTTCTGCCTTATTTATTATTTCGTTTGGAATTGGATTTCATTTCACACAGACATAAATTAATTTATTTCATTCAGTTCCGATTTCTTACTTAATATGTCTGAGGTCATTTAAATATTTTGATTTACCTCCCACTTGCTACTTGATTACTTTTTGATTATTTTTCCTCGGTTTAAAGGCCGATTCACACCATAACGGTAGAAGCCGGCAGCGACGCCAGATTGCACCATTGTTCCTGTCACCGCGAGCAGCCGCGGGCAGACGCGTGTGGCCGCGCGACCTTTTCGCGATACTGGTCTTTTAATTATGTACTTAGATAAAGTTTAAAATTACTTACTACTTACTAATATCCAGACTTTAACTTTCACATTTTATAGCACCTAGTGAAATGGAATTAGATCAACAAGTACAGGTAGTCAAACACGCTTCGTAACAGTTAGAAAATAGCTAGAACACTCAATCCAACCAGTCAAGCCACACATCTAAAGCCTAGTAATCAACTAGCAATAGTTCTAACATAGGATAAGAATATGTAGAAACGACACTCCTGAAGGCAAATAGCGCGAAGCGACTGTGCGACGCAACAGTGTGATGCGACAGAGCGACTCGACAGTGCGACGCGACAGTGCGATGCGATAGAGTGATGCGACAGTGCTACGCGATAATATGATGCGACAGGGCGATGCGGCAGTGCGGCGCGACCGTGCGACGCGACTGTGTGACGTGACAGAGCGACGCGATAGTGCGATACGACAGTGCGACGCGACAGTGCGACGCGACGCTAACAGAACAATTTCCATGAAGTTTTCATAGAAATGGTTCTACCAGAGCCGCGTCGCCCAGTCGCATCTCGCCTGTCTGCGGGAGCCTTGATTCGTACACATTCAAATAGGCACTGTTTCGGGGCCTAAGGAACGTTCTACTCAAACTCGATGTCGGCATTATTGACAACCCTGTAACTTATTATATGCCTCCTGCGAGCTGCACCACAACACTCTGTCCTCCGCCTTCCACATCCAATCTGTATACGATATTGCTTGGTAAGACTGATTTGTCAGAATTTCGGGCTTTTGACGACCCGTAACGACTGTCAAAGATCTACGCATGACAGCCGGGACCAATGGGTTAACTTGCTTTCCGAGGCACCAGCCATCTGTCCTTCTTCGAAAAATAGGTAGGCGGTTAAGCTGACCCCTCTCACCGAGAGGCCAGTGTCCCAGCAGTGGGAACGTTATAGGCTGATTATGTGTGTGGTTAAGGCGAATAGAAAATACATGTGATTTTCACTTCTATACGATTTTCTTATTCTACGGTGCTACTCAGTAGATAGAGCGACTGCCACTTAAGGGCCAATCAACAGGTTGATTGGAGGTCGTGACGGCTTCCGACTCAATAAGGACATTGCTTGTCGGCAACTGGCAAACACCTGGGGATATTAGACGGTTATTAGTACATAGTTACTAGTTGTTTACTAGTGATGCGATGTGAGGTTGGCGGTTTTAGGTTAGGCTCGTTACGGAGCTCTGGAATATACGAGTACAAGTTTTGTGGGTTTAGAACGTGTAAACGAGGAATTGTCTATGTGAATTGGTTGTCATGTAGACAATATCGGTTTGAGATTTGGTAGAATGTTTATAACCATACCTACGTATGGGATGTGTATACTGTATTCAGGGTGGAAGGGGCGCAACCCGTTACCATGGATTCAGTTTTAAATCCTGCGTTGAAATTTTTCGTCGGTTATTAAAAAGAAAAAAAAAATGCTGTTCCATACATTTTGACCGCATAGGTATTGCACTTTTGAAAGAAAGAAAGAAAGAAAAAGTATTTATTGGGACTCGTACAGGATCATAAACTAAACTAAACACAGTTAAAAATAAAAATAAAACAAATTGTATAAAAAGTAACAAAAGGAAAAAAAAAAAAAAACGAAACTTTTCTACGGAACAACGGTTTTTTTTAATAAGCGACAAAAAAAAAGTACGCAGTTTCCATTAACGTCCTTGGGGGCAATTCTCGTAATTTTAAGAAAGTCCACAGTCAGAGGGGCAATTCTGGTAATTTTAAGAACGTTCACAGTCTGATCTCAGTCTCAATCTGTCAAAAATACGTCAAATTTCCCTACATTTTGACAAGTTTTTGACATTTGTTTGTCGCCGAGATGAGACTGCGACTAGATTTTGAACGTTTTAAATTACGAGAATTGGCCTTCTGATCTCTGTCTCAATCTGTCAAAAATACCTCCAATTTCCCTACATTTTGACAAGTTTTTGACAGTTGTTTGTCGCCGAGATGAGACTGCGACTAGGTTTTGAACGTTTTAAATTACGAGAATAATTGACCTTCTTATATTTAAGGTCTGCCAAGTTCCATCATTCAGTACGTTATACTGCTGAAAAAATTTGTATTGTGACTTCGAATAGTTGGAAAAGATGCTTTGGAGACTTCTTCAAGATGGCGTGCCATACAAAGTTGTCTATACGTTTACTCAGTGAGTAGACTATCATACTAAAAACTTTAAGGCCCACAAAAGTAAGCACTTCACTGCTTTAAGTACTACCTAACCTAATTGTTAATATAACCGCCTGCCACAACGTTGTAACGGGGAATAAATACAGCGACATTGTTTGGAGACAACCCTGGTTTCGTCGCGTGTTGACAGCTCAGGGTCAGGGCTGACACGCCTCATGACATTAGGGTTGTACGACAGGTAAATGAGAAAAGTTGAAAGATGGTAACAATATGTTGGGGAGGTTAATGTATAGTAGGAAAGATCGATGGCTCGGTGCAGACGGTGTAGGATTTTTATTTTGTGTTATTGATGTTTTGTTGTTTACAAACACGACGTGTTTAGTTTTAGAGATATAGCCTGTTTTTTTTAAGATGATAGCTAATTGCAAACGAATGATAAACACAGTTCACTTTACCACCTCAAGGCTGTACATTCTGAAAGTCGACAACGTCTCTAATAGCTGTTAACTTCTTTTTTTACAATTCATAATCAATATTTTAGTAGAACACATATTTAATCATTTTATTTAGTGATATTGATTAATTCATCAAAACAGTGATATATTTGACAGCTATTTACGGTGTTACCATTTTTCAGATTGCACCCTCATATCAGTCTAATAAAAAGAGAGACAGAGAGATACACAGTTAAGTTAGAATAGTTTAAGAAAAATAAAATGTTTTTGGCATAAAATAGAATTCTATATAAATTAAACAAAGTCGGGTTAGTTACACCGTTTATAACTCAAGAACGGCTGGACCGATTTTTGTGATCTTTGATTTGTTGGATTTTTCTCCACCCCGAATAGCAGAATATCTATTAATGCAGAAAAAATACAAAAAAAATATGAAGATAATTTATTTCCAACTGAATTTAATTAACACAACATTTATTGATTCTGAGGCGGTACAAAGTTCGCCGGGTGTGCCACGACGAACTTCTTCTAATTAAAAGCAGTTTCAATCAAAACTACTACAATCAATTTCAAGTAAATATCAAACTGACTATTTACCTAAATACTTCAACCATTAAACAGTTCTCACAACTAAATTTTACGGTTGACAACCCTAACCACAGCAAAATCAAAGTCCCGAGTTGAAACCACAAATCGTATTGCGTTTGTGAACATAAAAGGTAAGAAAAAATATACAAAATATTACGGTTGTAAGACTAACTTGTTGAAATATTGCTAGGAGGGTTGGGTTCAGGGTTATTTGATATTTTTATGGTATTATAGATGTTTTTATGGAATATTTTCTGGTTGTGAACAAGTATTTCTTTGATTTGTGTGGTGTGAAATGACAGCCGATCGATTCTGTAAAAATCTCACCGTGAAAAGTTAGGTGAAGTGAGCTTAGAGTAAGCTGTCAATAGTGTCAATCCCTAGCATTAGTTGGAAGGACAGCTCACTACACGCTCACTTCACCTAAGTTTTCACGGTGAGATGGTTACAGAATCGCACTGTGAGACGAAGAAGGAACAAGGTACCTATGTAGTTCCCTCATTCTCCATAGAAAAGGGAGGATTCTCAGACCAGACGGGTGTCGTCTCCAGTGGGCTACTGCCCAACGACTTATGTTTATTTTTATAAATTGCGATCAATCTAGGAAGTTGTCGACTTGTCTTCGCGCACACAGTCACAGCGTGTTTATACGTAAATACACTTGGTAACGACAAGTAAGGCGCGCGTCGCTTCGTGAGATAAAAATACTGTACGTAATAAACATTTTACTAAGGTTTAAATTTCCTGTACTTTAATGTACAGTCACGAGCACCAATATGTCAACACTTGGCAACTTTCAATTGCGATTTTTTCGCTTTTCTTTTCGATTTTTGTTGAAATACGATTACATAAACCTATAGGTTCGAAAATGTTATGTTCGTAACAACATAAAATTTCATTAAAAAATAAAGGAGTAAATCGCTTTTGAATAAAGCCGAGTGTAGGTATACATACTTTGCTCGTGACTGTACAATATCCAGCGTGCAATATTGCAACGAAATTATGAAATACTTTGTTAGTAGCTTCCTATTTGTTTTAAAGAGGAACGATTAATATCAATATTGATAAAGTTAGGAGAGTGAGGTCAAGACTTCATGTTATACAAGTTTGTTTATAGATTTCATTACGTAACTACTTAACTGAAAAGTATATTACCTAACGAAACCAGCTAAATAGGACCTTTTTGAATTTATTAGCGAAACTAAATTGACAGTATTTCTTCATAAAAAGTAAGAAGGTTTTTGAATAAATCACTAGCTTTTGCCCACAGCTGGGAATGAATTATCGGGATTAAAAGTATCCTATGTCCTGACTCAAGTTATGGTCTACCTGTGTGCCAAATTTCTTCTAAATACGTTCAGCTGTTTTTGCGTGATTGAGTAACAAACATACAAAGTGGGATTTGTTTTATGTCCGTAGGACCATCACAGCGGGCTCTATCAGAATACTAGCGCAATGGTATTTTTTTTAAAATATCGCAGCGTTATGCCCCAGCATAATGCTGTAAAATAGTGAAAAAAAAGGACCTTATCTCAATAAGGTCATCTTTTTTTTTTTGTTTTCACTATTTTGTTAGTTTTAGTAATCTTTTTTTATTATCTTCATGATTTTATTAGTTTATTTTCATTGTTGTATTTCGTGCTCGTGTCCCAAATAAATTATTTATCTTTCTTTCTTTCAAAGGACAATGTGCAAAAGTCGTTTCAAAAATATAAAAAGATTATAGTAATTATTTTCATATTTTTTACGACATTACGCGTCGGGGGTTGATTTTTGAACAGGGAATTTAATTTAAAGTAAAAAGTGTTGACTTTGATGCAGCATGGTACGGGATTCCATACATCCATGAGCATTGTCCTTTCACATTTAAGTAGGATTATTTCATGCGTAATATGAAAGATTTCACCTTGTCATCCGTTTTTGTGATATTAGATTAGTGATAACCGTCTCATCAGTGAAGTTTAGCCTTATTATTCCAAAGGTTATGTTTATCGTCTATATAGTGAGTCGTATGATAGTGAAAAGGAGTGCTAGTACTTATGAATAATCACACACACATTACATACGTATTATTCGAAGGGTTAATAAGGTTTTTTAATTTTTTTTATATAAGTGTTGCCCCACACTAGGAATGACTCCTGTATCATGGGTTCGTTTACAAACATTTAAACTCACATACACAAACAGCCAGACCTGGAACAACTACCTGTAGGCAATACAAATATTTGTTCCGTGTGAGAATCGAACCCGTGACACGCAGCGCAGCAGTCGATCGCTCAACCACTGCGCCAACCGTGTCGTCAGTGGCGTACCTATGTATAGTACACCCACATTTCGCTAATCATTTAAGTTCAATGTAATAGGGTGCGAACCTATTGCCATCAACCGGGAACAGATCCAGACTCCAGGCTGTTACTGAGAAATTCCAGATGGCCTGATAACACTTTGCCCGACCCGGGAATCGAACCATGAATATCAGCCAGTTGGTTGATACCAACTTGATTAAAGAGCCAAGTCTAAAATAGGATAAAAATGGGTCCGTAACTTAACTTCGAGGGTCATATGTTCGATTAATGGAAAGTCGACTGAACGATTGTTCGAATGGAATTTATTGCGAAACAACCTTTTATCGCCAAACGCTATTTCGACTGAACGATTCATCGAATATTTATTAATCGATGGACTGCTCTTTCGCATGAGTTTTAGTTGTTATAAAGTTTATTATTTGAAATAAAATTATAAAAATAAAAGATTTTTCACACATAATCGAGGAAATCAAACACTTTTAAGATATCGTACGTTCTTGCCGTAGATTTAGAAACATGAAATTTGGTGAAAAGGAAGATAATAAAGCATAAATGAAGGTAAAAAAGTTAATTATAAAAACATACCATTCACGTTAAGATTAAAAATAAATAATAGACAAAAATAGCATCTGTTTAATACATTTTCATTGAAAGTTCTATCATATCTTGAAATGCAAACCTTGGGAAGGATTGCACTTTAAGTTTTGTCACAAAAAATTAAATATTGGGACGAATATTGGGTTTAATATTGGGATATTGGGTAAGGAACAAAATAGGGGTTAGAAGATAATATTTGCAGCTCAACTTCAGAAGCTGCGGTGTGTACCACAATAGTATTAAAGTTAAGCTGGCTAATGGTACAAGTCAGAAGTTGATGGACTTGACTATTTCCTTTTTTTAATAACCTATTCCATTTTATCTGTTGACAAGTTCAGTTCATTCCATTTCGTTAATTCTTGCACCACCTCACTATCTTTTTTTTTTGTCAAAATCTGGTAACCCTTCAACTGTCAAGTTACTGAATATAATTAAAAGTCGAAGTATAGTTATTTTGTACCGACCTTTTTGTTTTTGTTTTTATTGTTTATCAATAGACATTATTAAAAATGCATATTGTTTAAGAATACTGTTTATTTTAGCTGTAAGTTTCCGGAACAGAATAAAATAAAATAAATTAAATTAAACGTTGATTTTGTTACTTACCTACCTCCCAGTAAAGTATATTGTATTGGTACCTACTGCCATCTCTAATTAACAGGTAGGTAGAGAAAGAGACGATGATGATTTAGAATTCAATAAGTGTGGTCCAGAAATACTAGCTATACCTACTTTAAGAGCCTTAATGCCTGTGTTAAAAAAGGCCACTTGTGGATATTCAACTTTCGGCACTGAGCTGAGCGTGGAACATCGAACAGCGTGCTTATGTTTAGGTGTCGCTTGGTGTTAATGGAACGGAAATTATTTCCTTCTCTCTCTGAAAAATATTGAATGATTTCATTTTTGTGCCTACTTCAAACTTTTTCTTCGCCATATCTTTTAAATTAAACCACATCTGTCAAAATTGGACCGCAAGCAGTATTATATAATAAGTAGGTAGGTAGCTATATCACAATTTTGTATCAAATAAATGGCTCTCGATCTTTGTTGTGAAACTATTGTACTTTAGAATTGGTTATTAATTACGATTATTATAAAGCAATCGACGACGCAGTGACGGCACGGTTGGATTGACTGCTGCGCTGCGTGTCGTGGGTTCGATTCGATTCCCGCACGGAACAAATATTTGTATGGCCTACAAGTAGTTGTTCCGGGTCTGGCTGTTTGTGTATGTGAGTTTAAATGTTTGTAAACGCACCCACGACACAGGAGAAATTCCTAGTGTGGGGCAACGTTTTTTTTTTTAAAAAAAAGAGAATGGGTGACCAATATCCGTGACAATTATTCAGATTGTGATTAATAATATGTTGCTCAATAAATTATGGTTCAGAAAAATGGATGGACGACCTGCAAAAGTTCCCTGGACATGACTCGCTCAGACTAGGGAAGCATGGTACAAACGGGAGGAGGCCTATTTTCAGCAGTGGAACAAGGCTACCAATGATGACGGTGGTGATGATAATCGATTTTATTAAACTACGGTTCTATACTGATATCAATAAGCTCTTGACCTTGAGCCCGCCTGATGGAAAGCATTGGATGTATGATGGAACAAGCGTGCCTAGAAGACGCCTTCTTTTTACCTTTTGTGGTAGAGTAATTCTTTTTTTTTCTTTTATAAGTTGCCCCACACTAGGAATTACTCCCGTATCGTGGGTGCGTTTACAAACATTTATACACACATACACATACATCCAGACCCAGAACAACTACCTGTAGGCAATACAAATATTTATTCCGTGCGGGAACGCGATCCCGCGACACGCAGCGCAGCCGTTGATCGCTCAGCCGGCTCAGCCACTGTGCCAACCGTGTCGTTAATTTTATTTTAGGTGCATCGTCTTCACATATAATTATATAATGAATGTATACAAAACCTTTCAAAACATTTTAAAAGAGTAACGGTAGAGTTTCTTGCCCATTCTTCTCCGTACGAAAACTACCTTTTAGAAGGGGCGACTAGAATCAATTCTATTTTATTGTAATTTTTACGTTCAAAAGTGTCTTTTATGTGCCTATTTGAAATAAATGATTTGACTTTGCCTTTTACTCTGTTCACACAATATTCACAGATTAACTAAATTACTCTTTTTCTCTCGTGGACCTTTAGGCCCGTCGCCCACGGCGACTTTTTGTAGCGATGCTGTCGCGCGTTTGCATCGATACCGTCGCGATGCGGTCACTAGCTGTTTGCCCTCGCCCACACCACAATTTTCAGTCGCGATGCAAACGCAATACTGTCGCGCTTCTGTCGCAATCCAAACGCGATTCAGTAACGACACAAAAATGCCACAGTTGCAAGATGAACTCCGTTGAGGCAACATTAGTTGCCTTTGCCATACGTTGTCTTTGGTTTTACGTAAGCAGCCGAAGCGTGGGAAACGAAAGCGGTCGCGCATTTGCATCGATACAGTCGCGATGCTGTAGCGCGTTGGCATCGCTTCTGTAGCGCGTTGCTAATGCGACTAACGCTTGTTAGTAGCGATGCTGCCACGCGTTTACGAAACGCGCGACAGCATCGCTACAAAAAGTCGCCGTGGGCGAGGGGCCCTAGGTATGATGTAACCTCCAAAACACGGTATTAAAGACATCACTGTTAGAAAAGGTCGCCATATATTATTGTCTCATAACATCTCCCACATGACCACATCTGTCTTGTTGATCACATACCATCATCATCATTTTCAGCTCATATCACAGCTACAACATAATGTTTAGGTAGATACGTGGTATGATAAATGATTTTACTTCCGTAAGCAGGTTTGTACAAACATTTAACACGTCAATCATATTTTAAAAACTAGATGAGGTCGGCGTTTCCTATCTGACTATTCTGAGAAGAAAGGCCGAAACAAACTCGGAGGTTATAGTCTCTTTTAAAGTCCAGACATGACTCAGATCGTGTGAAGACCATGTAGATTGGTGTCTGAAATGGTTTTTTGGGGAAAGAACTATACAAATTGAGTGAACTTGTCCAGTCAGTGCATTTGTTAGTAATCATGCAGCTAAACTCAGAACATAAGGATCACAACGATTCGACGAACAATTCCTAAGTAAGGACATTTGGGTAGGCCACATAAATTACTCTAGACCATCAGACCATGTTCTGGCAGTTTGGGTAATTGAAAGGAACTGAGAAAAAAGAACAAAAAGAATGATCTGCGTAGTCTTCACATTCACAATATTGTATAGGTACCTACCTAATTAGTAAGGATATGTTGCAATATCAAATAATGAATAGGTGTCTATTTGTTATAAATTGCGCCTAAAAACACCGATATACTACAAAACAAACCAACAAATTCTACTAATTACGCAGATATTCCGTAAAGAAAAATTTAAATTCAACCATAAAACTGTAAAAAGTCCCAACATTATTACCAAAAGACTTTAAACATGCAAAGTGACAATTTTAAAACGAAAACTACAAATTAAATTACTGGACAAGTCGAAAATGACTGCAATATTCATCCGCACTGAAAACTGGTTTTCAGCGGTCCGCTTTATCCAAATTTCAGTCGTTGGCGGAATTAATGTAACGGAAAGGCTCTCAACCAGCCATGAAATCGTCGCCAGTTCTTCAGAGTTATTAAGATTGTGTCTTCATTCGATTATGGTACCTACTTCAAAGTGATGTCTTTATTTTGTTGAAATTCTTGTCTAAAGTTTATATAATATTTTTTTTTTTGTGTCTAAAGTAACGAGATGATAATGAAGGTTCAATGTAAGTTTTATTAAGTGTTTTGCGACTTGAAAAATCATCGAGATTTTTGGTCATAATATGTAAGTTTAATCATTCTGTACAGACGTCAGCACATCAAGCTACTACAATCTGACAAAATTCCTTTAATAGATTTTCAACTTTATCGCTAAAGCATTAGGTTCAAAGTTGATTGGGAAAAGGACAATGCTCATGAATGTATGGAATACCGTACCATGCTGCATCAAAGTCAAACTTTGTTTTTTATAGACTACACTTATCATATTAATTCCTGCAAAAATTATTTTTCTAAACAAAACCTGGGTTTCGGAGATTTTCAAGAAAATCGAAATCGCCTGTAAACTAGGTACTTTATTTTGTTTGACATGTTTGTCATACAAAATATTAATATTTTTCATATTGCTCTAAAAAAATGATAATCGTTTAAATAAAAATTCTATTCTATTTTATTCTAGTTATTTTTAATTAATGTAGAATCGGCAAAGTATAATTTTTTTACATGTTTTTTGAAAGACTTGATCATGACACTTTCAAAATTCAAGGTTATATTAATCATATCATTTGAAACGGAACGTCATGTAAAGGGAATAAAACAAAATCAACACTTTTTTACTTTAAATTAAATTCCCTGTTCAAAAATCAAACCCCCGACGCGTAATGTCGTAGAAAATTATGAAAAAATTACTATAATAATTATTTTGATGCATGCATTTATCATGCATGAGATATTTTCGTACAACTTTTGGCCATTGTGCTTCGACAGTTTCGGGTAGTTTGATGAGCTGGCGTCTGTACAATAAACATAAACCTTCCGGAATAAATTCTCTAAAGTTGGTAAAAATCGCGCTATAAAAAATCCGTTGCAAAGTTTAGAAGAATAACGCGGTCACACAGCAGACACTCAAAGAGACTTTAATTTATAATTGGTACAGACGCCAGCACATAGATAGAATAGATTTTCAACTTTATCCCTGTAGCATTAAGGTTCAAGGTTGATTGGGAAAATTTGACAGTTTCGGGTAGCTTGATGTGCTGGCGTCTGTACCCATAGATATACAGATATACATCGATGGGGATCTTGATTCTTTCTAGGTCTGTAGATTATGCGTACAATGTTAGATAATGCTTACTTAGGTACAGTCAGCGTCAATAATATCGGGACGAACAGACTGTTCAAAATGATCTAAGCAACTATGAAAACGAAATATTAACTCAATGACACAAGGAATATTTCAGAATGAAGACAGTACACGACAACTGTCTTTCTGACAAGAACTTTATCCAATTGAGATAAAGTTTAATTTTATTAATTGTTGAGATCATTTTGAACAGTCTATAGGTCCCGATATTTTTGACGCTGACTGTACATACAATGCTTGGTAAAGAAACTGGTGATCAATTGATCATGCAATCTGTTTAGGTATATATTTATGTGAAGAATCTCTTTGCTTTTTGTGTGGCTTCAGAAAGCGAAGAGTATACCTACTTTGTGCACTATCGTATACCGTCGGGTGTAAAGGATAATAACCTACACAATACTTTAATGATAAAGTCTCTCTATGAATCTTCATTAAAATGATTATTATTTTAATGTGGGCTTTCTGTGGGGACACCTGTGCCCAAGCCTTCGGGAATTTCAGACGTGAGGTTATGTTTATATTATTTTAATACTTAAAAGCACTACGTTTTGTCTACAACACGGTTAGCGCAGTGGCTGAGCGATCGGACTGCTGCGCTGCGTGTCGCGGGTTCGATTCCCGCACAGAACAAATATTTGTAAGTCCTACATGTATTTGTTCTGAGTCTGGGTGTTTTTCTATCTATAATATGTATGTATTTACAACAAAAAAAATGTATATAAGTAGTTTATCAGCCATCTTGTTACCATAACACAAGCATTAGGTTGCTTAGCTTGGGACTAGATGGCGCTGTGTGAAATGTCCAGGGATATTACAACAGGACTCAATAGAACAACATAGCATTTCTACTTCACGTAATCAGAACAGAGTCTATGAGCCGTATATTTACCCTCTCTGGAACGGACAGAGTGACATCTGTCAGGGGCAGGGTACGACAGATTCTTGAGCAAGTCATAAAACTATACTGTAGGATTTACGGCTTGGGATAAGGTGGGTTTGAAGCACTTGTGGGTGAGGGTTTGATAGAACACTGATATCTGTTTGATTTTGAAGATTTATTGCGGTATCCTGGAAAGATTCGTTGATGGATGGCTCTTACGTATCTACGTGGTCAGCTATTCAAACACAGAAAAAACTTGAAGGATGTGTCAACATTTTTGAGGAGACAATATCACTATAAACAATACATAGTAGAAATCCACAGTATAATAAAAATCTGCACGTGTTGCTCTATTCTAAATCAAAATATTTTATTTCACATAAAACTACATGGGCACTGATGAAACATCAGAAGCTAGGTGCACGGTTCCAATTGGTCGTTTCCTATGGAGAAGAGCCGGCAAGAAAATCCATGATTTTAAAAATATTTAAACGGCAATGGTCTCAATAGGTACAAAGTATGAGCTTTGAAAATATATAAGGGTTCACTGTTTTATTTGAAAAACAACAGGATTCATAGAGAACAATCGATGTAATTGTATACTGATTGTCATTAAAATCGTATCAAAACACTCATACAAACAAAAATACTAGAAATTGATACCTCTGTTATCAAAACAACAATTCCGCGAAACGAGACAGATTAAATTAACCGAATAACATGAACGTCAACAAAAGGCTTGACGTCTGCTGAAGTCTAAGCGGACAAAATGCAGCCTGTTTTGTCAGAGCAGTCTGCGGCTGACTATTGTAACGCGTCGAAATATACACGGGTACTAACCACCAGTGTATGTTGACCTTCACACCTCCACAGAGCTACTAGACACTTTTTTATTGCTATAACATAAAAGCATGTCTACCTATACACACATACCTCATACATAGAAGTGTTTAGTGTTTTTTTTTTTTTCTAACGCAAATTTATTTTATTTATATATTTAAGTATGCACACACACGTCACGTTGCAGTATAAAACTGATTTACATCTGTCACCTCACACATCGTCCAGTTGAAAACCAGCGTCAGGCACTATTGTCTGGCATTTTTGCTGAACTGGGCCTTTTTGGCGCAGCCGTGAGGCACACTTTCCTGCGATTTTCTTACATCGGAATTCACACTTTTTATTTAATCTCTTTTTTTTTATTGTTTGTTTTGTCTGATGTATATATCTGGTGTATTGTGTGTCTTTAAGTTTGTGCCAAATAAATGTATTTTCTTTCTTTCTAGTCAGTACAGTCACCTACCCTTCATCAGTTATGTTGCAGTCTCACGTAGTAAGGGTGAGCATATTGCCATCGGTGGGTATAAATTCAGACTTCTGGCTGCAAATTTTTATAACAGCAGGACCATGGTGGGCCAGTAGTAACAGCCACGACTTTCTCGTTTACTTGATCGTAGGTTCCAACCCAGACAGGCGCTTTACTTTGTGTAACAAGACTGAAAAATCACTATTTTTCCACTTTGTTATAATTGCATATGTATTTATTAATTCATAATGGTCATCAGCCTACATGGCCGAACCGAATATTATTGACAAATGCGAAAAAAGTTCGGATCGGCTCAGTTGGGTCGGGACCATAGTCAATATTCGAAATAGTGTAGGAGTGTAGGATCGGAACCGACCGAACCAAATAGTAACTTCGTAGCAGGAAACGGCCGAACATTCGGCCGATACTACTTCGGAGTAGACCCCCTGTTTGTTTTCTATTAATTTAATTAAATTTTATTCGAAAACATCTATCGGTTTCTTACTAAACTTCAACTATATCCGACGTCAAATGGTTCAATAATAAATTATTTCATCACCTCTATTATTTTACCACCACTCCTCATCCCAAAACGGCCGCCTATGATATTCCCACTGCTGGAACACGGGCCTCCTCTCTGTGAGAGAGAGTGGGCTGTAATCTACCACGCCAGTGCGGGTTGATGGATGTCACAATGTATTCGAATTTTTGGTTCCAGAACATGTCGGTTTCCTTACAACGTTTTACTCAACTACATAAACATAAATACCCTGGTAGTGTATGTATTTGTATGAGCACTCTGAGGGATCAAAAGAAACTGGACATGCTATACACCCGACGCAGAAGACCCTCAATTTGCCCTTGTTATAGGAATTGAAACTTTATTCGTGCATTACATACGGTACATTTTTCTTAGTGCCCATCCCAAGTCTATACTTAGTTTTAAGTAATCGAATCCGTGTCATCTTGGGATTATGAGACTTACTGGATTTGAATTTTTTTTATAGGTTTATTAATGAGATGAGGGGAAGATTTACATCATGCTGAGCTGAGGCCTTTTTGGCATTATAATATTTTTTTTCTGTTTTTATAGGTTGGAGGTGTATTCATTTTGTGTAAGGCCAATAAACGCATTTTTCTTTCTTTCTTTCTTCAACCCACTCCGTCTACATTATGATGGGTACCTCCCTAAATGGTTTTTTACTCGGAATAAGTATCCACGAAACTACCGAAATAATACTGCTTCAAAAGTAGGTACCACGGCAAGTATGTATATATCGCAGATGGATTGTCGAATCCGCTGTTTTACAAAAAAGCTCCGTTCTGTAAAACAACTGAACAACGTTCAGCTGAATTGCCATTGCGCTACGTTTAATAAAACTCCTGACGCCGTGGCCGTTTAGACGTGATGCGGAGTGGTTTATCTGCCGTCAGAATAAGCGTTTTTCATAAAACTCTGATAACTTTTAATTGTTTATTTGTCTGACTTGAGATAACGTCATCTATACTTATAATAAATCTGTAGAAGTGAAAATTCTGTACATTGAAAATATCCAAAAAATAAATGGCAGGGGGTGTTACTTGACCGACACCGAACCCAAAAATGTGATTAAAAAAAATTTTGTCTGTCTGTCTGTCTGTCTGTCTGTCTGTCTGTTTGTTCAGGCATCACGCAAAAACTACCAGTTCGATTACGATGAAACTTGGTATAATTATTCTTTAATATCCTGGGCACCACACTGGGTACTTTTTATCCCGGAAAAGTATATACAATAAAAAACAAACTTAATTTTGCGGTTCGATCCCTATACCCGATTACCACTGTCTGTACTGTACCAACCGCAAATACTAAGTTTGTCGTAGGTTGGGTCACCCGCAGTGGAGTTCATTTTTATTCCTTTTAGTTTTTAGAGTTATTTAGGTTTATTTTTATATGAGTCGTAGGTATAGATTTTAATTTTAAAGTATAAGTAGTATATTTGATAGTGTACGTAGTGACCGTAGGTTATTTTATAATACTGTTAGGTAGGTTTAGTCATTCGTATAGATATTAGTTTTTAGGGATTTTGCTTATTTATTGAGTTTAGATTAGTTATCATCAGAAATAGGTTTATTTAGGTAGGTAGGTATTTAATTTTCTGTTATTGAGTTTTTTTTTTTAATTAGTTAGGTACTTAGGTAAAGATATCATATAGGTACCCTCTTAATCACCACTAATGAGACACAATTGGTTTTCTATTGTAATTAGCCACAAAGGGCCCGCGACATAGATGGCATTCTGGGGAAGCACATACATTTTATCCTGTTAGCACGTTCCCGTGGGTAAATTTCCGACATCCACGCGGGCGAAGCCGCGGGCAGAAGCTAGTTTTAAAATATAAGTACATATTACTCGTTTTATTTATTTCTGTTTTGGACGCCATTATTGTTGTAATGACACACAGAGCCACGAGCGATACAATATAGAACTAATACCTACATATCCGACGTTTCATTTCACGTTGTTTTACATAGCCTTTAATCGTTGACCCGCTGCATTGATCAGTGAATAACGTTTTTTAGATTTAGTACATGTTCAACCACTACAATCTTTACCCCCGACCATATTGGACCCTTAAATGTTTGACTGTCAAAAACGTCTTTCAGTTGTTTTACAAAACGGAGTTCTTTTCTAAAACTACTACCGGTTTTGTAAAACGGCAGATTCGATAATCCATCTGCGACATATATAACTCCCTAAAACAAAATCTTTCACTAGAATATAATTTACACGTTTGTAGGAATACCGTCCTGACCATAATCCTCAATGGTCTTTATCCAATTTTTATTGTCGTATGGCGTGTGGTCAACCTCGGTGGTTGTCAGCTGCTTAACCGGGCTGTTCTGTGGATGCTTTAATACATGAAGACCCTCCAGCCAGGGTATAGAACTTATAAACTAAGCGACTACACGCTAAGGGAACCCCGGGTGCGGATAGCCTAGCGGGGGCCTAGGACGTCGCTGGGGAAGGTCAGCTAGGGACATGTTGGATCGGATCATAATATTTTTTGGGATGAATTATTTAAATAATTCATCCCAAATAAAATATTTCGTTGAATAAAATGGAAGGTAACGCTTTAGGGTTAACCTAAAGCGTTACCTTCCATTTTATTCAACGAAATATTTTATTTAACAGCAAACTTCAAAAAAACCGAACAAAATACGAGCGATATCTAGTCACAAAAATGTAAATTCATACAGTTTCACTGTGCTAATAAATATGATACATGTGTACGTACGATTTTGTGTTGTTAACGACATTTTAATGCCGCAGAAACTTTTCGAGCCATGCGTTGTACTAAATATTACTTTATGTGAAATATGGAAACGTGTTACGAAATTTTGTTGCTGTGGTAATGGAATTCATATTATTTTTTCCTAAGAATAGGGTGTTTTGCACGAGGTTGTGGAGTTTATATGGGTAAGTACGAATGTGACAATTTATGTATGAGTGTCATTCAATTCATATGTACAGACGCCAGCACATCAAGCTACTACAATCTGTCAAATGTTTTTAATAGATTTTCAACTTTATCGCTAAAGCATTAGGTTTGTAGCGGTATCTACAACGCCACATACGAACAACGCGTCATACTGACGTACCACGCAAATCCTGCATCTCGCATGCAGAGTTTACCGCGCAATTAGCATAGATACAATTTCCCAACATCAATCGTTGGGCAATTGCCCGCCAGACAAAACACCCGTCTGGTCGGAGGATCCTCCCTTTTCTATGGAGGATGAGTGAACTTTACACCCTGTTCCTCATGCCTCTAAAGGTTCAAGGTTGATTGGGAAAATTTTACAGTTTCGGGTAACTTGATGTGCTGGCGTCTGTACTTTCTGAGTTTATCTTAGACATTACTGGCATCGGTGAAGAAAAACATCTTGAAGAAACCTAGGCTGGACTTGTACAAATAAATAAAATAGAAGTATCCGTTTGTAATGTAAAAATAACATGTATATGAAAGTATACCCAGTATTTATAGCAAAAAAACATTTTTTATAATTTTTGTCTGTCTGTTCTGGCTAAACTCCGAAACGGCTGGACCAATTTTGAAGGGACTTTAATAACTGGCAAATATCTGAAGGCCAATTCCAGTAATTAAAAATTTCAAAATCTAGTCGCAATCTCATCTCAGCGACAATCAATGTCAAAAACTTGTCAAAAATGTAAGGAAATTAAAGGTATTTTTTACAGATTGAGACTGAGATCAAACTGTGAACGTTCTTAAAATAACGAAATTTGCCCCTCAGATGTTTAAGGAGTCACTTTTATTTTAGACACAGAATTAGGGATCCGCACAAACAATTAACCCATGAAATCCAATGGTTTCCGCGGAAGTCACAGCTAACAGTTAATATAAGTAGGTCTGAAATCACCAAACCGTCTTGAGCAAGCGTGGTGATCAATAGGTAGTCGTGCCTTCTCTGTATGTGAAGAAGAATTTGCCCTGCAGTGGGATAGTTATTGGGTGGTCATCATCATCATCTGCCTAGCCTTTTCCCAACTATGTTGGGGTCGGCTTCCAGTCTAACCGGATGCAGCTGAATACCAGTATTTTACATGGAGCGACTGCCTATCTGACCTCAACAACCCAGTTACTGGGTAATACGATACCCCTTGGTAAGACTGGTTGTCAGACTTTCGGGCTTCTGACTACCCGTAACGACTGTCAAAGATCCACGAATGACATCCGGGACCAACGGCTTAACGTGCTTTCCGAGGCACGGAGGGGTCTCGGTATGTAAAGATGGTCACCCATCCACAGACCAACCGCGGCAAGCGTAGCTTAACCTGACCGATCGACCTGTGCGGCTGTTATTATTTAGCCACGGGCTCCTCAGTTATTGGGTGGTATTAGTATTATAAGGTGTTTTGAATGTGGGTTTGGATCCTGTAAGTACCTGTAGCACCCATATGTGTGTTTGTGTTGGAGTTTCGGACTCTGTTCCTACTTGGAGTAATTTAAAAAGTTTTGCATGTTGACTAAGAATGACATATATTTTACTACCTTTTGAGTAAAGTTTTCTCCTTTTTTTGGAACGAAGTTCCATATCGCGCGTTGCGAAAGGAGGCTAGACGGAAAAAATTAAGACCAAAAGTTGGAACGACACTTTTTGCTATAGTTGTAAACCGTGCGGCGTGTGTGTGTGTCTCTGTCTGTCTCTCTCTCTCTCTTTGAACTTCGTTCCATCCGGATGTCCCTTGACACCACTCAAGTTTTTTTTAAATATATAAGTCCATTATGGTTGCTTCATATAAAAATTGGCATTTCTGAAAATGGCAAATGCAAAATATAAACTAAACCATTTTATTTACCCTTCATTTACCAATATCCGTCTCCTTCAGCATTTTCACCACACAGTTGCGTCCCTAATTGAATATTGTTAGTAACCTGATTACCGACAGTCTCCCACAAACTTTGATCCACTACCACAACCAATTCACCACCTTATGGCTTACAAAATAGAGTCTAAGATACCCCGCTATCTGATTCTACATAAAACGTTTTGCGGTTAGCAACCAGTCGTGTCTAGTAAACGACAGTGTATTCGATCATTTGCGGCCAACTGATACTTAATAGGATATCAGATGATTTTGGTAGTGTATTTATTCAACTGAGATTTTCAGTAATTAAGTATTGTTTTAATTTTAAAGCCTTTGTATTGTTTGTTTTTGCAACAGGCAAGAGGATAATGTGGGGAAGGTTTGTGAATGAATGAACGAATACTAGCTTATCTGATTTGAAAGAAAGAAAGAAAGGGAAAACATTTATTTAACACAGACTAAAAGACACACAATACACCAGATACATACATCAGATAACAACAAACAACAAACAAAAAGCAAATAGAAAGTATAAAGACCGATGTAAGAAATTAGCAGGAAAGTGTGCCTCACGGCTGCACCAAAAAGGCCCAGTTCAGCAAAAGTGCCAGACAATAGTGCCTGACGCTGGTTTTCAACTGAACTTGATATGTGAGGTGATGGATGTAAATCAGTTTTATAATATACTGCAACATGACGTGTGTATGCATACTTAAATAAGATAAATATGTGACAAATAAAAAATAGTAACGAATATGTACATAAATAGTGTGAGTTGAGTAAAATTGCAAAAATAAACTAAAAAAAAATACTGACAAATATAATGAGACGGCCGCGTGATAGACCTTCGTTAGTATGTAACTAAATAAATTCTTCGAAACGACTCAGAACAACATAAACCGGTTTTAAAACGATGCCTAGCTGCCACGTTCCAACACATTGTCATAATTAATTAATCCGTGCATTTCATCGCACAATGCCCTGTCGATTAGGTTAACCATTTTTTGACAGCTGTCTTAGAACATACATATTCCAGATTACGTAAAAGTTAACTTTAAAATGCGTAATAAAATAAATCAAAATCAAAAGAAAAAATACGGGTTCAATATTTTTTGATAATCTAACTGACGGACTAATTAGATTTTTTTAGGAAAATAGCCTATTGGCTCACGAGCTATTTGAAAAACTAACGAGTTTTCGTCGAATGTGGACCATGATATTTTTACATCCCAAAACTCGATCAAATAGAATGCGGGTATTTGCCAATTATAAAAGGGGGATATGGCTGTTAGCAAATATTTGCTGCGTCCGTGTGTTGACTCGCGTCTATCCACTGTCGAGAGCGGCTCATGATTCTGAGTTCTTTTTGCGGCTTTTTTTACGAACATTATAATGCTGCGTTGATATAACATCAACTGATTTGCCAGGATTTCCAAAGGATACCCGGATAAGTACAGTTATGAAAGGGTATCCAAAGTACACCGAACTGATTAAATTAGGTAGATATTTCAATACCTAGATGAGACCTACTTCATCTTACAAAAGTCGTTCTTTTTTTCCACTTTGCAATTGGCATTTTATTTTTGTATCTGGCAGTGTCGCGGGCACATCACGGATTTATTTGTATTGTCAATGTCAAATGTCAATTGATGTGTGTTGTCTTTGGTCCCTCGCCCTGACATCAAGCAATGGACAAGATTGACAACATTAACTTAATTTGTAACTCGGGGGGGATCGGCGTTGAAGGCTGAAATACAGGCTATGCCTAGTTCGGCCCCAAATGCTAATACGAGTACTTTTGTGTACTGTTTGTTTAGATTAAGCACTCTACTTGATAAAAAATGTACATTTTTATGTGAATAAACATTATTATTATTCTATGTGCTCAAGTACGAGGCTTTTGACTACGTTGTATGTGTGTATTTGTGTGTCTTTTTTGTTTGTAATGTGCGTTTTGTTTGCGCAGAGTAAAAAAAAACAAAAAAACTTTCTTTCTTTTCTTCATCTGCTCAGAGGCAGATTTCTAGTTGGTTTGATGGTTTTTGTTCTTCACCTTGCAGTAGACACGTTGACGGACGCTAATAAAGCCAAGGATCATTCATCGGCTATGACATTTAAACTCAAGTTCAGCCGCGTTGGTCTAGTGGTCGCAAACGCTATTGCGGAGCATCAGGTCCTGGATTCGATTCCCAGTTCGGGTAAAGTGTTAATGGGATTTTTTCAATAGCAGCCTGGAATCTGGATTTCTGCCCGGTTATAGGCTACATATAGGCTCGCCCCTAATACATGGGACTTTACATAACTGGAGAAATGTGGGTGTAGGTACTGTAGGTGCCCCTCTACCTAAATCTTGAGGGAACACTCTTACTACCAAACTTCGATCAATAATAGTACTAGAATAATTAATTAATTTATTTACTAAGCAAGGCACACCAACGATATATTTACAAGGGTAGTAACAGTATGCAATCACGAGTCTTCAATTCTGTGTAAATACTTACATCACTTATAGGCATGCACAACATTCGCATTAAAAGGTTAACTTTCATTAGATTATTAGAACATTAGCAAAACATAAAACAATACATTTAGTCACATTGCACTAATACAATACAACCATACAAAATCATAATAAAATAATTGCACATAAGGTAAGAAAACTGGTTAGTAGGTAACAAAAAGACGAAAAAAAATAAAAGATATTCATATAGGATCTTAGGACATTAAGGATCAGGCACAAAAATCAGTCGCTCAAGCGGCCACGTTTGCACACACGTAAACATCTACATTTCTTAGAAAAAAGTTTAATAATATTAACAAATTCAGTTTATTATAAACCTTAATTCTTAAACATAAAGTTTAATTACTATTGCCATACCAAAATATATTTAAAATGTCGCTTGAAAATAACATCATTCTATTTTTAAATTTTCAGTCATTTATTCTAAAATGAAACTTAAAGTTTAAGTAATAAGGTTAAAAGCATACTAATTTGAAATTAGACCACAAAAGTTTTTTTTTAATAATAATATCCCTGGACATTTCACACAGCGCCATCTAGTCCCAAGCTAAGCAACCTAATGCTTGTGTTATGGTAACAAGATGGCTGATAAACTACTTATATACATTTTTGTTTTTTTGTAAATAAATACATATTATAGATAGAAAAACACCCAGACTCGGAACAAATACATGTAGGTCATACAAATATTTGTTCCGTGCGGGAATCGAACCCGCGACACGCAGCGCAGCAGTCAATCGCTTAACCACTGCGCCAACCGTGCCGTCAAAATTTGTGGTCGTCATTATTTGTGGTCTTATTTTTCGGGCCGTTGTTGAAGCGCTTATCGGGAATCTAGTACTATTATTGATTGAAGCTACCAACGGTCAGTCGTTCTTTGTCTTTAAATACACAATCATTGCGTGTTTCAGATGACAGATATAACTAAACTACCCTTTAGCTTCCTGACTTCAATGGCGGATTGTAAATGGAACCGATTACTTGAACGTATTGCTGTCATTTCATGATTAATGCGATGTCAATAAATGGTAATGTTTGGATGTAAACAAAATGTTTCTGATTGACATGCCTGATGCTCATCATTTTGAACCTTCCTTTTGTTTTAGTTTTCAAATCGAAACAGGCTTTTGTACGGTCCACAACTGCTACTTTTACACATCATCCAAATTGACACAAAATTATTTGATTAGGTACAGCATTTTATTTATTTATTAGCTAAGCATAATAATTCATAATCAACCTACAATGTTCCCACTGACTGCTGGAATACAGGCATCCTCTCTGGGAGAGGGGTCTTTTAATTTTACTTCTGTCCCTATTTACTCATCATCTGCCTAGCCTTTTCCTAACTATGTTGGGGTCGGCTTCCAGTCTAACCGGATGCAGCTGAATACCAATATTTTACATGGAGCGACTGCCTATCTGACCTCCACAACCCAGAACTTACTGAGTAATACGATACCCCTTGGTAAGACTGGTTGTCAGATTTTCGGACTTCTGACTACCCGTAACGACTGTCAAAGATTCACGAATGACAGCCGGGACCAACGGCTTAACGTGCTTTCCGAGGCACGGAGGGGTCTCGGTATGTAAAGATGATCACCCATCCACAGACCAACCGCGGCAAGCGTAGCTTAACCTGACCGATCGACCTGTGCGGCTGTTATTATTTAGCCACGGGCCCCTCTTCTATCCCAATTTACTGTTTGACTTTAATGACTAGCTTCAGGTTAGGTTTGCGTGGCATTAGCGAGCAGGTGATATGAAAATAAATAAAAATATCATCTGTCACCAGCTGCGGTTAGATCAAGAAGGTTTATGTAACCGAGAATATTATTAACAGTAGGATGACTCGTTTATCTACTTGTTTCAGCGTCATTAACTGCTTCATTTATATTATGTTGTATCCGGTCATTAATCTGGTTTAGCGCAACAGCCTGACATATTGTATTAGCGGCATAGTTTAGCTGTAGTGATGGCATGGCTTTTACTACATAAATATATATAATGTGGTGACGACAGCAATACGTACAAGCTTCTAAAACAATCTTCATGAGAACATGATTTTTTAGATTAAGGAGTAGCAACGATTTCCTCGGTTTTATTCAGAAAAGCCTTATAAATCTGCTATTTTTAATACCACTATAAGTTATCAGAACGGATGGCCGATGGGGCCGAAAGGTTCTGGAGCGGCAGCCGCGTACCGGAAGACCTAGCGTTGGAAGGCCTTCCACAAGGTGGACCGGTGACCTGGTGAAGGCCGCAGGAACCCGCTGAATGCGGTGCTTGGAGGAGGCATATGTCCAGCAGTGGACGTCTTTCGGCTGAATTCATGATGATGATAAATTATAAATTATTCAGTTGAACTCAACTCTATTACTATAATTGGAATATGTGTCATTCACGCATGCTTTTGCTTTAATTTAATAATTATATTATACTACTAGCTGCGCCCCGCGGTTTCACCCGCACAAGTTTCGATCCCGTGGGAATATCCGGATAAAAAGTATCATAGGATACTTTTTGGTTGGCATAGATGCTTTGTAACCGGGATTAACATATGGCTTTATGTGAAAGAGTAACAATCATCCATCCATCCATACAAACTTCCGCGTTTATATTATTAGTAGGAGTACCTATGTAATCATTTGAACATGAATGCCTTCTGTTAACTATTGGATACAGACTAGCAGGCTATATATTGAAGTTATTAGGTAATGTTTTACGCTGGTTCCTGAATTATTCAAATTTTGTATACAGGACGGACGTGACGTTATTTATTTTTGAGTCAACTAACATTAAGACTTTTTATGTAAATATTATAAGCAGGAAACAAATCAGCAAAAGGTGTAAAATTTTGCCAAAAATAAACATTATCAAAGCTATAATTGTCATTCGAATTCGTTAAATAGCTTTAATTTTATCTCTTACAAACATACGTACGATTTAATGGAGCCCTAAAATGAATATATTAAAAAGGGAAACCTTAATGACTACCGTTCACCAGAACAGATATGAGAAGCGCCAGATTATGGCCCTGTGGTCCTGACAAAGATAACATTTGACAACTTATTTTCAACCTTGCAAAGGTTACCTCAAAGTAGGAATTTGAATGGGTGCTTATGGTTGAATTTGATTTAAAGTGTTATGGCAATTTTATGTAAATGTTTTAGAATTTTTTTGATGTTGCTATTTTCGTTTTGTGGGTTGACACTGTGCTGTAGAGAATTGCTCTTCAGAGGGGAATATGCATGCAAAGTGGATATTATTGAGGGCAGAATTGTCACTTTGGCGTTAGGAAGAAATGTACAACATAACATAACGCTTATATTTCCCGAAGGGTTGAACAGAGGTGTACCTGTTATAGTACACCCACATTTTGTCAAAAATTCAGTCTATAACGTTCCCACTGTTGGGATACAAGCCTCCTCTTTTCGAGAGGGAGTGAGCTGTAATGCGTGGGCCCAGTTCGGGTTGGTAGATGTCACTTGTCTTCGAATTTTTGGTTCATGCCGGTATCCTCAGGATGTTTTCCTACACCGTTTTAAAAGCCTGACTGGGTTCGAAACCACGACCTACAACTCGCAAGTCACGGCCGTTACCACTGGGCCACCACTGCTCTTAACATATCTCTTTTCCTAAAAGAACATTTACGGTCACTAATATGTCAACACTTGGAAACTTTCAATAGCGATTTTAGCGTGAAATAACGATTATAAATTCAAAAACATTACACATCAATAAATACAAACGAATAAATACAATATAAATACAACATCAACAATGCTAGACAAGAATAAATGTAAAGTTATAAAACCTAATTACGGAATAATAATAATAATAATATAATAATAATATAATATAATAATTAATAATAATAAATAATGATTATCATACGTCATTTTGATCTTAAGAGACCGCTGCTCGGTACTCTTATACCCTCTTCTTCCACTTCATGAATTTTTATTTTATGCCATATAATATTGTCAATTTTTAAGAATTTAAAGCAAGCTTCCTGCGAAGCGCTGTGGCAGCATGCTTCCGGAGCGATAGCTTAGCGGAGCCAGGATTTTTCAACCCATTTTCGAGTCTGTGTGTCGGAAGTCAGGCTACAATTCAACTTTATCTCTAAAGCCTGATTTACATATACATACGACGACGACGACGGCACGGTTGGCGCAGTGGTTAAGCGATTGACTGCTGCACTGCGTGTCGCGGGTTCGATTCCCGCACGGAACAAATATTTGTATGACCTACATGTATTTGTTCCGAGTCTGCGTGTTTTTCTATCTACAATATGTATGTATTTATATAAAAAAAATGTATATAAGTAGTTTATCAGCCATCTTGTTACCATAACACAAGCATTAGGTTGTTTAGCTTGGGACTAGATGGCGCTGTGTGAAATGTCCAGGGATATTATTATTATATTATACATAAGCTCACGCCATCTACCCACGGGGGTAGGTAGAAACAAGGTACAGAACGCCGCCTGCTACGATCCTTGCATACTCCTTTTGCCTCGTTTACGATCATACATCTGAGGGGCAATTCTCGTAATTTTAAGAACGTACAAAGTCTGATCACAGTCTCAATCTGTCAAAAAATCCTCTATTCTCCCTACATTTTTTACAAGTTTTTGACATTGATTGTCGCTGAGATGAGATTACGACTAGATTTTGAACGTTTGTAATTAAGGGATTTTTTCTTTCTTTCTTTCTTATGCTTATAAAATGTATGCTTTAGAATGTTATGCTTAATCATTATTATGATTAGAGAAATTATGCGTAAAAAAATTATGCGTAAGCTGTTATGCGTAAATAATTTATGCGAAAATATAATTAGGACAAACAAAAGTATGCCAAGTTATATTAGGTCTTAAAATTTTATGCAAATGGATAGGGAACCGTTTCCACACACATCAGCCTTGTAAATACTTTTTGTTAGACACCTTTTATTCATCCTGATTTACATACACTGTGCGACTTAATTGCCCGTGGCATGTCTGGTTACTAAAGCTTGAAACAGCAATAGAAGTTGATAAAACAAAAAAGAAATTAATTTGTTGGTTTTTTTGTGGGGTCATCGACCGCAGTTAATATAGCCACTTCAAATATCAGTATAAAAAAAACATATTTTTTTGTGTAAACTTCAGAGGCGTGATTGGTATCGATATCTAAACACTATAAAACATATTTTCTCAACTCATACTTCAAGTGACATCAAGACATCAACACTCATGATTTTTGTTTTATCGTGTTGAGATATCGATACCAAATATAAATTAATAATTTAGATAGCAAATATTTGTATGACCTACATGTATTTGTTCCGAGTCTGGGTGTTTTTCTATCTATAATATGTACGTATTTACAAAAAAAAAATGTATATAAGTAGTTTATCAGCCATCTTGTTACCATAACACAAGCATTAGGTTGCTTAGCTTGGAACTAGATGGCGCTGTGTGAAATGTCCAGGGATGTTATTATTATTATTATACCCATCCGGTCTGCAGAGTTTCACTAGCTAATTTAACTTAACCCTGTATATTTATTTGTTTCTAGAAAACTCAACCTATTAAAATTTGGTTTTAGCCACACAACGAAAACCACTCAGAGATTTACTTAATTAGATGTAATAATTATATCTAATTAAGTAATGATGTTAGGGCTACTAATACTACTTGGTATATTATACGAATAGTAGGCCATGCGTTACTAATACTATTACAAATACCACTTAGCGCTATCATAATCTGATTAGTAACAATTAACCTATTTACTTTAACCTAAACACAATACAAATCAATCTCAAAGCGATCCCTGTAAACACAACTCTACACACATTTCATGCAAACTCCTCAAGTCTGACAAGGATTGATGCTGACTTCGTAAACGGAGCCCCGGCAAACAACAGAAAAAAGTTAAGCAGCCATGAATAAATGTTTACTTACCAGTCTCCAATGCATATTTTTATCAAGATTTATTGGGCTTATGAAAGCGATTATAATTTTCCTTGTCAACTCAAACGGTGGAGGGAAATGGGAGAAGTTGGGAACAGATTAAAAGTTTGTAATGACGAATAATAATGGCGGCTTTTAACTGTCTGGTCTTGATGCAGGGCAAAGGCATTTTTTCTTACAAAGATGAGGCGAGCTTAGATCACCACGCTTATACAGGGTTAGTTTTCAAAGACCAGCCAAATTTAAGCAGCACAGACCATCAGACTGAACCATTTTCTCCATGGGACCAGCATCGTAGACGCGAATAAAATGCGTGCACTGACTGGACAGGTCCTCTCAATCTGTGTGGTTCTTTCCTCAAAAGGCCATCTCAGACATCGACCTACACGGTCTTCATATGATCTGATCAAAGATTATGTCTGGACTTTAAAAGAGACTGTGAGCTCTGAGTTTGTTTCGGCCTTTCTTCTCAGACTAGTCAGATAGGAAACGCCGACCTCATCTAGTTTTAAAATATGATTGACGAGTAAAAGTGTTTGTACAAACCTACTTACAAAAATAAAATCATTTATCATTTAAAAATTCAGTCGTCCGATACGTTTAGGTCGAGGAGGTATTGAAGTTTTCAATGGGACAGTTGATAAATTTTTCACGATTACTATATTAGTCTCATGGAGAAAGTTGTCTAGTTTAATGGTTTGCACCACACCCTTTGGCTGGTCTTTGAAAATAACCCCTGTATAAGTATTTTAGCAATGCAAATGTAAGCGATTTCAGATAACGATGTCGGCACCCTAATTGCGTAACACACGATCAATCGGAATCGGTTTCATTTTGACAGTTCAACAACATTCATTGCGTTATTTACGTGTTGAGCAGACAAATTTTTCTAACTTATGAAGCAATGGATTAGTAATTTGCTTCAAAATGATTCAGATTCCGATTGATCGTGTGTTACGCAATTAGGGTGCGGGTTTTCAGACAGCCTTTTTTGTTAAATAGCAGATTATTGTTTCAGATCAACTACTTTCTATTATATGGCATATATTTGTAAAGTGATATCAAGGGGTATCGCATTACCCAGTACCTAACTGGGTTGTGGAGGCCAGTTAAGCAGTCGCTCCATGTAAAATACTGGTATTCAGCTGCATCCGGTTAGACTGAAAACCGATCCCAACATAGGAAATGGCTAGGCAGATGATGATATTTGTAAAGCGATATATGTCAAGGAAATAAGAGTAGGTATATTTTTACATAGAATATTGAACATGTCCATACGGTGACTCATGGCTCTTATTTTAAAGCTGCCATAAAATTTCGCATAAAAAGTAAAAAAAATATTTTATTTTTTATCGACATTTTGTTAACCCAGTATTTCATGGTGACGTAAATTCCTTATTATTAACCCTTGCAATGACATATTTTTAAAGATAAAGATAGAATATTCTTTATACTAGAAGTTGTTCTTGAGTTGTTGTATACGAGGCTTTGACTACATTGTATGTGTATATTTTATCTTTTTTTTATTTGTAATGTGGGTTTTGTTGGTGCAAAATAAAAATAAAAAATCTTTCTGTCTTTGTTGGAGATTTCTTTTTTTTACCATTACCTATTAACTAACATAAAAAAAATAGTTGAACGTTGTATTTAATTACATTCGTAATTATATTATATAACTTCATATTAATATTAGCCTGGAAACCGTCCGTCGATTATTTATTTTTTTAATTGCTGTTCCATACATTTTGACCGCGTAGGTATTGCACTTTTCTATGAAATAGCAGATTCTTTGATAACTGACGTAAAATCTATACGTTAGGCCTACGACTAGAATCATGTGCTAAATATATGGTAACAGTTCGTGTGCCGATGTCTCTGCTACCCTTTTTTGGGTGGGAAATCATCAAATGACCTCTCCCGCTCTGGGCTGAGCGGAAGGGCGTGTCAGGCTTTTACTGACTAAAACCCACCCGTGCTTCTTTAGTTGCCTGTGCCACGGTATCTCTTTCGAACAACCCGCGGCCCTGGCAGGCATCGGCTCTAGCGGACCCTGCTACCCTGTATATTCATCAAGTCAAACCAACAACACAATCGAGAATTCAATTATATTGATAGCTAAAACGTGCTCGTAAATAATCGCGTGTCAATCTACCGATTAGCCGTCTGCCACTCCATTCATTCCGTATTAGTTCAACTTATCTTACAGCTTGTCCCCGGGGATTAGTGAGCGTGAACGTGGGCTCTCTTAGCTGTTATTATGAAAAAAGGCCTTTCATGGTCGTAAGTAGTTAGGTGGTGATATGTTTTCTTTCATGGTTTAATTATTTTTTTCGAATGGGATTATTAGTATGGGTTTAGATCATCCACTTTTCGTAAAAGTGTGTGTCATTATGTAAAATATATTGTATAAGCTTAGACATATAACCTACCTATATGCTATGTGCTTCTACTTAGGGCATTGTAGACTAGATTTGTAGACCATTTTCTATTTTATTAGATACAGTACAGTCACGAGCACCAATATGTCAACACTTGGCAACTTTGAATAACGAATGCAACGTTGAAATACGACACATTACATAAATCTATGCGTTCGGAAATGCTATGTTAATAACAACATAAAATTTCATTAAAAAATAAAGGAGTAAATCGCTTTTGAATAAAGCCGAGTGTAAAATATGATTGACGTATAAAAGTTTTTGTACAAACCTACTTACAAAATAAAATCATTTATCATTTATACATACTTTTCCTACACTGTCCTCTCATACCCCACTGCACTGTAATTGGAGCCAATCATTTTTAAAAGAGTAACCGTGGATTTTCTTGCCAACTCTTATCCATAGGAAACGGCCAACTGGAACCGTGCACCTAGCTTCTGAAGTTCCATAAGTGCCCATGAAGGTTTATGTGAAATAAAATATTTTAATTTTATAAAATCGTATCTTTATTCACACACTTCTCGGTGTGCAAATTGCATCTTTAGAAAATGTTAAGATCTATTTATACTAAAATATCAAGATATTCCTTTTTGAATAGGTAAATGATTTGATAAGGGGATACGAAGGAAGATGTCCTTTATCATTAGTTGCTAACCCAATTAAAATCATAAAAAAACTAACATTTTGTCCACACGGTCGTAAATTTTCTCCCGAAATTATGTGCGACTCTATACTGGAAAAAAACACTGTAATTTAGTACACGATACTGAAACTTAACGGAGGGGGCGTTGAAATAAAAAAAAAATGTAGGTATTGGCCTTTTCTATGAAACTGCAGATTTTTTTTTTGATAACCGCTATATTTTCTATCCTAGGAGATCTAGAATCATATGTTGAATGAGCACCGCCTCCCATATTTACAGAAAGCATAAACCTCACAAACTGCGTCTCGGGGAGCATTTCATGTTCGTGATTATGAAAAAAAGTTTGTCTCTCCGTATGCGCACAAAGGACGTGTTTTACGACTGCGATGTAACGACAACTGCACATCAGTAGTAACACGTGCTCTACAAAAATCGCCCATGCTGCTGCGACATAAGAACAGTATGAGTCAATTTTTTCTCGCTGTTTTGCGTTTGACTGTACGTAGACGGTTTGGTACATGTCTGGAGTATTTACTGTACTTAGGAAAGGGATATAAAAGTATCCTGTATACTTATGGGTATGTACGAGTGTGTAGTTAGGTAGATGGGCTTTTATTTAGGCTGTGTTTCGTAATATTGGCGAGACGGTGAAGAAAGAGTTGGTGCAAAAATAATTTACTTTTTATAAAGAGTTTTGTCGAATTTTCCTTGAACTCGAGTCAAATAGGCTCGCCTTCAATTGAGTGGGACTTCTTCAATTGTGATAGGTGAACGTACTTTATATAAGACACCTCGAGGGGCTTGTGGCTAAGTAATAACAGCCGCACGGGTCGATCAATCAGGTTAAGCTACGCTTGCCGCTGTTGGTCCGCGGATGGGTAATTATCTTTACATTCCAAGACCACTCCGTGTCTCGGAAAGCACGTTAAGCCGTTGGTCCCGGCTGTCATTCGTGAATCTTTGACAGTCGTTACGTGTCGTCAGAAGCCCTAAAATCTGAAAACCAATCGTACTACCCAGTAACTGGGTTGTGGAGGTCAGATAAGCAGCCGCTCCATGTAAAATACTGGTATTCAGCTGCATCTGGTTAGAATGGAAGCCGACTCCAACATAGTTGGAACAAAGCTTGGCAGATGATGTCCTCTGCGTATATTTCGGTAAATACAGGCATTATGTTATGTTAATGATATCCATGCTAATATTATAAATGTGAAAGTACCTCTGTCTGTCTGATAACTTTTCATGCTTGAATGGCTGATCGATGAAAGAACAATGGCGAGGAAATTGTTGATGGAATTATTGAGCGTCTACGATGTCACCGTGATAGATACCGACGAAATAATTAACTAAGTTTTATCAAATCAAGTTTATGTCCTATCGAAGTCTGGAAAAGTTATTATCATTAATGAAAACTTAATTGACTAGTTTATTGTTGTAAAAATAATCAAGGTGTAGTTTTCTTTTTCTGGATTGACTTCGTGACTTTTGGCTAAGCTGAACTTTTAATGTTGCCATGTAATAAAAATCTTTGTCAAGTAACAAAAATGCTTTGCTCCACGTATTGTATTAATAGGTATACTTAAGAAATACATGTCTGCATCAGAATATAAACGGGAAAATAAAAATTAATGGTTCTGCTAAGAATATATCGGACATCGTTTTTAATACATAAATTAAATCGCAGTATTTACCATTCGAGTATGGCAAGATCACCAACAAAAAACATGACATTTCATTTGTCAACTGGCCTACTGACATTGTCCTTTGTCACATAGGAAGACTATGACCAGAGGGGTAAGTAATTCTCGTAATTTTAAGAACGTTCGCAGTCTGATCTCAGTATCAATCAATTTGTCAAAAATACCTATAATTTCCCTAGATTTTGACAAGTTTTTGACATAAGTTTGTCGCCGAGATGACACTGCGACTAGATTTTGAACGTTTTAAGATACTTTTAATCCCGGTACTACGTTCTAGAACTAAAATATATCGATATCATCTGACACTTTTGGCAATAAACTCCTAAAAACCTAATCGCCAAGTTCACACTTCAGATAAAACTTTTACCGAAAAGATTTTGCTAAACCTTCTAAAACTCGCGAAGCCTGACTTTTTTGATAAAAATGTGTACGAAATATAATTCGGATACGCCATGCGAATATCTTAGCAACTCTTTGTCTAACTTCTGAAGTCCTAACACGAGTTTCAAAGAGATTTCGTCAATCTTATATAACGTATCATACGGAGTGAAGATCTTTTTGCGTTTGCGTCACTAAGTGGATAAAAAACTTTTTGATTTGATTATGATGTTAACAAAGGAGGTTTCAAGTTCGTTTTAATTTTGTATGCTTGTTTTTGTGGCACTGAGATAATTAATTCGATTTTGGTTACCAAAGTGATTGCGGTCTTTTGACTCATTGCGGATTAGCTACGGCGCGGCGTAGCGGCACGTGCTACGGCGTAGTGGCACGTGCTACGCCGTAGCGCTCAGTGGTAAGAGTTAGGGTTGACAGGATTGGGAGGACACATTGGTTACACCAAGCACGGCAGGCTTATTTAAATTATGTTTCTATTCTTTATAAATATTATAATAGCATAATCAGCCTATAATGTTCCCACTGCAGGGACACAGGCCTCCTCTCTGTGAGAGGGTGTGGGCCGTAATCTACCACGCGGGCCCAGTGCGAGTTGGTAGATGTCACATGTCTTCGAATTTTTGGTTCTAGGACATGCCGGTTTCCTCACGATGTTTTCCTTCACCGTTTTGAGAGCAGTGGTGATGAAATAATTTACACAAAGTAAAGCGCCTGTCTGGGTTCGAACCCACGACCTACAACCTACAACTACAACAACAAACGGGGCCGTTACCACTGAGCCACCGCTGCTCCACCCACACACACACCATAAATATTATAGTTAAACAAAATAATTGCATTGAGGTATATCACAAGTATGTATATAAAAAGGGAGGGCAAATAATCAAAGGGCATCAAAAAATTCGTCCACATCGCTGTCAATAGGAAACGTGCCCAAAATAATAATAATAATATCCCTGGACATTTCACACAGCGCCATCTAGTCCCAAGCTAACCAACCTAATGCTTGTGTTATGGTAACAAGATGCTGGCAGCATTGCCACGTTGTATGGCAATGCCGATTCTTTGGCAAAAGAACAGGCCAGCCCTCTGGTCACGCGAAGAGTCGACCAAACGCTTGGCAATGTCTCGTGACTGAGGTGTTAAAAAAAATGATTAACGTCAAAATCATATTTCGCTTGATGACCCTTCATAATAATTATAACCTTTTATAATTTGTCCGATAGTATTCAATACTCTTGATATAAAAGTAAGTTATTGGAACGATGTTCCTTATCGCACGTTGCGAAAGGGGGCTAGACGGAAAAAATTAAGACCAAAAGTTGGAACGACACTTTTTGCTATAGGTAGTTGTAAGCCGTGCGGCGTGCGCGTGTTTCTCTGTCTGTCTCTCTCTCTCTTTGAACTTTGTTCCATCCGGGTGTCCCTTGACACCTCTCAAGTTTTTTTATTTATGTTTAGGTATCTTTAAACACAAATGGAGTATCCCATTACGCATAATGTGATCGTTAAAACCCCCTGAAATCTTTTATTTATCATCCATTTCATTAGAAAGTAATCAATCAACGTTATTAAAGTTTCGACAGTGGTGTCTGGTCAACTTTGACAAAGTTTCTTTATAGGGAAGTTTCTTTTATGTTAGTTTTTTCATCAAACAGGGTAGCTTTGAACGTGTGACGAAGTCAGTGTTGTTAGTAACATGTGTGACTGATTGATGGAGCTACAAAAAGGCCTTTTGTTAAGGTAGTAACGACGGTTGGTAGGTGCGGGCACGGAGTTTACGGTAGGATTTTTTTTAAAGACAACTTACATAAATCATTGATTCATTTACCCAGTTATATTAAGAAGGTTCTATTCTTTTCTCGTCATTATTTTCTTGAAATGTATGTACGTGATTTTATTGAAAAAAAAATGTGAAACATAACTTTAGTAAATCGGCCTTTTTGTGACAACAAAGCTCCGTTAGATCCTACAGCTTCATTTCAAGACGATGGTTTTCGATGTCTACACTATGTTGTGCCATACAGCAACAATAAATGTTGCACCGTTTAAACAGTGTTAGTAGTAAGACATTTCGACGGCACGGTTAGCGCAGTGGTTAAGCGATTGACTGCTGCGCTGCGTATCGCGGGTTCGATTCCCGCACGGAACAAATATTTGTATGACCTACATGTATTTGTTCCGAGTCTGGGTGTTTTTCTATCTATAATATGTATGTATTTACAAAAAAAATATGTATATAAGTACTTTATCAGCCATCTTGTTACCATAACACAAGCATTAGGTTGCTTAGCTTGGGACTAGATGGCGCTGTGTGAAATGTCCAGGGATATTATTATTATTATTTTGTTAAGGTAGTAACGACGGTCGGTAGGTAGGCACGGAGTTTACGGTAGGATTTTTTTTAAAGACAACTTACATAAATCATTGATTCATTTACCGAGTTATATTAAGAAGGTTCTATTCTTTTCTCGTCATTATTTTCTTGAAATGTATGTACGTGATTTTTTTGATAAAAAAATATGAAACATAACTTTAGTAAATCGGCCTTTTTGTGACAACAAAGCTCCGTTAGATCCTACAGCTTCATTTCAAGACGATGGTTTTCGATGTCCACACTATGTTGTGCATGCTTGCTATTTGTATGCCTGATTTACACGGTGTCAATCAATTGTCTGTGGCATAAAGCAACAATAAATGTTGCACCGTTTAAACAGTGTTAGTAGTAAGACATTTCGACGGCACGGTTAGCGCAGTGGTTAAGCGATTGACTGCTGCGCTGCGTGTCGCGGGTTCGATTCCCGCACGGAACAAATATTTGTATGACCTACATGTATTTGTTCCGAGTCTGGGTGTTTTTCTATCTATAATATGTATGTATTTACAAAAAAAAAATGTATATAAGTAGTTTATCAGCCATCTTGTTACCATAACACAAGCATTAGCTTAGCTTGGGACTAGATGGCGCTGTGTGAAATGTCCAGGGATATTATTATTATTTGTTGCTTCAATTTTATTGTATGACACAGGCATGGAACTTGCATGTTTGGAACTTGTAAATAGAGCTTAAATGAGGTCTTAATTGCTTAACGGACCAAAAACAATCCACTCCCTATGCGTTCTAAATTCAAACCAAAAACAATAAACAACAAACGCCAGCGTTCGTCCACAAACACACTCGTGAATTTCGTGCCTAGTTTTTGTGCAGAACATATGTTGCTAAGCTTCCGACAATGTTTTTTACCATTGATTTGGACTACGACGCAAAAACTGGACGTTTTCATCCGAATATGACGGATAGAAACTATGATTGTGAAGTCATCAGTGGTGTTAGGTTAAATGAAAAATCCTTGTTTATTTGTTTATTTAAACTTTTCGCACAAAAAGGTACAAAGGCGGACTTAATGCCTTAGGCATTCTCTACCAGTTAACCAAGGGTGGCGAAGAGATTAAGTGACAGGTGCTTTGGTTGAGAGGAACAATGATATGTTATTTTTTATTAAAACTTGGTACATACATACATACACTGTCGACCGTATCGTGTGTGTGTGTCCACAGGCAATCTCACAAAGCAATAGCTTGACGTTTATTTCGGCTTACGTCCTTCTAGTTTCAAGAAAAAACACATTGTCGTCAACAAGTGATTGTAGTTCATAATTTCAGAGTCAAGATGACCTAGCGGTTAAGCGCGCAGATAGATGCGTGAATCAGTGAGCCGTGTGTTCAAATCTCAAGCAGTACTTCGACTTTTTGTATGTTTTTACTCGATTGGAAGTAATGACACAGAAATATAATATTCTTTATCTTGTTCGCTTTGTTCACACATTTCGTAAATTTAGAAAGGTAGATCATAGAAAACTAAATAAAGATTTTAGATTTCTGTGAGGTAGACATGAGTTTTATAAATAGTTAACTTGATCGGAATGAACGTTGTCGTTTGGTTGTATTTGTTGGTTAGTGACTAAACTAATATTTATCTTCTGTCCTTTCCTTAATGAAATAGAAAAAAACTTGAGAGGTGTCAAGGGACACCCGGATGGAACGAAGTTCAAAGAGAGAGAGAGAGACAGAGAAACACGCGCACGCCGCACGGCTTACAACTATAGCAAAAAGTATCGTTCCAACTTTTGGTCTTAATTTTTTCCGTCTAGCCCGCAACGCGCGATAAGGAACTTCGTTCCAAAAAAAGATGCACTAAACTTAAATTTACTTAAGTTTGTGAACAAGGGAATCGGCGCCAATGTTTACCTTAGCTAGTTTTGTGACTAATTAATTAATCATTGATACCTAAAATATTATGGATCAAACATTGTGGACAATTATACGATTTATTGTCGATCTATAGATCTTTTTGAGGCTGACTGAACCTAAACACAAATGGCTTGAGCACCTAAAGGAAAACCTTCTTCAAGGGGCAAAAACGAATTACATTTGGCACACCTTAGTCAGCTCAAGACTACCAATAGTCAGTCTTTACAATTCCACACCACAAAAGATGCCAACACATTTTTATTTACGCCCATTTCATTTTCAGTAAAGAATATATTTTATTACAGTCAACCCATTTTACTTCCGCGTCCTTTGCAACCTCGAAGAGAGTCGGAGAAATGTCCCAGAGAGATGATTCATTATACAGTCTTTTTTCCCGAATGATAAAGTGCTTTGAATAATAATAATCATGTAAGTTTTGTGGGAATGGAGCTGTTCTGTTGTTGATTGTGCAAAGTGGTGTTTTTGATTGCACAGGTCATACTTTTGATCTGAGATAGTAATTTTAAGCTAAAGAAGAATGGGTAATATCCTCCAAGAGGCACGAGGACTAAAACATGGTAACATGATTATCATCATATCATTATCATAATCAGCCTGTAATGTTCCCACTGCTTCCCAGCAGTGGGAACATTATAGGCCTCCGCTCTTTGTGAGGGAACTTGATTATAGTGACTGACTATTACAAAGTTCTACAAAGGAAAAACAAACGGTCACATATAAAGTGCATAAGTAATATAATACAATAACCTTGCAAATAGTGCGAGTAAATTTTTTGCATAATTTTATTATTTACTAGTAGCGCCTCGGTTTCGCCCGTATAAGTTTTGATCCTGTGAGAATATCGGGATATAAGTATCCTATGTGTTAATCCTGGTTATAAACTATCTATGTGCCAAATTTCACCCAAATTCATTCTAAAGTTTTGGCGTGAAAGAGTAACAAACATCCATCCATTCATACAAACTTTCGCGTTTGTAATAAAGTAGAATTTAATGTTGGAACAGTACAGTAAAATTAAAAACAGAAAATGATAACTTTTAAATTTCGCACACAATAATACGCACATAAGAATTATAAACAAACTTAATTTTGGCATGATTTAGAAAGTCTGCATATATCTGAACTTAAAAGCATAATTTTAAGTACATATTATTTACCTCTCCCTCGCCGCTTTTAAGCAATCCGTTTAGCGATAAACGAAACCTTTTTGTACAAAAAGTTTACTCGTATTGCCTTAAAATTTCTTTAAAAAAAACTAATAAAAGCCAAAACTTGTCTAGAACAAGTTTTGGCTTTTATTAGTTTTAGTATTACATAAGACTTTGTTTTAAAAAGATAAGGTGCCGAGATGAATGCTCGTCTACAAACTCACTCAGTCATTTACACAAGGCGTTTTGTTCTCGAGAAACTTAGGAACTACTTCAATATTCAACTTTAAAGTTAAAGTTATGGCTATAGTATGGTACTTAGAAGTACATAATAGGTATTGTTCTTTAATGTCCAGACGCCAGCAGGTCAAGCTACCCGAAACTGTCAAAGTTTCCCGATCAACTTTGAACCTTAATGCTTCAGTGATAAAGTTGAAAATCTATTAAAGAAATTTGACAGATTGTAGTAGCTTGATGTGCTGGCGTCTGTACCTACCTACTTACTGTATAGGGAACCAGGCAGACTAGGAGAACCAAGGTAACCGACAAAGCCCGAAGAATTGCCAAACTTAAGTGACAGTGGACTAAAATACTAGTATTCAGCTTAGACGGGTTAGACTGGAAGCCGACCCCAACATAGTTGGGTAGGGCAGATTGCTCGCAGAACAGATGGTCGAAAGGTTCTGAAGTGGCGACCGCGTACCAGAAGACAGCGTTCTAACCACGCCACTGTGTCATAGAGAATACGTAAATAGCAGATGTCGTGATTATATAAGGAATTGACGTGGTTTCGAAGTAAGGAATCGTTAAGTGGTCATAGTCACGTAAGGAAAAAGCGTTATGCCCCTCCATATCACTTTCTCTCTCTCTGTCTGTAGCGGTATTTACTACGCCACATACGGACAACGCGTCATACTGACGTCACGCAAATCCTGCATCTCGAAGACACAACACCCGTCTGGTCGGAGGATCCTCCCTTTTCTATAGAGCACCCTGTTCCTCATACCTCTAAAATGTCTCATTCTATTATACAGTTCCGCACTGGGGTCTGGGGACTGGGAAAAAAAAATTGTGTGGTAGGGAGCTACCACACCATATTTTTTTAAATTTACAAGTTAAACCTTCTTTTTCACAAGAGTCTTTGCAACTATTATACCAAGTTATAAAAGTGTAGTCTGTCAGTACCCTTATATTTTGTTACTAATGACTTTCTTCAAAGGGTAATTTACTTTAGTTATTAAGTGTGAAAGATTGCTTCCATTCATCTAGTTAATTGAACCCTTCCCTACAATAGAGGTAATCTGACTATTTATAAGCTAAATCCGGATACTCGATACCAATAATAATGATTGTTACTACGATGTTATTAATCATTTGGAGCAGTATTTATTTTATTTTATAGTTTTTGGAAAACCTTATAGCTAAAAACTTTTGCACGATTGAGAGTAACAGAAATAAGGCCAATTACAAGTTTTCACAGATAGAAGAGAGAATATAAACAAAAAATATTTGAGAATATAGACTGCGTTTTGAGTAAATACATTATCATAAGTACAAATGTGTTTCAAACATCGTAAATTGTTATCAAAAAGGTTGCGTGATCAAAAAAGAAATCACAAACAGTCTTTTTAATTTTGAAATACTGGTATTGAACATCGATATTCGGTATGATAGTGTAGCGGTATCTACAACGCCACATGCGAACAACGCGTCATACTGACGTCACGCAAATCCTGCATCTCGCAAACAGAGTTTACCGCGCAATTAGCATAGATACGATTTTCCAACATCAATCGTTGGGCAATAGCCCACCAGACATAACACCCGTCTGGTCGGAGGATCCTCCCTTTTCAATGGAGGATGAGTGAACTTTACACCCTGTTCCTCATGCCTCTAAAATAGATTTAAGGCGAGACCCAAACGTAGGATACCGTAAAACGGTAATTTTTGTGTATTTAGTACAAGCCAGAAAAAAATGAGTGTTTTATCATGTTCAAAGAAAAGACGTATTCAAAAATATTTCATATAAATAAAATAGTATCATCTTATAGCACTAGGAAGTGGTGAAGGGCGGGCGTTTTTGGGGGACTGCCTTTTGTAATTTTGACGTTTGAAAAGTGCTGATTCTCAGCCTAATTTGAATAAATGACTTTTAATTTGATTTTGTATAACAGAGCTCAAAAAAAATGTTTCCTCACGTAATTCTCAAAATTTGAAAACTATCGAAAATTTATAATATATTTTTTTTAATATTTGAAAATTTGAAAAATATATCATTGAGCCGTGCATTTATTTTTTAATTTGATTAAAACTGCAAAATGTTACTATATTTTTATTTTAGTGGTCATTCGATTCAACTAACATCAAACGCGTCGCTGTTTTGAACCTTATTTGTTGCCGCGATGCGCTATTGTCAATTACCTAAATTCGTTTCTTACTTAATTGAATAATAGCTGGTAATGAAAACGCTTTGAATCTACATGATTAAACAATTTGGCCCATATTGAGACTTTATAAACCAACGTTTGATGAACTCATCAGAAACTGCCAAGTTTTAATTAGTTCACATTTCGCCAGGTCAAGTCGCCAGGTACTCGTAAAAGGGGAGCCATTCAAATACGGAGTTGCTCCTGAGAGTTGCGAAGAGGTTTTTCCCAACCAATAACACTTCACCTGACCCGGGTATTGAACCCAAGACCCGACGACAACTAAGACATTGACTCCAAACCGTTACCACTCGAACCATACAGAACATAGTAAAACCTCAAATTCCACAGACACTAAACTTTAAGCAATAAAGCGCTTTATGATCTCTCCGTCTACATTCAAATTATAGAAACATGTGTTTCAGCAGCTTTAAGATTATTTGCACATAAACTGACGGGCTGTTGGAAGTAACATTCCTTAATTAGTATTACGATTTGAATTTAATTAAGGGAGATATTGTAACCACAAATGTACGTACGAAGGTAGGCACAGACAGACTAATATAAAAATAATTACATGGTACTACGGTGTAATGCCTGAAAACATCTGTTCCGTAAAAATATTTTAGTACTTTCCTAAGTGAATTTTAATAATCCCTGTTAGAGTGTTCGAAAAATTAAAAGGGTTAGACGCTGAAAGCGGTGTTCTTAGATATGCCACGTACCTATTGGTAGAAAAATCCTTTCCTTAAAGTCGAGGTAGTGAGACTTCCTACTAATATTATAAACGCGAAAGTTTGTATGGATGGATGAATGGATGGATGGATTGATGGATGTTTGTTCTTGTTTCACGCAAAAACGACTTGGATTTGGATGCAATTTGGCACACCGATAGTATAACCAGGATTAACACATAAGATACTTTTTATCCCGATATTCCCATAGGATAGAAATTTATGCGGGTGAAACTGCGGAGCGCAGCTAGTGTGCTATAATAATGTCTTAAACTTTTTTTTTTAAACGTTGCCCCACACTAGGTATGGCTCCTGTATCGTGGGTTCGTTTACAAACATTTAAACTCACATACACAAACAGCCAGACCCGGAACAACTACCTGTAGGCAATAAAAATATTTGTTCCGTGCGGAAATCGAACCCGCGACACGCAGCGCAGCAGTCGATAGCTCAGCCACTGCGCCAACTTCAACAACAACAAGACTTTTGTCTTGTGTACAGGATACTAACTTTTAACAGTCAAAGCTAGATTATGTGTAAGAAAACAAATTTGCTATACCTTACCTACCTACTCTCTTTTTTTGTACCCATCATCTGCCCAGCCATTTACCGACTATGTTGGTGACCTCCCCAACCCAGTTACTGGGTAATTCGATACCCCTTAGTAAGACTAATTGTCAGAATTTCGGGCTTCTGTCGACCTTTATCCTGTTCGATCGTTTTTTACCCATATTTTAAAATTAATCATTTTTTTATTGGAAAATTCGTCTTTCGTGACTAAAATACTGCTTGTAATATAAATAATAGGTTAGGGAAAAAGTTTCTTTGCATTTTTTAAGAAAATTCTTATTATGTTCTATAAAATTTAAACTTTCAATGATACCAAAACTAGCCAGATACAAATAGATTGCCGAAGAGATTTTATTACAAGTTCATACATGCGAAAAGACTTTTTCCCCAACCTAATCACCATAACCCATCAACTTATTTATATCGGCTAGCAGTAAGCGCAGACTAAGGTACCTTCCTCCTTGCTAAATTAAATCAAGCTTACTTTTACAAATCGTGTAAATCCATAGACACTGCACCACTCTCGGTAACCTTCCTACCTGACCTTGCGTCGCTTCCTCGTCATGCGATACCCAAGTTTGCTCGATATGGTATTGATTACTTTTTAACGAGAAACACGATAAGTTTCGACAATGTCGTCGGTACCTCGGTTTCATGCTGGTGAACCTCGGCAAATTAGGGCCACTGCGGGCCCAGTGCAGGTTGGTAAATGTCACATGTCTTAAAATTTTGGCTCTAGGACATGCCGGGTTCCTCACGATGTTTTTCTTCATCGTTTTTTGAGAGCAGTGGAGATGAAACAATTTACACAAAGTAAAGCGTCTGTCTGTTTTCGAACCTACGACCTGACCTCGTAAGTCGCGGCCGTTATCACTGGGCCACACCAATAAACTCCTTAATGTTATGCAAATAAGTATGAGATAAATAATAATGATAAATGATTTTATTTTGTAAGTAGGTTTGTACAAACACTTTTACACGTCAATCATATTTTAAAACTAGATGAGGTCGGCGTTTCCTATCTGACTAGTCTGAGAAGAAAGGCCGAAACAAACTCAGAGCTCACAGTCTCTTTTAAAGTCCAGACATAATCTTGGTCAGATCATATGAAGACCATGTATGTCGATGTCTGAGATGGTCTTTTAAGGAAAGAACCACACAGATTGAGAGGACTGGTCCAGTCAGTGCACGCATTTGTCAGAAATCGTGCAGCTCAACTCAAAACTTAAGGAGCTCAACGTTTCGACGAACAATACCAAAGAAAGGACATTTGGGTAGGCCACATTAATTACTCAAACTGCCAGACCATGACAAAAACTAAGAGAACAGAGAGAAAAATAATATAAATAAAATGACCCACATAGTCTTCACATTCACAATAATTAAAATAATAGAATACTTTACAAAGAATATGTAAAAAAGTTGGAAGCAGCTCAATCCCAAGCCTTTTTGTCCTCGATATAATCCTTAACGGTATAAAAGGCTTTCTGGTACAACTTACGTTTAAATATATAGAATTACGTTTAAATAAATTGAAACTTAACTTTAAAAATGACTGCTATAAATTGATATTCACATAATTATGATGTAAGTACCGAAGTGTAGACGATTGTAGGCTCTAATAGCACCCATCAGTTTGAAGCCTACACCGCAAAATGTTTGTCCTTTAATTGCCATTTATTGTAGTTTGGCACTTCATTTTTAGTTGTCATTTAGTTTAAAAAATTATCTATGAAAGGAAATGACTTCCCCTTTTGGCATTATAATCTTTGTTTTTGTAGTTTTAAGGTGTCATTTTGTGTAATGCCAATAAATGCATTTTTCTTTCTTTTTCTTTCTTACTTAACAGAACTTTGACCCAACTATATAATTAATCATTTTTGTGCACAATAAATTAAAGTGGCGATTTTAATGACTTAGGCAACCAACGGAAATAACATGGCATGTGCATTATTTTTGAGTGGCTTTTTCTATTGGTGGGAAATCATCAGATGACATCTCCCGGGCGGAGCGGGAAGGCGTGTCAGACTTTTACTGACTAAAACCCAGGCGTGTTCCCTCTGATGCCTGTGCCAGGGGCCACGGTATCTCTTTCGAACAACCCGCGGTCCTGGCAGGCATCGGCCCTACGGACCCCGTCAGTTCGTGCTGACGTCTCTTTGAGGCGCGCGTGGAACACAACGCGCCGCCAAAAATAGGTCTTCTATCACTTTTTAAAAAATGTCCGGGCACTCCGGGCAGTTATTATATTTTTATTTATTTCTTTCTTTAAATAAGACTTTGAAACCAATTACAAAATGTATATACCTACACACATAAAAGAGAAATTAAAAAATAATCAGGTTCAGGTAAAAAGTTAATAATACTTTCATAAATTCCGATAAAATCTTCGTCGTTGTATTACAGTCCAAGAGAGCATCACGTTACTGGAAGTAGTAGATATGCTGTTAGATAATGAACTACTGGAGGTAGTAGGTACTCTGTGGCATAACCAATGCTATTGTTAACTTACCTCGCTGTAATTTCCGTAGCTCATGAATGAGAGTGTACGGGGAGTCTTTGTGTAGCATACGGTAGTAAGTTAGGGTAATGTTAGCATCTTGTCCGAGATGGACTTATTTTATTTAGCAACTCTCTTAGACACAGACTAATCAGGGCTAAGTAAAGAGATCTTTCTTGCGAGGACCACTTAGACAATTGACGTCTACGTACTTTAATCTTGCAAATTGGCGTTGTTTTAGCTTATTGTGTTAAGGGATGGGGTTACTGTGATTGTCTTTGCAATGTTTATTATTACGCTGTATCGATAGTATTTGGAAAACCTTTATGCAAAAATCACACCTTCTTTCTATTCTATATTCGTAACCTTAAGGGCTTTTTTGTTTGCTCATTGCCAAGAAAACGAAATGTGTAAAGTTCGCCTTACCGGAACTTAGAAATCTAGGACCCAACATCGTCTTAGATAAAGAGGTGCTTGAAACTGTAGGCTCGACAATTTTTCTAGGACTAAAAGTAGATCCCAAAATTCAGTGGGGACCTCATATTTCAAGTCTCAATTCGGCTGCCTATTTATTTATTACTTTAATTAAAACGGTTTAAAACCAATTACAGTAATTAAAGCCTATGCCGCCAGGAAAGTAAGACAATACACTGACGTTGATACATTTTTACGTTGTCTATTTTAGTTATTTTCACAGCGTAATGTTCAAGGGTATTCTGCTGTGGGGCAAGGCCGCTGACATACAAAATATATAATTTGTCCTTCAAAGACGAGCTGTTCGAGCAATTTACCAGCTAGGTGCCAGAGTTTCTCTAAGAGATTTTTTTAAGGGTATTGGTATTCTCACGGTTGCATCACAATTCATCTTCGCCAACATCTTATACAACGTGTAACAGAAAGGGTATATACATATCAAGGGCACGGCTTCTTTGGATGAAAGATTTCAATGCAATGTGCAAAGACATTGTCCGAGACTGCTGCAGATGTGCGATTAATTGTGTACGCATGGATTTTTCGCTTCTTTCAGTCAAACCATCCACTTTTCGATAATCTAACTGACGGACTAAATATAATAATTATTTTTTTACCCAGGCAACTACCCTATTGGTCTTCTGGTGACAACTTTTGCGCCACCTTATATAAAGTACATTATTTAAATTCCCCAGTTCATAAACACAGTAGGTACGGTTTTACACACAATAGTAAAGTAGTACATAATAATTGATAGAGGAAATGATAGTCATTAGCATAGCAATAGAATAGTGCTTTCCATTGACATCGCCATTATTATTGTTGAGTTCTTGAAAACCGTTAACTGTTTCTAAAGAAGCCGATCGACACATTGAATGTTTCCACGAAATAACAATATTCAAGTCAGGTGAATCAACAATTCGAATGAAAAATTGCTAATAACAATTTCTTGAGAAAGAATAAAGAAAACTAAACACAGAAATAATCAGACGTCACATGGGTCTTGTTCTTCAAATCTAGTAATCTGACATCATTATTTACAGTTACCTCTCAATGATAGTCATAATAAGAAAAGCTGATATGTCTTTCACAGTTATTTACAGTGTTTTTATCTCTCGAAGCGACAAGCGCCTTGGTAACCAAGTGTACAGTCACGAGCAAAAGTATGTATACACACTTTTTCTAATGCGATTTACTCCTTTATTTTGGAATGAAATGTTGTTACGCAGCATTTTCGAACCCATAGGTTTATGTGATGTGTCGTATTTCAATGTTACATTCGTTATTTCACGAAAAAATCGCAATTGAAAGTTGCCAATTGTTGACATGTTGGTGCTCGTGACTGTACTTAGAGTTTTCTGACTTCGCAACTATCTCAGCCGGCACTGAGAGCTCCTGCGCTTACACACACGCTCACAGCGTGTTTGTACACTTGGTAACAAGTAAACATTTGATTTGTTTTTTTTGTATGTTTGTTTGTTACGCTTTCACGCTAAAACGGCTGTACGGATTTGGATGAAGTTTGGCACATGGGTAGACCATGACCTGGATTAGGACATAGGATTAGATATGACTTTTTATCCCGATATTCATAGGGGATCGACAATTACGCGGGTGAAACCGCGGGGCGCAGCTTGTAGTAACATAAATACACTAGTAGCTGTGTACAGTACGCGGGCGTTGATACTGCACATGCAGCCGGTCTATTCTGTAGAAATCTCACCGCGAAAACCTAGGTGAAGTGAGCTGTCATTCCGCCTGATGCTAGGGATTGACACTATTGACAGCTCACTTCATCTAAGTTTTCACGGTAAGATTTTGACAGTTTTGTCGTCTCTGTCACACACACTTTGTCTCTTTCCAAAACCCGACGTGTCTAATAAACTTCTGAGTACCGTATATAATAGCAGGCTAACTAAGTTTTATGTGAGCGAGTGCACGTCGTCCGTCCTGTTAACTTCACGCATGATCATGGAACTTTGTGACAACTGTTGTGCACTAGTTCGCGTATTCCTTAAGGGTTTACTTAAATGGAAGGTTACTTAGATTTTAGTGGTGGAATGAAAGTGTAATTTGTTACAACACGGTGCAACATGTTGTAACAACTTCTAATAGTACTACCTTCCTCATGTCTGCGCATAAGCATATCTGCCCCCTTTTTTTTTTTTTGGGTTTGGGAAATCATCAAATGACTCCTCCCGCTCTGGGTGGAGCAGAAGGGAGTGTCAGACTCTTACTGACTAAAACCCACCCGTGTTCCTTCCTTAGCCCTTTATGTTCCAGGGCAGCGGTAAACCCTTTCGGATGGTCCCGCTACCCTGGCAGGCTTCGGCCCTATGGGGCCCCGTCTCTTTTGCTGACATCTCTTTGAGGCGCGCGTGGAACACGTACACGCCGTCCGGCACGGGAGCATATCTGCCCCTTAACTTTTGGTTCACTTTTTTCTTTTATCTTTCACTCGAAATGAAACTTTAGAACACAAAATGAATCAAAAGTGAAAAATGAATTTATTATAGAACCAATCTAACGATGTTGGATTCCCGATTGTTCGAGAAATGAAACAAAAATCATTGATGATCAATCATGAATGAAAAAAAAAATTGAAGTTTAAAATAAAAACCTCAGTTTTGGTAAGTATACAGGGTAGCAGGAAAATAGAGACAATTTTTTAATGCTGTATTTATTTATTTTTTTTTAATTTTCCGTAGACACTAGGAATTTCTCCTGTATCGTGTGTGCGTTTACAAACATTTAAACTCACATACACAAACAGCCAGACCCGGAACAACTACTTGTAGGCCATACAAATATTTGTTCCGTGCGGGAATCGAACCCGCGACACGCAGCGCAGCAGTCAAGCGCTTAACCACTGCGCTAACCGTGCCGTCACGTATAGTTGAGTTATACAATTCGTTTTTCAGGAACACTGCCCATACAGCATCCAGTGATTGACCGCACAAACCAAGTCGTTCAAACCGTTATAATTAATTCACTCATAATTTGGTTGCAAGACCGAGAAAAAAAAAATTACTCTCTGTCTCTCTCTGTCTCCTTTTTACATCTGTCGTGTGTCAAAAAAATCCTTCAAATGAAAAATATCGGTAGGAGAAAATGCATGACACATTTAGATTCATCATTCAAACGAATTTGAAGAAAAAACTATTTCTGGTCAAAAATAAGGTTGAATTTGTTATAAAAAAAGGTCGAAAGTGATACGATTATAATGTAGCATTTGCTAATACTGCAATACCTATTGGACTTTTCAAAAATGTTAATGGCAGTTACATACTGAACTTTTTTATTATTATATTGGCAAAACATATTTTGTTCTTAATTGTACATTTACTATCTTTAAATAATAATAAATACCTACATATATTCCTTTCCGTGCCTCGGAAAGCACGTTAAGCCGTTGGTCCCGGCTGTCATTCGTGGATCTTTGACAGTCGTTACGGGTAGTCAGAAGCCCGAAAGTCTGACAACTAGTCCTACCAAGGGGTATCGTATTACCCAGTAACCGGGTTGTGGAGGTCAGATAGGCAGTCGCTTCATGTAAAATACTGGTATTCAGCTGCATCCGGTTAGACTGGAAGCCGACCCCAAAATAGTTGGGAAAAGGCTAGGCAGATGATGATGATGATGACCTACATAATATTATTATTTATTTATTCTTAAACAAAGCCTGACATGACGTGTTTTAATTCTAATTTAGTCACTTCCTGTCTCCTAACTTGGTAAGTTAACGTATTCAAATGACCCGAGAAAGTTTTATTATCTGTGTTTCAAACTATTTTCAAGTTAGTATAAAAGTTAAACCTATTATAATGTCGTTTGCATGAAAGGATAAATGTGACGAGGAACGTTGGTATAATACGTTATTTCAAAGCGAAAGTTGTTCGAGTCATATTCGTAGAGGTCCCTTGTGAGCATTCATAGTTTTCTTTACTAGTGGTTTTAATATTTTATTTAACTTTTTGATAGATTATCTTATATTTTGTGAATGTGAGAACGTTGTAGGCCTTGTAAACTAGATTTGTCGCCCTTTTTTATTTGGTTAAGTACCTGGTACTGGTTGACAGGCCTGCGCTGTCCTCCCATCCCTATTAATTCTGCAATTTGAAAACATTTGTAAACGCCAATTATTTTAAAAGAGTAACCGTGGAGTTTCTTGCCGGCTCTTCTATATAGGAAACGACCAATTGGAACTGTGCACATAGCTTCTGACGTTTCATAAGTGCCCATGTAGGTTTATGTGCAATAAAATATCTTGATTTAGATTTTTTACTTTTAATGGTTTTTGGAATTTGATGTTTGTTCAGCAGAGAGGTTTAGGTACAATCAAAGGACGTTGTGTGTCATTCTCTGGGTCAATGCGTTTGAAATATTCGGCCAAGTTCAATAAGGAACTGCCAGTATCGCAAGCGCAACACAGATCTATTCTCTTTGGTCACATCAAGCATTGGACAAAATTGGCAACTTTTTATATATGCTTGAGTACAGTACATGTTTTGACGGCACGGTTGGCGCAGTGGTTAAGCGATTGACTGCTGCGCTGCGTGTCGCGGGTTCGATTCCCGCACGGAACAAATATTTGTATGACCTACAAGTAGTTGTTCCGGGTCTGGCTGTTTGTGTGTGTGAGTTTAAATGTTTGTAAAAGCACCCACGATACAGGAGTAATTCCTAGTGAGGGGCAACGTTTTTTCAAAAAAAAAAGTACGAAGCTTTTGGCTACTTCGTTTGTGTATATTGAATGTCATATTTTTTGTAAAGTGCGTTTTGTTTGTGAAAATATTTTGTCTTTCTTTCTCCTGGTTTTTAATTCACCAATCTTGTTTTCTTTTATTTGTAAGTAGTACCGTCTGCCCTGAAGTATGACAATTGGTGAAATTATTACATGCATTGCATGGGATTTAACCGTAACTGGTGAAATTACAGTGTTACTACTGGTGCACAACTGCACAACACTGCGGGGATTACTGGCGCGATATTAAGATGTTATGTTATTACTAGTTAACTTTTAACATAACCTTTACACTCTCAAGTATTAAACATCTCCCAATTTCCATCATTTATGCAACAAAATACGTCTTCTTAACGCCATTCCACCAAGTATATGTCATATTATAATACGATAGTAGTTTGTACGCTGTTGTGAACTCCCTCAGTAGATTTTATGACTTGTGGGGAAGATAAGCGATGCCTTCCGTAAGTGTAACGTGTGTATAGCGTTCCGTGTGAATGTGCAATCATATGAGTAGATGTTGAGATTTGTAAATTTTATGGTGCTGTTATAATTCTTGACATGAATTTATGTTGGTATGTGGTTGCTTTGAATATAATCAGCCTATAATGTTCCCACTGCTGGGACACAGGCCTCCAACAGAAGGAGTGGGCCATAATCTACCAGGCGGGCCCAGTGCGGGTTGGTGGATGTCACATGTCTTCGAAGTGTTGGTTCTAGGACATGCCGGTTTCCTCACGATGTTTTCCTTTACCGTTTTGAGAGAACTGGTGATGAAATAATTTAAACAAAGGAAAAGTAAAAAAACTGTAGAAACTTTGACTCTGTAGGTACTCTCGAACGTAAGTTCCTCATTTTGATTAAAATTTTTGTATCTTGCATTAATGATAGGAAGATTATTTCATGTCTGAAAGAATATTATTGAAAAGTGCAAAAAAAAAGAACGTGAAAAAGCCGTGTAAAAATAAAGATACCATTTTTTTTAAAGCATTTCCCATAAAATGTAAAAAAAAAATTATAACATACATTGCGTATTTGCGGATATCCCTGGGCATAAGTAATCTATTTTTTGATGACGTCACTATTTGAAACCCACTTTATAAAGTCAAGTTCAAACGAATACAGTTCAACAGCCCCGACAGAAATAACTTCAAAGCCACACGCCACTAAAAGTACTACCAAACACACGTAGATTTATTGGAAGCCTAAACAAATACGTAGTGTTGACACCGTCTTATTGCATGACTCGTAAAGTGGACACTTTTATGGTCACACCGAAATACACACAAACACCCAGATTGGCAAAGAATTGGGTAAGTACGACACGAGCTAGAGGTTTCATCGATAAAATTCGTCGCACAAAATAAACACGATTGTTTCCAAAATAATGTGGCATAGTTTCTTGACTGAATTTATATCTGCACGCAATGTGCATACGCATAATATAGTGCAATTAAAATTTAAATCGCTCAATCTTTGAATAAGGTGCAATAAAAATTAAAAAGTCTCTCAAATATTTGTTTACTTTTTACTCGTGTTCGCTTGTCGTGTCCTTCGTGAGATGTCTGATTGCCCAGAACTAGTAGCTCAGCTAGTGAGACTTTTTGTTCCTCCTTTTTGTACCCAAATACCAACTCAGATCGCGACGACACGGGCGAGTTAGAATGCGTCGTTTCGCATTCTAACTCGCCCGTGGTTCGCGCGCTCGCAATGCTCTTCTGGCATCTACACAGGAGTAGGATCTGTTTGCTGCGAGATATATGTATAGACGTATTTCGTGCATATTTAAGGTTCTGTGAGGTGATGAACGATAGATGAGTTTTCTTTTTTTGTGCCATTATTATTTGATTGTCGTTTGTAACTTGTTTTGTTAGTTATTTTTGCGTATTATTTCAAAATCAAAAGTCATTTATTCAAATTAGGCTGAGAATCAGCACTTTCCGAACGTCAAAAGACAATCCCCCCAAATCGCCCGCCTTTCACCACTTCCTAGTGTTTTCGCTGGGAAGAAGATGTGGCGCATGAAACTTCCCAGCAGCTCAGCTGTCTGTTTAGTTATAACTTACGTTAATACTTGTAATATTTCTTACTGTTATTCCTTTCTTATTGTAAATATATTTATTTGTTGTTGTTTTTATCAAATTTTACTGTGCTATAACTTGGATCTGTGTCTGTAATAACAATAATAACCTCACCGCCGTATCTCAGGCCCGTACGTTGACGACATGGTGGGGCTTGCGCGTTCTAAACTCTAGGTCTGTGATGGAAGAGTTTACTTTGCCGGATCAGGTCTAGGGTGAGGAGCCAGATCAAGAGAGATACAGGAACCCGCAGGGCAGCATGTGGCGAGCTGTTGGGCAGTAGCGACCCCACGGACCCTTTCTCCCGGAAGAAGTCTTGTTCATCACCTTTGGCTTGCCTTTATTGGCCGGCTGGAGTGAACACTGATGAGGAACAGAGCTTCCACCTCATTCTTGCCTTTATTGGCTGGCTTGAGTGGAGAGCAAACGTGCTCGGAGGAAGAAAGTATTTCAGTAAGATCAAAGTCAAAGTCAAAACGTTTATTGCAAACTAAGTGTACAATGTTGGTGTTATGTTATGTTAGTAGATACTTATGAGATGCTGGTAGGGATCTTGACCGTACTTCCGGGATTGTCCTGATAGCCGTGGAATACCTCTCAACTCCTCATATGCTCCTCAGGACATGTTGCCCCCCTGTTGTTACGACATTGTGTGCTAGCGACCGTTTTCGGGGGCCCATTATTGAGTGTGCAAGTCACCCCGTGCCATTTCATCTGTGAATATTATATTATCATTGGTCAGGCAGGTGACATAGACCTTCCATAGTTCAAGGTAACCGGTCCACTATAGCCACCCAAACCCTTAGAACAGTATATTTTGTTTCCATGTTCTGCAATAGTCCTCATCAACGCATCAACCGGGGGTTGTCCCTGGGTGCACTTGCATGGTGCGTAAATGATAAATGATTTTATTTTTGTAAGTAGGTTTGTACAAACACTTTTACACGTCAATCATATTTTAAAACTAGATGAGGTCGGCGTTTCCTATCTGACTAGTATCGTATCGTACAGGGATAATCGTCGGTTCATCATTTAAAATTGTGTAAAGGGCCTCTGCGAGTTGGCTTCGGCCCCTCGTTCGCCTCCCAAAGGTCCGGGACCCCAGGGTCCCGAGAAATGTCAAAGACGTAAAAATAATAATAATAAGTCGTTTATTTATAAAAAGGAGGGGCCCGTGGCTAAATAATATCAGCCGCACAGGTCGATCGGTCAGGTTAAGCTACGCTTGCCGCGGTTGGTCTGTAGATGGGTGACCATCTTTACATACTGAGACCCCTCCGTGCCTCGGAAAGCACGTTAAGCCGTTGGTCCCGGCTGTCATTCGTGGATCTTTGACAGTCGTTACGGGTAGTCAGAAGCCCGAAACTCTGACAACCAGTCTTACCAAGGGGTATCGTATTACCCAGTAACTGGGTTGTGGAGGTCAGATAGGCAGTCGCTCCATGTAAAATACTGGTATTCAGCTGCATCCGGTTAGACTGGAAGCCGACCCCAACATAGTTGGGAAAAGGCTAGGCAGATGATGTTTATTTATAAAAAGGGAATACATTTACATTGTGCGCACAGTTGCTAATTTGTCTGAACTAGGTGGAACCTGTGCTTCAGGCTAGTAAGTGAATAGATGCTTAATATAATAAATTAACAATGAGTATATAATGTTGTGCGTGTGTTAACCAAATAAATAAGGATTAAATCTAAACAGTCAAAAACATTGCGCAGTTCGTGAATAATCGCAATATAAACGATCCATCGTTAAGGGTCCGCCTTACACAGATCGCTCTAAATATTGATAAATGAACTTTTTAACAGGTCATCTGATACAAATTCATGTATAAATTACTTAAACATTAAACCAAGAATGTGGAAAGGGGATTTTTGTAACCTGGAAAAGTGCAGCTTGTTTAATATTTTATATCGAAAAACGTGTTTTAACTATAAACACAATTTAGTTTATTCTTACTTGTTACACGACATTTTTCACTCAATCTATCCCTCAACCCTCTCACGCAACCATACACACGATAAGTTCCATCAAAACGGTTTAGTGGTTTCTGAAAATAAACGTCCGAAACTCGGTCGTGGCCCAATATGAATAGGGAACTAAAGAAAAAAACCAAGAAGTTTTGCAAAAAAAATATTAGGTATTTAATTTTTTGTATATTTAATTAAAATAAAACAAACAAACAAAAAACAAAACAAAAACACACAAAAACAAACAAAAACAAATTATGTTAAATTCTTAAATCCCTCTCGCGTATAAACGTTCACAAAACAACGTAAGAAATATCTCGCTACGTCACGGTAAGCGCTGTGCTACGGTGTAGCCCGCACTTTGCTACGGCGTAGCCCGCTCTTTGTTATGGCGTAGCACACATTTTGCTACGCTACGATGGCTCTTTCGTAGCGTACTACGAAAAAGTCATGTTCACATTATTCAACCAAAAGACGTTTTGTTTTATTCAAGGTAATTTTTGGGTTTCATTTATTTTATTGCTTACTTAGAATACATTTACAAGTATTATGCCTTTTGTCTGTAGAAACAGCATTACCTAAGTTCTACGACCTCTTGTAGTTAATCGAGTGTACAAGAGGACTATTAGGACTAAACTTCGGCTTAAATGGCGGTAAAGTTTCCGCGTTGTGGCTACTGTGTAGTGTACGGATTAATTTTGATTGAACGGGAGCTGTGTTCAGAGGTTTGTGATCGGATTCCACGGAGTTTAGCTTCAGGTCAGCGTTTGTGGGATTTGGTGGTTAGGTGACCACGAAAGGTGAGTATCATAGAAGATTTAAACGTCCTTTTGTATGTGTATGTGAATGGCTCTCATTGTTATTAACGCAAAGTCGGATAGTGGTTTTTTTGTGTTTTTGTCAAATAGCAGAGGGGCAATTCTCGTAATTTTAAGAACGTTCACAGTCTGATCTCAGTCTCAATCTGTCAAAAAATACTTCTGATTTCCCTACATTTTGACAAGTTTTTGACATTTGTTTGTCGCCGAGATGAGACTGCGACTAGATTTTGAACGTTTTAAATTACGAGGGTTAGGCTTCTGATCTTTTATAGAATGCTTTACAGTGATGAAAAAACCCCCACTGCTGGGACGCAGGCCTCCTCCCTGAGAGCGAGTGGGCTATAGTCCACGACTCGGCCCCAGTGTGGGCTGGTGAATGTCACTTGTCTCCAAATTTTTTGGTTCTACGACATGCCGATTTCCTCACGATATTTTATTCACCGTGTTGAGAGTTTTTTTTATTTTTATTTTTTATTGACAATGTGCTCACTCTTGACCTCAATCCAGCCCAGAGGCAGGGATGAGATCTACGGTGGAACGAGCTTGCCCAGAGGAAGCCTATTCACTCTCGCCTTGAAGAGATTCGGGTTGTATGAACTCGGGAATGCAGAATTCAGCAGTGGTGATGAAATAATTTACACGAAATTAAGTACCGTTCCGGGTTCGAAACTTTGACCTACAGCTCGGTAACTCGAGGCTGTTGCCACTGGACTACCACTGTGATCGTAGCAACAAGCGAAAAATTACGATTCGGACCTCGTCGCTTGACTCAAGGTCCGAATCTCGAGTAACTTTTTTGGAAAGTGTGAGGAATATTGATGACTCGCTGCCCAATTTGTTATTAATCTAACAAATATTGTTCATATCCTTGAGCTATATTCGCAAGGGTAGGTTCACACTATATACATTTTATAAAACACGATTATGTAACATGCTTTGTACAGACATAAGCAATGTTAAATAATGAGGACCTGTTAAATAACAAAAGTTTTACAATATGTTCCTTTATCTGTTTACAATATTTATTCACCCTTAGAATTCCGTTTCATATTGAGTAATCTACGAATAATAAATTCCGTACCTCAGAAAGCACGCTAAGCCGTTGGTCCCGGCTGACATTCGTGGATCTTTGACAGTCGTTACGGGTCGCCAGAAGCTGGAAAGTCTGACAAGCAGTCTTACCAAGGGGTATCGTATTACCCGGTAACTGGGTTGTGGAGGTCAGATAGGCAGTCGCTCCAAGTAAAATAATGTTATTCAACTGCATCCAGTTAGACTGGAAGCCGACTCCAACAAAGTTGGGAAAAGGCTAGGCAGATGATGATGATGATAATTTAGTACTATACGATCTTTTGGCACTTGAATGACGTTGACAAGGGGGCGCTGTTGGTAAACATTTGTGAAATCATTTTGTGAAATAGGTTGAAAAAACAAGATGGCGATGTTAGTTCCAATTTTGGCCACGAGCCAAAAGAAAGGAGCGCTCTAGCTTGTCTACGATATTTTATCGATTGACAATCACCATAGTTTATGAAGCCATGGGACCAATTCAATAAAGAAAATAAACCCACTCCTTACTAACTCTTCACAAACTCTCTAAATTAAATTACATATTCAATAGGTATCACCTCAAACTAAATTAGTTTGCCCTCCCATATATTACGCAACCACTATCGATGTTTGCCGGCGGCTGATTTTTAGACCGCCCGGTTCGACCCGAACAAATTTGTTTATATCGTGCGAATTTTCCTATGTAAATACGTAATATCAAGTTCTAAAAATAGATTTACATCTTCTACGGTTACGGTTTTGATATATGAAAATGGTAAAATCGTTAAGAGTTGGGGGACAAAAGTAATATTGAACATCTATTAGGTATTTTTATGATTGGTATTGCTTAGTTCTACTTAGAAACATAATAATTTGTTTAATGAGCAATTTTTTGTTATGAATAAGCTTGACTAATAAACCAAGGCATCAGCGAATCAACCACCTCCTTCTCATCCCCACTGTAAAAGTTATTGTAGACTGGGTCTTACCAAAAAAACTTAAACACTTGTTCAACGTGTGTTTAATGTCAGTGTTACGTCAAAGGACATACATATAAATAAAAGATGTTTAGCCTAAACAACGGATAAACACTGTTTTGTGGTAGTAAGGAATTTGTCTGTCCTTTGTCCTTTCAAATGTCATTTGTGCGTTTGGTTGTCCATGGTATTCGCACATTTTGAATTCGTCCATCCTCTCTCTCTTGCTTGGATTGTCGACGTCTCAATGCCATAGAGGAAAATCGGGAAAATCAGTGCTCTGACTTTGGTTTTATAACTTATACCACGATTATTCCTGATGTTCTGGAGGCGTGACTTTTTGAAGTGAAAACTAGGGAGAGTTTTTTGTGATGGGTAAAAAATGTTAAACTGACGCAAGTTTAACATTTTTTACCCATCACAAAAAACTCTCACTAGTTTTCACTTCAAAAAGTCACGCCGTCGCACTTCAAAAAGGACACGTGACCTGATCGAAAATTCATAAGACGGAGCTCGGGTCAGGACACGTGACCTGATCGAAAATTCGTAAGACGGAGGGAGAGTAGACCGTATTCCAAAATATCAAAAATGCACAACGTTAATATTCAAGTTTTCACTTCTGCCAGCACTCCCAGAATGCAACCCGTTATTTTTTATTTCTGGGACACAGCTGCCTTCATTATAAACCTTCATTATTGCCCATCTGACGGGCAACCCTGAATGTGATGTGTTTGTGGATGAATGGAGTAAAATTATGCGTATATGTCTGATGTTCTGTGAGAGAATTGTATGCAAGGGAGCTAACTGTTTCGTGTTAGGTTAATGTAATATGAATAGTTTCTATGATAATTAATGTAACGGGTATTGTACCGTTTTATTGAATTATAAATAAATAATAATATTAGAGCCCAAATAAATGAAACTGCCCTCAGTATCGATGCCTTGGATGTTATAGGCACCCGATAGCTTTCACGCACGATATACAACCATAAGCATGGTTTTCTGCCTGTCATAATTTTCCACTTTCCGTATGCAATCTATGTAGTATCTTCTTCATGTCGTCAAATGTTGTAGCAAGGAGAACGATGTCGTCAGCGTACCGCAGATTGGAAATGCGCTTCCTATTACAAGGTACTTAAACCATAACTGGAGAAATGTGGGTATACATACTATAGGAGCAGCTCACCCTTACCCTTCGGGGAATATAGGCAGGGTATTATGTTATGTAGTGACTATCAATGTAGTATTTATGAACAAAAACGTTTTGGGGTCGGGGGACCCCCGGCAGTAACAAAGTTCGAAATAAAAATCCAAGATGGCGGCTGCGAAAATTTGTTAATGCTTGCAACCGCCATCTTGGATTTTCATTTTGACCTCACTAATGGCTTCAGCACCCTTGAAAACCATGAAAACGACACCCATGACGAAAAATATCAAAATTAAATTTAAATTGTTATTCACCTGTGTGGCGGTCTTCCACGTGGTTCGTTCTTCAAATCAAAGATTCCATCACGAAAGCGTTTAAAGTAAAATCGCACGGTGCGTTCATTAGCAGTCCCCTCTCCAAATGCAACATTGATATTGCGAGCTGTTTCTGCCGAGTTAGTTCCGCGTCGGAACTCGTATTCAAAAATAACTCGAATTTTCGAAGCATCCATCTTTCTTGTCTAAGCTGAATAAAAAAAACAATTGACAGTCGATAATCGAATGTTGCACACTTTTTAAAAGATAGGTACCATGTGAAAAAAGTTTCACTCAAAAATCTCAAACCATGAAGGTTCTATGTCAATTCGAAGTACCTATTACAATAAAACGGCTGTTCCATACGTTTTGACCGCGTAGGTATTACACTTTTCTATGAAACAGAAGATTTTTTTTTGATAACCGGCCAAATGTTTCTACGCTATGGGGTCTAAACTCATGTGCTGAATCCATGGTTACAGTTTGCGCGTCGATGTCCCTGCCACCCTGTATAATGTGTGTACATACGTAAATGGTTACGTAAATACGGTTGAACGTTGAATAAGTATGGCTTTAGGTAGCTTTGAAAGTTTATATCTTATTCGAGGTCACGGTCAATTCTCAAAACTAGGTGAAAGTGGGTTCAACACGAAAGCTAAGGCTGAGTTCCGTTTGGATTTACAGGAATCTTAACTAGTGCTTAAAGAGTTTGAAACAATAAAATAACAACTAAAGTTTAGCAGGCTTGTTCTTCTCTATTTTTCAATAAGTAGGTTTGGTAATTGTGTATTTTTTAATTATCATAGTATGTAGTTTTTTTTGTTATTGCTTCAAACAAATTGACACATAAAAAGGTACGTCATAAAGCATAGTTTTTATCTGATTATTTATCTAATTACCCATACACTTGTATACATAATAGATGTATCTTTTAAGTTTTTCAGTTGGTATATTTACTTTTTAGGTCAGATAGGCATGTAAAACACTGGTATTCAGCTTATCCGGTTACGCTGGAAGACCGACCCCAATAGTACTGGTATATACCGTGCAAAATAACAACTTAGTCTATTTAATTCTTCGCCCTTGTCAACTCTACAACACTTTCAAACAACTGAATTAGTCTCCTTCACCGTTACTATTTGTATCATTAACCAATGTGCGCCGAGTTGAAAACCGACACAAAATACCACTTTGTTAAACGCCTTTATAAAGGCCGTGGACACTGACGCACGAAAATAAAGTGAGGTTCAAAATACCTGCGATCATTAAAAGGTTAAAAAGGCGATTAGAACGTTTACTGAGGGTGTATGGTGGTAATGATAGGGGTACTTTCCGTGGGTGTGAAGAGAAATTGGGTCAAAAATGGAACGCAGAAGTACCCTATTTTGAAACAAAAAAAAAAAGGTTGAGAGGCAGCGTGGGACATGGTTTAAACGAAGTTCTTTTTGGTGTATATATTGTGTATTAAATAAAAGGCATGATTACAACGTTCAAGAGTAACTAAATAAAAATCATGCGCTTGTAAACACACATAGCATAAGCATATTATCTATCTGTGGGCCGTACAAACGTTTGTCTTGTGCGGGAATCGATCCTGTGGCTGTTAGCGCAAAAGGGAACTAGAAAAAAAAAATATTATGACAGTCAGGCTAGGTGGAGCGACGATCTTCGCAGGGTGTCTGGTAGCAGCTGGATGAGGGTTGCCGAGAATCGAGCTGAATGGCGTGCAATTGGAGAGGCGTATGTCCAGCAGTGGACTGCTATAGGCTGATGATGATGTTACACTTACAATAATGCATTTTTTTATGATTAGCAACGCTTGATTGTAATTTCCCTATTTGGACATCGTAGACATAAAGATGCACCCACGTAGTCACGTCACAGGGAAAATTCAATTTCACTATCTTGCGCAAGTTTGCACTTTGTTCTTTGAATACTTGTGAGTCAATAACTTTAACAAGTTTTGTGTACATCGACTACGCTACTTGAAACTCAAAGTATAATGGAAAGTAAAAGTAAAGAAGTTCAGAGCACTGTCGAAGTAGATACAGATGTACCTACCATTGCTTATAGATGGATGGATGAATAAGTACACCATAAAAATAAATGTAACGTATAACCGTTATTTCATCATAATTTATTAATTAATTTGAATTAAAATAGTTAAAAACCAATAATAATAATTAAAGACAGAGTCACATGCACGTAAAATAGAAAATATAAAATAACTTCAGGTAAAAAAAATAAAATAACAAAAAAATTACTATAAAATAAATCTTCCTACATCTTCATCCAGCACCCTAATTGCGTAACACACAATCAATCGGAACCAGAATCATTTTGAAGCAAATTGCTAATCCATTGCTTCATAAGTTCGAAAAATTTGTCTGCCCAATCCGTAAATAACGCAATGAATGTTGTTGAACTGTCAAAATGAAACCGATTCCGATTGATCGTGTGTTACGCAATTAGGGTGCTGGTCTTGCCCGAGATGGCAACAATGTCGTTTGCCCATCTCGCCGCAGTTCACCTTTTATACCCTGTTTTTTTTCCAGACGGTAAAAGAAGTAAGCCGGTATATATTATCAATATTTTTTGTTAGCCTATACTGCCACTACTGGATAAGGGCCTCCCCCAAATCCTCCCAACCCTTGAGCTTTAATCAGATTCGTTGAAAAAAACGCTTCACGATTTTGCGTGTCATCCTTGCCACGCTAATCTTCTCTGTATCGTTCCAATTTTAGTATATGTACTGCCTAAACAAGTATCAAAGTCAAAATTTAAAGAAACTCCACTGTACTAATTTCAGATGATTTGATCAGATTCCAACTTTCACTAATGGGAAGCTGTAGTATTATCGAGTGGATATATTTTGTGTTAAAACCAAAAAATTGACGTAGACGAAGTCGCAGGGCAGAAGCTAGTGTCTTACACACATGTGTAACGTGTGTATTGAAGTACAAAGTAGCAAGTTAATAACATAATCAAAGTTACACAGTCATGTCACAGCTGTGTCAGCTTTAGGGTTAACACTGACATGTCAGCCCTATTTTCGATATTGATTAATACAGTAATAATCACAATACCAAGGCCGTTGAGTCGACAGCACGTAACCTTTGCGAAATGTCACGGGCCCTTAGAAATCCATGATCACGTGTAGCGAACCAGCCTGAAATAGATTTGTTTTTCAGTGATTTTGTGTAGATATAAATACGTGATGTTTGATAATTTCAGACTTCATCTACCGTTCGTCTTTCCTCTGTACCATCGTTTTAAGTGATAAATTTTTACAACAGCATGTTCAATTTTTTTCACTAAACTGCACCCTAATTGCATAACACACAATCAATCGGAATGAGAATCATTTTGCAAATTGCTAATCCATTGCTTCATAAGTTCGAAAAAATTGTCTGCTCAACACGTAAATAACGCAATGAATGTTGTTGAACTGTCAAAATGAAACCGATTACAATTGATCGTGTGTTACGCAATTAGGGTGCTGGTACAGACCTGGGCAGGCGCAGTGATGACAGGTGTGTACCACGGTTAGTTTTACCTCCTAAGTGAACCGCGCAAACCTGCGGGCAAGCATATTGCATCGGACTGCCAACGCCCTGCGCTCCCTATCTATATCTTGGTCATCCGTGACCACATGACGGAGGTATTTAAATTGAGTGACGACTTTTAATGGTGTTCCTTGTAACGTCACCGGTGGTCATCAAACTTCTTTCCGTAAGGCAGTGACCGAGTGGCGTCCAAGGTCTAGAAAACAAAGTGTCGGTCTTCCGGGCTGTCACAAGAGCGTGGGGATTGGCACAACAAAAGAGAGGCTTAGTGGATAAAGTCAGATTGTGGATAATGATGATGTTGAAATAATAATAATAATGTCCCTGGACATTTCACACAGCGCCATCATTGCCAAATTGCTCATAGTGACACAAGAAGAAGGAAAAAAATTGTTTTCCTTAATCTGGAAAATCCTTCTTTTCATCCCAAGGAAAAACAAGAAAAGATCTGCATGCTTACTATTTCATACCAAGGTCTATATATTTTGTCTTACTTCTTGGTTGGTACTGTAGAGGCTTGTCTACCGAAGACGGCCTCATATGATGTAGGCCGGCTATATTTTAGCGCGGGTTCCATTGGAACATTCAAACTAGTGTCAAGTATTTTATAGTAGGCTTTTTGTTCTAGAAGGATCAGTCATAATTTAGACGTAAATATGTAAAGTCGTGCTCATAATATAATCTTAAAGAGTCGTAACGTTGTTTGATTCCTCCCGTTACCTCAGAGGGCTCGTTTAGCCCTCTACTTAAGCCTCATCCAGGCTGATGTGAATTGTCACGTCGATTTGTTTACATTTAGGAGGCCGCATCGCGTCTTTTACGCTAGTTTTGGCGCGACGAGGTTTAAGCAGGACTGCGTTGGTTTAGGTTGGTGCACAGTGGCACATGTAAATATAAATTTACCCAACACTTGTCATGGTGTCGGACTTGCGATTCGTTCGTCCTGACTTAAGCCTACTCTTGCAAGAGTTGGACCTCACACTGTATGATATCTGGCGTTAGGTAATTGTTATCATAGGGATAGGCAGGAAGGGTCTGAATGTTCGAACGTTGGGAATAAAAGTCTTGTTTAGAAGCGGGAGTGTACCAGTCCTTTTATTCAAGGATGGGCGTAGCTGATGTAGAGGCTTGTCTACCGAAGACGGCCTCATATGATGTAGGCCGGCTATATTTTAGCGCGGGTTCCATTCGAACATTCAAACTAGTGTCAAGTATTTTATAGTAGGCTTTTTGTTCTAGAAGGATCAGTCATAATTTAGACGTAAATATGTAAAGTCGTGCTCATAATATAATCTTAAAGAGTCGTAACGTTGTTTGATTCCTCCCGTTACCTCAGAGGGCTCGTTTAGCCCTCTACATAGATAGTCTATAGATAGTCTTGAATGTGCATCAGCCCAGTTCTACATTGATTTTAAAAGTATCTTATTGGAAACAATGCATTCATGCCTACATTATCTTATACAACTGTTATCCTTCTGCTATAGTTGTTGAATCTCCTGTTCTTAAATAAATAAATAAGTACTATACGTAAAAACCTCTCCCTAGTTCTTAAAAACCAAGGTCAATAAACCTCTTACAACGAGAACCAAATTCCAATATCGACTACGCTAAAATTTATTGCCTTTCCTAACGTAAAACGATATTTAGAAGCAGCCTCAAGTTTCCTGATCCCGGCAGTTTCCTTCCATAAAGATATAACACAAAATCGGTTTGGCTAGAACCCAATGTTGGACGCAAAAGCAGGTAGATAGGCTTCAAATCAAATTGATATGCGGGAAGCAATCTCAATTAAGCAGGCAAATTGAAACGTGGCCCTAATACGGGCGATAGTGTTGCGAAGTTCGCGTACATGTTATGCAACGTTAGGCTGTTTTGTTTTATTTGCTGAACAAAGCGAGAAGTGTATTGCGTAGAGTTGATGGTGGAATTTAAGCGGAATGCCTTTTTATAGTCTGTTTGAAGCTTTTGCAGATATGCAGTTTACTGCGATGTATGCGTGGAATATCGTGTAGGGTAAAAACATACAACGTTAAATTTACTGCGTTTATTTCAAGCAAACGTGCTTACATGAACCATCACTGGTTTTTCCAAAGAAAAACTTAACAAAAATAAAGCTCATTCTAAATTCGTTAGACTGTTCGAATGCAACCAGAGTTATTTTACTGCCAGCCTGCACTATATACTCGTAAGATTGATTTTTGTAGATAACCTCTACATAACCTTCATAAGAAACCACGGATTGATAAAGATGTAGCCAAGCTAACCACAAGCCAAGCAGCAGCATTGGTGTAGCCAAGCACCAATAGCATTTATAACGTAACGTGTGGCTAATGTTGATAGCTTTGCAACAATTATGCGCAAGCGTTGCACCTCCATCCTAACACGCATGCGCGCTAGTTCCAACAGCATCTTGCGCGTATTGGCAGATCGATGGGACTCTCCGATGCTTGAGCGTTGGATACGACTGCACGCAGTCAAGTAAACAGATTTACTGGTATCGGATTGTCCGAAAACTTGTTTCAATATATATTTTTTTTAAATTTTTAATTCGTTTTTGGTCTGTATACTAACTTAGTTTATCTGCTACTAACAATAATATGGATGTGTGAGAGTCCGAAATAAATTATTTATTATTATGTCGTTTATTTATTTAGTTGTGTTATATTATTACATTTTTAAATATTAGTATAAAAAACATTTAAAAATATTCCGCGGGATGTACAATCTCATCACTGATGATCGTGGGTGATGCATCCGATTTGCGGTCAGTAGTGTACGGACCCTTCTATCCAGGGCATCGAGTTTGGTTTGAGTCCATTTGAGTATGCCGAAAGAGAACATTAAGACCCAACTATTGAAGGCACGCACCTTGTTTCCACCTGAAAGAAGGCTAATTAACACCTTCTTCAGGCGACCAAAGAAGCGCTCCCTCAACGCTTGCTTCATGTCAGCAACGTTGAAGCCCAACGTTTCCGACATACCAAATCAAATACTTATAGCTTTCGGATGAGGAGATGGATCTAAGGTGTATAGAATCCGAGAGTTGTTACAGTTGTTTGTTATTATTATTATTTATGAGTATCCATGGGGAGTTTCTTGCCCGTTCTTCTCCGCAGAAACCTACTACTTACGCTTTGGAAGGGGCAACTAGCTTTATATATGTGAATTACCGACTCCTTTGACAATTTTAAAGTGCTTGCGTTGCTTGTGGTTTCATAGAAATAAACGCTTACAATCAACTCAAACCAGAGGGGTAATTCTCGTAATTTTAAGAACGTTCACAGTCTAATCTCAGTCTCAATCTGTCAAAAATACGTCCAATTTCCCTACATTTTGTTTCAGTTTAAGTTCAAAAACTTATTTTAATAGATCGTCTCGAGTTCTCTTTACGAGTAACTTATTCAATTACCTGCTCTTCAGTAACCTCTCCTCAAATTAAATACACTCCCGGACTCCTAAATCGAGCCTCTTAATTTAATGTTTTGTATTTCGTGATTATTATTTACTGTTGTATAGAATCAATTTCCTCTAACTGAACAGGGCCCCAATTCTGTATTATTCAACCTCACCTTCTTTAAAATCGCGAAATCTTACCACGTGCTCAGTACTCGTGCAAGGGCCCCCATTCTGTATTATTCCACCTGACCTTCTTAAAATCGCGAAATTTTACCTCGTGCACCTCATCAATGTATTGACGTGGATTGCACAACGTGGTAAGATTTCGCGGGGAATTATTATTTACAAGACACAATATTATCATGTCTTGTTAACTGCAAGGAATCGAAATGTCAACCGTACGGACAACATGTATTTTGACAGTTCAAACCACGCCATTGTGTCATAGAGAATACGTTAGTAGCAGATGTCGTGATTAACTAACGCGGTGTCCTGCGTGAGCGACGAATACGTCGCGACGCGACGCAACACGACGCGACGTAATGCGACGCGATGCTACACGCGACAAATGTCCTACGTGGTTTTGGTGATTACTTCTCGAACCATGGAGAAGTACAGTACAATTTTGCTCTTAGTTCGTGGTGACGCGTCTGGTCGCCCTCAAAACAAGTACGCGTTACGTCGCGTCTCGCCGCAGACTGTCAAATAGGCCGCAAGCAGGGTATGCCGTTGAGTTGATCGCGTTCGTCACGTTCGCACCGTCGCGTCGCGTCGTATTCGTCGCTCACGCAGGACACCGCGTAAGGAATTGACGTGGTTTCGAAGTAAGGAATCGTTAAGTGGTCATAGTGAATAACTGTGCTCCCGAAGAGTTTTTTTTGCGCCACTTCTTCCTAGCACTGGAAAGTGGTGAAGGGCGGGCGTTTTGGGGGACTGTCTTATGTAATTTTGACGTTCAATGTAATTTTGACGTTCAAAAAGTGCTGATTCTCAGCCTAATTTGAATAAATGTTTTTTTTGATTTTAAGCCACGCTGCATTTTTTTGGGTCTATGATTTTTTAAATGGTCGTAAATTCGAAACATCGGTTCATCATTATTTTGGTGGTTTGGTCCCTGATATCAACCTGATATGGAAATTAAAGGAGGCTGGATTTAAAAGTCCTTAAGTGTATAACTATTCAAGCACGCTGTTGTATCTAAATGCATGCAAATATCAGGTTTGTATACTTAGCCTAATTACTCGTTCAAGTTAATACGACGAAATTAAATTCCTGCCTACCTATTCTGAAAACCGATGCACGCCACTGCTCCATACAGAGTTTATTCCGAATAAAAATGTTTACATTCCTAACTCTCTAGATATTGAATTTGTTTCATAAAAGCAAATGGCGCCGATATTTGTATTGTGCAGGCTGCCTACAATGCCGAGTTAAGCCTATTCTTTGAAAAACTACTCATAGTCTTTCAGTATCAAAGTCATAATTAATATTTGGTATTGAAACTTTTGAATGCTTTATAAAGGTTCAAGGTTCCCCAGGTTATTGAAGGTTGAGTGACTGGCTATTATTTATTTCAAGGACAAATTCGAGTCAAATAACAATTAACTATCGCAGACTAATGGCAGTCATTGCTTTTTATCAAAATATGCTTTTATTCAATGCCCATGACACTGACACCTAGGTACTAACCAAATCATAATAATAACCATTTATGCACTAGCATAAATGGTTATTATTATGATTTGGTTAGACACATTAGCAGCTAATTAGCTGATGCGTGTGTAGCTTGGAGATATTTAATCTGTCCAGTCGATTTTTGAAGCAGTTCAGTGTGGGAGCCATTAATGTGTGTTGATTTGCACAGTTATCTCTAGTTGGCATTGTTTAATCGAACCTCTAATAATTCCCATTTTGCGTTTCTAAAAATATTATTGAACACTCTAATAATAAAATAATAATAATATAATAATAAAAATTTATTTATAAGCAGTTTGTACATAGCATATAGAATTGTCATACAGACTAAAATGTTATAAATTAGGACCAGTACAACAATAACAGGGGTCATAGGACTCCCTTTTCCTAAACTAGGCAGAGAAACCTGTCTGTATCTTAGGAAAGAGTATCCATTTATAATTGGTCTTTGTAGCGGTTACAAAATAATTGGAACGTGCAGCGGGCGAACAAAGTACTTATATTTAAGGACAAAAATAAAAATGTGCGTGTAAGTGTGTGGGGTGTGTGTGTGTGTGTGTGTGGGTGTGTGTGTGTGGGGGTGTGTGTGTGTGTGTGTGTGTGGGTGTGTGATGTGCATTTTTTTTTTTTTTTTTTAGCCTGTTTTGTGGGTGTAAGCCTATCCCACTTTACTGTATAGTGGTTAAAAGCTCCTCGGTATCGATATATGTTAACGTCTGTAGCCAGGAATTTAGTTTGTGTTTTAACTCATACTTAGTCAAGGCGTAGATATTTAATTGTTTATGGGCTTTATTATAAAGTCTAGCACTTAAGCCATTAAACTGTCGTCTTGCAAAAGCAGTCCTACAAGAGACTGTTGGACATAAAGGAAAACCACCTCGCCGCTGACTGACTAGGTGCTTGTTGAACGAGATCATGGAGTGCTTGCGGAGGATGCATCTTAGGATGTACGATTTTCTAACAGTAAGGACATTGCATTCTGAATGTAATGTATATGTAGGGTAGTCACGTGGTTTAAAGTGAATTACTTTTAGCACAGCCCTTTGAGCTCTTTCAAGCTTTAATAGCTCAGTTTTATGAGTTCCTCCCCACACCGGGATACAGTACGTCAGGATTGATTGACACAAAGCCAAGTATACCATTCGGAGAATATCCTTATCCGCAGAAAACCTTAGATTTTTAAATATGTATATAAGTCTTCTGGTGCGAGAAGTCAATGACTCCAAGTGAGTGGTCCAGTCTAGTTTCTCGTCAACGAATACACCGAGATATTTTATGGATTCTACCATCGTCAACGACAGACAAGTACAAGCTTCGGTGTTTCGCGGACAGTTGTGGGCTTTTAGATATCCGGTTTCTATAGCTGGTTTTGACGTATGAGGTAGAATGAAACGTAGGAATTTGGTCTTTATAACATTTAAGGTTAAACGGTTACTTGCTAACCAATGCATTACTCTCCGTAAAGCTTCCTCAGAGTGCATTCTGGCGTCATTCCAACTCTCACCATATGCCACGAGCGCAGTGTCGTCTGCGTAAGTGAAAATATCACAATTGGCGAGATGTTGATTACAGAGGTCGTTAATATAAATTTGGAAGAGAGTTGGACCCAAAATACTTCCCTGGGGAACTCCAAAGGTTACCTGTTCCTCTGCGCTAATTATATTGTCTATCTTGACAGATTGTCTACGGTCATAGAGATAATCTTTAAAGATGTCAAGCGCAAGACCACGTATACCCACATTTTCCATTTTCTCTATTAATTTGGAAATACAGACAGTGTCGAATGCTTTACTGAGATCCAGGAAAATGCCATAGCATTTCAATTTTTTGTCTAATTTGTCAGCCACTGACTGTACAAGGTCGATCACGGCATCTTCCGTAGATATGCCGTGTCTGAAGCCATATTGGTTATTAGTGAGGATGTGGAATTTTGTTAAATAATTAGTTAGGCAGTTGTTGAGAACTCGTTCCATGATTTTAGACAGAGCGCTTAAGACGGAGATGGGACGATAGTTAGAGATCTGATCTTTGTCTCCAGTTTTGTAAACAGGGGTGACTAACGCCGTTTTAAACGCCTTGGGAAATACCCCTTGTGATATAGCAAGATTGCAGATATGTGTAATCGAAGGTACAAGAACGTTTCGCGCCATTTTGATTAATTTAGCTGGTATGTTGTCCCATCCCGTGGCACAGTCATCCCGAAGGGTTTTTATAATAGTCTCGATATCACTCACACTGACCGGGAGAAGCGTGATTGAGTTTAGCGTACTGTATTTGGTTGTCTCATCTCTGTCTGTAGGGAAGGTAATTATTTTAGATGCCAAAGTCTTACCTATATCAGCAAAATATTTGTTGATTAAGTTAACAGAGGAAAAAGGGTCCGAGGTTAATGTTAAGAGATTTGTTGCTGGCTGATTATTTTTTTCGGTATAAGTGAGTTTTTTGACGACTTTCCAAGTTTCTTTGCTATTATTTCGGGCTCTAGTAAATTGAAGTTTTTCATAAGATCGTTTCAGTTTATTAATAAGCCGATTACAAAAATTTCGATATCTTGTGTAAGTTATTTTGAGAACAGTGTTTTGCGGGTCTGAATTAAGCTTTAAATGCATACTGTCTCGATTTTTGATGCACCGGATAAGACCGGGTGTCATCCAAGGTTTAATTATTCTAGCCTTTCTTGAGACTTTGATATGTGAGGTATGAGCTAGGATTATGCCTTTGAGAATAGTGGTTAACTTATCTGCAGCAATGTTAGCATCAGTAGCGTCCATCACGGGGTTCAAGTCAGCATTTTCCACTTCTTTTACGGCATTGGTATAATTTAAACGTGTGGCTGTCTGTTGAGCAAATTTGCTGTTCACCTTGTTTCTGTTTATACATAAAGCCGTAGCATGATGATCAGTGATACACGTTTCTAGTAAAAAGGAGTTTGATGGGGATTTAGTTTTAAGTAGGATATGGTCTAGACAAGTATTTGAACTTGGTCTAGTGGGATGTAGATTGGCTGGCAAAAGGCCCAGTGTCGCTGTATGTAGGAGATATTCATGTGAAACTGGGTCCTTGTTGCCAGGTTTAATATCGACGTTCAAGTCACCCATTATTATAACAGATTTACAGCTTTTTAAGGCAGTGACAGTAGTTTCCAAACTATTATAGAAATTAGTTAAATTAGTATAAGAAGGTGAACGATATATGCCAATGACTGCAGTGTCTTGTGTACGACAGATTAGGCAATTTGCGTCCACAAAGAAAGATGGTTCTGTTACAGTACATTGTAGATTGTTTTTAGCGTAGATTACTACTCCATCATTTTGAATTGGGTTATGTATAGTGGAATATGTGATATAACCGTCTATATTAGGTGTTGGGCCAGCATTTTTCAGCCAGCATTCCGTCAGTATTATAAGGTCGAATTGTATTGGCATCTGTGCGATAACCATTAAAAAACTGTTTAGATTTTTGTTAATACTACGAATATTAATGTGAATAATTTTAATTGACGATTGCGCTACCTTTTTTAAAGAATTGTATGCATGAGAGGCACAGACTTCAAAAGTAGCTACACTGTGTTGATCAATTTCATCAAGAATTTTATTTATACAAGCCATTTATAATGTATAGTAGATGATTTTAAAGATAGGTCTAAAGAAACAGTTGGCTATTTGGTGTGTATTTAGTGTTGAGATGTTCGGAGTTAATGTTTTTGATTTAGTGTAGTGTGAACGTAATTGCGTTTGTTTCTGTAAAGAGACAGTGTGTGTATTAGAACAAGTTGAGTAAGGCTTCACGTGTGAAAGATCGTGCGTGTAGGCTGGGTGGTGTGTGAGAAAAATGTTGTGTGTGCGATGTTTGCGTCTTATGTTAAAAAAGTTAACAATAATAGTTGTAAGAAATTTACATAGTATTTCTAGGTAGTAGATAGCTATCAAGCGAGGTTGAGTAATTATAAGGTACAGATCAAACAGTCATATTTTTTTCACAATGTTTGCCAGACAGTCTTCCGTCTTAACAGTGTAAGTTTCTTTATGATCCGGGCCTTTGCGTAGCAGAATCTTGCCGTTAGCAATCCAGCAGAATTTGAACCCATTCTTTTTGGCAAAGTCTCGAGACTGCAGAAATAGTTTCTTCATTGAGCCAGGAAGATATTCGTCGACATATATCGATTTTTTTTCACCGCGTATGCCTACTACTTGCGTATTTAATTTGTCTTCTAACTTTCGGCTTTTGTTGAAGTTGCGAGCTGCTGACAGGTAGTTGGTTTTTGTGCGCACAGTAGAAAACTCGGCCACAATAGTTTTGTTCGTTCCAGGTTTGGTTGGTAGCCGATATATGTCGCGTATTTCCGACGCTGATACTTCATACTCGATAGTTTTCCCAATCTGAGAGACAATACTGATCATCTCCTCAACCGATTCGTTTTCTTTGTTCGGAACATTTCTAATTTCGACAGTAGATGACCTCGAGCTCAGTTTGATATCTTGGAGTTGCCTCTCGAGCTTGTTGATAGTCTCAGTATTATTGTTTCGGGTCTTTTCAAGGTCTAGGATTTGGAGCTTCAGGTCCTCATAGTGGTTACTCATATACTCAACCGACTTCTCAATTTCTGTATTGGTTTTTTGTATTTGGTGTACTTTTTCCTTGACATCAGATATTTCAGAGAATATTTTCGCAAATGTCATTTCTTGTTGTGTTTTCATAGCGGTCAATGTATTCATAATTATTTCAAGTGAGACATTGCTAGATGATTCCTGTTTGTTAGGAGAAGACTCCATGCGCGGGCGTTTAGTTCTCGAGGTAATGTTCCTTTGCGGGGAAGGAATCACTTCGGAGTCGGAGTGAGAAGGCCCTCTAGTTAGGCTAACATTCGTAGATTTTGATGGTGTGGTTCTTTTCACGTTAGGCATGTTAGAAACCAGGAACGTATTTAGTTGTGTAGTAAACAAAAAACATGCGTCTATATCTGCTACGGTACAACGATGCAGTGTACTGTTGTAGCCGGTGACGTATGTGCAGCTAATGTAATGATTGCGCTTTTTTTGTGAACCACATAATATAAATCACCCGATATGCATGCTTCTTTTTCTCTTCATCCGAATCATTTGATAGATTTATCATTGTAATTGTATTAAGCGGCAACATAGGCCAAATTAAGACCCTTTCTTACTGTATACTTAGCTCAACTAAATTTAATTAAGGGCTGATTTTTCCAACGCCAGATAATTTTATCGGAGGAATAATTTTGAATTTTTGACAGTTCTTCCGCACAAAGACTGTCAGACGTCAATATTTTATTCAGCGAATAAAAATTATCAAATCATGAGAAATCATGAGCCCTAAATGAAATTACAAATATCTTTGTAATGAAGCCTTTTTAAGTACTACTTCCTTTGTTAGATTTGATTTGTAAAAGCTATAGAAGCGTTTCCCAAAGTTTATGGATTACGTGAAGAACACGATGTATAGTTACATAGGTCAAAGCTTTCTATTCTTCTCAATGAATACTTACAGTTTGATGAGCGAAGCACGGAACCAGGCAGTAAGAAACGGAAAGCTATATCCAGCAATGGGTGATTCCATGATTATTTTACGTTGTCTAACGCTAACAGGTATAAGATCATAAGTACAAAACTTTTCTAATCTCAACACAGACATAAACAACAATTTTATGACCGCTACACCTCTCCCCCCGAGACTGTGACCACTACAAACTTGACAGGCTTAATTATAATGGTCTCTTAATCTAAAGGGATACCCAAGTTAATTAGTTGGACTAATGAAGGTAATGCTGTGTTAATATTATTACTGTGGCTTGTTGGATTTGGTCATAGGTACTAATTTAGGAAACTGCAGTGGTATAATTACTGTGCTTAGCAAAGCAGCCATGCGATTGCGAATCGATTCTCGGCTGTCGAAGTTTAAAGTTTTACTATACAGCGTGGCGCTTTAATGGCGACATTAATTTAACACACGTATACGGTTTTGCGTTGTAGTTTTATGAATATATTTTAATTTAATTAAACATTAATATTTATTTATTTATTAACAATTTTATAAAATAGCATCTTAGAGCAACCTGACTTAAAGAACTGTAGCGCAGGGGTCATTTGCCGGGGTCACGGATCATAACATCGCATCAATGTAATTAAAACAATTAACGAGCAAAGAGACGGCGAATTGAAGGAAAGAGAGAGAGCCGTATGTGGGGCGCGGCGCAGGTGGAAGTTTCAAGTTACGATTTTTTTTATGTTGTTATAATTTTTATGATTACTGGCCACTAGCCTTACCCGTGTGTTAAATTAATGTCGCCATTATAGCGCCACGTTGTATAAAAACTTTCTTACAAAAAAAAAGCAACCGACTTCCAAAAAATGTGAAAATATCTTTAATTTTGGAAGTCGGTGTCGTTAGGTTCGCATTTTCGTTGTTTACCACCGACCTCCGAAATTAAAGCTGTAACTTTTTTGGAAAAATGTTTTTATTTTTCACTTATAAGTTGTAATTTTTGTTTAAAAACCAAACTACTGATCCGTTTTTCATGAAATTTTTATGGGACCAATCTGAACATATATCCTTTCAAATAAAAAATAATTTTGGAAATCGGCTTTTAAATAACGGAGTTCTGAGAAAACAAACATAAAAAATATATTCAACCGAATTGAGAATATCCTCCTCTTTTGAAGTCAGTTAAAAATTAGTTTTCAGAAATGTTGCACTGAAATTAAATGAAATTGTTTATTCTGTAAATAGGATAGCGGAATCACTTTTACACGTCATATTATAAAATTAAACATTGAGTCTGCAAAGCTTCTAGCCAAGACTATTCGCAACTGAGATTGTTCAAAGAAGTCATGAAGACTTAGATTAAATTTTTAGTTTATGTGAAAACTTAATAATGTTTATTAGCTTTGTTTAAATACTTAGGAATGACTTTTTACCTTTATATTTGTATGCCACAAAACATGACGGACCTTTTTTGTTTATGAATAACCTGCATCAATCAATCAACTTCTTTGAATAATCTCAGTAAAATATTATACCCAAATGAACCAGCATCAATATTAACTTAAATAAAATCATTGAAACGTGAACCTTCGTCAAATTAAGATATCACTTGAAATATTTCGGTAAAACTTTGATTGCGTTCAATATTGAAAGTACCTACTCAATGGAGTGTCATTGAAATTAATCTGTGAAGTTTACTATTTGGCGAGTCGTTCCCTTTGAGATGCCTCGGGCTGGCGTCAGCCGATGAAAACATATTTCTGTAGACTTTTCTCATTGACTTCGTCCGCGAGGAAGTCAACTGTACCATGAAACAAATCTTATAGCACTCGGCAATAGTGCAGCTTACTAACAGTGAAATCATTTTTGTAATCAGAGGGGCAACTCTCGTAATTTTAAGACCGTTCACAGTCTGATCTCAATCTCAGTCTGTCAAAAAATACTTCTAATTTCCCTACATTTTGACAAGTTTTTGACATTTGCTTGTCGCTGAGATGAGACTGCGACTAGATTTTGAACGTTTTAAATTACGAGAATTGGCATTCTGATCATTGTTTCCAGAGATAACCTTTTAAAAACAAGGACAGAATTTTACCTCTTTCTAGATACTTTCCTAGTTTTTCTCCTTTATTAACACTATTGGTACTCAACACATTAAATACTATTTTTTACAATTTATTTTATTTACCTCTTTTAAATATTACTTTAGATTGTTTTTATTACGAGCCATAGTAAAGGCATAGTTAAGCACCCTAATTGCGTAACACACGATCAATCGGAATCGGTTTTATTTTGACATTTCAACAACATTAATTGCGTTATTTACGTGTTGAGCAGACAAATTTTTCGAACTTATGAAGCAATGGATTAGCAATTTGCTTCAAAATGATTCTGATTCCGATTGATTGTGTGTTAGGCAATTAGGGTGAAGGTTTTACGTTTAAGGATTTTTTGGTTTGAACATGTACGTTCAATATTTAGAAAACCGCCAACATTATTAAGCTAGACAGTTGGAACTAGAGAAAAAAAAAACCGCCAGCAAAGAATAAATATTTCAGCTTAGAACAAATGATTGTTTCGAAAGCTGGTGTCAAAAACATCAAGGACATTTGTATTAATTGTTAAACCTCATTTACACGGTGCGATTGCCTCTGACATCCCATAAGTGTAAGCGACTATAAAAGTTACACCATCTAAATAGTGTTTAGATGAAGCAAGTCATTTGTTGCCTCAATTATATATTGTATGATGTATATGCGGAAAGTAAGAAACTTCATCATCATCATCAGCGTCATCAGCGTACTGCTGAACCTCTCCAATTGCACGCCATTCAGCTCGAAATCAAAATCAAAACTCATTTATTCAAATTAGGCTTAGAATCAGCACTTTTCGAACGTCAAAATTACAAAACACAGTCCCCCAAAAACGCCCGCCCTTCACCACTTCCTAGTGCTATCGTTGGGAAGAAGAAGTGATTCTCGGCAACTCTCATTCAGCTGCTACCAGCCATCCTGCGAAGATCGTTGCTCCATTTAGCGAGAGCTCCTACCTTAAGGTTGCCCATTCGCGGTCTCTACTCAAGAACACGTCTATGACTAATATAATAATAATAAGAATATAATAATATCCCTGGACATTTCACACAGCGCCATCTAGTCCCAAGCTAAGCAACCTAATGCTTGTGTTATGGCAACAAGATGGCTGATAAACTACTTATATACATTTTTTTTTTGTAAATACATACATATTATAGATAGAAAAACACCCAGACTCGGAACAAATACATGTAGGTCATACAAATATTTGTTCCGTGCGGGAATCGAACCCGCGACACGCAGCGCAGCAGTCAATCGCTTAACCACTGCGCCAACCGTGCCGTCAAATATGGCCGGCCCATTGCCATTTCGGCTTGGTTATTGAGCTACATATGTTGACAACTTTGGTTCTCTGTCAGGTCACCTCGTTCCGGAATTGATCCCTCAGAGACTCCAAGCGTAGCCCATTCTATAGCTTGCTAAGCGACGTACACTGGATGTCGGCTTTGCTGAAAAAACTTGCGGTGTTCATGGATCTTTAATATAAATACCCAATACTTACTGAGTCTATGTTTACCAACCTTTGATAGAAGTTTAGTCTAATCTTTAACTTTTTATACATCAAACCCTTTTGTGTTACAGTTAAGTGACTACAGAAACTAATTTCGAAGATTTTCTACTAAAAACTTACACTACACGAAACTTACAAAAGTTTAAGTATTCGTAAGTTCTATGTATTTGAACAAAGTTTGTTACAAAGTTGCCTGATTTGTTATCAAATTGAAAACAGGCTTTGATGTGCCAAAGTTAATCTTTTTTTTAAAGAATCTTTGAGTTTTATTAGTTTTTGGGAGTATATGTTAAATATTTTAGGGTTAATTTAAATCTATTTTATGTGACAATAGCTCTTTCGTTAAGGTAAGGACTGGAAAACGGTATCACGTAAGTTTGATCCCTACTTTGTACAGCACCTATCTATTTCTACTATTGACGATTTAAATCAGTTTGATTTTTTTTATTATTGTAATTCAATATTACATCATCTGCGCTTTTGGAATTTTTGGTCAAGAGCCCGAAAGTCTGACAACCAATCTAACCTAATACCCAGTAACTGGGTTGTGGCAGTCGGATGGGCATAGGCCTCTCCAAATTGGACTGCTATAGGTTGATGATGATGACTCAATATATTTGATATATAAGAACACCTAGGCGTCAAAGTACTCTATAAACTCTTTATTCATTTAATTTAGTACCTAGTACCTATAGATAGTTCCATGCAGTTTGACATCAGTTTTCTACAAGTATCAGATTAATAAAAAGGTTAGAACCGAATGAAAATGCATGAATAGAACCTCATTCAAGGCTCTATTATGTAAGTATATAAAGCCACCTGCCACTGTGCGTCTAATAGTCGCGTAAACTCGCGTACAATAAAGTCTTCACGAGCTGCGACTCCGAGGCACAAAGAATTCCCTTTGATGGAAGCTTTATTTCATTACCCGTCAGTTGCAAGCACAATTTAATGAACGCTTTGCAATTGTTTTGTAGGTACTGTAATGATCACTGTGAACGTTCTTAAAATTACGAGAATTACCCCTCTGCCGCTTTTTGTAAATGAATTGTGGTAAATGACTACTGTATGTAATTAACATATCATACACGTAACGTGTATACATATCATGCCGGTAATTCCCGTAGGGATAGGCAAAGATGTACAGTCACGAGCATATGTAAGTATGTATACACTTGGCTTTATTCAAAAGCGATTTACTCTTTGATTTATGTTGCTATGAACATACGAGTAGTATTTTAGAACCCATAGGTTATGCAACCCAAGTAGCACTGAAGTGCTGAATAGTAGCTGAATCACTGTTCACAATGGAATCTTCAGCTGAATAAACCTGCTGAATAAGAGCGTTAGAGGCGCCTACTCAGCTGATATAACTCTGATATGGGCACAAATTAATCAGCTGTTAGCTGAATAATGTAGCTGGTTGCACTATATCAGCGTTATTTGAGCATTATTGAAGGTAACAGTCGCCCCAAGAGCTGAATAATGACTGATTATCAGGGTATGTTTTACCTTTTATACACCACAAGGGCTGAATAATAGAGTACTTATTACCTATTTTTCAGCACAAAATACACTCCAGGATATTAGTAACTCTTTTAGGGAGCTGACAATTCACAAATGGCAAAATTGTGAATTATTTTCACCCTACTATTTATTATTTTGATATGTTTTGTGTGAACCATTTTGTAAAGTGTTTGTGGGAAATATAGGCAAATATATGCTATCCGTACCTAAGTAAAACTTTGTTTTTCCTCCATGTCCATGAAATTCGAATGGGAAAGAGAGTTTATTGTCAAATACTATATAATTATAGACGAAAATTTTCACGCGCTCTGAAAATATCACTGTTTACTTGAAAATTATAGTATAAAATAGGTTGATGATATTATTATAAAAAATTAAGTCTTTTTATATTTCCTTTGTAATTTGACAATAAGCTGTTTACGTATAAAATCATTATATTTTCTATTCAAATTCTGTTAATATTTTCGTTGACTAAACAAAAACAAATTGTTATTATATTGTATACATAGGTTAGAATCTAAAAAATGGCAGACAAGCAATGTGTACCGTAATAACCACAATCAAACGGCATGAGCTGTTTAAGTGTCCACTCGTGGTACATGAGTGGTTCTTGTGTTACATAACTCAGCTACAGATTCATGTAAAGCTTGATAGTGGGTAACATGTACGCAAATAACTGTAGGTAATCATCAGTGAACCGATAAACTAAAAGCAGGAATTTTAGGGATCCGCGGATTATGCCTCATCATCATCACATCATCGGCGTATTCCGCCAGTCCTTTTTTTATATTTCCACATATCACACTATCTTAAACGACGCGATTAGTATACTTACCTACGAAGCGCTGAATAAAGAACACGGAGATTATGGGTAACATGTGAGGTAATATAGAGCAGTTTGCTTTAACTTAGCATCATAATAATGTTCACCCATAGTGATCATGTGGGCTTTATAAGAGCTATTATACGATTGTGTGTAACAAGCTGATTAACATTACACAAAGTCCACTGCGTGTAGCAAAAGGCATTATATCTTTGTTATTTGAAGCCACAGAATAACTGATTACATTATAGTAGCTCACGTGTTCTTTCTTAAAATGCAAGTGGTCTAAGGGTACACATGTGGTCTTCAATTCAAAATATAGCTTAGTTAAAGTCCACAAAAATCCTTTAAATTACTTAAAGCTGTATAAAACTGAACTTGTTACCTATATTAGCGCTGCAAGCGTTACAGTGTGGTCTCCGTGATGCATAATAACGTTCTTATTCAGGTGAAAGCTCACTTTTCACCTATTGCAGGTCGAGTGTACTGTAATAACAATGTTTTATATATATAACACAGATAAAATGGCAGGGGGTGACGATCAGGACTAGGCCCGTGCCGTACGGCGTGTACGTGTTCCACGCGCGCCTCAAAGAGATATCAGCAAAAGCGACGGGGCCCCATAGGGCCGAAGCCTGCCAGGGTAGCGGGAACATCCGAAAGGGTTTACCGCTGCCCTGGAACATAAAGGGCTAAGGAAGGAACACGGGTGAGTTTTAGTCAGTAAGAGTCTGACACTCCCTCCTGCTCCACCCAGAGCGGGAGGAGTCATTTGATGATTTCCCATCCTCAAAAAAAAAAAAAGGTGGTGACTGCGACCGTTTTCGGGGTCCATCATTGAGTGTACAACTCAATGATGTACCCCGAAAACGGTCGCTAGCACACAGTGTCGTAATAACAAGGGGGCAATAGGTATTTATTATTAGCATGACTATGTATCTACATAGTTAGTGTAGTTGCTTTGCATATTACCAAGGCTAGTAAAGAAAAAGAATATGTACAGTCACCAAAACAGATAAGTAACCAGGTCCTCGGATATAGTTAAAGTTTAGTAAGAAACCAATGGATGTTTTCGAATAAAATTTAAATTTATGGCGTGGTTAACTACCTAATGACAGCGGCACAGGTCGATCGATCAGGTTAAGCTACGCTTGCCGCGGTTGATCTGTTGATGGGTGACCGTCTTTACATACCGAGACCCATCCGTGCCTTGGAAAGCAGGTTAAGCCGTTGGTCCCGGCTGTCATTCGTGGATCTTTGAAAGTCGTTACGGGTCGTCGGAAGCCCGAAAGTTTGACATCATGTAAAATACTGGTATTCAGCTGCATCCGGGTAGACTGGAAGCCGACTACAACATAGTTAGGAAAAGGCTAGGCAGAAATGTTAATCGAGGTATAAATGTTCCCAACCTACCTACATACATCCGTATAAGCCTTTATTTCAAAATACAAACATATCGTATAGGACATTCTCTCTTTGTCTGTGTATTTTCAACGCAATCAGAAACCTATTTCCCTTTTTTAGCGTTAAAAAAAATATCGCCGTATTCTCCAATTGGGAAAACCGACCGTCAGTTTAGGCTTCGACTAAGCCCGGATAAACGGTTCGGTGTAAAAAAGGATTATCCACGTTACGGCTAACATCGACTTTACAACACCTACCGACGATCAAAAGGGTATAAGATTTACTATACGAGATAAATTTGTTTTTTTTTTTATTTAACCTTTATTTTATAGAGTTAGTACGGGTATAAAATAAAGGAGTTTTTATGAACCTTTTTAGCAAATATTAAAGAGTTTCCTGACTTCCAACTGTGGTATTAAAAACTTTTAATCATGCGTGGACTATCCTATTTGCTACTTCCTACTAATATTATAAACGTGAAAGTTTGTATGGATGTATGGATGGAAAACTACTAAACGGATTTGGGTGAAAATTGGCACACAGATGGTTTATAACCAGGATTAATATATAGGATACTTTTTATCCTGATATTCCCACGGGATCGAAACTTATGAGGGTAAAACCGCGGGGCGCAGCTAGTATTTTTTAACTCTCACAAGACCTACAGTTTTCTATATTTCTATACTTAGATTACATATATACACTCAATAATCTACAATAAAACCCTCGAGACAAATCACACGATGAATTTTCCAAATCATTTACAACAGCATCCAAGCAGAGTAATATAACAAGCTTATTGAATAATGTAACGGAGCATAAAATAGGATGGCCAAGTCGAGCTGAAATTTACCAATTCTACAACAACATAGAGTTCAACTTTGCCTAACTTATGTGTGGTCTAAGTTGTGTATAGGATCTGAGGCCCTAGCGTTCGTGCGTAACGTAAATTCAAACGATTTTTTAGTCAAACTGTCCTATGGCATTCTGGTTTTAATTTTAAAAACGATTGCCATCTGTAGGCCAATTCTCGTAATTTAAAACGTTCAAAATCTAGTCGCAGTCTCATCTCAGCGACAAACAAATGTCAAAAATTTGACAAAATGTAGGGAAATTAGAGGTTTTTTTGACAGATTGAGACTGAGATCAGACTGTGAACGTTCTTAAAATTACGAGAATTGCCCCTCTGTCTAGGCTTTCTGGACAAGGATAATGACTGGTACAACAAGACAAGTGATCGCAAAGCGTTTCGTATACAGAGATGGATGGAGACTGCGACAGAAAAACAGTGGATGACATGCAGAAGAAAATAAGTACCTCCACCTACCACGACAGAAGCTGCATTTTCGCACAGCAGAAGCTGAACAATTGTAATAAAGATTACAACTTTACCTATAGAATAAATAAAGTAAAGTCATCAACCGATTTTTTTTCACGATTTCAGGGTGTACCCGTAGTAAAAGTTGTTCATAACAATGAGTAGAATGGCCCCTTTTAAGGATTAAAACGATCAAAATTTAACGGTGTAGAACTAATGTAATATTCCTACCAACTTATATTATTAACCCCCACTTACTTACATAACATTACATTAACAAACAATCAACTACATTAGAACTGTATTATTAAATTTGTTTAGTGGTTCCACTTGTTGACGTAAACAAAGTTTTAGTTCCAATCCATCTCGTCCTCGTTTGTGTATCGTGGTTTCTGCGGGCAAAACGGTCGATCCCTTTCTGAACTGTGGACTTTAATAGTTTGAGACTTGTTTGTTAGTAGGTCAAGGTTTTTGTTACATAATCACGCAGACCTATATTCCTTAAAGGGTTGAGCAGAGGTGTATTGTAAGCCCACTTTCGCCTGTATGTTTAAGTTTTATGTAATAGAGGGCGCACACTGGTGGCCCAGTGGTATCGGCCCAGACTTACGGGCTGTAGGTCGTGGGTTCAAACCCAGACAGGCGCTTTACTTTGTGCAAATAATGTCATCACCATCCCATCCATCACATCAACGGTGAAGGAAAACATCGTGAGGAAACCGGCATGTTTTAGAAACAAAAATTCGAAGACATGTGACATCTAAAACCCGCACTGGACCCACGCCCACGTGGTAGATTACAGCAATAGATATCGATATCCCTGATTAGGTACAGATTAATCTGATTGGGCTGATTAGCCCACTCCGTCTTAAAGAGAGGAGGCCTGTGTCCCAGCAGTGGGAACATTATAGGCTGATTATGAATAGAGGGCGAGCCTTTTATGAAAACCGGTGAACAGATCCGGACTCTGCAGTCTCCTGATAACAAGAGATGGCGAGACGGCCTAGACGTCCGCAAGGGCTGGTTTGAGGTGGCTCAGGAAGCCGCCAGGGCTGCGGGTTATTCGAAAGAGATACCGTGGCCCTTGGCACAGTCAACTGAAGGAACACGGGTGGGTTTTAGTCAGTAAGAGTCTGACACTCCCTTCCGCTCCGCCCAGAGCGGAGGGGTCATTTGATGATTTCCCACCAAAAAAAAAAAGGTGGCTTAGGAAAAGGATAAGTGGAAGAATCAGGGTTAGGCATTTGTCGAGCAGTAGGACAACGCTGGCTAAATAACACATTACCCGACCTGGGGATCAAACCCAGAACCCCGTGCTGAGGTAGTTGAAGTATCTATTTCAATTATTGTTTATTAATTCAATAATCAAGTTAGTTGGTAAACAGGTCAACGGGCCGTCTGACGGAAAGTGATACCGTCACGTGGCAGTAATCACTTGCTTTAGGTTTGGCAGGGGTTTGTAGAAACGTTGCCAATATAGATAAAGCTGAAATGCCTTACGAGCCAGCAACTCCACCAGCATAAATTCAAAAGTCCAACAAGTAATTCTATGCAGCCATTCCCAACAATACTCGAAAAGCTGAATTCTATGTTGGTACCACTGTTGTACGTAGTAACTCTTTGACAAAATAAAGCTCAGTAAAACAGACACAGGGTTCCAAAAACAAGCATTTTCGCACATTTTTTAAAAATAAATTTCGAGACATAAGGCCGCCGCACGCCGCAAAACTGTGGACAAAGTGTGTACTGTACATTCGTGATGCGGGCACAACAAGGTACTGCAATTTGAGTGAAAATAGACTCAGCTGGAAAAAAGTTAAGGTTGGTTTTGTATTGACATAGGTAGTTGTAAGGTAAAGCATTGTTGCTTGCAAATCGTGGGAACGTTACGTTGTAATTTAAGTACAAACTCCATGAATTACTGATGTTTATTTTCACGTTTGTAAGGAGTTCGTGCCGACCACGAGACGCAAATTATTAAAATTGCTTTGACTTTTCTTAAAATATTAGGTTGGTTTGCTTTTAAATAAAATAATGTGGTAACATGTTCATTTTGAGAGCAGTGGTGGCCTAGTGCTTACGGCCGCGGCTTACGAGTTGTAGGTCGTAGGTTCGAACCCAGACAGGCACTTTACTTGGTGTAAATTATGTCGTCACCACTGCTCTCAAGACCGTAAAGGAAAACATTGTGAGGAAACCGGCATGTCCTAGAACCAAAAATTCAAAGACATGTGACATCTACCAACCTGTTCTGGGGCCGCGTGGTGGATTATGGCCCATTCCCTCTCACCAAGAGGAGGCTTGTGTCCCAGCTGTGGGAACGCTATGCTGATTATGCTTATGTTCATTTTTATAATGTTCATAATAAAGGTCATTTTTTAATCGAATGTTTGCATGTCAGTTCATGTTAATTTGTGTGTCTTTCCATTTTTGTAGGTAATGATTTAATTAAGTATATTAGTTTGATATAATATTATTCACATTAAGCCATTTTTTTCTGACTGCGACAAAAATTACTCAAATTGTGGCCGCATAAAATGTTCTTGCTATTTGTAATAATTATCTATTTCATATTATAATGTCGTTTTAATATTAGGTATGTAGGATTTTTTTATCCTCATGGAAATGATAAGGAATGAGGACAATTAATGTTTCACTGAATATTCTAAGAAAAGAAATGCTACCAAATTTTCTGAACAACGTTTTTCAATTTTCTCGCTTCGTAAGAATCTTTGCCATAAAACGTTGAAAAGTTCAGAAAGTAGGGAAATAAACGACAGTGTCATATTACCGTTCCATTTTGTTATATTTTTATCAAAAATAATTTATCACTCCGAAGTAATGTAAAAACTCCAGTCTTTGGGTGGCATACAGCTATCAAATACAGAAGTAGTAGTGAGGTAATTGACGACAAGCTATTTACAAGCACAGTTAGCAAAAGAGTATTGTTGTACAAAATGGCGGCAACCTAAGCTAAACTGTCTTTTCAAATACTTTTATTTTTTCTTAATAAAAGTGTAACCTCCGAAATCAATCATTTGATTAAGTTATTTCGTTAAAATGAATTAAATATGATATCACTTCTGATGAATTGAGCTGAGATGAGATGTGAGACGAGATGAACAAAATATAATATTATTAAACGTTTATAGAAATATCAAGTAGGTACCTATCAAAGTATAAGTACATGTTAAATAAAAGAGAAAACAAGGATACAAGACTTAGTACCTATGCCTGTATTCAGCAAGAAATTGTGTTTTACTGAATATTCTAAGGAAAGAAAATGCTACCGGATTTACTGAACAACTTTTTTCAACTTTCACGCTTCGTAAGAATCTTTGCCATAAGACGTTTATGAAGTAGAATATAATCGTGATAGAGTTAACTTTGCAACTAACTTAATATTATAAAGAGAAATTTTTTGATTTTTTGTATGTTTGTTTGTTGTGCTTTCTAAACGGCTGAACGGATTAGGATGAAATTTGACGCATGTGTAGATCATGAGCTGGATTATTACTTAGGGTACTTTTTATTCCTATATTCCCACGGGATCGAGGCTTATACAGGTGAAACCGCGGGGCGCAGCTAGTAAGAAATATAACGAAAGTCGTCTGTCGTTTGGTAGGTAGGTAAAAAAATTACCACATTTTTTCATGAAGAGTTTGGCATATTTTACAATTCTGTTATTTTTTTCCATTTTACGGATGGGATCTCAAAAGGGCAGACAAAATTTTTTCGTGAAAACGTTGACTGCAGGAAAAAAATGTGTAGATTAAAAGGAATGCTTGAAATTGTTTATTTATTTAATATTCGTGAAGTACAAAAAAAAATGTGGGTATACCTCTGTCTAACTCGTCAGAGAAATACAGGGGTACAGAATTATAATCGTTAAAGTCATCAACACAACTCTCTAAGATCTATTAAGATCTACTGAATGTCTATTTCATGAAATCATGACATTTTAGGATTATGCTAACTTAACAAGTTGTATTATTGATTCTAATGATTATAATTCTGTAAATAAATATTTGTTACGGCCGCGAATCATATTTTAATCAACGTACAACTTACTACTTACTGACCAGCAAATTGCAAAAAACGTAAGAAAATTTGAATTTCGCGGGCTACCTTGGGAACTTCGTTCCAAAAATATTTTCCCGCAGACAGATCCACAGTAACAGCTTGAACAATTCAAAATATTCCATCACAACCAAATCAGCATAATACGGAACTTTACATAGAAACATACTAGCTTTATGGTATATTTTGTACCTACCTACATATTTACAAGCAGTTTGCAAGTATTTCTAGGCTAAGTCTTCACAAGTACCAATAACGATGGGACGTGAATACGGCACGGTTTTAAGACACACCTTATAAAATTTTATAGTCCAGGATGTCGGCTCAAATATTTTTATACTGACGTTTACATAATTTATGGTTTTAGGCTACAACGATATGATTTATGTATGTATCTATTTATTTTTTATGTAAATGTTACACCACACACTCCTTGTCCCTTTAAATCCATCTTAAGACCGTCTTTAAAAGATCGCTTTTAGCGATAAGGCAGCTCATTGTGTTACCCTGTGTAAAATTGCATATGTGTAATTTGTATTAATTAATTTATGTACACCATAATAAGAAGTATTCTAGGGGATGACTACTGTGATGACGACTAATAGAGAAGTATGAAAACGACAGGTTGCGCCGACTACAAATAAAATTGGAATAAGAGCTGGAGAATGATGAATGATGATGAATAAGGAGTATTCTATTGTATTCTATCACGGTTTTACAGTCAATGCTTACGATGGAGTGTAGAATAGTGATAAGCGCTTGATGAGTGTAGGGTTTATATCAATAAAGTACGCGTCATAACGAGCTTATAAGTTTTAAAGTAGTTGTACAGTCAACAGCAAAAGTAGATGATCAAAATCAGAAATTCAATACTAATGAACGGAGTTCGCGTCGGAACTGTGTGGCGTCGAAGTGATTGAAAAGTATGTGATTGTAAATTATACCAAACATTTACTACTAGTACAGCTGCCATATAGCGGCGAACTCCGTTCATTAGTATTGAATTTCTGATTTTGATCATCTACTTTTGCTGTTGACTGTACCTCTAGCCAGTTAGATGACTGTTTTTATTATTTCACTAACGACCTGCCCCTACACGTGTCGCACAGTTCTTGCGACTTGAAAAAACATCGAGAGATAGGTAGATTGATTTATTACTAGCTGTGCCCAGCGGTGTCACACGCATAAATCTCGGGATAAAAGTATCCAGGTCATGGTCTACCCATGTTTCATCCAAATCCGTTCAACTATATTAGCGTGAAAGCGTAACAAACAAACATACAAAAAAATCAAATCTTTTCTCTTTAAAATATTAGTATAGATAATATATGTAAGTTTAATATTGATGTATTATACACATAAACCTTCCTTAAGTGATGGGACTACTATAGTTAAGAAGAACAACGGGGTCACACAGACCGACTTTGATTTTGAATATTTATAGATTAAGTTTACTTCATTAATAATTATTTAGTAATTCGTTAATATTACGAAAACAAAGAAAAAACAGCCAGAAATATATCCTTAAAACCACAAGAAGTCACGAAACTTAGTCTGCAATTACAGAAAGGCATGCACTTAAAATTAGGTAACTTAAAACTCTTTTCTTTCAACATCACGATTTTTTATTTACTTCAAAAGTTTTTCCCTTAACTTTTTCAAATGAAACTCGAGAAAGGCAAGCGTGCTCCGTGACTTTGCATTCTTTGCCGTAATTCGAGCTTCGATGATTATAATCTTGTGTTTACAAAAGAAATCAGGCTAACAAGGACAAAATACCGTGACTCGGGTTATAAATTATTTACATAGATTAAGGTTGAAGAATATTAAAAAATAATAATGAAGTGGAAAATTTGGGGTCATACTTTTTGATGAGATACCTATGGGTACGTATCGAATTACAGCAAATTTTTGTCAAAAATTCATGTTTGTTGTCATTGTTTTTGTATATTTTTGAATTATGTGAAAATGGGACGTTCAAATAATAAAATATAATAATAATATCCCTGAACATAATATCAAAGTATGTCCTTCCCTAGGATGCCATCTATCTCTTTGCCAAATCAGAAGTTTAGTGGTTTAGGTGTGAAAATGTAACATACAGTTTCAAGTTTAAATCCTCCCCTTAAAAACCGAATTACCCCTTTTTGCCCCGTCAGGGGTCAATTTTCGACAACTTTACATACTTATTATTAATTATTTTTTGTCAAAACTATTAATATTGAGTTTCAAGTTAATCGAACCGCGCATTCAATTACTTCCACACAAACTTCTATACCCCTATATCCCCCTTTGAGGGGTAGTTTTGAAAAAGTTATAATAATAAACTTTATTACTTACTTAGGCGAGTATTATTGCCAAGTTTCAAGTTTATTAACTAAATGAATAAAAAATTTCATATAAACTGTATCCCTGTTTTTCAACCCCGCAAAGGTGGAATTGTGAAAAATCGTTAGGGATGTATTCATAACTTGATTCAAAGATTATTTATACGAATTTTCGAGTTAATCAAACCACGCTGTAAAATCCTCCCTGTAAAATTGACTACCCCTTTTCAGCCCGTCAGGGATAGATTTTCGAAAAGCCCTGACACACATTATTCTTTACTTTCAATCTTAGGTATAAATACTGAGTTTCGAGTAAATCGGACTGCTTGCTAAAATTCTTCCATAAAAACTTTGAAGCCCCCCCCAATCCCTTGTTACGGGGTAGTTTAGAAAAAGAAAACTGACAATCTTCATAATTTATTTAGATAAGTATTCGTGCCAAGTTTCAAGTTTATTAACTCAAGGAATAAGATTTTTCATACAAACGAAACCCCCCATTTCACCCTCTTAGGGGTGGAATTTCGAAAAATCCTTTCTTAATGGATGCTTACTCTTCACGAAGAACACACTCCAAATTTCATCTCTCTAGGACCCGCGGTTTAGGCTGTGCGTTGATATATCAGTCAGTCAGGACTTTGAATTTTATATACAGGGTTATTTTTTAAAGACCAGCCTAATTTAAGGAAGTGGTACAGTCACGAGCAAAAGTATGTATACACTCGGCTTTATTCAAAAGCGATTTACTCCTTTATTTTTTAATGAAATTTTATGTTGTTACGAACATAGCATTTCCGAACCCATAGGTTTATGTAATGTGTCGTATTTCAACGTTGCATTCGTTATTTCACGAAAAGATCGCAATTGAAAGTTGCTGAGTGTTGACATATTGGTGCTCGTGACTGTACAGACCATCAAACTGAACAACTTTCTCCATGGGACAACATCGTAATCGCGAATAAAAATTCAGCCGTCCCATACATTTAGGTCGAGTAGGTATTGAAGTTTTCTATGGGACAGTTGATAAAATTTTCGCGATTACGCTATTTGTCCTATGGAGAAAGTTGTTCAGTTTGATGGTCTGTACCACATCCTTAAATTTGGCTGGTCTTTGAAAAATAACCCTGTATATAGATTTCTGTAACTTTTTCACTTTTTCAGTATTAATAGTTTTTGAGTAACATCAAGTTGGCACAGGAGTGTGGAGATAATGTACAAGAAAAGAGGGGCCTATACCAGCAGTGGTGGAAGATGGGCTCTAGGTGATGATGATGATGAATATAAAATTAAAGTATTACACTCTAAAACATTTAAAAAAACAATAATTGACATTAGTTTCATAAAACAATTTTATTGCCAACGCACGAAACAGCACCGCTTAGCTCACAAAATATTCGACTTGACATCGCGTCGCCCAGTGTCAATCCAAGGAGCTGCTGGCCCTGGTGTAACATCACTAAGGGCCGTAGAAGCTCGTAAGTACTTACACCTATGGAACATGGAGTCTACAGCCAATGAAATTGGAGAATACCTTCGCACTTTATGTGACACTGATACTTGTACCGTTGATGAACTCACTCCGAGAGGAAACTACAAGTCATTCAAAATTGGCGTTCCCATTGCATGCTATGAGCGCTGCTATTCCGCAGATGTGTGGCCGGTAAATGCAAGAATCAAGGCTTGGATTAACTATAGGAAACCGTCCTCCGTCCAGTCTAACAGCCAGCGTGTAGTTGCCCCACAGCCCTTTCATGAACAGCTTACACGGAGGGACAAGGCAACATAGTGCTGGTATTGCGACCGGCCCTACAGCAGCTTTCAGAGCGAGCACCAGAACTACAAAAATGAATTGTATATACCAGAATGTTCGTGGAATTAAATCAAAGCTCCGGGTGTGGCGCAACAATCTGCACATAGCTGAACAAGATTTTATAGCGGCCACAGAGACTTTTTTGGATACCTCGGTTGAAGATACAGAACTCGTCAATAGCGAGTGGAATGTGTTAAGGCGGGACAGAGGTACACCTTGTGGAGGCGTGCTGCTTATGGCACGCACCCCCATAGTCCTGCGCCGTCGACGTGAACTTGAGACAGGCTGCGGTGAGGATCTTTGGTCGAGTTTCACTTGGCATGGTTCCCCTGTTTACGTGTGCGTTGTGTATATAAAACCAAGTGCCACTGACAGTGATTATATGACCTGGTTTACAAAAGTGGAAAGTTTTATAAATGACTTAAAAGGAACAGTTATCATTTTAGGCGATATAAACTTAAACAGTGCTTCTTTAAATGTTCGCAATTATTATTGTTATTTTCTAACATTTTGTAATATGTGTGAAAGAAATGTTGTTGAGAACACGCATGGGGGAATGTTGGATGTTGTTTTAGTTCAGGAAAGTGCAAGCCTACATGACGTTTCTGTAACAGCAGTTGAAGGTTTGGTACCCCCTGATGCGTACCATCCGCCACTGGACATCCAGGTAAAGTTACAATCATCGAATGAAAGTGAAAGACTTGAACCCAGTAATGTCGACCGTAGTAGGGACTGGAATTTTAAAAAATGCAATCGCAAACTACTTAACGAACTTCTTTCTGAGGTATCTTGGGATGCAGTTTTATCATCCAATGACGTTCGCACTAGCACTCAAGTTTTCTATGCTACTATTTACAGCTTGTTTGACGCTTGCGTCCCTAAAAAACAACGAAACAGAAAGATAACTAGAAGATATCCTACCTGGTTTACGTCGGATATTATTCTGGATATCCAGAAAAAAGTTAAATTGCATTCCGCCTGGAAAAAGAGTAAATGTGAACTAATATATAAGCAATTCTCTGACTATAGATCTCGCCTAAAGTCTCGTATATTGACTGCTTATAATACTTACATTAGGTGCATCGAAGGGAACATTAAGAAAAACCCCAAAGAATTCTGGCAACATATTTCTAACCTTAAATCAAAAGGCGGGTTTGAGCCTAACGTAACCCACAAAGGTAAAATTCACAGTGGTGTAGCAGCTGCTGAAGCGTTCGCAGATTATTTCGCGAGCGTCTTCCAAACTGAAGTACCAAAGTTAGATCTCGATAATGTAGCCAATCCAAGCAACTGCAATATCAGTTATTACGTCAATATACTAAACTTCGCTGAAAGTGATATAAGCAACGGAATAAATAAAATAAAACTCAACAGTTCTATTGGTCCTGATAATATTCCTCCGTGGTTCTTAAAAGAGGGAAAGGAATTTCTCATTCGGCCCCTAAGCCACATTTTTAACTTGGCACTAAAATCTGGAGTCTATCCGCCACCATGGAAGATGTCACGTGTAACTCCCATACCGAAATCCTCACTTAAATCTTCAGTCGATGAATATCGTCCAATAGCGATACTATCCTCTCCCGCGAAAGTTTTCGAGAATGTCCTACATCAAGGAATTTACAAGCAAGTGAAACAGTACCTGTGCAATGAGCAGCATGGCTTTCGCGAAAAAAGATCTGTCAATACTAACTTACTGACACTAGTTAATTATATCTCTACTAGTCTTGATCGCAGACGCCAGGTAGACGTTCTTTACTTTGATTTTCAAAAGGCGTTCGACAGAGTCAACAATGACGTCTTGCTGGCAAAGCTCAGTGCGATAGGTGTTGCACCAGGGCTTCTACGCCTTCTTGCAGATTATTTGCGGGACCGACAACAGTTTGTCAGATTAGGTTTGTACGAGTCACTCCCATACCACACTCGCTCAGGTGTGAGTCAAGGTTCGGTAGTCGGCCCTCTCCTTTTCATTTTGATGATTAATGACCTCCCTGATGTAGTTGCGAATGCCAGATCCCTCTTATATGCTGATGACTTAAAACTATTTTATGAAATAAAATCTGAGCGCGATTGTCAAGCTTTGCAGTCAGACATTGATTCAGTATATAGGTGGAGTTTAGAAAATAAAATGGAATTCAATAAATCAAAATGCTACGTGATGTCTTTCGGTCGAATGCGGCGCCCAGTAAACTTTCTATACAAACTGAATGGAGATATAATTACAAGAACTGATTCCATGAAAGACCTCGGAGTCTTATTCGACCGTAAGCTCACTTTTCACGACCATATCACATCCACTGCTAAGGAGTCCTTCAGGCGCCTTGGCTTTGTCTTAAGGAACTGTCGTGACTTCCACAACCCCCACGTTATCAAGCTTGTTTTTGGGGCATTGGTCCGTAGCAAGCTTGAGTCTAGTGCGTGCGTATGGAATCCTTTTGAGAAGCAGTATGCGTTAGCTTTAGAAAAAGTTCAAAAAGCATTCCTTAGATACCTTTACAAGCGCTTGTACTGGTTTTACCCTTTCTTGTATCCCACTAAATTCCTGTTGGGTTGCTTAAGTTTCAATTCTCTAGAAGTAAGACGGTCGCGCGATCAGATGACTGTTATATTTAAAATTCTTAGGGGAATTATTGATGTTCCTGATCTCCACAATGATATCTTGAATCTATTTGTCCCAGACAATTACTGTCGTGGCAGAAAACACCGCTTACTGGCTGTTCCAACTTGCCGTACTGTTGCACACTCCATGTCACCTATTCCTCGGACATTAGCCGCTATTAACGCTCTCCTGGACTCAAACACAGAACTTGATATGTTTGCGAATGAATGGAAGATGATATTGTCAGAATGTTTGAATTTCTGTGAGAAGAATGCATGAATGTGTTAAATAAATAAATTATATTATTATGTTTTAATAGTGTAATTGGCTTCGGCCGTTCTATTTAAAATAAAATAAATAAATAAATAAATTATCAAATTATCAATCGAGAAAACGACTGAGCAAGAAAACTCGGCAATCCTGCAAGTTACTACTTACTTGCACAAGTGCTGTCAAGGAACCCAGTCTTAAATTGCAGCCATTTTATTTATCTTGCCGATCTGGAAGTTTTAGTTAGTAACAGCTCAACTTGGGTATCGTACGATACAAGACGCTTACTCATTGTTCACTTCAGGAACTTTTGCAGCATCGTTATTTTGAGTTTTATTTTTGTACAGTCCAGGAAATTAATTGTTTATCAAATTGAAACTTACACACCATTTTGCTGTGTTATGTCATTTCATACACTGTGACGGCTGTATGTCATGACTGTGACGAGAAGGCTTTCACTCAGCATGATGCTGTGCTATAAGGGAACCACAGCACAACGCTGATTTTCAGTGGTTACCCGCAAAAGAGACGAGATTGTGACTTGATTTTGAACGATTTTAATTACGGAAGTTGGCCTTTGATTGCTCGTGAGTTGCTGCTTGGGTTGCTGTTAGAGGTAAAATAACTACGAAAAGACTATTACATGGTTGCTTGGCTCATTGCACGTAGCAAGTAAAATGGGTACTTCAAAAGCCAAAAGGCTGGAATGGTGCGTAGAATTTTGTTTTTTACGCATACGTTATGGCTGACCGTTACAACGAAGTGTCTTTGTGAGATAATAAAATGTATCGCGATTTTACGAGCTCGTAAATAAAGGGTTGATCATAAAGTATAAAACTTTTTATAAGATTGGTGTTGTAAAATGCGGGATAAGATGTTTCTTCTTGTAAATCACTGATGTGTTACATTTTAATGTTGTTAGAAAATAAGGTTTTCGTTGATACGTCCTATTACTATAAGTATTTTCTTTTTACCTATAAAACGTATTTTTTTTGATATCCCATAACTCTAGGGGGTCAATTGTACTCATCATTATGAACAATTTTTACTATGAGACCAAACCCGAAATCGCGAAACATAAATCTGGTATTCCCTACATTTTGACGAGTTATACGAACATAAATGTAGGGAACAGCTGATTTTTTTTTCGCGCTTTTAGGTTTGGATCAACCTTGAAAGTGTGAAAAAAAATCCATAGATTTATGTTCGCATAACTCGACATAATGTATGGATCAACTGATTATTTTTCACGATTTCAGGGTTGGTTCCGTAGTAAAAGTTATTCATAATGATGAGTACAATGGCCTATTATAACGATTAAAACGATCAAAATTTAACAGTGTATATGAAATTGAATTTTTTTAATATACTTGCGAACTATTGCAAACAATTTCCCATTACTTGCATGCGTGTAGGCTTCATGATTTTATACCAGTTATGGCAGATAACATACATTAGCACAAACCTAACACCACTCCTTGCGAACCATTGCAAACAATTTTCCATTACTTGCATGCAAAAGAAACAAACAAGCGTGCAAGCTTCTTGGAAAGCTACCAAACAGCTACTAAACTAAAACAGTACACCATCACTAAGCAAGTCTATCTACTAAGTCATTAATTAGGTAGCCAAATTCACGCGAAACAAATTGCTTGGACGACGGCGACGCAACGTCTTGTTTGAAGCTTGCCAACTATTGCAAATGAATCACAATCTTTTGCATGCAAGTAATATAAACATGCGTGCAAGTTTATTGCAAAGCTGCCAAACAGTTGCTAAACTAAAACAGTACACTATCGCTAAGCAAGTCTACCTGCTAAGTCAGTAATTAGGTAGCCGACTCCACGCGAGACTAATATCGATTTTTCATTAACTGCTTCGGGCGGCGCGGCGTTCGAAACGAGATAAAATATATTAGGCTTATGTAGGTCGTATCCGTATACTAATAAATATTATATGGATTTCTTTTTATTATGATTTGGGAATTAATGGCTTTGGATACAGTTATGGTATAAATACAGTATGCAATTTGTACTTGCTGAAGCCTTTTATTTTTTCTCTTGCTTTACTTATGATTGTTTCAAGTTTACAATTGAGCCGAAATTATTTTTTATAGCCTTCTGTGGGTTTTACATTTTCTTGATAAATGATATTGATGAACACTGATGCAATACTTTTTATAAAATTATCAATATACTAGTTATAGGCCGTCCTTTAGAGATACAGTTAGTAACATGACTTATCTAGTTGTGTTACTGACATTGTTTATTTGTATTTCATTTAGGATTCTCCGTAGAAGCCTATGTGGATTATTGCTCAGTTAATAGCAATAAGTTAAGCATGTTTGCTTTTAAAGGAGCTTTAACATAACCAATAAAAAATCAGGGAGTAATTAATACACTTCTACCAATACCCCGTCTAGAAATAGAGGCGTAAAGCTATTTTATTTTCCTTTATTTCCAACGCTCCAAGTACAAGCAACAAGTAGGCTAGTACATTATCTTCCTCCCTTATTAGGTCGTGTACACAACAAGTGGATCACACGTAGTTTACGAAATAAACGTTAGAGCACACTGCTTATTATTCGTCGTCACGTTTTTCAATTGAGTAGGAGCCCGAATGTGTATGAACAGCCTAAGACCGCGCTCTCACTTCGCTGGATATTGCATCTACGTATACATTGGCTTATTGGGTTAGTTACGGGTATTCGGAAATAGCTCGCAGCTAAATAAATCGAGGACGGAAATATTAAGGTAACATTTTACAGGGAAAAGCTTTTGCAGATGGCATTTTTTAGAGAGCAGTGTTGGCTCAGTAATAACGGCCGCGTCTTATGATTTGTAGACCGTAGATAGACTGACAGACACCGTCCGACTGACTGACCGACCGACCGACCGTCCGACCTTCATACCTAGAAAGACGTTTCACTTTGTATAAATTATTTCATCGCCATCACTGCTCTTAAAACAGTGAAGGAAAATATCTTGAGGAAACCGGAATATCCTACAGTACGTTCGCGTTAAGAATGCAGTGGAGTCATCATTATCCGTCGGCCTAGCCCTGCCCCCTAACCAATCAAATCTTTTCAAATTACAAAGTCAAGTTCACAATGACAGTTGAAGGCATTGCTTCGAACGCAACGGTTGTGTCCTGTCATTTGTGTTACCTGTTTTAATTTAAAAAAATGAACACACTGCATTCTTAACGCGAATGAACTATAGAACCACAAAATCGAAGACATGTGACATCCCGCGTGTCGGATTACGGCCCATTCGCTCTTACAGAGGCCCGTGTCCCAGCATTGGGAACGTTATAGGCTGATTATGTTTATACGTATGCACATTGATAATTAATGCACACGCGTATTACGTTACGACGCATATTGACTAATTCGCATTATGACCAATGATGGTTACCGTCATAAATACGCGAAATGACCAATCGCTAAATAACCAACACGCTAAATGACCAACACGCTAAATGACCAACATGCTTAATAACCAACACGCTTAATGACCAAAACGCTAAATGACCCACACGTGAAATGACAGATGAAACGACCAACTAATGCAATCCATAGCCTATAGTTGTCCACTGTTGGACAATATAATATATATAATAATTTATAATTTATTCTCTCTTCACAAAGCTGACTTAAAGTTAATGTGTACAAGAATGTTTTAGCTGTATTCCACCTTTGTGAGAGACTGGTGCCTGATGTAGGTATTTGGGCAAAACCTGTGTTACAGGTCACCAGGCCCCTTCCACGGCTAGAATTAGCTTTAACAGAGATACCGTGCAAGAGTCGAAGTTAAACAATATGCATGACCAAAATTAAAACTATGTAAGAGTAAAAGATATGCTTAATACAAATAAAAGAAGTAATAACAATTAAAAAAGAAATATATATATGTATAGGTATATATTATATACCTATAATTCTGCAGAAGTTATTGAGTCATGATGTGATTGTGAGACGATGTGTGAGTGAGTGAGTTTATCTTGTGTGAAGTGTTAGACTAGTAGTAGATGTATGTGAGTAATTCAGATGAGTGAAGGTGACTTTTGAGTTGAGGAATGAGTGCGGCGAGAGTTGATTTTCAAGGAGGTGAGGAACAGCTATGTATGTGTGGGGTTGGTCAAAATTAGGTTTATTTCAGGACGGTCAAAAGATTCTCGGTTTTATGATAGTCTAGGGTTTTTAGATACTTTTTTATTTCTATAATATAATATAATATATAAAAACAATAGAATTGATATAGCCCGAAAATCTAACAACCAGTCTTACCAAGGGGTAACGTATTACCCAGTAACTGGGTTGTGGAGGTCAGTAGGCAAACGCTCCATGTAAAATACTGGTATTCATCTGCATCCGGTTAGACTGGAAGTTGAACCCAACGTAACTGGGAAAAAGCTAGGGAGATGATAGTAGTACATAAAATAAAAAAAAAACTGTATATTCTATGGTAATGAATGATAAATGATTTTATTTTGTAAGTAGGTTTGTACAAACACTTTTACAAGTCAATCATATTTTAAAAACTAGATGAAGTCGGCGTTTCCTATCTGAGTAGTCTGGGAAGAAAGACCGAAACAAACTCAGAGGTCACAGTCTCTTTTTAAACTATGTTTTTGAATACACTTGCATGTGTCATGAAAACATATTTTTCGTGTCAGAGTCGGCCTTTTGTATCTATTATTTTCCGTCCTCCACAACACAGCTACAATTACCTCTCCACGTGTTCTCCTGAAAGCCCACAAACTCCAAACACAGTTTGTTATGAGCGATATAGTTTAGCCGCTTCCGTAGATCCATTACCGTGTGTTGCGGGCCCTAATAGAATAATGCACGGGCTAACCGCGCAATGTGAAACAAACAAATTTTGTTGGTAGTGCGCTCGTAACTTTGTTAGGGATTTCCTTTCTGTGTTCATCTTGCTGGTACGGAAACTACACATGCATGGTAATAGTTCTACGTTGAACGCGCCTTTATGTCGTGGCAGTAAGAGTGGTTTTCGTAGTTCAAAGGATTTTACTGAAATGTGGTTGACAGTACCGTAAAAGCTTGGGTTAGCATGAACGTGGAATTTGATGGAGGATGCAAGGTTGATTGAACTATCTATGTAGTAAAAAGTATTCTTATGGCAGTAGTAAGCAATAGCGTTTTTTATAAAGCTTTTGTTGGTGTTGCGCCTGCGGTAACTTTTTTAGAGCTTTTTAGATTTTAAAACGAGAGTAATCTTGACATTATGCTTTCGTATTCGAGGAAAATATACCTAATTGACTGGCGCAGATTCATTTTCCCCGAACTTGTAATTAAAGAAAACCACCAGAATACAGGAGTGAGAAAGCCAAAGGTCCTGACTTTTCATTTCCATATTTGACTCACAATATCACAAAATAAGTTAAATAAAAAATAAAAAGGCGGCCAAATGCGAGTTGGACTCGCACACGAAGGGTTCCGTACTACCGTACAAATTGAATACTTACTACATTTTTTTTTTAACTATAATCCCACGTTTCTTATACGGGGATCTCCTTTCATTTTTAAATTTATTTTTGTTTTTGCTATAGGGACTATAATTATAGTAGTACACATTAAAGTAAAGTAAAGTAAGTAATTATTTATTTAACTAAAAGACTTAGGCTAGGTAACATCAGTGTTGTTTCAATAAGGGGTGGGTATGGCTATTACATACGAGAAGACCGCTGTCCTTCAAACTAGGAAAATCCTGTATCTTGAAGGACAGTGTTCTACCAATTACGGTTCAAAAGATATAGCCTTGTGATAGATGGTCGGACAACGGAGCCTTAGTAATAGGGTTCCGTTGGCACTCTGTAGGTACGGAACCCTCAAAATAAGCACCAACAGTCAAGTTCTTTTCCAACAATCGCCGAATAAGCTCGACTATGTACACGTTAAACCAAATGAAATTATGTAAATATACTCGAATACAGTCAGCACAGTTAGCACTTTATCGTAACAAAAGTCTATTTCAGATGCGACTGTACAGAGAAAAAAGTACAGTAAGCTAATGTGTTTTGCATTTGTGAGTGATTTCATTTTGGCGGGTAGTTGCTTTTTGTTGTTGGTTTTGTGAAATGAATCTGCTGTTGTGTTTATAGTACTACAATAGCAGAGAGATAAGCCGTAGGGCTTACTGTACATTTTTAGGCGGTCTTTCTAAATCTGCCTTGTTGACTACAAAGTCAAATTAGAAACGTCAAAAGTTTAAGCAAAGGTCAAACCAGACATATCAGTCTACCTAACCTTTTCCCAAGTATCTTGACAAAACTTAACAGACAAGACACACAAATTCAAATGACGAATTCAATTGACGTGTAAAAGTGTTTGTACAAACCTACTTACAAAAATAAAATCATTTATCATTATCAAAATTAATAGTAAACAATTTTGATCAAAATTGTTTACTATTAATTTTGACATCGTTTACATGTAGATTTAAACGTTCATAGGTTTACATTGGGTTCAATAAGCTATCTATCTAGCTTATTTTTTGGTCTACGTACCCACAGGGTGCCAGCAGGATCTTATTACTAAGCCTCTGCTGTCCATCCGTTCATCCGTCCGTCTGTCTGTCAGCGGGCTGTATCTCAAGAACCGTAATAGGTAGACTTTTGGAATTTTCATATTTCTAGCGCCGCTATAACAAAAAAAAAAGTTTATAAATTGAGACATAGAGTGTGTACTATAGAGGCTTGTCTGCCGAAGACGACCTCATATGATTGTCATCGTCATTTTTATGTACAAAAATCCCTTACAAATCAATAAAGAACCAAAAAAAAAAAAAAAAACCTCATATGATGAGTAGGCCGGCTATATTTTAGCGCGGGTTCCATTCGAACATTCAAACTAGTGTCAATTATTTTATAGTAGGGTTTATGTTCTAGAATAAGAAGTGACAATTAGGCAGAAATATATATAGACATTCTGAAAATATACCTAATCTAAAGGAATAATTATATAGTGTTTGATTCCTCCCGGTACCTCAGAGGGCTCGTCTAGCCCTCCACAGTACCTACTAGGTACTACTCGTACTAACTGCTGTGACTACAAATAATAAAAATAAAATAATGTTAAAAATTAAAGGGCGTCTCCATACAAGAAATTTGTTTTTTGTGTGTTTTTGCCTTGTGGTATGGAACTCTTCGTGTGTGAGTCCTACTCCCACTTAACAGCTTCTTTTTATATGAAGCGTAAAAGTGATTCCTATATCCTATTTACAGAATAAACAATTTCATTTCACTATGACTAAAACCATTAGCAGCCTCTTTGAATCTCAAACGGTGCAATAACTTGGACACAGCACCCGGCTTGGATTAATGACCGAACATTCAAGAACGCTCACTCACAACTAGTTACTGAACTAAGTTTACATAAATTAATTAATTCGCTGTCCAAAATCTTGGACGATTTATGAGAAAAGCTATGGTAGGTTTAGCTGGGAGATGAAAAGGTTAGCTAGGTATCCCGCTGGGCTAGGTAATCGATACTAGAGAGTAGTGCTTTAACGTCTAACTTTCTATAAAATACAGGGGGTCTACTCCGAAGTAGTATCGGCCGAATATTCGGCCGTTTCCTGCTATGAAGTTACTATCTGGTTTGGTCGGTTCCGATCCTACACTTCTACACTCTTTCGAATATTGACTATGGTCCCGACCCAACTGACGCGATCCAAACTTTTTTCGCATTTTTCAATAATATTCGATTCGGCCATGTGTCGGTCCGATCCGAACATTCGCACTTTGCACTTCGGAGTAGGCCCCCAGGTTTTGAGACGGCACGGTACAGCATTTATGGAAAAAGTTTTTTTTTTCTAGTAGGTTCCAGCAATCTGAATCATTTTGAAGCATATTGCTAATCCATTGCTTTGTTCAACAATCTGAATCATTTTGAAGGATATTGCTAATCCGTTACTTCATTCAACAATCTGAATCATTTTGAAGGATATTACTAATCCATTTCTTCGTTTGTTCGAAAATGTATCTGCTATATAACCTAAATAACGCAATGAATGTTGTTGAACTGTCAAAATTAAAGTCATTATGTGTCATTGTTGTTGCGTGTTGTTAGTGTATTACTCATTACCTCACAGGTTGAACCGAAAGAGCCCTATAATCTTAATACGAAACTGCAATCTTAAAATTAAGCGTGAAATTTAAGTTTTTTAGCTGACTGCACCATTTTTCCAAAATTAGTCAATGCAGTTAGCAACTACGCAAAAAGTTAAGGACAGTCTTCTAAGAACGTTTCCCTATAAGTGAAACGAATAAGCAAAAATCCTCCCTGTATTGGATAGGGTACCTGCTCCATGCCTGTGACTTCCATGGAACTTTTGACTGCCAAAAAATTCTCTACCTCTCCTTTCAAGTAAATGGTTACATTTTTAAAGCTTATGTTTATAACACATTCAGTTTTTCAATTCTGCAGGTTTCCGTACTTCAAGTTTATTCTAAAAAGTTGGGCATTTTCGGGAAAATTGCGGGCTTTTATTGTAGTGTTCGTCAGAGCAGTTGAAAATTGTATAATATTCTCAATTTTACTTTACAGAAAACCTCTAAAATCGTTCCCTTGACCTTAAACATGAAACGGCACATGTCTCTAAACATTTATGTACAGACAGACCGACCTCTACACGTGCCATTCCAAGATAATTTCGAAACACAAACAACCCACGAAGACTGTTTGGCGGCCTATTTGCACGCATCCATAATGAGGTCGCCACTGTACCAATGCTGTGACGTCACAACTGTACCTACATTCTGACATCACACGTCGGAACTGAGACTGAGCGTTAAGGCTAGCACTGAATAGAGCGGGCGGGGCCGCAACGCAACGCATTGCAAAAATCCGGGTATAATAAATAATATTATGACATAAAAATTTCTGCTAAATAGCAGAACTTTATATGCGTAACAGCGGATAGCATAAACTTCGTTTCGCAGAAAATCGTTTGGCATAAACTCATTTATCATACATTCGTAACTCATAATTTTGTAAGTCAGAATCATCGTTAGGCATAAATTTCATATCTATAATAATTGAAAGACTCATCTATCACATTCAGACAATTCATAATTAGAATAATTTTGTATTTCTTACCATAATAATAAAATTGATTGAACACTATTTTTTTATTCGCCACGGACTATTATTACGCGGTTTTTTCCTGTAAGAAGCATGCAAACAAGCATGCATCATACAAACAAGCATACACCATGCAAACATGCAAACAAGCATGCATGCAGCGAGCATGCTGCATGCAGCAAGCAAGCATGCAGCGTGCAAACAAGCATACACCATGCATGCAGCAAGCATGCAGCATGCAAGCAAGCATTCAGCATGCAAGCAAGCATTCAGCATGCAAGCAAGCATTCAGCATGCAAGCGAGCATGCAACATGCAGCAGGTATGGTTTCTGTCACGGCTCTGGCGCTGCGGGGCTCCGGCGGTCCCACTCACCACCGTAGCTTCGGCTTGCTGGCTGGCTACGCCGACCAGCCTCAGCCGCGGCGGCGGGCGTTGAAACCACCTGATCCTCAGCTCGCGGGCCGCCTCGCTCCTCCGCGCCTACGCGGGCTTAAATTACACTCTAGGGTAGGGCAGACAAGACTACGTGAAGTCGGTTTTGCAGCGATTCGTTTCTGTCACTAACTTTTGTAGCACGACATATTGACTTTTTAAGACAGTATTTTAATTTTAATTTAAGGTTAAAAACTCTATTTTATAGAAATGGCAATATGCCTAGTAAAATTATTCCAAATGAAATTCTGCCATCTTCATATTCTGCCAAGTGAAATTGTACCATATAAACGTTATGCTAAATGAAATTATGCGGAATTTTAACTTTGCCAAAGGTAATTATGCCAAATAAAATTCTGCCATCTTAAAAGTATGCCATTGTAAATTCGGACATATAAAAGTATTCGGCCAAAAAATAATTATATTAAATAATTTTTATCCCTTAAAAATATTCGTTCTAAGAAGACTATGCCAAATAAACTTCGGAGCATCAAGATTCTGCCAGATAGAGGGAACCCCAAAAATCCTCCTTCAGCATTATTACTCTCGTACATTTTTTTCGAACTACTACCGGGCGGCGGGCCGCTCTTCACTTTTTTGTATGACAATGCGTTGCGCTGCGGCGTGTTGTGGCTGTAATGTGCGCTTGGCTTTACAAGGAAACGTGAAGGGAGCAAGAACGTAGTTTTAAATCTAGATATTTCGTGGAACTTTTAGAATGTGGAGCTGGTGAAATGTAGTGCGCCTCACGGCAAATTGGCTGAGATGTTGCTTTGAGAGGGATACTGAAATATGAAACAGCACTTGAATGAAGTAAGTTGGTTGTAAAATGTGAATAAAATTGCTTCTACAGCAAATTGTTGAGAGAAAGAAATAAATCGTGTAATACCCATAATCCTTTACTTGTAATAAGAGTTTAAAAAAAAAAAATTAACTACCCTCTTTCCGCGACTTCGTCTGCGTGAAATTTCTTGCTCCCCCGACCCACCGCGTCGCATCGTATCGCCCGCTCGCACTGTTACTTCGTTTTCACTTAGCTTTCTTTTTGACTTTATTCACGGCTCCCAAAGGTCGTAGCGTGATGTTAGATAGCTTTTAACTTTTCTCAAGAATTGGGCTATCAAATTCAAAAAAGAATTATTCAGATCCAACCGGTAGTTCCAGATATTAGCGTGGTCAAACAAAAAAACAAATATAATCGTCAGCTTTAATAATAGATTTCAAGGTACTTTTTTCATGCTGAGTTACTGAATTAGGCTACGCGCAAACGAGCCACCGGCCACAGCCACCGATAGCCCAGCGACAAGCATTTCACATGCTTTTTCATACTTTTTGTATTGATTCAACGCACACGTGTGGCCGGTGGCAAGAGGCACCGCAGCAAGAGGCGACGGCCACTGGTGGTGGTGGCCGGTGCGGCTTGTGTGCGCTAACCTTATGGTAGTTAAAATATGTATGTGGAACTATGTTTCTCATAGATGTCCCTGCCACCCTGTATAATATAATTAAAGTATGCACTACGTTATACTCTGCCGGTCGATTCTGTAAAAATCTCACCGTGAAAACTCAAGTGAAGTGAGCTTGATGTGAGTTGTCAGTAGTGTCGATCCCTAGCATTATTTGGAATGACAGCTCACTCCACGCTCACTTCACCTAAGTTCTCATGGTGAGATGGTTACAGAATTGTACTGCTGAACTTTATTCTGTATAGTCTGTTTCCGCAGTCAAACCGTGAAAACGGTTTTGTACGGTACAGTTTTAGGTAGAAAAATAAAAAGGGAGCGACTACCGAAATGTCGATAGACAAGAATGGGAGAAAAAGATATGTTGCGGCGACCCCAAATAAATTGGGAAAAGAGCAAGAGATAATAATACTCTCTGATAATCCGATCTCTGTAGATTGTGGGCACATTGCTCGCAGAACAAATGGCCGATAGGGTCGAAAGGTTCTGGAGTGGCGACCGCTTACCGGAACACGTGGCGTTGGAAGGCCTCCCTCAAGGTTAAAGGATGACCTTGTGAAATCCGCAGAAATCAGCTGGATGCGGGAAGCACAGAACCGGTCGAAGTGGCGATGCTTTGGGGAAGGCCTATGTTTAGCAGTGCACGTCTTTAGGCTGAAATGACGAATGAATGATGCGTTTTAATTAGAAGACTGTTGTAGAAAAATCTATACTAATATTATAAAGAGGAAAGATTTGTATTTTTGTGTGTATGTTTGTAATTAATAAACTAAAAAACTACTGTGCCGATTTCAAAAATTCTTTCACTATTGGAAAGTTACATTCACCCTGAGTGACATAGGTTATATTTATTGCTAGAATAGATTAGGGATCCTTACTAAAACCTAACCACCCGTGCGAAGCCGGGACGGGCCGCTAGTTATAAATAAATAATTTATACTTAAGCCATTTTATGCAACATTTTTTATGCAAAATAAAGATATTCTATTCTATAATGCATCTAAAACATGTACATCTATAATCAAACAGATTTAATCCCAATATCTTTTTAATTTTTCCTAAATCTTTAACAATCGTTACGGGACCTTCAGTCTTACCAAGGCCCTTGGTAAGACTGAAGGTAGGGACTGGTGCAAGGGGTATTGCCCAGTAAGTGTGTCAGATATGCAGGTGCTCCATGTAAAGTATCTGTACTCAGCTGCATCCGGTTAGACTGGAAGCCGACTCCAATATAATTGGAAAAAGGCAAGGCATCTTTTGGATGGTGATCTTTTTCTATTTAAAAAATGCTTATTCAACAAAAAGTTTAATTTCTTGCCTCAAAGGACAGAATGCATGAACCGATATTTCTTCAACGACAAAACTATCCACCGATGCAGAAATAATAAAGAATAAAAGAAATAGAACTCGTTAAGAACATGAAATAAGAGGACGCTAACATAAAAACTCCAATATTAATCCTGATAGCGAAACAGCTGCGGTTATCAAAGGACCCGTATTTAAGTGTCATAATCCGATCTCTGTAGATTGTGGGTCGTATAAGATTACAGATGAACGGCTCCTAGAAGTGACAAGGAAAAGATGTTCGAAGGAAAAATAGATACCAGCAACATTGCGAACGAGAGGAGTATTATATAATACTAGCTGCGCCCTACGGATTCACCCGCATATGTGTCGATTCCGTGGGAATATCGAGATAAAAAGTATTCAATATGTAAATCCTGGTTATAAACCATCTGTGTGCCAAATTTCATCCAAATTCGTTTAGTAGTTTTGTTGCAAGAAATTATTAACATATATAACAACAAAAACAACAAAAATTAATATTAATTAATAAAATTAATTTAAAAAATTAATAAATTTTAATAAAAATGAAAAAATAATAAAAATAAATTTAAAAAATAATTAATTAATTTTAATATTTTTTTAAAATTATTTATTAATTATTATTTATATATACAAGGTGATTTTTTAAAGACCAGCCAAATTTAAGGATGTGGTACAGACCATCAAACTGAACAACTTTCTCCAAGGGACAAATAGCGTAATCGCGAAAATTTTATCAACTGTCCCATAGAAAACTTCAATACCTACTCGACCTAAATGTATGGGACGGCTGAATTTTTATTCGCGATTACGATGTTGGTCCCACGGAGAAAGTTGTTCAGTTTGATGGTCTGTACCACATCCTTAAATTTGGCTGGTCTTTAAAAAATCACCTTGTATATATATTTAATTATTAACATATATTTAACTCAATGTCTGCAATCATCATGCAATTTTTACCTACATATCCTACCACGGCTACACAAAAATAAGCATCTAGAACGTCCATCCAATTTATGCTCATCAACTATAATCAAACATTTTTCCATGCCCCATCCAGCTACACCTACCTCGCATAATATTATTGAATAGGTCGTATTAATCCGCACCGACCCAGGTAGATCCTTTGATCCTGGCCACAAAGGGAAAGCTGCTTACCTGAGCATATTCCACATAACTGATATGGAATTAATCTTCAAGATGTCTGCTAACCCTCGTGGTATGTGAGCGTTATGATGCCGCATATTTTGGTCATTGTATGAAAGTGTTGGGGGTAAGGTGCGTTTTGTATGTTAATTTGGGGGTCTTGACCTTGCCTGACCTTGTTCGAATAAGTAGCGCTTGTTACTCTAATATACATAATTAGTTACAATGAGTATTTTACTTTGTTATTAAAACAGAAACTCGTGTTTTTTTAAACTGAATGAACTTGGACTTAAACATTCCAGTACCTTCATGGAATGTTTAGATAATTCGCAGCGTTTAAACATAATGTTGACAGTACGGTTGGCGCGGGTTCGATTCCCGCACGGAAGAAATATTTGTATGGCCTATAAGTAGTTGTTCCGGGTCTGGCTGTTTGTGTATGTGAGTTTAAATGTATGTAAACGCACCCACGATGCAGGAGAAATTCCAAGTGTGGGGCAATGTTTAAAAAAAAAATGTTCCCACTGATGGGACACAGGCCTCCCCTAATTATTGAGAAGGAGTGGACTGTAATCTACCACATGTCTTTGAATTTTTGGTTTTAAGAGATGCCATTTTCCTCCCGATGTTTTCCTTCACCGTTTTGAGAGCAGTGGTGATGAAATTATTTACACGAAGTAAAGCGCCTGTCTGGGTTCGAACCCACGAGCTACAACTCGTAAATCGGGGCTATTACCACTGGGCCACGCTGCTCTATAACTCTCTCTCTCACTCTGCTCTGCGTTTATACATAAATATTATAAATTATATTCCCAGAAATATTTTTTTGCAAAACAGAAAAAAACTAATCAACTGTAGTAGGTAGTAACTGTGAATTCGACTGAATACTGAGGCTAGGTATACTTACCTAGCATCCATTTATTTATTATAGGTAGTTTTTTTTATAGATACTATTAAGTTAGGTCGTACATACCTAGCGTCCATCGAAACATGCTGTGTTATGACTCCAGATATTTTCCGAGCAAGATTTTTATGCTAATATAAAACGTAGAGCCCCTTAAACCATATGGCATTCGATCTCATATAATCTTCATCTTTAACGACCCACGAACGAATCCATCCGTCCTGGATCCACAGATACGGGTGTAGATGAAACTAAAATAGATTTATAGTAAATTCGTAGTAAAGCTAGACCTACTTGATTTAATTTCTAGGTCGATACCAAGATGAGATATTTTGAAATCGATGAGCTGGCTGTTATAGAACTTAGTCGGGCTCAAGTGGGTTTGGGTACTTAAGTCTTCAAGATTTATGTGAACGTAGGTCTTATGTGCGTGTTTTGTGTGATAAATTATTGTATTACCCCTTTATAGTCCAAGGCATTTAAAAATCCGAATGTAATGAAAACTTCGTGGTCTTCCTTAACGACAAAAAAGTAGTTCGTAATCACTTTAAACCTATGTCGATTTCACATAGATAATGTCAGACCAAAGACAGAATTTCTAGAGACAATATTAATATTTTGTTTCGAAATAGATATAATATACATAATCCTGTATCCTAATTGCGTAATACACTACAAATCTCAATCTGAATCATTTTGAAGGATATTGCTAATCCATTGCTTCATAAGTTCGAAAAATTTGTCTGATCAACAACGTAAATAACGCAATGAATATTGTTGAACTGTCAAAATTAAACCCATTGACTGATAGTGTGTTACGCAATTACCCCGCTGTATCCTCCAATCCTAACTTTCCGCTTTTAAAAATGTATGACCATTTTTTTAAAGAAAGAAAGCAGGAAAGAAAATTGCTTTTATTGGCTTTACACAAAATGAATACACCTTAAAACTATAAAAAACAGAAAACAAAGATTATAATGCCAAAAGGGCCAATAAAAAAATAAAATAAAATAATTCCAATTGTACTTCTTGCCCGGCTAAGAGTCATCATCTGCCGAGCCTTTTCCCAACTATGTTGGGGTCGGCTTCCAGTCTAACCGGATGCAGCTGAATACCAGTATTTTATATGGAGCGACTGCCTATCTGACCTCCACAACCTAGTTACTGGGTAATACGATACCCCTTGGTAAGACTGGTTGTCAGACTTTCGGGCTTCTGATTACCCGTAACGACTGTCAAAGATCCACGAATGACAGCCGGGACCAACGGCTTAACGTGCTTTCCGAGACACGGAGGGGTCTCGGTATGTAAAGATGGTCACCCATCCACAGACCAACCGCGGCAAGCGTAGCTTAACCTGACCGATCGACCTGTGCAGCTGTTATTATTTAGCCACGGGCCCCTCAAATTGGTCTCTCTAAAGAGCAAAAATAAGAAATCCATAGTTCTTATACCTACCCCCAAAGATTTCTGAAAGTAGACGAAGTGGAGTAATAACTTAGAGAGTGATAAAGAGAAACGAGTTTTCTTACGAGTAGATTATAGTATAGTCAACAGCAAAAGTAGATGATCAAAATCAGAAATTCAATACTAATGAACGGATTTCGCAGTTATATGGCAGCTGTACTAGTAGTAAATGTTTGGTATAATTTACAATCACATACTTTTGAATCACTTCGACGCCACACAGTTCTGACGCGAACTCCGTTCATTAGTATTGAATTTCTGATTTTGATCATCTACTTTTGCTGTTGACTGTACCGGGGAAGAAAGGTCTCGCTTTCTTTAGGAAGTTGTAGGTTATGCCTTTAATAGTAGGTACTTTACGAACGAGAGGCGTAATAGTTTGCTTAAAGTTTTATGGGGGAAAATAAATCACGCCAGGCTTAAGTTTTTACAAGGTAAAAATCTAATGAATTCCAAATGAAATACACTGGACCGCAAAGAAAGAAAAACCTCGATAACTTCCAAAATATTGGAGCTAGCTTTATGAAATTAAGACTGTATTTTAGACATTTTTATAGTACAGACGCCAGCAGGTCAAGCTACCCGAAACTGTCAAATCTTCCCAATCAACCTTAAACCTTAATACTTTAGCGATAAAGTTGAAAATCTATTAAAGAAATTTGACAGATTGTAGTAGCTTGATGTGCTCGCGTCTGTGAACCTAAATAAATGTCATAAAAGTTCAAGATTATAAAGTTTATTTTGAATAAAAGTAAGTTAGCTAAAAATTAAAATTTTCACTAGATTTCGAAAGACGGTATCAAATATGCAATTTTTACACATTTGAGTACATATTTTGTATTGCTACCACGAGCTGTTAATACAGGTGTTTTACGGTTTGTCAGGCTTTCCACCAGATTTCTGAGCCGATGCTGAGGAATATTCTTCCATTCCTCTGTCAGTGCTTCTTTCAGTTCACGAAACGTGATTGGAGGGGAGTTTCGCTGGCGCACACGTCGTCCCAGGCAAGCTCGATGTATGTTCAAGTTCAGGCATATAAATTGTCCCAGTGTATCTAAATTCTGTTCTTGTCCCTTTAAGGTTTAGAAGTAATTAAGATTTGTTTATAATCATCATTCATTATCCACAGCCCGATTTCAACCTCTGCTGAGCATAGCCCTCCCTTTTCAACTGCCATTAATTGTTACTAAAAATCACGGCACGGACGGCACGGTTGGCGCAGTGGTTAAGCGATTGACTGCTGCGCTGCGTGTCGCGAGTTCGATTCCCGCACGGAACAAATATTTGTATGACCTACATGTATTTGTTCCGAGTCTGGGTGTTTTTCTATCTATAATATGTATTATTTACAAAAAAAAATGTATTTAAGTAGTTTATCAGCCATCTTGTTACCATAACACAAGCATTAGGTTGCTTAGCTTGGGACTAGATGGCGCTGTGTGAAATGTCCAGGGATATTTATTTATTTAAATAAACAAATCTGTCCAGTCGTTTTGAAGTGATGCGGTTACCAAAGAACAGCTTTTATTTTTATTGGAATGAAGTTCCTTAACGCAGCTTGCGGTAACACTTCTTCTTAGATGGCGCTGTGTGAAATGTCCAGGGATATTTATTTATTTTATTTATTTTTTCTGCTTCGTATCGCTGGCACGACTGTATTTTAGATCTTGTTGGTCCAATATTTTGCCACTTCCACGGCGTTCTCGGTAAGGTCTCGCCAAGGTCACTTTGACTGCATGTTTTGGGACAAAGATTGCAGGATAGGAGGTAGAGCATCGTTTGTGGCAGCAATTGACTGGTAGAGATCGTCACGTAAGGAAAACGCGTTATGCCCCCTTTCTCTGTCTCTTTGTCTCTTCCTATTATAAAGGAGCGTGGGTGTGCGAGTATTGCATAAGGAACTTCGCTCCTGATGGTGGTCTCCCGTTTTTACACGTTTTTTTATAGGTATGTAGATAAGCTGGAATTGGCTCACTACAAGGCACAGGTAACCAATAATGGTTTTAGTAGGATTACATAGAGATCCACCCCGCACTGGGCCCGCATGGTGGATTACTGCCACTCCCTCTCGAAGAGAGGAGGCCTGTGTCCCAGCAGTGGGAACATTATAGGCTCATTATGATGATATAGAGATCCATTATTCAAGTCCTACATTCTAAAAACTGCTCCTTAGAAATTCTCATAGAAGTCCAGCTTATTCTACTATTGTAGATCGGCTAGGAGAAAATCAGGTTTGTTAACAGCTCGCTCAAGCATTGGATCTGTGATCGTATGATCTAGATTTTAATCAATCTACCAATACAGGCTTCTAATATTGAATAAACACTCAATGACATGAACTCCTGACCTAAAACGAATCTCGCCTTTTATGTCATATCGATGGTCCCAATCTTTAAGCATTATTTTGTCCAGTGATCCAGAAAATTTGCTTTTAGGAACTTTGCGACGTGGCAGAAAATATTTAATCGAAAATAATCTCCCCGGACTAATCGAGCTGGTTAAGGAGCTGTAAGAGCAGCAATTTTCGGGGTACTTCGTTTTTAAGGCTTTCAATGATGATGATGAGATTTATACAGGGTGGCATCCTGACATCGACACGAAGAGCTATAATCAAGAATTCAGCAAATTATTCTAGACGTAGAAAGCTTTCATTAGTAAACTAAAAAAATCTGCTGTTTCTATGAAAAAGTAGTGTATTGTGCCCAAGAGGCTGGCAGTATTATGCCCAAGAGGCTGGCAGTATTATGCCCAAGAGGCTGGCAGTATTGTGCCCAAGAGGCTGGCAGTATTGTGCCCAAGAGGCTGGCAGTATTATGCCCAAGAGGCTGGCAGTATTGTGCCCAAGAGGCTGGCAGTATTGTGCCCAAGAGGCTGGCAGTATTATGCCCAAGAGGCTGGCAGTATTGTGCCCAAGAGGCTGGCAGTATTATGCCCAAGAGGCTGGCAGTATTGTGCCCAAGAGGCTGGCAGTTTTGCCACGTTGTATGGCAATGCTGATTCTTTGGCCAAAGAATATTAATAAATATTTTGAAGACGGATTTGAATGATAGACTAGTACTTTTTTTACGAAATGTATGTGTATTTTCGTTTTAACGTTAGCGTATTTTAAAAAAAATATAATTATATATCTATATCATGTATCTTTTTTTTTACCTTATTTCTACCTTGTATACTATATATTGTCCATACTAAGAATACTTTTTAATTGTGACCAGCACATTATTTCGTATACCATCTGTAGTAAAAATAAAAAAAGGTCTTCAAAAAAATTATGACTGCTAAATCGTTATAAATGACATAGTATGTTTGCATAGTTTTTAGTGCCTACATAATTTAAATACCATTGCGGTTTAAAAATAAGCACGAATGACGTCACAAATCTACAATTCCCACATCGCAGACACAGGAGAGCCGAACGTGTCGAAACGTAAACTGACAGACGGATAGACATTGCCTTTCGTCCTAAATGTCCCGCCGATTTCAATTTTAGTACGGCTTGCTAAAAATATATCTACTGGGACATAAAAATGAATGGTGCATTATGTATGTACAACGCTGGTGATAAATCTGTTTGTTGAGGCTTTAAGCGTTCCCACTTATTTTTTTGTTTTTATTTTGCTTGTCTAACTTTATTACTTTCTGGATAACTGCTAAGACCGTTTGTCCACCGCCGCCGTCAACGAGACGTCAACGAGAACCTGATGACAGCGGCGAAGTACGCATACATTTACAATGGTCCACCGCACGTCTTTCACCCGAACGCCGGGATCCCGGCGACCGCCAGAACTCAGCCCGAGATCTTAACGGGCCGATGATGGACGTCTTCGCCGGAATTCTCATATCTTATTTCAGCTCTACAGTATTTTGTTTAATCCTAAAACCCCCCCCTCTTATCTTAAAAAACGTTTCAAGTTCCTTCATGACACACATAATAGATATCTGAGGTCATCGAAAAACCTGAGACTAGAGATGCCGATGCATTCCACCCGTTTCTTTGACAAATCTTTTACTGTTCAAGCAGTACGGTTATGGAATGACTTGCCCGTGTCGGTAAGGCGTGCTCAATCTTTGTCCGCTTTCAAAATTATGATACAAAAGCACTTCCTCTCTCCTTAAACATCATCATTATTATATTATTATTTATATTTTTTTTCTTTGCTCCTGTTTCATGTATATTATTATTGTATTTATTTAGACGAGTAAAATATAATTTATGTCTATATTAATTATGTAATGTAAAGGGTACACCACAGACTACCTACTATATTTGTCTTTTCTTAATTTTAATCTATCCAAAGGTTGTCTTTAAAAGATCGTCGAATCACCAGATTCGGTCGTGGTGGACAAACGATCGCCGTCACTGGAGGACGTCACGTTCGGTTCGAATAATCTCGTCTATCGTCGACGTCCCGTTGACGGTGGCGGCGGACAAACGGCCTAAGGGTGAGAGATTTTGGCATTTCTATCTCAACATACAAAATAAGTGCTCTTGTGTTTCTTAAATAACTGTAAAACTGTGCTCAATCATTATTTACTATCAGGCGCTCTTCCACAAAATAAACACGCCTTCTAAAACATACCAAAATTCCACAAATTTTCTTCAATATTCAATATCTTTAATATAAGCCTCAACTTCGATTTTCGTACCAGACATTCTATTAAACGTATCACGCCAATTTTGGCAGCTCCCAATACGTGCGACACAATATTACGACGGTAACCTTCACCTCTGTACTTGATACCAAGTGCCACCTCACACGAGACGACTTGGGTTGACGATAAGAGTAATGTCTAGTTCAGACGCGTGTCTTCAACGTAATCTGTTTTAGTTCCGTTGTAGTGAATGTGGTGGAGTGAGACAAGTTTTGTGTGTCTTTGTAATTTTTTTGTGATAGATCTTTATTCAAAATACTTTTTTTTCCACACAAATTGGCCCTGGATTTTTACTCTAGTCACATAAAACACACAGGTTATAACTTTGAAGTGACAAATCATGTAAAAAAAAATCCAAGAGACGCCATATGATAATTTATTTTAATCCCAGGTGGCGCTCTGTGATCTTTATTTTTATGTCGATTTATTCCAATTTTAAATAATTTCTGAATAATCAAATTTGACAATTGACGTTATTCTTATTAACCTCAATTTTCGTCGTTGATTTTTCAATTACAATTTTATAGTGTTATTCAAATAATTTTCCGGAAAACGTTTGAGATATAAAGTTGAAAACTTCCAAATACGTATGCGTTACTAACACCCTTTAGCGAGTGATGGTGTAGGAATTTTACCTGAGCCGGTTTGTTTACACTTTCATCAAAAAGTTTTGGAACAGGGTATACGCACGTTATTAGATTGTTTTACCACAGCATAAGCTGGTCGTATTTTTTAGTACCTACACACTCAGCGGCACGGAATTTAATATAAATAAGTTATCAACCAAATAACTACTGCACTTACATTGTAGATACTTAAAAACTGTTTTGATGCGAGTGATGGTGTAGGAATTTTACCTGAGCCGGTTTGTTTACACTTTCATCAAAAAGTTTTGGAACAGGGTATACGCACGTTATTAGATTGTTTTACCACAGCATAAGCTGGTCGTATTTTTTAGTACCTACACACTCAGCGGCACGGAATTTAATATAAATAAGTTATCAACCAAATAACTACTGCACTTACATTGTAGATACTTAAAAACTGTTACTAACTTAAAATACACAGACTATGCCAACACGAAACAATTGAAATACCGATGCATAAAAATATCAATCCTGCATATTGAACTGAAACATTTAATGAACATTCCTGCACATTTAATGCAAATGCTTCATTAAATACACATATCAAAAACGGCTATACACAAACTGAACTTACTTTACACTCTCCACTTTCATTCCATCAAGGAAAATATTGGAAAAATATTTACCGTGACTTTATCGTGTTAAAATGTTCGCGGATGAATCTCATTTACTCGGAACGCTTGTGTAAACTTATTCGATTCTTGTTACGGTGGCAAAGTCAATTTTGAGACGTTGCCTTTTGTTGATAGGCTGTGTATTGAGTTAAAGCGGCATTCAGCGGCATATAGCGCTATAGCGCTGTTATTGCATCGTGTACGCCTTCTAGAATGTCATGCTTGTCGAAATTACTTGACTCGATTTTCGATCGTGTTATTTTTGGATGTGAGAAAATGAGTTTTGGTATTTTTATCGTGAAAGTAAGTCAAGGTCATAAAACAAATTACGATCAATGCAATTAGAAAAGTAACCCACTTCTCTAATTGCATTGATCGTAACTTGTTTTATTGTTCCGAAGATGATTATAATTTTCAGCAGTATTAGTAACTACGAGTTCTCGAGTAGGTTATGTGTATTGTTTATTTTTAGCTGTGTTCCTTCTACAATAAAGTGAGTTTTTTTTTTTAAGAAGTACACATGTTTTGAGTGCTCTATCCACTTGACTACTTATAAATATTAAATCATAATTTAACAAAGTGTTGCGCCAATCCTTTTCCAAAAGAGAAATTATACACACAAAGTCTTAACAGACGGTTAATTTATTTATATAGTATAGTTTAAATAAACCACCAATAACTTGAACATAATTTCTATACCTACATTTCAATCCGTGACCTCCATTCATTCCTCAGTATGGCGTCATGCTATTCGATATACAAAGACTTAACATTGAATTGAATGACCTGTGTTCACGCTCCACAAACAATAATTCCCAATTAAATCAAGATAAAACTACCTTTTAATTTGAAAAAAAATATTTTTACTTAGTATTTAGCTGTTTTAATCGCAACAACAATAAGTTCGCGGACACACGAAGCGGTTTGAACGCAAACTAATTTGGGCGACGCATTTACAGAACGCTTGGTCGCTTCCGCTCGGCAAACCTTTTGTTCAGAGCCTACACGAAACTGAATTGTTGCTTCGGTGTCAGACATTCTCATTCACTTTTGAACAATTGCTGTCCATTGTGAATCTGAAGCGTGTCGGCTAGTATTCGACGGTGGTTTATTCGACGCAGTGGTTTTCGAAATATGAGAACGGAGAATGGAGAAAACATGTATGTAAGTGTAATTCTGCAAATTCCGTATATATAATTTGCAGCTTTTGTAAGTATTATGTCATACCTGCGTGTGCAAAGATGTATTTCCCTTGCTTATTATTTGAGATCTACATATTTAACTTTGAATTATCGTAGGAATGGCATCTTTTTAAATATGACAAGTATATTCTGTTTGTCAATCGCAACTGAATTCTACAAACATAATGAGCCTATAATCTCATAGCGAGTGGGACGGACTTATTCTGTTGTTCTCTGAGTGAATTTACAAAGAATGCATTATTGGAACGAAGTTCCTTCTCGCGCGTTGCGAAAAGGGGCTAGACGGAAAAAATTAAGACCAAAAGTTGGAACGACACTTTTTGCTGTAGTTGTAAGCCGTGCGGCGTGCGCGTGTTTCTCTGTGTGTCTCTCTCTCTCTCTCTCTTATAGAAAGCAAGCCAGTTATACTTCGTTCCATCCGGGTGTCCCTTGACACCTCTCAAGTTTTTTATAAGTTATAGGTGTTAGTATAGTTTATGTTAGGATAAGCGCATTTACCGCATTGGGTTATATCCTGTAATGGTAACTGTAAGTAAGAGGGGCGTAAGAGGGAGTAAGAGGGGCCCGTTGCTAAATAATAACAGCCGCACAGGTCGATCGGTCAGGTTAAGCTATGCTTGCCGCGGTTGGTCTGTGGATGGGTGACCATCTTTATATACCGAGACCCATCCGTGCCTCGGAAAGCACGTTAAGCCGTTGGTCCCGGCTGTCATTCGTGGATCTTTGACAGTCGTTACGGGTAGTCAGAAGCCCGAAAGTCTGACAACCAGTCTTACCAAGGGGTATCGTATTGCCCAGTAACTGGGTTGTGGAGGTCAGATAGGCAGTCGCTCCATGTAAAATACTGGTATTCAGCTGCATCCGGTTAGACTGGAAGCCGACCCCAACATAGTTGGGAAAAGGCTAGGCAGATGATGGTAACTGTAAGTAGATAAATAAATAAATAATTTTCCCACTCCAGGGACACAGGCCTCCTGTAGCTGAAAGTGAGTAGGCCTTATTACAGCACGCGAGCCCAGTACGGGATGGTAGATGTCCATATCTTCGAATTTTCGGTTGTAGAACATGCTGGTTTCCTCACGATATTTTCCTTCGCCGTTTTGAGAGCAGTGGTGTTGAAACAATTTACACAAAGTAAAATGCCTAACTAGGTTTGAACCTGCGACCTCCAACTCGTAATTCGCGGTCGTTATCACTGGTCCATCAGTGCTCTCTCTCTCTAATTCTGCAGTACTCGGCATAATTTATATCATGTGTTACCTACGTGTGTGGCAAGATTTGCATATTATTTGAGATCCATAATTTAAAAAAAAAAAAACGTTGACCCACACTAGGAATTTCTCCTGTATCGTGGTTGCGTTATACACAAACAGCTAGACTCGGAAACGGCCATACAAATATTTGTTCCGTGCGGGAATCGAACCCGCGAACGCAGCGCAGCAGTCAATCGCTTAACCACTACGCCAACCGTGCCGTCACAAAAACTTGAATAATGTCGTAAGAAGAAGATGTGACAACCTGAAGAAGCCACGTGAACAAAGCACAATATTTCTAATGCGTTTCAAACGCCACGTACAGCAGAAGCCTGCTGCGTTTCACACGCGAACTTATCGGACCGAAACAGCACGCGAACTTTCATAATCAATAGCTTTGACTTTTACGTAATTACCATCTGCCTAGCCTTTTCCCAACTATATTGAGGTCGACTTTCAGTCAAACTAGACGTAACTAAATACCAGTATTTTACATAGAGCGACTGCCTTTCAAACCTACCCAGTTACTGGGTACCTAATACGATACCCCTTGGTAGGACTATGTGCCAGACTTTCAGGCGTCTGACTACTCGTAACAATTATCAAAGATCTACAAATGACTGCCACGACCATCGGCTAACGTGCTTTCCGAGGTATGGAGAGGTCTCTATACGTTTGGTCACCCATCCACGAACCAACCTTGGCAAGCGTAGCTTCGATCTACCTGTGCGGCTGATATTATTTACCCATGAGCCCCTTCCTTCGACTTTTACGTAATAATCTTTGTAGAAGTAAAGCAATTAAGATCAAATTAGACACTAATTATTTTTCATTAGCAGATGGCACCTGTGATTAAAATTATGAGACTTTGTTCGATCGTCAGGGAGAAATTTTATTAAGGTAGGTATGTAGGTAATTGGGAAATTGGTGTAAGCTTTAATGTAACATGTCTGTTAACTTTGATGTGTTTTACTTTGTAAAGTGATTTATTTATATTACGTAGGCTCAAACACGTTGATGTAGGTCAGTGGTTCTCAAACTTTTTTGGTGACGGAACCCTTTTGGGAAGCAAAATACTTGATGGAACCCTACAATAAAACAATAGTTTTTAAAAGTGTATTCTTTATTAATAAGCATAATAAAAGTACAATGTAACAGTTACTAATTATTACTTACTTTACCACATGGCAAGTACAATAATAGAAGATATTAAAAAAGAAAAAATCTAACTAATGGGAGATATGAAACTGTTTTTTATTTTTCATCAATTGGTTGATATCAGGTTTGATAGAAGACAGTTGAAGTCTCATATCAGGTTCGGCGTCCAGTCTATTGCGAATTGCGATATTTTGTTTTCGTGGCTGCATAGGTTGAGAATCCTGTTTCGCACAAATATGTTGTTGGGAACGGGAGAAGAATATTCAGAGCCATTTTGCCAAGCATTGGATATTCATCACGGATTCTGCACCAAAAATCGTTGAGAGGCGTCGTTTTGAACAGTGACTCCATACTTGTGTCTGATGACATTTCTAAAAGAGATTCATATATCTCGTTTGACATACTTTCGGGCTTTTCCAAGTTGGGTAAAAAAGGATTATGAATCCATGAATTCAGTTTCATTTTTGTATTCTGTTCTTCGGGAAAATACTTTTCAAAAGATGCGCGCATCGAACTGAGATATTGGACCAATTCTTCAAACACATCTTCTTGAAACATTTCGGAGTCGTTATCGCTAACAAACTCACTGAGTGACGTAAAGCTTTCTATTTCTTTCTTACCAACGCAAATAATCCAAAAATCTAATTTTCTTTTGAAGGCAGTTATTTTGTTATAGGCCTGAAACACTGTTGTCTGTTTATCTTGCAATGATAAATTCAATTCGTTCAGTTTTTGAAAGATATCCGCCATAAAAGACAATCGGAACAACCAAGTTTTATCATACAAACGGTCCTTCAAAATAAAAGAAGTATCTGCTGAAAGAAACATTTGTAACTCGGCTCTAAGTTCAAATAGCCTTGTTAAAGTTTTACCCCGAGACAGCCATCGCACTTCTGTATGGAGCAGCAGTGTTTTATGTTTGCTGCCATAATCTTCACACAATAATGAGAACAATCGGGATTGTAGTGGTCGTGATTTGATAAAATTAATTATTTTTACCGCTTCATCCATAACTAATTTTAGATTTGACGGCATTTGCTTCATCGCAAGTGCTTGTCTATGCAGAATACAATGGCTGGAACTACAATTAGGCGTTTTATTTTTTATTCGTGACACTGCTCCTGCTGTTTTACCTGTCATCGCCTTGGCCCCATCTGTACAAATGTCAATGCAATTGTTCCAACTGATATTATTTTCTTCAAAAAATATATTTATTTTATTAAAAATTTCTTCCCCGGTAGTGTTTGTGAGCAGCGGTGAACACATAAGCATGTCTTCTTTAAAAGAACTTTCATATGGATATCTCACGATAACCAGCAAGATAGCCAAACCAGCGACATCAGTTGACTCGTCCATTTGCAAGGCGAATCGTGTTTTTTGTAGACGTGTAACTAGTTCTTGTTTGACGTAGCTTGCCAGATCATGGATTCGCCGTGAAACAGTATCGTTTAATAGCGGCACAGTAGAAAGATGCTTTGCAGATTTTTCATCGAGCATACATTTTGTTATGTCTAATAATATGGCTTTATTAAATTCTCAGCGATAGTGTGCGCTTCACCTGCTTGTGCAATGCGATAGATAACTAAATATGATGCCTCCGTGGCCTTTTCGTTGATAGTTTGTGTTACATGCATCATATTTTTTTGACTTTCCAATAACTGATCTTTTTTACGAACAAAAAATTATTTATTCTTGTCTTTAGACTCGGGGTGCACAGTTTCTAAATGTCGGCGCAATTTGGCAGGTGCCATGGAACTATTAGGAAGCAGTTTACTACATAGCATGCAGAGGGGTGAGCCGTTGGAATCAACAAATCCGAAACTGATATATGATTCATCATACTTCCTTTTTTTCGTCTTTGAAACCGTCGAGCTTGACGTCGCGGCATCATCGTCTGGATCGGTGATTGCTATATTCTCCGTACGTACTGCTTTTGAACATTCAGCGTCATTAGAAGATGTTGTTGCAACACGTTTAACACCTTTAAGCCAACGTTCCATTCTTCTTTATTTATAATGTTACACGTCAGGATAGTGGGGTCTAAATAAGGCACAATCGTTACTGCGTATAAGAGACTAAGTTTAGTACAATGAAGAAATGTATAAAACTGAGACAACGAATACAGCAGGCAGTAGAACAATGAACACTAGTTTCTCGCTAGCAAGCTTATAAGTAGGTAGGTAGGAACTTATCGCTCCGAACGCTAATTGTCAACTGACTGACGAGGCGCGAAACGCGATCGCCGCTTTTATACTTAGTCCTAGACTCGATCTCGAATATTCTCGAAAATACTCGAGTCGGCGCCTTTGATAAACAAAAAGCAAAAATAAAAAGAGAAATATAAAAATTACGTTGTAAACAATCTCGACTTTATTTTTTAAGTTAGAGTCGAAAGTCGCTTGTTGACAACTATAGCGTCTAATACAGAGGCGGCTTTTATCAAAGGGACTGCGCGCTCACAAGTATACCTACAAGTATACATGTTGATACCAAAGTTATGAGATATTGTACCAGCTATTGTAACACATGTTTATACAAATAAATAAATAAATATACCTACGCGCGGCCGCGGTGTCAAAACGTTCGACCAGAGAGAGGTGTTTTGATTTTTTTTCTAAATTCTTGAGGAACCCCTACAGAGGTATCGCGGAACCCTAGGGTTCTGCGGAACACACTTAGAGTATAGCTGATGTAGGTAATAAAAGATGGGTTAAACTTTTATTACATGGAAAGTTCAAAAGTTTTTTGCTTTTGTACGCATTTTTTATGTGTAAAAGTGTTTGTAAAAATCAATTTGTTCTGAAAATAAGTAAAAAAAAAATTGCTGTTCCATACTTTTTGACCGCGTAGGTAGTGTATTTATATGAAACAGCTGATTCGTTTTTGATATGGAAGAAAAATGTCTAATGTGATTTCAGTTTGTATGTACGTCGATGTCCCTGCCACCCTGTAGGTATATCATTCATATTTTTAACCATTTAATCCTATTAGGGTTTGCAATTTAAAACTCTATCAATTGTATTATACGATGCGGAGACGACAATACGACAATTAATGAAAAGACTGGCAATTAATACTAAGGGATATTTTGGAAATACCGAATCCTAACATCGAAATTGTAAACGTGATTTTTTTTAAATAAAATATATAGTAGTGATACGCTAGTGTTTTTTCAATCTTTGACTAGCTATAGTGCCTCAACTCTTGGATACTAGCAGTGCCCCGCGGTTTCACCCACATATTTTTCGATCCCCTGGGAATATCGGGATAGAAAGTATCATATGTGTTAATCCTGGTTATAAAGTATCTGTGTGTCAAATTTCATCCAAATCCGTCAAGTAGTTTTTGCGTGAAAGAGTACACACATCCATCCATCCATACAAACTTTCGTATTAGTAGGATATTTGGTTGAATTTTTGTAAGCAGACTGGGAACGTCGTTAGATAAGTATAGGAAGTTTAATTTACTGTCGTATTGTCGTCTCCATCTTGTATATGATGCTTAGGGATATTACAAAAAAAACGTAGGTATGTAAACATAATGTTTTTTGTCAGCAGTCTTCATGTCTGCTAATAATAACAAGCTACGCTTACCACCCTAATTACGAAGTATGGTAAATATTGCAGCGAATATCCCTTATCACCGTTAATTTCAGGGATTAACGAGTAGCTTATGTTCAGCAGTTTACATTATTACAATGGTGTCGATAATCTGTGTTAATCCACCCTTATCTCCACTAGCCTAGCGACAGATGTAACTCGATCATTATTATCAAACTCAATGAGCCATACCTATACCACGACGTTATACTAAATAGATTACCCGTATCATTGTGTGGCAACTCAAGTGTGGGGTTGTGTAAAAGGGTGTTCAAAATTAGATACCTGTTCAGTTTGCTGTGTGATTGTCTTAGATTAGGCCAATTATGTGTGAAAATATTAATATCGTAAGTGTTTAATACCCACGAGTGACTCACGTCGACGAGTGTCGACAACATCCCGCTTGTGTATTTAAGCACCGTTCTCAAAAACACGGAGGGGCCCGTGGCTAAATAATAACAGCCGCACAGGTCGATCGGTCAGGTTAAGCTACGCTTGCCGCGGTTGGTCCGTGGATGGGTGACCATTTTCACAAACCAAGACCCCTCCGTGCCTCGGAAAGCACGTTAAGCCGTTGGTCCCGGCTGTCATTCGTGGATCTTTCACAGTCGTTACAGGTAGCCAGAAGCCCGAAAGTCTGACAACCAGTCTTACCAAGGGGTATCGTATTACCCAGTAACTGGGTTGTGGAGGTCAGATAGGCAGTCGCTCCATGTAAAATACTGGTATTCAGCTGCATCAGGTTAGACTGGAAGCCGACCCCAACGTAGTTGGGAAAAGGCTAGGCAGATGATGACTCAAAAACACGAGCGGCACGTTCACGGAGGCAGCTGCTGACGCTAGACAAGTGATTTTGAAAGCGATTTTCACTTGTCTAGCGTTTCGTATTTCTAGTTTCTACAATGACTTTCAATAGGATCAGCATAAATGTAGGTAAACTTTTTGGTAGCTTTTTGTGATGTGGACTGTTGTCCTTAGATCGGGCGACCGTGCAATCCATATCGGGCGTGTCAACTGAACTTAATCTAGCTAAAATGCGTGGATCGGCACACGAGCGGATGGAAAGAAAAGAAAGAAAGAAAGAAAATACATTTATTTGGCACAAAAAAAAAGACACACAATACACCAGATACATACATCAGAAAAAACAAACAATAAAAAAAAAATAAGAGATTAAATAAAAGTGTGAAGGCCGATGTAAGAAAATCGCAGGAAAGTGTGCCTCACGGCTGCGCCAAAAAGGCCCAGTTCAGCAAAAATGCCAGACAGCTAGTGCCTGACGCTGGTCGATGGCAGGATCGTGTGTTTCCTAAAATGGATTTTGTGAAAGGATCTCCGATCCACGATCTACGATCATGGAGCGCTAAATTTGGATCATCCGGGAGACTTAGCTATTAGCCACACCAGAGCGCATGTTCGTAAGCGTAAGGAACAAAACCAGACACCGTAGCCGAAATCGGCATGTATTGTATTATTACCGAGAAAAAATGGAACACTAACCTTTAAAAGCGGTAAAACTTCTTCACAAAATCACTTTCCCGCCTTCTTCGCCCACAAACTTCAACAGTGAAATAGTTCGTTCAAACAACGACATGAAAAATGAGAAAAGCTATATAAAATCGTGATTATTAAGCGAAAGTGCAAACAAAACGTTTAAACATTCCACTAATGACTCCGTGGATGAATGATGCCTGACGAACAAAAGACTGTGAACGAAATACAAAATGGCTAAACAGGTCGCTCTTGGTTCGGTAGATTTCTATTTGCAATCAGAGAGAGACAGACAGCATACAATTTTCGGTCACGGGTCATGCCATCAGAAATGTTACAGCAAATGTCATTTGGATCATCTGTTTGCTTTAATGCAGTGCAATGAATGCAGTCCATTGCTGGACATAGGACTCTTCCAAGCACCGCCATTTCGACAGGTTTTGTGCTTCCCGTATCCAGCGGTTTTCCTGCGGTCTTCACAAGGTCATCGGCCCACCTTGTGGGAGGCCTTCCAACGCTACGTCTGTCGGCTGAAATTAATGGATTGATGCAGTAAGTGCTACTTCAGCCATAAATTAAATATTTTGGTGGGCACGACTTTACGCTTGCTCTGAAGATACCTAATCACTCGAGACTTGAACACTCCCAGGATATAAACCAACAAATTGTAAATTTTACTCCCCATAGGTAAATTGTCGACTATCGCGGTTCCACGTGAAAACCATCCTCTATCGCAGTGGACAGGATCATGAAAACTGTATCCATTAAGAATATTACACAGTGTGCAAGTTGCAATACATAACAGAAACATGACTAAACAAGAAGAAGCCTGCTCGTAGAAAGTCGACATAACTAGTGGTCTCTCCCGGCGGGCCTACTAGGAAACGTTTCATTGTTCAGCAGCAGAACTGGGCATGTGCCGCGAGCCTGTGACTTACCTAAATAAAATAAACAATCCAGAAGTTTTGCCGACTACGGTTTTGATGTGACCGAATAAGCTAACTTGCATTTTAAATGGAATTAATAGCGTTTCCGAATTTATGTGCGAAACGAGTATTTACAAATCCAAATTCACTCACATTTAACTTTATACTTTTACATTATGGCATTCGTGCTGAGGCTGTGTGCTGAGCCTACTGATTCAAAAACAAATCAAAATCTAAAGTCATTTATTCAAATTAGGCTGAGAATCAGCACTTTTCGAACGTCAAAATTAAAACGCCCGCCCTTCAGAAGTGGCGCAACAAACTCCCCAGCAGCACAGCTGTCTGTTCAGTTAGAAAATAGTTGATTGTATACAATACTAGGAAAATATGTTCAGTAATTAACATTACAAGAAGCTTATATTATTTGCCATATGTCAGCTAGCCACGCCAATATACCAACAAATATAATAAAAACTATACGTACTCAAGCTAAAAAATAATTAAATTGAAAATCTACTTAAATGTAAAAAAAAGCTTTTTTCAGATTTTTCTTTCAATACTTAGCAAATACATTATGAAGCTGCTTCGAAAACAATAAACAAATAAAAACGGTTACACAGCACTTACCAAGTAGATAATTTATTTTGTGTAAATAAATCACAGTAGGAGTCGTACCTACCTAAATCCAAAATGAGATACAGCGGCAAGTCATTCACGGTATAAATCGTTCGTAGCTTTTATTCACTATTGAAAATCATGCAGATGATCGACCAAAATATTTAAGCTAAAATACAATGCCACATACCCCGTTCCAAAGTAAAACAGAGCGTTTCATTTCATACCAGCGTTGTGGATTTAATTCATTGCTCGCCGACAACGCGAGCTTTGTTTCCAACTATTGCTCTTGTTGCTTGTTGCTCAGCGTTCTCGTTGCTTCAGTTGCTCGATGCTCAAGCTCGCATTGAATTCTTATTCCACAGTTAAGTAATTGCTGAATATTTATCTAACGTCTTGAAGGTAGATTGGAATGTTTTGTAAATATATCTTTATGGCTGTGATTTAGATAATGGTTTGAGTCTTATAATAAAACTCACCTTCCTTAAAGGTACCTGTTGGAAATGTTAAGTGGTGTTATTATTTTGATAGTTGTTGCCGCGGGAAAGTTTTGTTGCGTACTCTGTTGGATTAGAAGCAATAAGTAGACTTTGAGATTATCTCATGTTACGGAAAATCGAAGAAAAGCTATCAGCTGTTTATATTGTTCATTATGACGTTAAGGTCGCGGTGTAGCTCGCTACCTCGATGTCACGCATTCACATGCCAAAGTATACCTGCGATACATCGCGGGCTGCTTGGCGGTTTACCTCGATGCTTTGAGCATGCGTGCTTAGCATGCATTTGTTTTACATGGAGGTGATATCGAGGTAACGAGCTAAACCGTGACCACGAGGTATCGTAGTGAGGCATCTTCGGCTAAAGGCTGATTTTGCCGAAGTCAGATATGTTTTATCCGAGGAATACAATTTACGATCTGCATGCATAATGATCTGAGTATCTGACCAAGATTATGTCTGGACTTTAAAAGAGACTGTGACCTCTGAGTTTGTTTCGGCCTTTCTTCTCAGATTAGTCAGATAGGAAACGCAAACTTCATCTAGTTTTTAAAATATGATTGACGTGTAAAAGTATTAGTACAAACCTACTTACAAAATAAAATCATTTGTCTGTCTGTCGGTTCTAGTATGGAAAATGACTTATTCTAGGTATAAAAGTTTGGTGAAATTCGCCCTTAGTGTTGAGAATCTGCTTTGATCTCTTGTTTATCGACAGTGAAACCTTTAGAGAAAACTCAAACAACAGACAGGAAATTAAAAAAGCAGTCTGTTGTGAGTTTGTAATTAAGTTCTCTTTCAGGAAATGGAATATTTACACTCTTTATTAACAACATGTACAAATTAAAAAAGATTTTTTTAAGGTTACGATTATTTTTCAGCTTCGTGTTAATTAAACGGAGTATTTTCTGAGAAGCGTCTCATATTTATCTGCATAGTTTTTGTGGGACTGAAATATTAACGGTCAAATTAAATTAGCTAGCGAAACTCTGTAGGCATGATGGGTATCAAAATCTAAAAACAATAAAAAAAACACCAAAAAAATGTAAATAATTTAAAAAAAAAGTGATTTAAATTTTTTTGGTGTTAAACAACCGTTGTTTGTGTTATTACCTGAAGTATGTGTTGAGAAAATCTGTTTTCTTTATTTCATCGTGTTGAGATATCAATACATATCACTTTTGTGAAGTTTATATAGTAAAAAGCTGATTTTTCAAGTGACTACACTAAATGCGATCGGTGACCAACAAAAAAAATTGTCTATTTTTTTTTTTGTTTTTTCCTACTAATATTATAAACGTGAAAGTTTGTATGGATGGATGGATGGATTGATGGATGGATCGATGGATGGATGGATGTTTCTTACTCTTTCACGCAAAAACTACTCTGCGGATTTGGATGAAATTTGGCACCAGGATTAACATATAGGATAATTTTTATCCCGATAATCTCACGGGATCGAAACTTATGCGGGTGAAACCGCGGGGCGCAGCTATTCATGTTTATATATTGATACCCATCACATGTGCGGAGTTTAGCTAGCCAATTCAAATTGAACTTGTATTCTGAAAGTTTAATAAGAGTCAGTTAGTCAATGTAGCTTCAGTTTTTACACTTCTTCTTACAGCTTTGCCGATAGCAATCTAAATGGACTCTGCCCAGAATTCGGCCACTTGTTTGGCACTATCACCAGCGTCCATCAGTTCCTGTAACGTGCAGCTGACAGGACACGCAGGACACAATATTAAGTGTCCCATCGTTTGGGAACAGCACCACATTTACACTCCAAGGCGGAGTCGTCTATGAATCTCCACCTGAACAGCACCCTAATTGCGTAACACACAATCAATCGAAATCAGAATCATTTTGAAGCAAATAGCTAATCCATTGCATCATAAGTTCGAAAAATTTGTCTGCTCAACACGTAAATAACGCAATGAATGTTGTTGAACTGTCAAAATTAACCAATTCCGATTGATCGTGTGTTACGCAATTGGGGTGCAGGTTGTCATTGCTTCGGCCAACCTGGGTCCGGAGTATATTTAAAGACTTCCAGGTTACCCAAGGCATCTCATGTCCAATTTTTACACTGTGGCTTAACGATTCACGTTCACAATATTTTTCTACCAAATAAACCGCGATGTTAAAAAGTAAACCATTAATGTGGTTGGATGGCCGATGTAAAAACGGTTTCGAATTTTGCGTTCGTTTTTTTTGGCATCCACTTTTTAGCGGCCAGTTCGACGAAAAATTGTGTGGTTTAATAAAACATAGTGCGTTGGCTATTTACTTTCATGTGCTTGGAACTGAAAATGGCGGGAGGCCTTTCAAATGATTCAGGAATACTGAGGTAGTAGATAGCTAGGAAGCTAGGCGAGTTTATGTTGAAAAGAGTTAAAGGAAAAAGAACTTATTGACATGAAAAGAAAAAAACCGAAAAGAAACATTTTTTTTCATTTATGACATCACACCTCTATTCCTCGAAGGGGTAGGCAGAGTATTCTACTTCAAAGGTGAAGGTGATTATCATCACGTCAACGGCGACTGTCGCTAAAAACCAGCGCTGTGGCTCTATCTCGCATGGTGTCACAGCATTATTAAGACCGTTTGTTAAGTTATTTTTTTTCGTGTTTGTGTACTTAATTTTTTACTTCACGTTTCAACTCAGCCTATCGCTGTCCACTGCTGGGCAAAGGCCTCGTCCAGACTGCACCACAACACCCTGTCCTCAACTCTCCGCATCCAGTCTCCCCTGCGCCACCTTCTTTAGGTCGTCCGTCCATCTAGCTGGGGGCGTCCCACGCTACGCTTACGCCGATTCGCGGTCTTGTAAAAGTCATCGGTTTACATAGAAATGTTCACATTGCACAACTAGAATGTACGCAAAACTTGACATCTGTAGGTACCCATGTCTATTCACCTATGCACAACGTATCCTCAATGCTTCAGTCCCGAGTCACGTCTCTGTGAATCTCTTGGGGACTGTACAGCAATGTTCTGTCAAACATCAGGCTATGTCGATACGTCTATCGCGTCGACCTGAAAATGTCGAATCGAGAACATTTCCCCAATGAGTTACAGAATAGTCCTCTGAGTATTGTCAATAGAGGATCGTGAGCTTGCATTTTGTATACTCCGGGCTCGATCTTAATCGTACTTCCCACTAATATTATAAACGTGAAAGTTGGTATGGATTGATGGATGGATGTTTGTTACTCTTTCATGCAAAAATTACTAAACGGATTTGGATGAAATTTGGCATACAGATGGTTTATAACCAGGATTAACATAAAGGATATGTTTTTTATCCCGACATTTCCACGGGATCGAAACTTATGCGGGTGAAACCACGGGGCGCAGCTAGTAATCTTATACTTATAAATTAAAAAAAGTCGGGTTAGTTACACCATTTATAACTCAAAAACGTATGGACCGATTTTTATGATATTTGATGTGTTGGATTTGTCTCCGCTTTGAATAGCAGAATAACTATAATACAACTATAAATCATGGGAAAAATATAGGAAAAAAAATTAAGCTAATATTCATTTCAATATTTATTGATTCTTTGGCGGTACGAAGTTTGCCGGGTCAGCTAATATGGATTAAAATCAAGTAAAAGCAGTGACGTTTGCCTGCCTTGCAAACATTAGCGTAAACATTGTAAACATTAGCGTGAGCAATCGCTGGTTATATTTTTTATGACCATTTATGGTAGCAATCTTCAAGTTTATGTTCAAAGGTGCACACACACATAGGTATATGAAAATGGACAAAGAAAAAAGCACTGTTTTACTTTAAATTATACTGAAAATTTTCTTTAGAATTTGTTTTATTGTATGTGTAACTATTTACACTAGATAATTATTAAATGACTAATTAGCTTACTATACAACAAATACAAAAACAAAGGACACAGGGCTGATTTTACCAAAGTCAGATAACTTTTATCCTCGGAATAAAATTGACATCTGGCAGTTCTAGTATGAAAAAAACTGTCAAAAATTCAAAATCTATTCTCAGTATAAGACTTAATATTCTACGTATAAAAGTTTGGTAGAATGCGACCTTAGGCGTCGAAGAACTCGTCCGTATCGCTGTCATACGGAAACGTGCCCAGAAGACTGGCAGTATATAAAATAAAATAAAAAATATATTCACATTCGTTGCTGTGATGTCTATCTGGGGTTAAATAATTTTAATTCACCATCATACAGACAAAGGCAGGATGATGATCCTGCCTTTGTCCCATGTCACTTGTGGTCGGCGCAACACGTTTTCTTCTTCCATTCTCCTCTGTCAACCGTCACGCTATCATTCACTCCCTTCTCTTTCATATTATTCCTCACACAATGCATTCATCTTTTCTTTGGCCTTCTCCCCCTAAAATTATTTCACTTCATACTACGCACGTATAAAGGGGCCCGTGACTAAATAATAACAGCCGCACAGGTCGATCGATCAGGTTATGCTATGGTTGCCTTGGTTGGTCTGTGGACGGGTGACCATCTTTACATACGAGTCCCTTCCGTACCTCGGAAAACCGTTGTTCCCGGCAGTCATTCGTGTCTTTGATATTCGTTACGGGTAGTCAGAAGCCCGAAAGTCTGACAACCAGTTTTACCAAGGGGTATCGTATAACCCAGTAACTGGGTTGTGAAGATCAGATAGGCAGTCACTCCATGTAAAATATTGGTATTCAGCTGTATCTGGTTAGACTGGAAGCCGACCCCAACATAATTGGGAAAAGGCTAGGCAGATGATGACTGTACAGACGCCAGCAGATCAAGCTACCCGAAACTGTCAAATTTTCCCAATCAACCTTGAGCCTTGTTGCTTTAGGGATAAAGTTGAAAATCGATTAAAGAAATTTGACAGATTGTAGTAGCTTGCTGTGCTGGCGACAGTACTTAAAAGTTTCCTCATACTGTTGTTGAGAATTCTTAAAGATGACGTATAACGTCTTAGATACTGACTGCATTCAATATCCTGTGTTGGCTGCCTCTTGGATGGAACGTAAACATTGTATTAGTAAGCTGGCTCACAACAATTACTTGATTCGATATTCACATTTTTATTATACCTGAATATAAAGTCAAAATAAAACATTTCATACTAACTTGTCTGGTAACTAACCTGCAGTAGGCTAACATATGTATGTGTATACAAAAAAAAAATACAGTCAAATTGAGAACCTCCTCAAATTAAATCAGAAATGTATATAGTGTAAACAATTGGCTCGAAACAGTAGGCTCGGCAATTTTTCTAGGACTAACAGTAGATGCCAAACTTCAGTGGGGACCTCATATATCAAGTCTAGCAGGAAGGCTCAGTTCGGCTGCCTACGCCGTCAGGAAAGTAAGACAATACACTGACGTTGATACAGCTCGTTTAGTCTATTTTAGTTATTTTCACAGTGTTATGTCCTACGGTATTCTGCTGTGGGGCAAAGCCGCTGATATACAAAATATATTTGTCCTTCAAAAACGAGCTGTTCGAGCAATTTACTAGCTAGGTGCCAGAGTTTCTCTAAGAGATTTTTTTAAAGATATTGGTATTCTCACGGTTGCATCACAATTCATCTTCGCCAACATTTTATATATTAGGCAAAATTTGCACTTGTACACTAAAAACAGTGATATTCACAGTGTTAACACTAGAAATAAGGACAAACTACGTGCCCCCTTTCACCGGCTTCATAAGGTTCATAACTCATTTGTTGGGCTTGGTATAACCTTTTATAACAAGATACCCTCTTCTTTGCTAGACTTGCCTTTCAATGCGTTTAAAGCTCAAGTAAAATCTAACCTTTGCTCAAAGGCTTACTATTCCATCAACGACTACTTACACGATAAGAATAGTTGGTCGCCCTAATTAACTCAAGACAATGTTCATGTTCTTTCTCCAGAATCAGCTTACTGACAGGTTATTGTTATTAGTATTAACTTATTTATTTACTAGCTTCTGCCCGCGGCTTCGCCCGCGTGGATGTCGGAAATTATCCCACGGGAACGTGCTAACAGGATAAAATGTATGTGCTTCCCCAGAATGCCATCTATCTCGCGGGCCCTTTGTGGCTAATTACAGTAGAAAACCAATTGTGTCTCATTAGTGGTGATTAAGAGGGTACCTATATGATATCTTTACCTAAGTACCTACCTAATTAAAAAAAAAAACTCAATAACAGAAAATTAAATACCTACCTAAATAAACCTATTTCTGATGATAACTAATCTAAACTCAATAAATAAGCAAAATCCCTAAAAACTAATATCTATACGAATGACTAATCCTACCTAACAGTATTATAAAATAACCTACGGTCACTACGTACACTATCAAATATGCTACCTATACTTTAAAATTAAAATCTATACCTACGACTTATATGAAAATAAACCTAAATAACTCTAAAAACTAAAAGGAATAAAAATGAACTCCACTGCGGGTGACCCAACCTACGACAAACTTAGTATTTGCGGTTGGTACAGTACAGACAGTGGTAATCGGGTATAGGGATCGAACCGCAAAATTAAGTTTGTTTTTTATTGTATATACTTTTCCGGGATAAGAAGTACCCAGTGTGGTGCCCAGGATATTAAAGAATAATTATACCAAGTTTCATCGTAATCGAACCGGTAGTTTTTGCGTGATGCCTGAACAAACAGACAGACAGACAGACAGACAGACCGACAGACAGACAGACAGACAAAAATTTTTTTAATCACATTTTTGGGTTCGGTGTCGGTCTAGTAACACCCCCTGTAAATTATTTTTTTGATATTTTCAATGTACAGAATTTTCACTTCTACAGATTTATTATAAGTATAGATTTTACTTCAATGGTCCTAGTTTTTCATCTGTGACTCAAGTGACAGCTATGTGACCAGAACCCAGCTATGCATAAATATGTAAGCTGTCACGCCCTTTATGCCTGGAGGCTTTTATTTAGGTAGTAAGTTTTTATTTCCATTTGAATTAATTATTTTTCAGCTTGAGTACGTATAGTTTTTATTATATTTGTTGGTATATTGGCGTGGCTAGCTGACATATTTTATGGCAAATAATTTAAGTTTCTTGTAATGTTAATGACTGAACATAGGTTCCTAGTATTGTATACATGCACTATATTCTAACTGAACAGACAGCTGTGCTGCTGGGAAGTTTGTTCCGCCACTTCTTCTTCCCAGCGATAGCACTAGGAAGTGGTGAAGGGCGGGCGTTTTTGGGGGACTGTCTTTTGTAATTTTGACGTTCGAAAAGTGCTGACTCTCAGCCTAATTTGAATAAATGACTTTTGATTTTGATTTTGAATTGTTGGTTAACCTAAATAAATAAAAAATAAATAAATATTGCATTTCAAACCTACTTAACTGTACTGGTAACTCACCAGCACTACTATGCAGAAACAAATTTTATACAAAGCTTAAATGTACTGGATAATTTACTAAGTTTTTTTTTGTTTTGAAGATCTAGAAAATAATAATCCACAATATAGACAATACTAATCTATCATACTAATAATAATCCACAATATAGAAAATACTAATCTATCATACTAACAATAAAACTAACGAGTTTGTTTGTTTGTTTGAACACGCTAATCTCTGGAACTACCGGTCAGCACCCTAAATGCGTAACACACAATCAATCGGAATCAGAATCATTTTGAAGTAAATTGCTAATCCATTGCTTTATAAGTTCGAAAAATTTGTTTGCTCAACACGTAAATAACGCAATGAATGTTGTTGAACTGTCAAAATGAAACCGATTCCGATTGATCGTGTGTTACGCAATTAGGGTGCGGATTAGACTAATTCTTTTTTATAGCCTAATTCTTGAGAATGGTTATAGTGCGAGACGCAATAAATACTTTTTCTTTCTTTCTTTATATGCTACTAGCTGCGCCCCGCGGTTTCACCCGCATAAATTTCGATCCCTTGGGAATATCGGGATAAAAAAAATCCTATATGTTAATCCTGGTTATAAACCATATGTGTGCCAAATTTCATCCAAATCGGTTCAGTAGTTTTTGCGTGAAAGAGTAACAAATATCCATCCATCCATCCATGATATTTGATATTTATTTATTTATCCTCACACTGGAACGCCATACGGCAATTACACAAATGGAGTAAAAAATCACTTAATGTGCTGCTTTCAATCCATTCTGTGCGCGGTGGACATCGAACGAGTGGCGATGGTTCGGGCACGCTCACGCAGCGTGCAAGTGCAGCATTTGTCCATAGCCCCATCACTCCTTCCATATTGCGCAAATTCCATACAAACTTTCGCCCGCCAGACACGACACCCGTCTGGTTGGAGGATCCTCCCTTTTCTATGGAGGATGAATGAACTTTACACCCTGTTCCTCATACCTCTAAAGTTATACAGTCGAACAGACGCTAATCATTACTTTACTGTTACAACTACTGGTTACTGTCAGCTTATTTCACCCCACTGTTGCCACTGTTGGGCAAAGGCCCCCACGACTTCCAGCTCTTTCGATCCATCGCTAAAGTAGACCACTGGTCTTTTGTTTTATCCAGCTCGTCCCTCCATCTTCTACGGGGTCTGCCACGACACCTTCAAGTTGTAACAGGGCTCCACGTGTTGGTTATTTTGGCTCACAGCTTATTAACACTAAGCAATGTTTATAAATAATTGGGTTAATGCTAATGCATTTATCACGTGTCATTTCAACCATTGATGAAATGAGTTAAATTGTACTTCTTCTTCTGCCTAGCCTTTTCCCAACTATGTTGGGGTCAGCTTCCAGTCTAACCGGATGCAGCTGAATACCAGTATTTTACATGGAGCGATTGCCTATCTGACCTCCACAACCCAGTTACTGGGTAATAATATAAAGGAGTTAAATTGTACATTCTATAATAAATATTTTCTTTAACAATAAAAAAAAAAACTAATTTCCTGAAAGCTAAAAAACAGCGGATATTACCTTTTATTCTTACTTCATTTCGATTGTCGAGTCCAGGTAATACAAATGCATCGCTGAATAAAAATCTATTGAAAACTTTTGAAAACAATTGACTATTCTTGTTTTACTTTACTGTTTACTCATGTCTTGCTTCTATGTCTTAATTCAAATCTTTTATAACACAATAGGCTGGGCCCTATTAAATAGGACTTCAACATAACTTGACGACACGGTTGGCGCAGTGGCTGAGCGATTGACTGCTGCGCTGCGTGTCACGGGTTCGATTCCCGCACGGAACAAATATTTGTATTGTCTACAGGTAGTTGTTCCGGGTCTGGCTGTTTGTGTATGTGAGTTTAAATGTTTGTAAACGCACCCACACGATACAGGAGTAATTCCTAGTCCCACACTAGGAATTACTCCTGTATCGTGTTGCAACCAACCTGCAACGTTTTTTTTTTTTTTAAAAGAAGAGTAAGTAATAGCTGGCGAAATAACCTGTAGTACACCCAACTACAGGTATATGTAAGTACTTCTGCCCAATACTTCGGAAAAACAAGGTGTGATGTTATGTCATTTATAACGTAAGGTATGAAAAGCAATTTTACTCAACATCGAATATTCTTCTAACAACTCATGTTACGGCTAGGGAAGCAACAAGCGTCATTAGTGTGTTGGGTCTGAGCCAACAATTCGACGCCGGGACACAGCACTTTGTTGAAGTGCGAACCCTAGTAGCGGTCAATTAAAATAGAACATAGTATAGAGGCCGATACTGGCTGTAATCCTCTGGCATACATTTTTTCTTCGCTATGGTTAGCATAGACAAGAGCCCTCTTTTTGCATTAAGGTTTAAAAAGAAAGAAATACATAGACTCCTAAATGTGAACATCGCAGTCTCCAAGATGTTTACAATGATTGGATTCGATCCCTTTGAATGGTAAAGGGTTTCGTACTGCGGCTACCTTACGATTTGAATTTTGGCCACGGGTTTGTTTGCTTAGACTATAAAATAAATTCACAAAACGAAACCTAACCATCAAGTAAGTTTTCCAGCTTTTCCCAGCAGTGGGACACAGTATATAGGCATATACTGTGTCCTACCGCTGGGAAAGGCCTCCCTTTTTTCCTTCCAAATCATGTCTTGTGCGTAAATAATAGGGGTTAAAGTATGAAATTGCCGTTTTATTGTAATAGGTACTTCGAATTGACATAGAACCTTCATGGTTTGAGATTTTTGAGTGAAACTTTTTCACATGGTACCTATGAAGTTCTTCTTTTAAAAAATGTGCAACATTCGATTATCGACTTTCAGTTGTTTTTTTTTTATTCAGCTTAGACAAGACAAGGCTAGTACAAACGCCAGCACATCAAGCTACTACAATCTGTCAATTTTTTTAAATTAATTTTCAAATTTATCGCTAAAGCATTGCGATTCAAGGTTGAATGGGGAAATTTGACAGTATCGGGTAGCTTGATGTGCTGCCGTCTGTACTAGCCCGTTCGAAAAAAAATATTTGTCACTTGTTTTGACGAACTACAGTCGGACAGGCCCGTATCTTCGTATATGGGCTTTGAAAGTAGACCCCCAGGGTTAGCGTCCAAGAGAGCGTTAAGTGAAGAGAGACATGTGCCGCAGCCTTCCTAGACATTTTACATCAATTTTCATCCAGTAGCTGAAAAACGAATTTCATTTTCAACTTCCATAAAGCCAATCTCGAAGGCAAACAAAGCGATTGTCATCACTATCGACAGTCGCTCAAGACAAAGTTATAAATCGCCCACGTAGGTTATTTGCAATTTAATGGCCGAATTAGCATAATCGATGTCCGGTTGCAAGCGAGAGCGGTTCCGCATGTATCCATAATAATGCTTTTAGCGTTCCGTGTGGTTTTAGTTATTATGAAAACCGATCACATGTTGACGCGAGCACGCGATTATGAACGTGGTTTAGCGGTTTTTAGTTACATTTTGGATTTAATTGATGTTTTAGTGGATAGTGGTTAGTTCTATTAGTGTTACTTTAATAAATTTTCAGTAGGATATTGTGGTGAGGTTTACTTTAGTTAAAGGTCGGGTGTTTAGTACTGAAAACCGTCAGTGTGACCACGTGGTCGAACTAATAATGTGTGAGCATAGTATAACGTGACCAGACGTCCCGTTTTAAACGGGACTGTCCCTTTTTATAATTACGAGTCCCGGTGTCCCCGAAATGAACTCTGGGACGCAAAATTGTCCCGTTTTCGGAAACCGCGCGAAAATTTGAGTAGTCGATCCGGCCGGACGAGAAAAGGACAGCCAGTCATGTTTTTAATCACGTCTAAACTGTCTATGGCGTATCTTTTTTTGACAGGAATAAACTAATATTTATCTTCTGTCCTTTTCTTAATGAAATAGAAAGAAAAGGATGCACTGAATTTAAATTTAGTTTAGTTTGTGAACAAAGGAATCGGCACCAATGTCCCGTTTTGAGTCAAAGAATAAATGGTCACGTTAGCATAGTAGCGCATGGCGTTCTGTAATTATTTTCTGTTTAATACAATTAGAAAAAGGTGTGAGTTTATGTATTTACTTAGAATAGTCATAAAGTCTTGTTTTTTCTCCCAGACATACATAGCATAAGAATATTCAGCCTATAATGTTCCCACTGCCAAGACACAGGCCTCCTCTCGGTGAGAGGGAGTGGGCCATAAACTATCACTCGGGCCAGACCACGGCGCAGGTGGTGCGACGATGTGGTAACATTTGCAGGGCCATCATGCCCAGAAATCCCACAATCCCGGTCTGGAAGAAAAACGGGGAGGCATTTGCCCAGCACTGGGACACAATGTAGGAGAACAAAAAAAAGACAATCCGGTTTCCTCACGATGTTTTCCTTCACCGTTTTGTGAGCAGTGAGGTACACTGCCTAAATTTGAATCGCGACATTTTCGCCAAAAATGTAAATAAATATGAGTTTATAGAAAAACAACTTTAATTCCAACAAAATAAAGTTCAGTTTACGCTACAACTCAACCATATTTTTCAATAGTGCTAGTCATTCTGAAATCAACTTGGTTGACATTAAAATAACGTTGATATTTGAAATAACGTCAATTTGAAATATAAATAAAATTCTTTGGGAGATGGCCTATAATGACCGTTGGAGGTAGTTTTTTAGTCCGATTTTTTCATATTTATTTAGCCTTCCTAATATTTTAGTTATCCTTTCCGTAGCACTTTCATAGTACATTACCGGACGTTGACCATTAAGAAATCTCAGGGGACTACGACCGATCTATATCACTGCTATTCGATATCTAGGTATGTTTATCTATTGGAGCGGTATCCAATAATGTCCTATAGATAGATGTGTGTTTTTGATTAAGCATTGATTACCACTGCGGTTTAGTGGACAAGAACTTATAGAAAATTAAAGTACAAAAGGCATATCATTCGTTGGATACGAGAAGCACAGAACCGGTCGAAGTGGAGGTGCTTGGGGGAGGCCTATGTGCAGCAGTGGACGTCTTTCAGCTGAAATGATGATGACGATGATATCATCCGTTCCATGTATATTATTGAAATCTAGCTGCATTCGGTTAGAATGGAAGCTGACCACAGCATAGTTAGGAAAGGGCTAGAGGCAGATGATGATGATACTCGTATATCAAAAAAATGTTATTTTTTTTAAATTTGGAATCCATCAAGGTTGATACAAAAATATGGCGAAATGTGTCATCGCACAAGCATATTTGTTTACCACCCTTTGTATTACCGTATTTCATAATCATCATAGTATCACGTTTCCACTGCTGTAACAAGGGCCTCTTCGAGAGAGTGCCCGCGCGGGCTCAGTGCGGTTTGGTAGATGTCACATGTGTGTTCTAGGACATGCCGGTTTCCGTATTCAAAGCAAATAAATTACTTTTACCTACCCGCACTGGGCGCGCGTGGTAGATTTCAGCCCATACTCTCTCGAAGTCAGAAGAACTGTGGCCCCAGCAGTGGAAACATTATGACTTTTGAAATCAAAATAAAATCCATATACAGGGTGGCAGGGAGGGACATCGACGTGCAAACTGTAACCATGAATTCAGCACATGATTATCGAAATTTTTTGTGGGTTATCAAAAAAAAAATCTTCTGTGTCATAGAAAAGTGCAATACCTACGCGGTCAAAATGTATAGAACAGCAATATTCTTTTTTAATAACCGACGAAAAATTTCGACGCTATGGGGTCTAAACTCATGTGCTAAATCCATGGTTACAGTTTGCGCGTCGATATCCCTGTCACCCTGTATGTATAAACTTGCTCTAGAGGAGGACCAGCTTTATCCGTTTTCTAACTAGCCTGTATTGTCCCCTGCAGGGTAAAGACCTCCCTCTTCTTTTTCCATAAAATTTTGTCTTTTGCGAGCGCTGGCCAGTGCCTAAGGTAGGAGTCAAGCTCCCTATATCCGTTTTAGCGTTGATAAAAGATGCTGTCATCTATGGTACCAAGACTTTTGGGACTAGATATTTTTTAGACATTCCATAGATCCTGCCAGGGTCGCGGGTTGTTCGAAAGAGTTACCGTGGCCCCTGGCATAGGCAACTGAAGGAACATGGGTGGGTTTTAGTCAGTAAAAGTCTGACACGCCCTCCCGCTCCGTCCAGAGCCGGGGAAGTTATTTGACGATTTCCCACGTCGGAAGTCGGAAGTCGGAAGTCGGTGGCAAACAACGAAAATGCGAACCCAACGACACCGACTTCCGAAATTAAAGTTATTTTTCACTTTGTGGTGTCGTTTTTGGAAGTCGGTTGTTTTATTTGCAAAAAAGTTTTTGTTTTTCACTTTTTAGTTGTAATTTTTACCAGTAATTTTGGTTTAAAAACCAAACTACTCAACCGTTTTTGATGGAATTTATATGGGACCATTTGGGGAAGTATACCCTATCCAACAAAAAAATAATTTTTCAAATCGGTTGGCAAGCGACGGAGTTGCGCGAGAGATGCGCGAACAAATATAAAAAAAAAATACAAACATCCGAATTGAGAACCTCCTCTTTTTTAAGAAGTCGGTTAAAAAAAAGATATTCCATATTTAAAGTGTTTTAGGTTTCTGCATGGCAAACTCTCAGTTCAATGATCGGATTCAAATTGATGTTTCGCTCAAACTAACATTATTTTAATGGGCCACATATTATTCCAAATCTAATTAGTGCAGATGTCATTAATTTGCCTGTGCATAATTTAATTATACTAGATACGGAAAATTGAATCAAAATTAACAATTTATTATCGGCTGTTTGGCTTGGCTATTAGAGATAATGTGATTATGAGCCTAAATGGTGACGTAACAGGAGTACTGGAATGGGTGTGGGGAAAGGTACTCACACAAAATGGGGAAAAATTGGACGAAAATTTCGTATAAAAAAAAACATTTATTTCACCTTGATCAATAATAATAATAATAATAATCATTTATTTCGGAATAAAGACATCCATATCTTGTTAGTACAATTGCGAGCTTACAACTAGGTTAGTATTTTTTTCTAAATAATTATTTAAGGTAAAACAATAAGTTGCGGGTCAGTTGGACTTCCCAACGCTGCCTGCCAATCACTATCACTACACGACTGCATGCAGCCGTATCCAGCGAGCCAGCATTGGAGAGTCCCACCGGTCCGCCAGCGCGCGCAGGATGGTGTTGGGACTGCCGCGCGTGCGACGCATGATAGACGCGCACCGCTTGCGCATGATGGCCGCAAAGCCGTCTGTATCAGCTGCCGCGAACATCGCGGAGGCGCTGCAGTAACGCGGCAGTCCCATCAGCACCCGGAACGCGTTATTGTATTGAACGCGCAGATCGCTGTATGTCCGCTGCGTATAGTTAACCCACAGGCTGCAGGTGTAAAAGGACTGACAGTATGCTTTAAAAAGCGCAACTTTTACAGTCCCCGTACACCGTGCAAACCTGCGAGCCAACATGTTGCATCGGACAGACAGCGCCCTGCGCTCCCGTTCAATATCCACACTGTCCTTGAGGTCCGCGGTGACCCAGTGGCCCAAATACTTAAACTGCTCGACTATGTTTAGAGCTGTACCACATAAAGTCAATACAGTCCTAATTTAAATTAGAAATAAAAATAAAATAAATTAACATCAGAAATAAATTAACATTAAAATCAGTATTAAAAATAAAATAAATAAACATCAAAATCAAAATCCATTAAATCAAAAATAAAATAGTAGCATAATCAGCATCTAATTTTCTTTTTCAATTCTTGGACTGAAATCATTCTGAAGTAGTAGTAGTTTGATTATTTTTGCAAATCACCAAGTCGAAGTGGCAATAAGCTGAATCGGTTTGCTAAAGCACCAATCCATTTCACATGGAAAAATAAAAGCAGCTCCCAACCCCTGGAGGTCTCCTACTCCCGAGCTGCTTTTATTTTTCCTCTGCGATTCTCTTTCCAAGACTTCTTAACTTCTGCAGAATTTAAGAGGACTGTGGCATTTCTGTGCTTTTGGCGCATCTTGGGAAGGCGCAGTGTCAACAATAAACTGCTTAAAAGCTCAGTTACTTACTTTTTATGGGCAGGAAAACTAGAACTGAACAGAAGATAATTTGGATTCTAAAATACTCTGCAGTGAGCGTCTATGAGCGTCTATGTACCTACATAAATCAAGAAATGGTTAGGAACTCTTAACGATGAAATGAAGTGTTCAACACACACACGCTGTGAACCTCGAAAGCCCCAACACACCCCCATACCTATCGGTTCCACACACACACACGCACATGCACTCAATAAATTCCTAATCACCCACATTCTTCCACAGCCGATATAATAATTGATATCGAAATGAAAAGCCTATACGAACAGCCTGTATAAATTATAAGGATGGCATCATGCTGCTGAAGCGTCCACTTGCAATAACAGAATGGGAACGACGATGCGCTAATTGCAACGACGGCACATGATATCACGTCAACTTTTTATACCTTCGAACTACCCTACGAAGTGGAAGTAAGGTTTGAAATCGCGTAGAGGAACTGCATTATAAACTTTGTTGACTTATATCGGACAAAGTTATTGAAGAATGTTTTGCGATTACGTTGGGCTGTATGTCGCTAAGTTAAGGACTAGTTTTGCGTGGATGGTTGGTATAAGAAAGTGGTAGTTGTATCGAACGAGGCTCGATTACCGTGGTGCAGCCTAGCTCCCAACATTAGTTGTATAAAAACAGCTGCTAATAGTATAAGGAAGGCATTAATATATTCTAAATATTAGTTTTTCTACCAGGGGAATAATGTTAGAGGAATATGACCGAACAAAGAATAATTTTGAGATCTAATTAGCTTAGCATTTTGAAACGTTCACAGAATGAAAGCCAATTCTCGTAATTTAAAACGTTCAAAATCTAGTTGCAGTCTCATCTCAGCGACAAACAAATGTCAAAAACTTGTCAAAATGTAGGAAAATTAGAAGTATTTTTTGACAGATTGAGACTGAGATCAGACTGTGAACGTTCTTAAAATTACGAGAATTACCCCCCAGATCTCAGTCTCAATCTGTCAAAAATAACTCTAATTTTCCTACACTTTGACAAGTTTCTGACATTTATTTTGTTTGTCGCCGAGATGAGACTGCGACTAGATTTTGACCGTTTTAAATTACGAGAATTGGCCTATTGGTAATACCAGGTAATCTTCTTTTTGATAGTGTGACACATTATAGTTATCTAAATGGTGTCTGCCTAAAATATCATCTGCATTGCATCATGTCGTACAAAAATAAATAATAAAAGTACTACTTACCAGATTTTTCTAGCTGTTTCAAGATAGAACCTACGACTAAAAAAAATGGAAAGTCAAGCACGTAAAAATAAATAAAAATTTTTTGATGAGTTTTTACCTAATTTTGACTTTTTACCTAATTCTTTTGATGAGTTTACGAACGAAACTAATTAGTTTACTCACCCTCTGAAAAATGGCGACGCCACTTTTCTAAAGAGGTTTGATTCGTGTGTAGTGGTGTACTCAAATAATGGAGCTGCTAGTAAATATTTTCTGAAACACATGTTAGCTACCCTACTGCCCTCTACCTCCATCATTCCCTACCCCGTCACATGTTCATTTCGTGGACAATAGGGTGTATCGTATAATTTACTACCACCGTCCCTACCCTACCGTGAGTACATCGGGCACAATGGTAGTACTATCTGTGGTTTGAGACCAAAGGTGTCCTGTTATAGTCACAGATGCTTTGAACATACATCAGCAGTGACAATGTAGTATTGTGTTAGCTGATTTGATTGTAGGTATAGACTTACTGAAACTGTGAACATGTTATTTTCAGCCATGCTAAAGTCTGGTCTATTATCTGGGTAATTAGTTTTTTTACAAGCTTTTATTTAACTTGCGATGTACATATATGTATGTTCGGATGGACTCTTGCAACTCAATTTTGAAGCAGAATATCTTCAACCGATTGAGCTGAAATTTTTCATGCATGTGTAAATCGGATGCCAATGCAAAATTATTATTACATGGAGCTGATCTGATGATGGAACCGGAAGGTGGCCACAGGAAGTCGGTAGTTAAACGGCACAACCCCATCGAGTTTGGACTCGTTTTATCCGTCTTGACGAGAACTTTGGTGCTAAATGGTAACCAGGGTCTGATGATAGAGCTGGAAGATGGCCATAGGAACTTGGTAATTAAACGACACAACCCCATCGAGTTTGGACTCGTATGATTCGTCTTGATGAGTACTTTGGTGCTAGATGGTGACCAGTTTCTGATGATGGAGCTGGAAGATGGCCATAGAAACTCGGTAATTAAACGACATAACCCCATCGAGTTTGGGCTCGTTTTATTCTTGACGAGTACTTTGGTGCTAGATGGTAACCAGGGACTAAAGATGAACAGATAGCTTAAGTGCAGTAAAAGCATATACCGGAAAAATACTGCTACGCGCTACGAACTACGCCGAAGTCAATCTCGCATCAAAAATACTAAAAAGTTAAAAATAAAATTAAAATAAAAACTTTTTAAAAACAAGCTTTTAATACTTATTAAAAAGGAATAAAAAGTTAAAAATAATTTAAACCTGATAAGAAATAAATAATTAAGCGTGTTATATTTTGATGGAACATTAAAGAACATTTAAAACACAATGTAACACGCTTTTATTTATTTCTTATCAGGTTTAAATTAGAGCAGAACGTCTTCGTGTAATCTCATAAGCGCAGTGTGATGCCATAAATACTAGGATTGCATAAATAGGTAGGATGGTGATACATACATATATTATGTAGTGTACATAAAGTGTAGTATAGATAACCGATGCAGCTAATAAATGGAAATGTTTTTTATCCATTAAACAAACTAACATATTTCGCAATTAGCCCACATTTTTCAGCAATATACAGTTTATTTACACAGCCATGTAAAATAAAGTAAAGTACTTCTGGCCGGCTTTTTTTTCATAATATATATTTTTCGACGCCCAGTTGGCCGCGTAATAGGGCCTCATTACGTTCTTTTTGCTTTCCTGATGTTTTTCGCAATCGTACGCATCAAAAGACGGTCTGTGTAGACCCGGCTGATATATTATGTCTGCTGTTTCATAATAAGAAGTTTATTTAGTAGAAAATTGCCTCGACGAAACTGCCGAAACTGTTTCGTCTTGATGGACCAGAATTTTCACACACGATACACGATGGGAAAAGCGACATAGGAAATTGAAAATCGCAAGGTGGGAAGCGGCAAAGTGATTTTTCCAATTCCCATGTTTCCTTTTTAAGTTAAAATTTGAAAAAACCCAAGTTATATATTATTGACTATATCTGACGGGAACGTACTACTGAGATTAAAAGTAGCCTATGTGTTAATAAAGGCTATAAGAAATCTATGTGCCAAATTTCATCCAAATCCGTTGAGAAGTTTTTGTGCCAATCCGGATCATGCATCCAGACAAATGGACGAAGATTTTAAAAAGTATTTTCAATTAACAATTTTTTGTCCTCAGTTTTATTTGGGGTCGGCGCAACATGTTTTTTCCTTCCATACTTTTCTCTATTAGTGTTCATCTCTGTAGTAGTATAATATATTATGTAGATAATTTTAAGTAACTAAAGTTTATCAAATACGGAGCTAATGCTTTTTCCAAGAACAGTAGCGGCTCAGTGGTAACGGCCCGTAAGGAAACCGGCATGACCTAGGACCAATTCTAAGATATGTGACATCTACCAACCCGCACTGGGCATGCGTGGTGGATTACGGCCCACTCCCTCTAACAGAGAGGAGGCCTGTGTCCCAACAGTAGGAACATTGTAGATTGATTATGTTTTACAAACCATTTAATAACAAAAGAAGCCTTGATATGTCATGAAACTAATGCAGAACGGAAACTGTAGCAGTAAAGGAGATGTTTCAAAACGGGCCCAGTATATGTACAGTACCTCGAAAAATCGAGAAAAATCCGTGGGATTCGGGAAAATTACAGATAAATTGCGTAAATGCATATTTTTCTTGTAATCATTTGATATTTATGAATTATTCTTATCGACTTTCAATATGGCGTCTCGCCAATTTAGGTACTCTGTGGTTAAAAAACAATGACAGTATACCATATATCGACCATTGATCAAAGATCGTGAACTGTCTACTGTCACATCTTGTCAGACTAAAAGTACGGTAACGTAGGTAGTGATTCTCTTTGACAATGTAATATGACAGAAATAAACACATCAAACGTCAATAATCAATCAACATGACAGCTTACCGCCATGACGGGTTTTTGTTGTGTGTTGCAATTTCATTTGTACATTCCTGTGCTTTACTACCAAACAAAGCCAATTTCTAGTAATTGGATGATTGAAAACTGTTTTAATTATGTTTCCCCATTTTTTAGTATTGTGTACAGAGACCTGGCCGGGGCTCCATACATTTTGAAACATCTCCTTTGGAACGTTATTTAAAGTTAATTGGATCGTTAACCAACAAGAGCGTTTCCAGAGGTCTGCAGCGATATTGGTCACGTTTAATCGTGCAAATTGGTCAGTGCAGTTTGACGGGCCGATTGATGTTGACGCTTTTGAAGCTGTCTGTACCATGCCAAAGGATATACGATTGCTGAGCGATAGCCGTTTTGCGTGGATGTGACGTATGTTTCCCCCAACCCTTTTTTTTGTGTTTTATGTCCCTCTTTGCGCAACTAAACGTATTTTCTTTTTTCCTTTCTTTCATTACAGCAATTTAAGAGTTATTTTACTACAATATGAGTGATTTTTGCATCTGAAGGCCAATTCTCGAAATAACGTTTAAGTTCAAGTTGCGATCTCATCCCAACAACAGTCGTATGTTGGGGTCGGCTTCCAGTCTAACCGGATTCAGCAAAGTCAAAATTAAATTTGCCTATGCTTTATGGGATCCTTAATTGTTGCAAATAGGTCTCACTGTCACGCACTGAAAGGAATACATCAAAGTACGAGACAACCTGTATAAGATTAATACGTGGCCGCCATTTTGAAACCAAAAAACAAAATGGTAGAGAGGTATGCCACGAACCTTCAAAGCTGTTTTGGTAAATAAGAGATTTAATGACAGATTGAGACCGAGGTTAGAATGCGAACGTTCTTAAAAACACGGAACTTGATCTCATAAAGTGTATAATCGTATACAAGAGAGGACTAATCGAAGTTAGAAATAATACAGAACTTTTATAACTCTCTGAAGAAAACCGCGAGCGATCCCAAACCAAAAAAATACCAAACCCCGTTCCGAACCAGAGCGGGGTAATTGCGTAATATACTATCAGTAGCAATGGCTTTCGTTTTGACAGTTCAACAATATTCATTGCGTTACTTACATTGTTGAGCAGACAAATTTTTCGAAAATATGAAGCAATGGATTAGCAACATCCTTCAAAATGATTCAGATTGAGGTTGGATAGTGTGTTACGCAATTAGGGTGCAGTTCAAAATCACGCTTTTACAATACAGTTTTAGCGCGTACGGTCCGTCCAGTCTCTCTTATACGAAGTATTATTTCCGTTTTTGTGCAAATTTACTTGCTAAAACACAAGTTTCAATCCCACAGCATATTACGAACATTATCCCGTCCATACAACAATACACGTTGTTGTCAGCGCGCGTTGAGCCGCTTTGTTCTAGTGCGTAGTCATAATCTGAGACATACGCCTATAACTATGGATGTACTGTGGGCCTAGCTCGAACGCGCGGAGGAAACTTAAAGTAATTTAGTAAGAACAGAAAGAAAGAAACAAGAAAAAGCATTAAATAAGACATTAAATACTCAGTTACATCATCTGCGTAGCCTTTTCCCAACTATGTTGGGGTCGGCTTCCAGTCTAACCGGATGCAGCTGATACCAGTATTTTACATGGAGCGACTGCCTATCTGACCTCCACAACCCAGTTACTGAGTAATACGATACCCCTTGGTAAGACTGGTTGTCAGACTTTCGGGCTTCTGACTACCCGTAACGACTGTCAAAGATCCACGAATGACAGCCGGGACCAACGGCTTAACGTGCTTTCCGAGGCACGGAGGGGTCGCGGTATGTAAAGATGGTCACCCATCCACAGACCAACCACGGCAAGCGTAGCTTAACCTGACCGATCGACCTGTGCGGCTGTTATTATTTAGCTTACAAAGTAGCTAAAAGCCTCGAACTAAATATTTATATAAAATTCATTTTTTTTTTTTTAATTAACATACTTTTTTTGAACCTAATATTTTACTTCACTTTAAGACTGTATTCATATCTAGTTATGCTAATTACGCTTGGGTCATGGGGCCCGAGAGCGCGTCTCCTTTTTAAAGGAATTTTCTCGCCTGCTGATCAACACTTCACGTGACCAGAGGGCTGGGTCGTTCTTTGGCCAAAGAATTATCAAAATCAAAAGTCATTTATTCAAATTAGGCTAAAAATCAGCACTTTTCGAGCGTCAAAATAACAAAAGACAGTCCCCCAAAACGCCCGCCCTTCACCACTTCCTAGTGCTATCGCTGGGAAGAAGAAGTGGCGCATCAAACTCCCCAGCAGCACAGCTGTCTGTTGAGTTAGAAAATACTTGATTGTATACAATAATATACATATAATTAGCTTTGCGATTCAACGTGGCAATGCTGCCCTTCTTCTGGCCACGTTTCCGGATGACAGCGATGCGGATAAATACTTCGATGCCTAAAAATATCCTTTTGCTTTTGTATTTATTTATATAGTTAGTTAGTAGTCTTTTAATTTAGTACCTAGTGTAAATAGTTAGTTAAGAGATTATGAAAATAAAAATGGCTATAGGATAATACTATTTTCGATTAAAAAATCTACAACTCTACAACTCTTTTTATCTCAATCTACTACATTAAATCTCAATCTACAACTTTTTACCTAAGCATATAAAAGATGCTAAATCAATATCTTTATTAAAAAAAAGTTATTAAAACGACATATTTTCAAAGGCACCACAAAAAAGTAAATCTATCCGATTCCAACATTATTATCGTACCCACTCCATGTAAACCATCCCATTTATCTGCTCAAAAACTGTCGCCCAATGACAAAGTTAATTGAAATTACCTACCAATACAGAAATGCAATTTTGTTTGTTTCTTTTTTAAGAATACCATCTATGCGCATCTGTACTTTAAATTGCTTATGTTTTATTTTATATCTTATTTCTCCTCGTAAGTGATTTGTAATCTTTAAGAAATAAAGAATTTTTAAACCGTAAAAAAATCGTTCGTATTATATAACGCTTACGTCGCGCGTTCGTGTTAGGGCCTCTGGTTTGCGTTTATCTCGCAGCAAAGCTGGTCTTACACGCAGCCATGTGTCTGACGGTTATACAGTTTAGAGCCTGTACTAGGTTTAGGTAGGTATGACAAAATGTGGTATATGGTCTGGTTTGTCTAAACACGCCTTTATAATGTTCCTACTGGGACACAGGCCTCTTCTCGGAAATAATTTACCCTTAGCAAATTAAACTGCCTACCTGCACCCTTATTGTGTAACACACTGTCCATCACAATCTGAATCATTTTGACGGATATTACTAATCCATTACTTTATATGTTTGAAAAATTTGTCAGCTCAACAACTAAATAACGCAATGAATGTAGTTGAACTGTCAAAATGGAAGCTATTGATACAGATTATATGTAAATTAAAGAATAAAGCTATTGATGCAGATAAATGTATCTTCTTTCTTTCTTTCAGATTATTTGTTAAGACATTACCCCGCTGGGTTCGAACAAAGAGTTTATTGTAAACCAAATAACAAGGTGTTTAAATTGAATTAAATACACAGAATATTACTTAACGAGATATAGCAGTTGACAATACAATACCACAGAACAAATTGAAGCGAGCCAGTCATTTATAATGCTTCTCCTTCTATGTATTGTTTGAGTTGACAGCTATTACTGGTCAAGTTATGAGCGGAAAGCGGAGCGAGCTTCAAAATGAATACGTAAACGTTTTAGTTGGTGAGTTTTTGATAGTCCATGATGACGTAGGTGAGACGAACGGTAATACGTCATTACAACTTGTTTTTCTTGAACTTAGGTAACCCTGCATTGCATTATAAATGGGTTTTCCCGAAAATCAGTTTTTTATTAAATAATTATCTACGAAAAATCGGATAAGACAATAGAATGATAAAAATATTCTGTGACATAAACAAAATGTGACACATATGTAACTAACGATATACATAGGGTGGCAGGGACGTCAACGCGCAAATTGTAATCATGAATTCTGCACATGATTTTAGACCTCCTGACAAAGAAAATTTTTGTCGGTTTTCAAAAAAAAAAATTTTTAGAAATAGCTGTTTTTTTTAAACTGCCTTTTTTGTTTTTAATAATCAACGATAAATTTTAACGCAGGGGAATCATGTATTAAATTCACGGTAACAGGTTGCGCGTCGATGTCAATGCCACCCTGTATGCCATCATATTATATGTAGGTTCAACTGAATTACCTGATGGTTCCTACCTTACACCACACACGTCACCGTCAACACTATTGTGGTCGCGTTATGACGACTATCTCGGCCTGTTTTGTATGAGGTTCTAAACGATCTCCACCGCTAACGATGTAGGTTTGTTCTCATTTTCCCCACAAGTCTTTAAATACAACTAAATTTTACCACAAGGATTTAAAATGATTTATAGAGATGTGATGGTATTCAAAATCCTGATCCCGGCTTTTCAAATGCAGTGATCGACTATCCTATTCATTTGTTGTACTGGTAAGGGTGACGTTTAGTTATCACGTGAATGTTTTTCGACTAGTGCACGCTGTTTTATTGTTATACTGTGATATAGTTTTATGACAACTGCGCGCACAGACGTTTGGAATGTTCTCATTTTATAAATATTATGTTTATATAAAAATTTTGTGGTTTTTTATTTCTTATTGTGCTACTTATATCTCATCGTATACTGCACCGGTTGACGTTATCACGTCAACTCCAACTGTCACTGAAAACCAGTGCTGGGGTCTGTCTCGCATAGGGTCGTAGCATAAATGCTGAGCGATGGCCGTTTTGCGTGGATGTGACGCATATTTTCCCCCAACTTGTTCTTTATTTTGTTTTTCTCTGTGTCATGTTTTCCACAAATCACGTATTTTCTTTCTTATTTCTTTATATCTACTTAATCTACCTTAGTTCAAATCATACAGCAGACTACTATTTAGTTTGTTGTTATCAAGTATCAACTACGCTATCACAACCACACAACCTTCAAATTTCATAATGTCATCGACTTCACGAGAATTCCCATCATAATCCTAACCTATTACGGCTAATACAATTTAATGCCCACCAATCAAGCGCTGACTACATTCCGTAACTCCCTCAGTCAACCAATAAATGAGCCTTTAATCCACCCTAATTGTCATCAAAATGAATCTGACCTTAGAAACGGGCCTTCGTTTATTTTCGTCTTCAGCATAATGGTATTTGTCACGACACTGTCACCTCCCGAGACAAATTATACCAACTTTATACGTTTCTTTTTCATTTGTTTCCACTGATTACTTACGCAGTTGTTTTGTAATAGGATCAGGGTCACTGATAATCTGATCCACCTTGATTTCTTTGGGACTTTTGGGTTAGTAATTTGTCACCAGTGTATCTTTTTTGCAGGACTTATATGTTTACCAGAGTAATTAAATTAATATACATTAAATATTCATTTGGATTCGGTTTGAAGCTTAATTTTCTTTCTACTGCCTTCTCTACATTACTTTTTTTTATTACACTGTGAAACATCATTCGGAATCGTTACCAATTCATTTAGTAAATGTTTTAGAGACAATACATACTCTGTACAGAGATTTGCTGATGATGGGGAGTTTGTTGCGCCACTTCTTCTTCCCAGCGATAGCACTAGGAAGTGGTGAAGGGTGGGTGTTTTTGGGGGACTGCCTTTTGTAATTTTGGCGTTCGAAAAGTGCTGATTCTCAGCCTAATTTGAATAAATGACTTTTGATTTTGATTTATCATTGAGCACACAATTAAGTTGTGGATGAAACCGAAGTTGCGCGGTAAAAAGCGATACGTAATTGACAATAGTGCATCGCGGCAACAAATAAGGTTTGATAGTGGTTGAATCGACCATATAAATAAAAGTGAATCTGCAGATTTAATTTAATAAAAAAAATGAATGCACGGCTCAGTGGAATAATTTTTCAGTATTTCTATGAATGTTCAAAAAAAAAAAACGGGTAAATATTATAAGCCAAAAAAAAATTGTGTCCTGACACTCAATTTTTTTTTTGCCTTGTAATATGTAGGTACGCCTAACTGTGCGGCAAAAACTTGAGCGGCTTTAACGGTCTCCTACGTTTGAGCAGCTTAAGATCTTTACCAAAACTTAAGGAAATAAGGGAACCATTGGATTACTTTAATTTCAAATAAAAATAAAACATTATTACTTACCTTGATGGAATTTATTATCATTTCCTGTAACACCGAGAACTCATTACTGTGAAATGGCGTTTCCACATTCGCCATAATGGTTTTCACGATTCCACAAAAATGTTAACCTGTTAATAAACGTTATGCTTTACTTAGAAAATGTCTTAAATTCATTTTGTATATGCGAATGTATCTATCATCCAATTTTGAATGCAAAAAGCAGAAATAATGAATTAGTGTGCAATTTGTGATATTTATTTATTCGAGTTAATAATAATAATAAAATGGATCAAGGGCTTGATTCAGAAAGCGGTACTTCTGGACACGGCTCGCATTGTCAGGAGGTTCCTCTCTCTGGAGCCCTGACCACCGGTAGCTTGGACCCTGTTCCCGATACCGGTGGGCTACAATTTTTAATATTTTTAAATGTTTTTTTATCTTTTTGTTTACAAAAATATTTAAAAATGTAATTTATATGTATTTAAATGCAATAAAGGAGATAATAATAATATCCCTGGACATTTCACACAGCGCCATCTAGTCCTAAGCTAAGCAACCTAATGCTTGTGTTATGGTAACAAGATGGCTGATAAACTACTTATATACATTTTTTTTTTCCGCGTAAGATAGTATTTACATAATATACCTACAGGGTGACGTGACAGTGCACCCCATAAAGCCTATAAATCATATACTTAATAGCAATGAAGGCCTTGTGGGAGTGCCGAATTCTGGGAACATTTCAAAAATATATGTTAATTGGGTTTTCTCGTATTCCATAAATTTTCACCTAGACTTTATGAGGTGCTTAAAATTCTTGCAAATGGGTTACACTTTCACGTCCTGGAAGGAATACGACAAATTACAAGTCACCGTGTATATGTAGGTAAGCTAATAACATTTTTTATGGTTGAAATGTATCAAGTATCTACTAAAACCACCACACGGTATTTAATAGTACAGTCAACAGCAAAAGTAGATGATCAAAATCAGAAATTCAATACTAATGAACGGAGTTCGCAGCTATATGGCAGCTGTACTAGTAGTAAATGTTTGGTATAATTTACAATCACATGCTTTTGAATCACTTCAACGCTACACAGTTCTGACGCGAACTCCGTTCATTACTATTGAATTTCTGATTTTGATCATCTACTTTTGCTGTTGACTGTACCTACCTTCTATGTTGTAGATTTATCCATATTGTCTGCACATAATCTTTTAAGTTGTTCACTTTTAGAAAAGGCTTCAAAACAGCTTGTAATTTCCTTCGTTCAATTTTTATTCCCTGTCCAAACGGCAAATCTCTAATCCCATTGGGAAAACTCTGAAATTTCGATCACACATTGATGCCCCGAGAACGTTGTACACGTTTTAAACGCTAAAAGGGGATTTGTGACTGAGCTTTCGACAATAGTGTTTCATTTTATTCTCATGTTTTAGGTACATTTAAACTATCTAACATTTTCGAAGCGAATTTATTTTTCGGATATGTGTTGAACCGGATTATGTGATTTTGGTTTGTTGATTTGTACTTTTCGTTAGTCATTTTATTTAGTAGGTACCTAGTCTAAATAGTTAGCTGTGTTATATTTTGTAAGTATATAACCATTTTAATGTAAATTAAATATTCTTATTTCGAAAATGGTTAATATTTAATTTACATATAAGTTTATTTATATTTTTTTTTTTGCTTTGTTCTCAAAGCAAAAAAAAAAAACTAAATTCTAATTAGAAATCTCGGACAAAGTACCTACTGTTTGTCTGAGATTTTAAGTCAGGATACTTGGACAAACACTGAACGATTTTCTGATTAATTTTAATTAATTAAAAATACTATACTTTTGTGTGGTCAAAATTTTCTTTCGAGGGTTTTTGTTTTCTTTTTTTTTATTATTATTAAAACCATTTTAATGATTACTAAACATTTTCCAAGGGCTCATGGCTAAATAATATTAACAGCCGCATGGGTTGGCTACGATTGCCGCTGTCAGTTCGTGTTTGTGTGGCCAGCCATTACATATCGAGAACCATCGGGAGGGACGTAAAACCGTTGGTTGCCTGTCATTCACAGATCTTTGACAGTCGTTACGGGTAGTCAAAAGCCTAAAAGTCTGATAACCAGTCATTGTCACCCAGTAACTGGGTTGTGGCGGCCTGATAGGCAGCCGCTCCATGTCCGCTGGTATTCAGCTGCATCCTGTTAGACTGGAAGCCGACTCCAACATAGTTGGGGAAACGCTTTGTAGATTGACTAAACTTAAGTTGGTAATTTCACGTTTACTAAAGGTTAATGAAATAAAATAACGTCATGAAATTACTATTTTTATTCATTACAATTTTCATTTTCCGACATAAAATGAACAGACAGTATACAAAGCGTATGTACAATTTTATATAGTAGTTATTGACACTGTTCTAAGGCGAGAACACTAGATTTATATTATTTTACTAAACACATACTGCCCATGATCATTTTTAATACTTTTAGTTAAAATATTATTTACACGTCTTCTACAGAATACGATGTTGATTATTTTTAGAATGAGTATTTCAAACAATAATTACAATAATGATTTTTGTCACTCTGAGTAGGTACACCAAATAAAACAAATAATAAATAAGTACATCATTTAAAATAATAATAAGTACATCAAAATCTTTTTAATACCTATTTATTATTTCAAGAACGTAAATAATAGATATTACAACCATGGGCGACAAAATGGATTAAAATGAACTCATTTGTTTCACACAGTAAAAAATTAAGACTTAGGTAAATAGTATTGAATTTTCTACAGTAAAATACATTTTCTAAGATATATTATTATCGGGGCATGACGTACACGTTTACATTTTTATTTTACTTCTATAAATGCATTTGAAAAACGGATTGCTTGTATCATAATTCTATTTTTCATTTTTTAATAATTATATCAACTAATTTTATTTCACTTTTGTCTTTCATTTTATTTTGCAATAACTTATGAAATACTCACAAACGATGTTATAAATTACAGATTATTTAAAGCGACTATACATTCATAATAATAACATGGGCAACTATAAAATTCTGTTATTTGAAAATGCTTCAAGTTTCGCTGGTTAATTCAAAAACTTTCTGATATGTATTTACATACCTAATGAGTATTATAAAAATATCAATCCAAAAGAATTTTAATACTAACTTATCCGTGGTTAAAATTTTCTTTCAAGTTTTTTTTAGCATACCCAAAAATCATCATGCTCAAAATCTGAAGCATTTCCGTAAAATTACTTAACAAATAAACTATATCTAATCCAGTTTACATTGGAAAACTATGACAGTTATTACGGATACTCCAAAAACTAGTTTGTTAATACCTAAAACGGTTTAGGCCCGCATTGTTAGTGATAGTTCTATACAAATATTTTAATTGACTATTTCAAACGCTAGAAAACTTTAGCAGGGCTCACGGCTGAAAGCTTTGAAGCGTAATCTCATTTAGTATGTGACCATGAGTAAGTTAGTCTTGCTCTATAATTTTATCTGAATTTATGATTTATTTTTTGCATTTTTACCGTACGATTCGAAACTAAGATTATTTGATTTTATATAATTAAATTATTTCCATTAAAATCTAATATTAACCTAAAAGTACCAACTCATTGTCACACACAATACTATCGTGGTTTTATTAAATACTTATTTAATTACTAAACAATTATTATTCATATAAATCTACAAACATTTATTTTACCACAATGTCTTCGACATCACTTGAAGCAATTTCTATTACTCTAACCTAACATTATAATAATTAACTATAACATTAATTAGAAATATGAAGAGACTTTTCACTAACATTTATATACACGATCTAACAATTTATTGTCAGTTCTGAACGTTCAAAGAAATAAAAAAAATACGATATAACTATTTCTATTTACATTTATTAAAGATTTGCTTTTTTAAAGCTGAAATCGCGATACATTTAGTACAAGTATTCTACACGATGCCATGTCTATACATTGAAAGCATTCAACAGAGTCATTAATATTGGTATTGTCTTCTTTTTGATCATCCTTTTGAATGAAAATTGTGCGTAAAACACTTGCCATGGGACACTCGGTCGGGTTCTCCTGTTTACGCATTACGGTGACCGATATACATGGACTAGGTGATGTGAAAGTCGCCCCGGAGGAGTCTCGTGAAAGTCTTCTTGAACTGCTGGTTGGCCAGCGCGTAGCAAAACGGATTGATGGGACTGTTCGCGTAACACAGGAAGTACGAGAACATGTACAAGTGCTTGTTAATGCACGGCGGATCCGTACAGAATCCCTCCACCAGAGCCAATATGTGATATGGAGTCCAACAAACAACAAACGCACCCAATATGAACGATATAGTTCTAAAAGCTTTCCTAGCTCTGTTTTCTGATTTGGATTTCTGCCGACCGATGCTCGGAAACAGGCCGTCCCGCTTTGAACGTTTAACTTTTAATTTTTTTCCTATGTTTTTTACGAACTCTTTCTTAGAGTCGCCGCGGCCTGACCCAGTTACTACAGTACTTGATACATCACTATTCTCAACCGCAGGACTTATTGCGGGATTTAGTTTCAATGGAGACGTTTTTGCCTCAGCCGACTTGGGAGGTTGAGGTTCATTGTTATTGGAAGACGACGACGATACGAGAGTAATAACAGGCTTGGAGCGCTCCCCTGTAGTTAAACTCACCTCGGTATTCACTTTAATTGGGGGAGGCGGGGAAAAATTCGTTTTTGGTTGTGTAACTTGAGCTTCGGCGGTCGCTCGTATTAAAGCTGCTTGTAATAAAGACTTATTAGTTTCGTTACCTGAATTTAATGTTGGTGGAGATGAGGGTTCAGTCGCAGTTGCAAAAGTGACAGAAGAGGGCGGACTCTCGTACGTAGGTGACGGCACATTGACGGAACTCTCATCCATATACCTCAAGTCTGCTCCATCCATACCTACAAGCACGTCGTATGACGTACCGTCACCTTTAACGAGCCTTACAGTTCTAGTGCGTGATGATTCTGAATGTGATGGCGGACTTTCAGAGACTGGAGGACTACACCTGAATTCAGATGGGGGTGGAATAATTCTTTGAGCAATTGTTGTCGCTACCTCTCTTTGTTCGGACGGTGTTGTTATACCAGACGATATGGGAGACATAATACTAGCGGTAGACAGTGGCACATTTGGTATAGAAATATTGTCGTGACTCTGTGACGTGTCTGGGTTATCAGTATCAAGCAAACTCTTTTCTGATATCTGCGATAGTGAAGTCTTTGGCTTTTCACACTCATGTTTCAATACTGGTGACTGTTTCAAATCAGTTTTAATCATCATCCCTCCGTTTAGACGCATGTTATTTAACAGTTGTATAGCACCTGTTTGCATCACTAAATTCGCCACTGAGGGTCGTTTCTTAACATTTGTCTGTGTAGTACTTTCTTCATCGGAGTCAAACGCAGGACTACTTGACCTTTCCGCTTCTACCTGATCCTCCTTCTTATCTCCATCTGACTCAGCTGTAGTGGAAGTACCAGTGGCAGTAGCACTACTTTTATGTGCCGAAGATTTTTGACTCGAATTGGAATCACTGGACCCGCCTAGATTTAACAACGGCGCTGCGAGTGATCCTTTAGATGTTGAATCTTTTCGCATAGCCTCTGATACTTTTATTTGATCCTCACTGGAGATAGTTGCTTTTGATAAGGCAGCCATTCCAGCTGCTCGGCCAGCCATTCCTGTCATCACACCAGCACTTAAGGCAACCATTGACTGCATCTTCCTTTGTTTCGCTTCACTCTTCTTTTGCATATCATACGCTGTCTTGAAAATTCCAGCATAAAGTACAATCAAAACGAACAGCGTCGTCCAATAATAGCCTATGATTAAAGCTGTGTTAAATATTGGGTCCTTCAGAAACTGTACAGCACATTCGCCTTCTTGTAAGTCTCTGTACCCAACAAAATGTTCCCATCCGAATATTGTCGTAAAGAATAGTAAAGCTGGTATGATCCATGTTACTGTTACCATCCATATTACTCTGTTTTTCGTTCGCCAGGCTCTATATCTCGCCGCTATTTTCACGCTGCAGAATCTATCTACAGTAATGAGTAGGACTGTATATTGTGAGACGAGACATACTGTATAGTCGACTGATAGCCAAAGATCGCATAGTAGGGGCCCTAAATGCCAATAGCCCTTTAGAACGTAGTCGGTATAGAATGGAAGCGATAGAGTACCTGTGGACAATGGAAAATAATTTTCTATTAAGCACTTTCGCCATTATCAGACACTGAAATGTCAAGGGTCAAGCTTCTCAGATTTCGAATACCTTTTACTCAGAATTAATACATCAAAAACTTATAACAATGTTCCAGTTAAAAGTTTCATAAACTCAACAGAAAATAATAAATCAAATGAATGGTTAATTTAATTTGGTTTCGAAACAGGGACAGCTTTTCCTTAAAATAAGAGTTAAGTTTATTGTCATGTTTATGTTATTGTCGTATTTTGTAAGTTTACTTTTAGACTTATTTTGTTTTCAGAAATATTATAATAGAGTTAATTAAATGAGACTTTCCAACTGGGCTACTTGTACTCGTATTTTTTTTCAAACATTGTACCTATATATTTAAATTACTTTGTGGAAACGCTTAGCAACAATAGAAATACTACGTAATAAAAACAATACTGCAGTTGAGATGAAGAATTCAAACTACAATTTCAAAACAAAACCTAGACTTTTTAATCGCTTTGAATAACTAAAAGGTACTTGCAGTGGAAACATGATAAATGCACAAAATACTTTCTTAATTCCGACTGAGTTTATAGTTGTTTTATGCCAGCGTTTTTTTTTTTTATAGTACGCCGAGATATGATATTAAGCTTCTGTACAAAGAGTTTTTATGCAACCTACATGCGAGCTATATTCATTTTAATAATTTTAGTACATTTTGATAGACTTTTATGTCGAGTTGAGTCTAGCACAAATCACTACAATAGGTTTCTAAATAACCTTCAAATATAGGTAGCGAACAATGACATTCAAATTTTATTAAAAGTGTTTGTCAATAATTATCTATGTCTCTTCAATCTTTAAATAATTTTTATTTTAGGAGTAAAAATCGCAGTTTGACAGCTTTTGTACAGAAAATATTATCAGACATTTTTTTATTCCTATGATAAAAGTGTTATTTGACGATTTGAATAATCGGCCATAAAACTAATATTATTCTTACCAATCAACAGATCAGTGGCAGCAAGTGAGGCGATGAAGTAGTTGCTGGGCTGGCGAATGGTCCTGTCGACCAGGAAGGCGAGGAGCACAAGGACGTTTCCGCTGACAGTCAGTAAGATGACAAGCACGAGGCACGTGGCAAAGATGGCCGCCAACCAGAGCGGGAACGGCGGCAGGACTGGTTGCTAGACAAATAATGTTGAGGTTAATAAAGACAGAATATAATATAATTAATGCTGGTAACTGTCTACAATATGTTAGAGGGGCCCGTGGCTAAATAATAACAGCCGCACAGGTCGATCGGTCAGGTTAAGCTACGCTTGCCGCGGTTGGTCTGTGGATGGGTGACCATCTTTACATACCGAGACCCCTCCGTGCCTCGGAAAGCACGTTAAGCCGTTGGTCCCGGCTGTCATTCGTGGATCTTTGACAGTCGTTACGGGTAGTCAGAAGCCCGAAAGTCTGACAACCAGTCTTAACAAGGGGTATCGTATTACTCAGTAACTGGGTTGTGGAGGTCAGATAGGCAGTCGCTCCATGTAAAATACTGGTATTCAGCTGCATCCGGTTAGACTGGAAGCCGACCCCAACATAGTTGGGAAAAGGCTAGGCAGATGATGAACTGTCTACAATATGTTAAATAAAAAAGGATCACTGTGACTTTTCATTTAATATGTAGGTGTAGGTAGGAACTTCTCAAGTTTATTTTGCACATCGAGGAAGGAAAACATCGTGTAGAAACATAAGTCTGAAATCGCTAACCCGTCTAAAGCAAGTGTGATGCATGAGCATTGATCGCCACACTTGCTCCTCTGTATGACAAGGGGCTTTTGCTCTTCAGTGGGACAGTAATAGACTGGTATTATTAAATCACTACGACAGAAAACGAAAATTATAAAGAAGAAGAGTTTTATTGGTGCCTTCTGCTTTAGTTACGTTGTTAGTAACTGTATGGCTTGTTCGGCAGATTATTATAATGCAAATTATCTTCCTAAAGCCGGCCATACACGCTACGGTCTACCGGACATCTACCGAAGAGGTTACCTGTGCAGGTTTGCCACCCGCGTGTATGGGGACGTTCCGGTCTACCTGAGCGGTCTTCAGTTCCTATTGCGATGGCCGTACGGTGACACTAGAAAGAATTGATTTTCGATTTTGCACAGGTCGCCTGCGCAGATTCAAAAAACTGCACAGGTCCACTCCCATAAACGCTCCGGTCTACCTGTGCAGGTACTCCTGCACAGGTACACCTCTTCGGTAGACCGTAGCGTGTATGGCCGGCTTTACTGGTACTCTTCCTACTGGTACTATCCGAATAATTACTTTTTAGAATGTTTGGTTTTATCAAAATGACAATTAAACGTAAGCACTGTTAGAATTTAATGTCTATAAGTGTAACTAATTTTGCAGCAAAGACCTCACAATAAACAAAGAGTTGCACTCCAAAGCCAAAGCTCTACTACATTTTCGTTATTGCAACACCAAAGTGCTTCTACATTTTTACAATTGCAACACATTCACATTCTGCTAATAACGGCAATGCCATTAGCTTCAATGCGTCTGGATTCTACAATAAGGTCAATAATAGTCTCAGTAAAATATTCTAAACGTTATTCGTAATGATCTTGTAACTTAACAAACCAACTATTCTTTTCCCAAAAAAATAAGTTTAGTTACATTAGAGCTCAGTTCTAGAGCAAAGTGATCAAGTTCTTACTTTCTTAGTTTGTTTTATGAATACTAATTAGTTTCAGTACTTAAAGTGTTTAGTAACAAGTGCCCAAGATTTGAACTTTTGTAAATTAATTACTTAATGAAACTTCACAAAATAAATAAGTGCTTAATATAGCATAATCAACCTATAACGTTCCCACTGGTGGGATACAGAACTTTTCTTTGTTAGAGGTGATGGGCCGTGATCTACCACGCGGGCCCAGTGCGGATTGGTGGATGTCTTCGATTTTTTGGTCCTAAGGCATGCCAGTTTTCACCATATTTATGCCCCCATCGCACACTCAAATACACACACATATACATGGCTACATAAATAGGACACAACATTAGCTAGTAGTTTAATGATGACGTACTTTGCTCGTCTTACAACTGCGGCTACATGTTCAAATCTTAGGCGAGGACGCTGGCACCCTAAACACAAGTTAAATCTTACATTGGGTGCCAGAGCTCATCGAGGACACTCTGTTTCCCTAGTTGTATAGCTTAATGTGCTGAGATAAGTGTTTTCCTGTACAATTGAAGGAAATTAAAAAAAAAAAAAAAATCCTCACGATGATTATCTTCACCGTTTTTAAAAGCAATGGTGCTGAAATAAATTACATAAAGTAAACCACCTATCTCGGTTCGAACCCACGACCGTCGAAGTCGGGGCCGTTATCACTGGGCCACCATTGCTCTCAATATAGACTCCTGTCAAATATCATTCTTTAAGAAGTCCTAAGCCAATAAATCTGATGAATAAAACATTGGAAGGTATTTATTTAGTGCCTCCTCTTCCACATTTCCTTCCAAAATGAACTTATAGTAAACAGTGTATGAGGCTTACATTCCGTCTTTCATCTATGACAAAATTTATATTGAAATATAGTTTTTTGGAGGTATGAAGGAAAAGGTGTAAAGTTCACTCATCCTCAATAGAAAAGTGCCCGGTGATGGGTGTCGGGACGTTGTATATACCTACTTGTATGCTAGTTGCGCGGTAAACTCTGCTTGCGCGATGCAGGATTTTGTGTGACGTTAGTTTGATGCGTAGTTCGCATGTGGCGATGTAGATGCCGCCACAAACAAAACATCAAAATAAGCAACAGAGCCCGTATTCCCGTAATTTAAAACGTTCAAAATCTAGTCGCTGTCTCATCTCAGCGACAAACAAATGTCAAAAACTTGTCAAAATGTAGGGAAATTAGACGTATTTTTGACAGATTGCGACTGAGATCAGACTGTGAACGTTCTTAAAATTACGAGAATTACCCCTCTTTTAATCAACACCTTCCTGACATCAACAACAAAAGTGACAACCCTAAAATCACCAATCACACACACTTTTAAGTGGAATGTGAGTTAGGTATGTAACAGCACACACTTAACTTATGTGTACAGTACACACTGTTCACACATTCCTACATACGGCCGTGACACAATACCGATGCCGATATCGTACAATCGATTAACTGTCTGCACCGTTAAACATTGAGTCGCACCTTTGTTACCCCTTCTATTTTAAAAGGGGTGAGCAGAAATAGAAGACCTCTTTTTTCAAGGTTTTTTAAGCCCGTTGGACTGTTTTTGCACACGCACAAGCAAATCATCATAACCAGCCTATAATGTTCCCACTGACGGCACGGTTGGCGCAGTGGTTAAGCGATTGACTGCTGCGCTGCGTGTCGCGGGTTCGATTCCCGGAACAAATATTTGTATGACCTACAAGTAGTTGTTCCGGGTCTGGCTGTTTGTGTATGTAAGTTTAAATGTTTGTAAACGCACCCACGATACAGGAGAAATTCCTAGTGTGGGGCAAAGTTTAAAAAAAAAAATGTTCCTACTGCTGGGACACAGGCCTACTCTTGGTGAGAGGGAGTGGGCCGTAATCGACCACGTGTGCCCAGTGCTGGTTGGTAGATGTCACATGTCTTTGAATTTTTGGTTCTAAGACAACGATGTTTTCCTTTATCAATGAAATAATTTACACAAAGTAAAGCGCCCGACGGGGTTCGAACCTACGACCTACAACTTGTAAGTCGCGGCCGTTACCACTGTGCCACCACTGCTCACAAGCAAATGCTGTATTAATAAATCAAATCAACATTTTTACAAGAGGACACACAAACAGATACCTTGAAATGTTTTAAATTTATTCAGATTAGATTTCTTCTAGCATCTAGGAATAAGTTCCTTAATTGTCCATTATTATGTTTTGACCTATACAGGGTTATTTGTAAAACACCAACAACCTCTTAAGAGGTCATTGTACTCATCATTATGAACAACTTTTACTATAAGACCCTACCTGAAATCGCGAAAAAAAAAACAGCTGCTCCCTACATTTTGACGAGTTATGCGAACATAAATGTAGGAGACAGCTGATTTTTTTTTTTCGCTATTTCAGTTCTGTTCCCATAGTAAAACTTGTTCATAATGATGAGTACAATGACCTCTTAAGAGGTTGCTGGTGTTTTACAAATAACCCTGTATATCGATATCCAAGACTCTTAGCTATACAAGTGTATATAATTATGTATCCTTTATGGCATTGTCGCCAGGCAGATTACCTATGTCACTCTGTGATACGAGATTTCTTTCACTGGCATGTCCTTCTCTAGTTATGTCTCATATATTATATTTGCATCCCAGTAATGCAAATAATTTATAATGTCGTAATTAGTAATGTTGTGTTTTATGCAATTTAATTAACCCTGAATTAAATTGATACTAACATTAGGCTAAGTTATACTAACATTATAAGGATTTTTATCTGAAAAATATTTGAATTTGAATGCATGATTATGTTCTTCATTACCTATAACCAATTTTCTACTTAATCATTTTTCGAAATAATAACATCCGGAATCCGCCATCATCAAACTTTTCTCATGGACAAATCCTCCATTTTGTTTATCCCATTCAATAAAATACTATAACGAAAGCTGCCTATTCATTAACAGTTAAGTTCTTATCTGAACAGGCGGATATTAGTGCAATTAAACTTAGTGAATGGGGCAACGAAGATTGGGAACAGCTAATCCTTTTTTATCTAACGAACTTGAGAGTATGAAAGAATAATGAAGCTGCAATGAAGTTCCAAAGTTTAAATTAATTAAGATATACATAGATTTGATAACAAAACGTCTAATGAAATGCTCAAGTTACAAGAGGCTCTTTTTCAAAATAAGGCTACGGAATTTTTATGTAATGGATATTAAAGTATTGTAAAAAAGCTCGTCTCTATGCGTTATTTTTTGTATAAAACATGATACCTTGCTTTGAATTACTACCAAAGCCCCACATTCAGCCTGCTACAGAGGCGGGAACCTCCGAGTGTAGCGTGTGCGAAGACAAGCTAATTGATATTAAATCGTCATTCAATTACTCCATTATATGCATTTACTATTGCTCTGTTTAAATCCGTGTAGAACAATAATCGATTCAGACACATTCTCTATTCATTCTCAATTTCTTTGAAACGTTTAAGTCGGAATGAGTAGCAAAAAAAAATAAGCATGAAATAAAAGTAGGAAAATTGTGCAAAAATTCCCACAGTCTGAACAAATGTTTGTAGGTAAGTCAGTAAACATTTTTTCCCTGTCCATATTAAAGTCGATAACGAAACAACTAACTTTGGTCATTAGTGGTTTGCACTAGTTTTGTATCGCTAAAATACTCCTAAACTCCAATCTCATTGAAAGTTCATTTTTAATATTTGTTCGACTTTTTATCGAATTGTGGATAACGAAGTTAATGAATGTGTCGGTATAATCGATGCAGAGAAGTTGGTCGACTGAATAGACAGCTGTGAATAAAGTATGGCCGTTCAATATAATTATGCGGTACCCATTTTAGTATATTAAAAACCTGGTAGACAGTCTGACTAGGACTGGCGTGGTGCTAAGAATTTGATCCAGTATATTATGTTTTTTTTCAAGCTATGCGCCAAATGACAGGAGTTTCTTGGAGTAATTTTTTTAATGAGCAGTACCTATCTAATGTATGAGCTGATTGATAACAGAATGTAAATATAAAAATCCTATAGTAATAATAATTATAATGCTAATAATTAATTAATTCACGGACGCTTTTACCGGGCCCTACATGGACTCGATCTAGATCTACAAGCGTCCGTAGCCTGGCTGCATTTGGAGAAACCGAAGGTTTTGTCTGTGTAATTATGGACGAAGTTATGATGACGAACAATTACCGGAGATTTATTGTGAAAGACGGCACGGTTGACATCTGTCAGGCATGCCACCGGCCGGGGGAATCAATCAGGCATATTATCTCCGGGTGTTATAGTGTAGCTAACGGAGTGTACTTGCATAAACACAACCTTGTAGCAGGATAATTCACCAGCAGTTTGCTCTAAAATACAGCCTTATGGAATCGGAGGTGCCGTACTACAGGTATGTGCCCGACCCAGTTCTCGAAAATGGAATATCACATTGTACTGGAATCGATCCATCATCATTGACAGGACTATTGTTGCCAATAAGCCTGATATAGTGGTGGTGGATCGATCAGAGCGGCGTGCAATAATTGTTGACATAACCATCCCGCATGATGAGAACCTCGTGAAAGCCGAGAAAGATAAACAAATCAAGTATCTTGACTTGGCTCACAAGGTTGTCGACATGTGGGATGTGGATTCAGCGATCATTGTGCCGATAGTCGTGACAGCCAATGACTTAATAGCCAAGAGCCTCGACGAACACCTCAGGAGGCTCTCGTTGGGCAGTTGGATCAAGGGCTTGATTCAGAAAGCGGTAATTCTGGACACGGCTCTCATTGTCAGGAGGTTCCTCTCTCTGGAGCCCTGACCGCCGGTAGCTTGGACCCTGTTCCCGATACCGGTGGGCTACTATTTTTTTATATTTTTAAATGTCTTTTTTATCTTTTTATTTATAAAAATATTTAAAAATGTAATTTATATGTACTTAGATGAAATAAAAGAAAAATAATGCTAATGTACTTACAGACGCCAGCACATCAAGCTACTACAATCTGTCAAATTTCTTTAATAGATTTTCAACTTTATTGCTAAAGCATTAGGTTTAAGGTTGATTGGGAAAATTTGACAGTTTCGGGTAGCTTGATGTGCTGGCGTCTGTACATTATCGCAACAAGCTACACTAGACGTTGATGCCAATATATAGCAAAATACAAAGAAGAAACTCACCAATCCACCGTTTACAGTAAGAAGGTTCTCAAAGGTGTTGTTGAAGTAATAAATGTCAGTGTAGTTGGTGCCATTGGCTACAAGGTACTCGCCGTGGCATTCCTGGTACCCTCCAGCGGTAGTTAAACACGTCCTTTGTCTCATTTTCTGAAGTTTCCTGTTGACAAAATTGGGTTTTGTAATGTCAGCTTGATCAGCTACATCAATGAGTGAGAAACAAAAAAAAAACTATGAAATCATTTGAATAGATTGGATACTGAAAAGGCTTTTAGCTAAATAATAACAGAGGCACGGTCGATCTTTATGGTTAAGCAACGCTTGCTAAAGCCAGTCCGTGTATGGGTGACAATGCATTACATACTAAGACCCTTCCGTGCCTCGGAAAGCACGTTAAATCATTGGTCCCGGCTATCATTTGGAGATCTTTGACAGTCTTTACGGGTAGTTAAAAACCCGAAACTTTGATAACCAGTCTTACCAAGGGGCATCTTAGTACCCAGTAACTGGGTTGTGGAGGTCAGATAATAATAATAAAATGGGTTGTTCTTGGGTGCACTTGCATGGTGCATACAGGGATAATTGTCAGTTGGTCTCCTCATCCTTTAAAATTGTGTAAAGGGCCTCTACGAGTTGGCTTCGGCCCCTGGTACGCCTTTCAAAGGTCCAGGACTTCAGGGTCTCGAGATATGTCAAAGACAACATAATAATAATAATTCTTTATTGACATAATAGGTTACAGAAAATGGTCGTTTGAAGCCTCTGACTCCTGAACTAGGTGTACCTGTATGTCAGGAGTTAGCGCCCTCTCCTATTTTATTTGGCTTAGGTACTAATGTAAACATAGGAATAGACAAACCTGTGCTATAAAATACAATTTTAAAATAAGTAAAAACAAAATAAAATACCTACAATAACAGAAATGAAAAGTATGTAAAAATATCAAAAATATAAAGAATATAATTTATTTTTAAATTAAATTAAATATGCATAGGCAGTCGCTCCTTGCAAAATACTGGTATTCAGCTTTATCCGAATAGACCGGAGGCCAACCTCAACATAGTTGGGAAAAGGCTAGACTTTTAGAATATACCATGACATTTTACACGTTTACGTTGAGAATCGGCCTTTACCCTACAGTGGGACAATAAGTAGTGGGTTCTTATTATTTTATACCTAAAATCTGTGGTACATAGTGTACATATTTATCGAGCGCATAAACGACCTGCGTAAATGGCGGACCAGACTGGCTGGAATACAACCTCTATACTACAATAAACATTAAACGTAAAAAACTTTTTTGCAAAAAAAAATCAATCGACTTCCAAACACGACACTACAAAGTGGAAAAGTTTTTATTTTTCACTTTTAAGTTGTAATTTTTACCAGTAATTTTGGTTTAAAAACCAAACTACTGAACCGTTTTTGATGAAATTTATGGGACTATTTGGAAAGTATACCCTTTCCAACAAAAAAAGAATTTTTCAAATCGGTTTGCAAGCGACGGAGTTATGCGCGAACAAATATATAAAAAAAAGACCGAATTGAGAACCTCCTCCTTTTTACTATAAGTAAAATAGATTAATACAATAAACGATATTTCCTCATTTCTGCAAATCTTTATTAATTTACTGAACACTTACAGTCTCCAATGGAGATAAGTAACCAGCATCGTCGGATATAGGTGAAGTTTAGTAAGAAACCGATGGATGTTTTTGAATGAAATTTAATTTGATACACGAACTGTTAGTTACATTATTTTCATTAAATTTTATTATTTACTAAAAATTCAACTATGTATATCTGACGAGCCTGGGGGCCTACTCCAAAGTGTAAAGTGCGAATGTTCGGATCGGACCGACACATGGCCGAACCGAATATTATTGAAAAATACGAAAAAAGTTCGGATCGGCTCAGTTGGGTCGGGACCATAGTCAATATTTGAAAGAGTGTAGGATCGGAACCGACCGAACCAAATAGTAACTTCGTAGCAGGAAACGGCCGAACATTCGGCCGATACTACTTCGGAGTAGACCCCCTGGTTACTTATCTCCTTTGGTAACCGTACATAAGAACCCGTATTTGGTGACCCCGACCTAAGACAAAATGGGAAACTTCGACGATGGTCAAGATCGGCATTTGCAACTACTATCAAAACCAATAGAAAGCTCACACTCGACATTGCTGAACTACGGAAGCATAACAACAAGAATTAACGTCGACCTCCTTACCGTCCAAGCAATTTTCGCTCAAGATCTCGTTCCCGTTCAAGAACTGGGCCTGAGAATAAACCAATTAATTTGCCTAAGTAAATAGAAGATAATAATCATATTGTGTTGAACCAATACTTTTTCACCCTAAAACAATTTTCATAACTAAATTAAGTGAAACGAAATTCAACCCAATTAGTTAGTAGTTTATCTCTGTTGTTACCGTTGAAAGTTATCATCAATCAACGACTAAATTCATTTGTCGAAAATAAAATATAGGCAAACAATTTTACAAAAATAGGATTTTGGACGAGTAATGTTCCAAGCGTCGTTATGTATTAATTTTTATGGTCAGGAAATATGTTTTTATTTTATACGTAAAATATTGTAGTGCCTATATTACGTTATATAACATAAGTTTGTAATTTTATATCAAAACTATTGTTACTAAGTCGCTTCTAAGTACAATATATTTTAAATCCATTGCTAAACATTACAGTCGTTTTAGAATGGCACACGATCGAAAGTTAACCTAACGAAAGTCCAAGAATATCCCCTTTAGGAATCCCTCAGAAAACATTTTCAAAGGCTTCAAAAATGGGAAGTAATGAAGCACAGCAATCAAAGAAACGCAATCTCTACGAATGGATTGATATCGTCGCTCGGGTAGATCGCTTACGCTTTATTAAATTGTAGACCCATCAGTTTTGGTCCACATTCTGTGACCGGAAAGCTGGAAGGACTGTGATATATATACCCACAAGACAATTGCGATGGACCCCTAGCCGTTTGTATGAGCTTTACGACACGGGCAGAAAAATGTGGATCGTCCCTCAGAAATAATGATGTCATATGTAGCATGATGTCTCTTTTATTGGCTTGCAGCTGGATCTTGATCATGACATTTTTTTTTATGTGCGTTAAAACAGCTTCCACACACAATAGTTAAATAAAATGGATGCTGGGTGCACCTTGCGGGGTATTCATTTTGTTTACTGGCTAATATTCTTACCACGAGAGGGAGGGGCTTGTGGCTAAGTAATAACAGCCGCACGGTTCATCGCACAGTTGTTACGAGTCGTCAGAAGCCCGAAAGTCTGACAACCAGTCTTATCCAGTAATTGGGTTGTGGAGATCAGATAGGCAGTCGCTCTATGCAAAATACTGATATTCAGCTGCATCCAGTTAGACTACAGCAGTAGCACCTTGCACCTTGGTTGCAGTTAGACTGTGGGCTGCTGAGGCAGATGATGATAACTTTCACCACGACATGAGCTATTTTGATAATTATTTATAGTTTCTGCCGATACGGCAGCAAAAGCAGCGATGTTTTAATCATAATATCCCTTGCAAACAAATTGACGTAGAAATATTCAGGAGCAACAGGGTACAACCAATATCAAAAGCTCATACTTCACTTTTCCCTCGCGGTTTAGTTTGAAGAAGCAACGAAAACATTTCGTCTATTTTCACCACATAAAGCCTTTTGCAAAAATGCATATTTTTGTGCGAATCTTTTAAGTAGTTTTCAGTAAAAGTCCATTAAATCCTCTTTGGAGATTATGTTTTCATTTCGAGGGAGAAAATAAAACAACGCTGAAAATGTTTTTGTTTATCTCAGAAGTAAGAAAAAGTAGAATGGAAAACAAAATCCAAAATGCTTAAAAGGAAAAGGTAGTTAAATACTCGTATAATTTCAGTCCCTTTTCCTCGTTCATATTTTGGTTCTAAAATCAACAAATAATGACTTTTTTCTTTGTTGATTCAAATCGGAATAATTTTAGTTCCGGGTTCAGAGTCAACAGCTGCTGACCTTCATAAAGAAATCTTTTTAATTTTGTAACGCTTTGAATACTGTTCTCTTCAAATAATGTAACTATGTATCAATTGTGTACATAACCTGGCGTGTTTGGTCTCCGACACGTTCCCTGTGTAAGTAGAAGTGTGTCGGAGGGCAGACGCTCATACATTTGTCAATAAGTTTTATTTTAATTTTTTTACTGTAGTTGTTAGCATTATTATTGTTGTTGCTGATCATGTTGTGCGACTACGCTTTGGGTGATAGTCAGGTCGAAACCTATAATTTGAACCTTGTACTTATGCCTGTTGTAGTGCCTTGTGAATAAATAAATAAATAAAGACTTGTACCCGAGGGAACGTATTATGTATCGGCTCTCGAGGAAGGCACGTGACTGACTCCAAGATAGACGTTGCGACACAACGTGAAATTATGACAAAGACAAAATATATGATACAACTAGCCTGTTGCCTGAGGTTTTATTCGCATTTATTGAGACTTATTTATGAACGTGCTATATTAAAAAGTATCCTATGTGTTTTGATCTAGGAAATGGTCTATCTACCTTTACCACTTTTATTAATCCGTTTGACTGTTTGTACATGATAGAGTAACGAACTTCATCTCAAAGGTAAAGGTAACATTTAACACTTTTCATTGTGTTTCAAAAGGCATAATCAATTTTTTGTCCTCAAAAGGATAAAAGTTAAAGAAACTGCAATGAAGTAATACTAAATTGTAGGCAAGGGGCCAATGCATGAAAACACTGCAAGAGTAATATAAATAACAACATTTTACCAGTCTTCATGAATACAATATAGTTTCAAGTTCGCAAGCACATTTTCTTTTGCAGGACCCACTATAGTGTTATATAATTCATATTAAACTGAATTTAGTGCAGCTTACCCACACTAGATCGTAAAATCAAGTATTCAGAGACTGTAATAGGACATAGAAGGACCATTTGCCTGTTTTTATAGGGTTTATAGTACGATATATTTATTTTTACGAGCTGTTTAGATTAAACACATTCTCAACTATGAATACGAAATGTGTGGCTTATTGTCGCTTGTTGATTCTTTATTGCCTAGTTTGTTTGTAGATGGTCCTTGCTCCCTATGCTGTGTAATTTGCATTATGAAAATGTTCGCTATGTTAGAACTTTATTGCTGTGCACATTTTTATTATCTTGGAAGCTTTTCTAACTGTAAGGAGGCTCCATTTAGGAACATTGGTATTATTACTTTTGCGTTCAAGAAATTAATAATCTAACTTTTGGATTTCATGAAACACATTGATTGAGGTTATTACAAATAGAAGTAGGAACTGGCCGTTGGCTTAAATTAAAAGCACACGATCGCTATACCAAACCAATTAAGTTTCTGAGCTCACAATACAAAGCCCCAATTCTTTGATTGATTTTATTAAAAAAAACAAAGGAACGTTAATAATTGTATTCGATTCTATTGATGTTCACGTGCAGACGAGGCGCGTGTAGATTTCATGAGCAGGTTTCGTCTAGCTCCGGGAACGTTCGGCCAATCCCGAAACATACACGTGAATGGAACTGTACACAATAGCTTCAGTGAACGACGAATATAACTACAACTGCTATGAATTCTTCATTACGTTTCCAGCGATATTAGAAATACGAATATTTGGATGTTGGTTCTCCGATTGTGACGTTGGTTGAATAGATTTGGTGGAAACTTGGCATACGGGCAGAGTATGGAATAGTGTATATATAAGATCTGTATTCGTTCCAGTAAAAGATTTGGTGGGGAAGACTTGTCTACGAAATAAAGATTGATTATATGGATCATCTGACGAGTTCGGGAAAAAAACTACTCCATTGTCTCACAGTGGGTGCCTGAAGACGGACGTCGTCACCGAGGTAGGCCTAAGAAACGCTGACGATGTGGACTCGTTCCTAACCGATTAGACGGAGAGGGCACAGCACAAGGAAATGTGGAAGAATATGAGGAAGGCCTTTGCCCAGTAGTGCTTACGGAAAAAAACAATTGTCTCAAAGACTCAAAACGTGTTTTGGTCAGGACAATGGCGAAAAACAACCATGGAGAAAAGTTAGCACTATGTATTGTAATTAAAAAACACGGGGTGTGCTACAAACTGGCTTCAATCGGATAACACTACACTCTAACAATAGCAATGGCTTTCATTTTGACACTTCAACAACATTAATTGCGTTATTTTCGTTGTTGAGCAGACAATTTTTTCGAACATAATTATAAAGATTAGCGATATCCTTCAAAATGATTCAGATTTTAATATTGATAGTGTGTAACACTATTACGGTGCTGGGTTAAAATAATCACAAGATTCGACTGGTAACTAAACGGATGGACGTGAAATGAATCAGATTAGAAAAATAATTCTTACCATTGCGTAATAAAGCTGGTGCCTATGGTATAGATCGGCGTGGACCGGTTGACGTCAAGGCTGGTCTCTGTAGAATTCATGCTGATATTGAAGGCTGGAATTATTGTCTGAGTTGAGTGGCCTGGTACCGCTACCGGGCCTCAGTGCATCTGCAACAAAACTGTATTTAAAACTTAGGATGATGTAGCTTTGTGAATTTAATCTGTTTCAATTTTGAATGGGCTATGAGAAGATGAAATAGAAATTTAAGATCGTAAAACTACTTTGTCTTCAGTTATTTCATATTCTATTTTGCCTTCTTAAAGTAAATCTTTGAGGAAGAAATATTAAGATACGTTTATATTTCTACCGGCTTAAAAAACTATTTTACTTATCTATGATTTTTCAGAATGAGGGATGGAGTGTTCTAAATGAAATGCAACAATTTTTTTCCATAAAAAATAAACTCTTTTTAACCATTTATTCACACACTAGCTTCTGCCCGCGGCTTCGCCCGCGTGGATGTCGGAAATTATCCCACGGGAACGTGCTAACAGGATAAAATGTATGTGCTTCCCCAGAATGCCATCTATCTCGCGGGCCCTTTGTGGCTAATTACAATAGAAAACCAATTGTGTCTCATTAGTGGTGATTAAGAGGGTACCTATATGATATCTTTACCTAAGTACTTACCTACATAATTTAAAAAAAAAAACTCAATAACAGAAAATTAAATACCTACGAACCTAAATAAACCTATTTCTGATGATAACTAATCTAAACTCTAACTAACCTACGGTCACTAAGTACACTATCAAATATACTACCTATACTTACTTACTTTAAAATTAAAATCTATACCTACGACTTACATAAAAATAAACGTAAATAACTCTAAAAACTAAAAGGAATAAAAATGAACTCCACTGCGGGTGACCCAACCTACGACAAACTTAGTATTTGCGGTTGGTACAGTACAGACAGTGGTAATCGGGTATAGGGATCGAACCGCAAAATTAAGTTTGTTTTTTATTGTATATACTTTTCCGGGATAAAAAGTACCCAGTGTGGTGCCCAGGATATTAAAGAATAATTATACCAAGTTTCATCGTAATCGAACCGGTAGTTTTTGCGTGATGCCTGAACAAACAGACAGACAGACAGACAGACAGACCGACAGACAGACAGACAGACAAAAATTTTTTTAATCACATTTTTGGGTTCGGTGTCGGTCTAGTAACACCCCCTGTAAATTATTTTTTTGATATTTTCAATGTACAGAATTTTCACTTCTACAGATTTATTATAAGTATAGATCACCAACTTTTCGAACAATTGCATCTTAAATTCATGAATTTGTGTCACGCTTTATAAAAAAATTATATTTTTGTCTGTAATTTATAGGTATAGGGTACATAATGAAGAGTATTCTATTCTATTCTACATCTTATCTTTATCATCACCAAGTTGTTAACTAAATCACGGTCACTTGAACCATTTTCGTCCCTCTATGATCTCCCACATTCTAATTCCATACATCCCTCACCCTCAACTAGAACTCCCTTGACACGCAAAATAATGCAAACATCAACATAGAATGCATGTCTCATTGAATAGCTATTATGTACCTCTCTCACTGTCGTGCTATTCAAATCTCACCGTTATAGATAAGGAATGTGCCAAACGGGGAACGGGTGTCGTCCGGCCGCCGAGACGGCCCGGAATGGCAGCGTCGTCCATGCGATCACGGCTTTATTTCATCTGTAAAGGAAACGCTTCAGTTTGATCAGTGGGCCGTGGATGTAGGTGGAAAGTATTTTTGTTTCGTCTCGGCACGTTTTATTGGAATGTTGTGGGTCAGTGAGTTTTCAATGGAAAATATTTGTTTGTAAAATATTTTAGTAGATGTTGCTTGGGAAAGGGGATTAAAGATTTTTGGATGGCTGCCACGCATGGAACCTATATAAATCAATAGCTAACATCAATCATCATAAAATAGGATCTAATCTCGTAACGTCACGTTTCCGAGTTTTTTTTTTTTTTTTAATGTTATAAACTAGCGCTTGACTGCGATCCCGCCTGATGGAAAGCAGAGATGCAATCGTTGATGGTAAGCGCACTAATTTATTATGAGCCTATTAACGTTCAAAGTTGATCACGACATCCATATTTTTTTGAACTTGCGTACATCGTGTTGTACCAAGGACCTTCTAAGACTAAATTTATAAAACTGTTGGCTGGTGATTAAGAAAATGATGACAAACAAAGGCCACCTTTACCGGTACCTATAGTGTCTCAAGGTAAAGGAACAGGCAAGCGTAACTCAGCCATTTTATGCCACTCAAAGTGAGTCTCCGAAACTACGTCACGTTCAATTTTGTACAAAATTGCGAATAGAGCCACAAGCAACATGATGCTACAATGGCGACATGAATTTAACATACGGATAGGGCTAGTGGCCAGTAAAAATAAAAACAATAACAAAATGAATTAATTCGTACTTTGAAAACCGCCGCTCGACGATAATTATATAGGGCTCTCTCTTTCCTTCAATCCCTCTTTACATGTTATTCGTTTTAATTTCATTGATGCGATGTTAAGATCCGTGACCCCGGCAAATGACCCCTACGCTACAGTTCCTTAAGTACAGGTTGCTCCAGATGCTATTTTAGAAAATTTAATATAAATAAATAATAACTTTTAATGAAATAAATGTCCATAACTCGCGAAACCATATACATTGTGTGTGTTAATGTCGCCATTAAAACGGCACGCTGTATTCATGTTTTTATTTTTCGAATCATTTTGAGTGACGCTGTTCCTAGAGCGTATTTGAACTCAAAGTCCTGTATATAGATAGGTACAAAAAAGGTTGCAAAAAGACCTACTCAACCGTGAAGACTACATGTGTATATTGAATACCGAAGTGGTTCTTCTACAATGTTTACCCCTCATATGTCTCCAGCGTACCTAAGTGTAATACATGCGTACATAAACATGTGTAGCGACCACTCAATGGTTCACTGGCTCGCCTACTCAGCTGGAAATGGACTATCTCAAGGACTATCAGCTAGAAGATATAATATAATGTAGGTCGCGTACATCGGTTGTTGTCTTGAATGTATGTTGACGATTTGCGTCAGAGGTTTTCCTATTTTTTTGTTACCTGCTTTGGTCAAATACTGGATGGGTTTGTTTCTGGTATTTTGTTTTTGTCACTGTTGTGCAATAATGAAAAATAATGGGTAATTGACCTACTTATTGAATCATGAACAACTCATAATAGTATGAATTGTCAGTTGAAAATTATTCCAGTAGTGTTATCTGTACAGGGTCAAATTAAAGTAGCTAGAGAAACTCTACAGACGTGGTGTCTAGCGATAGGTATCTAAACATAATAAAATAACAAATGATTTAATGTTTTTTTTTGGGCTGCTGGTAGTTTTGATTGTTTGAAGTTAAAGAAAACAGATTTTCCAACTAGAAAATCTGTTTTTTTTTGTATCTCACGCTTGTGAAGCTTACACAAAATACATTTATTTTGTAAATTTATATTTCTAGTGACTACACTAACTGCACTCAATGACCCCACAAAAACAAACAAATAAAATTTCAAAAAAAAACAACGGAGTTGAGCTAGCCAATCAAAAATAACCCTGTATTTCGTCATCTGGGGTGGTGTACTGCTGGGATGCTGAACAAGCTTCAGAATTCCGATACTCATATTTTTTCAAACTCACTGAACAAGAACCAATTTCTAAAACTTAAGTCACACAAACTACAATAAGCAATATTTTCCCTTATATTACTGCTCTTTTATAATAAAAAAATGCGATACTGGATTAAGGAAACAAATAACCTAAACGAAAGAAATAACTTTCGCTGCTTCATAAGCAGCATCATAAAACTAACGCCCTTATTATTTATACGCTCATCAAACCGAGCCCTTTATTGCAACACTATAGCGACCTTATATCGATACCCATTTACCACACGATGAAGGGCAGCTGTTTCAAATATAACTGGCAACCGATATCAAAGAATGTTATTTTAGGTTTTATTTATGTGTAAGCTGTTACATTTCAGGGAGATAGATTTACGTCACAATAATACGACTAAGCGAAAAACTGTCTTTGGGAAACTTTATATTTGTATAGGGTGGCAAGGACATTTACATGCGACTTGTAACCATGAATTCAGCGTCATATTCTAGGACCCCTAGCGTACCCAAAAATTTTTAGACGATTATCAAAAAACGCAAAAAAACAGCTGTTTCATAGTAAAGTGCAAATACGTACGTCAAAATGCATGGAACAATTTTTTTTTAAATAATGATGAAAAATTTCAACGCAGGGGCGTTCAGAATCATGAACTGAATCCATAGTAACAGGTTGTGCGTCGATTCAACTAGCTTCATCTTTCTGACTGACCGACCCTTTGACAATTCAAAAGTACCTGTAATTGGTTTAGTTGAATTAAATGATTTGAGTTTGAGTTTGATGTCCCTGGCACCCTGTATATTTTCACCTGAAAATATTTCATCGTATATTTCACTGTTCCCTACACAGTAAAAGGTGTACTGGAGCGAGCCAGTGTGAAATAAAAGGGGTATGAAGGTCAGTGCCGATGGTACTGCATTATTACTATAATATGCGCGCCGATGGATTTTGTGAGAATAATTTTAGGTAATTGACCTTTGAGGAGTTTGTGTTAAAAGTCTAGAATATTCAGTGAATATTTGGCTATTAAAAATGCAGGCAAGATTTTTAGTGAGACAATAAGAGTTGAATAATAAACAAAATAAATCATTCTATGCATTCAAAATTCAATTAGCTGCATATTTAATCACAAATAACACCCTTCCTAAAAGCTGAATGCATTGGATGGGTGTATTATAATTGCTACCGTGACGTCTGTGACGAACTTTATATAATTTAATTTTTAAGCATTGTTCTCATGTAAGTGACATTGTTTTTTTTTGAGAATAAATATCTTTAAACCTAAATAGCTGCAGACACGAACAGGAAAAAAAGCAGTAAGTGAAGGCACGGTCAAAATAAATGCAATTTAAGTTTCTTTTATCTCATAGTTAAAATATGGAAGCTACAGCCAGCTTTTGACGTGTAACTTTAAGACGAAATGAAAATATTATGAAATGAAAACAACTGAATTACTAACTCAAAAGAAGAGAAAAACTAAAGAAGTTTATTATTTAAGTACTCTGAGAATCTTACAAAGTAGGTACTAGAAGAAAGGAAAGAAAATATAAATCAAAAGCTAACATGAATACCTGACTCTACATCACAATGGAAAATCAAACTATTCACAACTATCCACGACGAACAACGTCGTCCAGATAGCAAAGAATAGCCTCATTCACACCGCTATCTGACAGTAACCGACCTCGTTAGCAAATAATTAATCATTAAAAACCCAGGACCAAGGGAAAATTTAATGAACCTCCTTGATACCTGAATGAAAAATCTGTGAAATGCCAACGATTATGAAATATGAATTATCCCTTTGAGATTCTTTGATAAATTATTGACAATAGAAGAGGAGGAGAGTGGAGCTGTGAATTCCAAGAAACGGAATTTAATATTGAAGTTCCAATTACGGCCTGGCAATTTTTGCTAGTGATTAATGGTTGGGGTGAAAGTTTAGAAGAGTTGTGGTTTATAGTGGATTTGTTTTGTTGTCTGTGTTTTTTTTAGAGTCATGACTTTAAGATCTATTGAAAAGTTGATATATTGCTTTTTGGATTAGAAATATGAATATTATGACGACACGTATACGATTCCTCATGATATGTTTGCTCTTTCTGCTGGTAGTTTCAAAAATATTGTACTCAAAACACTTTGTCAATAGTCATTTTAATATTGATTAAGATTTGCATGCCTTGTAAGTTTTTGCTTTGTTTGCTTTTACTTTTGTTTTACTATTTAACACATGAAATGTTTTCTTGACTTGAATTGTTGTAGTTTGTAGGTTTTAGTTTAAATAGCATGGTTTGTAAAGATTATTATTTTTTATGTGTATGTATTCCGTGGAAAATGTTGTTGGTTACACATTTGGCCGTATGTTTTGTATTTCTTCCTATAAAATGTAATGAGTCACTGTTTGTTTTCCCAAATAAATAAAACAAAAAATAAAAAAAATCCTCTTGAAAAACGTTTATATTATATTCAAAGTCATCTTTGAAGTTGAAATTAATGTTGTTATATAAGAAATGTTATCTGCTGCTGCATCTATTTTCCTATTACTATACACATCGCTATCTATTATGATTCCACCACACTCAAAATGTGCAATTCCCATTCACCGTGTATACCTTACGGAGCGTACTGGAATATAAAAATCAATTGCTTCAAAATTGCATTTCCTAAACCCACGAGATTAAATCTAATACCCCGAATATCCTTGCAATATATGCCGCAACGTCTGAAACGTGCATAGCCTTGTGCATAATATTACTATTTCTGACCCACATCGGGCTAAATTGTTTTTGGTATGATCAAATGTATTTACATATCCATTATCAGAATACTGCCTAATTTTCATCTTTTTATTGTACTAGTAATTGTTCTATCAGCTGTTTTTGGAGTTGATCTGTCTGTCTGGTTTTTGATATACTCGTTCTATGATGGTGACAGTATAATGTCACAACTTTGATCTTGACTTTCCAATGGCTTATTGCCATCTGCAAAGACTTTATAGGACGAATGACATATATTGTCCGAACGAAAAATAAACGCGAAAGTTTGTGAGGAATTGAGGAAGGAAGGATGTTTGTTAATCTTTCACGCAAAAACTACTGAACGGATTTTGGTGATACTTTACAGTAATTTAAAGCATCAGAATAACACATGGAATACTTTTTATCCCGATATTCCCACGGGATTGACACTTATGCGGGTGAAACCGCGTGGCGCTGCTAGTCTATCATACAATTCTGGGAACCGCAAATCGTTTTTGCTTTTGATTTTCGTTAAAATTATATATTTTCGAATAAATCCTCAGTTCGTGGTTATTCTGACTATATGTACGTGATGTGATTAATGTAAGATTAATTTCGAAATGTATCGAGTGGATTGTGATGTGGTTTTGATCATCATTCGGAACGTGTTTCAAGGACGGTTTTGGTGTATTATTATTAATATGACACGTGCGATGTGGGTCTCCGGCTTAAATAATATATTATGTAGAATATATGATAATTGTAATATTATTGAGTTTATACGACAAAGGATCAAAGTAAACTGATGTGATTGTGTCTAATTAAATAATAATATGGATAAGCTTTGTTTTTAAGAGAGAAGAGATTAGCAGCTATTTGTTAAACACTGAAGTTTAATAGTTTCTTTAGAAACATCTGAAATGAGACAGATACATTTAAAATTAAATAACTTCTCGTCCATATTTTTACACGATTAAAATGTAATTATAAAAAAGGCATGCAGAAATAAATAGTAAGCTAGTAAGTTTAAATAAAACAAAATAGTTACCTACTCACTTAGGATTTTTTTAAATCTCGTCGTATATTTTTATACTAAGATACACTGAATACTAAGATAAGTAAATCACTGAAGCATAAACTCGTGGAAAAATAAAAATATAAAATGAATCTAAAGATTTTTTAAACTGGCAGGCAGCACTCACGTAAATTACATTCTATCGATTTAAAAAAGAAACACTCTATGGAAGTCTGCTGGCAGGTAGAATCCGAAATGTTGACATTAAAATCTTAGTGTCAACATTTGAATGAACCTACAAAGTTTCAGAATTAAGCCGACGATTTTGAATTACAAATTCATTTTGTAATTAAGCACTATTTGTCCGTGTTCTTTGGGTTCTGCAAGATGGGTTTTAATTATTTTTGTAACGTTTCTGTGAGACCAACTCTGAATGAGCGCAAAAAACAACCCGTTCCATACATTTTTATAAAGTTAGGTACTATTGAAATTTTGTATGAAACCGCACATATGTGTTTGTTTCTACATTATCCAAAGTAAGACTGGTAGAAAATGCTTATGACGTGAAGTCCTATGTACCTACATAGGAAAACTTGTGTATGAACTTTCCTCCTGGAAACTTATAGACACGTACATCTTTAATTTTACACTCAAAGAAAATGTGAATGTATTTGCACTCAGTATTCAAAGAAAAGTGAATGTCTTCGCACTCAGTATTCTACTGTATGTACTGTGTATTCTTCTCAGTATTCTTCACGGAGTAGAAAATTGAGTGCAAAGACATTCACAAAAAGTGAATGTCTTTGCACTCAATTTTCTACTCCTTTGAGTGTAAAATTAAAGTGGTGCTTATCTGTAAGTTTCTAAAGCCATCACAGCTTTTAATAACATCACATTTACAAGTGTGCCGGAAATGAAAATTCAAAACTTCTCTCAAAGTTTAGTAACAACACTGCTGATATCCAAACTAATATTATAAATGCGAAAGTAACTCTGTCTGTCTGTCTGTCTGTCTGTCTGTCTTTGCTTCACGCCTAAACTACTGAACCGATTTGTGTGAAATTTAGTACAGACATAGTTTGGAACTTGAGAATGGACATAGGATAGTTTTTATTACAAAAAATAAAAAATAAAATAAAATTTATTCCGGACATACAGCGCCATCTATTGGTCAAGAGTCGGTGTCATCTATTGGTGAAGTCACTATTCCACGCGAACGAAGTCGCGGGCAAAAGCTAGTATAATAATAAAACTACTTCGCTTAGTCTAATGCAAAAGGGACTAAACCACTGTTACAAACTACATTGAAACGTGGTTAGTATGCAAATTGGCTTGTGGATTCGAAATTAATAGAAATAGATAATGGGTACAGATTATGTCTAGGTATTGTTATAACGTGGCAATGCTGCCAGCCTTTTGGGCACTGTTTCTGTTGACAGCGATGCGGACGAATTTTTTGATGCCCTATGATTATTTTGATTATTTCACATGTACATATCAAAAAAAAAAAATGTAAATATTTTGGTATTGGTATTATTCTACATGAAAGAATAATATGGCTCAAAAACAATAATAAACTCTGTGCAAATCTTAATAAAACGCTAGCAGACTTAAAATAATAATAAGAATATGTACAAGTATATCAAAAGGAGGGGAAATAATCAAAGGGCATAAAAAAATCGTCCGCATCGCTGTCAATAGAAAACGTGCCCAGGCTGGCAGCATTGCCACGTGGTATGGCAATGATTCTTTGGCCAAAAAATAGGCCAGCCCTCTGGTCACGTGAAGAGTCGACCAACCGCTTGGCGATGTCTCGAAATACTAAGTGGGCACTCGGACCCCATATATAATAATATAGGTTTATTTGTTTGTTTGAGATTTCGTTTGTCCCTGATTTTTGTATCGACATAACATACCATGACATCAGTGACATATCATACCATAACTGCAGAGGTGTATCAAGTTTTTCTGACTGAATAGACAGTTGTGCTGCTGGGGAGTTTGTTGCGCCAGTTCTCCTTCCCAGCGAGAGCACTAGGAAGAGGTGAAGGGCGGGCGATTTGGAGGATTGTCTTGTGTAATTTTGACGTTCGAAAAAAAAAAGGAAAAAAAAATTGGTGGGTCAATGACCTATATCGCCACACTAAAGCAACTCGGGTATAGGAGACTATGCCCAAGTTCCTTTAGCGTGGCAATATTATTGTTACGTTAACACGGTTATCTACGTAATGTTAAAGCGTACCTAACTAATAAAAAAAAAAACATTCCACTGCTTGCATTAGAAAGGTTTTTTACTAGTAATCGAGTTTTTCTGACTTAATCTCTTGTCTCTTAAATAATAAAAAACGATAGTAAAAAAATCCTTTTGTACCTTCACCTAAAAAAGGATACTTAAAAAAAGTTGTTAAAATATTCTTCCGATCTGTTATGAATAGCAAAATGATTACGTATTGTTAAAACTTTCTTTTGTTTTAGTTCACCGTTCAAAAGACTAGGATAATGAAGTAAGGCTTTGTAAGATTTAATTTACTTAAGTAAAGATTCAGTTACCATGCCAACGAATTGAGGTGAAGGTTTATGTATAGGCTATAATCCACCAATCCGCATTGGGCCCGCGTGGCTAACTGCTTCTCACGATTCTAGTAAATCAGATTCACTTTCAGAACTTCGGCTTTTTTTTCGAAGTAGGGCATTGAAGTAGTTCATGCGATCCACATTTCGTCATGTTAAATCATCACACACATTTCGCCATGTTGTTGTGTTTTATTTCTTGTTTTGATTGTTTTTTTTATTTAGTTATGTATAATTGCATGCTGCACTGGTTAACGTCATCATGTTAACGCCGGCTGCCGCTGAAAACCAGCGCTGGGGCTCTGTCTCGTTTAGGGTCTTAGCATTATGCTGAGCGATGGCCGTTTTGCAGGAATGTGACGCATGTTTACCCCCAACCTGTTGTTTTTTTTTGTGTGTTTATGTTCTTTTTTATGCTTCATGTTTGCCGCAAATAAATGCATTTTCTTTCTTCTTTATTTCTTTCTTTCCATGTGTGAGGCGAGCCTATTGCAATTAACCGGGCACGAATCCAGAATTTCGTAATTAAAACTTGCAACATTTTAGGGGCCATACTTTCACTTTTTTAGAGGCTTACGTTTGATCACTACTGCACGTGTAATGCTATTCTGTAATCATTTATCCGTGAAAACTTAGGTGAGTGAGCTGTTAATCCCTAGATTCCCTAACGTCAGGTAGGATGAGAGTTCACTTCAAGCTGAATTCACCTACATGTTCATGGTGAGATTTTTGCAGAATATACAGACTTACATAATATGTTATGTGTGTGTTATCCCTAATAACTAACAGAAATATTTAAAAAAAAACGACATTATGCTGAGCCTAAGTGTGCCTGTGTTACGTGCAATTTTACACCAGGGAAGCAGCTTTGTGACCAAAAAATTGGCTATAGTCTGCAAGAGCGATGAAGTCTAATACATAAATTAAAAATTCTCATTGGCTCATGCATCCATTTAAATAATAATGCGCGAGAGCATACGTGGGCAAAATATGCAGGTTTTGTCATAGGAAAGCTTCATAAATATTCACCACGCGGTATTATGAAACAGACAAAATTAAAAAAAAAAAACATAGGTACTCGTATCACGAAAATTAATGAGAAGTAAAATACTCAATTACAAACGTTATTATAACCACAAACTTACTGAAATAGCTGTGTTGTAGTTTGTAGGAAATATTTTATGGTTGCTTAGAATATTATCTATCTATACATATAATAAATTTGTAGAAAAGTGGTGTCTGTACAATGGAAATATATTAAAAAAAAGTAGCAGAGGATGTTATTATATCGATGCCGAACCCGAAATTGTAATTAATTTTTTTTTTGTCTGTTTGTCTGTTTGTCTGTGTGTTTGTGCACGCTAATATCAGAAACGGCTTATTCGATTTATATGCGGTTTTCATTAATATATTGTAGTAAGCTTCACTTAACAGTTAGTGTTTATTTCATGTCAATCGGTTCATAAATAAAAAAGTTATGACAATTTAAAGAATCACGGCGAACATTTGTTAAGGTATTCTATCAGAGTACGTACAGGCCTCGCGCCTGCGTGTCTATGGGTATATAAAGCGCGCTGAGAGCCGCGCCGCTGCCCCCCATCAGAGCAGGAATCCCTCAGGGCTCCGTACTCGCCCCTCTCTTATTTACGCTGCTCACTAGCGACATCCCTAAAGATGCTAAGTCCCAATTGGCTCTGTGCGCCATATCCAACTACGACTTCATCTCCAAACCGCAGTCAATAAGTTGGCTGCTTGGTTCAGGAAATGGCGAATCGAAGTCAACCCCGATATGAGTCAAGCGGTGTTCTATTCGAGACCCAGACGACAACCCACCCCCCCTCCACCTATCACCATGTTCGGCAAGCCGATCCCTTGGGAAAAGCGAGCCAAATACCTTGGTGTCTTCTCCTTCTCCTCACCTTCTCAGAGCACATAAAGACGGTCGGTTCGCGCGCCTCTTTCGCTCTAGGCTGCCTTCATTCCGTCCTCAATGAACGCATCAAGCTGTCACTCAAGTGCAAAAAGCGCCTGTACACAGCATGCATCCGTCCCATAATGACTTACGCTTGCGTAGTTTTCGCTCACGCAAAGCCCCGTCACATCCATAGGATGCAAACCCTGCAGAACCGATTCCTCCGCAAGGCCACAAACTCCCCTTGGTTCGTTCGCAATGAGATCCTCCATGTTGATCTCAAGATCCACACTATCCAGCAGTAAATGAAACGCCTCTCCAAGCGTTTCTTTGCCACAGCCGCTAATCACCCCAACCCTCAGATGGTCGCCAACTACACCCCCTCCAAACTCAGTAAAATTCGCCGTCCAAGGCATGTTCTCGACGACCCCGATGACCCCATAACCCTCCTCCAGGAGAGCGATAGGGCAGTACAGTATACAAACACAAATTACCGACATTCCGACCTCGCCGCCGAGGTCCCTCGCGACGCCCCCAAGTAAATTTTCCCCCCTAACCCTTGCCCGCTGAAGTGCCAGCCCGCGTCGTAGCTGAGCCTGTAGCTTTAAATTCCCCGACTGAGACCTCTGAGTTTGTTTCGGCCTTTCTTCTCAGAGATAGTCCTAGGAAACGCCGCGCTCATCAAAGCATTAATACTACTAATTCGATCCAGCCTGTCCCCTTGCTGCTGTCTCCCAGCGACGCCCTAAGCCAAGGTTCGTACCCCACAGGGGGTGCCTTTAGCGTGCAGTCGCTTAGTATTAATCTAGATGTAGCCCTGGCTGGAGGCTTTAAGTATTCCTAAGGCAACCACAGAATAGTCCGGTAAAGTAGTCACGTCCTCTCAAGGAAAAAAAAATGACTGTTTGCATATTTCATTTATTTATATTTTAGGGTTTGTAGGTTAAGTTCTTTTTCTTAATTTTCTTTAAAATAATTGTTTACGATAGTACGTGTTTACTAAATAACTGTGTGTTAAGTAGTAAGTACTATTTTATTGTAAGAATGCCTCGAAGAAGATCCAACCTCTCCCAATGTAGCAAAAATGCTCGAACTAATCTCATCCTTTTAGGATGAGATTAGTTCGATCACAGGAATCTGAAGAAGGTCGTGAGGCAAGGCTTTCTGCAACTCGGGAACATCAGGCTAGGTTTCGTGCTGCAGAAACTTCGACTCAGCGAGAATCTCGACTGAGTTCAAATCGTTCTCGAATGATGACAACTCGAAATAGGAAAAAAGGGGAACAACGAAAGGCACGTGTATCTGTCGATCGCGAAGCTCACGCGCTATCGCGTGAGTCTGAGACTTCTGCGAACCCATAATGCTTCTTAGAAATTTAAGCCCCCCAAAACTTTGCAATGGCACCAGGTTAAAAGTGACCAATTTACAACGAAATCTGATAGAAGCAGAGATTTTAACAGGGTGTGGAAAAGGTGAAAGTGTTTTCATTCCTCAGATTCCTCTCATTCCAAACAATTTTCCATTTAGTTTTAAACGAGTCCAGTTTCCAGTCAGCCTATGTTTTGCGATGACAATTAATAAAGCAGATCTAAGTATCAGCTGTTTCTCGCACGGTCAGTTGTATGTGGCTCTGTCACGGGTTAGCAATCCTAGGAGCCTGTATGCTTTCATCCCCGATGGCCATACGTCAAATATCGTATACAGAGAAGCATTACTGTAAAGTAAATTTTTTGCTACCCAAACGACGGTATATGTAATTCAAAATATGCTGCCCGAAAAGTCACTATTCCACGCGGACGAAGTCGCGGGCACAGCTAGTAATAAAATATAACTACTTACAGCCAACCTTGTAGGTGTAAGTAATTTCTTCCCTGAGGCATGACGTTATTTATGTCTTGCTAAAAATAGCTAGAGAATGACTTGTTTAAAATAAAGGAAATATACAAGATGGACATCGACGCGCAAACTGTAATCATGAATTCGACAAAATAATGATTCTAGAAAATATTTTTCAACGGACATAAAAAAAAAACAGTTGTTTCATAGAAAGAAAAGTGCAACACCTGAGCGGTCAAAATGTATGGAACAGCAATTTTTGTTTTTTATAAACGAAAAATTTCAATCATGGAGTAATCATGGTCTGAATCCATAGTAACCAGTCGCGATGTCCCTACTACTCTGTATAGGTAAAATTTTAGTGTGACGTCACGTGGAACTTTAACGAGCAATATCTTCATCATTTTTTAAATAATTGACAAAAGAAAAAATGCGGTTCCAATATTTTTAATTAGATTTTTTTAGGCATCTAGCCTATTGTAATCTATACTTATAATAAATCTGTAGAAGTGAAAATTCTGTACATTGAAAATATCAAAAAAATAAATGGCAGGGGGTGTTACTAGACCGACACCGAACCCAAAAATGTGATTAAAAAAATTTTTGTCTGTCTGTCGGTCTGTCTGTCTGTCTGTCTGTCTGTTTGTTCAGGCATCACGCAAAAACTACCGGTTCGATTACGATGAAACTTGGTATAATTATTCTTTAATATCCTGGGCACCACACTGGGTACTTTTTATGCCGTAAAAGTATATACAATAAAAAACAAACTTAATTTTGCGGTTCGATCCCTAGAACCGATTACTCTTCCAACCGCAAATAATAAGTTTGTCGTAGATTACGTCACCCGCAATGCACAGCTATCTATACATATAATAAAACAGTAACGAAAGAAAAACTGTACATTGAGAATTTTCGAGAAAAAATAAGTGGCTTTTGTTAGAAAAACGTAACTGATGACAAAAAGTGACTTTTTAGAATTTTTGTCTGTTTGTCTGTTTGTCTGTTTGTCTGTGTGTATGGTACGGCTTCACGCCAAAACTACTGGATAGATTGAATTGAAATTCAGCAAAAATGTTCTTTGTAAACCAAGGAAGGCTTTAGGCTACATATTATCACGCCGTATGTTATAGGAGGTAAGCAATATTGATTTTAAAAGGTTTTTGTTCGTAATTTAATGCACAAAATAATTGAATGCACAAAATGACATGTTATTTATTTAGTAAACCATAATTTAACTCTGGAAACATATTATCACGCTATCACCTACGGGGGAGGAGCTGTGAATCTTTATTTTTCTTACCTACGTATTCTGTCACAGCGTGTAATCTAACGACGCATATTTAAATGTTGTTTTTGAGTAAGCCATGCTATTATCTAGCTTTACACTATAAAAACTACGCCATTTAAGTAACTTGGGCAGAGAAACATAGTTTAATTAATGTTAGTAGTATAATGAAAATTTTGAAGCAGCGCCATCTATGAGATTTCATAAAAATCAAATCAAGTTACATGTTAACACTTTTTGGAAATTAATTATTTAAATTTGATCATGTTGGCGAGGTTAGTAGTTAGTTATTCTTAAAATTCATAGATGGCAATGTGCATTTTCTTCATAAAAGTTGTATGGTATAGTTCGTTTCGACAAATTCAAGTTCCAACAAAACCCTCAAAATCTTGAGCAGAGTTGAGGAAGACAATTTAAAAAAACACGCTCTGTGAAGTCGACCAGTTTGCCAGATCCCTTACGAATGACGAGGTGCCTTCATATTACACGTACGACGAGCAAAGGGGTGTATTTAACCGACTTCGACGAGGAGGTGCTGTGGAAGGCTTTCCGGGAAATTTCAAGGACACCGCATTGGGTAGGGTTTATACCGTGCATCCGAATAATGGCGAATGCAATTTTCTGCGGTTGTTACTTCACACTGTCCGAGGCCCAACGTCTTTCGCCTTTCTGAGGACATTTGATGGCGTGGAGTATCCCACTTACCGCGCAGCCTGCGTAGCACGTCACCTTCTCGACGGTGACCAAAATTGGGATTACACCCTCGCGGAGGCGAGCGTCAGTGACAGTCCCAGCTGCATGCGTCATCTGTTTGCCGTCATCTTGGTGTTTTGTGGAGTCGCGAACCTGGTAGCTTTGTGGGAGAAGTATCGCCATCATCTGTCTGAAGATTTTCTACGAGCTTTGAGGCGTGTTACTGGAGATGAAGTCGAAGTAACTGATGAACGCGTGCTGAACACCTGTCTCAGTTCACTTCAAGATGTGGTCATTTCTATCGGCGGCAATCCACTGATCAAATATGGGTTATCAGCTCCCACATCATCACCGTATAAAGACCGTGGAAATCGGGAGTATAACGCTGAGACAAATTACGATCCGGGCGAAATGACCACCATACGAAATGACTATGTCGCTTTGTTCTCTTCAGAGCAAAAACACATTTATGACACCGTCCTTGAAAGCGTTGGGCAAAACCAGGGTAAAATGTTTTTCTTGGATGCTCCTGGTGGAACAGGAAAAACATTTGTTACCACTGGCATACTTGCAGAGGTCAGGAGGCAAGGCAAAATTTCTATTGCTGTAGCGTCGTCGGGAATCGCTGCCACACTACTTCCGGGCGGCAAGACAGCACATGCCATGTTTAAAATTCCCATCGATTTAGAGAGCGCCGAAACGCCTGTTTTTGGTGTGTGACGTAACAGCAATAAGGGACACGTGCTCAAGGATTGCTCTCTGATCGTATGGGATGAGTCTACGATGGCCAATAGGAAGGCAGTTGAGGCCGTGGACAGAACCCTGCAGGACATCCGCAGGAACGAACATTTGATGGGTGGTGTCATAGTTCTGTTCAGTGGCGATTTCCGGCAAACGCTTCCCGTGGTGACGTGGGGATCGAGGGCTGACGAGGTGAATGCTTCGTTGAAACGATCTTCGTTTTGGTCACGAGTTCGTACGCTGCGCTTGACCATTAATATGAGAGCTCAGCTCGGCGGCAATGCATGTGCTCAAGAATTCTCCGATGTCCTTCTAAGTCTTGGCGAAGGCACTCTACCAGAAGAGAGAGGTGCACAGGTGGTGCTTCCAGAGTCTCTCGGTAGAGTGGTATCCGGCTTAGAAGAACTCATTCGCTGTGTGTACGGGGACATCAGTCGTATACTGCACCAGCAGAATTCTTGGGTGTGTGAGCGGGCCATTTTGACGCCCAAAAATAATCAGGCTGCAGCAATTAACAAATGCATTCTCTCGGAAATTGAGGGGAATGAAGTGGTCTACACCTCGATAAACACTGTTGTCGAGCAAGATAACGCCACACATTATCCTGTGGAATTTCTGAACTCCCTGTCAGCAAGTGGACTTCCAGCGCATACCATCAAGCTGAAGGTCGGTGTCCCGATTATGCTTCTTCTGTACCTAGCTCCTCCGAATTTGTGTAACGGGACCCGCCTTAAAGTCATCTCGCTCCACAGACACACCATTGAGGCGGAAATTCTTACGGGTTGTGGCGTCGGCGAGGCAGTATTTATACCACGCATTCCTTTCATACCTCATAACTACCCGTTCCAGTTCAAGCGCGTACAGTTCCCCGTGAATGTTTGCTTCGCGATGACCATCAATAAGTCGCAGGGGCAGACACTGAGGGCAGCGGGTGTCGACCTCAGGACGAGTTGCTTCTCACACGGGCAACTGTACGTCGCTTGCTCTCGCGTCACCAATCGTGACTCTCTTTACATTTTGGGTCCTGGCAGCATAACTACCAACGTAGTTCATAGGGAAGTGTTGTAAGGTATGATACCTTTGTACGTATTTTTACTCTTTTGTGTCCTGGAATGTATTCTTGCATTATTTTCTCTATTTCCTTCAGTCACATCTTATGACTGAACTCAGCAGGATTCCCATATAACTCTCTTCACTTGCTTCGCTTCACTTGCTTCGCAAAAAAACTTATATTTTAATGCAATTTTAAAAGTTGTTTACTTATAATGCTATAGCGACACTGGCATCTTAGGTATTTTTGGTGCTGTAGAGCCTTCACGCAGACGACGTCGCGGGCAGCAGCTAGTTAATAATAAGTATGTAAAGTTGTCGAAAATTTACCACTGCCGGGACAAAAAGGGGTAATTCAGTTTTTAAGGGGAGGATTTGAACTTGAAACTGTATGTTACATTTTCACGCCTAAACCACTGAACTTCTGATTTGGCATAGAGATAGATGGCATCCTGGGGAAGCACATACATTTTATCCTGTTAGCACGTTCCCGTGGGATAATTTCCGACATCCACGCGGGCGAAGCCGCGGGCAGAAGCTAGTTGATAATAATTATGTAAATTAAAATTCATGACAAGTTGATGCTCTTGTCATTTGTTGTTCTTGTATACCAACCATTTTTGTCATGTAAACGTATTCACAGATAAAATTGCTTTCAGAATTCTTATAATAAAGATATTCATTACCAAATGCGGGGATGAGCTGCGGGGTAACTGCGTAATACACTATCAGTAACAATGGGTTTCATTTTGACAGTTCAACAACATTCATTGCGTTATTTACGTTGTTCAGCAGTCACATTTTTCGAACATATGAAGCAATAGATTACAAATCCGCTTGAGTGAATTGAGAATGTTTTGCTGAATCGTTCAAAATGATTCAGATTAAGATTTATAGTGTGTTACGCAATCAGGGTGCTGGATGAGACTCGCACAGACCAGGGAAGCATGGCACAAAAGGCCACATACTCAGCGGTGGGTGGAACAAGGCTGGTGATGATGATGACTCATTACTAGAAGCCGCAATTGGTAATTAAAACAAATACCCAAACCTTTGATCAATAATAGTACTAGATTCCCGATAAACGCTTCAAAAACGGCCCGAAAAAGAAGACCACAAATACTTTTGTGGTCTTATTTCAAACTAGCTTCTGCCCGCGGCTTCGCCCGCGTGGATGTCGGAAATTTACCCACGGGAACGTGCTAACAGGATAAAATGTATGTGCTTCCCCAGAATGCCATCTATGTCGCGGGACCTTTGTGGCTAATTACAATAGAAAACCAATTGTGTCTCATTAGTGGTGATTAAGAGGGTACCTATATGATATCTTTACCTAAGTACCTAACTAATTAAAAAAAAAAACTCAATAACAGAAAATTAAATACCTACCTACCTAAATAAACCTATTTCTGATGATAACTAATCTAAACTCAATAAATAAGCAAAATCCCTAAAAACTAATATCTATACGAATGACTAAACCTACCTAACAGTATTATAAAATAACCTACGGTCACTACGTACACTATCAAATATACTACCTATACTTTAAAATTAAAATCTATACCTACGACTCATATAAAAATAAACCTAAATAACTCTAAAAACTAAAAGGAATAAAAATGAACTCCACTGCGGGTGACCCAACCTACGACAAACTTAGTATTTGCGGTTGGTACAGTACAGACAGTGGTAATCGGGTATAGGGATCGAACCGCAAAATTAAGTTTGTTTTTTATTGTATATACTTTTCCGGGATAAAAAGTACCCAGTGTGGTGCCCAGGATATTAAAGAATAATTATACCAAGTTTCATCGTAATCGAACCGGTAGTTTTTGCGTGATGCCTGAACAAACAGACAGACAGACAGACAGACCGACAGACAGACAGACAGACAAAAATTTTTTTAATCACATTTTTGGGTTCGGTGTCGGTCTAGTAACAACCCCTGCCATTTATTTTTTTGAAATTTTCAATGTACAGAATTTTCACTTCTACAGATTTATTATCTTATTTCAAATTTCAAATTAGTATGTTTTTAACCTTATTACTTAGACTTTAAGTTTCATTTTAGAATATATGACTGAAAATTTAAAAATAGAATGATTTTATTTTCAAGCGACATTTTAAATATATTTTGCAATGGTAATTAAACTTTATGTTTAAGCATTAAGGTTTATAACAAACTGAAGTTGTTAATATTATTAAACTTTTTTCTACGAAATGTAGATGTTTACGTGTGTGCAAACGTGGCCACTTGAGCGACTGATTTTTGTTCCTGATCCCTAATCTAGTACTATTATTGATCGAAGATCCAAACAGTACCAATTTATAGCAGCTGAAATAAAAATCGGACGGTGTTCCATCGAAAAACAAAGATACGTACGCAAGAGAGAATTCCAATTTATGTTTGGACGTAAAACGCAAACTTGTGGGTGACAGGTGTTGGGTCGTAATGAAACTGTATACGGCTGGGTACAGTCTGTCGCGCAGATTTGGAATAAGGGTTTTTGTTATTGTTTTAAGTAGGTATTAGTGTAGATTATATACAGGACGGGCATCGACGTGCAACCCGTTACCATGTATTTAGTACAGACGCCAACCGATGAAAAATTTCTACGCTAGAATCATGTGCTGAATCCATGGTTACATTGTTTGCGCGTCTATGTTATGTCTATGTCTATTACCTGCCACGCTGTTTAAGTAGAGATTATTAGTGAAGAGGACAGTCACAGAATCTTGATTGTTGTTTTTTGTTTGTGTCGAATCATATGTTGCAATGGTTTATTTTATTTCTTGTTTTGATTGTTGTTTTTATTTGTTTATGTATAATTCCATGCTGCACTGGTTAACGCCATCACGTCAACGCCGGCTGTCGCTGAAAACCAGCGCTGGGGCTCTGTCTCGTATAGGGTTTTAGCATTATGCTGAGCGATGGCCGTTTTGCGTGAATGTGACGCACAACTAACTTGTTTTTTTTTGTGTACTTATGTCCTTTTTTACGCGTCATGTTTGCCGCAAATAAATGCATTTTCTTTCTTTCTTTCAAAAAATGTTAGCAGATCGGCTGTGTCGTGTCAAAATAAACTTAGGTAGGATATTCACGATTGATGTAAATCTCTTATCTCGGTAAGGAACGGTATGGTATATAGAATGTTGCCGGGAGTTTTAATCAAAGTCATGCCAATCATTCTAGGGATAATTACATGCTAAAGGATACCTGACGTTCGAAAAGTGCTGATTTTCAGCCTAATTTGAATAAATGACTTTTGATTTTGATCTCACTGCAATACATCGCGGGCTGCTTGGGGGTTTTATTTTTGGCATGAGCGTGCGTGTCTATTTAGTCCGGTCAATTTAGACATCCAAGGTTACAAAAATTCACACTCGGCTGAAAATTGGTAGGATTGTTCAAAACACTATTACAAATGTGAAAAGTCCTCATCGATCCGACACCTGGAAAAAAAAATTATTTACTTAAAAATTGTAGATCAGATAATTATCTAAGAAAAATGTCTAAATACTTTTTTTCATAAGAGATAATTAATCTACAATTTTAGTCTGGGCTAATTTTATGATAAAACTTACTGTTTTGCTGAAAATCGTGATAAACCCGTTTTTGTGACCTTTGACCCCGTACAGTTTTAGTACATTTTTTTTCCCAGGTGTTGGATCGATGAGGACTTTTCACATTTCACTTATAATAGTGTTTTAAACAATCTTACCAATTTTCAGCAGAGTGTGAATTTTTGTAACCTCACCCCTATTTTATGGTCTAATTTGACCGGACTAATTAGCATGCATTTGTTTTACATGGAGGTGACATGAGGTACCGAGCTAAACCGCGACGGCGAGGCATCGGAGTGAGGCATCTTTGGCATGTAACTACCCTAATTCATACAGTATAACAAAGAGATTTAAGAGATAAGGTACATGATAATGACTTCGTAATGGTTCTACATCCTTCAAAATTGATCGTGAATGCGTTGTTTTAGATGTAGCTGCTGGTTACGGTTTAGAGAATTATGGAGATACTAGGAGCGCCCCTCGGTTTTACCCGAGATCAAGACGTCTTGATGTCGTGGGAATATCGGGATTAAAGGTATCCTATGTGTTAATTCTGGTTATAAACTATCTGTATGCTAAATTTCATTCAAATCCGTTTAGCCGTTTTTGCGTGATTGAGTAACAAACACCCAAATATATAAACAATATAATATAATATATATATTTTTTAAAATATATAAACTTTCACATTTTAATATTACTTAGTAGGATTAGTAGGATAACAATAATATTTACCGATAAAGTCATCTTGTAACAAAACTCTGTGTACAAGATAATTAGAATGATGTTCGATAATGATATCATCGATATACTTCTGTGCTAATTGGCTTAATTTTTTTCCGTTTGCTAGCACTGTTATTTTTTTGTTAAAACGGATTGCTCCTAATCTCTAAATATATCGTGAAGTTCCTTCATTGATGTATAGGGACTATGAAGATAACCAGAATAATGACGATATTCTGGTTTTAAAAACGACCCAATTACCGGCTGACCTTCAAAGAACCTTCAAAAATTGAAACCTTCTTGTCATGTCGCTGCTCAGTCATCCAACATAACCCTACACACAAAATCTACAGGAAAAGGAGGGGTTGTCTATTTTTAGCCCAGAACGACATCACTAGGGTCGCATACCCATTTGAGCATAAAATATTTTACGCACGTGGCAACACCGTCCAATTAATTCGTATTTCGAAATAAATCATTGGTTTTACTGGCAACTCAATATAGAGTTGAGTCTAAATTAATGGGGACAGCTTAATTTCCGATTGTCGATTGTTTATATTTATTGGAGTCAACTGTTTTAATTATTTCGTTGCTGTTTTGTTGCTGGTCTGTGCGTAGTAGAGAGTTTGATATTTATCTAGACTATAATAGGTAGTACCTAGATTTCGTAGATAGGTAGGATATAAAGATTATTGTAATCGATATGTTAATTGAAATTCCTGACGAAATTACGTCCTTGTCATTGACATGTGTTGTGTATCAACCATTTTTTGTCGTTCCTCGTATATCTTCAAATTGGTTCACAGGTAAAATTGGTTTCAAAATTCTTGTGATAAAACTTATGAGAAAAGTTTCGAGCATGCTGATCCTTGGCGCCGTGCGAGCTTCACGAGTGTGATAACAGGCATATTCGATGACCTGTATCCGAATGCGTCATGCTCTGACGTGTACACAAACCCGTGTATTGAATGTGGATGGATTTAGGGCAGATCCACCCCGAGTACTGAATGTCGATGGCTATAAGAGTAGGGGAAGACCGAAGAAACGATGGATGGAATGTGTGAATGATGATATGGTTAGAAAGGGGGTGACTACCGAGATGACGACTAATAGAGAAGTATGGAAGAAAAAGACATGTTGCGCCGACCACAAATAAATTGGGATAAGGGCACTAGAATCATGACTTATTACCAAACGTGGGAAAGACCTGGATGAGACTCGCACAGACCAGGGAAATATGGCACAAAAGGCCAGATACTTAGCGGTGGGTGGAACAATACACTACCAATGATGATGATGACTCATTACCAAAACTAGTGATTGTTAAATAAAACAAACCGTTTAAGTAATAAGATCCGCACAAACTCAAACAAACTAAACAAAACACAAATAAAAAACAAAGGAAGAACAAATCTACTTCTTATTTATTTGTTTATAAATAAATAAGAAGAACAAATCTAAACCGATGTCTTTGAGATTGAATTAGCCGTAAGAAGTCTAGTCTCCCTAGCCTGGTCTCGCTAATACAGTCTCATCTATCAAGATTATGTTTCAGTCAGTGAATCGGGTCGCCTGCAGGCCAACTTAGCCGCAAGCTTCAAGTTATCACTGTTGCCTGATTGTTTTGACGTGTGACTGAAAAATAGATAAATAATAGGTAAATGGCAAATGCATATCCTGAGAGGTGTGGCTTAGAGCTATACTCCAAAGATTAGGCATTTTATGCGGAGGTTGCTTAGGTAGGAAACATAGTTTCCAGTCTGGTCATCCTTTGTTTTAATGATAGGTATTATTTTTATATCAATGTTAGGTACTAACTCTATAATATAAGCTGCCTGTAATACTAGCAAAATATGGTTCACTGTTTTCCGAAATAAATGAATTTAAATTTAAATGCACTTAAGTATATCTTTTTTTTTTCAGGAATTTTAAAATGGGTGCCATTCGTGAGAAAATCAGCGCGTTCTAGAACCAACTTTTCGAGGACATGTGACATCCACTAACCTGCTGGACCCGCGTGGTGGATTCCGGCCCGCTCACAGAGAAGAGACCTGAAGGCCAATTCTCGTAAATTAAAACGTACAAAATCTAGTCGCAGTCTCATCTCAGCGACAAACAAATGTCAAGAACTTGTCAAAATGTAGGGAAATTAGAAGTACTTTTTGACAGATTGAGACTGAGATCAGAGGGGCAATTCTCGTAATTTTAATAACGTTCACAGTCTGATCTGAGTCTCGATCTGTCAAAAAATACTTCAAATTTCCCTACATTTTGACAGGTTTTTGGCATTTGTTTATCGCCAAGATGAGACTGCGACTAGATTTTGAACGTTTTAAATTACGGGAATTGGCCTTCAGACTGTGAACGGTCTTAAAATTACGAGAATTGCCCCTCTGAGCTCCAGCAGGGGCAACACTTTTGGCTGATCATGGATACGTTGTGTACCAGAAAGTTGATTAATATGACAATTAGGGCTGGTTTATCCAACGCCAGATAATTTTATCAGAGGAATAATTTTGAATTTTTAATAGTTTTTCCATACTAGAACTGTCAGACGTAAATTTTATCCCACGAATAAAAATTATCTGTCGATTGAAAAATCAGCCCTAAATCTCCGATTTTGGTGAATAAAAATGACTTGTTTCTTTTTTTCATATCCGTATCGCCTCCTTAAATAAACCTAGGTACAGACGCCAGCAGGTCAAGCTACCCGAAACTGTCAAATTTTCCCAATCAACGTTGAACCTTAATGCTTTAGCGATAAAGTTGAAAATAGAAATTTGACAGATCGTAGTGGCTTGATGTGCTGGCGTCTATACATTATTACTTTGTATTTTTAGTATTCATGTTTATTTTTCACTAATACAGTCTCATCTATCAAGATTATGATTCAGTCAATGTATCGGGTCGCCTGCAGTGCAACTTAGCCGTAAGCTTCAAGTTATCGCTGTTCCTCGGTTACGGAGCTGGTTTTGACGTGTGACGGGGATGTACTGGGATATAGATTATTTAATAGGCTTCGGTAAATACATTTTTCTCATGCCATGGAACGATCACTGCTGCAATTATAGGTACGGCCAAAAGGAGCGATCGTCAGTTTTATACAGCGTTAAATTTTGATCGTTTTAATCCTTAAAATGGGTCATCATTATGAACAACTTTTACTACGGGACCAACCTTGAAATCGTGAAATAAAATCAGTTGATCCATAGATTTATGTTCGCATAACTCGACATAATGTATGGATCAACTGATTTTTTTTGGATGGTACAACGGCCTCTTAGTAAATAGGATCGTTTATTAAAAAAAAAACTACTTAAATAAAAAAAATATATAAACCCACTTTAATTTTCAAGAATAACTTAAAAACTTATCTCCCCTTCTGCAGCACATTCATATTTTTTTTCTAAAATAAACTGGCACTTATCTAGTTTAACACTTTATTCAACAATATTTGCATAAAAAGTGATCTTGGCACTGAATCCCAAACCATTTAAGCTTTCGGTGAACCAACTTATAAAAATTTAAAACTACTGAGTTGACTTTAAAAATATTTTAAATTCAGTTTTCAGAAACCGTTTGAGCGGCGTTATACAGTAAAACAAAGATTTTATAAAAACAATTTGTTTGAATGCTTTGCTTTTTGAATTCACTTTGAATCTGCTTCTGAAATATTATTTCTAGCTTGTCTGAGTATATTTATGTCTGATATTAAAGGAATACCATTATATTACAAAAGGAGATCGAACTTCTAGCAAGCAACCAAAATCAAAATATTTTATTTCACATAAACCTACATGGGCACTTATGAAACGTCAGAAGCTAGATGCTCGGTTCCATTGGTCTTTTCCTATGGAGAAGAGAAGGCAAGAAACTTCACGGTTACTCTTTTAAAAATAATTGGCTTTCACAATGTTTTCAAATTACAGTAGGTATGGGTGTACAGCGTAGGCGTGTCAACAAGTACCAAGTACTTGATAAAATAAAAAATGGTCTACAGATCTAAAGTCTACAAGTGGCCTTGTAGACTTTAGATCTGTAGACCATTTTTTGCAATCCGAACTTTATTTAAAAAATGACAACTAGCTCTAGATTAAATAATCAGTTTTGTTTAAAGAACTTCATTTTTATTTAGGTTTTAAATTAAAAAACTGGCTCGATGTTTTTATCCGCGTCTACAGTTTGATAAAGACCTTATTTTATAATTAAACCAATATGGTTTATGCAATCTTTCAGAACATCTTTCTTTGCACGGTTGGCGCAGTGGTTAAGCGATTGACTGCTGCGCTGCATGTCGCGGGTTCGATTCCCGCACGGAACAAATATTTGTATGACCTACATGTATTTGTTCCGAGTCTGGGTGTTTTAAAAAAAAAAAAATGTATATAAGTAGTTTATCAGCCATCTTGTTACCATAACACAAGCATTAGGTTGCTTAGATGGCGCTGTATGAAATGTCCAGGGGATATTATTATATTATAACTTTCAAACCGCCTATTATAAAGCTGTATTATATAAAAGCTGTACCAAATATGCCTGGCTCTCTCGCAATTAATCCTGCTACGAACTAGCTATGAGTACTATTTTGCCTATGCTTTATGTTTGTATGGTTTTAAGCCAAGAAGTATAAAAGTAAATTGAAGAGAATTGCCTGAATTGCTCTGGATTGGTGGATCTGGCTTCTGGTCAAACTCCAGCGAATGATAATATAAATGTTTGCATGCCGAATGGTGAAATATGACTGAGCTTTAATGGTGTATTATCCGTATTTGCAAAATAAATGTCTCATCATCATCATCAGCCAGTCAGACTGCTGCCCATAAACCTGTCCAATTGCACGCCATTTAGCTCGATTCTCGGCAACTCTCACCCAGCTGCTACCAGGCACCCTGCAAACATCGTCGCTCCATCTAGCTTAAGCGCGTTTTAACAAGCGTTTATATAAAAAAAAATCTTTATTGTAAAAAAAAAAAACAGTAAAATATATAGGCGACGCACTAATTTAAAACGTATACAGTTTTCTAAAAACCACAGCCTTTCTTAAGAATTCCCTTAAATAACAATCTGCCAACCTGATTGGCTATTCAATTTCAATAGCAATAGCTAACTAACTAATTACAGACCCACGGCATTACAGCACAGTCAACTTCAGCCAGCATCCAGGCAGTTACAGGTTTTAATAGAATAAGTTGGTAGTTAGCCTCACCTTCACGGAACTGTAGATACTCGTATGTTGTAGGGGTAATTATATTTTAGGTCCGGTGAGGCAGAACGTGTCTATGTATAGAGTTGACTAGATGAGCAAGTATGGGAATAAATGCATTTTAGTCTGCTGTAAAAGTATTTTTATTACATGTTCAGTGCTCCGTACGGGTCAGTAGATCAAGTTAAGCTACGCTTGCGCGTCTTCACCTATCAAGACCCCTCCGCTGCTGAAATGCTTTTTTATAGATAGACCTCAAAGATCATTAATTTTGATAAGGCATAAGGAACCAAATAAAAAACTGTAGTTCTGAATACTAATAATTAGGTATTTCTTGTTAATCAAAGTTTCAGTGCTGAAAACCCACTTGAAACTAGGTACGCTACGGTCTAGTTAATGCATAAGCACTGTTAACTTTGAAATTTATGAAGCTGTGCTTCTGATTTATTTAATTCTACTGTAAAAGTTATTTTACTGCAATGCGAGATTGGTTTGAAGTATAAAGATTGACTGAGAGGCTTCTGCACCAAAGAGTACGATGCCCGCCCGGAACATAATAGGGTATTTGTAAGTCATACAGACGTACAAATATTTGTTCTCTATTTCTCTAATAGTTGGTTCGGTTGTGGGTGTCTGCGCATGTGTGTGTTGTGTCTGCAAACACATCTTTACACTGCAAAGATTTCTTGCTGGCTGTATGTTTGCGCAACTTTGTACTAATTCCATTTTCTAACGACTATCTTCCCTGATGTTACAGTGTGTACCTTATTGGTGTAGTTGGTTAATCCATTTTAGTTGGTTTTGACTGTAAAGCGGAAGTGTGACTGCAACTTATGTAGCTTTAATTATTTTAACAAACTACTTTCATAATGTGCATTAATTCAGTTACATATTGTAGATGTGATAGTAATGCTGTGTCCTATTTCGAAATCAATCAAATAAAGATAAAACGTTTCTTCAATCAAGAAATGTTCGATAAAAAATCAGTTACAAACGCAACCGATGGCATTGAAAAATAAGGGTCGGTGTAGAAAGTTAAGCGCACACTAAATCTAGAACACGTCCTACTATTTCACAATCGGACGCCGGACGGCAGTTTCACAAATATTTTATGAGCTATCCCTTAAAAGCGGCGCGATAAATATAAATAATATTATTATTGGGTTCGAGAGTTTGTAGTTTTGCGGGTGTTTTCATTTCGTTTGCGGTTTCTATGTTTATTTAATTATATTGGAGTCAAACGGTTTGAAAGCTTTCAATGATTTTTAATGTCAACCAGGTACATTTAGCAGATTAGGATATCTACACTATCCTCTGTAGCCTTAAAATTGATTGAGTTATGTAGATTCAAATATCTAAATATTTACATTTTAGCTTTTTCATCAGATTTTGTTAATAGGTAGAATAATGTAAAAAGATTTTTTTATTAAGTGTACAGGGTGGGAGGGACATCGACGCCCAATTAGTTCAGTTCATAATTGTGTTGTAATTTTCCACCGTTTAGTTAAAAAAGTTGATCTATAAATTTTTATCGCGCGTGTTGCGTTTTTTTATGAAATAGGTTAAAATTTAAATTTGAAAACAACTGAAAAATTTCTACACTGGTGGGTTCAAACTCATTTGCTAATCTGAAGGCCAATCTCGTAATTTTAAACGTTCAAAATCTGGTCGCAGTCTCATCTCGGCGACAAACAAATGTCAAAAACTTGTCAAAATGTAGGGAAAGTGGTATTTTTGACAGATTGAGACTGAGATCAGACTGTGAACGTTCTTAAAATTACGAGAATGGCCCCTCTGGTTGCGCTTCGTTGTCAGTCATCCTCTATACTTCAACACACATAATAATTTTTTACAGTTTAACAGAAATGACTCATTACAGACTTGTAACAACCAGTCTACAACAGATACTGCACATCACTACGAGCAGCCGCAGCGGGCCTGCGACCGACATCACGGGGTGCTATCTGATGAGAGCGACATGTCGTGATGTCATCGAGTGGGCACAATCTGATGAGATGTGACGAAACGGATATTGCATCACGATGCGCTCCGCTGATGGCTACACGCTTTATTTTGAATGTGAACGCTGTTTTATAGATGTTTTTTTTTTATTGACAATGGGCTCACTCTTGACCTCAATCCAGCCCAGAGGCAGGGATGAGATCTACGGTGGAACGAGCTTGCCCAGAAGAAGCCTATTCACTCTCGCCTTGAAGAGATGAGATGAGATGTGGCAGGAAGATAAATTAATTGTACACTGAGGTAAACATACATTCTTGAAAATAGAAAATATGTAAGTACCGTAAAGGTTGTCTGCAAAAGTCGACCTTACGTAGTACAGGCTGGCAGTAAAATAACTCTGGTTGCATTCGAACAGTCATACAAATTTAGAATGAGCTTTCAAATGGTTGCATTAGGTTTTTGTTTGGAAAAACCAGTGATCGTTTAGACACGTTCGTGTGAACACGTTCGCTTGAAATAAACGCATTGATTATAACGTTGTTAATTTTTGCCCCACACGCCATACACACATCACAGTACTTGTTTGAATTCTAAATGAGCTTTAGATGTAGACTTTAAGTATCATCTAAGTCAATTTTTGGTTATCAATTTTTGAATGACAGTTATGTATACCAAGGTAACCAACTGAAGGAACACGGGTGGGTTTTAGTCAGTAAAAGTCTGACACGCCCTTCCGCTCAGCCCAGAGCGGGAGAGGTCATTTGATGATTTCCCACCCAAAAAAAAAGGTAAGCTATGTGTGAAAATAAATAATAGTTATGCAGAATATTTCCAGGGTTCACCTGAAAACTATTAATTATTTACATGTAACTTGTCGGCTCAGAAAGTGGTGCCGAGATGAACTGGACGCGTAGCGTGAGGGCTGGTTCGGGGTGGTGCGGGAATAGAATTCCTGGAAGGACTTGGGGGAGGCTATTGCCCAGAAGTGGGACAGTATAAGCTAAATAAAAATAAACTTGTTTCAGTGAAGATTATTTTATAACTGTTTTCTATATAGTCTTGAATTGAAACACTAAGACATGGCACCATCTCAAACATCGATCTACATCATCTTCACATGATCTGTCTGACCAAGATTATGTCTGGACTTTAAAAGAGACTGACCACTGATTTGTTGTTTGTTTCGGCCTTTCTTCTCAGACTAGTCAGATAGGAAACACCGACCTCATCTAGTTTTTAAAATATGATTGACGTGTAAAAGTGTTGGTACAAACTTACTTACAAAATAAAATCATTTAAGTTTATTGTAATTAGAGCCTGCAAGTCTGCGCTAAATCATATAATATAAACTTACCCTAAACTAAAATCTAAATTAGAATTCTATTCCACATTTAAAGTTTTGCATAAAAGTGAAGTTCCAAAGGAAGGAGCCAATTCCGTTCTTCGAGTAATGAGACTAGCACCTCTTTAGTACTTAAATCTTTAAACGTAGCTCGAGGGCACTAAGCATTACCTTTTCAAAGGTTTGATAGAAATTAGTTCTTATTTATTAGTGAATAAGTCTCGTAATTCATTCAAAAATGATATCAAAGTTTGTAAAGTTATAGAGAGGTTCAGTTTTGGTCATGGTCAAATAATGACGAGAGAGAAATTCAAACTTGACGAGTTTATTTAGAATGAAAAGGCTCCAGTTTTAATTGATCAATGTATACAGATGACCTTGTGAAGGCCGCAAGTATCCGCTGGATGCGGGAAGCGAACCGGTCGAAGTGGCGATGCTTGGGCCTATGTCTTGCAGTGGCCGTCTTTCGGCTGAAATGATGATTGCTAAAATGGCAGTAATTAAAATAAGTAGTGCCATATCACTACTTTGTTTTACAAAAAAAGGTATCGTAACATATAGGGTGACAGGGACATCGCCGCTCAAACTGTATCCATGAATTCAGCACATGATTCTAGAGTAGAAATTTTTCTTTAGTAATCAAAAAAAAAATCTGCTGTATCATAGAAAAGTGCAATACCTATGCGGTCAAAGTGTATGGAATAGCTATTTTTTTTTTTTAATAACTCACGATAAATTTCTTCGCAGGGGTTTCAGAATCATACTCGTACAATGAATCAGCGGTAGCCGGTTGTAAGTCAATGTCCCTGCCATCCCGTATTTTATAATTAAGGAAAGAAAAAAACGTTAAACAACGGCTTTTTCCTCAAAACGTTCATATCCGAAGCTCTACCAAAATTGTAATTTCGCGTGAAATTCAAGATTTTAATTACTGAATGTAATATCTACGACGCATTTCGTTTCGGAACGGCCAGTGAATTCGAAACGACTTAAAAAAGTGTTCGTACTCCCCCAGTCACGTTTTAAAAATCGAACACCAGAAGAACGTGATTTATCGTCTAATATCGCTGAAACTACGGTCAGTACCAATTGTGTATTGGCAACACTGGTGACCAAAGTTGCTGTGTAAATAAAAGCAATTTTTCATTAATTTTGTGGAGGTTTGGAGGTATGAGGAACAGGGTGTAAAGTTCACTCAACCTCCATAGAAAAGGGAGGATCCTCCGACCAGACGGGTGTTGTGTCTGGCGAGCTATTGCCCGACGATTGATGTTGAGAAATTGTATCTATGCTAATTGCGCGGTAAACTCTGCTTGCGAGATGCAGGATTTGCGTGACGTCAGTATGACTCGTTGTTCGCATGTGGCGTTGTAGATACCGCTACAGAGGGATTTAATGAAAAATGTACCTAACCCTTACAGTACCTAAAAATTCTTGGATTTTTGAGGTACCCTGCAGTACTACAGTACTGTAAGGGCATGTAGCTACAAGAAAACAGCCTTAGGACACTATCTTTAAGTTTACGAGATAATTTGATCTGCATTCACAGATTTTACAGACAACAAGAAAATGGGTAATTTTCAGGAAAACTTTTTTGATGCCAATCGATTCTGTTTCTTATAAGGATCAAAAAGCTCTATCAGGCCAACTGGGGTTTCAGTACTAGTAAAGTCAAAAATCGCCAAAAAGTTTTTCCATACTTCTTGTACGAAATGAGACTCCAACATACTTTTTCATGATAACCGCTACAATAGTCAGATTCCTATTAAACTTTTTCCCATTAAAGTCTAAACGTTCTGAATTATTTGAAGTAATTTTTCCCAGATTGTCAGAAATAATGAGCAATAAACTATCTAAACTCTGTTCTCAAAGCAATTGAAATTGTAACCGGTATTCGTTCCACGTTTAATTTTTTATTTTTTTGTTGTTTATTTTCAGCCAGTCTTCTTTGTGGGCAAGCATACACCAACCGTACCCAACCGTCACTGGGCCCGCGCGGCCCACTCCCCTTCGAAGAGAGGAGGCCTGCCCAACTGTGGGCAGGCCGATTATGTACACAAAAGTAAGTTAAAGTTGACACTCTAAAGTAGCTTCTAATTACATAGCCTTTCTTTAAAATAATCTAGAAATACGACTACAATTCCAGGATTCTCAACTCCGTGTGTGTAGTATAAAATTCGCGTTAACATTTACTAATTTGCATAAACCAATGTAACAGGTTGCTGGCTCATTGTCTATGAATGCTGGGATGCATGCGTTTCCTTTAGTCAAGTATCTATCTAATAATTGACTAACTATACTGCCGATTGAGATGATTCATATTCATAATCGTTTATTTGCATTCCACAAGGTATAACAAGATGAGCTAAGAGCCGTTATAGAGCCTGTCAGGGCACAGCAAAAATAATTTTTGATACATATCTATTAAAAATCTAAATCGTAGAAACTAAAATGAAAAATTAAAATAAAATAAAAACTATACATAAAATACAAACTAAATAATTACGTTCGCATAAAAAGTTAATAACAATAACATAAATAATTCTATTATTGATAAGTAGGTAGATATTTTTTGTAACCTATAATTGTAACCAAAACCAACCAACCACTAAACCAACAAACCAATGCATTCTATTCTATTTTAACCTATTTTTAACCTATAATTAATAAGCTGGTTTGATTCGCACATGGAACTTTGTACAGCTTATAAGTAGGAAGTAATTATTCCGAGTCGTACCTAATTCACTAACATTATATGGATTATGTGTACTTGTATGTGTACTATGTGTAGTCCGAAATAAAGAATATATTATTATTATATTATTAATAGCTGTTGCCCGCGACTTCGTTCGCGTGGATGACGAAACTTATCAATAAGTTTTTTGTGTAAAGTGCTATTTGTGTAGAACGTTATCTATCGAGCATACCGGTATTAATACTTCTGTCCCGGCGTTATTTGCGGTTGGTACAGTAATCGGATCTAGGGATCGAACCGCAAAATTAAGTTTGTTTTTTATTGTATATACTTTTCCGGGATAAAAAGTACCCAGTGTGGTGCCCAGGATATTAAAGAATGGTTATACCAAGTTTCATCGTAATCGAACCGGTAGTTTTTGCGTGATTCCTGAACAAACAGACAGACAGACCGACAAAATTTTTTTTAATCACATTTTTGGGTTTGGTGTCACTACCCCTGCCATTTATTTTTTTTATATTTTCAATGTACAGAATTTTCATTTCTACAGATTTATTATAAGTAAATAGATTGTAAGAAGATGGCGGGATGAGCTGGGACAAGCAAAACACCAATGGTCCATACTAGTCTTGCATCGAAAAGGCTGGAAGTCATGGGGAGAGGCTTTTACCCAGCAGTGGTCAGCATAAGCTGACGGTAACCAGTAACATCAGTGTTTGTGGGAAGATTCATAATATTAAACACACCTACAGGAGATAAAATGGATAACTCAGGATACATTCCGAGTATAAAAGTTGATTCAACGTTTTGGAAGTAAATAGTTTTTTCTGCAAGTGAGCTTGCAATCATACTGTTCATTTTACTTTTGTTGCATTGATTCAGTCTGCCTGCTTTTTAAGAATTAGGTAGTCTTGTTCTTAACAATAATGCACATTTCGCCAGACATGTTTTAGTCCAATGTAATGAGCCTTTACTATCCAACTGGGCACAAATCTAGACTCCAACTGTAACCAAGAAATTCCCCATCATCATTTTTCATTTTCAGTAAAAAGAACTTGTTTTTTAAAAAGCCACACAATCCCCTGAGATAAACAAACTGTACGTACTATACCAGTAGTACGAGTAGGTACCTCTATTCCATTTCCATTAGGCTGTCTGCACCGAAAGCTATTCATCATGGGAATCCAGACATCTTTCCCGTGTCAAACAGACTGCGAGATGTAGGTACCTGTGTTAGGGTAGAGATACAGTCGGATAAATTACTTTTTCATGAAGGCTCCAGCTTAATAAACTTTTTGATTGAATATTGAAATAGTGGCTAAATTGTTTAGTAGTTTTAAAAGTAGGCTAATGAGGAAAATGTCGTGAGGGAAGTTTTGAGAATGAATGTCGATGGCTATAAGATTAGGGGAAGACCAAAAAAACGAGGGATGGTGTGTGTGAGTGATGTTGTGGTTAGAAAGGGAGTGACTACCGAGATGACGAGTAATAGAGATGTATGGAAAAAAAGACATGTTGCGCCGCATACAAATAAATCGGGATAAAGGCAGGAGAATGATGATGATAAGAAATAACTGATAAAGATCTATATGTCGGAGATGGTATATCTGTCTCTCGTTAGCATCAGGCATATTTTAATTACTGTGGGCGTACTATGGGTAGTGTTGGTTAGAGCACAATAGAGAAACGGTTTGTAGGTCAAATCAGATTATAATTTACGAACTAGTTAGTCACACTAGCGAATCACACACACACACACACCCCAACGATACGGAACGCTGACAGTTTCTAAACACATGTTGTACGTACGATGTCCAATGTTTCGATCATCTCGAGAGCTCTGCTCACACCCTTCTTGTAGCTGTAGCTCTCGTCCACCTCCATGAATTCAGGCTAGACTCTGTCTAGCGCCACGAAATGGCGCTAACGTTCCGAATAGTCAAAGGAATGACTCCGACATATATTTGTGTTGTGTGTGTGTGTGTAATTATGCGTCATAATTGTGGGACCTATCTAAAACTTACACATTTTTTACAAATCAGCTGTTGTATATAAAAAATCTAGTGAGAAAAAAGAAGAAGCTTTTAGACCTTTTCTTGCTTCATAATCAGCCTATAATGTTCCCACTGCTGGGACACAGGCATCCTCTCGGTGAGAGGGAGTGGGCTGTAGTCCACCACGCGGGCCCAGTGCGAATTTTTTATTTCTTTAATAGTAATAAGCTTTATTTCATAAAAACAGTACTTAGATTATATTACAATATTGCAATAAAGGGTCGGGCCCAGCATCTTTAACACAAGTTGTCTTGGCAACTTAGCAAGGGTGCTGGTGTCGCCACACTATTGTATAATCTACTCTAAACTGTATGTACTACCATGGATTTAATGTAAATCGTAAAACTTGATGCAAATAAATTATTATTATTACAGTTTAAGTGCCATGATAAAACAAAAGTACACAAAAGTTTTAGCATCTGGAGCCGAACTAGGGGGAACCTGTATCTCAGCTAACAGCGCCAATCCCCTCGAGTTACATTAGATTAGAGTTCGGAAAAAATAAAATAAAAATTAAATTATGGTCTAAGGTTGTATTGGTTTGCAATTAGTAGATGTCACATGTTTTCAAATTTTTTATTCTAGGACATGCCGTTTTCTCACGATGTTTTCCTTTACCGTTTTGAAAGCAGTGGTGATGAAAACAATTTACACAAAGTAAAGCGCCTGTCCGGGTTCGAATCTAAGACCTTGTCTTGCTTGAGAGGTAATTTATTGAACTTGCACACAGATCGCGCCTCTGTACAGTCACGAACAAAAGTATGTAGGTATACACTCGGCTTTATTCAAAAGCGATTTACTCCTTTATTTTTTAATGAAATTTTATGTTGTTACGAACATAGCATTTACGAACCCATAGGTTTATGTAATGTGTCGTATTTCAACGTTGCATTCGTTATTTCTCGAAAAAATCGCAATTGAAAGTTGCCAACTGTTGACATATTGGTGCTCGTGACTGTACCTATTTTTTCTTTTCTGTTTTTCATTGTCTGTTTATATATGTGTGTACATAAATGATAAAATAAAAAAATAACATTTCATAACTGCTACATGTAAACAGTATATATTCATATTTACTTTGGAACCGTTTGCATACAATGCGTCAACACAGTGCATTATGTTAGCCAAGCAATGTACACACTTTGTATATTGATTCGTTGTTATACTACATAGAAAACATAGAAAATGTATGTTTTGAAAGGGGTGAATAGAGGTATAGAACATAAAAGAAACAAAAAAATTCAGTCAATCAATCACACAACTAATTCTATCGCAGTCCACTGCTGGACCTATGTCCAGCAGTGGACTGTGATAGACTTAGTTGTGTAGTGCGATAGACTTAGTTAGTGGTGTGATAGAGGTCATAGACCTCTCCCAAACTGTGCCACACCACCCAGTCCTCCGCCATCGGCATCCAGTTTATCCCAGCCACTTTCTTTAGGTCGTCGGTCCATCTAACTGAGGCGCTTCCTACGCTATGCTTGCCGATACGCGGTCTCCATTCCAGGATTCGTCTGCTCTATCAGCGATCAGTCCTTCGACAAACATGGCCATCCCACTGCCACTTGAGTTACCTTACTATGCAGTTATGTTGGTAACTTCGGTTCTTGCCGGATAATTTATTTCTGATTTTATCCTTCAAATAAACTCCGAGTATAGCCCGCAAAAATTGAAATGCTAGAAATTAAGAGTTCAAACCTTTACCCTATAGGTTTAATCTTCGTTGAGCAAGAGTCATAGTTAAGTGGTTTAATATATCTTGTAATGAGCTGATGATTTTGACATGGCTAAACAGATTTTTTTAACATCGCTTGGAGACCAAGAAAAAAAGAGCAACGGTGGAGTTTCTTGCCCATTCTTCTCCATACGAAAACTAACTTTTGGAAGGGGCGACTAGAATCAATTTTATTTTTGACGTTCAAAAGTGCCTTTGCCGTGCCTATTTGAAATAAATTATTTGACTTTTTTTTTGACATTCGCGTCTCAAAACGTATAAGGAAAGCATCGTGTGGAAATCGGCATGTCCTAGAACCAAACATTAAAAGACATGTAACATCCACCAACCTGCACTGGGCTTGAGTGGTGGATTATAATCCAGTCAGAGTAACGTTTTAACACACACAGACTTAACATCACGCCTATAATTCCCGAAGGGGTAGAAATAAGTGTACCCATAGAACATTAAAAAAAACCAAACGAGCTAGCTAGCTAAAGCTTTCGTATAATATTAAATTATTCAAAGCGAACTCTCTAAAAACATTCAAGCCCATATGTTACGGTAGGGTTTACCATAAGCATTTCAAGAAGCCTTTACCCAGGCCATAAGAGCTTACCGAAGTGTTAACCACCTTTCGATGAAGCGCCAACACCCAGCAGCTAACATATTATCCCGTACATAATGACATAAAGCTCGTCTTTGAGAACATAAGCCTATTCAAGTGTTCTCAAACTCATATCCGGATATTGAAGTGAATGTGTTAAGTCTATTGTATGCCGGTGACTTCAAAGTGAGTTCTTAGTTATCCCGTACAGTTTTATACAGGTTTAAATTCAGAGTTTATGTTTATTTATTATTTAGTTTCGGAGTATATATTTCTTTATTATTAAGTTTTATTCATACGCATTTTGCAGCTTTTGTTTTATTTTTGAATAATGTAAATTATTATCACACTTGTTGTTAACTTATTAATACTCAAATGAGATAATAAGTTTAACTGGTAGAGGGGCCCGTGGCTAAATAATAACAGCCGCACAGGTCGATCGGTCAGGTTAAGCTACGCTTGCCGCGGTTGGTTTGTGGCTGGGTGACCATCTTTACATACCGAGACCCCTCCGTGCCTCGGAAAGCACGTTAAGCCGTTGGTCCCGGCTGTCATTCGTGGATCTTTGACAGTCGTTACGGGTAGTCAGAAGCCCGAAAGTCTGACAACCAGTTTTACCAAGGGGTATCGTATTACCCAGTAACTGGGTTATGGAGGTCAGATAGGCAGTCGCTCCATGTAAAATACTGGTATTCAGCTGCATCCGGTTAGACTGGAAGCCGACCCCAACATAGTTGGGAAAAGGCTAGGCAGATGATGAAGTTTAACTGGTAGAAAATGCCTCAGGCATTAAGTCCCCCTTTGTAAGGTATTTTCTTTACTTGTGCATAAGTTTTAATGAATAAATAATATTTACATAATAATGTTATGTTAGCTTATATATTATGTCATCATAATTATAATCAGCCTATATTATTCCCACTGCTGGGACACAGGTCTCCTCTCTTTGAGAGTGAGTGGGCTATAATCTACCACGCGGGCCCAGTCCGGGATGGTAATGTCACATATCTTCCAATTTTTGGTTCTAGGACATGCCGGTTTCCTCACGCTGTTTTCCTTCACCGTTTTGAAAATCTGGTAATACCTAGTAAAATACGATAACCTTAAATCTATTGTCAAGTCATTGGAAAGCCAAAGTGTTCAAAAGTCATGTTCATTCACGGATTGATATAGAATAGAGGTATGCAGTCCAATACCGTTTAGATATTCTGTTGACGCAACCCTTAAAAGATGAATTATTCTCAAGTGGAAAAGGGAAGCTTAGCCGTAATTCGACTGGAGTCAGCCATGAATATCAAAATGTTATTCAAAGACTTTACAAAACATATATTTATTTGGTTGTTTCGTTGGTTGCGTTATTGCAAGCAATGCGACTTTATAAGTACGAAATCCGCAGTACTGGCCTCAGTTACGGGTGTTTTCGTATCACCTTCGGACACAAGATTATGTTTGAAGCTCGAACTAAGAATGAATGCACAACAGCTGAACAGACAGCTGTGCTGCTGGGGAGTTTGTTGCGCCACTTCTTCTTCCCAGCGATAGCACTGGGAAGTGGTGAAGGGCGGGCGTTTTTGGGGGACTGGCTTTTGTAATTTAGACGGTTTTGTAATTAGCCTAATTTGAAATGACTTTTGATTTTGATTTTAAATGACAACGAGATTTGACAGCTATCTTTACTCCCGATATGTTTTTGGCCGTCCGGAAAAGTTAATTAATCGTTAGTAGGATTCATTCCAAAATATTGAACTACTTTCGGATGTTCGTTGACGGACTTAAAGAGTAAGCCCTGAGCTTGGAGATTTTATGTATCTGGTTAATGGCAATAGATTTGGCCCATTATATGGGACAATATTCCTAACAAAATGTGGATAGAACGAAGGGTTAGGAAAAGGGTGCACCTCCCGTGTTATAGTAGGCTGGAGCCTTTTTTTTTTGGTGGGAAATCATCAAATGACCTCTCCCGCTCTGGGCTGAGCGGAAGGGCGTGTCAGACTTTTACTGACTAAAACCCACCCGTGTTCCTTCATTTGCCTGTGCCAGGGGCCACGTATCTCTTTCGAACAACCCGCAGCCCTGGCGGTATCGGCCCTAGCGGACCCCGTCAGTTCATGTTGACATCTCTTTGAGGCGCGCGTGGAACACAACGCGCCGTCAACCCGGGCCTGGTCCTTACCGGGCGGCGAGCTGCCCATTGCTCGCCGCCCGCAAGCCCGCGCCTACGGTGGCCGGGAGTCGGCTGTTGACTCCCGTCCAGGGCGTCTCCTGCAGCGGCATAACCTGGCCTAGGTCTGAAACATGGCAATGGCAATGGTCTCACCATTGTCAGTTTATGACAGATTATGTACGGCAAATCTGTCAAAAATGTATCATGGAAAGTCACTGAAACGTTTGTAAATTAGGAGACTTGGTACCTTGTTTTATAACACCTCTGCATATACCTACGGACGATACAAGCGTGAATGTATGCTATGGTCACAATCTAATGTTCCAAAACACCAATATGTTTGAAAAGACTGGTTTGTTTGACACAGGATTCCTTTGCGTTGGGCCGCTATTAATTAAAATGTACAATAAAAAAAAAACTCATTTGTGCTCAAAGACAAAGGTATGTCTTGAAGCAGCCTCTCTGCGAATACTATTTTTTCGTGTGAATAAATGATTTGAACTAAGTACGTGCTTGAAATTCAATTGTTTTCGTGATTTGAATATTTTCGTTTTGTCTTTTGTTTTTATTAAATTTGGGTTTTGTAATTTTAATATAATTTCCTACTTATGTTGTGAAGAGGAAATTGTGTAGGGAAAATGTTTTTTTTTTTATGATGCTAAGATGTCTACTGTAATTACGAGTAGGTTGGTATATTTTTGTAAAATATACGTTCCAAAGCTTTTTCTTCACTTAAAGTAAATTAACTTCATCCTTAAAACTTGAGTTTTATGCAAAAAATAAGAGTACTTTATTGTTCGACTTATAATCTTGAACAAAAAGAATAAAATGATCAAATAATGTTAATATTCTGTATTCTTTTAGTCGAAGAAAACTACGTAATAAAAAGTTATGAAACTTTAGAATGATCAAGTACTTTGCTATGAGGATTGTAGTTTTCACTGAAACTTTAAGATACTTACACCCAAGAGAGTAAAAAACCCATTTCATAACAGTTTCAGAGCATAAATACGTAAAACTTCAACTTAGAACTTTAGCTACGTATCCCTAACGGCTTTTTCAAGCTTTCAGATTATAGTAAGATTAAAAAAATGGATGAAATATATTTTTACAAAATCATCGTTTTTTATGGATTAATAATTCAAAAACACTCTCCATATTAAAAACCGGACTCATTTATCAAAACCTCAATCAAATAAATCTACATTCAATATTAAAAAATTGAACTTACCGATAAGAACTAACTCCAAAAACATTCATAATTAAACACTGGCTGACTCTAACACTGAATATAAAAACAAAAACTCTCTATCCATTTGAAAATGGAATGCGAAGTTTGAAAATTATTCACTGTTGAAACTGACGAATAGAAAGTGGGTTAGTTGAGTGAACGGCGCGCAGCGATACGCGAGCGGAAAGGCTGAGGCGCGCAAGATAACTGGCTACGAGGCGTAGCGGTGCTACGGTGCTACGGTGCTACGACGCAACAGGCAACGTTAATTGTCCGTTTAAACGGCACGGACGAGATTTTAATGGACACTTCAGATACATAATGCTTGATTTATTAATTTAATATGAGGTATTAGGAAAGATTATATCAAGTTTTAATCAATCAAAACTATAGTTTTCATGTTTTGTTGCATAAGTCTTCGACATTATGTATGTATAGTGGTAAAACATATCACTTAACGTTTTGTTTTCATTTTTAGAACAAGCTTTATAAATGAAGTTTAAAGTTTCTAAAAATATTACGATTAAATTAAAAATTACGGCTTAAATCAATACTACACATAAGCCTTGAATGTTTTTTTTAAGACAGGTCGTAAATAAGTACGGATAAATTATTTTACGTGCAATGAACTGATTTTGAAGTACGACGACCTCATTTCGCTTGCTGTTATGATGACGTACTTAGGTAATGGCTATTAGATTTAGATTACGTCATTACTGTTTAGACAGGGATACCAAATACAACTACAGGACAAAATCTGTTTTTTTTTTTTTGAAATTATGTATTTACCTATTTATTTTTGTAACAAGCTTATTTTTTACAAATCCTTAATAAAATGTACAAGCAGACACTAAAATATATAATTTATGTACCAGTTTATAAAAAATAAAAAAGGAAGAGTTCATTGGGGACCAAAACATTCGTCTGCATCGCTCTCAATGGGAGAAGTGCCCAAAAGGCTGGCAGTGTTGTCACGTTGATTGGCGATGCTGATTTTTTGGGCTTAAAATAGTCCAGCCCTGTGACCACGTGAAGAGTCATATGTAATATTAATGTAGATAATAAATATTTTACAGACCCATTCGGTATCATCATCTACCTAGGTTAACTTCCTGTCTAACCGAACGCAGCTTAATACCAGTATGTTGGGCTCATGAGCAGTTTACCCAAATTCTCAATTCACCAGATTCTTAACCCATTTTACATGGAGCGACTTTATGATTTAAATCACTATTTCTTGCATGATATATTTCTCCTAAGATGCGAGTAAAACCGCGGGTAAGAGCTAGCTAAAATTAATATTACCCAAATAATATTACTAAAATTAATATTCTGTAGTGCATGTTGCAGTCACAAGTGTTAATTAAATATTTCCGGATAGTGGGCACCACCGCAGGAGACCTTATATCATATTTAATGTAACCGTAAATTTTATTATATGTATATTGTGGTATTATATTAAATATAATGCTTTTCATGTTTCACCATTATAAAGCTGATTTCACTATACACCGTGATTTTTTAGTCGTCTGACAAAGGTGGTCCACTCAATGTATCCGACATAAAATACCTCTAGGCGTGTTTTTTTTACATAATAGGTACAAAGAAAAATCTATAGGTACTTATAATAAATATGTTGAAGTGAAAATTCTGTACATTGAAAATATCAAAAAAATAAATGGCAGGGGGTGTTACTAGACCGACACCGAAACCAAAAAAATGTGATTAAAAAATTTTTGTCTGTCTGTTGGTCTGTCTGTCTGTCTGTCTGTTTGTTCAGGCATCACGCAAAAACTACCGGTTCGATTACGATGAAACTTGGTATAATTATTCTTTAATATCCTGGGCACCACACTGGGTACTTTTTATGCCGGAAAAGTATCTTCTAAATATATAAAACTCAAAGGTGACTGACTGACATAGTGATCTATCAACGCACAGCCCAAACCACTTGAGGGATCGGGCTGAAATTTGGCATGCAGGTAGATGTTATGACGTGAGCATCCACTAAGAAAGGATTTTGATAAATTCTACCCCCAAGGGGATAAAATAGGGGATGAAAGTTTGTATGAAAAATCTTATTCCTTGAGTTAATAAACTTAAAACTTAGCACGAATACTTATCTAAATAAATTATGAAGATTGTCAGTTTTTTTTTTCTTCTAAACTAATAAGGGATTGGGGGTTTCAAAGTTTGTATGGAAGAATTTTAGCGCGCAGTCCGGTTGACTCGAAACTCAGTATTTACGTATACCTAATATTGAAAGTAAAGAATAATGTGTATCAGGGTTTTTTGAAAATCTACCCCTGACGGGCTGAAATGGGGTAGTAAATTTTTCAGGGGAGGATTTTACTGCATGGCTTGATTAACTCGAAAATTAGTATAAATAATCTTTGAGTCAAGTTACGAATACATCCCAAGCGATTTTTTTTAAATTCCACCCCTGTTGGGGTGAAAAGCGGGGATACAGTTTATATGAAAAATCTTATTCATTTAGTTAATAAATTTGAAATTTGCCTAAGTAAGTAATAAAGTTTATCATTATAAGTTTTTCAAAGCTACCCCTCAAAGGGGGATATAGGGGTGTTAAGTTTATGTCTGAGTAACTTGAAACTCAGTATTGATACTTTTGACAGAAAATAATTAATAATAAATATGTAAAGTTGTCGAAAATTTACCACTAACGGGACAAAACCGGGTACATTTTCACGCCTAAACCACTGAACTTCTGAGTTGGCATAGATATAGATGGCATCCTGGGGAAGCACATACTTTTTATCCTGTTAGCACGTTCCCGTGGGATAATTTCCGACATCCACGCGGGCGAAGCCGCGGGCAGAAGCTAGTAAATAATATATTAGAATTAGTTTACGTATCAAACAGTAGAACATAACTAACCATCGCACGAGTCGAGTAGATAGATCTTCGCTCGCAACAAAATGTTTCAACTACGTTATGCATCATAATACTGATTTTTTTTTTTCTCTTAAATACCATTCTTTTTGTTATGAATGTATAGTAGTCATTGGATACACGAAGTGGGCTGGCGTTGTCAGACGACTAAAAAGTCACGGTGTATACAATAGATAGGTTGGCTCCATTATTACACTTCTAGTTTTGAAGTATTAAAAATTAGGAATTATTTTGCTTCTTTCTATATTCATAACTCCACTGTTGGTCTCGTGGTCGCAAGTGTGACTGCTGATTGTGGGGTTCTGGGTTTGATGCCTAGGTCGGGCAAAGTGTTTTAGGTGTTTCCATTAGGAATTTCTTAGTAACAGCCCAGAGTTTGGAAGTTTATGGTCTGATACCCCCGTGCTTCAGAAAGCACGTTAAGCCGTTAGTCCTGCGCCTGATCTCTCTCCGATCGTGAAAGCAGATGAATATACATACATACAATAGCCTATTTGCCTTTGCCGTGGTCGAGTAAAAACAGCGTCGTATTTTGAAAATAAAAACGTAAAAAAAAATGTATTTTGCGGGCAATATGGAATAAATTATACGGTTTATTGTTGATCCAGAAGTTCACTAAAGTGCTAGTCAAAATAGTATTCGAAAAGGGAAAAATTAAAGCCTCAAAATAAGGAACACAAACAGTAGCAATTAAGTGCAATTTCGTTTTCTAGTTAAAATCCTCTAATGATCTTCAATCTGTTGATATTTAGGGGTCCTAGGGGATATTAGGGACATTCCGATTTGGGAAATAAGTGGGAGTATAGACGACTCTATTGATAAACTGAGACGATAGAGGCCGTTCAACTCCTTTGAAGAGGTCGCAGTTTAGTGTCTGATGTTTTTCTTAATGCATGAACTCATACAACTCATAATTATGATAGTTATTGAAATAAAATAACATATTTATTTCTGTAAGTAGATCTTTTAAGACACTTTTAGAGGTATGAGGAACAGGGTGTAAAGTTCACTCATACTCCATAGAAAAGGGAGGAATCTCCGACCAGACGAGTGTTGTGTCTGGCGGGCAATTGCCCAATGATTGATGCTGGGAAGTTTGTATACTGGTATATGCTAAGTGCGTGGTAAACTTTGCTTGCGAGATGCAGGATTTGCGTGACGTCAGTATGACGCGTTGTTCGCATGTGGCGTTGTTGATACTGCTACACACTTATATAGGTACACGTAAATTTTTGTTGGTCAACATTTTAAAACTAGATGGCGCTGATTGTTTCAGAGTAAACATTCACCGAACACGTAAAACATCTTATAAAACAAAAGTGGAACTTAGTTCAGCCCTATGAGTACAAACAATGCGATACACCCAATTCTGCATTGCTAAATAATCACAAGAACAGTGTGACTAAGATAATAAAAACTTGTCCAAAGCTTGCAGGTTCATGCCAATATTCCATGGAAAATCTCCAAAAGCGGCTATGATAAAATGGTGATTACCTAACGCACTGAGTTTAATAAATTAAGTGTACCCATAATTTGTAGATCGTTTGTACCTTAGTAAAGAACAGTCTTATCGTGATCTACACTTTATGGGATAAATAGCCGGCTGATAAGGGGACAATCTCTGGCTATATTCAGGACTGGCTACAACAGGTACGCATGACGACGTATCAAGCCCATCCCCAGTATAAGCTGACTTCTTACTGTACGAAAACCTATACAATGCGAGGCTAGGTAAACTGGAAATGTATAGCTTGATATGTCGTTTCATCTGCTTTTATTCTCTCATGAAAATACCGCTTGTGTGCTAATAAGAAAATGCGATCACTTCAGTCTTTATTAATTTACTAGCAGCGCCCCGCGGTTTCACCCGCATTAGTTTCGATCCCGTGGAAATATCGGGATAAAAAGTATTCTATGTGTTTATGCTGGTTATAAACTATACGTGTGGCAAATTTCATTCAAATCCGTTCAGTAGATTTTGCGTGAAAGAGTGACCAACATCCATCCATCCATCTGTCAATCGTCATAAACTTTCGCGTTTATAATATTAGAAGGAAGAAGGATGCTCCATGCAACCGCAGCTTGGGATAGGCTTTTGTATAGGCAGTAAGTATTGGCTGAGTTGGTTGATTAAACCGCATTGCTACAATGTACCATCAAATGTGACATTATTCATCTCATCTCATCATATTTTATCTGGGCCCTAATTCCCTCTCTGACCACTTAACGATTCCTTGCTTCGAAACCATGTCAATTCCTTAGTTATTCACGACATCAGAAAACCAATTCTCGTAATTTAAAACGTTCAAATTCTTGTCGTAAACAAATGTAAAAACTTGTAATTTTGACATTTGTATGGAAATTAGAGGTATTTTTGACAGAGACTGGGATCGGACTGTGAACGTTCTTAAAATTACGAGAATTGCCACTCTGTTATTATCGTATTCTCTACTAGCTTCTGCCCGCGGCTTCGCCCGCGTGGATGTCGGAAATTTACCCACGGGAACGTGCTAACAGGATAAAATGTATGTGCTTCCCCAGAATGCCATCTATGTCGCGGGCCCTTTGTGGCTAATTACAATAGAAAACCAATTGTGTCTCATTAGTGGTGATTAAGAGGGTACCTATATGATATCTTTACCTAAGTACCTAACTAATAAAATAAAAAACTCAATAACAGAAAATTAAATACCTACCTACCTAAATAAACCTATTTCTGATGATAACTAATCTAAACTCAATAAATAAGCAAAATCCCTAAAAACTAATATCTATACGAATGACTAAACCTACCTAACAGTATTATAAAATAACTTACGGTCACTACGTACACTATCAAATATGTAGTAAATTTGATAGTGTACGTAGTAACTATACTTTAAAATTAAAATCTATACCTACGACTTACATAAAAATAAACCTAAATACTAAATGAAGGAACTAAAAGGAATAAAAATGAACTCCACTGCGGGTGACCCAACCTACGACAAACTTAGTATTTGCGGTTGGTACAGTACAGACAGTGGTAATCGGGTATAGGGATCGAACCGCAAAATTAAGTTTGTTTTTTATTGTATATACTTTTCCGGGATAAAAAGTACCCAGTGTGGTGCCCAGGATATTAAAGAATAATTATACCAAGTTTCATCGTAATCGAACCGGTAGTTTTTGCGTGATGCCTGAACAAACAGACAGACAGACAGACAGATAGACAAATTTTTTTTTAATCACATTTTTCGGTTCGGTGTCGGTCAAGTAACACCCCCTGCCATTTATTTTTTGGATATTTTCAATGTACAGAATTTTCACTTCTACAGATTTATTATAAGTAATATAGATGAAACAATGGTGTGGTTTGAACTGTCAAAATACATATTATCCGTACGGTTGACGTATCGATTCCTTGCCGTTAACAAGACACGATATTAACGTGGTATGCAAGATTTCGCGGGGAATGATACAGCATTTTCTAACTGAACAGACAACTGTGCTGCGTTCGAAAAGTGCTGATTCTCAGCGTAATTTGAATAAATGACTTTTGATTTTGACCTGGGGCCCTGAACAGATACAGGTGAGTACTATACTATTTTGCGATTAACAGTTATAAATAGAAACAAATTGTTATAGAATTGAAACTTGGGTTTTACAAGCGGCTGGTCTTTTTCTAAAGGTTGGTGCAGAAGCAGCTAAAAATGCCTGCTGAATGGGACGCGCTATGATAGCCCGTGAATTTCAAAGGACATCATTCATTTCGTACCTAAAAACGAATAGTAAAAAATGCTCAACATTTTATTTCCCATAAGAAAATACGAGTAGTAGTTTTATTTTCTCGCCAGCACTTTAATTTTTGGGTATAAAATAATAATAATATCCCTGGACATTTCACACAGCGCCATCTAGTCCCAAGCTAAGCAACCTAATGCTTGTGTTATGGTAACAAGATGGCTGATAAACTACTTATATACATTTTTTTTTTGTAAATAGATAGAAAAACACCCAGACTCAGAACAAATATACATGTAGGACTTACAAATATTTGTTCTGTGCGGGAATCGAACCCGCGACACGCAGCGCAGCAGTCCGATCACTCAGCCACTGCGCTAACCGTGTTGTCAAAATATTCGACACTTGAAATTTTTTACATTTTTTGGAATTCGTCTTCAAAAGTTCACCTTATTCATAATAAAACCGCATCAAAGCAGTAACCACAGCTCGTTGGCTCTCTCCTTAATATTTGAGTACCGGTCCACCATGAGCGGTCCGTGCTCCGACTGCAAGTTGAATGACGGCCGAGTTAGCTTGAATACCAAACTTCTGGAGGATGGATTACTATTAAATGTGATGTACAAAAGTCTTTGAAATGTGGCTTAAATAAAAGTAAATTGAATTAAAATGAAAACGTGCGAAAATACCTGATTAATGTCCTGGTAGTGGTATAATAAACTAATAATATACGGGTATTAAGCTGCAACCGGTTAGACTGGAAGCCAACCCCAACATTTAACCTATAGCAATTACAATAAAATTAAAATTTAATTTTATTGTAATTGCTATAGGTTAAATGTAATATTTGATTTATTAAATTAAATTATACACGAAAACTTGTTGCTTATACTGTGACATTATTATTGGTTTAGTAGGTATGACACTTTTAGCTTTACTAGAACAGTAGTGGCCTAGAGCATAAACAGCAAAGCATCTTAGAGCAGTGACTGTGATTGCGCAGTTGTTACGACTTCGACTTACGGGTCGTCGGTTCAAACCTAGCCATTACTTTGCATATTTTTTTCATCACCACGGTTCTCACAACAGCAAAGGAAAACATCGTAAGAAACCAGAGGAACTACTCCGAAGTACCTAGTTTCGGCCGAATGTTCGGCCGTTTCCTGCTACGAAGTTACTATTTGGTTCGGTCGGTTCCGATCGTACACTCCTACACTCTTTCGAATATTGACTATGGTCCCGACCCAACTGAGCCGATCCAAACATTTTTCGCATTTTTCAATAATATTCGGTTCGGCCATGTGTCGGTCCGATTCGAACATTCGCACTTTGCACTTCGGAGTAGGGCCCCCAGCATGTCCTTGAACCGAAAATTCGAAGACATTTACCAATCCCCGCGTGGTGGATTACAGCCCACTCCCTCTTGAAATGAGCAGACCTGTCCCAGCAGTGCATAGTGGGAACATAATCTTATGTAGTCGTATACTAATAATAAAGCGGAAAAGTTCGTTTGTTAGAACGCCCTTATCTCTGGAAACACCGGTTGGATTTTACAAAAATCGTTTTGCATTCCTTACTTGAGGAAAGCTGTACTTAAGCTCTATTAAACATCGCGCTAGGATTTTTAGGAGTCGAGCAAAAAGAAAAAAGTAAAAAATAACGCTAAGTAAAAGCGCGGGCCGATGATGCGATGCGATGGGGGTGGGTCGGGAGAACAAGAAATTTCACGCGGACGAAATTGCGGACAGAAAAACTACAAAAAACTAAAAAAAACTTGAGAGGTGTCAAAGGACACCCGAATGGAACGAAGTATAGCTGGCTTGCTTTCTCTAAGAGAGAGAGAGAGAGAGAGAAACACGCGCACGCCGTACGGCTTACAACTATAGCAAAAAGTGTCGTTCCAACTTTTGGTCTTAATTTTTTCCGTCTAGCCTCCTTTCGCAACGCGCGGAACTTCGTTTCAAAAACAAACGAATAAAAAAACAAAAAAGAACTCCTGAATACTTATCACTACGATAATGACACTTATCTTTTTACTGACATCAAAGTGAAAACTCCACATATTTCCTTTGAGAGGCTGCGCATAATATCACTATTATTTCTGACCCACATTGTCAGGAATATTCTTAAGTGTCATTGTGTTTTCAGTAGCTGGCGAATTTTATATTAATGCGTTAAAAAGTGTTTTTTTTAGGAGCAGTTTATTTGACAATTTAATAGAAATGATTTACTTGGCTCATAAAATAATAATAGGTATTAAACTTAGAGTGTGATAGCCCCCAGCTAGATGGACCTTAGGAAGCCACCTTGAGAAGGTGACTAGGACAGACTGGATGCGAAAAACGGAGAACTAATAATAAAAATAATGATAAAGGTGTATTATAAATTTGAAAGTTTGTATGGATGGATGGATGGATGTTTGTTACTCTTTTACGCAAAATATACTGAACGGATTTGGATGAAATTTGGCACAGAGGTGGTTTATAACCAGGATTAACATATAGGATACTTTTTATCCCGATATCAAAATCAAAATCAAAATCAAAAGTCATTTATTCAAATTAGGCTGAGAGTCAGCACTTTTCGAACGTCAAAATTACAAAAGACAGTCCCCCAAAAACGCCCGCCCTTCACCACTTCCTAGTGCTATCGCTGGGAAGAAGAAGTGGCGGAACAAACTTCCCAGCAGCACAGCTGTCTGTTCAGTTAGAATATAGTGCATGTATACAATACTAGGAACCTATGTTCAGTCATTAACATTACAAGAAACTTAAATTATTTGCCATAAAATATGTCAGCTAGCCACGCCAATATACCAACAAATATAATAAAAACTATACGTACTCAAGCTGAAAAATAATTAATTCAAATGGAAATAAAAACTTACTACCTAAATAAAAGCCTCCAGGCATAAAGGGCGTGACAGCTTACATATTTATGCATAGCTGGGTTCTGGTCACATAGCTGTCACTTGAGTCACAGATGAAAAACTAGGACCATTGAAGTAAAATAAATAAATAAGTTAATACTAATAACAATAACCTGTCAGTAAGCTGATTCTGGAGAAAGAACATGAACATTGTCTTGAGTTAATTAGGGCGACCAACTATTCTTATCGTGTAAGTAGTCGTTGATGGAATAGTAAGCCTTTGAGCAAAGGTTAGATTTTACTTGAGCTTTAAACGCGTTGAAAGGCAAGTCTAGCAAAGAAGAGGGTATCTTGTTATAAAAGGTTATACCAAGCCCAACAAATGAGTTATGAACCTTATGAAGCCGGTGAAAGGGGGCACGTAGTTTGTCCTTATTTCTAGTGTTAACACTGTGAATATCACTGTTTTTAGTGTACAAGTGCAAATTTTGCCTAATATATAAAATGTTGGCGAAGATGAATTGTGATGCAACCGTGAGAATACCAATATCTTTAAAAAAATCTCTTAGAGAAACTCTGGCACCTAGCTGGTAAATTGCTCGAACAGCTCGTTTTTGAAGGACAAATATATTTTGTATATCAGCGGCTTTGCCCCACAGCAGAATACCGTAGGACATAACACTGTGAAAATAACTAAAATAGTATAAACGAGCTGTATCAACGTCAGTATATTGTCTTACTTTCCTGACGGCGAAGGCAGCCGAACTGAGCCTTCCTGCTAGACTTGATATATGAGGTCCCCACTGAAGTTTGGCATCTACTGTTAGTCCTAGAAAAATTGCCGAGCCTACTGTTTCAAGCACCTCTTTATTTAAGACGATGTTGGGTCCTAGATTTCTGACATTCGGTAAGGCAAACTTTACACATTTCGTTTTCTTGGCATTGAGAACTAGGTTATTTGACGTAAACCAATCTGTAACTATTGAGAGTGCACTGTTTACGTCGTCAAAATCTTGTCTATTCCTGTCTACTTTAAAAATAAGAGAGGTATCATCTGCAAACAGTACAACGTCACAGATGTCCTTCAAATGGAATGGTAAATCATTGATATATACTAAGAACAAAAATGGACCCAGTATTGAGCCTTGCGGAACACCTAACTGAACTGGTAGCCCGGAAGATTTCGCGCCATTAACATCTACACATTGGACCCTATTATGTAAATAAGAAATTATTACGTTGAGAGCCACGTTTCGGACACCGTAATGACGTAACTTACGCAAAAGCGTGTCATGGTGCACGCAATCAAAGGCTTTGGAGAGATCACAGAAAACTCCAATAGCATTTTGCGATTTCTCCCATGCGTCAAATATGTGTCTCAGCAGAGCAACACCCGCGTCTGTAGTTGAACGACCCTTTGTAAAGCCATATTGCTCATTATGGAGGAGGCTGTTTAAATTAAAATGTCTTAGCAACTGCTTGAGTATTAATTTTTCAAATATTTTGCTAAACGCAGGTAAAATAGAAATAGGCCTGAAATTGCCAACGTCAGTCTTATTACCTGATTTAAATAATGGTATGACTTTGCTACTCTTCATGAGGTCAGGAAAAGTTCCTAAATCAACACATTTATTAAAAGTAACAGCTAGATAGGGGGCTACGATGTCTATTATATTACTTAAAAGTTTAATGGAGATGCCCCAATAATCACCGGTGTTTTTAGACTTAAGTGTATTAAAAATATTAACTACATCACGCGGGGTTACATGTTCGAAACTAAATAAAGGACTACATTTAGGTACACTACTATGCAAAAGGTCTTCAGCTTTAGACGGGGACGAATTTAAGGAGCGAGTCGTAGTTATCGGTATGTTGGCAAAAAACTCATTAAATGCCTCAGCTACATCAGCTGCATTATTAACTAATTTGCTGTCGACCATAATCTCAAGTTGTTTTTCTTGTTTAACAGATTTACCCGTTTCATTGTTAATAATTTTCCAAGTGGTTTTTACTTTATTATTAGAATTTTTAATTGTATCGCCTAAAAATTTTGATTTAGCAAAAGCACTAATCTTTTTGAATAATTTTGAATAATTTTTGACATACTCTAGGAAAGGAGTATCAAACCTGTATTTTTTCAAACCATATAACTCGTATAGTCTCGCTCTACTTTTATAAATTCCCGGAGTAGCCCATTGATTAAAGCCAACAGAGGAACCATTAACGTTAATAGTTTTGGTCTTAAAAGTGGATTGGTACTCTTTTTGCACAACATCAAAAAGGGCACCATAAATTTCATTGGGATTCTCGTATTCTACTATAGATGGTGTAATTCTATGAGCTATATTATTTTTAAACATTTTGCAACGACTGGCTGTATAAGGCCTGCATTCAAGTTTATGCGGTTTTTTATGTACTGGCATGGGGAAGCTAGCTAATAAACCACAGTGGTCGGACGTTAAATCAGTTAACACTAATTTATGTTTGGCATCACAATCACTAAATACATTATCAAGACAAGTTGACGAAGATGCTGTGATCCTAGTAGGTTCAAAAAACAAGTTAATTAAATTATAAGACCTAAAAAGATTGAGAAGTCTAATACTTAATGGAGTAACATCTAAAATATTAATATTAATATTATATTCCCAAGGGATCGAAACTTATGACGGTGAAACCGCGGGGCGCTGTTAGTTAATAATAAAGCAAATTGAATACTAGCTTTAATTGCCTCTATATTCAAATCACAACTGTCATCCTTTGACAATTGTACAGTTTATCAAAGAATAGGATAATTAACCTATAATGTTCCCACTGCTGGGACACAGGAATCCTCTCTGTGAGAGGGAGTGGGCCCAGTTCGGGATGGTAGATGTCACATGTCTTCGAATGTTTGGTTCTAGTACATTTCGTCACGATGTTTTCCTTTACCGTTTTAAGAGCAGTGACAATTGTATGAAATGGCTCCTATTCTAATAATTGTTCAAAATTTGACGCATGACGTCAAATTGTGATCAATTATTTTCCCTGGCTGCACCTTTGTTTTTTTAATAAGCCTCACCAAACTAATAAACTACAAGGTACATAATACACTATGGGGTACGCACACAAAGGTAGTCATCATACCAACTTATCTCAAGCGTCCCATGGGGCCTCCTGCAGGAAAAGAAAGACTTGAGACATCCCATTCCTCACCATTGTTGACACTGAGTAAGCTATAAAAGCTAATAACATGAAAGTGGAATCTCACCTGAACGTTGGACACGAATCTTGGTGCGGTGTCGACCGTCGTCTTGCGGTGGCAATACAAGTAACATCAGATGGACCGCGTCTTGAATATCAACTACGGTATGATAGGAAGTAAGTGCGGTCGTTAACGATGAGGAATGCAGGATGGTTTGATAAAGTTTGTACCTACGGCTTGGAATTTGAGCATCTTTGCTAGAGGTTTATGTCAGTAAAATACTCGCAACCTATTCTGTAGTTACTTCAAATCTCATTCAAGTGAAGAATGACGATAGATTTAAGTTATTTTACAACTCTAAAATTAGTAAACGATAGTTGATTTTATTTCTGTAAGTATATTTGTACAAACACTTTTACTCGTCAATCATATTTTAAAAACTAGATGAGGTCAGCGATTCTTATCGGACTACTCTGAGAAGAAAGTGCGAATTAAACTCGGAAATTGTGGATTGAGTGGACCTTTCTAGTCAGAGCACGAATTTGTCAGTAATCGTGCAGCTCAACTCAAAATTTAAGGAGCTCAACGATTCGACGAACAATACCAAAAAAAGGACATCTGGGTAGACCACATAAATTACTCAAACTGCCAGACCATGATTAAGATTAAAACTAACTGAGAAAAAATCAATGACCCACATTCATAATAATTAAAATGACATAATAGATACTTTTCAAAGTAAATATTCATGTCATTGTATATGTAAAATTCATTAATGTCAATGTGTATAAAGGTGGAGAAGATAATACAACAATAAATTAAACTGCGTACATCTAATGACGATCCCAGTCTGCATACGAGAAAATTCAATCAAATATATCCAATAGTGTAGTAGCTAAGCAAAGATTGGCAAACCCCATCACTATTATTTAGTTTGTTTGAAAAAACACTTTTTTTATTTCGAACCTAGGATTTATTTGATAGTTTCAAAATACTCTTACACATTGTATATAAAATCCGGAATTAATAATTATTGATCATTTGAGGACCATATTATTATCGGTTGGTGTCTGAAATGGTCTTTTAAGAAAAAACCACATATAAATTCGTGCACTGACTGGACAGGTCCACTCAAACCTGTACCGTTTGAGTGGACCTGTCCAGTCAGTGCACGAATTTGTTATCAATCGTGTAGTTCAGAACATAATGAGGTATTTAAGTGTCATATTAATAATCATTATATAAACAGAGTGTGTGGGTACTTCTAATATTTTCCTGCAACAAAGTACTTTTCGTAAATAAGTAAAATATACGCCATCATTACTAAGTAACTGGTAATTAATGATTATAGTTAGAACACAAAATAATTGTTGCAAATCATGAGCACGAATTAACGTGACATTTATGGACATAGACAAAAGGTTCAAATTACAATATAGACAAGCGTGTGTTGTGTTTGAAAAATAATACCCACACAATTTTATATCTGTTGTAAAAGCAAACAGCTCTAAATGTTATTAATTATCTTATTGTTTTAAAAACGTGCAACTAGATAGCTATTTTGTTAATGCGACTTTGAAGGTACTTTACCACCATTCTGCAGTCTGCATCTCGTAATGTCTGAAAACAAACGTCTTACTGATTTTCTTTTGTTTACCTCTTGTGAAGTGATGTGACATTCTGAAAACATTAAAGTTTTGGTGAGTGCCTGAATATTGTTTGAAACAGTTACACTCTACTCAGGGCAAATTTCACGAAACTTTTACACCTAGAATAAGTCATATACTAAGAATAAATTAATTTGGAATTTTTAACAGTTTATCCATACTAGACATGCCAGAGGTCAATTTTATTCCACGGATAAAAGACATCTGACGCTGCTAAAATTAGCCCTCAGTAGGAAAAGTAAGAATAGAATAGAATAGAATTTTATTTTGCAAATATGGGTACACATAATAGTTCTTAAGATTACATATAGCTCAGCCACATTTTACCAATCGGCATGCAAACATTTGTTTTTTTTTTTTTTAAGTCTTCTTCCTGCCCATGTCCCATGTTACTTGTGTTCGGCGCAACACGCTTTCTTATTCCATTCTCCCCTGTCAACCGTCACGCTATCATTCACTCCCTTCTCTATCATCTCATTCTTCACACAATCCATCCTCTAGGGATAGTAGGATACAGTAAGAGCACAGTCCAATTCTTTGGTAATATTTTTTATACTAGTCAGGTTATTTAAGCGACTGAAATAAAATTGGCTGTTGCGTTAAGTGTTGCAGCTTCATTACACATGCAGAGTTGAAATGTGTATTTAATATATTTGTTTTTAATTTTTCACACGATAAACGAGAATTTCGCAGTGTCCCAATTTTTGAAGTGAAAACTTCTTTAGCGGCGTTGTGCACTTTTTTTGTGATGGGTAAAAAATGTTAAACTCGCGTCAGGACACGTGACCTAATCGAAAATTCGTAAGACGGAGCTCGCGTCAGGGCACGTGACCTGATCGAAAATTCGTATGACGGAGCTCGCGTCAGGGCACGTGACCTGATCGAAAATTTGTAAGACGGAGGGAGAGTAGACCACATTCCAAAATATCAAAAATGCACAACGTTAATATTCAAGTTTTCACTTCTGCCGGCACTCCCGGAGTGCAACCCGTTTTTTTTAAGACGTAGTATAATTAGCATATTACTAAGTTCCCACTCACGACACAGGCCACAGGCCACAGCCCTCCTCTTGGTGTGAGTGAGTGTGCCTTAAGGCATATGCGGGCCCAGTGCAGGTTGGTAGATGTCACATATCTTCAAATTTTTAGTTCTAAGACATCACGATGTTTCCTCACGATGTTTTCCTTCACCGTTTTAAGAACAGTGGTGATTAAATTAAATACACAAAGTGAAGTGCCTGTCTGGGTTTGAACCTATGACCATAAGTCGCGACCGTTACCACTGGGCCACTGCTTTGATTTGAAGACTTAAGTTTATTATTAACTTAGGACCAAATTAACAATCAGGAACGTAGCATAATCGAATAACGAGTTCGTTGTAGAAAATATATAAAATAATCCATCGTGGAGGCTGTTTGTGCAGTTTGTGTACTGTTCACTTGTTAAATTAATTGCTCTCCTGGAAATTGTAAGACTGCTTTGAATTATATGAATTTATAACTGAAGCGAGGCAACGGTTAGCGGGATCGTCCGAAAGGGTTACCGCTGCCCTGGAACATAAAGGGCTAAGGAAGGAACACGGGTGGGTTGTAGTCAGTAAGAGTCTGACACTCCCTTCCGCTCCACCCAGAGCGGGAGGAGTCATTTGATGATTTCCCATCCTCAAAACAAAAAAAAATGCGAGGCAACAGTGACTTTTAGGTAATGGAGACCAGTCGATGCCATGGATGTAGAAGCCGCGGTAACCACTTTCAGGGCTGATTTCTTTAAATCATTTTCTAGCTTTACAAGAGAGAAAATGTAAACTTTTTTTAAAGATTCCTTTGATTAAACAAATCTGACGAAGAAAATTTTTTCGAGATATTTAACATGAAATCTTACGTGTAATTTTTTATTTTATTTTATTTATTCGGGAAAATAAACAGGCGGTCGATTCTGTAAAAATCTCACCGTGAAAACTCAAGGACCTCATGCTCAGCAGAAGCGCTTGTGATTACTGGACCAACGAGGCAGACGAGATATTTGGTATAGCCAACATTAATAGCAAAAAAGAATAACTAGTATATACCAGTATAGAATAGGTACTAGTATATACCAGTATAGAATAGGTACTAGTATATACCAGTATAGAATAGGTACTAGTATATACCAGTATAGAATAGGTACACTGGTATATACCTACTAGTTATTCTTTTTTGCATTCCGGCTACAAGTTTATAAGCAAGGCATTGCGCCTTCTGAAACTTCTTTATTGAGAAAAAAAAAACATCAAATCCTTGATACATTTTTTACTGTGCCAACTAGACTGGCTACTCGTGTAACAAGACCACGGTCAACAATATGGATCGTTTTAATACAGGTGATTAATTATGCTTCGCAGTCCAATATTATCTACTATCGATATCTCCACAATAATAAAATAATAAATATTATAATCGGAATAATTTATTAAGATAAGTAATCCCGATTATTTTATACTTGTATAAAATATAGATTGGATATTCTTTTGGTTAGTAAAGGCTATGATTATATATTTTTTGAATTGGGTATTAATGTAGAAACGAAACCTCCTAAGCTCAGGGGGGCCTACTCCGAAGTGCGAATGTTTGGATCGGACCGACACATGGCCGAACCGAATATTATTGAAAAATGCGAAAAAAGTTTGGATCGGCTCAGTTGGGTCGGGACCATAAGCAATATTCGAAAGAGTGTAGGAGTGTAGGATCGGGACCGACTGAACCAAATAGTAACTTCGTAGCAGGAAACGGCCGAACATTCAGCCGATACTACTTCGGAGTATACCCCCTGGTTTGTAAGATGGTTTCTCTCTTTGCAGCACCAGGGTCCTATTTATTAAAACCGACATTCAAAAATGTTACAATTTTCCTTCACACATATTGAATATTGCAAAGAGTATGCTTAGATGATTTGGAACTTCATTATCTGCCTAGCCTGTTCCCGACTATGTATCCAGTCTAACCAGTTGCAACAGAATACCAGTATTTTACATGGAGCGATTGCCTATCTGATCTCCACAACCCAGATGGGTACTTGTGAAGGCTAATCTTACCAATCAGCTACTATGTTATGTACAGACGCCAGCACATCAAGCTACTACAATCTGTCAAATTTCTTTAATAGATTTTCAACTTTATCGCTAAAGCATTAAGGTTCAAGGTTGATTGGAAAAATTTGACAGTTTCGGGTAGCTTGACCTGCTGGCGTCTGTACCATGTAATAATCAGCCTATATCGTTCCCACTGCTGGGACAAACGGCTCTTTTCTGTAAGAGGGAGTGGGCCGTAATCCACCACGCAGGCCCAGTACGGGCTGATAGATGTCACAGTTCTTCGAATTTTAGGTTCCAGCGGATGCCGGCCATTTCTTCACAATGTTTTCCTTCACCGTTTTGAGAGCAGTGGTGATCACATAATTTACCCAAAGTAAAGCTAAGCACAACTCTTAGGAGTGGGAGGCAGTGACCTCCTTCTGCGAAGCAGTCATGCTAGCGAAGGAGGTGGCGGGGTGGGCGAGGGAACGCACTTTGCGCACCTCACGCCTCGGCCGCCGCGGGAGACGCTCCGGGCGTCGGGAGCCGCGTGACGACTCCCGGCCACCGTAGGCGCGGGCCTGCGGGCGGAGAGTAATGGGTAGCTCTCCGTCCGATCAGGACCAGGCCCGTGCCGGACGGCGTGTACGTGTTCCACGCGCGCCTCAAAGAGATGTCAGCAAAAGAGACGGGGCCCCATAGGGCCGAAGCCTGCCAGGGTAGCGGGACCATCCGAAAGGGTTTACCGCTGCCCTGGAACATAAAGGGCTAAGAAGGAAGGAACACGGATGGGTTTTAGTCAGTAAGAGTCTGACACTCCCTTCTGCTCCACCCAGAGCGGGAGGGGTCATTTGATGATTTCCCATCCACGAAAAAAAAAAAAAAAAAAGCACAACTCTTAAGTCGATAGGTTAGTTGCCTGGGTAAAAAAAATAATTATATTTAGTCCGTCAGTTAGATTATCGAAAAATAATGGACACGTATTTTTCCTTTTGTCAATCAAACAAAAAATGACAAAGATAAAGCGCGTCAAAATTTGGAAATGAGGGGTCGTGACGTCACTTGCTTGCAATAGTGTTACAAGCAAGTCACATCACGCGGAACTTTAACGGGCGATATCTTCATCATTTTTTATATAATTAGGAAAAGAAAAAATATGGTTTCAATATTTTTTGATAATCTAACTGACAGACTAATTAGATTTTTTTAGGAAAATAGCCTATTTGTAAGTATTTTATAATTAGGTACTAGTAAAAAATCGAAGAAGCATAACCACGGTACACAATACGTATCAAATTCAAAACTTATTAATCATGGCAGATTACTTTTATTAATCAATTGTAAAGATAATGATTGTGGTATGTTCCATAGATATTGTGGGTCATTTATTTAGTTTCAGTTCAGTGGTGTTCGTGTAAATACATAGGTAAGTCTGTTTTTTGTTAATTCATAGGTTAGAGGTATAAGTAGATTGACTTATAGTCGAGACAGATCGCGGCAGACCCTGTAGAAGATGACGGCAAGAGCTTGACAAAGTAAACGACCTGGAAGAGCTGGAACAACGAAGAGCTGGAAGTCATGGGGAGAGGCTTTTGCCCAGCAGTGGGATGATATAGGCTAACAATAGGGAACAGTAACTTATATTTGCTTATCGATCTGGTATTATGATAATTATTAAAGTTTAGAGGCAGTCGCTCCATGTAAAATACTGGTATTCAGCTGCATCCGGTTAGACTGGAAGCCGACCCCAACATAGTTGGGAAAAGGCTAGGCAGATGATGATGATTAAAGTTTAGAGGTATGAGGAACAGGGTGTAAAGTTCACTCAACCTCCATAGAAAAGGGAGGATCCTCCGACCAGACGGATGTTGTGTCTGGCGGGCAATTGCTCAGCGATTGATGTTGGGAAATTGTATGTATGCTAATTGCGCGGTAAAGTCTGCTTGCGAGATGCAGGATTTGCGTGACGTCAGTATGACGCGTTGTTCGCATGTGGCGTTGTTGATACAGCTACAAAAGGATGTGGATTGAGAAAATTTGACAGTTTCGGGTAGCTTGACCTGCTGGCGTTTGTACAAGCATTAACTCGTTCCTTTACGAGTTTGAGTTCTATCACAATTTGATAACAAGATGTTATCGGGTTGATAAAACAGTATACAACAAGAGGATGTGAGCCACGAGTTAATAAACCCTTTATCATCATCATCATGAACCTATAGCAGTCCACTGCTGGACATAGGCCTCTCCTATTGCACGCCATTCAGCTCGATTTACGGCAACTCTCACACTTTATATTCGCTGAAAACTATTTACTTTAGACAAACTCATCATCTTGGAGTGCTGTCCACAACTCCAGTTGTGGAAAACTTACATCAGTTATAGTTGGACTGTGTTCGATAAGAGACTCATCATAGAAGTGATCTGTTTGGGGTCTTGAACTTGATATGGAAACAATCCATAAAAGTATTTCTCAACCAAATGGTAATAATGCGAAGAGTACATTCAGGGTCATAACAGCAAATGGCTTAATAGCCAGGAGACTCGACCAACCCTTGGGGGGCTCTCGTTGGGCAGCTGGATCGTTGGAGCTGGACACGTCTCGCATTGTTAGGAGGATCCTCTCTCTGGAGCCCTGAACTAGTAGATTTAACCCTGTTCCCGGTATACGGTGTACTACTATTTTTTTTATATATTTTGAACGGTTTTTTTTAATAAAAATATTTAAAAATTTAATTTATAAATATTTAAATGAAATAAGGGAGATAACAGTGATTACATCGTAAAGGAATCATAACCGAATATCTGTGGCCAGTTTAATTGGCCTCATGACCAAGAGCGCTAATTAAGTTTGAAACTAGTTAGGAAGTCTCCAACGACCATACGTGAGTAACGCCATGTATACTCCTCAACATCATAATACATATCAGAATAGCTTCAACCAATTTCGACTAGATTCTTCAAATGATTGGGTAACTCCGTCTTTCGCTATGTCATGTGGGTTGTTAAATAATCTTATCAATAGTTTAGATAAGTATTCGTTATCAACGTAGGTATATGCGCCCTCTATCCGCATATCATAATAATCTTTGACAAAAGTACGTCTGAAGATAAAGAAGATATACAAAAAATCTATTGAAAATATTTGTTTTCAGAATTATAAATGGGCTTTCAGGATTTCCCATACCAAACTCAATTTCTGTTTCATTGAATAAGCATAAACAGCCTATACGTATATAATGTTCCCACTGCTCCACACTGAGCCACAGGCCTCCTCTCTGTGAGTGGGAGTAGGCCTTCATCCACTACGCGAGCCTAGTGTGGGTTTGTGAATATCACGTTTCTTAACATTTTTGGATCTAGGATATGCCGGTTTCCTCACGATGTTTTCCTTCACCGTTGTGAGAGCAGTGGTGATGAAATTATTTACACAGAGTAAAGTGCCTGTCTGGGTTCGAACTCACTACCTACAATTCGTAAGTTGGGGCTGCTACCACTACGTCACCACTGCTCTTTGGGATTTTCCATATAAACTCTATTTCTGTTTCATTGAATAAACATAAGCATAATCACGTTTCCACTGCTGAGGCACAGGCCTTCTCTCTCTGAGAGGGAGTGGGCATTAATCCACTACGCGGACCCAGTGTGGGTTGGTGGGTGATATGACGTGATGGTTTCATTGATTACATATAGGTATCCAACTCCAACTAATCCAAATCTCATTGACGACAGATGTCCAAGCCATTAAGCTGCAAATAAATTATATAAGCACTCCGCCTCATATTTTTTGAAATTTTGACAATTATTTTATACAAAAACTGTCATTCGTCAATTTTATTCCTCGAATAAAGGTTATCTGGCGATGGAAAAACTACTTAACAACCCTTAATTTATTTTCTGGACCTGACAATTCCTATTATTTTTCTTGTATTGTTCCTGGACATTCCTGGACAAAGGCCTACCCAATTCCATTAACTTCTCTAGATGTTTAGCTTCTTCTTGCCAATTTATGAGGAAACTATCCTATAATCAACGAGAAGATAGGCTAGACCTCTAAGCAGATGTGCAGTATCACATCAGATGCCAACACTGAGGGAATATAACATCGCTTTATTTTATTTTAGGAGTGCTACACACGAATTTTAATGTTCGGGTCGCACATTCGATTCAATAGTAGATTTTGTTGAAGAACAAAGCCGACTACAAGCAATTACTACACATACTCGGCTTTAATTCAGCTCGTGCTGATCGGCAAACTTCGTTCGGCATCTATCCTCGCTTAATAATGTGTCAGTCAAACAATTCGCTCGGCTGCGTTACCTAAACATATAATTATTTACAGAGAGGGAGTAGTGGCCTAGTGGTATTGAACCTGACTTACGAGTTTTAGGTCGTGGGTTCGAACCGGTAGGTGCTTTACTTTGTGTAAATAATTTCATCACCACTACATTCAAAACGGTGAAAAAGGTTTTTGAAATCATGCGACATCTACCAACCTGGGGGCCTACTCCGAAGTGCAAACTGCGAATGTTCGGATCGGACCGACACATGGCCGAACCGAAAATTATTGAAAAATGCGAAAAAAGTTCGGATAGGCTCAGTTGGGTCGGGACCATAGTCAATATTCGAAAAAGTGTAGGATCGGAACCGACCGAACCAAATAGTAACTTCGTGGCAGGAAACGGCCGAACATTCGGCCGATACTACTTCGGAGTAGACCGGTTCGGCCATGTGTCGGTCCGATCCGAACATTCGCACTTTGCACTTCGGAGTAGGACCCCTGATCTAAATGATGTAGTCCTTCTATCTTTATTTCTATAGTGACATCTATTTACCTAGATACGAAAGTTAGGCAAACTTCAAGTTACGTGGTTCAGTTCTACATTATGAGAGCACTACTAACTTCAGGAGAGGATGGCAGCATCATCTATGCAGATTCGGAGCGGTGAATTCCTTCCCTAAAGACGTGACTGCGTTACCAACTCACAAACACACTTTTGAAATAATAATGCGGTGCTGATTTAGGTAGACTTGATAAATAATAATAATAATATCCCTGGACATTTCACACAGCGCCATCTAGTCCCAAGCTAAGCAACCTAATGCTTGTGTTATGGTAACAAGATGCCTGATAAACTACTTATATGCATTTTTTTTTTGTAAATACATACATATTATAGATAGAAAAACACCGAGACTCGGAACAAATACATATGTAGGTCATACAAATATTTGTTCCGTGCGGGAATCGAACCCGCGACACGCAGTGCAGCAGTAGATAGATAGTAGATATTATTATTATTATATTCTTGCCGCGATTGTTCCATAGATGGGTGACCATATTTACATACCATGATCCCTCGATGCTTCGGAAAGTATGTCTCAGCCGTTGGTCCTGTCATTCGTGCATCTTTGACAGTCATAATGGGTCGTCAGAAGACCGAAAGTCTGATAACTAGTCTTATTAAGCTTATAAATATAAAGTCTTATTAAGCTTAACTTATTAATCGTATTACCCAGTAACTGGAATGTGAAGGTCAGGTAGACTTTCGCTCCATGTAAACTGGTACTCAGCTTCCGGTTAGATTGAGAGCCAACCCCAACATATGCAGGCAGATGATGGTAAGATAAATAGAGAAACAGTTGCCAAAATAATGAATAGACTTAAAGTCTTTTCAAGACTACTCTTTTATAGTTAATTAAATGTATAATTATTTAAACAACTCTCTGCTGCTTGTACAGACGCCAGCAGGTCAAGCTACCCGAAACTGTCAAATTTTCCCAATCAACCTTGAACATTAATGCTTCAGCGATAAAGTTGAAAATCTATTAAAGAAATTTGACAGATTGTAGTAGCTTGATGTGCTGGCGTCTGTACCTAAAATAAAAATAATGATTATCCTTTAAGAAACATTATAACATTACATCTCTGCTTAACCCTCCGAGTAATGCAAGCGTGATGTTGTGTGTAGTAGGTACTTATTAGTCGCGTGCTAATTTATATTGCACTATAATCATGATATCTAATCTTACCTAAATATTTAAAGTGATAAAAAAAAACATGCCGATTACAAAGTTTTTGTTAATCATTACCAATTAGTCAGTATTGTCGTTTTTGATTGTTCAAATCGCTACTGCAATATGTAAATTCTACTAATATTATAAACGTGAAAGTTTGTATGGATGGATGGATGCTTTTACTCTTTCACGCAAAAACTACTGAACGGATTTGGATTAAATTTGGCACACAGATAGTTTATAACCAGGATTAACATATAGGATACTTTTTATACCGACATTCCCACGGGATCGAAACTTATGCGGGTGAAACCGCGGGGCGCAGCTAGTTAATTATAAAGTTGTACCTACCTAAAATAAGTCTTATAAAAATAGAAAATATTTATTGTCCAGGTAATACAGTAAGCAGGTTCACTGGTTAACAGCAAGTTAAGACGACATGAGTAACCTAAAATAGTTACTACCTCCAGCTAGGTTACAATATAGTACTCATACTCAATACTTTATTCCATTTCATAATCTATACTTATAATAAATCTGTAGAAGTGAAAATTCTGTACATTGAAAATATCAAAAAAATAAATCAAAAATGTGATTAAAAAAATTTTTGTCTGTCTGTCGGTCTGTCTGTCTGTCTGTCTGTTTGTTCAGGCATCACGCAAAAACTACCGGTTCGATTACGATGAAACTTGGTATAATTATTCTTTAATATCCTGGGCACCACACTGGGTACTTTTTATCCCGGAAAAGTATATACAATAAAAAACAAACTTAATTTTGCGGTTTGATCCCTAGACCCGATACTGTATCAACCGCAAATAATAAGTTTGTCGTAGGTTACGTCACCCGCAGTGGAGTTAATTTTTATTCCTTTTAGTTTTTAGAGTTATTTAGGTTTATTTTTATATAAGTCGTAAGTATAGATTTTAATTTTAAAGTATAGGTAGTATATTTGATAGTGTACGTAGTGACCGTAGGTTATTTTATAATACTGTTAGGTAGGATTAGTCATTCGTATAGATATTAGTTTTTAGGTACTTATTTAATTTTCTGTTATTGAGTTTTTTTTTTTAATTAGGTAGGTACTTAGGTAAAGATATCATATAGGTACCCTCTTAATCACCACTAATGAGACACAATTGGTTTTCTATTGTAACTAGCCATAAAGGGCCCGCGAGATAGATGGCATTCTGGGGAAGCACATACATTTTATCCTGTTAGCACGTTCCCGTGGGTAAATTTCCGACATCCACGCGGGCGAAGCCGCGGGCAGAAGCTAGTGTGTACATAATTATGATAGTTGTTATGTCAAAACATCGAATCAATTATGGACCCTGACGGGCACAGCAAAGTTAGTTTTCTATAGGAGAGAGGATGAAGGCGCTTTTTGTTAGGAAAAATATATTAAATTAAAATAGTATCACTTGCTTTTATGGTATTTATATTTTATATACTTAAACTTATTTATATATTTGGTTGCAAGTTATATTTTTATATTTGCTAGTGAGCCCCAAACTAGACAGTTAGTCTGTATCTTGGGACTCGGAGTACGAATTCCGTACCTATGACTTGCCAACTACCCCATCATTCATAAACATTACTTAAAGTTAAGTAGTGATTAGCAACTGTTTAACCGTACATTTTTGACGTTCAAACGTCACTTAACTGTAATCATTGTTTATAAATAAACCCCTTAATTGTTTATTAGTAACAACAAGCAAAGAGTAACGGCCCCGACTTAAATCAAAATCAAAAGTCATTTATTCAAATTAGGCTGAGAATCAGCACTTTTCGAACGTCAAAATTACAAAAGACAGTCCACCAAAAACGCCCGCCCTTCACTTACGAGTTGTAGGTCATGGCTTCTAACCCAGGAAGTCGCTATACTTTGAGTAATTTATTAATGACCACTGCCCATTAAAAAACGGCGAAGGAAAACATCGTGAGGAAACCGGCATGTCCTAGAATCAAAAATTCGAGGACGTGTGACATCCATCCCGCACTGAGCCTGCGTGGTGGATTACGGCCCACTCCCTCTCACAGAGAGGAAGCCTGTGTCCCAGCTTGCAGCAGTGGGAACGTTTTAGTCTGATTAAGCTAAATAGAGGCCCATGACGTCAGGCTGTACATGCTGACGAACTAACACTATATATTTGTCAATAGAATAAAAACTGCATAACTTCGTTTAAGTAATCCTTTCATATTTCAAAAGAGGTAATAGTGTATCGTTTCAAGGCACTAGTTAGGCATTACCAAACTCTGCAATTGAATCACATCCGGTACTCATTTAGAAAGCCAAAGGATATTTGATAAAGTTTATCTAGCATTCCTTTGTGCTTCGTCAAGTAATAACTATCTAATTTAATTTTCTTCTTTCCCAGAAATGTATTTGCTAACGCTGCTAACAGTCATCGGAGCGGCATTTGCCGTACCCATAGCTGAGCCTTCAACCGAGCTTCTGACCGCTTTGACCGAGCAAGAACGGGCAGCAGCATACGTTCTCCCCAGAGATACAATCCCAACATTCTATGACGTCAGACTCACCCTTAACCCAGACAATGAAGAATACTTCACTGGAGCCGTTGACATTAGGATCATGCCCCTGGTCACCACCAACCAAATAGTCCTCCATGCTATGGAAATGCAAATAAAACCCGAAGATATAGAAGTCTTCAGCGACAGAGTACCGTCATCCAACTTGTACGAAAGCCATACATTGGCCCCTAACGATACTCATTTGTTCAGGATTACCTTGAACCAAACGATGACCATACTGCAACCACACACCATTCGAATCAAGCATTACGTTGGGCAGTACGCTGAGAATATGTTCGGTATTTACGTGTCAACGTACGCGAGTGACGGGACAACACAGTGAGTATTTTTGTATGGAGTTATTTTAATTAGGTGAAAGTATTTAGATTGGAAGCCATGAATATTCTAATTATAATTACTTGATTTTAGATATTTGTTAAGTCGAGCTGGCGTATACCCCGTACTTACTTATAAGTCCAGACTTGTATTCCGTTCCGTAGGTATCGTTGTGGACCAGATTAATATAAAAAAATTGATCTGGCTACGGGAATTTAGGATGCTAGTTTGTTATTATATGATACATTCTCACTATATAATTACTCGAAGTAACATGTTAAACATACGGTACGTCATTTTGAAAATATAAATCATCATGATTTGATTGTAAGAAGCCTCGATTACCGAACAGTAGAAATATTTGTAGGAAATACAAATATTGTTGTTTTTGATCTTGGAGATTTTGGCTGCATAATATATAATTATTATATATCCACGTTATAGGTGGGCAAATTAAATCCTAATGTTCAGAAACGTTGACCAAAAAAAGTAACTTGCTCCGCCAACGGTAGTAGAAGTTTTCAAAATTCTCAAAAAGAAGTCAACGCTAGGAAATATAATAAAAGTTTGTGTCAGCCGACATCTCATACATAATGCATTCACATTTCTGCAAAGTCTCTGTTTCTGCAAATAATACTGGGCTTAGCAGAAATTTAATATTACATATACTACAATTAAGTTCACAACAATTTTTGATCACGAACATTGCATATGGAACCTTTTTTCTTAGGCAGTATAATGTGTCAATTCCATGAATGTTCTACTAGCATCAGAAAAAGACTTAACGTACGCCTTGAGTTACCACCACCAGTAATTACCTACTAGGACTACTGAAATTTTGAACTCCTGTAGAACACCCGGTTTCTGATTTTTATCTTCTGGTGATGTATTCAATGTAACCCGCGAAATTCAACTTTTTTTACGTATTTGCAAGCAAATTTTCATTCTTGCGGACTTTCAAGAACCTTAAAATTTGAAAATTATTTAATCACCACTGGTCTCAAAACGGTAAAGGAAAACACTGAGGAAACCGGCATGTCCTAGAACCAAAAATTTGAAGACATGTGACATCTACCAACCCGCACTGGGCCCGAGTGGTGGATTACGGTCTACTCCCTGTAACAGAAAGGAGGCCGGTGTCCTAGCAGTGGGAACATTATAGGCTGATTATGTAAGAACCATAAAAAATGTTATAGTAGTGTTTGACGAGTTCCCAACTTTCAAGTTCTTAATTCGGAAACCGGGTGTAAGGTTCATTTAATCATCATCATCATTCTCCTGCCCTTATCCCAATTTATTTGTGGTCGGCGCAACATGTCCATTTCTTCCATACTTCTCTATTAGTCGTCATCTCGGTAGTCACCCCCTTTCTAACCATATCAACATTTACACATTCCATCCATCGTTTCTTTGGTCATTTAATATAATTGTAATTAAGCTACTATTGTCATCTTACCTCAAAGACGAAACAAAAATATTTCTAGAAGCTTCTCACCTGTTTATTACTTTTCAGCAAACTCATAACATCGCAACTTCAGCCTACCTTCGCTCGCCGCGCCTTCCCCTGCTATGACGAACCCTCACTCAAGGCCATCTTCAGGACTACCATATACGCCCCACCAGCGTACACCGTGGTCGAGAGTAACATGCCTAAAAGGACAGATTTGCTCAAGTAAGATTTTATCTATAGTTAAGTATAACTTTGGAATCGCCAATCCGTCTTGAGCAAGAGCAGTGATCAATGCGCATACTTTCTCTGTATAAAAAGAAGCATTTGCCCTACAGTAGGACACTAACAGCAGTCTGTTAGTATTCTACTGCAGGGTAAAAAAATATTGTATAACAAGGACAAGGAATTGACTGTATGCGGTCGAGTCAATATTATTCTACAGCACTTAACTTAATCAGCACAGCTGAGTGGCAAAATCGAATACTGCCGGATCGAATGGGCCAATCTGAACAAGTATGTAGCATGCCTGCTACCTATAATTTTATTTATTTAAAAGTATTAGTACGTTAAAAAGAAAATGGTTATATTACTCTATAAAATTCCAGCGTGTGTTCAGGCCCCAATTATTTTATTTGATAACCTTGCCAATCTATGTCAATAACGTTAAGCCCGGATTTTTTCATAAAAAACTGCAATGATCCGAAAAATATTAATAAGAGGAGTACTGACGAATATCTCTAACAATAACATAACATCACGACTGGTTTCTCGGAGGGTTTAACAGAGGTGTACCTAATAGTACACCCAGATTTCACCAGCTATGTTAATTCCGTCACCTTCAAGGTACAAATCTCGACTCCGAGCTTTACTGTTACTGTGGAATTCCTAATGAAAAACTTAATAACTCTTTGCCCAACTCAGGAATCGAACCCAGGACCTCGTGCTCAGCGGTAGCGCTTGTGGCAACTAGACTAACGAGGCAGACTTCTAACAACTCTCTTATTTTTATAGGCCAGAAGTACCCGGCTACATCAAGCATGAATTTCAAGACACATTGGTGATGTCCTCATATCTTCTGGCATACCTGGTATCAAACTTGGCACACATCGACAACCAAATGGAGTCTGATTACAAGGGCCTGTATCGAGTACCCTTCAAGGTATATTCCAGACCTGGTACCCAGGATATGGCATGGTTTGCCCTGGAATTTGGGCAAAGGAATATGGCAGCGTTGGAGAAATTCACCGAGTTTGAATATGAGTTCCCGAAGTTGGATAAGGCTGCTGTTCCTGACTTCGCTGCTGGTGCTATGGAGAACTGGGGTTTGGTTATTTACAGGTATGTTCTTTTTATGTCTTTAAAACCCGTGTGCCTGATGGGATTTTCCATCGGTAAAAATCCTTTTCTGAGATAGACAGTATGACGTTTTGTTAAAGCGCGCGGTTTGAGTGACCGACTTTACTGACCATATCATTTTTTTCTCAGGTTTAACAAACTTTTAACTTCGCCATTATGTTTTAACAATTTTTTAATAAATCTTCCTCGATTTTGTTAAATCCTCAATCCACAGGCACTTAAAATGGCGAACTTCCATACAAACTTTCATTCCCAAATTTAACCCCTATACGGGGTGAATTCAACCAAAAAACCTTTCTTTCTACCCCATCTCGTTATGGAAGGAACTCTCATACAAAAAGACAATGACCAAAAGTCGTAACAAAAAGTCGTAACAAAAATTCTAACGCATCAAGATCAAAATACTATAGTAATTTTTTTCATATTTTTTTACGACATTACGCATCGGGGATTTGATTTTTGAACGGGAAATTTAATTTAAAGTAAAAAAATGACGATATTGTTGTATGTTACATGACGTTTCGTTTCAAATGATATAATTAATACTAGCTTCTGCCCGCGACTTCGTCCGCGTAGATTTCGGATTTGTGACAGGATTGCGTATCTCAAAAGGAAATCAAAATAACCCATAAAAATACAAAATATATTTTTTAAGTAAATAGAAGAAGATGTATTTTTTAAACTTTGCGAAAAATGAAATCAAAATAACCCATAAAGATACATAATAATTTTTTTTTAAATAAATAGATGTAAGAAGATGATGTTTTTAAACTTTGTGAAAATTATGAAAACTTTATAACACTATACAGATCATGGATGTGATGTAAATAGTTATATTATGACTTGATTTTGTAAACTTATTCCTGCACGTGCACGGCCTTGGTGACGCCCACTTCGCAACGGGCCGTGCAGCAGAAATCGTAATATTTTAATTTCGCCATAACTTCAAAACCAAACGACCAATTTTAATCATTCAAAGACCAAATATTATCTACATAAACTGTACTTACTGATAAAATTAAATTTATTTTGATAAGGATGAATAGCATGAGTAAAATAAATGCGTATAAATGTAGTCCAAAAAAATTCAAGATTTTTAAATAAAAAAATGGTTGTTGTGCCTCACTCGACATAGATAGGTATAGTGTGTCGCGGACTTTTTTGTAGATATTTATAAGATCTACAATTAATTTGAACATTTTATGGTTCTATCTTTTATAGTTTAGGCAGCGTACGCAAAATAAGTAACTTTTCTGGTTGATTTTTTATACCTTGCGTCCGAAAAACCCAAATATCTTACGGAACCCTATTTTTTTCCAAAATAAAATTTAGTCTATGTTACTCATGGATAATGTAGCTTTCGAATAGTGAAAGAATTTTTTAAATCGGTTTAGTAGTTTTCGAGCCTATTCATTACAAACAAACAAACAAACAAAGTTTTCCTCTTTATAATATTAGTATAGATTAGTATAGATTAGTATAGATAAAATTTAGTCTATGTTACTCATGGATAATGTAGCTTTCGAATAGTGAAAGAATTTTTTAAATCGGTTTAGTAGTTTTCGAGCCTATTCATTACAAACAAACAAACAAACAAACAAAGTTTTCCTCTTTATAATATTATATAGTAATATAGTATAGATAACCTTGAATTTTGAAAGTGTCATGATCACGTCTTTCAAAAAACATGTAAAAAATTTATTGTATTCCGATTATATATTAATTAAAATTATATAGAATAAAATAGAATAGAATTTTTATTTAAACGATTATCAGTTTTATAGAGCAATAATGGCGGTTCGTGTATGACATGTCAAACAAAATAAAGTAGGTAACGTAGTTTTTAGGTTATCTCGATTTTTTTTTTTTAAATCTCCGAAACCCGGTTTTAGGTTTACAAAAAGAACTTTTGTAGGAGTTAATATGTTAAGAGTAGTGTATAAAAAACAAAGTTTGAGTTTAATGCAGCATGGTACGGGATTCCATACATCCATGAGCATTGTCCTTTCATGCTTCGGGTCCCAACAGTTAAGACTGTGCGTTATCTGTCAGTGAATTTATGATTTTTATAACATAACACAGAAGTAGAGGTGGAACTCACATTTCGCCAGACAAGTTTTTAGTCCTGTGTAATACCGGTTGAATGGCCGTAATTACATTAACAATTAAAAAGCCATTGTGTCTGGCGTGGATGCACGTTCACGGCATACGAAGGGTTAAGGGGTCCATTGGACTTATGGACTTCTTGATAAACAATACCAATATCACTTAGTATAAACTCTGGACCCTTTACTAGCAAATACTAGAGCAATGAGTCCACTTTATTAACAGAATAACATCGTTTTACAAACGCCTACTCAATATGGCATATTTCTCAGATGTGCAATTGCCTGCTTGCAACTCAAAATGTGTCGAATTTCATGAGACAAAATTTTTACACCCGGTAACAAAACAGTTTTTAAACCGTCAAATGTCGTATGAACTAGGGATGGTTCATAAGAAAAATACACTTGAATCGACAATAAATATAATCCGAAAAACCGTTGAGCTCATAACATGCAAACGGCGGTTGTTAGTTTAGATAACAGAAAAATAGTAAAATCTATATTCTTTGAGATGACGCCCTAGGCTTTTACCCCGTAAAGAAGTCTTCTAAAACAATTTAGTTAATTTCCTATTGCTAATAATTTCTGCGAGCCTTCTCCAACAAGAGCTCTCAGGATATCAAATAGCGTTATTAATTATTTATTGTTTTTATATTTTCATAACGTTATCCCGAAATTAATCATATCAAATTTTCCAAACAACCAATTTTCAACTATAATCTTAAGATATTACAGTTTATATTCGTTTGAGTGATTCATGAGTTCCGTAAAAACGGCAATAAAATAAGTGTTAATGTACTTATGAAGCAGAAGAGAGATATTTTATTATAAGCCATAAATACTCCAATTTATGGCTCCTTATCGTATGTCAATAGTCGTTATAAAACGTCGTAAAGTGTGCCTGTTGTTACAAATCTTGTAGCATTTAGTTGAAAAACGACGTTTATCAGAATCAAAATTGGTCTTCATTTTAGGTATACTCGTATTATTTTTGTCTCTATGAAATTGGATAAGTATATTGATTATGAAAGTTATGCATCTTGCATCAAAATATCTAAAAAACTGGTTATGTGGTTATCTGGGTAACCCATACCACATAATATTCCTGACCTAAGTCTGATAATAGCATCATCAGGCTATAATGTTCCCACTGCTGGGACAGAGGCTTCCTCTCTATAAGAGTCAATGGGCCGTATTCCACCACGTAAGCCCAGTGCAGGTTGGTAGAAGTCACATGTCTTGGAATTTTTCGTTCTAGGACATGCCGGTTTCCTCACAATATTTTCCTTCACCGTTTTGAGAGCAGTGGTGAAGAAATGATTTAGACAAAGCAAAGTGCTTGTCTGGGTCCGAACTTACGACCTACAACTCGTAAGTCGCAACCGTTTTCACTTGGCTACCACTTCTCACTCTCAGACTGATAATGTTTTTCCTAAGTTACCGTATTTTTGATTTTGATTGGCGTCCCCTTATCTTGATTGTTATAACTAAACACTTCTACTAAACAATTTCCCGTCATTCTCAAAGTGTTGACATTTAAAACGACTCTAATACCCCTGTAGTACCCACTAACTTGAAACGGGACAAGTAATAAACAGGCAATAAAGTTACTTATTCCATAAATACAGAGTAGCGATCCAGTTAAGTGTTCCATAAGCCGCTCATAGAACGAATCTGCAAGGCAGATGTGAATTGTATTGAATTATGACGCTGCATTGTTGCCAAGGGAGTATTATCATGAGATTGAAATATAATCTATAAAAGATAGAAATAAGCTAGAGTTGATAGATAGGTTGAACATTTAATAATAGTTCTACTTTTAAGATAACGTGGAAACATTTGTAAAGCCATTCTAAATTCGCTAAAAAAATGTTTGTATTGACGTTGTCGTTTAATCATTTGAATATGATTAAGTCCAAGAACTTTCAACTCAATATCAAAACATTCACTAAAACAATATATATATATAAATAAAATAAATAAATACATAAATATCTAATCATGCACAACGCATAGTCTTCTTTGAATTCACACACGGGTAGATCAAAAATGTGATCAAATCTCTCTGTCCAATTTAATTAGGGCTGGGGGCAGCATGTTTTCTTCATCCATAATTCACTCATTCCGTTTTTAGTTTCAAATCTCCTTTTTTGTAATCTTTCACATAGTCCATCTATCGTTGGCAATCGCCACTCGCCACTCGTGGATTCTACATATTTTAATGCACCACAAACTTTTTCGCAAAGAACAATACTATTGACACATGCCTCTATTACCTTCCAGAGAAGTGGCTCTCCTGGTCACAGAAGGAGTGACAACAACAGCGACCAAGCAGAATGTTGGCAGGATCATCTGCCACGAGAACGTTCACCAGTGGTTCGGTAACGAAGTGGGACCTCTCTCCTGGACTTACACCTGGTTGAATGAAGGTTTCGCCAACTTCTTCGAGAATTTCGCTACTGATTTGGTAATTTATTATTTTTTTTTTCTTCTTTATTAGATTTTTGTTCCTTTTCCCAAATGGAGTATGTTTGAAGCGACTGGTTTTAATGTAAACATTTGTAATTCCTGGACGATACCACTGACAAGTAATTTGTAATATTTCGTTTTTTTAATTCGTGGCTAGAAATTACCAAAGGGTTTGTCCAGTAGTGAGACACAAAGAAGTTTAGATTTTTTAAAATAAGATAATTACATACATTTTAAAAGCAAACTCTGCTCGAGTTTGCTTTTAAAATGTAAATCTGCTATAGTTTTGTTGCCAATCTGCAATCCAAGCTTAGGTTTTATGGCTGATATGGCTATTCCTCGTAATGAAAGGCATTAAAAAGCTCATGTATTCTGACATATTGTTCTAAATTCCAGGTGCGCCCGGATTGGCGTATGATGCACCAGTTCGTGCTGGCTCTTCAGAACGTGTTCCAATCCGACGCAGTCCTTAGTGTAAACGCTATGACCCATGCAGTGTATACGCCTTCTGAGATCCTTGGTACTTTCAACGCGGTGGCTTATCAGAAATGTAAGTTCATCATTCTGGTAGAAGAATTTCCATGAAGTTTTCTTAGAAATTGTTCTAATGGAGTCGCGTCGCGCTTGTCTGCGGGAGCCTTTAATAAGTAAACTGATCGACTATTTGTAGTTGTAATAACAATATTTATTTTAACGGCGGCGTTTAGCTATCGGGGATCAGCCGTTTACGTTTTTAAAAGGGATACTCTGCCTGACTTGAACATGTGAATCAGTCCTTTGAAGGGTTATCGAACGGGTCGGGTGAATTCCGGCTATTCATCCATCCGGCTAATCAGACAATTTTATACAAATTCTGCTTTATTTCGTTATTCGGATGGCAGACAATCTCTGCTTATCTTTACACTGTGAAAAAGGCCCTTACTTAGATAATGTCTTTGTCAAAAATGGGAACTGCTAAATATATTGACCAATACTTTGTAATAGCTGTTAGACTAATGTAAATGTAATTATCATTACATTGACTGAATGATAAGTACCTAACTAAGTGTCCAACTTTGTGTTAAACTATCTTATTTGCAATAATGACGTCACTACTACGTACTATATGACTGGGCTTTCTAAACATACACGAAACAGAAATTAAGTGGAATATTATGTTCTTAATCCTACTTCCTACTTATTTATTATATTATAATCCTTTTCTACTAATATTATAAACGTGAAAGTTTGTTTGGATGGATGGATGGATGGAGATGTTTGTTACTCTTTCACACCAAAACTACTGAACGGATTTAGATGAAATTTGGCACACAGATAGTTTATAACCAGGATTAACACATAGGATTTTTTTCCCGATATTGCCACAAGATCGAGACTTATGCACGTGAAACCGCGGGGTGCTGCTAGTATTTTACATATTTTTATTATAAACACGGTTCTTACTTTAGGTTTTGTTTCATTGCACACTAGAAAGTGGTTTTCCTCTTTCCTGTTTTTTCTACGTGCAAGATAAATTATGTGTCAAATCTCGAGTGACAAAGAATTTTGTTTCGATTCTTATTGGAATCGCTTGCGCCACGAAACGAACGTTTACGACAACGAGTCACGCTCATGTCCAAGGGTTGAAAAATCATTCAATGACATAAGGGCTTTTGGTGATGAAATCGTTAAATATATAGAATAGTGACGACACGGTTCGCGCAGTGGCTGAGCGATCGACTGCTGCGCTGCGTGTCGCGGGTTCGATTCCGACACGGAACAAATATTTGTATTGCCTACAGGTAGTTGTTCCGGGTCTGGCTGTTTGTGTATGTGAGTTTAAATGTTTGTAAACGCACCCGCGATACAGGAGTAATTCCTAGTGTGGGGTTCCGTTTTTTTTTTTTTTAAAGTTCTTTATTGAATATAGTCTTGTGGTCAATTTGACTGCATAAATATCTCTCGTGAAGTCCTTGGCAATTAGCCGAAAAATTCATTTTCAGTCTTTCAATTTTCCATCTGACATCACAACTGATTTTTTTTTCACGATTTCAGGGTTTGTCCCGTCGTAAAAGTTGTTCATAATGATGAGTGCAATGACCTCTTATAAGGATTAAAACGATCAAAATTTAACAGTGTATAGTAATGTATTTGTTAAGTTTATTGTAAGGTTATTCATATTCATTCCATATGAATAAAAGCTAGCTACAAAAAGCTTAAAACTATGTACAAAAATATGGGCACCGCAAAAGAATAAAATTAAGATTATAAAAAGCAACATTAAAGCTACTGACACTACTATATTAAAGTAACTAAGTAGTATAAAACAAATCTAGATATTTAAATTAATTTAAAAAAAAATAAGGACATAAATAGTTGGTAAGCATAATATATTTAAAAACTATAAATATATACATTAATATATATAGGTAGGTACTTAGGTATATTTATTTCTGTTTAATTATAATATACTAGATAATGGCGCCGATTCCCTTGTTCACAAACTAAACTAAATTTAAGTTCAGTGCATCTTTTTCTTTCTATTTCATTACGAAAAGGACAGAAGATGAATATTAGTTTAGTCCTGTCAAATTAGTCAGCGTCTGACGGAAATTGACGTATTTTTAGTAGCCATGTTTTTAATCACGTCTAATTTGTCTATGGAGTATCTTAATTTGACAGGACTAAACTAATATTCATCGTCTGTCCTTTTCGTAATGAAAAAGAAAGAAAAAGATGCACTGAACTTAAATTTTGTTTAGTTTTTGAACAAGGGAATCGGCGCCACTGGTTATTTTCTCTAACAGAATAAAATAAAAAAACTTGAGAAGTGTCAAGGGACACTCGGATGGAACGAAGTTCAAAGAGAGACAGACAGAGAAACTGGCGCACGCCGCATGGCTTACAACTATAGCAAAAAGTGTCGTTCCAACTTTTGGTCTTAATTTTTTCCGTCTAGCCTCCTTTCGCAACGCGCGATAAGGAACTTCGTTCCAAAACTTCGTTCCAATAATAATCTTTCTAAAGCATAACATCCGCACATCGCTCACTGCATGGCTCCAAAATGATATATTTTCGCGAAACGTTCTCTCTTGTTATCAGAATTGAGAAACTGTATGATACAGCTCTTATCTCTTCTATCACGAAACAGTTATCTCATCGACTGACATGTGAAACCACTTTTGTAAGTCAGTCAGTTACTTGGTACAATACTATTTGATCTAGTATCGAGTATTTTTGATATTGTTATCATTGGAGAATGTCGGAGGAAACGTGTCATAGACGAACTAGAACTCATGACTGTGACGTCATAGAGCGGACTAAAACTGACAAAACCTGACTCTGATAAATATATTGGGAAAAATAAAGTGGTTGTCTTTAACACGTTTTTAGCGATAACACTGCCCACTGTGTCACCCCATGTAAAATTTCTACATTTATATCTGTAGCATTTATGCATATATAATATAGACTAGATAGACCCAAAGACCAGCTCATCTACATAGCTTTAGGGTACGCGCACTAGCAACAAAGAATAATAATATAATAATAATATCCCTGGACATTTCACACAGCGCCATCTAGTCCCAAGCTAAGCAACCTAATGCTTGTGTTATGGTAACAAGATGGCTGATAAACTACTTATATACATTTTTTTTTTGTAAATACATACATATTATAGATAGAAAAACACCCAGACTCAGAACAAATACATGTAGGACTTACAAATATTTGTTCTGTGCGGGAATCGAACCCGCGACACGCAGCGCAGCAGTCCGATCGCTCAGCCACTGCGCTAACCGTGTTGTCATCGTGTGTATGTGTATGTAATGTATTCGTCAGAATTGGATCAAAGATGTTGTTTTTCAATGGAGTTAACACTTCCATTATACTCGTAGATAGATAAACAGCGCTGTCGAATCTGGTAAACAGTGAGGAATACTTACCTTACTGCCTTCAAACAAGTAGTCTTCCCTAATACTATCGAGTTACCTACATGGCATCTCATTTCGCTGACGTCATGAGTATGTTGACATATCCAATATCAACATGCCAACCAGATTATTTCGACGAGATGATTGCCGCGAGGTACGCAATAACGATTTGCGATCCAAAATGGCGTCGGTAAATAAATTATATAGAGAGCAGTTGTGGCCCAATGGAAACAGGTTACGAGTTATTGGTCGTAGGTTTGAAGCCAGAGCGGCGCTTTACTTGGTGTAAATAATTTCACCACCCCTACTCTCAAAAACGGCGAAAGAAAACACCGTGAGGAAACCAGCATGTCACAGACCCAAAAATTCGAAGACATGTGATTTCTACCAACCCGCATTGGGCCCGCGTAGTAGATTATAGCTCATGCCCTTTCTAAGAGAGGAGGCCTGTGTCCCAACAGTGGGATTATCGACTCGACGACACGGTTGGCGCAGTTAAGCGATTGACTGCTGCGCTGCGTGTCGCGGGTTTGATTCCCGCACGGAACCAATATTTGTATGGCCTACAAGTAGTTGTTCCAGGTCTGGCTGTTTGTGTATGTGAGTTTAAATGATTGTAAACGCACCCACAATACAGGAGAAATTCCTAGTGTGGGGCAACGTTAAAAAAAAAACGATTATGCACATTAAAGTATATTCTGTAAGTAAGCCAAATATGTAGAAATTCTATAAAAAATCTATAAAAAACCACCCTCCACCCTCAGGGTATTTGCGTTCAACTCACGACACACGACAATAGTTCATAGTCAGCTCTTGGTTATTCTAAAACCCGCCGAGCAAATCCCTAAACAGGCACGTGAGAGACGTAAACAATCATTATATCTGAATGCTAAAGAAAATTTAGTACCAAATAAAACACTATGACCCTTTCCGACCTTGGAATAAGAAGTCACTTGATACGGTGTCTCTTTCACTTTAATTCATTGCTTGTATTTGTTGTCCTGCAGCTGGTTCAGTGATCCGTATGATGCAACACTTCCTCACTCCTGAAGTATTCCGTCAAGGGCTGGTCATCTACATTAGAAACAAGTAAGTAAAATCGTGTTGGTCAGAATAGCGTCCGAGGACTGAAAAGACGAGATGTCGGTTGTCCGGCGACGAGATGGGCAGACGACAATCTTAGCATCGCGGGCAAAACCAGCAGTGGGTGAAGTCAGGTTGAGGATGTTGATGATGTATTTAAATCCTTATGGACACAATTTACAAAACATATTAAATATTGAGTATTAAATGTTGAGTGTTGTTGTGTTTGCTAAGGAGTGGAATCGTCAGCCTGCGTCTGCATTCCCGAGTTCATACAACCCGAATCTCTTCAAGGCGAGTGTGAATAGGCTTCTTCTGGGCAAGCTCGTTCCACCGTAGATCTCATCTGGGCTGGTTTGAGGTCAATAGTGAGCCCATTGTCAATAAAAAAAAAATGAATACTCTGACAATTGAAAGTAATAATCTTAAACTTAATAGAATTCTCCATCAGCCTCTCCAGACGCACATTTTAATTTTAAAAATATTTTATTTCACAATAGATTTTGCCTGCGACTTTGTCCGCGTGAAATTTCTTGTTTTCTGACCCAACCCGTCGCATCGCATCGCATACCGATGCTATTACTTAGTTTTCGCTTAGCGTTCTCGGCTCCTAAGAGTCGTAGCGTGATGTTAAATAAAATTGTCTATAACCTTCCTCGACAATTGGGTTATCAAATGAGAGAGATTATCGCGTTCAAACAAACAAACTCTTCAGTTTTATTATTAGTATAGATATATCGATAAACCTAACATAAAATCGCGAAATATTCGCCAAAAATGTAAACAAATATGTGTTTAGGGAAAAATAACTTTAATTCCTACACAATAAAGTTCAGTTTACGCTACAACTTCAAACATTTTTATAACTTTATCTATAGTGCTACTCACTCTGAAATCAACTTAATCACCATTAAAATAAAGTTGATATTTGTTTAACTTGAAATAACGTCAATTTGAAACATAAATAGAAGTTACATGGGATTTAATATCGATCCTTACTCTTTTCTCAGTTCAGCAACCCTGCAATCGTCCCTCGCGGCAGCTGCAGCTTGAGGGCGTTCCACCAAATATCTGATCAATCACTTCTTCTTCCAGCACCCGTGACGCAGCATCACCCCTAGACCTGTACGCTGCCCTCCAGCAGGCTTTGGACGCATCTGACCACAGCATTCCCTATACCTTGAATACTGTGATGCAACGCTGGGCCAACCAGGGTGGTTTCCCAGTCCTCACTGTTACGAGGAGTGCCGCTGCTGCTCAGTCTATTGTTGTTGAACAGGTAAGGATGTGGTGTTGTTGTCTTCTAAAAGCAAGATTTGTCGTGCTTTAGAAGAAGTCTATTTAGTTTCTATAAACCTGTAATAGTGTTTTGAAGCATTTTTCATTTAAATTGCTTATTATGAGTTTTACATCTGGATCCTAAAAAACAAATAATTTTGAAATCCTAACAAAGAGTTTGAGACTGCTTATCATTTTTTCAGTTAGCCAATCACAGCAGCTATCACGAGTTCTACAGTCTGTGTTTTTGTGATGCCTTTCAGAAATTTAGGCTGCCGTACCCAAAGGGTCCCAACGACACCCTATTGTTGAGCCTCCACTCTCCGTCCGTCTGTCTGTCAGCGGGCTGTATATCATGAACCGTGATAAGTAGATAGTTGCAATTTCCACAGTGTTTATTTATATAGTCCTTGTCGCAAATGGCCGATTTTTACTCAATACATCTTTTTCCTGAAAACAGTATTTACCATCCTCTAAGATTTCTCAATATGTACATTTGTTTTCTAAAGATTTAAGCTCTACGACTACCTACTTTTTCAGACAAGTCTTTTGCTAAGAAATATGTTATTCTAGAACAGACACCTAGGTATGCAGTTCTCGTACTTATTCGTAATAATGCATAAGTAACAATGTTCTCTAGAGAGCCGAGAGTGGATCTGTGCCGAGCTGATTATGCAGGCTTTGTTTTATCCAGGCTTATTACGAATAACGAGTTAGGTGCCGTTGCAGTAGGTACTTTTTGTTCATTTCAAGATTTCATTTATACAGGTGTAATTTATTTTCGGATTCATTTATGTGCAAGCTTTATGAATTCAATCCTCAAAATATCATATTACGAGTAGCGCCCTGCGGTTTTACCCGCATAAGTGTCGATACCGTGGGAATTTCGGGATAAAAAGTATCCTATGTGTTATTCTGATGTATATGCTATGTTACTGTAAGGTTTCATCAAAATCCGTTCAGTAGATTTTGCGTGAAAGAGTAACAAACATCCATCCATCCATCCATACAAACTTTCGCGTTTATAATATTAGCAGGATAGTAAGATTATTTGGTTTCTAATTCTATCTAATCGTGTTTTGGCCAAAGAATTAGCATTGCCATTCATCTTAGCATTGCTGTCAGTCTTCTGGGTTTGTTTCCGGATGACAGCGATGCGGACGAGTACTTCGATGCATAAGTCCTTTTGTTTTTGTACTTATTTGTATAGTTAGTTAGTCATCTATGAGGGTTCCGTGGCTTAATAATAACTGCCCCACAGGTCGATCGATCAGGTTAAGCTACGCTTGCCGTGGTTGGTTTGTGGATAGGTGACCATCTTTACATACCGAGACCCCTCCGTGCCTCGAAAAGCACGTTAAGCCATTGGTCCCGGCTGTCATTCGTGGATCTTTGACAGTCCTTACGGGTCGTCAGAAGCCCGAAAGTCTGACAACCAGTCTTACCAAAGGCATCGTGTTACCCAGTAACTTGGTTGTGGAGGTCAGATAGGCAGTCGCTTCGTGTACAATACTGGTATTCAGCTGCATCCGATTAGACTAGAAGCAGACCCCAAGATAGTTGGGAAAAGGCTAGGCAGGTAACTTGTCGTTGTGTGAGTTGTGATGAGTCATCTATGATAAGTTGTGTTTTTAATGTATGTCATGTGTGTTTACACGTTTTCATTTTATATAAGAAAACACTGACAATGAAGATGAATGAAGAATGGAAAAAGTATTCTTGCTGAACAATAAACTGAAGTATTATCTAGTTATAAAGAAAACTACTTGTAAGAAGTAAGCGTCCTTTAAAAGTACAATAGACAACTGGTTGCAAACGTATTAGTAACTTAAGAACAAGGAATACTTACTAATTTATCAAATCACACCTTGAAGACTGTTGTTGAATAAAGTTATGAAAATGCATGCAACGCCGCTCCGCAATAATAATAATAATAATATCCCTGGACATTTCACACAGCGCCATCTAGTCCAAAGCTAAGCAACCTAATGCTTGTGTTATGGTAACAAGATGGCTGATAAACTACTTATATACATTTTTTTTTTGTAAATACATACATATTATAGACAGAAAAACACCCAGACTCGGAACAAATACATGTAGGTCACACAAATATTTGTTCCATGCGGGAATCGAACCCGCGACACGCAGCGCAGCAGTCAATCGCTTAACCACTGCGCCAACCATTTCTTTGGCATTCATAATGTAATGAAATGTGAGCTCTATAGATTCTAGATTAATGATTATAACGATATGATACACACAAATTAGGTCAAAGAAAATCTTCGTGAAGATAATTGAAGGCAGAAATGATAATTATGATGATCTAAAATTGCCAACGTGAGGTGATGGCAATATAAAATACATAGTAAAAAGTGTAAACAGGCTTAGCAATAATAAATTGTTAAAATAACAAATACCAGGAAAACATGTTTCAAGAGGAGGCAGTGAGTATAACAAAGTTTTCTCAATCAATTACTCAACTCAGCATATCGCAGTCCACTGCTGGACATACAGGCCTCTCCCAGGCTGCGCCACAGCACCCTGTCCTCCGCCTTCCGTTTCCAGTCTACCCCACCTTCTTTAGGTCTTCCGTCCATCTAGCTGGAGGGGGACCCACACTAAGCTTTCTATGATGAAGAAAATTATGATGTACTGAACAATTTTCAACACAAAACCGTTGAAAGTGAGCCATTTCTAAGTTGTATAGAGATTTTGTGTACGGAAGCCACATTGAACGTTATTTCGCTCGACGCTCCCTACCGTACCTTTGATATTCTACACTACAGCTAAAGTGTGGTAGCACCTAACGATGCGAGGTCAAAACTATTTAATTATGTACTCGAAGGCGGTACTAACTTCAAAATATATCTAGCCTGTGGTAATATTTTGACATTATAGTCTTTCTACACAGTAAGCTACTACAATTCCGTTCACAGTTATGTTTCCTCCGATTTTGCGTCACTGTCCAATTGTCCAATAGATCTGCTATTGAAATGTCCAAATGTGCTGATTGTATAAGTTGTGTTCAAGTTATTTCCAATTTTTTCGTCTTTCTCGTAATAGTTGAATTATATATGTTTTTTTGGTTTAATAATAATTCATTCTGGATTTACTATAACGTTTGTCTAAAACCAATTTTGTTGGTAATGTTTGAAAAAAAAAAGACTAACTAAGGGGTATCGTATTACCCAGTAACGTGGAAGTCAGATAGGCAGACGCTCCATGTAAAATACTGGTATTCAGCTGCATCCGGTTAGACAGGAAGCCGACCCTAACATAGCTGGGAAAAGGCAGGCAGATGTTGATGATGATGCAGCAGTAGGAATCACATATCTACGCTATATTTGCAAAAATCTTTTCACAAATCTTAACCTCTTTTTTTGTCCCCAGGTCCGTTACCTCACAGACAATACCCTGCGCTCAAACGAGCGTTGGCACGTTCCCATCAACTGGGTCCTGTCCACCGACCCCGACTTCTCAGACACCAGCCCTCAAGATTGGGTGCCACCAACCTTCCCCGCCAGGTCTTATGATATCCCCGGATTAGCGGCCGCTGATTGGTACATCATCAATAAGCAGCAGACTGGTGAGTAAAAGAAGTTAGGCAAGACAACAGCCGATCTATTCTGTAAAAATCTCATCGTAAACACTAAAGTGGAGTGAGCAATAATAGTGCTGTAGCAGTATCTACATCGCCACATGCGAACTACGCGTCATACTGATGTCTACTGCACAATTAGCATATTTATACAGGGTTATTTGTAAAACACCAACAACCTCTTAAGACGTCATTGTACTCATCATTATGAACAACTTTTACTATAAGACCAAACCTGAAATCGCGAAAAAAAAATCAGCTGCTCCCTATATTTTGACGAGTTATGCGAACACAAATGTAGGGAACAGCTGATTTTTTTTTTGCGATTTCAGTTTAGGCCCATAGTAAAAGTTGTTCATAATGATGAGTACAATGACCTCTTAAGAGGTTGCTGGGGTTTTACAAATAACCCTGTATACAACAGCCCGACATGATTCCGTGGGCAGTTACCCGCCAGACACAACACAAGGTCGGAGGATCCTCCCTTTTCTATGGAGGATGAGTGAACTTTACACCCTGTTCGTCATACCTCTATAGTGCCAACCGATAGCATCAGGTGGAAAGACAGTTATTATATTATTGCAACACACTTGTCGGTCACACTTACAAATAATTAAAATTGAAGTGTCTGTTTGTAATGTCAAAATAACAGCTTTTTACTAAATGCGTATGAAAGTAGACGGTACTTATAACGAAAAAATATTTTTATAAATTTTTGTTTGTGTGTTTGTTCCGCCTTATCTCCGAAACGGGTGAACCGATTTTGACGGGACTTTCACTGGCAGACAGACTTTTACTTTTATTTTAGAAAAAAAAACTAGTGTTCCGGGAAAAAACATTAAAGCCGATGAAATTTCCGACATCCACGCGGGAAAACCGCGGGCAGAAGCTAGTCTTTGTATAACAATCTCAGACTCTCTGCAGTCCGTGTGTTCCTCTCGTCATGATTAAGAGTCAATCATAAATATTTCTCTCGTTTCTTCTTCCTCAGGTTACTACAGAGTGAATTACGACACCGAGAACTGGGCTGCTTTAGCGAATGTTCTCAACAACACCCACGAGGTTATCCACGTGCTAAACCGAGCACAGATCCTGGATGATGCCTTCAACTTGGCCAGGAATGGACGTTTGGTGAGAAGACCAGAGAGGCAATTCTCGTAATTTTTAAGAACGTTCACAGTCTGATCTCAGGCTCAATCTGTCAAAAATACCTCTAATTTCCCTACATTTTTGACAAGTTTTTGCCATTGATTATCGCTGAGATGAGTTTGCGACTAGATTTTGAACGTTTTTTATTACGGGAATTGGCCTTCAGATTTTTTTATGGAAATGTTGTACCAATCTATACAGAACGTGATACCTTTTGAGTAGGATTGTTTTGTAATTAGTTACTTTATTATATTGATAGGCTAAGCTAAGGCCAAGCTAAGCTTAGCATGCATGAAGAGTACTTATAGGTACACGCAATTTATCAAATCAAAATCAATTTTATTCAATCATTTTTATTTCAGGAATACACCCATATCGACGGTTGAAAGGCTAATTGGTCTAAGCGACATTTTTTTTGCAATAATGAGTTATATAATTATTCGGAATCAGCAAATTTTTCTCCGTCGTTTGAGTCGGGTTCTAATTTTTTTCGAAAAATGTCGCCTAGGTCAATTAGCCTTTTAACCGTCGATATGTAGAATTAACACCAGATTACAAATTATTAATAAATTTTAAATTATTACAAAACATTCATTATCATAATTTATAAAAGCAGTACTTTTAGAATAAATAGACGGCTTTAGATCTGGCTCGAAAGAGCTAGATGTTATGGGAGAGGCCTTTGCCCAGCAGTGGGGTAACGTAAGCTAACAGTGGGGTAGTTGCGTAACATACTATCAGTAGCAATGGCTTTCATTTTGATAGTTCAACAATATTCATTGCGTTATTTACGTTGTTGCAGAATTGTTTTTCTAATATATGAAGCAATGGATTAGCAAGCCTTCAAAATAATTAAATTTGAAATTGATAGTTTGTTGCGCAATTCGGGTGCTCTGCAGTACAATACAGAAATCTTTTGAAACAAGTAGAAAACTGCGACCTAGTTTTAATAAACCACAGCAAAAAGTTCATTAAAATATTGCATTCTCCTTTTAAACATTACGCCGAGTGCACACAAAAGGTATTTCAATTCGCCACGATTATTGGAGTGGAATAAAACAGGATTGCGGCTTGCAATATTAACTGCTGGCCTGAACAGAATAGTAAGGAGATTCTGCTTCAGCCCGCTGCAACTTGTGCTATACAAATTGTACGAGCCTGAGAGCATTGGCCAAGTTTTTATGAGAAACTATACCTTCGCTGTGGGTTTTGTTCTTCTTGACTCAAAGTTGGTGTAGAGGTTTTTAAATATTCTTGGCTCATTAACTAGTGCGGTTTTCATAATGTGTAAGAAACTAAGAACATTCTTTGCGATTCTAATCTAGATTCTCTTTTGTTTTGTTTAATGCCTCCATTTGTATGGATCGGTGGTAAGTATTTTGAGTTTTGTATTGATCTATGTATAAGTCAACTAGCGGGGTAATTGCGTACATACACACACTTTTTGCAAATTAACGATTTTTACAAGAAGTAAGATTTGCAATTTCTTTCCAAATACGTCGGTTTGTGATTCAAACTGTGTTACGCAACTAGGGTGCAGTTAATATTTAACCGACTTCTAAAAAAGCAGGAGGTTCTCAATTCGGATGTTTGTATTTTTTTTTTATGTTCGTTCCCGCATAACTGCGTCGCTTGCCAAGTGATTTGAAAAAATATTTTTTTGTTGGAAAGGGTGTACTTCCCAAATGGTCCCATAGAAATTTCATCAAAAACGGTTCAGTAGTTTTGAGTTTAAACCAAAATTACTGGTAAAATTATAACTTAAAAGTGAAAAATAAAAACTTTTTTGCAAAATAAAATCAACCGACTTCCAAAACGACACTACAAAGTGTAAAATAACTTTAATTTCGGAAGTCGGTGGCAAACAACAAAAATGCGAACCCAACGACACCGACTTCCGAAATTAAAGTTATTTTACACTTTGTAGTGTCGTTTTTGGAAGTCGGTTGATTTTTTTTATGACATGGCTCTGCACCCTAATTACCTAATACACTATCAATCAGAATCTGAATAATTTTTATCAAGGATATTGCTAATCCATTGCTTCATGTGTTCGAAAAAATGTTCTGCTCAACAACGTAAATAACGCAATGAATGTTGTTGAACTGTAAAAATTGAAGCCATTGCTACTGATAGTATATGACGCAATCACCCCGCCGGTATATTTGCCTGACACTGAGCTGGACTCACATTTGGTGCAAAAATTGAGTTGCACACCGCACTTTGTATCTTCATTATTTAAAAGTGTGTCATAGCCAATAGTGTCATCAAAATACGTCATGTTTTCCTCTTTTTTTTAATTTGTATGGTACCTTGTAGCTATTTAAAATTTTAAATTTCACATAGTATGAAGGCTTGGGAGAAAGTTATTGAAAGTGACGGCTGACAGAGGAGAATGGAAGAAGAAAACGTGTTGCGCCGACCCCAAGTAACATGGGATAAGGGCAGAAAGATGATGATGACCTTGTAGCTATTTCCTAACATTCATGTAATTAGTTATTATTTAATCGTGCTTTTATATGCTGTGCTAGGTCTAGTGCACCACATAAACGACGCGATGTATATTTAACTAATGTGATTTACATCACGCATTGCCCTCCTTTCAAATCAATCCTTAATAAGCAGACAACTCGAAAAATCCAGCATTTGCGTTCCATATCATGTAAATATCCGATATCCATACAGATTCTTACTAACGGGCCGAAGAATTCGTTGCATATTCCCAATAGATGCTTCTATGCAAATACAAGATGCACTGAGATATTCAATATACGGAGCTTTGAGGATTTCGAATAACATGTGAGATGAACGAGGACATTTTGCTAATACCTACGAATGGATCACTGCGAACGTATTTCGTTGTGCTTTGTGAGAATATCGGATGGAATTGAAATTAAAACAGAATTGTTTTTTTTTTAAATGCCTTTTGAATTGGGGTCTCAATGGATAGAGGTTAATGTAACTAAACAGTTTTTTTTTAATTTTTATATGTATAGCGCGCATAAATACATAACACTTACGCAAGATTTAAAAGCAATTTTCTCTTAATTTTTAGAAATTTATATAAATTTGATAGTGTTACGAACATGGTATTCTCGAAACCAACTATGTATTATGAAATAGGTTTTTTCTCAAAGTTGTTATTTCACGAGAAAATCGCTTTTGAATTTTGCATGTGTATTCAAAATTCAAAAAACAGTTTCATAGTTACATTTTATTTTAATCTGTAGGTATCGAAGGTCCTTAATAAATTTTAATGACCACTTGATTTATCATTACGTATTTAATGTTATATATTTCTGTTACCAGAACTATGAGTACGCCTTCAGAGTGTCAAGTTACCTGGAGAAGGAGAAGGACTACATTCCCTGGGGAGCCGTCAACCCTGCGTTTACATACCTCGATTCCGTACTCAGTGCTTCTTCTGAATACAACCTATTCCAGGTAAATGACAGTTACTTTTTATATCATTCAGATGTCGTATGTCGGGGCAGCAATATGCAAAATCACCACTCATTGGATCCCAAATAGGAGCAAACGACTACGCGGCAGGCCCAGAAAGAGATGGCGGCATGAGCAGCAGTGCGATTCTGTAACCATCTCATGTGAAGTGAGCGTGGAGTGAACTGTCTTCACAACTGCACGGCACGGCACGGTTGGCGCAGTGGTTAAGCGATTGACTGCTGCGCTGCGTGTCGCGGGTTCGATTCCCGCACGGAACAAATATTTGTATGACCTACATGTATTTGTTCCGAGTCTGGGTGTTTTTCTATCTATAATATGTATGTATTTACAAAAAAAAAAAAAGTATATAAGTAGTTTATCAGCCATCTTGTTACCATAACACAAGCATTAGGTTGCTTAGCTTGGGACTAGATGGCGCTGTGTGAAATGTCCAGGGATATTATTATTATAACTAATGCTAGGGATTAACACTATTGACAGCTCACTCTAAGCTCACTTCACCTAACTTTTCACGGTGAGATTTTTACAGAATCGACCGGCTGGACTTTTTCTTAAAGGATTGGCACACAATCGCAGTAGACCGGGAAAAGTGGAAGGAGGAAAGGGAGACCTTTGCCCTGCAGTGGGGTGATACAGGCAATAATAATATAATAAAAAGGTGTACCAAACCCGTAAGCTCGGCGGTAATTTCGTGACGTGAACAAGTAGTTAGCGTCAAGATGGAGGGACCAAGTCTTCGATTTCAAATCAGCCTACATAAAAGTTTAATACTATAAATCTACTATTTGCTACCTTTGCAATAAGTTTAGCTACCTCAATGTATACCGAGTTATTTACCAAACTCCTTGGTCCCTCCGTTTTGACGTCGAGATGAAGGGACCAAGGAATTTTAAAAATTCTACCTTAGAAATATGTAATTTGTTTATCTCTAACATGAATCGGTTGAGAAATATCGACCATAAATGTTGGATGGATGGATGGATAGCGTCAATATGAGCAGTGACGAATTTTGAATTTCTGACCCAATATTCAACGGTCTTGCCATTAGTAGACCAACGAGTCTATATTTTGTGAGAAAACAAATTTCTACAGAGACGTTCTAAAACTGGCTGAACATCTTTAAACCTTAAAATCTTAAAACCTTTTTCTCTTTTACAGCAATACGTTCTACACCTGTCTTCGTCACTATACGAAGAACTTGGCTTCGATCCAGGAACCGATGAGGAACATGTGACTCCTTACCACAGAAACATCATTCTGGACCTGAACTGCCGTCACGGCAATCCTGATTGCATCGAAAAGGCTCAGGAGAAGCTTGAAAGTTTCAGGAATAACCCGTGTAAGTACTTTTAATAATTTTTTCCACATTTTTTGGCAGAATTTGGTTTTTCAAACACTGTTACATTCTAAACAACCTTTTTAATAATAATTGGCTAGTATTTAACAAAGGGCAATTGCGTAATACACTAACAGTACAAATGGCTATCATTTTGACAGTTCAACAACATTCATTGCGTTATTTACGTTGTGAGCATACAAATTTTTCGAACATATGAAGCTATGGATTAGCAATATCGTTCGAAATGATTCAAATTATGATTAATAATCAATTAGGGTGCAGGTGTTATAATTGTTACCTGAGTATGAGGCACTCGAGGGGCTCCACAACTAGCATGACCACATAGAAACCCTCTTTCATTTGAAAAGATGACAGAATTCTACAGTGTGATGAAAAAATTTAAGAAAGGTAATGCCTCTTGTATAGAAATATGTAGATTATGGGACCGATTCCCATGTTCACAAACTAAACCAAATTTAAGTTCAGTGCATCTTTTTCTTTCTATTTCATTAAGAAAAGGATAGAAGATAAATATTAGTTTAGTCCTGCCAAATTAAGATAGGTAGGTACTCCATAGACAGTTTAGACGTGATTAAAAACATGGCTACTAAAAATATGTCAATTTATGTCTGGCGCTAATTTGACAGGACAAAACTAATATTTAGCTTCTGTCCTTTTCTTAATGAAATAAAAAGAAAAAGATGCACTGAACTTAAATTTAGTTTAGTTTGTGAACAAGGGAATCGGCGCCAATGCTTATTCTTCGTAGTGTAGATATATCAAGTGGTCATGCTACAAATGCTGAAAAAGATTTATCACATTTTGTTGAAGATAAGTATCATAAATCACACGGACTTTTTAAGTGGCTATAAAACCGACAAGTCACTTTCAACGTTTTGGGGATTCCCTTTGATTAAGAACTGTATTTTTGTAACCCACTTAACGTAGTTTATAAGTTTCAATTGTAACTAACCATTATGGATCATTGTAATCTGACATCAAATAAAATTAAAGTCTAAACATCTGCAAATTCCTACATAGCTCAGCGCCTGAACCCTGATATCCAAACCCTGGTCTACTGTTCCGGTCTCCGAGGAGGTAGCGTGGAGAACTTCAACTTCCTCTGGGAGATGTACCTGGCCAGCCAAGACTCCAGCGAACAATCCATCCTGCTGAACGCTCTTGGATGCACTTCCAATGAGGAGAGGCGTTCTTTGTAAGTTGAGTTCTACTTCGTACAGACGCCAGGACATCCCGCTACTAAAATCTGTCAAATTTCTTTAATAGATTTTCAACTTTATCGCTAAAACATTAAGGTTCAAGGTTAATTGGGAAAATTTTACAGTTTCGGGTAGCTTGACCTGCTGGCGTCTGTACTATTGGCACTATTTGTGGAAATACTCGAGATATTTCATTTATTCAAATTGAACTTTAGTATGAAGGCAGAGGGTATATATTGTATTGTACAAGTAATGCGAATGTTTGGGCAAAGATACTAAGTGAAGTACCAGCATAAGCTTTAATTTTAGTAGTGCAAGTAGTGTGAATACATTATGGTTTGGTTTGTTTATATATTCTGTGAAACCGTAGAGATGAATAACGTCATTAGCGATCATATTGATTCTTACTCTTTCCATATTGATTTTTTATTGAAGCTCAGACCAGGTATAGGTAGTTTTACATGCGTTTGGGCTGTAATGACGCGATCAATAATAGTACTAGATTAAGGATCAGGAACAAAAATGAGTCGCTCAAGTGGCCACGTTTGCACACACGTAAACATCTACATTTCTTCGAAAAAAGTTTAATAAAATTAACAACTTCAGTTTATTATAAACCTTAATGCTTAAACATAAAGTTGAATTACCATTGCAAAATATATTTAAAATGTCGCTTGAAAATAAAATCATTCTATTTTTAAATTTTCAGTAATTTATTCTAAAATGAAACTTAAAGTCTAAGTAATAAGGTTACAAACATACTAATTTGGCACTTGCGACTACGGACTAGCGGGGCAGTCAATTCCATTTAGGGGGATTCCTTGTACAATATTAGTACTCTTTAACTAACCTAGCCTAACGAATGGCTAAATGAAATCGAGCTAAAGGAGCCGATATCATTTACAGAAATAAATTGGAATCGATACCTGTCTACAATTTTATTTATCACGTAGATACTGAAAGATTACGGCCAATACTAGATAAACCAGTTTACACATGATACATCGGAAAGTTTACCATCGGTAGCATGAAGGTATATTGAGCAATACTACTCGAGCTTATCTTTAAAGGAAATCTGATAATAAAGTTAAGATTATAATATGTAGTGTTTCGTAAACCGATACAATACAATACAGGAAAAGTTTTTAACCAATGCGCAAACTGTAATCATGAATTCAGCATATGATTTTAGACCCTCGCGTAGAAAATTTTTATTAGTAATAAAAAAAATTATTAGATGTTCATGATACATTTCGTCCGCGTAGGTTGAACTTTTCTGTGAGACAGCTGTTTTTTTTTTAACTGACGAAATATTTCTACCCTATACCTCGACTTTTAATCGTATTCAGTAACTTGACAAACAAAGAAAATAATGTTACCATACTAAAACTATAGTGTTGGGGTAGTGAACGATTTTGCGTAAAGAACGAACGATAAAAATGATTTATTTTAAATAAAACTTTAAATATTCGTATGTAATATGTGGAATATAAGAATAATTATTAATAAAAGTCGTTATTAGTTAAGCAAAGTAGTAATTTCTTTCTTTTTATTTACTTCTAATTATAAACAAAATAAAAATCATGTTATTTTACTTTTTTTACTTTGGCATTTTATTTCCTCTGGCAACCCTGGACGTGGACCTTATTCTTCTTATTCATGATTTAAAACAAGTTTTTAAATTTAAAATAAAAAGTTTGCATTTAAGTAGGTACATTATTTAAGTTCATTAAATTTCCTTCACTCTTGCTTACTTACTACCTTTTTTTTTGTCAAAATCTGGTAACCCTTCAAGTGTCAAGTTACTGAATACGATTAAAAGTCGAGGTATATGTCTAGAATCATAAGTATGCTGAATATCATGGTTACAGTTTGTGCACTAGTTAAAAACTTTTCCTGTATATTACACAATTAATCCAAGACCTCATACATCCCAATTAGAGTATTGACTTAAAAATATAATACAATCAGTAAAACTAAATTTTTTAAAGCTATTATTATTAAGGAAATCGTGTTTACCATTACTTTATGAATTTAAAATTCAGTCTTATCGCCTTGAAATAAGATTGGATTTTCTTTGGTTCAATCGGCGGTCAGTATGGCAAAAGACATAATAAAAAATTAAAAAAAACTTATATTAAATGTTACTGAAATCAATTTAGTAGTCTATGTGTATGGACAAATTACTTTCAGGACTTGCATTTATTCTGATATATATATACCTATTTTAATTCAGACACTCTTTTGATCCATGGGGCCTAGACAAGTGACAATCGTTTCCTACGACGACTTTCAACACGATTGACATAATAAGCATTTCGGTAGCTTATGTCAATCCAATATATTTTATGTTTGACTCTTCCACCATCGGTATCCATGATAGGTAGAATGTCACTTTGTCTAGGCGCTCTGTTATCTGCTTCCAGTTTAATAATAACATTTTTCTATCCACCAGCTACATGAATCAGGTTATCAGCGACGATTCTCCAGTGAGGGAGCAGGACCGACATACTATCTTGGTCTCAGTCACCAACGCAGGCCCCAACAACACAGCGGCAGCCCTAGACTTTGTCATCGAAAACTTTGCTGAAATCCAACCAAGGTAAAAAAAAATATGTTTTCTCGTATGTAATAAAGTCTAAAAATGAATTCTTTGGGAAATAATTAGTTCGGGAAGAACTTCAACTACACCCTTTTAGCGTTGCAGAAAGTGAAACTTTAGAAACCATAAAAGACATTCTAGGAAGTGTTTTACAGTATTTTACCATATACATATGTATATGTAAAAGCTTAATTGAAACAAAATTGTACCATATCGTCTCCAACTCAAATGAAAATTATAGGTACAATTCAGTATTGAAGAAATTTGGGTAATAAACAATACTTCGAAAGAAGTGTAGGTCATCACTAGAATCATCAGATTAAACTTACATCTTTTTAACAGAGTGCAAGGTCTGTCCGGCACAACCAACATCTTGAATGCTTTCTCCAGGAGACTTACAAGCCAAGCACAATACGAAAAGGTACGTAGAAAGAAAGAAAATACATTTATTTAACACAGACTAAAAGACACCATACACCAGATACATACATCACCACATCATCACATGATCTAACCAAGATTATGTCTGGACTTTAAAAGAGACTGTGACGTCTGAGTTTGTTTCGGCCTTTCTTCTCAGACTAGTCAGATAGGAAACGCCGACCTCATCTAGTTTTAAAATATGATTGACGTGTAAAAGTGTTTGTACAAACCTACTTACAAAAATAAATAAAGATCAAATAAACAGTGTAAAATCCGAATAAAGATCAAATAAAAAGTGTAAAATCCGATGTTAGTAATTAGCAGGAAAGTGTACCTCACGGCTCACAAGTGCAAGAGCAAGTGTGCCTCACGCCAAAAAGGTTCAGTTCAGCGTAGATACAAACATAGATACAAAGGTATTCTATAAAGTGAGAACTATTAATACTCATTCAACAAACTCAGCCTGTCGCAGTCCACATACACACACACACGCCGTACACAGGCCTCCCAGGCTGCGCCACTACATTCTGTCCTTCTCCTACTATTATACTATGTAATTAGAAGGAATGGTGTGATATGAATGTTTTAAGGCATTTTAAATAATTAAGACCGTATTTACTTAATTACCGTTATTAATGAATGTAAAAGCACTAAGTGCCCGAGGACAGACAGCGCCGCCGAAACAGGTCCAGGAAGAGGTGGACAGGCGAGATAATCTAGACTCGTACCGCAAGGGTTGGATCGAGGAGGCTCTAGAAAAGGATGCTTGGAAGGATTTGGGAGACGCTTTTGCTCAGAAGTGGGACAGTGTGGACTAACTTCAAATAAGTACTAACACATAAACTGTCAGGCAAAACAATGTTGAAAGTTAAACCTCCACTGGCGTCAGCGGCAGCTAACGGGCTAAGAATGAATGTCAATGTGATAAGATGAATGATTCGTGTAGAAGATTTGATGATGAAAAACTGGAATGTCGCAAAACAAGAACTGTAAACTGAGATAACGATGATAGAGCTAAATGAATCATCAACACGATGAACAAGGAGAATGGAGGAAACAAAGTCGTACTTAAGATTCATATCTAAATAAATAGAAATGCGGCCTGATAGCCGTATATCACGGGATATTTGTATCTACGGTGACTGGCCTAAAGCTGTGTCTTCTGCGCGTGTTTTTTAGAAATATTACACAAAAAACCTTCACATAAACATTTGTTTTCATACACAAGCATTTTTTAGATTAGTGTCAACTATGCACAAGACAATATAACCTCAAAACCTATGTCAGTTGGAATTAGCTTTCAAAATGCTAAATGGTAGATGTGCGCGGTGCGCGTGGCGGTTGAAAATGAAACAAACTCTACCCCTTATCACCCGCGCGGGGAATGATTTCCATGCAGCTCGGAAAATAAAAACATCGGGTCTGTCCCACTAGTCCCATTGACCCAGTCCCATGATGGGACAAGTGGTATTATATGTCCCACTAGTCCCATGGGACAACTGATACTAACATATTTTTAAAATCATTTTCATACACAAATGTGTATGGCCTCTTTGTTTTGACGTTTTTGTGTAATGTTTCGAAAAAAACACGAGCAGTATACACGGCTTAATATAATTGTTTCTCTATGTAAAATCTTATGTAACTCGTCGTCGCTCGAGTATATACTCGTAGTTTACATGTACTTGAATTTTTTTTTCACTTTTCTACAGATTGACGAATTGTTTGACCGTCACCAAAGCATATTGACGGCTGGTGAGTTGGCTTCAATCGGTGGCATCAGAGAGAACATCGCAGCCTCCATTACATGGAGTACTCAAAACGCCAAGATTGTGGAGTCTTGGCTTAAAACGAACTACGGAACAAGCAGTGCTCCTGCCCTCGTGTCTAGCTTGATTGTCCTAATTTCCGTTGTCGTCACAATCTTCAATTATTAATAAGTTTTAATTTGCCATCATCGTTTTGTTTATCTTCTTTAATTTCGGAGAGTTCTTGATAGAAACTGACTAGATCAATATTTTTACCAGCTTTATTTTTTTGGAACGAAGTTCCTTATCCCGCGTTGCGAAAGGGGGCTAGACGGAAAAAATTAAGACCAAAAGTTGTAACGACACTTTTTGCTATAGTTGTAAGCCGTGCGGCGTGCGCGTGTTTCTCTCTCTCTCTGTCTGTCTCTCTCTCTTATAGAAAGCAAGCCAGTTTTTTTTGCTGTTTTTTTATTTGTTAACAATAAAAAATAAAAAAATAATAATATGTTACAACTTTATTACAACTTAAAAAAAAAATTATTACAATTCCTTAACTAATTAATCGAAAGGAACTTCGTTCCATCCGGGTGTCCCTTGACACCTCTCAAGTTTTTGTTTATGTTAAAAGCCGTTGCCTTTTGTCTGGGGACAATGGCTGCTTGTGAATACGTAAGTATTTAGGCTTGAACTTAACGTAACTTTTGTTATTTGCTGGGACACAAGGACTTCATGCTTTTATACGTATATAATTCACACTAGTCAATGTTTCAGAATAAAATAATTATTATGATAAACACAGTTTTTAAAATATTTTGAATGTGGATGCTAACTTATAGGTATTTAAGTACAATAAGTTTTTTGGAAACCTTTATAAGACCATACAGGGTGGCAAGGGCATGAGTTTAGACCCCATAGCGTCGAAATTTTTCGTCGGTTATTAAAAAAAATATTGCTGTTCCATACATTTTGACCGCGTAGCACTTTTCTATGAAACAGAAGATTTTTATTGATAACCGACGAAAAATTTCGACGCTATGGGGTCTAGTATCATGTGCTGAATCCAATGTTACAGTTGTTGCGCGTCGATGTCCCTGCCACCCTGTATTCAGAGGGGCAATTTATTCTCGTAATTTTAGAAACGTTCACAGTCTGATCTCACTCAGTCTCAAACGGTTAAAAATACCTCTAATTTCCCTAAATTTTTGACATTTGTTTGTCAACAAGATGAGACTGCTACTAGATTTTGAACGTTTTATATTTCGAGAATTGGCCTTCAGATATTGTTCCCGCAAAAAATAAGTGTTTTTAAAACTAAATAGGTATAACTACTATAAGATATATTTAAATTAACATACATAATTATTTCATAAAGCTTTTTACACTATTGACATCAATGATTGTTACAATAAAAATATTTTGGTAAAATTATGTTTTTTTTTGTTAATCCAATCTAATCCGTTTTTTTTTTTTTAGTTACTATTTAATAAATTGATATCTGATTTTTAAAGTCTATTAATGGTACGGTTATAAACACTCTAAATAATACATCAAATCCTTCTCAAACTTAATCCATCTTAAGTAAGTCCATTCTATCGAAGCACTTGAAATCTTCAAACAGCTCTCATACAGACTCATCTTGGAGCTCTGTAATCTAAAACTACATTACTCAAGTAAGATAATCCAAAATGGATGGTCACTATGATATGACGTTTTGTACACTTGATGTGCGAATCATTGTAACAATAATGAAAATCTTTTTACTTAACGGGAGTCGAAAGTTTTGAAAGTCTGACAAATAGTCTTACCAAGGGGTATCGTGTTACCCAGTAACTGGGATGTTGCGGTCAGATAGGCAGTGGCAGTCAATATAAAATACTGGTATTCAACTGCATCCGGTTAGACTGGAAGCTGACCCCAATTTAGTTGGGAAATAGCAAGCCAAATTGATTGAATTCTGAACCAATGTCTACCCACAAAACATAATACACATTGGCATTTAATTGTAGCTCCACTTTGATACAGTATTAAACACACATTGTTGACAATCAAATGCCAATGTAATACAATTGGGACATAGGCCTCCCCCAAGCGGGTGCTTGCACGGGACCAGTCGAAGTGGGAGTTTGGGTGTGGGTACTCCCAAACTCCCACTTCGCCTGGTCCCGTGCTTGAAATGTGTGCCGGATGGGCGTGATCGTTGGACACGAAGGGTACGGGAGGCTGTAAACCTAAACAGAGGTATCCTGGTATGAGGTCAGGTCCCAGTCCACAGCGGCGCTGACGTCCTATAAGTTCCGGGTTTCTTCACGGGTTCGGAGTCTGCGGCTACGTAAGAGTACTGAAGTCTTCATGTGCAGGGATACTTCGAAGAGTTTGAAATAATAACACCAAGTTCACATATCTTCAAAATACTCAGGAAGCGATTCTGGTACTCTTGAGGGGTTCACTGTTGACGTATTTTAGTCGTTAAAGTTTCTTGCCGATGACTACAAAATAGCGGCTCTGATGCGCGCGCGCTTGAGTCGGTCGAAACTTTACCTCAACGAGGACCGCGAATAGCTTTCTGATTTAGCTTTATTTTTACCAATTTTTTCACTATGTTTCACTACCTAACTCAAGTACCCTATCCGGTCATGTTATACATCACTGGATTCCTCATAAATAAAATTCCCTATCTATTGACACTGCAGAGGTGACTGTGTGTCTTTCAGCTGAAGCACTATTTCAGTGTAAAGGGAAAAAAGGGTAATTATTGAATTGAATTTTAAACCAATCTATTTTCCAGGTGAAATTTCCCTGAAACCACTGAATCTATTCGCAAACTATAAGTTGGTACCTTAAGTAGGTATTTCAAATGAATGAATGCTGATATTTTAAGACCTAAGTCTAGACTTTTCAGGGCGTGACGCGCCTCTGAACGTCTGCGGCAAAAACATACTTTTGCTATTTGTTGACTTGTACTTGTGATCATCAAATAAGTGGACTTTCCAATTAACTATTTGTCCAAAATTAGGTCCAGGACTAGTTCTTGGTCTAGGCTACCTGGACGTACCATAAAACTATAGGTTGGCTATATATAGGTCACCCATTTGATGCTCACAAGGTTGTGCTTACTATGTTAAAATGAAAAACGGTTCAAACATAACTTTATTACCTACTAGCTGTGCCCGCGACTTCGTCCGCGTGGATTAGTGACTTTTCGGGCAGCATATTTTGAATTACATATACCGTCGTTTGGGTAGCTAAAAATTTACTTTACAGTAATGCTTCTCTGTATACGATATTTGACGTATGGCCATCGGGGATGAAAGCATACAGGCTCCTAGGATTGCAAACCCGTGACAGAGCCACATACAACTGACCATGCGAGAAACAGCTGATACTTAGATCTACACCCACAACTTTCAGCGTCTGACCTTGGGCTTTATTAATTGTCATCGTAAAACATAGGCTGACTGGAAACTGGACTCGTTTAAAACTAAATGGAAAATTGTTTGGAATGAGAGGAATCCGAGAAATGAAAACACTATCACCTTTTCCACACCCTGTTAAAATCTCTGCTTCTATCAGATTTCGTTGTAAATTGGTCACTTTTAACCTGGTGCCATTGCAAAGTTTTGGGGGGCTTAAATTTCTAAGAAGCATTATGGGTTCGCAGAAGTCTCAGACTCACGCGATAGCGCGTGAGCTTCGCGATCGACAGATAAAGGTGCCTTTCGTTGTTCCCCGTTTTCCCTATTTCGAGTTGTCATCATTCGAGAACGATTTGAACTCAGTCGAGATTCTCGCTGAGTCGAAGTTTCTGCAGCATGAAACCTAGTCCGATGTTCCCGAGTTGTAGAGAGCCTTGCCTCACGACCTTCCTCAGATTCCTGTGATCGAACTAATTTCATCCTTTTAGCATTTCTGCTAAATTGGGAGAGGTTGGATCTTCTTCGAGGCATTCTTACAATAAAATAGTACTTACTACTTTACACACAGTTATATTATAATTAAATTATAAATACTTACAGATTATTATACAATCTAAAATTATCACAGTTTAAGTAATAAGTGTTATTAAGACGTGTAAACCAAACCAGTTTGTCTTGGCCTCACTTTGTATGATATTTTCTCACAATGAACGGTCAGCCAATACTGGTTTTGCATAGCTTGATGTGTAGCCGTGTGTACTAACTTTATAAAACAAAAGAATTGCTAGACAAAATTTATTACTAACCTGAGCTAATGAACTTATACTTAATAAAGAAAATCAAGAAAAGAAATGCCTAACCTATACCAAATACTTATAATATTTATATACAAACCCTAAATACAAATTAAGATAAGTATACCGAAAATCAAGGAAAGAAATGCCTAACCTTATAACAAATGCTTACAATATTTATTTACAAACCGTAAATAAAAATTAAGATAAGTAAATACCCAAAAATCAAGGAAAGAACCGCCTAACCTATACCAAATATACTTACAATATTTATTTAGAAAATTTTAAAGAAAATTAAGAAAAATAACCTTACCTACAAACCCTAAAATATAAATAAATGAAATATGCAAACAGTCAGTATTCAAGTGAATCGCAATAATCGAATGCAACTATTCGTCTAATACTCTCCAGGATACGTGCGTTCGCTACGAATAACTGAGTCCTTATGGCAGCGGAGCGTTTTTTTTTTTATGAATGGCATCACGTTGTTGACCTTGAGAGGTCGTGACTACAACCGGACTATCCTGTGGTTGCCTTAAGAATTCTTAAAGCCTCCAGCCAGGGCTACATCTAGATTAAAACTAAGCGACTGCACGCTAAGGGCACCCCCTGTGGGGTACGAACCTCGGCTTAGGACGTCGCTGGGAGAGGGCAGCAAGGGGACAGGCTGGACCGAATTAGTATTATTAATGCTTTGATGAGCGCGGCGTTTCCTAGGACTATCTCTGAGAAGAAAGGCCGAAACAAACTCAGAGGTCTCAGTCGGGGAATTTAAAGCTACAGGCTCAGCTACGGCGCGGGCTGGCACTTCAGCGGGCAAGGGTCGGTGGGTCAGCGGCGCGGCTCTCAGCGCGCTTTATATAGCCACGGACACGCAGGCGCGAGGCGTGTACGTACCTACTCTGATAGAATACCTTAACAAAAATGTTCGCCGTGATTCTTTAAATTGACATAACTTTTTAATTTATGAACCGATTGACATGAAATAAACACTAAATGTTAAGTGAAGCTTACTACAATATATTGGTGAAAACCGCAACTAAATCGAATAAGCCGTTTCTGATATTAGCGTGCACAAACACACAGACAAACAGACAAACAGACAAAAAAAAAATTAATTGCAATTTCGGGTTCGGCATCGATATAATAACAACCCCTGCTACTTTTTTTTTATTTATTTCCATTGTACAGACACCACTTTTCTACAAATTTATTATATGTATAGATCAGTATATTCTTTACAATGACCAGGCTAGATTTTAACATAAGAAATCTAAAAACAATATAAAAACACTATATTTCAACACTTAATTACCTACTATAAAATAATTTCGATATTAAGACCCTATCTGGGTAGGTACGTAGGCACAAGTAGTGCTACGCCGGCTACCCACATATTTTAATATTGGCATATCGAGTTAGTATAATTACATTAACAAATACTATACCTATCTTAAGTTTTTTGGTGACGTTTCGATGAAAATGAATACTTGTCGGAAAATATATCTTTTTAAGGCTGCCTGTACGACTAAGAGCTGATTTCTCCATCGCCAGATAACTTTTATTCATTACTAAAGTGTAGTCAAAATGGGTCTATTGAGTTTCGTGTTTCTAATTAAAATAGTGTTAGTCTTAAGTAAGCCTATTGATAATATTAATGTTGATAAAATTGAAGAACTCGCTGCTGTTGCAGAAAACTTAAAAATGTTTCATTTAACAGAGAGAAATGCTGCAGTTTTTGTGAATCAAATTCGTCCTGGAATGTCTATTAATTCATATGCTGTAGAAATAGAAGCTGATGTTCATGGAGACTCATTTAGTGGAAAAGTAACGATCTCGGTGTCCATAACTGATGCCACAACCAGAGAAGACCCGGTCAAGTTCTATTTGGCTGATTTGGATGTAAGCTCTGTGATGTTCTCCATACTTGGAGGATCCAGTCTCCATGAAGCTGATTTCACTGTTGATGAAGATGATGGTAATATAGAGATAGACACTGGATTAACTGCCTTAACTTACACGTTTATAATTGCATATACGGGGTCTTTGGGAGTGGCTGGCAAAGGGTTGTACGCAGGGCATTATGGGGACAAGTGAGTATTTTTTATTTCTTTACTGTAACTTCATCAAAATCAAACTATTTATTTCAACTAAACCAATTACAGGCACTTTTGAATAGTCAAGGGTCGGTCGGTCAAAAAGATGGCAAGTTGCCCATTCCAAAGCGTAGTGTAGGTACCTATGGAGAAGAACGGGCAAGAAACTCCATGGACTCCATTGAATCACAATAATATGGTTACAAAGTATTGGTTACATCATTCATGTTAAAAATTATGCATGTGAGAACGATGCAGAACGTTAAAAGCGTCCGTAATGAAAAGATAAAAAAAAAAACAATTCAAATATTAAATTAAATAAAAATAAGCCATAGCAGCAAAGAGTTGACCAGTCCATACTGACGGCGCCCGTTCACGAACATGACGCATAGATTAGCACCATTCAGATTAACCAATTTGAAGGGAGCTAAATGATCCAACACATGCGCCACCATCAGCGAGACATTAGAGTGAGCATGACATACTCTCAGCCGCCAAGGCACATTCAAGTCAATAAAAGACGTACCCAGTAAATGGTAGCTTTATAGTATGTACAGACGCCAGCACATCAAGCTACTACAATCTGTCAAATTTCTTTAATAGATTTTCCACTTTATCGCTAAAGCATTAAGGTTCAAGGTTGATTGGGAAAATTTGACAGTTTCGGGTAGCTTGACCTGCTGGCGTCTGTACATAGTATTCACATATTATGTGCTATGTAATTATACAATAATTGTGTTAGTTCTTACGCCATGTTGCAGTAAAGTTTGGGGACACTATCATAAAATTTACTGTTTTATACGTTTTTTTTATATCCTAGAAAAAAATTCTAAGCTAGGTCTTGTATCATGTGCTGAATTCATGGTTACAGCTGCACGTCGATGTGCCTGCCAGCCTGTATACAATTAATTATAAAAAAAAGTTTATTGCTAAACCAAGGAGGACCCAACATTACATTGGCCCCAAACTAAGCAAGACTGCATCTTGGGCACCAATATAATTAACCTTTTAATTAAATATTTTAAAAACATCTTCAGTACAAAATTAAAAATCTTCGTTTCACATTCATTGATATGCTAAAAACCCTTCACAATACGAAATACGAAATGAAAACGTAAGTGTAAAAAAATAAATAACAAACAAAGCGAAAATAATAATAACAAAATTATAATAAGCACTATTATGTGAAGTGTGACTGTAAGTGTACGATTTTGTGAGGGTGTGTTTGAGTGCATTCATGCGAGAGTGTGTATGTGAGACAGAATATGAGAGTGCTGTTTTACCACCTTTACTGCTTTAGTCACATGACACGTTTAGTAGCCAGGATGTTTTTAAAACATTGGAAACTCTAGGAATTACTCCAGCAGTGCGATTCTGTAACCATCTCCCCGTGAAAACTTAGGTGAAGTGAGCGAGGAGTGAGCTGTCATTCCAACAATGCTAGGGATTGGCACTATTGATAGCTCACTCTAAGCTCACTTCACCTAACTTTTCACGGTGAGATTTTTACAGAATCGATCGGCTGTATCGTGAGTGCGTTTACAAACATTTAAACTCACATACACAAACAATCAAATCCGGAACCACTACCTGTAGGCAATACAAATAGGTATTTGTTCCGTGCGGGAATCGAACCCACACACACAGCGCAGCAGTCGATCGCTCAGCCACTGCGCCAACCGTGTCGTCTGTTGAATTAGGATGTTAGTATCTACTACAATTACGTACAGGATACATTTTTAACCAGTGCGCAAACTGTAATCACGAATTTACCATATGATTCTAGAGCTAGGGGGCTAGCGTAGAAATTTGTAGTAGGTAATAAAAATAAAAATAAACTTGTTTCATAGAAAAGTATCTCAAAATGGTGACGGTTTATGACTTACGATTACTAGTTTTTATTTGGGAGTCTGTCTTCTACGTTTTACTAACAGTGTTTAAAAGATAAGAAAATAATCCTCCAAATATCAAAAACAGTTCAATTCAGTAAGTAACTATTTTATCGCGAAATTTCTGACCATTCATGTAAATGTAAGCCTATTTTTCGGTCAAACGTTCATCTGGCAATCTTTATTTCGGTCAAACGAACATTCGGAAAACGTTCTTCGGACAAGTAAACTGCGGGGAAACGTGACGCCCTCCTGCCTATTCTGTAAAAATCTCACCATGAAAACTTAGGTGAAGTAGACACTACTGAAAGCTCAGTTCAAGATCACTTCAACTAAGTTTTCACGGTGAGATTCTTACAGAATAGATCACCTGGTCCTGCGAGTTTTATTGCGGTCTAATTGACTCGCCGTTAAACATCACTGCGGGTACCTTGTTCTGGTTATTTTTACATTTATATTTGTAATATTTATGGTGTACATAATAAAGAGTATTCTATCTATCTATCTACTGAGTTGAGCTGCACAATGTCTGCCAAATCAATCAATGAAACTGGACAGGTCCACTCAATCTGTAAACACACAGATTGAGTGGACCTGCTATCCTTAAAAGACCATTTCAGACACCAATCTACATGGTCCTCACATTATCTGACCAAGATTATATCTGGACTTTAAAAGAGACTGTGACCTCTGAGTATGTTTCGGCCTTTCTTCTCAGAGTAGTCAAATAGGAAACGCCGACCACAACTAGTTTTAAAAAATATGATTAACGTGTAAAAGTGTACAAAGCTACTTCCAGAAATAAAATCATTTATCATTTACTTGGGCTGTGCATATCACCACGTCACTGTGATAGACCCGCCCCGTGGCCCTCATAAAGTATTAAACCTTTAACCAACTGTTTGATTCGCCCGTATATCAGAAAACACCCAAGTAAAATATCAGTAATCTTGACCGCGGATTAAACCCCCTCATCGATCAGCCGTGGCTTTAAGCCAGACGGGAGCATTCTTTGGATTTTGCCTATACCTGGTTGTGTCTGGGTTAGAAACACTCTATCTTTATCTGTTTTTATATATTTATGGATCACAATCACGTCATTGAAAGATAGTTAAATAAATCACGCAAATAAGTTACTTAAATTAGGTCGTTTTATTTTAATACAAATTCTCTCAAATTCAATTCAGATTTGACATACTTAGTTTTGTTTTATGGAAATGTCAGTTTAATAAATAATAATTTGTCACAAGCTGTTCTCCGCATCGGCAGTTTGCACTATCTCAATATCTTACGATAAGTCCAACAAAACTGAAATTCCATCTTCAATTTTATCTTTTGAAACCTAGTTGAGACATTATCAGCATCATCTCATATCTCTAGAGCTGTTTTCCGATTAAAATTTTACGTGTCTTTTTTACCGTTCCATTTCTTCGAAAACTGTACAGCGACACGACGCATGGGAGTGCGGGGAGTGAAGTGACCGACCATTGAAACCCCATTAAAAATGGTTCGGACGAGGTTCAAGTGGAAGTGTATCTTCTTTTCATCCATAATTCTTTTTAATGTGTTCACAAAATCACTACCGATAAATACGCAACTTTACTCCCTAACTAACACAGACACCAGTTTTAAAAATTCGGAGACTCCCGTTGTGATCGAACCTGTAGAAGGGTTTGCCATAACGGATAGTGAAACAACAGTTGACAACAAAAATGTGACTGCTGAAAACAAAAATCTGACTGCTGAAAACAAAAATCTGACTACTGAAAACAAAAATCTGACTTTTGTGGAAGTGCCAGTGAATGCAACTCGTGACTTTATGTTCAGACAAAATGTTAGACCCGGTCAACAAGTACGGACTTATGCATTGGAAATAACAGTGGACGGAGATTCATTCCACGGGCGTGCTGTTCTTGATGTTATCTTAACCGCGGAGACGAGGGATGATGATATAGTCCTACACGTTGATGGCCTAGATATCTCATCAGTACAAGCAGGAGTGTTTTCAGAAGCAAACGCTGTTGACGCTGGCTTTGATGTGGACGGTCAGCAATTGAAAATCTTCCCAGCGTCTCCGGCTTCATCATATTTTGTTATCATAGAGTATTCTGGACATTTCACGAGCAATGGACTTGGACTCCACTTGGGACAATACGATGAAGAGTAATAACTTATTAATATACTATTATATTTATTTTATTTTGGGCTGATTTTTTCAATCGTCTGTTAAATGTGTTTGCTTCCATCAGGAATTTCTCGGTAGCCGTCCCGAGGCTGGTTACGAGTCGAGTGGATGACAATTAGCTTGTTATTTGGTATTAAAACAAAAGTGGCGCTATGGGTATACTATACTATACTTCTATACAAGCTGTTGTTTTGCATCCTCGTCAAATTTCAGGAGGCTGCTAGGAAAGACATAAATAATCAAATTCAACAATTTGACGACACGGTTGGCGTAGTGGCTGAGCGATCGACTGCTGCGCTGCGTGTCGCGGGTTCGATTCCCGCACGGAACAAATATTTGTATTGCCTATAGGTAGTTGTTCCGGGTCTGGCTGTTTGAGTATGTGAGTTTAAATGTTTGTAAACGCACCCACGATACAGGAGTAATTCCCAGTGTGGGGCAACGTTTAAAAAAGAAAAAACAAAAAAAGTTTACAATCCGTGGTAAATAATGAATACATACTTTTTTTTTAGTTATTTAAGTTTGACAGTATTTCAAAATACACCACTTTCAAAGAACAGAATCGCGTTATTGTATCGTAAAAGCGGCCGCGTTTTTATGTGTGTCCCACAAAAGTTTCCGAAAATTTGAAAAAATAAAACAAAAACCTACTTATTTTATTATTGATTCATGTCGAGAATCAGTAGCATAGTTACCTCCTTGAATTTGACGAGGTTGCAAAACAACACCTTGTATACTGAAAAACACGGAATACGTGCTTTTTCATTAAATTTCTAACGTGACGATAATTATTCAAACTCAAACTCAAACTCAAATCATTTATTTCAATTAAACCATTTCAGGCACTTTTGAATTGTCAACATTTTAAATAGTCGGTCAGTTAGTCAGAAAGTGAAGCTAGTTGCCCATTCCAAAACGTAGATCTCTTTGGAGAAGAACGGGCAAGAAACTCCAAGGACACTCTTTTAAATCAAGATATTATTACAAAATCCTGGGTACATTGGCTGGTTATTGTCATGGTCGTGCATAAAATGTATGGAAATACTCGTCACGTTATAAAGTTATCGTGGACGAAAGCGTCTTCATGTATTTCCATACATTTCACTTCACTATGATGCTGGAGACGTTCACGATAATATTACCATATTAGCAAATTGTAATAGCGCACATTCGCTGCGGCGCCGGCGGTAGCGACTAGAGATGTCTTTACTAATAACATTCTAACATTTGTGTCAGAATTTTGTGTAACTGGTCGCAATTGACTGTCACAGAAATTATTAAGCTAAGCGCGCACCACGAAATTGAATCATTGCGGAAAATAATCGCTAATCTGTTAACAATACCAATATATTATGTATTAGAGTCCGCGCAATGCGGTAAATAATCGTTTGAAAAATTATATCATAGTTCGCGATTTTATTTCGCATGAAAATGCGATTACAAAAATCACACCGCTGTGCGCGCTTAGTCTTAGAATTATCACGGGCCGTCAGTTTCGATAAGTAAACAGTGACGCTCACTGACACGCTTGGTTTTTCGAACGAAGTTCCTTATCGCGCGTTGCGAAAGGGGGCTAGACGGAAAAAATTAAGACCAAAAGTTGGAACGACACTTTTTGCTATAGTTGCAAGCCGTGTGGCGTGCGCGTGTTTCTCTGTCTGTCTCTCTCGCTCTCTTTGAACTTCGTTCCATCCGGGTGTCCCTTTCCCGGACACCCGGATGTCTCTAGCATCATCATCCATTGCCGAGACATCTCCGTACTCTGTGGAGTGTACTTTAGCTACACCTCTGCATATAAATCCTTCTGGGAAAATAAGTAAGATGATTTGTTTTAATAAGTAAAAGCTTACATCATATTTATTCCTCATATAATTTTTATCTGGCGATTTAAATATCAGACCCAGGGCTGATTTTTCAATCGACAGATCGTTTTTATTCGTTGAATAAAACTGACGTTTGGCAGATTTTGTATGGAAGGACTGTCAAAAGTTCAAAATTATTCCTCCGATAAAATTATCTAGCGTTGAAAAAATGGGCTCTTAGACACCTTTGTTGTGAACTTATTTTTTCAATGGAAGAGTAAAAATCATAGTTGTGCAACCAGTCTCGTATCATTTCACGAATGAGTGACAAATTTTTACATTCTAATAATAATAATTTTGTAAATGTTTACATACATTTTGTTTCCACAAGAACTTAAAAAGCGCAAATTAATTTCAATCATAATATTTTATTAAACTCTTTCAATATAATATTAAATTCTAAATAAATGAATCATACCACGCTGTGGCAAATGTCGAAAAAGGAATCCTACAATTTAGCCAGTGACGGCTAAATTATTGATTATTCTTCGTTCTTCTTTTATTTATTTGTTTTCAGACTTTTACCAATAAAATATTAACATTAATTGGGTTGTTTCAAGCAAACATTTTATAGCATTTTGTTAACTTTGGCGTTTCAAACCACTGACTAACTATAACAGCCGTGATCAGTAGAAGAATCTAGAGTCAAACCGTCTTATAGCAACACGAGTAAAAACTAGCTAGAATATTTTTAGCTAGTTTTTATATTTCGACCCTAATTCCGATTAAGGTTCAATTCACCATACAAAACTGACAAAAAAATATAGACTCGAGGTTATAATCAGTTTCAGCTTTTTTTTTAATGACTATTATGGTATTCTACACCCACATCTTGTTTTGTAATAAGACCGCAAAAGTCTATTGAGGTTGAGGGTTTCAAGAAATATGTTCAAATACGTCATATAGAACTTCACCTAAACCCGTTTTTTTTTTTTTTTGAGGATGGGAAATCATCAAATGACTCCTCCCGCTCTGGGTGGAGCAGGAGGGAGTGTCAGACTCTTACTGACTAAAACCCACCCGTGTTCCTTCCTTAGCCCTTTATGTTCCAGGGCAGCGGTAAACCCTTTCGAATGTTCCCGCTACCCTGGCCTAAACCCGTTTTGTTTTTCTTTTTAGCACTTACTTATCAATGAATCTGCATCCGACGTACGCAAGACGGGTGTTCCCCTGCATGGACGAGCCAACGGAGTCGTCAATAATAAGCTTCAAGTTCAACGACCTGGATTACACACACTTAGTAACTAATTCTCAGTTAGAAGAAAACAGCGAGTGAGTACTAACTACTTCCGAACTATTATGCACTTGTACTAACCTGAGAGGTTATATAGTAATGTTTCTTATGTGGTTTCTCATAATAAAAATAAATAAAAAAAAAATTATTAAAAATAAATTTAATTAATTAATTATTTATAAATTATTATTATTATTATTATAATATTACTTTCTTAACCATTATTGATAAATATATAATAATATTTGTATGTCACTTGTGGAGGCATCTACAAAACCATATGCGAACTACGCATCACATTGACGTCACGCAAAATCCTGCATCGCGCAAGCAGTTTTCACCGCGTAACTATAACATAATATATACAACGTCCCGACATCAATCATCGGGCAGTTGCCCACCAGACACAACACCCGTCTGGTCTGAGGTCCTCTGTTTTCTATGGAGGATGAGTGAACTTGATGATGAAATACACTTATTGTGGAGAGAAATACCCACATTGTAAATTTTGTGGCACCTACTTTGTTTAAATTAAATTTGTTTATTCCAGGAATCAATTCCGTCCATTGATAGGACCACCACATCTTTGGGGAATGATAGCTCACAACTTTATCAATATCAACATACCAATTACAAACGTTTTACTATACGGAAGAGCAGGCATCACGAATCAGGATAACATAGCTTCACTAGCTATTAACTCCTTCTACACAAATTTGAATGAATGGACTAACAAGGAATACACTGAAATCGTTCTGCATCAAGATGGTAGAATGAATATCATCGCGCTTCCAGACGTGTCAACAGATTGGCACTCACTATCTACAGTTGGCATTTGGTGAGTCTTGAGAGCATTTACATACATCTAATGAAAATAATAATAATATGGTTGGTATTACAGTTATTTTGTTGCCATACAAGTGTGACTTGTCAGGTTCAGTGCCTTCCATTATCGGGGGTGGTTGAGACTGTGTTTTGTCAGGGCCGGGAAAAAGATTGCTCGCATACATTTTGGATACTCAGTCTTGGTTCTCAGTGTCCCGGAGCATGCTCTGACGTAAGTGCACACAGAGCCTAAGTCTGATAGACCGTGTCCTTGAACTTTGCGGATAAATTGTTACCTTATCATTCCACTTGAGAATTTGGAACTGTAAAAGGAATTCATATTAATTTTAGCATAGACTTTAAAGGTACGTTCAGACAGTGCGCATACCTCTCACTATTTTGCCACAAATGCATTTTTTTTTTTAAATATCAGATGCCTAACTAAGCCTGAAACATGCGCCACAAGTGTGGCTTACCATTCGAAGCTCGTGCTTTACACTCTCTAGACTTACATACATAATAAAAATACTAGCTGTTCTCCGCGACTTATGTATGAGTATGGATGTTCTCAGGGAGCCCTACGTGTTCATGGAAAACGTCAACTCAGTGAAGCAGAGGAGTATAGCACTCCCGAAGATAGCAGAAGCAATGGCCAGGCAATGGTTTGGATTTGTGATCTACCCTCAGAACTGGCGTTACGAATGGGTCGTGTCAGGCCTCGCTTCGTATGCAGGCTGGGAAATGGTGAAATTGGTAGGTTCTGGAAGTCACTAGATTAATAAACGTTACTTAGCAGATCACGTGCTTGGACCAAGCATAATTCCTGTCACTCTCGTACACCTGCTAAACTACAAGTGTATAATGGAGAAATAAACATATTTATATTTAAAATCTAAGATGGCAGCTGAAAAAATGTTCGTCATTTAAAAAGACCATGGCAAAGGCTCATGGATGTATGGAATCCCGTACCATGCTGCATCAAAGTCAAACTTTGTTTCTTATAGACTACACTTATCATATTAACTCCTACAAAAGTTCCTTTTGTAAACAAAATCCAGGTGTCTGAGATTTTCAGAAAAATCTAAATAACCTGAAAACTAGTTACTTTATTTTGTTTGACATGTCATACACGAACGGCCATTATTCCCGTTTAAATAAAAAATCTATTTTATTCTAGTTATTTTCAATTAATGTAGAATGCGCAAAGTATAATTTGTTTACATGTTTTTTGAAAGACGTGATCATGACACTTTCAAAATTCATGGTTATATTAATCATATCATTTGAAACGGAACGTCATGTAAAGGGAATGAAACAATATCAACAGTTTATTACTTTAAATTTAATTCCCTGTTCAAAAATCAAATACCCGACGCGTAATGTCGTAAAAAATTATGAAATAATTACTATAATATTTTGATCAGGATGCATGAGACTTTTTGGTACGACTTTTGGTCATTGTCTTTTTTGCAGGCGCCTTGGATTTTCATTTTGAATTTCGTTCCCCCACACATTTAAAATATTATATTATATGTGGCTCCTCACAGGTCAACCTAGAAGGTTGTCGGCTGCTTAAACGGGGTTGCCTGTGGGTGCCTTAATAAATTAAGGCCTCCAGCCAGGGCTTAAGAACTAAGCGACTACACGCTAAAGCCTGGGGGAGGACAGCAAGGGACAGGTTGGATCGGATTAATCTGCCCTCCATTGCTCAGTTCACCGTCTTATAAAGGGTGAGTTGTGGAAGGGTTCGGCCCTTTCACAACTCGCCTGCAGTGCGATTCTGTAACCATCTCACCGTGAAAACTTAGGTGAAGTGAGCGTAGAGTGAGCTGTCATTCCAAATAATACTAGGGATTGACACTACTGACAATTCACATCAAGCTCACTTCACATGAGTTTTCACGGTGAGATTTTTACAGAATCAACCGGCTGATTCAATCAGTGAGGCGATGATGTCGCTAAACGTTACTTTCCGTTTCACGATATAATAATTTGCTCACGCCGACAGAATTATGATATTCTTATACTTTTTGTAGTTCCAAGACGACGGTATGGGAACAGACACCACGCTGCTCGACGTCAATACGTTATTCGTGACTGAAGTGATACAAGAGAGCTTACTCCGTGATTCCTACCTAACTTCAGGAGTATTAGAGCCAGATGATGATCTGTTCGATGAAAATAATATTAGAGAACATATCGGTGCGAATGGAATTCTGAAGTATAAGGCTCCAGCGTTAATGAGGATGATGAGGACTGTGCTTGGTAATGACGAAACTGACTACATTCAGAGGGCAGCGAGCGCATTTGTGAATAGAGGGTAAGTTTTAAAGTAACGAATTCAGACTCTAAGCCTTTTTGATTGAAAGACTTTATAAGGTTCCTGATTTATTTATAGACAAAAAAATAAAAAAGCATCAAAGTATGTACAAAGAATTAAAAAAAAAAAAAAACTATTTAAAATAATTATATCACGTATTTTTTTTTGTAGTTCTTTCTAAAAGCTTTAATTTCAACAAATAATCATTTAACGTCAGCATCAAAAAGAATTCCAAAGCATTCTTTTCACATCTGTCCACAATAACTGATAACAACTGATAATAGAGTCTGAGTGCCAGATTCATCATAGCCTTATCATCATTTTATCGATCATCGAAAATGTGAATGTTCAGTATAAAAGTTTAAATAATATTGTGTTCTTATATAAATTTGCGGAAACCATCAGACAGTCTCTCATCCGGGCACAAGTTACCGAGGCCTACTAAGAAAACCTTAAATAGACTTCGTACCCAAGTAGACCGCAGGAAGGACAACCTCCACAAGAGGGGGTTCATGGAAGGCTCAGACCCCCAGTGTGTATGCGGTGTCTCTCCACACACAATGGCTCACCTTCCCATCTTGCACCCCCTGTCACCTGCACACGGCCGTGAGGACCTAATGGCTGCATCAGCATAATGCTCATTATATAAGTGCTGAGTAAAGGCTGATGTGGATTTGGGCAGGCCGCGCGGCATCACAAAAATCCCCGTAAAATACATCACTTTTTTGCATTTTTTAAGAACCATCGCACACCGGCGCTGTAATGTGCGCTTGCTTGTAATGTGCTCTTTGTTAGTCCGGAATAACTACTGACAAATTCCATATGTAAAAACCAGTATTCTGGTCAAGCTTTATTATAATCAGTCTACTGTAGGCCGTAGGTCCCTCCAATCCCATCACAATACACCTTGATGCTCAGTCACTCTTATCCAGCTCCCTCACCTAGCCTGCGGGACTTCTTACCCCAAGTTTGTTGATTCCTTTTCCCATCGAACTTTCCACAATCAATTTCTTAATTATCGTTTTCTTTCCCAGGTCACTCGAAGGGGTAACCTCGTTAACATTTGTAGATGCTGTGAACAGCGAATGGCTTGAAACAGACAATAACGATATGGTTGGTGACTTCAGGGATTATTTAGAACCGTGGATTAAACACAATGGATATCCACTGATACGAGTTACACGTGTACGAGGCTTAGGAGTGTTGCTTACTCAGGTAACTTTTAGAAACAATATTCTACAGTAGTGCAAATACTAGTACAGTGAGGCAGGCAGACTTAGCCTCGTTCATACGGACGATTTTTTATCGCGCACTGGATTTTCATTTCTCGGCGTTGATCCGAGGGTTGAAAATCAAACAGATTTTCAATTCACGGCGCTAAGTAGTGAGTTAAAATCGTATAAGCTGTAAAAAATTACCGCGTTACAAAATCGCCCGCGAGTACGAGGGTTTAGGGTAAAACAAGAAAGACGAAACTCACGGAGTATCAAAATCGTTGGATTTTGGGTTTTTGGTGCGATTTTGACATCTGTCAAAATCGAATAACCTTCGATTTTGACAGATGTCACGCTGATATTTATTAGTACGAGTGTATCTTATCCTAATATTCTTTTAGTAATGCATTGACTTAAGCCTTAACTGATCTATAATTAATCTATTTTTGTTGTTGTACTTTTTGTAGGAGCACTTCGGTTTCTCCAGTAAACCATTCATCCCGATGCGAGTGCCAATCACTTACACCACCAGCATTGACCAAAACTTTGATGTGGATAGAATATATCCGGTCGAAATGTTCGAACAATCTCTAAATTTGGTCTTTGCTCTCGGTGACGAGGACTGGGTTCTTTTCAATATCCAGGGCCAAGGTAAGCTTAAAAATTTAATATTTCACACGACTGGGGCAGTATTTATAAGTACAAAAATATCATTGACCAAAACTGAAATCACGAAACAAAAATCTGGTGTTCCCTACATTTTGACGAGTTATACGAACATAAATGTAGGAAACAGCTGATTTTTTTTCGCGTTTCAGGTTTGTTATTTTGGAATTGAAACCACATTAAGTGACAAACAAAAACAAATCAACAATGTCAAGAGCTCATTCCAAAGAAAGTAAAATTTTATGTTTTCAAAATACGCAATTATTGACTCATCATAATCAAACTATAAAGTTCCCACTGCTGGGACACACGCCTCCGCTGTGAGAGGGAGTGGGCCGCAATCCACCACGCGGGCCCGGTGCGGGTTGGTGGATGTCACATGTCTTTTAAGTTTTGGTTCTAGGACATGCCAGTTTCCTCACGATGTTTTCCTTCGCCGTTTTGATAATTATTGACTGTCAACTGTTAACTCTGATTTTGCATCACTATCAAAGTCATAGTGATCTTTGTTTTTATATAATAAGGTTGTTGATGGCTTGCTGCTGTCAGACCTAAAACCAATGTAAAAGTACTGTTATAGTGATGACTGTTTTTCTTTGCTGTATTCAGGGTACTATCGCGTCACCTACGAGCCTGAACTTTGGGACTTAATCATCCAAGCTCTTGAAGACCCAGAGACGAGGGAAGAAATCCATCCACTCAATCGTGCTACTGTAAGTAATTAAAACATAACTGTTTTGCAAATCTTTGGAAAATATATAATTTATAGGTACCGTAACTGCAGTACCCTCCCAAGCATTCTTGCTTTCTATTATAAATACAAAATTTTTCAATGATGGCAATACCTAAGTAGGAAAATAGCCCGCAGCCCTACCGTTTAAAACAAAGAACATTTTGATAATATGTTTTAATTATTAATCACTTTTTGTCCACAGCTCATAGACGATGCTCTGAACTTAGCTAGAGCAGGAAGATTAGACTATGATATCGCATTGAGATTGGTTCTAACCATGGAACATGAAACTGAATACGCGCCGTGGAAAGCTTTTGTAAGAAATATGGACTTCTTGAGGAAACGTTTGGTACCCTATGTTAATGATAACGAAGATTTAGACCAAGATATTTATTTGGTAAGTGAATAGAGCTGATCCTTGATATAATTTACGATGTCGATTAGATGACAAAAAGTTTTATTTAAAAATTATACAAAGGCATCATCCACAACGCTACTCCCAATTTTTTTTTTAACGTTGCCCCACACTAGCAATTTCTCCTGTATCGTGGGTGCATTTACAAACATTTAAACTCAACAGCCAGACCCGGAACAACTACTTGTAGGTCATACAAATATTTGTTCCGTGCGGGAGTCGAACCCGCGACATGCAGCGCAGCAGTCAATTGCTTAACTACTGCGCCAAACGTGCAGTGTTACATACTCATCATCATGCTTCTGCCCTTTTCCCGATTTATTTGGTATCGGCGTGTTACAAACTCAATCACTGGCGCTGTGTGAAATGTCCAGGGATATTATTATTATTATTAATCAGTCATAAAACTAGCGTATCGCGTAGCGTACAGACTACTATTGATGCCATGATACCATGAATACTAGTGATGTTCTGGCTACTCATTGGTGATTTGAGTTTGCAACATGTTACTTTTGAATAGCGTGGTGGACGATGTGCCTAAGAGTTATTATTTCTTCTTCAGAGAATGGTCCGAAGAACAATACATGCTTTTGAAGAAGAAATAGGATTCTATCCAGATATGGCTACAATTGAGCCAACGATGCAATCGTTGACCCGAAGCCTCGTGATGGACCACGCCTGTAAAGCCAACTACCAGCCTTGTATAGCAGCTGCCGTGGACTGGTTCTACGATCCTAACAACAATGAAGAAGTGTGAGTCTTGTATTCCAAAAAGCAGTGCTTATAATTTTTTTTCATAACGCATCTAAATGTGCACGAAATAAATATATCGCAGAAGAGATATAAGAGCTACAAAAATCCTCATAAAAGCTGCAAAATAAACAGACATTTTAGCGTATTTTTCTTCTTAAAACCGAGAGTATTTGAAGCATTGTTTGATGTACAGACTGGCCAAGTCAAGCTACCCGAAAGTGTCAAATTTTCCCAATCAACTTTGAACCTTAATACTTTAGCGATTACGTTGAAAATCTATTAAATAAATTTGACAGATTTTAGTAGCTTGATGTGCTGGCGTCTGTACTTTAAAAAAATTAAATTAAACATTTAAAAAACCCCCGACCCGAAACAAGTAAACAAAAAGCTATGAAAAAATATCCAAAAATAGAACAAAAAAGGTATAAACGTGAAACCCTTTAAAAATATAAAAATGACCTTGAAATTATGCCCTACGTAAGTACGTATGAAATTTTTTGATTAAATGTTGTCGCGTCGAGGGACCGCTCTAATTATTGGCCTAACGTTCTTGTAAAGTTTAAAATACCAGCGGTCCCCCGACGCGACAACATTTAATTTAAAAAATTCATACGTACTTACGTAGGGTCATAATTTCATTTCTTTTATTTTCTTGCGTTTTAAGATTCAGGTAATTTGGTGTTTTTCTCCATTTTGTGGTGGCAGCCATCTTGGATTTGAAATTTATCATAGTGTTTAGTATTCTACTAGTCAATCCCTTTTATTTGATACACATATTGAAGGAGTTGTGAAAAAATATGTAATCCGCCATTTTGTTTTCATCAAACATAGCTAAAAACACTCCCGACTAATTCACCTTTCAAACAAAAAAAAAAACAAAATCAAAATCGGTTCATCCGTTCGGGAGCTACGATACCACAGACAGACACATACACACACACCCCTGTTTGTACAGACACCCTTACGAGGACCTTGTTATTCCTAGAACGAACCGAGGACCCTCCAAAAAACTGGTTTAAATACCTCGTAGGCCTTTTAGAGTAAGATAGAAAGAGACAGGTGAGTAAATCTATAGTGATGAGCTCATTGGGATAATGCTATCTCAACATTTTTCTGTATGAATTTCGGCTATCATACCGAGGACCTGAAATACACTGCTAAATGTGACCAGCGATGCACATACGAGGACTTTGTGTAAGCCAACCGAGGACCTCTGACGTATGCCCTGCGACGCCCTTCCGAGGACGTATTTTTACACAATATTTCTTATAGCTTGTACAAAGTGCGGACGTTGTGTTAGACTTTATCTCACTAAACCGAGGACAGTTTTTCGCGTAGAACTTGTACAAACCGAGGACCTGGAAAATCTACCTACCTAAAACATTTTACGTGTAAGATAATAATTATATCAATGTTAGTAGAATGTTCCGATTTATTTCTTACACACTTTTTCTAAAACGAAGTACCAAGCGAGGACAAGTCGATGTCATTACGTTTGTCGTTGATGCGGACCGCGAATAAGATGGGTATAATCACTGTGAAGGAAAGGTAAGTTTTTAATTTTATATGTATAAACAACTTTAAAATGAGTATATTATTATAGTATCAGATGCTGCAGTCAGTGTCGTCTCTACATGACGGTACTCCTCAGCACTTGATAGCATCGTCTTCAAAATTGGCATACGCATTAGGTTTATCTAGTAACACTAAAATAATTACCAGTTTGTGCTGATGCTGCAGCTAGGGTCGTTTCTTCATGAGGGAACTCCTTAACAGTTAATAGCATTGTATTCAAATCTGGAATACGCGTTAGGTTTATGTAGTAAAACTAAAATAATTACCAGTTTGTGCTGATGCTGCAGCCAAGGTTTTTAATTTTATATGTATAAACAACTTTAAAATGAGTATATTATTATAGTATCAGATGCTGCAGTCAGTGTCGTCTCTACATGACGGTACTCCTCAGCACTTGATAGCATCGTCTTCAAAATTGGCATACGCGTTAGGTTTATGTAGTAAAACTAAAATAATTACCAGTTTGTGCTGATGCTGTAGCCAAGGTTGTTTCTTCATAAAGGAACTCCTCAAGTTTATCTAGTAACACCAAAATAATTACCAGTTTGTGCTGATGCTGCAGTCAGGGTCATTTCTTCATGAGAGAACTCCTCAACAGTTGATAGCAGCGTCTTCAAATTTAGCATACGCGTTAGGTTTAAGTTGTAAAACTAAAATAATTACCAGTTTGTGCTGATGCTGCAGCCAGGGTCGTTTCTTTATGGGGGAACTCCTCAATAGTTGGTAGCATCGTCTACAATATAGCTTACAAAAATAAAGTAAAACTAGAATTCAGGTTTTAAATGAGTAGATAAATCAGAATTCGGAAACTTCAGTTTCATGATAGGTATTCAATACAATATCAAGTTATTAGGTATTTCGTTTCTTTCACATAAGCCGGGTTAAAGAAAAGACAACTGAAGTCTAAATTCTAGATCTCAAAGATGCTGGTATTGATTATTCCAAAGAATGTTTGCTATTTTGTTTTATTAAACGTGATGTAACTAATAGAGTTGACTATACCAAAGATCGTTATTTCTTTAAGGTACATGTCACATATCAGCTCACCTGCCTTTTTTTCTTTTCTTGCGTTTTTCGCTATTTACTACGATGATCGACGATAAATACGATGATCAAAACTGATGATACAACAATAAATTAATCCATTTTATTATCAGTTTCCATGATCCCGCATTGTGTTATTTAGCGAAAAAAGCAATAACTTTTGAATTTAACAGGCCGTTGACATGAATGATTTATCTTTAATCATTTTATAGCTAGTTATTAAGTTTTCAGGCTTCCCAAATTATTTTGATCTCACTTGATAATATTTCTTTGTTGTTTTCTAACTAAGCATTGTGTTAAGTAATGTTATGTTAAGTTTTTAGCCCAAATTATGTTGATCTCTTATAATTATGGTTTCTATATGTCGTTTTGTTTGACTCGTTTTCTAATAACTGTTATGTAAGTTTTGTAATCATGCTTCTCAAAGGCATTGTTGCAACTTGATGATTATTTCTATAAGTAGATCGTTGGTACAAGTTTGTTAAATAATTTGTTTCATATAAAGTTCAAAATAGTACCATTACTAATCCGACAGACGTTGCAAACGCTTTTAATAACTATTTTATTAAACAGACATAAAATAACATGACGAAACCACCGGACACTACGAATTTGACAAGTAACCCTAACTAAATGTTAATGCATCCAGTATTACCGCAAGATATTATGAGAGCGATACAATCATTAAAAAATAAAAGTAGCACTGAACAAAGGCTGGAAAATTCGTACCAGGCGACATCGCCTTGCATCTGTGTCTTAACTTATGTATCAGTACTGGAGTATTTCTGGATAGTTTAAAAACAATTATAATGAAGCCACTTTAGAATTTTTTTAAAGAAGATCTAGCAAATTATAGACCAATTGCTTTAATACCCATTTTTTCTAAGGTTATAGATAAAATGATTTATAACTCTGTTAATAATTTCCTATCCAAATATAATGTTTTAAGTGCGGAACAAAAGGGTTTCAGAAAAAAATAAGGGTATAAATACAGCGGTTTACGATTTAATAAAGGTCATATTGCAAAATGTGGATAAAAAAAGTACCAGTTTGCGCAATTTTCACGGTCATGACGAGGGCATTTGATTGTGTTAATCATGAAATTATTACAAAAAAGCTAGACATCCTAGGCATCAGAGGAAATGTACTTAATCTCTTAAAATCATACCTTAACAATCGTAAGCAGCACACAGAAATATCTAGAATATGTCCAAAAAGTAAGCACGAAGAAAAATATTTATCTAAGGCAAGAATTATTAGGTATAGCCACAGACTTATATTGGCATGGCGCACCACAGGGCAGTGTCCTGGGCCCTTTACTATTTTTGCTATATATTAATGATTTACCTCGCCACATTGAACATCATATGGTCTTATTCGCTGACGATAGTAGTGCCTTAATTGAATGTATTTACAAAAAAATATACGAACATGACATAAATGAAACGTTAATAATCATTATACGCTGGCTTGAACAAAAAAACTTAGTGTAGATGCGTATGTACTTTTTAAACTAACGCTGTATGTGTGCAATTTAATAGCTTTAGTAACAGATAGCTGCGTACGTATTTAAGTCCCTAAAATTATTAACATTCCCATCACTTGATACTATTGAGGTGGCTGTTTTTGTTTAATAAAGTGTCCGCAAATAGAAACCGGACAATCAGGAGACAATATAAAAATTTGCTAATTGTTAGTGGTTCCGATACCGCCCTATTAAAGAAAAGTATTTAATGTATTGTGTCCGATCATTTTTAGCTAAAACTGTTTGCGTGCCCTAGTTAAGGTAGTTAGTATAAGGATCATTTTAAACTTAACATCTGTAACTTGTACCTACTTTCTGTGCAAATAAAGATCTATTCTATTCATTTTAAAATAAACTTACTTCTATTTCAGTAAAGTTTATATTGTTTTTATTAGTACGTTCATATTCTTTATTTCTTTGTACTTTTTGTTTGCTTCAAATCTTGCTGCTGAGATTTCGCCTTGGAAGACATTTACTTTAGGTTCTTTATGAAGAGCACGTATTCAGCTCCTGCCAATATAATATTTTATGGTGCAAATCATAATGTTGTATAATCTAAGCAGGCCTAGGTACTTAGCACATACTGCAGAAGAAGCCTGATTATTCCTCGTGCACCTAGTAGCTAACGATTTGTTTAAGGATTCAGTCTACCTTCGCTTTTCTCCTTCATAATTTTATTTAAATGATAGCACATAACTCGTCTTCTACACACGAGGAAAATTGTCGAAACGAGGACTAGAATACACACTGTTCGGAAAATCTAGCAAACCGAGGTCTTAAATACACATTGTGTGGAAAAGCTACCTAACCGAGGACTTTTGTGTTAAAGTTAACACATAGGTCCTCGGATAATACAACAAACGTGAAATGAGTGTAAAGAGCCTGTGTATGAGTCGAGAGTGGCACCATCTGGTGGATACACAATGTCTGTGTATGCATATGAATATTTTTGATCAAACCGAGGTTCAGACAACTTTTTCGTGATAAGTATATAGAAAGACTCAAAATCGCTTGCAGAATACGAATCTTTGGTCAAGTCAAACCGAGGACCCTCGAAAAGGTCCTCGCTTTGAAAAGGTCCTCGGTCGTGCCTTGTGTATTCATACGCACGTCCTCGGATGGTACTTAAAACAAACACACCCTCTCACACACACACACACAGAGACACGTCAAACTTGTAACACCCCGGCGTTTTTTAGCTTTTACCTGAAGCATGAAGTTGTCTTGATTAAAACGTACCTTTAAATGGATCAATTGCGGTTTTGTAATTTGCGCTGTAAACCTTTTTTAAAGACACAATATGAATAAGCCTTTATGGATCAGTAACTCAATGAAATTCTTAAGCAGAAAGAAAAACTTCAGAATTTTAACATAAAGATGGCAATCAGTTACACATCATGTCAAACGATAGCTACAAATCACTTCTTTTAATTTCAGTAATCCCAACATCCCTCATGACATCAGACCAGCTGTATACTGTACGATGGTGAGGGAAGGTGACGAAAGAGTCATAGACGCATTGAAAGACAGGCTGGAGATAGAACCGACCCATTACGAGAGACTCGTCATCCTAGAGTCCTTGGCCTGTTCGCAAGACGAAGGCTTTATAAATGAGTGAGTACTTATTATATGTACATAATCAGTGTAGGACTTCTTAGTCGGTCCCATCGCTCTTGATATTGGTCTTTAGCAACTAATAGTATAATGCACACCGAAAAATGAATTTGGCGTTCCACTAGGGACCATCTTAGGCACAGGTTTTATTAATAACTAGCTGCGCCCCGCTGTTTCACCTGCATAAGGTTTGATCCCGTGGAAATATCGGGATAAAAAGTATGCTATGTGTTAATCCTAATTATAAACTATCTGCGTGAAACATTTCATCCAAATCCGTTCAGTAGTTTTGGTGTGAAAGAGTAACATCCATCCATCCATCCATACAAACTTTCGCGTTTATAATATTAGTAGGAAGTAGGATTCACCAAAATTTAAATGGAACTTTCATTTCTTACAGGTTACTCGATCAAACTGTAGCAGATGATAGCCCTTACTATGTTGAGGAACGAGTGAAGATTTTTATTGCAGTAGCAGAAAGCAGTCACGGGAATGCAAACTTAGCTCGAGCCTTCTTGAGGGCGAGAACTTCAGAAGTCAGGAACATGTAAGAATATTTTCGTCTTCCCGGCCCTTCGGTTACCCAGTGTCTATTTGGAGGTTGATGTATATAGTATTAAGGATATTAATTAAGGGGTATCGTATTACCCAGTAACTGGGTTGTGAAGGTCAGATAGGCAGTCGCTCCATGTAAAATACTGGTACTCAGCTGTCAGACTGGAAGCTGACAACATAATTGAAAAAAGTAGCAGATGATAATTATATGTAGTATTATTATAGCCTTTCCAATATACTTACTACAAAATATAATTTTTCAGGTACGGTGGTCCCGAGAAACTTGAGGAGGTGTCTTTCATCGTGGCTGATAATATGGTTGACGTAGGCCTCGCTGAACAAGTGCGTATTGAGATCAAAATCACAAAATTAATGATGATAGAAATATAAAAACATAGAAAAATTATAATAATCATAAATATAGAAACATTAAAATAAATTCACTGATACATTCTAGTCAGTCCTATTCGACAATCAATGATTACTACCTTGAAAGAAGAATAAAATATTATCTGTTTAAAATATTTTTTGCACTGTTGTCCCTGTTAACCACGCTAAATTAGCTTAAATGCGTTTGATAGGAATAGTTTTACGACAAATAAATTCGAGACTTGCAACTGCCTGCGCATCAGATGTTGAGCTAATTCTAAACGTAAATGTATATCTTTCCACAGTTCATAATCTGGACAGGGGGTCAGAACAACAATTTAGATGACTCTCAAATGGCCGCAGAGCGAGCTGTTGAACAAATGATTGAGAATCTAGTCTGGGATGAAAGGGACAAGGAGTACGTATATGAATGGATAGACGAGAACCATGCACCGACCTTAATGCTGTCGGTTATGGCATTCTGTGTGTCAATAATGGTCACGGTGTTCAATCATTAAAAGTAAAAGAATTTGAAGATGAAGGATCTGTTTTTGGAAATATTGTTACATATATTCAGTTAAGACTGGTTTTGATTCTGATAAAGAAAGAAAAACACAAATACACACAAAAACATGGAGAAACATTGAGGTTTTAACTTTTCTTTATGATTATCATAACGCAGAAGTGGATTGACAAAAAAGATAAAATTATACTACTGGTATTTTACAGTTAGTTTAACCAAATCAACGTGGGGCAACCGTCTTAATTAAGTCCAGAAACAGATTGTTGATCTTCAAAAATATAATGTAAGATAGTTATTATTATTATTAATTCGTCAAATTATAATGAAAGGGCCTCTTTGTTATTAAATTTTAAGTGTAGTTTATAGACATTATTGTTATCAAATTTATTAAAATTATGTATTAATAGGTAGGTGTTAAAAGAATAAATAATAAAAAAACTCTACAATACAAGCTAAAATAAATTAAAAATATACATTATTAAAAATAAGTTACAAAATATTTTAATGTTATACTAATATTATGTTTGTAAGAATAGTAAATTTTATTTTAATAATATATAAGATAAGGTGATCGAGAAAGGAACTCAATAGTATCATAACTGATATTATTCGCAGTTTCCAAATGGCTTACAGAATACAACAGCTTTATTGATTTAAAAAAATACGTCTTATTATTATTTAATGCGATAGTATTATTAAAGTTTGTATTCGAAAAAGTCATAATAAAAGATCACATCTTGCTACATATTTTGTAATAAGAATGTATGACCAATGTTAACCAAATTAGTTTTTTAGTAATTTAATGTTTAAGTTTAGTTATACCAGAATTGCACAAAGTGACTTAGTTTAAAGATAGATGTAAGCAAAATTTAATCGCTTAGAATAGAGTTTATAATAACTAATCATATTAAATTCTGTAATCAGAATGAAATAATACAATATTTTAATATTAGACAACAGTGGCCCTCTAATTCACAATATTCACAAACAATTTGTCTTGTTTGACATCTTGGTGTATAAGAGCATGAAAAGTACAGACGCCAGCATATCAAGCTACCCAAAACTGTCAAATTTTCCCAATCAACCTTGAACTTTAATGCTTTAGCGATAATGTTGAAAATCTATTAACCCATCATATGTCGGAACGTAGATCCAAGCGAGACACAATGGCTTTTTAATTGTGTCTGTAATTACGACATTCAACGGGTCAAAGAAATTTGACAGATTGAAGTAGCTTGATATGCTAGAGTCTGTACAGTCAATACTCTGTATTAAGTAACTCTTCCATTCTATTTCTTTATAAGGCTGACCCACCTTATGGGTATATGGCAATGCTGAGTACTAACCGTACACGAGTATAAATTATAAATTTATCGTGTTAAATCCCTGCTAGAAGCAAACACGTTATTTTATTTCTAGGCTTTCCATTCAAAAGTTTGGTCTTGTTTGTCAAATTGTATATCGTATATTTTAGTTTTTTTAAGGAGGTAGTGTACGAGTACCTATACAGGGTGGCAGGGACATCGACGCGCAAACTGTAACCATGGATTCAGCACATGAGTTTAGACCCCATAGCGTCGAAATTTTTCGTCGGTTATCAAAAAAAAATCTTCTGTTTCATAGAAAAGTGCAATAGCTACGCGGTCAAAATTTATGGAACAGAAATATTTTTTTTTTTTAACCGACGAAAAATTTCTACGCTATGGGGTCTTAACTTATATGCTGAATCTATGGTTACAGTCTGCGCGTCGATGTCCCTGCCAGCCTGTATAAGATTCGTAGTTAATTTTTTAATTGATAAGGGTTAAGTTTTTTTTACTGCATTTTCACTCATATTTTAATCTTATAGTTTGTAAGATAATACTAATTATGTTTAAGTAAACAATCTAAATCTGGGGCAAACGCGTCCTCTTGCCTCAAATTTAGTATTGGTAGGTTTAAAATATTAAGTTAATAAAAAGTTCATTAAATATACAAAGTTATGAATTTAAATAATTTTATTAGTATTAGACTAGTATATCATAGTACCATATAAACATTACTTTTTACTTTAAAACCCCTTATAATGGTATTGTTTGTAATATGTACATATTGCATAAAAATGTAATATAAAAACTTAAATAAATTGGTTAAGAATGAAAAAGTTGTTTATTTATCGTCTTCCTAAAGCTATTATTATGACTAACATAAACTAAAGCTAAACTGTTTAATTATTATTATTAGAAATTGCTCGTACCTACGCAAGTTTATTATTTCTAACGTGTTTAGCGATAAAAAAATTCAAAGTCAGAGAAATAAATAAGGGATACCCTGATTCAGTGATTCCATAATCCATAATCAGCCTATAATTTTCCCACTGCTGGGACACAGGCCTCTTCATAGCGAGGGATTGGGCCGTAATCTACCACGCGGGCCCAGTGCGGGTTGGTAGATGTCACAATGTCTTCAAAGTTTTGGTTCTAGGACATGCCGTGACTCAGTGGTTGTTCTGATTTAATAAAGATTAAAAACCAGTTAATTAGCCCCACTCAACAGGAAAAAGTCAATCAATATCACACAATCATAGGATTAAGCTTTCTTTTTTTATCATTTTGTGACACGCCTAAAGATAGGCATTAGTCATAAACGCAACGATCAAAAAATTAAGCTAAACATAGTCGTTGCGGCGATGCTTGGGAGAAACCTATGTCCGATACTGAATGTCATTAAAATTATGAAGTTTTACTTCGCTTCAACATTTAACTAATAAATAAAATAAACTTAAGTGTGTTGCAAATTAAACTCACGAAATTCATTCTGATCAGGCATAAAGTCGTCCTGCAGTGCGATTCTGTAACCATGACAGCTCACTCTAAGCTCACTTCACCTAACTTTTCACGGTGAGATTTTTACAGAATCGATCGGCTGGACTAAAAGCTGAAGAAAGACTGCATCCGGTTAGACTGGAAGCCGACCCCAATATAGTTGGGAAAAGGCTAGGAAGATGATGATGATCGGCTGGACTAAAAGCCTCGCAAAGCACGAATCCATTGCTTTTTACGGACTTGTAACAAAAATAATAGTAAATAAATCGAAAAGTAATTCTGCATGTTATACAGGCCATCCCTATAGATATAGGTGGTATAATTTATATTATTCTTTATAGTTTCTAGTCAGAAGTAATATTAATTTAGCCAATGGTGTCCAGTCCATATTATATCTATGCAAAAAATCACGTCAAATAGTTGTATCGTTGTTGCTCGAAAGAAGGACAAACCAACAAACAGTTCCGAATTTATATGAATAAATCAGATTAGGCATCACAATAACAAAAATACCCTTATCACATAATTATTTATCGCATATTGATAGTTGACATCATTAAATATCATCGATATGAAATTAGTAACTAGTATATATAAGCAATATTTACCGAAACGGTTCCTAATAACTTCTATTTTAAGACCAAACAGCGATACATGGGAGTGTAGGAGTGAAGTAATCCACCATTAAAATTCAATAAAAATGGTTCAAACTAGGTTTAGATGGAAGTGCATCTTCTTTTCATCCGTAATCCTATTTAACGTGGTTACAAAATCGTTACCGGCAACCGATACTAAAACCGTGGAAATCCCCGTTGTGAACAAACTTATAGAAGAACATAAACTGACTGCTGCAGAAGGAGCAGTGAATGCAACTCACGATGCTTTCTTCAGCCGAACTGTAAGACCTGGACAATATGTACGAAAGTATGAATTGGAAATAACTGTCAACGGGTATTCATTCGATGGGCGTGCTGTTCTTGATGTTATCTTAAGCCCGGAGACGCGGGAAGATGATATAGTCCTACACATTGATGGCCTAGATATCACATCAGTGAAATTAGGAGTGTTTTCAGCTGCAAACGTCGTTGAAGCTAACTTCGCTGTTTACGATGGGGAACTGCATATTTCCCCAGTGCTTGTCGCTTTATTCTATATAGTGATTATAGAGTATAGTGGTCTACTAGCGATCGGTGGACGTGGGCTCTACTTGGGACGATACAATGAAGGGTAATTATTTTTTTACTATTACATTACTATTGAATTTGGTGCCACCTTTTTAATCGTATAAAACTCCTTTTCTTTCATCTGCGTATTATATGGTTTGGACAGTTTTTATATAGAAAATATGTCAGACCGCTATATTTAATTCCCAGACAAAAGTTATCGATTCAAAAGTCGGCCTCGGCCAGTTTGGCCGACTTTTCAAAAAACTGACCGTTAACTTTTCTTAGTTTAAAATATGGATAATCACGTTACCTACCTAAATTCGTAGCACCTACGTGGCAATGAATCTTCATCCGACGTACGCAAGACGTGTTTTCCCCTGTATGGACGAGCCTGCGGAGATGTCGGTAATGAGTTTCAAGTTCAACAACCTGGATTACAGACATATAGTGTCAAATTCTTTGTTGGAGAACAACAGCGAGTAAGTACTTCAAAACAATCACTATAAGTAGAGTATAACACAGCATAATAATCCTATAATATTCCCACCCCTAGGACTCAAGTCAGGCCTCCTCACACACAGGTAACCCACATCGCGGGCCCAGTGCGAGTTGGTACATGTGACAGGTCTTCGAGTTTTTGTTTCTAGAACATTCCTTCCGGTTTCCTCACGATGCTTTCCTTCACCGTTTTGAGAGCAGTGGTGATGAAATAAATCACACAAAGTAAAGCGCCTGCCTGGGTTCGAACCCACGACCTACCACTTTTATATCGGGGCCGCTACCATTGGGCCACCATTGCTCCTAGAAAATAGAGAAAAGGAGATATTTCGTAAAAAGAGAAGTAATTTATTCAGAATCGCAAAAAAACGATTTTTATCTGTCTATTAGACTTATTTCAAACTTATTTGTAAACGGTATTTTATTCTCGATTAATATTAAAGTATCTTTAAGCTAAGGTATAAGCCTAATATTGTAATCATTATCATCTTTCATCCATCCAACTTCTATTATTTCTAATGTCTTGCATTAGCTATTAAAAATTTTCTTACAGAAGGACCTTGTTTCCTCCGCATCATATACCATTGAGCATATATAATGAATATGGTTTCAACTATATTGTTTATTGACTTATTATTTCAGGAATCAATTCCGTCCATTGATCGGGCCGCCACATCTTTGGGGAATGATAGCTCACAACTTTGTCAATATCAACATTCCAACTCCAAACGTTTTACTATACGGAAGAGCAGGTATCTCAAACCAGAAAAATATAGCTTCACTAGCTATTAACTCCTTCTACACAAACTTGAATGAATGGACTAACAAGCAATATACGGAAATCGTTCTTAATCAAGATGGTAGAATGAATATCGTTGCGCTTCCAGACGTATCAACGGATTGGAATGCTCTTTCCACAGTTGGTATTTGGTAAGTCTTAGCAGTTATTACACAGAGTATATAAATGATATGGTAGAATTTAGCATCGCCAAGTTTGTCAAAGTTTATCAGTCTTCCGAACTATATCATATATCTTTTTTTTATTGCCTGATATGCCTATTCTTAACCTCGATATCTTTTCAATGGATACGAAATTATAATTTTGACTCACCCTAACATATAACATCTCTTTTAGGTGTGCAATTGCACAGTTGATTACGACATATTGTATAATATTGGCAATTTGAAGTATTTTTAATCATGCAAGTCTAAATTGCTCACATTTTGTAATCAGGGAACCCTACGTGTTCATAGCACGAAACCACGCTATGAAGCAGAGGAGCATAGCGATGCCGAAACTAGCAGAAGCAATGGCCAAACAATGGTTTGGCTATGCGATCTCCCCAGAAAACTGGAGGTACGAATGGGTAGTGTCGGGCCTTGCTTCGTATGCAGGCTGGGAAATGATGAGAAGGGTAGGTTCTAATAATGACATAGTTGGGTTACAAGATAATTTATTAATTCTTTGGTTGAAACTGGTTACACGTATTACTTTTTTCTCAGTTCCCCGGTGTGGGCTTTCTCAGAAGTCAGCTAGACGTCAATACCTTATTCGTTACTGATGTTATACAAGAAAGCTTATTCCGTGATTCGTACTGGAGGTCAGGAGTACTAGAGCCAGAAGAAGATCTGTTCAATGAAGATGCAATTAGAGACCATATCGGTGTGAATGGAATTCTGAAGTATAAGGCTCCAGCGTTAATGAGGATGATGAGGATTGTGCTTGGTGATGCACGTACTGATTTCATCCAGTTGGCAGCAAGGGCACTTGTGAATGCAAGGCAAGTGTCAAAGATCTAATTCATATTTTATGCGTTTTTGTCATCTTCCTTTGTTTTACTGAAAGAAATAGCTACAAGCAATAAATTAAACCAATTCCCCCATTCCTCATTAAAAAAAAAATGAAAAAACAAAAGGGAACCATTCAAAATATGTGTAATATTTAAGAAAAGTGAATTGGGGTCCAACTGTTTCTATTAGGGTTTGAAACTCTTTTGATGAATCAAAGAATATTTGGGTGGTGAAGGGCGGACGTTTTGGGGGACTGTCTTTTGTAATTTTGACATTCGAAAACTACTGATTCTCAGTCTAATTTGAAAAAACCGGTCAAGTGCGTGTCGGGCCATGCGCAGTGTAGGGTCCCGTAGTTTTTATAACAGCCAAGTGCGGGTCGAAAAACTTATTTAGGAATGAAACAATAGCGCGATACATCTGACGCTTAGCGCCATCTATCGACATTTCTATGGAGTTGTTCGAAATTTTCGAGTCAAATACAATTGGTCAACTATTACTCGTAAACTTGTAAAGCCCACTTAAGTGTATAGTTTTCCACTAAACTTCGTTATATAGATATAGGTACTACTGCCGTGACATTTGAATTTCTAACTACAACCGTTTAGTTGGTAGAGGGGGGGGGCACTTGACTCTAACAATCAAAATCAAAATCAAAAGTCATTTATTCAAATTAGGCTGAGAGTCAGCACTTTTCGAACGTCAAAATTACAAAAGACAGTCCCCCAAAAACGCCCGCCCTTCACCACTTCCTAGTGCTATCGCTGGGAAGAAGAAGTGGCGGAACAAACTTCCCAGCAGCACAGCTGTCTGTTCAGTTAGAATATAGTTGCATGTATACAATACTAGGAACATATGTTCAGTAATTAACATTACAAGAAACTTAAATTATTTGCCATAAAATATGTCAGCTAGCCACGCCAATATACCAACAAATATAATAAAAACTATACGTACTTAAGCTGAAAAATAATTAATTAAAATGGAAATAACTACTTACTACCTAAATAAAAGCCTCCAGGCATAAAGGGCGTGACAGCTTACATATTTACGCATAGCTGGGTTCTGGTCACATAGCTGTCACTTGAGTCACAGATGAAAAACTAGGACCATTGAAGTAAAATAAATAAATAAGTTAATACTAATAACAATAACCTGTCAGTAAGCTGATTCTGGAGAAAGAACATGAACATTGTCTTGAGTTAATTAGGGCGACCAACTATTCTTATCGTGTAAGTAGTCGTTGATGGAATAGTAAGCCTTTGAGCAAAGGTTAGATTTTACTTGAGCTTTAAACGCATTGAAAGGCAAGTCTAGCAAAGAAGAGGGTATCTTGTTATAAAAGGTTATAAAAAAGGTTATAAATAATTGGTACTTTAAAGCTTGATAAGTCACGAACGGTTTACTTAATCAAAAAACGGTCTTCCAAACCCCTAACATTTTAAAAAGACCTATCCAACGATATCCCACACTATGGGAAGGACGAAAAATTTTATTTTACCACTTTTTCGGCGTCATTAACGTGTATACTCAAGTCATGCCAAATTACAACTTTCTAGTACCTAAAATTTTTGAGCTAAACCGTGGACAGACAGACTGACGGACATGGCGAAACTATAAGGGTTCCTTGTTGACTACGGGACCCTAAAAATGATTTTTGATTTTGATTTGAAAGAAACTATGTTTAGAAGCAAGAATAATGACGTGGCCAGTCCAACTTTGACCTATTAACTAATTCCTTAAATCGTGTGTTCTTCGCCAGATCGGGAGTAACAGTGAACTCGTTAACCTTCATCGATGCTGTCAACAGCGAATGGCTATCACACAATAACGGTATGGTTAGGGACTTCAAAGAGTTCTTGGAACCGTGGATTAACGGCAATGGATACCCGTTACTACATGTAATGCAGATGACCAGAGATTTTGTGTTGGTTTACCAGGTAAATTGATATCATTTTGAATAACTAGCTGTGCCATTTGTAATTTAATGTATCTATACTAATACTATAAAGAGGTAAAATTTGTTTGTTTGTATGTAGGGCGTAATCTCCGGGGTTAATGATCCAATCCTAAAAAGGTTTTCACTGGTAGAAAGCTACATTATGTGTGAGTGCTATAGGCTATAAATTATGTTTACATCATGCATTTTAGCTGAGCAACTTATGTCTAGCAAGTCGGAAAGAGAAATACCTCTTAAAACAGAATTATTTACATGCGCTGCCTCAACAGTTGTTTATAACTAAAAACAATGTGTGGCAATCTGGTCCAACTTAAATAGTTCTTCTACAAAAAAGTACGCGACACCATATTTCTATCTTTTATATTTTGTCTTTCAATATCACTTTTATGTTTTAAAAAAGTATTTTTTTCACATGCTTACGTTTTATGAAAATATAATTTTTAATTATGAATCCTTATCAAAATATTTTATTTTATGGTCACAAAGACATTATAGAGATAAGACTTGCCCTTTACAGTATGTCAATTGGTCATATAGTTTCCGAGATAATAGAAAATTACTAAAACGCAAAATGCCGCTAAAACATTCACTAATACAACTACACGTGCTTTGTGCAGACGTTTTATCAATTTATAGTTGTTTTATATACTACGTTCCTTCTCCTCTTCGTAATTCTGGTTTACGATTGTTTCTATCTCAAGTTGAGGTAATAATAATAATAAATCTGAAAAGTTTGTTGGTTCGAACGCGATCTCTGGAACTACCAATCTGATATTATTATGAAAAAATATTTTTGCATTTGATTGAATTTAATTCTTGAGGAAGGCTATTTAACATCACGCTACGACTCTTCAGAGCCGAGCAGAAAGAAAATAAGTCCATAAGAAGAAAGAACGCTAAGCTTGCTTTGTGTCCAGACGTTTTATCCATTCACCCATAGATGGCGTTGTGCAATACGTCATTTTTCTGAATTGCGGTGTTAAGACTTACCACGGATTGATGACCCTCTCGATTTATCTAATCTGAAGAGTCTGTTCGTTAGGTTAAACGCGCTAATCTCAGAAACTATTGGTTCGAATCAAAACAATATTTTTGTGTTGTGTAGTCCATTTATCGAGGAAGGCTTTAGGCTATATAACATCATGCTGCGACTAATAGGAGCGGAGCATCAATGGAAAATGTTGCAAAAACGGGCAAAATGATTTCTTTTTGAGAGCTTCCGTTGCGTGAGCTGCGTAAACGGTTTAAGTTACGCAAAAATCATGTATGTTGGAATTACTTCTCTTTAAAAGTTCTAAAAAAAAGTCGCTACAGCATATGTCTATCTTTTAAGATTGACTCATTTGATAGCCCAATTCATTAAGAAGGCTATAATAGGCCATTTAAAATCACGCTAGAATTCTTAGGGGCTGAGCATATAGAAAAAAAAAAGTCAGAAAACGAAGTAGGTAATAGCGCGGGCGGGCGATACGATGCGACGGGTGGGTCGGGGGAACAAGAAATTTCATGCGGACGAAGTCGCGAGCAGAAGTTAGTTAAAATAAAACTAAAGAGTAGCTCAACCAGAATGAACGCGTATCAAAACCACTTCTATCTCATAGGTATCTAAAAATAAAAAATATGTATATTATGATGTGATTTTTTCCTCATTTTTGGCATCGCGTCGTAAAATCTTTCTGCAATCCGTCATTTCGTTTATTCGTGTCTTTAGTAATCATGCAACGAGTGCCATGAGTGTTATGTTCAAGCATAAAGCAACGATCTTTCTGAAACTGATGCATTTTTAATAAGTTTACCTTTAATTTCTAGGAGAGTTTCGGTATGCCCAATAGCGTGCGTTACCAAGTGCCACTCACTTACACTACCAGAAGGGAACGTAACTTTGGTGCAGAAAAGATGTATCCTGAAACGATGTTCGACACGTCAGGTGTAATTTTGTTGCCAATTCGTCTCGACGAAGATTGGATCCTTTTCAATATTCAGGGTCAAGGTAAGATAAAAAATTAACCGAGGGGTAGCAATACAGTCATTATTAAATTATTGCGAAAAACAATAATACTATTGTTCCTAAATATTTTTCTAACAAGGAAAATGCCGGCTCTAATAACGCGCTCACACGGGCAATTTTTAGAAATTTCTATACAGTCTTGGTATTACCTTAAATTACCCATGTTACTGAGACGTCATTGTTTAATTATGAATTCTTATCAAAATAAATTATTTTATGATCAGAAGGATATTATAGAGATAAGATTGGCCCTTTACAGTATGTCAATTGTTCATATAGTTTCCGAGATAGTATAAAATTAATAAAAACGCAAAATGCCGCTAAAACATTCACGAATACAACTTTCATTCGTTGCGTGCACATACTTTGTACAGACGTTTTATCCATTCATCCATAGATGGCGTTGTGGTTTTTCTGAATTGCGGTGTTATGACTCCGCGGATTGATGACCCTCTCGATTTATATAAACTGAAGAGTTTGTTTGTTAGTTTGTATGGTTGAACGCGATAATCTCAGGAACTACTAGTTCGAATTAAAACAATATTTTTGTGTTGGATAGTCCATTTATAGAGGAAGGCTTTAAGCTATATAACATCACGCGTCGACCGCGTAGGAGCGGAGCATCAATGGAAAATGTTGCAAAAACGGGAAAAATTATTCCCTTTTGAGAGCTTACGTTGCGTGCGCTGCGTAAATGGTTTAAATTACGCAAAAATCATATACTTATGATGGAATTGTTTCTCCTTAAAAGTTCTAAAAAAGTCTCAACAGCATGTATCTATCTTTTAAGGTTGACTCACTATAACCTTTTTTATGGTAATCAAATTTGTTCGAAATTAATGCATTATTGGCGGAGGTGTTTTATCAACATGATATTAATCCTTATCCAAATAAATAGGTTATTCATCACAAGTATTTAATTGTGACCAAAATTGCCCTTGACATCACTTGATTTCAATCAACATCTTAGGAGATAACAAAATCTATATCTACTTAATTTGTTTGTTTGAATGCGCTAATCTCTAGAACTACCAGTCGGATTTGAAAAATTCTTTTTACATTTGATAGCCCAATTCTTTAGGAAGGCTATTTAAAATCATGCTAGAACTCTTAGGGGCCGAGCATATAGAAAAAAACTTGAGAGGTGTCAAGGGACACCCGGATGGAACGAAGTTCAAAGAGAGAGAGAGAGACAGACAGAGAAACACGCGTACGCCGCACGGTTTACCACTTACAACAAAAAGTGTCGTTTCAACTTTTGGTCTTAATTTTTTCCGTCTAGCCTCCTTTCGCAACGCGCGATAAGGAACTTCGTTCCAAAAAAGTCAGAAAACTAAGTAGGTAATAGCGCAGGCGGGCGATGCGATGCGACGGACTGGGTCGAGGGAACAAGAATTTTCAGAACTTGCGAGCAGAAACTAGTGCATAATAATAGTTATTGTACACATTTCATACACTTGGCTACGTACTGACAAATTCATCCAAAAAGTATACACAAACCATGTGAAAAACTTTCCCCATAATTATGTATGTTGTCAAATGATGAAATTAACTTTGATTCCGTTAACTACTCTGTACTATTATCAGGATACTATCGCGTCAACTACGGACTTGAAATTTGGGATAGAATTATTAAAGCTCTTGAAGAACCAGATACAAGGGCACAGATTCATCCACTTAATCGTGCTACGGTAAGTAACAAGAAAATTCCTTATGGTCTAACATAGGGCTACTCATCTACAAAGTGCATGTATGCACATGTATTACTAAGTACACAAGCATTCTTTGCTAACGAACTAACCTTTTTAAAACATCAAGACGACAAAACAGGTAGTAAAGAATCCTACACTGTTTGGGATGATACCTAGGTCATAATATTTATTTCGTCAACTGCACTTTGTATGCCTTGAGTGAATGTTCATTCATTAAGTTTTCTATATTTTCGACCGTATTACTTAACTGGAAAATACTAAAAAGGTAATAAGAGTAATTGCAAAGTAAATGTTTGTGAATGAATAAAATATTATAATGATCACATTTTGTTCACAGCTCGTAGACGATGCTCTTAACATAGCTAGAACAGATACAATAGATTATGATATCGCATTCAGATTGGTTCTAACCATGGAACATGAAACCGAATACGCTCCGTGGAAAGCCTTTGTAAGAAATATGAACTTCTTGAGGAAACGCTTGTTAGCTTATGTTGTTGCCGATGAAGATTTAGACAAAGATATTTATTTGGTAAGTAAAATTCTTCAAATTCTGCCGCGAGATAAAAAGTGGGAAACTAAAATACAATAGTACCGGCAAAAATGGCAAGCATTAGAAGAAACTTTGTGTCTATGATAGCAATGCATTTGCGATGCTGCTGGTATTGCAGAAGTCCACAGAAGGTGACACGTACCATCATATTTCATTAGAATGAGTAGAATTACATTTAAAAATAACTTATCTTCTTGTTGCAGAGAATTATTAAAAAAACAATCCGAGCTTTTGAAGAAAATATAGGATTCTACCCTGGTTTGTTTACGTTTGAGTCAGCGATGCAAACGTTGACTCGAGGCTTGGTGATGGAGCACGCTTGCAGAGCCAACTACCAGCCTTGCATAGCGGCTGCCAAGAAGTGGTTCTACAATCCTAACAACCATGAAGAAGTGTGAGTCTTGTATTCCAAAAAGTAGTGCTTATAAGTTTTTACATAACGCTAAATGTACGACTGTAAAAGTGCACGAAACAAATATTGAAAGACCTACAAAAAACCCTTATAAAAGCTGCAAAATAAACAGGCATTTTAGTGTATTTTTCTTCTTCAAACCAAAAAAATTAATAATCTTCAGACTTTATTTCGACTTAGCAGGCCATACCGAATTAAAAGCTAAATACGTTAAACTTCCATTTTTACCATTCAATGGTTCAAAACCTTTAATTATATATTCCAGTAATCCCAATATCCCTCATGAGATCAGACCAGCTGTGTACTGTACCATGGTGAGGGAAGGCGACGAAAACATTATAGAGGCATTGAATGCAAGACTGGACATCGAAGCGACCCTGTATGAGAGAATAGTCATTTTAGAATCCTTAGCTTGCTCGCAAGACAAAACCTTTATAATAGGGTAAGTACTTGTATATTTGAGTAGGATTACTTAGTCCTAACAAAGTTTTTTATTCTCGCCATGTAGATTATTGATATTCAGCAAAAAAACAGCAGCTACAAAGCGCACCTACAAATTATTTTGGCGTGCCGCTAGGTACCATCTTAGGCCCAATCACAATTCGAAGGTAATGTTATCGTTGGTTTCACGACACTTAGGATACCTTAAAGGATTTCTTAACGGACTTTGAAAGCATACTTTTGTATTTTGCCGATATCTAAATGGAACTATTATTTCTTACAGGCTACTTGATCAAACTATAGCAGAAGATAGCCCTTACAGTGTTGAGGAACGAGTGAAGGTCTTCGCTGCAGTGGCAGGAAGCAGTTACGTGAATGCAGACTTAGCGCTCAGCTTCATGAGAACCAGAACTGCAGAAATAAGGCAAATGTACGTGTATTTTCGTATTCATATAAGTAAAGTTCCCGAGTTCATACAACCTGAATCTCTTCAAGGCGAGAGTGAATAGGCTTCTTCTGAGCAAGCTCGTTCCACCGTAGATCTCATCCCTGCCTCTGGGCTGGATTGAGGTCAAGAGTGAGCCCATTGTCAATAAAAAAAGAAAAAAAAAGTAAACATTCAGCAGCGAGTCCGTCACCTACTAACTTATAGGGTGCCAGTAATACTTGGGTGGTTTAAAATGCATTACACTTAAAAAGTAAAAAAACTTAGAAAGTAAAAAAAAACAGTCAGCTAGCATGGCCGTAGCTGGTCTGTCTAAGGTGAATTTACGTGCTGATATTATAGCTACCTCATAGCAAAATTTAATTTTTATTTCAGGTACGGTGGTCCAGAGAAACTTGAAGAGGTGATTTTCATTCTTGCTGATAATATGGCCGACGAAAACCAAAGTCACGATGTAAGTATCGAAACAAAAATTACATTATGAATATGGATGCATGTAGCAGATAGCATGTAGTAGATGTCAAAAAGCAAAAAAAGAAGGTAAATCTTTGAATAAGATCTTTTATATTTGATGATCGACTGTCGGGGTACGTAGCGAGGTGTCGTTGTTTTTATGGAGAAACAAATGTTTATGTTGAACACTATTTATTGACTCACTCTCAAACTGTTCTTAGTGTCAAAATGTTAATGAAATTTTGATGCAATGTTTGGATACACCCGGCTAACTTGGTAGACAAAAGTGCCCTGAATCTAATATAAAATAATAACAAATAAAATTAGATCAACGCGTCGCGCCGATATTGGTTACTAAGGTCATCAATCCGCCTCGCCTTTTCCCAACTATGATGGGGTTGGCTTCCAGTCTTATCGGATGCAGCTGGATACCAGTATTTTACATGGAGCGACTGCCTATCTGACCTCCACAACCCAGTTACTGGGTAATACGATACCCCTTGATAAGTCTAGTTGTCAGACTTTCGGGCTTCTGACTACCCGTAACGACTGTCAAAGATCTACGAATGTCAGCCGAGACCACCGCTTTAACGTGCTTTCCGAGACACGGAGGATTCTCGATATGTTATGGATGGTCACTCATCCAAGCACCAACCTCGGCAAGTTTTGTCTAAACTTGAAGATTGACCCGTGCGGCTGTTATTGCTTACTAAGGTATTCGGTGAAAACACCAAAACGCGACATTGTAATTTGACATCCCATTGATATTCTTGATCATATAATTATTCTTTTTATCATGTGATAATCTTTGTTGAAAAAAAGCTTGAGCTTGAGTTGGTTGTAAAGCTAAAATGTGGCTGAATGGAAACAATACTAGGTTGCCAAATTCAGGCCATGACATAATTCAAATTATTTTGCGGACGGTCCGCGCGTTTGATTTTTCTACGCAGCGGCCTCAGTCCGCGCTTCAGCCGTTTACCTATTACTACCTCTATATGTTTTATTCCACAGTTTTCAATCTGGGTACTAAGTTTGAACAACAATTTAGACAGCTCTATAATAGCGGCTGAGCGAGCTCTCGACCAAGTTTTTCAGCAGTTACGCTGGGATGTGACCTGGAAGAACTATGTATATAGATGGATAGCCGAAAATGTACTTTAGTGCTGTGAGTTATTGTATTCTGTGTCTTAAATGGTGGCGGTGTAAAATAAAAGTAAAAACAATTAGATCTATAATGCTTTTTTGGGGATATTGTCGTAATATTGCGGAGTTTTGTTCCGTTATTATTTCATCCGAAAGAATTTGTAACTTTTAACAGTCTTCAAGACAATATTAGTGCAGTGGTGGCCCAGTGGTATTGGCCGTGACTTACGAGTTGTAAGGTCGTGGGTTCGAACCCGCTTTACTTTGCGTAAATAATTTCATCACCACTGCTCTCAAAACGGTGAAGGAAAACATCGTGAGGAAACCAGCATGTCCTAGAACCAAATATTTGAAGACAATATGTGACATCTACCAACCCGCACTGGGCCCGCGTGGTAGATTATAGTTCCTCTACTGCTGGGACACAGAGCGGAGGCCTGTGTCCCAGCAGTGGGAACATTATAGGCTGATTATGTTATGACAATATTGTAATCAATTTATGTGAAGTTTTTTTAAAATAAATATAATATGTTCAAGTTTTAATTATTGTTTTATTTGATCTTATTTCCTTTAGTACAATTATTTTTTCATTTCATTTTAATAATTTATTTAATGTTAACTATAAACAGTAGTAATCTGTCGGTACATTTGACATATGCTAGTTAACAAATCAGGTAGATGTTGCAACCAGCACCCTTACTAAGTTATAAAATAACTTGTATTATGATAGTAGAGTTATTCAATTACTTAGAATCAAACCCTTTGTAGACACAAGTTTTTCTTTCCGTGAAAAGCTACGGTTTATTCGCCGTGTGTAGGCACAGTCTTCAGTGTTGTATACTGTGTTGTCCACCCAAGTGGGTCTAAAGGACTTTGAAGATCCGTGGCATACCTACTGCCACGCCATTTTGATATTTTTTTTCAAAATGGCAGCCACACATGAGAGCTGACATTAATGCAAACAGAAAAAATACTAAGACCAAACACCGCCTTCTGCACATGTGGCTTGCCTGGTACTACCTCATTAACGGCATAACTCTGTAAATTTATATTAACTGCTCCCAAATTATGTTTTTTTTTTATTTATCTTTGCATACTTTCTTTGACATATTTTTTATTATTTGACAATAAATACCTATAATTTATATTTAAACTCTTTATTAATGGTTGTAATGGCAATCATAATTATCATTAAGTTTTAATAGGTTTTTATATTTCATTATTTTATTTATCTGTTTGATAGATTATTTTATGATTTGTGAATTTGAGAACGTTCCTTGTAGACTGTAGATTTTCTATTTTATTTAGTACCTGGTACTTGTTGACAGGCCTACACTGTCCTCTCATACCCATTAACAGTGGAAATTGAAAACATTGTAAAAGCCAATTATTTTTAAAAGAGTAACAGTGGAGTTTCTTGCCGACTCTTCTCCATAGGAAACGACCAATTGGAACCGTGTAGCTCATAAGTGCCTATGTAGGTTTCAATCAACTCAGCCTATCGCAGTCCACTGCTGGACATAAGCCTCTCTCAGGCTGCGCCACAACACTCTGTCCTCCGCGTTCTGCATCCAGTCCGTCCCAGCAACCTTCTTTAGGTCATCCGTCCATCTAGGTGGGAGCATCCCACACTACGCTTGCCGATACGCGGTCTGTTCCACCGGCCATCGATCCTTCGACAAATATAGAGCCAGCCCTCTACCACTTCAGTTTGCTTACTCTGCAGGCTGTCAGTAACACCGGTTCTTTTCCAGATAACCATGTAGGTTTATGTGATTTTTTTTTTTTTAAACCTTGCCGCACACTAGGAATTACTTCTGTATCGTGGGTGCGTTTACAAACATTTAAACTCACATACACAAACAGCCAGACCCGGAACAACTACCTGTAGGCAATACAAATATTTGTTTCGTGCGGGAGTCGAAACCGCGACCCGCAGCGCAGCAGTCGATTGCTCAGCCACTGCGCCAACCGTGTCGTCAATTTTGATTTTGTATGAATCATTAGGAAAGCTTGTTGAAAGACTTTTCTATGGCGCGGTTTAAACGCCGTACCGTAAAGTAACCGTGTCGTGTACAAAAGAACTCATGTAAGTTTTCGTTAATGGTAGGAAACAACAAAAATAAAACAACTTACTTAAAGATACAAAACATATAATATAATTAATACTATTTATATTAATCAAGTTATTTAAATATTATTATTTTAGTATTATTAGGATAATTTAGGATTTTTAGTCTAAAGCACATAAAACTTTTAATGACATGATGGTAATAATAATATATACAAATTGCATAAATAATATGAAAGCTTGAATAAATTGATTGAAAAAGAAGAATGCTTTTTTCCGGTTTTTTTTAAATATTATGACTAGAATTACTAAACAGTTAAATTGTTATTATTGATTTTCTTTTACAAAAAATATAATTTCTGCATTTTCATGTTTGTTTTCGGTATAGAGTGATTGCAGATCTATCACAAAATAAAACGATGGAATGACACTTTGAAAAAACAAAGATCACCTTACTGTTTTACGATTGATCAAAAGTTATTTATAATTATACAGGCTAGATTTTTGACATGGGGCAGTAAGGACAGGTTAAACGGACGCTAGCAGGTCAAGCTACCCGAAACTGTAAAAAAATCCAATCAACCTTGAACCTTAATGCTTTAGCGATAAAGTTAAAAATCTATTAAACAGATTTGGCAGATTATAGGAGCTTGATGTGCTGGCGTCTTTACCTTAACCCCTGTACAGTACAGTGAACGCTTCTTATTTCTATCTGTATTTTTGTTTTCAGAAATTTTGATATAGTTTCACAGATAAAAAAAATAAAATAAAGTCAGCAAGTAAATGGGCCATTTTCACAAAAACCTTTTTTTAATAAAATTTCAAAAACTCAATCGGACGAACTAGGGTTTGAGAACGACAAATCAAAAATTGCAAAAACCTTTTCCCATACATTTCGTAGGAAATGAGACTTACTTTTTTCTCAAAAATCTATCCTTTATATATATGTAAGCGTCATTTTAGTCTTTAAAACAAATGAAATAGTTGGATCACATTGAATTTTTAGTTTAGTATTTATTTTTTTACTACAATATTCTTGACGAGATTCAAAAAAATAAATCGAGAAAGTACTCACTAGACATTTTAAAATTATTTTGTAGAAATCAGTTTGAAAGTTCAGAAATCATACAAGAGCAGTATAATGCAGGACTGAACAGTCTTGGAAAACATAATTTAAAAAAATATTTAACAATCTTAAATTAATTAGCCTATTAAATAAATAACTAGTAAAAACTTAATTAAACACAAATTATTATTTCATTTTAATAAATTGGGAGCTTAAAGTGTTTACTTTTAATATTTTACCTCGTGAAGATGTTGATAAAAATTGCAATAAATATAATCATAATTGAATATGTTACTGACGATGCTCCATCCGTGTGCAGTTTTTCGGTGACACCTTCAATTGCCTGTAAAAGAACAGAAAAAATAATTGTCACCTCGAACTACATATTATTACGACGGTCTTATCTTACTTTTCTGTCGAAATGGATCCTTTGACATGTGACTTTGGCTTTGCCAAAATCTAAAGCCGCCATTTTGTTTTTTCAATACAAAGGTAACTTAACCTATTCCCTGTCCCATGAACCACATATGGTTCAGGTTAATTGTTTTTTTTGTTTTTTTAACTTTTTTTTTGTTTAACTTTTGTGTCTGCTTTGTGGACAGTGAAAGTGTTAACTTTGGCGCCCAAGTTGTCACCTTCAAAGACTGTCAAAGATGCACAAATGACAGCCAGGGCCAACAGCTTAACGTACTTTCCGAGGCACGGAGGGGTCTTGGTATATAAAGATGGTCACCCATCCACGGACCAACCGCGGCAAACGTAGCTTAACCTGATGGATCGACCCGTGCGGCTGTTATTACTTAGCCACAAGCCCCTCTGGAAGAAGGAGGTCTAATGCAGTCTTTTGCATAAATCCAACATATTTTTCTGGCCTTGTCCCATTTTACTTGGGGTTGACGCAACACATTTTCTTCTTCTACAGCTGTTTCCTGTCAACCGTGACGCTATCATTCACGCCGTTTTTGGGGTTGTGTACCCAAAAGGTGCCAACGGAACCTTATTACTACACCTCCGCTGTCCGCCCGTCTGTGTACCTCATGAACCGTAATAGCTAGATGGGTGAAATTTTTTCACAGAGTGTGTTTTTCTAAGAGTATTGCCGCTACAACAACAAATACTAAAAATAAAATAAAGTAAAAAATTAAAGGGGGTCTTCATACAAGAAACGTGTTTTTTTTCGGCGGTTTTTGCTTTGTGGTACGAAAACTTTTGTGTGCAAGTCACGATTCACACTTGGCTGGTTTTTTCTTTCACTACCTCCAAAATCCCCTCACAAAATCCATCCATATTTTCTTGATTTTCCTGTTCCTCTCCATCCATCAACATTATTATCACCACTTCAATATAAATCTATCAAATCATAAGAATAGACCATGAACAGTAGATTCTATCTTACCTTTTCAGTAGTGGACATTATAATAGGCATTGGTCTCGGTTCTCCTAGTGGGATTGTGCCGAAAAATCTGTTTTTCGCGCGTCTGTAATAGAGTAAAAATTAGGCAATGAATATATTAAAAGAAGAATATCATTCTGTTTTCAAGTTTGCATACAACCATATACACGTCAACCATATATCCACAAAACTTGATTACGGAGAAAATATTTAAAAACTTTTTCTAATCGAAGAAAATGTTGACAACTTTATCATGTTTAAAGTGCCGTGGAAATCAAAATTAATTTTCTAATTTATATGGTTAGCAACTCGTACTAAAATACTGCTATCCAGCTGCATCTGCACCCTAATTGCGTAACACACCATCAATCGGAATCGGTTTCAATTTAACAGTTAAACAACATTCATTGCGTTATTTACGTGTTGAGCAGACACATTTTTCGAACTTATGAAGCAATGGATTAGCAATTTGCTTTAAAAAGATTCAGATTACGATTGATTGTGTGTTACGCAATTAGGGTGCAGGTTAGACTAAAAGCCAATACAAACATTGTCATTGAAAAAGCTAGGGAGATGATAATGACGAATGCCTATCTAGAGGTAGGAAAATATGCAATAGACATAATCTCTTACATCTAGGCATGTAGTTATGGAAATATACACTATACGTCTCTTACATTTTGTGCTCAGCGAGCCACTTGTCGTCCTGTTCGATGGGGTTCAGTTTGCGCGAGTACGTGTTGCTGAACGTCTCGTTGGCCAACACGAAGAAGTACGACATGCGGCAATCGGGGAACAGGCTGAAAACGAGCAAGATAATATTTGAGTATATACAAAAAGAGATTCATTAAGAGTTATTGTAGGAGCCATAAATACAGAGTTGATATGACAGAGGGGCATTAAATTACACTATGTATAATACACGTGTTTAGTATTAATTCGATACGACATAAAAATAAAAAGCGCCAAAAATTAGAAAATATTTTTTTCAAACAAACTAAATGGCTTACAAATCAGAATAAAACGCACCCTTTGTAAATAAATTTGACTGACCTTAGATACCTAGGTAACGAAGTGGCAACGTCTTTATCTTTGTAAGATGCATGACCTATGCTTAGACATAATCAGCTGTTAGGAAAGATACATCGTGTTCAAACGGTGCAAAAACTTAAAAAATCATTTGCGACTAAACTACTGCTCCTATTTAATTGATTTTTGGTACAGCGCTTGAAAATGGTACCTAGAATAAGCAGTTTAAAGGAAAGCCCCTCTGTCGTATCAACTTTGTATATAGGAGCTAAAGAAAAAGTTAATATAAAAATGAAAGTAAGAAACCGCAGAATCAGTCTATGACGCTTCCACTGCTGGGACTGCGGCCTCCTCTCGGTGAGAGGGAGGAAGCCGTAATCCACCACGCGGCCCCTGTGTGAATTGGTACATTTCACATGTCTTCGAATTTTCGGTTCTAGGACATGACGATTTCTTCACGGTGTTTTCCTTCACCGTTTTGAGAAAGAAGAAACTGAGCTACTCTTAATGTCGTACCAAATTAGAAGCTTAGCTCAAGCTTGCTAGTCTAAATAACAAAATGAAACATCTCCAAGATGAAGCTTGATAAACTTTAGTCTTTAAACAAAGCAGTATATCTCGAAGTCTGGTGCTAATGGTATCTGGTGGTAATGACACTCCTTTTACATAGGACTTACAGCATAATTGATTGCCTACTCCATCGATAAATACAGTGTTGAGTCGTGGGTTATAATAGAGATGTATCGAAGGAACTCCCTGCCGGTGTCTGTGCATCCCGACAACCAAGCTAGGAGTCTGCTGCGCTAAAGCTGAAGAGTTTACTTTGTTTGAATGAATGCGCTAATATCTAGATTAGTCGGATTTGGAAAATTATTTTTGCATATGACAGTTAAATTTTTGAGGAAGACTATTTAAAATCTCGCCAGCACCCTTAGGAGCCGGCCAAAAAGCAAAAAAGTCAAAAAGAACGCTACGCGAAAACGAACTTGTAGCTCGAGCGGGTGATGCGATACGACGGGGTGTGTCGGGGGATCAAGAAATTTCCCAAGGCAAGGCAAATTTCCCAAGGCAAGGCAAATTTCCCAAGGCAAGGCAAATTTCCCAAGGCAAGGCAAATTTCCCAAGGCAAGGCAAATTTCCCAAGGCAAAACCAATTAACCAGTGCAAGGTAAATTAACCAAGGCAAGACAAATTAACCAAGGCAAGGCAAATTAACCAAGGCAAGGCAAATTTCCCAAGGCAAGCCAAATTTCCCAAGACAAGGCAAATTAACCAAGGCAAGGCAAATTTCCCAAGGCAAGGCAAATTAATCAAGGCAAGGCAAATTTCCCAAGGCAAGGCAAATTAACCAAGGCAAGAGTATACTGTCATCAACCGCATCATAACTACCATCGAGTGAAGTAGAAGTTAAACACAAGCCTATTTTATAACAAAAGTACATTATGTAAAGACCACACTATATGTACACCACTATACCTGAATACTGATGATTTATCGAAAGTAAGCATGATTTGATAAAACGTAAAGTAGCTCACGTATGTTTCCCTCTCCGATCCTCCACATACAGCCGCCGCACGTGCGCCTGCGCCGCCGCGTGGTGCAGCTCGCACGCCAGCTGCACCGCGTGACTGCGGAACAGTCGCGTGAGGTGCTGACTGTCCTTACTCTTCGTCAGCTGCGAGTAGATCGGGGATACTTTCTTCTTCATGAAGTTCTGGAATTATTGAAGAATTTATGTTAATTCCAATTCTAATATGTTTTGGAATGAGGGAAATTTCATAAAGAAAGTTTGGAATACGAATATTTATCCATATATACATTCGTATTTAAATTGTATTAGCCATCCGGCTCAAAGAGTAGTGTAACATGGTAATATGGGAAGACCAAAGAAACAATGGCATAAACTTTGAAAGATGATGTAGCAAGAAAGGGCGTGACTACTGAAAGTACGACTGACTCAGAAGTATGGAAGATGAAGACGTGTTGACCCCAAATAAATTCAGATAATGTAAGAAAATGAAGATGCTTATTTATTTCGTTTTATAATAATTTATACATAGAGTTTGTCCTACATCCTATAAGCATTTAATCAATTTGCCCACGGCATATTAGCATAGTCACCCTAGAACGTCCTCTGTGAAAGAGAGTGGACCATAGTCCACCACGCTAACCCAGTGCGGGTTGGCAGATGTCACATGTCTTCGAGTTATTGGTTTTAGGACATGCCAATTTCCTCACGGAGTTTTCCTTTACCGTTTTGAGAGCCGTGGTGATGAAATCAAAGTAAAGCGCCTGTCGGGGTTCGAACCTACGACCTACAACTCGTAAGTCGCGGTCGCTACCACGGCTCCCATTTGCCAACGGACTTTGGCCTAAAGCCTCCGTTTATCTCTGGGCGATAGGCTTTTTCAATTTTTATCTGCACATACATTTTTAAATATATTTTCAAAGTAAACATTTACTGAAAGTTAGGAGAGGTAGAATTTGAGAAGTTTTTTATTATAGTCCCATTGAATATGTTTATTGGATCCTACGCGTATCCCAATTTATTTATGGTTAGCAGAGAACGTTTTTAGGGTTCCGTACCTCGTAAGGAAAAAACGGAACCCTTATAGGATCACTTTGTTGTCCGTCCGTCCGTCTGTCTCTCAAGACCCTTTTTCTCAGGAACGCGTGGAGATATCAAGCTGGTATTTATATCAAATACTCAGGTCTACTGAAACTTGAAGCTGTGAAAAAATCAAACTTCTAAGCCAACGCAATCAAAAGATACAGCCGTTTATGCCGCAAATTTCCGGAATCAAAACATATAAAAATATACCTAACCGGGTACTTCCCGTGAACTCAGAATCTTGAAAATTTGGTACGAAGCAACGTCTTATAGCACAGATAAAGGAAAAATTGCGAAAACCGTAAATTTTTAGTTACATATCTACAAATTCGTACGGAACCCTCGGTGCGCAGGCTTTCAGTTCGTACGTAGCCTTAGGGAATATCTACTGGTTTTCTAGCCATATCATCTTTCATTTAATGACAATGCTGGCGTTCATACAGATCTAAAACGTCTTACCTCCCATTCCCAATACATATGCCTAGTCATATTACAATAAGCTCCTTCAGTGATCAGCATTTCATATCCAGACATGGCCGACTCCCACACTATAGGACTGCGTTCCTTGTCTAGATAGTCTAGTATGTCCATAGCGAGCTGAATATCTAGGTCACGCGCCACGTACAGAGCAAATACATCGTTCACAATCTGGAATACATCAAAGTGTATAATTAGAATTTTGTGAAGGTCAATCATGTATAAGAAAAAACGAATCTTGAATTTGGATTTGCAAACATTACAAGAATATTCTTCTGGCTACAATAATAAAGAGTGGGTAGGTCAGATTAAATTAGCTAGCGAAACTCTATAGATATGATGTTTATCGATATCTAAGTACGATAAAACAAAATATATTAATATGATTTAATGGTTTTTTTGGGTCAACGACCTTTGTTCGTTTAGCTACTTGAAGTACGGGTTCAGTTTTTTTGGTTTTATCGTGTTTAGATAGCGATAAGCATTACGTCTGTTGATTTTACATAAAAAAAAAACATTCTTGTAAAGGTAGTGGGGCGTAGAAATGAATAAATTGTGAAAACTTCCGTACACCCCGCTTTAAATTTCATGTACTGTTTTTTTTTAACTATGGGAGTAAAAATTAGCAGGTCAATAAAAAATCGATGTCTATACCGGTCGTAATGCATAATATGACACTGGTACGGGATATACAGCGTCCGTAACGCACGGACGTGCCAACTCTGGCAGAAACCTGCCGCGTTGAACGTGTTAAAAAAAAGTTTATTTTTAATTTTTCCCAATACAAAAATATGCAACACGTACTACTTATCGTAAACTAGAGACATTAAGTTGTCTATTCCACCCTATTTTATTGCTGTACAGCGTGGGTATAGTTTCCATACAATGATGCCCAATGATCTTTATATTTAAAATATATTATCTACGGTCGTTGACCCCAAAAAATAATATCATCAAATCATATTTTTTTTGTTTCATCATTTAGATATCGCTATCTATCACGTCTGCGGAGTGTCGCTAGCTAATTAAATTTGACCCTGTATTCAAAAGGAAAAAGTTAAGGGGAGACCGGTGTTTATCATCATGTTGAAACTTACTTGTGCTCTGTTTAATTCATCAATTGCTGTCATGTTCTCCTTCAAAGTCTTTGCTATAAGTCTCCAAGTAACTGGATCGTAGTTGACTCGATAGTATCCTAAAATATTATAATAATTCCATTAAGAATTGTAATATTTGGAGTTCTCCTTTATATGGAAGGATCCCGTGGGAACATCGGGATAAAAAGTATCGTATATGTTAATCCTAGTTATAAACCATCTGTGTACCAAATTGAATCCAAATCCGTTCTGCAGTTTTTGCGTGAAAGAGTAACAAACATCCATCCATCCATACAAACTTTCGCGCTTATAATATTAGTAGTATTTTCTTTCATATGAGATCGCAATTTAGTCCTAATTTCATCAATCAATATAAGGAACTGAGAGAGAAGCTTTGGATATAATAAAACTTATACCTAAGGGCGGCGGAGACATCGACGCGCAAACTCAAACCATGAATTGAAACCCCAGCGTAGACATATTTCAAGGGTTATCAAAAAAAAATCTGCCATTTCATAGAAGAGTGCAAATACCTACGCGGTTAAAGTGTATGAAACAGCATTTTTTCTAATAAGTTAAGAAAGATGTGCATGCATGTTCAGAATCATGTACAGAATCCACGGTAAACGGCCAAAAGTTACTCTCTTTGTCGAGTAGTGAGTTAAAAAGAACAACTACCTGTCCTCAATTCGTAATTTTATCTGTGACATTAACTCCACCAGACTATGATAGGTTGCATATTAGAAAATCAAAACTTTCTCGAGCAAATTTCAAATGAACAATAAACGAAATAACAAAATTTAAATGACCAAATGTTTTATTTAGAAAAAAATTTAAATCCCAATGTATGTGACGTCAAATGAACGACTGATCAAAGTTTTTACATCGAAACCGCTAGGTTAGGTTAGAACTGTGACCACACAACGCACGAGCCGAGCGAGCGCAGCGAGCGGTGCCGCGGCTGCGGCCGGCGAGTGCCAGAAACATATTATTTGCGGAAACTACGTCGCTGCTCTTTGGGATTTCATCGATTTGGTCAATAGTGTAATAAATAATTTAAATATTGATATTCCAGACTTTGGTCAGCTGAACTTTTGATCAAATGACCATCGTTATTTTTAACTTTTTTGATTTGTACGTTGTTCTTTTGAAATTTGCTCAGGAAAGTTTTGATTTTCTAATATGCAACCATAAGATATTACCGGTATTACCGGCAGGTCTTAAAAAATATACATAACATCGTCTACAGAATGCATTGTATCGTGAATAAATCAGCACAGTTTTACGAGCGTGGGTATGACAGGAATAGATTTCATTGCTAAGCCAAGGACTTGTGAAGTTCAGCCGTTTTATTATTAGTACTTTAATAGTAGCCAATGCGGTTCAATAATTAATGGTTCGCTATTTGTGGTATGTTAGAGATAGTTTCTTTTGAAGTCTGAAAGAGTTATGATACTTTTGTAGTTTGTGATGGAGCGAAGCAAATTTTTTTTTACCTCATAAACTTCGATCTTTTTTTTTATTGCTGAATGCCTGGGGACCTAAAAAGGCCACTTTGGCAGAATCATAATAGGATAACAATATGAATCATATTAAAAATCGTAAAATGGTCACAAACTGACAATTCATAATATGATCTGTGTGCAATTCATATCACAATGAAATAACATTTAAACTGTAGAAATAAAAACCAATTTGATTAGTAAAAACTGTAATGAAAAATTTACCGATAAAATTACGGTTTTAATTTTTTTCATGCGGCAATGTTTACACTAAATGTGAAATGTTTTACGAAAATTAGAGGAATTGCTAATGATCTGCTGGGAATTCAGGAAATGAATAGCTTTTAGAGGTATTGCTTAAAGTGGCCTTTTTAGGCCCCCTGCTCTTGACCTCGATCATGCCTGATGAAAAGCGATGGAAGAGGTCTATTATGGAACAAGCGTGCCCAGAAGATGTTTGTTCTCTCTTACTTTGAAGGCAGACGGGTTGAATGTGGAAGGGAACGCAGAGAGCCTTTTTGAAAGGATTTTGTGTTTTAGGACTGGTTTTTCAATTGACAGATAATTTTTATTCGTGGAATGAAATTGACGTCTGACAGTCTTTGTATGGAAGAACTGTCAACAATTCAAAATTATTCCTCCGATAAAATTATCTGGCGTTGGAAAAATCTGGTACCCTTAGTTCAATTAAGACTTTGCGGGACAGCAAACGCCTCTCGACGTAATAACAATAAAACTTTTATTGTGTCTCGTTCAGTATCGTTCAATGGGTTAAATTATGTCAATTATATCAGTAACTGACCAAAAACTTAGAACAGAATTTCAGGAATTTGTATAGTTACAAGATTTACGGCACGGCGTGGCACGGCACGGTTGGCGCAGTGGTTAAGCGATTGACTGCTGCGCTGCGTGTCGCGGGTTCGATTCCCGCACGGAACAAATATTTGTATGACCTACATGTATTTGTTCCGAGTCTGGGTGTTTTTCTATCTATAATATGTATGTATTTACAAAAAAAAAAAAAAATGTTTATAAGTAGTTTATCAGCCATCTTGTTACCATAACACAAGCATTAGGTTGCTTAGCTTGGGACAAGATGGCGCTGTGTGAAATGTCCAGGGGATATTATATTATTATATATTATATTTATTATTGTAAGAAATTCTTTATTTTCTTTCTCCTAATGAATTCATAACAATTTTTGTATGCAGGAAACCAATCCTGTATTTATATAGGAATCACTTTACAGTCTAGCAGGGAGAAGTTAAATCTTTGAGGAAACATGTCACATCGAAGCTCCCAACCACTATGACATAAAGCCCATGTACAGTCACCAAAAGAGATAAGTAACCAGAGCGTCGGATATAGTTGAAGCTTAGTAAGAAAGCGATGGATTTTTTCGAATGGAATTTAATTTAATTAATAGAAAACAAACACTTTATTTATCACATTAAATTTCATTCAAAAAAATCCATCAGTGTCTTACTAAACTTCAACTATATCCGACGCTCTGGTTACTTATCTCTTTTGGTGACTGTACATTTGATGCTGTCCCTGTGACCGAACTGGTCTAGAAGGCATCATCATCCTCACACACATGCCATACCACACCTAAATCACCTCCCCAGTCTCTACTCATACCCCGAACCCTAAGATACAGACTGTCTGTCTGGTTTGGGATTCACTGGCAAAAAATACTTTGTAACGTAACTGTATGTAATATTTTAAGCAACTCATGTCGTCACAACTTGTGCTAATTACAGTATTTTTAAATTACGGAGTGACGCGTGAATTACTTGTGGTAACTAACCCCTTTTTTCATAAACGTTGCTTAAAGTTTACTAGTGTGTGGCTATTTAAACATACATTTTTTACTTTTAGACGACATTTAACTTTAATAATATCATCGTTTATAATGAAATCCCATAGTATACAAACATGCCATAAAAGTGTGCGTGAAGACGTTTAGCGTCAGCACATAACACAGTCACACACTTTCGACTTCGCTATTTTCTCGGACAGAACTGAAATCTGTTGCGCTGACAAACACATCCACAGCGTGTACTTGCTTACTCTTTTACTTGGACAATAAAGTTCTTTCTATTTCTATTCATGCCACGTTTGTCCACTCACCTGAACCTTTCCTGTTCAGTATAATCCACCCATCATTCAAATTCTCCCCGAAGGTGTACGTCTGTGCCCCGATGGTGAACCGCGGCTGGTAGCAGTTGTAACAGTTCTGGTTCTTCTGAATCATGTACGATATGGGGATCAGGTAGTCGGTGTCTAAGCGGTTATCGCGAGTGAAGCTGAACTGCCTCTGGAAGAGAATGAGGGAATAGTTGGATGATATACATATTTTACTTCTATATAAATACATAAAGATTCCACCTTCCGATTAGTCCTTGGCAGTTCTAGATAGAGAGAGGTGGAAAGAGTGTAGGGAGGCCTTTGCCCAGCACTGGGACATTAATGGCTAGTAAAAAATATATTATACCATGAGCAAAAAAAAAAATTTGATGAAGAACAAATTAAATGTATGGTGATCTCGTCGGAGATTCTTGACTTTTCTTTTTTAGTATTATACACGTGTTTCTGTGACAGATAAACCTGTTTTTTTTCTTTCTATAGGTACATGAAGTATGAAGGTTATCTTAAATTATTGCTCAAATTGAATAGTGAAAAATTTTATTAGTGTGTTGATCCAATTAGAAATTGGCACATTCTTGGCAAAAATCTAGTTCTATGTTATTGCGATTCAGTGAAACTACATTGGACGATAAATCTTCTGACGGTTTCAGGATAGATTTTGACTGTTCTTCTGAGTGTTGTGTACCTACATGATCTGCACATAATTACTTTATAGTATAAAAATAATAACTCTCTTAGAGAATCATATTTTTTTCTACAAGTAGGTTAAAAAAGATGTATTAAACAAAAAGGAGAACGTATTCATTGATATTTCTACGTTTCACTATATTGTTTTAATTTGTAGTGGCTTTTCCGCCACATATTTTAGAAAACGGGTGTCTTTTTTTCTCAAAAACAATTTTCGCTTTACATTAATTTTTTTACGAACCTGCTTCAATTGAACAGCATTAGGGACCCGATCTCTCAACACCTGGACGTTGATCACGGGATACCCTCGCCGTCTGAACCAGGAGCCAAGGATCCTAGATGCAGTTGAACCGTTGAAGAACTGGTGGAGACACTCGATTGTGTCCTGATCTAGTGTCGTCGTGAAGTCTTGCAGATATATGTATTTCCCTCTCCTGTAATTTTAAAAGAAATGTATTGTGAGCATATATATATATCAGCCTAAAATGTACCCACTGCTGGGACTCAGGTATCCTCTATTCGAGAGGGAGTGGGCTGTAATCGCCGGCCCAGTGCGGGTTGGGAGATGTCACATGTCTTCGAAGTTTTGCTTCAACGAAATACCGGTTTCCTCACGATGTTTTCCCACACCGTTTTAAGAGTCGTGGTGATGAAATTATTGACACAAAGTAAAGCAAAAAGAACTTATTATGTAATGTGCTATTTTTTTCAAATCAACGATGGATGAAATAACTATCAAGGTATTGGCCAAGGTTGGCTCTCCTCTACGTTGTCGTCTAGCGTCTAAATATATTTTTAGTAATTTGCATGGTGGCGCCAAATCGAGAAAAATTGCAACCGGATATATAAAAAAAAACTGTGCAGTTTGCTTTGTACCTAGTGAAATATTATAGGTAAATTACATACAGGAAACAATTGATTTATCTGAACTTAGTTAATACTTAATGCGTTCAAGCTGAAGGATATTGCTAATCAACGGATTTGCAATATACTTCATAATCATATGTTCGAAAAAAGATCTGCTCAACAACGTAAATAACGCAATGAATGTTGTTGAACTGTCAAAATGAAACCCATCACTACTGTTAGTGTTTTACGCAATTACCCCGCTGGTTACTAAGCTGCCCAGGCAGAGGCTATGGTGGTGGCGGAAAGTTTATCAGTAATCCTATCTGACGTAAACCTTGGTTTACATCAGATAGGATTACTGATAAACTTTGGAAACCTTTAAATGGTAAAATTTTATTACTGTAACTAATATAATTTATATAGTTATATAAATTATATAATTTTATTATAAATTATATAATTATATTATAAAGTTATATAAATTATTTATATAATTTACCTAACTGTCTGACACTGTCTCAGTCTGAACAACACATTAGCCTAGTGGAGACAACTCACCTGGATTTAATATAATGCACCAACGACAGATGAAACTTTTCAGAATCCACCCAGTTCTCCAACATCCACAATATAGCTCCAGTCTTCATCGTCACTAGTTCCTTATACCTTGGCGGTATCTCTATAGCTAGCGAAGAGTTGAAGGTTTCCAACGCTGGGGTAGTTCTATGCCAGTCTACCGCCATCGCTCTGTGCTTCATACGGATACCATAACCAGCTATAAGACGTCTGTGCGGTGTTTGGATGCCATAATTGTACTGAAAAAGGTAAAAAATAGGTTGGAGTTTTATAATTTTTCTAAATAGGTTATATTTTGAGAAACCATTGAAAAGTACAGAAACTTATTCCTTATTTGTATAAAAGAACCTTCGCTCTACAGTGTGTTATAAATATAGGTAGGTATTCTTATTAAAATTAGTCGAAAGATGGTAAAAGATAGCTTACAGATGTCATAGAAGCCTTTGATATATTCAGTACCTAGTGAGTTGATGTGATTTGAAAAAAATCTTCAAAATAACACGTCTAACAACTTCGGCTTGCTAATCTGGTATCAAAAATAGATAAATCATCATATTATTTGTATAAGTACGTCTTAATATTATTGCGAGCTATAAGTATTTACCAAGGGCAGAGTTCTGAGCCATATATTTTGATATAAATATACAATTTCAAGGCAACAGTGCTAGTTTTATTCTTAAGATAAGTCAGAATATTGTCTGAGGCCCTGTCTCAGTCATAAAGCGTCACGGTAGACCACATAGAAGATAGTGGGAAGATCTAGACAAAACCACAAGCAGTGGCCAAATTGCCCTGGATTGAAATATACTGGAAGTCATGAGGAAAAGGCCTTAGACTAGCAGAGAGATGATACAGACAAACAATAATCACACATTAGAAGCTGAAGTGTTAATGGGCCGGCCATATTAGCCGTAGAACCGATGATCGTTGGGGTAGACGTGTACTTGAGTGGAGACCGCGAATCGGTAAAAGTAATGTGGGACGCCCTCAAGCTAGGTGGAGCGATGATCTTCGCAGGATGGCTGGTAGCAGCTGGATGAGAGCTACCGAAAAACGAGTTAAATGGCGTGCAATAGGAGAGGCCTATGTCCTATGTGTGTGTATGTGTATGGAGTGGACTGGTATAGGCTGATGATGAACAATAACCGTAAGTCCTATACATTATATCGATACACTAACTTCTAATCCTCCAAATTTTTGCTAAGTAGACACAGTACCCAGTAAGAAAAATCACTCATAACTATATGTGCTATATATAAATAAATAAATAAATAAATAAATGTGGGCTATGTGGCAAGGAGAAAATTCATCCTGGAATTTAATCATCGACGTCATCATTACTCACCTGGGTCAAAAAGTAATAAGCCAAGTAGGTAGCCATGCCTTCCTTGAACCACTCCTCCTTCCACCTCGTCCTCACTATCTCCCCAGGGTTGCCAAGCCATATCCTGCTGAGCTGCTGTGCCAGTTCAAAGGTTTGGTATTCTATCTGGTTGATGCTCGTGAATTGGTCGATGTTCACTAATCGGTAGGCTCTGTAAATTTTGGAATCAGTGGCTAGAGATAAAGAAATGAGATTGTGAAAAGTTTCCAATTGATTTCATTTAAGAGTCAATTTGAATTTATGTAAATTGCTAACATTATTAATATTTTTTTACTTGATAGTACTAAAATTACAAGAGTAACATTTAAAAAAAGTGTATTTTTATATGCTGTTTAAATTGTAATTGACTCAGAAGACTGTACAATAAGTTCAATCATGAATCAACTGTGATGAACATGTGGAAAGTTAAAGTATTGTAGAAGATTTTAATAATTTATTTCTAAACATTTTCACAAATAATTTTTTATAGTTCGAAAAAAAGATCTGCTGTAACTATTTTTGTCGGAGTCAACACGTTTTTTAAAATGTTATGAAAACCATGACTCTTAACAACTAAAAAACTCTCACCTATATTTAAATTGGCAACTAGATATATATTTTTTTTCTCATTCGGCGCCGATTCCCTTGTTCACAAACTAAACTAAATTTAAGTTCCGTGCATCAGGACAGAAGATAAATATTAGTTTAGTCCTGTCAAATTCAGATACTTCAGTATACTCCTACAGTTTAGATGTGATTAAAAACATGAATACAAAAAATACGTCAATTTAAGTCAGGCGCTGACTAATTTGACAGGACTAAACTAATATTTTTCTTCTGTCCTTTTCTTAATGAAATAGAAAGAAAAAGACGCACTGCACTTAAATTTAGTTTCGTTTGTGAACAAGAGAATCGGCGCCACTGTCGTATATTCTATCAGTAGTGTTACTTGCCAACCGAAAATCAATTGATATAAATTACATAAAATAACAAAGCGATCCAGAATTACCAACGACGCGAATTCCAATATTCTCATAAATATTAAAGCTACAATAACAGAGGAACAGAACAGACGGTACATTGTCATAACATCTGATATAATCCGCTCTTATTCATCAGCTGACCTTGGAGAATATACTCAGCTCCTAACTTTAGAATATGGGTCAAGTTTTGCGACTGTTGCTTGTATGCACGACGATATATCGAGTTATATATGTCCAGCATAAGCTGGCCTCTGATTGTTCGGAAAGACTATATGTATATGCGAGGTCAGCTTATACTAGAATTGTGTTAGATACGGTTCGTGCGTACGGGAAGCGAGATATTCATTGAAACGTCGACGTCAAACGATTTTCCCGAATAATGTGTTTGTCTAGCAACGTCGGTATGTTTTGTAAATATTGTGATAATCTCGTGGTCAGTGTGCTGGATCTTACTGATAATATTGTAAGAGGTATCTCCTTGGTTTAGGTTAGGATTTTCAGAACTAAAAGCACAAAATGAACGGCTAAATCTTATATTCCAAATATTTCTAGGTGTATGTCGAATTTTCTGATCGTATTTCGTGTATTCTTCACATAATAATAACATCTTTACAACATGAAACATTAATTACAAATGACCTAAAGTTCCCACATAGTCAGCCTGTAATGTTCCCACTGCTGGGACACAGGCCTCCTCTCTTCGAGGGCTGTTAGATAACGCGGGACCAGTGCGGGTTGGTTTGGTACATGTCACATGTCTTTGCATTTTTGGTTCTAGGACATGCCGGTTTCCTTACGATGTTTTCCTTCACCGTTTTGAGAGTAGTGGTGATAATTTCCACAAAGTAAAGCGCCTGTCTGGGTTCGAACCTATGGGTTCGGTCCACCACTGCAGCTCCCGTAGGACATAAAGTTCTACACGACTTAAGATGCTTTTATACAAAATTTCCTGAGATCAGTAACTAAGGCGTAGGCGCGGGCCTGCGGGCGGAGAGTAATGGGTAGCTCACCGTCCGATCAGGACCAGGCCCGTGCCGGACGGTTGCACGCGCGCCTCAAAGAGATGTCAGCACGAATGACGGGGCCCGATAGGGCCGAAGCCTGCCAGGGTAGCGGGATCGTCCGAAAGGGTTACCGCTGCCCTGGTACATAAAAGGCTAAGGAAGGAACACGGGTGGGTTTTAGTCAGTAAGAGTCTGACACTCCCTTCCGCTCCACCCAGAGCGGGAGGGGTCATTTGATGATTTCCAATCCACAAAAAAAAAGGCAATGTTATTAGTAGGTACAGTCAACAGCAAAAGTAGATGATCAAATCAGAAATTCAATACTAATGAACGGATTTCCCAGCTATATGGCAGCTGTACTAGTAGTAAATGTTTGGTATAATTTACAATCACATACTTTTGAATCACTTCGACGCCACACAGTTCTGACGTGAATTCCGTTCATTAGTATTGAATTTCTGATTTTGATCATCTACTTTTGCTGTTGACTGTACATAGTCTACAAAATTAGCACCATTAAGGATTATTATCCTCTGAATCACTTACCCATTAGTGAGTAGATTCCAACTTCCAATTTCATATCCACTAATTATGGCCGGCACTGCTACCAAGTTGATCGGACCTTGTACTAGCGGCTGGTTATCCTTTGAATATTCATGTATTAGATTAATAATCGTTATTCCAAAGTTATGAATGAATTTGTAGTCATGTAACTCGTCGATAGGTGCCCATAGGATAAGTGTGTCTTTTTTATGTTGGTCTTGCGCACGGCTGCTCGCGTATTTCGAGTAGTGGAACCCAACTTGATGGAGACCAACTTGTGGTGAAGGCATGTATTCTACTACGATATAGTCGTTTTGGACACTGGAAAAAAAGAAGGCACAGTTATTAGCATAAAATTAAAATTTAGTCAAAATCAAAATGTTTTATTTTCACATAAACCTACATATATGGGCAATTATGAAACATCAGAAGCTAGGTGCACAGTTCCAATTGGTCGTTTCCTATGGAGAAGAGCTGGCAAGAAACTCCACGGTTACTCTTTTAAAAATAATTGGCTTTTACAATGTTTTCAAAATACAGTAGGGATGGGAGGACAGGTCTGTCAACAAGTACCAGATTCTTGATAAAATAAAAAATGGTCTACAGATCTAAAGTCTACTAAGCCTAAAAAGTCCTCACATTTACAAAATATAAAGGAATCTATCAGAAAGATAAATAATAATAATAATAATATCCCCGGACATTTCACACAGCGCCATCTAGTCCCAAGCTAAGCAACCTAATGCTTGTGTTATGGTAACAAGAGGGCTGATAAACTACTTATATACATTTTTTTTTGTAAATACATACATATTATAGATAGAAAAACACCCAGACTCGGAACAAATACATGTAGGTCATACAAATATTTGTTCCGTGCGGGAATCGAACCCGCGACACGCAGCGCAGCAGTCAATCGCTTAACCACTGCGCCAACCGTGCCGTCAAATAAAACATAAAAACCTATTAAAACCAAGTGACATGATTGCCATTACAACCACTAATAAAGAGTTGAAATTAGAATTGTCTGTATATAATGTCGAATGCGTGGAGCGTTTTGTTCAGTTATCTCTCTTGAGCACTCGCCATCGGTGGCATGAACCATAATATATGATACTAAAAATAAAGCGGCAGAAAAAAATAAAAATAACAACGAATGCGAAAGTAATAGCGCGGGCAGGCGATGCGATGCGATGCGACGGGGTGGGTCGGAGGAACAAGAAATTTCACGCGGACGAAGTCGCGAGCAGACGCTAGTAATTTTTATATATGGGGGCTTGTGGTTAAGTACTAACAGCCACACGGGTCGATCGATCAGGTTAAGCTACGCTTGCCGCGGTTGGTCCGTGGATGGGTGACCATGTTCACATACCAATCCTCTTCGTGTTTCGGAAAGCACGTTAAGCCGTTGGTCCCAGCTGGTCCCGGCTGTCATTCAGGGTCATCAGAAGCCCGATAGTCTGACAACCTACTTCCCCTGACTACTTGAGCCTGACAATGTGAGCGCCGGTATCTTTTACCCTGTTCCCGATACCGGTCGGCTACTATTTAATGTTCTTTTTTTATCTTTTTGTTTATAAAAATATTTAAAAGTGTAATTTATAAGTACATAGATAAAATAAAGGATTAAAATTTCCTGTCACTGTTATTATTTGTAATGTGTGTATGATAGAAACCTCAAGTACAAAATTGAAAATTAAAAGTTTATTAAGTACAAAAAAACAACCGACTTCCAAAAATGACACTACAAAGTAATAAATAAGTTTAATTTCGGAAGACGTTGGTCTAAAATTTAAATACGAAACCAAAGACACCGACTTCCGAAATACATGTCTCTAACGATGATGTTACTGTAGTTAGGTAAATCCCTTAGTCACTGCTTACTGTTGTAAGCAGTGACTAAGGGATTTACCTAACAGCAGCTTGAGCAGGCCACCTCATTCTCGCCCTTATGGTGTTCCATAAGGGCGAGAATGAGGTGGCCTGCTCAAGTCAGGGAATAACATGTACATCAATAAAACTCCTAAGCTGACATATACAACGTGGCGCTACAATGGCGACATTAATTTAACACACGAGTAGGGCTAGTGGCCAGTAATCATAAAAATTATAACAACATAAAAAAAATCGTAACTTGAAAACTTCCACCTGCGCCGCTCGCCGAAATAAGGCTCCCTCTCTTTCCTTCAATTCGCCTTCTCTTTGCACGTTATTTGTTTTAATTACATTGATGCGATGTTTTGACCCCGGCAAATGACCCCTGCGCTACAGTTCTTTAAGTCAGGTTGCTCTAAGATGCTATTTTAGAAAATTGTTAATAAATAAATGAATATTAATGTTTAAATAAATTAAAATATATTCATAAAACTAAAACGCGAACCCGTATACGTGTGTTAAATTAATGTCGCCATTAAAGCGCCACGCTGTAGACTCATTATTCTCTTTAAATTACATCACCGCATTGTTCACACCTTAAGAACTAAAATATTCATGTTTTTATAGCCGTTTGTTCCCTTTGACTTAGGTATAGGTAAATACTATTCACACATTGTTTTATGCTTGAGGAAATCCTAAGTCCATCAGAAGACGTATTTCGGTTGGTATCATGACGCTGATAAATTCTTGCCCAAACAATAATAATAGTAGCTAGTCACCATCATCTGCTAGCCTTCCCGTCTATGTTGGGGTCGGCTTCCAGTCTAACCGGATGCAACTGAATACCAGTATTTTACATGGAGCGACTGCCTATCTGACCTCCACAACCCAGTTTCTGGGTAATACGATACCCCTTGGTAAGACTGGTTGTCAGACTTTCGGGCTTCTGACTACCCGTAACGACTGTCAAAGACCCACGAATGACAGCCGGGACCAACGGTTTAACGTGCTTTATGAGGCATGGAGGGGTCTCGATATGTAAAGATGGTCACCCATCAACAGATCAACCGCGGCAAGCGTAGCTTAACCTAATCGATCGACCTGTGCCGCTGTTATTATTTAACCACGGGCCCCTGTCACGGGTCCTCAAGAATTGGGCTATCAAGCAAAAAAAGGTTTTTTAATCCAACTGGTAATTCTGGAGATTTCCTGCTACATACAAACGAACAAAGAAACTCTTTATAATATTAGTATAGATTATGTACTTATTCACACAAAAAGGATACAGCCGGTCGATTCTGTAAAAATGTCACCGTGAAAACTCAAGTGAAGTGAGCTTGATGTGAGTTGTCAGTAGTATCAATTCCTAGCATTATTTGGAATGACAGCTCACTCCACGCTCATTTCACCTAATTTTTCACGGTGAGATGGTTACAGAATCGCACTGCTGATTACTTTGAAACAATGGAGCGTTGCGTGTGTGATCGGATTTAACGTGGGCATGGGCATACGCGATTGGATAATAAATTGCTCCATTATCGTCTAAAGACTGTCTGGTATTCTTGTTAGAGAAGTAGGTGACCTCTTTGTGGGTGCTGCTATCCTGGTACCAGTATTTTTCTTGATTGGATAAAGTGTAAGAAGAAAATCTTCAGTAATTTTGATATTTAGGTTTAAAGATATTATTTATTCTCAAAAAAAGACAATGTCACTTACATGAGAATACTGCTTAAAATATTAAATTATATAAAGTTCGTCACAGACGTCACGGTAGCAATTATGATACACCCATGCAATATTTATAGATATTTATGTATATACATCTACAACTGTGCTCAACCGGTGTCTATGTATGTGTCTACTTTATCTATTTTGGATAAATAAACCTTATTTATTTATTTTAAAAGACCATAGAGGTGAGCAAAGCCGCGTGCAAAAGCTAGTCATCCGTATCTTTGAAATCTATCTATACATACAACAAGCAAAGAAAAATTTAGGAATTTTTTTACGAAAATTATTTATTGTAAAGATATTTTAGGTTACATCAACTGACGAACCTGCTCATCACATACAACATAATTAGCCGTTAATGTTCCCACTGCTGGGACACAGGCCTCCTCTCTATGAGGGACTGGTCCATTATCCCTCACGGGAGCCCAGTTGGTGGATGTCATATGTCTTCAAATTTTCGGTTCGTAAAAACTCAAAAATTTGAAGACATGCAACTTATCCCATACTATAAAAATACTCATAAACATTCATTTATTTGCGATTCATTACGAAGATAGATGAAGACAAGGATATTAAATAAAATCTTAAATTTAAGAACAACTATGTATAGGTACTAAGAGCACTGTGGCTCGTGGTGGAATAATAACAGCCGCATGGGTCGGTCTTCAAGGTTAGGCAACGCTTGGTGAGGTCGATCTGTAGATGGATGACCGACCATCCATAACATACCGAGCTGGTCCCAGCTGGTCCCGGCTGTCATTCGTAGATCTTTAACAGTCGTTACGGGTCAGCCCGAAAGTCTGACAATCAGTCCGTCCAAGAGGTATCCTGTTACCCAGTAACTAGGTTGTGGAGGTCAGATAGGCAGTCGCTCTAGGCAGGCAGGCATACCAGTGTTTTACACGGTATTCAGCTGTTTTCGGTTAGACTTGAAGCCGACCCTAACATAATAGGAAAAAGACGAGGCAGTGAGCACTAAGAGCACATTGGCATCGATTAAATTATGAACCTACTCATGAGCAGGTACGTCAATATTGATTTTCTCAATCAATCGTGTGCGCAACATACGTTACCGGTCACGACGCACGTCTCGACCATAATAATTGACACAATTCTCAGTGACCAGAGTTGGAGCGGTCGCCTTATAGGGTAAAACGTCTCGGCACCCACGGTGTTACTGTGAGCGGGCCATGGTTTAATATTTACTGCTAACATTGCTTAAAGTTAAGTAATGATTAGCGATTGTTTAACCATACATTTCTGATGGGTAAACGTCTCTTACCTTAAAGCAACGTTTATATACACAGGGGTATTTTTTTAATCTTACCTTTTTTTGCGGTGGGCTACTCTTCGAAATAATGGCAATATAAAAACTACTAGCTTTTGCCCGCGACTTCGTTCGCGTGGAATAGTGACTTCACCAATAAATGACACCGACTCTTGACCAATAGATGGCGCTGTATGTCCGGAATAAATTTTATTTTTTATTTTTTGTAATAAAAACTATCCTATGTCCATTCTCAAGTTCCAAACTATGTCTGTACCAAATTTCACACAAATCGGTTCAGTAGTTTAGGCGTGAAGCAAAGACAGACAGACAGACAGACAGAGTTACTTTCGCATTTATAATATTAGTTTGGATGAAGCGCAAAAAAAAAAATGTGCACGACTTTACAAAAAAAATGAGCTCCACAGCCAGCTCCAGCTTTTTTGACCAAAAGTCTTGATTGATTCCACGGAATTTGAAGGTTCCAATTAAAAACTAATTTCACCCATTATTGAACTATGTATAGGTATTCTTCCTATCTTATTCGGGCTCGTGGCTTAGTAATTACAGCTGGTCGATCGATCAGGTTAAGCTACGCTTGCCGCGGTTGATCCGTGGATGGGAGACCATCTTTACATACCAAGACACCTCCGTGTCTCAGAAAGCACGTTAAGCCGTTGGTCCCGGCTGTCATTCGTGGATTTTTGACAATCGTTACGGGTCGTCAGAAGCCCGAAAGTCTGACAACCAGTCTTACCAAGGGGTATCGTGTTACCTAGTAAACTGGGTTGTGGAGGTCAGATAGGCAGTCGCTTCATGTAAAATACTGGTATTCAGCAGCATCCGGTTAGACTGGAAGCCGACCCCAACATAGTTGCGAAAAGGCTAGGCAGATTGATTCTTCCTATCTTACTCTGTTATTATAGACGAAATTACAACATTTTATAACCACCTAAGATCGCTAGCAGTATGACATGTCTTTATAGGTTTAAAGCTCAATCACTCGGCAAAAAGTGGAAAGTTGAAAATATTTTCTATTTCCGATTAGCCACTACCTACCCAAGTTAGAAGCGAAGAGAAAGCACGATATCTTTTGGAATACTGGATAACTATTCTTTAAGTAAACACGGTTATCTATGTGAGAAGAAATTGCAATAAGCCAAGGTGTTTTCTTTACGTTTAGTGAGAAGAATTCTGCCAAAGTGGCCTTTTTAGGCCCCCTAAAAAGGCCACTTTGGCAGAATCCTATTAGGATAACAATATGAATCATATTAAAAATCGTAAAATGATCACAAACTGACAATTCATAATATGATCTGTGTGCAATTCATATCACAATGAAATAACAATTAAACTGTAGAAATAAAAAAAATAAAAAACTAATTTGATTAATAAAAACTGTAATGAAAAATTTACCAATAAAATTACGGTTTTTATTTTTTTCATGCGGCAATGTTTACACCAAATATGAAATGAAATTTTACGAAAAGTAGAGGAATTGCTAATGATCTGCTGGGAATTCAGGGAATAAATAGCTTTTAGAGGTATTGCCTAAACTGGCCGTTTTAGGCCCCCTGAAGGCCAATTGCTGTAATAAAAAACTTTCAGAATCTACCAGTGTGAGTGTACGAGTTTATGGAAAAATATCAACGTTATTTTAATTGTAATTAAGTTGATTTCAGAGTGACTAGCTCTATTGAAAAAGTTATAAAAATGGTTGAAGTTGTAGCGTAAGCTGAGCTTTATTGTGTAGGAATTAAAGTTACTTTTCCATAAACTCATAATTATTTGTTTACATTTTTGGCAAATAAATCGCGAATGCAGTCTAAGCTTGTCTTGTCAAAAAATCTTTAGATCAACATCATACCAAATGAACTTGTAATCTATGTATGAGTTACTAAGTACACAACACTTTTCTATTTACAAAATCAATTAATAACTGACAAACATCGACATCAGTATGTTAGGGTCAAATATTGACATTGTATGGGTATTGTGGAGTCATCTATGTTTGTTGCCACACATGTTGCCATTTAGGTACGAACTTGTCCCTTCATTAAAGGTAAGGTATGTATGTATGATGACCTAAATAAATAGTGCAGCGGTATTATATAGATAGCACCATCTGGGCTTAAGGTCGAGGGTCGCTCCCCAAATCCGGAAGTTATTATTGCGTATGGCTGTATAGACAATTTTCTGGTCGACAAGACACATTATAGTCTGCTTAACGTAGATTTTCTGGATCAAAGAGTATCTTTAAAAGTAATTACGGAAAATAGTGTCTATAAAGGTTTTTAGAAAATCGCAATAAGGGGGAAGCAATGAGCAGGCCAAAATTGTGTAACATACTTAGTGGGCTTTTTAATTGTGTAGAAAATAATTGGTGTGCCCAGATTTTTGTGCGAAACAACAGTTATCATCATGTGCTTAGCCTGTTCCCAACTATGTTAGGGTCGGGTTCCTGTCGAACCGGATGTAGCTGAATATCAGTATTTTACATGGAGCGGCTGCCTATCTGACTTTCACAACCCAGTTACTGGGTAACACGATACCCCTTGGTAACCGTACGCAAAATACGCGCATTGTCGTGGAGTTGCGGACACCAGCCCGCTGTACCTATTACCTTTTACCCCTTGGTAAAACTAGTTGTTAAATTTTCAAGCTTCTGACGACCCGTAACGAGTGAAGATCCAAGAATGACAGCCCGGACTAACGGTTTAGCGTGCGTGCGAGCCACGTTAAACCGTCTTGGTACCTATGTAAATATGGTCACTCATCCACGGACCAAGCGCGGCAAGCGTAGCTTAACCTGCTCGATCCACCCGTTCAAAAGAACAGCAGTGCGATTCTGTAACCATCTCACCGTGAAAACTTAGGTGAAGTGAGCGTGGAGTGAGCGGTCATTCCAACTAATGCTAGGGATTGACACTATTGACAGCTCACTCTAAGTTCACTTCACCTAACTTTTCACGGTGAGATTTTTACAGAATCGATCGGCTGTCATTCCAACTAATACTAGGGATTGACACTATTGACAGCTCACTCTAAGTTCACTTCACTTAACTTTTCACGGTGAGATTTTTACAGAATCGATCGGCAATCTAAAACAAAAGTTGTTTCGATATTGTTATGATGTGTTTATTCTCATATTAGTGGAATCTTTAGTGTCTCTGTTTCTTGCCCGTTCTTATCCATAGGAACTACTACGCTTTGGAATGGGCAACTAGCTTCATATTTCTGCCTGGCTGACCCTTGACAGTTCAAGAGTGCCTACAATTGGTTTAATATTGAAATAAATACATTGAATTTTGAGTATCAGCTTACTTATTTCTCCTCTGTTCTTCAGCGATAACAAGACTAGTATTCGTGAACTGTGTATCCCTCAGATTCCTCAAGACGTACACTTTGAACTTGAACACTGCTTCAAACCTCGGGTTTTCGAAACACGGGAAGAAGTACTTCGCTCTGTTCGGAGATAATCGCGTTGTGAACAGGTAACTGAAACAGAAAGAGGATATAGGTTATTGTCATGAATATGACTAACATGAGATTTTAGATAAGTTGGTCACCGAGAAACTTTTTTTGGGGACCAACGACCGTTTGTACTGTTTTTACTTGAAGTATGAGTTAAGCAAATCTGTTTTATTTTGTCTTATTGTATTTAGATATCGATACCTAACACGTTTGTGAAGTTTAGGTACACACAATTTTTTTTTTAAACTGATTTTGCAAGTGACTACTACTACAACTAACTGCAGTCAGCAACTCAACAATATAATTTTTTTTTTTTGTTTTATCCTGTTAGGTATCTATACCGATCACGTCTGCAAAGTTTTTTTAGTTAATTTAATCTGACCCTGTATAAACAGAGATAAGTAAGGAAATAGGATTTAAAAAAAGAAAAACTAATAATTGTTAACTGATACATCAAAATCAGTATTGACTTTGATGTATCAGTTAACAATTAGTTTTTCTTCAAGTGTAAAGTGCGCAGCCTATCTTGCTAAATGATAGGATGTATTCCAATAAGTAGGTTTAAACAAACACCACTACACGTCAATCATATTTAAAACATTAGGGTTCTTACTACAAAAACTTAAACACTGGTTGAACGAGTGTTTAATGTCAGTGTTATGTCAAAGTCCATATAATTATGTCGTGTTTAAAAGGTGTTTAGCCTAAACAACTGATAAACACTGTTTTGTGGTAGTCAGGTTTATTGTTATCATTATAATTGCATATTATAATTTTGCTAAAACTTGTACTCTTCAGTTCTCATTTTGTCACAGTAGAGCTGTTTAGTGGCCGCATAAAAACATTAACAAGGCGCAAAACTATTCATACACAGGCTAACATCCTTAGATAGTTACTAACCTAGCCTAGTCACCACAAACAAAGTAAAACAGGTCAAGATTTTCTTAGAAACCATGAGCTCAAAATCCTTGACGAATCCAACGTTATTGGATTTTCCTGTGTACATACATTACCTACGGAAAAACACAACCCGTTGACCTATTCCTGCTAGGAAGTAGACTCATTTTTTGGTTTATTATCTACGCAAACATGCCCCCCCTGGCACATTCCCATTCTTGACAGGTATTTGACTCATTATGATTCTAGACTACCTCATTGGTCTAGTCCGGCCCTGGGTTCGATTCCTAGGTCAGGTAATGTGTTACTGGATTTTTTCTTCAGAAATTTGGGATTCATGGCAATAATCTGGCCCCTTTATTATAATAATAATATAATAATATCCCTGGACATTTCACACAGCGCCATCTAGTCCCAAGCTAAGCAACCTAATGCTTGTGTTATGGTAACAAGATGGCTGATAAACTACTTATATACTTATTTTTTTTTGTTGTAAATACATATATATTATAATAATTACACCCAGACTCGGAACAAATACATGTAGGACTTACAAATATTTGTTCTGTGCGGGAATCGAACCCGCGACACGCAGCGCAGCAGTCCGATCGCTCAGCCACTGCGCTAACCGTGTTGTCACTATTTTTACTGTGACGTTATTACAAGGGACTTACCTAAAAATAACTTGCGAAATGTGTAACTTAAAGTACAACTCTGCCTATCCCTTCGGGGACAAGAAGCGTGATGTTATGATATTATGTAATATAGTAAGATATGGGTGGTCTACAGATTGACTTTATAACTTGTAGTGGGTGGCGTTGTGAGGTCTCACGTACTTACTTAGACACATTAAAATAGGAAAATATGTAGTTAACAACACCCACCACCGCAACATTAACCTTTATTATCAAACCGTGATTACCAATGATAGTGGATTGGTTTGCTGTTTATAACGGCGGTAAAATGTAAAAAGCGAGAGTCACTTGTACTCCCCATATTTTTTTTTTTTTTTGTACTGGACCATAAGTACCTGAAAACCTTCTGGTTACGGAGATATTGAAGGTCAAAATCAACTTTTCGGAAACAAGTTTTAATGTTAAAACACATTAAATACCCCCACAACCCCTGTACCATTGCATGCACAGCCATAAACACAGTATTAATTTTATTATTATTTTTAATAGGTGTGTTACATTGCGCACTTCTACAAGCAGCTTTTCACACCAAAAATAAAAGTCGTTTCCCAGCAATTATTTCTGCGCAATGTCACTTAGTTTGTTGTACAGAATGCGTGTTTGAGCCATATATGATGGGTCTTTTTACTTGTCTTCTTCAGAATTATATTGGAATTAGTAAGCAGTTCTGAATGGTCACCATAAGAGAATAAAATCCGTAAGCATGATATCTTATTGTTCTTGCCGTCTATTTTGATTTTATTTTTATGAATTATATTAACAAGATTGTACAGGTTAAAATTAAATATTTGCACACCATATGTAATGGTAGAATGTAAATGGGCCATTATAGTTTTAAGATACATTGTAAACCTACATTCTGGCAAATAAATGGATTTGATTTGATTTGAGATAAGTAACCAGGGTAGTTGGATATATTACGTAGTTGATGTTTAGTGAGAAACCGATGGATGTTTTTGAATAAAATTTAATTTGATAAATGAACAGGGGGCCTACTCCGAAGTAGTATCGGCCGAATGTTCGGCCGTTTCGTGCTACGAAGTTACTATTTGGTTCGGTCGGTTCCGATCCTACACTCCTACACTCTTTCGAATATTGACTATGGTCCCGACCCAACTGAGCCGATTCGAAATTATTCGCATTTTTCAATAATATTCGGTTCGACCATGTGTCGGTAGGCTCCCAGGGTCGTCGGGTATATTACGTAGTTGATGTTTAGTGAGAAACCGATGGATGTCTTCGAATAAAATTTAATTTGATAAATAAACTGTTTGTTCTCTATTGATTTTATTTTATTTTTTTTCGACAACATTCATGGGTTTATTACTAAACTTTGGTTTGGTGACCGTACCTATCACGAAGTAGATTACCTTCTTGTACTGAACCGAAGTCCACAAAAATCATTTGTCATTTTTTTTTTAGAGTATTTATGTTAGTTTAGAGTTACTACGATTGACATGGACCACTTTAGATAACAATATGTATTTTAAACTCTATTTGCAAAATCCAGGTAGTTTTTACCATATCAAAAAGATGTTGCCTCCTTGTATGTCACAGTTTATGTATTTAGTATCTAACTAACAAACCATGCAAGATACTAACTTGCTCAAGATATGAACCAAGGTCGTGTGTCGTCCGGAAGTGTCTGTGTGGGTACGCAGCAGTGTGTGTTGAAAATACGGCAAAAAATAAAAGGCCTAGTTACATCAAGTTTGGAACATAATCGGTTGAAAGGCTAATTGGTCTAAGCGACATTTTTTGAAAAAAATTTAGAACCTGACTCAAACGACGGAGAAAGGTTTGCTGATTCCGAATATGTATATAACTCATTATTGCAAAAAAATGTCGCTTAGACCAATTAGGCTTTCAACCGTCGAATTATAATTAAATGCCGATTTTTTTGGTCTTAATTTTTGGAACGAAGTTCTTTTACGGAGCCTGCGGTAGGAGTAAAATAGGAGAAATCGTCACGTACCGAGAAAGCGTTATTCCCCCTCCGTGCAGACTTTTTATTCATCTAATAGAAAGAGACAGAGAGAGAGATAGTTTACATCTCTTCTTCGTTCCTGTCGGGGGTCCATCGACTCCACACGTTTCTTTAAATGTGTCTATTATGTATGGAAATATTTCAACCTATACGTTGTCAACTTTTTGTGACTCACATTTGTTAAAATGAACTACGCAAGCAACCGCCCTTCAAGATTTTTATGACCTAAGCTCAACCAGTCTTACTCATAAAACCAATAAGGAAAAAATACCATACAATTCCTTTTCAACGTTTTGATCGACAATATTCTTTAACGACCGTATAACACTCAATGAAACCCCGCACATGATCAACAGTTCATCTAAAATACTTAAGGTACGTCAAAACATTTAGTATGCATGTTGCGTTGGCTTCGTGGTTGGCTTACAAGCAGACGTTTTAGCGAGTGTCAGATGTTTTAACGCTGCCAGCAACACAGTGTATGTCCCATTTGGTATGACTAACGAACCGAGACGTTGGGCAGACAATTTATTTGGCTAATTAAGCGACTAAAGTACACACATGTTTGGTTTTAAGTGCGGAACATACGGATTAATTGATTTATTTGTAATGGTTAATTGATTTTGAATGATGAAGTGACTTAAAGGGAATTTAACTCCAGTCCAGTCCAGTTAAGTGGGAGGCGTCTTTTTTGTCGTAAATATTATGTAAATAGATACTTAGTACTCATAATTTTAATGCTTAATGGCAGATGCCTTACCAGCTGATAGCGTATCCGTGGACTGGAATTCTAAAATAAATTGAATTTAGACAGTCACTTCAATAAATAGAGCAAAGGTGGCCCAGGCAAGACTAACGAATTGTAGGTCGTAGGTTCGAACCCTGTCAGGCGCTTCACTTTCTGTAGGTAAATGATTTCATCACAACTGCTCTAAATATGGGGAAGGAAAACATCGCGTGGTATCACATGTCCAAGAACCAAATATTTTCTTATTTTTTATAAAACCGTTGCCCCACACTAGGAATGACTCCTGTATCGTGGGTGCGTTTGCAAACATTTAAACTCACATACCTACACAAACAGCCAGACCCGGAACAACTACTTGTAGGTAATACAAATATTTGTTCCGTGCGGGAATCGAACCCACGACACGCAGCGCAGCAGTCGATCGCTCAGCCACTGCGCCAACCGTGTCGTCAATTCGAAGACATGTGTCCTCTACAAGCCCACACTGGGCCCGCTTGGATTTCGCCCTACTCCTACCCTCACTGTGGGGAGGCCTGAGTCCCAGAAGTGAGGACATTATAGGCTGACTATACTTCAATAAATTATTTGGAATACTTGGTGCAGCTGGCGTTTTAAAAATATCTATAGATTGAAGGAAACCTAAAGAAGATTAAAGTAAGACAAAATTTGTATTAATTGTAATTTTACCTTTAAAGGTGAAAGTTTATTTGCATATACCTAAGTACGCCCATTTTATATTTGCAGATACGCCCATTTTTACAGAAGTTTATTATAGTTACATTTTATAGTTACACAAACTAAGTTTGTTACAATTTTAGTTGAAAGTGAAAGTTTTATTGCATTTAATTTGATCAAATCATCCTCATCGTCTGCCTACCCTTTTCCCAACTATGTTGGGGTCGGCTTCCAGTCTAACCGGAGACAGCTGAATACCAGTATTTTACATAGAGCGACTGCCTATCTGACCTCCAAAACCCAGTTACTGGGTAATACGAGAAATTGAGACCCGTAACGACTGTCAAAGATCTATGAATGACAGCCGGGACCAACGGCTTCATGTGCTTTTCGAGGCACGGGAGGAAATGACATATATGTATAATGAAATCTAATATCTCCTCAATACCTACGTTAATTACGACACTACGATCACTAATTCCTTTACACCTACACGAATTTCCTCAAACAATAGCACGAAAATCCATTCAGAAATTAAAACTATAAACTCAACGTACTAAACGCTACACTAGCAGACAATAAAAACACTTAATATTTATGACACATGATCCAGACTGCACGTGGGATAGAAGGTCGGACGTATATGGTTCTCGGCCTTATAGCCATGTTGAGTTTGAATAAAAACTAGTAAATGCTAATGAATACCGGACAAGTATTCACGTAGGCGGTATAGTATCTAGTCTGATTGCTAGTTATCATACAATTATAACCTATAATGTTCCCACTGCTGGGACACAGGCCTCCTCTCAGTAAGAGGGAGTAGGCCATAATCCACCACGCGGGCCCAGTGCGGATTGTTAGATCAGAAGTCACATGCCATTGTTTAGTTCGACATGCCGGTTTCCTCACGATGTTTTCCTTCGCCGTTTTGAGAGCAGTGGCGATGAAATAATTTACACAAAGTAAAGTGCCGAAACGAATGACTTGCTTTTAGAGAGGACTGTGTCCAGGAGTGGACTGCTGAATAGGCTGATGATGATGAGGTAGGTAAATTTTGGATCATGATCCTGTTAACCATTCAAATTTAAATGTCGAAGTATCAACTAGCTTCAACTTTCTGACTAACTGACCGACTATTTAATTTTGAAAATTCAAAAGTGCCTGTAAATGGTTTAATTGAAATAAATGGTTTGAGTTTGAGATCATGCTGAGATAGGAGCCTTTTTGCCTCGTATAGGACTTTCTGTTTATTTTTTCTTTTTGTTTTTTTTTTTTTTAATATAATTAGTTTTTTTTATTTTTGACTATGTTTCGTTTATGATCTTCCTGTAGGAGTCGCAATAAATAATTTTTCTTTCTTTCTTTCAAATCGCGATCGATACTTTTATATAAAGTTTACTCGTCATTTCAAGCCCTTGATCTCTTTATCGAGGATAAACAAACAAATGACTAATGATATATCGTAATTGTTGCTTTATTGTATGTATTTAACTCAATTAAAGTGTGAAAACAATGCCATACACTTCGTAAGCCGACGATACCGTTCTGTCGATGACATAATGTGATAATTACCTTTGGTTCAATTTAATTGAATGAACTGATTCAATGCATCCAAGGTTGCGCTAAATAAAATTAGCAATGGTTGACGTCATCAAGAATGCGCTCTTGAAAATAATATTGGCGAAATACTAGGAAAAATGTGTTGAACTGTTGATTTTAGGTAGGTATGTTTCATGTAAAGAATGCGAGCTTTTTTTCTATATTCTGCTACGATCTGAATAACATACTTATGCTGTTGCTGTCAGAGATACATACATGTAGGTAGTTACCCACTGTAAAAAGTCGAGACAAGGTTTAGATCTTCTTAGATAATAACCAATGCTACCAGTTAGCCAGTAAGCCTCGCTATACATATATCATCCACTCAATGATGTTGTCACGTTATTATTGATCAATACGTCAAAAATGTTAACAGTCAAAACGTAAACTTTAAAGCGACTATACTATATTCAACAAAACCGGCCAAGTGCGAGTCGGACTCGCGCACGAAGGGTTCCGTACCATTATCTTTAAAAATCAATCATGAGTTGATTGAATGAAAGGTAAATTGCGATTTATGACGTATAAAAAACTACTTACTAGATCTCGTTCAAACCAATTTTCGGTGGAAGTTGACATAGTAATGTACATCATATATTTTTTTTAGTTTTATCATTCCCTTATTTTAGAAGTTACAGGGGGGGGGGGCGCATTTTACCACTTTGGTAGTGTCTCTCGCGCAAACTATTCAGGTTAGAAAAAAATGATACATAAAGAAACCTCAATATCATTTTTGAAGACTTATCCATAGACACACCACACGAAAGGGTTTGATGAAAAAAAAAATTGAGTTTCAGTTCTAAGTATGGGGAACCCCCAAAATTTATTGTTTTTTTTTATATTTGTGTATGAAAATCTTAACGCGGTTCACAGAATACATCTACTTACCAAGTTTCAATAGTATAGCTCTTATAGTTTCGGAAAAAAGTGGCTGTGACATACGGACAGACAGACAGACAGACATGACGAATCCATAAGGGTTCCGTTTTTTGCCATTTGGCTACGGAACCCTAAAAAAAGGTCGAAATCTATGTGGACATTCTTAAATAATCAGTCTATGATGTTCCCACTGCTGGGACACAGTCCTCCTGTCTGTGAGAGGGATTGGGCTGTAATCCACCTCGCGGGCCCAGTGCAACCCGTACTGTAGGTAAACATTATATCTGTAAAACATATTTTCGATTTTTTGGTTCTAGGACATGCCGGTTTCCTCACGATGTTTTCCTTTACTGTTTTGAGAGCAGTGGTGATGAAATAAAGTGGTGAATATTCCTGAACATTGTGATTTCAGTTTTTAATTTTATTCTTAAATAAACAAACCACTTACAAGCAACAGACGAAATAAACAAGCGGACAAACAAATACAAAACACACGTAAATAATTATTGGAACAAACAATTTACTATTCAATTCTGTTCTGTGAGTAATTCACTAATTACTCATAGTCGTATTTCAAGAACTAAGAACACTATTTTCATTCGCCATTGACCTGACCTAAGGTTTCAAGAACATGTACATGAACAATAATTTAATGATAAACATTGTGTCATAAAGAGAGATCTGTTTATAATTATTTAGTTTATTTATAAACTTTTTTTTTTTAGTCTCACTGGTTTAGTTGTCGCAAGGGCTACTGCAGAGCATGAGGTCCTGAGTTTGATTCCCAGTTCGGGCAATGTGTTACTGGGTTTTTCTACCGGGAATTTCTCAGTCGCAGCCTGGAGCATGGAATTGTGCCCGGTTCATCCATCAATGTCGGTGTTCTATAGGTGCACCTCTGCCCAACCCTTGAGGGGAACAAGGCGCGATGTTATGTTATAGCCGTTTTCTAACAATTTCTAGAATTATCACAACATATTTTTGCGTTGCTCCGCAAGCCAAGTTGATTGAAAATCGTTTGAAATATAGTCACAGTAAAAATACGTTCTTTATGTTATTAAGACGCTGACAACCGATAGTGAGCTCCGATGTTTCGGTATTTTTAGCCACGCCCACAATTTCTCCGATAACCTAGCGCCATTCAAAAAAGGCGGTGATACAGGGAAGGAACAGTGTGACGCGGTCAATAATAATATTATCAATGAACCAATAGATGGCGCTCTTGTATATTTATTGTTCTGTGTGAAGAGCTAGAAACAAATAAGACAAGGCGATTAAAAAAACGAATGTATATTATATTTTATCTTTTTATTTATTTTAAGACACTTTACACTGAATTTAAAAACAATATAAATGTAAGGAAAATAAAATCTCAAACTAAATAAACAATATATGTTTTTTTGTTTTTTTTTGTTAAACAAAATTTTCATTGTTATAATATTAGGTACCTACCTATATTCTTTATTTGCTTTTTTAACCGACTTCAAAAAAAGGAGGAGGTTCTCAGTTCGTTGGTTTTTTTCTATGTATCATGTTCCCCGATTAGGTACTCGATGACACGGCTCGACCGATATCAATTTTTTTTTAAGTGTATTCTTTCTTCTGCGTCAGGATGACTGGACCAAGAGAGATTTTTGAAGTTTGAGCAATACCAAATTTTAGTACCTATTTGGTACCAGACATCAAATAATTGGTACCTCGCTAAAGAGGGAAAACTATAACGAGAAAAGTGGCCAGCCATTCTGGCTTCAGAATGGCTGGACCTAGTCGGTTTCCAAGAAACATCGGATGACTTCTATTGGCCCAACTTGTATTTCATCTTTTTGTTAAAATTTGGTACCTCATTGGCTTATCGAAAAATATAAGAAAAACATATGTGGAGGTTCCAATGAGGTACTAAATTTTAATGAAAAGATAAACTAATTATAACGCCTACAACTAGGCGAAATCAAAGTGCTCCAGATTACATGCAAAATTTCTTCTAGGTGTAACTTTTTTTTGGCTTATCGAAAAAATAGAAGAAAAACATATGTTGGGGTACCAATGAGGTACCATATTTTATCAAAAAGATGAAATACAAGTTGGGCCACAAGAAGTCATCCGATGTTGTTTGACTCTTTTTATTTCTAAATGAAAAACTTCGATTCTGTTTTTTGATTATGTTTATTTGAACCTTAAGAATTTTATTGGTCAAGTCGAGAAGATATCGGCCAAATGGGCGCCGTCAAAATTGTTTTTTTTTTTTTTTGTAAGTAGTTTTGTAAAGTCAACAGCAAAAGTAGATGATCAAAATCAGAAATCCAATACTAATGAACGGAGTTCGCAGCTATATGGCAGCTGTACTAGTAGTAAATGTTTGGTATAATTTACAATCACATACTTTTTAATCACTTCGACGCCACACAGTTCTGACGCGAACTCCGTTCATTAGTATTGAATTTCTGATTTTGATCATCTACTTTGGCTGTTGACTGTACAAACACTTTTACACTTCAATCATATTTTAAAACTAGATGAGGTCGGCGTTTCCATACGGGCGATTGCGATACGGGCTCGTTTTATGGCATTTTTCATCACTTCGGCGAGAACTTCGGGCGACAGATTTTCGCACTCGTTTCGAATGTAGTCCTTGAGGGCTTCCAGAGTCTCGGGCTTCTTCACGTAAAAACGGGACTTCAAAAAACCCCACAAAAAAAAGTTTGGAATGCTTAAATCGGGCGATCTTGCGGGCCAGTGCAAATCGCAAAAACGAGAGATGAGGCGACCCGGGAACGCTGCCTTCAGAATATCGGTTGTGGCTCGCGCAGTGTGTGCCGTTGCTCCGTCCTGTTGGAACCACATGTCCCTCAGTCCTAATTCGTCCAATTGCGGCAGAAAAAACTCGGTCAACATGGCCCTATAGCGCGCACCATCCACTGTTGTCGTTTGGTAAGCGGCATTCTCGAAAAAAAAAATGGCCCGATGACTCCTCCAGCGTGAACAGCGCACCATGCAGTCACTTTGAGCGGGTGTCATGGCTCCTCGTGCATTTGCTTGTTCACGTACCCGCCAAGGTGGTGGAAATGAGCTTCATCGCTCATTACGATTTTGGTCGAAAAATCGTCCACTTCTTCCTCGAGATTGAGGATGGCTTGGGCGTAGGTTACGCGCGTTTGGCGGTCGGCAGGCAACAGCTGATGCACGGACTGGACTTTGTACGGGAACATGTGCAGGTTTTTGACCAAAATTCGCCTTAGGGACGTCCGGCTGATGGCTAATTGCGTGGCACGGCGTCTAGTCGATGTTTCCGGCGACAGCTCGACAACCTCGGCAACAGCGGCGATATTCTCGGCAGAACGGGCGCTCCGGGGCCGGCCACTCTTGGCAACGTTTCGTGTGGTCCCATACTCTTCAAGGTTGGTGGCCAAACGGCGCAGTGTTTGCGCAGTCGGTGTCGGACGGCCGGGAAATCGGCAACGGAATTCGCGCTGCGCCAACACCACAGACGAATTGTTACGCAAAAAAAAGACAGGATTATTCCGCGTTCTTGGGGAGTGTATCGCTCCATGGCTAGTTCACTTATATTCTGCATCTGTCTAGTCCACAAAATGTCAAAACAGATTTGACATTGGCGGCCCTTTGCAAAAATGAGAGCATCTTCCAATAGGGTGATTTCTTTTGGCCCATCTTGTAGTTATAAGCGCCTACAACTAGGTGAAGCAGACTTGGTCCAACCATTCTAAAGTCAGAATGGCTCGCCACTTTCCTCGTAATAGTTTACCCTCATTAGCGAGGTACCAATTATTTGATGTCTGGTACCAAATAGGTACTAAAACTTGGTATTGCTCAAACTTCAAAAATCTCTCTTGGTCCAGTCATCCTGACGCAGACTATCCTTTCCAGGTGGTTCCATTGTCACCAGGTCAGGATCTGATGATGGGATCCTGCAGAAATCAAAGGAACTCTTCAAATATTATAGGCACACTTATAACGATTTGGGTATTTTCTATAGTCATCGTCATTTTCAGGGGTAACTATAATATCACTTTCTGATGTAACTGCAACTGGCAGATTTTCTAATCTGCAAAAAAATAAAACATTTAATCTTGCAAGAACTTTCTTCAGCACTAAACTTACCAATTACGTCTTAAAAAAATACCAAATCTCACACTATGATTTATTTATATAGAGTAAACAATGGACAAAGCTACGAGTATTTTCCTATAAGTTCAGTTCTAAGATAGTCATAGGTCTATTCGATAGTTTATCACTGGACTTATTTGTGACTTTCTTTCTATGATCTAAGTAATAAAATTGTTATATTAGTAAGTAGGTATGCACTTATTACAAAACTTACTGGTGTAAAACAATTTCCGAAGCTTCACCTGCTTCTGAACTGTTCACTAAACGTCTCTTTTTACTGTAAAGAAAATGAATAATTATTCTAAAAATATACAAAATAAATTAAAAAAAAGAATGAAAAATTCCTAAAACTAAATTTCAAAAAAACCCATTTTAATTTCCTAATAAGAATCAACTTGATTTCGAACTCGAAACTCGCTATTCAGAATCTATGCGAAAAACGAAGCTTCACCTGCTTCGTAAAGAAAATTAATAATTATTCTAAAATATACCGAATAAAATAATAAAAAAACATTGAAAATTTCCAAAAATTAAATAAAAAAGAAACCAACATTATTTTATATTGTATAAAATATAATTTCCTAATAAGAATCCACTAGGGTTCGAACCCGAAACTCGCTATTTAGTAACTATGCAAATACCACTAGGCTATCCGTACGTTATGTTTACAGATGAATTTACGCTATGCGTTGTACAAAATAGCCTATAGGTACATTTGGTTATAATTTCATTTCTGTTCGTGTACCTGTTTTGTCAATATTACAATTAAAAAATTACTTACTTTACTACTTCCATGAGATGTTTTTGTTTGTTAGTATAGAAGCGCTTTATTGCTGGCCGGCCTCCGGCATTTTTGTTTGTTTCATATTTTCACAACTTAGAACTAACTATATTTAGACAATTTAAAAATATCCTATTAGTACCAATGTCTTTCCAACGTGCTAATATTTTTACAACATATTGTATTTTTGGGGAAAAAAAATATGTACATATAAGTATGTTTGAAGTTGTCAATCAACAAAATAATGAAATGAACCGATTGCGGTTAGCGGGGCAAAGCGACATACGTCCGTCTAGCAGCGCGCCTAAGCGATCACTGTCGGATTGCATACATAAGAAAGAGAAGCGCGATGACGCGACGCTCGTAACTTTTTACAAACCATAAAATAATTAATTACTTAAAAATAAGTAGAGTAGTCAAAAATAAAAAACAACCAAGTTTTGTATTTAAATATGATACGTTATTGTTATAAATTTTACCAACGTACGTTGATAAGTAATACAGATATTTTTGTTGGAAGATCATTTTAAGAGGTTAGTTTACCATTTTTTTTTATCGAGAAAACTTTTCGAAAACGTGTTTTGGATACAACAGGGTTCTCAGAAATATGTTCAAGATTAACATATATTTTTTCCGCCGTGTCAAACTGTATAGATTTGGCTAAAAAATTGTTTGAGACAAGCCTATTTGGCTCTTGTCAGCGTCTTAAGGTCCATTTTTGTTTGCTCCGTGCACGACAGAATTTGCCAATAGAGTTATAGTGTACACATGTCACAGAATGACACTCAGTTGATAGTTAAAAATGTGACGCATTTTACTACATGACACGCTGGCAGAATAGCTGACATCGGCTCAGTTGCTAAAGAAGGAAAAAAGGTATATTAAATAAAATGCCCAGTCCATTAAAACAGTTTTAGCTTGATTTCAACTAGACATTGGTCAAAGGTTTTTGCTATTTTGACCTTTATTTTCAAGTGGTAAATGTAGTTTTTCTATGCAGTAGTTTGCCAATGTCGTATCTTCAACAGATAAGTCTTGACTTGTTTAAGGAAACAATTTAAAAACTGACGAAGGTTTTTGCAACTCGACTGTTCATCTGTCCCTATATAGAAAAGCGATGCAAAAGCAAACAGTGAATGAGCACATTTTTTACGATAACCTGAGTCACCTTAGTAACCCAGAGCGACTTTGAAGGTAACGTTACGTCCCATTAACCAAAATAATAGACTTATTACGATTACGACGCATATTCTTCAGCCATGAAAATGGAAATAAACTAAATTCAAACGCAAAAAAAATTATGCATACTAAACTGTTACGTAGTTCAGTCAGTCTGCCAAAAGATATACCTAAGTCATTAGCATTTTTTGCGTAGCAACAGCGCAAAATGTAGCATAATACAATTTGTTTAGCATCCTCGTATTAACACTCTAAATGATATGCGAGTCTAACAAGTCGTTTCACAGACAATAGATTAAAAGGTTACCACGTTATGTAAGGTTGTAAACATTGAACGCGCTCTTTCTCGTCATTCTTAGTATTTTTATTTAAATAGACAAAATTCCTGCTAAAAATATAATATAACAAGGTTATATAATATACGAATATCACATAAAAACAATGTTTTTGTTTTCTTATTTGATCTGGATCGAAAACTTTTTGCGTGGGTTGCAGGAATTTCTGCTCAGAAAAACTACGCTTTGCCTTATATGTTGTTTACATTCATCATCATCGTCATTCACAGGCTACTACTTCACCAACTGCTGGCCAGAGGCCTCTCTTTTCTTGTACCAATCCCCACGCTCTTGTGCCAGCCACGTCCAGGGGGCCTACTCCGAAGTGCAAAGTGCGAATGTTCGGATCGGACCGACACATGGCCGAACCGAATATTATTGAAAAATGCGAAAAAAGTTCGGATCGGCTCAGTTGGGCCGGAACCATAGTCAATATTCGAAATAGTGTAGGAGTGTAGGATCGGAACCAACCGAACCAAATAGTAACTTCGTAGCAGGAAACGGCCGAACATTCGGCCGATACTACTTCGGAGTAGACCCCCAGGTTTTGCCCACGATGGCAACAATATCGTAAACCCATCTCCCCGCTGGACGATCGACTTCTTGCTTCCAGTCTTTGAACGCCACTCTGTCACATCCTTACTCCACCTGTCATCACTGCGCCTTGTCAGGGGCCTAAAAAGGCTACTTTGGCAGTCTCATAATAGCATAACAATATGAATCATATTAAAAATCGTAAAATGGTCACAAACTGACAATTCATAATATGATCTGTGTGCAATTCCTATCATATTGAAATAACATTTAAACTGTAGAAATAAAAAATAAAAAACCAATTTGATTAATAAAAACGGTACTTAATAAAAAATTTACCGATAAAATTACGGTTTTATTTTTTTCATGCGGCAATGTTTACATCAAATATGAAATGAAATTTTACGAAAATTACAGGAATTGCTAATGATCTGCAGGGAATTCAGGAAATGAATAGCATTTAGAGGTATTGCTTAAAGTGGCGGCTTTTAGGCCCCCTGGTGTCTTGCTCAACTCCATTTGAGTTCCATAATACACTTTCCGATATCAAAGAACTTCGTACGTCATTAGTATTTCGACGTTTGGATATGTTTATAAATTACGTCTGCCTTATTTCGGCGCGAGATAATGCGACGACAAAATGATGTATAACAAACATTTGATTGTGTTTTGTTTTGTGACACAACTCGGGTGGAATAATAAAGAAAACAAAATTCTTAAACTGGCTGAATACAACGAAATTGTTTAAAAACATTGCCAGAATCTTAGAATCCAAAGAGTTTGCACAAAATCGTTCGAACCTCCCACTATAATAAAATAAAGATGCTATTATTAAACTATTAGCTGATGTGGGTTTTTTTGCAATAGTTTAACGAACCAGGAGTTGAACTCACGATCTCATGAACATTAGTCAATACATTGTTTACAATCTATTCACGGCTTATCCTCATAATGCCAATCATTTAAAAACAGCCTACTTTTGCAAAACTAAAATCTTGCTAATCATTAAGGCTCCAAGGTAGCCCGCGAAATTTAAATTTTGTTACGTTTTTTGCTATTTGCTGGTCAGAACTAAGTTGTACGTTTATTAAAATATGATTCGCGGCCGTAACAAATATGTATTTACAGAAATATAATCATTAGAATCAGTACCTAATACAACTTGTTAATTTAGCATAATCGTAAAATTTCAAGATTTCATGAAATAGTCATTCAGTATTACTTGATCTTAGAGAGTTGTGTGGATGACTTTAATGATTATAATTCTATAATTATATTTCTTATACAAAATACACGCAGACCACGTCACCGCCAACAGCTAGTATCTACTAAAAAAAACTTGAGAGGTGTCAAGGGACACCCGGATGGAACGAAGTTCAAAGAGAGAGAGACAGACAGAGAAACACGCGCACGCGCCGCACGGCTTACAACTACATATAGCAAAAAGGTTCGTTCCAACTTTTGGTCTTAACTTTTTCCGTCTAGCCCCCTTTCGCAACGTGCGATAAGGAACTTCGTTCCAATAACTATGCAACAAAATAAACTCTGGATGTGTAGGAGGTCAAGTAGTTTTCCCTTATTTGTTACTGAAAGAATGGCTTTTTATGTGTTTGTTATAAAAACACATAACACAATGTAAGTAGTAATAAGTATTTCGTGTGTGGAAAAGCATGTCCGTCCATTTTCTTTGTATTTTTTCATTTCATTGATGGCACGGTTGCCACGCTGCGTGTCGCGGGTTCGATTCCCGCACGGAACAAACATTTGTATGACCTACAAGTAGTTTTTCCGGGTCTGGCTGTTTGTGTATGTGAGTTTAAATGTTTGGTTCTCAATTCGACGCGTATATTTTCTTTTTGTTTTTTTTTTTTTTAATGTATGACCTCGCATAACTTTTTACAGAGTAGTCCGATTTTGATAATTCTTTTTTATTGGAAAGGGTATACCCCATATAAATTTGGAAAAAAACATCCAACCCTAGGGGTGGGAAAATAGGGGTGATTTATTTTTTCACTCACAGATTTGAAAGCTGAGTTGTGTATTATTATTCTAGTCAGTACCACATATGCCTGCCCTTTGGCAAACAAATAGTAGGCGACGTTTAAATTTAAGGCAATTAAGTGATCTTTGTTTATTGATTGTTTGGTGACGACTCAAAATTACTTAGGTATACTTAAATTAGTTTAAGAACTTAGTTAGTAAGGTTAAATGAAAGATGTTTATTATTTTTTGCTTTTCACTTTTTTCTGCGGTTTATTTTTTTGGAAAAAAGTTTTTTACTAATTAAAGTTCTACTTACTTGTAATTTTTACTCCGTTCATCGTAATATTTCACCAAAAACACTCCGGCACTGTCTTCTTTTACATATTTTCTGAACGAAATTTTGATAAAATAAAACTGTCTGTTAATCGCATTATACATATGCAATGGTTCTTTCAAATAAATATTTAATTTACTTAGTAAACCATTAAATTCAAACGGCCTTGCAGTATTGATAATATCCCGGGGTCCATCGAAAACTTTGATTGAACCACTTTCGAATTCGAAATCTTTTGCATCCAAGCTTATCACATTCACATTTGGCGCGTTCGCTATTACAGTTATTGTTAACTCACAGTCATAATAAGAACGGTCCGCGTGTACATAAGGATAAATATTAAGCTCATACTGCACTGGATACACTGTGTAATTTAAACATTCTTCGTCCACAATAATATTCCCTCTTGTCAACGAAAACAAACAGAAAATAGAAAACGCGCGAAAAATTTTTGCACCCGTCATTTTAATTTTTTATTAGGCAAAGGCATCAAATTCTTTCAGACTACTCTCATGTTAGAATTAAGTTGGTTTATTTTTAATTTTGGTCACAATTTCATAGTTCGTTTTTCGAATTTCCCGCCAAAGAGAGCGTTCTAATACGTCTGTACGCGACGCGCGCGTAAATGCTTGTAGTGTTGTTCCTCTCTCCATAGATCGAAACTTGGCGCCAGTCTTGCCAAACCAGAAAGACTTGAGCTACTGCGTCCCCTGAGTTTCTTCTATCACCCACACCTTAGAGGGGAATTTAATATAATGTCAAAGACCATGTTATATTGGACTGCATTATATTTTTGTTTATGCATATGCCTCACCTTCAAGCGTTAATTCGGTACGGTTTTTTGAAGTATACTTATTTTGGAGTATGATAGCATTGTTTACTTTCCAAAATTGATATTCGTGTAAAAAGCGTTATGTGCACCACAACTCACTATGAAATACATGATGTTATTTCTCATATTAACTTATATATGTAGTTAGAAATTACTAATAATTTTCCTAATATAAATATACATACATAGTTAGAACGTATACTCGCGTATTAGGATTCTCACAACCATAATACGGCACTGTTAGGTAATTATGGTGTAGATTAAGTTTACTCACATGTAAGGTTTATTTATAAACGTTATTTAAGTAATAAAGTTAAGTAATGATAAACGAATAAACCATACATTTTTTTACGTTTAAACGTCTCTTAACTTAAAGCAACGTTTAGAAATAAAGGGGATAGTTGTTAAGAAATATTGTTACCTTTTTAGTCTATATTATTTTTGTTATTAAATATAAATAAATAAATAACATACTTTTGGCGTTGTTTTATGTTTCAGCTCCTGACACAAATACACTGTTCCTGTTGTGGTTGACGATGATGCACTCTTGCTTAGAAGTGACATCGTTGGTAATAACTTCAATGTGTTATTTTTGGATTCAGCACTCCAATTGCGTAACACACAATCATAATCCTCGGGATTATACAGGAAATTCATAATCCATTACTTTATAATTAATTATGTTGGAAATTAAATTAAATGAATTTATTTATTCTGTAAATAGGATATCGAAATGACTTTTAACCCTCATTTAAAAAAAAAGCTAGATGTAGCATTTCCTATCCTATCTGAGAAGAAATTGCAAAACAAACTCAGGAGTCAAAAATTCCTCGCGTCGGAACAAACCTCCATGCGAAAGAATGTCCACATAAATCAACAACCAATTTACAAAGCAACACATTACAAAATAAATCAAAATCCCGTATCCCGATGTTCACTACCCACGTCCCAATTCATGCAACGCCTAACAATGGTCTAACGGTAACACGAGACAATTGATCTGGAAGACTGGAGCGACACGTGGGTGGCGCACTTAGCAACTACTCCATATAGATAGATTACCGGCCCACGGGTGCTTCGATGTATTACGACTAATGCCGTGTTTGTTACAAAAAAGTTTGTTTACAGTTTGGTTGAAGAATTTGTCCTTGACGTTCACAGAGCTGTGAGACTGAAGTGTCTTATTCAACAAACTGAACTTAAAAAAGTTTTCTCTTGAACCGTTTTGTGACTGATTAGATAAGAAGTGACTTATGAAGTGACGTACATTCGTGGATCTTTGACCGTCGTTACGGGTAGTCAGAAGCCCGAAAGTCTGACAACCAGTCTTACCAAGGGGTATCATATGACCCAGTAACTGGGTTGTGGAGGTCAGATAGACAGTCGCTCCATGTAAAATACTGGTATTCAGCTGCATCTGGTTAGACTGGAAGCCGACCCCAACGTAGTTGGGAAAAGGCTAGGCAGATGATGATGAGATAAGAAGTGACTTATGTAATTCATAATCTACTTTCTTTATTTCATGTCATCATCATCATTTCAGCTGAAAGACGTCCACTGCTGGACAAGGGCCTACCCCAAGCACTCCCTTCGACTCCCCACCCTCCACTTCGACCAGTGCTGTGCTTCTCGCATCCAACGGGTTCCTGCGGCTTTAACAAGGTCGTTGGTCCACCTTGTAGGAGTCTTCCAACGCTACTTCTTCCGGTATTTCATGTATTCTTTGATAGAGGCACCTATTTTAATCCTTGACCATGTCTATCCTGAACTTAAAAAATCTTGTATTTAAAATCTAGTTCTTAGAACAGTCTAAGAACTAGATTTTAAATAGAAGATTTTTCAGAACTGGTCAGATCACTCTATCTAATTCTTAATCCACATTCTTTAAAAAGTTGAATTATATATTTTTATTATTTAATAGCTGCGCGCCGCGGTTTCACCCGCATACCTGTGTCCCAGCAGTGGAAACGTTATAGGCTGATTATGCATATTTTTAAAAGTTGTATTTAATGAATCCTATGTTTTAATAATAAGTTATTTAACATCCAGTCGCTCAAATCTCAGTGCCCTTAACTGCACCAATCGGCTCGTTATAAAAGATTATTATGGAAAACTAAAAATAAAATAGAATTTATTTTAAGATCTTATTATAAAAATCCTATTTTATTCCTATTTATAATCCCAACTTCATACGCCCATCACTATTACTATATTTAGGTACATACATATGTTACGCAAGGAGGTCACGATTTAAGATTTATTACTTGACATTCCCTCACCGCTTTTGAATCTATTAAGGATTATATACAAGCTAATTTTGGTTAAAAGAAATAAATTTAGCTGTTAATGTGGCCCATTTACGAGCATGTTGACGTGTATTCTCTCATAAAATACAGAGTAGAAGATATTGCGAGCTTGAGGTTTTTAATGGTCTACATTTTTCCAATTTTTTTTTTGTTCTTGTAGCAAGTGCGCAAACACAGATAGCATACAAGTGTCAGATAAGATTGAGATAGATAAGAATTTCTTACAGAAATGCTAAAACTATAAAAAGACATTCAATATGCCAAAAAGTAGAGAAAAAGCCTTCGTCAATATCATCACCAGCATCGTCGTGCGGTACTTCTAATTCCAAAAAAAGTCTGCAAATGGGCATGTATGCACTACTGCAGATCATAATTTTTATCACCACACACCATCATTAAAGAAAAACATGCTGACCGAAAACAAATTAAAAGCCTTGATAAAAGATATACACACGTAGTAGATTTTTATTTTAACTTTATTTTGCAAAGTATGTACATACATATAATTCTATAGCTAAGTACCTATTTCCATAATTAATATATATTTTATTGTACGTTTTAGTGGAGAAGAATCTCTTCTTTGGACTTAAAACTAATTATAGTAAGTACACTTACAGAATACTGAACAATTCCTTATTATTCTAAATATATACTGAAAATAAACTCATTTTACGACAAATAACATTCATATTCGAAGATTACAAAGATGAAAAATTTAATAACTAAAAAATAAGAATAATTTATTGGTCTATTGTTACAAAATAAATTTCAAAAATATTTAAGCTTACTGTATTGTATGCTTACTGTAACTAGAATATATAACATAGTTATTTGAACAGTGGTCCCCAAACTAGGCAGTGCCTATACCTTGGACGCCTGAGTTGCGAAATAACAAGGAGGTTATCATTACTAACTAACCTCATCCGTTGTATACAAAAACAATACTGAATTATAAATAAAAATATCCATGAAATCAAAACTTAGTAAAGAGCAGGACGGCCAAACCAAGCATAATCATGATAATAGATGGCACGGTTGAAGCTGAATATGAATCTGATGTCTTGATAGACTTCAAGATGTCCGCCTTGTGGCTATTAGCCCAGGACGTGGAGGCTCTGGATTGTGCCAGCGTAGTCCTGGCAGCAGTCTTCGAAGCCTCGGTACACTCAGTGCAGGATGACAGGAACGATTCAAACTGATGAAAAAGTTAGAGCATTAACTTGGATCATACTATTTTAAACTTTTAAATAATCGTGTAAGAGTTAGTTTGGCAGTATCTAAGATTACGTTCCATAGAAGTTCATAGGACTGGGTTGTAGTCGCTCCATGTAAAATCCTGGTACTCAGGTGCATCCAGTTAGACTGGAAGCCGACCCTAACATAGTTGCGAAAGTGCTGAAAGATGATGATGGTGGTAGATTTTAGGACCACTAAGACTCCTCTGATCTAAATAAGCAAGAAACTCATGTAAGTATATCAAATAAGGGACAAATCATGACAATACTATATCAATCATGTAATATACTACACTTTTCTAAACTGAGGAGAGCCAACCACAGTAATTATAAAAAAAGCATTCTTCATGATTTGAAAACTGTATGTCGATGGGTAAAGACAAATCCTAGTAAAAGTTATCAATGTGTACGATATTAAACACTAAAATATATACGCTATCTGGTGCATAATAGTGTTGTTTATCCAAACATTGCGTTATATCAGTTAAATTAGCAAGGTTGAACCAATTACCTTGTGCTAAAACAACGAAATTAAGTCTAGTTACAGTCATAAAATTGAATATTGTTTGTCATATAATATTTACTACAACATTAATTCCACATCACGAGTATAATTAGATGATGCATCAGTTAATATATTTATATTTATGTAGCAGCTGTTACTGATACAGACTACACCCTCTTGTCGAATTTACAATATACTTAGATAAACTGTAAACAAGGGATATTCAAATGGCCAGAGGCTAAGCATTGCCATATAACGTGGCAATGCCGCCAGTGTCTTGGGTACGTTACGAGTCGACATCGATGCGGATGAATTTTTTGATACTATATTTTAGTTTGTAAATATGTAGCTTTAGTTAATTTAGGATTCGCACCCTTAGTAATTAAGGGCACAGCTCGAAATACGGAGTTTTTGAATTTTCGTGTTAGATGGGCTCAAAATCAACAACTCAACAAAAATTTAAGAATTCAGTATTTCGAGTTGTGCCCTTATATTACTAAGGGTGTATTATTTTGTTATTTTAGTGTTATCATGTTACCTCTTGTCTAGATAACATTGCGTCTTATTTCCCCGATCCAGACATATCTATTTGTATTTAGGTACCTGTCATTAAAATAGAGTAGTCACCATGGTACAGTAGAGTAGTAAACACGACGACACATCAAGCTATGCATTTCCAGTTTTAACTGACCTCGCATTGTATAGGTTTTTCGTACTATGAGAAGTCAGCCTATTCTGGACATGTATAGCTTGATATGTCATCGTGAGTACTTCTCCTATCTCCAAAATTGACTTTCTTTATTTGATAGTCGTTACTTACCACCAATGACTAAAACGACTGGATGAATAAAGAGGAAGCGGACGAAAGCCATGAAACTATTCCTAGGGCAGCAGCTGATCTTGTATTTATAAAACAGGTAATTTTAAAATCGCGATATTACGTCATCAGGAATCTCAGTGTTTCCTCCTTGGCTGACTGCCAAACTCAATGGGATGAATATGAAAACTTTCACTCACAATCCATCCATCGAAACGATATCGTATTTAGGTCAGACCATCCATTTATAATGGGAAATCCATTAGGTACAATGAATATTGTGACTGAAATTTCGTTTATACAAATGTGGGAACGGATGTGAAGCATTTTGTATAGATATACATATCAAATATATATATGTACGAAATCCTTAATGCAAATGCATTAAGTGCTGTGGAAAAAATTTTGTTGAAAAAAGATCACGAAAAGGTATATGGTAAACTTTTTACGTTTTAACAAAGAATGTTACTATACCTACACGTCTAAACAATGAACGGTGATCTTCGACGGAAGGTCGCATGTACCTATTGGTGATTGTTTTTTGTTTTTAGTACCGGACAGGAGCAGTTATGTCCGACTACTGATTGGTCCGAATGATCACCAAAATTGTACTGCATACAAGAAGTCTTTTGTTAGTCGTAACAAGAGACCTTCTTGTATGCAGTAAAATTTAACCTATACTTAGTAAAAAAAATTCTCATGGTGGAAATTAGAATTTTTTTTCAAGAGGTTGTTGCAAATTTTCAGCCAGACAGTAACCACCAACACCATCAAACCATTCAGGACAATTTAGTCAAAACAAACGATAATTAGCGAGTACCAATTGAGTGAAATTGACACATCCCTCTGCCAACATGACGGCGGCGTTAGGTAATGAGTGTATTTAGCCCTCAAATGTAGTGTTTGATAAACAGTAATTTGGGTCACCGGGCCCTCAATTAGGGACGGAAAGACTAAAAGGTTACTCTTGTGTTTACATTCTAAAGCGATTCGGCGATTAGGGGCTCGCGTAATATTTTTGCAAGTTATAGGGGACCGGATTTACTGGATAATTTGTAAGTAGAAAAAGAAACATTATTTAAAAATATAATCACGCGGTTGGGTCAAAGGTCCTATGATGAAGTTATTGAGAATCCTCCTATATTCAGGTGAGTGATATTGCCTGGTTATTGAATCCAGCGGTATTGTTGCTCTGGCGCTACACTTTGCTATGATCATAGCCAAAGGATGCGGTGGAATCGTGAAAGATTTCAATGATTTCCTCAATCTCTAGACGCTCTATTTTCAGGTAACGTAAAGTATGAGTTTTTCTATTAGATTATTAGTAGTAGGAGGTAGGTGCCTACTATTGATTGTATTATTAATAGTAAAAGTGTCTTTCCGTATTCCGTGAAGCTAAATGGCGTCATTGGAATGAGTAAGCACCTCACTCTAAACGAACACTAGGTAATACTATTTTTTTTTTCGAGAAATAATGACAGCATTCATTATCTTGAAATATAGTTACCTCATTGAAGTCACTTTCTGTGTGCAGAACTGATGCGACTGTGCTTAAAATGGTGTCCATTGATGGGTATCTGCGAAATGAATAGATATCGTTTTATGAAAACCAAGAAGAGCAAAAGAGTGCTATCGATTAGTATAATCATAACAAAATAGTAAGAATAAAAAACTAAGATTTCAACTGTTTCAACAGTGAAACTGGAACATCGATTAGTTTGGTGATTGATGTCTGTCAAAATATACCTTACATAGCAAGCATTGCACCACTTTTAACACCACAAAAAACCGCGTGTTTGACTTGACTAAACGCGCTCTTTTGTTTCTTGGTGAATTCCGAACGCCAAATCGAGTTTTTTTTTTCATCAAAGTGCTAAACTGCATTTTTTTAATTTTTTTATTCATATCTAACAATTTTTACATTGTCGAATATTAAAAAAATTCATTCGTTTAAATCGCGATTTATTTGCCAAAAATGTAAACAAATACGAGTTTATGGAAAAATAACTTTAATTCCTACAAAATATAGTTCAGTTTACGCTACAACTTCAAACATTTTTATAACTTTTTCAATAGTGCTAGTCACTCTGAAATCAACTTAACTTCCATTAAAATAAAGTTGAGATTTGTTTAACTTGAAATACCATCAATTTGAAACATTAGTTTGAATAGTCTTATGTTGATTTGTTCCTCATTCACCTGACAGAAGATAGTCCCTTTTCGCCCCATAATTATTATTTTATTGTTAAAATAATACTCACATAGTACTCCATAATGTGTAATTAGATTTCAGAGCATCCATAACGATGTGTAGGTTATCGTAGGTTCTCAGGACGCTCGTCAAAGGTACCGTCTGATCTTGAGTTCTTATCGGAGTGTCGGTCATTGCAACTGATGCCAGATATCTGAAACATAGGTACGTGAGGAACGTGAGGAACTGTGTAGATCTGTTTAAAAAATATGCTAAAAAGATACTAAAGTCGCATAGAAATCAAAATAACAAATGCTTGAATAAGTTTTCGAGCATATCATTATCACTTTTAAAAACCGCCACTTGCGGAATTTCTTCATTGATTATTTTGTTAAATTAAAGTCCCGATATTTGCAGCCTATTTGTTTACCATTCAATGTTGTGTGAGTTTACTTAGAAACACTTTCCAGTACGACGTTCATACCTCTTCAACATCTGCTCATTCGAAGTGCAGCCCAGGGCATCTTCAATGACCCACACTTCGTTGGCTACGTTGGTGCTCAGCATGCGGTTCCATAAGAAGTCGTAGTCTTCCTCGTTGCCATGACGAAGTCCAGTGCAGTATACCACAGGACGCAAGCTTGGTGTTACCCTGGTAAAGAAATCAAAGATTTTTAGCAGAAGTGTTATGTTTTTGATCGCAAATGTCAGATATGCTTTGTGCTATAATTTCTGATGAATATGATATAATGTGGTTTACCAACGGCAATAGTATGAGTAATAAAACCTACAACCTTTTTAGTAACCAAAAAAACCTGGGGGTCTACTCCGAAGTAGTATCGGCCGAATGTTCGGCCGTTTCCTGCTACGTACGAAGTTACTATTTGGTTCGGTTGGTTCCGATCCTACGCTCTTACACTCTTTCGAATATTGACTATGGTCCCAACCCAACTGAGCCCATCCGAACTATTTTCACATTTTTCAATAATATTCGGTTTGGCCATGTGTCGGTCCGATCCGAACATTCGCACTTTGGACTTTGGAGTAGGCCCCCAGGATTAGTGAACTGCTGAAAAGCAAAAAACACTAAAGTTGGTTGAACTGTTAAACTAGTTCACAATTGGCAGCACACTCTTCGCATGGGCTAAAAGATCAGTTTAAAATAATTATTATTTATTTACTCAGATATAGCTATAGCCGATACATAGAATTGTTGAATTGTCAGTTAGTTTTTAATAATGATAAGTGAATTAGTCCTATGGGTGAGATTCCACTCAAGTGGGCTATCTAACTTACAGGCTATCATTTTCAGGATACACGATGGGACCTAACATTTGTATAGTAAAAGGTATCTTTACAAATCAGCCTGATAATATTAAACCATGGCATGACATGAATCTCTACTTTCATTTTGTACTCACTCAGTGCCATTCTGTCTCAATGCCTTGAATAAGGCAACAGTCTTCTCGACGCATCCACTGTGTTCTAGCTTACACGCGAACTCCAAAAGCTGCATGCGGTTCCTCAAATCTTCGAAACTGTCTGTGGCTCTTACTTCATAACCCAGGCTAGAAATTCCATAGTCTAAGTGACGCAGTATGAAGTCCTGAAATTATAATAATGGTATGTTATTAAATATACCCAGTCTGTTGAGAAGGGTTAGTTTGGACGAAACTGAAACTATTAGAGGTAGAAACTTGTTCTAAAGTTCTAACGAACCATGTCGTTTATAGTTAACTAGCTTCTGCCCGCGGCTTCGCCCGCGTGGATGTTTTCAGTACTGAATTGATGCCGACTCTTGACCAATAGATGGCGCTGTATGTCCGGTCCGGAATAAATTTTATTTTTTATTTTATTTTTTGTAATAAAAACTATCTTATGTCCATCCTCAAGTTCCAAACTATGTCTGTACCAAATTTCACACAAATCGGTTCAGTAGTTTAGGCGTGAAGCAAAGACAGACAGACAGACAGACAGAGTTACTTTCGCCTTTATAATATTAGTTTGGATAAAAACGGCATTCAAAGATTTTTGATTTAAAAGAGTGAGTCCATGGAGTTTCTCGCCCGTTCTTCTCCATATAAACCTACTACGCTTAGAAATCTTTCTGACTGACCAACTCCTTGGCTGTTCAAAAGTGCCTGTAAATGGTTTAATAAAAATAGGTAATTGTTTTGAGTTTGAGTTTTCATGTTTTGTCTAATGCTAAGGTAAATAATTATGTACAACTTCCCCACAATCATTGCAGAAGAATTGGTGGAAAGATAATTATTTAGCAAGAGTGTAAGACTCAAACTATCATAACATTTATGGATAATAAATTTTTATCTTCAATACTCAATATATCTATTGCTTCACGTGTGAACTTAGGTGGTAGGTTTTACAGAATACGATCATTGTGGACCCTGTGAGTACAGCAAAGTAGGAGAGACAAAGAGGGCTTTTATTTGACTACTTAATTATTATAATAAATATTGTAATTATTTTATAAAAACATGTACTTAATTTAAAATTTATCATTTAAATATTCAATGATATTATTTATTTATCATCGATGAAACTTACCTCAATGGAAGGCAAAGCTTCGGTATCTCCAAGATACAAGTGCCACACTCTACTGAAGCCCCGTAATGCTGCGTACCACACGGAGTACTCAGTCTCTCCCTGTAGGGAGTCTAAGGCACTGTACAGAGTGGCGAATGGTACTTCATCCGAGTACACGAATGCAAAGAGATCGTTTATAATCTGGAAATAAGAGTATTTTTTAGGTTTCTTTAATTATGACTGAAGCTGTAAAATTAAGTTTTTTTGTAAAAATTAAAGTATACATTTTTCGAGGTTTGTGTTTGGCATTACTTTACACCGTATTTAATAAGAGGGTAGCTTTTATAAGTTAATGTAAGGTTTGCACAGATCGTATCACGCTCATCGATCGGTCGGCGCATTTGCAAGATTTGACGAATTCTTGCAAAATGTAATATACAAAAAAAAATGAAATGAAATGTAGTAGCATTTCATTTAAGTAATTGTTTTTGTTTACAACATTTTTGGCTGTTACAAAAAAAAAATAAGCTAGCAATGTAGTATAAAAAAAAAGTTTATTTTTCAATATTATGTAAGTACTTATGCAAGTCTAGCGTTTGAATCTAGGAGTCCCTTTTTTATACACATCTCATAATATATTCATCTTAAGTCACGTAGATCTTACGATTAGTAACTCCCTTTATTAATTTTTGTGAGGGGTAACTTTGCCATAATACTTCGCGTTTATTATTAAGGAAGCCAGATATTACAGAACACCGATTTTACCATAACCATGCGACGGACGCAAAGTAATTTGCCGCTGCCCTACATATTTATTTATTTATATACCTACACCAGAAAAAAACACAAAAACAAATACAGTTTTTAAAACAAAACATAATGTAGGTACAATGGGCGGCCTTATCGCTTTCTGCGATCTACATCATATTTACTGTAAACAGCTATTATTATGTTTACAATAGTACAGTTCTTATACAAATACCTTGGCACGATTCAAAGGATGAATGACTTTACTGCTGTTTCCTTTCAGAGCTGATGTAATCACAGTCCATAAGTTGTCACCATAGTTCACTCTGTATAAACCTGTTAAAAATAACATTTTAAATTATAGTGAAAAAAACTGTTGTAAAGATAAATGTTTTACTTATGAAAACAATTTTATAGATAAAATATATTTTTAAGGAAATTTAAAGTTAGGTGTAAAACCACGCCCTAACCAAAGCAATGATCGCGCGAATATGCGATCGTCGCATTCATTTTGTTCAGCGAACCGTATTCGCACGTACGATCTTTTTGGTTAGGACTCAGTGTTCTAGCTATAGTGTTATTCTTGACTTCGGTCCGATGCACATGTTGTCATAGCACCTACAGTTGCTAATTATTGTGGTATAATCTATATGTATAATATTAACAATTATTATAATTAATTAAGTCACAGTTATAATGAACTAAATGAGTCAATCGAATAAAAGTGATTATTACTTTCTACTTTAAAACGTCCGATCCTGATCTAACTCCTACCTCCTCCGACCCCCCCCCCCCCCCCCTATTTACAAAATGGCATATTATAACATGAGGTTTAAAAAAAAAACACTCCCTTCTGGAGACTTACCGGTTTCCTGAACGTTGAAAATGGCCCAGCTGTGGTCTTGACTAATATTAGCAATTTTGAATTGAAAATCTTTTCCATCCATGATGAAAACTGGCTTGGTGTTTTCAAAGTCTGGGGCGGCTTGCGTGGTGTACGTTATCGGTATCTTGTACGTTTCATTTGATGAGAGAGAGCCATTCACGTAATAACGTTTCTGAAAAAATAAACAAAATTTAAGAGAAATATAAATGACGATTGACGGCACGGTTGGCGCAGTGGTTAAGCGATTGACTGCTGCGCTGCGTGTCGCGGGTTCGATTCCCGCACGGAACAAATATTTGTATGAACTACATGTATTTGTTCCGAGTCTGGGTGTTTTTCTATCTATATTATGTATGTATTTACAAAAAAAAATGTATATAAGTAGTTTATCAGCCATCTTGTTACCATAACACAAGCATTAGGTTGCTTAGCTTGGGACTAGATGGCGCTGTGTGAAATGTCCAGGGATATTAATATTATTATTAAACAATATTAGCCTATTTATGGCTGATTTTTCCATCGCCAGATAACGTCAATTTTATTCGAGGAATAAAATTGACGTTTGACAGTTTTTGTATAAAATAACTGTCAACATTTATAAATTATTCCTCGAATAATGTTGTTGAAAACTGAGTTGATTGATTGATTGACTTACCTGTGTCAAAGTAACAACTTCAGTCTCATAGTCAATGTACACTGTCAATACAGGATGGCCGGCCTGGGTGATCCATGAGCCCATGACTTCATCGATAGTAGAATCAGGGTAGGATGAGAGTGAGTTGTAAGCGCGAATTCCTTCGTTAAGACCGTGGTACAGCTTGTCTGGATAGCCAGAACTGAATGAGCTGTTAGAGATAATAAAAGAACTCATGAATAAAACATATCAATGAATATTCACCGAGCAATTACGAAATGAATAGTGATTACTGATGTGTATTCAGTATTATAACGACGAGCTGCGGATCGATTCTGTAAAAATCTCACCGTGAAAGGTGAAGTGAGCTGTTAATAGTGTCAATCCCTAGCATTAGTTGGAATGACAGCTCACTCCACGCTCACTTCACCTAAGTTTTCACGGTGACATGGTTACAGAATCGCACTGCTGGTACACAAGCGGTACAAATTTGTACCAGCTCGTCCCTAAGATGTAGTAGGATACGTAACAAATATTTTCCTTTTATCTTTGACATTGATTTCTTAACAGTAAATAGAATGCCTACTACCCGCATACTAGCCTTCTACATAATAATATGATCAAAAGCAAACATTCACAGTAAGAAAAGGCTATACGGAATTAAGGAATGAAATCTGTTTTGGCACACACCAAGAGAAACACATTAATTATTTGTGGTTAAAGACCATTATAATTATTATTAACATTTAAAATATTTAAACCCTATTTGAAAACAAACATGCAACTTACTTATTCGTCAAATAGAAGTTCAATCCATATTTGAACGCGTCATCCTGAATCAAATGATGCATCATTCTGATCACGGACCCAGCTTTCTGATAACTAATGGTTCCAAAATGGTCGCTGATTTCGGCGGGAGAGTTGACATTGTTGTTCGTGATTGGTGGAGAAGTGGGACTGTTGTCGGCATCGTAGGCACTGTATACTGATCCAATAACCAGCTGGTTAGTTGAGCCCACTTCTGGATCCACCTGTTGCAAGTATTTGCTGTGATTAATGTCATGTTTTCGGTTAAGGCCATAGAATTGTTTTCAAGTTGGTTTAGATATCGACAAAGCGTAGAAAATGAATGATCATTATTGAGTCATGATAATTTACAAAATTTGATTCATATGTTTTAATAGACGAACCGACACCAATCATACCACTTAAAGATAACAAAAATGGTAGACAAGGAGATACTTAGAAACGGAACGCCCACTCCACGATACACTGATTTTAATGATGAATTGGTCTCTAAATAAAACAAAGAACCAGAGCCACTTAATACATACAAGAGCAGTGATGTAATCCTGAAAGTAGTTAGCAAAGCCTTCGTTCAACCAGATGTTGCTCCACCAATGGCAGGTCACGAGGTTTCCGAACCACATGTGCGTGGTTTCATGGGCCACAATCTGTGCGACCCTGTACTTGAAGTAAGGCGTGGACTCCTCGGGAACGTAAAGCAATAAAGCCTCCCTGTAAGATTTTTAAATGAATAATCTGATAAGTAGTTTATCAGCCATCTTGTTACCATAACACAAGCATTAGGTTGCTTAGCTTGGGACTAGATGGCGCTGTGTGAAATGTCCAGGGATATTATTTATTTATTTATTTTTATTTATAAGAGAGAAGGTATCAGTTACGCCCATCAAGAGTAATGTCTTTAACACTTACCGTAAGCCCTGCATTAGACTTGAAATTTAGGTATTATTGTAAGAATATTTTTCTTGTAACAAAATTAAGAGCAATAGTATTCTTGACAAACTGCTTGTAAGGAAGACAGAAAGTATTGGTTGCGCCAGTCATCAAGCGTAATTTCAAGTACAAGAATAATTTCTTTTACTTGGATTTTAGGTATAAATGTAAGTGTTACAACCTCTTAACAACGTAATGACATGACAAAGACGGGTTACTTTTAGTTTCATAATGACTCAGCAATGCTCTAGAAACCATTTCGTACCTGTATTTAATAAGGCCCCAGTTCTCCATAGCTCCGGCTCTAAAATCAGGCAACGCGACATGATCCAACCTCAAATGGCTATTAGTTGAGTAGTAGTTGATACCAAAGTATGTGCCTAAAGCATCTACAACCTTCTTGCCAATTTGGAAGGCGTATGCACTCTGATTCTTCGCATCTGGTCGCGTGTAGACCCCAAACTCTTGGGTCCCGTTCTGGCTAAAGGCTGCAGCTTCGAACTCTGACACCATGAATGCAACTAGGTAAGTTGCCATTCTCGGCGTTTTGAAGAAGACCTCTCTGATATAGCCATTGGCCCTAGAATATATAATATAGATGTAATGTTTATATTCTTTTTAAATATAAACAGTATATTCTCTTGGTTTCTGAAGCTGTCTCCTACTCAAACAAAATGAGATTGCTTACTGTATTTTTTTTAACCTGTAACTATTTTATGTCTCTAATGAATAAAACAAATTGAAGAGAAAGGAAACCATCCGCTGATAGTTTGTAACTGTCAGACCAAAGCAAATACTTCTACTATAATAACTGCTACAATATTAGTATCGACGATGATTTCAATGGCTATACTCGATACTGACCAACATTTCAACTGTCAGCTATGCGACATCCAGCTCAGCACAGAATGCTTTGTAATGGGACAGTCACATGGTTGCCATAAGGCGAACTACACTTCGCGCGCTCTCTCTCGCATACAGCAGTGCGATTCTGTAACCATCTCACCATCAAAACTTAGGTGAAGTGAGCGTGGAGTGATTCCAAATAATGCAAGGGATTGACACTATTGACAGCTCACTCTAAGCTCACTTCACCTAATTTTTCACGGTGAGATTTTTACAGAATCGATCGGCTGTAGGTACTGCTAGTGTGTTACGCTATTACCAGGGAAGGAAAGAATGTATTTGTCTAGGAACTCACAAAGGTTCTGTCCTTTCCACTTCAGTATTGGATAAAGATGGCTGAAAGTTAGCAGGGCGGTCGATTCCAATTACGAACGTCGCTTTCAGTTCAGGCTCGTCGAAGCAAGGGAACACCTTTCTTGCGTGAGTCGGTTCCATTTGAGTAGCACCAAGCCATCTGGAATACACATCATGATTAGCACCTGGCCATAGTCTTTTTTTGAACTATGCTCTCCTTGGAGCTTTTAATCTTTGTGAAACTTTTGGTTACCGAAAAGAAAAAAAAAACTAAGAATTTCGTAGATTTCTGAAAAAAAAACCTTTTTTCAAAAGACATTTACAATGCACTACATAATATCGTAAGTAATGTTATTATACCCATGTACTATTAATGGAGACACACATTACGTAATTGGTTCTCTGCTATGGGCGAGAGCCTTTAGACGCAAATCTAGACTACGAGGAACAAGACATTGCATACCTCGGGGATCGAACCCAGGACATCGTCATGCAGTCGTCCTTATTAAATAACCATTAGAACAACGAGGCAGTCATTTAATTAACTTATAAAAAACACAATGTTTCACAGCATTATTTGGTATTGTTCGTCGAATCGTTGAGCTCCTCAAGTTCGGAGTTGAGCTGCATGATTTCTGACAAATGCGTGCACTGACTGGACAGGTCCACTCAGACATTTCAGACACCTATCTACATGGTCTTCACATGACCTGACCAAGATAATGTCTGGACTTTAAAAGAGTCTGTGACCTCTGAGTTTGTTTCGGCCTTTCTTCTCACAGTAGTCAGATAGGAAACGCGCATAACATCTAGTTAAAAAAAAATATGATTGACGTGTAAAAGTGTTTGTACAGACGCCAGCAGGTCAAGCTACCCGAAATTGTCAAATTTTTCCAATCAACCTTGAATCTTAATGCTATAGCGATAAAGTTGAAAATCTATTAAAGAAATTTGACAGATTGTAGTAGCTTGATGTGCTGGCGTCTGTACAAACCTATTTACAGAAAATAAATCATTTATCATTTATGTAAAACTCAAATGCTTCAATTTTATGAACAGAAATGATGAATCTACAATTTTCTAATCTAAGACATTCTGCAACAGTAAATATGTTTAGTATAAACCTTTATCTTCAGACTTTTAATACCAGCTTATGTTTATCGTCACTGAAACGGCCTATCCTCGCAGAAGATGAAGTGTTATTCTGATAAGAGATCTCAACATTATCAAATATGTTTGCTTTGGCATAGATGAGGTAATGTTACCTACTGAGATATTTTTCATACTTCTGTTTTTATTGCATCATGAACAGATATGGTATATTTTAAAGGCCAATTAAGTCTGAGGCTTGGTTCCGTCTGGTAGGATTCATTATGACTTGAATCGTTACGTTTTTTACATAAATTATCGCTAAGATAAGATTGCGACGAGATTTTGAACGTTTTTAATTACGGGCCGTCAGCACTAGTATTTCCATGGCGGTCTGGGCCCCAAGTCTGCTATTTTTATAAATTTGTCATTCCAACACGATCCCATTCCCATCCCATTGTCATTTTGCTTAAAGTTCGTAATCTGCTAAATTCTTAATGCCGATCATTGGTCGGTCAATGGTCTCGTAATAGAATTGTGTCATAATGACATTGTCGTATTGCCATTATTATAAAACCCGTTAGTAGAAATGATTTTCGAAAAACTACCACTACTTTATTTATGCCAGATTTCATTTATATATATTTTTACATATTATTTATTAGTGTTTTATACAAGTCAAGTGTTTTATGTAAGTCAGTCATTCATTTATCATTATGTACGAGATTACCACCACGATACCTACGACGACCACGATACGACGACACGGTACGATTACCTATGCCATTTCTTTCAATGGAGTATCAGTGGGACCACTGGAAAGTCATAATGACGCCATTATGTTAGTAGATTACCAAACTTGTCAAAATCAACAATTATGAAATCTATGATAGACCATTCTGACACTATTGTAATGGAAGACTTGGGGCCCATGTACACGACGCGTCTTACCAACGCGTTACTAACTAGTAAGTGATTGGTTTCGTCGTGTACGGACCGACGACGCCCTAAGCCGTACCCCACAGTAGGTGCCAATAGCGTGTAGTGGCTTAGTTTAAAAAAAAAATTAAGACCTTGGCTGGAGGCCTTAATTTATTAAGGCAACCATATATCAAGTCCGGTTATGCAGACGACAACCTCCTAGGTTGAACTGTGAGATAACATTCCCAAAAGAAAAAGTCTACGGAACGCCAATTCTAGTGCTGTGACATTTTGATAACTCATTCCCGATTGTTTGTCTATTATTCGATATTAATCCAACTGTTCCACATCGTCAAATAAATTTATTATCCTCATGATAATGTTCAAGTGCTTCACAATAGAACTACCTGCACGAGCCAAGTGTTCCAAGAGTGTTATAAGTAGATTTACAAGATTATTAAAGTAAAGAGTATGTACAGACGCCAGCACATTAAACTACTACAATCTGTCAAATTTCTTTAATAGATTTTCAACTTTATCGCCAAAGCATTAAGGTTCAAGGTTGATTGGGAAAATTTGACAGTTTCGGGTAGCTTGACCTGCTGGCGTCTGACTATCATATTGATGTTCATCATTAAATACAAGTATTTGTTTCTATCTCTAACAAAAAAAAAAACCTTAACACACCAATTTTTTGACGAAATAAAAAAACAAAAAAATATGTTTCAACTGTTTCGTCACTAACGTTTATATTTAAACGCTCAATCAAGCAAAACAAATGAAAATGGTGTAAGAATAGTACTTACTTTTTGACTCCATTCTGGAAATAATGATTCCTGTAGAATCCATTCAGATCAGTTCTTATTGATCCTTTGTACTTGATCTGCAAAACATACTCCGAGCCGGTTTCCAAATTGCTCACTAAGTTGATGTAAGCAAACGTATAGTTTGTATTAAATTCTAGACCATTTGTAGCAGTAAGTGCAATAGTATTCCCTGTATTGTAGACTGCAACTGCTATACTATCAGAACTGAAGGTAAGATCTTGCGAGTGAAGTTTGATCTGATTGGTGATAGCAGTAGTCGTGAACTGTATGCTGACAGTCCCGTCAAAAGTGAACTGGTTAGCATCACCAGTGTCAAAGTATGGAGTTATCAATATCTGGTACTCTGATGGTACTATTGGTGTGTTCAGCCGATAATTGGGGTCAGTAGCGAAGGCATCGTTTGATAGACATAAGCATGTTACTGCTAAAACCAGCAGATTATGAAACATGTCTGCAAAAAAAAAATTTGTCATGATTTGATTTAGGACCAGCAAAGGGGGTGTAACATTAGTATTTCTTCTTTAAGATAGAGGTAAGAACATAATGGTAGACATCGTGTGTACTGCGTTGGAGTATAGGATAGGTTTATATTGCAACAATCCTTTCGCGAGTTATAATAAACTAGCTGCGCCCCGCGGTTTCACCCGCATAAGTTTCGATCCCGTAGCAATATCGGGATAAAACGTATCCTATATGTTAATTCTGATTATAAGCTATCTGTGTGCTAAATTTCATTCAAATCCGTTCAGTAGTTTTTGCGTGAAAGAGTAACAAACATCCATCCATCCATCCAACTATACATCCATCCGTCCATCCATACAAACTTTCACGTTTATAATATTAATAAAAATCGTAGGATAATAATAATAATAAATAAAAGTTATAATAGAAGTAACATTAAAATATTAATGAAAAACCATTTGCCTAACCTAGAGATCAACCCCAGGATTCCATTGCGGCTACTATACTCATAAGACTACCAAAACTCGAAAATATTCAAACCGTCACTTACTCAATACTTGGGTAGAGTTACAGATAAAAATAGAAGTATCGATCACTCTTAAAAGTGACAGAAAGTATCTCTATAGATTAGTGACGGGCAATTGGTGATAACTAAATGATAATGATACTCCAATTCCCCGAGTAAGTAAGGGCTCGATAGTTTACGGGTACAAATTCTAAGTAAGACGCGCTAGTTTTAAAAGGATTCACCTGGTCAGCGGCCAGTGTAACTTTTACAAGTAAAAAATGCCAGTAACTTAAGCTTCAATTCAATGGTCACAGAGCAGTGGTAGCCCAGTGGTAGCGGCCGCGACTTACGAGTTGTAGGTCGTAGGTTCAAACCCAGACAGGCGCTTTACTTTGTGTAAATTATTTCATCACCACTGCTCTCAAAACGGTGAAGGAAAACATCGTGAGGAAACCGGCAAGTCCTAGAACCAAAAATTTGAAGACAAACATGTGACATCTGCCAACCCGCATTGGGTTCGCGTGGTAGATTATAGCCCACTCCCTCTCGAAGAGAGGAGGCCTGTGTCCCAGCAGTGGGAACATTATAGGCTGATTATGAAATTGCAGAAACTCTGAATGAAAACTGAGGGGCAATTCTCATAATTTTAAGACCGTTCACAGTCTGATCTCAGTCTCAATCTGTCAAAAAATACTTCTGATTTCCCTACATTTTGACAAGTTTTTGACATTTGTTTGTCGCTGCGATGAGACTGCGACTAGATTTTGAACGTTTTAAATTACGAGAATTGGCCTTCTGATATTTGTACCTGTGGGACATGTGGGACAATACGTAGCATAATCAGCATATAATGTTCCCACTGCTGGGACACAGCCGACACAGGTCTCCTCTCGGTGAGAGGGAGTGAGCTGTAGTCCACCACGCGGGCCCAGTGCGGGTTGGTAGATGTCACATGTCTTCGAATTTTTGGTTCTAAGACATGCCGGTTGCTTCACGATGTTTTCCTTCACCGGACAATACGTGCTCGTGTTATTATAATAATATGTACATTATCAGCCTCCTGTCTTTATCTCAATTTATTTTGGGTCGGCACAGAATACCTCTTTTTCCATACATCTCAATCAGCCGTTATCACCCCATATACACCCCACACTTAACACACACACCACAGTAATTCACACACTCACACCCTGTCAAAGCACCTAAATCTCTTGTCATCATAATAGTTTTAGTTAATTAGTTTTTATTTTTATTTATATAAATATTTTCTTATACACTGTACTCAGGTTCTTTTGTATTTTTTACATAACTTCAAACGTGTACCTTACTTGGGAAGGGACTGGACCCCACGACACAGGGAATCCTAGTGTGGGATCCAGGGAATTTGATAAAACCTAGCACCTAAGGCTCATTGTAATTTACTACTAGTCTTGTTTTTTTCTATATGTACCGTGCTTCTTTTCTGAACTGAATAAAGAAAGTTTTATTTTTTTATCTCAGTAGTCACGTTCTTCCAATAATAATAATAATAATATAATAATAATAATGTTTATTTGCCAAAAACAGTTTACATTTCCTTAAAGTCTACTCTAATAGCTAGGTTTACAATAAAGAAAAAAACAAACAAACTAAGACGCAAAGGAAGAATGTTGCTTATGAACTCCACACTAGGTCGAGCCTGTCTCGTGGAGTCCATGGGTGGTATTACCATAATTATAGTGAACATGCGCATTACATTAACAAAGGATTTTTCAGAGGCATATGAAAAAGCGTTAATTATTAGGACAAATATCCTCTTACACAATCCAACCATCGTTTCTTTGATCTCCTTCTATCCTGACAATAATTATAATGTTATTAGCTTTTGCCTGCGGCTTCGCCAGCGTGGAGATCCTATGTAGGTATCCTATGTTAACACATAGGATACTTTTTATCTACCAGGTTATAAACTATCCATACACATCCATTTTAACTACCTTTCATCCAAATCCGTTCAACCGCTTTTGCGTGATTCAGTAACAAGCATTCAAACATACAAACTTTCACATTTATAATACTCTATATACTCGTAAATATATACAGGAAAATGTTTTAACCAGTGCACAAATTGTAACCATGAATTCAGCATATGAGTCTTTTTATCTAATCTAATCTAACTGGCCTATAATACCTTACTGTAGGGCAAAGGCCTCCCTCTCTCTTTTCCACACAATTTTGTCCTTTGCGAGTCAGGCCTGCCGGCCAGTTCCTTCGGTAGGAGGCAACCGCGTCCCACCATCTTCAGCCAGTCTTTTTAAGACTAACGAAAAATTTCTACGCAAAGAGATCTAGAATCATATGCGGAATCCATGGTTACAGTTACACTGGCAAAAAAATATCTATATAAATAAATATATATTTAATATATATTTATTGTTATTGTATTTGATGAATTACAAAATATTTAAAAGATATAAATTAAATGAACTAACCTGCCGTGTTCACGAGTATCTGTGCAAACTGTGTAGCAGATATTTGTAAGTCGTTACTCTGCGACTGATAAGCGTCATCTTAAGTGTAGTGTTTGCTATCACTCATGATAGTGCACCACTCGTCTTTTGTACTAGTCATGTTTTATGGGTTTTACCGTTCAAGTTAGAAGTGTAATTAGTTTGTTACAATAAAACAAAAGAAAACAGATTTTATCAGCTCACACTTGATAATACTACAAGCGGTCGTTGACCCCCAAAAAATACTTCAACTTTCTACTCCATCATATTTGCAAAAGTCTTGCTAGCTAATTTAATTTGATTCAGAGATAACGAATTGACGCCACGGTTAGCGCAGTGGTTAAGCGATTGACTGCTGCGCAGCGTGTCACGGGTTCGATTCCCGCACGGAACAAATATTTGTATGGCCTTCAAGTAGTTGATCCTGGTCTGGCTGTTTGTGTATGTGAGTTTAAATGTTTGTAAACGCACCCACGATACAGGAGAAATTCCTAGGGTGGGGCAACGGTTTTAATAAAAAAAATAGGTAAGTACTCGTTCCAAAGATGCAAGTGCAAAACTCTGTTGGTTACTCTTGTCCTGATATTATATTTATGTTATTTCGGCTAGCAACGTTGCTATTTATTTTTTTGTAGTAATTTTACAGGGCTTTGGTTTTGTAAAATTGTATTATAATACACACTTGTATTATCAATACCGTATCCTAATTAGATTTTGTTCCTTTAACCCTTCGTAACGTGGATCCATGCGAGACACAATGACTTTTTAATTGTTTCTGTCACTTCGACATTCCACCGGTTAAGAGCAAATTATATTCAATGACTGATGAACGGACGACCTTAAGAAGGGCTGGGACAGACTTGATGCGGAAGGCGGAGGACAGGGTGTTGTGGCGCAGCCTGGGAGAGGCTGATGTCCAGCAGTGGACTGCGATAGGCTGAGTTGATTGACTGATGAACAATATAATATGATGAACAAACATATTATAAATATATACATTACCAACAATTTTACTATAACTAGATCATTACTCTCTCTCTATCAATCGACATATACATCTTGACATAAGATTAGAGCATAGATATTTGTATTTCTATAAAATATATTAGAGTGATAACATTATACAAAGCGTTTAATATATTTTAATTATATATATATTTTTTTTAAACGTTGCCCAAATTAGGAATTTCTCCTGTATCGTAGGTGCGTTTACAAACATTTAAACTCACATACATAAACAGCCATATGCGGCCATATATTATTTAACGGTGGATATCTATCTATCTATCAAGTGTAGATATTGAAAACTGTCCAAAATAGGTGAAGGCTTAAACTTACATCGCAATATTTGATTTGACGCAACCGATTGTATGTATTCTTTAAATTATTTTCATGCCAATAGTATAAAGTATTTTGAATAAAGTGATTCCCGAAATGCCAATAATCCTATTTCCTACTACAAATTATAAACGTGAAATTTTGTATGGATGGATGGATGTTTGTTACTCTTTCACGCAAGAACTACGGAATGGATCTGTATGAAATTTGGCTCACCGATGGTTTATAACTAGGATTAACATATAGGATACTTTTTATCCCGGTATTCCCACGGGATCGAAACTTATGCAGGTGAAACCGCGGGGCGCAGCTAGTCTGATATAATCATAGGGTCCTAAGAAATCAAAGAATAAAGCCAGTGCATATAAAGCAGGCAAAAATGTAGACACTATAAAAAAATCCTACAAGGCTTTATAAAATAAACCAGCATATTACTGTCTCACTGCCTTTGCCTCAGGGCAAAGGCACCCATGAGCATTAATCACCACATTTGCCCAAGACGGGTTGGGAATTCCAGACTTATAATATGCTAGCGGACCCGGCAGACGTTATCCTGCCCGAAAAAGCACCGCCCGCGCCAGTGCCCGGCAGACGTTGTCCTGCCCGAAAAAGTAACGCCACCTCCCGGGTCCAATTTGTTACATACAAACCTTGTCCTCACAATAACAAACAAAAAAAAAGAATTATCCAATTTGGTGCAGTCGATCGGAAGTTATGCGCGTACATACATTTCGGTAATTCATTTTTATTTATAATAGAAGATCTATTCTGTAAAATCTCACCGTTAAAACGTAGGTGAAGTGAGCTGTCAAATCCCTAACATCAGCCGATCGATTCTGTAAAAATCTCACCGTTAAAAGGTAGGTGAAGTGAGCTGTCAATAGTCTCAATCCCTAGCATAAGTTAGAATGACAGCTCACTCCACGCTCACTTCGCCCAAGTTTTCACGGTGATATATTATGGTTACAGAATCGCACTGCTAGTCGAATGATAGCTCACTTTAAGCTCACTTCACCTTAGTTATCCCGGTGAGATTTTTACAGAATTGACAGACGGGTTTCTTCGCGCTGTTTTCCTTAACCGACGTCAGTAACGTCCATGATAAACTCAGAAAAGACATATGAAATGAAAAAGTCACATTGGTTCTTGCACGGATTAGAATCCACAACCTCGTTCATGAGAGGATAGTCCGTAACCATTGGGCCATCACGACTCTAGGCTTATTGTCACATAAATACAAAGGATTTTAAAACCAAACCAAACAATGACAATTCAGTAGAAATTTTATTTATTAATTTTTACTCATATATACAAAATTAATTACCCTTTTACTTATCTCTAAATAGCATACCTATAAAATAGTTTGTGCCAAAGCGGTGACAGAACTCCCGAGAGAATAACGACCTTACATTACGCACTGTTTCAACTACCGAGCAGGTTAATTGCAAAACACACTACAGCCGATCGATTCTGTAAAAATCTCACCGTGAAAAGTTAGATGAAGTGAGCTTAGAGTGCGCTGTCAATCCCTAGCATTAGTTGGAATGACAGCTCACTCCACGCCCACTTCACCTGAGTTTTCACGGTGAGTTTTTTTTACAGAATAGACCGACAGTATTCAATAAGACAGTTCAAGAACATTCATTGCGTTATTTATGTTGTTGAGCAGACAAACTTTCAAACATATGCAGCAATGAATTCAAATCATTATAGCAATATCTTTCAAAGTGATTCAGACTGTGATTGAAAGTGTACTTAAGTTACGGCTACATTGTCGCGATAAAGCGAGCAACACTTCACGCACTCTCTGTTATACAGCGAGACGTTGAGCGGTGTGTGAGAGAGTGCGCGAAATGTAGTTTGTACTTTATTACCGTCCAATTATAAATTCACTAATCACATTATTTCAACAGCATAGCGAGCGCTGTCCACAGCAAAAGCATGGTTGTTGGCATGAAGATTGCTGCTGAATTAGGATCTACTGTAGTAGTTACTTCTGTAGTCACTTCTGTAGTCGATTCTGTAGTCGATTCTGAAGTTGATTCTGAAGTCGATTCTGTAATAGGTTCTGAAGTCGAAGCTGAAGTTGATTCAGAAGTCGATTCTGTAATAGGTTCTGAAGTTGATTCAGAAGTCGATTCTGTAATAGGTTCTGAAGTCGATGCTGAAGTTGATTCTGAGGTCGATTCTGTAATAGGTTCTGAAGTCGAAGCTGAAGTTGATTCAGAAGTCGATTCTGTTGTATCTACGTCCTGATTATCAGCGGCCGTTATGATCAGTTCAGCATTATCACTACCCCACTGCATAGAAGCCCTGGACGATCGTATGGCACTGATACCTACCGAAAATTCAGGAATAGTATCCTGGTTAGCGTTGAGCCATGACTCCATCTAGAAACAGAGACGATCCTTTGTTAATACTTTTTGTAAATAAATAAAAACTGTAGGGACATACGCAAAATTAAATGCTCATTTTTTTAAATCTTAGTGTTGATTTGTGGTTTGCAACATTCACATTTCTAAATGCAAGAAAATCTCTGCCAGTTTTTGTAAAAGCAACTTTTTTTTTTAAACGTTGCCCCACACTAGGAATTTCTCCTGTATCGTGGGTGCGTTTACAAACATTTAAACTCACATACACAAACAGCCAGACCCGGAACAACTACTTGTAGGCCATACAAATATTTGTTCCGTGCGGGAATCGAACCCGCACGGAACTTGTGAGCTGATCCATGTTACCGGCGAAACCTGGACCTCTGTTGTCCAGGATTTCGTAGTTCAGGGATCGAAACCACTTTGATGGAACGTGTACTGAAGATTTGGAAATAAAATAATAATGGCACGTATGTGATTTTAATAAAATCTAATAATAGTCTATGGACTCAACAATCATTGTGCCGATAGTCGTGACAGCCAATGGGAGCCCCGACCAACACCTGCCGGTCGATTCAGTAAAAATCTCACCGTGAAAACTCAAGTGAAGTGAGCTTGATGTGAGTTGTCAGTAGTGTCAATCCCTAGCATTATTAGGAATGACAGCTCACTCCACGCTCACTTCACCTAAGTTTTCACGGTGAGATGGTTACAGAATCGCACTGCTGAGGAGGCTCTCATTGGGCAGCTGGATCAAGGGATTGATTCAGAAAGCGGCACTTCTCAGATTTGGATGAAATTTGTAACACAGATACCTTATAAACAGGAATAACACATAGGATACTTTTTATCCCGATTTTCCCATAGAATCTAAACTTATGCGGGTGTAACCGCGGGGCGCTGCTAGTAATCTATAGCTGATTAATTGATTAGATTGATTGATTGGCAAGTTGTTATTTAAGTACTGTCGCGGGTTCGATTCCCGCACGGAACAAATATTTGTATGACCTACATGTATTTGTTCCGAGTTTGGGTGTTTTTCTGTCTATAATATGTATGTATTTACAAAAAAAAAAATGTATATAAATAGTTTATCAGCCATCTTGTTACCATAACACAAGCATTAGGTTGCTTAGTTTGGGACTAGATGGCGCTGTGTGAAATGTCCAGGGATATTATTATTATTATTTATTATTAAGTACAGTTCATTATAATTGTATTTTGAACAACGTATGATACGTGCGTTTCATAGGAGGAGAGTTAGTTTTACAATTTTCGTGTTTGTTGATATTCCAAATGTATAATTTGTTTACTTACTTCCGTCAGGCCATCTGCGTCCAAATAACCAGCAATGTTGGAGAGAACGTTGTTGAACCACGCTGGGAGAACGACACTGCAAACGTCAAATAAATCTTTATAGTCTATGGTAAAAACACCAAGTCGGACAAAATTAAAAATATAATTTAGTATCTAGCATTGTACTTTGACACAGCTATCTATTGCAGTACTATTATACACTGCCGAGCAATGAAAAAGTTCCACCCACAAAATGCCGACAAACACCTTAATATCTCCTAAGACATATAATTTAAAATTTGAACACAATATTTACGTTTTTAGTTGGTAATATTCTGATGTACTTCAATATTGCAGACGGCGTCATTAAGCTAACCTTTCCCGTTTAGGAGTAATTTGGTGCTGTCACTGGAACTTTTTCATTGCTCGTGAGTGTATAAAAGCATAATTATCATCTGTCTCCATTCATATATTTTAAAATCTTCACTTTTCTCTTCAACAATATTAGATTAACATATCATTTTGTTTGAAAAACTGTGATACCCTGAATGCGGTAAGTATCATCATATTCCTAGGTATACTTAGCCATATTTTACTACTACTAATAGCCTGTATTATTCCACTACTGGGCAAATACCCCAATGTCTTTCAGCTCTTTCGATCTAGGGCTCGTCCCACCATCTTCTTCGGGTTCTACCGCGACACCCTTTGGGTTAGTGGTGACTTTATCCCACAGCACATTGGGTATACAGCAGACATAGTCAGCCTAGTCCCACTTTAACTTAGCGACTTTTTGAGCAACTTTAGTAATCTGTGTTTTTTTTTTTATGTTATAAACTAGCGCTTGACTGCGATCCCGCCTGATAGAAAGCAGAGATGCAATCGTTGATGGTAAGCGCACTAATTTATTCGGAGCGCAGTGCGGTGTTGTTTATTTATTTAATGAATAATTATACAAATGAAAGTGTCTTACGCAGTTCTGATGGCGGCAATGTTATTCCTGAAGAACGGCAGAGCGAACCTAGCGTTGGAACGGTCTCCCATATAGAAGAAGGTGAAAGCGTTGACTCGGTCTTGAGCCTTCACGAACGCGTCATTCAAGATGTTCTGCAGATACCTGATATCATATAAAAAATAATTAATAGATGAAGTTCTAAAGTAAAAATTTACAGTTCAAGAAGACATCGACTACCGTCAAGCGTTTACAGACTACGATTCCATATATACGTCTAGCGTTTTTATTCATGACGTTTCATGAATGTAACAAGTTAAATAAAAGCTTGTAAAAACGTGAAATCCTCCGAGTATACACTATACTCGTACATTTTGATCGTGCAGGTATTGATCTTATAAATGGACCACCTGTTTCTTTTTTTAATAATCGACGAAAAATTTCAAAGCTAGGCTTGCTTGCTAAGCGTCTAGAATCATGTACTGAATCCAAGGTAAAAGTTTGTCACGAAATCCCTTTCACCGTGCATTCACAGGTTTCATCTTATTTTCGTAAACCATGTGGGCCTTTTAAACCTGTAGATCTTTTTCAGTTCCAGTAATATCGTAATCATCATTTTTCATGCTGCTACAAGGATCGATGTTGGTAAACATTTTTGCATTTGTTTCGTGAAATGTCCGTTGAAATGTATTTAAAAAAACAAGATGGCGGCGTTAGTTCTGATTTTGTCAAATTAACCTTGTAGAGCAATAAAATTTATGTCAAAATCACAAAGACACTCACTGTTCCCTAGCTGCATCATTGGTGGTGCATCCCAAGGCTCTGAGCATAGCAACCTCATCTGCCTGATTGTTGGAACTCTGACGACGATCATTAAGGAAGGTCCATTCTGCATGACCACCGGCACGGAGACCCTCACAGAACACGTGACGTCTCAAATTGGGGTTGACCCTGAAAAAAGGATAATGATTGGTAATAATAAATTCCGTGAAGGACAGAAAATGCAGAAGAAACTCATATAATTATGTATTATGTTCCAGTTTTATATTGTATTGTGCTGCAATAGGGAAGACAGAGTATGTAGGTATGTAAATGAGATGAATGGTGAAAAGCATCGATTTATTACTACAGGTTCTATAATGGTAATGGTAAAACTATATTAAAAATAATGTAGGCCGTTATAAATACAAAGGTATCATGCTGTTGATTCGGTAGTAATCATTCAAAGAAGATAACAGTAATAGCTTTAAAGTCTTCGCTCAGAAACCTAAGAAAATTAATAACTGCAAAACTAAAAAGATTTTTAATTGTTTTTTTTTTATCATAATTTAAAAGGCTTCGTCATAAAAACATTAACCTTTTTTTTTAATTGTTATATTAATATGTGTCATATAATATACATGAACCCTTAAAACACGGTGAGATTCTTAAAACTTGTACAACAAAATATTGATGTTCGCTATGGGCCGGCCCAATTTCCTCTTGACTTTATTAAGCCGTTACTCTACATGATTAGACTTTTATCATTAGAGCGATGTACACATTGTAAATAGCAGTCAGTCACGCGATATTGATGGTCTTATGTGCTTTGGTAATGTATGTTTCATCGTCTTCTTTAATAGAATATCCATTCGCGAAAATCTTAATTGACGCTTGCATTGCCTCTTAGATCGATAGAATACTCTTTATTGTACACCATACAAATTACAGAACATAAATAATATAAATACAATTTTACAAAGGGTGACACAATTGGCGGTCTTATCGTTAAGAGCGATCTCCTCTTAATGCAATTAATCTATCTATAACTCAAACTCCTAATTAACTCAAGACAATGTTCATGTTCTTTCTCCAGAATCAGCTTACTGACAGGTTATTGTTATTAGTATTAACTTATTTATGTATTTTACTTCAATGGTCCTAGTTTTTCATGTGACTCAAGTGACAGCTATGTGACCAGAACCCAGCTATGCATAAATATGTAAGCTGTCACGCCCTTTATGCCTGGAGGCTTTTATTTAGGTAGTAAGTTTTTATTTCCATTTGAATTAATTATTTTTCAGCTTGAGTACGTATAGTTTTTATTATATTTGTTGGTATATTGGCGTGGCTAGCTGACATATTTTATGGCAAATAATTTAAGTTTCTTGTAATGTTAATGACTGAACATAGGTTCCTAGTATTGTATACATGCACTATATTCTAACTGAACAGACAGCTGTGCTGCTGGGAAGTTTGTTCCGCCACTTCTTCTTCCCAGCGATAGCACTAGGAAGTGGTGAAGGGCGGGCGTTTTTGGGGGACTGTCTTTTGTAATTTTGACGTTCGAAAAGTGCTGACTCTCAGCCTAATTTGAATAAATGACTTTTGATTTTGATTTTATACTATATTATATTAAAGCTGATGAGTTGGTTTGAACGCGTTAATCTCTGAAATTACCGGTCGGATTTGGACAATTTATTGAAGGCTATTTAAGACCACGCTAGGTTCTTTAGGAGTCGGTTCCTAAGCTAAGCGAAAACGAGCGGGCGGACAATGCCATGCGACGGGATGGGTCGGGGGAACAAGAAATTTTACACAGACGAAGTCGCGGCAGAAAAGCTAGTGTTATAATTATATCAATTTTAATAATATTTATGTTTATCTTCTGGATGCGGAAGGCGGAGGACAGGGTGTTGTGGCGCAGCCTGGGAGAGGCCTATGTCCAGCAGTGGACTGCGATAGGCTGAGTTGATTGATTGATGTTTATCTTTCCACCTTCCTTTCGTCTCAAAGTTTTTAAGAAAAACAATATTTTTATGGAAATGTAATCCATCATCATAAGGAAGCCTTGTTCCAACCACCAAAAAAAAAGAATTCTTCAATACTTTGGAGTCTAAAACTATGCTTAAAAATTATACTAAAATAAATTCTTACGTATTGGCGTTATTGGTCATGAAAGCTTGGAACTTTGCTACGGCATTGGCCACACATCCTTTATGCCTGATGTTGCAAGCGAAGGAGAGTAGGTAGAATCTGTGCATGGTCCTTGTGAGAGGTTCATTGGCAACCACGTCGTAACCAACGTCAGCGATCACAGCCTCAAGATACTCGTAGAGTATAGCCTAGAAAATAAATAAAATTAGTGAAACTACAGAATACATAGCAGCATCTAAACCGCCACGCATCATACTGAGGTCACGTAAAATCCTGCATCACGCAAGCAGAGTTTACCGCGCAACTAGCATATACGTAATGTATACAATGTCCCGACATCAATCGTCGGGCAGTTGTAGCCCACCAGACAGAACACACGTCTGGTCGGAGGATCCTCCCTTTTCTATGGAGAATGAGTGAACTTTACATCCTGTTCCTCATACCTCTATAGGCTAAGCGTTGTTTTGGAAAAATATTGGAGACCATTATTTCAATAGCGACTTCCAAAACGACAAGAAGATTATTTCAAGTGTTCTTCTTATTTTGGTCACCAATCGGTTTGCCGAGCGTGATCATCTCTGAGTTTGTTTCGGTTTTTCTTCTCAGAGCAGTCAGTTAAGAAAAACCGAACCCATCCAATTTTAAAACAATATTTTATTTTGAGGTGTAAAAGTGATTTTTTGTATCAATTTACAGAAATAAATATCAATTATTAATATGGCTCATGAGGTATATAACACAGTGGCGTTGTAGCTACGATAAAATTAAAAATGACTAGAATAGAAACTTCAAACTCATATTAAGATTATTATTGTCAATACGTACCTACTATATATATATTTCTGAGTTTCCAAATCAGCATGAAAATAGAACGGGGAATTATTATCTTGAAACTGTTCTATGTACGGTCAATGAAATTATTTGTTACATAAATTAACCGTCGAATGTTGACCTATATCAATTTGCCATGTTATAGCCTTATCATACAACTGTCAAAGAATAGCAGTTTTGATTTGAATATACGGACAATTTAAGATGGTAGTAAATTTACTAGACAATTAATTTACTTTACCTAATATTGTAACTCGTAAACTTTTTTTCCGATCACTATTTGGTTCGGGTGCTGAAGACGCAGACGCTCTATTTTCTTCTATACTCAATAGTCTACTCACATCAAAGACAGCCAATGTTTCGGGAAGGTGCAGGAATTGGTTTCTTAACCAGTTGAAGCCACTTATAGCTGGGTACCAGGAGTAGAAGCTTGTGTCCTTCTTCAAGAATTCAAGAACACGGAATCCGAGTGCATACGACATCTGCCCAGAACGCATGAACGCGAACACGTCGTTGACGATCTATAATCAAAATAATAATTTGTTGGGTTATAATAAAAGTAAATTATATACTATATACTATTCTATTTTTCTCTATGGCAATGGTGCCGATGTCGACAATTCTGCCAATGTCAGAAAACAAAACTGTGATATGAGAAAACAAAACTTGAGAGGTGTCAAGGGACACCCGGATGGAACGAAGTATAACTGGCTTGCTTTCTATAAGAGAGAGAGAGAGACAGACAGAGAAACACGCGCACGCCGCACGGCTTACAACTATAGCAAAAAGTGTCGTTCTAACTTTTGGTCGTCTAGCCTCCTTTCGCAACGCGCGATAAGGAACTTCATTCCAAAAACAAAATGAGAAAAAAAAAACCCTAAAGTTCTAAATCCATTAATAAAACTTTGAATTTAATGTGAAACTTGTTGACGGGTATTATAAGGGTAAAGCCAAGGTTTGGGTGTAACTTTAGGCTGTTTTGCGTGATAAAAAGCACCTTTCTGCTTACTCGAATTTGGCCACTGCACCTGCCATTAGGTTAGCAAGCTCTTTTTTGGAAGGCTCAGCAAATCGTAGCACGGACATTTAAAGTAAAATATTAACAAAATTAAGTTAAAACCGCCTTCAAAATGACCAGACTTTCAGAAGTACCTTTGTTTTTTGTGTTTTTTTAAGTATTAGCTTTTGCCGGTGGCTTCGCCTACGTGGAGGTTAGAAATTATCCCCAGGGAATGTACATTACCGGGATAAAAAAGTTTCCTTTGTTCTAACCCAGGTCTATCCGTGTATCAAATTTTATTTAAATCCAAAGGTTACAGACAGACAGACGGAGTTACTTTCGCATATAATAATAACGTCATTATACAGGATTAATTTTTATTCAGTGCGCAAACTTTGACAAATTAAACTTAAATGAGTTTTATTAAACACCTATTTTTTATTTTGATAAGTCTTAGTACAAAAAAATAAAGTTATCGCTAACGAAAGATGTCTATTTTGAAATTGATTTTATGGCCACTACGCGCCGCCCGGCGCGGCATGGCGAAGCGCTCGGTCGTTTTTCGTGGGCGTGGGTAGATAGATATTTACGTGGGTTACATACAATGTAGTAGTTGTTTAATGTAGTTTAATTCAAACCTGATAAAATCAGCGATCAGTAATCGCTGATTTTATCAGGTTTGAATTAAACTTTTTTAAGATTAGGCCGTGATCTGAAGTTATTAGAAGAGTAATTCCAATTTTTCCTTCATACTTTCATGGGCTTAGGACCATCAAAATGCAGAAAATAACGCATTAATCAATTAAATTAAGGCACTTTTTAACGATACCTTGGGCTCGCATTCGAGGTATGCTCTCCCTAGCATACATTCTGCGAGCTGCTCGTAGGCTTTCACCACTTAACAAATAGACTCGCACCATCTCATAGAACTCGCGGTTACTAAAATCCGACACCATAAGTACGACACAACGCGGGGGTTGCGCATTGCGCGGGAAAGCGACTGGACGTGACGTAACGACGACCGCGCACGCGCATGCGACGAGCAGACTGTCGAGCCGAACGGCCGGCCGGCCGACGCCGCCTGGCGCGACCCTGCCGCCCGGAAGGGGGTTTCCCCCCCCCTGCACCATCACTCGTAAGCCGTACGGCGCCCGCGCTCATTGATATTATTACGAATAGATAGTGTCCATATTTTGCTGATTTAAAGTCGGATAAAAAAATATAAAAAAGTTTTGAACAAATAATGGAAATGTGTTCTATTACTGATACAGAACCACCAAAATTTTTTTGCGCATTGCTTAAAAAATATTCCTGTATAGCATGTATTTTTAGGATTTTTAGGCACAGACTTCTGAAACTGTAACCAGTTTTAGTAAAGGCTAATTTTTCCAACGCTAAATTACTTTTTCGGAAGAATAATTTTGAATTTTTGACAGTTCTTCCATACAAAAACTGTCAGACGTCAAATTTATTCCACGATTAAAAATTATCTGTCGATTGAAAAATCAGCCATTAATCTATAAAAAAACATGTGGTTTCATACCTGTGCTCTGTTCAAATGATGGATGGTGGTATGATCTGTATTCAGAGCATTCGCGAGCAACCGCCAGTTATTTTCGTCGTAGTTGACACGGTAGATACCTAGAAAAAAACCAAAAGTTAATATCGGATCATATCACGCTTATATTTCACGAAGGGTATGGCAGAGTTCTATACCTGTAGTAGTAAGTAAGGATTCTGTTCAAAAATATGTACATATTCGGTGCAAAATTATCCAGCTATGAAAGAGCTCCAATCATCACCTTGTTGCTCTATTTTGATTATGCAATAAAAGTTTTTTTTTTTTATACTTTACCTAATACTAACTTTTCCCATATTGCGCCAGTTATGTTCTATCTCAATTAAATTTCATTAAATGAAATTACAAATATCTTTTTAAAGAAGCCTTTTTAAGTACTACTTGCTTTGTTAGATTTGATTTGTAAAAGCTGTAGAAGCGTTTGCCAAAGTTAATGAATATCTTAAAAAACACGATGTATAATAGTCCTCTTGTCCGTTTTTGGTCATGGCGATCATTTTCAGCGAAGACTAGCCATGGACTCTGGAAATATTATAGTGCACCAGGTTGTGCGCAAACACAGGTGCTCTCTCTCGTCCGTCACTGGCATAGTCCGATGGGATGGTAATCTGACACGGCCGGTCAGTATACCACCGAGGCCGTTTGTTACTATAAAAATCTTACCTTTCTGTTGAACGTTGAATATGACCCATCCATTTACTGGTGCGTTATCGATGGAGTCAGTCTTTGTGGTCATGACTTTGGAAGGCAGTAGGTTTTGCCAGTTAGGGTTGCTTTGACTTGTGTAAGTCAGGGGCAGAGGCCAAACTTGCTCGGTCGGTGTGGCGGTGGAACTGATGAAGAACCGTTTCTGATGGTAAAAGAACATGAAGCATAATAAAATATGTACGTATAATAAGTACACAAAACTGTTAATTTGTTTCCTATTATATATAATCCAATAATAATTATGTTCAAATGAATATATGCAGTACTGCACTGCTTTCAGCAATTAGTTTTGGCGTACAGTGATTATTTTTTTAAACTGAACTGAACGTCGGTTGCTGAGTGAACACCTGAACGAAATGATTACCTGTTCAAGATCAATGCGACCAGTTTCTGAGTTGACGGTAACTTTGAGGACTGGGTATCCTTGTTCTTCTACCCAGTATTTCATGAAGTTAGAAATATCGAAGGTGGGGGAAGGTACACCATCTTCCGACACTGCTTTGGCAAAGGCACTGTAGAGGTCTGCTGGAAAAGCATGCTGGTAAGATCTGAAAATAGAAATTATTTTCAAAAACCACAGTTTACCCATCAATTCGCAAAGGGAATTGCACAATATCAAAGCTCATAATAAATTTAGGTTAATTTCGAGGAAGCTCATTCCAAAGAAGAAGTAAGACTGAGCCATAGGGCTATATGAGACCTGTTCAATAGCAGCTCTGGTTCTGAACATTGTGGATGATATTTAGAAGCAAGTTAATAAAAGTGTCAATGATCATATTTTCATTTCTAAAATTATTTTATGCCATTTCTTCCCACTAAAAGGGGTGAAACGTGCACGTTTTGGGAGCTGCGTGTCGCGGGTTCGATTCCCGCACGGAACAAATATTTGTATGACCTACATGTATTTGTTCCGAGTCTGGGTGTTTTTCTATCTATAATATGTATGTATTTACAAAAAAAAAAATGTATATAAGTAGTTTATCAGCCATCTTGTTACCATAACACAAGCATTAGGTTGCTTAGCTTGGGACTAGATGGCGCTGTGTGAAATGTCCAGGGATATTATATTATTTATTTATTTATCTTTTATCGTCAGAGTGATGACACTCTGACTATATTTGTACTATTGTTTGTTTTTATTTGAATAAATGATTTTTTGGTCAAAAACACTTTCATCTTTTGAAAATCAAGAAAATTAATTACTTTTCCTTCAAGAAGTAGTGCAAAGCCTTCTTAAAAGTATTTTCAGTGACGAAATGCTTCAGCATGAGAAGTAGCGAAGCTCCCTTGGAGTAGCTGATGCCACTGAAGTGTCCAGTGACTTCAGTGGGGCTGTTGACAGAGTGCTGAAGAGCTCTGGTTGTCGTTCCAGAGTCAGCAGATAAGGCACTCTGTAGGTACATAATATTGAACTGATCTGCCAACTCTAATTCTGGGTACACCTGGGAATAAATATATTGAACGATTAGTGTCAGCAAGTAAAATAGAAACACACCTAAATACTCGTATATTTTTTTTTAACTTTACATTATGAATGTAGACGTTGTAAGCAAATGAAAGTCCAGTAATAAAAGGGTTTGATTTTCACATTATTGTGGCCAGTATGATTTACTAACCGACTGGCGATTTATTAAAAATCTTTGTGCACTGTACGAACTGTAAGAGGAAGGCGCCTGTGTCTGTAACACAGTGTATACTAGCACCAGACACAGACGTTCACTCTGTCTCAAATAATGCATAGCGGTGAAATTCATTGTTTTATGTTTGATTGAGATGGATTTGGCTTTTTGAAAAAATAAAAGATTATTATTATTAAAGATTATTATGTTTACGAAGATGCGTCTAGCGTAAGTTCGACCGCATCTATTTTTTCGCTCAGTTGAGTGTGTAAAGTAGAATGTTTTTTTTTATCTACTTGGCCGTTCTGGCGTTACGCGACGCATCTTCCGTCAGATGTGTGACCACCCTTATGTTCAAAATACTTCCAATGCAAGTGTCAAGGCGATTGGTTTCCTTACAAACTATAAAAGATACTTACACCATCCATAGCGAAATACTCGAAGTAGCTAGCGAAACCCTCGTTGATCCAGACATTGTCCCACCATCTGCAGGTGATCAGGTTACCGAACCACTTGTGAGCGAGCTCGTGAGCAGTTATTGTACCAATAGATAACTTATCTATAGCATTGGTTTCACCCTCTTGATACAATAGGCGGAGCTCCCTAAAATAAAACAAAGTTTTTGAGTACAGTCAGCAACAAAAGTCAATTAACACTGTTACTTTTACAAATCGTCTAAATTGATACAAAATGATGCGATACATTGGTTTTCTCTATTTCATGTAATAGCAAAGAGTTAATTATTCTTAAATATTCTATTACTATATGTTTTTTAAGAATATTTTGCTCAATAATTAAGATTTAAAAAACTAAAGTGTTAAACGACTTTTGTTGCTGACCGTACCTACTGGGGTTAACTAAAATGTGGTGCACTAAAGTTACACCTCTGCCAAACCCTTCCGAGAAAACACGTGATGTTATATTTTATGTTACTTTAAGGTACCAAACAACACTTGAATATAAAAAAAAAAACATGGAACTGAAGGATGCATTATTAAAGTTTGGAATAGCGCCATCTAGTATTCGTTTGGCACTACGTCTTAACGACGACCCACTGACCAAACAGTTCACCAATTTTTTTTTATAAAACAGTTTTTTATAGATAAGACTAAAATAAAAAAATACCTGTAAGTCACTAATCCCCAGTTCTCAGTGGCACCTGAAGCCCAATAAGGTGACGCGATCTGATCGTTCTTGATATTCTTCTCCATCTCATAGTACTCGATACCAAAGTAGTTACTAAGCCAGTCTGTTAGAGGAGGTCCAACTTCTAAAGCATAGGCTCCTTGACCACGTGCGTTGGGTCTGGCCAGAATTCTGTATGGCTTTAGTTCATCTTCGTTATCAGCAATGACTTCGAAGCCTTCGCTAATGTGGAAGGTGACCAAGTAAGCTGACATTTTCGGAGTTACCTGGAAGGTCTCCTTGTAGCGACCGTTATCGGTACTGAAATAATAATTGACATTTGAATTTTTGTAGATGTATTTATTTAAATATTACCTATTTTAATTCCTAGTGTTCTCTTCTTTACCGTAAATCATTCTTATCCATTATCATCTACAAAGTTTACAACTTTCACTATCTTTTGAATATTATTTTTTTAATCTGATATTCTGAAAATCCTCGGCTGTGTTCTTTATCATAGCTAGAGATTAATCTGTTTAATTTTGCTATTAAATTGGAACTAATTCTCAGTGGCGGTATTTTTTATGATAAAGTAATATGAAGATACGGAAATGTTTTAGTACGTAGCTGGCTGACGCACATTTAGGCGGGCTGGGCCATATTGCAAAAATTCTCCTATTTTGTAAATTTTGTATGAGCTATGGTACACTGGGCCGGCCATATTAACCATAGAACCGATCACCATTGGGGTAGACATGTTCTTGAGTGGAGACCGCGAATCAGCAAACGTAAGGTAGAACGCCCTCAGGGTAGGTGGTGCGACGATCTTTGCAGGATTGCTGGTAGCAGCTGGATGAGAGTTGCCGAAAATAGAGTTGAATGGCGTGCATAGGAGAGGCCTATGTCCAGCAGTGGGCTGCTATAGACTGATGATGATCGTACTCTACAGACGGGCTGCACTACACTTTGCAATGCGCTACGGCCTGATATGGCTGCAATGTGCGCTTAGCTTCACCTTTATTTGAATTAAATAAGAGATGCACAGACAGAAAGAGTTACTTACGCATTTATATTATTAAGTATAAATTAATAATCAATCCATCATGTAAGGTATGAATGATTAGAGAATGGATATATCTTCAGTAAAAACAATACTCACGGAGTGCTCTCAGCCAACGGCATGTTAGAGTAGGTTTCAGTAAAGTTCAGTGGTCTGTTGATGATGATTCTGAAGGTAGACTTGAAGCCAGGCTCATCAAAGCTGGGGAATGCCTGCCTCGAGTTAGTGGGCTGCAGATGAGTGGCCGCGTACCAGCTGTGAAAATAATAATAATATAAATCATGTCATCTCGATAAAACCTCAAATAAGATGACAAATTAGCCTCTGACACTACTTTTAGTTCGTCGCTGTTTTGAATATGTTACCCTCAAAAAATTACAATGAACGAGTAGAATTTCAGCTACTTCCCTTTTCACCACTTTCCAAGAAAAGTGTAGCTTTATTTTGTATTATTTTTATATCCATACATTCAGTCTCGTTTCGGCGAAGATTAAATTGAGTTTGGGGAAATAAACAAAATAGTTACGAAACGACACTTTAGTTTCGGTATTGTATTGTAGTAGAGAACAGTGGTAACGACCCCTACCTCCGAGTTGTGGGTCGTGGGTTCGAACCTAGGCAGGCGCTCTACTTTGTGTACGGACGCCAACACATCAAGCTACTACAATCCGTCAAATTTCTTTAATAGATTTTAAAATTTATCGCTAAAGCATTAAGGTTCAAGGTAGATTGGGAAAATTTTACAGTTTCGGGTAGCTTGACCTGCGTCTGTACTTACATCATTTCATCACCACTCTCAAAACGGTGAAGGAAAACATCGTGAGGAAACCAGCATGTCCAAGAACCTAAAATTCGAAGACACGTGGCATCTACCAACCCGCACTGGGCCCGCGTGGAAGATGGTGGCACACTCTCTTTCGAAGAGAGGATGCCTGTGTTCCAGCAGTGGGAACATTATAGGCTGATTATTGTAGTGGTGAATCGAGAACTAGGCATTTTAATATTATGCAGTGAGACTAAAAACAATAATACAACATGTACCGGAATTAACGCACACCACCAGACACCCCAATTAGAATATTATGTTATAATCATAATATATACACTGAATTTTTATTATTACGTAAAAAACATTGTTTTTAAATAAATTACTTATACTGATTGTGGGAGAAAATTATGGTCACATTACAAATCTACGCATACACACAGTCGCACTCGTATAAGGGTCTAGCTCAGTGTATATTTCATCCATTTTGGTTTGTTTTGACTGTACAGCGGAAGTGTGACAATAATTTACGTAGTTTTAATTATTTTTGGGATAAAATATTACCTATATTAAAAATTACAGAAATCGATTCAGTAAACGATTCTGAACAAACTACTTTCATAATGTGCATTAATTCAGTTACACGTCATTGTATATACACTAACATAAAACAATAATAATATTGTCCTCACCGCTCTTGACCACTATCGTCCGTATAACTTCCTCGAAACACACCTCTGGAAAGAGGCGTCTCATTGATGTTGCCGACATAGTTTACAGTCAGTATATACCGACTCCCGTTGTCCAAAGTTACTCCATCAGGCAAGTTGACTTTCAAGAAATGGTACTCTCTAATGCGTTCGAATGGAATTGTGGCATGCAGTGGAACAAGTTCGCCTGTTAATGTCCTTAGAGTTATCTCTAAAATGCTTCTAACGTTTTCGTGAATAATGAGCGCATTGAGGCCAGTTGTCTTTACCTGTGAAATAATGAATATACTATTTTTATTTTGATCCTTATGTCTACCACATTACCTACTACAATATGGTATTTATTTATTTTTAATCCCAAAGCTTGTCATGACTTTAGATAGATTAGGATATATTTTGCAATTACTACAAAAACTTCAGTAAAAAAATATACTAATCTGTCTTATGTTTTTAATCATTGAGAAATGGTAATTTAACGGCACGGTTGGCGCAGTGGTTAAGCGATGCTGCGCTGCGTGTCGCGGGTTCGATTCCCGCACGGAACAATTATTTGTATGACCTACATGTATTTGTTCCGAGTCTGGGTGTTTTTCTATCTATAATATGAATGTATTTACAAAAAAAAAATGTATTTAATTAGTTTATCAGCCATCTTGTTACCATAACACAAGCATTAGGTTGCTTAGCATGGGACTAGATGGCGCTGTGTGAAATGTCCAGGGATATTATATTATTATTACATCTTAATAAATTGTCCAGCACCCTAACAACCACAATATGAATCATTTTGAAGGATCTGCTTCATAAATTATGTACAAAAAAAATAGTCTGCTCAACAACATAAAAAACCCAATAAAATTTCGTTAAACTGTAAAAAATTAAAGCCATTGCTACTGATAGACTAAACAGTCTAAAGTAAGTAAATACTTACCTCAACAGTAATTGTGACAACACCATCAAAAGTAAAGATTGGTTTGATAGCATCATCTGTGAAGTAAGGTGTGATTTCTACATCATAGTGTATGGGGTCCAGGTCTTCGGGGAGTCGGTAGGCATCAGATGCAGCAGTGTTACGGGACTCTGCTTCTTCGACGTCCAATGGTAAAGGAATGTCAGCCTTAACGGCAACGACAAGCGCCAGGAGTAGGAGACTGATGTAACGCATGGTGCTGAAATTTAATGATTGATTAATCTTAATAATTATTATCAATGCAACTTTGAAAACAATTTAAGGTGCTGTAGAAAAAAAATTATGAAGTTCCAATTTTTTTTTTTGGATTATTGCTAAGTGCAAGCGTAGTTAAATGACATCTTACTTAAAATATTACGACGCAATTAGTCCTTACGCAAAACTACACAAGATTAAAGAATTTGAATAATATATGTAGGTATCGCTTGTGCCATAAACTCTATTTCCATTAACTTACGTGGCACATAAGATAAGATTGCAATTTTTTTAAATTTGTTTGGTTACTACATAATTATATTCTGGTTTACTATCTTAACACTTCGTACTTATCTCAAGTTTTTAAGCGACTGCATTTTCTTTGACATTAAAAAAATCATAATAAAATTCTCGGGAATACATACCTTTTCGACAGTTACACCATGCGAAATAAATTCAAAGTCGGTAATGTTTGGTGATTATAATTAGTTATATTGTTTTTATCAGGATTATGGTAGATACCAATATCGGTCGCAAGCCTTGATAAACATTGTTAATCTAAAACGTTTTATCTTTCGATTTAGATAAAACTATAGCAAGACAACTAAAAACATGCCCCTCACGATCTGTTTGAAAACCTTTAAACATTCGCAGGAGAACCAAGGTAACCGGACATAGCACGAAGAATTGCCAAACTTAAGTGGCAATGGCAGGGGGCACATTGCTCGCAGAACAGATGGCCAATGGGGCCGAAAGGTTTTGGAGTGGCGACCGCGAACGGAAAACATAGCGTTGGAAGGCCTCCCACGAGGTGGACCGGCGACCTTGTGAAGGCCGCAGGAACCAGTTGGATTCGAGAAGCACAGAACCGATCGAAGTGAAAGTGCTTGGGGGAAGCCTATGTCCAACCGTGGACGTCTTTCGGCTGAAATGATGATGATGGTGAAACTTCAAATAAATAAATGGGGTAAGTTTACATAATGCCATACAAACATCTCAGATCGTAGGTACACATCCAAACATAGATTGGCGACGTAAAATTAGATACGTCAGATATTGTGACCTGGGACTCAATAAAATTATCATATACATGAGCGGCAGACTAGAGGATACTATAACAGCAGTCGACACTTATCGGCGGCAGCCGTAGACGCGTCGACGGCACGTCCGTGGCACTCATGTATGGGTCAGGACCAAATTTTTGACTACGCTTTATAAAATATACATGTCCTGCTAAACTACCTAAGAATATTATGGTCGCTGTTTTTTTTTAACGTAACCTGTCATTTATAATTTAATGTTAATAAAGCCTCATAAACACTAGTAATCGTTTTAATAGATAATAGCACAGTGAACATCGTTATTATAATTTATACAAGGTAATATTACATACATCCCAAAATTCTTTCCGTTGTACCTAATAATCCTGTTGTGCGCCACCATTATTTTGAAACCTACAAACCTATGATAGAAGTTTCTTGACTATTTAGTATGAAAAGATTGGCTTCAAGTATTGTCCATGTATTCCGGATAAGCCGCCATGTTGTTTTACTGTCATTTTAGCATTTTGTTTGTATCGTCAGGGTCATTCCGTTGTGATCCGTTGTGCAATTACGTCAAAAATTTGGTCCTGACCCGTAAATGAGCACGTAGTCAATCAGTTACTTCAGTGTTTGTTTACCTACGGTAAGCAAAAACTGAAGGAAAACGGTGGAAACGGTGAGTGCGGTGGTGTAGCAAAACTATAAGACCAAAACATGCGAGGGCTAAGAGCGAAATTGTTATGTTATAGCAGAACAGACAAGGAAAATCTTTAGACAATATTATATCCTAGTACTATATTAATTGATCAATTAATAAAGATCTTATCCATGTGTTACTCATTGCATTGACTTTATGACGAAAGGCTTAGAATTCGGGATTTTTATTTGTTTTGTTGAATCATATTTTAATGAACATACGTGTCAAGTTGTATGTTGATTAAAATATGATTCACGCCCGCATCAAATAAGGCTTTACAGAATTATAATCATTTGAATCAGCAATACAACTCCTTAAGTTAGAATTGGCTTTAAATGTCATGATTTCATGAAATAGGCATTCAATAGAGTAATATAAACTTAGAGCATAATGCTCGCGAAGGAGGAAGCGGAGCACGTGAGGGAGAGGCAATCTCTGCGCCCTCACGCCCCTAGTCGCCGCAGGAGACGCCCTGGACGTCGGGAGTCAGCAACCGACTCGCGGCCACCGTAAGCACGGCCTTGCAGGCGGCGAGCAATGGGCAGCTCGCCGCCCGGTAGGGATCAGGCCCGGGTCGACGGCGCGTTGTGTTCCACGCGCGCCTCAAAGACATGTCAGCACGAACTGACGGGGTCCGCTAAGGCCGATGCCGCCGGGGCTGCGGGTTGTTCGAAAGAGATACCGTGGCCCCTGGCACAGGCAACTGAAGGAACACGGGTGGGTTTTAGTCAGTAACAGTCTGACACGCCCTTCCGCTCAGCCCAGAGCGGGAGAGGTCATTTGATGATTTCCCACCCAAAAAAAAATGTTGTCATTTTGCATCCTCGTCAAATTCAAGGAAGTAACTATGCTACTGATTCTCGACGCGAATCAATAATAAAATAAGTAGGTATTTTTTTTTCTTATTTTCGGAAATCAGCATGTGTGGGACACACATTTTAAAACGCGGCCTGTGTGAGACCGCACAGCAACTGCTCTTTTACACACACATAAAAAAGCGGCCGCTTATATGATACCATAATGCGATTCTGTTCTTTGAAAGTGGTGTATTCTGAAAAACTGTCAAACTTAAATAAATAAAAAAAACAAGTAAGTATTCATTATTTACCAGGGATCCTAATTTTATTTGATTATTTATGTCTTTCATAACAGCCTCCTAAAATTTGACGAGGATGCAAAACAACAGCTTGTATAATAAATGTTACGGCCGCGAATCATATTTAAATTAACATACAACCTGATACTGTCCTACAAATTTCTAAAAACCTAAAAAAACTCGAATTTTGTGGGTTACCTTGACGCCCGGCTCGCCTAAGATTCAATAACATCATCTGTCTAGCCTTTTCCCAACTGTGTTGGGATCGGCTTCCAGTCTAACTGGATGCAGCAGAATACCCATATTTTTACATGGAGTGACTGCCTAAAAGAAAGAAAATAAACATAAACAAAAAAAAAAAAATACTGGTAAATAAATAAGTGAGATGGCCGCATGTTAGACCTTCTTATGCAACTATAGAAATTCTTCGAAACGAGTCAGAACAAAAACCTGCCGATTCATCTCCTCTCCAGAACACGTCCACCCCAACGGTCATCGCTTCCACGGTTAATATGGCCGGCCCATTGCCACTTCAGCTTGCTTATTCTGTGAGCTATGTCTACAACTTTGGTTCTCTGCCGCATCACCACATTCCGGATTATATCTCCCAGAGAGACTCCAAGCATAGCTTGTTCCATAGTTCGCTGAGCGACCAGCCGTACCGTGAGTGTTCACACTTCGGCTCCCTAAGAATCATAATAAGAGGTGACGGTTATTCATAAGCATTTGCACAAAACCATACTGATAGGTTTGGTCCTAAAGCACCTAAAAGTCGTTAACAATTATGAGTACCTATAGTAACCTCTTTTCAGGTTAAGGGTTACCTATGATTAATTTTATGAATAAAAATGTCTGAGGTATATTTATTTATTATTAAATTTACTTTTAGTACATAAATGATAGATAGATAGATAGATAACAAGTTTATTTAGTGCAACAAAAGACACAATATAAGCAATAAAAAAGAAAAAACATCAAAAAAGGTGAAACGTAAAAAAAAAACAAAGATTAAAAACTAAATTGACCTATAGACACATAGTACAAGTAAATATAAGGATCGATCACTCTGGGCGGTGTGTGTCTCATGGTTGCACCAAATGGGAGTCCAGCTCAGCATGTGCCAGGTACAATACCTGACGCTGGTATTCTGCTGCATCCCTTTAGTGACGCCCGGATGTCGAGAAGACACATCTGAGTATCAACAAACTAGTACCTACATAGTGCGGCGCGTATAATAAGGTGGTAAGTACCTACCCACATCTTAATTTACTTACGTTTAAAACCGACAGAAAGAAATATTGAGATTTTAAACTTACTAAATACCCGTGTAGTGTTTACTGGATTACTTGATTAACACAGTATATGCTATGTAATGAATGGCTTGTTTGTTTTTAAGCGAGTATGTGTACGAGTTTACGTGTTGGTGTATAATAATATTATAATGTTATGCATTATGTTACGGATTTTTTTTTTTTTAAATGCACAGTGGCTTACTTACTTGATGCCATAAGCATGCCGTATACTTAATTGTATATTAAATAATATATGGCATGCTTACCGCAGGATTTTTGAGACGGGGCGGTAAGAATAACGGTATAAGGAGTGCCCTTATTTTTTTGAGAAATTTTGATCCCCATTCTCAGTTTTTGAAAAAAATGTATTCAGCGTCAGCAAAAAAATGGGTCATTTTTACATAAACTTTTTTGATGCCAATTAATATTGTTTCTTATTTAAAGGATCAAGAAACTCTATTGGACCAACTGAGGTTTGAGTACTAGAAAAGTCAGAAATCCGCACCCCTAACGTGTTGCGTTCAGAAATTACGTTTGTTCAAACTTTGAAATCTGCCACTGGATACCCTGTATTTTTTGCCAGTCAATCGGTAGCCGTGGTACCGGTATAAGCGGTTTAAAACCAAAATAGCAGCATTTTTTTACAGGAATATCTCTGTTACATACGATTTTTTATAGCAACCGCAAGAAACATACTATTAACTAAAATTGAGTTACACGGGTTGAATGTTCAATTTTAATTTAACCGAACAAATTGTATAACGAAAATAAAAAACAATGATAAAACATCGTATAATTTTAATATTTTCAGTAAATACATTAACAACAAAGCTTAAATCTAAAACAATCACACGACCAATAAGATGAGAGCCATAGTAACTATCATGGCAAACGAAGTCGCAGCCATGGCCGCGCTTCCCCTGGCTGCTTTAATGAGGAGTTCGAAATTTGCCGTGCCCCAAGCTATGTTAGCACGAGCAGAGGTGATAGCGCTGAGTACAGAAGAGTATTGAGGTATGCCCGAATGTGATGAGCGAAGCCAATTGTCGTACTGTAAGAAAGAATGAAAGAAAAAGATTTTATTACACGAAGTGAAGTAAGCATTGCCGCGAGAAATCACGGTCCAGCGGACAGAGCTCCGGCGGGATCTCATAGCGGCATGGAGAGTGCGACAATCGCAAAGACATCGACGCGCAAACTGTAACCATGGATTCAGCACGTGAGTTTAGACCCCATAGCGTAGAAATATTTCGACTCTATGGGGTCTAAACTCATGTGCTGAATCCATGGATACAGTTTGCGCGTCGATGTTCTTGCCACCCTGTATAGGCTAAAAAAAAAATATGGTGTACATAATTAAGAGTATACTATTCTATTATGCCATAGGCTTGTTTGCCATTCAGTAGCATAAAAAAGGCATACGCTTTGTCGAGGCCTTCGTCCAGCAAATGGACGTCTTACGGCTGTAATAATGATGAACATTAAGACATGAAACTATTATACTTACTTCATCCAATCCAGCTTCGTCCAAGTACGATGCTACGTTAGACAGTGCGCTGTGCACTGGTCTGGCAGGGGAGTCTTCAACGAACCTGAATTAAAAGTAAAAATAACTTTTAGAATAAAAAATGGAAATCAACACGTAAATTAACATCACACCTGTATTTCCCGAATGGGCAGAAGTGTACCCATAGTACATTTATTGTGCTAGTAACTTAAATCTACTATTTATTTATAATAGGGATCGAGTATATTGCTATCAATCTGGTACAATTTTATATATCGACGGCGAAGTGCCAATTACTCCTAGTCCTAACTAACAATTTTCACGAAATTCGCTTTTATCGTTTTGTTTGTAATTTACCAAGAAATTAAACGTTTTTTTCAGTTTGTGTAAAATTTGTATTTTTGTAACTTAGGAGATATTGGCACTTCGCCGTCGATATGACACATTGACTCAGACTTCGATACTTACTCTTTTCTGATTTTATCGACGTTGGTTTTAACAAACTCCAGGACGGTTTTAACGTTCTCTTGGTTGCCGAGCAGAGCATAGTTGAAAGAGTTGAGTTTGTCGTGCGACCTCACTTCTTTGGTTAGAGTCAGCTGCAAGTATCTGTAATGAAATAAAAATAATGCAATGCAGCAGATTAAAAAAAGTTATTTATTTATTTATTCAAAATCAAAAGTCATTTATTCAAATTAGGCTGAGAATCAGCACTTTTCGAACGTCAAAATTATAAAAGACAGTCCCCCAAAAACGCCCGCCCTTCACCACTTATTTATTAAAATCTCCCTTACAACTAGCATTAAAGGTGTATGTATCCAATGCGACAGTGCGGTAATTTTACAAATCTATACTAATTTATTATTTATAATTTAAATTTAATAAAGAACTGAAACTAATAATCTAAAAAGTAATAGGAACTTTAACACAACACCTTATATGCAGAATGCTGAACACAATAAAACTATACCTTATTTATTTTAATGTTAGAATATTTACTATTATATACTATACTATAAAAGAATTATCGGAATAGTAGCAATTTGCTACTATGTAATACTGCGTTTATTCCGATAATTCTTAACCTAAAATACAAAATAAGACTTAACACAGAATATTAATATTTAAATATAACTGCCAAAATTCAACAAAACTCTTTCGAATTCACTCAGATTACACGAAAATATGTCAATCCTCTCATGCACTTCGTTTAGTAAACATTATATTGTGCGGGTGAGGGGTGTTTTTGACAGCAGCCGATCGATTTTATAAAAATCTCACCGTGAAAACTCAAGTGAAGTGAGCTTGATGTGAGTTGTCAGTAGTGTCAATCCCTAGCATTATTTGGAATGACAGCTCACTCCACGCTCACTTCACCAAAGTTTTCATGGTGAGATGGTTACAGAATCGCACTGCTGGTCTCCCTCGTTTTGGGCAAACTTACATAGTCACCGTGATCCAGTTTACGATAGACATACACAGCCTAGAAAAGTTAACAAGTTACCTGGTCAACAATACGGGATCTTTTGCAGCGCCCATTCCTCGTAACATTTCAAGTTGGTCATTAGCGTAGTTCGACTCCCTGAATCGGTTTAGCATATAGTCAAAGTCTTTCACATCGCCCTCTCTCATAGCTGTAACGTAGACGTTGCGACGCACGCGGGCATTGATTCTGTAATAAATAATTGTTGAAATTGCTAGACAGTCTGACATGGATTTCTTTTTTTTCAATGACAATATGATGACAAAATCAAAGGCCAATTTTCGTAATTAAAGACGTTAAAAATCTTGTCGCAATCTCATCTCAGCGACAGTCAATGTCAAAAATGTAGGGAAATTTGAGGTATTGTTGATAGATTGAGACAGCTGACTGTGAACATTCTTAAAATTACGAGAATTGCCCCACAGATAAATATTAGTACGTTAGACTTAAGAATACCTTAACCATACTTAAAAACTTATGATATTGTATACAATGTACGATGAAAATGAAGACGTCAAAATCAGCCGGTCGATTCAGTAAAAATCTCACCGTGAAAACTCAAGTGAAGTGAGCTTGATGTGAGTTGTCACTAGTGTCAATCCCTAGGATTATTTGGATTGACAGCTCACTCCACGCTCACTTCACCTAAGTTTTCACGATGAGATGGTTACAGAATCGCACTGCTGAAGCGTCACCGAACCAGCTCGGGCTACAAACTGGCACGCAAGATGCAGGACACGACTGCGCATATCGATTGTTTAATGATTAAGAACGCGACTATTTGCGCGCCTCAAAACCCACAACACAATACCTACACAGTTGCCCCCTACACTTGCAGTTGCAGTTGCCAGTTGCAACCCTATACAGTTGTCACACTCGGCGAAGCAAAGGGGATTGAAGATTTTTTATGGACCGTGGCTTATCTAATGTAGCGTCATTTTGTTTTTTTCCAAAATGGCGGCCACGGATGAACCCTATACAGGGTTATTTGTAAAACACCAGCAACCTCTTAAGAGGTCATTGTACCCATCATTATGAACAACTTTTACTATAGGACCAAACCTGAAATCGCGAAAAAAAATCAGCTGCTCCCTACATTTTGACGAGTTATGCGAACATAAATGTAGGGAACAGCTGATTTTTTTTTCGCGATTTCAGTTCTCTACCTCTTAAGAGGTTGTTGGTGTTTTACAAATAACCCTGTATAAATCGATAACTGACATCAATGCAAACAGAAAATGTAATAGGACCCTGTAAAGACATAAAAACGGACAGTTAGGTATACCACGGACCTACATAACCCTTTAATCCTGTATCTCAAGCGGCATTCGCCTCAACTTTAATGTGATAAAGACCCAAAAACACCAACATTTTCGTAAGGTGACTAAAACACTCACGGCACTTGATTGTCTCTCAAGTCAACGAAACGGTCCCAGGAATCTTGGTTACACTTCTGATGGCCAAGACTGCAGGCGAAGTGTAGAATAGCCTGTCTTGCCATGCTAGTGGTAGGGGTCTCATTGGCAGCAGGCTCGAATCCTAGGGTAGTGATGGCGTGCTCCATCAGACCTAAGATGATTTTCTGGAATCGAGGAGTGTTTGTGAAGAGTTGAATGTAGAAGAAGATACAATAGACGTTATAAAGAATTAAAAAAAAAGACAAATGATTTGGATTTCATGTGTAATAAAAAGTGATGGTAGTAAATAGGTAAGTTATGTAGTAATGGAGTAAGTAAGGGAACCAAAAATTCGAAGACATGTGACATCTTCCAACCCGCATGGATTACGGCCCACTCCCTCTCACCGAGAGGAGGCCTGTACCCCAGCAATGGGTAAGTTATAGATTATGGAGGTAAAGGAACTTTTCGAGGTTACGAATCATTTTATAACCCAAACAAGTACAGCCGATCGATTCTGTAAAAATCTCTTCGTGAAAAGTTAGGTGAAGTAAGCTTATAGTAATATCCCTGGAATAATAATAATAATATCCCTGGACATTTCACACAGCGCCATCTAGTCCCAAGCTAAGCAACCTAATGCTTGTGTTATGGTAACAAGATGGCTGATAAACTACTTATATACATTTTTTTTTTTTGTAAATACATACATATTATAGATAGAAAAACACCCAGACTCGGAACAAATACATGTAGGTCATACAAATATTTGTTCCGTGCGGGAATCGAACCCGCGACACGCAGCGCAGCAGTCAATCGCTTAACCACTGCGCCAACCGTGTCGTCATTGCCAGAGTGAGCTGGCAAAAGTGTCAATCCTTAGCATTCGTTGAAATGACAGCTCACTCCACGCTCACTTCACCTAAGGTTTCACGGTGAGATGGTTACAGAATTGACCGACAGCTGCGCTTAATGATTTAACAATGCTGTCCACTTCAACTAGTATTGTAGCTTGCAGACGCTCTGTTTTTTTTTTTACCACGGCCTGGTCTATACTTGTATAAGTTGTGACGAGACCAGAAAAAAGAAGCAAGAAATTTAGCAAATCTAAAGTCAGGGAAATTATTCGTTTATCAAATTGACACACTCCGTCGTTTTGTCGTGCAGCCTTTTTATACAACTGTCAAAGAAAGATAGTTATGATTTGAATATACGGACAATTTAAATTAGTAGTCAATTTGATAAACAATAACTTCCAAGACTTTACAGCCATTACAGCGGCTGCAAAACGTGGCTGTAAAATGTCACTCACATCAAACTCAGCTTGGTGCTCAGGCAAGTGCCTCAGTCTGTTCCTGAACCAGGTGAAGCCACTGATAGCTGGGTCCCAAACGTGGCAGTTGGTCTCTCTGGCCAGGAACCTCAGGATGTCGAATCCGGTGACCAACTCCATTCTTTCAGACCTCATCAGAGCAAACACATCGTCGACAATCTACAACAATTTGACAACCTTTCAAAATTTATAAGCCACACAAATATAGAGGCATGAGGAACAGGGTGTAAAGTTCACTCATCCTCCGTAGAAAAGGGAGGATCCTCCGACCAGGCGGGTGTCGGGTCTGGCGGGCAACTGCCCCTTTTTAGGGTTCCGTACCTAAAGGGTAAAAACGGGACCCTATTACTATGACTTCGTTGTCTGTCCGTCCGTCTGTTCGTCCGTTTGTCTGTCACCAGGCTGTATCTCAAGAACCGCGATAGCTAGACAGTTGAAATTTTCACAAATTATGTATTTCTGTTGCCGCTATAACAACAATTACTAAAAACAAAATAAAATAAATATTTAAGGGGGGCTCCCATACAACAAACGCGATTTTTTTGCGCGATTTCAATAATGGCAACAGATAGGCACTTGAAATATTCACAAAATACTCAGTTGTATTTTTACTTTAATAATAAATAATAAAATTAAAATAAAATAAATATTTACCCCTTAAAGCCCCCCGGCTCCCATGCGAACAAGAGCAAGTTTAGAACGGGGTGTCAAATATTTTATTAGGATTTTTGTTAAGGAAGAGTTAGTTCCAGTTTAGTCGGGAATATGTAAAGTCGTTCAATATAAACTTGAAGGAATCGTATCGTTGTTTGATTCCTACCGGTACCTTGATATGCTCATCTACCCTTCACAGTAGGTACCTACTTACCTGTGCTCTGTTTAAATGGTGAATTGATTCTGGATCATTGTGTAGGGCTTCACTAATCAAAGTCCAACTTCTAGGATCGTAATTTACTCGGTAGTGGCCTGAAACAAAATTATCATTTTAAATTTATTATTATTATTACTAATCAGACCCAGGAGAAGATCGTGGCACGAGCTTGACGCCTACAGACAGGATTGGTTGGATTCATATTGATAACAATAATTCTCTGGTTGTCCCAACCCTATACATATCAGGGCGGGCAGCACTAGCGATCGACACAACAACGATCAATAGTGGTATTGTATTCGGGAGTGCGTGGGAGAGTGACGTGTTGTGTTAATTCCACTCAATATACGTGTGATATTATTACAAGAATCTATGTTTTAATTTGAAGCCTCTCTAACAATATATTAATTATTTGCATTCCATAATGTTGTAGAGGTGTTCCAATGGCTTAAAGCTAAAGTACAATTACGGACCCTGTAGGGCACAGCAAAAATATATAAAAATATTTCCTAAAATAAAAATAAACTTAGGACACAATTTAACAATAAGCAATTTTTAAAAAATATGTTTAACTAGCTTCTGCCCGCGGCTTCGCCCGCGTGGATGTCGGAAATTATCCCACGGGAACGTGCTAACAGGATAAAATGTATGTGCTTCCCCAGAATGCCATCTATCTCGCGGGCCCTTTGTGGCTAATAACAATAGAAAACCAATTGTGTCGCATTAGTGGTGATTAAGAGGGTACCTATATGATATCTTTACCTAAGTACCTACCTAATTAAAAAAAAAAAACTCAATAACCGAAAATTAAATACCTACCGAAATAAACCTATTTCTGATGATAACTAATCTAAACTCAATAAATAAGCAAAATCCCTAAAAACTAATATCTATACGAATGACTAATCCTATCTTACAGTATTATAAAATAACCTACGGTCACTACGTACACTATCAAATATGCTACCTATACTTTAAAATTTAAATCTATACCTACGACTTTTATGAAAATAAACCTAAATAACTCTAAAAACTAAAAGGAATAAAAACGAACTCCACTGCGGGTGACGTAACCTACGACAAACTTATTATTTGCGGTTGACACAGTAATGGGTCTAGGGATCGAACCGCAAAATTAAGTTTGTTTTTTATTGTAAATACTTTTCCGGGATAAAAAGTACCCAGTGTGGTGCCCAGGATATTAAAGAATAATTATACCAAGTTTCATCGTAATCGAACCGGTAGTTTTTGCGTGATGCCTGAACAAACAGACAGACAGACAGACAGACAGACAGACAAAAAATTTTTTAATCACGTTTTTGGGTTCGGTGTCGGTCTAGTAACACCCCCTGCCATTTATTTTTTTGATATTTTCAATGTACAGAATTTTCACTTCTACAGATTTATTATAAGTATAGATAAGTAAATATAAGATTTTATTTTATTGAGATCAGTCTGTTATAGGTTGTGATACTTAATAATTATCTAGCTCAAGACAGGGGTGTGGAAAGGAGAAAGGGTGGTGTCCCTTTTATCCTTTCCACTCCTCTGTCTGTGAGCATGCAAATGATCGAAGCACATACATTTTCTGGTTAACCTGTATGGCTGTAGTACTTCGCTGGATGAGTTCCTTCAAAAAGAACTCTACTAAGTACAGTCACGACCAAAGGATTTATACACTCGGCTTTATTCAAAAGCGATTTACTCCTTTATTTTTTAATGAAATTTTATGTTGTTACGAACATAGCCTTTTCGAGCCCAAAGGTTTATGTAATGTGTCGTATTTCAACAAAAATCGAAAAGAAAAGCGAAAAAATCGTAATTGAATGTTGCCTAGTGTTGACATATTGGTGTTCGTGACTGTACGTAGTAAGTACTAAGAAATACTTATAAACGACATACCTTGTTGTAGGTTGTTGAATATCACCCACTCTTCCCCGGAATTCTTTGTTATTGTCTCACTTTGCCCAGTCATCATACGGACGGGTTTCAAATTGGTAAAGTTTCGATTACTCTTCGTCGAGAACGTAATGGGGATGGGGTATATCGTTGGACCGGGGTCTCTGTTGGGGCTCAGGAAGAAACGTTCCTAAAATTTGTAGACATTATTAGTCAAATGTTGGTTCAGTTAAATGGCAGTTTATGTACAGTCACCAAAGGAGATTAGTAACCAGGATCGTCGAATAGAGTTGAAGTTAATTAAGTAAGCGATGGCTGTTTACGAATTAATTTTATTTTAATTAATAGGAAACAAACAGTTAATTTATTAAATTAAATTTTATTCGAAATCATCCATCGGTTTTTTACCAAACTTCAACTATATGGTGACTTTACATCTTGTCGTAAGGAAACTCAGAGTTTTTGAGCAAGCATATACATGGCGAAAAGTTGATAGCTGAGTAGGTGCGGCATGATGAGAGAATGACTAGCCTAGAGACTCATTCTCTCATCATGCTAGAGCATGAATGGGCGTCGTGAACGTAACGTAAAATCAAATGAGTTTTAATCGAATATACAACTATCCTATAAATGTATAGCATTTTGGTTTATTGCGACAAGCACAATTATTATCCGCCATTAATCAGTCTTAAAACTAAGTAATAATAATATTATTATGCGAAGCGAGTATTTTAAATTTTAAGGTCGTTCTCGCGTCTCGTAGCGACGTCGTGTACACGGAAAACAAACGCAGCGCAGTACTGTTGAAGCGACAATTTTGTGAAGCTGTAAAACATATGAAGTGTTGTCGTGTTACTGTCCGGAAATTATTTTATATTTGCAACAACTTTTAGCAACTGTTGCTCAACTTGTGTGTATATCTAAAACACTAGGCTTTATATGACTAAGGGCTTATTTTTCCAAAGCCACATAATTTTATCGGAGGTATAATTTTTAATTTTTGACCGTTCTTCCATACAAAAACTGTCAGACGTCAATTTTATTCCACGAATAAAAATTATCTGTTGTTTGAAAACTCGGCCTTTATACACCCAGTGGCAGTGCCAGTGCCTTTTTTTTTCTCTGTGCAAAACGGGTGTGGCAATCTTTGTATACGCAGACTGTATGCTTTCTACGTTTCTGTTGGGAAGCTGTAGGGTCATACGCCAGTAAGCCATGCATCTTGAGGATAGTGCGAAGTATGAAAAGCTGTCTTACCGTTAATACCTCGTAGGTTTTGTAAAGGTCGGTAGGGGGATGAAAGAATGGGGGGAATTATATAATTAATGGATGCAAAATATTGTAAAACATTTTAAAAGAGTAACGGTGGAGTTTCTTGCCCATTCTTCTCCATACGAAAACTACCTTTTGGAAGGGGCGACTAGAATAAATTTTATTTTAATTTTATTTTTGACGTTCAAAAGTGCCTTTTATGTGCCTATTTGAAATAAATTATTTGAATTTGACTTTGAAAGGAGGCACTAAGGAAGGATTTTAAAATTAACCTTTATGGGCTAATTGGATGAAAGTATGTGTAGAAGATAGTTATTTTTTCACTCAATTCAATTAATGTGAATCGTCATTGGTCCCTGGCCCTGACATCAAGCAATAGACAAAAGTGTCAATATTTTTATGTTTGAGTACGAGTCTTTTGACTACCTATGTGTATCTCATGTCTTTTTTATTTTCATTATATTTTATTTGTAATTGTGCGTTTCGTTTGTGCAGAATAAAATATTTTTCTTTCTTTTTTATTTTTACTGGTGGGAATCCCATAAAGCACACGGCTTGTTATTAAATAAAAACATACATACATAAGCTCCAGCCTTCTTCCCATGGAGGAAGCTGCAAAATGCCACCTGCTACGATCCATACATACTCCTTTTGCCTCATTTACGTTCAAACATCTGGTTATACACGGTTCATTAAATTTATGTGAAAACTAAATAATTACCTACATTCGCATGAAAAGTCATGCGAATGTAGGTAATTATTTAGTTTACATGTATAATTTTATTTTGATTTTAATTTCTACGACTTAGATTTTTAACTTTAAGTAATATCTATGTATCAAGCAATGATTTTTGCTGTGCCCTGGTTAACAACGGCTCTTAGCTCTTAAGCCTTTTGTTAACATCTTGTTCTCGCGAACGGAAATAAATGAATATGAATATATCCGGTACACTAATAAGTTCACAATATTATATCCCCTAGGGCATCCCACGTTTTCACTCACATCTGGCTTGTCACATTTTGTTAATCGCTTTTCATTCATCATCTATCTCAACATGACCAAACCAACCAAGCATACCCTTTTAAAGTCAAAGTCAAATAATTTATTTTAAATAGGCACTTGAAAGGCACTTGTGAACGTCAAAAATTACAAAAAAGTGGAATTGATTCTAGTCGTTAATTTTTATTCACTAAGGGCTGATTTTTCAATAGTCAGATAACTTTTATTCGTAGAATAAAATTGACGTTTGGCAGTTTTTGTATGAAAAAACTGTCAAAATTTCAAAATTATTCCTCGAATAAAGTTATCAGATGATTGAAAAATCTGCCCTAAAACTTAGGGAAAAAAATATAGTCATAGCCACATGTTGCTAAGTACAAACCTGCTTAAGCGTCATTTCTCCAGTAGAATGAGAGATTGTAACATCCAAAATAGGATATCCTGGGACATTGACCCAAACATTGTAGTATTCCGCAAAGAAATCAGGGTAATCAGCCAAGCTGCCGTCTTCTTCAATAGCTTTAGTCATGGCATCCAACAGGTCGTACTGATCGGTAGGCTCGTAGAGACTGCAAAAAAATAGGAATAGTCTGTTAGTATATAGCCTTATTTTTCTTTTTGAGTCATAATTGGTAAATTTTGAAGTAGTTGTGCCTCGTAGGAGTCGTCGGTGGCCACGTTAGTAGCAGCGTCAGGGTTTATTACGTCCTCAAAAGTGCGGGTGTATAATTTGTAATCTGTAGATAACTAGGGGCTGATTTTTCAATCATCTGATAACTTTATTCGAGGAATAGTTTTTAAATTTTGATAGTTATTTCATACAAAAACTGTCAAACGTCAATTTTATTCCTCGAATAAAAGTTATATGGTGGTGGAAAAATCAGCCCTTGTCTATAATGTCCATAGTGTATAGTTATCTAGTGTATAGTTGTCTATAGATTAAAAATGATTTAGTATCACTTTCATAAGTTTTGACAACTGAGATTTTATATTTTTAATAATTTATTTACATTAAACAGGATCCAAACTGTTACTATGAATTCAGTACATGATTCTAAACCCACCATCGTCTTTTACAACCTGTATAAAAAATATTATTATTTATTAAAAGTCCCCCTTGCATTGTATAAACACGAATTTCTCTTCATTAGCACACGATTCTAGACTACCATACTCCAGTGTATTTTTTTTTCGTCTATTATCTAAAAAACGTCACCTATTTCATAAAAAAGTGCAATATCTACGCGGTCAAAATGTATGGAAAAGCTATTTTTTATTAATAACCAACGAAAAATTTTAACTCAAAGGGGTTTAGAATCATGTATCTACTAAATCCATGGTAGCCGTCTAATAATACATACCTAGTCTTCCCACAGAAGTTAAATAATATGAAACGATCTCATTTTGAAAGTTACCTAATACCATACTCACTTGTCCATTAGGAAGTATTTACAAGACTTTTGGAAGGTGTCCAAGCCAATAATGTTAGCAGTCATTCTGAGGAATGAAGCGGCTTTCGAGTAGCTGACAGTTCCAAAGTGACCAGTAACTTGAGCTGGAGTGTTAACGTCGTGGTTCATAGGAACAGTGCTGGCACCAGAGTCGAAAGCTAAGGACGTCTGCAGGTACCGACTGTTAAAGTGGTCGGGAAACTCGTACTCAGGGAACATCTAGAAGTCAAAAAATGTGAGAAAAATTCTTCAAAAAAGTTCTTATAAAATAAGGTATGAGTTTCGTGGTTCTACAAAGTGAGTACTACACCATTTCCGAATGAATGTTCTCTAAACCTTAGACCATTTCTAAGTTGATTTTGTGTGACCATAAAAAAGGTCCTACCTAAAAATATTTTGGTTGCAATGGAATTTGAACTTTATGATATATGACATTGAGTTTGTGGTTCTATATAACATGATCTATGTTTTTAATCAAGGACAAAACGATAGCTCACCGCATTAGTGGCAATATAACCAAAGTAGCTGGCATAGCCTTCATTGATCCAGGTGTTACTCCACCAGTAGCAGGTTATCAGGTTGCCGAACCACTTGTGTGCAAGCTCATGAGACACCAGAGTGGCTGCGTAGTGCTCGATTGACATGATCGTCTCGTCCTTATTAATGATCATGTAAAGCTCCCTGAAAAAGAAAACAACCACAGTAATATAAGTAGTACAGAGAGAAAGAGAGAGAGCAGTGGTGGCCCAGTGGTAACAGCCGCGACTTATAAGTTGTAGGCCGTGGGTTCGAACCCAGGCGCTTTACTTTGTGTAAACAACTTCATCACCACTGTTTTCAAAAACATCATGAGGAAACTGGCATACTGTCCTAGAACCAAAAATTCCAAGACTTGTAACATCTACCATCCTGCACTGGTGGTGCACGTGGTATCCACCACGCGGGACGGCTGTTATTTTCTCGATATTTACTAGTTTTGCTGACGTTTACCGGCAAACTTAGCGTGAACGGGTTGTAAGTATAACATAATTGTTATTCACTAACCTGTAGCTAACCATGCCCCAATTCTCAGTACCAGCTGAAGCCCAGTCAGGAGACGAGATGTGATCATTCAACAAATTAGGATGCAAAGACGCGTAGGGAATCCCGAAGTAATTATCAAAGAACTCTGTCATCTTGACTGCAAGTTTCAAAGCGTGGTGGGCGAGACCAGCCGTGTTGGATCTGCCAATGATCCTGATTGGAGGGTTGAAGGTCGTATCTTGAGCAAGCACTGTGAATGTCTCACTGACGAGGAACGTTACGAGGTAAGATGACATTTTGGGGGTCGCCGTAAAGTCAGTGCAGATGCGATTGTTGAGCAACCTGAAAAATAGGGTTGCATTAAAAGAAGAATAAAAACCGACAGTTTTATATATCACCTCCAAATATACCAATCCGAAAAATAATTTGAAAAATGAATACTTTAACTAATTATTCTTATCAGGTTACGGTAATGCCTACCCTTCTAATAAAGGTTTGTTACAAACAGTAAGTTAAAACAGAATACATACTGCCCCTCAAAATCAACGACAGTGTTCGAGAATGTTCCAGTATACGCAGCTGGCTTGCTTATATGCAGCTTGAAGACAGCCTTGAAAAGGGGCTCGTCCCAACAAGGGAACGCTTGTCTGGCATTGTAAGGCTGGAAATGGGTTGTGGCGTAGATCCTGTAAACAGAATAAAACCATGTCTAGATTGCATAAAAAAATATATCTTGTTATTGTGCTGGATCATCAGATCTGCCGAGCCTTTTCCCAACTATGTTGGAGTCGGCTTCCAGTCTAACCGGATGCAGCTGAATACCAGTATTTTACATGGAGCGACTGCCTATCTGACCTCCACAACCCAGTTACTGGGTAATACGATACCCCTTGGTAAGACTGGTTGTCAGATTTTGGGGTTCTGACTACCCGTAACGACTGTCAAAGATCCACGAATGACAGCCGGGACCAACGGCTTAACGTGCTTTCCGAAGCACGGAGGGGTCTCGGTATGTAAAGATGGTCACCCATCCAGAGACCAACCGCGGAAAGGGTAGCTTAACCTGACCGATCGACCTGCGCGGCAGTTATTATTTAGCCACGGGCCCCCTTGTTATTGTGATGGATATATATGTATTATGATATATGTTATTATTATGATATTTTGCTATGCACTAGGTGCTAATACTAAAACAAAAAGAGATAATTGTTTAGAGTTTCGAAAAAAAAATGTGTGCTATAATGTAATTATAAAACGTTATTCATAATAGAGGCCTCTTCAAAGTCTTCCCAATGCAAATAAACAATAAGATCGTCATAACACATTGAAAATGTTCATCAAACTTTCAATATCTGTTGGCTGTTTGTGTATGTGAGCTTAAATGTTTGTAAACGCACCCACGATACAGGAGAAATTCCTAGTGTGGGCAAGGCTTTTTTAAAAAAAAAAAAAGTTTGATAACATTGATTAAAAAAAATCAAGCATGTACCTATCTTTGCCTTCGTCATCGGTGTACCATCCTCGCCAAATTCCTCTCTTCATGGGACCTTCATTCATGGTGCTCGAGTATTCAATACTCAGTGTATAATTAATATTAGCTGTCAATGGTTCTACAAGATTGACTCTCAAGAAATGGTACAAGTCTTCAGTTTCATATGGCTTCTCGTCATTTAAGGCAACCAAAGCCCCTGTGCCATTTACTACAGTAACTGATTTTATTTCATCCATATTGGAGTGGAGGACTATTTGTTGAACGTTGTGTTCTGTAGCCTGTAAGTAAACAATATCATCAGAATCGAATAGAACTTTTAGCGTATATATAGCTTATAATTACATTTCTTCTTAATTACATTTTGTTTATTTTTTACAAGTGTTACTGTATTGTGTTTTTGCTTCGTTAATTTTGTTATTACCTTGTATTATTATTATTATTTTTTTATTGTATTTTATCTAACCTATAGTATGTATTTGTGTCACTTTGTAGTTTGTAAATTGCGCTGTACAACGCCTTGGGATTCAATTCTGTAATGTTGTGCATGAATCTTAAATAAATAAAAAATAAAAAAAATGTTCCCACTGCTGGGACACCGGCCTCCTCTCTTCGAGGCTTTAATCTACCACGTGGGCCCAGTATGGTTGGTAGAAGTCACAGTCAAATTTTGGAACGAAGTTCCTTATCGCGCGTTGCGAAAGGGGGCTAGATGGAAAAAAATTAAGACCAAAAGTTGGAACGACACTTTTTGCTATAGTTGTAAGCCGTGCGGCGTGCGCGTGTTTCTCTGTCTGTCTCTCTCTCTCTCTCTTTGAACTTCGTTCCATCCGGGTGTCCCTTGACACCTCTCAAGTTTTTTTGTTTCTAGGACATGCCGGTTTCCTCACGATGTTTTCCTTCACCGTTTTGAGAGCAGTTGTGGTGAAATAATTTACAGAAAGTAAAGCGTCTGTCTGGGTTCGAACCCACGAACTAGAACTCGTAAGTCGAAGCCATTACCACTGAGCTACCACTGCTGCTCTGAATAACATACTTGGTGAAATTTTGTGTTTTTTAGATTGAATAGAATCAACATTTACTAGTAAGCATTATTTATTGAATGTTTTGAATTTCAAAGAAATGTATATTTTCACAAAACATACTAGGCTATGCACAAATGTTGTTACTATAAGCACAACCGCACATCCTTGGCAACACTTGCACTACAAAAATCACCCCTATTGCTATGACATAAAGGCGCTTTCATTGTCAAATAGTTACATACATTGAGGTGCATTATTACAGCCAACCTAATGCGTATGTAGTTCATATCAGCACCCTAATTGCGTAACATGCTATCAATCACAATCTGAATCATTTTGACGGATATTGCTAATCCATTGCTTCATATGTTAGAAAAATTTGTCCGCTTAACAACGTAAATAACGCAATGGCTGTTGTGCATCGGTATCATTTTGACATCAGAGGGGCAATTCTCGTAATTTTAAGACCGTTCACGATCTCAGTCTCAATCTGTCAAAAAACCTCTAATTTCCCCACATTTTGACAAGTTTTTGACATTTGTTTGTCGCTGAGATGACTGCAATTTTGTTTTTTGTTTTCTCCACACGTTTTCTCATATCACATCTGAGATTGGCAGAATTGTCGACATCGGCACCATTGCCATAGAGAAAAATAGAATAGAATAGATAGATAGAAAAATAGAATAGAATAGATAGATAGAAAAATAGAATAGAATAGATTTTGAACGTTTTAAATTACGAGAATAATTGACCTTCTGATATCAGTTTGATAGTATGTTACACAATTGCCCCGCAATTATCACGTACCTGAATAACAATGTAGACCCTGCCATCATAACTGAAAGGTCTTTCAGTATTCTCATCGAAGTAGAGATCGAGATAAATATCATAATCCAAAGGGACCACGTTTGTGGGTAATCTGTAAAGTCTTTCCGCATTCGCATCCCTCGTCACGGGAACATCGTCACTGGCAAAGTCCTGGAATTCCTTGTACCAGGATATAGGGTGGTCGGCTGCAGCGAACGCCAGGAGCATTAGGCTCAAGGCAGCTAATAATATATAATTGGACATTTCTGCAAAGAGAAAGAGAATTACCTAAATCACAGAAGTAAGAATGGGTATCATTGGCAATAATTCAATGAATCTACTGCTTCAGTAAGCAGCAGCCTAAGCATAAGTATATTTATTTTATTTTAATTGTTTTTGAGCATGAAGGAGATTTCTCAAACGAGAATGCCGAGGTGGAACATTATAGGCTGATGGTATAAATTATCAGCCTATAATGTTCCCACTGCTGGAACACAGGCCTCCTCTCTGTGAGAAGGAGTGGGCTGTAATCTACCACGCGGACCCAGTGCGGCTTGGTAGATGTGACATGTCTTCGAATTTTTGGTCCTAGGACATGCCGGTTTCCTCAAGATGTTTTCCTTTTTGAGAGATGAAATTTTTACACAAAGTCTACGCCTGCCTGGGTTCAAACCTACGACCTACAACTCTTAAGTCGGGTCCGTTACCACTAGGCCATCACTGATCTTTTAAAGCTCATCTCTGGTAAGCAGCAGATGACTCCACAATAGAAAAAAATATATAATAAAACATAATATATTCAAACTAACCTGATATCAAGAATGTCCTTTATACAATGCCGATTACGATAAACTGATTGGTCCACCCAAATCGATGAAGTCAAAAGAAGAGTTAATGATATCAGCAGTCACTGATAACGATATAATCCGCATATCGGTACAATGTCGCGTTAACTGCAGCTTGATAAGTTCGCAATACATTATTGTTAATACTACGTATATATAACTAAGCCCTACGATAAATTCTACTTGATAGCTCATAGTATGAGTATTAGCAGGAGATTTTGTGCAATTCCTCAACTCAGCCTATTGCAGTCCATTGCTGGACATAAGCCTCTGCGCCACAACACCCTGTCCTCCGCCTTCCGCATTCAGTCTGTCCCAGCAACCTTCTAAAGGTCCATCTAGCTGGGAGGCGTCCCGCACGCTTGCCGATACGTAACTGTAACTGTGCGTTTTGTTTGTGCAGAATAAAATATATTTCTTTCTTTCTTTCTTTTCTTTTTATACGCGGTCTCCACTCGAGGTTTCGTCTGCTCCACCGGCCATCGGTTGTACAATTATTTTGCCTTATAATTGGTTTGAACAATGTGTGAACGTCAACGAAACAAAAGGGGTATGTAAGGATCGTAGCAGATGGCGTGGGAAGAAGTCGGGAGTAGATGTATGTATGTACTCATATTATGGTTTGAACTACATACGAGTATACTCTACTTAGAATTTGGTAAATCTTGATACTTTCCCTAGCTGAAACTAAAACGTGTTAATTCATCATCATCATAACCTTTTTCCCAACTATGTTGCGGTCGGCTTCCAGTCTAACTGGATGCAGCTGAATACCAGTATTTTACATGGAGCGACTGCCTATCTGACCTCCACAACCCAGTTACTGGGTAATACAATGACCTTTGGTAAGACTGGTTGTCAGACTTTTGGGCTACTGACGACCCGTAACGACTGTCAAAGATCCACGAATGCCAGCCGGGACGGAGGGGTCTTCGATTGTGAAGATGGTCACCCATCCACGGACAAACCGCGGCAAACTTAGCTTAACTTGATCGATCGACCCGTGCGGCTGTTATTACTTAGTCACAAGCCACTCAAAACGTGTTAATGATTATGTAATGAACTAAATAATTCTTTCTTATCTCAATTATTTGTATGTTGATGTTTTTATATCCAAAAAACTTGTTAAAGTCAATACTCAATACGTTTATTTGCATTCCACAAAGTGAACTTAGGTGTACATTATAAAATACATAATACATAATTAGGTGTACATTATAAACATAATTTTAGATCATTGTGGACCCTGTCGGGCACAACAAAAATATTGCTGTTCCTTACATTTTGACCGCGTAGGTATTGCACTTTTCTATGAAACAGAAGATTTTTTTTTTTGATAACCGACGAAAGATGTCGATGCTGTGGGGTCTAAACTCATGTGCTGAATCAATGGTTACTGTTTGCGCATCGATGTCCCTGCCATCCTGTATATACAGGGTTATTTGTAAAACACCAACAACCTCTTAAGAGGTCGCTGGTGTTTTACAAATAACCCTGTATAATTGCTCACTAATTCGATCTGTCAAAAAACGGTTAACCTAGTAGACAGAGTATAAGTGGTCACAGAAACAGACTCGAAAAGCGACTTTAATTTATAATTTGTATAGATTAAAGATAAGGCGCGATACACACAGAGTTCGTGACGTGGACGGGTTGAAGATCCAGTCGCCTGCATGTCATCGTCTACCTAGCCTTTCCCCAACTATGTTGGGGTCGGCATCCAGTCTAACCGGATGCAGCTGAATACCAGTATTATACATGGAGCGACTGCCTATCTGACCTCCACAACCCAGTTACTGGGTAATATGGGCGATTTGACAACCAGTCTTACCAAGGGGTATCGCCCCTTGGTAAGACTGGTTGTCAAATCGCCGCTGGTCGCAATCTCCTGTATGTGCATTGATGATATAAGATGTGATGGACTATCATGAATGCCATTATTATATTTATCTTTTGTATAGTTTATTTTCTAATTTGTGATTGTGTTGCGAGAACGTTGAAGGTCTTGTAGACCCATAGATGCTTCGATTGGTTGAGCATTTTATATTTCGTTAAGTACAAACGCCAGCACATCAAGCTACTACAATCTGTCAAATTTATTTAATAAGAGTAGATTTTCAACTTTATGGTTTCGGAAAATTTTACAGTTTCGGGTAGATTGAGGTGGTGGCGTCTGTACCTTGTACTTTTGAAAGTCCTACACTGTCCTCTTATACCTATTAACACTATAATTTGAAAATATTGTACTTAAAAGCTAAGTGTTTTTAAAGAGAGTTTCTTGCCGTCTCTTCTCCATAGTAAACCACCAATCGGAACCATGCACCAAGTTCTGACGTTTCATAAGTGCCGGGCATGTACAAAATTCAAAACATAAAAAATATTTTGTGCAAAATTCATAAAATATTTTGTATTTGTATTTGACTAGAAATTTATTGATAATCTATCTTGCACCATCTTGGTTCTTGTCGGCAACCCGTTATGTCGATCTATATGCTTAACGAAGCATTCGTGTCCCGTCTTCTTGTCCGCAGTTTTTTTTTTGTTTTTGTGTGTGTGAACACATAATATTTCTTGTCGTAATGTTTCTTGTGTAATTTAATATAATTAAATTTAATGAATTAATATTACTAACCCTTAGTTGATAAGTTATTGTTGTACTAACCATTGGACCAATGTTGTCAAATTAAATAAAATAAATTATTATTATTATTAAGCGTCAATGTAGAGAATTAAAAAAAAACTAGCATGTCAGTTTCTCTGTTACTCGTAAGACAAAAGAATGCATAATGGTTACTTCCTCTGCCAAACTGCATAACAGTTTCTTGGCAGACTTAGCTCCTTTTTATTACAAAAAGATAATTTATAATAACACTTTTTTCACCTTTACTCCAATAGGTAAGGAGCTAAATCTGGCAAGAAACTGCTAAGCAGTTTTAGCAGAGGTAGTATAGTACCTATTGTAAAATTATGCGATGGGACGCAAAAGTGCTCTCTGACACCTATCTGATAAATTCTTATAATATACAGTGTGTCTTTATAAAGTGCACATATTAAAAAGGGTGAAAATACAGCAATTTTATGGACGGAAAAAATGTAAAAAAAAATCTAAAAAAATTTTTACATTTTTTATGGACTTTTAATTTTTTTTACTATCGTCTTGGTACCCCATGCAAACAAATTGTAGACTGACATTTTTTTGATAAATTTTACATTTATTGCAAAAATTGGTAGAAAAATGGTAAATTTTCTTCAAAAAATCATTAATAATTAATTTATGAGGTTTATTTTTCAAAAAATTATGACTTTTAATAAAGTCATAATTGGAAATTAATAATGATCTCTAATAATAAGCCGAGCTAATGCTCGGCTTATTATTAGAGATCATTATTAATTTTGTTTTGTTTTAATATCACATTTAGTTTAAAAGTAGTAACAGTTTGTTTGCATGGGGTACCAAGACGAGAGTAAAAAAAAATAAAAGTCCATAAATTTTTTTTTAGTTTTTTTTTGACATTTTTTCCGTCCATAAAATTGTTTATATTTTCACCCTTTTTAATATGTGCACTTTATAAAGACTCACCCTGTATTTATAAGTACTTATAATTGTTGTCTTCTACAGTCTTACAGTTATTTTACCTCTGATAGCAACCTTAATGTAACGAAAATAAAGATCACTGTGATTTTGACAGAATTTTCTTTATCAGCAACCCAACAGCAACCTTATTTATAAAGACTATAAAGGATAAATTAATGTGATGTTCACAGTCAAGTGATGCAACATCTGAGGAACTGTGAAAGGACAGTAAGCCCTTTCTCCGTTTCCATATTCTGTAGGTACCTGCAAAAGTCTACCTTATGTAGTGCAGGCTGGCAGAAAAATAGGTCAGCACCCTAATTCCGTAACACACGATCAATCGGAATCGGTTTCATTTTGACAGTTCAACAACATTCATTGCGTTATTTACGTGTTGAGCAGACAAATTTTTCGAACTTATGAAGCAATGGATTAGCAATTTGCTTCAAAATGATTCAGATTCCGATTGATCGTGTGTTACGCAATTAGGGTGCTGGTTGCATTCGAACGTTCAATCGAATTTAGAATGAACTTTCAAATTATTTCTAGTAGATTTTTTGTTTCGAAAAAACAGTGACAGAATAGGCGCGTTGCTGTAAACACGTTCGCTTGCAATAAACGCAATAATTATAACGTTGTATCTTTATTCACGCACAATGATCCACTTGAAGGACTACGTGCGGAAACCAAAACCATATCAAGCCCATATCATAGAAAGAACATAGAACGTTGTATCATTTAATAGCCCCGTAAACATTAATTATAGTACCGCATACCGCTATGTTCAGTTCAACTTTCTAATATATTTTTTTTGTAAATCTTAGTCAGACGTGGCAAAATTGGAAAGAGGGGAGCTCTTGCCCAGCACTGGGACAACATACAGGCTTATAATAATTATAAGAAATTCTCTTCTTTTACTTTGTTTTTTGGAACGAAGTTCCTTATCGCGCGTTGCGAAAGTGGGCTAGACGGAAAAAATTAAGTAAGTAATAAGTTGGAACGACTCTTTTTGCTATAGTTGTAAGCCGTGCGGCGTGCGCGTGTTTCTCTGTCTGTCTCTCTCTCTATTATAGAAAGCAAGCCAGTTATACTTCGTTCCATCCGGGTGTCCCTTGACACCTCTCAAGTTTTTTCACTATTTTGTTAGTTTTAATCTTTATTAATCAGTTTGAATGTTCTCTTTTTATTGTCTTTATCATTTTGTGCGTGTGCCAGCATTTTATCTAGCCTCTGCCAAATCTTATATACGTTATTAATCACAAAAGTAGATAATTAATATAAATAAGTCATTTATATACATTAATCGCGGTTGATCAAACAATCCATTATCTTTCAATTAACCTTGTTTACGTTTACGGATTACAAGTCAAGGTCATCAGCGTATTATTTACAGTAGGTAAAGATAAGTAACAAAATTTGCAGAAGTTGAGTTCCTCAAGCAAGTTATGGTATAGTAGTAGTATAGAATTTAATCCCACTTTTTTATATATTTGACAGAGTTAGTAACAAAAAATGTTCAGAATTCGTAATTTATGTGATCTACTTCTTGTACTAGTCTGTATTATATGGCAATAAATTATTATTGTAAGCCTTAAGAATAATCTTCAACCAAGCCATTCAATTATTTATACATAGATAGCTCCCACAAGTAAATCAATGATTGTTTTCTCTATATTAGGTTTTATTAAATAAATCACTGAAAATCAAATTATTTTTTATTTACAAAAATAAATATAAATCATATACTTAAAATATAATTGTACTTATTACAATTATTAACATAAAAAACGTTGAAAACTATTTTCTAGATTGTACGTCAAGACACAATTTTATTAAATTTAATTAAGCTTAAATTATTTAATTTCTAACTAATATTAAATAAATTAACGGAACATTTGTAGGAGCATCGCTGCTATGAGGAGGACTGAAGAAGCAAGGATGGTGGAGGAAGCGCCCCTGGTTACAACGAAGTTGAAGATTTCAACAGCGGCATCGTTACCCCAGTTCAAGTTACCCACGGCTGCGTCTATTGCTGCCTGACCAGCGGCGAAAGAAGAACTTGGCAACTGCGCTTGGGCGCCATACAACCACGTGCGGAACTGAAAATAGAAAAAAATATATAGCGACTAGCTTCTGCCTACGACTTCATTCGCGTGAAATTTCTTGTTCCGCCGACCCACCCCGTTGCATCACTCTTTATTTTTGCATAGCGTCCTTTCAGACTTGCTTCCTTTTGCTCGGCTCTTAGCGTGATGTTAAATAGCTTATAGCCTTTCTCAAGAATTGGGCAAAAATCACTGGTAGTTAAAGAGATTAGTGCGTTCAAACAAACAAACAAACTCTTCAGCTTTAAAATAATAATAAGATAATAATAATATCATATTCAGCTTTATTATTAGTATAGAGTATGAAAACCACTTATGTACGGATTGTAGTAGTTAATTCTGTACACCGATTTGTCATGGTTTGTAAGTTTAGTTAGTATAGAGAAGTAGTATAGTAACTACTTAGTCCACTAAGATGCACTAAGTAGTTAAGTTTATTTAAGTTAATAGTAAGTTACAGTACAGTGGAGGGCGATTATTTCTCTCAGTTGTTGATAGTTGCACAGTTATAAGCTTACTTATATTTAAATTCGTTAGTCATGTTGTTTTATTAAATATGTTAAATTATGACACGCATCGTTGGCCTAAAGTAGGTTACCGAATAAGCAGAAAAATGTACGGCGATGAGACCGTACATCTTAAAAAATTAAAACTATGAAGTTACGATATTTTTCTTATGATACATACAAAGAAATTTATTTTCCCTGTATCTGTGTTAAATGGTGAAACTTCACGAAAGAAAGCAGACCTCATAAACAACACTTACCGTAGCAATGTTCTGGAAGTCAGTCAAATGTGGACTGAGGGCGTTGATGCAAAGGTTGAGGCGAGCTTCACCACCATATCTGTCAAAAACAATGATATAAAGTACATAACCGACGATCTTCGCAAGATGGCTGGTAGCAGCTGGATAAGAGTTGCCGATAGTGCCGTGCCATAGGAGTGGCCTATGTCCAGGAATAGACGGCTATAGGCTGATGATGATGAAAGTACATAAGTCTCATAACTCATAATTTTAAACTTTCAGGGCGAATTTCACCTATGAAACAACGCGTTCAGCACATCTAAGCCGCGTTCACGTTACCATTGTTGTGAAACGTTGACACTGGCGCCGATTCCCTTCTTCACAAACTAAACTAAAAAGTTCAGTGCATCTTTTTCTTTTTATTTCATTAAAAAAAGGACAGAAGATAAATATTAGTTTAGTCCTGTCAAATTAAGATACTCCATAGATAGTTTAGACGTGATCAAAAACATGGCGAATAAAAACACGTCAATTTACGTCTGACGCTGACTAATTTGACAGGACTAAACTAATATTTATCTTCTGTCCTTTTCTTAATGAAATAGAAAGAAAAAGATGCACTGAACTTAAATTTAGTTTAGTTTGTGAACAAGGAAATCGGTGCCACTGACAGCTCTTGAACGCAGCTTAGAAACGCTGATCGCTTTTAGTTCCGTTGGTGGATTACGTATTTAAACAATAGTATTTAAGAATATCATTGCCTCTGAGCCCGAAAAAAAAAATACAAAAAGAATTATTAATGATAATGATTTTTATTTCGAACCAAAGAATCCATATTGTTAGTAACATAATATTAAAACAACTTATTATCTAGTGCTCTTGGTCACTTCTTTTAAACTAAGAGCGCGTTCACATATACGTACGTTTTTACAGGATCCTTTTTAACGGATCCGTCGCTACTGGAGATATTCACACAGCATTTATAGGGTCCTTTTTAACGGATCCGTCGCTACTGGAGATAGTATTCACACAGGACTGATTTTAAGAGATCGGATCAGTATACTGGATCCGAAATACTGTATTATGTGTGAACTGGCTCATACAACTACATACGCTAATAACACATACGTTTAAACGGACCTGTCAAACGGATTGCTGCTTATTTTGTCGGATCGGTATTTTCTACTGGATCCGGAATACTGTATTATGTGTGAACTCGCTCATACAACTACATATGCTAATAACATACACGTTTTAACGGACCTGTAAAACGGACGTTAAATGTGAACGCGCCCTAAGATCAATAATTACAATACTTACGTGGATATAAGCGCCTGTAAGTTATTACTGAGGAAGCTAAGGACGATTGGTATGTTCTCCCGGTTGCCTTGTAGGGCAAACGAGAATGCATTGGTACGGTCGTGGATACGGATTTTGTCATTGTACATACTCTGCTGCAGGTAGCTGTAAACAACACACATTATTAAAATATTAGCTGTTTTACTTAGCTGGAATTTAGAATCTCCAATGATTGTCGCAAAGTTCAAATTCCATTGCAACCAAAAAAAATTAAGGACCTTTTTTATTACACATAGTCTTATAATAAATTATCTTAGGGTTAATTTACCAAAGTCAGATATCTTTTGTACGTGGAATAAAATTAACCTCTGACCGTTATAGTATGAAAAATCTGTCAAAAATACAGGATAAGATAAGACTCAGGATAAGACTTATTCTTGGTATAAAAGTTTGGTGAAATTACGTCTTTGACTCATAATGTTAAAGTACTGTTGTAGCGAGTAAGTCTCAATGAATGTAAATTATCGGGGATTTTAATATAAAAACAATTATTGAAAAATATTATTAATATGATGACACTTTTTGTGAACATCAAATACATCCAAAATGATTTTTGGAACAAAGTTCTTTAAGGTGGATGCTCCAAGGTAGCCCGCGAAATTCAAATTTTCTTACGTTTTTTGCAATTTGCTGGTCAGTACTAAGTTGTACGTTGATTAAAATATGATTCGCGGCCGTAACGAATATGTATTTACAGAATTATAATCATTAAAGTCATCAACACAACTCTCTAAGATCAAGTAATCCTACTTACTGAATGACTATTTCATGAAATCTTGACATTTTAGGATTATGCTAACTTAACAAGTTGTATTACTGATTCTAATGATTATAATTCTGTAAATACATATTTGTTACGGCCGCGAATCATATTTTAATCAACGTACAACTTAGTAGGTACTGACCAGCAAATTGCAAAAAACGTAAGAAAATTTGAATTTCGCGGGCTGCCTTGGAGCATCCACCTTAACGCGGCTTACGGTTGGGGTAAACTGGTAGAAATCGTCACGTAACGAAGAAGCGTTATGCCCCCTCCATGCGACGTTCTCAATAATAATGGAAAGAGAGTGATAGTTTTCATGGTTTTCGAGGGTACTGAAGTCAATAATGAGGTCAACGTGAAAATCCAAGATGGCAGCTGCAAAAATTTGTTTGACGCCCAGTTCCCTTTTGAATTCAAGTTTAAATCCAGGCACATCATCAACTAATAATTATGAACCAATAAACTTACTCTTGAAGAGAGGCCTGATCCCTGGTGCAAGCGAGGGCGCGGAGCATGACCACCATATCAGCAGTGTTCTCCGAGGCATTGTACCTTCTGTACAAGAATTCGTAGTCGGTGGCGTTACCCTCACGAAGTCCCACGCAGTAAACGTGACGACGAAGGTTAACTGGGACCCTAGAAAAAGAATCATGTTACTAATAGCTTGATTACATAACATCACCCCTGTTATCCCCAAAGTGGAGGTGTACCTGTAGTACTCGTACACCCATCCACATAAATTCGCCAGTTATGTTTAGTTATATTGACGACACGGTTAGCGCAGTGCCTGAGTGATCGACTGCTGCGCTGCGTGTCGCGGGTTCGATTCCCGCACGGAACAAATATTTGTATTGCCTACAGGTAGTGGTTCCGGGTCTGGCTGTTTGTGTATGTGAGTTTAAATGTTTTTAAACGCACCCACGATACAGGAGTAATTCATATTGTGGGGAAACGTAATAAAAAAAAAAGTTATAAGTCCCATGTAGAATAGGAGGCTAATATATTGCCATCAATTCCAGACTCCGGGATGCTACTGAGAAATTACTGACGGAAATACTCAATAAAAATTTGCCCGACTTGGGAATCGAACCCGGGACCTCATGCTCAATAGCGCTTGCAACCACCACAACAACGAGCAGTCATGTTCATTGGACAAGTATAATACGGTAATCAAAATCAGAAGTCCTTTATTCAACCTAGGTTTAGAAACAGCACCTTTCGAACGTCTTAATAAAATAATACCATCAAATAAAGTTAACCTTAGAAACTGCTTATTTTAGGACAGCAATTTCAATTGTATTATGACGTCACGTCATAGCTCTTGAAATACCATGTGATATGTCCTATGCAATTCATCATAAATATATACACCGTGCTCCGGACGATATACATAAACTTCGACCAGATGTGCAGACCATGAAAATAAGCATATTTCATTATGGACACAACAACGAGTTCTTGTTTGCTATTTTTTGTTATTTTCATGCAAACTACACTACTATACCTTGACGTAAATCATTTGACAGATTTATCATTTTAATTGCACTAAGCGGCAACATTAGGCCAAATTAAGAGCCTTTCTTACTGCATAGCTCAATTAAATTTCAATAAATTAAATTACAAATATCTTTGTAACGAAGCCTTTTTAAGTACTCTGTTAGATTTGATTTCTAAAAGCTATAGAAGCGTTTGCCATAGTTTATGGATATCGTGAAGAACACGGTGTATAGTCCAGCCACGCATTGGTACAGTCAACAGCAAAAGTAGATGATCAAAATCAGAAATTCAATACTAATGAACGGAGTTCGCGTCAGAATTATGTGGCGTCGAAGTGATTCAAAAGTATGTGATTGTAAATTATACCAAACATTTACTACTAGTACAGCTGCCATATAGCTGCGAACTCCATTCATTAGTATTGAATTTCTGATTTTGATCATCTACTTTTGCTGTTGACTGTACGTAGCTTGGCCGTGGGCAAGAGTGGATGAAAATGTAGGTGTGACTAAATTTTCATACAAAGTGAAGCTGATTAAACGTAAAGCTAAGCCATGAGCTGCTGTGGAGTGGCGCTTTCAAATGGAAAGAGGACACCATCACTTACGCAATAGATGTGTTTTGTCTGTGCGCTCTCCATTTCGCCAAGCTATCGTCAATACAGCCGGTATGGTTGAGGTTGCATGCGACGTTCATGATCTGCATTCTGTTCAGGATTGTGGACGTAGAGTCGCTGGCGCGATCATTGTAGCCGAGGTTGTCGATGACGTTACCGAGGAGTCCACGCATGTAACTCTGCAAAACGAGAAACAAACATTTAAAATAGTTTTGTACTTATTTATTTAGTTAAAATTTTCGCACAAAAAGGTACAAAGGCGGACTTATACGAGTACTTATTCTTGGCGTTTCAGATTGGTATTAGATTTTAGACGCATGAGACACAGGGTGGAAAGTTCCTCAACCTCCTTTGAAAAGGGTCCTTGCTTGGGCAAGTAACCTACCAGAGACAACACCTGTCTTCCCTATACAACAGCCTATACAACGGCCGGCGTATACAACAGCCCGTCAACAAGCATTGGTGCTTGTTGACGGGCTGTAGTATACGCTGATTTCACGGTAAACTTTGCTTGCGAGATGCAGGATTTGTGTGACGTCAGTTCGTAGTAGTTCGTATATGGTAATATGGCTATGGTGCTATTATATACCACAGGTTGTAGTATAAACAGTTTTAATGTTACGTTTTTCTTTTCACTAGCCTACGCTGTCCCACTCCTGGCCAAAGGCCGCCCTCCACTCCTTCCGTCTTAAGTTATGTATACATATAAAAAAACTCATTTGTGCGATAAAACATTTTGATACTGTGATACGTACAGAGAAGGCTTCGTGAGCTCTAGGAATGTGCTCAAGGCGGCGCAGGATCCAGTCGAGCTGGGCGAGCGCGCCGTTCCAAACGTAGTAGTCTGTCTCGCTCCTCAAGAAGTCAAGTACGTCAAATGCGAGGGTTCTGTTGAGGTTTTTGGAACGCACGAAGTACAAGACATCGTTGACGATCTAGCAACAGACAAAGAACATATTTTAGAAGTCATGCAAGGTTAAACAGAACTGGTTTCTTGATAGCGAAATGTGACCTTATGTATAGTCGAATAAGCTATTTTGTATACAGGCGACCTTGCGACTACTTTTTAGGGTTCTGTACTTCCAAATAAAAAAACGAAACCCTTATATGATCACTCGTGTGTCTGTCTGTCTGGCACAGCCAATTTACATCCAATGGACCATTTAAGTTGAAATGTGGAACACGTACGAATTTCTGAGACTCAAACACGGAATAAAATTATAAAAAATATAATTTATTTACGTGTGTAAAATAAATACATAAATGATTATTTTTATAGTTTTAGTCCGTCCTTGATGTTATAGTCATGTAAAAATAACAACTGCAGTACTCCTCGAACTTTACGTACTTACTAGTGTAGGTACAGTGGAACAAACTATTTGGTGAACAGGTACAAATATTCATCTTTACAATACAATAATATGTTATGTTGTATTGTAAAGATGAATATTTGTACCTGTTCACCAAATAGCTTGTTCCCTTGACTTCACGCCTTGTTGTAAATCATTAATGTCTAAAATACGTGAGTATAAATACCTGAGCTCTGTTCAGTTTGTGAATGTTATGCCTGTTGTTACTCTTCAGATAAGTTGAAATTAGCTCCCAGTTATTGGTATCGTAATTGACACGGTACAAACCTAGAATAAAAATAATGTTTTTGTTAATCGTTAAAACAGGGTGGCGGGACATCGACGCGCAAACTGTAACCATGAAGTCAACACATCATGATTCTAGACCCTAGCGGTCGTAGAAATATTTCGCCGATTATCAACAAAAAAATATCAGCTATCGATGTCTCGTCACCCTGTATGTCTACGCTTAAGCTTCGGCTTGCCGATATTCTTATAATTTTTTTACAAAACTATCGTAACATTGTGTTTGTTTCAACATTTTTCTTGAGTAAATGCATATTGTTTATTTCATATAGGTACATAAAAGGCACGTTTGAACGTCAAAATTTACAAAATAATAGAATTCGCCCCTTCCAAAAGGTAGGTTCGTAAGGAGAAGAATGAGCAAGACACTCCACCGTTAGTCTTCTTTACTCATAATTATAATTATCGTGTTTCAGGATAGTTTATAATACATTACTTTGCTGTGCCAACTAAATGTTCTACTTTCTTTCAAGACTCACTTTCAAATTTTAATGATAAGGAGTTCAAGCTTTATACATACCAGACTGAGCAATGTTGAAAAGTACAAAGTTGTCTCCTGAAGTGCTGTTTAGGGTGGTAGACTGTTCAGTGAGGACACGCCTAGGTCTGGTGCTGTTGAAGTCAAGCTGACCGGCTTGGGTCCAAGTAAGAGGAATCTGCCACGTCTGGGGCGGCGTAGTAGTGTTTCCAGAGAGCAGATAACGATTCTGTAACCAGAATAATAACAGCATAAATCATCGAAAAAATGTGAAAGTACTTTATATTTTTAACTTTGTTTTATGTAGAAGTAGCAGCGCCTCATGGTTTCACCCGCATAAGTATTGATCCTGGGGAGTATCGGGATAAAAAGTATCCTATGTGTAATTCTGATGTTTATGCTATATTACTGTAAAGTGTCAGAGAATGCGTAACAAACATCCTTCCATCCTCACAAACTTCCGCGTTTATAATATTAGTAGGAAGGAAGGAGGGTAAAAATAAAAACCTATTAAAATAATATTTCTTATGGAAATTAGACCACTAGTTTTCTTTTAAGTGAAGGGTACAATACAGAGACTGACAAAATCACGCCAAAGTGCACTATCTTGTCAAATCGAAGCGAAAGTTTTCCCAAATTTTTTTCTCTGTGTTTTACCCCACAATATAAAAACACCATTCAAAAGAACTAAAACGGCTTAACAATTTAAAGGTATAAATGAAACTAACCTGAGATACGGTTATAGCACCGGTAGCTGCGTTTCTGACGACGGACACGACAGGGGAGCCCGCGTTCTGGACCCAGCTGTCGAACAGTACTTCGATATCGACGTTGCCGAAATCACGGCTGTATGTGAAATCCTCAGAAACCGCCAGTTTGAAGGCTTCATACATGTTTTTAGGAGTACCGAGGCCGTAAGCACTGGAGAAAATAAGATAAACTAAATTATCGAACGGTCGTAAGCAAAATTAGCCTTTTGGTGTCTGATATTAAGGCTGTGTACATAACATACATTCATAGTATATCGCTTCATCTCTTAAAAATCGTTGGAAATAATACATCATAATTTGATTGACTAGATTATTTAAGAATGTAGACGTCACTGGTCAATCAAAACTGACTAACATTTGCCTCTTCATGTATACGATGCCGTAGATTTTAAGTAGGTACTTGAACTTACTTGTCTCTTAAGTAATATCTAAGGGCGGTCCTGAAGGTCCTTGGGCCGACGAAGTGCTCCAACATTCTAAGGACGGAAGCTCCCTTGGCATAGCTGGTGGTACTGAAGTGAGCACTGATGGAGGGGTTGCTGGAGACACCAGTCCAGTTCATGGGCTGTGCGCCCGCGCCAGCGTCATGGTTGAGAGCGCTGTGTACGTAGTCAACCACGAATTGGTCATCTAATTCTAAGCTGGGATCAGCCTGTAATCAAATAAAGTGTGTCAAAGCCAAATCATTAATCCCAATGAAATCATTAATAGGTACTTAAGAAAGCAAAAACAGATTTTTTTATTAAATTGAATTGTCTATCCAAAAGTTAGATGTAATACTGTCATCTATGGATGGTAAAAATATACAAGGAAATTATAAAACTTACCCAGTGAGCACCGAAATATTCGAAGAAGCTAGCGAAGGACTCATTAAGCCACAGGTTACTCCACCAGAAGCAAGTGACTAGGTTACCGAACCATTTGTGTCCAAGCTCGTGGGCCATGATAGTAGCAATAAAGATCTTGTTATTTAAATTGGTGTTTTCTGGGTCATACAAGAGGTACGCCTCCCTAAAATGAAAAGACGATAAACATTTTGTGATATTTTTGCGAGAATAAGACAAATAAAAAAAACATTTATATCGTTGCATCTAGAGTGAGCATGCACCTTAAAATGATCATTGTTTTGTTACGTTCCAATTAGACGTAGTATAATTTAACTTAAACATACCTATAGTTAACCATTCCCCAGTTTTCCATAGCACCGGAGGGGAAGTCAGGAAGAGCGATATGATCGTTCTTCATCAAGTTGCCCTGCCCCATCTCGTGATACTGGATACCTAAGTAATCGTCCAATTCGTTGGTGATCCGAAGACCGATTTCGGCAGCGTATTGATGCTGGGCGGTGACGCCTTGACGGGAGATGATCTTGAAGGGTTTGGCAGCAGTGCTGGTTAATTCAGTAGCGACGAAATCACTCACGTGGAAAGCGACCAGGTAAGCAGAGATGATTGGAGTAGGGTAGAAAGTTTCGCGAACGCGGTCGCCTATTCTGTTGAAGTTTATAAAATCAGATTAGAAACATGCCACAATTCCATGCAGAATGTTATTGAAAATAATTATAAAACACAAGGATTTTGTGTGTGATGTTACTTCATATGAACAAAATCTACCTGGTATAAATGCCTTAGGTATTAAGTCCGTCTGTTTTTTTTTTGTATCTTGTGCATAATAATAACTTACTTAATTAATTTACAGCTTTTCATTCTATGAATAAATTATTAATTAGCTGCAAATTATTAGTAGGTAAAATTTTCAAGTTTTTAGAATTTATAGTGTATCTTTATACCTCTCGTGTATACGGATGCCACAATTTTTTTTTGTCACTTTATAATAACAGTAACCTACTCTATTCAACTTCAAATGGAAAACGTTTCAATTTTCATTCAAGTGTTATGAATTGCTGGCATCCTTATTGCTAGTTATATTAATCATCCCACAAGATTTGAGTGAGACAGCTACAATTTAAATTTAATAACTACAAATTACGGAACTAGCACACTCACTGTTCAACCCTGCTGATGGCCATGTTGGAATATGACTGGCCCAGGCCGCGATCACGAGTGATAGAGATTGTGAAGCGGGACTTGAATTGGGGCTCATCGAAGCACGGGAAAGCTTTTCTGGCGTGGAACGGCTGGAACTGAGTGGTGGCGTACAGTCTGCAGTAAAAACAAAAATAAAATCAATCAATTTGTCAAAATGGTGTAGATGAATTATTCTTGACTGCTTTCTCTTCTATTTCAAAATTCGAGGTTCATATGACTTGTTTGTACTTTTATCAACAACAAGCACTTTGCCAGCTACTTCGTCCACCCATGGATTCTCTATCGTGTCAATTACAATAAATCCGTGAAACTATATGCAAAATTTCAGCTTTCTAGGTCGACGGGTTCGAGCTAGGCGTTGATGGGGTCAGTCAGTGATTTAATGAGTGAGACTTTTATTATCATACGAGTATATAGTGATTGCTTAAGGGGCGATTTTTTAATCTTCAGATAACTTGTATCTGAGGCATAAACATTATGGTTTGACTGCTTTTGTATAGAAAATATGTCAAACCACCACATTTATTCTTCAGATAAAAGATAGAATAGAATACTCTTTATTATACACCATACAAATTACAGAACATAAATATATAAAATTTTACAATGGGTGACACAATGCTGGGCGGTCTTATCGCTAAGAGCGATATTTTAAAGACAACCTTTGGATGGATTAAAAATTAAGGAGAGACAAATATAGTAGGTAGTCAAAGATATCTGATGATTGAAAAATTAGCCCTTAACGGATAACTTAATGCAGGACAATTGCTCGGTATTATGGAACAAGAAAACATGCTGCGCCGACCCCAAATAAATATACAAAAAAGTAAGAGCATGATGGCTTGCTCAGTAATTTTTAAATATTGAGACATCAAATCTCACCTCAGTTGATCGTTAACGTAGTAGTAACCCCTGTAGAAGCCTCGGTCGAGCGGGTTAGTGTTAATCCTTCCGTTGTAACGGACGGTGATGGTGTAGTTGCCCCGACTAATAGGTGCAGCGAAGTTGATGTGTATGAGCTCTAAGTACGAATCGGTGGTGAAAGTATCGGGGAATTGAAGACCCACATGCTGATTGTTAGCGTTGTTGATAACATTTACACCTAAGATTGAAACCACATTTTGGTGGAAAACAATCTTCTGGAGGTGGTCTTCCTGTACCTGTAGAGAAAATAAAATTGTTAATTAATCAATTCAATCGTTTATATTACGAATGTAAAAAGACACTTTACCAAGCCGAAAGTCACTAGTACTCCTCGCCATTTTAATCATTTTTTTTTTTTGTAGTAGAAGATCTTATTCTAAATGTAAACCAACATAATTCGAGTATCTAATGTTAAATAGGCTAAATTACCTCTTTTAACATACAACATGTATGATTGTTTAATAGATGCATAACGGGTCTAAAAAGACACTTAAGGAAGCCGAGAGTCACTTGTACTACTCAATGTGATAATATTCTTTGTACGGGACCATATCTAGGAACTTTCCGGTTACGGAGATATTGAAGGTCAAAGTTCCAACTCTTACTGACGATTTTTTACGAAAACCAGTTTTTAATTTTAACACAATTTAAATACTCCCACGACCCCTGCACCGTTGTATGCACCTATAAGCACATTGTTTTGCGTGTGTTATATTGCGCACTAATTTTTACACCCTATATTCTTGTTTTCTCTTGATCTTGACCTCAACAGGTGGAAAGCATTCTACTCTTAGACACTAACTGTTACGTGGTCATACCACTGTGGTGGTGGTGGTGTGTGGTGGTGGTAGTGGTGGTGGTGTGTGTGGTGGTGGTGTTAGTGGTCTCATCATTATGTACAAGTCTATTTAATTGATGATAGAAAGAAAGAAAAAAACGTTATTTGCGGTCAACATGACACAAAAACGAACATACACACACAAAAAAAAAAAGAAATAGTTGGGGGAAACATGCGTCACATCCACGCAAAATGATTTATATATTTAATCCTACCTATCACCTATATGAATAAAACAAATTCGGGTTAGTTATACCATTTATAACTCAAGAATGGCTGGACCGATGATGACGATGTATGGAGCAAATAAAAATATAGTTTTAGGTATGGTCACCAAAATGGAGATAAGTAACCAGGGTCGTTGGATATAGTTGAAGTTTAGTAAGAAACGAATGGATATTTTCGAATAAAATTTGATTTAAGTAATATTAAACAATCAGTTAATTAATCGAATTAAATTTCATTTCAAAACATCTATCGGTTTCTTACTAAACTTCAAATATACCCGACGCCCTGGTTACTTATCTCCTTTGGTTACTGTACATTAAGTAGCTACAAAATTTCGTTAATAGTAATCAATTTAAACATAATAGATTTAGATATAAACGCCCTCACAAGTGTTTTAAAAATATTACTTAGTCACGAATAATTTGTTAGTTTCAATTTACGATAATATCTATAATTACGAAGGGACTCGTTTATCATCGGATAACGACAATCGGCAGTGTTGTTAAACGTTGATAAAAAAGTACAAGGAAATAATACATTTAGTTGCAGTAGAAGCTTTAGAATGATGACAACGTGACGCTGTATACTTTTATAATAGAACAAACTACAACACGCTCAATATTATTCATGACTTACGTTACTTTTAACCTAGAAAAAACGTCGGGGTACGCAGCGTGGTGTTTAAACAAAATGTTTATAATGTTGAACACTATTTAATATTGACTCACTCTCAAACTGTTCTTTGTGTTAAAATTTTAATGCAATGTTCACGAAATGTTTGAATACAACCGGACAAAACTGCCCTGAATCTACATATTATAAAATAATTATTTATTATATTATTATTTATTTATTTATTTATTTTACTTCTATGGTCCTAGTTTTTCATCTGTGACTCAAGTGACAGCTATGTGACCAGAACCCAGCTATGCATAAATATGTAAGCTGTCACGCCCTTTATGCCTGGAGGCTTTTATTTTGGTAGTAAGTTTTTATTTCCATTTGAATTAATTATTTTTCAGCTTGAGTACGTATAGTTTTTATTATATTTGTTGGTATATTGGCGTGGCTAGCTGACATATTTTATGGCAAATAATTTAAGTTTCTTGTAATGTTAATTACTGAACATAGGTTCCTAGTATTGTATACATGCAACTATATTCTAACTGAACAGACAGCTGTGCTGCTGGGAAGTTTGTTGCGCCACTTCTTCTTCCCAGCGATAGCACTAGGAAGTGGTGAAGGGCGGGTGTTTTTGGGGGACTGTCTTTTGTAATTTTGACGTTCGAAAAGTGCTGACTCTCAGCCTAATTTGAATAAATGACTTTTGATTTTGATTTTAATAAGTAATAAAATTACGCCGATACCGTACCGTAAAGAAACGGCGTCGTATAAAAAGGGCCCTAGTCTTATTTCAACACAACCTGTTGCAAATAACCGAGGAGAAAACTAAATTTCGGGCATGCTAATTATTTACTTATTTTGCCTAGCGGGTCTGCAAATCCGAATAACAATACAGTCTAATACACTAGTCTTGAAGATGGTGTAACAAAACACATCACATAGCCGTCAACTAAGCCTCCGTATATCAAACTAAGTAACATTGTACAGACGCAAGCAGGTCAAGCTACCCGAAACTGTTAAATTTTCCCAATCAATCTTGAACCTAATGCTTTAACGATAAAGTTGAATATCTATTAAAGAAATTTGACAGATTGTAGTAGCTTGATGTGCTGGCGTCTGTACAAAAATAATTGCTTGGAAACGACATTTATTTTTGGTGTGAGCGCAATGTAACTCAAAACATAGTGGTTATAGTACATTCAGCGGTACAGGGGGTCGTGGGGATATTTAATATATTAATAACATTAAAAACTGGTTTTCGTAAAAAAACGTCAGTAAAAGTTAGAATTTTCACCTTCAATATCTCCGTAACCCGAAGGTTCCCAGGTATGGTCCCGTACTAAAGAATATTTTCACATTGAGTAGTACAAGTGATCCTCGGCTTCCGTAAGTGTGTGTTTTAGACCCGTTATGCATCTATTAAACAATTCCTAGCACGGAACTGGGTTTGCTACACTTTCCACTATGATATTCATAACTGTCGCTCATGATGACTGTAGTACTTACTGTAGTCTTATAATCTGTGCTAAATAAATGTATTTTATATGTATTTAATTATACATGTAGTATGTTAAAAGAGGTTATTTAGCCTATTTAACATTAGTTACTCGAATTATGTTGGTTTACATTTAGAATAAGATATTTTTGTTAACTTGTGTTTATCTCTGTTAATAAAGACATTTAAAAATCAATCAATTTATTACCTATACCCTGTCCACTAGGCTAATCGTTTTTTGACGTCTGCCTTATAACAAACTATTCCAGCAGTGCGATTCTGTAACCATCTCACCGTGAAAACTTAGGTGAAGTGAGCGTGGAGTGAGCTGTCATTCCAAATAATACTAGGGATTGACACTACTGACAACTCACATCAAGCTCACTTCACTTGAGTTTTCACGGTGAGACTTTTACAGAATCGACCGGCTGATTACGTAAAAGTTAACTTTAAAATAAGTAATAAAATAAATTTATATAAACTGCCTTATCCTTTTGAATTATCTTATTTATGACTTCGTACAGACAGTATAATACCGTACGTGTATCAGTTTTGACATAAAACATATAATTGCTCACTACATAGATCCACGGATATCGATATCTACGGTTAGATCTTTCAAAAGTAGCGGGATCGTCCGAAAGGGTTACCGCTGCCCTGGAACATAAAGGGCTAAGGAAGGAACACGGGTGGGTTTTAGTCAGTAAGAGTCTGACACTCCCTTCCGCTCCACCCAGAGCGGGAGGGGTCATTTGATGACTTCCCATCCTCAAAAAAAAAAAAAATCTTTCAAAAAACGGTTAAACTAGTGGATAGAGTATAATGGAGAAATACAAAAACACTTTGCTCAATCTGAGGATAAGGGAAGACCCAGAACACAATACACACTTGAGGTTGCAGGTGAACCCGCAAAAGAATAAAAAGGCAATCACTATATATAGTTACATCATCGTCATCATCATTATAGCCGAAGACTTCTCTCCTCTCCCAAGCGTCATCGATAGTGACTCATGAATAATAAAAATGCTAGGTTTTCTTCTCTCAACGAACAAAGTCCGTTTCGGGTATACAGACTGGCGATTGCGGGGTATCAAAGGGGAGATACTTATAATAGTCATAATTACAACGTGCCTCTTGGAAAAGGCCGCCTCTAACAACTTCTACAGATTCCTAATCTCTCTATGAATTAAAGCTAACAGTAGTCCAAATTGGACAAGAGTTCCGAGAGATAGGATTTTTACAATCAATCAACTCAGTCTATCGCAGTCCACTGCTGGACATAGTCCTCTCCCAGGCTGCGCCACAACACCTTGTCCTCCGCCTTCCGCATCTAGTCCATCCCAGCAACCTTCTTAAGGCCGGCCGTCGGCTCTCAATCTAGCGAGCTCAGAACGATACCTATAGCGAATCACTCTTCGCCGAAATCACTCTTAGTCGACGGTTGGTTCCACGAATAAGTCCATCGCCGATAGAACTATTCGCCGAAAACACTGTTCATCGATGCTCGCTTCAGCTACAACACCTTTTACCGATGGAACGGGTCGCCGAAATACTTCAAACACAAATAATTTCACATCAGTTTCCTGGTGTAGGTCTCTAGGCCTCAGACATTAAATATTAATAATAAATAGAAATAGCAACTTTTACCGATGTAAAAGGTGTTAGAGCTGAAGCGAGCATCCATGAACTGTGTTTTCGGCGAATAGTTCTATCGACAAAGGACTTATTCGTGGAACCAACCGTCGACTAAGAGTGATTTCGGCGAACCGTACCATCGGCGAAAAGTGATTCGCTATACCGTTCTGAGCACCAATCTAGCTGGGGTGCGTGCAACACGCTACTTTTACAATAGTAAGTACAAATTAATCCGGAAGAGGACCAAACATACTAGCATAAGCATAGTATATTGAGCCTATAATGTTCCCATTTCTGGGACACATCCTCTCGGTAAAAGGGAGTGGGCAATAATCCACCACGCGGGCCGGGTTGGTAGAAGTCACGCTTTTTTTTTGGTTCTAGGACATTCCGGTTTCCTCACGATGTATTCCTTCACCGTTTCTAGAGCGGTGGTTTTGAAATGATAAACGATTTTATTTTATAAGTAGGTTTGTACAAACACTTTTACACGACAATCATATTTTAAAACTAGATGAGGTCGGCGTTTCCTATCTGATGAGTCTGAGAAGAAAGGCCGAAATATACTCAGAGGTCACAGTCTCTTTTAAAGTCCAGACATAATCTTGGTCAGATCATATGAAGATCATGTAGGTCGATGTCTGAGATGGTCTTTTGAGATAATTTACACAATGTAAAGCGCCGATCAGGGTTCGAAGCTACGACGATGTTACCACTGGACCACCACTAATCCAAGCACACTAGGTAATTCAAAATATACTTACATGAACGTTCATCTTAACAATTCCAGTGAATAGGGCCGTGTTGAGGTCCACGTCAAGGTCGACATCAACGTCAGTAGGCTGCACAACGTCACTCAGACGGTATTTTTCTAGGTCTACCGCGGAGTCGGTGTTAAGAAACTCCAAGTTAGACCTGAAGTCCTCCTGTGGGATGGCGGTGACCGACCCCAGGAGAAAACAGAGGACTGTCGGAAGCAACATGTTGATATCTACAGGAAAAAATAGTCATATACTAGCTGCTCAAAGGTGAAGAAATAATTTTTATATCATTGTGTGACCTGTAGCGGCAGGTCACACAGGGTGCGGCAGGGTTATTGCGCGCAGTTAGCATAGATACAATTTCCCAACGATTGATGTTGGGAAATTGTATCTATGCTAACTGCGCGGTAAACTCTGCTTGCGAGATGCAGGATTTGCGTGACGTCAGTATGACGCGTTGTTCGCATGTGGCGTTGTAGATACCGCTACAAACCAAACCCGCATTTAAGACATGCTTTTCTGTGACTTAAGTAGTCCTTTTTTAGTCAGAAAATTGTGACTTAAGTGCGGGTTTAGGTCACAAGAGCTATAAAATAGTATACGATACATGTGACTGAAGTAGGATACTATGCACGGCTTTTAGTACCACGCTATGCAATAATGGACAATTTAAGTCACACATATTGTAGGTAATGTAATATAAAAGAAAGAGTATCTATCGTAAGTGACGCTCTTGTTAGTTATACAACCAAACTTGCCGATTTTAGTCTTTAATCTATAGGTATCTACAATCATAATAATGTAAAACATAAATGCATCAACATCCTTCATTAATAAAATTCAAAATCCCGAATTTGGTACTTGAGGAAAAAAAAACAAATTTTATCACTTCATTGCACAGCAATATATTTGCGTATCACGCTTAATCATTAGGGCTGGACTAAGTACTTTATCAATTATTGTATAAAAATCCGACTTACCCATAGCTGACCTGGACGGTACCAAACGAGCGACTAGAGAGGCATAGTTAAAATATTATATTATATTTATCAATAGGTACTTATTTACTTATCATTATGTACCTACCATTAATTTGTTCGATGAACAGAGTTTAATCAAAGGTATGTCTGAAATCCACAGCTATCGTGTAATCTAGAGATAAGATACTTTTTTTGTTTTTCGTGTAGGTATAAATCTGATATTATTATTCACTGCGGGTCACTCATTTGAGGAATACAGTTGTATTTTTATGTATATCCATAAGCAAGATATGAGCTTTCCTAAAACCATATGTACCACAGCAATTCAACATACTTGGCTTAGCCAGAAATCTATTCTTCGATTTTTTTTTATGAAGGAATGAATGATATATTTATTTGGAAGAATATATAAAAAAAAGAAGGAATAGAAGAAAATGGAGGAGAATAGAATAGAGAATGGAGAAAATAAATGAGAAAAAGAAAGAAACGGAAGCGTTTAGAATAGAATAGAATAGAAAACTTTTATTTCAGACAGGAGTCCATAGGGTTAGTAACAATTTTACTTAACTTCTAGTGTTAGTAGGTTACAGACACAGATGTTACATACAATAAAAACTCAGCGTGGAGCTGCATCCACCTCCGCAACATCGGGGAATCCCACCGATCTGCGAACACACTGAGAATACTGTTGGCGCCGTCGCGAACACGCGTCATCAGGGATGCGCATCTACTCCTAATAATAGCGGCAAAACCATTAAACCGAGAAAGAAACCGAGAAGTAAACCGTCCGTTTTTTTTTTTTGATGATGAATCGATGGTGGATGAAGAATAGAATAAAATATGGAATTTTCAGGTGTTATGGCATTTTTTCCTATGAAGCTTTGTGGTTCTAAAAAAATTACGTGACACGGCGGGTGACATATTTATTTTTTTGAACGTTTAACCAAATCAAAGAGTAACAATTGCTAATGAATTGTTAATAACGTCCATTATATGTGAATGTATGGTGAAACGCAGGATTCGAGAGCAGCGTTCTACGAAATCCATTTAATCACAATATCAATAACTCCTCCACTCTCCAATAACAAGCTATGCAGCGCAAACACGCGGCGAGTCAGTTTTTGAACTAAATTGATTTCATTTCTTATCAGGCAATTCGAGTTTTCGGGCCACGGTTCCGGCTGCGATCATACTGACAACACGATTGGCGCAGTGGTAAGGCGATTGACTGCTGCGCTGCGTGTCGTGGGTTCGATTCCCGCACGGAACAAATATTTGTATGACCTACAAGTAGTTGTTCCGGGTCTGGCTGTTTGTGTATGTGAGTTTAAATGTTTGTAAACCCACCCACGATACAGGAGAAATTCCTAGTGCGGGGCAGATTTAAAAAAATAAAAAAAATACTCAGCGAGCCGCTGCAATCTTCCAATCAGTTAACGACGTAGAAGATCCTAACTCCTGATAGCGAGACGTCTGACAATCGTCATTATTGAGCTTTTAGACTGGATATTGCAGATAGTAGTTATTTTCTTTAGTAGACATAATATTTTATTTTTTAAATATTCCTATCCTTCTGAACATCAACTCTAAATCTGTGGATCATTTAACTATCGTAGTTTTTAATAATGAATTGACATGGTGCCGTCATTACCAATAGAAACGGACTTTTATTTAGGCTACGCGTTGGCTAGGATTCTTTGGCTTTTTGTGATCTACTATAACCCGTCGTGATCCTTTTTTTAACCTAGGTCTGTTGTGAGTGTGTTGTATTTTATTTGTTTTATGATTGTGTTACATTTTTTTATAAGTATCAAAATTATACGTATTCATAGCTAAGAAGTTGTTTCTCCTTTTTTATTTCGCTACACTACTAGTAAAACAAAACAAAAGCTATAACAATGAATTCATTATTAAATATATTAGGTTGCCTAACCGTGGTGACTTCGTTGTTATACCTATATATTGTCATCATCTAAATCATGAACATTCTCCTGACCCCAATTTATTTGGGGTTGGCGCAACATGTAGGTATTTTTCTTCCAAACTTCTCTGTTAATCGCCATCTTGACAATCAACCCCTTTATAACCATATCATCATTCACACAGTTCATCCATCGTTACTTTGGTCTTTGGTCTTTGGTGGGGAAGACCAAAGTCCGTCCGTCAAAGTCAAATGCCGGTGCATTTATACTCAAAACTTTCCTCACGACATTTTCCTCATTCTTCCGTAGCACAATCCCATACCATGACAACCGATTTCCATACTACTTATCAGTTACCGGTGTCACTTCCAGACTTCCTCTTATGTACTCATTTATAATTCTATCTATTTGTGTAACACCACACATCCCACTTAGCATTTTCATTTCGGCTGCATGCAATTGCCGGTCATTCAATTATCATCATCTAAATCAACTATGTTTCATTCAGTCGCATTTCAGCGACAAGACGTCCACTGCTTGACGTAGGCAGTCTATTAAGCATCATGAAAACATATGCACTTCCAAACGAATCACCACAATTTTCACCAATTGAGTATGAGTATGCATACAGCCGACAAAGTGGACACTTACTACTTACTTATTTACTTACTAGCTGTACTTGTACTCAACTGCGCCTGGTACAAAGTCATACAAAGTTATCGTTTTATGTTACGTTTATTCTTTATCTTTACAAACTTTGATTGGATCCATTATAGATATCACATTCTTAATTGATATCAAATAAAGCTGAAAGACATATTATTTCATATTTGGACTTAATACACATGAGAATATTAACACTTTGGGAAAGACAAGGTACTTTCGAATTTTTTGTAAAATTGGCTATAAAAAAATTAAATAAAAAATAAGTTTAATTCAAGTAACATGACTCATATACATACAGATACATAAAAGGATACAGACAAGATAACAATCCCGGACAAAAACGAACACTCACAAGATAGATGTCTGATGTAGCATTGCCGGATAGAAGAGCAACCCTGTCTATTGAATAATTTGACTTCTGGTAGTTTTTGTACCTAATTTCAAATTTTCAGGACCTGACCTACCCTTGGTATAAAAAGTTTCGACGAATTCGCTCTCAGTTGATGATATATTATTACACTCAAATAACGTATGTAGGTGTAACTATCAATAATAACAATACGACTTGTATTGTAAAGAAGTTATTAACCTACATTTCACAATCGGTTTATCATGAAGGTATAATTATTTAACTATCGACACTACCTACTACGACACTAGTAACCTTAATATTATCTTAATCGTCTTCATATTGATACGCTTATCTACAATAATCACTTTGGTGAATGAAGTAAAAGTGCAAAAGTCCCCATTCAGTTTCGTCAATTGCTCTAGATAGATGTTGGTAGGTTTACTTCTAAATGCTTCCGTTTCTTACTTTTTTTTTGTTAGCCTTTGCTGTCCCACTGCTTTGCAAAGACCTCCCCCAAATCCTTCCAGGAACTCTTTTCCCGCGCCACCTCGAATCAGCCCTCGCGGTGCGCGTTCAGGTCATCTCGCCATCTCTTTCTGAGCCGGTCTCCGCGGCGCCGACCATCTACTTTTATGTATTATCAATTAAATGACGTAAATACGTCATTCATTATCTGACCAACGCGTTTAAAATCGGTCCCAGGTTCGTTTTTCCAACAAGAAAATTTCTTGAAAAAGTGTCACATAAGTATACCCCAGATCAATATAAATAATCAAAAACCAAACAATTACAAAAAGTCGACTCAAATAAATAGCTTTATTAAAACATATAAAAAATATTATGATTAATTTTATTAACAAAAATTCTTACAAAAATACACTATATTACTCATATTATTAAAATTAGTGTATAAAATTAGGCCATATTAATGACAAGTGTCACTATTAAGGTGACGACGCTGAGAGTAGCAATATTCGCTGATCCAGTTACGGGCGTTGTTGTTGGCTCGGCTGTTGTCGAAGCAGCTGTTGATGTAGTAGTAGGAGCTTCTGTAGTAGGGGTAGTGGTCTCTGGTGTTGTCGTAGGAGCAACTGTTGTTGTGGTTGTAGGCTCTGCTGTTGGTGTGGTTGTATCAGCCACTGTTGTTGTTGTCGCTGGTGCGGGTGTAGTAGGATTTAATATATCATCGAATCCCTCATCGAAGTACTTATTGAATTCGTCCACCCTTTTTCTATAAAATCTGAGATTACGATCAGAATTCTCGATACCAGTTTCAACGGCAGCGACGGCTGAAGCACCGATGGATGCTTCGTTTTGAGTCAGCCAAACTCTCATCTAGAAATTAAGGAGAGTTAATAAAAAATATCCAGATATTGTAAAAATTAAAAAGGTCTTAAAAACATCTTGAGCAGATATTTATAGGTCAATCTAAAATCAAATTGTATATTAAATATATATTATTTAAGAATCCACTTAAAGTAGCAAAAAAGTTACCGCAGTGATCTCTGCCTCAGTCAATAGACGGTTTGTGATCGAGGTCAGCATGGTGTTGAGAACGCCGGGTCTGTAATTCAAAATAATTGCAATCAGTCAGCATAATTGTAATATTAATTAATAATAATCACGATCAAAATATCAATGTAGATGATGGAATATGCTTTATTGTTCAGAAACTTGAAGCACATTTTTTACAAATATTTCTTAATTGTAAGTTACAATACCGATCTTGTTGTTGATTGTGACATCTACCAGAGGAAACCACTAGAGCTTAATGAAATAAATATAATATGTATAAAACAATCCGAAATATGGTCATTACGTAATAAACCTTTTGTCTAGCTTATCTAACTGTACTTAAGTGAGATTATAATAACTGATATTATCAAATATTGGAAGTAAAAGGGATTAGGTGAGTGCCGTTTTAGAGGCAAAATTTTTTCCAAATCTGACCACTTCCTACAAGGGCCAAAGTAAAATTAAGAAGTAGTAGCACAACATTTTACTTACGTTGCAATGACTCTCTGGAGATTACCCTGCAGCCATTGGAAGGCCCTCATAGTGTTGTATTCGTTGCTAGTGACGGCTGAACTAATAGCGGTGCTAAAGTCTTGAGCTCTCACAATAGTGTTATCGTCAGATCCAGAAACAATACTAGTGAGGAATCTGTTCAAACTGGGCTGGTCTTGAGTGCAGCCTGCCGCTGTAATCATCACGACCTGCTCGTTAGCTAAGTTGGTTTCGAGGTATCGGTTCCAGAAGAAGTCGAAATCTTGAGAAGATCCGTAGCGGAGACCGTTGCAATATACCCAAGGACGCATGTTAGGTGGAATGCTATTGTAAAAGAAACAGAGTATATTAGGTTTCAAGATATAATACAATATAGCAAGTACCGTCAGAGACCAAAGTCGATTACCACTGCTACTTTTACACCTAAACTATTTTATTTTTATTTGAAACATTGTATTTCAGCATTTCATAAAATAGCTAACAGTTCTTTTAATAATACCTATTTAGCTCAATAATGGTCTGTAGGTACTTCTAAGAGTTTTTTCCGTTTCTTTGTGTAGAAAACCTGTTGCACTTACCGTCCACCATTCCTCCAGGTCTGGAAGCTTGTTTTTGCCGCATTGATGCAACCTTGGTGTCCCACGTTGCAGAGGAAAGTCATTACATGCATGCGCAGGAGATCATCCATGAAAGTACCGCCATTTTCTGGCTCGTTGAAGCCCAGGCGGGCAACAATCGCCGGGCTCAAGTCAAGGATTTCAGTCTAAAAAAATATTTTTAAATACAAATTTTATTCATGAATGTATACGTCAATTCGTGCAATATCATTTTAAAATCGTATAAGAAGCTTGTACTTTGCTACGTCACAAATAAAATGAGTTTACCCTCAGTCTGCTTAGAGCTAAACTGTCGTGAGCCAATCTTCTAAGAGCGTAGTTGAATCCAGTTATGGCAGCAAGCCAAGGAGCGTACTGGTCTTCGAATCTCAGGAAGGAGAGGATGTTAAAGGCTTGGGTATAGTTCATACGGTTAGATCTGGCTAGCAGGAATACGTCATCGACGATCTAAAAACAAACCAAAATCATATGTATAAACCCGTATCAATTTGAAACACATAACGAAAAATTATAGTCGACGTCGCATCTTCAGCATAGTTATGTCCGTCGGGGCCCTTTGGTCACCCCTAAAGATTAATATCCCATCATATTCTTAATGTTATAATAGCCACTCCGGGCTGCAAATGATAAATTCTCTATCTTTAGAGCTGAATTTTTCAATACCAAAATATTTTTTATCGAGGACTAATTGGATGTTTTTTTATACGTAAGTACCTGCGCGCGATTGAGTTCGTGTATTCTCTCCCTGTCACTACCCCTAAGAGCCTGAGTGATAAGAGCCCAAGTGATATCATCGTAGGTCACCCTGTAGAAACCTAAAAAAAATGACCAGTATAAAAACAGAACTTTTAAATCATTGAGTAAGTTTTCATTTAGTTAAAAATAAGAATGAATACTGCTTATACTCGTATAAAAATAAATTACCAGACTGTTGCTTGTTGAAAATAACCCATAACTGCCTTCCAGCGTGTCCTCTGTTGATGGTCACTTGTTCAGTTCTCATGACCTGAGAAGGCTTAAGGTCCTCGAAGTCAGAAGATTCGTCATAAGTCCAAGTAATGGGAATGTCCCATAGATCATTGCTCACATCGTGCAGATCATCAGCATCATCGCGGAAGAAACGGGACTAAAAAGTAAAATTTATTTTGTAATAAATGAAACCAATACAATGCTAGAAACTCAATAGATAGAAAATCAACACAAAAATGAGGAAACTAACGCCTCAACTGCTGTAGTTGATTGACTGAATTAACTTGACTTCCGTCTAATTTTGACGCATCATTGATTTTCGTTCCCGAAACCGGGTCTTATACTGTCTAACCTTAATTAATAAAATATGTACAATTGCCATATGGCCACACTTAGTTGACTGGTAAGTTTGCGTAAGGCAACTAAGTCCAGCTGTGAACTCGTTCGTTGCATAAAGTTTAAATAAGGGAGTCGGTGAGTGTCATAAAACCTACTTGTTGAACAGTTATCGTTCCAGTTGAGTGATTTACGGTGACATTCAACAGAGGATGTCCAGGTTTCTCGGACCAAGATCGAAAGTATTGGTCGATGGTAACACCATATGCACTCATAGCGCCGTCTTCCGCGGCAGCAGCGTCCAAAGCACGGAACAAATTTGAAGGCTCAGCAGTAGAAAATTTGCTGGGGAAATAAAAACTATTATAAGCGTTTGTAATTAAAGCAAAAGTTCCATTGAAGAAAAAGTTTAAAATGAGAAAGCCTATGGATATGTTTAGAATCTCAAAGCAATTGGCTTTTCCCATACCAGAGGACCGACCACGCTGGGCGGGAAGCGCGAAACTTTGCGCTTTCAATAGGCCTCTCCCAGTTGGTAAGGCAAGCGACTAATGTGCCAGATGTAATTTGTCATACCGCCAATTGTCTGGACCTTCTGCTGACCACCGATCTGGACAGATGTGTTGTCACAGTTTCCTCACCATTAGGAACTTCAGATCACTGTCTGGTGAAGTCTGTGTCGTCCTTCTCCCCTCCTGACTGTGACTCACGCGGTGAACGGATATGGCGATACAAGTCAGCAGATTGGTATGAGATACGTCAATTTTGTGCGTATTATCCTTGGCAGGAGGTCTGCTTCTCCTCTGAAAATCCGTCAAACTGTGCGGATGCTATATCCGATGTGGTGCATCAAGCTATGGAGTATTTCATCCCCTATAGTGACGTACCCATCAGTGGCTCAGCTCACCCATGGTTTAACGCCGATTGTGCTCAAGTTGAACAGCGTAAGCACTCGGCGTTTCTCAACTGGGTTGACGCTCGTGACCGCAAAGCTCCGGATCTGAGCTCAAAGAAGAGAGCCTTCAACCATGCTGCCAAGTCCTACAAAAAAGCGCTAAAGAAGGCTCGCTTCGACCGCATTACCCATATTGGCAAAAAGCTCTCTGCGCAGCCGTCCGGTAGCAGACCTTTCTGGTCCCTTGCCAAATCTGTCGAAGCGAACTTCTGTCAGCCCACACCGCCTCCACTGGTTAAACCAGATGGAACACTGGCTAATACGGCGGGAGAGAAAGCAGGTCTCTTTGCATCTCTCTTTGCGCACAATTCACGTCTTGATACTGGCAATGCTACTCCACCGAATTTGCCTCACTGCGACACGTCGATGCACGAGGTTCGCATTAGGAACAAGGAGGTTCTGAGAGCACTGTGTCGTCTGGACGTGAATAAAGCTAGTGGACCAGATAGTATACCAGCGATTGTTCTCAAGGCTTGTGCGCCCGAGTTGTCTCCTGTATTGACACGCTTGTTTCGCCTCTCATTTGGTGCTAGTATAATGCCCTATATAAGTTTGCCAACGTACAGCCCGTATCCAAAAAGGCAGTCGTGCCGATCCTACCAACTATCAGCTGATTTCAATAACCTCCATAGTCTGCAAGATTATGGAGCGTGTGTTAAACTCGCGCCTCATGGCATACCTGGAATGTAACGATCTCCTCAGTGACCGACAGTACGGGTTTTGCCGTAATCGGTCTACTGGGGACCTACTAGTGTATGCCACTCACTTGTGGGGCGAGGCCCTCGAGAGGAATGGTGAAGCGATTGCCGTCTCCTTAGACGTCTCGAAGGCTTTCGACAGGGTATGGCACGCTAGCTTTATGAGTAAGCTTCCAGTGTACGGCATTTCCCCTGGTCTGACAGGCTGGGTAAAAGACTTACTGAATGAACGGTCTCTCCGAGTTATTGTCGACGGATGCCCATCGGAGCCCATGACGACTAATGCCGGTATTCCTCAGGGGTTTGTTTTCTCTGCAATTCTCTTCCTGCTGCATATCAACAATCTGCTGATGCCCGAAATCTATGGGTATGCAGATAACAGCACAGTTGTAGAGAGATACCTGCCGAGTGCTCGGGCTTGTAAGGAAGTAATACGATCCGAAAGAGAGGCTATGGTAGAGCGTACGAATGTCGCACTTCAGGCAGTCTTCAAGTGGGGCAAAGCCAACCTTGTGGGATTCAACGCCGCCAAAACACAAGCCTGTCTGTTCACCGCCAAAAAGAGCCCATTCACCTTGGCTCCTGCTTTTCAGAATGTATCCTTGGAGTGCACCGACCGTATTCAGCTCTTGGGAGTTGAAATTACCTCAAACCTAAACTTTGGGCGATTCATTGAGTCCAAAGCCAAGATGGCTGTTAGGAAACATGGCGTACTTGCAAAGGTCCGGCGGTACTTCACACCGGGACAGCGTCTAATGTTATACAAAGCGCAGGTCCGATCGTGGTTGGAGTACTGCAGCCACATATGGGCTGGTGCTGCGAAATGCCATCTAGCAGCTTTGGACTCAGTGAAGAGGCGTGCGAAGAGACTAATTGGTGATCCAGATTTGGTTAAGACCAATCTACAAAGCCTGGAGGACAGGTGTAGGGTAGCCAGCCTTTCGGTATTCTATAGGATGCATTCTGGAGAGTGTGCGCGGGAATTATATGACTTAATTCCACCATCACCGTTCCATCATCGGACAACCCGTCGTACGGCTTATGTCCACCCTTACGTTGTTGACACCGCTACGATCCAGACGAAGCGTTTCGCCTCGTCGTTTATGCCGCGTACATCGAAAGACAATTGCCTGCAGCGGTCTTCCCGTCCGATTATAATTTAAGTGATTTCAAGGCTAGAGTGAATAGGCTCATAATAAATTAGTGCGCTTTAAATACCATCAACGATTACATCACTGCTTTCCATCAGGAGGGGTCGTAGTCAAGCACTAGTTTATATCATTAAAAAAAAAGCAATCGATAAAAGTTCGATCATAGAATAAAAATGTCAGTAAATGTATAATATTATTACTTTTCATTCAAATAGTTCCTCAGACCCTTCACATAAGTGCTGTTGCCGAGCAAGTGCTGTGTCATTCTTAGGATGCTGGCTCCTTTCCCATACGTAATTTGTGAAAAGTGAGCACTGACTCCTTGTGGGTCTGACACGCTGGGGTCAGTGAGTGAATGAGCAGAGGTAGCGGCGTCCGAGAGTAAGGATACTTGCACCTGCTCGGTGACAAAACGAGTAGGGAAGCCCATCTCTGGCGAAACCTGGTGATTAGATAAGATTTTGAAATATTAAAACAAAATAGAAAATGCATATAAAGAAAGAAAAAAGAAAAATAAACATCCAATGCATTCAAGCACCTCGTATTTTATGTAGGTAGATAGAATAGAATATTTTTTATTATGTACACCATAAATATTACAGAACAAAAACAAAACACCACAAAAAAATATGGGTACAGGCACAAATTATTCATAGAAAATTTGTGAAGTTATCGTATTACAAAAAAGGACAAGCAAGACTTTGAATCATTGGAATCAACATAATATATCATTCTTTGCGAACCAAAAAGGATGGTTATAATTTTTTTTTTTTTATAATTAGTATCGTGGGAAAAGATAATAAAATAATACAAAATCTTTCTGCGGTCTTTGAACATTTTTCCCCAGTGGAATAAAAATAAAGGTTCCGTTTTCCTTCTAAGGTACCCTAGTATATATCTTACTATATCAGTCAAGTAGTACTGGTAGAATCTGGCGAATCCTTCATTTAGCCAGAGGTTATCCCACCAGGCACAAGTGACGAGGTTTCCAAACCACATGTGCGCAATTTCATGAGAAATAATATTGGCTATACGTTGTTTGTAGAAATTGTTGGTATTTTCAGGGTCGTAGAGAATGAGAGCCTCTCTGCGAACAATAATAAAATGGAAATATCAGCAAGGGAATTAACATTTTTATTTAATCAAGTTTTCTTTGGTAAAAATATAATCGTATTAATTTTACCTGTAGGTCAACAGCCCCCAGTTTTCCATGGCACCGGCTGAGAAATCTGGGATAGCAGCTTGCTTCATGTTCATATTTTCAGCCATTGTGTAGTAAGTGATATTTGTATACCGCTCCATAACATCCAGAAGAGGCACACCAATAGCCAAGGAGTATGCTCCGGAATTACCAATATTCTCCCGAGCGTAAATGTGGAAAGGTCTTGCGTTATCATTGTTTGTAGCTACTTGTATGTAGCCGGACACGATGAAAGCCAGCAAGTACGTAGAAGTAACAGGTGTTGTATGGAAATTCTCCCTTATTTTTCCGTTTCTGAAATTATTTTCGGTTGTTTCACTTGTGAATGAGACGAAAGTTCTCATTGCCAAGGCAATAAAGAAGTAGGTATATTAAACTGTATTTTTACAATGACAACGAATAGGTGTACTTGCTAATGCTTACATGATTTCGGAGCTTTTGATCGGCATGTTTGATATGGTGGGGCTGAAACCTTCAATGTCTCTGGTTATAGATATATCGAAAGTGGCCTTGAATTGCGGTTCGTCGTAGCACGGGAACGCTTGCCGAGCATGACCGGGCTGGAACTGTGTGGTAGCCATCCACCTAAAAAATGTTTATATGTCAAATTTTGATTAATTCGAAGAAGTCAGTTAAAAGGGGAAAACATATGTTTGAAGATAAGCTGATTAAAGCTTCTTTATCCCATATAATTAGCTCCGCTGCGCTGAGCGAAAGCATATAAAGGACAATGCTCTTAGATGTATGGAATCCCGTACCATGCTACATCAAAGTCAAACTTTGTTTTTTATAGACTACACTTATCATATTAACTCCCACAAAAATTCTTTTTGTAAACAGAACCCGGGTTTCGGAGATTTTCCAAAAAAATCGAAATAACCTGAAAACTAGGTACTTTATTTTGTTTGGCATGTCATACACGAACGGCCAATATTCCCGTTTCAATAAAAAATCTATTTTATTCTAGTTATTTTCAATTAATGTAGAAAAGGCATAGTATATTGTTTTTACTTGTTTTTTGAAAGACGTGATCATGACACTTTCAAAATTCAAGGTTATATTAATCATATCATTTGAAACGGAACGTCGTGAAAAGGGAATAAAACAATATCAACACTTTTTTACTTTAAATTAAATTCCCTGTTCAAAAATCAAATCTCCGACGCGTAATGTCGTAAAAAATTATGAAAATAATTACTATATTTTAATATTTTGATCTTGATGCATGAGACTTTTTCATTCACGATCAAATTCATATTTTCATAATTACTATTTTTCCTTTTTATAAATTCATAAAAATAATATTATGTATGATCAACTGTCTCTCGAGAGCCGTTTAATTAATTATTGTTGAAGAATCAGCTTACAGCTACCGAAAATTTTACATCGACATGAGTTTTTCTCAAATTTTTACACATGCATTTATAATAAGTAGCAATGTTTTGGGCCCTGTACAGTACATGAAATAGTAATGAAATATATTTGAACTAAACATGCTGGTCCCTTACCTTCTTGTACCGGTGTCGTCCATATACCAACTCCTGTAAAAGCCTCTCATGTTTGTTTGCAGGTAGCCTTTGAACGTAATTCTGACGATGTATTGTTGGTTCATCAACAACAATGGGGTAGTATTAATACCGAAAGTGCTGTATTCGTCGCATATGAAGTTCTGACCTGGTGTAACAATATCAATATTACTGGCACGAGCATCTGCGACGTGCACACTTTCTATGGTTAAATTATTGCAGTGAAGTCGAATTTGGTCCAAGCTGGCTACTTGTGGTTCAATCGTGATGGTCACATCACCGTCAAACGTAAATTGATTTTCGCCATCCGCAAGGTGTGGTGTCAGGTGAACTTGGTAGCTGATCGGGCGTGTGTTTCTAGACAGCCGGTAACCACCATTCCTCATCAAGTTCCTGTATTCGATCCATTCTTCGTCCGTCTCGTCGATGGGACCAAAGGATAAAGCGCCCTGCAATAGGGCTACCCCCAGAAGGAGGTTTAACCAGCGACTGGCCTAGAAAAATGGAAAAATATATAAAGAAGAACTCGGCTTAGCTATAAAACTTTTTTACAAAAATAAAAAAAAACCTCCGTCTTCCAAAAAAGACACTACAAAGTGAATATAACTATAATTTCGGAAGTCGATGGCAAACTAAGAAAATGCGAACCCAACATCACTGACTATTTTTTTTTTTTTGGATGGGAAATCATCAAATGACCCCTCCCGCTCTGGGCGGAGCGGAAGGAAGTGTCAGACTCTTACTGACTAAAACCCACCCGTGTTTCTTCCTTAGCCCTTTATGTTCCAGGGCAGCGGTAACCCTTTCGGACGATCCCGCAACCCTGGCAAGCTTCGGCCCTATCGGGCCCCGTCGCTTATGCTGACATCTCTTTGAGGCGCCGTCCGGCACGGAAATGGTCCTGATCGGACGGTAAGCTACCCATTACTCTTCGCCCGCAGGCCCGCGCCTACGGTGGCCGGGAGTCACGCGGCTCCCGACGCCCGGAGCGTCTCCCGCGGCAGCTGAGGCGTGAGGATCTCTCCCTCGTCCATCCCGCCACCTCCTTCGCTAGCATGACTGCTTCGCAGAAGGAGGTGACTGCCTCCCACTCCCTCTCGCTCCGGACCATGGCTTGAACCAGAGCCGGACGCGAGAGGTCGCCGCCGCTGCCGATCACCTCTACGACCACACGGCGGTGCTCTGCCCAAGCGGGGCAGACCTCCACCGTATGCTCCACCGTGTCCTCTGGGCGATCCTGACAGTGATGACACCCGGGCATCTCCTCCCGCCTGATAATGTGCAGGAACCTCCCGAAACATCCGTGTCCGGAGAGGACCTGCGTCAGGCGGTAGGTGAGATCCGTTCCACGACTAAACATCACCGACTTCCGAAATTAAAGTTATTTTTCACTTTGTAGTGTCTTTTTTGGAATTTTTTTTAAGGTTTTATTTTTAGTTTTTAGTTATACTTACTCCACATAAATTCGTATAACACTACTTGCCATGTAAATATCAATGACGGGAAGTTATTATAAGATCATGAATATAAACTAAGTGGCAAAAATACGTATTATTGAAGCTAAATCAAAAACCTACCCAAGCAAAGTTAATGAAATTTATATGGGACCATTCCTGAAGCACGCCCTATCCATTAAAAAAAGATTTTTTGAAATCGATTTACAATTGCCGGAGATACCGCGTAACTAACTATACACAAAATTAAAAATACATTCGAATTGAGAACCTCCTCCTTTTTGAAGTCGGTTAATTATGTAAAGATACGGCACTTACAGCCGCAATGCATCACATGACAATTCCACGAAGCCACCACTGAAAAGTCATAGGAAAGCAAACGACGCAATTTCGTTTACTTGAATTTTTACCAGTAATTTGGGTTTGAAAACTAAACCAATCTGAAAGTTTCAAATAAAAACAGAATTTTGCAAATCGGCTTATAAATAACGGAGTTCTGAGGTAACAAACAAAAAAATAAACAACTGAATTGAGAACCTCCTGCTTTTATTTGAAATCGGTTAAAAACTACGAATTTAGACATCCGAAAGTTCCAGACAAAAATAAGAAAGAAAGAAAGAAAAAGTATTTATTGCGACTCGTACAGGATCAAAAGATCAGGAATAAGAGATTTGACTTAAGTTAAGCGAAAATATCGCGGCGAAATTGTATCTCGTACTGGATTTTCAACTCTCGGTGACCATATAAAATCCAACACAGCGCATCCTAGCGCGTCAATAAAATACACTGTTGGGTTTTCAAATCCGCGGTAAGCAGTGCACTGAAAATCCAGTGTACGAAAAAATCCCACCGCGATATTTTTACGACCGTTTCAGAACGTCGGCTAAGTTTTGTCGCTTTTCGACAAAAATGGAACCGATAACACTTTTATCAAAACGATTGCGTAACAATTAAATATAACTATAAAAATTTTCTATATAAATCTATCATAGAAAAAATCCTATTATAGAACATGTCACTGTTAATTAATATTTATTTTGTTTTATTTATTTAATAATACATTTTAAAAAAACATACCATTGTCGAGCTGGTTCGAAACAGGAATAACCGTCGCTAATACTAATTTATCTTTATCTATATGAACTAGTATATCTTATCCAAAAATTACAATTCACTTAATCATTTTTGATAATAACTATTTAGATAGCGAGATCAGAGTCATACCTATATGTTTTGAAAAAGCTGAAACTGATTCGATGCCTATTAATGTGTTTAGGATTTTTAATGGTAAATGATATTATATTATACATAGCTTATGTCGAGACTTCGTACGCGTGAAACTTCTTGTTCCCCCACCGCGTCGCATCGCATCGCCCGCCCGCGTTATAACTTCGTTTTTATTCAGCGATCTTTTTGATTTTTTTCTATTTATTCGGCTCTTAAGCGTCATATCGTGATGTTAAATAGCCTACGGCCTTCCTCAAGGCTATCAAGTTCAAAAAATGTATTACATAGGACTTACACGTAACTGACGATATATGGATGTTACTACAAGTACGGCTCTGCCTAACCCTCCGAGTATTACAGGCGTGATGGGATGTAAATTGTATCTAAAAGTACATCACAATAAAAAAAAAACTATAGGAAATTGTCATTCCTTCTTTCTTTCTTATTCGGACATAAGCTACAATAACTTCGTTCATTGAAATGGGAACAAACACACATTCTTTAATACCGTGCCGTACTTATTGATCGTGCAGGTAGATATAGATCTAAAATCCGGCGTTTCAAAATTTGCCAAAGATGTAAGAAGAAATTTCACGCGGAGTCGCGGGCAGAAGCTGGTTATATGTTTTATTTAATACTTGGCTTTTCTTTGTACGCAAATTATGCTATATGCATGAAGAGAGTCAGACAAGGTCACCCCCAAACTGCATCTTAGCCACAACAAATGCTTACCTAGCGTCGTCTAACCGCGTGCTTCCACTGATGGTATGCAAATATTATATACAAAATTAAAAGAGTATCCATGGATTTTCTTGCCCGTTCTCCTCCACATGAACCTGCTACGCTTTGGAACGGTAAACAGCTTCATCTTTCTGAACAAACGTCCATTCAAAAGTGCCTGCCAAAGTGCCAAGTATATAGGCACTTTTGAATTATCAAAGTAGCATTTATGGTTTAAATGCTTTGAGTGTGAATATATCCTGGCCGCCAACACCTGCCAAAGTCATTAAAGAATTTGCAAAAAGATATAATCTAAAAAAAATTAGTTATTTTTAGATTATATATTAGTTAAATTAATTATTGTTATTTTTGTTAATATTTTAGTGTTTATCAACTCAGCCTAGTGGTCTGCACCATGACTGTTGGACATAGGCCTTTCCCAGGCTGCGCCATAACACCCTGTCCTCCGCATCCAGTCTATCCCAGCTACCTTCTTTAGGTAGTCCGTCCATCTAGCTGGGGGTATCCCTTACTACGCTTGCCGATACGCGTTTCCCACTCCAGGAGTCATCTGCTCCACCGGCCATCGTCGGCTCAAACGTGGCCCATGTTAGTTGTTTACCTTTATAAAACCTATCCTCAACTGAGTTGAGTCTCTCGAATACCAAAATCCAGTACATGCAGGGCGGGCCGCGCTACATTACAAAAATCCCCCTAGATCACTTTCGTAATTTTTTTAGGAACCATCGCACACTACATGCGGCGAGCCGGTCGCATCTCGCTTTTTTGTATGAAACACGATGCGCTGCGACCCGATGCGGCTATATTATTATGCGCTGTTTATTATCCCTTTTATTGCATATAATTATTTTCTCGACAAAATATCGCAAACGATGGGTAGGTATGTTGTAGATACAATACCATTATATCAATCAATGACAAACAATTAAAAATATCTTTATCAATTACAGAACTGTTAATCTTTCGTGACGTATACAATTTGTTTTCAACTGAAATAATATTTACCTATTAATTTTTACAACATTGTGTCTGATTATACGACTGGTATTTCTAAAATCACCATCAGCCTACAGCAGTCCACTGCTGTACATAGGCCTCTCCTATAGCACGCCATGCAGCTCGAGTTTCGGCAACTCTTATCCAGCTGCTACCAGCCAACCTGCGAATACATCGATGCGAATCGTCGCTCCACCGAGCCTGAAGCGTCCTACTTTACGTTTGCCGAATCGCGGTCTCCACTCAAGAATATGCTACTGCAACGGTCATAGGTTCTACGGCTAATATGGCCGGCCCATTGGCAGTTCAGCTTGCTAGACTAAGGTTAGAATGTGGAAGTTCTTAAAAATACGGGAATTGCCCTTAAAATTGTGTTAATGGTGATGTAGAAGGTGGCATTCTGTAATTTCTGCCTAACAGACTACGACACAACAATGCAAGCTAAGAGCCAAGTACGCAGCAGATAATGATATTATAGTGCACAAGCGTGTGCGTGATGCACTGCCTCTTCTCTCACTCTCATAGTTCGATTAAACGGCGATATGACGGATAGGACCCAAAAATGGTGAAGGAAAACATCATGAGGAAACCGGCAAGTGCTAGAACCAAAAAATCAAAGACATATGACATCTAACTCAACCACCAGGGCCAGTGCGTGCGATGCATGCAGCGGTGGATTACGGTCAATTCCCTCTCACAGAGAGGAGGCCCCGCAGTGCGAATAATAATAATAATAAAACATTTATTTTTTCTTCCACAAAGGCGCCTTAAAAATATGATGACACTACAACTTATAAATCCTTTGTGGGAATTTTATAAACTAAATATAAAAAAAACTTGAGAGGTGTCAAGGGACACCCGGATGGAACGAAGTATAACTGGCTGGCTTTCTATAAGAGAGAGAGAAAGAGACAGACAGAGAAACACGCGCACGCCGCACGGCTTACAACTATAGCAAAAAGTGTCGTTCCAACTTTTGGTCTTAATTTTTTCCGTCTAGCCCCCTTTCGCAACACGCGATAACGAACTTCGTTCCAATAGTAGGTAATAATAGTAAGAAGATAAATATCGCACCCACGATACAGGAGAAATTCCTAGTGTGGGACAACGTTAAAAGCTTGCAACCACGAGATCAACGGGGCGGCCGATACATTGTAAGATTATAATTATCTTTACAAGCACTACAACATAATGTTGAAGAAACTTCAAGGCCGAACCAATTAGTTGGACGGCACGGTTGGCGCAGTGGCTGAGCGATCTACTGCTGCGCTGCGTGTAGCGGGTTCGATTCCCGCACGGAACAAATATTTGTATGGCCTACAAGTAGGCGTTCCGGGTCTGGCTGTTTGTGTATATGAGTTTAAATGTTTGTAAACGCATCCACGATACAGGAGTAATTCCTAGTGTGGGGAAACGTTTTATAAAAAAAAAAAGAATTATAGTATAGGTAACCTAATAAAAAGTTGCAGCACTTTGTATATCTACTCATATTTAGTAATCAATGGGCACTGTTATCACAAAAATATAATTATGTTAGTTAAATATCTAAATATCTATAAAATACTTAACTTGGATGCTTTTATGTTCCGATTAAAAGTATAAATCGATATCTTATCACAAGTGTGGTGGAGTAATCAGTAGGTAATATAATAATAATATAATCATTTTAACAGTGGTAATCTATAATCCTACATTAATAAAAAAAACATCCTTATCTTAGTTTCCCATTTTCCTGCAACAGGAATTATCGAGATAAAAATAAAATACACAAAAAATGTATAAAAATATATTTTAATAATTTACAAAAGCCTATTTACAATTCAGACGAACAATTATAAGGCTATAACGATTACCTATCTAAGCTAAATCCATAGTTATAATAAAAAAAAAAACAGTTTAATTCATCACAAATACGTATTTAACATTCTTATTGTAACATTTCTTTCAACACGTGCACTTCTTGCACTTCGAATCGAACGACTTTTTAAAACGAAATTTATCTTACTTAATGACTATGTTCGGGATTCTACAAAAAAACCCTGGATCCCTAAGGTTAAGCCCCATTTACACGATGCCAGTTTCTTGTCTGTGGCGTACAATAAAATTGAAGCAACAAATGACTTACTTCGTCTAAACACTGTTTAGACCAGTGGTTCCCAACCAGTGGTCCGTGGACCACCAGTGGTCCGCAGAAGCCAAAATGTGGTCCGCGAACGATTTTAAATTTAGCGGGCGGTGAGCCGTTGGTCGCCGTGCAGTGAGTGAGAAGAGCGCGGGTGGAGGGGGCGGTACGTCGGGCCGCCGTATGTAATTCCTATTAAGTTTTTAATGAATGTTTCAGTTGGATTACAGTTTATTTTTATTATACCTACATAGTGGTCCCTGCTAACAAGAATAATATAAAAGTGGTCCCTGACCAAGAAAAGGTTGGGAACCCCTGGTTTAGACAGTGCAACTTTTATTGTTGCTTCAACTTATAACATGCCATGGTTAATTAAATCACACAGTGTACATCAGGCTTTAGAGATTGGTGCTCATAGAATAATGTGAGCGAAAGCAGCAAGCGCCAACATGAAGAGAGACGCAAAAGTGGTGACTGCTGAATCGGGGAGTGCAGGAGTAGTTGGCTCGGTCAAGCCTGGTGCAGTAACGGTTGGTGGTGCGGCCGTGGGGGCCGCGGTACTGGTGGTGATAAGCTCCTGGTCCCCGGTCTGGAAATAATTGTCCAAGTCGCCAACGATGGTGGTGGCAAATCTGATGCTCTCAAGAGTGTTCACGGAATTCTGGTATACGGAGGCGTAGGAAGCATTCAATTGAGCTCGTGTTTCGTTTGCCCATATTTGGAACTGTGGGAAAAAGGAAATATATGATTTAATAAAAATATATAACGTAAGTCTCTAGTGAAAACAACCATAATATAACATCCATATAATATAACTTTACGCCTATATTTCCCGAAGGAATAAGTAGACGTGTACAGAATACCTACATTTTTCGAATAACGTCAAAATCCCATGTAACATGGGGCGAACCTGTTCTCACTAACTGGGCACAAGTCTAGATTCCTGAGAAATTTGCCTGCACTTTGCCTGTACTGAGATTCGAACCCAGTTACTAAATTTTTTTTTAATATGGCGTATTGGTTGGTTAGTTGGTTGGGTTGGTGGTTGGTTGGTTGGTTGGTTTGTTGGTGGGTGGTTGTTTGTTGGATGGTATTGGTACTGATTGTTTATAAAATATCTTACATTAAGAACTTCCGCTTCGGTCCTCAGCCTTGACGAGACGTAGGACAGTGGTGTCACTGGGGATCCAAAGCTAGAAAATAAATAATCCATTAATAAATCCATATTTATACTTTAATTATAATGAGATAAAGTTGTTTTTAAGACGTAATCTCTGGAAATACTAATGAATAAAAAGAAACCTTACACTTATAGAAAGCCAACTAATCCCACGTGACAAAGGATATTTTTTGTGCCAGAAAAAGGCACAGGTACAGAAAACCCAAGTTTGGCAATTTTTTTTCTATTAATGTAGCCCATAGCTACTCTTTAATTTTTCCCCAAATACATATTTTTAATGACAACGTTTTTATAATTCAAAAAGTTTTCATCGTTTTACTTTTTTCAACTATAGAGTGTACTTACGCAAGAGTAACAGCGGCCAAATTCTGCTGAATGTAACTGAAAGCCTTCTGGGTATTTTCCTCATTGCCTGAAACAGCAGTGTTGAAGGCGGTTGTGTAGTCTTGACGACGGATCACGTTGTTAGGCTGGACAATGGCCTCCATGAACCTGAAAACGAACAACCGAGTAAAGAATACGAAAGTCAAATTGGGTCAGATTATAAACATAACATAACATCACGAATATAATCCCAAGAAAGAAAGAAGGGTAACGCAGACGTGTACCTATAGTGCACCCACCATTGTTTTGTTTTTTGGTAAGAGGAAGACTGTGCTACCGTGATACAGTTTCGACTAGTACGGAGGACAGTGTGAATCGAATGCTACAACCTAAATAACGATATCAGTGTAAATTATTTTTGGTGAGTGATTAGTGCTTAAATACTAATAATTATCATGTGAAGTAAGTACTTAACGGACAACTTTAAGACATTATACAGGTGAGAAATATAATATCACAGTTTTCTTAGTATTTGAGCGAGGGATCTGCGTTTGTAGTGTCTACCTACCAAATGTTAAAAATACTTTATTTGCATCAAAAAAGTACAACCATATAATTATATGGTTGTACTTTTTTGATGCAAATAAAGTTATTATTATTATTATTATATATTATTTTTGGTTCTTTTTTTTTCTTATTTTTATTTGTACGTGATTACTAGTTTATTTATTTATTTATAAGTAGGTATGTATTAGGTATGTTGAAACTGTGTGTACTCCCCGTCACTTTTCCCTAAAGGTTCATTAGAAAACCAGTGTCAGACAGCAATTGTCTGGCATTAATGCTGAAATGAACCTTTTTGGCGCAGCCGTGAGGCACACACTATTGTTGTCTGAAACATTATTTTTATTTTATTACTAGCTTCTGCCCGCGGCTTCGCCCGCGTGGATGTCGGAAGTTATCCCACGGGAACGTGCTAACAGGATAAAATGTATGTGCTTCCCCAGAATGCCATCTATCTCATCTCGCGGGCCCTTTGTGGCTAATTACAGTAGAAAACCAATTGTGTCTCATTAGTGGTGATTAAGAGGGTACCTATATGATATCTTTACCTAAGTACCTACCTAATTAAAAAAAAAACTCAAGAACAGAAAATTAAATACCTACCTAAATAAACCTATTTCTGATGATAACTAATCTAAACTCAATAAGTAAATAAGCAAAATCCCTAAAAACTAATATCTATACGAATGACTAATCCTACCTAACAGTATTATAAAATAACCTACGGTCACTACGTACACTATCAAATATACTACCTATACTTTAAAATTAAAATCTATACCTACGACTCATATAAAAATAAACCTAAATAACTCTAAAAACTAAAAGGAATAAAAATGAACTCCACTGCGGGTGACCCAACCTACGACAAACTTAGTATTTGCGGTTGGTACAGTACAGACAGTGGTAATCTGGTATAGGGATCGAACCGCAAAATTAAGTTTGTCTTTTATTGTATATACTTTTCCGGGATAAAAAGTACCCAGTGTGGTGCCCAGGATATTAAAGAATAATTATACCAAGTTTCATCGTAATCGAACCGGTAGTTTTTGCGTGATGCCTGAACAAACAGACAGACAGACAGACAGACAGACAGACCGACAGACAGACAGACAGACAAAAATTTTTTTAATCACATTTTTGGGTTCGGTGTCGGTCTAGTAACATCCCCTGTAAATTATTTTTTTGATATTTTCAATGTACAGAATTTTCACTTCTACAGATTTATTATAAGTATAGATAGATTTTTGTATATTGTGTTTCACGAACTATGTCCAAATAAACTTTTTTCTTTCTTTCTTTTCTTTCACCCATATTTCTGGCTGCTACTGATAAATTCCTAACGGAAAAACCTAAACATCATCATCAGGTTTTTCCGTCAGGAATTTCGTTGCCCGACCTGGAAATCCAACCCAGAACCACTATGCTCAGCAACCACTAGACCTATAAGATAACCTTTCATAGTCAAATCATAAATAATAGTTGACTAAACAAAGGATAAAAACATTCCTGTTTTATTCCAAAATTCAAATGATATTCTTCGGTAGTTTACGGTCAGGGCGAAGAAACTAGGGCTGTCGAAAAGCGTGCTGGATTGACGAGGTTCATTCCCGGTCGTCCCCACTGGAAACGAATATCATCAAAGTCACGGGAATCACCTGGATGAGGGACGCACAGAACCGGGAAGTATGGCAGAATAAAGGGAAGGCCTATACCCAGCAGTCATGGCGCCGATTCCCTTGTTCACAAACTAAACTAAATTTAAGTTCAGTGCATTTTTTTCTTTCTATTTCATTAAGAAAAGGACAGAAGATAAGTATTAGTTTAGTCCTGTCAAATTAGTCAGCGGCTGACGTAAATTGACGTATTTTTAGTAGCCATGTTTTTAATCACGTCTAAACTGTCTATGGAGTATCTTAATTTGACACTAAACTAATATTTTATCTTCTGTCCTTTTCTTAATGAAATAGAAAGAAAAAGATGCACTGAACTTAAATTTAGTTTAAGTTGGACCGATTTTTATGATCTTTGATTTTTTTATTTGTCTCCGCCCCGAATAGCAGAATAACTATTAAAACATAGTAAAAAATCATAAAAAAAATTAATAATAATGAAGATAATTCATTTTCTCATACATTCGTTGTTATTGACTCTGAGGCGGTACGAAGTTTGCCGGGTCAGCTAGTAATAAGGTCTGACCGGATAGTCGGTCTGGGTTTAGTGGACTTGTTTTTTTTTGTGTGTTTATGTCCTTTTTTTTATGCGTCATGTTTGCCGCAAATAAATGCATTTTTCTTTCTTTCTTTCTTTTCTAATAAATAAATACGATTCGTCCAAACGATTCACGACTTTTAGACGGTTCCGTATTATCTGCACGTATTCTGGCTCGGTTCGTGCGCATAGTGATTACAGTAAAAGAAACTACGACAGTAAAATAATGAAGATTCGTGGACTTACGTTCTAAGAGAGGCGTCATCCCTGGTGCAGCCGAGGGTTTGGAGGAGCACGATCTTTTCTGTGTAGACGTTTTCTATCAGGAATCTGTTCCATAAGAATTCGAAGTCGTCCGCGGTGCCTGTTCGTAGAGCATTGCAGTATACCCAGTTGCGGTTGTCAACTGGAACCCTGTTTAACGAGATTTATGTGGTTTTAGAAAATTGACTTTCACGCTTATACATAAAGTTCAAGGGTAGACCCCCTGAACTTTATGTTGCCGTAAGTAGTATCGGCCGAATGTGCGGCCGTTTCTTGCTACGAAGTTACTATTTGGTTCGGTCGGTTCTGATCCTACACTCCTACACTCTTTCCAATATTGACTATGGTCCCGACCCAACTGAGCCGATCCGAACTTTTTTCGCATCTTTCAATAATATTCGGTTCGGCCATGTGTCGGTCCGATCCGAACATTCGCACTTTGCACTTCGGAGTAGGCCCCCAGTTTCTTTTTCAATATCATTCGACGATAAACTTAAGATACCTACATGTAGTATGTGGATACGTTGATATTTAATTTGAATTTTGATTGAACAACGACTTCAATAGTCTACACATTTTACAATTCGTGCCAGAAAAGTTTTATTTTATTTTTCATTGGTATAAGAAAACTAGGTATTTCCAAAAAAAATACAATGCGTTGACAAGCAGAGGAACGCATGAAGCATGCATCAAAATTGTATGGACTATTGTGCGTTATAATGATCAATTGGTACTATACAAGGTCAAAATAAATTATCTAGCGAAACTCCATAAAAATGATGGCGATATCTAAAAAAGAAAAAAAAAGAGATTTTTTGACAGATTTCCGGTAACGCTTCTTTAAATTACATCTTTGTAACTGCGCAAAAGTTTAATATGTGTTATTTATTTGATTTATTTCGTAAATTAAAAAAAAGGATTACTTTAGCTAAGTCCTTTTTTATTATATTCGGGGAACTTACTTTTAGCTAATATAAACAGTGTTCTTAAATAATATGCATTTGAAGGCCATTTACAAGTTTCCACTGATAAACACTTGAAACAAAAAAAACAACAAAATAGGTCGGTACAAAATACCTATAACATAAATTAGGAAACAAAATAACAAGATCGATTAAGGGCTGAATTTTCCATCGCCAGGTAACTTTTATTCGACTTGAAAGTTTTTGTACGAAAAAAATTCAAAATTTCAAACTTAAAAAAAAATCCTCGAATAACGTTATCAGATGATTGAAAAATCAGCCTTAATAAAACTAAAAATCATTCAGACGCAAACAATTACTTTTCCGTATAAAAGTGTTTCACCAACAAACGCTTACGCCAATTATACTCACTCTTCTACACCGTTTCGCAGTCGATCAAACTGTGTGCGGGCAGCAGTAAGGCAGGCATCGACGCCGAGGTTACACAGTACCGGCGCCAGTTGGTAACGTAAGTACGAATCCATGAAAGTATCACCATCGCGAGGATTATAGGTGAGCTCGTTCATCGCACGCTCTGACCATTCAACAATTATTTTCTGTTTAAGAAGAAACGATTTAAAAAACTATTCACCAATAAAAAGTTTTAAAAACTAAAGATGAAAACTTTCAAAGTTATTTCAATCCATCGTCAAACTCAATAGTGAAACCAGGGGGTCTACTCCGAAGTAGTATCGGCCGAAACTTCGGCCGTTTTACTGTTTGGTTCGGTCGGTTCCAATCGTACACTCCTACACTCTTTCGAATATTGACTATGGTCCCGACCCTACTGAGCCGATCCGAACTTTTTTCGCATTTTTCAATAATATTCAGTTCGGCCATGTCGGTCCGATCCGAACATTCGCAATTTGCACTTCGGAGTAGGCCCCCAGGACAAAATAACGTTCAAAAGACAATCTTATTTTGTTCAAAATACTAACGTTAAGACCAGTCAGGTATTGAGTTCCTGCTAGTCTGGCCCTGAGCCAGTTGAAACCGGTTATGGCAGCAACCCACGGAGTGTACTTAGTCTCATTCCTAAGAAAAGAGAGAATGTTCATGGCTCGATCATAGCGCATGATGCCGGAGCGAGCAAATTGGAAAACATCGTTGACAATCTGGAAATAGTTAAATATAAATGAATTTTTTGGAAAAAAGTTCTTTAACGGAGCTTGCGGTAGGAGTAAACTGGTAGTAATCGTTACGTAACAAAAAAGCGTTATGCCCCCTCCATGTGACTTTTTATTATATATAATAGAAAGAGACAGAGAGAGATAGTTTTCGTGGTTTTCGAGGGTGCTAAAGCGAATAGTGAGGTCAAAAAGACACCGCACTTTTTTTGTTTGTAAGCCTGTGCATTTTTTTAAATTATTGATCCGATCGTAATTGCGAGATGCAATAGATTTTTATTGTGATCAAAATCGCACAGCAGCTACCACCAAATTGAAAAGCAATAACAATTGAAGCTTTCGGTGAACACACTTTTAAAGCAGCACATGAATTGATTTTTTGCGCCATTTTGGTGTAATTGCTGTATGGCGTTCCAGCTATCAAAATGTCTCAACCTTATTTGAAATTGTTTACCTGGGCTCGGTTGTATTCATGAATTAACTCCCTGTCATTGCCTCTTAGGGCCCTAATGATTAAGTCCCATGTGTAGTCATCGTAGTTAACTCTATAGAAACCTGCAACCAATGAAAATAACATCTTCTATTCCAGTTATAAAGATAAGAACGAAAGATATAAAAAGAAAGAAAAATTGTTTATTCTGCACAAATAAAACGCACAAAAAAAGATACAAAATATACACATACAACGTAGTCAAAAGCCTCATACTCAAACATATAAAAAGTTGACAATTGTGTCCATTGCTTGATGTCAGGGCAAGGGACCAAAGACAACACACATTAATTTAAATATGTACGTATAATACGTAATAAGAAAAGCCTCGCTTAACATCTGATGCTTTGAAGGCTTTCATTTGACTCTCAATTTCTAAAATATAGGGTGACTTGTAATTAGTGACCGGTACTTAAACACATGATTGTACTCGCCATAGTAAACTACTTTCCCAAAGTAATGATTTTTTTAAATTTACCAAGTTATTGCTAACAAGAATAATACACAATCATCAGCTGCCTAGCCTTTTCCCAGCTATGTTGGGGTCAGCTTCAGGTCTAACCAGATGCAGCCAACAACAACAACAACAACGAACAACAAGTGCAACTAGTGGGTACCCGCTAGTTTATTTAATAATAAAAACGAAGTACCCACTAGTTCGTTTAATAATAAAAATAATATTGCTGATTTAAATACCGCTTCATATTTTTCTACCGCGTTGAATATAGATGATTCTCATTGTTTTCTGTCGTTAGACGAATCTTTACATAAATTCTGGAACATTGAAGAAATACCCTCAAAATCTTTTATGAGTCCCGCTGAACGGGAATGTGAACAGCTGTACGTTTCTACGGTGTCACGTGACTCCAGCGGTAGGTACTGTACTGCGTTACCATTTTGTAAGAATCCAGATTCACTCGGAAATTCTTATGCTGTCGCTTATCGACGTTTTATTCACTTGGAAAAAACTAAGCTTCGCGACCCTGCTTTGCGCGCTAGTTATAATGAAATAATCCAAGAATACCTTAATCAAAATTATTTAACTGAAACTCCACCCGATTCTATTGTACTTCTCTTTCAAAAGTTTAAAGAGCAACTGCCTTTACTTTCCTCTTTAAAACTGCCGCGTCATGTAGCCGTTACTATGGGTTGCGTGACAAATATAGTAGGTTTTGCTGATGCCAGCTTGAATGCGTATGGCTGCGTCATATACTTACATGTTACTGACACAAATGGCAACGCACACGTAACTTTGGTGTGTGCTAAATCCAAGGTTGCACCTGTCAAGGTCGTATCTCTGGCTCGTCTAGAGCTTTGCGCCGCTGTACTCTTGTCAAGCTTAATTAAGTTAGTTTATGACACTTACCGCTCTCGTACCGCTATTAATAAAATATTCGCATTTTCCGATTCTACAATTACTCTTTCATGGATTCATTCCTCACCGCACAAATGGAATATTTTTGTTAGCAACCGCGTCGCTAAATGTCAAGAAAACCTTGATCCTAAGCATTTTTTCCATATTAACGGAAAAGAAAACCCTAGTGACTGTTTGTCTCGAGGTCTTCTACCTGAGCAGCTACTAAATCACAATTTGTGGTGGCATGGACCTGAGTGGCTTCTACGCCCAACTGCTGAGTGGCCTATCAGTCCGTTTGTTTCCTCATGTAGCGAGCAGTTGCCTGAGTTTAATAATAAATCACTAACCTTAGTATCTACTGTATCAGAACCTAACTTAATATATAGTGTTAGTCAAAAATTTACATCATTAAATAAGATACTGCGCATAATTGTTTACATCTTAAGATTTTTGCATTTTATTCCTTATGACAAGTTAAATAAGACAATTACTGTCCGGGAACTAGGTACCGCTGAAATTTATTTAATTCGTTGCATTCAACAATTTCACTTTTTAGATATTTACGTCGAAATTAAAGGTAAAAAACTTCGCTCGCAGTTTAAAAAACTAGATCTCTTTATAGACGAGCATGACATAATAAGAATCGGTGGCAGGTTGTCAAATGCGAACCTTCCTTATGAAGCTCAGCATCCCGCTCTTTTACCTAAACATGATAATTTTACACATGTCTTAATAGACTATTACCATCGCATTTATTGTCATGCTGGTGTAAGCCTTCTTAGCAGTCTGCTACGACAAAAATATTGGATCCTCTCTTCTAGAGGTGTCATCAGACAAAGAGTACACGCTTGTAACTTTTGCTTTAAAGTGTCACCTTCTCACCCCAGCCCAAAGATGGCTGATTTACCCGCTTGTCGCGTACAAGAGACTAAAGCTTTTGCGCACACGGGTGTGGATTACGCTGGTCCCATTAAAGTCACGTTATGTAGACGCAGAGGTCAAAGAAGTCAGAAGGCTTACATTTGCTTATTTATTTGTTTCGTTACCAAAGCAGTTCATATTGAGTTGGTTACTGACGTGTCATCGGACACTTTCATTTCCGCTTTTAAAAGATTCATTTCCCGAAGGGGACCTGTTTCCAATTTATACTCCGATAATGGAACAAATTTCGTTGGAGCCAAGGCTCAATTGCAAGAACTACTTGCTAACCGCTACCGCATAGAGTGGAAAATGATTCCACCCCGCGCCCCCCACTTTGGAGGGTTGTGGGAATCTAATATTAAATCTATTAAAACTCATTTATACCGTGTTATCGGTTCTCAGCTTCTTACCTATGAGGAACTCTCGACTGTTCTCACTGAAATTGAGGCAGTTCTGAATTCGAGACCGCTCTGTGTCCTGACTGAGGATCCTTACCCAGAACCGCTTACTCCCGCTCATTTTATAATGGCTTCTCCGTTGACTTCGTTGCCTGTCGTGAACGTTCCCGAAACCACGAAGTCTCTAACTTGCCGCAAAAAATTGCTTGACCAAATGGTTTGCAGCTTTTGGAGAAGATGGCGGATAGAATATTTACATAACTTACAAGTTAGGCAAAAATGGTTGGATGCCGTGGACAATGTTAGGATTGGTGCAGTGGTTCTCATGCATCAAGATGATGTCCCTCCTTTACGTTGGCCAATGGGCATAATCACCGAGGTTTTCCCCGGCAAAGATGGGACAACCCGCGTTGCTATGGTGAAGACATGCAGTGGCTCTTTCAAGCGACCCATTGTTAAACTCTGCCCGTTGCCTTCCCAATGATTTCACCGCGTAATTAATATCACGTAATTTTAGTCGTAATTAATATATTTCAATTGTTTTCTTTTCTCTCTTTCTTTTAATCCGCTTTAACGCAATTCCTTTCCCTTTTTGAGAATACTACATATCCTCAAACCCGGGCAGGATGCTTACGCAAGTTTCTATATTACAAGTTTCTCTCTATTAAATATCCGAACGAAAACGTCAACGTGTGTCATGTCGTCAAGTGCCTATCCATCTATCCCTCTCCCTATCATTACGTCCATACGCGACAGAAAGAGAAAGCGCCAACCGACTACCGTTTCCGGACTACGTGGAACAAAACACCAGCAAAGGGACAGAGATTCAACACTTGTAATCGAACAGTTAACCGCTCCGCAAGCAAACCGCAGCTTCGCGACGCGCGCGCGCCGCGAAATATACCAAACCGCTTTAAATAAAATAAACCAATTCACGAGTGTCGGCCGACACAGAACCAGGAAGAAGCAGAGAAACAAAGGTTACCGGACGCCGGTCTACATATCAGCACGGCACATTCAAAACCACCAAGTAAGTCCTTAATTGTTTCCTACCCCCTTGTGTGCAGGCGACATGACATTCGTTCCCAAATAATTACACAACGCTTATTGGTCCTTCGACAGCCGCAATAACCCAACTTATTCCACACAGCTGAATACCAGTATTTTTCATGGAGCGACTGCCTATTTGGCCTCCACAACGAAGAATAGTACTGCTTTCCATCAGGCGGGATCGCAGACAAGCACTAGATTATATCATTCAAAAAAAAAACTTGAGAGGTGTCAAGGGACACCCGGATGGAACGAAGTATAACTGGCTTGCTTTCTATAAGAGAGAGAGAGAGAGAGAGACAGAGGAACACGCGCACGCCGCACGGCTTACAACTATAGCAAAAAGTGTCGTTCCAACTTTTGGTCTTAATTTTTTCCGTCTAGCCCCCTTTCGCAACGCGCGATAAGGAACTTCGTTCCAAAAACCATCAGTAATTTAGTTATTAAGCCCTTTTTACAAACAAAACTATTACAATTTTACCAGGCTTTATTCTTTTTCATTAATTAAACAACCATACGGACCGCACGCGCGGTTCTTTTGGCGGATCATACTCTTGCTAAATTAAAAAAAAATCGTTTCTTTGGGAAAGTTGTTTGTTAAGTTGAGGACAATCATGTATTTAAGTAACGGTAACAAATGACCAGTTATATACAATTCTGATCTTGTTGTTTTCATCGTGATAAAAATTCAACAAATGTAATAATCCAACAAAATTAAACAACGTATGACTTACCAGTTTGTTGAATGTTGAAGATAGTCCAGTGGTCACCATATGCGTTGCGATCAATGACGGTCACCGCCTTAGTGAGGACATGAGACGGCTTCGTATTCGTGAAATTGATGTAAGGTGCAGAAGTAAAGGTGATGGGGATGACGTATTTTGTGGGTTGGGAAGAATAACCGGTATTGATGTTAAAACGACGCTGCAACAAAAAGTTGAGATTAGTACTGAAAATATTTACGATCGAAAGGAGACTAAATTATCTCATTTAAAATATATATGTACTAGCGGTCCCGGCAGACGTCGTCCTGCCCGAAAAAGCAACGCCACCTACCGGATCCAATTGTGTATACAAACCTTGTCCTGACAATAACAAACACAAAAAAAAAGAATTATCCAATTTGGTGCAGTCGATCGGAAGTTATGCGCGTACATACATTTCGGTGATTCATTTATATAGATATACTACTCTTGAAGAATGTGTACCTGGTAGATAGTCATTTGTCCTGTGCTGTGGTTTATTTGGACATTTAGCACGGGGTGTCCAGGCTGTACTGTCCAGCTATTGAAATAGTCCACGAAATTGAAGTTGACTCCATAAGCAGTGAAAGCACCGGTTGATCGACCAGCTACATCCAGGGCATTGAACAAGTCAATAGGTTTGGCCGTACCGAAATGCCTGCGAATATTTTTACCAAGTCTTATTCCTGTTTTAAATCATCATTTTGTTTTAATTATTATAAATAGCCACAGCAAATATTACTATGTTATACAACACTTGAACTTAGCTATAATATTTCAGTTAAACTGAAACCTTACTTGATTCTCAGATAATGCCTGAGTCCTTCTCTATGAACAGTGGAGCCAAGAAGATGCTCAGTCATTCTGATGACAGCAGCTCCCTTGTTATAAGTGAGGGTCGAGAACATCGCGCTGACAGCGGCAGGGCTGCCAACACCAGGATTAGTGAGAGGATGAGGGTTGTTGGACGAGTCACTAAGTAGTGCTGTATGCATTTGCTCGGTGATGAAACGAGTACCAAGACCCATTTCTGTCTCAACCTGAAACCCAAAAACACCTACAACATTCATAACTTTCCTATATGCCAAATTATTTTACCTCAATATACAACCTGAAGCGAAGTATTTTGTCTTAAATCGTTACATGTTTTAACAAAAATCTTATGAATACGTTTAATTTATTAAAGGACACATCACGTACCGCGTCAGTCAAGAAGTACTGGTAGTATCTAGCAAAGCCTTCGTTCAGCCAGAGCACATCCCACCAGTCATTGGTGACAAGGTTACCGAACCACATATGTGCAATCTCGTGGGAAAGAATGTAAGCGATGAGCTGCTTGAAGTAGCTGTTCGTCTGATTTTCAGCATACAACAGATAAGCTTCTCTGAAAAAAAAATGGTACTAAATTTTAACTATAAATTGATTTTGTTAACCAGAAATAATCTCGTAAGTTATATTTTATGTATAATAAATTAAATTACAGCACTCTTTATTTTATAAGCTTAGTTATGACAACCCCCACCTATAAGTTAGCAATCCCCAGTTTTCCATAGCGCCGGCTCCAAAATCAGGGATAGCGGCTTGAGTCATCTTAAGGTTGGGGTTTTGTGTATAGAAATTATATTGTGTGTGATCGTTCATCCAAGCTAAAAGGTCCTGTCCGACTTTCTGGGCATAGTCTCCTTGATGAGTGGAGATCGCACCAGGCCTTGCAATAACTTCGTGCATCACATCACCGGTTTCAGGTTCCCGAACAGCGTCATAATCAGCGACGATTAAAGCGAGCAGATAGGTGGACATTATTGGGGTAGTACGGTAAATATCGTCATAGTAACCACTGCAAAACAGACAAAAGTCAGTGTAAATAAAAAATGGCAAGTGTAGACTAAAAATCTAAAGAAAACCATATTAGTATGTTAACTTACGAGAAGGAGTCTGGGGAGACTACGCTGTTCTGAAGCCTAGTGCAAAACCAACTCTTGTAGTCTGAAGAGCGTCTGATGGTCACATCGAAGGTAGCCTTAAAGCTGGGTTCATCATAACACGGGAATGCGTAGCGAGCAGCGGTAGCTTGGAACTGTGTAGTGGCCATCCACCTACAAATCAAATACTTGTGAACTTTTACCATCTTAGGAACATTATATTAATTACTGATTCTAGATCCGTTTTAAAAGAAAAGAATCGTTGAAAGTATAGCATTAAAACTTTGTTTAATTATGTAACTCTTTACCTTATTGCTGTATCATTTCCAAAGTTCCTGTACCAACTATGGTAAATACCGTACATATCATCGCGCATATTTGCGTTAAATTCAATATTTAAAACGTAGTTAACAGGGCTTAGCTCATTGTACTGCAGGACGCCATCAGTGACCGCGACCCTTAAGAATTGGTATTCGGGCTGAAGGGAGTAAGTTACAGGAACGTTCGTAGTTCCCAATCTCAGGCTTACATTTGTCACTGTTACATGGTCACTGTGGATGACGATCTCGTTAACGTTAGCTTGTTTTGCATGAAGAGTTATATTGACTGAACCAGAATAACGAAGTGCTGAGAGGTCGATGTTCCAAAGCACTCTGTAGTTTGAGGGAGCGGTGGTGGTGGGTAGTCTGTACAGTGCAGCAGCGCGTGTACTCAGCTCGATTTTATCGAAGGCATCAACATCCTCAAACACCTCGCCTTCGAAGCGTTCCTCTCTGAAGATGGTATTTCTCGTCACTGGCACTGGTGCAATATCAGATATTGCAGTTGCGCAGACGCAAGCCAAGGATAAAACTACAAGTTTTATCGCCACCATCTGAGAGAGAATTAATAGTATAATTAGTAGTAGTATTATTAGTATAATTTCTGAACGTTGGTGTGAGATATAAAAACTTATATCGACGAAACTTTTTCATAAATTACTATATTATATATGTCGGAGATGGTTGTCAAATTAAAATTGTGGGTAGTCAACAGAATTTGTTAAGATTTGTGTTTATTATCAATTTACGTGATTTTTACTATCAATTATTGTCTTATAAATCGAAACATAATTTATTGAGTAGTCGGTGTACGCCCTAATTGATTTTTGGCAACTTATTTCGATAAATTGTACCCGTTGGTTTTATTCAAAACAACGGATGACGTGTTGCTTTGTTTTTAAAACGGTTTACTTTGTGAATTCACCATTGTTTGTTTATGACAATTATTCTTGTATTATTTGATTACTTTATAATGCAAGTCTTATTAGATTTTGACAGAGACAGAGGACAGAGGAGGAGGGACAGAGTTGTCGATCATCCTATAAAAGAGCGTGCACTCGTTTTGCTCGTCAGTCGGTCTTCGGATTCGACTCAATACAGAGCACATGCTCCCGACATAACTGTCGGTTTACCTGGTACAGCGCTGCTGTATATTTACATAGCTGTGTTGGCTTGCTAAATAGCGAGTAGATACACTTTGTGTTGGGTGGCTTGGCCGCTATACGAACTATGACCCTAAAGGGTTTGTTCGATTAACTGTTTTTAATATTTACCCATTATTGTGTCTTTTGTATACCTAGTGTATTGTTTTTGTTTACTGTAATTTTTATTACAGTTCTCTGTAACTGTTTAGACCGTTCTGTTTATCCCAATAACATGGGAACTCCAAAGCCTGACGATATAATATACCGCTCGGCACTCCTGATCCTACATATACAATGATTGGGATATTAGGTCTACATTACCCATGAATTAGCATCAATATTGAAGGACGACCGATTAAAATTTCAAAAATTGAATTTCTTCGATTTTTTTTTCTTGTTGGTTACATCCAATAGCCATGTGCAACACACTGTTGGATGGCTATTTTTAAATTGAATAGAACTATAGCGCCTAATTCCTTTTCCGTTCCGAGTTATATTATACCAAACAGTTATGTCAGTTTTAGCAATACAAAAGTTTTTTTTTATATTTTTCATTCGGTGCCCTTTTGAGCCAATGTACCACACAGGTACATACCGTACTACCTTTCTTTTAATAATTATTATAAACATCGTAAAAGATCGTTGATAAGTCACTACGAAATGTAGGTATGGGAAAAGTTGTATGCGATTCCGGACTTTTCTAGTACTCTAACCTCGATTGATCCTAAAGTTTCTTTTAATCCATAAACGAAACTGTATCAAATAGCAACATAAAAATAAAATACTAGCTGACTGTACCATTTTTCCAAAATCTGTGAATGCACGTAGCAATTAGTCAAGAGGTTAAGGACAGATTCCTAAGAACATTTTTTGTAACTACAACAGTTAAGGTAACTTTCTTTACTGGCTCGTCTCAACTTCCACCCTGTATTACTCAGATCGGGCATGGAATCAAGGCAAGCGGCATTAGAATTCTTGTACTAAATCTTAATACCTTTCTAGTGATATATCACTGGAGCGGGTACCAGCTTCCATACATTTCGTGGCATCCTCCTTTGTCCTTCACTTTTTCCTATCTTATTTTTTTAAACTGATAAAGTTTACTAATTATTACAAAAACATCGTTATCGAAATACCTTTATCTGAATGAAATAAATGGAATGTTAATTTTAAGTTAGAGTCTTAGAGCAATGTGATATATAATATATACTAACCAGAGATAATTAATGTGTATGAAGCCTATAGTTTTATGAATTACGTTTAATGTGACCAGGACTTATATATTTTTGTGGATATATTGCTATTAAAAACAGGTCTTACAGACGCCAGCAGATCAAGCTACCGAAACTGTCAAAGAACAATGGCAATAGATGTATGGAATCCCGTACCATGCTGCATCAAAGTTAAACTTTGGTTTTTAATGACTACACATCATATTTACTCATACAAAAGTTCTTTTTGTAAACAAAACCCGGGTATCGAAATCGAAATAACCTAAACACTAAGTACAGAACTACAGACGGCAGCACATCAAGCTACTACAATCTGTTTAATAGATTTTCAACTTTATCGCTAAAGCATTAAGGTTCAAGGTTGATTGGAAAAATTTGACAGTTTCGGGTAGCTTGACTTGAAAATGATTACCTACTATAATATTTTGATCTTGATGCATGAGACTTTTTGGTACGACTTTTGGTCATTCTCCTTTTCCCAATCAACCTTAAACCTTTAGCGATAAAGAAATTTGACAGATTGTTGTACGAGTAACTTGATGCTGGCGTCTGTACATTTAAAACAATTTTGACTTGCCTTGCTAAATAAGTTTCATTAAACATCCTATCTTGTGAAAATATGACGTCATCAACCTCATCAATATCATCATCATCTATACTTCTATACTAATATTATAAAGAGGTAAAATTTGTTTGTTTGTTTGTATGTAGGAGGTAATCTCCGGAGTTAATGATCCAATCCTAAAAATGTTTTCACTGGTAAAAAGCTACATTATGTGTGAGTGCTATAGGCTATAAATTATGTTTATATCATGCATTTTAGCTGAGCCATCACAACTTTTGTCTAGCAAGTCGGAGAGATACCTCTTAAAACAGAATTATTTGCATGCGCTGCCTAAACAGTTGTATATAACTAAAAACAATATATGGCAGTCTAGTCAGCCTTAAATAGTTCTACAAAAAATTCCGCGACACTTTATATAGTTGTCATCCAAACGTAAGCATGTCAAAAAATATTTTTATATATATTTTTTGACATGCTTACGTTTGGATGACAATATAATTTTTAAATATGAATCCTTATCAAAATAAATTTATGATCACAAGGACATTATAGAGATAAGATTTGCCTTTACAGTATGTCAAGTGGTCATAAAGTTTCGGAGATAATAGTAAATTACTAAAACGCAAACCGCTCTGCAAATGCTTTGTGCAGACGCTTTATCCATTGACCCATAGATGGCGTTGTGCAAATACGTCATTTTTCTGAATTGCGGTGTTAAGACTTTCCGCGGATTGATGACCCTCTCGATTTATATAAACTGAAAGAGTTTGGTTGAACACGCTAATCTCAGGAACTACTGTTCGCATTGAAAAAATATTTTTGTGTTGAATAGTCCATTTATCGAGTGAGGCTTTAGACTATATAACATCACGCTGCAAACCAATAGGAGCGAAGCATCAATGGAAAATGTTGCAAAAACGGGAAAAATGATTCCTTTTTTAGAGCTTCCGTTGCGTGGGCTGCGTAAACGGTTTAAGTTACGCAAAAATCATGTAGAATTGTTCCTCTTAAAAAGTTAAAAAAAAAAGTCCGCGACAGCATATTATGTCTATCTTTTAAGATTGACTCACTATAACCTTTTTTATGGTAATCAAAGTTCGAAATTAATGCATTATTTGCGAAGGTTTTTATCAACATGATAGTTGATAAGATAGTTATGATAGTTGATAGTTGATGATAGTTTATAAGTAATTTTAATGTATGAGTGTAATATATGGACTACAGGTTGTCTGAGATAAAATAAATTATTATTATTATTATTAATCCTTATCCAAATAAATACGTTATTCATCACAAGTTAATTTTGAACAAAATTGTTTTTGACATCACTTGATTTCAACCAACATCTTAGGAAATATCATAATAACTTTAAAATAACTCCGCAACCAGATCTATATCTACATATACTAATAATGAAGCTGTATAGTTTGTTTGAACGCGCTAATGTCTGGAACTGCCAGTTTGATTTGTGGATTTGAAAAATTATTTTTACATTTGATAGCCTAATGCTTTAGGAAGGCTATTTAACATCACGCTAGAATTCTTAGGAGCCGAGCATATAGAAACAAAAAGTCAGAAAACGAAGTAGGTAGTGCGGGCGGGCGATGCGATGCAACGGCATGGGTCGGAGGAACAAGAAATTTCACGCGGACAAAGTCGCGGGCTGAAGCTAGTTATCAATAAAAAAATGGGTTGACGTAAAACTGCCATTAAGTAACCTATTTCGTGGATACTTTTTTTAATTATTTACTGATACGTCACCAATTACCAAGCATACGAGATACTCTCTAAAATAGAGTGGAGAAAGGAGTGGATCTGAGGTTGCAGTGGGTTCCTTCGCACATTGGGATACGTGGTAATGAGGAGGCGGATAGATTAGCGAAAATTGGAAGTACAGAAGGACATGAAATTTATGTGAAACCATATGAGGCCATGAGAGCCACAGTGGCCTACATAAAAAAAATTGAACTAATTTTAGGTCACTGTGGCGCTATAACTTTTACAGTTTAGAGCAGAGCCAAATTGGCCTTACTGAAAAAAATTGAACTAATTTTTAGGCCACTGTGGCGCTATGACTTTTACAGTTTAGAGCAGTTTTTTTTCAAATAAAGTCAGTAGGTATTGAAAAATTACAGTTAGGCCACTGTGGCTCTCATGGCCTCATATTATTCAGAAATATTAACGAAATATAATGGACAGTGTTATGATTTGTGGTCACCAATTCCAATTCTTGGAGAATTCAAAAAGTTATTGGCTGTGGATTAATTTATAGAGTGCCTAAATAAGGGGCCGCTTTGTACCTTTGGATTAAAGCAACTCATAACATTCGAATTTCAAGAATTTTCACTTGCAGTAAGTTGAAAGACATATGTATAATCAGACTACCTACTTTGCTGCTTGTTTTTTGGTGTTATATAGATCTCCAGCTTTACGTAATCATAACACTAAACACACCCAGTAAAAGAAAGATGTAAGCAAAAGATTTGACTAAATGTTCGAATCATTTGAAACGATTGCAAAAATTCTACTGTCACGCTAACCAACGATCTAGCTCATCAAGTCACGGACATGAACCATAAACTACACATCTCTAAGTGTGTTATCTTTGACCTTACCATTATCGTCTCTATTTTCATTCTAGACATTAAATATAGCAACTAATACAAATACGCAAGCAAAAACAGCCCTTTTCTTCAATCATTTAAGCACTGTTTGTCGTAATTTTACTATATTAATATGTATATCCAAAAAATTAACTTACCTTGAATACCAGCGACCACTGAAGCGGGCAGTAAACCCGCAACTGGATTATTGTAATCAAATTATTGAAATATACACATTAATGCGTAATCACCAACGATTTAGTATCAAGAATTATCAACAATATCAATATCATAATACGGAGATAATTTTTCGAGAATTATCGCCATATCTTTTATGTGAGCTGATTAGTGCCAGTTTCAATCCGGTATTTTAATGAAAATATTAGGTACACAAAGTTCATATTTCATGTTATCTCTATCATTTAATATGTCATATACATTCCGAAATGTAATGACCACCCTTTCTTGCCCTTAACTCAATTCATGTGTGGGTAGCGAGCAAGTATTTCTCTTCCACACTTTTTAATTAGTCGTCATCTCAGTAGTAGTCACCCCCTTTCTAGTTATATCATCTTCTACACAGTCCAAACATAGTTTTTTTGATCCTCCCAAACTCTAATAGCCCTCCACATTCACACTCAAAATTGTCCTCACGACTTTATCCTTATTCCGTCTTATAACCGTCCATCATATCACGTTCACTCAAATGTCTCGATGATGCTTACGCATTGAATCATTAGGTTCCCTTCAAAATGGTTGACCTGGATGATGCAGATCTACGCGTCGTGTTCGTGAACGGGCGCCGCCGTCACTCGAGACTGATCATCTTCGTTTTATTACATTTCTCTTACATTAAAAGCTACAAATTTTTTTTATCCCAGGAGTTGATTTAAAAGAGTGTTCTTGGAGTTTCTTGTCCGTTCTTCTTCATACATATCTATGTTATGAAATGGACAACGAGCTTCAAAGATTTGACTAACTGACCAACACTTTGACAATTATAAAGTACTCGTAAATGGTTTAATTGAAATTAAAGCTTACAGTATGAGCGCCTTTTTTTTTAAAAAAATACCATTTGCTTTACAAGCGGTGTGATGGTAGGAATGCGTTATGCGTTAAAAGCTGTATCAACTTAATATCTATAGTACATGACATAGGCAACGCCTGTATTTACGTTGTTTTTACTAATGGTACTAACTATTGCTCATTATCTTTGCGAATGACCGGGCTAGGCAAATAACGACCTATTTCTGCCACTACATATAAAACTTTATTCCGATAAGCAAATGAGCTTCCGCCAAAGTAACATTAAAGATATTTAACTTACCTTACATTAAAGATATTTAACTTACATTACATTAAAGATATTTAACTTACCTTAAAGATATTCAACTTACATTAAAATACAAGCTGTTGTTTTGCATCCTCGTCAAATTTCAGGAGGCTAATAAAATTACGATCCCTGGTAAATAATGTTACTAATGTTCGCACAGCCGCGTTTTTCCTGCAGCGATTTTATTTCGCGCATTGGATTTTCAACGCACAGTTTAGCGCCGAGGGTTGAAAGTCCAGTAGTGTTTTTTGACGCGCTGTGTTGGATTGTCAATGCTCGGCTCCACACCGAGAGTTGAAAGTCCAGTGCGCGATGAAATCCCGCCGCGATATTTTTAAGTCCTTCCTTGAGAACGTGGGCTTAAGTCTCTTAGGCCCGGCTCACACTGGCAGCACGGCACGGCAGGGGGATCCTTCGGCATCCCTACATGTAAGTGCACACTGGCGGTAACTATGCCATGGCATCCTTAAGTATGCCGCGACGTCTTTAAGCATACCTAAGCGTCCTTAGGCATGCCGAGGCGTCCTTAGACACCGTCGTCCGACCGTGCTGGCGCCTAGCTTTTTTCACAATAGTCGTATCTCTTCTTCAGAACGGTCTTAACGCAAGCTTGTTGTAAGTGTATGTATAATGGTAAATTAGGACCGAGTGCTCATAGCAGTTCTTGCTGAAGAAGAAGAGGTCGCGGGGCGCGGGGTTCGGACGGGCGCTGTCTTGCCGCGGTATCCTGAAGACTGCCAAAGCGTTCCGAGGGATGCCGAAGAGTTCCGAAGGCTGCCGATACAGCAAACCTAAGCATACCGCGGTGTTGTTTTTGTACTTACGGCCGTTAATATTGAAATTTCAACTTTATTTTCATACTATTATATTTTATATTTCATACAACTTATATTTTTATTCGTCGCCTAAAAATACCTTGCCATGCCGTGCCGCCAATGGGCGCCGGGCCTTACAGCAATATGTCATCATCAGGGGTTCCGAACATTGGGTCCACTGTGGTAGCCCAGTAGGTGGTCACGTTTATTGCAGCATCAGAGACGTTGGGTGCAAGGTAAGAGAATATTTGAGACACTCTAGTAGATAGGACATAGTTTGTTCAGGAGCACCGCACTCGCATTGGATGTTGGAAGAATCGGTAATGCCCCATTTCGCCAGATTATGTTCGCAATGGCCTACTTGCATGAGGAGTCTATAAAATAAGACAAATAATGTTCTTTTCTTTCTTCATCAGCGTACAGCAGTCCACTGTTGGTCATAAGTATCCCCAATTACACGTCATTTAGCTCGATTCTCGGCAACACTCATCCAGCTGCTATCAGCCACCCTGCGAAGATCGTCGCTCCATCTAGCCTGAGGGCATCCTACGTTACGTTTGCCAATTCGCGGTTTCTACTCAAGAACACGTCTAACTTATAAAATTAAATTTTCTTTCTTGTAAAATAGAACATACGAAATTTGCCCTAAAATATAGGATTTTACAGTCTAGCTTATGGAAGCGAGCATGTTCGTGATGAAGACCAATTTCGTATAGAGAATTAGAGTCATTCACTGAGAAGAGTTATGAAGAAAATACTTCAGTGTTCAGCTCAGTTCAGTTAAGAGCGTTCATACCGCGCGGGCTGGCAACGTCGCATTGCTAGTGGATTTTCATGATTGATGAAAAAATAGTACCTACTTCGGTTTAATAAAATATTAAATTTTAAAAAAGGCCTATTTTTTACAGCCAAGTTCCATCGAACGTCGTTGGAATTTGAAACCACTAAAAATGCAATGTTGCCAGCCTGCGTAGGATGAACGCTCTTAAATCCTCAGCCGCACCTGCGTGCCTACTTAGCTGCGGACACCGAAGGATAACATATTTAATCTCAGACCGAGTCAACTGATAGATAGAATAATTATACTTTATTATACACTAAAAGTGTAAGAAAGAAAGAAAAAAAAAATTGTACGAGCATCGCCACATGAAATGTATTGTGTTAGTTTTTACCTTAACAAGCATTTGTTTATTCGCCGATTACTTACTTACATTCGCTGAATAAGCTATCGCGCCCACCACAAGTAACCTACTTTATGTATATATAATTTAACATTTTACCTAATAAATCGATCAATCAGTAATGGACACAGAACAGTGATTTTATTTCCTGTATACATGCCGTGTGATTCTGCACAATCAAACCGTACAGACGCCAGCACATCAAGCTACTACAATCTGTCAAATTTCTTTAATAGATTTTCAACTTTATCGCTAAAGCATTAAGATTCAAGGCCGATTGGGAAAACTTGACAGTTTCGGGTAGCTTGACCTGCTGGCGTCTGTACAAAGGCGGTCTTATTGCTAATAGCAATATCTAATTTATGTGTTAAATATGTAGCTTTTCAAAACACTCGTTAAAAAAGACCTTGACTTTTCTGTCATTATTTTATCAAACTTACCTAAATTCTTATCACTTCATTTGGCTGATCAGTTACAATTTTGTCTAGATAAGTACGACTTACTAACTGATATAGTACTTGAAGATAATTTAGTATCGGTTTAACATATTTTTTTAATAAATAATGATTTTAATGAGCTATGTATACATATATTCTGTAGATTGTTTTGGTGTTAAATGCGACAGGGTCGGAAAAAGTTTTCTAATAGTTGAGTAATGAGTTTTAACTCCTATTAAAGGATTTATGGCTATAATGTTATGTAAACTAATATTATACAGAGAAAAGATTGGATTTTTTGTATATTTATCACACTTTCACGCTAAAATGACTGAATGAATTTGGATGAAATTTAGCACATGGGTAGACCGTGACCTGAATAAAGACATAGGACATAGTTTTTATCCCGATATTCCCACAGGATCGAGACTTATGCGTGGCGCAGTTAGTGTTGTTATAAGAACGAAGCAAGAGGGTCTTCCTGCCCACCCTGTTAGCTGCCTTTCTCCATTGCTGGACAAAGGCTTCTTCCAAGCTACGTCACAAGCATCCAATCTGTCCCAGCAACCATTTGACGTGATTCTATGATAATTATGATATATTTATGTAGGTGCTGGTGAAATTAAAATAATAAAATAAATAAAATAAAATAATGAGCCGATGTTCAAACATAAAGGAAAGAAAGAAAGAAATAAAGAAAAAGTATTTATTGCGACTCGCACAGGAAGATCATAAAACTAAACTAAACACAATCAAAAATAAAAAAAAAACAAATTATATAAAAAAAGTAGGTAACAAAACCAAATTATTTAAAAAAAAACTTTAGAGGTGTCAAGGGACACCCGGATGGAACGAAGTATAACTGGCTTGCTTTCTATAAGAGAGAGAGAGAGAGACAGACAGAGAAACACGCGCACGCCGCACGGCTTACAACTATAGCAAAAAGTGTCGTTCCAACTTTTGGTCTTAATTTTTTCCGTCTAGCCCCCTTTAGCCCCCTAGCGATAAGGAACTTCGTTCCAAAAAATATAGTAAATAAGGCAATGGATTAGCTATATCCTTCAAAATGGTTCAGATTGCGATTGAAAGAGTGTGTTTACCTATACAGCATATGACAGAAACGTCTGGTCATATTTACGGGTGTAGTACAGACGCCAGCACATCAAGCTACCACAATCTGTCAAATTTCTTTAATAGAATTTCAACGTTATCTCTAAAGTATTAAGGTTTAAGGTTGATTGGGAAAATCTGACAGTTTCGGGTAGCTTGATGTGCTGGCGTCTGTACAAACCATGAGAGTGAACAACTTTCACCATGGAAAATACTATCATCTCCATAAACGCGAAAAAACTATCATCTATGTATCCATGTAAAACTTAAATTCTACTATTTCTGATACAGCCTGTATATACATTTTGAAAGATTCATACTGATTCTCACAAACCACAAAACGAGTTATTTGATATGATTTCACGACGAAGCAGCCGATCCCATTTTGAGGTAGAAATTCAATAGGTACATACCTCAAATAATTGTATGAATCTTTATAGGTACGGTACTCAACACGTTGATTATTATAAGCTAACACTAAAATATTGTCAATGCAAGAATTAAAAGAAAATTTAATGTTTTGTTTTTGGAACAAAACATAAAATTTTCTTTTGTTTTGTGTTGGAAGTCCCTTACCGCGCGTTGCGAAAGGGGGCTAGACGGAAAAAATTAAGACCAAAAGTTGGAACGACACTTTTTGCTATAGTTGTAAGCCGCGCGGCGTGCGCGTGTTTCTCTGTCTGTCTCTCTCTCTTATAGAAAGCAAGCCAGTTATACTTCGTTCCATCCGGGTGTCCCTTGCCACCTATCAAGTTTTTTTTTTTTTATAACGGTCCCGACTTACGAGTTGTACGTCATACGATCGAACACAGACGAGCGCTTTACTTACTGCAAATTATTTCATCACCACTACTCTCAAAACAATGATGAAAAACATCATGAGGAAACTGGCATGTCATGTGTAGAACCAAAAATTCAAAGACATGTGACATCTACGTACCGTAATGACGTAACATACTATCAGTAGGTACCAATGGGCATAGATTATACAGTCTATTATACAATGGGTTTCATTTTAACAGTTCAACAACATTCATTGCATTATTTACGTTGCTGAGCAGACTCATTTTTTGAACATACGAAGCAATGGTTTAGCAATATCTTTCAAAATGATTCTGATTGAGATTTATAGTGATACGCGATTAGGGTGCTGCATTGGGCCCGCGTTGATTACGGCCCACTCCCTGTCATAAAGAAGAGGCCTGGGTCCCAGCAGTGCGAAAATTGCGGACTGAATGTGCTACAATGATTTGTAAGCATTGTGACATCACTGTAAAATAAGAAAAATAAAACACCAGTTTTATAAACCACATATTTTTATAAACTTTAATTTACGAAAGTTGTTATAAGAAATAGAGCTAAATAGTACAAAGTTTAGGTTTTATTTACATACAATTAACTACCTATCTAAGATAAGTTAATACAATAGTTTTCTTTAAAATATTAATTTATATTATAAATTATTGTAAAGGATGTAGCGAAAATTATAAAAAATAGGGGGTTTTTGACAGTACTCTGACAGCTCACTTTTTTTTTGACAGTGCTCTGCCTGTACCCATAAAATTTATGCAAAAAATTGCAATTTCAGACAGAAGGCAAGCAAAATCCCACTGTTTTTATTTGATATTGATTGTTCTTAGCATTCAAGAATAAATAAGTCCATTGAATCATTTATCATTTAACATATGGTTCTAGACCCCAAGCGAAAACGATGTGTGCCGTGTGTACGAAACGATACGTGTGTGTAAACGATTCGTGTGTACTTTTCGCACGTGTATTGTGATAATCGTACGATTAAACTAACATTATATTATTTTAGTTTAATCGTACCATTATCACGTCGTATCAATCATATTAGAGATAAGGTTTCGGGATAGATACCTACCAAACGTATATACGATTGGTAGATATCTAGAAAAAGCTGGCATAATAGAAGTGATATGATGGTTCTGTCTCTCTTATCTGATGAATACATGTTTGAGTATGCAAGGGAGCCGATAATTATCAAAGAGAACGGAGCGAATACTATTTTTCACTATCACTAGGTGACATCTAAATGAATACCAAAATAAAAAAGCGGATTTGGATTTTGAATTCTCGGCCAATCACTGGAAGCTTAAAATCCACCAGCGCGCCTAAGTGAAAACGCGTATAAGTATACAGTTTCTTTTTCAAAAACAAAACATGACGATTTATCAGTGGACAAAAACAAAAACGAAGCGGTTGATAAAATTAATTATTAATGCATCTTGCAGATTAAATTGTAATCAGCAACTGAACTAAGTTTATTTGTGATCGCAATCAGCTTAAATACTCATTAATAAATCAAAGATCAGAAAATTTGAAAAGAGTCATGAAAAGATTGAAAATTACAGTAAGTTTCAATAAGAATATGTACGAGAGGAACAATATATAAAGCTTGTGTATTAGCATCGTCAAGCCTTTGTAAAGTAAAAGATAACCCTGAAAGCTCTCGGTATTTACATGACTCGAGCTTTTTTGTTGAGTCAAGCTCACCAAAAGTTGAGCTTAACCCATTCAAATCAGGCTCTGTTGCCGTGCAGTAAAACGTGAATACAATAAGAAAGAGCACACTTTAGGCCGATTAAATTATTCGATTGAAATTTGGGGTTCGACCTTATTTTCCGTTCCATCCAGATCATGGAGCTTAAATAAAATTTGCTTATAGCCACTAGTCACCAGCACATTGTGTATTATTGTTGTAATTAAATGTATTTTTATCAAAATTATAAAGTAATTTAATTAGGCCTTCTGGCGATCTAAGATAGCATTCTATCCGATAGCCTAATCGTGGCGTGCGTCGCAAGATCTGCAAGTCACAAGTACAATACACAAAGTTGATAGAGGTATAAGGAAGATGGTGTAAATTTCACTCATCTTCCATAGAAAAAGGAGGACCCTCCGACTAGACAGGTGTCGTCTCTGGTGGGCAACTGCCCGACGATTGATGTCGGGATGCTGTATATATGCTAGTCGCGCGGTATACTCCACTGGCGCGATGCAGGATATTTTGTAAAAGACGCGTCGCTCGCATGTGGAGATGTGGACCATACTGTTTTATATTGTACTTGTGAGTTGCAGTCTTTCGATTTAAGAAAATTCTCGGTTCATATTTTGCAGATACTAATCCTATATCCGACTGTCTCTCAGAGCCAAATAAACACAGATCAGATCTATTGCATCTTTTTTTTTTCTTATTAATACCTAAAGTTAAATATTTCATTATAATATTGACTTTATTCGAATTTGGCTGCAATCACTAGTTTTTCATAGGTGTCAGTTTTGCATAACAGCATAAGGTCATATTTCCACTGGTTTAGTATCCACATATACAATGTGGAGACAACAGTACGACAATAAATGAAAACATTAGGATTATTTTGAACTATCTGTTAAATCGTAACTCCGAAAAAAATAATAACAAAAGTGTTTTTTTCAAACAAACTAAGTAATAGTGATGTAACCAACTATGGATCTTCCAATCTTTGACTGGTTATAGTGACTAATAAACTATTGGAAATTTTGTATTGAACTTTTGTATGCAGACTGGGAACGTCATTATATATACGCAGTTTAATTTATTGTCGTCTCCACCTTGTTTACATACGAAACGCACGTTCCGTTGGAAAAACTCCTTTACTACAAGTACAAAATATATAAAAGTATACAAAAAAAATCTTTTGATTTGAACACAAAACTATACTTAGGTACATAGATTGACTATCCTTAACAATATGTACTGATAATAATTATTTAGAAACGGCACCTTAGAACTGCATTGCAGATGTCAAAAAGAGATCACGCTATACGTCGTGTATGCATTAGAAAGAGACCTTCCTCTGACTTAAGTGCCATTGATATATAATGTTCTTGTAGGAAACACTAATGCCCGATTCCTAAATCCAATAACGATTCGTTTTATTTACCAATCGTAAACATAAGGAGATTCTGGAAGCAACTATAAAACGCCTAAGATTTCTTTTCGCGCACTGGATTTTCAACGCTTTGCTTAGCGCCGAGAGTTGAAAATTCAACAGTGTGTTTTTTTGACCCACTGGAATAGACCGCATCCCAGTGGGTCAAAAAAACACACTGTTGGATTCTCAAAGCTCGGCTTAACACCGAGAGTTGAAATTCCAATACGCGATGTTTTACGTCCGTGTGATGGGCTAAACGTATGAAAGGTTTCATTAGCCTACCTTAGGAAACTATGCTTCGATATGGTGAAAATGCAAAAAGGTTTGAACCCCTACCAGCCGCTGTAGATCATTAAGAATCGGGCTTAATACGTTACATTACTGCTGTCATGATCTTGACTATTTCAATCTAGATAATCCTTAAGTCTACTTTAACTAGCTGTTTGGTCTGCCGCCCTCAACCAGTCGACAATGGTGTGATAGTTCCGATCCCTCCATTGCACGTTGGAAGAGATGGTCTCCAACACTTGCTGAACCGGTCGACCCAAGTCACTGCAGGATTCTGTGACGAATCGTTTCAGCTGTGGGGAAAAATGTAATGTTATTTGTAGATTCAACAAAAGAGGTTGGTATAAAGAAAAAATAGGTATCTGGGCACTGTAAATATAAAATACATTATTTGCTCCGCATGAATGGAGGGCGTTGTTGGTAAATATTTTGAAATTGTCATAGAAATTTTATTGAAAAAACAAGATGAGGTATTAGTTCCAGATACACATGACATATATTATAACGGATACTCGTATAAATCCCTACTAAGAAATTTAAGCGCGCGATTTTTTCAAATCAAATCAAATCGAAAGCTTTAAATAAAATGCAACACTTAAATAAAAACCTAAATAAAAGCTCACTGATGCAATAATAATTAAGCGGCCATTTAGATGTTTCCTTGCAAAACCAGGAATTTGGTGACGGAAAAGAGAATTAGTTTCCTTTTACAATACGGGAAACCTACAGTTGTTAAAAGTTGCCTAGGTAGCCTTTGTGAAAAAACTATGGAATATTGTACCCTGACGAAAGAAGAAGAAAGAAAATATGACGCATAAAAAAAAAACAAAAAAAAAATATAAACAGTTGGGGAAAAACATGCGTCACATCCACGCAAAACGGCCATCTCTCAGCATAATGCTTTATTTGCTAATACCAATTTACATATTATATCTCAATTGGATGACACACTTTTGCTATACGGATATAATATGAAGAATAACTAAGCTCATTTATTTGTCATTGGCATGACATATCGATCTTAATCCGATTAATTTGTATTCTACCGATTCGTGATTTGCAAGACGTGATAAAACAAATGAATGATTCATAATGAAGCTACCGGAACTGTGAAAGTTATACACCGTGATTTTTTAGTCGTCTGACAAAGGTGGTCCACTCAATGTATCCGACATAAAATACCTCTAGGCGTGTTTTTTTTACCATTAGGTAAGATAATAGGTACAAAAAAAATAATTAAAATACATTAGAATTATGAAACATCCCGTTAATAATGTTTACGTATCAAACAGTAGAACATACCTACCCATCGCACGAGTCGAGTAGATAGATCTTCGCTCGCAACAGAATGTTTCAACTACGTTATGCATCATAATACCATAGTAAAAGCAATAATACTGAATATTTTTTTCTCTTAAATGCCATTTTTTTTGTTATGAATGTGTAGTAGTCATTGGATACATGAAGTGGGCTGCCGTTGTCAGACGACTAAAAAGTCACGGTGTATATATATTATATACTAGCTGTGCCCGCGACTTCGTCCGCGTGGAATAGTGACTTTTCGGGCAGCATATTTTGAATTACATATACCGTCGTTTGGGTAGCAAAAAATTTACTTTACAGTAATGCTTCTCTGTATACGATATTTGACGTATGGCCATCGGGGATGAAAGCATACAGGCTCCTAGGATTGCTAACCCGTGACAGAACCACATACAACTGACCGTGCGAGAAACAGCTGATACTTAGATCTGCTTTATTAATTGTCATCGCAAAACATAGGCTGACTGGAAACTGGACTCATTTAAAACTAAATGGAAAATTGTTTGGAATGAGAGGAATCTGAGGAATGAAAACACTTTCACCTTTTCCACACCCTGTTAAAATCTCTGCTTCTATCAGATTTCGTTGTAAATTGGTCACTTTTAACCTGGTACCATTGCAAAGTTTTGGGGGGCTAAATTTCTAAGAATCATTAGGGGTTCGCAGAAGTCTCAGACTCACGCGATAGCGCGTGAGCTTTGCGATCGACAGATAAACGTGCCTTTCGTTGTTCCCCGTTTTCCCTATTTCGAGTTGTCATCATTCGAGAACGATTTGAACTCAGTCGAGATTCTCGCTGAGTCGAAGTTTCTGCAGCACGAAACCTAGCCTGATGTTCCCGAGTTGCAGAAAGCCTTGCCTCACGACCTTCTTCAGATTCCTGTGATCGAACTAATCTCATCCTTTTAGCATTTTTGCTACATTGGGAGAGGTTGGATCTTCTTCGAGGCATTCTTACAATAAATTAGTACTTACTACTTAACACACAGTTATTTAGTAAACACGTACTATCGTAAACAATTATTTTTAAGAAAATTAAGAAAAAGAACTTAACCTACAAACCCTAAAATATAAATAAATGAAATATGCAGTCAGTTTTTTTTTTCCTTGAGAGGCCGTGACTACTTAACCGGACTATCCTGTGGTTGCCTAAGGAATTCCTAAAGCCTCCAGCCAGGGCTATATCTAGAATAAACTAAGCGACTTAGACTAAGCGACTGCACGCTAAAGGCACCCCCTGTGGGGTACGAACCTTGGCTTAGGGCGTCGCTGGGAGAGGGCAGCAAGGGGACAGGCTGGATCGAATTAGTAGTATTAATGCTTTGATGAGCGCGGCGTTTCCTAGGACTATCTCTGAGAGGAAAGGCCGAAACAAACTCAGAGGTCTCAGTCGGGGAATTTAAAGCTACAGGCTCAGCTACGACGCGGGCTGGCACTTCAGCGGGCAAGGGTCAGGGGGGAGAATTTACTTGGGGGCGTCGCGAGGGACCTCGGCGGTGAGGTCGGAATGTCGGTAATTTGTGTTTGTATACTGTACTGGTTGCCCTATCGCTCTCCTGGAGGAGGGTTATGGGGTCATCGGGGTCGTCGAGAACATGCCTTGGACGGCGAATTTTACTGAGTTTGGAGGGGGTGTAGTTGGCGGCCGCGACCACCAGAGGGTTGGGGTGATTAGCGGCTGTGGCAAAGAAACGCTTGGAGAGGCGTTTCATGAACTGCTGGATAGTGGGGATCTTGAGATCAACATGGAGGATCTCATTGCTAACGAACCAAGGGGAATTTGTGGCCTTGCGGAAAAATCGGTTCTGCAGGGTTTGCATCCTATGGATGTGACGGGGCTTTGCGTGAGCGAAGACTACGCAAGCGTAAGTCATTATGGGACGGATGCATGCTGTGTACAGGCGCTTTTTGCACTTGAGTGACAGCTTGCTGCGTTCATTGAGGACGGAATGAAGCCAGCCTAGAGCGAAAGAGGCGCGTGAACGGACCGTCTTTATGTGCTCTGAGAAGGTGAGGAGAAGGAGAAGAATAAAACAAAGGTATTTGGCTCGCTTTTCCCAAGGGATCGGCTTGCCGAACATGGTGATTGGTGGAGGGGGGGTGGGTTGTCGTCTGGGTCTCGAATAGAGCACCGCTTGACTCTTATCGGTGTTGACTTCGATTCGCCATTTCCTGAACCAAGCAGCCAACTTATTGACTGCGGTTTAGAGACGAAGTCGTAGTTGGATATGGCTGCGACCAGTGTAATAGATGGCTGTGTCGTCTGCGCACAGAGCCAATTGGGACTTAGCATCTTTAGGGTTGTCGCTAGTGAACAGCGTAAATAAGAGAGGGGCGAGTACGGAGCCCTGAGGGACTCCTGCTCTGATGGGGGGCAGCGGCGCTGCTCTCAGCGCGCTTTATATAGCCATAGACGCACAGGCGCGAGGCCTGTACGTACTCTGATAGAATACCTTAACAAATGTTCGCCGTGATTCTTTAAATTGACATAACTTTTTTATTTATGAACCGATTGACATGAAATAAACACTAACTGTTAAGTGAAGCTTACTACAATATATTAGTGAAAACCGCATATAAATCAAATAGGCCGTTTCTGATATTAGCGTGCACAAACAAACAGACAAAAAAAAAATTAATTACAATTTCGGGTTCGGTATCGATATAAAAACAACCCCTGCTACTTTTTTTTAATATATTTCCATTGTACAGACACCACTTTTCTACAATTTTATTATATGTATAGATCAGAGGGGCAGTTCTCATAATTTTAAGAACGTTCACAGTCTGATCTCAGTCTCAATCTGTCAAAAAATACTTCTAATTTCCCTACATTTTGACAAGTTTTTGACATTTGTTTGTCGCCGAGATGAGACTGCGACTAGATTTTGAACTTTTTAAATTACGAGAATATTGGCCTTCAGATTAAACCAATACACAACGCAATTCTATCACGATGATCAATTCGGTGTTGTAAAAGGTAAGTCCTCGGAAAGTACGATACATAATTTATAATTCTTTAGTTAAACCACATGTAAACTCCAATTACTTAGTAACACGTCCTCCCAGAGCAGTTAATTACGAGAAACGAAGTATTGAATTTGAAGGTGAATAATGTATAATAAAATACCCATGGAAATAAAAGAAGCGAAAAGCATGTCTTGTTTTAAAAATCAACTTAAATCGTATATAATGTGTCAATAATAATAATATAAATAAAAAAATAAAAATACTAGCTTTAGCAGAGGTTCATGCAAATAAACAAAATAAAAATAAAAAATCTTTATTTGTCAGTACGCTGCTATGAATGCCACATAAATATAATTTTATTTTACTTTAGATCCGTGTTTACTCGGTTGGTGATTAGTTGATATTTACGTTTTCTTTTTTTTTAAACTACCTTCCTACTCATTATTGTAAATTTACTTTTAACGACGTTATTGTACGCTCGTAAACATTTTATGTAAATTTAGTTTCTCAGTAAGTGAATTATTTATTGTTAATTCTTATTGAGAAATAATAAAGTTCTTAAACCATAAATGAAGGTAGAAGGATTCTTCCAAGATATACAGAGTGGCTATTAGATACTACAGCAGTTATGACAAGCATCTCCCTGCAGGCTGTAACCTTCCATGATCCGCTTGGAAATCTCTGAACCGTCTTCAGACACAAGTGGAAAGATGTAAGTCCAACCTGGTAAAGTGGTTCTACCTTGACGGAACTTCAGTAGGTTGTGATTGTGAAGCTATGTCAACAACCATGCCTCACCTCCTATCCTGCCCTCTGTGTCTCAAAATATGCAGTCAAAGTGACTTCTGCGCTGTCACCGACAACGCCGTGAAAGTGGCAAAGTTTTGGGAAAACAATATTTAAAATACAGTCGTGCAGCCACACGAAGAAGAAGAAGTCTGTTAAAATGAACGATTTTACTAAAAAAATCAACCAACTTCCAAAAATGACACTACAAAGTGAAAAATAACTTTAATTTCGGTAGTCGGTGTCGTTGGGTTCACATCTTCGTTGTTTGCCACCGACTTCCGAAATTAAAGTTATTTTTCACTTTGTAGTGTCGTTTTTGGAAGCAGGTTGTTTTTTTTTTTTGCAAAAAAGTTTTTATTTTTCACTTTTAAGTTGTAATTTTCACCAGTAATTTTGGTTTGAAAACCAAACTACTGAACCGTTTTTATGAAATTTCTATGGGACCATTTGGGAAGTATACCCTTTCCAACAAAAAAAAGATTTTTTCAAATCGGTTGGCAAGCGACGGAGTTATGCGCGAACAAACATATAAAAAAAAAATACAAACATCCGAATTGAGAATCTCCTCCTTTTTTAGAAGTCGGTTAAAAATAGAAAACTGTCTTTTTTTGAACAAACCAAAAAGCGTAAAAATTGGCACGAAATAAACCAACCTTGATAATAAGGCACTAGACACGCCCGGGGCGATGGATGGTATCAACAATTCAACACAAACTTTATGGTATTGTTACCAAATAATCACACAATTTATTTAATGTTGTTAAATACTAAAACGAAAAAAGATCTCACGGCTAGATAATTGATAATTGTTATTAATTGTGTTTGTTTAGAATATGTAATGTAGAATACGTGGTTTCAATATTGATATGATAACCTAATCGCCACACTTTATAGATGCTTAGATAAAATAAGAACATATTGAAGCTAAGCGCGCACCACGAAATTTAATCGTTGTGGAAAATAATCGCCAATCTGTTAACAGTACCAATATAATAGAGTTCGCGCACTGCGGTAAAAAAATTAAGTCCTGGCTGGAAGCTTTAATTTATTAAGGCATCCACAGGCAACCCCGGTTAAGCAGACGACTACCTCATAAGTTGAACTGCGAGAAAAAAAAATGCGTTAAAAAATCGCTTGGACAATTTTATTATTTGCGTTTGCAATTTTATTTCGCATGAAAATGCGATCAAAAAAATCGCATCGCAGTGCGCTCTTAACCTAAAGGTACAATGGCTCTATTTATTAACAAGAGAACCTTTGAACGAATAGTATGAGTATCAAACGAGCTAAAACTGTAATTACTTAGTAAGTTAGAAAAAGAAGTAATGACGTGTGAATCATAAAAATCGGCCCAGGCGTTTGGTCTGTATAGTGCTTCAAAGGATCATACATACATACCTAGGCTGATAAACACATTACCACTCCTTTGCGTCGCGCAGTCGGGTAAAAAGAGGGTGATTTTGGCATAACTTACCTCCTCATATTCATGCTCCTGATTCAACCGCCTGGTCACCAGCTTAACAATCAAGTTGATAGTAGAAAGTGAGCCAACACTGAAACAAAATTGTAAATATTATTATAATATATTGTATTGTAAAAAGAGAATAAATGTTTTTAAATATGAAAAGTTGAAAATGTAGCGCATTACACAGTAACTGGGCTGTGGAGGTCAGATAGGCAGTTGCTCCATGTAAAATACAAATTCAGCTGCATCCGGATAGACTGGAAGCCAACCCCAACATAGTTGGAAAAAGTCTAGGTAGATGATGAGATAACTATTGCCTGTGGTACATACTCGTACATACTGTATGACGTGAAATAATCTTTTTGTTTAGCAATAAATAAATGATAAAGATGGCTCACAAGTCATGACAATACATAATGATCAATATCAAAATTAAATACGCCGACCTATCAGATAGGCAACAGAATTTATGAACCGATCTGATAATAAAACATATTGTTTCTGACATATGAGTCAAGCTACAATGCCTATTGCACATGATCAGACAAAGATAACGTTTGGACTTTAAAAAAGACTTTAACCTTTGAGTTTGTTTCGTAATTTCTTCTCAGGGGCAGTCAGGGGGAGGGATAGGGGCTCGTGGCTAAGTAATAACAGCCGCACGGGTCGATCGATCAGGTTAAGCTACGCTTGCCGCGGTTGGTCCGTGGATGGGTGACCATCTTTACATACGACTCCTCCGTGACTCGGAAAGCACGTTAAGCCGCTGGTCCTGGCTGTCATTTTTGAATCTTTGACAGTCGTTAGGGGTCGTCAGAAGCCCGAAAATCTGACAACCAGTCTTACCAGGAGTATCGTATTACCCAGTAACTGGGTTGTGGAGGTCAGATAGGCAGTCGCTCCATGTAAAATACTGGTATTCAGCTGCATCCGGTTAGACTGGAAGCCGACCCCAACATAGTTGGGAAAAGGGATAATATGGGTAGTCAGATAAGAAATGTCGACTCTATATAGGTAGCTCATTTTTTTTATAATATGACGTCCAAAAGTGCTTCGGATATCCTACGAGTATTTACAGAATAAACAATTCCATTTTATTTCATTACGATTCTACAGATGCGAAGCGCTTTGGATGGGATGAAAATCGTGCTAGAAATAACAAGATATTAGCAAAAGTAGGCGTGTAGTCTTAAGACTGCTAGATAAAGTTTGCTGATATTCTTTATGAGAAGTTAAATCCGCTACAGGGGCATGCATTGGTCAACAATCATGCTGGCTAGCAAGTAACGATGACTGCTGATGACGTCATTAGAATTCTGAATGCAGCTGCACCAAAGACTATTGCTAAGAATGAAGGTCTTCCAACTTCAAAATATACTTACAATGATCGAAGTCTCTGCCAATTGGCTCTGATGTAGTTGAACGCGATTGGCTGACCTATAGCAGTGCCTGCAACTGCAGAGAACACTCGTACGATGTCCTGCTTTCTGATGCCGCTGTCGTTGCGTAGTGACATCTCCAAGTACCTGAGGAATTTGGAAACAAATAATTAATGATAAGTTACTACTGGCAATTGATGTTATTTCAAGTTAAACAAATATCAATTTTATTTCAACCGTAATTAAGTTGATTTAAGAGTGACTAGCACTATTGAAAAAGTTATATTTTTTTTTTGAAGTTGTAGCGTAAACTGAACTTTATTGTGTAGGTATTAAAGTTATTTTTCCATAATTCATATTCGTTTACATTTTTGGCAAATTAATCGCGAACGCAGATTAGATCTATTGCTTACTCTTACTTTTGCCAACCACCACTTCGAAAAATACAGTCGTGATGTTACGTTAAGTTACTGTTGAACGCTCAATCAACTCAGCCTATAAACATACCTATGCAGCAACGAAGGTGATCTGGTACATCCGAGCACAGAAAGCAGTCGATGTCGTTCGGAAGGCGCTGTTGCCACTCTGAACCTCTCCCATGCGAAGGTCCATTCCCTCACGCCGCCAGCTCGCACTCCCACACAGTAAACTATGCCGCGGAGGTCTACGTGAATCCTGAAATGAAGGAAGTCTTGTTATAACCAGCTTTGACCCTGCACCCTGATTGCGTAACGAAATATCATCAAACACAATCTGAATCAATTTGAAGGATATTGCTAATTCATTGCTTCAGATGTTTGAAAAACGCTGCTCAACAACGTAAAAAAAACGCAATGAATGTTATTAAGCTGTCAAAATAATAGCCATTGCTACAATTAGCCCGCTGGTTTTGCTACCAAAATGGAGACGGTTCTCTAATGCCCACTATTGAGGGCCAATACTAATGATTATCCGATTTGGGGGCATTCAAATAACCCCCATAATTATGTAACTTTCATTGATTTATCTTTATAATAATTATGTATAAATACGAAATAGAATACAGAGAAAGTTCATGTTAACCCTTATTAATAAAACGTAGCCTAAATTAAGCGGTTTCGGGTTTTAATTACGCCATACCTTTACTCTGATTTTATTATTATGTACAGTCAGCAACAAAAGTCAATTAACTCTGTTACTTTTACAAATCATCTAAATTAATACAAAATGATGCGATACATTGGTTTTCACTATTTCATTTAATAGCAAAGAGTTAATTATTCTTAAATATTGCATTACTACATGTTTTTAAGAATATTTTGCTCAATATTTAAGATTTAAACAACTGAAGTGTTAACCGACTTTTGTTGCTGACCGTACTTGAAATTTTATAAATACTACCCAGTATTTATAAAATTTCAAGTACATAAAATTTAATCGACCAATGAATACATAAGTAGGTGTTTTATAAGATAAAGCTATCGCAATCACAACCTTGATAATCATGCCCTTGATATCATACTTACTCATTATTTGAATCAGGGTTCGGCGTCAGCATCCAGTTGGTGTACATCCTGACAGCATTCTCCAGGCAGTCAGGGTGTTCAAAGTGACAGGCTGAAGCCAGCAGGTCTACACGGTACTGCGACGTGATGACGCTCTCGTTCGGAGACACCTTCCATCCGACTTCCTTTACGGCATCGTTTAGAAGACGGAGGACGTAATGCTGGAAGAAGAAAAAGAACATAAAGCTTTGGGATCCTTGGTTTGATACATTACAAGGTCAAGAAAAGTGTCATGTGGTTTTTTCAATTAGAAATTTACTCTGTATCAGCCCGGAGTTTGGATTTATGGTAATGGAGTCACCCCCTAGTACCTATAAGGGACTTTAAACATAATATTGGAAGCACAACAACACAACGAAATGAGGTCGTACTTCTGCCTAACCCTTTGGAGAATACAACATGGTATGTGTGAATACAAACGAGCGACACGCGTCAATATCAGAAGCAACTGCACACATCGACGCGTGTCGTTCGTGTGTGTGAGCACTAAGATGCCATCCTGGATCCGATAATACTAGAAGGCCAATTTTCGTAATTTAAAACGTTTAAAATCTAGTCGCAGTCTCGTCTCAGCGACACGCAAATGTCAAAGTGTATGGAAATTAGAAGTATTTGACAGATTGAGACTGAGATCAGACTGAAATTACGAGAATTGCCCGTCAGTGGGTCATCTTAGGGGCGGAGTTTTAGGAGTTGGAGTATACGCTACGCGCTTAGGGGCACTACGAGCAGCAAAAAAAAAGGATTAAAAAAAAAATTTGTTCAATAAAAAAAAATTGGGACTAAATTTATCGGTTTTTTTTCGGAAATTTGAAATTTTTTATTACACTTTCGGGTTAACCATAGAAACTATCTAAGTTCTGAGATACATGGTCCTACGACGCACCGTTTCCGAGTTAGGAGCTTTCTAATTTTTTTATATTTCCAAAATGGTAGCTCGGATGATAATCTTTTCTGGAAAGAAATAGTTGCTCTAGTCGAGAACATTGACATTGAAAAAAAACCCGCGACAAATCGTTTTTTTTTTTAAGTAATTTGCAACATTCTAGTTTTTGTAGAGAAGCGGTTCTCGTTACGGTAAAGTTTTAGCCTAAGTTAACAGGGTCAGATATCTTACTTTCCAACTAACGTAACCTTTAAGGTCTATCTATTCGCACACAGGGCCGTGCCCGCCACGTGACATGACCGTGGCACACATAGCCAGGCACTGAAGCTCGTCACCGGTCCGGATACGTTCTTTTGTGAACGAGTTCATATGAAATTTACATATTGATATTTTTTTGTCATGTCACATCTAGGCCGTGTCTGGGATGTGGACGGACCGTGCTCATTCAGGAGCTCAAAAAAATATCTTATATGAACTCGTTCACACACGTCCGTGTCTGGTACGGTGACGGAGTTACAGTGCCTGCCCTGTGTGTGCCACGGCCCTGTCACGTCCCGGACACGGCCCTATGTGTGGGTAGACCTAAACGTTAATCTCTGAATGACCAATCACAATCTTTGACTGACTCATTATGTTTTTGTTACTATCAAAATCGTATATATTAAAATATTATCAACTTATTTCTTATGATACTGATCGCTCTGGTCATTCATTACGAATTTTTACATTTAATTTTAAGCAACAATAAGCGCCATCTGTTGAGTGAAGGGAAAAACACTGAAAAAGAAAAAGTGAATGGGTACGTTACTGGAACTTGTGTAATTTAATTCTAATGCGTGCGTTTTAATGTAAAAATAATATTTTCAAGTTACGCATTTGGCAATAAATTACATTTAACTCTATACCTATTCAGCTTTCCAATAGCGTTGACTGCTTAAAACTTGAACAGTCCATTTCAAGCTAGCAAATACCAGATTCTCAAGTTACACAAGTACCATAATTTCACCGTGGAGATAGATAGAATATACTTACAGTACCTACACCAAAAATGTAACATACAGTATTTTCATCTCACGAAGCGACGCGCGTTTTACTCGTGGTTACCAAGTGTACAAACACGCTGAGACAACCGCGATGTTGGAACTTGTATGTGTGGTGAAACTAGCCACACTTATTCAGCTCTGTTCAGCTTTTGTCCATAGAAAACAACGATTTTGAATGGAGATGCGTACGCATCTGTAAAGCTGAACTGAGCTGTTTTCTATGGACAAAAGCTGAACAGAGCTGAATAAGTGTGGTTAGTCCCTTAATGTGCTGACGCTACTTGTCTTCACGCACACATTTACAGCGTGTTTGCACACTTGGGTACGACAAGTAAAATACGCGTCACTTTGTGAGCTAAAAATACTGTAGGTGCCAAAGGTACACTGAAATGAGCAACATCACAACAAAATCTTAGCACTTAGCAGCTAGGAAGTTTCCAGAAAGAACTTTTTAATTACACAATTAAAATCAATAATAAAAACACGCGTTTGTTGGCGCACGATTTTACAATCAAAACAATTACAAACATATTAATTAATCAAAAGTAATCTCTTTAATGAAATTCCTAGACGGTGTTTCAGAGTTAATGATCATTAAGATCAGATTATTAGTATGTATGTTTAATAATGAGTAAGCATTTTAATATTTTAATTAATGTAGATAAGTGCAGAAATGATTATGCTTCGATAAAATTTATATTACAATCAATGACATCTACGTCATGATCATCAGTAGAAGCCTAGGATCTAGATTTGTGACCAAATTGGTTTGCCTCATAATGAGTGAGTGAGGTACAGTGCGCTATGTAGCGGTAGTCGCAGAGGTATAGCCTCTGCGACTACCGCTACATAGCGCACTGTATCTACCTTTAAGATCTGTTTTTTTTTTGTTACCTATGTTTTACAAATAATAAATGATTGATTGATTGATTGATACCCTCCGGCACATACGCACGCACAATTGTTTGTTTTGGACAAAGTACAACTTTATTTTGCACTAGTTGCGCCCCGCGGTTTCACCCGCATAAGTTTCGATCCCGTGGGAATATCGGGATAAAAAGTATCCTTTATGCTAATCCTGGTTATAAACCATCTGTGTGCCAAATCCGTTCAGTAGTTTTTGCGTGAAAGAGTAACAAACATCTATCCGTCCATCCATCCATACAAACTTTCACGTTTATAATATCAGTAGGAAGTAGGATTATTAATTTGATGTACCAGTATCGTTTACAATCGGTGCAAATGCCCTGTAATCGTAACAATATACCTTACTTTACTTACGCATAATTAGCATAATATAATCAGCCTATAATGTTCCCACTGCTGGGATACTGCTCTGTGAGAGTGAATAGGCTATAATCCACCACGCGGGCGCAGTGCGGGTTGGTCTAATATACCAATCCGCACTGGGCCCGCGTGGTGGATTAGAACTAGAACCAAAAACCGGCCAAGTGCGAGTCGGACTCGCCCATGAAGGGTTCCGTTACGTTACGATTTATGACGTATTAAAAAAAAACTACTCACTAGATCTCGTTCAAACTAATTTTCGGTGGAAGTTTATATGGTAATGTACATCATATTTTTTTTTTAGTTTTATCATTCTCTTATTTTAGACTAGCTTCTGCCAGCGGCTTCGCCCGCGTGGCTGTCGGAAATTATCCCACGGGAACGTGCTAACTCTATCTCTATGCCAAATCAGAAGTTCAGTGGTTTAGGCGTGAAAATGTAAAATACAGTTTCAAGTTCAAATCCTCCCCTTAAAAACTGAATAACCCCTTTTTGTCCCGTCAGTAGTACATTTTCGACCACTTTACATACTTATTATTAATTATTGTTAATAGCTGTGCCCGCGACTCCGTCAGCGTGTAACTCCTTGTGTGTTATTAAGTTAATGTATTGGGTAGTACATGCCATTCGCGATCAGCTGTGAGACGTAATTCCCTCTCAGTGAAGGTTTCGGACTCACGGGATAGTACAGACGCCAGCACATCAAGCTACTACAAACTGTCAAATTTCTTTAATAGATTTTCAACATTATCTCTAAAGCATTAAGGTTTAAGGTTGATTGGGAAAATTTGACATTTTCGGGTAGCTTGACCTGCTGGCGTCTGTACTTGCAGTTCGCGATCAGCTGTGAGACGTAATTCCCTCTCAGTGTAGGTTTCAGACTCGCGAGATAATGTATGCCGTTCGCGGTCAGCTGTGAGCCGCAATTCTCGTTGTGAAGCAGTTTCAGCTTCTCGGGATAACACATGTTGTTCTCGGTCAATGGTAAGCCTTAGCTCTCGTTGAGAAGAGCTTTGAGATGCCCGTGATGTAGCTCGTCTCGCTCTGTCAGCTGCTAATTGCATCTCTCTCTCGGGAGAGCTTTCATTGGCTCGAGAAGTTGAGGCACTAACTCTCGTATCTTTAACCGATGTGCTCTTTCCTCTGCCGATTCTTGAGAACGCCTATTTCTCATTCTCTTAGCTTCTCTCGAATTTCGAAATAAAGATAATCGTTTTTTAGGTGGCATTGATGCAGGCAAATAAAAATAAAGCTAAAACGTAAATGAAAATAAAACTAATTTAAAAAAAGTGAACGTAAATTAGCCAAAACTTACCTATCGGTACCGTATCTAAAAATCTATGCGTAGGTAACTACTACTACTTCACCTAAAAAAAAAATGTAAACTAATAATTTGTAATTTGAACGAATATTTAAACACTACTAAAATAACTAATACCTATTTTATAAAATAACAACAAAAGAAATCTAAAAATAAATTATCAAAGACTATAAGTCGCGCTGATAAGCACGGTTTGTTAATATCAATTAAGTATTGTCTGTCAATAAGGTCGAACGCTCTGAACGTCTATTCGCATCAACAGGCAAAAATTGTATGAAGCTCGCGCTCGCGCTCGGACGCCCCCGCCTTTTTATACCTTCGGCCGCGAGACGCGTCGAGAGTGATTCAGTATTCACGCGCGATGGCTTATTATTAGCGTATTTCATGTATAACTTTGGTGTTTCTATACAGATTTCTATGATTCTTTTTTATGGAATAGTTAATAATGTTAACTTTTTTAATTAGGGATGACTGAGAGTGTTATAAACGTAAGAATAGACAAATATACCTAATCAGAAAGCTTCGAACTGCTAAGCTATCGGGAGTTACACGTGTTATTGTGAGTCAACCATAAAAGATAGACATATGCTGTCGTGGGATATTTTTTATATAATTTTAAGGAGAACATTTCCGTCATACATGATTTCTGTGTAGCTTTAACCATTAACGTTGCACACGCGACGGAAGCTTAAAAAATGGAGTAACTTCTCCCGTTTTCCCAACATTTCCCTTCACTGCTCTGCTCCTATTGATTGTAGCGTGATGAAAAGTATACTATAACCAGCTCAGGAGTATGAAAAATAATTGTACCAAGTTTCGTTAAAATCCGTCGAGTAGTTTTTGTTTCTATAACGGTTATACAGACAGACAGACAGACAGACAGACAGACAAAAATTTTACTGATTGCATTTTTGGCATCAGTATCGATCCCTAATCACCCCCTGATAGTTATTTTGGAAATATATTTCATGTACAGAATTGACCTCTCTACAGATTTATTATAAGTATAGAAGTTACAGGGGGGGGGGACACACATTTTACCACTTTGGAAGTGTCTCTCGCGCAAACTATTCAGTTTAGAAAAAAATGATATTAGAAACCTCAATATCATTTTTGAAGACCTATCCATAGATACCCCACACGTATGGGTTTGATGAAAAAAAAAATTGAGTTTCAGTTCTAAGTATGGGGACCCCCAAAATTTATTGTTTTTTTTCTATTTTTGTGTGAAAATCTTAATGCGGTTCACAGAATACATCTACTTACCAAGTTTCAACAGTATAGCTCTTATAGTTTCGGAAAAAAGCGGCTGTGACATACGGACGGACAGACAGACAGACAGACATGACGAATCCATAAGGGTTCCGTTGCCATTTGGCTACGGAACCCTAAAAATCGAGGGCATGTGACATATTATGTCACATGATTTTTTGGTTCTAGGACATGCAGGTTTCTTCACGATGTTTTCCTTCACCGTTTTGAGAGCAGTGGTGATGGAATTATTTACACTAAGTTATGTTGCGAAAATCCACGCCTGTAATGTGTAACTTGCACAAAAGTTGATATGCATGTTACTGGCATTTCTATTACGTACTTTAAGTACGAACATGAGGCAGTACAGAATATTGTTAATGTGTTTTCAATTTTGTTAACTTGTTTTATTATTATGTAGGAACTAGCTGCGCCCAACGCTTTCTATTCTATTACTATTCTATTCTATTCCTTACCTTATCCCGATTTATTTAGGGTCAGCGCAACATATCTTTTTCTTCCATACTTCGCTACGAGTATTGTTCATCGGTAATGTTTGTGTAAGTAGGTACACTGAATCGCGGATCAATGGTAACAATTTGTAATTGACAGCCATAAGTCGTAGTAATAAGGGTGATTTTCATAGCAACCCGTGATGTAGGGTTACCTACATGTTTTGGGTTCATCACTGCAAACTCAGCAATTCATTTCCATCACGTGACTCATATATTTCCAGTTCCGATAATAAAAAACGATTATCGATAATAATCGGAATTTGCCAATTGGACACTAATCCTACTAATTTTATAAACGCGAAAGTTTGTATGGATGGACGGATGGATGTTTGTTACTCTTTCACGCAAAAACTACTGAACGGATTTGGCACACAGATGGTTTATAACCAGGATTAACATTTAAGATACTTTTTATCCCGATATTCCCACCGGATCGAAACTTATGCGGGTAAACCATTGGGCGCAGCTAGTTCCTACATATTAATAAAACAAGATAACAAAATTGAAAACACATAAAGAAGCCGTTAATATTCTTTTAGTCTTAATTCTTTTATGAACTAGATTTTCTTAAAGATAATTTTAAGCATGGGCTAATAACAGAAATATCTCGAATCATATCATATCATGCAAGGTATTTTCCTATTCAATAAAGAGATTTAATCGCTAGCATTAGGTACTTATATTAGGTTTAAAAGCCGGTAATTTCCTCAGGCATTAGGCAACTGTTTGCCTAATTTTTTAAATTTACCGGCTTAAGTTTGTTATCAGTAAGAAAAGGCCGATTCCCGTAATTAAAAACGTTCAAAATCTAGTCGCAATCTCATCTCAGCGACAATCAATGTCAAAAACTTGTCAAAAATGTACGGAAATTAGAGGTATTTTTGACTGATTGAGACTGACAAGTTCAGAATGTGAACGTTCTTAAAATTACGATTATTACCGCTCTGGTCTGATACAGACTTCGCTAGAGAGGAAGGGCTATGAATTTCATTTGCTGTAAATGTAACATTTACATGTGAGATAGTTTATACCTTGAATAGCATAAACTAACAATAATTACCTACAAGTACTCAACAGATTGCAACTAGGACCCTTGGATTTGACCTTCTTACCCTAGGAAGGAAAACTAGTTGTAAAAAAGGTTAAATCCACGAACAGTCATATGAATGAATGGCACCTACGAATGACGTACTACTAGCGCCATCTCTTGAATGTTAACAGTAAACAGTTCCATCTATGTAAACTGAATATAAAATTTAAAAGAAATAAAAACTAGATCTTTTAAAGAACAACACCGAATAATGATGTCGTGAGAAATCTATCATGGTATCCGTGTCTGCCGTGCCCCTGTGGGTTCCAATTGAAATAAGTAAGAATGTTACATTAAGTCACAAAAAAAATCTTGAGCATTATTCGAGAGATGATATGGATGGTCAGAAAGGGGTGAATACTGAGAAGATGGCTTGCTTGATGAATTTAGGCGTGTGCAAAAGTAAACACATACATAATCAGCCTATAATGTTCCCACTGCTGGGATACAAGCCTCCACTCAGTGAGAGGGGGAGTGGGCCGTAATCCACCGAGCGGGCTTAGCACGGGTTGGCAGACGTCACATGTCTTCGATTTTTTTATTCTAGAACATGCCGGTTTCCTCACGATGTTTTCCTTCACCGTTTTGAGAGCATTGCAGAAGAATGATATTTACAAATTATTGTGTGCCTATCTGTTTATCTTTTATTTGAATACCTGAAATCTAACCATCATTACCTACTACTATACCAGGATATCATCAGTATTGTAATTCTAACCCAGTTATCAATAACTGATATGACCAACTAGAAGTACTTTAATCTTTATTGAACACATTATAACTATCCAAGTTTCTTATAACAGAGAGATATTAATCTAACACTAATTTGATAACAGTATCGTGGGATTAGCTCACTGACGTAAGTAGATAATTATGGGAGTCCAAGTGCATTTGCACTAACGTTAGGCTTCCGATCTGGTAGACGAATGAACATGGATATGCTAAGGCGTATACGACCTTCTTTGTTCTGACCTCCGCGGCGGGCTGACACTAGTATGGCAGTCTGTCAAGATATTTGACACATTGTCACATGATACTAGACTTATGACTAGACTTGCCAAAAGGCTCTCACACGGCCACGTTGTGTTGTAAAATATAATTATGGTGAAAATGCAAAACTTTCAGTAAGCTGACCCACCCCGACCACATTCTGGCCCCAAATATCTACAGAAGGGATCATCTATGGGTAGCTAAAAAGTACTCAACTAAGTGTGGTGTAGATGTAGCTATTCATGTCATTAACCACGTTTAATTACCAATGCATTTATTTTAGTAACAAAAACATGTAAAGAAACATAAAGTTGTGTTTAACTAACAAAACTAATTTAGATTTATGATAATTAGATAAGACCATTTAAAGACTTCTAACGCCATCTGTTGGCATTTATTATGTTATGTTTTTTAAGTTTATGTTGAATTCATCAACTGCTAACGACATCTGTAATTTTATATGCGATATTATAATCCTTTCACTGTAAATAAAGAATATGTTGCTTTTCAAGCTATTGAACTACATTGAGTATGTAACCTCGCATCAGGGCGCTTTCGAAGTTGAAATATTAGGAGCTTTACTTATCAAAAATCTTTTTAAGCTACTCACCCCATATTCCAAATAATGCGCTCCTTTCGACAGCATCGTGTCAATATACCCTAAAGCCGACAACCCAGCTTTCCAGGGAACATAGCTTCTCTCATGAGAAAGGTAGCTTGTAACATCTAAAGCAGTTCTATAATCCAGCCGACCAGTGAGGGCCAAATTCATAGCATCATCCACCATTTGAGCTCTGTTGATGATGTGGATCTCTTGAAAACGGGACGGGTCCTTGAGGATCTTGATGAGGAGTTTCCAGTTTTGTAAGTCGTAGTTGACGCGGTAGAATCCTGGAAAGGATTATTTGAGTAAGTGTAAGTTTTTGAAGCTTATGATGGAAAAGAAAAACATGGGATGTGGGGAAATTATTATTTTATCGTAATTGGAACATAATCTGATTTTACTGAGTGACCGAAGAACTATACCACTGTCTAGTTTAGAATACTTTACTGAAAAACTCTTCATTCTCTATTGTGATTTGCCTTTTTCGTTATGGTGTTTTCTTGATGGATACTGGCTATCAGGCAGCAAGCACATTTTTATTTTGTACTCTAAGATAGACGTTAATCATAAATGAAGCTTAAACATAACTGGCGGAATGTTATGTAATACCTGTCTGTTGCACATTAGCAATGAACCATTCATCAGGTTTCATAGTAATGTTGTTGACTGTCAAAGACTTTTCCCCTTTCAGCCATAACTTCGGTTGGGTAGTCTCGAAGTCTTTCTCCGTAGCAGTCGTGTACGACACCGGGATCCACCATATGGGCGACTTCTGGGTTTCAAACGTATCGTTGATTAGGACGAACCGTTCCTGCAATATAAAATGTTGAACTTAGTTTTTGTTGGACTTTCAAAAACGTTATTAGGTTTAAGTTTTATAGAAAATCGGGATATATGGAAATATCCAAATATGAAGATTAAAATATTATCATCAAAAGCCTTGAAAGGCTCCAAGTTTAAATCTTGAAAATGATGAAGGACGTGTAGAGTGTAGAACCGTGTAGATCACACCCAAGATCCATCTTTAAATCTCATCCTCATAAAACGAGCTACTATTCTTATTCCTTCTCTGTCCATGCTGTAGGGTTGTGAAAGGATTTTGTAATAATATCTTGATTTAAAAGAGTGTCCTTGAAGTTTCCTGCCCATTCTTCTCCAAAGAGATCTACGTTTTGGAATGGGCAGCTAGCTTCAACTTTCTGACTAACTGACAGACTATTTAAAATTTTGACAATTCAAAAGTGCCTGACATGGTTTAATTGAAATAAATGATTTGAGTTTGAGTTTGTGGAACTCATTTCCGCCTAGCATTCGTGATTTAGAAATTATTTCTCTATTTAAATATCGATCAATTGATTATGTCATATCCCTATTTATTTTACTATGTGTACATAAATAATAAAATAAATAAATAAATAAAATAAAGACGGATAAGTTTATACGAAAGAATGTTTTAATTATTTTCGTCAATTTGATGGGTGATAATCGTAGCTGATTAGTAGGCATATGTATTAACGTATATGCTATCTTCATCTGGAATTACTGGCATGACTCTTGCATAATTATGTAAAGCGTAATAAATCAAAAGTCATTTTCGACATAACGTCGATCACGTGAATCGATTTAATAGTGTGAGATAGTAATCTTAATTAACAATAGGCATTTAGATATATAATTAATGAACTAAATAAATAACCTGATAAATTATGTTTTTCATGGACGTTTCTTTAAATAATGAAACTCAATCAACTATTAACTATTAAGTAGATAAATATATTTTATTTTATGGAGTTATTTTAATTTTATTTTAAACTGTTCAGGAAACTTACAGCTAACGTAAACAGTGTTCTTAAACAGTATGCAATTGAAGGTCATTTACATGTTTCCACTGATAAACACAACAAAAAAAGGTGGCTACAAAATACCTTTATCATAAATCTATATACTTATAATAAATCTGTAGAAGTGAAAATTCTGTACATTGAAAATATCAAGAAACTAAATGGCAGGGGGTGTTACTAGACCGACACCGAACCCAAAAATGTGATTAAAAAAATTTTTGTCTGTCTGTCTGTTTGTTCAGGCATCACACAAAAACTACCGGTTCGATTACGATGAAACTTGGTATAATTATTCTTTAATATCCTGGGCACCACACTGGGTACTTTTTATCCCGGAAAAGTATATACAATAAAAAACAAACTTAATTTTGCGGTTGGATCCCTAGACCCGATTACTGTGCCAACCGCAAATAATAAGTTTGTCGTAGGTTACCGAAATAGATGGCATTCTGGGGAAGCACATACATTTTATCCTGTTAGCACGTTCCCGTGGGATAATTTCCGAAATCCACGCGGGCGAAGCCGCGGGCAGAAGCTAGTTAGGAAATAAAATTACACGATCGACTAATACAGACTAAAAATCATTTAGACGTAAACAATTACTTTTCCGTAAAGAAGCTATTCACCAACAAATCCTTAAGCTGAGAAACACTGGTATTGAAAATGTCCAAATCATGTTCACTATACCCTGTCCATTAGGTTAACCGTGTTTTGACAGCTGTCTTAGAACGTACATATTCCAGATTACGTAAAATTTAACTTTAAAATGCGTAATAAAATAAATATATAATAAACTGCCTTATCTTATTGAATTATCTTATTTATGGCTTCTTACTTACATTATATTACGGTACGTGTATCACTCAATGTATTGTCTGTTGCTACAATCACTAGTTCCATCTGTCAAAAAACAGGTTACCTAATGGACAGGGTTTAGTCAGTTTATATAAAGAGAAAGGGGTGAAAAATAAAATAAGAAGTGTTTCTATAGTATAAACGAGGGAGGACTTTATGTGCAGCGGTGGATTTTGTAGGCTGGATCTATCGGAACTTTTATAGATTAATATGTACTTAACACTAATTTGGCAATCAGAGAGTGCTTACTTTCTACTAGCCATATTTCTTACGAATCTTTTAATAACCACGCGAAAGTACGATTATTGTTTTAAAAACACTATACGAGTACATATAAAAATGTGAAACTATCATCAAGATATAGCTATAGATCTTGCATAACATAAACGTTGTATACAAGGTGTCAGGTACACGCAAACTGAAACCATAAATTCAGCACATGATTAGACCCCTAAACGTATAAATGTTACAAAACTTTAAAAAAAAAGTCAGCAATCATAGAAAAGTGCAATATCTACGTAATCAAAATGTATGGCAGAGGCATTTTTTTTTTTTAATAACCGACTACCAATTTTAACGCAGGCGTTTCAGAATCGAGTACAGCAGTGCGATTCTGTAACCATCTCACCGTGAAAACTTAGGTGAAGTGAGCGTGGAGTGAGCTGTCATTCCAAATAATGCTAGGGATTGACACTACTGACAATTCACATCAAGCTCACTTCACTTGAGTTTTCATGGTGAGATTTTTGCAGAATCGACTGAATTTGACGAATCGCTGATTCCATGGTAACAGATTGTGCGTCGATGTGACGATGTCCCTGCCCACGTGTATAAGTATATTACATATTTAATAGGAATTAAGAAATCAAATCGTGGATTATCGCCTAATAATCCATATAAAAAGATAGACCTAGTTTAAGTGATTACGTGAGAGATTAGATAATTCCGTCTGTAAAATGAGTATTAATATTATCGCGATCGTTAAAGTGTTTATGATTATCGATTAATAAAAATAATCGTTAGATACGACGCACGAGGACATTATAAGCGTTTTATAACCCAGTGTCGCGTGGCATTCACATCAGTAAAAAAATCTGAAATCAATAGATGTTTATAGTAGCGACATCTATCGAACGATGTGATAATAAAAATATTGTTAGACACGACGCACGAGGAATAGCAATCAAGTTTTATAATCCAGTGTCGTATGGCATTCATATCAGTTAACAAAATCAGCAGATGTTCATAGTAACGACATCTATCGGACATTGCGATAGTAAAGTTGGCTCTTAATATGTTTTAAAGTTCGTTGCGTTTAATGCTAGGTGGCGTTAGTGGAGCTTCATTTTTTTAATTTTTATTTTCTAGTAGATTCATTCAGAATCTAGACTCAAATAATCAAAATACGTTTCCGTACGTGTCCTTATGCCGGGATAGATGAGGAGCAGCTACCAATGAAAAGTTTTGCTGAATGTTGTAATCTATTGTTTTTCAAGAAGACGTGTTCACATTTTCGCGACGTATAAAAGAGCAAACGCCTCTTTTGAAATTTTTAAACTGATTCTAAATTCGCTTGAGTAGGTACCTGCAGTCTGCAAGATGAGGTCCCCTTTTGCATACTTTTCTACAATGATATTATAAGTACTTATAATATCATTGTCACTATTACTCTTATTGCATAAAATCAACAAACCTGTTTAAAATACAGAGTTCCATTCTCATAATTCCTCGTCACAGTCAGGACTGGGAACCCAGTCTGCAAGGTCCAAGAATCCATGACTACTGCCACATCAGCATCGAAATCTCCTTTCCTCCTAGCTGCACTGGTTAGGGCACTCCATAGGTCCCTTTGTTCGGCATTGCCGTACATTTTGGAGTTCAGATAGTCTGTTACTCCATCGTTGAAGACATCGCTTTTTAGGACGTGGTTCAACATGCGGAGTAGGGCTGATCCTGGGTGGACAAAATTGAGTAAAGCGTTAGTGTTTTCCTATCTTTTTCTCGGGAAGTAAAAGTAAGAAAAGTTTTCTAAAGTAAAAAAAATTCTTGTGCTGCGGTATTTCATGTGATCACATCACATGAAATCCTGCAGCACAAGAATTTTATATAAACTGGTAGGTTGAACCGATGACCGTTGGGGTAGACGTGTTCTTGAGTTGAGACCGCGAATCGGTAAAGGTAAGGTGGGACGCCCTCGGGCTAGGGGAACGACGATCTTCGCAGGATAGCTGGTAGCAGCTGGATGAGAGTTGCCGAAAATCAAGTTGAATGGCGTGCAATAGGAGAGGCCCAGCAGTGGACTGCTGTAGGTAAATGCTTTACAATCAAGCATCAGGTACCTATATTAATATAACAGCCAATGCAAATCCACTGTCACTTTTATTATTCTAAGCGAGCAAACATCGTGATAGTAAAATGGTTCGCGCGAGTGAACATATTATTAAAAACCAATTGTTGTTCGACATTTATCTGTGCTAAAAGAAAGAAAGAAAATACATTTATTTAGCACAGATTATAGGCTGTTTTTTCAATCATCTGATAACTTTATTCGAGGAATAATATTGAAATTTTGACAGTTATTTCATACAAAAACTGTCAAACGTCAATTTTATTCCTCGAATAAAAGTTATCTGACGATGGAACAATCAGCCCTAAAAGACACACAATACACCAGAGAGGCAATTCTTGTAATTTTAAGAACGTTCACAGTCTGATCTTAGTCTCAATCTGTCAAAAAAACCTAAAATTTCCCTACATTTTGACAAGTTTTTGACATTTGTTTGTCGCTGAGATGAGATTGCGACTAGATTTTGAACGTTTTAAATTACGAGAATTGGCCTTCTGATATCTACATCACATAAAAACAAAAAATAAAGATCAAATAAAAAGTGTAAAGTCCGATGTAAGAAATTAGCAGGAAAGTGTGCTTCACGGCTTTCGTCAAAAAGGCCCAGTTCAGCAAAAATGCCAGACAACTAGTGCCTGACGCTGGTTTTCAACTGGACTTGATGCGTGAGGTGAAGAATGTAAAACCAACATACACACAGAGCTTGGAAAACTTCCTTTACCTTTTCCATAGGAGATCTTGTCAAATATAGCATCAGCTTCTTCTGAGGCGCTCACTTCTACAGACAGCTGATGTGAGGAGTTGAGAGCATCTAGTTGGAACACGTTGTGGACAATGTCCAGAACGCAGAGCTCGGTTATATTCCAGGATTTCTCCACCTGGAGTAAATACAATTTTTGGATTAATTAATTGAATAGCAATTACAGAAATTTTACTTTAACTCGATAACTTTACTTTTACTTTTTATTCGATTAAGGAGATTTCTTTTTTAATTCGCAAACGCGAATAAAAAAAACATCTCCTTAATCGAATAAGTGGTTTTCGAGAAATATATAAAACGCTAAAGTGCTTATCAATGATTCGGCATATAGCATTATAAATTCAAATTAAAATTATCCAGATATTTTCTACGAGACCCTGCCGACCAATAAAATAAGGCGAGGTAATCGTCGCGTCGGTAACCATAGTGTGGGACGCCCCCAAGATGAACCGACGACCTTAAAAAGGTGGCTGGGACAGATTGGCTGCGGAAGGCAGAGGACAGGGTGTTGTGAGCAGCCTGTTAGAGGCCTATGTCCAACAGTGGAATACAATAGGCTGAGTTGTGTTATTGAACCGTCGCGCTTTTTGGTGAGGATGAGGATGTTTTTTTTTAATTACCGATGCAAGTCACTGTAATCCTGCACTGAATCTTCCAAAATTTATACGATACCGTCCTATTAAAGTGAAACTCATATTCGATACATCAAACGTAGTATACTCACAGCATTTACAGCAACATACTCCACATACGTTGCAAAGCCCTCATTGAGCCACAGATCCCTCCACCAGATAGGAGTCACGAGGTTGCCGAACCATTGGTGTGCAATCTCATGGGCCACCACAGTTGCCACGTGGACTTTGTCGGTACTTGCTGATACTCCTTCTTCGTACAGCATTGATATTTCCCTGGAACATTTGGTTTAAGATGTAAGTTTAACATTTGGTTGGATGTTTGGTGGCTATAAGAGTAGGGGAAGACCAAAGAAACAAGGGATGGACTATGTGCATGATGATATGGTTAGAAAAGGGTGACTACCGAGATGACGACTAATAGAGAAGTGTGAAAGAAAAAGACATGTTGCGCCGACCACAAATAAATTGAGGAAGATTCTCCTGCGAGAATGATTATGATTTGGTTAAAGATCTAGTTGATAGATGAATACTGCCTTAAAGTTAAGGGGAAGATATACAAAACCATAGTTAGACCTGCTGTCTTTTATGGATCGGAATGTTGGGCCACATAAGGTATGAATGAAAAGCAATCGCATGCAGCTGAGATGAGAATGCTGAGAGGGATGGGTGGTGTTACACGAATGGATAGAATAAGAAATGAATTTAGAAGAGGAAGTCTGAAAGTGGCATCGGTAGCTGAAAAGTTGTGTGGAAACCGGTTGTCATGGTATGGGCATGTGTTACGGAGGAACGAGGAAAATATCGTGATGAAAGTTTTGAGTATGAATGTCGATGGCTATAAGAGTAAGGGAAGACCAAAGAAACGATGGATGGACTGTGTGAATGATGATATGGTTAGAAAAGGGGTGACTGTCGAGATGGCGGCTAATAGAGAAGTATGGAAGAAAAAGACATGTTGCGCCGATCACAAATAAATTGGGATAAAGGCAGGAGAATGATGATGATTTGGTTAAAGATTTTGGTTAAAGATGTAAGTAAAAAATCTAGTTAATAGATGAATACTGCCAACAGACAACTGTTCGTAGAACTGCTGCTAAAAAACTGAAGAAATTCCCAGACGCGTTTGCGTGTCCAATTATTTGTTCGACAAAATTCTATGTAAGGACAGTTCAGAGCAAAATAGAAATACAAAAGCCGCTTTGGACGGATATAATTTTTACTAAATACGCTGTAAAACAAATTGCTGTTCCATACATTTTGACCGTTGATGGCAATGTATTTTTTTTTTTAATAACTGACGATATCTTTTGTGCCGGAGGTCTAGAATCATTTGGTAAATTTATGGTAACAGTTAACCAGTCGATGTCCCTTACACGGCTTACACCCTGTATTTTTGCGCTCTAATCTTGTTGTTATTTGACCCCCTATTTCTTAAAATACTTTATATAAATACGCAACATTTGGAAATGATCCCACGCAAATGAATAAACATTCACGTTTCATTATTTTACCACAAAACCGTCCACAAATTAGTCCATTCATTTAACAAGAATAAAAGGAAACAAATTTGCCAACACTCAAAACTTCGGTGCCAAAATCTTCGGTCGCCAACACAATAAGTGCGAACGCCCTGCGACCCTCTCCCCAAATCAAAGGGATGATAGATGGTCGGTCCCCAGCCGATAATGAAGTGTTACGATTCATTCATCCATCAAAAGACTCACCCCTGTACCAGATTTAACGGAGCTGATGTTATTTACCGGTTCGGGTTTAGTTTCATTATTGTTATTGGGGAGCTTGTCTTTTGTGTCTATCGATTTTGTTCTAGCGGGGAAATACAGCAGACTTTACGTTAGGTTTTTTTTCTTGGATTTTTATTTCTTAATATTTGGTTTATTATTTAAATAGGATAAAAATATACACTGGATAATTTTCTTTTTCTAAATTGACTAACAAACTATTAAAATGAGGTTACGTTATCCATAAACTTTGGAAAACGCTTCTATAGCTTTAACAAATCAAATCTAACAAAGGAATTAGTACTTAAAAAGGCTTCGTTACAAAGATATTTGTGATTTCATTTAATAAAATTATATAGTAAGAAAGGGTCTTAATTTGGCCTATGTTGCCGCTTAGTGCAATTAAAATGATAAATCTATCAAATGTTTCTGATAAAGAAATAAAGAGGCACGCATATCGGGTGCTTTACTTTATTTGCGGGTATTTAGTTTGTATGAAAATCAACAAAAAATAAAGAATTCATTAATGTGTCCAAAATGAAAAATGCTTATTTCCATGGTCTGAACATCTGGTCTAAGTTTATGTATATCGTCCGGAACACGGTGTAGGTATGTATATTTTTATAGTACTTTAGTTTATTAATTGAATTGCGTAATACTCTCATAGTTTTGTTAAGTGTACTGTCAGAGGCATTTATTTAGCAATTATGAGCACACGAAAAACATGAAACAGTGAAATCTATTGCCAGAGGACGGCATTTATTATACGATAATTGGCACACAGAAAAAAGTTAAACGAATTAATTGTACCTAATGGCTTTCATTATTGGCAAACCAAAAAATATCAGAATAATATTAGTTAAAGTTCCTTAGCAACTTTCAAAATAGGCTTCTTACTAATTGCCTATTAAAGTACTCGTAACATCAAAGCTCTTATTTACTTAGACAAGGTGTAACAGAATTTACAGAATAAACACCAGTTCTAAAAGTAGTTCGTTCCTACTGAATCGATTTAATTAATTTTTAATATACTTAGGTCGTTTTTATTATATGTATACAATGTAATTAAAAAAAAAAGAAAAGGAAAAAATAAAAAGGAGAATTAAAGGTTACTGAAATCGATTCAGTAAAATATATATTTTTCCATACTGGCCGCCGATTGAGCCAAAAAAAAATTTTATCTTATTGCAAGGCATAAGACTCGATTTTAAATGCATAAAGTAATGCTTGGGTCAACACGATTTTCTTAATAATAATAGTTAATTATAAAAAAAACGTTCGGTCATTGTATTACGCTTTTAACTCATACTCTAATTGAGGTGTATTCATCAAATGTTACAATACGTAGTCAGACGTTTAAGTTCGTCCAGCTTCATGTGACGAGATGACACTAGTAGGTACTTACTCCGATTTTAATATTAATGTTTTTTTGTTTGTTTTTGAACTGAACCAATCATGTGAAAAAAAATTGTGTATTTTGTGATTTAAATTTTGAATAATATGAATGATGTTTTGTTTTGATTTTAGTATTAACCAAGTTTTGTTACTCACAAGTATGGGCATATAACTAGTCTGAAATAAATAAATTTAACTTAATTTTAATAATTTCCTTACCTAAAAGTAAGCAATCCCCAATTCTCCATGGCACCATTTTTGAAATCCGGCAACGCGATCATATCTATCTTTGGCAACGGAAACTTTATCTTGTAATACTCCTCCAAATACTTCAGTATCTTCGGACCTATTTCGAGAGCGAATGCAGCCGACTTGACAGCCTCGCTTCTCGCCCAGACCGAGAACTTATCGTTTGTCATGTTCTTGAAGTCTGTTACCGTGAATGCAACTAAGTATGTTGACATCGGTAGGGACTCTGCATAGTGATCCCATGTGTAGTCTGGTAGAGTTTCGCTGTAAAGATAACATTTAATAAAAACTTAACAACGTAATGAATTTAACAAGAAGTGGATTACCACTTCTTAACTAACTTATCAAAGTTTACTTTATATGGAAAAGGAATCCTGAAGGAAAACATGAGAGGACACCTGGTCTTCTCACCTTTTTTTTTTTTTTGGGTGGGAAATCATCATATGACCCCTCCCGCTCTGGGCGGAGCGGAAGGGAGTGTCAGACTTTTACTGACTAAAACCCACCCGTGTTCCTTCAGTTGCCTGTGCCAAGGGCCACGGTACCTCTTTCGAATATCCCGCAGCCCTGGCAGCATGGTCTTCTCACCTGCAGTGCGATTCTGTAACCATCTCACCGTGAAAACTTAGGTGAAGTAAGCTGTCATTCCAAATAATGCTAGGGATTGACACTACTGACAACTCACTTCAAGCTCACTTCACTTGAGTTTTCACGGTGAGATTTTTACAGAATCGACCGGTTGGTCTGGTCTGACCACCAGAAGGCCAATTCTCGTAATTTAAAACGTTCAAAATCTAGTCGCAGTCACATCTCGGCGACAAATAATGTCAAAAACTTGTCAAAATGTAGGGAAATCAGAGGATTTTTTGACAGATTGAGACTGAGAACAGACTGTGTACGTTCTTAAAATTACGAGAATTAGGTACCCCTCAGGTCATCACCATCACGCTTGGAGGGAAGCGTGGTGACGCTTGCTGAAGTCGGGTGTAGACCAGGGGGTCTACTCCGAAGTAGTATCGGCCGAATGTTCGGCCGTTTCCTGCTACGATGTTACTATTTAGTTCGGTCTGTTCTGATCTTACACTCCTACACTCTTTCGAATATTGACTATAGTCCCGACCCAACTAAGCCGATCCGAACTTTTTCGCATTTTTCAATAATATTCGGTTCGGCCATGTGTCGGTCCGATCCGAACATTCACACTTTGCACTTCGGAGTAGACCCCCAGATATGGGCATTGATCATCATCCATGCTCGGGACTTCTCTATATGAAAAGAGGCCTTTGCCTTGTAGTGGGACAATAATAGGAAGAAAGAAAGAAAGAAAGAATGAAAAGGCCAGCTGCGCGGGGCGGCTGGTATTACTACTAAATATGAAAAACTTCAATGAAATTCTCGCTCCTCATCTCCTCATTAAACGACATCCGTGCTTATGCCATTTAAATTATACCTACAGATTTCAAAACAATAAACCTAAAAAAAAGTTATTTTCTTTGATCTATACTTACTGCTTGCTCTTTCTAACAATGTTCATATTAGAAAGAGACGACATGTTGTTTGGTCTTGCGATGCTGATGGTGAACTTCGCCTTCAAAGCTGGTTCGTCCCAGCAGGGGAACGCACGGCGGGCGTCCATAGCCTGGAACTGGGTGACTGCTATCCATCTGCCGGTCAACCAATCAAAGAGGTATATTTTAAAGCACTTGGGAATGTTCTAGAACTTATGGCTCGAATTTAAAGCTTGCTGTTGGATATTCCACTTTTGGTGCTGAGCCGAGCGTTGAAAATTCAACGGCGCGTTTTTATTTTGGAATTCCTTTAGGAGTCGCTTAGTGTTACTGAAACGGGTAGAATGAAAACCAAAAGTCTAGACTGACGGAATTGTTTTGTTGTAAGTAATTATAAGTAGGCGCCCAGTGGTATCGGCCCTGACGGCCTTTGATTTGATTTGATTTGATGATCGAGACGTTTTGCCTCGTCGTTTATACCGCGTACATCGAAGGACTGGAACAATTTGCCTGCAGCGGTCTTCCCGTCCGATTATAATTTGAGTGTTTTTAAGGCTAGAGTGAATAGGCTCATATATTAGTGCGCTTTACCATCAACGATTGCATCACTGCTTTCCATCAGGCGGGATTGCAGTCAAGCACTAATTTTATCATTAAAAAAAAAAAAAAAAATTTAGGTCGTGGGTTCGAACCCCCGCTTTACTTCGTGTAATTTATCTCATCACCACTACTCTCAAAACAGTGAAGGAAAACATCGTAAAAACCGAAGAACCAAAAATTCGCCATGTGACATCCACTAACCCGCACTGGGTCCGCGTGGTGGATTATGGCCCACTCCCTCTCACAGAGAGGAGGCCTGTATCCCAGCTGTGGTAACATTAATGGCTTATTATGCTATGCTTAAGTAATAATCGTACGTCGTATAATGAGTACGTATAGTTTTTATTATATTTGTTGGTATATTGGCGTGGCTAGCTGACATATTTTATGGCAAATAATTTAAGTTTCTTGTAATGTTAATTACTGAACATAGGTTCCTAGTATTGTATACATGCACTATATTCTAACTGAACAGACAGCTGTGCTGCTGGGAAGTTTGTTGCGCCACTTCTTCTTCCCAGCGATAGCACTAGGAAGTGGTGAAGGGCGGGCGTTTTTGGGGGACTGTCTTTTGTAATTTTGACGTTCGAAAAGTGCTGACTCTCAGCCTAATTTGAATAAATGACTTTTGATTTTGATTTTGATTTAATCAAACTTGTTGGGAATCGAACCCAACACAACACTTTGCGCGTCATCGGCATGCTGAGGCGCGGCGCGACGACGACACGACTCGGCCCGATGACCACTCGCTTCAACGGACTCCACCGCGACGGACGACACTATTAAATTGTTAATTGTTTGTCCGGGAAAATTTATATTTGTAGATCAGACAGCATTAACCCATTGCCTAGTTATACAGTTCACTCTTTTTATTTATCCCCGTGCTAACATTGTCCGTTGAAGCGAGTGGTCGAGACAGCATGCCGATGACGCGCTGATCACGCTGCCTGCGCGTGCAGGGCGCGCGCAGTGTGTTGTGTTGGGTTGGATTCCCAACAAAATAGTAGTATCTACAAGTGATATTACAGAAAACGCTAATTAATTATTGTGTACACTTTCAACCACAATCTGTTACATTTTGAAGGATATTGTTAATCCATTGCTTCATATGTTTGAAAACTTAGTTTGCTTTACAACGTAAATAACGCAATGAATGTTGTTGAACTGTCAAAATTAAAGACATTGCGACTGTTAGTATGTTACGCAGTTACCCCGCAGGCTGAAATAATCACTATGCTCATTCTTGACAAAAATAAAATAGGGTGTCTACATTTTGTGCCACATTAAGTTTGAAATAACCTCATCTGAAGTATTACTGTCATTATTCGCTGTCACGCACGAAAAAGAAGCTCTATTTCCTTCGGCTTGAATCTACTGATCCAGAATACCGCTGGGACATTACCAGTCTATTATTACCAGCCACGAGCGGAAGGGAATATCTCATATTTAGGATACATGATAACCTCCTTAGAGCTACCTTATGAATTCACTTCTACTCTGCCATAGCGTGGAACGTTTTAATTTTCCGGAATGTAATGGTACGCTGTCTTTCGAAGAATAGAATTTGGTGTCTGTTAAAAATTATTAAAACCGCTCCAGTAAGCGTCTCCGTTTAAGAAAGTCGACTTTTTGACGACAATTCATTACTTTATTGAACAGACAAATTTTTAGAATGTGTGAAACAAGGACCATCCGAAAGGGTTTACCGCTGCCCTGGAACATAAAGGGCTAAGGAAGGAACACGGGTGGGTTTTAGTCAGTAAAAGTCTGACACTCCCTTCTGCTCCACCCAGAGCGGGAGGAGTCATTTGATGATTTCCCACCCTCAAAAAAAAAAAAAAAAAAAAAAAAAAAAAAAAAAAAAAAAAAAAAAAAAAAAAAAAAAAAAAAAAAAAAAAAGGTGCTGAACTTATAATAAAATTAATATAAGACTGAAATCGCTAATCAGCCTTGAGCAACCGTGGTAATCAACACACATACCTTCTCTGTGTAAGAAGAAATCATTGCCCTGCTGTGGGGCAATATCGGCTGGTATTATTATTATCATATTTTATTCATTTTCATTTGACAACACGGTTAGCGCAGTGGCTGAGCGATCGGACTGCTGCGCTGCGTGTCGCGGGTTCAATTCCCGCACAGAACAAATATTTGTAAGTCCTACATGTATTTTTTCTGAGTCTGGGTGTTTTTCTATCTATAATATGTATGTATTTACAAAAAAAAAATGTATATAAGTAGTTTATCAGCCATCTTGTTACCATAACACAAGCATTAGGTTGCTTAGCTTGGGACTAGATGGCGCTGTGTGAAATGTCCAGGGATATTTATTTAAAAAAAATATTTATTCAATATGTGTATTAAATGAAGTCCATGAGAGAATTGACATATTGACATTTCGTGCAATTTGAGTGAATTCGCAAGTTTTGTTGATTTTTTTTAGTTAAGTATACTTAAATATTAATATTGTGTTGTCGGATTTTATATTTTAGGTTATGTTAGTTTTGTATTTTTAAAGTTTTGATTTTTATGTATTTTATAAAGGGGCTTGTAGTTTTAAAATTTAGATTTTTATATATTAGGCGTAAGTTGACTTTTCATTTTATTTGGTGTGTATTTGCAAACCACTATTGTATTGGGATCATCCTGTAAAGATAGTGTGTGAAAGTTTAATAAATAAATAAATACTAACAAGTTTTGATAGCCCTCCAAAGAAGATTCCAAACTAATCATTTTGCAATTACCAATGACCAAGCCATTCAAAATTCGCTAACAATACGCGAGGAAAGCAATAAGGACCTCCATTATACCAGACGAACATATTAAAGTATATTTTTATAGCTGTTAATCCATCGTTCGTATTCAATACGGCGCGCGTATTCATGTGACCAGCCGAGATGTCTCCGAGAACGTGCCTCCTACTTAATAAACGACTGTTTTACATTATAGGATATTATTTTTTGGCTAAGTAATAACAGCCGCACGGATCGATCAGGTTAAGTTACCCTTGCCGAGGTTGGTCCGTGGATGGGTGACCATCTTTACATACAGGACCCCTCCGAGACGGAAAGCTCGTTGAGGTGATGGTCCCGGCTGTCATTCGTGGATCTTTGACAGTCGTTACGGGTAGTCAGAAGCCCGAAAGTCTGACAACCAGTCTTACCAAGGGGTATCGTATTACCCAGTAACTGGGTTGTGGTGGTCATATAGGCAGTTGCTCCATGTAAAATACTGGTACTCAGCTGCATCCGGTTAGACTGGAAGCCGACCCCAACATAGTTGGAAAGGGGCTAGGCAGAAAAACATTTTGTTAAAAATCATGACATTTAGTACAGGTATTTATTAGAAAAACTTTAAGTTGGACTAAGTATCATTGAGGTTTTAGGTACTTAATAGTTTTATCTAAGGATTATTTTATGTTTAACCGCCTACTGATAAACGAAAAATGCTTATCACTCTTAACAAGTGCATGCAGTCATTATAATAATTATTCTCCATTAATCTCAGTCCCAAACCAAATCAGAATCGGATATAACCAATGCAGTGGTGAGTGATTACGTAAATACAAATCGTAATAAAAGAGCCCGAAAGGCAAACTCGCCACAAGGCTCTGCTACGATGATTTCGTGCGACCTTCAAGCTCAACTCGCAGATTGGAAGGACGAACAAGACTCTTCAATTGCAAAGCTACTTGCGACCCAAACCGATGTGATGTCTAAACTGGCGTCTGATATAGGAGAAATAAAAGCCCAGAACACTCAGATTCAGGCATCAAATACGGAAATACACAAGTCAAACGAGGAGATAGCTAAATCCATGACTTTCGTAAACCAACAATTTGAGGAGCTGAAAAAGGAAGTTGAAGATCTAAGAAAGGAACGCCGGGAACAGACCCAATATATAGAAAGCCTGGAGAAAAGAATACAAGATCTACAACATAAATCAAGGTCGTCGGGTATCGAAATCCGTAATATACCGCAATGTATCACTGAAACCAATGCCACTCTTGCAAAAACGGTATGCGACATTGGCGAAGCTGTCGGAGTATCCATAAAAGACTCTGAACTGAGGGATATCTATCGCTTGCCCGGGAAATCATCGAGTGCTTCTGACACAACACGACCTGTTATAGCTGAATTTTCTTCTGTTATGAAAAAGGAGACACTCCTATCCGCAGTTCGTACTTTCAACAAAGCCAAGGACAAGGAAGATAAATTAAATACTGGTCTCATTGGCATCCCAGGAACTTGTCAGCCTGTTTATGTCGCGGAACAGCTTCCGGGTAACACCAAAAAACTGTTCTACCAATCAAGAGAGTTTGCGAAAAACCACAAGTTCAAATTCTGCTGGGTTTCCAACGGTAACATTTTTTTGCGCAAAAAGGAAGGAGACAAACAACTGTTAATCCACTCTGAAAAATGTCTCCAGAATATGGATTGCACTGACATGTGACTAGTAATCCGTATAGTTGAAAGCTATATATTACCGTACAACTGTCTATTATTGTTATTTTTTGTTACTGTATTTGTATTTCTTTCTAAATCTAAAAAAATACACAAATTATTAAACATTCACATAACCACACAAATAAAACCTCACCATGGCACACGCACTCTGCACAAAAAAACACTCACACCTCACTTCCACAAAGACACGTGCTATAACAACCACTCCTACACAAAAAAACAATTTATAAACGACATATTATATGCTAAACAAATTCTAACTATAGAGGCCCTACCCCTGAGTCACCTCACGTTATTACTACATTCTCCCAATGGCTAACATAAATAGTATATGCAGCGAGCTTGACTCGCTGACAGTGGGTAACTCATTTAACTGTGCCCCAGAAAACTGTATTGAGTATGTTAACACCACCAATACCAACATAAAAATACTACACTTAAACATCCGAAGCTTAAATAAAAACTTTGACCAACTCCAGGTAATAATGCACTCAACAAAACTTGATTTGGACGTGGTAATCCTTACAGAATGTTGGCTCAGTAAAGTCAGTAATATGCCTGTTTTGGTTGGATATGACTCCTACTGTACCGGAATAAACAGTAACCAAAATGATGGAATTGTTATCTTTACAAAAAAAGCTCTCCGAACCTCAGAATGGGAACCTAAATTTGTGGGTGGTAATTGTTTGGTATGTCGTATTGTTAACCAAAATATTGCTATTGTAGCTGTGTACCGATCCCCGTCATACAGTTCAAGGGAAAGCAACGAAATTTTTTTGGATAGTTTAAATAGTGTCTACGTAAGCCTCTCCTCCTACAAAAATATAATTCTTATAGGTGATATTAATATAGACCTCAAACCCAATAGTACAGATGACCGTTGTTACAACTATCTCATTCTGAATGCCTCACACGGTCTTCTTCCAACCCACCGGTATAACACTCGGTTGGATAGATGTCTAGATCATGCACTCGTTAAAACGACCCTTCCTGTTACCACCCTTGTACTAGACTCACACATCACGGACCACAAACCGGTGCTACTTACTATTGCTAACACAAACCCAGATAATAGACCACTCCACATAGCTACCCGTATAGACTTCGATGCAGTTAAGTTAGAATTAGAAAACTCAGATTTTACCCCCGTATACAAAATTATTGACCCCAATATATCTATGAATATGTTCATAACTATTATCTCTTCAGTAATTACCAAACACACTAAACAAATTAAAATCCCAAGAAAAAAAAGAATAATAAAACCATGGATGACCACCGGCCTCCTAAAGTGTATACAAAACCGTGACCGGTTGCACAACACAGCAAGAAAAGATCCCAAAAATCTTATCCTGAAAATTTCCTATACGCGGTACCGGAATTTTTGTAATGACCTGCTCCGGAAATTAAGAATAGCTCATGAAAAAAGCGAACTCGAAAAAGCTTCTAACAATCCCAAAGCCCTTTGGAAAACTATAAAACAAATCACCAATACCACAAAAAAGAAAACTAGCCCGGTTGAACTGCTGGATATCTGTGATAGCGCTATGTCATCCGTAAACGAAGTGTGTAGATATTTCAGTAATATAGGCACCAACTTGGCAGAAAAAATCATGTCCCAATCTCACCAACCTATAAACCCACCTAAGAGATCATGTCAAACTATGTCATCTAGCCCCGCCAACTCTCTTGTGATACTTGAGGTTGATGAATCGGAAGTGGAGTCTCTTATTCTGCAACTGCGAAATGATTGCGCAATAGGATGGGATGGCATATCCCCTCTAGTGCTAAAGAGTTGCCGCCAGACCCTGACGCCACCATTGACGTATATCTTGAATTGTTGCCTTCAAAAAGGTGTCTTTCCTGATGCGCTAAAAAAAGCTATCGTCCATCCGATTCATAAGGGAGGGAACAGAAACTGTGTCAACAATTACAGACCCATATCGGTCCTATCAGCACTCTCTAAGGTACTAGAGAGGATCCTGAATAATGGTTTAAAAAGATTCCTCGGCAAACATCAGCTCATAGCTGATAATCAGTATGGTTTTCGCACAGGAATCTCAACTGAGGATGCGGTTCTTGAGCTGACGCAATTCGCTGCTAGGAATCTTGACAATAGAGTTAAAAGTCTAGGGATCTTCCTAGACCTTTCTAAAGCGTTTGACACAGTATCTGTTCCCAAACTTATCTCTAAATTGGAACTTCTAGGGGTACGAGGAAACACCCTCGAAATGTTCAAAGACTATCTTAAGAACCGGACCCAACGAGTAAAAATTGGAGAACATATAAGTGAAGAAGTAACTACAACTTACGGTGTACCCCAGGGAAGCATCTTAGGCCCCACACTCTTCCAAATATACGTCAATGAGTTGTGCAGAATGACCATCCCCAACTCCAAGATCATTGCGTATGCAGACGACACCGCAGTCATAGTTTACGGACCAACTTGGGATAGCGTTAAGTGCTGCGCAGAAGCAGCATTAACAAGTATAATGGAATGGCTCAACCTAAACTTACTTACCCTAAACTGCGACAAAACATCGTACATCCCATTCGCGATCCGGCGTAACAACTTGCCCGACAAATCTTTTACCATAACAGCGCACACCTGCTCCAAACAATCCCCACAATGCTTATGTCCGACACTTACTAGAACTGATAATGTGAAATATCTGGGTGTCCAAATAGACGGAGGATTACGATGGGACAAACAGGTTGACGCTATTACCACTAGATCTATGAAACTTTTGCATATTTTCAAATCCCTTAGAGACTCGGCTGCGCCTGAAACCCTGAAGATGGTGTACTACGCATTATGTCAATCCGTCATTGGATATTGCATCACAGTATGGGGTGGTGCAAATAAAACTAGTCTTCTGAGGATTGAAAGAGCGCAGAGAGCCGTACTGAAGGTGATGTTGCGCAAACCTTATCGCTATCCCACTACGCAACTATACGCTGATTGCAAAGTACTTTCAGTGCGCCAGCTTTTTATACTGCAGTCAACTGTTAGAAAACATGCTAGCGTTCCCCCAACTGACCCTAAAAAAAGGAAGAAACTACCCTTAAGTACCCCTCACAAAACCTCCTTCGCTCAACACCAATACTACACATTAAGTACATACATCTACAAACAAATTCACAAGAAATTAAACATTGTCAATCTAAATAAATATGAAATAAAATCAAAACTAACGGGATGGCTACTAGAACAGGACTATTTTCAAACAGAATCCTTACTTAAGTACGTCTTCTAACTACCTACATATCCCCAATCACACACACACACACACACCCTCTCACACACCCTCACACATCACACACAAACGCACCCTCACACACATCTCGCATAAAATATATACTTAAATTAGCTTTATATTATATCTTCAATCGCTCGGGTAGATCGACACAGTCTACTATTATTCTAAGCACCACATTTTAAGCTGAATCACTGTCTCTCAAGATACAGGTTTACCTAGTTTGAGAGGCAGGGTTTTTCATATTGTGTACAGATTATAGTTCATAGATTTGTATTGCATTGTGTTACTACCAAAGCTCATTTAAAACTGTCTTTATATAAAACATGTTAAATCTGTATTTTCTGTGAAATAAAGTTATTTATTTATTTATTTATTATTATTTATCTCAACAACGAGAGTATACCTACCTAACTCGTTATCCAAAGTGGTTGTAGGACTGAACTTGACAGTTGGACCTAATGCTTTAATAGCTAGTCATATGCTATGACGTAAATAAATTACCATATCCATACCAAGGTGAAGAAAACTGACTGAAGAATATAACATACATAATCAACCTATAATGTTCCCACTGCTGGGACACAGGCCTCCTCTCTGTGAGAGTAGTATCTAGTATCTGTAATCCACCACGCGGGCCCAGTGCGGGTTGATAGATGTCACATGTCTTCAAATTTTTCATTCTAGGACATGCCGGTTTCCTCACGATGTTTTCCTTCACCGTTTTGAGAGTAGTGGTGATGAAATTATTTACACAAAGTAAAGCGCCTGTCTGGGTTCGAACCCACGAGCTACGACTCGTTAGTCGAGGCCGTTACCACTGCTCTCAAAGAAGAAGTTAAGAAGAAGAATCCTAATTATTCCCAACTGCTTTTTTTTTTTATTGACAATGGGCTCACTCTTGACCTCAATCCAGCCCAGAGGCAGGGATGAGATCTACGGTGGAACGAGCTTGCTCAGAAGAAGCCTATTCACTCTCGCCTTGAAGAGATTCGGGTTGTATGAACTCGGGAATGCAGACGCACTTTTTCTATTCTACACCACTAAAATCGAAGTGGTAAAGCAATCTTAAAAACCATAATTTAGGGATTAAGAGAAAAAGTTCTTTGGTACTTAGATGCTCCAAGAATCCTTGGTTATTATAAGATACTTAAGTATTATTTAGATCAGTTTTAGTGTCGATACTTCATACAATAATTTGAGGTTGAAATCTTCGAATTGAAAGTGTCCGTTACACAAATAGTTAGTTTCCTGGAGTGGAGATGCGTGGATACAGAAACGGAGAACAAGGTGTCGTGGGGCAGTATGGGAGTGGCCTATGTCCACCAGTGGACTGCGATAGGCTGAGTTGATTGATTGAATATACCAATGATAGTTGATTGATTGAATATACCAATGATAGTTGATTGATTGAATATACCAATGATAGTTGATTGATTGAATATACCAATGATAGTTGATTGATTGAATATACCAATGATAGTTGATTGATTGAATATACCAATGATAGTTGATTGATTGAATATACCAATGATAGTTGATTGATTGAATATACCAATGATAGTTGATTGATTGAATATACCAATGATAGTTGATTGATTGAATATACCAATGATAGTTGATTGATTGAATATACCAATGATAGTTAATTGACTGAATATACCAATGATACTTAATTGATTGGATACTTTAAATTCGAGGCTTTGGCATTGAAAGCTCTCTGTAAAATTGCTCCACACGAAGTAACCATCCATAAAAACGTTACACACATGTAATACATATAAAAAATGGCACCTACATTACATTCGTATCATGATTCAATCAACTGGAAGGGACATAAATATAAGGTAACAAGTATACACGTATAAAAATATATCCATCACCGTTGCCAGGCACTTTGCCAATTCAAATAAATACCTTGAGCAACCTTGTGCTCTAATAATCATTATAATTTATATTCTCCACTCGTTCTATATAGTTCAATAGAGTAGAAACATCAATATTTTTGCATCTATGTAAATGTGTTATGCGATATATTGAATACCTAGGTATGTTTGTGCTATTATAAGTATAATTAGCCTATAATTTTCCCACTGCCGGGACACAGCTCTCCTATCTGAGAGAGGGAGTGGGCTGTAATCCACCACACGGACGCATTACAGGTTGGTAGATGTAGCATGTCTTCGATTTTTTGGTTCTGGGACATTCCAGTTTCCTTACGAGGTTTTCCTTCACCGTTTTGTAAGCAGTAGTGATGATATAATTTTCACAAAGTAAAGTGCCTATCGGGGTTTGAACCTACGACCTACAACTCGTAAGTCCCAGCCGTTAACACTAGGCGACCACTGCTCCCACTATTGCCACCTTCGCTATTATATATAATCATTAATATTGCTTTATCCTTATCTAATTAGGTTTCCAAAGGAAAAATAGTGTTGAACAACGCAATAATCTTAGTTAAAGTTTATTCAAACGTGTCAATACTTACTTTTTAACGCCTTTCTCTTCATATGAACTTCTGTAGAATCCATGTAGATTATCGTTCAACAATCCAGTGTATTTGATAGACAGAATGTATTGCTTCCCAACCAACAACGTGGTCCCTAAAGTTAAAATGTGGAAATTTCTCGACACGTCTTCCAGCTTTCTCACAATGTATATCGAATGATCATCATCTTTCTCATGTATTTTAACATCGTGTATCGTGAGTTCTACACCATGAAAGGTAACTTCTTTGGTTTCTTCGCGCACTGCTAGAAATATAGTGACTTCTCCATCAAAAGTGAAATTGCCTTCATAAATGTATGGCGTAATATTAAGGAAGTATCTCTCTGGTTTCAATTCACTTGGCAGCCAGAGATTCGTCACGTTTGGGATTGAGGAGTGAGTCGTAGTTTCTAAAGGTATGACTGATCTACTGCTTTCTGTCGTCAACGGTAACACTAAGAGTTTTGATTGGTCACAGTGGCAGAGTTCATATTTCGTGACGTTCGCTAATTGGTCTACTTTTGGGCAGGCTGCGTAGTTGTAGACTAGGAGGGAGGCTGTGACGAGGGCTAGTACGAAGATCACGAGGATGATGATGGCGAGACACTTAGAGAGGTAGACGCCTCGCTTGGTCTTTGTGGAGTAGTCAGCTTGTGTACCGTCCATTATGTTGAGTGGCTCATGGGCTTGGGTCATAACGTCACCGTTTACTCGACCTGTAATAAATAAAAACTCCTTATTTGATGCAACAATACAAAAGGTCATATGGTTTACGATATTAAATCAAGTGGTGTATTTAATGACAAGTTTTATAAACTAGATGATTTTGTTCAGAATGTTAATTAACACACTATTAATGTTCACTGAAAAGGCCCAAAGACAAATTGACCCTTTATTATTGCTGAATGGGCCCGTTCTTAACCTCGATCATGCCTGATGGATGGATGGATGGATCAATGGATGAGGTCTATGATGGAACAAGCGAGCTCAGAAGATGCCTGTTCACTCTTGCTTTTAAGGCAGACGGGGTCCCTTTTTTTTTTTTTTTGAGGATGGGAAATCATCAAATGACTCCTCCCGCTCTGGGTGGAGCAGAAGGGAGTGTCAGACTTTTACTGACTAAAACCCACCCGTGTTCCTTCCTTAGCCCTTTATGTTCCAGGGCAGCGGTAAACCCTTTCGGATGGTCCCGCTACCCTGGCAGGCTTCGGCCCTGTGGGGCCCCGTCACTTGCTGACATCTCTTTGAGGCGCGCGTGGAACACGAACACGCCGTCCGGCACGGGCCTAGTCCTGATCGGACGGAGAGCTACCCATTACTCTCCGCCCGCAGGCCCGCGCCTACGGTGGCCGGGAGTCGTCACGCGGCTCCCGACGCCCGGAGCGTCTCCCGCGGCGGCTGAGGCGTGAGGTGCGCAAGGCGCGTTCCCTCGCCCACCCCGCCACCTCCTTCGCTAGCATGACTGCTTCGCAGAAGGAGGTGACTGCCTCCCACTCCCTCTCACCCCGGACCATGGCTTGAACCAGGGCCGGGCGCGAGAGGTCGCCGCCGCTGCCAATCGCCTCTACGAGGACACGGCGGTGCTCTGCCCAAGCAGGGCAGACCTCCACCGTATGCTCCACCGTGTCCTCTGGGCGATCCTGACAGTGGTGACACCCGGGCGTCTCCTCCCGCCTGATGATGTGCAGGAACCTCCCGAAACATCCGTGTCCGGAGAGGACCTGCGTCAGGCGGTAGGTGAGAGCGCCGTGACGTCTCTCTAGCCACTCCTCAAAGAGGGAGACGGGGTCCCTTTGATGCAATAATACATTGTGAAATTCATTTAACATCAAACTCATGACTGTAGTCTATCTTTGTTTTTCATTTACCACGTCAGTAGTTGCATGAAAATGAACACCATGCAAAACAAAATTTAAAATTGCAAACAAAAAGTATTGCAAAACTAAAAATTGGACCATTGATATGGAGCCACAGAGCAGCCGCACGCAACTCCAACGAATGTTTGCGGAGGGCGCGGCTAAAAGCAATTTCGACGAAAACAAACTCATCAAAATGTCAGTTTGTTTGTTTCTGAACTAAACCGCTTGTTACTGAGTGTAGTTGTTTACCTAGGCCTACAGGCAGATGATTAAGGAGAGGCATAAACAACGTTTTTTTTTTAAAGTGAACGATTGATTTAAAGATGTGAAAATTGTGTCCAGCTTTCGCAAAGCTTATTAGCATGTTATTCTACACATTATATCTTGGAAGGGTTTTTCAATAAGGACAAGGTATCTTTGACAGCCGATGGCGGTCATATTAGATTGTCTATTGGCGCGCTTTTTTGACAGATGAGTCACTAAGTGTTCGACAGTGCGATGAAATAACTGAAGTGTTATAAAAACAGCAATTCAATTCGTCAAACGAGATTTATTGAGAGAGAAATTCAACGCACTCAACGATCGCATCGTGCATTGTCAATTCAAGTCCTAGAACCAAAAATTGGAAGACTTATGACATCTACCAACCTGCACTGGGCTGGCGTAGTGGATTACGGCCCACTCCCTCTCACCGACAAGAGGTCTGTGTCCCAGCAGTGGGAACATTAAGGATTATATATAATCCATCAGAGAACATAATATATGTGTTCTCTGTTTACAACGTCATCCTGTGTTACTGACACTTGTAATAGTTGCATTTCCCTGCCTACCACAGTGCATGCATAGCTTCATCATCATCATCATCTGCCTAGCCTTTTCCCAACTATGTTGGGGTCAGCTTCCAGTCTAACCGGATGCAGCTGAATACCAGTATTTTACATGGAGCGACTGCCTATCTGACCTCCACAACCCAGTTACTGGGTAATACGATACCCCTTGGTAAGACTGGTTGTCAGACTTTCGGGCTTTTGACTACCCGTAACGACTGTCAAAGATCCACTAATGACAGCCGGGACCAACGGCTTAACGTGCTTTCCGAGGCACGGAGGGGTCTCGGTATGTAAAGATGGTCACCCATCCACAGACCAACCGCGGCAAGCGTAGCTTAACCTGACCGATAGACCTGTGCGGCTGTTATTATTTAGCCACGGGCCCCTCAGCATGCATAGCTTCATCCCACTAATATTATAAACGTGAAAGTTTGTATGAATGGATGGATGGATGTTTGTTACTTTTTCACGCAAAAACTACTAAACGGATTTGGATGACACTTGGCGCACAGATGGTTTATAACCAGGATGAACATAATAGGATACATTTTATCCCGATATTCCACGAGATCGAAACTTATGCGGGTGAAACAGCGGGGTGCAGCTAGTCTACAGTAACACGTGTTTGACATTCACGTGGTCTTCTCAGAGATCGAAATTATCTTCACGATGTCAATTGGCTCTTCGAGCCCACAAAGGTCTGTCCATTGTTGAGCATCGTAACCAATTTGCAGCAGCACTAGTATACGTACTGTTGTAGTAGAGTATAGCGTAATAATGGAGTGAGTATGAATGATATAACCTATTGACAGCGCGTCTTCATATAACAAAATAGGAACTTCTTGCCAGACTCCATGCTGCACTGAGCCTATTTTGTGCAGCCATGAGGCAAACAATATGAAAATGAAATGAAAAAAATGTTTATTAGTTTTAACAAGTTTTCTTACATTACTAGGTAGTGATTGGAGCCTGTATTAGGAGACTCCACTCTTCCATACATACTCGTAGTAACTATAAACTTGTTTATTTAAAACAATAATAAAAAAAATATATAATAAAGGAATCTATGAAAACTATGGATAATTTATAAGTTAGGCTAATAAGTGCTTTCAGAATTCAAATTGTTTGTAATAGTGTAGTTGTGTGTAATAGTGTAGTTGTGTGTAATAGTGTAGTTGTGTGTAATAGTGTGATTGTGTGTAATTGTGATTGGGTTGTTGTATTCAATGTTATATAAAAATAATGTGTTATATAGAATAATATAGTGTTTTTATAACTAAGCTACTTCTGTATTTTTTTGTGTTCTTGTATTGTGTGCTTTAACCAGCAGGGGTAATTGCGTAACACCTATCGATAGCAACGGGTTTCATTTTGACAGTTCAACAACATTCATTGTTTTGTTTACGTTGTTGAGCAGACACATTTTTCGAACAAAAAAAGGAATGGATTAGGATATCCTTCAAAATGATTCAGATTGAGATTAATAGTGTTACATAATTAGGGTGATGGGTCAAAAAGTTTATTTTTGAAGTGAACACTTCTTTAGCGGCGTTGTGCACTTTTGTTGTGATGGGTAAAAAATGTTAAACTCGCGTCAGGACACGTGACCTGATCGAAAATTCGTAAGACGGAGCTCGCGTCAGGATACGTGACCTGATCGAAAATTCGTAAGACGGAGGGAGAGTAGACCCCATTCCAAAATATCAAAAATGCACAACGTTAATTTTCAAGTTTCACTCCCGGAGTGCAACCCGTTGATTTTTTTTCTTCTTTTCTTTTACGATATCTATAACCTACAAGTATTTAAGGGTTAAGTCAAAGCACATTGCTGTCAGTATCATCGCTCACCATCAGATGAGGTAGATTTGGAAAACGAGCCGAAAAAAATGTCATAATATCTAGGCTGCCGTCAGCGCGAAAAGTATTTAAATTGCAGCTAAACAACTTCAAGAAATCTATTGAACTTGCCTCTAGCGACTTTAATAGATTTCTGCTGAAGGCAGTCTGAAGTTGGTAAGAGTCGCAAGTTGACTTGACTTTTTAAACGGTACAAGTTGGTGGAAATCAACTTGCTCAATTAAACTTACTTACTTACTGGATTTAGGGGCCCGTGGCTAAATAATAACAGCCGCACAGGTCGATCGGTCAGGTTAAGCTACGCTTTCCGCGGTTGGTCTGTGGATGGGTGACCATCTTTACATACTGAGACCCCTCCGTGCCTCGGAAAGCACGTTAAGCCGTTGGTCTCGGCTGTCATTCGTAGATCTTTGACAGTCGTTACGGGTAGTCAGAAGCCCGAAAGTCTGACAACCAGTCTTACCAAGGGGTATCGTATTACCCAGTAACTGGGTTGTGGAGGTCAGATAGGCAGTCGCTCCATGTAAAATACTGGTATTCAGCTGCATCCGGTTAGACTGGAAGCCGACCCCAACATAGTTGGAAAAAGGCTAGACAGATGATGATGACTTACTGGATTTAGCGCTATTGAAAATCGAATATTGGAACAACTTTTTTTATCGGTGACCTACAACGTGTCCCGGTACGAACGCACACCACCAAACACCCCATTAGAATATCCTACTAATATTATAAATGCGAAAGGTTGTATGGATGGATGGATGGATGTTTGTTACTCTTTCACGCAAAAACTACTGCACGGATTTGGATGAAATTTGGCACACAGATGGTTGAATATTAATTTATAATCATAATACACTCACGGAATTTTAACTATTATCTATATAGCATTGTTTATTTATTAAATTAGTGATAATGGGAGCTAATTGTGGTCTCGTTACAAAATCTACGCACGCTCACATGAAAGAAAGAAAGAAAGAAAATGCATTTATTTGCGGCAAACATGACGCATACAAACGAACATAAACACACAAAAAAAAAATAACAAGTTGGGGGTAAACATGCGTCACATTCACGCAAAACGGCCAACGGCCACATGACAGTCGCACACACACTGCGCACGTATAAGGGTCCAGCTTAGTAGGTACTTTGTCCATTTTGTTTTTATTATTATCCTACAGTGTGACTTACTTGTAATACGTGTAATTTACTTTGTATTAATTATTTTTTATAAAAAATTATGTCGGAAATCGATTCAGCAAACGATTCTAAACAAATTACTTTCATAATGTGCATTAATTCAGTTACACATTGTATAAGGATTTATATAATTAGATAGAAGAAGATTCTAAGTCATTATCTGCCTAGCCTTTTCCCAACTATGTTGGGGTCTGCTTCCTGTCTAACCGGATGCATCTGAATACCAGTATTTTACATGGAGTCACTGCCTATCTGACCTCCACAACCCAGTTACTGGGTAATACGATACCCGTTGACAAGACTGGTTATCAAACCTCCGGGCTTCTGACGACCCGTAACGACTCTCAAAGAAGTAGATTCTAAGTATAGTGAGCAAACTCGAAGAGATAATTGTAATTGTATTTAGGTCGTCTAATTCGCACCCTGTTGATACTATATTAGCAATGTGGCTTGGTAAGTGATGATGTGGATATTACAGAAGGTACATTCTGAAAATCTATGGGACAATAAATAACAATCCCCGAATAGGCAACAGTGATGGGATCTCTGGATTATTATTTTTGTAATAACTAACGACAAAGGTGGCTGGGAGCGATGGCAGGTGAAACAGACGAGTTCTGGAGTGGAGACTGCGTATCGGTAAGCGTAGTGTGGGACGCACCCCAGCTAGATGGACGGACGACTTAGAGAACGTGGCTGGGACAGACTGGATGCGGAAGGCGGAGGACAGGGTGTTGTGGCACAACCTGAGAAAGGCCTATGTCCAACAGTGGACTACGATCTATATGAACTAGACTTGAAAAATAATGTTTGAACTTTATCACAATTTGAAGCACATATTATTCAGTTGTAGACAATAGTTGGCGTCAGCCGTAGACGCGTCGACGGCTGCAGTTATCTGCCGTTGATGCGTGCCGCTCGCTCAGATGTAGACCGTATTTCATTTGGTAATGGATTCATTCAGCATGTCAAAACTTTTCATAGGATATTGAGAATGGACCACCCACTTCATTCGTGGATGTCTTAGGGGGTTATTACACTACCAAATTTCTAGTATCATATACAGGAGCTGTCCTATACAAAACTTCAATACTACCTACTGGATACAAATGTATCAATCAATCAATCATTTATTATTTGTAAAACATAGGTAACAAAAAAAATACAGATCTTAAAGGTAAATACAGTGCGCTATGTTTTGTCTATGGTAAGACATACAAATATGGGTAGTTTTAAAGTTTACAGTCAAAACAAATTCAAAAAATGTCAAATAAATTTAAAAAATGTCAGAAAAAATGAAAAAATGTCAAAAAAATCAAAAAAATGTCAAACAATTCAGTAGATAAATATCAAAGAAAGAGAAAAAAAAAATATTTATGGCAGTTGATATTTTTTTCCACGATTACTATCATATGATGGTCCCATGGAGCAAGTTGTTTAGTTTCATGGTCTGTATAGGGTCTTAATATGTTTTATCCTATATAAAGTTTAAGAAAATATATTATAATACCGAAACTCATAGATACATATGACTCATAGACCTATGAAAAGGTTTAAAACAGATTATATGGAGATTAAATACTCTAATAATAGAATAGAAAAGAATAGAATACTCTTTATTGTACACCATACAAATTACAGAACATAAATATAAAACATTTAATAAACATACATTTAACATTTAATAATGTTTGGATCTTCTGTTCTATATCTGTTTATCGACCAGCACCACTCCTTAACGCATTATAATGTGCCATGAACATGTGAGGCTACGTTTATAAACACTAATTTATAAGCTGATGACATAAATTTAATATGTCCAACGTCCTTATGCTATACGTAATTTAGTATTCAAAGGGCAACGGTTTGTTGGTCAGTATACGAGTACATAGTGATTCATTGTCGAGGTCAGAACGGAGAAGTCTAAAACTATTTGAAGTAGAGAATTTAGGTACTTATTATATATGCACCTATATACCTTTTATAAATATAAGTGACTTTTCGAGTCTGTCTGTATTACCACGTTCTTTTCATAGACTACTGAACGGGTCACCAACATTTGAATAATTTATTCCAGAAGGTTTAATAATATTTATTTATTAAAACTTTATGCATATGCTAAAAATACAAAGGCGGACTTAATGCACGAGGCATTCTCTACCAGTCAAGTTTAGGTGGTTCAGAGACAAAACAAACTACTACTAATATTAATCTTACATGTTATAATAAAATATCGTTGGTTTGTCAAGTCGTAAAAACTATGTGTGGCCAGGCTAGTTGCTTTAAAAGAAGTCATCTTTACCTCTATACACTTCCAAAACGTTGGAACTTTGGAGAAGGACTTCAACTGTTTTCCTTCATTTGTTTTACAAAATTTTGATGAGCATAGGAGTTTCCGTTGATTTTGAATGAAGATAAAAAGGCCATAAAATATTTTCAGAAATCTAATTAACTATTTATAATATTTCTATCACAATATTCACAGAAGTGGTCTAAGACCAACATGTTCCACATAGAACTCGCGTAACAGAAATAAATATCTTATAAGACCCTTCTTTACTATAAACCCCTAAAACTAACATAATGAATGAATGAAGGGCGGGCGTTTTTGGGGGACTGTCTTTTGTAATTTTGACGTTCGAAAAGTGCTGATTCTCAGCCTAATTTGAATAAATGACTTTTGATTTTGATAAATACGCGGATAAAAGGACCACTTCGAAAGAGCTCCAGCGGCAAGCGATGACAACATGTCATGTTTTCCTAGATTAAGATAGAGCACGATCTGGTCAACACGATTTTTCAGTGAAGAGCTCTTCAAGATCTAACTAAAAGAACGAAAGACGGAAATAACATACAGACTATTTTCATACCACATTTCGACATAGCTTGCAGAGTAGCAGCTAGCAAACTGAAGTGGCAGTGGGCTGGCCATGTTTGTCGAAGGACCGATGGCCGGTGGAGCAGATGAGTCCCACACTACAATACTCAGCGATACGCAGTCGCCACACTCCAGGCGACTGCGTATCGGTAAGCATAGTGTGGGACGCCTCCCAGCTAGATGGACGGACGACCTTATGAAGGTGGCTGGGACAGACTGGATGCGGAAGGCGGAGGACAGGGTGTTGTGGCACAACCTGAGAAAGGCTTATGTCCAACAGTGGACTGCGATCTTGATACCAACTAGGCACAAAAGAATACTTGGTTACGTAATTAAATAAAATCCATGTCCATCCTAATATTATAAACTCGAAAGAAACTCTGAATCAGTATCTACATATTTCCCGCCTGAATCACTTAAAGCGATCGTTACGAAATTTGACTAAAAGGTAACCCGGGGCATGGAGAAGGGCTTATAATCCTGTATCAAAAAATAGCAATACACAGTTACCATCGGATACACCAGAATCCGATGGTAACCTGTGTATTCTTTTGTGTGTGTTGTGTAACCGACTTTCAAAGTTGGTTGTACGGTACAATACATTACTGGTACTACTGAATAATCTTTGTTGACCAAGCGCGTATTATAATTTGAAATCTCGGCAGTTTAGAAAACGGATCTCTTTATAATCCTCCTATTTACAACTAAAGCCAGAATAGATAACCGGATTAGGGATTCCTACCCCTCTTTTCTCGCTTAAATTTTGACACTTCATAAATCATTTCAACGGTTACTAAACAATCAAGAGCCGGTCCTTCTGGTTTCCATTCAATTATATGAATAAATTAGCTTTAGCCCGCGGCTTCGCCCGCGTGGATGTCGTGAACGTGCTACCGGGATAAGACTTAGCCTACATCCTTCATCAGGATGCTATCTATCTCCTTGCTAAATTACATTGAAATCCGTTGTGTGGTTTAATAGTGAAAAGGTAACTTATGTTACCTTTTCACTATTAAACCACCGAACGGTCAGAGTATGTTAAATTGCGAAATTCACATAGAATACACCCTCCAAATGTCATGTCTCTAAGACCAGCGCTTTAGGCTGTGCGTTAATATATCAGTCAGTCAGTCAGGACTTTGAATTTTATATACATATACAGATATCAAAGATGTACATATAATGATAGCTAGGTGATAGGAATGGACCGTTTCGTATTTCTACAACAACTTTCAATAGGATTGACATTAGCTTATTAGTAGCGTATGTTAACGCAGTACATTTTTGACATTTCTATCATCATTATCACTGATAGAATGTCACTTCTTCTAAGCCTTCAGGTCAAAATAACAATTGATTCTTCAGTAGATTTCACAATATACTTCGGCGAGAGTGACAATATGAAACGATGTACTAATTTCACGTAACCCGACTTGTCACTCCCATTAATTTGACAACAAAAGCTTTGAGCCAATCGAAAGGATCGTTACAGCTCAGCATGGATTAGTTCATTGATTTTATTTTTTAAATCGTCCAATTTCTCAAAAGGAAAGTAAAAGTAATTTATATCGCCATCTTGGCACTGACATTGTATAATGAGATGAGGAGACTTAAGAAAATCTTAAAGGTTTGTTTTGTTTTACAAACGAGGTTTGTCTACTGTGTACCTTTTGTATATCTACAAAAGAATCTTTTGGCGCTAGAACAACGTTGACAGGGAAGCGCTGTTGCTAAACATTTGTGCAATTATTTTGTGAAATATAATGAAAAAGCAAGATGGCGACGTTAGTTCCAATTTTGGCAACGCGGAAAAATTTGTAGCGCTACGAATTTAAATCTACCGCTTGACATTACACAGAGATGACTGTTCTATCAAAAAACAAAAGAATATCAAGTATCTGGCACACTGAAACTCATAGCCATATAACAAAAAAGTATTTAAACGTCAATGAGATAAAAAGGGGGACTCATGCTAATAACACTAAGCGGTCGTAAAATAAAGAAGCGGCTCAATCAGGCGCCCTCATTTCTAGCGACACACAATCAACGTTGTTCGGGCTCTGATTGAAATCTGTACATGTAATCAGTATAAACTTACTGTGGGGTGCAAGTGGAAAGACGAATCAGTATTTGAAGAGTTTATTGTTAGATGCAAGTTGAAATCTTAACGGTATGTGACAGGACATCAAGGAATCATGGAAACTGGCATTGCCAGTTTCCATGATTCCTTGATGTCCTGTCATGATGAAAATGACGAAAAACTACATGTTTTATTCTGTTTACAATGATTGCATTGTAAACAGAATAAAACATGTAGTTTTTCGTCATTTTCATGACCTAATTTGAAAATTTTCATTGATAATTCTTCTTTTATTGTACGGTTTAGAGGTAACTTTGAGATTTATTTGTATCGAGAAAATTGTATGCAATCGTGTTTTCGAAACAGACACCTCGCAGTAGTCCTCGTCTTTATTGTATATTAATTTCAAAGTGAATACTGCAATATTGTTGAAACTAGAGCCATTAATGCTAAGACAATTTTCGCATTTTCAAAATCAGTAACCTAAGACCTACGAGATCGTAATATATTTTTAAAGATTTGAAAATTATTTTTAATGACTCTCTCCGCTTGGCGTATGAAGCTATGGCAAAAAAACTATGCTTTACAAACAATCCCAAAGAAAGAGATTACAAGTTAGGCTGGATTTAGTGTTACGCTGACGTCGGTCGCGTACCGTCGGTCACGCGTACCAAAACGCTGACGATAAATGGACGTGTGTAGTGTAGCACCGACGCGACGGTCAGCGAGCGCAAATCCATATTAATCGGCAAGAGACCGATATCAACGCTGACCATCGGTCGAGCACAGAATTCTGCCTCAGTCACATTTTTTATGCTGTTGCTATACGAGTACATACCTATTAGATATAGTCCTTACTACAATTACATGCCAAAGAAATGGTCGGGGATCCCTGTCAGGAACGAAGTTCCTTTCGCAATACTCACACGCACACACTAAACTTGTATATTAAAATAGAAAGAGCCAGAGAAAGAGATAATAATAAATAATAATAATATCCCTGGACATTTCACACAGCGCCATCTAGTCCCAAGCTAAGCAACCTAATGCTTGTGTTATGGTAACAAGATGGCTGATAAACTACTTATATACATAGATAAAAAGATATAAAGATAGAAAAAAAGATAGAAAGAAAGATAAAAAGAAAAAAAAGAGAAAAAAAAATAAAAAAGAGATATAAAGTATGAATTCAATACGCGTTTTTAATGCACAGCCATCTAGTATAAGTTTTTAGAAGCTCTCATTTTGACCTCACTATTGATTTCAGCACCCTCGAAGACCATGAAAATTCTTTCAAAAAATTCCCATAGGGGGGCACACTATTTCGTGACGTGACGATTTCTACTTATGTGACGTTTACTCCTCCGCAAGCTGTTAAAGAACTTTGTTCCAAAATATGGCGTTGATTTAAGAACCCGAAGAAGATTTAAGACATATTTAATAATATACCAAAGATTATTAGAGAACTGCGAACTAGCCTATTTCAAAAGCATCTCAGAGCATGGCTTATCGAAAATTGATTTTATGCTATTAAGCAATGTATGAATTCTAGAAATGGTAGTTGCATGACATAAAATTAAATTTGACATTTTATTTTAAGCTATTTGACAATTTGTAACTTAATTTCTTTCGTTGTCTTTTGAAAACCATTATTTAGACACTTATCTTGTAATTTTATTATTTTTATTTGACATTTTTAATTTGATATGTAGACGATTCTCGATTTAGTACTTTTTTTTGACGTTGGAATTTAATCATTTAGTTTAAATTTATTTAATTAATTAATTAGAATTATTATTATTATTGTCACAATATTTGCATGCCGAATTTAGTAGGCGGAATATGAAGAACTTTTGTGTATGTGTTATAAAATCTGTAAAATGCCATATTTCAGGCTTCGATCAATAATAGTACTAGATTCCCAAAAAGCGCTTCAAAAACGGCCTGAAAAATAAGACCACAAATACTTCTGTGGTCTTATTTCAAATTATTATGTTTTTAACACTTAGACGTTAAGTTTCATTTTAGAATAAATGACTGAAAATTTAAAAATAGAATGATTTTTTTTCAAGCGACATTTGAAATATATTTTGCAATGATAATAACTTTCTGTTTAAGCATTAAGGTTTATAATAAACTGAAGTTGTTAATATTATTAAACTTTTTTCTAAGAAATGTAGATGTTTACGTGTGTGCAAACGTGGCCACTTGAGCGACTGACTATTATTGATCGAAGATTTCAGGCAAATAAATGAATCTAATCTAATCTAATCCCTCTCACGCATACTATCACCATCTTCAACTTCCACATTAAAATCGCTCTCCGCTTATACCATCAATCACACCCAAGATAACCCTACCAGCGTCGCATAGATGCAACTTAATACCGCAGTGATGAAACTAACAGATCCCAACGAACGGGTTAAAGTTTAACTGAAACTTTTAACTCAACGAGTTTTAACTGTCGTAATATTTGTATTAATTAAAGTTAGTTGAAAAGCGTTGGGGTCGGGATTTATAAAGAGTCGTTTTGATAGAAATGTTTATCTTTGGTCCTCCGAACGATATTTAAATTGTACTTTAGGTTATTACTGAGAAATAATTTACAAAAGATTATTTCATTAGAATAAGTAATTCACGAAAGAACAAAATAAGCCTGGAAGAGATCGCAGAAAGCGATAAGCCCGACCATTGTATGTTTTGTAGACTTAAATGTCTTTTTTTGTTACGTAGTTTCTGGTGTTTGTACACCTGAAACATACAATTCGAATTATACCTATTGTGAGGATGGATGGATGGATGGATATTTGTTTGTTTGACGCAAAAACTACTGAACGGATTTGGATGAAATTTGGCACACAGATAGTTTATAACTAGGATTAACACATAGGATACTTTTTATCCCGATATTCCTACGGGATCGACCCTTATGCGGGTTAAACCGCGGGGCACTACTAGTATAACAGTAAAAGAAAATTATTACCTATAATAAAATTATCCTCGTAATAGGCGCCATGCGGCACCACATTTCCCGATCATTTTCCATCATAATATCAATTTGTCAGTGATCCATCAATTACGACATATTGATGCTAATGGAAAAGAAAACCTATGTATGTATCGTATACCAGTACATAAATAAAGTACATACTGTTTACTACATATATACATTAGACAATATAGACCTGAACCAACTGCATGTATGGTATACACTTCATCAACCTAGCCTTTTCCCTACAATATAGGGGTCAGCTTCCAGTCTAACCGGATGCAGCTGAATACCAGTATTTTATATTAAGCGACTGCCTATCGGACCTCCACAACCGTATATGTAAAATAAATGGCTTTTTCACAGTACAACGATAGCGACAAAAGTTTTTGTAGAGTATGTTGTATGGTGCATTGTAAATGCACGCTGTGTTTGATGAGTTAAGGTTTCTAATTGATTGTGTAGTACGTTCTGATTTATGCAGTACAAGTGTGTGCGCGATTTTGTATCTATTGCTTTTACTGAACTACATGTGTAGTAGTGGCGCGGTAGTGGGATCGTCTTAGCGACATGGAGTTCCGATACATTTTCAACTACAGGGCATAATTATCTCCTTCTATCCTATATCTATGGTCTGACTGCACTCGGGTTCCCGAATGTCTTTACCTAGTCTAATTCAGTCACCATACAATGGTAGTGTAATTATCAATACGCTTGTAACAGTCGGTCTCTTGATGGACGTCAAGCATTTACATAATAATAGCTAGCTGCTTGTATCTCGTTAAGCATATCAAATAAGACAATTCTGGTTGATAGCCGTTACGGGTCGTTAGAAGCAGAAAATCAGACGAACGGTTTAATCTATGTAAGATTGGGCAGAAGTTGCTTTTCCAATTATGTTGGGGTCGGCTTCCAGTCTAACTGAATACAGCTGAATACCAGTATTTTCCATTGAGCGCTTACCTATAAGACCTACACAACCCAGTTACTGGGTAACACGATACCCCTTGGTAACTGGTTGTCAGACTTTAAGGCTTCTAACTACTGTCAAAGATCTACGATTGACAGCTGGGATCAACGGCTTACATGCTTTCCGAGGCACGGAGGTGTCTCGATATAATGTATGGTCAGTGGTCACCCATCCACGAATCGACCGCGGCAAGCGTAGCTTAACCTTAACATTATTGTGACCTAATGAAGGTTCCTTGTGTTCCACCACGTTCCGTTCACACCAATCTAGTACTAATCCTGACACACTGCACAAGATGTTTGCGCAAACACAGCATTTGTACCCACGGCAGAAGAGTTAGATATGCATAGGCATATTATAATATCAGTATTTGCATGTAACAAATACAACTCTTTCATACGGGGAAGTTTATCGTTGAGTGACTTTGTAGATGGAATACTAAAGAGTTTGTTTTATTTAAAATTAAGCCATGTCTCTGTTTCTTCAAATTCTTAAAGAGGAACCAGCGAGATCGGCTAATCATCAAAATGTGAACATCGATAAAGTAACGTATGCATCTTTAAATATTCCCAAATATGTCAAAGCATGGGTGAAATTCTTAGCACCGTTTTCCCGATAAACCCAGAATTCCCGAAAGAAAAATCTTAGATCTGATCAATCTCCAGCTTACTGGTATGATTACATAATCAGCATATAATGTTCCCACTGCTGGCACACCGCCCTCCTCTCTTTGAACTGATATGATCGGATGACCCGAATCACAATACAAACCATATAAGGCGTCATTATACTATTCCCCAACATTATAAATTAAACAGGCTTCAAAAAACCAGGTTAAGTCATTCACCACACGCACTCTGCTAAAAGCATACAAAGTTGGCCTGCATACTTATCTCCTTTGCTCATTGTACTAAGCACGTACGAGCTTCCCCACTGAAAACTTAATGGGCATGTAGCTGTCTGCCTTTGTACAATCTAAAGCTTGAATACAGCCTGAATTTACTGAAGAAAGCGGGGTTTTGTGTCAAAGGACCGGACTGGCCTAGAAAGCTTGGCGATGTGTGTTTGTTTGGCCAAATGGATGGTGGCAAGTGAGTGCTGGGTGGGTTGAGATTGGTTTTAAGATTAGTTTGTGGTATTTCATTTGGTATGTATGAAATGTTTTGAGCGGTTTCCAAAAAGGAAGTTAATTAGGAAAGTATCTGGTTTGATAATTTAGTTTGCCACTAATTTTAACACTCAGAATTCCACCTACTAGTTTTTATCGCATTTGTGGACTATCCAAAAGCTTTCGATATTGTCAACCATAGCTCAATTTGGCCTTGCAGATCTGCCGCATGTCAGACGATATTGGTCGCCTGACCATGGCAAGCGACATCGCGGCAGGCCCAGACGGAGATGGCGGGGTGAGCTGGACTCCTTCAACAAGAACTGGTCCTTAACAGCTTTTAACAGAGAGAAGTGGAAAGAGAGTAGGGCCTTTGCCCAGGCAGTGGGACCTCACAGGCTTTTAATTATAATAATAATACATAGTTTTGAATCAAGCTTTTAGAACATGCATAAATGTCTACGAATATTATAAATTTATAAAGTAAATGGCTTCATTAATCAAACAATTATCAATTGTGTACTATTTTTATGTTATTCATTTTGACGATATTGCCCTCTCAGCTAAGCTTAAGCTACTCCAATGAAACACATAATTGTAGAGAAAGGATAATTATTATTGACAAAAGTTATTATTTATTATTATATAATAATTTTTTGATATTATTATTATCATTCTAGTAATATTTATTTAAGAAGTATTTATGTGTGTTTATTTGTATGTATGTTAGTATATTCTCGTAATTTTTGTTTAGTTTTAAGTGAATTGTTTTTTGATTCTATGTATTATTTTTTGTCTCCTTTGCTCTATCATAAGCATCACCTCTGTACCATTTTTTTCTGTTCTGTTTTTTTATTGTCTGTTTATATATGTGTGTACATAAACGGTAAAATAAATAAAAAAGTAATTGTGCCAGTAACTTATGATATTCGTTGAGGTTGGAAAAGAAAGCCACGTCGCTTAAAGCCTCTATTGAATATTGTGTTCTTTTGACATTGTGAGAAAATAAGCTTAATTTAAATAAGTGAATAAGTAATCAAAAGGTACATGCCTCCATTTAAAAGTAGAGAGCTACTTTCAGAAGGAAAATTCTTCTCTTCGCTACTTGAGATTTTCTTTTAATTAATTCTTCCGTTTTATGGCACGCGCTGAGAATTACTTCCGTCGCCAGGATATTAAGAAAGACGACGAATACATACATCGACAGTTTTTTAATTAAATTCTCAGATAGGTTCTTCTTTCAAATTGATTTTCTAGTCGCGAAATTATTTTTCTCGGAAATCATTTCTTGGAGAAAGCTGGAACTATGGCAATCCTTAAAGGACTTTGAAATGACAAATTCAAGCAAACATTGGGCATATCCCGTTAGATTGCAAAATGCAACGGTTGTGCCAATTAATAACCAAGTATTTTTTATTATTATGAGGGTTTTGACCCCTGAACGACCCCTGACAGGGTTGAAGTATGGCAATGATTTTGATGATCAAAGGAAAAATACAAGAAAGAACCTCTTAACCAAATATTTTAATCATTAGATTCGGCGTAATGACTTTCAAAGATCCACGAATGACAGCCGGGACCAACGGCTTTTTTTTTTTTTTAGAGGATGGGAAATCATCAAATGACTCCTCCCGCTCTGGGTGGAGCAGGAGGGAGTGTCAGACTCTTACTGACTAAAACCCACCCGTGTTCCTTCCTTAGCCCTTTATGTTCCAGGGCAGCGGTAAACCCTTTCAACGGCTTAATGTGATTTTCGAGGCGCGGAGGGGTCTTACTACGTGAAGATGGTGACCCATCCACGGAACAACCGCAGCAAGCGTAGCTTAACCTGATCGATCGACCCGTGCGGCTGTTATTACTTAGCCACAAGCTCTTAACTACATGAACATGTAAACCTTTAACGCCGGCCCATAGTCCAAGGTTAAAACAATCGCAAAGGAAATATTACGTGACATTGACCCACGTGACAATATCAAAGATTATCTGTTCAAACATCAGCTCTCAATAACATGTATGGGAAAAGAAAATATTGAAACAGTACTAACATGTCCTGTATTTGATCATTCAAGTGACACACTATAAATTGTATGTTAGGACGAGTTCAGATTGGTGTGAAGCTTAGATAAATATTTAACTTTATGTAATGTAGCTGTTGTGTGTGCAACTTCACTGTCTTCGCTTCACTTCTCTAAAAATGTCATAATTTTCTGAACTCTATAGTAGGACCAGGAATACCCAAGTCCTTAATTTATCGGACCGTCGGGTCCTAGTACTCAAGGCTTGTACAATGAAATGCAGGAAGTTGACATAGATCTATTTAATACTAGTGTGCCCAAATTGAAGAAGGCTCTTTGCAATCACTTCTTCGACAAGATAGCCCTTGCATTATAATTATACGAATACGAAGTATGCGAAAGTAACACTGTCTGCTACCTAGTACATAGTTAGTTGTTATTCTATGTGTGAAAACTTGTAATTGGCCATCATCATGTTAAAAACTCAGTAACCATTGTGATTAGCTGTAAGTTTTCCAAAGATAATAAAATAAAATAAATCTCCAAATGGCTGGTTGACACTTCCCGTGACCCAAGGGCTGGTTTTTACCTTGGCCAGAGGATAAGTATTGCCATACAACGTGGCAATGCCGGCAGTCCCTTGGGAACATTACCAGTCGACAGCGATCCGGAGGAATATTTCGACGCCATAATTTTGTTTATTAATAGTTTGAGTTAGGTTAGGATATTTTTTTTTCCGTTAGCCTATACTGTCCCACTGCTCGGCAAAGGCCTTCCCCATATTCTTCCACCTTTCCTTGTACTGTGCCTTCTCCATCCAATCGGTTAGGATATTATATTTTTATTTTTATAGTTTGTTAGTTTATACCGGGTGGCATGGGACATCGACGCGCAACCTGTACCCATGAATTCAGCACATGATTTAAGTCCCCATAGCGTAGAAAATTCTTGTCGGTTATCAAAAAAAATATCTGCTGTTTCATAGGAAAATGCAATGTCTACGCGGTCAAAATGTATAGAACAGCCAACTTTTGGAACGAAGTTCCTTATCGCGCGTTGCGAAAGGGGGCTAGACGGAAAAAATTAAGACCAAAAGTTGGAACGACACTTTTTGCTATAGTTGTAAGCCGTGCGGCGTGCGCGTGTTTCTCTGTCTGTCTCTCTCTCTCTGTTTGAACTTCGTTCCATCCGGGTGTCCCTTGACACCTCTCAAGTTTTTTTTTAATAACCGATGAAATCCATCGACGTGAGGGTGTTTAGAATCATGTGCTGACTCCATGGTAACAGGTTGCGCTTCGATGTCGATGCCACCCTGTATATTTTAGTCCTTATAATATACAGGTATGTATCGGTTTTTTTTCCAATTCTATCATTTAGAGTTACTTACTTTGGATTATAATGAAGCAAACAACATTTGAGTATTTGTGCTTAATAAATTCACCATCGACGCTACAATAAACCGTCGAATGAGACACTGCCGTAATTACTACGTTTGCCAGACAGGTTGGTAATTCAATTTGATACTGAAGCAGCCTATCTTCTTGATAAATAAGTTAAGTAATAATAGCAGGTACAGATTGTAAGCCATGTCTGGGAGGTGAACTGTCGCTCGAGCCCAAACTCCTGTCCCACGCACACTCTCTGCGCTCAACACTCTCTTGGACGCTAAGCCTGACTGTGATATGTTCGCGGATGAATGGAAGAAGATCTTGTGAGTATGTCTGGAATATTGTGAGATGAGCGTATGACTGTCGAATGTCTATCTTTCATTTTATACTCTACAACATATCTTTAATTAATCCAATGTCCGTGTTATGTGAAAGTAAAACAAATCTATACAAATAAATAAAATTGAAGTGTCTGTAATGTCAAAATAAATGCTTTTTACTAAATGCATACGAAAGTATATACGGTATTTATATTTAAAATAAACATTTTTTTAAATTTTTATCTGTATGTTTTTATCTCTGAAACGGTTGGACCGATTTTGACTGGCAGATAGCTGATGTTATAAGGATATGTTGTTGTGGTTGATGTTGTGGCTACTTTTAATTTAGAAATAGAACTAAGGTTTCGCGTAAAAAAATTGCAACCCATGAAATCTGTTGTTATATATATCTTATTTAAATTTACCAAAACTGTATCATAAATTAGTAACATGTGGAAACGTAGTTGATTGTACATTTACTTATAGCATACAGTATTTCTAGATATAATATACAATGTACGATTGTTTGTTTTCCTAAATAAAATAAATCCAATTGGTTTTGTGCACGCGAACGAAATCGCGAGCAAAGCTAGTAAATAAACAAATGGTTACATGGCATAGCCAGGAGAACTGGTGAAATTGATTGAAAGTACTAGATGAAACTGACCATCGTCTTCAGCACGCACCTTTACCCCGTTTACCTTCACCGAGACCTAACAGATTATGGCCGGCCCTACATTTACTTATTTCATTTTTATCTACATTTATCGCCTAGACTTTATTAGCACACTATCTAGGAATATCAGTCATGGTCTCCTTTTTTATTGTACGTTGATAAGCTAGGTCGTTATGGCACCCTATAATATGTGTTGTAATTCTAGATAGTTATGGCACAGGACGGCTGATATGATAAGCTTTTCCTTTACATTTTAGTGAGGAAAATAGTGGGGTATCGTATTACCCAGTAACTGGGTTGTGGAGGTCAGATAGGCAGTCGCTTCATGTAAAACATTGGTATTCAGCTGCATCTGGTTAGGCTAGGCAGATGATGATAATGATGAATAATGAGGAAAATAATAATGATTGGCAATTGATTGTATGTATGGTATACTATATATGCTTCGGTACAGTGACACCGTTACTAAAGTAACGTGTACACACGGCTACACATCAAGCTATGCAAAACGGTAGCGGGACCATCCGAAAGGGTTTACCGCTGCCCTGGAACATAAAGGGCTAAGGAAGGAACACGGGTGGGTTTTAGTCAGTAAAAGTCTGACACTCTCTTCTGCTCCACCCAGAGCGGGAGGAGTCATTTGATGATTTCCCATCCTCAAAAAAAAAAAAAAAAAAGCTATGCAAAACCAGTATTAGCTGACCGTTCATTGTGAGAAAATATCATACACAGTGAGGCCAAGACAAACTGGTTTTGTATAGCTTGACGTGTAGCCGTGTGTACCTTTTGGGTAAAATCAAAAATCAATCAAAATATTTTATTTCACATAAACCTACATGGGCACTTATGAAACGTCAAAAGCTATGTGCACGATTCCAATTGGTCGTTTCCTATGGAGAAGAGCCGGCAAGAAAGTAAACGCAGGTAATTTGACAGAAGGAATAATGCAGGCATTTCAAAATCCTACTATAATATTATAAACGTGAAAGTTTGTATGGATGGATGGATGTTTGTTACTCTTTTACACAAAAACGACTACATGGATTTGAATGAAATTTGGTACAGATAGCTTATAACCAGGATTTGTTAATTCTGGGATACTTTTTATAATATACCCAATATTCCCACGGGATCGAAACTTATGCGGGTGAAACCGCGGGGCGCAGCTAATATACTATATAATATTATATGTGCTATACTTACGCGTAGTTTAAAAAGTATAATAATAATATTTAAAAAGAAGAAAAAAATATATATGTATAATTATATAAATTATTATATAGTCTAGGTATAGTATTATTTGACTTTGACTTTACGTACACAATTATTTGTAAAGGTACCTTTATAGACATCACTTCCAATATGATGTCCACCCCGAAAATATGAAGAAAGTAACTAGTGTAACTACATAACAGTACAATGACTCCGACTAAATTGTTCAGAAATTGTCGTTGCTGGACATGCGTAAACTAGAGCCTTTATCCAAGAGGGTAGACGAAAAATACAATATGCCAAGCGCTACGATCGATCCTTACATACTTTTTTTGCGTCGTCCATGTCCATACACGTGCCGTTTGCGAATACCACCAAACCTTTTTGAAGGACATCACAAAAAATAACAGTATTGCTCTGTAGCAATACTGTTATTTTTTGTGATGTCCTAAGAGTCTAGTCTGTACTAGACTCTTGTCACAAAACAAATTCAATTCCCAGCATCTTTTCTAAATAAAACCGGACGTAACATCCGAGCTTATGCAAAACAGCAATCTTGTCAATTGGTGTCCACTGTCCTGCTGCCTGAGCCAGACGACTCATTGAATCGCAAATGACTAGCGAGGATAGATGGAGACAACCTGTGGAGTCACCTTTAGAGGATGTAATGGACTTTGTGATGAACAATTTATGAATTTGGCACGGACAGATGAGGGTAGTGTGGGATTTTAGGTTATTTTGAATGGGAAATTACGCGTAAAAATTCAATTTCGCGGGCAGGCCCTATCAGAATACCAGCGCTGCGACATTTATTTTTTAAATGTCGTAGCATCATGCTGAGATAGGAGCCTTTTGGCCTCGTATAGGATTTCTGTTTCATTTTTCTTTTTGTTACTTTTTTTATATATAAGTAATTTGGTTTTGTTACCTACCTACTTTTTTATATAATTTGGGTTTTTAATTTTTTATTGTGTTTAGTTTAGTTTTATGATCTTCCTGTGCGAGTCGCAATAAATACTTTTTCTTTCTTTCTTTCTTACATTTCTTATTTAAAATTGCTTGTAGCTAAGTAATAAGCCGCACGGGTCGATCTATCAGGTTAATCTACGCTTGCCGCAGTTGGTCCGTGGATGGATGATCATCTCTACATTCAAAGACTATTCGATACCCCTTGTGCCTCGGAAAGCACATTAAACCATTGGTCCCGGCTGTCATTCGTGGATCTTTGGCAGTCGTTACGGGTCGTCAATAGCCCGAAAATATGACAACTAGTCTTACCAAGGGGTATCGTATTACCTAGTAACTGGTTGTGAATGTTAGATAGGCAGTCGGTTCATATAAAATACTGGTATTCAGCTGCATGCAGTGAGACTGGTAGCCGACCCCCACATAGTTGGGAGAAGGCAGATTTTTGATTGTGAAATTCGCACACGAGTCGCTGATGCACAGTATGCTGAGCGATAACAGTTTTGTATAATGACAATTTCTTTTATTTATATTTTTTGTGCTTTGTTTTAAATTTCATACCTTATATTAAGAGCAAATAAACTTTTCCCTTTTCTTTCAATTTACAAACATTTTTATTTCTTTCAAACTAAAATGAAAAAAAAAATTGTTTTCGTGAATTTTTTCGGGGCGTTATTTTTATTCCAACCCATTTTTCAGCCGTTACTACAATATTGAGTATGACACTACCTACTTTAGCTTCAGAGAAATTACCATACTAGTTAAGAAAAATAATATGTCAAACGTGTTTGCCTGCGCAACAATTTTTTCACAAGCAAAGTGGATCATAATTATAGGTCAGGAAAAAAGGCAGACAACCCAAGTCTTAACCAAGTAAAACAAGTATCTGTTAACACACAAGCGTAGATATTTAAACCTACGATTTAACAAACGCAAGTGTCAGTAACAAAGTTAACTGTCGATTTAGAATTCAACTGCGTTTTGAGGATGAATGTGAATTATAAATGGGTGGGTTCAGGGTGTAAAAAGACCCATCAAATTTGACGCATTCTACATCAAACTAAAAAATAAAAAACATTGCTGGGAAACCACTTTATTTTTGGTGTGAAAAATCACTATTTACGGCAGCGAGCAATGCAACCGTATCCACCGGGGTTGTACTTACTGATAAGTAACGACATTTTGACCACTAAACTGGTAATCAAGATAATATTCACTTTTATATAAGCTAACATTTAAAATAATAATATGTACATGTGTGCAAAAGAATCATAGGGCATCAAAAATGAATCTTTGACCTTCATTATAATATTTAGTGACGCTCGGCCCTGTCAAGCATGGTTTTATACCCGTTGTTTTAAACCCAGATTTCAATGGTAGAGCTACATATACACCCAGATAAACGAACATACCTAGTACATACATTTCATTAAGCTCCGACCTTAGCGAGTGACTCACTCGCTACATTGGCTTCTTATAAACACACATACACATAACATAAGAATAACATCCGACCAATAATGAAAACGTATTCGATTGATTGATTTATCTTAAACATAATCACGAAACTTCCGTTTCGTTCGGTACTAAAAAAGTGTACTGAGATAAACGCGGTATTTGATCTAAAAATATGTAAATATTTGACCTTGTGTTTCTGTTTCTAATTTTATCTGTGGACTGATAGTGAAAACCACAGATAAAAATACCTAAACAGTAGGCCTATCACGAACGCATCGTTTTGGAATTGAAAATACTCATTTCGCACATATCACGAACGCGAACGAACAAAATTTTTGAATCAGAAATACTCTTTCGCACAAAATATTTATTTCGTTTGAAGACTTTCTTCATATCTATGGATAATACCAACTAATAGTGGCTGTCGCATAAAAAACCAAAATCGAGTAGAATCGAATACGTTTAAATTAAGTAGTGCGTTCGTGCAAGTCCTACGGGTAAAAATAAATAGGCAAATCCCTACCTAACTTTATATGCAATACAGCCCATATTACTAAAATCCACAATACCTCCTAAAATAAATTATTGCTAATTTTAACACCCATTAATGTCATCATACTTTTACACCAGTCGTACTACATATTATGTCATAACAAATAACAAACAAACAATCGATCTCAAACAATATGAGGTAACTATGTAAGAAAACAATTGACGATTAATCATGGTCCCATCCTACCTATTGATGTCGTTCCTTCCTCGTGGTCTAACTTAGTAGTCAAACTGATTTGACCACGAGGAATTTTAACATTCTTCGTGGTATGTAGATAAAACATTTATATCCTCAAAAAGACCAACATGGTTCTTGGCAACAAAATATACAACCCATTCTTAACCCCAAGCGGCTTACGTATCCATTACTACGAATTTATCTTGAACTACCAACATTTCTTTTGTAAATGAAATAACATCAATCCTATGAAAAAACCGAGTTCCCTCAGGCTTATAAAACCCGGAATTGTGGCAATTGTTTTTTGTCGAGAAACTATTTTTGTAAATCCCATAAGGAAAAGTTCTTAGGAACAAAATTCACCGAAATTGTATGAAAATAATGTATTAATGTATATTATGTAGTCCCTAGCGTGATTTATTCAAATCAGAACTATTGATCCATAGAGATTTTACAAAGAGGAATATTTCACTCTTGATCCCAAGGGTAACGCGGGTAGTGATGCACAAATCAAACGTTTTGCTCCATTTGTTATTGATGAGTTTGATGGACGAATATTGTAAAATAAAATACTGGTACATGATTGAACGATGTTGACAAAAAATATCCAAAATATTTTTGATATTCCGATTAAGGTAAAGATTTTTTTTTAAATGCTTTGTTGCAGTCCTTGTGATCTATTGATATGAATGCTGAAAAATACAATTCGAATAGAGTAAAAAAGTGTCAAAGTTAAATAATGCTCACTAGGGAAAGTTCTGGAAAATATTCAAATGTGGCCAATTCACTCGAATTTTTATACAAAATGCTGACAGATTCGAAAGTTTCCCAAACGAGTGTTCGAATAGTAGGTGTATATTTTTTTGTCAGTTGCCCAACGCTACACGTTGGATAGAATCATAATGATCTTACCTTGACACGAGATTCATCTTAGATACCAAGCTTCATCGATATTCTGTTGTTCTTGTTAAATGTTCGGGAGATACAAACAAAATAAGACCTCGTGATCCTCCAAGGATTAGGCGAACGCGTACCAAAGTGGTTTGAATACAGATCAATGATAATATAATTTAAGCAAGGTCTTTGGAAATAATGGGTAGGCTTATCCTTGTTTATATGCCAGAGTGTAGATGGAAAATTTTGTTGTATTTTGGGCTTTCTTAGAAATTTAATATGAGCCTGAAAGCATTATAATGTAAGCTTAAAGTCGATTTTGCTTAGCTCCCTACAGCTTACAGCAGTCCATTGCTGGACATTGATAGGCCTGTCCAATTGCATGTCATTCAGCTCGATTCTCGGCAATTCTCATCTAGCTACTACCAGCCACCCTGCGAAGATCGTCGCTCCACGTAGCTTGAGGGTAACTGAGCCTGCCTTACGTTTGACGAATCGCTGTCTCCACTCAAGAACACGTCTACTCCAACGGTTATCGGTTCTACGGCCAATATGGCCGGCCCATTGCCACTTCACGTTGCTTATTCTGTCAATAACTTTGGCTTTAGATGCCTTGGGATGTAATTATTTGATTTTACGAAAACCTGATGGGATTTATCATCGACAAAAATTACGAACTTCCATATAAACTATCATCCGCTAATTAACCCTTTTAGGGGTTAATGTTCAAAAATCTTATTTTATATATTTTTGGAACTTTTGTTCATAACTTCACCCTCTAGACCCAGCGGTTAGGCTGTGCGTATGTCGCTATGTCTGTCATTGAATTTAACATTGTTATTAAATAGAAAATGCCGATCACACAGGCAATTTCATACCGAAAATCATAAAGATAGTATAATCCTGTGCTCCTTTTAAATCTACCATCTGCCTAACCAAAACAAAAAACAAACACAAAGTGCGTCACACCAATTTTCTACTCACTCTAATAAGCAGATACGATAAAACATCGCCCATATATTAGGCATCGATAAGATAAACCCTGAATAAAGCTAATACAGTTCGGAGGGGTGCATCCCCTTGCATTCCCATCCCTATTGTTACTCAAACGTGATTGTAACAAAGGGTACATCTCTATGGGTAACAAAAAGGCCGTTGCACACAGAGGGTTGAATTGAAACGTACGGTTTTTGTGACAGTGTGTATGGCCCGATAATACGGCGGACATATTGGAGTATTATAAAATTATGTTCAAGTTTTTAATGGATAATGGATTTTTTTGATGGATTTAATATATATTTTGAATTCTTATTGAATAGTGTAATGCATAGAGTATGCATGTATTTTTAAACAATATGAGGGTTGTATATGAATTTTAATAATACATAATATTGTGTTAGTATGTAGGTATTTCTTGCAACCTCTGTAACTTATTTCTTGTGTCATTTTATATTTCTGTTTATATTATAGTTTGTTGCCACTTAATTTTTATACATTTCGAACTTAATTTTTTTTTTCTTAATTTTTATACTATAGGTTATCATCAGTGTATTTGAGAATGTTGGTTCACCTGTTATTGGTAACTGTGTAAGCCCATGACTGTTATCTACTATTATTTGATATTTTGTATACACAAACTGTTGGTGTACCTTTATAAATAAATAAATAAATTACCAAATAATTGATTTCTTAATCAGCTTGAATGTATTGAATATAAATTACATCAGTTTTAATAATACGAACTGGTAATAAAATAGGAGGTATCACTAAATTTTGTACTATAAAATTTATTAATAAGTAAACTTATATAATTATTAATAAATTGCAACTGTAGCGGCAGGTGGCTATTTCACAACCCTTTTACACTAGTTGTAACCCCTTCCCTACTCGACATTGTATAAAACACTAGAGAACAACCAGCTGCTACATTTCGCGGCACCCATTCCGCAAACTAGTATAAACTCCGGTCAATAAAAACGATAGTACGATAAACATAATAAAACTAAACAAGACGTACGCTAAACAAACGTTACATTTTATAACCGCAGGCTAAACTTGGGAATAACCTTCACCGCAAACTGTCAAACTTTCTTGACGGGCTTTAGCTGTTCTCATAAACTTTGTTATAGTAAGCACTGAATTGTACAAACTGACATGCCTTTGGCTGGTAAGGTAATAAATCAATGGTAATAAATCAATAATACAATAACTGTAATAAAACAAAACAAGACGTGCGCTAAACAAAACAAACGTTACATTTTATAACCGCAGACAAAACTTTGGCATAAGCGTTACCGCAAACTGTCAAACTTTTCTGACAGAGGGATGGAAGCTTAAGCAGTTCTTATAAACTTTGTTATCGTAGGCGCTGTTGCGAATGCCCGATTGTACGGTGACGTGCCCTTGGAGCCCTTGGGTTGAAAAGCTCCCCACGTCGACATCTAAATTGACTTAAGCTGAAGAGCAAAGTTGCGTTGCTACAGTCTAAACTAAACTTTATAGTCCTTATGAGACATATTTCACGTGCAACTTCTCTCATAGTAAAATTTGCCTCATTTTACTAATCTACGAGTACTCTAAGAAGGAAACGAACTTATGCTAGATTCAACTGTGAGTTATCTATCTTTTTTTATTTTTTTTGCTGTAAGGGCTGCTCTTGACCTCGATCACGCCTGATGGAAAGCTATGGATAAGATCTATGATGGAACGAGCGTACCCAGAAATTGCCCGTTCACTCTTGCTTTGAAGGCAGACGGCTTAATGGTAATAATAATAATAATATCCCTGGACATTTCACACAGCGCCATCTAGTCCCAAGCTAAGCAACCTAATGCTTGTGTTATGGTAACAAGATGGCTGATAAACTACTTATATAATTTTTTTTTTTTTTAAAGGTAAAAGGTACTTGGATGCCGGCAGATAGTTCCATACTTAGGCTGGGCGCATAGTAAACGTGGAGGGGAAGCGCTGATTATGACTGCTCGGGATATCAACCAAGTGTAGATGGATGTACTTATATATTATATCTCTTACAGAGAGATATAATTCTGAGTTGTATCTAGAATATACAAAGTGGAGACGTCTAATCCTACAAATATTATAAACGTGAAAGTTTGTATGGATGGATGGATGTGTTACTCTTTCACGCAAAAACTACTGAACGAATTTGGATGAAATTTTGCATACATATGGTTTATAACCAGGATTAAAATATAGTATACTTTTTATTCCGATATTCCCACCGGATCGAAACTTATGCGGGTGAAACCGCGGGGCGCAGCTAATAAGACAATAAACTAAACTACATACATATATATCTAATTCCGTTCCCAGTCTGCACACGAAAATTCAATCAAAATATCTAATTGCTTAGTTTACAGCTAGTCAAAGATCGGCAAAACCATAGATAATTTTTACATTTCTATGGGCAAAACCCATAGTCGGCTCATCACTACTATTTAGTTTGTTTGAAAATATCATTTTTTTAACCGACTTCAAAAAAGGAGGAGTTTCTCAATTCGACGGTATGTTTTTTTTTTGTGTTTGTTACTCGATTACTCCGCCAATTGTAGACCGATTTTCAAAATTCTTTTTTTGTTCGAAAGGAGATACTTCTGAAGTGGTCCCATAGAAATTTTATCAAAAAGGGTTCAGCAGTTTAGTTTCTAAACCAAAATTACTTTTAAAAATTACAACTTAAAAGTGATAAATAAATGCTTTTTTGCAAAAAAAAACCACCGACTTCCAAAAACGACACTACAAAGTGAAAAATAACTTTAATTTCGGAAGTCGGTGGCAAACAACGAAAATTCGAACCCAACGACACCGACTTCCGAAATTAAAGTTATTTTTCACTTTGTAGTGTCGTTTTTGGAAGTCGGTTGTTTTTTTTTTGCAAAAAAGTTTTTATTTTTTATTTCGATGCTTGGAGTTATTGGTTCCAATATACTCATAAGCGTTAATATGGCCAGTGTTTTCATTTATTGTCGTATTGTTTTCTCCACGTTGTATAATAGCTCTATTATTGTATCCTTTAAGAAGAGGATATAATAAATGTAGTAGGTACCTAGTAGATTTTTTAAATAAAATACAACTATAACTGTTCTATCTCACATAAACCACTAACACACATTCCCACAGTAATATGTACTGACATAGTTTAATGTAACCGCCCCCGAAAAGTTTAGGGTTAACCCTGACCCTTATCAAATTAGTAATAGTTTAGAAAAGGGAACAGATTTTTCTGCCGACCGGCGGAAAATTCCATTATATCTTTTCCTATTAACTACAAATCAATAACATAAACTCTTTATTTATGCTTAGGCTACAGTCAGAGAAAATAACTGTTTATTTGTCGTGTTATTGCCATTAAATACAACTTTCAAAAATGACAGTTGTGATTTGACAATTTAAATAGTCATTTTGAATACTAAATTAACTATTAATATAATATCTAATAAAATCTTAAAATAAAACTATTAACAATCTAAAATCAGCACCCTAATTGCGTAACACACGATCAATCGGAATCGGTTTCATTTTGACAGTTCAACAACATTCATTGCGTTATTTACGTGTTGAGCAGACAGATTTTTCGAACTTAAGAAGCAATGGATTAGCAATTTGCTACAAAATGATTCAGATTCCAATTGATCGTGTGTTACGCAATTAGGGTGATGGTGTCGAAAAATTCCTTCGAATCGCTTTCGACAGTTAATGTACCCAAGAGACTACGAGAGAGAACGGGAATACCACGTTGTATGGCAATGTAAGCACTGCCATCATCATTCAGCGGAAAGACGTCCACTGCTGGACATAGGCCACTTCGACCAGTTTTGTGCTTCTCACATCCAACGGGTTCCTGCGGCCTTCACAAGGTCGCCGGTCCACCTTGTCGGAAGCCTTCCAACGCTACGTCTTCCGGTACGAGATCGCCACTCCAGAACATATCGGCCATCTCTTCTGCGAGCAATCTGCCACTTAAGTTTGGCAATTCTTCGGGTTGTATCCTTTACCCCCCTACCTTATCCCTTTTTTACCTTGGCACTGCCGTACGACGTAGTAATCGTCTGGCCAAGGTAAAAACCAGCCCATGGGTGACGGGAAGTATCTACCAGCCGTTTGGAGACTTTGTTAAACAAACCATGAACACCAATAAACACAACCGTTACCTACGCACAATTAATTTCCCTGACGCTACTAGGAGTTGACAAGACCCTTTATTTTTATTTAGAACTACGAAGTCATCGATGGATATATGCACGTTTTCAAAGTATATTGCTTCTGTTTATCATACAAAGTGCTAAACAAACGCAGGTGCGAGAACTGTGGGAAAATTGCTTTGTATCAAGCTATATGTAGAAAGTTATATTGCGTTGCGAGCTAACTATAAACTGTCAAACTTTCGTGATAATAATAAAACAACGACGTATCATGCAATGTTGCAGGAGTGTTTTAACATTAACCGACTTCAAAAGGAAGGTATTTAGTGATTGACGTGAAAGTATTATTCGTTTTTAGGGCTCCGAACCCAAAGGGCCATGGGACACATGTCTGTAGTTTGCACAAAATTATGCAAGTAACTTCCATTATGATATTCACCAATCAGAAGTTGTTATTATTATATAGGGTATTTATTTTAGTTTTTCATTAATCACAATACAACACACGCACACACACTTTTGGCTTTCAATATTATCACATTTCATTCATTCTTTTAATTTATTATACCGGGCACAAACTTCCCTATGTGTTTATTATTCCAGCGTATGGCATTTGTGGGTTGCAGCTGAAAAACACCGTCAGGCGGTACACCTTATGTTTTCATCTAGCATTATGCTGAGCTGAGGCCCTTTTGGCATTATAATCTTTGTTTTCGGTTTTTTTATAGTTTCAATGTGTATTTATTTTGCTGTAATGTCAATAAACGCATTTTTATTTCTTTGTTTCTTATGGCACACGGTATGCCAGCTACTTGCATAATTTTGTGCAAGTTACAGCCATGTGTATTTCGGGCTTATTACTAAGGCTCCGCTATTCGTCCGTCCGTCCGTCTGTTGATCACAGGGTTATATTTTGAACCGTAATAGATAGACGCTTGAAATTTTCACAGAGTGTGTACTGTATGACCGCTTTAACAACAAATAATAAAAATAAAATAAAATGACAAATGTAGGGGGTCCCCATACAAGAAACGTGTTACAATAATTATGTAGTATTAATTATTGTACGGTAGTACGGAACTCTTCGGGAGCAAGTCCTACTCGTACTTAGTTGATTTTTAGTTATTACATTGCATAACGTATGTCTTATAAAGACTTATTTATCTATATTGCCTAAATTGACCCACTACAGACTAAAGACTATAATTATATCACTTCTAATATTTTCCCTCAAACGAGTTGGTGTTTATATTAAAACATCGTATTTAGTGTTTGTATCTACGAGAATAATAATAGTTATTATGAATGCATAAATGCTAGACAAAAGCAGATACGTTTTCCTTATACAAAATTGCGTCTGCCTTGTAGTACCTAAATAACATTATGTGGCTAGAAAAATACAGTGACGAGACGATCTTTAAAGAACATGCAATTGAATGGTTTCCAAAAAAGCTCCTAATAAAATATTTCATTTCGGTTTCCGACACCCTGTTTTAATGTCTGCTGCCATGGGCCCTTACTACACACGTACATTTATACGAAAATATTCCCAAGGGAATAATATTTTATATTTTGTCCAGCATTTTAATGGGAGCATATTAAAATGCTGGACAGAATATAAAACATTATTCCCTTGGGAATTTTTTCATATGAAATAAACTAGTTAAATAATACTCGCGGTTATAGTCGTATTCTACTTCTTATAGATCTGCCTGCATTATAATTCCCAGCATATTATTATCTAGAACATGGTCTATTCTGCGTTATTTATCCAAATGTGATGTGTTTGCGAATGGATTGATTAAAATTATGCGCATATAGGTATATGTCGGTGTTCTGTGAGAGAAATTATGCAAGGGCGTCCACTGTTCCATGTTAGTTTTAAACTATATTATATTATTGTCAACGTTATTATTGTCTCTATGTTAATTAATGTAATTGATTTTATACCGTTTTAATTAACTATAACTTAATTCATTCATTCATTTTAAAAAATAAGAGAAAATCCAAATCCATTTGGTCGTTTTTGAGTGATTGAGTAACAGACAGTTTTACATTCTTGAACATTTCTACTTAGAAAGATTGTTATTATTCCTACCATTGATTGTCTTTTATCTATATTAAGATAATCATGCTATGTATACATTGTTAGTAAATACAGCCGTTAGAAGTCAATACATTTACCGCGTTTTTCTTCTATGTCTTAACACTCATTGCTTTGTATGTATATCCAATAAAAAACCACATAAATCAGTGTCAATGTTACAACCGTGAAATGTACACAAAAGTATACAATGTCTATGAACATGCAACAGATGAACAAATATACAAAAGAATGGAAAATTATGAGTTTTGAAAAACCATAATAACTATCTTGTGTTCCAAATATCCTGGCAGATTATGACCTTGAGGATATTTGGAACACAAAATAGTTATTATGGTAAAAATTGAAACGTTTACTATACGATGTTAAACACAACGTTAAAGATGACTACAATAAGAAATTGGAGATGATAAACAAAGCTATTAAAAAAAATGTCTTATTGAGCAAGTTTTTTTTTTTAAATTATCTTTCAACAAACAAAAAACACACACATCTCTTTACATTATTTTAAACGAACCACAAGCCCCTTAAAATCATCAAAGAAAATCTCACTCACCATCTCCGAATTTTGTTTACAACACATATCAAACGACCATCTTGCAACAGAACAATTGATGAATAAAAAAAATATCCTTTACCTAGCTGTGACGTATATTCCATTGTGTCGGTTTAATTGGTCGTCAGCCCGTCCATGGCGACGTTTCGAAAGGCGGGAAGGCTGGTGGGGAGTGACACACACGTGATGACGCTTCGGTGGTCGCACCGAGACTGCAGGCCCGCCCAGCCTCCTTGCGGGATGGGGCTTGGGGCAGATATTTGCCCTTACGTGTAGGGTGACCATTGTGTTTGTGTTGTGGAATTTTGGAAAGGATAGGATTAGGGTCGCGTAGTTTGATTGAGTTCGGTTAGTAAATTGTTTCTTGTTATTCTGACTACCTATTTAACTATTTTGTTTCGCCAAGTCAACTAAAATTAGGTGTAGGGTTAGACTCCAAGATTGTGTGAATGTATTGTTGATTTTTTGAAAGTTTGTCATAGCGATCAAGATCACCTTTTCCAAATCTATTGTCATTATCCCACAATGTCCAGGCAAATCACTGTCCAACCCAAGGTTGCCTGGAAGAGATCGAAAGAAAGCAATAAGGCCGCCCCTTGTATATTTTGTAGTGTTCTATTTTTTGTTATGTATTTATGTGGTTTAATAATAATAATAATAAGGGCCTGATTCAGAAGGCAGTACTCCTCGATACGGCTCACATTGTGAGGAGGTTACGCTAGAATCGTGTGCTGAATTCATGGTTACAGTTTGCGCGTCGATGTCCCTGCCATCCTGTATATACCTATCAGCACCGATACCGCTTTGACTTCTAACTAAAAAAATTGAAAGTCAAAGTTTTTATTTGTAAAACATAATGTACAGGGTGGGCCATGAATTTGTTAACATTTGAATTTAACATCCCATACGAACACAAGCCGAGCGGGGCGCGGGGAGGGGTCTTACCGCTAGCTCGTTTCTCGGAAATTTAGTCGCAATGGATCGCTTCACGGGACCGCAGCGTGCTTTTTGTGTGAAACGATTTTATTTAAACAATAGTTCGCTCATTACTGTGAGACGCTTATTTCGCGTTGAATACGATTTACACGACTTGAATCAGTGTCCAAGTGGTCCTTTGATAAAGAAATGGGTGAAGAAGTTCGAAGAGACGGGATCGACACTAAATGTGAAGCAAACCGGCGGCCCACGGACTTCTCGAAGCGAAGAGAACGTACAGAAAGTTTCTGCTTCAGTTCGACGTGATCCAGATTTGTCGACGCGCAAACGTTCAGTTGAATTAGGATTATCCCGCACATCTTTACGCCGTATTTTGAAAGCTGATTTAAAATTACATCCATATAAGATCCAAATAGTGCAGGAACTAAAACCTAATGACTTAAATTTACGCAAATCGTATGCCGAAACAATGTTGAATCAATTCAGTAATTATGACAACGTCTTGTTTTCTGACGAAGCCCATTTCCACCTCAACGGACACGTTAACAAACAGAATTGTAGGTATTGCAGCAGCGAAAATCCCAAAGCTAAACATGAAAGGCCACTTCATTCACCGAAAGTAACTTTATGGGCTGCAATTTCAGCAAAAGGAGTCATTGGCCCCTACTTTTTCGAAGATTCTCGCGGCCGTACAGTCACTGTTAACTCTGCTGAGTATGTGAAAATGTTACGGGAATTCTTGGCACCACAACTACTGGAATTTGCTGGCTACAATCGTAACACGTGGTTTCAGCAAGATGGAGCTACCTGTCACACATCTAACGAGTCCCTGCCGGTGGTCAAAGAAATGTTTCCGGAAAAGCTGATTTCAAGGAGAGGCGACATCCCATGGCCACCCAGGAGTCCAGATTTGTCCCCCGCAGACTTCTTTTTGTGGGGTTATTTAAAAAGCAGTGTCTACAACAATAAACCAAAGACACTCGACACAACTGAAAGAAAAAATCAGCGAAAAGATGTCAGCGATCTCACGGTCTCTTTGCCGACGAGTATTCGAAAATTTCAGTAGTCGCTTAAAAGAATGCAAAAATCGAAACGGTGGTCATTTAGATGATGTTATTTTTAAAAAGTAAATTACAATTAATAAGCTACCTAATAAATAAATATTTTTCATTATATGTCAATTTGTTTTCTTTATTTGATTTTTTCAAATGTTAACGAATTCATGGCCCACCCTGTATGTATAAAAATAGGTGTTTGAAATAGAATATGTACAGAGATATCTGTTTTGCCGTTCACGGCGTACAAATATCAAGTAGGAAAATTACGCAAAAGCATGCAAAGTTACAAAAAAATGGTAAAAAATTAAATGACAAGCTACGAGTAACAGAGTTAACTATCCCACAATTACGACATCAAGAACTATAATTATATTAAAAACACTATAGAATAATAAGAAGAATGCAATAAACTAACAAAAATCCAGCTTCACAGGGTCGCTGGATTTTTGTATAAACAACACACAACCAAGACCGTCCGGAAAATCACAGAACGCACAGAGCTCCTACTCATAATGTAATCAACCGTCAGTTTTGCGTTCCCACAAATTGGTGCTGTTCCCCGCGAGTCCGTCTCTCATTAACATTCGAAGCTTTCGTATTGCTCATTAAGGTTCCCTTTGGAGTTGGTGTAAACGTTTTTGTTAAATCGACTGTTTTACTCGTAATATTCTGTGTCGATTTTCGTCACTTCTGGCCGCAATTGTGTTAGGATTTGTCGGCGTGTCGCAATGGGCAGTTTTACCATTCGAATTAATGTTTTTTTTCAGAGTGCGGTTTAAATGAGGGCCTTTTGGTTAAGTAATAACAGTCGCACGGTTCGATCGATCACGTTAAGCTACACTTGCCGCCGTTTGTCCGTGGATGGGTGACCTAACCATCCTCACATACCAAGACCCCCTCCGTGACTCGGAAAACACGTTAATTCCCAAAACACCAGTGGTCCTGCCTGTCATTCATGGATCTTTGAAAGTCGTTACGGGTAGTCAGAAACCCGAAAGTTTACAACCAGTCTTACCAAGGGGTATCGTATCGCCCAGTCATTGGGTTGTGGAGGTCAGATAGGCAGTCACTCTATGTAAAATACTACTATTCAGCTGCATCCGGTTATACTGAAAGCCGATCCCAACATATTGGGAAAAGCCTCGGCAGATGATGATTATGGTTTAAATCCTCATATTTGTTGATTATTATTATAATTTATTAATTTTTTTACCCATTTATTTCAGGCAACAAGGTCCATACAAATACATACAATACAATATTAATATAACTTAAACATATACTATAAATACATACAACATTATAATTACACTAAGAACTAACTAACGCACACGAAGTGTCTGCGTCGTGTTTCGCTGACTGGTGTCATGTAGCCGGCCATGAAACCGGCGCTACACAACACCCTTCGGCCAGAACTCTTCCTTGAGGAACTTCTCGAGATGATGTGTCGGAACACGCACCACGAACGACTTGAAGTGCGTGTTGTGACGCGACTCCAACTTCTCGACCCTCAAAGTCCAGTTGGTCTTCACACGCATTATGAAGTTGATGTGTGTTTGTAGTTTTGAATTGGATATTTTAGTAGGTTATAAGTATCAGCTCAGCGGTTGTAGGTCGTGGGTTCGTACTCTGACAGGCGCCTTACTTTGTGTGTAAATTATTTCATCGCCACTGCTCTCAAAACGGTGAAGGAAAACGTCGTGAGGAAACCGGCATGTTCTAGAACTAAACATTCGAAGACATGTGACATCTACCAACCGGCACTGGGCCCGCGTGGTGGATTACAGCCCACTCCCTCTCACCGATAGGAGGCCTGTGTCCCAGCAGTGATACATTATAAGCTGATTATGAAGTATCAGCTCTGTGTGGGAACTGCATTAACGATGCAGTTTGAAATTGACCAGCACCCTAATTGCGTAACACACGATCAATCAGAATCATTTTGAAGCAAATTGCTGATCCATTGCATCATAAGTTCGAAAAAAAAATCTGCTCCACACGTAAATAACGCAATGAATGTTGTTGAACTGTCAAAATGAAACCGATTCTGATTGATCGTGTGTTACGCAATTAGGGTGCAGTACACCTGAGACTCATTTGGAATGACTCATAGATTTTCGTTAAGCTTTGACATGTGGTGCTTAAATGTTGCATAGGGGTAACACTATCAGCCGATCTATTCTGTTAAAAAAATCTCGGTGAAATTCTAGGTGAAGTGAACTGTCATTCCACCAAATACTAGGGCAAGACAGACACTATTGCCAGCTCACTCAAAGACCACTTCACCCTAAGTTCACGGTGAGATTTTTACAGAATAGCTCTACTGCCGATCGATTCTGTAAAAAATATTACTGTGAAAAGTTAGGTGAAGTGAGCTTAGAGTGAGCTGTCAATAGTGTCAATCCCTAGCATTAGTTGGAATGACAGCTCACTCCACGCTCACTTCACCTAAGAATCGCACTACCTCACACCTACGTCGAACCACATAAAAGTTGACACTTGCATGCCAATCCAGCACCCTAAATGCGTAACACACTATTAATTACAATCTGAATCATTTTGGTGGATAATGCTAATCCATTGATTCATATGTTCGAAAAAAAATCCGATCAACAACGTAAATAACGCAATGAATAATAATAATCTATACTTATAATAATAATATAATAATAATAATTCGTCTCTCCGCCCACGACGCCACCACCTGCTCGTCGACGGGGAGGACGCCGGCCGCCGGACGGCTTAGGACCTCGAGGCCCACCGGCCTCTGATAGGGTCCCAGCTCCCGGTGGAAGTGTGCAGCGCATGAGATGGACACGATCCATCAATGAAAATGTCATGCGCTCATACTATGGGGCTACAGAGGGGGGAAACAATCTGACCGCGTACCGTGTTCGGATGCTCTCTCTTTTTCAGGTGCTTGAGCCAGCTGTCAACGTTTCGGCACAACGACTATCGGATCAGGTGCGGGTCATCCAGCGTAATCACATGCTAGATGACACTGTACTTGATCGCCTGCGAAATGAAATGCAGAGTAGCCATGTCATCGCCCCCCAGTCGCAGACTGCTGTAGTACTACCGCAGTCCAACACAAGTCATGCTGACGAGGGGAGTAATGACAGGGCTACAAACGTAAGTACCCAGTGCAATGAGGAATTGAGGAGTGCTTTGGAAGGTGCAATTCAGGAATATCGGTTCATGTCGCCTGAACTTAGGCCACGCTTACCTCGTTTGCCCATGCATAACAAAAATAGGGCGCTGGTGGCGGTCCTGGATTCGCAGTTGTCAAGCTATTTTGATACCTGCGAAGACCTCATCGATACTCATTCAATTCTGTATTGCGCGGCTGTAGCGGCATGTCGTGTAGCTCACGTCAAATTTGCCAATGACTCTAGAGCTACACGACCGAAACCAGCTGTACCAGCTTGGCAGTGCAGGATTGAACGCCGTATTGGTGGGGCCAGGGCGCTCATCGGCAAACTAATCTGCTTCAGGGAGGGCAATACTCGCCCTAGAGTGATGCGCTTTGTGAGACGGGCGTTCTCAGGGACTGATATCAGTCCTCAAGAATATACGTCTTGTGTCACAGAGCGTATCGACTTCCTGAAGCAGAAAGTGTATGCATGGGCAAACCGTATTCGTCGGTATAAGCGGCGAGTAGACCGATACACTCAGAATCGTACCTTCCAGAGCGATCAAAGGTGGGTTTATAGGGGTTGGGAGCAACCGGACCAAGGTGTGGCTGACACATGCCTGCCGGATGATGATGTCATGTGTTCCTTTTGGCGTAATATCTGGTCGGCGCCTGTCAGTCACACCGAAGGTGATTGGGCTCGAGAGGTCGAGCGAGCCTGTGATCCAATACCAGACATGGAGGGTATTACCATCTGCCCCCAAGATGTAGCTCGTGCAGTCCGTCCGTTACCTAACTGGAAATCTCCAGGGCCGGATGGGCTGCACAACTTTTGGATCAAATGGTTTTCAAGGTCACATGCTCGCTTGGCATCTCAGTTCCAGACTGCTTTGGAGTCTGGTTCGCTACCCCAATTCCTAACGACAGGAGTTACCCACCTGCTCCATAAATCAGGTAGCACCGCGGAACCCAAAAATTATAGGCCGATCACGTGTTTACCGACGGTCTATAAAGTTCTTACATCCATTTTGAGAGCTAAAATTAACAACCACATAGACAACAACTCCATTATGTCTGCCTCTCAAAATGGATGTAGGAATGGGTCCCGCGGTACTAAGGAGCTACTCCTCATTGATATGGCCATTAGCCAACAGGTTCGTCGTTCCCGAAAGGATCTGTCGACATGTTGGATAGATTATAAGAAGGCCTATGACTCGGTGCCGCATACATGGCTCATGAGGGTTCTGGATTTGTATAAAGTAGATGCAACTCTGCGAACCTTCCTGAGGTCGTGTATGGGGCAATGGAGGACGGTCCTTCGCTATCCAGGATGTCGAAATATTCAGAGGAATAGCGAACCGATAAGGATCGAGCGAGGCATATTCCAGGGCGATAGTTTGAGCCCGCTTTGGTTCTGCTTAGCCTTGAATCCTCTAAGCACACTGCTGGAGGATTCAGGTCTAGGCTATCGGCTGAGGAGAGGTGGCCAGGTTATATCTCACCTCCTCTACATGGATGACCTTAAACTCTTTGCCCCCAACAATTTGCAACTAATGGAGCTACTGAAAATTACTGAAACTTTCAGTAGCGCCATCAGGATGGAATTTGGTGTGGACAAATGTGCGGTCATGCATGTAAAGCGAGGAGAGATTGTGGAATCCGTGGGAACCCAACTCTCGGATTCCGCAAACCTTAGAGCCCTCTCCGCATCCGAAACCTATAAGTATTTGGGTATGTCGGAAGCGTTAGGCATCAATGTAACTGACATGAAGCAATCGCTGAAGGAGCGCTTCTTTGGCCGCCTGAAAAAAGTACTTAATAGTCTTCTATCAGGCGGAAACAAGGTGCGTGCCTTCAACAGTTGGGTCATGCCGGTTTTGATGTACTCTTTCGGCATACTCAAATGGACTCAAACCGAACTAGACGCCCTGGATAGGAGGGTCCGGACGCTGCTGACTGCAAATCGAATGCATCACCCACGGTCATCGGTAATGAGGCTGTATATCCCGCGAAAGTGTGGAGGTCGAGGCTTTTTAAACGCTAAGACCCTCCACAATCGCGAGATATGCAGTCTCAGGGAATATTTCCTAGAAACCGACGTGGGGATGCATCGAGATGTAGTCGCGGTGGACAAGGGCCTCACCCCACTCTCCTTGGCTAAAGAGAACTGGTGCAAGCCGGTAGTGCTTGACACCAATAATCGCATGGAAGTATGGCAGAGTAAGGAGCTTCACGGACGCTTTTACCGGGCCCTACATGGACCCGATGTAGATCTACCAGCGTCTGTAGCCTGGCTGCGTTTTGGTGACCTCTTTGGAGAAACCGAAGGTTTTGTCTGTGCAATTATGGACGAAGTTATGATGACGAACAATTACCGGAGATTTATTGTGAAAGACGGCACGGTTGACATCTGTCGGGCATGCCACCGGCCGGGAGAATCAATCAGGCATATTATCTCCGGGTGTTCTCGTCTAGCTAACGGAGAGTACTTGCATAGACACAACCTTGTAGCCAGGATAATCCATCAGCAACTTGCTCTGAAATACAGCCTTGTCGAATCTGAGGTGCCGTACTACAGGTATGTGCCCGACCCAGTTCTCGAAAATGGAAATATCACATTGTACTGGGATCGATCCATCATCACTGACAGGACTATTGTTGCCAATAAGCCTGATATAGTGGTGGTGGATCGATCAGAGCGGCGCGCAATGATTGTTGACATAACCGTCCCGCATGATGAGAACCTCGTGAAAGCCGAGAAAGATAAACAAATCAAGTATCTTGACTTGGCTCGCGAGGTTGTCGACATGTGGGATGTGGACTCAGCGATCATTGTGCCGATAGTCGTGACAGCCAATGGCTTAATAGCCAAGAGCCTCGACCAACACCTGAGGAGGCTCTCGTTGGGCAGCTGGATCAAGGGCTTGATTCAGAAAGCGGTACTTCTGGACACGGCTCGCATTGTCAGGAAGTTCCTCTCTCTGGAGCCCTGACCACCGGTAGCTTGGACCCTGTTCCCGATACCGGTGGGCTACTACTTTTTATATTTTTAAATGTTTTTTTATCCTTTTGTTTATAAAAATATTTAAAAATGTATTTTGTAAGTATTTAAATGAAATAAAGGAGATAATCTATACTTATAATAAATCTGTAGAAGTGAAAATTCTGTACATTGAAAATATCCAAAAAATAAATGGCAGGGGGTGTTACTTGACCGACACCGAACCCAAAAATGTGATTAAAAAAATTTTTGTCTGTCTGTCTGTCTGTCTGTCTGTCTGTTTGTTCAGGCATCACGCAAAAACTACCGGTTCGATTACGATGAAACTTGGTATAATTATTCTTTAATATCCTGGGCACCACACTGGGTACTTTTTATCCCGGAAAAGTATATACAATAAAAAACAAACTTAATTTTGCGGTTCGATCCCTATACCCGATTACCACTGTCTGTACTGTACCAACCGCAAATACTAAGTTTGTCGTAGGTTGGGTCACCCGCAGTGGAGTTCATTTTTATTTCTTTTGAGTTTTTAGAGTTATTTAGGTTTATTTTTATATGAGTCGTAGGTATAGATTTTAATTTTAAATTATAGGTAGTATATTTGATAGTGTACGTAGTGACCGTAGGTTATTTTATAATACTGTTAGGTAGGTTTAGTCATTCGTATAGATTATTAGTTTTTAGGGATTTTGCTTATTTATTGAGTTTAGATTAGTTATCATCAGAAATAGGTTTATTTAGGTAGGTAGGTATTTAATTTTCTGTTATTGAGTTTTTTTTTTAATTAGTTAGGTACTTAGGTAAAGATATCATATAGGTACCCTCTTAATCACCACTAATGAGACACAATTGGTTTTCTATTGTAATTAGCCACAAAGGGCCCGCGACATAGATGGCATTGGATGGATGGATGGTTAGCACGTTCCCGTGGGTAAATTTCCGACATCCACGCGGGCGAAGCCGCGGGCAGAAGCTAGTACTTATAATAAATCTGTAGAAGTGAAAATTCTGTACATTGAACATATCAAAAAAATAAATGGCGGGGGGTGTTACTAGACCGACACCGAATCCAAAAATGTGATTAAAAAAATTTTTGTCTGTCTGTCTGTCTGTCTGTCTGTTTGTTCAGGCATCACGCAAAAACTACCGGTTCGATTACGATGAAACTTGGTATAATTATTCATTATTATCCTGGGCACCACACTGGGTACTTTTTATCCCGGAAAAGTATATACAATAAAAAACAAACTTAATTTTGCGGTTCGATCCCTAGACCCGATTACTGCGCCAACCGCAAATAATAAGTTTGTCGTAGGTTACGTCACCCGCAGTGGAGTTCACTAAGGTTATGCTCTAAATGTAGTGCTGAAGGTTGAATTTGGCTTGCACCCACGGATCGCAACCGTATATAAGGACATTTTTTGAACTTTGATTTGAACGGACGTGTCGAGTGGCGAGCGTTCGTTCTTATTTTAACTGCTACTTGCAATTCTAAACCGTGCTTTTCAGTGCGACCTTTTTATTCCTTTTAGTTTTTAGAGTTATTTAGGTTTATTTTTATAAGTCGTAGGTATAGATTTTAATTTTAAAGTATAGGTAGTATATTTGATAGTGTACGTAGTGACCGTAGGTTATTTTATAATACTGTTAGGTAGGATTAGTCATTCGTATAGATATTAGTTATTATGGATTTTGCTTATTTATTGAGTTTAGTTATCATCAGAAATTGGTTTATTTAGGTAGGTAGGTATTTTATTTTCTGTTATTGAGTTTTTTTTTATTAGGTAGGTACTTAGGTAAGGATATCATATAGGTACCCTCTTAATCACCACTAATGAGACACAATTGGTTTTCTATTGTAATTAGCCACAAAGGGCCCGCGAGATAGATGGCATCCTGGGGAAGCACTGCATACATTTTATCCTGTTGGCACGTTCCCGTGGAATAATTTCCGACATCCACGCGGGCGAAGCCGCGGGCAGAAGCTAGTAAATAAATAAATTCTTTATTTCACCAAAAGCCATCACATTACAGTATCCAAAGACTAAGAGAATATAAGGCTTATAACTAGGTCACAATAGTTTAAGTTCTCTGACTCCTAAACTAGGTGTAAGTGCCAGTGTCTTAGAATGAATAGAATGTTCTTGAACTGTCAAAATTAAACCCATAATAGCTACTGTTAGTGTGTTACGCAGTTACCCCGGAGGTGCACTTCGCTACCTATAGGTATTCTATTCTCCAAGCAACACACAACAACGACATTAATTATACCTACATAGTAAACGTATTGCTATATTGTATAGTGTAATCGTTCAACGCGTGTGAAGACGCTGACAGCCACGAGCTGCTAGACAGGTGCAATTAATTAACACCTATTACAGTAAGATAATTGCATCCTCGTTGGCTAATAATAATATACAACGTGAAAATAGTATTTACAGTATCAGAAATAGAAATAATTTCAGTACCTACCTATTAAATAATAATTATTATACCCAATTATATTGATTTTCGTTTTTGAAGTGAAAACTTCTTTAGCGGCGTTGTGCACTTTTGTTGAGATGGGTAAAAAATGTTAAACTCGCGTCAGGACACGTGACCTGATTCAAAATTCGTAAGACGGAGCTCGCGTTAGGACACGTGACCTGATCGAAAATCCGTAAGACGGAGGAAGAGTAGACCGCATTCCAAAATATCAAAAAATCACGTTAATATTCAAATTTTCATTTCTGCCGGTACTCCCGGAGTGCAACCCGTTGTTTTTTCTTTGCGGTTTTACAGTTCCGTCCTTTCTCTTTATCATAAATAACGTTGTATAAAATAAGCACCTCTTATCTGCCTGAGGATAACCCAAGTATCATAAGCCTCGTGTTCATTGGGAAACATAGTCAAGCAACAGTTCCGAAACATCAAATGTTGCTGGAAACAATTAATGTTGCTCAGCTTTTGCTTACCTATGAAATACTTACAGCAACTACTTACATGATGCTGAAACAGTGATGCGCCACTTGTGTTTCACACTGTCTAGTATTTATGGTCTAGCGACATGTCAGAGGGGCAATTCTCGTAATTTTAAGAACGTTCACAGTCAGATCTTAGTCTCAATCTGTCAAAAATACCTCTAATTTCCCTACATTTTGACAAGTTTTTGACATTTGTTTCTCGCTGAGATGAGACTGTGACTAGATTTTGAACGTTTTGAATTACGAGAATTGGCCTTCAGCTTTAGGCACAGAATAACTAATAGAAGGTACAGTCAAGAGTCATTAATTGATTACCAGCTTAAGGACTGTATTGCTGTGAACGCGCGGTAACGTCCGTACCTACGTCTGTGTGTAGTGATGTATCAACACAGAACGCACATCTCAGAATTCGCACACTGGCTGGCGTCGAACGAAACAAAAAACATACCGTCGCTTTTGCACATAGGCTACGTAATTACGCATGACTTTGGTTGGTTCATACCATTGCTAAAATTGAAGTCATTTCATCAAGTACCGATAGCTAGTAGTCTTACGTATTAGATTGTCGAGCGCATAGGTCTGGGTTCCAATCTCGAGATGGGACTTTTAATTTTTCTTTTCCAACAATAATCTTTATCGGTTTTTTTTTATTATTCGATAGATTAATAAACGATAATAATAAGTTATTATATTGTTATTATTATATTGTTATTGTAATATGGGGTTAAAAATAAAAATGTTTTATAAGTAAGTAATTTCAAATTGTTTATTCGTTATAATTTTATAAACTAGAAATAAATAAACGTCTAGTTAAAACAGTTTATTTTCTCATAAAGAACAATTTATTGAAGTTAAGCAGGTAATAGCGGTTCACCGTAATTATGCGTTTTGTAAATTTAATATGAACAAAGATTCAATTTAATATAATAATATTGTCCTTTAATTACCACTGTGTGGGTAGATTTGCTGGTTGTAGTTTGTTAGAGTACTTTAACAAACTACAACTAGCAAATCTACCCACGTAAATAAAAAAAGTGCGGACTCCTTGTCACAATACAATTAAATTACTCAGTAGTAGTAGCCTACATAAGTTGCCTATCTCAAATGTCAAAGTTAACAAATCGTATTTATTAGGACTTATTGCGGTTATAGCTTAAGTATTCATTTTCATTATGAAAAGAAGATTGAAGCTAAACCTCAAAATAATCCTTATTACGGATATCACAATATAATTTTAGTATTGCTATAATCAACTTATAGTTTAATACTTCGTATAACCCCCATTATTAGCAATGCAATCAAATAAACGCTGGCGCATTGACCCTACAATATTACTACATTATGTCTGTTCCTCTTATATTTTCCCAGATTTCTAGGCAATGCAGCTTCAATTGCTCATCAGTCCTCTCATTCCTTGCGTCCCATCGCTGTGTGATTAAACCCCATAGATTTTCTATGGGGTTGAGGTCAGGAGGTCGTGCCGGCCATGGAATTACTTCTCTAAAATAAAAAAAAGGAGTACTGTTAGGCTACTAAGCAAAATACTAATATTACCTACGATTTAGAAACAAAATTATAATGACAAGAGATGTTACATATATTTATAGAATTAATATAGTTATATTAATCCATCATTCAATAATCTAGGTAAATAAATTTACTTCGGAATTATATTTTCTTCTATTTAGACTTTATAAAACGTTTTAAAAAAATAAGGATCAGCAGTTCTACTTTAATAAGATAAATTGTTTAATAAAATAATTTAATCATTACACTTACACTCAGTCCGGTTTCATCAGATATTTGTGTTATATTAAGTCCAATTTTACGCAGCGCAATAATATTCGCTTTAATTTCAATGTTCAAATTTGCTTGCATTTTATAAGGAACTACAACACCGCTAATATTTAGATATAGAACACACGTCGCTAACCCACAATGAACAACGTTCTATTTAGTCGCGGTTGAATGACTCTTTAAGTTAACTGCATTCATCTACCTTATAATTTATTTATTTTGATATCTGTGGGTATAATCCTAAAATTTTACGAATATTGAACTGTAGTCAATACCGTGATTAAGTATTCAAAGTAATTGCAAACGAATGCAAGAATGTGTGTGTTGAGTGTGTGTGTGTATACTATAAAGTATAGGAATTACTCATTAGAAGAAGGTCGTAAGTTAAACAGAATTGTCAATCTATTGCTTCGTGAAACTGGCGCGCCGCTTTGGACCGCTACTGTACTAACCTAGTTTGATTTTTACAACGCCAGATAATTTTATCGAAGACATAATTTTGAATTTTTGACAGTGAAGAACTGTCAAAAATTCAAAATACACAAACTGTCAGACGTCAATTTTATTCTACGAATAAAAATGATTAATTGTCGATTGAAAAATCAGCCCTTATTATGATAACTTTTAAGGTTACTGGCCATATAAAAAATATTAAAACGTCAATTTGTTCCTGGCACATTTCTCTTCTATAATCTAAATTCAAATTAAAAAAAAAAAATTATTTAATAACCAAGAACAAGTAAGTTGGTACGTTTTTGGAACGAAGTTCCTTATCGCGCGTTGCGAAAGGAGGCTAGACGGAAAAAATTAAGACCTAAAGTTGTAACGACACTTTTTGCTATAGTTGTAAGCCGTGCGGCGTGCGCGTGTTTCTCTGTCTCTCTCTCTCTCTTATAGAAAGCAAGCCAGTATTACTTCATGCCATCCGGGTGTCCCTTGACACCTCTCAAGGTTTTGTACATTTTTAACTTTTTTTAATTTCTTCTATAAAAATTTTTTTTTTTTGAAGTATGATTTTTATTAAATTTCCTAATAGAGTATAAAATACGCATTTTGATATAAGTATTTATGTTATAAGATTTTCTAAGTAGTACATGGTTACTGACTACTGTTAGCGTGCATCATCCCACCGCTGGGCATTCGCCTCTCCCCATGACTTCTAGCTCTTTCAATCCAGGGCTAAAGAGACCACTGGTCGTTTTGTTTTGTCCATCTCGCCCCACCATCTTCCTCCTTTGCAATAATGAATGAATAACTAAAATATCCCTAGATTATGTTTGATGTGTTTATTAGACGGGGCTTTACAAATCAAGTTCAAGTAAAGTATTAAGACGCTATTTGCTAGCTTTGCTTGAGGTGACCTGATTCGTACTCTAAGGGATTCGTCCATTAATTACGGCGGGAAGAGCTAAAGTGCTTTTTCAAGTCTAAGTGCCTTTTCTTCCAGGCGGCTGCCGGGAATCTGACGGTAAAGTGTGAAAGCTTTCACACGTACCGGGACTATTAACCCGACTTACACCGTCCGACCGTACGCTTCGCTACTGGAAGCGAAGACGAACGCGCGACATAAATGTAACGTAAATATTTTATTTCACATAAAGAAACGTCAAAAGCTAGGCGCACAGATCCAGATCCAATCCACGTAAATTCGAATGATTTTAGAATCGAAAATACAAATATCCCACGGGCGTTTGTCCACAGCCACCGTCAACGGGATGTCAACGAGAACGAGATGACGGCGCCGAAGTAGCGATACATAAATTTATTACGGCCGCGTGTCTACCGCACGTCCGTAACCCGAAAGCCTGGATCCCGGTCCCCGATTTTCGACTAGTTCGACGCGACCGCTAGAACTCGATTCGAGATTCTGAAGGGCCGATGATGTACCGGCAATCAAAACACGTTTGACCTTGTCCACACACTGCCATTGCACCGGTGGCGATCGCCCGGCTTTTGTTTTGTCTATCATAATATAATAACATACTGAACCGCCGAGTTCGGTCGCGGTGGACAACGATCAACATTACCGGTACATCACGTTCGGTTCGAATAATCTCGTTTCTCATTGACGTTCCGTTGACGGTGGCGGTGGACAAACGGTGTATATGCTTGTACAGACGCCAGCACATCAAGCTACTACAATCTGTCTAATTTCTTTAATAGATTTTCAACCTTATCGCTATAGCATTAAGGTACAAGGTTGATTGGGAAAATTTGACAGTTTCGGGTAGCTTGACCTGCTGGCGTCTGTACTTATATTTGTCGCACAAGCACAACAAGGCCGATTTTGCTCCACAAATGACTAACATTTAAAACATCTCTGTCTCTCTTCAATCGGTTAACAGAAAGAGAACGAAACTTTAAAATCGTTAAGCGCTAAATGAATTTAGTGATTTGAGGTGCTAGTGGGCTTTAGTATGTACCAATCACCATAGATATCAATAAAGTATTAAATTTTGCTTGTCAAATGAGTATTCTTAATTTTTTTATCGTCAACACGTTTATAAATTCCTTCATATCAAAGCACATTGTGCCATAAAAATAGCTTTATCACAGCAATTAAAATATTTAACAATATTACAAATAAAATAAGGGAACTCCCTCTTAAATACTTTAAATCCAAACTAGATACACGGCTTATTGGTAATTGTTTTTATAGTATGAAAGAATTTATTGATAAAAAAGTAACAGATAAGAATATGGTTACTGATTTTCATGTTTTTGTAAGTACCTATTATTGTTAAGAATTCACTAAAGTTTTTAGACATGTTAGAATAATAATTTTAACAAATTAATGTAATCCTTTTAACTTTTTACTTGTAACGTGTTTAAATATTTGTATGCCAGTCCTTGGCGAAACATGTAAGATCATAATTCTATTTATGAGACCTGAATGTACCATGTTTTAAAGCAAATAAATTATATTTTATTCTGTTGGAATTTACGTTACGTTTGCTCCGCGCGTTCGTGCTAGGCCCACAGACTTTCCATATTCGCTCCTAAGGATACACGATTACTGTACGCTTCTCCAAGCGCCTTAACAACTGGAACATCGTATTCTGTACCTTCCCGCGAGGGGAAAACAAATTTTGCATTTTTCTTTTTGACTACCTACCGTTAAGTTAAAGTAAAAAAAAACCTATTTAAACACATCCTTCTGTCACTCATACATACATCAATTGGAACCTCATTACGAAACACTGTCGTCTAAGATACAGGTTACCCTAGTTTTAATTCTATTGTGTACAAATTTCTGCAGCATCCAAATATTTTATGTAAATGTTCTCTACCTCATATTCAAATTGTAAATTTAAGTATAATTATCTGTATTTTTGGGAAATAAATATATTTATTATTATTATCCACTGTACAGGATGACGAATCACCGTAAGGATTATTTCTGCTTGCAGCGCATAATATATGACAAGTCGACCTAAAAAGGATCTTTTTTTGTTTTACTTACGGACGCAGCTGTGGTCATCATGTGCACGGGATTTTGTTTTCAAAATGGTCAGCTATTAGGTTTTGGCGATAGTACAGACGCCAGCACTGCAGTGCTGGCGTCTGGCGTCGTGGGAAAGTTTGACAGTTTCGGGTAGTTTGAACTGCAGTTCAAACTACCCGAAATTGTCAAACTTTCCCAATCAACCTTGAACCTTAATATTTAGTGATAAAGTTGAAAATATATTAAAGAAATTTGACAGATTGTAGTCGCTTGATATGCTGACGTCTGTAGATATACAAAAACTCACGCTTTTTTCTCATGGGGATAGGCAGAAACTCCACCTGCTACGGTCTTTACATACTTACTCTTTTTGCCTCGTTTATGTTAGAAAGAAAAAAGAAAGAAAATGCATTTATTTGCGGCATACATGACGCATAAAAAGAAGGACATAAACACACAAAAAAAAAAAGTTAAATGTTCATACACGCACGCCGCCGGTGGCGAGTACTACGCACCTGAACTTTGAGAAGAACATCATCTAGCAGGTCATATAGTACCTATACTTAGTTTGCACTATTGACTATACAGTGCAACCTCGATATAACAAATCGGAAGGGGGAACAAGTAAATCTCTACACGCCACATATTTTGACTAAGGTGTAGAGTTTGCGATGTTAGGCCTTGTAGAGTTAGGGCGTGTAGAATTAGAAGCTTGGCTCTACATGAGATCTGATTACTTTTTGACAGTGCGAGCTACGTGGTCTTGGGGTTGCATATTAGAAAATCAAAACTTTCTCGAGCAAATTTCAAAAGAACAATAAACGAAATAACAAAATTTAAATGACCAAATGTTTTATTTAGAAAAATTTTAAAATCCCAATGTATGTGACATCAAATGAACGACTGATCAAAAGTTTTTACATCGAAACAGCTGGGTTAGGTTAGAACTGTGACCACACAACGCCAGAAACATATTAATCGCGGGAATATGGGGATCTGCCGCGAAAACTATCCTGATGCCTTTGCAAAGAACCCAAAATAAAATCATTAGAACCCTATACCATTATCACTATCTTACTCCAACTAAAATACTATTTGAAAAAACTAAATTATTAAATCTCGCACAACTATACACATACGGCACCTGCATTCTAATTAAAAAAATCACCACAAACTGCATACAATCCAATTTACAATTACACAAAAAAACAATATCACTCAACCTAAGAAATAAAAATAAACTACAACGAAAGAAAAAAGAAAGAAAGAAAGAAAATGCTGTCAAACTCGTACTAACTATGGTAAAAAAAACCATTTTGTTCGAAGGAGTACAGCTGTTTAATGACCTGCCAAATGACGTAAAGGAGTGTAACAACATTAACTCATTCAAAATTAAACTAAAAAATCATATTCATATAATGTAATCTGAGTACCGCATACCTATCAAACAATGTTAGCAACTTCTTACCTACCCAAGATTTGTTTGTATAACTTCACCAACACGCACCAGAGGCAAAATGTATTTCATTTAGATTTAAGCAATTACTTTGTATCTCATTGTAAGTGAACCTATACATATACTGTTCTTCTATCTATACATATAATAAATTTGTAGAAAAGTGGTGTCTGTACAATGGAAATATATAAAAAAAAAACTAGCAGGGGTTGTTATTATATCGATGCCGAACCCGAAATTGTAATTAATTTTTTTTTTGTCTGTTTGTCTGTGTGTTTGTGCACGCTAATATCAGAAACGGCTTATTCGATTTATATGCGGTTTTCACTAATATATTTTAGTAAGCTTCACTTAACATTTAGTGTTTATTTCATGTAAATCGGTTCATAAATAAAAAAGTTATGACAATTTAAAGAATCACGGCGAACATTTGTTAAGGTATTCTATCAGAGTACGTACAGGCCTCACGCCTGCGCGTCTATGGCTATATAAAGCGCGCTGAGAGCCGCGCCGCTGCCCCCCATCAGAGCAGGAGTCCCTCAGGGCTCCGTACTCGCCCCTCTCTTATTTACGCTGTTCACTAGCGACATCCCTAAAGATGCTAAGTCCCAATTGCCTCTGTGCGCAGACGACACAGCCATCTATTACACTGGTCGCAGCCATATCCAACTACGACTTCGTCTCCAAACCGCAGTCAATAAGTTGGCTGCTTGGTTCAGGAAATGGCGAATCGAAGTCAACCCCGATAAGAGTCAAGCGGTGCTCTATTCGAGACCCAGACGACAACCCACCCCCCCTCCACCTATCACCATGTTCGGCAAGCCGATCCCTTGGGAAAAACGAGCCAAATACCTTGGTGTTATTCTTCTCCTTCTCCTCACCTTCTCAGAGCACATAAAGACGGTCCGTTCGCGCGCCTCTTTCGCTCTAGGCTGCCTTCATTCCGTCCTCAATGAACGCAGCAAGCTGTCACTCAAGTGCAAAAAGCGCCTGTACACAGCATGCATCCGTTCCATAATGACTTGCATAGTCTTCGCTCACGCAAAGCCCCGTCACATCCATAGGATACAAACCCTGCAGAACCGATTCCTCCGCAAGGCCACAAACTCCCCTTGGTTCGTTCGCAATGAGATCCTCCATGTTGATCTCAAGATCCCCACTATCCAGCAGTAAAAGAAACGTCTCCAAGCATTTCTTTGCCACAGCCGCTAATCACCCCAACCCTCAGATGGTCGCCAACTACACCCCCTCCAAACTCAGTAAAATTCGCCGTCCAAGGCATGTTCTCGACGATGACCCCATAACCCTCCTCTAGGAGAGCGATAGGGCAGTACAGTATACAAACACAAATTACCGACATTCCGACCTCGCCGCCGAGGTCCCTCGCGACGCCCCCAAGTAAATTCTCCCCCCTGACCCTTGCCCGCTGAAGTGCCAGCCCGCGTTGTAGCTGAGCCTGTAGCTTTAAATTCCTCGACTGAGACCTCTGAGTTTGTTTCGGCCTTTCTTCTCAGAGATAGTCCTAGGAAACGCCGCGCTCATCAAAGCATTAATACTACTAATTCGATCCAGCCTGTCCCCTTGCTGCCCTCTCCCAGCGACGCCCTAAGCCAAGGTTCGTACCCCACAGGGGGTGCCTTTAGCGTGCAGTCGTTTAGTATTAATCTAGATGTAGCCCTGGCTGGAGGGTTTAAGTATTCCTAAGGCAACCACAGAATAGTCCGGTAAAGTAGTCACGTCCTCTCAAGCAAAAAAAAAAAATGACTGTTTGCATATTTCATTTATTTATATTTTAGGGTTTGTAGGTTAAGTTCTTTTTCTTAATTTTCTTTAAAATAATTGTTTACGATAGTACGTGTTTACTAAATAACTGTGTGTTAAGTAGTAAGTACTATTTTATTGTAAGAATGCCTCGAAGAAGATCCAACCTCTCCCAATGTAGCAAAAATGCTAAAAGGATGAGATTAGTTCGATCACAGGAATCTGAAGAAGGTCGTGAGGCAAGGCTTTCTGCAACTCGGGAACATCAGGCTAGGTTTCGTGCTGCAGAAACTTCGACTCAGCGAGAATCTAGACTGAGTTCAAATCGTTCTCGAATGATGACAACTCGAAATAGGGAAAACGGGGAACAACGAAAGGCACGTTTATCTGTCGATCGCGAAGCTCACGCGCTATCGCGTGAGTCTGAGACTTCTGCGAACCCATAATGCTTCTTAGAAATTTAAGCCCCCCAAAACTTTGCAATGGCACCAGGTTAAAAGTGACCAATTTACAACGAAATCTGATAGAAGCAGAGATTTTAACAGGGTGTGGAAAAGGTGAAAGTGTTTTCATTCCTCAGATTCCTCTCATTCCAAACAATTTTCCATTTAGTTTTAAACGAGTCCAGTTTCCAGTCAGCCTATGTTTTGCGATGACAATTAATAAAGCAGATCTAAGTATCAGCTTTTTCTCGCACGGTCAGTTGTATGTGGCTCTGTCACGGGTTAGCAATCCTAGGAGCCTGTATGCTTTCATCCCCGATGGCCATACGTCAAATATCGTATACAGAGAAGCATTACTGTAAAGTAAATTTTTTGCTACCCAAACGACGGTATATGTAATTCAAAATATGCTGCCCGAAAAGTCACTATTCCACGCGGACGAAGTCGCGGGCACAGCTAGTATGAGAATAAATTCTTTAAACCTAAACCTAACTACGTCGCCGCTCTTTGGGATTTCATCGATTTGGTCAATAGTGTAATAAATAATTTAAACATTGATATTCCAGACTTTGGTCAACTGAATTTTTGATCAAATAACCATCGTTATTTTAAACTTTATTGATTTGTACGTTGTTCTTTTGAAATCTGCTCAGGAAAATTTGATTTTCTAATATGCAACCTGTCTTGGCAACATTTAACATGAAATGTTTTTGTGGGTATTCGTTATATCAAGTAATTCGATAAACTGAGGTTTATTATATTGAGGTTAGGTTGGTCTAAAATTTGTTATAAAGAGGTAAAAACGTGCCGAAACCTGTCGCGACTGAATCATATACTATTGGGAACGTTATATAAAGGTTTTAAATTTGAGGTTTACTTACACTTTTTTTTGCTAGTTTAAAATTCGTTATAATAATATTAATGTTCGTAAAGGTATATTTTACATTGACTCTTATGGACAATTCAAGGGGATTACAAAGAATTCACTAAATCGAGTAATTCGTTATATTGAGGTAGGTACGTTATATTAAGGTTGCACTGTATATACCCCACTCCTAGCATGAACAGTGTAATCTATACAAAAACATTGAAGTATCGGCTTGTAATGTCAAAATGACAGCTTTTCACTAAATGCGACTAGACTAATGCGATAGGAAAGTAGATACGACATTTTAAAAAAAAATTGCCATACTGGCTGTTTGTTTGTCCCAGCTAATCTCCGAGCTGGCTGGACCGAATTTGATGAAACTTGGCTTGGGGATACTCCAAACCCTGGGGAAGGACATAGGCGTTATATCGACATTCTAGGCGGGCGAAAACTAGTGCTAAAATAAAATAGTTAAGTAGGTACCTAAACATGTACCTAGTTTTTTGTTTTAATCGCTCTCCTTCAAAAGACATTGATTATCGCATGCCTCAGAGAATTTTGTCACCTACTTTACAAGTTATTTGCTAAGCCCAGTCTTTGGCTAATTATATCACTGGCACTGTGTAGTGATGTTAGAAGAACAATATTTGAGTCTATAATTTATTTAGGAAAAATATTAACAATCGTTCGAACTATTTTATGTGAGATTTGTGGTGGTAGGTAGGCATTATTTGGGGGATTCAGTTGGGTTAAATGAAATGTGATAGTCTATAGTGTATCTAGATATATATGATTTCTTAGTTAGCAAACAAATTCAATTCAAGGTTTAATTAAAATTCTAATTTAACCTAATCTTTAATTTTCTTAAAAGCCAGCTTATTTAACGTTTTCAGAAAGAATCCAAGAATTGAAAACAACGACATCTATTGGCGAATGTAAGAACAGTTTAAACTGTTGTTGCAACTTCTAACATAAACGATTCTATTTTCGACTACAAGATGGCTGTAATCGACTGTTTCAGTTACAAGTTCCTCATTGCGACTGTGTATTGTAAGATAGGCAGAGTGATTGGTAGTACCTGCATATCCTCACATAGTTCATAATTATTATTGTGATACATAAACCTATTTGCTATGAATGTCGATGTTTGAGCACAGACTGGTGATCCTGAACATTAATCCATTACCCTGTCTGTGGGGTAATTGCGTAACTCATACAATGGCAACCGCTGTGCTGCTGGGGAGTTTGTTGCGCTACTTCTTCCCATCGAAAGTATTAGGAACTGCTGAAGGGCGGGGCGTTTTGGGGGACTCTCTAATGTAATTTTGACGTTCGAAAAATGCAGACTCTTAGCCAAATTTGAATAAAATACTTTTGATTTTGATGGTAATGCTTATTAGGGGCCAGTTTTTTGATGTAACTAATGGTTAAATTTTTGCAAAATGTGTTTTTTGATCAATTTTTAATGTATCTAATGATAGGTATAATATCATTGCTAATAGGTAGTCAAATAATTACCTACCTAACTTTAATTAAAAAACCTAACCTAAACTAAAAATTTAACCATTAGTTACTATTTTTAACAATTGGGGCCCTTAGACTTTAGACAATTGAGCCACGTTCATTGCGTTATTTACATTGTTAAGCAGACTAGTTTTCAATCTTATGAAGCAATGAACTAAGAATTTCCTTAAAAACCCTCGTATTGTGTTTGAAAGTGTGTATAGTATCTAATTAGGGTGCTGGACTGCCACGAGTCAAGTTTATAACTTTCTGCACATGTATTACACACACACAGTACACTTGAATGAAACCAGGATTTCACAATAAACGCTGTCATTGGTAGATCCCGGTAGATGCAAATTGATATCGGGCTACATTGATAAATCGGTTGAAGCAAGATAAAAGCAAATGTCAAACTGTGATGAACTGTCCACCTGGACATGTGCCTCTCCAATTACAAGCCACTGAGCTCGATCCTTAGTGTCCGGTCACACAGACCGGCTCCGAAAAAAGAGTTTTGGGTCATTGAAATAAGGTTGTTTTTTTTATGTCACTACGAGTTAGGTCGGCTCATAAGCATTCTCATTTAAAAAAGAAGCTCTGCTTAGCGCCGATGGAATGGGATGTACTGTGGCCATGCGGCTATAATATGCGCTTAGCTTTACAAGTACTACTTACCTGTTACTATCGCCAAAATCTTTATCTGACCACCGTAAGGACTATTCCTGCTTGCAGCGCATATTATTAGTCGACCTAAAAAGGATCCTCTTTTGTTGTACTTACGGACGCAGCTGTGGTCGTCATGTGCACGGGATTTTGTTTTCCAAATGGTCAAATATAGGTTTAAGGCGATAGTACCAAGCATCCTGTGAAGCTTATCACTACACCTGCACCCAAATTGCGTAACACACGATCAATCGGAATCGGTTTCATTTTGACAGTTCAACAACATTCATTGCGTTATTTACGTGTTGATCAGACAAATTTTTCGAACTTATGAAGCAATGGATTAGCAATTTGCTTCAAAATGATTCAGATTCCGATTGATCGTGTGTTACGCAATTAGGGTGCGGTACTACATCTTTGTTTTTTTAGTTAACCAAACACGGCAGATCAAGATAGTCTTTATTACGTACACTATAAAAATACAGATATAAAATTTACAAGAGGTGACACAATAGGCTGTCTTTTATCTCAGAGACCGATCTTTTATAGACAACCTTTGGGCGGATTGAGGGAGAAGGAGGCTGGAGAGATAATACTCATTTCCATGTACACACAATAAATACATACATACACCAAAATCAAAAGTCATTTATTCAAATTAGGCTGAGAATGAGCACTTTTCGAACGTAAAAATTACAAAAGACAGTCCCACAAAAACGCCCGCCCTACCTAAAACATAGTCACTCTTATAATAATAATAATAATTTATATTAAGTATCTATAACTTGGTGACAAAAAAAAATCACAATAATTTGGTAAGTAGGTACAGAGATGTGAGACTAATTTATCTTACTTACTTGGGAGTCAGTGATTCCACAACTTATGCTTAGACAAAGTGCATGAATACACCATTAGACTTCTTATGTTATGTTTACTTATTTACTAATTTATTTATAAATATTTTATCAATTGCTAAGCACTGATACTAAGACTGACATCAGTCTTATTTATAAAATTTTAATCAATTGCAAGCAACTGATTAGCAAAATTCTTAGTCATAATAGTCACTTATCGCTATCTACAAAAATATACAATGACTAGACTCAGCCCGCGATTTCGTCCACGTGAATTTTCTTATTCCCCAAACCGCGTCGCATCGCATCGCCTGCCCCCGGTATTACTTTCTTTTCGTTTAGCGTTTATTTGACGTGACTGCCTATCTGACCTCCACAACCCAGTGACTGGGTAATACGAAACCCCTTGGTTAGACTGGTTGTCAGACTTTCGGGCTACTGACGACCCATAACGACGTCAAAGATCCACGAATGACAGCCGGGAACAACGGCTTAACGTGCTTTCCGAGGCACGGAGGGGTCTTGGTTTGTGAAAATGGTCACCCATCCACGGACCAACCGCGGCAAGCGTAGCTTAACCTGATCGATCGACCCGTGCGGCTGTTATTACTTAGCCTATAAGCCTTCTTTATTTTATTATTATTTTATTCTATTAAATATTATTATTAGTGTGAAATGTTTTGTTAATTGTCTTCTATGGGCCTAGTTACCCGAAATAAATTAAGTAATTTTAATTTTTAAGAATTGGGCTATCAAATGTCAAAAGAATTTTTCAACCAAGACGGGTAGTTCCAGAGATTAGCGTATTCAAACAAACAAACGCTTCAGCTTTATTATTTATTAGTATAGATTTCCGCCAATCCATCCCCGTGAAAATCAGTGACTAAACATCGGTAAAATACATTTTTTTTCGGTTTATCTGTGACACATTTTAGTATCAGAAAAATGATTATGATGATGATTTATTTTTTAATGTACAGACGCCAGCACATCAAGCTACTACAATCTGTCAAATTTCTTTAATAGATTTTCAACTTTATCGCTAAAGCATTAAGGTTCAAGGTTGATTGGGAAGACTTGACAGTTTCGGATAGCTTGACCTGCTGGCGTCTGTACTTGAAAAAGGCGATTATGCGTACGGGGATTTTTTTTTTTTTGTAGCGTGCCATAAAGAAAAAGTATAAAATCTTATCTTCAACTTATAATTAGATCCATATCTACCTACACTACACGATCAATAAGTACGACAAGGTATTAAAGAATGTATGTTTGTTCCCATTCCAATGAACGAAGTTACTGTAGCTTATGTCTGATTAATAAAGAAAGACTGAATGACAATTTCCTATACATTTTATTGTGATGTACAGACGCCAGCAGGTCAAGCTACCCGAAACTGTCAAATTTTCCCAATCAACCTTGAACCTTAATGCTTAGCGATAAAGTTGAAAATCAAATAAAGAAATCTGACAGATTGTAGTAGCTTGATGTGCTGTCGTCTGTACTTTTAGATACAGTTTACATCCCATCACGCCTGTAATACCCGGATGGTTAGGCAGAGCCGTATTTGTAGTAACATCCATATTTCGTCAGTTTCATTTAAGTGCTATGTAAGACATTTTTTGAACTTGATAGCCTTGAGGAGGGCCGTAGGCTATTTAACATCAAGATATGACGCTTAAGAGACGAATAAATAGAAAAAAATCAAAAAGATCGCTGAGTGAAAAAATTGTTACAGCGCGGGCGGGCGATGCGATGCGACGCGGTGGGGGAACAAGAAGTTTCATGCGGACAAAGTCACGACATAAGCTATGTATAATATAATATCACAAACCTCACGTACCGATAAAAATCGTAAAAACATTAATAGACATCAGCTTTTTCGAAACATACAGGTATGACTCTCGCTATCTAAATAGCTATTATCAAATGATTAAGCGAATTGTAATTTTTGGATAAGATATAGTACTATTTTTTATACAAGAGAAAGATAAATTAGTATTAGCGACGGTTATTCCTGTTTCGAACCAGCTCGACAATGGTATGTTTTTTTTAAATGTATTATCAAATAAATAAAACAAAATAAATAATAATTAACAGTGACATGTTCTATAATAGGTTTACATTAGGAAATATTATAGTTAGATATATTTAATTGTTTCACAGTCGTTTTGATAAAAGTGTTATCGGTTCCATTTTTGTTCAAAAGCGACAAAACTTTGCCAAAGTTCTGAAACGGACGTAAAAATATCTCGGCGGGATTTTAGCGCACTGGATTTTCAACGCAGTGTGAGTTGAAAATCCAACAGTGTGTTTTATTGACGCGCTGCGATGCGCTGTGTTGGATTCCCAATGCTCAACTTAACACGAGAGACAAAAATCCAGTGCGGGATACAATCCCGCCGCGATATTTTTGTTCCGTGCAATCGTCGCGATGAACATACATTTTTATAATAGGATAAACCTAAAAGAAGAAATAACTTGCAGTTTATCTACTTACGTCAAATCTTTTATTTTTGTCTGGAACTCTCGGATGTAATCGTAGTTTTTAACCGACTTCAAAAAGGAGGAGGTTCTCAATTCGACTGTATTTTTCTTTTTGTATATATGTTACGCGATATCTCCGGCAATTGTAAATGGATTTCAAAAACCTTTTTTTCTTAATGGTTAGGGTATACTTCAGGGGTGGTCCCATAGGTATACATTTTATTAATTTTGCTTGGGTAGATTTGGATTTAGCTTCAATAATACGTATTTTGGCCACTTAGTTTAATAATAATAATATCCCTGGACATTTCACACACCGCCATCTAGTCCCAAGCTAAGCAACCTAATGCTTGTGTTATGGTAACAAGATGGCTGATAAACTACTTATATACTTTTTTTTTGTAAATACATACATATTATAGATAGAAAAACACCCAGACTCGGAACAAATACATGTAGGTCATACAAATATTTGTTCCGTGCGGGAATCGAACCCGCGACACGCAGCGCAGCAGTCAATCGCTTAACCACTGCGCCAACCGTGCCGTCGAGTTTATATTGATGGTCTTATAATACCACTCAATTCAACACTAATTCAAGTTATCACACCCACAACAAACGCACATACTTTCACTCATACACTGAAATATGTCTGTATAGCTACGTTCTTCTGCACTTATAAAACCCATAATTATGGATACAGACTTTGAATGACATAGACAATTATGAAATAGCCCAAGTGTTCGACTGCAAACTCAACGACTTTACTTACCAACTCCTCCGGCTTTAGCATTGTCTCGCAAAATATTAGATCCATTTACTCTAACTTTGACGATCTTCAACTAAACATAACGAAACTTAAAACCGATATCGATCTGATAATCTTAACTGAATGTAGACTAAATCTAAATAAACAAATACCTCAAATAAAGCCCAAACCTGCTAGTAAATCCGCGGTCATTGCAGTTATTCACACAACTATCACAGATCACTTTATGACTTTCCTAAAAATTACGAACCATACACAAGTAATAAAACCTACTAAAATAAAATCAGATTTCAACATTGACTCAACAGAGACTCGCCCTCATAAAAGATAACCTGGCAGACCTACTAAAACTAACTAACCCAAACACTCTTACTAATAATATAATCGAAATTCTCCGCAACTGTATCACGCTTAGTACTAGATCCCGATTTAAAAAAAAGAAGCCTAAAGCCGTGGATGACAATTGGTTTATTGCGACAACCGAAATAACATGCAACAGAGACTGAGACTTGACTCGTTCAACGAGATACTAAAAATTACATACAAAAGATACCGAAATTACTGTAACTGCATCATCAAAAAACAAAAGCGTAAACATGACAGAGACCAACTTGCTAAATCACACAAAAATCCTAAAAAAACGTGAGAGATTATTAACAACATTACACAGCGAAGGCCCAATAAAACAAATAACCTTGATCTCCTAGAACTATCCTATAGCCCTCAGAACTCTATTAATAATGTGAATAGCTTTTTCTCTAACATAGGAAGGCTTCTCGCGGATAATATCGCTCCACTTCCGTCTGCCACAGTCAATAATAGCGACCCAAACCCATCCTTATCTGACTTATACATCAACCTCATCGTTTGCACTACTTGACACAGACCCTTGCGAAGTTCATGCTACAATGGGTTTTAAAGTAGACAGCGCCTCTAGTTGGGGCAACATTCCAGTTAAATTTCTAAAAGCTGCACATGAACAAATTGTCCCAATACTAAGTTACCTGACAAACCTATGCTTTGAGCAGGGACTTTTCCCGGATGCCTTGAAAGTAGCCGTAATAACGCCACGCAAGTGTGGAGACAGGTCAGACCCGACAAACTATAGGCCAATTTCAGTACTGCCATCTGTCTCGAAAATCCTAGAAAGACTCTTATACACACGCTTAATTAAATACCTTTCTAAGCATAACATTCTGTCGCCGTCTCAGTTTGGCTTTCGGCAGGGTAGATCTACTGAGGATGCAGTCCTGTCCCTAACATCTACCTTAGTTGACGAAGTGAATAAGGGAAGCAAATGTCTGGCAGTTTTCCTTGACCTCAAAAAGGCCTTCGACACAGTATCTGTCCCCATACTTTTGCGCAGGCTCGAAAGCATCGGCATAAGGGGGGCCCCTCTCGACCTATTCAAATCCTACCTGAATAACCGAAAACAAACAGTAAAAATAGGGGAGTTTACTAGCTCAGTAGAAACAATTTCTTATGGCGTTGGGCAGGGGAGTGTACTCGGTCCGACGTTGTTCCTCATTTATATTAATCACCTGTGCAATATGAGTATTATAATAATAATTCATTTATTCATCAAGTAACAAGGACTCATTAATACACAGAAATTAAAATATTAAAATTAAAATATAGCACAAATCTTACACTAGAACACACTGAATACATTATACATTACCTAAATTACACACAAAACACAAAAACAATAACCACACAAAACATTTTCACACTGACAGCCGACGACTGTAAGTGACGTGCAAGTCACTGCAGCGTCTGATATACGGACAGTCGTATTGATGGAGGTCGCATTTTCTCGTACCGTACCGCCTTAGTCTTTGCTGTTAAGACTTGGGCAAAAGTTAAAAGTTCAACCGAAACTAGCCGTTCAAAGATTACAGAGTGGCTCAATCGTAACCTCCTCACGCTAAATGCCTCCAAGTCCAACTACATTTGCTTCACCAAGTATGCACGCACTCAACCTCCACTCGATTTCCAGATTCACTGCTGTGTCAACCCCCCAAATTGCGACTGCTCTTGTACAATGATTAAAAGGTTACAATACACTAAATACCTGGGCATCATGATTGACCAGCGCCTGTCCTGGCACATGCATACTGAACTGATCATGAAAAGGGTTAGGAAATTAATATAGACTTTTAAAACATTGCGACACGTTGCCTCAAAGAATCTTCTTCAGAAAGTCTACGTATCATTGGCCCAATCGGTTATTACGTAGTGTTTACCATGACGGGGTGGGCCAAAAAAAATAAATTCGTTGGAACTTGAGAGGGCGCAACGTTCTCTCCTTAAGGATTCCCAACCCATAACCTTTACCTAACCTCAGACCTTCTATCTGTAAGGAAACTTTACCTACTCCATCTTATCCTGAGAAAACACAAATCTCTTCCGTATGATCCCACAAAGACTAGCATCAGTAGCAGGAGAAACTATTTAGTCGCTCCAACTGTACCAGTCAGATCTGTTTTTGCTGAGAGGCAGTATGAACGACCATCTTCTCGCTTATACAACCTTTTGAATAAAGAGTTGCACATCTATCCTTTGAAACTCCGTGACTGTAAAATAGCTGTGACTGATTGGCTTAGGAACAAAACCTAAGACGATATTGAGGCTTTGGTATCTTTGCTTCCATAATCTGTCCTATAATGAAAAGGACCGTGGTAGCAAAATTGTTAGTGGAGGAATTTGTGCCTGGCTTCTTCCGATCCCAAGACATTGTCGCTAGCCCTGCGACCTAAACTGATATAAAAACAAATAAACACAACTCACATAAGAAGAAACTCAACTTACACAATCGCACACTCACCCTCACACACACACACACACAAAAACCCACTCGCATACACTACACAAGTGCGCTCTTTTTTTGTACTTTTGTTTTTTTGCATTTTTGAATTTTTCTTTTCACTTTATTTGTCTGTTTTATGTTAATATGATTGTTTTTTTTTTTCAATTGCATACTTATTATCATGATAAGTGGAAGAGCGAAGTTCACCTAACACAAGCATCTTCTTGCTTAAAAGGTGATCTCCAAATAATGTGTTTATCATTTGTATGTAATTGCAATAAACATTTTTATTGTTTTTTTTTTTATAATAACTTCCCGTCACTTATATTAACATACGAATTGGTGTGGAGTAAGTACAACTTAAAAGTGAAAAATAAAAACTTTTTTTTAAAAAAACCAACCGAGTTTCGGAAGTCGGTGACGTTGAGTTCGCATTTTCGTTGTTTGCCATCGACTTCCGCAATTAAAGTTATTTTTTTCACTTTGTAGTGTCTTATTTGGAAGACGGTTGTTTTTTTTTTTTTGTAAAAAAGTTTTTATAGCTAAGCCGAGTTCTTCTTAATACATTTTTCCATTTTTCTAGGCAAGTCGCTGGTTAAACCTCCTTCTGGGAGTAGCCCTACTGCAGGGCGCTTTATCCTTTGCTCCCATCGACAAGACGGACGAAGAATGGATCGAATACAGGAACTTGATGAGGAATGGTGATTACCGGCTGTCTAGAAACACACGCCCGATCAGCTACCAAGTTCACCTGACACCACACCTGGCGAATGGTGCAAATCAATTTACGTTTGACGGTGATGTGACCATCACGATTGAACCACAAATAGCCAACTTGAACCAAATTCAACTTCACTGCAATAATTTAACCATAGAAAGTGTGCACGTCGCGTCTTCACTTGCCAGTAATACTGACATTGTTACACCAGGTCAGAACTTCATATGCAATGAATACAGCACTTTCCGTATCAATACTACCCCATTTTTGGCACTGAACCAACAATACATCGTCAGAATTACGTTCAAAGGCTACCTGCAAACAAACATGAGAGGCTTTTACAGGAGTTGGTATATGGACGACACCGGTACAAGAAGGTAACGGGCCAGCACTTTTAGTTCAAATATATTTCATTACTATTCATGTACTGTACAGGACCTAGAACATTGCTACTTACTATAAATGCATGCTAAGTAAAAATTTGAGAAAAACTCATGTCGATGTAAAATTTTCGGTAGCTGTAGGCTGATTCTTCAAAATTAATAAATTAAACGGCTCTCGAGAGACAGTTGATCAAACATAATTATTTGTATGAATTTTTTGAAACGAAAAAAATTATGAATAAACAAATAGTAATTATGAAAATATGAATTTGATCATGAATCATTGACTAAAGCTTTCGCTCAGCACAGCGGAGCTAAGAATAAGGATAAAGAAACTTTAATCAGCTTATCTCCAAAAATATGTTTCCTCCTTTTAACAGACTTCTTAAAATTAAGCGGAATTTAACATGTACACATTTTTTTAGGTGGATGGCTACCACACAGTTCCACCCAGGTCATGCTCGGCAAGCCTTCCCGTGCTACGACGAACCGCACTTCAAGGCCACCTTCGATATATCTATAACCAGAGACATTGAAGGTTTCAGCCCCACCATATCAAACATGCCGATCAAAAGCTCCGAAATCATGTAAGCATTAGCAAGTACACTTAATCGTTGTCATTGTAAAAATACAGTTTAATATATCTACTTCTTTATTGCCTTGGCAATGAGAACTTTCGTCTCATTCACAAGTGAAACAACCGAAAATAATTTCAGAAACGGAAAAATAAGGGAGAATTTCCATACAACACCTATTACTTCTACGTACTTGCTGGCTTTCATCGTGTCCGGCTACATACAAGTAGCTACAAACAACAATAACTTAAGACCTTTCCACATTTACGCTCGGGAGAATATTGGTAATTCCGGAGCATACTCCTTGGCTATTGGTGTGCCTCTTCTGGATGTTATGGAGCGGTATACAAATTTCCCTTACTACACAATGGCGGAACATATGAACATGAAGAAAGCTGCTATTCCAGATTTCACAGCAGGTGCTATGGAAAACTGGGGGCTGTTGACCTACAGGTAAAATTAATACGATTATATTTTTACCAAAGAAAACTAGATTAAATAAAAATGTTAATTCCCTTGCTGACATTTCCATTTTATTATTGTTCGCAGAGAGGCTCTCATTCTCTACGACACTGAAAATACCAACAATTTCTACAAACAACGTATAGCCAATATTATTTCTCACGAAATTGCTCACATGTGGTTTGGAAACCTCGTCACTTGTGCCTGGTGGGATAACCTCTGGCTAAATGAAGGATTCGCCAGATTCTACGAGTACTACTTGACTGATATAGTAAGATATAGATATATATACTAGGGTTCTGACCTTAGCAGGAAAACGGAACCTTTATTTTTATTCCATTGGGGGAAAATGTTCAAAGACCGCAGAAAGATTTTGTATTATTTTATTATATTTTCCCACGGTAATAATTATAAAAAAAAATATATAAGCTACCTTTTTGCTAGGCAAAGAATTGATTCCAAGGATGCCAAGTCTTTGTCCTTGATACGAAAACTTCATATGATTTTTTTTTGTCTCTTTATTTATTTAGGGACATTTATAATTGCATGCGCATTGCGATTCAGTCAGTCCCATCATATCCTAAATACACATTTCTCATAATATCTGGCCCATGAACCGAAACAGACTCTTCGCATCATCGCCATTTGGTTGAGCCAGGATTTTATGGAATGGAATATACTTCAGTCTGTTTAACCTCAAGACCCTAAACAAATCATTTCTACCAGACTCGTACCGAACACAGTCCACCAATAAGTGGTGCAAGTCTTCAACAACTCCGCACTCCACACAGTAGGCGAGTTCGTTTTTCTCATCATGAACGCAAACTTATTATTACATGGAATGTGTCCAGATTCAGATCTGGACAAAATTAGTCGAAAATTACTATTTACAAACCAAGGTACATGAAAAGGCTGACCCTGCATGGTTTTATACTAAATCCCTTTGTCTAAAGAACGCTTGTCAAAATATTCATTCCAGTCACCATAACACTTTTTTTTAATTTAGGTAAAACCTCTGAATAATTCAAGATTAGTTTCTTTTCCATTTTTACCTGCGTATTTTGCCAGCATGTCAGTTTCTCTTCAGTCTTTTCATAGTTCCACATATATGTATTTCTTTTCCTTCATCAGCAGTGCAATTCTGTAACCATCTCACCGTGAAAACTTAGGGGAAGTGAGCGTGGAGTGAGCTGTCATTTCAAATAATGCTAGGGATTGACACTACTGACAACTCACATCAAGCTCACTTCACTTGAGTTTTCACGGTGAGATTTTTACAGAATCGACCGGCTGTTCCCAATTTTGCCAAACGGTCCGCCTCCTCATTACCCTGTAATCAAATATGCGATGGAACCCATTGCAATGTCAATGTAACACCTGTATGCATTAATTCATCTATCTTAGATAGAATAACATAAGCTAGCGATACACCTCTGAGGCCAGATGCGCATCGAGCTAAATATTGTAAGGAACTTTTGCTATCTGTGCAAATAACAATATTTTTATGTTGACTACTGGTACAGAGTGTAAGTGCTTCAGAGATTGCAATAAGCTCCAACGTCATTATGGACGCTTTATTATCTATTTTAAAGCAATTACTTTGACAATTTAATGGTTCACTAGGCACATAAAAGGCTGCTCCACGACCTTCTATACTCTTGCATCTGTATACTAAGCCATTCATTGTACTTCAAATGCAACTCTCTAATAACTTCAAATTTTAATAAATTACTATTATAGCTTTGTTTAGATAATTTCACTACATCTAAGTCCCATATAATTACTTCTTGAATATTAATGTTGGTCATCTATCAGCAAGTAAACATCAGCAAGGGATGTGATGATGCTATATTATGATCTACTTTCACTTAATTATATAAAGAAATTAGTAGATGAATAATTTGTGCCTGTACCCGTGTTTGTCTATTGTGTTTTGTTCTGTAATATTTATAATGTATTATATATTTAATATATTTAAATGTATTTCCTTTTTTGTTTGAATATCTCATATATATATAATATTGAAAATCTTATCTAATCACCAGGTTTCACCAGAGATGGGCTTCCCTACTCGTTTCATCACCGAGCAGGTGCAAGTATCCTTGCTCTCGGACGCCGCTACCACTGCTCATTCACTCACTGACCCCAGCGTGGCTAACCCACAAGAAGTCTTTGATCACTTTTCACAAATCACGTACGGGAAAGGAGCCAGCATCCTAAGAATGACACAGCACTTGCTCGGCAACAGTACTTATGTGAAGGGCCTTAGGAACTATTTGAATACAAAGTAATAATATATATAAACTTACTGACATTTTTATTCTATGGTCGAACTTTTATCGATTGATTTGAGATTCTAAACATATCCGTAGGCTTTCTCATTTTAAACTTTTTCTTAAATGGAACTATTGCTTTAATTACAAACGCTTACAATAGTTTTTATTTCCCCAGCAAATTTTCTACTGCTGAGCCTTCAGATTTGTTCCGTGCTTTGGACGCTGCTGCCGCAGAAGACGGCGCTCTGAGTGCATATGGTGTTACCATCGACCAATACTTTCGATCTTGGTCCGAGAAACCTGGACATCCTCTGTTGAATGTTACCGTAAATCACTCAACTGGAACGATGACTGTTCAACAAGTAGGTTTTATGACACTCGCCGACTCCCAAGAGAGCTATTAGTAATAATTTATTTAAACTTTATGCAACGAACGAGTTCACAGGGGGACTTAGTTGCCTTAAGCAAACTTACCAGTCAACTAAGGGTGGCCATATGGCAATTGTACATATCTCATTGGTCAAGATTAGACAGTATAATACCGAATAAGAATTCAGTCAATCAACCACATCAGTTGAGGCGTTGGTTTCCTCGCTAGTTTCCTCATTTTTGTGTTGATTTTCTATCTATTGAGTTTCTAGCATTGTATTGGTTTCATTTATAAACTACTTACAAAATAAATTTTAATTTTTAGTCCCGTTTCTTCCGCGATGATGCTGATGATCAGCAAGATGTGAGCAATGATCTATGGGACATTCCCATTACTTGGACTTATGACGAATCTTCTGACTTCGGGGACCTTAAGCCTTCTCATATCATGAGAACTAAACAAGCGATCATCAACAGAGGACACGCTGGACGGCAGTTATGGGTTATTTTCAACAAGCAACAGTCTGGTAATTTATTTTTATACGACTATAAGCAGTATTCATTCTTATAATTGACTAAATGAAAACTTACTCAATGATTTAAAAGTTCTGTTTTTATACTGGTAATTTTTTTTAGGTTTCTACAGGGTGACCTACGATGATATCACTTGGGCTCTTATCACTCGAGCTCTTAGGGGTAGTGACAGGGAGAGAATACATGAACTCAATCGCGCGCAGGTACTTACGTATAAAAAAAATTGGCATTGAAAAATTCAGCTCTAAAGATAGAGAATTTATCATTTGCAGCCCGGAGTGGCTATTATAAGTTATAACATTAAGAATATGATGGGATATTAATCTTTAGGGCTGACCGAAGGGCCCCGACGGATATATGTTGACGATGCGACGTCGACTATAATTTTTCGCTATGTGTTTTAAATTGATAAGGGTTTTAGATATTGTTTTGTTTTGTTTCTAGATCGTCGATGACGTATTCCTGCTAGCGAGATCTAACCGTATGACCTATACTCAAGCCTTTAACATCCTCTCCTTCCTGAAATTCGAAGACCAGTACGCTCCTTGGCTTGCTGCCATAACTGGATTCAACTACGCTCTTAGAAGTTTGGCTCACGACAATTTAGCTCTAATGAGACTGAAGGTAAACTCATTTTATTTGTGACGTAGCAAAGTACAAGCTTCTTATACGATTTTAAAATGGTATTGCACGAATTGATGAAACATATTAATACGTACGAGTATATACATATATAAATAAAATTTGTATTTAAAAATATATTTTTAGACTGAAATCATTGACTTGAGCACGGCGGTTGTTGCCCGCCTGGGCTTCAACGAGCCAGAAAATGGCGGTACTTTCATGGATGATCTCCTGCGCATGCATGTAATGACTTTCCTCTGCAACGTTGGACACCCGGGTTGCATCACTGCGGCTATGACAAGCTTCCAGACCTGGAGGAATGGTGGACGGTAAGCGCAACACGTTTTCAACACAAAGAAACGGAAAAAACAATTGGAACTACCTACGGACCACGACGAAAGTCAAATTCAAATCAAATCAATCAATCAAATTCAAATCAAATTTACTTCACTTTTACTTTTTTTCAATTCAAATTTACTTTGTAATGTCTTAATTATTGAGCTAAATAGGTGTTTTTAAAAGAACTCTTAGCTATTTTATGAACTGCTGAAATACAATGTTTCGAATTTAAAAAAAATTGTTTAAGATTAAAAGTAGCAGTGGTAATCGACTTTGGTCTCTGACGGTACCCAAAAATAATAACGTACTTTCTATGCGTTATATCTTGAAACCTAATATACTCTGTTTCTTTTACAATAGCATTCCACCTAACATGCGTCCTTGGGTATATTGCAATGGTCTCCGCTACGGATCTTCTCAAGATTTCGACTTCTTCTGGAACCGATACCTTGAAACCAACTTAGCTAACGAGCAGGTCGTGATGATTACAGCGGCAGGCTGCACTCAAGACCAGCCCAGCTTGAACAGATTCCTCACTAGTATTGTTTCTGGATCCGACGATAACACTATTGTGAGAGCTCAAGACTTTAGCACCGCTATTAGTTCAGCCGTCACTAGCAACGAATACAACACTATGAGGGCCTTCCAATGGCTGCAGGATAATCTCCAGAGAGTCATTGCAACGTAAGTAAAATGTTGTGCTACTACTTCATAGTATTTTACTTTGGCTCTTGTAGGAAGTGGTCAGATTTGGAAAATGGTTTGCCTCTAAAACGGCACTCACCTAATCCCTTCTACTTCCAATATTTGATTATTATTATTATAATCTCACTGAACCGCAGTTAGATAAGCTAGAGCAAAAGTCTTTGTACATAATGACCATATTTCGGAATTCATTATATTACTAGCTGCGCCCCGCGGTTTCACCCGCATAAGTTTTGATCCCGTGGGAATATCAGTATAAAAGTATCCTATATTTTAATCTATAAGCCATCTGTTTGCCAAATTTCATCCAAATCCGTTCAGTAGTTTTTGTGTGAAAGAGTCACAAACATCCATCAATCCATCCATACAAACTTTCAGGTTTATAACATTAGTAGGTTTTATTTCATTAAGCTCTAGTGGTTTTCTCTAGTAGATGTCACAATCAACAACAAGATCGGTATTGTAACTTACAATTAAGAAATATTTGTAAAAAATGTGCTTCAAGTTTCGTGAACAATAAAGCATATTCCATCATCGACATTGATATTTTGATCGTGATTATTATTAATTAATATTACAATTATGCTGATTAATTGCAATTATTTTGAATTACAGACCCGGCGTTCTCAACACCATGCTGACGTCGATCACAAACCGTCTATTGACTGAGGCAGAGATCACTGCGGTAATTTGTTTGCTACTTTAAGTGGATTCTTAAATAATATATATTTAATATACAATTTTGATTTTAGATTAACCTATAAATATCTGCTCAAGATGTCTTTAAGACTTTTTTAATTTTTACAATATTTGGATATTTTTTATTAACTCTCCTTAATTTCTAGATGGGACTTTGGCTGACTGAAAACGAAGCATCCATCGGTGCTTCAGCCGTCGCTGCCGCTAAAACTGGTATCGAAAATTCTGATCGTAATCTCAGGTTTTATAGAAAAAGGGTGGATGAATTCAATAAGTACTTCGATGAGGGATTCGATGATATATTACCTACAACCACAACAACAGAACCTCCAACCACCACAACAGAACCTACAACCACCACAACAGAACCTACAACCACAACAACAGAACCTCCAACCACCTCCACAGAACCTCCAACCACAACAACAGAACCTACAACCACCACAACAGAACCTACAACCACCACAACAGAACCTACAACCACCACAACAGAACCTCCAACCACCTCAACAGAACCTCCAACCACCACAACAGAACCTACAACCACCACAACAGAACCTACAACCACAACAACAGAACCTACAACCACCACAACAGAACCTACAACCACCACAACAGAACCTACAACCACAACAACAGAACCTACAACCACTACAACAGAACCTACAACCACCACAACAGAACCTACAACCACAACAACAGAACCTACAACCACCACAACAGAAACTACAACCACCACAACAGAACCTACAACCACCACAACAGAACCTACAACCACAACAACGGAATCTACAACCACAACAACAGAATCTACAACCACAACAACAGAACCTACAACCACAACTACAGAACCTACAACCACCACAACAGAACCTACAACTACCACAACAGAACCTACAACCACCACAACAGAACCTACAACCACAACAACAGAACCTACAACCACAACAACAGAACCTACAACCACAACAACAGAATCTACAACCACAACCACAGAACCTACAACCACAACCACAGAACCTACAACCACCACAACAGAACCTACAACCACAACAACCGAACCTACAACCACCACAACAGAACCTACAACCACCACAACAGAACCTACAACCACCACAACAGAACCTACAACCACCACAACAGAACCTACAACCACAACAACAGAATCTACAACCACAACAACAGAACCTACAACCACAACCACAGAACCTACAACCATCACAACAGAACCTACAACCACAACAACAGAACCTACAACCACAACAACAGAACCTACAACCACCACAACAGAACCTACAACCACAACAACAGAACCTACAACCACAACAACAGCTGATCCTACGACAACAGCCGAGCCAACAACAACCCCCGAACCTGATTCAGCGAACATTGCTACTCTCAGCGTTGTCACCTTAATAGTGACACTTGTCATTAATATGGCCTAATTTTATAAACTATTTTTAATAATAATATATGAGTAATATAGTGTATTTTTGTAAGAATATTTTTTTAATTAAAGATAATATTTTTTATATGTTTTATTAAAGATTTTTATTTGAGTCGATTGTTTGTGATTGTTTGGTGTTTGATTATTTGATGATCTAGACTTCTAGAATACTTATGTTACACTTTTTCAATAAATTTTCCTGTTGGACAAACGAACCTGGGGCCGATAACAAACGCGCTGGCAAGATAACGAATGACGTCTTTACATTTAATTGATAATAAATGAAAGAACATGGACGGCGCCGCGGAGGCCGGCCCAGAAAGAGATGGCGTGATGACCTGAACGCGTACCGAGAGGGCTGGTTCGAGGTGGCGCGGAAAAATGTTCCTGGAAGGATTTGGGGGAGGCTTTTGCAAAGCTGTGAGACAGCAAAGGCTAACAAAAAAAAATAAGAAACGGAAGCATTTAGAAGTCAACCTACCAACATCTATCTAGAGCAAATGACGAAACTGAATGGGGACTTTTGTACTTTTACTTAATTCACCAAAGTGAATATTGTAGATAAGCGTATCAATATGAAGACTATTAAGATAATATTAACGTTACTAGTGTCGTAGTAGGTAGTGTCGATAGTTAAATAATTATACATTCATGATAAACCGATTGTGAAATGTAGGTTAATAACTTCTTTACAATACAAGTCGTATTGTTATTATTGATAGGTACACCTACATACGTTATTTGAGTATAATAATATATTATCATCTAAGGGCGAATTCGTCGAAACTTTTATACCTAGGGTAGCTCTTATCCTGCAAATACATTTTAAAACTTTGACAGTTTTTTAAAAAATTGCCAGAAGTCAAATTTTTTCAAATTTTTTTTTTTAGACGGCACGGTTGGCGCAGTGGTTAAGCGATTGACTGCTGCGCAGCGTGTCGCGGGTTCGATTCCCGCACGGAACAAATATTTGTATGACCTACATGTATTTGTTCTGAGTCTGGGTGTTTTTCTATCTATGTATGTATTTATGTATTATATTTATGTATCTATGTATTTACAAAAAAAAAATGTATATAAGTAGTTTATCAGCCATCTTGTTACCATAACACAAGCATTAGGTTGCTTAGCTTGGGACTAGATGGCGCTGTGTGAAATGTCCAGGGATATTATTATTGTTTATTATTATTCCACAGACAAAGGATATCTGACTTTGATAAAATCAGCCGTAAGTTGTCTTTATCGTCTTTTCTATAACATAACAACCAGTCTTCCATAAAGGGTCAGTTAGAGGTGAACCTATGGTACAGCCACATTTCGCCAGTAAAGTTCCATGAATTGTGACTCAAAACCCAGACCGCAAGCTGCTACTGAGAAATTCTGGATGGAAAAACCCAATACCATTTTGTCCGACCTGGGAATCGAACCCAGGACCAACGAGGTATTCTTTTCCATGAACGTTATTTAAGATTAAGAGACGTTTTAATGTTGAAAAGTGCATGGTTTAGCAGTAGTTAAGCATTACCTTAATTTTTTGCAGCTTTTAAAATATATAAACTAACCCCATTTTAATAGGTACAATAAGCATAATCTTTATATTGAATTGGTTTTAAAGATAAAGATCATTTATTTGTCAAAAACATGCGTATACACACCGACTAGTCAGGCATGCAAGGTATTAAATTGTTAAAATGTACGTACATGTTTTGCCAATTATGGCGTACAAATTTAGTTATAACATACAAAGTCAGAAACACTGGCAGATTTATAAACGTTTAGTAATCAAAGTTAAGTTATAAGTGTTAATTAAATTCATAGAAATTATATATTATTTAGTCCAAAACAAAATTAAAATTAAAATAATCAAAAAGTATCATTCAAAAAGTCATTTATATGATAATAACATTTCTCTGTTAATAAATTTCGCATCTTTTTTTTAAACATATTTGCATCTAAGTCTTTGTTCTCTTTTTTATTATATTTATTTATTTATTCATTCATCAACAAATTCACATTTGTGTCGAACAGATGGATATTTTCGAATAAAATTTAATTTAATTCATAGAAAACTAACAGTTCATTTATGATATTAAATTTTATTCTAAAACATCCATCGGTTTCTTACTAAACTTCAACTATATCCCGTCGGATATAGTTGAAGTTTAAAGTAGTTGTAGTGTAAAGTCACCAAAGGAGATAAGTAACTAGGGTCGTCACCCTAGTTACTTATCTCCTTTGGTGACTTTACATCTATAAGTACTTGTCTATTTTGTATTACCATGGTTAGAAAGTACAGGCCCATTTCAATTCTTAGTAACGTATCTATAAATAGTTTCCAAGCATCGTCAAGTGCAACCGGAGAAGGTATGTACGACATCACGCTACGAAAATAACTAAAGTATACTAAACGGGCTGTCTTTAAAACAGTTATATATCACGAATTTTTCTAACGGCGTATGCTGCAGAGGCAATTTATCTATATAGCTTTAATGGAAGCCCCCATTGAAGCTTATTATACCAAGCCATTTACATTGTCAGTAACCATCTGCTGACGTTTGCGTTTAAATAAAAGTAAAGTGTCATCTGCAAACAAGACTATATCATAATTGTCCTTTATGAGGTAAGGCAATAAGAAAAGACAAGAATTGCGTGCCAAGTTTCAAGTTTAATAACTCAAGGAATAAGATTTTTCATACAAACAAAATCCCCCCTTTTCACCCCCTTAAAGGTCGAATTTCCAAAAACCCCTTCTTAGTGCTCCTCTGCATTATGAAAGGAAACCGTGTTCAAAATTTCACATTCCTAGTCCCAGTAATTTCGGCTGTGCGTTGATATGTCAGTCAGTCATTCAGTTTCTCCTTTTATATAATACGAGTATATACTAGTCAAAACAAAATACTACTACGTATTTTTGGTATTATTATAAATGTATTGGGTTTGAGGGTAGATAAATAACTAAATTGAATTAGCTAGCTAATTTTTAATGCAAAACTTTAAAATTTAATTTATTGATAAATAAAAGAACATCTGATTAGGTTCTTTGTACAAAATGTAATTTCAGCAAAAAAAGACACTTAATGAAAAAAGAGGTTAAAACAAAAATAGTATCGTGTGTATCCTCCTCTTTTTCGAACACATTCTTGAAGCCTGGATGGCACACTCCACCAGATGTCGCACTGTCTCTTCTGAAATTTGTTCCTAGCTTGACTTGAGCACGTTAATGAGCGGTCGTTCATTAAGTACGTAGTCCCACATGTGTTCGATAGGGTTAGGGTCCGGACTGTTGGCAGGCCACGGCAAGACACGTATACCAGCGTCATCTAGGGCTTCCCTAGTGGCTCTAGCTGTATGAGCGCGGGCATTGTCGTGCATTAATGTGAATTTTGCACCAATTCTTTGTGCAAATGGCATCACATGACGTCTTACGATCTCCTCAATGTATCCCACAGCCTGTACCGTGTATTGCGAGTTCGGTTTGACCGGATAGAGAGATTCCTTCCCATACCATGACATTGGGACCCCCAAATCTGTCACTTTCATGGATACAAGCATCTGAAAATCGCTCGCCTTCTCGTCTCCATCCTCTAATACGACGATTATCACTAAAAAAATTCACTTTACACTCATCAGTGAACAATAGGTACTATGCTCCATTCACTTATGTTCTAGTCTAGGTGCAGCTTTGCGAATGATAATCGGTTTGCACGGTGTACACTACTCAACGGAATCCGCACTACGCTTCTCCTAGAAAACTTTTGGTCTTCATGTACCGATTTCTAATCGTTTTGTCACTCACGCGGGTACCGATCGCCTGACGCAAGCGATTTTGTAAGGCGCGGGTGATCACGACGCGCTCTCTTCGCACAGTCAAACGTATGGTAGCGGTCTTGCTGTGAGGTGGTTGCTCGATTTCTGCTAAATCCCCGTCTTCAGGTTATACTCCCAGTCTCTTGAAATCGATTCCAAGCATTCTGGATCGCTCGCCTTGAAAAGCCAAGCTGTAAAGCTACAGAACGCTGTGAATGTCCCTCTAGGATCAATGTGATGGCTCTAGTTGCTGTTTGCAGGTCCATAATGTCTTCGAATCCTCGGCATAGGGCTTTCAAAATGTTTATCCACGTTCTAAATTAGCAAATGTAAGACTGTTCACAAAAGAATCCACAATTTAAATCACTTAAGAATTAATCTTAGAATAGGGTAAATTCAAGGGGTTACAAAAAAAAATCAAATACCCACTTAAAAATTATTCAAGTGGTATCCTCACATTATGTTTGTTAACACTTCAGGAAATACCACACAAAAGATATGTCGTCTAAGAACGCTTTAAAATAATTAAATCAGTCCGGATGTTAAAATTTACAAGTGGCCCTTATTTTATTTTGACTAGACGCATTCCATAACCGTACTGCTTGAACTGTGAGAGATCTATCGTAGAACAACCCCAGTTTACTGCAACAGCTGTTTACCATATGAATGGATTCAATTTCCCCCTTTCGAGTTCACTGTAATCGGTTAAAGTGTCACAGTGAGGCGGTTAAACTAATTATAAAACACAACAGAACTGCCGCTGGCATCACTGACCCGACCCATATTCTGTCCACGACACCACTGTAAGTAGACCTTCCCTACGTCCCCTAGTCTTAAACTAAAAGGGAGTGTGAAGAGAAATTTAGTTTAATAGTAGAGGTCAGGATTTGTTAGTTTTGTTGTGTGACGTCTGTCTTACTCTGGTTTATTCCTGACGCGACCGCAGACTACGGTCCGTGTTTTGATTTCGTATTTATTTTTACACAATATTGATGCGCCACAACACACAGCGGTATAACGGTTTCGGTTGGCAACCTTGAGGTCTGGAGTTTGATTGCTAGAGTAAGGGAATACTCAGGAAAACAGCTCGGGAATTGATGTTAAGCGAGACACATCGTAGCTTCGTCGTCAGTGGCGTCACTATACCCTTTGGGGCCCGTGGCAAATTCATGAGATAGGGCCCTCCCTGTAAAGAAGCTCAACCAACGTTATAATTTTTTTTTACGGGCACTTCGCCCGCGACACTGCCGATTTCGTAATTTCTCCTACAAAATTGAATACTTTTTTTCGTTGGTCTAGTGGGCGAAAAAAGTTTGCATTTCTGTACTTATGTTAGGATCCTCCTGTGCTCATGGCCCTTTCAGGACGGGGGCCCCCTCCGACTGGGGGTCCGTGGCATTTTGCCACTCCTGCCACCCTATTATTACGCCACTGTTCGTCGTATTCTCATAGGAGGCCACGTCGTAACCTAACCGTAGGCCTCGTCGTGGGCCACGTTGTAGCAAGTGGCTACTCCAAGGCCTACGATGTGGCTCCGATGTGCACATCGTAGGCTACATCGTAAACCACGTTGTAGGCTTAGGCCACGTTGTAGGCTTTTATAAAAAGCGTTATTATATTCTTTCCTTAAATCTATGAGAAGACCGAATCGCAGTATTTAATGTTGGTGATATAAACATATGCATGTACCTATACCTACTTGATTTATTAACGTAATAATTGATATTATCTATTATTTCTGCTACTGTAGTAACGAATGCAACAGACCATTCACCTGTTATCTACGAACGTGATTAAGTACCTAAGTGTTAGGACTTAACTAAGATAAGATTGTTATTACTCATGAGTAGGGCTGCCATTTTATTGTAATTGTTGACGTTCAAAAGAGCCTTTTATGTGCCTTTTTGAAATAAATGCTTTGACTTTGACATTCCCTAATTTGCGGACTCCGGATAAAAACTTCAGAAACCTCGGACATTTTGGTGAAATAAAGATTTTTAGTCGAAACCACTCGAAAAAAAATTACAATAAAATAAAAACATCGTTAATTTTCATATTATTTTCTCTTTTTTCTAGCGAATCAAGTTGCCTCAATATAAATGAAACGCTTGATTTACTAATCAATCATACAGTATACACTCTACTGAGACTCTCAGAGTGTATACTGGTATTCTGGTAACAAAAATAATTAGGAACGCTCTCCTTTTTGGCATGAATAAAAATGTTAATCAAAAACAAATTATGAATTTGTCACAAGTGCACGGGTATATTTGCCGCACGGGTATATTTGCCGCGCGGCGAATTTTTAACTATTATTTATGCTTTAATTTATTGCAAATCATTCAAAGTCGAATTTGCCCTAACACAGAAAGTGTCCGGGTTTTACTCCGACACTATTTTAAAACCCTGCGCGAACGCTACCCGGACGCCTTCCAAACTAGGACAAATCCGGGGAAACCCGGACGGATGGCAGCCCTACTCAAGAGTCACTATCGGGCATACACTTCACTTTAAGTAGTGAAGTAATTGTATTATTATTGTAACTTGTCGAGTAGGATACTTCTATTGTTAACACATCGACAATGTTTTTGTCGCACATGTTATGGGCACGATTTCCCATCATCGGCAAAAATGACTTTTCAACAACCATTAAAACTTTCGTCATAAATGATAAAAGATTTTGGAACGAAGTTCCTTATCGCGCGTTGCGAAAGGGGTCTAGACGGAAAAAATTAAGACCAAAAGTTGGAACGACACTTTTTGCTATAGTTGTAAGCCGTGCGGCGTGCGCGTGTTTCTCTATCTGTCTCTCTCTCTCTTATAGAAAGCAAGCCAGTTTTTTTTGTGTGTTTTTTTATTTGTTAATAATAAACAAAATATTATTATAACTTAAAAAAAATAAAATTTTATTACAATTCCTTCACTAATAAATCGAAAGGAACTTCGTTCCATCCGGGTGTCCCTTGACACCTCTCGAGTTTTTTATTTTTGTAAGTAGGTTTGTACAAACACTTTTACACGTCAATCATATTTTTAAAACTATGTAGATGAGGGCGTTTCCGATCTGACTACAAAGAGAAGAAAGGCCGAAACAAACTCGGAGGTCACAGTCTCTTTAAAAGTCCAGACATAGTCTTGATCAGGGCCCGTATTCCCGTAATTTAAAACGTTCAAAATCTAGTCGCAGTGTCATCTCGGCGACAAACAAGTGTCAAAAACTTGTCAAAATGTAGGGAAAATAGACGTATTTTTGACAGATTGAGATTGAGATCAGACTGTGAACGTTCTTAAAATTACGAGAATTACCCCTCAGATCATGTGAAGACCATGTAGATTTGTGTCCGAAATAGTCTTTTGATGAAAGAACAACACAGATTGAGTGGACCGATCCAGTCAATGCACGCATCATTCTGTCAGTAATCATGCAACTCAACTCAGAACTTCATTACCTACTTCATATCATTTCAAAATGTTCACGTTTTTTATACAAAACAGGAACTTTTGTGCAAAATTTCACGCTTCTAGACCCAGTCATTTAAGCTGTCTGTCAGTAAATCAATGTTTTTGAGATTTTTATTAACTATGGTGCGTTTGTTTAGGTGATTAAAAAAAGGTAAACAATCTTGGTATGTCTTTTTTATCTAAAAGTTGTTTAAAAATTGTATCTAAAAATGTTTACAATTAGGTATTTACCTAAATTAATGTTAGGTAATAAACTAAATTTAATTATCCTTCGTATGCATTTTATACGACTACTTTAATATAAAAAGACATACCAAGATTGTTTACCTTTTTTTAGTCACCTAAACAAACGCACCATAGAAGATTACGTATAATATTTAATTACAGCAATATATTAGCTGAATAAGTGCCTAATCAAACTCAATTTTAAGTCCCCGTTGAGTCTGAGATGATCAACTAAAATGCAAATGCTTGTTTGCTTTTACAGCAAGAAGGTAGCCCGTTATACAGAACTGATTTATAGTGACTAGTTATCAGTGACATCACGAGGTGCCATTCTCCGGTAATGAGTGGAGCGAATCAGTCTCAACTCGGGTTAAAAGGTCGCGACCGATGACCAGTAGTCACTCCATCGACCTGCTCTAAAAATATCACTGTTACTCTTTAAATAAATTATACGAGTAATTATAGTCGTAATTAGCATGACTGATAAAGTTCTTACCAAGGGGTATAGTGATATCCAATAACTGGGTTGCGGAGGTCAGATAGGCCCATGGTTCCCGCATTGTCGAGGCGGGGGGGCTCAGTAGCCGTGGCGAGCTGAGCCACGGTGAAGCTAAGAGGAACCCCAGCGGGGGCCGCTCGTCCGGGCTGTGCGGTTTAGCCCGACGTAGCGGCCCACGGGTGGGTTGCGGTGCCGCTTGCGCGACATCGTGACCTACCTGAGGCGGGCCGCGATGTCTCCCGTGAGGGAGACATTGCGGCTGAGGACAGAGGCCGCGGCGGGAGGGGTTCTCCCTTCCTTCCGCGGCCTTGACGGGGCCGCCACCGTGAGATGGCGGACGCGGCGGGGCCGCGGGGGAAGAAGAGTGTCGGTGTTTCGTTGCCGCTCTCCCTATCCTCTGCGGCCGTAGCTCCCCCAACGCGGGGGGGCATGCGGGGCCTGCCTCTTAGGCGGGCGTGGAGGCTAGCAGGCAACGGGTGCGGGGGCTCCGTTGCCTGTTTTGCACAGGCCTCCACCTTGTGGGTCGGGAATGGCCAGGTGTTCCCGGCCATTCCCGTGGCCCCCCAACCTGGGGGGCATGCGGGGCCCGCCATACCATCTTGGCGGGCGTGCGCCGGGAGGGCCGTGGAAGTTATTGATTTCCCATAGCCCTCCCATTACGGCGTTTGTAGGAACACCGCTGAGTTTTAGTGGGTATACTGTCGTTCCGACAGGGAGTCCCACATACCCCGTCTCGGTCCCCCGCGAGACGGGGATGCATAAAGCATTTCTCAGCGAGAAAAAAAAAAAAAAAAAAAAAGGCCCATGTAAAATACTGGTATTCAGCTGCTCCGAGTAGACCGGAAGCCGACCTCAACATAATTGGAAAAAGGCTAGGTTGAAGATATAGGATGACTGATAAACTTCAACATCTTTGTAATGGGTACAGACAAACAGTCTGAATGTAGTTAAAGTCAAAGTCAAATCATTTATTTCAAATAGGCACATAAAAGGCACTTTCGAACGTCAAAATTTAAATTAAAATAAAATTGATTCTAGTCGCCCCTTCCAAAAGGTAGTTTTCGTATGGAGAAGAATGGGCAAGAAACTCCACCGTTACTCTTTTAAAATGTTTTGCAATATTTTGCATACATTAATTATATAATTATATGTGAAGACGATGCACCTAAACATAAAATTACTATACCACAATAGGTAAAAGAATTAAAATGAATTAATGAAACCATGACATATAAATTGACTATGTGATAGGTACATGGTGCTCACATATTTACAAACATTCCAAAAAAACGCAGTGATAAATGATTTTTGTTTTGTAGGTTTGTACAAAAGCTTTTACACGTCAATAACACTTTTACACGTCAATAAGTAACCGCTGAGTACATCATAAAAAAAGTCAGCCTCTCTTCGCAGCATATACACGGTCAAATTAAATTAGCTAGCAAAACTTTGCAAATATGATGGATATCGATGGACACCTAAACACGATAAAACAAACAGAAGAAAGAAGTAAAAGTTGAGTAGAAAGTTGAAGTATTTTTAGGGGGTCAACGACCGCTGGTAGTATTATCAAGTGTGAGCTAATAAAATCTGTTTTCTTTTATTTTACCGTAATTAAATATCGATACTAAGCACGTCTGTGATGTTTTGTGTGTTTTCATTGTTTTGTTGGTATATTGACGTGTGCTATCTGACATAATTAATTAATTATCCTATGTACTTCCTACTAATATTATAAACGTGAAAGTTTCGATGGATGGATGGATGTTTGTTACTCTTTCACGCAAAAACTTCTGAACGGATTTGGATGTTTGGCACACAGATGGTTTATAACCAGGATTAACATATTTATTACTGTACAGACGCCAGCAGGTCAAGCTACCCGAAAGTGTCAAATTTTTCCAATTAACCTTGAACCTTAATGCTTCAGAAAGAAAGTTGAAAATCTATTAATGAAATTTGACAGATTGTAGTAGCTTGATGTGCTGGCGTCTGTAAATACCTACTATTGTATAGAATGAAGTTCTTCTAACTGAACAGACATCTGTACTGTTGGTGAGTTTGTTGCGCCACTTCTTCCCAGTTGAAGCACTAGGAAGTGGTGAAGGGCGGACGTTCTGGGGGACTGTCTTATGTCGTTCAAGAAGTTCTGATTCTCAGCCTAGTTTCAATCAATGGTCTTTGATTTTGCCTTTTTTTAAAGGCTTTTAAGTTGGTTTTTTTTTCGTAAATCAGTTTTCTTACGATGTTTTCTCTCATTCACCATAATTATACTCATAGCTATACCTAGCTAAAATATTTTTCGATGGACAACACAAAGCCTTACCTAACCTAACATACATTTAGGATCACGCCACAATCACGCAACCAAATATATTATCTACTCAAAAACAATCAAAGCCCTTATCAACGTGTACTGATAAGCAGATAATTCAGTAGATACCTACCCATAAACAAAACTAAGATATATTTTTTGATACTTGTAACATTTTCGTTGGGTCATTTCAGGGGTATCCCCGCCCACAAATACCATTTACCTTGACTTTCAGATTGCGATTCGTGATTACGCTTGATTAGCATATCGATAAGCAATCTTGTAATGCTTTTTGGACGATTATAATAATTTATGGTCATGCAAGCGTCTGGTATGGCCGGAAAATATTATATTCGATTTTCTGTACCTAAAGTTAAACTTTGCTTACTAACTTCAGTCTTCGGCTGATTGCTCTTCATATACTAAAGATTTTAGAGTGCATATTAGTTAAACCACCATACAAATTATCCAAACTAATATTATAAATGCGAAAGTAACTCTGTCTGTCTGTCTTTCTGTCTGTTTGTCTTTGCTTCACGCCTAAACTACTGAACCGATTTGTGTGAAATTTGGTACAGACATAGTTTGGAACTTGAGAATGGACATAGGATAGTTTTTATTGCAAAAAATAAAATAAAAAATAAAATTTATTCCGGACATACAGCGCCATCTATTGGTCAAGAGTCGGCATCAATTCAGTACTGAAAATTCATCGGAAAAATGTAAATAAATAGTAAAAAGGTATGAAAATCCAAACTAATCTGCCGGAAGTCACTATTCCACGCGAACGAAGTCGCGGGCAAAAGCTAGTAATAATATAAATGCAAAAGTAACTGCGTCTGTCTGTCTGTTACTTTATCAGCTTTAGTGGCTGAACAGATTTTTATATAATTTGACACACAGGAAGACCATGACCCGGGTTAGGATATAGGATATTTTTTATTCCAGTAGTATGTTCCTGTTGGATAATTTCCGACCTCCACGCAGGCACAGCTGTGGGCAAAAGCTAGTTCTCTATGTTCTACACTGGCCTGCAAAACTAAGTATCACACTTTTAAAATTGGAATAACTTTTTAAGTACACAAGACATAATTTCGAAATAAAAACGACTCGAAAAAGAGTTTAATTTTGTATTTAAAAACTTTATACTCGAGAACCTTCTTTTAAGAAATGGATGAAAAAAGCTTTAAAAACAAAAATAATCCTTTTCGAATTACAATTTTACCATTCATTTTTTTGTTTCTGTATTTGTTTTCAAATTTTTTCTTGATCGATGAGTCTGTTACAAAAGCTAAGTTAGACAACAGAACATACATTTTATTTATCATGCCTCATTAACCTGAAGAATGTGCTAGGAACATGACTTTTCTGGAACTAGGCATCAGTATGCGTCGTACTGCAAGAATGGTGGGTGTGACGTTACGAACGGTACAGAATGTAAAGCGAAAGTACGAAGAGACTGGAAACCATCTGAGGGAGACCTTATAATGGCAGACCCAGGTGAACTAGTGCCCGAGAAGACCGTTATATTATTTCCACTGTGTTGAGAAATCGCCACCTTAATGCAGTGTTGAAGTCCAGCAACAGCTTCTTCGGACCCAAAGGGACTACATTAATGACAGTACAATGAGAAGAAGACTTGCTGAAACAAAACTAAAACAATGGATAAACAATGTTAATGGGTATAACTTTAAAAATAAAACAATGGGTGTGTGAGACATCATCGAAGTTTTTAATTTGTTTACAAGGCCTTTAGATGCCATTATATATGGAATATGACGACCATGCTCTCAAATCACTCGTGCAGAATGTCCAATATGGCATGAGCTGTGTGGCACGTAGCGCCGTCCTGTTGAAACCACATGTCGTTGGTGTCCATATCATCCAATTCACGCCAAAAAAATTGGTAATCATGGACCTATAACGCTCGCCGTTGACGGTGTAGGCCTGGCCAATGTTGTTCTCAAAGAAATATGGACCGATGACGCCGCCGCCCCAAAATCTACAATAACAGTGACTTTTTAAGTATGCATTGGACGCTCTTGGATCTCATGTGGGTTGGTATCATCACCAATGGACTCCAATCCACCACACTGCAAATAGTCCTCTCGGTAGGACGATTATGGCGACCGTAAAATGGACGATGCGCGCGGGACGCTGCCCGAATAGAACACCCATTTTGATAAAACCATTTTATCATTTGCACGTGTTTTTGAACGCCATATCCATCCATGGTGATTTGACAAAACAGACTGAATAAATGACAGCCCATTTGACAGATGTAGCTTCAACAATATGGTCGCTGTCAAAGTTCGGAAGTCCCTATTGGAACACCCTTTATAACTTCAAACATATTTTCTTTGGTTTATTTTCAGTACAGACGCCAGCAGGTCAAGCTACCCGAAACTGTCAAATTTTCCCAATCAACCTTGAACCTTAATGTTTTAGCGATAAAGTTGAAAATCTATTAAAGGAATTTCACAGATTGTAGTAGCTTGATGTGCTGGCGTCTGTACAAAAAAATAACATCCCATTTTATAGGAAAGGTAGACTTGATTTCGTCAAAATGAAATTACAATTAGAATCATGTTGAAGGATAAAGCTAATCCATTGCTTCATAAATGTTCGAAAAAGTCAGCTCACCAACGTAAATAACGCAATGACTGTTGTTGAACTGTCAACCAACTGGAAGCTCTATAATGGAGTAGCATGTAGCAATCATCAAGTACGTGTTAGGGCTATAAGAATGTATGTAGGTACAGTTCGCACCTGTTATTATTGTTATGATTCCCTTAGCAATTTACATACAAAGTGACCCATTGTTATAAGTCGTAGGAAATGCGTCGTAGACCACATGGAGGAGTACCTACATAAGATACGCATCTTGACAAAAACAATAATCAAACGATCTGAAGGCAAATTCTCGTAATTTAAAACGTTCAAAATCTAGTCGCAGTGTCATCTCAGCGACAAACCAATGTCAAAACCTTGTCAAAATGTAGGGAAATTACACTCGAGAGCAATTAATCCGGGTCACTTAAAGAATGTTAAAAATCTCGGAAACTAAAAATGATAGGTTAATGCAATAAATTGTATTTAATAGACAATGTAATACTCCTTAAATGAAAGTAAAAAAAATATGAGTCACCATACATTTTATTAACACAAAATTACATAAAGAAAAAAACTGCTGATCTCTCCTTAAAACAAAAATAGGAAACATGAAATTTTTGAACTTTATTACGATTTTCTTGAATTTTAATACTTCGTATTGCCTCCTCGTGCTTCCATTACTGCGTTTACGCGGTTTGGCATGCTGTACACCAAGTTCCTTATACGATTTTGGGGAATATTCTCCCATTCCTCTGTGAGAGCAATTTTGAGCTCACGAAGCGTGATTGGGGGAGGGTTTCGTTGTTTTACGCATCTGCCTAGCTCGTCCCAAGCATGCTCGATCGGGTTGATATCCGGGCTGCGCGCTGGCCACTCCATACGAGTAATGTTCATCTCTTGAAGGCATTGTCATGCATAAATATAGCATCCTCACCTAAATTGACCATAAATGGACCAACGTGATCATTGAGGATTTCTTCCACATATCTTACGCTAGATAAAGAGCCGTTTTCTATGATCACCAGCTCTGTGCGACTTTCAGAAGAAATTCCGGCCCACACAAGTACAGACCCACCACCGTAGGCTACTTTTTCTTCGATGCATGCTTGCTTGAATCTTTCCCCTGGTCTTCGATACACTCTGTGTCTTCCATCGTGCTTGTAGAACATAAATTTTGATTCGTCGGAGAACATAACTTTTGACCAATCTTCAATACTCCAATTTACGTGGCTCTGGGCATATCTTAGTCTTGAAATACGATGCCCACGCTCCAGTTTAGGGCCGTTTGCAGGTCAAAGGGGTTTTAAGTTAGATTCAGCAAGCCGACGTCTTACTGTCCATGCACTTGGGTTACTTCCTCCGAGGCGTCGAAACTGATTTGTGAGTTCAGTTCCTGTGAGAAAGCGATTTCGAAGCATGGTGTTCACCAAGTATCGGTCTTCTCGTGCTGTGGTATACCTGGTTCTGCCCGTTCCTGGTCTGCGTAGGTTAGAACCAGTTTCTTCGTAACGTCGGAGAACTCTTTGTACTGTTGACAGCGACACACCGACAGTCCTGGCTGTATCGCGCTGACTCCGGCCGGTTTCCAGCATTGTAAGTATTCTGGTGCATTCTTCAGGCGTAAGCGACATAATTTCAGCTTGAATAATGAATATAGAGCACTATCAACATGGTTTATGTACCCACATAAATGACAGATTACAAACAAAAGCAAAACCAAATGCTGTAATTTCGTAGTTCGAAAGTGGCCCTTTTTCAAATTTGATTTTTTTATTATATAACTTTACATTACCTAAGAAGTTTTAATACCTTCATTTAAGGAGTATTACATTGTCTATTAAATACAATTTATTGCATTAACCTAGCATTTTTAGTTTCCGAGATTTTTAGGATTCTTCAAGTGACCCGGATTCATTGCTCTCGAGTGTATATTGTGTATTTGTGGGAATATTATAGATAGGCTAATTGTGATAATTATGTATGTAAAAAGGTGAAGTATAGGCAATAAAACAAGACGTCGGCGTCGATAAAGACTTCAGTTATAAATAAACAACATTATAAACATACGATCGAAGCAAGCTAATATCTTATATATATGTAGGATCAGGAGTGCCGAGCGGTATATACATCGTCAGGTTTTGGAGTTCCCATGTTATTGTGATAAACAGAACGGTCTAAACAGTTACAGAGAACTAATTAAAATTACAGTACACAAAAAAATACACTAGGTATACAAAAGACACAATAATGGGTAAATATTAAAAACAGTTAATCGAACAAACCCTTTAGGGTCACAGTTCGTATAGTGGCCAAGCCACCCAACACAAAGTGTATCTACTCGCTATTTAGCAAGCCAACACAGCTATGTAAATATACAGCAGCGCTGTACCAGGTAAACCGACAGTTTTGTTGGGAGCAGGTGCTCTGTATTGAGTCGAATCCGAAGACCGACTGACGAGAAAAACGAGTGCACGCTCTTTTATAGGATGATCGACAATTCTGACCAATGACGCACGTCAAGTGTTTACTTGATACAAAACACTAAAATACGCTAAATCTAATAAGACTTGCATTATAAAGTAATCAAATTATGTTTCGATTTATAAGACAATAATTGATAGTAAAAATCACGTAAATTGATAATAAACACAACTCATAACAAATTCTGTTGACTACCCACAATTTTAATTTGACAACCATCTCCGACATATAAAATTCTCGTGTCACAATGTTAGTTACCATACTCCTCCGAAACGGCTTGACCGATCCTCCTCCGAAACAGATTAAAAAACATTGGTACCCTTCTATCACCAACCCCTGTTTTTAATCGCAATTTATATATTATTCTGTTCCATTCACAGATCCGAAATCCGAAGAATATAATAATTAATGTATAGTATGTATTTTTTTTTTTTTTTGAGGATGGGAAATCATCAAATTAATGACTCCTCCCGCTTTGGGTGGAGCAGAAGGGAGTGTCAAGGTATAGTATGTATTAAGAAGGGTTTTATGACATATAAAGAAAATGATGTAATTAATTAATGTTGAAATTTCTTAATCTCACTGACATGGCAACACAACACTTGACTTTTAAATTTGGTTCTTTGCTTTTTCGTACAATTATTTAATTTAATACAATAATTAATTATTCATGACATACATTTTGACATTAATTAACTAATTTACTAATCAATATAAATTAATTTTAAAATCAATAGATTTTGTACAACTTTGACATATTTACGCATCATTGTTATGGTAGAATGTGACGGGATTAGAATTACTTTACCACCACTATGTAACCACATTTCTTGTGAATAAATGAATGATGATGATGATATGTATTTTTTAATGCCAAATTATTTAAAAAAAATGTAAAAAATAAAATGTTAGGGGTGGACAACCCTTATCACTTAGAGGTATGAAAAATAGATAGTAGCCGCTTCTCAGACCTACTGAATACCCATATAAAATTTCATAAAAATCGGTCAAGGGTTCATGTATAGTTATATCAATCAATCAGTGTTTTACTTATTGGAGTAGGGTAGGAGTAGGTTAGGAGTTGGGAAGGAGTAGGGTAGGAGTAGGTTAGGAGTAGGATAGCAGTAGGGTAGGAGTAGTCTAGGAGTAGAGCAGGCGTTGGGTAGGAGTAGTGTAGGAGTAGGGTAGGGGTAGGGTAGGGGTAGGACACCACGCGAACGAAGTAGCACCACGCGCCAGGCAGCTAGAAATAATTTATATGACAAAACAACGTTTGCCGGGTCAGCTAGTAAAGCATAAAAAATGGTACGGTTGTAACCTTATTTCTTGGGAGTGATATGAAGATTCGAATGACGTTATTGCGACGCACGCTATTTCGAAAAACTTTACGAGTGGTACGCCAGTTCGATAACACATTAGGTCGAAAACTGTTATATCGAATGACGTTATTGCGACGCACGCTATTTCGAAAAACTGTTTGAATGGTACGCTAGCACGAAAGTCTTGGTATCAAAATCCACTGTTGCGAATAGCTTATTCCAATCTGAATTTGTCTGGGGATCGAACTCGCGACCCCGATAAAGCCTTATCTTTGTATTGGGTTTGGGAAACAAGAGCCATGAGAAGTATCATGGCTTCTGGCTTCTCATGGCTCTTGTTTCAAATTCAGATTGGAATAAGCTATTCGCAACAGTGGATTTTGATACCAACACTTTCGTGCGAGCGTACCATTCAAACAGTTTTTCGAAATAGCGTGCGTCGCTATAACGTCATTCGATATAACAGTTTTCGACCCAATGTGTTTTCGAACTGGCGTACCACTCGTAAAGTTTTTCGAAATAGCGTGGGTCGCAATAACGTCATTCGAATCTTCATATCACTCCCTTATTTCTTATATCTATGGTTGTAACACTATGGGCTGATATTTCCAACGCCAGATAATTTTATCGGAGGAATAATTTTGAATTGTTGACAGTTCTTCGATACAAAAACTGTCAAACGTCAATTTTATTCAAGGAATAAAAGTTATCTGGCGTTGGTAAAATATCAGCCCTAAGATAATACATACAACTTCTTAGCTTATTATCTTCTTCTTCTTGAAATGTTGATAAGTAGTGTACTTATAAATTATTTGGCTCTATTTAGATCACAAGTAAATGTACCGTGTGCTACTTCTGTTGCTGACCATCTTCTGGCCAGCCTTTTGAAAACTGTGTTGGGGTTGGCTTCCAGTCTAACCAGATGCAGCTGAATACCAGTATTTTACATGGAGTGACTGCCTATCTGACCTCCACAACCCAGTTACTGGGCATTACAATACTCCTTGGTAAGACTGGCTGTTAGACTTTCGGGCTTCTGACTACCCGTAACGACTGTCAAGGGATCCACGAATGCAAGCCGGGACCAACGGCTTAACGTGCTTTCCGAGGCACGGAGGGTCTCGGTATGTAAAGATGGTCACCCATCCACTGACATACCGCGGCAAGCGTAGCTTAACCTGATCGATCGACCTGTGCAGCTGTTATTATTAAGTCACGGGCCCCTCACTTTTGTTATACGTACCCCGTACGATAAAATATAACATGAACGCCCGATTCTGACAAACGTTTCTGAGTTTGGGAGACCAAAGATAGAAATGTTTGTTTCTTTTTTATGTTTTATAAACTAGTGCTTGACTGCGATCCCGCCTGATGGAAAGCAGTGATGCAATCTTTGATCATGTCTCTGACTTTAGTCTCCTTCTAGAAGTCAATGACAATGAGATAAGTAATAATTACAAAGCAAAATGCACTTGAACCGACTTGAACTTGACCGTATCTTATAATATATTATTATTTTCAGCCAGACTACAATTTTATTGAACGTCCGATCTTTTCTGAGGAAAAACTTCACTTTTATTTTCTAAATTCCATTTTCCGGGGAAAAGCATACCGCTTTTTTTTCTAAATTCGATAATTACGCCAGCAACAGCTTGAAAACGTAAAGGAAGAGCAACGCCGGTTGCGCTACGTTTCCCATTGGTGTAGCTAGAAACTTTGTCTAGGGGGGGCAGATGTCCAGCTGAACTAACCACAGTCATCTAATGAGAGATCATAAATTACACCTCGTAATAAATAATTAATCCCACCAATAACATTTCATGCAGAGTAGGTTGCTAAGACTTAAATAACTCTTTCACTATTAAAAAGTTATCAGAGGGGCTAATTCTCGTAATTTTAAGACCGTTTCAGTCTGATCTCAGTCTCAATCTGCCAAAAAAATACTTCTAATTTCCCTACATTTTTACTAGTTTTTGACATTTGTTTGTCGCTGACATGAGACTGCAACTAGATTTTGAACGTTTTAAATTACGAGAATTGGCCTTCTGATCTAATGTAGAGGCAAGCCCTTTCTACAAACCTGAAATGACCCCCAGCTACGCCCATGCGTTTCTCCCTTAGTCGAAGACAATGTAATACCTAAGTAGATAATTATTAAATGTACTTAGAGCAAATTGATCTTGAACTTGACCATATCTTATGTCATTCCTTACAGCCCAGACTACAACCTTCAATATAACGGCCGTTCTTGTTTTTTTGATAAATTCATTTGTTTTGCCAGTAACGGCTCGAAATAGGTCATCCCCGGATGATAATGAGTATCATGAGATCACCGGACGCACATTCTCCTATTTTATATTAGTTAAATTGACGGCACACGGTTGCCACTTGCTCCGTGGAACTGACGGACGGTAGGGATGTGACATGCTCATTGCGATTACGGATAAGAAAATAAAATATACGATTTATTAATTTAATGTTTATTTTCAAACAAGATATTTAAGTACTTCATTTATATGCTTATCATCAGCCTATAGCAGTCCACTGCTGGATATAGGCCTCTCCTATTGCACGTCATTCAACCCGATTTTCGGCAACTTTTATCCAGCTGCTAACAGCCAGCCTGCGAAGATCATCGCTCCACCTAGCCTGATGGCGTCCCATTTATAAGCTAACAGCCTTAAATTAATAATAAAAAATTAATGTAAGTATAAAGAGTTCGAAGGACTGGCCCACAATCGCAGTAGACCTGAAAATGTGGAATGAGGGAAAGGAGGCCTTTGCCCTGCTGTCGGACAACACAGACTTATAATAATAATATTAAACTTGTATAAAAAGGAGGAGGGGAGATAATTTAATTTGTCAATTGTAGTGACATGTTGCTAAACTATTTATAATTATTATTATAATCATTTTCCTATTCGCGCGATAACTTTATGCAGAGTTGTAGTAGTAGGGATGTAGTGTAGGCATAGTATCTAGGTACCTATTGCATAAGGTTGACATGTTACTTGAACTTACAATTAAAATGTCATTAATTAGTCTTACTTCTCGGTTTTATTTTCACCTAATATAAACAAAATCACAAATTTGGCAAAATGCAACAGAGTTCATCTGCTCTGATAATCAAATGAAATAAGAAAACTTTAAGTTAAGAGGTATTGAATACGCTGTTATCAGTAACATTTTTTTGTGTTTTCTTTTATAAGATAAACATGAAGTATCACTTTTCTATCTACAACTATTCCAAAAAATGTAATTCCTATCCAAACAAAATAATAGATATCCGACAAAATCCTCTATTTCCCAGCCCTACAAAGGTAGGTATACAATCAAACGCTGCAGTAGTCGCGACACGACCGAGCGCACCGCTCGTCCGGCCGGCAACGCGCCAAGTTACGTGATGTACCGAACTATATACGAACACACAACAATATAACAAAAAATAACACCCCCAGTGAACTAAAGTGACAAAAATACTAGTTCAGTGATAAACCGTCACCGGTAAGTCCCATCACTAGACGTGAAAATTATATTTACTAAAACGAAATACTTAATTCTGCTAACGATGTTATTTTATCAATAACACTAAACAGACACGATGACCTTTCGAAACTTTAGTGTTGATTTATTTAATAGGGCAACACAATAATGGCAGCAAAAATAACTTTAACTAAATTCAAGACCGCCTTATTAGTTAGTGTTTAACGCTATGCGTCCGTATCAATGGGAATTAGAATTTTTGATAACTCGGGAGTACTATTTGGATGGAGTCCAAATGTAAAAATACAATGCCTAACGTCTCGTTGCAAGTCTGCCTGGGAATTGGGCCTGATTGCCTGAGCTAATTCTTCCCTCCGTAGACGACCGGCCGTCACACAACTGTTCGAGTGCTGAACTATCGCCGTCCGCTGACACGATATGAGATCTGAGATGACACTCTGGAAGTTAGATCGCGCTAAAATAGTTTTGTTAGTCACTTGTTTGGCTTGTCGTATATTTTGTCTGGATTCACGGCATTTATTTTGCAGGTTATTTAAACTGCAATAGGTTATAAAAAAAGTATGTACCTAAGTCAAAAGGCAGCTTGTATGAAAACATTTAAAAACAAACGACAAACAACCCAGATGGAACCTTGGGAATTCCATTTTAGAAATGTTTCCAGTTAATTACTTTAATAACTTTTGTAATTGTTTCCAGTCAGCATTGCAAAAAAATTTATTTTTACCAAAAAGTTTAGCTTATTCTCTATTTGAATTAGTTTAAGTTTAAGGACAGTTTTTTATTTCACCACCACTACTCTCCAAACGGTGAAGGAAAATCAAAAATTCGAAGACATGTGACATCTGCGTGGTGGATTACGGCCCACTCCCTTTCACCGAGAGGAGGCCTGTGTCCACAGTGGGAACATTATAGGCTGATTACGAAGGACAGTTACACACCCATTAGATTGTTTGATTGCGATTTATATTTGGCGTCAAACAAATCATACAAGTGAATATCCAAACTATACAATACCGCAAACAACTACACCGCCGATTGGTCCAAGATCACGGCAGAAGATCATTCTCAGTAATGTATGGCCTGATCGCTGCCAAACTCGAAAGATTAGGTACCTACTAAAACTTACGCTTGGAGTCGCATCGGTTCGCGTCCGATTGTTTTGGCAAACAGCTGGCTCTATTAGAAGTCTATCTACTATAACTGAATAATAGAATTAATAACTAGCTTCGGTAATATTTTTAGCGTAAAAGAATTACTGTATTTTAATTTCAGTAGTTTCAATTTCTGAAGTCGGGAGGTAATAAAAGTGTTATGGGAAAAATTGTTGCAAAAGTCAGTTTTATTCTCTTAGGATTGTTTGTAGAATACCTGTTTAATATATTTTTAAATAATTGCAAACCTTGTAATGAATTGTATTCTAAAATCCATGCTTTATTTACTTATACATTATTATGTTCGTATTTCTATACAGGAAAAATTAGCAGGTAACTATAAATGTTATCAATGGGGAAACATTTATAGTTACCTTCCAATTTAATATAAAATAAGATAAGACAAATTTAGTAGCGTTGAAAAACCACCAATATGCAGAAACATAAATAACTAAGTAAATATACAAAAATGTACGTGAATACAGAAACAATGATAAAAAAAAACTTGAGAGGTGTCAAGGGACACCCGGATGGAACGAAGTTCAAAGAGACAGACAGAGAAACACGCGCACGCGCCGCACGGCTTACAACTATAGCAAAAAGAGTCGTTCCAACCTTTGGTCTTAATTTTTTCCGTCTAGCCTCCTTTCGCAACGCGCGATAAGGAACTTCGTTCCAAAAAACAATGTTTATTCAAACATGATAACGTAACATGTTATCAAATATCAACTTTGAACCTTTAATTATTTAAACAAATGACTGTCGGTAGCAGTAATGAATGACTAATTATGAACCTACCATGACGTCCATAGCGATACTATTTAGCATGCTATAAAAGTAACAGTGAGACAAAAGCATGCATTTTTCCAAAACGGTTATTTTAGTAAGCAACCTGCTTGCATGCTAATTAAACGAGGTTGACTGTCCAGCACCCTCATTGCGTAACACACGCAAGGATATTGCCTGTCCAATGCTTCATGTGTTCAAAAATGTGTCTGCTCAACAACGTAAATAACGCAATGAATGTTGTTGAACTATCAAAATGAAGAACATTGCTACTGTTATTGTGTTACGTAATTACCCCGCAGGACATTGGCAATATTAATTGGGAACATTGTTCCTATCACCAAGCTGATTATGCACACAGGAGATTAAAAAGACAGGATAAGATGACTGTTCTTGAGGGGCCCGTGGCTAAATAATAACAGCCCCACAGATCGATCGGTCAGGTTAAGCTACGCTTGCCGCGGTTGGTTTTTGGATGGGTGACCATCTTTACATACCGAGACCCCTCCGTGCCTCGGAAAGCACGTTAAGCCGTTGGTCCCGGCTGTCATTCGTGGATCTTTGACAGTCGTTACGGGTAGTCAGAAGCCCGAAAGTCTGACAACCAGTCTTACCAAGGGGTATCGTATTACCCAGTAACTGAGTTGTGGAGGTCAGATAGGCAGTCGCTCCATGTAAAATACTGGTATTCAGCTGCATCCGGTTAGACTGGAAGCCGACCCCAACATAGTTGGGAAAAGGCTAGGCAGATGATGATAAGATTACTGTTCTCCTGATACAACCAAAAGTTTTTACGATATCTATAAAAGCCCATGGCCCCCGTCGGTAGTGGCAGTATAGTAGATAGTTGTGTGAGAAATGATATGATTGAGAAGGAAGTGAATGATAGCATGACGATTGTATAATAATAGAAGTTTGTCGTCATTTTCACAATCACAGCGTTAAGTATAGTTTATCTCAATCTGCAAAGTCTATTTCCACTGGTGATGTCCAAGAAAAATTGCGAGATAAAATAAAAATCTCTGGGCCCATAACCTATAATAATTAAACGCTTGAGTCACAGACAGAACTAACTTTTTTATTTTAAACATATACATACGTACAGTATTACATAGGTATTTTTCATAGAGGACGCTTCTAAACTATAACCTATATTGACGATACAAAACAACAGGTTGACAGGAGAGAATAAATAAATATCCCTGGACATTTCACACAGCGCCATCTAGTCCCAAGCTAAGCAACCTAATGCTTGTGTTATGGTAACATGGCTGATAAACTACTTATATACATTTTTTTTTGTAAATACATACATATTATAGATAGAAAAACACCCAGACTCGGAACAAATACAATGTAGGTCATACAAATATTTGTTCCGTGCGGGAATCGAACCCGCGACACGCAGCGCAGCAGTCAATCGCTTAACCACTGCGCCAACCGTGCCTGATGAGAATGAAAGAAGAAAACGTGTTGCGCCGACACCAAGTAATATGGGACAAGAGCAGAAAGAGATAGAAAGATAGTATTTTTTTCCGGGATCTACAATGCATATAATCAGCCTGTAATGTTCCCACAGCTGGGACACAGGTCTCCTTCCTTCAATAGAAAATGGACCATAATCCACCACGTGGGCTCAGTGCGGGTTGGTGGATGTCACATGTCTTCAAATTTTTGGATCTAGGACATGCCGGTTTCCTCGCAATGTTTTCCTTCGCCGTTTTGAGAGCGGTGGTGATGAAACAATTTGCAGTAAAGCTGTCTGCTGCTGCCTGTCTGGGTTCAAACCTACGACTTACAACTCGCAAGCCGCGGCCGTTACCACGGGGCCACCACTGCCTCTCTGGATATACAATGAAATAACCTCAATAGTTACATTAAATTGTAAAATATGGTAAACAGGTATGAACTTTTACGAAAAATAATTTTGCCCGCGACTTCGTTCGCGTGAAGCTACTTTCTTTTTTTTCCGTAAGAACCTTCTACAAAAAATTAGAAAACTTAAAAAAAAAGATGGATGAAATCGGTAAAGTCGTTCTCAAGTTATGACGTGACCAAGGGAAATAGGGATTCATTTTTATATATATAGATTAAACAACTGGAAAAAAAATACAATCGTATAGCGAATTTTTCTGTGCGACCTACTAACACGATAACAGTACAAACAAAAACCACAGCAGTAAACTACTGTTTCACTGCAGTTCATAATGCTTATTTTCTTTTAAAACATAAAACCATATAACGTTGATATCCACGGTTGCTCAACGTTGATTTGCGATGACGGACGCGTTCGCGATATGTTCCTTGACCGTCAGAGACTGGTGTCCAAGATCATAGTACTTTTACCTAAGGTCCTTTATACTTTCCTTGGTGTAGTTTATTTCATGACCACTGCTCTCAAAGATGGTGAAGGAAAACATCGTGAGTAAACGGCATGTCCTGGGACCAAAATAATAATAATAATGAAAGAAAATATGAAAGACTAGCTGCGTCCCGCGGTTTCACCCGCATAAGTTTCGATCCCGTGGGAAAATCGGGATGAAAATGATCATGTGTATTAATCCTGGTTATAAGCCATCTGTGTGCCAAATTTCATCCAAATCTGTTAAGTCGTTTTTGCGTGAAAGAATAACAAACGTCCATCCGTGCATACAATTTTTCGCGTTTATAATACTAGCTGCGCCCCGCGGTTTCACCGGCATAAGTTTCGATCCTGTGAGAACATCGGGATAAAAAAGTATCCTATATGTTAATCCTGGTTATAAACTATCTGTAGGCCAAATTTCATCCAAATCCGTTCAGTAGTTTTTGCGTGAAAGAGTAACAAACATCCATCCATCCATACAAACTTTCACGTGTATAATATTAGTAGGACATGTGACATCCACCAACCCGCACCGGGCCCGCGTAACAGATTACGGCCCACTCCCTTTCAGAGAGAGGAATCATGTGGGAACATAATAGACTGCTAAGGATTACCTACAAGGTCATGTGGTTATAAGGTCCTAAGGTTATACCTACTTATACAGGTTAAACTCGGTCCTCTCAAAAGGAACGAGAGAACCCAATACATAACATGCTATGTAACATCTCTTCGGTTATTTGAAACATCAATAGCATGAATTGTAAGCAAAACACAAGTTTCATGCGCCGTCAGTTACAACGAACACAATACAATTGGTACATCCAATAAAAAAGTTAATTTAAAAAACTGCATTTTGTCTTTATCATAATGTGACGTCATTTCGCGCAGGTTTCAGATTACGTGTAATTGATAATCGTGATTGTGGCCATCGTAATATTTGCGTTGATGTCGTCATTTCTGCCACACTGTTCTTTTTCGGCGTATGGCCGAAAAATGCTAAATGCGTGTGTTATTCTGGCTTTTGTAACACCTAATGCAGCACCCTGATTACGTAACACACAATCAATCGGAATCTGAATAATTTTGAAGCAAATTGCTAATCCATGGCTTCATAAGTTCGAAAAATTTGTCTGCTCAACACGTAAATAACGCAATGAATGTTGTTGAACTGTCAAAATGAAACCGATTCCGTTTGATCGTGTTTTACGCAATTAGGGTGCAGTTCTATGAAGGTTATTCAGCCAAACCATCTAGTGCCTTTTTCTAATTATACAGGCTGGTAGGGACATCGATCCACAAACTGTCACCATGATTTAACCACATGATTTTGAACCCCCTAGTTACTGTTTTTTTTTTACCTCGCTACCTCGATGTCACTCACCTCCATGTAAAACAAATGCATGCTAATAGACATGAACGCACATGGCAGCCATCGAGGTAAACCCCAAAGCAGCCCGCGATGTATCGCAGTGAGATATCCTTCGGCATGTGCGTATGTGTCTATTCGCATGCATTTGTTTTACATGGAGGTGACATTGAGGTAGCGAACTAAACCGCGATCGTGAGGTATCGCATGGAGGCATCTTCGGCATTTAAAATGTCCTTTCCACTAAGCACTGAATGACCCAACACACGATATATTTTCCTCGCGCCACCTTTTGCACTGAATTTTAAAGAGACTAATATATGCCTTCAATGGATGCCTTTAGCATGTCATCGACATAGCTATTGACGCGACTTCAATAGTTTGAGTGCCAAACATAAATTTAAATGAAAGAGACGTGACAAATTGCTTCTAATATACGAGTATTCATCATGTTCATCGATACCTAGTAAGTCATATAAACAAAATGATTCAAATTGTTTTCGTAGTCGTCATGGAAATATGTATATTATCTAATAATGGTAGTCATATTTTATTCTATGAATCTGAAGACCTAGAAAAGTGGCAATTTCGCTTTCAAAGCGTTTTCTATTTCCAGAATGACTGTCGATAGAATTGACATGAGCTTTTCGATAACTTATGTCAGTTTCAGGCATTTTTGACTTATCCATAATCGCTATAGCTGGTAGAATGTCAGTTTGTGCAGATCCTCTAATCCAGGTCCAGCACCTTAATTGCGTGATACACTATTAATCAGAATCTGAACATTTTTGAAGGATATTGCTACTCCATTGCTTCATACGTTCGAAAAATTTGACAGCTCAACAACGTAAATAAGGCAAAAAAATGTTTAACTGTCAAAATGAAACCCATTCCTACAATTAGTGTGGTACAGACGCCAGCAGATCAAGCTAACCGAAACTGTCAAATTTTCCCAATCAACCTTGAACCTTAATTCTTTAGCGATAAAGTTGAAAATCTATTAAAGAAATTTGACAGATTGTAGTAGCTTGATGTGCTGGTGTCTGTACACAATTGTCGGCGAGAAGCACCCTGTACAGTCACGAGCCACTCGATATGTCAACACTTGGCAACTTTCAATTGCGATTTTTTTTTCATGAAATAACAAATGCAACGTTGAAATACTTCACATTACATAAACCTATGGGTTCGAAAATGCTATGTTCGTAACAACATATTTTTTTTTACAAAAATAAAGGAGTAAATCGCATTTGAATAAAGCAGTGTGTATACATACTTTTGCTCGTGACTGTACTTACACCCAGCGCACTCCAACATGTACAGCTAACCTTGCCATCTGGCCAATCTTTAATTCTATTCCTTATTATTAGGTAGGTATTTTTGTATAGGTTTGACTATGTATAGCTGCCGATAAGAAATAAGTTTAGTAGTCAGCTAACGGACTATTAAAGCGAAAGTTTGTGAGGATGGATGGATTGATGGATGGATGGATGTTTGTTACTATTTCACGCAAAAACTACTGAATGGATTTTGATGAAACTTTACAGTAATATAGTTTATACATCAGAATAACACATAGGATACTTTTTATCCCAATATTCCCAAGGGATCGACTTTTATGCGGGTGAAACCGCAAGGAGATGCTAATAAGGGCCATAATGCAAAGAATCGCTATATAATAATAATATATATAATAAAAATTAATCCCAATTTCCCTTGGTCACGTCATAACTTGAGAACGACTTTACCGATTTCATCCATCTTTTTTTTTAAGTTTTCTAATACTTTGTAGAAGGTTCTTACGGGGAAAAAATTGAGAAAGTTGCGCAGAAAATTAGAAAATTTAAAAATTACGCTTTACGCTAAAACCGTGGAAATTTGACACATGGGTAGACCATGACCTGGAGAAGGACATAGGCTACTTTTCATCCTGGATGGCAGACGAAGTCGCGGGCAACAGCTAGTACCTAATCTAATAAATATGTATCGTCCATTCGATTCGCGCCATCTTCCGCAATATTTTTATTTTAAATAGCAATTGTTTTAGATATTTCACGTAAAAGTTTTTCATTTGTAACTGCGAGTATCTATAGACCTAATGATGTTATTAATTGTATGGACAATGACGCATACTTATAAAATGTTTCATTGTATAGTTTGACATTGAGATAGACTCGTGATAGCACAAGTTTAAACCTTAGTGATTTTTGGTTGCTATTTTTTGTGAATAATCCTGTATTCTTTTGTATAAATGATAAATAAATTAAAAAAAAAAATTACCTAAGGAATACTTTTATTTCCAAGTTCTCCGAACAATAGGTTCACTTTCTGACTAACTGACCGACTATTTAAAATGTTGACAATTCAAAAGTGCCTGAAATGGTTTAATTGAAATAAATGATTTGAGTTTGAGTTTGAATATTTTTATTCCAGAAAGAAACATAGTTTTTGTTCGCTACGTTCCAACCTTTTGCCACTTCTCTTGCTAATTAATTGAGTTATGTCGCCTATTCAGTTAACTAATGTCAATCACCCTGCCCCCAGGCCATTGCATGCACAAGCTGGGTACCTACTTGATTAACATAACATTTTCCATAGCGCGTAGTAAGAAAATAAAATAGTATGAAAAATCTAACGCTCGCGTTTCGTAGTCCGAATAACTTAAACAAACGATAACCTTTAGATAATTCTAGCTTTCTTCTGGCAACTTATTTTTCATGTTTTCTGTTAAAGTTTCGCTCCACCCGAGAATTTCTTCTAAACAGTGGGTGCGTTTACAGATATAAATCTCTCACGTACAAACAGTATCTGTAGACCAAATAATTATCCCACCTGTGACCTAAATTAACGATCTTTTTCACAAGAAGATCTGTTGCTACTGAATTATTATCTCAAACGCGGAACGGAAGAGATTGTAAAATCTATTCATAGTCATCTACAAAACCTGGATACACAGATTACACATCTATAGTCATAAAAATAAAACCTAAATCCGATCCGATGGCACGCAGAGCGTAACTAATCGTAAGACTACGTAACGTATCGTACAGACGGCACATCAAGTTACTACAATCTGTCAAATTTCTTTACTTAATAGATTTTCAACTTTATATCTGAAATATTAAGGTTCAAGATTGATTGGGAAAATTTGACAGTTTCGTGTAGCTTGACCTGCTGGCGTCTGTACAAGACGTAGGTACTATTTCTGAACAAACATTTGCCTACAATCACACGCGTGAGTACTGTGGATTCCATACATATACGATTACATATCCACACTCATACGGCCCGTTCACACGGCAGCGTTCCGTTATTTTTACTGGGCCATTAATTTCTTGATGCAAATGCTACGAATGGTAGACGCATCGATAATTAATAATAATAATAACATTTTATTTCAGGTATTTAACCCATAGCAATTACAATAAAATTAATACACACAATAAAATCAACACAAAAATCTTCAAAAAAAAAAAAACAAAATTAAAATACAGAATTTAAATAAAAATTAAAACCAAAATGGACATCAAAATTAAAATTAAATCATAAAATAAAAACACAATTAAAAACAAAAATTTAAATTATAAAATAAAATAAACAATGTTAAAAATAAATAAAATAACAATCAGAAGTTAAAAACACAGTGATCAACACATTAAAAACCAAGCCTCACAACATAAGGTACACTAATTCCGGTCTTAACAGGTAGGTATACACAATTAAATACTTTAGTTACTCAGAGAATTGCCATGCGGTAAATGATAAATGTGCGATGCGAGATCTGTGGTGGTACTGGCCCAGTGATACCGGCCGCGACTTACAAGTGTAGGTTGTAGGTTTGAAGCCAGACAGGTGCTTTATTTTGTGTTAATTATTTCATCACCACTGCTCTCATAACGGTGTAGGAAAACATCGTGAGGAAACCGGCATGTCCTCTAGAACGAAAAATTTGAAGATATGTGACATCTACCAACCCGCACTGGGCCCGCGTGGTGCATTACGGCCCACTCCCTCTCACAGAGAGCAGTCCTGTGTGGGGAACATTATAGGCTGTTTATGTATGCGGTATTTGTAAACAGTCATTTGACTTTGAATGGTCGAATCCTTTACCAATAAAACAAAGAAAAGGGCAGATTTCTTATTTCCCCTTTTCTTATAGAATAGAATAGAATTTTATTTTGCTAATATGGGTAATACATAATAGTTCTTAAGATTACATTTAGCTCAGCCACATTTTACCAATCGGCATGCAAACATTTGAAATTATTTATATCACTATTATTACACTTATTTAGATCAATTTATAAATTACTATTATATAATTCTTAAATCATCAACTTAATTAAAAATATATGTTTGTATTAAAAGGAAAATATAAATTAGTATCATAAGATTATATATCATGTCATTACTATTACAAATATCATACCATTATCATTACATCATTTAACATGTAATTACTATTACAAATGTCATTATATTTCATCTTCTATCTTATCTTCTCTTATTGTTCTAGTACTGGAGAAAACTCTCCTGTATACTCTGTCAAACTTCTTCATCCATTCCGACCATATCCCAGCGAAACCTTCATCGTAAATTGTCTCCTAGTTTTTAATGAAGTCACCAAAAGAGATAAGATGGATGTTTTCGAATGAACTGTTGGTTTTCTATTAATTAAATTAAATTTTATTCGAAAACATCTATTTATTTATTTATCGAAAACATCCATCGGTTTCTGACTAAACTTCAACTACGAGTATATCCGACGACACTGGTTTCTTATCTCCTTTGGTGACCGTACCTAATAGGTACATACTTACTGCTGATACCCAACATCAAATTGAAACTCGGAGCATTTATTGAATTTACTTTTGACTAGTCAAGGATCAGATCATTCAAAAAGTTGAAGCTAGTTGCCCATTCCAAAGCGTAGTATGTTCCTATGGAGAAGAACGGGCAAGAAACTCCATGGATCATTCTGTTCTCATCTACATAGATTGATCGAGAAAAACAGGTTTTGCTGTGACTTTGTTGCTTTTTTTTTCTTATTAGTATTTGTATTGGTACGTATGGTACATGATTACTAGTTTATTTATTTATTTATAAGTATTTATTAGGTATGTTGAAACTGTGTGTGCTCCCCGTCACTTTTCCTTAAAGGTTCATTAGAAAACCAGCGTCAGACAGCATCTGTCTGGCATTAATGCTGAAATGAACCTTTTTGGCGCAGCCGTGAGGCACACACTATTGTTGTCTGAAACATTATTTTTTATTTTATTAATTTTTTATTTTATTAATTTCGTATTTTGTGTTTCACGAACTGTGCCCAAATAAACGCTTTTTCTTTCTTTCTTTCTGTTGATGGTCAAATTGACCAAAACATTGAAACAAATGGTATTTAGATAAAAAGAGAGCACTCATCTTTAACCATGGACACTTCAAACTTTGAGTGTTTACGTGTAAACACGTTACCGGTAAGTATCTTGATAAACTCGAGTACCAATAAAACTTTGTTTTATTTGGTCGTCATCGCTACAGACATCATAAATTATCGATTTACGTTATAGGTACGTATCGACTGCCGCAATCAATCTGTCCTCCATCCCCGAACCCTATAAACGAAATTTACCTGCAGCATAAGCACATCATCAGCCTATAATGTTCCCACTGCTGGGACACAGGCCTCCTTTCTTCGAGAGAAAATGGGCCATAATCCACCACGTGGGCTCACGCGGGTTGGTCGATGTCACGTCTTCGAATTTTTTGGATCTCGGACATGCCAGATTCCTCACGAAGTTTTCCTTCACCGTTTTGAGAGTATTTGGTGATGAAATTATTTACATAAAGTAAAGCACCTGCCTGGGTTCGAACTCACGAATACAACTCGTAAGTCCGATCAGACGGCAATCGAACACGGCCGGTAAGCCTTAAGTAGGCAGAGATAATTTACCACTCAAAGGTAAAAAAGAAAAAAAAAACAGATAAAAACTTGAGAGGTGTCAAGGGACACCCGGATGGAACGAAGTATAACTGGCTTGCTTTCTATAAGAGAGAGAGAGAGAGACAGACAGAGAAACACGCGCACGCCGCACGGCTTACAACTATAGCAAAAAGTGTCGTTCCAACTTTTGGTCTTAATTTTTTCCGTCTAGCCCCCTTTCGCAACACGCGATAAGGAACTTCGTTCCAAAGACAGATAAAAACTTGAGAGGTGTCAAGGGACACCCGGATGGAACGAAGTATAACTGGCTTGCTTTCTATAAGAGAGAGAGAGAGAGACAGAGAGAGAAACACGTGCACGCCGCACGGCCAACTATAGTAAAAAGTGTCGTTCCAACTTTTGGTCTTAATTTTTTCCGTCTAGCCCCCTTTCGCAACACGCGATAAGGAACTTCGTTCCAAAGACAGATAAAAACTTGAGAGGTGTCAAGGGACACCCGGATGGAACGAAGTATAACTGGCTTGCTTTCTATAAGAGAGAGAGAGAGAGACAGAGAGAGAAACACGTGCACGCCGCACGGCCAACTATAGTAAAAAGTGTCGTTCCAACTTTTGGTCTTAATTTTTTCCGTCTAGCCTCCTTTCGCAACGCGCGATAAGGAACTTCGTTCCAAAAAGATTCTCTATTCTTAGCTATGATTATTTTTCTCTACTTTTTTATAACAATAAATAAATAAAAAACGTAAAAAAATTACTTCCAGACCGAATTTCAGCCATGGCAGCCAATCAGCGTGGACTAGCCATCGACGCGGAAGATATCATAGTGCACAAGGCAGTGCGCAGACACAGGTGCACTATTTCCTCTCATAGTCCGATGGGACGGCAATCCGACACGACCGGAGAGAGATCAGGCGCAGGACCAACAGCTTAACGTGCTTCCCGAGACACGGGGTATCCACCGCCCACTTCCAAACTCCGGGCTGTTATTTAGAAATTCCTAATAGAAAAATCTAATAAAAAAACCCAACTGGGTTGTTATTGGATGTTTTGCATTACGAATTTCTTCCATTGTCGTGGTTGCAAGCGTAACTACTAAGCGTGGGATTCACTTCCCAGTTCGGGCAAACCAAGTACACACACACACACGTTGAAAATAATATCACTGTCAGTCTTACCCTCTGTAGCGGGATTGTCCGAAAGGGTTACCGCTGCCCTGGAACATAAAGGGCTAAGGAAGGAACACGGGTGGGTTTTGGTCAGTAAGAGTATGACACTCCCATCTGCTCCACCCAGAGCGGAAGGAGTTATTTGATGATTTCCCATCCTCAAAAAAAAAAAGGCTTAGGTACCCTCTAGGCCTGTCATGATATCTGTCTTTATTTAGAACTCGTCCTTGACTTTTTGCTCACCTGCACAGTCACAATTTCAGTGCCAAGGTAAAATAAGGGTAGATTTAAAATGTTAATTAGAAACGTGGCCTTGAAATTAAAATATCTACGTTTAGAAACCATGAGTGTTGAGAAGCGAAGCTGAAATAATTCAAGTACTTTAAATGTATTGTAGAATATGTAGACCAAACGTGATTTCTAGTGGTGCTTTGGCATTCATTCTAATGCTTGCCGGAGCACGCATGTGTAGTCATCGAATAGAATGGATTTGAACTGCTAAATGAGAATCAAATTCATTTAGGTACAATAAGAAATTCTTTTGAAATGAAAAATAGCTTTTGAATTTCTTAATTCAAAAGCTATTTATTAAATATCGTATCGTATTAGTTTGTCTAATGGTCACTAATGGTTATTTTTTTAGCTAACAGTTAATTATTTGACCATAAAAAAAATAAATAAAAATAAAAATCTTTTATTGACAGACTACATAGGCCCACATTGTGTTAGTGTCTAAAATTATCATAGAAACTATGTTAGTATAATACCTAAGAAACAAAAAGAAAATGGTGATAATGTAACCTTACCACGTACCTAACCACAGATAGCTTCACCCCGCCCCATGTAAGACATGAAGCTTGATAAAACTAACCTACCCATGGTAGGCCCATCCATTCCATCCATTCTATCATTAGCAATGATATTATATCATTAGAAAAACCAAAAAATTATTAAAAACACATTTTGCAAAAAATTTACCATTACTTACTATTTTTTTAACAATTGGTTCAGTTTAACTACGTATCAAAAAACCGGCCCTAAGAGTACCATCAAAATGTAGGTACAATATCAGTCTGAAGGTCTCTGCACACAGCGGGCGGGGCGCGGCGGGACGGGACGGCGACGCGGCGCTGGCGCGGCGGCAGTGTTCACACTGCGGGCGCGATCACGTCCCGTCCCGCCGCGCTTATCTTTCATCAAAAAGATGTTGAGCGATTCAGACGTGGAAACGCTATTGCTCTTATTTGCGCTAACTAAGAAAAAACAACGTAAACGGAAATGGGTGCATGAAATAAATCAAAAACGCGCTCGCGTCCCGCCTCGCCCCGCCCCGCCGCTTCTGACTTTTATTCCCGCTCGGCGCGACGGTTACCGTCGCGTCGAGCGGAGCGGCTCTGTGTGGCGTCGTCCGTAATATCTAGTACATTACAACTGCTCAGCGTCGCGTCGCCGCGCCGTCCGGTCCCGCCGCGCCCCGCCCGCTGTGTGCAGAGACCTTTAGAAGAAAACAAATCAGTGAGTGCAATCACAGCACAGGTGTAAGAGGGCTTGATCGTGTCTTTTACCACGGACAGTTCTTACCCAAAGTGGTCACAAATTGGTTAAAGACTATGATGCATATTTGCATTTCGTATCGCCTATCGTTAAAGACTATGATGCATATTAGCATTTTTGTAGAAGAAGAGGACAGACTGATTGTAACACAGGATTGTAAACACAACCACAAATACGTGATATCTCAAATAAAATTGTAATATTTCGGAGACAAGTAGTACATTGGACTCGGAGTGCTATAATAATAAAGATGTCGCAAGGCCACCAATGCATTATGTCTGGATGGCGGAGTGTCGGCATCCAAGTGCGTGGGTCGCAGTCTAGTCGGTAACGAGCATCAACTAGATGCACGCTGAAACTCTATACCTACGTGTGATAAAGCGCTAAGGACTGCCACAGATAATGATGTACTGCAGGTTATAGGCTCTCTTCTACATACAATAGTCGATTAATGCACGCACACATTCACAATGCATGCTCATACGAAAACGTGTGTTCACGTGTCGTGCAATTCCCTGCACAAAATTCCGTGTTAGTATCCCTGTGGGTGGGAGAAAAATCCTTGTAAGATCCCGTGATTAAAATGGGGGTAAAAGCTATGTGCAAAGTCATAATCTACTTCTAAAAAATCTACAACAGAACTCTTTTTGATCGAAGACCGAACTACATATTTGTACGTGTTGATCCATTTCTAAGCAATTTTACAACACTTTTAAATATAAAATTAGAGAAATAAAAAAAATAATTAATTAGTTAGATAAATTAATGGTTCAGCAAATTGACTGTCAACTTAAATTGGCCGTATATTCAAATCACAACTGTCATTAAAATGCCTACAACATGGCAAATTGGCGTAAAATATCAATTTGCTTAACAAGTTTCAAATTAAATTCAATGTTTCATCAACCAACCACCTACTATTGGATTTAGGTTAACACATGCCATTACTTAGCAAAAAGCCATAAAGAAAAAAAATAGAATTCATTTGCTTGACTGTACTTTTTTTTTCGTGAGGGTCTCTTAGCTGCGACATTTTAAAAGTTAGTGAAAAAACGGCGTAATTAATTGTTGTACTAATAAACAAAAATTTATGTGAGAAAATTATCACTATCATTAAAAGCGTTTGCCTCAATTGTGTTTGTCTAAGACCATTTAATTGGATAGACCATCTGGGAACGCGAAAAATAAATTCAACAAACAACATAATTCTCGACAAGTGGTAGAAGTCAATTGGAGATCAGGACTTCACTAATGAAGACCTCGTTTTGTTAATATTTTCAGTCAACACCATTCGATTCAATTTGCTTTGTTAAAATCTATTATTTGTTTGACATGGATAGATTATAAACTATCGAAAATGAATACGTTATCAATATAACGTATAAATTGTGAACTGTACCATACTGATTACGCAATCGTAATCAGTATGGTACAGTTCACAATTTATCGACAGCTTAAAATCTCACGAGATAAATTATAAGCTAAGTGACGGTGTTCACAATTTTACGGTGACACCACACTACACCACACACCATGGTGAGATTCATCACAACTATGCTTTAACTATAAGTAATGAAACTTTTATCAGCCTCATGATAATCACCATTCGATAGCCCTTATCCAAATTTATTTGTGGTCGGCGCAACATCTTTTTTTTGTTCAGTTCTCTATTAGTCGTCATCTCGATAGGTCACCCCCTTTCTAGCCATACCATCTTTCACACAGTCCATTCATTCTCCTAAAAAAAAAACTGTTTAAAAATCTCGTCCTTAATAGCCAGAATGCTGGACAGTGACAACAGTATTCTGAGGACAGTGGCGGATAGTATCTACTCTCCTATTCTGAGACGTTTTGTGGAGATGATGAACGAGTGAAGTACTTTCTCTTCGCTTGTGCGTCGTCCACATGAAGCGGTCTCGAATAAAAATGTATTATATAATATGGCACTAACATTAATTATAAGCAATTTACTAACACAGTGGATCTTACGTTGTCCGAAATAAAGAATTTATTATTATTATTATTCTCAGGATGGCCGAGCGGTCTAAGTCCATCCATTGTGTTAGAAGGGCCATGGGAAGGTTGGAGGGAGTCCATCCATCGTGTCTTTGGTCTTCCTCTCATCTTATAGCCATCACGATAATGGCAATAGCCGCAATAGGAATAAGCGTGTCATATGCAGGGCAAAGACAAAAGCCGAAATGCTCAGTTAGATGCATGAAATCGGAAAAGAAACAAAATATCTAAGTAATCATCGATGCTTGGGGAAGGCTTTAGTTCAGCAGTGGACGTCTTTTGGCTAAAATTATGATGGATGATTGATGGATAAATAAACAAGGCGTAATGAATTATAATGTCAATTATGCTATGAATGTATCAGATGCTAAGGCGATTGTCACACTGCAACGCGCCCCGTCGTTGTATCAGTTTGTATAGAAAACACAATCTGACCTCTTTTTTTAAATATATGTCTATACTGTTTGAGCATAGAGAGGGGCCCGTGGCTAAATAATAACAGCCGCACAGGTCAATCGGTCAGGTTAAGCTACGCTTGCCGCGGTTGGTCTGTGGATGGGTGACCATCTTTACATACCGAGACCCCTCCGTGCCTCGGAAAGCACGTTAAGCCGTTGGTTCCGGCTGTCATTCGTGGATCTTTGACAGTCGTTACGGTTAGTCAGAAGCCCGAAAGTCTGACAACCAGTCTTACCAAGGGGTATCGTATTACCCAGTAACTGGGTTGTGGAGGTCAGATAGGCAGTCGCTCCATGTAAAATACTGGTATTCAGCTGCATCCGGTTAGACTGGAAGCCGACCCCAACATAGTTGGGAAAAGGCTCGGCAGATGATGATATATCCTAACAAGACAAAGTACTCGGAAGAAGCTGATTACATCCAGAAGACCGTGTTACCTGACTCACAAATAAGATTTCATGTCCGCTTATGTCTCTTTGCATGGCTTCCACCAGATTATTCTTACCAGTTCGCACCGGTTGAACTTGAGACGTGAGGCGTCACTAAAATCTATGATCATGAAGATTTATGTTTTTATGGTGGAAACTGAACAAGTTCTTGATAAGAGTGTAATAGTGCCTATGACAGTGAAGGAAAACGTCATAAGGATGACCTGGAACCAAAAAACTGAAGACATTGTGATATCAACCAACCCGCGCTGAGCCCGCGTGGTGGATTAGGGCGGCCTGTGCCTCTTTGTCCCTCATCATCATGGAAACATTACAGGATGATTTTTAACGCTATGGTTTTTATGTAAATGGAACGAAATCTAAAAATGACATACATGCAAAGTTTCATTTTGTTACGACAATTAGAAGTCATGTTAAAATTAAGATTGCATTACATTGTTTGTTTGTTAGTTGCAAGGTAAGCTAATAAAACCGTGTTGAAAATTTAAAACTGAGATTTAGAAATCAATCTTAATCTGTCACAAACGAAACCAAAGTTAGCTCTTCTTTTTTAATGGACGCATGTTTATAACTAGTCTAGCAACCCCCTCTTAAAACAATTCAATAAATCTATCAATAACACCCAGTAGATCAAGTTCAATTCTGTTCATTAAACAATGACGTAGAAGGTTTCCATGTAAGTTTAGCTCTAATAGTTCAAAGATTAATGTTAGTTAAACGACGGTCGTTAGTACCATTTACCTCGACTTTCAGACGAAGCCTAGAATATTCTATGCCTAATATGTCAGAAAAGAAAGGTATAGGTAAGGCCTATTTTAATTCATGGTAGGTAGGTAGTAATTTAATTATAAACCAATGATAAGTTAGTATTTATTTTTTTACGTAATTATTTATTTATTTATACCGGGTGGCATACATTGACGCACAAATTCAGTTCATGATTCTGAACCCCTGCGGTTTAATCTTTCGTCGGATATTAAAAAAAATTGCTGTTCACTTTTCCATGAAATAGCTGTGTTTTTTTCTGAGGAAAAACTACGCTAGAAATTATTATTTAATTTTAGTCTTGAATCATGTACTGAATAAGGTTACAGTTTCCTCGTCGATATCGTTGATGCAGGCCATCCTATATATACCTTACACTATATCAACTTTTGACTACGTTGTATGGGTATAATTTATGTGCGTTTTATTTGTACGGAATGAACAATTTTTCTTTCTTTCTTTATTTTTCAGAACTAAGAATAGAGAATCTATTTAGTAAGGAAACCTTTGAGTGGTAAATTTTCTGCCTACTTAAGACTTACTGGCGGGACACAAGGTATTAAGTCCACCCACATACTGTTAATGTTACATCAATAAACTTTAAGTGAAAACAATATTAACTTAATTAGCCTAAGCTGGGTTTGCTTACACACAGTCTGACATTCCAATGAACTAAGTAACTATATATATATATGAGAAACCAGAACGGAGGACAAAAAAACGAGCAGCGTAACGTTATAGCTTTTTATTCTACACGGAACTAACTTTTAAAATGCACCGCCATGTGCTTTTATACCCCTTTACATTTTAAAAACGGCCACCAGGTGGCGTGCTAAGCAACTTCCAGAAATAAAATACTAAATATTATTTTATCCAGTTTGCAACGACTTCCGTTAACTAATCAGAGACGGTATTTTGAGCACCGGAAGTCAGTTGCAAAAAGTCTCAATTAATTACTTATCTCCTTTGTTGACCGTACTACCACTGATTCCAACTGCTCAGCATCAATCAAAAGGATTAAAAGTTAAAAAAAAACGTTACAACTCAGGTTTAATAAATGATCCAAAACTATACTTAGACTCTTTCGGCGATATGGTTTACAAAAGACCGACCATGAAACGTCCAACCCCGCCAATCAAGCTGTTAGCTACTTACCACGAATTTTTTAAATGTAACGATTGCTATCTGACCTTTAAAAACACAAATAGAAGCAGGCATAAAGGATTTTTTTTAAAGCATCAGTTGTGGCAACAGCTACAGCAGAGTATCGTATTACCCAGTAACTGGGTTGTAGAGTTCAGAGGGGCAATTCTCGTAATTTTAAGAAAGTTCATAGTCTCAATCTTTCAAAAATACATCTAATTTCCTTACATTTTTGACAAGTTTTTAACGTTGATTGTTGTTGAAATGAAATTGCGACTAGATTTTGAACGTTTTTAATTAAGGGAATTGGCCTTCAGATATGAACACACGGCAACACGACACTGCACGCTGCACGCTGGTGGGTTTACATGGAACGACCATATAAAATACTGGTATTTATGCATCCGGCTAGACTGGAAGCCGAGCCCAGCATAGTTGGGAAAAGGCTCGGCAGATGATGATAAATATGATGGGAAACCACTATTATTCATGTTTTGCGTCCCCTGGGAAGTAAACCCAGTGTAACTTGCAGATTATTTTTTTATTCACATTACAATCTAGCCTATTCGCTAATAAGTAATTTAAATATAACATAATAATATGATAAGTAACTATAACATTAAGTCGTCTAATAACATATTTCTTATGTATTCGGGGATCACACTGCTTACTTACTTGACACTTGTTTGTATAACAAAATGTATATAAGTAGTTTATCAGCCATCTTGTTACCATAACACAAGCATTAGGTTGCTTAGCTTGGGACTAGATGGCGCTGTGTGAAATGTCCAGGGATATTATTATTATTTATTATTAAGTTGTAAGACATTCACAATGGCGACTGTCTACCAAGCTAATACAATTTCTTGTACGAGTATCTAATACTTACTGGATGGCGTAAATTTTGTTACCACGGCATCTGGTTAATGGATTCAAGAGATGAAGGTGTTAACAAATCAAATACTCCTTGAATATCACGACGTAAAGCAGCACAGACTCAGGTCATGTATGAATGTATGATTACAGTATCCTGCATCCGTCAAATCAAGATCCTAGCCATATAAGCTGACTATTTAAAGATGACCCCTCGTCTAAATGTTAAAGTATGAAGATGTGGGGCAGTTAAGGTTGGTCGTGTTACCAGGCAGATTAGAGGCAATGTAATAGGCGGGAAGTGATACGTTGCTAGGTCAAGAGGGAGCACTGATGGCCATCATTGTAATAGTTGTTATTACGCAAATTGGACATGTTTTTAGTTAGTGGATTGGTAACTATGAGGTGATAGATGTATAATATAGTAACCTACTGCAAAAACTACTAAAAAAGGTACTATATTATTGACATGCACGCCGAACTCCAGAGAGATTGTGACTAAATTATTATTTATATTAAATTCTCATTCCTTTTCTATCTCTTTATATACATAATAAACAAAATAATAAACTTCACATGCTATACCACAGGCTAAAAAGAATATAAGACCGAATAATGTAACATGAGAAACCATCGATTGTAATTACTCTATTTAAATATGAATAAATGAAATTGAATTTGAAAAAATGTCGTTTTTAGCAACGGAAACTAATACTGCTGGAATGGGAACGGTTCAGAAGAACTGTTACCATTTCAGTATCATTTCATCTATCAATATAATATATAACTAATGGTAGGTATCAACTTGAGACCGCATCATGTTTTTTTTTTTGCGGATCTTTAATTATTGATCACCACGCTGCGCTGGCTAAAACGGGTTGGCGATTTCAGACTTATTCATTATAAGACCCGTCTCTGCATGAGAAGAGGCTTTTGCTCAGCAGTGGGACAAAAATAGGCTGATATTATTATTATTTAAATGTTGTTGACATATCTCAGGACCTTAGGGTCCCGTACCTTTGCAAGGCGTACGACGGCGACGCGACGGGCCGAAGCTAACTCGCAGAGGGTCCTATTTATTAGACAATTTTAAGTGTTGAGGCACCAACCGACGATTATTTATCCATTTATTTCAGGCATCAAGGCCCATATAAACACATACAATACAATATTAATATAACTTAAAAAAAAAACTTGAGAGGTGTCACGGGACACCCGGATGGAACGAAGTTCAAAGAGAGAGAGAGACAGACAGAGAAACACGCGCACGCTGCACGGCTTACACCTATAGCAAAAAGTGTCGTTCCAACTTTTGAACACTAAAGGCTTGATATATTCTTGAATACAGAATCACAATTCGCAGCCTACAGTAATTGCTTCGTGCTGGCGCTCTAGCCTCCTTTCGCAACGCGCGATAAGGAACTTGGTTCCAATACTATAAATACATACAACATTATAATTACACTAAAAACTAACTAACGCACACGAAGTGTCTGCGTCGTGTTTCGCTGGCTGATGTCATGTAACCGGCCACGAAACTGGCGGTACACAACACCCTTCGGCCAGAACTCTTCCTTGAGGAACTTCTCGAAATGATGTGTCGGAACACGCACCACGAACGACTTGAAGTTCGTGTTGTGACGCGACTCCAACTTCTCGACCCTCAAAGTCCATTATACCTGTATACACTATGCAAGTGCACATACATAATCAGCCTATGATGTTCCCACTGCTGGGACGCAGGTCTCATTTCTGTAACAGGGACCATCACTTAATAAAAACAATAAACATACGGTGGTATAAACACCAAATGTTATAAAAGGAACATTTATCTGAGTAAAACCGGGTCTGTCCCACTAGCCAAATACTAACGATCTGAAACAACCAGCTTATTGATAGATATTCCAAAACGTAAAAATGCCGCCAATTAACTATTCTTTCTCGCTATTCAATTGTTTTTTCCTCCGCAGATAATCAGTCACCATGGGGTCGATGTTCAGGAGTGAGGAGATGGTGCTCTGCCAGCTGTTCGTGCAGCCTGAGGCAGCGTACATCTCCATGTACGAGCTCGGGGAAGCTGGGATAGCACAGTTTAGAGATGTAAGTTTTGAATCATTATCATTCTGCCCTTATCCCATAAATGATAAATGATTTTATTTTGTAAGTAGGTTTGTACAAACACTTACACGTCAATCGGCACGGTTGGCGCAGTGGTTAAGCGATTGACTGCTGCGCTGCGTGTCGCGGGTTCGATTCCCGCACGGAACAAATATTTGTATGACCTACATGTATTTGTTCCGAGTCTGGGTGTTTTAATATCTATACATATAATAAATTTGTAGAAAAGTGGTGTCTGTACAATGGAAATATATAAAAAAAAACTAGCAGGGGTTGTTATTATATCGATGCCGAACCCGAAATTGTAATTAATTTTTTTTTGTCTGTTTGTCTGTGTGTTTGTGCACGCTAATATCAGAAACGGCTTATTCGATTTATATGCGGTTTTCACTAATATATTTTAGTAAGCTTCACTTAACATTTAGTGTTTATTTCATGTAAATCGGTTCATAAATAAAAAAGTTATGACAATTTAAAGAATCACGGCGAACATTTATTAAGGTATTCTATCAGAGTACGTACAGGCCTCACGCCTGCGCGTCTATGGCTATATAAAGCGCGCTGAGAGCCGCGCCGCTGCCCCCCATCAGAGCAGGAGTCCCTCAGGGCTCCGTACTCGCCCCTCTCTTATTTACGCTGTTCACTAGCGACATCCCTAAAGATGCTAAGTCCCAATTGGCTCTGTGCGCAGACGACACAGCCATCTATTACACTGGTCGCAGCCATATCCAACTACGACTTCGTCTCCAAACCGCAGTCAATAAGTTGGCTGCTTGGTTCAGGAAATGGCGAATCGAAGTCAACCCCGATAAGAGTCAAGCGGTGCTCTATTCGAGACCCAGACGACAACCCACCCCCCCTCCACCTATCACCATGTTCGGCAAGCCGATCCCTTGGGAAAAGCGAGCCAAATACCTTGGTGTTATTCTTCTCCTTCTCCTCACCTTCTCAGAGCACATAAAGACGGTCCGTTCGCGCGCCTCTTTCGCTCTAGGCTGCCTTCATTCCGTCCTCAATGAACGCAGCAAGCTGTCACTCAAGTGCAAAAAGCGCCTGTACACAGCATGCATCCGTCCCATAATGACTTGCATAGTCTTCGCTCACGCAAAGCCCCGTCACATCCATAGGATACAAACCCTGCAGAACCGATTCCTCCGCAAGGCCACAAATTCCCCTGGGTTAGTTCGCAATGAGATCCTCCATGTTGATCTCAAGATCCCCACTATCCAGCAGTAAAAGAAACGTCTCCAAGCGTTTCTTTGCCACAGCCGCTAATCACCCCAACCCTCAGATGGTCGCCAACTACACCCCCTCCAAACTCAGTAAAATTCGCCGTCCAAGGCATGTTCTCGACGATGACCCCATAACCCTCCTCTAGGAGAGCGATAGGGCAGTACAGTATACAAACACAAATTACCGACATTCCGACCTCGCCGCCGAGGTCCCTCGCGACGCCCCCAAGTAAATTCTCCCCCCTGACCCTTGCCCGCTGAAGTGCCAGCCCGCGTTGTAGCTGAGCCTGTAGCTTTAAATTCCTCGACTGAGACCTCTGAGTTTGTTTCGGCCTTTCTTCTCAGAGATAGTCCTAGGAAACGCCGCGCTCATCAAAGCATTAATACTACTAATTCGATCCAGCCTGTCCCCTTGCTGCCCTCTCCCAGCGACGCCCTAAGCCAAGGTTCGTACCCCACAGGGGGTGCCTTTAGCGTGCAGTCGTTTAGTATTAATCTAGATGTAGCCCTGGCTGGAGGGTTTAAGTATTCCTAAGGCAACCACAGAATAGTCCGGTAAAGTAGTCACGTCCTCTCAAGCAAAAAAAAAAAATGACTGTTTGCATATTTCATTTATTTATATTTTAGGGTTTGTAGGTTAAGTTCTTTTTCTTAATTTTCTTTAAAATAATTGTTTACGATAGTACGTGTTTACTAAATAACTGTGTGTTAAGTAGTAAGTACTATTTTATTGTAAGAATGCCTCGAAGAAGATCCAACCTCTCCCAATGTAGCAAAAATGCTAAAAGGATGAGATTAGTTCGATCACAGGAATCTGAAGAAGGTCGTGAGGCAAGGCTTTCTGCAACTCGGGAACATCAGGCTAGGTTTCGTGCTGCAGAAACTTCGACTCAGCGAGAATCTAGACTGAGTTCAAATCGTTCTCGAATGATGACAACTCGAAATAGGGAAAACGGGGAACAACGAAAGGCACGTTTATCTGTCGATCGCGAAGCTCACGCGCTATCGCGTGAGTCTGAGACTTCTGCGAACCCATAATGCTTCTTAGAAATTTAAGCCCCCCAAAACTTTGCAATGGCACCAGGTTAAAAGTGACCAATTTACAACGAAATCTGATAGAAGCAGAGATTTTAACAGGGTGTGGAAAAGGTGAAAGTGTTTTCATTCCTCAGATTCCTCTCATTCCAAACAATTTTCCATTTAGTTTTAAACGAGTCCAGTTTCCAGTCAGCCTATGTTTTGCGATGACAATTAATAAAGCAGATCTAAGTATCAGCTTTTTCTCGCACGGTCAGTTGTATGTGGCTCTGTCACGGGTTAGCAATCCTAGGAGCCTGTATGCTTTCATCCCCGATGGCCTTACGTCAAATATCGTATACAGAGAAGCATTACTGTAAAGTAAATTTTTTGCTACCCAAACGACGGTATATGTAATTCAAAATATGCTGCCCGAAAAGTCACTATTCCACGCGGACGAAGTCGCGGGCACAGCTAGTCTATAATATGTATGTATTTACAAAAAAAAATGTATATAAGTAGTTTATCAGCCATCTTGTTACCATAACACAAGCATTAGGTTGCTTAGCTTGGGACTAGATGGCGCTGTGTGAAATGTCCAGGATATTATTATTATTATTAATCATATTTTAAAACTACATAGATGAGGTCGGCGTTTCCTACAAACTCAGAGGTCACAGTCTCTTTTAAAGTCCAGACATAATCTTAGTCAGATCATATGAAGACCATGTAGATCGATGTCTGAGATGTTCTTTTGAGGAAAGAACCACACAGATTGAAAGGACCATGTTACTTAGGATCGGCGCAAAATGTTTTGTTCTTCTATTCTCCCCTGTGAACTGTCACGCTATCATACCTCACACAATCAGCAACATGCCTAGTGAAAATGAGATGTAAATCTTAGTTATTATAGCTTCTAGCGAATGCGTAATTATTAACCCCCATATTAATAAACTCGGAATTAAAACACTGGTATTTAGCCGCATCCGGTTAGACTGGAAGCCGACCCCAATATAGTTGGGAAAAGGCTAGGCAGATGATGATGACTTAATATTTTAAAGCCAGTGTCAGAATCCTAATTGGTTAAACACTTGCTGAATTACCGGTGTTTAATTTATATAAATAAAATACATATAATTCTTTTCCCGCATTTTCCTGGCACAGTGCCAAGGTCAGATCTACTATTTGACAACTTTCTTTTTTTAGTGCACACCTGCCTGTCTGATGAAGTTTAATCTTTCATTTAACTGTTAACACAATAATAAACATGAAATATTAATATTGTTGAAAATATTTATTTTTGGCTACTCTATTCTTTCTAACTGCGAAAACTCCACAAAAACGACGTAATCATATAAAATTAGGTGTTTATTAAAGAGGATAAAAATAAATACACTGGATAAACTTCTTATACAAAATCAACTAACAAACTATTAGATAGAAAAAAAAATAATAACAACCTATAAAAAAATTATAATCACGTCAAACGTTTATACACATAACAAATTCCCCCAGAAGCTCTCTTCACGACTGCCTTTTCATAGTTGACTACTTGGCTGATCGAAAACTTATTTTTTTTTAATTCAAATTGAAACGCTGGAAGTTTCCCTAATGACCCTAATGTTCCGGCCCCAAAGAATTTTATGCATATCATCAAGAAAAACCTAACTTCAAAACTCACAGTTACCGTACCTAAGTGTGAGGTCGATTCTCTGCCGGCCACTCGGCAATTACCTTCCATTTTTATTATTTCTTCCGCACCCGTCCTTCACCCTATTAACTAAACAGCGTTTGTATGTCTTAAAGTATCTAAAGATGTTTATAGTAACACATACATCTGTTGCTGAATGTTGATTAACTGTTTATTATCAAAACAAAAATTAGTGCCTATCAAAACTTCGAAGTGACAGGCCTTGTGTTCTTAGCAAAAGCCTCATGTATTAGTGAACCTTGTAAAGGGGGAACCGCAGTGAAAATCTAGTATAAAAAAACAATTTTATACTAGTTTCTCAAATCTCACCGTGAAAGCTTAGGTGAAGTGAGCTTAGAGTGAACTGTCAATAGTGTCAATTCCTAGCATTAGGTGGAATGACAACTCACTCCACGCACACTTCACCTAAGCTTTCACGGTAAGATTTTTACAAAATCGATCGGCAGGTTAGTCCGTTTAAAACCTAGGATACACATGTCTGCACTAATGTGACTCGATATTACCCTAAAGGGGCTATTATAGTCTCTACTATTATAGTAAAGACCTCAGTTTAGCATGTCATCAAGCTAATTCTCGTAGGTGTTATTAAAGCTACTAACGCGTGTAGGCCACCCCTAGTCTCTGTGTGGGTGTATAGACGACTAAGGGTTTATTCATTGTATAGTATTTCATTGACGATACTCAGCTGGTCCTTGGCCTTTTGCTGAGGGTTGGCTGTTTTGCGTGGATGTGACGCATATTTTCCCCCTATCTTTTTTGTGTTTGTAGCGGTATCTACAACGCCACATGCGAACAACGCGTCATACTGACGTCAAGCAAATCCTGCATCTCGCAAGCAGAGTTTACCGCGCAGTTAGCATAAATACAATTTCCCAACATCAATCGTTGGGCAATTGCCCGCCAGACACAACACCCGTCTGGTCGGAGAATCCTCCCTTTTCTATGGAGGTTGAGTGAACTTTACACCCTGTTCCTCATGCCTCTAAATGTTTTTGTTCTTTCTCTACGTCGTCATGTAAACGTATTTTCTTTTCTTTTCTTTCCTGGACAGTAGCCAGATATCTTGCTGCGACCTAACTGACCAGCTTATCATTTTACAAAATACGAACTATTCTAAGGTAGTTAAGTTTGTCCATACGCAATAGAAGAATTTTGAGAAGAATATAGATGCATACGGGTGTTATTTTTTATATTCATCTTTTTCATACTCTTCAAAATTGAGTATGGGGTCATGAAAATTAACTCTTTATCAAACTGTCTACCTAGTTAAATTGTCCGTATTATCAACATCTCTCATTTTTTTATGCCTCACAGCAACCAAACAATCAAGTGACAGTGTCAACTAGAATTTAATTACACACATTAAAAAAAGTTATTCATCCGAATTGTACTTGGACAACAGTTAACAGCCAGTGAGCGGAGTTCGTGCAGCTGAATTGTGGGCCAAAGATGTTTGATTTTTTTGCCATCGATACAAATCTCGTAATAAACCTATGCATGATAATGAACCTTGGTTTCGATTTCAAACGATGAGGGACGCCTTCAAACAAACGTTTGGATTGACAGTTCAAGACAGGGCTGTTGATTGTTACCTACATATCTGCTTGATCCATCCGCCATTGCACACAGAATGTTTTCTCAATCAACGTGTGCGCAAGCTCGATATCATCCACTGTATTTATTTATATAAAGGCTTACTAACTAAACATAATCAGCCTTATTCATAAAAATCTCGCTAATCACTCATTAGCTACTGTTTAGCTAACCATTTATTTAGCTCTTAATCAGTGCTTAACTTTTCTTTATTCATAAACACTAGTTAGCAGGTGATTAGTAGCGAAACGAAATAGAGGAGAAATTATGCGTTCGGCACAGATTATAATCAAAATAGTCGACTAAAAAACGGAATTTTTAGAATAAACTTGTCAAAACTACGATTTTTTATCTGTCGTGACTGGCAGCTGGCAGATAAATGTCAGAAATTTCATCGGATAATTTGAATATAAATAAAATATTTTTTTATAATTAAATCATTGTAAATACGGTGGTAGCAATGAAAATAATAAGCTCCAATAATTGGAGTAAACAGGAAAAGGTATTTATCATTGAATTTATATCTACTTACTAATAAAAACTGACCAAATGAATGTGAGAGCAGTAGCCGATAATAACTTGTATTTTCATGTCCTTTAGGATTGTTAACATCAATTTGCTCTTTTAGAAATGTAAGTGGGTACTTGTGTCTATATGATATTACTTCCTACTGTTTTTGTAACGGGGTTTCAGTGTCTTTTAGTAAAAATTATTATACTTGTTTACAGATACAAGTTTGACTGCTGCTATGAAAACCACTATTAATACCTAGCACTAATACCATTCAACCTCGCAAAGACGGCGATGGATAAGACCATGCTACGTGAAAAAGATGAGGAATGAGAGTGGCATGAGTAAAGAATGGCACCCATGTCTTTGGAGGAAGAGTATTGGAAAACAAAAACAATGAATACCTATATAGAACAAAAATGTAGTTTTATTACGAATCAAAATAAATTATTTCTACAAAATGTCTCTTATTATTTGTGTGTGACTGCCACAACGTGGTTTTTCTTTAGTTGTGTACCATAGAACTGGCGTCATAGGATAACACATGGGCACATGGGATAACATATTGATTATCACTATCTGTGATAAGCTTGTTCACGAATTCATTCTCTTCAAACCTCCTGAGCACCTACTGAGCCACCTCATTGAGCTTTCCCTAAAAATCCTTTCATCATATGTACTCGAAATGTAGAATATGCAATAGGTAATCATTCTCGTAGCGGTTTTGTACGAGCTTTGTAGGTCTTCCTTCTGTTACTTCCCTCCGTCGTCGTTTCAAAATTATTTAACATGCTACATCGTTTTGGAAATCCAGTAAAAGATTGTCGAAATCCATATTTACGCACTACTCGATACTATGACCAAAACAACCTCGAAGTGCAATGATCCGATCAGCTGATTCAAATAAAATCCGCCATGTTGCCTCTTAGCATCCTCTTAGCAGTGGTCCGGTGGTGTTTAATTTTGACAGCTACTAATCAATTGCTTAGCATCCTCTTAGCGCTAAATAGCTATTATGAATAAGAATTTTGCTAATCACTTGCTTAGCAATTGATTAAAGTTTTATGAATAAGACTGAATATACACAGCATTAACCCACGTATTTGTAAGTTTGACAGTTTGATTTGACAAGTATTTGTCATAATATAGATCTCGCATGTATCTAAGTTATAGGGAAGAATAGCACTATCAATTAACGTAGTAAAACATTAAACAAAAAAAAAACGTGTGAGGTCGGGTGACCCCGGCAGGAATGAAGTTTAAAATGAAAATCCAAAGAGGCGACGGTATTTTTTTAAATATTCGCAGCCGCCATCTTGAATTTTCATTTTGACCTCACTATCGGCTTCGGCACCCTCGAAAACCATGAAAACGACACCCATGAAGAAAAAATTTTAAAATGTATGCAGCCGCCATCTTGGATTTTCGGCTGCAGCACCCTCGAAATCCACGAAAACTATCACTTTCTCTGACTCTCTCTATGTTATAAAAAGTCGTATAATGCTTTTTCGTTACGTGCCGATTAGATAGGAACTTCTGTGTTTACATCTTCATCAAATAATTATTATTATAGTAACTGCTTTCCCGTTGAGAGGAACCGCCCTTATCGCCCATTAGCCATTGTTATCAATATCTGTATTTACTTTAAACAAATCAAATATCGTAATCGGACTCCAAACTTGTATTGAGTTGTTTGTCCTACATCCTCCTTATAAAATAATATAAATATTAATAAAATATAAATAAATGTGAAGGTTTGTATGGATGGATAGATGGATGTTTGTTACTCTTTCACGCAAAATTAGTATTTTTTAGTTTGCTAATTTTGCAATGTTACTCAATATCACACTATTTAGACATACCTATTCACATATTCCTTACTGTTTTTTATCTAACACAAATTTATTTTATTTATATATTTAAGTATGCACACACACGTCACGTTGCAGTATAAAGCTGATTTACATCTGTCACCTCACACATCAGGTCCAGTTGAAAACCAGCGTCAGGCACTAGTTGTCTGGCATTTTTGCTGAACTGGGCCTTTTTGGCGCAGCCGTGAGGCATACTTTCCTGCGATTTTCTTACATCGGACTTCAATTTTTATCTAATCTCTTATTATTATTATTTTTTTTTATTATTATTTTTTTTTTTTTATTGTTTGTTTTGTCTGATGTATGTATCTGGTGTATTGTGTGTCTTTTAGTTTGTGCCAAATAAATGTATTTTCTTCTTTCTTCTTCTTCTTTCAAAAACTACTGAACGGATTTGAATGAAATTTGGCACACAGATGGTTTATAACCAGGATTAACATATAGGATACTTTTTATCCCGATATTCTCACGGGATCGAAACTCATGCGGGTGAAACCACGGGGCGCAGCTAGTAATAAATAACATCATCAAATACAAATAATATCATCAAATACAGACAATATCATCAAATACAAATAATATCATCAAATATGTTTTCGTGAGATTTCTTTGGAATTTTAAAAGTTTTAATCGTGAACTCGGATCGTATAGGTCGATGTCTGATAATTTTTAAGCTTTGTGAAGTTTCGTGATAATTATTAGAGAAAAGTATATGCCACAAATATTCTGTATTAATTACTGCCAGAAATTCAGCATCCCAGCTGAAGATATCTATTGTCATACTTTGTTTATATTTATGATGCAAAAATAGATAAACCCGGAGAGATCCTTCCTCTTCAATAACTGAAAGGCTAAATAAGAGTAATAATAAATATAATAAATAAATATCCCTGGACATTTCACACAGCGCCATCTAGACCCAAGCTAAGCAACCTAATGCTTGTGTTATGGTAACAAGATGGCTGATAAACTACTTATATACATTTTTTTTTTTTGTAAATACATACATATTATAGATAGAAAAACACCCAGACTCGGAACAAATACATGTAGGTCATACAAATATTTGTTCCGTGCGGGAATCGAACCCGCGACACGCAGCGCAGCAGCCAATCGCTTAACCACTGCGCCAACCGTGCCGTCGAATATGACGTCAAGACGCCACACGTCACGTGTTGACGTCATAGGTGGCGAACTGTGATGGTACTATATGTACAGACGCCAGCACATCAAGCTACTACAATCGGTCAAATTTCTTTAATAGAGTTTCAACTTTATCGCTAAATCATTAGGTTCAAAGTTGATTGGGCAAATTTGGCAGTTTCGGTTAGCTTGATGTGCTGGCGTCTGTACAATCACCTCAGCCTATCGCAGTCCACTGCTGGACATAGGCCTCTCCCAGGCTTCGCCACAACACCCTGTCCTCCGCCTTCCGCATCCAGTCTGTCACAGCCACCCTCTTTAGGTCGTACTATAGATACACACCTGCCTAACCCTTCAGGGATCACAGTCGTGATATTACGCTATGTTATAATGTCAAGATTAAAGGCAGCACCCTGTCTTTCTGACATCAAAATTCTCCTCTTTATTGACCGGCCTGTCCAGCATGACTGTTCAATTTTCCAAGACATGCAGGAGTTTTGAGCCATGCACTGCGTTATCCATAGTAATGACCTAAATCAATCGGACAAGAATAACTGCACCTTCGGCTATGATTGACGTAAATGATTAAGGGATTGTACCTAACAGGTCCACATGCTACTTCCTCCATTAGCTGATAATATCATAGTTCTGGCTTCACTCATTCATTCACATATTCTCATTCACTCTGACGTATTGTCAGGGCTATATTTAGGAACAAATGATCGGAGATACTCGTATATTATGCAAGAGTTGCGTATGAATACGAAATACCATTTCAAAGGAAAAGACTTCAAATTGAAAACTGATGAATTATTGAAATTAGCTTAGTCCTGCTGCATTTTAAACGTGCAAGTATTTTGAAGATGTTGTTCCGAATTCTTTTGTATATAAGTACTTAAACGTGGATGCGACAGAAAAATCATGATGATCATCGCCAGCCTTGATAATAGTTATATACAGGGTGTTATTGACAGCCCTCCGCAAACTGATAGGGTGGCTTCAGTACATCATATTAAGTTGACCTGTACATGTAATTCTTTCAGGAACATTAAGGGAATCCAAAAAACCAGATTTGTTTTATTACCTCACACGCAACGTATCGTTACCGTGGCAAAACGCACGTAGCGGACGGCAGCGCAGCGAGCTTGAGCGAGGCTGTTTTCAGCAGTTTTATTTACATAAATGGAGTGTTGCATACAGATAACGTAATTATACATTGAAATAAAGGAATATCAGCAGAAAAAACGGCATAGGTATTTTTTTTTCCTGAGAAAATTTCCAGTGGGATATGATTCAGAATAAGGAGCTGAATCAATCCTGTGTTTTTGTGAAGGGCTGTCAATAACACCCTGTATATATATTCTTTCAACCATTCTTTCACCGCTGTCACTGTTGTCTAAGATAAACTCAGAAAGTACATATGAATTGAAAAATTCTTAATAAAATACAATAAATGATGTGGAATTCAGAATTAAAACTTCCAGACAATTTAGACAAAATTCCAATGCCTCTTCAAAACCACGTTGAACTTTAATATTGGCAAAGATACAAGAATCCCACCATTAACCAATAACGATCGGTAAGCCGTGAGGAATTTGGCAAAATTGCCTCTTTCATTTATTTACATATAAAAACTAAACTCATTCAGGGACACCTCAAACCACTTTCCCAAATTATTTTCCGTTTCGCTTCCCTGTTTCACTTCGTGGTTTAGACGTCACGAAACCGAATTAATATTCGTTATTTTAGGTCACCGTCTACCTATAACATAGAGAAGGACAGCAGATACTTTCGTCGCTTCAAACCTGGATAATATTTCGGCCGACGCGTCCACCCCCCTGATTTCGCGTGCCACGTCAACCATTATGCACGAATCAAGGGAGTGTCTATGTTTTTCGTGACCTGTGTCGTGTGACAGATTGTTTAGAAGCCCTAAATACTTCGTTTCGTTTCGTTTAATATGCTGAAATGATTTGATGAGTTCATGTTAAAATTTCAACTGCCTATGGAACAGATAAGCACGAAACAGGGAAACATTTAAAGATACGAGGAGGAGGAAAACGCAATGTAAACGGCTTTGGGTGATGATGATGATAGGCAAAATGAAGGACGATGTAAGATACAGCCAAGAGACAGAATAAGATAGGATAAGAACTTGCCAGTCTCCCAGTACTTTCAAAATATTAAAAAAAAGTCTATCTATTAATTCATTCATTTATTAATTCAACTGAATTCCATATCATTGATCGTGTTTTATTATGAATTTTTCAATTCATAATATGTACTTTCTGAGTTTATCTAAAGACAACAGTGAGAGCAATGAAGGAAAACATTGTGAGGAAACTTTGACTTATAGATAATATAAGTTGGAAAACGTGAAGCTGTCTTGAGCAAGCGTGGTGATTCATGCCTTCTTTGTATGAGGAGAGGCCATTGGCCTGCAGTGGGACAGTAACAGGCTGGTATCAAATGTCTTTCAAAACAAGTAAGAGTTGGTTTAAAATACATAACTATTATCAAGGCTGGCGATGATCATCATGATTTTTCTGTCGCATCCAAGTTTAAGTATATACAAAAGAATTCGGAACAACATCTTCAAAACACTTGCACGTTTAAAATGCAGCAGGTCTAAAACACTTGCACGTTTAAAATGCAGCAGGACTAAGTTAATTTCAATAATTGAATGAATTGTTGAAATTTTGAAATGGTATTTCGTATTCATACGCAACTCTTGCATAATATATCTCCGATCATTTGTTCCTAAATATAGCCCTGACAATACGTGAGTGAATGAGAATATGTGAATTATGAGTGAAAAATATAAAAAAAACGGGTTGCACTCCGGGAGTGCCGGCAGAAGTGAAAACTTGAATATTAACGTTGTGCATTTTTGAAATGCGGTCTACTCTCCATCCGTCTTACGAATTTTCGATCAGGTCACGTGTCCTGACGCGAGTTTATCATTTTTTACCCATCACGAAAAACTCTCCTTCCGTCTTACGAATTTTCGATCAGGTCACGTGTCCTAACGCGAGCTCCGCCTTACGAATTTTCGATCAGGTCACGTGTCCTGACGCGAGTTTAACATTTTTTACCCATCACAAAAAGTGCACAACGCCTCTAAAGAAATTTTCACTTCAAAAAGTCTTATCATGTCACTAGCATGACATGATAGACTTTTTCTACTAAAGAATAGCGTCCTAACTATGGCGATTGTTCTTAGCATAATCAGCCTGTAATGTTCCCACTACTGGGACACTGGCCTCCTCTCTTCGAGAGGGAGTGGACTGTAATCCACCACGCGGGCCCAGTGCGGGTTGGTAGATGTCACATGTCTGCGAATTTTTGGTTCTAGATTTTCTTTCACCTTTGTGAGAGCTAGCAGTGGTGATGAAATTATTTACACATAGTAAAGCGCTTGTCTTGGTTCGAACCCACAACCTACAACTCGTCAGTCGGGGCCAATACAATTGAGCCACCAGTGATCTTAGCATTATTATTCTACATTGAACGAAAACTAGAATCGCTAAAAAAAGCCGAATCTGTTGTTCGAAACCCTTGCTTTGTTCGCTCACACCTATTCACTTCCTTGTTATTGGAAACGGGACTTCTGTCTTTGTAAGCTCGTCAACACACTATCGATTGCACTCGGCTTGGCTTGTGTTTAATTCACCCATTCCTGCTGATTTATAAATGGCTTTCTTGAAGGCTGGCTCGTTAACGATTGATCGTTTCACGAAGGTGAAGGTCTTTTTAGTTGGCATTGTAGTAATTAATTTTGATAAGGTTACCTTTATTATTGAGCTTCTTGCCCTTGAAGGCACTGGGTGAGCCATAGGCATTAAAAAGTCAAAGAACAGGGCTTAGGTTCTTAGTAAAAACCCACGTGAACAACTCACGCTCAAGTAAGCCATGTAAGAGAAAAATCTACTCTAGAAGGTAAAATAAACTGTCTGGCCTCGCAATGTATAGGTTTTTCGAACAATGAGAACTCAGCTTATACTGGAAATGTATAGCTTAATATATAGCCGTGCGACCAAGTATACAATATTGACAGCGGCAAAACCCCACAGTTTACAAGCCACCTTAGACTTACATAACTGTAACGCACTCTCGTATCAAAATAAACTCACCCTTTATCGATAAAAATAATGAAAATATGATGGCTACGGGAACATTCCAGGGTATTTTAATGTTATTCGTTGACAAACGTGCGGATGACCCACACCTTATAAAAGGGTTACAGCCCAACTGGAAATCCCTTAAACCACTAAGGGCGAATTTTATTAACGAAACTGAACATGATCAGCACATCTAAACCACGTTCAAGAGCTGTCAGTGTCATTATTGCTACGGAATATTGACACTGACAGCTCTGCTGATGTTCTGATTGCGTTCAGTTTCAAAGATGACATTAGCCCTTAGAAGCCAAGTGGGCCGCTGCAGGTACAACTTAGTCAGATCGGAATACTCATGTGCGTCAGAACCGCAGGTGTACTTTTCAGATCTGCCTAAATTTATTGCAATTATTTGGTACATTCTGTGTACCTTTACGTACCTCTCTTGAAAATCTGTGTACCTTCACCAGTAAAAAGATATTTTAAAAATTAGGTACACCCGCCATCCAGATGTCAGAACCGCGGGTGTACTATTATTCAGATCTGCCCAAATTTATTGCAATTATTTGGTACCTTCTGTGTACCTTTACGTACCTCTCTTGAAAATCTGTGTACCTTCACCAGTAAAAAGATATTTTAAAAATTAGGTACACCCGCCATCCTGATGTCAGAACTGTGGGTGTACTATTCAGATCTGCCCAAATTTATTTCAATTATTTGGTACCTCCTGTGTACCTTTACGTACCTCTCTTGAAAATCTGTGCACCTTCACCCGTAAAAAGATATTTTAAAAATTAGGTACACCCGCCATCCTGATGTCAGAACCGCGGGTGTACTGCTAACTAATATATGTAGCTAAGTACACTCTATAAGTAGATTTGGTATATCTTGTGTACCTGCAGAAACAAGTATTAAATAAACAAAATACTGTCAGGTTGCTGCGAAAAGTAAAAAAAAACGATTTTATTCCTATGACGTTGTTATTATTAAAAAAAAACAATCTTCAGTATTAATAATTTAAGTTAAATATTTATAAAACAAACGACAGTTTGCCTATTTTAGAATTGTGAAGGATTTATATAATTAAGATTTTTTTCAGTGTTTTCAGGTCAAGCTACCCGAAACTGTAAATTTTCCCAATTAACTTTGAACCTTAATGCTTTAGCGATAAAGTTGAAAACCTATTAAAGAAATTTGACAGATTGTAGTAGCTTGATGTGCTGGCGTCTGTACAATGCACATCATTCATTTGATCGACTGCAAAAATTAGTTTGTATTTCATAAAATCATCATATCAGGATAATCATAAAGGAAACAGGCAACAAGGAAATATAATGACTGCATCCTTGCACCAGAGTAATCCAAATGCAACCAAAAAAAAAAGTAGTTTTGACTGCCTCAGTGGTTCAGTGGTCGTAATATGCGACTGCTGAACACGATGTTGTGAGTTTGATCCCCATATAGATCAACAATTTGCGGATCACACAAAGTATTGTCCTGAGTCTGTGTATAATTTGCCGTTAATTTCATGTTTTGATTCCCGGTATGGGCACACAATCACACTCACTAATATTATAAAGGCGAAAGGTTGTGAACCGCGGGGCGCAGCTAGTAGTGACTAAATGTTATGCGGAGGTTCTGGATTCGGGATTCCTGGTATAGCCACGATACATGCTTAACGTGGAGGTTCTGGATTCGATTACCGAAGATTGTTATTTATTCATTGACGTCGTTACTATTTTATAAAATAGTAAGAACGTCATAGAAAGAAAATCGTTTTTTTAACTTTTCGCAGCAACCTGACAGTATTTTGTTCATTTAATACTTGTTTCTGCAGGTAAACAAGAGGTACCAAATCTACTTATAGAGTGTACTTAGCTACATATATTGGTTAGCAGTACACCCGCGGTTCTGACATCAGGATGGCGGGTGTACCTAAATTTTAAAATATCTGTTTACGGGTGAAGGTGCACAGATTTTCAAGAGAGGTACGTAAAGGTACACAGGAGGTACCAAATAATTGAAATAAATTTGGGCAGATCTGAATAGTACACCCACAGTTCTGACATTAGGATGGCGGGTGTACCTAATTTTTAAAATATCTTTTACTGGTGAAGGTACACAGAGTTTCAAGAGAGGTACGTAAAGGTACACAGAAGGTACCAAACAATTGCAATAAATTTAGGCAGATCTGAAAAGTACACCTGCGGTTCTGACGCACATGAATACTCCAATAAGTCACCGTGCCATATCACAGACGATACCTCACCTCTTCTCGTACTCCCTGTGCAAATATCACCTGCACTATAGAAAGCCTTTTGCAAGGCCAATGCTAAAGCTGTCAAACTGATCGAATTCTGGTCGAATCGAATTAATCGCTAATCTCTGGAACTATCCAAAGCGTTCAAATAAAAAACAAACATACTCTTCAGCTTCATTATTATAGTATGAGTATAGTAGTAGTAGTAGTATATAATATAGATATCTATAGGTATAAATGGAATCATCGACACGACGAAGAAAACCATCTATGGATATTCTGCATAGATGGTATTTACCTTTATACATTATTATGTCTTGCCTACCGTGACCGAAATCGGTTGGAAGGCTATTGCCTTCCAACCGATTTCGGTCACGGTAGGCAATCTCAATGGAGATTAGTCAGGAGATATTATAATAATAATAATAATTTCGACTCAGCGATCATTGTGCCGATAGTCGTGACAGCCAATGGCTTAATGGCCAAGAGCCTCGACCAACACCTGAGGAGGCTCTCGTTGGGCAGCTGGATCAAGGGCTTGATTCAGAAAGCGGTACTTCTGGACACGGCTCGCATTGTCAGGAGGTTCCTCTCTCTGGAGCCCTGACCGCCGGTAGCTTGGACCCTGTTCCTGATACCGGTGGGCTACCATTTTTTCTATTTTTGAATGTTTTTATACTTTTTATATTCTAATATTTAAAAATATAATTTATATGTTTACAATGTAATAAAGGAAATAATAATATAATAATAATAATCGTTTACTTATAAAAAGGGAATACATTTAATACCTTAACAATTAAAAATAGCGCATTATATAGAATTATAGTGCACAAGTGTGTGCGTAAGCGCAGGTGCAGTCTCTGTTCCTTTACTCTCATAGTTCGATGGGACGGCAATCCGACACGACCGAGGAGAGATCAGGCGCAGGACCAACGACTTTACGTGCTTTCCGAGGCACGGGGGTATTAAACTCCGGACTGTTACTATGAAATTCCTAATGGTAATCCCAATAACACTTTGTCCGACCCGGGAATCGAACCTAGGACCCCACACTCAGCAGTCGCGTTTGCAACCACAAGACCAACGGGGCAGTCCGGTATTTACATTTAGTTTACCTGTAACACAAGTGTAGCTTGGTGGGTGAAACTTTTCTGGTAGAACCTCCTGTAACTTTTTCATTCCCAAGTGACATTAAATATTTTGCCGCCATACTTATTTATCATCTTGAGGGTCGTATGGCGAATCCTCTAGAACGAGCGCCATCATTATTTATGCCTTAAGTGCGACGGTATACAGAGTGGCGATTAGGTTATCAGATTAAACAATACAGCGGTTATTACAAGCTGTTATCAGTCTGTTAAAATAATAAAATAATCAATTTTACTAAAACAGATAACGCAATAAACCACCCTTGATAATAAGGACAAGACACGCCCGGGGCGATGGTATATTGATACCATCGCCCCGGGCGTGTCTTGTCTAGTTAACACAAACTTGGTGGTATTGTTACTAATTATTAATTAGTAACAATACCACCAAGTTTGTGTTGAATTGTAATTAATAATAACAAACTATTATTAACATTAATTAAATTTAATTTAATCAATGTTTTGTATGAGACGCTTGAACGCTTACACTAATTGTTTGTTGTTTAAAAAATACTGTTTCTTTTTTTGTTTTTTCATGATTATTTCTTCTATTGTTATAATATTAGTTTATAATATTAGCGTAACTGTCATGCATGAACAGTTCACCTCCTAGTGACTAAGGTTTTATTTATTAATGGTAATCTGTGAACAGCGCTGTGGGTTACATTATTACTTAAGTAACTTATGTTTTTTCTGTTTATAATATTGCATAATGTAGGTAGATAAAAAGATTTAAAAAAAAATGTTAAATACTAAAACGAAAAAAAAGTCCCACGGCTAGAATGTTAATGTTATTCATTATTTTAATTGTGTGTTCAAAATACGTAATGTAGAATGCGACGTGGTTTGTAACGTATTTTGAACACACAATTAAAATAATGAATAACACTGATAACCTAATCGCCACTGCACACTGTTACTACGTGACTTGCTGCCAGAAAAACCGTAATCTATCAACACTTTAATATTTCTCTAATTTGAATTACTGTTGAGCATGAGGTCCTATCAGATAATACATTCTCGTAATTTTAAGACCGTTCACAGTCTGATCTCAGTCTCAATCTATCAAAAAATACTTCTAATTTCCCTACATTTTGACAAGTTTTTGACATTTGTTTGTCGCTGAGATGAGACTGCGACTAGATTTTGAACGTTTTAAATTACGAGAATTGGCCTTCTGGAGTTTGTCAGTAGCAGCCAGGAGTCTGGATTTGTGTCTGGTATTGAAGGCAATAGGATAGCCCCCCATTTACATGGAACTTAAACAAAACTGGCGAATTGTATTTTTTTTTCTTTTTTTTTTTTTTTAAACGTTGCCCCACACTAGGAACTCCTGTATCGTGGGTGCGTTTACAAATATTTAAACTCACATACACAAACAGCCAGACCCGGAACAACTACCTGCAGGCAATACAAATATTTGTTCCGTGCGGGAATCGAACCCGCGACACGCAGCGCAGCCGACGATCGCTCAGCCACTGCGCCAACCGTGTCGAATTGTGGGTAGTAGTATACTACTACCCACAATTCGACACGGTTGGCGCAACCCTTGCCTCTGGCCAACCCTTGGGGTAAACAAGGCGTAATGAATTATAATGTCAATTATGCTATGAATATATTATCACATGCTAAGGCGATTATCTCAGTGCAACGCGCCCCGTCGTTGTATCAGTTTGTATAGAAAACACAATCTGACCTCTTTTTTTTAAATATATAAATGGCATCTATACCTACTGTTTGAGCATAGAGAGGGGCCCGTGGCTAAATAATAACAGCCGCACAAGTCGATCGGTCAGGTTAAGCTACGCTTGCCGCGGTTGATCTGTGGATGGGTGACCATCTTTACATACCGAGACCCCTCCGTGGCTCGGAAAGCACGTTAAGCCGTTGGTCCCGGCTGTCATTCGTGGATCTTTGACAGTCGTTACAGGTAGTCAGAAGCCCGAAAGTCTGACAACCAGTCTTACCAAGGGGTATCGTATTACCCAGTAACTGGGTTGTGGAGGTCAGATAGGCAGTCGCTCCATGTTAAATACTGGTATTCAGCTGCATCCAGTTAGACTGGAAGCCGACCCCAACATAGTTGGGAAAAAAATAATCTACTGTAACAGATAGTAAGAGAGATGCAACTCGGGTAAACATTTAACTTTATGTTTTTTTTTTCTTACCGACCGTAGTATAGCAATCATAGGGTCACACGTATAACACGCGGGTCACCGGTTAAGATAATACTCAATACGTGGATACTGATAATATTATAAGAGTAATTACTAGTATTGTGTACTTAATACCAATACTTACATAAATACATACATAGTTACGTTTACAGATGACTTTTTTGCGATCATGCGTAAAAGATCCGTATCGTTACTGCATCGGATGCGAAACAGTGACAGCATTCTCCTAAGCATTGATGCTACTGATGCTAGCAAGACTGAAGTCCACCTGATGAGGCACCTGTGCACAGTGCATGTATTGCCAGGTGTTTTCAGAAGATGGCATAATACTTAGGTATAATATTCTTTAAGTTGTATTATATTATTTTGTTAATTATACTAACATAGTTAACAAAAAAATTGGTTGCCTGTAAAGTCGGTATACGGGCGAAAGTTTTACGTGACAACGACTTTGAAGGGACGCGTGCCTTTCACTTTTTATGTCTGTCTCTCTCGCTCTTAGGCGGGCTAACCATGCCCGAGTGGAAGGGACGCGTGCCTCTCACTCGCTCTCATTGTGAGCGCATAACGTGAGCGGAGCGTAACGCAGTTTCTTGAAGTGTCATCCGGCAAACCAATTTATAAGACGTTGTCACGTCAATAATGGGTTATTTGCCTGAATCAAAGATGACTTCATGGGTCCCTTATTCACAACTAGGTGCTGATCAATATGTTACCTAACCATACTTAACACAACAGATCATAACCTAACCGTAATGTTCCCTACATTACCATATACCTATGAATTTAAAAACCAAATCACGTAGTTCTATGTGGTTCTCGAATTGTAAATGCACTAATCAGATACACAAGAAACATCTTGTTTACATACATATATTTACATAATCTATATTCTTCATCAACAGTCTCATCGGATGCAGTTGAATACCAGTATTTTACATGGAGCGACTGCCTATCTTTCCTCCACTGTTTGTCAGACTTTCGAGCTTCTGACTACCTGTAACGACTGTCAAAGATCCACGAATGACAGCCGGGACCATCGGGTTAACGTGCTTTCCGAGGCACGAAGGGGTCACGATATGTAAAGATGGTCACACATCCACAGACCAACTGCGGCAAGCATAGCTCAACCTGATCGATCGAGCTGTGCGGTTAGCCACATAATCATAGCCCTTACATAATCCATATTATTCATTATATAACTCAACGTCTTCTCTTCTTCTTCTTCTTCACAGAGCTTTCTAGAATTATAGCACTGAATTAGGTCTCACTATCATCATCATTGGCAATCTTGTGCAACCCACTGCTTAATAAAGGCCTCCTCCCTTTTATATTATGCTGCCCTGACCCTAACTAGACCCTAGTAGACCCTAGTCTTACTCACGATCCTTTGTAGATCATCCATCAATCTGGTTCTGGCTGGTGCTTACTCCACTGTTGTTTGCCATTGACTTTGTCCACTCTATAATATTCTCTTCGTTGGAATTTCGGAAAACTTTTTCCTTGTTATAAAGGGCAAACATCTTCAGCTTCCTTGGTTCAAGGGTATGGGTTTGGCGTGGATGAGTCAGTGCGTCAGGAATTTTCATTCTTGATATACCTATTGGCAGTGGTTTTACGGCTAATATATAGCCGTAAAACCGATGACCGTTGGGTTACGAGACGTATTCTTGAGTGGAGACCGCGAATCGGTAAACGTAAGGTAGAACGCCCTCAGGCTAGGTGAAGCGATGAGCTTCGCAGGGTGGCTTCTACTTAGCATCTTTATGAGAGTTGCCGACAATCGAGCTTAATAGCGTGAAAGTGGAGAGGCGTGTGTCCAGCAGTGGACTGCTGTAGGCTGATGATGTTGTACCTATTGATTGATTTGGTAAAGGACTGGACATAACTCATAGATATGTAAGCTATCTGTAAAGACTTAATCTCACATAAGACCCAGTCTCACAATCGCACATACTTCTGACCCGTCCAATTGTGTCCACTTATACAAAGAATTATTGTTTTTAATTGAAACGACAATGACTACTTCATTTTACATCGCACATTGTATAAAGTGTTATCATGAGACACCTTGTTGACTATATTAAAGTCATATGATGTACTTAACATATCATCATGATAGCTTTGTAAGTATAATTCATGCAATACCTAAATATGGCAGTTGTGTTCTTGAACGTTAATGTAAAAACCGTTGGAAAATTATTCTAGATTGATGATGATAATACATATTCTTAGGTTTCCTATGTCATCTTGAGCAATCGAACCCAGGGGCCTTATTCTCTATGACACAATAATAATAAGGCTTCGGCTCATTTTTAACCGACTTCTAAAAAAGGAGGAGGTTCTCAATTCGGATGTTTGTATTTTTTTTTATGTTTGTTCGCGAATAACTCCGTCGCTTGCCAACCGATTTGAAAAATTCTTTTTTTGTTGAAAAGGGTATACTTCTCAAATGGTCCCATAGAAATTTCATCAAAAACAGTTCAGTAGTTTGGTTTTTAAACCAAAATTACTGGTAAAAATTTCAACTTAAAAGTGAAAAATAAAAACTTTTTTGCAAAAAAAAACAACCCACTTCCAAAAACGACACTACAAAGTGAAAAATAACTTTAATTTCGGAAGTCGGTGGCAAACAACGAAAATGCGAATCCAACGACACCGACTTCCGAAATTAAAGTTATTTTTCACTTTGTAGTGTCGTTTTTGGAAGTTGGTTGTTTTTTTTGCAAAAAAGTTTTTTTATTAAAAAAAAACCGAATTGGAAACCTACGAACATGTATCAATCATCAATCATCTCATTATCATCAATCTAGGGTACGCCTTCTAAAGATCCAGGTCCCCAGGGTCCGAGATATGTAAAAGACATACGAGATAATACTAATAGCGTTAATTTTCTCCAACAAACAATGAACGAATCCGCGCGAAATGAACGCGAGATTTGCGGGATTAGCTAAAAAATTGACGAAAAAATAAAGTTTACCCTATTTTATTCCCCATTGCATATTTAATACCTGGAGAGCATATTGCACAGAACAGATAAAATTTATCTGTTCTGTGGCATATTGACATGTTTATATTAGCGGAGCTGTTATTCCATACTGTCTTTCTTGAGCACCACTTGCAGTTAAAATTCTAGTAAGACGATAACATATACATTGCATGCACTTTCGTTTTCACCAGACATTCTACTGTATCATCTCACTTTCTTAATACATCAAATTTGTACATAAAATCTATATAAAACAAGAGATTGTAATCAATCACAAAGTTAACGCTCCGGAGAAAGTTTATTATTAACATTTTAACAACGTTCACTTTATAATTATCAATTACCTATCGCGATAAGAAAACAAAATAGCCAATAGTAATGTCTTTTATTAAGTCAACAGGGGTGCACTGAGGAAACAATACTTAAATGTGTTATAATTTAACTTGGAATAACTTTAAACATTACCTACTTTTGTTGGATGTGGCCTTGACGAAGGAACACTGCAATCTGTTTAAAATAACAAGTAATTAATTACCTGCCACAGAACAGAAAAAAACAGTGGAGGCTACCATATTGAAGAAACGTTTGTTAAATACTTACAAGTCTAATAGGGTATTGCCTCCAAAAGTTAAAGACTCAGGCGTGATATTATGTTTTGCAAATCATTGAAGAGATTTTTTTCAGTAGATCTAGAAACTAACGTCGTCATCTACATCATCTAAATCTACCTAGCCTTTTCCCAACTATGTTGGGGTCGGCTTCCAGTCTAACCGGAAGGAGCTGCGTACCAGTATTTTACATGGAGCGACTGCCTATCTGACCTGCACAATCCAGTTACGGGGCAATACGATACCCTTTGGTAACACTGGTGGTCAGACTTTCGGGCTTCTGACGACCGTTAACGCCTGTCAAAGATCCACGAATGACAGCCGGGACCAACGGCTTAACGTACATATCTAACGTATGTAGGTATATTAAAAAGGCACAAGTAGTGCCCAGAAAATTTATTGCGCAATACTCAATGAATGGTCGAGCACAACGATCTCGTGAAATGGGAAGTGGTCCATTGTGTGATGAATAGCGATAGTTCACATTGAGACCTGAATGAATTCGTCCACCAGTGCGTATTCGTGCCATGATAATAAGGATTTTAACTCAGAAGATGGCTAGAGTTTACTTGATTTCTGTAACAAAGTTTTCGTATAGACGCATGGTATTATTAATAATATTTCCGCAAGAGAACACCATAGTAAATTTTTGAAATTTATATATTTTTGATAAAAACCTGCTCGACATTTGAGATTTTTTTAAATAATTTGTTACATCAAAGGGACTTTTATAATACATGCTATTCGCCACTAGTCAATCGACTCAGCCTGTCGCAGTCCACTTTTGGACATAGGCCTCTCCCAGGCTGCGCCACAACACCCTGTCCTCCGCCTTCCGCAACCAGTCTGTCCCAGCCAGCTTCTTTAGGTCGTCGGTCCATCTAGCTGGGGGGCGTCCCACACTACACTTGCTCCTCAGGCTATCGGTCAAAATGGCCAGCCCACAGCCACTTTAGTTTGCTTACTGCTGCCGCTTTCGCCGCCACTCGCCACTAGTAAACTGCAAAAACATTTTTTTATTTATTTTATCAGAAATGGCCGTTAAAACACCAGACGGTAAGAGGAAGAGCGTTCCTAACTATATCCAACTCGAAAATATATATATCAATATTTTATTTATAGGTATTATAGCCTCTTCGGCACATAATACCGACCTAGAGAAGAAAGCTATAAAACAGGAGGAGCCAGCCATAACGTTTACGTCCGCGTTATTCGTCAGGGCGCGCCTCCAATAAAATGCAAATAAATTGTAATTGATCGCCGATATTCGGTTATATTGCGATGTTCGAGAACCTTGACGTTAAGACGGTTATTGTTAACTCAATAACTACTTTATAGGTGTATTGTTATCTGTGATCCCATAAAGGTAGTAAAAGGCTCATCTGAAAGGTCTATTCTGAAAAATCTCACCATGAAAACTAAGGTGAAGTGCGCTTAAAGTGAGCTGTCTTCCATCTGATGCTAGGGATTGACTTCATTGACAGCTTCACCTAAGTTTTGACGGTGAGATTTTTACAGAACAGACTCAGTCTATACATACAGGGTGGCAGGGACATCGACGCGCAAACTGTAACCATGAATTCAGCACATGAGCTTAGACCCCATAGCGTAGAAACTTTTCGCCGGTTATCAAAAAAAAAATCTTCTGTTTCATAGAAAAGTGCAATACCTAATTACCTACGCGGTCAAAATGTATGGAACAGCAATTTTTTTTTCCCCCTGTATGTGCTTCTGAACCCAATCGTCAATTCCCCATAGAGCTCTCAATATACCTAGCAGAAATGCAGTGCTTACCAATAAGTGAGGGATTCCCTAGGGATGTAGAATGCAAATTTCTTTTGTAGTGCTGTATGTAAAGTGATCTAACTTTAGCAAATACATTCGATTGTCTATTTAGAAATCAACACAATTTGGTGAAATCGGCGTTCATGTTTTGGATTAAAAAATCGATAACAATCGGACTCAAAGGTAGGGTCGCTGAGGCAGTTACGGTAAATGCCTATCTATCAAAGTCTTAATAATGATTTGACTGAAAAAGGTAACACAGGGTGAGGTAGAACTTGAAAGCATCATGAAAGACATTATTGACGGCATCAACCAGACTGCAAACATACACTGCCTAAACCATGTAAAGCAATGAATGTATGCCATTCCTGCCAATAAAATAAAATCAGGATCAAATTGTAACGACATTTCATTACAGCACTCTATATTATATACCTCTATAAGCCCTATGAATAAATTGGCACATCTATACTAATATTATATAGAGGTTAAACTTATGTTTCTAATATGGGGATAATCTTCGGAACTACTGAACCAATTCCGAGAATACTTTTACTAATATGAAGTTATAGTATTGCCGAATATCATAGGTTATATTTTATTTTAAAACGAGATACTTCATGCGAACGAAGTAGTGGTCAGAAACTAGACGCGAATAAAATGATATACTACTAATAAAATGAAACCAGTCGTTAAAAATAATTGCAGGGTGCTTAGTATGGAGCCCTAAGTGGGAACTAATAACTTCTAATGATACGAAAACCTTGAAATCTACATGTTATGAAGGGCGTTGAAAAGGACAGAGCCCAGAGGGTCAATTCTGGTAATTTTAAGAACGTTCACAGTCTGATCTCAGTCTCAATATGTCAAAAATACGTCAAATTTTTGACATTTGTTTGTTGCCGAGATGAGACTGCGACTAGATTGTAAACGTTTTAAATTACGAGAATTGGCCTTCTGGACTTTTACTCTGCAAATTTCTTAATGAATGCGTTTATTTTTTAAAAGATTCTAGAGCAATATTTATCGTTGTCATTAGTTAGTTGGTTTAACTTTAGAATATAGAATACTAGCTGAGCCCCGCGGTTTCACCCGCATAAGTTTTGATCCCGCGGGAATATCGGGATAAAAAGTATCTTATATGTGTGCGAAATTTCATCCAAGTCCGTTCAGTAGTTTTTGCGTGAAAGAGTAACAAACATCCATCCACCCATCCATACAAACTTTCACGTTTATAATATTAGTAGGATTATGTAGAATATTATCTCACATAAAATAATTAATCACCATAGTAATGTTTCTAATGCTGCCTCTCTGTGAAATGAAATGGGTGTAATCCACCACGCGAGCCCAGTTCGAGTAATTGAGTGTCATGTCTTTGAATTTTGGTTTCTAAGACATGCCAGTTTCCTGAAAATGTTTTAATTCGCCTAGTTATTTGTAATGTTTCTGGGAACTGACCAAAAATATGAAGTAATGGCGTTATTTATTTCCTTTGCAGGCACGGTTGGCGCAGTGGTTAAGCGATTGACTGCTGCGCTGCGTGTCGCGGGTTCGATTCCCGCACGGAACAAATATTTGTATAACCTACATGTATTTGTTCCGAGTCTGGGTGTTTTTCTATCTATAATATGTATGTATTTACAAAAAAAAAAAAATGTAGTTATATAAGTAGTTTATCAGCCATCTAGTTACCATAACACAAGCATTAGGTTGCTTAGCTTGGGACTAGATGGCGCTGTGTGAAATGTCCAGGGATATTATTATTATTTCCCTAATAAAACGATTGCCTTACATCTCTTATTAATCCTTTCTTTTTTTTTCTTCCACAGTTAAACCCCCACGTCAACGACTTCCAGCGTCGTTACGTCAGCGAGGTTAGGCGTTGCAGTGAAATGGAACGCAAACTGCGTTGGGTGGCCGGTGAGCTGCCTGAACCACCTCCCCCACCGAAACCAGACCACTGCAGCTTGAGCCCCAGGGAGATCAACATACTAGAGGTACTTCTGGGCCCGTATTCCCGTAATTTAAAACGTTCAAAATCTAGTCGCAGTTTCATCTCGGCGACAAACAAATGTCAAAAACTTGTCAAAATCTAGGGAAATTAGACGTATTTTTGACAGATTGAGACTGAGATCAGACTGTGAACGTTCTTAAAATTACGAGAATTACCCCTCTGATGTCCATATACGGTACCAGCCTAATTTTTCCACTGTTTGCAAGTACCCAAGGCGTCCTAAAAGAAATTAAGGACACTTGCGGCGTTATTACAAAACAAAGTTTATCTTTAGACCCAGGTTTAAACGATCGAGCCATTTTTAAATTTCGAACTATAATTCGACAAAATTAAAGTTTTTTTTACAAAAACTGCCGTTAAACCCGAGTCTAAGTTGTCAATTTTGTTTGTCGGGATAAAGTTCAAAATACATCATGTAGGTACTGGCGCTAAAGTTTAGGCGAGGTTTAAGGTTAGAACTCGTCTTTTAATAAAACGGCTGAAGTTTAAATTCAAAGTAATTTTTTTGCAGTAAATACGATACAAAAGTTTGTAGGTAGTAATTGTTAGAATCGGATAGCTATTGAAGCTATGGTAGGTCTATGAGCGTTTGTTGCAGAGTCTGTAGGGACGTCTCAGCCGCTTGATGTACAGTACCAAGCGCAACCTCCATTGGTAACTAAATGAGCCAAATATCAAATTTATCATCCTTGGATATTCGCCTCGTTACAGAAAATGGCGTGAAAATTGTTCAACATCATAATCAAACTAAGATCTATTAAGACAGTTTATTCATTTTATTTATTCAATTTTACAGTGAATAGTGATACACTGCCTTGAGTTTTAACAGTTCATAAATAGCACACAAAAAATAAATAAAAGAATAACGTTCTGCATTTCAATTTCTGTAGATCAAAGCAAGTTTTTTATTCTTAGTTCAAGTTCAGTAGTGAAGTTTGTAGGACCATCACTGGGTAAATAGTGACAGTAATAATATTTTACAATTTCCCATAAAACACACTAGCTTCTGCCAGCGAGTCTGTTCGCGTGAAATTTTGGCCCCGACCCACCGCGTCGCATCGCATTGCCCACCAGCGGTATTACTTGGTTTTCGCTTAGCATTCTTTCTGACTTTTTCCGCTCCTAAGGGTCCTAGCCTGTAGTGGTAGCTAATAGGCTTATAGCCTTCCTCAAGAATTGCCCTCTAAAATGTAAAAATATTTTTTCAAATCTGACTGGGAGTTCCAGTACTTAGCGCGCTCAAACAAACAAACAAAACACAAACAAACTCTTCACCTTTCTAATCCTAATACAAAATATACTAAAACAATAACGCATCCGATATCGCAATAACGCATCCGATATTATCAACCGATAATAACGCGCCTGTGTGGGAGAGCCTTTATCTATGGCCGCGTGTCTACCACATGTCCGTCATCGGGACGTCACGTTCGGTTCGAATAATCTCTATTCCCGTTGACAAACACTGTTAGCCCCAGCAGTCGGTAAAATTATAAGTATATGTAAAATAGAGTTAGATAGTTACTATTTACCGATACGATCCGCTTTTAACCAATGAAGACGACGATAGACATATGAAGAAGGATTGTTGATAGCTTCTCAGAGGAGAATACTAAATAACTGCTGAAAAAAAACACGCTAGTGTCATTAAGAGTAAGATTAATAGTGATGTGCGCCGTAAGAACAACACTATTAATCCAGAATACGCAAGACGCACACCAGCATCTGTTTAATAATTATTGCCAGACCAGACACCATAATAGTACTACTATAAATACGGTGCTCAGATATATGTTTGTTACTCAATAGCGCCGTAACGGCTGAACAGATTCTCATGAAATTTAGCACAGAGGCGGGATGTTGAAAGTTTTCGGCTTGTGAAACAAAACAGTAAGAAGTTAATGGGTTTGTGGGTGGAACCAATGCAGTGGTTGGGCAAGTGGTGTTTATGGGTCAAGGGTTTGATTCCCACAATAATCAAAACGGGAAATACTTATGGAATGCAGGTAAAGGTTTTGGCTTAGATCCCATGCAACTTGGAGTCTAGAAACGTATTATGATTTGTGCCTATAAAAAGAAAGAAAGAAAGAAAGAAAAAACATTTATTTAGCACAGACCAAAAGACACACAATACACCAGATACATTACATCAGATAACAACAAATAAAAGAACAAATAGAAAACTATTATAAAGACCGATGTAAGAAATTAGCAGGAAGGTGTGCCTCACGGCTGCACCAAAAAGGCCCAGTTCAGCAAAAGTGCCAGACAATAGTGCCTAACGCTGGTTTTCAACTGAACCTGATGTGTGAGGTGACGGATGTAAATCAGTTTTAAACCGCAACGTGACGTATGCATACCTAAATAAGATAAATATGTGACAAATAAAAAATAGTAACGAATATGTACCTAAATCCTAGTGTGAGTTGAGTAATACTGCAAAAAAAAAAAACTGACAAATATAATGAGACGGCCGCGTGATAGACCTTCGTTAGTATGTAACTAAATAAATTCTTCGAAACACAATGTAAATTATTATTGTACGTACGGCTAGGCAGCAAGCCTCATAACCAGTATAAGCTGACTTCTGATTGTACGAAAAACTTATACAATGTCAGTTAAAACTGGAAATGTGTAGCTTGATGTGTCACCGTGTGTATGACGTTATTTTTGAAGTGAAAACTTCTTTAGCGGCGTTGTGCACTTTTGTTGTGATGGGTGAAAAATGTTAAACTCGCGTCAGGACACGTGACCTGATCGAAAATTCGTAAGATGGAGCTCGCGTCAGGACACGTGACCTGATCGAAAATTCGTAAGACGGAGGAAGAGTAGTAATGTTCAAGTTTTCACTTCTGCCGGCACTCCCAGAGTGCAACCAGTTGTTTTTTTTTTACCAATTTAATAAAAACCTCCAGTTGTAAAAGAATTTTCATCAAATCGTGTTAGTAACTTACTATTACTCAGTATGGTGTACAATAAAGAGTATTCTATTCTACTCGTATTATATTTAATACCAGTAGCGCGCCGCGGTTTCACCCGCATAAGTGTCGATCCCGAGGGAATATCGGGTTAAAAAGTATCCTATGTGTTATTTTAATGTATAAGCTATAATACTGTAATGTTTCATCAAAATCCGTTCTGTAGTTTTTGCGTGAAAGAGTAACAAACATCCCTCCATCCATCCTCGCAAACTTTGACGTTTATAATATTATAGTAGGATAAACTTACTTGTTATATTTTTCCATTTCCCGAAGAACCGGAATCTATCGACACACACCTATTAATAAAAACTTGAGAGGTGTCAAGGGACACCCGGATGGAACGAAGTATAACTGGCTTGCTTTCTATAAGAGAGAGAGAGAGAGAGAGAGAAACACGCGCACGCCGCACGGCTTACAACTATAGCAAAAAGTGTCGTTCCAACTTTTGGTCTTAATTTTTTCGCAACGCGCGATAAGGAACTTCGTTCCAAAAATATGTACCCCGTAATTACACAACATAACAACAATAACATATAGTAATAACATGTTTAGTCGCAATTTAACAAATAACTCTATTAATCCTCACACATCTGTGAAACAATTATTAGCAAGGTTACACCAATTAGATCCCTCCACCAGCGCCGGCGCAGGATATATTTGTGGCGCGGATCACAGGACCGAGTTATTGTAATTTATGAGTTGCCATGACATCATGTTGTACTTGTCTGAGGATGTCGTAATGGGCGGTTAAGGATGGATGGATGAATGGATGGCAGGATCCGACTGTGTGGTAATGACTTTATGCTGTGTAGACGTGTTAAAATGGGTTGTCAGCGCTGTTGTTAGTCACTCGTGCTGAGAATTTGAGGTATTCCTCACAGAGCATGACCTTCTGGTATTTTAAAGCGATTGCTTCAAATTCGATTCGAGGTCAAGTTAGCCAGAATAGGTTATGTAACAACAAAATTAAGGGAACAGCTCGACTCTGATTGTAATTTGGCTGTATATTTTAGATCGATCGTTTTAGAATATAATTGAATTTTTCTTTATTAAAGTAACCAAGACTCAACAATATTGTTAGTAAAACTTACGACTATGTTAGTAAGCAAGACACTAAACCAAAACAAGGACAACAATACAAGAAATGAGGGTTGGTCACCGTTGCGATATCCCATCAGAGACGGCGCAACAGTGACCCACGTATACACAGTTCAGGCGACTCGCAACCATGCTTAAGACACTGATGAAACCGCCCCACACCCTGCGCACCAGGGAAGCGCACCTTTAATTAGTTTTGTTTTAGTTTATACTAGCTTCGGACTGCGACTTCGTTCGCGTAAAATTTCGGACCCCGACCCACAGCGTTGCATTCCATCGCGCGCCCGTACTATTATTACTTCGTTTTTGCTCGGCACCTAGGGTCACAGCGTCATGTTAAATTATATGCAAAAATTTCAAATCCGAATAATAAAGTGGCATTAACAATCATTGTCAGAGGATAACACCGCCATCAGCCTATGACTATATAATTATGTCGCATTGTCTCTACAAGCGAAAATTCCTCCATCGATCAATGCATTGCAATAACTTAAAGTGGTCATCAAATATCAAGATTTTACTATTTGTTACGAGTTCCATGAAATTCATTTGTGCGACCATTACTATTTAATAGCCTCTACAAATGTGCCAACAGTTATCAGCATTATATTCCATGGAACCATTTTGTTTTACAACTTATTCTGAAAGCAGATGGAAACATTCAGAGTTCCATTAATATTCTAACAGTATATTGTGGAAATATAAGAAGTTGAATAGCAAATTGTATGCAATTTCGCAGTACATTTGACCATTGGCTTCATGATATTAGTTTGCGATCGTCCATTGTCTGGTTGCTAGGCAAATAACAGACAAGGTCCCATGAAAACCTCAAGGCATTTGAAGGTCCAGTAGACTAGATCGTATCGTTTTGTCTACTTCTCTACAAGATTATGTTTGGACTTCAAAGAGACTGTGACCTCTGAGTTTGTTTCGGTCTTTCTTCTCAGAGTAGTCAGATAGGAAACGCCGACCCTATCTTGGTTTAAAAATATGATTGACGAGTAAAAGTGTTTATACAAACCTATTTACAGAAATAAAATAATTTATCATTTGTCACTTATAAATTCAATGGCCAATAATTTTGTCAACAAGAGATAAAAAATCAAATTCAGCTGTTTTCAACGCTTTCCCAAACAGCATACCAGATTCTTACCAGGCAATCTTTATGTTCCAGGAAAGGATCGACTTCATCGAAGGAGAAATTCAGGAGATAACACGCAACGCACGAAACCTGAAGAGCGACTACCTTTCCCTAATAGAGCTGAAGACACTGATAGAGAAGATGCAGACCTTCTTCCAAGACCACAGCGCACAACGAAAGATATCGGCATCAGTACAGATATACAACAACGATGCGGTGTTGGGACATCTTGGATTCATCGCTGGGGTGGTCACTACAGCCAGGGTACCAGCATTCGAGAAGATGCTGTGGAGAATATCCCATGGAAATATATTCTTTAAGCAAGCGCAGATTGATGAACCTTTGAAGGATCCTATTACGGTAAGGGTCTTTTTCTTGAATATTTTTCTATATATAAAAATAAGAATATGGTATTGCCGCGACTTCATCTGCGTATATATTATATTTCGTAATTTTTCATTACAAATATCCTGGATAGTAGTAGACTACGTCCTTCTCCGTATTCCAGGCTACCTACCGTCTTTCATAATGTTAGGTTCAGGCGTGAAAAGGTGACAGGCAGACAGAGTTACTTTCACGTTAATAATATTAGTATGGATAGTCGTTGTTGAGATATCAGCCAGTTAGTAAAGTTGTAACAGGGTAACTGCCCAGAGTGCGATGGACGTAGATTTAGGATCGGTCGGCTGTAACTTTTGCTACGTTATCACTATTGTTGGGCCTCTAACCTTGACTCTTTAATTTTTCGTCATTGGATTCTAAAGTAATAAACTTTATTTTTTATAAACGTGGAATTTCTCCTGTATCGTGGGTGCGTTTACAAACATTTAAACTCACATACACAAACAGCCAGACCGGGACAACTACTTGTAGGCCATACAAATATTTGTTCCGTGCGGGAATCGAACCGGCGACACGCAGCGCAGCAGTCAATGCGCCAACCGTGCCGTCTGGACAGAAACCTCATCTACCCTCAATAATAATTAAGAAAAGAATTTCACCTTCACACATTAAATCCACATTACGTTATTAGCTGAGAAAATTCAGGTCGATATAAAAATTATATATTATTCAGTCAATTTGAATTTAGTAGTTCGATCACTTTAAACCATTTAAAGTTTTACGTTTCCTTCTATATAGTTTTAACCACCCAAATATTCAATTCAAACATGATAACTAACATCTGTATTGATTCTTTTCGGTTTTGACATGCTATGAAAAGGTCGGGAGTTCAAATCAAGTTCACGGCTAACCCCCGAACTTCATGGCAAGCGTATTTTGTCGTATATTTAGCTTAGCAGCTATGACAGCTTAACCCTTTCCATATAAAAATGATACCTATGAGCAGGTAGATAGGCTACATATTGTCTGCTCCGTAGCTACGTCATACTGCGTACAAAAACGTCACAGGTACAAAAATGGGCTGCTAATGGGCTTAATTATTTTACAATTCGTGACGTAGCTTGCGGTAATAGTAGATAGTATTTTATTGAGTGAACCATTCATCTATCTATATATATAAAAATTAATCCCTATTTTCCTTGGTCACGCCATAACATGAGAACGACTTTACCGATTTCATCCATCTTTTTTTAAAGTTTTCTAATACTTTGTAGAAGGTTCTTACGGAAAAAAAAATTAAGAAAGTTGCGCAGAAAATTAGAAAATTTAAGAATTACGCTTTTACGCTAAAACACCTGAACGGATTTAAATGAAATTTGACACATGGGTAGACCATGATCTGGAGAAGGACATATGCTACTTTTCATCCTGGATCGCAGACGAAGTCGCGGGCAACAGCTAGTTAAGTAATATTTTCTCTTGGTTGAGACATGCGTTTCCTCTCTCCTCTTCACATTCCCACACCAAGCCAAACGATTTCCTTTCAACTTTTCTGTCACCGGCGCCACTTTCAAACTATTATCAGTATTATCATCATCATCATTTTAGCCGTAAAACGTCCACTGCAGGACATAGGCCTCCCCCAAGCACCACCACTTCGACCGGTTCTGCGCTTCCCAGCGAATTCCTTCGGCCTTCACCATGTGATCGGTCCGCCTTGTGGAAGGCCTTCCAGATGTAGAATGTCTTCCGGTATGCGGTCGCCTCTCCAAAAGCCATTAGCAGTATATTTATAACTATATCTAGTAAATTATATAGCAATTTCTGACAGTATAAGGAACACAATACTGTGCACCGAAGCCAAGGTAACAGACGTTACCCAGAAAGCCGCTAAACTTAACAATTGGGCTAAGAGAACCAGCGTGGGTCCCACGAAACTCACGATGCCATTGCGGCAAGCCAAGACGAAGATGGCGGGATGAGCTTGACTCCCACCGTAAGGACTGGCTCGCAAAAGACAGAATTGTGTGGAAAAGGGAGACCGAAGGCTTTGCCCTGCAGTGGGACAATACAGCGGTGCGATTCTGTAACCATCTCACCGTGAAAACTTAGGTGAAGTGAGCGTGAAGTGAGCTGTCATTCCAAATAATGCTAGGGATTGACACTACTGACAACTCACATCAAGCTCACTTCACTTGAGTTTTCACGGTGATATTTTTACAGAATCGACCGGCAGGCTAGTTAGATTAGATTAGCAGCACATAGACTAAATAATATCACAAAATCGAAGGCAAAACTGGCAAAATTTATAAAGATGCCGTTAACAAAATATATTGCCTGCCAATATCGTTGGAATAAATAGCAAATTATCTATTTCTGTCTATAACGGCTCGCTGCGATACCTCGGAAACATTATGGCACGAATGGCAAGTAAATCTTGCGTTTTATCTTTTGTTAGAGTGTTCTATAATCTAATAATAATGGACATTGTTGCTGGGGGGTGTTAGAAAGTTCGTTTTGAGTGTATATCTTTGGTAGTTGACACTGGTTGAAGATTGAATAACTGACCCTGAAAGCTAATCTAAAGATAAGAATATCTCTCATTGGCTGAATTTCTCAGAGTGAAGTGCTGATACCAGATTATCTCGTTGGTCTAAAGGTCGCAAATGCAAAAGCTGAACGTGGTCCAGTGATCGAACCACCGAGGAAAAATATTACAGGTTTTTCCAATTGGAAAGCTTTAGTAGCAGGTTTGTGTCTAAATTACGAAATACCTATGCTCGGCTATATTACTTCCACATTGTGTCAGAGGACCTGCACCTTAATTGCATCTTTCTGAAGGATATTGCTAATCCATTGCTTCATATGTTCTAAAAAACTGTCTGCTCAACAACGTAAATAACACAATGAATTTTGTTGAACTGTCAAAATAAAAGCCATTCTAGATTCCCGATAAGCGCTTCAAAAACGGCCCGAAAAATAAGACCACAAATACCTTTGTGGTCTTATTTCAAATTAGTATGTTTTTAACCTTATTACTTAGACTTTAAGTTTCATTTTAGAATAAATGACTGAAAATTTAAAAATAGAATGATTTTATTTCCAAGCGACATTTTAAATATATTTTGCAATGGTAATTAAACTTTATGTTTAAGCATTAAGGTTTATAATAAACTGAAGTTGTTGATATTATTAAACTTTTTTCTAAGAAACGTAGATGTTTACGTGTGTGCAAACGTGGCCACTTGAGCGACTGATTTTTGTTCCTGATCCTTAATCTAGTACTATTATTGATCGAAGCATTCTTCTAAGTTAGTGTGTTACGCACTGAATCAACGAAAACATTTACTGACCACAGGGTTTACCTGCGTCAGCATAGTGCCAACATCTCAATCCCAGTCTTTGCGATTCATCGAAAAAATAATTTAAATAAAAGCCCACATCAATTACCGTCCAAAGAACTCCACATCACTCCACGTGGATGTAAACCTAAAAGCTCCGGCCATAATGGCGTTGACCTATCTAAATCAAAATTATTCGTTTAATAACATGTATGAAGGCTTCATAAAATGTTCGCTAGCCTCACGTGAGCTGAACACGCAAGCCACATGTACAAAGAATAATTTTCAGTAGGCACCTATAACATACTTTGGGCGATTGAAAGTAATCATTAGGGAAAGCTTAATCCCTGTTTTTAAAAAGATATTTGTGGTTATTTTATGTCGCTTACATGGTGTTCGAAAGGTCAACTTTAAAAATGAGGATATACTGCTGGAAGCCGATTAAATCTACTCACGAAAAGGCTATTATGCTACAGACGATGGGATATCAGTAGATCTTGAAATACCGCCGGTCTATTCTGTAAAAAAAAAAAACACCGTGATAAATTAAAGTGAAGAGGGTTGTCAATTTATAGTGTCAATTCCTAGCATCAGCCGGTCGATTCTGTAAAAATCTCACCGTGAAAACTCAAGTGAAGTGAGCTTGATGTGATTTGTCAGTAGTGTCAATCCCTAGCATTATTTAGAATGTCAGCTCACTCCATGCTCACTTCACCTAAATTTTCACGGTGAGATGGTTACAGAATCGCACTGCAGGCGGAATGACAGCTCACTTCACCTATGTTTCACGATGAGATTATTACAGGATAGTCGGCAGGTCAGACTCTCTGAACCACTACAGTGTGTGTCTTGGGGTGCTTTTTAGACATGCCTATAGCCAGTATTAAACTGCTATCTGAATTGACTGATTCATTAATTATGTCCAACCTTTCCAGTGCATTGTCCTTTGTTGTGATGTTGAAACTTTTTCTTATCTGCGATTTACAAAAGCGGACTGCGCATTAGACACCCAACAAACATTTGACAAGTCGCCACAACGTGATTATTTCTACATTTGGTTCCATAAGCTGGTCGTAAATACGTCGCCATCACGTTGACTTCACCGAGAATAGGCCCATTTTATACGAATCAGTGTCTTAAAAGAGTAACGTAACCGTCGTATAAACCACTTTTTGGTCAGTGGTTGCAAGTTACAGAAACACAAACCCGTCCGATTCTAATTCCAATTCTGTCTTTCTAATTATAACAACAAAACAGTGTACAACAAATTTAGTCGCATCAAGGCTGCAATAAAACGCCCCAGTATTTTATATGGGAGCCCACAAGTGGCCGGTCGTTAACCCCTGGTTCATATTGATTTTTCTAGACGTTGTTACCCATTACAAAGCTTTTATAAGCGTTCTGGGAAAACGCTAGAATATGGAACGCGTCAAAACGTCGTTAGGAATAAATCTCTGTCATTCACGAAATGGGGCAGTGACCTTGTCTTCTTGAAAGGTTTGAAAAACTGATTGATTTACAAGTTTTTCGATTTGTTTTGACTTTAGTCTGTCCGTTTGGGTTTACTTTCGTGGATGTTTAGGTACACTTGCGTAGAAAATAGTCGACCTTTTTAGCAGAAGGGGAAGCGTCGTGTCTTTTGGTATAGATCATCATCGCATTATCTAATCCATTCCTGAACGTGTTAAATCTAAAAAGACATTCTTATAAGCATTTAAAGTGGATAATGTACGGCTTGGTAGATAGATAGGAGATAGGAACAGTGATGGCGCAGCGTTATCGACCCCGACTTACGCTTTACTTTGTATATTTTTTTTTTTATAAAAACGTTGTCCTACTCTAGGAATTTCTGCGGTATCGTGGGTGCGTTTACAAACATTTAAACTCACATACACAAACAGCCAGACCCGGAACAACTACTTATAGTCAATACAAATATTTGTTCCGTGCGGGAATCGAACCCGCGACACGCAGCGCAGCAGTCAATTACTTAACCTTTGCGCCAACCGTGCCGTCAATAATTTCATCACCACTGCTCTCAAAACCGGAATGGAAAACCTCGTGAGAAAACCGGCATGTCCTAGAACCAATTCGAAGCCATGTTACATCTACTAATCCACAGGGGGCCCGCGTGGTAGATTACAGCCCACTCTCTCTCGAAGAGAGGAGGCCTGTAATCTATCAGTGGGAACATTATAGGCTGATAATGGTAGATCGATTTAAAATAGAAGTTTGTTGCTATTAACACGTTGCGGGACGGTACTGACTTTTTCAAATTATGCGATATGACAGTAAAATTGTCCATACAAGTTCCGACCACTGCTTTATCCGTACCGCCCTAGAGCAATACTAAAGAATAATATACGATGACAGTACTTTCATAGCCGTATTGATGTAGTATGACAGTAAAAACGGGTTTCCTTGTTCCTCTATACAAAATTTCGCTGTAATGCCCGTACCTCAGTTCCGGCGGTGCCCGTACTGTCATTTTCAACACCGACAATTCTACTGCTAATGCAGTGCGTCCCGCAACGTGTTAAAAAAAGAAGGACACTGTCCATCCTTTTCATGTACCTTACAGGCCATTTCGTAAGAAGTGGATAAGAGACGGCTGTTTTTTTTCAAAGCCAAACAAAAACGGACCTAAATAACTGAGTTCACTCCCAAGGGAGCTACTTTAAGGGCTCCTTCCCTAAAAAGCGTGGAAATTATAGTAAACGCTCACGCAATTTAAAGGGCTGTTTAGTTGATCATGATGAAACATGTCCACCACCATGGCCTCCCATTGTATGTTTTGTAGTGTTTGATGTATTTTTTAACCAACTTCAAAAATGAGGACGTCTTAATTCGACTGTATATTTGTTTTTGTATTGTATGTTACGCTACATCTCCGGCAATTGTGGATCGATTTCGAAAGTTCTTTTTTATTTATTTTTTATGCCTCTTCTTTCCCATATTATTTTTTTTTTTAGTTAGCTTCAATACGTATTATTGAAACTAACTCAAAAACAAACCAAGCCAAGTTATATGTATAAGTATGTAGCGGTATCTACAACGCCACACGCGAACAACGCGTCATACTGACGTCAAGCAAATCCTGCATCTCGCAAGCAGAATTTACCGCGCAATTAGCATAATTATTTATACAACTTCCCAGCATCAATCGCTGGGCAGCAGCCCGTCCGGTCGGAGGATACTCCCTTTTTTATAGAGTAGGTATGAGTGAACTTTACATCCTGTTCCTCATACCTCTATACGTATTTTTTTCACTTAGTTTATATTGATGATGTAATAATAACTTCATGTCACTGATATTTGCATAGCAAGTAGAATATTAACATGTGAATTGGTGAGGGTGTAAGTACAACAAAAAAGTGAAAAATAAACACCCGTCCTCCATAAGAAACACTACTAAGTTTTGTTTTTTTTTTAAAAATCTTTTACAAAAAACAAAGTAAACATAACAAAAAGTTTTTTTGTAAACATAACAAAAAAACTTTTTTGTTGTTTTTTTTTCTACTACTAATATTTTAATGTGCACCAAATATACATAATAATATACGTTATACCAAGGTCAACATAACATGACTGTCCCGATTATAATCCCCATACATTCTCCTACAAAGACGGACGTTCACCCTTATTGCGACATTTAGGTCAGTTCATAATGGCAAGCAATGGGTTTTACGTATTATCATAGCATAGATCTGACTACGACTTATAACGAAGACTGTTTAACACATCATCAGACTCAGACCAGACTGACAGACCAGACTAGCATAGATCAGACTGTTTGACATATACTGTATACAAAAACTGTGAAACCGCAATTTTTATTCCTCAAATAAAACACAGATAATAAAACAATTGCACACCAAAAGCCACCTGTGGATGACATAAAAATTTCATAAGAAATATTGTAAAGATGACGCAGAGGTCGTTAAAACAAAAAATATAAGTAGGTACATACTTAATTGAAACAGACAAATTAATGATGATTATAGTGCAACCCTTTTCGACTGACTATTTGAATATTATTACAATGATCGATGATTAATATGTGAACATGACCACGATAAAAAAAAAACATTTTTATTAAACAGATCGGAAAATAATAAACCTCTTACAGCCAATGCGCCTAAGAAATGTAAATAGCCAAACCCTTGTCACTTCTCCGTCAGTCAAATGATGATTTAGGCAAAACCCTCGTAAATCTTCATAGTAATGTTCAGCAGTGAACGCCTACCTAAGTACCTAATGATGATTGATATATGTGAACATCCAGTCTCATTATAACGCTCAAAAAATTAATATTTTTTTAAACACATGAATTCTTCGCCATCAATACTTCCGTTACTAATAAAGAGATTTCACAGATTTGTAAAAAAAAACTTGATACTAAATAATCTTAAAAACGTTCGTTTGTACCGGAAGCTATGATTGTAAACGTAAATAATGTTTCTACACTGACAGGAATATTAAAGAAAACATCAGTTTTTTTTCGTACAGTCTTCATTTCTGCAGCCAATATGTCTTGTACAGACGCTAGCTCATCAAGCTACTACAATCCGTCAAATTTCTTTAATAGATTTTCAACAGTATCGCTAAAGCATTAAGGTTCAAGGTTGATTGGGAAAATTTGACAGTTTCGGGTAGCTTGACCTGCTGGCGTCTGTACTTTGCTATTGATATAAATGATGAGGTCCAAATGCCAAAAAAACGAGTAAAAGATTTCTTAGTTCACGAATGTGTAACTATTATTCATAATTATATACGGCACACCGGACATATTACAGTTACTAACGTTTCTGAAAATAAAAGTTTAGATATTTTTAGAAAAAGAATTCTTGAAACAGCTTATTTCTGACTATACTCAATGCATTGATGTGAGTATTTGCCAGATTGGTATATAAGCAGTTAATCGTTTTAAATCCCTACTAATTCCTATCCAGCCTGTCCCTTGCTGTCCTCTCCCAGCGACACCCAAAGCGCACTCCCGTACCCCACAGGGGATGCCCGTAGCGTGTAGTCGCTTAAGTTTTTTAAGCCCTGCCTGGAGGCCTTAATTTATTAAGACATCCACATGCAAGCCCGGTTAAGCAGGTGATCACCTCATAGGTTGAACTGCAAGATACCATACATAAAAAAAAATAACCCAAGGCACCTGTCCCCCGGCCGCCGGCGATTAATAAGAAGCGAGTAGAACTAGCAGCCAAAGCGCATAACTCGCTGGCATGCATACGCACAATCACAAAAGATTGTGCGTACAGCACGAAAAAATCCTTAATAGCTAGTCGCTACCTCATCGGCGGCGGTGGGACGAGTGCTCGAGATTAGGAAAGTTGGAAGTAAGCAGATATTGAGTCACAATTGGAAAATATGTAAAAAAAAAACTCCTTCCCAATGCTCTTCCATATTTCTTCATAGTATTGTGTCTTAAAACCCTTCTCTCCCTATCCAGGGTCACGAGCTCCAGAAGACAGTGTTCGTGGTATTCTTCCACGGCGAGCAGATCAAGCTGCGTGTAAAGAAGGTCTGCTTTGGGTTCAAGGCCACGCTGTACCCATGCCCTCCAACGTACAAGGACCAACTGGACATGCTGGCTGGAGTGGGAACCAGGATCAAGGATTTGGAAATGGTGCGTATTAGGATATAGTAAGGTAATGGGAGGAATGCCGTAGCTGGTATAATGTTTAGCAGAACAGTAGAAATGTTCCATATTGTTAACATGTTTCTAGAATGCCATAGAGATAAATATAGTATTACAAATCGAACGAGTTTAATGCAAATGCAATCAAGTCATGCAACAAGTAGCACTCTATACTCTTTGCTTAGAATAAGATGCCATCTTGCCAAACAGGGAACGAAGACGGTTTCAACTTTTACCAGTTGATATTAAATTACTGTTTATCTGTTTGTCCTTCCAGGTATTAGAACAAACAGAGAACCACCGTCGCCTGGTTCTCACCAACATCGCCCGCGACATCAGCACCTGGATGGTAGCCGTGCGCAAGGAAAAGGCCATCTACCACACGCTCAACATGTTCAGTATGGACATCGTCAAAAAATGTCTCATCGCAGAGTGCTGGGTGCCAAAAAGAGACCTCACTGCGGTGCAAAAGGCGCTGGAGAATGGAGTGGTAAGAACTGATGCTCAATTGTTTTTGCTTTGTGTGGAGCTAGTGCAAATATACTATTCTTTTGTTTTCTAAAGAACCCCGATAGCTTGGTGATTTGAATAGCGGCATTTTAATAGTATTCTTCTGCCCATTTATTTAAGGCCAGCTTAGTTAGGGTCCTATATTATTATAAAACACTACTCCAAAAATATGCCTTGTCCGCACTGTAATATATTTTTTCCTGGCGTAGTTCGAACAAAGCTAATCGTGGTAGAAACAAAACCTTTAAAGAACGCCTGTTATGGCATAGGAGTTTATGGGATACAATAGATTAAATAGTCGTCTTTCTCTTTTACAGAAAGCAAGTGGCAGCCCAATTCCCTCGATCCTACACTACGTACCAACAAACGAGATCCCTCCGACATTCAATAAAACCAACAAGTTCACCAGGGGTTTCCAAAACCTCATTGATTCCTATGGAATCGCCAGCTACAGAGAAGTCAATCCAGGTAAACACCAAGGAAATATAATAATATTCCAAGTTGAACTGTTGTTGAACTCAAACATGCATGAATCGTTTTTTTTTATATGCCTGTTCCTGACTGGCAAGGCTTGTAACTTGTACTGTTCTAAAATCATACCTACTTACCTTTAAATTAGTTTAGTTTACCAACTTTTAATCTTTCCAGCATTATACACGATCATAACATTCCCGTTTCTCTTCGCCGTGATGTTCGGGGACGTCGGCCATGGGCTCATCATGACAGCTTTCGCAGCAATCCTAGTCATTTACGAGAAAAAATTCGCTAAAGCTAAGACAGACAACGAAATATGGAACATTTTCTTTGGCGGGCGATACATTATACTCCTCATGGGAATATTTTCGATATACACTGGTTTGATATACAACGATATGTTTTCGAAGTCTTTGAATATCTTTGGGGCTAGTTGGCGGAATGTGTATGAAGATGGTGTTCTACAGAATCATACTATGTTAGAATTGGATCCGAAAACTGCTTATATACAGACGCCTTATCCGTTTGGACTGGACCCTGCTTGGCAGGTGAGAACCTTAATTCTACCTATGACTTACTTATGTATAAACCACCAACACATACACAGCATTAACCCACAATTTTTGATATAAATATAGAACCCGCATGTTAGAGGTTTTGAATGTTTCATTAAGTTTTTTTGTTGAATAATTACAAGTGCGTTCAAAAGAAAACTTTATGACCAACCACCCATAATTAAACTTAACATTCCTCAATATGACAAAGTTAAGCAATTGTGCCTTTTTTACAAGCCTTTAGAAAAAAAAAACCATTCTTCAACGGAACTCCGTGAAGTAAAAGTAAAAATATGTCTATTGATGTATTGAAATGGCTTGATGAAGAAAGATAAGAAAGATAGGAAGTTTTCAATTTCAACTTAACAATAAATTTTCTTCTTTCCAGTTTGCCTCAAACAACATAATATTCCTAAACTCGTTCAAGATGAAACTGTCGATAATATTCGGCGTGATACATATGGCGTTCGGTGTAACTATGAGTGTGGTAAACTTCAAGTAATTACTGTATTCATAGAAACTAGAATGTTTAGTACGTTTCCTATTGAAAGTGATGACGTTATAATAAACGTTGTTTTTGTTCCACAGCTTCTTCAAGAAGCGGGAGATGATATTTCTTCAGTACTTACCGCAGATCTTGTTTCTGTTGCTCCTGTTTTGGTACCTATGTTTGCTGATGTTTTTGAAGTGGATGATGTATTCGGCTATTGCGACAGGTAAATACTGCGATAGATAATCTCAAACTCAAACTCAAACTCAAATCATTTATTTCAATTAAACCATTTCAGGCACTTTTGAATTGTCAACATTTTAAATAGTCGGTCAGTTAGTCAGAAAGTGAAGCTAGTAATCTATTATAATATTTACTTGAGTAATTCTATGTGGTTGATTACGGCCCACTCTCTCTTACCGAGAGGACGCCTCCTGAGTCCCAGTAGTGGGAACATTATAGGTTGATGATTATGCTATGCTTATGCTATTAATGAAGCTTTCGCGGTCATCTGTCTGTTTGCGTCAGGGAATTGTGTTAGTGTTGCTAAGTACTGGGCCAAACAAAACTGTTTACTTCTTTCCAAACAATATATGCCATTGACTCGCTCAGAAGAAGAAAGCTTTGAGGGTACCCAAGTGCGGTCAAGCAATATATTGAAAGAATATTATATTCACATCTACCAAACGATTGAACACAGTGAGACATTATAAGTGACTGGATGGGCTTTAAATATAACACAATTTAATATAACGAATTATTAAATGTATATTTTAATTTGTCATATGATTTTAAAGGATTCCATTGATCTTTGAGCTTGTTCTTCATACATTAGAGCTACCTTAACAAACTTGTGAAAGCACTCTAACCACTATTCCTCTTTCAGATCCTGCTCTAGGCACGTCTTGCGCCCCCTCAGTGCTGATCATCTTCATCAACATGATGCTTATGAAGGGTTCTGAGGATAAGCCGCCATGCCGTGCAATGATGTACGCTGGTCAGGATCAAGTACAGAAGACGTTCCTAGCGGTCGGCTTCTTGTGTATACCTATAATGCTGTTCGGGAAGCCATTGTATAAGATGGCGATGGCTAAGAAGCGGAAGGTAAGATTATGAAAATGTGCCTAATTAAATTGGGTCGATGAAAAAAAATAGGTATGCAACATAAAAGCCCTGATGCCAGGACAAGAGTAATGCAAAAATGGGACGAATGGTGTGAAGGGAGGATTAGAAGCTGCAAGAGGAAGAAAAGCGGATGATGATGATGTCTCTATTGTTGTTTGAGTGCTAAAGTCCCTAAGCCGCTAAGATGATGAGCTAATCGGGTTAAAACTAAAAAAACTCCGAAATTTGGGGACCAATTTCTTTTACGACAACCACGCCTATTAACAGTTTTCACACTTCAGAAATTAAATTGTAATTCTTTAATCTTATAGAATTCTTTAACTTCTTCACAGAACTAGAAAAGAATAAACAGACTGTATTGCCCTTGTTTGTACTTATTTGATTTTGTCTTTATGGCCTGATATCTCCAACCTTTTTGTCCACTTCCAGCAATACCAACAAGGAGTAGAAAGCGGAGACGTGGAAGAGAAGGAAGGCCACGACGGCGGCATGGCCGAGGAGCTGATCACTCAATGTATCCACACCATCGAGTACGTGCTCGGAGCGGTCTCGCACACCGCCTCGTACTTGCGACTGTGGGCGCTGTCGCTCGCTCATGCGCGTAAGTTTGCATATCTTTTATCTTGCTCTTTAACAGATAGACGTAGAATATACCTATGGAAATGGCAATAACGCAAAGTGCAGTCATAGCATGAATTCTTAATTAGTTCTTCATTTAATTAATTTAAACTCTTTCTTCTGTGAAATTTGTCAGGATTCTCTCTTTGATATGGAAGATCAGAACCTGAATCTTCTATAGGATGACTAGAGATATTATGACACATATTTTTGTGGGCAGTTGGGAAAACTTTAATAATAATTTGAGGACCCAGAGACCGTAATTATAACAAGTTAATCACTACCCATACGTACATGAAGTGTACGCATGAGTAGTGAATCGCACATCTTAATACACTTCGTTTTGAGAGCCACTCAAAGCAGAATACTATTCCAAAAGCTATCAAATCGCATTCTTTTTCTTCATCAGAGCTATCAGCAGTACTCTGGCAGCGCGTCCTCATCATGGGCATGGGAAGACCGGGTTTGAACTCCATCAAGCTGTACATCATTTTTGCCGTGTGGTCGTTCTTCACGCTGGCCATCCTAGTACTCATGGAGGGTCTATCTGCTTTCCTGCATACGCTGCGGTTGCATTGGTATGTTAAGTTTTTTTAAACAATCCTGCAGTGCGATTCTGTAACCATCTCACCGTGAAAACTTAGGTGAAGTGAGCGTGGAGTGAGCTGTCATCCCCAACTAATGCTAGGGATTGACACCATTTAAAAAAAAAAAAAAAAACTCTGTTAAAGTCTAACCGTCAAAACTTAGGTGAAGTGAGCTTGAAGTGGGCTGTCAACAGTGTGAATTCCTAGCATCAGTTGGAATGATAGCTCTGTCTGCATGTTATACACCCTAAGCCCTTACATAATATTACAAAATCACTCGTGTGGGCCAGTTATTTTATCCGTAGTTAAACTCAACCAATTGTTAAAAATAGTAACTAAGTAATGGTTAAATTTTTGCAAAACGTGTTTTTTGACTATTACTTCGTTTCCGTTCAGCGTTCTTTCTGACTTGGAAATCAGATTTTGATGTAATAATACTTAATTGGCAAGACCTTCGCTAATGCGTATAGTTTTTTTTTTTTTTAAGAAATCTATTTCCAAATTGATTTTTTTTTAAAGTGAAAACTTCTTTAGCGGCTTTGTGCTTTTGTTGTGATGGGTAAAAAATGTTAAACTCGCGTCAGGACACGTGACCTGATCGAAAATTCGTAAGACGGAGCTCGCGTCAGGGCACGTGACCTGATCGAAAATTCGTAAGACGGAGGGAGAGTAGACCGCATTCCAAAATATCAAAAATGCACAACATTAATATTCAAGTTTTCACTTCTGCCGGCACTCCCGGAGTGCAACCCGTTGATTTTTTTTATTTCTGGCCTCTTTATGTATTTATGTAACTAGCTAACTCACAACCCTTGGTTGACTGGTAGAGAATGCCTAAGTCCACCTTTGTACCTTTTTGTGTAAATAATAAATAAATTTCTTGTCCAGAAAGACACAAAACTCAACAAGATTAAATCCTTACTTCCTCATTGCAGGGTGGAATTCATGAGCAAGTTCTACGAAGGTCAAGGGTATGCCTTCGCCCCATTCTGCTTCACGGACATCTTGGAGAACGAAGATAATGAGCCAAAGGCTGCTACGGAAATCAATGGCTGCCCGCCCGAGTGACCACAAGACTAATTAGGATAAGTAGCCAAACATACCACCTGCGAAGGTGTTCGGCTATGCTGGTGATGCTGGAATTAGGTGGACTGTCAGTCGCGTAGAACCTAAAGTGTGCCTTGAAATACTTACTGTATGGACAAGTGGAATTATGTAAACCGATTGAAGTAGAGTGCTACAAGGATCTTTTGGCGCCTGAATGGGGGCCGCTGTTGGCAAACATTTGTGAAATTGTCACAGAAATTGTATTGAAAAAACAAGATGCCTGCGTTAGTTCCAATTTCTGCCACGCGCCAAAAGATCCTTGTAGGATCCTTCAATAAACGAGTTGCTGATATCTTGTTCCAAGCTGAATAGGTGATATTATATCAGTTTCAATATCAACTTTATCGTGACTGTCTTGATTTCTAGATTGCCGGATTTTTCCTTGTGATCCTTTTAAGAAATGCTGGCTTCAACAAAGTGTAAGAAAAATTTGTGCCTTAGTACAGACACTAGTGAGCCTTCTTGAACTAGTCGAGATAGAGATATTTTTAAAACTATAGACAAAAAAGAAAAGAAATTATAGATCGTTACATTCGTTACTCGACACAATTAAATGTTTTGTATCTTTCAACGCGACTGGCATCAACATCTGTTTTTCAGCCTAAAATTAGTTCTCGGATATCATTTACGTACAAACGAAATTTTTAGAATTACTTAGAGATTAGAATTTTGTAGTGTTCTGAATTTGTTGCTAGATTTTACAGAAATTGTAAGTAGAGTAGGTGAAATTTTATAAATTAATGACGAGAAAGTAATGAGAACAACCTGTATTTGACGACAATATTATAGACTTTTAGTTGTTTACACGAAATTGGATCCTTATGACGTAGTAACACAAAATGAGGGTGATCCATACACACGACAAGGAATTGAATATCTTCGACATAGTGTTGTCTTTAAATACAGTAGTGTTATTGTACAAATGAATGGAATCACTGGCATGTCCGAAATTACGTAGTTTCGGAGTCTTTTAGTACAAAATCGGAACAAAAGACATTGATTAATGAGTCATGTGACGTACGACATGAATGCAGTTGTGATAGTATTCACATTATTTTATGTAACACAATACAATGTTCTTTTAATATTTAACTTTAGATTAAGCGAAATGATATATTTTTGTTTGTTTTAAGTGAATTTATTGGACCGTTTTACACGCACGCCCTCTGTGATAAACGAATTACAGTGCGGACGACGAGAGAATGCATTCTTGACACCTGTCAGTCACCTACATACAAACGAATACGTTTTGCTTATAAGAACGTTCACAGTCAGAGGGGCAATTCTCGTAATTTTAAGAACGTTCACAGTCTGATCTCAGTCTCAATCTGTCAAAAATACCTCGAATTTCCCTACATTTTGACAAGTTTTTGACATTTGTTTGTCGCCGAGATGAGACTGCGACTAGATTTTGAACGTTTTAAATTACGAGAATTGGCCTTCTGTACTACTATAATTGTCGCACTGACAGGTGTCAGAAACACATTCGACGACTGGACTATAATAAACGAATTAAATCTCAACTGTCCTAGTAACAAGTCTTAAAATTCAGCTTCAAGAAAAAAATAGATTTAATCGGCCGCATAGCGGGAATTAAAGAAAAATAGCTCAACACCTACACACAAAGTAGTTCAAGGTAAAAGATCATCGTACGTTGAGACGTGTTAGTCCAAAATAAATGTCACACTAGCTAGATCACAGTGCGAGCGCGTGTAAACGACAATTATATCTTTATTTTTAGCCAAAGATACGTTTTCTTATTAAATTATATCGCATGTTTGTTGAGCAATCGTTTCTCGTGTAAATATTATTATAGTGCCTTCAAAACTAGCGAACTATTAAGTATTCACTCTTTAAATATTATAAGGAATGTTCCATCTTTGTAATTTTTAGTAAAACAATCGCATGGATAGTGATATTTTAATAATGTTTAGTGGAGATGTGTAAACTAGTATTAACCGTTCGCACTAAGCTTGCTGCTGACTGTCAGCAAAACTAACAAGTATCGAGAAAACTGAAAAATATTGATGTACCGAATAAGTAATAATCACACACGCTTGCGATGAAGTTACTGACGGTACTGAGAGAGCGACTGAGGGGTGCGGGAGGCAGGAGGGAGGACGCGCATTCTACCGGCAAACTTAGCGCGAACGGGTTAGCCTACAACTGCCCGATTAATCAATTTAATCGATTTCTAGAAACGAATTTGAATCGAGTTTCATCACAGTCAGCTAGTTGGTACATCTCTAAATTAGTCACTTTGTTAATTCAGACTAAAATCTGATCTTATTTTGAATATCATTTTTCAACCATTAACATAAACAATCTGACTTTCGTTCAAAGTCAAACTGTTTGATGTAACAACAAAATATTTATTTTAATAATGGCATTGACTGCCACCGCGGTCACCGGTGACCGCCAACAATAGATTTTTTATTGTGTCTGTTGTAGGGTTGATGAGGAAGTGGTTATGAGGAAGAGGATGCGGATGAGGAACTATTAGAAATACGTTTTGAGGAAGTGGATGAGGATGAGGATATGAGGAGGAGGATGAGGATGAGGAAGAGGATGCGGAAGAGGAAGATAGAACCTGTGATTTCGAATTGAAATTTTAAATAAAAGAAAGATTGCGAATGGGCCCTTCAACCAGGGACACTTGATAGGGGGCTGAAAGATACTGGCGCACAGCTCTGTAAAGTTCAAAATATTTAGGATTCATTTTCCACCACAAAAGGCTGTCTTCTTGAAGACCTATTCTCTTCTCTCTAATATAATTCATTATTAGTGACTTCAGGATAAAAAATCTGTCGATGGGTGCGATTTGACGTTAGGAGCTTAGGCCAGCATCTCAGATAACATTGATTGTAAAAATCTGCTTGTTAAAAAGTTAGCTCCAGAACTCGTTGATCGTTGAGGCTCTCGGTATCGGTATGATGAATGTGTTGATTGTGTTAAATAACATCATGTTCGATTGACTGTATTTGTGGCTTTTTTTAATGCTGTATCCTTTTGTTCATACTCGGCATATTCTACTTCATGGCGTGACTTCAGATGACTTCTTAACCCCGAAGTCCCGCGCCCTTTCCTTGAATATGTTTGGTCACATATTTTACATCTAACATTATAAACGCTCACTTCACTAAAATACACTAATATATCAATATAGCACTACATTTTGGCTTCATCTCAAAAACTTTTTAACTTAACAATAAACCTAATTACGACTTACCTAGTTCTAGTTACGTATGACCACCCATAACAAAACAAATTTTAGACTGGCTAAGTGGCTACAGAGTACAGTGGGCTGGGTACGTACACTACAGTACTACACAATAGCGTGCTGTGTTATATTTCTAAAACACGTTGAAACACGTTCATGCCTGATCGTGAAAGTACCTAATTCATATTTTATCCTCTTTTCACTGTAACTATTTAAAGCAGCGAGCAAAAGTTACGTCAACAACACTTCCTCATAAATTCCTCTTAATGAATGAGGATGTGGAAGAGGAAGAGGAATATTTTATGCCTGATTTTGGGGATGTGGAAGAGGATGAGGAATCGCTAAAAAATGAGGAACTTCCGCATTATGAGGATGAGGAAGAGGAATCCTCATCAACCCTAGTCTGTTGTCTGGCAGTCAACGTGTTAATAATCATATTATTATAGTTGAATATTATATTTTTCTTGTTAGTTATTTTTTATTATTTTGTTACTAACTTTAACGGACCAATTTGTGGCCTTAACATGTTATGAGACATATCAAGATATGAGTGAAATCAAACTCTACTGTATCAAACTTCGTATAAGAGCTTTATTAATATCCTTTATCTACACGTAAACCAACAGCACGGTACAGCTACATTATACACTGAAATATTTACGCAGACAGACAGACAAATTTAAAAACTACACAATTTTTACGCCATTCCTCAATAAACAGATTTTGACCATTCTTGTTATTTTATTACAAAACACACCCTAGATTAATTCCTTGTGAAAAATCACGAAAAAAGCAAAAAAAAAGCAATGAAAGATAATCTAAATCTACTAAAAATCTCACGAAAATTACAATTCTTCTACTTAGTTAGCAATTAATAAACAAATCGAATAACGAAAGCAAACGCTTACTTAAATGTTGCAAGTATACATCATACTACGATAGATACAATTTAAACCAATCAATTAAAAGGAAATAGTTTATTGTATATAATATTGAAAATAAAATTACATAAGTATGTATTACGTTTTCGTAGTCGTCGAGAAAATAAATACCTACATACAATCTTTGATTGGCTATAAGTCATCAAAAGGTAACATAATTTCTACATCGTGTAGATCTTTATTAATTATTTTACATTTTTTTTAAACTATCCGTTTAAAGTGCATCTTATGTAGAAATATCAAAATCTTTATAATTATGGAAACTTTACTCTGTTGAATTAATATGGCTATATTATTTACGCCAATGACGTCATAGATCTGCGCGCGGTAAACTTTGATTGCGCGATGCAGGATTTTGAGTGACGTCAGTGTGATGGGTAGTTCGCATGTCGCATCACAGATTTGGCCACAATTGTATAACTCTTTTAGATGGTGGTGAGGCATAACTGTACTCTATGGAAGCCACATTAATTCATCAAAGCTATGTCCAAACCCGGAGTAGGAAACAAATGGAATGTTCAATTGTTTTAGTTCCTCAAGCTCCATTTGTATCTTACTCCGAACTTCTATATTATTATCACCTCTTTTACCCGACCCTACTTAAAAAACAACGCAGACAATATTATTCAATGTCTACACTGATGCAAACCACAAAAGCTTTAAAGTTCCATGCGAGTCAAATCACGACGCGAACACCATTATAATTTACACTTATAAATTTTAAAAGTCCACTGAATTCAGTCCAAATATTGAAGATAGATATAGATATCTACGCAAGTGACGTGACGCATCTGAATTAGGCTGACGCACTCTCCGCACACAAAATGTCATACCCTTATTGTAAGTAAATGCAGTTATATGTGGCCAAGAATATATCGTTAAAATGGTAAACTCGCTTTTTGCACTAGGTTATTTCGCGTAGTTGAAGGGTTACCAAGATTTCTAGTGGAAAAATTAATATTGCATAATACATAAATAATAATACTAATAAAAATAAAATAATAAATCTACACGTTGCTATATTTTCTTATTAAAAATACCGAAGTGTATCAAAAAACTAAAAGCGAAACATTTTTGCCTTGCGAATATCTGAAGGATTAAATTGAAGTAAGCACGTTAAGAATTTATCAACTGCTGTATAGGTTTGACTGGTGACAAAAGTCCCTGAGATATGCATTCACAATGTCGAGACCAGCACCCCGCGTGACACACTGAGTCACAGTACGACAGATTTTGAAGGATATTGTTAATCCGTTGCTTCATATGTTTGAAACATTCGTCTGGCCGACAACGTAAATTGCGCAATGGATGTTTTTAATGCTATTAAATAGTCAACATGAAAGGCAGTGTCATTGTTAGTGTGTTAGGCAATCACCCTGAAGGTGTTAACAACAAAACGGGTTGTGATCTGCGGATTCCAAAGAAGTCCTTTTAAAGTCGTCAGCCTACAGCCTGATTTACACGGTACGATTTAATTACCTGTAGCATACCGTAGAGCCCTTTGTACACTGCACGGATTCTTTACGGTACGGCGTGTTAACCGCGCCATAGAAAAATCGTGTCACCTTGTATCTGAAACGGTTCTGTGGTATACAGCGAAGGCACCGTACAGCAGTGCCGCCGTGTCGTCAACAAACGTCCATAGTGATCCATACAACACTGATGAACGTGCCTACACACGGCGAATAAAGTTGAACCGTCTAAACAGTGTCTATTCGATTCGGATTATCAGTTGCTACAATTTTATCGTACGTCACAGGTAAGAAACTTGCATCGTGTAATTCGGGTTTCACAGAAGCAGCCTACGTCACTGTGCAGATGTGTTTAGTCGTTGCGCAGTTTCTGCAGCAGGGCTCTGAGAGCCCAAGCGCGGCGCTAGGAGGATCCGTGTTTGGTCATCCAGGTGTTGTAACGGGTCACGTCCTGGTCAGATACTGTCCGTCTGGAACCAAAGGTTATGGATAAAGCCTCAAAAATGTCACTGTAAACCAACAGTGAATTGTTGCTAACCCCGCGTTTACACCCATATAGAGGGTCGCAGCGACATCGACGCACAAACTGTACCTAACCAGGAATTCAGTACATGATTCTAAACAAACTAGTGTAGAAAGTTTTCATAGGTTATCAAAATTATAATCAGCTGTTTCATAGAAAAATGCAATACCTACGCGGTCAAAATGTATGGAACTGCTAATTAATTTTTTAATAACCGACGAAAAATTTCAACTCATGGGGGTTCAGAATCATGTACTGAATCCATTGTAACAGGTTGCGCGTCGATGTCCCTGCCACCCTCTTTAAACTAAGTTGTGATACTTGTTTTCAACACGCCTTTTAAAATACTTGCCAAAAACATGTCGCGTAAAAAATACGAATCATAGATGACCGTTTCAAAAAAAGAGCTTCAGTTTCGTAGAAGCGCGCTGTTGGATTTTAAATCCTCGTGTCAGCGCCGAAAGTTGAAAATCTAACGGACCTTATTCTTTTCTTTTTTTTTTACTTACCTGGTCTTCTCGATGGCAAGGTTCAAGTCTTCGTTAGAAACCGGAGCTTCCAATTCGGTTCTCTTCAGCTGTCGTATCTCGTCTGGGGTCTTGCCGGCTATTTTGCGACGCATCGTCATCATTGCTGCGTCCCTGAAACATTAATACAAGTTTCATAAATAAATAGTGCCCATCATCAACCATTTGTCCACAACTCGCCAGGTTATTCCACACGTTTTTCTGGATGGATTCTGGGATCATTGAAACTTGATGCTTTCAAAGATCTGCCGATCGATTCTGTAAAAATCTCACCGTGAATAGTTAGGTCAAGTGAGCTTAGAGTGAGCTGTCAATAGTGTCAATCCCTAGTATTAGTTGGAATGACAGCACACTCCACGCTCACTTCACCTAAGTTTTCACGGTGAGATGGTTACAGAATCGCACTGCTGGACACAAGTGACTTTAGCATCTTATGAGTGGTTTGTATGTGAAATCACCTAACAGTCTAATACATTCCAGTTATTATTATTTTCATCTTGTGCTTTCGACCTCCGTGAAATGTTTCCGTTTTATTAAAATTAACACGCTAACTACAACAACCAACTTATGTGTACCAACATATTAAACAAATAAATAATACTAATATTGGGGGTATCCGACAAAACATTTAGTGTCTCTATCTCACCTACAAAGTCTCTGTCATTCGTGAATCTTTGACAGTCGTTACGGGTCGTCAGAAACCCGAAAGTCTGACAACCAGTCTTACCAAGGGGTATCGTATTACCCAGTCACTGGATTGTGGAGGTCAGATAAGCAGTCGCTCCATGTAAAATACTGGTATTCAGCTGCATCCGGTTAGACTGGGAGCCGACCTCAGCATAGTTGGGAAAAGGTTAAGCAGATGATGATCAACTCACCTACAAAGATTACTGATATCCGAGCCACTGTACCCTGAAAGTTGTGCAGCTACTTCCTTTAGCTGGACTGTATCAGCCAGCGCCACATCTCGTAGGCACAGCTTCAGGAGGTTCATTCGTGTTGTCTCTGAGAAATTAACAGTCCATTTATTATATGCAAAAACGAACGCACGTGACATACATTGTACTTATGCTAGAAAAAATCCTAATAACTAAAGGACTAATGCACATAAGAATTAAGGCGTACAGTCACGAGCACCAATATGTCAACACTTGGCAACTTTCAATTGCGATTTTTTCGTGAAATAACGAATGCAACGTTGAAATACGACTAATTACATAAACCTATGGGTTTGAACATGCTATGTTCGTAAGAACATAAAATTTCATTAAAAAATAAAGGAGTAAATCGCTTTTGAATAAAGCCGAGTGTATAGATACTTTTGTTCGTGACTGTACATAGTCTTCACCACAATATATTGCTGCCTTGAAATATAATGAATATACTAAACTAAAACAGACCAGCAACGTAATTGCAAACACACTATCAATTTTAATCTGAATCATTTTGGAGGATATTGCTGATTAATCCATTGCTTCATATGTTCGAAAAGTTTGTCTGCTCAACGACGTAAATAACGCAATGAATATTGTTGAATTGTCAAAATGAAACCCTACTAAAAATACTACTGACAGAGTGTTACGCAATTACCCCGCAAAGTGATTAAGTTGGTTTGAAGACAATAAAAATAAATTATCGTTTTTTTTTTTTCTAAATCTTCGTAGCTTGTCGTTGAATATGTGTACCTAATTCTGGCATGTTTAAGACTGTATTGTGTATTCATTGCTCATTCTTGTAACGGGATGCTGTAACCCTAGTTTGGTTTTAACAAAAGGGGTATCGAAAACCTTTTTCATTTTTCGACGGTCAATGTATTCACGGCGTGCATTATCGTTATCATCATTTTATAACCTAAAAGACTACCACTGGTAAACATAGGACACCTCGAAGTTTCGCTTATAACATGACAAACTTTTCAGTTTCTGGAATGCATGTACTTTGTCATGTATTTTGAAATTAAACAGTCTGATTCTAATTATACAAATATACAGTCTTGATAATAATTATCAAAATCGCGAGCCGTTACCACTGAGACACTGCTGTAACGTTCTCCAGATGTAACAACGCAAAGATGTAACAACCACAGCAAATGACTGATTGACCTGTTTAAATAAGCTATACTAAGCAAATAAACCCTAGCTTTACCATCAGGCAGACCGACGTAGATCCTCTTCTCGAATCGTCTTCTAAAAGCTTCATCGATGTCCCAAGGGTGATTCGTCGCCGCTAGAACCATTATGATCTTATCTCGATGGCTGAAACAAAAGAATATCATCCTCATCATAAATTACTATTCTCTATGTTTAATAGACGGCCAGTAAATAAAGTCCTCTAGACCAATGTTTGGACATGGCGACTAATCGCAGCGTGGACTAGCCATGTGTTTTCTCCCATATTTTGTCGCCAATTAGTCGCAATTTGTCGCCAAGTCACAGATTTAATTGACCGACAAATTCTGATATTTGGCGAAAAATTTCGACTAACTTTTTGTGTTATTTAAATTAAAATCCCTGATGGTGGCCCTGCCAGAGTCAGTGACACGTAAATCTATTTGATTCACCCATATTGCCATATAGGGTCTCACCACTCCGAAAGGAACCAACCCACACTATTACAGATGTTTGGCAGTAAAATACGCTCTTGATGGTGTAACTAAGTACAATAATGTTTGTAATTAACAAGCAGAATTGGACTATTTGTATGCGTTTGAAGAAGTGACTAATCTTATCAAGATAATTGGGTCGTTTATCTAACTTGGTTTATTCGCTTATAAAAAGTTAGTTCAGGGAAGAAAATCTATTTGTCACCGGTTAAGCTAACAATAGTCTTCTCGACGTCTTTCATCCCGATGTTACAGTGGTCCAAAGGCAGCCCCTTATCTGATATTCCATTAGTATGTTCCCAACCTATAATAAGACTTACAAAGGAGCACCTAGTCCGTCCATCTGTATGAGCAGCTCTGCCTTGAATCTGCGGGAGGCCTCGTGTTCAGAGTCGGCGCCACGGACAGCGCATAGAGAATCAACCTCGTCTAGGAATATCGTGCTCGGCGCGTAGAATGCAGCCTGCAATTTAATTGGACGCATTATGAAGTCAGTTTATGAGATGGTCCTTTTTTTTTTTGAGGTTGGGAAATCATCAAATGACTCCTCCCGCTCTGGGTGGAGCAGAAGGGAGTGTCAGACTTTTACTGACTAAAACCCACCCGTGTTCCTTCCTTAGCCCTTTATGTTCCAGGGCAGCGGTAAACCCTTTCGGATGGTCCCGCTACCCATGAGATGGTCCTTGGAGAAGGATCTCTCGTGTATGAGGCTTAAGATTAGAAAATTCCTTCGTCTGATAGCCTTGCATGTCCTCGACACCATTTGACCGATTACCATAAAAGTTGGCATATATATTATGTATTTATTTTTAGGTGACAGGGGACATCGACGCGCACCTTGTAACCATGGATTCAGTACATGCTTTTAAAATTCCCTGTGTTAAAGATTTCGTTGGTTATCAAAAAAAAATGTTTCATAGAAAAACGCGACACCTGGGTAGTCAAAATGAATTGAGCTGGTAATTTTTTTTTAATAACCGTCTTTCCTACACATGTACTGCATTTAAGTCAATAGCCGACTTCCGGCCACTGTAGGCACGGGCGAGCAATGGGCAGCTCGCCGCCCGGTAATGACCAGGCCCGGGTCGATGGCGCGTTGTGTTCCACGCGCGCATCAAAGAGATGTCAGCACGAACTGACGGGGTCCGCTAGGGCCGATGCCGCCAGGGCCGCGGGTTGTTCGAAAGAGATACCGTGGCCCCTGGCACAGGCAACTGAAGGAACACGAGTGGGTTTTAGTCAGTAAAAGTCTGACACGCCCTGCCGCGCAGCCCAGAGCGGGAGAGGTCATTTGATGATTTCCCACCAAAAAAAAAAAAAAAATGGTAACAGGTTGCGCGTCGATGTCCCCTGCCACCCTGTATAAAGGTTTCGTATTCCAACCTCCACACGGGCGAAGCCACAGGCAAAGGCTGGCAAAATATCCTTTTTGACAAGATGCGACTCCGATGGTAACATATCCAATAATCTTAGCTTGTTAGATGAATTTAAATAAAACATTGTCGGGCTACTAACCATATCAAACAACAGTCGCACAAGTTTCTCGGAGTCTCCTCTGTACTTGGACGTGAGGGTGGCAGACGATACGTTGAAGAACGTGGTGCGACACTCAGTCGCGACGGCGCGAGCCAGCAATGTCTTGCCGGTGCCTGGAGGACCCGTCAGGAGTACACCCTTCCATGGTCGACGGATGCCCTGTGATGTTATAGAAATGTTATGAATATTTTGAATACTATATAGACTAGTTGCATTTTGTGAATAAACTTTCAGACATACTCCTAAATGAGGTTCAACCAATTCTGGTTGTCAGCGTAAATGATGTATTCAAGCTATTCCAGCATACAAAACTGAAGAATGAAACTTTGAAGACTGTCTGTTTGTGTTGCACAACGTAACAAAATTACTCCCTTTGTTTCTTGAATAACCCAACAAACAAACTCATTAATCAACATTATTTTAAACGCCTTCAAAAATCCAGGCCGAATTTCTAGCCCAGTATTCAGCTGGACATAGCGTGCGATGGTCACGTTGGAGTGGTTCAAGGCCTGAATCAGCGTATAGTACAGACTGTATTATTGATATTATGCGCGACACTGGACTCGCGAAGTCACGCAAAACCCGGGTACGTCGCGAGCCGCAGCGTTTTAATAGGAATTGGTAATTACGCAACTATTAACGCTTGTGTTTGTAAAAACAGACTAACAAATGTAGAGATTTTACTTAGCAGTTAGTAGTAGTAAGTACTACTTAGCAGTTACTTTACTACTTAATTAGTACTTACAAGTTACATTAAAATTACTCATTTGCCGGTCGATTCTGTAAAAATATCACCGTGAAAACTCAAGTGAAGTGAGCTTGATATGAATTGTCAGTAGTGTCAATCCCTAGCATTAATTGGAATGACAGCTCACTCCACGCTCACTTCACCTAAGTTTTCACGGTGAGATGGTTACAGAATCGCACTGCAGGTCGGCCAAAGGCTCTTCTATCAGGAATTTCTCCGTAACAGCCTGGAGTCTAGATTTGTGCCTGGTTGTTGACAATACGCTCGTCCTCTTTTACGCGGGACTTCAAAATAACTGGCGAAATATGGGTGTACTACAGCTGCACCTCTGACGAACCCTTCGAGGATTACAGATGAGCAGCCGAATAATGTTACATATCGCACCCCCGGTGCGACACTACTTTTGCAAAAAATGCTAAAATTAGTTAAATATCTAAAAATTATCCTAAAGCACCCCTTTACTTGGTGCAACAACATTACTTTTGTAGTACGCATAGTTTCCGTATGAGGGCGTAAGTGTCATTGCCGTTTTGGTTTGTTTTGTTGAGGTGTCAAAGTTTTAAAAATGCTTCTCCTGAAAAACTACATTTTTGCATAAGTGACAGTGTCGCACCGGGGGTGCGATATGTGTTGAGTATGAATAAACTGAAATAACTGTAATCAGGTAAAAGTCTATTCCCAACATCCAATCACAATACTTAGCTCTATAATATTTCTACAAACCCACCTCTTCACATTTTACGGCCAACCATAATTCGATTAGGTACTCAACACGAACCTAAAGAACCAACTTTACAAGAACGGGTAAACAAAATGAGCAGTGACCGTTAGCCGGCTCACGCAAATCGTCAATTTAAACTAGGCTACACCAAGATTGGGTAGGTGATTTACATCGATATCAAAAGTCCTCGGAATGTCCTAATTCTCCCCAGGGACTGAATATCGCTTGTTGCTTTAAAAAGGTTTTTTTATAAACGACTAGATGACACGGTGAACTTCGTATCACGTTAAAACGATACAAAATTTAGATTCTTTTTTATGCTGTCCTTGGCTTTTTCTTAATCTTCTTTTCCTAAACCACCCCCGTATTGAGGTGAACAAAAGCAAAAAAAAAAAACAAATCGGTCGAGCCATTTTCGACATTTTGCGAGACTAACGCACGGCAATTGATTTATATACATATATGTAATTATTTTTACGCTTGCTTAATTAAAGTCATTGTTTAACATCTGTTATTAGTAGCTTCGTTTAGACTACAGATTTACGTCTCTTGAGTTATTACCTATAAGAGTAGGTACTAGACTATTGCTTTCCGTGGTTACGGCATTGACTGCCACCGCGGTCAGTGGTAACCGCCAACAATAGATTTTCTATTGTTTCTGTTGTCTGGCAGTCAACGTGTCAATAACGCAACTGATAACAAATAAAAGTTGCCAAATATTGAGTTTTTAAACTAATATCTCACCTACAATTTAGTCCACAATTAATAAAAACGTTTTCTCCAATGATATTAAGATGATTCTTACCTTAAAGTAATCAGGCATTACCAGCGGCAGAACCATCGCCTCCTGCAGAACGGACTTCGCATCATCAAGTCCTATGACATCCTTCCAGCGAACATCAGGGTTCCTCTGCAAAATATCTCTTTCCAAAGTCTCCACCAAATGCAGTTCGTATCCTGTCGCATCGAACACCTTCTCATCCTTCTCAAATATCGTGACGTCAGCACCTTCGTTGGGCACATCTTTTCTTCTGAGTCTTGGTTTTATAGGAATAAGGGGTCGAGTCTTTCCCGTTCTAGAGAGTCTGTCGACCGATCTGGTGACCTGCATTTTTCCACTGCCCAGGGAAGCCTTCCTGCCTATTGCTGGTAATATGTTATCACGTCGCCGTAGCGTGCCCGCCCATTTCTCTGTGGTGGGGTCTGGGTTCTTCTGTTGATCGGGAGGCTTATCGGCCATGTGCACAACCTGTGATGGTTTGACAACTGAAACAAGATTTTTTTTTAATAGATGTAAACTAATTTTGTAATACTACGCACAAAATTATCCTCTATTTTCTAAAATTAGTGTCTGTTCTAGATTATATTCGTGACTTTTCGGTTACCTTTTAGTGCACCTTAACGTAGCGAATGGGCTTTCCGAATCCAAAGAAAGTAAGGACAGAAGTGCATTATATTTATTTATTCATAAATTTTTTATTGTGACAAAACAATGTTTTCCTTTCATTCAGAAATCAACAAAGGTGCTGATGATATTTCATCTGCTTCTACATAAAACTGTGGGGTAGTTGCGTAACACACATAAAATCACTATTGATCGCAATTCCTTTCATTTCGACAGCCACGTTCATTGCGCTATTTACGTTGTTGATCAGAATAATTTTTCAAACCTATGAAGCAATGTATTAGGAATTTCCTTCAAAACCCTTGGATTATGATTTAGTGTTTTACGGAATTAGGGTGCCGATCTATCGAAACCCAAATCCATTTATGAACTGAATGCTCACTTTGTGTGGGTGGATGCCGTGTCCCCGTAGCGGCATGGGTGCTGCCGGAAAGACCCTTAGCTCGCTCCCTCCTCGTTTCGCTTTGCTCCGACCTTAGTCCGTCGCGAGGTACAGGGGGATCTGAGTCGTCCTTCCTACCCCCGTTCCGACTGCTACTTGACATCCGCGCGAACCCGAACGGTTGGAGGCTTTCCACCATCATTCGATCCATCATCCTGGCCATTTGGTGGAATCCGGATGACGGACTGTGAAAGAAAATAATATGGTAAAGATTACAATACATATTAGGTACCAGATTACATCAACTGCAGACTATGAAAACCTTTAGGATTGGACAAAAGCAATAAAACACAAACAAAAGCAGTTCAGGCTGCCACCAGGTTAGCAGGGTTTTAAAATCCTAGTGGTCTTCAAACGTAAGTGTAACCACCATGACACCAGCTAAGGCATCCCCAAGCTTCTGAAAGGAACAGCTGTTTTGTTGACGTGAAAAAACTGACTTTGGCCGCCATCGATAAGGGTTTGAACCAATAAAGTTAGGTATTTAGTGACACAGAAACTGCACCAAATTTTTGTAAGTTGATTCATTTTTCCCAGAAATGTTGTTGAGGAAAAAACATGAGTACACTAGGAATTTGGCCAAAATTGAGTCAATAATCTTCGAGCGTGACCTTCAGGATCACAGTACCAATTCAATCATAATCACACTACAGTCTAAAACAATTCCTTAAAATGATTGAAGACGACACTGGGATAAAAATAAACCTGACAGCGGGAATTGATTAAATGACTGTGACATTGAGCTGATCGTCAATTGACGCTAAGGCCAACACACATGACCTGCGTGCAGTTGTTAACGCAACATTGTTTATATCTTGGCCTTAGTTAATGAATTTTAGGGCCACACACCTCAAAAAAGAAATAAAAACCATATCCTGTAGTGTACGTCCGTCATGATAGTTTTCATTAGCTTTCCAAATATTATAAATGCAAGAGTAACTCTCAAAAGAAATGTCTAATAATTTTTTTAGTTTATATAATTATAATAAGATATTTTTCTCTTTATTTAATGACTTATAACTTTTCACGGCGTAACGGCTGAACGTATTTGGATGAAATGTGGCACACGGATAGACTCTGACCTGCCGATCGATTCTGTAAAAACCCCACCGTGAAAAATATAAAATAGGTGAAGTGAGCTTATAGTGAGCTGTCAATAGTGTTAATCCCTAGCATTCGTTGGAATGACAGCTCACTCCACGCTCACTTCACCTAAGTTTTCACGGTGAGATAATTACAGAATCGCACTGCTGGGTTGACTAATATTGTATATCTTAACATAGAATTTTTTTTTTCTCTGTTGTACGTTCCCGTGGATTATTTTACTACCTCCAAGCGGGCGCAGCCGTGGCCAAAAGCTAGTCTGCCTATAATCGTCCTACTGCAGGGCAATGGCCTGTTTTCATGCAGAAACGTAACAAGCATTAATTACCATGCTTGGTCACTGCGTGTTCACGATTTCAGGACATTTCGTTTTTACAATGTTTTCCTTATCCGTAAGTCATTAGTGCCTACGTTTACCAAATCATCAGCGGGGTAATTACGTAACACACTCGACAGTAGCAATGGCTTTCATTTTAACAGTTCAACGACATTCATTGCGTTATTTACGTAGCTGAGCAGACACATTTTTTGAACATATAAAGCAATGGATTAGCAATATCCTTCAAAATGATTCAGATTATGATACGCAATTAGGGTGCTGGGTACTAATTCGCTTTGGCAAACATGACAATTATTGTCTTGAATTTTGTCGTAGTAGAAGCAATAGTTTCTCAACAGCACATCACTTGTAATCTAATTAAAAATTAATGTTAATACGCCGCTACTCAAGGCTTGTGACGTCAGTTTCATTATTGTGGGGAAGCTGACGCTGGATCGAGACTCGAGCTTACAGACCCAAGAATTTTAGTAAAACTGAACTTATTGCTTTTGCTGAAGAACTGCTATACTATAACTATATAATAATAATAATATCCCTGGACATTTCACACAGCGCCATCTAGTCCCAAGCTAAGCAACCTAATGCTTGTGTTATGGTAACAAGATGGCTGATAAACTACTTATATACATTTTTTTTTGTAAATACATACATATTATAGATAGAAAAACACCCAGACTCGGAACAAATACATGTAGGTCATACAAATATTTGTTCCGTGCGGGAATCGAACCCGCACGCATATATTGCAGTTGCTTTTGCTGCAGAACTGCTATGCTATAATTTTATTGCAGTTTTTGAAAATATCCCACATTTGGAAATAATAGACACCGAACCTAGCACCAGTAGGTCTACAGTACACCACGAACCCGACGATTTGTATCTAAGTAAAAAAAATCCGATGAAAATGTACCCCAAATTCTTAAAGCAACCGGAAAACGTACTAAAAATTTTGAACTACTTTATAAAGCTTTAAACACAATAAAACCTACATCTGTTGAAAACGAGACTGTTCTCCTTGTCCAGCGGCATTATTTTAAAAAAAAATCACAAACAAATTGCTTTCTTTATTAATACATCTGGCCCAAAATTAACTCGATTTTGATATTATTCTGAGAAGTCTCGAAGTCCTGGGGCGTCCCGGGACTTTGATCGTTGGTTGTCTCATGTCTCGAGACTGTCGAGACTTCCGCGAGAAAGCAGCTCTCTTAACAGAATTTTGTGCAAAGTATATTTAACAAGCAATTGCTCTTTGAAAACATCGATATGGAAGGCTTGTTTCTTCATGCAATCCCTGTCTTAAAACACAACGTTCGGAGCCTTTGCAAAACAAAGTCGACCTGATTTTATAACAATTTACTAAGGCACGCTGCTTGGGTTAAATAGTTATCGCGTAAGTTATAAATTACCGTTACGTAGCTAATATTACAGGGACAACGTAGTACATGTAATTTTTGTTATAAATTAACTTTGTTGGTTTAAATTTTTGCCCGTCTTTTTAATGGCTTTATTGTCTTAAGTGTGTGAGAGAGCATCTCAAAAAGATGGGTTGGACTTCGTTGACAAAAAAATGCTTCTTCACCATCATCATTATCTGGCTGGCCCTTATCCCAGTTTTTGCAGTCGGTGAATGAGGAATTAAAAGAATGCTCCTTCAGGCTATCCTTATTCGCTTGGTCACCTATGTAACCTAACCTTAACGCCCTAAACGGGTCTTCGGGTGCCAGGTTGAGACTCTGAATGTAGTTGTCTAACAATATATATTTTTAGACACTTGACGATTGAAAAGCCTCATTTACACGATGCAATTTTCTTACAATAAACTTGAAGCAATAACTGTCTTGCATCGTCTAAGCACTGATTAGACGGTGCAACTATTATCAACCGCATTGTTGCTTCAGCTTGTTGCATGCTATTGGCATTTAAATCGCACCGTATAAATCGGGCTTTATTGCTAATTAGTCAAAAATGTCAGTCGCTACATGTCCGACGTCTTGGATGGACTACATTTCTTGTGTATTATAGATGATACTGTAGATACTACTGATACTGTAGATATTAGTGTAGATAGTTTTGTCACCTACTTGGACGTTCTCAAGAACAAGTCATCCTCTGACGTTAAAAAAGCTCAACTTTCTCGATCTACACTAATGAAGCTTACATGGCTCAATCTAGAATGAGCTAACCCAAAAACATGAAACAAACCGTAACAAAGTCCAATGAAAGACAATATCACGTACCCAAATGGATCCGTTTGAAAGTACTGTCGCAGGCCCCCAACATTTGGAACCAAGAAGTCTCCGAATCCGAAATCCATTTTTCTTCTCAAAGACCTAAGGGCATATTTTACTAAGGACATATGTAAGAATATTCAAAGTAACATTGAGGTCACTCTGAGGTCACAAAAACATAATTTTCACGGGTATCCTAATTGAAAAAGTGTGTCATTACTTGTGTTGAGCCGGCTAGTAGGAAAATCGTGTGCCATTTGACAGGTTTGTTATTGGGCTGTTGCCATAACAACCGTTTGCGGAAACCATAGTTGACCGCAAGATTCGATGCGTTCAACACACAAACTTGACTTTGCCGCCTTGGAAATTTGTGTTCAAGGAAATTGACCCCTATGTCGTGTAGATAAAGAATTCAAAGGCACACAAATATATTCTTGAATGACAAATTTTTGTTTGTTCGAGGTCCTTGACTGGTCTACTTTTGGTGAACCTCGTTTAATCTTTGTGTTAGTAATGACCACAAAAGTGAAGGCACTATAATTACCAGAATATAATGGGTGGTGGTGGCTCGTGGTGGCTATTTTGAACTTTGCGCTTAATGTGTCGAAGGTTAGAATCGAGGATTAGAAACGACGAGAAAAATTCGAAGGACGAGGTTGAGAGTACGGGTTGCTGAAAGCAACTGAACAGATGAACAGTACCACAACCTACAACCACGTTTAAGATTTGCTGAGTTTGTGCTTTTTTAAAACAAATATATTATTAATGCTGCTCATGATCTAGGAAAAGGGGATTTAGTTCGCATGGCCTATATTTTAGTAAAATTCTCTTTATTTGTGTAATAGTTGAGCTAAGACACTCGCACTGGGCGAATATTTGTGCCTATAGCCTGGCACACAAATAGTTGTTCCAGCTCCCTGGCCATCGTATTCTAAGTCAAGTGAGTCACGGGAGTTGGTTTCTTCATGATTGGCGCACGTATAGTCACTCCTAACATATAAACATATATTCTTAGTTGAATCAGTTAACAGAAATACTAGCTATTATGCTGGATTGCAATAAATAGTTCCCTTATGCAAGCAAAGCCAAGCACCACCCCACACGAAGAGTCTATTCAACATTTCGAGCGCCACTTCAAAGCCTATATACTTCTACCCTGCCTACAATGTTACAACGTCGCAAGGTAACTGACCTTTCTGTTTACCCCGGGGTAAACTTGACAGCTTTGTACTAGATGTGTGCCAAAGTTCATTGACTAGACATCGGGGGTCAACCGCCGGCCGAAGTCATTAGGAATGCAATCGATGTGAAGACGTATCGGGGCCTTGTGATTGGGGACATCGGATATGTGTAGCATAACATCATGCCTGTATCACGGGTGTCATAGGCAGAGGTGTGTATTCAAGTCCTATAAGATATGTTCATGTTTATAACAAGATATAAACTGTCAGGCCTTTTACCCGTGGCTTCGCCTGCGTGGAGGTCGGAAATTATCCCAAAGGACTACCGCGATAATACTATGTAATAATATATTTCATCCAAATCCTGTTAGTAGGATATTACTAACAGCGTACCAAAAAATCAATTGTAAAAATTTAACTACTTTTCCGAATAGTTTGGTATAAAGATAGTTTTAATCTAGATAAAATACTGAAAACGATGGTCTAATTTAATTTAATAAGTATACGTTAATAATTCCTCAAACACTCGCTTAATTTAAAGAGTATTTTCTCGCATCGCATCTTAGTAATTTATATTCGTTATTTTATGTTAATCTTAAAAGATATAGCGTTACTACAGTTTAATAGATTTTTTTTAAAGCAATATTTCCGTAATACATTGTTTTCATATAACTCTATTGTTTTACACTGCGCACGCCAGTAAAGCTCCCAGTCGCGGCATGATTTTTTACGACATATTCAACAAGCATCGTCCTATTTCAGCCAATCTAACAAAAACCTTACCGATTTGTACACCTAAACCGTCCTCGTAAATCACTCCGTCCAATGGTGAAAACCGAATGAAAATCCTTTAGGTATAAGTAGTTTTTGAGTTTATCGCAGTCAGACCGCAGGGCAGACGCGAGTGATGGTATAGCATAATCAGCCGATAACGTTCCCACTGCTGGGACACAGATCTACTTTCTGGGAGATCTGGGAGAGGGAGTGGACCGCACATCACACCAACCCGCCTTATGACTGAATAGTCCTCAATTTTATTTGTTTATGATCTTTCTTCATCGCTCTTGAGTAAGAATCAAATTTATATTACCTACATAGAAATTACCCACAATATGATCTACATCGCATACAATGGATTAGAGTTGCCGAAAATCAAGTGGAATGGAGTGCAATAGGAGAGGCATATATCCAGCAGTGGACTGCTGTAGGCTTATGATGATATTCATGATCCTACATCACAACTCAAACTCCTTGTATCTTCGTAAGTGAATCCCAAAATAATTCTTTAAATGAATAAACAAGCAAATCCTGAATTTGATTATAACAGAGACGTGTCACTTAACAAGTGTCAAGAGCAATTGGATAATAAACTCAATAATTTAAACACAAAATGCGCCTACGCACCAATTTACTGAGCATCACAAGTTGTAGCATCCTTTCTTACACTGCTACGCAAATATGACCTTTGGTAATACAAGATACGTTCTATATTTGCATGATAACTTTTGAGATGTAGTGTAAACTTAGGCATGCGTGGGTTTTCCCGAAGACTGTGCAAAATGACGAATGGGCGGCCATTAAACTTTAATGTTAAATGAAGTACATTTTCATTTAGGTTATGGTCGTTTACATTGAAAAAGTTCGCGTGAAAATGATACTATTTAAGTGGTCTTGTATGTCTTAATTAAATATTTTACAGCAGGAAGGTGTGGGGGTGAAAAATACATGCAAGTAATTTTCAGTGATACATTATGAGTGTGAGTCACCTGGATGAGTGTTAAACTACATAATTGGTGAAATAGAGTTAATTTTACACGGTAAAACATCTTAATAATTTGTCACTAAAAAACTACTTTTCTTTGTCTGACCAAATTAATTTATCTAATCAATTCAGTTGCGATAAGCAACTTGGGAAACTTATTACTCGCTTTTAAACCAATGCAAAAGGGGAAGGTTCTCAAGTCAACGCGTATATATTTGTTTATTTTTGACCACGCATTGCTTTTTACAGGGTGGGTTGTCCGATTTTGACGATTCTTTTTCATTCACTTTGAGACCTATGTCGAATTTAAACGAGTTCTACGCTTTTGAGATGGCATTATCAATAGAAGACACCCAGAACTAATTTATAAATAGCTGCAGTGCTATTCTGTAAACATCTCACCGTGAAAACTAAGATGAAGTGAGTTGTCAATAGTGTCAATCCATAGCATCAGCAGTGCGATTCTGTAACCATCTCACCGTGAAAACTTATGTGAAGTGACCGTGGAGTGAGCTGTCATTCCAACTAATGCTAAGGATTGACACTACTGACAACTCACATCAAGCTCACTTCACTTGAGTTTTCACGGTGAGATTTTTACAGAATCGACCGGCAGCAGTGCGATTCTGTAACCATCTCACCGTGAAAACTTAGGTGAAGTGAGCGTGGAGTGAGCTGTCATTCCAACTAATGCTTGGGATTGACACTATTGACTGCTCACTCTAAGCTCACTTCACCTAACTTTTTACGGTGAGATATTTACAGAATAGACCGGCTAATTCCTGTTTTCATCAACCACTCTCATTGTCAAAATATTCATAGAAACGCTTTCTGTATTTTGCAACGTACCTAAAGTTAAACACAGAGCTTACTAAGAACTATCAGACAATGCATACAACAAACAAAAGACAACACCATTCTTCAATTAAAACAAAGTATATACTAACAAACTGAACAGGCGATCGCACACATTTACAGGACTATTTAATTACTTAACACGTACCCTCCCTAACCACGGGCAAAGCTATCGGTCTAGACATCAGCTCTTCCATTAGTCTGCATATGTAACTAGGTAGGAGTTAGACATTACTCATGCAATTTGACAGGTTGACCAATCCGATTAGTGTGGAACTCCACCATAAAGGAAACTAGGCTAGGCTAAAGCTACGATATTTTCATGACTGCCAAATCTGCTGGAAGTATTGCTCTAAAAGATCGGACTTAGAAGATATTGTTTCGAGCATCATGATCAAACATTCTATATGGTGCTGCTTTTTCCATCCCCTTGGCAAAATCCTTATCACTTTTACCTCAGCTGGTCGCAGAACCTATGGTCACAGCGGAAAATTGTCTAATTTCTTCATTTCAGCTTAGCAGATATTTAGTGTATGACGTCGTGTAATTGTGTATGGTAAGTACAAATTTGTGCATCCAACTATTAGGGAGCTATTCAACAAAAACTGATTCCGCTGGAACTAAGTCATCCTAGCGGCACTATTTTTTTTCTATGGACGTACAAGAAAACAAAGTGTGGAAATTTTAGAAAACTGCAACAAACCTTCCTCGAAAACGTAGCTTTGAACCATTCCTAAATAACTAAAGAGTATTCAAGATCTAGCGATATCAAAGAACAACGTTATATACGTTGTTCTTTGATATCGGAAAAGGAATATCTTATGTCTTCAAAATCAAAAGTCATTTATTCAAATTAGGCTGAGAATCAGCACATTTCAAACGCCAAAATTACATAAGACGGTCCCACAAAACGGCCACCCTTCACCACTTCCTAGTACTTTCGCTGGAAAGAAGAAGTGGCGCAACAAACTCCCAAGTACCCTCAAAGTACTGTCTAGTCAGTTTTAGTTTTTCAGTTTATAGTTCAACCTAGCCTTCAGTTAAATCCGCTTCGGCATCCTTTTCTGGAAAGGCACCCTAACTTCCTCTTTTATTTTAGTACCTTGCCACACGTCAACTTAGCCCTCGACCCTCATTTATCATAGAGTACAATCTCGTTTGAATTAATAACAGAACAACTGCCTAAAAAAGAGGCTCACCTTGAGACCAAATACATATTTTTTAGTACTTTCTTAGTTGTGTAATAATGGCATAGGAATGAGTTATGGTTGAAGATAATCTGTTGTTTATTTCTTTATTGTAGTACTGAGTGGTCTGAACTTTTATAATTTTAATAGTAGCATTGAAACAGTCACAAGCATAAATACTATTAATACAGGGTGGCAGGGACATCGACGCGCAAACTGTAACCATGGATTCAGCACATGATACTAGACCCAATAGCGTCGAAATTTTTCGACCTCGATACGGCTCGCATTGTGAGGAGGTTCCTGTCTCTGGTGCCCTAACCACCGGTAGCTTGGACCCTGCTCCCGACATCGGTGGATCACAATTTTTTTTATATTTTTAATTATTTTTATAGGTAGGTACTTATTTTTTTAAATATTTAAAAATATTAATTATGCAAAATTCGAAAGCGATTTCCTGCTAAAGTCCCTCAATCTGCTTAGCTTTATCCCGACAATGTTGTGGGTCGGCTTCCAGTACACGGTATTCAGCTGCATGCTGTTACCCGCATTCAGCTGAATACCAGTGTTTTACATGGAGCGACTGCATATCAGAAGGCCAATTCTCGTAAATAAAATCGTCTGGTCGCAGTAAAAATCTGGTCGCAGTCTCATCTCGGCGACAAACAAATGTCAAAAACTTGTCAAAATTTAGGAAAATTAGAGGTATTTTTGACTGATTGAGACTGAGATCAGACTGTGAACGTTCTTAAAATTACGAGAATTGCCCCTCTGATCTCCAAAACCCAGTTTTGTTTCAATTTCACGATACCCCTGGCCAGACTGTTTGTCAGACTTTCGGGCAACTGACGAACTACTGTCAATGATCTACTAATTACAGCAGGGACCAACGACGTAGCGTGCTTTCTGAGGCACGGTGAGCCAGACATCTCGATATGTGATGGATGGTCACCCATCCACGGACCGACCTCGACAAGCGTTGCTTAACCTTGAAGATGGACCCGTGCGACTGTTATTATTTAGCCACGAGCCCTTTCCTCCTAAAATATTGATATAAATTGTATGCTGTGTTACGAACATAGTGTTTCAGAAACCTTACTATTATGAATTAGATTTCATCTGAAAGTGGCAATCGCTACTTCACAAGAAAAGAAAATCGCTTTTGAATTTTGCGTAAGTGCAAGGATTTTATTATTTGTACAGATGCCAGCAGGTCAAGTTACCCGAAGCTGTCAAATTTTCCCAATCAACCTTGAACCTTAATGCTTTAGCGATAAAGTTGAAAATCTATTAAAGAAATTTGACAGATTGTAGTAGATTGATCTGCAGGCGGCTGTACAATTAGTTCGTAAGGAAATAATGAGCTACATACATGTATGATTGCGGTTTGTGTAACCTGACTTTTCTGTCGAGTGCTGTTCACTTTTTCATATAACGTTAAGTGCTTAGTTATGTTATTAACAAAGGTATCATGATCACCTTGGTTAGTTTATTGTGGCTATTTTCTTATGGCTATTTAATTACAATGTGTTTTGTTACAACTTATATAAAAACAAAATATATTTAAAGTTATGAATACAAACACGTTTTTGGTTATTAGTTTATTATTTTCTTGATTTTATGCGTTAATTTCCAGTAAAAATTTAAATTATTTATTTATTTTATTTATCAATTAATAATAACCAACTTATTATATTAACAGTTTGCGCCACACATACAAGTTATTTGTCAGTATTAGTAATTACACATGGCATACAATCATAAAATTAAGTTAAATCACATAATAAAACTGGACAAAATTTGATGAAATTAAATGAAATGAAACAAAATTGGTCAAAATTAGATAAAATAAGATAACCTTAGATTTTTTTTATAGAATTTGGATAAATTGAAATAGAATTATTAAGAACAAGAAACACATTTTTTTACATGTAAGTACATAATTATTATTATTTCAAGTTGATGTTATTTCAAGTTAAACAAAAATCAACTTTATTTTAATAGTAATTAAGTTGATTTAAGAGTGACTAGCACTATTGAAAAGTTATAAAAATGTTTCAAGTTGTAGAATGTACAAGAAACTGTTTTATTTAATTTATCTACTCCTAGGAGATTGTATACTAGGAGTGGCAATGGACTCCGTGATTATGCGGTATCATACATGTAAAGAGCCGACCAAGACGTACTTACAAATACCATGGGTACCTACTTACTTCCTTAACTAAAACCCTTCAGAAATACAGACAGGATGACAGTAATTGCCAGGCTAGCGGAATCATCCGAAAGGTTTACCGCTGCCCTGGAACATAAAGGGCTAAGGAAGGAACACGGGTGGGTTTTAGTCAGTAAGAGTCTGACACTCCCTCCTGCTCCACCCAGAGCGGAGGAGTCATTTGATGATTTCCCAACCTCAAAAAAAAAAAAAAAATGACAGTAATTTCATGCTAGATAACAACGTTTTAATGCTTTACGCTGAATCGTAAAACAAAGGGGTAACTTAACTGAAAGTGTGTCGACGCTTCATGCTTTTTAAATTACATATTTTTTCCATGAAGCCTTCTGTCTCGCACGAACCATAATAATAAGAAAGCGGCCACTAAGGGCAAGATTCACAGATTTCTGACTTCACTAAGAAGGCGTTCCATACGAATATGAACCTTATTCTTATGCAAAATAATGTTAATATTTGTATAAGCGAACGTGAGTAAGCGTTTCATTCGAACATGAACATTAATTCTATACGAATAATGTTCACATTCGTATGCGAAGCAAAGTAAGTAGTCAATGTGCGATGTGTGTCTTGCCCTAGGTAATAGTTGCTTTCTTTATCGCGAGCAAGATCAGGCCGCACTCAAAGGAGGTCACTGGGTGTACTGGCCAGTAATTATACTCAAAAAAAACTATTTCTGAATGTGTGTGGTGTATGGCGTAATGACCAGTAATGCTAGGAAGGATATTAAGTAATATTACTGGCTAAAGAACTTCAAAAAAAAGAGACCATAATTGAAGATATTCTGAAAAACGATCGGGGACCCTAGCTAACTTTTACGATAGGACCAGGATAGAGCATCGAATTATTAGTGTATTAAAAAAGCATCTACTAGCTTACTCCTGTAATTTGAAAACATTGTAAAAGCCAATTATTTGTAAAAGAGTAACCCTGTAGTTTCTTACCGGCTCTTCTCCATAGGAAACGACCAATTGGAACCGTGCACCTAGCTCCTGACGTTTCATTAGTGCCCATGTTGGTTTGAAATAAAATATTTTGATTTGATTGAGTCCAGCAACATCCTGAAAAGTTAGCTACCTAACCAGTCTTACCAAGGCGTTAATGCCTGGGTAATCCCAGTAATTGGTTGGTGGAAGGCAGATAGGCAGTCTCTCTATGTAAAATACTGTTGGTATTTAGCTGCATCCGGGAAAAGGCAAGCGGATGATGATGATCCTGAACGGTCAGCCAGCTCAGTCATAGCAGCTGACTAGCCAAACTTTTAAATAGGACATGAGCTATTGAAGTATGTAAAATACTGGTATTCAGCTGCATCCGTTTAGACTGGAAGCCGACCCCAACATAGTTGGGAAAAGGCTAGGCAGATGATGATGAGCTATTGAAGTAAAGTTTAGGTCCTTACAAGAGATGGAGAAGGCGATAGAGCGTATATCCTAGAGAATTCGTGTAGTTATCTAGCGCAGACTTCCAAAAACTGTAGTGCTACCCTGACAAGAGTATCTTTGTTGGTTTGTCGTCATCATCATCATCGACAACCTTGTTTCACCCTGCTATGTTTAGAGCTCCTCCTTTTTGGGCCATGCTTCCCTGGTCTGAGCGAGTCTCAACCAGGTCTTACCTGCGATCTTCTGAAACTGCACGCCCTTTCGGCTGTTAGTCTGCCAACACTATCATCTTCAGCCATTCTTAATGTTTTATTATTATTAAAAGCCTGTGAAGTCCCACTGCAGGGCAAAAGCCTTACTCTCTTTACACTTCTCTCTATTTAAAGCTGCTGAGGATCAGTTCCTGTTGAACGAGTCCAGATCATCCCGCCTTCTCCGTCTGGGCCTGCCGCGATTTACGAAGTATGTACTTAATGTACGAAGTAAAAACGGATATAACAGTCACTTCTGCCAGCAGGATCCTCCTTCAGTCCTTCATATAGATATTTCCGCAGCAGGAAGTCAGCAAGTAAGAGCAAACGTGTCATCAATCACTTTATTATTAGCAGTAAACATTAACGAGTTTACAACGACGTACATTACTCCCTAATGTATTTTTAACCCAACTTCGCTAGTATAAGAACAGGAATATCTCAGCTGAAATCTCGTATTGCAAATGCAGTTGAAGCCACATGTTAACATAATCTGTGACTGCCTTGCCCGCCACTCATATCACACGATTAAGCTCAGTTGAACGGTTTTAACGAGACTATAATGCAATTATAGCCAAGGTTTCCCTTGATACTTAAATCCTTTGTTCAATGCGTGGGAAGATAATGCAACTGGCGATGTTATACAAAGCATAACATTATTGATCACTGGTATTCCAAGTTTAAAGGAAGTATGGCTATATAAAGCAGTGCTTATCTAAGTCATCGAGGGATAGATTATGATGAGATTCAGCTTTGTAGGTTCAGTTTATTAATTATTATTATAAGTACTAGCTGCGCCCCGCGGTTTTACCCGCATAAGTTTCGATACCGTGGGAATATCGGGATAAAAGTATCCTATATATTAACCCTGGTTATAAACCATCTGTGTGCCAATTTCCTTCCAAATCCGTTCAGTAGTTTTTGCGTGAAAGAGTAACAAACATCCATGCATCCATACAAACTTTCACGTTTATAATATTAGTAGCGTAGGATTTGAAACTAATGCTCGGCTCCTATAAACAAAAACGAATCGTTTTTCTCACCAATGGTCTAGCATTTTTTTATTGCCAAACTGGGCTTAGAAATACATTCGTAAGCTAATATTACCTGTGATAGATACTGCCATATGGGAGGGTCTACGATTCAAAGCTATGAGGTCTTCGACTTCTTATTCTTTTTTTTTTAAAGTTGCCCCACACCATGAATTTCTCCTGTATCATGAGTGCGTTTACAAAGATTTAAACTCACATACACAAACAGCCATAGTTTTCTTATCAATTGGTAAAGGTACAGGAGTCTTAATTTTAACCTCAGAGGGCCTAGAACAAGTGATATTCTATCATTCTATCATATCTAATGATGATAGAACAGACAAAAATGTATGGGACTGAAAATCTACCGAAACGCTTAGCATAATTGCTGGGACACGCGGACTGCGGGTTGGTAGATGTCATGTATCCTCGAATTGTTGGTTCTAGGACATGCCGGTTTCCTCACGATGTTTTCCTTCACCGTTTTAGCAGTGGTGATGAAATTATTTACACAAAGTAAAGCGCCTGCCTGGATTCGAACCCCATAAGTCTCAAAAGTGAGGCCATTACCACTGAGCCACTACTACTCCGGCTTCGAAATTCATCTCGTTGAAAAGTGCAGTATAAATACGAAACGATTTGAAAACGACTGTCACCTTGGCCAACCCTCACACTCATGGGCCCTTATTACCCTTAAAGATTAGCTTTAAAAAAGGCTCGATCGTTTGCGTGTACAACGCTCAGGCTACGCTGTATCCGTATAGTATGCTATAGATAGTCCATTGTTTACAATGTCACACACGCTATAGGGCCAGCCATTTTTCATGCCTTTGCCATCATGTGGTGGTTAAATTATACCGCTGTGTAATTGTAGTATTTGTTAGTCAAGTCTATAGGAATTGTGAGTCATTCTGAAAACATATTAGTACTAGAATATCATAATGGATAATATGTCATGTATGTGATCAAAAGTAGAGAACGCCCACACTTGGTATCTTTCATTTCGTCACCAACTTTTGATGTCGTCATCATTTTGACGTCACGGTTTGTGCAATGGCTGAGCGATTGTTTACCGGCCTAAGTGTCTCGGGTTCGTTACCCGTACGGACAAACGTTGCATTCACCTTACTAGAGAAATTAAAAGACAGGCTTTGAAATGTTTTAAACTATGACTTGGGGAGTCTTCAAGTGTCGAGAAAATATTTCAAATCGAGGTTACCTTCTACGCGAGAGAGCACTATCGTCGCCTGCACTATCCCTAAGATGATGTCAGATACAAGTCAAGCGCAGTAACTCACTGTAAATCAAAAGTTAAAAGCTTACTCAAAGTACTTACCAACCAAGATCCCAAGCTGAATGGAAAGCAGGATGAGCAGACATAGCCCCCAGTGGCACTCCAAACCCGAACTCAAACTTGACATCATCAGGTCTTCTAGCCCACGAGGCTCTTGCCGTGGACTCTCGAGGTTCTGAGCCAGCCTTCGTGTCATTCGTCATTGTATTTTGGAAAAACAGCTTGAGGCCGTAGAGGTCCGATAGGACCCGAAATTCGGATGTGTTTTGTTTTCTTTTTTGTAGTTCGTAGAGGTCCGATGGATCCCCAAATTGGAAAATGATTTTTTTTTTTGTTTAAGGCGAAGAAATTAGATGGTGTTTTGTTATTTATATTACGGCTGCTGTTGAAAAAATTGAGTTTATTTGGTTTATGGAAGATTAATCTAAATTTTTTATTGTTTGTAAAATGGTAAGTATATTGTTTACAAACCGTACGTAAATCTATGAAAAAACAACAATATTAATATTACAAACACGACTACAAAAACATTCAACACACACCTGAATACTTTTCATTCAGCACAAAAACATTCACCGCGTAAAAAACGCAGCTACATGAAACGGCTACGTCAACTCGTAGACGTGCTACGCGGCTACGCTCCTACGACGGACTACGACCACTTCGGGAGGTGACCACGACTCGACTGCGGCCGATGACCGGCGATCGAGACCAACGCTCATTTCCCATTAAGTTTTCAATGCTCCAAATCCTTTGTTGTGACGTATACAGTAATGTGGAATTTTACTCTGACCTAGTCTTATTGGAACATCATGAAAGGATTTCTAGAATTTATTTATAAGTTTCGTTGGTTGGTCCTAGTTTCAATGATGGGTAACTGATATAACATTGGAAAATTTAGTAGTTGCTGGTAGGGCAATTTTGTAATTACGGTAACCAAAGTTCAAATTATCCAACTCTTATTGTAATATGATGACTAGATTTACGTTTTACCGTATTGCGTTGAAATTGTCGTCGGTAGCCGTCAAAATCCTTTTTTTAATAAAAAAAGGATTTTGACGGCTTAGGTATTGCACTTTTGCAGGTAACAGTAGTTTTTAGGGTTCCGTAGCCAAATGGCAAAAAACGGAACCCTTATGGATTCGTCATGTCTGTCTGTCTGTCCGTCCGTATGTCACAGCCACTTTTTTCCGAAACTATAAGAGCTATACTGTTGAAACTTGGTAAGTAGATGTATTCTGTAAACTGCATTAAGATTTTCACTCAAAAATATAAAAAAATCAATAAATTTTGGGGGTTCCCCATACTTAGAATTGAAACTCAAAAAAAAAATTTCATCAAACCCATATGTGTGGGGTATCTATGGATAGGTTTAATGATATTGATGTTTCTAATATCATTTTTTTCTAAACTGAATATTTTGCGCGAGAGACACTTCCAAAGTGATAAAATGTGTCCCCCCCCCCCCCTGTAACTTCTAAAATAAGAGAACGATAAAACTAAAAAAAATATATGATGTACATTACCATGTAAACTTCCACCGAAAATTGGTTTGAACGAGATCTAGTAAGTAGTTTTTTTTTTAATACATCATAAATCGTAAACCGCAATTTAGGTACTTTTCATTCAATCAACTCATGATTGATTTTTATAGATAATGGTACGGAACCCTTCGTGCACGAGTCCGACTCGCACTTGGCCGGTTTTTTATAATAATCTTCGCGAAATTTTGATAATTTCAACGCTGGTTCAGAATCATGTACTGAATCCATGGTGACAGGTTGTGCGTCGATGTCCCTGCCACCATGTTCTGGATCTGGATATTATTTATTTATCCATTTATTTCAGGCAACAAGGCCCATACAAACACATACAATACAATATTAATATTAATATAACTTAAAAATATACTATAAATACATACAACATTATAATATTACACTAAGAACTAACTAATGCACACGAAGTGTCTGCGTCGTGTTTCGCTGACTGGTGTCATGTAGCCGGCCACGAAACCGGCGGTACACAACACCCTTCGGCCAGAACTCTTCCTTGAGGAACTTCTCGAGATGATGTGTCGGAACACGCACCACGAACGACTTGAAGTTAGTGTTGTGACGCGACTCCAACTTCTCGACCCTCAAAGTCCAGTATTTATGCTTCGAAGTACTTTTAGTCTACCTGCCAGTGTGGTTTACAATAAGCGTATCAAACTACAGCCACAATTCAAGGAACCCAAATGCGAGTGTCAACGTGACGTCTCACTCCAGCCGGTCGATTCTGTAAAAATCTCACCGTGAAAACTCAAGTGAAGTGAGCTTGATGTGAATTGTCAGTAGTGTCAATCCCTAGCATTATTTGGAATGACAGCTCACTCCACGCTCACTTCACCTAAGTTTTCACGGTGAGATGGTTACAGAATCGCACTGCTGTATGTTCAATGGACGCGCTAAGTAAATAAAACGCAAACAAACACTAAATCAAAAACTTTATGAACAAGAGAATCGAAAGAGTTACATAAATATATCTAAAATACACCTAAACAATTACAAACAAGAAGTAAAATCTAATACAATAATAATAGACGGGATGGACACACGACTCGATAAACTTGAACTAGAAGAAACATCAGACTTTGGAAGTATTGTACCTTCATACTGTTTCAAATACGGCATATACTTTAGTACCATGTTATACATTGGACCTCTTTCAATTGATTTGTTTCTTTCTACCTCCGCGCTGTGGAGTGCTTCGAGCAGTGGCTTGTCAAATGAGGTTGATTCTGCATCTTCTGAGGGATCTCTTAATTCTCTTCGAACCTATGGAAACAGTTATTTTTTCATGGCTACATTTTAATTATTTTTATGAACAAATACTGGTCCTGGAAAGTTTTAATTAAAGAGAAGTGGAGAGAGAGAATAACCCCCACCGCCGTATCTCTACGTTGACGTCGTGGTGGGGCTTGCGCGCTCTGAACTCTAGGTCTGTGCCGGAATATTTTACTTTGCCGGAACAGGTCTAGGGTGAAGAGCCAGTCCAAAAGAGATACATAAACCCGCAGGGCAGCATGGGGCGAGCTGTTGGGCAGTAGCCATCACACGGACCCTATCTCCCGGGAGTAGTATTGTTCCTCACCTCTGGCTTGCCTTTATTGGCCGGCTGCAGTGAACACTGACGAGGAACAGAGCTCCCACGTCTTTCTTGCCTTTATTGGCCGCCTTGAGTAGAGATTCCCAAGAGAAAACGTGCTCGGGGAAAGGAAGTATTCTATTCAAGTGCTCGTAGTGATCTTGATTATCTTCCGGGCTCTGGGATTGTTCTGAAAGCTGTGGAATACCTCTCCACTCCTCAAGCACCTCCGGACATGTTGCGCCCTTGTCGTTACGTCACTATGTGCCAAAGACAGTTTTTGGGGGCCCATTATTGAGTGTGCAAGTCACCCCCTGCCATTTAATCTTTGTATTTTATATAAAACATTGGTCACGCAACGGCCATAGTCATCCCATAGTTCTAGATAACCAGTTTACTTTAGCTACCCAAACCCATAATCAAATATATTTGTTTCCATATCTTACAATACCCGTACACCAACCGGGGGTTGTCATTGGGTGCACTTGCATAGTGCGTACCTACAGAGATAATCGTCGGTTAGTGCCTCTATTCATTAAAAGCGTCTTGGCTTCAGTGCCTCGTAGGTCGCCTTGCATTTGTCAGACATTGATAAAATAATTGTAACTACCAAACAACGAAGAATACCTGTCTCATATCTACTTCAAGATTCTCTTTGCGTGCCATTGATACTCGCGCGAAATAAAAAATTCAAAGCGAAGAGAATGTGTCCAAGATTATTCGGAACATACAAAGAGACGTCTACATATGATTTTTAAAACTATCTAATGTAAGTGTCATACCTTGCCCCCTTTTGGTGCCAAATCATTTTCTATACGCTCCAAGGCCTCTTGTAGTTCGCGAACTGTTTCAGCTGTGGACAAGGCAACGGTTAATCAGTAAATCAATCCAATTTTTAAACCATATCGGAGGCATCTGAATCTTAGCAAAAAGTTTTTAAATCCACAATATTTAACTATAATAACAGTTCACATATAATCACAGCACTTCAAAGTTTCTCTTGTCAATCAAAGGGCTTCTACATGACTTGTGCGAGCATAAATGAACGGCAAAATATATATGTCCAACTTTAACAAAAAAATAATCTAAAGTTATAATCGTAGTTTCCTCCATCCAGCAAAATAACTTACGGTCCGAAAGATATTCATCAATATTATCCTTCACCGATGCATTCGTATATTCCAGTGTACTACCGGTAACGGGAGCAACATTACTATCGTTCAGACTTATTACCCCAGACTGGGCTAAACCGTTGTCAATAAAGGTGTGTAATGGTCCTCCGTACAGCATACTTGAGTTTTCATATAATCTTGTCACTTCATCTCTTAAAACATCTTGATTGATTAAAACTGCAATACATTTTATTTCAATATCAGTAAATATACCATTAGTTTTCAAATCCACATTTTTATAAATTGTATACACACTATTGACTATCCCTGAAACATCTGAAGTATTTGTTGTATCTATTGAAGTCGATATAGTATTATCGTCGACTGGCTCTACGAATTCGTATTCTACATAGAAATCCTTTTCTCTTTTTGATATTTCTTCAATAGGTGTGTTATCTGCAAATATACGATCTCATTTAAGTATTTGTAGAAGTAGGTATTCTATTATTCGTGTAAAAGTCAACTTACTTTCTGTCTTTTCATCTAAACCTGTTAAATCTTCCATGTTGTATGATCTTGGTCTTCCAATCAAACTTATTTTCGTTCGTAGCGCGGTAATCGTTGGTGGTAATGCTTCGGGTGGGGCTGTAGTGTTACTGATTGCGCTGATGTTCGATTGTGGCATTAAACCTTCGATAACTTCTACAACATCTCTTCTTTGCATAGAATTGAAATATGTTGTTTGTGTTGTTATAGTATTCGCCATCGTTGCTATAGTCAGCTTAGTTAGGTAAATCTCGTCTAGACTACCTAAATAGTTCAGAGTCTCATTTGTTTCTATTTCCAAGACCGTATCTAATAGTAGATGTTCTTCTAACGTCATCGTGGGGTCGACGACTGTTATCTCTTTCGGGGTCCATTCTGAAATTATGACGTCTGTGTAATTTTAGACTAACTTAAAACCGCATGTCAAAATTGGGTGCATATTTCTTGGTAACAGAATTTCATTTCCACGTGGTCATCTTTTATTGAGTCAACACAGATGTGGAAAGTTTTGAGTTCTAAACTTCTTCCTTGCCTTCACTGGGATCAAAGTTTTTTACATAAACACAAACGGATACTAACGATAATCACACAGCGCTTGCATCACCGTATCTTGCTGTGAGCGCGATGGGCAGGATACAGCCGGGGCCGCTGCGGTCCAGAGCGGGCGAGCCGGTTGGGGCCCGAGTGGCGCTATGTTGCATACAAGGCGCTCCACATTTCGAAGGCGACCTTGCCATGGTATCTGATAACGATACGAAAGTAAATTAATCAATCACGGTACAGCATTCAATATAGTTCTTTTGAAGACTCAGAGCTTTTCTGCCGATGAGAATAAAGTGGGAAGATAATGGTGATATAATTAGTCAAACGCGAGTCTATCAACAATGATAAAACTAAACACTGCCTATTAACAACAGTTTCTACCAAAGGGAACCCTGGCTTTCATTGGAACAGGAAATGTGAAGGTGAAAATTAAAGACTAGCTCATGGACGAAATGTGAACCAAGACATGTTCATACAAATTCAAAATGACAGGTTTACCATGAACCGACTGCGGCCACAGCCAACCATATAACTCTGCGCCCACATTATTTGTGCGAAGTCACCGTAGAAACTGCCTTTATGACTTGGTCTGCAAAAAAAAGAACTGTAGTAGTGGAACCTGGCCAATAAAAGGTACATATTATGGAAAACAAAACACCTATTGAAAACTGACAAGGTTGTATCGCTAGTTTTGCCCCGTGCTGCTATTACTTTCAAGTTAAAAAAGGAAGACGCAGAAAGTCGTCCAGCAGCAGTGGACGAGACCGGTCCCGTGCTTCTCGCATCCAACGCATTCCCGCGACCGTCACCAGGTCATTGATCTACCGTTTGGGAGACCTACCAACGCTGCGCCTTCTGGTACATGGTCGTCACTTAAACTTTCTATTTTCAGGTTTCTACGATACAAAAAACAACGTCATGCAAGCAGGTAAGTACGAGCAGATGAGTTCTGGAATGGAAAACGCTTATGGGCAAGCACAAGGAGTGGGACGCCCCCCAACTAAATGGACCGACGGCCTTGAAATGGTGTCTGGGACAAACTGGATGCGGAAAAAGAAAGATGGCAGGGTGTTGCGGTTGGGCGAGACTTTAGAGACCTATGTCCAGCGTTGGACTGCGACTGGCAGAGTTGAAGTAGGTACGTGAATAGGTATACTCACGGCACATAGAAGGTGACATTTCCCTTATATGACATACTTTGCATGTACCAGATGTCGACCATGGACTCAACGCGGAGGCCGGGCGCCTCCCCCACCACTGAGGCGACGCACTGACCCACTGATAGCGAATCTGGTGGAGGAGTTCCAGTAATAATAATGAGAAGGCAGGAGGATCAATCACCACGCTCACCCAAGGCGGATTGGCGTCTTATATTATTTTTAAGTCCAAGTTTACAGTGCTCAGCCGTTAATATGGCTTTTTATAGAATTGGCTCTGGCATTGTCTTAAAGATGCCATTTTAATACAATGCCAAAGCCGTTTTAAAAAACCGACATGCCATTTTTCTCACACAATCACACAACGCACTGCCTAAACCGCTATGTAGAAGCATGAAAGTTTGCATAAGAGTTCCATAAATAACGAAAGTGAGCATTATGAAAGGATTTTTGTTTAGCCCCGAAGCCCGGGTTAAATAGGGTATGAAAGTATGTATGCAACTTCGTCATTTTTGTCGATGAAAAATCCCGACGGGGCTCGGCTTATATTTCAATTATGCTACAGTGCACAAAGATAATGGACGTCTTTCGTGTCGGCTGATCAATACGATAATATCGAACCTACATAATAGAGCTATCACAGTGTTAAACTTTTGCAAAAAATACAATAATTTGTCAACTTAAACGTACAAAGATTGCGGCATGCGTCGTGTTCTTCAATTGTCCGCGGTGGCCGACACTGATCTGCCCAACGCTGGGCCTCACGAGCTAACTCCTCAACCCAACGCTGTCGGAGAAAAGTGTCTTTAAACACAAACGTAATTGATGACTTTAATACCTAAATTCATAATAAAGAACTTGCTAAGTCCAGTATACAATTTAGGTTTATTTCTACCGGGATGATACAAAAACGTAGCAGCTCCAGGGCCTGTACGACGACGCAGCTGTACGTGTCCAGACTGCACCACTCCACGAAGGTTGAGGAGATCGTGGAGTACATGCATGTGAAGACCAACTGGACTTTGAGGGTCGAGAAGTTGGAGTCGCGTCACAACACGCACTTCAAGTCGTTCGTGGTGCGTGTTCAGACACATCATTTCGAGAAGTTTCTTAAGGAAGAGTTCTGGCCGAAGGGTGTTGTGTACCGCCGGTTTCGTGGCCGGCTACATGACACCAGTCAGCAAAACACGACGCAGACACTTCGTGTGCGTTAGTTTTTAGTGTAATAAATTATAATGTTGTATGTATTTATAGTATTTTTAAGTTATATTAATATTATGTGTACCTATGTGTTTATATGGGCCTTGAGCCTTGATAAATGGATATTTAAATAAAAATATATATATATAATATGTGGTATGAAGGTGTAGGCGTGTTACACTCGTTCGGGTCACAAGTATTGTTGAAAGAAAAATATAAGTTTTTTTTAAAGTTTTTTAGTCTCAGCTCTGAATAGTTACCGAATCATAACACACTTTCAGAACGTTATCTACTGTATTCAGTTTCAGTAAAACCTACCAATTTCAGCATGTCTCCAGCGGTGGGAAATCCTCTCATTTTGCCAGCAGCCGCGTCGTTCCGCCGCCTGTTGAGTCGCGCTAGTACTCGTTCCTTCTCTTTTAAAGTGAGGGGTACGCTTATGTAGCCCACGCAATCGTGACTAGGACCTTCCTAGGGTTGTTTTAAATACTTGAAAGATAAGTTTGTATAAGAAATTAAAGTACCTAGGGGGCCGTCTCCACGAGCGAGAGAATCGGCGCGATAATATAGTCGTGCCATCCAATTCTCGCCGCGATGATATCGCCGTGTGGAGACACGTCCTAAGAGAGTGTATAGAAATACGTGGCACGACGATAATATCGCCGCGATTCTCTCGCTCGTGGAGACGGCCCCTAAGGTATATGAACAATACGGTCATCCTCAACGGTTTTATGAAGACCAATCGGCATCAAGAAGTTTGGAAGTGCTGAAGACGAGAATCGGTTCAGTATGCAGTAAAATAGGTTATGTAAATAATGTCGTTTTAAGTAGGTAGGTATTTTACTGTCACAGTCTGTCTAAGCGTCCGGTTTCGCAGAGATAGAAATTATGTAGGTTTGAATTTAAGCTCGAGGGACATAACTGGGGTCAGCAATAAGAGGGAAGTAAACCGAGGTCATGAGAGAAAGGCGGATCCTGCGCTCACCACATCGCCTCAATATTGCTGTTTGAAACCGGACGCAGACTATGCTGGCATATATAAACCTGCACCCTAATAGCGTAATACATTAACAATCTCAATCAGAATCATTTTGAAGGATATTGCTAACCACTTGCTTTCGAAAAATTCATCTTCTCACCATCGTAAATAACGCAATGAATGTTGTTGAACTGTGAAAATTAAAGCCATTCCTACAGTGTTACGCAATTACCCCGCTGACTGCGGAAGCAATAATATGCAGGAAGGTTATAGAAGAGTACCTACAGGGAACTGGCAGAACGTATGGGCGTTAGTATTGGCACACATTCTGGAGCCGCAGTAGTTGACCGAGCTACTGGCGGCAAACGCTATTGCACTGGCTAACACGACTGCTATGCATTGCATTTTAGCACTACTAACAATTAATTTTGGGCATTTTATATTGTGCATGTCGTCTGTACAATTTTGACAAGTTGTTGGAGTTGTGAAATATTAGGGTTTGTAATCTCTGGCTGAGGTAGAAGAGCGGATCAAGGAGTTAGTTGAACCAAAAATGTTGCTCTGACGAAGAGGTTCTTCTTTGAGAATATTACAGGGACTTGATTCCCTATTTTTTTGTATATCATGTAGTACCATATTTTATTTGTGTTATATTTTACTTCTGTCTTGCCTTGTCAGTGATTTATCTATCTATACAGGTATGAGGAGGAACAGGGTGTAAAGTTCACTTATCCTCCAACCAGACGGGTGTTATGTCTGGCGGGCAACTGCCCAATGATTGATGTTGGGAAGTAGGGTATTAGTGTTCTGTGTTGGGAAGTTTGTATTATATGCTAATTGCGCGATAAACTCTGCTTACGAGATGCAGGATTTGCATGGCGTCAGTATGACGCGTTGTTCGCATGTGGCGTTGTAGATACCGCTACATATCTATTTGTGTTTGCGGTTATCATTATGACCGTACAATGTCTTCGTAAGACAGGGCATGTTCTGAAACCCTGGTTTAAATACAATTAAGAGAATCTATATATTTGAGGGCGCGGAAATATTTATAAATAAATATTAATGTAATGTATATTCATACCAAATGTGTGAATGCTATATTTTTCTCAACCCTAACAGGACATTGTGTCAAGTCGACGGGAACCCGGAAAGCAATAACCCTGTAATGTGTGACCCTAAATGACGGATTGCAGGGTTAAATAACACAAAAAAAAATTATAATAGGTATCCATTTAATGAAAATATATTAAAACCAAACAAAATATACAACCAACATCCAAATCTAGGTATATGATCTGTAATATACAAATATAACACAACTCCGCGTATATACATTTTACCTTACATTAATAAATATTAATTAATTGTGATTACAACAATTTTCGTTCGTTGTTTACGTACGTAGTTAGCAAATGTACTAAGTATAGAAATTATGAATATAAATCATTTACTTCTGATTATTAAGCCGACCTGACAATAAGACAACTGGATGAAATGTCACATACCCAATTTCTCACAAACTCTTCCCTGCGATTAAAATATTTGTGAATGACGACTAATAAAGAAAGAAAGAAATGCAGATAAAGTTTATATTCTGCACAAAAAGGCGCACATTACAAAAAAAAAGATATAAAATACACACATACAAAGATGCCAAAAGCCTCGTATTCAACAAATAGAAGTTTAAAAAGTTTGACAATTTGTTGGCAGGGTAGGTCGAGGGGTTAATGATCATATAAAGGTATGAGTAACAGGGTGTAAAGTTCACTCATATTCCATAGAAAAGGGAGGGTCCTCTGACCAGACGGGTGTCGTGTGGGCTACTGCCCGACGATTGATGTCGGGACGTTGTATTTATGATAGTTGCGCGATGCAGGATTTTGCGTGACGTCAGTGTGACGCGCAGTTCGCATGTGGCGATGTAAATGTCGCCAGAGTCACACCAAGACCATAGCGACCACAAAAGTAATTAGATAGTTAATTAATTAACTTGGTCGAGTCAATACGCACATGATTTTTTACTAATAAATACAACAGATGGAAAGAAATACATTGAGGATCAACATCATATCAGTTACATATGAGGAATAAGACAAGGGGGATAAGGAATGCTTCGGCATTTTTCATTTTCTGTTCGGGACTTTGATAGGCATTATAACAATTATAATACTCAAAGCATATTCACCAGTATTCATAATTATTCATTTCTATAAATCAAATTAATAAAAACATCATACAAAAATTATAAGAAATCGTCGAGTAAAAAGTGTTTTTACAGGTTCATTTCAAAATGGCAACCATTTTCTTTAGACTAGATGGAAATTAATGCAAAAAAAATATCTCACCATTGGTGTACCATTCATAATAGATATAGAAATACAATATTGTTATCTGTCACCAGATATAATTTAAATACTGACAAAAAATTAAGGAAAATGGCGTGCTGAGATCGTCTTGTATTGAGATGTTGGATTTCGCAAACGCGCGTCAATCACTCCAATTTATACCTTATTATAATTACGAGTCACATGATGCGCGCTCGTAAATTGATAAACTATTCTAATCAGTTCGGAATATTCTTCGGAATGCATTTTAAATGCATGCCATTGACAATCTTCCCGAAAACAAACGGCTTACAAAGTTACTAAATGAGACAAAATTGTTTTGGTAAAGGACGACTCGATACTACCATTTTCAAGAGGCAGTACAATGCTTGAAATTGTTTAAATTCACATAATTATAGGTAATTCCTTCCTACAAAGGCCTTTGGTTCTCAGGCTCCGAGATTGTTTCGTTTTTCTGAGATATCCAAATAAGAAACTTTGCAATATTAATTTATTGCTTCCATCTATTTTGAAATTGGTAATTAAAAAGTCAAAATAATGACTTTTAGTATAAAATATTGTAAATAAAATAATTTACCATTCATGAATGTTTTCATACCAACGTAAACGAATTTTCCCTACGTTTCGCTCAGCACGCCATTAAAACATTTGTGTAAAGATTATCGCTTACAACATTTAATATGGCCGCACATTACAACTCTGTGCCCTTATTTTGTAAGCCACTCACAATTACAATCCCCTTTATTTTGAAGAGGAATCAACATCATTATGGTGTTTGTTGAAATTCGTCTGCAAAAATGAAACAAAATCGACCTTATTACAAAAGGAGGTTTACGTTTACCTTCCAACCAGTTCTTAAAATAAGAACTTTATTCCAATGAAGGTACAGATATTAATAAAAAAACAGGCGTTAAAACCGGGTCTGAGTTGTTAATTTTGTATTAAGAACTTTACCTCGGTCGAAATTAAGTTCAATATACAATACAGGCTAAGCTTGGTCTCATTACAGAACTCGTTTTGTAATAAGATAGTCTATGTTCACAACGATCTCTTGGCGCTCGAATCACGTCGACAGGGGGGCGCTGTTTATAACATTTGTGCAATTTATTGAAAAAACAAGATGGCGGCGTTAGTTCCGATTTTGACCACGCGCCGAAAGATTCTTGTAGCGCTATATTGTTGAATTGCATTGTGAGTGTGTTATGTAATTAGGCGACTGTACTCTTGGCTTGCGTCATTTGGTCTTCTTCCTTGGGTAGGTAGTACAACGAGTCTATGAAGTACTTCGTGATGTCCGATACTAGACTCCGGTCCGATATTTCTTGAGCTACGCCGTATATCGCCATCTGTGGAAATAAAGTATTTTTGTATGGAGACCAGTCTAGGTAAAAAAAATAATAATTATATTTAGTCCGTCAATTAGATTATCGAAAAATAATGGACACATATTTTTTCTTTTGTCAATCAAACAAAAAATGACAAAGATAAAGCGCGTCAAAATTTGGGAGTGGGGGTCGTGGCGTTACTTGCTTGAAAAATGTCGCAAGCAAGTGACGTCACGCGTAACTTCAACGGGCGATATTTTCATATTTTTTTAAATAATTAACCAAAGAAAAAATACGGTTTCAATATTTTTTGATAATCTAACTGACGGACTAATTAGATTTTTTTAGGAAAATAGCCTATTATAATGATTCAGTTGATAGAGAACTAGTAGTGACAAAAAGGTTTTGGAAGCCACTTTGGAGCCTTCCAGATAAAATTTATTTATATTTTTATAAAGGGGGTCATCGTGTGACAAATGGATCCATATATTATTTAACCGTGTATGTAGGTATTGTACTTTTGTACGAAAGAACTTTTTTTTTAATACCCTAATGTTGGATAGAATGTTTAACTCTGGGGACTCATGTAAGTAAGTAATCATTCATTTACTAAAAGACTTAGCCTAGGTAACATCAGTGTTGTTTCAATAAGGGATGAGTATGGCTATCACAGATGAGAAGGTCCCTGCCCTACAAACTAGGAAAATCGTAGAAATCTTATATAACCACTTATACGGCATAATAAAAAACCATGTACCTCTAGCAAAGCCTAAAAACCCAAATTTCCCTATTTGGTTTTCTAAAGCTCTCATTCGTATTTTCAATTATAAAAAGAGAGCCTGGAGTAAGTGGAAAAAGTATAAAAACTTATCAGACTACGAAGTATTTTCTTCTTATAGGGCTCGCTTTAAAGTAGAATGTAACAAATGCTACCTCATTTATATGAAGAGTGTCGAGGACAGTATTCCCCTTAACGTTAAACATTTTTGGACTTACATAGCTAACCGTCCGGGCAAGTCGGGTGTCCCAGCTCGTATGTTCTATAAAAATGTTATATCTAGTGACCCTTATAAAATATGTAACCTTTTTTCAACATTTTTTCAGTCCGTCTATGAACCAACTTGTCTTAGTCCTAGTTGGTGCCTGACACCCGATCAATCTGACGCTAGCCAAACCTCTCTCCATAGCTTATATTTTAGCCTCCCTCTAGTTCGCAAACAGTTACAGCTGTTGGACATTACTAAAGGCCAAGGACCTGATGGAATACCACCCTGCTTTCTCAAATGGTCTGCAGATACTATTTGTAAACCTGTAACATTAATATTCAATAAATGCATTCAGGATGGCATATTTCCTTCTGTCTGGAAAAATGTAAATTTAGTTCCTGTCTACAAAAGTGGCTCCAGGCAAAATGTCGAGAATTATAGACCTATTTCTTTACTTTGTGCTTTAGCTAAGCTATTTGAAAAAATTGTCCATCTTAAAATTTTTCCTTTTATTCAACAACAATTAATTCCTGAGCAACACGGCTTTGTCAAAAATAAATCGACTGCTACTAACTTAATGATATTTACGAATCACTTGTTTAATAATATGGATGTAAGAGCACAAACAGACGCCATATATACTGACTTCAAAAAAGCATTCGATAGAGTTGATCACAGAATATTACTTAACAAGATTGCATTTAACGGCATTAGAGGTAACTTGCTGCGCTGGTTTCAGTCTTATATCTATAACCGTAATCAAACTATGGTGAGCAATGGGTACCATTCTGGTACCTTCCTTGCTACCTCCGGTGTCCCTCAGGGATCAATTCTCGGCCCTTTGCTGTTTTTAATTTACATCAATGATATCGCTGACTGCTTTCATAATAGTGATTTTCTATTGTACGCTGATGACCTCAAAGTTTATAGGAAAATTGTAACGATCGATGATTGCTATCTTCTACAACAAGATTTAATTAGATTATCTGCCTATTGTGACATAAATAAATTGAAATTAAGTATAGCTAAGTGTAGGTATTTGACTTTCACTAAAAATAAAAACATTGTTAGTTATAATTATTCTTTATGCAATGAATTACTTCTAAGAGAAACTCAGATTAGTGACTTGGGTATCCTATTGGACTGCAAACTACACCTAAATCTACACATTGATAAGATAATTGCTAAGGCATTTCAAATGTACCACCTTGTAATGAGATCATCCGTAGATTTTAAGCGACCAGCCACTTTCCTGCATCTCTTTAATTCTTTGATCCGACCACAGATTGAGTACGCCTGTATGATATGGGATCCCTACTATGCTAAATACAATCTTGCTATAGAAAAAGTTCAGCGCAAATTCTTAAGATCCATGCAGCTTAGATGTCATATGGAACGCATTTCATACACTCAGTCCCTACAAAAGTTTCACCTTCTAACCTTGGAATCAAGGCGCCTGTTGCTTCAAACCATGATGCTTCACGATCTGTTGCACAACAAGATTGACTGCTCAGACCTAGTTAATAATATATTTTATGTAGTGCCCAGAACAGTTACTCGACGGGAGGCACGCGTTTACCCGCTCTTTGCCACGTCACCTTGTCGTACCAACGCGGGTGAACGGGCGCCTCTCCATAGACTAGCTATAATTTACAATAAACATTTTGTGAATTTGGATATATTCGCTTTAGATCGCCAAAAATTTAAGAAATATTTAGTGAATAGTCTACATTTGCGTGATGTTTAGTTTTGTTTGTTATCTAGTACGGTAGTTGTTTTAGTAATAAGTACAGTCTCTTCATTCTCTTATTATTCTCTTACTGTCTTCTTCTTTGTGTTTTGTAACGTGAATGTTCTGTCTTCACTGTATCATTAACCTAGGTAATCTGTGGAAACGTTGTGGATTGTACATTTACCCACTTCCAATGTAATGTTAGATGTAATATATAATGTACAATTGTTTGTTTTCCCTAACAAAATAAATAAATAAATCCTCCATCTTGAAAGATAGTGTACTTTTAAGGGAAATGTGCTAAATTCATGGTAACAATTTGCGCGTCGATGTCCCTTATACCGTGTTAAGAAAGTAAATGTTTACCTTGCCCTCCACAGGCGTGTTGCAGTCCTTAAAGCAAGCCTTGGCAGTTTCGCGCATGTCGGTCAGGAACCTGTCAGCCACGCCCGCCTGCGTGTGCGCGTGTGTCACGCAAATGTGGACTCTAGAGAAAGACAGTATATTATCAGTAAATCTATTTAATCAAATGAATTTATTCGCTCTCTGACAAATCACGCATAGCCTAAACGGCTGGTTCTAGAAGCGTGGAATTTTGCTCAAGTCCTACTAATATTATAAACGTGAAATTTTGTATGGATTGATGGATGGATGGATGTTTGTTACTCTTTCACGCAAAAACTACTGAACGGATTTGGATGAAAGGAGATGTCCGCTTTTTGTATGGACGTTGGTTTTTTATTCCGAGAAAAATCTAACAAGAATCAAACATCCAAATAAAAGCTACAAAAATATGGAACTTGGAACCACTGAAATTATAAACTATATAATATTATTAAATATAATTTATTCATTATGGCAGCCCAAATTAAACCTCCCACACACTTTGACAATGTGTAAATACGACAATGACAGATGTCTAAATATGACAGATAACAGCGTTGACCGTCAGGCAGGTCTCATCCGTCTGATACGTCACACTAAAAATATAATCTGACAAACACACAACAAACTTTTCCGCTTTATTATTAGTATAGATTATTACAGAGGTAAAAAAATAATCTGATTAGATTCTTTTCTTTCACATTGATAAACTCGTAAATGTAACATTGATTGACAGCAATGACAGTACCATGTGTCAATTTTGACAAGATTATTATTTTTACATTTTGTTTACATTTTAATCACATTCTTTTACAGAACATAGCATGACTATTATAGCTTCGACTTACCCGGACGGGAACTGCAAAGCGTTTAGACTCCATCCCTTCTTGTGCAGTATCTCCGCCATCTTGAATATGTCAAAGTGTGTGGAACCAAACGCGACCACTGACGTCACCGGCTTACCGAATACGAACAGACCGGGGATCTTGCGCACCCTGGAAATATACAATTAATATGCTAAAAAAGTCTCCACGCAATGGGTGCCGACACCGCACCGGCCCAGAAAGAGATGACCAGATGACCTGGACGCATACCGCGAGCGCTGGTTCGAGGTGGCGCGGGAAAACAGTTCCGGGAAGGATTTGGGGGAGGCCTTTGCCCAGCAGTGGGACAGTAGTGGGCTAACAAAAAAGTGGTTGCCCGCGACTTCCGACTGCTTTTATAATTTTTTAATATTCAAGATGAAAAGTTTGACGGCACGATTGGCACAGTGGTTAAGCGATTGACTGCTGCGCTACGTGTCGCGGGTTCAATTCCCGCACGGAATAAATATTTGTATGGCCTACAAATAGTTGTTCCGGGTCTAGCTATTTGTGTATGTGAGTTTAAATGTTTGTAAACGCATCCACGATGCAGGAGAAATTCCTAGCGTGGAGCAACGTTTAAAAAAAAAAAGGGTCCTTCTCCGATCGCTGTATGTTTTAGCTATTATCTACGAGACAAAAAAAGTGTGAAATACGCTTTACGAGGAAAAACATAATACTTACTCATTTTCAATATATCTGGCGGTCTTGATAACTTCGTCGGTCATCTGCACGTATCGCTTCTTGCCGACAAACATCATGGTCGCCCAGCAAGCCGCTATCAAACCACCCGCGCGGCTGCCTGCGAATAAGTTAGATACAAGAGTATTAGACTGTGTACCGCAGCTTGCGACGAAGTTACGCTCGAGAAAAAATTAGGAGCTGAATGACATCACACACACACACTCTTCAGCTTTATTATTAGTATATAGCGTGGCGCTTTAATGGCGACATTAATTTAACACACCTATACGGTTTTGCGTTGTAGTTTTATGAATATGTTTTACTAAACATTAATATTTATTTATTTATTAACAATAGCTTCTGCCCGCGGCTTCGCCCGCGTGGATGTCGGAAATTATCCCACGGGAACGTGCTAACAGGATAAAATGTATGTGCTTCCCCAGGATGCCATCTATCTCTATGTCAAATCAAAAGTTCAGTGGTTTAGGCGTGAAAATGTAACATACAATTTCAAGTTCAAATCCTCCCCTTAAAAACTGAATTACCCCTTTTCGTCCCGTCAGTGGTGAATTTTCGACAACTTTACATACTTATTATTAATTATTTTCTGTCAAAAGTATCAATACTGAGTTTCGAGTTACTCGGACCGCGCATTCAATTTCTTCCATACAAACTTAACACCCCTATATGGGGTAGTTATGAAAAACTTATAATGATAAACTTTTTATTACTTACTTAGGCAAATTTCAAGTTTATTAACTAAATGAATAAGATTTTTCATATAAACTGTATCCCACGCTTTTCACCCCCACAGGGGTGGAATTTTGAAAAATCGTTTGGGATTATTCATAACATGATTCAAAGATTATTTATACCAATTTTCGAATTAATCAAGCCACGCATTATAATCCTCCCTTGTAAAATTAACTACCCCTTTCAACCCGTTAAGGAGTAGATTTTCGAAAAACTCTGATACATGTTACTCTTTATTTTTGGTCTTTAGTATAAACACTGAGTTTGGAGTTAATCGGACCGCGCATTCAAATTATTCCACGCAAACTTCAACACCCTTATATCCCCCATTGAGGGGTAGTTTTGAAAAACTTATAAGGATAAAATTTATTACTCACTTAGGCGAGTATTCTTGAAAAGTTTCAAGTTTATTAACCTAATGAAGAAGATTTTTCATATAAACTGTATCCCCGCTTTTCACCACCACAAGGGGGGAATTTAAAAAAAATCGTTTTGGATGTATTCATAACTTGACTCAAAGATTATTTATACTATTTTTCGAGTTCATCAAGCCATGCAGTAAAATCCTCCCCTGAAAAATTGACTACCCCATTTCAACCCGTCAGGGGTAGATTTTCAAAAAACCCTGATACACATTATTCTTTACTATCAATATTAGGTATAAATACTGAGTTTCGAGTAAATCGGACTGCGCGCTAAAATACTTCCATACAAACTTTGAAACCCCCCAATCCCTTATTAGGGGGTAGTTTAGAAGAAAAAAAAAATGACAATCTTCATAATTTATTTAGATAAGTATTCGTGCCAAGTTTCAAGTTTATTAACTCAAGGAATAAGATTTTTCATACAAACGAATTCCCCCCTTTTCACCCTCTTAGGGGTGGAATTTCAAAAAATCCTTTCTTAGTGGATGCCTACTCTTCACGAAGAACACACCCTCCAAATTTCATGTCTCTAGGACCAGCGGTTTAGGCTGTGCGTTGATCTATCAGTCAGTCAGTCAGTCAGTCAATCAGTCAGTCAGTCAGTCAGGACTTTGAATTTTATATATATAGATTTTATAAAATAGCATCTTAGAGCAACCTGACTTAAAGTACTGTAGCGCAGGGGTCATTTGCCGGGGTCACGGATCATAAAATCGCATCAATGTAATTAAAACAATTAACGAGCAAAGAGAAGGCGAATTGAAGGAAAGAGAGAGAGCCCTATGTCGGCGCGCGGCGCAGGTGGAAGTTTTCAAGTTACGATTTTTTTTATGTTGTTATAATTTTTATGATTACTGGCCACTAGCCCTACCCGTGTGTTAAATTAATGTCGCCATTATAGCGCCACGTTGTATAGATTTCGGGCCTGTTTCAATCTACCCGATAATTAAAAACAGGCTTACTAGAGTATAAAAATGTATGCCAGATATTATATTATAACGAGAACTTATCTGAGGGTTCGAAAAAGTTCATTAGTGTGCCTAGCCCTTAATGATCTGTTGACTTCCTCATTCAACAATAGTTCATTTTCTTACTGAATATTAACAGTGTTAGTTTACACAATGCACGCTTATAACCGAGAGCATCCGATACACGACACTGTGGCATTGACCTCGTGGAACAGTGGCGCTACAATCAAGTTTTTAACTGTGACTCATATAACAAGAATGAATGAATACGAAACTCCCGTTAGTAAATTCGGAGTGCATTATACTTACAGCTTTCAAAAGAAAAGTATGCGCTTCGGGTATCATCGTCTATGTTCGGAAATACGAATGTGCGATGATGAAATCTAATATAGAGCTGTTACAACCATGGAAGTACTTGCCTATTTTGTATTACCACGTTACAAAATTATAGATTAACAACTCTTTGCAATTCCAAAAAACTTCAAAACTTTTCAGTGACAAATGACGATCTGAGACCAGAGTAGGTAACCCGATAGAGAGAGAACTTGATACAAACGCGCAATGGTAGGTGCTCCACTACAAAACGCGGAAGTAAAAAACTTAGCAAGTATTGACTCTGTAGGGGGTTTACTCTGTGGCGCAACGTTCTTGCTAATTCGGAAACACGAAGATTACCGAAGCGCATAGTTTTCTTTGGAAAGTTGTTGAAACTGGGGGCCTACTGTGCCTTACTGTATCACACTCAAATGTAACCTTCGCTGTTGTCTGCCTGAAAATCAGAATCTAAATCTATCTATTACTAATAATAAAGTTGAAGTGTTTGTTTGAACGCGCTAATCTCTGGAACAACCAGTTGGATTTGAAAAAATGTTTTTTGCATTTTTAGTCCAATTCCATAGCCCAGCCCATTGGAACATTTGGAGCCGAACAAAAAGAAAAAATCTGAAAGAACGCTAAGCGACTTCGATCAATAATAGTACTAGATTCCCGATAAGCGCTTCAAAAACGGCCCGAAAAATAAGACCACAAATACTTTTGTCGTTTTATTTCAAATTAGTAAATGACTGAAAATTAAAAAATAGAATGATTTTATTTTCAAGCGACATTTTAAATATATTTTGCAATGGTAATTAAACTTTATGTTTAAGAATTAAGGTTTATAATAAACTGAAGTTTTTAATATTATTAATTTTTTTTCTAAGAAATGTAGATGTTTACGTGTGTGCAAACGTGACCACTTGAGCGACTGATTTTTGTTCCTGATCCTTAATCTAGTACTATTATTGATCGAAGCTAAGCAACAACGAACTAATCACGTTCATCACTCAGCCGAAAGGCGAGCACTGCTGGATATAGGCCTCACGTAATCATCGGCATCAGGCAAGGTCCATATGCGACGATAAAATACATACCATTGACAGTGGGAGACCCGTACACACCGCCGGGCCATTCTGTCGTGACCGTGTACTGATGATGTCTGTATTCTTGCTTCCTGTACAGGATTACTGACGTGCCCTTAGGTGCGAAGCCGTACTGAAAGAGTTAGGAAGGTTATAGGATAATATTGTTTAAAATAATGAGTGATAAATTCACAGTACTGGCAGATACAGGCAGCACACAGGGGAGCAAAATGTTTGAGCAGTTTTTCATTGTTAAAGTGGTAATGTATTATTCCTCATTGATGTGATACGTAAATTAACAACCGAAGAACGACAACTTAAGATATAAATATACAATCAGTTGTGTATCAGCCGGTATACACAACTGATCTGGACAAAAACAAGGCACAGACGCCAGCACATCAAGCTATCCGAAACTGTCAAAATTTCCCAATCAACTTTGAACTTAATGCTTTAGCGATAAAGTTCAAAATCTGTTAAAGAAATTTGACAGATTGTAGTAGCTTGATGTGCTGCGTCTGTACAAGAACGAAGTAGAAGACGCCTATAGCACATTTATCGTTTTTGATTACAAAAATTCTTTTTTTTTTTACATTAAATCCTTTCATTGAAGCCGGCAGATGGCTTTATTCAAAGGATTGTCGCTACGAATTCATTGATAATTTCCGCGCGTAGAGAAATGCCTTTAAGTATTTAAGATTTTTTTTCTACTCTGTTCCTTTTATACCCTGTTTATATCCAGACGGTAAAAAATAGTCAGCTGGTATATGCTACTCTTATAATTACAACTCACTTTATGCGTATCAGCAGATATGCTAGCCACTCCGGGCAGTCGGAAGTCAAAGACGGGTATATGATGGCCGGCATCAGTCATGAAAGCTGCCACGAACCCTCCAAGACACGCGTCCACGTGCAGAGGAATGTCGTACTCTACCGCCACGTTCGAGAGGGCGATTATATCGTCCATTGTGCCGTACGGGTAGTTCGGGGCTGAGCCTACGATCTGTAAGGAAGGAAGGACAATAATTGGTTAAATGTAATTTATAGGAAAACTAGCTTCTGCCCGCGGCTTCGCCCGCGTGGATGTCGGAAATTATCCCACGGGAACGTGCTAACAGGATAAAATGTATGTGCTTCCCCAGGATGCCATCTATCTCTATGCCAAATCAGAAGTTCAGTGACTTATGCGTGAAAGTTCAAATCCTCCCCTTAATAACTGAATTACCCCTTTTTGTCCCGTCAGTGGTAAATTTTCGACAACTTTACATACTTATTATTAATTTGTTTTTTTGTCAAAAGTATCAATACTGAGTTTCGAGTTACTCGGACCGCGCATTCAATTTCTTCCACACAAACTTAACACCCCTATATCCCCCTTTGAGGGGTAGTTTTGAAAAACTTATAATGATAAACTTTATTAGGTACTTACTTAGGCAAGTATTCTTGCCAAGTTTCAAGTTTATTAACTAAATGAATAAGATTTTTCATATAAACTGTATCCCCCGCTTTTCACCCCCACAGGGGTGGAATTTTGATTCAAAAATTATTTATAAGTACCAATTTTCGAGTTAATCAAACCACGCATTATAATCCTCCCCTGAAAAATAGACTACCCCATTTCAGCCCGTCAGGGGTAGATTTTCAAAAAACCCTGATACACATTATTCTTTACTTTCAATATTAGGTATAAATACTGAGTATTGAGTAAATCGGACTGCGCGCTAAAATTCTTCCATACAAACTTTGAAACCCCCCAATCCCTTATTAGAGGGTAGTTTAGAACTGACAATCTTCATAATTTATTTTGGTAAGTATTCATGCCAAGTTTCAAGTTTATTAACTCAAGGAATACGATTTTTCATATAAACTGTATCCCCCGCTTTTCACCCCCACAGGGGTAGAATTTTGAAAAATCGTTGGGGATTATTCATAACTTGATTCAAAGATTATTTATACCAATTTTCGAGTTAATCAAGCCACGCATTATAATCCTCCCTTGTAACATTAACTACCCCTTTTCAACCCGTTAGGGGTAGATTTTCGAAAAACCCTGATACATGTTACTCTTTATTTTTGGTCTTAAGTATAAACACTGAGTTTCCAGTTAATCGGACCGCGCGCGCACTCAAATTATTCCACACAAACTTCAACACCCCTATATTCCCCTTTGAGGGGTAGTTTTGAAAAACTTATAATGATAAACTTTATTACTTACTTACTTAGGCGAGTATTCTTGAAAAGTTTCAAGTTTATTAACCTAATGAAGAAGATTTTTCATATAAACTGTATCCCCGCTTTTTACCCCCACAGGGGTGGAATTAAAAAAAAATCGTTTGGGATGTATTCATAACTTGACTCAAAGATTATTTATACTAATTTTCGAGTTAATCAAGCCATACAGTAAAATCCTCCCCTGAAAAATTGACTACCCCATTTCAGCCCGTCAGGGGTAGATTTTCAAAAAACTCTGATACACATTATTCTTTACTTTCAATATTAGGTATAACTACCGAGTTTCGAGTAAATCGGACTGCGCGCTAAAATTCTTCCATACAAACTTTGAAACCCCCCAAACCCTTATTAGGGGGTAGTTTCGAAGAAAAAAAACTGACAATCTTCATAATTTATTTAGATAAGTATTCGTGCCAAATTTCAAGTTTATTAACTCAAGGAATAAGATTTTTCATACAAACGAATTCCCCCCTTTTCACCCTCTTAGGGGTGGAATTTTGAAAAATCCTTTCTTAGTGGATGCCTACTCTTCACGAAGAACACACCCTTCAAATTTCATGTCTCTAGGATCAGCGGTTTAGGCTGTGCGTTGATCTATCAGTCAGTCAGTCAGGACTTTGAATTTTATATATATAGATAGATCAAAAAGCTTGACGCGCAAAAACATACAACTTATCCTATGTTAGTAGTTGACGAAAACGAACAAAATACATGACCATAGATAGGCAGAATCACCGCTGCACCCACCACCCCATGAGAGATGGCACAGTAGCGATCCACGAACAAATCGTCTAGCTTGTTAGAGCGGCAATTCTCGTAATTTTAAGAACGTTCACAGTCTGAAGGCCCGATTGAGACTGAGATCACACTGTGAACGTTTTTAAAATTACGAGAATTGCCCCATCTCAGTCTCCATCCGTCAAAAAATACTTCTAATTCCCCTACAATTTGACAAGTTTTTGACATTTGTTTGTCGCCGAGATGAGACTGTGACTAGATTTTGAACGTTTTAAATTACGAGAACTGGCCTTCTGAAATCTGTCTGTGCTATTATGTGGAACTAGCCCGCACCCTGCCGCCAGGGATGCACACCGCTTGCGCAATATGGTGAAAAAACAATCCACTCGCGCCTTACAAATTCATATACCACTTGCTAGTTATGTAAATGACAGTGACAGGAAGTGATTATAACATCATCAACATACAATAGGTGCTAACTCAAAAACCACCCGGAACTTGACTAAACTTATAGGTATGGGACCACCTCGGGGACCCTTACTAACAAGAATGATTAAAATCGGTTCATAAATGACGAATATCTGAGGTAACAAACATAAAAAATACAACCGTATTGAGAACCTCCTTCTTCTTTGATGTCGGTTAAAAAAAGAAGAGTGCCGCCCTGCAGTGGGACAGAATACAGCACCCTATTTGCGTAACACACGATCAATCGGAATCGGTTTCATTTTGTCAGTTCAACAACATTCATTGCGTTATTTACGTGTTGAGCAGACAAATTTTTCGAACTTATGAAGCAATGGATTAGCAATTTGCTTCAAAATTATTCAGATTCCGATTGATCGTGTGTTACGCAATTAGGGTGCAGGTTAGAAAGATAGAATTAAAAATACTTACCAAACAAGTCCTCCTACCAATCGCCTTCCTTACTTTCTCAACATCGACCGTCATCGTATCTTTATTCACAGGTATTGTCTTAACAGACAGTCCGAGGTACTGAGCCGCCTTGTCAAACGCTGAGTGAACAGTTGATGGCACTATAATTTGAGGGTTCGATATGCCCTTACTATAGGCGAGGTCTCTGAAGGCTTTGCAAGCCATTATTATTGATTCTGTGCCTCCTGTTGTTACCTGGAAAAGGAAATTTTGGATTACATACAATAAATATGTATGGAAGCGAAACTACTGCTCCAAACGGACTCATAAAAGCCGACGCTCATAATGCGGCGCGGCGCGATGGCAAGGGATTTTCGTAAGCAGAAATGACTTTGAATCTTATTTTCATACTCTTAGCAATAACATTTCGTTGAAATCGTCACTAGGGGACTTGAGCATACCACAGGAAGCTGCGGTAGGTATGCCGCGGAAGGCTTCGGCATACAGGCCATGACACGTTTAGTGAGTCACGCTGTTAGTGCGTTTCGGAGCAACAGAGTCGGGGTAGTATTATCGCTTGTAGGCATATTACGCGCTCAACCCACAAAATGACAGCCTTATTTTGGCTAGAGCGCGTTTCGAGGCGTACGATACGCTCAATTTTGCTTGTATACGAACGAAGTAGGTACCTATCACTTATTTTACTACAGTACATATCCATCACACGTAATTCTATCCCCGTTCTTTTACAATGTTTTTTCAACATTCCAACTTGATATAGAATGACATTCATAAATGAACTACGTCACAACTAATTAACATTTATAATTCTTTGGGTCAACAAGTGTTTTTAGTTGCTTTTAGTGGAACAATTATCTCAATTATCTCTCTTATCGTCTCGGATAATTATAATTTGTTTACAAGGTCATGAACGGTATTTGTGTACGTACATTTTTTAATACAGAACTCAGACAGGTACTTTACGTTTTTATTGGCGTAGCGTACTAATTTCCCAGGTGGTTACTAATCTAACTAGCCTGTATTGTTCCCCTGCCGTGCAAAGGCCTCACTCTCCCTTTCCACACAATTCTGTTGTTTGCAATGCTTTCGATAGGACTCCTATCATGGAGTCAAGCTTGTCTCGCCTTCGCCTGCCGCGAAGTCGTCTTGCGTTGAATGGGAACCGTTTAATAATCTATACTTATAATAAATCTGTAGAAGTGAAAATTCTGTACATTGAAAATATCCAAAAAATAAATGGCAGGGGGTGTTACTTGACCGAAACCGAACCCAAAAATGTGATTAAAAAATTTTTTGTCTATCTGTCTGTTTGTTCAGGCATCACGCAAAAACTACCGGTTCGATTACGATGAAACTTGGTATAATTATTCTTTAATATCCTGGGCACCACACTGGGTACTTTTTATCCCGGAAAAGTATATACAATAAAAAACAAACTTAATTTTGCGGTTCGATCCCTATACCCGATTACCACTGTCTGTACTGTACCAACCGCAAATACTAAGTTTGTCGTAGGTTGGGTCACCCGCAGTGGAGTTCATTTTTATTCCTTTTAGTTTTTAGAGTTATTTAGGTTCATTTTTATATGAGTCGTAGGTATAGATTTTAATTTTAAATTATAGATAATATATTTGATAGTGTACGTAGTGACCGTAGGTTATTTTATAATACTGTTAGGTAGGTAACAGTATTATATTAGTCATTCGTATAGATATTAGTTTTTAGGGATTTTGCTTATTTATTGAGTTTAGATTAGTTATCATCAGAAATAGGTTTATTTAGGTAGGTAGGTATTTAATTTTCTGTTATTGAGTTTTTTTTTTTTAAATTAGTTAGGTACTTAGGTAAAGATATCATATAGGTACCCTCTTAATCACCACTAATGAGACACAATTGGTTTTCTATTGTAATTAGCCACAAAGGGCCCGCGACATAGATGGCATTCTGGGGAAGCACATACATTTTATTCTGTTAGCACGTTCCCTTGGGTAAATTTCCGACATCTACGCGGGCGAAGCCGCGGGCAGAAGCTAGTTCATAATATTATTATAAATTCGAAAGAAATTCTGTGTGTGTTACCTTTTCACGCCTAAACCACTGAACGGATTTCGATAAAATTTGGCAAGGAGATAGATGGCATCTTGGGGAAGGATATAGGCTACTTTTTGTCCCGGTAGACGTACCCGAGGGACAATTTGTCGACATCCACGCGGGCGAAGCCGCAGGCCTCACCTCAATACACGTTAGTGTACTGAATGTTCTATGATTCGTGTTTTTTATGATTATTTACTTGCTACTCAATCGTTTACGACCAATAAAATAAAATCGAATATAAAGTCTCACGATAAATGGTTTGCAAGTTAAAAATAACTTAACACTCATGTCTACTTTCATTTAATTTAAGCCTTAAAAAGGTCAGTCAGTTGCCAGTCAGCTATTAAGTTTTTAAGTTATTTTTATACAGAGGTACATTTTGCCTTTTTATACTGCAGGTCGGCTTACCGTCAAAACTATGAAAATAAATTATACTTATTTGTTCCATTTTTTCATAAAAAAGCAGCAGAATGCCATCTGCTACGAAATATTACATCTTTTTGTAACAAATAAATTAAATTGAAGTGTCTCTCTGAATGATGTAACCAATACTTTGTAACCATATTATTTTGATTTCAAAGGGTGTCCATGGAGTTTCTTGCCCGTTTTTCTCCATAGGTACCTACTTACTACGCTTTGGAATGAGCAACTAGCTAGCTTCATCTTTCTGACTGACCCTTGACAATTCAAAAGTGCCTGTAATTGGTTTATTTGAAATTTGAATTTTATATATATAGATGGTTTGAGTTTGAATGTCAAAATAACTTTTTACTTAGGTATAACAAAAAAAAAAAAAATTGTCTGTGTGTCTGACTGTTTGTTCCCGTTATTCTCCGAAACGGCTGAACCGATTTTGACGGGACTTTCACTGGCAGATAACTGATGTTATATATAACTAAGGCTAGTAAAGTTAAGGGTAAGTTATGTTAGAAAAACAATTAGAGTTCCCCGCAAAAAAATAATAACCAATTAAATTTGCACAGCTAGTCTTTTACTACAGTTACCGATAAGAATCTACAAAGAAAAGGTTCAAACTCACCGTCCCACAGCAATCCTCATCTCCATGGAACAGGTTGATGGCCATCCTCACAACTTCGGCTTCCATCTTATTAATGCCAGGGAACACATCTGCATGCAACGGGTTGGTATAAGCGGTGAGGCTGTATGCGTCACAGGCCACCTTGCTGATCTCCTGGTTCACATGGTATACTGCGCCTGACACTGCACCTCCCTGCCAGTCATAGGCACCTGGGAACAAGTTAAGTATTTTGAGACCAAGAAGAATGAACAACAATAAACTTTATTTGATCAGAGTACAGACGCCAGCACATCAAGCTACTACAATCTGTCAAATTTCTTTAATAGATTTTCAACTTTATCGCTATGTTTACCCCCAACTTGTTTTTTTTTTTGTGTGTTTATGTCCTTTTTTTATGCGTCATGTTTGCCGCAAATAAATGATTTTTCTTTCTTTCTTTCTTTTCTTTCTTTCTAAAGCATTAAGGTTCAAGGTTGATTGGGAAAATTTGACAGTTTCGGGTAGCTTGACCTGCTGGCGTCTGTACAATGAGGTCCACTATAACAAAACGTCTGCCCTGTGGTCTCGTGTTGGAAAGCGTGACTGCTGAGCGTGCTGTCCCGGGTACGATCGAAAGGTTGTCTTTAAAAGATCGCTCTTAGCGATAAGACCGCCCATTGTGTCACCCTTTATAAAATGTTATATATTTATGTTCTGTAATTTGTATGGTGTACAATAAAGAGTATTCTATTCTATTCTACGATTCCCAGGTCGAACAAAGTGTTATTAGGTGTTCCATTAGAAATTTCTTAGTAACAGCCCGGACTTTGGAAGTTGGTGGTGTGATACCCCGTGCCTCGGAAAGCACATTAAGCCGTTGTTCCTGCGCCTGATCTCTCTCCGGTCGTGTCGGATTGCCGTCCCATCGGACTATGAGAGTAAAGGAACAGAGAGTGCACCTGTGTTTGCGCACACACCTGTGCACTATAATATCTCCTACGTACCTGGCTAATCTCCGCTGAGATTGGTCACCGTGACCGAAATCTGTTGGGAGGCTATTTTTTTTGTCAGTTCGAATCAGCAGTGCGATTCTGTAACCATCTCACCGTGAAAACTCAGCAGTGCGATTCTGTAATCATCTCACCGTGAAAACTTAGGTGAAGTGAGCGTGGAGTGAGCTGTCATTCCAAATAATGCTAGGGATTGACACTACTGACAACTCACATCAAGCTCACTTCACTTGAGTTTTCACGGTGAGATTTTTACAGAATCGACCAGCAGTGCGATTCTGTAATCATCTCACCGTGAAAACTTAGGTGAAGTGAGCGTGGAGTGGGCTGTCATTCCAAATAATGCTGGGGATTGACACTACTGACAACTCACATCAAGCTCACTTCACTTAAATTTTCACGGTGAGATTTTTACAGAATCGACCGGCGGCTGGTGAAGTGAGCGTGGAGTGAGCTGTCATTCCAACTAATGCTAGGGATTGACACATTGACAGCTCACTCTAAGCTCACTTTACCTAACTTTTCACGGTGAGATTTTTACAGAATCGATCGGCAGGTTTTAAGTGCCCACTAGCTGGCAGTCTGCCTTGGCGGCTATCGATTGCAGGATGATGTTTGGACTATCGCGCAGCCTGCGTATAGCGAAGAAGATTTCTTACGCCACAGTGCATAAGGCTGCTTTTTCACCAGAGATGTGCTATGCAGATATGCTGCGAGGATGTGAAAGCTAAGCTACAAAACTGTGCAGCGGGATCGTCCGAAAGGGTTCCCTGGAACATAAAGGGCTAAGGAAGGAACACGGGGGGGTTTTAGTCAGTAAGAGTCTGACACTCCCTTCCGCTCCACCCAGAGCGGGAGGGGTCATTGGATGATTTGCCATCCTCAAAAAAAAAAAAGCTACGAAACTGTCCGACCGTTTCCTAAGCTGTGTAGCGGAGCGAGTAAGATAGAAAGAAAAGAAAGAAAAATGCATTTATTTGCGGCAAACATGACGCATAAAAAGAGGACATAAACACACAAAAAAAAACAAGTTGGGGGTAAACATGCGTCACATTCACGCAAAACGGCCATCGCTCAGCATAATGTGCTATGAAGATGGGCCGCCGCGAGGTATCTGTGCGAGGAAGATACTCAACTCGAGCAATGCGATGCATCGATAGTAGGGAAAGCAAGGGGAGTACTCTGCTCTGCACATAGCTACACCACTCGCGTATCCATGGCTCGTATCCGTCCGTATAAAAACATAGCTTAGTTGAATCCGTTTCCACCAGTGCTAAGCTATGTGCACCAATGAATGTGATTGGTGGTTAACAAACGCATCCATAGCAACGTAGCATAGCACATCTCTGGTGGAAAAGCAGCCTTAGCTGGCAGTGCGTGCGTCGGCAAACATCGCCGAGGCACTACAAAGTTACGGCAGTCGCAACCATACACTGATTGCGTTATATAATCGCATACGTAGAGTATATGGTAGTGGATATAGGTGTGTGTGTGTGTCCCTTTTTAGAGGTATGGGGAACAGGGTGTAAAGTTCACTCTACCTCCATAGAAAAGGGAGGATCCTCCGACCAGACGGGTGTTGTGTCTGGCGGGCAATTGCCCAACGATTGATGTTGGGAAATTGTATCTATGCTAATTGCGCGATAAACTCTGCTTGCGAGATGCAGGATTTGCGTGACGTCAGTATGACGCGTTGTTCGCATGTGGCGTTGTAGATACCGCGAGGGAGTCAAAACGTAACGCAAAAACATTTGCAGCGGGGTAAATGCGTAAGACACTAACAATCACAATCTAAATCATTTTGAAGGATTTTTATTTATTTATCTCATAGAAAACCAACAGCTTTACTTACATAAATACAATAAATATACTGGAATAAGAAACATGAAACCAATTATAGGTTTTCACGGCTAGCTATACAATAATACAGCAAGAGATCTTATACACGACGAATTATCAAAAACATAAGCGCACCAACCATCAAATCGGTACCGCCAAACATAAGGAATAAACTAAACTAAAATAAAATAAAATAAGTAATTAATTTTGAAGAAATCAAGGTTCAGCCTATTGCGTACGCTAATCCATTGCTTCATATGTTCGAAACATTTGTCTGCTCATTAACGTAAATAACGCAATGAATGCTGTTGAACTGTTAAAATGAAACCCATCGCTACTGTTAGTGTTTTACGCAATTACCCCACTGCAAATGTTTTTGCGGAATCTTTAAACAATGTTTTGATGGTAAAGACGCCAGCAGGTCAAGCTACCCGAAACTGTCAAATTTTCCCAATCAACCTTGAACCTTAATGCTTTAACGATAAAGTTGAAAATCTACTAAAGAAATTTGACAGATTGTAGTAGCTTGATGTGCTGGCGTCTGTACATAGTTCAATTATCATAATTGCTGGATTATCAAGTGTAACAAGCGTCTCATAATTATAATCTGAGTTATTGTGTGCTTTGTTATGTTCTTAGCAAGTACTTATCTCGCTTGTTTGGTTAATTTATTCAAGTATGTATTATTTTTGACTGACAACTGAAGACACGGACTACCTCCATTGAATTTATTGGCAATAAATTTAATATAAAAAAGCGACCAGGTGCGAGTCGGACTCGCCCATGAAGGGTTCCGTTTTACGATTTATGACGTATTAAAAAAAACCTACTTACTAGATCTTGTTCAAACCAATTTTCGGAGGAAGTTTACATGGTAATGTACATCATATATTTTTTTTTGTTTTATCATTCTCTTATTTTAGAAGTTACAGGAGGGGGGAGGGGGGGGACACATTTTACCACTTTGGAAGTGTCTCTCGCGCAAACTATTCAGTTTAGAAAAAAATGATATTAGAAACCTCAATATCATTTTGGAAGACCTATCCATAGATACCCCACACGTATGGGTTTGATGAAATTTTTTTTTTGAGTTTTAGTTCTAAGTATGGGGAACCGCCAAAATGTATTGTTTTTTTTTTCTATTTTTGTGTGAAAATCTTAATGCGGTTCACAGAATACATCTACTTACCAAGTTTCAACAGTATAGCTCTTATAGTTTCGGAAAAAAGTGGCTGTGACATACATACATACATACGGACGGACGGACGGACGGACGGACGGACAGACAGACAGATGAATCCATAAGGGTTCCGTTTTTTGCCATTTGGCTACGGAACCCTAAAAACTAAATAAATTAAAAACTGTTACATAGACAAATAGACTGTCCTTGTATGAAGTGCAAGGGACATGTCAATAATTGATTGACAAGGTCTATTTGTCCATGTGAACTCAATTTTGGTGTACAAAGCATATCCTGTGTATCTATATATCTAAGATACTTTCAAATATGTTTCAAGCATGAATATTCCAACAGTAGATAAAAACTTACCTAAAGCCACATGATCCCTGACTTCTTCAATTACTTGTTCAGGGTTAAGGCCTATCTCCGGCAGTTCTCTCCTAACTGTGACACCTGCTAATCTCTTTGTGACATCCTTCCTGAAGTCACTGTTGATTTCTGCCATTTTCTCTGCAATCTTACGCCTGACTATGGGCACTGAACGGAGCCATCTGTAGAATTCTTTGCGAAGGCGAGTTGTTACACCTAGTGGAAAAAAAAAACATTTTTTTTATTATTTTGTTATTTTTTAAATGTTATGCTTAAAACACTTGTTATTAAAATATGATTTTTATGACGCCCAGTGCGGGTTGGCGGATCACGTCTTCGAATTTTTGGTTCTAGGACATGCCGGTTTCCTCACGATGTTTTCCTTCATATTTTTGATGATGAAATTAAAAATTCGAACTCACGACCGTTCAACAACAAGTTGTGCAACTCGTACATCGGAGCTGATACCACTGACCCACCACTGCCCTTATTTTAGAATCAATATTTTTATTTCGTATCTTTAATGAATGCAGATAATTTTATAAAACACTTACTCTCTTGTGCATTATACAAGCTATGTGCCCACACTAAAGCGAGCACCGATGATGCAGTCATGGTGACTATCTGCCATGCCTCCTTTCCCTCGAACAGCCTGTTGATGGCCTTCAGTGGCTGCGGTCGCTCACTCATGGCTAGAACATGAACAGCATTTTAGAATAATTATGCAGTGTACAACAGTTTCTATGACAGCCTTCTATAACTTGCGGAACAAACTAACAGTAGCAATAGCTTTAATTTTGACATTTCAATACAGTACGCAAAATACGCGCATTGACGAGTAGTTGCGGACACCAGCCCGTATTACCTATTACCTACTGACAGTTCAATAACATTCATTACGTTATTTACGTTGCTGAGCAGATAAATTTTTCGAACATATGAAGCTATGGATTAGCAATGTCCAATGTTTTTTTTTTTTTTTAAAATAAAACGTTGCCCCACACTAATGTGACTCAGGTTGGCTGGACAAATCTTCAAAATAGCTTGCATTTAACTAGGTCAATAGGCCACTTTATGTGACGGCTAAACACCCTTATTTCAGAATTTGTGACGCTACAGAATCTTAGATAATCGATCGAAAACGTGTCCAGCCATCTTGAATAACCACTTTTCGCTGGTCTCTCAATCTCGGTAACGGAAGTGATTTTGACGACTTTTTGCATATCAACGGGCGTCACATAAATTTGTGACGGGCACCGAGCTAAAAGTTTTGTGATAAGTACAGTGGTTTAGTAGAAAAATGCAAAAATCTGTGTCCAGCCATCTTGAATTTACGTATAAAACTTATGGCTGGCACTTCCGAATCTCAATAACGGGGGCGTTTTCGAATATGGTTCCTTTACTAATACTTGGTGACGCAATTTGTGACAGTAATAACGTTTGATTTATGGCGTCACATGTAAGGGTTTACGAGAAATCAATAAAAACTTAATGTCCAGCCAACCTGAATTCAAGATGGCTGGACACATGTATCTCCACTGCCTGATGATCTACGACCTTCGAAATGTGTTCAAAATTTTGTGACGGGGACGATAATGATAACCTGAAATTGTGACGGAGAAACTTTGCGTAGTTTCAAAGATATTGACCATTTAAATTTTTCCATACAAACATCCATTAATATTATGAGGTGACCATAATTTTACATAAATAAAGGATTTTTTTTAAATCGATTCATTGACCGGTAGCATCCACGCCTGCTTTGTATTTGATTTCCCCGTGGGAATAAAAGGTTTTCCTGCAGTGAAAAGAGTAAGTATGTGTTAATTCAAAATAATAATTGATCACCAGCGCTGCAAGAGAGAGCCCACTTGTATTTTGCGTTTAGTTCATTATCTTATGTAACTGAAAATGAGAACTAAACTCGACAGCCGGCAGTGTATGCACTTACTTTTCGAAGTGTTATCACTAATCAAAGTACTAGTAACTATTAATTAATCTGCGGTAAGACAACCTAAATAAGAGTTAAGATTCGACCAGTTGTCCTAGTAGTACCAACTTTAAGCAATAGATGGCGACACCAACATCAGCTATCATGGCAGTATAGTTTGTCTTGTCCTCCGACGTTTTCGTGGTAGCCCGCGAAATTCAATTTTTCTTGCGTTCGTTCGTTAAAAGAAATCAAAATATGATTCGCGACAATAACAAGTATGTATTTACATAATTATAACCATAAGAATCATCATACATATCTATAAGTTATTTGTTTCCGCGAAAGAAAAAAATAACTGCAAAAAAACTCAAGAAAAATTGAATTTCGCGGGCTACCACGAAAACGTCGGAGGACCAGACAAACTATACTGCCATGATAGCTGATGTTGGTGTCGCCATCTATTGCTTAAAGTTGGTACTACTAGGACAACTGGTCGAATCTTAACTCTTATTTAGGTTGTCTTACCGCAGATTAATTAATAGTTACTAGTACTTTGATTAGTGATAACACTTCGAAAAGTAAGTGCATACACTGCCGGCTGTCGAGTTTAGTTCTCATTTTCAGTTACATAAGATAATGAACTAAACGCAAAATACAAGTGGGCTCTCTCTTGCAGCGCTGGTGATCAATTATTATTTTGAATTAACCAATGATATTTTAGTAAACAGATATGTTATGAGCGCGCAAATCGTGAAGACTAGAAAACGTCCTAATTGGGACGTATTGCCTTTAGTCTGTGTCACGCACGTCTACGAGTTAGACGGTGCGCGCTATTACGTAATTATCATCCAAAATGCCATCTTGTGTATATAAAAAGTGTACCAATTATGTTACCAAAGTTAATAAAACACAAGGGATCTACCACACAGAAGTACACAATATACTTCGATTTATTAATATATTTCAATTATTTTCCTAATATTCTGATATTTGGAGGTTAGAAAAAAGAAAGAGATGGAAAATACATTTTTTGTCGTAAGAACGACAAGGATGCGTGCACTCCGGACATAGAATAAAAGTACAGATGCGAATATTAGGCAGTAAAGTCATCTTTACAGCAGAGTTCTAGTTTCCCTTTTAATAACTTTTCTTTATAATTTTGTTTGATATATTTAAATTATAAATTAAACAAAAAAACTATAATTGATAAGTATACAACAGTTCGCCTCCATTCCGCTCACGAAACAAAAAAGCTCTCTAAGAGACAGAAAAGAAATAAATTAAATCTTTTCGAAGGTGTATGATTTTTTTTACAATATATATATTTCTTTCTTCTTAAAACGTGTTTTATTTTTCACCTACCTACCTTTTAATAGTGTTTATTCGTTGCATAGGCACAAATCCCGACTGCAAATTCTGTACACGCGGTTTGTACTTTCTGCGTAGTTAATTTGTTAGTCTATGATGCCAACGTGCGGTGATTGGTGGCCCGAATAATGTTTGTTTACATTCACGTGCAATTGACAACATCTAGCTGTCACTTTTTTTCTTATTGGTTTTATCGAGCTATCCTTTTTACTTGTAGTGAATTGTAAAATGAATGAAAAGTGTGTATGTGTACTGCCTCTCGGCGCGGAACACTTTTTTCTGTTGTTTTGTAAGTGTATAACATATCTGTTTACTAGAATATCATTGGAATTAACACATAGGTACTTACTCTTTTCACTGCAGGAAAACCTTTTATTCCCACGGGGAAATCAAATACAAAGCAGGCGTGGATGCTACCGGTCAATGAATCGATTTAAAAAAAATCCTTTATTTATGTAAAATTATGGTCACCTCATAATATTAATGGATGTTTGTATGGAAAAATTTAAATGGTCAATATCTTTGAAACTACGCAAAGTTTCTCCGTCACAATTTCAGGTTATCATTATCGTCCCCGTCACAAAATTTTGAACACATTTCGAAGGTCGTAGATCATCAGGCAGTGGAGATACATGTGTCCAGCCATCTTGAATTCAGGTTGGCTGGACATTAAGTTTTTATTGATTTCTCGTAAACCCTTACATGTGACGCCATAAATCAAACGTTATTACTGTCACAAATTGCGTCACCAAGTATTAGTAAAGGAACCATATTCGAAAACGCCCCCGTTATTGAGATTCGGAAGTGCCAGCCATAAGTTTTATACGTAAATTCAAGATGGCTGGACACAGATTTTTGCATTTTTCTACTAAACCACTGTACTTATCACAAAACTTTTAGCTCGGTGCCCGTCACAAATTTATGTGACGCCCGTTGATATGCAAAAAGTCGTCAAAATCACTTCCGTTACCGAGATTGAGAGACCAGCGAAAAGTGGTTATTCAAGATGGCTGGACACGTTTTCGATCGATTATCTAAGATTCTGTAGCGTCACAAATTCTGAAATAAGGTTGTTTAGCCGTCACATAAAGTGGCCTATTGACCCAGTTAAATGCAAGCTATTTTGAAGATTTGTCCAGCCAACCTGAGTCACATCCACACTAGGAATTACTTCTGTATCGTGGCCGTGGGTGCGATTACAAACATTTAAACTCACATACACAAACAGCCAGACCCGGAACAACTACCTGTAGGCAATACAAATAAATTGTTCCGTGCGGGAATCGAACCCGCGACACGCAGCGCAGCAGTCGATCGCTCAGCCACTGCGCCAACCGTTTCGTCATAATTTGTATTATTAATTATTCAGCCGATCGATTCTGTAAAAACCTCACCGTGAAAAGTTAGGTGAAGTGAGCTGTCAATAGTGTCAATCCCTAGCATTAGTTTGGAATAATAATAATAATATCCCTGGACATTTCACACAGCGCCATCTAGTCCCAAGCTAAGCAACCTAATGCTTGTGTTATGGTAACAAGATGGCTGATATACTACTTATATACATTTTTTTTTTGTAAATACATACATATTATAGATAGAAAAACACCCAGACTCGGAACAAATACATGTAGGTCATACAAATATTTGTTCCGTGCGGGAATCGAACCCGCGACACGCAGCGCAGCAGTCCATCGCTTAACCACTGTGCCAACCGTGCCGTCAGCTCACTCCACGTTCACTTCACTTACGGTGAGATGGTTACAGAATCTCACTGCTGATTGTGACTGTAAGTGTGTTCCGCAAATTATTGTGCTGGTAACTCTTGTCCATTCACGTTTATTTTACCTCTGACAGCAACAATCCAACAGCAACCTAATTATTTGTAAAAGAGTAACCGTGGAGTTTCTTGCCGGCTCTTCTCCATAGGAAACAACCATTTGGGACCATCCACCTAGCTTCTGACGGTTCATAAGTGCCCATGTAGGTTAATGTGAAATAGAATATTTTGATTTTAAACCTTACGGTCACAAGAATAAAGATCACTGTGATTTTGATATTGATACATAATCAGGAGTAAAATAACTGTAATGAGAATTGACTGGTTAAATAATTACCATATAACTTTTATTTAAAACTATATGCCTAGACAGTGGTTGCTTGTTGTCATACTAAAATTCCATAGAATTCCAATTTGAAACTTTTCCAATTTTTCTTTTCATAAAAACCTAGTTCAAACTATCTTACGATTATTTTGAAACAAAAAATAGCCAAATAGCCATTTTCAAGTGATGCCCTTAGCAAACAAACGGCATTTATTTTGTATTTATGTATGTTATCTGTAACTTTTGTTGCTGATTGTAAAGAATATTCTACTCTATTCTATTGTGTCATTGTACCTTGCACATTTACATAACATTATGAAATCAAAACCTGTTTTGTTTGTCTTTGTTTAGCCATCCATGACATTTGAGAGATTTTTCCATCTTTGCAGTTTTATGGTCCTTTATTTATATTTTTTTGGAATAAGCTAATTAAGGGGGAAGACCCAGGGTAGCCCGCAAATTACAAATTTACTTTTTATTTTCTTTGCAAGCTTAACAAATATGACTTTACAGAATTTTAATAATTGAAATCAGGTATACTATCCTCTAAGTTCATATTGTCATTCACTATGATTATATGAATGAACATTTAAATCATCAATACAACCTTCATGTATAAATCCCATTGCTCTCTCTCTCTTAGCTGCCTCGGCTTATTTTAATTTCTGAATTGTTTTTGTTTTTTTATAACGGACGCTTTTAACGTGCACATATTTCTACATCGTTCTCACATGGTTAATTTCAACACGAATGATGTAATCAAATATTTTGTAACAATTTTATGATTTAAAAGAGTGTCTTTTAAATCATAAAATTGTTACACTTTCACTAGCTTCATCTTTCTGACTGACCAACCCTTTGACAATTCAAAAGTACCTGTAATTGGTTTAGTTGAATTAAATGATTTGAGTTTGAGTTTGATTGATTGATATTTCAATAAATAGTCATTCAATAGGGTTATATGAACCTAGTGGTTTGTATTGATGATTTCTATTATTATTATTCTGTAAATACATACTTATTATGCTCATGACTAATATTGTGTCGTAGAACCGAACACTGACCTGCAGATTGCAAAAAACACAAGAAAATTTGAATTTAGTGGGCTACCTAGCGCATCCCCCTTAAGGATAACAATCACAAATTGTTAACGTCATTAGAACCATTTCATTGTTTTTTTTTTCCTTCTTTAAAGCATCACAGTTGATGAACCTTTATTCACACAATCTAGTTAACAGACTAGATTGTGTGAATAAAGGTTAATCTATACTCATGTAATAATACTGAAGAGTTTTTTTCGTTTTTTGTACTTTTACTACCACGGGGATTTGTAATATTATTTTGCATTCGATAGCCCAATTCCTGAGGGAGACTACTTGACATGACGCTATGACCGTTAGGAGCCGAGCAAAAACAGACATAGGATATGTTTTATGTTGAAACAAGAAATTTCACGCTGACATAGTTGCAGGCAGAAGCTACAAGCTACTAGTAAGTAATACAAATATAACTTAAACTGCTACAGGCACGGTCGCAGCCCAAGATTTGGGGGGGGGGTCACCAAGCAGTAAGTTAGTAAGGCAAGTAAATTATGCAGACTCTCCCCTCCTCGGACCGCGTCTGGACTTCTAAATAGATTAGAACCATTGCAACATGTATGTATTCCTCTTCTTAGCGTGTTGATACATGGACTCTGCCCAGAATTCGGACACTTGTTTGGCGCCATGTATGTAACATGTATTAGGGTTGTTAATTAATAAGATTACCCACACCAATTTTATCTACAGCACTATTATTCATTTCATACCGATCTGTTTCATTTCTCTAATGACTATGCATTTTTTATATTTAATTATCATGTGAGTTTGTGTGTTTAAAATTAATAATTACAATAATATTGTCATTGACTGAGCCTAATTAGAAAGATAGATAATTAAAGAGCAAAGAGCAGTTCTACTTTTGGATTGGAAACTGCCATAAAGCACAGGTAAGAAAAACCTTGTCTTTGTGTAAATAGAACCTGAACTACGTATTATTTGAGCATGGACGATGAAGATACACAAAGTAGATAGAATTACAGGCTGAATTATTGCGCAAGCGAATAAATAAATGCTAACAAACGCCGGTAATCTCGTATTTTATTTCACAGTACTAAATTGTGTTTTATTAATCGCATAACTTTCATACAATAACACTATTTTTATTTTTTTACTTACCGAATACAGCTGGGTAGAAACTAACACAGTTTTTCTCTTAAAGAGCCTAACTCAATCAGTTTTGAGAATTCATAATCTTGATAACGACGCACTGATAACGATTATTCAAACGAGGATTTTCGTAAATGAGATAACAATGATGCTTAGCAGCAGAAAACTGTAATTACAAAGACACTAATTAAAACAAAAGCGTGTGTAATCAAATAAACACTACACTCAATAAATTGAACTTTGAAATCGACTCGACCATACACTACAACGCACCTCTAATGGTTTTAGTGTTGTACTGCGGTGGGAATTTGGGATCGATTAGTTATTAATCAAATTCAAAATCAACTAAATTACTAATTGACACTGCACTGACAGATTATGAAATTCTTTCTATGTATGTATAGTGGTGTTAGGAGCTGGGGTGATGGAAATAAACGACCAATTCAATAATTCGTAATGTCCGTACAGCGAAATATGAGTTTTGCATTTGCATGAGCGCAGAGTGTGCATTCGATTTGAAGCGTACCTGCCACTTTTCTATTGATGTTTAATTTGTTTCGGCGTCCCAATCACACGAGCGCAAAGCTAAATTAAATTTATTTATTTGCCTATATATTAGATAAGTAAAAAAAACTTAAAAGCTATGTTAGTATGTAACAATTATAACTAAGACTAAAGTCTTATTATGTATGCTAGCTTTACGATAGGCCGCCTGTCAGTGGAACAAAAAAACAGCTTACATATTTGAGGGTGTGGTACAGACTTCTAAACTGAACAACTTTCTCCATGAGACCAACATCTTATCCGTGAAAAAATTATCAACTACAAAACACAAAAACTACAAAACTTACAGCTTGGCAAAAAAGAGTAGAAAATAATGGAGGCGCCACTGTGCTGCTCGTATGGCAACCCGCTGCAACCGAATAGCGCACCAACCTAATCTTGATATTTAGCTGATTTTTTTGTTCAATTGGACAAATGTATTCGCTCTTTATGTTACTTTTTCAAATTAGTAAGTATTGTTAAATTGAACAAGGACGTCTTCTCGATACGCAACTGATTACTTTTTACCTAAAAATAAGTATTTTGAGAAATACTCCTGAGTTCACAACATTTTTTGGAAATAAAAAATAAAAAGACATTGTATAATATTATTCTTTTTTATTCCAAAAAATCTTCCTCTGCGACGACGATCTTTTCTGTGTTTTCCGGATATAGAAAATACCCCTTTGTTTCTATATCCTTCCAGCACGACTCTTACAGTGCTAACAGATTTACCTGAATTGAATAAATAGATTTTGTTATTTAGTCTATGGCACAATAATTTCTGTTAAATTTCTAATGCAAAAGCTACAACAAATACATCACTACCTTGTAAACAAACTCAAAGCTAAGTAGAAATTGAGTTTTCTTTTAGGTAGAGTTCAAGTCACCAAAGTATCAATTAATCTAGCCGCGCTATACCGGAGTAATGCAAACAAAATAGGACTGTTTTACACTAAAATAAAACAGTCATTATGTGCCGAAAGAAAGACACAGCGTCAGTATGAAGAAGCTGTCTATGATTCTGGCCTCTAGGAGCATAAATATTAAAAAACATACCTGTTTATCTATGGATTTGTGTTGTTACCTCTCACCTCCGGCAGGGGTCGCCACCGTTAGTTCCGGCGACCGACCGTTTAGGTTTTCATAGTGTCTTCACTTTCCAGCAAGGGCCTTGCTCTGACGCTGTGTCTTTCTTTCGGCACATAATGACTGTTTTATTTTAGTGTAAAACAGTCCTATTATATGCCTAGCAGAAAGACACAGCGTCAGTATGAAGACTTGTTTGATATCTGCTGGTGAAAGTAACTATAACGCTATGTGAAATATATAAATGTGATTAGAGAATTAAAGAATTTTGTTTCAGAATAAACATTAAACTTTATTATCAATTGCCCACCCTAATCAGTAAAGTAATATATCACTACTAAATATAATAATTTAGAATTACAACAATCAACCTTGGCACATAAACCTATTTATTGTTATTAAAAACCCGAGAAGTTTAATCGTAACAAATCTTCCTCTTCATTATTTGAATTTCTGATTATTTCTTTACAGTAAAACTTCCTGAAGGTCTTATCACTCCTCCAGTTTCCTCTGGCTAAAATGTCATCCACAGGGACATTTTCCCACCATCCTTTGGATGCTACAGCGGCTCTGATGCTTCCTGGAGTAGCTTCTAAATTTACATCTTTAAATATAGATTTAATCCAACCCGCTATGATAGTTCTTGTAGCTGGTTTCGTTTCGCCTTTTATTGAAACAAATAGATTTGTAACATTACTATTAAGACGTCTATGTTGTGAAATTTGAATTAATTGTTTGATATGCCTTACAGGACATATTTTGGCATCTGGATGCTTTAATAAGGACCATCCAGACTGTCTATATTTACTTGAGTCTGTTTTTGATCCAAACTTGGGCCATAATAAGCATTTTTCTTCTTCATCTATGAAATTGTTTTGAGATATGTCCAATAAGGTAAGGTCATGTATTCTCCTGCCTGTTGCTAACAGTAAAATAATTGCAGTTCTTCTTGAAATATCAAAAAGTGAATTTGTGCTTGGAACTGCCCTCAACCAATTGAATAACAGTTTTGTATCCCAAATAGGGGATTTGGAAGGTTGAGGTTTTGCTAATGCTATAGCTTTTAAAACTTGTTGAATAAAGAAATTTTTTGAAAGACTTTCTGCGTTTGAAGCACAAAAGGTAGAAATAGCAGATTTATATAGTAAAATTGTGTTAACTGAAAAATTTCTCTTTAAATGCAGATCTGCTAAAAATCTTGCAACGTCTTTACCGTCTGGATTTTTGTGATTAATTTTATTTAGGGCACAAAACGATAGCCACCTTTTTATGGGGGCTTTGTAAGTATTTAGGGTGCTTTTGCGCCAACTATTACTCAGTAACTTAATTTCATCCCTACTCCAGTTAGCTACTTGGTCTGACCACCCCCAATTTTCCAAGCCTGGAGGGACAACTTGTCCACTTGTGGGGGACAGAACCCCGTCGATCGATCTATCAGGTTCTTCCGCAGATCTATCACTGGTATTGGGTCTGACAGGGACCTGGCTTGAAGGTCGCTCAGCCAAAAGCACTGATCCCACTGTGGTGCTATTACTATATATGTTCCCCTGGCCCTGTTCAGATGATCCAGCACCCGAGGGATTAGGTTGGGGGGGGGGAACACCCAGGCCAACTGAAAGTTCCAATCTTGACTGAAGGCGTCGCAAAAAATTGCTGACCCATCTGTTGAGTCCCAAGTTACGTATTTTGGAACCACTGCGGTTTCTTTTGACGCGAACAAGTCTACGTCTGGAACACCCCATCTTTCGAATATGACATTCTTGGCTTGGGATTGTAGTTGCCATTCGGGAACAGGCCTTCCTCTCGAGAGGCAGTCTGCAATCCCGTTTAACCTCCCCGGGAGGTAAGAAGCCGACAGCGTTATGTTGTGCTGCTCGGTTAGGTGAAGGAGTTTGTTTGTTAGGCCCAACAGGGCTAAGGACCGGGTTCCCCCCTCGTTCCTTATGTAAGCTATGAGGGTCCGATTGTCTGACTGCACTAGAACGTGTGCACCCTTCATTTGTGCACCTTGTCTGAGTAAGGCTGCATACACTGCAAACATCTCCTTCACATTGGAATGCCATTTTTGTTGGCGGCGATTCCATTTGCCTGACAACATGATGTTGTTCAGGTGTGCTCCCCAGCCCGCGTCCGCCGCGTCTGTGGTGAGGAAGTGGGTAATCTTGCGGCTGTGCATCGTTTTTGCACTTTTGCCTGCATTTTTTACCCACCATTGCAACTCTCGAGTTACTAGAGGTGGTAACTCCCTCTTTTGCCTTGGTCTGCATCCTCTGAATGATTTCAGGAAAATTTGAGTTCGGCGACAATGAAGGCGACCGTTTGGAGTTGCTAAGTTCGCGAAATTTAGCATACCCAGCAATTTTTGCATTACTCGGAGACAAGATTCCTTCTTTGTTAATAGACTTGATGCTAATTCCCTTATTTTTTGCACCTTTTTTACAGGAAGGGAAATTAGTTTTGTATTTGTATTCCATGTTATGCCCAAATATTCTATTTCCTGAGATGGGGTGAGAATTGATTTTTGATAGTTTACATGCCAACCCAACTCTACTAGAGTGTCTATGGTTATTTTGGTGTGTTCTATGAGTTGTGTCTGATTTTGACTGGCTATTAAAAAATCGTCTAAATATACTATGATTCTTATGTTTTGTCTCCGAAGGATTTCCGCAATCCAATTGGTCACTGATGCGAAAGAGTGAGGAGCTGATGAGAGACCGAAAGGCAAGGCTGTTAGCTGCAATATTTCGCCTCCATATATTATGCGCAGAAAACGCCTGTGGGTTTCCTTTATGCTCAGGTGAAAATATGCTTGATGGAGGTCGATCTTTGTCATCCAGTCCCTGTCTTGTAGGAACTGAATTACATCCCGTTGAGAAATTAGCTGGAAATGACGAGTTGAGACATGCAAATTCAGACTCTTTAAATTGATGATAGGGCGTATCCCCCCATCTGGTTTTTTTTCTAAAAACATTTTGGAGTGAAAGCCGGGTGTCACATTCTTTGGATTTTCTAAAATGCCTGCATCTTTTAACTGATCTATAACTTCTGTCATTTTCTTGGATGGTTTTGTTGCAAACTTGTTTATTATTCTTTTGTAAGGGTAATGTAAGGGAGGTTTTACTGAAAATGGTATGCGGCTCTCCGCTATAATTTTTTGAATATATAAGCTGGCCCCCAGTTGTTTCCATGCTTGGACGTGGAATTTTAGGCAACCACCCCTGAATACCCTGCTTTGATTGTCACTTATCTTTAACATTGGGGGTGTCTTGGGAGCCTGTACGACGAAAGGAATGCTTTTTATAATTATTTTTGGATTTTTTGTCTGAGTTAAACTTATTTTTTTTATTAAAATTAGTTTTATGAGATGGCTTGAAATTTTTATTGTTTACCTGATTGTTATTAGTGAATTTCTTTCTATCTTTTAAGTAACTTGGCGTGTTAAGCCATACCTGGGAGCCTCCTAAAGAGTCAACCAGAGGCATGAGTGCTTCTCTATTGAAGAGGTGCTCTGCACTAGGTGGAATGTTTTGTAACGCTACTTTAAGATTGATATTACCGACTTCTTTTAGAATGCGGTCACGTCTAACTTCAATACATTCTGCTCGCTTGCCACATATAACCTGCATACAGGATTCCATATTTTTGTAAGAAGGAGACGCTGGACCGAATTTTTCAGACAACTTATCGAATAGAGTGTTCGCATTGAGCTCTGTATCAGAACTAGCAGCCCAATTTACGATCTCCTGAAGACCACCTTTTAAAAGTTGTCTGTTTTCCAAAACAGCATTTGACAAACCCGCTAACAATTGTTCTGTACTAGCCAAATAGTCCGTGCCCTTATTAAGATGGCACAGTTCCTCATTTACTTTTAAACCTATAAAACCTGGTGTTGCTATGTGTGCTTGCAAGTCCTTCTTATACCGAATGCCCTTCCAGGCCTGAGAGTTGAACTGTTGGAGATTGTTTAACTCCGCTAATTTTTCTGGGTCGGCCCTGGGTACGATTTTGGATTCATCGAAATTTATCCTTAAGTCCCCTAAACACACGTTATTAATTATAGGTGGCTTAAACGTCGGTTTATTTAAAAATTGATTATCGTTAGTAGAATTCAGTGAATCTACACGGACGCCATTACTATTTTCTCTGTTATTATTATAATTCGTACTAATGGCCGTGAAAATTTGCGGCATTTGAGCTACGCAATCAGATAAGTATGTAACTTGGTTTATGAGCGTATCCATACGAGGATCCGAACAGGTTCCGACCTGTTTGAACCTGCGCCGCCTAGACCGTTTGTTAGGTGGTGGCGAGGCAAAACCTTCCTCATCTTCCGAAGAAGAGGAACTGCTTTGCGATGAGCTTGAGCTCGCAGCTTTTCGCTCTCCCTCCGGAGCAGCGATTTCAGCTGCAGGTTCAGGTACAGGATCCTCAGAGTTCATAATGGAAGGTACTCACCGACTCGCCGCTGAATACACGACACACACTGCACTAAAAAACACTGAATATACCTTAATAATCGTGTATGAATATTCTAACACTATTTTCCAACCGAAAACAATGAAATGTTAGAATGTATTAGGGTTTTTGTCGGTTTTATAACTTGAAGAAAAACTTTTGCTCCTATCGCGACAAAAATCATAAACGCTATGAAAACCTAAACGGTCGGTCGCCGGAACTAACGGTGGCGACCCCTGCCGGAGGTGAGAGGTAACAACACAAATCCATAGATAAACAGGTATGTTTTTTAATATTTATGCTCCTAGAGGCCAGAATCATAGACAGCTTCTTCATACTGACGCTGTGTCTTTCTGCTAGGCATATAATGTAAACATAACCTATGTGCTCGATGTTTATTGTTTAAAATTTCTACTGATTCCGTATGCAAGCCAATTAAAACAGCTTTGAGTTCATCAATTAACACATAATTTAACTAAAAACAACAAAACAAACTCTTACATACCTGTCATATCAGCGGTTTTTTGGTAAACATTGTTAAGATCGGAAAGAATAGTTTGGGCCTCATTTTCCGCCAGACATCGCCTGTACACCTTATAAATAACCTCCCTGCCAGCACTTCGAATGGTTTTATTTATTGTTTTTCACTTTTTACGTTTATTAATCACTAATAATCACCGTTGGATGGTCGAAATAAAAATTCTACGAAGTCGTGAACTTTGTTTATTATGAAACGTCATTATTTTGGGAATGTTGCCATCAGACAAAAAATTAGTTCCGTTTCTAGACTTTTTTGCCAAGCTGTACATAAATAAACTATAAAACTTACTAAATACCTACTCGACCCAAATCGCGAACTAAACACCAGCCGTCCCATACGGCTGATGTTTATTTCGCGATTACGATGTCCTGTGGGGAAAGTTGTTTAGTTTGATGGTCTATACCAGCATTTGTAAGCCTTAAAAATAGAATTAGATCAAGTGAAGAACTCAATGATTAATTAATTAGCAATTACGTCACTGAAAAATAGTTTCATGACAGTCAAGAGACGAGCCCCGAATTTGGAAGTTTTCGATAGGTGGGTCGCGGTCCAGTCAACTTTGGGAACTACTGGGCTAAACCACACTCTTAAAAATATGACCACACGTTTTGATACCTACATATTAAATAGAAGAATTTTCGTTGTTGAAAACTACAAATGAATTATTTTGAGAAACTAATTGGCTCACCCTAAAACCAGTGACAGTGAGATTGGGTACAAAAATTTAATTAATTGATGCGGTCGAGTACTTTGACGCTTAGTCATTTAATTTAGTACCGTACCTATTGATCAAACCTTGCCAGCACTCACAAAAGACAGAATTGTGTGGAAAAGTGAGAGGGAGGCCTTTGCCCAGCAGTGGAACAATACAGGTTAGTTAGATTAGATCAAACCTTAAATCGACTAATACCTTGGAAAAGAATCGACAGTTTGCTGACTCAAACTGTGTAATTCACCTCACTACAAAAAATAAATTTGACATTGACAATCGATGTCAATAGTGTTGTGTTCCAGTTTTTATTTCTTGTTATTTTTTTTGTAATAATTTTCCTTCTTCTAGAATTGCGAAGAACACAATAAAAAGCTTAATCATTTATTGATGATATGATCACTGAATGAAATGCATACTTACCATTTTTTTAAACTGTTTTATTAGTATCACGACATAAAAAAAACAAAAATAAAATATTACTGCATGCTTAAAATGTAACAAAGCCTGGGTCTGAACCGCGATTCGATTAGACCGAGAGAGAACAGCTGTTGATATTATGAGTCATCAACCTCCAGTTTCCTGTATTCCAAACACAGCCAAAATGTCGAAAGCTAAAAAAGTAATCGAAGACGCGAAGGAAAATAATAATCCCGAAATAGATTTGGTGGACAAAGGACTTTCTAGCCTCGATGAAATACCTGGATTGTGTAAGTTAATTGCTTTAAACCTGTTTACCCTTATAAGGGCGTAGTGTAACCTGTTTACAGGGAACTCGTTTTGATGTATTGCACTCTGTACTTATTATTTATGCGCCGTATGTTGATAAACATCATATTTTCTCTTATTGCTGTGTATAAACCTACCTAGAAATCGAAATATTCGGTCATAACGTTGATCAAGGTTGCATGTCTATCAGATAAAAATATTAGGTAGTTTTGTTTTTAAATTTCAAGAACATTGCATGACAGACCGCCTACAGATTTAAAAATAGAACAATGTTCTAATCATTTTTATTAGAGCATTTTAGATTATTAATTCAGTTTTCTACCCACAATTTCAGATTTACTGAAGGTAATTTTAACTATGACATCATTCCCTACACAATAATATGAGGTGTTTCCTTCCCTGTGGACTCTTTATTAAACTGTTGTAAGAATGTTTTTAATTTGTTCAATAATGCTAACATATCTCTATGACTATACTACTTTGTGACAACAGCAACCCTTAGATAAAACTGCTCTCTATAATACTCGCATTTCACCACATTCATATTATTTTAAGTGACTCTTGTTGCCATTACGGTTAGAACACTTAGAACCTGGATGAAGCTGGCACAGGAGTGTGGGGATTGGCCCAAGAAGAATTTATTAATGTCAGGCTGTGGATTGTGATGATGAGGATATTCATATTCAATTATTTTTTTTCCACAATGTTAACATGGCCACAGATCACACAAGACAGGAAGCTTTGGAAGGAAAAAGGGGAGGCCTTTGACCAACAATGGGACAAAAATAGGCTAAAAAAAATGTTAACAAGATCTATGAATTTTGCTCTTGAGATCCTGGTGTCTTACCTGTACTATCAATAGCCTGACAATGAACATATTTTTGGAACTTCGTTCCTTATCGCGCGTTGCGAAAGGGGGCTAGACGGAAAAAATTAAGACCAAAAGTTGGAACAACACTTTTTGCTATAGTTGTAAGCCGTGCGGCGTGCGCGTGTTTCTCTGTCTGTCTCTCTCTCTCTCTCTTTGAACTTCGTTCCATCCGGGTGTCCCTTGACACCTCTCAAGTTTTAATCATAAACATTGTCTCTTTCAGTCACTCTCACCAACATCACCCGTCTCACTCTAAGCCACAACAAGATACAAGTGGTTCCAGCTGCACTCGCAAACCTCGCTAACTTGGAGATACTGAATCTTGCCAACAACCATGTAACAGAGCTTCCCGTCAGTCTATCCTCATTGCCGAAGCTCCGTATCCTCAATGTCTCTCTCAATAGACTGTGTGGGCTGCCGAGAGGTTTCGGATCCTTCCCGGTTTTGGAAATCTTGGACCTGACATATAACAATCTGAATGAGAAGGATCTTCCTGGGAACTTCTTTACTATGGGTATGTATTTTTCATTATTATTTTTATTGATTTTAGGTGGATAGCATACACATTTTTCAAGACTGCATCTGTGCAAAGTCCACAAGTATGTACTGCCAATTAAAATTAGCCTGCATTTTACATTTACTTCAACCTAGAAAAAAATATAGGAAACAATGGCGCCGATTCCCTTGTTAAACAAACTAAACTAAATTTAACTTCAGTGCATCTTTTTCTTTCTATTTCATTAAGAAAAGGACAGAAGATAAATATTAGTTTAGTCCAGACAGACACTGACTTGCAAATTGCAAAAAAAACGTAAGAAAATTTGAATTTCGTGCTACCTTAGCGCATCCCCCTTAGCTAATTCAACTAATGACAATTGACAATATCATTTCAGACAGTCTCCGTGCCTTATATCTGGGTGACAATGACTTTGAATACCTGCCTGGTGAAATTGGTAACCTGAAGAACTTACAAATTGTAAGTGTGTATTTTTTCATTGTATGTACTTTTTGTATTATTACTTGTAACTACGAGTACAAGCACCTAAGCTGGAATGAGGATAATAGAATAAAACTTTTGTTACATTAAAATTTATTTACTGTAATTTGTTATGATGTACCACAGTTATCTATAAAACCTATGGACAGTGCCTCCTCTTACGTATCCTGTCCTCAATGTACTCTTATAAATAAACTGTTAATCCTCAGCATTTTAACAAGGACAATACATTTACCTACTATTCTTACAAAACCATAGATTAGTGGCAAACTTGAATGTTGATAGATGAGCTATCCATCTTCCTAGAAATGATGATCTTTGGTAAAAGAAACCTTATATTTCTAAATACAAAAATAAGGTCAAATCTTAAATATGCACTCCGGTGCCTTTGCGTTATCCAATTTATTTGGGGTCATTGCAGCATTTCTTCTTCAGTACTTCTCTATTGGACCCCCCTTTCTATCCATCCATACCATCTTTCACACAGTCCATCCATCGTTTCGTCCACACTCATACTCAAAACTTTTCTGACAAGATTTTCCTCATTCCGTATCACATCCCCATACCATGACAACCAATTACCACACATCTTTAATCACCGATGCCACTTTCAGAAGACTTCGTCTTATATGTAATCATTTCTTATCTCCTATGACATTACTAATTATGGTATCATTTTTCAGCTATCGATGCGCGAGAATGATCTGATCGAGGTGCCTCGTGAACTGGGCCAGTTGGCTCGACTGAGGGAACTGCATCTGCAAGGCAACAGGCTCGTCGTGCTGCCTCCTGAGATCGGTAAGTTTTAAGTGTAAGGAAGACATGTTTAGGATATACAAATAATGATATGAGCTTCAATTTAGGAGTATATGAAGACCGACGACCTTCAAAAGGTGGCTGGGACAGACTGGATGCGGAAGGGGGAGGATAGGGTATTGTGGCGCAGTTTGAAAGAGCCCTATGGCCAGCAGTGGACTGCGACACAGCGCGAGTAGTTTCGATGCGATTAACAAACTAGATTCCGGCGAGGATAACACTGCTACAGGCCATATTACTAAAATATAAAAATATGAATAAAATGCTATAACTTGCGCATAAAATTCACTGAGGTCCAATTATTACCTACTTATCCAGTCACAATACCTAGTCACCTTTACTTTGCATTTTGTTAAAAAAGGCCACCTTACTCATTCTACTGGTGTCTTATAAGGCGTACGTCGCGGCGTCGTGCAGAAACATCTGGGTTAGGTCAGGTAGAACAGAAAAATTTCCCTTCATAAAAAAACGTTATGCAATATACAGGATCCCTGGACCTGGCAAGCAACAAGTCAGTATTGAGGCTGGAGGGCAACTTCTGGGTGCCGCCTATCGAGGACCAGCTGAAGTTGGGGCCCTCACACGTACTGGACTATCTGCGCTCCGAGACTTATAAAGTGTAAGTATTAAACAACGGTTAAGGTTTTAACTGTCTTGTATTCCCCGAAGGGGTACATAGAGAGCCTCCCCAAGGTTATGTTTAAGTAGCATGTAGTAGGGTCGAAAGTATTGACATTAACTTAAGTACCAATCTAGACTCTGGACTGCCACTTAGAAATCCTTCCTTCCCATTAGAGAATTCCATCCTTATTTATTTATTAAGGTATAATGTAGACCAACAGCTTCTATGTATAATATATCTTAAGTACTATACTATACTCCACACAATGGCTACCTGAAGATGGATGGCGCCGCCGAGTCCGGCCCCGAAAGAGATGGCGAGATGATCTGGGGGTCTACTCCGAAGTAGTATCGGCCGAATGTTCGGCCGTTTCCTGCTACGAACTGCTATTTGGTTCCGAACTTTTTTCGCATTTTTTCAATAGTTTGATAATCAGTTCAAGAATATTCAGTTCGGCCATGTGTCGGTCCGATCCGAACATTCGCACTTTGCACTTCGGAGTAGGCCCCCTGGACGTGTACCACGAGGGCTGGTTTGAGGTGGCGCGGGAAAAAGAGTTCCTGGAAGGATTTGGGGGCGGGCTTTGCCCAGTAGTGGGGCAATATAGGCTAAAAAAAAGTACTATAGATCATAATAGCCTTACACAGTTATAGATTCTTAATCTGAGAAGTGATCAGATCACACATAATAATAATAAAACTAGAGGCTAGAATTGAAAAATTATGGCAAAATACTCCTTAAACTTACTAAAATAAAAACACGAACAACATTGCACTTACAATAAACAATATAAATAGAAATGGGACACTTTATTATTATTAACTATACTGAAACCGTTGCATTTGTTAACTTTTTTAAGTCACACTATTTGTCGAAAGAGACTGGATCCTGCGACACAGTGTATCCTAGTGCGGGATCCAGTGTCAAACCTATATGTAACACTTGTTTTTTTTAAATCAATAAACTTACAACACTCGAATACACTACTTTGGGGACATTTTGTCCCGCAACATGACGCGCAACACTCAATCTACGTGTCACTGCAACGTTGCAAAGTGTCCCGCAACATTTTACGTGACGCGGGACATGTTTCTTGTTCCCGCTCCGAGAGCGAGCGCACGCGTCCCGCGTCAGTGTCGCGGCATTTGTAGGCCTGCAAAATGTACCGCGACATTCTCTCTCGAGACATTCACGTACCTAGTTGTCGAACGCCATGTTCCGCCATTTGTCCCCTATTGTCCCCTTTGTATTCGAGGCTTATTAGGTAATTTTGCTACATAGTTGGGAAAAGGCTAGGCTGGATTATGATGAAATAGTAACATTTTACCAGTTAAAACAATATTTTTTATCTCATTCACAGTCTCTACAGCCGCCACATGTCAGCGAAGCCGCCGCCGCCGCCGCAGACGCTCGACAAAAGCAAGAAAGCGAGCAGAGCTGCCTAACTTGACACTAATTATATTAACGTGCCATTATTATAAATAACATATTATTAATGCTTGAAAGAAAATTGTGACGCTTTGAAGTCATCGAAGACAATGATTGCAGCGCGACAATTTTTTGTCGCGTGTTTTTTTAGCATGGATGATTAATTTTCTGACGAACGCTTCGATCAATAATAGTACTAGATTAAGGATCAGGAACAAAAATCAGTCGCTCAAGTGGCCACGTTTGCACACACGTAAACATCTACATTTCTTAGAAAAAAGTTTAATAATATTAACAACTTCAGTTTATTATATACCCTAATGCTTAAACATAAAGTTTAATTACCATTGCAAAATATATTTAAAATGTCGCTTGAAAATAAAATCATTCTATTTTTAAATTTTCAGTCATTTATTCTAAAATGAAACTTAAAGTCTAAGTAATAAGGTTAAAAACATACTAATTTGAAATAAGACCACAAAGGTATTTGTGGTCTTATTTTTCGGGCCGTTTTTGAAGCGCTTATCGGGAATCTAGTACTATTATTGATCGAAGGACGAACGTCAGAAAAATCAAAGAAATCTCAAACTGTCAGCCTGTTTCTCGAACGAAAATGATCGCTTTTTTTTGTTCGCCTATATTGAGTTTCTGGGCAAAGAGCTCTCCTTTTTCCTTCCAAACCTCCATATCTCGTGCGATATTTGACCATGTTGGCCCTGCAAACGCCATCCGATCGTCACACCACCTTCGCCGTGATCTACCTCGACGGCTATGCCCTTCCTCAGGCGTCCAGTGAGTGACGATATTTGCTCATCTCTCCGGGTGCATTCGCAAGACCTGTCCGGCCTACTGCCACTGCTTCGATTGGCTGTTGATATAACCAATCACAGAAGATAACGCGCTCTTGAAAATATGTCACATAATTTTGCGATTATTTTCGTTCGAGAAACTGGCCCTATGTGTTACTAGTATAACTGCCGCCGAATTGTTTAATTCAAAATAATTTTACAATGACACTGTTTTCCACTACAGAATGTTAAATGAAACTTAGTAAATAAGTGCAATTAGATACATTTAAAAATCATATTTTTTTACACTAATTATGGTGCTAATTTATTAACGTATTGTATGTTGTGGTTGTATTAATGTATAAGAGATGAAATACACTATTCGTATTAAATTATTTACTAACTAGACTGGTTTTTATTATGTACGTTTGCCCCGCACGGCCCCCCAGAATTTGTGTTTTAGGTGTGCACTAATGCAATGTACTCGCCTCTAGAAGTATATGTACCGGTTTCTTTTTCAATGTACCTCTGTACTTTTGAAGATATTTGCAAAAAAAGGGGGCCGTGCTGAAAACGTTTGGCTGGCACGGCCCCCATTTTTTGCATGTAACTTGAAAAATATATAGCGTATTAAAAAGTTTCTTAAGCTCAAGGAATGTACTCTATTAACACGTTATATGTACCGCAACAGATATTGTGAATTCGTAATGACAAATAATATATAGATGTGGATAGGGGGCCGTGCTGGAATTTTTTTTTTAAGAAAATATCTAAAAAAGACAAAACAATCTTAGCCAAAAACGATTACAAAATAATTGATGTTTGGCTAGTAACATATGTACCGCATTGGTTTCTCATACAACTTGCTAAATTTGAAAAATAAACCAATTTTAGTTCATTCAGCACGGCCCTCTATAGTTGCCTATATCTTTTTAAATAAGACATGGTTGTTTACAAAATTCGTCTTTCTGAATTATAATTAGGAGTACATTCGTTCCAAATAAATTGCAAAACTGCTGTATTAGTACTTTCAAAAATAAATAGGATCAAAAATATCATATATTACAACTGATGGGGTGACCATGATTCCTTTATTAGGTACATATTTTCTATCCTACCTATATACCTATATTAATTAAATTATGTGACTACATCGAAATAATAGTAGATTGTACAACTAATTCATAAAAGAAGGGATAAAATAGCTCGTTTATGCCCGAGTTAAACACTGCTTTTCACTTCGATTGCGAGAAAATGAAACAGGCATAAAGTATATAACAGTATTTTTACTGTTCAAAAATGTTGCAAAATTGAAGATGAGAATAGCTAATTCCCGCCACGAAACTTTATAAAAGATTTTTTTTTAATTTTCAACATGATTTTGTTGTGTCATTCGACTTGGGTACCTACTTCATACTGCCAAGTCATAAAAATGTTTCTTTGCGTTTTTAAATAATAAATGACCACTATTTTATCTGGTTTTATTAAATTAACGATACAAAACACGGAAGTGATATAAATTAAAGCAAATGAAATAAAATAACGACTTAGTCTGCGACGTTTTATTGCAACCCTACAAAAAGAAAAAAATTACGTTACGTTACTCGTCGGGGGACCGCTACTATTTTAAACTTTAATAGAAGGTTAGGCTAATAATTAGAGCGGTCCCCCGACAGGACAACATAATATAATAAAAAAATTTCATACGTAGGTACTTACGTAGGGTGTTAATCTCAAGGTTATTTTTTTCTTTTTATAGGGTTTCACGTTTACACCTATTTTGTTCTATTTGTGGCTATTTTTTCAATAGTTTTTTTTCCAATTGTTTTAGGCTTTTTATATTCGTACTATTTTTATTATTATTTTGTGTCAGGGGTTTTTTTAATTTTAAATTTCAGTTTTTTATGTTATTATGAAACGGTCAATATAATGTAGTAATTATTTTTTATACCCTAATTATTCAACACTTTTTTATAATTACTACTCATTATACACAAATACTCGAAACGCAACAACAACGTGATGCCCTACAAGAGAAACAATTAGCAAGCAACCGACTATTAGTTAGTACAAATAAATTATATTATAACTTAAAACTTACATGTTTATTTTAGCAATCCATTTCCGTGCTTGAAATAGTTTTTTTTTTCTAAGCCAAGATAATCAAGCCCAACAGCCACACGTGCAGTAAAACGTCGCAGATTAAGTCGTTATTTTATTTCATTTGCTTTAATTTATATCACTTCCGTGTTTTGTATCGTTAATTTAATAAAACCAGATAAAATACCTAGTGGTCATTTATTATTTAAAAACGCAAAGAAACATTTCTATGACTTGGCAGTATGAAGTAGGTACCCAAGTCGAATGACACAACAAAATCATGTTGAAAATTAAAAAAAAATCTTTTATAAAGTTTCGTGGCGGGAATTAGCTATTCTCATCTTCAATTTTGCAACATTTTTGAACAGTAAAAATACTGTTATATACTTTATGCCTGTTTCATTTTCTCGCAATCGAAGTGAAAAGCAGTGTTTAACTCGGGCATAAACGAGCTATTTTATCCCTTCTTTTATGCATTAGTTGTACAATCTACTATTATTTCAATGTAGTCACATAATTTAATTAATATAGGTACATAGGTAGGATAGAAAATATGTACCTAATAAAGGAATCATGGTCACCCCATTAGTTGTAATATATGATATTTTTGATCCTATTTATTTTTTAAAGTACTAATACAGCAGTTTCGCAATTTATTTGGAACGAATGTACTCCTAATTATAATTCAGAAAGACGAATTTTGTAAACAAACATGTCTTATTTAAAAAGATATAGGCAACTATAGAGGGCCGTGCTGAATGAACTAAAATTGGTTTATTTTTCAAATTTAGCAAGTTGTATGAGAAACCAATGCGGTACATATGTTACTTGCCAAACATCAATTATTTTGTAATCGTTTTTGGGTAAGATTGTTTTGTCTTTTTTAGATATTTTCTTAAAAAAAAAAATTCCAGCACGGCCCCCTATCCACATCTATATATTATTTGTCATTACGAATTCACAATATCTGTTGCGGTACATATAACGTGTTAATAGAGTACATTCCTTGAGCTTAAGAAACTTTTTAATACGCTATATATTTTTCAAGTTACATGCAAAAAAAGGGGGCCGTGCCAGCCAAACGTTTTCAGCACGGCCCCCTTTTTTTGCAAATATCTTCAAAAGTACAGAGGTACATTGAAAAAGAAACCGGTACATATACTTCTAGAGGCGAGTACATTGCATTAGTGCACACCTAAAACACAAATTCTGGGGGGCCGTGCGGGGCAAACGTACATTTTTTATTTACTATAGTGAACGCAACCCCTTCGTTTTCCCTATAGTACAGACGCCAGCAGGTCAAGCTACCCGAAACTGTCAAATTTTCCCAATCAACCTTGAACCTTAATGCTTTAGCGATAAAGCTGAAAATCAATTAAAGAAATCTGACAGATTGTAGTAGCTTGATGTACTTGCATCTCCGTCACGTGCCTTTTCATCTTTACACTGAGGGCCTTTAAGACCCTTAGTAAACAAATTTATTTATTTTTGGGTTTATCATAATACAAGCCATGTATATTCATATTAGGATATGCGAATATAGAATAATAGGTTACCAGGTTATTAGTTAAATAATAGGGACGCGTAATAGCGAGGCGACTGATAGCGCCCTATGGTGACCAGTGACCAAAGCTCACAGCGACTCCGTATTATTGCTGCACGAGTCAAATAATAGGGACGCGTAATAGCGAGGCGACTGATAGCGCCCAATGGTGACCAGTGACCAAAGCTCACAGCGACTCCGTATTATTGCTGCACGAGTCAAATAATAGGGACGCGTAATAGCGAGGCGACTGATAGCGCCCTATGGTGACCAGTGACCAAAGCTCACAGCGACTCCGTATTATTGCTGCACGAGTCAAATAATAGGGACGCGTAATAGCAAGGCGACTGATAGCGCCCTATGGTGACCAGTGACCAAAGCTCACAGCGACTCCGTATTATTGCTGCACGAGTCAAATAATAGGGACGCGCAATAGCGAGGCGACTGATAGCGCCCTATGGTGACCAGTGACCAAAGCTCACAGCGACTCCGTATTATTGTTGCACGAGTCAAATAATAGGGACGCGTAATAGCGAGGCGACTGATAGCGCCCTATGGTGACCAGTGACCAAAGCTCACAGCGACTCCGTATTATTGCTGCACGAGTCAAATAATAGGGACGCGTAATAGCGAGGCGACTGATAGCGCCCTATGGTGACCTTTGACCAAAGCTCACAGCGACTCCGTATTATTGCTGCACGAGTCAAATAATAGGGACGCGTAATAGCGAGGCGACTGATAGCGCCCTATGGTGACCAGTGACCAAAGCTCACAGCGGCTCCGTATTATTGCTGCACGAGTCAAATAATAGGGACGCGTAATAGCGAGGCGACTGATAGCGCCCTATGGTGACCAGTGACCAAAGCTCACAGCGACTCCGTATTATTGCTGCACGCCCACGAGTCAAATAATAGGGACGCGTAATAGCGAGGCGACTGATAGCGCCCTATGGTGACCAGTGACAAAAGCTCACAGCGACTCCGTATTATTGCTGCACGAGTCAAATAATAGGGACGCGTAATAGCGAGGCGACTGATAGCGCCCTATGGACATGGTGACCAGTGACCAAAGCTCACAGCGACTCCGTATTATTGCTGCACGAGTCAAATAATAGGGAAGCGCAATAGCGAGGCGACTGATAGCGCCCTATGGTGACCAGTGACCAAAGCTCACAGCGACTCCGTATTATTGCTGCACGAGTCAAATAATAGGGACGCGTAATAGCGAGGCGACTGATAGCGCCCTATGGTGACCAGTGACCAAAGCTCACAGCAGCGACTCCGTATTATTGCTGCACGAGTCAAATAATAGGGACGCGTAATAGCGAGGCGACTGATAGCGCCCTATGGTGACCAGTGACCAAAGCTCACAGCGGCTCCGTATTATTGCTGCACGAGTCAAATAATAGGGACGCGTAATAGCGAGGCGACTGATAGCGCCCTATGGTGACCAGTGACCAAAGCTCACAGCGACTCCGTATTATTGCTGCACGAGTCAAATAACCGGTCCGGCCTACTGCCACTGCTTCGATTGGCTGTTGATATAACCAATCACAGAAGATAACGCGCTCTTGAAAATATGTCACATAATTTTGCGATTATTTTCGTTCGAGAAACTGGCCCTATGTGTTACTAGTATAACTGCCGCCGAATTGTTTAATTCAAAATAATTTTACAATGACACTGTTTTCCACTACAGAATGTTAAATGAAACTTAGTAAATAAGTGCAATTAGATACATTTAAAAATCATATTTTTTTACACTAATTATGGTGCTAATTTATTAACGTATTGTATGTTGTGGTTGTATTAATGTATAAGAGATGAAATACACTATTCGTATTAAATTATTTACTAACTAGACTGGTTTTTATTTACTATAGTGAACGCAACCCCTTCGTTTTCCCTATAGTACAGACGCCAGCAGGTCAAGCTACCCGAAACTGTCAAATTTTCCCAATCAACCTTGAACCTTAATGCTTTAGCGATAAAGCTGAAAATCAATTAAAGAAATCTGACAGATTGTAGTAGCTTGATGTACTTGCATCTCCGTCACGTGCCTTTTCATCTTTACACTGAGGGCCTTTAAGACCCTTAGTAAACAAATTTATTTATTTTTGGGTTTATCATAATACAAGCCATGTATATTCATATTAGGATATGCGAATATAGAATAATAGGTTACCAGGTTATTAGTTAAATAATAGGGACGCGTAATAGCGAGGCGACTGATAGCGCCCTATGGTGACCAGTGACCAAAGCTCACAGCGACTCCGTATTATTGCTGCACGAGTCAAATAATAGGGACGCGTAATAGCGAGGCGACTGATAGCGCCCAATGGTGACCAGTGACCAAAGCTCACAGCGACTCCGTATTATTGCTGCACGAGTCAAATAATAGGGACGCGTAATAGCGAGGCGACTGATAGCGCCCTATGGTGACCAGTGACCAAAGCTCACAGCAGCGACTCCGTATTATTGCTGCACGAGTCAAATAATAGGGACGCGTAATAGCGAATGTTGAATAATTAGGGTACTTATAAAAAATAATTACTACATTATATTGACCGTTTTTTACTAACATAAAAAAATGAAATTAAAAATTTAAAAAACCAAAACAAATAATAATAATAAAAATATTACGAATATAAAAAGCCTAAAACAATTAAAAAAAAAACCATTGAAAAAATAGCCACAAATAGAACAAAATAGGTGTAAACGTGAAACCCTATAAAAAGAAAAAAATAACATTACGTTACTCGTCGGAGGACCGCTACTATTTTAAACTTTAACAGAACGTTAGGCTAATAATAGAACGGTCCCCCGACGGGACAACATATAGGTAATCAAAAAATTTCATACGTAGGTACTTACGTAGGGTCATAATCTCAAGGTTATTTTTTTCTTTACACCTACCTACAATTTTTTTTTAATAGGTAAGTACATTTTTTTGTCGCTGACTTTCGGTTCTGGGTCCAGCGTTGTATGAAACGTGACTTCCTTCCTTTGTCACATTAATGTTGCGATAATTTTCGTTCAAGAAACTAGTCTTAGGCAGTACACGATACCTAAATATTATTTGCCTCTGCTAACACTGCCTACAACCAGGGCCCCAAGTCTGCTATTACAATAGTGTCAGAATGGTCGATCATTGATTTCATAATTGTTGATTTTCACAAGTTTGGTAATCTACTAACATAATGGCGTCATTATGACTTTCCAATGGGCAACCACTGACACTCCATTGAAAGAAATGGCATAGAATGGTAATCTAGTACACAATGACAAATGAATGACTGACTTAGGCGGTAATCTGATATTTAATGTTTTTTGCTATTTACGAACTTCTTACTACTTCAGATTGCATAAAACACTAATAAATAATATGTAAATATATATATAAAATAAATCTGGCATGAATAAATGTTCAAAATTAGTAGTAGTTTTTCGAAATTCATTTCTTCTAACGGGTTTTATAATACCTAATGGCAATACGACAATGTCATTATGACACAATTCTATTACGAGACCAATGATCGACCATTAAGAATTTAGCAGATTACGAACTCAGGTGACTCGGCGGAGGTTTGCTGAGTGAAATGCTAAAATCCCCGTTCACATTATGCCATGTTGGTCACTGTGTGGAGAAATGGAGATATGTTGGCGTGTTTGTCAGATGTGAGGACGCCAAGAGGGTCCTTATCCCCAACACTCTTTTGTAAAGTTAACTACAAATCGATGGAAAGAAACATTTTCAACCCCATAAAAAATGAAAAACAACACATACATTGTTTTCTCAAAAATTTATTATTTAAAATTATTTAATGTTAACAATTCAAACACAATCAATCTGCTATTGGATGGAATAAGATATTTGGACAATTTGGTTCTGTAGGTGTAGAATATACTTAGGTATAGAATTTGAAAAAAATATATATATTGTCTATGTCATGTATGGCAGAGATACGCTGCTTTACCTATACAAATTAGTCATTGCCTATAAGTGCACTTATAATTCTCGTTTATGATTAGGATTACATTTCTTTCTTTCCTACATAACATAATTGTATTAATCGACTAATTAGGGACTACTCACAGTTATTCAGTTTCGCTGAACGATTTTGGTCACACTTATACAGTTCTGCTTCTATCAGCGTCGCAAGAATGAGAAAGCCGCCATAGCGTGTTATGTCCGCTCTGAGCAGTTGTAATGTACTAGATATTACGGACGATGCCACAAGAGCCGTCCCGCTCGACGCGACGGTAACCGTCGCGCCACACCGCCGCCGCGCCGAGCGGGAATACAAGTCAGAAGCAGCGGGGCGGGGCGTGACGGGACGCGAGCGCACCGCCGGCATAAATTAGTTTCACAAAAAATATTTATGTCCAGTTTCAAGATAATGAACACATAGCACTATCGAATACTTAAACTCCGGCTAAAAATACTTAAATGCCTTAGAACAAAGAGAATTAAACATTGAGAGCTGATAGACCGATTTCGTCTAGGCACACGACTCACCACTGCGGGTCGGGGGACGAAGAAAATACAGCGGTTGTGATTGGCCAATGCAACAATGTCAGGACGAATGTTCCAAACATAGTGATGCACAAGTCAGTTTTGCTACAATACCTAATATCGATAAAATCGAACATAACGATGTCTATTAATTCTACATTTTTTTTAAACTACTCTGATTGGGCGTTAACTGGGTGCAAATAAAACACTTACGTAACACTGTAAATTTTACTTTATTCAAATCAATGCTAAAGTTAAATCAAGATTAAATTAATAATCGTAAAAAAATACGAAAAGAATCCAAAGAAAATTTTGATATTTTTGATTTTGAAATTTTTCATGACAAACCATAACAAACCATGCATATATAGATCAGCTGTCTTATTTGCCTATAAATTATAAAGTTTTTATTTTACATGTACTTCTTATTTTTTTCTAAAAATTAAAATGATTAAATTAAATTATTGATCTGAAATAATTAAGTAATAATAAAACATACCAAAACAGGCAAAAAAAGAGTCGGTGTTGCTGAACTAAATAAACGGCGTCGGTTCTTTAAGGTTTCAAAGCAATCTGCCGTGAAATGCCTTGAACAAACAACGCTATACTTTTTTGGAAACCAATTTTCCCTGTTAACAGCATTCAGCCACTTTTCTTTCACTTCTGGAATATCTGGAAATCTAAAATGTCATCATCTGCCTAGCCTTTTCCCAACTATGTTGGGGTCGGCTTCCAGTCTAACCGGATGCAGCTGAATACCAGTATTTTACATGGAGCGACTGCCTATCTGACCTCCACAACCCAGTTACTGGGTAATACGATACCCCTTGGTAAGACTGGTTGTCAGACTTTCGGGCTTCTGACTACCCGTAACGACTGTCAAAGATCCACTAATGACAGCCGGGACCAACGGCTTAACGTGCTTTCCGAGGCACGGAGGGGTCTCGGTATGTAAAGATGGTCACCCATCCACAGACCAACCGCGGCAAGCGTAGCTTAACCTGACCGATCGACCTGTGCGGCTGTTATTATTTAGCCACGGGCCCCTGGAAATCTAAAATGTAAACATTAAGTAATGTTACTTTTTTACAGTTGGAGAACATCGTAATTTTTATCGACAATATTATTTATACTTTGTTTTGAAGTTGTCACAATACTACAGCAATACGTCTGTCCCTCTCTATCTATACCTACAGATGGAAAAGGACAGACTTATTGACAATACCTAGTGAGAGAAAGGGACTTTTCAAAAAGACATCAACGCGGTATACATTTTATGTGCCTTTAACGTAAACAACCAGTTTAGCTTGAGCCCTGCAATTGTTCATAATATTATTAAATTATAAATATATTTTACTTACCGATGAAAAGTTATGCCATATTTTTTATAGTTGGATGTTCTAGACGATTTCCCACACCATTTAATTGAACAAGAACTCATAATTAATTTGATATAAGCAGAAATGTTTAAAAAAGTTATCAAAATAATCACGTGTGGAGAGATCCAAAAACTGGTCAAAACTAAAATGGTCACTGATAGTTTCATCTAATATAAGTGCAATTTCATTTATGTGTCGTGAGCCTGAGTCGCCCGTATGAGCAGTCAAGAGGTTTTATAGTCATTGCCTTAGAAACTGATCATAATTCATACAAACTAGAGATCACTTCTCAAAAATTAAACACTAGCCCTTTAATAAAAAAAAAACAAATGAGTACTAAATTATTATTAAGAAAATATTACAATATTAACGCCTCCTTAAATTCGATTGGATTGTATTTTCATAAAAGCCTTACGAAAAGACAGACGCCAGCACATCTACCCGAAACTGTCAAATTTTCCCAATCAACTTTGAACCTAATGCTTTAGCGATAAAGTTAAAGTTCTAAAACTAAAGATAAAGTAAAATCTATTCAAGTTTGACAGATTGTAGTAGCTTGATGTGCTGCTATCTGTACAATCCAATCCAAACCATTTCACAAATACAATCCAATTCAAACTCCTCCTAAACAGCTGGACCGATTTTGATGAAATTTTTTATGTGCGTTTGCGTGAACCCCTGGATGCTTTAGGCCCACCATTGGACCCGGCAGGTGCCGCTGTTCGGGTAGAACAAAGTCTGTTAGGTCCACTAGTCTATAACAAAATTCAGCATATAGGTATAGTAGTCTTCGTAACTGCTTTACCACTTTTAGCCTATTGATCGCTGCAGTCGGATTAATACGACAAATGTTTTCGTGGTAGTTCGTTTCGGAACCTATTTGTCGATTTATGAGCTGCCCCAGCCGTCTCGACATTCATAGCGATCGCTTTACGACCGAATTCGGTCGCAAAGTCCTGTCACTCCATACATTACACCTGTCAATCCGGGACTTTGCGACCGAATTCGGTCGTAAAGCGATCGCTATGAATGTCGAGACTGCAGCCCCTGGGCGCTGCACGCTGGGGTCCCGGCAATTGATATAAAACCAAGCGGTCAGTGGCCCAGTGGGTTAAAACAATTGGCCGCACACCTTATCGTTTAATGACGTGTAAGTGGCATTCAACCTTACAGCGTTTGTCCACCACCACCGACAGCGGGATGTCAAAGAGAAACGAGATTATTCGAACCGAACGTGTCGTTTCGTTGACGGACGTTCGGTGGACACGCGACCATAGTAAATGTGTGTCTCGCTACTTCGGCGCCGTCATCTCGTTCTCGTTGACGTGGCGGTGGACAAACGGTCTTAGGGTGATAAAGCAAATAACAACGTCGACTATACTATGATAGAATATCAAACGCAGGGAGTTTTTTTTTTCTCAGGGTCACAGTTCTTTTTTATTCGCGGGGTAATTGCGTAACGCACTAACCCTAACAATGGCTTTCATTTCGACAATTTAACAACATTCATTGAGTTATTTACGTTGCTGAGCAGACAAATTTTTCGAACGTACGAAGCAATGGATTAACGATATCCTTCAAAATGATTCAAATGCGGCGCCTCAAATATGGCAATGTTCAGACGCCTGCACCAATAGTGAAATGGGGCTACCTTGATGGAACGGAATTAGGGTGTGACTATGGAGCTATGTCGCAAACCATGCTCTATCTCCTATCCTGTATCCTATCCTATGCTGTATCCCAAAACATGCAATCAAAGTGACCTCTGCGTTCCCACCGACAACGCCGTGGAAGTGGCAATTTTGGGCTAACAAGATCTAAAATACAGTCGTGCAGCGACACGAAGAAGAAGAGAGAAGAGAGAAGTTGACAAAAAAACTATTTATATTAATACAAGGTGTCGTTTTGCATCCTCGTCAAATTCAAGGAGGTAACTATGCTACTGATTTGTGACACGAATCAATAATAAAATAAGTAGGTTTTTTTTTTTCTTATTTTCGGAAATTGGTATGTGTGGGACTCGCACTGTAACTGCCCTTTTACACACACATAAAAACGCGGCCGTTTATACGACACCATACAATTCTGTTCTTTGGAAGTGGTTTATTCTGAAATACTGTCAAACTTAAATAACTAAAAAAACAAGTATATATTCATTATTTACCAGGGATCGTAATTTTATTTGATTATTTATGTCGTTCATAACAGCCTCCTGGAATTTGACGAGGATGCAAAAAAACAGCTTGTATAACTAAACTAAAAAAATATGAATATATCTAAGAACGAAAAAAGCTTACAGAAGTATTAAATCTTTATTAAAAACACTTTATACATAGATTGAGAATGGTATTAGAAAATAAAGAGAAGATTACAAATATAATTAAAATGTCAAACATGACACCATTTAATCGAGATGAAGGAGTGTCCAACGTTGTTTTAATAAGAAGAGGTAGATCGACTGTACTATGCAAAAAGAGAATCGTCAAAATTAGGCATAATGTCAGCGTTCTATTTTATTAAATAGCAAGAAATGTCGACAATTCTGCCAGGTAGGGCCCAATATATACCACATAACTTCACAATTACAAATTACAATTTTGGCAAATCTTAGAAAACTAAGCAACACAACTGTAATGGGAAAATCTTCCAAATATGTAAATTGTAGTGACAATTCTACAATTTAGCGTAACACAAAAATTTACATACGACATGTTTTTCCGGAGAACCCGACCCCAACATAGTTGGCACCAAGGCTAGGCAGATGATATGTTTTTCCGGAGAACCCTAAAAATTTGTAACTGAGAAGATTCTAAATTTATTGTGACTAACTAAACTATTTGTAAATTATGTGTTAGGTACGCAATTTTTTCTACAAGTTAACAATTATGTAGAATTGTAGACTTGTAAAGTTTTGTAGTAAAGGGCCCAGTAGTGCAATAGAAATATATGAATACAAAATTATTAATTTTGGTCGAACAATTAGTGACTCATAAAAATGAAACATCCTCACCTACGTACCTCTCCTTGTTATAACACAATTAGAAATCATTAAAGCTAGTCTCAGTCACATATTCAGATCTCAATCATCGTCATAATCTGTGTCGTCATCATCATCACTAGATATCTCCATGTTTCTCGTCGAGTTAACCATAGCCATCGGTTTTCGAGTCCGTTCGAGAGAGAACGCGTACGATTCGTAATCCAACACTTCGTCATCACTCAAATGGGAGTTGCCTTCGACGAAACTTGCGAATCTGGAATAATAACGGATGTTCTATTATAGCCTGACAGGCTGACAGCTGTAAGCGCGACCTTCCCGCACAAGTACTATTTTCTAAACCACTTTTCAGTATGCGCTTCGGGAATCATCGTCTATCTTCGGCGGACGCACGATGATGAGGACCATGGAACCATGGAAGCACTTGCTTTTTTTGTATCACAATATTTACGAAGTTATACATTAACAACTTTATGGCCGTTTTGCGTGGTTGTGACGCATATTTTCCCCCAACTTGTTCTTTTTTGTGTTAATTTTCTGCGTCATGTTTACCCGTAAATAAACGTATTCATTCTTGTCTTCATTCTATGCCATTCCAAAAACTTTTCAAACTTTTGAGTGACAAATGACAATCTGAGACCGCAATAGGTAATTCGACAGAGAGAAAACTTCATACAAACGCGCAATGATAGGTGCACCACTACAAAACGCGGTAGTACAAAATTTAGAAGCATTGCTTCTGTGAGGGGTTACTCTGTTGGTCGTGCTTATTCGGAAACACGAAGATTACCGAAGTGCATTCCTTTTTTTTTTTACCTGTTTTTTAGTTCACGAGAGCGCCGCGCTTACTGTGCTTGGGTTATACACGGTAAAAAGAATCTAAGCATGTGGCATCGGGCCGAATGAGTTTGATGAATGTTGGATCAATGAAAGCTTTGTATTGGCGACCTTCGCCAAATGTGCAGTAAACTTTGATGGGTTTTCAGAAAGGGCTGTTCCGGATAAAACTACAACAATACAAATAAGGGGCGGAAAGCGGCATTTCGGTATTCCAATTAAAAGCTGAAGACGCAAACTCCACCAAGAAACTATCACAAAATCTTGGAGGACTCGGGAATCCGCTGGACACGAGAAGCATAGGACCGGTCGGTCGGAGGCAATGCCTGGGATGGGAGTTGTCTATGTCTGGATGTCGATTTCTTAAGCTATATGATGATGATGATAACATGACTATGAATGATGATGATGAAGATGACATGCCAGAAAGAAAGAAAAATAGGTTTATCACACGACAAGATCCTCACCTCTTGGAGTCGTTCAGCTTGAGCATAATCTTCCACTGCGCACAGTCAGGGCTTGAGCAGTACTGTCTGAGATTTTCCAGCGCCATCTTGGTTTCCCGTGCGCCTTCCTCGTAGTACTCTTCGCTGGTTAGTAGTCTTTGTTTTGGCGGGAATCTGCGACGCCTACAAAATAAATGGTGAAAAATGTACGAAGATTGGTACAGTTGGCAGACATTTTAGGTATGCAGTCAACTAGCGACATCTGCGCAACGAAAAGTTATTCTAGGGAATATTTGTGGAATATGTTGCCAAATCTTAATGCTCCAACCAAATGCATAAAAGTGACAACAAAGACAATTCTCGTAATTAAAAACGTTTAGAATCTAGTCGCAGTCTCAACTCGGCGACGAACAAATGTCAAAAACTTGTCAAAAATATAGGAAAATTGAGGTATTTTTGACAGATTGAGACAGATCAGACAGTAAACGTTTTTAAAATTACGAGAAATTGTCCCTCTGTTGTGATCACAGTTCATTGTTTACATTGAAGTTACAACATAGTTTATTTTTCAAGCACTTTAATGCTTGGAGAAGCAGCAACATTATAAAATGAGTACAATAATATAGCGGTAATCGTGGCGCGTGGCCAAGATTGGAACTAACGTTGCCATCTTGCTTTTTTTAAAATACATTTTAGATGAGATTTCACAAAACAATTGCACAAATGTTTACCAACAGCGTCATTGACGTCTCTGTCAATGTCATTCAGGTGCCGACAGCCAGTCTATTCTGTAAAGATCTCACCGTATAACCGTAAGTGAAGTGTGCTTGAAGTGAGTTGTGGTTCCAACTGATGCTAGGGATTGGCACTGTTGACAGCTCACTCTAAGCTCACTTCACCTAACTTTTCACATGAGGTTTTTACAAAAACGATCGGCAGATTTTTTATATTTTGATGTTGACTTGAAAGAGCATGGCAGTTGAGAATATGTCATGCTCACTTAAATGTCTCACTGGTGGTGGCGCGTGTGTTAGATCATTCGGTTCCCTACGAAATAGTTGAGCTGGGTGGTGCTGATCCACGCGTCATGTTCGTGAACGGGCGACGTCGGTTGAGACTGGTCATCTCTTAACTGCCAGGGCTTATTTTTAATTTTATATTTTAAATTGTTTCTTTTTTACATTGTTCTCATATATAGAAGCAATAAGAATAATGTACCCAGGATTTTGTAATAATATCTTGATTTAAAAGAGTGTCCGTGGAGTTTCTTGCCCGGTCTTCTCCATAGAGATCTACATTTTGGAATGGGCTACTAGCTTCAACTTTCTGACTAACTGACCGAGTATTTAATTTCGACAACAAAAAGTGCCTGTAAATGGTTTAATTGAAATAAATGATTTGAGTTTGAGTTTGATCCTTGTAGCACTCTACTCCTTTGTCAGTTTTATTTTTTATTTGGAAAATATTTTCAGTCTCTCTCTGTCTACCCTTGCTAACTAGGCGCAATAAAACAGTTCAACTTACCAATACCCAGCCATCCTGTTGATAAGTGACTGTGGGAAGTATTTAGCGACCAGTGACGCCACGATGACGGCAGCAGACGCCTCTTGATACTCGCTGCTAAAGAATATCATTAGAACGCCTACAATCTGAAATTATAATATACACGTTATACGGCGATAAAGACTGGTAATTAAAAAGAAATTAGATTTAAAATTTGCTCTACATATGACAATCTGCAGTCAGGGAAATCAATTGTTATGCGGCAGCAACTGTTATTCTTTGACAGTTGTATAAAATTGCTACAACAGGGCAAACTAACGTAGGTAACTTGCTTAAAAAATAATTTCCCTGACTGTGCAATACTCAAGGGAGATTGAAGCATACAAAACACAGTATTCGCACGTTCGTGCAATTGCTTTTTGGAAATATGAACTAGTTTTGGGATATCGAAAAATATCCCACGGGAACATACTACCGGGATTAAAAGTACCCTATGTGTTAATCCAGGTTATAAACTATCTGTGTCCCAAATTTCGCCCACATCCGTTCAGCAGTTTTTGCGTTAATCCGGAATATACATCCAGACAAACACACAAAAATTCTAAAAACTATGTTTTAGGCATCAGATTCGTTCCCACACCTCGTAGCAATTATTATTTTTTTTATTTAATGTAGTTTTACTTTATTAATATTTTATTATATTATTATGTATAGATTACTGAGTAACGTAAAAACACTATATAGTAAAGCTCACTTCGCGGCAAAGCCTTTTTTGACAAACCTTTCTCAATTGAATAAGTATTTTTAAAACTTCTCACCAGCACCCTAATTGAGTAGCACTCTGTAATCACAATCTAAACAATTTCGAAGGAATCAAGGAGACTTAATTCATTGCTTCATATGCTCGAAACATTTGTCTGCTCAGAAACGTAAATAACGCAATGAATGATGTTGAAATGTCAAAATGAGTCATTCCTACTGTTAGTGTGTTACTTAATTACCCTAAAGCCGATCGATTCTGTAAAAATCTCACCGTGAAAGTTAGGTGAAGTGAGCTTAGAGCGAGCTGTCAATAGTGTTAATCCCTAGCATTAGTTGGAATGACAGCTCACTCCACGCTCACTTCACCTGAGTTTTCATGGTGAGATAGTTACAGAATCGCACTGTAGGACTATGTAGCAGGAGGCGTTCTGTAGTTTTTCTAAGGCGTGAGTGTATGTATGTTTGTATTCTCACCTGCAACGTCCACATGACCAAATTCTTGCTTCTTTGATTCTTGGGTGGTCCTATTCTGTAGCAAACGACGAAGCTAGCGAAGCTTACTATCATTGTGTACCAGAACATGTACGTTTGGTAAGTCAGCACGAGAGTACGAATGTTCTCCCATATTTGCTGGAATAGGTACACTCCGACGGTCCAACCGCCGATTAGGATGCCATATGTCAGTGTTTTCTGAAATAAATTAATTTTCAATTATCTTTATACCCTAGACTTGTTTATTTTTAATCTTTTGGGTAAACAGATAGGTAGATAATAGTATATCCTGATTGGCAGCATAATTAAAATTAATTAATTAAACTCTCTGCCAGCGTCCGTGTTCCCTTCCACATATGTATAACCAGACAGCCTTCAAAGCAAGTGTGAATAGGCATCTTCTGGGCTTGCTTGTTGCATCATAGACATCATCTATCGCTTTCCAACAGCCGAGATCGAGGTCAAGAGCCGGACCATTTCGCAAAAAATAAAATAAATTTAGCTAGGATTTGTAGCCCTAACAAATGTGCTGTGAGTTAAGGGCGAAACAGCAGGCCATAATATTTTTTTTCGTACCTATACATACACCTTTCCAAAGTCCTTCTAGGACACGGTAATGCATTTTAAATAGATAAACAAGTATTTCATGTTTACTAACCCTGGGTAGTAGCTTACTGACGTAGAACACGAAAACCATGAAAGAAGCGAACACACCGACGAATATGCCACAGAGGTAGAAGAACAATGGATTGGCACACAATGCACGCGACGAGAATATCAGGAATATGCCCGCGAACATTAACATGACGCGCCATATGTCCACCCCTGGGAAGTAAAAGACGTTTTTAAAGGTTCTACGGTCAGGCAATGCAGAAATGTTAATTTACAGTAAGCTTTGAAAATGCAATCCTTATAATAGAAGATTTGAAAAACTAACTACCTACTTGTTTTTCAAATCTTCTAGTGGTCTAAACTAATTATCTAATACTATTTAATATTCGTTATAATGACATTTAGACCTGCCCATAAAAAAACATTCCTGAACAAGCAATTATAAATAATAAAGAAAAGAAAGAAAACATATTTATTGGGACTTGCACAGCCGCAACCTAAACTAAACACAAACATAGGAACAGAAAAAATAAACAAAAGAAACAACAAAACACAAACTAATAAATAATGGCTTGTCTGCATAGTGACAAGATGTTTGTTGTTTGCCTGCACACTTAACACTTTTGCAGTGTGTACAAAGTTACCAAACCCTTTAGATGGCGACACCGGTTTGATAGAATAAAATGTATAAATTCATTCATTCAACATAACATCACGCACCTATGCCCAACCCTTTGTAGAATACAGGATAACAACGCGTTTATTTATTTAATAATAGAAGCACATAAACATACAGAGGTGGACTTAATGCCATAGACATTTTCTATCAGTTAGCCATTGGGTGATGGAGAGACAAACAAGGGCAGTTGCAACCATGAAAATTAAAAAAAAAATCGGATATGCATAAACCTTTTAAAACTATAAATATTATATACAGGGTGACAGGGATACTCGGCGTATTCCTTGAAAGGCGTTACACTAGAGGTCATTAGCAACAAATTTAGTTCAGTTAACTAGGGATCAAACTGGATGGTTACCAAGCTGTGACGGTTCTATTTTTTAGAATTTTTCTGACTTGTTACCAAAAACAATTGATTATAAGAAAAAACTACTCCACTCCAAACATTTAATTTATACTTTTCTGAAAGTTGAAAAATGAGTGATCATTTTAATCATTTTTATTAGAAAATTATTATTTTTTAACTGCCCAGTTTTGACCCCTAGTTCACTGGACTTATTTGTTGCTAATGACCTCTAGTATAACCCCTTTCATGGAATACGTCGAGTTTTCCTGTCACCCCGTATACCTACCTAAATACAGTTGGGCTGTGGAACAAATTCCTGTCACCCTGTATACCTACCTAAATACAGTTGGGCAGAGGAACAAATTTTTTGGTATTTTTGTTTATAGAAATACAAAATACTTACTCAGGACCTGCAACTCAATAGTGTGCCTCTCTTTTGTGTTAACTGCCATGCAAGTAGGAGTGAAAAGGCTGATGGACACAGATTTCTGTGGTTTCTTTTGGAATGGGTTGACCACAGAGGACCAGCCATAGCTGTCTTCTGTGTAATCCTTGTACACTTCATCAGGACTGTCTCCAAAGTACTGACAGAACTGGTCATTCCTTATTTTTATATTGAACTGAAATATTAATGTAGGTATTAGTGTCCAAGAGTCTCAGGGTAATTGCATGCACGCTACCTGTATGTAGCAAGCTAAAATGCAATTGTCAGGTATTACAATGGGGCAATTTCAGCATGCATTTCAGCATCTAAGGGATCTGTATTATATTATTGGAATTGTATGAATTATATTGTTAGACCTTCATGGTTAAAACATTTATTGGAAAGGCTAGCAATAACTTTTCATAAAAGTATTTGGGGATCCAAATGAAAGTTAAAAGGGTTCCTTTTTTTCCATTTGGCTACAGAAACCTAAAAAGCCTCACAAACTATACATCTAAGGGCGAATTTTACCAAACATTTATACCTAGAGTAAGTCTTATCCAGAGATTTTTTTTTTAATTCTTGTCAGCTTTTCCATACTAGAACTGTCAGACATTCATTTTATTCCATTTCATTTTTTTTTTTCTTTTTTTTCTTAAAAAAAAATGTATATAAGTAGTTTATCAGCCATCTTGTTACCATAACACAAGCATTAGGTTGCTTAGCTTGGGACTAGATGGCGCTGTGTGAAATGTCCAGGGATATTTATTTATTTATTTTATTCCACAGATAAAAGATATCTGAGTTTGGTAAAAACAGCCCTAAGTAGCAAAAGGTCCAACTAACAACTAACAAGTAACTATTAACTGTTCCTATAATCTGGATCCACACAAGACACAATGGCTTTTTGTTTTTTGTAATTACGGCAATCAACCGATTAAAGAAACATAACATGAACATAAATTCAATAGGTACTTACTTTCACTGTTTGCCACAAAGCAAACAAGTTCTTGGAAGTTCCAGTGTAGCAGTAAATGTCGGTACTTTTTGTAGTAGAGGGCAGATCTCTTTCTATTGTTGTAGGGCCCCCTAGCCAGTGGACTAAAAGAAAAATGGCAGATGCATCAACTTTTTTTTTGTAAGATTCTTTTTATTTAGATTGTTGGCTTTGAAATTGTAATTTTAGTGTGCATTGACATTCAAATGAAATCTAAAACCTTCTTGAAGGTCTTTTCACAGCTCACCTTGAGGTTATGGTTATATAAAGTTGAATGATTGAAATTCTTTAGTAGCTCAAGCTAACATGGCCCCATTTTGGACCAAACAAATAAATGCAGATAGGAGTTATATCATACGTTATCAAAGACGGGAACTTTAATCTTGTAGGGCTTCATGTATAGTATACACAAATACAAACAGAACAAACAAACATTTCACATTACAAAAACAACGCGAGGCAATCGCCGTTGATATAAAGCTAATTATTATATAATTTTAGACTTAAATAGTTCAGAAAATAAGTTACTTCTTACCATCATACGGTAATGCCTGTGAACGAGTAATTAACACAACAATAAACAATAATAACAACAAGTAGCGTCCACAGGCGCCCATGTTTGTCTCGGGTTTTACATGAGAATCTCTTAAAACCATCAACTCATGATTAGAGCGCTAGGTTTCTAGACCAGAACTTAGCATTATTTTATTTTTAGCACAAGAAATTCCGCGTTTATCGACGAAAAATCGCGAGTTTGGTGAGATAGGTAATCTAATAATAGTCCACTACTTGCAACGGTTGTACCACTGACATTTATTTGACAACAGACAATGTGTGACACAGTGACAATGACAGATTTTTTTGGCCTCAATCATTGAGATAGGAAAAACATGGAGATGCCGCGCTATTCTGTACATACATTTGCTTATACAAATATGAGTGAAAAAAGATTCAGAATTTGAAATATCGTTATGTCTCATTCTTTCTAGTGAGATAATCTTATTTGATAAAAGAGACAACTATATTTTAAGTTGTTGCTAATTATGGCAACATTTTGTCTTGACGTAGTGACAGTTGTAGGTAAGTGCCGTAGCAGCCATCTTAAGCTACGAGTTTCATGGTAGTTTGGCTGTCAAATGGTTGTTTGTTTTTTGTATTATTGAGATTTGCGAGAAAATTACGAGGATTTTGTCTTTTAAAACTGTATGTAAATGTTGGAAAACAGAAGTTCAACATGCCTGTGTGTTGTATTGTGAAGTGTGGTGCAAGAAAGAATGAAAATCAACCTCAATTGTCTTTGCACAGGTTAGTAGCCGGTTTTTATGCATTAATACATACAATAATACACAATCGATGATACAATTGTAACGCGATCATGAATTTATGGCTAAAGTATTGATATTTGGGTTCATTTCCATATAACAGGCCTTTTTATTATTATATATTATATTATAGTTTGTTTACAAACAGATGTCATAATGGAATAGTGTTGTACCGTTGCCGACTTACCGTAATAGTTTCCGAAACTAGTTCCTCCGCTGAAACGATATCCGTATATTCTGTGATGTTAACATAAATAATCTTGCGTCTTATTCGGTCCGAGTGACCTAGCTAGGTCCGGCCTGTGGTTCACACTTCACAGCACCAAAATCCATCGTGATCCAAACGTGATAACTAGTAAAACTCTTATAAAGTATCGTTACTCGTTATAGTAACAACGAGATAACAGTTGTTCCTTGATTGACACAACCCTAGCAATGGCAGCCATTTTATGCGACAATATGAGTTGTAGGTATGCACCCTTTTTTCGTAGGTATTTCCAGTCCATACTTTTCTAGGTCAATGGCCTCAATGGGGGAGGCGTTGGCACTGACACTTTACATATGTGAGGTGGCAGTTACTGTTGAAGCAATTTAGTCGATTTTAATTTACTTGTCGATGTTAAAATTTTATCGATTTTTATCAAAATGTTGATCCACCCGATTTATCACGATCACGGCAAGTGCAAACAGACAGCGCTTACCATAAACTGCCATAAAGCAATCCTATTTTCTTGCCAATATTATAAAATGTACGAGTCTACGTTTGTGAGTTTGAATGGAATTTGGCACATGGGTAGACCATGATCGGGACTAGCGGATTGCGTAATAAACTATCAGGAGTAATGGCTTTAATTTTTACAGTTGAACATTCATTGCGTCATTTACATTATTGAGCAGATAATTTTTTCGATTATATGAAGCAATGGATTAGAAATATCCTTTAAAATGATAATTTTTTATTTATCTAACATTTATACAAAAGATTACAGGATAATCACTAGAAATAAAAAAAAACATTAAAAAAATTAAAATCATAAACAAAAATCAAACTAATCAAATAATTAGGAATAACGAAATGATTATAATTAGTAATTTTAATCATTAGAATCAGTAATACAACTTGTTAAGTTAGCATAATCATAAAATGTCAAGATTTCATGAAATAGTCATTCAGTAAGATTACTTGATCTTAGAGTTGTGTTGATGACTATAATGATTATAATTCTGTAAATACATATTTGTTACGGCTGCGAATAATATTTTAATCAACGTACAACTTAGTACTGAGTCTGACCAGCAAATTGCAGAAAAACGCAAGAAAATTTGAATTTCGCGGGCTATCTTGAAGCATTCCGAGTGGGGAAGTCCCTTCTAAATTCTACGACAAACATATTATTAGGACTGTACCTGTTCAGTGTATGTATAGTACGGGTACGTATCATACGACGGCGTATCTAAGGGCTGTTTTTTGTTGTTATGTAATAAATGCTATTAATATAATCTAGGCAAGGTTATTGTCAAGGCGCAACGGACTACAAACTAGACGTTTTTGTGGCAATCCCGAAAATCCCGAGATTAGCCAAGTACAGTCCCGGGATTTTCGGGGTCAGAAAACGGTCCAGATCGGGATTGTATTCTCTAGGTGTAGGCCATAGAACTACGCTCAAGACTCAATCATTACTTAAAACTAGTTTACAAGTCGTTTGAATGGTTGAAACTAGCTTTAAGTAATGCTCCAGGTTCTGGAATACGATCCCCAATTCTGTTTGCACGATCGCGTTGGACAATTTTTCGAAATGACCTCAACGAAGCCGCAGCAATTAAGTAATTGTTAAAAAAATTGAGTTTATTTATTTTAGCAACCAGTTTTTTGCTTCGAGTTGATTGAGCGGTTTTATGACGTAATTTAGATCCCTATTTCAAATACTGCAGAACGAAAGCAGCTCTAGAAGGGGGTGTACTATGCCAAATCGAATGCCAAATAATCGAATATCAATTGATCGACCACTATAAATCGAACGTCTAAATACTCGAACGCTCATAATATCGAATGGTTATTAAATCGAACATTCAATACATCGCACACTAAATACATCGTGTGTTCAAAATATCGAATGTTTGTTTGATCGAGCGTTCAATGCATCACATATTCATTCTATCGAAAGACCAATATAATTTTTAAGAATACAAGAAAAACACAAAATTTACCAATAAATCACATTTTAATCTTTAATTATTATCTTTTATAGGCACATTAGACAAATTAAATAAATAAATGTATATTTTTTTTTACAATTTTTTAATTTTTTTTTATTACTATTAAATAAATCACAACTTTGGCTGATGGATGGTACATTCGAAACATGTCCTATACTTTTCAGACAAATATATAGTATACATGGTTTGGTGGATACGGCTAAAAGATCGTTATTTCGTCCCTTTAGTATATGAGTTTCTAACGAAGAAAACGCTAAATTGTTACTTGTATTTTTTTCAAGCACATCATCCTCGATGGTCGTTGAAGGGAACCGGGCTATAGACGCCTACTCCCCCTCTGCTTACAGAGGAAGGTGAGTGGGCGTATACTGGGGGGGGGGCGGTGGCAGGAGGGATAACCCCCCCTCCTGCCAACGCTAATATCGTAGCCCCGGAGACAGTTAAGGTCATGTCTCTGGCTGTTGAAGGGGGTCGAGGGTCCTGGCTTAACCGCCCGGACCGCGAGGAAGATTAACCTCTATAAAAAATTCCCCAAACCTCCAAGCGGCGGCGCACCGTGAGGGAGGTAGTAAGCTTGGCTAATGGGTAGCTTGATTTAGTCGCTAGTGCGAACCACGGAATTTGAGCAAGTACACAAAGTTTTTACTCGTGGGAACAATGTGGAAATTTTTTTAAAAAACCCAAACCCAAACGACGAAGAGAGGAGTGATGCGAGGTCGGAGTCCGACTCGGCATCGGGAGGAGCGAGCACGGGAGGCTCAGGGAGCCCCGGCCGTGGTAAGGAGTTGGCTGCTGCGAAGAGAAAGGTGCAGAGCAAGCGGCCAAGGTCAGGGGACGGCCAGGGGTCGTCCTCTGACGGGGAGCTGGCCTCGGCTCGGAAAATCCCCACCAGTAGGCGGGGAGGAGTCCGAGAGCGAGGCATTGGGAGGGGGCTCACTGCCCGGGAGGCGGCAGAGCTAGCGGAGGGGCCCGCGAAGGAGGGGGGAACCGGTCGCGCGGTCGCTCTGGAGCCCTCAAGCGATGAGGCGGGTGAGGCTGGCGGCCCTGAGGCGGACCGCATGGGGAGGTTTGCGGCGGTCGTGGAGGCCGCGATCCGGGACGTGTCCCTGAAGAAGCTGCAAACCTCCAAGAACAGGGCCGTAGCCTCGGCAAAGGCCGCAATCATGGCGGCAGCGGAGGCGGTCAGCTGCGCCGGTCCTTCGGCTGGCGCAGTAGCCGAACTTAGGGCGGAGGTCGCACGCCTGACGGCTGCCACGGAGCTTCTCCAAGAGGAGAACAGGAAGCTCCGGGCAGACCTGGCCGGCCTGAAGGCCCCCGACAAAGGGCAGGCGTCACCAGCAGCCAGCCAGCCAGCCGGCAAGCGGGATCGTGCCGGCTGAGAACCAGGTCCTGAACCTGGTTCGGCAGGAACTGGCAGCCTTCCAGGCGCGGTTCACCGCCCTGGAGGGTATTGTGCTGCGCCCGCCCTTGGCGGGTAGGACGGCCCCAGGGCCGAAGGCGGCCTCGTATGCTGCCGCTGCCGCCCCTAAATCCGGGCCGTCCGGCCGGGCCCAGGCGCCGGCCAAACAGGCGTCGGCTGGAGGAGCCGCGGCACCGGCGAAACCGGCGTCGGCTGGCAGAGCCTCCGCGCCGGCAAAACCGGCGCCTGCCGGCAAACCGCCGGCCAAGGCTAAAAAGAAGGGCAGAGCGGCTGGGGAGGCGAAGGGCCCAGAACCTACGCCTCCCCCAGAGAAATCTCCCACGACCAATGCCGAGTGGCAGGTGGTCGGGGAGAAGAAGAAGGCGGCCAAGGCGGCCAGGAAAAAGGCGCAGAGGAGGCGCCGCAAGGAGCGAGCCGTTGCGGCTAGGCTTCGCTCCCCTAAGACCGCGGCTGTGGTCATTACACTACAGCCAGACGCGGTTAAAAGGGGGGTGACCTACCGTGACGTGCTCACCAAAGCGAGAGCGACGGTGGATCTCCAAGAGCTGGGGATCACCGGGGGCCTCCGGCATAGGGTGACCGCCACTGGTGCCCGCATGCTGGAGATCCCCGGTGCTACGAGTGGCCCCACCGCTGACGCCCTAGCTGAGAAGCTAAGGGCGTCCCTCAATGCGGACGAGGCTCGAGTCTCCAGGCCCGTCAAGTGCGCAGACATGCGCATTGTGGGCCTGGACGACTCCATAACGGAGACGGAGGTGGTAGCCGCCGTCGTCAGGACGGGCGGGTGTCTGGCCGACCAGGTGAAGGCGGGCACCATACGTCCTGACTATACGGGCATGCGAACCGTAACGGTAAGCTGCCCAGTGACGGCGGCTAGGAAAATTGTGGAGGGAGGAAGGCTCCTGGTGGGCTGGGTGTCCGCGCAGGTCAAACTGCTGGAGCCCAGACCTCTGAGGTGCTATCGATGCCACGTGGGTCACCACGTGAGCGTCCAGTGCACCTCGGAGGACCGCAGCACTTTGTGCTTCCGCTGCGGTAAGCCCGGACATAAGGCCGGCTCGTGCAACGCCGCGCCGCACTGCGCTGCATGTGCGGCTGCTGGCAAGCCGGCCGATCACCGGGCGGGCAGCAAGTCCTGCGCCTCACCCGCCGAAGCCAGGAGGAAAGGCAGGCCCTCCGCCGACGTCGCCACCACCACCACCGTCGCCGCCACTGCCGCCGCCGCCGCCACCACTGCCGCCGCCGCCGCCGCCGACGCCGCCGATGCCACCGCCGCTGCCGAGGGTCCCTCACAAGGGGCCCGGGAGGGGGCTGAAATGGAGGAGTAATGGCTCCGCCTTTACGCCTCCTCCAGGCGAATATCAACCACTACGCCTGCGCTCAGGACCTGTTGCTCCAGAGCATGGCGCAGTGGTCGATTAATATCGCCGTGGTCGCTGAGCCGTACTTTGTCCCGCCCAGGGATAACTGGGTGGAGGACCTTAGCGGCTCAGTGGCCATAATTTCGTCGGCTGCCGCCGGTACCCCGTCCCTCGAAGGTGTCACGAAGGGACAGGGGTGCGTAGCAGCACGGTTCGGAGAGATGGTAGTAGTGGGAGTCTACTTCTCTCCGAGCCGAACTCTCGCCGAGTTCCAGAACTCTCTAACAGAGTTGGGTGTCGTCGTCGCCAGAAGCCACCCTTTCTCCGTGCTAGTGCTCGGGGACTTCAACGCCAAGAATGTGGCCTGGGGTTCCCGTTGCACGGATGTGCGGGGCAGGATGGTGGAGGACTGGGCTCTGGAAACAGGCCTGGTCGCCGTGAATCGGGGTTCTGTCCCTACGTGTGTGCGGATGCGGGGCGAGTCGGTAGTGGACATCACGTTCGCCAGCCCCGCTCTGTCACAGCGTGTCATCGACTGGCGCGTCATGGAGGAGGTGGAGACCTACTCCGACCATCGGTATATCCGATTTGATGTCTCCACCCAGACCTCTAGCGCGCTGGTCCGACAGGCCCCGAGTGGTCCGCGTTGGGCGCTGAAGCAGCTGGACCGGGAGCTCCTCCTGGAAGCCTCGATCGTGCAGGCCTGGGTGTCTTCACCGGACAGGCCTGCTGATATTGACGATGAGGCGGAGTGGTTCCGGGAGGCCATGTCCGAGATTTGTGACGTGGCAATGCCCCGAGTCCGGCCAGGATGCGCCCGACGTCGGGTGTACTGGTGGTCGCAGGAGGTGGAGGCGTTGCGCAAGGCGTGCGTCGACGCGCGACACCGGTACACCAGGCACCGCAGGCGCCGCATCCGCCCTCCGGATGCGGAAGCCACAGAGGCGGAGCTGTACGAGGGGTACAGAGCGGCGAAGACCGCCCTCCGAGAGGCTATCCAGCGGGCCAAGGCCACGGCCCGCGAGGAGATGCTGGAGACTCTGAACAGAGATCCATGGGGGCGCCCTTACAAAATGGTGCGGAATAAACTCCGCACCTGGGCCCCCCCGCTGACTCAGAGTCTCCGCCCTCAGCTGGTGGAGGAGGTGGTGAGCGCTCTGTTCCCTTCACGCGGGGAGCATACTCCCCCGCCTATGGCTCCGCCACTTACGGTGCCCGAAGCGGACCACACGGACGACGACGACGACACCCCTGAAGTGACCGGGGTAGATCTGAGAGCGGCGGTAGGCAGGCTTAAGGCCAAAAACACCGCCCCAGGACCCGACGGCTTGCCGGGTAAAGCCTGGGTCCTGGCCTCGACGGCTCTCGGGCCTCGACTGGAGGCGCTCTTAAGCGCATGCATGGAGAGAGGCCAGTTTCCACTCCGTTGGAAGACGGGGAAGCTGGTCCTCATTCAGAAGCCGGGGCGCCCTGCGGACTCTCCGTCCGCATACCGGCCCATAGTGCTGCTCGACGAGGTTGGCAAGCTCTTTGAGAGGGTAATTGCGGGCCGCCTCGTCGGGCACCTTGTGGGGACTGGGCCGGATCTTGCGGATTGCCAGTTTGGCTTCCGCAAGGGGCGCTCTACGGTGGACGCCATCATGCGCGTAAGAGCCCTCACGACGGGGGACGCGGTGTCCCGGGGTGGGGTGGTCGTGGCGGTGTCACTCGACATCGCCAACGCGTTCAACACCCTGCCCTGGAGCTGCATTGGGGAGGCACTCCGGTATCACCGGGTGCCGACCTACCTCCGTCGAGTAGTCGGGGCGTATTTGACGGACAGAGCCGTCATCTACCCCGGTCGCGACGGGAACTGGAACCGGCGAGAGATGTCGTGCGGTGTCCCACAGGGATCGGTTCTGGGGCCGCTCCTGTGGGACATCGGTTACGACTGGGTGCTGCGGGCCGACCTCCCTGAAGGCGTCAGCGTAGTTTGCTACGCTGACGACACGCTGGTCCTGGCGCAGGGGAGGTCGCATCAGGCGGCGGCCGACGCGATGACACGCGGGGTTGCGATAGTCGTGGAAAGGATCCGGCGGTTGGGTCTCGAGGTGGCATTGCACAAGTCTGAGGCCATGTCCTTTCATGGGCCTCGGTACGGGCCACCTCCGGGATCCCAACTAGTGGTAGGAGGGGTTCACATCGGCGTCGAGACCACGATGAGGTACCTGGGTCTCGTCCTCGACAGTCGATGGAACTTCGTCGAGCACTTCCGACGTTTGGCCCCCAAACTGGAACGGGCCGGGGCCGCCCTAAAGCGGCTCTTGCCCAACCTGAGGGGGCCAAACGCCTCCTGCCGGAGGCTTTACGCGGGGGTCGTGCGGTCCATGGCCCTATATGGGGCCCCGGTATGGGCGCGTTCACTGCGGCTTCGAGCCGCACACTACCTGAACGCGCCCCAAAAGGTGGTAGCCGTAAGGCTGATCCGGGGCTACCGCACGATCTCGGGCGAGGCAGCAAGCCTCCTTGCCGGACTGCCACCATGGGATCTGGAGGCGATAGTCCTCGCGCGCCTATATGATTGGCGCGCGGAGGCACTACGCCGGGGGGAAACTCCGCATCCGCGGCAAACCGCGGCGGAGCGGACGAACCTCCGGCGCGATCTCATGGTGGCATGGAAGGAGCGACTATCGCAACCCAGCGCAGGGCACGCCACGATAGCGGCGGTAAGACCCCTCTTTGAGGAGTGGCTAGAGAGACGTCACGGCGTTCTCACCTACCGCCTGACGCAGGTCCTCTCCGGACACGGATGTTTCGGGAGGTTCCTGCACATCATCAGGCGGGAGGAGACGCCCGGGTGTCACCACTGTCAGGATCGCCCAGAGGACACGGTGGAGCATACGGTGGAGGTCTGCCCTGCTTGGGCAGAGCACCGCCGTGCCCTCGTAGAGGCGATTGGCAGCGGCGGCGACCTCTCGCGCCCGGCCCTGGTTCAAGCCATGGTCCGGGGTGAGAGGGAGTGGGAGGCAGTCACCTCCTTCTGCGAAGCAGTCATGCTAGCGAAGGAGGTGGCGGGGTGGGCGAGGGAACGCGCCTTGCGCACCTCACGCCTCAGCCGCCGCGGGAGACGCTCCGGGCGTCGGGAGCCGCGTGACGACTCCCGGCCACCGTAGGCGCGGGCCTGCGGGCGGAGAGTAATGGGTAGCTCTCCGTCCGATCAGGACTAGGCCCGTGCCGGACGGCGTGTTCGTGTTCCACGCGCGCCTCAAAGAGATGTCAGCAAGTGACGGGGCCCCACAGGGCCGTAGCCTGCCAGGGTAGCGGGACCATCCGAAAGGGTTTACCGCTGCCCTGGAACATAAAGGGCTAAGGAAGGAACACGGGTGGGTTTTAGTCAGTAAAAGTCTGACACTCCCTTCTGCTCCACCCAGAGCGGGAGGAGTCATTTGATGATTTCCCATCCTCAAAAAAAAAAAAAAAAAGGCATATGCTCTAGAATATGATATCGAATTGAACCCACGAGTAATAATGACGGATTTCGAGATGGCAGTCATTAATGGTGTAAATCAAGAATTTCCTGATGCGCAACACAAATTCTGTCTATTCCACTTAGGTCAAAATGTATGACGTGAAATTCAACAAAATGGTTTGCAAAGTAATGCGGCTAGGATGCTGAGTTTGCTGTCAAGTTAAGACACATTATCGCACTTGCTTCTTTACCCCAAGAAGATGGCACAGAAGATGGAACACGTTGCTTGATAAGCACAAACGGGGTCTTTATGTTACCACAGAATTTTTAGTTAAGGCGCAAGCTATAACAAATAGGACAATTGAAAAGGCAAACGCGGGTTTGGGAAGACCTACTCCACAAAAAAGAAGCAAAAGGGATGATAATGCGATTGAAAAAATATTAAATAATAAAAACAACATACATCTAATAGAGTTTCTCCGTTTTCACACAAAATTTTAAAATGTACTTACCTATAAAAGATAACAATTAAAGATTAAAATGTGATTTATTAGTAAATTTTATATTAATCTTGTATTCTTAAAAAATATATTGATCTTTCGATAGAATGAATGTGCGATGCGTTGAACGCTCGATCAAACAAACATTCGATATTTTGAACACTCGATGTATTGAGTGTGCGATGTATTGAATGTTCGATTTAATAACCATTCGATATTATGAGCGTTCGAGTATTTAGACGTTCGATTTATAGTGGTCGATCAATTGATATTCGATTATTTGGCATTCGATTTGGCATAGTACACCCTCTAGAAGGTACGCCCGTTTTTCTTCGTAGTAGAGCCCGTTACGACACACAGTTTAGCGAGTGCTCTTCCTCCTCCTAGGTAGTTATATGGACCGTTGATTAATCAATACAGGTTCCCTAAACGAGGTAGAAATGAATAAAACATGCTATAACTCTCATCATGTTTTTATTTGGTAAAGCATATACAATAATGGAGTGGTCATGTATTATCATAGTAACACAATAAGGCACTTGCTCGATCTTTTAACCTTGTACTTTAAAAAAACTTGTACATACAGAAATAACCTGAACATTTACCACAATCAAAGTAAAAAATACAGGAATGTTTGCCTAACTACTGTTCAGAAAAAACTTATTTAATAAAAGTAATCGTAATGCTATTCAAATAATACAAAAGCTACCATTCACCAGTCTTGGGACAGGAATGTTCAAATAAATATATTTTCTCCATTTTAAAATACTGACCTAATTTTTATTAACTGAATTACGAATCACAGTTTACTCACAAAATAAGTATAAATTAATATTTCATGTTTAAATTAATTAATATTTCATGATTAAATTATATTATAGACTGATTTCGATGTGGAGTCCATTACAATAGTTTTACAGTGTTATCAAATACATTTTATGCTACAGAATAATTAGAGAAATTATTTTTGTCTACATTAAATCAAAAATATATTATGTCACTTTTTCTTATTCACTTATTTCGGTTGTATAGATCCTAGTTTTGTTTAAGATTATAATTTGAATGGAATATAACTGATCGGTTAAAATTAAATGTCAACTACAAAGTCTATTAAATCGATTAAGTGAATAGTCGATTGAATCGACTAACTACTTACAATCGAGTAATCATGGAAGAAAAAGGACTATTTCAAGATGAAAATTATAATAACTTGGCATAAGCCAATACTGCTATCATGGGATCCACTATGCAGCCTTTTAACGAAAGGATGCACATAGTTTTCTTACATCTCAATAGATATAATTTTAAAGATGTTCATTGCTGCATAGTCACAAAATTTTCTAGTTACACTTATGAATATGGAACAGCAAAGTCAGAGACAATATAAACCTATTTCAAGACATATTTTTAAGGCACGGAGATAAAAGTTATCGCGTTTTTAATTTCCTAATATTCCATATTTTTCATTAATTTTATAAATAGTGAATTTATTTCATATAATATTGTAAATAGTAAAACTTGTTAGTAAGTCTGACTTTGCTATAAAAGTATGGTCGATTTGCCCATATATAAGGTGCTATAAAAATATCTGCCACGGCTGCAGTGGGAGATAGTATTGTGTTTATAGATTACAATAGTAAAGATAAATTATTGATTATTCGTCATATTTTTTTTCATACAAAAAAAATGTACGTATAAATTTGAATTGATTTATTAGTATAAAACCATCCCGTAGACTTGTAAGCTGTTACCGCACCGCACTGAATTCAATTAAAAAACGCCGGCGACGTTCATTCATACACTGTTGCCATTCTTATCAAACAATGCCGCCGTGCGCGGCGGCCACTCGGTCGTGAATTAACTGTTCCGGGGTACGAAAGTTCTTCACTATTGTAATCTATAAACACAATACTACCTCCCATTAAAGCCGTGGCAGATATTTTTATAGCACCTTATATAAATTATCTTAGTGACCTTCAATTATATTGCACTAATATACATCTAGGAACCTGTGAAGGCACGTTGAAAGCACTAAGTTATTCCTCAATCCAATAATCTATCTAATGTGTGTATTTTTTAAATTCAAATTCCTATGTTTGTGGGAATACTTTGCGATTTTACGACGACGTTTCTAAGTTTTCTATGTCCTCGTTGGAATGTGATATCTGAAATGAGAAAAAATATCATTATTAAAACAGACAAATGAAAAATAATAAATTGAGACGAGGGTCTCAAAAAATCCGTAGCTAATGATACTTATTCAGATAATGAACGAGAAATGATATATGGGATAATTGGGATATTTAAAGGGATTAAGCTTCTTACTTCGATGAAGAGATCGAATGTAACAATTCACTAAATATTTGGCTTGAGAGGGTGACTAAAAGAGTGATGAATATACATGTTGATGAAGGGAGAGGAAGGCCGAAGAAAAGATGTATGGTGTGAGGAATGATATGAAAGAGAAGGGAGTGAATGATAGCGTGACTGTTGACAGGGGAGAATGGAAGAAGAAAACGTGTTGCGCCGACCACAAGTAACATGGGACATGGGCAGGAAGATGATGATGATTTGGCTTGAGAGGGTGGCCATTTCGACACTTGAAAAGTCAAAAAAAACAAAATGGCGGACATTTGCAAAAAAAGTATGGCTGTTCTAATTTAAAAGAAAATGAGTCTATGACTGCGTCACTCTATTTAGTTAATTATCTTCCTGTGCGAGTCCCAATAAATACTTTTCCTTCCTTTCTTAAGGCTTAAAATGGTAGTATTAGTTACATTGTTACATACGTGTCTAACGCTTGCGTGCGTCGTGCGCGACGTACGTGGGCCCTCCATGTCGCGCCCACTCGCGCTCGAACTCATGCTCCAGTATCTCTGCGCCACGCTTGCGAGTGAGGCCGGTTTCTTCTAGGCTTAGCTCGCACATTTGCATGTCATCCACTCCTGAGGATTACAAAATATTTTATTAATAACATTTGAAACAAAGGTGTAAGATATGTCTTGCTGTTAAATATGAAATGAGTAAATCAAGTGATTCAGTCGGCTTGATGTGGGAGAAGCGGTGACGGACGCCTTGAATCTACATACCAGCTTGACGTGAAGATGGCTGATGGAAAGATTTGACCGAATGCTGGCCAAGGTTAAGCTAAAGGAACCAGGAACGTCCAAAAGCGCGTTGCTCAAAGTTGAGGGGAACACCCAGGTGAGGGATGCACACGGAATTGTAATGTATTGAAGAAGGAAAAGCGAGGCCTATACCCAGCCGGGGATGATTCCGGGCTAAAATGATGATGACACCATTATGGCTAGAAAGGTAACGAGTATATGTGAGTGACGAGATGAAGACGATGCCTCACCAGATTGCAGCAGCACGGGCGTCTTGTCGGGATGCAGCTCCATCTGCCGCGCCACGTACTGGCCGTCGAAGTGCGCGTACCACCAGCCGCGCCGCTCGGGCTCGCCGCCCGGCGCGCCGGCGCGCACGAAGGGGATGCGGAAGTAGCGGTGCCGCGCGCCCAGGATGTCGCCCTTCTGCGGCAGGCGCGGGGTCTTGGCTGCGGGACTCAACTACTCATTATAACACGTAAAAAAACGCTGACGAAGCCGAGAGGCACTTATAGTTCCAGTCATTGTGCACTGGATCATACTTTCTTAGGCTGTTCTAAAATCCATGAAGAATTTTAAGAAATAATAGTAATATACATGACCACAAAGTACTAAATATATAGTGAATTTCAGTTGCGGCTAGGGTAATCATCAGTTCAGATTTGTCCGGAAATGTCTGATGTCCGGCTTCTTGGCCCTCTCCATCCAAACTTTGTCCGACCTCGACATTTGTCCGGTTTTTTTTGTAAAGTAAATTCAGTTAATAAGTAGTGTAAAAGGAAAGATTAAAAAGTGAAATGACTTAATGTCCGGCTTTTTGTCAGGACTTTTTAAACGAAATGTTTACCCTAGTTGCGACTTATTAGAACGATAGCTTTCTAAGAAGTAGAACAATTATTGTATAAATATGAAGTAACATACCAGCATCCATGATGGACTGTGGCGCCCTCTCCTGGTCGTTCATGGTAGTCTTGCGCGCGTTCTTTGCCTTCCACGCGTGGTACACCTTCAGGCGACGGTGGAACTCGTGGCGGCAAGCCTGACATTCACATTTAGATAATTTTACTCTACACTTTTATAAAAGCCTACTCAACTCAATCTGAATTTTGTCGATCATGTAAATTTGTATGATAGGTTGTCGGTTGATCACAGTAAATTTGATTTGAGATTTGACTTGGTCAAGCTTTCGGAAACTAGATTTAAATGTTTGATTGAAATTGGTGTTATTAATCCTAGTAATATTAAAAAAGTGAAAGTTTGTATAGATGGATGGATGATTGTTACTTTTTCACGCAAAAACTACTGAACGGATTTGGATGAAATTTGGCACACAGACGGTTTATAACCAGGATTAACATATAGGATATGTTTTATACCGATATTCCCACGGTATCGAAACTTATGCGAGTGAAACCGCGGGGCACAGCTAGTTATTATTATAGTTGTAGTAAATACAAGACTGTCTTAAAAGTTTACATGACGTCAGAAAAACGCTGAAAGGACCAAAGTTGTTGCATTCTATCCACTGGTAGCATCAAGTAAGTCAGTTTTATTAAACCAGGTTAATGAAGATAAAATGAAATATACAAAGTAGATAACGATCATAATATTTTGCTCTTACCTCCAAAAGTTCAATATCACAAGAAGTATTGATAGTATCACGGAGTTCCGAGTACTTCCATTTAGACAGGTAGTACTTTTGCTTGCCTTGCATAGCTTGCTGCATCCTTACCCGTTCAGACCTGTCGTCCACGTAACAAAACGTCAATGGATAGCGAACATTGAAAGTTTTCATGTTATATTGTTAAACTAATGCTACTTAGTTTTATCATGCTACGTGCGGTGTGTTAATTATTATAGTGGTACATAAGTTGCTGGAGTTTATATTACAGTTGATATTGTGCATGCAATTATTATTATTTTTTTTATAACAAAATGGGCCAGCTCTTGAAATCGATCTCGCCTGGTGGAAAGGGAAGGACGAGGTCTATGATGGAACGAGCAAGCCCAGAAGACTATTTGACTCTTTCAAAATCATGTGACTTTCGAGATAAAAATTCTTGGGATTGGGAGCTAACAAGATAAGTTCTGCCGATGTATTCTGCGTGAAAACTAAGATGAAGTGAGCTGTCATTCCACCTGATGACACTTCTGACAGCTCACTTCAAACTCATTTCACCTAAGTTTTCACGGTGAGATTTTTACAGAATAGACCGGCTGGACGTATTTGTTAATCCAGTGTCGTCAAATGCCACATTTTATTCAAATAGCACATATCAGAAGGTCAATTCTCGTAATTAAAAACGTTCAAAGTCTAGTCGCAGTGTCATCGCGGCGACAAACAAATGTTAAAAACTTCTCAAAATGTAGAGAAATTTGAGGTATTTTGGACAGATTGTTGAGACTTGAGTTCAGACGGTGAACGTTCTTAAAATTACGAGAATTGCCCCTCTGAAGTTAACAACATTTCACTTTAACCGTATGATTGTAAAAGAGTCAACACTATAATAATACAAATCAAGCTTTATTCCATAACCGCTTAGTCTTTTATACTGACATGTATAAATGTCTGTCGATTTTTTTGTACAAATTATCCAACACGCGTGCATCGTCGTTTTCTTCAAACCTCATTTTGAGACATTTATTCCCCATAGTTCACAGAAACCTTAGTTTATGAAACACAGCTCAAATAAGACTATAAACTAAATAGTACATTAAATAGTAGTTGAATTAATATAACAAATCACTAAGATACAGTTAACAACACTAAGACTGCGTGCAGAAAGTTCAAGTAAAGCAGATAGCCGATGTTAGTAGTTAGTTCGTTATCAGTGGAAGTGGTCCTCTTTCAATTATAAGTGTTTATGAGTATATGCTAGCACTCTATTGGGTTGTGGCCATGGCTATTATAAGTATCTACTTCTTACAGCCGTCTAAACACAGGATATTCAACTCTATAATACGGCCACTAAGGGACTAACCACATTTATTCAGTTCCGTTCAGCTTTTCTCTATAGAAACCAACGATTTTGTATGGAACGCGTACGCATCCGTTCAGCTTTACGGATGCGTACGCATTCCGTACAAAAGTGTGGTTAGTCTCTAAGCTGTTGCACGTACACACGGCTACACATCAAGCTATGCAAAACCAGTATAGGCTGACCATTCATTGTGTGAAAATATCATACAAAGTGAGGCCAAGACAAACTGGTTTTGTATAGCTTGACGTGTAGCCGTGTGTACGTAAAAATATCGCGGCGGTATTTTTTCGCGCGCTGGATTTTCAACGCACTGCTTTACACCGAGCGTTAAAAATCCAACAGTGTGGTTTGTTGTCGCGCTGGGATGCGCTCTGTTGGATTGTCAATGCTCGGCTCAACACTGAGAGTTGAAAATCCAGTGCGTAATAAAATCCCGCCACGATAGTTCTGCGCTAAGAGGTCGTCAGGTTTCTATGTTTTTTCCCCTTCAAACTGACTGGTTGCCTCGTTTATTTAGTTGTTAAAAGCGCCAGTGCTAATTTTGACGTCCTGTGTTTAATCAGGCAAAGCGCTAGTTTTGTGTTAGGAATATCTCAGTTGGATTTATGTCCAGTTGATGGCAATAGGTTCACCAGCTCTTACATGAGACTAAAAGTTAACTAGCGAAATTTGTGTATACTCCCGTACCTTACATTTACATTCCCTTTAAAAAAACAATGGCCGTCGGAATCGGCATTCCCGTAGAGAATTAAGAAATAAATTTCAAAGAGACTACATCTACACTTATAGAAATGGACTACGATTTGATGCTATCTAAATACAGGGCGTTATTGACAGCCCTCCGCAAACTGATAGGGTGGCTTCAGTACATCATATTAAGATGACCGGTACATGTAATTCTTTCAGGAACATTAAGGGAATCCAAAAAACCAGATTTGTTTTATTACCTCACACGCAACGTATCGTTACCGTGGCAAAACGCACGTAGCGGACGGCAGCGCAGCGAGCTTGAGCGAGGCTGTTTTCAGCTGTTTTATTTACATAAATGGAGTGTTGCATACAGAGAACGTAATTATACATTGAAATAAAGGAATATCAGCAGAAAAAACGGCATAATTTTTTTTTTCCTGAGAAAATTTCCAGTGGGATATGATTCAGAATAAGGAGCTGAATCAATCCTGTGTTTTTGTGGAGGGCTGTCAATAACACCCTGTATATTATACATAATTGAAAGAGGGCCAAATTCGGAGCGTGCGAAAGAGAAATTCGTTAGTTCTGTCTCACTCAGTACCTGTTCAATTTATTCTCTCCATTCATTGACTCCATGGTAGGGAAACTGTGCGAACATATCACAATATTACTTATACGCTAGTTGAAGTCGGACATCCGGGAATGGTAACACGTTTTAGTAGTATTTATATCAATTTAATTTTAATTTTTTTATAATTGTGTTTTGTCGTTACAAATTATTGAGAATGTCCAATTTACTATTTCAAAGATATCGTTATCGATAAGAAATACCTATAGTTTAGCTTAGCATCTTGTTCATTTTTGTAGTGGTAGCAAAAAAACCACTTGTATGTGTTTGCGTCAACAGAATTACTCAGTATTTGCTAAAACTTTGCAATAAATATTACTAAAACATTTTATCCATTCAAATCGTAGTGTAAAGCTATATACAAGAAGAAACTTCGCAGACCGGTGCTCTCGATGTCGTATTGTACAGTGAGAATACTGTTTATAATTATAATTTATAGATAAAATTGTTTTTATAAAGTACACGTTGAAATTGCCTGAAGAAACATAATCTATTCAAAAGTTTAGAAAAAAAAAATCTGATAATAAGCAAATAATTATATGTTTACTTAATTACTTGATTGTCTGACCTTTGGTCAGATGCCAATCTTTGATTCACCATAGCTCAATACAATGAAAGTATATTGATCTACAGTGAGCCAACAACAAATTAATTATAGATATCATAGTCTAAGGGCTGTTCTTCAGAACGATACCCAAACATTGCATAGATCAAATCTTATGCTGGCACTTTTCTTGGAGTATTTATCAAAATATTAGCATTACTAGGGCAATGCAAAATAAACCCTACCGTGACTGAAATAAAGTTAATTTTGTTTTAACGAAATTAACGCAAATGTTTGCGCCGATATGCCAAGTGAAGTGCCAACATTACAGATTATTATGAAATCTGTTAGATTTGAGTCAAGATCAATATTCGAGTACAGTCCTTTTATAGTTATTTCACCTCTGACGGCAGCAACACAAAAGCAACTGTATTGTAACGATTATAAAGATCAGTATGATTTTGACCGTGATGCAAAAACAGAGGTAAAATAACTGATAGGACTGTAAAAGTCAATCGGCCGAAGTGATAAAACCCTGATGGTTTTAATAGTATTAGTACATACCTGCGCAACTGAGGCGGAGAACCTTCCACGTGTCCATTAGTCTCCTTAGCCAGTCGCACTGCCATTTCATGGTCTCGTCGCTCTTGTTCTAACCTATTGATATAGTGGGAAATACTTTTGTTATTCTTTTTTCTAGTTATAAATAAAGAAATATAAGTCTGCCTCTCTACATTATGTGAATATGTACATAAACAATAATCATCATGAGGAATATTGTCAATGTTCATTCATTATATTTTTAATAAATAGGCAGTGTTTGTAGAGAATCTAATCATTGCGCTAGACAGGATTGATTTTTCCATCTGGAAAGGGGACTAGAATTAATTCTATTTTACTGTAATTTTTGACGTTCAAAAGTGCCTTTTATGCGCCTATTTAAAATAAATGCTTTGACTTTGATATTATTAACAGTTAGACTATGTTGGCCATTCTGTTGACACAATCCCTTTATACAAAGTCGAATGCTGTTTTTTTTTGTCATACCACCACTTTTTGTCATTTATTTTTTTGTTGATGTTTCATATTTATAACCAAGTTCTTCACATTTTACCGTCCAATGGGCATGCGAATATTATACATACAGTTTCAGATTAACATAGGTACTTAATTGAGAGCATAATACTTACATTAAAAAAAAAGGCCAAACATAAATATTATTATTTCTGTGCTAGTGCTGTGCACTTCTGTAAGTGACGAGCTCACAATTCCTAAAACCGTATGTGATTTTTGTTTATGTATGTCGTAGTGAGTAAGTCGTTGAAGTGCCATATAAATAAATAAATAAAAAAAAAGTCAAACGGAGTAAAAGTATGTCAAACCATATTAATATGTCAATCAGAGTAATAATACATATTATGTCAATCAGCAAGTGATTCATCATTAAGAAAGCAGTCAATAGCGCCCTTTTAAATTGTAATAGTCAATTTTTTTTATAATATTCGGTAATTTGTTATAAATGCGAGGGGCAATACCAACAAAATCTTTTCTGCATAAGTGCAGTTTTACATAGCTGTAACAGTCCATAGGCCGTAAATTGAACATAAAGCAATGTAGGTATACCTCTCTCTGTTCTCCTGGTCAGCTTTAGCGGCTTCTTCCATTTGCTTCTGCATCTTGAGTGCGGCGATACGATCCTGTTCCTCTAACCGTAATCTTTCTACCTCTTCGGCTTTGCGACGCGACTCCATTTCTGCTTTACTGTAAGTATTATAACGAAACGTTATTTATATCAGGATTATGTAGGGCCTAGCATAGCACGGAAGCGCAGAGTAAAAATAATGTAAATTAGAAGGTTTTTAAAATTGAAAAATACTCGTTTTGCTCACGAATTCCTTTTTATTTGCAGTTGGTACTTGTTGCAAAAATTTAAACCAATTTGCTGTAGAATAGTTGTCTTTTCGATTTAGAAATCGTTCAAATCATTTACGTTATGTTTACGTCGCGTGTTCGTGCTGTGGCCTCAGGTCAATAATTATGTGTATGTGTTATTAGCAACAAATCATAGACCTTGATTTTTTTGCCAGGTTTAATATCAAGTTATGATAAATAGGTCAGTAACATCTACTGTTCAATTTCGCCACACTACCAACTGGCCCTGTGGCGCAATGGATAACGCGTCTGACTACGGATCAGAAGATTCCAGGTTCGAATCCTGGCAGGGTCGCAAATATCTTTTTGTTTTTTTTCTAGCATTTTACGATTAGGAATGATTTTCTAGAAACTTTTTTTTTTTATGATAAATAATAAAATTCTTAGAATTTTGAGTTCTGCCAGGTTCGACTCCTGGCAGGGTCGCAAATATCTTTTTGTTATTTTTCTACAATTTTACAATTAGAAATATTTTTTTTTAGAAACAATTATAATAATTAAAGATAAAATTATTAGATTTTTGTGTTCCTCTGTAAAGTAGCAATCCTAACAGAAACAAATACTTCTTAATTGTTTGTAACATACTTGTCATATTTTTAACCATAAAAAAAGGAAGATTTTGCTATTGTTAGATGCATAATGTAAGATAAATAAAATTCACAAATTAATTTTATATTGCCGTCTGGACTCAGTCTCAGACTCTTGGGTTCGATCATTATACGGAACTTCAGTTTATTTGCTTTTATCAAGGAGTATTGTTTGTTTATTTTACTTCGGCCAGTGTTATTTACGGGTTGTACTCAGTCTGCGTAGCAACGGGATAGTGAAAGCCAACTTATAAAAAAAACTTGAGAGGTGTCAAGGGACACCCGGATGGAACGAAGTTCAAAGAGAGAGAGAGAGAGAGAGAGAGAGAGAGAGAGAGAGAGAGAAACGCGCGCGCCGCACGGCTTACAACTATAGCAAAAAGTGTCGTTCCAACTTTTGGTCTTAATTTTTTCCGTCTAGCCTCCTTTCGTAACGCGCGATAAGGAACTTCGTTCCAAAAACTTACAGTCTACGATGTTCCTCCTCTTGCTTTATCCTATCCTGTTCACGTTTCTTAGCCTCTTCAGCAGCCCGCATTTCAGCTTCCATCTTACGCAACCTTTCTTGTTCATCTCTGAAATTAGTTAATAAGTTTGATACGAGACCATGTAGTACTAAAGTTTTGTGTAGTGTTCACTTACTTACTGTATTTATGAATATGAACTAGAATCGCGTGACATTCAATTTAATAGGTACTGCTAATGTAGATAGTTAGTTGTAATAATTATAATAGTTATACCTAATAAGAAAGTTGGATATTTAATTCTTACATCTAATTACACTAATTACATAAGTTAAAGAAAAATTTATACACTTAACTCACAGAACTCGACATGATAGTCATCCATTCGTCAAATTCGTCACAAACACGTCACAGAATAAATTAACTCACCTATTCTTCTGGTCAACCATTAGTTTTTGTAGTGTAGACATTTGTGTTTCGATGTCTTTGGTCAGCTTTGTGTAGAGCTGGTCGATTTCTGCGCGTGTGATGTTTTGATTGGACTGTAAATTAAAGTAATTAATTAAATACAATAAGCGGCAGAAAGGAACTATTTCCTAATGGCCCATTACTATGAGGGTTTTATATCAACACATAAAGAGTTTTTATTTGAATTGCTCATGTTTTATTTCGAAGACTACAACTTAGTTTGCACTTAATCTAACTTGCCAGTGGCACCGATTCTCTTGTTCACAAACTAAACTAAATTTAAGTTCAGTGCATCTTTTTCTTTCTATTTCATTAAGAAAAGGACAGAAGATAAGTGTAGTCCTGTCAAATTAGACAGCGCCTGACGTAAATTGACGTATTTTTAGTAGCCATGTTTTTAATCACGTCTAAACTTGCTATGGAGTATCTTAATTTGACAGGACTAAACTAATATTTATCTTCTTTCCTTTTCTTAATAAAATAGAAAGAAAAAGATGCACTGCATTTATTTTAAGTTTAGTTTGTGAACAAGGGAATCGGCGCCATTATTGTCCCACTGAAGGGCAAAGGCTTTCCTCTCCCATTTCCACACAGTTCTGTCTTGTAAGTGTGCATAGTAAGGGATTAAAACTACTCAAATACGGTGTCATCTCTAAAGTTAAAAGTTTTAAGGTGCTTTTAAAATGACCTCGTTGAGAGGCGAAACTGAAATGCTAATTTTTTTACAACATGAGCTAATTTCATACAGGTGTAAGGTGTAAGGGACATTCGACACCGAAGCGCAAACTGTCACGAATTCAGGACATGATTCTTCTTCGAAAATTTTCTTAAGTTATTGGAAAAACTGCTATTACATGCATACATTTTGATTTTGTAGGTATTGCACTTTTTTTATAACCGACCATTTTCTACGCTGGAGTGTCCTGAATGTGCTGAATTCATGGTAACCGTTTGCGCGCTGATGTTCCTTACACCGTTATAGCTCACGCTGATACGAGAAGGTAAAGTCCACAGTTCTCACCTTTATAGTAGCACAAGCATTTCTAATAGAATTCCTCAAGTTCTCGATATTCCTCTGCGCACTGTCCTTCTCTTTCTTCAACTGTGACGTCACGGACTCCATATCCTTGAGGTTGTGTTGCAACGCGTTGATCTTGGCGATGCCTTGGTACCGAGGGCGGTGCTTGCGACGTACTAAGTGACCGCGAATGGTCTTTTGTAAGAGGATTAGGCATTCTCGGCGGTAGACGATCTTGTTCTTTACTGTTGAGAGAAAATTGGTTTGGATTAGTAATGATTAGGGAATGAATTCCTGGGTGGGGTTGAAGACTTAATGCTAACAAAGACACGGGTGACAAAGCAAAATTTATCATGGAGCCTATAGCCGAGATCTATGATAAATCGTCAGTAACATCCCTGCCCAATTTTGTATATCAGAAAAGTGTTTTACGCGCATAAAACGCGTATACTAGGGGTCCAATTTGCACGTATTTTGCGCGTAAAACGGCGACGGATGTATTGGCTCTCAGTATCTCTACTACGTGCGAGTTTATACGCGTTAAACGCTTTACTTTGACAGGCAAATAGTGTCGAAATCGTAATACATTATACGTAAACTACTCACATTTGATAATGGACAGGACAGCGAAGATGGACTTCCTCCAGCGGGACTTGACGAGCCAGGAGAGCACGGCGTCCACGATGGACTTCAAGTTGTCCGGGTCCGACTTCATCATAGTGTCGAACTCGGAGTACTTGCCCGGGCGGAAGAACACGCGGGTGACACCGAACTTGTAGTCTTTGTCTGAGAGACCGAGACTGTGGACTATGGCCTGGAAAATGGAATAATATAATAGGTAAGAATTTAAGGCTTGCTAATTGAGTTTTATCAGTTATCCAGTATCAAGACCTCCAAAGAAAAGTTGGTCATGTGTTGTGGTATAATATTCCGTAGGTATTATTCAGAAGGTAGGTAGGGTTTAGAAATATAGCGTACCATTATGCGGGGTGTAAAAAAAAATGCTGATTTATTATTATGTTCTGTGTCAAATCTTTTGATTATACAGCGAATACAGAAGCCCGGATAGGTTAGTTTGGGCAGACGTATTCTTATTAATTTTATTGGACTTTCAAAAAAAGGCCGTTATTTTTTACCGTCTAGTAATTTAACAAATAACATCTCAATAACAACCTCTCAGCATCCAAATACCGTCTTCCTTTTCGGCTTCCGTTTTCGTGTACTCACCTCACAGAACAACTTCGCCGATAGTTTGTGCAGCTTCTGCGGCAGATATTTCTTGTACATCTCGTGTAGATCATTGAAGGGCGCTCGTGAAGGGTAGCCATGCTCCATGAGCTCTAGCACGGCGATAGTTCCCGAACACTCCAGTTGAGTTAGTACTAGAGAACCTTCAACCTCGCGACCCACCATGCGGGAGTTTGGCTTTATGCAACGGACGAAGTTTGTGCCCTGAAAAGTAAGTTATGTTAAGAGATCAGAAATAGCAATATCCTGTTTTTCTCTCTCTTTTCTTTGAGGGTTTTAAAGCCTCGATAGAATTGCAGGATAAATCATGATATACAGGCAGTACGGGCACATTTATCTCAAATAGACCTCTTCCATTTCAGAAAAGTGTCCTAAACTGCAAATGTCAAATTTTGTGCTGTCAAAAAACTGTACTGCGTTATCAGCTTATCAGTAACATATGCGATGGGAGTCAGTTGGTCACGAGCACTGTTTTAGGACAAGATAAGGTGTGTACTAGGCCTGCGATTCTTCAGGATGCCACGATTTATCCTGATATCCTGAAGAATCAAAGGCCTGCTATGTAAACTTTGTAGCATTTACGCTGACATGAATTGAGGGATCAGCAGTACGATTCTGTAACCATCTCACCGTGAAAACTTAGGTGGAGTGAGCTGTCATTCCAATTAATGCTAGGAATTGACACTATCGACAGTTCACTCTAAGCTCACTTCACCTAACTTTTCACGGTGAGATTTTTACTGAATCGATCGGCTGTAGCGGTATCTACAACAACGCCACATGCGAACAACGCGTCATACTGACGTTACGCAAATCTTGCATCTCGCAAGCAGAGTTTACCACGCAATTAGCATAGATACAATTTCCCAACATCAATCGGTGGGCAGTTGCCCGCCAGACACAACACCTGTCTGGTCGGAGGATCCTCCCTTTTCTATGGAGGATGAGTGAACTTTACACCCTGTTCCTCATACCTCTATAGATCTTAGACTGTTAAAAATGTTATAACAACTCACATTCTCCTTCAATTTGTCCATCAACTGCGACAGTTGCGCTTGGAACTTTGCGCCCACGGAGATAAAGTTGAGTTTCCCTTTAGCGTTGTTGTTGTCGGTGTTCTGGAACAGTTGCTGCACTAGCTTGCTGTTCGACTCTTGGATCAGGAATTCTAGGGACGCGTGGAGGGCGTCGTTGTTCTTCTCTATGAATTGGTTCTGTGGAGGTTAAGGGTTTGGTTTAGTTTTGAGTTGGCGAAAAGCGATCACAGAAGCGATGTTAAGTGTGTTGGTAATTTGCTTAAATTTTAGTTTTTTTTTTTTTGTAATTTGGGTGTCGTATGATTATGTATGGTGATACCAGAATTGTATAACGTTTATGTTATTAAATTCCATCTACGCACTTTTTTTTTACCAATATTTGCAAATCAATTGTTTGATATTTGGCAGGGGGCTTATTGATGACAGACATGATCTTTTGTTGTTTAACGGTATACTTAAATATTTGTAAAATGCCTGGATCGGAACTCATCTATTAATAGGCAACCGTTTTGCTAAGCACAAAGATGATAAAAACATTACAACAGGGAAAAAAATATGCGATCTTGACTTCTATGGGGTAATTGCGTAAGAAACTTACGATGCGTTTTATTTTAATCTATTCTATACTTATAATAAATCTGTAGAAGTGAAAATTCTGTACATTGAAGATATCAAAAAAATAAATGGCGGGGGGTGTTACTAGACCGACACCGAAACCTAAAAGGTGATTAAAAAAATTTTTGTCTGTCTGTTTGTTCAGGCATCACGCAAAAACTACCGGTTCGATTACGATGAAACTTGGTATAATTATTCATTATTATCCTGGGCACCACACTGGGTACTTTTTATCCCGGAAAAGTATATACAATAAAAAACAAACTTAATTTTGCGGTTCGATCTCTAGACCCGATTACTGCGCCAACCGCAAATAATAAGTTTGTCGTAGGTTACGTCACCCGCAGTGGAGTTCACTAAGGTTGTGCTCTAAATGTAGTGCTGAAAGTTGAATTTGGCTTGCACCGTTCGCAGCACACGCGTGGCGCGCGGCCGCTTCGGATCGCTACCGTATATAAGGACATTTTTTGAACTTTGATTTGAACGGACGTGTCGAGTGGCGAGCGTTCGTTCTTATTTTAACTGCTACTTGCAATTCTAAACCGTGCTTTTCAGTGCGACCTTTTCATTCCTTTTAGTTTTTAGAGTTATTTAGGTTTATTTTTATAAGTCGTAGGTATAGATTTTAATTTTAAAGTATAGGTAGTATATTTGATAGTGTACGCAGTGACCGTAGGTTATTTTATAATACTGTTAGGTAGGATTAGTCATTCGTATAGATATTAGTTATTATGGAATTTGCTTATTTATTGAGTTAAGTTATCATCAGAAATAGGTTTATTTAGGTAGGTAGGTATTTTATTTTCTGTTATTGAGTTTTTTTTTATTAGGTAGGTACTTAGGTAAGGATATCATATAGGTACCCTCTTAATCACCACTAATGAGACACAATTGGTTTTCTATTGTAATTAGCCACAAAGGGCCCGCGAGATAGATGGCATCCTGGGGAAGCACTGCATACATTTTATCCTGTTGGCACGTTCCCGTGGAATAATTTCCGACATCCACGCGGGCGAAGCCGCGGGCAGAAGCTAGTAATAAAATAACATTGATTGCCTGATTTACGCTGTCGAGCAGACGAATTTTTCAAACATATGAGCAATCTTTATCAAAATCATCAGATTAAGATTGAATGCATGTTACGCCATTGATGTGCTGACGTTGACAAATCATCAAAAATACGTAGCAAACATGATCGACAGAGGTTATTAAAATATTGACCGTATTATAGCAGACGGCGCCAGCAAAGTGTCGCAACAAGAACCCTTCATCATCGCGCAGCGTGCGGTGCGCCTTCAGGCGAGACGCGCGCGGGACTTGCAGTCTGGAACAAGCACATACATTCGTGGTGACAGCCTCTGTATTATATATTTATTTTGCACAACATTAAAAATTTAGGGCGCCTGAGATAAACCCATCATCATTGATAAATGATTTTATTTTGTAAGTAGGTTTGTACAAACACTTTTACACGTCAATCATATTTTAAAACTAGATGAGGTCGGCGTTTCCTATCTGACTAGTCTGAGAAGAAAGGCCGAAACAAACTCAGACGTCACAGTCTCTTTTAAAGTCCAGACATAATCTTTGGTCAGATCATATGAAGACCATGTAAGTCGATGTCTGAGATGGTCTTTTGAGGAAAGAACCACACAGATTGAGAGGATCTGTCCAGTCAGTGCACGCATTTGTCAGAAATTGTGCAGCTCAACTCAAAACTTAAGGAGCTCAACGATTCGACGAACAATACCAAAGAAAGGACATTTGGGTAGGCCACATATAGTCATGAATACCCTTGTTTTACGTTACCTGTTATTATTCACAGACAGTTGTTTGTGTACGGAATGTGTAAAGTGGCCGAACTCAGGTTTTGGAAGCTTTGATTCTTCGTCCAGCAAATGGAAGATACCGTGGTTCTTGCTCTCGATTAAATCTGAAGGAATAAAGTAAAATTTGTATAGTTATATTTGTTCGGATGGTTAACGCAAATGCGAACATTAGATACAAGTCCGGAAGGTAATGCGGCCGTCATATAGCGAGACGGCCAGCCTGTAAGTGTATCCTGACAAAACCTACAGCTCAGTGAAAAATTATGTGAATATGATTCCTATATTTTTGCTTTAAGGTAGTTGGAGAAACACTATAAAGTTTTATCGACTGAAGTCTGACAAAACACTATTCTAATTTCTTACAACGGAATACATTGTTTTATTTTATGTTGTTGTATTTTTTTTTTCTTCTCTGGGTTTAACTCTCTTGCTTTATAAGAATAAAGCTTATTCGATAAAATTACTTACCAATACAATCTTGGTTGTCCACGAATCTGATCTCGGGCACGTTCAGCCCCTCACGCTTGTACAACTCCTGTTCGTTCTTCAGAATGCGCTCGTTGAAGAACTGCTGCAGTTTCTCGTTGCAGTAGTTGATGCAGAACTGCTCGAAGCTGTTCATTTGGAAGTATTCTGTGGGAGAGGTTTATCTTATGAATTCTTCTAGATGATTATTTTTCTTCTCAAATTTTTCAAAACGGCCCGTTTTGGCATTTGAGAATGCGTTCTTGACATCTGTCAGTTTCATACAAATGAATACGTGTTTTGCGAATTTGATCCTTATTAACTACTAGAACTGTCAATGTCAAAACGGGCCTTTTATTTTTTTGACAACTTTAGCCTCTGGGCGATTACTTTTACGTTCGTGCTATTTCGGAAATACGAAGATTACCGAAGCGTATAGCTGGTTTAACTGTACGTAGAAGTGATAAGAACGAAAAAATAAATATATGGAACAAAAGCACCCTGAAACTTTAATTAAATATTTTAACTTCGATCAATAATAGTACTAGATTAAGGATCAGGAACAAAAATCAGTCGCTCAAGTGGCCACGTTTGCACACACGTAAACATCTACATTTCTTAGAAAAACGTTTAATAATATTAATAACTTCAGTTTATTATTTATAAACCTTAATGCTTAAACATAAAGTTTAATTACCATTGCAAAATATATTTAAAATGTCGCTTGAAAATTAAAACATTCTATTTTTAAATTTTCAGTCATTTATTCTAAAATGAAACTTAAAGTCTAAGTGATAAGGTTAAAAACATACTAATTTGAAATAAGACCACAAAAGTACATGTGGTCTTATTTTTCGGGCCGTTTTTGAAGCGCTTATCGGGAATCTAGTACTATCATTGATCGAAGTATTTTAAGGTTTAAAATCAGTCAAAATATGAAAATAATAATGTTTTAAACTCACCGAAGCCTGCGATATCGAGCACTCCGATGTAGTAAGCGGACGCTTGGAAGGGAATGCTGGTGTTGATGCGATGTACGATGTAGTCGAACAGGCGACTGTACACGGCCTTCGCGAGCGCGTCGCGGGCGTTGTTCGCTTCGTACGTCTTTAGAGGTACCCTGGGTAGGAAACATAACGGCTTTATTATTTTTTCTGTATTATTTTTAGAAGATTTTCGAAAGGAAAGCAGAGAGAAAAGACTATTTTTCTTTTTTCGTATTTTTTTGATGATGTTCTTATAAAAAAGATTTTCATAGTTTCATTTTGTTCCAGTGTGTTTGTTAATCACCAATTCTATACATTTGTCAAAACTTTTTTTTCAGTTTGAAATATTCTTACAATTCACGATAAATCATTTTTTTTACTACATGATTTTGCAAATGTTTGCAGTAGGTATTTACTGCTAATGTATTAACCTTGTAAGTTATTATGAAATTATGCTTTTGTCATTGTATGTAACAATGTAAATGTTATGGAATTTTGAACGTTTGCAAAACGCAGCGTCCGTAGCAAATAAGCGCGCGCCCTCACATGATGGCGGTGCCCTTGAGCCCGCCGCGCGAGCTCTGCATGAGGCGCGACACCAGCGCCATGCGCAGCTCCCCCGCGTCGGCCCCCAGCAGGCCGGCCGCGGCCGCCAGCGCGGGCTCCGACGCGGGCGACACGCGGCACCCGCCGCGCGCGCCGCTGTCTTCTTCGAACTGCACGTTGCCGAGGTGTAGAACAGCTCCTACTACGGAATAAACTGCTTTCTTCTCTTCTTCCGTGAGTCCGACGCGGGATAAAGCCTGGGGAATTTTTTTTTTTACATATTTGCATCATTTCAGTCCGTTTTACACATTTTTTTTAAGTTGTACTTCTCATAATGTACAGTCACGAGCAAAAGTATGTATACACTCGGCTTTATTCAAAAGCGATTTACTCCTTTATTTTTGAATGAAATTTCATGTTGTTACGAACATAGCATTTTCGAACCCATAGGTTTATGTAATGTGTCGTACTTCAACGTTGCATTCGTTATTTCACGAAAAAATCACATTTGAAAGTTGTCAAATGTTGGCATATTGGTGCTCGTGACTGTACGTCTTAAAAATGGGATAGACAACAAAATATATTATTAGAGTCTATCTAGTATAAATATTAAGCATCAACCCTCCAAGCTCCGAAAGATTGAGAACCAAAATAATATGATACAGAAGGTCCTTACCACATAATTTGTCTACTGACAATAGACTACATGTGAATCATAATCGCGTGTATATTTCTGAACAATCCACCACCTGCAAACAAAAGACAAAACAAAACATGCTAACTTATCAACTACAGAATGCTTTACCTGATTAAGCCTTCCAAAGTCCTCCACATCATCAAGTATAGGGTCTCGTAGACCACCTTTAGCTTGCTGCTGCTTACTCTTGCAGTTGGCGGCGATTTTCTTCTCAGAGTTGACAGTCGTGAAGTATTGGGTGCAGCCATTCTTTAGATACTGTTGACAAAAATAAGTCAATTATTTAGGTGATTTTGTTAGTGAATATAAACTATTACATTTTGAAACTTAAGAAAGAAAAAGTATTTATTGCGACTCGTACAGGATCATAAATTAAACTAAACACAGTTAAAAATAAAACAAATTATATAAAAAAGTAAAAAAAAAAAAAAGCTGAAGCGGGCCCCGCCATCGTGTCATGATAAATTGGGTGTTCTTTTTTCGCTATTCAGTTGGTTCGATTGGTTTGATTGTTTTTTTTTTCAAACGTTTGTAAAACTAAATGTAGTTTTACAAACGTTTGAAAAAAAAAACAATCGAATGTATCCTTTGAGTAAATATTGGCAACATAATTATCATCACCTTGTCTATACAGTAATGCTTTATTGTAACACAACTGTTAAACAATATCTTCAGTTCAGATAATACAATCGGAAAACAATGATTTTATTTATCAAACATTGAGTGAGAGTTTTAAGATGATGTCTTCAGCGTTTCTTGTTTTTCTTATGTCATTGTTTTCTAAACAGATGGACACCTTCAGACATCTGCATCACCGAAAGGTTTGCCGATGCATAAGCAATTAACCGTTATTCAAATATAGGGAAATTATTTCCCACCCGACAATGATCTACATTTTGGTATTTTATAATTAATCAAATATATCTCAACCAGATATAGGGGAATATAATCCCACCAAAAAAAAAAAACATTATACTATGTTTTTTTTCATACACACCAACTTAAAGGAAAATGAGTCTTTTTAACCGACGACAAAAAACGGAGGAGGTTCTCAAGTCGACGCATATACATATATATATTTTTTTTTATGTTTGACCAAGCTTAACTTTTTCAGTGTAGTTCGGTTTTGATAATTCTTGTTTTACTGGAAAGGGTATACGTTATACCCTTTCCATTGTATACCCCAAAGTTGGTCACATATAAATTTGAAAAAAAAAATCCAACTCTTAGTGTGAGAAAATAGGGGTGATTTATTGTTCACTCACAGATTTGAATGCTGAGTAGTGTATTAATACTCTACTCAGTGCCACATATGCCTGCCCTTTGGCAAACAATTAGTAGATTATAGCCACAAAAAATTATAAAATAAAAACATTTTAACAAAAAAATTAAACCACCGAAAAACTGAAAAGCCAAATATAATAAACCTTTTTTATTTAACCTTAATAACTAAGTTCTTAAACTAATGTAAGTATACCTAAATAATTTTCAGTCGGCGCCGTTTAAAAAGGCAATTTAGTGATCTTCGTTTATTGATTGTTTGGCGCCGACTCCATTACTTAGGTTTAAGAACTTAGTTATTAAGGTTAAATAAAAAAGGTATATTATTTTTTGCTTTTCAGTTTTTTCGACGGTTTAATTTTTTTGTTATTCATTATAAATACTCATTTTCCTGTAAGTAAACCCTCGGTGAAACCCGTGCCCTTTAAGCCGGCACAGCATTTTCTATGACATGTTTTATTGCACCTTAATTACATGTTTTTATTGACACATTACGTTACATATGTACTGTTCATTTGGCAAGGTGACTGCAAAATGACTTTGGAGGATTTTAATACGGTCTGTTGCTCTCATCGTAAAATATTTATTATTTCAATTACCACCTTTTTGGATACAGTAGATTAATTATTTACGTATCAAGGAAGATCATCTTGAGTTACTTAGTTATTTTTAATGATTACTAATTGAATTATGTTTACTTGGCAACATGAAATATTAATTACCAAATAGTACTTTCAACTCCATATAAGACTTCGTTTTCTACGGTATTCACTTCTAAAAGCGTAGTATGCCAAAAAATATGTGCGAGGATTACTACAGTTGTGACTTGAGCAAGACAAGATTTATCATGGCCGGTCTATACTTGAACCATATGGTGACATAAGGCGAGTGTGAATGAGTGTACAGACGCCAGCAGGTCAAGCTACCCGAAACTGTCAAATTTTCCCAATCAACCTTGAACCTTAATGCTTAGCGATAAAGTTGAAAATCTATTAAAGAAATTTGTCAGATTGTAGTAACTTGAAGTGCTGGCGTCTGTGCATGCGCGAAAGTTCGGAGACCCTTGTTCAGACCGGCCATGATTCATCGGCCGTCATTAATATTAGTTACAGTATATTATCAACAACTTTTCACCAACTCAAAAGACCATTTCAGACACCATGGTCTTCACATAATCTGACCAAGATTATGTCTGGACTTGAAAAGAGCCTGTGACCTCTGAGTTTGTTTCTTGCCTTTCTTCTCAGAGTAGTCGTAGTAGTAAACGCCGACCTCATCTATGTTTTAAAATATTATCATGATTAACGTGTTTTTACTAACCTTACAGAAAAACTTGAGAGGTGTCAAGGGACACCCGGATGGAACGAAGTTCAAAGAGAGAGAGAGAGAGAGAGAGAGAGACAGAGAAACACGCGCACTCCGCACGGCTTACAACTACTTATAGCAAAAAGTGTCGTTCCAACTTTTGGTCTTAATTTTTTCCGTCTAGCCTGCTTTCGCAACGCGCGATAAGGAACTTCGTTCCAATAAAATCATGTATCATTTACTTACCAAATAATCATCAGGCTTGGTGATCTTCAACGCCGTCCTCAACTCCTGGGGAGCTCCGGCACACAGCAGATAGAACACATGGTAGTTCCTCTCCTCCGCACTCTGGGTGCATATCCTGGACTTCTCCAGCAGGTAGTGGGAAATATGACCCCCCACCACTTGGTACTTGCTGTTGAAGTGAACCTCCATGAACTTGCCGAATCGAGAACTGTTGTTGTTGCGAGTTGTTTTCGCGTTGCCGAATGCTTCGAGGATTGGATTGGCTGTGGAAGAAAAGTTGGTGTTGAATGCAAGTCTGATAGTAGTTTTGCTGCAAACTAGCTGTTGCCCGGGACTTCGTCTGCGTGTATTTTGAATTTCATAATTTTTTTATACAAATATCCAGGATGAAAAGAAGGGGATGTCCTCGAGGTCCCAAGCTGCCTAACTGTCAAATTTCATATACCGAATAGTTTAGTGATTTGGCGTGAAAAAGTAATAAGAGTTGCTTTAGCATTTATAATGTTAATAAGTATGTTTATCCATATTATATGGGAGATACAGGGATATCAACAATCTTTTATCGAATAGGTATGTATTTTATCGTGTAATTTTAATAAAAACTTTAATAAACGTTGAAAATACAGATTGCTAAAGTGCATAATATTATTTAAAATGTGATTTTTATCAACTCTGTCTAGTAAATGTAAATAACAAGTAAAGGATGGTGGCATAATAATAAAGATGGGCGCCTCTATGTCTATAAATAATAAAATGCTGCGATGACTGAACTTAGTTCTAAGTCTAACATCCTATTACTGACTTAAATTAAGATAGGATTGAGATAACGAACTGGTTACTAGCCAACCGCCTTTTAAAGCAAGTTCTATTATTCATAAAACAAGTACATATTTACATAAACTAACTTAGCATTATTAATGGCGCACTTGAATAAAAATAGAATTAATTATCAGTCGTTTAATTAATCGCAACGACCTATTAAAAGAAATGGAAATAATTAAGTTCCAAACCAAAATATAATTACAATTAGAATAAATAATAATAAATATCCCTGGACATTTCACACAGCGCCATCTAGTCCCAAGCTAAGCAACCTAATGCTTGTGTTATGGTAACAAGATGGCTGATAAACTACTTATATACATTTTTTTTTTTTTGTAAATACATACATATTATAGATAGAAAAACACCCAGACTCGGAACAAATACATGTAGGTCATACAAATATTTGTTCCGTGCGGGAATCGAACCCGCGACACGCAGCGCAGCAGTCAATCGCTTAACCACTGCGCCAACCGTGCCGTCAAATTATGAATATTTTGTAAAATATGTCAATTTAAAGTGAGTCCCTTTAAAGTACACAGTCGTCCAAGATACAGGTTTTTCCTAGTTTGAAGGACAGGGGCCTTAGTCATCTGTAATAGCCATAACCATCCCTTATTGAAAAAACGCCTTAATGATGTTGCCTAAAGTCTATTCAAATGTATGTTTCAAATCGATGTTATTTCAAGTTAAACAAATATCAACTTTATTTTAATGAAAATTAAGTTGATTTCAGAGTGACTAGCACTATTGAAAAAAGTTATAAAAATGTTTGAAGTTGAAGCGCAAACTAAACTTTATTGTGTAGGAGTTAAAGTTATTTTTTCCATAAAGTCATATTTGTTTACATTTTTGGCAAATACATCGCGAAAGCAGATTTTCGTAAATAAATGATTACTTACTTAGTATCGTCACTGATGCATACATGAATGTTTAATTAACTGTAGTTAAGCCATTAAAAACAATAAAAAAACAGTAATGTGATATGAACGGTGCTCTATGATTAGTTGAACATGATATGAACACTGCAACCGTTTCACAAGGCCGTTGAAGGCCGAATCTTCTTTTATTTACATAATGTTTTACAAACGGCCTTCCCCGGAATATTTACTGAAAAGAAGACTAACAAAAAACAATGTATTGTTTTAAGCATCTGTACTAGTTGGATCGACGACATTAAATAGGTGTCTGGGACAGACTGGATGCGGAAGGCGGAGGACAGGGTGTTGTGGCGCAGCTTGGGAGAGGCCTATGTATGTGTATTTATTTATTGTTTGTTTTATTTCATATCATCATTTCATACAATTTTTTACGCAATAAGGTTGTTGTCAAGTTAATACCTTAATACTTCTGGTGTCAATAAAAAAAATGGTATCTGGAAATATGAAATATTATCATAAAATCAAAGCCAATATGAATAACCAAACAGCTAAGTTTAATAACAGGAAAACATCTGCAAAAATTCCACCATACAGATATGATACAGATATGGAGACCATAACAAACCAACGAATTAGAAAATATATAGCAAAATTGATTATGTATGTATGTCAATGATACCTACAATAACTTGTATAGTTCCGGTAAAATATGAATGTTGCAGAATCGAAGCATTACATTATCTGATGTTTATTTATAAACTTGAAACGTCTCAGCTGGTTGACGAGACGAGTTTGAGAAACAAGTATGTTATGTATTCAGAGATGTGTAGGCGATTAGTTTGCAAGCTGCAACGATGTCTGTACATTAGTTCTTTGTTTAACAGACAACATAGCGCAACGTAGGTAGTTGTGACCGCTATGCGAATGCCACCGTCACTTTTTTATGTTTTGAGAGCAGTGTATGACTTCTCTTTGGGTGAGTAATTTCCATGTCGTAGCCAGAACTCAATACCAACAAGATAGAAGTTTTTTATCTAGCAGACTACTACGGACGTGCAGTCTTGGAATCGTCCGCACTTGGTGATGGAGCCCGCTAGGCATGACGGGCTAATTAATACCAGTCGGGGGTGCGGCGAATGTACATTTATCTCCCGGGCCCCCGACTTATGGAAGTAGCAGGAACAAGGGTTTTAGTCGGTAGGAGTCGGACATAACCCTCCGATCTCCCCAAACGGAGGGTGTGGATTTCCCCACAGAATAAGGCAGTTGCAGCTTGCTTTTGCAAAAAAAAAAAAAAAATAATAATAATTAGAAATGATCAGGCGCTTCTTGTAATCTCTTTACCTTGGCTATTCTGTTAAGGAATATTAGAAACTTCTTGATAAACTTACCGTCCAAAATCTTCTGCTCAACAGGACCAGCGGCCTTCGCCCATAAGTCACACAGATACTTGAGTATGTACTTGGTGGACTCAGTCTTGCCGGCTCCTGATTCTCCGGAGACTATGATGGATTGAGACTGCTTGAGTGACTTCATGTCTCGGAAAGCTTTGTCGGCTGTAAAGTGATAACGAATGCATTAGTAACCAGCACTAGGCAAAAGGTACTGATACAGAGTTACTTTCGAATTTATAATATTAGCATGGACTAGCGACCTGCCCCTGCTTCCTATGTTTATTACGACTGATAAAACATCGAGAATGATTTAATATATGTAAGTTTAATATTAATGTACTATACACATAATCCTTCCGGAATAAATTATCTAAATAAATTATTAGTTAGTTACATAATTTTATATTATTGTGAGCAATGTATATTTTAGACTATGAACAGTGGGTCCGAGGTGGGCCCCAAAAGGTATACTTTGCATTAGGCCTGTCAAAAACAAGATTTTAACTTAATTAAGTATACCAAACTGTTTATCTAAGTACTTAGTCTTTAACCTAAAATATTTAGAGCCATTGAAGGAATTTTAGAAGATTGAATTATGTAGACAACATTTTCGTATTTTAAAGTGTTGCACGGATTGCACCTGAAGGGCCGATGCACACCGGAACGGCAGCGGCCGGCAGCGGCACGGCGAGCACTTTCAGTGTGAAATAATTTTAAACTTTATCTACATAATTATAAGACCAGTATCGCTTGAAAAGGTCGCGCGGCCACGCGCGTCTGCTCGCGGCAATACGAACATCAATTATGATGCATTTTGGCGTCGCTGCCGGAACCTGCCGTTCCGGTGTGAATCGGCCCTAAGAAGACATCAAATATGCGCCAATGACGTAGGTATTTGAAGACTGTTATTAGTCGGTTAATCCCTCAAAAGAAATACAGCATTACTTGTTTATTTACCGACTACATGTAGAATTGTCATTGAAGGAAAACTGGTGTCTAATGATTCTAATGATTCTTGTGAACAATAAATTACTGGCGTCTTTAGCCCAATACATAATTCAAGCTATATGGTCCTCGAATTCAATTCGTCACGAAGGGAAATTACACTGAATAATACATCAGTAACTACTCTCCTTCAATTAAACAGTACAATTTGTTTCGAAAGTTGCATAATGGTAACACGTAGGTGATTCTCCGGATCACTATTTTATTGTAAGTCTTCGAGAGGATTCACTCACACAAATGCAACGTAAATTGTTGGCTGAATGGTTGTTAGCTCACATTTAGATCCCATTTTCAAGATGAGCAAAAAAATTATGGATGGTACCGTATAATCCCATAAATGGTTAAAAGTCTACTTCCATCTACGGGGTACCGTCTCAATGGAATTACAGGGACTACTTGAGTTTGTAAATAAAGACGCAGTTTTTCTCTGGTCAATGACAACAGTGTCCCATGAGTCTGCTTACAATCATACTAACTTATCAGCCTATAATGTTCCCAATGCTGGGACACAGGCCTCCTCTCGGTGAGAGGGAGTGGGCCGTTATCCACCACGCGGATCCAGTGCGGGTTGGTAGATGTCACATGTCTTCAAATTTTTGGTTCTAGGGCATACCGGTTTCCTAACAATGATTTCCATCACAGTTTTTAGAGCACTGGTGATGAAATAATTTAAACAATGTAAAGCGCCTCCCTGGGTTCGAACACACGACCTACAATACCACTGGGCCACCACTGCTCTAGACTCCTGGTTTACTACAAATTTCTGAATAACCCATAAACAAGTTGTCATCATCATCTGCCTAGCCTTTTCCCAACTATGTTGGGGTCGGCTTCCAGTCTAACTGGATGCAGCTGAATACCAGTATTTTACATGGAGCGACTGCCTATCTGACCTCCACAACCCAGTTACTGGGTAATACGATACCCCTGGGTAAGACTGGTTGTCAGACTTTCGGCTACCCTTAACGACTGTCAAAGATCCACGAATGACAGCCGGGACCAACGGCTTAACGTGTTTTCCGAGGCACGGAGGGGTCTCGGTATGTCGAGATGGTCACCCATCCACAGACCAACCGCGGCAAGCGTAGCTTAACCTGACCGATCGACCTGTGCGGCTGTTATTATTTAGCCACGGGCCCCTCTATGTTTCATGTGTTCTCCCTTGTTCCCCTCTATGCGTTCATTTATGTTAGTATAACTCGAAATAATGTAGAAAAATCAACGATCAATACTTATTACTCTCTTACCGATAGCAAAAACATGTGGCGGTAGTTCTCCCAAGGACTTCCCCTGATACTTCTTGATGGTGGTAGAAGAGTACATGTCCTTGATGTCTTCATAAGGATTGACAGCTAACAGGATATTTGCTACGTACGTCTGTAAAATATTAGTTTACATTATTATTTGTTTACTTTAGCATGATTCGTCATTTTTATGATGTCACCGGTTTAGATGTCTGTGGTTAATATGTGAGTATCGTTTGTTAACTACAATGGGTTTGATTTGTCACGTGTTTACTGAAAAGAAAATACAATCAATAACAGCCTAGCCTTCGTTTCTTATTTGAATCCTTTCTTAAATCTACGTCACCTCAAGAAATAACAGACACAGTCGTTTCATTTTATTGGTCCTTCGGTACATTGGCTACTGGTCTACTGTTAACCCGCGTCATCTCAGTCCTGGGAATAGGCCCATATCCAGCTAAGTATATCATGCAATCGAATCAATCTGCCTCGCCTTTTCCTAACCATGTCGGGGTCAGATAGGCTGGGTTCGAACACACGACCTACAATACCACTGGGCCACCACTGCTCTAGACTCCTGCCGGTCGATTCTGTAAAAATCTCACCATGTAAACTCAAGTGAAGTGAGCTTGATGTGAGTTGTAGCCAGTGTCAATCTCTAGCATTATTTGGAATGACAGCTCACTCCACGCTCACTTCACCTAAGTTTTCACGGTGAGATGGTTACAGAATCGCACTGCTGGTTTACTACACATTTCTGAATAACCCATAAACAAGGTGTCATCATCATCTGCCTAGCCTTTTCCCAATTATGTTGGGGTCGGCTTCCAGTCTAATCGGATGCAGCTGAATGCCAGTATTTTACATGGAGCGACTGCCTGGCTTCCACAACCCATCTACTGGGTAACACGATACCAACCATTACCACTTGGTAAGACGGGTTGTCACCGTTTTGGGCTTTGAGTACCCGCAACGACTGTCAAAGATATACGAATGACAGCCGAAACCAACGGCTTAACGTGCATACCGAGGCACGGAAGGGTCTTGGGTATGTAAAGATGGTCACCCATCTACGAACCGACTACGGCAAGCTTAGCTTAACGTTAAATCGGCCCGTTCGGCTGCTATTATTTAACCATGAGCCCCTCAGCTAAGTACCATGCATTTACAAATAAAACAAAATAATCAGTAAGTAATAGTGAATAATCTACGCCGTAGTAAATACGGGCGATAGTAAAAGTCATTGGACAAGGAAAACCAACGGAATCAATACACGTACATAATTTTCTACGGTAAGCACAAGCACCAACGTATAAAATATTGTCAAGGTGAAAACTTCAAGCATTTGAAATGAGTCATAGACTCATAGTAGGTAAATCAGTTATTACTTACGTAAATCTTGTTCTTCTTGTATCGTGTTAGGATGTTATTTAGAAGCGTTGATTCGTTGAGGAACATCAGCTCGCCTGGAAGTAATAAGTTTAGTTAGACAAGGATTTTGGAAGAAATGAAGAAAAAAGCAAGAGTGAACAGGCATTTTCTGGGCACGCTCCTTCCATCATACACCTCGTACATCGCTTTCCATCAGGCGTGATCGAGGTAAAGAGGGCCCATAAAGCAATAAAAAAAAAACGGAAGGGTAGTAAAGATCTAAAAATATAACCAGCCTAATTTTAAGGCTCCTTGGTTGATTATATCATTGGTATCTCCAAAAACTTAAAGGTTTATTTCATTTAAAACAATTACAGGCACTTATAAAAAAAATGTATATAAGTAGTTTATCAGCCATCTTGTTACCATAACACAAGCATTAGGTTGCTTAGCTTGGGACTAGATGGCGCTGTGTGAAATGTCCAGGGATATTTATTTATTATTTATTTATTTACTTATGAATGGACAAGGGGTCGGTCAGTCAGAAAGATGAAGCTATTATAAAACAAAGACAAGTTATCAAGGACCAAAGATAGTTTAGTTCGGCATCGGAGCTTCACCTCGCCAAGGTTTGTTTGAAGTTAATCTACTTAAAAATAGACCACGATCTCGTGACCCGAAGAGGCAATGGCCTGATGTCGTGACAGATAATATAGAGCCAATGAATGAAATGGAAGCAGCATTGCAGTAAGGCGAACCCGAGCAAAAGCCTGCATAATGCGGAATCAGGACCAAATAATTTTACAGGTTATAAACAATAGCCCACGACCTCTTGACCCGAAGAGACAATGGACCGATGTCATGACAGATATATGGGGCCAATCAATTGAAAACCATTGAGGACGTCAAGTACGAAAAAAAATAAAGGCAGCATTGCAGAAAGACGCACCCAAGCAGTATAATAGATGCGGAAATAAGGACCAAATATTTACAGATTCGTTCTGGCTCTTCAAAAAGTAAATCTACTCAAACCTTCTCGATTTAATCTCGTAAAGGTATTGAGATAATTAGTAAGCAAGGAACAAGATTATTATTAATTATAAGACCATGAGAAAAATAAATTCTAAACTAGTTTAAAACAGGTTCGATTCTAATCCAGGAGCGCTATTACAGGGATCGATTTCTATGCCTCATCGAAGTTAATCACTTTAACTCGTAAGATGATTACGTCAATTAATTCTTGTCAGTAAAAAACGTAAGATGCGACGGTGGATGACGGATATTGCATTTATGTAGATATATCCATCATGCTTTGTATGGGTAAGAAACGTTGGAGGGACAGTTCAATATTTTACAAGAGGCTTTCATTTGCTGCCGACAAACTGTCCTGCAATTTGGCAGAAGATCTGTGTATTCCCTTATGTGTACTCTTTTGTTGAAATAAAAAAAAAAAATTAAAAATTTTGCTCAGTTCTTGGAATTATAGGTATCGACTAAGCCACTATATGGTACAGGCTCTCTTAAAATTGCTAAAAACGAGCGTTTCATAAGCACCTTGTGCATCCAATCTACCTTAATTCTTTTACTCAGGTGTAACAATTCCCCTATGATGAATAAGTTCAGTATGTTCTAGGTATTGTTGTTTTGTTTTTATAATAGGTGTTTTCTCATCTTTGCTATTTTCTTTCTCGAACAGTTTTACAATCATATACACTCAATTAAGTGGGTATATAAACCATACTATGTAACCATACCATAACCATATACGCAGAGGCGGTGAAAGTTTGGAAAAACTGATTGTGGTTGAGAAGACCGAAGGCAAACGATCGCGCGGTCGTTCACCAACACGAGGACCGACCAGGTGAAGGAATCATCGTCCTCTAAATTCTACACGGTAGTAAGAGATGCGCTGGACAGAAACCGGTGAAGGCGGATCATCCGCTCCAAATGTAACTCCGAAGCTGACCACGATCCTCAGACATGAGGGACCGACTACATAGAGAGAGAGAGAGACTAAACCATACCATGAAATAATCTTTCGTATTGTTTCACATTAAAAACCATTCTTATTTACCCGTCAGTGCAGAGTAATATAATAGTCGTTTGTATACATGTTCTGCTAAAGTGAATAAGCTGCTTCAATGCATGTTTGTATTAATTTAATGGCTAAGAGACGGTCATTGCAGTGCATCATCATCCTCATTTGCTGCCTACCTAACGTTGTCATTTTGTTCTTCATACACAACTGCATTATACTGTTCTCTCTTGAACCAACGAAAAATGTCAACACAGGGACGTCTAAAATCATGTACAGCAGTGCGATTCTGTAACCATCTCACCGTGAAAACTTAGGTGAAGTGAACGTGGAGTGAGCTGTCATTCCAAATAATGCTAGGGATTGACACTACTGACAACTCACATCAAGCTCACTTCACTTGAGTTTTCACGGTGAGATTTTTACAGAATCGACCGGCTGAATCCATGGTAACAGGTTGTGCATCGAAGTCCCTGCCACCCTGTATATATTGTGCTTAGTCCTTAATTTGTGTTTTATCGGACAAAAAAATCATGCCATTAAAAGTACAATAACACGTAGGACATCCAACTCGCTATCGCATTTTAGCTTCAGCTATCTTTCGCACCATGAGTCATCTAATTTGTGTCACTGTTCAGCGATTTTAATACGTCATTCAGTTATTAACTCATTATCATCGTAGCCTTTGTTACAGGTTTTAGTCTGTCTATACCTACATAATTTTGGTGCTGTGCACTGATCCGAATAGCCATCTCCATCTATTTCTAGCATACACTCGTCCTTTATTTATCTGTATATCTCAACTTTTGTCATCTCCTTCACTTAACCTATCCACCTCTTCTTGGTCGTTAGTACCTCGTACGTTTTTCATCAAGTAACTAAACTTTATTCTTCTTCTTTCATTGACAATGCTGCTATAATCGTCCTTTACGTCACCTACGGTTCTAAGCATATCCAAGGTCACACAGTCTTAAGGACCAAAAAATACCAAGCAATACTCACAGTTATCATCAACATCCTTTCCAGGATCTCCAGCAGGGAATATGTCTTCGAAGTTACAGACTCTCTTGGGGTACTTGTTATCCACAGGGAAGACGTCTGCTTCCTCCCCCATGAGCTCGTGTAGTCGGGCGAGTATGAACCCCTCATTGGGGTCCCGCACCCAGACTAGTTGCTTATCCATCGTCATTGTTTACTGGAAAAAAGAAAGGAAGATGTTGAAATTGTGATTTCTATATTGGAGACTCTAGACGTCGACTTTTCGATGCAGATGCATATGTATCTTTAGGATATGTTTATATCTGTGTATCCATTTTAGATTAGTATATTATTGCACCAACGGCAACGACCACCCCATTTTTGTCCATTCCAAGGTTGCCTGGAAGAGATCGCAGAAAGGGATAAAGCCGCCTATTGTATATTTTTAGTGTTCGATCAATTTTTTTTTTGTTATGTATTTTTGTGGTGTACAATAAAGTAAATATAAATAAATAATGAGCAATGTCCATTAATAGAAACAGTAATATCATACAATGTAGGGTAATAATGGTCTAACTCAGGTTATAAAGACGCGACATTTAACAGAGCCTAGAACGATTATAATTCACAATTTCTCGGGTTCCATATTACCTGGCTATATTACGTGCATTATTATGCCTCAGTTAAAAGGAATATAGGTAGGTATCCATAATTGCAACACAGGTTAATATTGTTTTTTTTTTGTGCTTTTTTCCACATACAAGGCCGAAATGAACGTTTATTTTTTTACCTTTTTCCTCCTATCTATTAATATAGCTTTTATTTATAATTTGCTATCTGTGTCACGCGATATGCCAGTGATGATACAGTCACTATTTTTCCCAGTAGGCACTATGTAGATACAACGGATTAAATAGTCTTTAGCTACGATTACGCTTTTACTTATTTTAGCAAAATTTTAAGAAAATCGTCTATACCGATTCAAGTTGAATCTTAAGGAACAATTTTCTTTTTTCCTTGAACGTACCAAAATCATAGATATTGTAATTAAACCTGATCTATAGTGTGACTCATTCTCAAATCACAAGACATATTTATCTCATTCTTTTAATATGATGACTACGTGTCTATCAAGTATCCTCATTCCGCCTATCATACAAGGAAACCTTCATAAAATATTAATTAACCAGACATAAAGATTGAAAGAGCATCTGCAACTTGTGCATTCATAACACGAGCACACTCCCATAGCGAGCTAATTATAACAGGCAGTAGGAAGCATTTAGACAGACATGATAACATCAATTACATAACTAAACATGATGCTGTACATCATAATTGCTTTAATTCCCTGAACATAAACCATAACGTAGTAAACTAAGAATATCATTAACTCACTTTCGGACCCGCAACGCGTATATACTGTAACACTTTCATATATACAGTATTACGTAATTGGGTTTATAGTAAAAAAAAAATAACAATGGTGGCGCGGCTGTTCCGGTGGATGACGCCCGGAAGCAAAAAATTGTTCCATCTACCACAATATTTAAATAGAGTAGTGAAACGACCGAAACTGACCTAACACGCTCGGCTTAAATAAAAGAGGTTTTACGAAACCTGAAGGTTTTGTGACGGTGATGAAGCACATTACATAGTCACTGTCCATTCCAAGGTTGCCTGGAAGAGAACGCCAGAAAGTGATAAGGCCGCCCATCGTATACTTTGTAGTGTTTGATTTATTTTTGTTATGAATTTTTGTGGTATACAATAAAGTAGGTATATATACATAAATAGAATCAGGAGAACTAAATCAAAGAAAGCCAGCATAAGAAGATCTAAAAGATATCCCTGTGCCGATACGCTGTAGGTAACAGATGCAGAGCCTGAAGTTATGATTAATTACAAAATTCGCAATGACACTAAGACTGAAAGACAGAAAATGAACTTAAGTAAAGTTGATGAAGTGCAAAGTATTAAAGAGACATATAACCTAAGTGAAACTGGGGTCATGGGAGATTTAAGATCCGAAATGTTTAACCGTTATAAGATAAGAAAAAACTCCAGAAGTTATGATGACACTGATCTGGCATGAAATAGGCTTTACAACGGTGAAAGTATTATATCGGTCGAGTAACTTTTGAGATTAGTTCAACGGAACCAAATTACACAAGACTTTTATTATTTTGTTTACTTTAAAATGTTCAATTACATCTGAGGAAATGTCAACATTCACTTTCACGTTGATGCTATTCTTGTGGTGATTGAGGGAATCAGAATAAAAGTATGTTCTTACATTGATAAATTCTACAATAACTTACCATCACTTAACTCAATTCCACCTAGTTACAATGAAACTGATGCTCGAGGAAGATTAAGGCATTGATAGGAAATCCAGACCAAAAGTGATCGCTTTTTGACGGTCAAAGATACCAGAAGTAGAGCAACGAACTGTGAAATGATATTCTTGAAATTTCATGCTTTTATGCATCACAATCTTTCGGAACAAACAGATTTAAAACGAAATTGTATTGCTGTGACGCTGCGATGTACCATAGTAAGCTGGACTAAGTTTCGGAAGAGTTAAACATTTTCAACCATAAGTAGTTCACATAGAGGCGAATTTAATAGGTCAGTAACAGTTAAATTGATACAAGGTGAAAGTCAGATAACATTAATACAACTTATCGGAAATGATGAAATAGATAAACGTTTGGTGGTGGAGTCGCTTGCCGTGACGTTTTGTGTCAAACCTGAAGGGGAGGGGAATAACCAAAGAGTTTGTGTTGTAAGAGTATAATAACTGTTTTTAGTTGTAATGAGGTCGTTTAACGGATGATTGCACTTATGAAAAATAGCATGTTGCGTTTAATGACGAAGGTGACTCGGTGAACTAATAGCTGTAAGCTGTATACATATGTCTTAAGACATACTTGGACCAAATTGAATGTTTTTGTGGGCAATCGTCTTTTTCTAAATGTTAATGAAAGTTGATTATGGGAAGAACGCATATTAGCTTGCAGAAGCCTTGATGTGGTCATAGTGCTTAGCAGTGAGTGAACAAGAAGTAGTCTTGTAAACCTCAGGCCCCAGATTGACGAAATATGATAAATTAATCCTCATTGCAGACAGTTTCTAAATTTTAGTGCAAATAATTATTTAGATGACAGTCAATAAATCAACTCTTGAAGCGAACAGTTTTACGCAATAGTTAAGAGAGAAATGAGGAACTTAACTGGTAAACAATGGGCTATGATGATGAATGATACTACATATTTTTTCATAGAACTTGTACACGACTGCACGATCATACTTTAAGTCACGCATGCCACTGAGAGTAATCGATAGTCATACTTTATCATAATCAGCCCACATATTATGATTTATTTTTGGAAGAATAAGAGGCAAAAGGTAACAGCTGAATTAGAGCAGCCGAGAATCGAGTTAAATGCAGATGCATATATGCCTTCCCGGAATGAGAAGAGGCCTTGTCCCTGCAGTGGAACAATACAAGGCTGGTATTATACGAGTATACAGTACAGGAGCGTGGGGATTGGCACAAAAACAGAGAGGCAAAAAAGAGTGGGTGAAGACGGGCTGCTGTGGATGAAGATGATGAATCATCATCATCATCATCCACAGCAGTCCGTCTTCATATATATGCCCAGTAGTGGAATGCTATCGACGCTGACGATGATGAAGAGACAGAGAGAAGTGGAGATCGAATAAGCAATATTCCAGTTTACTGAGAGTGAGTGATTCTTAGTAATAAATGAAAACAGGATGCTATTACTCGTACCAGCCCGTGTAAAACAATTGGCAGGTACTGATAGCAGTCCCTAATCTTCTTGGTAAGAGAAACGTATTACGGAACAGCCGATAGAAATAAGAGAAAACCAGTTTTTACTTGATATAACAAGTAATACATGATAAGAGAAACGTGAATTCAACAACATTGGTGTTATGAAAACTCAACTAAGGAAACTGCGGTCTGAATTTCCGCGATGCATCAACAGGAATATTTTGTAAATCAAACCGGGAATTCTGTGAAGTGTTGACTCGAAGTTTTTTTTATGTAAACAAAATATAAGCCGACGAGGAAACTCATTATAAAACTATTTCCTAGTAATTAGGTAAATCAAGACATGAAAATAGGTAAGTACTTCATAGAAAAGTGAAACTGAATCTTTACTTGGTCATTGGATTTCCTTTCGTAAAACCGCGGCCGTTCCGACCGAGGCTCACAAAATTATTCAAAACCATTAGAAGAAAAGCGCAAAACGTATGAATAAGCACAATGCGATAGCGTAAATAAACGGATGCAAATTATGCAGTCCAACGAGATAAAACGAACAAGAAAAGCGTACGAAAGCGTGATTTGGACTGTCACGGGAAAGAATCGAGGTCAAACCACGGTATGGTACGAGAGATTTGAACGACGCGACGCGACGGCCCAAAAGAACTTTTGGAACCTCTAACGTATTAACTGCTTAAACAATGAGTAATACTAATGAATCTTTGAAGCGCGTTGTCGATACAATTATTCTAATTAACGTCTTAGCATTAAACCTTTAAGAAGTATTTATTATAGAGTTTCGTGGAATGGGCTAAACACTGATAATATTGTAAAGGTTGTTAAGGATAAAGTTTATCATCCTACTAACCTCAGTTAACATGGATGAAGAATTCTGTAGCGAGGAAAACACTCACAAAACCACACGAACAATAAATATTAAATGATTCGAACACTGAAATAAAAGAGCAACTTCGTGCACTTAAAAACCAAAACTACCATCCAATCAAAATCTTCTTCGACTTTGCAAAAGGTTTCGTTAATCTTATCGATCCGATATCGAACAATATATGTTGGTGCGATACGTTGTAACTGTAAGCGACTGCAATCAATTCAATGATCATTGTATTATATTTATAATCGCCGGCAAGATGTTATAACTGTAGAATTGTATTGTTCACGTCATCATGACCTTCATAGAAAGTTGAAAGATTTCCATTTTTGTTTGTACTTACACTTGTATGATTCTTGAAAGGTGGCTGCATGTTTCCAAGGCCCCCCTTATTAATAGTGAGTCATACACACATCTGTTTTAATACTTGGAATCAATAGAACAGTCGTTCTGGTCGAACATGTTCAATAAGTTTGATTTCTTCACCGATGTCTGTTTATTTTCGACGTCTCAAGTCAATTAATAATTATTCATGGTTTTTATTCAGTAACATCTTCGTTAGTGCATTACTCATTTGTCACACATTAAAGCTTTTCAATCTTGTCCAGAAATTCTCATCAAAACAATTCATTTGAGGTTCGCGGTTCGGTGACATTTATGGTTTTTCCATTAAATTTTTGCCTGCATTCAGTTCACACATTTCAATGCGACAATACAGTTATACATTGTGTACACCATTGTCAATTGGGTATTGTACAAACAATAATGTCCGAATTCTCGCGTCGTTCTGTAGTACAAGACGTAAAATGATGTGAATCGTACATTGTTCTCCCAACAATGACCCGAATGCATTCTTTAGCGCAACTGCGTTGCATGTTCACATGAACTGTTAATTATCTCGCTTTAGCCTTGATACTTTAAACCTATAAGAATTGAAGCTAACTGAACTCGTAATAAGTCTTAATTGTTATCTCAGTTATTATGCGTTGGAAATCTTAGAATAGTCAGATTGAATCTGTCAGATTAGAAGGTCATGAATATGAATTATAACGCACTGATTAACAACAACAGAACTAGCATTTAGGTTTCACCCATTAACCTTATTGTTTGGCATTATAACTCTCCAAGGGGTACTTTCCTCTCCCCAAAGTATTCTAAATACCTGGCCACTACTGATAAATATTCCAATTCAAATAATTGTATACCTGAACGGTGTTTATGTGATGGATGATTTACCGTTCACTAAAATTCTTCTTACTCAACATAAAAGTAGACAGAAACGAGCTCACCCAAACCTTAAACAAACAAACAAAGCATATCTAAGCGACGAGATTTGCTAAAACGCTTATCATCACCATATCTTCTGCGTCAGGTCGAACACCTTATTAGGCTGTGTTATCGATAATTACAGTAAAACCAACGCTACCATCAATCATGCCAATGACCTTTCACATTTTTGGAACATTTGCGTTACAATAGTTCTTCAAACCAACCTTAAAAGATCTTCTAGTAACCGTTGCCATTATAGTCGCTACCTTACGGGGTACTATTACAGCTCAAAACGCCTTGAACTTTCAAGTTCATGGGCGTGATATTTCTGGTCGTAGTGACCTCGCAACCTCAGCTGTGCCATTTTCAGAAAATTGATCCGGTAGACCGCACCTTACTACTTTCCTATGTCAACTGCTATTAATGATGTCCAACAGACAGCTATTCTGGGATATAACTGGGACAAAGTACTAAAGATTAAGGGTGGGGTGGGTTGAATGTCTTTCTTTGTAAAGCTATAAATATACGTTTGCAGAAAACAGCCACACACGTGAGGTTTGAGCAACTTTGAATCATTATGTCGCAGCACATGTTTAAAATAATAGTTATTGGTCATCATCCGTATGTTCTTTTTTTACCTGGCAATTCCAAGAATACTTAGGAACACTAAACCCATTTAACAGTTAAAATTCAAGTTTGCAAACCTGACTTGAGAATTAACTTAATGTATGGGCAAATGAAGAATACTACTTTGAGAACTCCATGAGAAATGAAGTTCCCAAGAATGAAGAAAACTGTTTTGAGAACTTCATGAGAAATGACGTTCCCGAGAATGAAGAAGGCTGTTTTGAGAACTCCATGAAAAGTGAAGCAATTCGAATACTGAAAGCATTTGAATGTTTCGCACGCCAGGTTTCGTAACTACAATCTTGGTCGAAAAAAAGCACGTTGATAATGCGGTGTACAAACACAAATAAGCAAAGAGACATATTGTACGTAGCGTAGCGTAGGAGCGGAATTTTGTAATCAATTCGGACTGTTTACTAAAATTCTAGAGACGACTTTTTCAAAACAGTAGATATAGTATTGCTATCGTTCGTCAACAATGTAATAGAAGGTTACAGTGTAAAGTGAAAGATGACATGATTTGGACATAAGATTTTAGATAAGATGAGGTTTTAGATTCATTAAATAGGCATTTAGAATCCATTTACTTTTACAAGAGAGATCTCGAGTTCCATGTCTAGAAAATACTTACATTGTACACACACACATTCTCTGTAATTCTGAATAAATTTCATTTATTGCAGTCTGATAGCAAACATATCACAGCCTTTATGCAAACAAATGACTATAGTAATCATTATCAAAACAACTGTTATTGCATTAGCATTGTTTTCAAATACAGTCAACACCTGCGAAGAACGCCTTGGCTACATACATATAGAGGCAGATGTTTCTTCAGCAAACAAAATACTATTATATGTATAAAGGGAAAAAAGTTGCACAGATTGTTATTCTTTTGTTAGAGTAACAAGCAAATTACAAACACTCGAAATAATTTGACTGATTCTGCTGCTAACTCTATAGGTAATAACGTCAATTAGGTTGATGTAATGAAGGTAGAGAGAGCTATTACAATGGGACACATGGATTAAATGACGCTATTAAAGCTTCTGGAGATACTTATGATATCAATTAGTGTTTAAACATGTTTTGTAATGTTTAAACATACAGAATCGAATAAAGGAAAAGAGAGCTAAAGGAATCGAAAATCGAAAATTTTATACTTAATCTGAAATGCAATTTATGTCAAATCTTTCGAATCTTAGAATCATATTTTTATTGTATTAAATTATTTAATCATTTGTATGCCCTAGTCAGCCCTAGTGGCTGATCGTGGTGTGAACTTTATAAGTTTTTAATTAATGTAATGAACACCTGCATGTAATTGTAACCCATGTATCACAAATTAACGATTTTGATTTTGATTTTGGAACTCATGGATTATATGAAACTATCAAAGCTTCTGAAAATGTTAGTACTGGAATGCCCTCGAAAAGATACTACATACTGATAAAGTCAATTAGGTTGAACATAAAGAATCTAGTGAAGCAAGAGAGAGCTAAAACAAAGGGACGTATGGATTAAATGATACTATCAAAGCTTTTGATAATGTAGGTACTGAAACGCACTCGAAAGATACGAAACTCGCATGTAACACTGTTTTGATGACAAGACTTATAGATATGTTTATGCCAGACTGGATCAATGGCTTAGAGAGACTTTGAGGAGCATCGATTTTTTAATTTGTTAATGTTTTAATAGCAGTCCTAGACATGGCGGGATGAACGAGTTATTAGATTCACTGATATATCATTGTTGACTATATCTAATAGAGTCAAGAGCAACATTAATATTATGTTGTGTATTTCTTTATAATGCTCTGTCAGAATTGAGTCTTCTGCTTCTCCTTAATTCATACTATTTATGTGGAAAGGTCACGACTGGCTGCTACCGTGACTCATAGCAGTACAGAGCTAAATTGCTATTAGCCGACCTCCGGGGTCGGGTTACGATTTGCCCGCTACTTATCTCGTGACGAAAATTGATCTGAATCACTTCTGGCAAATTTATGCCTTCAATGATTTGTTTGGCTTTTACCTACATTATTAACAACCATAAGAAATTGTCTGATCTGGAGCATACATGGAAATGTATCATCGTATAAATTGATTTATCTAAAGAGAAATGAGCCTTCTAGTCTTTTCTACTTTCCTTTTGCAAATTATTCAATTCTAAGTATGTAGGGAAATTATAAAAGAGATTGGACTTCCAGTGTGCTCAGACTCGAATGTATTGCATACATTCAAGTCGACCTAAGTTGGGACTTCACTGCATGAATATAGAGATCTAAAAGCGTGTCTTAAAAAAATCAAGGCAAACCATTCAATATAAATGAAAAATGTACAAACCAGACTACAATTAGTTAGTCTTTTATCTTATCGCTGCCAAGCATAAGAAACAATGAGATATGAGTTTCCATAAATCAGTTTAGACTAACACAAGACCATAATATTTCAAATTATATAGACAAGTGGAACAGTAACTTATATAATAAACAAGATAAAGTAACGTACGAGGACATGTAAGAAAACTTTCGACATTTTAAGAGAATGCGGTGGAACAGTGAAAATCATGTTAGCTAAGATAAAATCGGGCACGCGTGGTTGGAACTTGGAACGATGAGCGCGCCGATAGTGAATAGTTCGTAAAGTTGTATTGTATAGAAGTCAGTATACATTATTGAACACCTGACTTAAAATGTGCCAAGCAAACCGGACTTCGATCAACACCCAAGGAAGAACAAGATGCTTAGTGCAGATATAATCACGATATAGGTAGAAGCAGAAATAATGCACTCTGCAATTAATTTTGCATTGAATACAAAAGAAACGGTCTTAATAGGGAAACTTGGTTACGATAAGCATAAGAAAACATAGTTTGATAAAATATGACGTAATGCAACGTCACTAAGCAAAGTCTCGTCTGCAATATACAGGTGTCTGGCTTGAAACTGCTGACGATTAGCAACATGCGTTATGCAAAACCATTAACACCCAGTCTACAGTGATTTATGGAACTAGTTTCAAACAGGCAACTTTGAAAACGCAATTCACACGCAAACTATTACTAATTGTATAACTACTATTACGAAATATTTAATTTCCATCACGCAAGGCTCGAGCCTCGAACATACGTAACTTGTAGGTAAAAAAAAGCAACGTGCAAACATTAGTCATAGAGTTCCCTCAATGCCAAGGTTAGACCAACGCCGCCGGTTTTGGTAACGTCTAAAGAAACGGGTTCCAAACAAAGTCGGTCACAGTTGGGGCCTACTGTACCGACAGCAAGCGGTAAATGTAACGTTCGGAGAATCTTACATTCATTGCAATCGCCGCTGAGCGGTCACTTAAAACTGTTAAGCTTAATATCGGAGATTGAAAATGCAGTTTGTACGGTGCCTTCGATGGCAGATCCAAAGCCCACACAAATAGTAACCCAGACACTGATGATAATTGAAATGCAAATTACTGGGACCGTGTGGAGAATACTAACAACTGATATTCTGAATATCAGCATCGGACTATCGGCGAAAGTCAAACTACACGAGCAAAATGTAATTTGCCTAGATGAATAAAGGAAAGTAGGTTCTATAAATCACATTATGCTGCGTAAAAGCTGAGATCGATCTTATTCATACATGCTAAAATTTTCCCCTCATTATGTAGAAATTCCTAAAGTTTCAACGTCATCCTGGACCTGTTATGACGAGAATTTAAATATGAATGAATTACTTGTTCATATATATAGCTAGTTGGTAAGGGAGTTTTGAACGACATAACAAATGGGCTTGTAGCGTCCATAATGGTGGGGCAGGTTGCGAATAAAAATGAAATGCATAATTACGACAGTGCGGACGTATTCGAGATACGTGGACTGATACATAAACAAACCAGTCCACCGGCGGCACGGAACGGATTTAGTATTTCCGCCTGCAATTTTTAACGCGAGATCATTCCTGTTGCGAAGTAGTAATTTATGTAATGGTCCTGAAGCTTAAGGTGCGATTTAAAACAGGATTGAGGATGTTGAAGACATTTATTAAACGTTAGAAGGAGCGAGATGAGTGAACTTGAAAGATGAAGATAATATAGGGGCATCGTAAATAACGAATCAGTCTGTGGTTGCCGAGCCTGGCTAAGCGATATCATCCACTTTTCGTCTTTCACTGTACATTACAACAATGCCCTCAGGCTTGGAGCTGCAGTCTCGAAATTCATAGCGATCGCTTTACGACCAAATTCGGTCGCAAAATCCTGTCACTCCATACATTACACCTGTCAATCCGGGACTTTGCGACCGAATTCGGTCGTAAAGCGATCGCTATGAATGTCGAGACTGCAGCCTCTGCAATGTCTACCGCTAATCATCTTACTCAGATCAACAATTTGCTTTACAAGCGTTAAAATTTAACCATTAACCTGTCGTTCTTTCATTACTGAGACCGTTACGGTTAATCAATACTGATTGATAATTATAATGAACAATATCGTAGAAAAACACAACCGTGTAATGACAAAATGTTTGGGCAAGGTTTTCAGATTTTTCTTAAGAATTTGCTTAAATTTAATTTAAGCTTCTTTTTTGTGGTTCATGTTTGTTAGTTCCAGTCGGTTGCCATGTCGTATTCATGATGCGGGCAGTGTTTATAGCCGTTTTTGTATACTTCTATGGTTTATACCGAGTGTTAGTTTAACCACTTGCAATCTCTAGACTAGTAGAAATCCCGGTACGAAATAATTATTGTAATGGCACAGATTGCTCCAATTAAAATAATATCAACGTTAACGGTACTCTCTACGCGGTTTCGAAGTGCTGATGACTGATGATGACACAAACCAACGACGTGGTTTCCTACATATAATTGCTGTTATAATGTGAAGGTTCTTTGATCTAACATGATTCACAATCGAGAAGTATGTTTATGCTCTTAGACTTGAAGGTTAATTAAGGACATTAATCAATTATAATAAAGTTGCAGTCACTTTTAAAACACATTTCCATGACACAAACAACTATGACAAACATACTCAAATTCGGTTCCAAAAAGTGTAACTAAAGATGAATTTTCATCGAATTGTAAGACGCCACTGATTCCCATGAGTTATAACAGTTACAGACGACCGCAGTGGTCAGTATTAAATTGCAATATGAAAATAATTACTTTAACGTTGATCTTGGAATTAAAGAAAAACTTGGAATGAGTCTGAAGTGTGGATTGCTCGTCATTACACATTCTACTGCAAAAACTATGATCTGAGGAAGATGGATTGTACTGTTACAGCAGTAGGTTTAGAACATAAATACAAGAAAATACTAAACAGACGATATTAATAATGATCTATGATAGTATTGCATACATCAGAAGGCCAATTCCCGTAAATTAAAACGTTCAAAATCAAGTCGCAATCAGAGGGGCAATTCTCGTAATTTTAAGACCGTTCACAGTCTGATCTCAGTCTCAATCTGTCAAAAAATATTTCTAATTTCCCTACATTATGACAAGTTTTTGACATTTGTTTGTCGCTGAGATGAGACTGCGACTAGATTTTGAACGTTCTTAAAATTACGAGAATTGCCCCTCTGATCTCAGCGACAATAAAGGTAAAAAACTTGTCAAAAATGGAGGGAAATTAGAGGTATTTTTGAAAGATTGAGACTGAGATCAGACTGTGAACGTTCTTAAAATTACGATAATTGCCCCGCAGATACAGAATAACATTGTCGTTAGCACATGCTACATATTTAAACTAACAACCAACGTATCAAAGGCAATTGCCAATTACGAATGTCACCACCAATGAGGTCAAGCTGCATCAATACAGTGCAGGTTAACGAATAAATCAGCTTGGGGCGACCACAGGGCCATATCAATTGATACCCGACTCCCCTAGCTGACGCGGTCGAATGACGGAAAACTAAATGGCGCAGTTGAATATAAATAAACTGGGGGGAAGTTTCTGGATAATACATGATGATACTGAAGTGGGAAACCCGTTTGAGCTGGTTTGTAATGAATAGCTGTACCTAGTAGGATAAAAAAATAATGTTATTGGGTTTGCTAAAGAAACCATTCAAATGAAATGTTCTAAAAATCCGTAAGAGAAAGAAATGAAAATACAAAATTAATGCTCATGGCAGTGTTAACCTTGTTAGCTTTTTAGAAATGCGCTAAAGTAAAGAAACGAAAAAGTTAACAAAGAACAGTTACTGTAATCATGGATACCCACTAAAAATAGGAAGTAACGGTACAGAAACAGAACAACAAATATAAAAACCAGAAGTCATTATGTAACGGAAACGTGATACAACATTACATTCAAAATATGATATAATTTAATAAATAACTAAAACAAAGTAAACTAGGTGAGTGGAGTGACTCGTACGTGAAGTCGTATTATCCGCTTTACCTTAACTATATGTACGCACGGCTACACATCAAGCTATACATAACCAGTATAAGCTGACTTCTGATTGTACGATAAACCTATATAATGCGAGGTCAGCTAAAACTGGAAATGTATAGCTTGATGTGTCGCCGTGTGTACGTGTGAAATGGAAGTAGTACAACACTGCAATTCTTAGTGACGTAACGCAAATTAATTACTCGAATCACGCCAAATCTCAGCTGTTCTGCACGCTACGGTGATTTTAAAAATAGGAAACGGTAACGTTGCTCTACAAGAAATTCTTTGCCGCTAAGATTTATGAAATACTATTTAACAAAAACAAAATACGCTCGAGAAAAATTGGACTATTTTGCGCGCTAAATATGGACCATTTCCTAGAGATGGAAACTACTATACTGCAGACGGAAAAACTATTAGTGCAATCGCACGCAATGCATGAGCTTCGTCGATTTAAAAGTAATGTTGGGTGCAATTAGTTGCATTGCAACTTAGCTACAGAGTTGCCATTGCGATCGTAAAACGGATATCATCCCGTTAGTGCCAGATAATCTGGTCGACCGGCCGGGGCCCGATACGGTAACGGTAAAAGAGCCTTCGGACAAGAAGGCAAGCAGAATCGCTGTAGCGTAACGTACAGAAGCCTTGCAAGAACGATCGATATCGTATAACGTGGGAATGCTGAACCGTTTGGAGATGTTGCAATAACCAGGTAAAATACGAAAACTGATAATTCCGCAGCTATTTTGCTTAAAAATTAACACTTTCTAAACAGTAAGGTCGTTACTATCGAAGATTTGTACGCTTATGTTGCTAAATCATCGTTCTGAAGTGGCGATAGCCTCGACGGAGAACTTTACGAGGTATTTCGGAGGCTTTCACTACTGATGATAAGTAATATAAAATTATATTCATACAGTGTGTATGAAATGGAAAGCAATGAGTAAACGGTTTTTAATAGAATCCTTATTTAACTTGACTTTCGAACTATTGTACAGCTTTGCATTCGAATTATTAACGACGCATATGGTGATGGTAACGTGAATAGTAATTCCTTTACATATTTCTACAATGAGCTGGAAAATACCTTTTATTTATCTAGACATAGAAGCGCTTTGTTTCAATTTATCATTTCGGACATGTACAGAGCGCTTTATAAAGTGTGACTGTAGCCTCATTTAAGGCCATTGACGACGGCTAAGCCAAACCCACACGACATTAAATTTTGGGATGCAAATAGGCTTTAACACTAGTCAAACAATACTTTCTCCTGTTTTAAAATTATGCTTATTAGCTATTGTTGGTGCAAAACAATGCCCACGTGCGTGATTATCTTTCTCTGTTACTCTTGGGGACAAGTTAGTGTTGTCCTATTCGGATATCCGTATTTCCGCTACTATCGGCGCGTGACCAGACCTTCCGTTGTGGGGTGCTGACACGACCGTGACGGACAGTCGCAGTCGTGCTAATGACTGTGACGTCAACTTTCATAGAATTAACGATGTTAACAATGTTGTAAACATGTAAAAATTGCCACAATTCTGTCATTACTTTAATCGTGATGTAGGTAGGGTGATCAGGTTTTAAAATTCCAAGTATTCACTTATTGCGACATTTAGCAGTATTTTTCTAATGTTCGGCTACTAAGGCCTTTTAGACTATAGATTTGTTGACTATATTCTATTTTGTTAAGTACCTGAAGGCAAATTCCCGTAATTAAATACGTTCTAAATCTAGTCGCAATCTCATCTCAGCGACAATCAATGTCAAGAAGGTATTTTTTGACAGATTGACAAACATTCTTATAATTACGACAATTGTCCCTTTGGTACTTGTTGACAAGCCTACACTGTCCTTCCATACCTATTAACACTAATATAAAAACATTGTAAAGGCAAATATTTTTAAAAGAGTAACCGTGGAGTTTCTTGCCAGCTCTTCTGCATAGGAAACGACCAATTGGAACCGTGCACCTAGCTTCTGACGTTTCATAAGTGCCCGTGTAAGTTTATCTATATATATAAAATTCAAAGTCCTGACTGACTGATAGATCAACGCACAGCCTAAACCGCTGGTCCTAGAGACATGAAATTTGGAGGGTGTGTTCTTCGTGAAGAGTAGGCGTCCACTAAGAAAGGATTTTTCGAAATTCCACCCCTAAGAGGGTAAAAAGGGGGGAATTCGTTTGTATGAAAAATCTTATTCCTTGAGTTAATAAACTTGAAACTTGGCACGAATACTTATCTAAATAAATTATGAAGATTGTCAGTTTTTTTTCTTCTAAACTACCCCCTAATAAGGGATTGGGGGGTATCAAAGTTTGTATGGAAGAATTTTAGCGCGCAGTCCGATTTACTCGAAACTCAGTATTTATACCTAATATTGAAAGTAAAGAATAATGTGTATCAGGGTTTTTAAAAAATCTACCCCTGACGGGCTGAAATGGGGTAGTCAATTTTTCAGGGGAGGATTTTACTGCATGGCTTGATTAACTCGAAAATTAGTATAAATAATCTTTGAGTCAAGTTATGAATACATCTCAAACGATTTTTTTAAATTCCACCCCTGTGGGGGTGAAAAGCGGGATACAGTTTATATGAAAAATCTTCTTCATTAGGTTAATAAATTTGAAATTTTTCAAGAATACTCGCCTAAGTACGTAATAAAGTTAATCATTATAAGTTTTTCAAAACTACCCCTCAAAGGGGAATATAGGGGTGTTGAAGTTTGTGTGGAATAATTTAAATGCGCAGTCCGATTAAATCGAAACTCAATGTTTATACTTAAGACCAAAAACAAAGAGTAACATGTATTAGGGTTTTTCGAAAATCTACCCCTAACGGGTTGAAAAGGGGTAGTTTATTTTACAAGGGAGGATTATAATGTGTGGCTTGATTAACTCGAAAATTGGTATAAATAACCTTTGAATCAAGTTATGAATAATCCCAAACGATTTTTCAAAATTCCACCCCTGTGGGGGTGAAAAGGTGGGGATACAGTTTATATGAAACATCTTATTCATTTAGTTAATAAACTTGAAACATGGCAAGAATACTTGCCTAAGTAAGTAATAAAGTTTATCATTATAAGTTTTTCAAAACTACCCCTCAAAGGGGAATATAGGGGTGTTGAAGTTTGTGTGGAATAATTTAAATGCGCAGTCCGATTAAATCGAAACTCAATGTTTATACTTAAGACCAAAAACAAAGAGTAACATGTATTAGGGTTTTTCGAAAATCTACCCCTAACGGTTTGAAAAGGGGTAGTTAATTTTACAAGGGAGGATTATAATGCGTGGCTTGATTAACTCGAAAATTGGTATAAATAACCTTTGAATCAAGTTATGAATAATCCCAAACGATTTTTCAAAATTCCACCCCTGTGGGGGTGAAAAGGTGGGGATACAGTTTATATGAAACGTCTTATTCATTTAATTAATAAACTTGATACATGGCAAGAATACTTGCCTAAGTAAGTAATAAAGTTTATCATTATAAGTTTTTCCTCAAAGGGGGATATAGGGGTGTCAAGTTTGTGTGGAAGAAATTGAATACGCGGTCCGAGTAACTCGAAACTCAGTATTGATACTTTTGACAAAAAATAATTAATAATAAGTATGTAAAGTTGTCGAAACTTTACCACTGACGGGACAAAAAGAGGTAACTCAGTTTTTAAGGGGAGGATTTGAACTTGAAACTGTATGTTACATTTTCACGCCTAAAACACTGAACTTCTGATTTGGCATAGAGATAGATGGCATCCTGGGGAAGCACATACTTTTTATCCTGTTAGCACGTTCCGGTGGGATAATTTCCGACATCCACGCGGGCGAAGCCGCGGGCAGAAGCTAGTGTGAAATAAAATATTTTAATTACGACTTTTAATATAAGAGTGACATCCTTGCTAATCATAATTCCACATTTGGTTAAAAACCACTTAATTCTATTTGCCAACATCATCTGAGCATCCGCAGATAAATATAAAAAATAATTTAAATATCGGATGTACGTACCGGAGATTGCAGATGCTATTTGAAGACTATCTACAACCAGTATTATTGTGGTCCAGACATCTCGTTATAATTCTGATGAATCACACTCACGATTGGTTTGGTCAATTTAGAAACTCTAGCTAAACTATAACATGATCGATGAATGTGGCTTTCTCCTTCATTGTATGACAACTATCACTTAGCAGCTTCGAACAAACATATTAATGTTGCAATGGACTAAACGAGCGACTTGGAAACAAATGCAGTCTTGCAAAGCCTAGCAAAACACTAACACTCGTTCAAAGATAGATTATCTTCAAAGATACTGCTATTATTATCCACTACTTGCTTTATATTACGCCGTATCAAAGGATCCGACGCTTCCATTTCCAATGAATAACAGTAATAACCATTAAGTTATTAAAAGTCATCGATTACTGCCACATTTAGGTAAACTCGCTTGATTGTCCTTGATAGCGGTTGCACGAGTCAAGAATTCATTTGCTACTCCAATCTAGGAGCTGTTGTTATAGTCATAAGAATCATTACCGCCTGTTTTTGGTACATGTAATTGCAGTGTTTCCTTGAGACATGCAATATTAGTATTGTTCTATGCAGCCAGCGGATATAACGACACGATTACGTAAACCGTTCTCAATTCTCAATAAGTGCTCCAAAACATAGTTTTATCATTTGTGGGGCGATGTTGGAAGTTCGTGCTAAGCCTTAGCAACTGCTGTGGTTGCAAAAGTTAGATCAATATTAGATGACGTCATCAAATAACAAGGTAAGAGCAGGGGAGCCATTTCCCCTCGACATTTGCTAAAAGGTGAAACGGTAACTTTGACAATAGACCTACTTTTATATTATATTCATCTATGTTTATTGGTTTATTTTTATCGTAACTTGTCGGAATCAGTCGGAAATCAGATTAGATTTCTAATTTAGATATAGAATTGTAAAAGAAATGGGACTTTTTTGTCACCGTTAAAGTCATTATATCATTTTTTTTGGTGATGATTGCATTTCCCAAGAATCACAAGAGTAAACAAGGTCGGGATTACTAAACTGATAGTAGATTTTGGCGTTTCCATTTAATTTAGATAATAATGTTTAATCAATATCGTCTGATTCACCATGTCGTTGAACTAGCGCTAAATATTCGTGCTATGAAGTTTATATTGCTTCTTCTTTATCATCCTACAACCCTTTCCCACTTTGAGTCATAGCATGTCAACTTCCATGCATCTATAATCAGTCATCTAAGGCCTGATTTTTCAATCATCTGATAACTCTATTCGAGAATAATTTTGAAATGTTGACAGTTATTTTATAAGAGTAACCGTGCAGTTTCTTGTCGGCTCTTCTCCATAGGAGACGACCAATTGGAACCGTGCACCTAGCTTCTGACGTTTCATAAGTGCCCATCTACGTTTATGTGAAATAAAATATTTTGATTTTGATACAAGAATGACGTCAATTTTATTCGTGAAATAAAATTGACGACTGACAGTTTTTGTATGGAAGAATTGACAAAAATTCAAAATTATTCCTCCGATAAAATTATCTAATATGGGTGGGAAATCATCAAATGACCTCTCCTGCTCTGGGCTGAGCGGAAGGGCGTGTCAGACTTTTACTGACTAAAACCCACCCGTGTTCCTTCAGCCTGTGCCAGGGGCCACGGTATCTCTTTCGAACAACCCACGACCCTGGCAGGCATCGGCCCTAGCGAACCCCGTCATAATCCAGCCATCATTTGATAATTGCTTCTTCTTTTCATTCCGAATTATAAGACCTCAGTACCAAAGTGTTGGGAATTGGGATTTTCAATCTGAAATTTCTCAGTAGCAGCCTGGAGTCTGGATTTGTGTTTCCCAGCTGATGGCAATAGTCTCGCCGCATATTACATGGGACTTCATAACAAGCTGGGCTGGATTGAGGTCAAGAGTGAGGCCATTGACAATAAAAAAAAGGCGAAATATGGGTGTGCTGTAGGTACGTCTGTCCAACCCTTCGGGGAAACAAAGTGTGATGTTATGTTAGTACACACGGCTACACGTCAAGCTATACAAAACCAGTTTGTCTTGGCCTCACTTTGTATGATATTTTCTCACAATGAACGGTCAGCCAATACTGGTTTTGCATAGCTTGATGTGTAGCCGTGTGTACCTACTTCTCAATTTCTCATCACGCTTCATCTCTTTCACTGTCTGGTGTTCGTTAAGTAGGTACTGATTCTTTTGAAGTAACCAATTTTAACAAGAGTTAACAAACACTGCTATCTTTGTAAATATTATTTCGGTCTGCAGTTTCATCAATGTCTTTCATTTTAGAGGTCGAGGCAATAGCACGTTTTTAACCATAGTGATTAAAATAATCTCAAGTTATGAGTAAAATTAAAGCCTTTGTGTCTCATTCCTCTATTATATTTCCAAGGATTATCACCAGCACTGGCTGCATTGTCTAATTGCCTTGGGAATATGAACAATTATGTCACTTTAGTTGCTCGTGTGAATGCCATGTGACGATTAAATTAATTCTATTATCTTTATCATCATGTCCAGTTCCTTGTATCGTGTGAAATACCTGCTCAATTCATGCTAAAGGAAACTGATAACCTGCTCAATTCAATTCTGGTTAATCAGGTGTAACTACTGGGCTTAACTTAGAAGCTAAAAATAGAATTAATTCTGTTTATAAATATTGTGTGTAACGTGCATGGCTTCCGCTGACTCGGTTCGGAAATTTATGATAGTCACAGTTCATTCGCTCCGTTTCTAAAGTTGGCCTAATTTGAGTCCATTTCTTATTTCCATTAATATAATGTACAGTAGGTATATTAGCTTCTCCAAGTCCTACCTGCAATGTGCATAATCTTGTAGGGAAAAGAAATTACTGTCTTGATTTAGCCTATTGATATTTCTTACGATTGTCTTATCTCTAGTCAGAATAGACATTACAGTGCTATCATCAACAACACTTTCAAGTTATTTAATAAGTAGGTGATTCTACAAGTTCTGATATAAAACCACTGATAAATTATAATCAAGGTTTTATATTAAACCTTATTGCAGTAATTAGTACTGTCGCCAAGTTAGATGATAAAAATGGTATAACAAGGCGTCGGAATTCGGAAGTCGTGCATATTAGTACCCGCTCGTAAAACATATATCATACTCAAAACATGAAAAACGTTGGTCATTCAGCTGTGATAATATGCACAGCAATTATCTGAATAGAGTCTGAAGATACTTCTGAAGAAGAAGAAAGATATACGATGAAAGAAAAGATATAATTAAGAATGAACCTCTTAGTAACAACTAAACCAAGCACTTGAGTCCACTGCAGTAGTGCAAAACACTTGTATTATCTAATCTGAGATTACGTTACATAAGTACGAACAACCACACCTTGTTTTAACAAATGAAAGGCAAATATTAAAAAAATACAAAATATTTATTACATTTTAATAATTATAAATTAATTACATTAAACATATTAAATTTGGCGCCTGCCACCGAAAGAGATGCCCGATTGTTGGCCCTTGTTGGTGCCGTATTGGAGAGAGATGACGTTCTGTCCGGCCTTCATCTGCTCATCACTGAACTCACGGACGTTCCTGTCGGACTCCTTAGGCCCAATGGAAGGCTTACCGAAATTCCCGGCTTTGCGGCCCAAAGACTGCAGGCACACGACGACAGAGTACAGGTTCTGCTTCTCCCACAAATCGATGGTCTGGAAAGTCTCCTGCGCTGGCACTCCCAGCTTTTTCACGGCATCCAAGAACGCGTTGATGTTCTCCATGCACTTAAACGCCATGGAAGACTGGTTGACCTTCTTCACTGAGCCCTCTTGCAGAGAGTTGACGAGTTTGCATAGCAGAGTACCGTCTTTTAGGACTGCGTACAAATTTTCGGCTGTGCCAGCGGTGTTAGCTGGTTCACCGGTCAGCAGCTTGATCCATTCGAGGGTCTCGTGAGCGATGTCATCGTTGTATTTACTGTGGATCCTGGCCTGAGCCTCAGCGTTGATGCCAGCTTTACCCGCACGATATTCGCCCATGTTGGATGTTCACTTGTGTACTGACACGTAGTTACTAAACTCCTTATGATAAGCGTCCTTACAATATCAGGTTGGCGATACGTTTGATAGCGATTATCACTGTTCTACGAACGTGTATGGAGTTTATCACACCGGCGTTATTATCTTGCGACATAAATGATGTATAATTATGATGGCATTTTATACCTGCAGGTATTACACATATGTTTTGGAATGCCAGTGCTTAATGCCGTATATAATACTATGATAAGGACTTTGTCTCTTGAAAATTACTGGGAAATAAATTTAACCTTTAAAGTGAAGTCCGACATTCGAGTTTATGGCTTGTGTAGCTACTGCGTAGACTCTTGCACACACCTAAAAAGCTTTGGTAGCCTATCAAAAAGGAAAGTAAAGAAGGAAAAAAGTATCTACCTCCTTCCGAAATCTGTATCCGCAATATCTGCAATGGATCCGTATTTTGTGAAGATTAGGTGACTTTTACTAATTTCGAAGAAGACTATGTTAATCAACGACATTGGTTGGAAGCCTCTGGAATATTACTCATTGGTCATACTTATCTTGTTGATAAGTCGTACGTTGGTGTTAGTGGTTAGATATCAGAAGATATTCTTGTGATAGAGATATTAAATAAAACTATTCGGAAAAAATGGATAATGGTCGTATCATTATAATATTTTTATAATAGGTACACCTATCAGCTATTTTTACTGCTGAAATTGGCCAAAAGCTCAGATCGCCACAACGAATGAAGTCCAATCTGGTTCGGGTTCACTCGGGGACTTAATTAGGAATAACGCCCGAAATCAAGTTAATTTGACAATGGCCAATGGCAATGAATTAACTAACATCTGGGTGAGAGTTGCTGAGAATCGGGATGAATGGCGTTGGAGATGGTCTATTGGGTGGAGAGGCCTATGCCTGAGTCCAGTAGAGGACTGCTGTAGGCTGATGACGATGATTATAGGTTTGACTAATTAGCGTCATAGATATCCACAGAAAAGGAGGATAAGCTTGATGACAGCAGTAACTGTACTAACCGCAAATAAGAAAAGTTTATAAGTAATTAAAACTTTCGTTCGTGACTTCGTTTTCAGTCCGGAAATTGGGAATTAAAATGGCGTTGGCCTATGGCTATTTGCGTTTGTTAGGACAATAAACTAAGTTTTGTATATTTGGTTGTTTTGAAAATGTTGAGAGCAGAAAATACTATTTCCTTCCAAAAAAATATTTTCTTTCGTGAGTTAACTTGGAATTAAAGAAATATCATTCAGGCAGAATGCAGCCCCTGAGATATATCTTCCAAAGACCTAATACGGACCAAAGTTTTTTCAGCTAAACAAATGAGGCAGTATAAATTATACTGACGACGGACGACTTACGATATCAGAGCTCTTCTTGTATATATATCTGTATAATACACAAGCAGAGCTCTGAAATCGTCCAATACAGTTTCCCCAATTTTGGTACAAAATTGCAAAACTCGCCTTGTTTGAGGCCCAGATGTGCCAATTTTTTATTGTGTTTTAGTGTCGGCCGAAAACAATGGCCGCGCGGTTGATTGTTACGAACAAAGACAGCTCTAAAATGATAAAATCATTGATATAATCTGACAAACATAACACTGATAAAGATGTGGGTTGCTTCCTTTTGCGAAGCTAATTTAAAATAATACAGTATTGTTTTTTGAGTATGATTTTCATGAAATTAATTTCGATGTTCAAAAGTGCCTTTTATGTGGTTATTTTAAATAAATTATTTGGCTATGGCATGATATTGTATAAAATATTACTTTTAATATTTTATAATAAAAGTTTTAATGTTTATCAAGAGAAAGTAGTAGCTGTATATTATGTAAGCAGGTTATTTTATTAAGAACAGGTTCATCAATAGCAAGAATGTGCTACCGGGACGAAAAGTAGCCTATGTTCTTCACCAGGATGACATCTATCTCCTTGCGAAATTTTATCGAAATCCATTCAGTGGTTTAGGCGTGAAAAGGTAACACACACAGAGAGTTACTTTCGAATTTAGACTTCATAATAACCCCTCCCACCCCCCTCCCTTCCTTTAAGTAATAAAATTGTTACACTGTTCAAAGTTTTTAAAGATGTTATTTTTATCAAGATGTTAGTGTAAACAATTGTTGGTGAACCAAATAAATAAATAATATATTGTTAAAAAAACAATAATAGTCTGGGCTATAGACAGACAATTAATTTCTTTTGTGTGTAAGTAAAGCACAATGACCTTTTATTGCTATTTTATTTATCAGGGACTAGCAGTGCCCCGCGGTTTAATTCGCATAAGTTTCGATCTCGTGGGAATATCGGGATAAAAAGTTTACTATGTGTTAATCCTGGTTATTAACTATCTGTGTGCCAAATTTCATCCAGATCCATGCAGGCGTTTTTGCGTGAAAGAGTAACAAACATCCAAACATCTATCCATGCATCGAACCATCCATCTTCACAAGCTTTTGTGTTTATAATATTGGTAGGAAGTAGGATTAAAAGTGGTTTAAAATAAAGACATCAAGGCATGAGATATGATGCCTGATGGGTCGAGCTGAATCCGGGATGAATACTAATACATCCTGGATATAGCGCAAGCTATCAGGTAGACTAAGTTAGCAGTTACATTTATTCCTGCAAAGGTCCGGTGTAAAAAGGATGTATATGCAAGGATGACGGTGCGCTTCCTCAGGGCAAAAAAAAAGGTAAGTACCTACTATAAATGTATTAGCGACTGAAACAGTCACAAACTAAGACCAATAGTACATTCTCTTAGCGACCTCCGCATGAATAATGTGCATAATAATAATATTATGCTGGTGACAATTATTTACTTGTTTTTTTTTTATTTGTAATAAAATCCACATCTGTCCCTGAGTTCTACCAGTCTTTTTTTAATAAAAAAGTTTCGTTATAAATTTTATCATATTCAAAAGTGAATAGAACAATGTCTAAATGTTTTTAAATTTTATTTGACTGGATTCTAGAGTAATAAACGACTAAAATATAGGCTTTATAATGTCAGGGACACGGGAATCTACTATCATCGCTTCTAAACGAAACTTCATGACTTATACTTTCACCACTAAAAGTAAGATTTTTTATCTAGTGTAAATATTCTATGGATATGACACTAATTGCGTAGGGAAACAGTCAATGAGCTGGACAGTCAGCCGTAAGCAAAATTAAAAACAAAAAGCAATCACGAACACCTATTATTTTTTTTCCACCCACCTGCATTCAAACAAGATTCTCTCAAGATTCCTGACTAAACAGCACAAAAATTACTATCGAGCTATAAATTCGTGATAAGATTGCGACGGAATCAAACAATACATCGGCCAGGTAAAACATACGTTTGAAAAACTGAAACTTTGAAGTAAACTAAACTTACCGAAACTTTGCGAAGAAATAAATACAACACTGCACAGTACTGTGACAATTAGTAAATAATATCCATTGTATTTTCCACAAGGCACTTCACACTCACAAGTCGAACTTATTTTATTAGAACCGGCCGCGTCACGAGAATTTGTTAACAGCGCGAGACTGCGAAACAAAAACTATGCTGCCTTTTCCGTTCGGAAACCGCTCTCAGTCTCCCGTCTCCGGTGTTCCCCTCCACGTGACAAATGACGTTTGCGGTAAACGCTGATTGGTTGACTCATCTTTGGTAGTGATGGGGCGCGCAGTTATGAGTCAGTGGTGAACAATATCGATAGTTATTATTCGTTTAAATAAACTAAATATCTTTTAGTTTCATTATTTAGTAGTCCTAAAATTAATTAATGTAACATCACACACAATGCAAAGAGGATATAATGTTATTGAAGAATGAAAAAAGATTATCTATTAAAATAACACCAACAAGCAAAGTATTAAAAAAAACCGGCCAAGGACCACGCACAGTGAACGGTTCCATAGTTGATATGAATATATACACATAATTATACAGTTTTGATTTTATTGACCGCAAATAAAAGTTGGTATTTAATAGTATTTCTTGAAAAAACTATAAAAAAACAGTTACTTCTGCGTTTGTAGTGAAAAATATTCCAAAGATTCATTAGTTTTAAAATATTTTTCATTACAACCACAGAAACAAACAAACAAACAACAACGAGCTTTTTAATTATGTTTTGGTGTCCTTAGACCCTCTGTGCTCCACGGTTATTAAATAAAACTACGTGTATATCAGTGCCTTATTGAGAAAAATACTTGTCTACTATCGATATCGGTGGTAAAACCTACCGTACTATTGGTTGACATTTACGATTTTCAAATAAAATGTTCATTGGTTCGGTCAAAAACGACATACGGCCAACAAAAAACTCATTAGTTCAGTGTCATCCCACTAGAGGGTGCTACTAGTATATACTTGACGCAACTATAAGGGTTCCGTGTTACACTACGGAAACCTAAAACTGCTAGTGTTGGGAACGGTTCACTCAAAGTATTGTTTTCATAGTTATAGATCTTAAGATAAAACTACATCAGCGTCATTGTTGTGAAAAATACTTTTCTACTATCGATATCGATGGTGAAACCTACCATAACTATTGGTTGACATTTTCCATTTTCAAATCAAAGGTTCATCGGTTCGTTCAAAAACGACCCACAGACAATAAAAAAAAACGTTTTAGTTCAGAGTCGTCCCACTAGGGGGAGATACTAGTGTAGGATTTTGGTTTGCCATTTGGGCTTTGACTCGCTTTTATTTTGGCGGGAAGAGAAAAGTTATTTAGATTTAATTTGTATAGTGATTTCGATACAGTTTTCGATTCGTAAATCAGTGAGTATTTTATAATATAATTATAATGATTGGTGGAAAATTAAACTTGAGTCAGATAGTTTTTGGTTTTGTAATAGAGGCTATGTTTATTTCTGTTTGTTTAAATATAATAATATGCTTAATGTATGCTTATTATTTCTTTAGGAGGCCGCTTATACCAACTGTTAGGCTAGAGCTTATCAACAAACAAGTCTTCATAATTGCCGTCATCGTTTTCTTCATCTTTTACCTGTTTAATATTATACCTAGTAAATAACAAGTAGGTACTACGTATTGGAGATGGTAAAAGTTTATCATATATGTAGGTTCTGTACACTCTCTCTCACATGGGTTCACCCTGTTCACCATTTTGGGTCATTGAACTTTATGACCACCTAAATGAGTCAAAGTGGTACAGTTTTTAACCACGAAATCTACCTTTACCGCCAATGCTGGCCAGCATTGGCGGTCATATTGACGGCATAATATGTATTATGTAGACAGAGCAACAGCTACTATTAGTACCTAATATTCTCGTTTCACTATCAGTAAGCAACACTTTTACACAATTATATATTTATTATATATATTTTTTTTATTGCGGTCCACACATTAAAGGGACACACATTCCATATATATTATTAGTAACAACGACTTAAAAACCATGTTAGTAAAACTTACAAACTAACATATCAACTGTACAAGGTAAATTAAATACGTGGCCAAACACAACTGTTGGCACGTGCCTCTGAACCCGATGCCTAATAAAAGGGCTGTTTACCTTGTCAACCAATGTTTCAGGATGCTGCTGTAGATTCCGCGCAACCTACCCATCATTGTCGCCACCCCGCCTCCCTCTTTCTCAATATGGCATGAAAATCGTCAACACGTGGTGATGATTATGATGATAAATGGTGATGATGATGATCATTATGAGATGAATGGTGATGATGATAATCATTATGATGATGATGATTACGATGAGATGAATGGTGATGATGATGATCACTATGAAGATGATTATTATGTTATGTTTAGAAGAATCTATTGAGAATTTGGTAAAGTTTAAGTCCCTGCGGTGGGTAAGTAATAGATGATTTAACAACAAAATCTCTAATATTAACAACATATAACAACGGAACCTATAATTATATTAGCGATTAGTTAATATAATGAACGATTGATATAATTTTAAAATAACTATTTTTTATAAGCATAACATACATTAAATATAAAATCGTTTGACATACCACTCAAAAATATAAAACTTATTTGGTCTAATATGATGAAAACGCCTTAACGCCACTTAAAAACACAAAGCAAAATTGCATAGACACGGGTTAGTTTAATAAGGTTGCATATTAGAAAATCAAAACTTTCCTGAGAAAATTTCAAAAGAACAACGTACAAATCAACAAAGTTTAAAATAACGATGGTCATTTGATCAAAAGTTCAGCTGACCAAAGTCTGGAATATCAATGTTTAAATTATTTATTACACTATTGACCAAATCGATGAAATCCCAAAGAGCGGCGACGTAGTTCCCGCGATTAATATGTTTCTGGCACTCGCCGGCCGCTGCCGCGGCACCGCTCGCTGCGCTCGCTCGGCTCGTGGGTTGCGTGGTCACAGTTCCAACCTAACCTATCCTAGCTGTTTCGATGAAAATCTTTTGATTTGTCGTTCAATTGATGTCAAATACATTGGGATTTTAAAAATTTTCTAAATAAAACATTTGGTCATTTAATTTTTTTTATTTCGTTTATTGTCATTTGAAATTTGCTCGAGAAAGTTTTGATTTTCTAATATGCAACCTTTAATAAATATTTAAAAGTACTTTTTCTTTGTTTTATTCTTTGTAAGTTCTATCGTAGTTAGATATTAAACATAACTAGTAACTGATTACTACCTGTGCTAAGATAGGTCGACAGAGGCCCGCTCCGCGGGGCTCCTATTTCTGGGTGGTTTAAAAAAAAAATAACCATGAAGGCTAAGCTTAGGAAGCTTAGGAAGGCTTAGGCTTAACCTTAGCCTTCTAACCTAACCTATCCGACTCGGGGTACTCTGAGTCGGGGTGTTAACCATAATGACGTTTTTTATATTTAATAAACGTTAGACATAACGATTTTCGATTAAATAAACAATATACATATTAAACGTTAGTTAGACCAAATGACTTTCGATTACATAAACGTTATATCAAACAACTTTATACTAATTAAGTTTTAGAATAAATAAATGTTATATGTAAAGGAATTATATCAACAGTTGGTATACCTCACGTTGATTATATCTTATGAACGATAATAAAATGAAATTAGACCAAATCGTTTATACTTTATGAGACGCACCCCCCTGCGGTGGTTTAGAATTACCTACTCGTATCAGAAACTAAAAATGATCATGATGATGATTAATGATGATGATCATTATGATGATGAATGGTGATGATGATTATGATGATGAATGGTGATGATGATGACCATTATGATGGTGAATGGTGAATGGTGATGATGATAATCATTATAATGATGATCATTATGATGATGAATAGCGATGATGATTATGATCGTTATGATGATGAATGATGATGATGAAGAATGGTGATGATGATTATGATGAGACGAATGGTGATGATGATGATCATTATGAAGATGATTGTTATGTTTAGAAGAATCTATTGCGAATTTGGTAAAGTTTATTGAGAATTTGGTAAAGTTTAAGTCCCTGCGGTGGTGGTAATTGGCATCGATGGTGGCTCGAGTCATGGCCAGCCATGACATGGTTCTAAAAATGATTGCTGACAGAGTGAACTGTCCATATGTGGTTCACTGTACTGTGTTGTTTACTAACACTTCGTTTTTAAGGACTATGTTACTAACCGTATATCTCGAAAGTTCGAAATAAAGATTTTTTAATTTGGTTTAGAATTACCTACTCGTATAGGAAACTAAAAATGATCATGATGATGATGATCATAATGCTGATGAATGGTGATGATGATGATCATTATGATGATGAATGGTGATGATGATGATCATTATGATGATGAATAGTGATGATGATTATGATCATTATGAAAATGATGATTATGAAGATCATTACGATGATGAATGGTGATGATGATGATGATTATGATGATGAATGGTGATGCTGATTATGATGATGAATGGTCATGCTGATTATGATGATGAATCGTGATGATGATTATGATCATTATGAAAATGATGATTATGAAGATCATTACGATGATGATGATTATGATGAGTTGAATGGTGATGATGATGATGATCATTATGATGATGAATGGTGATGATGATTATGATGATGAATGGTGATGATGATGACCATTATGACGGTGAATGGTGATGATGATGACCATTATGATGGTGAATGGTGATGATGATTATGATGAGGCGGTGGTAATTGGCATCGATGGTGGCTCAAGTCATGGCCAGCCATGACATGGTTCTAAAAATGATTGCTGACAGAGTGAACTGTCCATATGTGGTTCACTGTACTGTGTTGTTTACTAACACTTCGTTTTTAAGGACTATGTTACTAAACGTATATCTCGAAAGTTCGAAATAAAGTTTTTTTAATTTGGATTAGAATTACCTACTCGTATCGGAAACTAAAAATGATCATGATGATGATGATCATTATGATAATGAATGGTGATGATGATGATCATTACGATGATGATGATTATGATGAGATGACTGGTGATGATGATGATCATTATGAAGATGATGATTATGAAGATCATTCTGATGATAAATGGTGATGATGATGATCTTTATGATGATGAATGGTGATGATGATGATCATTATGATGATGAATGATGATGATGAGGAATGGTGATGATGATTATGATGAGGAATGGTGATGATGATGATCATTATGAAGATGATTGTTATGTTATGTTTAGAAGAATCTATTGAGAATTTTGGTAAAGTTTATTGAGAATTTGGTAAAGTTTAAGTCCCTGCGGTGGTGGTAATTGGCATCGATGGTGGCTCGAGTCATGGCCAGCCATGACATGGTTCTAAAAATGATTGCTGACAGAGTGAACTGTCCATATGTGGTTCACTGTACTGTGTTGTTTACTAACACTTCGTTTTTAAGGACTATGTTACTAACCGTATATTTCGAAAGTTCGAAATAAAGATTTTTTAATTTGTTTTAGAATTACCTACTCGTATAGGAAACTAAAAATGATCATGATGATGATCATAATGCTGATGAATGGTGATGATGATGATCATTATGATGATGAATGGTGATGATGATGATCATTATGATGAAGAATGGTGATGATGATTATGATGATGAATGGTGATGACGATGATGATTATGATGAGATGAATCGTGATGATGATGATGATCATTATGATGATGATGATCATTATGATGATGAATGGCGATGCTGATTATGATGATGAATGGTGATGATGATTATGATGATGAATCGTGATGATAATTATGATGATGAATGGTGATGATGATTATGATGAGGTGGTGGTAATTGGCATCGATGGTGGCTCAAGTCATGGCCAGCCATGACATGGTTCTAAAAATGATTGCTGACAGAGTGAACTGTCCATATGTGGTTCACTGTACTGTGTTGTTTACTAACACTTCGTTTTTAAGGACTATCTTACCAACCGTATATCTCGAAAGTTCGAAATAAAGATTTTTTAATTTGGTTTAGAATTACCTACTCGTATAGGAAACTAAAAATGATCATGATGATGATCATAATGCTGATGAATGGTGATGATGATGATCATTATGATGATGAATGGTGATGATGATGATCATTATGATGATGAATGGTGATGATGATGATCATTATGATGATGATGATGAAGATTGGTGATGATGATTATGATGATGAATGGTGATGACGATGATGATTATGATGAGATGAATGGTGATGATGATGATGATCATTATGATGATGAATGGTGACGATGATGATCATTATGATGATGAATGATGATGATGAAGAATGGTGATGATGATTATGATGATGAATGGTGATGATGATAATCATTATGATGATGATGATTATGATGCGACGAATGGTCATGAAGATGATTGTTATGTTATGTTTAGAAGAATCTATTGAGAATTTGGTAAAGTTTATTGAGAATTTGGTAAAGTTTAAGTCCCTGCGGTGGTGGTAATTGGCATCGATGGTGGCTCGAGTCATGGCCAGCCATGACATGGTTCTAAAAATGATTGCTGACAGAGTGAACTGTCCATATGTGGTTCACTGTACTGTGTTGTTTACTAACACTTCGTTTTTAAGGACTATCTTACCAACCGTATATCTCGAAAGTTCGAAATAAAGATTTTTTAATTTGGTTTAGAATTACCTACTCGTATAGGAAACTAAAAATGATCATGATGATGATCATAATGCTCATGAATGGTGATGATGATGATCATTATGATGATGAATGGTGATGATGATGATCATTATGACGATGAATGGTGATGATGATGATCATTATGATGATGATGATGAAGAATGGTGATGATGATTATGATGATGAATGGTGATGACTATGATGATTATGATGAGATGAATGGTGATGATGATGATGATCATTATGATGATGATCATTATGATGATGAATGGTGATGCTGATTATGATGATGAATGGTGATGATGATTATGATGATGAATCGTGATGATAATTATGATGATGAATGGTGATGATGATTATGATGAGGTGGTGGTAATTGGCATCGATGGTGGCTCAAGTCATGGCCAGCCATGACATGGTTCTAAAAATGATTGCTGACAGAGTGAACTGTCCATATGTGGTTCACTGTACTGTGTTGTTTACTAACACTTCGTTTTTAAGGACTATCTTACCAACCGTATATCTCGAAAGTTCGAAATAATTTTTTTTCATTTGGTTTAGAATTACCTACTCGTATCGGAAACTAAAAATGATCATGATGATGATGATGATCTTATGATGATGAATGGTGATGATGATGATGAATGGTGATGATGATTATGATGATGAATGGTGATGATGACGTCCATTATGATGGTGAATGGTGATGATGATAATCATTATGATGATGAATAGTGATGATGATTATGATCATTATGATGATGAATGAATGGTGATGAGGATAATCATTATGATGATGATGATTATGATGAGATGAATGGTTATGATGATGATCATTATGAAGATGATTATTATGTTATGTTTAGAAGAATCTATTGAGAATTTGGTATTATTATTATACATCAAAATAAAATTTTAATTCTTTTTAATGACGTGATTGCAATATGTGGTTAGCTAGTGACCTCGACGATTGATCATATTATTATCCTTGCCTGAACAACCGCAGCAAGTTCGTCATGCTCCCTTAGATGTCACTGCTTACGGTAGCGTCTGGGGTCGGGTTGCCTCCTTCCCTCAAATATGGCGAAGAGGATAATGGCTGATCTATGCGTTATGCTCGTGAATGGGTGCTGCTGCTTGTGATTGGTCGTCTTGCTGACCATGGTTTTATTGTTATTATTAGTATTAACTTATTTATTTATTTTACTTCGATGGTCCTAGTTTATCATTTGTGACTTCAAGTGACAGCTATGTGAACAGAACTCAGCAATGTACCTATAAATATGTAAGCTGTCACGCCCGAGGCTTGTGAAGGGCGGGCGTTTTTTGGGGACTGTCTTTTGTAATTTTGACGTTCGAAAAGTGCTGATTCTCAGCCTAATTTGAATAAATTACTTTTGATTTTGAACTGCCCCGTTGATTCCCGGGTCAGGCGAACTGTCATCGGGTTTGTCCATAAGGAATTTCTTAGTAACAGCCCTGAGTTTGGAAGTTGGTGGTGTGATACCCCGTGCCTCGGAAAGCACGTTACGCCATTGGCCCTGCGCCTGATCTCTCTCCGGTCGCGTGTCGGATTGCCGTCCCATCGGACTATGAGAGTGAGGGAAGAGAGAGTGCACCTGTGTCTGCGCACACACTTGTGCACTATAATATCTCTCGCGCCAAAAAGTCGGGCTGGAGAACTTTTTTACTTCTCCTGAACAACACGCTGCATGGTGTTCCGCTTACAGTCACTAAAGCAACTTTATCTAATGATGCATGTTTGCTATGGAACCATTTGCGATTTCTTGACGTTGTACAGTACAGACGCTAGCAGGTCCAGCTACCCGAAACTGTCAAATTATCCCAATCAACCTTGAACCTTAATGCTTCAGCGATAAAGTTGAAAATCTATTAAAGAAATTTGACAGATTGTAGTAGGTCTGTACGTAAGCCCATGCGTCGCCATATAGGATTCACATACAACAAGCAATTTTCGAAGTGCACTGATTGATGGGCTCAGCAGCACCTTATCGTCTGCATAGCTCAGAGGGACAATTCTCGTAATTTTAAGACCGTTCACAGTCTGGACGTCTCAGTCTCAATCTGTCAAAAAATACTTCTAATTTCCCCCTACATTTTGACAAGTTTTTGACATTTGTTTGTCGCTGAGATGAGACTGCGACTAGATTTTGAACGTTTTAAATTACGAGAATAGGCTAGCAGCCTAAATAAAAGCGCGTGTTGGATTTTCGACTTTCGTCGTGGTGACTGTGGGTGTCGCCAAGTTCTGAGCTTTGGTTTCCTAGGAAAGCGGTTTTAGTATGATGATAATAGAACGACCGTCATGAAAATCTGTCATTTTCGAACCAAAAAAAAGCGTTGTTTTAAATTAGGTATTACTAAATTATGGCCTTGCCGTTATACGTCAAATAACAATAAGTACGTAATCGTTATTATTTGACGTACGTATGTTACGTTAACCAACCGTTTGAAACAACCGGACCTTAGAAAACCAGAGCATTAGTGAAAACAATTAGTACACACGTGTGTGCGCAAACACACAGGCGCACTGCACTCCCTCTTCCAGTAACCAATGCGCTTACAATAAGGGCCACTGCAGGCACTGCAATTAACGTCCGAGTCATACTTTTTCAAGCAACTCGTGAGATGCTTTTTTTAGTTTCGTCTTTTTGGACCACGTTGTTAAATTTTTGTTTGGAAGAACAAGTAGGTACTTATCTAGTATAATAGTGCTTACTGTATTATTATAATACTTGGTTTCTGTTTAGGAAAAAACAGAAGTTCCGTTTGTACAGACGCCAGCACATCAAGCTACTACAATCTGTCAGATTTCTTTAATAGATTTTCAACTTTATTGCTAAAGCATTAGGTTCAAGGTTGATTGGGTAAATCTGACAGTTTCGGGTAGATTGACCTGCTGGCGTCTGTACCTACAAACAAAGCAGAAAACATTTATTAGGTACCTAGATTCATAGTGAAAATCGCTTATGGTATCCTGAAAAAAAGTTTGGGAGAGGAATGATTAACCATTTCCAAAGAAAACTACCATTAGGTAGGTACATTTAAAAAAATACCTGTTGCTACGCTATTAAGACTCTCCCCTATAAAGTATATAAAAGTCGAGTTAATCCAGAGCAGCCGACATGTTGCTGGAGGTTAACGAAGACGGCAGGTAAAAGATAGTTTTTTTATTGCCAAATGTGATTTGGGCCTCGATTACCCACCATAGTGATATTACATAGTAACTACCTAATTATTATTTTTAGTTTGTTAATTTGACTTTAGATTTACTAATCAGCGATATGATCAGATTTTCAGAACCGGGGTGTGAACTCGTGCAAAACTGTTATTTACTGAATTTTTCGTTTGATGTTGCTGTAAACGCTAACTGGTTCCATAGAGTAAACCTGCAACATTGCTACAGTAGGTGCTGACTGAAAGATGCGTTAAGTTTGACCTAAACTTAATTTGGAGTAGGTACCTACTCGTACCGGAGCGTGATGCCCTGCACGTCGAATCGCATTTGGAGGTTATGTATTCGCAACACCGGAGGCATTGCGTCGCGATGTAAACAAAGCCGAAGCAGCGCGGGCGCCGGGGTCGTGCGGGCGTGCGCATGCGCGGGCGGGAGCGCGCGGGCGGCGCTTGCGCAGGGCGGGCGGCGGCCGGGCGTCAGTCCGCGCGCGTCTTCGCCATGGCTCGGTGGCTGAAGGCTCTGGCGGCCGTGCTACTGCTCGCCGCCGCCGCGACCGCGCGTAAATCCCCCGCCCCGAGCAAACATGTCGAACCCCAGATCGAAGAGGTCACCGCTAAACAGTTGGAGAGAGTGCTGGAAGACAAGGATTTCGTCGCGGTGTACTGGTGTAAGTGGCACTCGCCCGCCGCCTGCCGACCGGCGCGCGTCTCCGTTTAATTTTGCGAGCTTTCGAAAGCTGGCGGCAGGCCAGGGCGGGGGCGGCCCTAGCCGTGTCGAAACGTCTGCGACGGCGCCCGTCCAAATGGGTTATCGTCGAGTTAATGATCTTCGGACGGGCCGAGGGGAAGACCGCTTCGGCGGACCCGAGCTTTCGGCTGTGCGCATGATATTTTCGAAGCGAGCGGCTCGGTTAGCGATTCGCGAGTTATGCAACCGAGCCGCGGAGACAATAAAACTTGACCCGGCGCCGACCGCTGCGGCCGTCGGCGCGGCCTAAAATGGTACCGAGTCTCGTTTTCCACCGTTCCACCGATGCTGGCTCCGCCAAGGTCGCTAGGCGCCTACGCTCTTAGCTCGGCTAAAACTGTGTGCCGCCGCATTTGCCGCTGAAATAGACTTCCATTACGTGGTATCGGCATTCCGACTATTTTCTTTTGTCGCCAACTGTCGATGTGATCTGTTTGTTGCTACGTCACATTCCTCTCAATGATCATTTCGTAAAAGTGCAAGCTGTGCGTGTGTGCTTATGAGTGTGTGAGTTGGAAGCAAATGTAGCCATAAGCTAATTCGTCAGATATTCATTAATTATCTTGACATATCTGTGGTCGTTGCCATGCCTACAATGCATCTCTCACTCATCCGAAGGATGCAGTGGCTGGTCTAGACACAAAAAGTGTCATAAATCACTGTCGAAGCCGGCACCGACGCAAGATTGTTTCTTGGCTGAGAGACTAAATTGTTCCGAGCTAACTGTAGGTGTACTAAGAAAGTCGCTTTCTTGGTTTTATTAGGATCTTGTTTAGGACGTTCTCCTGTTAGACAGAAGTTTAAATTGAAGTAAACACGTTGGGAAAGATGCTGCAGATATTGATAGGTGCAAACAAAAACATAAACAAAACATACCTTATCCAATAAGTAGAAACTTAAGTAATAGACTTTGGAAATATAGCAAGTACCTACCTAAGTACCTATGATTCATGAGTATCCGAGGTGTTAATAAATTACTGAATAATAATCAAGCATACTTAGTAATCATTAATCTGACAAATCGACAAAAAATATTGATTGAGAAGACAATAATTTCAAACAATTTACAAATATTGATCATCATATCAGCAGGAAAGCTAAACAGTCTGGCTAAAACGTCCCAAACAACAATTACCAAAATAATTTGAACACCAGATAAAATCAAATAGATGCGGCCCCTTGATAGTGTGAAACCGTCATGAAAAGTTTTTTGTGTTACAAAAATAGGCCTTGGTCAGCTAGTAAGTGTTACAGAAAAGACATAATTACGAAAATGTGCTGGTATAACTGTTACAATTGGAATACTTCCAAAATCAAGAATGCTAGCATTAATTCCTGTATTAATGAAAATTGCTTCAATTCGTGTACAAGAATACATAAATTTTAACAAATTAACGAGAGGTGATGTATTGGTGGCCATCTTGCTAAAACTATAAAGCTGCTGGTCAGTTTTGATTTGTTGAATGAAAATGCAATGCTGTAGAAGCTTGGTTTAAAAGGGTTGACCTATATATTCCTATTAAGATTATTCATACAAATTTGGACCGCTGTTGTTATGCTGCAAACCTTATTTGCATAAGAATCCGTACCACTCCGTTGATTCTAAAAATCTCGTTCTTAAAATCCAGCACGTGGCGTCCGTTGTTTCTGTCTTTTCCCGAACATGCTAGATGTTATAAAAAAGTAATTTAAATGCTTGTAAAAACATGCAAACATTGTTATTTTGATGCCAGCAACAGAAATGTCATTGCCTTGGGGTACTCCACGTGTATGGTTTAGACTTCTCAAAAGCTTTCTATAACCTTAATCACAAATTATATTTTATCTTTACAGGCTATTTATAAATATGAGCGTTTAACAATGATCTAGAACATTCGGTCGGGGAATTATTTCAAATAATGAAATAATATATTTAAATGTCACCTAATTCATGGAACTCGATCCGAATGAAGTTGGTCGCCCTGTTATGTTGTTGTTACTTAAATTACTCATCATCCTCAGTCCACTAATAAAGAGAGTAATGTTGATCGTTCTGGTTCATTGACGTACTTCCTCATTCCACATTCCGAACCTATCAAATATTGTCTTGTTACTGCCAAATGTCAAATGTTAACGTCATTCTGGCATTGGAGGGTTGCCGTCATTGTTTTTAGAATGTAAGGTTTCCCTGACGACTTGACGACAACTATACCTATCCCTTTAATTGCGTCAGACTTAATAATAAATCTGTAACGATAGCAAGAATTCGTCTTCTTTTTTGTGTCCTACCGCCGCTGGCAAAGCACTACCCTTTCGCCTTTCTAAGCCTTTATTTTATGCAATTTTTTCCTTGTTCGCCCCTAAAATACGAACAGAACATCTAGTTGATCTTATGATCAACAACAGAACATTTAGTTTATCTTATGATCAACTAGATGTTCTGTTCGTATTTTAGCAGGAGAAGGATTTAATTCTAAGTGTATATTTATATATACACTTTGAATTAAATCCTTCTCCTACATAAATCTTCCTCCTCTTTGTGGAAATCGGTTGTCATGATATATTATGTGATGCGAAGAAATGAGAAAAATATTGTGTGGAAAGTTTTGAATGTGGATGGCTATGGGAGTAAGGGAAGAGCAACGAAACAACTGTGTGAAAGCTGATATGGCTAAAAAGGGGGTGACTACCGAGATAACGACTAATAGATAAGCTTGGAAGGAACGTACATGTTGCGCCGACCCTAAATAAATTGGGATAAGGGCAAGAAAACAATGCTGGATTAATCCTTCTCCTATTTCACGATTTTTTTTGGCCTAATTATGTTATGTGGTTACTTTCTATCTGTGATTGAGATATTAAATAGATTGGAACCATTCTTTATGAAATTGGAAATATTCTTGAAATCAAACACTCAGAGTAATTATCGCGCTTTTTACAGCATCTGCATGACACACTGAAATAATTGTTCGAGCAATAATACTATATGCCAATCTTGAAAATATGTAGTTTAAGAATCTAATTTTTATCTTACTATTAAATTGAAATGAAATTGCCAGCCGACAGGTGAAATATTAGCGGTAATCATAAAGAGGTAAATTGTTAGCGATAAACATTCAGGTGGCTATGCCCAATATTTGAATCAAACGAAATTAACGAAGCTTATGGAACTTTGCTTAACATCTGATGAAAAAAAATATTCTAAAAAGCTATATATCAATTACTTACTTATAAGTTAAAACAACAATTGTCTGGTTCACAATATTATAACTCTGATACTTCATGTAGTCATATTTAAATATAACTGATTCTTTTTAATATAATCCAGAATCTTTTTTATTCATTCTTCAACTAGACACGCGATATTATTGCCATTGTCACGTAGCCTTATGCAATCATACACGCTCTGTACAGAAATCTTACCCTGAACGAAACAGACATACTGCCAATTAACGTTGTCACGTCATTGTCAATTTCTTACGCATTTGTTTCTCTTCACCATATGAATCAGTTATATTTAAAGACACAGAAATAACTGAAGATATACGAACGGGGTCGGTGTTCGCGTCACTCTGATATGTTCGCAAATAAAAACTTATAAAAAGCTATATTTAAGTTAGACTCGTTTAGCTACAGGCAGGAATGAAACTGGAAGGCGTAATCCCTCGTATTGTAAATATACGAGGAGGCCACGTGGTTATGATGGATACAGCAGTAACTAAATTAATGTAATCATACCATATTTTGGTGCAATGGGCAGTATATCATAGCATATAATCAGCCTATAATGGTCCCTCTGCTGGGACACAGGCCTCCTCTCTGTGAGCCGTAATCCACCACGGGGTCCCACTGCGGGTTGCTAGATGTCACATGTCTTCGAATTTTTAGTTCTGAGAGCAGTGGTAATGAAATAATTTTCACAAAGGAAAGCGCCTGTCTGGGTTCGAACCTGCGTACAACTTGTAAGTCACGGCCGCCGTTACCACTGTTCTCTGCAATGGTTACTGTTTCTTAATATTATTTTAAAATAAGTATTCTTGCTTAAAACATTTGGCAATTTATAAAACATGTTTGTTTATGATAGAAACTTCAACTTCATGGAACTGGAATTATTGAGGAAATTGAAGATTGATAAATAAATAAACTGTATGAATTGCAAATTAATAATAATACAGCCTTAAACAAATAGACCTAGAAGACTCAATTTATATAATACTCCAAAAAGCCGCAATTTTATATACCTGTAGAATCGTTAGAAAGTTCATGCAAATTGACGAAAATGTAATCACTCCTCATAACTAATTCTTCTTAAAAAAAAAACACCACACACACGCTACATTGACTTGGCTTGGGCCCGTTAATGTAGCTTAAACTAGCTGAAGAGCTTAGAAACAAAAGTTTACCAAAATAATAATAATATACTAATAATAAGTTTATTCAATAATTGTTTACAATGATACACAAATATATTCTAAGCTATAATTTCTTGTTACAAACGAATTAGACATCTTTAGTTTAGAGTATCTGTAATCAACGTCTGCTGTTGATATTTTTGGAATGATTTGGGTTGGGCGGGAGGGACTTACTAATCTCTTCGAACGAAGCACTTCGTATAATTATGATCGAACTTCACGTACAAGTAAGTTCGTTTAATCATCAATTATACTCCTGTAGCCGAACTAGGCGAAAGCCTGTATTTCGGCTATCAGCGCCCAAACCCTCGCACAATAGCCATCAAGTAGAGCTGCTATCATTTTGTTGATTAAAATATATATATTGAAAATAGTGATCATAAATAACATAATAGTTTGATACAATAAAATAATACGATCATTAAAGGAAATATTATCTTTGGAATTAGGCCAAATTATTTTTTTTTTATTAAATCAAAAATTAAAAATACAATCAAATCAAAAATAAAATAAAATCAATAATTAAATTAAGATTAAGTAGGTATATTTTTTACATCTACGAGTAGATAATGTTTACATAAATGTAAATATTTATTAGATCTATCAGTATTTTTTCGAGTGATCGCAGTCTATGCTAATGCAAAGATGATTGGAGAACAAATAAGGTCAAATCAATCATCCATGTAACTTTTTATCCGACTTCAAAAAAGGAGGAGATTCTCAAATCGACTGTATTTTTTTTTATGTTTGTTACCTACCTCAAAACTCCGTTATTTATAAGCCGATTTGCAAAATTATTTTTTTATTTGTAGGGTTATACTTTCAGATTGGTCCCATTGAAATTTCAGCAAAAACGGGAGTTTGGTTTTTAAACTAAAATTACAGGAAAAAATTACAACTTAAAAGTGAAAAATGAAAACATTTAAAAAAAAAAACAACAACCGACTTCCAAGTCGGTGGAAAACAACGAAAATGCGAACCCAACGACACCGACTTTCGAAATTAAAGTTATTTTTCACTTTGTACTGTCTTTTTGTTGTTGAAGTTGAAGTTGGTTGACTTTTTTTTTTGCAAAAAAGTTTTGGTTATATTAATAAAAAAATTTTTTTACCCAGTATATTTTAATGCATATAGTCAAAACTTGAGTAGAACCTGAGGTAAACTTTTACTTAAGAAACAAAAATAATCTGAAACGTTCTTCCCTGAGGGACCCCACCAACCTATTGTAAGAATACCTTTAGACTGAGTAAGTAAGTAGTTAGTATGCAAGTAAGCAATAGCATCAAGACCTTTTGACTGAGTAGTAAGTCTAAGTAGTGCAACTGGATACATCTTAAGCGAAATAAAAATAAATATTTTATACAATGTGAAAAAAACAAATTGTGTATAGTGGAAGACGTTCGCGGAAATAAACAAAAAGCTGGAGATTGAACTAAATAATCCAGAACCTAAAATAGACGGTGTGTTACGTATACATGAAGCAATGGAATGGAATCTTGACAAATTAACGTTTAATATTGAGAATGAAGGAAGATATGTTATAAAGAATAAAAATATGTATTTCATAAAATTCAGTGTTGGCTTAAAATTTGCTGTGGGCACCGAATTAAATCATCACCTGCCTAGCCTTTTCCGAACTATATTGGGGTTGGCTAAAAGTCTATCCGAATGCAGCTGAGTACCAGTAAATTAAATAGGTATTAGTTTTTTTTGAAAACTAGGTATTGGGAAACTACAGATTTCAAGAAACTTAAAGTAGGTATAGCAAGCGCACTTATAAAGTTACCGAAAAATAACATGATCATTTGAACGTTAACTAATTGACAAAGCTCCTATAGGTAACAGTTGAAAAACATAAATGGACAAAAAGGCGTAGTTATTTCACAAACTGCAATCCATTTAGGATACGGGCTGGATGATGATGACTTTAACGTAAACATTACTAGAGAGAGAAACATATTTAATATACTAGCGGACTCGACAGACATTGTCCTGACCGAGCAGCGCCACCTAACGCGTCCAATTGCGAATCTAAACCATCAAAATAGTTCCAGCCGTTTAGGAGAACTTCAGTGACATACACACGTACGGAAGAATTATATATAAAGATAAAAGTATGTACTCATTTCTGAAAATCGTTCACATGATCTAGTTGCACTGGTCTGGATGTTTGTTTTACCAGATCATGAAGTTAATTTCAATCTCATGAATGTAGCCCATACAGCAACTAAAGTCAAAGCAATTCGCCCAAATCAAAGCTTCTGAAGCTTCTTCTACTGTGTTTGACTACATTTGTGTACTTTTGGGCTAATTCCAAAACATTTTACAATGTGTGGACTTCAGTAAGGCTTTTGACACGCTAGAGCATTTTCCCAGTGCAGTATTCGAGTCTTCTAGAAAATGATCGCGAGTAATTCTCAAGTTACTATATGCTTTTATTCTAAATTTTATTACCAACTAAATATACTCCGTGTTGTTCATCACGTGTGAAGGCGTTGTAATTGTTTTGCATGTCCTGCATACTCATGCGGCGTTGCAACAGAGCTTAGGCCGCGGTATTATTAGGGTATTATTACTATTGTTATTGTACATACACCTAATGACTCAATATTTTATTATTTATAATGTTGTGTTAGGTCATGGATGAACAGCTGTGTTTATTATAAATTCGAGTGTTAAATTTTCTTACAGTAACAGTATATTGGCTTTGTGATAACTGCTTCCCTTATGCACTAAAGTTAGGTAACTGATCTCGTTTGATTCCTCTGTAGTCCATTCACCGGTTGTCTCGATGTCAACACATTCGATAATTACGTTAGAACCTAGCCAACAACTCGGTGTCGTCCGACCAACTAGTAATTTTCCGTACCCATATTTTATTGTTTTTAGTGGACTTGCTGTAGGCATTATTGGGATGTGATGTCGTAATACATTGTTATCTCGTTGATGTTTTTGTCAAGAGGTGATTTTCAGGTGATTCATTACTGAAAAATTGCATATTTGATTGACACGACTTATAATGTTGAAAGGTTAACCGTAGGGACTTTCAATATTTCTCATTCTTTTTTTATTTTAGGTTCCTTTGCTGTGCAAAGGTGTTGTGTAGCTATAAGTAGTTGGTTTTTTATTCTACATCAAAATACTTCTCATTACTGTCCGTGATTGGAACAGTGCCTAATACATGGCAATGACCTCGCCCCTTAAAATTACAAGACCTAACGCAAACGAAAGCATCACGTCATTTCAAAGCTGATGGATATATGGGCGAGTTTAATAGAATGTGCTAAAAGTAACCTTGTGAAAGTTAAAATGGTGGATGTATAGAAAATGTAAGAAAATCATAACTTTGATGATTGCAATATATGCGAAGCCTTGCTATACGAGCTGAGTGTCTAAGACAGAGAGTTCCCAACAGCTTTTGAATAAGGCGAACCATTAATTAATAATGAAGCAACTGTTATAGAAATTGTAATGGATATATACAATGTTTGAATGCTTACACAACAGACGGAAGAGCCAAAGCACAGAGCTTAGTACATTAACTTTTGACAAACAGATCTTGGCAGTGTACTATTATACTAGCCAGATGCTCAGTTGCACCTATTAAGACCAAAATAAACCACGTATTTAAATAAGAACAAACACCTCTTTATGTTGTTCCAAACTCCTACCTACTATAATACGTTTTGTTAAATATTTTCAGTAGTCGATGAATAATTTGCTCATATGGACGATGTTGTAGTAAAACGTGTTCATGCTCTTGAGGTAACATAAAACTGGCAAAAAGCTATTAAATTAAAAGCAACATCGGTCACGAATTGAACGTTATGTGGGCTCGAGCGTACACTAGTACATCGTAAATATAAACTAGGAGCTGTCGCGACTTCTTCATTCGCTATATTTATGAGTTTATTTTCTTGTACTAAGGTTAATGATGTTTATTGCGTCATACACGTAAAAATCAACAGCGGTGGCAAATGGCTGTAAAGTAAAAAAAATAGATACCTGTCAAACATAGAACTTGAATATAGTCCAAATGGGTTTCAATAACATTAGGGAATAATCATGACGTGAATACTGAATGTATTTCTGAATTCTGGATTGTTATTGATAACATAGCAGAAGAGGAGGAATATTCTTAGATATAAAGTTTTGTATTTTACTCTACAAACGATTCAATTTCAACACTTCATAGTATTTTAAATGATCGAATTTATCGAATCTGTTTTAAACTAAACGTATAACTTATAAGCTTCAGATATTTTTGAAAAAATCATAAATATACCTACGTAACAGCTGTTTCTTATCCATTCGTCTAGTTTAGGGCATGTCAATCATCTATCGGCTACACACTAGCTAAATCACCAAGCTCGACATAACTGATTTCAGGAGCCAAATTCAAGACGCGATTAGTAACATCAGTCATCACTTTATTATTCTCAGACTAAGAATATGACGTGTCATTTTAGTAAAATATTTTGCTTATGCAGTTAATTTTATCTGCCACGTTGTATTTGGGATATTCTGTTTGATGTAACTGGAATGATATTAAAAATCACATATATATTAGTAGGTTTTGTAGCAATAACCAATTTTTATGTTATATTCAAATCGTTGTGATGGCAGATATACGAGACGTATTTTTGGTATAAAGACATGCCAAAGATGCAAACTGTGCGCGACACGTATTATGTCTGTATATGAACGGTATCAGTAAGTCTGGTCCATCGGGGTAAACAGGCGTAATGTTATTTTAGGCCTTTCATTATATTAAATCAAAATTACCAATATTATGTTATCTGTAAATATTGTGGTTACAATGATTCCGCGTTCGATAGCAATTGAGTAGACATATAATTTTTTGAATGAACAAAAGCTCTCGACTTCATGATTTGAGCTGAATACTTGCCTACATATTTGCCCAATACTGTTGTCTTGTACTGTGTTAGGCTCACTAATTTAAAATTAACAGGTGCTGTTATCTATTGTGCCATAAGTTGCATGTATCGATTGTCAATACGATATGCTTTTCATGGAATCCTTGGCATCGGTGGAACGTGTTGAATAATTATGTCTGTATGTACCTACATTATAATTAATCTTTAGTGGTTTCTACTTATTAATTAAGACATAAAAAATATCTTAGACTAAAAACTGGCAGCAAAAAAAACGGAAACGACTCCTCATCCATCTTCTAAGATTAACTCCCACGAGAGAGAATATTTTGGTACCCTACATAAAACATTTTCTTAAACAGATGCAAGAAGCTGTGTAACGTGTGACAAGGTAATAGAAGAACTGGAAAAGATAGATGATGACACGGACACATTCGGAGTGGACTTCGTCAAGATCAACGACAAGCGGCTGGCCAAGCAGTATGGCATCACGAAATTCCCCGCCCTCACGTACTTCCGTGAGAAGGAACCGATCATTTACGAAGGTCAGACCGTCACTAAATTCTAAATCTTTTTAATTTTGAGCTATCTTAAACGTTAGTTTTTTCTTTTTTTTTTGGTGTTTTCAATAAGATTAATAAGAAGTAGCATACAACTAGATGATTGGACTACCTATCTACCTAAGCGTAGATGTATAATTTCTCAATCTGCTTATTCAAATCAGGATTTGGAATAAGCAGATTTGATCATTGATGAAAATTAAGTCTATAATATAGACCTTCCATAGAATCGTAGTCATGCCAAGGAGACAAATAGAGCTTTTTATATATTACTGATAGCCAGTCTGAAAACTTATTTATGTTTCCATCATCGAAGATGATGAAACTAACTGGGTAGTCCAATAATGAATGACGAGACCAAGAGCCTAAAATTAAAATTGAATCCGGAGAATTAGCCTATTAATTTTCGTAATATATTCCGTTTTGCTGTATATACGAGATAAATTTTACAGCTGTATGTGCTTGACCCAAAATGCAAACCAGATTTTATTCAATATAACTGATGCTTCTAAAATTAATTGTGAATCAGGTCCTGGGAGCATCATTCTTTGTTATTCAATAGTGAGGACATGATCGTACAAATGACTCGTCCCAAAGCATGTCTTCTAAAAAGCTACGAGGAACATTATATAATAAAACATGATTGTGAAGTCAAATGAGCTCTTATAGCTGTCTGCGAACATTAGCTGAAGTTTTATTGTACGACTAATTATAAACCGTGATTCAAAACAACTTCCCTTGATTGTTAAATTTATAACTGGGCTCTTATACCGGATTTCGGCTATTTATAAAAGGCGTGATTTAATCTCTCTGAATTCTTCAATTTGTTCTGCAACGTCCTCACTTTTATCTACCCATGCTTTTCAGAATGTTCTTCTCAGCGATTTGTCAACTGTTTCTATGCTCATTTATTTTTACAACAGCTAATTGGAGTAGCAAAATAGAAAGGGAGGCCTTTGTGCTGCAGTAGGACAACTTGGGTTAAATATAATTGGAATAGGCACATGGTTGTACACACAAGCTTTATTTATCTATTTATGAAACAATATATTCCATTTGACTAATTGGTACCGAAACACCTTGACAATTCTAGGAGATCTCATGGACGAAGAGAGCGTCCTGGATTTCTTGACGAGTTTAGAAGCAATGGACCTTCCTGACCGGATAGAAGAAGTCAACCAAAAGATCCTAGCCAAGATCATCGAGGAAACAGACTATGTAGCCGTTCTCTTCTGTAAGTATTGGAGTGTTACTTTCTGTGTTCTTGTATCGTATCTTAGCAATTGTGGTAAATTCGAGCCATTTTTCAACTAACCATTGTAATCAAAATTGTATTGTAAATTCTTTCGACGTAGCCCTGTCGAGTAGTTAATCTTCCTCTCAGTCGTGTACATCATAATTGTTAGTGGAGGTTAGAACATGCGTCTGTATATTGTGCAGTGTGTTTTGATTGTGTTTTTGACGTTTAGGTCCTGATCACAAAAGTTGCGGCCCGTCAAACAGTAAGTAAGATTCTCAGCTGGCGGCATGCCTCCTTCTAATGTCAGCTTGGCTGTAACTCTTCGCGCTTAGTAGACTAGCATTTGTGTACTTTATGTCATATACGTGCTTCTCGCTTTTATTGGAACCGGTAACGATATTTATATAACATTTGTTAATTGGTGTAGTTCATAAAGGTCCCGTTGTGTAAATCAACAATCGATGATGAATACGGCTAATTAAAATTTTGGCTCAGATACAACTTATTGAGACAATGTGACTCACATAGCAAAATATATTCAACCGTCATAATCTAACGAGTATTCTTTCATCATTTTAACAGTTACAGACACTCACATTCAAACAAACGCTTACTTTAAACTCTTCGATTATTGAATTCGGCACAATAATTTACCGCCTCTCTAGAATCTTAATGTTCCTTTATTGTCGTTGTTCATAATATCTATCAGTCATAGGTCTAAGGGAAAGCTAGAATCAAAAACGCGTTTGCATTATCGGGCCGTGAGGCGAGCTATTTCGGCTGTGCTATTTGCGTCTCGCCAGCAAGCTCGGATTGACGGACCGACATATCACGACTACAGCGTCAGACGAACATTCTCCCCCCATAACGACAGTAAAACTATTACAAACAAAAATCTGCTTACATCATAAAACAATAGGTAGGTACCGCCAAGTTATGATGGAGTACGTTGGAAAATATATCCAAAAACAAGATCATACGATGACCTTGACCCAAATATGAGATGAAGAGTGCCGTATCCACGGCAGGCCGTCAAATAACGTTGTTTACAATGCCTTCCTATTTATAAACGTTTGAAATGAAGCTAAGGTTCACATCATCAACAGTGTGCTTATAACAATAATAATGGCAAGATTTTGTATAGACCCTGAGGACACATTGATTTAATTTAATTGTTTTTTCCACACGATGATTTCTGTGAATTCCTATAGATTTGCACACTCGAGATAGCCCCGCTTACAATAATAGTAATAGAGATATAAGATTTTTTGGCAAAGCGGCACCACCACCACACATAAACCTAATAGGATTTTGCACGACACAAGCTTTAATCGCACACTAAATTTTAACACACAGCCGAACTCATAGGCAATAATTAGGCACTTAACTGCACCGCTTCACGTCCGAGGCATGAACTAGGCACAGAGAGATTTGGGCGAATCATCAAATAAAATAAAGTGTAACGTGTTGCAGACAAGCCGGAATGTAAGAAATGTGCGAAGGCTCTGCAAGAGCTGGAGAACATTGACGACGAGGCTGACCAACTCGGGATCGGTTTCGTGAAGATTCACGATGAGGAACTAGCCGAGGAGTACAATCTTGGAGACTTGCCAAGACTGGTATACTACAGGCATCAGATACCAATTATCTATGAAGGTTTGTGACTCATATTTTACGTTTGCTGACGCTGGTATCGTCATTAACACCATCCGTTTGGATGACGATGACGATGGTTACTAGTTTACGTCAACTCTCAGCACTTTCTTTTGTATATTATTGGAATTGTAATGGAGATTTAGGATACTGTTAGATAGTAAACTGTAAGAAGTTCTAGTAAATTGTAGGTAATAGTTTCAAGACTTGATTTGCAAGCTTGTTCTTGAATATTTTGGTTTACATTTAAATTCAGAAATCATTTTGGTTACGATTTCTCAGTTTTATTTATTTTCAAATCCGAAATTAGTTAAGATATCTTGGGAGATAACTTCAGGCATCATTCAATGTGTATTTCAGGTGAGCTGAGCAAAGAAGAGGATGTGTTAGAGTGGTTGATCGCTAATAAGTCTACCGGTGATGAAGAGGATATCATTGAGGATGTTACAGCAAAGACTTTGAACACCTTAATCGGGAATGTTGACAACCTTGTCGTACTGTTCTGTGAGTATATGGAGTTCACTAATAAGATTTGATGATGAATATGATATTTTTTTTTATATCTTACTTGGATACTCGATGTCAAATAGCATCGGGTTTCACAAAGTTTCCATAAGAAACCTCACCAAGGGTTGCCTCTCTTAAAATCATTCTTACATTATTCTGCAACATTTTTTAACCACTATTTCCAGACGACCACGGCGACGATGAATCAATGACGGTCTTAGCAGAACTAGAGAAGATAGACGATGACTGCGACCGCCATGGCATACAGTTCGTCAAGATCGACGATGTTAAGGCGGCAAAGGAGTTCGGTATCGACGACGTTCCATCCATCGTCTACTTCGAGAAACAGATCCCTAACGTTTATGACGGTAAGAATGTTTGAACATACATGTTCAAACAATATTGAATTTAGCAAGGTTTAGTTTCACAAGGGAAAAAATAACGTTTGACTTCTTTTACCAGGTGACCTTGAGAATGAAGAAGAAATCCTAGAGTGGCTCGTCGACCAACTAGAGAAGGACGAAATCGAAGATGTCACCGATGAAATGTTAGACCGTCTCATCAAAGACGGCAAGACCGTCGCCGTGTTGTTTTGTAAGCACATTTCTTGGCAAACATCCGACCATAAACTTCCCTTGAGATTTGTTACTGAAGGCCATGTTTTAATGTTCTCTTACAGATGATAATAACGACCGTAAATCACAGAAGGTGCTTAACGAACTGGAGAATATTGATGATGAGTGTGACACACTTGGTATTGCGTTTGTGAAGATTGATAACGATGACGAGGCTCAAGAATACGGCATTGAAAAAGTGCCCACGCTGCTTTACTTCGAGAAGGGAATACCAACCTACTATGAAGGCAACTTAGAAGAAGAGGAGAAAGTTCTAGACTGGCTCAGACATCAGACTGAGAGCGACGAGATTGAGGACATCACCGATGAAATGCTCGACCTCATCATCGACAAAATGCAGTACGTCGCCGTCCTGTTCTGTAAGTACTTTTTTAGCTTTTATACGCACGGCCTTAACATTGGCTGTGTCACTTGAAACAATGCCAGCTTTTTAAATTGCCACACGTCTAAAAATAGAGAATTTCATAATTTAGTACAGAACACTATCAAGAACTGACATATAAATGAAATACAGTTCTTCGAATTTATTACAGACGACAAGGACCAAAAGAAGAGTCAGAAGATTTTGGCTGAGCTGGAGAACATTGATGATGAATGTGACCAGAACGACATTGCTTTCGTCAAGATTGATGACGATAAGGAAGCTAAAGAGTACGGTATTGAGAGTATTCCTACGATGGTGTTCTTCGAGAGGGGAATTCCTCACGTCTATGAAGGTGACTTGATGAAGGAAGAGGAACTGTTAGGATGGTTGCTCCACCAGAAGCGTCACAGTGAGATCCCTGAAGTCACCGACGAGATGATGGACAAACTTATTATCAGCACCCCTTACTTGGCCGTGATTTTCTGTGAGTATAAATTATATGTTGAATTGAATTTATGTTTATGTAAGACTGAAATAATCATTATTTAGGATGTTAATGTTTGCTGCACACGTAAGTTCTGACGCAATGTTATAAAGCAATTGAGAGTGGGTGCACCCCGATAATTTAAACGAGCTTTGAAATACAAAATAACTATTTGCTGACTTTATTTTGGTGTTTGGTACGCCTGAAATCTGAAAGTCAAAACGGACAATCGTTTTTTTTCTATAAAAAAAATCCAGAACCAAACCAGTTATTGATTGCTGTACCTATGTAGTATGTACAATACTTAATTAAAGAACCAATCTTTCTAATTTACAAAGGCTTACATTGACTCCTAATTTAAGCAGACTTGTCTGTATTAGGAATCGTGTGTAACAATTTTAAGAAAATAAAATGTTAAGAACTCTAGGTAAAGTACCTCACAATCCAAAACAATAATTTCAGATGACAAAGAAGATAAACAAGACATTAGAATCTTAAACGAACTGGAGAACATTGATGACGAACTAGAAAAGGAAGGCATCGTCATCGTACGAATGGACAACGAGAACGAAGCCAAGGAGTATGGTATCGACCATTTACCAACACTCGTGTACTTCGAAGAGAACATCCCGGCGATATACGAAGGCGATCTGATGAATGAGGATGAAGTACTGGAGTGGCTGATTGAGCAGAAGAATAGTGCGACCATTGAAGAGGTCACTGATGAGATCTTGACTGATCTTATTGAAGAGTATGAATATGTGGTGGTGTATTTCAGTAAGTATTTCCTTTACTAGTTTTAATATTCTTCGTGTATTACTAGATAGAATTTCGATAACGATACGATGAACCAAAAAATTAAAATTATTGTTTTTTTTATAGCAGTGTTTGCAATTACTCGTCTTATATATCCAATAAATAATTATAAAAAGTTGGAATATAAAATAATAAGAAAAACTGTTGAAACGATTATTTATCAGACACAAGGAGTATTTAAATTATTCGGAGGCTAAGCATTTGAACGTCAACTTTACAGTCTCCACCACTTTAGTTTTTTTTTATGATGGAAAATATTAACGAAGGGATACCATTGATTCTTTCCAGGCGGCAACTGCGAAGATGGCGATGAATGCGACAACATCTTGGATGAACTCGAAAACATTGACGACGAGCTCGACGAGACTGGCATCATTTTCGTCACTACCGAAGACATCACGCTTGCTAAGAAGTACGGCATCAAGACCTTCCCCACGCTGGTGTTCTTTAGGAACAGGGACCCGCTTATTTATAAGGGTGAGTTGACGAAGTTGATTAATTTATATTAATTAGAAAAATACAAGCGCTTACGAAGAAAAATAACTAAAAATATAAGGTAAAGAGAATTAAAAAAGAATTTTGAGGTTGCTTTTCATATTAGAATGTGTTTTCATATCTAGGAAAACAACTGATAAATCATAATATTTAGCAGGGGACGCTGTTTAGATGATTTTACGACCAAATATACCAGGAGTACCCAAAAATATATACTCGCACGTCTGCAGTCCCAATATCGCTAGTAAATATTTGCTAGTCACCTCAGTAGACTGTAGAAGCTACAATTGATTATGGAACCAATGAAAAGTAATATATTTTTTTCATTTGCCTACATGTACCTAAAACATATCATGTTTTCTATTATAGGAGACATCGAAGATGAAGATGAAGTTCTAGCCTGGCTGACTGATGAGGACACCTTGGAGATCCCCGGCAAGATCGAGGAAGTCAACTCTAGGATGCTGGAGAAGATCTTAGAGGAAAACGACCACGTTGTTGTGTTCTTCTGTAAGTATAAAATTATTTTATGCCGTTTTACGTACTGACTTACGACCGGTGATGGATATTGAAAATGGATCGATTTCATTTTCTATGGATACAATGCTTTCGATACTGCACATTTTGATGCCCTGATTCTTTGTTTCAAACCACATTATGTGGAATATTAATTGTATAATTCTTATAGTCAATAAAGCCATCGAAAATGTTATTACAATTAAAATATGTATCGTTAATGAAGATCAATTTTGTTAGTGTCCCTCAAGGAGGCATAATAATTATCTCCCTATTTGTAGCCAAAGTTATCCTAATTGAATATAAAATAGATATACATTCGCAGTACTAATATTGACACAAAACCATTGATTTATAAAATCTCCCAACCTTATTTTACAGACAAAGAAGGCGATAAGAAGTCCCAGAAAATCCTGAGCGAGCTCGAAAACATTGATGACGAATGTGAAGAGAAAGACATTGATTTCGTCAAGACATCCGACGATGGTATTGACAAGGAGTATGACCTGTCAGAATTACCAGCTTTGGCCTTCTACAGACATAAGTTCAGGACTATTTACGAAGATGATCTGACGCACGAAGAAGCTATCCTCAAATGGGTACTGGAACTCCATTCCTCCCAGCCTGATGTCATTGAAAATGTAGACAGGAAGACCTTGAAAGATCTCATTAATGACGTGGAGCATCTAGCAGTATTTTTCTGTAAGTGTGAATTTTAATTTATATAAAAATGTCAGGGAAACCTTTCGGCTATTCAAATATTAAACATAATAAATCATTTTAAAATATGATGTGGTCTGGCAGTTGCCCAAGTAAATATTAAAGTCTTCTATTCCTTTAATAGCTTACAGAATCGTATGCAAGCCACAAATTAGTATCGATTTCTCCAGAGTTACTCGTTAAGTACTCTTCGTTGTTCTTGTTAATTACTTGTGATCTTTGGCATACAGTGATCAATGTAGATCAGGGATCACCAATTAGTTTTATTGGGGGTCTGATTTGAAAAATAATGACTTTCGCGGTCCGCACTTTACTTTGAACTATCTGTCTGAAGTCTAGATAAAGTTTGTGCAAGCTATAACTCAGAATATTATAATATTTTTAGATGAAGTTTTAGTTATAAATACGGTTTACTTAAGGCCCACATAAAATAGGTCGACGGTTCGGTAGCGGGCCGCGGTCCGCCATTTGGTGACTCAACGATCATGAAGAAGACAATCCTCTTTTATACATAATGCGGGCCCTATCAGAATACCAGCGCTACGACATTTATTTTTTAAATGTCGAAGCATCATGCTGAGATAGGAGCCTTTTGGCCTCGTATAGGACTTTGTTTTTTTTTTCCTTTTGTTACTTTTTATACAATTTGTTTTATTTTTATTTTTAACTGTGTTTAGTTTAGTTTATGATCCTGTACGAGTCGCAATAAATACTTTTTCTTTCTTTCTTTCTTTCTCTTTAATGCTGTTTATTTAAAGGCTTGGAAATAGATAAACAGAATTAATCTTTATTGTAAACCATATACATAGATTACAATAAGAAACTCTAAAACAGAATTATATCTATGATGGTAATTATAACAAGCGTCTCAATAATACAACGGACTATTACATCTTTGGATTGCATACTTATCTTAGCAATTTTCATCTTTCTCTTACAGATAGCGAAGACTGTGACACATGTGACGATATCCTCGAGGAACTAGAGACGATTGATGACGACACAGACAAGCACGGCATTCAGTTCGTTAAGTCTAAGGACTCCAAACTCGCCTCAGATATCGGTATATTCAGCTTCCCAGCTCTGGTTTACTACGAAACAGGTGTTCCTATCATGTATGACGGTAAGTGATACGACCCTTTGTTTGTAAATGTTTCTTAATTATCTGTGTACATAATATCCTTATTATGACTTTTTATCAGCGTTGGCGACTATATTTTTGGTGGTGATGATGACGATGTGTATAAAGAATGAAATCTAACATCTTTTATCCTGTTTATAGGTGATTTAAAGAACGAAAATAAGGTTCTGCAGTGGCTTGTAGATCAAAAAAGTAAGAATCCACATCCATATAATAAACGTTTCTAATGTTATATCTGTTTAAGGTCGAGGGACTTATTATTATATTATTAATGTTAAAATATTTGTCTAAAATATTATGAATTCAAAAATATTACATGCATGACATCATTCTTGATATATCTCTATATCTATGAAACAAGTGTTACTACTTTACGCCTAAAATGCTGGATGTTTGAGCTATGTCATTTTGCATGACAGTTACTAATGCCTGCAGGTGAAGATAGCCACCGACATAAAAAAGCTAATATTAAATCGAAGGCCAATGCAGATGGTGATAAAAAATCATCGGGGTTCACGAAAGGTGACAATGTTGATGCATTAAAGAGAAATGCCCCGAAAAATTTGAAATCTGCGCAATGGAAAACTACGGGATCGCTGAAAGCAGAAACTGTTGATAAGAAAAGTCGTCAACGAGGCAAAGTGAGTTCCAAGGAGGAGGAGGATGATGATGATGATGGTGACGTTGACGATGATGACGACGACGACGACGATGATGATGACGATGATGATGACGATGATGATGACGATGATGATGACGATGACGATGATGACGACGACAACGACGATGATGATGATGATGAGGATGATGACGATGAAAATGAAGACAACGGAAAATTAGCGGCTATTAAAAGCATTCTAAAATCTAAAAACCCAAGTGGCGCCGCCACTTGGAAAAAAGTCGGTAAACTCAAAATTCGTATTCCTGGTAAACATTCGGCTGAGGTTGATGATGATGATGACAATGACAATGATGACAATGACGATGATGACAATGACGATGACAACGATGATGACGACGATGATGATGATGATGACGACGATGACGATGATGACGATGACGATGATGATGACGACGATGATGATGAAGAAGATGAAGAAATATCTGGGGCTCGTACAAAAATAGGTAAAGTCAGTCGTCGCAAGCAAGTTGATGACGACGATGATGACGACGACGACGACGATGATGATGAGGATGATGATGATAGCGATGAAGATAGTATATTCAGTAGGATAAGACGAATGTTCTCAGGTAATTGAGTAGCGTAGGCCCCGCGACCCCTCGCATCACATCTGCATGGTCGCGTGTCGACTGGCCCGCATGGGAACCACTCTCTAGCTATCGCCTGCAGTCATTCGCGACCGCTTAATGACCAATAAATGTTTTCAACTCTTATACTTACTAACATTATCATTAGAAATAGCGCTTAACTGTTGGCGCAACGATTACAAACATGCACAGTATTAACGCAGTTAACCGTTACTTGTTATTACCGTATATACGGGTTGTAAACGAGATTTTTACTGACTGCAGGCGATCGCTGTTTCTACATTGGATTGGGGGCGAAACCGGCCGTCCCAAAACTGACTTACGAACCCTACCAGTGCTGTCCCACTAAAGTTCAGAGTCCGACAAAAGTAGCGAAGGCCACGCCGACCAAGGTACCGAAGAAACTCGACAAGCAGCCGCAGTCGCCGCAGAAGCCCGAGAAGCCGGTCAAGGGCAAAAACAAGGCCCTCGCCAAACCAGACAAACCGTCCAAAGGGAAAAAAGGTTTAATCGAGTCTGACAATAATATTTGGTGGTGGTAAACTTTAATTAATGTTAGAAGCATCTTGCTCTGATATCCTCGGATATGAGTGCAAGTAGCGGCGTGCACGCTAGGCATCAAGTGGACACGAGCGTTATCGTTACTGGCCCTCAGATTCTGACTCCACCCAGCTAATAGATCACTATGTCTAACTTTGCATCTATTTGTATGGCTATTAACATTGCTAGCTTTTCAATAACCTCGTGTCCCTTGATTCCTGCAAGCACTTAACAGGGTTGAATGTTGTAACACGTTGCACATTGGACTGTACTCGCACGTCGTGTCGTACTGCACCCTGCCAACTGCCGACCGGTGCGAATACAGCCCTCACTGATACATCCACAAAATGTGCTTTACTGTAAATTCAAGATCATGAGCGGACTAAATATTGGGATGTCTAGAGACATTGTAAGCAGGTGTACAAATCGTTATTTTCATTGTAAATTGATTCCAATATTTAGAAATTAAATGTAAATCAAGACGTAACAATAACAACGCAAGGCATTTCTCATTGTATTTTGCCGTGACATCTTGAAAGACTTATAATTGTTGTAAGGATTTCATGTTCATTTAGTGTTCTAGTCTTCATGGAATCTCATTATTTTGTAATGCTACATTTGATAAAATATTACTTTTTACTACTTATAGACATAAAAACTTATAGTTCTTAATATTTTGTATCAACATTAAACTAATGAATTACTTGATTATTAATTTTCATAAGCGCAGTGCCGGATATCAGTGCAATAAATCTATTCATTTATCATTTGTTCAGTAACCAATAGGGGTCGGGCCGCATTGGACGACGCCTGTCACTATATAGTCGATCACTGCATTGTTCAGTAGTTAGGAGACTGTTTGTTAACTATTGTTTCCATTGAAGACTAATGTTGTGATTAGAGTCGTCTAAAGCTTTCCGGTCGAACAGTGCTGGCGTTGTGTGACAAATATGTCGATATGTAAGTTGTATTGTTTGGCCGAAAATTCGCATGAATGTTTAATTTATTTATTTGTTACGTTGAATTGTTGAGTCAGCGCTGAAACAACTTTTTTGTTAAATAAATACATTTTTCTATTAAACCGAAAACTGTCATTACTCATTTCACACACGAATGATGTCAGCATGGTATTGCCGTAGTTGTATCCGCGCATGCCAATTATTGGAATTTACTGGTGAGTTTCCCAAATTATGAAATGGATGTGGTTTCTTTAAATAATTTGATTAGTTCATAGGGTTTTCAGCGTGAAGTATAATATGAAACTATTTTAGGGGATCTATTGGACGAATCTGAGGTCTTGGATTGGATGGTCAAGCAGAAGGAAGATGAGAGTATAGAGGAAATTGATAGAGAGCAACTATTCAAATATATCGAAAGTAAAGAATTTCTGGCTGTTGTTTTCTGTAAGTATATCGACTATAAGCCTGGCTCTGTAAATATATCTTTATCTGTTAACAATCTACCTAAAACTAGATTATATCCAAACAATACATTTTAGATAAAGAAGAAGATCCAGACAGTCCAAAAGTACTTCGACATGTGGAATTAATCGATGATGAAGCAGCTGAATACGGAATCAAAATAGTCAAATGTTACGATCGGTTAATGGCGAAGAAATATGGGTTCCGTAACCCACCAGGCATTACATACTTTAGGAAAACTAAAGCTATTAACTATGATGGAGACATTGATGATGAAGAGGAAATATTAGATTGGTTGACGAATCCTGAGAATATGGAACTGACCGATCATATTGAGAAAGTCAATAAGAAAATGTTCCAAAAAATAAGGCAGACTTCGGATTACGTAGCGGTATTCTTTTGTGAGTGTTCTTTTTAATTACATTTATTCATAGAAAAGTTTTGTTGACTAGATTGTTCTTTAAGAAGCTGATACTCACAAATCCAATTGTATTGCACATAACACATGTTTTAGACAGTAATGACTGCAAACAGTGTCCTAAAGTGCTAGCGGAGATTGAGCACATTGATGACGACGCTGATGACTCCGGTATCAACTTCGTGAAGATTGATGATAGGCAGATGGCTAAAGAATTCGGAGTGTTCGCTCTGCCTGCTGTGTTGTTCTTCAAGATGGGTTCCAAAGATCCTGTTATTTATGCTGGTAAAGTTGATTTTATGACATTTTACAAGGGCTATGCCAGCTTTCTATAACCTCCAATAAATATGATTTGTTCTTGAAAAGTTTTCATACGACACTGACATGGTCCTCTTGCCGATATTAAGCTGCTCTTAGCAGTTGACCATTATGATGACTTTAAATATATTTATGTTGTAGGAGATCTATATGACGAACAACAACTCCTAAGTTGGTTGTTAACTCAGAAAAATCCAGCTGGTGACGTCATTGAGGCCTTGGAAGGTCAAGATCTTTTAGACTTGATAGAAGAGTCCGGATCACTTGCCGTTTACTTCTGTAAGTTGCATGCTAGTATGCGAATGATACACTTGTATACTGCACAAACATCACACAACTAATTTTAAGCTCTGCTAAGTGTTCACACTCTAATTAATTGTTTAATATTTAAGAAGAAATGATGAAACATGAAGACACTTAAGAAGATGTTGAAGATTGTACATAAAATTAACATTATATTCGTGTATTTTTTATTAATGTCTCTTGCTTTTTATTAGGGAACAAAACGTTATGTGAAATGTGCACTTCGAAATTGATGAAAAGATCAACGAAAAAGAAAGTTGTTGAACACGAGGAGGATGAGGGACTGGATCCAGATGGTACTCCTATCCCCTTAGAGCCATGTCCATTGGAAATACGTTCCCTTGCAATCACCAACTTTTCTAATGACCCTATGTCTGTGTAGCCATTACTTTTGTTGCATGTAGCATGACCGCACTAAGAGTAGGTACTTTAAGGTCTGGTTATGATTAGTTACATAGTATATTCCCTGAGTCCACACCCACTTGTGTCGAGTCTGTGAAGTGTTCAGCTCACGTTCGCATTTGAATTGTGATTTTCCAAACGCATAAAGAATGATATTTTAGTTTTGATTATCATAGCACAATTTAAATTACCCATAGTGCACACAATAGTACCGAATGACCGAACAGTTTGTCGATCCATTGAGGTTTGCTCATAAAATGTTATTACACTTTAATTGGCAATAGATCGGGATGTTACAGATAGTCTGGACTGCGAGCAATGCGCTGGGATATTGGAAGAACTGGAAAATATCGATGACGACTGCGATAGACACGAAATCAAGTTCGTTAAAACTCAAGATTATTCAATCGCTGAATCTTACGGAGTGACAGATTTCCCAGTGATGGTGTACTTTGAAAATAACGTACCGAATGTGTATGAGGGATCTCTGGTTGAAGAAGAGGAAGTACTGCAGTGGTTGATTACTCAAAAAACTGAAGATCGAATCGAACTTATTACTAGAGTGATGTTGGAAAAGATGGTAGAAGAAACACAGTATTTGGCTGTATACTTCTGTATGTATAAAATATTCCACAATCTCCTGTTTCTTGTGTGTTTCATTTTTGATGTATGTATAGAACTAATGTAAACCGTCTTTCTTTCATTTAGACAAACTTAACTGCCATATTTGCGACCATATTCTTGACGGGCTAGAGAGCATTGACGATGAATGCGACGTCTACGGTATTCACATGGTAAAGATCCAAGACCCACAACTCGCCAAGAGATATTCAATCAAAACTTTCCCAGCTATGGTTTATTTCAGGTAAGAAATATTTTACCATAGTTACGACTTGAATTTTGAATAAAAAAAACGTATATTTTTTAGCATAAGACGAAGAAATCTTTGAAAAAAATATTAAATTTGTCTAATAAAAAGTTATTGTTTTTAGGAACGGTAATCCTCTTCTTTTCGAGGGTGATTTACAAAACGAAGAATCTATACTAGAGTGGCTCGTTGATGATGAAAACAGAGAATTGGCTGATGAAATCGAGTCTGTCAACGATAGAATGTTGGAGAGATTGCTGTACGAATCACATCTGTTGGTTGTCTTTTTCTGTAAGTATTGTTTTATGTCAAAGAATTTATTAAAATAAAGAAAATACCAATTAGAGAAATAGAGATATTTAAATACCAATTTTCGTTTTAGATGACGATGAAGACTGTGCAGAATGTGAAGAAATCCTTGAATCTCTAGAACAAATTGACGGAGAAGTTGACCAATTTGGTATTGATTTCGTTAAGATCGCCAGCCACGAAGCAGCTGCTACTTACAACATTGTGAATATACCTTCATTGGTGTACTTCCGTAAACAAATACCGATGTTGTATGATGGAGACCTCCATCAAGTGGACAGGATCTTACAATGGTTGACATCTCAGGACGTCTTTGAAATCAAAAATGAAATTGAGGAGGTGAACCGTAAGATGTTGGACAAATTGCTGGAGGAGAACGAATTCTTGGCTGTTTTCTTCTGTAAGTAGGAGAAAAGATCTAGAAGCTGACTAATTAACTTAATTTGTTAGGGGTATTAACTGATTTTATTGTTTGTAGACGAGAAATCAACAGAAAGTCGTGCGGTATTGGACAAATTGGAGAACATTGACAGCGAAACTGATAACCTAGACATCACGTTTGTGAAGATGCAAGACCCAAGATACGCTCGCAAGTGGGGAGTCACCAAGCTACCGGCTATCGTGTACTTCAGGAAGAGATTCCCTAGTATATACAGAGGTAAGACAACAAGAGAAACAGACTTACTCAAGTATCTTGAAAAGATTGACAATAATTTCTTTATCGTCTAGTATATCAATTTCAGACTAGTTTTCCTTCTATTGAGTCTGGTATTCAAGACTTTGAAAATCTGTTATTTAATTCAAGGCAGTTAGATTCATCTATACTTATATTGACTAAATTTACAGGAGACCTCATGTCCGAAGACGAAGTACTGGAGTGGCTCCGAAAGCACAGATTCCGACAACCAGAGCTGAACATCTTCATGTACGCGCTGATAGCGCTGTCGATAGCGTTCGTGATGTACACGGCCTTCCTCATGCAATGCTTCAAGCCGGCCCCTCCCGCGCCCGCGCCGCATCCGAAGCAAGCGTGAGCTTCGCAAGACTCTAGTCTTCTTTATATAGATTGTGACTTATTGGCCTTACGGCTCAGATTACACCCGACTTTGACATACATGATCAGTTAGTCCTTGACGATCCACCGATGCAAACTTTCTTCAAATATGGACTAAGGATCAACTTTACGTTTACGTTCTTGGGATCAAACTTTTATAGAGATTTTTAGTGGACAGCGAAAACACTGGATTGAAACAGACGAGTTTTTTAAACTGATCGGTTTGATGGTGACCTTCATTTCTTGTTCAATGGCATTTTGAAGTACGATCGGTTCGTTAAAGACTGTATTCTCGGTAGAAATCTGTATGGAATATAGTGTGAGATGTACCGTTTTCCATTATCCAATGCGTGTCCAATACAATGATTTTTCACCGATAATGTCTTCTTGTTTCTTAATGTCTCTAGCCTTTTAGGTTTCGTTGAGCCTTTGTTAAGTTTGTGTTTGAGTTTTCTGAGCTCTCGAACAATGTTACTTATCAATAGAGATCATTTTTACTTTAATTGAATTTGGAACATATGTCTTTTAATATCGTTGTTAAAAATATTCCGGTAGTTAAATCTTGCCGCGTGTTTATAATAGTTGTCTCGTAAATTGTATGTTACAATGAGTTGTATAGTTGTTTTATCGGTGATTTTGTTTTAGAGCTCATTTTTTTCGAGTGACTGTCCAATGGGCGGGAGCTGGACTGACGCCCGCATGGTACTACGATACTTCATTCTGTTTACTTCTTTCATAATTTAATTTTATATTTTATTGTTGTGCGAAAATAGTTTGATCGATGTTAGATACTCATATTATTAGTATAAAAACGTTGATGATTGTGTGGTTAACTTTCACACTGATTTGCTTTATCATCTCTCTTTCTTCTTCTATTTTCTCCCACATTGCTCATAATCAAAGACACTACTGTTTTTCATATTCTAGCGATGCATCATCTACCAAATCAATTTCATTTCCATCATAATCTTTACGTTCAAGTACTGCATCATCATCAATGTGTTATTTCTAAGTAACGTAGTAACATGCCCGATATACTCTGTATCATTCCCGCTCGTATTGTATATTATTGTGTATAATTATAATGATACCTTCATCATGAAACGTAAGGGAGGCATGTTGGCTATGAACGCACAAATATGACGACAAACACATAATACAGATAGCCGTTGATAAGGAAGATCAAATGAGGACAAGCCAGAAAGCCAAGAAGAATAAATAGGTGTGAGGTGATTAAAGTAGTAAGTATGCGTATTGCACACTGAGAAGATCAGGGAGTGAACCTTAGAAGTTGATACATATTGGCCCGATCTGGGGCAATTACATCAACCAATTGGGGGATTTTCAAGTTACTATTGAAACATCTGTGGGACACATTCTTTGCGTCTGTATTTTTAGATGCGATTAATTTGTGCATAGCTGCACGTTCACGTCGTATCATTTTTGTGCGTTTATAGCCGAGTAATAAAAATATGCTCAAAAGAGTCGTGCGCTAAGACATGCGCATTCGTTAATGTTAACGTTGTATATAAAATGTAAATATATAAAATAAATAAAAATAGTAAAATTATATTGTTTTAATTCATTCATTTGTGAACTCGATTATTTGTTCCTAATGATTCCTAATGAATGAGTGTAGTGTGTGCAAGCCTGGATCTAGCATTCCTATATAGACACTAGTCGTAATGGACAGATACGATCGCCATCAATTCCATTAGCCAGACCAAATAAAACACCCTTTTACAACATATAAAAAACTTTTATTCATCTACCCACTTATTTATAACAAATTTATAACTAACTAATTCATATCAGTCTATTTTAAAGACAGTAGTATTTCTATTATAGGCAGACTTTTTCGTTGGTTGCACTCCTATGGTCCTAGCGGGTCCACCGCGAGTTATCAAAGATGAGACTGCAGATTACGTAATACTTGCCGCGCCCCGCGGTTTCACCCGCATAAATTTCAATCCCGTGGGAATATCGGGATAAAAAGTATCCTATATGTTAATCCTGGTTATAAACCATCTGTGTGCCAAATTTCATCTAAATCCGTTCAGTAGTTTTTGCGTGAAAGAGTAACATCCATTAATCCATACAAACTTTCACGTTTATAATTTTAATAGGATGTCGTGGCTAGCTTTTGACCACGATTTCTCACGCATGGATGTCAGCACAATGGACTATGACCAATACCCTAATTTGTATCTCTTTAATAGATGTACTTACACAAAAATATCAATATTACTTACATGTGAATTTAAAAATTTTGCACGTCCCCTATTTCGTTCCGATGAGCATGGTTTAAAAAAAATTATATACCTCCATTGTCATTTGGTTGTTTTGACCTCCAATATTTTTTATAATCATTGCATAGTAATAACATGTTCGGTTTGAGATGCGCAGACGTGACGTGAGACTGACATATACATAATAATATATAAGTCTATGAGACTGACGCTCCTGCCCGGCGGTCCCGCCGCCCGCATACTTGTCCACACCCCGCAATCCATTTCCCCCCGTAAACTGCGCGAACCATGGGACCGTCACCAACGAAAAAGCCGGCCTATAGATTAACTGATGTGTACTTCGTGAGCAATATTAGAAATATTTGTTTATTAAAATTAACATTTTACAAATCATAGAAAAACCTTGAATTTTTATTGTTTTTGAAAGGATAAAGATCACCTGGAATAGATGTTTAAAACGATCGATTATTGTTCTCAACCGATGACATGCCAAAGACTGCAATTTTGAAGATATACCAAATTATCTATACAGGTAAGCGACCTTGTGTCAGAATGCCTGAGTGCATTCTTCATTCTATTACTTTTATTACGCAAACAATTAGGAACTATAATAATAAAGTAAAACAAGAAAGGAAAAGAAATTAAGGAGGCCACAAAAATAAAAATCTTACTTAAAAGTAATTTATAAAACCGAAATTCCTACAGCTAATTAACGAATTTTATGCTCTTATCATTTGCTAAGGTCCATTAATTAGATGCAGGCGTTCTAGAAGATTATCAACGTATCGATATGGCACAAAGTTCAATCATCTTTGTGCCCAATACTCGGCTGCGGGTACTCCGCTCACTGACAAAGTGATATGATGATGTTGTTGACATATGAGGACATGAGAGCCACAGTGGCCTAGCTGTCATTTTTTCAATACTGACTTTATTTGAAAAAACTGCTCTGAACTGTAAAAGTCATAGCGCCACAGAGGCCTAAAAATTAGTTCAATTTTTTTCAGTTAGGCCACTGTGGCTCTCATGTCCTCATATTATACATATAGTTAAAAGGCTGGTCTGGACTATAAATGCCACTTTAAGACATGTATGTTACAGCCGTGGTTATAATTCGAGGACCTGGGTAATTCGTTTGTTAAATTGTTACCTACAGGCCTCATTGAAGTGAGAGTATAGCTGCATACTTGTTGTGCTGGATTCAGTATGACTTAGCTATAAGGTCTAAACGCGTACATCCGTGACGTGTTATGACATGGTTTGGCCGCGGATTTTTGTTCATGTTTATGGACGTGTCTGTAAACGACGTCATATAAAATGTACGAGCCAATTTTTTTGGGCCTAGCGCCTGGCCATATCCTGACACACCACGGACGTGTGCAGTGAGCTTATCACGAACACGTCGAGTAAACGTAACGTAAATTGGCTCGATTTAAAAAAAATAAAAATACACATTTCGTGCATACCTAATATTTACTGTGTGTATAACTCCAGCTTCCTCATATGTGATAGAATAATTCTACCTATGCCAATATTTAAGGCATAATAGCTGCAATCAAAGTTCCCAGTCTTAATTTAGCTGCCACAAAAACTTCGTTAATATGAGTCGTTTAGTGTGTGTTAGCTGGAGTGACGTAACTCCAGCTTCCTCATTCGATACAGGCAAACTAGTGAGGTTAGGGTTTTGGACTATAGTCAGAAAAATAAGGCATAATAGCTGCACAAGGAAGGAAAAAACTGAACGATAATACTTAAAAAGTGTTGAAACTACGATCAAAAACGTGTGTGTAAGCTGGAGTGACGTAACCCCAGCTGCTCATTCATATCTTCCAAACGAATGAAGATATGATGATGTATTATAGCTTAAAAATTAAGGCATAATAGCTGCCATTGGCAGCAAAATTTTCAAATCTCTGGTCAAAATAGTCTATGAGTTATTAAACCGACAAGTATGTGTAAGCTGGAGTGACGGCACCCCAGTTGCTCATGTCATATCTTCCGAATGAAAGAAGATATGATTATGTATTATAGCTCAAAAATTTAGGCATAATAGCTGCTATAGGCAGCAAAATTTTCAAATCTGTAGGCATTGTAGTTTTCACGTAATAATAAAAAAACAGTTTTCGCGCCAAAAACATCAAATTTTTGCTTCGGAGTAGGTAACAAGCGGCGTTGCCGTTCCGTGCGCAACATTATCAGATTGAAGTAGTTTGAACTAGATTATAGACTGGGAGCCGACTACATACTTTAATCGTACTATCATATAATCGTATTGAGGTTTTTTAGAGTCATATTGTGTATCATAGGATGAAAGAAAAAATCTAAGTGTAAAAATTTCGTATATTTTTATCATAAATCGAAGGTACAACTGTTTTCTTTACAGTCACTGAATTATTTTACCTACCAGAAATTAGCATTCATTTTTTTTTCAATGTAACGTACCCTATAGGGTACATTACATAAAAAAAATACTGTTCCCGAGGAAAATAACAATAACAATTGCTTTAGGAGGCTAGATGGCGCCACGTGTCTTTCGAATCATGATTAAAATATGACCCGACTTTCTGAGCAGTATTTGAACAAAAAGTACTAAGCTTGCATGAATTCACGATAGTATTCCAATAATTAGTATTATGCTTTTAATAGGATTTGGATGAAATTTGGCACACAGATAGTTTATTATAACTTATAACGATATAGGTACATCTTTTGAATCATATTTGATCAAGATACAATCTGACAGTGACCTGTAAATTGCAAAAACGTAACAATATTTTAATTTCGTGGGCTAACTTTGCTCATCCACCTTAACCGACCTACAGTGAAGAAGTCACAAAAAAAAAACAATAATAGTAGTTCTCTCGTTGTTTAAAGTTGATATTAATATTACATTAATTATAGTTCCAGTCGGCTCTCAGTCTATATCTTCAATATACAAAATTAAAATTATTTTGAGCGCAAGCTAAAATGACTTCTAATAGAATGCCTGCTAAGATCAAATTTGGTTGTAATAATGTTGCGCACGGAACGGCAACGCCGCTTGTTACCTACTCCGCAGCAAAAATTTGATGTTTTTGGCGCGAAAACTGTTTTTTTATTATTACGTGGAAACTACAAGGCCTACAAATTTGAAAATTTTGCTGCCTATAGCAGCTATTATGCCTAAATTTTTGAGCTATAATACATAATCATATCTTCTTTCATTCGGAAGTTATGACATGAGCAACTGGGGTGCCGTCACTCCAGCTTACACATACTTATCGGTTTAATAACTCATAGACTATTTTGACCAGAGATTTGAAAATTTTGCTGCCAATGGCAGCTATTATGCCTTATTTTTTAACCTCTTGAATGCCGTAATTACAGACACAATTAAAAAGCCATTATGTCTCGCGTAGATCTACGTTCCGGCATACGAAGGGTTAAGCTATAATACATAATCATATCTTCATTCGTTTGGAAGATATGAATGAGCAGCTGGGGTTACGTCACTCCAGCTTACACACACGTTTTTAATCGTAGTTTCAACACTTTTTAAGTATCATCGTTCAGTTTTTTCCTTCCTTGTGCAGCTATTATGCCTTATTTTTCTGACTATAGTCCAAAACCCTAACCTCACTAGTTTGCCTGTATCGAATGAGGAAGCTGGAGTTACGTCACTCCAGCTAACACACACTAAACGACTCATATTAACGAAGTTTTTGTGGCAGCTAAATTAAGACTTGGAACTTTGATTGCAGCTATTATGCCTTAAATATTGGCATAGGTAGAATTATTCTATCACATATGAGGAAGCTGGAGTTATACACACATATTTACTTAGTTTTAAAAGTATTCATATCTCTAATCAGCTGATATTGTTACCACTGCTGGAACACAGGCCTCCTCTCTGTGACAGGGAGTGGGCTGTAATCCATCACGCGGGCCCAATGCGGGTTGGTCACATGCCTTCGAATTTTTGGTTCTAAGACATGTCGGTTTCCTCACGATGTTTTCCTTCACCGTTTTGAGAGCAGTGATGATGAAATAATTTACACAAAGTAAAGCGTATGCCGATTCGGACCTACGACATACACCTCGTAAGTTGGGGCCGTTATCACTGGCCTACCATATCTATGGGTGTATCTATCCTATCCTGTTCTATTCATATCTATGGGTGATACTAATTGTGCTTGTCGCAAAACAAAAAACAAAAAAAAATACCAGAGTGCTACAGTATAGTTGTAGTTTAGACTTATAAAATCGTTTGAATTTACGTTACTTTTACGTCGTGCTAAGGCCTCTGTAAGATCAATCGTAATAGTTAAATAAAAGAATACGCCTACGTGATGACTAGTCGGGCTTCTTCATGGTATTTCAAGTACTTGACCTTCTCAGTTTCAAAGAGAGTCTTCAGCCGCTCCGTGAACTCTGCGTGTACCGCGTCTATTTCTTCGTTCGTTGGCTCCAGGTTTCTTTTCACTTCCATTGGGGTACCAACTGGAAATAAATAGCGACAAGAATTATATAATTTACTAGCTTCTGCCCGCGGCTTCGCCCGCGTGGATGTCGGAAATTATCCCACGGGAACGTGCTAACAGGATAAAATGTATGTGCTTCCCCAGGATGCCATCTATCTCTATGCCAAATCAGAAGTTCAGTGGTTTAGGCGTGAAAATGTAACATACAGTTTCAAGTTCAAATCCTCCCCTTAAAAACTGAATTACCCCTTTTTGTCCCGTCAGTGGTAAATTTTCGACAACTATACATAGGTACCTACTTATTATTAATTATTTTCTGTCAAAAGTATCAATACTGAGTTTCGGGTTACTCGGACCGCGCATTCAATTTCTTCGACACAAACTTAACACCCCTATCCCCTTTGAGGGGTAGTTTTGAAAAACTTATAATGATAAACTTTATTAGGTAAGTACTTACTTAGGCAAGTATTCTTGCCAAGTTTCAAGTTTATTAACCTAATGAAGAAGATTTTTCATATAAAATGTATCCCCGATTTTCACCCCTACAGGGGTGGAATTTAAAAAAAATCGTTTGGGATGTATTCATAACTTGACTCAAAGATTATTTATACTAATTTTCTAGTTAATCAAGCCATGCAGTAAAATCCTTCCCTGAAAAATTGACTACCCCATTTCAGCCCGTCAGGGATAGATTTTCAAAAAACCCTGATACACATTATTCTTTACCTTCAATATTAAGTATAAATACTGAGTTTCGAGTAAATCGGACTGCGCGCTAAAATTCTTCCATACAAACTTTGAAACCCCCCAATCCCTTATTAGGAGGTAGTTCAGAAGAAAAAAAAAACTGACAATCTTCATAATTTATTTAGATAAGTAGTCGGGCCAAGTATCAAGTTTATTAACTAAATGAATAAGATTTTTCATGTAAACTGTATCCCCCGATTTTCACCCCCACTGGGGTGGAATTTTGAAAATCGTTTGGGATTATCATAACTTGATTCAAAAATTATTTATACCAATTTTCGAGTTAATCAAGCCACGCATTATAATCCTCTTTTGTAAAATTAACTACCCCTTTTCAACCCGTTAGGGGTAGATTTTCGAAAAACCCTGATACATGTTACTCTTTATTTTTGGTCTTAAGTATCAATACTGAGTTTCGAGTTACTCGGACCGCGCATTCAATTTCTTCCACACAAACTTCAACACCCCTATATCCTCCTTTGAGGGGTAGTTTTGAAAAACTTATAATGGTAAACTTTATTACTTACTTAGGCGAATATTCTTGAAAAGTTTCAAGTTTATTAACCTAATGAAGAAGATTTTTCATATAAACTGTATCCCCGCTTTTCACCCCCACAGGGGTGGAATTTAAAAAAATCGTTTGGGATATATTCATAACTTGACTCAAAGATTATTTATACTAATTTTCGAGTTAATCAAGCCATGCAGTAAAATCCTCCCCTGAAAAATTTACTACCCCATTTCAGCCCGTCAGGGGTAGATTTTCAAAAAACCCTGATACACATTATTCTTTACTTTCAATATTAGGTAAGTATAAATACTGAGTTTCGAGTAAATCGGACTGCGCGCTAAAATTCTTCCATACAAACTTTGAAACCCCCCAATCCCTTATTAGGGGGTAGTTTATAAGAAAAAAAAACTGACAATCTTCATAATTTATTTAGATAAGTATTCGTGCCAAGTTTCAAGTTTATTAACTCAAGGAATAAGATTTTTCATACAAACGAATTCCCCCCTTTTCACCCTCTTAGGGGTGGAATTTCGAAAAATCCTTTCTTAGTTGATGCCTACTCTTCACGAAGAACACACCCTCCAAATTTCATGTCTCTAGGACCAGCGGTTTAGGCTGTGCGTTGATCTATCAGTCAGTCAGTCAGTCAGTCAGTCAGTCAGGACTTTGAATTTTATATATATAGATATAATTTGGGTTTTTTTATTTTTGATTGTGTTTAGGTTAGTTTAGTTTTATGATCTTCCTGTGCGAGTCGCAATAAATACTTTTTCTTTCTTTCTTTCAAATAAGTATTTGAGGTTTTTGATGAAATTCTTATTTTTTTAAACAAAAATAAATTTAAAAAATATCAATAATTGATATTGTTGCCTAATCTAATCTCTCTATCGTAGTATTTATGTCTTGGAACAAATACCTACGTTTAGTTTTAAAGTTTTGAACTGGGTAAAATACTAGAAAATAAAATTGTTTACTGGAGTACTTAACAGATCTCGAAGTTACCGTCCATTTAACTACTGAGGAACTTGAGAAGTAAAAATGTCTGTAGGGCCCGACAAGCTGGTTAACCAAAACTAAGAAGAAAGGAAGGTAACTAGAAACGTTCAAAATCAAGTCGCAATCTCATCTCAGCGATAACCGATGTCAAAACCTTGTCAAAAATGGAGGTAAATTTGATGTATTTTTGACAGAATGAGACAGATTTGAATGCTAACATTCTTAAAAATACCGGAATTGCCCCCTAAGGTATCTATCACGGGTAGCGGGATTGTCCGAAAGGGTTACTGCCCTGGAACATAAAGGGCTAAGGAAGGAACACGGGTGGGTTTTAGTCAGTAAGAGTCTGACACTCCCTTCTGCTCCACCCAGAGCGGGAGGAGTCATTTGATGACTTCCCATCCTCAAAAAAAAAAGGTATCTATCACCATAATTGGGAGTTGCATAAAAAAAAAAATATTATCATCTTCTTAATGATTTAACTCACCAACAGCAGTAACAGGGGATCTCAAGGGTAGCACCCCATAAGAGTACTGGAACAACCCCCTTCCCATGGGGAACATGGGGGAGATGCCGGTGTACTTGCGCACTTGCTCCTGGATCCGGCGCAGTAAGCTGTTCTCAGGGTTGTTTGGGGGACGAAACAGGTCCGTTTCGCCGAATGAGAACACTGGTACTAAGGATGCCCTGGAAACAAAAGAATTACGAAATGTAGCATTCCAGTACAGTTATACAAGGATCTTTTGGCGCTTGAATGATATTGGCAGGGATCCCTGTTGGTAAATATTTGTGAAATTGTAACAAACAACAAGATGGCGGCGTTAGTTCCGATTTTGCCCACTCGTCAAATGATCCTTGTACATTTTGTGGTTTGGGTTTGAAATAGTCTGGATTTCTTGACGCAAGCGCGATTGCTGACCACGGGGTTCCGTTTTCGAATCCGAGATCAGGTGATCTTCGCACTTGTATAATATTACTGAGACATCTCATATTATCGCTTAAGGGCAGTTGCGAAATTAGGGTGTTCCTAGCTACTATAGAGCTCTGCCTATTCCCTAGCTACTATGTATAAAAGTATCTAGTAAATAAAATTTACCTACAGGAAAAAATGTCGCTATTGTCATAATTCTAATGACAGTAGTTAATGATAAATAGGTAGCACAGATAAACATTTTATTAATTAAGTACCTTATTTGTTTCGTATCGACCCTAAACAATCAACAAGGACATCAAACGCACGTGACTGTCATACATTCTAAGATAAAATAAGGAAGTTACTATACAAAAAGTAGAAAAAATCTTACCCAGACTTCATAGCAACGCGAATGAATCCTTTCCTCCTACTGAGAATCACTTTATATTCCTTCGGATGAGCATCCAACGCTTCAGCGGCACCTCCAATGATCATACACGCACAGTTTCCTTCATATTTCTTGTTGTCTAGCAAATGAAGAAGACTCTCCTCTGAAGAGGAACACATTCCGATGGCTAGAGCCAAGTCTCTGAAGAAAGGAACCAAGAAATGTCCTCCAAGGGTTATTAAGTGGCAACTCATCCCAGGAAACAGTTTGTGGAAGTCTGTAGCATTGGTGCAAAAGCTTCCAAAGGCTCCTAAGGATATGACACCGTGTGGGAAGCACGCGAACATGTAGTTTTTCGATGGGTCCAAGTCGACAGTCTTCACTAGTTTTATAGGGAAATAGTCGCAGAGGTAACGCCACCATGTCCAATTTCTCACCCATTGTGACCTGAAATTAGATTAGCTGGTGTAAGATATTGATGATTTTAGGTTGCTTGTTAGTTCGTTGAATTAATATGACGGGAAAAGATAATATCAGGTACTTTTAAATGCCCATTTTCATGTCGGCTAAATAATCAAATCGACTAAAATGTTAATGGATTGTACAGACGCCAGCACATTAAGCTACCCGAAACTGTCAAATTTTCCCAATCAACCTTGAACCTTAATGCTTTAGAGATAAAGTTAAAAATCTATTTGATAGATTGTACTAGTTTGATGACTGTACCTCTGACCTACCGACATGCTCAAAACTTTATTGTTCAGTTAAATTATAAGAAACATAATTATGATATAACAGTTTCTTATAAGCTGAAACGCTAACGGCGCAAATATCGAAGCCACCATAGTTAATGTTTGGTGACAGTAGGTCCCTACATTACTAGGCATATATCAAGGGTTATTCCATATCTTTTAGGATTGGAGCAAATCTAATTGTTATAGGTATAATCTGTAAGAGGAATATAAGGTAGGTATCGTAAATACTTACGTTCTTCCACCACGGTTGCAAATCTCAATGTCATTTATAAACCAGACTCCATACAGTATCCCCATCCACCAAAACCTGGAGTACACCAGTTGAATGAACAGGTATATTGAGACGGCTTCTCCAAAGAGTATGAGGTAGATCCAAACGAAGGCAGCCAGGGTCTGGAGCCGACGGGACATGGGGATGTCCATGGGAGCCCATTGTATACCCAGCAGCGCAGATATTTGGCTGGAACAGAGAAAAAGAAATCATTGATAAAAGGTTGAGAAAAAATGTCTACCTGTGTAAGTTATTTGTTGTAATTGTGCAACAACAATGAACAAATCAATCTTGGTATTTTGAAATGCATTATTTAGGTCCTCAACGACCACTGCTTTCGTTGAGAGAATAGGTAGATTCCTGTATTAGTTACTATACTCTTTGGGTAGACTGCTACCAGCACCCTTATTACGAAACACACTTTCAATCATAATCTAAACGATTTAGAAGGATATTGCTAATTCATTGCTTCATAATATATTATATATATAGTATATTTTTAGTGTGTATTGTATTTATAGTATATTTTTTAGTTATATTAATATTGTATTGTATGTGTTTGTATGGGCCTTGTTGCCTGAAATAAATGGATAAATAAATAAATAAATAATGATCGATAAATTTGTCCGCTCACCAACGTTAATAACGCAATGAATGTTCTTGAACTGTCAAACAGTGTGTTACGCAATTACCCCGCTGTATTATCTATTGCATTGTTCTAAGTCTGCTAAGCGTGATTATCGTAGTAGAATCTTCTATATTCTCTTCATGGAAAAGGCTTCCACTGTTATGACTAGGTACCTTATACGAATCATTTGAATGTCTGATTACCTCACTTCAGGTGAAATTAGACAATAATTTCGCAATCTAGAATGATCAGACATTGGTTTCAAAGTCATAGTAGGCATATTGTCGGTTCTTTTCTCCGCGTTGGTTGGTATTGCTTTAGTTTTCTCATGAAAAATAACTGTAGTGTACCGTATTTTACTGAAAATTTCCTGTTTTTACATTGTCGCTAACGAAATAATGTCTAATCTACATACCTAATCTAGATGGTTTACCTATATTTAATTCTTAGTGCATATCTATTCTAAGAAAGTCAGTGATAAAGGTTTTACTGAAGCTAATAAATATTGATTTAAATAATGTATTGAATAGATTATTTTCTTATTGCTAACGCTATACCATATAAGGTCTACGCAAGTTGCCATACTGACGATATTCAGAAATAGTTATACCTACTTAGCTTAGCTAAGTTAGTATACGCCCTTACATGTAAGGGGATCCTCATCATTATGAACAACTTTTACTAAGGGACCAACCCTGTAATCGTGAAAAAAAAATCAGTTGATTCATACATCTATGGATCACCTGATTTTTTTTTTGTGCTGGCGTCTGTACCTACACTACGGCCGATGAATCATGGCCGGCCAGCGCGAAAGTTCGGAGACCCTATGGTGATTCATCCGCCGTAGATATTGTACTTTCGTTCCAAACAAGGACTGAAAAACGAAGAGCCTCCGCGCGCCGGTCGTCTGGGGGCAGGATGGGCGGACGATATTGTTGCGATCACAGAACAGATAAAACCTCTTATCTGTTCTGTGGTTGCGATCGATTGCGTTGGATGCCTGAGGCTCAGGAGCGTGGAGATTGGCACAAGAAAAGAGAGGCCTATGCTAAGCACTGTGTAAGTCGGGCTGTGGTTGATGGTGATGATGATGGTACTTTCGTACGACAAAGCACTAAGTACTTGCACCATGCATGACTATCATGAAATGCAGTGAGTTCATTAAGTTGTATTGGCTTTCACGAAAAGAGGAATGTTTCTATTGAATTGATGACTCAGAAGGTGTAGCTAGGTAGGTACAGGAGGATTAATCATCATCTGCCTAGCCTTTTCCCAACTATGTTGGGGTCGGCTACCAGTCTAACCGGATGCAGCTGAATACCAGCCGGTCGATTCTATAAAAATCTCACCGTGAAAACTCAAGTGAAGTGAGCTTGATGTGAGTTGTCAGTAGTGTCAATCCCTAGCAATAAGTATTTGGAATGACAGCTCACTTCACCTAAGTTTTCACGGTGAGATGGTTACAGAATCGCACTGCTGTATTTTACATGGAGCGACTGTCTGTCCACAGATCTGACCTCCACGGCCCAATTATTGGGTTATACGATACCCCTTGATAAGACTGGTTGTCAGATTTTCGGGCTTCTGACGATCCTTAACGACTGTCAAAGACCCATGAATGACAGCCGGGACCAACGGTTTAACGTGCTTTCCGAGCTACGGAGGGGATCCCGATACAAAATAAACATTTTCATTTAAATAATTTCGCTATAAAACCGTAGGTATCACCAGTTTTGTGCCTCCTCATCCTGACGCATGTGACACAAATCTGTCCTCTTTTATATACTTAGCGTGATTGTTTACAGTGTATGATTCCGTAGGTCAAAAGTACAAAACTGCAAAATGTACCTAACTAAATACATCATTGTCTGTTATCTTTGTTTTTGCATTTCATTTTATGACTAACAAAGTGAAGATAGTCATAAAAATGAACGGTTGTACGCATAACGACATATCATACTATCATATCCTTTCCAGAGCCGACTTCTCATTGTACATACAAAAAACCTACTTGTTGTACTTTGCGTGTCAATTGAAATACCAAGGAATTAAAATAATGATATGATATCGGAATGACTTTTACACGTCATATTAAAAAATAAGCTAGACGGAGTCGACATTTCCTATCTGACTACCCCTGAGAAGAAATGGCCAAACAAACTCAAGGGTCAAAGTCTGTTTTAAAGTCCAGACATAATCGTGGTCAGTACTCAGAGCATGAAAGGACCATGTTAACCGTGTAGTATATCCGTGTCTGAAATGGTCTTTTAAGTAAAGAACACAAGAATTGTGGTATCACTGTACCAAAGTATCTAGCTATAGCCTGCACAGCTGCACTACACTACTCGAGAAGTAGATCGAAGTTACGCGAATACGAGAGTGTAGAAGGGCACTTCCGTTCGCTTCGTCGAACCTCGGTTCGCCTCGGGCGACTTCCGATCGTTGTCGGTTTTTGCGCCCGAGTCAAAGGACTCCGAAGCGTCTCGCTCGTAGTTCTTAGCAAGAGTGTGTAGTCACGTACTTCGGACTTTGGTCAATTTCGACCAGTACTTCGTCGAAGAAACTTCGTGAGTAGTGTAGTGTAGGTTTATCACTACGACGAACAGTAATTACCATAATAATAGGTAGTACCTATGGCACGGCACGTTAGACTTGAATGTGACGTGGTTTACCTAATTACTCTCCGATACTGTCAAAGTCCAAGGCGAAGTAAGGTAATGTGTCTTGCGTCTGTACAGACGCCAGCACATCAAGCTACTATAACTTGGTCAAGACTTTCAACTTTACCGCTAAAGAAAATTTTACAGTTTCGGGTAGCTTGACCTGCTTTTTTTTTTTCTTTCAGGATGGGAAATCATCAAATGATTCCTCCCGCTCTGGGTGGAGCAGAAGGGAGTGTCAGACTCTTACTGACTAAAACCCACCCGTGTTCCTTCCTTAGCCCTTTATGTTCCAGGGCAGCGGTAACCCTTTCGGATGTTCCCGCTACCCTGGCAGGCTTCGGTCCTATCGGGCCCCGTCAATCTTGCTGACATCTCTTTGAGGCGCGCGTGGAACACGTACACGCCGTCCGGCACGGGCTTGACCTGCTGGCGTCTGTACCTTAACGCGAGGCCACTTACCTACATACACAGGAATAAAACCGGCCAAGTGCGAGTCGGACTCGCGCACGAAGGGTTCCGTACCATTATCTTTATAAATCACGTCTGTGGTATGGGAGCCGCCCTTAAATATTTATTTTATTTTGTTTTTAGTATTTGTTGTTATAGCGGCAACAGAAATACATAATTTGTGAAAATTTCAATTGTCTAGCTATCGCGGTTCTTGAGATACAGCCTGGTGACAGACAGCGAAGTCTTAGTAGGTAATTGGGTCCCGTTTTTACCCTTAACTCTAAAAGGTATATATTGCTACACATGGAGCCACTGTTTCGGTTCCAACTAACGCACGACGACATTATGGCAGGCCAAGGCGAAGGTGGCGGGTCGAGCTTGACTCTTAGCGATAGGACTGGCCGGTACTAGCAAAAGACATAATTTTGTGGAAAAGGCAGAGGGAGGCCGTTGCAGTAGATTAGATTTGATGGAAAACATCTATGATCGCGAGTTTTGCTAAATACAGGTACCTTTTTTTAGGGTCCCTAGTCCATGTCTCGGAACCCATATAGTTTCGTCATGTCTGTCCGTCCGTCCGTCCTCAGCTTACCTTCCAAACGGTTAGTGCTAGATAGATGAAACTTTGCATGGATATGTGTATTTACGTTGACAAAGTGCTAAAATAAAATCACAAAAAAAAACCACCTCCCCTACACGTAAATTGGTGATGATTTTTTTTCTCGCGTCTTGCCCATAGTGTGGGGTAGGTATCATTAGATAGGTCTTTTAAAAACATTGAGAGGTTGCTACGATTTTTTGATTTAGGTATCAGGTTGCGAGATATTCAACTTTAAAGCGCATTTTTTTATTAAAATAGGGCGTCCGGGGGGGACGCCCTAATTTAACAAAAAAAAATGCGCTCTAAAAGCTAAACGGGTGACTCAAAAAATCTGAAAAAAATCATAATGGTAGTCCATGTCTTGAAGGAACTATAACGGCTTAGATAACTTTGTTAGTTCAGGAGTTATAGAGGCCTAACTTGCAAATTGATCTAGTAAACACAGAAAAATACTAAAACCTTTAGTGCTGTCATCACGAAAGCATGGACAGCACGGTTGGCGCAGATTGACTGTTGCGGTGCGTGTCGCGGGTTCGATTCCCGCACGGAACAAATATTTGTATGACCTACAAGCAGTTGTGTCCTGTTTGTGTATGTGAGTTTAAATGTTTGTAAACGCACCCACGATACAGAAGAAATTCCTAATTAGGTACCTGTTAGTCGACCCAATAAAAATACTTATCAGTCACGAACTTTGCACTATTATCCACGTGTAAGAAAGTAGGTACGAAGTAAGGGTATGTACCTCCGATATGTTATCAGGTGTATTATCGGGGCCAAGTTACGAAATGTAGGTAAACGGACGCCTATACTCTATGAAGAATGTTTCTAAATCTATACAGGTTGATTGATTTGTTGACTATAAAGCTTAACTTGCTGTGTCATGTAGGTTTAGGATGGGCCATAACTTTTATTCGGGGCTTTTTGGGCCTAAAAAAACGATCATGCTGTCGACAAAAAGATGATTTTTGATCAACAAAATATTTAATCTATCTATATGTTTAATCACCACAGTGTTGAACGAATAAAATTCCCACACAATTAAAAGAGTAGTAGATGTCTACACGAGTGCGAGTAGGGTCCAGGCAATGACTATCATCCTATTGACCAAGGTAGCTTACCTTGGTCAATAGGATGATAGTCATTGCCTAGCCTAGGTAGTTAAAAAGAGATCTGAGATAAATAAAAACATTGCTGTTGCGTACAGACGCCAGCACATCAAGCTACTACAATCTGTCAGATTTCTTTAATTGATTTTCAACTTTATTGCTAAAGCATTAAGGTTCAAGGTTGATTGGGAAAATTTGACAGTTTCGGGTAGCTTGACCTGCTGGCGTCTGTACATTGCTGGCTTTGCTGTAAAAGGCTTATTTAGGTAGGTAATTGGCTGTTTAGGGATAGTTTCTTCAAATTAACACGCTCAGCGCCATGTGTATCTTTTGCGATACACACTGTCTAAACACTTGTGTATCCTTTTTGATACACAAGCACCATTCCAGTCTAAGCGCCGTGTATCGCTAACGCGCACACTTTCCATACATTTTATATAGGTACAAAAAATGTTGCCCTGGCCTAGGGAATTTTCCTGGTGTAGTGGTATTGGCATATGGGACTTGGCGCTGAGCGTGAAAAAGCTCAGCAACACCACCAATCCTAAATGTTTTTAATAAATAACGTATAATGCGGTATCTACCAAGGTGATGGTATAGGTGTGTTAAATTAATAAACTCGATTAACTGGTTTTTTAGCAACGATCCATCCATGCTAATATTATAAATTCGAAAGTAATTCTGTTTGTAGGTATGCCTAAACCACTGAACGGATTTCGATAAAATTTGGCAAGGAGACAGATGGCAACCCAGGGAAGGATACTAGTATAGGCTACTTTTTGTTCCGGTAGCATCGTTCCCGTGGAATAATTTCCGACATCCACCCAGGTGAAGCCGCCGCCAGTAGCTAGTGCCATAACCAACAGTCAGCGATAGACTGAGTAAATAGCATTGCATGTCATACAGTAAAACCATCCAATTGCATACAAACAAGATTAGATATTAGACTCTGTCCAGCTAGTGTCGTACAAATTAGACGTGAACAAATTGAGCATGATTAAAACTAATAGAAATAACGATCTGACCAGCAAGTTCACACTATGTGCTACGGTCCCTCTGGTTTGTTATTTTGTAGCCGTAGATACTTAAAGGCTTTACATTCACTATCTGTTGTGTCTGGTATACCTACTTATCTATACATGATAAGTCCAAAAATTCTTTAAGTCTGATTTTACATTATCAGCATTTGAAACTTCAACTATATAATGCTACAAATCAGAATAGTTACGTTTGTTAATCAAACTGTTACTAACTAGATCAATTCGGCTTGGGCGTAAGGGCACGATTTTCGTAGCTTCTTTTTCGATGCTATAATATCTAATCTAATCTTCATTTTCACTATCTAACCAGTGCTTAACTCTCTAAATTTTCTAAAAGTATTCCAATCACTTCAGGCTGATCTTTACCATAAGTAAAAAATAAATAACTGGATGGTAGGAAACTAAAACAGTTTATAACTACCCACATCTCTGTTGTTGTGAATCGTCACAAAGACACTATTGAATTATTGAGAGAAACTATTAAACGAGAGTAATTTTTACTTCCTTGACATGTTTTCAAATGCTTAGTGTGGTGTAGGCAGGCCTTTTATATCTACACATACGATCGTTACATTACAAACACATGGTACCAGTTATACCTACTTAGATGTTTTTATACGACTGTGGGATATTTCTAAGATTAAATTGGGAGAAAAGTTCTTCACCCTAGTTTGAGATTTAAATACACTTGCTAAATTAGTTTGTTGAATTGTTTGTGTCTTATTTTTATACTACATAAGTACTATAGATCTATTGATTAACTTAAAGTGAAGTTTACAATGTTGTCACAAGCGATATTGTTGTTTAGGTATATTAATCTTATTTATTATAACTAATGTTTAGGTATAATAAACTGGCGTTAATATCTTTATAATATACATACAATCATGTTTATCTAACAGCTATAACTGGAAGTTTGCTTCCAATTTCCGCTGTTTACATACTTATCGATGACCATAAAGATTTAACCTTCACAGAAAAAAAATGTAAGTAGGTACATAATATACATACTTACTTACAAAATAGTCAATATAGACAAAATAAATAAATGCACGTTCTTACCTGAAGATTTTAGTCACTATATCCATGATATAAGCAATATGTTCCAGCATTTTTATTTACGTTTGCGTTATCAATTTATCACTGACCGACTCGACCGAGCACGGTTGCTCGCCACGACATCTAACTTATGACTGAATTATAAGACGAATAGAATCTAATTCTCAATGTCAGCTGCTGTTGACCAACTTTTGGTTTAGTCCGTCGACTGGATTCATAGTTCATTTTCCCACAACCGTCTTATGAAAAATGTTGTTTATTTAAAATTATCTAGGTATTTTCCTAATAACTTGGCGTAAAACAGAGATAAAATGCCATTGACCACATATTTTTATGGATCATACGAGTTGGTTTAAAAATAATATTTATTGGCGTAAATTGTTTGTTTTGTGGGTAGGTTCGTGTTTCACATGTTTTCTTTGTTTTTTTTTTGCTATTGATCCGATGTCGAATTGTCGACTAAGTATTCCAGCAGCGTCACCTTTAGTAGACAGCCGCGGCATCGCGGAGGACATCGACTTTGCACTTTGTGACAGATCTACAGATGTGAGTCGCTGATAAGACGAGGACAATAATTATATGTAAGTAATCGACTTTTCGTGGGACTTCTATAGATTAGGTTTTCGATCGACTTAAAAACTTAAGTAAAGGTACCTACTAAAAACAAAAGGGCGGGACAAACTGGACGCTGAAGTTGGACAAATGAAGTATCTTGTATTGGAAAGCCCTGTTGGACAAATTGGACACATGCCTTTCCACGAGACACTTGCTGTGCACTGTAATCGGCTGAGTTGACTGCAAATACAGATTTTAACGACAAGTCAACTAAGTGTTACAAGGATCCTTTGGCTTCTGAAGACACAGAAATTATAGTAATAAAGCAAGATGGCGGCCTTAGTTCCGATTTTGGCCACGCATCAAAAAACCTTGTAGCGGTGACCACCCTTTACGTTTCTAAAACGTAAAGGGTGGTTCTTGACTATAAAAAAGAAGTTAAGTACAGTATTTTTATCTCGCGAAGCTACGTAAAGTGTGTGTCATTTCGTGAGATAACAACACTGTAGCATCCTAAGCACAAGACCCTTCACACTATAGTGGCAAGGTGCATTGCGCCAGAATGAATTTCAAAGTGAATGAAAGCCAGAAGGAAAAACAAGAAAACAGAAAATTCTTTTGTAAATAATTAATAAACAACGTTTATTACGAATAATAATAGAAAGAACAGTTAACAAAAACAAAATAATTCTACCTGTCTGTCTTTGCAGGTCTTCCGGACTCCTAAATCGAGCCAGCGTGCGATTCCATGTGAGGTTTAGAGGCGTAAAACATCAAAATAATGATGAGTCTACGAAAAAGTTTTAATGCAATTTCAAAGACGACGTACTGGCCATCATTGATCCGAATTTGAATTCACGACCGTTTAAAAAGCTACAGACTTCTATGCAAAAAAATGCAAATGGTGGCTCGATTTAGTAGTTCGGGAGTAAGTAGCATAATCATAATTTAATAGGTAAGTTATTTCTTATCGGACACATTGTGACAAACCCAAATGAAATCAGGATCACTGAGAAAATGATATACCTAATAAGAAATTCTAACACTGGGAACTATACCCAGATACAAGAATCTCCTACCAACTTACCAAGTAAAGTAGATATTTCTAAAGATATCCAAAACATTTTCAAAGGAAGAAACATTTTGCAACGTTTTTCTGTTAAAAAATATAAAATTCCTCTTACAAGTCTTACATTAGGCTCTTTCTCATACCTTATACCGTCGAACATAGCGTGCATACACACCAGCGGCACGCGTCAACGCTCCCTAGAGTAACTATGTTCCTTGCGTCAACGGCAGAGGCAGTCGTCGACACTCGTTGACGGCCGCCGTCGACAACGGGCCGCTTGTGTATTTGAGCCACTGACCTCTAATAAGCAAGTGCGCTGGACTAAATAATATACGAAATGACAGTTGTTTTTTGTGTCGATTCTACTAATTCTAATTCTGAACTAACATTGTCAGACTGTTGCAAATGGTCGTCGTTTTACACAATATTAGTTCCACAGACGCACACGTTGTTATCAGCGCTAAAATGGCGAAAATCGTATTCATGATGTCCAGCGTACTTGTATAATATTATAGGTCAGTGATTTGAGCACTGTAATCACAAATGTCGACGAGTGTTACAGATGCAGTTGCCACTGCCGTTGACGCGTGTTGCTCGTGCGTATGCGTATTTAATTGTAGGTGTAATTTTGATCCTCACGAAACTCAATGGATGCTGACTTCGCTAGTACATGCGTGTTGGTTAATCGTGTTAAATTATGCATCACTATCAATAATATTCCTAAAGTTTTTGATCCTCTGCTCCGTTTCTTTGATGGAGTCTTTCATGTCCTTGTGCATTTCACTGTACGCCTTTATAGACTGGTTTGTTTCAGTAAAGATGTTCTGCAGGATTTGTAGGTGAAGAATTCTGAAAAGATAATATTTGGTTTAATTACAAAAGTGTTGGATAGCCTTTGCCTACTGTGTGTCTATGTCCCAATTTTAAGAGCTAAGCTAATTCACTTCACACAATGCAACACTTGCGAATGGGCCCTAATTATATTCCATAGGCGTTATGCCGTTGGTTCCGGCTGTCATTCGTGGATCTTTGATAGTCATTACGGGTCGTCAGAAGCCTGAAAGTCTGACAACCAGTCTTACCAAGGGGTTTCGTAATAGCCAGGAAGTTCCTGGTTATTACGAAACCCCTTGGTAAGACAGGTTAAGCTACGCTTGCCGCGGTTGGTCCGTGGATGGGTGACCATTTTCACAAACCAAGACCCCTCCGTGCCTCGGGAAGCACGTTAAAGCGTTGGTCCCGGCCGTCATTCGTGGATCTTTGACAGTCGTTATGGGTCGTCAGTAGTCTGACAACCAGTCTTACCAAGGGGTATCGTATTACCCAGTCACTGGGTTGTGGAGATCAGATAGGCAGTCGCTCTATGTAAAATACTGGTACTCAGCTGCACCCGGTTAGACTGGAAGCCGACCTCAACATAGTTGGGAAAAGGCTAGGCAGATGTTGAGAGCGTCGTGCGATCGGGCGGCAATATGGGGTGGCGATATTGATATCCCGTTGTTGAGTTTCCGAAGTTAAATAATTTTGACTATAAAGCCCTCTTGAGCCCAAAATTCTATAGCAAATGTTAATGTCTTTTTCCTTATAAATTGCGCCTTAAGAAACGGATGGCGCAACAAGTGACTCTAAAAAACCTAGTCGACCAAAATAAGACCGATTGAGGAAATAGCTCATTAATAAAATCATTTTGTAGAAGAATGAAAACTTTATTAAAGGGTTTTTTTGGAAACAATTCCATTAGCTAACCCTATTTTGAGAACATGGTCATGGACTCATGGTCCAACATCAAAAAAATATTCATTAATAAATAAATAAATATCCCTGGACATTTCACACAGCGCCATCTAGTCCCAAGCTAAGCAACCTAATGCTTGTGTTATGGTAACAAGATGGCTGATAAACTACTTATATACATTTTTTTTTTTGTAAATACATACATATTATAGATAGAAAAACACCCAGACTCAGAACAAATACATGTAGGACTTACAAATATTTGTTCTGTGCGGGAATCGAACCCGCGACACGCAGCGCAGCAGTCAATCGCTTAACCACTGCGCCAACCGTGCCGTCAAAATGTACATTCGCCGCACCCCCGACTGGTATCACCAAGTGCGGACGATCCCATGACCGCACGTCCATAGTAGTCTGCTAGATAAAAAACTTCTATCTTCACTAACCGTGTTGTCTAAATATTTGCATGCCATCATTACATGGCAGAATAAAATAAAAATATTCGATTTCAAAATAGCATGGGGTTTGCACTCTATTACATGGACATATGGGTGTAGTATAGGTTCACCTCTGCTTAACCCTTTAGGGAATACAGACATGAAGATATTTTTAAATTTGATCTAATAGGGCACGAGGCAAGGCTGTGTGTTGTTATTATCCCAAAGGGGGATGTTGCTGCCTAAAGTAATATTAACCCTTCATATTGTATTCCGGAATGTGGATCCACGCAAGACACAATGGCTTTTCTATTGTTTCTTAATTACGGCAATCAATCAGTTCATTCCCGCAGTCACTGTTTATAATCCTTTGGGGAAAAAGACTGAAAGGCTAGTTTTAAATACTCACTTTGATTTGTAATCCAGGATCTTCGTCTTCAAAGTCAACAGTTCACTTGAATCATGGCTAAACTTTGTCACATCCCGAAGCCTATGGTTGAGCCACTCCATCATCAGCTCTACCTTCTCACTCTCTTGTTCTTCAAGAGTGGTCAGTTTGTTATCAATACTGGCCTGAAAGTAAGAAAAAAATTATATAAAAACCAGACAGAGTTGCCAGGGATAAAAAAAAAAGAAAACAATAATTTAAAACCTGAAGTTCCTTCTTCTCATCATTTTGAGGTTTCTTACTGCTTGTTGACTGTTTTAGGTGCTCTAGCTCTGATGTAAATGCTGGGAGCTTGGTTTGTATTTTTTGCAGTACTGCCTGGTTAAATTCTGTTTGCTCATCAAATGTTAGCTCAGCTGCAGATTGGTGCATGAATCCTGGAACAAATCAAAATGATGTATACAAGCAATTAATATATGTTGCATACACTCAGCAAAATCGCAGAAAGGGTGGATTTACTTACCTGTTCTTTGAATGAGTTCACAAAAATTACTTTAGATGTGATAAGCTGTACTTAATGGAAAAAATATTGTTTAATACCACCCTACCGATTTGGGGCAACCTGTAATGATACTTCTGTTGGGAAAAATAAATAAATGGTTTTTTTTACTAGCCATTCGTGCTTAGTTTGAATGTGCGTCGCCTCGCCCCAACCGCCTCCGTCTACTGCACTGCCGAGTCACCCTCTTGCCGTGAGCAATATGTGAATTTTCTTGATATTTGTAAGTTATAAAGATAGTCAGCAGAAAACTTAGTGCAAATGGGTTGTCATGCTGTTGTTGGCTTGCTAGTATTTAAATCACAGTATTAGCTATTTTTCACACAACCTTCTTTTAAACAACACTGCAATCAGTCTAAAGCTTGTCATGTTATGTTCATGGTCATCTGCTAAGGTAAATTCGTGTTCATAATCTATCATAGAATGGTCTTGGATGGCTCATATGCTCATACATAGCATTAGGCATAGGTACACAATCTAACTAGCCTGTATTGTCTCACTGAAGGGCAAAGGCCTCCCTCTCCACACAATTCTGTCTTTTGCTACTGCAATACATACACGTGTTAGTTATAGGTAAGATTGTAAATTCTTACCTACCTAGAACAGTCGCAGTGCTCTCATCCCCTGTACTCAGCCTGTGCAGACTCGAATAATACGAAAGGTCACAGTCAGCGATAATCCTGTTCACTTTTCCCTTCAGTTTATCAGACAATTTGTTATTTTCACCACAAACTTCCCTGATAATCTCAAGTAACATGTTCTCTTGAGTCATCTTTATGTCCATGCATACGTTGTCCGTGCTCGTGACTGAATCCATTGTAGGTATTATAATTATATTAACGTAAATTCAGCTAATTGTTTTGTTTGAAATAATAAGTAACGAACAATATATTTATTCTTTCGGATAAAAACAAATCTGTAACCACGACAACCGTTGTTGATTTTTGAAAGATGACAGACTCAGACGAGGCCATAACAAAATTAAGTTTTGTTTTTTCGTTGCAGTAACTATTTTTTTTACTTAAAATAATAATTATTTTTCCAATATACAACAGTGTATGATAACTTCCTTGATGGTAAACTTTTGTTAAATTTTATAAAAAAAAGAAATTACATTAATTTGTACAGCAAATTACTTTTTTTTGCAAAAGTTTACATCGGTTTAATTTCTGAACGGACTTTATTCTTCTAAATAAAATAGCCCAATCTTCATGTCAAATTCAATGTTTGTCTCTTTCTATCACGAGTATTAGCGCGCAACACTAGCGCCATCGAGTAGTATTGTTTGAGGTGCCATTTTTACTGGTGTTATATTTTACATTACAACAAGAAACAGAAACACTTCACCTTGCTTACTGTCAGTGTTGCCAATTTAGCTCTATTAGAGCTAAATTTAGCTCTATTTTCAATTAATCAGCTCCAAAAAAACAATTTTAGCTCTCTAGCTCTTTAATTTTTTAATTTTAGCTCCATTTGAATACATGAAAAAAAAAGCTTTTGGTGTTTTTTTCTTTCAAACTTTTAGGTGCGTATCCGAATTTCATGCAGACGACCAACGAGTAAATTAATACATAGAGCCATATTTAGTCTATGCGTTGAACTACGGGGAATCCCCGTATTGTTTTATTTCGTTCGTTTCATTTAAGTACTTAGTTTCGATCATTCATTCCTTGATTTTGGTAATTGGTGTACGATCGTGGTGGAGTACTGTGTTAATTGTTTGTGTAGTTGTAGTGCGAATTAAAATAAATTATAGCAAAGTGCAACCTGCAAAATGTCATCGAGTAGGCCATACACACAAAAAATACTGCCACAACTATGAAGTGCCAAAAGAAGTCCTAAAATAAAATTGGTACCATGGCAACTAGTGCAAGTGGATTAGAATTAGTGAATTTGACACACAATTTTGATAGTTAATCGTATTTTTTAAATCTTTCTTATCAATCTAACAAGATAATATATAATATCATGAAAATTTTGATTTTTAAACTATCTTTTATTTTAGCTCTTTTTTTTCTAAAAATTCAGCTCTATTTTAGCTCTTTTTCGAAGGTAATCTAGCTCTCTTTAAAAAATTGAGTTGGCAACACTGCTTACTGTTGTTCTCGTAGTTTCGTATTTTATTTATTTTGGAAACTTTACTGTTGAATTCATAAAATGTAAGTGAGTTTATCTATTTCAAACTACAAAGCCACAAATTATTGAAAATGTCGTCAGTAACGGCGGAATCATACAAGAAATCCTCCGAGGATACTGGCTCCAACAATGCTCACAACAATCAATCGGAATCTCAAAAGCCAGGGGACAATGCAGAAAGAAATAAATCGAATAAAACCTCTAACGAATCTCAAGGAAATTGCTACTGGTGAGTAAACCTCCCTTGTTTTACTTTTTTTTTCGAATTCCGAAAGAGTTTTATGAATAACCTTTTTAACATTTTTAGCGGGAAAGATCGAAATCTGAACATAGCGGAGTTGCTGTGTGCTTCTTGCACTCGATGGTTTCACGAATCATGCATTGGTTACCAACTAGGGAAGTTGGTACCATTCATGACAAACTATTTGTTTATTTGCAAGAACTGCTCTCCAACTGGACTTGAAACATTCAAGAAGAACCAGGCTCGTGAGTATCTAGCTACTATGACGTATTTATCGTTTAATTTAAGTAAAAATAATCCTTTTCTTAGGGGTCATTCACTAAAACTGTGATTTGACCTTCACTATGAACTGCCTATGATAGTGAAGTGCAGTATTACCTCTGTCTAATAGAATATACTTACTTTAATACACATTATAATTATTATCTATTAAATATACCTACTTTTAGTTAATTAAGAAGTTAGGTTTTTAATAGGAATAAATAATTTCATTTCTTAAAAGGTTGCAAAAATTTATTTGATTTCATGAAGATGCTCTGTTACATTACAAAAGTTTAAATTAACATGCCAATACAAATTTTTAATGCTTGTCAATACTCCCTATTCAGCATAGTTATCCAACAGACTGTGATGGTGATTCCTATTTCAACCGGTCAATCAATATTCTTGTTCACAGCTTTCCCTCAGATGTGTCTAACAGCTATAGCAAACTTAAAGCAGGAGACTGTAAAGGAAGGCAGTAGCAGACTTCTGTTCAGCAAGGACCGGGAGATCATACCATATATAGACCAGTACTGGGAAGCCATGACTACTATGCCAAGAAGGTAACATATTATCGTAAACAGTGTTCTAGGTGTTCTAAATCAAAATCAAAAGTCATTTATTCAAATTAGGCTGAGAATCAGCACTGTTTGAACATCAAAATTATGTTAGACAGTCCTCCAAAATGCCCGCCCTTCACACGTTAGGTTCCAACTAGATTCGTAGGTTCTGGGGTACCTAGTTGATCAAATTTGTTCGCTGAAGTGCTATGTGTTCGCACTCAGTTCTGTGTGTCTGATGCCAGCCCCTTCCAGGGTTCAAGGCTGACAATATTTTTGGATCTGTAATTCAGAAAGAATGATTTAATTAGAAGATTGAATTTGTAAAATTTAAATAGGTATTAAAAACTGGTCTCGGCCCTCAACTTCATAGCCTGAAATTTGTTGTTCCCCCACCTTAGGTAGGTAATACGGGCTGAGGACGACAATGCGCGTATTTTGCGTATGTTCCCCCATCTTACCGTCGCATTGCTTTGCCTACCTGGGCTAGTAGTTTTCACATAGAGTTGTTTCTGACTGTTTTCTTTTTGCTCAGCTCCTCAGGGTCCTAGCATGATGTTATATATCAGGAATTGGGCTTTATAAATGCAAAAATAATTTTTCAAATCAGACTGGTAGCAAACATATTTTAGTCTATACTATACAGAGGTTAAATTATGTTGAAACTACTTTTACCCCTTTTTATGCCTGTCTTTTCCCAACTATGTTGGGGTCGGCTTCCAGTCTAACTGGATGCTAAACTGAATACCAGTATTTTACAAAGCCTTGATATAATATGTAAATTCTCTAAAAGTTAGTTGTAGCCCTAACAAGACCTAAAATAAGATAAAAAACGAGTGGTGTGTTGAGTAAGTAAATAAATGATTGGGAGGCCAAATTGCCCTCGAAAAGTAAGAGAAAAAGTTTTAACGAACTCAAGTTAATGATACTGGCAGCTCAGAACTTTTCAAAAATGAAAAAGATAAACAAAATATGAAGTTGTCAATTTCAAGAATTTTCTTGAAAAGGAGAAGAAAGGTGTTCTTTGTGAATAATAAAATAATTAAGTATTAAGGTAAGTTTAGAATGTAATGCTTGTTTATTATTCTTTATAATGGATATTTTATCTCCTATAATTCATATTCTGTCTCTCTCTATTTGGTCTCCCTACTTATATGTATGGTCTAGACTCGAGAACCCTAGAAGTAGTCTTAGACCCTTTAGAATCTAGAAGACCCATCATCATCATCATTTCAACCGAAAGACGTCCACGCTGCGGACATAGGCGATACGAGGCCTCCCCCAAGCACCTCCACTTCGACCGGTTCTGTGCATAAGAAGACCTATAACAATACTCAGTTATCTTTTACTAAAATAAAGTTAATTTCTCAGAGTAACCCAGTCCTGGTACGCGACAGTGCAGCGGGCCCTCATAAAGGACATCCAAGTACTATTCACCTACGAAGAAGACGCTAACCAAGGACCAATGTTTGGGCTGTACAACATGGAGTTGACGGCTATCAAGCCCAACTATGAAGCTATGATCAAGCAGGGGCAGCTCAAGGTTACTGATATGGGCATAGCTACTGGTAAGTTTTATCTATGCTAATATTATTACCAATATGTGGGTGGCTATTCTTATTTAGTTTGTGCCAAATTGTATTACGACTTACTATTATTAATAGTACTGATGGCTGATTTTTCAATCATCTGATAACTTTATTCGAGGAATGGGCCCGTGGCTAGAGGGGCCCGTGGCTAAATAATAACAGCCGCACAGGTCGGAAAGCACGTTAAGCCGTTGGTCCCGGCTGTCATTCGTGGATCTTTGACAGTCGTTACGGGTAGTCAGAAGCCCGAAAGTCTGACAACCAGTTTTACCAAGGGGTATCGTATTACCTAGTAACTGAGTTGTGGAGGTCAGATAGGCAGTCGCTCCATGTAAAATACTGGTATTTAGCTGCATCCGGTTAGACGGATCCGGAAGCCGACCCCAACATAGTTGGGAAAAGGCTAGATGGATGAATTTAAAAAAAATTACACTTATTTCATACAAACGTGAATTTTATTCCTCGAATAAAATTTATCTGGCGTTTGAAAAATCGGCCCCCAGTCATATTAAGGCTAAGTAATTATTTCTGCACAATGATTTGAAAATATTATTTTTCATAGCTTCGTGCAAATCTATTATGATATAGATTTGCACGAGTTTGTGTTCGATTTCTCGCCAGCTGTCGATAATTAAAATCAGAATTTCCTTGTACTATAAGAGAACGACAGTTACAAAAAAACTAATTACATACTTATTAGCTAAAGGCATTTTATCGCAACACGTGGAAACTGACGGTCGGGCTGGTCCATAAATACAAGGTCGGTCAGCGCGCTATGGAGCGTGCTATGCTCGGAGTCTCTTTGAAGGATAAAATCAGAAATGAAATTATTCAGAAAAGAACCGAAGTTACCGACATAGCGCGGAGAGTATGCAAACTGAAGTGGCAGTGGGCTGCCCATATTTGTCGAAGGACTGATGGCCGGTGGAGTAGACGAGTCCAGGGGGTCTACTCCGAAGTAGTATCGGCCGAATGTTCGGCTGTTTCCTGCTACGAAGTTACTATTTGGTTCGGTCGGTTCCGATCCTACACTCCTACACTCTTTCGAATATTGACTATGGTCCCGACCCAACTGAGCCGATCCGAACTTTTTCGCATTTTTCAATAATATTCAGTTCGGCCATGTGTCGGTCCGATCCGAACATTCGCACTTTGCACTTCGGAGTAGGCCCCCTGGAGTGGAGACCGCGTACCTATCGGCAAGCGTAGTGTGGGACGCCCCCCAGCTAGATGGACGGACGACCTAAAGAAGGTTGCTGGGACGGACTGGATGCGGAAGGCGGAGGACAGGGTGTTGTGGCGTAGCCTGGGAGAGGCCTATGTCCAGCAGTAAATGATAAATGATAAATGATTTTATTTTTGTAAGTAGGTTTGTACAAACACTTTTACACGTCAATAAACTGACAGTAGACAAACAGTGGACTGCGATAGGCTGAGTTGATTGATTGATTGATTTCATCGCCAAATAAAACAGTCATTACGAGTAGTCAGAACCCCAAAAGTCTGATAACCAGTCTTGTTAAGATGTATCGTATTACCCAGTTACTGGGTTGTGGAAATCAGATAGGCAGTCGCTCCATGTAAAATACTGGTATTCAGCTATGTCCGGTTAGACTGGAAACCAACCCCAACATAGTTAGGAAAGGGCTAGAATATGTATAATGCGCATAAAAGGTGCAAAAATTAACTGAATGGTCGAAGCATCAACAATATCAAGGCTATATTATAAAAATATTTTTATTATTGTTTCTGATATTCCCAAACAGCAATAACAATACCTACTGTACAATAATTATTATGCAAAGCGGTTGTCACGGCCGATCATATTATTAAAATAAGTTTAAAGAGGAAGCACGCTCATATAAAGTGGATATTATGAAGATTCAACTGTACAATAACAACACAATGATAATTCCCAAAGACGAGACCCTTTTTAGCCAATCAAATATTCAAGACATAACAAATTAATGGTTGTTAGTGTAATAAATTCCCTCTCACAGACAGGAGGCCTGTGTCTCAGCAGTGGGAACAGTATAGGCTGATTATGATTGTAATAAATAAATCATTAATTTAACCAACTCATCATCATCTGCCTAGCCTTTTCCCAACTATGTTGGGGTCGTCTAACCGGATGCAGCTGAATACCAGTATTTTACATGGAGCGACTGCCTATCTGACCTTCACAACCCAGTGACTGGGTAATACGATACCCCTTGGTAAGACTGGTTGTCAGACTTTCGGGCTACTGACGACCCATAACGACTGACAAAGATCCACGAATGACGGCCGGGACCAACGGCTTAACGTGCTTTCCGAGGCACGGGGGGTCTTGGTTTGTGAAAATGGTCACCCATCCACGGACCAACCGCGGCAAGCGTAGCTTAACCTAATCGATCGACCCGTGCGGCTGTACTTAGCCACAAGCCCTTTCCCCTTAATTTAACCAACTACAATAAGGAATTAATCTATCACAATATTTACAGTCGCAGGAAAGAAGATAATGACAAGATCTGACCTCAATAAAATAACGTCAAGTTGGAAATAGTTGAGTGGCATAAACACCATAATTGACCAACTGACATGTCGCTTTGGAAACGATCCAAAACACTGAAAAACGTACACACGTAACGCGCGCGTAGCATACATAGAATTGTTAGTAGAGTCAACCACAAAGACATGTTATTGAATAATGACATTGTTCTTTATGCATTGGTGTATGTAAACAGAACTTCGCGACGCACACAGCGGCCGCATTAAAACACTATATTCTACGTTAGTGTGGCCGTATATTCGCCGATAAGTACACATAGGACCGTCGCGTTAGCCGCGCGATTTCTCCTCTATTGATTTTAGATTTAAATAGTTCACTTCATAATCACCTTGAACTTTATGGCTGGTGAGTTAAGTCCGATTATTTTTTTTCTTTCTTCTCAAATTCACTGTTACACCTCCTTAGAATGTTATGTGCATACATAATTAGTTTACACGGCTATCTGTTATCAGAATCGTAATTTGCCTTGAACAAATGTTTACTTATATGTAGGTATGTATTGGCGTCGCGTTTTTATCTCGTTAAAGTAACGTACGTATAAGGCTAAAACTATTTTTATTCCTTGTATGATGTTGGTGGGTTGTTTATGTACGGCGTTCCACATTGTTGTGTTGTTTGTCACGTAGGACCCCGATGTAATCGCGCGTAGGTTCGTCTCGATACGTGTTCTTTATCTTATCAACACTTGCACTAAATATATTTGTCAGTTTGTCCAGTTATCGGTGCTGACGACATGGATAGTAAGTTAAGATTTCAATTGATTTTGGTTATGTATTATAATGGCTCTTTGGTATGGTGTTAACATCCTTTTGCATAAATAATTGTTTCCTGCATTTATACGATTGTGTCTGGCGTGGTATAATAGGTGCCCCTTTATTCGTTTATTCAGTTATGTTTGTTCGTCGTCTTTGCAATAAAACTGCAGTTGTTTTAGCTGTTGTATATCGAATAATCGCACGTTTTAAACGAGTTTATGACCACCATAAAGGTGTTTTTCTGGTATTAAACCCAGTTTAATAAGGAAATTAAAAGCGTGGCCAAGCCACAACCGTTATCTTTAGCGTTTTACTCTAAATATTTGGTGTCCATTGCGGAAAATGTATGTCGAAAGTTTCTTATTTTAACGAGCGATGTTTCAAGTCTAGATAAACGTGTTGCTAGAAATCAATGACGTCGTAAGTTTTTAATGACTGCAATGAAATTACAGTAGGTTTTCTTCGATAAAGATAGAAATAGCGCAATCGATTTATTTTGTGTAGCAGCAGTTCCGCCTTTGTAGCTTCCTTAGTACTTTTATCATATTATTTCTAGGAATAAAACGCCAGTAATTTATCAATAGTCCCATCAAGCCCTTCAAGGGCATAAATACTTGCCTATCTACGTCCAAGCTTTTCTTAGAAAGCGTTACCGTGACTACACGCATGTTAAGTTGTGTCCTTGTCCAACCCATCTACGAATATCAAAGAAATAAAACAGAGTTAACTAATACCTGCCTACCATCATAAAAATTGCCTGCATTTCGGGAACATTGGCACTTTTTCGAAGATATTTTTATGGCATATAACACTGGAAAATGCACTTTACGACATGATTAAGAGCAATGGAAATACTGCACATGGGCATTCTCGGGCATATGAACAAATGGAAGAGCCACATTTTGTGGCCATTTTGGAGGCACGTGATAGTCGTGATACCTATACAGAATTACAGATAGACTCTATTACAAGACATTTTGCAGCGAAGTGGAATGAGGTCACGATGTTTACCCTATGACTGCACCACATTCACATGTCACTTTCCGTTGGCGATTCTGCTCCAGTTTAAATTTGTGGCGAAATGGGGAAGCGAATTTCAATCACATGATAGCTTAAAACTCATCAGTGATAAGAAAAAGTTAGTCTACAGTGAAAATAATTACAAGCATCCACTAAATATCTCAAACAACAGAATAATGTGAAAAACAAAAAACTTCGAAAATATGTAGGTTACGAATTGGTCGCAATTACTTTCCTTCCACTATTTCTATTACCCTTTCATTTAAAAAATGTAGTTCGCAATCCTATCTTATTAAGTTTACACTTGAAAGAGCTCACTTCCTTGACGCGATACCAGAACATGTTTCTCGTTATTTAGCAGTTTCCCATAATTCTGTTTGTCTGGATTATAAAAGCCTCATAAATAGGCCAGTGTAAGCACTGCCAAGAAATTAAAAAATGTTTCTTCATAAGCTCAAATTTATTTTTAATTTGATAATTTCGACCAGTTTTCGTTGTAGCAGTCAGTCTTTTCATCGTAAAAAAATATTCTGGACTCTCATTTTCGACGAAATGTATGGGAAAAGTTTTATTGCGATTTCCGACTTTTCTAGTACTCAAACCTCAGTTGGTCCGATTTTTTTGTGATCCTTATAAGAATCAGGATCGATTGGCATCAAAAACTGTTTTTCTGAAATTTGCCCATTTTCTTGCTGACTGTACCTACAATGATTTCTAAATCTGTGAATGCAGATCAAATTTTCTCAACAGTTTAAAGTGTAATATTTCTATCTACATATCTATGTATTTACGCCCGGAGGTAAACATTTATGTATTTTTTTATGACATGAAGGAAGGTAATTTTCATTGTAAGTTATCTATCAGAGCTACAAAATAGGACTTGTATCACCATTTATAATACACAAGCCATTAAATCTGCTTTAGTACCTAACCGCGCTGACTCTAATTGCAATGGTATTCGTTATGAGCGGTGCTAATTTTCTTCCAACGCCGACGTAATTTGCGCTCATGAAAATGTATTTGTTTATTTATGTTTCCACGTGGTCGTTTTTGTATCAGACTGCGTATTTGATTAGCCCATTCTAAAAGTATAACAAATTAACATATCGTTTGGGAACTAGGACGGGTCTGCTTTGTTTTCGTATTTTTAGAGACCTTTGTGATATTCGTTTTTTGGTCATGATTTTCGAGTTTAGTCCTAATTAGTTGTAAGTGGCTTGTATTTAAAACAGCGATAGAATCTAAAGTATTTTTATCACAAAGTAAAAAGCTATTAAGATTTCTTGTAAAGAGGAAACAAATTTCATCTAGGTACTAAAAACTACAACCTTGCAAGCGATTTTATTCTAAACTGCGTTCCCGATTTAGTTTCCAAACATGTAAACAAATAAAAATTTACTACCCACACATAAAGTTTAGTTTATGCTACAACTTCAAACATTTTTATGAATTTTACAATGTAGTACATAATTCTGAAATCAACTTAATTTACAGTAGCAGAAAGTTGATATTCTTTAATAACATCAATTGAAAACAATTTTTTCAATAGACTTGATCACTTGGCACTCTGATCCATTCAATGAAAGACGAGGGAGGAGGAGGCCTTTACTCAGCAATAGGTGCAGGAACAAGGCGGCCTATGATGATGATTCCATTAAAACATACTCCTATTTGTTTCAGTACCTTTAGCGGGTAACGTAAAGGGTAGGCAGGGGAAGCGTCGCCCTGCAGTCGGCGGGGCCGCCGACACCGGGGCCCCCGTCGGCAAGAAGGGCCGCACCGCTGAGCCGGGCGCCTTGAAGCTACCGTCACATGGGTACCCCACGGAACATCCCTTCAATAAGGACGGCTACCGGTACATACTGGCAGAGCCCGACCCGCAAGCGCCCTTCCGACAAGTGAGGACAAAAAACAAAGAATATACCAATTAATTAAAGCCTCTTTACACCTACAAAAAATCCCTTTTCAGTTGTTCAAACACTTCTGGACATCTTTTCACTACTAGTACAGTCACGCCAACTTTCAATTGCGATTTTTTCGTGAAATAAGAATGCAACGTTGAAATACGACACATTACATAAACCTATGGGTTCGAAAATGCTATGTTCGTAACAACATAAAATTTTATTCAAAAATAAAGGAGTGAATCGCTTTTGAATAAAGCAGAGTGTATATATACTTTTGCTCATGACTGTACACTATGAACAGAGGGGCAATTCTCGTAATATTAAGAACGTTCAGTCTGATCTATGTCTCAATCTGTCAAAAATTCCTCTAATTTCCCTACATTTTGACAAGTTTTTGACATTTGTTTGTCGCCGAGATGAGACTGCTACTAAATTTTGAACGTTTAAAATTACGAGAATTGGCCTTCTGGTTTCAAGCCGTTTATAATCTTAAACTACCGTGATATCCTACAATCTACCCAATTCATTTAAAAATATGCGAATTGGGTCTCCCAGCAAGATTGGCCATTATACAGATATGGCAAAACAATATGGTAATTTGATTTATCAATAGGGGACCATAATTTTGATTGTAGAACCTAAATTATTTATCTTCTACCACTGCTATAAAATCTTACATTTCATCTAGGAGTTCGATGAAAGCAACGAATGGAGTGGAAAGCCGATTCCCGGCTGGTTATACCGGTCCTCATGTCCCGGTGTCGTGTTACTAGCACTGCACGACAGGGCGCCGCAGCTCAAGATATCTGAAGATAGACTGGCTGTGACTGGTGACAAGGGATACTGCATGGTGCGGGCGACGCATGGTAAGCATAAATATTGGTTCTTGTGTTCCTAAAATTTTGCTTTATTATATTATAAATCAGGTACCAGAAGATAGGCGTAATAGTTTTGACCGCAGGAATAAAAAAAATGTATGACAGAGTAACTGGAAACGCATAGGAACCAAGCAAGTTAATATACAGCTTGTAAAATCGACGTGACTTTAATAATGCTCTTCGATTATTCTGCTAAAGTATTCCTGTTGCTCGCTTGTGTTAGCAGCAGTCCGTAATTATCACAAATTCAGTGCGATAGTACGTTATAATTAGCATGTCGATGATTGAGCTAGTTGTGTGTCCTTATGTCTAGGTGACCAGCAGTGCGATTCTGTAACCATATCACCGTGAAAACTCACGTGAAGTGAGCGTGGAGTGAGCTGTCATTCCAACTAATGCTAGGAATTGACACTATTGACAGCTCACTCTAAGCTCACTTCACCTAACTTTTCACGGTGAGATTTTTGCAGAATCGATCGGCTGTAGGTACTGACTATTAATTATTCAAACACTGAGCTGTCTATATGACATGTATTGAATTAAAAATTGTGTTTAGTACAATTTTTATTTTTTCAATAACACTGCATTACAGGCACGATATCTAATGAGGAAACATTTGATTTTCCCTGATTTATCGTATTGCACACTCATTTCATCTCGTTATTTCAACAGGAAATTATTTCGTTTAGTTCTCGGGTAGTAACCGGATCCTAATTTGAATCTAGAATTTTAGATTGAAACGGCCTTGGCTGTTCAATTTGAATAGGATTCAGCCGCCCGTTGTGCGAATGCAAAGGCTACCAACATGGCCAGTTTTGTCATCAGATCCGTCTGGTAAAATAACTGTACCGTGTCGTAGACCGGAATTATAATTATTTGAAGCAATTGTTGTTAGAGTCTGATGGTTTCGTGTCTGCACTCCGCATTTGGTTAAACCGATTTGGCGTAGATTCGTTCGTTTCTATTAATATCTCTACGTTGCCTTAAGTTACTATGGTGATATAACAATAAAATACGCATCCTGTACATTCACGCAATGGCTAAGTACACATTGAGTAGAATTATAGCTGGGAAACGACTTTTATTTTTGGTGTGAAAAACCGCTGTTTACCGCAGCGCGCAATGTAATGCACACAAAATATGCAGCTCATAGTGAATGCAAGGGTACAGGAGCAAAAAAAGGAAAAAATGTTAGAACTTTCACCGTCAATATCTCCGTAACCATAAGGGTTTGTTTTATACCTGGGAAAGTATAAAACAAGTTTTGACATCCGTTGTGTCTGCCAGGCGTGTCGCGCGGCAGCTGGTACTGGGAGGTGTGCGTGGAGGAGCTGCCCGAGGGCGCGGCGGCCCGCCTGGGCTGGGGCCGGCGCTACGCCAACCTGCAGGCGCCGCTCGGGTACGACAAGTTCGGCTACTGCTGGCGGAGCCGCAAGGGCACCCGGTAAGCTTCAGTTGTACCGACAATAATAAAACAAGCACTTTATTTTTGGTTTTAGCGACAATCATCACTCACTAAACTGAACGTCGCTGCCTTTCTGTCACTTCGTCGCATGTGCGTGGTCCACATGTGACATGCAGGCCGCGACAGCCGGACACGCGCATTACACACGAACAAGCTCAAGACAAGCATTGTATACGTCAATTCCCACAATTAAAACTGAAAAAAATGACACACTACTTATACAAACTTTCATCTCCTGTTTTCACCACCATAGAGGATGCGTTTCCAAAAAACAATGATACACTAACTTATAAACAGTAGTTTAAGTACTAATTTATACTATAAAGATGAATTGCTTGACATCGCTTCTCCAACATTCCGGAGAAGTAGTTCATCTATTGCATTCTCACTATGAAAAAACACAATATCCCTGAAAATGCATCTCTCTCTAAAATGTAAATACAAAACGTTCCAGGTTCCACGAGTCTAAAGGCAAGCACTACAGTACGGGTTACGGAGAGGGCGACACGCTTGGATTCCTCATTGTGTTGCCAGAGAGTGTCACCACCAAGTATAGTACTCCTAATACTTATAAAGACAGGGTAAGTGTAGCCAGTGTAAAGTTTAGCAGTTACGAGGCAAACATTTGGAAAGGCTTACTGAGGAGGACATGAGTTGTTTGGTAAATAACAATGGGGAAACAATTTCACAGTTTTAATTTAATATTTGAATCCAAGTTTTAACTCGTTGCATGCATTTTATAATACTTACTAGCTTCTGCTTGCTCGCGACTTCGTTCGCGTGAAATGTTTTATTCCCCCGACCCAGCCCATCGCATCGCATCACTGCCCGTGCTATTAATTCGTTTCCGCTTACCGGTAAAACGAGGTGAATAGGGATGCAGAGGTGAATCGGGACGAAACTTTAAAATGGATTTGAACTTTAGTTGCTAACAAGGACACTTAATCTTTAATTAAAAAACAGTAAACATTTCTTTCATCAAAAAAACTTTTTTGAAAAAAAAAAAACCGACTTCCAAAAACGACACTACAAAGTGAAAAATAACTTTAATTTCAGAAGTCGGTGTAGTTGGGTTCGAGTCTGGCAACAAACTATTATTATTTCAACGTTAAAATCCATTTTCAAGTTTCGTTTTCACCCCATTTTACGGTACCGTTCTTTGTTACTCTTTTATCTTTTAGCTCGGCTCCTAAGTCCTAGCGTGGTGTTAGAAAAAAAGAGACGTTTTTTCCAATTCGACGGGTGGTTCCAGAGATAAGCGCGTTCAGACAAATAAACAAACTCATCAGCTTTATTTTTATTATACAACGTGGCGCTACAATGGCGACATTAATTTAACACACGGGTAGGGCTAGTGGCCAGTAATAATAAAAATTATAATAACACAAAAAAAATCGTAACTTGAAAACTTCCACCTGCGCCGCGCGCCGACATAGGGCTCTCTCTCTTTTCTTCAATTCGCCTTCTCTTTGCTCGTTAATTATTTTAATAATTACATTGATGCGATGTTATGACCCATTGACCCCGGCAAATGACCCCTGCGCTACAGTTCTTTAAGTCCGGTTGCTCTAAGATGCTATTTTATAAAATTGTTAATACATAAATAAATATTAATGTTTAATTAAATTAAAATATATTCACAAAACTACAACGCAAAACCGTATACGTGTTTTAAATTAATGTCGCCATTAAAGCGCCACGCTGTAGATAATTTATTAAAAAAAAATCTTATCAGAATCTGTGATGTGAATATGCAAATGTTGTATATTATGTTTGTTATTGAAGTAATCATTAGTTCTAATCTACTGAAGTGCTACATGACCTTGTTTTTGTTGTTGACGTGCCATTTAAAGAAATTACAGCGGTTCCTTTGTTTATTCCAGTAAAAGCGCATTCATTTTTGGGGGACAAGTGGGAGCAATCAGTTTTGCGTCACCAGATAATCAGCTGCTCTACCATTTCACCAGACCTTTAATACATAATATCAGTTCCTTCTCTACTTCCAGCCGCTGGTAAAATTCAAGAGTCATCTCTACTATGAAGACAAGGACAACATACAAGAATCTCTCAACAATCTCAAGCCGTTACCGGGCAGTAAGATATACTACTTCAAGAACGGCGAGTGTCAGGGCGAGGCCTTCGTGGACATTTACGAAGGGTGCTATTACCCTACCGTGTCACTGCATAAGAATGTCACTGTCAGTGTGAATTTTGGACCTAACTTCAAGTATGCGCCGTCAATTAGCGAGTATAAATATAGGCCGGTGAGTACTGTGTACTTTTAATATTTAGGTTTTTCTGCCTTTGCTTGGCTTTTTAAGGAGACTGCTATCTACTTACCTTTTCAAGCACAATAGGCCAGGAGATAGAACCACACGCGCAGCAGTCGTGCTTGGGAACCCTGGGTACAAACTCTGCTTGGGACATTTTGTTCGGTCTGTATTATCCCGCTTCCTAACCAAAACTGAAGGCCAATTCTCGTAATTTAAAACGTTCAAAATCTAATCGCAGTCTCATCTCGGCGACAAACAAATGTCAAAACTTGTGAAAATGTACGGAAATTAGAGGAATTTTTGACAGATTGAGACTGAGATCTGAGGGGCAATTCTCGTAATTGTAAGAACGTTCACAGTCTGATCTCAGTCTCAATCTGTCAAAAAATACTTCCAATTTCCCTACATTTTGACAAGTTTCTGACATTTGTTTGTCGCCGAGATGAGACTGCGACTAGATTTTGAACGTTTTAAATTACGAGAATTGGCCTTCAGACTGTGAACGTTCTTAAAATTACGAGAATTGCCCCTCTGATTGTCGCGTTCATGTCACTTTTTGTTCGGAAAACCGGAAGGTGCCCTCCTTAGTGCGCGGCATTAATGGAAATAGGCTCGGCCTCCCCTATTACATAGGACTTATTTTATCTCTGAATAGTGGGTGTACTTTACAACTCTGTCTAGTGTCTGCCTGTAATAACGTGGTGTTAACTTCTGTTAGATAATCTTTTGCATATAATTTTCCAGATGTCCGAGAAAGCAGAAGAAGCAATCTGCGAGCAGACCATGGCAGATCTACTCTACCTGACTGAAAATGAAGGCAAGCTACGACTGGATAACTTTAATCTCTGATACAACTAACACCGTTATGCGGTGTGAAATGAGTGAATGGATCGAGTGCAGTGATCAAAGTGAACTATTTGAAACACTGTACAACAGTGCAAAAACTATAGCAAAGGAAAAACAATTAGTAAAATAACAGAGTATTATAAAAGGGTACCTTCGCATCTGGCGTTGATTGAAGTCACGTAGTCTCTGCGCTAACATAATTATTGTAACGCGTTAGCGCAGCGTATGTAACAAAAACCCGGTCCGACCCAATAAAGGCGTATTCTTGTTTTGAAATATAATTATACTAGGAAAAAAAAACAAACGAGTGTGTGCTTATGACCGACCGACTGGAGCCGAGTATACCCGAGTCAGCGTCATCGACCCGAGCGTGACGGTTCAGTTTCAAAAAGAGCGCAACGTGCGCCTAAAGAAATTTTCATTCAAACACATGCGTATGCAATGCGATACCACCCGATACCCTTACCCCGATACCATTCGATACCCCTAAGAATCGGGCAGGGTTCTTGTTACATGCTGTATAGTGTATTGTATACTTAAGATCGACGAACGTTAGAGCAAGATGCGAAGAGGGCCCAAGATCAAAACCTTGTTAGCTTTTTGACAGTATTAAATTAAGTCTTCTACAAAGTAAATGTAAATTTTTTCGAAGATAAAATATTGAATCAAGAAACGTAATTATTGAACAAAAATGATGATCGATCATATAACTTCTATGAATCAAATCATAAAATAATATAATATTTAATCTCATTATACTAATATTTGTAAAATAGTAGAAGAATGGAGCTCCAAACACTAAACGCGGACAATGTTGTTTTGTTTGATTGCGCTATGTTCCATGTTACGGGTGTGGTTTCCTCATTTAGGGCCTTTTTATTGTCATGCGTGTTTGCGCCCGCGTGCAGGCCAGGCACACATGCGTGCTGCGGGCCGCACGCAAAGCATTATTTTCGCCACGCCGCCACAGTATTGTGCGTGTCGCCAGGAAGAACTCGTGTCAAAATGAATGATTATGCAACCTGCGTGCGACCCGCTTGACAGTAAAAACAACACTGACTGTCAAGGTTCGCCACACGCACACGGGCGGCACGCCGTGCGAGCCAGCCGCGATCCGCGTGCGTGTGGCGCGCATGACAATAAAAACATGTATGATACGATAGCTTGCGGGCAGCACGCATGCGTGGCTGGCCTGCACTCGGGCGCAAACACGCATGACAATAAAAAGGCCCTTAGTCCTTCAAGTGGACCACTGTACGTGGGCAATGGCGGCCGTCGGTGGTTTGATTGCACTTGTATGTGTACTGTATAAATGCTTTTTTTTGTTGAAATTGAAATCATATTGTGTAAAGATATTAATTAGTTGACGAACACTGGACGAGACGCAATAGAAGTTTTATTGTTATTATGCGTATGAGCGTTTAGTGTCCCTCAAGTGTTCTCAAAGTGTTAACGACACTTACACTCCGCCGCTCCGTTCTTTGTGTGTAGGACTCTTTAACCGTGTACAAATGACTCTATTAATCTATGAAAGTGCATGCTGTACAGTTTTCAAATAATATCCTTATTGTTGATTGAAATTGTGTGTAGTATCGAAATGAATATTGAATGTTTATCTATGTATTAGATTGAATACATTGTATTATTGAGTATTTCATGAATAATCTTGTTTATTACATATTGATCTGTTGAAAATGAAAGTCCAATTAGAATGTTAAGAGATGGTGTAAGAATAAAGCTTTTATTGTAAAAAAATATTTTTTATTATGAATCTCGAGACCCATACTGTATTCATGAATGTATGTACGAACGTGTGTGGAATGTATGTACAGTCGCCGTCAGATATATTGTAGCAGACAAGGTGATATACCAAATACTTCTGAACAATTTAAAATGTCAATAAGTTCCATACACTACAAGTTACCATTAATATCTGAACATTCAATAGTTCTTTAATATCTGAGCAGCTGCTTGTCAATAATTTCTATACACACAACTAACCAAAAATATCTGAACACAACGAAAAATAGTCTCCGTCAGAATGAACAGTCATTAGGCGTATTTAACATTGAAATTGCTTCCCTATTGCTTCCTATTCTCAAGCTATTGCTTCCATCGTATTCTAGAAGAAAAAAAAACATTTTATGAGTGACCGTTCATTCTGATGTCAGAACGGCCGGTCACCGAGTCGTAGTGTCCTTGTTAAATAGAATTATTGAAATTCACGGTGGCCATTAATTACTTCCCGTTTGCTTCTCTCAATGTTTTACAACGATAATACTGTAACTATCACGGCAATAAAGATATCCTTGAGGCCTTCCTTGAGGAGCTGGGGTGGATCGAATGACCGATGTTCCCACCCGTACGCAAAATACGCGCATTGTCGTGGAGTTGCGGACACCAGCCCGCTGTACCTATGGGAGGATCCATTATCAAGTAATCGACTGGGAGAGAGCGACTACTTCTGCAAACGAATAAAAAATAATCCTAAAAAATTTAGTTCCTACCTGCAAATGAAAAGACCTACATTTTACGAGCTGTTGCATCTGATAAAAAATGAGTTAAGACATGGGGACATACACCTAAGATTATCAGTGTCTCCTGAAGAAAGGCTCGTTATTGAGTTTTCCACTCGAACGAGTGGGAAATAAAAAGTTCTAATTGTCACCACTGGGGAGGAACAATTTTTTTTTTCCCCCACAGGTGCCCAGTGGGGACGACCGGGAATAAACGAATAAAACTATTAAAATAACAACATATTTTATTAAAAATTGAAATAATTAACTAATATAAAATACTAACATTTATGATTACTTTCCAAACCCACCTTTACAAGAAGGGCTGCTTTCTACAACTTTGTCACTGGCTTCCCACTGTTGTGGAGATTTAGCTACAATGGACAATGCATGGACACCACTTTGAAGTTCTTCCTTTAGAATGTCATTTACTAAACGGTGCCTCTGAAATAAAAATCACGAACATGGTGTCTTGGGTAGATGTTATAAAAGATATAAAAAAAAATAGTGTTTCCAATGTGTCCATGACACTAAGGTTCTCAGGTTATGAAGGTTTAGGATTAGAACTTAAAAAAAAAAAAAACGGGCCATCCTATAGCTTTCAGATAGACCACTTACCTTGATTAATGATAATCCATCAAATTTATCAGATACGACCACTACTTTGAAGTGCGTCTCTGCTCCTTTCGGCACATTATGCATGTAGGATTCATTGATCACTTCTAAATGTTTAGCACCCAAAGATGATAGCAATTTGCTTCTTATTGTACTCTCGACCACTCCTGCTACTGAGGCCATCGTTCTGTGGATGTGAAAGACACCTAAAAACATTTTTTATCTTACATTTTCTTTCTTATCAACAACTAGAACTTTCTAATTTGTTTCATATTTTTCATCTTCCTACTTACCCGGTCTCAAAATGACACTCATAGATTTAATTATGTTCTTATAACGTGCAAGTAATTGTATCGCGATGAATTTGAATTGCTAATTACGTTTGTATTATTTTTTTCGTATAATTTTTCTTTGAATAGCTGAAATAAACAGAAATTGACAGAAATGAAATCTAAACGTCACTCTGACAATGACAATTTGCAGCGAATTTGACATTGACAGTCGTGTGAACGTTCTAAAACTGAAATCGTTTGTTTGGATGTAGGATTGTAGGTCCCAGTTACGTTAAAAAGTTTATGCCGGAACTGAATTTAGTGGACATGACATTAGAATATTATCTATATAGAAATGATTCAGGGGATTCTATAGAGAGATATTTGATACTCTAATAAATGCTATGCTTGAGTACTATGATCAGAGATTGTGCTATGCTATAGGGGTGAAATAAAAAACCCTTTTTATTTGTATTTTATCTAATAAACTGGAATAATTTACATCACCGTGTCTAGCTGATAGCCTTAAACAAAGCGTTTCGTAATACGCAATTAAATATTTTGCTATTCAAAATCTGATGACGATATCGATAACGTTATTCGTCATTGTTCTTCTCAACCAAAGCACCTGCCATCCAATCTCTTCACCACCCTTGGTTGACTGGTAGAGAATGCCTAAGGCATTAAGTCCGCCTTTGTACCTTTTTGTGCGAAAAGTTTAAATAAATAAATATCGACATGATCAACGCAATAAACCGACCGCATTTTTGTTTTGAACTCGACAAATCTTGAATTTATAGATTTTCATCGATGTTTGCTTTGATGGTACTCGCATCATCGTCACTTAACATAGAGAAATCAGCGGTAAATTATTGTAAAACTTCACTTAGGTAGGTTTGTTAGTTAGAACTCACAGAACTCACACAAAAGGTACCTATTAGATAACACAAAACGCCGGGGCGGATATTGAGTGCCTGATTGATGATGGTGATGAACGATGATTAATTTTTAAGACATGCAAGACAAAAGTAGGTACCTACTTAATCGCAAGCCATCAACAAAACTCTTGAACTATCGAAAAATGTAATCAAAGAAGCAATTTCCACAGTCGTAAAACTTGAATGTTATTTGTTTATCAACCTAATAATTGCGTCCGGATTCAAAACAAAACTAAACAAATAAAGCGGTGAAGGGAGAATATCAAATAAAAGTTTATGCGTATTTCCAACAAAACTACAAGCTACAAATCATCCCAGCATCATCGAAATAATAACTCGCTCTAGATTTTTTATTGGATTTGATGGATTGAGTTTTCATTGGATACTGGAAGTGAGTTTGTTTTCGCACTCCCCCATTCCTATTCGGGTGATACATCGTACGATAAAATAATATCCGTTTTTCTTTTTCACTTTACACCCCATTTTTGTTGGGTCACAGATTTTGGTATGAATGTTATGCTTTTGTTTGAAATATTGATTATTGATTTCCAATTGTTATGTATTACTGTTTTCGCAGACAATGGCTTGATTTCTTTGTTTGATTCAATAGGCCGAGGTTTATATGGTAGGCACTTTTTGTTTAGTTTTGCTGCTTGGTGTTCAAATCAATAAAATAACCCTCTCCATTCATGGGAGTCACAATACGATCTATCGGAATGAATTATATTAGCCAGGAGGATGGGCATTGTGAGGAGTAACATTTTATGCATTATCGTAGCGGTGCGGTGTAGAATAGCGGTGTAGCGGGGCAGCGTAGCCTAGCGGCGTAGCATAGCTGCGTTCAAGAAGCATAGATAGTGGCGTAGCAGGGCACCACGGAGCATAGTGGCGTAGCGGTGCACCACGTAGCATAGTGGCGTAGCGGTGCACTACGTAGCATGGTGGCGTAGCGGTGCACCACGTAGCATAATGGCGTAGCGGTGCACCACGTAGCATAATGGCGTAGCGGTGCACCACGTAGCATGGTGGCGTAGCGGTGCACCACGTAGCATAGGGGCGTAGCGGTGCACCACGTAGCATAGTGGCGTAGCGGTGCACCACGTAGCATAGTGTCGTAGCGGTGCACCACGTAGCATAGTGGTAGGATTATTATCAGACTATTTGCTGAACTTTCTTTTCCCTCATTGTTTTCTTCGACTATAATTAAGTGGTTTTGTACTATTAAGAAACTGCATATTGCTATAATTTAGGAGATGAACCAGACATTAATAGTTAAATAGCCAATACCTAAACTAGATAACTTAATATCTTGTAATTAAAGTAGACGTAGTAGAGGTGTTATTGAAGCAGATCCACAATCCTCGCACCTCGAAATAGAACACTGCAGTTGCATAAAGATTTATCAACACATCAATTAAAGAACCTCCTTTTCGATGTCGATTAAAAACAACACCTAGATAAGCAACGAGCTATGAAATGAAAATTCAACGAAATAAAAATCTTGAAAACGCGATTTGTTCCTTACAACAATTATAACACTGGTTAATATTGCTCACGAAGGTCATAGTTCGTGCTATTGCGCTTTTAACGCTATAGCTTATCGACTTCAGATCTCAACGGTACTGCAGCAAAAGTAATGTTTATAGGTTGGCAACACTGGCTCGAAATGTTACAATATCAAACTATTATTACGAAGCTGTTTAGACTCGAATTGTTAATGCGATTACGTGAAAATTTTGTTACGTGGTAATGTTTGTTACTTTCCTTATTTCTGAGGTCTTATTTGTAATTTGGGTTAGTAGAAAATTTTGTGTTTCGCTTTTATGCTCGATTCATACGCCTCGCCTACATTTATTAATTTGTAAACTGAGACTGCAGTAGTAGAACATAGGAAGAGCTGATGGCTAATTAATAACAGCCGCATGTGTCGATCGTGGTAAAAAAAAATGTATATAAGTAGTTTATCAGCCATCTTGTTACCATAACACAAGCATTACTAGGTTGCTTAGCTTGGGACTAGGTGGCGCTGTGTGAAATGTCCAGGGATATTATTATTTATTATTATTATCGTGGGACAAAATGTGCTTGCCGAGGTCAGTCCATGGATGGATGACCATCCATTATACAAGCTGTTGTTTTGCATCCTCGTCAAATTTCAGGAGGATGTTATGTAATACAAAAATCTATACTTATAATAAATCTGTAGAAGTGAAAATTCTGTACATTGAAAATATCCAAAAAATAAATGGCAGGGGGTGTTACTTGACCGACACCGAACCCAAAAATGTGATTAAAAATTTTTTTGTCTGTCTGTCTGTCTGTCTGTCTGTTTGTTCAGGCATCACGCAAAAACTACCGGTTCGATTACGATGAAACTTGGTATAATTATTCTTTAATATCCTGGGCACCACACTGGGTACTTTTTATCCCGGAAAAGTATATACAATAAAAAACAAACTTAATTTTGCGGTTCGATCCCTATACCCGATTACCACTGTCTGTACTGTACCAACCGCAAATACTAAGTTTGTCGTAGGTTGGGTCACCCGCAGTGGAGTTCATTTTTATTCCTTTTAGTTTTTAGAGTTATTTAGGTTTATTTTTATATGAGTCGTAGGTATAGATTTTAGTTTTAAAGTATAGGTAGTATATTTGATAGTGTACGTAGTGACCGTAGGTTATTTTATAATACTGTTAGGTAGGTTTAGTCATTCGTATAGATATTAGTTTTTAGGGATTTTGCTTATTTATTGAGTTTAGATTAGTTATTATCAGAAATAGGTTTATTTAGGTAGGTAGGTATTTAATTTTCTGTTATTGAGTTTTTTTTTAAATTAGTTAGGTACTTAGGTAAAGATATCATATAGGTACCCTCTTAATCACCACTAATGAAACACAATTGGTTTTCTATTGTAATTAGCCACATAGGGCCCGCGTCATAGATGGCATTCTGGGGAAGCACATACATTTTATCCTGTTAGCACGTTCCCGTGGGTAAATTTCCGACATCCACGCGGGCGAAGCCGCGGGCAGAAGCTAGTAATCAAATAAAATTACGATCCCTTGTAAATAATGAATACATACATATTTGTTTTTTTAGTTATTTCAGTTTGACAGTATTTCAGAATACACCACTTTCAAAGAACAGAGTCGCGTTATGGTCGATACCATAACGCGATTCTGTTCTTTGGAAGTGGTGGTGGCCGCTTATACGATTATAAGCGGCCACGTTTTTATGTGTGTGTAAAAGGGCAGTTATAGTGCGGTCTCACACAGGCCGCGTTTTAAAATGCGTGTCCCACACATGCCGATTTCCGAAAATTAGAAAAAAAAACCTACTTATTATTGATTCGTGTCGAGAATCAGTAGTATAGTTACCTCCTTGAATTTGACGAGGATGCAAAACGACAACTTGTATACCGAGACTCTTCCGTGTCTCGCAAAGTACGCTAAGCTGTTAGTCCCTGCTGTCTTTCATAGACCTTTGACAGTTGTTACGGGTACTCAGAACTAGTCAGAAGTCTGAAAGTCTGCTAACCAGGTTAACCAATAAAAGGCTAGGCAGAAGATGACCGTAGTAAAGGAATTTTGGCCGGTTTTCAAAACTGCATATAGTTTTCCCTTACTTTGAAGAAGCTTTTTAAAAGGACAATTATTGAATCTAGCAGTGACCTGCAGGGTAATTAACAGTAGCAATGGATTTCATTTTGAGCGTAAAATAACAAAATTATATCCTAAATTAACTAAAATTATTTACCTAAACCAAAATGTAGCGCCGAAAAATTCATCAGATTTGTTATTTTAGTGTTAGCTTGTAAATTGTAATTGCAATAAATTCCACTGCAGTACTTTTAACAGTTCAACAACATTCATTGCGTTATTTACGTTGTTGTGCAAACAAAGTTTTTGAACATATGAAGCAATGGATTAGCCATATCCTTCAAAATGATTCAGATTGTGATTGAAGGGTGTTACGCAATTAGGCTGTTGTTATACCAACTATTTGCTATTATAGGCTACTAAGTAACCTAGCTAGGACATCAAATCGTTAAATTGTTTTGTTACCTACTCATCAGTTGTAAACTATTCCTAAATTGTCATCCTATTTTTGTAACAGACTGTACCACTTTATGAAATAAAATTATTAATATTATTAATATTTGCTATTATGTTTAGTTCAACGTTAAACACTCCCCGAATAAAACTACGAATAAGTCTCTCATCCTAAAGTGAATAACTAAGTGCGTCTGTTCACAGAATGTATGCCCCACATTCGCAGATTAGCAGAACCAACCCCTTTATCCCTAAAGGCGCGATTCCACCAAAATTATGTTTAGCATATTTGTTCACCAACATTGTGTGCAGAACTCAACAGTGCTCGTACTGAGTTGCAGATCCGTTAGGGCTCATACCGCGCAGTCGACACGCGTTGTCAGCGATTGTTGACTTTTGTCGAGGGCTGCAGTTACCTCTGCCATGATCTGTCTCATGTGTATGAGCACTTATAGTCTCCGTTTCCACCGGCAGCCCGAGCGTAAATTTTGTAAGCGTACCTACAGTGCAACATATCTTTTAAATGTTTGCTTGAACGAGTCCATCGAAAGCTGCATTTGCGCCAGTGTCGCACAGTTCCGCATACGGGTAGACACGCACCTTTACAATAACTCCCCTACCTCTTCGGAGTCCCTCAACTTTTTGCTTCCCGTTTTTCTTGAGGTTCCCCTTTCCGGCACTTACTTCTCCGAATACCATTGACGCTATTAGCACTTCCCCTTTAATAAAAAACAGTAATGATGGGAAAATGCCTGCAGCTGAATAAAATCGTTTTAAGTACTTAAAGCGTTTAGTTAACTTAAGTGTTGAGAGCTCGTGGCACTCGTGTGTAGCATCTTTAGTTTATAATCTTTGGGAGTTAATTTGATAAAATGGCTTTGGCGAGGGAGTGCTTACACTAATTTTGTTTTAAATTGTAATTAAATTGAGATTATTTAATATTTGAAAGTAGTTACAGAAAGCATTGAACTGGAATGAAGGGACGGGTTATTGGCTAAAGCTTACCAAAAAGTTACCTAATTGTTTTAAACTAAGTACGAAACTTTCCAGTTTCTTCCACTTGTGGAAAAATGTAATTTATTCGGATTGTCTCATTTTTCTCGTTCATTTTTAACCTAGATTTAGATTTTTTTTTTAGTTATTTGCAGACCACAATAATAATTAAGTTTTAACCCTCCTTCCATTTTGTATCATCCGCATACCAAAATACATGTCATAAAGTTTATTTTAAACACCGTAGGTAATATAATCTGTGATCCAATCAGAATTTTATATCGCCCACTAACGTACCGCGGGCAATGTGTGGGCATCGAATATGTATGCAATGTGGCACCATGGCACGTCAGGTAACTGGCAATTAATATTAACTGCATTGTACCGTAGATACAATGTTTATGTCGGAGTTACATTTGCGCATTGTTCGTATTGGGACGGTTCCGGGTTTATTTAAAAATGTGCCTCATGTTTATTTATGTCCATGAGTGCACATTATGTTGATGTCATTCAGTTAAAACAAAATAACTATTTTGTGGATAGATATTAAATTTGTGTGCATTTTTTACTGTCTACGTATAATAAATGTGAATGTATTGTTTTAGTTGGTGTAGTCTAGAATCATGCTCCTAAAAATATTCACAATTATAATAATAAATGGTAAAAATATTCAGATTTTACGTACGCTTTTACGTTACACCTTTTCTTCCAATTCAAATCTATGTATTCGTGACACATAGGTATATAGTTGCGTTACATGGTTTTATAAATGAATTCTTTGATATATCGTCATCTTTTTGCCCTTGTCCAATGTAAAGTGGCTCGGCACAATACGTTTTCTTCTACCATGTCAACCGGCACGCTATCATTAATTTCCTTTACTTTCCTCACACAATACGGCCATCTTTGACCTATATTTCCTCAAAATGCACTGTGGCAACTACCTGTCACAAGTAAGCTAACTAGTACTTTCGACGTCATATAACGCTGAGCTGCAGGTTACAGAGTACAGAAACTACTATCAAACAAACTCGTGTAACAGTCATGTCGAACGTCGAACGGTCGCGGCGTTTGACGCCCGATCTCTTCCGCACACGCCCGTCTTGCAGGGTTGCCAGCCAGAATAATAATATTAATGAGTTCGAGTTAACTTTACTGCATTCTGGAAGTTTATTTAAATGTTCTTGTTCCAGACCACGTATGGTAATCAGGTTTTGAATAGCTTTATTACAGGAAGTTTTGTTGAATGAGTTCTGTTTGTTTCCGTGGGATTGAGAACAAAGTAAACTTCAGAAAAAAACGTTCCACTCATTGAAAGTGTGATACTTAACGTTCCTAGCTTATTCCATATAAGAATTACATTGTTCAGATGTATCTGGAAGAATGTTACAAAATAATTGTTTTGTTAAATATCACGAACATGTATAGTCACGAGATATATCACTATGGACAACTCGGCAATAATATCTGATTTCATGATTCATCCCGTATTAAGTATATATGACGGCAAACATATGTGATTATAGTGGAAGGCATACACAGTGATTTCGAAGGAACAACAATGCTATATGGCGAGACAAGTACCGCCAAAATATAGGACGCTGCAAAAGCATTAAAAAAATGTGTCTTATGTCAATGCAATATTATCGGACATGTCTTGCGTCATAAATATGGCAGATATTTACTCACTTAAGTTTAGAATATTGTGATTTGTGATACATGATTGTGATCGAAAATATCTGATATCACTTTGGCAGCATAAAAACTTAACAGAACCTACATGGACCAAAGACATAATAATCAAGTTATTTTTTTTTAAATATTGCATTCTTAAGCGCAGCAACACCAACCACTATTCCATATTCCTAGTGTAGCGACGTCGCAGCCTGGAATGACAACCGGATATTGGAAGCACAACACACTCTTTGCTCGCCAGTCGGTTGACATGCTTTCACACTGACGGGTGAAGATACCATCTTCTTGTCTTAGGCGAGGAGTGGACCTGTTTTTATGTATTATGCTGTTTTAATGGTGTTCTGGATGTCTTCAGATACCACTTGATTCATTTTTGTCAATGTCTTTTAACAGCCGATTCTATTCTTTTAACAAAGTTCAACGTAACTTAGGTGAAGTGAGCTGTCAATACCCTGGGGTTTTTTGCAGAATAGACCTATTCTGTAAAAATGTCACCCAGCCGATCGATTCCGTAAAAATCTCACCGTGAGGTGAAGTGAGCTTAGAGTGAGCTGTCAATAGTGTCAATCCCTAGCATTAGTTGGAATGACAGCTCACTCCACGCTCACTTCACCTAAGTTTTCACGGTGATATGGTTACAGAATCGCACTGCTGCCGATCGATTCTGTAAAAATCTCACCGTGAAAAGTTAGGTGAAGTGAGCTTAGAGTGAGCTGTCAATAGTGTCAATCCCTAGCTTTAGTTGGAATGACAGCTCACTCCACGCTCACTTCACCTAAGTTTTCACGGTGAGATGGTTAGAGAATTGCACTGCTGATGTCTTAGGTGAAGTGAGCTATCAATAGTGTCAATCCCTATCATCAGTGGAATGAGAGGTCACTTGAAGCTCACTTTACCTAAGTACTCACGGTGAGATTTTTACAGAATAAACCGACTGGTCAACTTGCGTGTGCATTAGAAAAGCTTTTGCTATTGAACTTGCTGACTGACACTCGTGTTGAAACGAGAGAAATCTAAGGAACGTGTGTGTTCGTTATCGCTTATTATGCAGTTATGTTTCCTCATTTCATTTTATCTCCTTGGTTTTCAGATTCTGATATAGTAAAGACAGTTTTTCATAAGGTTGTTTATTTTTATGGAATCTGAAACTCACTGGAGTTTTCGTAATGGGATTGCATTGAAGGCTGAAAAAGCACTAACAATTGCAATACCTTTCATTTTGACAGTCTAACAACATTAATTTATTGCGTTGTCGAGCAGACGAATTTTTGAAACCTTATGAATTGCTTCACAATCCGAAGAATTTGGAAGTGTGTTATACAACTGGGGTGCTGATCATCAAAAGGACTTTATCCAAAGGAAACAAAACAATTTCCAGCCAATCCCTTACTTATTCGAAATTGCAACTCGGAAAATTTGAACAAACAGCGTTTAGTTTGTGTGCAAATAACGAGTAACATCTCAAACAATTAAAGTTTAGTATCTGCTTTCGTAGCTTCGAAGTTGAACGAGCGTTGCATGCTCTTTGCTCATTAGGAGCAGACGAATATTATCTTTATTACTGACTGTATAATACGGTGGAATTTAGTGTGGTTCAGATTTGGGTTATCGTGTTGGAATTTTGGTTTGAGTATGGAAGCATCGTCTGGTAAAGATTGACGTAAACCGGCGACGATTGACATTAGAATATGGGAATTTGAATTACTTGTATGTGGAAAAGTACGGGGGGTGGGGAGGCTTACCACTAGAGGGGCAATTCTTGTAATTTTAAGAACGTTCACAGTCTGATCTCAGTTTCAATCTGTCAAAAATACCTCTAAATTCCATACATTTGTTTGTCGACGAGATGAGACTGCGACTAGATTTTGAACGTTGTAAATTACGAAAATTGGTCTTCTGCTCTTATAGCAGGGCAGAAGCTGAACTGCACTACTTTTTTGTACTTAGTCATAAAACTAAAAAGCAGTGCAGTTCAACTTCTGACCAGAGCTGGTGGTAAGCCCACAGATTTTTCACAGTTTTATTTTACCTGTGGTGTTCCATCACTGTCAAAATCTAACTGATCTTTATTATTGTTACACTAGGGTTGCTATTGGGCTGTTAGAGGTAAGATAACTGTGAATGGAAAGTATGTACAAGGTTAAGGAGCGTGGCCAAAATTTGAACTAACGCCGCCATATTATTTTGTGAATACAATACAAGTGACATTTTTCTCAAAACAATTGCAGAAATGTTTACCAATAGCTCCCCCAATCAACGCCATTCGAGAGCCAACGATCCTTATATCCTTTATTTTTAATATAGGTAGGTACCTACTGTTATAGGTATCTACTGTGGTACCTACTGTGATAGGTACTACTGTTTGTTTTCCCTTACCAAAATAAAATAAAATAGCAATGGATGAGACTCATTATTGTCAGAAATATCTGACAATAATGAGTCTCATCCATTGCTATTTTTTTGTTTTTTTTTTTTTGTGTTTTTTTTTCCTCAGCTGCGTACTATTTCTTTAATTAATAAATTAAAGAAATAGTACGCAGCTGAGGAAAAAAAAACACGTGGGTAAATCAATTCTCTCTCCCAGTAACATAATTTTTGGACCCTACAGGCTGATGAGGCCATCTTTTAAAAATCTTTTTTCTATTACACCAGACAAACCCCCATTAAACTCGACTCATGACCCACGAACGTGACTAAGAGGCAGCAAAATAATATAATTTTAATTAGCATTTAAATCTCGTTAACAAACAGGTATGTACAAAGGGTGAACAGAATTCAGGATTTGTCAAACCTCCGGCACTCTTGGGTATTATGGCACCCACGTCATAATCCTTGCTTAAACGGGACCCCGACGCGTATTTAGAAAATTTCTTTATAACTGCTAGTCTGGACCAGTGGAGCTGAAATGAGCTAGAGTTGCTGACGGTGAAAATGTTCTGGAAAAACTCACATTTTCTTGATTAGTGATAGGATTTCGTGGACGTCATTTTGTGTTATCTTTTTAATGGTTAATTTGTTATAATTAAATAGTATTTATAACAGATCCTAACCTATCCTTTACTATAAAGTGTTTAAAAGAATATTGCTAAAATTATTTGCATTCGGGTTGGTAATAGCAATATTTAGTTTTTAGATTTGACTGTATGGGAAGCTAGCAACATTTTTCATTCACATTAACATTTTTCGTGCACGCATTATGATAATAATAATTAAAAGCCGAAGTGAGTATGCACCGTGATGTGGTCGCAGTGGACAAGGGGCTCACCCCGCTCTCCATGGCGAAAGAGAACTGGGGCAAACCTGTAGTACTGACTACCGATGACCGCAAGAAGGTATGGCAAAGCAAGGAGCTTCACGGGCGCTTCTATCGGGCTCTTCATGAGCCCGGTGTAGATTTCTTAGCGTCCGTTTCCTGGCTACGTTTTGGTGACCTCTTCGGGGAAACTGAAGGTTTCGTCTGTGCAATTATGGACGAAGTTATCTTGACGAATAACTACCGGAGACATATTATGAAGGATGGGACGGTTGACGTACAATGTCGGGCATGCCACCGTCCGGGTGAGTCCATCAGACATATTATCTCTGGTTGTTATCGTTTGGCTAACAGCGAGTACTTGCACAGGCATAACCAAGTAGCCAGGATTATTCACCAGCAACTTGCTTTGAAATATAAACTTGTCAATCGATGCCTCGATACGGCTCGCATTGTGAGGAGGTTTCTGTCTCTGGAGCCCTAACCACCGGTAGCTTAGACCCTGCTCCCGACACTGGTGGATTACTATTTTTTTATATTTTTAAATGTTTTTTTTTTAAATGATTGGTTGATTGATTGATTTATACTAATATTTAAAAATGTATTAAAATACGAAAAATAAATAAATAAACGACATAATAACTATAATAATGATTCAGAAAGCGGTACTTCTGGAAACGGCTCGCATCGTCAGGAGGTTCCTCTCTCTGGAGCCCTGACCACCGGTAGCTTGGACCCTGTTCCTGATACCGGTGGGCTACTACTTTTTATATTTTTAAATGTTTTTTTATCATTTAAAAATGTATTTTGTAAGTATTTAAATGAAATAAAGGAGATAATAAATAAAATGATGTAAACGTATTTCTATCAACTTTCAGTAAAGTGCAATTGTTTGGACAATACAAAAAGTTTGGAGTACAATTTCAACATACGCGTCCCGTACAAAACTCCACTTTTGAAAAGATTACAGTAATTACATTTCGCTGTAAATTTTCCGCATGGTATGACGTAAACACAGCATAGTAGCTTTCATTGAAGATTTATATCGCTAAGCCTTTTCGGTTCAACTGTGGGGTCTCGTGTTTATTTGTGAAATGGATTTAGAGGCGTAAAGTTTTGAGTTCATTGTGATAGCTGACCGATTAACAACGATCGGTGTTAATGTTTGGTAATCCTGAGCGGCTACGTATTTTTTGTTAACATTCAGAACGTGATTTGTTTGATTCATAAGCTTTGAATTTAAGACTTGCGTCACCTTTCGATCTTAAGTACTATGAACAGAACCTCAGTAAAATTAAGTTTAGGATTTAAGGTTAGCTTTAATTTAAGAAGAATCTGTTTATTAAGATTCTTCTATCTATTTATACAGGGTGGCATCGACGCGCAAACTGTAACCATGAATTCAGCACATGATTCTAGACCAGCAGACCAAAAAAAAACAGCTGTTTCATAGATATGTGCAATACCTACGCCACAGATTACTAAATAGTTACTACGTCCTACGCGGTCAAAATGTATGGAACAGCATTTTTTTTTAATAACCGACGAAAAATTTCGATGGGGTGTTCAGAATTATACAGATACTGAATCCATGGTAAAACATTGCGCGTCGATGTCCCTGCCACCCTATACTATTATTAAAACAAAAAAAGCAATACAGATTAAAAATACGAACGTTCCATTTTCAAAACCACAACATGTGTTTAATAAAAAAGCAAAAGCATGTCCTTAAACAAACAACCAACTATAAAACCGAATACATCTATACTAATATTATAAAGAGGTAAATTTTGTTTGTTTGTATGTATGTAGGGAGTAATCTCTGGAACTACCAGTCAGATTAAAAAAAAATCTTATTGCATTTGATAGCCCAATTCTTGAGGAAGGTTATAGGCTATCTAACAGCACGCTAGGTCCCTTAGGAGACTAGAAAAATGAAAAAAAGTCGATAAAAAACGTCCGCGTGAAATTTTGGCCCCCGACACATCGCTTCGCGACGCATCGCTCCCCCGACCCATCGCGTCGCATCGCATCGCTCCCCCGTGGCACGGGGGAGCTAGTAGGTAATATATATATTTAAAACACGAACGTTCCATTTTCAAAACCACAATATATGTTTCATAAAAAAGCAAAAGCATGTTCATAGACAAGCAACCAACTAAAAAACAGAATAAAACCATTGACAAAAGCTCCTCTTCATGAATGATCAGACCTGTTAGCTGTAACCGCAGCCGTTCGTTAGTGTACCACCCGTAATGCATTAATTGGCTTAACAGACTATCGATCGGATACAAGACGGCTTTGTATCGCTCTCCTAACTGTTCGTTACGCGTTTTGTTGGGTGGACGGAAAAATGGTAGAATCTAGAAGTGTATGATTGTAGTTTTTGTACCTAAATATGATTAATGCGGGCGGCGGTAGTTGCGTAACATACTAACAGTAGGAATGGCTTTCATTTTGACAATTCAACAACATTCATTGCGTTATTTACGTTGTTGAGCAGACCATTTTTTTGAGTATAAGAAGCAATGGATTAGTAATATCCTCTAAAATGATTCAGATTGTGATTGTTAGCGTGTTACGCGATTAGGGCGCGGGCTCTGTTTTATACGAAACGTTACGAGATATACGCGATTTTAATTATGTAAACAGACCAGGCGTGGCGGTCTGATTCTACTTTTTGTATATGAAATGAAATTGTTTATTCTGTAATTAGGATATCGGAATGATAATCCGCCATATTTAAAAAAAATAAACTAGGTGGAGTAAGCATCCCCTGAGAAGAAATAGCGAAATAGAAACACGGATCAAAGTCTCTTTGTGCATGCATGATTCTGAATCCACATACGTTGACATGTTTGTCGGTTAATAAAAATAAAAAAAAGTTTTTCCATACATTTTGAACGCGTAGGTATACTTTTCTATGAAACAGCCGAATCATGCCTTGATAACCGACGAAAAATTTCTACGCTAGGGGTCTAAAACTATATTGTGTTGAATATGATTTCCACCAACCGGCTCGCATCGCATCGGATCGGAAAGGATACGAACGGATGCGATGACAGCCGATCACGTCCGGCAGGATGTCGACTCATGCAATTGGTACTGTACCATCGCTTGGAAACGTATCAGTTTCTGCTCCTAGTCAATTGCTACCGTGTTGACGTGTTAAAATGCCGAAAGGATTCGATCGGATACGGCGACAGGCCAACGGAGCCGATCACGCGTCACATCATACTTTCGGCTGTGATCGCGAGTCACGGAAGACGCCCGCGGTCAAGCTGCTGTATAATTTAATATCGTTTAAAAATTGTAAAATCCGTTCCGATCCGATGCGATGCGAGCCGTTTGTTGGAAATCATCATTTACAGTTTGCGCGTCGATGTGCCATCCTGTATAGTACAATACATTATGATACCAAGTTTGGCAGTAGATTAATAATCAGTACCAGACGGAGTTCCAGTACCTAACACTATCAATTTCATTTCTGCCTTTGCAAAATACCAAACGTCAGTGAAAAATAGTTTGGTGTCGTGTTATTTTTTTGAATATCTGGTTCCTGCTATGAAATAACAACAGTATTCGGCCATCCGGAATTTTTTACAGTGGCGCCGATTCCCTTATTTACAAACTAAACTAAATTTAAGTTCAGTGCATCTTTTACCTTTTATTTCATTAAGAAAAGGACAGAAGATAAATATTAGTGTAGTCCTGTCAAATCAGTCAGCACCTGACGTATGTAAATTGACGTATTTTTAGTAGCCATGTTTTTAATCACGTCTAAACTTGCGGAGTATCTAAATTTGACAGGACTAAACTAATATTTATCTTCTGTCCTTTTCTTAATGAAATAGTAAGAAAAAGATGCACTGAACTTTAATTTAGTTTAGTTTGTGAACAAGGGAATCGGCGCCAGTATTTATGTATTTTAGAGATTTAACGACTTCAAAGGACGACTATTTGGGTTGTACGAGTGTACATTAAGGCGTGCTGCATATCATTAAGAAGCACTCTTAAAGTAAAACAAAAATCCATCACGGATCCTCCTCAAAGAGAGCGAGCCTCCATTACAGATTTGTGTCCGAGCTGCTAATTTAAAACAAGGAAGCGCCATTAAAAGCATACCTTTCCATATCGTGTAAACCACTTGCAAATTTATTCAGGACACTCATTCCCCACTCATCAAATAATATGATGGTAACATTTTCATTTGTACATTCATATTTCATTACAATCCTTACCTCATTGTGTTAGAGTTGAAAATTATTTGTGTGTGTACGCGGAATATTTCAATTTAAGTATTATACTAGCAATTTGCATTGCAGTGGCCGTTATTGTGAAGCTGTTATACTGAGAAGGTCCCCTGTCCCGTGGACTTAAGAATAAACAAGTATTTTACATTACACCACGCAGATGCATTTACGAAGCTAAATAAACATTTCTGCTGGGCTTAGCAGGGTTATTTATAAAGGAGGGACTCACGTTACATTATTACTTAGCTTGGAGCTAAATAATTTATTGCGGACACTTAAATTGTTTTTGTGAAATTAATTTCGCTGATGGAGTGGGTCGTTGGAATTTAGGTGGCGTCGGTGATTCTTGATAAAGGTGTTTCGGAGTTACGCTTTCAGATAAGAATGATGTTGCTTGTTTCTAAATTAGGTTCTTCAGAATTCTTGAGTCTGGAAGTTCTCGTGAGATTTTCTACATCGGAAGAGTATAATAATATCCCTGGACATAATAATATCCCTGGTCATAATAATATCCCTGGACATTTCACACAGCGCCATCTAGTCCCAAGCTAAGCAACCTAATGCTTGTGTTATGGTAACAAGATGGCTGATAAACTACATATATACATTTTTTATATTGTATAAAACAGGGAATCTCTGGTAGCTCGCTTGTAACTTGTAGTTTATCTCTAGTTTGTAGCGAAAAATAGAAAGTTATTGGAAAAGATACATCACGCGGCTCAGTATTATGTAATTTTATTTCTGGGAATAAAATGTAAATCCTATAGCATTTTTTATTTTCATTTTTGGTAACAAGCACAATTACTATAACCCATTAAGTTGTACGAGTTTACGTAACGTTTAGGCGTTCGTGCTAGGTCCACCGTAGGGTAAGTTTAATATTGTAATCCATATTCTTACTTATGAGACTGTAGAGTGCAGTATGCTGATATTATTAAAATTATATTTTTTTTATTTGGGTTTATTATTTTAGCCAGCTGTCGCTGAAAACCACCGCTGGGGCTCAGTTTCGCTTAGGGTCGTAGCATTATGCCTCCGCATAATGCGTCGACCGAATGGCCGTTTTGCGTCGATGTGACGCATATTTTCCCCCAACATGTTTATTTTTGTGTTTGTTTCTCTCCATCATGTTTACCGCAAATAACAGTTAGAAAATTATTATTTTTTTCTTTTAATAAAACGAGGATGCTGTTGTCAATTAACTTGACGTAATCCGGTTATCACCTGCCACGATAAAAAATAAAATATACCAAGAACCGAATTACTATAAAAATATTCATAATACCAACAATACCAGCACCATTTTGTATTGAAGCGCTCGCTCACACAGTCACACCTTTGCAAAGTAAAGCACAGTACTCCTATCTATTGTGCGCTCACGTTCACAGTTTAAAGTATCAAATAAAGCACACAGCTAACTCCAGTTAGTTTTAATTCAAAGAAGCACTCGTACCAGTGCAAATACTTAGCAAATTCCGAAGTACGAGTACTTTAGTTATTTTGTATACACGGGCAACTAAATTGTTGGAGAATGATCGCCCTATTATTGGAAATCGCATTCTTTCATCTTTCTCTATTCTTCTTCTTCATGTCGCTGTCACGAGACTAATTCAAATCTTGTTGACCCAAAACTGCGCCACTTCCACGGCGTCATCGGTGGCGGCGCAGAGGGCAGGAAAGGAGGATCTTTCTCTATAAGAAAGCAATTTCTACTGAATATAATACTCTAGTGACCCGTTGTGATGTGGCGACATGTCAAAATATCGTGATTTCTGTCCTAACATTAGTTAAATTTTGATGGATTAAATACATAAACTTTCAGAAAATCCCCAAAGTGGTGGTGGAAACCGCATCAGAATCAAATCTGTAGTTTAGAAGAACTAAGCGGCCACCCCCACACAGACACGAACCCGTGGCTCTACTCAGTTGGCCGATTGTTGCCGGACTGTTGCCCGTGTATGACCTTTAACTGAAGTGCCTTCAAATTTCAGTGCTATCGCGAAGTGCCGTTGTAGTTCGGTCTATGTTGTATGGAATGTTGGAGATATCGTTATGTATTTATCATGTACTAGCTTCTGCCCGCGACTTCGGCCTCGTGAAGCCACTTTCTTATATATTATTTCCGTAAGAATCTTCTACAAAGTATTAGAAAACTTAAAAAAAAATATCGGTAAAGTCGTTCTCAAGTTATGGCGTGACCAAGGGAAATGGGGATTCATTTTTATATATATAGATAGATATACTCGTAAGGTACAAAGGTAGGTCCTCCTATGATTTGGGTCCGGGTTCAATGTATATAAGATTTAATTTACTTTATCTCGATCTACGTACCGTAAGTGTTTAATTAATAATTGCGCTCCTGGATTTCTGATATACAGGGCGCCAGGGCCATTGACGCGCAATGTTACCATGGATTCAGTACAGTCACGAACAAAAGTATGTATATACTCGGCTTTATTCAAAAGCGATTTACTCCTTTATTTTTTAATGAAATTTTATGTTGTTATGAACATAGCATTTTCGAACTCATAGGTTTATGTAATGTATCGTATTTCAACGTTGCATTCGTTATTTCACGAAAAAAACACAATTGAAAGTTGCCAAGTGTTGACATATTGGTGCTCGTGACTGTACATGATTCTGAAGCCCTTCCGTTGAAATTTTTCGTCAAAAAATATATATTGTTCTTTTCTATGACACAGCAGATTTTTTTACACGCGTTTAAAATGTGAGGAAATGCGTTTTTTTTAAATGGCCGACGAAAACATTCAAATCTCTAGAATTCTACAATCATGTGCTGAATTCTTAGTTACATTCTGCGCGTCGATGTTACTGCCACCCTTTATAGTAGCTACGTATACAAAATTACTATCTCTAAGACCAAATAAACACTAGCTGCACACAGAAATCGAACCCGCGTCCCTAGGACCACAGCCTCTCACGCTTTCCTACATGACAGGAGAAAACTACCTGTGTCAGAGAAGTAAGTGAGACCGAGTTTCCCTTAATTAATTCACAGTATTTTTTTCCACATTTTCATCCCGATTTCTCCAGTTACAAATTCAGCACCCTTATCCAATTTGTAACTAGAAACCTTACCTTCCCACCTACAGCCAGTAATGATTATTTTCCAACGTTCTCGTCTTACCATTTCTAAGATAATTTTATCAAAATATTCAGACGCAAAGCTGATTATTTGTAGCGCAAAATTACAGGAACAAAGAGAACTAATGATAGTAAATAATTTGCAACTACTTCCAGGGAACGATCCTTTTAAATTACGCGAGTAATAAATATCATGGTGAATATTCTTTTTGTTTCAAAGAATTGTGTTATTTGATTATGTCATAATGAGTTCCTATTGTTAGCAAAGTTAATATACCTGTGCTTTTATTTGTTTCTTCTTCTTTGTGTAGCGAGCTTTGTGACGTGACAAAGTAGATTTAATTAAATCCATGCTACTGTTATTAATGAAAGTAAACAGACAGAAAGACGCATGTCTTTCTATCCGTTTGCTACGCTTTCAGGCTAAATTACTGTACTGATTTTGAATAATAATTGTAGCACAATGCCTATCTTTTTTAGGGTTACGTACCTCGAAAGGAAAAAACGGAGCCCTTATAGGATCACTTTGTTGTCCGTCTGTCTGTCTGTTAAGACCCTTTTTCTCAGGAAAGCGTGGAGGTATCAAGGTGCAATTTATATCAAATACTCAGGTCTACTGACCCTTAGAGCTGTGATAAAATCAAACTTCTAAGCCAACGCAATCAAAAGGTACAGCCGTTTATGCCGCAAATTTTCGACACTCGCAAGGGAATCAAAACCTACAGGGCACTTCCCGTGAACTCGGAATCTTGAAATTTGGTACGAAGCAACGACTTATAGCACAGATAAAGGAAAAATTGCGAAAACCGTAAATTTTTAGTTACATCATATAATAAAAATATTTTTAATAATTTTAAATTGTACGGAACCCTCGGTGCGCGAGTCCGACTCGCACATGGCCGGTCTTTATTACTTATAACACTACACACGTGAGGTAGCGTTTCAAATACCTACAGGCTACAGGGCCAAATAACCTCGCCTTAAGAATGGTAACTGTAAATTTATGCGATAAACATTGAAACCATCAGTATCAAAAGGAAACTATTTATGAATTTCTTATACGAGGTTGCCAAGTATATCCAATGCCAAAATCCATTAACACAATCCTTGGCTCAGAACAAAAACTAACACGACGCACCATACAAACACTGTAACCTCTTTTCTTTTATACCACAGACATGCATGCAACCAACCAACCATCTTGAAAAACAAAACATAAGGCTCACGTACACAAAACGAATCACATCTACAAACTCCAAATTCTCAGGAGGGGAAGTGAAATGAATAAAGGCTAGTCGGACACCTCTTGGCGTCGAAAAAGACGTGGCGCGGGTGGCTCCCTCTCGCGGGAACGCCGGCAATTTCACGGTGTTCTGCCGCCGCGTTTTATAACGTGAGACGTGTATTTTTTACTGGATGCCTTGAGTTTAATAGGCAGGTCTTGGGAAGTAGTTCTATAAATGTCCTGTTGTGAGCTGATTTGTTTTAGATTTAAAAGAGCTGGGTAAATTATTGCGATGGTCTTCTTGAATGTTTGCATTATGAATTGTCTTAAAAAGACCCGGTCGGTTGATTAAATTGGCTCGTTGTTTAGATTTAGTTAAACTTATGACTTCATTTTAAAGATGTTTTATATGGTAGAGACATAAAGAAACACGTCCCGAAGACAGGATCAAGAGTAAACACGAAAGGGTTTAAAGGACCACCCTAAAAAACCGCACTTACGTACAACAAAAACAAATTCTAATGCATTTCCTCTCCAAACACTTCCATACCTCAAGCTCTCCAAACACAGCCACCATTTTTATTTGTATTCGTTCCCCTTCACTTGTTTTTGTGGAGTAATCCGTCTTCATTACCCGTTCTATTCTGTCAGCTCGAGAGTTGAGCGTCGTTCAAGACTTGGTAAGCCCTCCAGCGCTCAATTGCCGACTAATTGAATCGTTGTCGAAAGGACTGGTTCGTATTGTGGCTCTTGATATTTGAAGAAAATAAAATTTTGAGCGTGTCCTGCTTTGGTCTCGAGGATGTACGGTATAAATGAATTATCAGTTAATGAGTGTCTTCAATATTGTTCCTAAAATAGATAATAATGATGGCTTTGAACAGACTCGTGAATATCCATCAAAAGAAAAAACCTTCAGAGAGAGCAGGAATAATAACACCACTTAAGATTCATCAAACTGATTTTTGGGTTCTCACAGTCTTTTCCAACCTTATTTTATTTTTTAAAGGGCCTGGAAACAAATGTACGAAGTACCATAACATCATAAATGCAATTAGAACTGGCACACAAAATCACGATAAAAACTTTTTGAAATTGATTCCAATTTTCCGATATTCCTTTGTGGCTCGTCCATTCATCGTAGAGGCTCAATGTCGATCATCGGCAGGCTTTTTATCGCCCTTATCTGTTTCAAACTGCCAATACGGGCTGTTTGTGAAGTTAGATAATGCCTCCGTGCCTCCACCATATGATCTTTTGAATTTTTCATTTGTGCGGTAAATTCTCTCGCTTTTTGTTCAGTAGGTAAGCGCGTTTAAGTAATGATTTTGTTATTTCGCGTCATTACGGATGTGTCAAACGCGGTTGTTGCCTTTGTAAGCTTTTTATTTGTTTTTTCTCTAGTCGTTAGAAACATCTTTTTTTCAGCTGCTTGTAAATGGTTACGGTCAAGAGTACTGTTATAACCCTGACTTGCTAGCAAATTAAAAATAAATAATTAAGAGTACATACTGCACTTCTCAGCATTCCAATCTCAAGTATCACTGATAAGGGCCTACCGCCATCGCCCAATTCTGAGGACACTTAGACCAGTCTCTCTCCGTCATTCTAAAGAGCCACACGTTCTATGTAATTCCTAATTCTTGTAATTTCCATTTTCATTTTCTTTTTATAATATACATACCTATTATAAGCTGTCATTCGTGGATCTTTGACAGTCGTTATGGGTAGTCAGAAGCCCGAAAGTCTGACAACCAGTCTTACCAAGGGGTATCGTATTACCCAGTAACTGGGTTGTGGAGGTCAGATAGGCAATCGCTCCATGTAAAATACTGGTATTCAGCTGCATCCGGTTAGACTGGAAGCCGACCCCAACATAGTTGGGAAAAGGCTAGGCAGATGATGATGATGATGATGATGATGAATATACATATTATTTAAGTAAGACAGTTTACCCTTAAAAAAAAACCCTTCATAAAGGCACGGCCTAACAGTACGTTTTGTTTTCAATAAATTCTTTTTTAATGAAAACTTTTTTCTTGATCACGGTCACTCTAACTTAAGTTATCAATACTTATTTGTCTATTCACACTTCCAATGTGCTCTTTTATAATTCCTAACGTGACGATATTATTGTGGACGTCCACATCACGGTAATACGATAACACAGTGACGTAAAATGTATGGAAATATGTTATGAAGACGCTTTTTCCCGTCCACGATAATAATAATATCCCTTTTAATAATGTCCCTGGATATTTCACACAGCGCCATCTAGTCCCAAGCTAAGCAACCTAATGCTTGTGTTATGGTAACAAGATAGCTGATAAACTATTTATATATTTTTTTTTTGTAAATACGTACATATTATAGATAGAAAAACACCCAGACTCGGAACAAATACATGTAGGTCATACAAATATTTGTTCCGTGCGGGAATCGAACCCGCGACACGCAGCGCAGCAGTCAATCGCTTAACCACTGCGCCAACCGTGTCGTCATTGCGATTAACGATAACGTTATTACGAGCACATATTTCCGTACATTTTATGGACGATAATATCGTGATGTTAGAAATTATAAAAGCGCAATTTCATTCACCTTGTACGACAGCTTCAAAAATATTTACTTCCATTTTACAAAACCTTGTCACTATTTTCATAACAATGGCTATCCTCCAACAGTGCATGTTTATTCACCCACTGAATATTTTATAACTGTCATTTACACAAATGAAAGAACGTAACGCGAGTGTTTCACTGGTGATTTAAAATGGCCCCCTATCAATATGTATTGATACTTTCGTTAAGCGCGGATACATAGCGCGGTATTGAACTCTCGATTAATAAAAATTGCTTTTTGACTGTTTCAGGATTTCGGAAATTAAGGTTTTCTGTTATATATAGTTACTTATGATTTTTTTTGCAGAGTGAAGTGCTAATAAAATAAAAAGCTCCCGTGACTGAAAAGCCACAAAGGCAATGGTGTAGATAGATTAATGATTGGTCGCTTTTAAAGCGTAGAAATCAAGACTTTGTCCTTCAGTGTAATATGCAAGCTAATTTAATTATATACTTACTTCATATATTGGAGGGGCCCGTGGCTACATAATAACAGCCGCACAGGTCGATCGATCAGGTTAAGCTGCGCTTGCCGCGGTTGGTCTGTGGATGGGTGACCATCTTTACACACCGAGACCCCTCCGTGCCTCGGAAAGCACGTTAAGCCGTTGGTCCCGGCTGTCATTCGTGGATCTTTGACAGTCGTTACGGGTAGTCAGAAGCCCGAAAGTCTGACAACCAGTCTTACCAAGGGGTATCGTATTACCTAGTAACAGGGTTGTGGAGGGCAGATAGGCAGTCGCTCCATGTAAAATACTGGTACTCAGCTGCATCCGGTTAGACTGGAAGCCGACCCCAATATAGTTGGGAAAAGGCTACACAGATGATGACTTAGGTACTTCACCATATTGTTATTCTTTTCCTACCTATGTATTATTTTAAAACTGTTTTAAAATGACTCAATGTTGTCACCTATTGAAAAAGGAAACAAAAGAACTGTTTCCAGCCAGAAGTTCCACCAGTCAATGAAAAAAATAAAAATTCATACAAAAAAGGTTTTAGCTAATTCGATAGCCGAACGCGTTTGTGTGCTCCATTGATTTAGAAACAAAATGGCGCTGTTTGAAGTACAAACGATCCTTGTTCCGCATTTTTCCGTGCATTAATGAATCCTCACATATGTCGTTTGGAAATCGGTTCGTTAGTATGTATGGATGGGAAAAAAGATAATTATGAAGTGGGCAATATTTTTAATTCGATGTTGCTGGTTAATTGGGCTACTGGCAGCAAGTTTGATGATGTTTTTTTTTTTAAATTGTTCCACCGTCACGTCCGTAAGATTTGTATACTCTTAGATGCAGTGTATCTGATAATTTTCTGTTGTGAAGTCATGTTTATTGTTTCGTAACACCGACTTCTGTGTCATTTCGCTATATGATTATTCACAGCCTATCTTTATAATATTAAATCTGATCCTAGATAACATTTTTGTCATGCTCACATGAAAAGAAGAAAGAAAGAAAATACATTTATTTGCGGCAAACATGATGTGTAAAAAAGAACACAAACACAATAAAAAAAAAACAAGTTGGGGATAAAACATGTCAAAACATGATAAATCTATACGCAAAACGGTCATCGCTCAGCAGTATGCTAAGACCCTATACGAGACAGAGCCCCAGCGCTGGTTTTCAGCGGCAGTCGGCCACGACGAAACGAAAAAAAATTCTCCAAAAATGTGGGTGGGTGGTATTTATTTATGTTTATGGATGTGTTTACGTAAAAATAAATTATGAATCAATTAAAATTATAGACAGATCAAGAACACAATCTGAGCGTTTTATTGCAGCAGAACGTTACAAGATAAAATATTTTTTCTTGTAACACACCTTCGTGCCCTGTCATGCTATCCCTACCGCCCGGTGGTCAAACATTCGCAATCAGTGAAAACTGGTGTGTTTGCCGTGTGCGCGAATAAATTCGGAGGCGCACGGTTCAAGCCGACTCACGGATACGATCGCTGGGAGAAAGGGGTTAATTGCACCTACAGCTTTGATGTTAAACCGAAATGAGTGCGTTTATTTTACTGACCTTATTAATATTCTGAGAACAAACTGGATAAAGAGAGTTGTTATTTTTATTTCAACTTTTTAACGGAATAATGTTGAGTAGTAATTATAGGTTTTTTAAATTAGTATTGCCAGGCGAAGATCTAGGTTCTCGCTTAAGGGCGGCAAATGTGTCCCTCTGGGGGATGGGGGAGAATTTCTTACGCGGTGAAAGCCATTTAAAAACAAACCGAGGTTGGCAACGACTGATCTTAGTAATATTTTTATTCGAAATAAAAATACAGGTTATAAAATTTTAATGTCTAACTTAGAGTTGTAGACTCAGTTTGGTCGAACTGCACCCGTGGCCCCCCTGTATTAACTTCACGCCTGAATATTGCAAGAGTCATCAAATCGACATTAGATTTCAAATGAAAGCGGCAGTGATTCGAGCCATAAAACAAACAGGAAAAAAAATCTCAACATTTTCCTTAAACAAATATACATAGCTAAAAGAAATAAACGTCAAAGAGTACGAAATCGAATGACAGAGGCAGTTTTGCAAGTTTGCTTTAAAAAAGAGAAAATTAGAGTTCGTGAAAAGAGGATTAAGGCAGTGAGTGTCGAGATCGACGATACACTGTGAAACGTAAACAGAGAAACAGTTTGATATTTTCGTAAGCCGATGAATGGATGGATGGTTTTTTGCTGTTGTTTCAGGTTAGGTATAACTTTGAGGTTAGGTGAGCAGTGGTGGGTCAGTGGTAACGGCCGCGACTTACGAGTTGTAGGTCGTAGGTTCGAACCCAGACAGGCGCTTTACTTTGTGTAAATTATTTCATCACCACTGTTCTCAAAACGGTAAAGGAAAACATCGTGAGGAAACCGGCATGTCCTGGAACCAAAAATTCGTAGACGTGTGAGTCTTCTAACACACACTGAGCCTGCGTGATGGATTACGGCCCACTCCCTCTCACAGTGAGGAGACCTGTGTATCAGCAGTGGGAACATTATAGGTTGATTATGCTATTCTATCATAACCGCAGGTAATGTTCAGGAAGGGTTTACAAAAGGTTTACAAGGGTTTATAAGAGTACATTACAGCATCCCTCTCCCCAGCCCCCATACCTCATACCCATCACACCAGGTTATCTAAACAAATAAATTCGACGAACCACCTAATTTAACACGCTTCCCTTCAACCCGAACCTACTCAATAATTTCGAAGACACGGCGATACACGCTCGCTTTCCAGCTAGCCCCGTGTTCTAACACCCTCGATAGGAAACCGATGGCGAACTAAAACCCCAGAGACTTAAGTTATGGAGGGAGGCAGAATTCAATAAAGAATTGAAATGTATTTTCTGTTAGAATTGTTTCTTGCGTGCTGGGAATACAACCCTAGCGTGATTACTGCGTAGAATGAACGATTGTTTTCTTAATATCGTACCGATATTGGTTCGGTATTGGGTATGGGATGGAATAAATAATTTAATGCGGTGTGTGTCGTATTAATTTGGGTTGGGGTTCCGCGGCGAGTCAAGTGTACGGTTGTCGGGTTGATTGATTGATTGCGAATATTATAGGAGTTTGAATGTTAATCATATATTCAGGACCATATCTTGAAGTTTCAGATTGGGGAACAGATTAATGCTCGGTTCGTATAACTATAAACAAACGAATCGTTTTGCTCACCATCGGTAGTATTTTTTATTGCCAAACTGGGCATATAAATAGATTCGTAAGCTAATTTTACCTGTGATAGCCTGTTAAAACTGTCTCCAGAAGGGAGCAATAAATATGCAGATGTATAGAAGAAAAAGACCAGAGGTGCTGACCAGAGGGCAGAAGAATGACGATGAAAAAATTTTGCCAAACAAAATGCTTGCTGAAGGAGACTCAAGCTCATAGTTTCTGCTTAGCATAGCATAGCATAATCAGCCTTAATGTTCGCACTGCTGGGACACAGGTCTCTATGAGAGGGAATGGGCTGTAATCCACCACGCGGAATTGTAGATATCACATGTCTTCAGATTTTCGGTCTTAAGACATGCCGGTTTCCTCACGATGTTTTGAGAGCCATGATGATGAAATAAATTACAGAAAGTAAAGCACCTGCCTGGGTTTGAACCCACGATCACTCGTAAGTCGGTGCCGTTATCACTGGGCCAACAGTCTCACTATTTTGTCAAAATTCCAAAAGACAGAAAACATTCGGTCGCTACACCTGTCTAAAATTAATAAAACGCACACATTTACATTCAAATTGGATTGCAAACAAACTAGTTAGATAACCCAATCCATTGTGTTTGCAAAAATAAACTCCATTTCAAAAACAATATACACGATCCTTTAGATAAACCAGTACCGTATAATGGTGTGGTTACATTGTTTCAATAGCCGCAGATTATGTTGGACAGAAATGCCTTAATCTGCCCCGAGACCCTGTGGTTTGCCCAAGATGTACAGATTGATGTATTTCTGGCCCAATGCTAGATGGTTTCGCTACGAGGGCTCCCGAAGTAATGTATGAAAATTAATCATTAGGGATTATTCGGAATATCTTAAATCTATCCTCAAGAGGGTTTAAGAGATAATTGAGCGTCAGTCATAACGTCAGAGGGATTATTCTAAAATTTCGCTTTTGGTAAACGAATTAAAAATGTACCCTCATTTTGGTTTTAGAAATTAAAATAATTGGATAACTTTTTGTGTTTTGTTTTTTACGTCTAAAGTTTGTTCAACTTCCCGGATCGGGGAAAACAACATTTTGTTAAAATATTTAGCAAGCAAACCTTTTTGTATTTTGCATAAAAGCACTTTGATTGCAAAGAGTCAATCAAAGTGCTTCGATACGAGTATGTGTAACCAAGTGTGAGGGCTTGGCAAAAGTTAATTGGATCAATCAACTCAGCATATCGCAGTCCACTAGACTAGCTAGACTACGTTACAACACCCTGTCCTTCGCCTTCCGCATCCAGTTTGTCTCAGTCACTTTTTTTAGGTTGACGGTCCTTCTAGCAGGGGGGCGTCCCACACTTGCCGAGAGATACGCGGTCTCCACTCCAGGGCCCTAATTCACTATGACCACTCAATGATTCCTTACTTTGAAACCACGTCAATTTATTTGCTAACGCCAACTTCGCGTTCATTTCGCGCGGTTTCGTTCATTGTGTCATACAGAAGTCGTTACTATGACTCGTCTGGTCCAAGGGACATCAGACTTTTGACAAACATGGCTAGCCCACTGCTTCAGTTTTAGCTATAGGCCGACCGCTTAACTGTGACGTTGCCTGAGGTAGGTGCGCGGTGCGGGAGGGGTGATAGTTGTCACAAGTTGAGGAATTACTGAGCTCCTGCATCACGTCACCACACCCCTCCCGCACCGCGCTGCATCCTTTTTTTTTTCTCCGGGTTGGAAAATGTTCATGGATGTCCGCCGCCTTGGGGTGGGCGACGGGGTCTGTTAGACTCTTACTGACTAAAAACCACCCCGGTGTTCCATCTCACACCTACGCTGGGGGTCGCGGGAACGTACGATCGTACTGCTACCTTAGGCAACGTCTCAGTTAAGCGGTTGGCCTTTAATTTGATTGTTGCTAACAAAAGGATCCTCTCGAAAAATTGTATCCAACTATATAGCGGTTACAAATAGCTAATCAGCAATACATGTCCTTATTCACAATCTAAACATAGCACTGCGATTCGCGCAAGCTTCATTAGGCTGAATACACAGCATGCTAATGCCAATACATAGTTTATGACTAGCGTACTATGAATCCTTAATGCAATCCATTTCTTTACGGTTGCCTGGGTTGCCCAGTTACCACCCCACACCACTTTAATTAGTTCGTACTTTAATTCTACATTCGCTCTGGCAACATTTTTATTGGTTTCCCTCATTTCTCTTTACGTTTCTGTATTTATAATGTAAAAGTAGGAACTTGGAAACGAACTTTTTAAATTCTGTATTTAATTTTCTTTTGGATAAATAAGTGAAGTGATTCTGACATACATTTTTGCCTTCTGTATTTTGAAGATCAATAGCAGGCTTTTTGTGATGTGAAGAGAAAATAAATGAGAGAGATACATAATTTTATGAAAGTATCTGCCTGAAGTGTATTAGTTAATTAAATGGTAGTTTTTTGTATTAGAATCACTCACACCCTGAATCGAAAGAGGTGGAAGTCATGGCCTTCGCCCAACAGTGGGATGCTACAGGCAGACAGTAAGTACATAATTTGGTAAGAAAGTAATGTACTTTTGTCTCTAGTTTTCATTGTAGGTAAAGCAAATAGTATTTAAAACATTATTCCAATAAAATTTTCAATATAAGCACATAAATCTTCACTCCAATGATCACGAAAATGTTATATGTAACAGAGTATTTTCTTGATTTCCATTCTCATTTTTCTCACGGGCGACTACGAAGGTTAAATGAATGAAGGTCAAAAGATCAATGGCTATTCGTCTGGTCTATTTTTTACGTTCACTGAATTTGTGTTAGAATATTATTGATATTGATATATTTCTCATAACTTGCGAGTGTTTGTTTCGATTTTGTTCTGGAAATTCGGTTCTATTTCAGTTTCAAGAGCAACTTTGTTATATCTGTCTCGAGGATTAGCGTTTTTAGTGTAGGCCGAAATAAAATATGTTATTCGACTCTCTCCGTCCAAAACTATTTGGCAAGCCTGATTTTGAATACTCTGCAAAACAATTTTTCTGTGACTATATTTCGTGACTTGACTGTAGTATTTGTTCTAGCTCCGGATAAGGCACTAAAAAAATGGATTACACCAAAATAGATTGGGATGTTTTTCGGTTCATATTTTGAAAAACTTGCGTCATCTTTACATACCAAGACCCCTCCGTGCCTCGGAAAGCACGTTAAGCCGTCGCGTCGTTCCCGGCTGTCATTCGTGGATCTTTGGCATTCGTTACGGGTAGTCAGAAGCCCGAAAGTCTGACAACCAGTCTTACCAAGGGGTATCGTATTACCCAGTAACTGGGTTGTGGAGGTCAGATAGGCAGTTGCTTCATGTAACATACTGGTATTCAGCTGCATCCGGTTAGACTGGAAGCCGAACCCAACATGATGGGAAAATTCTGGAAGTCTGGATGAAGTCTGGATTTTGAAAAACTTGAAAATAATACATCATTAACCCAATTTCATAAAGTACTACTCAACATCTATGTATCACAAATATCCCATCAAAATATGTGCAACTGGACCGCTCAGTTCAAACGTGTCGCCGCATTAATGTGTGCACATCCTTACGAACAAAGGAAACTCAACCTAAAGATATACATAGTTTATACAACGCGGAGGACAAAATGGACGAATTGTTTTACCTCAACGGCTCTTTTGTGGCACAAACATAGTGTGGGCAGTTGCGTGGCTTAATTAATTTATAAAGGCCACTCTTTGAAGCCGGCTATGTACACGGACGCGAATTTGACGCAAATGTTAGTGGAGATGGTTTAGCAGGAAATATTGGGTTGAGGCTGACTCTGATGGAAGAGGTGTATTACTTTTATTTTTTAGTTTTTGATGAAGCCTCAGTGAATACCTATGTGTGGGACGCGCATAACAGTTGTATCTTTTTGTAATTTATATTTTTTTACTAATTAGGTATAAACAAATCAACTTGAAGGTATTTAAATTCAATGTGCTTTGTGTGGTAAAATAAGGTGGAATGTTATTTGAAACAAGGAACACCTACACATCTGTTGAAATTCCGATCTACACAACTATGATTTTATACTTGTTTAGTTTAATTGAGGGGTGATTTGCAATCCTCAGATAAAAGTTCAGTAGCTTCCTAAATATGACAAAGGGGCTTGTAGCTAAGTAATAACAGCCACACGGGTCGATTGATCAGGTTAAGCTACACTTGCCGCGGTAGGTCCATGGATGGGTGACCATCTTTACATATCAAGACCCTTCGTGCCTCGGACAGCACGTTAAGCCGTTGGTCTCGGCTGTCATTCATGGATCTTTGACAGTCTTTACGCGTCGTCAGAAGCCCGAAAGTCTGACAACCAGTCTTACCAAGGAGTATCGTATTACCTAGTAACTGGGTTGTGGAGGTCAGATAGGCAGTTGCTCCATGTAAAATACTGGTATTCTGCTGCATCCGGTTAGACTGGAAGCCGACTACAACATAGTTGGGAAAAGCTAGGCAGATTATGAGCTTCCTAAATATGACAGTTTACAGTTTTTTGTGTGTTACATATTTTATAAAGAAAATAATTATGCGAAACGGACATTTTTATTATTAAGATAAAAGTTATCTATTGATTGTAAAATAGGTAGACAAAATAATGTTATATTTGTGTTATTGTAGTCACAGCATCCAAGCAAAATATTCACCAACGGTTTCATCCTTCAAAGTTTTTCATCGCAATCGACCACAGTTCTAACAACGCCATTGCAATCCACTTCCTCAATGCAGTCTCACTCCTCTGTCTAATAAACATCGAGACACAATGTGGGCCCGTCTAGTCTTTAACATTTCTACTATAGATTCCTCTCTTCCTGTCATAAACCCTCGGTCGCCAGTGCCCGGACACTTGTAACTTCTGCCGGACACTTTGAGGAAGATATTTACGTTTTGTTGGCACGCAATCTGTACGGGGACATTCCATACTTTGTGGACATACGTGGATTTTGTTTCTTTGTTGATGGTATTGTGGTAATTTTTGTTGATGTGATCGGGGCTATAAGGACGTTAGGGTAATAGTTACTGAAGAAGATCTCTTAGAAATATATCTCATGACGTATGTTGAAGTGACGGTATTTCAAAAGGTTTTCCTGGTTAGAACTATGTGAAAATCTCGCCACTATGAAGGTCTATCCACACATATCAGGGCGGTGTCCGGGACGTGGACATGCTCCGTCAGGGGCTCAAAAAAATATCGGTGTATACATTTTATATGAACTCGTTCACACACGTCCGTGTCCGGGATGGCGACGGATCTTCAGTGTCTGCCTAGTGTGTGCCACGGTCGTGTCACGTCCCGGACATGTGTGAAAGACCTTTAGATCGTTCTAAAGACGTGTCCGTTTTAGAAATCAAACTCAACCAAGGCTAAGTCGGCCGTGCAACTGGAAAGAACAGATTATAAACCAGTTCAGTGTGTTTGCTATCCTTAAACAAAAGCCCCCATACTTAACTTTTGTTTTTGAACGTCGTCACACATCACCTCATCTTAAACCAATTCCTATAAATATGGGATCATTAAACGGAATCCAATTATGCAATAAAACATGTTTTATTACCCTTCCATCATTTATAACGAGTTTCACAGAAGATTTAACACGTGAATGTTGCCACAATTCTAATGTAATTAACCCTAAAATGGAGGGAAGTTTTGGAGGGAATCTGCGACGAATATATCACATAATTATGCTGTTATCACTGCCTTGTATGGTTAAGGAAATTGTTACTTGCAAAGGATTGAATATATCATAACATCACGCTTGAACTCTGTGAAGGGTTACGCAGAGGTGTACCTATAGTACACCCACATTTCATCAGTTATGTTTCGCCAGCTTGCCCGACCCGGGAACCCAAGACCTCAAGCTCAACAGTTAGCACTTGCGCGAACACTAGACCGACGATGCAGCTGAGGCTGGGGGGAGGGAAGGGTTGAATATTTTTACGAGTAGTTCATACCATCTGATCTATTGTTAAGGAAGATATGGTTCTTAGGTTCTGGTTTCTTCACGATGTTTTCCTTCCTTGTATAAAGCTTGACTAGCAGAGTTAATGGTCTGTTATCAAGAGTGACGTTACTTAAGTGTAGTCGACCTCGTAATTGCTTTACCACTCTCGACAACAGTTCCTAATAAATTTAAGTTCAACTAAGGTTGAAATTATGTTACTGTGGAAGTAAGAAAATACATTTATTTAGCACAGAATAAAAGGAAAAAAAATCCAAAGTGTAAAGTGCGATGTAAGAAGGTAAACAAAGAAAAATAGGCCTTGTTGGATTTTTCCATCTGAAGGCTAATTCTCGTAATTTAAGGGTGAGTTGCATCAAAAGCTCCGTTATAGTTACATCAAAGTGAATTTTAATTTTAACAATAACCATGACCATAAAATCTAACTATCTGTTGTTGCACCAATTATGTAAAATGTAAAAAGTTAAAGTTAAAAGGGTGACAAGTGATAAGAGGTCTTATTTCCCCAAAATGTTCGTGGGTAATTTTTTTGACAGGAACAACACTTCAAGCTTGTTGTCATAACACTTTCAAAAATAACCAAGATCAAACTTATTTTTTCGGTTGGATTATTCCTTAAACGCAACGTGTTTTCAAATATGAAAACATATTATATACTAGCTTCTGCCCGCGGCTTCGCCCGCGTGGATGTCAGAAGTTATCCCACGGGAACGTGCTAACAGGATAAAATGTATGTGCTTCCCCAGAATGCCATCTATCTCGCGGGCCCTTTGTGGCTAATTACAGTAGAAAACCAATTGTGTCTCATTAGTGGTGATTAAGAGGGTACCTATATGATATCTTTACCTAAGTACCTACCTAATTAAAAAAAAAAACTCAATAACAGAAAATTAAATACCTACCTAAATAAACCTATTTCTGATGATAACTAATCTAAACTCAATAAATAAGCAAAATCCCTAAAAACTAATATCTATACGAATGACTAATCCTACCTAACAGTATTATAAAATAACCTACGGTCACTACGTACACTATCAAATATAGGTACTACCTATACTTTAAAATTAAAATCTATACCTACGACTCATATAAAAATAAACCTAAATAACTCTAAAAACTAAAAGGAATAAAAATGAACTCCACTGCGGGTGACCCAACCTACGACAAACTTAGTATTTGCGGTTGGTACAGTACAGACAGTGGTAATCGGGTATAGGGATCGAACCGCAAAATTAAGTTTGTTTTTTATTGTATATACTTTTCCGGGATAAAAAGTACCCAGTGTGGTGCCCAGGATATTAAAGAATAATTATACCAAGTTTCATCGTAATCGAACCGGTAGTTTTTGCGTGATGCCTGAACAAACAGACAGACAGACAGACAGACAGACAAAAATTTTTTTAATCACATTTTTGGGTTCGGTGTCGGTCTAGTAACACCCCCTGTAAATTATTTTTTTGATATTTTCAATGTACAGAATTTTCACTTCTACAGATTTATTATAAGTATAGATAAGTCACAGTCTGAGGTGGTAACCAAAACTGTTTTTATTAAGTAATAAAATAAATAATAGCAATACTATCCATATTCATAATATTTTTTTTGTTAGCCTAAAAGGCCTCCCTCAAATCCTTCCAGGAACTCTTTTCGTTAAAGTTGGGTAATTTTTTTGACAAGGGCAACATTTCAAGCTTGTTGTCATCGTCGCTTGTCGCTTTCTTTTGTTGGCTCTAGTGATGTTACTCAGTCATAAATGGACTCGATGTGTCGATTATGTAATTCGAAAACTCAATTCAAGTTGGTTGTTGCTTCGTACGTTTGAAACGTACACAAAAATAACTTCAAGAAAAGAATCGTATCGTAATATCCAAAATACAGTAACCGTTCTGTATTGGTACATCGGTGTGACATTCGGCTAAGATTGTCTTTGTTCGACTTTGTAAAAAGCGTTATGTCCTACTCAGATTCCACTGATTATCAGGTTGATCTGATAATCAATGACGATTTTAATGACAAAATATTACACTTTATCAACTGTCAGCACTAACCCATAGAACATGTATTTTCTCTTATTAAAACTCTGTGACTGTACATCACAGTATTTTGACGGTTTATTACACGAAATATATGATGACAGTTAACTAGTGATTAGATAAATATCACCAACACTGCCAGTTGGTGATATTTATCTAATCGCAACTACATCGAGTGGCACCTCGAGAGAAAATTGTCTTTTATTTACTCGAGTAACGAGGTAAATAAAATCGAGCCGCATCACTATCTGACACTGTCAGAAAGACAAGACGTGTCAAGTGACAATAAATAAAATTCATTTTATTTTTCCGTTTCTTTCGAATTGCATGAAATTGATATTTCTGTTTTCCTGTATGTAATTGAAGGATTGCGTTATTGGAAGATGCATTACAGCATTAGAGCATTTACTCCAGAAGGATGTTGTGTTAATTTTATTGTTCAGTAAGATTTCAACGCAATGTGCGAAGACATTGCCCGAGACTGCTGCAGATGTGCCGATTGTTCTATGTCGATTTTCACAACAAACGCATACTGTGCCTGATGACTGCGGGAAAGAAATTATTTTGCAGTGGATTCCAGCACACCAAAAAGAACAATAATAATATTAGTTAGAATACGTTTATATCAATCGATAACATCAATTTCTAACAGCAAGCTGCTCTTGCTGGATAACTGTTTGGTGGGCAGACGTTGGTACTGTTGGCTGTAGTGCACATGTAATGTGGAGCGTGCGGTGTTTAAGTTTTTATCGGAAGAGCGACCTGCATCTTCTTTAGATGAAATATTACCTACTTCTAACTCGTCTGGCGCTTACAGTAATAAAAATGCTTTGTTATATATACTATGTGATGTTTGATTTTAGACCATTCTTAACACCCTTTAATCCTACTATTTATCGCTGAGCACTGGCGGCTCCGTTGTAACAGCTGCGACTTACAGCTTGTAGATCGTAGGTTCAAACCCAGAGAGGCACTTTACTTTGTGTAAATTGTTTCATCACCACTTCTCTCAAAACGGAAAACATTGCGAGGAAACCGGCGTGTCCTAGAGCTAAAAATCGAAGACATGTGATATCTACCAACCCGCACTGGGCCCGCGTGGTGGATTACGTTGTACAATGTAATCCACCACGCGGGCCCAGTGCGGCCCAGTGCGGCCCACTGCTGTGACACAGGCTTCTTCTTGGTGGGCGGGAGTGCCCTCCCACAGCCACTGCCTGTGTCACAGCAGTGGAAACAATAAAGGCTGATTGTGCTTATGGAACAAATATGATGATTACACTGAGGTGTTAATTTTAGCAACGTAGAAGTTACTAGATTACAAATCTTTGCAGAAAAACACATTTTTGTTGTGCAAAGAACAGACGAGACTAGCACAAAACACCAAAAAAAACAAGCATGGGACCACACTGAAAAGGAATTCAATGCCAAACTCCAAAAAAATGGCGACACAAACCGTAACTATAGCCCTTAACCGCCCAAAGTTGGGCGATTAATGTTATAGTTATTTGTGACGTTTTTTTGACAATTGTGACAATTGTCAAAATGATGCAACCCGAATTTCGCTTAACCGGAGATTTGACGGCTGTCAAAGCAATGATTATAGTTATAATTGCTTGTTATAGTTATTTATGACGTCATTATAACAATAAGTCAAAATGATGCAACCCGAATTTCGCTTAACTGGAGATTTGAAGGCTGTCAAAACATTGGTTATCGCTATAGTTAGTTGATGCAACTCACTCTAAAACAATCAAAATCTAGTCGCAGTCTCATGTCGGCGACAAACAAATGTCAAAATCTTGTCAACAATGTAGTGGAAATTAGAGGTATTTTTGACAGATTGAGAATGAGATCAGACTGAGAACGTTCTTAAAATTACGAGAATTGCCCCTCTGGTATTTTTTAGTAGCAGTCCGGTTCATTGTCAGTCTGGATTTGTACCCAGTTGGAGTTAAGTTGGCAATAAGTTCGTCCCCTCTTACATCATCATCATCATCTGCCTAGCCTTTTCCCAACTATGTTGGGGTCGGCTTCCAGTCTAACCGGATGCAGCTGAATACCAGTATTTTACATGGAGCGACTGCCTATCTGACCTCCACAACCCAGTGACTGGGTAATACGATACCCCTTGGTATTTGTATTGGTTGTCAGACTATCGGGCTACTGACAACCCATATCGACTGTCAAAGATCCACGAATTGCTAAATAAAAGACGTGCGTTCGAACCGAGCGTATAATTGAACTACCGTCAGATAATAATACAGTGCGCGCTTACTTATAATTACCCACATATGCAACACCTTCACCCTTAATTTCTACAATACTTATTACTAAAACAATAACAACAGCTGTACTAATTACTAAACTTACTTACTATTACTTAGACTATTACAAATATCCGAATAAGCAAAATAACAATAAATTTCTAAGGCTTAATTAAACATAACTTTTAAACACATTCTTCTTTCCTTATTTATTTGTAACAGTCCTCGATACCATATCGTCGCACTGGTTTACGTACACGCCGGACATTTGGCAGTTCATTAGGTACACTATTATTCGAGCCATGATTATCTATTTCCTGCACATTGGGCTCGCTAGACGTATTTAGCGGGGTTGCTGTTAACACCATGTCCGTATCGTCGGTTGGCTTTGGTGATGCGCTCTCGGCCACCAAAGGCGCGGGCGGGTCCCCGACCGGTGCCGGTGTACCGGACTGTTGGTCATTGTCTACTGGAAAAATTAGCGAAGGGCGGAATCGTTTAACAGGTCTTTCGCGTACAGGGTGATTGTCATAATTATTACGCGTCAATTTTACCATCTCATTTACATCACTTGACACTCTAAGCTTTAGTTGGTCGACATGTCTGTGTTCTTCGGTTCCATTGATAGATCTAACTTTGTAATCCGTACTACCTGTCCTCTCTGATACTGTCCCCGCCGTCCACTTATCTAAGCCCCGATAGTCTCTAAACCAGACCTCGTCCCCCGATGCAAATTGTCTAACCGTTCCCCCAGCTGACTTTTCCGCTTGCCTCTGACGAGCCTTTACTATTTCTTTCTGATCTGGTTTTAAGCAATCTAGACGCATGCGCAAATTGCGCCCTATGCACATCTTTGCCGGACTTTCTCCGGTTGTATAGTGTGGTGTATTTCTGTAAGCCAGTAGGAATCTACACAAGGAAGCGTGTATGTCTGTTTTTGACTTAATTGCTTTTTTTATGTTCCGTTTACATATTTTCACGGCGTTTTCCGCCGCCCCATTCGAAGCCGGGTGATAAGGGGCTGAAAAAATTTGCTCAATCCCATTGGTGCTTAAAAATTGTTTGAACTCAGTACTGAAAAATGGTGGACCATTGTCACTAACCACTTGTTTCGGCAAACCGAATCTCGCCCACATTTCCCGCAATTCTTTTACTACAGCTTTCGCTGTAGTGCTACTCATTTTAATTGCCTCTATCCACTTAGAATGAGCGTCCACTACGATAAGATAAGTTTTCCCTGCTATCGGCCCCAAAAAATCGATGTGTATTCTGGTCCATGGGCGGTCCGGCCATGGCCAGGCGCGCGGCGCGTGCGCCGGAGGGGCGTCAGCTACCGCCGCGCATATGGTGCAGGCACGACACGCTGCTTCTACAGCCTCGTCTATGCCCGGCCACCACACATAGCTCCGGGCCAACGCTTTTGTTTTCACTACCCCCATATGACCCTCATGAAGCTCCGTGATTACTTTATCTCTGCACGAGTTTGGAATAATGACCCTATGTCTCCACATCACACAGCCCAATTCTAAATATAACTCGTTTTTTCTATTAACATATGGTTTTAGTTCTCTTATTTCGACATCGTCCGGCCAACCGTCATTAATATATCTAGCTACTTTGTTTAATATACTATCATGAGCCGTTTCTTTTTTTAATTTATGCGAGTCTAAGAGTAACGCATCAGCAGCAAAATGCAAGTATGTTTGTTCTGGGGTGTCTAATTCTTCTCGGCAAACCCCCTCCTTATGTTTACTAATCAACCTAGACAAAACATCCGCTGTATTTTTATCCGTGCGAATATACTCTATATTGAAGTCATAAGCTGTTAATTTAATAGCCCATCTCTGTAGTCGACTAGCCGCCGTGTTGGGAATACCGGCATGCGGTCCAAAGATTGTTACCAGCGGTTTATGGTCCGTTCGTAAAGTGAACTTTCTCCCAAACAAATATTGGTGAAATTTGTCCATTGCAAATATTATCGCGAGAGCTTCTTTATGAATCTCATCAAGATCATGGAGGCTATGAAGGCGCTATAGTTTTGAATTCCATGGGTAGGTATGTCGGAAAAAGCATGGTTGTCGTTTGCGACGCCATGCCGGTGTGCAAATGGCCGCCATCGCGATCACAATTTCCCATGGTGCAATCTAAAAAATATAGTGTATCAAAGCAGGCTTCTTTGCCTATTGACCGAGTATGGAAGTTATAATTGTTAGAATAGAATTTATGTGATTATGAAAACACACCACACTGTACACAACGTACCTAAAGTTGTTGCTTACTTAACAACTTATCAACTTTTGTTTTAGTTTTGTAATGGTTATAAATTATGTACTTATTCGTTTTTACACATGAATACAAATACATATTTTTCTTTATTTTATTAATAGCACACACTATGTTCAGCTAGAATATCGCTTATTTAAGCAGAAAGTTAGACTTACCCGCTATAATGTGTCGCATGGTGGGACCATGGTGGGACGTCATTACGTCATTCGATGGGTAGTTGCTGAAAATCAGCGCTGTTGACGATAGGTTCGTCCGAAGTCACAGCATTTTTGCTGAGCAACGACCTGTTCTTGCACAGATGCGACGCACAGCTTAATTATTGTTTGTTTTGTTACAAAAGTAGTTATACTACACTAGTTATTTCGCCACTCTGCAATTGGCATTTTTGTTTTTGTTGTTTGATTATTTTTTTATTGTTATTGTTTTGTGGCCATCTGCCAATATCGTGTGTATTGTCAATGTCAAATTGACAATTAAGGTGAGTTGTCATTGGTCCCTGGCCTTGACATCAACCAAAAGGCAAAAGTGTCAACATTATTTTTTCTACGCTTGACTACGAGTCTTTTAACTAAGTGTATCTTATGTTTTATTTTTTTTATTATTATTTTTATTTTCTTTTTTTTGTAACTGTGCGTTCTGTTTGTGCAGAATAAAATATTTTTCTTTCTTCTTTCTTTCTTTCTAATCTGACTATAGTGTTGCTCGGCGGAGGTGAGCGCGCGCGACGCATACGCCACCACTCGCTCGCCGCCGGCCCCGCCGGGCGCGCGCTGCGCCAGCACCGCGCCAAGCCCCCGCGAGCTCGCGTCGCATGTTACTATGCTCTCTAACGACATATCGAAATGTGTCAAAACTTCCGTACTACACAGAAGCTTTTTAATTGTATTAAAAACCTTTGTATGTGACATTGTCCATTTCCAGTGTGTTCCCTTTTTGAGCAAGTCGTATAATGGGTTAATATGTGTGTTTAAATTTTTTATAAATTTCCCATAAAAATTAACCATGCCTAAAAACGATTTTAATTCCGATACATTAGTTGGATGCGGCATATCTAATATTGGTTTCAATTTTTCCGGATTTACTCGTACTCCCTTTTTATTTATTATGAACCCTAAATACTTCACTTGGTCTGCTATAAACTCACATTTTTATTTTTTTATTTTTAAGCCGTTCATTTCCAAGATACGAAATACTTGTTCTACACTTTTTAAATGTGAATCCAAAGATTTACTTTTTATTAAAATATCATCATAAAATACTACTACGTCGGGGACACTTTTAAAGAGATTTGTCATTAATTTTTGAAAAATTCCAGGACTAGAGGAGAGACCATACACTAATCGGTTGTATTTAAACAGTCCTCTATGTGTGTTAATGACAGTGTAGTTCCTAGACGTTTCATTTAAAACTAACTGATTATATGCTTGTGATAGGTCTAGCTTAGTAAAATAATGATTACCACTCAGGCCACTAAATAAATCTTCTACCTTTGGAACCGGGTACCTATCAACCAACAAAGCTTTGTTAAGTGTCACCTTATAATCCGCGCACAGTCGTATTCCGCCGTCCGCCTTCCTCGCTATGACCAACGGCGTGGCCCAGTCGGACCGGTCAACGGGCTCGACGACGCCGGCACGCAACATTGCGTCCAACTCCGCATCCACTCGTGGAAACAGCGCGTACGGCACCGGACGCGCGCGGCAGTAGGTAAATCGGCTGCGCTCCGGGCCGCACGTACAGTTGGACCTCTTCCCCAGTATACTTGCCCAATGTGCCGTCAAATAGTTTCTCATGCCTGGAGATAATATCATTTAACAAGTTATTTTTAGTTGTTACTATATTATGAATTTTCGTACACTTACTTAGCCTAGGTATTTCTATACACAATTCAGACAACCACTGTCTCCCTAATAAACTAGTACTACCCTTATTTATTACATATAAATCTAACCTTTTCACCTTGTTTTTATACTCAACATTTGTCTCTAAGTACCCTATCGGATAAACAGCTGAGCCATCGTAAAATTTTAACTTTAATTTACATGTTTCCAGTGGTAAATCTTTAAACAATTTAGTGTATGTTGAATAGCTTATGCAAGATATCGCCGACCCCGTATCGACTTCCATTTTTAAGGGTTTATTGTTTATATTAACTGTCATACACACCGGTCTATACTTCGCTAAAGACATCTGGTACATTGCCTCCTCGTCATTACCCGACGCCGGTTCCTCCCCGGAGCTGTCACCCGCTGCTGGTTCGCGTAGCCAGTGCGCTGCACCGGCAGCGTCGCAGGCTGCGTCGGCGGCGCTTCCTCGGTCGCGTGTACCGCGTGCCGCCGCTGCCGCGCCCCCGCGTCGCTTCCCGCCGTACTCTCCCGCGCTGCGGCCGCTCGAGCCGAGCGCACGACCTCTGCGCGACCTTCCTCGCGTGTCGTTGGAGTTTGAATTAGCCGATGTCATACGGCGATCGAATTCCTTCTTCATGCATACTCTTCGTAAATGGCCAATTTTTCCACAGTAATTACATTCAAAATCTTTGTACCTGCAGCTTTGCAGGCTATGCCCATTGCCACCGCACGCTGAACAATTTCTGATTTCTAACTTGTGCATCTTCTCGCTAAGTTCCCGGTCCGGAACTTGATCCCGCGAGCCCTCGACCGCTCCGGCGTCCCGCTCGGCTGCCTCCAGGGTATTGGCTAACTGTAGCGCTTTGTTGTAGTCTAGATCATTTTCTGCGAATAACCTCTGCCGAATAAAATCGCTCCGCAGACCGCACACAAACTGATCCCGTAGGTTTTCTTCTAAGTTCGTTTTAAACTCACAGTACCTAGCCATCTTTTTCAAATCAGCCACGTAGTCCGCTATCAATTCACCTGCCACTTGCCGTCTTTGTCGAAATCTATACCTCTCTGCCAAGATTGACGGCGTCGGTTGCAGATGTGCTCGCAGTAGATCCACCGCGACCTTATATGATAAGCTTGATGGCTTCCTAGGACTCGCTAATGTAGACAACAATTCATAAGCCTGTTCCCCGATTATCGCGATTAAAGTTGGCAACTTTAAATCGTCCGTTATTTTGTTAACAACAAAGTACATTTCTAGCCGCTCCACATATGCTGACCAGTTACCGGTTTTCACATCAAAGTCTTTGATTTTGCCCACCGACATTGTAACGATTGTCCACGATTACACGACACAATTATTTAAACTGTTCTGCACCGAATAAAGTTTGTTTTTTTAATCCTCGTCGCCACTGCTAAATAAAAGACGTGCGTTCGAACCGAGCGTATAATTGAACTACCGTCAGATAATAATACAGTGCGCGCTTACTTATAATTACCCACATATGCAACACTGCCGGGACCAACGGCTTAACCTGCTTTCCGAGGCACGGAGGGGTCTTGGTTTGTGAAAATGGTCACCCATCCACGGACCAACCGCGGCAAGCGTAGCTTAACCTGATCGATCGACCCGTGCGGCTGTTATTACATTGGGCTTTAACATAGGTAGCGGAATATGGGTTTGCTCTAGGTACACCTTTACTTAACCTTTCGTGGAAACAGGACGTGATATTATATTATGTTGAATAGGCCTTGTCGCTTTATGACGTGCAAGTGACATTCAACCTTAGGGTGATATAGCAATTACGAGGGCGACTATACATAAGGTAGATGCAGGCAGACAGTAATTAATTTTCATTGAGTTAGTCTATTTACCAACTTTTCACTATCACTATAATAAAACAAAGTCCCCCCACCGCGTCTGTCTGCCTGTCTGAACGCGATAAACTCAAAAACTACCGAACGCATTTTCATACGGATTTCACGAACAGACTGAGTGAATCATGAGGAAGGTTTAGGTGTATAATTAATTAAGGTTTTGTGTGAATTGGCTGAAATATGACGATGATTGATAAAAATGTCGGAAACCAGTATTAACACATAAGGTACTTCTAATCCCGGTAGTGCGTTCCTTTGGGATATTTTCCGAAATCAACGCGGTCGAACTCGGGGGCAAAATCTAGTAACATTATAAAAACTCATATCCATGTAAAACCCAGCACACAATTCCCATAAAAAATCCAATACAATCATACCAACGCTGCATTACAGATACAGAGTCTATTTTCATGTAGTTGCTCGCATGCTAATGTATATTCAATTTATGGGTCCTATTAAAGACATTGCATTGGCAAGCGGAATGGTTCCCAGTCTAAGCACGTTGCTAGCTCGTGTAAGTCCGACTACGGAATATTAACAATCCCGCGGCATGTAGGGGGTTGAGAAAACTGCCTTTTAGCAGACACTGAAAAATAAAATCTTGCTCCTACGCGTCGAGCAAATGAAATAAAGTTTTTGGAGATACTTTTGCATGGTAAGTACTGGGATAGTGTAGCGGATTTTACGGAAGGAGAATTCTGTGAGAGGTGTGTTTTGTTATTCTTACATAATATTAAACAACACACAACGTAGCTTGTTTTTCTGTTCGTGTGTTTACTCGAGGGCAACTTGTGATTTTGTTTTTATAGAAATTTTGTTTTTCTTGTTAGGTTTTAGTACAGACGCCACACATCAAGTTACTACAATCTGACAATTTAATAGATTTTCAACTTTATTGCTGAAACATTAAGGTTCAAGATTGATCGGGAAAATTTGACAGTTTCGGGTAGCTTGACCTGCTGGCGTCTGTACATAATTTGGTGATATAAGGCACGGCCATAGCTATGAGCTCGCTAGTTCTAGACAAGGGGCTAATATAGATCTATACTTCTACAAATTTAATAAATGCGAAAGAAACTGTCTGTCTGTTGGTTACCTTTTCACGCCGTAACGGCTGAACGGATTTTGGTTGAATAAAGATAGATCATGACCTGGGTTAGTATAAAGGATACTTTTTATCCCGGGATTACGTTCCTGTGGGATAATTTCCGAAAGCCACACGGGAGAAGCCGCGTGCAAAAGTGTATAAAGCATTTACAAGCGTATTTCCTAGCTAAATATAATTAAAGTTCTATATGTGTACGTAAATATAATAAATAAGAGACTAAGACCTTAAATATCAGATTATTCAAAAATAAATTGCATGAGTGGTTGTGTAGGCATCTTTTTATTGTGTCAAATAGTTCTTTGACAATAAATGTTAAATATGCTTGTGAAAATTTGTACGCTTTTATCTGTTAAGCAAAAACATGTTATTATATTATGTTAAGCAAAAACATGTTATTATATTATTATTTTGTACTTTATCATCTTTTTATACCATATTTTTACGAAAATAAATATTATTCTTAGTTAGTAGAGCAAATAAATATTATTCTTATTCTTAGTTAGTATAGCAAATAAATATTATTCTTATTCTTAGTTAGTATAGTCATCCCACTCGCTCGCTCACGCTCATGTAATGATTTGATAACTATAATCGCATCCACTTAAACTTTATTCAAAGTAAAAAAAAAAAACGCAGTGCCGTAATATTGTACGTACTAAGTAAAGTGCAAGTGTAAGATATTTAGCAAGTGCCAAGTTTCGTCCGGCGTGCGAAGAGGTAATTATTCTCGGAGCTTTAACTTCGTTTAAATACTTTGGAAAGAAAGGATTGCGAGAGGTTAATAGACGTTATGTATCTTGCTGGAAAAGGCAACGTTCAGTAAAAGTGCATTGGGTTTTATGTTCTTGAATGGAAATTGCTTTATTTTCTTTCTTTGTAGAATTTTGTTCGTGGCAATTCATTTGAAGAGTTAACAATGAAAGTAAAGATTTTTTGCATTATTTTTGAGCTTGTTGGTTGATATAAATAAACAATAACTTCAATTTCGATCGGGCAGAGAGCTGTTTAATTTTTCCATCAGGAATTTATCAGTAGCAGCTCACATCCTTATTACATGGGATTTATTACCTAAACATACTTTACTTACTTAGGTAGTTAATTGTGGGTGTAAATAAAGGTACAGCTCTAATCCTTCGGAGATTCTGTGTTATGTTATGTTATCATGTTTTAGCTCTGCCTAATCCTTCGGAGGTTACAGGCGTTATTTTATGATGTTTCTTAATAATTTTTGTGTTTTTAAAGTGTTGTAACACTGGAATTTTTTGTTAAGTATATCTTGGAAACTCCGAACATAACTTGCTTTTGTTTTCCAGCTCACTCACTTTTTATTAACTTCAAAGACCGCCTTCCAGTCTTTACCCCTGTATTGCTTGTGGCTTAGTAATTACAGCCACACGGTCGATCGATCAGGTTAAGCTACGCTTGCCGCGGGTGGTCTGTGGATGGGTGACTATCTATACATACCGAGACCACTCCGTGCCTCTGAAAGCACATTAAGCCGTTGGTCCCGGCTGTCATTCGTGGATCTTTGACAGTCGTTACGGGTCGTCATTAGCCCGAAAGTCTGACAACCAGTTTTACCAAGGAGTATCGTATTACCCAGTAACTGGGTTGTGGAGGTTAGATAGGCAGTCGCTCCATGTAAAATACTAGTGTTCAGCTGCATCCGGTTAGACTGGAAGCCGACTCCAACATATTTGGGAAAAGGCAATAAAGCAAAGTTGTTTGGGGTCATCTATATTGGTCAAGGATATTCGGAAGTTCCACCAAAACATCCACTCAATATACTCGATCTTACCTTACAAGGAAGTATAGTATCAAATGAGCCGGAACAGCCTAATGAGCCGCATTCCTTAATGGATAGCAAGTCGATGTACTACTTACCTACTTGAGGCTCGTTGGTTGGGATGGGTGATTAAGGATTCTTGTTGGTTTGTCCGTTATCATAACTTGACTCTCAAGGATGTTTGCGTGGCAAGGCGATCATTAGTTACACTATTTATGTGTCAAGTTGTAGTGCAACACTTTCTGAGAAAACTTTCTTAGAATTAGTTTAGTGTTCCATTGGTACAAAAATGAAAATGAGTTTGGGGGTCAAAGGTGAAACAAATCCTTGTACCTAATGTAAAAACCTTAATTTTATCAAATGTTAGTTTACTGTCCAATTTTTTTTGTGTCGATTCTACGACTATTTCAGAAGGCTAATTCCCGTAATTTAAAACGTTCAAAATCTAGTCGCAGTCTCATCTCCCGGTAACGAACAAATGTCAAAATGTAGGGAACTTAGAGGGATTTTTGCCAGATTGAGACTGAGATCAGACTATGAACGTTCGAAAAATTACGAGAATTGCCCCTCAGATCTTGATGCTCAAAACTTCTCGACATTCACTTCTTTTTTGGTAAGAAACCTTTTGTTTTTTTGTTTTGGCGACCGCGTAACGGAAGACGTAGCATTGGAAAGCTCCTTAAAGGTGGACCGATGACCTGGTGAAGGCCGCAGGAATTCGCTGAATGCGAGAAGCACAGAACCGGCCGAAGTGGCGATGTTTGGGGAAGGCTTGTGCACAGCAGTGGATGTCTTTCGATGATGACGTCACCCCAAGTGACGTACAAAAACATAATACAAGAAGGAAGCTTGAAGTTGTGTTTGTAAAGTGCATTGACCTGGTGGTCAATATCACTATACAGCAAATCCATGTGTTTGTTCTCTGTTATTTGTAAATGTTTGTGTTTGTGTTGTTAAGTGCCTTAATAATAAATAATAATAATAAAATACAGCTTTACATTTTCATATTATTTTCTAAATAGCAACATTAAGAGCAAACAGTGACATTTACCGTTTAAAGTACACAATAAGTCCTAATTAATGTGACATTTAGATCTCCAAATATTTAACAAGCGTAAACATCTCCATCTGATAAACGAAATGAGCGAAAAATAAACAAAATATCGCTTTTACTTCTAACTTAATTGCATACTTAATTTTCAGCGTCTATATCTTCGATACAACCATCTCCTTCCAACATTTGAGGAGAGAAAGAGATAGAACACCGTAACCCTACCCTTATGTCGAGCCCCTTAGCCTAAGTCGACGTAACAAAGATATTATAAGTATGTCCGTGGGGCTCAGTAATTAAAGTTAACGAACTTGGTATGCAAATAAGCCCTCTTTATCGTTTTTGGGTTAAAACATCTATTATACGACTTTATAAGGAGTCCCCGTGGTGTAGGGTATGCAGAATACAGTAACCGTAGGATGTAATGGTGTCTTTATTAATAAGGGGTAGGTTGGAGTATGAACGAGGTGCATGTAATGTAATCGTAATGCGATGCGGAAGAGCAGTACCTACGAGTCTTCGACAAGTATTTTCCAGCAATGTTGCGTAGGTAGTTGCGACATGTTAAATGATTTATAGCATTAATTTTTCGAAATGGGGGTATTGTCCCATCCAACACACAGTGTGAGTGCGGTGCTTCTGATCAGACCAAGCCTCACTTGCTGGAGAGTCCTAAGTGCCCCGTTCACCTGCACCTCTGATGACCTAAAGAATGCCACTAATGCCGCACAAAATGTGGCTTACTGGGCTCAAATTATATAATAAAAACAACGAAGAAGAGTACCATCGGCACGAAAAGAAGAGGAAGATAGTATTGTCGTGCTAGTTTAATGCTTACGTCCCTATTATTGAAATTCAGTTAGATACATTTTTATTTACACTGCCGAGCAATGAAAAAGTTCCACCCACAAAATGCCGACAAACATATCTCCTAAGACATAATTTAAAAGAACACAATATTTACGTTTTTAGTTGGTAATATTCTGATGCGCTGTTAAATGTACTTTAATATTGCAGACGGCGTCATTAAGCTAGCCTTTCCCGTTTAGGAGTAATTTGGTGCTATGTCACTGGAACTTTTTCATTGCTCGCGAGTGTATTATTATTAGCTAATAGGTAAAAGTGTAGCGGAAGAAGTAGCGTTGGAAGGCGTCCCACAAGGTGGACTGACGACCTTGTTAAAGCCGCAGGAACCCGTTGGATGCGAGAAGCACGGAACCGGTCGAAGTGGAGGTGCTTGGGGGAGGCCTATGTCCTGCAAGTGGACGTCTTTCGGCTGAAATGATGATTATTAGATAACATCACTGTCTGGTTATCAGGGGGGTCGCTTCTCAATAGGCTTAGTAAGAATGTTCGTCCTTATTTGCATCATTCTGTCATTTATGAAGTGTTTTTAAGACTGTCACAACTAAAATGAAAATGGAAAAATTCACATTTACGTAGACGCATTCTAAAGTTTATCTAATTCATACTCTCACCTTGTAAACAGTATTTTCGTCTAAGACGTCTGAGTAAACATCTACGAATGTTAGAAAAACAAAGTAAAAAGGTTTCTTCAGGCTTCTAAGTTGAGAGGGGTAACGCTCACACCGCTTCAAGTAAAAGGCTGCTGTTTTTGTTTCTGCATGAATATAATCGGAATGGTAATGGATGGGGGTTCGTTGAGTATTTGCCGGTATTATTTAGTTAGGTATTAGCTGTTGTCCCCCCCGGTGGGTTCCCGCATTGTCGAGACGGGGGGGCTCAGTAGCCGTGGCTTGGTCACCCACGGTGTGCCAACAAGTAGGTTGCGGTGCCGCTTGGACGACATCGCAACTGAGGCGGGCCGCAATGTCGTATGGGAGCCATCACGGCTGAGGGTTGGAGTCCCCGGCGGGAGAGGAGTATATTGCGGTGCGCCGCTCTCCCTACCTTCCGCGGCCTTGACGGGGTCGCCACCGTCTGGTGGCGGACGCGGTGGGGCCGTAGGGGAGGAGGAGGGTTGGAATGACGTTGGCCGCTCTTCCTATCATCTGCGGCCGAAAATTGACAGGCGGCGGCGGCAATGGCCCGTCGCAGGGGGACCAAGGGTGCCCAGACACGGGGTCGTCTAGCGCCCATGAGCTGGGTTAGTCCCTGGGGTGGTGTGTGCTATGTGTTCTGGTGCGCCGGTGATGGGGAGTATTCCCCAGAGGAGGGTCCGGTGACGGACAGCCGCGGCGGGTTCACGGATGAGTGCTAACGCGTGCCCGTGTTCCCGCCGCAAGCGGCAGAGGAGGACACCGTGGAGTTTTAGTGGGTTAGAGTCCCACATAACTGCACTATCTCCCATGGTGGTGCAGAATGCATGAGCATTTCCCCACGATAAAAAAAAGGTATTAGCTGTTGTGGTGGCCCAGTGCTAGCGGCCGCGACTTGCGAGTTGTAGGTCGTGGGTTTGAGCCCAGGCAAGCGATTTACTTTGCATAATTTATTTCATTACTACTGCTCTCAAAACGGTGAAGTAAAACATGTTGAGGAAATCAGCATGTTTTAGAACCAAAAAATCTAAGACGAGATGAGACATCTACCTACTAGTAATGGGCCCGCGTGGTGAATTACAGCCCGTTCCCTCAAACCGAGAGGAGGCCTGTATCTAATATCAATACAAACAAAAATTTAATAATTCTAAGTAGGTATTATAAACATGTTTTCTAAGTATAAAATAATAAGCTTTTGTTAGTCTTTATCTTCCTTTGAAACCACTCTAATTATCCATCAGACATTAAATATAATTATTATGAACTCACCGATAATTAACGGTTTCGAGAAAACCTGAAGGCTTTTCTAATTATACTCGATACTCGTCCTTCCCTGAAGTACTAATGAGTTCGATGTCTTATTTGTTGTATATTCATTGTACGTATTTCGTAAAGATCGCAATTCACGTGTAACATGAACAAAGTATTTATATAATATCAGACTCGAAAGTGGAACGAACTTGTGTAAATTACAATCGTCACTATACTAAGTTTTAAAATAATCATGTAAAACTATAAGGTAGGTAGATTAAAATTGCTGATTAATCTTATAGGTTAGATTATAACGAATTATTAAGAACGTGGTTCTTTTTAATAAAGTATAAAAAAATATGCGTGTTAGTATTTAATTTATTTATAGCTCAACTGATTTATATGTCTAAAAACATTATAAGTCACTTTAATCCAACAATGCTTTTCAAGATTCAAAGAAAATATCCTCAATACTTTAGCACTGCATGCAATGGTGGCTATATTAAACATAGGTATCACTAGATATTACCTTTTTTTCCAAAGCAAATGGTTATGTAATTATGTTGCAGCAAAATGAAACGCACTTTTGTGTGAGTTTAACCTTAACACTATTTAAAGATAATCTACACTTAAACTGATTTTAATTATACTATAATATCCAATTATTTAAAAGCTAACTGTCATAAAATAATAATAATATGTACAAGAATATAAAACAGGAGAGGATCGTAATAGTTCATCCATATCGTATCATAATAAAAAAAAAAAATCATCCACATCGTTGTGAACAGGAAAAATAACCCAAAAGGCTAGCAAAGAATTCTTTCTTTGGTCAAAAAAATAGACCAGCCCTTAAATAACTATAATTGAACTTTAACTTATTTTTAACCGACTTCTAAAAAAAGGAGGAGGTTCTCAATTCGGATGTTTGTATTTTTTTTTTTTTTTTTATGTTTGTTCGCGCATAACTCCGTTGCTTGCCAACCGATTTGAAAAATTCTTTTTTTGTTGGATAGGGTATACTTCCCAAATGGTCCCATAGAAATTTCATCAAAAACGGTTCAGTAGTTTGGTTTTTAAACCAAAATTGCTGGTAAAAATTACAACTTAAAAGTGAAAAATAAAAACTTTTTTGCAAAAAAAAACAACCGACTTCCAAAAACGACACTACAAAGTGAAAAATAACTTTAATTTCGGAAGTCGGTGGCAAACAACGAAAATGCGAACCCAACGACACCGACGTTTCTATGTAATCTGCAATGGGAATAACTTTCTGAAATAAATGATTATTTAATTTAATTTAAATGTCAATTAAATTTTGAAAAACAAATTCAAACTTCCTAGACTTCATAAAAAGTTTTAACAAGATTATGAATAACAAAAAAAAGAAATCATCGGTATCCAACACTTGATATATAGTCAACAAAAAAAAAACAACTTTCTACTAAACTAGACACCTTAGAATGGTCCTGTCATCGCCTCACAGTTATGTCCAAGGTCCAAATAAATGGCTACCATTTGGGGACGCTCCCATATCACTTTTTAGACTCCCAGGGACTGTCCTTTGAGATTTGTTATGAAAAAAATGTGCGATATCTATATACTTATAATAAAGCTAGTGTTTGTTTGAACACGCTAATTTCTGGAACGACCAGTCGGATATGACAAAATCTTTTTGCAATTGATGGCCTAATTCTTGAGGAAGGCTATATAGGCTATATAACATCACGCTAAGACGCTAAAAAAGTAAGAAAGAACGAAATAAAACCGCGAGCAGGCGATGCGATGTGATGGGGTGGGGCGGGGGAACCAGAGATGTCACGCGGACAAAGTTGGGTGCAGAAACTAGTTCCTTATATTAGTAGCGGCTGACGGTAAAAGGTTTTTGTTTGTCTGTCACTCATTTTTTGATGGCGAGAATGTATGGTCGAGTTTTTCCTTCAAGCTACGTCCCGTAGGGGCTAGGCAGAGATATTGGATGAGGGTGGCATTTGTAATTGCTGTCGCCATGTTTTTTTTGTTGTTATTGAATATAAGATGGGTATTTTTGTTCTGTAATTTGTTTTGTGATTTTGTGTGGGCTGTTGTTGGGGATTTAGAAATAGAATTACGGTACACGTGATACAGAGTAGGATATAGGTCTTGGTATAAATATCAGACATACTTACGAACTGAAACGAAACGAAATTGACTGGCTGTTTCGAACGGTTGGTTAACATAATATACGTACGTCAAATAATAACGTTTACGTACTCGTTATGATTTTGCATACGCCAAGGCCGTAATTTTGTAATTGTAACTTGAAACAACGCTTATTTTGGTTTGACGATGGTTAGCGCCATTTTTGACGTATACGCGTGCGTCAAGTGGACGTGAAAAAAGCCGCCCTTAATGGCAAGCGACATCGTGGTAGATCCAGACGGAAATGGCAGGATGAGCTGGACTGTTTCAACAAGAACTGGTCCTTAGCAGCTTCTCTATTTAAGAGAGAAGTGGAAAGAGAGTAAGGAGGCCTTTGCGCAGCAGTGGGACAACACAAATTTAATAATAATAGTAAATATCAGACAGGACAGTATTTGTTCCTCTGTAAAATCTCTCATACAAGATAAAAACTTTTTACAAAAAAAAAAACACTACAAACTGAAAAATTCGGTTGTTTTTTTTTGTAAAAAAGTTTTTAAAAACCTACCCCACACAAATTCATATATACTTGTAAGATAAGAGGTACCCCAATAACAACTTTGACAGAAATGTACATCCTGTACTGTGGTATACTGAACACATCTGCGTACCCCTTTAGAGGGTACAGGCGTGATGTTATGTTGTGTGATTGCGTAAACATTGCATACATATGCGATAGCAGCAATCGCGGTTGATTTGCTGGCATTGTGGTCTGTCTCCGAAACTCATCATTAGATATTTACAAAATTGAAATGGGGCTATTTCAGAATAAACCTCTTTCGAACAAAAAAAAGAATTTTGTAAATCCGTTCATATATCGCGGAGTTATGCCCAAACATACTTTAAAAAAAAAAATATAAACATCCGAGAACCTTCTCCTTTTTTTGAAGTCGGTTAAAAATATCTCCGCGCTGTGTTTTTAAGACCCGAGTTAGTTTTCTTTTTGTTCCATTTTTCGTTATATTTCAGAAATAGCTTAGAAAATTGCCACAAAGATCTTAAGATATTTTTTTTTAAAGACATTTACACTTTCTTTGTGAATGTATTTAATATATTTTTTCGTAAAAATGTTGCTCTTAATAAAAGCTTTATAAAATACTTCAAAACAGCACTTTATTGGTCTCGCGTCAAGGCGTCAAGCGGCTTGTAATATCCGTTCAAAACCAGATCGTTGGCTAAACAAAACGCCGGGGGCCATGTTGGAAACATATACACTTGCAAATTCACTGTTGTTCCAAGTTAGTGCTCTCTCTCTTTCTAACGTAGAAGAAGAGAGAGAAGGAGTGTTGTTACGCGCAGAATATTAGAAATTAAATAAATAATTTTAGAAGTTCATATGATATTGTATGTTTTTTGTTGTTTACAATAAGTGGTACATTTATATGTATAAACAATATAAATCTTCGATGCTTCTTTCCTATCAATTTCTCTCTTAGAGTGATTGCAATGGAATGGCCTGTTCTCATACTTACAGAGAAAAAAATGAGCACTGATCATCAAATAAGTACGTGGTGACAGATTCAATTCAAAGTAGATTCTTTGACGATAATATTAGCCGTTGGTACCTTTTTTTTTTTTTTTTTTGGGTGGGAAATCATCCGCCGCGCATCAGCCGTTGGTACCTAAGATTTAAATTATCTAGAAACGTTTTTGTTAATTTTAAGACTGAAAAGTTAATAAACTATTCGCTCGCACACGGGCACACGCATAGACTATACACTTACACTTATAAACTGAGGGCACAGGCACACGTCGAATTTTATAAATCAACTGGTACTGGTGCAGCTGATATAAATAATATAGTGTTATTTCAAAGTTTCTAAGATCGAACCACAGGGCCCGATCTTTACAAAAATTCAACTAAGAGTATTTTTTTGAGAATAAATATACGCAAACCACCCCGACCGATATATGTGCGACCGCGGTAACGAAACCATAGCGCGATCTAATTCGATCCCAACGCCATCTATCGAGCACCGAGACAACTCTGCCATCCACATAAAATGTAAAAACGTTTTTTTTACTACATTTATTTACATATGACATTGAATATATTTTACAACAGAATAACGATAGATTCCACATTATTCACTACGGTAATTCTATCAATCGTAGTAGATTAAAATTTTATTGCAGCACATTCTAATCTGAAATACTATTTCACGGTTTCACCTGAATTGAATAGAGCGCGATATAAAAAATCCAGACTACCTAGCACTTTATTTTAGCGACTAGGTTTTAAATTCTCATATCTGAAGGAAAATGTGAAAGATAAGTTTGTTGTAATTTATGTGAACTACCCTCGCTTTGTTCTTGCACTTTATAAGTAGAAATAGAATTTAGTTCACTATTTTTGTGGTTACCTATAGAACCGTCGTACTTTTGAATTTCTTCGTAGCGCTGCCGTAGCATAGATCAAATCATAAAATACGGGTTCAGCCGTACGTATGTGCTCGTACATGAATAGTACAGACGCCAGCACATCAAGCTACTACAATCTGTCGAATTTCTTTAATAGATTTTCAGCTTTATCTCTAAACTATTAAGGTTCAAGGTTGATTGGTAAAATTCGACAGCTGGACCTGCTGGCGTCCGTACAATTCAAACTGTGTATAGTTTCACTTTGAAACTTTTTCGCTTTCTACGTTTGTACACTTGCTACGAAGTAGCCATCATGTTTACGTCAGCTACGGCGTAGCAAGTGTGTAGCTCTACAAGGTAGAACGTCAATATTACAACGAATAGTGTACGAACTCACGGCCCTCGCTTACTCACTATTTCTTTATCATACACTAGCTTCTGTCCGCGATTTCGTCCGCGTGAAATTTATTGTATTAACATAAAAAATATCCTATGAGACTAGCGAATATTGTAGTAAAATCCTATTAGTAAAACAATTTTTGATTCGGATCAATGGTTGCGAAAATTACCCCCTACATACAAACTCACAATTTTGAACTCTTTATAATTTATTGGTATAGGTACAAGATAGGTTCTTAAATAAAACACAATTACTAATTGCCATTTTAATTTAAGTGCCAGTTCAGAAAATACGATCATAAAATTCGTGTCCCTTAATTATGTGAAGTATATTAGCGGCCACCCTGCGCCCTTGGGGCCCGGAATGTCGAAGGATTAATGGGGCCCCGGGCGATATGTCCGTTCTCATTTTTAGCTGAACCTTCCAGTTCTTCAATTTTGAGTGTTCATAGGTAATGTTATCTGTTACACTCTGAGGTATTCGTGGGGATGTTTTGAAGGGAATATTTGGGTTCAAATGGGAGAAAGGAAGCCTTCCATGGTTAGGGAGAGAGTTTTGTTCACCGATCCAATCCGATCCGATCCGTTCCGGTTTCGTTCGTTCGTTCATTGTGTGGAATATTGTTTTAAGTAAATACGCTAATTTTCTCAGTAAAGGTTTAATGTTATCAACTATACAGCGATAGGTATCTTATATACTAATAATAAAGAAGCAAAATTTAAAAAAAATGGAACACATATCTTGAATGAATGAATGAAAAAGCTGAAAAGTTTGTTCGTTTATTTGAACGCGCTTATCTCCGTGACAACTAGTCGGATTAGAAAAATTCTTATTCAAACTCAAATCATTTATTTCAATTGAACCATTTCAGGCACTTTTGAATTGGTAACATTTTAAATAGTCGCTCAGTTAGTCAGAAAGTTGAAGCTAGTTGCCCATTCCAAAACGTAGGTCTCTTTGGAGAAGAACGGGCAAGAAACTCCAAGGACACTCTTTTAAATCAATATATTATTACAAAATCCTGGGTACATTATTCTTATTGCTTCTATATGTGAGAAAAATGAAAAAAAGAAACGATTTAAAATATAAAATTAAAAATAAGCCCTGGCAGTTAAGAGATGACCAGTCTCAACCGACGGCGCCCGTTTACGAACATGACGCGTGGATCAGCACCACCCAGCTCAACCATTTGTAGGGAACCGAATGATACAACACACGCGCCACCACCAGTGAGACATTTAAGTGAGCATGACATATTATCAACTGCCATGCTCTTTCAAGTCAACATCAAAATATCATAAAAACGGATCCATGGTTCTTATATTTAAAAAATTTAAAATGCTTCTAAATTATACAAAACTATAGGAATATATTCAATTCAATTCATCTTTATTGTGGGTCATAGGATAGTGTATATAATACAGCTGGTGTTAATTTAGTGTTTTGCGAACAGCTATGTCCTGCCCTTAGGGCGTACATTAAATGTAGGTACATAAAGTGAGTTTACATGCATGTCAACAATAATATTACTTATAACAAATTACTTTACAATACAAATTTCAAATTACATTACAAATTTTAGACCATTAATTATTTGTTGGGATAAAAAAAATTCAATAAATAAACAATTCGTAAATGAAAGGACTCTTCCTCAAGCTTTTTAGAGTTCTTCATCATGTAAAATTAAGACGTATCATGTATCTATACAAAAACGCATCATGTCCTAGGCAGATTGTATTCTAGCAGTGATTTGTCTGTATAGAAGTCTTTCACAGAGTAATAACATTTGTTCACTAACAGTTCATGGAGATTCTTTTTGAATGATTTTATTTCAGTAATTGCTCTTATCGGCCTTGGAATGTTATTGTATTTGATAGCCCAAGTCTTGAGGAAGGCTAGAGCCGAGCATAGAGAAAAAGAGAAAAAAGTTAATAAAAGCTTGTTGCGCCACTTCTTCTTCCAGCGAAAGCACTAGGAGGTGGTGAAGGGCGAGCGTTTTAGGGGACTGTCTTTTGTAATTTTGACGTTCGAAAAGTGCTGATTTTTGGAACGAAGTTCCTTATCGCGCGTTGCGAAAGGAGGCTAGACGGAAAAAATTAAGACCAAAAGTTGGAACGACACTTTTTGCTATAGTTGTAAGCCGTGCGGCGGGCGTGCGCGTGTTTCTCTGTCTCTCTCTCTCTCTCTCTCTCTCTTATAGAAAGCAAGCCAGTTATACTTCGTTCCATCCGGGTGTCCCTTGACACCTCTCAAGATTTTATTTTGATTTTGCCCCTACAATGCACCACTACTACACATGCAGTAAAAGCAAAGTTCACAATACAAAGTCGCGCACACTCTCGCAATTCATAACTCAGAACGTACTACACAATCTATTATAAACCGTATGTCATCAAATACAGCGTGCAATTTACCATGCACCGTACAACTTACTCACACCAACCTACTGTTTTTTATATTTCTATATTCCTCTCCCTCCAAATTTCATAACCCAAATATTTCACCTAATTGACTTTCTTATAAGTATTTCTTTCAACCCTATCCCCTCGTATTAACTATTCTATTTCCTTAGTTAATATTCAGCGAACGTTCGGACCGGCAACCTTACGGGCTAACTTCTTAGCATCCACATTCTATGAACGCAGAATTATCATATTTTAGATATTTGAACGCAGCCAATTTTGTGGTTTAAGGAGAATCGCGCTCCTCACGAAACATGCGATATTGTTTCTACTTAATTTTATGTAGATTTTGGGTTATTTTTAGTTGGCCTTTAGTTCCAAAATAGAAGGTTTTCGTTAAATTAATGTGCAAATATGTTAATTTTAAAGTATTGTTATGTTATTCCTCAGGATGTTTTCACCGGTATGTCCTAGAACCAAAAATTCGAAGACATGTGACATATATACCAACCCGCACTGGGCCCGCATGGTGGATTACGGCCCAATCCCTCTCACTGAGAGGAGGCCTGTGTTATTCCTAGGTTTTCGAATACGCAAAATTCATGCGACGGTAAATAATATTGTCAGCAATTTTGACAGTGGTACTAATGCCTAGATTACGCCAGACATGGAAATGTAGCTCTACTCGTGGAATGATTGTTGTCGGATAGTGTTTAAAGCTTTTAGTAAGTTATAAGTTATTCTATTATTTTTCTTGGTTGTCGTTTTAGGGCTAATTTTCCCAACAACTGATATCTTTTATCCGTGAAATAAAAGTCTGACAGTTTTTGATGGACAAAACTGTCAAAGATTAAAAATGGTTTCTCGGATAAAAATATCTGCCGTTGGAAAAAACAGCCCTTAAGCGGTAAAATATTAATAATTACACCGTTCTCTTTGGCGTTCTCAAATTCAAATTTGCGAACCATCTGTGTAATATAGTCAATTCCTATGGACCTTTAGACCCCATTATAATTTGGTACTTCGAGCCGGATGTTTAAACATTTAAATTTTTTCCACCCGATGTTCCGGTTACCACTGTTTCCGAATGCAATGCAATTGATATCAAAATAATAATAATATACAATAACATAATAAAGGAACAAAGGAAAAGGTTTTTTTTCCTTAGGAAAGTGAATACATCACTCTACAAAATGCTATTTATGATAAACATAATTTGTCAGAACCTTTTTCACACATTTGTATACAAGTCATATCTTATGAATGTCCGACGCTACCCTGTCCCGACTATGCGAGAGGGTTATTTTTCTACCCTCGAGCTAGGGGTGTGAAGTGGAAAAGGGAAAAATTGACACTCACTGGTTTTTTGGGACGCGTATATTTGAATTACGCTGGAGCGTTGTCCATTTATTAAGTCCAGTTAAGATTTTATATTACTAAGGAGAAGTGTGTACTAGGATTTTCTAAGAGTCTTGTTTATATTCACGAATTACATACACAGAAACGAGTCATCAAAGTCTGTTAAAAGAAAGTCGTATTGAGATGAAAAATACAAAATATTTTTTACCAAATGTTGTCATTCGGTAAACAATATTTTGTATTTTCACTGATAAGTTTAAGATAAGTCAAATTGATAGACATTTATTGGAAATTTTCTCCAATCAATAAATAATAATCATACCTTCAGGTCGCATAATTTATTCATAAATTATCGACGATGTCGTTAAAAACTCCTTATTGCTTTGCCCCATTCTAATTTCAAGATCAAGTGTGCGATTAGGAAATGATGACAAATAATTTTTAGGTACAGTAGCAGTCCAAAGCGGCGCGCCAGTTTCACGAAGCAATAGATTGACACTTCTGTTTAACTTACGACCTTCTTCTAATGAGTAATTCCTATACTTTATAGTATACACACACACACTCTATTCACACACTCAACACACACATTCTCGCATTCGTTTGCAATTACTTTGAATACTTAATCACGGTATTGACTACAGTTCACTTATTCGTAAAATTTTAGGATTATACCCACAGATATCAAAATAAATAAATTATAAGGTAGATGGATGCAGTTAACTTAAAGTCTTAAAGAGTCATTCAACCGCGACTAAATAGAACGTTGTTCATTGTGGGTTAGCGACGTGTGTTCTATATCTATATATTAGCGGTGTTGTAGTTCCTTTTAAAATGCATGCAAATTTGAACATTGAAATTAAAGCGAATATTATTGCGCTGCGTAAAATTGGACTTAATATAACACAAATATCTGATGAAACCGGACTGAGTGTAAGTGTAATGATTAAATTATTTTATTAAACAATTTATCTTATTAAAGTAGAACTGCTGATCCTTATTTTTTTAAAACGTTTTATAAAGTCTAAATAGAAGAAAATATAATTCCGAAGTAAATTTATTTACCTAGATTATTGAATGATGGATTAATATAACTATATTAATTCTATAAAATGTAACATCTCTTGTCATTATAATTTTGTTTCTAAATCGTAGGTAATATTAGTATTTTGCTTAGTAGCCTAACAGTACTCCTTTTTTTTATTTTAGAGAAGTAATTCCATGGCCGGCACGACCTCCTGACCTCAACCCCATAGAAAATCTATGGGGTTTAATCACACAGCGATGGGACGCAAGGAATGAGAGGACTGATGAGCAATTGAAGCTGCATTGCCTAGAAATCTGGGAAAATATAAGAGGAACAGACATATGTAGTAATATTGTAGGGTCGATGCGCCAGCGTTTATTTGATTGCATTGCTAATAATGGGGGTTATACGAAGTATTAAATTATAAGTTGATTATAGCAATACTAAAATTATATTGTGATATCCGTAATAAGGATTATTTTGAGGTTTAGCTTCAATCTTCTTTTCATAATGAAAATGAATACTTAAGCTATAACCGCAATAAGTCCTAATAAATACGATTTGTTAACTTTGACATTTGAGATAGGCAACATAAGTAGGCTACTACTACTGAGTAATTTAATTGTATTGTGACAAGGAGTCCGCACTTTTTTTATTTACGTGGGTAGATTTGCTAGTTGTAGTTTGTTAAAGTACTCTAACAAACTACAACCAGCAAATCTACCCACACAGTGGTAATTAAAGGACAATATTATTATATTAAATTGAATCTTTGCGACAAACACACTTCTATTTTTTCTAGTCCTTTAAACCAAATACAACCTTATTGCATTAAACATATGGTCTTAAATACAAATAAAATAGACTATATTACGTGCAACGAATTTACAAAACGCATAATTACGGTGAACCGCTATTACCTGCTTAACTTCAATAAATTGTTCTTTATGAGAAAATAAACTGTTTTAACTAGACGTTTATTTATTTCTAGTTTATAAAATTATAACGAATAAACAATTTGAAATTACTTATAAAACATTTTTATTTTTAACCCCATATTACAATAACAATATAATAATAACAATATAATAACTTATTATTATCGTTTATTAATCTATCGAATAATAAAAAAAAACCGATAAAGATTATTGTTGGAAAAGAAAAATTAAAAGTCCCATCTCGAGATTGGAACCCAGACCTATGCGTTCGATAATCTAATACGTATGACAACCAGCTATCGGTACTTGATGAAATAACTCCAATTTTAGCAATGGTATGAACCAACCAAAGTCATGCGTAATTACGTAGCCTATGTGCAAAAGCGACGGTATGTTTTTTGTTTCGTTCGACGCCAGCCAGTGTGCGAATTCTGAGATGTGCGTTCTGTGTTGATACATCACTACACACAGACGTAGGTACGGACGTTACCGCGCGTTCACAGCAATACAGTCCTTAAGCTGGTAATCAATTAATGACCCTTGACTGTACGTGTTTGTTTTATTTATAATCAAGCTAACGTTATCTGATATTTTTTATTTTCTACTTACTGGTATTCAAACAAGAAAAAAACTTATTTTCAAACAATAGTTGCCATCAACTCGCTAAGAAGAAGATTTTCTACTTGAGTGACAATGACATTTAGTATGTAACTGTCCACAATACTGAATCAACCACGCCAGAGGAGACTACGCCTGACCCAACCACGCCAGGGGATACAACGCCTGAGCCATATTATTGTTTATGTTATTCTTCCTAACGCCAATGTTGTTATACTGCAAAAAAGTATTGAATCAGTATCTAAATTAAATACAGAAATAGATGCGATCTCAGGTAACATAAAACAATTCAGTGTAGTTTGCACATACGCGTCCGAGTCCATTAATCTAAGGTCATAGCGGACCTTAATGCAAACGATGCTCGACGTAGCACCACGCTAATTCACTACCTTTTCGATTTATATTACCTTATATGATACATTATGTGTAGCGACAACGGTACGGCTTGGACAGGGAGAGATCTTTTCGGTGAAAAAAACTTTATGTTTATTTCAGGTCTATGACGAGGTTTTGGCACCAAGTGTTTATACACACAAGCAATACACGTTAACGAGAGAGGCAACTGCAGCAGTTGACGAGTGTCGACGGCTGCCGTCGACAATGTGCCGTTCGTGTACTTGAGCATCGTTCTCAAATATGTACAGACGCCAGCATATCAAGCTACTACAATCTGTCAAATTTCTTTAATAGATTTTCAACTTTATCGCTAAAGCATTAAGGTTCAAGATTGATTGGGAAAATTTGACAGTTTCGGGTAGCTTGACCTGCTGGCGTCTATATGATCGGCAAGTTGTGTGTGCACACTTAGAAAAAAGACACGAGTAAAAGTCCACTGCTGTTTGAAGTGTTTAGCAAGCTGTTAATAATCGCGGGAGACGCTCCGGGCGTCGGGAGCCGCGTGACGACTCCCGGCCACCGTAGGCGCGGGCCTGCGGGCGGAGAGTAATGGGTAGCTCTCCGTCCGATCAGGACTAGGCCCGTGCCGGACGGCATGTACGTGTTCCACGCGCGCCTCAAAGAGATGTCAGCAAAAGAGACGGGCCCCCATAGGGCCGAAGCCTGCCAGGGTAGCGGGACCATCCGAAAGGGTTTACCGCTGCCCTGGAACATAAAGGGCTAAGGAAGGAACACGGGTGGGTTTTAGTCAGTAAAAGTCTGACACTCCCTTCTGCTCCACCCAGAGCGGGAGGAGTCATTTGATGATTTCCCATCCTCAAAAAAAAAAAAAAGCTGTTAATAATGATAACGTTTTGAAGTTTTTGTTAAGACAGCTGGATATTCATCATTATCAGCGCAACTAGTACCCGAGCACAAACCTTAGGATCTAGGCCATTTGCATTTGTATTTATGAATGGCCAAACAACAGAGAGGCAATGCTCGTAATTTTAAGCACGTTCACAGTCTGATCTCAGTCTCAATCTGTCAAAAATACCTCTAATTTCTCTACATTTTTTTGACAAGATTTTGACATTAATTGTTTGTCACCGAGATGAGACTGCGACTAGACTTTGAACGTTTTAAATTACGAGAATTGGCTTTTTGGACATCATCATCTGCCTAGCCTTTTCCCAACTATGTTGGGGTCGGCTTCCAGTCTAACCGGATGCAGCTGAATACCAGTATTTTACATGGAGCGACTGCCTATCTGACCTCCACAACCCAGTTACTGGGTAATACGATACCCCTTGGTAAGACTGGTTGTCAGACTTTCGGGCTTCTGACTACCCGTAACGACTGTCAAAGATCCACGAATGACAGCCGGGACCAACGGCTTAACGTGCTTTCCGAGCCACGGAGGGGTCTCGGTATGTAAAGATGGTCACCCATCCACAGACCAACCGCGGCAAGCGGCAAATACCGGCGGAATTGGCTTTCTGGACATAATAACCAATATTGGCAGATGAATGGAATATCAGAATATTCAGGGTCAAATTAAATTATCTAGCGAAACTCCGCGTACGTGGCGGGTAATTTTTTTTTGGTTTCACAGACCCCTGTGTATTGACTTGAAATATCAGTATTGTGTAAACTTCACAGACGTGATCGTCAACACGACACAACTAAAGAAAATACATTTTCTCAGCTCATACTTCAAGTAACAAAATATCCAGCGGTCGTTGAACCCCAAAAACATCCAACAAATCTTTTTTGTTGTTATTCTATAGTGCTTAGATATCGATACCCATAAAGTCTACAGAGTTTCGCTAGCTAATTTAATTTGACCCTGCATTGTTATCAGCAAACAGGTGAATGTTATGCACTTTGAAAATGTTCATTCTTCCACGTTTAAATTCTAATCTCCACCATATTGCCACATAACATTACACCGAGATTCCAACTCGCTTCATTCTTAAGCCATATTCTGACGTCACAGTGCTCAACTCCGCGTTAAGTTTGAGAGCATAGCACTGCAATATCCGGACGGAACATGTGTAGTGACGTCATACGAGGAACGAACGCCTTCTAGGAGAGCGGCCATATTGATTCAAATCCGGTTATAATGCTTGTATGAAACAGGAGCTTTGGTGAGATGGGCGTCGAATTTGAGAAATGTGATATTCTTTTATTTATAGGCGTAACATTACACGGGAAAGGCTACTAGCAAAATATATTTACAAGGCAGGTTTGAGTGGAAACAGCGAGGGGACGCCCTAGACGGACATAGTGTGACCTTATTGGTGATGTTCTTCAGAACGGTCAGGTGCGTAGTACTTGCAACCGGCGTGCACCATTAAAAATATATTGGAAAAATCAGTATACAGTAAATCCATTTGCATTTTACAGGACACACCGATACACCGCGAGAATTTCTCCTGCACAGTTAATGATGGGCCGGCGTTTAAACTGTAGACTACCAGTCCATCCAGATTTATTAAAACAAAGTAATTGTGATAACTTACAGCATAAAAAAATGTTTGAAAAACACAAAAACAATAAAAACTAACCGTCTTATTACAAAACGAAACCTATCTTTAGTTCTAGCCTAAACTATTGAGCCAGTACTTGTATTTCGAACTTTATTTCGATTTAGGCAAAGTTCTTAATACTAAAATGACAACTTAGCACCGAACTAAGCTGTCATTTTTGTATAAAGAACTCCATTACTATAAGAGTTGGGTTCTTAATTAAATAACTGGGTAAGTGGTTTAAACCTGATCAAAAGAAAAACCTTGTTTTGTAATAAGGGGGAATAAGTTTCTATGATCAGCATGACCATAAACGATGCAAAAGGAGTGCGTAAGGATCTTAGCAGGTGGCGTTCTATAGTTTCTGCCTATTCCCATGTGAGAAGGCTTGAGTTTATGTATGTGTGTATTACACGTAGATATGATACTAAGGGTATTTTTTGGAAGACCTGCAGGGCGATTCAGTAACCATCTCACCGTGAAAGCTTCGGTGAAGTGAGCCTGGAGTGAGCTGTCATTCCAACTAATGCTAGGGATTGACACTATTGACAGCTCACTCTAAGCTCACTTCACCTAACTTTTCACGGTGAGATCTTTACAGAATCGATCAGCAGTTTGTGCCTGACAGTTGTTTATTTGTAACTAGCTTCTGCCCGCGGCTTCGCCCGCGTGGATGTCGGAAATTATCCCACGGGAACGTGCTAACAGGATAAAATGTATGTGCTTCCCCAGAATGCCATCTATTTCGCGGGCCCTTTGTGGCTAATTACAGTAGAAAACCAATTGTCTCATTAGTGGTGATTAAGAGGGTACCTATATGATATCTTTACCTAAGTAGTACCTACCTAATTTAAAAAAAAAACTCAATAACAGAAAATTAAATACCTACCTAAATAAACCTATTTCTGATGATAACTAATCTAAACTCAATAAATAAGCAAAATCCCTAAAAACTAATATCTATACGAATGACTAATCCTACCTAACAGTATTATAAAATAACCTACGGTCACTACGTACACTATCAAATATACTACCTATACTTTAATATTAAAATCTATACCTACGACTCATATAAAAATAAACCTACATAACTCTAAAAACTAAAAGGAATAAAAATGAACTCCACTGCGGGTGACCCAACCTACGACAAACTTAGTATTTGCGGTTGGTACAGTACAGACAGTGGTAATCGGGTATAGGGATCGAACCGCAAAATTAAGTTTGTTTTTTATTGTATATACTTTTCCGGGATAAAAAGTACCCAGTGTGGTGCCCAGGATATTAAAGAATAATTATACCAAGTTTCATCGTAATCGAACCGGTAGTTTTTGCGTGATGCCTGAACAAACAGACAGACAGACAGACAGACAGACAGACCGACAGACAGACAGACAGACAAAAAATTTTTTAATCACATTTTTGGGTTCGGTGTCGGTCTAGTAACACCCCCTGTAAATTATTTTTTTGATATTTTCAATGTACAGAATTTTCACTTCTACAGATTTATTATAAGTATAGATATGTAGGTGTCCAAATTTTCATTTCAAACTTTTCCAAACTGTGTAGGTAATTTTTAACAATGTCTACCGTTGCAGCACAGAGTAAAATAGTACCCAGTGGTAACAGCCCCGACTTACGAGTTGTAGGTTGTGGGTTCAAACCCAAGCGCTTTACTTTGTGTAATTTATTTCACCACCACTGCTCTCAAAACGGCGAAGGAAAACATTGAGATGAAACCGGCATGTCCTAAAACCAAAATATCGAAGACAGCATGATAGTATGTTAGACTTCTGGAGAAATGAATGCGTTGGGTGGGTCGGGTTTAAGATACATACTATGTAGGTATGTTGATTAGTCTGTAACTAGTGATGTCGAACTTTTATAAATTTAAATTATGATTAATGTTGTTCTCAAGTAAGTGACATGTTATGTTTTTATTGAGAATAAAGTTTCTTTAAACCTAGACACGTGAGATCTACCAACCCTCACCGGGCCGACGTGGATTACGGCCCATTCTCGCTCACACAGAGTCCGTGAGGTAGGTCCCAGCAGTGGGAACAATATAAGCAGATTATGATTATCACACTTCACACATCACACAGCAGAAGTGGCTCCACTTCTGTTGAACACGTCAATGTATTAAAGCCAGCTTTGCTGCTCTCCCTCTTGTGTGAGGATAAATGGTTCACTAGTCTAGGGTGGGGTCTTTTGACGTGAAGCTACAGTTCGAAGAATAATCTCTCTATCTAGATACAGTTACGGATAATCGCGTAACACACTAACAGTATATACAGAAATTATTCTTCGAACTGTAGCTTCACGTCAAAAGGGGGACTTTTGATGTGAAGCTAACCATGAATAAACTAAATAGTAAGCCTGGCTTACGTCACGGTGCTTTCTGCAAAATGACTTTCATGTAAATGCATCCAGTGAAAACATATCGAAGCCAAGCGTATGACGAATCTATGTAGGTACCTACCTAGGTGTTAACAAAGGGGTTATTAAGGGGTTTCAATTTGATAGTTGAACAACATTCTTTGCGTTATTTACGTTGTTGAGCAAATAAATTCTTCGAACATAATTATCAAACAATGGATTGGCAATATCCTCCGAATCAGATTGTATTTAGGATTTAGGATGCAGAACATACAGGTTCTTAGTGACTTAAAAAAATCATTGTTAACCGAGAGACCCAAGTTTGCATATCAGTTTTTGTCTAAAAACCTAATGCAGCACACACAAAAAATCGATAAACTATTAATAGTCGCCCATATTCCGAAGTAAGACACGTGTCGGATATTGCACAGTCTTACATCGTCCACAAACTGGGCACGTGCCGCGCAGTGTGAATACTCTGCTGTGACGGAAAATGTCTTTAGAAAATGGCAGCAACATATTTAGCTTGTGTCACGTCTCGCTGCAGTTGTAAATTGTTTTGCGAAAGTTTTCTTATACTCGCATGGTTCTTGAAGAAAAAAATTTGTTTTTTTTTCGAATTTATTTTCTCTTTGTAATATTTTTGTTCTTTGCGTGTCGATGGCAATCAAAATGGAGTCGGCCCAGAATTTATCTACGTTCTGTAATATAGACGTCTTGTGTCATCCGAATGGTTCTTTTGGGTGTGGGGAATAAATTATTAAGTTATGATAACTAGACAGACTAGTTATTTTAGAAGCCAACCAATGTTGGAAACATGCTGTACCTATCTTCTATCCTTCTTGACGGCTGTCTTTAGAATCCATTACGTTTGTAGCGGTATCTACAACGCCACATGCGAACAACGCGTCATACTGACGTCCCGCAAATCCTGCATCTCGCAAGCAGAGTTTACCGCGCATTTAGCATAGATACAATTTCCTAACATCAATCGTCGGGCAAATGCCCGCCGGACACAACACTCGTCTGGTTGGAGGATCCTCCCTTTTCAATGGAGGATGAGTGAACTTTCCACCCTGTTCCTCATGCCTCCAAACTGGTGACCCCGAGTATGAACGTCAGCGCAGCCTTCGTGCAAACACTTCAGCGTGACGTCATCATCATCACTCCCGCAAGCTTCAGCGGCGAGTCACCCAGCCAGCCTGACCACCAGCATGCAGCGTCCGCGCATACCTGGTCATCACCCTCAGCCTCATCAGCAACCACGGCACAGCACACTGCACCTTCGGCCGGTCAACAAGCAGAGCACCCTCTCCTGGTTGACGCAGCAGCCAGCCTCAACCCGGCGCTGTACGACATCCGACGCACTGGAGTATAACGCAGCGCCACCCTGACTCACTGGGGACATCTCCGCAGACAGTTCCGACTCACCGTGAACTATGCGGCAACCGGTTCCGACTCACTGGAACCTCAGCTGGCCTGGCAAGCATCGCAAGATACAAGACTCAGCCCATTATCGACCTCCGGTCTCCGGAGGGGAGTGATGTAGCGGTATCTACAACGCCACATGCGAACAACGCGTCATACTGACGTCACGCAAATCCTGCATCTCGCAAGCAGAGTTTACCGCGCAGTTAGCATAGATACAATTTCCCAACATCAATCGTCGGGCAAATGCCCGCCGGACACAACACCCGTCTGGTCGGAGGATCCTCCCTTTTCTATGGAGGATGAGTGAACTTTACACCCTGTTCCTCATGCCTCCAAACGTTAGCTAGTAGAATCACAAACTTAGTCCATTTTTATTGTGCTACATGTAGATACCTAACGTCCCGCGAACCCGTGACGCAAGCTAACGCTGTTCCACTTAAATGTAGCGCATACGCAATGAGCCGGAGCATGGGCGCGCGCTAAATTGTCTGTCAGTCTGGCGCGACAAATGGAATTTGTGGGAAAATGCGCTACTACATAACTTGATAGTGACTGCGAAGGGTGGCGCTGAGTTCATCTTTTTTTAAGAAGTCGGTAGTTTGAGTACCTTTTTTGTGTGGACAAGAATTTTGTAAAGATACAATCTCTTTTAGATAGACCGAAGACATATTAATGTTGCTTCATCATCATCATCATTGCAGCCCGGAATCACGCCCTGCTGGGTTCACCTCCTCTTTTTTGCGTTCTTGCGTTGATTAAGTAATGATTCATAATCGCTAGGACACAAGCCTCCTCTCGGTCAGCGGCAGTGGGCCATAATCCACCACGCAGGCTCAGTGCGGATTAGTAGATGTCACATGTCTTCAATTTTTTGGTTCTAGGACATGCCGGTTTCCTCACGTTGTTTTCCTTCACCGTCTTCAGAGTTTGGAGGTATGAGCAACAGGGTGTAAAGTTCACTCATCCTCCATAGAAAAGGGAGGATCCTCCGACCAGACGGGAGTTGTGTCTGGCGGGCAATTGCCCAACGATTGATGTTGGGAAATTGTATCTATGCTAATTGCGCGGTAAACTCTGCTTGCGAGATGCAGGATTTGCGTGACGTCAGTATGACGCGTTCTTCGCATGTGACGTTGTAGATACCGCTACAAGAGCATTGATGATGAAATAATTTACGCAGAGTAAAGCATCTGTCTGGGTTCGAACCCACGACCTTCAACTTTTAAGTCGCGGTCGATAACACAGGGCCACCAGTGTTCACTGAATTCCTGGACTAGGTTAGCTATAAAAGCAAGCTAGGTGAATCACAGACAAGAAGAGACGTCATAGCTCAATTCATTTCATACTTTCATTTAGACGCGGTTGGGGCATATATTAATTCTCAACATCCGTGGGTGTAGCATTTATGAGATGCGTGGGTGTGAAGCAAAATTCACTAGATTAACTAAAGAGCTCATTCGTAAAGGATTAAAAGCTTTTGATGAGATCAACACTAACTTAGTAAGTAAATATTTATTCATTTTACTAAGGGCGGATTTTTCCAACGCCAGATAATTTTATCCGAGGAACAATTTTGAATTTTTCACAGTTCTTCCATACAAAAACTGCCAGACGAATAAAAATTATCTGTTGATTGAAAAATAGACCCTAAAAGACTTAGCCTAGGTAACATTAGTGTTATTTCAATAAGGGATGGGCTATTACAGATGGCAAGGTCCCTGCCCATCAACCTGAAGAAACCTGAAATATGTATTTTTGTTAAGAGAAACTACAATTTATTTGAAACCAACACTGACAGGCCAAATAGCCGAACACGGCAGAAAGATAGACTTCAGCTGCCACCAATAAAACTAAAATTATTTAAGAAAAATGTATACTGCATGTCGATTATTATTTACAATCATTTACCAAATAGATTTCAAGACTTACCGCTGACCAAGTTTAAAAAAATACTTTTCAAACTATTAATATTTAAAAGATATTATACCATTATGGACTATCTAGAAGACAAATCAATAGAATCTGTAAGTTAGATTAGGTGACATCGCTGAGTGTGAATACATTTGCACGCCATGTTATGGCAGGATATGCTGAAACAAATTGACTGTAACACCAAATGTACCAAACTAGGAAAATCCTGTATCTTGAAGGACACACACTAGTAAACTAGTAAAATTGCCTTGATTGTATATAAGTGGACTCAAACTAAGGCAACGTAAACACACTCTTATTTTCAATTGTTTTGGGCTTTTATTTTAAAAGCGACCCACGTTTATTTTACATAATTCACGACCTACACAGCAGTGCGATTCTGTAACCATCTCACCGTGAAAGCTTAGGAGAAGTGAGCGTGGAGTGAGCTGTCATTCCAACTAATGCTAGAGATGGAAAGAATCGAGGGAGGCCTTTGCCCGGGAGTGCGACAGCATAGGCAAGTAAAAAAAAAAAATGTAAACACATACTCGCAAATCTTTCAGAATAAATTAAATCAAAATCCATTGTGAAGTTTAGAAGATTTAAGCAATCGTACAGACACGAAAAGCGGCTTTGTTTTATATTATGAATAGATATCTCATACGGTACGATACACGACAATATCACAGACACCCTTTTAACCTCCTTACACGATTTACTCATAACTTAGACCATTTAACCAACACCCTAATTGCGTAACAAACTAATAATCTCAATTTGAATCATTTTGAAGGATATTGTTAATCCATTGCTTCACATGTTCGAAAAATGTGTCTGCTCAACAACTTAAATAACGCAATGAATGTTGTTGAACCGTCAAAATGAAACCCATTGTTACTGATAGTCTGTTGTAGTTGTGTGTACGCAAATACCCCGCAGTCAACATAAGACAATGGCCTTAAACTGTCTAGCAATGAAGCCTGCAATAAAGCTGTATCTACACTACAGAATCCACTTCCCCACAGGTAAATAAACCGATTAAGGGTAATTTGTAACACCGTCTACTGTGCCCGGGCGAGCGCATATAAATCATTGTTTGTGCGTATTATAAAAACATTATTTCGTATTAGTGCACAATCTACGTGTTTATTGTACATCCAGTGTGGCGGGACTTTTATTTTTCTATTTGCAAAAGTAATTTATTAGGTGGTGAAGCCCCGGGGTGTTTGTGTTATATTTATATTCTGTTACAAAGATTTGTTGGGTGAAAATATTCTGTTTAGTTTTTTGAATTTTTTGTGTTGTAATGTACCCAAAGGATGTAAAGGATTATGGGTGTGTGACATTTTAATAAAAAAAAACGTTTTAAATGCTCGTGTTTTATAATATTATACATAACAACAACAAGGGTAAACCTGCCGGTCGATTCTGTAAAAATCTCACGAAGTGAAGTGAGCGTCAGTAGTGTCAATCCCTAGCATTATTTGGAATGACAGCTCACTCCACGCTCACTTCACTTAAGTTTTCACGGTGAGATAGTTACAGAATCGCACTGCTGGTGTATGTATTTCAAATTTTTTAGAAGAGGAAATAAATCTCTTCTAAAACACTTGAAATACATACACCATGGACACACATGGATTATATACAGGATTAAAGTACAATTGGTAGAATGCTTTGATAGCTAGACTCTAAGATAAATTAAAAAAATATAAAGATTTGATGTTATTTAAAGTATGGGTTGAGAAAAACTGTTTTCGTATACGTTTCATTGTATTTAAACTGTCTGAGAAGTTTACACAAAAAATAAATATATTTTCTAAGCTGGCTTCAAGTGACTACAATAACTGCGGCCGATGACCCCACAAAAAGACATAAAATTAATATTTTTTTTATTTATCATGTTCAGTTATCGATACCCATCGCGCCTGCGGAGTTTTGCTGGCCAATTTAAAATAACCCTAAATAATCTCGTAATGATAAAGGTTCAGCTTTGTTATTTATCGATACAGTAAAATGCACCTGTACCCCACCTGTGTTATGCTTGCCTTACTCAGGGGAAATAAAACCACCCTCAATATCCTAGAAAAAGTACCCTTCACACCCAGGACTTTAATGGAACGTTCAAATAAAAGCTTAAAACAGTTTCATTAAGTCGTTCAAAAGACAAATTCGGAGCGCAGTATAATTAATTAGAAATTATATAAAACGTCTTATTGTTCGATAAGTAAATTTTAAAGAGGGGAATCCCCGTGAGAATTGGCCAGGCCTGATTTAACGGGGTTCGATTTATGTTTCGAGGGCACGCTAGAGGCGCCAGCAGGGGAACGCTACAGGGGACAAGCGGAGAGAGATTGGGCGGCCTTATTTGTTTGTCAGGCTTGGTGTGTTGTATGTTCATGCGATAAAGACTGTATGTTTTTAGGTAACAAAAGGGCATTTCTTAAAAAAAATATTTTACGACTTTTATGGTTTTGTACTACCTTTATAAGTGTCGGTTAAGCTATCTGATGATTTTTTTTTAACGTAGGTATGAACGGTACAAGCAGGGAAATAATTGATTATCAAATTGACACATTACCTCCCTTTGCCAAGTTAATGCTACGAGTATTTCATAGAACTAGCAAATAATGGCAGTTGTAATTTGAATAATGATATGGACAGTTAAAGTTGGTAGTCAATTTGATAAACAATATATTTTTACTTTACCTATCCGGACGCAGTGAAACATGCCCTAACCACCTTATTGGCAATTTCGTAATAAACAAAGAAACAAACGGCTGATATTAACAATATAGTGGAACATGGACGAGTACTTCGACGCCTAATCTAATATCGCGACATATTTGCCAAAAATGCTTCGATCAATAATAGTACTATTGATCGAAGCAAAAATGTAAACAAATATGAGTTTATGGAAAAATAACTTTAATTCCTACAAAATAAAGTTTAGTTTACGCTACAGCTTCAAACATTTTTATAACTTTTTCAATAGTGCTAGTCACTCTGAAATCAACGTAATTATCATTAAAATAAACTTGATATTGGTTTAACTTGAAATAACGTCAATTTGAAACATAAATAAAAATTGAATATAAGTGTTCTTTTGTTTTTATATTTATTTGTATTATTAGTTATTTAGGGCCGGTTGTTTCAAACGGTTGATTAACGTAACGTAAAACTATATAAAAATATATAATTAGTCAAATAATAACGAGTATGTTATCGTAATTATTTTACGTAAATCATGGCCATAATTTTGTAATTGTAATTTGTACAATTACTATTTGTCGTTTGTAATTATTATTTGTTTTGTCAAATAATTACGATATTTTTGGCTTGACAATAGTGAGCGCCATTTTTGACGATTATGTGTGCGTCAAGTGGACGTGAAGTGTGAACTAAATTTAGTACCTAGTGTAAACAGTTAGTTATCTATACATACAATAATATTACCGCTCAATAAAAGGAATTATAAATTGTGGAAAACGGGTGCATTTTCATTACTTATCTCCATTCGCTTATAGCTTGCGCCGGAGTGAGCGACTTAATTGAATTTAGCGATATACGCCCCGTTCCGGATTTAGAAAATGCTTGAAAACAACAGGATGTGTATGTAATATAACTTATTTACACACGCAGACGAAATCAACAACCCCCATTGTAACGAGCAGGTGATTTGGAAGAAATACGTTACTGTTATATATATTAAGTAATATTTGTTTAGCTTTTTTTGATTCTATGTATTATCATTTGTCTCCTTTACTCTATCAGACGCTGTCTACATCTCTGTATCTATTGTCCTATCTCAGGTATTCTGGAAGAGATTTCTTATGAAATAAGCATCACCTCTGTACCTATTTTTTCTGTTCTGTTTTTCATTGTCTGTTTATATGTGTGTACATAAATGGTAAAAAAAAAGTTATTCGGAAAACCATTGTTTAGCATAATCAGCCTATAATGTTCCCACTGCTGGGACACAGGCCTCCTCTCGGTGAGAGGGAGTGGGCCGTAATCCGACACACGTGCCCATTGCGGTTTGGTAGTGTCACATGACTTTGAATTTTTGATTCTAGAACATTGGCGTTTAAGTCACGATGTTTTCCTTCACCGTTTTGAAAGCAGTGGTGATGAAGTATCTCTATGAGAAGGAGTGGGCCATAATCCAAAACGCGGGCCCAGTGCGGGTTGCTGGAATTCACATGCCTTCGAATGTTTTTTTCTAAGACATGCCGGTTTCCTCACAATGTTATCTTTCTAGTTTTGAGAGCAGTGGTGATGCATACGGCATGCAAGGTTCAAAGTCTTCGCTCAAGTCGCCTCGCTTCGTCCCTAGAACCTAGAACTGGAACCGGTGGAACCTAGTAGACAATAAAACATTATTCATAGAAGTTGTAGATACTGAGAAAGGAGCAGTCCTTTATTTCCTAGTCTTTTGTAGATGAATAACCAGCCAGCAGTACTATAGTCAGCTCCTTCAAAGTCAAAGGGAACTGAGCGGATGCACTTCCTACACTTTCCAAGGTCTGCTATAGTTGAAATTGTATGACGCGATATAGTTCGCAAGAATTGCTTCAGTAACTCATTCAAAGAAAATGCTGAAAGCTATATGTAATAGCGCTCTCTATATAACTTAAGTAATATTAAATTCAAAATCCAATTACCAGTTATGTTTTAGTACCGTGAGGGGACGAGCTTATTGTCATTATCTGGGATCACAGCTGCTACTAAGAAATTTCTAATAGAAAAAACCCAATACAACTTTGCCTCACCTGGGGATCAAACCCGGGACCCCACGCGATCACAAGAGCAACCTGAGCAACGAAGCAGTTCAGGAATGTCCCAGCAAATTAATTCCCGTTCAATATTATTTTCTCGTAACCTACAAATAAGGCAACAGGCAAAGTTTCAATGCGTAAATCGTGCCAGACTAAGATGGCTTCGATGTCTAAGACTTTGTTCAACATATTATACACCACAAAGTTTGTAAGCGGAGTTTGATTATAGCATAAGTACGCCATACGTTTTAGCTTCGGCGTTTTCTGTTGGGTGGAAGGTATTAGTATGCAAGTTCATACTTACATAGGTTTACACAATGTGTTTTATAAGTAGCTAAAGGTGAGTTCCTTATAAGGGCGGTTACAGTGCGTCACCGATTGTCGGTATGTAGCGTCAGATCTAATCATAAATAGAGTACTCCAGACCGCATTTCGGCCAATCTCAACCGAGACTAGCCTTCGCGCGTGAGATATTATAGTGCACAAGGGTGCGTGCAGACACAGTGCACAAGCGTCGTGAGGGAAGAGTGCGTGCTCAAGTGTGCGTGCACTCTTCCTTCACTCTCATAGAAACACGATCTAACGATACGCGTTGACTGACCGTCAGTTGTTACAATTTAGTACTCTCCTGACCGACAAACAGTGCGAACTGGTACAGCTTTTTACACAATGGACGCATACCTAAGGGCAGTATCGGTCGGGCAGCACTGAACGCGCCCATTATATACAAAGCGTGTCGGTCAACCGATGTACGCATGATGATGCGCTTGTACGATGGTCCTCGTACGCAGTGCGGATCTTTACACCCTGTTCATCATACCTCCAAAACACTAACGAATTGGGAATTGGGGTGGACACATCTGCCGCATGTCAGACGATCAATGGGCCAAACTTACGACTCAGTGGGTTTCGCTTAATGGCAAACGACATTGTGGCAGGCCCAGACGGAAATGGCGGGATGAGCTGGATTGCTTTAATAAAGATTGGTCCTTGGCAGCTCTGGGCAGAGAGAGGTGGAATAAGAGTAGGGAGGCCTTTGCCCAGCAGTGGGACATTAATGGCTAATAAAAATAAAACACTAACGAATTTTTCATTTTTATTAGAATAATTAAAAATAATTCAAATGTTTATTCTATGTGATTGGCAGACATAGTTCCACTCGTAACACGAAAACCACAGGCTTTAGTTATTCGCAATAGAATTTAATTATCTACATAGTTTGATCGTTTGCTTTAATAATCAAATAATTCAATTGTACATTCTACGGCCGCGACTTACGAGTTGTAGGTCGTGGGTTCGAACCCAGACAGGCGCTTTACTTTGTGTAAATTATTTCGTCACCACTGCTCGAAAACGGCGAAGGAAAACATCGTGAGGGAACCACACATGATGTCACATGTCTTCGAATTTTTGGTTCTACTAGGACATGTGGGTTACATGTCCTAGAACCAAAATTTCGAAGACATGTGACATCTACCAACCCGCACTGGGCCCGCGTGGTGGATTACGGCCCACTCCTACTCACAGAGAGGAGACCTGTGTCCTAGCAGTGGAAACATTATAGGTTAATTAAGCAATGTTTATTTCTGTACTTAGGTTTAAAAAAACACTTGTACAGTCACGAGCACCAATATGTCTACACTTGGCAACTTTCAATTGCGATTTTTTCGTGAAATAACGAATGCAACGTTGAAATACGACACATTACATAAACCTATGGGATCGAAAATGCTATGTTCGTACCAACATAAAATTTCATTCAAAAATAAAGGAGTAAATCGCTTTTGAATAAAGCCGAGTGTATACATAATTTTGCTCGTGACTGTACACGTCAATAGTATTTTTAGTCCGATATCTTTTATCCGTGGAATAAAATTGACGTCTGACAGTTCTAGTAAGGAAAAGCTGCCAAAAATTAAAAAAAAAAATCTCAGGGTAACACTTATTCTAGGTATAAATGATAGTTTGGTGGAATTTGCCCGAAGTAGATATTCGGACACGTCACGCAAATACCCGGAGAGCAAAGATCACTCACAGCAGTCACAACTCACTGGACGTCTGAGAGAGGACATAGCCGTCGAGGGAGACCACGGCGAACGTGGTGTGACGATCTGATAGGGTTTAAGGTCATTGGGATATTCGAGCGAATAATATGTTTTTTTCCGTGACAATAAAACACTATTTTCTTTCTATCTGGCAAGTCATTCTATCACTACATGAACTATAATGGCTAACCTCGTCCCAGCATGAAGTTATTATCAACTTTATCAATATAAACTTACAACTAACATCATAAACCAACGATATTTGTAAACTTAACCCCATAAAATTCATCATACAGTAACCAGTATCAATAGAGATCACCATCTAATCCTGTAGCGATAACATTGTATCAAGCCACTGTAAGGGTTAACTGTATGGCAGTTAAACTACAGTTAAGCCCTGTTAACTGTTCAACCGATAGTTATAGCGGGTCAACGTCGTTAAGTATTTACGAGACTTGTCCAATCACAGGATGACATTTTACTCGTATCGTGGACATTGTATTGTTTTCGGCTTTATGAGGGTAAAGTAATTGTTTACTGGTAGTTAGGGATTATGTGACATTTGATGACGACCGGATATTAGCTATTACTACTATTTCTGTTAGTTATTGACTTTAGGTTTCTGCTTAATGATACGTAGTTACAGTACGAGCACCAATATGTCAACACTTGGCAACTTTCAACTGCGATTTTTTCGTGAAATAACGTATGCAAAGTTGAAATACCATACATTACATAAACCTATGGGTTCGAAAATGTTATGTTCGTAACAACATACAATTTAATAAAAAAATAAAGGAGTAAATCGCTTTTGAATAAAGCCGAGTGTATACATACTTTTGCTCGTGACTGTACCCTGTAAAATTTTCAAAGTATTTTTTTTTAATGTTAGTTAGAGCAGTGGTGACACAGTGGTAACGGGGCTGACTTACGAGTTGTAGGTTGTAGGTTCCATGCAGGCGCTTTACTTTGTGTAATTTATTTCATCACCAAAACCGGCGAAGGAAAACATCGTCAGAAACCTGGGTTCTACTCCGAAGTAGTATCGGCCGAATGTTCGGTCGTTTCCTGCTACAAAGTTACTATTTGGTTTGCTCGGTTCCGGTCCTACACTCCTACGCTCTTTCGAATATTGACTATGGTCCCGACCCAACTGAGCCGATCCGAACTTTTTTCGCAATTTTCAATAATATTCGGTTCGGCCATGTGTCGGTCCGATCCGATCATTCGCACTTTGCACTTCCCCAGGACCCCAGGACTTCTACCAAACCGCACTGGGCCCGAGTGGTGAATTACAGCCCATTCCCTGTCGTAGAGGAGCCCTGTGTCTCAGTAGTGGGAACGTTATAGGCTTATTATGCATGTTAGAGACGACGTTGTGGACTTCACATCCGGACAAGTACAAATGTGACTTTTTCTATAGGTACATGTGTATTTAAATTTATCTTGAACATTACTGTAGTGCGATTCTGTAACCATCTCATCGTGAAAACTTAGGTGAAGTGAGCGTGGAGTGAGCTTTCATTCCAAATAATGCTAGGGATTGACACTACTGACAACTCACATCAAGCTCACTTCACTTGAGTTTTCACGGTGAGATTTTTACAGAATCGACCGGCTGACATCGGTGAAGGAAAACACCGCGAGGAAACCTGAAGGCCAATTCTCGTAATTTAAAAGTCTCATCTCGGCGACAAATAAATGTCAAAATGTAGGGAAATTAGACGTATTAACATGAGACTTCGATAGATGGACTTGGTTGCACAGTCAGGGATGTCAATCATCAATCATCAAATTGACACACTATACGTCAATTTGTTGTGTTCGTACGTGATTCTCTATTAGCGGCTGTGTTATAGCCATTTTTTTCTGTGCTTTGAATATACAGGCAGTTTAGTTGGTAGTCAATTCGATAAACGATTAATTTCCACGACTTTCGACCATTGTCTTTTTTTTCCTTCTAACCTTCAAAAGGCGCCTAGACATTGGGGGAAAAGACCAGGCAGTGTGGGATTCTTACCCACTAAAAACCACCCCGGTCATCACCACCAGGATATGGAGGGGCCCGTTACCTCTTAATAGACCAATCTGGAACCCCCTCAGTGCAACGCCTAGGGCACGCCCCTGGGGAGACTATAAAAGGGTTTCGCCGGAGCTTCGTCATGCTCGGCAGCACGTGATCACAGTGCCACCCTATTCCCTGGAATCACTCGGTGGACAATCAGAGACCATTAGCTTCCCACTCCAGGCAGGATTTTATGTTACGTTAAGTTACATTAAGTTGAAACTTTTCCACGATTTGGTTATCTAATAACACGACGATAGCTTTAAGGTCACCTAGGAATATGTCCTTTTTGTCTTTGTGTTGCTCCGACCAGTTGCATTGATCAAAGCTGACAGGGCTTAGATATTAGATTTATTATTAAATCATCGGCTTCTGAATCTTATTTGAAACAAAGTGGTTTTACTATGAATTTATCACTGAATAGGTATCTATTTAACCACGAGACACTGCACGGGATAGGACGGGTGACCCGTAAACCTCTAGTTGACTTTCAGTTATTAGATTATGTATCAGAATCACTACATCTTAATAATCATTTTATAAAGTACGTTTAATGTCACAACGATCAGAGGGGCAATTATCGTAATTTTAAGAACGTTCACAGTCTGATCTCAGTCTCAATCTGTCAAAAATATTTCTAATTTCCATACATTTATAACAAGTTTTTGACATTGATTGTCGCTGAGACGAGATTGCGACTAGATTTTAAATTTGACGTAAATCTTTACCTCTTATCCCACAGTGATTAAACAATAAATGAAATGAACGACCAGTGTCATATAGACGCCTTTAAAGATGCCAAATATTCATTAAGAAAGGGCTTATCATATATTGATATTACAAATCTTACCTAAACTAAACAGTTCTATGAGAAATATTGTCCATAAGATAACTAATATTATAATAACTATAACAGTAACGTTATTTTAAAGGGATCTTAATAAACTACAGTTAACGAGATTTTAGCGGTACTTATGTTAGGGGTCCATAATATCAAAAGTTTGTAAAATATTATAGTTGTTAAATACGACGTTTAACTGAAAAGGGATTAACCTAATTTCAATATAAAATAAGGAGGTTATGTAAGAACCACTTGAAGGGTATTTTAGAAGAAAGAAGAAAGAAAGAAAAGTATTTTATTCTGCACAAACAGAACGCACAGTTAAAAATAAAATAAAAATATAAAAAAAAAAAAAAAAACATAAGATAGGTACACTTAGTTAAAAGACTCGTAGTTAATGTTGTTATTGTTTTGTTGTTGTAGACAGATTCTTAATCTTCGCCTCTTCTTTAACCTTTGGGAATGGAGCCGTGAATCATGCCTGATTTACACGGAGAAATTGAATTGCTGGTGGCATACTATAAGCTGGATTTGGAGCAGTGGTGGCCAAGTGGTAACAGCCGCGACTTACGAGTTGTAGGTCGTAGGTTCGAACCCAGACAGGCGCTTTACTTTGTGTAAATTATTTCGTCACCACTGCTCTCAAAATGGTGAAGGAAAACATCGTGAGGAAACCGGCATGTCCTAGAATGAAAAATTCGAAGACATGTGACATCTACCAACCCGCACTGGGCCCGCGTTGTGGATTACAGCCCACTCCCTCTCACCGAGAGGAGGCCTGTGTCCCAGCAGTGGGAACATTACAGGCTGAAGCAACAAAAAAAGTCGCACTGTCTAAATAGTCATTTGTTGCTTCAATTGTGTTGTATGCCACAGGTAAGAAACTTAAACTGCATTCGCGATTTATTAGTCAAAAATATAAACAAATATGAGTTTATGGAGAATTAACTTTAATTTCTACACAATAAAATTCAGTTTACACTTACTATAACTTCAAACATTTTTATAGCTTTTTCAATAGTGCTAGTCACTCTGAAATCAACTTAATTGCCATTAAAATAAAGTTGATATTTATTTAACTTGAAATAACATCAATATGAAACATTAGTTGAGTTCATAACTAGCCTATACTGTTCCCACTGCAAGGCCACAGGCCTCCTCTCTTTGAGTGGCAGTGGCAAAAACTTGCGTCGTGTTTTATTCTTCATATGATTCTTCTCTAGTGTTAACCAGTCACCAAGATGCTTGGGTGCAAAAATATAGCCAGTGTTATCGTTCTGTCTATCCCCATCCGTTTGCCAAATGTACCGAATATGGCAATCCCGTTTGATGACTATCACCAGGGTCATTTGGGCCCAATTTTGGCAGGGTACGCCTTGCTTGCCAGTATAACTATTGTTATTGGTATAAGGCTCTCGCTCGCACTGCTCAGACTTAAACAAGGTAGTAGATATGGCTTATACAATTTAGATAGCATCATGATTATCATCATTCTTGTGCCGGTATCCCAATCTCATTTATTTTGGGCCAGTATATATGTATCAATAACAGCCGCACAGGTCGATCGGTCAGGTTAAGCTACGCTTGCCGCGGTTGGTCTGTGGATGGGTGATCTTTACATACCGAGACCCCTCCGTGCCTCGAAAAGCACGTTAAGCCGTTGGTACCGGCTGTCATTCGTGGATCTTTGACGGTCGTTACGGGTAGTCAGAAACCCGAAAGTCTGACAACCAGTCTTACCAAGGGGTATCGTATTACCCAGTAACTGGGTTGTGGAGGTCAGATAGGCAGTCGCTCCATGTAAAATACTGGTATTCAGCTGCATCCGGTTAGACTGGAGGCCGACCCCAACATAGTTGGGAAAAGGCTAGGCAGATGATGATATATGTATCAAGGTATCATATGGTGGTCCTGGTGCATTCGCCCAGTGGTAACAGCCGCGACTTACGAGTTGTAGGTTTGAACCCCGTCAGGCGCTTTACTTTGTGTAAATTATTTTATCACCACTGCTCTCAAAACAGCGAAGAAAAACGTCTTGAAGAAACCGGAATGTCCTAGAACCAAAACTTCGAATACATGTGACATCTACCAACTCGCACTGAGCCCGCGTGGAGGATTACGGCCCATTGCCTTTCAGCGGTCCCAGCAGTTGGAACATTATATGCTAATTGTGCTACTTATGAATGTCTTTTTATTTTATTCATCTACCGTCGTATATTCTAGGTATTCGCCCCTTTCTTTTCTATCATCTGTCACACTCCATCATTTGTATCACCTTTCTCTACTCTTGTACCCGAAACTGACAAATTTTTCCAATCAACCTTGAACCTAATGCTTTAGCGATAAAGTTGAAAATCTATTAAAGAAATTTGACAGATTGTAGTAGCTTGATGTGCTGGCATCTGTACCTAGCCATCAATGGAGCTAATACAATGTAAAAAGTGTGCCATTGGTTGCACACATAGATAAGCTGTACACCATATCCATATCCACATTTTCCCTAACATATCCTAGTCTAGCCCCAAACCAACTACCTACACCAAATTCCTAGTCATTATGCTTCATGTACAGTGTATTATGCCTATCATTGACTACCCACATTGCACGCAGAGTGATTTCTGCGGCGACGCGCCACCGCACGCGACAGCATATTGCACAACATGACACGTCAGCCCGCAATAGGTGGTCGTGGTTTGATCGCTTGCCAAATATAATTACCAATATTAAGTTAAGTATTTTTTAAAGAAGAGCAACTTTTAATGTGAAGCAGATTATTAAAAAAAAAAAACTGCAGTTTCATAAAAAAAGTGCAATACCTACGCCGTCAAAATGTATGGAACAGCAAATTTTTTTAAAATTACTGCCGAGATTTGTTGATTTTTTTTTAATGGTAACATTTTTTGCGTCGTAATTCCTGCCACCCTGTATGGATGATCAACACGAGTACCAGTAAAATAAGACATTTTAATTTATTTGGAAAGAAAAATCGTTCCAGTGATTCACCTAAGTTAATTAAAAGTTTATGAGAAAGCCTATCTAAAGCTCAGGTGTAGAGGCTCATCTGAAGTAGAAGAAACGCGAATCATAAAGCATAGCGGAAACTTCTACTGTTGAAAGTAAGTCTCATAATGAATAAATCCCTACTGGTGACGAAATTACATAAAAAACATTACTACTGTAAATAAAAGAAAAACAAAGAAAAAATGTTTATTCTGAACGAACAAAACGCATATTACAAAAAAAAAAATGACATTAAATATACACATACAAAGTACCCAAAAGCCTCGTATTCAAGCAATAAAAGCTTGAGTTTTAAATAATATAATAATAAATTTACTAATACATAAACGTTTTGTAGTAGGTACATGAGGGACCTAGGATGTATGCATTATTAATTACGTGGTCAGGTACAACGAATTTATTGTTGGGTGAATCGCTGCTCTCCTATTAAACGTATTGGTGAGTGTACATAGTTTGTAGTCATTAGCATGACTAGACAGCAGTGTGTGCCTATTAAGGCAGACACTGCTGTCTGGTCAGTTTCGAGTTATTGGTCGATCCGCATGAATTTACTCACCCGAAACGATGCAATAAAGTTAAGAAAAAAGTGTGTGTATTATTTCTTAACTTTATTGCATAAAATTCAAAATTTACCAATTACCGAATACATATTTCTGAAGATGTCGATTCGCCCACATATAAATTAACTTCGTGCAGGTGGCCTGCAAAAAAAATAATATTTAAAACTGTCGATTCGCTCGTTTCGGGCGAGTAAATACGTGCGAATCGACAATTAAGGCCCAATTTCTACGCCACGCTTGGGTAACTAATTTCAGTGCCTGCGTCACGTATTGTATACGTAACCAATAAAATAATTTCTCCCGATCGACTGTCCTGGGAGGGTAATGTTTTTTCAGAACATTAAGCAATCAAAAGAAGTTAGTAAAAGCACTTAGTAAGCAGTTGATAAACCGACATAACGTTCATATAACAGTAAAGACCCACACCCATAAAATCTCCACATCGAAGCAAAACTCCTATAATTCCTTTGGTAATGTAATAAAAAGGTAATCACAATCGTTTATGGAGTGTGGAGGTAGCTGAGTCGATGATCAGACATCGACTCGTAAACGGGACATAAAAACTGTTCGGTGGATTGTGAGACGGCACAACGAGGTGAGCAGATATAGGAAGACAGGTAGTTTGGATGCGGCAATGTCTATCTATTGGCTGAAGAGTCTAAAACTTTTTTTTACATTGATTTACATTCTGTAATTACTTATTACTATTTATTTTTATTTTTTTTAAGAAAATCGTCTACTTTTAGAATGTTTGTAAATATGTGAGCACCATGTATCTATCACATAGTTATTTTATATGTCATGGTTTCATTACCCCATTTTGATTCTAAACCTATTGTGGTACTTATAGTAATTTTATTTTAGGTGCATCGTCTTCACATATAATTAATGTATGCAAAATATTGGAAAACATTTTAAAAGAGTAACGGTGGAGTTTCTTGCCCATTCTTCTCCATACGAAAACTACCTTTTGGAAGGGGCGACTAGAATCAATTTTGTTTTAATTTAATTTTTGACGTTCAGAAGTGCCTTTTTGAAATGAATGATTTGACTTTGACTTTGAAGCACATGATCATATCTGGCGGCGATTGTGGGTGGCCTATATCCAGCAGTGGACGTCTTACGGCTGAAATGACGATGATGGTATCTCCTACGCTAATTACGTAACACACTAGCAAAAACAATCAGTAATCATTTTGAAGGCCATTGCTTCATATGTTCGTAAAACTATTTGTTCAACAACGTAACTAACGAAATGACTGTGGTTGAACTTTCGAAATGAAAGCCATTGCTACTGTTACGATCCACGCTAAAAGATCCATGTAAATAGGCACTTTCACTTCTCAGTGAAGGCAAGAAAGTAAAGAAGAGATTCCTGCAGATTTTTAGAGCTGCGTCAAGTTGCAGTACTTACATATAAAACACTCGTCAAATACGCTCAACATTGTCTTTGGCTTCTTCAATGCTTTATTTGGATAGCAAAAACTTTAAACACTAACTAATTTAGTACTAAATAGAGGTTTACTGTACCTCAACATAAGAATGCACATCAAGTTACGCGAAACTGTCAAATTTTCCCAATCAACCTTGAACCTTAATGCTTTAGCGATAAAGTTGAAAATCTATTAAATAAATTTGACAGATTGTAGTAGCTTGATATGCTGGCGTCTGTACCTCAACATAAAGATGTAATTCAAATATCATTTATTTATTTATTATTAAGGCACATCAACAACACAAACACAAACATTTACAAATAACAGAGAACAGAGACATGAGTAGTGTTTACGTCAATTACAGACGTGCACAGCATTCACAACAAAAGTGAAGAAAAAAACACAGCATTTACGCTACAAAAAAATAATAATAATAACAACAATAAAAGAAAACAAAAACAACAAGGGAACAAAAACTCTAGCTAAAATCTCGGTAGTAGAGAGAATACCATCATGACCTATTGACATTTTAACTTCACCCAATCAACTATCAATCACTCAGTTCTAGACATAGGCCTCTCCCAAGCTGCGCCACAACACCCTTTCCTCCACCTTCCATATCCAGTCTGTTCCAGCTACCTTTCTAAAGTCGTTGGTCTAATCTAGCTGGGGGGCATCCCACACCACGCTTGCTGATACGCGGTCTTCACTCCAGGACTCCTCTGCTTGGGAGGCAGTCACCTCCTTCTGCGAAGCAGTCATGCTAGCGAAGGAGGTGGCGGGGTGGGCGAGGGAACGCACCTCACGCCTCAGCCGTCGCGGGAGACGCTCCGGGCGTCGGGAGCCGCGTGACGACTCCCGGCCACCGTAGGCGCGGGCCTGCGGGCGGAGAGTAATGGGTAACTCACCGTCCGATCAGGACCAGGCCCGTGCCGGACGGCGTGTATGTGTTCCACGTGCGCCTCAAAGAGATGTCAGCACGAGTGACGGGGCCCAATAGGGCCGAAGCCTGCCAGGGTAGCGGGATCGTCCGAAAGGGTTACCGCTGCCCTGGAACATAAAGGGCTAAGGAAGGAACACGGGTGGGTTTTAGTCAGTAAGAGTCTGACACTCCCTTCTGCTCCACCCAGAGCGGGAGGAGTCATTTGATGATTTCCCATCCTCAAAAAAAAAAAGGGCTCCTCTGCTCCATCAACCATGGGTCCTTCGACAAACATGGCTTGGCCATTGCCACTTCAGCTTGCTTACTCTGCAAGCTATATGGGTAACTCTGGTTGTTTCCGGATTTTATCCTTCAAAGAAACTCCGAGTATTGCTCGCTCCATAGCGTGCTGAGCGACCTTTCAGGACCAGCCAGCAATGGTTGTTTCATAGTAATATGGTATTATGATGTTATGCTATACCTATCTATCAACCCCTTCAGAAAATACAAAGCGGGTAATAATATGGTGATAAGTTAATATTAATGTGAATACAAACTTAACAAAATCATTTCGTACTTCCTCAACTCACCGCTATCTACTCATGTACGTTTTACGATTGCCAGCACGACACGTGTTCTTTAAGAGTACGTTACGGGGACGTAAACAGATCGTTCCGTGGCCGTTACGTCGCGTCGACGTCTCACGTACGTCCTTGCGAATGTAAAACTTAATAGTCGCGGTATTTACTGTGTTATTGTTGAACGTTAAAAGATTTCGTGGCTTTTGGTTGGTCGTATTGGTGAGGGGTTTATGGTATGCAGTGTTATCTGGAGTTTTGACTAAACTATAGCTAAGATTAGTTATGCAAACAGGTTTGGTTATAACGTTACGTCGTCTGTAACGCTATTATTGGGATTAGTTAGTGCTCTTTTTAAATATGGACAATGGTATCGAAAAGAACTCACTGATTCTGAATATACAGGGTTTGAAAAGATCACAAAACCGGCCATCTACGTATTCTGTACATCAAGCTAAATAACATTGTATACAAGTAATTTCTGGGAAACATCTTTTATTTTTGGTGTGAAAAATCGCTGTAACTTTTATTTTTGGTGTGAATAATCGCTGTTTACGGTTGCGCACGCTAAACTTTGTGCTTTAGGTGCATGCAACGGTACAGGAGTTGTGGTATTTAAAATGAAGTTATTATAACATAAAACTTGTTCTTATAAAAAAAAAAGTTGGAACTTAGAATTTCAATATTTTATTTATACTTATTGACGGCACGATAGGCGCAGTGGTTAAGCGATTGATTGTTGCGCTGCGTGTCGCGGGTTCGATTCCCGCACGGAACAAATATTTGTATGACCTACAAGTAGTTGTTCCGGGTCTGGCTGTATATGTGAGTTTAAATGTTTGTAAACGCACCCACGATACAGTAGAAATTCCTAGTGTGGGGCAACGTTTAAAAAAATATCTCCTTATCCTTCTGGAGGTTATCCGATATTCTCTTTCCAGTACAAAAAAAATACCGCAATTACGGGAAGAGCAAGCGACTTTCAGCTTCGTTAAGCTCCCTCCGTTCTTTTTACACCCGTTAGATTATGAAAAGCCAATAAAAAAAAGTTTCGTGTAGTATTGCTTCTACAAAAACATATGTGTAAAACTACTACATTTTAACAACTTTCGAAACAATCTGTTTCATCTTTCCAGCCACTTCTAATCCTCCTAGTCATCCAATTACAACACAATTAAGGACCAAGTCTTCATAATGAACTGCAAAACTCGGCGTGACGTCACTGACGTCAGGTAGGTGTGAAGTGTCGACTTGTTCGTTTGTAGTGTTGAGAGAAAAGTCGCGCTTGAGTCGAGGACCCTCACACATATAGCGTTTATGACCGTCTTACGTACGGGCGCGAGGTTACAGTGCAGGTTTGGGAGAAGTGTAGACTTTTAGTGTGGTAGAAGGGATGCCCTTTTTTATTATTTATTTAATTATTTAGGTTAGCCTACAATTATTGTTTACACGTTACATTTCTTTTAAAAGTACACATATAATAGGGGTTAAAGTATGAAATTGCCGTTTTATTGTAATAGGTAATTCGAATTGACATAGAACCTTCATGGTTTGAGATTTTTGAGTGAAACTTTTTTCACATGGTACAGACGCCAGCAGGTCAAGCTACCCAAAACTGTAAAATTTTCCCAATCCACCTTGAACCTTAATGCTTTAAGGATAATGTTGAAAATCTATTAAAGAAATTTGACAGATTGTAGTAGCTTGACGTTAAGCCGTTGGTCCCGGCTGTCATTCGGGGATCCTTGACAGTCGTTACGGGTAGTCAGAAGCCCGAAAGTCTGACAACCAGTCTTACCAAGGGGTATCGTATTACCCAGTAACTGGGTTGTGGAGGTCAGATAGGCAGTCGCTCCATGTAAAATACTGGTATTCAGCTGCATCCGGTTAGACTGGAAGCCGACCCCAACTGGAAAAGGCTAGGCAGATGATGATGATGATGTAGTAGCTTGATGTGCTGGCGTCTGTACCTATGAAGTTCTTCTTTTAAAAAATGTGCAACATTCGATTATCGACTTTCAGTTGTTTTTTTTATTCAGCTTAGACAAGAAAGATGGATCCTTCAAAAATTCGAGTTATTTTTGAATACGAGTTCCGACGCGGAACTAACGCGGCAGAAACAGCTCGCAATATCAATGTTGCGTTTGGAGAGGGGACTGCTAATAAACGCATCGTGCGATTTTGGTTTAAACGCTTTCGTGATGGAAACTTTGATTTGAAGAACGAACCACGTGGAAGACACGTGGAACACAGGTGAATAACAATGAATTGAAAGAGATGGTGGAAGCCGATCCGAGCCAAACTACCCAGGAATTAGCGGCATGGTTTAACGTTACCTTACCAACAATATTGACTCATTTGCGTCAAATCAATAAAATAAAAAAATAAGAGAAATGGGTGCCTCATGATTTGACTGATCAGCAGAAAGAAACGTGTGTTGAAACATGTGTTGCCTTGTTGAATCGATACAGAAATGAAAGAATATTGGATCGAATTGTGACATGTGATGAAAAGTGGATTCTTTACGATAACCGTAAGCAAAAAATGCAATGGCTGACCCCAGGTCAAACGCCGCAACAGTGTCCTAAAGCAAAGCTTACCAATAATTGGGAGTGTTCGTCTAATTTAAAATTGTACGTCCCTCCACTAAAATTCTATACAAATATTTAAAATGTATAAGCAACAATCAGTGGAGGGGCGTGCGTGTGTAATTAGATGACCTCTATCTACATATTATTACATTATTATTCCTGCTAAAGCTCTTTTGTTGCTTTTAAATTACAAAACTGCATTACATAACAAGTGTATCCTCTCGTGTAGTAATAGGAAAAAATAGATTACTATTCCGCCAGCAAAGTTCTTTTTAACACTTCTTTCATATGTTCATAGATAGCAACTAGATTCCATTGTAAGTTTCTTTGCATTATCTCTTGTAGATAAAGAGTTCTCATTCCGACGGTACGCTCGTGAGAATAGCAATTGCAACTTTGTTTACAGACGCTAAGGTAGCAGCATAGTATAAAGAGAGGAAGTAGGCTATCTCCGGCACAATCCGCGATATAATTGCCTACTGTCTCAGGGTTGTCACTTTTAGTTAAATTTTAATTCAGTGCCAATAAATTGGCAAGGGTCGGGAAGTTGTATTTTTTACTTGTATTGTCTGGGTACCTAAACGATGATGAAACCTTTCACGATGAAAGAAAGAGCGACGGGCCAGAAGACGGGCGGCGCGGCGCGGGGCGGTGATGAGCACGAGTAAACGGTAGGTTACTGATAGTACTGTCACCAATTCATTAGTTTATAGCCCGGCCCTTGCCAAAGATAACACATATCTCTGTATAACTAATTCAGTGATAATTAGTCAATAAAGTTCAACAATAGTTTTCCTAACAAACACAGAAATTTATTCAAGATTCATAGCAGTATTATTTATAAAAAAAGGATAAAATAAACCAATAAAATAAACACCCAAACACACAGCAATACGTTCTCCTGCGATTATCACACATTTTTCATTCATTTAGCGGTGCCGAAAAGCCATGACGCGCGAACCTCGTGCGATGTTAGCCCCGACTGGCGCGCTGCGAAACGGACCGAGATTTGTTTAAGTGTGCGTGCGGCGACGCATAGATACTTTGGCGCACACATACAAGCCGCGCGCGGTGCGTTTGTATGAAGATACGGTACTTCCTCTCTTTATACTAAGGTAGCAGTGTTTGATAAAGCAATGTCTGTTACAACTTTTAGTAGGTACTAACACATAACATAACGATTGGTTTCCCGGAAAGGTTGAGCAGAGGTGTGCAGTCACCAGCATAAGTATGTATACACTTGGCTTTATTCAACAGCGATTTACTCCTTTATTTTTTAATCAAATTTTATGTGGCCTCGAATATAGTATTTTCGAACCCATAGGTTTTTGCAATGGGTCGTATTTTATTGTTGTTTTCGTCATTTCACGCAAAAATCGCTATTGAAAGTTTCCAGGTGTTGACATATTAGTGCTCGTGACTGTACGGTCACCAAAGAAGATAAGTACTACCACCAATTGTCACAAAAACCCAGAAAGTTAAATAGAGGCTTAATTTTGTTTAAAAGTGCACTATTTTAAGCTCAATAAGTTTTTAGAGGTACATGAAGGTCAATATGTGGTCAATAAGTTTTTCCGTGCACGTGAAGCCGTTGGTCCCGGCCGGGCTTCTGAGTACCCGTAACGACTGTCAAAGATCGACGAATGACAGCCGGGACCAACGGCTTAACGTGCTTTCCGAGGCACGGAGGGGTCTCGGTATGTAAAGATAGTCACCCATCCACAGACCAACCGCGGCAAGCGTAGCTTAACCTGACCGATTGACCTGTGCGGCTGTTATTATTTAGCCACGGGCCCCTTCTTTTTTACTGCACTATATAAGTTATTAAAAAACATTATTTATTTCGATGTTTGTATTTAGTATTTGATCGTTTTTAAATAGTTATACAGATGTTTAATTTTTTTTCTAAAAACTATTATGACTTGGCCTATTACCCGATTCCGGTTTGACGTCGACTTCTGGGATACCTTGTTCTCATATGGTTTTTGTACACAAGATGCATTGTAGGAACGAATGACGATTTTTGGCTAGTTTTCACTCCTAAAATATATTTTGATCGTTAGAAAACTGGACATATAAGGTGCTATAAAAATATCTGCCACGGCTTTAATGGGAGGTAGTATTGTGTTTATAGATTACACTATTGAAGAACTTTCGTACCCCGGAACAGTGACCGAGACCAGAGAGAGACCGAGAGTTCACGACCGAGTGGCCGCCGCGCACGGCGGCATTGTTTGATAAGAATGGCAACAGTGTATGAATGAACGTCGCCGGCGTTTTTTAATTGAATTCAGTGCGGTGCGGTAACAGCTTACAAGTCTACGGGATGGTTTTATACTAATAAATCAATTCAAATTTATACGTACATTTTTTTTGTATGAAAAAAAATATGACGAATAATCAATAATTTATCTTTACTATTGTAATCTATAAACACAATACTATCTCCCACTGCAGCCGTGGCAGATATTTTTATAGCACCTTATATATTTGAAAACAAGCTGTTTTTATGGATCACAACAAACCTTACTATCCCGTACTCGCGTGTAATGAACTCCACTGTAAAATAACTGCAAAATTTTGTACCGCCGAAAATAGGAAACTTCAAAAAATTCTACAGGCATCACATCAAGTATATTATCTCTTCACCACACGACTAACGACTTACAAACTACCATACTTCATGCGCCCCACTTGTCCAAAGTTTTTTCTATTAAAACGAGTTTGAACTGGCCAGGTATTGTACAAGTTAAATTCGCCTTTCGCCACTATCCGCCTCGAGGGAAATACGCGAAGTTAATGCAATTTAAACATTTATTTATATTCATATGTGGGTAGTAAGAATTATTTGTGGCAATTTATTTGAGTACAGAACTGTTGTTTGCTGTGTTATAATTGATTGGCTGTCGGTATCATAGGGATTTATTATGGTAGAATTCTTCGTGTGATTTGTTAGTTGTTTCGTGTTAGTAATATTTTTATGTACTTTATTCAGGTAGACGAGTTGACAATACAAACTCTATAATTATGAAACTGATATTGGAATTATATTCTGAACTTAGAGCTCAATAGCTTCTCAATAGGAGCTCTTTTGGCTTCGCACAGAACTTACTTTTTTTTGTTGTTTTTAATCTTAGAAAAGTTAAAAAAATTAAATGTTTGTTTTCATGATTTTGTTAGATAAATGTCCTTTTTCATTGTTTGTATTTCATATGCGTATCCCAAATAAAATGTCCTTGTTTCAAATTCATAAAAAAACATGGATATGGAAATAAGACAAGATCAAATCTCATAAAACAACAAAATTCACACATTCTCAATATAATTGAAGTGAATTGACACATCCTGAAACCCAAATAAATAACACCAATTACGTTCAAAAGAGCCATTCATATTTACGTCAAAGTAGCATTCTTTCCTTCATTCATAAAATCAAATATTGAAGAGGGCCAACGAAGAAGTATGGCGGCTGAATCTCATGTCCTTACATTTTGGGAGGTAAGTAGTCACGACAAGGGTGAAATGTGCGAATGTCATAAACTTATGGAAGGTACAGATATTGAATAATATATTATTTTACATGTGTCTTGAGTTTGTACGTTGATTTTTCTTGATCAGCATCTTGTCTGCTCTTTGTATTTTTTTTAGGAGTTGACAAAGGAAAGGTTGACATTTTGTGTCAACCTTGTTTGAAGCAAAAATGATATATATCTACAATAAATCTCGCAAATGTGAACACTGCTCAATATGGGTTTTCTATTAATAGTCTATAATAGTTGTCTAGAAAACAATGCTATGAGAATCAAATGGATTGGGCGGCATGTAACTACAATGATTGCATGATTGAAAAGTGTACAAATGTGGTGAAGCCATCTGCGATTTAAACCTTTTTTTTATGTATGCATAATATGGCAAATAAATAATTCATTCATTCTAAGATGTTTTTCTCAAAATATATCAGTTCAGATGCCGTGACCCACCGCACTAAGGGCTTTCAATCCCTGTGACACGACCATTATATTAAATTTACCGATATATTAATATATTTTCTCTTTACCCCATATAAGAAAATAACCGACAAAATTCCTCATACATAACATATGCTTGTCAAGGGACTACTCTTCCCTGAATCTCTGCATAATGCAAATACCATCTGGGTTTCCTCAAGGTTGTATCATCGGACCACTTTTATGGTGAAGCTTGGTATGCAGGGTGGTGCCACAAAACTATTCTTTCTAATGGATACGTTTGTATGAGTCGGATACAAAACTGCTGTGACGTGAATGTGTAGCAAAGAGTTGTGGCTTTTGTTTTATTGTTGAGTGCATTTTATACCAGTAACTAACCACTAACTAAGTTATAACTAACCTTATATTAAGATCAAACTAACATAAATCTTTGTTAAAATAATTGAAATAATTAATTTTGTAATTTAAGCCGTTTACTGTACATGCGGTGTTGGCCTTTAAGTGATTGTTACACTTGTAAATGTAATTATGTGTAAACAATTGTTGGCTAACCTAATAAATAAATAAATTACCAAACAAGTGCTGACTTTTTAAAACTCATAATGTTTAAAGTACTCTAAAAAAAAAAAACATGTTTTACTCATAAGTAAGACTCTCTTGCTTTTATCCCAATTAATTTGGGATTGGCGCGACATGTCTTAAGCAGTAGTACCTTAACATTAAAATATGACGAAGAGCAATAAGCGTATAGACGTTAAAATCCGAGCCAATGATCAGAGAATGACAATCAAAGTCAAAGTCAAATCATTTATTTCAAATAGGCACATAAAAGACACTTTTGAACGTCAAAAATAAAATAAAAATAAAATTGATTCTAGTCGCCCCTTCCATCTTAATAAACATACCTACACACCTTTGTACCACAAAACCAAGCCAGTAAACTTAACCAAGACCACAACTACTATGTCTTCAAAGAACACTGATCAAACTAAAACTAAAAATCACTATTCGTATCGTATCTCCCACCAATACATCGGTGGCGACAGCTAGACTTTCAGTTAGCACTAGATGGAATTCTAAAACAGCTTTCAGGAAGCCTTAAAGAAAGCAAGGACATGAATACTGAAGCCCGGCTTACGATCGACTTTCATTCGGACACGTATTGTTCGAATGTCATTATTAGTTTGTAGGGATTGAATTGTTTTGTTCGTGTGTTTCAATGGTAAGTTTGTTTTTCGTAGGAGTGCTGTTTGGGCTTATTGAAAGGGCTGTTTCTTTGTTTAACATACACTACCCAAAGGGTTTAACAGGAACAACAGGACGCCAGCTTTTTACTAAATGCATTATGAAAGTATATACGGTACTTGAAAAAAAAAAACATAAAAAATTGTCTGTCTGTAATAACTGTTTGTTTCGGCTAATCTCTGAAAAGGCTGGACTGATTTGGATGGGACTTTCATTGGCAGAGCTGATGGACACAAGGAGTAACAGGCCACCTTTGTTTTAAAAAAATATTAGGGCCCGCACAAAAACAAATGACTAAAGATTCTTCCTTTTCAATAGAGGAGTGGTACCTACACCGCCAAGCGACACATTATTGATACCTGACGTCCACGCAAACGAAGTCGCAGGCACGGCTAGTGCTGAACAAATGTAATAGTAAAATAAGAAACTTTATTTTGTGTTTCTAAAAAATAAACATCAACTCAGTCAAAAGAATAGAATAGAAATAGAAAGTTGAACAAATTGCTAAATCATTCACAAATAGGAATAGGGAACACCAAAAAGTCTTTGACTTTAAATAAACTGGTAAGTGGGTAAGCAGTACCTACCAAATACAATTACGCAAATCAGTAGCAAAACCTAATAATAACATTTGATATAGAGTCAAAAACTCACTGAAGCAAAGGAAATGAGTCCCCATTACCTCGTGTTTGATCTCCGAATAGCAAGTAAAACGAATTAAGTACTTCTTTACCTTTATATTAGAAATCAAAGTCGCTATTCGTGTCTGTCTGTATGATCGCGTTGTTCTTCTAAACTACACAGTGGATTTTTATGCGGTCTCACCATCATTTACTCCATCAGTTTACTCCGGAAGGTTTATGTGTACCTATAATACATTCATATTAAATATATTATTACATACCTACATGAAAAAAAAAATCTAGTGCGCAAACTGTAATTCAGCAAAATGTATGATTTTAGAACCATCCTAGGGTTTTTGAATTTTTCGAAGGTTATAAAAAAAAAAATGTTGTTCCATACATTTTGACCGCGTAGATATTTCACTATTCTATGAAACAGCACCTACGAAAAAAATCTACGCTAGGGTTCTAGAATCTATGCTGAAATCATGGCTACAGGTTAAAAACAATCCTGATTATAATAAAGAAATCTCAATATTTTGTAAAGTCAACCAGGCAAAGCAGGGGCGGGTTGCTAGTTCCAAATTAACCTTTTAATAATTTCGTCTATTATCGTACAAACATACTTCTTTCATGTTCACTTAAAGAGTAATTTGTTAAAAGCCAAGGGTTTTATCGAAACGATCAATATGTTATGCTTATACAGGAAAAGTTGCTGAAATGTTCGGCGTGTTTTAATATGGAGGGACGCCTGTTTACAGGGGGAAATTGAAAAAAAACCTTTCGTGAATCATGATATATCGATGGTTTTATGTACGATGGTGTGATAGCATCGACTGGTAGGGTTATGATCGTTTTAATAATGGAATTATGGAAAAAGCTTCCATTATTTTGATGTCATTCTTTATCTGCGGCTTTTCGGGGCTTTGTTTGTAACCATTTTTATATATATTTGAAAATATTGTAGGACAATGCAAATATTATTTTGAGTACCCAGGATTTTGTAATAATATCTTGATTTAAAAGAGTGTCCTTGGAGTTTCTTGCCCGTTCTTCTCCAAAGAGTTACGTTTTGGAATGGGCAACTAGCTTCACTTTCTGACTAACTGACCGACTATTTAAAATGTTGACAATTCAGAAGTGCCTGAAATGGTTTAATTGAAATAAATGATTTGAGTTTGAGTTTATGAGAATTCTTTTTGACGGTTAGATTAGAGATTCGAACGAAGGATCAAATCCTTCTTTCAAATCTCTAATCTTCTTTATAATCTATCCTTTTGATCTTAAGTACGCAACCCTAAAAAAATTAAAAGAAAAATAAACTTTTTATAAACAAGCTTTTATTACTTGTTAATAATAAGAACTAAAAAAATAAAAATAATTTAAACCTGATAAGAAAAATACCATTATTACTGGTACCTACATTGCAAACTTTAACGATAATGAACCTTCTTCGTCTACGTCACAATACTCCCATATCGTACATACCTAATTATATATTTTTTATTAAACCCTAAAACTTTACACCTTGTATTAAGTCTTTGCGTTTTTATCACAGACCTAATTTTTTATAAATAAAAGTGTGTTACATTGTGATTCACCTGCTTAGCCTTTTCCCAACTATGTTGGGGTCGGCTTCCAGTCTAACCGGATGTAGCTGAATACCAGTATTTTACATGGAGCGACTGCCTATCTGACCTCCACAACCCAGTTACTGGGTAATACGATACCCCTTGGTAAGACTGGTTGTCAGACTTTCGGGCTTCTGACTACCCGTAACGAATGTCAAAGATCCACGAATGACAGCCGGGACCAACGGCTTAACGTGCTTTCCGAGGCACGGAGGGGTCTCGGTATGTAAAGATAAAAATAGTGAAGGGTGGATCAAATTTAACTTGCAAGATTTGATTACAGACAAACATCGGGACAGGTGAAACTAAATAAAAGCTTGTAAAATGGAACAGAATTTCTTCTCCATACGAAAACTACCTTTTGGAAGGGCGAATAGAATAAATTCTATTTTAATGTAATTTTGACGTTGAAGAGTGTCTTTTATTTGCCTTATGAAATAAACGTTTTGTTTAAAAAAAAAAAAAACACAAAAACAAACAGCTATAATCTAAACATGTCCCTAAACAAAATAAATGCATGCTTGCTTGAAGGCGGGAGCACACAGGCGTACTCACTTATGGAACTAGTTTCTTAAAGGGCCTCAGTTGCCCTCAACGCTAGTCGCTCGAGCAACAGAATTAGAAGCAACTCGACCGGTCTCCACGTCCGCATCGCTCAAGTGGGGGACGTGTGTGCTAGCATTTACGTTATTAAAATTATGTATGTTGTTGTTGTTGTTGTGTACTCTGTACTGGTCTGGAGTTTACTGTATGGAGAAAGTTCTCTTTATTAAAATTTGCAGCTGCAAGTAAAATAGTGTTTTGGATGAAGAAAATATTAGATATGTACTGTAGCTAGCCTGTTTAATTCGTAGTAGAAAAGCCACTATCTTATTTGGATCTTGGTTAGAATGGATTTCTTGTGCTTATCGCGACAGTGCACATCTTGACCTTTTTATGCTTACGTTGGCAGTGAAACCTATAACAAAAAAACTTGAGTGGTGTCAAGGGACACCCGGATGGAACGAAGTTCAAAGAGAGAGAGAGAGAGACAGACAGAGAAACACGCGCACGCCGCACGGCTTACAACTACCTATAGCAAAAAGTGTCGTTCCAACTTTTGGTCTTAATTTTTTCCGTCTAGCCCCCTTTCGCAACGCACGATAAGGAACTTCGTTATTAATATACAAAAATATTTTTTATTGATTTACAGAAAACAGGGTGTTAGAGTTTGATCACTATCATGCTCCGCTGGACTCCTATTTGGTGTAACCTTGATATGTGCACTGCACTTTGTATGTTATTTCTTGAATTATGTTTTTCATTCATTTTTTGTAATTTGTTCTAATTGAATTGTGTTTTTGTGTGTTGTGCTACGTCTTTTGTGTCCACTAAATAAATGTTTTATCTATTTATCTACTATAGTTTATCGACAAAACTTATCTTTGCTTGCAAAACTTTTGTTTCGAGTATACAACGGCTTGGTACTGGGGCCGAATTATAAAGTGTTAAAGTCATTATTATCCGTTGCAAAAAAGAGATGGTACCATCCGTACTGTAAAGGTCGATCTCTCTTTCACACTGGAACACTCATGGTTCTAAAACGTCATAATACGCCCTCTGGTGCCGTATTATGGCGGTTTATTGCCATCATGCTTGTAGTGTAAGAGAGAGACGGAGCTATGCACCATCTCTTTTTCGGACTGGAATCATGATGGCATTAATACTTCGTACTAGGCCCCTGGACAGTTTAAAAACAATCTTCCACTGTCTCCCCCCACAATTTCACCACCACAACATAAACGTCAGTGGCTTACGATATCACAGTACGAAATACCTTTTCTTTAAGAGAGAACAATAAATATTAAAGCTTACCTCTGACGGTTTATCGCGCATAAGGCTGGAACCGTGAAAAACGGATAAATGTGGAATCCTCGCAAATCCCGTTGCCTGGAAAGTTTTGGAACGATACTTGTGTGTACCGGGCTTATGTCGTGTGGTTGAAGTCTTGATCTGTACTCAGGGCTGGCGACATTAATATTTATTATTTTATTTGTTAGGTACACCAACGACCTATTCAATAGAAACATTAACATAATAAAAAATAACATAAGCATTGAGTTATGGTGAATTAGTCATTTACAGGCGTACAGTCACGAGCACCAATATGTCAATACTTGGCAGCTTTCAATTGCGATTTTTCGTGAAATATCGAATGCAACGTTGAAATACGACACATTACCTAAACCTATGTGTTCGAAAATACTATGTTCGTAACTACATAAAATTTCATTAAAAAATAAAGGAGTAAATCGCTTTTGTATAAAGCCAAGTGTATACATACTTATGCTCGTGACTGTACACAGTACTTACGTAAAAAAATAGCTTCTTAAATATTACGTTTTTACAAGATTTTTTATTCGTAGTGAAGATAGAAAAAATAATTAGAAACAAAAAACAAAACATTAAGTAAGACACAAAATCATAATCGAAAAAAGAATCAAAAACTAAAATCAAAATTAAAACATTAAGATTAAAATTAAAAAATAAACAGTACAATTGATATTTAAAATTCAAAACGGTAGAACGAGATAACAAGTGCAATAAAAGAACATTCCAAAATTGTTATAGTGGCAGGTACATACCTATGGCAAAAAACCAAAAAAAATGTATTAAAAAGAAATATATACTACCCCGTTGGTCTAGCAGTCGCAAGAGCTACTGCTCAGCATGAGGTCCTGAGTTTGATTCCCGGGCCGGCAAAGTTATTGGATTTTCTAGATTTGTGCCCAGTTAATGGTGTTAGGCTCGCTCCCTATTACACGGGACTTTAACATAACTGGCGAAATGTGGTTGTCCCATAGATATACTCTACAATTACCACTACTTAACATCAACTAAACAAATATACAACGACACTAAGATATACAACATACAACAACTATACATACTCAAAACATGCATTTTAATAAGAAAAATTATATCACAGGAAACCCACTCTCGACTTACTTTAAAAAAAAGAAATCACGGATACCACACCCGAAATCGCAACAAGTTAGAACTCAGGCCACCCAGAACCAATTACGGGAGGAAAAACATTTGTTATTACGTAATTTGTGTGTGGCATAGTTGGACCTCTGCTTAACCCTTTGGGGGATACAGCCGTGATGTTATGTTATGTATTTAAAAGAAAGAAAGAAAAGTATTTATTGCGACTCGTACAGGAAGATCATAAAACTAAACAAAACTAAACGCAATCGAAAATAACAAAAACCCAAATTACATATATAAAAAAAAGGTTACAAAAAGAAAAATGAAACAGAAAGTATTATACGAGGCCAAAAGGCCACTTTCGCTAAAACAAAAAAAAAAAAAAATGTTTAGGATCCATTTTCTCGCCACTGGCAGCCCTGCCAATAGAGTCGTGTTCTCACTAGCGGATGCCGCGTTTATATGCGTTGATAGCACGCAGTAACGCAAATGATGCCGCGATACGTACTCTAGTTGGTAATGCCACAGATACTGATCAATATATCTGTACTGAAACTAAGTTCACGAAGCTGTAGAGGCAGAACTAAGTACATTTGTACCGAAGAAGAGAGAAGGCAGCCATGCGGCACTGTTGACTCCATCTATAAATATCATCAGGTGAGATAGTGTGAGTGTAGATGATAAAAAATAACTTTAACTAGAACTAGAGAAAAACTTATTTTGCTTAAACGCAGTTTACGCGTGGATGTTCCGACGCGCAAACTGAAGCCGTGAATTCAGCACATGATTCTAAGCCCCCCCAGTGAAGAAAGTATTGTAAGAGATCCAAAAAAAAAAACAGCTGTTTTATTAAAAAGTGCGCGTGAAACCTACGCGGTCAAAATGTATAGAACAGCATATTTTTTAACTCATGAAAAATTTCTACACACAGCTACAGACTGCGCGTCGATGTTACTGCCACCCTGTATATTATATTTCATTAAACACCACAAAAATACATTACAAAAAATAAATCAAACACTAGGTATAAAATATACAATGGAAGGCCTTTTCGCTTTCTGCGATCTCATCCAGGCAACCTTATAATTTTACTTTTATAAAACAATATTGTTAGGCATAAAACAATCAGAGTAGAACATAATTAATTTGTGAAAACGTAATTATAATTAGATTCTTAAGACAAATGAATTAGTTGTTCATCGTCTTATCTTTTAATAATAAACGTTCTAAAAGAGAGTTTTTCTTTATCAAGTAGACGGAAAATCTAGTTTGTTCAAAAACTTAGCTGAATTATTGAAATTACGATGTTTCTTCATCTAAAATAAGAAATACAAAAAAAAAAACATAAAGAAAATAAAAGTATCGCAGTTTTGCTACGGCGTAGTTGAAAGGACGGGGTCTCTGCTACGCGGCTACGCTTGCTACGGCGCGGCGGCGTAGCAAAAGCTCTTTGTTGTGTGTAGTGGACGTGTATTGTGTCTGTTCATAAATAATTTGAATAATAACGGTCACTTTCAGTTATGTTATAATTAGGAAAGGATACTTTATGTGTGTTTTTACCTACTAATGAGCACGTCACCACTTTGTTTTGCAAAATGATATGAAAATTCTGTTTTCTGAAGAGGATTTGTAATACTTAGTTAAAAGGGTTTTCGTTAACGTGTAGTGAAGCTATGGATCTGTAAATGTTCTCTGTTTTTTTCAGTCCGTTTTTATGTTATTGGGTGACAAATAAGCAGACGGCACGCCTGATGCTTAGCGCCAAGAGAAACGTGACGTGACGTCAAGTTTAACGTGTTAAAATATTTTTATAAACCTTTTTACGGAAATAAAATATCATGAAGTAATATAAATCTATGTGCTTCGTCTTGACAATGAAATGGTCTCAGTCGTCTTACGGCTCGCTGCAGACAGACGCGACGCAACGGTGCGACGCGATTCTGATAGAAAATTCCCATGAAGTTTTCATAGAAATTGTTACACTAGAGCCGCGTCGCGCTGTCGCTTTGCACCTGTCTGTGGGACCCTTTACAGAAGGCGTATAGTCTTTAGTTTCAGTTAGTACAAAAGTCAGTCGAAACAAGTATCAACCTATCTCTAGAATCTAATGATCTTCACTGTCTTGATTTTATAGCCGTTTTTTTCAGGCTATCTTTTCTAAAGTTCGACACAGCGAGGCCGTTATTAGGATTAATGGCTCTGACTCTGCTATCTTCGGCGCATTCATTGTTCACTAACAAATCGCTGTTAGCACCTCTGGCGCTATTGTCGACCTTAAGCGATCAATGACGGAGAGACGGAGTTCTTTTTGTGTATGTGAGTGGTTCATGATGCTGCGAATTATGTGAGAACGTACCTTTAATAATCGTAGGTACCTCTAGAATTACTTTTGTAATATGTTTGTAAAAGCATATGTTACGTGGTTCAAACATCCAAAGTAAATGTGAACCATCATCTCCCAAGTAGGATAATACGATACCTCTTGGTAAGACTGGTTGTCAGACTTTCGGGCTTCTGACTACACTGTCAAGGATCCATGAATGCCAGCCGGGACCAACAGCTTAACGTGCTTTCCGAGGCACGGAGGGGTCTCGGTATGTAAAGATGGTCACCCATCCACAGATCAACCGCGGCAAGCGTAGCTTAACCTGATCGATCGACCTGTGCAGCTGTTATTATAATATTTACCCACTGGCCCCTCTATTCAAATGTGGACCAAATAATTTGAATTTAGGTATGTCTCTTGACTCGCAGTAAGGCGCCACTTCACAGCAGTCTAAGACTAAGCTGCACATTTAATGGACAGCTGTGTATGTGTTAAAGTACAGGTGTGTATGTGTCAAAGTACAACTGTGTATGTGTTAAAGTACAGCTTTGTATGTGTTAAAGTACAGCTTTGTATGTGTTAAAGTACAGCTGTGTATGTGTTAAAGTACAGTTGTGTATGTGTTAAAGTACAGCTGTGTATGTGTTAAAGTACATCTGTGTAGCTTCGCCTTGTATCAAAATGTAGGCGCGATGGTCCACTGCGAACCACGGTCACGCTACGCACGGATGCAAGGCTAGCAAATAAACGAACGGCGCGGCGCGGTAAAACTCTCCGCGCAAATCCTATGTAGCCGACGACGTCAAAAGAGTTTTCAAGGGGTTTCATTATTTTAGTGGCACATAATAATAGTTGTCGATGAAAACTGTTACTTAATTTGTCACTGAGAGTGAAATAAATTGTTTTTGACGATCATGACCTACATTCATGTAACTGTTATTGAATCGGCTCCTTGTTGGTTTTGCAATCCACGTATATTCTACCAACCCTTGATTATTATAATATTCGGATATTTTAGAGCATCTGGAAAACAAGAAATACCGAATATCTGGCCAGTTAGCAACCGGGCCTTCAGAACAAACTAGAACAGACCACTAAGCAGTTGTAGCAACTCTTCTAACTAACCCTAATTAACTTAAATAATATGCTGTTGGTAGTGGATTCGGAAAACTAGTTCAAACTAATAAATAGGAATCTCTGCACACTGCAACTTTTAATCAGCAGAGAATCCTAGCTGTAGCAATGTTGCTTTGTTTTGTATTTATGCTCTTTGTTGATTTTCAGCTCTAAATTGATAGCCGTTAGATGAATCTTGTGCTAAATAAATCTCCTCATCTTGCTCTCTCTCTCTCCTTTCTTCTTTGATGGATTTCTTCTTTGGTGGAAGATTTTGTTTGAAGAATTATTGAAAGAATGAAAATAACTTGAATGTTACGATATGAGATGTTTATCTTTACCACCAGCCTGTGTAATAGTCACCAGACCTCAGTTACGTCCAAGAACAGCTTCGAGGCTTTTAAGGACTGTTTGCGCTCGAACTGTTAGGAGATGGGAAGAACGTGGCCTGAAACCTCATAATCCAGCCAATGGTCCCAAACTGACACGAGGTCACAGAATGACGCACGCACCTACAGTTTGCACGCGAATGACGTGTGCTATGTTCTTTTTACGGATGAAGCCAAGATTATGCTGTATTAGAGAGACGTCACGGCGCTCTCACCTACCGCCTGACGCAGGTCCTCTCCGGACACGGATGTTTCGGGAGGTTCCTGCACATCATCAGGCGGGAGGAGACGCCCGGGTGTCACCACTGTCAGGATCGCCCAGAGGATACGGTGGAGCATACGGTGGAGGTCTGCCCTGCTTGGGCAGAGCACCGCCGTGTCCTCGTAGAGGCGATTGGCAGCGGCGGCGACCTCTCGCGTCCGGCCCTGGTTCAAGCCATGGTCCGGGGTGAGAGGGAGTGGGAGGCAGTCACCTCCTTCTGCGAAGCAGTCATGCTAGCGAAGGAGGTGGCGGGGTGGGCGAGGGAACGCGCCTTGCGCACCTCACGCCTCAGCCGCCGCGGGAGACGCTCCGGGCGTCGGGAGCCGCGTGACGACTCCCGGCCACCGTAGGCGCGGGCCTGCGGGCGGAGAGTAATGGGTAGCTCTCCGTCCGATCAGGACTAGGCCCGTGCCGGACGGCGTGTTCGTGTTCCACGCGCGCCTCAAAGAGATGTCAGCAAAGTGACGGGGCCCCACAGGGCCGAAGCCTGCCAGGGTAGCGGGAACATCCGAAAGGGTTTACCGCTGCCCTGGAACATAAAGGGCTAAGGAAGGAACACGGGTGGGTTTTAGTCAGTAAAAGTCTGACACTCCCTCCTGCTCCACCCAGAGCGGGAGGAGTCATTTGATGATTTCCCATCCTCAAAAAAAAAAAAAAAAGCCAAGATTATGCTGTATGGCAATACTAGTACATGCTAGTATACTAGTGGAACTACTACTATGAGTGAACTAGCGGACTTAGCAGAAGTCTTGCCCGAACAGAGTCAGTGAAAAAAAAGGAATTTCTGTACTACAGGTTTCTACTCTGTTCAGCAGAACACATAACAAAAAACACACACACACAAAAAAAATACACACAGCCAACCACCAACAGCAACCTCCTCCTTTTTTGAAGTCGGTTGAAAAGCATTTCAACCGACTTCAAAAAAGGAGGAGGTTCTTAATTCGACTGTATTTTTTTATGTTTGTTACTTCAGAACTGCGTTATTTATAAGCCAATTTTCAAATTATTTTTTTATGTGAAAGGTATACTTTCAGATTAGCCTCATAGAAAAAAATCGGTTCTGAAGTTTGGTTTAAACCAAAATTACGGATAAAGTAAATAAAATTGCGTCGTTTGCTTTTCACAACTAAAAAGTGAAAAAAAAAAACTTTTTGACAAAACAAAACAAACGACTTCCATAAAAACACTACAAAGTGAAAAATAACTTTAGTTTCGGAAGTCGGTGGTGCAAAACGAAATACAAAAACCAAAGACACCGACTTCTCTGCTCTCGTTGGGCAGCTGCCCATCGAGGTTGGTCGAGGCTCTTGGCTATTAACCCATTGGCTGTCACGACTATCGGCACAATGATCGCTGAGTCCACATCCCACATGTCGACAACCTCGTGAGCCAAGTCAATATTGATTAATTAATACTACTATAATATTAACTACTATTATATTATTTATTGAAATTAGGAATTTATAATACTGAGGTCGAAGCAAATGTAAGCACATTAAATTCTTAAAAGTGTACATAATTTGACTTAGTGTGACGAAAGATACGCGTCGACGTTACCTATGTCGTCGACACGTGACGCTCGTGTGTATGCACACTTACACTATCGAGGTACCTGTATTTACTTTAGTAGTTTATCAGCCATCTTGTTACCATAACACAAGCATTGAGTTGCTTAGCTTGGGACTAGATGGCGCTGTGTGAAATGTCCAGGGATATTATTATTATTATTATTATTATTACTTCGTACGGTATGTCTTTATGGGACCTACGAAACGATATCAGCCATTCTTTTCCACAATAAAGAGCTAGATCGCTATAATGTACAATGTCTGCTAATATCAAACAGTTCTACAGAGTGACTTCGAAATAAAGCCGGGATTAACCAAGTTTAGAATGGCATTGCCATGTTCGGATCCAGTCGGATCCCGGGCTCGTGGCTCGTGGCTGGTGGATCAGGGGCTAAGTAAGTTATTTTACACGATGCTGTCTGAACTGATTGGACGGATTAGCGAGGTCAATTGTTTCGACCGTTCGCTCGCTAGTTTTGGTCAGTGGCGGTAATGGAGTTCGGTGAATCTTTTATTAATACTCCTTAATGGATTGGACGTGTGTGTAGTGAAGTCAGACTCACATGGTTCTGATATAAACCTTAGTGCAATTTTGGCTTATCAGTCGATTCGCACGAATTTACTCACCCGAAACGGGTGAATCGTCACTTTTAAATATATTTAGTTTTTATATAGGCGACTCGCATGAAGTTAATTTATTTGTGGGTGAGTCGTCAACTTCAGAAATATGTATAGGCAATTGATACAATAAAACATAGAAAAAAGGACACTAGCGCACAGAAGTGATAAGTTAAATATTATAAAACGTGTACTTTTTTCTTAACTTCATTGCATAAAACTCAAAATGTGACAATTGCCTAATACAAATGTCTGAAGTTGCTCTCTTCCTTCATATCGTTCCTCACACAATCCATCTTTTCTTTGGCCTTGCTCTCGCCCTCCATCCATCAACATTTATTTCCAGTCTTTTAGTCACATGCGTTCCGTCCATCCTTATCACATGCCACCAAGCCAAACTAACCTTCCAATTTTCTGTTACTGGTGCCACTTTAAAAAGGCATCATCTCAACATCTGCGTAGCCTTTTCCCAACCAAGTTGGGGTCGGCTTCCATTGTAACCGGATGCAGCCGAATACCAGCATTTTACATGAACCAACTGCCTATCTGACCTCTTCAACCCAGTTTTGGGTAATACGATACCCCTTGGTAAGACTGGTTGTCGGACTCTCGGGCTTCTGACGACCCGCAACAACTGCCAAAGATTCACGAATGACTGCCGGGCTTAACGTGCTTTCCGAGGCGCGGAGGGATCTTGATATGTAAAGATGATCACCCCTCCACGGACCAAACGCGGCAAGAGTAACTTAACCTGATCGATCGACCCCCAACTTAGCCTATCAAAGATTGCTGGACATAGGCCTCTCCCAGACTGCGCCATAACACCCTGTCCCCTGCCTTCCGCATCCAGTCTACTCCAGCTACCTTCGTCTAAAATACTACTTCGTCCCAGCTACCTTGTCCGTCCATCTAGTCATCAATCGTCCCGCGCGTCTGTTATTACTTAGCCACAAGCCCCTCGCGAACCCCAATTTAAAAATGTAAAGGACTCTTAATCAATTATTTTTTGATTAAGAAGCAATTCTCGTCTATCTCCATGAATTAATCATAATGAACGTGGCTGAATTTCCTTTTAAAAAATTAATTAGTTCCTCCCCAAGTTATAATGAGAATACATTCCCTTTATACTGTTGCCTGTTTATTTAATAAATAAGGCTTTGTTGGTATGCGAGCGTGGGTAAGGAAGACAGAAGTATAATTCGAAAAAAAAAAGATATTGCTGGCAAAAGTAATAACTGATCCTAACAACAATGGCGAGCATAGATGCGGTGCTAATCATGGACATAGAATTAAAACAATCATGTGTTTTTGTAACTTTTATGGAAAACTATAGCCGCGATCCTGAGTTTTTAATGTTCATAAAGGACAATTTGGCTATGTGATCTAGCTCCGCTGTATTTTTCTTTCTGATTTTTACATATTGAGACTCTTTTGTTTTGCGTATGAAATTCTAACCAAAAGCTGGTCAGCAGTTTTGTTCCCCATCTATCTTGTGAGGAAAGGAAGGTCTAAAATCCTGTACAATTCAATGAATTTAAAAACACTTTAGCAATAAGCTTTAGCACTTTAGCTATATTGAGTACTGTGTTAATGCCTGCGAGTTATTAAACCGCAGAGCGCAATCACTAAATTGCCCAACTTTTGGCAATCCCTAGATTAGCAATAGAGTGATTGACATCTAACTTATCTCGTTACTTTAAAATATTGTTATTATTTCATTTTATAATGTTCGGAAAACTAACAACTAGCATACTTAAAATGGTTGCAAAAAATATAACATTGAAGACTATTTCGCTGATAAATATCGGGGTGATTGGGGTCAAGCGCTTGGTAACTAAAAAAAATCGTTTCTTTGAGAAAGTTGTTTGTTATGATAAGTACAATCATGTGTTTAAGTATCGTTCACTAATTACCAATCACCGTATATTGTTACTAAAAATCCGAGAAACACTAATATTGAATATTTCTGTCACCGTATAATTATGAACATCGTTAGTTAATAAATAATTTATCTCGCCAGATTATAAACTATCGAAAAATTGTGAACTGCAACAAACCATTTACAATTTAACGCATTATTTTTCAATAGATAAAATCTAAAGTGAATACTTTTATTTATTTTTATTTATTTATTAAAAACCAACTTTATATTAACAGTTTGCGTTAAATGTAAGATGTGGATAGAAGTGAGCACCCAGATCGCGAACGGTTAAGATGCGTTTCAGGGGCTCATTATTCATAGTGTAGATGTTGTGTGGTCATGACCGTGCATTTACTAATGTTTAGGTTGAGGTTGTTGATAGTGCTCCAAGTGTGAATGTTGTGGATGTCGAGTTGAAGTGCGGCCGTATCACTGGAGCTAGCTACTGATAGAGCAACTTTGACATCATCAGCATACATTAAGACTGTGGAGTGTTTTACATATGTAGGAAGATCATTAACTACTATTAGAAAAAGAAGGGGCCCGAGGTTAGTGCCCTGCCCTATGCCAGAAGCGACCGAGTAGTGCTCCGATTTGGCATTTTTGTATATTGTACTTACAATACGTTATATTGTAAGCAGTGTGGTACAGTTCACAATGTATAAGATCTCACGAGATAGATTATGAGCTAACGTTGTTCACAATCAAAATCATATTATTATCTTATGTGCATAAATATGTAATAATCATCGGTATTTATGAGCCTTCTCAACTTATCTTCAACATGGTACGTGTATGTACAAAAGAGTTAATTCTGTTCCTTATTCCTTAGCACAGTAAATAATTTAGTCTCGGGGACACCATAATTTTGTGGAAGCGATTATGTCGTCACGTCCTGACGCACCATGAGCGCCATACATTTATTATAACATATCTTTGTCTTCCGGTCCATGGGTTTAATGAGTTTTTTAAGTGGAATTACTCGTTGGGGAATTTTTTGGAGTATCCTCATTCCTCGTTTTAAAGCCAATGTTTGTTTGGTTTTGATTGTATTTTAAGTTTGTAAACAATGAGATGATGTGAGTATCTGCTTAGTAGAAATGCTTTACACTTAGACTAACATAGACATCATGACCTAGTTTTCTCAGATTCCTAGATGGCTCAGTGGTAGTGGCCCCGACTTACGCGTTGTACGTCGTGAGTGCGAACCGAACCAGGCGCTTTACGTTGTGTACAAACGGCTACACGTCAAGCTATACAAAACCAGTTTGTCTTGGCCTCACTTTGTATGATATTTTCTCACAATGAACGGTCAGCTAATACTGGTTTTGCATAGCTTGATGTGTAGCCGTGTGTACAAACTCAAACTATTTATTTCAAATAAACCAATTACAGGCACTTTTAAATTGTCAAGGTCGGTCAGTCAAAAATATGAAGCTAGTTGCCCATTCCAAAGCGTAATAGGTACCTATGGAGAAGAACGGGCAAGTAATTCCATGGACACTCTTTTAAATCATAATAATATTGTTACAAAGTATTGGTTACATCATTCATGTTCCAAATTATGCATGTGAGAACGATGCAGAACGTTAAAAGCGTCCGTAATGAAAAGATAAAAAGAAACAATTCATATATTAAATTAAATCAAAATAAGCCATGTCAGTAAAGAGTTGACCAGTCCCTACTGACGGCGCTCGTTCACGAACATGACGCATAGATTAGCTCCATTCAGCTCAACCATTTTGAAGGGAGCTAAATGATCCAACACATGCGCCACTATCAGCGAGACATTAGAGTGAGTATGACATACTCTCAGCCGCCAAGGCACATTCAAGTCAATGAAAGACGTACCCAGTAAATGGTAGCTTTATAGTATGTACATAGTACTCACATACGTTCTATGCAATTATACAATACTAGGAGATTGAATTTATATAATGCAAAAATAGTATTTTAAAATATTCAGCAGCTCCAACAGTATGTAGGTAGGGTAGGCGTGTGTGAAGTATTTTCAAATACTAATCAATTTATTTATGCGTCCTGTGGAGCAGGACCAGCGTCCCGAGCACCAATATGTCAACACTTGGCAACTTTCAATTGCGATTTTTTCGTGAAATAACGAATGCAACGTTGAAATACGACACATTAAATAAACCTATGGGCTCGAAAATGCTATGTTCGTAACAACATAAAATTTCATTAAACAATAAATGAGTAAATCGCTTTTGAATAAAGCCGAGTGTATACATACTTTTGTTCGTGACTGTACCTAATTTATTTTATCAAAACGGTAAAACATCGTGAGTGAAGTCCTAGAACCAAAAATTCGAAGACATGTGACGTTAACCAACCCGCACTGGACCCGTGTGGAGGATTACAGCCCACTCCCTTTCACAGGGCAGAGGTCTGTGTCCCAGCAGTGGGAATGCCACAGGCTGATAATGCTTATGCTTCTGCCTTCTTGATATACGGGAATACGTGTTACAATTAGATTCATATTTGATTACAGACCAAAAAATATAATAATAACTTGTAGCGTTATATGAACTCCTAGTCCCTAAAGATCTCTATAGCGGGCTGTCACTTATGTGGCAACCTGTCAAGAGGTCTGACAGGTTGTCATGGGTGACACGAGCTTGCCAAGTGCAAGAGCACACATTGGCACGTTGTGTTGTTCAAATTTATGGCAAAAATGTAAAAGTTAAGCTCTCAAGGTAAGCCTTTCAAAAAGCTGACTCACTCTGACCACAAACTTTAAATAACATGATTAATTATTGACAACACGGTTAGCGCAGTGGCTGAGCGATCGGACTGCTGCGCTGCGTGTCGCGGGTTCGATTCCCGCACAGAACAAATATTTGTAAGTCCTACATGTATTTGTTCTGAGTCTGGGTGTTTTTCTATCTATAATATGTATGTATTTAGAAAAAAAAAATGTATATAAGTAGTTTATCAGCCATCTTGTTACCATAACACAAGCATTAGGTTGCTTAGCTTGGGACTAGATGGCGCTGTGTGAAATGTCCAGGGATATTATTATTATTATTTTTTCAGATTATCCAGTCTCTTCAACCAGCCATTCTGTAATATAAAGACACCCACGGAATCTGACACGGAGAAAACTATACTTTCAAGGAAAACACACGCCACAGATCAAAAAATCAATCAGCTTTTTCCCAACTAAGTTGGGGTCGGCTTCCAGTCTAACCGGATGCAGCTGAATACCAGTATTTTACATGGAGCGACTGCTTATCTGACCTCCACAACCCAGTTACCTACTGGGTAACCTTGTACGCCTTAGTAAAGCCATCGGCACATTACTGTGTTGTGTTGTGTCGTGACGCGGAATACACCAATCAAACGTATCTGTATAGAGCTACGTCAAATCACAACGAGTTTTGATTGGTTAAAACTGCGTCAGAAGGCGACACAACACACCCCGACACAATAATGTGAACCTAGCTTAAGACTGGTTGTCTGACTTTCGTGCTTCTGATAACCCGTAAAGACTGTCAAAGATCCAAGAATGACAGCCGGGACCAACGGATTAACTTGCTTTCCGAGGCGCGGAGGGGTTTCGGTATGTAAAGATGGTCACCCATCCATGGACCGACCATGGCAAGCGTAGCTTAACCTGATCGATCGACCTGTGCGGCTGTTACTAATAAGCCGCGAACCCCTTATCTAGCCACGAGCCGCTCGTGTGTATGCACACTAAAAAAAACCATCACACACCAAAACTGCATCACAAATCACACACTCCCTCACTCCTGAGTAACGGCTGTAGCCGGTCAGTGCGCTTATTGGCGGCGGCCGAAATTACAGCCGTATCGCACATTAGTCAGGGCCGGACAAAGGACGGATCGGCCGACGCTTGTAATTTGTCTGCGACGGTGGGCAGCCTGGTAAATAACTATATGTGGCAGTCACATTGTGGTTTAGCCGGGGTGTTTGGGTAATTAGTGGGTTCAGGTAGAATTTTAGTTATACGTGAAGATGCTGAGTTTATGTTACTAACAAACTTATGGACAAAGTCTGAAATAAATTACTTATTATATTATTATTATTATATTATCAATTATACTTTAAATACTAAATGAGAACACAATGCAAAACAAATCATTAAATGCGTTTAGCGTTTAACATATTTAAAAAGTTCTTTTTTTTAGCCTACATTGTGTCCCACTGCTGGGCAAAGGCCTCCTCTTGTTTCTTCCAAACCTCCCTGTCTTGAGGGATCTCTGGAATTTGGCCCTGCAAATTGTTACCACATTGTCGCATGACCTTCGTCATGGTGTACTTCGACGGTGATGTCCTCACTCAGGCGTCAAAACGTTCTTAATAATTGTTTTTTATTTTAATTTAAATATATTTATAATTTAATTATGTATTCAGAGCATGTGTACTTGATAATGTGTAAGCTGTGGTTACCTGTAATTGAGTATGCATTACAGGATAATGTATAATAATACAAGTTATATAATGGTTAAAGATAATTGTAATGTATCTCGTTGGTAATCCTTAAATAAATAAATAATGGGAAAAAACATTGTTCAGTCTCTGTCATCTTCAAAGTTTACGATGGACAGAAACAGATACATGTTTCAAATACGTTTAACGCTAAACGTATTGATTTATTGTGAAAGCGGGACTAAATATTTGAATTGCCTGGAATTTAGATGAAATTATAAATCAAAAGCAACTCCTTTAAGTGAACTAATGCAACGCTATCAAGTACTAGCTGTAAACCTGTCAAATTTCACATAACCGTAAAGTCAACTCTCGAAGCATTTAACTTCACAACCAATGACACCGCTTGAGTATCAAGCTGTCAATTTGGTACAATAATTAATGTTGCACACAGTCATAAAACAGGTTCCTCATGAGACTACGTGTGTATAGTGTATACACACGAGTGGCACGCGGAAACAACGTACCGCTTGTGTTATGTGTATTAGAACTGTGTGGCGTCGAAGTGATTTAAAAGTATGTGATTGTAAATTATACCAAACATTTACTACTAGTACAGCTGCCATATAGCTGCGAACTCCGTTCATTAGTATTGAATTTCTGATTTTGATCATCTACTTTTGCTGTTGACTGTACGTTGATCGTACACGAGCGGCATGTTGTCTGACAACTGCAGTTGACTGTTCGTGGGTCAATCAATCTGCCTACTTTTCCTAACTACATATGTTCGGGTCGGCTTCCAGTCTAACCGGATGCAGCTGAATACCAGTATTTTACATGGAGCGACAGCCTATTGGACATCCAAAACCCAGTTATTAGGTAACACGATACCCTTTGGTAAGACTGGTTGTCAGACTTTCGGCCTTCTGACTACCCGTAGCTACTGTCAAAGCTCTACGGTTGACAGCTGGGATCAACGGCTTCACGTGCTTGCACGGAGGGGTCTTGATATGTAAAGATGGTCACCCATCCACGGACCGACCGTGGCTAGCGTAGCTTAACCTGATCGATTGACCCAAGCAGCTGTTATTACTTGGCCACAAGCCGTGACGCTCGTCTGTATGCACACTAAACTAGCACAGAATTTGTCCCTTTGGTGTCCAAAGATTCATCATTAATTTTTTGCTTATTATTACAATAAAATACCAGTAGACGTATTACATTATCTCCCGATACTTAGAACATTGTGATGAAACTCTACGAAGACTACAACGCTTGTGTATCAAGCTGTCAATTTGCTTCATATCATTAATGTTTCATAAACACATAAAGCGGGTTTCCCAAGGGAGAGAAACTTGGCTCGTTTTGCCGCCGTGTGGCGTTGTCTCTTATCTGAATAAGCCATTATGTGTGAGTATGATAATTAATATGAAAACGTTGGTTGCCACTTTGTGGGCAAAAGAAAGGTATTTCCGTTTTGGTTTGCGTGGGATGAATTGAATAATAAATAGAGTTATGTTGTCGTTAGTTATGTTTTTACAAACGTCGTGCTAGGCCCGCACGAACGCACGGATTAAACACAACGTAAATTTTAAAATTGAAAATACCCGCACATAATATTTACTTATTGTTAAGACTATTCATATTTATCATGGGCGATTTTGACATTCATACTAATTGTGCTTGTCACAAACAAAGTAACCAAAATGCTATAGGTTAGTTTTATTTTCGCGTCCGTGCTAGTGCCTAGGTTCAATAGTGAAATGGTCCTGCGGTGACAAGCAAATTAACTGGCCGGTTTGTATGTCATTTTAAAAAAGTTCACTTTGTGCTTCTCTGTACAGACGCCAGCAGGTCAAGCTACCCGAAACTGTCAATTTTTCCCAATCAACTTTGAACCTTAATTCTGAATAGATAAAGTTGAAAATCTATTAAAGAAATTTGACAGATTGTAGTAGCTTGATGTGCTGGCGTCTGTACATATTTCTCCTGGTTCATAGGTGTTATATAAATATTTATTACGCCATAGAAATAAACCTGTAAGGCCTTTTGTTCATGACACGGTTTCTTTACAGTACGGTGCATAAACCGTGCTGTAGAAAAAATGTGTCTGTCAACAAGCTTCTATATAAATAAAATAAATAAATAAATATCCCTGGACATTTCACATAGCGCCATCTAGTCCCAAGCTAAGCAACCTAATGCTTGTGTTATGGTAACAAGATGGCTGATAAACTACTTATATATTTTTTTTTTTTGTAAATACTTTCATATTATAGATAGAAAAACACCCAGACTCGGAACAAATACATGTAGGTCATACAAATATTTGTTCCGTGCGGGAATCGAACCCGCGACACGCAGCGCAGCAGCCAATCGCTTAACCACTGCGCCAACCGTGCCGTCATATAATACTGATCCATACATTACTGACAAACCGTGCCTACACACGGCGTTTAACACGCGCCGAAGAAAAAAAACGTTTCCATCAACAAGCTTCCCTAGTGATCCATACAACACTGACGACTGTGATAATACACGGCGAATAAATCGTAGATTTTCACGACAAGAAAAACGTGTGAGTACAAGTACCTAGCTTAGAAGTCCGTCGTTGCGCCAACCATTGTTTTTGTTTTTAATACTCATATCAAACTTACGACCCGGTGGGTCCCGCTTAATGGCAAACGACATCGCGGCAGGGTCAGGTGGAGATGGCGGGATGAGCTGGACTCTTTTCATAAAGATTGGTCCTTGGCAGCTCTGGACAGACAGAGGTGGAAAAAGAGTAGGGAGGCCTTTGCTCAGCTGTGGCATCAGCAATTTTAATTTAAAGATGTTTTCTAATATGGATTATGGTTATGAAGGCCAATTCTCGTAATTTAAAACGTTCAAAATCTAGTCGCAGTTTCATCTCGGCGACAAACAAATGTCAAAAACTTGTCAAAATGTAGGGAAATTAGAGGTATTTTTGACAGATTGAGACTGAGATCAGACTGTGAAAGTTCTTAAAATTACGAGAATTGCCCCTCCCAAATAAATGAATTTTATTTTTTTAGTTAATTTTAAAGTGAGAAATTAACGGCTAAAAAAAAACACGGAATTTATTTATTATTTACTTTATTTACTTACTAGCTGCGCCCCGTGGTTTCACCCGCATAAGTTTCGATCCCGTGGGATATCGGGATAAAACTATGTGTGCCAAATTTCATCGAAATCCGTTCAGTAGTTTTTGCGTGAAAGAGTAACAACATCCATAGAAACTTTCACGTTTATAATATTAGTTGGTTTACGCTATACCCTTATTTATTCTTAGAATCAAACACAGAACACAAGGTTTACACTAACTATCCCTAAATCCAATATGGAGTTTAGAGCATTGATTCCCAGTTTAAATTAATATTGTGTTACAACGCTTATGAATACAAATCTCATTATAATTAGCAGATTTGGTGCTTCGTTCTCTTTACTGAACACAATACATTAGGTAGGTATTATATACATTATTCGGTAAATGGTCAGGAATTCGTAGAAATGGCTTGAAAGGAATTTTCGGTTCTAGGTTGTGTTAAAAGACTGGCTTCATTATCATACTAACTTGGTTTTAGATTCAAGGAAGGGGATGCAGGCAGGGGGTTATGAACCTTAGTCTGTGCTAATTAAAGTATTTTTTCTGTTTTTCAAAGAAATTAAACTTTACAAATTAAACTTTAGTTTATTTTATAAATATTGGGAAATCTATAGTACCTACTCAAAAAACAAACACGGTTGTACGAATAATCGGCGCGAATAAAGAATCCCGATAATCTCTATAAATATTAATTTCAATGCAGTCTCAACGAAAAAGTTTAAGCACCTTTGTGTCAGCTTGAAAAGCTTTTATTTACTTACACAGCGTAAACTATTTTCCGTATTCGCTTTGCCATTTTTTGAATTTTTGCGCTCATAATAGACCACACAGTCAGTCATGATCATCAGCCTATAGCAGTCCACTGCTGGCCTCTCCAATTGCACACCATTCAGCAAGATTCTCGGCAACTCTCATCCAACTGCAAACAGCCACCCTGCGAAGATCGTCACTCCACCAAACCTGAAGGAGTACTGTTATGTTTGTCGATTCAGAATCTCCACTCAAGAACACGTCAACCCTAATGGTCATCGATTCTACTGGTAATATGGCCGACCCATTGCCACTTCAGCTTGTATATTTTGTGAGCTATGTCAGCTATGTTAATAATAATAATAATATCCCTGGACATTTCACACAGCGCCATCTAGTCCCAAGCTAAGCAACCTAATGCTTGTGTTATGGTAAAAAGTTGGCTGATAAACTACTTATATACATTTTTTTTTTGAAATACATACATATTATAGATAGAAAAACACCCAGACTCGGAACAAATACATGTAGGTCATACAAATATTTGTTCCGTGCGGGAATCGAACCCGCGACACGCAGCGCAGCAGTCAATGCGCCAACCGCTTAACCACTGCGCCAACCGTGCCGTCGACATTACATAGAGACAACATAACATGTTGACAACTTTGTTTCTCTGCCGGATCATCTCTTTGCGGATTCTATCCACATTAATTTCCGGTCGTTAGTGTCCTCATCTGGGAGACGATGACACTCACTTGATTATCCAAGTAGATACGATAATTAATTGGGTATCGTCATATCAAGGAAATACACAGATTCCTGTCTCTGATAGTTAGTATTGTGTGAATCAATCAGAGTGTCAAGAGCATTTGCAGGTTGACTATATCCGCGCTTTGTGTCACCTCACTATCTACATGTCATGTCGAACTGAATATGGCACGAATATTGTTGAATCCGGACAGGCGCTTTGCTTTGTGTAAATTATTCATCACCACTGCTCTCAAAACGGTAAAAGAAAACATCTTGAGGAAACTGGCATGTCCTAGAACCAAAAATTCGAAGACATGTGACATCATTTGTGGTTTCCTCACTCCTTCACCGTTTTGAAAGCAGTAGTGATGAAATTATTTACAAAAAGTAAAGTGCCTGCACGGGTTTCGAACCTACGACTTACAACTCGTAAATCGGGGCCGTTGACACCGGGCCACCACTGCTCTCTACGTAATGTATAACGTCACATAATGACACTTAGGTTTGTCGACCAGTCTTGTAATTTTTAACATTATTAGGGCCAAACCTTGAAACTTTTAGTGAACAAGTAAACAATAACTAATTAGACATTGCTTCATCAAGGAAACTTGCATCTATCTTGTAGATAACAGTTACTATTGTATGAATCAATCACATTGACATTATGTGATTGATTCACACAATGTGCAGTTACGGGTTAACAATATCCGCTCCTTGTGTGACGTCAATGCACGTCCCTCGTGTTCATTCTCTGCCAACTGAATGTGGCGCTAGTATTGTGTGTTGCAGAATTAGGGTTAAAGTTAGATACTATACTTTTTATATAATATTTTAGCTAATTTACCAAAATAACCTACGGACGTGTCGATGTTCAACAAAAATAGGAGCTTCGGAAATCATCGTCTATCTTGTAAAATACGATTATATTACGATTATATTAGATAGAGCGATACATGCCGCGGGGAAGTGGAGGTAAAATATGAATTCAGCTGAACTATTACAAGTCCATAATAAAATAAAATTTTAACACCCATTTTCATCAAAGCACCAAGCATAATCTATTACCCCAGAGTTAATAGTAAATTTACGACACATGTCAGTGCATTGCAAGTGCTAGGTAGTTAATCTCCGGTGTCCGTCATCTGTGACCCACATAATAATTGTTAACATGATGCAGTTACAATTTCGGATGAGGTTAGTGGAGCAGCAATTTAACCTACAGAACTTACTGATGAGCTTTGCCTCCTGGGGATATTGTAACAATAAATAGGTAATAATGATTTAGCACTCCAGGGATATCTTAGCAATAGATCATTAATTAATAGCGTCTCATGAGACAAGATTTGATATGTGCATAAAAAGATTAAAGAGCAATGGTGGTCCAGTGGTAACGGCCGCGACTGACGAGTTGTAGGTTGTAGGTTCGAACCCAGACAGGCGCTTTACTTTGTGTAAATTATTTCATCACCGCAAAATAACTAAGTATATTATAACTATGTTACTTCTCTCTGAAAGGTGAATTAATTATTATTATTATTAAACTAAACAATTGTAATATTAATGCTCAATCTTGACATGTTAATCTTGAATCATTATTATTTTCCTCAAATTTATTCAATATTTTTTCTCAATGTTTATTTTTATCCTGCCTACACCACTTGTAATATTAATGCTTAATCTTGATAATTATGTTAATTTTATTTTTTTCCTTCTAATTTTATAATTTGTATCATAAATTAATTTCTCTATTTTTATCGTGTTTACACCTAGTTATATGTGCATGCTGTGGTCTTCTGTAATTGAAGGTGCACACGTAAAAGAACCTTTTTTATTATTGTAATTTTCTATTGTATATGTGTATCCTTTGTTGGAGATCCTCAATAAATAAATAAATAAATAAATCACCACTGCTCTCAAAACGGTTAAGGAAAACATCGTGAGGAAACATATGTTTTGTTGGAGACCCTAAATAAAAATAAAAAATTATCTTGACCGGTATTATTTATACCTATGATTCGGTACTAAGTACTGATGCTGAAAATGCAAAATTTATCATGTCCAAAATAGGTAGGTACGCAACAATCTGAATTTATTACCTACCTTTACATTAAATTTCACCTAATCACCAGAATAAAGCATTAAGGATAATAACCGTTTCTCACGTCGGTACTCTAAACAGGACATTCTATTAAAACAAATCGATTTATTATAAAAAGCTCGTTTGTGTACTCACTTTCTCTTTGATTAATTTATTTGTAACATGTTGCATTATTCATTTGGACATGTTCGTCAGAATATAAATTGTTTTGTCCAAACAGGGGGACGGGAGGATAGTCGGCCTGTGATTGCGTAGCTATACGGGGAGATAAAGGAGATTGAATTTATCGTAGTCACTTTGTCACAAAATTGGATTAAATTGTCATACATTTTAGAAGCATAATCTGCCTATAACAGAGATCGCTCAAGACAAGGAGGTTTGGAAGGAAAAAGGGGAGGCCTTTGCCCAGCAGTGGGACACAATGTAGGCAAAAAAAATATCAGCATATAATGTTCCCACTGTTGGGATACAGGCCTCCTCACTTCGAGAAGGAGTGGGCTACCACACGGGCCCAGTGCGGGTTGGTAGATGTCACATGTTTTCCAATTTTTAGTTCTAAAGCATGCCGATTTCCTTTTTAATTTAATAAAGAAGAAAAAAAAATATAAAAAAATGACGAATAAATAAATAAAATAATTAAATAAAAAGATGAATAAATAAATAAATAAAAAGTTTCAAGTTGCAGGAGTTTACAAAAATAATACAGGCTTGCCTAGTTTGAGGTCAATGTTTTGACATTGGCTCTAAACTAGGCAAACTGTATCTTGGGTACAAATATGGAAGGCTTACCATTGAACATTTGTTATTTGCTGTACGACAAAAAATGCTTGGAATGAATAGTCTGATATCGCTAACATGCTATTAGCAAGTAGAAAGCAGCACAACCCTTGCTAAAAAAAAAAAAAGTAGAAGGAGTACCGGAGGAGGGAAAAAGAGTACCGTTTTCCCGTCACCCTGGCGATCTTGCAGAGGGTTCTCGAAAACTAACATTAGGACGAAGTGACAGGGGAGAGTGGAAGAAAACATGTTGCGCCGACCCCAAGTAACATGGGACAAGAGCAGGAAGATAATGATGATTATTACAACAAAGTAATGGTCATAAACGAATTATTACCACTGTCCACCCCCTGCTTGTTCATCCCGGGTGACCAATGTCACAACTTTTAAAAATAATTCCCACTGTTCCCGAGGGGTGGCGAGTGAGAATCATTATTAAGATAATTCACAGTTCTGGACACGGCTATAACTTTTTCAAACATTTACAATGGCCACCTCTGGTGGACAGCGCCACTATTAAAACCAACATTCTCTTTGTCCAACCCTGGCTGATAGACTACATGTATAGACTTGGGCAAGTGTAGCTTATCGTTCCTTAAAATAGCTTAGCATACAGTGGATTGGAAACTTTAAATTAAAATTGTATTGAAATGTAATCCACGTTCTGAGTTAGTTATTGTAAATGTGCTAATCATGAGTTTGTAAAACAAAGGTAAATAAATATTTTAGCAAATTTGTACGCACGGGCTTTTGAAAATTATATAGGTACGCTTTTCAATGTTCTGCTTGTTGGAACATGTGTGAGAAAATGTAATTTCAATTTATTTTGAAGAGTATTTTTAAACATTTATTTTTAACCGACTTCAAAAAAGGAGGAGGTTTTTCAATTCGACCGATATATATTTATTTTTATTTTTTATGTGTGTTCGCGGATAACTTCGTCGTTTATGAACCGATTTTGATGATTCTTTTTTTGTTGGAAAGGAGATATCCCAAGGGTGGTCCCATGATAAGGAAACTAGGATCTGATGATGGCATCCTAGAGAAATCGAGGGGAACATTCGAAAATCGAAGGGGCGACTAGTGCGTTTGTTACTTTTTTCATTAAGTATTTTAAAGTACCTACTAGAATTTAATGAAGGTCTGGAGTTGATCTAATGATGGAGCCAAAAGACAGTCGAGGGGCAGTAGCAGGTGGCGTTCTGTTGTAAGTTTTTACGTTCCTCCATAGGAGAATGCGTGAGTTTATGTATTTGTGTATTTTATTGTATCTATACATACAATAAAATACAAATAAAATTGAAATGTCTCTTTGTAATGTCAAAATCAGCTTTTTACTAAGTATATACCTGGAGTATTTATAGCATTTAAAAAAAAAAAATTGTATATCTGTCTATTTGTTACAGCTTATCTCCGAAACGGCTGGGCCGATTTCGATGAAATTTCGGGCAAAGCCGTGGGCGGAAGTTAGTATTATATAAAAACTAATTAAAAAGTCTTTTGACTTGGATTAACGTGTATTATCATTATCTACGTACCTACTCTATCAGAAAGGAAAACACTTTGATATAGAACTAGTAGAATAGCCGTATAATAAAATTTAAATTTTATGCAAATTACATAACAAACAAATGTATTTAATCCCCTTTCATGGCTTAGTTTCAACAATCACTTTACGCTATGTCGCTTTTAGGATTATGTCATAATAACAAACATCCGCTTCCGTGTTTCTTACGCTTATCCTTTTTCCGAGCTAATTGTTCAAATTTCATAACGACCCTTCTAACGTGAAGTATAAAGGGATAATGTAAAACACTCGAGTTTTATTTTAAACATGTTCTAAGGTTATAATGGTTTACTACTCAACCCATACTTTTTTGGTTGGTGAACAAAGTATATGAGTGCAGAAGATGCAGTCTGTACCAGCCTTGGTAGAAATACTGCCGGTCTATTTCGTAAAAATCTTGAAAACTTGGGTGAAGTGAGCTTGAAGTAAGCTGCCGGTCGATTCTGTAAAAATCTCACCGTGAAAACTCAAGTGAAGTGAGCTTGATGTGAGTTGTCAGTAGTGTCAATCCCTAGCATTATTTGAAATGACAGCTCACTCCACGCTCACTTCACCTAACTTTTCACGGTGAGATGGTTACAGAATCGCTCTGCTGTCGTTACACCAGAGGGGCAATTCTCGTAATTTTAAGAACGTCCACAGTCTGAACTCAGTCTCAATCTGTCAAAAATACCTCTAATTTCCCTACATTTTGACAAGTTTTTGACATTTGTTTGTCGCTGAGATGAGACTGCGACTAGATTTTGAGCGTTTTAAATTACGAGAATTGGCCTTCTGATGCTAGGGAATGATTCTATTGACAGCTCACTTCACCTACACTCCGGCCTTTGAGAGAATGCATTTCTGAAACTGGTCAGTGTGACGATTCTTGTAGCTTATAAATAAAGTTCAAATTCGCAAAACACGTATTTGTTTGTATGGAACTGACAGATGTCAAGAAGCCATATTCTCTCGTCGGCCACACTGTAAGTTTTCACGGTGGTATTTTTACAGAATATTGATCGCTTGGGCTAGTTGCTTTACAGATTCTCAAATTAGCTATATCGCAGTTTTCAAGAAAGTTTATCTACAGTGAATCGAAAACAGCCTCGAATATTTTTGATAATTTCATAGCTTCCACCATATTTAAAGAACTTACTAGCTAACCAACCAGAGCTGAAAGCGATTTGATGACGTATTTTGTCAATTTAATCAATAATATTGATCATTGAGCCATGTCTGACTAAGTAGAAGTCCAGGGCGATATTTCTCGCGACAATTATTTTTCACGCACTGGATTTTCGACGCTCTGCTTAGCATCGAGAGTTGAAAATCCAACAGTGAGTTTTTTTGTCGCGCTGGGATGCGCTCTGTTGGATTCTCAATGCTCGGCTTAACACCGAGAGTTGAAAATCGAATGTACGATAAAATCCCGCCGCGATATTTTTACATCCGTGCGTAAATAGGCTAACTCATAGTCCCACTATAACTTGTCGAAAGACACAAAATTCCCTTTTATGTTTTCATGTAATTTGGGTCTTCTGCCTTTATTTTGTCTTATGGTCTACACAAGCGTCGTCATTATTTCTGAAAACATAATTACTTCCACAATTTGGGTAAGAAAAACATGAAATGTATCACTCTCCCGCCCTGGCAACAATGAATGTAATTAATTTAATCTTCTCACAGGATGTTACGAAAAAATACTTGTGTTATTTCATTTCTAAAACGAGGAATATATTATGAAGAATATGAAGTAATTTATGAATTGTGTTTATTCCACCCACCATCATCTATCTAGGTTTTTCTTAGATTAGTGTTTCATAACTTCCATGGGACTGTACAGCAGTGCGATTCTGTAACCATCTCACCGTGAAAACTCAGGTGAAGTGAGCGTGGAGTGAGCTGTCATTCTAATAATGCTAGAGATTGACACTATTGGCAGCTCACTCTAAGCTCACTTCACCTAACTTTTCACGTTGAGATTTTTACAGAATCAATCGGCAGGTGAAGTTAAGAAAACAATTGCTAAGCAAATTGAATACCAACTCGAGTTGTCAGTATGTTCAAATGAGGACTGTCATTCTTCGCACGTCGCGGTGCGCCTTTCTGCGGGAGCTTTAACTTATAAAATGTCAACGTCTTTCTGTAATGTACAGACGCCAGCAGGTCAAGCTACCCGAAACTGTCAAATTTTCCCAATCAACCTTGAACCTTATGCTTTAGCGATAAAGTTGAAAATTTGAAAGAAATTTGATATTAAAGAAATTTGATAGATTGTAGTAGCTTGATGTGCTGGCGTCTGGCGTGTGTGTCTTTATACACATTTTTAAAAACCACTTGTTTTATCTTACCTTGCGAAGGCCGCAGAAATCCGTTGGATGTGAGAAGCACAGAACCGGTCGAAGTGGAGGTGCTTGGGTGAGGCCTATGACCAGCAGTGGACGTCTTTCGGCTGAAATGATGATGATATTGTTGACTTGTTTTATGTTAATGCTTTAAAACTCCTCAGAAACGCCAAAATAAAAACTATTCTACGATGTTCTGTACATACATAGTGGTCATTCTGTTCACCCCTTTCCTCCCAACGTCCCTATGTTATTCTAACGTACTATCATTCATTCATATTCTTATTTACATTTCTACTTTAGTCCGGTCTTACAGTGAAATAAGACCCGTATATAGGGCCCTAAAATAAAATATCTGTTCGGACTTGCTTGCTTTTCTGCTAAGCCTCACACTGGTCGAACAGCACATTGAGTTACAATGGTTTATAGAGCGCTGAAGAACGCAACTTGTGACAGAATTACACCATACGCTGAACTGTGACAGTTTTTGTTGAAATAAGTAAGTAGTAATAATAAGGAATAAGTAGTATTTCGTTCTAAAAGCAATAATAATAATACTCAATAAAAAAATATAAAAAAAGGAAAATAATAATAATATAAGGTCACAATCTTTAGTTTTTCATAAATTAGGTATGTCTTTTTTGTTAATATTATCTTTGTCTGTATTTTTTTTGTTTGTACTGGTTTTAAGCTGCATCCGGTTAGACTGGAAGCTGACCCCAACATAGTTGGGAAAAGGCTAGGCTGATGATGATGATGATTATCTTTGTCTGACATGCATGGATGATTTTTTTTCCTTAGCCTTCATTGCCCCACTACTGAGCCCCCCTCCCCCAAATCCTTCCTGGTATCCTTTTCTAGAGCCACCTCGATCTAACCCTTGCGATACGCGTGTAGGTCGTCTCGTCACCCTTTCCTGGGCCGGTCTCGGCGGCGCCGGATTTAACATGTCATATTTTATTATTCTGGTAAAATATAATGCTGATCGTCGACAACTTGTTAAAGAATAATTACTATACTTGGAGATTGATGTTGGTTAGATATGCAAAGATTTGAATAGTTAGGTTTGGCCTCACCGTACTACGGCGCGCAAAAGAATAGTGAGCTCACAGAATTATAATGGCGTTTCCGTGACAATCAATCAAGCCTCTGCGACATTGTGTGTGTCAGACGCGTCAAGCTGAAACAGAAACGCGACCATTTTTGACACCGCAGGAAGAATCAACTCTTTAATTTTTTGTAGATATCAAACTCAAAACACTTATTTCAAATAAAACCATTTAGAGGCACTTTTAAATTGCCGGCACGGTTGGCGCAGTGGTTAAGTGATTGACTGCTGCGCTGCGTGTCGCGGGTTAGATTCCCGCACGGAACAAATATTTGTATGACCTACAAGTAGTTGTTTCGGGTCTGGCTGTTTGTGTATGTGAGTTTAAATGTTTGTAAACGCACCCACGATACAGTAGAAATGCCTAGTGTGGGGCAACGTTTTTTATAATAGAATTATCAAAATTAAATAGTTCGTTCTTCAACTTTCTGACTAACTCAGAAAGTTGAAGCTAATTACACATTCCAAAACGTAGATCTCTATGGAGAAGAACTATATTTACCTACTCATTGTTGTAGCATTTAACCTTGCGAAAAAAATGCTCTTTGCTAGGTCTACATGTATTTACTAGGCCGGTTTATAGCTTGTCTTATTAATACTCCAAGAGGCGAATAGAAATGGATATGTGAAGTTATTGCCTTCATATTTTCTTAGGATATGGTAATGTGTATGGATAAATGAAAATTTCATTTTGAATAAGATATTCTAGTCCTTTCAGAATTATTGTTGGTTTTAAGTTCTAGCAACCGTACTTGCTAATGGAATATTTTAGTGTCGAAGCAAAGACATATTATGTATAATAATGTAGGTGCCTAATAGGTTAGAGATCTACGTTATGGAATGGGTAACTAGCTTCAACATTGTGACTAACTGACTGACTCTTTGACAATTCAAAAGTGCCTGCAAATGGTTTACTTAAAATAATTGTTTTGTGTTTGAGTTTGAGTTCGGTATTTATTTAAATAAGACTGCATTTGCTTTGTATATAATTACCAATGTTACCCAAATTAATTATTCTTATTATATTCTTAATGCCACCTTATGGTTATGAACGCGGTTGATCATTGGTGTCCTGGGTTTGATTCTCAGTACGGGTAAATGTGTTCTTGAGGTTTTTCCATAAAGTAGTTCTTAAGAATTTCAGGATGCATACGTAAATAGTGAACAAGACGAAGAAAGTTCAAATTGTTCACGAAGCAAAAAAAAAAAATTAGCAATCGTGTAAAAGAGATGGTAAAAACATCTTACAGATTATTGGCAGCCTATATCTATGGGGGAATGGGGTAAACTTAACCCCAATGTTTATATATCACTACCCCATCCCTTATGGGGCAATAATACACACACATTGGCGTTTTCTAATGTAATCAGATGGGTCGAAACGATGGGGAGTTTTAACAGAAGAAGGTAAGACGCCTGAAACGAGTGAATCTAAGAGGTGAGTTTCATTATTTTAGTAAAATGGAGTATTTTGATGGACCTACAGTTAGCATGGATGGTAAGTCATAAAAAAACTCTGACTTTTTAAAAATCTTAAATTTGGTTTCATCTAATAATTATCGTAGGTAAATAACAATTAATAACTAATTAATTAATAAAAGAATCAAAATTTAATATCCTAATTGAGGCCATGAGAGCCACAGTGGCCTAACTGGAAAAAATTGAACTAATTTTTAGGCCACTGTGGCGCTATGACTTTTACAGTTTAGAGAAGTTTTTTCAAATAAAGTCAGTACTGAAAAAATTACAGTTAGGCCACTGTGGCTCTCATGGCCTCAATTTAATTAAAACTATTAACCAACCAAGATATACTTAGCGTCGAAAATTCATCGTCGAAGCATCCACATCGCTGTCGACTAGTAATATACCCAAGAGACTGGCGGCATTTCCTCGTTGTATGGCAATGAAATCTTCCAATTTACAAACATATCTTTTGTTGTAAATAAGATTGAAGCTTGCTACCTACATATACATCTGGCTTTCTCATGATATTTACCGTAAATCTTGCGTGACTCTGAAAGTACTTAATGAGGTTTGACTAGTTAAGTTCTCAACTCACCACAAAATGCGTAAAGCGGGTTAAAAAAACGGTAGGACGACACGAGTCTACATGAACATCGTCATTCAACTGGAAGGCGTCCATTTATCTCCTCAACAATTAAGTACTCAGGACTTACATAATATTGAAATAATTGTTCCTACTAGCAGCGCCCCGGGGTGTCAATCGCATAAGTGTCGATCCCGTAGGAATATTGGGATAAAAAGTAATTTATGTGTTAGATGTATAAGCTATATTACTGTAAAGTTTCATCAAAATCCGTTCATTTTTGCGTGAAAGAGTAACGAACATCCATCCATCCATCCTCACAAAATATCGTGTTTATAATAAGGGTAGAATTCAGCACGCAGGCGCAGATCGCGATTCCTAATTCGGAAACGAAGGAATTTTAATACACTTCAAGCTCGACAATCGTCACTCCGCCGCCGTCAGTCTGACAGTGAATAGCGCTCTTTAATTCGTTCGACTAAAAAGGTGCGTGCTACAAATGTATAAATTAAATAACATACTTTGGGCTCATGTAAAATAGTACATTTGGCGGGAGTTCTGGGTTAATGTAAATGAAGCCGGGGGACTTACTGTGCTCCTTTTTTTGCTTTTAAAGATAGGTACCTACTTCTTGGCGAGAACTGTGTTAGGTAGAAGATTTTAATTTTAAATGGAATTGATTCAATGTTTTAAAGAGTTTTGGAAGAAATGTGAGGTTCCTGATTTTTAAACAAGAATAACCATTTTATTATCAGTAAAAGTTGCTAAAATAACATTTATAGACTGTGACCTAAACCTGCTATTATGTCACGATTTTCTGTGACTTAAGTAGTCCATTTTTACACAGAAAAGCGTGACTTAAGTAAGGGTTTAGGTCACACGAGCGATAAAATAATATACGATACGCGTGACTTAGTATTAATGCACGGCGCTAATTCCACGCTGTGCCATTTGAAATTCGTACCTTTTATTATTAGGTATTTTAACACAAAAGTAAATAATTGTCTTTAGCTGTAATAGGTACCACTTAATAGAGTCATAGATTGGTACGGTTGGCGCAGTGGTTAAGCGATTGACTGCTGCGCTGCGTGTCGCGGGTTCGATTCCCGCACGGAACAAATATTTGTATGACCTACATATATTTGTTCCGAGTCTGGGTGTTTTTCTATCTATAATATGTATGTATTTACAAAAAAAAAATGTATATAAATAGTTTATCAGCCATCTTGTTACCATAACACAAGCATTAGGTTGCTTAGCTTGGGACTAGATGGCGCTGTGTGAAATGTCCAGGGATATTATTATTATTATAGATTGAAGATTTTGTTGCACTTCTTCTTCCCAGAGAAAGCCCTAGGAAGTGATGAAGGGCGGGTGCTTTGAGGGACTGTCTTATGTAACCATGATGTTCGACAAGTGCTGATTTTCAGCCTAATTAGAATAAATGACTTTTGATTTTGAGTCAATTACAATATCATCAGTAAGTATTTGAGACATAACACAAGATCCCAAAGTACTAGTAAATTATTAATTGTGAAAATATATGAACAATACAATAAAAAATGCCCCCGAGTTACCTAAACAATCGCAACAGAATTTCAATCACAACATTTAGCATTTTCGACATAAAATCAATAATTTTAGAACAGCAATGCTATTTGTGGAATACCAAACGTTTGTCCTGATTGATATATTAATTAAAATTCATTACACGGACGGGATCGTTTACGTACATACTGACCGACCACGTATTGTGGTAATCCTTCCAATTTCACATTAGTCCCCTATTATGTGGTGAACCGACGATATTGTATACAAAGGTTTATTTAGGTGCGTTATAATTGGTGTTATTTAATAACAATATCAGGCTCTGTTATTGTTCTATTGTATAGAAGGCTTTGATCACCATACTTGTTCGAAGTACATATAATGAAAGTGAAATTAAATTGAGGCTCAGGAAGAGAAGGCAAGACCTTGATCCAACCCTTGCACTAGTGCAAGTACTAGTGCAAGGGTTGGATCGAGGTGGCTCTAGAAAAGGATGCCTGGAAGATTAAGGGAAGACTTTGCTCAGCAGTCTGACAGTGTGGGCTAAGTAAAAAAATAACATAGACTCGATTCTTAAGTCAGTTTTTTTATTAATGGTATCGTGGTCGGAATAAGTTCAAAATACAATAACTAGCTCAAAGTTTTGGGCTGCGATTTCACACTATTGTAAAAGGTTTACTGTAGACCCTTTGCACTTTGAGGCACATTATAGGAAAGAACAAAAAATCAAACTGATATACCATCTGCAAAAGTTAACTTGAGAACTAAGCCCCTCCCCCCCAGTGGTGGGTTCCCGCATTGGCGAGGCGGGGGGCCTCAGTAGCCGTGGGTGAAAGCCAAGAGGAACCCGAGGAGGGGCCGCTCGTCAGATCTTTGCCAGTAAGCCGACGACGTAGCGTCCAACAAGTAGGTTGCGGTGCTGCTTGGGCGATATCGCAACTGAGGCGGGCTGCGATGTCGTATGGGAGGCATCACGGCTGAGGGTTGGAGGCCGCGGCGGGAGAGGAGTGCCGGTATTGCGGTGCGCCGCTCTCCCTACCTTTCGCGGCCTTGACGGGGTCACCAATGACCTGACCCGTCGCAGGGGGACCAGGGTGCTCAAACACGGGGTCGTCTGGCGCCCATGTGCTGGTTTGGTCCCTGGGGTGGTCACGGCGTGCTATGTGATCTGGTGCGCCGGTGATGGGGAGTACTCCCCAGAGGAGGGTCCGGTGACGGACAGCCGCGGCGGGTTCACGGATGAGTGCTAACGCGTGCCCGCTTCCCGCCGCAAGCGGCAGAGGAGGACACCGTGGAGTTTTAGTGGGTTAGAGTCCCACATAACTGCACTATCTCCCCGTGGTAGTGCAGAATGCATGAGCATTTCTCCACGATAAAAAAAAGACCTAAGCGGCCCCTCCCGACCCTCGCGCTGTTACAGTTCTCGCCATCGACGCCTCAGTATCACGCGGGTTGTAATTATGTTAAGATTAAATACTATATTTAGTAGGTAGTAATTCTAGGCTATATTTATTCTGTACTAGTACAAATTTCCCAAAGAATACTGTTGTTAGTTTGCGCTTTTATAATTTCCTACGCGACGATATTGTCATCCACGATAACGTTATAATTTCTTTCAAAAACATTCCCATTGGTTCTTTCAACTCAAGTCAAAACAATTGCCCATAAGAACAAAACAATATAGCGCCGGACCAAACCATTCCCGCGTTGCCGGTAAGAAAAATTAAATGATTCTTTAAACAAAAGCCAGGCTGAACGTCTGGGAGCGTAATTAAATGGCAGTCCTATGGGAAATCGACGGCGGCTGGCGGTCACCCACCGACGTCGCAATGCCTACATCCTACCCCGCCTCATTCGTTGAATTGCCATGAGATTGTATGACTGTTCCCCTTTTTGTGTGTGGTGGAATACCTTCTTGCGTAAGTATATTTGATTATTAGTTTCTAAGATGTCTGAGGCTTGTGGCTAACTAATAACAGCCGCACGGGTCGACCGATCAGGTTAAGCTACGCTTGCCGCGGTTGGTTCGTGGATGGGTTCTTTAATACCAAGACCTCTCAGTGCCTTCGAAAACCCGTTAACCGTTGGTCCCGGCTGTCATTTGTGGATTTTAGACAGTCGTTACGGGTAGTCAGAAGCCCGAAAGTCTACCAAAGGGTATCGTATTACCTAGTAACTGGGTTGTGGAGATTAGATAGGCAGTCGTTTCATGTAAAGTACTGGTATCTAAGATAAACGAAAGATTCATATAAGCTGTTTATTTTACTTACTTACTTATTTAGTCTCTTGTATCACATTTGCAGGGCGGGTTTACTAATATAACATTAACAATCTTGATCGAATTTCAAGGTTCCTTGGGGTTAGTGGTTCAATATTTGCCGTAATCAGTGTAATAGATGCCTGATATAGCATCTGTTACAGTGATTAAGGCATTAGATGTGGGTAGATTCCATATTTTAGGAAATCCTGGTTATATAACGATGATGGTTTTAGCTTGACGTCATCACAGTCACAAGCTCTAATTATACAAATTTCTTATACAACGTGGAGATGACCATACGACAGTAATTTAAACTGCGTATATCTAATGCCGTTCCCATTCTGCATACTAAAATTCAATCAAATATACAATGTGTAACTGAATTAATGCACATTATGAAAATAGTTTGTTCAGAATCGTTTACTGAATCGATTCCTGTAATTTTTAATATAGGTAATATTTTATCCCAAAAATAATTAAAACTACGTAAACTGCTGTCACACTTCCGCTGTACAGTCAAAACAAACAAAAATGGATGAAATACCCACAAAGCTAGACCCTTATACGAGTGCGACTATGTGCAAGCGTAGATTTGTAATGTGAACATAATTTTCTCCCACAATCAGTATAACTAATTTATTAAAAAAACAATGATTTTTACATAATAATAATAATTAAGTGTATGTATTATGATTATAAAATAATATTCTAATTGGGGTGTCTGGTGGTGTGCGTTAATTCTGGGACATGTTGTATATCTAATAGTTTAGTCGCTGTAACTATTCAAGGATTGGCAAAATCCATCACTGCTATTTAGTTTGTTTGAAAAAATCCCTCTTTAAATGGTGTTAGGATTTATTTGATAGTTCGAAAATACTCCCAGGCATTAGTATTGTCTGTGTTTTCATTCATTGTCGTATTGTGGTATCCACATTGTATACTGAAGAGGCCTTTTTTTTTAGGTGGGAAATCATCATATGACTTCTCCCACATTGGGCGGAGCGGGACAGATGATGATGGGATGTCAGACTTTTACTGACTAAAACCCACCCGTGTTCCTTCAGTTGCCTGTGCCAAGGGCCAAGGTATATCTTTCGAACAACCCGCGGCCCTGGCGGCATCGGCCCTAGCGGACCCCGTCAGTTCGTTCTGACGTCTCTTTGAGGCGCGCGTGGAACACAACGCGCTGTCGACCCGGGCCTGGTCCTTACCGGGCGACGAGCTGCCTATTGCTCGCCACCCGCAAGCCCATACTGAAGAGGCCTACCATTATGATCTTAGACTATAACTGGCTTACAAAACGAGTTTTAACTTTCGTCCCAGCCTAAATCTTCGATCCAGCTATTGTATTTTGAACTTTATTCCGACTGCGCAATGAAATGAAAATGGAATGGAATGCAATAAATGATTGAGTATTGAGTACGGTAAAGTTCGTAATTCAAAAAACTGACTTTAGAACCGAGTCTAAGGGCAAATCAGCCCTAAGTCGAATTCTTTTATTTCGAACTTAAAGACACCAGAAAAAAAAAATAGTTGGAATAACTCGACCACGAGCGACCAATCGATCGACTGCTGCGCTGCGTGTCGCGGGTTCGATTCCCGCACGGAACAAATATTTGTATTACCTACAGGTAGTTGTTCCGGGTCTGGCTGTTTGTGTATGTGAGTTTAAATGTTTGTAAACGCACCAATCGTGGTGCGTTTACAACATTATGAACAACAACATTCAACATTCACTAGGAATTACTCCTATATCGATAGGAGTAATTCCTAGTGAGGGGCAACGTTTTTTTAAAAAAAAAAAAAACAGACAAAAACGAAGATTCAAAATATAATAACCGACTTGAAGGTTAAAGTCAGAAGTCGTTTTCTAATAACACGGTAAAACTCCAACATAATCTTGGACATATATAAAAATGTTCTATGTCCAAGGTCAGTTGTTATAAGGAACCAAACTACAAGGTAGAAGTTCGTTACATCTTATATTGTCCAATTTTCCGCCCATTTATGAGGAAAATTGATTTCGACCAGGAAAACGATGTGAACGATATGATATTTGTTCTGTAAAATGTTGACTTTATTATTGTAATTATTTCCTTCCTTGTTCTTCGTGTTACGCGAAGACGATATTTCTATTATTGTGTCAAGGATTACCTTGGAGTGACATTAGTCTCTCCATTTATGAGTTTTTTTTTTCATTGTAGCATAGCAACATAATAAACTAGCGCAGCGGTGTACGCCCGCAGAGTGGACTTGCTTGCTGGCCCCCGAGCGATGCGGACGTGTGACATTTGTTGTTGTACAGTGAATTGTTGTTTAATGTACTTGCTCGAATATTTCCTTTGATGTAGTGAAAACCACACTTATAGGTATGTTTACACTGAAATTGGTAAAAAGTAAGCAGTGTTTCTATTAGATTGTAAAAATCTTTAATAACTGTATTTTTACTCTATTGCGGCGAAGTTCAAGTTGTGTTCGTGTACCTATACAAAGCTATTGTTTGTATCTATGAGTCATTTTTAGTAGTTTGTCATAAAACTGATTTTCCATAAATAGCAGTTGATATCTGACCAATATGAAAGCCTTATTAGAGTACAAATAGGAAGTGGAATTTTATTTTCATTTGTCGCATTAATACGTTTTTCCTGAAGAAATTGCCTACAAAATCAATTGTAAGTCAACGCACCCTCATTCTGAAATCCGAAAAGCTACCGAACAGCCATATAGCCCGAAGATTTGTGATGTGATCAAGCTATAAATCTATGTCAGACAGTCTCCCCAAAGAATGTTATTGACCCCTTTCAAGGGCATCGCAGTTTATAACAGCATTACCTACGCAATTGACTAAAAGTATGTCAGTGTGTTACACAAACCAACTCTAAACATTCAAAATTAGAATGATCATTTTTTTTTTATAAAGAGGCTATATTTTTGCTTAACCTAAGAATTTTTTTATCAACTCTATTTTTGTCATCCCACAAACCTCAATACTGGAAAACGCAAACCAATTAAACTGGGGGGTAATTCCCGTATTTTTAAGAACGTTCACATTCTAATCTGTCACAATCTTTCAAAAATAAATATAAGCAATTTCCCTAAATTTTTGACATTAATTGTCGCTGAGAGGAGATTGCGATTAGAATTTGTACGTTTTTTAAGTCCAAGAACCGGCCTTTTGATTTTATGTAATCCCACTGAAAACCATTTTCATGACAGGATCTCGAAACTTACGCTCATTTACCCAAAAGAAGTGAGTGTTAATAAATAATTCCTCGTGACACATCAAAATAGGGGTCAGTTCAACCCCCTACACTGCCCAGAAGCTACATTTTACCACACTCCATAACCTGCTCTATATACCGCGAAGATTTGTGATGTGATCAAGCTATAAATCAGTGTCGGCCACTGTCCCCAAGGAATGCTCATAAAGGCGTCATCTGTCACCTCCACTGAGATATTAACGTTGACGATGTAGTGCGGGGGACACTTGTTTATTGTCTTGGTTGGATAGGTTTTTGGGATAAACTGGATTTGAAGTCATTTATAAGTTTGTTAGTAAATTAGTGTCATTTTTATAAGTAGAAAACAGACAGCTTTTACCTTCACTCCACAAAGAGTATTCCAAGATATGGTTCTGGCGAAGCTCTGATATTTAAAGATCTGAATCAGTAATTTCCCCAACGATTTTCTCTAAAGACTATAAAGCAATAAAAAAAGAAAAGCGGAAAGCAGATTGCTCTTTTATTGAATGAATGAATGATTTATTTATTTGCCAGAATATGGGTTCATATGATATGGTATTAATAACCGATAGTCACATTATACTAGTTCAATCCAGTGCATTATGATGTGAACAAAAATACATAGACAAAATACGTACTAGAATAATACAGAAGTTGACTCGAAAACAAACTTAAATCAAGTCAATTGCCATTACATCACAAGCAGAATACACAGCAGGCCGAGTGTAATCGTAGCCCATACACTGCAGGCCAAATTAATAGCCCGTTTGAATTATATGAACCGCGATAATCAACACAGTGAGACGCGTAATAGCTTATTATTACCTTTTCGTTGAGCAGAGCAAAGGGCTGTTGGTAATAATGAAGGCGTATAAATTAGATGTTGGGTAGTCAGTTAGGAGTACTTCGATGCTTTTGTGGATGGTTTCATACAAAGCTTTAGTGGTAATTTTTCATCTCTACATTGTTGAGGCTCGTTTGAAAGGCAGTGCTTTCAAACGTCGTATTTCCAATAGGAACATGGGAATCACGTGCTGTGACCATTATTATTTTGTAAGCTTACGTTGTCTTATAAGTTAAAAGTAGTCTTTTAATAAAATTCTTTCACGATACCATCAAATTACAGTTTTGGCGCCCAGCATGGGCTACGATTTTATGATTTTTGACGCCCAACATGGGACCATTTTCATTGGCGCTCAACGTGGGCTACGATTCCGATATTTTATTCCGGTTTGCGAGAATGACAATAACGAACGATCGTAAGAATCTTATGATCTGTAGATATGAAACGTGTTACGGCAACTGCTTATCTAATGGTTTTACCGTAACTGCAATCTCAATTTTCAGGGCAGTACCTAAGTAAAATAATATAAAACAAACATCATGAGTTACAATGAAAAGTAAACTATTTGTAGAATACCTACAAAGGACTGATTCACACAACGATGAAAAGCAACTGGTACATGGTGCTTGAAGGAACTCGACATCTTGTTCAACATTCTGACCCTTTTGAAACGTTTAGACCGCTGCAATCATTCAAGCGTCCTTCCTTCTCAATTTGTGCGAAAACTAAGACGTTTGAATTGTTCAAATCTGTAGAACCTATATTAAGCTGTTTGAGCCTATTACAGCGTGTCTAAATAGTTTTAGTTCCGATTGTGAAATATGATGTTTATTTGGTAACATTGGCTTGGGCATTTACCAGTCACTGGCAGTAGATCAATAATATATATAATGCACTTTACTTATATATTTATGAGGGCAAAAAATTATAAATTTTAGTTGCGTTTACCATTATTCTGAAGGCTATGTCAGACAATCAAATCAACACACACGATTTAAAAGTAACGGTGTCGTATTCTGCAATCAAAACTTTGTAGTGTAGCCTTTTGATTAAAACACTCGCTTATCACATAATAAATAACTACAAAGTAAACAACAAAGAGATCGGCTTGCAGACAAGAATCCAGGACAGTTTATTAGCAGCCTTCTATTAGCACAACTAAGAGTACTCGATGCCACTCCAGTCGGCGATAAAGCCTTTATTTATTCTCTAGAAACATTAAGCGAGTTAAAATATTCCTCTTTAAATCTTTAGTTAGTGAGTTTAAGAGATTATGCGAAAGTGTGTTGTATATTTTATTTCGAGTACTGGAAGTAGAGTTGATAGTTGTTGAGTGTTGAAATGGAAGCCTTTGAGATTTAATTTGTGCTGTTTAAAGGTTTACGTGTCCTGATTTATCGAACAAATTATTTTGTTTGTTAAATCAGGTAGGTGTATGAACATGTGGGTGGACGCCTTACAGAAGATTGCGGGGAAGTATGGCACAATAGGGTCAAAAGGCCTGACTCAGCAGTGGGTAGAACAATAATGATGATGATGTTGATTGCCAGTCATATCTACTTGTCTATTAAGTTTGTTATCGCATGCTTGAAGATCGAGGGACTTCGTTGGTTGCATTGCGTCGAACATGTTCAACTTGAGTGATGATGATTTGGATTCTCATTTAGTATAGTGTGTGCAAGTGCCAGTATAAACCTTTTTAGACTTTGAATGCTTCAAAATAAAACCTATGTGGTACACAGCATTCATAATGTATTACATGGAACAAAGAGGGTACGTAATGCACATTTTGTATATTGTTTTGTAACACATACATTATGAATACCAAACATTATGTATTTTCATATTAGGGACAATACAAAAGCTGCAATTAAAATTCAATTTTCTATCAGCAAACCTAAGAGATATTTTACAACTTCAAATTAAATAGGTACCGCCAATTTGTTAACTTTATAATCGGGTACACCGCATTTAATCTACTGTGAAAAAGGTCCAGCTGGCACAAAAGAGGCAAGATCGCCCATTTCTAAAAGTTGATGGACCAGACTAAAGATATTAGACGTTGGGACGATTAACGAGTCGTAAATGATAGGTCAAACGTCTTTGGAGATCGATGCTTGATGACTATGTACTAAGTAAGTGTGTACTAGGTGTTACAAAGTAATCCTATACGTGACCAATCGTTGGACTGACATAATTGGCTTACAGTCATGGAACGAATTGTAATTACAATGTACGAGAGTGCAGGGATACTTTTACTCTTATAATAATTAATTTTGGACAAATGATTCTTTGCCAAATCCTACTAATATTATAAACGCAAAAGTTAATATGAATAGATGGATGTTTGTTACTCTTTCACGCAAAAATTACTACACGGATTTGGATGAAAGGCACACAGATAGTTTATAACCAGGATTAACACATAGGATACTTTTTATCCCGATTTTCCCACGGGATCGAAACTTATGCGGGTAAAACCGCGGGGTGCAGCTAGTACACACTTAATCAACCTTTACTGTTCCCACTGCTGGAACATAGGTCTCCTCTAGGTGAGAGGGAGTGGGCCGTAATCTACCACGCGGGCCCAGTGCGGGTTGGTGGATGTCACATGTCTTTAAGTTTTCACGATGTTTTCCGTCACTATTTTGAGAGCAGTGCCAAATATAGTGCTTTTAAAAGAAGGATCACAGACATACGTGTACTTAATCAGTTTTAGCATTTTATCCAGCTGTCTGTTCTAGTGGTAACAAGCGCTACAGCTGCGTATGAGGTCCTAGTTTCGATTCTCAGGTCGGGCAAATGTATTGTGTTTTTCTATCTGGGATTTCTTAGTAGTAGCCCATAGTCTGGTATTGTGGGGATAACCGAGACGTAAAATTTCGACGCTATGGGGTCTAGACTCATGTGCTGAATCCATGGTTACAATTTGCGCGTCGATGTCCCTGCCACCCTGTATGTACACCTCTGTCCAACCTTTCACGGAAACAAGGCGTTGTGTTTTATTATATTACAATCATAATCCTTGTCTGGCATTATTATTAGAAAAACCCGCGTGTTTTTCGGATGCGTGTGTCATCTAATCAGTACCTATCTGTCAGCGAGATAACAGCAGTTATTACAAACACAGCACGTTTGAGCCATGTGGGTAGCTGCACAACTACTAGATTCTTACTAAAACGATAATTAGGGCCTCCTTTTAATATTTCAATGAATTAAGGACATTTAAACACATTCGATTGGATCTAAATAATAACAGCCGCACAGGTCGATCGGTCAGGTTAAGCTACGCTTGCCGCGGTTGGTCTGTGGATGGGTGACCATCTTTACATACCGAGACCCCTCCGTGCCTCGGAAAGCACGTTAAGCCGTTGGTCCCGGCTGTCATTCGTGGATCTTTGACAGTCGTTACGGGTAGTCAGAAGCCCGAAAGTCTGACAACCAGTCTTACCAAGGGGTATCGTATTACCCAGTAACTGGGTTGTGGAGGTCAGATAGGCAGTCGCTCCATGTAAAATACTGGTATTCAGCTGCATCCGGTTAGACTGGAAGCCGACCCCAACATACTTGGGAAAAGGCTAGGCAGATGATGAAACACATTCGATTGGATCAGTGGCAACGGCTATGACTTACGAGCTGTAGATCGTAGGTTCGAACCCTGACTGGTGCTTTACTTTGGGTAAATTATTCCAACACCTCTGCTCTCAAAATGGTGAAGGAAAACATCGCCAGGAAACTGGCATGTCCTAGTACTAAAAAAAACTGACATACATATGACATCTTCCAATCCGCACTGTCGTGGTGGATTATGGCCCACTCCCTCTAACCGAGAGTACGCCTGTGTCCTAGCAGTGGGCACATTATACGCTGATTATGCTAAGCACATTATAAATACAAATAAAACAAAACTAAATAAAATATGAATAAGAAACTAAAGCAATAACGGAAAATAGTTTATGAACACATTCGCAAAACGCGAAAACGTAATTAAGAACTTGTTTTAAACTTAATGTCTCATGTTTTAAACGTGTTTTAATTGTTGGCGGCCATATTGTCTTCCTTCAGACAGAACGTTTGTTCCTGCTAGTTAAAATGATGCCAATAAAAGGTAAATGGGAAAGAGCGTTCATTAGCTTTAGTGCGTCAGGCGTTTCTTGGAACATCAAAGCCGCTGCCTGCGTTACTCATTGCATATTTTACATTACAAACCTAAGCTGAAATAACACATGAAGAAAAATCTTTTTTTAATAATTTTATTTCAATTATTAAACTATATAATAACTAAAACTAATTCCATGATAAGATAAAATAATTTATTTGCGTATAACATGGTATACTTAGGTATTATTATAGCATGAGATCATAAATGTTTTGCTTAAAAATTAAAGCATGCAAATTTCAGCGATTAAACACATTCAGCCTTATTCATAAAAATCTCGCTAATCACTCATTAGCTACTGTTTAGCTAACCATTTATTTAGCTCTTAATCAGTGCTTAACTTTTCTTTATTCATAAACACTAGTTAGCAGGTGATTAGTAGCGAAACTAAATAGAGGAGAAATTATGCGTTCGGCACAGATTATAATCAAAATAGTCGACTAAAAAACGGAATTTTTAGAATAAACTTGTCAAAACTACGATTTTTTATCTGTCGTGACTGGCAGCTGGCAGATAAATGTCAGAAATTTCATCGGATAATTTGAATATAAATAAAATATTTTTTTATAATTAAATCATTGTAAATACGGTGGTAGCAATGAAAATAATAAGCTCAATAATTGGAGTAAACAGGAAAAGGTATTTATCATTGAATTTATATCTACTTACTAATAAAAACTGACCAAATGAATGTGAGAGCAGTAGCCGATAATAACTTATATTTTCATGTCCTTTAGGATTGTTAACATCAATTTGCTCTTTTAGAAATGTAAGTGGGTATTGTGTCTATATGATATTACTTCCTACTGTTTTTGTAACGGGGTTTCAGTGTCTTTTAGTAAAAATTATTATACTTGTTTACAGATACAAGTTTGACTGCTGCTATGAAAACCACTATTAATACCTAGCACTAATACCATTCAACCTCGCAAAGACGGCGATGGATAAGACCATGCTACGTGAAAAAGATGAGGAATGAGAGTGGCATGAGTAAAGAATGGCACCCATGTCTTTGGAGGAAGAGTATTGGAAAACAAAAACAATGAATACCTTTAGAGAACAAAAATGTAGTTTTATTACGAACTAGCTTCTGCCCGCGGCTTCGCCCGCGTGGATGTCGGAAATTATCCCACGGGAACGTGCTAACAGGATAAAATGTATGTGCTTCCCCAGGATGCCATCTATATCTATGCCAAATCAGAAGTTCAGTGGTTTAGGCGTGAAAATGTAACATACAGTTTCAAGTTCAAATCCTCCCCTTAAAAACCGAATTACCCGTTTTTGTCCCGACAGTGGTAAATTTTCGACAACTTTACATATTTATTATTAACTAGCTTCTGCCAGCGGCTTCGCCCGCGTGGATGTCGGAAATTATCCCACGGGAACGTGCTAACTCTATCTCTATGCCAAATCAGAAGTTCAGTGGTTTAGGCGTGAAAATGTAAAATACAGTTTCAAGTTCAAATCCTCCCCTTAAAAACTGAATTACCCCTTTTTGTCCCGTCAGTAGTAAATTTTCGACCACTTTACATACTTATTATTAATTATTGTTAATAGCTGTGCCCGCGACTCCGTCAGCGTGTAACTCCTTGTGTGTTATTGAGATAATGTATTGGGTAGTACATGCCGTTCGCGATCAGCTGTGAGACGTAATTCCCTCTCAGTGAAGGTTTCGGACTCACGGGATAGTACAGACGCCAGCACATCAAGCTACTACAAACTGTCAAATTTCTTTAATAGATTTTCAACTTTATCTCTAAAGCATTAAGGTTTAAGGTTGATTGTGAAAATTTGACAGTTTCGGGTAGCTTGACCTGCTGGCGTCTGTACATGCAGTTCGCGTTCAGCTGTGAGACGTAATTCCGTCTCAGTGTAGGTTTCAGACTCGCGAGATAATGTATGCCGTTCGCGGTCAGCTGTGAGCCGCAATTCTCGTTGTGAAGCAGTTTCAGCTTCTCGGGATAACACATGTTGTTCTCGGTCAATGGTAAGCCTTAGCTCTCGTTGAGAAGAGCTTTGAGATGCCCGTGATGTAGCTCGTCTCGCTCTGTCAGCTGCTAATTGCATCTCTCTCTCGGGAGAGCTTTCATTGGCTCGAGAAGTTGAGGCACTAACTCTCGTATCTTTAACCGATGTGCTCTTTCCTCTACCGATTCTTGAGAACGCCTATTTCTCATTCTCTTAGCTTCTCTCGAATTTCGAGATAAAGATAATCGTTTTTTAGGTGGCATTGATGCAGGCAAATGAAAATAAAGCTAAAACGTAAATGAAAATAAAACTAATTTAAAAAAAGTGAACGTAAATTAGCCAAAACTTACCTATCGGTATCTAAAAATCTATGCGTAACTACTACTACTTCACCTAAAAAAAAAAATGTAAACTATTAATAATTTGTAATTTGAACGAATATTTAAACACTACTAAAATAACTAATACCTATTTTATAAAATAACAACAAAAGAAATCTTAAAATAAATTATCAAAGACTATAAGTCGCGCTGATAAGCACGGTTTGTTAATATCAAATAAGTATTGTCTGTCAATAAGGTCGAACGCTCTGAACGTCTATTCGCATCAACAGGCAAAAATTGTATGAAGCTCGCGCTCGCGCTCGGACGCCCCGCCTTTTTATACCTTCGGCCGCGAGACGCGTCGAGAGTGATTCAGTATTCACGCGCGATGGCTTATTATTAGCGTATTTCATGTATAACTTTGGTGTTTCTATACCGATTTCTATGATTCTTTTTTATGGAATCTATACTTATAATAAATCTGTAGAAGTGAAAATTCTGTACATTGAAAATATCCAAAAAATAAATGGCAGGGGGTGTTACTTGACCGACACCGAACCCAAAAATGTGATTAAAAAAATTTTTGTCTGTCTGTCTGTCTGTCTGTTTGTTCAGGCATCACGCAAAAACTACCGGTTCGATTACGATGAAACTTGGTATAATTATTCTTTAATATCCTGGGCACCACACTGGGTACTTTTTATCCCGGAAAAGTATATACAATAAAAAACAAACTTAATTTTGCGGTTCGATCCCTATACCCGATTACCACTGTTTGTACTGTACCAACCGCAAATACTAAGTTTGTCGTAGGTTGGGTCACCCGCAGTGGAGTTCATTTTTATTCCTTTTAGTTTTTAGAGTTATTTAGGTTTATTTTTATATGAGTCGTAGGTATAGATTTTAATTTTAAAGTATAGGTAGTATATTTGATAGTGTACGTAGTGACCGTAGGTTATTTTATAATACTGTTAGGTAGGTTTAGTCATTAGTTTTTAGGGAGTTTGCTTATTTATTGAGTTTAGATTAGTTATCATCAGAAATAGGTTTATTTAGGTAGGTAGGTATTTAATTTTCTGTTATTGAGTTTCTTTTTTTAAATTAGTTAGGTACTTAGGTAACGATATCATATAGGTACCCTCTTAATCACCACTAATGAGACACAATTGGTTTTCTATTGTAATTAGCCACAAAGGGCCCGCGACATAGATGGCATTCTGGGGAAGCACATACATTTTATCCTGTTAGCACGTTCCCGTGGGTAAATTTCCGACATCCACGCGGGCGAAGCCGCGGGCAGAAGCTAGTAGTTAATAATGTTAACTTTTTTAATTAGGGATGACTGAGAGTGTTATAAACGTAAGAATAGACAAATATACCTAATCAGAAAGCTTCGAACTGCTAAGCTATCGGGAGTTACACGTGTTATTGTGAGTCAACCATAAAAGATAGACATATGCTGTCGTGGGATATTTTTTATATAATTTTAAGGAGAACATTTCCGTCATACATGATTTCTGTGTAGCTTTAACCATTAACGTTGCACACGCGACGGAAGCTTAAAAAATGGAGTAACTTCTCCCGTTTTCCCAACATTTCCCTTCACTGCTCTGCTCCTATTGATTGTAGCGTGATGAAAAGTATACTATAACCAGCTCAGGAGTATGAAAAATAATTGTACCAAGTTTCGTTAAAATCCGTCGAGTAGTTTTTGTTTCTATAACGGTTATACAGACAGACAGACAGACAGACAGACAGACAGACAAAAATTTTACTGATTGCATTTTTGGCATCAGTATCGATCCCTAATCACCCCCTGATAGTTATTTTGGAAATATATTTCATGTACAGAATTGACCTCTCTACAGATTTATTATAAGTATAGAAGATAATTTTCGAGTTAATCAAACCATGCAGTAAAATCCTCCCCTGAAAAATTGACTACCCCATTTCAGCCCGTCAGGGGTAGATTTTCAAAAATCGCTGATGCACATTATTCTTTACTTTCAATATTAGGTTTATATACTGAGTTTCGAGTCAACCGGACTGCTCGCTAAAATTCTTCCATACAAACTTTGAAACCCCCCAATCCCTTATTAGGGGTTAGTTTAGAAGAAAAAAAAACTGACTATCTTCATAATTTATTTAGATAAGTATTCGTGCTAAGTTTCAAGTTTTTTAACTCAAGGAATGAGATTTTTCATACAAACTTTCATCCCCTATTTTATCCCTTTGGGGGTAGAATTTATCAAAATCCTTTCTTAGCGGATACCTACGTCATAACATCTACCAGCATGCCAAATTTCAGCCCGATCCCTCCAGTGGTTTGGGCTGTGCGTTGATAGATCACTATGTCAGTCAGTCAGTCAGTCACCTTTGAGTTTTATATATTTAGAAGATACTTTTCCGGCATAAAAAGTACCCAGTGTGGTGCCCAGGATATTAAAGAATAATTATACCAAGTTTCATCGTAATCGAACCGGTAGTTTTTGCGTGATGCCTGAACAAACAGACAGACAGACAGACAGACCGACAGACAGACAGACAGACAAAAATTTTTTTAATCACATTTTTGGGTTCGGTGTCGGTCTAGTAACACCCCCTGCCATTTATTTTTTTGATATTTTCAATGTACAGAATTTTCACTTCTACAGATTTATTATAAGTATATAGATCAAAATAAATTATTTCTACAAAATGTCTCTTATTATTTGTGTGTGACTGCCACAACGTGGTTTTTCTTTAGTTGTGTACCATAGAACTGGCGTCATAGGATAACACATGGGCACATGGGATAACATATTGAATAATCACTATCTGTGATAAGCTTTTGGAGGCATGAGGAACAGGGTGTAAAGTTCACTCATCCTCCATAGAAAAGGGAGGATCCTCCGACCAGACGGGTGTTGTGTCTGGCGGGCTATTGCCCAACGATTGATGTTGGGAAATTGTATCTATGCTAATTGCGCGGTAAACTCTGCTTGCGAGATGCAGGATTTGCGTGACGTCAGTATGACGCGTTGTTCGCATGTGGCGTTGTAGATACCGCTACATCACTCCCCTCCGGAGACCGGAGGTCGATAGTGGGCTGAGTCTTGTATCTTGCGACGATTGCCAGGCCAGCTGAGGTTCCAGTGAGTCGGAACCGGTTGTCGCATAGTTCACGGTGAGTCGGAACTGTCTGCGGAGATGTCCCCAGTGAGTCGGGGTGGCGCTGCGTTATACTCCAGTGCGTCGGATGTCGTACAGCGCCGGGTTGAGGCTGGCTGCTGCGTCGACCAGGAGAGGGTGCTCTGCTTGTTGACCGGCCGAAGGTGCAATGTTCTGTGCCAAAGTTGCTGATGAGGCTGAGGGTGATGACCAGGTATGCGCGGACGCTGCATGCTGTTGGTCAGGATACCCGTTGAAGTCGTGGATGCTGGCTGGCTGGGTGACTCGCCGCTGAAGCTTGCGGAAGTGATGACGATGACGTCACGCTGAAGTGTTTGCACGAAGGCTGCGCTGACGTTCATGTTCGGGGTCACCAGTTTAGAGGCATGAGGAACAGGGTGTAAAGTTCACTCATCCTCCATAGAAAAGGGAGGATCCTCCGACCAGACGGGTGTTGTGTCTGGCGGGCTATTGCCCAACGATTGATGTTGGGAAATTGTATCTATGCTAATTGCGCGGTAAACTCTGCTTGCGAGATGCAGGATTTGCGTGACGTCAGTATGACGCGTTGTTCGCATGTGGCGTTGTAGATACCGCTACAAGCTTGTTCACGAATTCATTCTCTTCAAACCTCCTGAGCACCTACTGAGCCACCTCATTGAGCTTTCCCTATAAATCCTTTCATCATATGTACTCGAAATGTAGAATATGCAATAGGTAATCATTCTCGTAGCGGTTTTGTACGAGCTTTGTAGGTCTTCCTTCTGTTACTTCCCTCCATCGTTTCAAAATTATTTAACATGCTACATCGTTTTGGAAATCCAGTAAAAGATTGTCGAAATCCATATTTACGCACTACTCGATACTATCAGTCTTATTCATAAAACTTTAATCAATTGCTAAGCAAGTGATTAGCAAAATTCTTATTCATAATAGCTATTTAGCGCTAAGAGGATGCTAAGCAATTGATTAGTAGCTGTCAAAATTAAACACCACCGGACCACTGCTAAGAGGATGCTAAGAGGCAACATGGCGGATTTTATTTGAATCAGCTGATCGGATCATTGCACTTCGAGGTTATTTTGGTCATAGTATCGAGTAGTGCGTAAATATGGATTTCGACAATCTTTTACTGGATTTCCAAAACGATGTAGCATGTTAAATAATTTTGAAACGACGGAGGGAAGTAACAGAAGGAAGACCTACAAAGCTCGTACAAAACCGCTACGAGAATGATTACCTATTGCATATTCTACATTTCGAGTACATATGATGAAAGGATTTATAGGGAAAGCTCAATGAGGTGGCTCAGTAGGTGCTCAGGAGGTTTGAAGAGAATGAATTCGTGAACAAGCTTATCACAGATAGTGATTATTCAATATGTTATCCCCTGTGCTGTGCCCATGTGTTATCCTATGACGCCAGTTCTATGGTACAGAACTAAAGAAAAACCACGTTGTGGCAGTCACACAAATAATAAGAGACATTTTGTAGTAATAATTTATTTTGATTCGTAATAAAACTACATTTTTGTTCTCTATAGGTATTCATTGTTTTTGTTTTCCAATACTCTTCCTCCAAAGACATGGGTGCCATTCTTTACTCATGCCACTCTCATTCCTCATCTTTTTCACGTAGCATGGTCTCATCCATCGCCGTCTTTGCGAGGTTGAATGGTATTAGTGCTAGGTATTAATAGTGGTTTTCATAGCAGCAGTCAAACTTGTATCTGTAAATAAGTATAATAATTTTTACTAAAAGACACTGAAAAACCGTTACAAAAACAGTAGGAAGTAATATCATTATAGACACAAGTACCCACTTACATTTCTAAAAGAGCAAATTGATGATAACAATCCTAAAGGACATGAAAATACAAGTTATTATCGGCTACTGCTCTCACATTAATTTGGTCAGTTTTTATTAGTAAGTAGATATAAATTCAATGATAAATACCTTTTCCTGTTTACTCCAATTATTGGAGCTTATTATTTTCATTGCTACCACCGCATTTACAATGATTTAATTATAAAAAAATATTTTATTTATATTCAAATTATCCGATGAAATTTCTGACATTTATCTGCCAGCTGCCACGACAGATAAAAAATCGTAGTTTTGACAAGTTTATTCTAAAAATTCCGTTTTTTAGTCGACTATTTTGATTATAATCTGTGCCGAACGCATAATTTCTCCTCTATTTCGTTTCGCTACTAATCACCTGCTAACTAGTGTTTATGAATAAAGAAAAGTTAAGCACTGATTAAGAGCTAAATAAATGGTTAGCTAAACAGTAGCTAATGAGTGATTAGCGAGATTTTTATGAATAAGGCTGTATGACCAAAATAACCTCGAAGTGCAATGATCCGATCAGCTGATTCAAATAAAATCCGCCATGTTGCCTCTTAGCATCCTCTTAGCAGTGGTCCGGTGGTGTTTAATTTTGACAGCTACTAATCAATTGCTTAGCATCCTCTTAGCGCTAAATAGCTATTATGAATAAGAATTTTGCTAATCACTTGCTTAGCAATTGATTAAAGTTTTATGAATAAGACTGATTATAATTTAAGTTCAAAACAATTCTTAATTTCATCGAAATTATTTTCATTCAGCCATTTATATAATTTAGTTTTGAATAACCTGCTATTTAATATTATTAATACATTTGGTATTTTTTTATAAGCACGTACTCACATAGCCAGACAGCTTTTATTATATTTTCCTAACCTTGGGAGCTCATCTAGTAGAAGTTTGTATTGCAAAGAGCGGTCCATCGATTAATAAATATTCGATGAATCGTTCAGTTGAAGTGGCGTTTGGCGATAAAAGGTGGTTTCGCAATAAATTCCATTCGAACAATCGTTCAGTCGAATTTCCATTAATCCAACATAATGACTCTCGAAGTTAAGTTACGGACCCAGCGTGGGATCCTAGCTTCGATTTCCAGGTCGGGAATCAGGTTTTCCATTAGGAATATCTTAGTACGGTGTGACACACCCGTGCGGAAATGTCTTTCCGCGCAAGTGTCCCTTCGCGCAAAAGTCCGTTTGCGTAAAAGTCCGTTCGCGGACATGTTCTTTCACGGAAATGTCTTTTCGCGCAAGTGTCCCTTCGTGCAAAAGTCCGTTCAAGTCCAATCGCGGAAACGTCCTATCGCGCAAGTTTTTTTTGCGGAAATGTTTTTCGTGCAAGTGTTCTGCTATGATCCTTTGAATATCAGAAAATGTATTTATTTTTTTATTTAAAATTCCGCCTTTGTACCTTATAAAGGCGGACTTAATGCCTAAGGCATTCTACACCAGTCAACCAAGGGTGTGAAAAGATTAGATAGCCACCTGCCATCTAATCTTTGATTGAGGGGAAAAATGATAAAAAAAACTATTAAAATTATTGATAGGTTTTCAACGCTTTGGTTGTGCTGAAAGGCGGAACCAACATAATAAAAGAAAATGGCTATGCAAATGATCAATTATGCAGGAAAGTATAACAAAACAATGACATCGAAACACATCATTAACAAGGTGAACGAAATGAATGAGTGAACGAATGAGGCCGCATGTCGTCCTTTGTGCACACAGTGGACGCCAATCATAGCCACTATGACGGACATTCGATTAGCTTTGAACCGAGAATAATAATGTTTTGGTTCTGATACGGAAGCTTTGTTTGTATTGGACGTGGTAGAAAGAGATAGAAGATAATTATGATGCTAATTTAAAAAGCTCATCATGTTTTGCTGCCCTATCATAAACAGAATTATCAGCATGTAAATGTCTTCCACTAGATAATATGTTGACTGGTATGTCGCGTCCTAACCAAAAACGACCGCCGCGCGAGTATGCGATCGTCAAAAAAAATCAGTTGATGCATAGATTTATGCTCGCACAACTCGACATAATGTATGGATCAACTGATTTTGTTTCACGATTTCAGGGTTGGCCCCGTTGTAAAAGTTGTTCATAATGATGAGTACAATGACCCCTTTTAAAGATTAAAATTTAACGGTGTATGAATGCTAGCTTCTGCTCGTGACTTCATTCGCATATAAGTCATAAGACACCACAGTATGTATACTAAAATAACAGCCACATTTTTATAAAATTTTCTTTACCACGTTTGTAGTTTTTGTCTCAGTAGCCAAAATATGATGAGAGCTAGTAAGGATTGGTTACGCGGGAGCAAACGAAGTACAGTTAGTTGTCCGTGTGAGAAGCAGCTCGTGTTGAGGTGGACACCCGCAGGCTTCAGTAGCAATTTCCTATTGCTTGCGAAATTATTCGTTTTTAATGTACTTATAGATGACACAGTCGCGCGATCAATCAAGTTGTGTTTGTACGACCGCGCGACTACCGCTCTTGGTTAGGACGCGGGGGTAGGCCTTCGGGTGTGTTTTATGAGTAGTCTTTGTCGTAAAAAAATCAGATCTATTATAGATATAATGTTAGTACGAAGTCAAAATCTTGCGATGCCCGCGAGTTACGACAGACGATACCTACATTGTTTATGACATGGCCTACTACACCAGTCTTCGCCTGTCTCTGATTCCAGAATTTTACAATCGGTAAAGCTTTAAAATGGAGATGGGCGCCCACACTGTCAGGGGACAAGGGAAGTAGAATAAAAAGTGACCTGGCTGGAAAGACATGGACTAGACAGCAGCGAATAGGGTGAATTGGCAGGGGTTGGAGGAGGCCTTTGCCAAAGGGCACACAGAGACCCAGAACTGATATCGAACACAAAATGATATTTATTACAATCACTCTGAAAAAAGGCTATAAATAAAAATTAAAAAAAAAGCTTTGGTTTCCCAGAAAGTGGTGACAATAACGGTTGTCCAAATATAGCAACAATTGAATAAACTGATACAAAGTGGTTGCGGTTGTGGTGCTCAGTGGTTGTCAACATTATTCTACTGTCATATTCCTTTAATGCGTACAGAGACGAGAAGTCACGTGATCGTATACATACGTTCTTAGCGGCCAATATAATTTTATTGTCTCCATGCCATTAACAAGAAGTGCATGAAAATATTAAAACTTAAACAATAAAATAAAAACAACAGCATTTTTCTTGAAACCGCTCCTGAAATGTGAAATGCGAAGGTAATTCGGTTGATAAATATTAAACATTAACGAGTATAATTTATTTAATTTTATACAAAGGCTTAACTCGCAGCGAAAGCTTGTTAAATTTAATTAAAAATATATAATTCAGAAGTGTGTTGTAATTAAAATTGCATATGCTGTTTACTTGAGCCTTGTGTGTTATAGAACTTTATGAGTTGTAAAGTTTTGCACTACTTTCTGATGTAAAACAATAACCTATTCATACCACAGGTTTATATTTATTTGGTTCAATAAAAGTGGTAAATTCGAATGATACCTAAAAAAGTGGTTTGAAATCTTATTTGTGTAATCCTAGAAAAGGTTTTTGTTGTTGTATTGTTCTGGGCCTTTTGAAGGGCCCGTTGCTAAATAATAACAGCCGCACAGGTCGATCGGTTAGGTTAAGCTACGCTTGCCGCGGTTGGTCTGTGGATGGGTGACCATCTTTATATACCGAGACCCGTCCGTGCCTCGAAAAGCACGTTAAGCCGGTGGTCCCGGCTGTTATTCGTGGATCTTTGACAGTCGTTACGGGTAGTCAGAAGCCCGAAAGTCTGACAACCAGTCTTACCAAGGGGTATCGTATTACCCAGTAACTGGGTTGTGGAGGTCAGATAGGCAGTCGCTCCATGTAAAATACTGGTATTCAGCTGCATCCGGTTAGACTGGAAGCCGACCCCAACATAGTTGGGAAAAGGCTAGGCAGATGATGTTCTGGGCCTTTTGAAATTTTTTGTAGGTACACTTTCATACGGAACAGGTGATATTTTTTTGATAATCAGCTATAAATGTCTACGCTAGGGGGTGTAGAATCATGTGCTGAATTCATGTTTACAGTTTGCGCGTCGATGTCCCTGCCACCCTGTATAATTGTGTAATATATCTTGCACCCCACCTTAGTCTGTTGTAGATTAAACAGATATGAACAATATTATGTGGTAACATAAAATAACTATCTTCTGAATTTTAATCACCTTTGTCACTGTAAAGTGCAACGTAATCCATAAACATTTATATGTATTGTGTCAACTTACTCATTGCTAACCGTGGTATAAGTTTTGCTCATTACGAATAACAAATGGTGTTATCCATGGTAGAGTAGTTACAAAAACCAGCCAAGTGCAAGTAATACTCGCTCACGAAGGGTTCTGTACCACATGGAAAAAATGACGACACTTTTATTGTATTATGTGTTGTTTTAGCGGCAATAGAAATACACAGTCTGCGAAAATTTCAACTGTCTACCTATTACGGTTCATGAGATACAGCCCGCTGACAAACAGATGGACGGACGGATACCGGATGCTTAGTAATAGGATTCCGTTGGTTACGGAACCCTAAAAAATCGTGTCTTATGAAGTAGGTACAGTACCTGCTCATTGCACCATACCCAAACTTCCTGCCAATCACCGCCTACTAATAATGATAGTAGGCAGTGAAACCGATTTAACGGAAAATACCAATGATGGTGGTGTCCGTCAAACCAGGTTCTAGTACCTTGAGGCCCTTTGTACACGGCAAGGTGTTTCTCAACAAGCTTCCATAGTAATCTACATATATGTACAACATTGACAAACGTGTCTAAACACGGCGAATAAACTGTAGTTTATCACGGCAAGAAAAACGTGTGTGTACAAAGAGCATGAGGCCACGACTGACAACGCTAAGGACATATGGAACCTGCATAGGGAGGTATACCAAATGGAACACAGAAAAGACTTTTATTATAAAAATGTTCTAAACAAATCTCACAATTCCATTCAACATTCAACTCAACAACATTCATTCAACTTTACATACTTCATGTATTTATTTGTCCGACCATCTCGCCGTCCGAGCGTCAAGACGCCGCGTGTGCTTCGGACCGAAATAGCGCCGACGCGGCAACGTCCGACTCGCGCACAAGGCGTAAAAACAACAATATGAATTATTTTCATCTCTAGTTGTGTCCATGAGAATAAATTCTCGGGACAATCGTAGCAGATAAAGGAAAGTGCGTCCTCCCCGCTCTGTTTCAACACAGTCGAGCAGAAAAATCCGGAGTTCCGTTCGAATAGGGTGGATACAATTTTAAAATCCGAGAATTTTTGTAGGTGACCCATTTCTTGTTGAAGCAAAAACTTTTGCGCTGGAAAAGTGTGCTAAAAGTGGACACCTAAATTGATTTTGGCAGCATCGATGGGCAGTATCTATAAAACGTAAAAGGTGTTCGCTAATCCAACGTGGAACTTGAAAAAATGCGATGACACACTCGTATTTGAAACTCAGAGAATTGAATGACGCTAAAAAGACTATTTTGACATACCCATGTACTGCTTAGCATCTAAGATTTGTTTGTGGCTTACGAATACCTTGAAAAAAATGGTCGGCATTGTTTACCAGAAGGAATAAAAATTTGTCTTTTTGAATCGTCTTTCTTTTAATGCAGAATCCTAAAAAACTTCAACAGCCTGGCGACTCCCGGCTCAGCAGATTTATTGCAGACCAACTGAATTTGTAGGCCCCATCGAAATGATAAAGCGTTTCCCCACCGTTCGGGACTAAACAAAAGTTAATACTTAATAGTTTAGCAACTTCGGACCCTTTCGCTGCCAATACCGAATAGTTTTTGCGAGAGCTCTAAATATAAGGACGGAATGTAAATTACTGGTTTGAAGTCGCGGTCTTTTTGATGCGTGGGTTATGGCTAAATTGCTCTGTGTCTGTTTATTATGTTTTCGGAGCCAAGATAGACAGAAAGCTATGTGCCAAAAACTAGTAAATCCAAACTTACTATTTGTTCGTACTTGGCAACGCTAGTGAGAACTGTTGGTACCATTCCATAGAATTCAGAATTGAAAAGTTTTATATCAGATGCAACTCAAAGGATCCTGGTCTACTCCCGGCCACCGTAAGTGCGGGCCTGCGGGGGGAGAGTAATGGGTAACTCTCCGTCCGATCAGGACTAGGCCCATGCCGGACGGCGTGTATGTATTCCACGCGCGCCAAGAGATGTCAGCATGAGTGACGGGGCCCGATAGGGCCGAAGCCTGCCAGGGTAGCGGGATTGTCCGAAAGGGTTACCGCTGCCCTGGAACATAAAGGGCTAAGGAAGGAACACGGGTGGGTTTTATTCAGTGAGAGTCTGACACTCCCTTCTGCTCTTATTCACATTTCGTTGGCCCAAAACATCGCCAGTACCACGGCGTTATCGTGGCAGCGCAGAAGTCACTTTGGCTGCATGTTTTGGGGCAGAGAGAGCAGGAAAGGAGGTGCAACATAGTTAGTGACGCAGTTTCACATCATGCCCTGCTGTCATTCTGTCGAGGTAGGTTGAGGTATCATATGCAACTCCTAATGCAGATTCCAGATCCTGGAAGTCCTGTGAGATGCATCTGATATCAACTTTTTCAAGTTAGGATTCTGGAAAACGATAATTTTATCAATAAGGGTGTGATACAGACCATCAAAATTAACAAATATCTCCATGAGACCAACATCGTAATCGCGAAAAAAATATCTTGATTATTATGGGACGGCTGATAGTTTTTTCTCGGTTACGAATTTGGTGTAATGGATAAAGTTGTTCAGAACGTCAGGTAGAACGCCCTCGGGCTAGGTGGAGCGACGATCTTCGCAGGGCTAGTGGCAGTTGGATGAGTTGGGGAGAATCGAGCTGAACGGTGTGCAATTGGAGAGGCCGATGTCCAGCAGTGGACTGCTGTGGGATGATGACGTGTGATGACCATGCCGGTCCCATGGAGAAAGTTGTTCAGTTTGATGGTCTGCACCTTAAGTTTGATAACACTTGTTATATACTCTTCTACCGAACCTTTCGGGAAATACAGGCGCGATGTTTTGTTACGTGTTCATATGAGCTTTTGCTCATAATCATATCGATATACTCGCAGATAAACCAACCTATTCATTACATAGAAGCACGTATAACAAAAAAACTGTACCTATTACCAACTTACCCAACATGTTATTGCCAAAACTTTTGCTTACTTCCCCTAAAAGTAGTGGTTTCCTCACAAATGCTCCGGTATTCACGTGATAAAGCGGGTCTCACTGTAATAGAAAGTGCCTGCCTAACATTATGTATTTCAGACGTTCTGTAACTACGTGAGCGATTTAGGTAAACGATCTGAGGTCTTAAAAAATATGCTCTGCCTCCGATCGAGGTAATAACTGGAATTTTGTATTGAGGAATTCAAGGTTTGAATTAATGTAATAAATAAATCAACATAACATGAGGCTGGTTCGAGGTGGAGCGGGGAAAGAGTTCTTCGAAGGATTTGGGGGAGGCCTTTGCCCAGCAGTGGGACAGTATAGGCTAAACAAAAGAAAAAAACATGAGGATTTGGAATTTTTTCTTTGGTAGATACCTTATTGTACAATAGATCTTGAAGTTGGTCTGACATTTTGCTAAAACTACCGTTTCCTAGAGAAGCGGTGGCCGACACGTCATCATCTGCCTAGTCATTTCCCAACTATGTTGGGGTCAGCATCCAGTCTGACCGGATGAGCTACACAGCTGCATCCAGTTAGATTTAAAGCCGACCCCAACATAGGAAAAGGCTGGGTATATTGATTACCTTCACATTTTAAGTCAGAGATCACACAGCAAACAGAATCACCATTCTTCCCTGAACTGCTTACGCTAATTACACTTCCCGTTTAACCCAATTCTCCTACAGAAGATTTTAAACTAGTTCTTCAACATTTTCAATTTAGCAAGAAAATAAGCTGTAAGTTTTTAAATGAAGACTGTTCGCTGACTCGGCTAATTCCGTTAATGGGAACCCCGCGTTACTTTCGGGAGTTATCGGGTTTTCGTTCGTGTAGCGAGGATATTCGGGGCTCGTTGGTTTTTGTGCATGGCTTGTTTTTGATTATCTTAAGAGATATACTCTGCTGGCTTGTAGGTAATTACCTGTGTGGGTTTTTTGAGGGGATGAGCTTTAGTGCATTCAGTCAGTTTCTTTCGTGATGTAATGGGTATTATGTGGAAGTGTTGGGGTCAGTAGGGAGCGAAATTAAACACGTATGTTGCAGGGAATCATTGCTTGTTTATTTTGGAAAAGATCCTTCCTTACATTGCATTTTTAGATAATTTGTTGGTAGACTCACCTACATAACAAAATTTAATGGACCAATCGGAAGACACAGATTTACAAAAACTTAAAACTATCTACGAAATTGATCCACGATGAATGTGCATATCACTCTCTCGCTCTGACGCGTGCGCGACGTATAGCGCCGTCTCCTATAAACGCATACTATAAATATTACCGGCGTTGGCGCATCTCGCATAGTCCGTATTCTTAAGAACGAGTGGCACGCGGCACGGCTGCAGTTGATTCTGCGGTGACGCGTGCCCCTCGTGTATATGAACACAGCACCACTCCGACACAGCAAATGACTTGCCATTCAAGTTAGGATTGTAAATCAACTGCGTTAAAGTTAATTTAAAATTCTAACTTGAATTACGATGACAATACAGAAAAGTGGTCAGCTTACTGGCAGCGCGCTGCCCGCGAGACCGATGCCCGGTGGCCTTAAGTGGTGGAAAGCCGCTTGGCTTGTCAACAGACTGTTGAGTGTGAGGTTTTCAATTTGGCTTCTAAGACTAGTAAAATTACGAATATCCCCCACTGACTTTAATAATTATGTTAACTCGATGAATAGAAACTAAAATCCCCTGTCAAAATTTTAGTTCAATACCTGTGTATCGGCAAGCTTAGTGTGGGACGCCCCCCAGCTAGATAGACGGACGACTTAAAGAAGGTGGCTGGCGCAGGGTGTTGTGGCGCAGTCTGGGAGAGGCCTATGTCCAGCAGTGGACCACGATCGGCTGAGTTGATTGAATTCAATACCAAATAAGAAACTCACAGGTACTTACGTACACACTTACGTACACGTAAGTACGTACACTACGTACTTACGTGGACCGCAATAGCATTTTAAGAAAAAATAGAAGGAAAAAAGTATCTTATTAACCAGTGAAGAAGACAAAAGGTCTATGACCTCAACTTTCCTAATGGAACCAACCCAATAAGGCAACGGACACATGAAGCCAATACAGAAATTGTACAAAACAAAGAAACTAATCATGACACGTCCACTTTGAACTAAACCTCGTATTTATGTAAGTCGGTAGAGCATAAAGTGTGGCAAGCAAAGAGTATGCATGAGACAACCTATAAAGCCATTGCTCATTGATCTTTACCAATGAGCAATGGCTTAATAGGTTGTTTTTTTTATTGACAATGGGCTCACTCTTGACCTCAATCCAGCCCAGAGGCAGGGATGAGATCTACGGTGGAACGAGCTTGCCCAGAAGAAGCCTATTCACTTTCGCTTTGAAGAGAAGCTGTTGTTGCTAAGTCTTTACGTAGGTACCTAGTACATATTATTATGTGTTATGTAGGTACGCGCAACCTGTTGCCATGGATCAGTACATGATCTTGGACCCCTTTTTTTTTGAGGATGGGAATTCATCAAATGACTCCTCCCGCTCTGGGTGGAGCAGAAGGGAGTGTCAGACTCTTACTGACTAAAACCCACCCGTGTTCCTTCCTTAGCCCTTTATGTTCCAGGGCAGCGGTAACCCTTTCGGACGTTCCCGCTACCCTGGCATCTTGGACCCCTTGAGTTGAAATTTTGAGTCGGTTATTTTAAAATAAAATTGCTATTCCATACATTTTCATTGCGTAGGTATTACAGTATTCTATGAAACAGCTTTTTTTTGCCGACTAGTTTATTTTTTGTGACATTTTGGCGATGTTTGAGACTTTAATTTGAGAGCTAGTTCTAGCAGCATTAGCATTAATAACTTAATCCTAATGCTAATTAAAAAGAGGAAAAAAACAAATACAAAAGTCAAATTGTGAAAAACTTTATGCCTACCTTGTTTCATGTCTACGCTAAGGTAGATTGTGCTCAAGTTAAGCCCGTTTGCAACAGTCTCGCCGGAAAGTTCTAGTATATTGGTGCAGCTAACTTCTTGGAAACGGAGACAAACAAACAAATTAGTACATTTTTACTTTACTATACTTCTTCGGATGTTAAAATTATTTTTTTTAAAAGTGTTTTTTCAACTTTAGGTAAATGCAATTGAGAATTTGGAAGAAAAAAAGTTATTTTTGTGTTGTATTGATATCGTTTTTCATCCGCTTTGTGCAAACCATAATACAAATATTTTACAGAAACTTCGTGGTATTCATACATTATCCCAATTTATTTGGGGTCGGCGCAACATGTCTTTTTCTTCCATACTTCTCTATTAGTCGTCATCTCGGTAGTCACCCCCTTTCTAACCATATCAGCATTCACACAGGCCATCCATCGTTTCTTTGGTCTTCCCCTCCTCTTATAGCTAACATTCGTATTCAAAACTTTCTTTATGATATTTTCCTCATTCCTCCCTATCGCCCATACCATGACAACCGATTTCCACACAATTTTTCAGTTACCGGTGCCATTTTAAGACTTCTTCTTTTTTTTTCGTAAGCTTAAATTGTGTCCCACTTCTGGGCAAAAGCCTCCCCTTTTTCCTTCCAAAACTCACTGTCTTGAGCGTTCTCTGGCCCTGCAAACCTCGTTAGATCGTCACACCACCTTCGTCGTGGTCTACCTCGACGGCGATGTCCTCCCTCAGGCGTCCAGTGCGTGACGATCTTTGCCCATCTCTCCGGGTGCATTCGCGCGACGTGTCCGGCCCGCTCCAACTTCAGCCGGGCTGTTTTTGTCCAACATCCGCTACTTGGAGCGCAGCGTGACTTCCTCTTATGAAAGAAGAATAAACTTCGTGTTATTGTGATAATAAAATACAGCAAAAAACAGAACACAGAGAAGCAATAAATCCGATACCGATAAACCTCTATCAAAGCTCAAGTGTTATTGACCCTATAACAAAACAAGCGAATAACGAAACTCCATCCACTCCACAAATCGTTTCGAAATAAAAATGGACCATGATACGAGGTAATTAAATAAAGTATTCCCTGCGGCGATTTGGTCGGTGGCTCACATTCAAGCAATTTCTTTCCAATCGCCAGAGCTGGGTCGTCAGCCACATAGATTAAAGTTAAAACTACCCTTGGGGGATTGGTGGGTAGTTTCATGCTTTTATTGTTCAGGTTTCGTTGGCAGGACTTCCTGTTGTTAAGGTTTGAGGCTAGTGAAGTTTTATAGGCTTTTTAGTTACTTTAGTTGTTTCAGTATCTACTACAAGGTGGGGCAAAAGTAATGTCATAATGTGAATTGGCTGCCATTTACACGGAAAGTTTTTTTAAAGGTGTAAAGTTTATGACATTGAGTTGAAAAAATGGCCAAAAGACCACCGAGTTGATGCAGTTTTGTGCTCGTTTTTGAATTGTTGCTCACAAAACATCCTCTAAATTGGTGATTTCTTCTTAAAATGGGCTTCAAGTCTTGCAAGGTTTGTGGTTTGTTGTGGTAAACGAGAGATTTCAAAAAGTTTCAAAGAAAGAAATCTTGTACCTTCAGATCTGGCGATCTGGCCGATCAGTTCAATTCGCCAAAACGGGAGATCTCGCCACCCCGAAATTGATGTTTCAAAATCTCCATCGTTGCATGAGCAGCGTGACTGTGTGTATCGCTCCATTGCATTGTCAACTGATTCTCTATCTGTCTACATCATAATGTAATTAAATCACAGTGCAATTATAATGCCATTAGTAAAAGTTATTGCACATTCACATTATGACAATACTTTTGCCCCACTTGGTAGAAGAGACATTTTAAGAAGCAAAATATTTTTTTTTTTATTATACAGGGTGGCAGGGACATCGACGCGCAAACTGTAACCATGGATCCAGCACATGAGTTTAGACCCCATAGCGTCGAAATTTTTGGTCGGTTATTAAAAAAAAATATTGCTGTTCCATACATTTTGACCGCGTAGATATTGCACTTTTCTATGAAAGAGAAGTTTTTTTTGGATAATCGACGAAAAATTTCGACGCTATAGGGTCTAGTATCATGAGCTGAATCCATGGTTACAGTTTGCGCGTCGATGTCCCTGTCACCCTGTATTATATTTTATGATTGTCGAGCAAATATAATGAAGACGCGAAATAATATTACCGTGTATCCACCTTTCCAGGAAACACTGTTTGCTTATACATTTCTGAAGAACTGACAAGGAAAAAGAAACCTCTCACAACTTAGATAGAAAAGAAATAAAGTTCCATACAATACTAGGAAATAACGCTGAATGTATGTATATGTAGGTAAAACAATGCCGTAAATAAAGGTAAAAAAATGATACATCATTATGACAAAATCTTCTATACGAAGGCGGCGCAGTGTCTAGGTTTTTGCCCAAAAAACGAAGGCTTGATCCTCAGGGATTTTCCTTATAAAAACCGAAGAAAGATAACACGACAAAACTGATCGCAGAAAGAATTACAATGATAAATAATTCAGGGGCGGAAATATGGATGCTTACTCCTTAAGTCTGTTCTATTTTATTTTATTATATTACTCGTATTTGTTAAGAAAGGCGCTTTATTACGCACGATAATGACACGTCACGACATTTGTGAAAAATTAATAATAATAATAATATAATAACCCTGGACATTTCACACAGCGCCATCTAGTCCCAAGCTAAGCAACCTAATGCTTGTGTTATGGTAACAAGATGGCTGATAAACTACTTATATACATTTTTTTTTTGTAAATAGATACATATTATAGATAGAAAAACACCCAGACTCGGAACAAATACATGTAGGTTATACAAATATTAGTGACACTGAGTTTGTTTCAGTGTTTCTTTTCAGGGTAGTCGGATAGGAAGTGCCAATCTCGTCTCTAGTCTTTTAGATATTTTTTTAAGGTTTAAAATCGTTTTTGTGAAAAACATTTTAACAAAGACACGAAACACAAACGCACCTTACACGAAGAATAAATTGTTTATCATTAACTAACATTTTTTAAAATTGTATGTCAAAAAATACGAAGTTAGTTAATTTTCTGTTTTATAAACCAAAAATGACTGCATGTTTGCAAACCAAGACGATGTAAACACAATTTCATAATCTATTTACCTACCCTCTGTTTCTTACAATCCGGTCGTCGAGAGAATACGTTCTTGACACGTGTCAGTGCGACAATTCTAGTAATCGCAAAACACGTATTCGTTTATGTGATACTGACACGTGTCAAGAATGCATTCTCTCGGCGGGCCGGACTGACGTACCGCCTGTGTTTATCATCTTGTGCATTGATCTTATCGATAAAATAGCAGGTGCATTTTCACACCATTAACAGAATTCCCACTCTAATTTCACACCTTTCGGTGGTATCGTGACTGTAAAGCCCATCAAGGGCTTAACGTGCAAAAAAATAGCGGATTTATACCGTGAACGAATAAATAACTTTAATAAGCAATAATAATAGAAAAAATTGTACAGTGGCTTTTTATCGCCGTTGACAGACAACATATAAAATACACATCAATTTCACGGCTAAAAATAAAACAACAAATATTTTACCTTTTACAAAAAAGTCTAGAAAAAGTACTTAGGTGATTTGTGCCGCTTACAATGATATGTCGTGTCGCTCACGTGTCGTCCCATACAAAATTACAAATACGCCTAAAGACGTATGATATTGGCATCATATTTTTGTTAGACTACTGTGAGGAGAATACATTATGGTCAGGGTAAGCCGTAACTCATAACGATGGTCCATTCATTCGTGTAAATTGTTTTGATAGGCTCAAACATTATATCTAGTTTGTTTTTCCACACTTTATGATAGTTGGGGCATTGTTACGCTGATTTAAGGCTGGTATTATTTATTCAAACGAGCGAAAGGGGTTTTTATGGTCGCGATTGATTTATGTTCGCGTTACTGTTTTAGTTACGTGGTGAGTTAACGATTCCTAGAATTTTGGAAAGATTAATTCATTTTAGGCGTTGGTGGACTAGCCCGTATATTATAAAATGTATATCATTCCATATATTATTAATCATAAAAAGGATTCTGAGTTGGCATGCATTGATTTGAACCTCTAATAATACCACAATAAAAAAAAATGTCTATACCGTCCCACTGCTAAGAAAAGGCCTCCCCAAATCCTTCCAGGAACTCTTTACCCGCGCCATCTTGAACCAGCCCTCGCGGTACGTGTCCAGGTCATCTTGCCACCTCTCTCTGGTACCCATTTTTCGGTTCTAAAAATATTATTGAACAAAGCCAAATCATTTATTTCAAATAGGCACATAAAAGGCAATTTTGAACGTCAAAAATTAAATCAAAATAAAATTGATTCTAGTCGCCCCTTCCAAAAGGTAGTTTTCGTATGGAGAAGAATGCGCAAGAAACTCCACCATTACTCTTTTAAAATGTTTTACAATATTTTGCATACATTAATTATATAATTATATATGTGAAGGCGATGCACCTAAAAATAAAATTACTATACCACGATAGATAAAAGAATTAAAATGGATTAAAGAAACCATGACATATAAATTAACTATGTGATAGATATATGGTGCTCATATACACACTCATTCAGTATTCGTTTGTACGAAACTGATAGGTGTCAACAACACATTCTCTCGTTGGCCGCACTATAATGTCAATTTTCTCTTCAACAATTTTTGAAGGATTCACGTACTCAGGCACAAGTATAAAAACCAGATTACCAACATTACAGGTACCTAACAAAGTATAACAAAAATATTGTACAACATTAACGCCACCATAAAACTCATCATCATCTGCCTAGCCTTTTCCCAACTATGTTGGGGTCGGCTTCCAGTCTAACCGGATGCAGCTGAATACCAGTATTTTACATGGAGCGACTGCCTATCTGACCTCCACAACCCAGTTATTGGGTAATTAATACGATACTCCTTGGTAAGACTGGTATATGTCAGACTTTCGGGGTTCTGACTACCCGTAACGACTGTCAAAGATCCACGAATGACAGCCGGGACCAACGGCTTAACGTGCTTTCCGAGGCACGGAGGGGTCTCGGTATGTAAAGATGGTCACCCATCCATAGACCAACCGCGGCAAGCGTAGCTTAACCTGACCGATCGACCTGTGCGGCTGTTATAATTTAGCCACGGGCCCGGGCCATAAAACTCATGTAGGTAGGAAATTATTCAGTTTTTGATTGACTTATTCCTCGTTTACGTGTTTAAACAAGAGCCTACAATAGTAAATCTCTGGAATGCTCCCGGATGCCTGTAGGCTACAAAATACATTATATGTTTTTAAAGCCCGTATGATGCTGATGCGAGAATTTAACGCTTACTGCCGCTTTAAAGCGCTCTGAGTTAATCACGCCTGCTTTTTTAACTTTTTCATACCTGTAACCTTTTTTTATTTCCACTGTTAACGCGTTATGGGTTAATTTTTGGGGTAATGTGTTTTGTTGGTGAGAAAATTTAGAAATTAAAATATTTTATTGTGCAGGTAATACAGTAAGCAGGTTCACGGGTTAACAGCAAGTTGAGACAACATGAGTAGCTTAAAATACTACCTACATCTAGGTTACAATATATTATATTATTTACCAGTGAGACGCAAACTATGTAGATAGTTTGTCTGTATCTTGTGGTAAAGTCTGAAGGCCAATTCCCGTAATTAAAAAAAGTTTAAAAATCTATTCGCAATCTCATCTCAGCGACAATCAATGTCAAAAACTTGTCAAAAATTTAGGGATTCTAGAGGTAGTTTTGACGGATTGAGACTGAGATGACAGACTGTGTACGTTCTTAAAAATACGAGAATTGCCCCTCGGGTGTTCTTTATCTCCTTTATTTCAATGTAAACAAATAAATTATATTTTTATAAAAAGTATAAAAATATTTAAAAATATTAAAAAAAATAGTAGCTCACCGGTATTGGGAACAGGGTCCAAGCTACCGGCGGTCAGGGCTCCAGAGAGAGGAACCTCCTAACAATGCGAGCCGTGTCCAGATTCAGAAGTACCTCTATATTTTTTATTTAATATTATTATATGCCTTAGTTATCCCACTCCAAGGCAAAGGCCTCCATTCCCTCTATCCACATTTCCCGGTCAACTGCGAATGCGGGCCGATCCTTTAAGAAGGAGTCCGCTTCATCCTGTCATCTCTTTATAATTTATCTGACATTTGGTACTGTGTGTTTACCAACAATAATTACAATAGCAATATTTACCAATCGCCCTGCAGTCCAAAGTATTCGTTCTCTGAGAAGACACGCGTATTGAGAAAGAAAGCTTACTCACTGCACTGCGTATAGGAAATCCCAGATCAGAAAGTGTGGTATACTGAAAGATTTGAACCATTAATCAGAAGATCATCTTAGATCTTTTATATTTTTTTAAATTGTGGAACTCAACCACAAGAATCACGCAATGAATGTACAAGATAACACTAACATATCAAAATTATATCCTAAATTAAGTAAAACAATTTACATACTAACATATAGCGATTAATTGGAGATATAATTATGGCAGTGAAAAAGTAACTACATTGCTGCAGCAGTCAGGTTTTGAACCCTCCATTGACGACCACTCCAACGCATGTTTGCACGAAAATGTATAAAATAAAAACTTTTTACAGCACTCAAGTCCGTCATTCGAATGTAAAAACTTGTACAGTCGCGCACATTTAATTCTTGAATATTCGCAAACCGTATATTTAACTTAATTTGGCGTTCATTTAAACTCATTGCTGTTGCGCTTAATTATGTCTAGATTAACATTCGTGTACAAACATGTCAATTAAATGTTTAAAACTTCATAGCCTGCAATTATGTTTAATGAGTTTTAGTATTTCCGGGTTTGGTTCGAATAATTTTGGGTAATAAAAAGTTTGGTATTTAAAATATTTAACTTTAAACATTTGCCATTTGTGTTTACGGTAGAGTGTAGACATTTGAGCAGAGGACAGTAGGTTTGAAATTGAATGAAATCAGACTGAAAAGGAAAAGATACGAAATAGAACAGTTCAATGGTACCGGCCCTGTTACGAGCGACGTAGTCGACGAGGTCGTGGGTTTGTGTTTGTGTAATTTATTTCATTACCATTGCTCTCAAAATGGGGAAGGAAAACATCGTGAGGAAACCGGCCATGTCCTAGAACCGAAAATTCGAAGACATGTGACATCCACAAACCCGCACTGGGCCCGCGTGGTAGATTGCGGCCCACTCCCTCTTGCGAACCACAGCCACCGGTGGCTGTCGCGCGCTACCGCCACTTTTGTAAATGTCAGAAGCGAGCGATAGCCACCGGTGTTCAGAAGCCGCCACATTTTATAACCCGCTCTCAGCTGCGCAGTCTTACGATGGACTCCGACGCGGAAAGTTTGCACGCGTTATTGTTAATACGCAGACGACGTAGACAACGCCGTCGCCGCCTATATTGGGCACATCCAATTTTAACGTCTTGTGTGGCCCGCAGCGACCACAAGTGGCGAGTCGCCGACACTGCTGTAGCGAGTGGCCACCACCGGCCACACGTGTGCGGCGAGTTTCAACAAAATGTATGAAAAAGCGTGTAAACTGCTTGTCGCTGGCTACCGGTGGCTGTGGTTGGTGGCCCGTTTGCGACGAGCCTCACACAGAGGAGGCCTGTGTCCCAGCAGTGGGAACATAGGCTGATTATGCTAAACTGCAAAAAGGTTCAAGAGAATTAAGCACAGAACACAGTAACTATGGAATTGTATAAAACCAGACTGAAAAAAGCCACGTAAAATATCAATTTTCCTAAAATTTTCTGTAGGCAGCAACGAAACATTACAACATCTCCCAAAACCCACAAAAATCCCAATTTCAGTTGGCTACCTACTCGAACAGCGAGCAAGGTCTTAGCCGAGTATTACAGAATTAAACAAAATATTTCGTTTCAAAATTAAGACTCAGAAACAGGCCGTTATACTATTATTAGGCGGGAAAATTACATCTACAAGAATGCTACAATGCTTCTGTACTAAGAGAGAATTCCGTGAAATATTAAAACCTAATTTGTGTTTGCACACACGCAAAGCTCTGACGTAGATTATACTGGCTGCTGGTTTACGCCTGTGTGGGTGTATCTGTGTTGTCTGGTTTACACAACCATGCTTAGCTTTAGCTTGTTTGTGTGAGATGTTAAAATTACCTGTCATACTAAAATTTGAATCTGAAAGATGAGTAATTTCACTTATAAAATATCAAGTCATATTTTGATTTATGCGGATTCTGCTCCCATTCTTCCATTAAACATGTCTAGAAATACAGTCCTGCACGACTTGTGCTGAAAAGAAAATCAATATATACATAAGAGTTCTTTGTTTTGAATATGTCGGCGCAGCATGGGGGACACATGAGATTTGCTGTGGTATACCTACGTCGGATTAAAGTGCCATTTGAGAAACTGTCATCCTTACAAAGAGTCGCATCTGTAGTAGCCAGGAGGTAGACTCAGACACGTGTGGCTGGAGAGCCGTCGTCACGCCATATTAACGACGAATCGTTAAAATCTGGCACAATCATTTAAGTGTCGATGGATCATACTGATATATTATGTAAGTCATCCTGAGCCTGTATATATAACGTAGAGTACTACGACTTATTAGGCTAGACTCATATGACACAAGAACATAAATTCCATCGACATGAACAGAAAAAGAAGACGTAGAATAATAATTTTACTTCAGAGGGACCAATTGGTTTATCTCTTCTGGTTCGGAAGCCATGTGCCATGTCGGTTTTAAACGGGGACAGACATTATGTAATTCATCATCATCATCGTCACCAGGGGCAGTGGTGGTAATGGCCGTGACTTACGAGTTGAACGTCGTAGGTTCAAACCCAGACAGGCGCTTTTCTTTGTGTAAATTATTTCATCACCACTGCTCTCAAAATGGTGAAGGTAAACATCGTCAGAAAACCGACACGTCCTAGAACCAGAAGACATGTAGATTTACTTGTTTTTGGCACATAGCTTTTTATCTATCTAGGCTCCGAAAATTTAATAAAAACTTGAGAGGTGTCAAGGGACACCCGGATGGAACAAAGTTCAAAGAGAGAGAGAGAGACAGACAGAGAAACACGCGCACGCCGCATGGCTTACAACTAGGTATAGCAAAAAGTGTCGTTCCAACTTTTGGTCTTAATTTTTTCCGTCTAGCCCCCTTTCGCAACGCGCGATAAGGAACTTCGTTCCATCAGACACAGACCCTACTACAAGCAATTAGCGATCACAAGATCTACAAACCCTCACTGGGCCCGCGTGGTGGATTACAGCCCACTCCCTTTCACAGAGAGGAGGCCTGTGTCCCAGCAGTGGGAACATTATAGGACGATTATACATGCGTCGTTATCATTAAAAAATGCAAGCCTTCTGTGTTAAGGCATGCCTACCTGTTACGACTAGAACAAAATTGCACATTATAATGACAACACACACGTTAACACTATAACTTCAACGTATATGTTAGTGCTTAGTTTAGTGTGTGTGTCTGTAAACAATAAGACACCCTATGCTTATGCGTGTGGGGGTGTGTCTGTGTGCAACTTTAATTTAGACACGGCGCTAAGTCAACAGTAGTGCTTCAGCATATTGCTGGGAACTTTTGGCAGTTTCAGAGTCAGCTCATATTTTCACGTATGTAAAAAGTTAGTTAATACCTTGACCTTTACTGCGATGCTTATTAAGAGTTATTGCGAGTAGATGTTTGTTTGAAACTCATTTATCATTAAAAGAGTTGTGTTTATTCTAATTATTATTGTAATCATTTACACAGTTGTTGTAATCAGACAACTTATTTAAGACCAACACCAATTGCGAAACACATTTTCAGGCACAATCCGATGGATTTTGAAGAAAACTGCTAATCCATTGCTTCATATGTTTGAAAAATGCGTTTGCTCGATATCGTAAATGACGCAATGGATATTGTTGAATTGCCGAACTGACATTGTAAGTGTGTTACACAACTACCCTGCTTATAGTAGATACTACATCTACTATAAAATTAATGAAGACTAGATATTTATTTGGATAGTGAATTAGGCTTAAACGTGTCTTTTCTAGAAATCTATATACTCAAATAGTTACAAAGGGATGTCAGCAAATATGGGCCGCGGCCAATAAATGAAAAAGATTTTCATGCGGGTCGATAGCTCGAATGACACAGATGTGTTAGAAATTTTCAGCCACCTAGTAACTACAGACGCTCTTATAAAATACTTCTGCCCACGAATTCGTTGGTACGGCACGGTTAGCGAAGTGGTTAAGCGATTGACTGCCGCGCTGCGTTTCACGGGTTAGATTCCCGCACGGAACAAATACTTGTATGGCCTACATTCTACAAGTAGTTGTTCCGGGTCTGGCTGTTTGTGTATGTGAGTTTAAATATTTTTAAACGCACCCACGATACAGGAGAAATTCCTAGTGTGGGGCAACGTTTTAAAAAAAATAAAAAACTAAAGTAATCTCACAAGAAGACCCCATGTGATTATGGCTCGAAAGCCGATCGCAAAGGAGAGAAAAAAAATAGGTATTATTAGACCGTTTGCGACAACCAGTAGTGTGATCACCCTAATACCACGCAAAATCAAAACAACAAAATCCAAAAATAAATCACATCGCTACAAATATTTTACGACAATTCCGTCCGAAATTGAAATTCAAACAAATAAAGACAGCTTCTAAAATTACTGATACCGGAAAGCTGGAAAACGCGTCAGATTTTATCGATACGCTCGTAAACAACGCAATGTCATTCCATGTCGACGTTTATCGATACTAATATCGACATACCGATAGCTGCCAAATGTACCCCGCACTGTTTGAGATGTGAAATTGAAAAAATGAATTCAATTGAAGAGTCATTTGAGCCTGCATGGCGGTTCACTTATTACGTTAAACGCTATTATAACGAAGATTATAATGATAAACTTGATAAACTTTATCTATACTAATAAAAAAGCTGAAAAACTCTTCAGATTTATCATTAGAACTAACAGTCGGATTTGAGAAAGTATTTTGCCTTTGATATCCCAATTCTTGAGGAAGGCTCAATGAGTTCTTTCCTTTTTTTCTCTTTATATACTAGTACATAATATATTGTATATTTTAGTGTTAGATTGTATATTGTATTTAAGATTTCTTAATAAGCATGTAAATTATAAAAATATCGATTACATATCGCAGGAAACGACTGCGCGGCAGGCCCAGAAAAAGATGGTCGGATGAGCTCGCAGTAAACCGATAAAATTGGAAAGAGGGATGGGAGGTCTTTGCCCTGCTGTGGGACAACACAGGCTTGTAATAATAATAAATAATAATTAGATATCAATACCTACTCAATAATAAAATACTAGGGGCCCGTGGCTAAATAATAACAGCTGCACAGGTCTTTTGATCAGAAGCCCAATTCTCGTAATTTAAAACATTTAAAATCTAGTCGCAGTCTCATCTCGGCGACAAACAAATGTCAAAAACTTGTCAAAATGTAAGGAAATTAGAAGTATTTTTTGACAGATTGAGACTGAGATCTGAGGGGCAATTCTCGTAATTTTAAGAACGTTCACAGCCTGCTCAGTCTCAATCTGTCAAAAAATACTTCTGATTTCCCTACATTTTGACAAGTTTTTGACATTTTTTTGTCGCCGAGATGAGACTGCGACTAGATTTTGAACGTTTAAAATTACGAGAATTAGGCTTCAGACTGTGAACGTTCTTAAAATTACGAGAATTGCCCTTCAGGTTAAGCTACGCTTGCCACGGTTGGTCAGTGGATGGGTGACCATCTTTACATACCGAGACCCCTCCGTGCTTCGGAAAGCACGATAAGCCGTTGGTCACGGCTGTCTGTGTGATCTTTGAAAATGAAGCCCGAAAGTCTGATAACCAGTCTTACCAAGGAGTATCGTAATACCAGTAACTGGGTTGTGGAGGTCAGATAGGCACTCGTTCCATGTAAAATACTGGTATTTAGCTACATCTGGTTAGACTGGAAGCCGACCCTAACATAGTTGAGAAAAGGCTAGGCAGATGTTGTTGACTCAGTAATAAAATACTTAAGTAATATGAATTTGTGGCACGTGATAACCTAATCGCTACTCTGTATGTAGAGCTGAAATGCTGAATAAGCCACGTCAGTGTTATTAGCTGAAAAGTTTGGTTGCAGACGTAAGCAACAACTCCAGAGTTGAAGACGTAAGCAGGTACTAATTAAGAACTTGATGGAAATAACTTTTGAAAATGTTTATCAATACAATATATTTCTGCTAATGACTACCGGTTTAGCACATGTAATTTTTGACTAGATATTTTTGAAGCGTAAACTTCTTTTGAACGATTTCTGGTAGGGGAAAATCTTATGGGTTCGAATCACTACGTACCACAAGTTTATATCAATCATAATTTACAATTAATGATGAAAAAAAATGGTTTGTAAAGATAATTTGTAAAAGTTAATTTGTAAAGACAAAAAATAAAACAGACTTCATTCATCCATTCTTTTAAGTAACAAAGGTCTTAAAACTATGTTAGTCAATGCTAAAAAATCAAAAAAAAAATAACATTCATAATATTCAAATAACAAAATCACTCATGTCAAAAACTATAATTATACTATAGTGTTATTTGTAACCTATTCACTAAGTTCGAAATAAGGTTATTGATCTCACGTACTCCAGACAGTTTCAAAATACATTAGACGAGAGCAATAAAATAAAATGACAGACTTCATAAGTACATCTCGTCGAACATTATTATGCTTGAGAAACTGCACGAAAAAGCGCTAAACATTTTAAAATTCGCGTCGAACTACTCGATTGTGAACGTGAATATTCAAAGAGGAAATGACAAAATAGAGAAAAAAAAAACTACATTTTCTAGAGCGCGTTCCCAGTGAAAGATGTTTCGATAAATAACCATGTTTCTCTCGAAATATAGGGACTTCTTATGAATTTCAAATTCCATATTTGAATACATAATTCCGTTGAGTTCGAAAAGTTATTTTTCTTTAAATCTGTGTTGCTATTCTGTGGAACATTTAAGATAATAAGTAATTTGCTATTCAAAAAGAACTTAGCTGGCAAACGACTCGTGACTAGGTGCTTCAACATTTTGTTATTTACAAGCAAATGTGTGGATTTGTTTACTGGTACATGTTTTATTTATTACTACTCAATATCTTACACAAGTCCTGAAGTGTATATATTATATAAACTTTGGTGGATTTGATTCTAAATGACATTGAAGTAGAAATTCAACTTTATTTACGATATGTTTGTTTAGTAAAAAATTAGTGACTTCAATTTTTGTATGTATTTATTATTATAAAATTATTCTGCTTACCTCTTTGTTTTCTTTCTTCTTTTTCTTCTGTTACCATTCGACTGTCCGCCTGACATTTTGTTGAACAATATACATTTATTATTTCGATTTGAATAGCCTTTGTAACTCAGCAAAATTTTTTAGTGTTACGCATTATTCCCATAAGTAGGGGAGACCTGTCCAAAACCGTATATCCGGGCAAAACCGTATAGCGTATGTATTTCTGTTAATAATTCAAATTTCCCGCGCCACTGCAGCTCAGCGGTGTCAACCAATCACAGCTATTTGTCAACAAACACTTGTCGCGACAGGCATGCGCGTTTTTAGAATATTTTATTTTATTGTTTTTTAGTGGTTTTTATGTAATTTATGTGCAAAAAGAAGTGCCAATCGTCAAATTTACGTGTACAATAGGTAAGTAACTAATAGTCATGTTGAAAGTGTGTATATTTTTATGTAATTCAGTACATTTGTACCGGTGAAATCAATTACGAATGTAGTAGTGAGTAACGTATTTATACATACAATGGTATGGGTCAAAATCGTATGGGGTAAAATCGTATATGTACGATTTTGACCCGGATGTACTTAAGTGTATTAACCTTTTATTTTATACCTTTTATATTATACCAAAACTTAATCTAGATCACCAAAAGAAAACTAAAAAACAAACAACTACCAATGGCAACGATAACTGTCTGTACTGTCTTGAGAAATACGGCACTACTCGATTGAATGAAGGTTGGGTCCAATGTATAGAGTGCAAAGGTTGGGCTCATGAAGGCTGCACAGGTTACGATTCAGAAGAATTGGATGATTTTGTGTGCATAGGCTGCATAGCTGCACATTGATATACTGGGGTAAAATCGTATACAGTATACGGTTTTGTCCATGCCCTGGGGCAAAACCGTAAAACGTAGAAGAATTATTTTTGCTACTTTTTTTCAATTTAAGCTTTAATTATCTAAGTTAAAATATTGTGATTGCGTACCTTATGAGACTGGTTAAAAATAAATGTTGATTTAGTACAACTGTGTTTTAAAATTATTGATCAGCATCCACAAACCCTTAGCTATACGGCTTTGCCCCGGTCTCCCCTACGCTTACTCGAAGTGTGCAAACATCCCATATGCGGAAAAATACAATGATTTTATACGGGGTCAAATTAAATTAGCTAGCGAAACTCCTCAGACTAGATGGGTATCGATATCTTCACACGAAAAAAAAAGTTTTCGTTGGCTAATTTAATTTATAATTTACGGCCAGCGACATTGAGGCAGGCCTAGGAAAAGATAGCGGGACGAGCTTGACGCTGTAGACAAGATTGGTCCACACAAGCTCAAGATAGAGAGGAGTGGAAAGAGAAGGTTTCCTTTGCCCTGCAGTTTGGAATGGGCAACTAGCTTCATCTTTCTGACTGACCGACCCTTTGACAATTCAAAAGTGCCTGCAATTAGTTTAGTTGAAATAAATGATTTGAGTTGGACAACATAGGCTAAAAATAAATAAATAATAGTTAATATGACCCTTTATTAACACCATCACTGAATAATTACAAATGTAATAATAATAAACAAATTTATTTACTTCAGGTAAATAACACCCATTGCCACACATAAATTAATAGAGATAAAATCCGAATAAGAGCAAATCAAATCAAATAAAATAAAAAAAATAAATGTAAACAAAATAAATCAAATTAAATGAAATCGAATCAAATCAAATTAAAATAAATAATTAAAACAATAAAATTAATATAGAAATAAAAAATAAATAAATAATAAAGCGTGATAACAAAAACCATAACCTATACTACATTCTCCTCCTTTATCGAGACAAAAATATCCACCCGCCCTGGCGACCTACATACAGTACAAATGCAGCTTTAACCCAACTCTTCACAATATTCGTATAATTTTAACAGCAGCTGCACTTGATGATAAATTACAGTTCATATTATTCAAACTGTTGTTACAAGTACTAATAGTAATGAATACGTTATTAGGTGTTTAATTTTGCGTTAAGTGTATGAATTATGTTATTTGGCAGTGACTTTTTCAGTGGTATAATATTGCTCGCTTGCACCATAAATCACTAAATGTGTTGGGCACAAAACATTTTTATTGTAAGCCTAAATTGTTGCGCGGGCCTGCGGGCGGAGAGTAATGGGTAGCTCTCCGTCCGATCAGGACTAGGCCCGTGCCGGACGGCGTGTACGTGTTCCACGCGCGCCTCAAAGAGATGTCAGCAAAAGCGACGGGGCCCCATAGGGCCGAAGCCTGCCAGGGTAGCGGGAACATCCGAAAGGGTTTACCGCTGCCCTGGAACATAAAGGGCTAAGGAAGGAACACGGGTGGGTTTTAGTCAGTAAGAGTCTGACACTCCCTCCTGCTCCACCCAGAGCGGGAGGAGTCATTTGATGAGGAAATCATCAAATGACTCCTCCCGCTCTCTTCATTCTCAAAAGAAAAAAAAAAAAAAAAAAAATGGTTACACACTGCTGGGCAGTGGCCTCCCATTTTTCCTTCCAAACCTTCCGGGATGTCTTGTGCGTTGTCTGGCCATGTTGGCGCTGAACGTCTTATCAGATCGTCACACCAGCTTTGCCGTGGTCTATCTCGACGTTGATGTGCTCCCTCAGGCATCCAGTGAGTGACGATCTTTGCCGTCTCCGGGTGCATTCGCGAGACTGGGTCGGGTTGTTTTTTCTCCAACATCTGCTACTTCACTTATGGAGCACACGATGGTGTTTCTAGCTCGGTACGTACGGTTGACTCCTATTTATGCTGCCCTCCATTGCCCGATAATGTTATAGTCAAACGATTGATAGAAACAGAACGATATTTTAAATGCATCCTAGAAATAATTTCTTTTACTAATAATTATTTTACAAAGATCTCTAAAACGTTTTTTACATGCGTTAATAGTGCGTTCATGTTGATTATAATTATCTATGTTCAGCAATCCTGCAGGAATTATGATACTTCGTTATCAAGAAACACAGAGAAATTCTCAAAGTAAATGTTGCCTATGGCGCAAGATTTATTTTGTCTTTAACTAATGTAATTGGCCTTGGCCGTTTTATGTTAAATAAATAAATAAATTTAGCCGTGTCAAAATTACAAAATCGAAACCGTCCGTCTGTCCCATGCAATTTTCTTTTAAAGTCATTCAATCTGTGTAGCGCTTCCCTACTATATTGGGGTCGGCTTTCAGGCAGCAGATGCAGCTGAATATCAGTATTTTACATAAAGCGACTGCCTATCTGACCTCCACAACCCAGTTACTGGGTAACACGATACCCCTTGCCAAGACTGGTTGTTAAACTCTTAGGCTTCTGATTACCCGTAACGACTGTCAATGATCCACGAATGACAGCCGGGACCAACGGCTTCACTTGCTTTCCGAGACACGGAGGGGTCTTGATATGTAAAGGATCCTTAGCAACAAGCCCACTCAATTTTGACGTAATAATTGAATTCATCTCTTCTTGAACAATGAAATAAAAACCACCATGACAGAATAACACTCCCTATTTTTTCCGTCGACTGTTATTTTGTCAGCCAACATTTACATAGAGTAGTTATAGTATCACTAACCCTAGGTAAACCAGTAGCGGACACGACTAGGTTATCTGTGTAACCTTCCACGTGCAGCGTTGATTGGTCGTTAGAGACGCGGGAGCCATTTGGCGGTATTCGCGTTGCTGTCAGGATGTTGTACTTAGAAAAATTAAGGTATGGCTTCGGGGAGCATAGATGTTGGATTATAGAAATACTGCACACCAATTGCGTAACATACTTTAATTCACAATACGAAGGATTTTGACCAATGACCTTGTGAAGGCTGCAGGAATCCGCTGGATACGGAAAACGCAGAACCGGTCCAAGTGTTGGTGCTTGCGGGAGACATATGTCCACCAGTGAACGTCTTTCTGCTGAAATGATGGCGAAAGATTTGAAGGAAATTAATAATCCACTGCTTCTTATGTTTGAAAAATTCGACTGCTCGACAACGTAAATAACGCAATGGATGTTGTTGAATTTGTTGTCAAAATGAATTACAACTATGTTGAGCAACTACACCGCTCTGGTTACTTACATAATAGTGACTCATTCTGAGTGATTTCGTCTGGGGCAGACATCACCTTTACTATGCAAACGATCAATTATGTTGTTATCAAACTTGAAGGTAAATTTACCGTAACACAAGTTTACCAAAAAGGAGCTAGGTACCGTTTTCCTTTACATTAAATAAAGTTTTAGTGAAATATTTCTTGTGATAGTTTTCCCCAAAGATGAAAGTAGATTGAATTGCAGACGAACGTAAAAAAATAAGTACTTTTCGGTTGAAATATTACAGGAGCTCTCCCACCACCTGTCGCAGTCTTTTGTTATTCTCGTACAACCTTTAAAATCAATTTTGTCTCGATACTGCTTCGTTAGTTTTGTGGTCGCAAACGAATATGCTGAGCGAGGATTTTATGATCCTAGGATTTGGCCATCAGGATTCGTTGTAGTCTGGAAGCGATTTCGGTTAGCAGCAATAGGCTTATCACCTTTCACGCCATAACTGGCGAAATTTGGAGAAACCTCTTTATACTTTGCTTTGCTTAATTTGCTATCCACTTTGACGTATACAAGCATAATTTTATTTTCAACCGACGAAAAAAAAACGGAGGAGGTTCTCAATTCGACACGTATATATATTTTTTTTTTTATGTATGACCAAGCATAACTTTTTACAGAGTAGTCCGATTTTGATAATTCTTTTTTTATTGGAAAGGGTATACCCAAAGTTGTTCCCATATAAATTTGAAAAAGAAAATCCAACCCTAAGGGTGGGAAAATAGGGTTGATTTATTGTTCATTCACTGATTTTCATGCTGAGTGGTGTATTATTACTCTATCCAGTGCCACATATGCCTCCTGCCCTTTGGCAAACAATTAGTAGATTAGGTATAGCCACAAAAAACTATAAAATAAAAACTTTTTAACAAAAAATTGAACCGCCGAAAAAACTGAAAAGCAAAAAATAATAAACCTTTTTTATTTAACCTTAATAAGGTAAGTTCTTAAACTAATGTAAGTATAGCCCAGAAAAGCGTTTCCGACATGTTTTTACGGAGGTCATGAAAATCTGTCATTTTCAAGAAAATTCGACTCGATTAAAGTGTTCTAAAACGCTCTGTATCTGTTTTAGAACATTGGCGGTCACTGATCTTCTACGATACCGTGGCTTTAGAGGTTTTTCGTACGGTCCAAAATCGGGCATTGTGCGCGTAGGTGGTTAGTGTGTATCTAATTCTCCGACATCAACTAAAACCCGCTCCACTGGGACAGTTCAATTTAGCGTATGTGATAGACAATAGTCGCTAACTGTTCCATCATAGTGTTGGTCAGTGTTGTTATGGAGCAATTTACCTGTGTCTATTTGTGTACAGCTGTCCAGAATGCGATAACATTGTTCGAATACACTATAACTATAAATGTGTTTTGTGTGTGTTAGTAGGTTGGGTAGATTTTTGATAGTTCTCTACCTGTGCTTAACTATATAAGTTCCATTCGATTTTTTTCTTAGGGAACGCATAAGGTCCACGTCGATGGACAGGAAATTCACTATGTCGACAAATATATCTACCTGGGCCAGCTAGTTTACTTCCACAACAGACAGAACAAAGAGATCGACCGTCAAGTCGAAAATGCCAGGAGGAGCTACTGGTCCATGAAGAGCCACCTTCCTATTTCTCTAAAACGCAAGCTTGTTGACATGTGTATCTTGCCTATCATGAATTATGGCGCTCAGACTTGGTCTTTGAAAGAGGCTCAGAAGTCAGAGTTATCTGGCGATGGAAAAATCAGCCCTAAGAAAATTATTTAACGCCGTCTGACAGCTTTTGTATAGAAAATATGTCAAAATATGACAAAGAAAGAAAAGAAAGAAAGAACAATATTTTATTCTGCACAAACAAAACGCACAGTTACAAATAAAAAAAAGTTATCTGACTATTAAAAATCAGCCCTAACGTAAATAAGCCGCAGTTAAGTCCAGTCATTGTCTCACAGAGGTTTGCAATGTGACAACGTATAATTCAGCGGGTTTTTCTTATGCACACAATGCGACCTGTCATGTGGGGTGTGGGGTGTATGACACGAGGCATATAACTAAACTGAGCGAGGTGATACCTAGTAGATATTGATGTTGTTTGCTTTTCCCGTCTATCATCATCATCTGCCTAGCCTTTTCCCAATTATGTTGGGATCAGCTTCCAGTGTAACCGATGCAGCAGTACCAGTACCAGTATTTTACATGAAGCAACTGCCTATCTGACCTTCACAACCCAGTTACTGGATAATACGATACCCCTTGGTAAGATTGGTTGTTAGACTTTCGGGCTTCTGACGACCCGTAACGACTACCAAAGATCAGCGATTGACCGCCGAGACCAACAGCTTAACGTGCTTTCTGAGGTTTGGAGGGTAATAAAGATGCTCACCCATCCACAGACCAACTGCGGCAAGCGTAGCTTAACCTGACCGATCGCCCGCGGCTAAATAATAACAGCCGCACAGGTGTGCGGCTGTTATTATTTAGCCGCGGGCTTTTTCCCGTATATCACAATACATTTCTATCATAATACATTTATCGAATATATGGACCAATGGATTAGCAAAATCCTATAGAATATTCAGATTGAGATTGATGATTGATTGAGTGTGTTACTCAATTAGGCTGCAATATCACTTCCACGCTACTGTTGTGTACTTCTTTAGACGTATCGTTTGTAGGAGATTATTGTTATTAGTATTAACTTATTTATTTATTTTACTTCGATGGTCCTAGTTTTTCATCTGTGACTTCAAGTGACAGCTATGTGACCAGAACCCAGCTATGCATAAATATGTAAGCTGTCACGCCCTTTATGCCTGGAGGCTTTTATTTAGGTAGTAAGTTTTTACTTACATTTTAATTAATTATTTGTCAGCTTGAGTACGTATAGTTTTTATTATATTTGTTGGTATATTGGCGTGGCTAGCTGACATATGGCAAATAATTTAAGTTTCTTGTAATGTTAATTACTGAACATAGATTCCTAGTATTGTATACATGCAACTATATTCTAACTGAACAGACAGCTGTGCAGCTGGGGAGTTTGTTGCGCCACTTCTTCTTCCCAGCGATAGCACTAGGAAGTGGTGAAGGGCGGGCGTTTTTGGGGGACTGTCTTTTGTAATTTTGACGTTCGAAAAGTGCTGATTCTCAGCCTAATTTGAATAAATGACTTTTGATTTTGAAAGATATGATCTGTCCAAGATGAAGTGTATGTTCCTTTACAAACTCGATTCGATCGTTGTTGACCCGTACTGACCCGGCTTGTTTCGAACGATTCGTCATCAATTTAGTTTTTGTTAGATTCATCTGCAGGCTTACCATTTGGCTTTCCTTTACAAGTTGTCTGAGCATAGTTTACAGTTGATCTGGGTTATCAGAAATTATTATAAGGGAGAATAGTTCTACAAGTCTTTTACTTTAATTTTGTAATGGAGAATAGTTCTCAAAGTCTTTATATTTTAAGTTTCGCGGTCATATTTTTGTAGATGTTCCATTTATCGTAAGTATAAATTTAAATATCTTTGTGTAGACCTAATCTCTTTATTTTGACGACACGGTTGGCGCAGTGGCTGAGCGATCGAATGCTGCGCTGCGTGTCGTGGGTTCGATTCCCGCAGGGAACAAATGAGTGAGTGAGTTTAAATGCTTGTAAATTCACTCACCATACAGGAGAAATTCCTAGTGTAGGGCAAAGTTAATAAAAAATAAAAAATTGGAAGGACGCTAGATTATTGTCGCCTCAGAAATATTAACAACCGACGCTATGTATGATAATAAAAAAAAAACTTTGCCGCACACTAGAAATTTCTACTGTGCGGCAACGTTACCTTTAAAAAAAAAACTACAAACGAGCAGTAACCATGAATTCAGCACATGATCCTAGCCCCCTAACCGACATTTCAACTCGGGGTTCAGAATCATGTATTGAATCCATGCTAACAGGCTGCGCGTGTATGTTCCCGCCACCCTTTAATTAACTTTTACTTGTGGTTCTTTCTGTGTGCTCCAATAATTTACTGAACCAAAACAAAGTGCTAGTGTATGGTGCCTACAACCATTGGCCCGTCCAATGAAATTCATTAAGGATTTTTTTCTTTACAGAAACATCGGAACATTGCTGAGAAAATTCCAATAATATTAGTCGTACCTTCAAGTAAAGCGATCATCCTCGGAATAGAGGCGTGCCACCTGCGGGACGTTGACGTACAGTCAGTCTCAAAAAGATACAATCTTCTCTTCGGTTATCTGAACTACTATTGTAAAGAGAAATATTTGGTTTTTTGTTTGTTTTGTTACACTTTCACGCTAAACGGCTAAACGCTAAACGGCTAAACGGATTTGGATGAAATTTGGCAAAAGGTAGACCTGGATTAGTAGACCTGGATTAGGTCATAGAATACTTTTTATCCCGATATTTCGACGAGATCTAGACGTATGCGGGTGAAACTACGAGGCGCAGCAGGTCTGTTTTACATTTAGCCTCAAGAAGAAAAAAATAAATTGTTTATTCTGCTCAAACAAGACGAATATTACAAAAAAAAAAGAAAAGAAGAGGTGTATATATCGACAAGAATTCGTTCCATAACATTTTATCTATGTGTAGCCACAAAACACATAAGTTACTCAATTGTAGCTAGACAATGATACAGTATTACTCGTATGAATCAGAATAATTATGTAGATCATTAAATTAATTCTTGTCGATATAAAGCGTGTATCATAAATGTGTGGTCATATTTAAGGGTGTGGTACAGACCATTAAACTGAACAACTTTCTCCACGGGACCAATATTGTAATCGGGAAAAAATTAACAACTATCCCATACAAAACTTCAATACCCAAAATAGGACAGATGATAATTCTTCTTTATGACCACACATTTCTGATACACGCTGTATACTTCCAACTTTTTACGGCTGACTGTACCTACATCAGATAACTGAAGACTGACGTCAACGACCGGGATATTATTATGTCCCACCTCTGTTTTATTATTATTGTACCGAGACCGAGATATTCTTTCTTACACGATGTATTCGCTTATTTTCTTGACTTTTTATTTATTTTATAATAATTATTATGTTGTTGTTAACACTTACTGAGGTGTAAGTAATAACACATAACCGCACGGGTCGATCGATCAGGTTAAGCTACACTTGCCGCGGTTGGTCCGTGGATGGGTGACCATCTGTAAATAAATAAAAAATGCCGGCAGAAGTGAAAACTTGAATATTAACGTTGTGCATTTTTGATATTTTGGAATACGGTCTACTCTCCCTACGTCTTACGAACTTTCGATCAGGTCACGTGTCCTGACGCGAGTTAATTCGCTTATTTTCTTGACTTTTTATTTATTTTATAATAATTATTATGTTGTTGTTAACACTTACTGAGGTGTAAGTAATAACACATAACCGCATGGGTCGATCGATCAGGTTAAGCTACACTTGCCGCGGTTGGTCCGTGGATGGGTGACCATCTGTACATAAATAAAAAATGCCGGCAGAAGTGAAAACTTGAATATTAACGTTGTGCATTTTTGATATTTTGGAATACGGTCTACTCTCCCTACGTCTTACGAATTTTCGATCAGGTCAAGTGTCCTGACGCGAGCTCCGTTTTACAAATTTTCGATCGGGTCACGTGTCCTGACGCTAGTTTAACATTTTTTACCCATCACAACAAAAGTGCAAAATTCCACTAAAGAAGTTTTCGCTTCAAAAAGGTTTATTGCATTGTACCACTTTTACAGTAAATCTTACATAGGGACCTCCTTTAAAGTAAAAGATATACCTGTGCAAGAAGGCCCCGCTCTTCAATGACAAATTATAAAAAAGGTAAAAGTGGTGTACCAAAATAAAATTGAATTTAAACAATAAAAATAGGTAAAATCTAAAAATAAACTAAACAAATTAAAAGAAAGAAAAAAACAATAATAATAACTTACTAAGAGATCTATCCTAAAATAGTGTGTGAGTGTGTTAGGGTGGTGAGTGTGCGTGTGTGTATCTTTTCAACTCATATTGACGATGCTTGCAGCAGTAATTCATTGTCATCTTAGGTCTTCAGGTTTAGCCATTGCCTTTTTGCAGTCTTTTTCAATTATTTTATTGTATAGGGCAGCGAAATTTGTATTGAATTGTCTTATGGCATATGTGGTTTTAACGAACTCTGCTGGTGCAGCACGGTATTTTCGTTTTCTTTCCTGAGGGTGAGGGTTATAGGGCAGGACTTTGTGTAATTTTAGGACAGCATGGAGTTCAAACTCAAACTCAATACTACTCAATAGTTTCCTAATTGCCTAGCCTTTTTTTAGCCTTTTCCCAACTATGTTGGAGTGGGCTTCCAGTCTAACCGGATGCAGCTGAATACCAGTAATTTACATGGAGCGACTGCCTATCTGACCTCCACAACCCAGTTACTGGGTAATATGATACCCCACTTGTGTGAACTGTTACATATATTAAAGTATAGAGCAAAATTTCAAAGTCCTATTTCAGAATGCATTCTCCGTTTATGAATAAACTCGTAAGTATGTAGATTGTTGTTGACGTTCCGCGAAAACGACATGTTTTGCTTTTCACAGGTCGTATAAGTTGTCTATTCGTGACCATGTGCTTGAAAATGTTCTAAACGTGAGGAAAATAAAGCGACAATGTTGAAGAGTTTTATTTTCTAGATGATGGAGCAGGCAGAGATGTGACATTCTAACTATTTTAATGTAGTTGAGTTCTGGTAACTTTATGATTTCTCTTGAAATAAATCTTTGTATGTATATTTTTGACAGCGCGTAGTGTTTTATTTTATAGTTCAATTTTTCCCCATGTCACTAATGTCTAACACGGCGTATGAATGTATTTATTAGGTACTTATTTTAATTCATTTTATTTGTATTTTTATCGTGCTTGCTACTTAGTTGTTCGTGATCCTAAGATTTCTACTACCTTCTCTGTGTCTACTCGTGAGAACCTGTAATTGGCTCTGTGTCGCTTATACAATTGTTATTAATTTGGTTTAGCTGTTGGTTCTACTACTCATAAATAAATAAAAACTTGAGAGGTGTCAAGGGACAGCCGGATGGAACGAAGTATAACTGGCTTGCTTTCTATGAGAGAGAGAGAAAGATTCAGAGAAACACGCGCACGCCCCATGGCTTACAACTATAGCAAAAAGTGTCGTTCCAACTTTTGGTCTTAATTTTTTCCGTCTAGCCCCCTTTCGCGACGCGTGATAAGGAACTTCGTTCCAATAATGTATCGGAAGGAATAAATACAGTTCTAATTCTGGGTACACCTGGCCTAATATTAAAATAAAGTCCTCCATGTATTTCGACCACGGCGGTCAATGTCAAGGGAGACTAGCCTTCGCCGCGGGATATATTTTAATGCACAAGTTTGCGCGTAGACACAGGTGCACACCCTCTTCCCTCACTCTCATAGTCTTATGGGACGGCAATCCGACACGACCGGAGAGAGATCAGGCGCAGGACCAACGGCTTAACGTGCTTTCCGAGTCACGGGGGTATCACACCAGCAACTTCCAAACTCCGGACTGTTACTAAGAAATTCCTAATGTAAAAACGTAATAACATTTTGCCCGACCCGGGAATCGAACCCAGGACCCCCACGCTCGATTATTAATACATAACACAAACATAACATCACGGCTTTAATCCTCAAAGAGCTGGGCAGAGGTGTGCAATAATAGAACACCCACATTTCCACCATTTATCATCACCATTCTCCTGTCCATAACTCAATTTATTTAGAGCCGGCGCAACATGTCTTTTTCTTCCATACTTCTCTGTTAGAGGGGCTTGTGGCTAATTAACCGCTGCGTAGGTCGATCGATCAGGTTAAGCTACACTTGCCGCGGTTGGTCCGTGGATGGGTGACCATCATCTTATACCAAGACCCCTCCGTGCCTCGGAAAGTATGTTAAACCATTGGTAACGGCTGTCATTCGTGGATCTTTGACAGTCTTTACGGGTTGTCACTACCAAGTATTACCCAGTAACTGGGTTGTGGAGTTCAGATAGGATGTCACTCCATGTAAAATACTGGTATTCAGCTGCATTCGGTTAGACTGGAAACCGACTCCAACATATTTGGGAAAAGGCTAGGCAGATGATGACTCCTCTATCAGCAGCCATCTCGGTAGTCACCCCTTTCTAACCATATCATCATTAACCCAGTCCATCCATCGTTTCTTTGGTCTTTGGTTTCGCCAGTTATAACTAGATAATAAATAAAATAAAATGTATAATACAGTGCAACCTCGATATACCTACTTAACAAATAAGAAAGCAAGAAAGAAAGAAAAAGTATTTATTGCGACTCGAACAGGGTCATAAACTAAACTAAACACAGTTAAAGGGTTTAAGTTACAAATCGGAAGGGAACAAGTAAATATTCGTTACATCAAGTAATTCGTTAAACTGCGGTTTGTTATATTGTTCTATAATATGTATGTATTTACAACAACAAAAATGTTTAAAAGTAGTTTATCAGCCATCTTGTTACCATAACACAAGCATTAGGTTGCTTAGCTTGGGACTAGATGGCGCTGTGTGAAATGTCCAGGGATATTATTATTATTATTGAGGTTAGGTTAGTCTAAAATTTGTTACAAAGAGGTAAAAACGTGTCGAAACCTGTCGCGACTGAATCACATACTATTGGGAACGAACGAATTTTGTCAACCCAAAACCTTTATAAAACATAAAGGTTTTGGGTTGACAAAATTCGTTAATTAGAGATTTACACTTTTTTTTGACAGTTGAAAATTCGTTATAGAGGTTGTTCGCAAAAAATCTTCGCAATGTAAAGGTATATTTTACATTGTCTCTTAAGGACAATTCAAGGGGATTACGAAGAATTCGTTAAATCGAGGAATTTGTTATATTGAGGTATGTTATACTAAGCTTGCACTGTACAGACGCCAGCACATCAAGCTACTACAATCTGTCAAATTTCTTTAATAGATTTTCAACTTTATCGCTAAAACATTAAGGTTCAAGGCTGATTGGGAAAACTTGACAGTTTCGGGTAGCTTGACCTGCTGGCGTCTGTACATAGCAGGCCCATATTCCACCAATTAAGTTTGGTCTAAAACTACCACAATTATTTTCATTTTTCAGTTACAATCTCACATTTTATTGGCAACTAGCTTCTGTCCGTGACTTCGTCCGCGTGAATTCCGGCCCCCGACCCATCGCATGCATCCCATCGCTCCCCCGTGTAACTACTTCGTTATCGCTTATTGTTATTTCTGACTTTTTTTATTTTGGCTTACCTACACCACTGCTTAGCATAACAAACTATAATCAGCCTATAGTACGTTCGCGTTAAGAATGCAGTGTCATCATTATCCGTCGGCCTAGCCCCGCCCCCTAACCAATCAAATCTTTTCAAATTACAAAGTCAAGTTCACAATGACAGGTTGAAGGTATTGCTTCGAACGCAACGGTTGTGTCCTGTCATTTGTGTTAACTGATTTAAATGAAAACACAAAAAAAAAAAATGAATACACTGCATTCTTAACGCGAACGAACTATATGTATAATGTTCCCACTGCTGGGATACAGGTCTCCTCTCGGTGAGAGGGAGTGGGCCGTAATCTACCACGCGGGCCCAGTGCGGGTTGATAGAATGTACTCGTAACATGTCTTAAAATTTTTGGTTCTAGAACATTTTGGTTTCCAATTTCTCACCACTGCTTGCTCCCTACAATTAGCATAATATTATTACCTAACACACCTGATTCAAACACTCTAGAAGCAGTTCAGTTGCTCCAAAAGTTTTAAGTTCACAATCTGCTCACACTTACGTTCAGAAGTTCTGGGACACAATACGGCTCCAATGCGGCACATGCATAATTAGAACTGCTTAACGCAACCTCATGCAGTTCGCAATTAGCAAGACTGTCTTCAAGGAAACTTATTTAAGTTGTTAATTTTGTTTATATTTTGAGTCCTTGTTGTGGGTTTGTTTACTTGTTCCTATTGGTCACGTTAGAGGCTATTGGGTTCATACATACTTCAAAGCGAGTTTTTGAAGTGTAGATAGTTATAATAATAATAATTTATGTATGTATAATAATATGTATGTTATGTAGTGCACATTTCATAATAGAAATACATCGGCAATCCTCAGTTCCGATTTAAAAATAAACATAGTAAAGACAGATTCTGATGTAAGATAAAACTCTAAAAGAGACTGCACAGTTCAATCAGGATTCGGAACGTTTTGTGTCTCGACACTGTAAAGCACTAAAAATCTCTCATCGGTCTGTCTTTGACGTTATTTTGTACCGAGACAGGATGGCAACGTTTAGATGGGCCGAATTCACAGTAGGAATTTTGGGCTGAACCGGAAAAGTTTCAACAAAATAATAAAATTTGGCCACACCACCAACCAAAAACGAGCGCTGGGGCTCTGTCTCGCATAGGGTCTTAGCATCATGCTGAGCGATGGCCGTTTTGCGTAGATGTGACGCAAGTTTTCCCCCAATTTGTTTTTTTTGTGTTTGTGTCTTTTTATGCGTCATGTTTACCGTAAGTTAACGTTTTTTCTTTCTTTCTTTTTCATCACCACTGCACTCAAAACGGTGAGGACATGAAACCAGCATGTCCTAGAATCAAAAATTTGAAGACACGTGACAAGCCACCAACCGCTACTGGGCCTGCATGGTGGATTACGGCCCACTCACAGAGAGGAGGCCTGTGTCCCAGCCGTGGGAACATTACAGGCTGATTATGCTTATTGCTATAAGTTATCAAGTTGTTATGTTTATCAAGTTTAACTGGACTTTTATCTGCCAATTCTTCTATGTTTGTATCTCTTGATGGCGAAGATTTCTAAGCGACTTCTAAGAGACTTTGAAGCGGTAGGTAGGCAAGATATTAGGGTTCATTATCTGCCTAGCCTTTTCCCAACTATGTTAGGGTCGGCTTCCAGTCTAACCGGATGCAGTTAAATACCAGTATTTTATGTGGAGCGACTGCCCAGACCTCCATAATCCAGCTATTGGGTAATGCAATACCCTTTGGTAAGACTAGTTGTCAGATTTTCGGGCTTCTGACTACCCGCAACGACTGTCATAGATCCACGAATGACAGCCGGGAGCAACGGCTTAACGTGCTTTCCGAGGCACAAACGTGTCTTGGTATATAGAGATAATCACCCATCCATGGATCAACCGCGGCAAGCGTGGCTTAATCTGATCGATCGACCCGTGTGGCCGTTATTACTTAGCCACAAGCCCCTCCAGGCAAGATATTAAGGGTTCTAGATTTTTTTATAGCGGAATAGTCATTCATCACACCTTTTTAACTCCGTCAATTAAACAATAATACACCTGTCCTCGCATATAAACACACTTAAAGCCTCTAAAATACAGTAACTCGTTAAACACGGTACTAAACCAAACCTACCCAAATGTGTTTGACAACATTACAAAGGTATAAAAAACTTTAAATACAGAAGTCCCAGTTACAGTCGTACCTTTTGTTAGTACTTTTACAACTGTAAGCTCACAATGTTCAGGACTGTAAGTACTATCATAATCAGACATAACTCTCCTGTAGTTTATCACAGTACCGGGTTTTCAGCACTTTTTTACACCGGTACTTTTGTTCAGGTAGTCGGAGTTGAAAAGTTTACAATGTCAGGAGTTTTGTAGGATTTTGTACAGACAGTGGGTTAAGTTTTTCTTTAGCACAGATTCGGGGTGTGGAAATAATGTTTTGGGGGCTAGAATTGAAAGTGTGTAAAAGAACACGACGCAATGAAAATTTACAGGTACAGACGCCAGCACATCAAGCTACTACAATCTATCAAAATTCTTTAATAGATTTTCAATTTAATCGCTAAAGCATTAAGGGTCAAGGTTGATTGGGAAAATTTGACAGTTTTGGGTAGCTTGACCTGCTAGCTGGCGTCTGTACCTAAATATTCGTCACTATAACGAATATTATTTTGGTTTCTGAGTATGAGTATAGGTTGATATAACAAAATATTAATGTTCGTTCACAAAAAACATGTGAATCGATAATTTCATAACAAATAATTTGTCAAGTTAGATATATTAAAATGCGAGATGTCAACGTCAATTGCTCCAAAAATTATATATGTCGGAGTCATTCGTTTGACTATTCGGAACGTCAGCGCCATCTCGTGGCGCTGGACAGAGTCTAGCCTGAGTTCGTGGTGGGAGCGACAGCTATAAAGAACGGTGTGAGCAGAGCTCTCGAGATGATCGAAACATTGGACATCGTACGAACAACATGTGCTCAGAAACTGTCGCGTTCCGTATCGTTAAATGTGTACCTACAGTGTGTGATTCGCTAGTGTGACTGATTTGTTCGTGAATATTAATCTGATTTGAACTGCAAACCGTTTTTCTAATGTGTAATAACCAATACTACCTATAGTATGCCCACAGTAATTAAAATATGCCTGATGCTAACGAGAGACAGACATACCATCTCCGACATATATATTTTGGAGCTGTAAATTTTTTTAATTGTAATTTTTTTAATTTTTTTTTAAATTATTAAGCCAATAAAACAAAAACATAGAATTCGACATGTCAATTTATGTTCACGCCGGCCATGGAAATAAACATTTGGAAATTGAAAAGCTCCTTGTTTGTACATATTTTGCATATAGTAACTTGAAAATTCTTAAAACCGGGTTAAAAGTAAAAAATACAGCACCGACTGCCAACTCACAAACTAATCCACCATTTATAAGCACGACGACAACTTCAACATAAGTTCACACTACGAATCTCTTACAAACATTTCTTGGAACATATCCAGTACACTAACACTTAAAAAAATGTCCAAAAATCACCGACACGTAATACAGCATATGATGGGAATAAGAGATGAGCCAAGTTCTAGAACAAAACTAGCTAGAGAAGAGAATCCTGGAGATGTAACGTCATATTTGGAACACTGCCGGAACAATTATTAATGTTAAATCGTCGCATGCACTTGGTGCTACATTGGCGATATCGCGAGCACAATTGGATAAATTCCAACTGTGGTGTTTAATGCGATAAACAGAAATAAAGAACGGTTTCATACTTAATGAGCGCTTGGCTGATATTGTTCGTTGAATTAGATTTTGCTGCCAAGTCTTAAATGATAGGAGTATTAGGTACAGTCACGTGCAAAAGTATGTATACACTCGGCTTTATTCAAAAGCGATTTACTCCTTTATTCTTTAATGAAATTTTATGTTCTTACGAACATAGCATTTTCGAACCCATAGGTTAATGTAATGTGTCGTATTTCAACGCTGTATTCGTTATTAAGTTGCCAAGTGTTGACATATTGGAGTTCGTGACTGTACACTTGGTCCCGCGTCTAGCACGAATTGGATTTTAACTCGCAAAAGTTCAGAAGGTTTGAAGATGTTGACAATGCACTGATGATGTAGTGATCATTATGAGGGGCTATTTTGTTACATACGAGTAACAAAATAGCCCCTCTTCTTTTTCTTCGTCTTCGACGGATGCTTATGCTCGACATACTGCAGGCGGCCTACTTTCACTGTCCGTCAACGAAGATATGGGCCCGTCCGAAAGTAGTTCGATATATCAGATGAATCTTACTTGCGATTAATTTTTTTGGACGGGTAGAAACACATCGGAACTAAGGAGAACTGTGAAATCATGTCGTCATTCATTCTTAAACTCAAACTCAACTCAAACTCAAACTCAAATCATTTATTTCAATTAAACCATTTACAGGCACTTTTGAATTGTCAAAATTAAATAGTCGGTCAGTTAGTCAGAAAGTTGAAGCTAGTTGCCCATTCCAAAGCGTAGATCTCTATGGAGAAGAACGGGCAAGAAACTCCACGGACACTCTTTTAAATCAAGACATTTTTACAAAATCCTGGTTACATTATTCTTATTGCTTCTATATGTGAGAACAATGTTAAGAAACAAATTAAAATATAAAATTAAAAATAAGCCCTGGCAGTTAAGAGATGACCAGTCTCAACAGATGGCGCCCGTTCACGAACATGACGCGTGGATCAGCACCACCCAGCTCAACCATTTCGTAGGGAACCGAATGATCCAACACACGCGCCACCACCAGTGAGACATTTAAGTGAGCATGACATATTCTCAACTGCCATGCTCTTTCAAGTCAACATCACAATATCATAAAAAACGGATCCATGGTTCTTACATTTACAAAATTTTCAAAAATGCTTCTAAATTATACAAAACTATAGTTTGCAATTTAATTAAGAGATGAGAGAAAAAAAAATTACTACCAATCATGAAGAGGTATTTAATACTGAAGTATTAAAAATTAATCCTGATTATATAAAATAAACACTAAAAAAAAAAAAAACAAAAAGGGGAAGCATCTCTTCCAAACATTGAAAGTGTGATCAACTTGTAAACCCAACTGCCTGTGGAGCAGGACCAGCATTAAGCCAAGCATTTTTATCTACTATATACTCGTCCAACTTATAATATGCTTGTCTACATAGTGTGCGTTTAATGCATGTTTTAAATTTCTTCTCATTTAGTTGAAGAATATCGAGTGGTATTTTATTATAACATTTTACACAGTACCCCATAAAAGAAGTTTTTACTTTAGACAATCTGAAGCTCGGTTGATCTAGTTTGTTCCTATTCCTAGTGTTAAAGTTATGCCTGTCACTTATCTTACTAAAAAGATGTAGATGTTTTCGAACGTACATAATGTTTTCGTATATATATTGACCGTCATGATGTTAATTTTTTTAAACAGTTGCCTTAGAGTTTCGCGTCTGCTGAGATTGTAGATGGCTCTGACAGCCCTCTTTTGCAGAATGAATATAGAATCAATATCTGCAGCCCGTCCCCACAGCAAAATACCGTAAGACATGATGCTATGGAAGTAGCTAAAATAGACCAGTCTTGCGGTTTCCACGTCTGTTAATTGACGGATTTTCCAGACAGCGTAAGCGGCTGAAATTAGCCGCCCTGCAAGTGATGTTAGGTGAGGACCCCACTGCAGCTTTGAGTCAAGCGTGATACCCAAGAAAACCGTACTTTCGACGAATTCAAGTATCTCCCTATTCAATACAACGTGACATTCACTACTTCTAACATTCGGTAAAGCGAATCTAATGCATTTCGTTTTTTTCTCATTTAATACTAAATTATTTACAGTAAACCAATTATGGACCAGCTTAGTTCGGGTAAGTTATCTTTTGTCCGTAAGTGATACCGACACCCCCGAAACTACGGATGACGTGCATAGAGAGTAAACCTGATACGCTATACAGGGTGGCAGGGACATCGACGCGCAAACTGTAACCATGGATTCAGCACATGATACTAGAACCCATAACGTCGAAATTTTTCGTCGGTTACCAAAAAAAAAAAAAAATCTTCTGTTTCATAGAAACTGCAATACCTACGCGGTCAAAATGTATGGAACAGCAATATTTTTTTTAAAAGACTCATGTATTGAATACATGGTTACAGTTTGCGCGTCGATGTCGATGCCACCCTATTTAAAAATAAATCACTAAGTTTTTTGCGACTAACAGAATTCTTAACTCGTATATGGACCTTGTTGTACGAAATAAATGCATTAATATTTTTATTATATCTTCCGTTACAGCATGCTTGAACAGTTAGTACCTACCATGACAAGTTTCATGTATATGCAGCAATAGGAAATTATTATTAAAAATGATGGTGCCAAATAATCGTTGAAAGAAAGTTGGATCCGGAAATACTTTTTTATCTCTAGGTACGTGATTTTTACATTTACCGCAAATATTATATTGGTCTCGAAGGGGCGGTCCCTCAGGATCTATAATATTGCGGATTCGGAACTCACAACGTCAGGAAAATGCAAAAAGTTATATAAACTACCAAATAATTTGTTCAACTTTGAGTTTACGGGTTTTCATCTGTAGTTTTAGTATATGTGTTTATTCTACGAATAATTTTTCTGTGTAATTTTTTTAACATGTAGTGTAATTGTATTCTCGAGTCTTAGTCCTTTGGTAAATTAATTAATCTAGGGAGGTTTTCACATTAGTCGTTTTTTGAAAATTTGAGGAGTACAGTTACGAGCACCAATATGTCAACACTTGGCAACATTCAATTGCGATTTTCTCGTGAAATAACGAATGCAACGTTGAAATACGACACATTATATAAACCTATTGGTTCAAAAATGCTATGTTCGTAACAACATAAAATTTCATTAAAAAAATTAAGGAGAAAAAAATCAAAAGCGATTTGCTTTTGAATAAAGCCGAGTGTATACATACTTTTGGTCGTGACTGTACATACGCCATTATTACGTATTTTGAGAAAAATATTGTAAAGTAATAGTAATAAAAACGTCGAGACTTATTTAATTCATGAAATGATTTAAATGAGTTTAGTTATTTAAGTAAATGTTTTAAGTCATTTTTACACGTCATTATTTTAGAAACTAAATGGGAATTTCCTAGTTTATTGATCCCTGAGAAGAAATGCCGAAACCAACTCAGAGGTCATGGTCTCTTTTAAAGTCCAATAGTAGGCATTGTAAGTATTGACAAATAAAAATATGACATAAATTTGATGACCAGCCGATCTATTCAGTAAAAATTTAATCGTTAAAACTTAGGTAAAGTGAGCTCGAAGTGAACTGTCAATTCACCAGCCGCTCGATTCTGTAAAAATCTCACTGTGAAAAGTTAGGTGAAGTGAGCTTATAGTGGTGTCAATCCCTAGCATTAGTTAAAATGACAGCTCACTCCACGCTCACTTCACCTAAGTTTTTACGGTGAGATGGTTACAGAATCGCACGGCTGATGCTAGAGATTAACACTATATATGACAGTTTAAAAACATTTCATTTTTGGTGGTGCCTCGTGTAATTGGTGTTTGGGTTACGTATCTGAGTGTGGAAATTGTGAGTAAATTGTTGTATTGGGTCCCACCTGTAAAAAAAATGTTAATGGTAATTAAATAAACTATTGATAGCTCAATACAGAATAGATCGACTGTTATAATATTATGTTCAGCCACATTTTTTTTGGTACTAGAAGAGGGCATCTTCTAATATCAAACTTACTTACTTTAGAGAAAGGACGCAATAAAAAGACATTCAAGTACAGTGTGTGACTAGTTTAATTCCTTAATAACATTAGCCTTGTCTCAACTAGACATTATCTTTAAGAAATTGCCTTTGTTCGTAACCACAACAAAAGCATCGTAAATGTTTAATTATATTTGAGACCATTTTCATTTATAAATTCACTGAAAGTTCTTTGACTCAGCTAGGTCTAGGACATTAGATCGGTTCAAGGTCAACAAGTATGTAAGTGAACAGAAATGTTTTGTGGTTTTTACAAAAAAAAACATCTATTTCTTTTTGGGTTCCGTAGCCAAATGGCAAAAAACGGAACCCTTATGGATTCGTCAAGTCTGTCTGTCTGTCTGTCCGTCCGTATGCCACAGCCACTTTTTTCCGAAACTATAAGAACTATACTGTTGAAACTTGATAAGTAGATGTATTCTGTGAACCGCATTAAGATTTTCACACAAAAATAAAAAATAAAACAATAATTTTGGGGGGTCCCCATACATAGAACTGAAACTCAATAATTTTTTTTCATCAAACCCATACGTTTGTATGTATGGATAGATCTTCAAAAATGATATTGAGGTTTCTAATATAATTTTTTTCTAAACTGAATAGTTAGCGCGAGAGATACTTCCAAAGTGGTAAAATGTGTGTCCCCCTGTAACTTCTAAAAGAAGAGAATGATAAAACTAAAAAACATAATATATCATTACCATGTAAACTTCCACCGGAAATTGGTTTGAGTACTTAAGTAGTTTTTTTTTAATACGTCATAAAACATAAACCGCAATTTACCTTTCATTCAATCAACTCATGATTGATTTTTATAGATAATGGTACGGAACCCTTCGTGCGCGAGTCCGACTCGCACTTTGCCGGTTTTTTACCTCTGTAATGTACAAATAATAGCAGTTCACCGGATTGCGTGAAAGTATACACTATTAGTAAGCACATCCAGGAAATTTATTTGTGAAGCATATTGTCAATCTACGTCAATTTTCCGTGCAATAGCTATTTGATAAAACTGTCAAAAAATGACAGTTGAGATATGAATATACCGATAATTTAAGTTGGTAGTCAGTTTGCATAACAATTAATTTTCCTTTACATTGTACTACTGTGCCGTGTCTCGGAAAGCACGTGAAGCCGTTGGTCCCGGCTGTTATTCGTGGATCTTTGACAGTCGTTACGGGTCGACAGAAGCCCACCCAGTCTTACCAAGGGGTATCGTATTACCCAGTAACTGAGTTGTGGAGATCAGATAGGCAGTCGCTCCATGTAAATACTGGTATTCAGCTGCATCCGGTTAGACTGTGCATCTGGTTGTACAGTCACGAGCACCAATATGTCAACACTTGGCAACGTTCAATTGCGATTTTTTCGAGAAATAACGAATGTAACGTTGAAATACGACACATTACATAAACCTATGGGTTCGAAAATGCTATGTTCGCAACAATATAAAATTTCAGAAAAAATAAAGGAGTAAATCGCTTTTGAATAAAACAGAGTGTATACATACTTTTGCTCGTGACTGTACTGCTATAAGAATGTTTTGGTCATCTATAAAATTATATTTTACAATCGCATGAGGCCTTATCGGATACCCGTTTTTCTTCTCATGAAACCAATATTTAAAAAAAAAAACATCTGCCTTTTCTCAACTAACTTAGAGATGACTTCCTTTCAAACCGGAAACAATAATAATAACATCAATTTGTTTCACAGAACAATTTTATTATCATCTTAGCAACCCACTATCATGAAGACAGATAAAGTGAAAAATAACGACATGAATCACGCTTTTAGCAGGAAAGCAGAATTTTCGCGGAACTTCAACAATTACAGTTGCTCGCAGATGCAGGTGTAGCGTTTCGTAGAAAATCAACAGTAAATAGGACTGGAACTCGCGAATTTGTTTTTAAATAATTATATTATACTAGCTGAACCGGCAAACGTTTTGCCATATAAATTATTTCTACCTGTCCGGCGCTACTTCGTTCGTGTGGTGTTGTACCCCCTACCCTACTCCTACACTACTCCTACCCTACTCCTACACTACTCCTACCCTACTCCTACCCTACTCCTACCCTACTCCTATCCTACTTCTACCCTACTCCTACCCTACTCCTACCCTACTCCTACCCGACTCCTACCCTACTCCCACTCTACTCCTACCCTACTCCTAACTTACTCCTACACTATTCCTAACCTACTCCTACACTATTCAAAATCCTTAATTTAATACGTGCTTCAATTCGAGTGGACCCGAGTCTACCGTACCGAAGGGACGATCGTCAAATGTTTGACAGGAAAGTAGGTAGAACAGTTTATATGGGAAAATTAAATTGTAGTTTTTACTATCTTCCTCGCAATTTTTCCATATTTTCTCATTGTTTAAACCTACCCTGGACTACGACAAACATTTCAAAACCAAAATCAGCTAAATCGGCCCAGCCGTTCTCGAGTGTTAGCGACTCAGACGAACAGCAATTGATTTTTATACATACGACGACGACGACGAATAATTATATTATAGACTAGCTTCTGCCCGCGGCTTCGCCCGCGTGGATGTCGGAAATTATCCCACGGGAACGTGCTAACAGGATAAAATGTATGTGCTTCCCCAGAATGCCATCTATCTCGCGGGCCCTTTGTGGCTAATAACAATAGAAAACCAATTGTGTCTCATTAGTGGTGATTAAGAGGGTACCTATATGATATCTTTACCTACCTAATTTAAAAAAAAAACTCAATAACAGAAAATTAAATACCTACCTAAATAAACCTATTTCTGATGATAACTAATCTAAACTCAATAAATAAGCAAAATCCCTAAAAACTAATATCTATACGAATGACTAATCCTACCTAACAGTATTATAAAATAACCTACGGTCACTACGTACGCTATCAAATATACTACCTATACTTTAAAATTAAAATCTATACCTACGACTTATATGAAAATAAACCTAAATAACTCTAAAAACTAAAAGGAATAAAAATGAACTCCACTGCGGGTGACGTAACCTACGACAAACTTATTATTTGCGGTTGACACAGTAATGGGTCTAGGGATCGAACCGCAAAATTAAGTTTGTTTTTTATTGTATATACTTTTCCGGGATAAAAAGTACCCAGTGTGGTGCCCAGGATATTAAAGAATAATTATACCAAGTTTCATCGTAATCGAACCGGTAGTTTTTGCGTGATGCCTGAACAAACAGACAGACAGACAAAAATTTTTTTAATCACATTTTTGGGTTTGGTGTCGGTCTAGTAACACCCCCTGCCATTTATTTTTTTGATATTTTCAATGTACAGAATTTTCACTTCTACAGATTTATTATAAGTATATAGATAGACTAGCTTCTGCCCGCGGCTTCGCCCGCGTGGATGTCGGAAAATATCCCACGGGAACGTGCTAACAGGATAAAAAGTATGTGCTTCCCCAGGATGCCATCTATATCTATGCCAAATCAGAAGTTCAGTGGTTTGTGTCACCCTTTATAAAATGTTTTATATTTATGTTCTGTAATTTGTATGGTGTACAATAAAGAGTATTCTATTCTATTCTATTTAGGCGTGAAATGTAACATACAGTTTCAAGTTCAAATCCTCCCCTTAAAAACCGAATTATCCGTTTTAGTCCCGTCAGTGGTAAATTTTCGACCACTTTACATATTTATTATTAATTATTTTCTGTCAAAAGTATCAATACTGAGTTTCGAGTTACTCAGACCGCGCATTCAATTTCTTCGACATAAACTTAACACCCCTTTGAGGGGTAGCTTTGAAAAACTTATAATGATAAACTTTATTACTTACTTAGGCAAATTTCAAGTTTATTAACTAAAAGAATAACATTTTTCATATAAACTGTATCCCCGCTTTTTACCCCCACAGGGGTGGAATTTAAAAAAAATCGTTTGGGATGTATTCATAACTTGACTCAAAGATTATTTATACTAATTTTCGAGTTAATCCTCCTATCAATGCAGTAAAATCCTCCCCTGAAAAATTTACTACCCCATTTCAGCCCGTTAGGGGTAGATTTTCAAAAAACCTCGATACACATTATTCTTTACTTTCAATATTAGGTATAAATACTGAGTTTCGAGTCAACCGGACTGCGCGCTAAAATTCTTCCATACAAACTTTGAAACCCCCGAATCCCTTATTAGGGGGTAGTTTAGAAGAAAAAAAAACTGACAATCTTCATAATTTATTTAAGTATACGTGAGTATTCGTGCTAAGTTTCAAGTTTATTAACTCAAGGAATAAGATTTTTCCACACAAACTTTCATCCCCTATTTTATCCCCTTAAGGTAGAATTTATCAAAATCCATTCTTAGCGGATGCCTACGTCATAACATCTACCTGCATGCCAAATTTCAGCCCGATCCCTCCAGTGGTTTGGGCTGTGCGTTGATAGATCACTATGTCAGTCAGTCAGTCAGTCACCTTTGAGTTTTATATATTTAGAAGATACTTTTCTGGCATAAAAAGTACCCAGTGTGGTACCCAGGATATTAAAGAATAATTATACCAAGTTTCATCGTAATCGAACCGGTAGTTTTTGCGTGATGCCTGAACAAACAGACAGACAGACAGACAGACCGACAGACAGACAAAAATTTTTTTAATCACATTTTTGGGTTCGGTGTCGGTCTACTAACACCCCCTGCCATTTATTTTTTTGATATTTTCAATGTATAGAATTTTCACTTCTACAGATTTATTATAAGTATATAGAATAGAAGATTATTTTCTGTCAAAAGTATCAATACTGAATTTCGAGTTACTCGGACCGCGCATTCAATTTCCCTATATCCCCCTTTGAGGGGTAGTTTTGATAAACTTATAATGATAAACTTTATTACTTACTTAGGCGAGTATTCTTGAAAAGTTTCAAGTTTATTAACCTAATGAAGAAGATTTTTCATATAAACTGTATCCCCGCTTTTCACCCCCACAGTGTTGGAATTAAAAAAAAATCGTTTGGGATGTATTCATAACTTGACTCAAAGATTATTTATACTTATTTTCGAGTTAATCAAGCCATGCAGTAAAATCCTCCCCTGAAAAATTGACTACCCCATTTCAGCCCGTCAGGGGTAGATTTTCTAAAAACCCTGATACACATTATTCTTTACTTTCAATATTAGGTATAAATACTGAGTTTCGAGTAAATCGGACTGCGCGCTAAAATTCTTCCATACAAACTTTGAAACCCCCCAATCTCTTATTAGGGGGTAGTTTAGAAGAAAAAAAACTGACAACCTTCATAATTTATTTAGATAAGTATTCGTGCCAAGTTTCAAGTTTATTAACTAAATGGATAAGATTTTTCATATAAACTGTATTCCCCGCTTTTCACCCCCAAAGGGGTGGAATTTTGAAAAATCGTTTGGGATTATTCATAACTTGATTCAAAGATTATTTATACCAATTTTCGAGTTAATCAAGCCACGCATTATAATCCTCCCTTGTAAAATTAACACCCTTTTCAACCCGTTAGGGGTAGATTTTCGAAAAACCCTGATACATGTTACTCTTTGTTTTTGGTCTTAAGTATAAACACTGAGTTTCGAGTTAATCGGACCGCGCATTCAAATTATTCCACACAAACTTCAACACCCCTTTATTCCCCTTTGAGGGGTAGTTTTGAAAAACGTATAATGATAAACTTTATTACTTACTTAAGCGAGTATTCTTGAAAAGTTTCAAGTTTATTAACCTAATGAAGAAGATTTTTCATATAAACTGTATCCCCGCTTTTCACCCCCACAGGGGTGGAATTTAAAAAAAATCGTTTGGGATGTATTCATAACTTGACTCAAACATTATTTATACTAATTTTCGAGTTAATCAAGCCATGCAGTAAAATCCTCCCCTGAAAAATTTACTACCCCGTTTCGGCCCGTCAGGGGTAGATTTTCAAAAAACCCTGATACACATTATTCTTTACTTTCACTATTAGGTATAAATACTGAGTTTCGAGTAAATCGGACTGCGCGTTAAAATTCTTTCATACAAACTTTGAAACCCCCCAATCCCTTATTAGGGGGTAGTTTAGAAGAAAAAAAAACTGACAATCTTCATAATTTATTTTGGTAAGTATACTTGCCAAGTTTCAAGTTTATTAACTCAAGGAATAAGATTTTTCATACAAACGAATTCCCCCCTTTTCACCCTCTTAGGGGTAAAATTTCGGAAAATCCTTTCTTAGTGGATGCCTACTCTTCACGAAGAACACACCCTCCAAATTTCATGTCTCTAGGACCAGCGGTTTAGGCTGTGCGTTGATCTATCAGTCAGTCAGTCAGTCAGTCAATCAGTCAGTCAGTCAGTCAGGACTTTGAATTTTATATATATAGATAGATAGATAGATTTTGTTCTCGCGTAGTTCATTTGTTTCTGAGCGCCTTTCAGATATTTGGGCTATGAAAAATTGGGTTGTAAATGCATAATCAACCTATAATGTTCCCACTGCTGGGACTCAGTCTGTGAGAGGAAACGGTTCGTAATCCAGCACACGGGCCCAAAGCGGGTTGGTAAATGTCACATGTCTTCGAATTTTTGACTCTAGGACATGTCGGTTTCCTCACGATGTTTATCTTCTCCGTTTTATGAGCAGTATTGATGAAATAATTTACACAGTGGGAACAATATATAATCATTTTGGATATGTATATATTTGTGTATCTATTTTAGTGTATTGTATACATAATATTTGCACCAACGACAGTCCCATTTTTTGTCCAGGAAAATCACTGTCCATTCTAAGGTTGCCTGGAAGAGATCGTGCTATAAGGCTATAAGAGAGAGTAGTGCTATCAGGCCGCCCATTGTATATTCTGTAGTTTCATGTATTTTTTTTATGCTTTGTATTTTAGTAGTGTACAATAAAGAATAAATATAAATAAATAAATAAATATAGGCTCTTTATGATATATTGTATGTATATGCATGTGTATATGTCCAGATACATACTTGCGATTTGCTGGTCCAGTTTATTTAGGTTCCAAATAATTTGATGTATTGAAAGGGGTGAATACCAATACTCAACCCTTTCAATACATCAAATTATATGATACGGAGCTAAAACATTCCAATCAAGTTAGCTGTATTCCACTTTGATGCCGTCACTGAATATTGTACTCGTCGCGTTTCAAAGCTTTGTGATGTCAATGTTGCCAGGTGAGTTTTTGAAATACTGCTGAATATTAAAACTATTTTTAGTTGTTGGAATTGACAGGTGTTTTAAGTAAAGTTCGTTTGTATTTCATTGCCACAAAAAAATCACATACAAGGTAGTTAGAATTGGTAGAATAAACTTTACAAAGGCCTACCTTGCATGTCGTATTATTCTTAACATAATTTTGAAATTTTATGCGCCATGTTAGGTAAAAATAAACTTATTTTCGTTCTCTAAATAACATTTATGATTCGATGCATTCTGACAGACCATGGTTTCGTAATTTATGGTCAAAGAACGTCAAACTCCTAAATGTTGTAGAGTAACTATAGCTATTTCTTTTCAAACTATCTTACAGCCGGTCTTAATTAAAAAAGAATTACAAAAAATACAAAGTAGCCAAAAGCCTCGTATTCAACACATAAATGTTAAAACTTTGGGAATGTTGTCTATTGCTTGATATCAGGACTGGGATGTATTAATACTAACTATTTTACTAACGAATTGTATTATACTGTCAATTCCTTTTTTTTATAATCTTAATTCTTATTTTTAATCTTATCCAAAAATTCATATATAATATTTTTATTTTTTAATAATTATTAAATTGTATTTCTGTAATCAATTATGTTTTATTTTATACATCTGAGTAATGCTAATCTAGTGGCACTTTTTACCTTATCTTAATTTTGTTAACATGCGGATAATCTAGTGGGCTGCAATATTGTTAATATACTAGCTTAGCTACTTATGAGCCTATATTATCGTTATTTGTAAAAAATGTATACTGTAGCTGTTTATTGTCCCATAATAAATAAAATAACCACTGATTCTAATGCAAAATACCAACACCTGGCAACACGTACCAAAGGTGCAATAATGCATCTGAATCATTCAAACGTAAACGCACAGTCAAAGGGAGATGTATAGATGAGATTGCTATTAATGCTCTTTAGAATCTTATGATACCATGTTAATCCGTACTTTGATAATAAGATTAATCTTCATAAACATGTACCTACCTCTGGAAACGATGGATGTAAATGATGATATGGTTAGAAAGATTGACTACCGAGACGACTAATTAATATAGGAGTATGGAAGAAAAAGACATGTTGCGACGACTACAAATAACTTGGTAAGGGCAAGAGAATGATGAATGATGATAATCTGTACCTCTCAAAAGATCAGCAGAGTTGAATGTAAAAAGAGAAGATTTTCTATACAGCGTGTCAAACAATCAGCTGTTCGATACAAAACTTCAATACCCACTCACACAAAAGTATGACAGTGACTTTGGTACAGTCGATAATTTTTTCGCAATTGCGATGTCACTGCCATGAAAAAAGGTGTTCAGTTCGATGATCTCTACCATACCTTTAAACTGTCTCTCACTCTGTGTAAAATATTGAAATCTTCCTTCCCCATACTGGAGATGGATTTCAACATAACAGCGAGGAAATATATTTTCGTGACAGGCTGGCTATCCACCTCATAAAAAGTAGTTACTACTGCATTTGTAAGAACCAGGAGAAGGCAACTGACTTGCCGTTACCTGTTGAACTTAGAAAATAAAAGTGAAAGTTAAACTTACCGCATTCAGTACAGATGTTACTATTACACTTCTGCCCAGCCCTTCGGGGATAGAGGCGTGATGTTATGTTATGTATAAATGTAGATACATCGCGTTACAAAATCCATAAAAACCGCTAATAACAATGAGATAAAGTAAAAATAAGCCCACTTTTGGACAAGTTCCAATAGCCAGTGTGTATGTAAAGTTAGTGAAGTGTTTTGTTTGCTCCGCGCTTTTGGGGCTTGATAGCAGTAACGCCTTTATACGGGTAGAGAGATACGAGTACATATGTTTCGTTCTGTTAGTTTTGTATTGAAATGTTGCAATCTTGGGTGGTTTTTGGGAAAAATTGGCATGATGGTTTTTGTTTTGGGGCAGTACATTCAATGTATGGTTAACTGAAACAGACATTGCAGCATTGAAAGGTTTCCTCAGTTGGCCATGAGTGGTGATTTTGGAAGAAAATAAAAACGTTTAATTCGATCAACAAAGGATGGAGAAAGGTAGGAACAATTGAAGAACATACAATTAAAAAACCTTCACATAAACATAATATTAAAATTCGATTGCTCGGTATATGAATCGGACGTACTACCTACAGCAATGGTCAGGTACTGATAATCGACACTGCGCGAATGCCCTCAGAATGCCGCTGGAGCTAGCCCGAACCCTGCGTACCAGGGATGAATCTTTGAAATTATGATGATTAGCCTATAAACGGGTACTAGGTATCTGTGTAGTTATAATAAATTACATTATTCTTTGTTTGTTAATTATAAGTAAATTTTTATTTTTGTTTAGAATTTATTTAAAATAATTATAATTGTTTAAGAACAATCCTAGTTGGTCCGGAGGAAGGTGACATTCGTAATATAGGATAATCTAGTACGAGTGCCAAACCACACCTTTGACATCTAAGTGCACATTACATAAGACCATTTTTATTTGTTATTAAGGAGATTTATTGTACCCATTCTTCTAATAATAAATTTATTTATTTATTTACTTAGTTCACCATTTAAATTACATACCGATTATACGGTGAGACATGCTGAACTTCTACAGTAGGTATAATGTAACGTAACACCCTGTAATCATGTTTCCGCAAATAAATTATTATTATTCTTCAGTTACAAACATAGAAAGTTACATAGGTTGTTCTAAGGAAAGAAAGAAGAAAGAAAATACATTTATTTGCGGCAAACATGACGCATAAAAAAGAACATAAGCACACAAAAAAATATGACAAGTTGGGGTGCATCACATCCACGCAAAACGGCCATCGCTTAGCATAATGCTAAAACCCTATACGAGACAGAGCCCCAGCGCTGGTTTTCAGCGGCAGCCGGCGTTGCCGTGATGACGTTAACCAGTGCAGTATGCAATTATACACAAATAAATAAAAACAACAATCAAAACAAGAAATAAAATAAACCATTGCAACATTATGATTCGACACACACAAAAAAAAAACAAAACATGAATTAATAAAATAAATATACATTTAAAAAAAAGATGGTGAAACATGAAATATAATATATGAAGGTGTTATTCTTAAAAGTTAGTCCCTTTAGAGGTGTAAAGAAGATAGCAACTACGCCACTATTACTGGTTATCCCAACACAGTACACAGTTATGCAGTGAACAAATAACGTGTGTTTGCGAGCGATGCATACGACCAACAAACGCTCTGCTCAGATCTACTAAACTGAACAACTACGCGGTAATGTACGCCCGTTCACAAAACTGCAGCTCATATACACAAATCTTTCCACTGTGGGTTAATTTTTTTATCGTCTACTTTGTTTGAAGATTTCAAAGTACACAGACATCTACCAACCCGCGCTGGGCCTGCGTGGTGGATTACCCACTCCCTCTCACTGCAAGAGGAGGCTGGTGTCCCAGCAGTGGGAACATTATAGGCTGATTATGCCCACGCTCTCACTGAGAGCAGGCTGGTACCCCTGCTATGGCTATACTGTGTACCAGTTCACGAATGTGGCTAAGTTCGTAAAGACAACCTGGTTTCCTCTCGGATGAAAATACATATAAACGGGTGCAATGTAATGCATTTGTCCAGTAGTATTATTTGCCACTTAAGATTTTTTCCACAAATTGTAATCACTTCTCGCTTTACCAGTACTCAGCTCAATTTGTGTTCAACTAATGCAATAGATATACACGGCGGCGAACTGCATAAACATTGCTAAACCAGATACGAGCTCGCGTTTAGCGTTCACCACTATACGACGTGCCTTTTTATTTTAGAGGGATTATAAGTGGCGCGTATGCAACCTACATTACTTTATATTTAAGTATTTTAATTGGGAAGGTCATTTTTAGGGAATGCATAAAAATAATCAGCCATTTGTAAAACAAAGCCACCGCGATTATTGATTCTATCAAGAAATTAAACAACGCTATTTTGAGGTATGTGGTTAAAAATCAAATGCCCACGTTTCCTGACAAATATTATCATCAATCTACCTAGCCTTTTCTTAAATATGTTGGGGTCATCTTCCAGACTAACCGGATGCAGATGAATACCAGTACTTTACATGGAGCTACTGCCTAAAGAGAATAATACTCTTTATTGTACACTTTATTGTTTCCGGTAGTACTAGATTCTACTTCGATGCCTTGTGAGCTTTTGTTTTTTTTATGTAATTGTATAGTTATTAGTTAGTCATTTTCGACGGCACGGTTGGCGCAGTGGTTAAGCGATTGAACAAATATTTGTATGACCTACATGTATTTGTTCCGAGTCTGGGTGTTTTTCTATCTAAAATAGGTATGTATTTACAACAAAAAAAAATGTAGATATGTAAGTAGTTTATCAGCCATCTTGTTACCATAACACAAGCATTAGGTTGCTTAGCTTGGGACTAGATGGCGCTGTGTGAAATGTCCAGGGATATTTATTTATTATTTATTTAATTTTGTACCTAGTGTACATAGTATATAAGTAACATACATAAATACAAAAACAAATAGGTATTACAACATGTCCCGGAATTAACGCACGCCACCAAACACCCCAATTAGAATGTTATGTTATAATCATAATACATACCTACACTGAATCTTTACTATTATCTCACATAGTCGCACATGTATAAGGGGCTAATGTAATAGGTACTTCGTCCATTTTGGTTTGTTTTAATTCAGCGGAAGTGTGGCTGTAATTTACGTACTTTTAATTATTATTGGGATAAAAAATTACCTGCATAAAAAATGTCCGAAATCGATTCAGTAAACGATTCCGAAGAAACAGGTAAACGTAGTATAAGCGCATAAGTAGGTACAGCTACGTTCCATTCAACCATCATCATCCAATAATTTCGAGCTCCAAACAATTCCAAATAACAGACAGGAAGTGAAGTGAGCCATCTATTCTGTATCGGCCATAAGTCCGTCTGTAAGTCTGAACTGAACGTACTGTACAGCCAAGGAATGGGCCCGACACGACGTCAAGTCTCGAATTTGCATTCCAAATTCACCAATTGACTGAGTACGGCGCCACGACCGCCGAGTCACACCGTACCGTAATCGAATTAATGTTCGCAGCTGTTTGATCGGGACCTGATGTTATGAGGAATGTAGCGGGACCATCCGAAAGGGTTTACCGCTTCCCTGGAACATAAAGGGCTAAGGAAGGAACACGGGTGGGTTTTAGTCAGTAAAAGTCTGACACTCCCTTCTGCTCCACCCAGAGCGGGAGGAGTCATTTGATGATTTCCCATCCTCAAAAAAAAAAAAAAAAATGTTATGAGGAATCGTAATGGCGTAAGTAAGGAGAGGAGCTTATGAACGTAAATTATTGTTGGAAGCGCGGAAAATCGTCGAATGGAGTAGTTTTGTAATTCGTAACAATGGTTACGTAAATGTAAAAAATGTTTTCGTTAAAAAAGTAAGAAGTCTAGTTAATAAGTATCAGCTAGACAAAAAGAGCAATGGAAGAAGAGAACAATTATTTAAATACCTTATCGACATGACAAAGAAGAAGACCTACTCGTGTGTCAAAGAGGCCAAACATATCTACTTTTTAAAAATATGATTGGTATGTAAAAGTGTTTCTACAGACGCCAGCACATCAAGCTACTACAATCTGTCAAATTTCTTTAATAGATTTTCAACTTTATCTCTAAAGCATTAAGGTTCAAGGTTGATTGGGAAATTTTGACAGTTTCGGGTAGCTTGACCTGCTGGCGTCTGTACAAACCTACTTAAAGAAATAAAAACATTTATCAGAAATAATTGATAGCAACAGGTTTAAAGGAAACAACCTAAAAGCAATATTACACCCAAAATATTAATATTCTGTAGTCCCCAACAGCATCACGGTGTAACAGCCACCCACAGTAACAAGACTGACTGTAAATTTCTATTCCTTACAATAGTTACAGAGATTGCACCTGGGATCTGTCTTAGCGGTCTTAGTCTAAACTTCGACCAAAGATAAATCCCTCCGAAGTTTACCGCCGCGAGCAAGAAACGACAAATTGAGTTATCAACTTGAGGGAATACCTTCAGATCATTTCTCTGCTGTCGCGAAATAAAAAAGGTACGTGCGCTTGTCAAGATTTTTGTGAGACCATAGATGGGAATCAAGGTAAAAAGTCTGTGGCAAAAAGTAGTTTTTATTTGTTAGAATGTTTTTTGGACTTGATTTTAGAATATAGGTGCAGTAAGCCAGGCTTTAATATGGCACATATGGGTTTAAAATAGACTTACACAGGTATGAGTGCCAAAGCTGACGCTTCACTGACAAAGCAAATCTTTTCTCCATCTAAACGGTCAGCATAATTATTATGTGTACTAATTTTTACAACTGTTATTTAAACATTAGGGAGTTTATTGTGATCAGTTAAAAAAAATAACGGAAAGTACTTCCAAGTTAGATTTCATACCAACTTATTCCGACCAGTAAACTGCCCACAAGTTACTGTTTGTTCAGTCAGTTTGCTGCTCAATTATATATTTAATTACCCACTTAAATATTTGTTATGAATAATTTTTATTTAGTTTAGATACTACTCAGTTTTTACTGCCGCACCTGTTGGCTTTTTAGTCGATTCACACGAATTTACTCGCTCGAAATCGGCGAATCGACACTTTTTTTTTACTATGGGCGACTCGAACGAAGTTAATTTATTTATTTTTTATATATATAGTTAATATATTGAAATTATGAAACTACGTATGATTTTTTTTGATTAAATGTTGTCCCGTCGGGAGAAAGCTACTATTTTAAACTTTAATAGAACGTTAGGCTAATAATTAGAGCGGTCCCCCGACGGGACAACAGTTAATCAAAACATTTCATACGTACTTACGTAGGGTCATAATTATAAGGTTATATTTTTTCTTTTTAAAGGGTTTCACGTTTATATCTTTTTAGTTCTATTTGTGGCTATTTTTTCAATAGCTTTTTTTTAATTGTTTTAAGCTTTTTACATTCATACTATTTTTATTATTATTTTGTGTCACGGGTTTTTTTAATTTTTTATTTCATGCTTTTTGTAGGAACTCCTTATTATTTCTTTTCTTTTATTTTGTAGCGGTATCTACAACGCCACATGCGAACAACGCGTCATACTGACGTCACGCAAATCCTGCATCTCGCAAGCAGAGTTTACCGCGCAGTTAGCATAGATACAATTTCCCAACATCAATCGTTGGGCAAATGCCCGCCAGACACAACACCCGTCTGGTCGGAGGATCCTCCCTTTTCTATGGAGGATGAGTGAACTTTACACCCTGTTCCTCATACCTCCAAACTGGTGACCCCGAGTATGAACGTCAGCGCAGCCTTCGTGCAAACACTTCAGCGTGACGTCATCATCATCACTCCCGCAAGCTTCAGCGGCGAGTCACCCAGCCAGCCAGCATCCACGGCTTCAACGGGTATCCTGACCACCAGCATGCAGCGTCCGCGCATACCTGGTCATCACCCTCAGCCTCATCAGCAACCTTGGCACAGCACACTGCACCTTCGGCCGGTCAACAAGCAGAGCACCCCTCTCCTGGTCGACGCAGCAGCCAGCCTCAACCCGGCGCTGTACGACATCCGACGCACTGGAGTATAACGCAGCGCCACCCCGACTCACTGGGGACATCTCCGCAGACAGTTCCGACTCACCGTGAACTATGCGACAACCGGTTCCGACTCACTGGAACCTCAGCTGGCCTGGCAAGCGTAGCAAGACACAAGACTCAGCCCACTATCGACCTCCGGTCTCCGGAGGGGAGTGATGTAGCGGTATCTACAACGCCACATGCGAACAACGCGTCATACTGACGTCACGCAAATCCTGCATCTCGCAAGCAGAGTTTACCGCGCAGTTAGCATAGATACAATTTCCCAACATCAATCGTTGGGCAAATGCCCGCCAGACACAACACCGTCTGGTCGGAGGATCCTCCCTTTTCTATGGAGGATGAGTGAACTTTACACCCTGTTCCTCATACCTCCAAAATTTTCTTGCGTTTTAAGATTCAGGTAATTTGGTGTTTAATCAGGTTTTTTGTAATTCGCCATTTTGTGGTGGCGGCCATCTTGTTTTTGAAATTTATCATAGTGTATAGTATTCTACTAGTCAAGCCCTTTCATTAGATACCCATATTGAGGGAGTTGTGAAAAAATATGTAATCCGTCATTATGTGGCAGCGGTCATCTTGGACCGATTTTTATCTAACATAGCTAAGAACACTCCCGATAAATTCACCTTTCAAACAAAAAAAAAAACAAAATTAAAATCGGTTCATCCGTTCGGGAGCTACGATGCCACAGACAGACATACACACACAGAGAGAGAGAGAGAGACACGTCAAACTTATAACATCCCGTCGTTTTTGCGTCGGGGGTTAAAAAGACATTTAGGTAATTAAAAACGTTATTAACCGCTCGGATTCACGCCAGCAACGTACTCGTACAAGGCAGTTAATTAATAAAAAACACCGTGAACGTCTCGACGTTCCCTATTAGACTCGCTTACCAAAGTCAAAAGTAACCCTTCTATCGTAAATTAAATACCCTAAATTTGAGTCCACAATGTAAAGTTGATAGAAACGCTTTACGACAGACCTCTTCGAATATTAAAAGGAATTTCGTTATTTTATTTAAATTTTCGCTTTTCACGTCGTATTATCGTTGCCAATTATCTGAACAAACAAAGGCCGTTTTCATTATGAGCGATATTTACTTAGTTAATTTCTTGCAATATTTCGGAGTTCAAAGTCATTGGAATTTCAGATGAACCAATGGAATTAGGGATATTTCTTGGGATTCGTTAAATTGGTTAGGAGCGGACGGTCCTGAGGGACAACAGACTCTTGTCTGTCTATAATAACTGGGAGGTAGATCGTACTGCTCAGAGGGATTATTATTTTAGAGGTCTTCTCTATTACATTCTATAGAAATGTTAAGATTGTTATCGACATGTTTGTTGGAGTTGTAAGGAGGGTTCGTGGTTTTATTATACTTGTAAGACTTATCATTTTTCGTCGGTTATTAATAAAAACCAGCTGTTCCAAATATTTTGACCGCGTAGGTATTGCACTTTTATAGGTAATGGCTGTTTTTTAAAATAACCTATCAAAAATTTCTACGTATCCAGAATATGTGCTGAATTCATGGTCACATTTTGCGTGTCGATTTCCCGTCACCGTGTATAGGTAATAACAGTATTATAATGTTATTTATCTACAAATAATATGCTTCTGGTGAAAGAAGAAGGCGTACGCGTTGCCTATCCCACAGTGTTTGAAGAATGAGGTCTTCAACCAGGGTAGCGGGATCGTCCGAAACGGTTACCGCTGCCCTGGAACATAAAGGGCTAAGGCAGGAACACGGGTGGGTTTTAGTCAGTAAGAGTCTGACACTCCCTTCCGCTCCACCCAGAGCGGGAGGGGGGGTGTCATATGATGATTTCCCATCCTCAAAAAAAAAAGGGTTGTTGATTGGGTTGAAGGGTGAGTTGATTGAGAGAAAAAGGCGTATGTATGTATGCTCAAAAGCAATAAAGGCTTGATTTGGCATTCTTTCTTCCCATAAAATGTTAGATATTTCCAAGTAGTTAATTTCCCAAAATAAACAGGCAACTTTATCAAAAAAACTAGGGTTATGGGCTACGTAAATAAAGGGTCATAAATACGTTACCTCCATTGGGGACCCCTCCCCGATGGACGATCACGTACAAGTAAAAAAATCTCCCGCCAACCGAAGGGTTCCAAATTCGAACGTAATTCAATAAAGGAAGCCTGGCCACACTCCCTTCGGGCCCGATCGTCCGACAGTCATACCCAACAAATTGATGAGATTTACAGCCGAGATTCCCCGAAGTTAGCCGAAGGGAAATTAAGTTCGGGAAACTTTTCAAGTTGTTCAACAAACGTACTGACCTTATCGCTTGAGTTTAAGCCTGGTACCTTTTTTTTGTGATGGTTCTAGACAGGAATAGTTTCGAACTTTGATAAGAGGTTAGGCCAAGTTTTTAGATAAGCTGGTTTAAGGAGAAATATAAGCGGCATTGGCCATTTTGCCACACAGATGGAACTGAATAGATATTTTTTTAATCTGTGGCCGTTACTATATATTTATGGCGCAGTCGTGAGGCACACTTTCCCGCTAATTTCTTACATGGCACTTTACCCTTTTTATCTGTTTTTTTTTTATCTGCTGTATATTATATGGTGCGCTTTGTCTGTGCTAAATAAATGTATTTTCTTTTTCGTGACTCAAAGAAAAAACGTTTTCATAAAATGTATTTCTGGATCATCAACTGAAAAATAAATTGGCTAAGCTAGAGGATGTCTAGTTAGGAGTTCCCATCTGAGATTGGAGGTTACTGAACATTGATACATAAACTGCCTGATAAAGTATGATATAAGAGCAACAGAAACTTTTCATAGAAGAAAAGATAAATATGATTGACGACAAACTAAGTTTGTGTCGAATTAGCAAGGATTGGAATTATTACGAGTATATCTTCGAATTAGTAGAAACAATAAATTATGTACACACGCCAGCTGCACATCAAGATACTACAATCTGTCAAATTTCTTTAATAGAATTTCATTTTTATCGCGAAAGTATTAGGTTCAAGGTTGATTGGGAAAATTTGACAGTTTCGGGTAGCTTGATGTGCTGGCGTCTGTACTAGGTACACATAATTATGAAGAAGTTTTTTATACGTGTCAAATAATTCCGTATTAGATTGGGTTAGCCTTCATTCGAAAATGATTGACTAGTAGCTAGCTTGCGCGACTCCGTTATCGCTTAGCGTTCAAAGAACGCAATGGTCGACAAATGGAGTTTAATTTTTCTTGTACGCACCGGAAATTCCTTTGGTTGATAAAGAAGTAGGTAGGTTAGGTTTTAATTGTCTTATTTTAATCAATATAAATTATTTATCAACTTTTGATTAAAAGTATCAAGGCTGCGTGTTAGTGTCTATCAAATCATTCAATCAAATACATTTTACATCGTGATCGTTTCTGGTACCCATTTTTCGGTTCTAAAAATATTATTGAACAAAGTAAATCATTTATTCATATAAAAGGCACTTTAACGTCAAAAATAAAATTGATTCCAGTCGCCCCTTCGAAAAGGTAGTTTTCGTATGGAGAAGAACGGGCAAGAAACTCCACCGTTACTCTTTTAAAATGTTTAACAATATTTTGCATACATTAATTATATAATTATATGTGAAGACGACAATGTTCTACATTCTGAGAAGGGAGTGAATGACAGTGTGACGGTTGACGAGGGAGAATTGAACAAGAAAGCGTATTGCGTGTTGTGTTTCACCGACCCCAAATAACATGGGACAAGGATAGGAAGTTGATGATGATGATGTTCGTGTACATTCATGCTTGATATTCTTCAAATTGCCAACTATATTCTATTCATGAAGCGAAACATTCTGCATGACACATTGCACGAATTGTGCAACATTTCGTGCAATGTGTTGTGCAAAAATCACACTGATCATTTGTGTCGTGCAAATCATCTGATCGGGAATTGAGAGTATAAATTGTTTAGTAGCTCCTTGTTATAGAGTTCACTCAGAGAAAAGCTGTAGTAAATTTTTACCGTCAGAAATAATAGATATGGTATTGTGGTGACCTTAGTAGGTCAATCAATCTGCCAAGTCTTTTCCTAAAAATATTAGGGTCGGTTTCCAGTCTAACCGAATGCAGCTAAATAGGTACCCATATTACAATATGGAGTGACTGTCTATCTAACGTCCACAACCCATACTTCATGATAAGACTAGTTGTTAGACTTTTGCCGTCTTATTAAAAAATGGAATCTAACTTTAGTTCTAGCCTAAACCTTTGCGCCAGTATTTGTATTTCGAACTTTATTTTGATCAAGGCAAAGTTCTTAATACTAAAATGACAACTTAGCACCCAACTAAGCTGTCATTTTTGTACAAAGAACTGCATTTCTATAACAGTTAGGTTCTTAATTCAATAACTGGCTCGGTGGTTTAAGCCTGATCTAAAGAAAAACCTCGTTTTGTAATAAGGGGGTAAGACTTTTGACCACCCGTAACGACTGACAAATATTTATGAATGACAATATGATGAGTACAAATAAATGCCTACAAATAAAATATTTTATAACCAGAGCTCCGGTATAGCCTTCCGGACATTGGACAGCTGCACATTGATTACTGATTTTTGTACCTACTTATCGTAATCAGTAAATCAGTGTAGATAACTATTATCTCCATAATAAATTTATCTTGAGCGCTGTCTGTCTACCACAGACAAATCAATTATGTAACAATATTTTTAATTTAAAAGAGTGTCCAAGGAGTTTCTTGTTCATTCTTCTCCATGGGAACCTACTGCGCTTTGGATTTGGGTTGGTAAAGCTTCATCTTTCTAACCGCCTTCGTAAATGGTTTATCTATATAAATAAAAATGAATCACCGAAATGTATGTACGCGCATAACTTCCAATCGACTGCACCAAATTGGATATTTTTTTTTTGTGTTTGTTATTGTCAGGATAAGGTTTGTGTAGAATAAAATTAAGAGAAGAAACGAAGAAACAAAAATATGGCGGTACGACGTTCAGCTGGGAATTGATGCACAATTTTAAAAAATGGCTATGCTCACAATCCTTCATAATGAGCCGTGCGATACAAGCGCTCTTTACACAAAAATCACTACCAGACTATTCTGTAAAACTATCACCGTAAAGACTAAAGTGAAATTGGCTTGCAGTAAGCTATCAATAGTGTCAATTAAAAATATATTACAGAATATGGCTGGCTGGCTGGCTGACTGACTGGCTGGTGTATCAATTGTCTACACTACATGTCCGTTGAACTTGATTTCAAATTTTGTTGGCGGTACGGCTCTGATCAGTTTTCTACTTTCCTCATTAGAAAAAAAAATATGTACGCCTTTGTTATTACAATTCAGTGTATTGCATATAGGCTTTATATTGAACTAGCTGTGCCCACGGCTTTGCTAACTTGACTGTTTTGAGGATATCATGAACGTTAGAAATAATTGTCATTCATGATTTCTTCTGGGTCCCGATAGCTAAAAACGTTCGAAAAAAAGCCCAGTTGAGATTTCTTCCACTTTTTTGAGAACTTGATCAGCTGACTGAAAAAAAGGTGAAAAAATGCCAAAATACGCATCAGTGAAAAAACTGTAATCGCTTTTATATAATAGGTGGTACATACCATACAGTTAAACCAGAAAAGGTATGCGCTTCGATAATCTTCGTATTGTATTATTAAATGATTATTTAAATAACACGTAAAAAACATAGTGTTTGACAGCTAAATAAAAACAGTGACAATGATAATCTGACGACACGGTTGGCGCAGTGGTAATCGCTTAGATTGACTGCTGCGCTGCGTGTCGCGGGTTCGATTCCCGCACGGAACAAATATTTGTATGACCTACAAGTAGTTGTTCCGGGTCTAGCTGTTTGTGTATGTGAGTTTAAATGTTTGTAAACGCACCCACGATACAGGAGAAATTCCTAGTGTGGGTCAACGTATTTAAAAAAAAAAAACGGGTTGCACTCCGGGAGTGCCGGCAGAAGTGAAAACTTCAATATTAACGTTGTGCATTTTTGATATTTTGGAATGTGGTCTACTCGCCCTCCGTTTTATGAATTTTCGATCAGGTCACGTGAACTGACGCGAGCTCCGTCTTACGAATTTTCGATCAGGTCACGTGTCCTGACGCGAGTTTAACATTTTTTACCCATCACAACAAAAGTGCACAACGCCGCTAAAGAAGATTTCACTTCAAAAAAAAAAAAATTAATAAGTAGCGGAATAAATTGACTGCTCAAAGAATAAAGCTTGAAACGGTAACATAATGAATGCCCATGTTAGCTGCATTTGCACTTGTAGGTAAGTGCAAACGTGGCCAAACAGGCCGCATGGCTACACTATTCATCTACCTGCGTAATTGTATCTAGTCGTCAAATTAATCATGATACTCAGCAGCGTTTTAGTTGTCAACTGTTGACATCACAAAATCTCTTATAATTTTCTTATTATCATTCTATCCATACGATAAACAGTGGTTTTGGTTTATTGAAATTCTATAATAGTTATTTAGATAGTACAGATATTTTTTGATAATATTATTTATTCTAAAATAGTACCCTTGTTAGTTGTCAACTGTTGACATCACAAAATCTCTTATAATTCTTATTATCATTCTATCCATACGATAAACAGTGGTTTTGGTTTATTGAAATTCTATAATAGATATTTAGATAATACAGATTTTTTTTGATGATATTTATTCTAAAATAGTACCCTTGTTTGTTTTCTAAACAGTGGTCACCAAAAGTTAGTAAACATTTTTCCAATTCAGCTGTGATGCCACATTATGATTTGTGGATGGGTGACCATCCTTACATATCAAGACCCCTTTGTGCCTCGGAAAGCGCGTTAAGCCGTTGGTCCCGGCTGTCATTCGTAGATCTTTGGCAGTCGTTACGTGTCATCAGAAGCCCGAAAGTCTGATAACCAGTTAAGACTGGTTGTCAGACTTTCGGGCTTTCGGGCTTGGTAAGCCAAGGGGTATCGTATTACCTAGTAATTGGGTTGTGGAGGTCAGATCGACAGTCGCTCTATGTATAATACTGGTATCAGCTGCATCCGGTGAGACTGGAAGCCGACCCCAACATAGTTGGGAAAAGGCTGGCAGATGATGACTGGTGAAAATTACAGATTTTTATGATTGCCGTTATAAGGTTACCACTCTGATAGCGCTCTGCCCGCGAGCCGTCCACTGATCTTTATAGTCATCGTAAAATTTACTACACTTTAATGAATTTCATTAAAAATCATAACTTGAATGGCGTTATTTGCTGTGTCGGAGTGGTGCTGCTATAATATTTGTTTAATTAAAATGGTTACAATAAGATGATAATGAGATGATGATGATAATGGGGATAATAATATTAGTTAAAATATGCTTATTTTCTAACATAAATCTTCTATTTTGTCAGGTAGATTTAGGTACCTAGACCATCAATTTCTAACACTAGCGCTACTCTTGCTGGATACTGTTGAAAGTTTCCAGCAAGTTGTTTAGTGGACGTTGGTACTGTTGGCTGTTTAGTACATGTAATGTTGAGCGTGCGCTTTTAAAGTGTTTTAATCTTGGACACGATATCAAAGATGAGAGGTGGAGTGACCTGCGTCTTTTTTAGATGAAATACTATCTACTTCTAAGTCGTCTGACGTCGAAATTGATATGCTTAAAGTAATGAAAATGCTTTGTTACATAATGTGATTTTTGATTTCATGAACCGATCATCATATTTCTACTGTTTATTATTGAGTATTTTATTACATTATTATTTATACAGTGCACTATTTTACTACATTATAATACTGATACTGATGAGGCCAACCTACTCACTAAACAATAGCTTTTTTTAGCGATTTTTTAGGTTATGATCTTTTTTCTCAGTATTCCCGTTAGACGTATAGTTATAATTATTACTTATATTATAATTTTTAAGTATAATTATTACTACCACTGTAATCTAGAGATCATAAGGAACAAATCTAGATGCGTTTCACTAGTAGACGTCACAATTTTTGGTGGGACTAATCGCCGAACGAAAAAAAACCCGTTCCGTTCCGTCCAAATCCGTTCAGTAGTTTTTGCGTGAAAGAGTAACAAACATCCATCCATACAAACTTTCGCGTTTGTAATATTATTAGGATAGATACCGATTATTCTGAAAAAAAGAATGATTTACGTTAAATCTCTTTGTCTGATACATATTTTGGTTTTCTTTCTCACATTTTGTTGTGCTGATAGGTCTGGCAACCAAGGTTATTCCGGCTGGAAAGTAGTCTTGAGCCTTTAAAATTTGCCGGACGGCGTGTACCTACGTGTTCCAAAGAGATGTCAGCAAAGCGACGGGGCCCCATAGGGCCGAAGCCTGCCAGGGTAGCGGGAACATCCGAAAGGGTTTACCGCTGCCCTGGAACATAAAGGGCTAAGGAAGGAACACGGGTGGGTTTTAGTCAGTAAGAGTCTGACACTCCCTTCTGCTCCACCCAGAGCGGGAGGAGTTATTTGATGATTTCACATCCTCAAAAAAAAAAAACCCTTTAAAATTTCAGCAGCATTCATTTTCGTTGTTGATCGGACAAATTTTTCGAACTTGCATATGAAGCAATATCTTTCAAAATGATTCAGGCTGTGATTGAAAGTGTATTACGCAATAAGGGTACAGGGTTGTCATCATCATTAATAACAAATAGCAACCCATTGCTAGACGTAGCTCTCAGCAATTGCACGCCACTGAGCCTCATCCTCGGCCATTCTCGTCCATCTAATCCCAGCCACTCTGCGTTTTCCGATCGAACGTGCAAATCATTGACGCTATAAAACCTGCATTGTTCTACATACCATAATAATAAAAACAGCTATCTGCTTGTCTCATCGTTTTCATGAATAAAGTAATGCAGACGGTCTTCAAAACAATGTAGTCGTAAATCTGTGTTTTAAACAAAACTCGGTACAACGACAGACAATGTTCAGAAAACTAAAAGTAGCTCCATAATTTAGAGTCGTCTGTTTTAAATTATTATAATGTCCATTTAAAGTTTCTAGTATTCCAGAATAACTTTTAGTACCTACATAAATAATTCTTCTCCAGGTAGTACCAAGCTATGCTTCTGGTTTTCGTCAAACGCGAACGGAAAATCTTGTTTTCTCACACACAGATCATTTAATAACCCGCTCTTGGTTTTAAAACATATCTTGAATGTTACTTGCTATTTCTTTTTAAACGGTGAAGAAAAACATTGTGAGGAAACCGGCATGTCATAGAACAAAACAAAAATTTGAAGACACGTGACATCTACCAACCCGCATTGGGTCCGCGTGGTGGATCCACCCACTCCCTCTCACCGAGAGGAAACAGCTGTGTCCCAGCAGTGGGAACATTCTAAGCAGATTATGTGTTAAGTATTTACTGCAGTTGCATTTCTGCTGATCTCGGGCGAGATCACACAGTTACACTTCAAGAGCCACTCGTGCTCGAGCAACTTGTTCTATGAATATTATTACAGACAGTAAGTTACAGGCCGTGGAAGCCAGAAAGCTTGAAAATTATTGTCGGTATCTACCTCAATTCATACAATAGTGAAGCAGTCTTAAGCCAGGGGGTGTACTCCGAAGTGGTAAATGTATCGTATCGGCCGGATGTTCGGATCGGACCGACACATGACCAAACCGAATATTATTAAAAAATGCGAAAAAGGTTCGAATCGGCTCAGTTGGGTCGGGACCATAGTCAATATTCGAAAGAGTGTAGGAGTGTAGGATCGGGACCGACCGAACCAAATAGTAACTTCGCAGCAGGCAACGGCCGATACTATACATTTACCACTTCGGAGTAGACCCCCAGGTGTTTGTTCTTAAAAAAAATCTGAGGTCTAAGCATGTTCTAATTACGGTGGAAATGGAACCCAGTGGTGCTTCGTGAAGATTGATATCTACCTCTATTTATTCATAGTGCAGCAGTATTTCGCCTGCTCAAAAGACTTTTCGATTGAGGCCAAAGCATTTTCTAAAGTAGTCTCGGAGTAGAGCCCAGTGTCGCTCCTTGAAGAAAAAGCTAGTCATTTATTTCAATGAAGATTCCTTCTCCAACCTTAAGCACCTGCAAAAAGTAAAGACGCCAGCACATAAAGCTACTACAATCTGTCAAATTTCTTTAATACATTCTTTTCGCTAAAGTATTAAGGTTCAAGGTTGATTGGGAAAATTCGACAGTTTCGCGTAGCGCCTGTACGTAAATAAGCTAAGTATCATTTTGACTCATCCATAATTCCATACGTGACACGTGCCTATAGATACGCACGTGGCACTAGCGATCTTGCCTTGACGTAGCGTGTTCATATCAACTAAAATATACTTTTTCTGTAAGTAAATTAAGGAAAAAGGGAAAACGCGTAGTCCACAGGCTGTGTACGTGAAACACATGTATAAAAAAAAAACTTCGGGCATAATAAATGTATTTTCTTTCTTTCTTTCAAACTGGCACTTCTATCTTGCAAAAGAAATATTTGATATCAAAGAATCTTGGAAGTACTCCTTTGATAGGTAAGAGATTTTTTTAAGCCAGCCTACACTGTCCATATGCTGAGCTAAGGCCTCCAAATCCTTCCAGGCATCCTTTTCTAGAGCCATCCCGATCCAACCCTTGCGGTATGCTTCTAGGTTGTGTCGCCACCTCTGAGCCGACCTTGGCGATGCCGTCCATCCTAAGAGAAATTATATTCTGAGAGTCATGTCAGAGGTTAAACAAAAGACGCGAGGTTCAATCTGCGGGGTTATACGTCATAAGTAATTTATTTCATAAAAATATAGGTGACTGGAGACCAGCATATGAAGCTACCCAAAACTGTCAAATTTTCCCGATCAACTTTGAACCTAATGCTTTAGGGATAAAGTTGAAAATCTATCAAATAAATTTGACAGATTGTGGATGCAGCTTGATGTGCTGGCGTCTGTACATTGTGTTGAAAATTAAAAAATAACTTTAGATATACAATTGCAATTAAAATAAAATTCATTAAATACATTTAGAAAAGCCATTATAAACAATAAAGGTCAATTAAGAATTCAAGTAGGTACAATAGATCATAAATAATAAATGTCAAAGTAATAAAATCAATCATAAGTTAAAGCTGCGCTTGCGATTTTTACGGAGGAGTGACCATTATTGATACATTTTAAGCCTGCATCGCCTCGGCGACCTCTCGCGTCTGGCGACCTCTCGCGTCGAGGCGAGAGGCGTCGGGGCGAGAGGGAGTGGGACGCAGTCACCTCCTTCTGCGAAGCAGTCATGCTAGCGAAGGAGGTGGCGGGGTGGACGAGGGAGAGAACCTCACGCTTCAGCCTCCGCGGGAGACGCTCCGGGCGTCGGGAGCCGCGTGACGACTCCCGGCCACCGTAGGCGCGGGCCTGCGGGCGGAGAGTAATGGGTAACTCACCGTCCGATCAGGACCAGGCCCGTGCCGGACGGCGTGTACGTGTTCCACGCGCGCCTCAAAGAGATGTCAGCATGAGTGACGGGGTCCGATAGGGCCGAAGCCTGCCAGGGTAGCGGGATTGTCCGAAAGGGTTACCGCTGCCCTGGAACATAAAGGGCTCAGGAAGGAGCACGGGTGAGTTTTAGTCAGTAAGAGTCTGACACTCCCTTCCGCTCCACCCAGAGCGGGTGGAGCGGAAGGGAGTGTCGAATCGTCAAATGACCCCTCATTTGGCGATTTCCCATCCTCAAAAAAAAAAAGACTGCATCGCCTCCAAGAACATGATAAACCCTTGCCTCTGTCGTTCTAAGTATGCATACACACGAGTGACACGGGTCAACGGCAGAGGCTGTCAGCCGTCGACAACGTGCTGCTCGTGTATTTGAGTACCTACACACGAGCAGCCTTTGACACTCGTCGTTGGCTACAGTTCCCTCTGCCGTTGACGCGTGTCGCTCGTATGAGCACTAAGAGAGTCGTTACGGGTACAATACACAACATAATTATCAAAGTAGGTTTAAATTTTTGAATAATAATTTAGCACAAAACATACACATTATTTTGTAAAGATGCTAATCGTGTAGGATTGTTATGTGTAAGATTGTAGCATAAAATAAGGCGGTGATATGTATACGACATCTAAAACGGCCGACCTCCGACTACCCAAGATACGAGCATGTCTCAGTTTGGGAGTCGTAGTCCTAAACTAAAATGCCTCTGTACCTCACTAAAATAGATATAAATTTTGTCTCTTGTAACGCTTTTGTACTTTTTTGAAGAATAAATTATTATTATTATTAAAAAAAAAATTATTAAGGTTAACCTATTTTTTAGTTTGTGAAGGAAGCACAACAGCTACGAGGACGATGAAAAAGAAAATATTACATAAAATAATATGTATTCTGTGAAAGTATTAGTGGCTACATCACAATTTCCAATAAATTTTGATAATACAAAGCTGATAGTATTTATGAATAATATTATGAAGTTATTGGTATTATAAATATTTATCTTAAGGACTGTAGGTGTAGACAGGGTAGGTATAGACGGTCGTATAAAAACACAATAAAATAAAATCAATTGTTCTTTGTGATAATAGCGAGGCAGTCGACGATCAAAATATTTGGTGTTCCTCAGTTTATTACTTTAATAATAGTTGATAGCGGGGCTAAAGCTGCGGTTGCCTAGAAGAAAGAAAGAAGGAAAGAAAGAATAATATTTTATTTAGGACATACACAGGTAATATAAATAGTAAAAAAGGAGTAGGTACAGACGCCAGCACATCAAGCTATTACAATCTGTCAAATTTCTTTAATAGATTTTCAACTTTATCGCTAATACATTAAGGTTCAAGGTTGATTGGGAAAATGTGACAGTTTCGGGTAGACTTTACCTGCTGGCATCTGTACATTAGGTAAAACAACCAAAAAAAAAAAGAAAGAAATCCGGTGGCCACCACATTGACGGATGGCAGCAGGGTTTGCTTTACAGTGCCAAAAAACTCTCTCTAGGAATTCACACCAACTTACTTTCATAAATAACGTTTCCGTGACGTCTTTCGCCGGTAAATTGCAGACGTTCGTAATGTGGCCACCGCTTTTCTAGGACATCATAGCCTAACGCATGGGGACTGGACATTTGATAAGCTTTTTAGAAACCCATTTGCTGATCTATATTTCCAATGATATTACGATGTAGACAATTTTCCTAGATGTTTCTGCTAGGAAGCCCTAAGATTTACTACTCAAACTCAAACTCTTTATTGCATTCATGTGTACATTTTGATGTACCTCTTCACCTATATCCCAAAAACTTCTTTTGAAGTTCTTATTTGTAATAGCAACAATTACAAACTATCTATCTATCTATCCAATACAAGTAGCCAGAATTAAAAAAAACAGTGCCTTAAACAGCGCTGTACGAGCATAATTTGAAATAAAACAAAAAAATAACAAAAAAGGTTATGTTAATTTTTTTTAGGACGCTCGCTTGCATCTTTTATTTCCTACCATTTCCTAAATATTGGTGCCCTAATGCGAATATGCGTCATAGCTCCTAAGCTATGACGCAGTTTTTGGCCAATCACGCGTGTTATATAAAGATAATATTTCAGCATTAAATATTATTGTCCTGATATTGTTGTCTGGTCAGACCGTGATAACGAATGGCGATAGAATCGAATACAGATAGACCTATAGAGCCGTGTTGCTGGTTGGTTTGATGTGGCGTTACTTAACGTAACCTGGGTCAAATAAACTTATTTAGTTTCTTTCTTTATCGACATTTAATGAAAGTAAGAAAAATATATTATTTGGAATACGCACAGGAAATACAAACAATAAAAAAGAACATTAAATCTAACAAAATCATGAAGACAATAAAAAATGAACATTCAGACTTAAGTTAAAGATAATATAATATAAAATAATATCTAATAAAGATTACAACTAATTTAACAGAAAATAAAACTAAAAACAAAGGAAGATCTGTGCGAGGCCAAAAAGTTTTCTATCTCAGCACGATGCTGCGATATTTGAAAAACAAAAACCGCAGTGCTGGTTATAGGGCCTGGCACCCTAATTGCGTAACACACGATTAATCGGAATCGGTTTCATTTTGACAGTTCAACAAAATTCATTGCGTTATTTACGTGTTGAGTATACACATTTTTCGAAATTATGAAGCAATGGATTAGCAATTATCTTCAAAATGATTCAGATTCCGATTGATCGTGTGTTACGCAATTAGGGTGCGGATATTCTGATAATATGGATGAACGATTTTGGGGGCAGCCTCTTGTAATCATCAGGATTCAAATAACTTAATTTCCTCAACGCTAGAAACTTCAGAATTACAGTAGTTGCAGGGGTGAGTATAATTCTCATCAAATTAGCCGATTGACGTCCACTGCTGGAGACAAGCACCGCCATAGCAATTATTGATTTAGCAGTGCCAGCATTCATTGAATTGGGACATTATTTGCGTAGTTCCAAAATAACGGTGATCCTTGGTTATTTACCAGTTTTAAAAAGCTGAAAACGAAACTTTCAAGCTATTATCTTTTCAACTGTCACAGGTTGGGTTTCAGATGATAACCAGAACCAACTGTTATAACGAAGGCCTTACACAACCAGCCTATAATGTTCCCACTGCTGGGACACAGGCCTCCTCTCTGTGAGAGGCAGTGGGCCGTTATCCACCACGCGGACCCAGTGGGTGGTTTTAGGTTTTTGGTTCTAGGACATGCCGGTTTCCGCACGATATTTTTGCAAGAAAGGCCTGGAATCTTCATTATTATAACTATAGAGTTCTTAGAAATAGAACCAAGAGATTAAAGAGGAGAAGAGAAAGAAAGAGAAAAAAAAGAGAAAGAGGTTCTTAGAGATAGTTCCTATTTTTCTGTTCTGTTTTTTTTTTCTTATCTGTAAATGTGTGTCCATAAATTGTAAAAATAAATAAATAGCCTGCTGTAGTCTAGGGTAACCTGCCAAACTGAAACTTTCGCACAACTATCACTATGCCTTGTTACAACCACAGTCCCCATTCAAGTGACCTTGATTTTCGGCCATTTGGAATTTAAATTTTGAGTTTAAATCCGAGTGAAATTACTGTTGTCCCCCTACAACGTCAGTGTACAATTACTCGCGAGAAGGAATTCATTCTGGCCGGTATCGACATTGTCCCGGCACGGAGATATCTCATTTATTTCGCTTATCATTGCCCCGGGAACGAGTATCGTCAACGCGACGGCCATTTCTTTGGATGGGGCTACGAGAGAGACGGAATTTATGCTTTTGTTATTGTTAGAATTATTGGGCTCTCCGTTTTTGATTTTCTTCTAAAGTAGGGAAGTCTAGGGTTACTTTTGAGTATACAACGTGACGCTACAATGGCGACATTAATTTAACACACGGGTAGGGCTAGTGGCCAGTAATCATAAAAATTATAACAACATAAAAAAAATCGTAACTTGAAAACTTCCACCTGGGCCGCGCGCCGACATAGGGCTCTCTCTCTTTCCTTCAATTCGCCTTCTCTTTGCTCGTTAATTGTTTTAATTACATTGATGCGATTTTATGATCCGTGACCCCAGCAAATGACCCCTGCGCTACAGTTCTTTAAGTCAGGTTGCTCTAAGATGCTATTTTATAAAATTGTTAATAAATAAATAAATATTAATGTTTAATTAAATTAAAATATATTCATAAAACTACAACGCAAAACCGTATACGTGTGTTAAATTAATATCGCCATTAAAGCGCCACGCTGTATTATATTCCTTTGTTGAAATAAATATTTTGACTTTGACTAAGATCTAGTAAAGTTCATTGGGTTTCCGTATATTTTTTTGTAGACACCCAGAATTTGAAGATATGTTTTTTAAATGAAAAATAGCTCACCATGAGATCCGTGTGTCCATGTCTGTGTGATCTGTGTGTGTGTGTCTTTATTTAATTTGAGGCTGACAAAGAAATTCATATAAATTATCGAATGGCAATATAAAAAAATATTTATTGGCCAAGACCCAAATTCTTTTCCGGTATATTTCGCATAAACCGAAGAGTACCTAGTCTAAATTATTTAGTAGATCACTTCCTGTTATATTATATTCGTGAGATATGGAAATAGTTGGCATATATTTGGATAAATAATGGCCCTTCCAGTCCCAAACAAGAACATAAATAAAATGAAATAGGAACCTATAAATTCGTTGTGTTACTCTTAGATATTATTTAGAGGTTTTATTTTGTTTCAGATATGGTTTTAGAGACAAAGGTTGCATAACTTTGAATAAGTAAAATGATATTAAAGCTGTTGCTCCAAAAACGGGGGTTTGATTGAACTTGAATTAAAGTATGGCAAGTTAAGATTTAGTAAAATAGGGTGTAATGTAGATCATCTGCCTAGCCTTTTCCCAACTATGTTGGGGTCGGCTTCCAATCTAACCGGATGCAGCTATAATAATACCGAATACCAGTATTTTCCATGGAGCGACTGCCTATCTGACCTCCACAACCCAGTTACTGTGTAATACAATACCCCTTGGTAAGACTGGTTGTCAGACTTTCGGGCTTCTGACTACCCGTAACGACTGTCAAAGATCCACGAATGACAGCCGGGACCAACGGCTTAACGTGCTTTCCGAGGCACGGAGGGGTCTCAGTATGTAAAGATGGTCACCCATCCACAGACCAACCGCGGCAAGCGTAGCTTAACCTGACCGATCGACCTGTGCGGCTCTTATTATTTAGCCACGGGCCCCTCCAATGTAATGTAGATAAAAAACTTGAGAGGTGTCAAGGGACACCCGGATGGAACGAAGTATAACTGGCTTGCTTTCTATAAGAGAGAGAGAGAGAGACAGACAGAGAAACCCGCGCACGGCCGCACGGCTTACAACTATAGCAAAAAGTGTCGTTCCAACTTTTGGTCTTAATTTTTTCTGTCTAGCCCCCTTTCGCAACGCGCGATAAGGAACTTCGTTCCAAAAACTTAATTAAAGGATAGAATCTTGATGAAATTTAAATACCTAGATCTTGTCTTGGACTGTAATAGAACCATATAGGATACATTTTTAACCACTACGCAAACTGTAACCATGAATTCCATATGAGTCTAGAACTCCCTAGGTAGAAACGTCGGTTACTTATAATAAAAATATTAATTGTTCCATACGTTTTGACCGCGTAGGTATTGTTACACTTTTCTATATATATGTTACATTTTTCTATGTAACAGCAGATTTGTTTTTTATTTTTTGTCTACTATCACATGCCGATTTATGGTTACAGTTTGCGCAATGTTTAAAAATGTATCCTGTAGGTACCTTGCACAGAGGGGGCTCTGGATTGGTCTTTTGAGAGGTAACGGTGCCCCTTCCATGTACAGATGGTGACCACCGGGGTGGTTTTAGTGAAGTAAAAATCCCACACTCCCTGGTTTTATCCCCAAATGTAATGTTTAATTAGCACCAGTACTGACTACTTGGACTGATTTCCTTATTTATATTACACGTTTGAATAACAGATGTTTCGTAGGCTGTTAACAGCTATTAACAGCTGCTGGCTGTCTGTTAACAGCCAGCGAAACTTTGGAAAAACCTAAATTACCTTCCGTTAGACACAGCATGATCATAGCTTCTGTTCACAGAGTAACGATATTTAACATCCATATGAGCCATGTTGATTTTTCACATGTCTATCATCTTAGTGTCAGTTTCAAAACCCCCATTTCGTGGCCTCAGGCTCCTGCTACCGTCCGCGGCTCGGTGGCGGGCTGCAATGAAAAATAAAAGGTGCACAACACAAAATGAACAGGAGTCGCCATGTTGACACTGTCATTTGTTTCGCTGAGATTCACTCCCTAGATAACTGGAATGTTTATTTTATGCCAACGTCATAAATGAGCTGCTGGGATTTATCTCATTGGTTCTGGTGATGTGTACCTACTTAGATAACATCTGTAGATTTAAATTGATTGGCAGAAATGATAGTAAAGTCAGGGAGATTAATTGTTAAGCAATTTGACCAACTTGGGTACGTCTTTCATTGACTTGAATGTGCCTTGGTGGCTGAGAGTATGTCATGCTCACTCCAATGTCTCGCTGGTGGCGCATGTGTTGGATCATTTAGCTCCCTTCAAAATGGTTGAGCTGAATGGAGCTAATCTATGCGTCATGTTCGTGAACGGGCGCCGTCAGTAGGGACTGGTCAACTCTTTGCTGCCATGGCTTATTTTGATTTAATTTAATATTTGAATTGTTTTTTTTATCTTTTCATTACGGACGCTTTTAACGTTCTGCATCGTTCTCACATGCATAATTTTGAACATGAATTATGTAACCAATACTTTGTAACAATATTATTATGATTTAGAAGAGTGTCCATGGAATTTCTTGCCCGTTCTTCTCCATAGGTACCTACTACGCTTTGGAATGGGCAACTAGCTTCATATTTTTGACTGACCAATCTTGACAATTCAAAAGTGCCTGTAATTGGTTTATTTGAAATAAATAGTTTTCTTGATAGTGGTTTGAAAAGTTGTGTTGTTGTTTATTTAATACTTTAAGCACACAAATGTACCGTGAAGCGGATTGACGTACAGTCACGAGCACCATATATGTCAACACTTGGCAACTTTCAATTACGATTTTTTCGTGAAATAACGAATGCAACATTGAAATACGACACACATAAACGTATGGGTTAGACAATGCTATGTTCGTAACAACAAAAAATTTCATTAAAAAATAAAGGAGTAAATCGCTTTTGAATAAGGCCGAGTGTATACATACTTTTGCTCGTGACTGTACGGTGACAAAATTGATGTAGGGTGCCAATTTTCATAACAATTAATTATTTATTTTTAACAAGATCAAGCAAGATCACTATAATAATAATATTATAGTGATCTTGCTTGATCTTGTTAAAAATAAATAATTAATTGTTATCAGATCACTATAAAGTGATCTTGCAGTAGATCCGGATAGTATCATGAACCACAAATACACTCCACTTTTAATGTGTGACACATTCTAATATTTGTCATCTATTCGGTGGCCGTCCTAAGCATATGTTGTATTTATTTCTATATATGTGTGTTATTTGTATGTATGCTTTTTTTAAACCTATATATTGGGGAATGAGGAAAATGTCGTGAGGAAAGTTTTGAGTATTGACTTTTAATGTTTTTTTATTGGTATATCTTTTTCATTTTTCAAATATAAATTTTGACATTACATTTATCAATACTTTGTGTGTGTATACCTATGTCTCTGTGTGTACCTATTGACTTGTATTGTTTTTTTTTATATATCTTTTTAATTTCTTGTATTAATATAAATTTTGACATTATGTTTTTAACAATACTTGGCCAGTTTGACATTGTAAGTTAATTTTAATATTTCTACACCGGCAACGGTAGTGTATGTGAAACTGTTTAATATTAAGACCTTAATGTACCATATTTATGCTCAGATTTATTTTTTATTATTATTATAAATGTCGATGGCTATAAGAGTAGGGGAAAACCAAATAACCAATGGAGGTGCATGATGATACGGTGACTACCGAGACGTCGACTAACAGAGAAGTATGGAAGAAAAAGACATGTTGTGCCAACCCGAACTAAATTGAGATAAGGGTACCAGATTATAGCAGATTATATTATAAATCATGATTATAATTATCCATGTTTTAAGTTATTGTAAGTACTGCAGTCTAATGACCGTTTTCCTGTAATGCCTTTTTACACATCGTGTCTACGACTCTCATCTAATTCTCCTGTCGCAGGTCCACTGGGTGAAATTTCTAATGAAATAAGACTTCTTTCATTAGAAATTTAGCACACGGTTAGCACAGTGGCTGAGCGATCGGACTGCTGCGCTGCGTGTCGCGGGTTCGATTCCCGCACAGAACAAATATTTGTAAGTCCTACATGTATTTGTTCTGAGTCTGGGTGTTTTTCTATCTATATGTATGTATTTACAAAAAAAAAATGTATATAAGTAGTTTATCAGCCATCTTGTTACCATAACACAAGCATTAGCTTGGGACTAGATGGCGCTGTGTGAAATGTCCAGGGATATTATTATTATTAGAAATTTCGTCTGGCACACACAAAAGGTGACTGACCTTTTGTGTGGTATCTTCTCATTTACTTGTTTTGTGTGTACATAAATAAATAAATGATGAGGGGTTTTGGACCTAAAGCGGAATGCGGTGCCTATTGCATGCTTAAGGAATTCCCACAGCAGTAAGTGACCACTAGGTATGTACTCACGGATGCCGTCTTCCCTATTTCTGTAAAGATATTTTTCAAGATAGTTTTACAAGTAATAATAAGTTATTTATTTCATAAAGTGGTACAGTCTGTTACAAAAATAGGATGACAATTTAGGAATAGTTTACAACTGATGAGTAGGTAACAAAACAATTTAACGATTTGATGTCCTAGCTAGGTTACTTAGTAGCCTGTATTAAGGACAATCAGCACTCATTTCCCGAAAAATAGGACAAAGTATTGCTTAGACTGTTACATAATTATTTTAGTTTTACAAGTAAATGATAAATGATTGTATTTTTGTAAGGAAGTTTGTACAAACACTTACACGTCAATCATATTTTTTAAAACTAGATGAGGTCGACGTTTCCTATCTCACTACTCTGGGAAGAAAGACCGAAACAAACTCAGAGGTCACAGTCTCTTAAAGTCGATACAAAATCTTGTTCAGATCATGAGAAGACCATATAGATTGGTGTCTGAGATGGTCTTTTGAGGAAAGAACCACCAGATTGAGTGGACTTGTCCAGTTAGTACACGCATTTGTCAGTAATCATGCAGCTCAACTCAAAACTTAAGGAGCTCAACGATTCGACGTACAATATCAAAGAAAGGCCAATTGGGTAGGCCGCATAAATTACCCAAACTACCAGACCATGACTAAAACTAACTGAGAAAAAATAAAGACAAAAGAAAATTAAGTCGTACATTTAAACTAGATGGCGCTGTCGTCACCTGTCTGAAAAGTTCGGAGGAAAGACGACATAATGAACTCGATGTACCTACGTTGAACCTACGCAGTACGTAAAATACGAGACACAGTTATCTCGTATTTTATGACATCAACATCAAAGCGCAGGGCGACTCCCTATTCCGTATTAAAATGCCTGTTACCATGTAGACAGGAAAAACCGTGAAAAATTCTCACACGTGGGACTTCTAACAAGCGACAGAAATAAACATTTTACGATTGGTTTAGTACGTAAGAGTGCGTTGTGTCAATTGTATAAAACGTTTGTTTTGCACCAGAAATTGGGCTGTATTGTGTAATACGTTTTTTTTTTTGGAGGGAATAGTGAATAAAAGTTGTTTTTATGTAGGTTTTATTTATTTTTCTTTGTTTTTTCTTCGGTAAAGAGTTTTATATCTGGGTTCTGCTTTCTGTAGTAAAATATTTGATGATTGTAACTTAGTTTTGTGTGAATGAACATACCTACAGGGGACATTACGACTACATTTTTACGGAGGTCTGTTTAATATGTGATTACAAAACTACAAATTAAAAGGTTTTTCCTTTGAGATTTTGACATTATTATTGTAGGAAAATCAAAAAACGAAATTATGACGAGGAAAGTATCAATGCAAAAGTGTTTTGCGTATTTAATTTTGGTAAGTTGCTATTGGCGCCGATTCCCTTGTTCACAAACTAAACTAAATTTAAATTCAGTGCATCTTTTTCTTTCTATTTTATTAGGTAAGAAAAAGACAGAAGATTTCTTACACAAATTTGACAGGACTAAAGTAATATTAATTTAGTCCTGTCAAATTTGTGTAAGAAAATAAATATGACAAAAATATGATAGGTATCATATCTTTGCAATATACTATATATAAACTAATTTAATAAAAAAAAGCTCCTATGATTTGCACAGAATAGTTTACAACACTTTCATTTTGCCTAGACGCAATAAGTCTTCACTAACAAAAACATTACACCTTTGACTTTGAAACTATAATAAATCATCATATGAAATTGAATATACTGCATGATTTATTTATGGTTGTAAATTATAATTATTATTTTATGTTGCTCGTCATATTATAAAGCATGCGGTGTAGTAAAATGTCAGAATGCTGAGATGAATAATTTTAGGTCTAACAAAATGTAAAATTGATAAATAGTGATAATTATCTACAATTGCTAACAATGACAAACTTGAGAGATGAGAAACGGTTGTTATTTTTAATCTTAATTTAATAATTGATAATGATATTACCTCTGCCAAAATGCAAAGCTTTTGTTAGTACATATTATTATAACATAATTTTATAATGACACTTCTTCACCTACCTAAAGCTACACTATTTATGCATTTCTTAAAATAAGAAAAACAGACAATGTCCACCCGTTGATTCCCACCTGATAAATGAAGACAGAATAAAAACACGGGTGTGCACCTTTAAAACTATATTGAGAATAAAGCCAGTCGGAGGCACAGAAAGATTTGTGGGTCGTGGGTTACAAATGTCTGTTGTCACTTCTGCAGGGATAGGTACTCCCCTGTAGTTGCAAGCGAAATCCCGCCGCTGGCCGGAGATGGAAGTTGGCTGAAGTTCAGTGCTGAGCTGTACGGTGACGTCACAAGGGCATTTATTTATTATTATTATTTTTTAAAAAAAAAACGTTGCCCCTCACTAGGAATTACTCCTGTATCGCGGGTGCGTTAACAAACATTAACGACTTGCTCGGCACACCGGTGGCGAAGCGACGTGGGTGCCCTCGGTCCGTAAGCAGCCGGACACGGAGCTGTTGCCGGCGAAGGCTTTGAGTAGAAGTGAAAACCTGGAAACCACCGTTCCAGCTGATTAGAACTCGGCCTGATAACTTCCGTGCTGGGGTACTACCGACGTCTTATTGACGTGGTGCTACTGACCAGAACATTGTTTACATATAAAGCAAGCTTGAGCAAAAAGAAAAAAAAAACAGTCAAAATCAATAGTAATGTAATGGTTAAAACGTTAAGAATTTAAATTAAAAATGTACTTGAAGGAAATTATGTAGCATGATACATCATTATCAGCGATTCCTGAGGCTATTCCTAATAGGTGCATACTTAATAAGTTGAAATAAGCAACAGAAAATGAGTTATAACAAGAAATATCCTTTCTTTTCTTTCTTTTTTTTTAAAACGTTACCCCACACTAGGAATTTCTCCTGTATCGTGGGTGCGTTTACAAACATTTAAACTCACATACACAAACAGCCAGACCCGGAACAACTACTTGTAGGCCATACAAATATTTGCTCCGTGCAGGAATCGAACCCGCGACACACAGCGCAGAAGTCAATCGCTTAACCACTGCGCTAACCGTGCCGTCAATATATAATAGTAGTATACAGAATAGTGGTTGGCAATAAAGCTACATGATTATGATGTGCGTTATTTGCGTGCTTACCCTAAATCGGGATTTACACTTATACTTAGTAGACACTTAATAATTTTGTTGTAAATTTTGGAATAGAAAAGATAAAGGTTTACGTAACGGCGCTCGATAGGACGCAGAGCGATACGTAATGCACTCTCACGCGGTATCCTGCGTGAGCGACGAATACGTCGCGACGCGACGCAACACGACGCGATGCAATGCGACGCGATCTTACACGCGGCAAATGTCCTAGGTGGTTTTGGTCATTACCTACTTCTCGAATCATGGAGAAGTACAGTACAATTTTGCTCATAGTTCGTGGTGACGCGTCTGGTCGCCCTCAAAACAAGTACACGTTACGTCGCGTCTCGCCGCAGACTGTCATATAGGCCGCAAGCAGGATATGCCGTTGAATTGATCGCGTTCGTCGCGTTCGCACCGTCACGTCGCGTCGTATTCGTCGCTTACGCAGGACACCGCGTCACATCAGCCTAGAAGCGACAGACGTGGACTCCAAGTCGTACACAAACAAAGAACCTTGACGGAACGGAAGAACTTTGACTTCACGGTTGGCGCAGTGGTTAAGCGATTGACTGCTGCGCTGCGTGTCGCGGGTTCGATTCCCGCACGGAACAAATATTTGTATGGCCTACAAGTAGTTGTTTCGGGTCTGGCTGTTTGTGTATGTGAGTTTAAAAGTTTGTAAACGCACCCACGATACCGGAGAAATTCCTAGTGTGGGGAAACGTCTCATAAAAAAAACCAACCGTTCTTTTATAGACTATTTGTCTTTTTGAGTTAGAACCATAAACAATGAAGTTTTTTAATTATCATCCGCAGTGAGGCTTTGATAAGAGGTATTTAGAGGACTTTTGATTTCGAATACCAACTCTTTACCACCTCTACAACATTATGGAATGCAATTAAATATATGAATAAAATTGGATAACCTACCTACAATGGCAAAGTAAATGAATCTTCAATAATTTTTTTGTTCATAATTACTCGAAACAAAAGTACCTCTAGCTACATAAACATAAGCACAAAGACAGGTATACAACTACCATTTTGAATTTAATTAAAGGTAAGAAACACGCTTCTTCTTATTTGATTCTTCGTCTATATGAGTTGTGGAAACAGTTCTACTTAATTAAGAATTTCATTAAAGACAGTAACTATGCAGAATTCGCATCACTGCTCGACTTGATCTTTTATTATCAGCAGATGCAAAATACTTACCATGCAATCATAAGAAGCAATGTATGTTTTTTTTTAATATTGCTGCGTCTCTCTGTACTTCCTCTGACACTCATTGCATAGACAAGTAATGAGGTTACGTCTGGCGCGGATTGAAAATGAATATTTCATTTTATTTGCTAATATTTTACATAATATCAATTTATATTCATATTCATATATTTATTTGCATTCCATAATGTTGTAGAGGTGTTACAATGGCTTAAAGCTAAGGTACAATTATGGACCCTGTAGGGCACAGCAAAAAATCAATTTATTTAATTCTGTAACTTACCGTGACATCACAGCAGGCCCTATCAGAATACCAGCGCTGCGATATTTATTTTTTAAATGTCGCAGAATCATGCTGAGATAGGAGCCTTTTGGCCTCGTATACGACTTTCTGTTCATTTTTGTTTCAGTTACTTAAAACAAATATTTTTTTTACTACGTTTAGTTTTGTTTGTGATCTTCCTGTACGAGAACGTAATAAATACTCTTTCTTTCTTTGTTTCTTTCTTTCGTATGAGAAGAGGCGGCCCTGCATTGGGACAATAATAGGCCGGTATTAAATTTGTTGCTCAAGCCCAGAAAAACAATCGACGATCTTACCAAGACATTAATAAAAAACTAGGGGTGTGCTACAGGTCCACTTCTGTCATCCTTCGGGGAAAACTGGCACGTGGCGTGACGTTCTGTTAAGTTTGTTATGTTCATAAAAACATGAATTCAATCAGAGATCCTAACACAAACGCGCTGTAAACGTAACAAAAAAATAATAATAATAAATAATTTTATTTCGGACAACTATGAGATCCATAAATTGTTAGTAAACAGTTTTGCACTTAAAATACTATTGTTAGTAACTTAAAACTAAAGACGAATGAAAGCGAAGACCAGAGACTAAGGAACGAGTCTTCGCACAAATTGCCTTATTATGGCGGAGGAGGCATCAGTCGCCACAGCCCTCAGGATGCTATTGCGACTGCCTCTTATTCTGCTTAGGAGTGAGGCCGTTTTTTTTTTAACGTAAATACGGAATTATTTAATCGAAAATACGTATTGTATTTTGAAATTATGTATATACATAATATATAGCATTTTGATCCAATTTTTTGCGACAACCACAATTAGTACCACCCACAGACTTAATTTTAAAACTAAGTAAATATTATGTGCAAAACGAGTATTTTCAAATTTAAAAATTGTTCGAATTTACCTACCTTATTATCTTACCCCAGAGGGAAAAGCGCATGTGAATAAAATAGTGACGATATAAACGTTGATGGATGGAGAGAGAGAGGAAGGCCAAAGAAAAGATGGATAGAATGTGTGAGGAATGATATGAAAGAGACCCTTCTCTACCTACTTCAATCTCTAGTGAATGATAGCGTGACGGTTGACAGGGGACAATGGTAGAAGAAAACGTGTTGCGCCACCACATCAACATGAGACAAGGGGGCCTACTCCGAAGTGCAAAGTGCGAATGTTCGGATCGGACCGCCACATGGCCGAACCGAATATTATTGAAAAATGCGAAAAAAGTTCGGATCGGCTCAGTTGGGTCGGGACCATAGTCAATATTCGAAAGAGTGTAGGAGTGTAGGATCGGAACCGACCGAACCAAATAGTAACTTCGTAGCAGGAAACGGCCGAACATTTGGCCGATACTACTTCGGAGTAGACCCCCTGGACCGAAGATGACCTTACTCTACGCGTTCGTGCTAGGCCCATGAGACCTAGTCCTAATTTATTTATTTATTTTTTTTAAAACCTTGCCCCACACTAGGAATTTCTCCTGTATTGTGGGTGCGTTTACAAACATTTAAACTCACATACACAAACAGCCAGACCCGGAACAACTACTTGTAGGTCATACAAATATTTGTTCCGTGCGGGAATCGAACCCACGACACGCAGCTTAACCACTGCGCCAACCGTGTTGTCATTTAAATAGTGGGTAAGTCGTTTCTCGAATAAAATACTCTGCGTATTTTCCAAGAAGCACATGTTTAAATATTACATTTTATACCACAAAAACATAACCCACTTAGCAACACAACTCTCAATAATACCTACTTCTAAATAATATCTTCATCCCTTTGAACTCCAAACAGAATCAGTTGGAAAAGCATTGGGAACATTTGGGTCTATTTTACATGTGAGTACAATAAAATTCGCTCAGTATGTTATAGGCCTAATAAAGTGAGTACGTGATAGTGATCTCTAATATTTTATATACATTACGCGGATTGTTTCATAAATTCGCATGGTTAAGCAATAGAGACGTGCAATGTATGCTGAACGGGGAGGTTACTGTCGTTTCTAACGAGGTCAGTGGTTTTTAGAAGGGTTTGGGGGTTTTTAAATGATGTTTTAGAATGGGGAATGGTTAATATATTATAAATTGCTTTTTTTACTAGGTGTGTCCCATTTTAGCTATTTAAGGCATTGAATGGCAAACAAGCCATAGCCACATCTGACGGAAAATTGTGACATCTGAATGCCAATTTTCGTAATAAAAAATGGTCAAAATTTAATCGCAATCTAATCTCAGCGACAATCAATGTCAAAAACTTGTCAAAAATGTAGGTAAATTAGAGGTAATTTAATTTTTTTTAATTTTCGGAACGACGAGAATTTATTATTACGAGAAATTATATATTTATTACGAGAATTTTCCATCTGGAATACCAGAGACATTGCAGATTTGTTGATATCCCAAAGACAAACATGAAATGTTTCGTGTGCCTGGAATGCACCGGCACCAAACCTACTCCGTGACCGGCACCCATACCCGTCAAATCAGTACACAGAAACGCTGCTTGGCAGCAGAGATAAGTGTAGTGCTGTACTTCCCCAGAAACAGCTCCTTCACAAAAGCCAGGAAACGTACACACAAAAATACACGCCATTTCCATAAGCGGCGAGTATCATAACGTGTTCATTAATAAAAAAATAAATCACATGTATCGTAATCGGATCAGTGGTGGTCGAGTTATTTATAAGTTCAGTAATGGAAAGACAGTCAGATAAACCTTTTATTTAGTCATTTATCTGGGGATATCTACACTCAAAACTCTTGCTATGATAAGATAAGTATCCGGCATGTGCAGGGTTTTTTGGTGCAATTTTAGGCCGCGTTCACATCAAACGTATAGAAAGAAGGAAGAAAGAAAAAACCTTTATTTAGCACAGACCAAAAGACACACAATACACCAGATACATTACATCAGATAACAACAAATAAAAGAACAAATAGAAAACTAGTATAAAGACCGATGTAAGAAATTAGCAGGAAAGTGTGCCTCACGGCTGCACCAAAAAGGCCCATTTCAGCAAAAGTGCCAGACAATAGTGCCTGACGCTGTTTTCAACTGAACCTGATGTGTGAGGTGACGGATGTAAATCAGTTTTAAGCCGCAACGTGACGTGTGTATGCATACTTAAATAAGATAAATATGTGACAAATAAAAAATAGTAACGAATATGTATACCCGCCGACTCAGATCAAAATATATGAAAAAACAAAACAATGTCAGCTGTCGATTGACTGCTGATTGTGGAGATTACTGGTTAGATGTGAGCGAGCGTTACGTTTAGTCTGAACGCAGCGATAAAGGCAAACGTGAAAAAATAACTTTTTTTTTTGCCACCTTCCTTTATTTATAAGACGTGTTCTTGAGTGAAGACTGCGCTTAAAGCAATTTAAGTTTCTGTTTTCGTTCAACCACTTCTGTCGGATAATACCAAACAATTATTAATTTGATTTGGTTTCTTTTCAAAAATTATCTTAATTGGTAATACCTTAGGTATTATAAACACTGTTACAATAAAGTTTATTCAGCTGGTAACATTCATGTAGATTTAAAATGATAGCTAATAGATAAAGAAAAAGGTTATTCCATTTTTTATTTTGCTGGTAGGTAACATTAAAAAAAAATAAAAAATAAAGTTGGCAATTACACCCCATTAAAAATAGAAAATCAAAATATAAATAAAGTAGATCAAGAAAAATATTTAGGACTAATCTTAGATAGCAAACTGACATGACTACCACACATTCAAAAGATAAAATCTATACTACAATCACTCACGGGTACCCTTCGAGGCATCGTTCGCTGCTTACCACGTCAAATTCGATATTTAATCTATTTCTCACTCGTTAAGCCACACATTGACTACCTAGCTGAAATATGGGATTCCGCCGCAAAAACACATCAACCTATTACAAACTGCACAAAACAAGTTACTTAAATTATGAATAACTCACTCCAACAGTAACACTTTGTAAAGAAACGAAATTAATGGACATTACACAAACATACATTTATAAATACATGCATACAAATACGAAAAATACCAAATAAAAATATACACTCAACCATCACCTTCACGAAAAGAATAAAAAAATACAACTTACCGAAATACATCACAGAATCCAAATCCATAACCTCTTTTATAAAACTACTCAAACAGCACATCAAAAAAAAAAATCACATTCCTTACAATAATTTCAAGCCACATGCACAGCTATTGCTTATCAGTGTTGAACGGAGACTAGTTTCCCTTTGTGTTGATGTTTCGAGCCCGTGTATCAAGCGAACATTGAGTTGTCTGTATTATAATTTTTTATCTACCCACAAAATAATTATTGTACAAATGTCTAGTTTTTTGTAAATCTCACAACAATATTGACTTAAGTTATAGTTTTAATATTCTCATGTAAGTGAATTTTGTATTCTTATGAGAATAAAGTTATCTCAAACCTCATTTATGTACAGTTAAACAACTGTACATAAATGAGGTTTGAGATAACTTTATTCTAATACGCCAGTAAAATTGTAAATATAAAAAGAAAAGATAGTTCCATAATTGATTCAGCTAATAGCATTTCCGTTCACTGCTTATTAAAAACAAAAAAAAAATACAGAAAAACACTATTATTGTTTTTATCGAGTAAGTTGGTTCGCGCCTTTTTTGAGTTAAAAGGTTGAAATATCCGTGTGTTATTTTTGAGTTATGTAGAAATGTTGTGAAGTGAATTGTACTCTAGTTGCAGTGAAAGAAACTATTTATCCGTAATACGTGGACTTATTTTATACAAGTGATCTAACATAGGGTGGAATATCATCAGGCTAGGTGGAGTGGCGATCTTTGCAGTGTGCCTGGCACCAGCTGGAAGAAAGTAGTTGAGTTTGATCGACTTTTAGTGCTGTGCTACTGGAAACTTTTGGTCCAGCAGTGGACTGCTAAAGACCTATTGCCCGACGGTTGATGTCGGGAAGTTGTATGTATGCTAGTTGCGCGGTTAACTCTGCTTGCGAGATGCAGGATTTGCGTGACGTCAGTATGACGCGTTGTTTGCATGTGGCGTTGTAGATACCGCTACAGACCGATAATAAAATATGAAAGACCGATGATATAAGATAAGAAGTGAGGATATTAAGTAAATAGTAATACTGTATTTTGTAAGAGTGTGAGTTAGGTTTTTAAGCTCGCTCTTAGCAACATGTAAGTATATCTGTAATTTATATGGAGTACATAATAAAGAGTATTCTATTCTATATTTATCACCGATAAATATCTAGATATTGGAAATTAAACCGTTGAGACGACAGATTAATCTGAAGGCCAATTCCCATAATTCAAAACGTTCAAAATTTAGGCGGAATCTCATCTCAGCGACAATCTATGTCAAAAGCTTGTGAAAATTGTAGGGACATTAGAGGTATTTTTGACAGATTGAGACTGAGATCAGACTTTGACGTTCTTAAAATTACGAGAATTATGGTTTGAACTGGCTTGTAGTACCAATAAAGAATCAATTGGGAAATTTTGATCAAATTAGTTCTGTGCTTACTACAAACAATACGCAGTCAGAGTATTATTTCCAATTGCGACACTCCCTATAAAATCCTATTAAATCATAGGACGTGGTAGTTTATTATCTACCGTGAACAACACGGCACAATCTTCGAAGAAAATAATAACGCTTTATAATGCTATTAGGAACAGGTGTTGTCGAGACAGGGTCTAATTTATTAAAGAAATTAATTCGTTGTTTCACGATTGATGGCATTATTAATCGTTATCATCTTTCTTCTTCCTTGAGCATGAGCTCGACTTTCAGTCTTATCATACAGGGTGGAAGGGGGGACATCGACGCGCATACTATAACAATGAATTCTGCAGAAAATGGCTGTTCCATACATTTTGACCGCGTAGGTGAAGCAGCTGAAACTATGAAACAGCTGTTTTGTTTTTGATAACCGACGAAATATTTAAATGAATGAATTCATAGTTACAGTTTGCGTGTCGATTTCCTGCCCCTGTATAGTGTAGCACCCAAGTGTAGTGTGAATTTGATAAAGTATTAAGCTCCGCACTAGGACTCTATTAATATTGAAAAAAAACTGAAAAAATATAAAAATCGAATGGTCTTGATTTCTCTCTCTCCTTACCCTGTGATGTCCCACTGCAGGGCAAAGGTCTCCCTACTCTCTTTCCACTTCTCTCTGTTTAAAGCTGCTAAGGACCAGCCAGTCGATTCTGTAAAAATCTCACCGTGAAAACTCAAGTGAAGTGAGCTTGATGAGAGTTGTCAGTAGTATCAATTCCTAGCATTATTTGGAATGACAGCTCACTCCACGCTCACTTCACCTAAGTTTTCACGGTGAGATGGTTACAGAATCGCACTGCAGTTCTTGTTGAAGGAGTCCAGTTCATTCATTCATCATAAAGAATTTCAGTGAACGAATTTAAGATTTTTATCAATTAGATAAATAGTGGCATAACTATCTATCTGTGAAAAAAGATCTATCATAATTATCTGTAAAAAAAAAACCTTTTGTGTTTTAAAATGTTTTAGGTACGTACATTTTTGACTATACTTATGTCATAATCCAAGTATTTTATCAACCAAATAGACTATCAAATTAATTGAAAGACTATGATACCATAATCGGATTTAATAGCGTCGACCAGAGGGGCAATTCTCGTAATATTAAGAACGCTCAGTCTGATCTCAGTCTGAATCTGTCAAAAATACCACAAATTTTAATTAATATAATAATAATTTTACATTTTGACAAGTTTTTGACATTTGTTTGTCGTCAAAATGACACTGCGACTAGACTTTGAACGTTTTAAATTACGAGAATTGGCCTTCAGATTGTAGGTACTTACCGAGAATCAAGACAAGAAAAAATACGTAGTGTGTTTTTGTAAGATATAATTTTACGTAGGTACACATTATACAGTAGTGAAATGAACGTATATATCAGTAATATTCAGCTGCATTCGGTTAGACTAGAAGCTGACCTTAACATATTTGGGAAAAGGCTAAGGCAGATGACGATGACAGTAATAATGAAAATACGAGTTTGTGCTAACAGGATGTGTGGATGTGATTCGGGTCTTGCAATGTTAATTACTGAAAAAAGGTACCTAGTATTACATACAATCAAGTGCTTTCTAACTGAACAGACAGCTGTGCTGCTGGGGAGTTTGTTGCGCCCCTTCTTCTACCCAGCGATAGCAGTAGGAAGTGGTGAAGGGCGGGCGTTTTTGGGGGACAGTCTTTTGTAATTTTGATGTTCGAAAAGTGCTGATTCTCAGCCTAATTTGAATATAATATGACTTTTGATTTTGATTTTGAGGACCCCGATTTACATTTGCATTATATATTTTTTTGCCATGAACATAAAATAACCCCCTCTACCCAACCCTTCGGGAAAACAAGGCATAATGTTATGTTATGTAAAATAAAAATTACTTTTTTGTAAAAAAAAACAACCGACTTTCAAAAACGACACTACAAAGTGAAAAATAACTTTAATTTCGGAAGTCGGTGTCGTTGGGTTCACATTTTCGTTGTTTGCCACCGACTTCCGAAATTAAAGTTATTTTTCACTTTGTAGTGTCGTTTTTGGAAGTCGGTTGTTTTTTTTTACAAAAAAGTATTTATTTTTCACTTTTAAGTTGTAATTTTTACCAGTAATTTTGGTTTAAAAACTAAACTACTGAACCGTTTTTAATGAAATTTCTATGGGACCAATTCAAAAGTATCTCCTTTCGAACAAAAATCGGTTTACAATTGGCGGAGTAATCGCGTAACAAACACACAAAAAAAAAAAAAACATACCGTCGAATTGAGAACCTCCTCCTTTTTTGAAGTCGGTTAAAAAGAAGTGCTTCGCATAATGTTATACTATGAAAATAAGTCGATATAGATTTGGTTCATTCAAAGAGTTTTGAATTGTACCGCAGAATTAATGTCCTCCTGCATGCTCATAACTCGAAATGCAATCACCAATCTATTTCGCTCGGCAGTTGATTACGAGTTATGTTCGTCCTTTGTAGTTATTGGATCGAATAGCATTGACATTTTTTATCAGTAGAAGGCACAGGGCATAAAGCGAATAGGTTGGTAAGTGATGATAACGAAATGGCATTTGGTTTTCAAGCTCTGGAAAATGAGTCTTCAACGTTTGATTACCGCTTAAAGCTACAATCTTCAAACTATCTCTGTATTGATAAATGCATATCAAAGAAAACAGTGATGAAACATTGATTTGTCAATCTAAAATTGAATATCTTATATGGCTTTTGTTCTATTGTCAGCCTATAATGTTCCCACTCCTGGGGACACGGCAGAATATCGCCTACTCCCATTCACAGAAAGGAGGCCCTTTCTGTGAATAGGAGTGGGCGATATTCCACCACGCGGGCCTAGTGCAGGTTGGTGGATGACACATGTCTTCGAAGTTTTTTTTATTTATTTTATTTTTTTAATAAACCGTTGCCCCACACTAGGAACTCTCCTGTATCGTGGGTGCGTTTAGAAACATTTCAACTTACATACACAAACTGCCAGACCCGGAACAACTATTTGTAAGTCATACAAATATTTGTTCCGTGCGGGAATCGAACCCGCGACACGCAACGCAGCAGTCAATCGCTTAACCACTGCGCCAACCGTGCCGTTTTTGGTTCTATGACATACTGTTCACTCACAATGTTTTCCTTCACCGTATTGAGAGCAGTGGTGATGAAATTAAATACGTAAAGTTACCAGTATTACTTGTAAGACGGGGCCAACACTGCTCTAATTATGTATTGCACGTCAAAAACGTTAAGGTCTATTTTTGCTATAAGACTAATGTGTCAGTGAGTGTAACTTTATCTGTACCTAGTGTATTGTATGTGTTTTAGTCTGTACTAAAAAAAAATTTTTCTTTCTTTCTTTTAGTGAAGTTTCAATTTACTGGAAGTTATTGACTTAAGTGGACAAGTAATCACGAGTTCGAGTATACATATAACGTTAATCATATCCGCTTATTGTCTTATCATCATCTCATGTGAGTCATCCAAATAAATGTAGGTACCTAGAATTTCAGTACGTAATAAATCTTTTAAAAAAATAATCTACTTATTGTTATTATAGCAAACAAAGATAATGAAATTCTTCAGCGAATGCATCAGTTGTTTACGCACTAATGACAATATAATTTATTGTTTAATGCATGTTAATGATTGTTTTTACTCACGTGCTTGTTTCGGGGTTGCCCCGTCTTTGCCCGATTTATTTTTACATATTTATTTAACATACGAGTACACTGATTAATTACTATTTTTACACGCTAACACTAAAATTATTATTATTTATTAATTATTTTTTAATAAAAAACAAATCGGAGGGAGTCAATGTCCTTTTTGTCGCACACAGTAGTGCCTTCTTAATTAAATTATGATCGAGTATAAGGGCATCGATTATTTTTTGTTTTACTATTTAGTTTTAGATAAAATTCTGTGAAGTTTCGCCAATTTATTTTATAATGCGCTGTATATTTTTCTGTTTCATAACTACCTCAATTTCATCTCGATCTTTATTTTAATAGATGGAGAAGCTGTATCACCTAACATAGTCTGAACAGAATTAATAAATAGTAATACAAACCGACGAAAGAATGTTTCAGTTTCAAATAAGGTTGTCTACCTACCCAAAGACAAGTCACCCAAACAAAAGCCAACAGAACCACAAAGGTTTTAATAAAACATCGTATTTCAAACTTAACCAGAAGAAATCACCACGCGTCGCGTTGCCGTCTCGATTTGTAGCCGCCACGGTAACAAATGTACTGAAATTGGCTCAATAAACTAAGTCCTTGGTCTCTGAATGGCTATTAGCCGTTGACCGCGGCTACCGACCCAGGCTATTTGCTACATTAATTATTTAAATGTACACCCGTGCCATTCCTGAGGGCTTATTGTTGTTAATAATTTTGTTCTGTTGATACGTTCCTTGAGGGATCGTGGAACGTTGGTTGCTGATGAAATGAAACTGTGGTCAGGAATGTTCAAGTGTTTAAATGCAAGGGTGAATGATGAACGCGTATGTGGATGTAGTAAAATAGTGTTAAATAAATATAAAGACCAGCCACAGCACTGAAGATGGAGATGTAGACAGCATACAGCAGACAACAGACCGTGACCCTGGAAGGTCACGGTCTGTCTGCAGCTCTGTATTTTGCTTAAATATTTTTCTAGTTACAGAATTGGTTTTGCTTGGTTTCCGGCCATTTATAGTCGAGAGTATAAAAAGAGAAAAAAACAAAAAACTGGTACAAAATACTGGTATTCAGCTGCATCCGGTTAGACTGGAAGCCGACCCCAACATAGTTGGGAAAAGGCTAGGCAGATGATGATGATGATGAGTATAAAAAGAGAACAAAATACATTCGCATATTCCCAGGAAGTCAGGCCCGCTTATAGCCTTGCTAACGAGCTATTATTTTCTCCACGATAAGGTTTTTAATCTTAGTCATGCCTTCATGACCCCTCCCATGCTTTCTCTCAAAAAGAGGAGACCTTTGTCCCAGCAGTGCGAACATTATAGTCTGATTAAGCATGTCTTTATGCGAGTAAATGAATATTGTACCATTTTCTCTAATAAACTGGACATATAATCAAAATATCTACACCGAAAATACTTCCAGATGACTCACTTAAGGAAAAATCGAAAGGAAAAAAACTTTGTCTATACGTATAACTATACAGGACTCAATTACGGGAGAACACTCACAAGGTCTGGTACAGGATTGCGGTTGGACAAAGCTAGTAATTAGAGGAAATCAAATGACGACCCTGGCTATGTATTCACGGCCTAAAATAACATTACAAGGAAAACATTGGGTTTGTGTCCTCCTAACATAGCTGTGTGTACTTACAAGTAGGTACTGTGATTGTGGTGTAGTCGTATCGTTTGGAATGGGTTGTTTTACGTTGTTCCTGGCAAAAGTTAGTCTATTTTGGTCTATAACCTGAAGGCCAATTCCCGTAATTAAACGTTCAAAATCTAGTCACAATCTCATCTCAGTGACAATCAATTTCAAACACTTGTCAAAAATTTAGGGATATTAGAGGTATTTTTGATAGGCTGAAACTAAGTACAGATTATGAACGTTCTTAAAATTACGAGAATTACCCTTTTTAATTGTAATCTTTATTTGATTTGCCACCAATAAACACTAAATAATCATTTCTGTTTTAAACATATTTTTACCCTTCCTCAACACTATCAGTAATTTAGCGTCGCTATCATCCGGGATCATAGTCGGCATCGAACAATGCAGTGACAGGGGAAATAACAAGCCTGATTCCGGTACTTATCTTCGAATGCGACATAGTTCCGATCCCCATTGTTGTGCACTTGAATTATTTCAGCTGTACCAATCTACAGTCCTGGGAAACAAAACTATCGATAAAAAAACTTTTACAGAAAAAAAAACAACCGACTGAAAAAAAAAAACCACAATAAAGAGAAAAGTAATTTGTGTTTCGAAAAATTTTATTTTTCCCTTTTGATTTTGGCCGAATTACTCGTATAACCTCCTCCTTTTTCGAATTCTGTTAAAGCTAATTGAAAATGTTATTTTTGTATGAATTTTCATGATTGCTGATAGTTTGTTCAACAATTATTTACTTTTATGTTCACCTTGGATTATGTTTGATTTGTTATTAGAAACTGATCTGATGATAATTACAATGCCGATGGGATGGTAAAGGGAATTTTATTATTATCTAGGGAGAGCGTGACCTTGAGTTACTACTAGTACCCACTTCATCTTTTAAAACATTTTTACTAGGTACAGCCCTATTTTATAAAACTAACATTCGCATTCAGGGGATATTAGACTGCTACGGAGTCATTCATTCATAGAATACGAAATTGAGATTCAGAAAGTGAGGTTCTTTTTTCAGGGTTTCTGTTCGCCAGTAGCTGTTCTGAATACCGATGGGCTACTATTTCTTATAAAAAAATGTTTTTATATTTTTTGTAGGTATTCAAATAATTGAAAATGTAATTTGTATGTTGATTTAATGAGAAAACAATAAAATATCGACTACAACAAATTCAATAATCGACAGCGTAACATCACTAACCATGAAACGGACCATCGAAGTTCTCCAGTCGATATTCGCAGACAATGATAAGAGAAAATAATGGCGATAGCAATGATTGTTCTATTGCGTTAGAACGAGACAAATGTTTTAAAGACTAACTTTGGTAGACAATTGATGCGCTGAACTATTTAGCCGTCACTCACTTTTTTACCGTCTTGACAATAACAGGGTCTTGATCAAAGGTGTACGAAGTAGAAGCCTATAATAATAATAAATTTATTAGACATGAGAAAAGGTACACAGAATGGCACAGAAAACTCTTTTTGCCACAAACCTAAAATAAAATTACCCTATCAATAAATACTATTACTTATTTGAAATAAACATTTCATACTAAAACAAAAATAAATAAATATATCGACAATTAATATAAAAAATCAACTTATGCTCGTAGGCACTCTACTCTACGCGCGGAAATTATCAATGAATTCGAAGCGACATTAAATCTAAAACTGAAGCCAGCCGACGGCTTCAATCAAAGAACTGAATTTAAAAAAAAACTCCCTCTCACCGAGAAGAGGCCTGGGTCCCAGCAGTGGGTATGTTATATGCTGATTATGTATAAACTATAACTAGCCATACCAACACTCAATATCAACATGTAGTTTCAGCAGTCAAGAGGCTAGAGAGCGAGTCGATCAGTTGAGCAAATGTATGTAATCAAACTTGAGGGCACTTTACTGGAGAACCGAGTGACATGGGATTACAGAATCAATTGCAGAGGCCCTCACACGCGCAAAGTAAACGTAACTTAAATAAGAACCACTTTTTAATCGAAAACACAACTATTTTATTTTATTTTGGTATATTTTTTGTAACAAGCATAATTGATATCAAGACCAACCATACAGGATCCCTCCGCGCCTTGAAAAGCACGCTAAGCCATTGGTCCCGGCTGTCATTCATGGATCTTTGACAGTCGTTACGGGTCGTCAGAAGCCCAAAAGTCTGACAACCAGTCTTACCAAGGGTTATCGTATTACCCAGTAACTGGGTTGTGGAGGTCAGATAGGCAGTCGCTCCATGTAAAATACTGGTATTCAGCTACATCCGGTTCTGCAGACTGGAAGCCGACCCCAACATAGTTGGGATATGGCTAGGTAGATGATGAAGCAAAGCATTAATTGATATCACCCATAAATATGAATAAAGTTTTAAAACTAAATTGTGTGCCAGACCAGTAATTTCAATTTTAAAATCGGTCTTATTTACGTAAACGATGCGACGTCACCAAAAAGCAGCAAAGTGTAAGTAAGGCAAGGACAAGTTGGCCGCATGTCGAATGAGTCATGGGCCAAATCTACCACCATATGGGTCCCAGAAAAAATCCGGCGACATCGCATCATTCATCATCAACTGCCAAACGTTTCCCAACTATATGGGATCGGCTTCCAGTCTAACCGGATACAGCTTCTTTGTATACATTTTTAACCGCGACCCAATTTTTAACTACTTTATTCTATCCAAGTCTCATTTTGTTTTCTCGCCAAACTCAAACTTTGCGAAAACATTATGAAAATTTTAATCCTCCTTAGTATAATCTAACTGAAGCTTTAACCTAGTTACGAAACTAGCTAATCAATATAATATATTCGCGATGCTGATAAACTTAGTTTAAAACCTCTTCTGGTGAGTTTTAAACTACAAAATTTCCCGCGAGCGAGTTTCTCTCGTGTTAGAGGAAATAGCTTTATTTTGTGAGCTATTTTTAGTTTAAAAAACGCAGATTCTAGATAAAAATAACTTTAAACACGGCTTGCTGTAGGGTAACTGGTAGAAATTGTTACGTAACGAGATGACGTGTTATGCGCATTTCTCTGTCTATCCGTCTTTACATGTAATTAAAAAAAATATTTTAGTGCTAGTTTATTTTTAGGCACTATAATTGTATGGGAAATTTGCCACTCTTGCATAAATGTACACCTTTTGTAAACGTTTTTTTTTTAATTTTTATTCTTATATAAAGTTATTATTATTATTTTATATTTCTGCGCGCGATTCTGTTCGCGTGACATTTCTTCTTCCCCCGACCCCGTCTCATCGCATCACCTGCCCTATTAGTAAATTTTCGCTTACCTACCGTTCTTCCTGACTTGTATCACCCACCACAATACACCACACCAAACCACACCACACCATATTAATTAAAATTTTGTAATTTTTTTTATCTCCCCTTTATTTTGGTTTACTCTGTTCTCCTACCAAAGGTTAAAAAATCTGTTTATCTTAAGATTTAACACTTAATCATTGTTTTTTTTTGGGGGGGGGGGGGGGGGGCTGAGGCTGGTAATCTGTGTGACAGGTTTTCACAAAGGATTTATCGATAATAATAATAATAATATCCCTGGACATTTCACACAGCGCCATCTAGTCCCAAGCTAAGCAACCTAATGCTTGTGTTATGGTAACAAGATGGCTGATAAACTACTTATATACATTTTTTTTTTGTAAATACATACATATTATAGATAGAAAAACACCCAGACTCGGAACAAATACATGTAGGTCAAACAAATATTTGTTCCGTGCGGGAATCGAACCCGCGACACGCAGCGCAACAGTCAATCGCTTAACCACTGCGCCAACCGTGCCGTCCGCCAATCGATGTAGTGTCTTTATATTTTTAAGGCGCTTTTGTGGAAGAGAAATTAATGTTTATTTATTTACTATTATTTATATCTTTTTGCTCGGCTCTTAAGGGTCCTAGCGTGATGTTAGATAGCCTTCCTTAAGGATTGGGCTACCAAATGCAAAAATAATTTTTAAATCAAATAATAATTACTTAATAACAATTTTTGTTTTTTTTTAAATAATTTTTTTTTCTTGTATTTTTTAGAAACAGACATGATGAGTGACGTGTGCGGAAGGAACGCCGTTCCTCACGGGGGTCCCCCGACGGCCATTACCACTGAGCCACCATGACTCACGATATTGTTTTCTAAATTTGATGTCACTTTTGTTTTAATTCATTTTTCACTAACAATAGGTTACGTTAAGGCGATACTAACACATTATGGACAGTATTCTGAAATAAAGAGTTATTTATTATTATTATTATATTACAGATAAAATATGTCTCAAATATCTAAATAAATTCAGACATTTGAAAACTACTTGAGACTCTCTAAAGAGCGCCAAATAGACAATACGAGGCTCATTTTGAAAAAACTTCGCTTGTTAAATTAAGACCTGGTACTTCCAAAGTCTTTATTATACACAGATCAAAGAAAGTTCATAACATTTTAATTAAATGTTAAAGTATTGTTAATTTCACCGACGTGGGAGGTGCTAGGGCACGAACATGGGCCGCCGGAAGCTACGAAAGAGCTGCGGCCAAGATTTATGCGTTGTGTTCCCTCCCAGCGTGGGGGAATGTGGGGGTAAGTTATGAACTTGTAGCGTTCTTTCTATCATGGTATTTGCCCACAAGTGTCATGTCTCAGGGATGCGAATAATTTATTAAAAAGAGAGTACATCGTCTTCACATTACACAATTAATTTATAAACAAAATATTCAAAAAAAATTAAAGGAAAAACTATGGAGTTTTTTGCCTTACGTTTTGGAAGGGGAAACATTTGGATTCAATTCAATTTTCTAGTAAATTTTGATATACAAAAGTGAGGTTTTATCGCCAACTTGAAATAAATGATTTGATCAAAGTGAAAACATCGCTTAGGGAGAATTTCAGGAAACTTTTATACCTAAAATAAGTTAAATCCCGGGAAATTTTGGATTATTGACCGTTTTTCCATACTATAACTATCAGATGTCAATTTTATTGCACGGATAAAAGATTCTGACGGAAAGAAGAGAGAAGACAAGATACTTTGGTAAAATCACCCCATAGAAGAAAAAAACTGTAGTTGTAAAAATTGTGTTGTTTAACCAACCAATATTTTCGTCGCGCCATCTGCCATTAACTTAAACCACTACCAACCTAGAGTTGGTTTCATTAATTAATACCTTCGTACTACACACGTTGCTTCCCTCCACAAGTAAACAGTTGACGGTGACTGTTTGCAGTCTCAGGTTGACACACAACAAAATAATACACATTACTTCGTGAGTTCCAGGAACCCGACCAAACTACCTTAAGGCTCTATTGCAGAAACATCTACATTTAGCTCTGAGTCACGTTTGCCGTACAATTGTTGATATTGTAGTCGCTAAGAAAAAACCAAAAATAGGAATCGGCAGTCCTTACAGTCGGGTTTTTGTTTTTTTTTAATTTGCCTATGAATAATTATTTATGAGCCAGTACTTAAATAATACAGACTAAACAAAAATAATAATAAAAACATAACTAACAGAGGAATAACCCAAATGACCCTTTTAAACAAACTGTAAAAGAGTCTGGACTTTAAAAGAGACTGTGACCCCTGAGTTTGTTTCGGCCTTTCTTCTCAGAGTAGTCAGATAGGAAACACAGACCTCATCTAGTTTTAAAAAAATATGAAAGTGTAAAAGGGTTTGTACAAACCTACTTACAAAAATATAATCAGTTGCACTTTAAAATTTTGTATAGATTACGCATAAATGCTTCTAATTCTTACCAAATTTTTAATTACATACGTTGGCTTTTTCGAGTTTTCGAGTTCTAAGCCACCTAAACGTCCTGAAACTTTTAAAGAGTTGTTCTATAAATTCCAGGAACGGGCCTACAAATTACGCTAATTTATTACTAAACATTGGTAGTATTTAAATATGAGACGTGCTGATAGTCTCATACACCTAGAAAAAAAATTGCGTCATGCTTTCTTTCGAAGATGGCGACTTAATAATAATGATACCGCCTTGGCAGATATCATTATTATTAATAATTAATTAGCGATTACGATATTATATCGATTAGGGCTGCACAATAATAATAGCAGGTATGTATTTAAAGCTAATTCAACTGATGGCCAAGATGAGTCAAAGCTGCATACATAACACACATACAATGGCAATCGATCGCAATGCCTTTAATGTTGACAGTTCAGCCAAATTCATTGCGTTATTAACGTTGCTGAGCAGATGAATATTTCAAACCTACGAATCAATGGAATTTCCTTCAAAACCTTAGGATTTACAATGAAAGCGTCCTTTTAATGCGTTTAAAGCTCAAGTAAAATCCAACCTTTGTTCAAAGGCTTACCTACCTACTATTCCATCAACGACTACTTACACGATAAGAATAGTTGGTCGCCCTAATTAACTCAAGACAATGTTCATGTTCTTTCTCCAGAATTAGCTTACTGACAGGTTATTGTTATTAGTATTAACTCATTTATTTATTTTACTTCGATGGTCCTAGTTTATCATCTGTGACTGCAAGTGACAGCTATGTGACCAGAACCCAGCAATGCATAAATATGTAAGCTGTCACGCCCTTTATGCCTGGAGGATTTTATTTAGGTAGTAAGTTTTTATTAACATTTTAATTTTAATTAATTATTTTTTAGCTGGAGTACGTATAGTTTTTATTATATTCGTTGGTATATTGGCGTGGCTAGCTGACATAATATGGCAAATAATTTAAGTTTCTTGTAATTGTAATGTTAATTACTGAATATAGGTTCCTAGTATTGTATACAATCAACTATTTTCTAACTGAACAGACAGCTGTGCTGCTGGGGAGTTTGTTGCGCCACTTCTTCTTCCCAGCGATAGCACTAGGAAGTGGTGAAGGGCGGGCGTTTTTGGGGGACTGTCTTTTGTAGTTTTGACGTTCGAAAAGTGCTGATTCTCAGCCTAGTTTGAATAAATTACTTTTGATTTTGTTACGCAATTATGTTGCTCGCTGGTCTTTAGCTACGAATAGGTTAGGACACGCCGCAAGACCGGATAGATCTGTTATGAAGGAGTGGCCGGAGAGACGGCATGGCGCCCTTATTTCCGGCTGATACAGTTGCTCTTCAGACATGAGTACTTCGGAAAGTACCTAGTATACCGTATAGGCTATTATATAACTACTTATCAGTGGCTTATGGATTTTGAATTGTTTAACTACGAAGATTGTTTTAAAATTTGTCACTCATGTAGGATGTATTCATAATATGTATTTGTTATTTCTTATCCTTCAATTGTGTTTCCTGTTATTTTAAATTTAAATGTAATAAATACATTTCGACACAATGTAAAAATTGTTAATGAAATAAAATAAATAAATAAATAGGCCGGGAACCGACACCCGTTTCCCAAATAATGGAGGAATTTTGAAAATTCATCCCCTAAAGGAATTAAACAGGGGATGAAAATTTGTATTTGTTTGTCATATTTTGCCCAAAGGAAATACCATCGGGCACACGGTTTGTAACTATACAGGCTGGCAGGGACATCGACGCGCAACATGTTACTATGGAATCAGTACATGATTTGGACCCCGCTACATCGAAATTTTGAGTCGGTTATTAAAAAAAGAATCTGTTGTTTCCTATAAAGGTGCAATACCTACGCGGTCAAAATGTATGGAATAGCTGATTTATTTTTCATAACTGACGGAAAATTGAATGTATGGCACCCTGTATATATGTATTTACAAACGTAGCTATGTAATGTAGGTACAAAAAATTGCACAACTTTTGTGTGACATGAAATTATTCATCCATCATTCACGTGACATTTTGATTAGTTTCCAAAGGGGATATAATCCATTTTTATTATAACTGCCGTAATATAAAAGGCCTAAATATAAATTCAATTTTATAAAGATTACATTTGTTATATAGGTGGTTTGACAGGCCAATATCTGCGATAAAAATATAAATATTGCATACCATACATTATATATTACGATTTTAATCTAGGTGAGTATTAAATTACTCGTACTGTAATTTAAAGAAAGAAAAAAATTAAGAAAAAGTATTTATTGCGACTTGTACAAGAAGATCACAAACTAAACTAAACGTAGTCAAAAACTCGCAGCGCTGGTATTCTGATAGGGCCCGCTGTGATGTAAAAGGCAGTTACAGAAATAAATAAATAATAAAATAGTTAAACGTATGAAGGAAGCAGACGTGTTGCGCCGACCCAAAGGCAATTGGGATAAAGGCAAGAGAATGTGTAATGTGTAATGTTTGGTATAATAACAGATAGTCTAATTTCATTTGACATAGCATACATTTGATATAATTTTTATATGCTATAAAAATATTAAACCTAATTTAGATTTTGAATATTATAGCAACTGAATATTATAATAATTGAATATTATTTCAAATGTGCATTATATAAACTGTTCATTATAACCATATGAAATTAGGTAAAATGAAATTATAATTATCAATAATATTCATCATATCACTTTTGATCGTTATATTTAAAAGAAATTATATTAAATGAAATTAGTTCTTATGATCGTTACAACTTTTGTTATTATATCAAACGTTACACACCCAAGAGAATGATACAACAATAATTTAAACTTCGTAGGTAATTAGATATAAAAAACAATAATCTAATGACGTTCCTTATTAGATCAGTCATGTTTGGCCTTGACGTACAAATATTTAAATGTCAGTAAATAATATAAAAATTTGATAGATTAAAACAAAATAACATTTAGTTAAATGTTAATTTTGTAGACAAAAAAATAAATAGTCATAAATACAATTACAATTATAAAGTGTGACTATACCAATGATGCATTGATAATATTGGTTACATGATATCAAATGTTGTTGTTAAGAAATTCTAGAATACTGTAATATGCTTTCCCTTCAAGGAGTAACCTTAATTTATTTTTTAATAGACGGACATTGTTTATAAAAAATTCTAGGGGCCATACAGAAAACACTTTTGTGCATTAGTATTGTTTTCCATCTTGATAGTTTCAAAATACTGTTATACATTACTATTGCCAGTGCTTTCATTTATTGTCGTATTGTTCACATTTATTGTCGTATTGTTCACATTTATTGTCGTATTGTTCATATTTATAGTCGTATTGTCCACATTGTATTAGGTACACTAGGTAACGACTACCGAACAAAACGCCTAAAGCCGAGGACACAATTATTTTGTCAGAAAATAAGATTATCTTCACGAAAAGGACTAAAAGGCTTTCTAACTAAGCGCTTTCACAAACTTGGCAACTAGTAGCGACGATTTTTAGGGAGGATTACCGTTTGACCCTTGTTTGATCCGAATGGCGGCCACGTGAGGCCTAATATTAATCCACGTGGTGGTGGGCGTGACACTAAATCCCAATCAAAGCAATGGTTGAAGCCAGTGGGCAGGTGTGCGTGATAGGGTAGCGTTGAGTCGATGACATTGTGGGGATTACTAAATAGCTTTTTAGGTTTATTTCTATATCATTATTTTATAAAACATTAGCACTTGGGCTAAGCAATAACAGCCGCACGGGTCAATCGATCAGATTAATCTACGCTTACCGCGGTTGGTCCGTGGATGGGTGACAATCTTCACATACCAAGACCCCTCCGTGCCTCGGAAAGCACGTTAAGCCGCTGGTCCCGGCTGTCATTCATGGATTTATGTCAGTCGTTACGGGTCGTCAGTAGTCCGAAAGTCTGAAAACCAGTCTTACCAAGGGGTATCGTATTATCCAGTTACTGGGTTGTGGAGGTCAGATAGGCAGTTGCTCCGTGTAAAATACTGGTATTTAGCTGCATCCAGTTAGACTGGAAGCCGACCCCAACAGTTGGGAAAAGGCTGAGTAGATGATAGCATTTGTCCGCGGCTCCACCCATGTGGTATAGTCACAATTATTCCACGGGAACATTACCGGGTTAAAAAGTAATGTAATATACCAGGTCATGGTTTACCTGATAAATTTCATCGAAATCCGTTCCACGCAACTTTTTATAATAGATATTTGCGTCCCTCCATAAACACAGTTATTAACGTAATAGTATGAATAACTACAAACTTTAACCCTCATTAACTGTTAACACTAGTATTAAATATCGGCGGGACTGACAAGCCTATTTGTCTAACCCTGTTTATCCGGACACTGCAGCAATACAATTTGTATGTGTTAACTAAGTTACCGCTATTTTAAGTCTATAAATATTCTAATAATAATAATCGATTCATAATATTGTTGGAGATATCGCGTAACATACATACAAGAAAAAAAAAATACAGTCGAATTGTGAATCTGCTCCTTTTTGAATTCAGTTAAAAACAAAACAAAACAATCAAACATTGTGTCCAGTAAAAATCTAAAGATAAAGGTGAAATCAAAAACCCTCGACAAAAATAAATCTATTGAAACATCTTAATCACTGTGGAACTAAACAACAAAATGAAAACATTTTATGAAAGACGAGAGCGAGAAGCTAGCATTTTTTATTTACGATTATCCCTGACAAGAGGGGCCCATTGAGCACAAGGAGCTACGACGACGTCAACCCTCAAACGAAGAAAACATTGAAAAAAATGAAGAAAGCAAAAGTGTCCCTCGTTATGTAAATTAAAACATCTTTTATCCATAGCCCATTTGTAGAGAATCATTTGTAATTTGCAAACAGGATATTTTCCAATTTGTCCAGAGATCTTCCACTACTGCTGTTTTTTCCATACTAATGGCTGGATATATTTTCGCATTACGGTCCTCCGTTGTTTCTAAGGTCGCCTGAGAAATGGCAGGCAATTTTGTAAGTTTAAAACAAAAACGACGAGACGGGATGATAGGGCGGGATGCTTGTAAGCTTTGCTTATAATTTTCTTTTATTGCTGTTCGCAGCTGGCGGTATGGGTTTTATGAATGCATCGTCTTGACTTTTTCATTTGCAACGAACGGTGAAATTACAGGCGCACGAGGCTTTTGGAGTTTTTCTCTAGGTGACAATAAGTCCCATGTCTAAGAGGTCGTGACAAAAGAATACTGAGTAATACCTGCCATCTCTTTTTACTTCTGAGCCTTTTAACTACATTTTTGGAAGCAGGGCCCGTATTCCCGTAATTTAAAACGTTCAAAATCTAGTCACAGTCTCATCTCGGCGACAAACAAATGTCAAAAACTTGTCAAAATGTAGGGAAATTAGACGTATTTTTGACAGATTGAGACTGAGATCAGACTGTGAACGTTCTTAAAATTACGAGAATTACCCCTCTCTTCTTTAACTGCGGCTGCGGTGTAGTGAAAAAGTGTTAAGCTTCCGTGCGACTTTCTCTCTCTCTGTCTGTCTCTTTATTATTATTAGTTTTCAGGGTTTTCGAGGTTGCTCAAGCCAATAGTGAGGTCAAAATGAAAATCCAAGATGGCGGCTGAGAAAATTATCAAATTTTTCAACATGGATGTAGTTTTTATGGTTTTCGAGGGTGCTGAAGCTAATAGTGAGGTCAAAATGAAAATCCAAGATGGCGACAGCTTTAAGAGGTTCTATATTTTTTTACTAGACGCCATGGATTTTATTAACACACACGTACAGTCGCCAAAGGAGATAAGTAACCTGGGGGCCTACTCCGAAGTAGTATCGGCCGAATGTTCGGCCATTTCCTGCTACGAAGTTACTATTTGGTTCAGTTGGTTCCGATCCTACACTCCTACACTCTTTCGAATATTGACTATGGTACCGACCTAACTGAGCCGATCCGAACTTTTTTCGTATTTTTCAATAATATTCGGTTCGGCCATGTGTCGATCCGATCCGAACATTCGCACTTTGCACTTTGGAGTAGGCCCCCAGGGTCGTCGGATATAGTTGAAGTTTAGTAAGAAACCGATGGAGTTTTTCTAATGAAATCTAATTTGGTAAATGAACTGTTTGTTTTCTATTACTTAATTAAATTAACGTGTTTATATGTATTAACTTTACACTTTCTCTCTCTCTGTGTCACTTTCACTGTCTCCTTCTATTATATACGAGTGTGTGTTCGTGCGACTATTTTGTAAGGAACTTCGTTCCTGACGGGGGTCTCCCGATCGCACACGTTTTAATTCTTCTTTGTAATTTCCCTAAATTATGCATTTTCCTTTATTAGTAACGTTAACGTCTTCCTTATTATCATCATTCGGTTAATCTTTTTGTATATTTGGATCAAAGTAGCGCCACTGTCCTTAAAAGGTTATTTTTAGGGTTTCGTACCTGGAAAGGAAAAAACGGAACTCTTATAGGATCACTTTGTTGTCCGTCCGTCCGTCTGTCTGTCAAGATCCTTTTTCTCAGGAACGCGTGGAGTTATCAAGCTGTAATTTATATCAAATACTCAGGTCTACTGACCCTTGGAGCTGTGAAAAAATCAAACTTCTAAGCCAACGCAATAAAAACACACAGCCATTTATGCCGCATTTTTCGACACTCGCAAGGGAATCAAAACCTACAGGGTACTTCCCGTGAACTCAGAATCTTGAAATTTGAAATTTTTTGTTACATAACTACAAATTTGTATGGAACCGTTCGGTGCGCGAGTCCGACTCGCACTTGACCGGTTTTTACGTACAACCTGACGGTAGACATAGCCACATTTTGATTAAGAGTATTTTCAGGAAAAAAAAACGCGAAAAGCCTTAATTGCATATACAAGCTAACACTAAAAAATATATATTATATACAAGTCATCATCTGTCTAGCCTTTTCCCAACTATGTTAGGGTCGGCTTCCAGTCTAACTGGATGCAGCTGAGTACCAGTATTTTACATGGAGCGACTGCCTATAATATATGAGCTCCACAACCCAGTTACTGGGTAATACGATACCCCTTGATAAGACTGGTTGTCAGACTTTCGGGCTTCTGTCTACCCATAACGACTGTCAACGATCCACGAATGACAGCCGGGACCAACGGCTTAACGTGCTTTCCGAGGCGCTGAGGGGTCTCGGTATGTAAAGAGGGTCACTCATCCACACACCAACCGCGGCAAGCGTAGCTTAACCTGATCGATTGACCTGTGCGGCTGTTATTATTTAGCCACAAGCCCCCATATTATGTACAAGTATATACTGAAAAAAAGGATCTATGAAACGATCTACATGGGCATAAGTAAATTCGTCCGTTCGGCAGCGATTCAAAGTTAGTTCGTAATATTAGACCAACTACTTGATTGTTTAGCCTTAGTTTTCTTAAAGCCTAGCTTCTTAAAGTTTGGGTTTATTCAAAATATTGGTTCATCTTACCAATTTTAGCTCTTGTGAAATTGGTTACCAACTTGGGCTAAATCAACAAATCAATTGGTAAAGACTATTGAAAGCCTACTTAATTAAGTAGAAAGTTTGTGATAGACTTTGTAAACACTAAGAAATTCTTGGAAGTATGAACGACTAGTTTTTGCCCTCGTGAAGCTCGGAGATTTTCCCATGGGAACGTAAGTACTACCGAGATAAAAAATATTCCATGTCCTAAGCCAAATATTGGTCTACCTTTCACTGAAATCTATTTAGCCGCTATGGCGTCAAAAGTTACCAAACAGAGTTATTTTCGCATTAAATTAATGCAAAAATATATCGTTCCCAAAGTGAGACCACGAAAATGATCGATGATTTATGAACTCTTTAGATAAAAACTATATTTTTTGTCTTCTGACTGTTTAAGTACAAGTGAGACTAACAGTGCATGAGCTCTACAAGCTACTACAGATCTGGATATGTATAGAATGGTCTCATATTATCCACTAGGCACTGACTGACCGTAATCAGCAAAATCTTGTCTGAGGGCCTACACGCTCCTGCCGGAGGCTTTACGCGGGGGTCTTGCGGTCCATGGCCCTATATGGGGCCCCGGTATGGGCGCGTTCACTGCGGCTTCGAGCCGCACACTACCTGAACGCGCCCCAAAAGGTGGAGACGCTCCGGGCGTCGGGAGCCGCGTGACGACTCCCGGCCACCGTAGGCGCGGGCCTGCGGGCGGAGAGTAATGGGTAGCTCTCCGTCCGATCAGGACTAGGCCCGTGCCGGACGGCGTGTACGTGTTCCACGCGCGCCTCAAAGAGATGTCAGCAAAAGCGACGGGGCCCCATAGGGCCGAAGCCTGCCAGTCTGACACTCCCTTCTGCTCCACCCAGAGCGAGAGGAGTCATTTGATGATATCCCATCCTCAAAAAAAAAAGGGCCTACACGCTTTCGTATTTTCACGACGACTTTCATATGCTTTTCGGTGGCTTATATCAGTCCCATATAATTATGTTTACCTTTTCTATAATTGCTATCGCTGATAGAATGTCACTTTGACTAGCCCAAATCAAACTCTCAAGTTTCATGTAATTACATACCATTCAAAACTTATCATAATAATTACTCCTTTACAATTGCTTTTGAGTGCCACTCATATTGGCAAACGACACCATATTTCATGTAACGTCAATCATATCTCCCTTCATATTACAAGGGGTGCGAGAAAAATACCCGCCACAGTATAGCATTACGACAGTGTCAATTATTGTTCCAACGCCAATTTCATCTAAAAGGGTTCTATCATATTTATCGTGTAGAATTTTATTTCCAGTTATAGACGTGACGATTGCTTTTGTTTTTGTAATGGGGTTTGATGTCTTAAGTGCTGGTATTGTTATTTCTTTGGATTTGTTGAAACAATGAAAGATTGGGTCTTTATTAACTACTACTTATCTTTGTTCATGGCTTTGGTCTGGAGATTTTGTATTATGTTGACTTTACAAATCAATACAAACTCGAAACTATAGTAGGTACATTTAAAAAGAAATTAATCGACAGAAAATACCTTATTCATGACTAGCTTCTGCCCGCGGCTTCGCCCGCGTGGATGTCGGAAATTATCCCACGGGAACGTGCTAACAGGATAAAATGTATGTGCTTCCCCAGGATGCCATCTATCTTTATGCCAAATCAGAAGTTCAGTGGTTTAGGCGTGAAAATGTATAACATACAGTTTCAAGTTCAAATACTCCCCTTAAAAACTGAATTACCCCTTTTTGTCCCGTCAGTGGTAAATTTTCGACAACTTTACATACTTATTATTAATAGCTGTGCATTGCGGGTGACGTAACCTACGACAAACTTATTATTTGCGGTTGGAACAGTAATCGGGTCTAGGGATCGAACCGCAAAATTAAGTTTGTTTTTTATTGTATATACTTTTCCGGCATAAAAAGTACCCAGTGTGGTGCCCAGGATATTAAAGAATACTTATACCAAATTTCATCGTAATCGAACCGGTAGTTTTTGCGTGATGCCTGAACAAACAGACAGACAGACAGACAGACCGACAGACAGACAGACAGACAGACAAAAATTTTTTAAATCACATTTTTGGGTCCGGTGTCGGTCTAGTAACACCCCCTGCCATTTATTTTTTTGATGTTTTCAATGTACAGAATTTTCACTTCTACAGATTTATTATAAGTATATAGATATAGATCACTTCGACGCGACGCGATCGACTGCTGCGCTGCGTGTCGCGGAGTCGATTCCCGCACGGAACAAATATTTGTATGACCTACAAGTAGTTGTTCCGGGTTTGCCTGTTTGTGTATTATAAATTGCTTAAGTTTACATTTGATATTTTTATGTTTAAAACATTTGTTTATTTATGTGGGTAGAATATTAATAAGACTCGGTATAATATTAATCGGTAGTTCTATTAAATAAATAATGAAATATAGTATAGCAATTAAATAATGACATATTAATTTTTGGAGTTTATTTTTCAAGAAGTGAACTATGTATCTGTCCCGGATTAGCGAGTCTAATCATAAGATAATATAATAATATCGATTCATTGAATGCATTATTATTTTTTATCAGCAATAATTTACATTTTATCCGATATTGCACAAAAAATGCCGTAAGGAAGAATATACAGGAGAGTTATTATCTATTATTACATATAATAAAATTGTAGAAAAGTGGTGTCTGTACAATGGAAATATATAAAAAAAAACTAGCAGGGGTTGTTACTATGTCGATGCCGAACCCGAAATTGTAATTATTTTTTTTTTGTCTGTTTGTCGGTTTGTCTGTTTGTCTGTGTGTTTGTGCACGCTAATATCAGAAACGGCTTATTCGATTTAGATGCGGTTTTCATTAATATATTGTAGTAAGCTTCACTTAACTGTTAGTGTTTATTTCATGTCAATCGGTTCATAAATAAAAAAGTTATGTCAATTTAAAGAATCACTGCGAACATTTGTTAAGGTATTCTATCAGAGTACGTACACGCCTCGCGCCTGCGCGTCTGTGGCTATATGTATAAAACGCGCTGAGAGCCGCGCCCTCTGGTAGTCGCGTCCGCCAACTACACCTCCTCTAAACACAGTAAACTTCGCCGTCCAAGGCATGTTCTCGATGACCCCATAACCCTCCTCCAGGAGAGCGATAGGGCAACCAGTACAGCTTACAAACACAAATTACCGACATTCCGACCTCGCAGCCGAGGTCCCTCGCGACGCCCCCAAGTAAATTCTCCCCCCCGACCCTTGCCCGCTGAAGTGCCAGCCCGCGCCGTAGCTGAGCCTGTAGCTTTAAATTCCCCGACTGAGACCTCTGAGTTTGTTTCGGCCTTTCTTCTCAGAGATAGTCCTAGGAAACGCCGCCCTCATCAAAGCATTAATAATACTAATTCGATCCAGCCTGTCCCCTTGCTGCCCTCTCCCAGCGACGCCCTAAGCCGAGTTTCGTACCCCACAGGGGGTGCCCTTAGCGCGCAGTCGCTTAGTTTTGATCTATATGTTGCCCTGGCTGGAGGCTTTAAGAATTCTTAAGGCAACCACAGTATAGTCCGGTGGTTAAGTAGTCACGACCTCGCAAGGTCAACTACGAGATGGCATTCATAAAAAAAAAACGCGCCGCTGCCATAAGGATTCAGTTATTCGTAGCGAACGCACGTATCCTGGGGGCCTAACTCCGAAGTGCAAAGTGCGAATGTTCGGATCGGACCGACACATGGCCAAACCGAATATTATTAAAAAAAAGAAAAAAGTTCGGATCGGCTCAGTTGAACCATAGTCAATATTTGAAAGGGTGTAGGAGTGTAGGATCGGAACCGACTGAACCAAATAGTAACTTCGTAGCAGGAAACGCCCGAACGTTCGGCCGATACTACTTCGGAGTAGACCCCCTGGAGAGTATAGGCGAATAGTTGCATTCGATTATTGCGATTCACTTGAATAGGTAGGTACTGACTGTTTGCATATTTCATTTATTTATATTTTAGGGTATGTAGGTTAGGTTCTTTTTCTTAATTTTCTTTAAAATTTTGTAAATATTTAGTATAGGTTAGGCGGTTCTTTCCTTGATTTTTGGGTATTTACTTATCTTAATTTTAATTTAGGGTTTGTAAATAAATATTGTAAGCATTTGTTATAGGTTAGGCATTTCTTTCCTTGATTTTCGGTATACTTATCTTAATTTGTATTTAGGGTTTGTATATAAATATTATAAGTATTTGGTACAGGTTAGGCATTTCTTTTCTTAATTTTCTTTATTAAGTATAAGTTCATTAGCTCAGGTTAGTAATAATTTTTTCTAGCAATTCTTTTGTTTTATAAAGTTAGTACGTTTGGTTTACACGTCTTAACACTTATTACTTAAACTGTGATAATTTTAGACTGTATAATAATCTGTAAGTATTTATAATTTACGAGTAATTGTTTACGATAGTACGTGTTTACTAAATAACTGTGTGTTAAGTAGTAAGTACTATTTTATTGTAAGAATGCCTCGAAGAAGATCCAACCTCTCCCAATGTAGCAGAAATGCTAAAAGGATGAGATTAGTTCGATCACAGGAATCTGAGGAAGGTCTTGAGGCAAGGCTCTCTGCAACTCGGGAACATCAGGCTAGGTTTCGTGCTGCAGAAACTTCGACTCGGCGAGAATCTCGACTGAGTTCAAATCGTTCTCGAATGATGACAACTCGAAATAGGGAAAACGGGGAACAACGAAAGGCACGTTTATCTGTCGATCGCGAAGCTCACGCGCTATCGCATGAGTCTGAGACTTCTACGAACCCATAATGCTTCTTAGAAATTTAAGCCTCCCAAAACTTTGCAATGGCACCAGGTTAAAAGTGACCAATTTACAACGAAATCTGATAGAAGCAGAGATTTTAACAGGGTGTGGAAAAGGTGAAAGTGTTTTCATTCCTCGGATTCCTCTCATTCCAAACAATTTTCCATTTAGTTTTAAACGAGTCCAGTTTCCAGTCAGCCTATGTTTTGCGATGACAATTAATAAAGCCCAAGGTCAGACGCTGAAAGTTGTGGGTGTAGATCTAAGTATCAGCTGTTTCTCGCACGGTCAGTTGTATGTGGCTCTGTCACGGGTTAGCAATCCTAGGAGCCTGTATGCTTTCATCCCCGAGGGCCATACGTCAAATATCGTATACAGAGAAGCATTACTGTAAAGTAAATTTTTAGCTACCCAAACGTCGGTATATGTAATTCAAAATATGCTGCCCGAAAAGTCACTATTCCACGCGGACGAAGTCGCGGGCACAGCTAGTAAATAAATAAAAACAGAATAATACAATTACTGCCATACCTCAATAGTATAAAATACGGTGCTAGAAACGGAGTTCATACATTATTCTATAACCTCTATAAAAATCAGCACTCTCAGACTCATTTTTAGGGTTCCGTAGCCAAATGGCAAAAAACGGAACCCTTATGGATTCGTCATGTCTGTCTGTCCGTCCGCCACTCATTTACCTTTCATTCAATCAACTCATGATTGATTTTTATAGATAATGGTACGGAACACTTCGTGTGCGAGTCCGACTCGCACTTGGCCGGTTTTTATATAAAAGGATTTCGTAACGCTGTGTCACAAGGTTTAATACTATACTGAATGTTAATGTATGGACTAATCAGATTTTCTCTGCAAAAAACGTAATCAACATAATAAAGGAGAATGCTGTAAATTAGATCAAAAAATCTTAAATTTCATTGAAAAAAATTCAATCAAAATTTCGATTTATTTATAAAACGGCCTCATTAGTATTATTATTAAGAGGTGATAAAATAAGATTAGTGTTCTAGGGTTAAATTACGTTCTAAATCCTTGCTATCTCCTAATTACCTACAATTAAATAAATAAATATCCCTGGACATTTCACACAGCGCCATCTAGTCCCAAGCTAAGCAACCTAATGCTTGTGTTATGGTAACAAGATGGCTGATAAACTACTTATATACATTCTTTTTTTTTTTTTTGTAAATACATACATATTATAGATAGAAAAACACCCAGACTCGGAACAAATACATGTAGGTCATACAAATATTTGTTCCGTGCGGGAATCGAACCCGCGACACGCAGCGCAGCAGTCAATCGCTTAACCACTGCGCCAACCGTGCCGTCATTAAAGACTCTGAAGTCTTATTAAAAGCCTTACATCTCCACATTTACCCACGCAACCATAAAAAGGAGTCCACACAATAAGATTCAATTAAAATTATTTAATAACCGAACAGTATCAGGGCATACTGATTTCTCTACATAATTCTTTTATTATCGATCTTATCGCCATTTAGTCCGATATGAATCTTGTGATAAAACTCACGATTTTGTACACATTTCAGTCAGTGGTTGTGATACGTGGCGACATAATCGTTTAATAACTCCCATAGTGTGGTGTGAACGGGAGTGCTGTGTCTATGGTTTTTGTAGAAGGAAATAAATTAATGAGTTCAATTCAAGATGGCTGGTAGTGACTACACTATAAATAAGGCAAGTGTGACAATTTTGTCATGTTCATGGTGTGGGTTTTTTATTTTTTCTTTCTTCGGTTTTTCATTTGAGTTTTGAGAAGTGATGTAAATAGTAAGTATAGTTGTAAATCGTTTTTTTTTGAACACGCAATGATAAAAATTAGGTTTTTTTTTCGTCATAAGCGAGACACTGTTTATGATTTTATTAATTTTCATTTTAAGATTTTGTAGCAGTTCTGTCGTTTGTTTAATTTATAAAAAAAATGCGTACCAACACATTTTTTTATAGATCAGTAACAATCCTGTGCGTTTATTGAGCTCTAGCCTAAACTTTTACACTATCACTAAAATTATTTATTATACCTATTAGCCTGAATTCTTAATAGTCAGATAATCTTTATCCGAGGAATAAAAGTTGCGGTTAGACAACTTTTGCAAAGAAAATATGTCAAACTGTCATACTTATTTATTCTTCAGATTCTTACTTATCTGACTTTTGAAAAATCTGCCCTTACTGTACTTACTTACTGAAATGACCATTCAAAATTAATAATATTCAAATTGACAATACACACAGCAAAACTAACCAAAATACCACCCACGCATCAGCTGTTCGTCGTTTCGGCTAAATTGTAAATGCCATCTGACACCGATGGGACACTGCGGTATTCTGGCAAAGGTTCAATGACCTGTCCCCAGTTTCGCACGAACGCAAAAACAGAATACTTGTTAATAGTTTTCCTTTTTTTGCACCTGATATTTTGAATATATTTTTACAAAAAAAATATTTAGTTTTTACATCACTTGTATTTTTGTTAACCCTTATTTGACTAATGACCAAACACAACATAATCAGCCTATAATGTTCCCACTGCTGGGACACATGCCTCCTCTCTGTGAGAGGGAGTGGGCTGTAATCTACCACGCGTGCCCAGTGCGGGTTGGTAGATGTCACATGTCTTAGGAAAACATCGTGAGGAAACCGGCATGTACAATGCCGGTTTCCTCACGATGTTTTCCTTTACCATTTTGAGAGCATTGGTGATGAAATAATTTACACAAAGTGAAGCGCCTGTCTGGGTTCGAACCTACGACCTACAACTCGCAGGTCGCGGTCGTTACCACTGGGCCACCACTGCTCTCGACATAACACAACATACTTAGTTCCAGATACTCCACAAGAATAATGACATTCACAGCTCTTCAATGAGGTTTAGATGTACCGATCGCGTTCAGTTTAAACAGTGAATAGAATAGAATAGACATTATGTTTAGCAAAATTCGCCCTTGGTTGGAAACGAAAATAAAGAAAAATAAAAATTATCGTTTGTTTCGATATAACGACCTGCGCTGCTATTCTGTTAAAAGATCACCGTGATAACTTAGGTGAAGTGATCTTAAAGTGAGCTGTCATTCCATATGATGATGCTAGGGATTAAACACAATTGACAGCTCACTTTAAGCTCACTCCACCCTATGTTTCTACGGTGAGATTTTTACGGAATAGCATTACTGTACAGTAGCAGATGACAAAACGTGATAGGTACAGGTTGGGCAAATAAGAAGTACCTATACACTTAATTTTAAAGATTTTGTTAAGTATTTTATTTAAATATAGTATTTAGGGCCGGTAATTCAGTATGGAAAATAATCTCAGACAAATGTCCACCTCTAGCAGCATGGCAGATGTGAACCCTTTTACTGCGTTTTTCATGACATTTTCACACATTTCCTGTGTTATTTCAGTGACGTGTCTCAGATATTTTATTGTATTTCTTGAAGGTTCATTGGCCATCCCTTTAGATAGCCCCACAAAAAAAGTCAGGAGCTGTTATGTCCGGGGATCTTGGGGGCCAATGAATGTCACCGTTTCTCGAAATTAATCGACCCGGAAACGTTCTTTTCAATGTCTCGATTGTGGCTCGTGCCGTATGCCATGTGGCCCCGTCTTGTTGGAACTACATGTTTCCTAAGCCCAACTAATTTACTTGATGTAAGAAAACTGCTTTATCTGTTACAATGCCATGCTGCTCAAATTTAATCACTAAACGAGTTATTGTTAGCCGCGAAGGTAAGTGATTTGTACCACAACTTGGCAGCAATTTTCTTAGAATTTCCACAATAGAATAGAATAGAATACTTTTATTTCAGACAGGAGTCCATAGGGTTAGTAACAATTTTACTTAACTTCTAGTGTTAGTAGGTTTCAGACACAATACATGATTGGGTTGAGTAGAATGTTTTAATAATTAAAACACCTTGTTCAGTCGTAAAACGCTCCATACCAAATTTGCCGTATCTACACAAAATAATTTTCATAAAACAAGTGTCATATTTGCCGCCAAAACAAAATGGCAGCAAAAAAAGATGTATACTTCCAAGTTACCCAGCCTGCACTATTGGCATCCACAAGATTTTGAAATATCTTACAAAATAAAAGATTAGATAAACCATCCTTGTATAGTTGAAAAGATCGTACGATAGCCTATATTGCCTTTATAGGATAATCGATGTTTTATCATAGTAAAGTGATTTACAAACGTGAATTACTATCTAACGACATTTATTTGTCAGTAATTCGGTTGCAAACGTGCTTGATAACGATATTAATATTCTTGAACGAAAAAATAATACTCAACAGGCCCTATTTAAAAAAAAAATTGAGCCTAGAGAATATATTATTACACAGGATACATTTTTAACCAGTGTGCAAACTGAAACCATGAATTCAATACGTGACTTTTAAAAATTTTCGTTGGTTAAGCGGTTAATTGCTCTGTCATACATTTTGATCGCGTCAGTATTGCACTATTCTATAAAACAGTTGATTTATTTTTTGATATCCAACGAAAAGTTTCTACAGTAGGCCAGAATCATGTGCTGAATTCATGGTTACAATTTGCGCACTGGTTAAAAATGTATACTGTATGCTTTTTGGTACGAAGAAATGTTTATTTGAAATGGATTAATCACCTTTCAATGGTCTTTCAGTCGCTCCATGTAAAATACTGGTATTCAGCTGCATCCGGTTAGACTGGAAGCCGACCCCAACATAGTTGGGAAAAGGCTAGGTTGATGATCTTTCATGGGTCTAGGAATATATCCAAAATCATTTTTAATAAAAAAATCCTAACTAATATGGTAATCGTAACTTTGGAAGTAATCTTAGTTTCAAAATCTTATGTTACACGAAATCGATGATTTACGTAATTTCCTACGTCAAGCGATTACGTTTTATGAGTACATAAAATCTATTGTTTCTTTGCATTCCACTATTTTAACTACAAATTGTATTAAAGTTATCTTGAATTAATACAGTTTCCTTTCCCACATAGGTATTGTGCACATTTTACTGTATCGAACTGCAATTTCATTTCATAATTTTGGCATTAGGTACGTACTTAAAATTGGTATCAACGGAAAAAGCCACCCAATATAAATAAACAAGGTACAGATATTCTATTTCACGAAGTCCGTTCGGCTTTGATTGTAGTAGTGACGTATCCCGACAAGCGTGCTTGTGTGTGCGCGATCGACACTGTGCGCTCTCGAGGTTATGCACACAAAAACGATGTGCATGTGCACGCTTGAAAACATTCATAGCCAAACGGACTTCGTGACATAGAACATCTGTAACAGAAAGCTCGTAAAGATAGTAGTACAAATCGGTGATGTTCTTCAGAAAGGTCAGGTGCGTAGTACTCGCAACCATGTATGACGTAAGACCAGCAGGTTATTTGCGTAACACACTTACCGTAGCAGTGGCTTACCTCTTTGCAGTTCAACATTATTCATTACGTTATTTACGTTGCTAAGCAGACAAATCTTTCGAACACGTGAAGCAATGGATGGAGCTATATCCTTCAAAATGATTCAGATTGCAATTAGGGTGCAGATGTTTGTACGGTCAACAACAAAAGTCGGTTAACACTTCAGTAGTTTAAATCTTAATTATTGAGCAAAATATTCTTAAAAAAAACATGTAGTAATAGAATATTTATGAATAATTAACTCTTTTTTATTACATGAAATAGTGAAAACCAATGTAACGCATCGTTTTGTATCAATTTAGATGATTTGTAAAAGTAACAGAGTTAATTGACTTTTGTTGCTGACTGTACATAAACGAAGCAAAAGGGTATGTAAGGAGGGATCGTAGCAGGTGGCGTTCTATAGTCTCTGCCTACCCCCATGCTAAGAAGGCGCGAGGTTACATCCATATGTACGATGTTGTAAAAATAGGCCTAAGTTGGCTCAACTGTATACAATTGTCATTGTAAAAGTTACATAGATACTTGCCAGGATTCAAATCGTCCACACAGAAACGAGTTTTAGTTTTTAGGGTTCCGTACCTCGAAAGGAAAAAACGGAACCCTTATAGGATCACTTTGTTGTCCGTCCGTCCGTCTGTCTGTCTGTCAAGACCCTTTTTCTCAGGAACGGCTGGAGGTATTAAGCTGGAATATATCAAATACTCAGGTCTACTGACCCTTGGAGCTGTGAAAAAATCAAACTTCTAAGCCAACGCAATCCAAAGATACAGACATTTATGCCGCAAATTTTTGACACTCGCAAGGGAATCAAAACGTAAATACTTCCCGTGAATTCAGAATCTTGAAATTTGGTACGAAGCAACGTCTTATAGCACAGATAAAGGAAAAATTGCGAAAACCGTAAATTTTTAGTTACATACCTACAAATTTGTACGGAACCCTCGGTGCGCGAGTCCGACTCGCACTTGACCGGTTTTTTAAGTTAACTTTATCAATACTACGCTCATATTAAAATTAGGTAATAACCGTATACCATTTTCTAATATAAATGTCATAAAAGAAACGATCTAATCGAACGCACTATAACAAATACATAATGACGCGACACTCTCGTGTGTCAGACTTAATCGTATGATATCGATATGAAGCACAATAATGATGATCGATTGAAAACTAATCACATTCAAATGAAATCACTTTTCCATTTACTTACAGATAATTTTGTATGATAACGTATGTATTTATTCGGTAGATAAGTATCGATGTAACACACAGATACTTCGAATCATAGCCGGAGATCGAGTCGAAGATCTTTGAAAGTCAAAATTACAATATTTTATTTCACATAAACCTACATGGGCACTTATGAAACGTCAGAAGCTAGCAATTAGCCGTTGATCCCGGCTGTCTTTCTTGGATCTTTGACAGTCGTTACGGGTAGACAGAAGTTGATGTAATTAAAAATTCTGTTGAGTTATTTCATCATTGGCAACCAACAGTTGATTCTTTGATAAAATGGTACATCGATTTGTAATTATTGTAGTTTGTCTTAAGCTACCTCATTGCTGCCAGCTGGTACCTGAATTATATCCAATTGAAATGATCAATTTAATGACAGTGTTTCCTGGATATACTTTTTATCATAATGATTATGAAAAATAAAATTTCACACAGTCCAAAACAGAACTTTCACAATTTTTAACGACTACCCACAATCCAAGCGCAATTTGAATTCGAAACTCTCCAGGTACACATTGAACATTCCGTGACACTTACAACAATGGCGGTACAAACTGCGCGGCATCAAATTCATAACTACCAAAGTTCTGGTGCCCAAACTAAGCAATGATACTACAACATTCGGTCCCTAGTTACACTAACTAACGTGGCCATCCCTAGACATGCAATCGAAAATGTTGACAATAATAATTCTTTTCAACACAATAGTAACTGGTTAGGTACCAAAAATGTTGACAACTCCGTTGTTTGTATGGAGTTAGTAATTTGTTTTTACACAACTGTTGGGTATCGAAAATGTTGGCGACTCCGTTAACTGTATGGAGTTAGTATTTTTTTTAACCTAATGCTTGACGGGTTGGATATCCCTAATAGCATTAAACCTGTCTTGTTTATAAATAGGGCAAAACAATGCTTTAATAACTTAATTGTTTAATTGTTGACTTTTTAATAAGAATATTACGCACGCCTTTAAGCAATTTATTTACACAGTATTGAAGATTCGTGATTACAGATTATTGCTATCATTGTAAATATTGTTGGTGTGCTTTGTTTAAAAATAAATATAACAGGCTGATAGTGGGAGATTTGTGTTTTTAACGCACCAAGGACATCCCAAAGGAAACGAGTATTTTTAAAAATCCCGTGATGTCCCGCTGCAGGGAACAAGCCACCCTTCTCTCTTTCCATTTCTCTATATTTAAAGCTGCTAAGGACCAGTTCTTGTAGAAAAAAAACAATTAAATAAATTCACACTGTTCTGCACCAAAGATGTAATACGAAACGTTTTGAGTGAGGCAGGGGTTTTGCAGAAAAGTTATCATCACCCTAAAAATTAGAAATTGACCGAATTCGTGCTATTTGGAAACCTTTTATCGATTCCAAAACTTTTTATTAGTTACCTATTTCCTGTATTCTGTTCAGATTCTATAGAGAATGCAAGCAATTTTATTTCTAACAATAATAAGATCAGGTGCATAGCCGCTTCTAATGCGTTCAAGGCACATTCTGAACTCCGTCCGGTCGGTGTCAACGCTTAAGATCGCTGATAGTGGAAAGGTTTTTGCTGTAGAGTCGAATATTTACATTTTATTGAAAGTCATTGAAAAGACTAGTATGTGATCATGCAGTCATGTGACAGTATTATCTCACAAAGCGACGGGCGCTTTTCTTGTGGTAACTTAGTGTACAAACACGTTGAGAATGTGTGCGTGATGACGAATACCGTCAGCACACAATACAAACACGCACACACACACCCATACTTTTTATTTGTTACCCAGTTCCTATATTCGGTTCAGACCCTATAGAGAATGAATAGCAATTTCATTTCTAACAATAATACGGGCAGGTGCATAGCCGTCAACGTTTAAGATCGCTGATAGTGGAAAGGATTTTGCTGCAGAGTCGACTATTTGTAAAATACTAGTATATGATCTTGCAGTCATCTTACAGTATTTTTTTCTCACGAAACGTCCCGTGCTTTACTTGTGGTAACCTAGTGTCCAAACACGCTGTGAATGTGTGCGTGAAGACGAATAGCGTCAGCACATACACGCACACGCACACACACTTCCGACTTCGCCATTGTCTCGGACGGTACCATACATACGCGTTCACAGTGTGTTCGTGCACTTGGTAACCACAAGCCAAGCGCGCGTTCGCGTCACTTCATGAGATAAATATTATACTGAACCACCATTTTCATTCTGCTGTGGGTGCTGAAACTAAAAAAATTCTACTAATAATTATAATCATTTGCTATAAGGAGAGTTATAAAAAAATATTGAAATACATGGGGAAAAGGCGTAAGTTTAACTACAGAACGCCAACTGCTACGATCCTTACATTCCTTTTCCTTCGTTTCCGTGTAACATAATTGGAATACAAACACAATAATTGAGTTTCACTATTATGCAACAATGTAGGAACACAATACAGATGTAGATTAAAGGATTTGTGTGCCATCTCGATAAGCCCAATGGGCAATAGAATCGGATACATATAAAACCAAGCCATCACAGAAATCTGATACTCGTTTCAGTATTTCCGTTACAAAATGATGATCCGACCATAACAAGAAACGAGAGACAACTTCAAGCGTTCTCTGTTCCATGAAATAAACATAAAGTATGTGGGTAAGAAGTTAGCCGTTAGTTCCGGGAATAATACGAACTCCTGCATAATATTATTTGAATCGCGGAAAAGCGTATCGAACGAAAACTCGGGCGACTCCATTCGAGCTCTCGTCACAATTCAACGAATTTACATTTTAATGAGAACGATTATTCCCTTGTTTGAAGGGATTAAGTTTAGCAATGCTTCCCGATTTTCGCGTCCGCACAAAGTTTGTCTAATTACTTTATTGGTGATTACAAAACTAAGACACCAGTTTTGGAATACATTAACCGAGAGTTTACAAGAAAAGCTGTTCAGCAGGCATTATTGGATTACCGATTGAACAGGTTGAAACTTGCTCGGCGGATAAATGGGAACCTTTTGACGTCTAAACGAATTTGTTCTAAACCTGTTCTTGTGTCTTGTGCATTAATTTTTGGTTACGGTTTCTTTAAACTTTTGGAGTCAGCGATTGTGATAATCAATACACATTTGTCAGATTGATCGTAAGAAATATGCCAATTTTAGGAATGTTATTGATCCAGGTGGCTAATGGATTGTAATCTATTCTATCTATCTATATATATATATATATAAATCAATTGCTGTTCGTTTGTCTGGCTAAAACTAGAAAACGGCTGGGCCGCTTTAGCTGATTTGGATTTTTAAATGTTTGTCGTAGTCCAGGGAATGTTTACGAGGAAGATAGTAAAAACAACAATTTCATTTTCCCATATAAACTGTTCTACCTACTTTCCTGTCAAACATTTGACGATCGTCCTTTCGGTACGGTAGACTCGGGTCCCCTCGAATTGAAGTACGTATTAAATTAAGGGTTTTTAATAGTGTAGGAGTAGGTTAGGAGTAGGGTAGAAGTAGGATAGGAGTAGGGTAGAAGTAGGGTAGGAGTAAGGTAGGAGTAGTGTAGGAGTAGGGTAGAAGTAGGGTAGGAGTAGGGTAGGAGTGGGGTAGGAGTAGTGTAGGAGTAGGGTAGGAGTAGGGTAGTGGGTAGGACACCACTCGAACGAAGTATCGCCGGGCAGCTAGAAATAATGTATAATTATGGCAAAACAACGTTTGCCGGGTCAGCTAGTTATCTATAAAAATGAACAATTAACAAATTTAACTACCACATACTCCGTCAATGACCTATACAGGGTGGCAGGGACATTGACGGTCACCAGTTACCATCGATTCAGTACATTATTCTGAAGCCCACTGCGCTGAAATTGTTTGTACGTTATAAAAAAGAAAAATTGTGGTTCCATACATTTTGACCACGTAGGCATTGCACTTTTCTATGTGTTTACTTTTATATTCTGTACTGAATTCAAGGCAGCAATTTGCGCGTCGATTTCCCGGCAACCATGTATAATTATAGCACACACCAAGCTATGCAATGCCAGTTAAAAGCTGATCTTTTACTGTACAGAAAACCTATACAATACAAGTTCAGCTTATAATGGATACATATAGCTTTATGTTAGGTAATCGTACAATCTAACTACTTTTCACTGTATGTAGTTTTTCGAAAATTTTCTCTTGTAACACAACATTAACGTTAAATGGTTTTGTTACAGTCAGAACCAAATGGGACGCCAGCAAATAAAGCAGTGGATGATGGCAATCCAGAACGAGCGTCTTGGGGAAGTCCCTTAGAGTTCATATTAGCTTGTCTCGGATACGCCGTAGGTCTGGGAAATGTATGGAGGTTCCCGTATCTCTGCTACAGGAATGGCGGTGGTAAGTAAAAATGCATTGCAGTTTAAAATTGAGAATTTATAGCCAGTTTGTCTATCATCTTTAGCGACTATCATTTCACGTAAATTACTCTATAACCTAAATTAAGATTAGGAATTTTTTGCCCGTTCTTCTCCATAAGTACCTACTACGCTTTGGAATGGGGAACTAGCTTCATCTTTCTAACTGACCGACCCCTTGACAATTCAAAAGTGCCTGTAATTGGTTTAATTGAAATAAATACTTTGAGTTTGAGTTTAAACCAATAGTGAAAATGTTTTTATGCGTTAAATAAAGTTTATAGCAGCACGTGTAAACTCTCTAAATTTGGTTGTTTAGTGAGTCACGAGCATTATTATAAGAAAAGGTAGCGATACAACTAAATACAACAAAAATCTTTAGGCAGAATTAGTAAATTTAACGATGTAAACGATTAATGATAAATTACAAATTACCAAGCAATAAATAAACAATAAATTCCCATATCACGGCATCGTGTCAACGATGGGAGAAAGAATGATAAAAGCGAAGAGTCAGGCAAAAAACCATATCGCTGTGAATCTATATGAATTATTTATTGAATCCCTATCGGTCAATAAGGACCTCCCGTCAGCTTCGGGATTTTCGACGAAAATATTGTTTCTAGCTGGTAAATATTTTATTTATTGAATATGTAATATTTTTAGTTCTAACTAGGGTGTGCGTACTTTATACCAACTAAATGCTTGAGTGTCAGCTTTATACAGCATGTATCAGAAAGGTGTCAAGCGAAGGGCGCGTTTTGGGGGACTATCTTATGTAATTTTGACTTTCGAAAAGTGCTGATTTTCAGCCTAATTTGAATAAATGACTTTTGATTTTGTGGTGTGGTACAGAATATATAACCTCAAATTGAGCAACTTTCTTCATGGGACCAACATCGTAATTGCGAATAATAAATAAAAGTAATCAGCCCTCCCATAAATTTGGGTGGAGTAGGTATTAATAATAATTTAGTAATTTTTAATACCTGTAGTACTTACTACCGATGACCGCAAGAAGGTTTGGCAAAGCAAGGAGCTGCACGGGCGCTTCTCTCGGGCTCTTCATGAGCCTGGTGTAGATTTCTTAGCATCCGTATCCTGGCTACGTTTTGGTAACCTCTTCGGGGAAACTGAAGGTTTCGTCTGTGCAATTATGGACGAAGTTCTCTTGACGAATAACTACCGGAGACATATTATGAAGGACGGGACGGTGGACGTATGTCGGGCCACCGTCCGGGTGAGTCCATCAGACATATTATCTCTGGTTGTTCTCGTCTGGCTAACGGCAAGTACTTGCACAGGCATAAGCAAGTAGCCAAGATTATTCACCAGAAACTTGCTTTGAAATATAAACTTGTGGATTCTGAGGTACCGTATTAAAAGTATGTGCCCGACCTTGTTCTTGAAAATGACAATGTCACGTTGTACTGGAATCGGTCTATCATTACTGACAGGACTATTGTCGCCAATAAGCCTGATATAGAGGTGATAGATCGATTAGCGCGCCGCACAATGATTGTCGATGTTACCATTCCACATGACGGGAACCTCGTGAAAGCTGAGAAAGAGAAACAAATTAAATATCTCGCACACTTAGCACACGAGGTAGTTGACATGTGGAATGTGAGCTCGGCTATCATTGTGCCGATTGTCGTATCAGCCAATGGCCTGATGGCCGAAAGCCTCGATCAACATCTATCGAGGCTCTCGTTAGGCGGTTGGATTAAGGGCCTGATTCAGAAGGCAGTACTCCTTGATACGGCTCGCATTGTGAGGAGGTTCCTGTCTCTGGAGCCCGGTGGATCACTATTTTTTTATGTTTTTCTTTGCTTAATTTTTATATTTAAAAAAAAATTAAAAATGTAATAAAATAAGATAGTAAATAAATAAACGACATAATAATTTATTTATATCAGACATAACTCTAGTCCATAGTTTCAAACTCATACATTTAAATCTTATTCATACTTATAACTATTTAAAATTCTAAACAGAAAAAAAACCCAAAATAAAATTGTGACTAATTAAATTAAAATATTCATTCAACACAAAAATAAAACAATTAAAATGGTCAAAAAACTATAAAAATGTCAGAATAATTTAAAAATATAATGTCAAATATTAAATTGTCAAATCGTAAAATGTTATAGAAATGTCAAAATATTAAATACTAAAAATAATAATAGGTATTAAGTCTATGGTAACTAATTTTATCCAAGCCCGATATACGGGTGCACGTAAGGCCTGCTAGTGCTGCAGTATTGAAGTTTTGTATGGTTACAGTTATAGTTGACAATATTTTCGCGATTATGATGTTGGTCCCGTAGAAAAAGTTGTTCAGTTTTATCATTTTCTTGACATTTTTTCTTGACATATTTGACATTATATTTTACCATTATATGATTGCTTATACGCTTCAACATATCTGATGACAAGGAGTTAGACCGGTTCCTTGTCAGCACCGGCTTACGTAGTAGCTACGGACCTCCCACTACTACGTTTGATAGTCTGAACCACACTATTAAATTTGACCACATCTGTCTGATACATTATGCTGTATAGAATGATATTGTTAGTCTAATGGATGCAATTTATAATTCACGCGAAAATTTTATAATCATTTTATGTTACTATAAAACCTCTGGAATTTCATAGACAAAAATATTTCTAAAAGAAATATAGGTACCATTGAGTTTATCATACTCGAATTACAAGAATACACTAGGCAAGGTGGAATTTAAATAAATGAAAACCAGAAAAGGTGTCATTCCTAGTATTGTATACATGCACTATATTCTAACTGAACAGACAGCTGTGCTGCTGGGAAGTTTGTTCCGCCACTTCTTCTTCCCAGCGATAGCACTAGGAAGTGGTGAAGGGCGGGCGTTTTTGGGGGACTGTCTTTTGTAATTTTGACGTTCGAAAAGTGCTGACTCTCAGCCTAATTTGAATAAATGACTTTTGATTTTGATTTTGATTTGATTGCACTCATCATTATGAACAAATTTTTCCATAGAATGAACCTTGAAATCGCGAAAGCTCCCTACATTTGGTCGAGCTATGCGAGCAAAAGAACGTATGGAACAGCTGAGTTTTTATTGCGATTTCTTTGTTGGTATATAGTCAAAGTTGTTTATAATGATGAATACAATGACACCTTTTCAGAAGGCCAATTCCCGTAATTAAAAACGTTCAATTTCAAATTCCGTCTAGTCAAAAACTTGTCAAAAATGTAGGTAATTTAGTATTTTTATAGAGACTCCGACTAAGAACAGAGTGCGATCGTTCATATAAATACAGGAATTGCTTCTCAGCGGGGTCATTGTGTAAAACACCATCAGTAGCTTGCATGGCTTTTATATTGACCATTCAACAACATTCATTTCGTTATTACGATTTTGAGCAGTAAAATTTTTCGAACAATGGATTAGCCTTCTAAATTATTCAGATTGACATCAATAGTGTGTTACGCAATAAGAGTGCAGGTTTTAGTTATTTAAGTTACATCTTACAGACCGTTCGCGATGATTTAAATCAATTTTTGTTTTTGTTTCAGGTGCATTTCTTATACCCTTCTTCATTATGTTAATCTTCATTGGACTCCCAATCTTCTACCTGGAACTCTACATAGGCCAGTATACTGGCATCGGTCCTTTACAGGCGTTTAGTGCGATATCTCCCTTCTTCAGTGGCTTGGGGTACTGCACCCTCATGGTTATCACGATTATATCTATCTACTACATGATTATCGTCGCTTGGACCCTGTTCTATACCATCGTCTCCATCGCTGGACATCTGGACTGGGGGTCATGCAACAATACCTTCAATACTGATGGTAAGTACTGTGAGGGACTAGGCAAGCCCTCTGAGGTTTATGGGGGGAATCATAGAACGATACGATTCCTTTAATTTTATATTGACAGAACGTCTTTACATATTTCCGACTAAATTAGCACTGACTTTTTCTAAACAAAAATCTTAATCAAATACTTGACACCTTATTCTAAACTCGCTTGAATGTTCGAATGGAATCGGCGCTAAATTATAGCTGGCCTGCACTATATAAGCGGCCTAATTTGATACAGTACAACAACAACAACAGAACAACAGTCTTATGTTTGAGAAATTAATCAACTTAAATTGTCCGTATATTCAAATTACGACTTGCAAATTGATGTAGTCTGCCAATTTGATAAGCAATTAATTTTTCTGACTGTAGCATATTGTAAATAAATAATAGGAATGCTAATTTAATTTTGTTGGTATCCTTTTTTTTTCTTGTCTCAGACAAATGCATATTTTTTAAATGCGTAATAACATTTTTTGATCAGCTTGTTACAGTGGTGAATATGACGCAGAATGTAGGCTTGGCAATACGGGAGCAGCAACAGATGAAACGTTCTTTCTCAGGAAATGTATGAGTATCGGGCAGATCTGCACTAGTGTTGGTTTCCAGCCATACGATGGGTCTTACTGCTTGGATGGAGAGGAGAAGATCCCCTGGTACAGAAATGTTACAAGGATTTTAGCAGCTGAAGAATATTACAAGTGAGTTGGCTCAGTGTTATTATTTACAAATAAAGAAGGAAGAAAGAGAGGAAAGAAAGAAAGAAAACCGGCCAAATGCGAGTCGGACTCGCGCACGAAGGGTTCCGTAACATTATCTATAAAAATAACGTCTGTTGTATGGGAGCCCCCTTAAATATTAATTTTAATTTAATTATTTATTTTTAAAGTGAATATACAACCAAATATTCTGTGAATATTTCAAGCGTTGCCGTTATTAATATCGAGCAAAAAACGGCAAACAAATCACGTTTGTTGTATGGGAGCCCCACTTAAATATTTATTTTATTCTGTTTTTAGTATTTGTTGTTATACAGAAATACATCATCTGTGAAAATTTCAATTGTCTAGCTATCACGGTTCATGCCTGATGACAGACAGACAGATGGACAGTGGAATCTTAGTAATAGGGTCCCGTTTTTACCCTTTAGGTAAGGAACCCTAAAAAATGATTGGTTATTCCTTTTCGTTTTTTTTTTGTATACATCCCTCTTTTATGGTGGCCCAGTAATCGACTGCAAATTCCGAGTTAGTAGTTCGAAGGTTCGAACCCTTATAGGCGCTTTACTTTGTATAAATTATTTCGTCACCACTGTTCTCAAAACGGTGAAGGAAAACATCGTGAGGAAATCGGCATGTCCTAGAACCAAAAAACCGGCCAAGTGCGAGTCGGACTCGCGCACGAAGGGTTCCGTACCATTATCTATAAAAATCTATCATGAGTTGATTGAATGAAAGGTAAATTGCGGTTTAGGATATTTATGACGTATTAAAAAAAAACTACTTACTAGATCTCGTTCAAACCAATTTTCGGCGGAAGTTTACATGGTAATGTACATCATATATTTTTTTAGTTTTATCATTCTCTTATTTTAGAAGTTACGGGGGGGGGGACACATTTTACCACTTTGGATGTGTCCATAGATACCCCACACGTATGGGTTGATGAAAAAAAATTTTTGAGTTTCAGTTCTAAGTATGGGGAACCCCCAAAATTTATTGTTTTTTTTTTCTATTTTTGTGTGAAAATCTTAATGCGGTTCACAGAATAGCTCTTATAGTTTCGGAAAAAAGTGGCTGTGATATACGGACGGACAGACAGACACACATGACGAATCCATAAGGGTTCCGTTTGTTTGCCATTTGGCTACGGAACCCTAAAAATCTAAGACATGTGACATCTACCAAACTGCACGGCCCGCGTGGTGGATTAGGGCCTTCTCCCTTTCACAGAGTGTGTGGGTGTGCTATCATTATTTAGAGATAAATGTAAAAAAATATAGACGCCTTATTTCAAAGTACGAGTGTACTCACTTTGGAATTTGATTTGGTATGATATCTAAATGTTATCAAAAGAAATAACATGACTTTACAATTCTTGTAAAGCTATATTTAAAACTTCCGATATAAGTGTGAAATGATTATAATTGATTTTGGATACAATTTACATTATCACAAAATTATTAACGTCTGTTCTAGTTTAGGTTTTGAATTGTGGCAATAGAGGGCCTATATCCAGGACGATGTTAAGTATTTTCTGGTTTTTCATAATTTCAAGAAAACGAAGAATATCACCAATTGCAATAACCCGATATGTTTAACACAATATCCATTCGTATGATATCACATTATCACAATATTATAAATAGAACAAGATACAATCACTGATGCTGATGTAATAGTTCTATAGGCCGAAAATCAGCGCGCGTGTGACATTAAGTTGCAGAAGTGTGTGTGCAGACACAAGTGTGATAGATTTTTTTGGTATAGTATATATAGTATAAGTATATGTACCTACATATTATCCAAATAACAAGCTTTAAATATATTATCCAAATAACAAGCTAAAAATATCAGGATGGTTACTAGTTAGTTATTTACTGTGTATGAAAGTTATCATTGAATATGGTTTGTAGGAAAAGGGTTTTATGAAATAAAGCACAGACAGACAAGGCTAAACATTTATTTTAATTTTAGGCTTGTCAGCAATTAATCAAAAAACTAGTCGTCCGTTCGCAAAACTAGGTCATCATGGAGAAGAAGGACAAGAAACTCCATGGAAACAGTAACAAAGTATTCTATCAATACATTTCTTACGTTATCATAAATTATCGTTATCTTTAAAAACAATTTATTCTATCTCTTGGACAACGGTCCAAGAGAATTCAAAATAATAGCAACATAATAACAATAGCTAGGAGTATTGGCCACAATTTATTCTATCTCTTGGACAACGGTCCAAGAGAATTCAAAATAATAGCAACATAATAACAATAGCTAGGAGAATTGGCCATAATATGACTTACACAACAACATTTTCATAATAAGCAATAATTAAGGTATAATATGAAATTAATTAACTTACGTGACATCTGGTCAATATATTCCACATAACAATGGCACTAGAGCCAACCAACTGAACATCTTCCAAGCAACTATATCGATAACGTCGTTACAATCCATTTTATACACTACCAACGTCTTTTACGTAAAAGATCTACCGCCATTTTGAACCAATCACAGATCATCATATATTTTGGTTTAATATCTTCTAACACAGGTAATAATAAACAAATCTTATATAGTGAAACCATTTTAAAACATTATAAGGTAATTAATCAATTTAATAAGAGTCGATTCTTAATTCTTAGATATCATCAAAAAGTATATCAACATCAACTGACAGTATTGTACCAATCATTTGAAACAACCTATTATATTAAAATAGCAATATAAAATCTAAGATATACTACAAGGATAATCAAATATTAATTAATAATTTATAGTAATAACATTAAAGTGTTTTTTACAAGTTAAAACTGTTGTTTTTTGTAAACACAATATCAAGTCAACTTAGATAGGTACTACTAAGTTCACGTTCAATCTGTCACAAGCTTCGTAATTGTGACAGATGTATTATAATTATATCAAGATGATTATATAACTAACACGGCCATACTGACACGTACTTCGTCCTCGAAGTACCTCAAAAAAAAATTTTTTTTTTCTGTTGTTTTTTTTTTTTTTGTAAACACAAAATCTAGTCAAGTTAAGTACTTCTAGGTTGGTCCCAAGGTTTGTAAATGTGACAGATAACATTATCCAACAAACAATATTCTAATATAAAATTTATATCAAAATGAAATACCTAATACGGCCATACTGACATGTACTTCGTCCTCGAAGTACCTATGAATCTACAATTTCATAAAAACAACAGCGTTTCATATAGACTAATTCAACAGGAAGTTGGTACTTATTTTAGTATTATTATTTTTAAAGTTAGTTATTAAATAACAATCTTATTTTAGTTGCTCAGAGCCAACTTTTTTTTTACCAATGTATCTAAATGTCTTAGCAACTTCTGCTAATGTAATAGAAAAAAGTTAAGTACTTAAACAATTTATCAAATAATGAATTGCTTATCGGTATAATTTACAGTTATTAATATAAAATTGGGATAGCAACAATTTGGTAAGTCTAGTTAATTCATATGCAAAAGTTTTTGAATCTAAACAATAATCAGTGATCATAAAAATAATCCAATACATCATCGCTCGGTCAATCTGACAATATTATTGAAAACTATTTAACCTACATTTTCTGTAAGCATTAACAAATATCTAATAGTTCCATTCTGACAAGTACTTGATCCTTGAAGTAAATATCTGGAAATCCATCTTTCTATTTTTTTTTTTTTCTTTACTTTGGTTTTAAAATTGTATAGTATTGTCATAGCCACAGGCATTTTTTTTTTACAGCCACATGTTTTTTTTTTCTACAGCCACAGGCGTATTTTTTTTTTTTTTTACCTCCACAGGCAGCTACGCACCGCCACAGGTTTTTTCTTTTTTTTTTTTTTTCAATCATAGGCACAGCTACGCACAGCCACAGGCATATTTTTTACCCATCATATTTTTTTTTTTAAATAGTAACCATTCTGACAAGTACTTCGCTCTCGAAATACCTTAGATACCTTTTTTTTTTTCTATATTTATACCAGGCCAGTGACCGACCAGCAGTAAGTTATAAGTAGTCCCTGACTCTGACATGCCAGTGCTCTCACCTGCTGCACGTGAGATCTAGACCGACACTAAGCCAGTGACTGACCAGCAGTAAGTTATAAGTAGTCTCCGACCCTGTCATATCAGTTCTCTCACCTGCTGCACGTGAGATCTAAACCGATACCAGGTCAGTGACTGACCAGCAGTAAGTTATAAGTAGTCTCCGACCCTGACATATCAGTTCTCTCACCTGCTGCACATGAGATCTAAACCGATACCAGGTCAGTGACTGACCAGCAGTAAGTTATAAGTAGTCTCCGACCCTGTCATATCAGTTCTCTCACCTGCTGCACGTGAGATCTAAACCGATACCAGGTCAGTGACTGACCAGCAGTAAGTTATAAGTAGTCTCCGACCCTGACATATCAGTTCTCTCACCTGCTGCACATGAGATCTAAACCGATATCAGGTCAGTGACCGACCAGCAGTAATGTAAAAACTGTTTTGATATAAGCTTAACTTAATGATTTAAATCAACCAGTGTTAATTTAGACAACAATAATTAAAATAACAACATAGTTAAACAATCGTAAAATGTAACAACATAAACAATGATCTTGTAGCAAAAACAAAAGAAATGGTAACATAATAACAAAGAAATAATAATCTATCATGGCTTATGATGCTGGAGCTATGGGGACTCCTTAAAAGAAGAATTTTGTTCTACCCATTCCCCCGGCCAAAGCCTTAATTTTTCTTTTGAGCATTATACTAGTTTTTTATATTATTGTATTCTCAAATTATATTTTAAAGCAATTGATTCAATAATTATCACTTAATTGACATAGTCAAAACTGTTCGTCCTTTATAAGCCAAGCGTGATGTTACATAATAATTATCTAAAAGTGTTTTGCAATATGTTACCTTTCAATGTTATTATCTTATCCAATAGCATTTTATTTTGATGTAAAAGAGCCTCTAAGGGCCTTACCGACTTCAGATACTTCTTACCGCCTGAAAGCTTCTCGATATTCTTACAGCAGATTGAGTTTCAGTATTTTCAAAGCTCATACAGTAATAAGCAGCTCCGCAGCTCCAACGTCAGAGGCGGCAGCGTGATGTCATCATTATGGTGTGAGTGGAGTCAGCGACCCACCGACCAACGGCTTCCACATCCGGCTCCAACATCAATCATGAAAATAGCAAAATAAAATGTATTAGTAAGTGGTTTTAAAAGCCCAGAGAACTATCCCACTTCTGATGATAGATTTTTTTGGTATAGTATATATAGTATAAGTATATGTACCTACATATTATCCAAATAACAAGCTTTAAATATATTATCCAAATAACAAGCTAAAAATATCAGGATGGTTACTAGTTAGTTATTTACTGTGTATGAAAGTTATCATTGAATATGGTTTGTAGGAAAAGGGTTTTATGAAATAAAGCACAGACAGACAAGGCTAAACATTTATTTTAATTTTAGGCTTGTCAGCAATTAATCAAAAAACTAGTCGTCCGTTCGCAAAACTAGGTCATCATGGAGAAGAAGGACAAGAAACTCCATGGAAACAGTAACAAAGTATTCTATCAATACATTTCTTACGTTATCATAAATTATCGTTATCTTTAAAAACAATTTATTCTATCTCTTGGACAACGGTCCAAGAGAATTCAAAATAATAGCAACATAATAACAATAGCTAGGAGTATTGGCCACAATTTATTCTATCTCTTGGACAACGGTCCAAGAGAATTCAAAATAATAGCAACATAATAACAATAGCTAGGAGAATTGGCCATAATATGACTTACACAACAACATTTTCATAATAAGCAATAATTAAGGTATAATATGAAATTAATTAACTTACGTGACATCTGGTCAATATATTCCACATAACAATGGCACTAGAGCCAACCAACTGAACATCTTCCAAGCAACTATATCGATAACGTCGTTACAATCCATTTTATACACTACCAACGTCTTTTACGTAAAAGATCTACCGCCATTTTGAACCAATCACAGATCATCATATATTTTGGTTTAATATCTTCTAACACAGGTAATAATAAACAAATCTTATATAGTGAAACCATTTTAAAACATTATAAGGTAATTAATCAATTTAATAAGAGTCGATTCTTAATTCTTAGATATCATCAAAAAGTATATCAACATCAACTGACAGTATTGTACCAATCATTTGAAACAACCTATTATATTAAAATAGCAATATAAAATCTAAGATATACTACAAGGATAATCAAATATTAATTAATAATTTATAGTAATAACATTAAAGTGTTTTTTACAAGTTAAAACTGTTGTTTTTTGTAAACACAATATCAAGTCAACTTAGATAGGTACTACTAAGTTCACGTTCAATCTGTCACAAGCTTCGTAATTGTGACAGATGTATTATAATTATATCAAGATGATTATATAACTAACAAGTGCATGTGCAAGTGCTCTTCCATCAATCATAGTCCGATGGGACGGCAATCCGACATGACCGGAGGGAGATCAGAGGCAGGACCAACGGGGTATCAAACCGCCAACTTCCAAACTCCGGGCTGAGAAATCCCTAATGAAAAAGCCCACATTCCCCGACCTGGGAATCGTACCTAGGACCCTACGCTCAGCAGTTGTGCTTGCGATCACGAGACCAACGGGGCAGCTGATGTAGAAAGCTACGGTCATTGCAATTGTTCTAAACTCCATTCGCGATTTATTTGCCAAAAAACTAAACAAATATGAGTTTATGGAAAAATAACTTCAATTCCTACAATATAAAGTTCAATTTACGCTACAAATTCAAACATTTTTATAACCTTTTCAATAGTGCTAGTCACTCCGAAATCAACTTAATTGCCATTCAAATAAAGTTGATATTTGTTTATCTCGAAATAACATCAATTTGGCACATTAGTTTGAATAGATTTCAGCCCTAGCAGTCTCGACATTCATAGCGATCCCTTTATGACCGAATTCGGTCGCAAAGTCCTATCACTCCATACATTTCACCTGTCAATTCGGGATTTTGCGATCGAATTCGGTCGTAAAGCGATCACTATGAATGTCGAGACTGCTGGGGCAGGTAAGTTTACGAAAATGATACACCCATATTCTCAACACTCAAAAACTTATCCACGCCACTTGACTTTAAAGTGTTCTTTAAATGATTATCGACTTATCAAGTATTCTGACCTTTCTATAATCAGCCAACAGCCACTGTTCGCTGTAGATAATTATAATTATGTTTTATCTGATTAAAACGATAAATGCGCGTGGATTTGTGACGAATCGAGATTTCTGATGTATTTACTTGCGTTAACAGTGACTGAATGCACTAATTGCGATAGCGATGCAAATAATTTTAAATATTCGTTTCAGGACTGATTTTTCAATCGATCGATATTTTTTTTCGAGGAATAAAAATGACGTCTTTATTCGTCTGATAAAGTTATCTGGCTTTCGAAAAATCAGCCCTTTTTTTGAGTAGGAAATCATCAAATGACCTCTCCCGCTCTGTGCTGAGCGGAAGAGCGTGTCAGACTTTTACTGACTAAAACCCACCCGTGTTCCTTCAGTTGCCTGTGTCAGGGGCCACGGTATCTCTTTCGAACAACCCGCAGCCCTGGCGGCATCGGCCCTAGCGGACCCCGTCAGTTCGTGCTGATATATAGAAAACATCTTAGTAAAATATTAATGAATTATACATGTAGCATTGGAAGGCCCCCCGCAAGGTGGAACGATGACTTACATTTACCCTTTCCATTATCCGATATTCAAATACATGACATAAACACAGTTGTTGTGTAGACGACTAATGAAAGTCTTTAATTAATGAGTCATTCAATAATCAATTAGGTAAGCCCACTCAGTCAGTCAGCTGACGTTATGTATATTTTCATTGGTACACTTTGAACAAGTATAAAGTAAGAATGTGGATGGCTTTAAGACTAAAGGAAGCCTAAAGAAGCGATGGATGGACTGTGTGAAAGGTGATATAGCTAGAAAGGGGGTGACTATAACTGAGATGACGACTAATAGAGAAGTATGTAAGAAGTAGATATGTTGCGACGACCCCAAATAAATTGGGATGAAGGTAGCGGAATGATGTCTGTGGATGGGTGACCACCTTTACCGAAACCCCTCCGTGTCTTGGAAAGCACGTTAAGCCGATGGTCCCGGCTGTCATTCGTGGATCTTTGACAGTCGTTACGAATAGTCAGAAGTCCGAAGGTCTGACAACCAGTCTTACCAAGGGGTATCGTATTACCCAGTAACTGGGTTGTGGAGGTCAGATAGGCAGTCGTTTCATGTAAAATACTGGTATTCAGCTGCATCCGGTTAGGCTGGAAGCTGACCGCAACATAGTTAGGAAAAGTCTAGGCAGATGGTGCTAAGCCGCGGTAAGAAGCAAGTTTTTAGGTAATTGACAATAGCACATCGAAGTGATTAGTCATTTTGAATTTTTGATGATTTGATATTGACATGGATGATAGATTAAAAAGTATCGAAAATGAATACGTTATATTGTAAGCAGTATATGGTACTGTTCAAAATTCATGGACGGTATACAATCTGGCGAGACCGATTATAAACTAACGGTGTCCGCAATCATACAGTGACATCACATGATCATCTGCCTAGCCTTTTCCCAACTATATTGGGGTCAGCTTCCATTCTAACCGGATGCAGCTGAGGACCAGTATTTTACATGGACCGACTGCCTGTCTGATCTCCACAACCCAATAACTAGCTAATACGACACCTTTATTTTTTTTAGGATGGGAAATCGTCAAATGTCTCCTCCCGCTCTGGGTGGAGCAGAAGGGAGTGTCAGACTCTTACTGACTAAAACCCACCCGTGTTCCTTCCTTAGCCGTTTATGTTCCAGGGCAGCGGTAACCCTTTCGGACGATCCCGCTACCCAATACGACACCCCTTGATAAGACTGGTTGTCAGACTTTCAGAATCATACGGTGACATACGCATGCTAAAAATATTTATCATAGTAATGTATTCGATATCGCCACCACAGTTTATGTTAATCCGACTACTCGATAAAGCAAACATACATAAAGTACATTATTTATAGATTAGAAATTGACGTCGATAGTGACAAAAAGTAGGTGGGCGTGGAAAATGACAGATGTTAGTTTTTGTTAATGAATTTTTGACCACGTTCTAGTTTTATGAATACCAGTTGATAGCATTTAATTAATGGAACGTTTTGTAGGTATAATTGATTGTTAGGTTGTTAATATTATAATAGTCCGGCATTAAGTATTTTTAACCGACTTCTAAAGAAGGAGGAGGTTCTCAATTCGGATGTTTGTATTTTTTTTTTATGTTTGTTCGAGCATAACTCCGTCGCTTGCCAACCGATTTGAAAAATTCTTTTTTTGTTGGAAAGGCTATACTTACCAAGTAGTCCCATAGAAATTTCATTAAAAACGGTTCAGTAGTTTGGTTTTTAAACCAAAATTACTGGTAAAAATTACAACTTAAAAGTGAAAAATAAAAACTTTTTTGCAAAAAAAAATCAACCGACTTCCAAAAACGACACTACAAAGTGAAAAATAACTTTAATTTCGGAAGTCAGTGGCAAACAACGAAAATGACTGACCCATTTTTGTACAGGGAATTTAATTTAAAGTAAAAAAAAGTGTTAATATTGTTTTATTCCCTTTACATGACGTTCCGTTTCAAATGATATGATTAATATAACCTTGAATTTTGAAAGTGTCATGATCACGTCTTTCAAAAAACATGTAAAAAAATTATACTTTGCCGATTCTAGATTAATTAAATTTATAATAGCATTAGAAAAAAGAGGCTCGTAGAAGCAGGAATGCAAAACATTTTATTTCAAAGTTATGATAAAGCTAACTGGCGAAATTAAAATTTTCTTGCGTTTTTTGCAATTTGCAGGTCAGTGTAAGGTTGTATCTTAATCAAAATAATAATTATGATGCGCGACAATAAGAAATATGTAGAAAATAATACAATTTTAACCTTAAAAAACATCAATACATCCCATTAGGTTAGAATTGCTCCGGATTCGTCTGATTTCGCGGGGTACTACTGCAGCGCATCCACCTTAATTAAAATTGTTTTAACAAATATGGACGTATAATATAAACAAAATAAAAATAATATTTTAAAATTATGCTTTATTTATAGTAACGTCTTCATCACACATTACAAACTTACAACAAAATGAATGAATGAAACAACCGATCACAATGTTGGTTTAAAAATTAAGATGAATGGAAATAATAATCATTTTTTTATATTTTATTTTAAATAACAACTTACAACACAATACGTTGATGACATTTCTTCGTCTTCATCATCTAATTTAGTCACTATCATCTGATGACGAAGATGAAGAAGTTTCACCAACGTTAATTTTTAAATTCGGTAGAATTATAGTGAAACGAATAACGTTCCAGGTACCTATTGTTCATCCCTGATTCTTTTAGGTTTTTAGCATTTTTTCAATTCAATTTCAATTTCAATTCTATTTTAAATTGGAGTTAAATAATATAAATACATGAAAGCCACATAATTTCATAAGATAAATAGATAAAATGGTGACAAGTAAGTGTGACAGCTGCTGTAAAAATAGATCATAATAAATTCGGCGTCTATCGTAATGTTACAATGTTTATTGTACTTTTGTTACAAAGTGTGCATAAAAAATAACCTTTTTTAACTTCTTTCTAATGCTATTGTAAATGGAGTATAGAATAAAATAGAATATATTTTTTATTCAAACGATTATCATATTTTTTAGAGCAATAATGGCCGTTCGTGTATGACATGTCAAACAAAATAAAGTACCTAGTTTTCAGGATATTTCGATTTTTTTGAAAATCTCCGAAGCTTGGGTTTTGTTTACAAAAATAATTTTTGAAGGAGTTAATATGATAAGTTGTAAAAAAAAAACAAAATGAAAATCGGTTCATTCCGTTCGGGAGCTACGATGCCACAGACACACACCTACCCACAGTGTACACAGACACGTCAAACTTATAACAGCCCGTCGTTTTTGCGTCGGGGATTAAAAAACAAAGTTTGACTTTGATGCAGCATGGTCTGCATGGTACGGGATTCCATACATCCATGAGCATTAGCATATTATATATCCATTGACTTTTTTATATTATCATACACGTGGGACACAATTTTAGCTAGAAACAAACTATATGACACTAACCGCGACTGATAAAAAAAACGTGTGCGGTCGGGGGATCCCCGTCAGAAACGATATTCCTTACGCGTTATTAGAACGCACACACACTCGTATAAATAATAGAAGGAGACAGAGAGTGAATTTAATACGCGTTTAATACAGAACCATCTATTTTAAGGTTTTAGAAACTCTCATCAAGTTGTCGCCATCTTGGATTTTCATTTTGACCTCGCTATCGGCTCTAGCACCCTCAAAAATCACGAAAACGACACCCATGACGAATAATTTGAATGTTTTTTGCAGCCGCCATCTTGAATTTTCATTGTGACTTCGTTATCGGCTTTAGCACCCTCGAAAACCATAAAAGCTCTCTCTCTCTCTCTTGCTATGTAAAAAAGTCGCTTGGAGAGGGCATACCGCTTTTTTGTTACGTGACGATTTCTACCAGTTCATTTCAAAAATCTGCTGTGCCCTACATCCGATCCAATCTAGAGCAATATACCAACTACGCTCAGGGAAATTATTGTTTAACAAAACACACTCAGTACGATCACTTGCCGTGTTATAGCCACGTCAAAGAATGACAGTTGTGATTTGAATATACGGACAATTTAAGGTAACCAATTTGATAAACAATTATAATTCCGAGAGCAGAGCGGTGGTGGCCCAGTGGTAGCGGCCGCGACTTACGAGTTGTAGCTCGTAGGTTCAAACCCAGGCAGGCGCTTTATTTTGTGTAAATTACTTTATCACCACTGCTTTCAAAACGGTGAAGGAAAACATCGTGAGTTAAACGCCAATGTTCTAGAATCAAAAATTCAAGTCATGTGACACCCAAACCGCAATGGGCACGTGTGCCGGATTACGGCCCACTCCCTCTCACCGAGAGGAGGCATGTGTCAGCTGCCAGCAGTGGAAACGTTATGGGCTGATTATGATGATGATGATGTAAACCAAAAGCGCGTGGTATCATTGAGATTGTATCGGTTGATCATCTATGGGCTATACTAAAATAGGCACAGGTACCTTATTTCTAGGAGTTTTTTTTTTTTTTTTTTTTCTAAAACCGGATTTGCAATGGATAGACCACGTCATGCATTTAAATTTTTTTTCGTCTAATGTAATCTATATTAGAAACTCCTCTCTCAACGACTCTAGCCTAGTTATTCTTCTTACAGTGAGCGTGTGTTGGGCAGAGGCGATGCTACTTGGGAGAACTGGGGCGCAATTCAATGGCATTTAGTGGGGTGCTTGGCGTTAGCATGGCTCATTGCCTTCTTCTGTGTCATCAAGGTAAGCGAAAGCACCTACGTGAACTGTATTTTTTTTACCAAAATCGTGTCATTTGTTGTTATTATTTACCGCCTTCATTTTGTAACTCCTCATAATACAACTATCGAATTTATGCTTTTCTAATCCGTACAGAATTTACCTTACCTTATTCTTTTATCCCATGTCATTTGGGATTGATGCAAATAGTTTTTCTCTTCCAATCTTCCTTGTTAGCTGTCACATGTTCATTCACTCTTTTGTTTTGATTCATACTTATCATCCCTCACACAATCCAACTTTGAAAGATCATTTTTATGTTAACCAATATTGTCCCACTGCCTCCACCCTCTCCAATGTCATTTGAAAGATCTCATTACTACTAACCCAGTAAGTTTAATGTTTGTTTTTTTTTCTAATGTGTTGTATTTGTTGCCTTATCCTGCACTATCTTCTATACTTATAATAAATCTGTAGAAGTGAAAATTCTGTACATTGAAAATATCAAAAAAATAATTTACAGGGGGTGTTACTAGACCGACACCGAACCCACAAATGTGATTAAAAAAATTTTTGTCTGTCTGCCTGTCTGTCGGTCTGTCTGTCTGTCTGTCTGTCTGTCTGTCTGTTTGTTCAGGCATCACGCAAAAACTACCAGTTCGATTACGATGAAACTTGGTATAATTATTCTTTAATATCCTGGGCACCACACTGGGTACTTTTTATCCCGGAAAAGTATATACAATAAAAAACAAACTTAATTTTGCGGTTCGATCCCTATACCCGATTACCACTGTCTGTACTGTACCAACCGCAAATACTAAGTTTGTCGTAGGTTGGGTCACCCGCAGTGGAGTTCATTTTTATTCCTTTTAGTTTTTAGAGTTATTTAGGTTTATTTTTATATGAGTCGTAGGTATAGATTTTAATTTTAAAGTATAGGTAGTATATTTGATAGTGTACGTAGTGACCGTAGGTTATTTTATAATACTGTTAGGTAGGATTAGTCATTCGTATAGATATTAGTTTTTAGGGATTTTGCTTATTTATTGAGTTTAGATTAGTTATCATCAGAAATAGGTTTATTTAGGTAGGTATTTAATTTTCGGTTATTGAGTTTTTTTTTTATTAGGTAGGTACTTAGGTAAAGATATCATATAGGTACCCTCTTAATCACCAATAATGAGACACAAATGGTTTTCTACTGTAATTAGCCACAAAGGGCCCGCGAGATAGATGGCATTCTGGGGAAGCACATACATTTTATCCTGTTAGCATGTTCCCGTGGGATAATTTCCGACATCCACGCGGGCGAAGCCGCGGGCAGAAGCTAGTTTAAAATAAATAAATATACAAACCGCAAGAGTTAACTTGAGACTTCGCTCGGATGACGTACGCGTGCGGTACTGAGACCACGATGGCAAGAGTAGTAACAGAGCGGGGGTTTGGAGGGGCAACTCGGGTCTCAAATTAACTTTTGCAGGTTGTAAGTCCCAAAATTAAATATTTTTTGCAGGGTGTTCAATCAGCAGGCAAAGTCGTCTACTTCACTGCTTTGTTCCCTTACGTCATGTTGACGGCTCTGCTCATCCGAGGAGTGACCCTAGATGGAGCTGGTGATGGGATTCTGTTCTACTTGTCACCAGACTGGGAAACTTTGGCTTCAGCGAGCGTATGGGGTGATGCAGCTTCTCAGGTACCTATAATATGTGTTATGTGGATTTTGTTGTTCTTACAATCATTAAAATTGACATAACATTAGTTGTGATATTTTGATTACAATATCCATATTTTTATGCAATATTGTCCATATATTAGGTAATGTATACAATTTCTACTCCGTAATCCTACTAATATTGGTTGACCTTTAATGACAGCCGTTGGTCCCGGCTGTCATTCGTGGATCTTTGACAGTCGTTACAGGTAGTCAGAAGCCCGAAAGTCTGATAACCAGTCTTACCAAGGGGTATCGTATTACCCAGTGACTGGATTGTGGAGGTCAGATAGGTAGTCGCTCCATGTAAAATACTGGTATTCAGCTGCATCCGGTTAGACTGGAAGCCCCAACATATTTGGGAAAAGGCTAGGCAGATGATGAATCCTACTAATATTATAAACGCGAAAGTTTGTCTGGGTGGATGGATGTTTGTTACTCTTTCACGCAAAAACTACTAAACGGATTTTGATGAAACTTTACAGTAATATACCTTGTACATTAGAATAACACATAGGATACTTTTTATCCCGATATTCTCACGGGATCGACACACATGCAGGTGAAACCGCGGGTGCATCTAGTATTTTAATAAAGTCATTTGTTATTTTTGTATTACCATAATAACTTTGGTATATTATTCCAATGATATGGTAAAGTGATGTCATTAAAAACAGCTTTCGCAAAAAAAAGAGTAAACTCAAATAAAACGGCTTAAAAGCCTTTTAGCTAATCTAAAGAGTTAAACATCAAAAAAGGCCGCACTTAATTGACTTACCGCTAGTATTTTGAGCAAACATTTTTTACTAAAAAACGTACCAACTTTAACTTAATATACATAGTTGAAAGCAACAAAAGCTATTAGTACTGCTATAAGATTTTCAAGACTTCGGGAACAAACATCAATCCATCGAAGGAATCGGTTCATCGGAAACATTTTTGTCAGTAATGGTGACCATTATTTCTTGAATAAATAAATGTGGCGCCTAATTATCTGGAAAAGTTGGGGGAACGGCAATTTATATTTTTTTCCATGCCACAGACTTTCGAATTTCTTAATTAAAAACTTTTAGACCGCTCCGAAATTTGTTGGTGTACTTGTAATTATTTTTATATCGTTCTGCTTTATGGAATTTAGCTAGTTTGTAAACTTATAATAGGCTACAAAGGAAAATTGAAATAAGTAAAATTTACAATATTATTTTCTTTAAGCCAGAATTCCGAAAATCTGACAATAAGTCTTACCAAGGCGTATCGTATTAAACAGTTACTGGGTTGTGGAGGTCAGATAAGCAGTCGCATGTAAAATACTGGTATACAGCTATGACGCTATGACGCTAATATCGTCAAGTTAAAATTATAAAAGCGCACACTGCTTCCGAAATAAAGTAGGTACCTGATACGGATTTGCAGGAAAAGCAAAAAGTATTATAAAAGCGGACACAATACCTAGTGTTGAAATTAAAACACGTAAATTCAATTCAGCACTCTCGGGAAACACAAAAGTTGACAAACAAAAAGATATCACCTGCGTTTGTTTTGATATTTTGTTTCAAAATATCGTGGCCATTGTTTTGTATTTCTGGGTTGTTTGTTTAGTTAATAAATACGGAAACACTTCTCGTGTTTCAATAAGGAGAACCATAAATACACTAGAGATATAATAAAGAATCATTGTTTCCAAACACAAGTAGTTAATTCTGTTTTCTTGAAATACGATGCACAAATATAGCTATGATCAGAGGGGCAATTCTCGTAATTTTAAGAACGTTCACAGTCTGATCTGTCTCAATCTGTCAAAAATACCTCTAATTTCCATACATTTTGACAAATATTTGACATTTGTTTGTCGCCGAGATGAGACTGCGACTAGATTTTGAACGTTTTAAATTACGAGAATTGGCCTTCTGTTAGTAGAAAAGCTTCTACGTAGGGAAGCACTTCTATGTAAAATACTTTTTATTTAGAAAGTATTTAATTCTTAACGATCGTAACTTTGTTAAATCTGTATGTGTAGTTAATATTTCTCTAATAACATAATCTCATAATCTACAAATAATCAACTGCTCTCAAAACGGTGAAAGAAAACATTGCGAGGAAACCGACATGTCCTAGAACCAAACATTCGAAGACATGTGACATCTACCAACCCGCACTGGACCCGCGTGATGAATTACAGCCCACTGCCTCTCGAAGAGAAGAGGCCTGTGTCCCAACAGTGGGAACATTAAGGGCTGATTATGATTATGTAATCAACTTATTTAATCGTTGGGTGTTCTGCTTTTGTTCCTTAATTTACTTTAAAACTAGCGACCCGCAAAGCAATATACTGATGTGGCGCCATGTCAAAACATCGATGTTATGTTATCACAAACCACCCGGAATAAATTCTTTGAATGATGGTGAAAACTGCATGTCTGTTTTGTAGATGAAAATCAATGTCAATGTCTGACACGAGAATAGACTTAGTTTAATACTAAGTACACAGTTACAACAGGAACATCATGTTCAAACACATCTCTTTCTTCCACCAGATCTTCTACTCGTTCGGTGTGGCCTGCGGGTCGCTTGTGACCTTGGCTTCGTACAACAAGTTCACCAACAACTGTCACTTCGATGCTGTGTTCGTCAGCTTCACCAACTTTCTCACTTCTATATATGCTGGCTTTGCCATATTCTCGGTGCTGGGATTCCAGGCTCAAAAAATGGGTGTTGATATTGATGGTACGTACTTTTATTTTTATACCTGCATTTTCGGCTTATGTATCTGATGTATTTTAAGTAAAGAGAAAAAAAATGATTCCCGATCAATGATTCTCGATCGAATTCAGATAAAACAGCTCCAAACTGTTTTAGTAATTTAGTTACTTCGATATCTTGGGCGCGCTTCTACTTACGTGTATCGTATCCTTCCCGTGTGATGATATAATTATATTCGTATCTTGGGTAGTAAGCTCTGCAAATAAACTTACTGTCTGGCTTATCGTTTGAAGAAGATAAATGGGAAACCCCAAGTGGATAGATTTAGCTCCATTTTCTATCGAGCATAACTTGATTTTTCTAGACTTAAATGATTTGTGCTCGAGTAGCCGTAGCTAACCGAACCATTTCAGCAATACATTCTCTATGTAACTAAAAGCCAAATCCATCGTCGATCAATCGTTAAACACAAACGCTCATGCGTCAAAAAAAACCAAAAAAGATTTACCTCAAGTTGATTAATCCGGGTGCTGCAATGCCGCGGGGCGGCAAACACACACGGGCAGAGCGCAAACAATACGCGGTACACTGAAGCCCACTTACATATTCAATTGTACCGTGCAATGCTATTAGATTAATTTACTGTATGGTTGTTTTGTATGTCAAATATTGAAATAGGATGTGGGAGCCAAAATTAGAAGGCTTTGTAAAATAATGTGAAGCTATCTCGATTTGATGAAATCAAAAAATATTTAAATTTAATTGTTTAATTTCTCTTGGGTACATTACCAGTCGACAGCGATGCGGAGGTATATTTCGACGCAATATTTTAGTTTTTTAATAGTTTTAGTTAGTATAGGATATTATACTTTTATTTTAATAATTTGTAGTTTATTGTTTCCTGTTGTTCAGTGTTTAATTCCATCATGAATGATTTCAATTTGATTTAATGAAAATAAATATTTTAACTAAATTCCAATGCTAACCGAATTCTAGTACAAAAAACTCAAACTCAAATCATTTATTTCAATTAAACCTTCCAAAAAATCAAGATATTACAAAATCCTGGGTACATTATTCTTATTGCTTCTATATGTGAGAACAATGTAAAAAGAAACAAATAAAGAAGCAATTAAAAATATGAAATTAAAAATAAGCCCTGGCAGTTAAGAGATGACCAGTCTCATCCGACGGCGCCCGTTCACGAACATGACGCGTGGATCAGCACCACCCAGCTCAACCATTTTGAAGGGAACCGAATGATCCAACACCCGCGCTACCAGTGAGACATTAAAGTGAGCATGACATATTCTCAACCGCCATGCTCATACAAGTCAACATCAAAATATTATAATAAACGGTTCTTAAATTTACAAACAATTTAAAAATGCTTAGCCGCCCTGCAAGTGATGTTAGGTAAGGACACCACTGCAGCTTTGAGTCAAGCGTGATCACTAAGATAACCGTATTTTCGACGAATTCAAGTATCTCCCTATTCAATACAACGTGACATTCACTACTTCTACATTCGGTAAAGCGAATCCAATGCACTTCGTTTTTTTCTCATTTAATACTAAATTATTTACAGTAAACCAATTATGGACCATAAGCAAGCGTTATTTACGTCGTCAAGCACGTCTGCCTACTAATTTTGAACACCCATTTTGACTTTTAAATACTGATTGATAATAATATTATCAAATAAATTCAGTAGCTTTTGTTCAGAGGCGCAATTCTCGTAATTTTAAGATCGTACACAGTCTGATCTCAGTCTCAATCTGTCAAAAAACTTCTAATTTCCCTACATTTTGACAAATTTTTGAAATTTGTTTGTCGCCGAGTTGAGACTGCGACTAGATTTTGAACGTTTTAAATTACGAGAATTGGCCTTCTGGTATTCAGTGGTTTTCATGTTATTCAGTATTTACTTCTACTAAGGGCTTTTTTTCCATAGCCAGGTAACTTTTATTCGAGGAATAAAATTGACAGATTTGTATAAAAGAACTGTCAACAATTGAAAATTATTCCTCGGTTAAAATTATCGGGCGTTGGAAAAATCAGCCCTATTAAGAATTTGAATATGTATCAATGAAAATAAATATATAAACTAAATTCCATTTCCAACTCTAGAACAAAAGCTACTGAATTTATTTGATAAAAAACACAATAGCAAAAAATCTGCTGTGTATCAGCAAATTCCATAAACAATCGTTTCCCTTTTTCATGGTGTTACACAAAATTTATCGAAATCCGCATTCATTTCATATCGAAAACACTAAAATACACGAACTATTATTGCTGCTATTGTTGCATATACTCGTAGCATTTATCTAGTTAAAACAATTGCAAAAGAGCAAAAGTAAAATAAAGATGAAGAAAGAACATAAATATTAAATTGTTTCCTCATAACAGTCATGCCACTGCAGCATTTGCGTATGATTCAACAACTATTGTCAACAATGCGTTAACGATGCATTTTTGAATAGTTCGTTTTCCCTGTAATTTTTATTTAATTTTATTAGTTTCATTTTAGAATCGTTCCATTTCATCAATATTACAGATATTGTGCTTAAAACAATGAATTGTGGTTTTAATAAATAAGTGTGGAAGACGCTGACGACTGTGACATAGTTTCTACTAGTATAGTCGTCAACGTAATCTCTTATAAATATGTATTCATTGCCATGCTTTTGTACATAAACTAAGAGAAATTTGTAATTTTAGGAGTGATAAATAAACTATTATTATTATTATTTATTGGAAAGTACGAGTAGCTTCCGCCCACGGCTACGCCCGCGCAGTATGTCAATATGAAGTAGTTTATGTCCTTTGAAAATTGTTTTTTTTTGTTATATATACCGTATATACTTTCATATTATATTACAAACAGACACTTAAATTTAATTTATTTGTAGATTGTACAGAATTTGTAATTACAAACAGACATTTAAATTTTATTTATTTGTATATGGATGACACAATAATAAATTTAATACGATAAGCGGTTTTTATTGATGAAACGGTTGTAAATATTAATACGGGTAGCGATAAATAACTAAGCGAATTGGTTTACAGTTACAAGTAATATTGATAAATTGATTTCCTGAGAGTGTTCGTCTAGGGAATTTACTTGGGTTAGCCGTGAAATCCGGGAATACTTTCTTATACGTATTTCAGGGAAGGGTATAATGAAAGTTTGTTTCCAGAAATTACTGGAAACGGCACGGAAGAAATTAAAAACACATTGTATACACATTTATTATTATTTGGTATTTATTTGAGCTTCTATTTATACATTATATTTATAGTTTTAATAGGTTTTGGCGTCCCTGTATATTTAAAAATATTTATCCTTCAATTTTTCACAATAGCACCTACTACTGTTTGTCGCTTCATCACGCTAAGATTGACTGGTAGAAAATGCCTATTGCATTAAATGGACCTCTGCACATTTGTGTGCTTAGGGCTGATTTTTCTATCGACGAATAATTTTTATTCGTGGAATAAAACTGACGTCTGAAAAAAAAATCAAAATTATTCCTCCGATTATCTGGCGTTGGAACAATAAGCCCGAAAGTATTAAATAAATAAATAAAACAGTTTTTGTCACGATTTGTCATTTTGTTAAAGTACGCTGCTGTCGCGCGTTTACGAAACGCATCGCGACTAACGTGCATTAGTCCCATTTGCTTGCCATGCTTCGGCTGTCCACGCTTCGGCTGCTTACTTAAAACTCCTTTTGTTGTCGAAATGTTGAAATGTTTTCTTTGGTGGTAGCACCCAAGAAAACATTTCAACGTTTCGACAATGTGACTAATGTTGCCTCAACGGAGTCCATCTTACAACTGTGGCATTTTTGTGCCGTTACTGAATCGCGTTTGCATCGCGACAGAAGCGCGTTTTATCGCGTTTGCATCGCGACTGAGAATCGTGGCGTGGGCGAGGGCATACAGATAGCGACCGCATCGCGACTGTATCGATGCGAACGCACGACAGCATCGCTACAAAAAGTCGCCGTGGGCGAGGGGCCTTAGGATTTCTGGCTTTTCTTTGTAATTTTTAGAATGATTCAAAACTAAACGAGAAAAGCATAAGCATAATCAGTCTATAATGATCCCACTGCTGGGACACAATCCTCGTCTCGGTGAGAGGGAGTGGGCCGTAATCCACCACGCAGACCCAATGCGGGTTGGTAGATATCATATGTCTTCGAACTTTGGACATGTCGGTTTCCTCAAAATATTTCTTTCATCGTTTTTGAGAGCAGTGGTGATGAAATAAATTACACAAATTAAAGAGCCTGTTTGGGTTCGAACCCATGACGTACAACTCTTAAGTTTGGGTCATAACCACTGGGCCACCACTGATCTCTCAACCGCTGAAGAGAAATATCTCAGAACCAAAGAGATTTAAGATATTGTCAAGATAATTTAATGTCTTTGCTCAGAACTATTGTGCTTATTAGAATAACATCACGTCCAGTTCCTTAATCCATAACATCATAACAACATGCACTTTCAAATTTTATTAAAAGCATCCGTGTTTCCATTGAAACTAGAAAAAAATCTCTGAACACGAAAAAAAAATCTTTTAATCAAGCTCTAGCGCAGTATACCTCGGTGGTGTATTGTATTAAGTCCTCTCAATCCACCGTGAACCCTCGATCCCATGTTGATTTCGCCGTTACGAATGCAAGCGTTGTTTGTATTCTATTTCAAGATAATGGATTGATTAAACTGCAAATATTTAATTCTACCGCACTATGGCAAGCTAACGTTTTTGGTTACCTACGTATTCGTTCTTTGTGCGGCTCCAGCGGTATGCTTTGTATTGGAAATTTAAAACAAAGGGTTCTTGCTGACTTCGAATAGAAGACGCCTTTGAAATATTTGCTGAACAACCGATCGATTCTGTCAAAATCTCTCCGTGAAAAGTTAGGTGTTAAAGTGAGCTGTCAATAGTGTCAATCCCTAGCATTAGTTGGAATGACAGCAGTGCGATTCTGTAACCATCTCACCGTGAAAATTTAGGTGAAGTGAGCGTGGAGTGAGCTGTCATTCGAACTAATGCTAAGGATTGACACTATTGACAGCTCACTCTAAGCTCACTTCACCTAACTAATATTTTCTTGAGTCTAGATTTGTAATTTTATTTCGTTTTTAATCTGTGTGGTTCTTTCCTCAAAATAAATAATAATAATATCCCTGGACATTTCACACAGCGCCATCTAGTCCCAAGCTAAGCAACCTAATGCTTGTGTTATGGTAACAAGATGGCTGATAAACTACTTATATACATTTTTTTTTGTAAATACATACATATTATAGATAGAAAAACACCCAGACTCAGAACAAATACATGTAGGACTTACAAATATTTGTTCTGTGCGGGAATCGAACCCGCGACACGCAGCGCAGCAGTCCGATCGCTCAGCCACTGCGCTAACCGTGTTGTTCATTCAGAAAAAACCAAAAGACCATTTCAGACATCAATCGACATGGTTTTCACATGACCATGATTATGTGTTTGGATTGTTTCGGCCTTTCTTTTCAGAGTAGTTAGATAGGAAACAGACTTCATCTAGTTTTTTAAATAAGATTGACGTGTAAAAGTGTTTGTGCAAACCTACTTAGGGCTGATTTTTCCAACGCCAGATAATTTCATCGAGGAATAATTATGAATTTTTGACAGGTCTTCCATACAATATCGATCGGGATCGGTTCGATTCCCGCACGGAACAAATATTTGTATGACCTACATATATTTGTACCGAGTCTGGGTGTTTTTCTATCTATAATATGTATGTATTTACAAAAAAAAAAAAATGTATATAAGTAGTTTATCAGCCATCTTGTTACCATAACACAAGCATTAGGTTGCTTAGCTTGGGACTAGATGGCGCTGCGTGAAATGTCCAGGGATATTATTATTATTATTAATATCTGTCAGACGTCAATTTTATACCACGAATAAAAATTATCTGTCGATTGAAAAATCAGCCCATAAAGAAATAAAATCATTAATCATTTTAACTTACGGCTTAATTGTGTGCGTTAAGGGCCTTACTCTCGTTTAGTACCGTAATACGGTCACTTTATGAAGAATATTTCTCATTAACGGCTTGACTAAAAGATCTGTAAAAAATATATGTTTGCTATAGATTCATGAACAACATTTCTGTAGAAGGATTTTTTCGTATGGCTAATACTTTTGCCTTAAAAAAATATTTACCAACACGCTATTTTTTTCTGATATTCGATATTACTTCTAAACGGCTTTGATGTTTGGAAATATTTTTACACTGAAAAATCGATGGTTAGAGGTACTACAGATTTGTCTTAGCTTATGTAAATCAATTAACATTTGCAAAGGAAATGTCCCCACTTTGAGATCGAGCTTCAGAGGGGCTCTGCGCGGGCGCGGGCGGCAGTCGTGCGTTAGCATTGAGACGGGGTGGCTGTGTCGCTCGCTGCTACGCTCCGGCTATCGACCGACTATGCGCGTCTGTCTGTGTTAGTGCAAATATTTACGAACGAATTGTATCAGTGTGCGTTTATTGACTAGCTCGCTGCAGATGGCCCATTGCTATTGTGCGCGTGGACGCTTACGAATACTTACGATAGTAATACAAGTAGTCTCTACTAATATTAAAATGAGAAAAGATTGGATTTGATCAAAATAAAAGTCCAAGATGGCGGCTGCGAAAATTTTCAAGTTTTTCATCATGGGTGTCGTTTTCATATTTTTCGAGGGTGACAAAACCGATAGTGAGGTCAAAATAAAAATCCAAAATGGCGGCTGCAAAAATTTTCAAATATTTCATCATGGGTGTCGTTTTCATACTTTTCGAGGGTGATAAAGCCGATAGTGAGGTCAAAATAAAAATCCAATATGGCGGCTGCAAAAAATTTCAAATATTTCATCATGGGTATCGTTTTCATACTTTTCGAGGGTGATAAAGCCGATAGTGAGGTCAAAATAAAAATCCAAAATGGCGGCTGCAAAAATTTTCAAATATTTCATCATGGGTGTCGTTTTCATGCTTTTCGGGGGTGATAAAGCCGCTAGTGAGGTCAAAATAAAAATCTAAAATGGCGGCTGCAAAAATTTTCAAATATTTCATCATGGGTGTCGTTTTCATACTTTTCGAGGGTGATAAAGCCGATAGTGAGGTCAAAATAAAAATCCAAAATGGCGGCTGCACAAATTTTCAAATATTTCATCATGGGTGTCGTTTTCATGCTTTTCGGGGGTGATAAAGCCGCTAGTGAGGTCAAAATAAAAATCCAAAATGACGGTTGCGAAAATTTTCAAATTTTTCATCATGGGTGTCGTTTTCGTGGTTTTTGAGGCTGCTGAAGCCAATAGTGAGGTCAAAATGAAAATCTAAGACGGCGGGTGCGAAAATTTTCAGAATTTTCGTCATGGGTGTCGTTTTCATACTTTTCGAGGGTGATCAAGCCGATAGTGAGGTCAAAATAAAAATCCAAAATGGCGGCTGCGAAAATTTTCAAATATTTCATCATGGGTGTCGTTTTCATGCTTTTCGGGGGTGATAAAGCCGCTAGTGAGGTCAAAATAAAAATCCAAAATGACGGTTGCGAAAATTTTCAAATTTTTCATCATGGGTGTCGTTTTCGTGGTTTTTGAGGCTGCTGAAGCCAATAGTGAGGTCAAAATGAAAATCTAAGACGGCGGGTGCGAAAATTTTCAGAATTTTCGTCATGGGTGTCGTTTTCATACTTTTCGAGGGTGATCAAGCCGATAGTGAGGTCAAAATAAAAATCCAAAATGGCGGCTGCGAAAATTTTCAAATATTTCATCATGGGTGTCGTTTTCATGCTTTTCGGGGGTGATAAAGCCGCTAGTGAGGTCAAAATAAAAATCCAAAATGGCGGCTGCAAAAATTTTCAAATTTTTCATCATGGGTGTCGTTTTCGTGGTTTTTGAGGCTGCTGAAGCCAATAGTGAGGTCAAAATGAAAATCCAAAATGACGGTTGCGAAAATTTTCAGAATTTTTGTCATGGGTGTCGTTTTCATACTTTTCGAGGGTGATCAAGCCGATAGTGAGGTCAAAATAAAAATCGAAAATGGTGGTTGCGAAAATTTTCAAATTTTTCATCATGGGTGTCGTTTTCATGCTTTTCGGGGTTGATAAAGCCGATAGTGAGGTCAAAATAAAAATCCAAAATGGCGGCTGCAAAAATTTTCAAATTTTTCATCATGGGTGTCGTTTTCATGCTTTTCGGGGTTGATAAAGCCGATAGTGAGGTCAAAATAAAAATCCAAAATGGCGGCTGCAAAAATTTTCAAATATTTCATCATGGGTGTTGTTTTCCCACTTTTCGAGGGTGATAAAGCCGATAATGAGGTCAAAATAAAAATTCAAAATGGCGGCTACAAAAATTTTCAAATATTTCATCATGGGTGTAATTTTCATAGTTTTCGAGGGTACTACAGCCGATAGTGAGCTCACAATGTAAATCCAAGATGGCGGCTACAAAAAATTGTTTTTTTTTTTAAATCATACATAAGGAACTTCGAATAACCTAAGTTATTCCGATCAAACTAAAATTTACTAATTATTACTTGATTTTAGGTACACGATACTTATTTGACAATAATATAGTGTGATGAGTTGCCAAATAAACAATGTTATTTATCACGAGACTGCATGAGTGAGTGAGTGACAGATAGATTGCAAAAACAATATCCTATACGGTTAAGACAAAAGAATACTGTATCATTGTGTATTAAAATTCAATTGATTTAATACAGATAACTTATTATTGAAAGATTATCTATTTATCCAGTTCTTTATTTAGATATTTAAGAAGGAAAATTAGTTTTATATGTAACCAACACCTCAAATTGATGACTGAATAATTAGTTACAACTAAAACTAAATTTTTGAAGCCGCCATTTTGGATTTTTATTTTGACCTCACTATTGGCTCCAGCACCCTCGAAAACCACGAAAACGACACCCATGACGAATATTTTGAAAAGTTTTGCAGCCGCCATCTTAGATTTTCATTTTGACCTCACTATTGGCTTCAGCAGCTTCGAAAACCACGAAAATGACACCCATGACGAAAATTTTGAAAATTTTCGCACCCGCCATCTTAGATTTTCATTTTGACCTCACTATTGGCTTCAGCAGCCTCAAAAACCATGAAAACGACACCCATGATGAAAAATTTGAAAATTTTTGCAGTCGCCATTTTAGATTTTCATTTTGACCTCACTATTGGCTCCAGCACCCTCGAGAACCACGAAAACGACACCCATGACGAATATTTTGAAAAGTTTTGCAGCCGCCATCTTGGATTTTCATTTTGACTTTATAATCGGCTCCAGCACCCTCGAAAACCACGAAAACGACACCCATGACGAATATTTTGAAAAGTTTTGCAGCCGCCATCCTGGATTTTCATTTTGACTTTATAATCGGCTCCAGCACCCTCGAAAACCACGAAAATGACACCCATGACGAAAATTTTGAAAATTTTTGCAGCCGCCATTTTGGATTTTCATTTTGACCTCACTATTGGCTCCAGCACCCTCGAAAACCACGAAAACGACACCCATGACGAATATTTTGAAAATTTTCGCATCCGCCATCTTAGATTGTCATTTTGACCTCACTATTGGCTTCAGCAGCCTCGAAAACCACGAAAATGACACCCATGACGAAAATTTTGAAAATTTTCGCACCCGCCATCTTAGATTTTCATTTTGACCTCACTATTGGCTTCAGCAGCCTCAAAAACCATGAAAACGACACCCATGATGAAAAATTTGAAAATTTTTGCAGTCGCCATTTTAGATTTTCATTTTGACCTCACTATTGGCTCCAGCACCCTCGAAAACCACGAAAACGACACCCATGACGAATATTTTGAAAAGTTTTGCAGCCGCCATCTTGGATTTTCATTTTGACTTCATAATCGGCTCCAGCACCCTCGAAAACCACGAAAATGACACCCATGACGAAAATTTTGAAAATTTTCGCACCCGCCATCTTAGATTTTCATTTTGACCTCACTATTGGCTTCAGCAGCCTCGAAAACCACGAAAATGACACCCATGACGAAAATTTGGAAAAGTTTTGTAGCCGCCATCCTGGATTTTCATTTTGACTTTATAATCGGCTCCAGCACCCTCGAAAACCACGAAAATGACACCCATGACGAGGTTTATCTACTAAACGGCCGTAGGTAATTATTTCAAGGTCACTGCCGAAACTATAACATCGTTCGATTGGCTACGGAACCCTAAAATGCTATTTAGGTACAGTGCTAGTTAGGTAGGTTTATTACTGATTTATAATAATTCAAATTGGTGAAACAGGATCACATTTTTTATAAAATCTCATTTTTATGTACTTAATAAATCCTCCTACCTACAGTATGCAAATAAAATGTTATTCGATTCCTAAGAAAATACTCGAAATAATTTTTAAAGTTTTACCCCCGCAGGAACTAAGTTCTGATTTTAAATAAAATCGAAATTTCTAAATGAAAAATGCTTAAAATATACGTAACATACGTATCAATCTATACAAAATATATCAGACTTGCATCCGCAATTCCCTTCTGGAATCGTAGGCAAAAATAGCGACCTGCGGGCGGCAAGTCTGTGCCTCTGCATACTCTTTGATCGTCGTTTTAGTTCAGCGCGCCACCGCGCGCGTTTTACGTTTTCGGGAGTAGAGCGTTTAGCTCCGCCCACATGCGCAAGGTCAGCGAGCCCTATATACACCTTAAACCCCTTGTTTGGCCAGTCAAAAAACCCAGCCATTTAATTGCAAAGCACACGAAGTTTGCCATAAACAATACCGATATTCGACCTTGTGCAAACGTGAAACGTTATTATTGCAAATCACTCTTATATCTATTAATTACTTTTTGTCTATCGATAAAGGCTATATTGCTTTGCATGACACCATAACATCGATGTACTGGCTTCTTATCGTATGATAAAATATTATTATAATGTTGACTATGCTCTTCAGTGTTATATTAGACGCTATTTCATGGTCATGTTTTGTTAATTAATTTTGGACCTTCACGTGTTTCGGACATGTTGTATGGGGTTTCACAGACATTTTTTTTTTTCATATATACGCCACCTGTATTTCCCGAAGCATTAGGCAGAGCTGCACCTATAGGAGACCCACATTTCTCCAGTTAAGTGTACGTCCCATATATAAGGGGCGAGACTATTTCCCTCAACCGGAGACATATCCAGACTCCGGGCTGCTAAGGAAATTTCAGATGAAAATACCCAATAACACTTTGCTTGACCTAGGAATCGAACCCAAGGCCTACGACGGGGCCCCATAGGGCCGAAGCCTGCCAGGGTAGCGGGAACATCCGAAAGGGTTTACCGCTGCCCTGGAACATAAAGGGCTAAGGAAGGAACACGGGTGGGTTTTAGTCAGTAAGAGTCTGACACTCCCTTCTGCTCCACCCAGAGCGGGAGGAGTCATTTGATGATTTCCCATCCTCAAAAAAAAAAAAAAAGGCCTCGTGCTCAGCAGGAGTACAGGCATGAGCAAAAGTATGTATACACTCGGCTTTGTTCAAAAGCGATTTACTCCTTTGTTTTTTAATGAAATATTATGCTGTTACGAACATAGCATTTTCAAACCCATAGGTTTATGTAATGTGTCGTATTTCAACGTTGCATTCGTTATTTCACGAAAAAATCGCATTTGAAAGTTGCCAAGTGTTGACATATTGGTGCTCGTGACTGTACAGTCAACAGCAAAAGTAGATGATCAAAATCAGAAATTCAATACTAATGAACGGAGTTCGCAGCTATATGGCAGCTGTACTAGTAGTAAATGTTTGGTATAATTTACAATCACATACTTTTGAATCACTTCGACGCCACACAGTTCTGACGCGAACTCCGTTCTTTAGTATTGAATATCTGATTTTGATGATCTACTTTTGCTGTTGACTGTACTAGATGGACGAGGCGGTCATTTACAGACACTTTATTTATGAGAATGATTATGTCAGATTAGGAATTATTGTTCATTGCTGGCTTAAATGCCAATCATCATTCCTAGTTTGCTATTATCAAGAGTCAGTATGCCTGGTGATTACAACTTTATCTTGAGAATGTATCTTCCGAAAATATTATTATCATTAGTCAATATATTTTTTTTTCTTTTGATGATGCATTGAATTCAAATAATGCTTTATTTTTGCAATTTTCCAGTCTTTTAAATAAATTTAACATCTATCTTCTATACTAATAATAAAGCTGAAATGTTTGTTTATATTTTTGTTTAAACGCGGTAATCTCTAGAGCTACCAGTCGGATTTGATAAATTATTTTTACACACACATACACAAACAGCCAGACCCGGAACAACTACTTGTAGGCTATACAAATATTTATACATGCGCGCCGGTTACGAGTACTACGCACCTGACTTTTTTTAAAGGCATAGATTTCTAATACATATGTCCGTGGATTTCCAGTAAGGCATTCATCATCATCATTACAAACAAAAAACGTCCACTTCTGTACGTAGGCCTCCCGCAAACATCGCTACATCAACCAGTCCTAAGCATATCGCATCCAGCGGAATCCAGCGTCCTTCACCAGGTCATCATCAGATATTCACAAGTCATTTCTTTTGCAGATGTAGCGGAGTCAGGTCCAGGGTTGGCTTTCGTGGCATACCCTGAAGCGCTACTGCAAATGCCAGTCGCGAGGTTGTGGTCTATACTGTTCTTCTTCATGCTCTTCATCTTGGGGTTAGGCAGTCAGTTTGCTGGCGTTGAAGCCATAAACACCGCCATTGTTGACAAGTGGCCACATCTTAGGAAGAATTATTGGAAAGTGAGTGAAATTATTCTCTTGTTTTTTAGATCAGTGTCAATTTCATAATTACAAGATTTAAAAAAAACCTTAAAACATAATTTTGAAACACTTTCGAAATTATGTTTTGAGGTTTTTTTTTGAATGAGTGGTACAAGTAAAATGGTTTATGATATTGTTTTACCACTAATATTTATTTATTTATTAACTCAACATCACTATCATTACAGGAATTTTCTAATTCAATAGTGTGGCCATAATTACCGTTTTATTATTTACAATAACATATACTTACTTAATACTTACATTATGCAAGTATTTTGTATGTGGCTGTGGCATACAATACAATTGAAGCAACAAATGATTTCCATTGTCTTAACACTGTTCAGACGGTGCAACTTTTATTTCTTCAACTTATGGTATGTCACAGGTAATTAAACTGCACCATGTTAATCAGACTTGAGGCATTGAAATGCAATTTCATAATCATAATATAGCTCATAATAAATCAAGTACATAATTAGCCTATAACGTAATCAATGAATCGAAATCCATTTCATGATCATAATATACAGGGTGACAGGGAACTCGACGTGTTCCTTGAAAGGGATTATACTAGAGTGAGCCCATTGCATTGTCAATAAAAAAAATTTAGTCCAGTCAACTAGGGGTCAAAACTGGATGGTAAAAAATTAAAATTGCTAAATGAAAGTATTGCATGCATTTTTTTTAAATGATCACTCTTTTTTCAACTTCCAGAAAAGTATCAATTAAAAGTTTGGAGTGGAGTAGTCTTTTCTCATAATTAATTGTTTTTGGTAACAAGTCAGAAAATTTCAAAAAATCGAAGATACCGACACTGCTCTGTCCCATCCAGTTTTGACCCCTAGTTGACTGGACTTAACTTGTTGCTAATGACCTCTAGTATAACGCCTTTCAAGGAATACGTCGAGTTTCCCTGTCACCCTGTATGTATATCAGTATTTTTTTTTACTTTTACCATTGTATCTTAATATTTTGACTAAGACTTGTATTGTTCTTGCTTGCGTGTTTGTTTTTACTCAATATTCAATAATTTATATAAAAAAAATTCTTCTATATAGTGTTCTTTTTGTTCCAGGTTACAGCGTGCACATGTTTCACGTGTTTCATTCTGGGGATCCCGATGTGTTTCAGTGGCGGAGTATATTTGTTTGAACTTCTAGATTGGAACACGGCCTCTTGGGCAATTCTGCTGATTGGTATGGCTGAGGTGAGTTTAAACTTTATCTGAAGGCATTAGAGATCATTTTTTAATTTGGGTAGGTTTTTAGAAAATTACTATACAAAATATTGATAAATAAGTAATATACCTACCTTGTAAATAAAATAAACATGTACAAAGAAAGTGGATAGAATTAAAGTTATTTACGAGGATTATTACTGCTATAAATCAAATATTTCGTAACAATTTTATGATTTAAAAGAGTGTCCGTAGAGTTTCTTGCCCGTTCTTCTCCATAGGTACCTACGCTTTGGAATGGGCAACTAGCTTCATCTTTCTGGCTGACCGACCCTTAGACAGTTCAAAAGTGTCTGTAATTGGTTTAGTTGAAATACATGTTTGAGTTTGAGTTTGAGCTATACTATTGGTGATTTATATCACTGTTAATGATCACGCAAATTCAATTTCTATTCGCAGTTCAAGATCATGCCCCTAAGTGATCGATATTCCATTAAAATATACTTTCAAATGCCGTTAATATTTTCAATCTTTCTTCCTAATTAGCATGGCTAAGAGTGACTCAGTAGTCTCGTCTACAAAAACATTATTTATTTATTTCTTAAGAGTATCTAAGATTATATCATCGTTATTGTTGTATTTTACGTTGTATTTCTATTCTTTCTTCTATCATTTTTGCTGTTAACATACTACAAGGATCTTTTGGCCCTTTAATGACATTGACAAAAGGCGTTGTTGGTAAACATTTGTGAAATGGTTTCGTGAATTTTTATTAAAAAAACAAGATGGCGGCGTTACTATTTCGACCACGCGTCAAAAGATCCGTGTACCTATAAACAAATAATATTATGTTCTATTCCATTATTGATAATTTCTTTTTCACCAGTGTACCGCAGTTTCTTGGAGCTATGGCATCAAACGTGCTATGAGCGATCTCGCGGCTATGGGCATGAACCACAACAAAGTGCTGCGATTCTATTGGATGTCTGTTTGGACCGTCATTGTACCTATTGGTAGTGTTGTAAGTATAGTGCATACCGATTACCTACTAATCTTATTGTGAGTTTGTTTCTCAATCACATTGTGTTTGTGTGTAGCCAAGGCGTTACATAAATAAAATAAATAAATAAATATCCCTGGATATTTCACACAGCGCCATCTAGTCCCAAGCTAAGCAACCTAATGCTTGTGTTATGGTAACAAGATGGCTGATAAACTACTTATATACATTTTTTTTATGCTACGCGATAACTGTGTTCGGTTGGTGGATAGGCAATTGCTCCATGTAAAATACTGATATTCAGCAGCGTCCGGTTAGACTGCAAGCCAACCCAAAAATAGTTGAGATAAAATTAGGCAGATGAATTTCTATCAATCACAGAGTGTTTGAAGGAGACTGTCGTGATACACAGTTACTGGGTTGTGGAGGTCAGATAGGCAGTCTCTCTATGTAAAATAGTGGTATTCAGCTGCATCCATTTAGTCTGAAAGCAGATCCTAACATAGTCGAGAAAAAGCTAGGCGGATGATGTTCTTTGTCATACAGGAATGAGTGACATGATGCTCTAGAAACCTTTCTTTTCCAAAATTCCATATGTGTCATATTAACAGCTACATACTTGTGTATCATAGCACATTCATTCATTTATTTATTCATAAACAATTTACATTGTGTTGAACATTACATATTTATTATTTATTTATTTAAACTTTTCACACAAAAAGGTACAAACGCGGACATAATGCCTTAGGCATTATCTACCAGTCAACCAAGGGTGGTGATGAGATTAGATTATCACATGCAGAAACAATACATATAAAACGAACAATACATATAAAAGCCTAATTAGCGTTTATGTGAAATGTCTAGTTCAAGAGTCAATTCGTATAAAATATGCACAATCAGTCTATAATGTTCCCACTGCTGGGACACAAGCCTTCTCTCTGCGAGAGCGACCGGGCCGTAGTCCACAACGCGGGCTCAGTGTGGGTTGGGAGACGTGATTTAATTTTCTAACTAGGCATGGAGTACCTACTCAACTAAGTCATTAAGTCAACTCGGTAATGAGGAATCCATTTGCCACGTACTTGTACAAGTTAATCGATTGATAACATCATGGCAACAATTATTGTCCTTAATTGATGTAATTGATTAATAGCTTACGTGCGTGAGAATTATCTTGTACCAAAACCCAAGTACGTAATTTAATTTATCTTGTGTAACATCGATGCTTGCCTGTGTATCGAGTTTATAAATTGTCATGTTGTTTCTTGGCGTGTACTGTAGTGTTGGCTGGTAGACAATGCCTCATGGTGATTACTGCAATGTTAGTTAGTAGATAATGCCTCATGGTGATGATTACTGCAATGTTAGTTAGTAAATAATGCCTCATAGTGATTACTGAAATGTTGGCTAGTAGATAATGCCTCATGGTGATTACTGCAATGTTGGCTAGTAGATAATGCCTCATGGTGATTACTGCAATGTTAGTTAGTAGATAATGCCTCATGGCGATTACTGCAATGTGGCTAGTAGATTATGCCTCATGGCGATTACTGTAATGTTGGCTAGGAGATAATGCCTCATAGCGATTACTGCAATGTTGGCTAGTAGATAATGCCTCATGGCGATTAATACAATGTTGGTTAGATAATGCCTCATGACGTTTACTGAAATGTTGTATGGTAGATAATGCCTCATGGCGAAAACTGCAATGTTGGCTGATAGACCTCATGATGATAACTGCAATGTTGGCTGGTAAATAATGCCTCATGGGCGTTACTGCTATATTTGCTAGTAGATAATGCCTTATGGGGTTTACTGTCATATTTAGATACCAGAATTATAAATTCTAAATAAATGATTGTACAAAAATCAATCGGTCGATCAACGGCAACCAGACTGGTTGCACCTTTAGTTATTAGTACTTGTGTACGCACCATGCATTTAGTAATAAAATATAAAATTAATAATACTTTATAATTAACTAGCTGCTGCCCGCGACGTCGTCTGCGTGAAGGCTCTACAGCACCAAAAATACCTAAGATGCCAGTGTCGCTATAGCATTATAAGTAAACAACTTTTAAAATTGCATTAAAATATAAGTTTTTTTGCGAAGCAAGTGAAGCGAAGCAAGTGAAGAGAGTTATATGGGAATCCTGCTGAGTTCAGTCATAAGATGTGACTGAAGGAAATAGAGAAAATAATGCAAGAATACATTCCAGGACACGAAAGAGTAAAAATACGTACAAAGGTATCATACCTTACAACACTTCCCTATAAACTACGTTGGTAGTTATGCTGCCAGGAGCCAAAATGTAAAGAGAGTCAGGATTGGTGACGCGAGAGCAAGCGACGTACAGTTGCCCGTGTGAGAAGCAACTCGTCCTGAGGTCGACACCCGCTGCCCTCAGTGTCTGCCCCTGCGACTTATTGATGGTCATCGCGAAGCAAACATTCACGGGGAACTGTACGCGCTTGAACTGGAACGGGTAGTTATGAGGTATGAAAGGAATGCGTGGTATAAATACTGCCTCGCCGACGCCACAACCCGTAAGAATTTCCGCCTCAATGGTGTGTCTGTGGAGCGAGATGACTTTAAGGCGGGTCCCGTTACACAACTTCGGAGGAGATAGGTACAGAAGAAGCATAATCGGGACACCGACCTTCAGCTTGATGGTATGCGCTGGAAGTCCACTTGCTAACAGGGAGTTCAGAAATTCCACAGGATAATGTGTGGCGTTATCTTGCTCGACAACAGTGTTTATCGAGGTGTAGACCACTTCATTCCCCTCAATTTCCGAGAGAATGCATTTGTTAATTGCTGCAGCCTGATTATTTTTGGGCGTCAAAATGGCCCGCTCACACACCCAAGAATTCTGCTGGTGCAGTATACGACTGATGTCCCCGTACACACAGCGAATGAGTTCTTCTAAGCTGGATACCACTCTACCGAGAGACTCTGGAAGCACCACCTGTGCACCTCTCTCTTCTGGTAGAGTGCCTTCGCCAAGACTTAGAAGGACATCGGAGAATTCTTGAGCACATGCATTGCCGCCGAGCTGAGCTCTCATATTAATGGTCAAGCGCAGCGTACGAACTCGTGACCAAAACGAAGATCGTTTCAACGAAGCATTCACCTCGTCAGCCCTCGATCCCCGCGTCACCACGGGAAGCGTTTGCCGGAAATCGCCACTGAACAGAACTATGACACCACCCATCAAATGTTCGTTCCTGCGGATGTCCTGCAGGGTTCTGTCCACGGCCTCAACTGGCTTCCTATTGGCCATCGTAGACTCATCCCATACGATCAGAGAGCAATCCTTGAGCACGTGTCCCTTATTGCTGTTACGTCACACACCAAAAACAGGCGTTTCGGCGCTCTCTAAATCGATGGGAATTTTAAACATGGCATGTGCTGTCTTGCCGCCCGGAATTAGTGTGGCAGCGATTCCCGACGACGCTACAGCAATAGCAATTTTGCCTTGCCTCCTGACCTCTGCAAGTATGCCAGTGGTAACAAATGTTTTTCCTGTTCCACCAGGAGCATCCAAGAAAAACATTTTACCCTGGTTTTGCCCAACGCTTTCAAGGACGGTGTCATAAATGTGTTTTTGCTCTGAAGAGAACAAAGCGACATAGTCATTTCGTATGGTGGTCATTTCGCCCGGATCGTAATTTGTCTCAGCGTTATACTCCCGATTTCCACGGTCTTTATACGGTGATGATGTGGGAGCTGATAACCCATATTTGATCAGTGGATTGCCGCCGATAGAAATGACCACATCTTGAAGTGAACTGAGACAGGTGTTCAGCACGCGTTCATCAGTTACTTCGACTTCATCTCCAGTAACACGCCTCAAAGCTCGTAGAAAATCTTCAGACAGATGATGGCGATACTTCTCCCACAAAGCTACCAGGTTCGCGACTCCACAAAACACCAAGATGACGGCAAACAGATGACGCATGCAGCTGGGACTGTCACTGACGCTCGCCTCCGCGAGGGTGTCATCCCAATTTTGGTCACCGTCGAGAAGGTGACGTGCTACGCAGGCTGCGCGGTAAGTGGGATACTCCACGCCATCAAATGTCCTCAGAAAGGCGAAAGACGTTGGGCCTCGGACAGTGTGAAGTAACAACCGCAGAAAATTGCATTCGCCATTATTCGGATGCACGGTATAAACCCTACCCAATGCGGTGTCCTTGAAAATTCCCGGAAAGCCTTCCACAGCACCTCCTCGTCGACGTCGGTTAAATACACCCCTTTGCTCGTCGTACGTGTAATATGAAGGCACCTCGTCATACGTAAGGGATCTGGCAAACTGGTCGACTTCACAGAGCGTGTTTTTTTAAATTGTCTTCCTCAACTCTGCTCAAGATTTTGAGGGTTTTGTTGGAACTTGAATTTGTCGAAACGAACTATACCATACAACTTTTATGAAGAAAATGCACATTGCCATCTATGAATTTTAAGAATAACTAACTACTAACCTCGCCAACATGATCAAATTTAAATTATTTATTTCCAAAAAGTGTTAACATGTAACTTGATTTGATTTTTATGAAATCTCATAGATGGCGCTGCTTCAAAATTTTCATTATACTACTAACATTAATTAAACTATGTTTCTCTGCCCAAGTTACTTAAATGGCGTAATTTTTATAGTGTAAAGCTAGATAATAGCATGGCTTACTCAAAAACAACATTTAAATATGCGTCGTTAGATTACACGCTGTGACAGAATACGTAGGTAAGAAAAATAAAGATTCACAGCTCCTCCCCCGTAGGTGATAGCGTGATAATATGTTTCCAGAGTTAAATTATGGTTTACTAAATAAATAACATGTCATTTTGTGCATTCAATTATTTTGTGCATTAAATTACGAACAAAAACCTTTTAAAATCAATATTGCTTACCTCCTATAACATACGGCGTGATAATATGTAGCCTAAAGCCTTCCTTGGTTTACAAAGAACATTTTTGCTGAATTTCAATTCAATCTATCCAGTAGTTTTGGCGTGAAGCCGTACCATACACACAGACAAACAGACAAACAGACAAACAGACAAAAATTCTAAAAAGTCACTTTTTGTCATCAGTTACGTTTTTCTAACAAAAGCCACTTATTTTTTCTCGAAAATTCTCAATGTACAGTTTTTCTTTCGTTACTGTTTTATTATATGTATAGATTAAAGAAAGAAAATAACAAATTGGCCCAAATTAATTAATGAATTGAATATACATGTAAATTACTCTTCTTATATATTTATATACTTTATGGTACACCAGAAAATAAGTAACAAAAATACACTTATCACTACAAAACATACAATGGGTGGCCTTATAAGTAGCGTACATTTTATAAGTAGGGAAAGACTAAAGAAACGATGGATAGATTTTGTGAAAGATGACATGGCTAGAAAGAAAATGAATTCAGAGATGACGGAAAGAAAAAGAAAGAAAGAAAAAGTATCGCACAGGAAGATCCAACGGACGGCTATTAAAGATGTATGAAAGATGAATAAATGGCGCACTGGCTCCGAATAAATCTGGATTGGGAATTAAGAAGTATCTATTTAATCAATCTTTTTGTGCAGGGTATCCTGATCTTCATTTTGGCAGGTTGGGAAACTCCGAGCTATAAGGACTACGTGTTTCCCCTATTCGCCGACCTAATGGGTTGGGCCGTGGGCCTCTCAACGCTGGTCTTCTTCCCAGTGGGTGTCGCATGGGCATTTTATCATGGTTATGTGAGTACCTTTTTCTATAATATTATCTGTTTTTTTGAAAATTCAAACGTGAGATATTTCATTGTATTACTGTTCAATGAAATATCTTTGTGTGACTGGGTACATAGTCGTTTTTGGTATCTACAAGCACTTTACGAGAACGTCGGCTCGATTTTGCCACGTTAAACTTGTGATTGATGAGTTATTATGTATGGTCACAAAAATGTGACGTCACATTTTTTCAAAGGTTTTCTTAAGTGATACGTATCAGTATTTTTATTTTTTATTATGACAAAAAAAACTGTAGTTTATTTAACTAAGTATTATTAACTTTAACCAGATTTGGTTCCTACTACAGTTGTCTGCTTATGTCTTATTGACACCCAGGAAGGTAAATCTGGCACACATTTATCTACGCACATCCCCCCCCCCCCCCATTAAACATCCCCGACAAATACGTCTGTCTTTATGAAGACTTCGAAGTGAATCGATTTTACCATATCGATATTACCAAACATTTTAGACAAACATCTTACCATTTTATTTTAATACCATTCATTTAACTATTTCTTTTACAGCGTGGAAAAGAACTGTTCACACCAACGCAAGCTTGGAAACCAGCAAAAAGATCTTTAATAAACCCGCGCTCAGACTCAATAGTAACAACCGACGAATCAGCACACCAGGGCCCATATGACAACATGGGCTACATAATGTGAACATATCGTGATAATAAAACACTATTACGAGTATCTAGTCAAGTGATTTTGGTTGTAGGCAACCAAACTCAAACGCTATCATTAGGTTCGAAACACACCGCAGAAGCGACGCAGAAAATATAATTTATCGCAAGGTTCTGACTTAGTCAATTGAGACTTGCAGGTTTAAAAAATACTGATATGACACCTTATAATAGCCAAAAATAGCCCTACCCAGTACCCTAATTGCAACACACTATCAATTAGAATCTTAATAGTTTTTAAAGATATTGCTAATCCATTGCTTCGAAAAATGTTCGAAAAATTTGTCAGCTCAGCAACGTAAATAACGCAATGAATGTTGTTAGACTGTTTAAATGAAAGCCATTCGTACTGTTAGTGTGTTACGCAATACCGCGGGTTGCAATCCTCAAATCCATGGAGATGAACTTTGTCGTTGAATTACTGTGAGTTGCAATCTGCGGGGCAATTGCGTTACACCTGTTACACACGTAAAATGGCAATTGATTGCAGTTCCTGTCATTTTGACAGTTCAGCCATGTTCATTATGTATTATAGTTTGACCAAAACTGCTGTACCGCACCTTAGGAATGCGCGGCGAGGCGGGGGGCGGAACGCCGTGAGCGATGACGAATGAGCGGCCTGCATTGCCCCCCGCGTCTCGCCGCGCACATACCGAAGGCGCGGTACAGCGGTTTTGGTCAAACTATAGTATTTACGTTGCTGAGCTGGCAATTTTTTTCTAATTTAAAGTCAAAGTCAAAACGTTTATTGAATATGAAGCAATGGATTAGTAGTTTCCTTCAATGCCTTCGGATGGCGATTGAAAGTGTGTTATTAGAGGCACAAAGTTCGTTCGTGTCGAAAATAAAAATGGTTTCTCCTTTCAACTAATACATAATGTTTCTTGTTGATGTCAAAGGTATACAAATGGTTTGGAATTAGTATATTTGGAATTGTCTTCAAAGTTAATATTCTTTTTTTCTTTTTCTTTTAATTATTGTAAAAAATAAGTGTAAATTGTATATAGTCTAAGCCTTCTTATGCTGATCCATGTAACTTGAGAAACCTCGACGTCATACACGTCCTCGACGATGTAACGAGTACCTACCTACTGAAGTTTGGAAATAAAATTACTATTCACTTGGAAGATGAAAGCATGAACTATCGTTCATGAATACAGGCAAAACTGTGATCTCTTACATTCCCACAGTCCATACAATATTTAAGAAAGTTTTTATAATAAGATTCATTCATTTCTTAGTCCTAATGTTTAGCTAAGGCGGTGTATTTGATACACTTTTGTGTATTTTGAACAAAATAGTTGTATTATACTCGACTATGCTGCTACAAATAGTGATAAATCTGGCCTTTGTTGTTCGCAGAACAACACCCCCTTATTAATAAGTTTGGAGTAAAGTAATTTACTTAGAACTCCATACAACAATTACACCAACAGAGCAAACAATTACGTCTGGTGCTATTTTTAACTATCCTGTAGTGGTGGACATCGAATGGGCGGCAATGGAACACGCACGCTCACGCAGCGTTAATACTCGTACATTTCCCAGTTCCATAACTCCATCCATATTACGCACATTCTTTGCAAAAGTAATGCCAAAATTATCCCCAAAAAATGTATGGTTAAACCGAAAGTAACAGCTTTACTACGGCTTAATAATAAGGGGGTAAAAGTTTGGCAATAAGTATTGATTCTCTGAGCACTAAATTATGTATGACGGCAAAAATTTAGGTTTTGTTTAACGCTAAACATATTTAAACCATCTATTTGTCTCTGTCGTCTGTTCATACGATCATTTAACGATTGACAGAAAAAGAACGATGTTTAAATTCATTTAACGTTAACAAAGGAAGGGAGACATAATTTGTCGTGCAAGCAGGCCTAAGGCCCTTTGTACATGACTGCTCTCGAAACGGTGAAGGAAAACATCGCGAGGAAACCGGCATGTCCTAGAACCAAAAATTCGAAGACGTGTGACATCTACCAACCCGCACTGGGCCCGCGTGGTAGATTACAGCCCAATCCCTCTTGAAGGAGGCCTGTGTCACAGCAGTGGTGATCCATACAACACTAACGAACCGTGCCTACATACGGCTTATGTATCTTCGTCTTTTATTTCAAGAAAAACGTGTGTGTACAAAGGGTCTAAGTCATTTCTTTTCTATAGCAAAATTTTCTTTATTTTTTAATTAATAAAATCTGCATGTAAGAATCTTAGTGTTGGTGACTAGGGCAATTGTGGTGCTTTGCACACAGAAACTAGTGTTAACAATGAAACCAACAATAATTATGAAATCGTCTTGGCCCTGCAAACATGACATTTAAAACGAAAAATAGACCTTGCACTGCGTTCTGTGTGACACGCGCTTTAATGTTAAGTATTTGCGAGAAAATGTTAGTAGAATTTAAGTTAGGAAATGTATGTTAAACTTATCCGATTAAAATATATTATATTTATTGAAATAACTCTTTGTGCGTGCGATTAATTTATTTGTATTAATAATATTGGTTTGAGATAAGTTTCATTGGGACAGTAATATTTATGATTTTATATATTTTATATTTATTAGAATTTTATAACCTTTCTTGTGCAGCAGCTGATCTGTATGATCAGGTACTGAAAGTTATGTGCTTCGAATGGTAAACCACGAATGTGACACATATCTCAGATTTATTAAAATTTCGTTTAGAAAAGGCAATCGAAAAATCGATTATAAAAGTCTATAATTAAAGGAAAAAGAAATCTATTTGCGACGCATACTTCGCACTCTGTGTGTAAGGTAAACTAGGCACCAGGCGTGCGTTACTTAATTATTTTGATAAATTAATCTTGTAAACTTATAAACAACCAGAAACAAAGTGTACCATTCTCATAAAAACTTCAGACGGTATAATAATACGACGCAGACCTGACGGGTGCAGTTGAGTTATCCATTCAATATAATTAAAGTTCATATTTGAGTGTAGGTAATATACATCCATCGATTTAAAATTAATTGTCAATTAAGTTAGTTAATTTCAGTGACTATACACAACGTGACGTTTCTCTTTTGAATATCAATGCCATATATTGTGAGAAAATGAAATATCTGTATTTTTAATCGACATAATATGATTTATGTATAAAAATAATTAGGTACATATCTGCATAGTTTTATCTTACTAATATTATAAACGTGAAAGTTTGTATGGATGGATTGATGGATGTTTGTTACTATTTCAAGCAAAAACTACTGAACGGATTTGGATGAAATTTGGCACACAGATGGTTTATAACCAGGATTAACACATAGGACTTTTTATCCCGATATTCCCAAAGTATCGAAACTTATGCGGATGAAACCGCGGGGCGCAGCTAGTTTACTAATAGTGTTAAAAGGCGGAATAAAAAGTAACAAATATTAACAATTCTTTTAATAACCCCCAGAGTCCTACCTGCTCCTTAAATCAGTCAATTTTCAGAAAATCAGATTTTATGTGAAAACGTTCCAAGCTGAATATCTGTTTGTTACCATTCCCTAAATACCTACTATCAAAAACTCTGAAAGTAAACTTACCTACCTATTTTCGCTTAGCTTTTCAAATCAAAATTTATTTATTCGGATAACAAAAGAACCATATTGTTAGTAATTTCTTAGTGTGTGTATGTGTGCGTGTGAGGGGGTGTGAGGGTGTGTTGTTGGTGTCTTAGTGTTTTTTTAGTGTGCAAGAAAGTCATGCTTCTCATTCACGAGTATTTCTCTCAACTTCTCTATTAGTATAAAATTCACGTTGACATAAATACAAATACCCACTTTACACATAACCACATTCCTACAAACAGACAAAATATTCATATCAAGACTGATGAATATTTTTGTCAAGTTTTTTGTTTATTTTTTGGATAGTTTTAAAACAAAACAATAAGTCTTAAGGGTGCTACACATCCGCCAGGGCTGCGGGTTATTCGAAAGAGATACCGTGGCCCTTGGCACAGACAACTGAAGGGACACGGGTGGGTTTTAGTCAGTAAAAGTCTGACACTCCCTTCCGCTCCGCCCAGAGCGGGAGGGGTCATTTGATGATTTCCCACCCCAAAAAAAAAACAAAAGGGTTCTGCACATTCGATTTGGTAGTGTTTGTTGAATGACAAAGCCGACTCAAAGAAATTACTACACATATTAGGTTTTCATCCATGTTGTGCTGATCGAGAAACTTCGTTCGGCATCCTAGCCTTCTTCCTGAACATATATTTACTTATATTCGAATATCGACCCATGGGGTTCAACAACATTCATTGCGTTATTTACATTGTTGGACAGACATATTTTTCGAGCATATAAAGCAATGGATAAGCAATATCCTTCAAAATCAATCAAATTGTGATTGATATTGTGTAGCGTAATTAGGGTGCCGCTCCTGCTTCGCATGGTTGTACGACTTGACAAAACATTGATTTCTTTATTATATGTAAGGTTAATAATAATGTACGTATTTTACTTATACGCATAAACCTTCTCGAATAAATACTTTAAGGCTGACCCCACATTAGGCGTGCGCGATCCTCGGGCGTGTGTGTAGCGCGGGCGCCGCGCGCACGTCGCGAGCACGCTGCGAGAGCGTCGCGTGTTGCCAACGTGTGACGTGTGTGCAGCGAGCGCGCGGCGCGCACGCGGCGCTCGCCTTGACGTTTAACCCCCTTCAGTGACCGAAACAGTAGCAGGCAGCGGGGATAGCGGGCGAAGGGGTAAGAACACGACGCGAGCGCCGCGTGCGCGCCGCGCGCGCGTCGCTTGTACTCTTCACACACACCGCAGGGCAGAAAACGCGACGCTCACACAGCGCGCTTGCGACGCGCGCGGCACCCGCGCTTCACACACGCCCGAGGATCGCGCACGCCTAATGTGGGGTCAGCCTAAACATTATAGAAAGCCGCATCTAACTGCGTAGTTTAAAGCGACTTTCCTGCTAATGTCTCACAACGCACTTTAAAATTTTTATTTGTTTTCATTTTGTATATAAGGTGCTATAAAAATATCTGCCACGGCTGCAGTGGGAGATAGTATTGTGTTTATAGATTACAATAGTAAAGATAAATTATTGATTATTCGTCATATTTTTTTTCATACAAAAAAAATGTACTTATAAATTTGAATTGATTTATTAGTATAAAACCATCCCGTAGACTTGTAAGCTGTTACCGCACCGCACTGAATTCAATTAAAAAACGCCGGCGACGTTCATTCATACACTGTTGCCATTCTTATCAAACAATGCCGCCGTGCGCGGCGGCCACTCGGTCGTCAAATATTTTCTCAAATTGAATTAACTGTTCCGGGGTACGAAAGTTCTTCACTATTGTAATCTATAAACACAATACTACCTCCCATTAAAGCCGTGGCAGATATTTTTGTAGCACCTTATAGGTATATAGTTTTTTTAATTTCTTTCTTGTAAGATAACATAATGTTTATTTGCTTAAACAGGTGTCATAAATACAAGACAGGACTAAACTAATATTTTATCTTCTGTCCTTTTCTTAATGAAATAGAAAGAAAAAGATGCACTGAACTTAAATTTAGTTTAGTTTGTACTAAACTAAATTTAGCATATAAGCAAATTAATTTAGCATTTAAGTATTTTAAGCTATAAGTTAGCTAGTGGCGCCGATTCCCTTGTTCACAAGAACAAGGGAATCGGCGCCACTAGCTAGCTTATAATAATTATGAAAATATTTTGCCGCTCGGCTGTGACAAATAATGCCGACTTGAACAAGTGTGTCGCACCCCTTAGTCGCACATGAAGCAGTGAACTTATCAAAGCTATAGGTAGACTACATGAAAAATCACTCACTCAAATGGCAGCGGAGACAAAGTTTTACAGAGAATAAAGAAAGATGCGTCAACGGCACTTCACTGAAATAGTGATAGACGAGTGTCTGGGATCTGAGACCGCCATTTGGTATATAAATAATATATTTCTGGGGTTTATTGAAGTTAAAAACTTTGAGGTTTGTAAAGCAAATTAAGTTAAGTTATTAGTTTTATTGGAAAAAATACAAGTAGAAATAATAACATCATAAATAAACCAGTTCATTTTTGTCCTATAAAGGAATCAATTAATGTTATCTTTCTCAAAAAAGCAAAATAAGCGCTTTAGGATTGCGGTAGGATAGTTTGCTACGCCGTAGCTCTCGTAGGCTTATTAGCTACGCCGTAGCAGCGACTTCATATTTTTTTAAATCTTATAAACCACGGGCCAGATGAAGTCGGTCCCCATACCCGTACTCTACAATAAGTCTGTCTGAAGAAACGTAGTGCTGAACTTGCAACGTTAAGACCTGCTTTACGGTTGCAATAAGTGCACTCGAACTATTGCCCTTGTAACTTTGCCAAACGGCGTAAAAAAGGCTGTTTGGAGCCTTAGTTTACCTTACGAAATAGGGTGTCACCTTCCGTGGTCCACTTAGAAGTCCCTGAACCATCGCCGGACACGAGTGGGAGGCTGTAACGCCAACCTGGGGCCTCCAAGTGCTGCTTTATTACTTAACGCCTAGTATTGTATAGTATCAAGTATTTTATAACTGAACAGACAGCTGTGCTGCTGGGGAGTTTGTTGAGCCACTTCTTCTTCCCAGCGATAGCACGAGGAAGTGTTGAAGGGCGGGTGTTTTTGGGGGACTGTCTTTTGTAATTTTGACGTTCGAAAAGTGCTGATTCTCAGCCTAATTTGAATAAATGACTTTTGATTTGATTTGAAACGGCGTAAAAAATGCTGTTTGGAACCTTAGTTTACCTTACGAAATATTTTATGCATACTGTTTATTGTTTAGTAGGGTGTCACCTTCCGTGGTCCACTTGGAAGTCCCTGAACCATCGCCGGACACAAGTGGGAGGATGTAACGCCAACCTGGGGCCTCCAAGTGGTGCTACCTCGATGGAACGGCAGTATGGTGTGGTTGTGGAGTTATATCGCAAACCATGCTTCACTTCTTGTCTTGCCGTTTGTGTCCCAAAACATGCAGTCAAAGTGACTTCTGCGCTGCACTGACGACGCCGTGGAAATAGCGATAAATAAAATACTCGTACATTCGTGCTAGCGACACGAAGAAGTAGGAGAGACACTAAACGCCCTCAGGAGTAATAACAATTAAACTTCTATTGGTTCTCGGTCAACCGATTAATTAAGTAGGTTAGCAAACTTGTCTAAGTAATAACAGCCGAATGGGTCGATCTATCAGGTTAAGTTACGCTTGCCGCGGTTGGTACCTCACGCCTCAGCCGCCGCGGGAGACGCTCCGGGCGTCGGGAGCCACGTGACGACTCCCGGCCACCGTAGGCGCGGGCCTGCGGGCGGAGAGTAATGGGTAGCTCTCCATCCGATCAGGACTAGGCCCGTGCCGGACGGCGTGTACGTGTTCCACGAGCGCTTCAAAGAGATGTCAGCATAAGCGACGGGGCCCCATAGGGCCGAAGCCTGCCAGGGTAGCGGGATCATCCGAAAGGTTTACCGCTGCCCTGGAACATAAAGGGCTAAGGAAGGAACACGGGTGGGTTTTAGTCAGTAAGAGTCTGACACTCCCTCCTGCTCCACCCAGAGCGGGAGGAGTCATTTGATGATATCCAATCCTCAAAAAAAAAAAAGCCCTTGGCTAAATAATAACAGCCGCACAGGTCGATCGGTCAGGTTAAGCTACGCTTGCCGCGGTTGGTCTGTGGATGGGTGACCATCTTTACATACCGAGACCCCTCCGTGCCTCGGAAAACACGTTAAGCCGTTGGTCCCGGCTGTCATTCGTGGTTCTTTGACAGTCGTTACAGGTCGTCAGTAGCCCGAAAGTCTGACAACCAAACTTACCAAGGGGTATCGTATTACCCAGTTACTGGGTTGTGGAGGTCAGATAGGCAGTCACTCCATGTAAAATACTGACATTCAGCTGCATCCGGTTAGACTGGAGGCCGACTGGAAGTTGGGAAAAGGCGAGGCAGATGAGATAGATGATGATTTTATTAAATTACATACTTACTAAGTTTTTGCGAATTATTATAAGTCGCTAAGTACGTATGTAAAATTACTAGGTAAACAGATAAACGTCTCCGGAAACTTCAGTAAAAAACAACTTAAATGGCGACCCTCTCCAAATTCAAGACACACTTAATTCCCAGCAGCACTTAATCCAGAAAAGACATGTACTCAAGTTAATTCCTAGAGACGTCCATCAGATACCGGGAAAAAACTCGATACCATCTAGAAATTAATTAAATTTGAAAACACTTCGCACTGAAGTGCAATGTTAATCCAAACTCATCCGGGAGCCACAATCTCGGATAAAGTCCCATTCTGAACCAACCACCTAATCCCTCTTAGATTGAACCAAATTAATGTGGATTTAAAACATAACAGACGTTCTTAAAGTACCCTCTGAATTTTATCGAATTTTTATTATCTGACGCCTTATTCCGGGGTGACTTTAATAACTCGATACGACTTGATGACGACGCGAACGGAACCCATCTACTTGAAATATCGTTTTGATTGCTTTCAACTTTTTAATTAAGACCCTGTCGTGATAAAGTGAAAGAAGTGTTTGAGTTGTTTTACGCTTCCTTGCAAAAAACTAATTTAGATAGCTGATCGGGGTCGTACAACTGTTTCGGGTTGCAAGAGGTAAACACAAATTGGAGTTATCTTGGCACCGACTTCTTAAGCTGTGTTTGGACATTTTTCTTTGCAATTGGGAAGATTTTTGGGGGCGATTACGGAGACAGAATTATTCAAAGGACTAGGCCACCTGCAATTTAGTACAGTGTGAGAATGGTATCAGCACAGACGCTTGGTAGATTCAAAATCTATTAGACGCAACGTTTTTTTTTCTCTAATCGACTGGAGTATTTATGTATTTGATAGTTTATTTTTTTATCCTTAATTAAAAAGAACCAAGTTCTTATAATTAAAATCTAGCCCTAGCTAAGACTAATCAGTAATTTTAATCTAAATATTTTTTTTTACGTGATCATATTACATATTTTAAAACTTAGAAAAGTGTTGATTGTACTTTATACAATTCCGTTTCACTTTCATAGTGTCTGATATAATGTTATAAGTACTTTGTTCATGTTTTATTAAGTGTGTCATTGTCACTATTATTTCTACACTTTTTACACTACACTAACTCAAAGGTTTTGTTCGTTTTAGGCTGTATTCCGTATTAGTTAGTATCAGCAAAGAAAAAGAGTCGTCATCAGTTTGATTCATTGATCGTTTATCATTTACAACTTCCTACTAATCCAACTAATATTATAAACGTGAAAGTTTGTATGGAGGGATGGATGGATGTTTGTTACTCTTTCACGCAAAAACTACTGCACGGATTTGGATGAAATTTGGCACAAAGATATAGTTTATAACCAGGATTAACGCATAGGATACGTTTTATTCCCACGGGATCGAAACTGATGTGGGTAAAAGCGCGGGACACAGGTAGTAATGAATACTACCATTAGGCACCTAGAGCACGTGTCATCGTGACTAAAAAAACAGATAAATTAAGCCAAAACACCCATCTGAATTTATTTTATTGACGTGAAATATAATAAAAATTTTGTTCCGTTTTTGTTAACAGTTTAATAAAAAAGTTGATAAAGTCCGACCCTCGGGCGTTGTCGAAAATATTTTCAAATTCGCCAAATGCTAACAAGTGCGAATTGTTAAGCGGTTTGATTTAAAAAGTAAATTGTTTGTTTTATATCTTCTCGTTTATTTTGTTGGGTTGTTCCTAAATCAATTTTGTAAGATTACACAAATAGAGCAGTGAGATTAAAAAAATACTAGTCACGTTTTGGTGTCTGATTTTGTAATGAATGACGTAGTATTGTGAAGGGCTGATGAGCCCTTCAAAGGAATCAAACAACGATACGATATCTTAACGTTATATTGACTGAACGTCTTTACATTTTTTATTTTCTATACTAGCCTACGCAACTCCTCAAGGTCTGCCAACGAGCAATGGAGCGCAGTGTACTAGCTGTTAAATTAACGGATCGTGTTCGTAACACAATACTGCGCTCCAAAACAAAGATAGCTTACGTGGCTCAAAAAGCTGCCACACACTCCATACTCAATACTCAATACTTTATTGCATTCCATAATGTGTACATAATTATGATAGTTGTTATGTCAAAACATCGAATCAATTATGGACCCTGTCGGGCACACCAAAGTTAGTTTTCTATAGGAGAGAGGATGATGGCGCGTTTTGTTAAGAAAAAAAATTTTTTTTTGTTAAGAAAAGCTTTTTGTTAAGAAAAAAATACTCCTGGGCAAAGGTCTCCCTCCACTTCATCCATCTATCGCGAGCCCGCGCGACTTCCTTCCAGGTTGGACGGAACCTATCCAGCTCGTCCCGCTAACTCCTACGTGGTCTGTCGCAACCCCGCTGTTATTTAGGCCCACAGTTAGTCCGGCGCATGCGGCAGACATGTCCTGCCCAGTCCCATTTAAGTTGGGCAGCTTTTTGAGCCACGTCAGCTATCTTTGTTTTAGATCGCAGTATTGTGTTACGAACACTATCCGTTAATTTAACACCTAGTTCACTGCGCTCCATTGCTCGTTGGCAGACCTTGAGTTTGGACTTCTGGATGTTAGTCAAAGACCAAGTCTGGGCACCATAGATTAAGACGGGAAGAATACACATGCCTATGAGCCTGCGTTTCAGTACCATAGGCCACTTCCATAGGCAACTTCTTCTTTACATATTGCTGACTAAACTAGCACTGTTTTTTCCTAAACAAAAAAACCTAATAAAATATTTGACACCCCGTTCTAAACATTGCTTGAATGTTCGAATGGAACCCACGCTAAATTATAACCAGCCTGCACTATATAAGGTTAACTTTAGTGGACAACCTTTACAGTATCTATGTACATATTGAATACCAACTACTACCCGACTAATACTAACTGCTTCCGATATATAATTCAATTTCAAGTTCAATCACCATTTTTTATTAGGTTATGAAATAATAAAAAAAAATTTTTTTAGCACTCAGACTACTTGACCGTTGTCACCGCCGCTTATGAACACCTGCTATACCAGAGAGGCAATTTGTGTAACTTTAAGAACGTCCGCATTCTAATCTTAATCTGTCAAAAACGCCTCTAATTTCCGTAGGGACATGAGAGGCGTGTAAACATGTAGATGTTTGGACATTGAGTGTCGCTGAGATGAGATTGCTACTAGACTTAATACGTTTTTAATTATGGAAATTGGTCTTCTGACGCATCATAGCGCGGTTGTTCCTCCAGGCAGAAAGCTGGTGTCTCTAATTACACCGACACCTCATTTTAATATAAATACAAAACTTTCGCAGAGACAGGGAGTTCGTTATACTGCAATATTCTATTTAACTTCTGCATGTTTATCTAAAGTTTGGCCACTGTTACCTTCGGTATAATGCCCGAGTGTTTCAGCTTCGTTTGCCCAAAACTTTTGCTATTGCATATGCAAGTTTAGCAGTCACAACATTAAGTGAGCTAGATCCGTGTAGCTTATAAGTGTTTGCATATTGTAGTGAACGTCTGTTACTTAGGAATAATGAAGTTATGAAGGAAGCAATATTCTAAAACACAATAGTTTGTGAATGTTGCTTTAATATCAATATTAGCCATTTAATAAAATTTTATGCACAAGTCAAAACAACCGCACAACATATGAGTTTATGCTTCGTAGTTATGCTTCAATCATTGTCAAATTTTCTGTTCAAAATCTGTTTTTTAAATAAGTAACTAGACAGTGCTTGCATTGCAATGAATGCAATTTTTTACTTTTACGATAATTTTTTTGAATCCATTCACCCTTCCTTCAGCCATCCTTCATTCAACTAGAAACTCCATTTCAGTTGTATTCTCGTTGGTTTGCAGGTCAAGCCGGTGGATTACCATAAAGAAAGAAAGAAAGAGAGAGAGAAATAAAGTATTTATTGGGACTCGCATAGGACTACACAATTGAATACAATACTCTATATTATGTACACCATATAAATAATTTATATGGTGTACATAATAAAGAGCATTGTACATAAATGTAGACATTATAGAGAAGAAATTTTACACAATCATATGGAAATAAATAAAAACAATAACAATTATAAGAAAGAAAGAAAAATCTTTTATTTGGGACACGCACAAGACTAGATTTAGGACAGGACTGAGTTGTGTTTGGGGTACGCCAAACAGTAAAAAGGGGCATTTAAAACTAACAAAATACATTAAAAACAACCAAAAACTATAAACAACAACTAGAATAACAACATTATAAACTTTTTATTATTAATTTTACAGTCACCACCAACTACCACGAACTTTAAACCCACAGCTTTACATGTGACAATCACAGCCAAAAAAACCCAAAAAAAAAACTACAAAAATCCGTTCAGAATATTTGCTTTCCGCACAAAGTAAGAATAAAAAAAGAAAAAAACGGAACAATTTCTAGTGGAACTTGTGTAACAAGTTAACGGGACCGTCTGCGAACAACACCTGGCTGCCGACGGAAACTTCCACCGAAGCTCGGGGAATACTAGTGGTAGACCAGGGTTTTGCTTGTAAAGTGCAGGTTTTTTAAATGTCGTCTTGATTCGGACGTTTACGGACGATATTTTTAATAGATATTTTATCTTTTATTAATGGAATAAAATTAAAAATTAACGTTTAACAGGTTTTGTGACGGTTACAGAAAAACTTTGAATTTTTAATAATTTTTTCGCATAAAAACTGCCGAATATTATTCCTCGGGTACAGATATCTGGCGTTGGAAAAATCAGCCATCAGTGGAGTATTTTTTTTATCTGGTTGTGTTTTCGGAGAGTCTCGAAGTATGCTTCAAAAACTAACCAGTGGGCTAGTTTTACAGATATCCTGACTACTATATTCGTCTCTAAAAGTTCAGTTCTATATTCAATTTCAGCCCAGGAAATGTTTGACTGAATCAAAGTTAGATTTTCCTGTGGTTGTCAGAGTTAATGTTTGATTGTACGATGCTTGTTAGTAATCAGTTTTAAGAACTAATAAAGTTATCTATCATGGATTTAATGTATCTGACAAAGTATTAAAACTAGATTTTTGGCCTTTTTGCGTAGATGGAACGCATGTCTACCCCCAACAAGTTATTTTTTTTTGTGTTTGTGTTCTTTTTTATGCGTCATGTTTGCCGCAAATAAATGTATTTTCTTTCTAATTTGTTGACTACATTTAAAACAAATTAAACGGCATCTTACATGCAATTTAAAACTACTTTACATTTTAAACAAAATAAATCCCCAACACAGGCAAACATTATTACTAGATAGGATGAATTATAGGCAAAATGGGGTGGCAAAAATGCAAACGTTGCACTGTAGTTACAGATATTAAGGACGATTTGTTAAGAACAAAGTTTAAGTCGACTTTCTTTGCTGTCGGACGAAAATGTTTCTATTTAACTTTTGTGTTGCAAATATATTACAGAAGTTTGTTTTGCACTTTTAAAAGGTAAATTTGTACTCGTGGCTGTTTCGCTCGTTCTTTTTGATTGTAGAGGAGTTTAGATAGTGGGAAGGAGAAGTATTTGTTCGGGGATTTGGATGAGAAGTTGCTGTTGTACAAGTTAGAGTAACCTGTTTTTGTTTATTGGCTAATTTTGCAAATAGTCATCACCGCCGGTTCGCCAGATTAATGGAAAGTAGTCGACACTGCCTTTGGACTCGCAGTTGATCTCAGTTATAATATGTATTGTCACCATAGCGTCTTACGCAACTTGTGACCACAAAATTCCTCTATTAGTAGGTATTTTGTTTATAAAGAAGTGTCAAAATTTTACAGAAATACTTTTCGCTCTCACATAACCAGCCATCTTAATTGCATAACACAATATTTATCAGAATCTGAATAATTTTGAATATTATTGTATTCTAGCGATGACCGTAATCACCACTAGATTCCCGACATTAAGCACTCGCTCTTGGAAAAGTGTGGCTTAACAGTCCTGCACCCTAACTGCGTAACACACTATAATTATTGTGAATCATTTTGAAGGATATTCTTAAACCATTGCTACATTATGTTCGAAAAATTTGTCTGCTCAACAACGTAAATAATGCAGTGAATGTCGTTGAACTGTCAAAATAAAAGCCTTTCCCACTGTTAGTGGGTTACGCAGTTACCCCGCTGTACTCTCTTATCTAGAGTACTCGCGAAAGACTATTTGGAAAAAAAGGCCACAAAAACTTTCAGCCAATTACGCTAAATCATTAAAGAAAGTAATGCCATAAAACAAAACCCGGTAACTATCATTGCCGCTTATCGGATTTACACAAACACTAATAAAACTGCAAGTTCTGTCGTAAAAACTACCAAGTGAAATACTTTCACTGATGGTTACATTGTTAAGTTTCATCGTTGTTATAAATCATGTCTTTATTGTGAACGTTTTACAGCGCTTTTTTTCGCATTCTGCGTTCATAATGAGGTTATAAATTATGGTATTTGTTGACTTTGATTTAGTCATTAAGCTTTTTTACAGATGCCAGTATATCAAGCTACTATTATATGTCAAACTAGCTGCTGCCCGCGACGTCGTCTGCGTGAAGGCTCTACAGCACCAAAAATACCTAAGATGCCAGTGTCGCTATAGCATTATAAGTAAACAACTTTTAAAATTGCATTAAAATATAAGTTTTTTTGCGAAGCAAGTGAAGCGAAGCAAGTGAAGAGAGTTATATGGGAATCCTGCTGAGTTCAGTCATAAGATGTGACTGAAGGAAATAGAGAAAATAATGCAAGAATACATTCCAGGACACAAAAGAGTAAAAATACGTACAAAGGTATCATACCTTACAACACTTCCCTATAAACTACGTTGGTAGTTATGCTGCCAGGAGCCAAAATGTAAAGAGAGTCAGGATTGGTGACGCGAGAGCAAGCGACGTACAGTTGCCCGTGTGAGAAGCAACTCGTCCTGAGGTCGACACCCGCTGCCCTCAGTGTCTGCCCCTGCGACTTATTGATGGTCATCGCGAAGCAAACATTCACGGGGAACTGTACGCGCTTGAACTGGAACGGGTAGTTATGAGGTATGAAAGGAATGCGTGGTATAAATACTGCCTCGCCGACGACGCCACAACCCGTAAGAATTTCCGCCTCAATGGTGTGTCTGTGGAGCGAGATGACTTTAAGGCGGGTCCCGTTACACAACTTCGGAGGAGATAGGTACCGAAGAAGCATAATCGGCGCTCACACACCCAAGAATTCTGCTGGTGCAGTATACGACTGATGTCCCCGTACACACAGCGAATGAGTTCTTCTAAGCTGGATACCACTCTACCGAGAGACTCTGGAAGCACCACCTGTGCACCTCTCTCTTCTGGTAGAGTGCCTTCGCCAAGACTTAGAAGGACATCGGAGAATTCTTGAGCACATGCATTGCCGCCGAGCTGAGCTCTCATATTAATGGTCAAGCGCAGCGTACGAACTCGTGACCAAAACGAAGATCGTTTCAACGAAGCATTCACCTCGTCAGCCCTCGATCCCCGCGTCACCACGGGAAGCGTTTGCCGGAAATCGCCACTGAACAGAACTATGACACCACCCATCAAATGTTCGTTCCTGCGGATGTCCTGCAGGGTTCTGTCCACGGCCTCAACTGGCTTCCTATTGGCCATCGTAGACTCATCCCATACGATCAGAGAGCAATCCTTGAGCACGTGTCCCTTATTGCTGTTACGTCACACACCAAAAAACAGGCGTTTCGGCGCTCTCTAAATCGATGGGAATTTTAAACATGGCATGTGATGTCTTGCCGCCCGGAAGTAGTGTGGCAGCGATTCCCGACGACGCTACAGCAATAGCAATTTTGCCTTGCCTCCTGACCTCTGCAAGTATGCCAGTGGTAACAAATGTTTTTCCTGTTCCACCAGGAGCATCCAAGAAAAACATTTTACCCTGGTTTTGCCCAACGCTTTCAAGGACGGTGTCATAAATGTGTTTTTGCTCTGAAGAGAACAAAGCGACATAGTCATTTCGTATGGTGGTCATTTCGCCCGGATCGTAATTTGTCTCAGCGTTATACTCCCGATTTCCACGGTCTTTATACGGTGATGATGTGGGAGCTGATAACCCATATTTGATCAGTGGATTGCCGCCGATAGAAATGACCACATCTTGAAGTGAACTGAGACAGGTGTTCAGCACGCGTTCATCAGTTACTTCGACTTCATCTCCAGTAACACGCCTCAAAGCTCGTAGAAAATCTTCAGACAGATGATGGCGATACTTCTCCCACAAAGCTACCAGGTTCGCGACTCCACAAAACACCAAGATGACGGCAAACAGATGACGCATGCAGCTGGGACTGTCACTGACGCTCGCCTCCGCGAGGGTGTCATCCCAATTTTGGTCACCGTCGAGAAGGTGACGTGCTACGCAGGCTGCGCGGTAAGTGGGATACTCCACGCCATCAAATGTCCTCAGAAAGGCGAAAGACGTTGGGCCTCGGACAGTGTGAAGTAACAACCGCAGAAAATTGCATTCGCCATTATTCGGATGCACGGTATAAACCCTACCCAATGCGGTGTCCTTGAAAATTCCCGGAAAGCCTTCCACAGCACCTCCTCGTCGACGTCGGTTAAATACACCCCTTTGCTCGTTGTACGTGTAATATGAAGGCACCTCGTCATACGTAAGGGATCTGGCAAACTGGTCGACTTCACAGAGCGTGTTTTTTTAAATTGTCTTCCTCAACTCTGCTCAAGATTTTGAGGGTTTTGTTGGAACTTGAATTTGTCGAAACGAACTATACCATACAACTTTTATGAAGAAAATGCACATTGCCATCTATGAATTTTAAGAATAACTAACTACTAACCTCGCCAACATGATCAAATTTAAATTATTTATTTCCAAAAAGTGTTAACATGTAACTTGATTTGATTTTTATGAAATCTCATAGATGGCGCTGCTTCAAAATTTTCATTATACTACTAACATTAATTAAACTATGTTTCTCTGCCCAAGTTACTTAAATGGCGTAATTTTTATAGTGTAAAGCTAGATAATAGCATGGCTTACTCAAAAACAACATTTAAATATGCGTCGTTAGATTACACGCTGTGACAGAATACGTAGGTAAGAAAAATAAAGATTCACAGCTCCTCCCCCGTAGGTGATAGCGTGATAATATGTTTCCAGAGTTAAATTATGGTTTACTAAATAAATAACATGTCATTTTGTGCATTCAATTATTTTGTGCATTAAATTACGAACAAAAACCTTTTAAAATCAATATTGCTTACCTCCTATAACATACGGCGTGATAATATGTAGCCTAAAGCCTTCCTTGGTTTACAAAGAACATTTTTGCTGAATTTCAATTCAATCTATCCAGTAGTTTTGGCGTGAAGCCGTACCATACACACAGACAAACAGACAAACAGACAAAAATTCTAAAAAGTCACTTTTTGTCATCAGTTACGTTTTTCTAACAAAAGCCACTTATTTTTTCTCGAAAATTCTCAATGTACAGTTTTTCTTTCGTTACTGTTTTATTATATGTATAGATTTCTTTAGTAAATTTTCCACTTTATCGCTGAAGCATTAGGGTTCAAGGTTGTTTGGGAAAATTTGACAGTTTCGGGTAGCTGCTGGCGTCTGTACTTTGATTTGACCTTCACTTCTCCTAGAGTTTGTTTCAATATTTCTATTATCATTCATCACTATTATTATTCTATTATCAGGGGTAGTCAGATAGGAAATGTCGATTCCAACTAGCTTAATTTTTTTTTGTGACATATATATAAAAGTGATTCCGTAATCACATTTACAGAATAAAAAAACTCATTTCATTTCACTGTTGTGAAGAGATAAAAATATGCGATGGATTGAGCTGGAAGTTTTAAAACAACTTGGATACCTACTAACCACAGTAAAGTGGTTGAGGATGCTGGTTTTATAATGATCTTCTAATACTTTTTGACAATCGGAGGGCTGACTTTCTATCAGCGATACAAAGGCACAGGCTTCCTCTCTTCGAGAGAGAGTGGGCCGTAATCCGTCAAGCAGGCCCAGTGTGGGTTGGTAGATGTCACATGTCTTAGAACTTTTGGTTCTAGGAGATGCCGGTTTCCTCACGATGTTTTTTTTCGTCACTGTTTTGAGATTTTTGGTGAAATAATTTATATAAAGTAAAGCGCCTGACTGGATCCGAACTTACAATCCTCACCCTCACAAAACTTCAAAATACTTCATTCAAAAAATATATTTAATTACGACCATGAACAAATCTGCTCGCCCACGGAGATAAGTATTCTGCAATAATAGGGGAAAAAGTAAAGTATTTGGTTTCCTAGCACGTCGAGGCTCAGACTACAAGCCCCCAGGGGCCTATAAATCGCTCAGCACCTTGTTTTATTTAATTACAACAGCCGCAGATAAGCAAAATGCTATTTATTCGCACCGTTTTATGAGTTGACAGTAGAAATTAAGGATCTTCGCCGGTTTTTTCTTTTAATTCGCGGGTACCTTTTTTATCTATACTAATATACTCGTACTAATACTATATTATAATGAGGTAAAATTTGTTTGTTTGTTTGTATGTATGTAGGGGGTAATCTCTAGAACTAACAGTCGGATTTGAATATTTTTTTTTGCATTTGATAGTCCAACTCATGAGCAAGGCTATTTAACATCACGCTATTGCCCTTAGGAGATGTGCAAAAAGAACGCTAAGCGAAAACAAAGTAATAGCGTGTAGGTTATGTGAAGCGACAGGGAAGGTCGGGGGAGTAAAAGATTTCACGCGGACGAAGTCGCGGAGAGAAGCTAGTTTTTATTAATAAAGTGCTCATTGCCGGAACAATTACAGTGCGATCGACGTGAGAATGCGTTCTTCACATCTGTCAGTTTCATTCAGCATTATGCTGAGCGATGGGCGTTTTGCGTGAATGTGACGCATGTTTACCCCCAACTTGTTTTTTTATGCGTCATGTTTGCCGCAAATAAATGTATTTTCTTTTTTTCTTTATTCGTGTTTTGCGAATTTGATCTTTATTAGCTAGGTACCTACTAGAATTATTTTCTCAGTGACAGTTCTCAGGAACGCATTCTCTCGACGACCGGACTGTAACAGCCAATTTATGTATTAGGTATATATTCCCATATAACAGCTACATTGACACACATTATGAATTATTATCTAAAGTTCAACCCATGACTTCCACATGCATGCACATGAATTTAGCTCGAAGAATAAAGTCCATAGTGTCATTTAACAAATTCTAAGATAGTTACTAGAGTTGCATAATACAGATAAACCAATAATTCAGTGCACACAAAAGACAAACACAACACACAAAAGCACAATTAAATGATAACAAATCGTGAATATATAAAACAAATGCCAAAAACAAAAAAAATAAAAATGAAAACATACTTAAGAAATTAAGTGACAATGTGACGTACAATAAATCAAAATAACATAATAATATTATGTAATAATATTACATAATATTAGTATGTTATATTGATTTTGTATATTATACATATAATGTAGTAACACACTAGTTACAGAATAAGAAGATGATACGAATGGTTTTTGTCCCGCCATTCAGTTGACCATTTTAGTAAATAAATCAGTAAGTTTCTTTATTTACATTAAATCAATCTGCAATCAGTCTAACCGGATGCAGCTGAATACCTGTATTTTACATAGAGCGACTGCCTGTCTGAACTCCACAATCTAGTCATCTGGTTGTCAGACTTTCGGGCTTCTGACGACCCATAACGACTGTTAATGATCCACGAGGACGGGACCAACGGATTAACGTGTTTTCCGAGCCACGAAGGGGCCTCGGTATGTAAAGATTGAAACAATATTAACCTTCGATACACCCATGCGGGTGTTGTTGATTGGCTAATCAACAACTCCCGCATGGGTGTATCGAAGGTTAATATTGTTAGATAAAGAGGGGCTCATGGCCATGAGCCCCTCTTTATCTATTATTTGCATTAAATGTGGTAAAAATAAAGGTTGTTACAGATATCTTAGTGCAGGATATATTCAAGCATATAATGTAACATGCAAATTATTTTAAAAATAGATTTAAATAATTACGTAATTTTTTTTTAGTTATTATCGTTGGACGTGCAGCTAAAGTTGGTTTTAGCTCTATAAAACCACAGACTAGAACATTCTGAATAGATACATATTTATATTTGTTTACTTTTCTGCATTTGCCTTTATATTAAATCAACACTGCTGCTCTGTGTACTTTTACATAAACGTATGAGCATCGTATAAACACTGTTCGCTCCTTTCGTAAACTAACAGACGGTTGTATTTATTAATAAAAGTAAACATGGTTGCCGGGGGGTTGACCGCAACGTTGCGTGTTGCATTACTAATAATCCTGTTAAGTTCTGTAACTAAGCTCCGAGAAGTGGGGTAGTGTTATGTTGAGAGGATTGAATTTGCATTTACTTTATTCCATTATAATGATTGAAAAAAAACTTGAGAGGTGTCAAGGGACACCCGGATGGAACGAAGTTCCTTTCAATTAATTAGTGAAGGAATTGTAATAAAATTTAATTTTTTAAAGTTATTATTAACAAATAAAAAAACACAGACAAAAAAAACTTGCTTGCTTTTTATAAGAGAGAGAGAGAGACACAGACAGAGAAACACGCGCACGCCGCACGGTTACAACTATAGCAAAAAGTGTCGCTATAGCAAAAAGTGTCGTTACATTACACTTTTGGTCTTAATTTTTTCCGTCTAGCCCCCTTTCGCAACGCGCGATAAGGATCTTTGTTCCAAGATATTATTCTACTAACTCAAAAATCTATTGATAAATGTTCCTTCCTTTCTTCCCCATGGTAATAGTTTTTCACACCGTCTTGCGGCCAATCTTAACGGAGACTAGGTTTTGGCGCGGGAGAAATAATAGTTAACACGTGTGTGCACAGAGACAGGTGCACTTTTTCTTTATTCACTCACATAGACCGATGGGACGGAACGCAATCCGACACAAGCGGAGAGATATCCGACGCAGGACCAGGCTTTGCGTGCTTTCAGAGGCATGGGAGATACCGCCAACTTCCAAGCTTTGTTACTAAGAAATCCCTTATGGATAAATCCTATAACACTTTGCCTGACCTGGGAATCGAACCCAAGACCCCACGGTCCGCAGTCGCGCTTGCGCCCACAGACTAAAGGGGCAATTCTCTGTCACCTGCACAACGAACGGTATAAAATAGTTAAAATTGCTGTACTGACGAAGCCAGGTGAAGATGAGAACACTACTTTCTCCCTCGACCTTTCGATATGGCTACGCTTGTGGGAAGTCCATCCATCCGTCCATCAGTGGACGGACGTCTTTCAACTGAAATGATGATGATACAGATGTACAGTTACGATGGGCATGCATTTTTGTATGACGACTTAAACGTGCTTTCCACGGCTCGGAACGGACTTGATATACAAAGAATAGTCACCCATCCAAAGATTGGCTGCGGCAAACGCCCCACATTCGATCCGTCCGAGCTGTTTTTAGCCACAACACTTTCTGACGTAATATTCATAATACAACATACAACAACAACGACATACTCAGCTTATAATGTTCCCCTGCTGAGAAACAGGCCTCCTTATAATAAATAACTAATTAAAACCAAAATCAATCTATGGCTTATGATGAGTCTATGAATGAAAAATGAAAAGTCAAACGGAATGAATGGCTGCCACCGACTGCATCAAGTTAAATGAGTCTAGAAGGCTGACTTTATCTGGTAGCTCTGGGCTACTGTTCAAAGGTACAGATATGTAGGAAGAATGGATGTGACATGAATTTAGTAAAAGAGAAAAAGAAAAGAAATAATCACTCTATTGACAATTATGGTTCCTTGAGGCGTTTTCCTAATATAAGCAATCGTCCGGCGAACCGAAACGAGTCATTGCGCCAGCAGAGGGCGGCTTCCAGTTTCACCGATGCAGCTGAATACCAGTATTTTACATAAAGCAATTACTGCTTATCTGACCTCCACAACCTACTTACTGGGTAATACTATATCTCTTGGTAAGATTGGTTGTCAGACCCTCGGGCAACTGAAGATCCACGAATGACAGCCGGGACCAACAGCTTAACGTGCTTTTCGAGACACGAGGGGGTTTTGGTATGTAAAGATGGTCGCCCACGGACCGACCAACCGTGGCAAGCGTAACCCGAGCGGCTGTTATTACTTAGCCCCGAAGTCCCGAAGATAACAACCTAAGTAAAATATTAAAAATGTAAAGGTTGACCGACAACCGAACCGACAAAGATGAAATAATTGTAAAATTAAATAACATTATGCCACATCCATTTCATCGACCTCTTGGTATCCGCCTCCAATAGATTCCTTTGGGATCTGTCGGCTTAAAGTTTAATTAAAGATGCAACCTCCCAGAAAGAACTGGTTTAATTCAGTAATAGTTTCTACGAGTGGCCTCTACTGATAATACTAAATTGGACTTGATATAGTTTCCATGAAAATTCAGAACTTAGTCTATCGTGTATCCGGGCGTCGGGAGCCGCGTGACGACTCCCGGCCACCGTAGGCGTGGGCCTGTGGGCGGAGAGAAATGGGTAGCTCACCGTCCGACCAGGACCAGGCTCGTGCCGGACGGCGTGTATGTGTTCCACGCGCGCCTCAAAGAGATGTCAGCATAAGTGACGGGACCCGATAGGGCAAGGGTTACCGCTGCCCTGGAACATTAACGGCTAAGGAAGGAACAGGGGTGGGTTTTAGTCAGTAAGAGTCTGACACTCCCTTCCGCTCCACCCAGAGCGGGAGTGGTAATTTGATGACATCCCATCCACAAAAAAAAAAGTCCATCGTGTACATTCGGAAGGTTTGAAAAACCCTGTACCAACCTTTAACCTTCCCTGGGTTTATCGTATAAGCTACTATGAGTTTTCCTGATACAAAACGATTAAATTGTGTGGAAACCCGAATCAAGATGTGGGTCAACATGCAGGAACCACGCTTGGTGATCATATTCCTTGTCTCACCGCTCTGTCTGAGAAAACGGCAGAAATAGTCAGTACCTACGCAAAAGAGATTATCATTGCTCGCTTTTTTTCTGAGCGAGAGCTTTGCTCTGTAGTAGGACCATCAATGGATTTGGGTATTACTGTAATCACAATTTATGTATAAAGGGTGGCGGGGACATCGACGCGCAAATTGTAAAAACGATTCAGTACATGATTTTGAACTCTCCTTGATATTTTTGTCGGTTATTAAAAAAATTGGTTGCCTGTAAAGTCGGTATACGGGCGAAAGTTTTACGTGACAACGACTTTGAAGGGACGCGTGCCTTTCACTTTTTATGTCTGTCTCTCTCGCTCTTAGGCGGGCTAACCATGCCCGAGTGGAAGGGACGCGTGCCTCTCACTCGCTCTCATTGTGAGCGCATAACGTGAGCGGAGCGTAACGCAGTTTCTTGAAGTGTCACCCGGCAAACCAATTTATAAGACGTTGTCACGTCAAAACCAATTAAATTGTTGTTCCAATCATTTTGGCGGGTAGGTATTGCACTTTTCTTTGAAACAGTGTTTTTGGAACGAAGTTCCTTGTCGCGCGTTGCGAAAGGAGACCAGGCGGAAAAAATTAAGACCAAAAGTTGTAACGACACTTTTTGCTATAGTTATAAGCCGTGCGGCGTGCGCGTGTTTCTCTGTCTGTCTCTCTCTCTCTCTCTTATAGAAAGCAGGCCAGTTTTTTTTGTCTGTTTTTTTATTTATTAATAATAAAAATAAAAAAAATATTACAATTCCTTCACTAATTAATGGAATGGAACTTCGTTCCATCCGGGTGTGCCTTGATACATTTCAAGTTTTTTTTTTATAACCGACGTAAAACGTCTGCTCTAGGGGGTCTAGTATCACGTGCTGAATTCATGGTTACAGTTTGCGCGTAGATGTCCCTGCCACCCTGTATTTAGGATATGTGTTGCGAACATAATCTCTTACCATAAGTGCTTTAAGCCTCTATTGTATCATCAAATTAACTACAGCAGTGCTTGTCAGTCAATCTGCGAGACTGCCGCGTCATCCCCTCACTAGGTCACGTGATTAATGGCCCGCCATCTTGGATTCTTGAGCCGTCGACTGCGTTATCATTTCGTCTCCGTGTTTGTGTGTGCGTTACTAAATATAGTGGTACATTTACGTATCTTTTTTAGGCAAGGAATAAGAGATGTAGGTTAATTCGTAATTTGAAACAATTTTATATGGAAACTAGCTGCTGCCCGCGACGTCGTCTGCGTGAAGGCTCTACAGCACCAAAAATACCTAAGATGCCAGTGTCGCTATAGCATTATAAGTAAACAACTTTTAAAATTGCATTAAAATATAAGTTTTTTTGCGAAGCAAGTTAAGCGAAGCAAGTGAAGAGAGTTATATGGGAATCCTGCTGAGTTCAGTCATAAGATGTGACTGAAGGAAATAGAGAAAATAATGCAGGAATACATTCCAGGACACAAAAGAGTAAAAATATGTAAAAAGGTATCATACCTTACAACACTTCCCTATAAACTACGTTGGTAGTTATGCTGCCAGGAGCCAAAATGTAAAGAGAGTCAGGATTGGTGACGCGAGAGCAAGCGACGTACAGTTGCCCGTGTGAGAAGCAACTCGTCCTGAGGTCGACACCCGCTGCCCTCAGTGTCTGCCCCTGCGACTTATTGATGGTCATCGCGAAGCAAACATTCACGGGGAACTGTACGCGCTTGAACTGGAACGGGTAGTTATGAGGTATGAAAGGAATGCGTGGTATAAATACTGCCTCGCCGACGCCACAACCCGTAAGAATTTCCGCCTCAATGGTGTGTCTGTGGAGCGAGATGACTTTAAGGCGGGTCCCGTTACACAACTTCGGAGGAGATAGGTACAGAAGAAGCATAATCGGGACACCGACCTTCAGCTTGATGGTATGCGCTGGAAGTCCACTTGCTGACAGGGAGTTCAGAAATTCCACAGGATAATGTATGGCGTTATCTTGCTCGACAACAGTGTTTATCGAGGTGTAGACCACTTCATTCCCCTCAATTTCCGAGAGAATGCATTTATTAATTGCTGCAGCCTGATTATTTTTGGGCGTCAAAATGGCCCGCTCACACACCCAAGAATTCTGCTGGTGCAGTATACGACTGATGTCCCCGTACACACAGCGAATGAGTTCTTCTAAGCTGGATACCACTCTACCGAGAGACTCTGGAAGCACCACCTGTGCACCTCTCTCTTCTGGTAGAGTGCCTTCGCCAAGACTTAGAAGGACATCGGAGAATTCTTGAGCACATGCATTGCCGCCGAGCTGAGCTCTCATATTAATGGTCAAGCGCAGCGTACGAACTCGTGACCAAAACGAAGATCGTTTCAACGAAGCATTCACCTCGTCAGCCCTCGATCCCCGCGTCACCACGGGAAGCGTTTGCTGGAAATCGCCACTGAACAGAACTATGACACCACCCATCAAATGTTCGTTCCTGCGGATGTCCTGCAGGGTTCTGTCCACGGCCTCAACTGCCTTCCTATTGGCCATCGTAGACTCATCCCATACGATCAGAGAGCAATCCTTGAGCACGTGTCCCTTATTGCTGTTACGTCACACACCAAAAACAGGCGTTTCGGCGCTCTCTAAATCGATGGGAATTTTAAACATGGCATGTGCTGTCTTGCCGCCCGGAAGTAGTGTGGCAGCGATTCCCGAAGACGCTACAGCAATAGCAATTTTGCCTTGCCTTCTGACCTCTGCAAGTATGCCAGTGGTAACAAATGTTTTTCCTGTTCCACCAGGAGCATCCAAGAAAAACATTTTACCCTGGTTTTGCCCAACGCTTTCAAGGACGGTGTCATAAATGTGTTTTTGCTCTGAAGAAAACAAAGCGACATAGTCATTTCGTATGGTGGTCATTTCGCCCGGATCGTAATTTGTCTCAGCGTTATACTCCCGATTTCCACGGTCTTTATACGGTGATGATGTGGGAGCTGATAACCCATATTTGATCAGTGGATTGCCGCCGATAGAAATGACCACATCTTGAAGTGAACTGAGACAGGTGTTCAGCACGCGTTCATCAGTTACTTCGACTTCATCTCCAGTAACACGCCTCAAAGCTCGTAGAAAATCTTCAGACAGATGATGGCGATACTTCTCCCACAAAGCTACCAGGTTCGCGACTCCACAAAACACCAAGATGACGGCAAACAGATGACGCATGCAGCTGGGACTGTCACTGACGCTCGCCTCCGCGAGGGTGTCATCCCAATTTTGGTCACCGTCGAGAAGGTGACGTGCTACGCAGGCTGCGCGGTAAGTGGGATATTCCACGCCATCAAATGTCCTCAGAAAGGCGAAAGACGTTGGGCCTCGGACAGTGTGAAGTAACAACCGCAGAAAATTGCATTCGCCATTATTCGGATGCACGGTATAAACCCTACCCAATGCGGTGTACTTGAAAATTCCCGGAAAGCCTTCCACAGCACCTCCTCGTCGACGTCGGTTAAATACACCCCTTTGCTCGTCGTACGTGTAATATGAAGGCACCTCGTCATACGTAAGGGATCTGGCAAACTGGTCGACTTCACAGAGCGTGTTTTTTTAAATTGTCTTCCTCAACTCTGCTCAAGATTTTGAGGGTTTTGTTGGAACTTGAATTTGTCGAAACGAACAAACAACAACTTTTATGAAGAAAATGCACATTGCCATCTATGAATTTTAAGAATAACTAACTACTAACCTCGCCAACGTGATCAAATTTAAATTATTTATTTCCAAAAAGTGTTAACATGTAACTTGATTTGATTTTTATGAAATCTCATAGATGGCGCTGCTTCAAAATTTTCATTATACTACTAACATTAATTAAACTATGTTTCTCTGCCCAAGTTACTTAAATGGCGTAGTTTTTATAGTGTAAAGCTAGATAATAGCATGGCTTACTCAAAAACAACATTTAAATATGCGTCGTTAGATTACACGCTGTGACAGAATACGTAGGTAAGAAAAATAAAGATTCACAGCTCCTCCCCCGTAGGTGATAGCGTGATAATATGTTTCCAGAGTTATATTATGGTTTACTAAATAAATAACATGTCATTTTGTGCATTCAATTATTTTGTGCATTAAATTACGAACAAAAACCTTTTAAAATCAATATTGCTTACCTCCTATAACATACGGCGTGATAATATGTAGCCTAAAGCCTTCCTTGGTTTACAAAGAACATTTTTGCTGAATTTCAAGTCAATCTATCCAGTAGTTTTGGCGTGAAGCCGTACCATACACACAGACAAACAGACAAACAGACAAACAGACAAAAATTCTAAAAAGTCACTTTTTGTCATCAGTTACGTTTTTCTAACAAAAGCCACTTATTTTTTCTCGAAAATTCTCAATGTACAGTTTTTCTTTCGTTACTGTTTTATTATATGTATAGATGACTGCCATTTGACGTAAAACAATTGAAATCATTGTCACAATCTGATTGTTTGACGTTCTGTGAAACTACAAGGTTCGGAACGAGTGCACTGATCTTAAAACAGTCATAAGTGACCATAGATGGTACTTACTACCAAGTCTGTCTGCTTTGTAGACAGGCCATTGAGCCTCTTGGCTGTTTACGACACTTTCTGGTCAATTTATCATATAAACACCGCAAACTAATTGTGCTAGCATTTACTACGCCTAGCGAAAACCGTGATTATCACTAGACTCCCGACTTCAAGCACTCGGTCTTTGAAAAGTATGGCCTATCAGTCCTGCACCCTAATTGCTTATTACACTATCTATCATATTCTGAATCATTTTGAAGGATATTGCTAATCCATTGCTTCATATTTTCGAAAAATTGGCCTGCTCCACAACGTAAATAACGCAATGAATGTTGTTGAACTGTCAAATTGACAGCCATTACTACTGTAAGTTAGTGTGTTACACAATTACCCCGCAGATGTATGCGGTCAATAGAAATGTATGACTCGTCTAATCCCATTTCATCTTTTAAAACCTATAGGTAATGTATTTCGCGGCACTTTTTTATGGTACTATTATAATAATATTATAAAAAAACATCCAATATGAGTAAAATTTTTTATGACCACGACATTTTCTAATGTAAATGAGCCATCAAAGTCATTTTCTCCCGGGAGTTATATCCTACGCTATAAAATAAAGCGCGTTACTCACAGAAAAGTTGAATAAAAGTTAATACACGAATGTAATATAAGCTTGCGAGTCGAGTGTGAGATGTCGCCGTCAGTCGGCGTTAACCCCGGGGCGCTGATAAACGAGTGTGCGAGTTACGACTATATTGTGCCACTTAATTATACAGAGTTACATGTGTGCTATGCTTAATATTCGTATTTGTACTATACATTTTATAGGAGTACCTATATGTGTCACCGTGTAACTATGAACATCGTTAGTTTATAATATATCTTATGAGATTATAAACTATCGAAAAATTGTGAACTGCAACAAACCCTTTACAATTTTTTTAAAGAATTTTCTCGCCTGCTGATCGAGACTTAACGTGACTAGAGGGCTGGCCAAAGAATTAGCGTTGCCATTCAACGTGGCAATGCTGCCAGTCTTCTGGACACGTTTCCGGGTGACAGCGATACGAACGAGTACTTCAACGCCTTTTTGTTTTTGTAATTATTTATATACTTAGTTAGTCGTTTAATTTAGTTCCTTATGATATACAATTTCATTATTTTAGATAGATTATAATTGGGTCCATGGCAAACCGAAAAATTGTGAAATTGTAACAAACTTGCATGCGTCGGATCGCACCTTCCGCTAATACTTATCAGACAAGCAGTCACTTGTCTGTTGACAAACTTGTAAATAGCGCTCGTTGGTCGCTGCCTCGGTACCGTTCGCTCCGCTCACTCGACTTGGGCGCTTTTGGTGACAGTTCTAACCTAACCTATCCCATTTCATCGTGGTGCCCTGGCTTAGTTACTGCGACCAATTCGGCTACCGCCAAGACCGACAAATCAGGGACGGTTTACAATTTTACGGGTGATCAAATCTGACAGATTTCGAACCTGTCGGTAAGTGCTGATTCGTTAACAATTTGACCGCTATAAGAATAAAAAAGTAATCAAAAACCAAAAATTAGATAGAATGCAATGCTTACTTCACATAAGACACATTACATTACACAATACACATATACCCATATATCACATTACATTTTATTTTGTTACCTATAGTACCTACGAATCATTTAATCTAACTTGGTTTCCGTACGTCCTTTTCGGGTAACCACTGAAAATCAGCGCTGTGCTGTTGATCCTATGGCACACCATCCTGCTGAGTGGAAGGCTTCTTTTTACTGTCATGACGTGCAGCGGTCGACTATTTCTGTTTTGTGCTGGTGACTATAGATCTATTATGTTTTTATTTTTATGCTTTTTTCATCATCATTCTCCTGCCCTTATCCCAATTCATTTGGGGTCAGCGCAACATGTCTTTTTCTTCCACACTTCTCTATTAGTCGTCATCTCGGTAGTCACCCCCTTTCTAACCATATCAACATTCACACATTCCATCCATCGTTTCTTTGGTCTTCCCCTACTCTTATAGCTATCGACATTCATACTCAAAACTCTCCTCACAACATTTTCCTCATTTCTCCGTAACACATGCCCATACCATGACAACCGATTTTTATGCTTTATTATTAGAGTTAATTATCTTTTTGTATGCTCGTGACAAAAATCTATTATTCTTTTTTTCTTTATTTTATAAGTGTTTACGTGAGATTGTCACGACAATGGACCGGCAGTACCTACATTAACCATTCATTCATCCTCTCACACAAATATGAAACCGAAACCTACAAACCAGATACAATAACTCTGATTTATAACATCTGTGTCTAGTAAAGGATTTAATCAAAAAAGAACCAGCATCTGTCAGAGCTATTAAAACGGTGAAAGCTTTAATATCAAAGCACATTACGCTGAGGTTATTGCAATAAGTCTCGTGACATACGGGTGAATTGGAAAATGATCACGATTAGGTAGATTTTGTGTTTTTTGTTAGTTTGTGTAATAGGCTCGCATTTTTTCACTATTGATAAAGTGGTCTTCATACATAGTCAGCGAGTGTTGCACGCAATCTATTTACTGGAGAGCTTGACATGTAACTAAGTGTTTCTGTGTCGGCACCGGCTGTCGCTGAAAACTAGCGCTGGGGCTCTGTCTTGCATAGGGTCGCAGCATAATGCTGAGCGATAGACGTTTTGCGTGGATGTGACGCATGTCAACCATTTCTTATTGTTTTTGTCTTTATTTGTTTTTATGTTCTTTTTTATGTCATGTTTACCGCAAATAAACGTATTTTCTTTCTTTCTCGGTTTCCATAAGCTGCATGCGGAACCATAGTTCAATATTAGGGTTCCACTGGCAAGTTTTGCAGCATGCAATGTTCATCGATTGTCTGCTCAAACAAAACCTCATCATCTGCCTAGCCTTTTCCCAACTATGTTGGGGTCGGCTTTCAGTCTAACCGGGTGAAGACTGCCTATCTGACCTCCACAATCCAATAACTGGATAATACGATACCCATTGGTAAGACTGCATGTCATACTTGGTACTGGCTGTCATACATTTTGACAACACGGTTGGCGCAGTGGTTAAGCGATTGACTACTGCGCTGCGTATCGCGGGTTCGATTTTCGCACGTAACAAATATTTGTATGACCTACAATTAGTTGTTCCGGGTCTGGCTGTTTGTGTATGTGAGTTTAAATGTTTGTAAACGCACCCACGATACAGTAGAAATTCCTAGGGGTCTACTCCGAAGTAGTAACGGCCGAATATTCGCCCGTTTCCTGCTACGAAGTTACTATTTGGTTCGGTCGTTTCCGATCCTACCTCCTACACTCTTTCGAATATTGACTATGGTCCCCACCCAACTGAGCCGATCCAAACTTTTTGCACATTTTTCAATAATATTCGGTTCGGCCATGTGTCGGTCCGATCCGAACACACTTTGCACTTCGGAGTAGCGCCCCCAGTGTGGGGCAACATTTAAAAAAAAAATACTTTCGGGCTTCTGACGACCCGTAACGACTGTCAAAGATCCACGAATGACAGCCGGGACCAGCATATGGTGCTTTCCGAGGCACGGCGGGCTCTTGGTATGTTTCTTTACGTACCTTTCTTTCAGTAATCACATCACATTGCTATGAGCATTAGGGTTAAAGTGGTACCCTAAACTTAATGGTTAATAACTTAGTGGTTTTATAAAAAATGAGCTTACTTAAAATTTTGATGTACAGAGCCAGCACATCATGCTACTACAATCTGTCAAATTTCTTTAATAGATTTTCAACTTTATCGCTAAAGCAAAAAGGTTCAAGGTTGATTGGGAAAATTTGACAGTTTCGGGTAGCTTGACCTGCTGGCGTCTGTCAATCATAAATTATAATCATTGTCATTGCATACTTAACTATGTTAGTGTTCCTTTTTGTGTTGTGTAGGTACGTAGGTACTTTAATAGCAAAGATTTTGCGCTGAATAAAGAAAACCAAACTCCGTCTTATAAAAATAAAGCAAAATCTCATAGTTTGGAATTCACTTTATTTATTGAAACCCCTTGGGAGGTCGGAAGCACGTAGTGGTCACTTGCACGCTGCCGTGCGCTGCAAGAGTGTTGGGGAGACGACTTTGTTTCCCTCGAGATATGGAAATAACAGGCTAGGACACAGGTGCCTTCCACTGGAGACTTCAAAGCCTTCTTTATGTGCTATTCTTGTGTGCTGGGTGGTGTGAGGTTTTTCTTCGTGAGAGTCCTAAGTACTCAGACTTCCTTGGATGGAATTTAGGTTCTATAAATTATGCGATTTTTTTTTTTTGTTACAAAACCATTGATAAGCCTACGAGGCTGAAACGGGACTGAAAGAAAGAAAGAAAAAAAAAATTCTACACAAACAAAACGCACAGTTACAAATAAAAAAAAAATAATAATAAAAGACTCGTAGTCAAGCATAAAAATGTTGACACTTCTGTCTATTGCTTGATGTCAAGGCCAAGAACCAATGACAACTCACATTAATTGTCAATTTGACATTTACAATACAACAAGACGATATTGGCGGATGGCCACAAAACAATAACAAGAAAATAATCATAACAAAAACAAAAAATGCGAATTGCAGAGTGGCGAAATAACTAGTATCGCTAGCCGTGCGTCGCATCTGTGCAAGAACAGGTCGTTGCTCAGCAAAAATGCTGTGACTTCGGACGAACCTATCATCAACAGCGGACTGGGCGGACAGATGCGCCAGGATCGTCACACTCCTGGCTCCTGTAACACAGGTGTTGTTACCTAGCGCAGGAGTCAGGTCTTCACTTTGTTTGTACACATTTTTATGGCACTAAATTATAATTTATTTACAGTAGGTGCCTAAAGGCAGGGCTCGTCACGGAGGCAATCAAATTAGAAACGCTGGCGTGACAAATTGGACTAGTTCCTGTCCGATTGACTGGAGAACACACTGGAAAAGTATGAGGAAGATCATATAGCTCAGCAGTGGGATAGCAATTATTAATTAAAAAAAAAAATATACTTTGCTTGATTTTATTTTTTTATACATGGGATTTATACATACCTGGCGAAATATGGGTGAGTGTGTGGGTGTGGGTTGGTACACGTCTGCCTGAGACTTTGGGGATTACAGGCCTGATGTTCAGTATACTATTGTAGTCTTTGCTGATGTTAAATATAACAATCTATATACTACTTTACTTTAAAAAGCGATAAAAAAATTACCAAAAATGTCACCGCAGTAAAAATTTAATCAAACAAAGCCGCAGGAGACCATGCTATCCGATCTCAACAACAATGTGTATTCAATATCACGCACGGCTATCAAACGTTACGTGGAAACTGACCGATTAAACAACGCTTAAACCCCATTGATAGCTTGCCGATCAATTCTCGCCGTTATCGCCCAAACAATAAAGCGCAGTACAAAAATAAGGGCTGGTTATAACCGCCGGATAGAAATTATTGCCCGAAAAAATATTGCGTGCGGCCAAAATTATTGCGCTGTCATGGTTATAAAGGAGAGAATTTATGTTTAATGCTTAGATTTTGGACGATGGCGTCCTTAACTTAATAAAAACTGTGAATCTGTGAGGTTAAGCGGTGGCTGCTGCGATGAGACCAGGGATGGGTGACCATTTCCCTTCAGGCCATATAGACCACGTTTTATCAACAGTTCCAAATAGACACTGTAGCGGTATCTACAACGCCACATGCGAACAACGCGTCATACTGACGTCACGCAAATCCTGGACCTCGCAAGCAGAGTTTACCGTGCAATTAGCATAGATACAATTTCCCAACATCAATCATTGGCCAATGCCCGCCAGACACAACACCCGTCTGGTCGGAAGATCCTCCCTTTTCTATGGAGGTTGAGTGAACTTTACTCCCTGTTCCTCATGCCTCTAACGATACTAAGGTTCCATTGCGATTATGTCGTCCGGTGTGTCAGATTTAGGTTATGAGTCAGGAATTAAGTTGTCGAAGGAAGTAAGTGTAGGTCAGAAGGGAAATTTTAAGAACGTTCACAGTCTGACCTCAGTCTCAATCTGACTATATTTATACACCACGTTCTTGTTAGTCAGGATGTCAACACCCGTTGTCAAGGTCAAAGCATTTATTTAAATTATACTATTGACAAGGACTTTTGAATTGTCAAGGACTTGGTCAGTAATTAGTCAGAAAGTTGAACCTAGTTGTTAGAAAAATGCCAAGCAAATGATGATAATAAAACTTACCTATCTAACCTATTCACACTGCTGGGACTCAGGCCGTTATTCACCACGTGGGTTATTCAAATTCTTGATTCTAGAAGGCCAATTCTCGTAATTTAAAACGTTCAAAATCTAGTCGCAGTCTCATCTCGGCGACAAACAAATGTCAAAAACTTGTCAAAATGTAGGGAAATTAGATGTAATTTTTGACAGATTGAGACTGAGATCAGACTGTGAACGTTCTTAAAATTACGAGAATTACCCCTCAGACTTTGAACGTTCTTAACATTACGAGAATTGCCCTTCTGGAATGTTCTAGAATCAAGAATTTGAGATTTGCTCATTCTTGATACAATAATGTTCATTATTAAATCCATTTAAGTAAATTACGATGTTCTTTAAACCCATTTGAGTAAATGAAGAAAGAAGCGTTGTTAACATCGAAAAAGAAGGATTAAAGTAAATGTTTATACGATAGGATAGTCGACCTCATATTTGCTTTACCACTTTTGACAACATAATAGACAATCGCGCTTGTATTTCTCGAAAGGTTTGGCAGAGGTGTACCTTTAGTACACCCACATTTCACCATTTATGTTTAAGTCCCCATGTAACAGTGGGTGAGCCTATTGCTATCAACTGGGCACAAATCGAAATTTCCAACAGAAATTACAGATCAAGTCGAAGGACCTCAGCAGTAGCGCTTGCGAGCGCGAAACCTACGAGGCAGGCATTTTTGACAATCCTACTAATATTATAAACGTGAAAGTTTTTACAGATGGATGGATGGATGGATGGACGGATAGATGGATGCACGGATGGGTGAATGGATGGATGGATGGATGGATGTTTGTTACTCTTTCACGCTAAAATGATTCAACGGATTTTGATGAAATTCGGCACACAGATAGTTTATAACCAGGATTAACACATAGGATTTTTATCTCGTTATTCCCACAGGATCGAAACTTATGCGGGTGAAACCGCGGGGCGCAGCTAGTTCTCTATAAATAGAAACTTCACTAAGGTTGAAACTACTTAATTGTCACAAAGACAAAATAATCATCATGATCATCATCCACACCCACTGCTGGGCATAGGCCTCTCTGTTCTTGTGCCAATCCCCACACTCCTGTGCCAGCACTCCTCATCCAGGTTTTGCTCTTAATGGCAACAATATCGTCTGCATATCTCACCATCCCACGACCGACATCTCATCTTTCAGCCCTTGGACGCCACTCTGTCACAGCCTTACTCCACCTGTCATCACTGCGCCTTGCCAGGTGTCCTGCCCAACTCCATTTGAGTTCCATAATACGTGTTCCGATATCGAAAACCTTCGTACGCCTTCGTATCTCGACGTTTGAAACTCGGTCTATTAGCCTGATGCCAAGCATTATGGAACGCTCCATGGCTCTCTGTGCACATAGAAAAATAATCGTACCTTTTTATGACATTCAACCTTAGGGTGATAAACCAATTACGAGGTTGACTATTCAAACAAATATGACTTAATAAACTAGAGGTTTTCTACCGAGAAAATGAACTCTCTTTATGGCTGTAGTATATTATTTTTGATAGTTTCTTTAACATCTCTTGCTATCTGCGTTCTGTTTTAGTATTATCTATCTATACCTATCTATCTATATATATATAAAAATGAAACCCGTTTTCCGTTGTCACGACATAACATGAAAACGGCTTGACCGATTTGGCTGATTTTTTTTTGTAGTTTTCTAATACTCTGTAAAAGGTTCTTACGGAAAAAAAAATTAAGAAAGTTGCTTCACGCGGACGAAGTCGCGGGCAGAAGCTACTACTTCATAAAGATGATAGTTATTTTACATTGTGATTTTTTGCTGTATGTTTTGATTAATGTTTAGAATTTTAATTTAATATTCTTATTATAATCAAGTCAACCTATCGTCGTCCACTGCTGGACATAGGCCTCTACTATGCTGCGCCACAACAGTCTGTCCTCCGCCTTCTGCAACCACTTTGTCCCAGCCACCTTATTGGGGTTGTCTGCCTACCATACGCTTGCCGATACGCGGTGTCCATTCCAGGACTCGTCTGCTCTACCAGTCATTGTATTATAATGTTTTGTGGCCATCTGCCAATATCGTCTTGAATTGTCAATGTTAATGTCAATTTATTAATGAGAGTTGTCATTGGACCCTGGCCTTGACATCAAGCATTAGACAATTTTTTATGCTTGAGTACGAGTCTTTTGACTATGTGTATGTTATGTCTTTTTTTATTATTAATATTTTTTATTTGTAATTGTGCGTTTTGTTTGTGCAGAATAAATTATTTTTCTTTGTTTCTTTTCTATTTCTTTCTTTCTTTCATCGGTCCTTCGGCAAAATACAAACAGTAGAAAAAGGAACTTTCTTATTAAAAACTAAAATGAAAATCTATATACATATAATAAAATTGTAGAAAAGTGGTGTCTGTACAATGGAAATATATTAAAAAAAAGTAGCAGGGGTTGTTGTTATATCGATACCGAACCCGAAATTGTAATTAATTTTTTTTTTGTCTGTTTGTCTGTTTGTCTGTTTGTCTGTTTGTTTGTGCACGCTAATATCAGAAACGGCCTATTTGATTTATATGCGGTTTTCACTAATATATTGTAGTAAGCTTCACTTAACAGTTAGTGTTTATTTCATGTCAATCGGTTCATAAATAAAAAAGTTATGTCAATTTAAAGAATCACGGCGAACATTTGTTAAGGTATTCTATCAGAGTACGTACAGGCCTCGCGCCTGTGCGTCTATGGCTATATAAAGCGCGCTGAGAGCAGCGCCGCTGCCCCCCATCAGAGCAGGAGTCCCCCAGGGCTCCGTACTCGCCCCTCTCTTATTTACGCTGTTCACTAGCGACATCCCTAAAGATGCTAAGTCCCAATTGGCTCTGTGCGCAGACGACACAGCCATCTATTACACTGGTCACAGCCATATCCAACTACGACTTCGTCTCCAAACCGCAGTCAATAAGTTGGCTGCTTGGTTCAGGAAATGGCGAATCGAAGTCAACACCGATAAGAGTCAAGCGGTGCTCTATTCGAGACCCAGACGACAACCCACCCCCCCTCCACCAATCACCATGTTCGGCAAGCCGATCCCTTGGGAAAAGCGAGCCAAATACCTTTGTTTTATTCTTCTCCTTCTCCTCACCTTCTCAGAGCACATAAAGACGGTCCGTTCGCGCGCCTCTTTCGCTCTAGGCTGCCTTCATTCCGTCCTCAATGAACGCAGCAAGCTGTCACTCAAGTGCAAAAAGCGCCTGTACACAGCATGCATCCGTCCCATAATGACTTACGCTTGCGTAGTCTTCGCTCACGCAAAGCCCCGTCACATCCATAGGATGCAAACCCTGCAGAACCGATTTTTCCGCAAGGCCACAAATTCCCCTTGGTTCGTTAGCAATGAGATCCTCCATGTTGATCTCAAGATCCCCACTATCCAGCAGTTCATGAAACGCCTCTCCAAGCGTTTCTTTGCCACAGCCGCTAATCACCCCAACCCTCTGGTGGTCGCGGCCGCCAACTACACCCCCTCCAAACTCAGTAAAATTCGCCGTCCAAGGCATGTTCTCGACGACCCCGATGACCCCATAACCCTCCTCCAGGAGAGCGATAGGGCAACCAGTACAGTATACAAACACAAATTACCGACATTCCGACCTCACCGCCGAGGTCCCTCGCGACGCCCCCAAGTAAATTCTCCCCCCTGACCCTTACCCGCTGAAGTGCCAGCCCGCGTCGTAGCTGAGCCTGTAGCTTTAAATTCCCCGACTGAGACCTCTGAGTTTGTTTCGGCCTTTCCTCTCAGAGATAGTCCTAGGAAACGCCGCGCTCATCAAAGCATTAATACTACTAATTCGATCCAGCCTGTCCCCTTGCTGCCCTCTCCCAGCGACGCCCTAAGCCAAGGTTCGTACCCCACAGGGGGTGCCTTTAGCGTGCAGTCGCTTAGTCTAAGTCGCTTAGTTTATTCTAGATATAGCCCTGGCTGGAGGCTTTAAGAATTCCTTAGGCAACCACAGGATAGTCCGGTTAAGTAGGTACGGCCTCTCAAGGAAAAAAAAAACTGACTGCATATTTCATTTATTTATATTTTAGGGTTTGTAGGTTAAGTTCTTTTTCTTAATTTTCTTTAAAATAATTGTTTACGATAGTACGTGTTTACTAAATAACTGTGTGTTAAGTAGTAAGTACTATTTTATTGTAAGAATGCCTCGAAGAAGATCCAACCTCTCCCAATGTAGCAAAAATGCTAAAAGGATGAGATTAGTTCGATCACAGGAATCTGAAGAAGGTCGTGAGGCAAGGCTTTCTGCAACTCGGGAACATCAGGCTAGGTTTCGTGCTGCAGAAACTTCGACTCAGCGAGAATCTCGACTGAGTTCAAATCGTTCTCGAATGATGACAACTCGAAATAGGGAAAACGGGGAACAACGAAAGGCACGTTTATCTGTCGATCGCGAAGCTCACGCGCTATCGCGTGAGTCTGAGACTTCTGCGAACCCCTAATGATTCTTAGAAATTTAAGCCCCCCAAAACTTTGCAATGGTACCAGGTTAAAAGTGACCAATTTACAACGAAATCTGATAGAAGCAGAGATTTTAACAGGGTGTGGAAAAGGTGAAAGTGTTTTCATTCCTCAGATTCCTCTCATTCCAAACAATTTTCCATTTAGTTTTAAACGAGTCCAGTTTCCAGTCAGCCTATGTTTTGCGATGACAATTAATAAAGCAGATCTAAGTATCAGCTGTTTCTCGCACGGTCAGTTGTATGTGGTTCTGTCACGGGTTAGCAATCCTAGGAGCCTGTATGCTTTCATCCCCGATGGCCATACGTCAAATATCGTATACAGAGAAGCATTACTGTAAAGTAAATTTTTTGCTACCCAAACGACGGTATATGTAATTCAAAATATGCTGCCCGAAAAGTCACTATTCCACGCGGACGAAGTCGCGGGCACAGCTAGTAATAAATATATTCGTCGCTGTTAAGTTTGCTTAAAGATTATTATTATCTTCATTTGTTTTAGAAGTGTGGAGAAGAAAACCTAAGTGTTGTCTAAATAATTCACTTCTAAGCTAGCGGGGACCATTTGATTGTTTATCCCGAGGCAATTCTATTAAAATAAATAAAACTATTGACGTAGTGGTTAAGCGATTGACTGCTGCACTGCGTGTCACGGGTTCGATTGCCGCACTGAACAAATATTTGTATGGCCTACAAGTAGTTCTTCCGGGTCTGACTGTTTGTGTATGTGAGCTTAAATGTTTGTAAACGCACCTATGATACAGGAGAAATTCCTAGTGTGGGGCAACGTTTCTTTAAAAGAAAAAGAAAAAATATAAATACGCTTTTATCTTATGTAGATTCAATTAATTTGACGGTTTTTGCTTTATTAAACTATAGCTTCTGCCTGCGACTTTGTTCGCGTCAAATTTCATCGGCTACCTGCACTATTACTTCATTTTTGCTTAGCGTAATTTCTGTCATTTTTTCTTTTATGCTCGGCTCCTAAGGCTCTTAGCGTGATGTTAAATACTTTATAGCCTCCCCCGAGAGTTTGGCTATCAAATGCAAAAAGAATTTTTATAATCCGACTGGAAGTTCCGGAGATTAGCGCGTTCAAACAAACAAACTCTTCAGCTTTATTATTACTACTACTACTATAGATACCTACTATAGATAGATTAATCCAATGCTTGCAGTCTCAGTGTGAAATAACGAAGTCATCATCATCATCATCTGCCTAGCCTTTTGCCAACTATATTGGGGTCGGCTTCCAGTCTAACCGGATGCAGCTGAATACCAGTATTTTACATGGAGCGACTGCCTATCTGATCTCCACAACCCAGTTACTGGGTAATACGATACCCCTTGGTAAGACTGCTTTCCGAGGCATGGAGGGGTCTCGGTATGTAAAGATGGTCACCCATCCACAAACCAACCGCGGAAAGCGTAGCTTAACCTGAAACAACGAAGTAAGTGTAAATATTATTTATTCAATTATGATTTTGCGTTTGGTCTGCAAAGTAATATCTTATTTTTATTTTGAAATCACCGCACACCATTTATTTTTGTCTAGCCTAAATGTCGACTGGAGTTTAAAATTATACAAAATAAAACTTCTTATTTAAGTAATTAAATAAAGGGTTGAAAATCATTAAGCTGACGCGAATCCGGCTCGGGACAAACAATCGATTATTTAATAAAATAAAATAATTTTAATTTAATATAATAATTTTATTTTAATTTCAGATATCAAGGATATATACGTAAGTACAGTCACAAGCACCAATATGTCAACACTTGGCAACTTTAAATTGCGATTTTTTCGTGAAATAACGAATGCAACGTTGAAATGCGACACATTACATAAACCTATGGGTTCGAAAATGCTATGTTCGTAACAACATAAAATTTCATTAAAAAATAAAGGAGTAAATCGCTTTTGAATAAAGCCGAGTGTATACATACTTTTACTCGTGACTGTACATCATGCATAACAATATTACACAAACGAAAATAAAAATAATAATTAAAATGTAGATTAAAATAGTAATCAAAAATAAAATAAAACTAAAATGTAAATCAAAATTATAACTAAATAACTGTTTTAACAAGGGATCTCCACAGCGGAGATGACACCCTGCCAGCCACAATCTTTAAGATTATAAATAAGTAAATAAAATAAAAAGCATTTATTTCGGGTAACCCAAAAGCACCTATACAGCAACCAGAATACATAAATATACATACACACACATAAGACAAATGTTATCGGACACAGTTAGCAACATGCCTGCTACAGCAATGTCCGATATACGGGCAGTCAAATCTTCCGGCAATCATCGCCAGAGCTGGGGGTCTACTCCGAAGTAGTATCGGCCGAATATTCGGCTGTTTCCTGCTACGAAGTTACTATTTGGTTCGGTCGGTTCCGATCCTACACTCCTACACTCTTTCGAATATTGACTATGGTCCCGACCCAACTGAGCCGACCCGAACTTTTTTCCCATTTTTCCATAATATTCGATTTTGTCATTTGTCGGTCCGATCCGAACATTCGCACTTTGCACTTCGGAGTAGGCCCCCTGTATTGGAGCTGTTCCGCACCCTGCGCACCAAGGATGCGCACCGCTTGCGCATGGTGGTGTGGAAACAGTCAGTGCGCGCTTCCGCAAACATGCTCGAGGCACTGCAGAAACGGGGCAGCCCCAACACCGCCCTGAACGCGTTATTGTACTGGACACGGAGGGCACTGTAAGCCGCTCGTGTGTAGGAAACCCATAGGCTGCACGTGTATAAAGTGGTGCAAAAAGCTTTAAAAAGCTTCAATGACGAGGAAGTCCCACGAGTTTCGCACCCGTTTTTCCAAAGCGAATTTCGTCCCAAAGTCCGCACGAGATTCCGCAAAAATATTTTTGCCATTTATTTCTATCACGTTTTGACTGTCAATTTGGAACTCAAAGATACGATCTTCTAACAAAGCGTACCGTTGTCATTGTAGATTACATAATTATTAATGCGTAGGTACTACGTACATAATTGTTATTTCACTCGGGAAATTCGTTTGCGCTGAATCATCTCAATCAATCAAGCTATGTAGCGAGGGGAGAATGTGATGTCCATACAATCGGGTTTCTTAGGACTTTTCCTGATATTTTGCTTTCCTTTTAGTCTTTCAGGAGTCCAACTCAGATTGGTCCTTGGCACCTTTGGACACAGAGAGGTGGAAAACGAGTAAGAATGCCTTTGCCGAACAGTGGGACATTGATGGCTAATTAAAAATAAAAAAGTCTTGCAGAATCTGTACAAATATAAAGGAAGAAAGGTAAATGTTTTATTTAGGATATGCACAAGAAATACAAACAGTAAAAAAAGCGTAGGTACATATAAACACATAACAACAATATTTTGTAACTAAACGTAACTTTTATTAATTTAGTTATTGGTAAACAAGTCATATGTATTAAGAACTAGCTGCACCCCACGGTTTCACCCGCATAAGTTTCGATCCCGTAGGAATATCGGGATAAAAAGTATCCTATATGTTAATCCTGGTTATAAACCATATGTGTGCCAAATTTCATCCAAATCCGTTCATTAGTTTTGAGTGAAAGTGTAACAAACATCCATCCATCGATCCACCCATACACACGTTTAAAATATTAGTTTATAACCAGAATTAACATATAGGATACTTTTTATCCCGATATTCCCACGGGATCGAAACTGATGCGGGTGAAACCGCGGGGCGCAGCTAGTATTGAATAAAACATTTAAGTACACAATAACATTCATTATTACTAGCGGTAGTAAAATAACCGATCGCAATAATATAATTTAAAATGAAACCATATCGTATTATCCAGTGTATTGTATAAACAGTGGATGATATTGATATAGAATACAAATAGAAATGATTGGAACAACCCACTAACGATGGTTCACGCGGATATAAAGCGTATGTCACGCGAAATATGAGGGGGTATTGTTTATTTTTGCTACCTACTGATATTTTTAAATGATGACATACGTAACATCACGCCTGGTTTCCGTGAAGGCATCGGCAGAGGTGTAGTTAAAGTGCACCCACATTTCACCAGTCAAGTTTAAGTCCTATGTACATAATCAATCATTTCTAGCATATTGGTGGGTACGAGTAATACGCCTTGGTAAGACTGGTTGTCAGACTTTCGGGCTTCGACAAACGGTAACGACTGTCAAAGATCCACGAATGACAGCCAGTATCAACGTCTTAACGTTCTTTTCGAGGCACGGAGAAAAGATGGTCACCCATCCACGGACTAACCGTGGTAAGCGTGGCTTAACCTGATCGGACCGTGCGCCTGTTATTACTTAACCACAAGCCCCTCTCAAACCATATCGCCCGTTATAAATTTTAATAATTTTAAACAATCACTGTTTTAATTACATAATTGCTTCGAGGTGCCTGTGTGTCCCGGTCATGCGATGCATGTAACTTCTAAACGACAAAGATTCGTGATTACAGTGTACACTAGCTTTTAGTTATCGTTGCGTGTCTGAACGTTCCACTTGATGTGTTTGCGTTTGAAGAAAAAAGGCAAGAAAAAGTTTTGAACGATGTAGGTCGGTTGTGAAAAAAGTAGGCATTAGATCAATAGAACTGGCCCGTGTTTGTTTATTTAGTTCTTTCATGATGCATGGTTGTTCTAAGGGTCAGTCAATTATACTGCTTTGTAATGCGCGCGAATGCCGTTGACAGCAGGGCCCGTATTCCCGTAATTTAAAACGTTCAAAAATCTAGTCGCAGTCTCATCTCAGCGACAAACAAATGTTAAAAACTTGTCAAAATGTAGGAAAATTAGAAGTATTTTTGACAGATTGAGACTGAGATCAGACTGTGAACGGTCTTAAAATTACGAGAATTACCCCTCAGGTGTTATGTGAAATGTCAATTTGTATTAAAAAAACAAGATGGCGGCGTTCGTTCCAGTTTTGGCCACGAGACAAAATAACTTTATAGCGCTATTTCTGATTATGAGGATAAATGTAGCGTTACTTGCAGATACAGAAAAATAACAATAGTTGTAGTTTCTATCAGTAAAATTATTATGTTACAAACACAACCTGACAAAAATGCCCAAAAGCTCCATGTGGCCAAAAATTATCCAGATACTTTTACCCGTGACTTTCATGTCCATTCACAATTTTTTCACTCGATTTCCTGCAACACTAGGATATCGTGGGGCACCCGGCTGGCGCAATGTTCCTTTCGCTTTTGCACACGACAAATGAGAGCTAGATGAAAAAGTGTGCTTTTGTTAACAAAAGTGTCGAGGCGGTAAAAAATTTACACTTTTTCGGCCTTACTCTCATTCGCAAAGTGAGAAGAGTCAATCAACTATTGCAGTCCACTGCTGGACATAGGCCTCTCCCAAGCTGCGCCACAACACCCTGTCCTCCGCCTTCCGCATCCTTCCAGTCTGTCCCAGCTACTTTCTTTAGGTGGTCCGTCTATCTAGCTGGGCGGCGTCCCACACTACGCTTGCTGATACGCGGTCTCCACTCCAGAACTCGTCTGCTCCACCGACCATCGGTCCTTCGACGAACAGTGCGAAGAGGATCTTCGTTCCAAAAATTGTCCCAAACTTTCCTGAAACCATATCCACACTATCCAAGTCGCGTGCCGACCTTGCCTTCTATTCACAATTCCCTTCGATGCCTACCAATATCTCTGTGCATTATAACCAAGTCACGACATCGCAACCTTTTGTGCCTAACGTGCCTAATATCATGAAGTTTAAACAAAATTAAGTGACGTATTAATGGCTTTGAGAACTTGGAATATTTTGCGAGTCACGTCCCTTTGTGTGTCAATCATGTGTGTGTAGTTTGACAATGTACGGGAGCTCGCTTGATTGAGTTGCAGACTGTTCGACACTTCACGTGACTAGAGGGTTGGCTCGTTCTTTCACTGAATAACTAGCATTGCCATTTAACGTGGCATTGCTGGCAGTCTTCTGGGCAAGATTCTGGATGGCAGCGATGTGGACGAGTATTTTGACGCCTAAGTGCCTGTTTGTTTGTTTTTTTATTTATTTTTATAGTTCATTATTTTATTTAATCTCTCGTGTAAATAGTTAGTAGTATAAGTTAATTTGAAAATGTTTTGAGTTGCTTCAAGTCCCTACTTGGTTCATCATAATGGCTTGCCCCTACCATAATTTATTTGGGATCGTCGCAGCATACTACCTACTTTCATAAAGAACTACATCTCTATTAGAAATTATCCAAGTTTAAGTTTCTTTCTAACCATAATATCTTCTTTTTTTCTGAAATCCTTGCATCGTTTCTCCGTCCTCACTCCAAGTACTCTTATAGCCAGCTACATTAATTACAACTAAACAAAAACTTTTCCTATTGAATTTTGTTGTTGACTTTTTAATTTTGCTTCCACAAAATTAATTGTAATGCCATTTGTGCCAATGCCACAAAACAAGTGCGCAATTCTACAAAGTTATTTAATTATAGAAAAAAATTTCACTGCAACTTTAAATGTAAGGTTTTACAACTGTGTGGTTTGTGGTACACGCCCTTGTAAGATTTACAAATTTGTAAACTGTAATTGTAAAGTTTTACGATATAGGACCCAGGTACTACAAGTCACTTGTAAATACCTACATAGTAGAGATGTATGAGCAGAGCAATGTTACAACAGGTATCAATTTAGCAAATTGGCACTGGATTCCAGGAAATTGATAACACGTTTGGCACATTTCCAGTGAGTAATCTTTTTGTTTTGACGTGTAAAAGAACATTGATTAAATTGCACTACGAAGTCTGACGCCATTTTATTTCCTGCCTGTTTGACATTCATTCATTCATATATTCGCGAAATCTGATTACTAACTTTTGAGCATTTTTTATTTTCAGTTTATCATTATTGGACATAATTGACTAATGTTAAAAAAGCGTAGATGAAACCTGAGGGCCAGGACAAAGTGACGCTGATGGATATCAGTGATAATGATGATGGAAAAGTAAAAAATGTTATGTTAATAGTTTTTATTGTCATACGAAACGCTTCGAAAGCCATTGCTTCTTGTGGGCCCTTTGGACTTAAAAATGGTGATGAAATGGCCAACATATGTACAATGAGCAAGCGTGTTGATATTATTATGTCTTCTTAGTCTCAGAAGAAATATATGCTTTGCAGTAAGACTGGCATGGCATCTGCAATAGCTGAGCGATACCACCGTCATCACCTCGATTCGGTGATACGAAATCCATAGTGCAGGCTAAAATAAAAGACGATGATACAGCAAATCAAGAAGTATTTTTACTTTCGCAATAATTAACAACGTACAATAATAATGACGTCGTAACGACTTGGACTCGTTCCTAACTAATTGGACAGAGAAGTCACAGCACAAGGAAGGGTGGAAGAATATAGGGCAGGCCTTTGCCCAACATTGGGACAATATAAGCTAACAGAAATAAAACTAATAATGTTCACGCACTACTTTCTAAGTTCGGGCAAACTGACAGTTTCTCGTAAGAGGAGTGGAGGTCTGCATCCGTTCGTTGCCTCACAAGACTAACTTACCTTTCAGGCACTTTCCTTCAAACGACTCTGCCTACGTGTTTATTTATTTATTAGGGATAAAAAACAGTAGTACAATCACATGTTATACACTATATATAAACTTAAAATAATAGCACTAATTGCACTACCAACACTATTATCCACTGATCCTAGTGATCAGTGGATAATATTGTTGTCTATAGTAGTCTTTAAGATTAACGCCCCCTCTAGCGAGAGTTTCACGGCGATTACCGTCATCTTACTATTTCAATAATCAATTGAGAGACTTTCATCGCTCAACTTTTATAATCTACGACATATATTTACAAGAACACCAATCAGCGTGTCTGAAGTAAGTAATGTTCTTATAACTATTGTGTTCCTGCAGTTACGTGCTCACGCGAGGCGGAGTTAATTAAAGGAAACAGCTCACAGCGTACACGGTAGACGTACGTCAGCGATCCATCACCGGACATGCACTGCGAACTCTTCTTCATTGGTCGTGGAAGAATTGTAGCTCAATATAGCAAGACGTAAATAATAAGGCGTAATAAATCTCTATTTTTGTTGTTATGAATTTTGGCTGATTCTATTAAAAAGTATGCTTGCCTAGATATTGACACCGTTATATTATATTTATGTGATTTACATAAACCTGGGAGGGGCAGTGGTGGCCTAGGATCGCCCCTTTTTTTTTTTTTGATGATGGGAAATCATCAAATGACCCCTCCCGCTCTGGGTGGAGCGGAAGGGAGTGTCAGACTCTTACTGACTAAAACCCACCCGTGTTCCTTCCTTAACCCTTTATGTTCCAGGGCAGCGGTAACCCTTTCGGACGATCCCGCTACCCTGGCAGGCTTCGGCCCTATCGGGCCCCGTCACTTATGCTGACATCTCTTTGAGGCGCACGTGGACCACATACACGCCGTCCGGCACGGGCCTGGTCCTGATTGGACGGAGAGCTACCCATTACTCTCCGCCCGCGCCCGCGTCTACGGTGGCCGGGAGTCGTCACGCGGCTCCCGACGCCCGGAGCGTCTCCCGCGGCGGCTGAGGCGTGAGGTCCGTTCCCTCGTCCACCCCGCCACCTCCTTCGCTAGCATGACTGCTTCGCAGAAGGAGGTGACTGCCTCCCACTCCCTCTCGCCCCGGACCATGGCTTGAACCAGAGCCCGACGCGAGAGGTCGCCACCGCTGCCAATCGCCTCTACGAGGACACGGCGGTGCTCTGCCCAAGCAGGGCAGACCTCCACCGTATGCTCCACCGTGTCCTCTGGGCGATCCTGACAGTGGTGACACCCGGGCGTCTCCTCCCGCCTGATGATGTGCAGGAACCTCCTAGTATCGGCCCTGACTTAAAGTCGTCAGTTCGATCCCAGGCAGGCACTTTACTTTGTGTATTTTAATTTTTGTCACCACTGCTCGTAAAAGTGTGACCACAAGTGACATGGGATGAGGGCAGGAAGATGATGACCACTGCTCTTAAAACGGTGAAGGAAAATATCGTGTGGAGACCGGCATGTAGTACAACCAAAAAATTCAAAGTGTGGTGGATAACGGCCCACTCCCTCTCAAGGAGAAGAAACCTGTGTCCCAGCAGTGGGGAAATTATAGGCTAATGATGATATAAACGAGCTTGAACGAACTGGCTGACGAAGTTACATCGTACAGATTCGTTTTGTTATTAAGCGACTTCAAAAAGAGGTGAAGGTTCTCAGTTTGTTAGAATCTTTAACCAAATTTGGTACGAAAACCTAAAAACGGGAAAAATAAAATAAAAGATCTTTCTGCGTCAGTCTTCTTAGTCAACCTACCATAATCAACGCAAGTTTCTCGAACAATGTGCTTTAACTTGAAGGTGTAAATTCACGTTAGTTGGAGGCCCTACCCAATGTACTGAAAACCACAATATTATGTATAATTTTATTCCGATTTGTTGTATTCCACTTAGCAACAACACACTAATCTACCCTTATAGAAAGAAGAAAGAAAGAAAGAAAAAGTATTTATTGCGACTCGTACAGGATCATAACTAAACTAAACACAGTTAAAAATAAAACAAATTGTATATATGTATAAGTAAAAAAAGGAAAAAAAAACAAAGTCCTATACGAGGCCAAAAGGCTCCTATCTCAGCATGATGCTTCGACATTTAAAAAATAAATGTCGTAGCGCTGGTATTCTGATAGGGCCCGCTGTGATGTCACGGGCAATCACAGTAATAAATAAAATAATAAAATAGATATAATATTATGTAAAATATTAGCAATAAAATAAATATTATTGATTTTTAATCCGTGCTAGACGTAACCTAATTACTTGTCAATGCCCCGAGTGTCAGACAGAAGCACTCTGTGGCATTGTTGTGACAAGTGAACGGTCGCATGCGCCGAAAATAAAAAACCGGCGAAAATCAATAAATAATACGCTATCAAAAGTACTCTTTGTACGCTATACATTACGGCTTATCAGAAATACTAAAACATATTTTCATTCCCACAAACTGAATAAGGATTTTCACATAAACATTATTAACCCCGTTGCCTCGGGCGCCTTTCTATCATCGGGTATTAAGAGATAAGCTCTGCCACGCATTGTGTTCAACGTGATAATCGTTTGTGACAACCCTAAAGCGTTCGACGGCTCGTATGTACCTCGTACACGCTCGTTTCGTGTCGCTGAAAGTATATTATTATTTGTATGGGTCTACCCATAGTAGGTACGTACTCTATTTTGAAATAGTAATTCATAGCTCTTACGGTTTGATTCCGGTTTGACAATAAACAGCTAAAATATAAAATGTTTACAAATAACAATAATATAGGCTCATAAGTAGTATTAACAATATTGCAGCCCACTACATTATCCGCATGTTAACAAAATTAAAATAAGGTAAAAAGTGCCACTAGATCTAACATTACTTACTCAGATATATAAAAAATAAATTGATTATTAAAATACAATACAATATAAAATATATAATATACGCCTAGATTTCAATGTATTGCTTAGTAATTGTGAATACGACAAACACCTTTTATAGTACATTTAGAAGGTGCCCATGGCGCGAAGAAAGAACAATGGCGAAATCTTAGCTGACTTTAATTTGAGCGTCTAAAAGTGACTTATATACGAAGGCAGTTCTATTATTTTTCTACGTTTTTCAAAGTATCACATTAACAAGTTAAGTCCAGATAAAAAAAAATATTTTAAATGAAAAGTTATTTGATTTTTTAATTGACTTTTAGTGTTGTGATTTTGTATTTATTTTGCCAAGTGAGAGTAAGTACAGCATTATTGTATTATAATCAGCTTTACTTTGTTATTGTAACAAAAAGAAAAATTGAAAGTAATTTATTTATTTTTACACTACAATATTTTTGTTAATTCATTTACTCCTAAATGAATTAACAAAAATATTGTGTAGTAAAAATAAATAAATTACTTTCAATTAATGACTGGCAAAAAAACTATTATCTCAAGTCAAAAAAAATATAACTTGGTTTGACAATTGTTGAACGGGACTGGCGTGACAACACTAATATGAGGTAAAATTAAGTCACGTCACGTAACCAGGAAGCAATATTATGTGTATATCGTCGGGGTCACAAAAAAAAAGAACCTATTGCATAACATTGTTGGAAAAAGATCTCCCTTCCAGTCTACCTCCAGTATTTCTTTTAGACTGTGGTTCATTTAGCTGCAGCACATCTCACAAAACATAATATGCCGAATTACTCTTTAACGTTAAAACTGCTGAACGGATTTAGATGAAATTTGACACATGGGTAGACCATGATCTGGAGAAGAACATAGGCTACTTTTCATCCTGGATCGCAAACGAAGTCGTGGGCACCAGCTATTTCCTATAAATTTATTTGTCAACATCAAATCACACCACACCATCACATCTCCTACTCTTCACATATTATCACTATTTACTGAATATTCTAATATTTATAATAAAAAACAATAGGTTACCTTAATTTATAGTAGATCTCCAACAATACCTACTATGCCCGAGTATCTTTTAACCGACACGGCCACTCGGAACGTTGTACTGTCATCAACGCCCGAACAAGAAGCGCACGTTGTGGCGTCATATTTCGAATATTTTTGGTGTTGCCAGTAGAATCAAACTGTCTGCACTAAGTAAATATATTAAATACTAAAAACTGCTTTAATGCTGCCAGTAAAATATATAACTAAATAAATCTAACAATAATGCATTATTAATTGAAACCTACAGAGCGTTACTTATTTCTACAACGACTTCCAACAGGATTGACAGAAGCGGTTCAATACACACACACTACACACTACTACACCTCACTACACTTACTGCACATCACTACTACTGCATACTACACTACACTACACATACTACACACATCCCCACACACACCCCCACACACTGCACTACTGTAAACTTTCATCTTTGTATCTTCGTTATCGCTGATAGAATACCACTTTATCTAAGCCTTCAAGTCCCTTGAGACGTCTAGAATTGCCTTCACCGTATCGAAATTGGTCTTTAACAAAACCAATAAATAACATGAAACTGTGTTTGAAATTTATAAATTAAGGCCACGTTCAACCGCTGCGTTGAACCCATAATATTTCATACGTCTAATGGTGCAGTCGCAACGTATTGTGCTAGTCAGACGGCTGATCGATGTTCCTCTGTCGTAAATTATAAATTGCAATGCTTTTACAAGCGTGATGTGTCATTGGATGGTGTTATATTGTGGTGTATAATTGCATCTGGGTATTAAAAACAAAGAAAGAAATACGCCAGAAAGATAAGATTCGTCAGAATGGAATGAGCCACCTACCTGAGATGTGTCTCACCAAGATAAAAAGTATATAATGATCCCACTGCTGGGACACAGGCCTCATCTCCGTGAGAGGAAGTGGGCCATAATGCACCACGTGGGCCCAGTGCGGGTTGATGGATCAGACAGAGAAGTGTTTTATTTTTGTGTCCAACAGATTACCGCGGCGCAGAAAGAGAGAAACAAATATTTCATATAGACTAAAAGGCACACAAAATATACGGAAAAAATTATAAAAAAACGGTCTTAAAAAACCATATCTTTGATATTTTATTGTTTGTTGATATTAGGAAACGCATGGGACTAAAAGATTGATGAATGTTATTTTTTATGGATGGAAAGGGAGAGATAAGGCAAAGAAAATATTTGAAAATATGGATTATGTGAGGGATAATATGAAAAAAAGGGAGTGAGTGATAGCGAATGGTTCTGGATTGGCGACCGCGTACCGGAAGACGTAGCGTTGGAAGGCCTTCCACAAGGCGGACCAACGACCTTGTTAAGGCCGCAGGAACCCCTTGAATGCGAGAAGCACAGAACCGGTAAAAGTGGAGGTGCTTGGGGAGGTCTATTTCCAGCAGTGGACGTCTTTCGGCTGAAATTATGATGAACGATAGCGTGACGGTTGACATGAGAGAGTGGAAGAAGAAAGAAGAAGGAAGGAAGGAAGAAGAATTGTTGCGCCGACTCCAAGTAACATGGGACAAGAGCAGGAATATGATGATGATGATGTATGATATGATATTTAGTTTTATAAGTCGTTAAATGTCTCAATACTCTAAAATTTCCACAAAGCATTCATGCCAATAAATGTCGCAGCATCATGCTGAGAACGGAGCCTTTTGCCCTCGTACTAGACTTTCTGATTTCTACTTTCTAATATATTATATATTTTTTAAATAGTTTTATGAATAGTTATGTTAACAGGTTTACTGTCCACAAAGTAGACACAATAGTTAAACAATCAACCTGAATCATGTGTGATTCATGGGACAGGGAATGGGTTAAGTTTAGTTTATGATCTTCATGGGCAAGTCACAATAAAATTAAATAGGTACTTTATCTTCATTTCTCTTTCAATAGCTTCATGAAACGCGAGAAAGGAACCTTCATGAAACGTTGGAGAAAGGACTCAACTAGTCATGGACTGCTTTTAACTAATAATAATAATAAATTCTTTATTTCGGACAACGTAAGATCCACTGTGTTAGTAAATTGCTTATAACTAATGTTAGTGCCATATTATATAAAACATTTTTATTCGAGACCGCTTCATGTGGACGACGCACAAGCGAAGAGAAAGTACTTCACTCGTTCATCATCCCCACAAAACGTCTCAGAATAGGAGAGTAGATGCTATCCGCCACTGTCCTCAGAATACTGTAATCCAATCCAATGTGTGTGTGTGTGTCTCTAATCCAATTTCAAAAATTAAAATTCTTTTAAAAGAAACACTCGGTTTCACTTTATTCGAAAAGTGGAGAAATAATTACATTTAAATCTACATAATGTCATCCCTAACACACATATTTTTATTTCCATTTAAAAGTAGCTCATATATCTCAAAAATGTATTTTGTGCGCGTCTGATGCTGGTGAAATTATAATTAAATTAAAAATTTTAATGCAATTAAGGGAGCAGTGTTGCCAGATGTATGTTAATGTTTTATTTTTTTGTTGGTTCACAGTTGGCGTGTAGAAAGTTGTAATATAGCTGTGTGAATACAGAAATTTAACTATATTTTGTAAAATGCAAACTGTTACAATTATTTCAGAACGGACGGATGGTTTGAAACAATGTAGACACGAGTCCGCTTATCACTAGTCAGTTTCCCTCAGTCGTCAGTTTATTTAATTCACTAGTTTCGTAGATTAGTCAGTTCCACTGATTCGTCAGTTTGCCAATTAGACAGTGGCATTAAATCGGCAGCTAATTAATTTAATCATAAAAATTAAAAAAATGTCATCTGTGTCAAAAGTTTTCACATAAATCTCAATATCTATTTAAATTATCAGACGTTTTCTACCGACTGTACTTTGGCTGACGAATTGAATAGAACTGATGAATCGACGAAAACTGGCAAACACTAGAAACTGAAGATTTGATGAAACTGTCTAATCGGCAAAACTGACGAATCAATGAAACTGACTAATCAACGAAACTGGCGAATTAAATAAACTGACGACTGAGGAAAACTGACCAGTGATACGCGGACTCGCAGATACTCTGTACTAATTGTGTCGTTAAGTATAGTCTAAACGTATACTTTTCCCACATTATTGTAAATCTGTAGCTTGGTAGGTAAACAGGTTCACCACGTCATCTAAAATTGTGAACTTATAGTAGGTGACGTAGGTGTATAAGTCAACGCCAACTAGTTTTATTAGCCTTTCAGTTAACAGCCTAACATTTTTACTATACGAGTGCGGCGCCATTCAACAGCCGCCTGAATTATATTCTCATTATAGGTTATGTTGGAACTGTGAACAACCACGCGCGAGCCGAGCAAGCGAAGCGACCGGAGCAGTGGCGTAGTGTCTGAGCGATCAACTGCTGCGCTGCGTGTCGCGGGTTCGATTCTCGCACGGAACAAATATTTGTATTGCCTACAGGTAGTTGTTCCGGGTCTGGCTGTTTGTGTATGTGAGTTTTGAATGTTTGTGAACGGACCCCTACGATACAAGAGTAATTCCTACTGTAGGATAGGTTTTTTTAAAAAAAAAAAAAACTTTTCCCAACTATGGTAGGGTCGGCTTCAAGCCTGACCGGATGCAGCTGAATACCAGTATTTTACATGAAAGTAAAAGTCATCACAGCCTTTGAAATCAAAGTCTATGATTTTTACATCAACACAGCAAACACAATCACAAAACAGTGATTTTTACGTAAAAAAATAACAAATCCTTGTCACAAATCTGACGACAAATAGAATAAAAAAATTCGCACGAATTCGCATCGTAACGTGATGAGACGGACGGCAATATTTTTTCCTTTTTAAATAATATATTACAAGAGATAGCCGGAGAAGCAGCCAGCTTGTTTTAAGGTTGTCTCCACATAAATCCTCTGATACCAGTTTAACTGCCCGAACAAATTGCTGTGTCTACAATTTTCTGAATCCAGTTTTTCAGTGTCCGATTTCTTGAGGATTAATATTTGTTTTTCGTTTGTGTTGTGAGTTGAAATGAGTTTTGTGCTGGCTTTATATTGTGTAGTGTCTTCGGCCTAGATCTATAAACGTTACTTAGTACGTACATTGGCTAAGGGCTATTCCTGACAATGTGCACAACTGTCAAACTACAAGATAGAGACAGGAACATGTCCATGTCGAAACGCGAGCTACGTATAATTTAAAGATCTCGGCCTCATGCTTTGTGAATAATAGTCAACATTTTTAAAATTCATATCACAGCTGATTAGTGTTATGTTATTAGAATAGCGAAAGTTCCCAGTTCCCACAATCGCAAAGATTTCGCAGGATCTCCTGAGAAACCTTTGCGATTGAACTTGAAGACGGATGCGCTAGGAAGCCCGCAAAATTCAAATTTTCTTAGGTTTTTTTGCAATTTGCAGGTCAGTGTAAAAATGCATGTTGAACAAAAAAACATTCGCGAGCGTAACAAAAATGTATATACAGAATTATAATCATTACAATTATCAATACAACCATGTAAGTTAATATAATCCTATTGAACCACTATTTCATGAAATATCATTAGAATTTTACACATAACGATTGTGTATTGTTTGTACGATGAAAATTATAAGTAACTTACAAGCGACTACTTACAAAAACATGAATTGTTACTTGGTCTAACTTTTATCACTAAAGGCCTTTTACCTTGTACATAGACATGCTTTCAACAAAATCGATACACTGATTATGCCCGATTATTATTCTTCAATTTCACAAGACTTTGTCATCAAGAAAATACACAAACGATAATCGTCGCGACTGTACAATAATGATAGTGAAATCGAACATTCGTGTTAAGCAGTACGTAGGTACAGTGAGGTACAGCGTTGTTCGCTTGCCTACACTGTAATTATTTTAAATCAATAACAATTTTGTGTCCGTCACGCAATCGTTGCGTGATGTGGACCTGAACACGGTTATGTGGTTCGAAGATTTAGCTGAATATTATAGGTTACCGACAAGTTAAGGTTCTTGATGGCGTTTATTTGTAGCCTTTCCTGCCAACCTTGCTTAAAGGTTCACGATCGAAGCCCCGCACCCGCACTGGGCCCGCGTGGTGGATTACGGCCCACTCCCTCTCGAAGAGAGGAGGCCTGTGTCCCAGCAGTGGGAACATTCTAGGCTGATTATGTGTGTTATTTATGATCGAAGCCAAAGTTTCTAAATTGTAACAGAAATAACTAGCTTAGGTAATTGAAGTTAGCTATATTGTAAGCTATTGTTTGGTGTAGTAGGTATGCAAGATCCACTAATGTTTGTATACATAGGAAGCCGACCCCAACATAGGTGGGAAAGAGCGAGGCAGATTAATGATTGAGGTTTTTTTTTTAAGGCAACCACTCGTACAAATGATAAATGATATTTATTCAAGTAATTTGGTTCAAAACGAGACAAAGATAAATTTAGTTTAGTAAAACTAGAGGAGGTTCGTCATTCTTGTCCGACTACTTTGAGACGAAAGACCAAAACAAACTCGGAGGTATCAATTTCATCATTTCAGCCGAAAGACGTCTACTGCTGGATAGACCTACCTCAAGCATTACCACTTCATTCTGTTTCGTGCTTCGCGCATCCAGCGGATTCCTGCGGCCTTCACCAGGTCATTGATCCATCTTGTGGGAGGCCTTCCAACGCTATGTCTTCCGAACGAACCTTTCAGCCCCATTAGCCATCCGTTCTGCCTACTACCACTTAAGTTTGGCAATTCTTCGGGCTATTTCAGTTACCCCAACAAACTAACTATCCCAAACCCCTTAATCAAATCATTCTATCTATACTTAACTCCTAACACACAAGATTCAAAATAACGTGAACATCAAAGTAAGTTGTGTCTTCAAAACAAAATGGTGTGCTAAGTTTGTTACAAAACTTCCTGCTAGGGACGCGCAGTAGTTTGGTGTATTGAGTCAAGACATTGATACATTAATAAGGATAAGTAAAGTTGTGCAATATGTTGCTGAACCCGGATGTTCTAGTGCGTTTGATCTAAACTAACATAGACAGTACATACATACATAGTTATGCTTACTTTATTTTTCTGATTGACGTCAATCAGAAAAATGAAGTAAGCATAACTATGTATGTATGTACCTGACCCCTTGACAATTCAAATGCGCTTCTCTTCAAGGCGAGAGTGAATAGGCTTCTTCTGGGCAAGCTCGTTCCACTGTAGATCTCATCCCTGCCTCTGGGCTGGATTGAGGTCAAGAGTGAGCCCATTGTCAATAATTTTTTTTTTTTTAAATGTGCAAAAGTGCCTGTAATTTTGTCTTACCTACACTGTGAAATTCCGAACTTTTATTTATCTAGCACGCATTTTAGGCTGCCTGCCCACTGAAGCGGAACCAGGCTGCGGTGCTGAGAAACGGAGAAATATTAACCAATAGGATTGAGCGGAGCGAAGATTTTATAATGTTATGCAATCCTATTGGTTAATATTTCTCCGTTTTCTTCAATGGACAGGCAGCCTTAGGGAGGACATCGCCGTCGAGGTAGGCCACGGCGGAGGAGGTGTGACGATCTGGTAACGTTTTCGGAGCCAACATGACCAGAGATCGCACAAGACAGGAGATTTGGAAGGGTAAAGGGGAGACCTTTGCCCAGCAGAGTGGCACAAAGGAGGCTAACAAAAAAAAAAAAAAAAAGAAAAACTGCACGCATACCTTGACACCATAGAAACGGGTTTTGTCGACTATGAAGAATGGACAAAAAAACATTTTTTTTTTCCGTCTAGCCCCCTTTCGCAACGCGCAATAAGGAACTTCGTACAAAAAAAAAAAAAGAAAAGTAGAATGATAGAGAATTGACAAAATATTCTTCCGTCGACAAAACCCGTTTCTATAGCTGTCCTGCTTGCTAGGCGTGGTTGCGTTAGCGTTAACTTGAGAGCCCTCGCGTGATTCGTATAAAAACTGCCCCAGTTACTTATTTAAGGAAAACAGTTGTTTGCCAATCTACACATAAATTATCTAACACAGAGAATATAACTTAAAAAATATGTAATATAAATAAAGAGTTCCATACGAAGCATTCACGAGAGATTGGCCAGCAAATTAATAGTCTTTTTTGTTTCTCAAAAAAACTCAACCCAAATGAATGGGATGGCTGATTATTTCTACGCGATTACGATGTTGGTGCCATGAAGAAAGTTGTTCAGTTTGATGATCTCTTCCACACCCTTAAATATGACCACACCTTTTTGATACATGCTGTATAGAGGGGACCACTGTCCTTCAAGATACAGGATTTTCCTAATTTGAAGGGCAGGGGCTTCTCATGTAATAACCATACCCCTCCCCTATTGAAATAACTCAAACTTTTTACTGCATTCATGTGTACATTTCGATGTTACAATATAATAATTCCGTTATAACATGCTGGCCCGCAGGTTTGCGCGATGTACGGAACCAGTTAAAGTTCGCTATTCAAAGCTTACTGTCAGTCTACACGTGCAGCCTGTGGGTCAACTTCACTCAGCGGGCATACAGCGACCTACGCGTTCAATATAATTATGCACTGAGAGTACTGTTGCGGCTGCCGTGGTAGTGCGTCAGGGATGTTTGCGGATAATAATATTAATGGTTTTGCCGCTATTATTAGGAGTAGATGCGCATCCCTGATGACGCGTGTTCGCGGCGGCACCAACAGTATTCTCAGTGTGTTCGCAGATCGGTGGGATTCCCCGATGTTGCGGAGGTGGATGCAGCTCCACGCTGAGTTTTAATTGTATGTAACATCTGTGTCTGTAACCTACTAACACTAGAAGTTAAGTAAAATTGTTACTAACCCTATGGACTCCTGTCTGAAATAAAAGTTTTCTATTCTATTCTATAAGTAAGTTCCAACATGAAACCCGGTTAGGGCACGGCAACATAATAGTAATGTTAACATAATCTATCTATTATTATATATGTATATAAAAATGAATTGACGTTTGTTAGTCTCACAAAAACTCGAGAACGGCTGAACCGGTTTGCCTAATTTTGGTTTTGAAATATTTGTTAAAGTACAAATAAGGTTTAACACTGATGTTACCTAGACTAAGTCTTTAAGTAAAATAAATAATTACTTTAGTATACATAAAATAAGTGGGGCTGTTTTGGCTTAAAAAAACCCTATTATTATATCAATTTCTTTTGTTGGTAATTTGTACAAGGAGTTCGACGACTATGCTGATAATGTGTAGCTGGTAAGTATGTACACAGAATAAATGGGTACAGAAGGTCGACTCTATGCAATGAGTGAAAACTCATACACACGACATAGGCAGGCTTCACATACAGCGAGTGCAAGCGCACTCGCGACTAGCATTCGAACGAGATCGTCGTAGGTTTAATTGTAATAATAGTCCTCCAGACTGTATTTTGGACATGGCGGCTAATCTCAACGGAGACTAGCCTTCGGTGAGGGAGATATTATAGTGCACAGGTGCACTGTCTCTTCCCTCACTCACACAATCCAATGGTACGGCAATCCGACACGACTGGAGAGACATCACGCGCAGGACCAACGGCTTAATGTGTTTTTGAGGTACGGATCCCACAACTAACCTCAATACTCCGGGCTGTTACTAAGAACAAGTTGAACTAGTTCTACAAGGACCTTGGGGTTCGTGGCGAAAATCGAAACTAATGCAGCCGTCTTGTTTTTACAACTAAATTTCAAGAAGCATCTTTATAAAATATATTTTATACCTAAAGCCCTCCTGTCAATGTCATTTAAGCGCCAAAAGATACACTGACCACTACACAATAATTATTATTTATTCAAGTCAGATACAGTGATCCATAGTTATGTTAGTATACTTAAAAATTATGTTAGTAACCAAAGATAAATACATGCCACAATAATACCATTATAAATAACTGAAATATATAAAGTCAAATTGTAAAATAAATACATTAGTTAAAATCGCAATCATTTTTAAATTCATTAAAATCTCTAAAAACATTTAGTACATCTTTAAATTAGTATTATATCATATAATTATTAAATTAAATTAATTATTAAATAATAACACTATATAATAATTTAGTCCAACATAATGGCTGAATCCTATCTCTTAAGATACAGGCCAGACCTAGTTTAAGGGATAGAGTTGAAATTTATTGTACTCCTATGCTAAAGTTGTATTGAATGTACGCAGTGCAATGTGATTTTTGTTTATGCAATAAATTCTTTATTATATTATTATTTTATATTATAAACAAGTACGCTGGTTATCATACTATCGAAGACAAAACGAAGACATTTGATTTTCGCCATTTTGGCGCTGATAGCAACGTCAGTGTCTTTGTAGCATTGGTACGCATCTATGTATGTGTGCGCCTGTTTGCACTTGTATCGTGCCGACCTTCTGCACCTTTCTATTATGTGTGTAGTTTAGAAATTGAACCCCGCCTCTTTGGTAAGGTAGTACATACATACACAGTCTATCGATTTTCAATTACCCTCCAATTATGAAGGCTCTTTAACGTGTCATTTCTATTTCCTTATTGCTTTGTAGGTAATTTATGAAAGTCCAATTTTGGAGGTAATTTTCTGATAAAGGTTTTCGAGTATTAACAAACTAAGTAGGTAGTTAATTTTGTTTACATTTTTTATGAGTTTGTTGTTTGTCACGCCTACCACTATGAACTACACAATCATCGGCTTAGCCTTTTCCCAACTATGTTTGTGTCCGCTTACAGTCTAACCGGATGCAGCTGAATACCAGTATTTTACATGGAGCCACTGCCTATCTGACTTCTTCAACTTAGTGACTGGGTAATGTAACGCCTTGGTAAGACTGGTTGTCATACTTTCGGGCTTCTGACGACCCGTAACGACTGTCAAAGATCCACGACTGACAACCGGGCTCAACGACTTAACGTGCTTTCCGATGCATGGAATGGTATTGGTATTTATAGATGGTCTTCCATATACGGACCCGTGAGGTAAATATTGCTTAACCACGAGCCCAATTTAACTCTTAAGGATTGTCTACATAGTTAAGAGACAAAACGTGAAAAATCTGAGCAAGATTTTAATTTATCTTGGACAACATTCGTTCATGAAATTGTATACTCGTAACGTCTTTTTGCCACTAACAATGCTATATGTATTACACAAAACAGGAGTAAATCCACAAGTTAATAAACAAAGAGTATTTTAATAAGCCCATTAGCTATTTCTGTATCATAGTTAGAGGCACGCTGTATGGCAATTACGAACATATTTACGACGTAATAACAGCCCGTGTGAAGGAATAATTAAGACCTCCTTCTAGTGCTAGTTTTCAAATGAATTCAATATGCTAGGAGAAAGTGGTTATGATTACAGTAGGTTAATATTATCGGAAAAAAATATACTAGCGAAAGGCGTCACACTGAGATTGTTTTTCATATATGTTTAGGCTTTCATTTGTACTTCTTCTGTGTCCACAACGTGCCACTAACTGCGATACAAAAATAGCTAACAGGCTTATTAAATATTCTTTGTTTATTCGCTTGTGGATAAACAAAGACTTAGTTATTAAGGTTATTAGTTATTAAGGCTTTTTGTTAATAGCACTGTGTGTAACGAAAAGAATATAAGCTGACCTCACATTCTATTGGAACTGCGTACTACGCTAGACCGGATTACGGTCGAAGTATTACCGATGTTTAGAGTAAATAAGAAAAAAAAAATCCACACAAAAATAGACGCACATTACGAAAAAAAATGCAACTCTACTGTACTATACCATACTGTATTTTGCGCTCAGAAAACGTAAAGTTTGGAATAATCAACCTCTTTATTTCAAAATAATTTGGAAATAAAGTTTAGAATAATACAATCAGGTAAAGAGAGACCAATATTTTAAATAATGATGTGTACAGAGAACAAAAATTGCTACAAGCATAACAGAAGGGTTTCCTGAAAAGTAGATATTGGAAAAAAATAAATCTACTTCTTCAATTTTACTTTCCAACTTTTTATTATTATTTCTCACATATTCCCGAAAAAGCTTCATAATGCTAACGTTTACAAAATACAAGCACAATGATACGGATTCAATTTCCATCCTTATTTACTACCTCAAAGGTTGAAAATCCTTTTGAAATATTCATTAACATTTTACCTTGTAGTGTATTTCTTTCATCACACAATCAATCATACTTGATAAGATCTCCACGATAATGTCCAAATAATTGTGAACCTTAGTACTTAAACAGAAAGTATAAAATGGATGGGATTCAATATAAATTGTGAGCTTTTCTAGTTATTTTCCTACTATTAAACACTAAAGAGATGTTTCGTATTTTGGTAAAAAAAATAACGTTACCTACGTTATTTTTTTAGGTAAGTAATGTGGTTGACCTTGTAGGTTTTTAAATATAAAATTAAAGTAAAACGTTGTTAGACGTAAACGTAGTTTACATGTGCTATATTTGGATGGGTTAGATATCGGTTATTGGATTTAATATTGGCATGCCTTGTATAATTTTATTATTATTATTTTTTTATAAAAACGTTGACCCAAACTAGGATTTTCTCCTGTATCGTGGGTGCGTTTACAAACATTTAAAAACTCACATATACAAACAGCCTTATAATCATCCTTAGATACACATTACAATGTCAGGTTATTTTCAACACGATATTATTTTAGTGGAGTGTTCTTACAATTCCTAAAGTTGCTTCTCTGTGTTAGGGTTATTTAAGAACATGCGTACAAAATCTAAGAACTGAACACTTTACATTCAAGTTTTTTTGGCTTCAATACTTCTTGATTTTTTTGTTTCATATATACATAGGTCTAATAAATAGATCCAACTCAATTACCTACTACAGTTAACGGAAAATAAAAACCACAAAAATATTGAAGTGTGTCTTCTTCTTCACTCGTTTTGGCAGTACCGTAGTTCAAAGGTTTTATTCAGTTTATGAATAACTAACTCCTTGGTTGACACTTCCCGTTACCCAAGGGCTGTCTTTTACCTTAGCTATAGGCTAAGCATTGCCAAACAACGTGGCAATGCCGCCAGTCTCTTGGGTACATTACAGTCGTCAACGATGCGGAGCAATTTTTTGACGCCATATTTTAGTTTGTTATTAGTTATAGTTAGGTTAAGATAATATATTTTTATAGTTTGTTAGTTTATCAAGTAGTAACTCCTTTTATTCATCAAAAAGGAAATTCTTATCTAACAGTAATTAATGTGCTATCAAAATTAACGAATGAAACAGTCTAAAGTAACTAGTGCAAACCTCGCGTGACCGCCCACGGTTCTTTTGTAGATCCCAATCACAAAATGAGATGTAACTTATTCGCTAGTTTTGATAAAAAGCGAAAATACTGCCTGAAGAATTTTAGATCGCTTAATCAAATCGTGAGTCGTAAACGGCTCGTGGGCACACGCGATGGAGATAAGATTTTTTGGAACTAACATCAAAATTGTGTAAGTTATACAGTACATTAATGAATTTTATATATACAATGACATTTGCTTACTTTGTAAAGTATTCTATTATTTTAACTATTGTGAATGTGAAGACTATGTGGGTCATTTTTTCTTCTCTCTGTTCTGTTAGTTTTGGTCATGGTTTGGCAGTTTGAGTAATTAACGTGGCCTACCCAAATGTCCTTTCTTTGGTATTGTTCGTCGAATCGTTAAGCTCCTATTTCTGAGAAATGCGTGCATTGACTGGACAGGTCCTCTCAATCTGTGTGGTTCTTTCCTCAAAATACCATCTCAGACATCGATCTACATGGTCTTCATATGATCTGACCAAGATTATGTCTGGACTTTAAAAGAGACTGTTACCTCTGAGTTTGTTTCGGCCTTTTTTCTCAGACTAGTCAGATAGGAAACGCCGACCTCATCTAGTTTTAAAATATGATTGACGTGTAAAAGAGTTTGTACAAAACTACTTAGAAAATAAAATCATTTATCATTTAGAGTATGGCAGCTAAAAAAAGGAACATACTTTAAGGGAGTGTAGATAGATCCGTGGTCATGATATTAAACCACTTTTGACGGCGCACTACATATAATGCGCGTGATTGACGGTGGAAAGGCGCGGGGTGTCGGGGTACCGAGCACGTACGCAACAGCTGCTGCGCGCCCTGCCATTCGGCTCACAGACGCGCACCACTACGGGAATTTAATTGTTCTATTTTCTATACGCTGATCATTGTAAATTACGGTATTACACCTATTTAAATACAGTCCACTTCTTTTACTCGTTATTAAGTTTGATTGAGTTATTAAGTTTTATTAAGTCTGATTTTACTTTTATTATGGTACATACCAACTCTGAAATATGAAAAATAAATCCGTTTTCCATACTTTTTGTTTGCGTTAGAATGAACCAGCTGTTACGCCATTAGGGTCTAATGGCGTAACACACGATCAATCGGAATTGGTTTCATTTTGACAGTTCAACAACATGCATTGCGTTATTTACGTGTTGAGCAGACAAATTTTTCGAACTTATGAAGCAATGGATTAGCAATTTGCTTCAAAATGATTCTGATTCCGATTGATCGTGTGTTACGCAAAGGTTTTCATATTGTCCAATAACTGGGTTGTGGAGGTCAGGTAGGCAGTGCATGTCCATGTCAATGTAAAATACTGGTATTCAGCTGTATCCTGTTAGATTGGAAGCCAACCTCAACATAGGTGGGAAGAAGCTAAGCAGATGATGATGATTATTTAGATTGGGATATTAAGTTTGACACTGTATTTAATTTTATTTTTTTAGCCTGAACTGGTGAGTTTTTGATCTTTATTTCCTACCATAATGTACTGTACAAACCATACTGCTTCTCTGCTACTTCATGGCTGTACCATTCTGCCTTATTTTTTTGTTTACCCGCTTGTACGGTAATAGTAGGTATTCTATTCCATTTTTACACATCAGTTTGTATCCTTGCAAAATGATAAGCAACACAAAAATATATATTTACTTCCAGCTGATATCTTCCAAAATATTTCATACTAGACTTATTTCACGACTAACTCCATAAACCTAGCTTCTATTTATCACTCTTATCAATAATTTTCACGCCACATCGGGTTACCTTTCCTTTTCATTTGACGCCGTACCTTTGTAGAAACGTAAAGATAAGTTAATCAAGTATTAAAACGAGACAGGTCGAAACGGGGCGAAACGGGTCCAATTTGTGTCGATAAATTCTGGAAGTCTCTGAGGCAATAACAAACAATATCGTTTCCAATACGCCGCTTGCGATAGCTTCGCGTGAGCTTATGTGTTGTAGGGTGGCATTGCGGTGTATATAAAGAAATAGGATTTGTTTTGAACATTAATTTATGGTAAACAAGTCTTGTTCGTGGGTTAACACAACCCGTCTTATTACAAAACAAGATTTAAACCATAGAGGGATTTTGAATTTCGTTCCTATACAAACTGACAACTACAGTCCGCACCCTAATTGCGTAACACACGATCAATCAGAATCGGTTTCATTTTGACAGTTCAACAACATTCATTGCGTTATTTACGTGTTGAGCAGACAAATTTTTCGAACTTATGAAGCAATGGATTAGCAATTTGCTTCAAAATTATTCTGATTTTGATTGATTGTGTGTTACGCAATTAGGGTGCAGTTCAGATTTTTAACTCTGAGAGCAGCAACTTAACAGCAACCATATTGTAATGAGAAGATCACAACGATTTTGACAGACTTTTCAGTGGTAGCAACCCAATAACAACCATATTAGAATGAGAATAAAGATCACTGTGTTTTGCACGCAGAGAAAGAACACAAACACCAAAAAAGTAAGTTGGGGGAAAATATGCGTTACATGCCTGGTGTATATTTTTTTATCTTATTTTGTATTGGGATACTTTCAAAAACGAGCTAAAATAATACTGAATACGAAAAAATACATAGTTTATATTATTATAAAACTTTGTTATCATACTAACTTCCTTATAAAAATATTTATTTATCTCCGCTGCCACAGCGCCACCGCTCCACAACCTCGGTACACAGGAATATGTTTTCCAATTCAATACGTTCGTTCAATGTTCTCAATGTACTCTGTATACGTAATATTTTGTGGGTTAACCCAGAACAAAGGGAATCCCTTCAATCCATTGCTGTGTACCAGTGTGCTGCTAACGTTACCATATAAATAAGAAGATATCCGTTTACTAAAATTAATTTTGTAAGGAAATCCTGCTGGGTATTGTGTGAAATTATTTCTATTTGGAAACATAAGGCTGCGCTGGATTTTATTGGAGACGTATTGGTTGAATGAAGGATGAGTATTACATGTTATGTTTTCGTTATGTAAAACCCTTTCAATGTTATTTACAATAGAAGATTTATTAGAAATTGTGTTGAAAATTAAGCTGTATATTGTATATGAATGAAATCTTTGAAATAATAAAGGTAATTTTATTATACAATTGGACATTAAATATAGGAGAAAGAATATGTAGAACTTTAAACCAAAATACAAAAGCTACAAAGGATATCAAGAACAGAATGAAAGGGCGTTTTAACAAAATTACCCGAAAAATTAATTAAGATAGTAAATCGGTACAATAAAATCGATACTAGAAGTTGGAAACTATTTGTAGCAATAATCTACGAAATCGTAGACTGTTACTACGCGGCATAGACTGCTACGTAGCGTAGAGGCTGCTACGTAGCGTAGAGGCTGCTACGAAATATCAGTATTTTGATGGCGAGCAAACGTTTTGGCTTTTCACGAAAAGATGCTGAACTGCTTATTCCATACTAAAAGTATGTAGTTCAGACAAAACTTATTCTGCAAAGTCTTTGTTGTAAAACTTGCTACGAAACTTCGCACCATAGGACTGAGTTATAAAGGCGTTTATTTGTAAATTAGTTGGAGTAACTAATTAGCATACTCTTCATTAGTAAGTGGTAGCATCTTGGGACGTGGGCGTATTACCCAAGCGGAGCTAAATATTGCTGGAGTTTTCCAACTCATATATTTCATGAAAAAGAAAACAAAATACAACATTTTTGGAACAAAGTTCTTTAACGCGGCTTGCAATACGAGTAAACTGGTAGAAATCGTCACGTAATGAAAAAACGTTATGCCTCCTCCATGCGACTTAGATAGTCTTCATAGTTTTTGAGGATGCTGCAGCCGATAGTGAGGTCAACATTTAAATACAAGGTAGCCGCTGCCAAAAAAAAACAAATTTAATCATCATGGGTGTCATTTTCATAGTTTTCGAGGGTGCTAAAGCCGATAGCGAGGTCAAAATAAAAATCCAAGATGGCGACACTTTATAAGAGCTTCTAAAAACTTATACTAGATGGCTCTGTATTACGGCACGGTTGGCGCAGTGGTTAAGCGATTGACTGCTGCGCTGCGTGTCGCGGGTTCGATTCCCGCACGGAATAAATATTTGTATGACCTACATGTATTTGTTCCGAGTCTGGGTGTTTTTCTATCTATAATATGTATGTATTTACAAAAAAAAAAAAATGTATATAAGTAATTTATCAGCCATCTTGTTACCATAACACAAGCATTAGGTTGCTTAGCTTGGGACTAGATGGCGCTGTGTGAAATGTCCATTATTAAAAGAGCGTATTAAATTCATAATTTCTCCCTCTCTCTGATTCTTTCAGAGACTATCGCGTAACGAACTTCTTTCCTGGGGGGTTCCCAGACTACATACACACGTTCTTTTTTAACTTTCAGTGAACTGCAGGTACAATGATATAACGGCTTAAATATTTTATTTTTAATCACTTGAAGAAACTGATTGACTTTACCTTTTAAACCCGGAACCAAGTAATGTTGCTTGATACTATAATAAGCTATGCGGCAGAATCCAGGGGGTCTACTCCGAAGTAGTATCGGCCGAATGTTCGGCATTTTCCTGCTACGTAGTTACTATTTGGTTCGGTCGGTTCCGATGCTACACTCCTACACTCTTTCGAATATTGACTATGGTTCCGAACCAACTGAGCCGATCCGAACTTTTTTCGCATTTTTAAATAATATTCGGTTCGGCCATGTGTCGGTTCGATCCGAACTTTCGTACTTTACACTTCGGAGTAGGCCCCCTGTAGTACTCGTATTACATATATTCTTGTCACAGTCATGGCGTACTGACAGCTGTCGACTAGTTCTGTTTTGGGCTCGTGATTATAGATCTACATATTTTGATTAAATTTCCTTTTTTGTTCGAGTTAATTATATTTTATTATGCACATGTTTCTGTGACAAATAAACCAATTTTTCTTTCTTATTAATTTCAACTTGAAAACACGATACAATTTTGATTTGTTTGCTGACATATTGTATCATATATCAGGTTTCTATAATGTAGCACGGAAGCTGCGAATCTGTATAATTTTAGGCCTCGTTTATTTTTGACAAAAGTTCCAGTAAATTAAGGCTTTGCTGAGGTTCAAAGGCTTACAAACAAAACTCTGACGTGAAACAAGTGACATTCAATCTTAGGCTAGTAAAACAATTCTGAAGTATACCAAGTGCACGAGGGAACGAAGATAAATGATTAATGATAAATGACTTGATTTCTGGAAGTAGTCCAGTCATAATCTTGTTCAGATCATGTGAAGATCATGAATGGTCTTTTGACGAAAGGACCACACAGTATAGTGAACCTGTCCAGTCAGTGCACGTTTTTGTCAGTAATTATGCAGTTCAATTCAGAACTTATGGAGCTCAACGATTCGACAAACAATAAGAATGGACATTTAAGTAGACTGCATAAATTACTCGAACGGAGAACGGGTATTGCAGTGCTATGTGCTATCAAACCGCAGATGAAGAACAAAATTAATAAACTAAAGCTAATGTTAACAAGTACCAAATAGATACTCGACGGTTATGACGTAGTAGTTGCTTAATTATTCCTAAATTACTTTCAAATCTTCTCAATAATATCTAAATCATATTCTTTGTATTTATTTTCCCATAAGTCGTTATTTATCTGGTTTTTATAACAATAATTTAGTATTCATAACACATTGAGTAATTAACTGACAGTTGATTTGAATATGGCGGTTAAGTGTATAAAAAGGGAGGCAAATCATTTCTAACATTATTATATTGTGAACTAGTGATAAGGGCGAAATACAGACTTGAGTGTGAATTATACATAGTTCGTGTTTAATTGTGTAAACCCTGCTACTGAACAATACTAATTTTAGGTAAAGAACAGACACCTGAATAAAACAGGTCACAACACTTTCTCTTTTACACGTTGTTTATTTATAAATTATAAGAATAATTACGATACGTTAGGTGTGCGCTTCTACGCGGCGGCCGCCCGATACACTCCCACCCGCATAAGTAGGATTCGCCGACAGAGGCATACCTTAACTATTCTCGACGATGCCACAACCCTCCTCCAGGAGAGTAGTAAGGCCACCAGTAATCTTAGACAGTACAAAATCCGACTACAATCTTCGAAGCCGTGGTCCACCGCGACGCCCCAGTCTATATAGTGCGACTAGTAGCGACTAGAATCAATTTTATTTTTGACGTTCAAAAGTACCTTTTATTTGAAATAAATTATTTGACTTTGACTTTGATGAATCTGCCAATAATGTTCCCACTGCTGAGTCATAGGCCTCCTCTCAATGAGAGGGAGTGGGCAGGTATCTACCACGCGGGCCTAGTGCGGGTTGGTAGATGTCACAAATGTTTTAAAATTTCTGGTTCTAGGACATGCCGGTTTCCTCATGAGGTTTTCCTTTACCGTTTTTGAAAGGATTGTTAAATATCCAAAATGATATTTGATTTTCTAGAGGCTATAAGGTTTTTTCGCAGGGTTTTCTAGCGTGTTTTTAGCACTTGACCTTTTGCGCTCATTTTGTTAGTAGCTCGTTAGCGATGCGTCGCCTCGTACGGTAATTAGTGAATGCCAACAGGCTTATTGGCTTATGACGTCATTTTGCTACACTCCATATTGTTTTTGTGGGGATTTTGGCGGGAACCGAAACAAATGTTGTGATTGGACACCTGGGTAAAATTCATCACTTAAAATTGCAAATTCCTGAAATCTTTATATATAGCTGACCCGGCAAACTTTGTTTTGCCATATAAATTATTTCTAGCTGCCCGGCGCTACTTCGTTCGCGTGGTATCCTACCCCTACCCTACCCCTACTTCTACCCTACCTCTACCCTACTCCTACCCTACTCCTACACTACTCCTACCCTACTCCTACCCTATCCCTAACCTACTCCTACACTACTCCTACCCTACTTCTACCCTACTCCTACCCTACTCCTATAACTAATATTTTTGTTATTATTGGTCTTATACAACATGTCCCGGAATTAACGCATACCACCAGACACCCCAATCAGAATATTATGTTATAATTATAATAAATACACTGGATTAGTATTATTATGTAAAAACATTGTTTTTTTAATAAATTAGTTACTGATTGTGGAAGAAAATTATGGTCACATCTCAAATCTACGCATGCAGACAGTCGCCCTCGTTTATGGGTCTATCTTAGTGGGTATTTCATCCATTTTGGTTTGTTTTGACTGCACAGCGGAAGTGTGACAGTAATTTACGTAGTTTTAAATTTTTGGGATAAAATATTATCTATATTAAAAATTACAGAAATCGATTCAATAAACGATTCTGAACAAACTACTTACTTTAATAATGTGCATTAATTTAGTTACACATTGTATATTGATATCGATTATGATGAAATCAATAAATCTATCCAAAGTTTGCAAAAATACTTCATAATTTATTATATTACTAGCTGCGCCCCGCCGGTATCGCTTCTCGACATTCATAGCGATCGCTTTACGACCGAATTCGGTCACAAAGTCCCCGATTAACAGGTGTAATGTATGGAGTGACAGGACTTTGCGATCGAATTCGGTCGTAAAGCAATCGCTATGAATGTCGAGACTGCAGCCCCTGAACCTAGAAGCAAATACAATTCAAACTGTGCACCTTTCTCCAATTGCAATTACCTACCAACCCGAAAACCACGATTCCACAAACGTGTTTTAAAGCATTAAAACAAAACGTAAACCCGAGCGTTATCTCAAGTATGTAGATTTATTTCACAAAGTTTCGTTGGTGACGGAACGCGAGATAAGGGGAAATGACAAATCGCGGAGTTTGTAATGCATTTAAATTATAGTTTTGTTTGAGAAAATCTTGATTTATTTGTTCTTCTACAATTAAGATCTGTTGGGTGCTACTTGAATGTGTAACGAGCTCAGGTTTGTTTGTTAGGGTTCCATACCTCGAAAGGAAAAAACGGAACCCTTATAGGATCACTTCGTTGTCCGTCCGTCCGTCTGTCTGTCTGTCAAGACCCTTTTTCATAGGAACGCGTGGAGGTATCAAGCTGGAATTTATATCAAATATCAAATACTCAGGTGTACTGACCCTTGGAGATGTGTCAAAAATTAAACTTCTAAGCCAACGCAATAAAAAAATACAGCCGTTTATGCCGCAAATTTTCGACACTCCTAAGGGAATCAAAACCTACAGGGTAACTTCCGTGAACTCAGAATCTTGAAATTTGGTACGAAGCAACGTCTTATAGCACAGATAAAGGAAAAATTGCGAAAACCGTAAATTTTTAGTTAGATACCTACAAATTTGTACGGAACCCTTGGTGCGCGAGTCCGACTCGCACTTGACCGGTTTTTTTTTCTTTGTGTACCCAAACGTTTGCACAATGTGCCACTATTGAACAGTCAGATACAAACACGTTAGTTAAAATCAGTCTCAAATTTCAGAACAATTTAAGAAAGAAAAGTGGCCTGTTTGTGCTTACATAATCAGCCTATAACGTTCCCACTGCTGGGACGACGGCCTCCTCTCGATGAGAGGGAGTAGGCCATAATCCACCACGCAGGCCCAGATTGGATGGAGTTAAACAAGACTTCAAATTTTTGGTTCTAGGACATTGCAGACACAGACAGTTCCTTCACAGATTTGAGAGCAGTGGTGTTAGTACTTGCTGGTAACAAATTATTAAAGACTGTAATTGGAATTCATCATTCATTGCCTGATTTCACCTACAGCTGGGCATAAACCTCTATGCTTGTGCCAATCCACATAATCCTGTGCCAGCCTCATCCAAGTTTTTCCCGCGATGGCAACAATGTCGTCTACCCGCCGCCGGACGTAAAGGATAGGGAATACTTTTAAGAAGTATTATTTCTACTAAAAACGAAAAATTGGGTTCTACGATACTGATATTCCGAAACGAACAATGCTTTGAATTACGTTCCTATTTGTTTTCAGTACGCAAGACGGTATATAGAGCATTAATAAAACGTGCTTCAAGCGCTTATCATCAGAACTTCCGCTTAAACTCAGAACTTTCCAATGCTTGAAGCGTTATCAATGTATCTTATACCGCTTATGCTTTATGGTAAATGCGCTATGGCCTTTTATGGGTGTATCTACTTAGTCTAATAGATCTGATGCCATATGGGTACGTCAGGTTATTTACTGATGTTGCAACTGGTGGATGATAGATGTCAATCCAGGAAGTTAAATTGCTTTATTTCCGTTTTTTAAAGTTCGTGACGTTTTACACTTTATTGCTGAAACACAAGTGGTTTAGTCATCCATATTCCATTGTTTCTTATTATATAACCTTCATCTGAATCACCGTCTTCATAAACAAGGTATAACTGCCTATGTACATTGTTCAGCACTATCGAAGTTTATTACTCCATCGCTTGTTGATTCTACACTTACAGCTATCACGTACACCTAATCCGTCATCGGCCGAAATATGCACGTACGTCGTCGGCTTGAATCGGCCGATCGAACCGGACGTCATCGGACGATGTCGATTGATGATCTTTTTGATCGATTCTTTTATATTTTGTGGATGTGAGAACGTTGTAGGCCTTATAGACTGTAGATTTTGCAGACCATTTTTAACGGACTTCTAAAAAAGGAGGAGGTTCTCAATTCGGATGTTTGTATTTTTTTATGTTTGTTCGCGCATAACTCCGTCGCTTGCCAATCGATTTGAAAAATTGATTTTTTGTTGGAAAGGGTATACTTCCTAAATGGTCCCATAGAAATTTTATCAAAAACGGTTCAGCAGTTTGGTTTTTAAACAAAAATTATTGGAAAAAATTACAACAAAAGTGAAATATAAAAACTTTTTTGCAAAAAAAAAAAATCAACCGACTTCCAAAAACGACACTACAAAGTGAAAAATAACTTTAATTTCTTTTGGTTTACTTTTTTTGGTTGATTTTTGTTTTTGCAAAAAAGTTTTTTTGATCGATTCTTTTATATTTTGTGGATGTGAGAACGTTGTAGGCCTTATAGACTGTAGATTTGCAGACCATTTTCTATTTTATGTAGTATCTGGTACTCGTTGACAGGCCTACACTCTCCTTCCATACTTATTAACACTGTAATTTGAAAAGATTGTAAAAGTCAATTATTTTTAAAAGAGTAACCGTGTAGTTTCTTAACTGCTCTTTTCCATAGGAAACGACCAATTGGAACCGTGCACCTCGCTTCTGACGTTTCATAAGTGCCCATGTAGGTTCATGTGAAATAAAATATTTAGATTTTGATTGAAGTAGTGCACGCATTCTTTGTCATATTATGTTCGGTTCGATCAGCCGAGTTCGCCCGACGACGTACGAGATTAGGTGTACGGCTCGCGTTAGCATAATGTGTCTCTCACGTGCCCAGATTAACCTTTGTTTATCTTGTACCTACTATATTGGCTTTATAATATTGTTGTTGCCAGTTATGTTAATTCAAGGCTTAGCTTTGTAGTTGTTTTGGATTTGTATACCTGACATGTGGTTAAAGATGGATAGGTTGTTTTCACGTAGGTTTATAAAATATGAACGTGGAATATTACTGCTGCGTAGGATGTGCATGGCAAGCTTTATCACATTAGCTGCGCGGTTCATTTGTTTTTTTTTTCACGCAAGGCTAGGCAGATGATGATGATGATCATATACAGGGTGACAGGGAAACTCGACGTGTTCCTTCCAGAGCGTGATAGTGTGACCCATTTGCAACAACTAAGCACCCCATAAAGCCTAGGCGAAAATTCATGGAATCCGAGAAAAACCGATTTTCATATTTTTTTGAAAATTTCCCAGAAATCGTCACTAAATATCGCTTATCTCTAAATTCTCTAATTGAGTGGCTTTCATAGCTATTCCTTTGGCTACCTAATACTTTAACACATCTATTGATGTAACCAAATTTTCTAAAATATCAAACAGTTAAAGTTAAAGTAAGAAGTTTATTAACTACTAGCTTCTGCCCGCGGCTTCGCCCGCGTGGATGTCGGAAATTATCCCACGGGAACGTGCTAACAGGATAAAATGTATGTGCGTCCCCAGAATGCCATCTATCTCGCGGGCCCTTTGTGGCTAATTACAATAGAAAACCAATTGTGTCGCATTAGTGGTGATTAAGAGGGTACCTATATGATATCTTTACCTAAGTACCTACTTAATTAAAAAAAAAAACTCAATAACAGAAAATTAAATTCCTACCTACCTAAATAAACCTATTTCTGATGATAACTAATCTAAACTCAATAAATAAGCAAAATCCCTAAAAACTAATATCTATACGTATACGAATGACTAATCCTGTATTATAAAATAACCTACGGTCACGTCACGACACGCACTATTAAATATACTACCTATACTTTAAAATTAATTAAAATTCTATACCTACGACTTATATAAAAATAAACCTAAAAAACTCTAAAAACTAAAAGGAATAAAAATGAACTCCACTGCGGGTGACGTAACCTACGACAAACTTATTATTTGCGGTTGGTACAGTAATCGGGTCTAGGGATCGAACCGCAAAATTAAGTTTGTTTTTTATTGTATATACTTTTCCGGGATAAAAAGTACCCAGTGTGGTGCCCAGGATATTAAAGAATAATTATACCAAGTTTCATCGTAATCGAACCGGTAGTTTTTGTGTGATGCCTGAACAAACAGACAGACAGACAGACAGACAGACCGACAGACAGACAAAAATTTTTTTAATCACATTTTTGGGTTCGGTGTCGGTCTAGTAACACCCCCTGCCATTTATTTTTTTTGATATTTTCAATGTACAGAATTTTCACTTCTACAGATTTATTATAAGTATAGATTTTTACAGACATAGACATTTTATAGACATAGGTCCTTAATTATGTTTAATGTTGCGTACTATTGATACTCATGCAATATTCCAAACTTCAATTAAATGTGCAAGATTTTTCTGACTTCTCATTAGCATTAGTGTCATCTTCACTGAACTGCTTCAAGAATCAACAGAACCAACTACTGGGACACAGGCATTTAGAAGTCCGGCACCCTAATTGCGTAACACACAATCAATCGGAATCTGAATCACTTTGAAGCAAATTGCTAATCCATTGCTTCATAAGTTCGAAAAATTGGTCTGCTCAACACCTAAATAACGCAATGAATGCTGTTGAACTGTCAAAATGAAACTGATTCCGATAGGGTGCTGGAGTATGTGTAGTGTATTTTATCATATTACGGATCAATTTCACACCATCTACCTTCAAATCGAGTATACAAAACTCATATATACTGATAATGATAAATACGTATCACATCATATTATTATCTTGTGCCATACTGGTGTGTTTTACCTTGAGCCCAAGGCATTTCATTAGCCTGAGTAAACCCGAGTAACCCTTTTGAAATTATGATATTGAGGCAGTTTCCTATTAAAGGTGAATTAAGCAATTTGCGCAGTTGTCCTTTTCTGGTTGCGTCTTTTATTTGATTATGATCAAACAGAATCCTAATTGCGAAACAATTTTTGAAGGATAATCCATTGCTTCATATGTTCGACAAATGTGTCTGCTGAACAACGCAAATAACGCAATGAATGTTGTTGAACTGTCAAAATGAAACCCATTGCTACTAAATAGCGTGTTACGCAATTACCCCCCAGGTTATTCTGTAAAAACTATAAATGATACTGGGATAATAAAATAAAATGAGTTGCAGAATAGACCGTCAATTGTTTCAATTTGTTTTTTTATTATTTACTTTGACAAAAATATTTGATTGAGGAATAAAACTGACTTTTGACAGTTTTTGTATGAAATAACTGTCAACATTTAAAAATAATTCCCCGAATAAAGCTATCAGATGATTGAAAAATCAGCCCTAATAACACTTTAAAATTATGAATACTTGTTTAAACTACAAAAAATATTGAACTGTTGAGATAATAATAAAATTATTAACATTACCTTTGTTATTTTTATTGCTAAATCGGCCTTCTCTTGCCCTCGATCACGCCCGATGGAATGTGATTATGTGATGGATGAGGTGTATGATGGAACGAGCGTGAACAGAATATTCTTGAACGAGTGAACAGGCATCTTCTGGGCACGCTCGCCGTCAAAGGAACGATTGAACCAGCATCTTCTGGGCACGCCTGCCTCAAAGGAACGAGTGAACAAGCATCTTCTGGGCACGCCTGCTTCAAAGGAACGAGTGAACAAGCATCTTCTGTGCACGCTTGCCTTCAAATGAACGAGTGAACCAGCATCTTCTGTGCACGCTCGCCTTCAAAGGAACGAGTTAACAAGCATCTTCTGGGTACGCTCGCCTTTGAAGGCAGACGGGTTAAATATGGAAGGGAACACAGACGCTGGCAGAGTCCCCACTTTGGCTGTGCGCATAATAAATGTAGAGGAGAAGCGCTGAGTACGGCTGGTTGGAATATCAACCAACTTACTGATCATGTTTTTAGAATAACCCGTGCTGTTCATGAAACACAAAATACAACTTAACAAAGGTCCAATTTCACCAAACTCCCGTCTTATTAAAAAAAGGAGTTCTAACTATGGCCCAAGACCAAACCTTCAAGCTCGTTATTGTATTATAAACTTTATTTAGAGAACGGTAAAGTTCTAAATTGACAACTTGGACTCGTATTTAACGTTAGTTTTTGTGTTTAGAACTTTAACTTGGGTCGAAAGAGACTTCGAAATTAAAAAATCACTCGATGGTTTAAACCTGGTTTAGAAGATAACCCTTGTTTTATATAAGGCCGTGTTAGTTATCACATGTTAAGCATTTTGACGGACAGTTTTTCATTGTGGTACAGTACCTCAAACGACTTACGGGATATATTTAGTAAAGAACAGACTAAGTGTACATATACACGAGCGACACTCGTACACGACCGAGGCAACTGCAGCCGTCGAGACACGTACTGTGCTTAAATACACTAGCAGCACGTTGTCGACGACTGTAGTTGTCTCTGCCATTGACGCGGTTCGCTCGTGTGTATGAGCACTGAAGAAACTGGCCCAAAACGTATCCACACCTAATTACAGTAACAGATCAAACGATTGTCTGCACCACACTTTAGAATTAATTCTGTAAAAGCATCTAGAGATACGTAGGTACGCATTTATCTGAGAATTACCACTCAGTATAATTAGTTAGGGGCACCGTTCTACGGTGGGATGTCGAGAAATTTATACTGTGTTCATTGAATTTATTATCCACTTGTGCGCTTAATAATTTAAAGACGAAGTCATGAACCTGTTGTTTAAATGATCTTGCGTATTCTGTTTGCGATTTGGCGTCGAATTTTGAAATGAATTATGGTATAAAGAGAAATTGAGGAACTCTTTGAAAATGTCTTTTTGTTCACGTATCGCTGGCAATCTACCCAAACATCCCATAACTTCAAGTTAAGCACTGATTAATAAGCAGTAGGTATCTGTAGGGTTCATTCGTTCACTCTGTAGGTGATAATATATAGAAATAAGGCTGCTGGGGAGTTTGTTATACTAAGCTACTCGCTAGGTGACTCGTTAGGCTCTAGGCGCTAAGCAAGCCACCTGTCTGTGCGGACATAGCCTAAGCTTTGTTACAGTATTCCAGCATGGTTAAACCTTAACTTGAACGTAATACAGTGTTTTTTAGCTTGCCCTGTCTTGCAAAATATACGTTAAAATGAAAAAAATGTTGGTCAGGGGTAGGTACTAAACAGACTTAAAGAAACTGATTGGGCGTTGTTGAGCAAAAACACTGGAAGTCGACTTACAGTCTTTTGGATTGGCACGGCAAGTATCTATAGGCTTTCTTTTTTTTTTCTTTTAGACTTCTTCTTTCCTGCGAAAGCACTAGGAAGTGGTGGTTTTGGGGAACTGTCTTATGTAATTTTGACGTTCGAAAGGTGCTGATTATGAGCCTAATTTTTGAATAAATTACTTTTGGGCTTGGATTTTGATTTTGAGGCTGCAAAGTCTCGTGAATAAACTCGCTACTTCCAGACTGCTGACGAATGAACCCACACAGTGGTCTTTCGGAGCACGGAAGTGACCTGCAGGTCCGGTGGAACACACTGGTGTCTGTGTAAATCTACAGTTAGCATAGTCAGCCTATAATTTTCCCACTGCTGGGACTCAGGCCTCCTCTCAGTGAGAGGGAGTGAGCCCTAGTCCACCACGCGGGCCCGGTGCGGTTTGGTAGATGTCACATGTCTTCGAATTGTTTGGTTCTAGATTCGTTTCCTCACGATGTTTTCAATGTTTCTTCATGATGGTGCAATAATTAACACAAAGTAATATACCTGTCTGGATTCAAACCTACGAACTCGTTAGTCGCGGCGATTACCACTTGGCCTCTACTGCTCTAGTTAGTAATAATAATAATATAATAATAATAATGTTTATTCTCATAAAAATGTACATTTTTTTATCAAGTAGAGTGGTAGTTAGTCTAAACTTACACTACATAAAAGTATTAGCATTTGAGGCCGAACAAGGCATAGCCTGTATAGTTAGTGAAACCACAACAATGCCCGTGTTTTATCATATTCGCATTCTAATCTACTTTACTAAACTCTTTCGATAAGTTTCTGACATTGATTGCCACTGAGGTAATTGCGACTCGAATTTAACCTTTTTAAGTACAGACGCCAGCAGGTCAAGCTACCCGAAACATTCAAATTTTCCCAATCAACCTTCAACCTTAATGCTTTAGCGATAAAGTTGAAAATCTGTTAAAGAAATTTTACAGATTGTTGTGTTACAGTAGCTTGATGTGCTGGCGTATGTACAAGAAATTCAGTACAAAATCTCACTCTCAATGATAGTGCGTTTTTCTATTTCTAATAATATTCTTCGTTAAATTCATCAAAAACCCTTCTTAAAACGTCACAAACTTTATCATCTTTCGCAAAGAAAAAGATTTTGTTACAACTGTTATAATGTTCCCAATTCTCGGATCCATTGATACTTGAGATCTGTCGCAGAATAATGTAACCCTACGCTCAAGGGTTCTTCAGGGGCTGCAAACCCTTGCGCTATGTATTTCAGAATTTAGAGGGCGGAGTGTTTGTCTAACCTTTGATTCGGTCTTTCGTGGTATTTAAAGAGCTCATTAAATTCTGATTTTAAATTGAGTATTTATGAAGAGCGCAAATTCATTTTGTGGTCCTAAGGGGCTCTTTCAGGACCAGATTCGTGGTAAATTTTAAATGTGGGACTACTTAAACAAAAATGTACAGACACCAGCACATCAAGCTACTACAATCTGTCAAAATTCTTTAATAGATTTCCAATTTTAACGCTAAAGCATTAAGGTTCAATGTTGATTAGGAAAATTTGACAGTTTCGGGTAGCTTGACCTGCTGGCGTCTGTACATACTTATCAATAAATTCAATTATTTCTGTCTCATTCTACGAGACCATATTTAGAAAAACTAACTAACGTAACTAACTTATTTATTTATTTATCACAAACACAACTATCATTACAGGCAATAATCCTAATGCGGTAGCGTGGTCTTTAGTTACATTCTAAATTACAATTAAAGCTACTAGTTATATATTAGCATAACATAATACAAACAATGTTACCTTTGTGAATTCATTCAGAGAGCAATTAAATAAATCTATCCTATCAGCAGTGTCATTCAGTGTATGCATAGCTCGCGTCAGGGGCGCTTTACTGAGCAGGTTGGTTCGCGCGCGTGGTACTGCTAACAACCGTGGCCGTCGGCGTCGTAATGTGCGTACTTATCAATTATACTTGGCAACAAGGAGGTTCAAACTACCCGTGAATATAATATCAATAACCCCCTCTTACAGAGAGGAGACCTATGTCCCAACAGTGGGAACATTATAGGCTGATTATGAGTTATTAGAACAAAAACAAAATATCAGTCATCATAATATCAATAAGAAAACAGAAATAAACATTTCATCAGACCAAACGCAAGTTAATGATCCCTAGGAACCTGGCAACCGCAATAGATACAGAGATGGAACACGTTCACAAGTTGGTTTTTGGTTCCAATAAAAAACTAAACTCTTTAAATTTTATCTTACAGCCCGTTCCTTACAACTTGACTGTAAAATATAAATTGACCGCAATTTTTTATTGTTAAACTCACAGAGCACGGAATCGTCGCACCGACAGCTTTTGGAGACCGGCACCGGAAGTGCCGGCAGAAGTGAAAACTTGAATATTAACGTTGTGCATTTTTGATATTTTGGAATGCGGTCTATTCTCTCTCCGTCTTACGAATTTTCGATCAGGTCACGTGTCCTGACGCAAGCTCCGTCTTACGAATTTTCGATCAGGTGATGTGTCCTGACGCAAGCTCCGTCTTACGAATTTTCGATCAGGTCACGTGTCCTGACGTGAGCTCCGTCTTACGAATTTTCGACCAGGTCACGTGTCCTGACGCGAGTTTAACATATTTTCAAGGTATTTACCCATCACAACAAAAGTGCACAACAAAGCAGTGTGCAACAAACAAGTGCACACAAAAAAAGTGTAAAGAAGTTTTCACTTCAAAAATACTTGTGCGGTCGGGGGACCCTCGTCAAGAACGAACTTTCTTACGCAATACTCACATGCACTCGTATATAATAGAAAGACACACACACAGAGAAAGTCGCATGGAGGCGGCATAATGCTTTTACGTTACGTAACGATTTCTACCAGTTTTCTCCTACCGCAAGCCGGGTTAAAGAACTACGTTTCAAAAATCGTGGCGCCGAAAGTGTGTAGAACGCAAAACTGCTGTCACGGACAATTATTCCAAGGCGTCAGTTTCTATACGTCATTTGAGTCGTCTTTTTTTTTTCAATGGCATTTTGCAGGTCTTTCTAGGAGGTTGTCGGCTGGTCAACCGGGCTATTCGGTGGATGCCTTAATAAATTGAGGCCGCCAGGCAGGGCATACGACATATTTATGTATAAACTAAGCGACTGCAAGCTAAGGGCACTCCCTGTGGGGTACAAACCTCGGCTTAAGGCTTTGTGGGGGGTGGGTAGCAAGGGACACGCTGGATCGGATCATTTGTGAGTGAACGGTGACATGCTAGTGAGAAGTGGTGGCCTAGTGGTAACAGCTGCGACTACTGTTTTGTAGGTCGTGGGCTCGAACCTAGGCAGGCTTTATGTAATTTATTTCATCCTCACGGTGAAAGAAAACATCGAAGACATGTGACATCAGCTACCAACCCGCACTGAGCACGCGCGGTAGATTGAAGCACACTTTCTCTCGAAGAGAGGTCTATGTCATAGTAAAAGCAAACAAGTACGACATCTTCATACATTCGCACCGCGCACGGTTTGTATGTGAGCGCGCTCGTACGTATGCGTCGTCGCACGCACACACTGACAAAATTTATCGCTGCTAAAGGTGCGCCAGTCGTGGCTGTGACGCCGGTAATATCGCCCGCGCCCGCGCACGCTTCGCCGCTGCCCTGCTGCTCGTAATAAATAATTTGTACGTGTACCTACCTACCTCCTTTAACTACAAAGACTTCATAATCATTTCATTTTATTTGAATAAATACATGATTCAGTAAAACCACGTTTCTATTAGTCATATTTCGATCGTAATTTTTCAAATAACTAAACAGATAACATGACGTAGGCAATGAAAAAAATGTAGTCAGCTTCTGGTCTATGTACATAGACCAGAAGCCGACTACATTTTTTTACACTTTCTTACACACGGCTACACGTCAAGCAATATAAAACCAGTTTGTCTTGGCCTCACTTTGTATGATATTTTCTCACAATGAACAGTCAGCTAATACTGGTTTTGCATAGCTTGATGTGTAGCCGTGTGTAGAAAAAATGATTAAAAAAAACTTTGTATTAAAGGTCCCTGATGCTTACCCTACAGGGGAACATTGTTTTGTATAGAGATTGACTATGCATTTTTGACGATTGAATAAAGTATAAGTGACAGCCCTACGAGTTTAGGCTATTATCGCTCGCTCGGGGCTTGAGTTGGCCTACTTGTTTGCTTTTATTATGTCTATGTCCCAGGAGTGGGAACGGTGACACAGTTTATTGTACGGAAAGTAAGAAAGAGATGGTAATATATCGTCTCTAACAAAGGTGTAGCGGTATCTACAACGCCACATGCGAACAACGCGTCATACTGACGTCACGCAAATCCTGCATCTCGCAAGCAGAGTTTACCGCACAATTGGCATACATACAAACTTCCCGACATCAGTCGTTGGGCAATTGTCCGCCAGACACAACACCCGTCTGGTCAGAGGATCCTCCCTTTTGTACTCGTATAGAGTATGAGTGAACTTTACACCCTGTTCCTCATGCCTCTATAACGGCATTCGAATCGTCTCCGAGCTCTGTGGTTTAACTTTTATCCTCCCTTATTTTAGTGTTTTGTTTTGTTCGTAATATTAATTGTTTACCAGATACTGCGGGTAAAGTATCGTTGGAAGTTAAACAGTTACTATGTTTGTTCCATCGGAACTTTGGCCAAGACAAACAGACTGCCATGAAACATTTAATGTTAACGGTCAGAAATGTTATGCTTCAGTAAGTTATTACGTTGTATAGGAATTTCTAGATTAGAGCTAGGTTCTTGTACAAATAACAGCCTCGTGAAACCGTCGATTTGCGAGGTCGTCATCAACTTTTATGTTGATTACAGCAAAGAAAATCCTAATATTATAAACGCGAAAGTTTGTGAGGATGGATGTTTGTTACTCTTTTACGCAAAAAACTACTGAACGGATTTTGATGAAACTTTACAGTAATATAGCTTATACATCAAAATAACACATAGGATACTTTTTATTCCTATATTCTTACGGGATCGACAGTTATGCGGGTGAAACCGCGGGGCACTGCTAGTCGGTTATATTATGACCGAATTTTCTTTTTTCTAATCAAGACGATCCCCGAAGATAACTGATGAACCCTTCAAACACATGTTTGAGCAAATAAAATTTCTTATTCTTATTCAACGTGGTCGTACCATTTATTTATTTATTCTGTTATTTGAACGCCATACAGCAATTACACCAACGAAGCCAAAAATTACTTCATGTGCTGCTTCCCATCTATAATTTACTACCGAAAATGTAAAATTAAGCTTTTGTGAACTGTAAATTAATTATCACTATTTAGCACCCTAATTGCTTAGCACACTATCAATCACAATTTGAATCATTTAGAAGGATAAAGCTAATCCATTGCTTCATATGTTCTAAAAATTTGTCTGCTCAACACGTAAATAACGTTATGAATGTTGTTGAACTGTAAAAATGAAAGCCGTTGATGCTGTTAGTGTATTACGCAATTACCTCGCAGGTATGCCAATTACCTTGCCGGTATGCCAATTACCCCGCAGGTATGCCAATTACCTTGCAGGTATGCCAATTATCTCGAAGGTATGCCAATTACCTCGCAGGTATGCCAATTACCTTGCCGGTATGCCAATTACCTCGCAGGTATGCCAATTACCTTGCCGGTATGCCAATTACCTCGCAGGTATACCAATTACCTTGCAGGTATGCCAATTACCTCGAAGATATGCCAAGTACCTCGCAGGTATGCCAATTACCTCGCAGGTATGCCAATTACCTAGCAGGTATGCCAATTACCTTGCAGGTATGCCAATTACCTCGAAGGCAAGCCAATTACCTCGCAGGTATGCCAATTACCTCGCAGGTATGCCAATGACATCGCAGGTATGCCAATGACATCGCAGGTATGCCAATTACCTCGCAGGTGTTGCATATTTTAATTTTTAAATGCGCAGAGATAATACCCTAGCATTAAAGCAGACGTATCTACTCTTTAACACTAATAATTATTTAACATCCATCATTAAATCAAATTACTCTAAACCTAGATCAATCTTACGAGAAACAATTATTTATAAATAATGATTCACAGTAATATGATTTAAGGTCGAGTTATCCCTAAAATGTCAGTCATATGTCTGAAGATGGCGTAAACGTCAAAGTCTGGTAAGGGTTGTGTAAGTAATATTAAACACATAGTGATCTATGTTTCATAACTTAGTAATTTAGTATGGACTTGACTAATATTTTATATGCCAAAGTAACTTTGTCCGTGTGCTACCTTTTCACGCCTTAATATATATATATTTTTTTCGTTTAATTCACTATTTTAAATGTCCATATTTTGTTAGCATTACATTATCTTAAAACTATGTTAGTACATAAAAATCGACATAAATGTTTGAAAATAAATAAAAATTATATTTAAATAAATAATTAAAAATAAATAAATTTGATGAAATTGACATAAATAATTAAAAAAAAAAACAAAGGTCATCATCCATTTCATACCAAAAAATTAAAGTGCCGGCGCGTGAAGAAAAAAACTATGGTTTTCTTATGGAAAATGACTTTTTGAGCATTTTTTCCTATTACAACATACGTCTAAAATTAACCCCCCTATTGCTATAGTCTGCCATTTGGGATTGAAAATTCCGAAAATCATATTTTTATAACCTACTAGCTGCGCCCCACGGTTTCACCCGCATAAGTTTCGATCCCGTAGGAATATCGGGATAAAAAGTATTCTATATGTTAATCCTGGCTATAAACCATCTGTATGCCAATTTTCATCCAAATCCGTTCAGTAGTTTTTGCGTGGAGGAGTAACAAACATCCATCCGTCCATCCATCCATACTAACTTTCACGTTTATAATATTAGTAGGATGATGTCCTTTAAATGAAATTGGCACACGTATAAGACACTTTTTATCCCCTTAGTACGTTCCCGTAAGATAATTTCCGACCACCACGTGACGAAACCGGGGGCCAAAGTTAATATAAATAAAATACAGTCGAAGAATGATAAGATTAAGCATCTTCACCTCAACAGTGACTGTAATTTTTCCGATGTTAAAAATGAAAATATCAGTTAGGTTGATGGATAGAATATGCTTTATTGGACACTAAAATTTAAATACATGTCATAGCCTATTTAGTAAGAAAAGGTGACCACTTCCCGCCATACGGAAAAGGATTATTTGAAAGTTGTCCATGGTTTTTATTATATTTTTTGTTTAGGGTGTATGATAATGCTTGTCTCTGACCTCAGCTTTTAAGATTGCATTGTTAAGGTGGAATGTTATGTTTGTCTTAATGCCACAATTTATGCGTTACCAAATGTATATCTTGCTTTATCACCCTAAGGTTCAATGTCACTTGCACGTTATTAAACGACAAGGTCTGCTTGTCTATGTAACCGTTAGATATTTTTGACCTCAATGAAATTTTAATATACTAGGTGTTTGTGTCAAAAATGTCTTGTTTTATTTTTATTTTATTTCATTTATTTGGGAAAATAAACAGTGACACATTACATTTTATAGGAAGAAATACAAAAGATACGGCCAAATGTGTAACCAACAACATTTTCCACGGAATACACATAAAAAATAATAATCTTTACAAACCATGCTACTTAAACTAAAACCTACAAACTACAACAATTCAAGTCAAGAAAACATAGTAAAACAAAAGTAAAAGCAAACAAAGTAAAAACTAGAAGGCATGCAAATCTTAATTAATATTAAAATGACTATTGACAAAGTGTTTTGAGTACAATATTTTTAAAACTACCAGCAGAAAGAGCAAACATATCGATATGATGGAATTGTTTGTTGTAATTATTAGCAAGTCGCCGCAGGGGTGCCCGCATACCTGCGTTACTCCGACAAGAGTTAACTGCAAACAGCGGCCGTGCGCGCACCCCACGACTCATTGTCGTTCTAGGAACTATGTAACTTATTTTATTACGGATATCAATACAGTCATATACATTGCTACACAAATCAAACAAAAATACCGTCTCTAGGAGAGTGCGTCTTGATTTAAGGTCAAGTAATTTATACTTCTTAAGCAAATAATCGTAAGATAAATCTGTGTGGAAGCAAGGTAATGCATGCCTTTTAAAAAATTTCTTTGAACCTTCTCAATACGTTCTCGATTATTTCTTTTCGGTAAAGTCAGATCTGACAAAAAAAAGAAATAAAGAAAATTTGTAATAAAGGTCCCCAATATTTATTAAGACGCTGCTCCACAGCCAGTCCACGGCTAAGCTACGCACGTGTACTTAGCGTCGCTTTGTATGAAAAGATAGCTAGGGTCGTATACTGTACCTACGGGCAAGCTACATGCGTGGCTAGGAAAACCAATAAACTGTGCAGCTAACATGGGAATCTCTTCGTGTAAATCTTACATAGCAGTGGACGGTCATCTTATGTCTGAGTTTCTTCAACCATCACAATTTCTAAGAACCCTAAATTGATGTCACCAGCACTATCTTTTACAAGAACTACTCAGACTTTTCGCAATCCCCTAACTAGAATGAAAAACTGTTGCGAACAGCATGAAATATATATTTCTTTAAAAAGAAACAATACAGGAGCTCTATAAAACATTTTGTTTTTAGCTTTTAACACTTAAAATGTAGCATAGAAAATGTAGGTGACATTTTCGTGAAAAGAATTCTAGAAATGGGTGAAACTTCATTAATTTCAGTGTTACGCCTTCTAACAAAGCATTTTTGTTAGGACGGATTACACCTTTATGTTAAACTTAATTAAAGAGATGGAATTCTTTTGAAGGGTTTTAAAAGTTATTAATATATTAATAAAAGACTGTGATGTTCCACTGCACGGCAAAGGCGTCCTCCCCTCTCTTTCCACTCCTCTCTTTTTAAAGCTGTTAAGGACCAGTTCTTGTTGAAGAAGTCCAGCTCATCCCGCCATCTACATCTCGGCCTGCCGCGATTTCGCTTGCCATTAAGAGGGACCCATTGTCTCGTAAGTTTGGCACATTGGGCGTCTGACATTTTAAAAAATAACATTGGATTTTTGAGTGCTATGTATTCATTAGTTTATAACCCGATATTTATTTTTTCACACTAAACCATGAAGATGGTCTCTGAAGATGGTTGGTACGGCCGGGACTAGTAACCAGTGGAAACACTTGCGCTATGAAAATCGCCCTTATTGCTACGGTATAAAGACGCTGTCAATGTCCAATTGTTGCTAATGATGTTGAGTTGTTTGTAACGCGAGGGCTAGTTTGAGATGGAGCAGGAAAGTAGTTATTGGAAAGGCTTGGGAGGCCTCCCCTCCGGAGGGCTAACCACAACAACTGAGCAAACTTCACGGGCTCGTACTTATAAACAAATCGTGGGAAACTAGTGTTACTTTATTGTTTAATTTGAGACCAAAATAAAACAAAAAGTGATGATGAAATGAAATCACTGCTCTAAAAATGCTCTAAAAAAGGAAAACATCGTGAGGAACCCGGAATGACCTAGAATCAAAAATTCAAAGACATAGTGACAGCTACCAATCCGCACTCTTGGTAGATTACAGCCCACTCCCTCTAGAAGAGAGAACTGTATCCTAGTAATGGAAACATTATAGGCTAAATATGCGTATGCATTCTTCTGAATGACAGAACTGCGAGTTGTGACCGAATGGTGGCCAAGTTTAGGCCAAAGAAACCAGGGCCATCCAAAAGCGTTCTGGGTTGACGATATCGTCATAGTCGCAGGAAACACCTAGATGAGACGAACGGAACCGGCAAGTATGGCAGAAGAAAGGGGGGGACGCCTGTACCCAGCTGTGGGTGATTCAGGGTTGAAATGATGGATCCCAACTAGTGGTAGGAGGGGTTCACATCGGCGTCGAGACCACGATGAGGTACCTGGGTCTCGTCCTCGACAGCCGATGGAACTTCGTCGAGCACTTCCGACGTTTGGCCCCCAAACTGGAACGGGCCGGGGCCGCCCTAAAGCGGCTCTTGCCCAACCTGAGGGGGCCAAACGCCTCCTGCCGGAGGCTTTACGCGGGGGTCGTGCGGTCCATGGCCCTATATGGGGCCCCGGTATGGGCGCGTTCACTGCGGCTTCGAGCCGCACACTATCTGAACGCGCCCCAGAAGGTGGTAGCCGTAAGGCTGATCCGGGGCTACCGCACGATCTCAGGCGAGGCAGCAAGTCTCCTTGCCGGACTGCCACCATGGGATCTGGAGGCGATAGTCCTCGCGCGCCTATATGATTGGCGCGCGGAGGCACTACGCCGGGGGGAAACTCCGCATCCGCGGCAAACCGCGGCGGAGCGGACGAACCTCCGGCGCGATCTCATGGTGGCATGGAAGGAGCGACTATCGCAACCCAGCGCAGGGCACGCCACGATAGCGGCGGTAAGACCCCTCTTTGAGGAGTGGCTAGAGAGACGTCACGGCGCTCTCACCTACCGCCTGACGCAGGTCCTCTCCGGACACGGATGTTTCGGGAGGTTCCTGCACATCATCAGGCGGGAGGAGACGCCCGGGTGTCACCACTGTCAGGATCGCCCAGAGGACACGGTGGAGCATACGGTGGAGGTCTGCCCTGCTTGGGCAGAGCACCGCCGTGTCCTCGTAGAGGCGATTGGCAGCGGCGGCGACCTCTCGCGCCCGGCCCTGGTTCAAGCCATGGTCCGGGGTGAGAGGGAGTGGGAGGCAGTCACCTCCTTCTGCGAAGCAGTCATGCTAGCGAAGGAGGTGGCGGGGTGGGCGAGGGAACGCGCCTTGCGCACCTCACGCCTCAGCCGCCGCGGGAGACGCTCCGGGCGTCGGGAGCCGCGTGACGACTCCCGGCCACCGTAGGCGCGGGCCTGCGGGCGGAGAGTAATGGGTAGCTCTCCGTCCGATCAGGACTAGGCCCGTGCCGGACGGCGTGTTCGTGTTCCACGCGCGCCTCAAAGAGATGTCAGCAAGTGACGGGGCCCCACAGGGCCGAAGCCTGCCAGGGTAGCGGGACCATCCGAAAGGGTTTACCGCTGCCCTGGAACATAAAGGGCTAAGGAAGGAACACGGGTGGGTTTTAGTCAGTAAAAGTCTGACACTCCCTTCTGCTCCACCCAGAGCGGGAGGAGTCATTTGATGATTTACCATGATCAAAAAAAAAAAAAAAAAGGGTTGAAATGATAATGATCACGATTCTTCACTCACATCACTAAACATTCGTGAACTTTAACTCATTCTAATTGCGTCATTACGTCACAACTACCCTCTCACAAACTCTCTTAAAAGATTAATCATGTAAACTCCAAAGCGTAGATATCTCTAACACAATATCAAAGTTTTTCGAGACACAAGGCAACTTTACCTTAACTCCGGTTAACTTTCGGTGCAATCCTGCCGGCAACCGGAAAGTGTCACAAGTGATAAAGGTTGGTTCACATCACGACTTTTGAGACAGTTAGATAAGGCGTTACTGACAATCTGGGTTGTATAGGTACGTCTGCAGGCGTAAGGAAGAGAAATGGTACCTATTACGAATAGGGCTTTGCTTTTAACTAGCGATCCGCCTCTGGGGTCTACTCCCTATTCGCTCCCCTAATATAATTATCTTACTAAAACTATATAAAAAAAATCTAAAATATGGTAAAATGTTTTGAGTTTATTTACTTTTGTCCTTTGACTCTGCCTACAAAATAAATGACAGCGGTGCTATTCTGTAAAAAGATCACCGTGATAACTGAGGTGAAGTCATTCATGTATCATTTGTGTGTTTTTGTGGTCAGTCATTTTGTGTAATGCCAATAAATGCATTTTTCTTTCTTTATTTTCTTTATTCATCTGGCATTCATCTGGCCAAGAAATAATATTTATTGTCGAGAGCCGCAGCGGTCAGATAAAATTAAAAGCAAAAATATCAATATTACCATGTTGATAGGCAGTCTTCTTGAATTATATATTTGTTGCCATCAAAGTTGAGATTAACTTGGGGAGCAGATATGCAATATCGTGATGCCAATGCCTATTGAATATCAATGTGGTGAAACTTCTTGTCCACTGAAGTTACAGCACAGCTACATAAGACTCGGTTCATATTTCCGATGCACCAGTCCAACAATGTAAGAGGATCGGAAGTTTGAGGTCTGTCATAATATTCCGAACCGTATGTGATTGGATATATTTTATTCTGTGGTCGCTATTTGGTATTAAAAAATGTATACAAAGTTTTAAAAAAAAGGGTCAATCTAATCTTATTAGAAGAATAAGAAAGCACAAAACATGTTTATTCTGCACAAACCAAATACAAATTACAAAAAAAAAACAATAAAATACACATCATACTTCCAAAAAAGCAGTACAAAGTGAAAAATAACTTTAATTTCGGAAGTCAGGCAGTGAGACAAAAAACTAAAATAATATGCAAAAACAAAATATATACAGACGCACATAAAACCTCCTCTTGTTTTGAAGTCCGTTAAAAATATAACTCTTTATCAGGTAACACCGACTTGATGGCATGCCAATCATACAGCTGGATGCTGTGCTCCCAATATATCCATGTCGAAACAAGGCTACTCCGCGTCGTCGTGAACGATGGAGCCTGTCGACCACCAGGATACAAGCATCCATTCTCTATAAAAATGGTATTGGGGATAAAAATAGTTCTTTGTGGGGTTTGCTTTAAGTCTTATTTTTAGTTGTAGTCTAAACTAATGTTTTGTAGAGGTTAAATTGTTTGTGAAAAGTAATCTCGAGAAGTACTGTTGCAATTAAAAAAAATCTTACTCTTCAGTAGCAGAAAAAGAAAAAAAATGGTCACACAAGCATACTTCGGTTCGGCGCTTCTCGGATCCAGCTGACTCCTGCGGCCTTCAAAAGAACATCGGTCCACCTTGTGGGCGGCCTTCCAACGCTACCTCTTCCGGTACGCGGTCGCCACTCCAGAACCTATCGGCCCCACCGGCCATCTGTTCTACGAGAAATGTGTATCCATGATAATTATATTTATGTTAAAACAAAACTTTACGCGGTCAAAGTCGCATGTAAAAGCTAGTTGTTTATGTTAAATCTGAGAAGCGTAGCAGCATTGACAAAGAGTCAGTACCTTAGTAGGTAAATATACGGATGCAAAAAAAAACGACCTAAGTATTTTTTACAACCGGTTGGTTACAGAGGAATGCTTACAGTCCTTCCACAGTTATTTACCTCTGTCAGCAGTAACCCAACAGCAACCTTATTAGAATGAGAATAAAGATCATTGTAATTTTGACAGACTTTTCAGTAGCAGCATTCCAACAGCAACCTTATTACAAGGAGTATAAAGACCACTGTTATTTTGACAGTGATGCAAAATCACAGGTAAAATAACTGTGTACTATTTTGGAACGAAGTTCCTTATCGCGCGTTGCGAAAGGGGGCTAGACGGAAAAAATTAAGACCAAAAGTTGGAACGACACTTTTTGCTATAGTTGTAAGCCGTGCGGCGTGCGCGTGTTTCTCTGTCAGTCTCTCTCTCTCTTTGAACTTTGTTCCATCCGGGTGTCCCTTGACACCTCTCAAGTTTTTTTTTTAAAGAAGAGTAGATAAAAAAATTAAGTAAAATCATTAAGTATAGTCCTACTTAATGATTTTCAAATTACTCATGATAAAGATATTTTTTTTTTTTTCAAATATGAGTAACAGTACATGGTGATGAAGGAAAATAGGTTCAGCCATATTTTACCAGCAGGCATTCAAAAGTCACAAAAATAAAAACTAATCCACTAAACTATAACTAAACTTTAACAAATATAACAAGAAACAACCCAAAACCAAACATAATTATTATTTTAAACATTATAATTGTAAACATGCGGATTCTAACACTTTCTTGCACAGTCAGAAAATAAATGTTAAGTAAATTGATACCCTACGTTAAGGGCCTGTAATACCTCAGATTGCGAAAATTGTCTTAGCATTAATGACTCTAGTTTCAACAATACTGCAGTATTCTCTTTGAAATTAATATACAATAAAGACGAGGACTGCTGCGAGGTGTCGTCTGTTTCGAAAACACGATTGCATACAATTTTCTCGATACAAATAAATCTCAAAGTTACCTCTAAACCGTACAATAAAAGAAGAATTATCAATGAAAACTTTCAAATTAGGTCATGAAACTTTGCAGGCTAATCGATCTATGCATAAAGCAGGTGTCATCTGTTCGTTTTTTTTTTTTTAATCGTTACTTTTAACGTAAAAAGATGGGATTGGAAATATCAAGCTTTTTAACCACTCACACCTTGAACCGATCTGCCGCCCGGCCCCCGACAGGACCCCGATTCAGTACTTGTCAGTACCATAGAGTATAGTAACTAAAAAGGAAACGAACACTTAAACCTATTATTAACAAAAACTTAACAACAAAGAAGCAAACTGTAATAATAACAACACAATGAATAACAAATAACACTACGATAACGCGGAAAAACGAAAGTTTTAACACGAGAAGCTTAAAATAGAAATTTTCAAGTTTGAATTCAAAGTTTCAAAGTAGGGGGTATGTTCTGAATTTTCGTTCGCCAGTACTGACAGTTCTGTCAATAAAACAGTTGCTCAAGCAAAAAAGGCGCCATCTAGCGAGACTAAAATCACTTGGAAACGGTTTTATCGACATTTAGTTCTGAAAAACTTTCAAAGACGGCAGCACTAGTCTGTCATTAGAGGTCGAAAATCACAACGTTCTAAGTTTCACGCCCCTGGTCAGTACCGCTTTGGCTATCGGACGGGGAACCCGTGTCACTTCGCTTGCGCTCAAAAGACCCGATTGACAACGTTTTATGTTCTGAAGAAATTATATGATAATGTAAAATTAAATTTAGATGTTAGAATAAGGCACCCGTATTTTAATTTTATCCAAATTTTGTAGTTTTAATTTATAAAATGATCTTTGAAATGGTTCAAAATCGTAATCTCACGTCAATGTCAAAATATTGTCAAAAATTTAGGGAGGTAAGCGTACCTATTTTAGACAGTTCCCAAATTTTTATGGTGTTTTCAATATTCAGCAAAACTTTTTTTATAAATAATTTTATTTGAGATAGAAAGAAAGAAAAAAGTTTATTGGGACACAGTTCGTGAAACACAAAATACAAAATTAATAAAATAAAGAATAATGTTTCAGACAACAATAGTGTGTGCCTCACGGCTGCGCCAAAAAGGTTCATTTCAGCATTAATGCCAGACAGATGCTGTCTGACGCTGGTTTTCTAATGAACCTTTAGGGAAAAGTGACGGGGAGTACACACAGTTTCAACATACCTAATACATACTTATAAATAAATAAATAAACTAGTAATCACGTACATACATATCATTACAAATACAAATAAGAAAAAAAAAACCAAAACCAAAACAACCAAGTCTCAGCAAAACCTGTTTTTCTCGATCAATATACATATGTTTGTGGTAATGGAAATATATTTCAATTACCACAAATGTATAGATACAGGTGGATTTTTGAAAGGATTTTTGAGAAATCACGGTACAGCGGACAGAGCTCCGGCGGGATCTCATGGCGACATATAGAGTGCGATTGTCGCAACCCAGTGCTGGGCACGCCACAATTGCGGCGATAAGTCCCCTCTTTGAGGAGTGGCTGGAGAGGCGCCACGGTACCCTCACCTTCAGCCTGACGCAGGTCCTCACCGGACACGGTTGTTTCGGGCGGTTCCTGTTCAGGATAAGGCGGGAGGAAACGCCAAGGTGTCACCACAGTGTGGATCGCCTGGAGGACACGGTGGGAGCATACGGTGGAGGTCTGCCCAGCTTAGGCGGAGTCACCGCCGCGTCCTCGTGGCGGCGATCGGCGGCGGCGATCTTTCGCGTCCGGCCCGGGTCCAGGCCATGATACGGAGCGTGAGTGCATGGGAAGTCGTCACCTCCTTCTGCGAAGCAATAATGTTCGCAAAGGAGGAGGCGGAGCGCATGAGGGAGAGGCAATCTCTGCGCTCACACGCCCCTAATCGCCGCAGGAGACGCCCTGGACGTCGGGAGTCAGCAACCGAATCCCGGACACCGCAGGCGCGGGCTAGCGAGCGGCGAGCAACGGGCAGCTTGCCGCCCGGTAAGGACCAGGCCCGGGTCGACGGCGCGATGTGTTCCACGCGTGTGACCCCGTCAGTTAGTGCTGACATCTTTTTGAGGCAGGTGTGGAACACAACGCGCCTCAAAGAGATGTCAGCACTAACTGACGGCGTCCGCTAGGACCGATGCCATGCCAGGGCCGCGGGTTGTTCGAAAGAGATACCGTGGCCCCTGGCACAGCCAACTAAAGAAACGGGTAGGTTTTTCTTCCCACACAAAAAAAAGGTGTAAAAAGGCCCATAGCCGTCATACATCAAACTAAGTAACATTGCACAGAACTCGAAATTGCTGGGAATCGACTTTTATTTTTCGAGTGAAAGAATGTCCGGAATCGCCCCGTGCACAAGAAATATCGGACATGCACGATAATTATTTGTTTATTTTAGTATATTAGTTGCAAATACTTTTGTAACACGGACTAACTAAACTAAATTTAAGTTCAGTGCATCTTTTTCTTTCTATTTCATTAAGAAAAGGGCAGAAGACCAATTAATATTAGTTTAGTCCTGTCAAATTAGTCAGCGCCTGGCGTAAATTGATGTATTTTTAGTAGCCATGTTTTTAATCACGTCTAAACTTGCTATGGAGTATCTAAATTTGAAAGGACTAAACTAATATTTATCTTCTGTCCTTTTATTAATAAAATAGAAAGAAAAAGATGCACTGAACTTAAATTTAGTTTAGTTTGTTAACAAGGGAATCGGCGCCATTGCCATGTCCAGGGATATTATTATTATCTCCTTTATCTCGTTTAAATACTTACAAAATACATTTTTAAATATTTTTATAAACAAAAGGATAAAAAAACATTTAAAAATATAAAAAGTAGTAGCCCACCAGTATCGGGAACAGGGTCCAAGCTAGGTCAGGGCTCCAGAGAGAGGAACCTCCTGACGATGCGAGCCGTGTCCAGAAGTACCGCTTTCTGAATCAAGCCCTTGATCCAGCTGCCCAACGAGAGCCTCCTCAGGTGTTGGTCGAGGCTCTTGGCTATTAAGCCATTGGCTGTCACAACTATCGGCACAATGATCGCTGAGTCCACATCCCACATGTCGACAACCTCGCGAGCCAAGTCAAGATAGTTGATTTGTTTATCTTTCTCGGCTTTCACGAGGTTGTCATCATGCGGGACGGTTATGTCAACAATCATTGCGCGTCGCTCTGATCGATCCACCACCACTATATCAGGCTTATTGGCAACAATAGTCCTGTCAGTGATGATGGATCGATCCCAGTACAATATGATATTACCATTTTCGAGAACTGGGTCGGGCACATACCTGTAGTACGGCACCTCCGAATCCACAAGGCTGTATTTCAGAGCAAGTTGCTGATGGATTATCCTAGCTACAAGGTTGTGTCTATGCAAGTATTCTCCATTAGCTAAGCGAGAACACCCGGAGATAATATGCCTGATTGATTCCCCCGGCCGGTGGCATGCCCGACAGATGTCAACCGTGCCGTCTTTCACAATAAATCTCCGGTAATTGTTCGTCATGATAACTTCGTCCATAATTGCACAGACAAAACCTTCGGTTTCTCCATAGAGGTCACCGAAACGCAGCCAGGCTACGGACGCTAATAGATCTACATCGGGCCCATGCAGGGCCCGGAAGAAGCGTCCGTGAAGCTCCTTACTCTGCCATACCTCCATGCGTTCATTAGTGTCAAGCACTACTGGTTTGCACCAGTTCTCTTTACCCAAGGAAAGCGGGGTGAGGCCCTTGTCCACCGCGACTACATCTCGATGCATCCCCACGTCGGTATCTAGGAAATATTCCCTGAGACTGCATATCTCGCGATTGTGGAGGTTCTTAGCGTTTAAAAATCCTCGACCTCCACATTTTCGCGGGATATACAGCCTCATTACCGATGACCGTGGGTGATGCATTCGATTTGCAGTCAGCAGCGTACGGACTCTCCTATCCAGGGCATCGAGTTCGGTCTGAGTCCATTTGAGTATGCCGAAAGAGTACATCAAAACTGGCATGACCCAACCGTTGAAGGCGCGCACCTTTTTCCACCTGATAAAAGACTATTAAATACTTTTTTAAGGCGGCTAAAGAATTATTATTATTATTGTCTTAGTTGTAATGGTACTTATTAATATTATCGTATGACAAAAGTTGATTTAATTCAGTTTTAGCCATACGTTAAAACTGAATTAAATCAACTTTCATCATAGTAAATCTTAGGAAATATCGATAAATCGTATCAAGTTTGCCACCCTTATTTTTGACGTGACTAAATGGCGGTTTTCAGTATCTTACCTAACCTATGCTCTCACTGCGTCGATTGCTCTTTGTAATAGTATTGAATATTACGACTTGGCTATTTTAACGGACTCTGATTGCTTTCAAAAACGACTTACCTGGCTGTGATTTTCGGAACTGTGTACCGCTCAAACGATAACACGGCACTGTTTCTATTTTTACATTAATACACACAAACATTTTATCTCATTCTAAAACCAATGCTAAGAATACAGATACCTATTTTAATTAGATTCTGTGCATTTAAACGTTGCAATGATAATATACACTTAGGCTTTAGAAAAAAACTGCAAAGATACCTAATTATCTAGGTAGGTACAAAAAATAGCTAAATGTATTATAAATGTTATTGTTTTTTAGTTTCTTAAATATCACTCGGAGCTATGAAAAACTATATCTAATACTCATTGTTATGGTTCGATTATAACCTCAAAATCTGATGCTTTTTTTTAAAATATATATATTCTGCAACAAGTCCGCTATATAAATAAGATCTTATAGGAGTTTACTAATGATCGACAATTCAACACATAATTTTCCGATGCTCTCGGTTCCAGGGCGAACAATGTATGGGCGCAGAGCAATGTCCTTTGCTGTTTGCGCAAACAGGCTTCGTAAGTCATAAAAGACAGGACACACTGATTGAAGATCTTAGTCTTATGAAAGTGAAATACTCAATGAAAAGACTCGGTGAAGTTTCCTAAACGCTGCGCTGCCCAGCCCAGCTAAATGCTTTTGTTCACCTCTCAAAGTTGTTCTTACCAAACTGCAGAATTTTCCGTGGGTAAAAGTATTCTCGGACAACTTTGAAAGCATTAACATTGACAGCAATCGTTGAACATAACCTGGGTTTTCTCCAAGTTCATCCGGAGACCAATACGTATGAATCAACTAGGCTGTACAGCATCTGCTGCAAGCTATGAAGCGACTCAGCCGCTATGATAATATCATTTGCAAATATTAAGTGTGCGATGTACTCGCCGTTGATGTTAATGCCGCGTCCTTTCCAGTTCAGCGTCTTAAATAGATCCCCCCATAATATTAGAGAACAATTTCGGGGAAATTACGTCCCCTTCTCTCACCCCTGTACATGGATATGTTTAGTTCAATGCAGCGTCTCCAAAACAGACCAGGTCTCGATAGAGTCAAAAGTCCTACTTGTAGAAGTACCTACATGTCTATTTGACAACCAATTTGAGAGTTGTCAACTGATCGATCAATTGGAGAGTTGTTACAAATCTATATTAGATCTCATCATCGCGCGTTCGTATTTTACAAGATAGACGATGATTTCCGAAGCGCCTATTTTTTGTTGGACAATGACATCAGAAGACCAATTCTCGTAATTAAAAACGTACAAAATTTAGTCGCAATCTCATCTCAGCGACAATCAATGTCAAATACTTGTCAAAAATGTATGAAAATTTGAGGTATTTTTGGCAGACTGAGACTGAGATCTGAGCTTTCTTAAAATTTCGAGAATTGCCCCTCTGTACGTAGGTTACCTTGGTAAATTAGCTAAATTATTTATACATTATAAATTGACAATTTGCTAGCTAATTTATAATGTAGGTACTAATGAATAATTTAACTTTCAATATATTTTCTTTTTATTCTATACAGAAGACATCGATTTCGCATAATAATATAATCATAATTTAATCAATTATTACCAAGCCTACGTCCATCAACAGTTTAGTTCACCCTAACTGAATCAGTTTAACAGTGTGAGCGGGATAGACTGATACATGGCGCGGGGAAGTGGGGGCAAAATATGAATTTCAACTGAGGTATTACAAGCCCTTAATTTGCCATTTCATACACCAGTATGACAGTTGTCATTTGAATATACGAACATTTTAAGTTGGTGATCAATTTGCTTAGCACTCAATTTACCCGACTGACAAGTAGATATTTATAACAAATACTAAATATGTTTATATCTTTCAAATAATTATTTTTTTCCTTTTGAATAAAGTGGATTAAAACCTAGTCAAATTCGTACCTAAAACTAGGTTCCAAAAACCAGGTGTCAAACACTAAAAACCGTAAAAATGAACACTAGCTGAAGTGCAATCGACGCCGCATCTGTGACTGACCGGCTTTTAAAAATGTTTAATGCCCAATGCCTGACTCCGTGCCAGCTATGCCAAAGCGAAATTGGCACAAGGTGAATTAGAAATAGAGTTACTTTTTGCTTTTGCATAGCAGGTAAATTAGAAAGGTCGTGAGCGTGCTCAAAATTTATGATGGCGCGGCGTTGAAGCGTCCTAAATAGCAGGATACCTGAGTCACACTACTACAACTCACGCCGGGTTTCTGAAATGAAAATCGACACAAAATATGCTAACAAATGGTCAAGATCGCTTAAATTGCTGTGAATTTTATCAACGTGTTGAAGCGTCTCTGTGTAGGCAACAACGAGAAACACAAATTGCAAAATGATTTGTATTAAACATGTTTCACGCTCAAATTGTATTAAGTGCTGCCAGCAATACAAAATGATGTTGCTGTAACTTTTGGCTACCATCAATTCGGGGCTTATGATAAGTAGGTATGATAAGTATATACTATTTATAATTATATCGCAAAGTATCACGCCGCTAATGGCACTCCTAATGGTTAGATTTGGTTAGAACTGTGACCAAACGCACTTGGAAGTGGTGAAGTTCTAGTCTATCATGATCTGAGAAAAGTCGTGCCAGTGACATGGAGAAGAAGATTAGAGGACTACCATCAGAGTACCATTACAACACGTCATCATCTGCTTAGCCTTTTCCCAACTATGTCAGGTCGGCTTCCATTCTAACCGGATGCAGCTGAATATTTTACATGGAGCGACTGCCTATCTGACCTCCACAATCCAGTTACTGGGTAATTTGATACCCTTTGGTAAGACTGGTTGTCAGACTTTCGGGCTTCTGACAACCCGTAACGACTGTCAAAGATCCACGAATGACAGCCGGGACCAACGGCTTAACGTGCTTTCCGAGGCACGGAGGGGTTCCGGTACGTAAAGATGGTCACCCATCCACAGACCAACCGCGGCAAGCGTAGCTTAACCTGATCGATTGACCTGATGGCGCCCGTGGCTAAATAATTACAGTCGCACAGACTGTAATTATTTAGCCACGGGCGCCATTACAACACGTATAATTACTTAATCAAACGATGAACTATTAAATTTACAGCAGCAACAACCTGAAATTAATTTACAATGAAAATTGAAAGTCAATTAATAATCATAAAGGAAGTTCGCGATCCAAACAAAGTTTTCATTAACAATACTGCGTTCAACGCTGAAACCAATTTTCTCGGCACTTTGTCGTATCCTCGGTTTCTCCTGTGCTTCGCAGATCTAACGTTAATAAACGTTCGAGCGCCAATAGCTCGGTTCGCTCTATTTACGTTTGACGGCGGCCGACTGCAAGACTGGTGTTTCAAAATACGCTGCTCCGTTACCTATTTCTATGAACTACAACATTTTGCTACTTTCAATCACGATGTTTCTTTGTTTTTTGTAATGAGAAACTGCTTTAATGAGGCTGCTGGTTTCTCAGCTGGAGTGAGTGGTCATTTTAATTTTTTAAATCTTGCGTAACTTTTTTGAATTTTTGGAACGAAGTATAGTCATAGTCATACGTATTCTGGGGCTTGTGGCTAAGTAATAATAGCCGCACGGGTTGATTGATCAGGTTAAGCTACGCTTTCCGCGGTTGGTCCGCGGATGGATGAACATCTTAACATCCGTGCCTCAGGGAGCACGTTAAGCCGTTGGTCCTGGCTGTCATTCATGGATCTTTGACAGTCGTCAAAAACTGACAACCAGTCTCACCAAGGGGTATCATTACCCAGTAACTGGGTTGTAGATGTCAGATAGGCAGTCGCTCCGTGTAAAATACTGGTATTCAGCTGCATCCGGTTAGACTGGAAGCCGACCCCAACATAGTTGGGAAAAGGCTAGGCAGATGATGATGATATAATAAAATATTAAAGAAAAAGGCAGGAGCTCTACCCAGTAACTGGGTAATACGATAACCCTTGGTAAGATTGGTTGTCAGACTTTCGGGCTTCGGACTACTCTACTTATATACTTGTATAAAATGTACCAATTGCCTAATACATATTTCTGGAGTTGTTCGCCCACAAATAAATTAACTTCGTGCGAATGAGTCGAATAATAATAATTAAAAGTGACTATGCGAATCGTGTTCGTCGTGGTTTTGGTTTTGTTGTTGTATGGAACCCTAAAAAGTAAAGTAATTAAACTCACATATCTTTTTACTACACTAGTTAACATTACTTAAATTAAAACAGTCTCACAAAACGTGTAATGTCATTCCCATAATTGTAAACACTTATTTAGTTATATAAAAGTTTAGCCGACAACCGTAACGAGATTATCCTTTCGTAATTACACCAAGGGTTGAATTACTTAATGCTATTAAGCTCAACAATTAAGGGCAAAGCTTTATAATACCTACGTTTTACACTGAGATATTAATTTATTATCAAAATTTTTAGCGCACCTGCATTTAAATGGAGTATGAATGTGTCTGGTTATTTAGTGGCAAGATATCTTCTGCAGTAGCGTAATTTAAATTATAATTATTATTATTTCCTTCTTTTTTTTGGGTGGGAAATCATCATATGACTTCTCCCGGCGTGTCAGACTTTTGCTGACCAAAACCCACCCGTGTTCCTTCAGTTGCCTGTGCCAGGGGCCACGGTATCTCTATCGAACAACCCGTGGCCCTGGCAGGCATCGGCCCTAGTGGACCCCGTCAGTTCGTGCTGACATCTCTTTGAGGCGCGCGTGGAACACACATTATAATTATTTCCTTCACGTTTTGTTTTGATTTAGGATGAATATTATCGTTTTATTTCAGGTAAGCGTAGTGTGGGATGCTACCCAGCTCGATGGACAGACAACCTCAAAAAGGTGGCTGGGACAGACTGCATCTGGAAGGCGGAGGACAGGATGTTGTGGCGCAGCATGAAAGAGGCCTTTGTCCAGCAGTGGACTGCGATAGGCCTAGTTTTTTTTTATTTCATGTAAATTGCTAAAACCTGAAATAAATTGGTATTTTTATCGATTGATCATCTTTCCCGTTTGGCCATTTTCCCTGGACTTATCTATTCTAGCAACCAAATACGTCACTATTAAAAATAATTCCCTGATAAATCAGTTTGCTAGCTCAATTTATTTATTAGTTTCTTTAGTTGAAACGGTTTAAAACCAATTACAAAAGTAAAAGACACTGCATGTGTATACACATGCATTATGAAAGAGACAATATAAAATCAGTTCAGGTTAAAAGTTAACAACATTGCCATAAAATAACCTTTTTTTAGGACCTCTGTTACTAACATTATTATGGAATTGACATTTTTGAAATAAATGTATATCATTATTTTATTATAAATCAACACTCTGGTCTGGCTGTTTGTGTATGTGAGTTTAAATGTTTGTAAAGGCACCCACGACACAGGAGAAATTCCTAGTGTGGGCAACGGTTTTTAAAAAAAATCTAAATCTAATCTAATCTAACAAAAGTAATCTCCAAAACCAATTTTTTTAATCGGAAAACAGGTTTGAATTTCATAATTCACCCCAGTACATACCTATCAGAATAATCAGGAACTTTTCTCCTTCAAACAAATGAAGCACCCACGTCAAACTTTGGAAATTTTATTCAATATCCAATAATTTATTCATCGTAGCATGGAGATTATTAAAAATCCCTTGACCCGTACAGGAGAACTTTAAATTTATTATGGTTGGAAGTTGATCGGGGTGCGTCTACCTACGTTAACTGTATCTGAAACTTTTTAGGGAAAAAACTTTCTTCCATTTAACTTTTAAGTTGACATTAGGGCAGGTTGGTAGCTTGTTGGTAGATGTTCCGAAAATATTAGAGACTAGCTTCTGCCCGCGGCTTCGCCCGCGTGGATGTCGGAAATTATCCCACGGGAACGTGCTAACAGGATAAAAATGTATGTGCTTCCCCAGAATGCCATCTATCTCGCGGGCCCTTTGTGGCTAATTACAATAGAAAACCAATTGTGTCTCATTAGTGTTTTTTTAAAATTAAAATCTATACCTACGACTTATATAAAAATAAACCTAAATAATTCTAAAAACTAAAAGAAATAAAAATGAACTCCATTGCGCGTGACTTAACCTACGACAAACTTATTATTTGCGGTTGGTACAGTAATCGGATCTAGGGATCGAACCGCAAAATTAAGTTTGTTTTTTATTGTATATACTTTTCCGGGATAAAAAGTACCCAGTGTGGTGCCCAGGATATTAAAGAATAATTATACCAAGTTTCATCGTAATCGAACCGGTAGTTTTTGCGTGATGCCTGAACAAACAGACAGACAGACAGACAGACCGACAGACAGACAGACAGACAAAAATTTTTTAAATCACATTTTTGGGTTCGGTGTCGGTCTAGTAACACACCCTGCCATTTATTTTTTTGAAATTTTCAATGTACAGAATTTTCACTTCTACAGATTTATTATAAGTATAGATGGAGAAGGTACTTTACGTACTTTTTTAGGGTTCCATAGTCAAATAGCAATTTTGCTACGGCCAAACGGGAATGATAAAATAATATGGGTTCTAATTTTGGAACTCTTATAATTTCATCATGTCCGATGGGCTGACTGTTTGAAAGTCCGTCCGTCCGGATGTCACACAACTATTTTACTCGGAGACTATTAATATATGTATATCCATGAAAATTGGATTGAAGGTGTATTCTGTGTACCGCTAAACAATGGTTGGATCCAACCATAGCACGCTTATGTGCATTATATTTTTTTATCCCTCGGTTTCTAATATTTTTTTTCCTTACTTTCACAACACCATTGTTTAGCAGACGGATATAATAAAGAAGATTATGGTGTTTTTGTTTTGTTTCGTGTTCTTGAGTGGAAACCGTGAATCGACAAACGTAAAGTAGGACGCCCTTAGGCTAGGTGGAGCGACAATCTTCGCAGGATGGCTGGTAGCAGCTGGGTGTGAGTTGCCGAAAATCGAGTTGAATGGCGTGCAATAGAGGTCTATGTCCAGCAAAGAACTGCTGTAAGCTGATGATGATGATGTTTTAAGTGACTGATGTTTAAGTCAATCGTTTTTGAGATATTATAGGATATGTTCGGTTACAACGTAGACTATAGAAATACCTTTTTTTTTCATTTTTTTGCAGAAATACTATGAAATACAAGTTTATTTTGGGCAGTAATAAAAGAAAGAAAGAAAGAAAAATATTTTATTCTGCACAAACAGAACGCACAGTTACAAATAAAAAAAAAAACATAAGATACACTTAGTTAAAAGACTCGTAGTCAATAGTATAAGAGTAGGGGAAGACCAAAGAAACGATGGATGGACTGTGTGAATGATGATATGGTTAGAAAGGGGGTGACCGAGATGACGACTAATAAAGAAGAAAAATACATGTTATGCCCCTTTTAAATTGGCTTAGAGGCAGGAAAATGATGGTCATATCAAAATCAGTATAGTAAAATAAACAATATTTCTATGGAACGTTTCCATTCCCAAATAAAAACAATTCATTCCCCAAGGTCTTACCATGGCGTGTTCAATAGGAATTCAATAAGATTCTTCGGTAGGTATCGTTCCATTTTCCTTAATCGTTACATTTCGCCCACCTCAATGAATCGGTTCGACCGTCATCCGATTTGATCCTCGTTGGCTTGATCTGAAATAGATCGCCGTTTATGTTCAATTATTGAATTCTTTTGCGATTGGATTGGTCTAACTGTGGAAGGGTGAATACCAAACCAAGTTGTATTACTGTATGGGGAAAATACCTATAAATAGCCGGAGGTGTGGTGTGGCGTGGGGTGTGCATGTGATATGGAGGTCTGTAGTTGCTTTAACTAAAGGTAGTAAGTAGGCGACATTATTCTACATTATGCTCTAATATTCTACAGAGAATAATGTGGTTTTGTGTCTGACTTTATCGCATACACATACAAACATCCATAAACTCACGCCCACCCATAGGGGTAGACAGAAACGCCACCTGTTACGATCCTTACATTTTCCCTATAATTCGTTTACGTTCATGAATACATCTGAGGGGCAATTCTTGTAATTTTAATCAAGAACGTTCACAGTATGCTCTCAGTCATAATCTGTCAAAAATACCTTTAATTTCCCTACATTTTGATAACCTTTTGACATTTGTTTGTCGCCAAGATGAGACTGCGACTAGATTTTGAACGTTTTAAATTACGAGAATTGGCCTTTTGATCATACACGCACGCTGGTAGCGAGTACAGTCACGAGCACCAATATGTCAACACTTGGCAACTTTCAATTGCGATTTTTTCGTGAAATAACGAATGCAACGTTGAAATAGGACACATTACATAAACCTAAGGCTTCGAAAATGCTATGTTCATAACAACATAAAATTTCATTCAAAAATAAAGGAGTAAATCGCTTTTGAATAAAGCCGGGTGTATACATACTTTTGCTCGTGACTGTACCACGCACCTGACCTCTCTGAAGAACTGTACCGTTTCCCTCCCAGTGTTTCACTCACATCTGCCTTGTAAATACTACCATCGCCATATCATTGTTAAATAGACAATTATTACAGGCGGAATGTAAACTGGAACGTTGTAAATAATTCCGAGCAAAACCAGTGTTTCAAATTTATCCCAAAGCTGCACACCGAATGGTACCCGTGATTGGAATAATTTGGTTATACTGCCATGAATCGATTTCAAACGTCATTCGATTCGGATCTCGCGGGCCTGATCTGAAATAGATTGATGTTCAATTATGGGACTTTTTATCGTTTGACTGATATTTTTTGGACGACATTTGTAGGCTAATGTATTTTATTGAAGCAGCTCTCGTGGGTGACGTAAAAGGTGAAATGAAAAATGACTATTATACATTTTACTTATGACATTTCAATTCGACTAATCCTATCCTAGTAATATTATAAACGCGAAAGTTTGAGAGGATGGATGGATGTTTGTTACTCTGTCACGCAACAACTACTGAACGGATTTGGATGAAATTTGGCTAACAGATAGTTTATAACTAGGATTACCTAACACATAGGATACTTTTTAACTCAATATTCCTACAGGGTGACACTTATGCGGGTAATACTATACATGAGAAAGTTTGTATGTTTGGGTGTTTGTAAATCATGCAAAAATGGCTAAACGGATTTGGGTGAAATTTGGCACACAGATAGTTTGTAACCAAGAGAAAGGCCGTAATTTTCAACCTGAACACGGATGAAGCTGCGGGCAAAAGAATTGGATCATACGCACCATTATTGTAAATTGTCCTCAGAATATTATATTAAATACAGACATCAGTTAGAGTCAGTTGATAGAGCTGGCATTTAATGTCAGCAGCACATTCAGGATTGAACGTTATATGCTGATTATGTTTATCTGAAGCCCGAAAGTCTGACTACCAGTCTTACCGAGTGGTATCGTATTACCCAGTGACTGGGTTGTGGAGGTCAGATAGGCAGTCGCTCCATGTAAAGTACTGGTATTCAGGTGCATCCAGTTAGACTGGAATCCGACCCCAACATGGTTTGGAAAAGGCTCGGCAGATAATGATGATGTGGATTATGTTATGCTTATGCAAAACGACATGTATACATGATATTATGATTGTTATCCCCGGTCGTGACGTACCAAAGTTATTTTTAGGTTATTTTTTCGTCACGATAATTTTGTTGCATAACTAACTAACCAGTCTGTATTTATTTATTTATTTATCCTCACATTGGAACGCCATACGGCAATTACACCAATAATGGAGCAAAAACTCACTTCACGTGCTGCTTTCAATCCATCCTGTGCGCGGTGGACATCGAACGAGTGGCGATGGATCACGGTACGCTCACGCAGCCTGCAAGTGCAGTATTTATCCATAGCCCCATGACATAACATCGTATTATCCCACTACAGGGCAAAAGCTTTTCCACACGGTTTTGTCTTTTGCGAGTGCTTTTTATAGGAGTCAAGCTCGTACAGTCAACAGCAAAAGTAGATGATCAAAATCAGAAATTCAATACTAATGAACGGAGTTCGGAGCTATATGGCAGCTGTACTAGTAGTAAATGTTTGGTATAATTTAAAATCACATACTTTTGAATCACTTCGACGCCACACAGTTCTGACGCGAACTCCGTTCATTAGTATTGAATTTCTGATTTTGATTATCTCCTTTTGTTGTTGACTGTACCACCATCTTCCGCTCGAAAAAAAGGTTTATTTATTTATTCATTTTATTATTTATGTACGCACAGTAAAATACATATAGATATAACATAATCATAATAAAGCATAAAGTTTTTTTTTATCAAAAGAAAACAGAAAAAATATCCAATATAATTTTTCAACGCAACCAGAACATCCCTCATAGGTACAAACAAAAAGAAAATAATGTTTATAAATGCCTTAATTTGAATTTTCTTTCACAAACACTAAGTACAGCTTAGTAACTTACGTACAATGTGAAGGCAAGTGGAATCCCCCGCCATTTTCAATTAATTAAGGAAATGTATATTTTCTTTACCAGTAACTACATTACCGAGTTTTTCCGTAGTTTTCTTTGAGGTCAAAGAATTAATGTGCGCATCGCTTTTGATAGTGTTTTTTTTTCATCCGCCGCCTCGTTCTAGACGGTCAGTGAAAATGATAAAAGTAGCAAACGAGTCAAAGGAGTGTAATTAAATGCAATGCAACCTTCTTGCTCATTCTTTGGGGTAAGTTGAGTTCGAGGGAGTAATATAAAGTTTGATGGGTTCCGTACTCGAATTGTGGAAACGAGGCACTATTACTAAATCTGCCATATCAATCAACTCAGCATATCACAGTCCACTGCTGGACATACGGCTCTCCCAGGCTGCGCCACAACACCCGGTCCTCCGCCTTCCGCATCCAGTCTGTCCCAGCCACCTTCTTAAAGTCGTCCATCCATCTAGCTGGAGGCGTTCCACACTACGCTTGCCGATACGCGGTCTCCACTCTAGCCATCCTCCAGTATCTGCCATATGCAGCAGAATAAACGCTATTTATGGAACAATTCTTCGAACATGTTAAATGTACCTATGTGATGTGGCTGTAGCAATAGGGCATGTGTTAAAATCATACCACGTTATATTTTCTGCGTTCATTCTAAGCGAACGTCTTTATATTACCCTGGCTATATTATCACCCATTCATCTAAATAAAAACCTAATACGTTTTTTATTTTTGTTTTTTTTCCGCTTGCATGTTCGAATGAAACCAGCGTTATTTTATTGCCAGCCTGCACTACTTTAGCTGACAGCCTATACAGTACCTATTCTAATAAATAAACAATCATGTCTGTCCATCTGTTTGTCAGAATGTTATACGAGTATCTAAACAGGGTCTGGACAAACAAAATAAATCATCGACGGTACTACAATGTAGGTAACTACATAAAGTCAACACCAACCTGCTACAATTTATTTTGCTTCTAAAATTAGAACTAATAATACCTCCCAAACTTTTTCTTTGTCCCAATAATGACTCATTCAAAAGGTGACTGTTGTAAGAAAACATGGAATTACGAAAATTAATTACATAGTAGAACTTGATAGGTACCCATTTGGCGGGCAAGTTTAAACGAACCTGTGCCTGTGCTGCCTTTAATAACAGTATTTTTAGTGTCTCCAATCACGCGATGTTTGGTAACTCTCAATTTCGGGACGTAATCGGGTTGTAGGTAAGTAAATACTAATAAATAAATTTATTTTGGGAAGAACACGTTTATTTAAGGTTTACAGAATAAATTTTTCAAGTAAAATATTAACAATACAGATAAAAGTGCACCGTTGGTGTTTGTACTAATGAAAATCATCTGTGATACCTACAATGATTTTCGATCGACGACTGCTTTCAGTCTAACCAGATGCAGTTGAGTTGTATTTTACATGCCGCGACTGCCTATCTGACCCCAGAACCTAGTTACTATGTAACACGATACTCCTTGTTAAGATCGGTTGTCAGACTTTTTTGGCCCTAAACCAATGCAGACCTGAAGGCGAATTCCAGTAATTAAAAACGTTAAAAAAGTAGTCTCAAATCGCAATCTCATCTCAGCGACTATCAATGTCAAAAACTTGTCAAAAATGTAGGGAAATTAGACGTATTTTTGACAGACTGAGACTGAGATCAGAAGGCCAATTCTCGTAATTTAAAATGTTCAAAATCTAGTCGCAGTATCATCTCGCCGACAAACAAATGTCAAAAACTTGTCAAAATGTAGGAAATTTAGACGTATTTTTGACAGATTGAGATTGAGATCAGACTGTGAACGTTCTTAAAATTACGAGAATTGCCCCTCAGACTGAGAACGTTCTTAAAATTACGAGAATTGCCCCTCAGACTGAGAACGTTCTTAAAATTACGAGAATTGCCCCTCAGATACCTATTTCTTCAATGATATTATTCTACCAATATTGGACCTTTGCCTGATTTTTATTGTAATATAATATAATAATAATAATAATAATAATCCTGCTCCAGACGTGAGTCCAGTGACATCGGCCGCTGCAGTTGCGTCGAGCTCGAGCGACGAATACTTTTCGCCGCCGACGACACCACCACCAGTACGTCGGCGCGGAAGAGGCCGACCACCGGCCAGCTTAGGACTCCGAGGCCCACCGGCCTCTGATAGGGTCCCCGCTACCGGTGGAAGTGTGCAGCGCATGAGATGGACACAAACTGTCAATGAAAATGTCATGCGCGCATACTTTGGGGCTACAGAGGGGGGAAGTAACTTGACTGCGTACCGTGGTCGGATGCTCTCTCTGTTTCAGGTGCTTGAAACAGCTGTCAACGTGTCGGCGCAACGACTGTCGGATCAGGTGCGGGTCATCCAGCGTAACCATATGCTGGATGACGTTGTACTTGATCGACTACGCCTCGAATCACGGAATAGCCACGTTAGGCCTGCTTCGTCATTGGTCGCGGTGCAACTGCAAAATTTACCCAGTTCTCCATCGCGACCCAACCGCGTTGATGAAGAGGATGATGATGAGGCTATATCCGTGAGCTCCCAGTGCAATGTAAGATTGAGGAGCGCTTTGGAGGATGCTTTCCGTGAGTACCGATCTATTCCGCCTGGACTCAGACCACGTTTACCTCGTTTGCCCATGCACAAGAAAAACAAGGCGCTGGTGTGTGCTCTAGACTCGCAGCTGGCAAATTACTTTAACGACAGCAAAGACCTCACCGATACCCATTCAATCTTGTACTGTGCGGCTGTTGCGGCATGTCGTGTAGCTCATGTCAAATTCCCGGACAGTGACAGAGCCACACGACCAAAACCAGCTGTACCAGCTTGGCAGTGCAGGATTGAGCGTCGTATCGGGGAGACTAGAGCACTCATCGGCAAGCTAATCTGCTTCAGGGAGGGCAATACTCGCCCTAGAGTGATGCGCTTTGTGAGGCGGGCATTCTCGGGGACTGATATTAGTTCTCGAGATTATTTGTCCCGCGTCACAGAGCGTATCGACTTCCTGAAGCAGAAGATCTGTGCATGGGCAAACCGTATTCGTCGGTACAGGCGGAGAGTGGAGCGGTACACTCAGAATCGCACATTCCAGAGCGATGAAAGGTGGGTTTACAGGGATTGGGAGCGACTGGACCAAGATGTGACTGACACGCACCTACCAGATGATGACGCCATGTGTTCGTTCTGGCAAAACATCTGGTCGGTGCCTGTCAATCACATCGAAGGTGATTGGACTGGGAAGATCGAGCGAGCGTGCGAACTAATACCAGAAATGGGGCCACTTATCATCAGCCCCCAAGATATTGCTCGTGCAGTCCGTCCGATGCCTAACTGGAAATCTCCAGGGCGGGACGGGCTGCACAACTTTTGGATAAAGTGGTTCCAAAGATCGCACGCCCCCTTGGCATCCCAGTTCCAGTCAGCCTTAGAGTCAGGGTCGCTGCCCCAGTTCCTAACGACAGGAATAACCCACCTGCTCCATAAATCAGGTAGTACCGCGGATCCCAAAAATTACAGACCGATCACTTGTTTACCGACGGTCTATAAAGTTCTTACATCCATTTTGAGAGCTAAAATTAATAAACATATAGACACTAACTCCATCATGTCTGTCTCTCAAAATGGATGTAAGAATGGGTCCCGCGGTACTAAGGAGCTACTTCTCATTGATATGGCCATTAGCCAACAGGTTCGTCGTTCCCGAAAGGATCTGTCGACATGTTGGATAGATTATAAGAAGGCTTATGACTCCGTGCCACATACATGGCTCATGAGGGTGCTGGAGTTGTATAAAGTAGATACAACTCTGCGCACCTTCCTGATGACGTGTATGGGGCAATGGAGGACGGTCCTTCGCTATCCAGGATGTCGAAATATCCAGAGGAATAGCGAGCCGATAAGGATCGAGCGAGGCATATTCCAGGGCGACAGTTTGAGTCCGCTTTGGTTCTGCTTAGCCTTGAATCCTCTAAGCACGCTGTTGGAAGATTCAAGTCTAGGCTATCGGCTGAGGAGAGGTGGTCAGGTTATATCTCACCTCCTCTACATGGATGACCTAAAACTTTTTGCCCCCAACAATTTGCAACTGATGGAGCTACTGAATATCACTGAAACTTTCAGTAGCGCCATCAGGATGGAATTTGGTGTGGACAAATGTGCGGTCATGCATGTAAAGCGAGGGGAGATCGTGGAATCCGTGGGAACACAACTCCCGGATTCCACAAATCTTAGAGCCCTCTCCGCATCCGAAACCTATAAGTATTTGGGTATGTCGGAAGCGTTGGGCATCAATGTTACTGACATGAAGCAATCGTTGAAAGAGCGCTTCTATGGCCGCCTGAAAAAAGTATTCAATAGTCTTTTATCAGGCGGAAACAAGGTGCGCGCCTTCAACGGTTGGGTCATGCCGGTTTTGATGTACTCTTTCGGCATACTCAAATGGACTCAGACCGAACTTGACGCCCTGGATAGGAGGGTCCGTACGCTGCTAACTGCAAGTCGAATGCATCACCCACGGTCATCGGTAATGAGGCTGTATATCCCGCGAAAGTGTGGAGGTCGAGGCTTTTTAAACGCTAAGACCCTCCACAATCGCGAGATATGCAGTCTCAGGGAATATTTCTTAGAGACCGACGTGGGGATGCATCGAGATGTAGTCGCGGTGGACAAGGGCCTCACCCCGCTCTCCTTGGCTAAAGAGAACTGGCGCAAGCCAGTAGTGCTTGACACCAATGATCGCATGGAAGTATGGCAGAGTAAGGAGCTTCACGGACGCTTTTACCGGGCCCTACATGGGCCCGATGTAGATCTACCAGCGTCCGTAGCCTGGCTGCGTTTCGGTGATCTCTTTGGAGAAACCGAAGGTTTTGTCTGTGCAATTATGGACGAAGTTATGATGACGAACAATTACCGGAGATTTATTGTGAAAGACGGCACGGTTGACATCTGTCGGGCATGCCACCGGCCGGGAGAATCAATCAGGCATATTATCTCCGGGTGTTCTCGTCTAGCTAACGGAGAGTACTTGCATAGACACAACCTTGTAGCTAGGATAATCCATCAGCAACTTGCTCTGAAATACAACCTTGTGCAATCGGAGGTGCCGTACTACAGGTATGTGCCCGACCCAGTTCTCGAAAATGGTAATATCACATTGTACTGGGATCGATCCATCATCACTGACAGGACTATTGTTGCCAATAAGCCTGATATAGTGTTGGTGGATCGATCAGAGCGACGCGCAATGATTGTTGACATAACCGTCCCGCATGATGAGAACCTCGTGAAAGCCGAGAAAGATAAACAAATCAAGTATCTTGACTTGGCTCGCGAGGTTGTCGACATGTGGGATGTGGACTCAGCGATCATTGTGCCGATAGTCGTGACAGCCAATGGCTTAATAGCCAAGAGCCTCGATCAACACCTGAAGAGGCTCTCGTTGGGCAGCTGGATCAAGGGCTTGATTCAGAAAGCGGTACTTCTGGACACGGCTCGCCTTGTCAGGAGGTTCCTCTCTCTGGAGCCCTGACCACCGGTAGCTTGGACCCTGTTCCCGATACCGGTGGGCTACTATTTTTTATATTTTTAAATGTTTTTATACTTTTTATATTCTAATATTTAAAAATATAATTTATATGATTACATTGAAATAAAGGAGATAATAATAATATCCCTGGACATTTCACACAGCGCCATCTAGTCCCAAGCTAAGCAATCTAATGCTTGTGTTATGGTAACAAGATGGCTGATAAACTACTTATATACATTTTTTTTTGTAAATACATACATATTATAGATAGAAAAACACCCAGACTCGGAACAAATACATGTAGGTCATACAAATATTTGTTCCGTGCGGGAATCGAACCCGCGACACGCAGCGCAACAGCCAATCGCTCAACCACTGCGCCAACCGTGCCGTCAAGCGTCAATATATAACTCTAAGTATCTCTATAAGTATCATGAAGATTATAGTGCCAAGAATATTTTTGTATTGACATCAATTCGTTTTTATTTAAGACCAAACTTTTTGCAACTCTAAATAAGTATTAAAAACTTACTTTATTAAAAGTATTCCGATATTCAAAGGTTAATTTACAAAAGTTATATAATGAAAATACAAAGTTTTCAGAACTAAAATCGAATTCATGTATGAAACTTGATTTTAATAATTTAAGTTTCAGGTATTATGTTAGACTCACTTTCGTCTGACTTTGGTTTATTTAAAATGTTAAGTCCTTTAAGTTGGTTAAGACCTTAAGTCACCTGTCCCATCGCCGGCAATTAACGAGAAATGATAAATGATTTTATTTCGTAAGTAAGGTTTGTACACTTTTACACATCAATCATATTTTAAAAACTAGATGAGGTTGGCGTTTTCTATCTGACTAGTCTGTGAAGACTAGTATGAGTTTCTCAGCGATTGTTCTGCGAGGGCTCAGCGAGTACTCTCTTTGATAGATCTTGCCACTGCGACAAATGAGTACTCGCCGGTGGCGTGAACAGTCAGCGATCAACTATTAATATATGTATCTCTGTTACTCACACAGGTACTACAATCTATTGTATGTTTCTTGCGAGAAAATCGTTGATAGTCGCTTCCTTGCCGGCGCGCGGTGGGACACGTGCTTTAGTTACTTTACGTTTGACGTGTCGAAATTGGATTAATTAAAAACGTTTAGAATCTAGTCGCAATCTTCTCTCAGCGACAATCAATGTCAAAAATGTAGGGAAATTAGGGGTATTTTAGACAGATTGAGCCTAATATAGAATGCGAAGGATCTTATAAAAATACGGAAATTGCCTCTTTGACCGTGTTCCTAAGCTTTTTTTTTTTTTTTGAGGATGGGATATCATCAAATGACTCCTCCCGCTCTGGGTGGAGCAGAAGGGAGTGTCAGACTCTTACTGACTAAAACCCACCCATGTTCCTTCCTTAGCCCTTTATGTTCCAGGGCAGCGGTAAACCCTTTCGGATGTTCCCGCTACCCTGGCAGGCTTCGGCCCTCGTGACCAACGTAGAAACGGAAGAATTAACAGAATCTAGAAATACATATCGCAATATTAAGAGTGAAGAAAATAAATTAGAAAAGTCACTTTGCACAGAAAGTTTGAGGGGCTTGTGGCTAAGTAATAACAGCCGCACGGGTCGATCGATCAGGTCAAGCTACGCTTGCCGCGGTTGGTCCGTGGATGGGTGACCATCTTCACATACCAATACCCCTCCATGCCTCGGAAAGCACGTTAAGTCGTTGGTCCGGGCTGTCATTCGTGGATCTTTGACAGTTACGCGTTACGCGTCGTGAGTAGCCCGAAAGTCTGCCAACCAGTCTTACCAAGGGGTATCGTTTACCCAGTAACTGGACTGTGGAGGTCAGATAGGCAGTCGCGTTCTGTAAAATGTTCCTGTAATACTGGTATTCAGCTGCATCCGGCTGGACTGGAAGCTGACCCCAATGACTTTGCACAGAAAGAGATTTATGTCGATTCGTCGTAGAGTGGAGATAGACGTGGTCACAGTACGCGCGCTGGGTTCAATTTTTAAGTTGAAATATTTTTTTTTACATTTAAGAAGAATCAAAATAATCATAATCTAACGTAAGTACTTATGTGTTGTTACTACACCAAGAATATCAAACATTAGCCTAATATAAAATTCTCCTGTTTTACCGCTATTTTCTTGAAAGCGTGTGTAATGTTCTGAGAGCAACGATAAGTGACGTCACCTATTTGTTTGCAGTAGATGCATTGCACGGAGGCCGCAAGATATTATACGAGTATAAGACTGTAAGGGACTAGCACCCTAATTGCGTAACACTCGATCAATCGGAATCTGAATCATTGTTCAGGACTTCTGGAGACAATTTTGCGAAAGATACTTGCGCGGAACGGAGAGCAGTGGTGGCTAACGACTCCGATCTACCTACAACTTGTAAGTCGTGGGTTTGAACCCAGACAGGCACTTCACTTTGTGTAAAAAAAATTATCACCACTGCTCTCAAAACGGTGAAGGAAAACATCGTGAACCATCGTGACCGTACCCCGAAACCGGCATGTCCTAGAACGAAAAATTCGAAGATATGTAACATCTGCCAACCCGCACTAGTCCCGCGTGGTCCCTCTCGACGAGAGGAGGACTGTATCCTAGTAGTGGGGATATTATAAATCGATTATGCTATGCTTATGCTACTTGCGCAATAGTCAGATGGACACGTACTTAGAATCTGTCAGTGTCCGGTGTTCACGGTTCGTCCGCAATCTGTCCGTACCAGTGTGACTGATCCCTGAGTGAAATAGTTCATAGTTGTTAGTTTTTAAGGTTAGTTTTTTACTATATTATGTGTATGTAACAGGCGCTTCTCGCCATCAAACTCGATAGTTTGGCGAGTAAAATTGTAAAAACAACAAAATACTTAATGTATTTTTGAGAGAAAAAAAAAAATTGTCATTTTTGCGAAAGACAACTACAGAATGGATGTTGATGCAGTTTTCATAATCATTTAGAGAATTTATTCCGGAAGGTTCATATTTTTAATACATTAATATTTGCGAAGGCACGGTTGGCGCAGTCGTTAAGCGATTGACTGCTGCGCTACGTGTCGCGGGTTCGATTCCCGCACGGAACAAATATTTGTATGACCTACATGTATTTGTTCCGAGTCTGGGTGTTTTTCTATCTATACATATAATAAATTTGTAGAAAAGTGGTGTCTGTACAATGGAAATATATAAAAAAAAACTAGCAGGGGTTGTTATTATATCGATGCCGAACCCGAAATTGTAATTAATTTTTTTTTTGTCTGTTTGTCTGTTTGTCTGTGTGTTTGTGCACGCTAATATCAGAAACGGCTTATTCGATTCATATGCGGTTTTCACTAATATATTTTAGTAAGCTTCACTTAACATTTAGTGTTTATTTCATGTAAATCGGTTCATAAACAAAAAAGTTATGACAATTTAAAGAATCACGGCGAACATTTGTTAAGGTATTCTATCAGAGTACGTACAGGCCTCACGCCTGCGCGTCTATGGCTATATAAAGCGCGCTGAGAGCCGCGCCGCTGCCCCCCATCAGAGCAGGAGTCCCTCAGGGCTCCGTACTCGCCCCTCTCTTATTTACGCTGTTCACTAGCGACATCCCTAAAGATGCTAAGTCCCAATTGGCTCTGTGCGCAGACGACACAGCCATCTATTACACTGGTCGCAGCCATATCCAACTACGACTTCGTCTCCAAACCGCAGTCAATAAGTTGGCTGCTTGGTTCAGGAAATGGCGAATCGAAGTCAACCCCGATAAGAGTCAAGCGGTGCTCTATTCGAGACCCAGACGACAACCCACCCCCCCTCCACCTATCACCATGTTCGGCAAGCCGATCCCTTGGGAATAGCGAGCCAAATACCTTGGTGTTATTCTTCTCCTTCTCCTCACCTTCTCAGAGCACATAAAGACGGTCCGTTCGCGCGCCTCTTTCGCTCTAGGCTGCCTTCATTCCGTCCTCAATGAACGCAGCAAGCTGTCACTCAAGTGCAAAAAGCGCCTGTACACAGCATGCATCCGTCCCATAATGACTTGCATAGTCTTCGCTCACGCAAAGCCCCGTCACATCCATAGGATACAAACCCTGCAGAACCGATTCCTCCGCAAGGCCACAAACTCCCCTTGGTTCGTTCGCAATGAGATCCTCCATGTTGATCTCAAGATCCCCACTATCCAGCAGTAAAAGAAACGTCTCCAAGCGTTTCTTTGCCACAGCCGCTAATCACCCCAACCCCTCCAAACTCAGTAAAATTCGCCGTCCAAGGCATGTTCTCGACGATGACCCCATAACCCTCCTCTAGGAGAGCGATAGGGCAGTACAGTATACAAACACAAATTACCGACATTCCGACCTCGCCGCCGAGGTCCCTCGCGACGCCCCCAAGTAAATTCTCCCCCCTGACCCTTGCCCGCTGAAGTGCCAGCCCGCGTTGTAGCTGAGCCTGTAGCTTTAAATTCCTCGACTGAGACCTCTGAGTTTGTTTCGGCCTTTCTTCTCAGAGATAGTCCTAGGAAACGCCGCGCTCATCAAAGCATTAATACTACTAATTCGATCCAGCCTGTCCCCTTGCTGCCCTCTCCCAGCGACGCCCTAAGCCAAGGTTCGTACCCCACAGGGGGTGCCTTTAGCGTGCAGTCGTTTAGTATTAATCTAGATGTAGCCCTGGCTGGAGGGTTTAAGTATTCCTAAGGCAACCACAGAATAGTCCGGTAAAGTAGTCACGTCCTCTCAAGCAAAAAAAAAAATGACTGTTTGCATATTTCATTTATTTATATTTTAGGGTTTGTAGGTTAAGTTCTTTTTCTTAATTTTCTTTAAAATAATTGTTTACGATAGTACGTGTTTACTAAATAACTGTGTGTTAAGTAGTAAGTACTATTTTATTGTAAGAATGCCTCGAAGAAGATCCAACCTCTCCCAATGTAGCAAAAATGCTAAAAGGATGAGATTAGTTCGATCACAGGAATCTGAAGAAGGTCGTGAGGCAAGGCTTTCTGCAACTCGGGAACATCAGGCTAGGTTTCGTGCTGCAGAAACTTCGACTCAGCGAGAATCTAGACTGAGTTCAAATCGTTCTCGAATGATGACAACTCGAAATAGGGAAAACGGGGAACAACGAAAGGCACGTTTATCTGTCGATCGCGAAGCTCACGCGCTATCGCGTGAGTCTGAGACTTCTGCGAACCCATAATGCTTCTTAGAAATTTAAGCCCCCCAAAACTTTGCAATGGCACCAGGTTAAAAGTGACCAATTTACAACGAAATCTGATAGAAGCAGAGATTTTAACAGGGTGTGGAAAAGGTGAAAGTGTTTTCATTCCTCAGATTCCTCTCATTCCAAACAATTTTCCATTTAGTTTTAAACGAGTCCAGTTTCCAGTCAGCCTATGTTTTGCGATGACAATTAATAAAGCAGATCTAAGTATCAGCTTTTTCTCGCACGGTCAGTTGTATGTGGCTCTGTCACGGGTTAGCAATCCTAGGAGCCTGTATGCTTTCATCCCCGATGGCCATACGTCAAATATCGTATACAGAGAAGCATTACTGTAAAGTAAATTTTTTGCTACCCAAACGACGGTATATGTAATTCAAAATATGCTGCCCGAAAAGTCACTATTCCACGCGGACGAAGTCGCGGGCACAGCTAGTCTATAATATGTATGTATTTACAAAAAAAAAAATGTATATAAGTAGTTTATCAGCCATCTTGTTACCATAACACAAGCATTAGGTTGCTTAGCTTGGGACTAGATGGCGCTGTGTGAAATGTCCAGGGATATTATTATTATTATTATCTCCTTTATTCCATTTAAATACTTACAAAATACATTTTTAAATATTTTTATAAACAAAAGGATAAAAAACATTAAAAAATATAAAAAATATATTATTATTTTTATATTTAACTTAGAAACAGCTCAGAAATCTCGATGTTTTTACATGTCACCTCATCCGTATACATTGCACCCTGCGGGTCGGTAATCTTCTATATTTTAAAAGTTTAATAAGTGACCCCAAATACACGCTCCTCTAACTAATTTTTAACTAATGCAATTATCCGAACCCCAACCCGTACATTAACTGCACCCCTGCCACTCACCATCAAGTGGAATTTTAAGTAAACCTTTATAAGTTAAACAATGTAATGTTAACTAGTTGCTGAACTACTAAACAATGCAATTTACCTATGCTGGGGAAATGCATAACGAAATACCGCCCGACCATCGACCAGTGCACCAGGAACTGCCGGTAATGCAAGAAAATTAAACCTCTACACCTTAAAGTCATCGAAATAGAGTATATTTTTCGGTGTCTTTAAATGACGTGGTAGTTCATGTAGAATTGGTGAGCATGCCACGTAAAGTGTCTGACTAATGGGTATCGATTTTAATGTAACGCCTGTAAACATGATTCGTGTTATGGTAGTTGAAAACAAATAGAATTGTCTGTCTAGAAGTCCAACGATGGTAATCTAAACTGTTATCTAACCGTATGAGTCATGTATCGTCCATGCAGTTCTTTTCTCTAATAAATTCAAATCATTCAATAAACGTAAGTTGTCCCAGAAAGCTTGTTATACCGTTAAGGATTATATCGAGGACATAAAGGCTTGGGATTGAGCTGCTTCCAATTTTTTTTACATATTGAATGATTTTATTTGTTTTTTTCTGTTTTGTTGTTTTTTTTTATATACACTTTGAAATTAATGAATTTTATATACACCGTGACTTTTTAGTCGTCTGACAACGGCAGCCCACTTCATGTATCCAATGACTGCTACACATTCATAACAAAAAAAATGGCATTTAAGAGAAAAAAAAAGAAAAAAAAAATCAGTATTATGATGCATAACGTAGTTGAAACATTCTGTTGCGAGCGAAGATCTATCTACTCGACTCGTGCGATGGTTAGGTATGTTCTACTGTGTGATACGTAAACATTATTAACAGGATGTTTCATAATTCTAATGTATTATTTATTTTTCTTTGTACATATTATCTTAATTAATGGTAAAAAAAAACACGCCTAGAGGTATTTTATGTCGGATACATTGAGTGGACCACCTTTGTCAGACGACTAAAAAATCACGGTGTATACTATGACTATGGGACAGTAAGAAAATAAAAATAATCCTGAAAAGTCACACAATCCAACTCAAGACAGCGCTCCCCGTCCAGATTTAATCTGTAGTCACCAATCAGATCAATATGATGATGAATCAATATGATTGACGTGTAAAAGTGTTTGTACAAACCTACTTACAAACATAAAATCATTTATCATTTATCAGCGTTCATAGTCAGCTGTACTCATACATACATAATCAGCCTATAATGTACCACGCGGGCCCGCGGGTTGGTAGAAGTCACATGTCTTCGAATTTTTGGTTCTAGAACATGTCGGTTTCCTCACGATGTTTTCCTTCGCCATTTTGAGAGCAGTGGTGATGAAATATTTTACACAAAGTAAAGCGCCTGCCTGGGTTCGGACCTACGACCTACAATTTGCAAGTCGCGGCAGTTGTGGCCCCGTGGTAGCATGGGGCCACAACTGCTCCACAGCTGTACTCATTCACATAATATTCATATAGCATTCGTTATGTGATAGTTAAACTATTCAATAAACCACCATCTTTGGCTACCCGTGACCTATCACTAGCTAACACACACGGTGTGTGCGACCCATTCAGCAGCGTATACAGAAACCATGCTTTTGCAGCGGAAATAAGGCAGAGTATACATTAAATCAAAATGAAAAGGTAAGCCAATAGAGTATAATATGTATAAGGTGTAAATGAAATAACTTAAATTCTTAAAAGGGATCATTGTTTACGCCGTTATGGACAGATTAGCTGAGCAAAAGTGCCCTGTAAATTTAAGACGGGCCTTCAGCAGCAGCTAAAGACCCGTCTTAAATTTCTGTATTCGCATTAAAATTGATATCCATTAGTCGAACACTTTACGTGACATGCTCACCAATTCTACATGAACTAATACGTCATTTAAAGACATCGAAAAATAGACTCTATTTTGATGATTTCATAGTGTAGAGGTTTAATTTTGCTGCATTACCGGCAGTTCCTGGTGGACTGGTCGATGGTCGGACGGTATTTCGTTATGCATTTGCCCAGGATACGTAAATTGTATTGTTAAGTAGTTCAGCAACTAGTTAACATTACATTGTTTAACTTATAAAGGTTTACTTAAAATTCCACTTGATGGTGGTAAATGAAATAACTTAAATTCTTAAAAGGGATCATTGTTTACGCTGTTATGGACAGATTAGCTGAGAAAAAGTGTCCTGTAAATTTAAGACGGTTTTTCAGCAGCTGCTCTACTTCAATGATAGGGTGGTCACCGTGAGGTAGTCGGGGAGGAGAGTAGAAGACAAACCAGCACAGGGTGCGACGAGGAATCCATATGGGACCCATATTTTGGAATTTGCTGCTTGGCCCCCTCCTGAAATAGCTGGAGACTAGAGGCGATTACTGCCAGGCATTTTTCGATCAATAATAGTACTAGATTAAGGATCAGGAACAAAAATGAGTCGCTCAAGTGGCCACGTTTTCATACACGTAAACATCTACATTTCTTAGAAAAAAGTTTAATAATATTAACAACTTCAGTTTATTATAAATCTTAATGCTTAAACATACAGTTTAAAATACCATATAGTTACCATTACAAAATATATTTAAAATGTCGCTTGAAAATAAAATCATTCTATTTTCATAAATTTTCAGTCATTTATTCTAAAATGAAACTTAAAGTCAAAGTAATAAGGTTAAAAACATACTAATTTGAAATAAGACCACAAAAGTATTTGTGGTCTCATTTTTCGGGCCGTTTTTGAAGCGCTTATCGATACTAATTTGAAATAACACCACAAAAGTATTTGTGGTCTCATTTTTCGGGCCGTTTTTGAAGCGCTTATCGGGAATCTATTATTGATCGAAGCAGACATTAGTATACGATGTCGTGTTGGTGTTTGACGGCGATACAGCGCGAAAACAGTGTTAATAATCGGTAGATTGCAACCACATCCTAAAAACATTATTAGACAAAGTGGCTAGTACTTTTATAAGACACTGCGGGTACGGAGGCACGTGCCAATGTGTGTTGGGCCACCTCATGTTATTTGTTTTGGTATGTAAAAGTTTACTAAAATAGTTTAAACGCATTGTGACTAATACTATATGGATTGTGTGTATTCCGAAATACAGAATGTTATAGTATGTATTAATATAATTTGTATGCATCATTCTTAACAACTTTTACGATGGGACCAACCATGCAATCGTGAAAAAAAAAATGAGCTGTCTCCTAATTTTTTTCCAGTCATACCAACATACCTAAATGTTTGGAGAAGCACTTTTTTTTCGCGATTTCAGGTTTGGTCCTATAGTAAGGGATGTTGTTCTAAGTGCCCATTTGTTATAAAAAACATTATTTACGGATCTAAGGACCAATTACTTTTTTTGCTCAAAATAACAAAATTGTTGTTTAAAAATAAACCTCATATTTTTTACCAACTTTTTTTTCCAAGAAATCTCGAACTATTTATTAACATCTAGGCTTTTCCATGTAACAATAAAGAAAATGAATATAGTAAAACTCGTACCGAGTGGGAACCCGGTAAACATGTTTACGGCCAGAGTAGCTACATTAGATTATCTTTTATTGACACCTGAGGCAGCTAATGATGTGCCAAGAGCCGCTATTATCCTGAGCATCTTTGTAGGGTTCCGTATCCGAAGGATGCCTACGTAACCCTATTATTAACGAGGCTATTCTATTTGGCTGAATTCAGTCGTATTTAAACACTCAAAAACTTATTTACAAACAAAAAAAACCGACTTACAAAAACAAATACTACAAAGTGAAAAATAAACTTTAATTTCGGAAGTCGGTGTTCTTGGTTCCGCATTTTCGTTAGAGACACCGACTTCCGAAATTTTGCAAATCCGTCTATATGTGGCGGAGTTATATCCGAACATACATAAAATATATATGTATAAACATCCGAATTGAGAACCTCCTCCTTTTTTTGAAGTCGGTTAAAAATAAAGTTTCTTTGAAATAAATCTAATAAACATAACATTTCCAAGAACTCATTTAACTTCACATTATACTAAATAGTTCTCAGTTTTGTTGATAACTCCCCTGAAACAAAGCCGCAGTAAAACTATTTGTGAAATAGGCCTTTGAAACAACAATTTCCCTATTTTAATCACACGGTATTTCGATAAATCGGACCATTCAAACTTAGGATATTCAGCTTATGTTCAGTTACACATATTTCAAGGTTAGAACAAGAGGGTTTGGGGCTGTGTTGGAGCTTTAAAGTCCATCCGCTTAAGGTGGATGCGCGAGGGTAGGCCGCGAAGTTTAAATTGTTTAACGTTTTTTTTAATACCGCGAGGGCTGATTTGACGTAGCGCGGGAAAGAAGTTCCTGGAAGGACTTGGGGGAGGCCTTTGCTCGACAGTGAGACAGTATAGGCTGTCACGCCCTTTATGCCTGGAGGCTTTTATTTAGGTAGTAAATTTTTATTTACATTTTAATTTTAATTTGTTGGTATATTGGCGTGGCTAGCTGACATATTGCAAGTAATTTAATTTTATGTTATGTGCCTTGTAATGTTAATTACTTAACGCCTATTATTGTATAGTTTCAAGTATTTTCTACCTGAACAAACAGATGTGCTGCTGGGGAGTTTGTTGCGCCACTTCTTCTTCCCAGCGATAGTACCTACTAAGAAGTGGTGAAGGGCGGGTGTTTTTGGGGGACTGTCTTTTGTAATTTTGACATTCTAAAAGTGCTGATTCTCAGCCTAATTTGAATAAATGACGTTTGATTTAAAAAAAAAAAGGATTTTAGAATTATAATCATTAACGTAGGTAACTACGTCATTAAATCGGATATTATTCATTTTCATTTCACCAGTAAGATATTTTGTCACTTCATTAAATATCAGCACGCTATACATATAGACACGGGTGTTAATTCCGAGGACACTTCTAGGTAAAGTGAATAGCGTTTGATCTTGTAAAGTTAGAATTAACGATTTAATCTTATAAAAAACATGGACACCTCATTTATAATAAATAATAATAATAAAAGTTTTTATCGTTTCTTATACTTATCTTTCTTTTATCGTTTCTTTCGTTTCTTTCTTTCTTATTGTTCAACAGCACAACATTGAGGTGGCTCCAGTAAGTTATAAGGATACTTGTGATGGGGTTACCTTGCAACTTCAAATGGGTTACTATCTACAATGTTTTGTTTTTTTATTAGGTAACATTTAATTCCTGTCTGCTATTTGGGTTTACGCACGACGACATAATATCAAGCTTATTTAGGTACATTTCCAGTAAAAGCAGACATCACATTGTACGGAAAGCCATTGCGAAGTCACTTTAAACTGGAAATGGACCTATAGCTTGATGTGTCGGCCTGTGTACAGACGCCAGCACATCAAGCTACTACAATCTGTCAAATTTCTTTAATAGATTTTCAGCTTTATCGCTGAAACTTTAAGGTTCAATGTTGATTGGGAAAATTTGACAGTTTCGGGTAGCTTGACCGGCTGGCGTCTGTACCTAGTGTCACTATTTGAGCGGATAGTACTTGGAACTAACTTCAATTCAACACATTTTCAGTCACCTTCAGTAGTTGCCTTTGTTCTTATTACCATAGCAACAGTCTATTTATTTACATCGCCAAAAAGCTGCATTTGCGTAAACTGATTGTGAACAAGTGTTGCGTGTTCTTTCCGACTGTGACGCAAGAAACTTTCCTGTTTTCTGGTAGCGTGGTAATATTTTCATAAAATTGATCGTGAGCAAAAATGTCGCGAGTTCAAGCAAACAGTGACGCCGGAAACTCTTCTGTTTTCTGGTAGCCTGGTTCTTGGCTAAGTAACATTTCCATAAAAGTGATCGAGAACAAAATGTTGCGTGTTCAATCAGACAGTGTTGCAAGAAACTTTTCTGTTTTCTGGTAGCCTTTTAGGCCAATTCCCATAGTTAAAAACGTTCAAAATTTAGTCGCGACAATTAATATAAAAAAAAACTTGAGAGGTGTCAAGGGACACCCGGATGGAACGAAGTTCAAAGAGAGAGAGAGAGACAGACAGAGAAACACGCGCACGCCGCACGGCTTACAACTATAGCAAAAAGTGTCGTTCCAACTTTTGGTCTTAATTTTTTCCGTCTAGCCCCCTTTCGCAACGCGCGATAAGAAACTTCGTTCCAACTTGTCAAAAACTAGGAAAACTAGAGGTATTTCTTTGAAAGTTTAATTGCTGATTTTTCAAAAGACAGATAATTTTTACTCGTGGAATAAATGGACGTCTGACGTATTTATAGAAAAACTATCAAAAATTTTAAATTATTCCACGAATAAAAATTATCTGTCGATTGAAAAATCAGCCTTAAGACTGAGATCAGACTGTGAACGTTCTTAAAATAACGAGAATTGCCTCTAAAAGTTACATTTGCATAGCAGTGATCGTAAACAAATGTTGCGTGTTCAATCAGACGGTACACAATAAACTCTTCTGTATTCTGGTAGCCTGGCGTCTCGCATCTGTTTTCATTAAACGTTTTGACTAAATAATTAATTATCCTATTGTCTGTCAGTAATCGCTGCGCACTTTGCATAAGCTTGACTTTGCAACAGCTTTCAAGATTAGTTTTTGTTTGTATTCTTTTATTTACGAGAAACCATGAGGATATTTTGAAATAGAATAGAATAGGTAATAGATAATATGGGCTGGGGTCCGCAATGCCACTTTAAAGTGCGTATTTTGTGTACGGAAAAATATAATGAATTAAAACGAGTGGTGAAATAGTTTACCAAATAAACCTGACATAATACAAGCGGCTATGTAAGTTGGGTGGAGGTATTTTATGTAGTCTTTGACGAACTAGTCGCATTATTTTGGCTTGCCCAAATCAATCACGTAATATTATATAATATTAAAATGGATTCTAACCTAACCTACAGTTCTGGTAGCAGTTCGTTTTTCGTTCGTCGTTCATAACCATAAATTTGAATTGTTACAAACAAATTCAAGAAAATAAACTTACAAAGAAGTACGCAAATGATAATTATCAAATAAAAGTGCATTTATTAGTTATATCATTCTCAAAAAATCTTATTTTTGTCTTTATATTTCTTTTCCATAACGAATTGTTTGATTAAATTTTTAGTGTCTAAAGATTGTTTTCTGTAATAAATCATTTGATTAAAGACCAAAATGCCTTAATGACATTATCCTTGGTAATATTCAGCCAAGTAAAAATTTGGCCAAACAAAAATCTGCGTAGGTACTAAAATCATACCAAATATTGTGGCAGACATGCGTCTCGCTATGTCACGCCAGGAATAATTTTGGGGCTGCGTACCAGGAGGTTTCTTCGAAATGTAAAGACACTTTTAGATGCACACTATTTATTGTACAGCTTTTGGTACACAACCGTTGACACAATACTTAGTATCTTATTAGTTTATCATAATAATTAACGAGAGTGAAAAAATACGTGACCGTGCAAGTTAGTTGTTCGTTGGCAAAGGGAAAGGAAGTGTGAAAGCGTTGCCACTACAAAAAAAATATCACAATATTATTGCCAATTAATGACATTTAAATTTTACTACAAAAATTACTTTTATGTTGTTGTCAACATATTGCATTGGTATAAAAAAGGTTGCTAAAATTTGTTTGGATACCTGATGAATTTTTTTTTTTTTTGTCAAAACGGCAGTATCCCCATTTTTATTCCTGATTTCCAACATATTGTGGCCTTCAAAAGATAGTTGATATTTTTATGATTTAAAATTCTAAGTGGTCCAAAGTTTGAACTGCTTTAAAGTTTTTATTGACTAATTTTAAAACTATCATAAAAATAATCAAGTAATCCCTTCGGAGTATCTGATTATTTTATTTATTGTAAATGTGGCATCACAGCTGAAGTGGAAGAATCTCAACTAACTTTTGGAGGCTACTGTAAGACCGCCCATTGTGTCCTTATGTAAAATGTCTACTATAACTGTAATTTTTACGGTGTACATAATAAAGAGTATTCTATCTCTCTACATATTCTGACCACAAACATCATCAATACCTACCAGTATTTTTAAACAAACAGGTACAAATGAACCAGCAAAACAACCTTGACTATTTCCCATTTCGAGTTGACGTGAATTTGGAGGCTACTGTAAGACCGCCCATTGTGTCCTTATGTAAAATGTCTACTATAACTGTAATTTTTACGTTGTACATTATAAAGAGTATTCTCTCTCTACATATTCTGACCACAAACATCATCAATACCTACCAGTATTTTTAAACAAACAGGCACAAATGAACCAGCAAAACAACCTTGACTATTTCCCATTTCGAGTTGACGTGAATTTGGAGGCTACTGTAAGACCGCCCATTGTGTCCTTGTGTAAAATGTCTACTATAACTGTAATTTTTACGGTGTACATAATAAAGAGTATTCTATCTCTCTACATATTCTGACCACAAACATCATCAATACTTACCAGTATTTTTAAACAAACAGGTACAAATGAACCAGCAAAACAACCTTGACTATTTCCCATTTCGAGTTGACGTGAATCCCCCTAAGGCCTGTCACCCTAATGCCAATATTTATGTACATACGTGACACGTCATTCTCACACGAAGCTTACACTCATATTGCGAGTTTATCTCGTACACTGTGACGTAAGAAGCAATTTATTTTTCTTAAAGACTCCGCGGTCTCATGAAGATTGATTGCCAGAGCAATGACGCAGCGCCATCTGATTGACATAACAATTTACTTCGCGTTTTTAATTTATCCAATCGTTGTCTCGAGTTGTCTTTAAATTGATTCAGTTCGAATGTTTGTATTGAGATGTGCTTGAATTGATGTTGTGTTATTTAGATCGGGAAGGAAGAAAAGCGTGTCTGTATTTTTCTGTCGTAATTGGTTCAGAGGCTGAGAAAGTCTGTGAAATAAATACCTAATTATTTATTAAAACTTTATGCACTTTATGCAGTCCGCCAATCAATCTTAAAATATTGTATGGTCTTCGAAAAAAGAATATTATTTCATCACTACTGCTCTCAAAACGGTTATGGAAAACATTGTGAGGAAACCGACATATCGTAGAACCGAAAATTTTAAGACATGTGACATCTATCAACCCGCACTTGGCCCGCGAGACGGATTCCAGCCCACTGCCTCTCACAGCGAGGACAATGCTTGAAAAAAGGTAGGTACCGTGTGTTAATGTGTGTGCGTTTGTAGGTACATTCCTTTTTTAAAAGATGATGATCTTTCTTGCTGTAGGTTGATCAACTTTGAAACGCCAGACAAACCCACATTGAAATGGTTACCGTAAACGGTTATCTATGGATGTCACATGTCAAGGGCCCGAGAATTCCGCGAAAAAAGATTCGAAGAGGATTATTTTTATTCACATTCTCAAATCAGTCAAAAGTATTTATTACACATATACTTCCCATATCCGGCTGTCATTTGTAGATCTTCGACAATCGTGATCGTGTTACCCAGTAACTAAAGCAGTCGCTCCATGTAAAATATGGTGTTCAGCTGCATCCAGTTTGACTGGAAGCCGACCTCAACATAGCTGGGAAAAGGCTACCTACTCAGATTGATTTTGATATTCTTCCAATATCTTGTACTTTGGAAGAATATCAAAATGCTTCGGGACTTTCGTCCCAAAACAGTTTTAAAGCGCCCCCTTCAGATTAATGCGAGAGTTATCAATCGCGCGATATGAGTCGAGCAGATGACGCCTTCACAAATGGATAGAATTCCGTGAAGGACGGCATTAGGGGCCGTACATAAATTACGTCACACGTTATGGGGGAGGGGGTTAGCATAGTGTGACATCGTGTGACGAGTCATAAACTTCGCGACGTTTGACGTTTACGCAAATCATGTAGGTATAAATCTAAAGTATTAAAACTCTAACATTCAACAGGGTACCGAAAAACTTTAAAATATTTCCAACTCTAAAAGAAAGAAGCAAAATAATGACAAGTTATGTAATGATCGTAGCAGCAGGTGGGTTTCTGCAGTTTCTGCCTACCCCTATGGAAAAAGGTGTGAGTCTAGGTGTCTACCAATAATATGTTATTATTTTATTTAAAACTAGCTGTGCCCGCGACTTCGTCCGCGTGGAATAGTGACTTTTCGGGCAGCATATTTTGAATTACATATACCGTCGTTTGGGTAACAAAAAATTTACTTTACAGTAATGCTTCTCTGTATACGACATTTGACGTATGGCCATCGGGGATGAAAGCATACAGGCTCCTAGGATTGCTAACCCGTGACAGAGCCACATACAACTGACCGTGCGAGAAACAGCTGATACTTAGATCTGCTTTATTAATTGTCATCGCAAAACAATTTTCCATTTAGTTTTAAACAAGTCCAGTTTCCAGTCAGCCTATGCTGACTGGAAACTGGACTTGTTTAAAACTAAATGGAAAATTGTTTGGAATGAGAGGAATCTGAGGAATGAAAACACTTTCACCTTTTCCACACCCTGTTAAAATCTCTGCTTCTATCAGATTTCGTTGTAAATTGGTCACTTTTAACCTGGTGCCATTGCAAAGTTTTGGGGGGCTTAAATTTCTAAGAAGCATTATGGGTTCGCAGAAGTCTCAGACTCACGCGATAGCGCGTGAGCTTCGCGATCGACAGATAAACGTGCCTTTCGTTGTTCCCCGTTTTCCCTATTTCGAGTTGTCATCATTCGAGAACGATTTGAACTCAGTCGAGATTCTCGCTGAGTCGAAGTTTCTGCAGCACGAAACCTAGCCTGATGTTCCTGAGTTGCAGAAAACCTTGCCTCACGACCTTCTTCAGATTCCTGTGATCGAACTAATCTCATCCTTTTAGCATTTTTGCTACATTGGGAGAGGTTGGATCTTCTTCGAGGCATTCTTACAATAAAATAGTACATACTACTTAACACACAGTTATTTAGTAAACACGTATTATCGTAAACAATTATTTTAAATAAAATTAAGAAAATGAACTTAACCTACAAACCCTAAAACATAAATAAATGAAATATGCAAACAGTCTGTTTTTTTTTTCCTTGAGAGGCCCTGACTACTTAACCGGACTATTCTGTGGTTGCCTTAGGAATTCTTAAAGCCTCCAGCCAGGGCTACATCTAGATTAATACTAAGCGACTGCATGCTAAAGGCACCCCCTGTGGGGTACGAACCTTGGCTTAGGGCGTCGCTGGGAGAGGGCAACAAGGGGACAGGCTGGATCGAATTAGTAGTATTAATGCTTTGATGAGCGCGGCGTTTCCTAGGACTATCGCTGAGAAGAAAGGCCGAAACAAACTCAGAGGTCTCAGTCGGGAAATTTAAAGCTACAGGCTCAGCTACGACGCGGGCTGGCACTTCAGCGGGCAAGTGTCAGGGGGGAGAATTTACTTGGGGGCGTCGCGAGGGACCTCGGCGGCGAGGTCGGAATGTCGGTAATTTGTGTTTGTATACTGTACTGCCCTATCGCTCTCCTGGAGGAGGGTTATGGGGTCATCGGGGTCGTCGAGAACATGCCTTGGACGGCGAATTTTACTGAGTTTGGAGGGGGTGTAGTTGGCGGCCGCGACCATCTGAGGGTTGGGGTGATTAGCGGCTGTGGAAAAAAAACGCTTGGAGAGGCGTTTCATTTACTGCTGGATAGTGGGGATCTTGAGATCAACATGGAGGATCTCATTGCGAACGAACCAAGGGGAGATTGTGGCCTTGCGGAGGAATCGGTTCTGCAGGGTAATCGGTTCTGCATCCTATGGATGTGACGGGGCTTTGCGTGAGCGAAGACTACGCAAGCGTAAGTCATTATGGGATGGATGCATGCTGTGTACAGGCGCTTTTTGCACTTGAGTGACAGCTTGCTGCGTTCATTGAGGACGGAATGAAGGCAGCCTAGAGCGAAAGAGGCGCGCGAACCGACCGTCTTTATGTGCTCTGAGAAGGTGAGGAGAAGGAGAAGAATAACACCAAGGTATTTGGCTCGCTTTTCCCAAGGGATCGGCTTGCCGAACATGGTGATAGGTGGAAAGGTGGGTGGGTTGTCGTCTGGGCCTCGAATAGAGCACCGCTTGACTCTTATCGGGGTTGACTTCGATTCGCCATTTCCTGAACCAAGCAGCCAACTTATTGACTGCGGTTTGGAGACGAAGTCGTAGTTGGATATGGCTGCGACCAGTGTAATAGATGGCTGTGTCGTCTGCGCACAGAGCCAATTGGGACTTAGCATCTTTAGGGATGTCGCTAGTGAACAGCGTAAATAAGAGAGGGGCGAGTACGGAGCCCTGAGGGATTCCTGCTCTGATGGGGGGCAGCGGCGCGGCTCTCAGCGCGCTTTATATAACCATAGACGCGCAGGCGCGAGGCCTGTACGTACTCTGATAGAATACCTTAACAAATGTTCGCCGTGATTCTTTAAATTGTCATAACTTTTTTATTTATGAACCGATTGACATGAAATAAACACTAAATGTTAAGTGAAGCTTACTACAATATATTAGTGAAAACCGCATATAAATCGAATAAGCCGTTTCTGATATTAGCGTGCACAAACACACAGACAAACAGACAAAAAAAAAATTAATTACAATTTCGGCTTCGGCATCGATATAATAACATCCTCTGCTACTTTTTTTTTATATATTTCCATTGTACAGACACCACTTTTCTACAATTTTATTATATGTATAGATCGCAAAATATATGACCAGAGAAGGAGGGGGTCACACTAATAGGAAAACTTGTAACAACAACAGGCAAGTACAAAAATCTTGAAATTAGTGTGACATAATTTATGAATAGCTCCTTACGTTTAAACGCTCCCAACAGAGCTGTGTGAAAGACGCTTTGCATAACATTAGCATGTTTAGCGAAGATTATTGTTAGAACCTACCTCTAAATATTTGACGGAATTTTGCTACAGTACTTTAGGTTGATGACTTGTAAAATTACAGTAACTTTAAAGGTCAATTTAGGTTAAATATCATGGAATGAATTATACTACACAAGGAGGGGCTTGTTGCTAAATAATAACAGCCGCACGGGTTGATCGAATAGGTTAAGCTACACATGCCGCGGTTGGTCCGTGGATGGCTGAACTGTATAAGGTCTAATATCGTATTGATCCCTTATTTTCTCATGGTTATATGTTACATACGAGTCAAAACTGTTGGTCGTGGGGCTGACTGCCCATGGTTTGTAGACAAATTTCTTTTTTTTTACAATTCGCCACTCGTGAAAGCTTTTATGAGCCTCATTCACGTCAACCTGCTGGACATAGCAGGCTGCGTCACAACACCATGTCCTCCACCTTCCGCATAGGTACAGTCTGTGTACCTTCTTTAGGTCGTCCGTCCATCTAGCCGGGGAGCGTCCCACACTACGCTTGCCGATACGCGGTCTTCACTCCAGGGGGTCTACTCCGAAGTAGTATCGGCCGAATGTTCGGCCGTTTCCTGCTACGAAGTTACTATTTAGTTCGGTCGGTTCCGATCCTACACTCCTACACTCTTTCGAATATTGACTATGGTCCCGACCCAACTGAGACGATCCGAACTTTTTTCGCATTTTTCAATAATATTCGGTTCGGCCATGTGTCGGTCCGATCTGAACATTCGCACTTTGTACTTCGGAGTAGGCCCCCTGAACTCATCTGCTCCACCGGCCATCGGTCCATCCACCAACAAACATGGCCAGCCCCAGTGGGTTGGCCATGTTTGTTGGTAGACTATGCCATAATTTGAGCAAACTGAAGTGGCTGTTCACTTCAGTTTGCTCAAATTATGGCATAGTCATGAGCCTCAGTGGTTTATAAATATTATCTTTTTTTTTACCATTTATGTACAAGAAAAGCAGAACAGAAAAAATTGGTACAGAGGTGATGCTTATTTCACAAGAAACCTCTTCCAGTACACCCGAGACAGGACAATAGATACAGAGATGTAGACAGCGTGTGAAATAGTAAAAGAGACAAAAAAAGTAATACATACAATCAAAAACAATTCACTTAAAAAACTAAACAAAAATTACGAGAATATACTAACATACATACAAATAAACATACATACGTACTTCTAAAATAAATATCTTTAATAATATTATAACTAGAATGATAATAATTTATCATATCATAGGTACTCAAAATAATAAATACATACACAACTATGAGGAAGTGGACAGATACTCTTCTTTTAAAAACTGCAATAATTCGGCAGTCCCTAATGTCAGGCGGTAGTGAATTCCACAACCACACCGCGTACCCTGTGAAGGAGTAGGAGTAGAAGTCGGTGGGCTATTATACTGAAATCTATCTACAGCAAGTTTACCAACCACAAAATACTATTATTTGCAAACCCATTTATATTTAAAACGCTCTTTAATACTATTGAAAACGATTAATATTTTCAGTCTAGTGAGTTCTACAATTCATACTTTTAATTTAGCACTGGTATGAAATAAAATGAAAACAGAATGTTTAATAACAGATAGAGAATAATAAAACCAACCTACATTTAGTATACTTTTTTGAAGCATTATTTTATTGTGTTTTTGAATACCGTTTCTATTTGTGCTTATGTGAATAAAATTATTATAAAGCCTTATCTGATTTCCTATTTACAAAAGTTATTTACAAAAACTGTTAATTCATAAAAAAGTTTATAAACTGTGTTATTAGTTAACATTATTACTAAACACCCCCAGACGTAATGAAATAATTATATCAGCAAAATGATAATTAAGAGTATTCTACAAAAGATTGGAATCAAATGGTGTCGTATTCCAACGTTGTCGTTTTGGACTTAAACTCAAAATGGGCCAACTCTGGGAACGTCTTCAACTTGAGGAAGCCATAATTAAAGACAAAACATTGCCCTCTTATAAGGCCATAAACCTAGCGATACACGGGTGAAATTATTAAAATTCATCACGCCTACGCGCTTGTTGGAAAGTTAGGCAGAGATGTACCATAGTCAGTGCTTCCTCGTTTTACCAGTTCTACAATATAACCTAATACACCGTTTAATTTTGATCCTTTTAATCCTTAAAAGGGGTCATTGTACTCATTATTATGAACAACTTTTACTGCGGGACCAACCCTGAAATCGTGAAAAAAAATCAGTTGATCCATAGATTTACCTATGTTCGCATAACTCGACATAATCGTATGGATCGACTGATTTTTTTTCACGATTTCGGGGTTGGTTCCGTAGTAAAAGTTGTTCATAATGATGAGTACAATGACCCCTTTTAAGGATTAAAACGATGAACATGTAAGGGCGTATAATAATAATACTAGCTTTTTCTCGCAGCCTCGCCCGCATGGAGGTCGGAAAACTACGAATATAACGTTTAAATTGTCCCAAAGGGGGAATACTACCACGGATAAAATTATCTTGTGTCTTAATCCAGGCTATGGTCTACCCGTGTGTTTCCTCTTAATCAATACGCACCTTAATTCACAAAAATCAGTCTTTCACATATTTTATACCAATACCTTCTATCGTATTAGGAAGTGGGATAGAATTCCGTTTATTTTCATAAGAACCACTTAAAGTCACGAATTCAGCAATAAAATACTCGTACAGTCAACAGCAAAAGTAGATGATCAAAATCAGAAATTCAATACTAATTAATGAACGGAGTTCGCGTCAGAACTGTGTGGCGTCGAAGTGATTCAAAAGTATGTGATTGTAAATTATACCATACATTTACTAATAGCTGCCATATAGCTGCGAACTCCGTTCATTAGTATTGAATTTCTGATTTTGATCATCTACTTTTGCTGTTGACTGTACAATTCAATTCTTTTCAATAAATTTCGTTTGGCGAATTGAACTGCTGTTTTGACACTTTAATTATTTCAACACGCTGTTCAACTGCATAGCGACTCATCTTGATAAATGCCGAACATTTAATGACTCATCTGTCAAAAATTCACGCCATCGCCATCGGCTGTCGAAGATATCTTGTCCCTATTACTTGTAAAACACCGTTTATATTTATATTTACACATGCGGAAAAACCTCTCAATTTACAGTATTGTAATAGTTTTGTATCTAATAAAAAAAAGTTGCGTTATTTTAAATAACGTAACTTTTTTCATTAGATATTATTATTTTTTATTTTTTTATTATTAAACTTAGTTTAAAAACCGTAAAACTTCATTCAAAAACAACATCAGGCTAAAAGTCTTAACCACACACTGAGTTTGTTACAGCACTCGAAATAAAAGCCCTTAAACCACGCACAAATATGGCGTAACTACCCCAAAACTGTACCTAATCATTATTTAAAAGCTCACAGTTTAACTCGGTACTTTTATGTAATCATCTGGTTAGCAACAGAAAACCTGACCTTGGAATATGAACCCTATGATTCCGGTTACAAAGTAGAAGTTCCAATGCAGAGGCCGTACGTGCTTAACACATTACAAAATAACAGTGCTCATCTGCGCAAGTTTACCAAGCGTTTTCATTTGAAAACCGCAGGAGAGTCGCTGAAATGCCGGATTCGTTTTACTAGATTTGGCGTTCTTCCAACTTTTGAGCAGTAAATAAATTATGACGCGAAATGTACGTAGGTAACTGCACCGATGCTTAGATAAGGTTTTACGTGTCCATGGCTTTTTAGGCCGGTTTTAAGCTTACATTTTGGTCGACTTGTAAATCATCATTTTATACAACTGCAGGACAGCTGTAAGATTAAGTAGGTTCTTTGTTTTTTGGGAATTGCATCTTGCAAGTCAACCTAGGAGAATATCGTCTGCTTAAAAGTTCTGCCTGTGGGTGCCTCAATAAACGAAGGCCTCCAGCCAGAACTGTAAGAAGGTTCCCGCATATACATCAGTCTGTAAACAGACTGATGTATCGTATTGAGCGGCAAAACACAGTATATCAAATGACTAAGAGGTGCTGAGCAGAACAGATCTGTATAACGCACACGTAAGACAAGACGTAGACTACCAGGATTTCTATACGTTCTATCGTCACGGAAAAATTGTCCATCGTCTATTCAGCGTTTAACAATTGTCAAAAATCGAGAAAATCCACAGGCACATTTACTTCATAGTCAACCCTTCTATACCTCGTTGAGTGCTCGTTCTGCGATTTGATTTCTTGCTAACCACCTAAGTATCTTTTATAACTATCTAAAATAAATTAACAAGCTGCCCTTAAGTTTACTTTAATCATAAGATATCGTAATATTTTCTACCCCTTTGAAAAGTATTATTTAACAAAATGTCTTTGTCTCATAGATGCATTATCTAATATTAATAAGTGATACCCTATCAGTGTTTGAGTGATTAATTAAACAAAAGGCCATTGATTTTGATATTCAACATTCTGATTAAAAACATGGAAATCTTGGATTCAAAAGGAGATAGAATTAAGTCAAAGTCAAATAATTTATTTCAATAAGCACATAGAAGGCCATTTTGAACCTCAACATTTTGTTAGAAAATTGAATGGGCATGAAAGTTCATAATTAGAATTGCTTAGAATTATTCTGATAAGGGAATAGATCCTTTTTCTCTGTTTATATCGTGTACCTTAGGCCCGTGTCAAATAAACGTTATTTATTTATTTCTTCTCTAAAATTGAGGCCATAACAGAAATTAAAACATAGATACAAGACGTATACCCTGTCCATTAGGTAAACCATTTTTTGACAGATCTAGTGATTGCAGCAACACACAATACATTGATTGACAGACGTACGGTATTATAATGTCTGTAAGAAGCCATAAATAAGATAATTCAATAAGATAAGGCAGTTTATATAATATTTATTTTATTACGCATTTTAAAGTTAATTTTACGTAATTTATAATGTGTCCATTCTAAGACAGCTGTCAAAAAATGGTTAACCTAATCGACAGGGTATAAGAACGATAAAAAAAAACAATCAAAACATAGCTAATTAAATTACACAAACGATCAGTTTCCCAAACAATAGTTAAACGCCGGAAAAATAAACATTGTGTAACCTTAAATTTTTCAGCAGTAGCTTTTACTGCTAAGTAATTTATCTTGCTAGGATCGGAGCCAAACAAAAACGGGAAATAACACTGTCTATCGCTGTCTCAACACTATTCATTCGACAACAAAAGAATTCGACGTAATTTGGTGGTTATCCAAGCGGTGTCACGGGTTTAACTGACAACTGCGGATAGTGATGTTACATATCGATGACAATGCGAGCGAGTCGGCGTAAATTCGGACAATTGTTAAATGGTGGGTATTTTTTTTTTGTTTGTATGTTTATGTCGTCATGTTTGGAAATATCTATCTATACTGTTGCGTAAAAAATATATTACCAGATTTTTGTGTACAGTAGGTATGCCCGATGTGATAGAGTTGTCGTGTTGTTGGTGCCTGAAGCCGACGGACGACGTGGATGGGGTTTGGAAAACAGTGATGACTTGCGTAGTAATTCTACCTATACAAATGGTTTGTGCTGGAGACTCAGTTACACGAGTAGGTACAGAAGCCAGCACATCAACCTACTACAATCTGTCAAATTTCTTCAATAGATTTTCAACTTTATCGATAAATCATTAAGGTTCAAGGTTGATTGAGAAAATGTGACAGTTTCGGGTAGCTTGAAAAGTTACACTACGAGTGGTGAGGAAGAATATGAAACATTCTAACCAAAAGTGGGGGTTGTAAAGGTATCTACAGTATACAGGGTGAAATTAAATTAGCTAGCGAAACTTTGCAGACGCGATCGGTATCTAATGACGACAAAACAAAAAAAAAAACGAAACTTATTTTTTTTGCGTCATTGAATATCGATATCCATGAAATAGCTGCGGAGTTTCACTAGCTATCAAATTAAACAACATTTCTATGTCTATTTTTAGTACAAACCAAAACGAGCCTTATTATTATTATGTATCCTAATACACTTACGCCGATAAACCTATTTGTTGCTATTGAGAGGTAAAAATAAATGGCAAAATACGCTTCACCACATCATGAGATTATTATCGAATCGACGAAACAAATAGGCACTTACGAGTATCGATTAAATTTAAACAAAGTACATCACTAGTTCGAGATGCTTGCTGCGAGTATTATTGTTAAGGAAAGCCATTCAAAACGAGAGGGCTGGCTTTATTATAGCTTTTACGATGTCAAGAGGAATTTATCGGACTGTGACGTAATTTGCTATGGAATATAATGCTGCCCTGAAATTAGCAAATCTTTTCATTGATGTGGGCTTATAATACTAAAAGGAGCTCAGTGAACATTTCATTGAAAAGTCATCACTGATTTGAAAGGAAACCAATTTTGTGATGTTAAAATGTGAATAATGATTATTAGACATTTTTATGTTATACTGGCTGCGCCCCGCGGTTACACCTGCATAAGTTTCGATCCCGTGGGAATATCGGGATAAAAATATGTTATTCCTGATTATATACCATCTGTGTGCCAAATTTCATCCAAATCCGTTCAGTAGTTTACGCGTGAAAGAGTAACAAACATCCATCCATCCATCCATACAAACTTTCACGGTTATAATATTGGTAGGAAGTAGGATTTTCATGTGAGAACATACTTCATTTGATATTTATTTTGCTAAAGAGCTTGTTTTTTCAGTCAATTTGTAGAAAATACCTCTTGTTATCAAGGTACAAGTAGGTAGGTACCTAAATCTGAAACAATGTTACAAATTAAACGGTACAAGTCCTAGGAATTCACGAAGAAATGTAAGCGGGCAGGAACAGTTTTTTCATGCTAGCAAAGTAACGAATTCCAGCAATGGAAATAAACTTAGATCGTATGTGAAAAGAGCAAAAAATTATTGCTCGCTAAACTCTGATTTTTTAATTTTAGAGCAGCAGTGCGATTCTGTAACCTGTAAATACTGGTATTCAGCTGCATCCGGTTAGACTGGAAGCCGACCCCAACATAGTTGGGAAAAGGCTAGGCAGATGATGATGATGAGTGTGATTCTGTAACCATCTCACCGTGAAAACTTAGGTGAAGTGAGCGTGGAGTGAGCTGTCATTCCAAATAATGCTAGGGATTGACACTAGTGACCACTCACATCAAACTCACTTCACTTGAGTTTTCACGGTGAGCTTTTTACAGAATCGACCGGCTGAAGAGAGAGAGGGACCAAAATTACAGCTAATATATAGGTACTCTATAATGTTATGTTGACAAAAAACGTCTTTAGCAGCTGTCATTACAAACGTCTTTAGAGAGTCCTCAGAGTCCGCCAGCTTTTCATTCTTTCTGCCCGCACAAAAACGCACAAAAATGCTAAAAGGAGACCCGACTACACATCTATTATAAGCACAAGAAACTACGGAATCCCAACACCTGACAGCACCTCATTGCTAGCAAGACGCTCCCCGGCCTAATCTCTCTCATTAATACTTACAATAAAGTCTGCAAACTCTGCGATATTAAAAATACTACTTCATTCAATTGCAAAAAAAATAGTACAGGAAATTTTGCATGACACTGGTTATGATGACTCGGAACAACTAATATAAAGACCCTGACCTGACACCACATCAAACGAAGCACAATGGAAAAAACACACCCACACCAGACACACACACACCACACGCACATCACACACACACACCATACAAACATACACACGCACCATAACATACCTGAAATCACCTCTCTAGTCTCCACTCTGGAATTCATACACTGAGCCCCAAGATACAGACTTACAGTCTAGTTTGGGGCTCACTAGCAAATACCATATTGTAACCTAGCTGTAGGTAATATTTTAAGCCACTCATGTCATTTTAACTGTTGTTAACCTGTGAACCTGCTTACTGTATTACCTGCACAATAAATATTTTCTATTCTATTTCTATTTTAATCCAGCAAATAAAAAATCAGAGTTCAGATACATTGTGTTTCAATATTTTCGCCTTCCAGGAAGGCTTTAGCTTTTCAAAACCCAGTTTTGAAACGCGGGGGCCTTTCAAAGCTGGGTTTTAAAAAGCTAACGAAAAAAAAACGAAATACCAAAAACAAATCTTTGTATTCAGTCTATAAAAACTTGGACATGTAGGTAAATATTTTCCGGTTATTTTCTGTGAAAATTTTCAGCTGAATATTTTTTGGAGAATTTTTAAATAAAAATGTTTGCCCGTGTGTTATAATTATAAAACATTTACTAACAGTCCAGATTTTTCTGACAATTATTGCATTATGGGCTGAATTTTCCATCGCTTCATAACTTTTAGTCGAGGAATAAAATTGACAGTTTTCGTATGAAATAACTGTCAAAATTTCAAAATTATTCCTCGAATAAAGTTATCAAGTGATTGAAAAATCAGCCTTTATAAGAGCTGATTTTTGGAAAAGTACAGTAACAGCATCTTTTTCTTTCCATTTCATTAATTAAGAAAAGGACAGAAGATAAATATTGGTTTAGTCCTGTCAAATTAAGATACTCCATAGACAGTTTAGACGTGATTAAAAACATGGGTACTACAAATACGTCAATTTACGTCAGGCGCTGACTAATTGGACAGGACAGGACTAAACTAATATTTATCTTCTGTCCTTTTCTTAATGAAATAGAAAGAAAAAGATGCACTGAACTTAAATTTAGTTTAGTTTGTGCACAAGGGAATCGGCGCCATTGTGTACCCATCGTGTGGGTTAAAAATTTGCAATCGGTGGATGATGGTGTTAGTTATAAATTCAGAGATATTAAAGGCGAAGCAAATTCACTAGTAAACCTACCGGTCGATTCTGTAAAAATCTCACCGTGAAAAATTAGGGGAAGTGAGCTTAGAGTGAGCTGTCAATCCCTAGCATTAGTTGGAATGACAGCTCACTCCACAATCACTTCACCTAAGTTTTCACGGTGAGATAGTTACAGAACCGCACTAATGAATTGTCCGTATATTTAAATCAAAACTGTCATTCTTTGACAACTGTCATCCTTTGATAGTTGTATGAAATGGCTAGGTATAACACGGGGAATTGAGTTAGGGGGTCAATTTAATGATGATGATGACCTAAGTACTTTTGTACTTTTATTTTCAGTTTTTTCGCCTTGTTTTATATTACAACGTACAAAAAAAAAAAAAACTAATCCTAATCAGCCTATAATATTCCCACTGCTGGGACACAGAGACCTCCTCTCGGTGAGAAGTGTGGGCCGTAATCCACTAGTTCTAGGACATGCTGACTTCCACACAATGTTCTCGTTTACCTTTTTGAGAGCAGTTTTGATGAAATTATTTACACAAAGTAAAGCGCCTGACTGGGTTCGAACCCACGACCTACAACTCGTAAAGTCAGGGTGGTAACCACTGGGTCACCACTGCTCCTTGATATATAGACATCATCATCTGCCTAGCCTTTTCCCAACTATGTTGGGGTCAGCTTCCAGTCTAACCGGATGCAGCTGAATACCAGTATTTTACATGGAGTGACTGCCTATCTGACCTCCACAACCCAGTTACTGGGTAATACGATACCCCTTGGTAAGACTGGTTGTCCTTGATATATAGACATACATTTTTTATAAATTGAAGTCGCTTTTGGTGTCTGTCAGTGTGACCGCCTTATTCTTCTAAACTCCGCAACAGATTTTGATGCGGATTTCAACATCATGTAGAGAATTTATTCTGGAAGATTTATTTATTTTTATTTTTTTGTTTTAAAAAAACGTTGCCCCACACTAGGAATTTCTTCTGTATCGTGGGTGCGTTTACAAACATTTAAACTCACATAAGCAAACAGCCAGACCCGGAACAAACTACTTGTAGGTCATACAAATATTTGTTCCGTGCGGGAATCAAACTCGCGACACGCAGCGCAGCAGTCAATCGCTTAACCACTGCGCCAACCGTGCCGTCGTTTATATGTTCCACATTAATATTTAACTTAGATATAATTAAAATCTTCGAAAAGCAAAGCAGGCAGCCTGCGAAGCAGGGGCGCTTCGCTAGGAGAATTTATAAAACACATTTTTTAATGTTTGTTTCTCCATAAAGTTGTGACCGTACGCTCAGCTGGTTTTAAGTTAACGCTCTCAAAGCTGTGGCGAAATGATGAGTATCCCAGATAAGGACGGTTGGAGCTCGTTTTATCCTTGTGTTCCTATTTTAAATGCTTTCCGGATTTTTTATTTCTGCGGTAATCTGGAGGAGAAAAAATATTGAGAGAAACACCCGACAAAGTTGAATGAAAAAGAAATTTATTATTTATTATTATTAATGAAATGTTTTGGTGAATGAGAAATTTGGTCATTAGTCAGGTACCAGTAGTACGGCATTAATTAAGAGACCATTATGAGACCAGCACCCTAATAGCGTAACACACTATTAATCTCATTTTGAAGCATATTGCTAATCCATTGCTCCATAAATTCGAAAAATGTGTCTGCTCAGCCACGTAAATAACGCAATGAATGTTGTTGAACTGTCAAAATGAAAGCCATTGCTTACTGTTAGTGTGTTACGCATTACGAACAATTATCATTCTAATTATTTATCATATAATATCATTATAAGATAAATTAATATAAAAAAAACTTTTAAAAAAAGCTTTTATTTACGCCCTAAAAAGATAAAAATAAGATTTAAATTACATTAAACCTATTCATTTTCCAATTACTTTACAAAATTTAATTGTATAATAAGATTTAGCCTCAGTGCTGCACGATGTAAATTTGAGTAATCTTTTCCTTTAAAATTTTTACTATCAACTTATAACGTCATTACACAATTTATATTATATAAAAGCTTGTCGCGAGATTTAAGCACTCGTATTACTTAGTTTGAACTTAGCTTTTTTTAATTAAAATCAATCAGATCAAGTTATTAGTTGATCTACACAGGTAGATCTACGAGATTTCAGCATCGTATTAAGTACGGACGCCAGCAGGTCAACCTACCCGAAACTGTCAGATTTTCCCAATCTACCTTGAACCTAATACTTTAGCAATAAAGTCGAAAATCTATTAAAGAAATCTGACAGATTGTAGTAGCTTGATGTGCTGGCGTCTGTACTTAGTTTGAACTTAGTTTTTTTTTAATTAAAATCATACAGATCAAGTTATTTATTTTTTAGTCTACACAGGTAAATCTCGCGACAAGCTTTTATATAATATAAATTGTGTAATGACGTTATAAGTTGATAGTAAAAATTTTAAAGGAAAAGATTACTCAAATTTACATCGTGCAGCACTGAGGCTAAATCTTATTATACAATTAAATTTTGTAAAGTAATTGGAAAATGAATAGGTTTAATGTAATTTAAATCTTATTTTTATCTTTTTAGGGCGTAAATAAAAGCTTTTTTTAAAAGTTTTTTTTATATTAATTTATTTTATATTTTTTTAGTTTTCGCTAGATACCTATATTTCTTAGTCTATTCATTTCATTAAGGGCGTCATTGTTACATTGGCGGGTGCCAGTTAATTTCGAGCAGTCTAATTCTTCTATGAGGAGGCCTTCTATCGATGTGACCCTACTTAAGGCCACGTACGCTTGGCCAGCAGCGAACAACTTTGGGCCCAAATACACAACGGCGTGACAACTGTACTACCCTGCATTTTATGCACTGTGCAAGCCCAGCATAATATTATTGGCAACATTCTGCGTTCAGCAGTGCCATGGCTGTATTTCACTGGAAATTGCACAGACTTCGGTTGAATCAGGTGAATCCCGTCTTTGCCGAAGTCGATACGGACGGATGGAATGTCCGTATCGTACATTTGTGCTCTCCGGAAACAGGGCCATATAATTTCTGTAATATGACCGATGTCACCATTCACTAGACCCTTAGACACATCAACATTGTATCGCAACATCACCTTGGCCCCCACAAATATTTCTAACTCTTTAAGCAACCCCCCAGTCTTGTTTATATCAGATGGTATAATATTATTTAAATCTATATTGTCATTTTTTCGAGTACAATTTAATCTATTAGACTATCTTGTGCAATTATTTTATTGATTGTTATATATATATATTTGTGAGGAGGATTCGAGGGAGTAACAATAGCATCCTGAGGGTCGTGGCTGAGGACCCGAGAGCTCCTGTGCTGAGGCATCTCATGCGAAATCATTGTCAGCATGAAATGCCTCGTAAGTACATGACTCATTAAGAGTTCATCCCTAAATTATGTTACTAACCCTAGTGTATAAGTTGTAGTATTTAAGGTGTGTACTAACAAAAGTGGTTCCTATGTTGTTCCAAAATAAAACAATTATTATTATTATTATTATACCACGGGCACGAAAATGTTCTAGCAGGGTTTTGTTATGATTGAAATCTTGTTGATTAGTGGGATAGATTCGTAAGGCTTTTTCAATCGCAAATTCACCATTTGGTTCTATGTTTAGTCGACTCATTAAAATACTAAAATGTTCCGACTGAAGTTCACCGATGCGTAATGCGTTCAAGAGGTCTTTAAATGTGGTGCTACCCTGTTGTCTCATATTTTCGGTCAATTCAATTAACGAGAAAGAACGCCAAAGGTGTGTAGCTGGGACAAATCTCGCGGGTTGGTCAAACATTTGATTACCTCGTACAAGGGGCAACTGTATTAAGTCTCCGAAGACACAAATATTTATACCACCGAAGAGAGATTCTGATGATTTTTGAGTTGTTTAAGACGAGAATCAACCATACCAAGCATTTCATAGGGAACCATAGATATTTCATCTCTATAGAGAAATTCTATGTGTGGCCACTGTTGCCGCATTAGACGCAGGTAATTTCCAGTAAGAATAGGCAGTTGCACTAGTCTACCATCTTTTTGCACGGGCAACTTTAGAGTAGAATGTAATGTAGATCCCCCCACTAAGCGCGCTGCTACCCTTGTTAATGCACACACCTTAACAACTTGCTTGCCGAAACACCTATTTACTTGATTTTTTAATAAGTTAAAAAGGAATGTTTTTCTGGTTCCAGCGTTTCCCGTTATAAATAACCTAAGACGCTCATCACCACCATTATGTAGCTTGTTATGAATATAAACGCTTCCTTTTGTCCAACATTCATTGCTCTTCTAGCATTCAGAAACCCGTCATCGGTCATGTTCTGCTCCGGCATCTCCAACTCGTCCTCCAAGTTTTCCTGCTCAGCTTCTTCATTCAACACTTCAAAAGCATGTATTTGGTTAAACGCATTCTCTAGTTGCCTGTCGCGCTCTCTAAATATCTCCAAGCGAGTGTTAGATGGCCTACCTAACTGCGTTCGTACTTGTACCACTCGCACTCTGCCGTCCTTTCCAGGAAAAACCTCCTCTATGATGCCTCGTGGAAACACGTTGCGTGGCGCATCAGGGTCAGCAATAAACACAAGTTTCCGACTTGAAGAGGTTTCTGCTGCCCGTCTTCGGTCCAGTTTTGCCGTGGTATCATCGTAGGCAATACTTTGGTGACCCATCTTTTCCAAAACATATCGGACAATCGTTGTGCCACTCGCCATTGTCGACGCCGGTAGAGGTCCGAATCTTGATAGCTGCCTAGCTGCGGTGAAGTAGAAGAGGAGCCGAGCAAAAAATGGTTATGCGTCAAAGACTCTTTGCTGTTAACATCTACCGAGACGTGGCTCAGTGGACGGCCATTCACCATGGCTTCTACCTCAGCCAGCAGAGTGATCAGCACCTCCTCTTTAGGCGCTCTTTCTTTAAGGACGACTTTTAATGCAACCTTTACACTACGAATTAAGCGCTCTCACGACCCACCCCAGTGGGGGCTAGCCGGCGGTATGAAGTATACCTCTTATGCCTGTTACTACTGTTGACCGTTGAGGAGTTCCGTGGTTTGGAGCCAACCCTGGATGTGGCAGCAATTTCATGCTGGACCCATCAACCGTCTATCATATCCGAACTGGTATCAAAATTTCAAGTCCCTACTGCCGACCGTTGAGGAATTCTTTGGTTTATAGCCAAACCTGAAGGTGGCAGCAATTTCATGGTGAACTCGCTAACTGTCATCCCAATGGGTGTGCAAAATTTCATGTCCCTGCTGTTAACCGTTGAGGAGTTCCCTCGTCTGGTGCCAATCCTGGCAGCAGCATCACGTCATGCTTGTCATAAACATGCATTGCCCGGGTGTGCAAAATTTCATGTCCCTGCTGTTGACCGTTGAGGAGTTCCGTGGTTTGGAGCCAACCCTGGATGTGGCAGCAATTTCATGCTGGACCCACCAACCGTCTATCATATCCGAACGGGTATGAAAATTTCAAGTCCCTACTGCCGACCGTTGAGGAATTCTCTGGTTTGAAGCCAACCCTGAAGGTGGCAGCAATTTCATGGTGGACTCGCTAACTGTCATCCCAAAGGGTGTGCAAAATTTCATGGCCCTGCTGTTAACCGTTGAGGAGTTCCCTCGTCTGGCGCCAATCCTGGCAGCAGCATCACGTCATGCTTGTCATAAACATGCATTGTCATCGGGACTGGACCAGTATGTAAAATTTCAGCTCAATCGAATACCGGGAAGTGGGTCAAATTTAACTTGGAAAAGTCCACCTTCACATACATACAAGTCAAGTTAAATAAAAGCTTTTAAAAAGGGAGGAACCTCCGACCAGACGGGTGTTGTGTCTGGCGGGCAACTGACCGATGATTCATGTCGGTCCGTTTTATATATGCTAGTTGCGTAGTAAACTCTGCTTGCGAGATGCAGGATTTTGTGTGACGTCAGCACACGTAGTTCGCATGTGGTGTTGTAGATCCCGCTACTTACTCTTTAAGAATGTTTCCATACATTGTAATTCTTGTGAACACAAATGTTTTTTTTTTACTTTTAAGCTATGGTTTCCTAGAAGAACGGTTGCCGCCACATAGCTTTCACAGTTCTTCGGCGAATGACTTAACTGAAACGTTATTTATGAAGTAAGTTGGTGTGTTTTCCTAGAGAGCGTTTTTTGACACCGTAAAGTCTAACCCTGATGCCATGATGTTCATGATAGCCGTCACTAGCCACTAGGAAACCATAGTTTTAGCGTGACTTTGAATGGGGTCCGGAATTACAAAACATGAATTTTCTGGCAAATACTAGGAGTAGAAAATATTTACCTTTAAAAACTTCGACCCATTTGCGCGCTAAACATTTCTAAAAATCACTCTGCCTTTTTCTACTTCAAACAATTGACAGAAATAGAACGATGATGAAGGGATATGGGAGAAAAAGCACCTTTTACAGCAATAAAGTATATTTAAACTAAGACAATGATTACAACGATGTTAGCGGCGCGTACGCGGAAACGAACTCACTACATTTACGATAGGTGGCACTGCTCACGCACTTCGTATTACTATAACAGATGATTTAAAAGCGTTTAGATTTAAAATATTTAGATGCTGCCTCGGTTTTGAGTACCTCGTTGGTCTAGTGGACGAAAGCGCTACTGCTGAGCATTAGGTCTTGGATTCGAGTCCCAGGTCGAGCAAGGTGAGTGTTTCTATCTGGAACGACACGGTTGGTGTATAGTGTATAGTCTATGGGTTGGTGCAGTGGCTGAGCGATCGACTGCCGCGCTGCGTGTCGCGGGTTCGATTCCCGCACGGAACAAATATTTGTATTGCCTACATGTAGTTGTTCCGGGTCTGGCTGTTTGTGTATGTGAGATTTAAATGTTTGCACCCACGATACAGGAGTAATTCTAAGTGTGGGTAATGTTTAGAGAAAAATAAAATCTCAGGTAGCAGCCCGGAGTCCAGGGGGCCTACTCCGAAGAGCGAATGTTCGGATCGGACCGGCACATGGCCGAACCGAATATTAAGGAAAAATGCGAAAAAATTTCGGATCGGCTTAGTTGGGGCGGGACCATAGTCAATATTCGAAAGAGTGTAGGATCGGAGCCGACCGAACCAAATAGTAACTTTGTAGCAGGAAATTCGGCCGATACTACTTCGGAGTAGACCCCCTGGATTTGTGCACAGTTGATAGCCATAGGTTCGCTCCCTAATAGATGGAACTTAAACACTGGTGAAATGTGGGTGTACGCACAACGACATATCAAGCAATAATTTCCGGTATAAGCTGACTCACTAATTGATCACAATTTCAATATTTGGAAGAGATGCTTCCCCTTTTTTTTTTTTTTTGTTTTTCTTAGTGTTTCTGACATTACGAACTTCATGTTTATTTTATTCAATCAAGATTTAATTCTTAATACTTCAATATTAAATACCTCTTCCTGATTGGTAGTAATTTTTTTTTTTATGTCTTAAATAAATTGCAAACTATAGTTTTGTATAATTTAGAAACAACTGGCAACTGGCTTCAACTTTCTGACTAACTGACCTACTATTTAATTTTGACAATTCAAAAGTGCCTGTAAATGGTTTATTTGAAATAAATGATTTGAGTTTGAGTTTGAACTTCTCATTGTACGAAAATCCTAAACAATGCGAGGTCAGCTAAAACTGGAAATATATAGCTTGATATGTCGTTGTGTAAACCATAGGTACAGCTCTGCTCAACCCTTCGGTTGGCACAAGGCGTGATGTTATTTTATGTATTACTAGCTGCGACCCGCGGTTTGACCCGCATAAGTTTCGATCCCGTGGGAATATCGGGATAAAAATTCTATATGTTAATCCTGGTTATAAAACATCTGTGTACCAATTTCATCCATATCGGTTTAGTAACAAACATCCATCCATCCATGCATACAAACGTTCACGTTTATAATATTAGTAGGACTTAGGTATTTAGTGATTTTTTGTGCAAGCCGGTTTTAAAAATATACTTGTATCAATAGTACTCTAAAAATAATTTTCACGAATAAATAATTTCAATTTACTCCCAGTGACTATTATGACAATACTACAAAGAATACCAGCAGTATTGTCCGAACGCTACATTTTCTTTGAAAATAATGGAGTCTGAGATTTCTTTGAAAATACTTAAGATACAGTACAATGGAAATAATGAGAAAGGAACCAGTATCTACTGCAGTTAGTATTGCATCAACGTCACAACATTAACATTTTTCATTATTCATAAGGGATTTATTTTGTAAAACTGTTGGGGTGGTTATTTTTGAATCATTAAACAGTGTTAAAGGGTCATTAAGAAGTAAGGAACAAAAAAAATGAATTGGGTGAAATCTTTCGAAGGGTGCAGGGTGAACGGGGTGACGGGGGTCTTATGGAACTCGCTGCCCATTTAGATACCTACTAGAGATTATTCTGTAGGCAGGATAATCCTTATGCTAAGTTAACAGTTACTAAGATTTAAGTCACTAGTGTAGCGACCTTAGCGACGCGTTTGCTGAATTGCATTTTTGATATGGTAAAGGAACTCGAGCGCTATACTCGCCAGTCGCTTACATACTATCGCCCTGCCACGTCCACATTTACTATAATAAGCAATCAGAGTTATGTTGAACCTTTTATTGAATATATTATAAATTTCAGTTTAGAACTAAATTCGCGTATCATTTATCTGGATCTTATTAATAACACGCATTACAAGTGGTTACCCCGAACGTTTACAGACAATAGCTTCGAGTTTTTTTATTTAGCGCCATAAGCGACTCAGTGGCGACGTGACAAGGGTGCGTTTGAAAACCGCATGGGTCCAAGTACAGTGAATACTCGTAGTCTCGAAACCAGTGAAGCTGCTATGATGACTACGCCAACGACAGCCGGAAAGGTCGCGGCTGCCCAGGCAGCTGCTATCAGAGTAGCAGCGGTATCGGTGCAGACAAAGATACCAGAAGGCCAATTCTCGTAATTTAAAATGTTCAAAATCTAGTCGGTCTCATCTCGGCGACAACCAAATGTCAAAAACTTGTCAAAATGTAGGGAAATTATATGTCATTTTTGACAGATTGAGACTGAGATCAGACGGTGAACGTTCATAAAATTATGAGAATTGCCCCTCTGATTTTAGGGTTCCGTACGTTCGAATAAAAAAACAGAACCATTACAGGATCACTCGTGTGTGGACTGTCCGTCTGATACAGCCATTTTGCTCCGAATCTAATGGAAAGATTATGTTAAAAAGTACACATGGATTTATGTGACCCTAACATGGACGTGTAACGTAAACAGTTAAATTTTTAATTTGGGAGGAAAAAAAAAGGGTTGCAAATATTTTTTTTTAACAATTTTTAAATAAATATTTTTAGAGCTATTCAAGAAAATGGATGAAAATTTGTCTTTAAAAGATCACTCTTAGCGATAAGACCGCCTATTGTGTCACCCTTTGTAACCTGTAATTTCTTTTTTGTCTGTGATTTACATAATCCAAACTAATATTATAAATGCGAAAGTAACTCTGTCTGTCTGTCTGTCTGTCTTTGCTTCACGCCTAAACTACTGAACCGATTTGTGTGAAATTTGGTACAGACATAGTTTGGAACTTGAGAATGGACATAGGATAGTTTTTATTACAAAAAATAAAATAAAAAATAAAATTCATTCCGGACATACAGCGCCATCTATTGGTCAAGAGTCGGCATCAATTCAGTACTGAAAATTCATCGGAAAAATGAAAATAAATAGTAAGAACTATTTGGGTAAAACCAAAAATCTGCCGGAAGTCACTATTCCACGCGAACGAAGTCGCGGGCAAAAGCTAGTAAAGAATATTTCAAATATTGACCATTCGCCCTCCCCCGCTTATTTCCGAACTACTGAGCCAGAGAAAATAGTTCTACGAGTATACTTATAGATTATAGGAAAACCTATAAGAAATCAATGATCTTAAATTAACATGATAAATAAATAATAATAATAAGCCCCTTGTCGCTACGACACTATGTGCTAGCGACCGTTTTCGGGGGCCCATTATTGAGCGTGCAAGTCACCCCCTGACATTTTATCCGTGTATATATAAAACATTGATCAGGCAGGGGCCATAGTTCTTCCATAGCTATTGGTAACCAGTCCACTTTAGTAACCCAAACCCATAGCCCAAATTTGTATTTTTCCATATCCTGTAATAGTTCTACACTAACCGGGGGTTGTCCTTGGGTGCACTTGCAGTGCATACAGGGATAATCGTCGGGTGCCACATTACAATAAAATTTCCTAAGGGGCCTCTGCGAGTTGGCTTCGGCCCCTCGTACGCCTTCCAAAGGACCGGGACCCCATGGTCCCGAGATATGTTAAAAAAATAATAATATATAATAATATCCCTGGACATTTCACACAGCGCCATAATAAATAGATAACCTCCTAAACTACAAGAAACTGGGAAGTTTCGGGATGCCCTCGGAGGCTTTTAAAAATATTTTTTGACGTCTATTCACGGGTCACTCTAAATTGGGTATACCTACCTAATAATGTATTTATAATTCATAAAAATAATCCCCGAACTTCAGCTCAATACTGTAATATTAACGAAACGAATATTGACGGAATTCCATGTCACTATTATAACCTGTGGTAAATTATTAATTAAAAAAAAAATTTAATGAACAAAATATCAAACGAACGTTTCAAAGGTCGAAAAGCCGAACAAAATAACCTATTGCCGTTTGATTAATGTCGGCAGTACGGGATTAAAATATGTAGTATTATTATTTTATACTAGCTGACCCGTCAGACGTTGACCTGTCCAAATTCCAATTATTCATAGAAGAATAATTTTGAAATATTGACAGGTATTTCGTACAGAAACTGTCAAACGTTAATTTAATTCCTCGAATAAAAGTTATCTGTCGATTGAGCTATCAGTACTTACTTACTCTATTTCTTCATTCATTGACTTATTTTCTATATTAGAAAAGCAACTACCCACATTTTAAATAACAGTCTGTTCTACTTTGTTAAGCAGTATTCCGCTTAGGCTTGTATCGTAAAGAAATGACAGCCTATACGGCAAACCAAATTTCATTAATAAACGCATGCCACAATTTTAGAAATAGTTCACTTGTCTTTTCAAAACGATATTGCATAATATCATGTTTTTTTTCTTAAACAAATCACATGTCACCTCACTTCACCGAGTTCACCTCTTATAAAATGAATTTGTATAAAAACTTTATTACCAGTAACCTCAAAAAAAAAAAGAAAATGTTCCACAAACACGACGATAAAAAAGTAAGTAGCACAAAATAAGAAATAAATATTTAAAAAAAGAAGTTCGTTCGAATAGTGAACACCGTTTCATTACTGCACGTCTCGGAATTGAAAATGCTTGCCGTTGATTTTTTTCCTTTCAAGTCTACCGTTGTTTCCCTTTGCTTTTGATATGGACTTGCTGCAAATTTACTTTCGTTTGGAAATGTAAGAAGTGAAACGTTGGAGGAAATTGATAAAAAAGGGATTAATAAAACTGTTTGAAGGCAGTTTTTATTTTAATTGACGTGCATTATGGTATAAATTTTCTAATACTTAAATTTTCATTAAACTCTATTTTCCACTTATAACGTGATAACAGGTCGTTTTATTTCTGGTAATTTTAATATTTCTTAGTTTTTCATCTGCCTAGCCTTTTCATAACCATTTTGGGGTCGGCTTCCAGTATAACTGGATGCAGACAAACTGACGACCCGTAACGACTGTCATAGATCTGCGAACGACAGCAGTAATTTCAAGACAAGGAAATATATATATTTTATTGTCATTACTAGATAGGTAAGGTCAAGGAGCGATAATGTTAAGCAATTTTCAAACAAACTCCTTCCCCATTATAGCGGGCGCATGTCTCCTTTTCGAACTGTCATTTTCATTAAAAATGTTAGAAATTATGAAGATAGAAAGTAATAAGGTGCAAATAAAAATGAACTTTAAGGTTTTTAACGTATTCACTCATTGACTGTACTCATCATATTTGTAATGTTTCGCCAGTTAATATGAAGTTTACCCACCTGGTTGACGCTCTGGTGGCACTCGTATATTAGATCAGAATCAACTGTGTAACTGTTTAGCGCTTGCAGAACAACCTCGCTGTTTGAGAGTATGCGGCTACCCGTATTTCACAGTAAAAAATATGTCACTTTGGGCGCGTTAAGGCGGCTTGTTTACTTGAATAAAACTCGATACAGTTGTAAGTAACAGATGTGTATTTGCATCACAGCACAGTATACGAGCGAAAGCGTAGGAATGCACGTGTATACGAACGCAGGATGGAGTAATAGAGTGGAGTAATATTAAGGTTTACATTCAGATTCAAATTATCTGACCAACTATTTAATTCCTGTGTACCATAGACATAACGCTCTAGACTGCAGTGTTGTCCTTATATCTAACAGTGGGAATCATATACAATTAGTTTGGATCGCCACAACACGCAATAAGAAACAATGTAATTTTTTTAGAAAAAATAATAAAAACATTACTTAGTTCTTAAATCATTTGCAATTCGAGCATATTTCCACCATATTATGCTGATATTAGGATTAACATCATTTTATCATAAAAATGTCCATCTGCCCATTTCCATGCAGGCAATAAAATCACTTTGTTGACTCAAATGTTTCATCCATTGATTTACAATAACGACCAGCAATATATCAAGGAATATTAGGGGAAATCTGTTATTTTATAGGTTTATTCATCATAAAATATGACGAATGGTTTAATTAGAAATAATGGTAAAAAATCTGGTTTAATCAGTTTAGCAATCAATGCTGTCCTCGTTTGGGACACCCACGTTAATGTGTCCCAAATGTTTCAAGTCGTAATTACCAGATCAGAAGCATGTTTAGAAGATTCGATAAACAATTTTATTTTACTTCGAGGACTTAACAATTAAATAATCATGCAGGTATGTTAAAAAACGTCCAAGAATCATGCATGTGTTGGCTACTTAAAAATGGTTTAATACATGTCGATGCGAAAATTGGTAATCAAACAGTAACAAACGTATTTAGCCAACTTACAGTCCCCCTAACTGCCCTTCACCACTTCCTAGTTCTGGGATGAAGAAGTGGCGCAACACTCCCCAGCAGCACAGCTGTCTGTTCAGTGAGAATAAATTAATTCCATACAATAGTAAGTAATTTAATTAACATTACGAAACACAAAACATTAAATTTATTTATTTCCCATAAATCAGCTAGCACACGCCGATATAACAACGAGAACAGAAACTATACTCAAGCAGAAACAAGTACACCCAACCAAGCAAACAAATTCAACAACCGTGAAACCGAAATTGCATCTGCAAATCAAACAGGTCCAATATCCTTTATTAATTCTAAAGCGTGCCAAGAACGTGTTACTTATTGCTAAGACAACTTACTAGAATCGCGGACCTATAACGAAATCTTTGGGTTCCTGCCAAATGAATTAACGGTTGATAAGCCAAGGTTACTTTAGCATTGTTTCAGGCGCCTGGTTGCTACTATTAAATTTAGCTAAACGGGCTCGAGTGCCTTGATTGTGAGCGTATGCCTTGTACTATTAAAGTGTTTTATTAAATCTTCTGACGCTATTATTATAATATAAATGAAGCGTTTGTTGTATTTGCTGTTTAACTTTGCTGTAACTTAATTGGATTGTTAGTTATTTGTTTATGAACTTTATAAAGTAGAATGTTAGTTTCGGTTTAAAGACATTTTATTTCTCAAAAAAAGAACATTACGGTTCACTTACATATTGAGAAATGTATAGAAATTATGTAAGTAGATACAGTCTCTGTGATCACATACAGTTGTACAAAATAACAAAATTAAAATATTCAATAGGTGACATTTGGTGTTAGTACTTCGTTCTAACATATTCTCCTAGAGCTTTTTTACGTGTATACCATCTGTTCCTGTTAAACACATCATCAGGTATTTCATTATAATCAAATACCTGATGATGTATTTAACAGTGAATTTTGCTCCCTCATATAGTATATTTTTCCTACCATAGTTAGTTCTAGATTTTCTTAATTCTATTTTGTCTCGTCGTCTTGCGTTGTAGTTTCATCAAGAAATCAATCAACTCAGCCTATCGTAGTCCACTGCTGGACATAGGCTTCTTCCAGGCTACGGCCACAACATATTATGTGGCTGGTGTTATATTAGGGGAATTCTTTAATTACCTAGATCATTTTTGATTTACGAAAAGGTAGCCAACACAATTACATGTTTAGCCCTTAACTGTAGTCGTGGGTCCATTGGACCCATGTTCAACCTTTGGACGTGTATAAAAATGTCTGCAGACATCGTAGCGCCCCCCGCTTCTAGGTAACTTCCTGCACTCTGACTCCTAAGGTCAGTATCGTCATACTCGTGGACCCACGAGTATAGATACGTAACTTTTTGGAACGAAGTTCCTTATCGCGCGTTGTGAAAGGGGGCTAGACGGAAAAAATTCTTACGAAAAGTTGTCACGATTATGTCGTGACAACTTTTCGTAAGAATTTTTTACGCTACGAGTGCTACGCCGTAGCCGATGCGTAGATTATCCGCTACGCAGCTACGTCGTCGCAGAGCTACATAATAAATTATCTGCTCAACAACGTAAATTGATTTATAGAAGATTTTTATTGGAACGAAGTTTTGGAACGAAGTTCCTTATCGCGCGTTGTGAAAGGGGGCTAGACGGAAAAAATTCTTACGAAAAGTTGTCACGACACTTTTTGCTATAGTAAGCTATTGTAAGCTGTGCGACGTCGCATGTTTCTCTGTCTGTCTGTGAACTTCGTTCCATCCGGGTGTCCCTTGTTTATTTGATTATATATTAAATGTTTCTGTTTTATTGCAGGTATTTCTTGGACGCTAAGCCTGACTGTGATATGTTCGCGGATGGATGGAAGAAGATCTTGTCAGTATGTCTGGGGTATTGTGAGATGAGCGTATGACTGGCGAGTAGTTGTATACTTTTGTTTACTGTACTTTTAAAATGTGTTTGTGTCTTTGTCTTTAACTAATGTAATTGGCCTTGGCCGTTTTATGTTAAATAAATAAATAAATACAGTAGTACAGTTATAGTTTGGGAAGCCTTTGCTTCCCAAACTACATAGGTCGAGCATTGCTACGGTTCTAAAGGTACCTACCACCAGCGTAGTGACGAAACCTTGAAACTGGAGAGGAATAAAAGAAAAAAAAATTTGTACCTTTTTAATATTTTTTTCATAATTTTGTTCAATAGGTTATTTTTAGTTTCATAAAAAATTACCGATTATAAGTAATAGAAATATAAGTGTGCCTATTGTTGATTTTGCCTATAGAAAGGCTTGAATATTTGATTTCAAAGATTAATACAAAAAAATATTTAATCATTGTCAAAATTATTATCATGGTAGATTTAGAAGGTATTATTCACCTTTTTTTTTTCAGGATGGGAAATTATCAAATGGTCCCTCCCGCTCTGGGTGGAGCAGAAAGGAGTGTCAGACTCTTACTGACTGAAACCCACCCGTGTTCCTTCCTTAGCCCTTTATGTTCCAGGGCAGCGGTAACCCTTTCGGACGATCCCGCTACCCTAATAAGACCTGCGATGGTCTTTCACGACATGATCAGAAAGTTCGGGAATGCAACAAATGCCTTAGGGACTAACCACACTTATTTAGCTCTGTTCAGCTTTTATCCATAGAAAACAACGATTTGTATGGAATGCGTACGCATCCGTACAGCTTTACGAATGCGTACGCATTCCATACAAAATCGTGTAAATAAGTGTGGTTAGTCCCTTAGCCTGATCGAGTACAATTTCTCCAATGTGACCTATTATCGGACAACATTTATGTACCAATTCTTTACCCATGTTTGCAAACAAATAAATGATTATGACTATCGGTTTTACCTGTCCAATTACTCACACTAACAGTTCTTAAATCTTGGTCTACGTCATCCAACCACCTGAGCTTAGGCCGGCCTCGGCTTCTCTGACCATCAAGTTTACTCTCAAGTAAACGTTAGGGTGTTCTGATCTGTAACTTCAACATCATCATTATCATTGGCAGCCTTGGTACACCCGCTGCTGAGTATAGGCCTGCTCTCTTCTGTGCCATGCCTCCCTGGTTAGTGTGCGTCTCATCCAGGTCTTCCCTGCGATCTTCTGTAGGTCGTCTACCAATCTGGGTTTTAGCCACCAACGCTCCTTCTACTATACAAGGCTCTGCCCCATCTGCCTCACTTATTCGTTGTATTACCCAATAAAATAAAAATGAACAAATTTAACAAACATCACTTTGTCATAGGAGTAACAGACAGTCGACTGCGCAGGGCCTGCATGGAGGATGACGAAACAGTGGCGCATGTGCTGCTAAACTGCCCGGTGGTCGCAAGTACAGGGCAAAGTAATTCAGTAACCCAGGTACCCTACGTGAGACGGTCAGTAACATCAAGGCGTTGCTGGCCTTCCTTAAGGAGCTGGGGTGGATCGAATGATCGATTTTCCCACCCGTACGCAAAACACGCGCTTTGACGTGGAGTTGCGGACACCAGCCCGTATAACCTATTCCCAACATAAAATAAAAAAAAAAAAACAAATGAACAAAAAGTAGAAATTAAAAAAACAAAATCCATTAACCTATTTCAATCTAAGTGAAGCGACAGCGATTATAGACAATACCTTTTCATTCTCTAGAACATAAAGAAAAACATTTATAAATAAAATAGCAGACAACAAGCAATTGATAATAGAAACGCGACGTTTATGGCAAAAAAAAAAGAATACATTTCGCAGAGATGTTATTCATAATCTTCAGTAAATATTCAAAGATGGTATAAAAAATCATGGTTCAGTAAGTCACAATGGGCGTTGGAGGTCCTTTGTGAGCGATGTCAAGTTATCCTATAGCTTTTATTTTATCTCTACTCTTACTTTGAGTTTTATTCGAATGAGTGGTATTATTACGATTTCTTTTCGTTCTATAATGAGTTATTTTGTTTGCCCGTGGACATTTTTCTTCGTAGTAGTTGTGAGTGTTTTGTTTTAAAAAGAACACTTCTAATTATTTATTTATAAGTGTTTACTAAGTTATCACCTGCCTAGCCTTTTCCCAACTATGTTGGAGTCAGCTTCCTGTATAACCGGATGCAGCTGAATACCAGTATTTTACATGAATCGACTGCCTATCTGACCTCCACAACCCAGTTACTGGGTAATACGATACCCCTTGGTAAGACTGGTTGTCAGACTTTCAGGCTACTGATGACCCGTAACCCGTAACCAGCGCTACGACATTTATTTTTTAAATGTCGAAGCATCATGCTGAGATAGGAGCCTTTTGGCCTCGTATAGGACTTTCTGTTTTTTTTCTTTCCTTTATTTACTTTTTTATACAATTTGTTTTTTTTTTTTTTTTATCTCTGTTTAGTTTAGTTTATGATCCTGTACGAGTCGCAATAAATACTTTTTCTTTCTTTCTTTAACGACTGTCAAAGATCCACGAATGACAGAGCTGGGACCAACGGCTTAACGTGCTTTCCGAGGCACGGAGGGGTCTTGGTATATCAAGATCGTCACACATCCATCCACGGCAATCGCGGCAATCCGAAGGCCGAATCATTATATTAAAGTACTAGCAGCGCCTCGCGGTTTCACCCACATTAGTTTCGATCCCGTGGAAATATTGGGATAAAAAGTGTCTGTGTGCCAAATTTCATCCAAATCCCTTCAGTAGTTTTTGCGTGAAAGAGTAACAAACATCCATCCATCCATTCTCACAAACTTTCGCGTTTATAATATTAGTAGGACGTTTGGTTATTATTGTGCTTTTTTTTGTGATTACCGCAGTGGCTGAACGATCGGACTGCTGCGCCGCGTGTCGCGGGTTCGGTTCCCGCACAGAACAAATATTTGTAAGTCCTACATGTATTTGTTCTGAGTCTGGGTGTTTTTCTATCTATAATATGTATGTATTTACAAACAAAAAAAAAAATTAAGTAGTTTATCAGCCATCTTGTTACCATAACACAAGCATTAGATTGCTTAGCTTAGGACTAGATGGCGCTGTGTGAAATGTCCAGGGATATTATTATTATTTATTTATATTTTATTCAGTTATTCGGCTAACTGTTCGTACATACTAGCGGCACACTTCAACGGTAGACGCAATTGCAGCCATCGACAACGTGCCGCTCGTGTTTACGTTGTCGACAGCAACCGCCGAAACTTCGACGGCTGTTGACGCGCGCCACTCGTATGTATGAACACTTAGTTTAATTCATTTCAGGTTTATGCGGAAATGACTTAGTATCTCACGCTTGCTGCGACTATCGACACTTTTTGTATCGCATCACTATCAAGTTACACTGTTATTTATAGTTGAGTAGATGCATAATTAGCCTATAATGATCCCACTACTGGGACACAGGCCTGCTCTCGGTGAGAGGGAGTGGGCCATAATCTACCACGCGGGCCCAGTGGGGGCGGTAGATGTCACCTGTCTTCGAATTTTTGGTTCTAGAACATGACGGTTTCGTCACGATGCTTTCCTTCGCCGTTTTGAGAGCAGTGCTGATAAAATAATTTACACAAAGTAAAACTCCTATCTGAGTTCCAACCTACGACCTAGAACTCGTCAGTCGTGGCTCTGGGCCACCCCTGCTCCCACACACTACTAATGTTGAGTAATAATTGATAAAGCTGTTTTTATGACGTCAAACCACAGAAGAACAAAAGTTCTGGGCCCGTATTCCCGTAATTTAAAACGTTCAAAATCTAGTCGCAGTCTCATCTCGGCGACAAACAAATGTCAAAAACTTGTCAAAATGTAGGGAAATTAGACGTATTTTTGACAGATTGAGACTGAGATCAGACTGTGAACGTTCTTAAAATTACGAGAATTACCCTGCTGTTCCAAATAGGTATAAACAATCCTACTGCCAGTAACAAAACACGTTTCAAAACCACTCGATAATATTCTGTCAGAAATGTCACATCTTGAAAATAAATACATGTATACAGAGCTCTCTTTATGATTTAATGTGGAACATAAAACTATTCCCTTGGGTCTTGGGTAGTGTCACAATATTTATAGCTTGTCTCAAATGCAAGCTGGACGTTTTTAATATCAGTTCGTATTGCATGCCTTATAAAATTATTATTGTAGCTGTAAATTGTAAAGTGACACTTTACTATATCGTCCTTTGTAATGTTTCGTAGAACTCTTGGGGGTATTTATTTTAATTTCTGTTTTATATGAGCTCCTAGTAAAGTTATTTTTGATGTTACTTAATTTCCATTTAATTGTGCCTCTAATGAAACTCTTTTTTATGTAAGTAGGAAGGAATCTGCTGTGGTTTAAATGAGAAGTGTGTGAGAGAAGTAATCTAAGACACAATATTGTGATTCTTAGTGTAAGCATACACAATGATCGACTATTTAACTAATATTATTTGTGCGTGGCAACATTGTCATTTTTAAACATTTTATTCTTTTGAGTTGTGGCAAACCATAGGTAACTTTTAAAGAAAAAGGGTGGGAAAAGCGGTCTTGCATTCTCAGCTAGTTATTACATTACTATTTTACTGTGTTGAGTACCAATAAAGTGATTTCTATTTACAAGTATTCGAGTGTATAATTCTATCAGTTTTTTATTTCTTATACAACCGCAACTAACGCTGCTTTTTCAAGGCAAGAAACGCGCTGTCGATGCGCGTTACATGAGACGCGCCTACAAACAACGCTCTGTGCGTAGGCCCCTTTGAAGCTATACATATAGTTAACGTGAGTCAGTGAATAACCGTAAGTTCAGTAACAGTTGCACAAAATTGTTGTACAACTTGTGTTCAACATGCATACAGAAGGGTGTGTTGCCAGCAAACATGCAACATCCATGTTACCAGCAACATATTTCCCACAAAAACATGTTCTTAAACAATGTTGTACAACTTTGTTTCCCAACAAATACACGGCTTAACCGTCACATTCAGCAGTGAATACAAGAGCGTATGTAGTAAATCACAAATCAAGGTTTTATCGCGAGAGGCCGGTGCAGGGAACTATGTATCATAAGAGTATCATCGATCCGTGGCAGATGCGATTTACTGCGGTTAACGGTAATATATGCTGGAAGTGGCTTGGATGCTTTCATCCTGTATGTATGTTTATGAATATGGAGATGGAGGTAAATAGGTAAGCATGGAGAAGATCGAGCTCACTGGTGTTGAGAGTCCTGTGTCCAACATAAGATTCACTTTTAGCGATAAGACCGCTTTATTTTATATTCTGTCCGCCTTGTAAAATTTCTACATTCACATTCTATAATATTTATGGTGTACATAATAAAGAATATTCTATTCTATAAGATCGCTAGAGGTTGTTGATGAAAACGATTGATCAACCTTTACGATAAAGAGGGAACTCCAACTAGTAGGAATTGAAAGTCAGTTTTGGAAACAGTTAAGTATTTAAGTTGGATCTTTCTAAGATGTTTGTTGCTAAAAAATATTTTTAGGTACATATTACGTACTTTTATGTTTGTTAGCCTCTGCCTTTGCCCGAAAGTCTGACAACCAGTCTTGCCAAGGGGTATTACCAGTAACTGGGTTGTGGAGGTCGGATAGGCAGTCGCTCCATGTAAAATACTGGTATTCAGTTGCATCTTGGTTAGACTGGAAGCCGACCCCGACATGGTTGGGAAAAGGCTAGGCAGATGATAGAACTAACTGTCTCATGACTCATCCAGCACCTATATTATATTCAAACGCTTCTCTTCACCATCCATATTGCTGTCATTTAAGGCTAGAATAAAATATAACTACGGAGCACATATTGGTCGTATAAACAGTAGAAACGATTTTAGTTCCATGCCTTATTTTATGGACAAGACTGATCTCAATAGTGATATTTCCTTTTATTCTTAAAGTGTGTATTGAAATCGAAGTAAGATGTATGTGTAAGCGTTGTCAGTGTACAGCGCTTTAAATAGAAATAAGGATAAATTAGATCAATGGTTGATCTAATTTATCCTTTTTTCAGACCATTTTCATTTATCTAACATAGGTACATGACATACCCAGTAACTGGGTTGTAGAGGTCCGACAGGCAGTCGCTCCATGTAAAATACTGGTATTCAGTTAAATCCGGTTAGACTGGAAACTGACCCCAACATAGTTGGGAAAAAGCCAGGCAGATGATGATGATGACATGATATACATCTTTTGCGAAATACTGTGTTAAATGTTACAACAAAATACCTTGTATGTCACAAGGTATTGTAATTAATAAATAATATCCCTGGACATTTCACACAGCGCCATCTAGTCCCAAGCTAAGCAACCTAATGCTTGTGTTATGGTAAAAAATTAAATGAAAGAAAATTCAAAACTCATATTAAAAGTGCATTTTGTAAGCAAGGATATTACAAATTCGAAGATTATATCCGAGATGAAAATTCTTAGAAACATGCTGGTACTGCTCCAAAGGACAATCTAGAGTCTAGGCAAAATCAAACTGGTTGCTAATTTAATTGTATAAATATTTTTGAAGTGAAAACCATTTTAGCGGCGTTGTACACTTTTTTGTGATGATGGGTAAAACATGTTAAACTCGCGTCAGGACACGTGACCTGATCGAAAATTCGTAAGACGGAGGGAGAGTAGACCACATTCCAAAGTATCAAAAATGCACAACGTTAATATTCAAGTTTTCACTTCTGCCGGCACTCCCGGAGTGCAACCCGGTTTTTTAAACTCAAACTCAAAGTATTTATTTCAATTAAACCAATTACAGGCACTTTTGAATTGTCATTTTAATTTTTATGACAATTGACATTTTAGTTTTTATGACATTGATTTTTATACAGGGTGGCAGGGACATCGACGCGCAAACTGTATCTAACCATGGATTCAGCACATGAGTTTAGACCCCATAGAAAAGTGCGGTACCTACGCGGTCAAAATGTATGGAACAGCAATATTTTTTTATGCACTGGTAACATTATGGGCTGATTATTATGATCATGCAATGAACATAATATATGTCATATTAAAATACCACTTACCTCACTGTATTCATATAAAAATACACCTCCACATTTGATTCCACAATGAAGGTTATCTACGCTATGAAAATTACTCGTGCCTATACAGTATACAGGGTTGACTGCAATAGACACTTCAGAGTAAAATAACATGAAAATAGGGCAATTAGGAATGTAATGTTTTTTTGACGGCACGGTTGGCGCAGTGGTTAAGCGATTGACTGCTGCGCTGCGTGTCGCGGGTTCGATTCCCGCACGGAACAAATATTTGTATGACCTACATGTATTTGTTCCGAGTCTGGGTGTTTTTCTATCTATAATATGTATGTATTTACAAAAAAAAAAAAGTATATAAGTAGTTTATCAGCCATCTTGTTACCATAACACAAGCATTAGGTTGCTTAGCTTGGGACTAGATGGCGCTGTGTGAAATGTCCAGGGATATTATTATTATTATTATTAAACCGAATGTAAGCCAGGGAAATTAAGGCATCAATGACTGCCACCGCGGTCACCGGTGATCGCCAACAACAGATTTTCTATTGTATCTGTTGTCTGGCAATCAACGTGTTAATTATAGAGCACATTGACTAGCAACTTAAAATTGTCCGTATCACAAATCAAATCACAGCCTAAGCATATTCATTATATATTCACACAGTTCAACGTTTCTTTGGTCTTCTCCTACTCTTATAGCCCTCGATATTCATACTCAAACATTTTGTCACGTCATTTTCCTCATTCCTCCGTATCACATGCTTATATCATGACAACCGATTCCACACAACTTTTCATTAACCAGTGCCACTTTCAGACTTACTCATATGTACTCAATCCTTATTTTATCCATTCGTGTAACAACAAATATTAAATTCCCGCAATAAAATAAATAACGTAATTTTTAATCACGATTTATGCATTATTCCATCGGTTAAGTAAATAAAATAACCACAACTACGTGATCAATTCATGACAACCAACGCGTGTGGTTATAAAATTCATCAAATATCAATTCAGCTGTGATTTCGTTGAATGGTTATTATGACAAAATTATAGTTATCCATTATTGGTTATGAATATGATATTCAAGCATAAAATATGGGTAAACCTACCCTTTGTTTTGTTAGTCATAGATATAGTTTATCAGCCATCTTGTTACCATAACACAAGCATTAGGTTACTTAGCTTGGGACTAGATGGCGCTGTGTGAAATATCCAGGGATATTATTATATTATTATTATTATATCGTGGTTGGGCCCAGAGGGTTTTTGAGCTAGCTTAGGCAGGGCGAAAAGTTGATAGCTGAGTAGGTGCGGAATGATGAGAGAACACCAAAACTATATATAATAATTTTCAGACAGGAGCCCCGTGGTTTCGCGGATTTCGCTGTGAAGAAGTGGCGCAACAAACTCCCCAGCAGCACAGCTGTGTGACTACAATAGTAGGCATGCAAAGTAACATTACGAGACACAGAACATTAAATTAAATTATTTAAGAAACTAAGCCGCATCTCTTTCATTCTTGTGGTGTAGTGAACACAAAAGACAGAGCTAACAATAAAACACGCAATTCCTCTAACATTTACAACATAGAACAATAACATAATCAAAAGTGTTGGTATGTAGATAAGTCCATTATATTTATACATACACAGCAAACTTTAACTTTATTCACTCTATAACCATATCGTACCTACCGTAGGAACAAAATTTCAATGAATTATAAAATCCGGTAACTAGCAAATTCAACATAGGCTTTTAACTCTTACCAAACCATTACAAAAACCACGCAAAGCCCACACAGTTTAATTACACGTTATTCGCATTCCCAATACGTATTTATTAATTTCATAACGTGAAGTTTTAAATCTATGTGAGGTCACAATATTCAATAAGCCCATCGCTGAACAAACGTCCACAGAACTTTGTATAACTTTTAGAACAGGATAAGCCTACGCCGATAGGTAAAGTTTACTATTAAAACTTACTTTGAAATTAAACTGAAAGCCTGTGGGATGAACTCTCTGTATAGTTTCTATTCCTGTACGCTTCGGGTTTTGTTTAGCTGATATATATTGTTATTGGTAAAATATTAACAACCTCTTAGGACTATATTACTAACTACACATCATATTGTTCTATAATAATAATATCCCTGGACATTTTCACACAGCGCCATCTTTTCCCAAGCTAAGCAACCTAATGCTTGTGTTATGGTAACAAGATGGCTGATAAACTACCTATATACATTTTTTTTTGTAAATACATACATATTATAGATAGACAAACACCCAGACTCGGAACAAATACATGTAGGTCATACAAATATTTGTTCCGTGCGGGAATCGAACCCGGGACACGCAGCGCAGCAGTCAATCGCTTAACCACTGCGCACTGTGTCTTTTTACTAACTACTGGGGTACTGTGTTAAATGTTACAACAAAATACCTTGTGAAATATTGCAATTAAATGAAAGAAAATTTAAAACTTATATTAAAATTACACTTTGTAAGCAAGGATATTACAAATTAGAGGATTATATCCAAGATAAGAATGCTTGGAAACATGCTGGTCCTGCTCCATAGGACAATCTCTAGAGTCTAGACAAAATCAAACTGGTTGCTAATGTAATTGTATAATTTATTCTTTTTTTTTTTTTTATTCTCGTTGACATTAAATTTACATTCTGTAATTACTTAAAGTCACACCCGGACTTATTACTCCTTATTTATTTATGAAAATATTCTACTTTTGGAATGTTTGTAAATATGTGAGCACCATGTATCTATCACCTAGTCAATTTATATGTCATGGTTTCATAAATTCATTTTAATTCTTTTACCTATTGTGGTATAGTAATTTTATTTTTAGGTGCATCGTCTTCACATATAATTATATAATTAATGTATGCAAAGTATTGTAAAACATTTTTTTTAAAAGAGTAACGGTGGAGTTTCTTGCCCATTCTTCTCCATACGAAAACTACCTTTTGGAAGGGGCGACTAGAATCAATTTTATTTTAATTTTAATTTTGACGTTCAAAAGTGCCTTTAATGTGCCTATTTGAAATAAATGATTTGACTTTGACTTTGACTTTTATAATACAATTACCTAACCTACCTTATCCCCCTTTTTTTTTTCTTTTTTTTTTTGAGTATGGGAAATCATGGAAACCTTACCCCCCTACCCTACCCTTACCCTTACCCCTCCCCCCCCCTCCCTCCCTTACTTTCTTATTACCCTTTACCTTTAAGATTTCGTGGTTCTATCTAACCCCCGCTCCCCTCCGCTGCATTTTGTACTAGACACGGCAGTTTGTCAGACTTTCGGACTACTTACGACCCGTAACGACTATCAAAGATCCACGAATGACAGCCAGGACCAACGGCTTAACGTGCTTTCTAAGGCAAGGAGGGGTCTTGGTATGTAAAGATGGTCACCTATGCATGGACTGACCGCGGCAAGCATAGCTTAACCTGATCGATCAACCTGTGTGGCTGTTATTATTTAGCCACGGACCCCTCAACGACCCCATAACGGCAAATATATAAAGTGAGGTAATATTTTCGTCACGTGATCAGATGCTCTAAGCTCGTCATACCTTCTATTGTATAGCATAGCTTGTAAAGCTCAGCAAATCACTCTCATGTCAACAAAATACAACGTAAAACAAAGTTGCTTACAATGTAAAAGTAAATGGAAACCCATTTAGTGACAAGGACGGGGATAATTCGATTATTTGCAAGTTTGTGACCTGGAGCCTACTCTATTGAAAAATCGACATCTTGTGGCCCCGCCGATGTTTTCACATCAATACACGTTTGTATTAACTTGATATGCGTGTTACTAATACATAGGTAATATAATTTATGTTTTTATTATTCGTTGTCTATTTATTTTTATTTTTTGTTTACCATTTATGTACTATCGCGGTCTTTTCCGCCTGCTCACTTAAAAATTTTTTTGCCTAAATCCTGCGGCGGCGCCAAACCACGCCCCCTAAAAGTTTTGGCCTATTAGGAAAACGATAACGCAATTAGTTGCAACCTGCACTGCGCAGCTTAGTGACGTATCACGTGTACTCCTTTTTTTAATTTTAAGGACGAACTATTTGACATGGGCGCGCTTACCGGACCTTTTGAATATTGACCATTGAGCTGTTTACTTGAGTAAATTATTTTAATTATTTTCATGGTAAATTGTGTGGTTTTAAAATACCTTAATTTATAAATAAAACTTTTTTAACGATGCGCAGTGCAAAGTTTATCATGAAAATGTTATCTTGTGTAAGTAATTGAATACTTTCTAGTTTGTTTTACATCAATAAAAGTATTAGATAAATAAATAATGATATAATATATTTATTCAAAAAATTATAAGGCATAAAAACCAGTACAGTTTTGCTTAAATTTAACAAACAAGCAAAAAAAATAATACTAATAAAAAAAAACAAATAATAATAATTTTTTTTTTGTTTTTTTATTATTTTTTCTTTTTTAATTTTTTTTGCTTGTTTAAAAACCAGTACAGTTTTGCTTAAATTTAACAAACAAGCAAAAAAAAAATAATACTAATAAAAAAACAAATAATAATAATATATTTTTTTTGTTTTTTTTATTATTGTTTTCTTTTTTAATTTTTTTTTGCTTGTTTGTTAAATTTAAGCAAAACTGTACTGGTTTTTATGCCTTATAAATTTTTGAATACATATATTATATTATTATTTATTTATCTTATACTTTTATTGATGTAAAACAAACTAGAAAGAATTCAATTACTTACACAAGATAACATTTGCATGATAAACTTTGCACTGTGCATCGTTAATAAAGTTTTATTTATAAATTAAGGTATTTTAAAACCACACAATTTACCATGACAATAATTTAATAATTAAACGAGAAACAAGCAGAAAAAATATTTTGTGTAGAGTTTTTTAACTTGAATGAATGACTGATTTATTTGCAAGAATATAGGTAGCTAACATAAGATCGGTTTTACTATATTCGGCATTTCTGCCGTGCAAATATTTAGATTTTACATCTTGGTTATACTTATCACTATATACTTGGTAAAGCAATTACTTATACCTTTATGAGAGTGGTATGTATTACTGCTTTGTTGTGACGGGCGAACTCGGAATACTTTCTCGCTCACATACGCACTATTTGTTTCAATGTTATTGATTATAATTATTTGCAGTGAAATTTACTATTTGAAATTCATAATTTATATTTTTAGCCGTTATAAATTAATTAATGTGCATAATTCAAACACAATGCGAATTTTTATATGAATAAATAAATAAAAATAGTTGGTTTTAATTAAAAAAATGCTTGCCATTGTTGTGTAAAAAGTATTTTGTTGGTTAATAATAACCTACTTAAAATTCCGTGCAAATAAGTAGGTAGTGACTAATTATTAAATAATTCATTTCTAGAAATTTTACAATAAGCCTAAGCCGAACAAAAGAGTCATAAAATTCAATAACCGCAGTGGGCAAAAGTCGGTGGCATTCTTTGATACTTTTGTTATACCTAGCGGGTTTCGGTAATTACATAGAGGTCTTTCTCTCATCACTTATAAGATAAGATAAGAAGCATCTCTTTGTTTGACATTACAATGATGCCCCAGTGCAACTGATAACAAGTCATTTTATGTTTTAGTAACATGTGTGTCAGCAACATGTCAGACGAGAGTTTAAATTAATTTATATACAGACTGTGATATGTGATATAATAATAATAACCTCGTGAAAGCCGAGAAAGATAAACAAATCAAGTATCTTGACTTGGCTCGCGAGGTTGTCGACATGTGGGATGTGGACTCAGCGATCATTGTTCCGATAGTTGTGACAGCCAATGGCTTAATAGCCAAGAGCCTCGACCAACACCTGAGGAGGCTATCGTTGGGCAGCTGGATCAAGGACTTGATTCAGAAAGCGGTACTTCTGGACACGGCTTGCATCGTCAGGAGGTTCCTCTCTCTGGAGCCCTGACCGCCGGTAGCTTGGACCCTGTTCCCGATACCGGTGGGCTACTACTTTTTATATTTTTAAACGTTTTTTTATCCTTTTGTTTATAAAAATATTTAAAAATGTATTTTGTAAGTATTTAAATGAAATAAAGGAGATCATAATAATAACGTTTATTTATAAAAATGGTGCAGATTTACAACTGAATGATGAATTGATGACTGAATAAAAATAAATACAAACCATACAAGCACTTTTCTTACCATCAGTACTTTTGCGCCTTCTAGCTATACATGGACCGAGAAAGTTGGGACTAGGGTTTAGTATGGACGAAACCTGAAAACTGATTTGTTTAGAACTATTTCGTCGTTTGTTGCGGTCGGGTTTTTTGAAACAAGTCAGTTTTTTTTTTAATGAAGCCACGTTATTAGACTATTTATTCCTTGTAGAGAAACACTGTCCGGCTGTGGATCAGACGCCATGAAGAAGAGGGTGTCTTAGAGGATAGGCCGCGGGCACCACGTTCATATCTGATAACCTCCAACGTATGGTAGACACTATTTCACAAGCGCTATATTCTCAGATGAGAAATGTTTTACGTCGAGTCAACATTGTCGTCGAAACTTGTGGCGCGTGATGAATACACGCTACGAACCTAGAAATAGACATGTGCAAAACAGTGCACCACGAAGTGATGTGATATGTCATTACATTTCGTGCCGAGTAATATTACATTACACGATCACTTCAAACATCACGCGTGATGATAGGATGTCGCGCCATGCGATAGCACACCATCGCGCGTTCTAATGTAATGCAATGTAATGCAAAATTCTAGTGTAATAAGACATGGTGTCAAGGAAATATAAACCCTTTTATAATAAAAATAGAGTTCTAAATAACATAATAAGTCACCTGACCGGGCGAAATACGAAATCGCACGCGCCTAGTTCCGGACTTCCGATATAAACCGAACATTGCCGATGCGATGCGTTCGGGAGGGCTCGGTTCGAGCGAGTCTGCGAGTCATGTCACGAGCTACTGCGCTGCTACCACGCGCGTAATGTTTAGTGTGATGGTGTGATGCTTATTTTAGTCGAGTAATGTGTGATGTTACAGTACGCGCTCGGGTGATATTACGCGTGATGCATCACTCGCATTACTCAAACATGCCTACCTAGAAACGTGATTCCTAATCATGATTCTGGAAGGATATGCGCTAATATGTGGGGCTGGATGAGTGCTGATGGTCCCGGAGAGCTTGTCCATTTCCCAGGGCGAGTAAATGGCGAAACTTACTGCGAACTATTACAAAACGTAATGGTGCCAACTGTGCTCACAGTTTATCCGAGAGCAGAGCTCCCGGAATTTATTTTTAAACAGGACATTGTTTTTCTCGTTAAGTTTTTAGCGACTTAATCACCAACGCCTTATGAAATGAAGGCTAGGCCTCACCAACTTCCTAGTAATAAATTTAAAAAACCCGCGTTCTAACGCGTTCAATTATATGTTCTGAAGGGCATGTCTTGAATTTTTTTATTACCATACAACCTTATACTGAACTGAAAATTGCAAAAAGCCTAACAAAATTTGAATATTGTTAATTGTGTGTTTTACCTACTTACTATGTCCAATATTTTATGAATATCTTTGTTCAGTTCAGTTAATAAATAAATAAAACTGATAAAACTTCAAAATTGTATTTAACTTTTTAATTAATGCCTAACCGACAATAGGATTTATCAAATCAAATTTCTAATTAGAAAAATAAAGACAAAATGTATTATTAACTCAACGAATTAACGAATCCCAGATCTATCTATACTAATATTATAAAGAGGAAAACTTTGTTTGTTTGTTTGTAATGAATAGGCTCAAAAACTACTGAACCGATTTAAAAAATTCTTTCACTATTCGAAAACTACATTATCCATGAGTAACATAGACTAAATTTTATTTTGGAAAAAAATAGGGTTCCGTAAGATATTTGGGTTTTTCGGACACAAGGTGTAAAAAATCAACCAGAAAAGTTACTTATTTTGCGTACGCTGCCTAAACTATAAAAGATAGAACCATAAAATGTTCAAATTAATTGTAGATCTTATAAATATCTACAAAAAAGTCCGCGACACACTATACCTATCTATGTCGAGTGTGGCACAACAACCATTTTTTTATTTAAAAATCTTGAATTATTTTGGACTACATTTATACGCATTTATTTTACTCATGCTATTCATTCTTATCAAAATAAATTATTTCATCAGTAAGTACAGTTTATGTAGATAATATTTGGTCGTTGAATGATTAAAATTGGTCGTTTGGTTTTGAAGTTATGGCGAAATTAAAATATTACGATTTCTGCTGCATGGCCCGTTGCGAAGTGGGCGTCACCAAGGCCGTGCACGTGCAGAAGTTTACAAAATCAAAAATCAAGTCATAATATAACTATTTACATAACATCCATGATCTGTATAGTGTTATAAAGTTTTCATAATTTTCGCAGTTTAAAAAAATCATCTTCTTACTTCTATTTATTTTAAAAAAATATTATGTATCTTTATGGGTTATTTTGATTTCATTTTTCGCAAAGTTTAAAAAATACATCTTCTTTTATTTACTTTACAAAAAAATATTTTGTATTTTTATGGGTTATTTTGATTTCCTTTTGAGATACGCAATCCTGTCACAAATCCGAAATCTACGCGGACGAAGTCGCGGGCAGAAGCTAGTCCATAATATAATAAATAGGTAATAGCAGTAGTTTGAAAATAAAAATAAATCTCGAACGGCGCGTGCGTCACCGCGTCGACAGTGCAGTCGGCCCGTCTTATCTTTCATTCGTCTATTCAAGGTCAACGGGGCGGGGCTAGAGAGCGCTTCTATGTTTTTAGTGCAAGCAAAAATGAACTTAGTGGTGATCAGGCGGAAGTGTCCGTGATAGTACACTCATATATAAACAGACAATGAAAAACAGAACAGAAAAAATAGGTACAGAGGTGATGCTTATTTCATAAAAAAATCTCTTTCAGCATACCTGAGATAGGACAATAGATACAGAGATGTAGACAGCGTGTGATAGAGCAAAGGAGGAAAAAAAAAATACACAGAATCAAAAAACAATTCACTTAAAAACTAAACAAAAATTACGATAATATACTATACATACAAATAAACATACATAAATACTTGTCGTTTTTTTTATTATATTTAGATTATCCACAGTCGTGTTAGGTACTCCCAAACCCGAAAGTCTGACAATCAGTCGTGCCATGGGGTATTGCGTTACCCCATTACTGGCTGTGCGGCGGGCTGTAGAGGTCAGCTAAGGAGTCATCCCATGTAAATGTGATATTCAGCTGCATCTGGTAAGACTAGAAGCAAACCCCACCATTTTTGGGAAAAGGCTAGGTTATTAGTTTTCTTCGTGAAACTTTGCGTTCACAGTGAAACGATGTAATTTCAATTATAATTACACCAGAGAGAATTACGAGAATTGCCCAATTCTTATAATTTTAAGAACGTTCACAGTGTGATCTCAGTCTCAATCTGCCGAAAAATCCTTTAATTTCCCTACATTTTGACAAGTTTTTACATTTGTTTGTCGCTGAGATGAGACTGCGACTAGATTTTGAACGTATTAAATTACGTTAATTGACCTTCAGTTCTCAACTTTTAAGAAAAAACTCATTAATTGTTTGACAACACTAAACTTTCTGATTACCTCAAGAGATTAAAAAGCGTGTGAAAACAAAAGCTGGTTTCATCAATTTATAAGTTCAAAGTAACGTGGTGTAATAGCCGCACTGAAAGTGATAAAATTGATCCACAAACTTCGTACAACGTCGTTTTCTAAACGATTGGTCGTACTATTTGGGCGCCTAGACATTAAATCAGATAGGTACAGTAGGCCTGCTCCGTACAACGACCGAAAACGCACGCACACGGAGACACGTTTCACGTACAGCGAGTGCAAGTACTCTCACGACTGTCATTTGTTTAAAACAGTTTGAGATCTCCATAAGTCCAGTATTTTTATCTCACGCGTGGTTATCACAAGTGCAGCGCGCGTCACGAGCCCTGCACTTGTGATAACCACGCTGTGAATGTGTGCGTAAAGTCGAGTAGCGTCAACACGTAACACACACACACACTTCCAACTTCGCCCGTGTCTCGGAGGGTACTGAGAGCTTTCACAGCGTGTTTCAACACTTGTGTACCACAAGTAAAGCGCGTGTCGCTTCGTGGGATACTCTAGTAGTAATAGTACATACTGTTGCATTTATACTAATACTCTGCGCACGTCGCTTCATGAGATATAAATACTGAACACGTCTAGAGTACTACAAATATCTTTTGGTGCCTGAATGACATTGACAGAGTGGCATTGTTGGTAAATATTGGTAGAATTGACACCGTCGTTTCATATTGACAAGATGGCGGCGTTAGTTCCGATTTTGGCTACGCGCCAAAATAACCAGCCGATCGATTCTGTAAAAGTCTAACCGTAACTGAGCTTAGAGTAAGCTGTCAATAGTGTCAATCCCTAGCATCAGCCGGTCGATTCTGTAAAAATCTCACCGTGAAAGCTCAAGTGAAGTGAGCTTGATGTGAGTTGTCAGTAGTGTCAATCCCTAGCATTATTTGGAATGACAGCTCACTCCACGCTCACTTCACTTAAGTTTTCACGGCGAGATCGTTACAGAATATACCGGTTGGTAGCGTTGTACGCGTGCGTTATTAATGATTAGTAGGTTTGTACAAACACTTTTACGTCAATCATATTTTAAAACTAGATGAGGTCGGCGTTTCCTACCTGACTAGTCTGAGAAGAAAGGCCGAAACATACTCAGAGGCCACAGTCTATTTTAAAGTCCAGACAGAATCTTGGTCAGATCATATGATGACCATGTAGATCGATGTCTGAGATGGCCTGTTGAGGGAAGAACCACACAGATTGAGAGAACCTGTCCAGTCTTTGCACGCATTGCAGAAATCGTGCAGCTCAACTAACTATTGAGTTTTTACATTAAGAATTTCTTAGTAACAGTCCGGAGTTTGGAAGTTGGAGGTGTGATACCCCCGTGACTCGGAAAGCACATAAAGCTGTTGGTCCTGCACCTGATCTCTCTCCGGTCGTGTCGGATTGCCGTCCCATCGGACTATGAGAGTGAGGGAAGAGGGAGTTCACCTGTGTCTGCGCTCACACTTGTGCACTATAATATCTCCCGGACCGAAGGCTAGTCGCCGTTGAGACTGCAGGCCGCCGTGGCCGATGTACGGTCTGGAGAACTTTTACGTGTGCGTGCGTGCTTGAAGTAAGGAGCTTACCTTCTGTACCCATCTATTTTGTGGCAGTAGGCATTCTAGTTTCTGTGACCAAACGTGAGGGGTTATTAACAAGTTAGGGTTGCCACCAACTACATTGTAACATTTTATGTTGAAACTTTGGTTAACGTGCACGTATAACCATGAAAGTGATTTCTTGAAGACCGTGAATTTAAATTGAATTTAAATTGAATTGAAAATTTTATTTCCTTGGTTTGAGTTAGCAATTTCTTTACATTGTTGGAATTGAAATTCGGTTTCCTAAATCAATCAGTACTAAACTTTAAGTAAGTAAAGAAGCTTAAGGCTAAGACTTCAAATTACAAACGATTCGACAGAGAGAAGCAACTGTTCGGATCTGCATTTACTAAGCAAAGTTACTCTGCTTAGTAAACAGTCCTAATTTCATGTTATTTTATCTACCTATATACTAAAAATAATGCTGAAGAGTTTGTTTGTGTGAACGCGTTAATCTCTGGAACGGGAGTCGGGTTTCATTACCAATTCTTGACGAAGGCTATAGGCTATTATTTACATTCAGCTTCGATCTTCAGGAGCTTAGCAAAAAGGTATAAAGTCATAGAGAACACTACGCGAAAATTAAATAATAGCGCGGGCGGGCGATGGGATGCGATGCGGTGACTCGGGGGCCGAAATTTCACACTTACAAAGTCCCGGGCAGAGGCAAGCTATTTATATAGTTATTGATAACTACTGTCTTATACCATTCTCCATATCTTCCACTTCTCCATAAGCAGAGAACAAGAGAATATCGGAAATAATATAATCCTTTAATATTTATTTTATTTAAACTACATTAAATTTACATAATTTAAAAAGCTAACAGTCTTAAAATAATAATAATATGTACAAGTATATAAAAAGGAGGGGAAATCACTAAAGGTCATCAAAAAATTCGTACGCATCACTGTCAATAGGAAACGTGCCCAAAGGCTCGCAGCAGTGGGTTGTATATTATGGCAATGCTGATTTTTTGGCCATAAAATAGGCCAGCCCCCATCCTTATAATTATCTCAATTACTAAAGTAAAATCAACCTATTTACTCGTAGCTATTGGCGCCGATTCCCTTGTTCACAAACTAAACTAAATTTAAGTTCAATGCATCATTCAATCATTTTTCTATCTAGAATATGTATGTATTTACAAAAAAAAATGTATATAAGTAGTTTATCAGCCATCTTGTTACCATAACACAAGCATTAGGTTGCTTAGCTTGGGACTAGATGGCGCTGTGTGAAATGTCCAGGGATATTATTATATTATTATTTCCTTTATTTCATTTAAATACATATAAATTACATTTTTAAATATTTTTGTAAACAAAAAGATAAAAAAACATTTAAAAATATAAAAAATAGTAGCCCACCGGTATCGGGAACAGGGTCCAAGCTACCGGTGGTCAGGGCTCCAGAGAGAGGAACCTCCTGACAATGCGAGCCGTGTCCAGAAGTACCGCTTTCTGAATCAAGCCCTTGATCCAGCTGCCCAACGAGAGCCTCCTCAGGTGTTGGTCGAGGCTCTTGGCTATTAAGCCATTTGCTGTCACGACTATGGGCACAATGATCGCTGAGTCCACATCCCACATGTCGACAACCTCGCGAGCCAAGTCAAGATACTTGATTTGTTTATCTTTCTCGGCTTTCACGAGGTTTTCGTCATGCGGGACGGTTATGTCAACAATCATTGCGCGCCGCTCTGATCGATCCACCACCACTATATCAGGCTTATTGGCAACAATAGTCCTGTCAGTGATGATGGATCGATCCCAGTACAATGTGATATTTCCATTTTCGAGAACTGGGTCGGGCACATACCTGTAGTACGGCACCTCAGATTCGACAAGGCTGTATTTCAGAGCAAGTTGCTGATGGATTATCCTGGCTACAAGGTTGTGTCTATGCAAGTACTCTCCGTTAGCTAGACGAGAACACCCGGATATAATATGCCTGATTGATTCTCCCGGCCGGTGGCATGCCCGACAGATGTCAACCGTGCCGTCTTTCACAATAAAATATTATTATTATTATATCTTTTTCTTTCTATTTCGTTAAGAAAAGGACAGAAGATAAATATTAGTTTAGTCCTGTTAAATTAGTCAGCGCATGACTTAAATTGACGTATTTTTAGTAGCCATGTTTTTATTCACGTCTAATCTGTCTATGGAGTATCCTAATTTGACAGGACTAAACTAATATTTTATCTTCTGTCCTTTTCTTAATGAAATAGAAAGAAAAAGATGCACAGAACTTAAATTTAGTTTAGTTTGTGAACAAGGGAATCAGCGCCATTATCTACCTTATACCTAATACAGATTATAACATCACAAGTAAGTAACTATAACTGGCTCCAAAGTTGCAATAAATTGTAACAGTTGCTTCTCCAAGTACCACACTGATTTCCCGTGTTATAACCCCGCAGAAGTCTCTAAAACATCCGTATCGGGTTATCTTACTGCTAAAATTGTGGGTGAACTGAAATGGGTTAACTGAGGGCCATTTACACGAGGAGACTTTCTTGTCGCTCAAAAGTCGAGAATATCCATGTGAGTCTCAGCAAGATAGCTTTCTGGGTTATTTGTTTACCATCGAGAAACAAAAACTTTTAAGTCAATTTTAACGAACTAAAAAACTCGAAATGTGACTTTTGTTTATTTTTTTTTTCTTGCCAAGTGCTGGCAAGGCAACTTTGATGTTACGGTATGTGACTAGCGTGCAGTTCACCCACGTCAGTAACACTTGTATGACTACTATGACATAAAGGGGCTGTCAATGTCAAATTGTTACATAGATGTCCGGTTGAATTTACGTATCGTTTACACTAGTCAACTTTTAATATAAAGTTACTGTTACCATGGATTCAGTGCATGATTGTGAACACCCTTGCGTTGAAATTTTACGTCAGTTATTAAAAAAAAAATGGGATCTCTTTTCGCATAATATTCTTTTTCCTAATATACTTTGACATGACGATTTTGGCATAATTTGTTTTGCCATAATAATACTTTGCCATACAGTTTATGTTGGCATAATTATCTTGAAGGCTAATTTGTTTTGGCATAAATTTAATTCGCATAACGTTACTAGGCCTAATGATTATTAGCATAATAATATTTAGGCATACAATTAATAGAAATAACGGAAACTAATTTGAGTTATTTTACGTATATTTATGTATATTATTTTCACTCGATTCTGAATAACTTTTTCCAAGAGTCGGGGTTCCCCAAGGTCTAACACATCTCGATTTAGTAAAAAGGCAATGAGAACTTAGGATGCAAGAGCGAGCGAAGCGAGCTCGGGAATTGGGGCACCCGGACTCGGACAGGTTAGGTTCCTTTAAACCCTGCAGACAGAAATAAGGGCCCCGCGTAGCGGGGCTCCGTCGACTACGCCTTATTATTATTGTTATGCTTAATAAAGTTATGCTTTAGAATGTTATGCTTAAAAAATGTATGCTTTAGAATGTTATGCTTAATCATTATTATGACTAGAGAAATTATGCGTAAAAAATTATGCGTAAGCTGTTTGTTATGCGTAAATAATTTATGCGAAAATATAATTAGGACAAACAAAAGTATGCCAAGTTATATTAGGTCTTAAAATTTTATGCAAATGGATAGGGAACCAAAAAAAATAGCTATGCCATACATTTTGACCGCGTAGGCATTGCACTTTTTTATGAATCAGCTGATTGGTTTTGTCTGATAACCGACGCTAAATGTCTACGTTATGGGTCTACCATCATGTTCTGAGTTCTTGGTTGCAGTTTGCGCGTCGATGTCCCCGCCTGTATGTGTATATTTAATTTAATATAAATTAATTCTATAAATAATTTTGCACTGACTACAATTAGGTTGGCCATCTAATTTACTCTGTAATCATCTAAGTTGTAATCTGTGGATAATATAGTGGGTAGTATATTTGTTAAGTTATTTCCATTTATTTTTAATATTATGTTTGCTGTCTGTTTTTTTTTTTTTTCTTACGAATCGCTTGTTCGAGGCTAGAAACTCTCCTCGTGTAAACGTGCCTCAACAGTGGGCTAACGATCTTTGTGGACGATAAGCTCGCTGTCTCTGTGTCATGGTTTATTGCTGCTGTGATGTGAATTCGGGAACAAAGAGATGTTTTCATGAATGCAATGTAGTTGTAGTTTTTTCCTTTCGGTTAATGAGAGAAATTGAAACCGCGGCATACTTCTAATCTTTCTTGTTTGAATCGAATTAATTCTATTAGGGCTGATTTTTGAATAGTCTTTAACTTTTATCTGAGGATAAATATTGTGGATTAACAGCTTTTGTGCAGAATATATGCCAAACTGTCATTTTTATTCTTCAGATATAAGTTATCTTAGAAAGGAGGAAGCGTTTGCCCAACAATGGGACAACACAGGATTCCATGTTTTATAATTAAAAATAAGTTATCTGACTATTTAAAAATCTGCCTTTTGACATTATCTTCCATTAGATTATTAAATTGACAGTTATTTGATGCAGTTTATCATTAAGTAGTTTCAAATTGAAATCAATTCGAATAAATTTGATCTTGATGTCAGGAAGCTCCAACAGATTTTTTTTTTTTTTTTGTATTATTTAGCATTTATTTTGCAATACTTACAAATTCTCCTTTCAAAATTAGAACTGCAATAATAACATCTTTACTGTAATATCCCGTGGTTTCACCGCATGCCACACATCCGTGAGATATATTTTCGCGTTTGGAATTCCGTCTCAGATCTGTGGAGCCACGTGTGGCTCCGGACGTGAGTGGCAGATGTGTTCACAGTCTGCCAAGCCCGACTTCCTAAGTCTAAGATTTTGTTTTGATTTTGTAACAACGATACAGGAACGTGGGTTGGATTTTATTTTAAGAGATTTTAAGAGTTAAAGTTTCAAAACGTTTTAAATTTTGGAAGAAGAGCGTAGGACGGTTTTTTATCTATAGGTAGTTTTCAAATGTTTTTTTGGTACAGACTGTAATATTAAATCGTGGTATCAAGTATAGCCGCAGCACATTAAGCTACCCGAAACTGTAAAATTTTCCCAATCAACTTGGAACCGTATGTTTTAGCGATAAAGTTGGAAATCTACTAAAGAAATTTGACAGATTGTAGTAGCTTGATGTGCAGCTGGCGTCTGTACATAATCGGGAAATTATCCCACTACGTGCTACCGGGGCAAAAAGTAGCTATGTCCTTTCCTAGGATGCCGTCTACCTCCTTGCCAAGTTTTATCGAAATCCGATCAGTGGTTTAGGCATGAAAAGCTATAAACAGAGTTACTTTCGAAATGATACATAATATTAGTATGGAATCATCTAGTCTAGTGGCTACCAATCCTTAGAACACCAGTGACCTGATCTAAATTAGAAACACGAAAATGGCTTCTCTAACGTTGCGTGACGACAAAGATGGCAATGTAATCTGAATACATAGCACTTAGTGTTGACCGAGGGTAAGGGTAAAACCCTGAATATTGTATAGCGGATTACGTCCTTCAAGGGTAAAAGTTAACGTAATTTGTTTCCGTGTTTTTCGTACTCCTCTCGCTAATATTGCAAATAGGACACTTAGTTTGGGCTCGGAAAAGGCTAGAAACATTATCCTTTGTAGTGATTTTCGGACTGTCTCGTAGTGATCTTAGGGATTACGTGATTCGAGACGGATTTTGTTAGGCATACAGTGTGGTAAGAAATAAACACTTATTTCTTACCACACTGTATATACCTAACACATACCTACCTATAAATAAATAAGTAGGTAGGTGTCTACCTGCTTATTTATTTATAGGTATATACATTATTGTACCCCAGAAAATATATAACAAAAAAATACAATTTTTAATACAAAACATAGAACGTAGAACCGTTGACCTTTGGGGTAGACGTGTTCTTGCCCGCTAATCGGTAAACGTAATGTGGGACGCCCTCAGGCTAGGTGGAGCGACGATCTTCGCAGGATGGCTGGTGGCAGCTGGATGAGAGTTGCCGAAAATCGAGTCGAATGGCGTGCAATAGAAGAGGCCTATGTCCAGCAGTGGACTGCTGTAGACTGATGATGATGATGAATACAAAACATACAATGGGCGGCATTATCACTTTCTGTGATCTCTTCCAGACAACTTTGGCTGCTTCTACCTTTCATTAAGACATGGGTGGAGATTTGGATGCCGATCTCGGCTAGGGTAACTATTTTTGTTTTAGACGACCAGTGTAGCCGATAGTACATTACAATGTGGGTTATCCATAGAACAGTGCAGATAATACAAGGATAAGTGTAAAGATTTCCAAATTGAATAATTTGGCATAAATGATGACCGGTCGGAATTCAACATAGCATCAGCACCCTAATTGCGTAACACGCGATCAATCGGAATCTGAATCATTTTGAAGCAAATTGCTAATCCATTGCTTCATAAGTTCGAAAAATTTGTCTGCTCAACACGTAAATAACGCAATGAATGTTGTTGAACTGTCAAAATGAAACCGATTCCGATTGATCGTGTGTTACGCAATTAGGGTGCAGATCAGCGGTGTCATTGCGTAACACACTAACGGTAGCAATGGCTTTCTTTTTGACGGTTCAACAACATTCATTGCGTTATTTACGTTGTTGAGCAGACAAACCTATGAAGATGTCCGAACCTATGAAGCAATGGATTAGCAATATCTTTCAAAATGATTCAGACTGTTATTGAAAATGTGCTGCGCAATTAGGGAGCAGTTCTTAGAGCCATCAGTTTCGATCTCAAAGGCGTATTACGTATTTTTCCCCTAAAACTTTATTACAAACTACGACCTACTTCCCTAAATAGTTCAAACACTTTACCCCAAACTATGGGCGACGAACGTACCCAAAACTTACTATTACAACACCGCTGCCAGGCTAATTCTATCATACAAAATTAATTTCTATTGCGCTTCCATACATTTATATTATAATCAGAACGTTAATATTAGCACTTTCGTGAAATTATAGAGCTTGTTAACACAATCCCTTAATTCTCGAATCTGATGTAGCGTCCATTTAAACGTTCTGCGCACACGGGTTAAATGATGATTACGTTGGCACATAAGGGCTATTTGTACGGGGTTGATCAATAGTCTTTAATGTTATAACAATGAGTTCGGGAGGATAGGACAACTCATCGTTGAGAGATACTTTGGACGATGTATATAGTCAAGTGCTGTTATCCGATCATTGTTTGTATGGGTTACCGTGTTTAGTTATACGATAGGCTCACAGGGATTTTTGCCCATTGCAGTACCTCTTTTTTAGCTTCTTACGTTACACATACATCTATGTTCTATGTTATGAGTTTGGTTTCCGCAGTTCTTCTTCCTTCAAGTGGACCACTGTGCGTGGGCCATGGCGGCCGTCGGTGGTTATTCCAACCAGCTTACCTCCCTTCCTCCCTTTCACGCAAAAACTACTGAATGGATTTGGATGAAATACAGATAGTTTATAACCAGAATTAACACATAGGACTTTTTATTCCGATATTCTCACGGGATCGAAACTTATACGGGTGAAACCGCGGGATGCTTCTAGTATTTGCTTCCACCATAACATCGTCACATTAGAAATTATAAAAGCTCACATTAGGTCGCATTTGTTTGCACCTTTTTTAACATAGCTTTATACATAGTATATATGTTTACAAGAGAGGTACTACGTACTACGGACGATGTATAGTCACGTGCTATTATCCGATCATTGTTTGTATGGGATACCGTGTTTAGTAACATCGTACACGAGTGACCCATAGGGACTGCGTGTGAAGTATGCTCAAGTGCTGTTATCCGATCATTATTTATTTTGTATGCGTTACCATGTTTGGTTACACGATTGGCCCATAAGGACTATTGCCCATTGCGGGACGATCGGTTTTCTGTCCTATAAAGACGAGTTAGTTTCTTTTTATTTTTAATATTACCTACGGACTTATTTTACGGAAATATTTTAATTCACATTAACAGACATGGGAAAAGCTAGGTCGGATACATAACCATCCGTTAAGGCAAAACAAATTATACCAAAATCGTTATGCCAAAGTATATTAGGAAAAATAATATTATGCGAAAAGAAGGGATCCCTAAATTAACTCCAGATTTATTAATAAGAAGGTACGATTTAAAATATAAACCTGACTTACGAGTTGTAGGTCGGTTGTTCGAAGTCAGACCGGCGCTTCACTGTGTCTTAAATTATTTCATCAGCACTGCAAGTCCTTTTTGGAACGAAGTTCCTTATCGCGCGTTGCGAATGGGGCTAGACGGAAAAAATTAAGACCAGAAGTTGGAACGACACTTTTTGCTATAGTTGTAAGCCGTGCGGCGGGCGCATGTTTCTCTCTCTCTCTCTCTTTGAACTTCGTTCCATCCGGGTGTCCCTTGACACCTCTCAAGTTTTTTAATAGCCTATACTGTCCTACTGCTGAGCAAAGGCCTCCCCCAAATTCTTCCAGGCATCCTTTTCTAGCGCCACCTCGATCTAACCCTTGCGGTACGCATCTAGATCGTCTCGCCATTTCTTCCTGGGCCGGCCTTGGCAGCGCTGTCCATCCCCAGGCACCCACCGTGTGGAGCAAGTCCTAGAACCAAAAATCCGAAGACATGTGACATCTACCAACTCGCACCCTAATTGCGTAACACACAATCAATCGGAATCGGTTTCATTTTGACAGTTCAACAACATTCATTGCGTTATTTACGTGTTGAGCAGACAAATTTTTCGAACTTATGAAGCAATGGATTAGCAATTTGCTTCAAAATGATTCAGTTTACGATTAATTGTGTGTTACGCAATTAGGGTGCAGCACTGGGCCCGCGTGCTGGATTACAGCTACAACCTCTCGTAGTGAGGCGGCCTGTGTCTCAACAGTGAGAATGTTAGAGTCTGTATGTATGTAAAAGCTCAGGACGGCCTTTATCAGAATCCATCTTGCAACGTGGGTATTGTCTTCGAAACAACGATTTAGCTTCTATAACATTAAAATAATTCTACGATTACGTAATGATAATCACTAATATTCTGACCAACACTAACCACTTTAAAATAAACTTTGATTAAGGTGATGGATAGCGATTCGTCGAAAACGTGGGGCGCTGGCGACCGCTCTCAAGGAAAGTGCCTCCTAAGATGGCCGCCCCGCTACCATCGACTCGACGCTCCGCTAGAGTGACGTTGACCACCTGTCACTCTTGACAATAACATTCCAATGTCCGCCTTATTTAAAATATAATTACACAAATAATCTTAACATACGATTATTTCCTAATTCCGGCAGCGTGCACAGGGTAGGAACACAGGACGCATCTCAAAGCGGTGGATAAGCAAGGATAAGCTAAATTAATGCAATGCTTAGACGATTACGAGTGTACCTACTGACTGATGGAAGTAGAGGATTTAGCGCGTAGTACAGTACGAGTAAACTGCACCTTAGTGGTAACAAATTGACCCTGACAGCTTTTATGTCGTAGCAGTAAGGGCGATTTTCGAAGTGCAAGTGTTACGTGTTGGTGCGTTTGACTGTTGGATAATGTGAACGAGTTTCCCTTTTCCCAACTATGTTGGGGTTGGCTTCCAGTCTAACCAGATGCAGCTGGATATCCGTATTTTACATGGAGCGACTGTCTATCTGACCTTCATAACCCAGTTACTGGGTAATACGATACCCCTTGGTAAGACTGGCTGTCAGACTTTCGGGCTTCTGACTAAGATCTTCTGTCAAAGATATACAAATGACTGTCGAGATCAACGGTTTAACGTGCTTTCAGAGGCACGGAGGGGTTTTCGAAATGTAATGCATGTTCACCCATCCACGGACTGACCTCGGCAAGCATAGCTTAACGTTCCATCGACCTGTACGGCTTTTATTATTAAGCCACGAGCCCCTCCTTTATGAGGCTTTTCTAAACCGTTACCTACTAATCCCTACTTGTAATCTCGTAACAACAATAGGCGTTTAAATCCAGATAATTGTCTCGTGTCCAACATTCGGTCCGACAAATGTCGGACACGAGACATCGGCCGTGTAATGTGGCGTTAAGAACGATCGCCTGCACTGGATGGTCCAGATTCCTGCCATTTTAGAAGATTATTCGGTGGTTTGGATCTAATTTAGGGTAAAGTTAAGGATTAAACTTGAGGTAGACTGTTGAATAGAAGTTAAGATGGATGGAAAGCTTTTATCCTGCGGGATAATTGCGTAACACACCTTTACGCTTTAATTTTTACAGTTCAACAACATCAATTGCGTTATTAACGTTTACGTTACGTTTTCCAACTGACATGTTCCTCATTATTTATAAAAGTTTTATGGTTAAACGCAAAATTCGCGCATTGACGTGGAGTAGCGAACACCAGCCCGTATTACCCAGTCCGTAATCATTACTTAACCTTCAGCAACGTTTATAAATAAACCCCATAATTATGAAGCAATGGATTAGCAATTTGCGTGAAAATGATTCAGATTATGACTGATAGTGTTTTGGGGCAATTGGGGTGCGGCTGTTTGTGATACAATATTTCATATCTAATAAGACATTTATTTTATTGTTATTCTTTATTTCTTGAATCTAAGGGGCGATTCTCGTAATTTTAAGAACGTTCACAGCCAGAAGGCTAATTCTCGTAATTAAAAACGTTCAAAATCTAGTCGCAGTCTCATCTCAGCGACAAACAAATGTCAAAAACTTGTCAAAATGTAGGGAAATTAGACGTATTTTTGACAGATCGAGACTGATATCAGACTGTGAACGTTCTTAAAATTACGAGAATTGGCCTTCTGATCCAGTTACCACTGACCACTACCACCTACGGACATTTGTGATAGAAGACTCTTTGCAGATGCGTTGCTATCCCAAAGACAAAGTACAGATGGCTTATATACTTTTGTCTTATATAATACTTTTAAGGCCATACTTTTCGCGAGCCCAGAGCACTTCACGGCGCTGGGTGTGAGGACTTATATTGCACTCACGGACACACAACACTCTCCAAAGACACACATAGACATAGCACATCTCCTTTTTTTTCTATTAATTCTCTTCCTCTCAGTACTTGGAGCTTTTATAATGAAATATTTTAATTATATGATTGTGAGCCTGGAGATCTGTCGTACAGGTCCCGAACCCAGTATAGATTCCAGGTCTCATAAAGAATAAACCGGAAAATGTAACTTTATATTATGAATCAAAATTATACCTTTTTGAGAGACATAAATTACTATTACTATACATACGAGGAAACTAGTTACTTGTAAAACAAATACAATGTATTTGTAAAACAGCAAGAGCTTGTAAATAAATACTAGTACGTGTCATTGTAACAATACAAATACATTAAATAAACATTATCATTAATCTCAGTAAGTAGTATTACAAAATATGCTAGTTAACTCGGACGTACGCCTGTTGTCATTTAGCTAATTAATTACAGAATTAACTATGCAGGATGCATAATCCACGTATCTGCTGTGTTTATTTGATAAATAGAATGTTGCAGTGTGTTTAACATTTGCATTCAGGATAAGATTGGCATTAATTATTGCAGGTTTAAATTAATTGTTGATAATAATCCTGAGAGGCGATTCCCGTAATTAAAAACGTTCATAATCTAATCGCAATCTCATCTAAGCGAAAATCAATGTCAAAAATGTAGGGAAATTAGAGATATTTTTGACAGATTGAGAGTGTTCTTAAAATTAAGGGAATGTCCCCGACAAAAAAACAGTGGTTCCATACATTTTGTGAATACAAATAAATGTATGGAACAGGCGATTTGTTTTGCTATTACATCACTCTAAGTGCGTAACACATTTGCAATCAAAAACTAAATCATTTTAAAGGATATTGCTAACCCATCGCTCTTACGAGTAGGTATGTTCGAAAAATTTGTGTGTTGCGCAATTACCTCCTAGGTTTTTATTTAATAAGACCGATAGGTGACAATGTTTCTTTTATAATTTTCTGCTTTATTAAACAACACTTCGTGAAAATGTGTCAATATAGATAATTTTTTTTTTCTTTATTAATTAGAACTAAAGTTCTTAGTAATGGATTACAATCTAGCCTAACAGACTAATAAGCAATTTAACTGTAACTTAATATTTTACGAGATAGATTATGTTATAACTCAATCGCATTTTGCACTTTTACACAGTTTCGTAGCACTTTTTTAGGGTCTGATAATTGATAAAACACTTTGTTCATGTGTTACATGTATAGCACCATTAGCACCGCACTATTATTCATTCACTATAATTATAAATATTACACTAACTCAAATGGTTTAGTTCTCTTTAGCCTACGCACTGAGTCCGTGTTGTCTAGCAGCTGAATTGCCTCGACATTCACATGTCGGTGAAGTCTGTGTTCGTGGGCTTAAGCAAATTTTTGAATGATGGTGGTGAGGAGTTCCATTTTGATGATGATATTGATAATGGTGATATGTGTACAGTGTGTATGTAGATTAGTTTAATTGATAATTTAATAAATAATGTAACTTCGCTAAAATTGTAATGATGACTTTATGAGTACAATTTTTTATAGAGTAAACATACATAAGCTAACGTCCTAGGTAAGGACACACCTTTCATCCATTTTCCTCCAGTTATCCTAACCTTTTTGAGGTCGGCGCAACATGTATTTTTCTTCCATACTTCTCTATTAGTCGTCATTTCGACAGTCGCCATTTCTAACCATAATACCATCATTCACACAGTCCATCCATCGTTTCTTTGGTCTTCCCCTACTCTTATAGCCATCGACGTTCATCCTCAAAACTTTCCTCACGACATTTTCCTCATTCCTCCGTACCAAATCACTTGCCAATGCTAGGTATGTCTATTCAACTTATGTAACGGAGTATAACAGACGTAACGTGAACGTATGCTTCGACTCAGACATGCGTTGCACGTTATTCATGTCTCATATCTTGTCTCATACGTTGACTGACTAACGTCTAGGAATTATGTCTATCGCTCTAATAGTAGGCAGTTTTGTTTGCCATCTTTGTATAAAAGTGAAATTATATCTGAATTGCAATACTAACTAATATACTCGTAGTTTTGGTATAATTAACAAAATATATAATTAGGTACTCAATAATTATAATTAGGGCCTGCATGGAGGCTGAGGAAACCGTTGCGCATGTGCACTTTGAGGCAGGCAGGCGTTACCCAGATTAGATCAGAAACCCTCGGGACACCCAGATCTTACACAGATGTTCTCAACAGACCAGGAGACTTAATAAGCTTCTGGAGGGAGGTGGGCTGGTTGGAATAACCACCGACGGCCGCCATGGCTCACGCACAATGGTCCACTTGAAGGAATAAGAGCGGAAACCAAACCCGTAACATATAACATAGGTACTCAATATAATATCAATATATACTTCTTAAACACAACGTTTTGGTTTCGAAGCTCGAAGAGAACTAACTTGGAAACTAGGCGATGCTCCAAACATCTGCAGAAAAATAAATCAGCTGTTCCCTACATTTTGATGAGTTAACCGAACATAAATGTAGGGAACAGCTGATTTTTTTTCGCGATTTCAGGTTTGGTCCCATAGTAAAAGTTGTTCATAATGACGAGTACAATGACCTCTTAAGAGGTTGTTGGTGTTTTTCAAATAACCCTGTATACATAATTTTGAAAGGTGCCAGTCTTTTTCTTGACTTTTCCTGTTGACAGCGATGCGGGCGAATTGTTTGTTGCCCTTTGTTGATATTCCCACCTTTTTTATTTACTTGAACATTTTATTATTTTAAGACCGTTAGCTTGTAGCTTAATTAATATTAGGTTACCTATGTTTTTATTATTATTGTACATAATATATCTTTGGTTTTTGGTAACAACAGCGACGCCTCTGTCAGAGATAAACAGTTTTAGTTACATCCATATGTATATGTATTTCTGCTTGAAATCTCAAAGCACCGGTACTAACCAAACTATTCCCCTGTAAATTGAAACCAACCAAAATACTTCACCGGAATCCGGACCGGACGTGCGCCGTAGGCGATCGCCCTTCACGGCACGTTAACCGGATAGATGTCTGGTGTCCATCATTGTCTGAACCTTCCACAGCTGTTTGTCAGCAACTGGCGTCACTTTGACCGCCCATATTACTTTGATTAAACCAATCTTTGTTGAAAAACCCACCGTAACTTTGGTTGGTAAGGCGGTATTTGAATTGGCAGGGAAAACAATAAATTTTGTTAACTTAATCCATGTATTGTCCGCGGTGAATCTATTAATAATGTTTGTGATGAATGAACTGGGTTTGCTTTTGCAAGTCTGTGGTAGTGTAATCTTTGTCTTTTTTGAAAAAGTTTTTGTTCCTTCTCACTGTAGGTGAGTGAAAGAAAGAAAGAAAAAGTATTTATTGCGACTCGTACAGGATCATAAACTAAACTAAACATAGTTAAAAATAAAAATAAAACAAATTGTATAAAAAAGTAACAAAAGGAAGAAAACAGAAAGTCCAGAGTTCATTCTTTTAACTTTATATCAGCTGAGCCAAACAATGTGGAGTCGACAATACAAACATAAATGAAAACGCTGACAATACTAGTGCATAATTATGATTATTTTGAAACTAACAAATAAATCCTAACTATGAAATTAAAAAAAGTGATAACAAACTAAATAGTAGTTATGGCGCAACTATAAGTTTTGCCAATCTTTGACTATAGCTATAGTAACTAAACTATTAAGTACTACATAAACGATATATTTTATTAAATTTTCGTATGCAGACTAGGGTTAGGGTTCGCTAATTTACATTTTTATTTAAATAAATTGAAACGCAAATTACTAGTTTCCAGGCCAGTTACTATTTGATTCGAATATTTCTGTGCTGACAACACTTTAGTTTGACAATTGGTCGTTGGATGCTTCTGATTGGCTAATCAATCTGCGGTAAGCACATTGTCATCTGTGGTTGGTTGACGACATTGAATCGTTAACCAATCACAGAACTCGATTTTACCGCGGAAATGAAAAAAAACCTGCGAAGCGGGAAGAAGTCGGTTGAGGATTGACTCGATCTGTTGGTGGGAAAAAAAGGAATAAAGTGGTGTTTCTTGTTACTTGGATTTTCTTCAGCACTTCACCTAGGCATCCTAAAAGTCTTAATTTAGTCCATAGTCTCAGTCACAGAGCACTTTATAATACCGGTTTCAGTTATATTTTATACTGGAAACGTTATTAGATATATGTACGAAGTTTAATTTATTATCGTATTGTCGTCTCCACCTTGTATAAAATAACTGATAATTACTTCCTAAATGTTCCAACATCCTATGCAGCATAAGAATTATTCTCTATAATCATATTGTGCTATTCTATTAAAGTTTTTCACAATAAGAGAGCACAAGAATACATTAAGTACATTACTTTATTAAGTTAGCTTACTACTGCTGAGCAAAGGCCTCCCCCAAAATCGATATATAGCCACCTTGATCTTGATCCTTGCGGTACGCATTTAAGTCGTATGTCCACCTCTATCTGGGCTGGCCTTGGCGGCGTCGTTCATTTTGTGGCACCTTGTGGAGACTGTTACTCAGCGGCCTGTGCATGCGGCTGATGTTGCAATAGGCACCTACATTATTGGTAAAAAATCCATTCAAATTAAATTATTTACATAAAACAGACAAAGAGAAACGGCTAGGCAGATGATGATGAATACAGGGTGTCAGGGACATCAACGCGCAACCTGTTACCATGATTCTGAAACCCTTCGTTGAAATTTTACGTCAGTATTAAAAAAAAAAAATTGCTGGTCGATACATTTTACCAAACCGCGTAGGGATTTTTCTATGAAAAAGCAGATATTATTTTTTGATAACAGACAAAAAAAAAGTACGCTAAGCATCATGTGCTGAATTCATGGTTACAGTTTACGGGCTGTTGTCTCTGACACCCTGTGATAATAATTACAACTAACAATCGCATACAATATAGCAATTCTCAAACTATTATCTTACTATGATTGTCATCCACTGCCTATGACATGAATGTATACCTACTGACATGTTAACAATATTAATTATTTGTCACATTGTTATCAATACATAGTGTTGTAGTGATTTGATTAAACACAGCCATGAATCTAAGTGTTGCCAGCTATGTTGTGTTTACTTTAATTAACAGGTAACCAATTAAATTGTGGTTCAGTTGTTGATTCAATGAGTTTTGAGTTTGATGCCAATTAATATTGTTTATCGAATTGTAACGAGCAAGTTGGTGTACCGAGTTAGTACACCGTTCATTTGCGAGAAGCTTGTCATGATTCGAAAACAGAAATTTTTGGTTATGATGATTAAAAGTTTAAAAGCAGAGGTAAGGCTGCTTTTCCACCTGAGATATGCTATGCTATTTTGCTATGGATGCGTTTGATATTCACCAATCATATTCATTGGTACACATAGCATAGCACTAGTGAAAACGGGTTCAACTAAGCAATGTTTTTATATGGAAGGATGTATGCTATGGATGGGAGCTATGGATGCGCGAGTTGTGTAGCTATGTGCAGAGCAGAGCACCTAGAGCGCCTCTCTCCTCACAGCGCCGCAGACGCTCCCGTGGTTTCCCTGACTGTCGATGCTACTTCGCGGCGCGGTGCATCTTTATAGCACATCTTACTCGCTTCGCTACACAGCTTTAGCATCAGTGGAAACGGTAGCTAACAAAGCCGCTTTCTATATTTATGTACTTACTAGCTTTTGCCCAGTGCTTCGGCCGTGTGGAATTCGGCAAAAAGTATAATAATACAATAATTAAAGAATTACGGTAAAATTTGTAGAAGTAAATGATAAGAATAGAATTATAGCGTCTAGTTTGTCTCCCACGACATGTTTCATGAAAACTATTCAAGCATAACCACTGAAATATCTATACGGCTACATACGCAACTGCAAGTATGGCAATTGACAACCAGCCGTTCAATTCTGTAAAAATCTCACCGTGAAAACTCAAGTGAAGTGAGCTTGATGTGAGTTGTCAGTAGTGTCAATCCCTAGCGTTATTTGGAATGACAGCTCACTCCACGCTCACTTCACCTAAGTTTTCACGGTGAGATGGTTACAGAATCGCACTACTGTATGCTCTAGGTACACTCACAGCGACTTACAAACATCGCTGGCGACTCGGTTGCGATATCAATCTCACATCCACACAGACTCTGACAGCCGATTTGTCAGTAGCGATGTCAAAATCAGAAGGTGACCCGTGATGGCCCAGTAGTAACGGCTGCAACTTACCGAGCTGTAGGTCATAGGTTCGAACCTAATTAGGCGCTTTATTTTGTGTAAATTATTTCATCACCACTGCTCAGAAAACGGTGAAGGAAAACATTGAGAGGAAACATGTCCACATGTCCTAGAACTAAAAATTCGAAGACATGTGACATCTACCAACCCGCGTTAGACCCGCGTGGTGGATTACGGCCCACTCCCTCTCACAGAGAGAAGGCCTGTGTCCCCGCAGTGGGAACATTATGGGCTGATTATGTTATGTGTTATGTATATGTCAAATTCTTTTCTACATGTGTACAGACGCCAGCACATCAAGCTACTACAATCTGTCAAATTTCTTTAATAGATTTTCAACTTTATCGCTGAAACATTAAGGTTCAATGTTGATTGGGAAAATTTGACAGTTTCGGGTAGCTTGACCTGCTGGCGTCTGTACAGTCACGAACACCAATATGTCAACACTCGGCAACTTTCAATTGCGATTTTTTCGTGAAATAACGAATGCAACGTTGACATACGGCACATTACATAAACCTATGGGTTCGGAAATGCTATGTTCGTAACAACATAAAATTTCATTAAATAATAAAGGAGTAAATCGCTTTTGAATAAAGCCGAGTGCATACATACTTTTGCTCGTGACTGTACCTAGCAGTAGGCGTAATCAAGTTTGCCTTTTGTCATTCAAACAAATCATTTATAAAATACAAAAGAGATAATAAACGTCACAGTTATAATACATAGTAACTTTTCACTTCAATTTTATCGATATAAATCAAGATAAACCCTCGAGTGATTCCGTTAAATCGTGAAAATTTTGCAAAAGCTAAACTTTGTGAAGTGTGTACGTGATGTGAAAATCGAATGGACGAAGGGTTAACGACTATTGTTTTTTACAAATGCCAGCGGTATATCACTGGGCCGCACTATTTGGTTTGTCCCTCTCGTTTTTTACCTCAAATGCGGATGTTTGGGGAAAAATCGAATGGCCAGTTGTAATTCAGTCTTTTTTTTTTTTTGTTTAAACCTCGAATTGTTATTCAATGATTGGTTTATTAGTACCGTTGAGTAAATATTCTATTTTGCGTTGTTGTTTTTTTTTTGTGGGGAATACTTCAGAAGGCCAATTCTCGTAATTTAGAACGTTCAAAATGTAGTCGCAGTCTCATCTCGGCGACAAAAAAAATACAAAAACTTGTCAAAATGTAGGGAAATTAGACGTATTTTTTTACAGATTGAAACTGTGAACGTTCTTAAAATTACGAGAATTGCCCGTATGATTTTATGAACACTTTTAGCTTAAATTATGAAAAAGCCATTGGCTGTATTGATGCCATTTGTAATTTTAACAAACCCTTTCAAATTAAAGTAACAATAAGATTCATGATGATGATTCTCCCTGTTTTTTTTCCACACATTTTTTTTATAGGTATAAAAAACCACCTGTATTAAAAACATACAAATCTTATCAAAATAAATAGCCCACTAAACCTACTAATCATATTACCCATCGCTTATTGTTAGAAAACAACGTCGCAGCAATTCAATTAACTTTTAATAAAAGCGCAATCGTGAACCCCTTACAGTGTAAACTGCGGGCCCTATTGTTGCCACCCGGGAACTTCTACTTAATTAACTTCCCCTGTCTTTCCAATCTTGACCCGGTAGTTACTTACGTGAGGTTCGTTCGAGTTCGATACAAAGAAACAACGAATAACTTCACCAAGGTATTTATTCTTTGAGGTTTTCTTTGAGAAGAAAAGAAAGAAAAAGTATTTATTGCGACTCGCACAGGAAGATCATTAAACTAAACTAAACACAATCAAAAATAAAGAAACCAAATTATATAAAAAAAATAACAAAAAGAAAAATGAAACAGAAAGTCCTGTACGAGGCCAAAAGGCTCCTATCTCAGCATGATGCTACGGCATTTAAACAATATATGTCGCAGCGCTAGTATCGCTATGATGTCACGGGCAATTGCAGTAATAAATAAATAAATAATCTATCTTATTATTTAAATATAATATAATTATGTAAAATATTATCAGATAAAATAAATAATTCATTCTTAATCCCTGCCAGACGTAACCTCAATACTAGTCTATGCCCTAAATGTTGAGGAGTACTTATTATTTTGCTCTATCGGTTCTAATGTTGTTGGCAGATGTCACATGTCTTCGAATTTTTGGTTCTAGGACATGCCGGTTTCCTCACGATGTTTTCCTTCACCGTTTTGAGAGCAGTGGTGATGAAATAATTTACAATTCAATTCAATTCATTTATTCAGGAACAATTCACATTGTGTTTGAAATCATTAAAATTATAAAACTAACACATTCATAATACAATAAATCATAAAAGAAAAAAATAAAAAATAAAAAGAAAATACATTAACAATAAAATTCAATAACATTACAAGCTACTACATACTAATATTATTCGGTCTCTCATTCATTAACTAATCAAATTTTAAAACGTGGATATGCCGTCGTCTATAGAATACAGACATTTCCTCAATAGGAACGCTTTAAGTGTTGACTTAAATGAGCTCTTGTAAATTATAGTTTACACATTACATAAATTACATTACACAAAGTAAAGCGCCTGTCTGGGTTCGAACCTACGACCTACAACTCGTAAGAAACTCGTATTTCAATGAAAACCTACGAAATGCACGCCCTCGGCCACTAATAGCTGCTTTACTGCATAGCTTTAATATTTTAATATGGCTAGAGCGATTGAGCAATGGCTCAAATTATTCTTCTGTAGTATTGATACGAACTATATAAGAGTGCTCATACAGGGTGGCATCGACGCGCAAACTTAAACAATGAATTCTGCACATGATTCTAGACGACGTTTCTAGTTCTCAGATTATCAGACGGTTATGAAAAAAAAATCGGTTGTTTCATAAAAAAACCTAGGTACCGGTTTACCAACGCGATCAAATGTATGGAACATCAATTTTTTTTTTAATACCGACGAAAAATTTCAACTCATGGTAGTTCAGAATCATGTACGGAATCCAAGGTTGCGCGTCGATATCCCTACGAAAAAATAAAAATACTCAAATAGTGCGTAATAATGCGAGAGGAAAATTTCGAGGCTGTATTTAAGTGACATAACAACAAGATCAAGATATCAATACTGTCAAGTAACGAAGTTACACCAATCTTCTAGACACGAATGACATTTCTTAGTAATGCAATATATTTTCTGTCTAACTAATTCCATACTCGTCTCACTTCAGCCTCGAAGTTTCGAAAACAGTTTAATGTTTATAAATATTTTTTTTAATATAGAGTAAAGTTGTATTTGGCCAACCAACAATAAACAACGACAACAACAAACAATAACAAACGACAATAATAAACGACTACCACTGTATGTACGACAGATCGAACGACAACTATGTTTAAAGCAATAATATTTTATTTCCGAAGTTTCTCATATTTAAGTGAACTATGTATGTTCTTTTTTGAGAACTAAACTTCTTTAAACCGAAATAAACACTGGCATTTACACTGAAAACCATTACAACTATACTTTTAGAAGGCTAACAGATCTAAAGATCTTCATTTGAATAAAATAACTTTTCACGTTGTTTTGATTAAACGCTTCCATCATTCTCCTGCCCTTTTATCCCAATTTATTTAAGGGCGGCGCAAGATGTCTTTTCTTCCATACTTACATCTTAGTCGTCATCTCGGTAGTAACTCCCTTTCTAACCATATCATCATTCACACAGTCCATCCATCGTTTCTTTGGTCTTCCCCTACTCTTATAGCCATCGACATTCATACTTAAAACTTTCCTCACGACATTTTCCTTATTCTTTATTCATGATTAAACGCCTCACGAATCAAATTTTTATGACCCCGAATAAATAACAAACTGTTTGGACGTTCAACTTATAACATACTGATTCAGTCTTTAACGTCCTTTAAATGTCAATCGGTGAATAAATATGGTAGTATAGACATTACTACAAGTACCTGCGTACTTATCGAATATGTCGGCACATCGTCAATCATATTGAATAAGAATGGCTGCTTTGACAAAATATTCAAGGCATAATTTTTGTGAATCATTGTGGGTTCAACGCGGAATACTCTAGTGTTGTGAGAAAGATAAATTATGACTACTTTTGCTTATTATTACTTTTACTTTGCTAAAAGGGCCGGCTCTTGACCTCGATCACGCCTGATGGAAAGCAAGACAACAGAGAGATCTACACTTTCGCTATGCACATAATCAACGTGGAGGAGAAGCTCTGAGTATGACTTTAGTAATTAAAAATACTACTTTAGTAACTGAACAACAGCACATGAAAGTTAGATATAGAGAGAGCAGTGGAGGCCCTGTGGTAATGGCTCCAATTTACGAGTTGAAGGCTTTACTCTGTGTAAATAATTTCATAGCCACTGCTGTTAAAAACGGTGAAGGAAAACATTTTGAGTAAACCGACATATCCTAGAGCCAAAACTTTGAAAACATTTGACATCTACCAACCCGTACTGGGCTGTGGTGGATATACAACCGGTTTCCTCACGATGTTTTTCATCACCGTTTCGAGAGCAGTGACGATGAAATAATTTACACAAAGTAAACAGCCTGCTTGGGTTCGAACCCACGAACAACTTGTAAGTCGGGGCCGTTATCACCTCTGAAACAATAACTAGCTCTAAATAGTAAACACCCCACATATTCCGTTGGTAACAAAAACGCGAACAGCCACCCAATAAGCTAATAAAAAAGAGACAACAAAACTAATTAATAACTCAGTCTAAATCCGTACCGCAAACTTGGAGAGCATGACGTAAAAAAAACCTTCGATGTCCGGGGGAAGTTTCGCCGGGGTGTCAGTACAAAAACAATAAAACAACAATATGGGTCAAACTCATATAACTCTCTGAGCTAACTTCATTAATTAAGACTTCAGTCCTGAAGCTTTCGCGGAGCACAGACGATAGTCGGTAGACTATAATGGATCTGGCGGTACCGAAATAGCCTTCGTGTATTTACGCATGATATTAAAACATATTTTTATAGGCATAACGAATAAGCATAATAATTAACTCCTAAAATGTTAGACACTAATACACATTTTTATACAATATTGCTCTAATGAAATTTGTAGGCACTTTACATTGTAGGTTGAACAAATGATTTTTTAATTTTTCTAAGTGGACGGTATCATAAAACTATTATGTCACTGTGTAGTATTGCAATGTTTATATTAAATATAAAGAATTTTGTTTTTTTTTTCTGTAAAAAGTCTGTAATGAATAAGTAAATATCAGGAAACATCATACCTAATAACTGTATGCCTAAATACTAATAATTATGCTGATAGTCATTAGGCCTAGTAACATTATGCGAATTAAATTTATGCCAAAACAATTAGCCTTCAAGATAATTATGCCAACATAAACTGTAGGTATGCCAAAAAAAAAATACGGCAAAGTATTATTATGGCAAAATAAATTATATCAAAATCGATATGCCAAATATATTAGGAAAAAGAATATTATGCGAAAAGAAGGGGTCCCGTATTAAATCGAAACCCATAGAATTCCCATATGCTTTCCTAATAAAAATATGCTTGAACATTCTAATAGTAATTATGCTATTTTTGTGAACTTCAAATAATTCCTATTTTGGGGTACTAAAAATACTGAAACGATTTTTTTTTTTAATTTTAAAATTTCCAAGTCTACTTGTTTTGCCAAGAATACGCACTAATTACGCAAGAAAGAATATTACATTATGAAGGAGCACAACTATTTAATAATCTACCCACTTACATAAAAAGTGTTAACTCTCTCAGCAGTTTTAAATCTCGGCTATCCAAACACATAATTGAAAACTGCCTTGACTAAAGTCCTCCAATGTTCTTAAATGGTTGAGAGTTGAACTGCTGAATGAGTATAGAATAATTATAATATTATACATATACTTTGGTGACGGTTACCTAAAATAAGTTTACTGAATGTATCTTGTCTGTTCTCATGTGAGTGGCGATTTTGGTCTCTATGAGAATAAATGATTTAAACCTAAATTTATTCATATAAGTAGATTTTATAAATCACTTTATACGTCAATATTTTGCTGGTCAATACTTAAAAAAATTGATGGCGCCGGCATTTCCAAGCTGACTGAGTTTGTTTCGGCATTTCTCCTTAAGGATATTAAGGAGAAATGCCGAAACAAACTCAGCCGTCATAGTTTCTTTAAACTGCAAACATTATATTAATAGGATTTTAAGTGAGTCTAACAATGCAGGGCAATGTCTGGAAGGGCCTTTTGAAGAAAGAGCCATTGTGCAACAGACGGAAAGTGGTCATCTCCAGAAGCCCGTGTCCATGGAGTTTCTTGCCCATTCTTCTCCATAGGTACCTACTACGCTTTGGAATGGGCAAATAGCTTCATCTTTTGGCACTTTTGACAGTTCAAAAGTGCCTGTAATTGGTTTATTTGAAATAAATGTTCTGAGTTTGTTAAAAAGATTCATAATACTTCACAAACAGTTTCTTAATACTTCACTACAAATCATCTGGCTACTGAAAAATCAGCTCAGCAATCAGCAATTAAAAGATCGCTCTTAGCGATAAGACCGCCCATTGTGTCACCCTTTATAAAATTTTATATATTTATGTTCTGTAATTTGTATGGTGTACAATAAAGAGTATTCTCTATGTTCAGTATTATCTATCTCTAAGTCACATATTATATAATTAATTCATACATTCTTCCTAGTATCCTTATCCTTATAGTACCAAACCGCATGAAAAAAGTAAAAGAAGTTTTGTATATCTCACGTATCAATCATAATAAAAGCATTATAAGTTCAAAATAATATGCCTTAGGCACAGACGCCAGCAGGTCAAGCTACCCGAAACTGTCAAAATTTCCCAACCAATCTTGAACCTTAATACTTTAGAGATAAAGTTGAAAATCTATTAAAGAAATTTGACAGATTATAATAGCTAGATGTGCTGGCGTCTGCTTAAATATACTTTTACTGGTAAAAGTCTACTGCTAGGTACACAACACACGCAGTGACTTAGATCACCGGAGACACAGATTTTGACATCATACATATATAATACATACTCAGTCTATAATGTTCCCACTGCTGGGACGTAGGCCTCCTCTCTGTGACAGGGAGTGGGCCATAATCCACCACGCGGGCCCAGTGCGGGTTGGTAGATGTCAAATATCTTCGAATTTTTGGTAGGACATGCCGGTTTCCTCACGATAATTTCCTTTTCCTTCACGGTTTTGAGAGCAGTGGTGATAATATAAATTACACAAAGTAAAGCGCCTGTCTAGGTTCGAACCTACGACCTACAACTCGCAAGTGGCGGTAGTGACCACTGGGCCACCACGGCTCACTTTTACTGTTATTCCACAAAAAACAGCCTTAGATTTAACGTGTCTTGTTGACTGGCATTCATTCTCACCGCTTATCAATAGACAGTGGATAGGGATGACAGAAGATAGGTATGTATGAGCGAGTGAATGACTGTTCCAATTATTTAAGCCTTGAGTCCATCAAAAGTAGGACACCGACTGTGATCGGCAGCTAACGGATAGGAATCGGCGACCGATCAAAACCGTTCCTCAGCGACAGGTTTCACTAAGCTTTACTAGCGGAAACCTATTATGTTTGTGAGAATATTTTCAGGTTTTCAGGTCCAGTCTCTTTTCTTTTCTCTCCCAGTAAACTTCTCCCATGTTAGATAAATCTTATTTCGCCTTGATAATAATAGTACAATCACTATGAAAACGCTGATCACTTTTGGACTAGTCACATTAAACATGGAATTAGTATGAACTACCTATAATAGTCTCGTTCGTCAGCAGTGATAGCTCAGTGGTAACGGCAAAACTTACGAGTTTTAGGTTGTGGGTTCGAACCCAAGCAGGCGCTTTACTTTGAGTAAATAATTTCATCACAACTGCTCTCAAAACGGTGACGGAAAACATCACGAGGAAACTGGCATGTCCTAGAACCAAAAATTCTAAGGCATTTACCAACCCGCACTTAGGCCCGCGTGGTAGATTATATCCCACTACCTCTTGCAAAGAGGAGGCCTGTACCCCAGTGCACCGGTGGGAACATTATAGGCTGATTATGCTACCTTTATAGTCCGTTCGTTAACGCATCACATTCTTGACGTCACCATTTGCATCGTTCAAATATGCAAGGTTTTCGTATATCAACCGCACCTAGTATGTGTTTTTACTGCTAGGTATATAGAAAACAAAGCAATGGACAATCAAAATGGTATACAGGTTGGCAGGGACATCGACGCGCAAACTGTAACCATGAATTCAACACAGACATGAGTTTAGATCCCATAGCGTCGAAATTTTTCGTCGGTTATCAAAACAAAAATCTTCTATTTCATAGAAAAGTGCAATACCTACGCGGTCAAAATGACCACGTAGGAAATTCGACGCTATGGGGTTAAGCTCATGTGCTGAATCCATGGTTACAGTTTGCGTGTCGATGATACCACCCAGTATTATATCTTTGGTTAGAGAATAGTATTATAACGCGTACCTTTCAAATTGTTTAAACAAGTACTGTCACTTTCTCTGTCATTGAAGTCGAACATTTTAATGCTTCCATTTAAATCCAAATCAGTTCAATCAATCAGAATTGATTGAGTGAACAGATGGAAGTAAAAGTCATTCAAGTGATTACTTTGAACATTACAATTTGAAATTGTATTTATAGAATCAATTTAAATGGATTTTAGTACCTTCCACTTTTTTTCACGCCCGCACACTGCCAGTATTTTTATAGAAAACACATGGGCATCCAACATGACCCAAAATGTGACTGAAATCTATCAGGCGAAGATTATAATGGAAAACTCCCATCGAAGACTCGAAATTAAGAGGTTTGTAGTTTTATAATCATGCTTTTTTGTCAATTATAATTTCCTCGAAATTAGGAATTATTATTGAGGGGCTCGTGGCTAAATAATAACAGCCGCACAGGTCGATCGGTCAGGTTAAGCTACGCTTGCCGCGGTTGGTCTGTGGATGGGTGACCATCTTTACATATCGAGACCCCTCCGTGCCTCGGAAAGCACGTTAAGCCGTTGGTCCCGGCTGTCATTCGTGGATCTTTGACAGTCGTTACGGGTAGTGAGAAGCCCGAAAGTCTGACAAGCAGTCTTACCAAGGGGTATCGTATTACCCAGTAACTGGGTTGTGGAGGTCAGATAGGCAGTCGCTCCATATAAAATACTGGTATTCAGCTGCATCCGGTTAGACTGGAAGCCAACCCCAACATAGTTGGGAAAAGGCTCGGCAGATGATGATAATTTCCTCAAAATCTATATCTATATACATTAGTATAACTAACAAACAATCTAAAAAAATAAAGCCAAGCTAAACCAGCAAGGTAAGCTTTTTTTTTATTGAGTAAAGCGGAAGAGTTTGTTTGTTTGAACGGATTTCTGGAACTACCAGTCAGATTGAAAAAATCTTTTTTCATTTTGGTTACCAAATTCTTAAGGAAGGTTATAGGCTATTTAACATCACGCTAGAAATCTTAGCAGCCGAGCATAAATAAAAAGAGTCAGAAAGAATGCTAAGCGAAAACGAATAGTTCGAAGTAGGCGATGCGATGCAACGGGGTGGTTTGGGAGAAAGAAAGAAAGAAAGAAAGAAATTTCATGCGAACGAAGTTGTAGGCAAAAGCTAGTTAAATAATAATATCACAAGAAAAGTCACAAAACCGGCCTTTAACTACAAATACGTAACAACGTTCTGTTGAATATTAGGTAATCAATTAACATAATTTTATTAGCCGTATTTACTGCTTTCGACGCAAATAATAGGCTTTATTAAAACTAACTTTGTTTTATTATAGCCATTAAATGTCGGACTATCACGCGATATTAAAACGGGTTACTGAATTAGGTGAAAGTTCGCGAGCAGTTTTTGGAAATTCTCCAGGAATTGTACGACTACCAGGAGTTTAATTTTATCATGTCAAGAAGTAAGATAAATTCCTAAATGTCTTACGTTTGGAATGATAATTATTATTTAGTAAGTAAAAAGATCGCAGTGAGGACGTTTCTTTAAAATTATACCTACTAGTACTAATGTTTGGTTTTTAGAAGGTATTGTCCATAAACAAATTCATAATGGTACATTTTTGGTATCCATATGGCACAGTATTGGTATCCATATGGTACAGTATTGATATCCACATTGACTTATTAATTAAGTTTTTTTTTCTGTGGTTATGTAATTTATATGGTGAACATAATAAAGAGTATTCTATTCTATTATTGTAACTCTAGCAATGATGATGCATTATTACTAATCTAATACACTTCTAATCTGCAACATTAGTTATGAGACTAAGCCTACATTTTTATGCTCCTCCATACTGCAACAACCAGTCTATACATAAAAAAAATCGTTGTGCATTTTTGATATTTTGGAATGCGGTCTACTCTCCCTCCGTTTTACGAATTTTCGATCAGGTCACGTGTCCTGACGCGGGCTCCGTCTTACGAATTTTCGATCAGGTCACGTGTCCTGACGCGAATTTAACATTTTTTACCCATCACAACAAAAGTGCACAGCGCCGCTAAAGAAGTTTTCACTTCAAAAACAGCGTAGGTAAGTAATAAAAACCTTGTACGGCATAATCGGTCTTTATTGTTCCCACTGACGGAAAACAGGCCTCCTGTCTGCGAGAGGGGCTGGACCATAATCCTTTACGCGGGCCCAGTGCGAGTTGGTGGATGTCACATGTCTTCGAATTTTTTGTTCTAGAACATACCGGTTTCCTCACGATGTTTTCCTTCACCGTTTTGAGAGCAGTGGTGATGACATTGCCGACAACTCGTTTTTTGTCTCGGTCCCACAGCTGGGCATAGGCCTTCCTACTCTCTTTCCAACTCTCACTGTCCAGAGCTGCCAAGGACCAATTTTATGAAAGGAGTCCAGCTCATCCCGCCATGTCAGTCTGGGCAATCGTGTCGTCTGGGTCCACGATATCGTGTGCCATTAAGCGGGACATTCATATTTTTAATTAGAACGAGTTGCAGCTGCATTTGTTTAGACTTGAAGTCGACCTCAACGTAGTTGGAAAAAAGCCAGCTTAGCAGATGATGAAGAAGAATGAGTTGTAGAATTTAGCTAGCTACACGTAGGAGTGTAACTAGATCTCAAGAAATAAATAAAAAAACAAACAAATACAAGTCATTATCTACTTTGTCATACTTACTAACAAACTAGGTACTTTTGAACATAATACATAGCATTTTCTGTGCGTAAACAAGCATCCGTTCAAGGCATTTAATCCTACGGCTTACTCCAATGCAGAAAACGGGATTTATAAGGAGCGTAGCAGATGTTTTGTACACTTAGTTAAACTTACTTTTCCCCAAATATAATATGCCATTTTCATCTTTGACTCTTGAATATTAAGGCCTGAAATCCCATGACAGAACTGTCAATTAGAGGCTGAGTTTTCGTTGTCCTTGGTACTCGTAAGATTCTTAATGCGTTTACTATGTATAGCTATGAAATTATAACATTTATTCGTTGTTTGTGTTATACTCAGAATCTTCAATCAGGAATCGTATGGTAACTTACATACATATTTATAAAATACTGAAAGTTTTTCTTGAAGTCGATAGATACAGTCAAATGAGTAAAGAAACCTGCTGCTGTCTAGACAAGCAGGTTTTTTATATAGATATATAACCCTCGATGAAAACATCTCTTTGCATGGTAGAGATGACGCGCTTTCTTCATCTTCATCATCTACCTGCCCTTATCCCATGTTACTTGGGGTCGGCGCAACACGTTTTCTTCTTCCATTCTCTTCTGTCAGCCGTCACGCTATCATTCACTCCCTTCTCTTTCATATCATTCCTCACACAATCCATCCATCTTTTCTTCGGCCTTCCTCTCCCTCTCCATCCATCAACATGTATATTCATCACATTTTTAGTCACATGCGTTTCGTCCCTTCTCATCACATGCCCATACCAAGCCAAACGATTTCCTTTCAACTTTTCTGTCACTGGCGCCACTTTCAAACTTCCTCTTATATACTCATTAATACTTTATCCATTCTCGTCACTCCACACATCCATCTCAACATTCTCATCTCCGCTGCATGCAATCTTTTTTCATCCGTCTTCTTCACAGCCCAGCATTCAGACCCATAAAGTACGACAGGCCTTATCACGGACTTATAAATTTTCCCCTTTAGCTTGAGGGGCATCCGTGAGTCGCAAGTTTTTCCTATGACCTGTCGCCATTTCATCCAACCTGAATTGATTTGCATGGTAGTAATTTAAAAACGGTAAAAAGGAAATTGTCAAAAAAAGCGGCCTTGTGCGAGTCAGACTCGCACACGAAGGGTTCCGTACCTCAAGGCAAAAACGCCGAAAGAAAAACACATTTCTCGTATGGAGACCCTCATTAATTTTTAAGTTTATGTTATTTTTATTATTTGTTGTCATAGAGGCCATAGAAATACACACTGAAAATTGCAACTGTGTACCCATTATGGTTCATGAGATACAGCCCTCTGACAGACAGACGGACGGATGGATGGAGGCTTAGTTGGCACCCTTTGTACAGAACCCTAATAACCATGCCTCATTGATGGGTTTAGTCTGATGTCTTCGTGGTGGTTGGTTGGTTGGCGTTGGTGTTATAGCAGTTCTTTTAGCAGACACTTTCCTAAGAGATTTGCAGCTGCATTTGTTTAGACTTGAAGTCGACCTCAACGTAGTTGGAAAAAAGCCAGCTTAGCAGATGATGAAGAAGAATGAGTTGTAGAATTTAGCTAGCTACACGTAGGAGTGTAACTAGATCTCAAGAAATAAATAAAAAAACAAACAAATACAAGTCATTATCTACTTTGTCATACTTACTAACAAACTAGGTACTTTTGAACATAATACATAGCATTTTCTGTGCGTAAACAAGCATCCGTTCAAGGCATTTAATCCTACGGCTTACTCCAATGCAGAAAACGGGATTTATAAGGAGCGTAGCAGATGTTTTGTACACTTAGTTAAACTTACTTTTCCCCAAATATAATATGCCATTTTCATCTTTGACTCTTGAATATTAAGGCCTGAAATCCCATGACAGAACTGTCAATTAGAGGCTGAGTTTTCGTTGTCCTTGGTACTCGTAAGATTCTTAATGCGTTTACTATGTATAGCTATGAAATTATAACATTTATTCGTTGTTTGTGTTATACTCAGAATCTTCAATCAGGAATCGTATGGTAACTTACATACATATTTATAAAATACTGAAAGTTTTTCTTGAAGTCGATAGATACAGTCAAATGAGTAAAGAAACCTGCTGCTGTCTAGACAAGCAGGTTTTTTATATAGATATATAACCCTCGATGAAAACATCTCTTTGCATGGTAGAGATGACGCGCTTTCTTCATCTTCATCATCTACCTGCCCTTATCCCATGTTACTTGGGGTCGGCGCAACACGTTTTCTTCTTCCATTCTCTTCTGTCAGCCGTCACGCTATCATTCACTCCCTTCTCTTTCATATCATTCCTCACACAATCCATCCATCTTTTCTTCGGCCTTCCTCTCCCTCTCCATCCATCAACATGTATATTCATCACATTTTTAGTCACATGCGTTTCGTCCCTTCTCATCACATGCCCATACCAAGCCAAACGATTTCCTTTCAACTTTTCTGTCACTGGCGCCACTTTCAAACTTCCTCTTATATACTCATTAATACTTTATCCATTCTCGTCACTCCACACATCCATCTCAACATTCTCATCTCCGCTGCATGCAATCTTTTTTCATCCGTCTTCTTCACAGCCCAGCATTCAGACCCATAAAGTACGACAGGCCTTATCACGGACTTATAAATTTTCCCCTTTAGCTTGAGGGGCATCCGTGAGTCGCAAGTTTTTCCTATGACCTGTCGCCATTTCATCCAACCTGAATTGATTTGCATGGTAGTAATTTAAAAACGGTAAAAAGGAAATTGTCAAAAAAAGCGGCCTTGTGCGAGTCAGACTCGCACACGAAGGGTTCCGTACCTCAAGGCAAAAACGCCGAAAGAAAAACACATTTCTCGTATGGAGACCCTCATTAATTTTTAAGTTTATGTTATTTTTATTATTTGTTGTCATAGAGGCCATAGAAATACACACTGAAAATTGCAACTGTGTACCCATTATGGTTCATGAGATACAGCCCTCTGACAGACAGACGGACGGATGGATGGAGGCTTAGTTGGCACCCTTTGTACAGAACCCTAATAACCATGCCTCATTGATGGGTTTAGTCTGATGTCTTCGTGGTGGTTGGTTGGTTGGCGTTGGTGTTATAGCAGTTCTTTTAGCAGACACTTTCCTAAGAGATTAACACTAAAAATAAAACCTCCTTTTCATAAATTCCCAATATTATATATATTAGTAATACAGGCCAAGGTTTCTTGAGACAAGTTTGAGTTACAAAGAGCGTCGATATTTCAATCTATATCCTGAGGGAGTTTCTGCCACGTTCGCATAAAAAGCAGATCGAATGTGCTAGATAAGACATCTGTATATTATTCCTAAGGTGACCTAGAAAGAAAGAAGCTTTCAAGTACAATATTTTACTAAAAAAAATTGCAATTGGTATAAAACAAGCAAAAAGTGCGTATAAATCTATAAACTAATAATAAAGCTAAAGAGTTTGTTTGTTTGAACGCGGTAATCTCTGAAACAAGCCAGGCATATTTGAAAAAAAAAAATTGCATTTGATAGCCTAATTCTTGAGGAAGGCTTCTAGTCTATTTAACATGACGCTACAACTCTTAGGAGCCGAGCTAAATGAAAAAGAGTCAAGTATACGAAAACGAAGTAATAGAGTGGGCAGGCCACGCGATGCGATAGGGTAGGTCAGAGGAACAAGAAATTTAATTTATTTTATATTATTATCTTATCCCCTGTTCCCGATACCGGTGGGCTCTCATTTTTTTTTTTTAATGTTTTTTTTATTTTTTTGTTTATAAAAATATTTAAAAATGTAATTTGTAAGTATTTAAATGAAATATGTCCTTTATTTCATTTAAATACTTAGGTACAAATTACATTTTTAAATACTTTTATAAACAAAAAAAATAAAAAAAATACTTAAAAATAAAAAAAATAAGAGCCCACCGGTATCGGGAACAGGGTCCAAGTTACTGGTGGTCAGGGCTTCAGAGAGAGGAACCTCCTGACAATGCGACCGTGTCCAGAAGTACCGCTTTCTGAATCAAGCCCTTGATCCAGCTGCCCAACGAGATTAGATTATTTAGAATTCTCGCTTTGCTACACTTTTTAGCATGGCGTGACGTCACGACCCCCACTCCCAAATTTTGACGCGCTTTATCTTTATCATTTTTTGTTTGATTGACAAAAGAAAAAAATCATGTCCATTATGCTGCTGCTGCGCTACGTGTCGCGGGTTCGATTCCCGCATGGAACAAATATTTGTATGACCTACATGTATTTGTTCCGAGTCTGGGTGGCTTGGGACTAGATGGCGCTGTGTGAAATGTCCAGGGATATTATTATTATTATTTTTCGTTAATCTAACTGACGGACTAAATGTAATAATTATATTGCCATTTGCGTTTCATTTTGACAGTTCAACAGCATTCATTGCGTTATTTACGTTGCTAAGCGGACACATTTTTCGAACATATAAAGCAATGGATTAGCGATATCCTTCAAAATGATTTAAATTGGGACTTATAGTGTGTTAGGTAATTAGGGTGCAGATCTATGAACGTAAACGAGGCAAAAGGAGTATGTAAAGATCTGCAGTTTCTGCCTACTCCCATGGAAATAAAGTATTGAAGACATGAAGGGAATGTCTATATATGTGTTTACTATTAATAAGACGCAATAAATCAATAATATCAAATCAAATCAAAAGTCATTTATTCAAATTAGGCTGTGAATCAGCACTTTTCAAAAGACAGTCCCCCAAAAACGCCCGCCCTTCCCACTTCCTAGTGCTATCGCTGGGAAGAAGAAGTGGCGCAACAAACTCCCCAGCAGCACAGCTGTCTAGAAAATACTAGATACTTGATTGTATACAATACTAGGTGTTAAGTAATTAACATTACAAGGCACAAAACATAAAATTACATTATTTGCCATATGTCAGCTAGCCACGCTAATATACCAACAAATATAATAAAAACTATACGTACTCAAGCAGAAAAATAATTAATTAAAATAAAAATAAAAACTTACTACTTATATAAAAGCCTCCAGACATAAAGGGCGTGACAGCTTACATATTTATGCATTGCTGGGTTCAGGTCACATAGCTGTCACTTCAGTTGTCATATTGCAGAACAATAGCCCTTCAGCCGACAACATCCAATTGAAGAGCACTTGTCTCATTAAATAGATTTTCTCCACAGACGTAAAGCGAAAATAAAAAAAGGTCTAATTAATTTTTCAGATAAATATTATTATTGAATAAATCATAAAGTGGGTTAACGAACAGTCGTTAGTAATTTCGGGAAACGTCAATACGTTGAACATATTAATGAAGGCAATTGTACGCACGGATGGAAAAATACAAACGACGCGTTTAGCTGACGGGTCGGCCATGTTCCTGAAATATACAGGGCTGGAGATGATGCGGGTGCGCCACAATTTAGCTTTGAATGCTAGGGTGTAGAGCTCTTATTTTTATTTTCTATAAATTATAATTAATGTTACTTTTGAACGATTTTATTGGAGAACTAGCTTCTGCCCGCGGCTTCGCCCGCGTGGATGTCGGAAATTATCCCACGGGAACGTGCTAACAGGATAAAATGTATGTGCTTCCCCAGGATGCCATCTATCTCTATGCCAAATGAGAAGTTCAGTGGATTAGGCGTGAAAATGTAACATACAGTTTCAAGGTCAAATCCTCCCCTTAAAAACTGAATTACCCCTTTTTGTCCCGTCAGTGGTAAATTTTGGACAACTTTACATACTTGTTATTAATTATTTTCTGTCAAAAGTATCAATACTGAGTTTCGAGTTACTCGGACCGCGCATTCAATTTCTTCCACACAAACTTAACACTCCCCCACACAGTTTTTCAAAACTACCCCTCAAAGGCCCCCCCTTTGAGGGGTAGTTTTGAAAAACTTATTAGGGGGTAGTTTAGAAGAAAAAAAACTGACAATATTTATAATTTATTTAGATAAATATTCGTGCCAAGTTTCAAGTTTATTAACTCAAGGAATAAGATTTTTCATACAAACGAATTCCCCCCTTTTCACCCTCTTAGGGGTGGAATTTCGAAAAATCCTTTCTTAGTGTATGCCTACTCTTCACGAAGAACACACCCTCCAAATTTCAGGTCTCTAGGACCAGCGGTTTAGGCTGTGCGTTGATCTACCAGTCAGTCAGTCAGTCAGGACTTTGAATTTTATATATATAGATAGATTAGGTCCTGCAAGTTCCTAGCTTTCAGCTCAAAGATGATGGTGATGATTCGTATGTAATAAAACACATGTGCTACATGTGTTTTATTACATTGTGCTACATGACATTGCTTCTTGCCAAATTTCATGATTCTAGGTCAACGGGAACAATCCTATAGGTTTTGATTCGCCCTTGTCTTCTGATTGCGTTGAAGTTGTGATTTTTTCACTGCTTCAAGGCATTGCAGCCCTTGAGTATTTGATATTCATTTCAACTTCATAACCCTACGCGTTCCTGAGAAAATGGTTCTTGACAGATGGGCAGACAGACGGGCAACGAAGTGATCTTTTATGAGATCCGTTTTTCTTTTGATGTACGGCACCCTAAAAAGAAAACACAGAGGATATATTTATGCCTTTTTACAATTTTCTGGTGCCGATGTAATCAGTCATGACGGAGCCGAAACGTCAAACAATACAAATTGTTTGGCATTTATCATCCCGTTTCGGAATTGAGAATTCGAACTTGAGAACTAAGCTTACTTTAGCATTAGATGACTCCTTCAATGTAGCCCGCGAAATTATTATTTCTTACGTTTATTGCGTGAGAAATTTTGAATATCACATGTTTTCAACATCATCATCTACCTAGCCTTTTCCCAACTATGTTGGGGTCGGCTTCCAGTCTAACCGGATGCAGCTGAATACCAGTATTTTACATGGAGCGACTGCCTATCTGACCTCCACAACCCAGTTACTGGGTAATACGATACCCCTTGGTAAGACTGGTTGTCAGACTTTCGGGATTCTGACTACCCGTAACGACTGTCAAGGATCCCCGAATGACAGCCGGGACCAACGGCTTAACGTGCTTTCCGAGGCACGGAGGGGTCTCGGTATGTAAAGATGGTCACCCATCCACAGACCAACCACGGCAAGCGTAGCTTAACCTGACCGATCGACATGTTTTCAACATCAAATTGTCTATTAAACAACCCGGTGTAAGTCTTGGAGCAGTGGTAGCCCAGTGGTAGCGTCCGCAACTTACCAGTTGTACGAGTGTCGTGGGTTCGAACCCAAGCAGGCACTTTACTTTGTGTAAATAATTTCATCACCACTGCTCTCAAAACGGTGAACGAAAACACCGTGAGGAAACCGGCATGTCCTAGAACCAAACATTCGAAGACATGTGACATCTACCAACCCGCACTAGGCCCGCGTGGTGGATTACGGCCCACTCCCACTCCCAGAGAGGAGGCCTGTGTCCCAGCAGTGGGAACATTATAGGCTGATTATGGTGTAAGTCTTGCAAATAATTGAAACAAAGCTGCGGATAGTTACGACGATGACACACAAAACAAAATAATAACTACAAGTATAAATAATAGGAACAAAGTAAACTTCTCTTTAAATCCTCCCAATTACGGCTCCGCGAAACATAAATCCCCGTACATTTCCAAACAAAATATACGAATCCCGTATCCGAAATACAAATTGCAATAAACTAATTTGTTACATTCGTGCAAATGAAAACCTTTCATAAATCAGCCTGAGGATTGACGAGGTAACATTTGCGTTTTATCACCATCTTTTCTGGGGGTACATTTTAATTAGAGAGTACCTACTGCGAGCACGGATCTTAGAAAACCGGGTGTTTTAGATTATAATATTATTTTGTTAGTTGATATTAGATTGATTGATGTTGTGTTCATTAATTTTACAATTTTCTGTTGCCGATGTCATCAGTCATGACATACGGTCCCGAAACGTGGACACGGTCGGGCTGGTCTACAAATTCAAGGTTGCTCTGCACGCTATAGGATTCGGTCCGGATTGAAATTATCCGGAAATGAACCGGAGTTGCCGACATGGCTTGCTGGCTATCTTTTTCGAAAGACCGATGGCTTAATACGCACTTATCAATAATCCTAATTATTTGTGCTTATAAGTATGCGTAGTTAGGTATATATCTATATAAATAAAAATGAATCACAGAAATGTATGTACAGTCACGAGCAAAAGTATGTATACACTCGGCTTTTTTTTCAAAAGCGATTTACTCCTTTATTTTTGAATGAAATTTTATGTTGTTACGAACATAGCATTTTCGAACCCATAGGTTTATGTAATGTATCGTATTTCAACGTTGCATTCGTTATGTCACGAAAAAATCGCATTTGAAAGTTGCCGAGTGTCGACATATTGGTGCTCGTGACTGTACGGCGCATAACTTCCGATCGACTGTACCAAATTGGATAATTCTTTTTTTTTGTGTTTGTTATTGTCAGGACAAGGTTTGTATAGAAAAAATATATATATGGCAGTACAAAGGTCAGCTAGTATATTATATTTATAGTTTTAATAGGTAAAAAAAAAGGTAGGTTCCTCGATTTTCACGATTGTACAGACGCCAGCACGTCAAGCTACTACAATCTGTCAAATTTCTTTAATAGATTTTAACTTTATCTCTAAAGTATTAAGGTTCAAGGTTGATTGGGAAAATTTGACAGTTTCGGGTAGTACCTACCACTGTTTGTATCTGCATCACACAAAGGTTGATTGGTAGAAAATGCCTATGGCTTTTTAAAATAATGTGCTTGAAGCATTAAATAAATCCTATCGAAAGTAACTTTGGAGGCATGAGGAACACCCTGTAAAGTTCACTCATCCTCCATTGAAAAGGAAGGATCCTCCGACCAGACGGGTGTTATGTCTGGCAGGCTATTGCCCAACGATTGATGTTGGGAAGTTGTATCTATGCTAATTGCGCGGTAAACTCTGCTTGCGAGATGCAGGATTTGCGTGACGTCAGTATGACGCGTTGTTCGCATGTGGCGTTGTAGATACCGCTACATAACTCTTAAACTTGAATCAAACTATTGCGTATTGGTAGGCTTCGGCTATTCACAGTTTTACCTCAATTTAAGCCCCGCAGTGATCTTTAAACCTAACACGTTACTGCTGAGCGTGACTCTGAATGGCGCAACACAAAGTGCATCGGAATACCAATGCACTCTGTATTTTGTGTCGAAGCTTGCTGTTGAAGTGTTGACGTCCCTTTGTAAATGAGTAGTTTACATATTTGCGTTATAAGCATTTGTTTCCATACATATGCTAATTTATATAGGTTTCATTTTTATACCACTATCACCCCTGATGGTAAACGATGACGCGGTTCACGATGATACGGGCTTGTTCAGAAATAACTCTAAAACTTCCCTATTTTCCCTTTTGTAAAATTCTAGGTGCTGAAACTATTTTATTTAGTAATAATAATAACAGTTTATTTCTGGTATTAACCCATAGCAATTACATTAATACATTATACACACAATAAAATCAACACAATTAAATCAAAATTAAAATTAGTTTAAAATCAGAATTTAAATCAAAATTAATTAACATCAAAATTAACATCAGAGTTTAAAATCAGAATTTAAATCAAAATTAAAATCATAATTAACAACAAAATTAAAATTAAATTTCATTTCATTTTTCAAGTATTTTTATTATATTCTTTACTTCTAAAAATACAAACAATAATCTTCTAAGCTCTTAACCATGAGTAAAGAATGATAGTATCCTATGTAATTCCAACTCACGGTGTACTATTGTTTAAGTTTCATGTTCTTTAACCTAAAATCAAACATCCCAATAAACTTTATAACCATTTAACATCTAAATCCCACAACCCACCATTAAATTCCACATTTTCTGAGCTATCCTCACTACCATTATCGGACTACAGTCTACTCACGTTCGAAAACAATGAAAATTTTCCACTGCGGTTCTTTGAAATCTAACAAAGGGGCAATCCAAAGTCAATGGTCACGTTTGACCCAAAGTTACCAAGTTTCCTTGTCGTATGACGAGGGGTTAAGGACTGGTAACTATAACTGCACCCTAACTGCGTTACACACTATTAATCTTAATCTCAATCATTTTGAAGGACATTGCTAATCCATTGCTCCATGTGTCAGAATTTGTCTGTCTCAACAACGTAAATAACGCATTAAATCATATTGAACTGTCTAAATTAAAACTACTGATAGTGTCTTACGCAACTACTCCGTTATTGACGAACTATTTAGGGTAAAAATGTATACTTTTGTTAGAGAACCTTGTATTATTAATGCACCAAGAATACAACCTTGCTAAGAGGGGTTGCACCAAGAATACTACCAAAGAAGTAAAGCCTTTTTAGGACACTGTTGCAGGCGAATAAAAAAGCCTACTAATGAAGCAACGAGAATTTAGAGAATTTAGCATTGATCACAAAGACGAGGGCTGAGCGTAATTTCCTAAGTTCAATCCCAAGCACGGACAAAGTGTTCGCCCCCTATTTTATGAGACCTAGTCATAACTGGCGAAAGCAGACGGGCAATTCTCGTAATTCTAAGAACGTTCACAGTCATAGGGGCAATTCTCGTAATTTTTCGAACGTTCACAGTCTGATCTCAGTCTCAATCTGTCAAAAATACCTTTAATTTCCCTACATTTTGACAAGTTTTTGACATTTGTTTGTCGCCAAGATGAGACTGCGACTAGATTTTGAACGTTTATATTACGAGAATTGGCCTTCAGGGGGTCTACTCCGAAGTATTATCGGCCGAATGTTCGGCCGATAATACTGCAAATTCCTGCTACGAAGTTACTATTTGGTTCGGTCGGTTCCTACACTCCTACACTCTTTCGAATATTGACTATGGTCCCAACCCAACTGAGCTGATCCGAACTTTTTTCGCATTTTTCAATAATATTCGGTTCGGCCATGTCTCGGTCCGATCCGAACATTCGCACTTTGCACTTCGGAGTAGGCCCCCAGGTTTTAAGTTACTACACACACTACTCTGGCTAATTCTTCGGGAATACAGATGTGAAAAAATATATTTTCTATTTTAGAACAAAGCCATTTGTCTTCCTCAACAAATCGTAAGTCTCGATTGTCACAAAGAGCTGTACTTTGTGTAAGATCGGATGCATACCGGTCACGTCGCAAGACTTCTAGACGACGCCGACGCAGCGACGTCTGTTTTAAAACAAAGTGAAAATCTGCACTCGTAGGTACAAATAGTTCAAAGGTAATGTGATGTTTTGAAGAGGGTAGTTAAACCTTTGTCCGTTTATTGGACAAATCGGGATCACTAAGAATAAAATCATGACCGTGATTTGTTTCATAATACTTGAACGCTCTGTGCTTCCTTCCGAATAATTGTGGCTTTTTGAACAGTTCATCACTACAGATATTATATAGTCCGTCAATGTTTTTTTTTATCCGACTTCAAAAAAAAGAGGAAATTCAAACTCAAACTATTTATTTCAAATAAACCAATTACAGGCACTTTTGAATTGTCAAGGTCGGTCAGTCAAAAAGATGAAGCTAGTTGCCCATTCCAAAGCGTAGTAGGTACCTATGGAGAAGAACGGGCAAGAAACTCCATGGACACTCTTTTAAATCATAATAATATTGTTACAAAGTATTTGTTACATCATTCATGTTCAAAATTATGCACGTGAGAACGATGTAGAACGTTAAAAGCGTCCGTAATGAAAATATATTAAAAAAAAAAATTCAATACGGTTGTATTTTTTATGTTTGTTACCTAAGAACTCCGTCATTTATAAGTCATTGACTGCCACAGCGGTCACCGGTGTCCAACAATAGATTTTCTATTGTATCTGTTGTCTGGCAGTCAACGTGATAATTTTTTTTTTTAATTGTTTATAATCGCTTAGGGTGGTCCCATATACATTTGGTCAAGTTCTGACGAGTGGTTTTAAAGCTAGCTTCAAGAATTTATCTACTTATTCCGCTTTGTGTATGATGATCGTGTTATATTAATCATCCTGTCACTCTTATTTACTTAGCAAGTACTTCTGTGAGATAGGTACCCCAATAAAGAAGCGAAAAATAAATACCTTATTACGAAACAAAAAAAACAATACAAGTGGCAAAAAAATACAAAAGCAAAGACTGACTTCCGAAATTAAAGTAATTTTTCACTTCTCAGTGTTTTTTATGGAAATTAGTTCAGCAACTGGTTTAAAAATAAAAAATACTGGTGATGTCACTATTCCATTAGCCAGAAGGCCAATTCTCGTAATTTAAAACGTTCAAAATCTAGTCGAAGTCTCATCTCGGCGACTAACAAATGTCAAAAACTTGTCAAAATGTAGGAAAAATGTAGTTTTTGACAGATTGAGACTGAGACCAGACTGTGAAAGTTCTTAAAATTATGAGAATTGTCCCTCAGATAACACCGGAATAATAAAACTTCACGTCATCATCATCATCAGCCTATAGCAGCCCACTGCTGGACATAGGCCTATCCTATTGCACTTGCACAAACTTCACGTATCACAGGCTAAATACAACTACCGTTTCTCTCAAGTTTCACTAGAAACCAGTATCCCAAAAGAACTTACGTAACATATGATTTTTACAACAATAGAGTCATAATTTTGTCAGTTGAAACGTCTTCCTTAAATCCCCGTATAGACAAAAAGTTTTATCCTCCAGTTCAAAATCTCGTCTGAAATAAGTCGTCTTCCTGAAATCCGTAGTTTCGTTTGTCACAAAGCTGCACTGTGATCTCATCGAAGATCGCATGTACACCAGTCACGTCTCGTAGCACCCAAGCTACGAGCTACGAGGCTACGATGCTACGACGCTACGAATGTCTACGACGCCGAATTTGTAGCTGTGGCCGCTAACGTTTTACGTAGACGCTTTTATTATGGAAACCACCTTGGGTATTGATGTTGGGGCGTTTCTCTGTAGCATTTAAATAGCTTTGTATAAAACTGTTAAGTTTTATTCTATTTTACAAAAGCCTACAGAATATTATTTCTTAAAAACATGAATCATGAAGATTTATTTTAAGTAGCTTGTATAATATTTTTTGGTGACAAACAATTTTAACAAAAGTCAATCTTAAAATTTATTTAGTTTATTTATTTTTATTAATAAAATAAATAAACTAAATAACAGTAGTATTTTTATTAATAAAAAAATAAGGAAATTTCGAAACGGCTGGTTGACGCTTCCCGTGACCCAAGGGCTGGCTTTTACCTTAGCCAGAGGCTAAGCATTACCATACAACGTGGTAATGCTGCAAGTCTCTTGGGTACATTACTAGTTGACAGCGATGCGGATGAATTTTTCGACGCTATATTTTAGTTTGTGAATAGTTTTAGTTACGTTAGGATATAATTTTATTATTTTTTAATATTTATGTAATAGTACAAAAACTATAAAACAGGGTGCACACTAGAAATGAAACTGTTTTGCCTATAAACAAAACAGTTTAATCGTGTAACAAAAAATGTTTCTCAGAAAATTTAAACCACTTTTACATTGGAGAGTTTTGTTTCAAATTCAGAGCAGAGGTGGTCCAGCGATAACAGCCGCGACTTACGAGTTGTAGGTCGTAGGTTCGAACCCAGACAGGCGCTTTACTTTATGTAAATTATTTCATCACCACTGCTCTCGAAACGGTGAAGGAAAACATCGTGAGGAAACCGGCATGTCCTAGAACAACAAAATTCGAAGACATGTGACATCTACCAACCCGCACCGGGCCCGCTTGGTGGATAACGACCCCTCTCACAGAGAGGAGGCCGAATATGTGTTTCAAATTGATGTCTCCATGTATGGAAGCCTTGACCCCTCCCGCTCTGGGTGGAGCGGAAGGGAGTGTCGGACTCTTACTGACTAAAACCCACCCGTGTTCCTTCCTTAGCCCTTTATGTTCCAGGGCAGCGGTAACCCTTTCGGACGATCCCGCTACCCTGGCAGGCTTCGGCCCTATCGGGCCCCGTCACTCGTGCTGACATCTCTTTGAGGTCTCTTTGAGGCATGGAAGCCCTAATAGACAGTCTTGCCTTGTTCTGCACACTGCCTAACTATTACAGGTCACGTCGCAGTGCTTCCACTGCAACGCTGAATGTGGTGATAACGTTGTACGTACTTGTAAATGTTTTATTATAGGATGCATCTTTTCTATTGCTAGTACTTGAGAAGTACTAAAACGTACGTGTTATATACTATTGAGGAGGTGTGAAGTTTTGTTGTACTTTAATTTTCATCTTATTCTGCGGTAGTCTGCAGCCGGTAATATGCAGTAGAAGATATTTTTTGAAGTGATGGTTTTATTCTCGCGAAAATTCTCTATTATATTTGTATTTTTTTCAAGCAGCTGTAATCGACCTCGTAACATATTTATCTAACTATAAGGTTGAATATCACTTGTACGTCATACAACGGCAAGGTGTATTTGTCTATGTGCCAATTAGATAGTTTAAACTCTAATTAAAGGACATGTCCAAAAATGTTTTTTTATTATTCAATAATTCTAACAAGGATAAATTAAATATATTTGGATAGACATCCCAAAAACTAGTGGTTCTAACTTTATCATACATTTTAAAGGCCCTCAATTTTGAGGAAATGATTTATTATTTTAGTATGAATTTACTCCTAAAACGAACAAACCTTTCTAATTGTCTAGGATAATAAAGTGAACACACCCCAAAAAATAATAATCTTGTCAAAATTGACACATGGTACTGTCATTACTGTCAATCAAAGTTAGATTTGCGAGTTTATCAATGTGAACGAAACGAATCTAATCAGATTATTTATTTACCTCTATAATAATCTATACTAATAATAAAGCGGAAAAGTTTGTTTGTTTGTCAGATTATATTTTTAGTGTGGCGTATTAGACGGATGAGGCCTGCCTGACGGTCAACACTCTCATATTTAGACATCTGTCATCTGTCGTATTTAGACATTGTCAAAGTGTGTGGGAGGTTTAATTTGGGCTGCCATAACGAATAAATTATATGTACTATCATTAAATACTTTATAATTTTTCTCTGAAATGTCTAAAAATATAATTTCAGTGGTTCCAAGTTCCATATTTTTGTAGCTTTTATTTGGATGTAGTTTGGATCTTGTTAGATTTTTCTCGGAATAAAAAACCAACGTCCATACAAAAAGCGGACATCTCCTTTCAATGTTGTGGGAATAGCTGTCAAAAGTGATAAGTAAAGTGGTTATCCATCCAAAGGTTATCTTTAAACGATCGCTTTCAACGATAAAACCGTCCATTGTGTCGCCCTTTGTAAAATTTCTACATTTATATCTGTAATATTTATGGTGTACAAAAAACAGAGTATTCTATTCTATAAGGCAATGAATGATGAGTAATATACCATGCTTTACCACTTAAGATACCACTTAATTATATGTGTAGGTATATTTAATATTTTAGTTTTAGACCGCACACATTCATATTTTTCTCTTCTTGTTCTCATACACTATTGTCTACATTTCTTTTTTACTTCTCCTTTCGCAGGTCTGCTGGAAGAAATTTCTTAAGAAATAAGCAGTACTCAAATCGTAATTATGTCATATCCCTATGTATTTTACTGTGTGTACATAAATATTAAAATAAATTAATTAATAAGAATAGTAATAATTAGTCGACTATACAAAAAATCTAAAAACAAACAAAACAGGAGTCTCAGAATAATTTACATAAATAATTATGTCTTCTCTGAGTAACTCAAATCTAGTAACGAATTATCAGTTTTCATTTCTGAAATAATAGAAGCATTTTTCCTGATACAAAAAATGTCATATTATGTATCTAGCCTGTCTGAAACCTAGTAAACATGTGAGATAGGCGTTTCGACTTTCTCGGTATTATCGGCATTATTTGGGTCACAGTGATAATAATTTTTATAAATTTTCTCTCCACTGTAGGTAGGTGTGTGTGTTTGACTATAAAATAGATAGCATTGTCACGCGGACTTCAGTTGTAAACTCACCATGCAGAAATGACTAGGTTTCAGACAGGCTAGATACATAATATGACATTTTTTGTATCAGGAAAAATGCTTCTATTATGTAGTCTGAGCCTGTCCGAAACCTAGTAAACATGTGAGATGTGTTTATTATCGCATGGTGGGGAGAAAATCAACTGTGACCCTATTAGTACAGATATAGAATGTATCAATAAGTATAGTGTAGTCTGAATCAGAGATTAGTAAATCATTTATTAATCAATAATTATATAAATCACAATCAAATAGGTTGAAATAATTACCACATGAATTATAATCAAACCGGTTTAAAAGAAGATGCCACTGAGCTGGTATCCCTTATAGGTTGAGCGAGTGGACGCCTGTAGAATTGTAGAAGAGTGTTCAAGGACGCCCAGTTTCCTCGGGCGAGGATTTCTTCGACAGGACACTCTTCTAACCAATTTAGTGAAGCGACTGCTGAGCGCGTGGATCCAGGTGCTTCATGAATGCCAGCTGCACGCAACACCGTGCGCACCCAGCCGCCGATGACGGTGCGGCTCGCTGCACGTGGGGCACCACGTGTTGTGATAAATAGACTAGGTGTGTTGTCAGCTTGCGCCCGCCGTGAAGCAGACAACTCCAGCAATCTTCTTAGCCAGTGGATCACGTCAATGTTTAAATGAGGACCAACTGACAGCTGCCAGCCCGACTGTCTGTGAGTCAGCGAGTCGGTTTTGGACCCAAACACTGGCCAGAATGTAATATGGTCGTCTTGGTCAACCATGTGATCCGCAGTGATCGAGAGCAGCGTCAGGTCATGGATGCGTCTTCCAGAAGCTAAGAGTAACAGCGTGGCGCACCTTCTGGAAACATCAAACAGACTATCCACCTGCGGACTATTACTAATAAGCCAATCTACCACTAGCTGAGGGTTCCAGATGGGTGGCTTATTGATAATAGTCTTTGCACAGGTTTCATTAGCGACACCCTTGAGTGCTTGTCGCACTAATGGATGTGAGCTTAAGCTATTGGCATCTTGTGGTCTACAGAAGTTAGCTACCACTGATTTGTGCACGAGAATAGTCCTGTAGCTAAGGCCCAGTGTTTTATGTAAATAAATTAAATACCTCGCGATGCCGTCTGGACCTGGATTTTTGGGCTCGGTTTTTACTGATTGACACCAAGTAACCCATTTCAGCCATGATTGCTTATATGTCCTCAAGGTGGATGGCCTCCAGCTGGACTCAATCAACGATCTTTGTGATGATGACCAGCCACGTAATAAGTCGTCCCACCCCGTATCAGCCATACCTCCAACGCAAGACGGTCCACTTGAGGAGGTGGACGGCCCGTGGTTGAATCTATCAACACCCTGTGTAGGTTGCGAATGGTGAGGGGCGGGCACAGAGCTCTCGTCTTGAGGTCCGCTCGCCAAAACACGTTCAGCCACCGGGGACACACAACCATGTACTTCCCCCTCGCATGGTTGAGAGCAAACAGTACCTGGTGCATGAGACATGGTGGTGGAAACACCCATGCCAGTTTGTACGACCAACTCCTGCTGAACGCGTCGTGATACACTGCCATCGGATCCCTGAGGTCCCTCGATGCGTAGCGGGGAACTACGTGGGCAGTTTGCGATGCAAATAGATCCATTACTGGGGTTCCCCATTTGCGAAATATGACTTCGCAAGCTTCGGGAAGTAGATGCCACTCGGGAAGCTCTTTGAACCTTGACAGACTGTCTGCCACAGAGTTCAGAGGGCCTGGAATGTAACTTGTTACCAGATGGATTTTGTAGGTTATTAGGTAACTGTAAATAGTCTTGGCGATACTTAACAAAGGTTCGGAGCGAGTCCCACCCTGGTTTCGGAGATAAGCAAGAGCCGTCCGATTGTCGCTCTGCACGAGAACTGTCTTGCCGGCGAACAGTTGAGCTTTGTTCTGTAGGACAAACAAAATAACCAGGAGTTCCTTCCTGTTGGCTCGAAGCGAGGTTTCTTGACGTAGCCACTGGCCCTGCAAGAAAGCTCCGTCTACATAAGCTCCCCAACCGAGATCCGACGCATCCGTCACTACAAAGTGAGACGGTGGTTGGGGCCAAATTTTGCTCCCCTCTCGAAAATGGACCCTCCACCAGACAAGGTCTGCTCGAGCTTGAGGAGTTGGTGCTACCAAGGCTTCCTCGCGGACTGCTCTCTGCATGAGTACTAGGACACCGCGGAAGTTTATTCTGCCGTATGGAACTATGAAGCTGGCGAAGTTTAACCAACCTACTACCTTTTGGAGTTCCAACGGGGACCAGACTGGTTTGACGAGCAACCCCTCTATACAGCAATCCAGACTCTGAAGCTTTTTCTCTGGCAAAGTCTTGAGATTCGTCCTCGTGCTCCACTCGATACCTAGAAATTTGAGATTCTGAACTGGCCTCGACGACGATTTCTCGTTGTTTATTTTCCAGCCCAGTTCGTGGAGCAGGGCCTTGGCAAGGCGTGCATGTCCCTGGAGCTTGCGCCGGGACTGGTTTACCAACAAGAAGTCGTCGAGATAGACGAGAACCCTTACTCCTCTTAGCCGCAACTGGTGGGCTACCCAATTTGAGAGTGTAGCGAATGTTCTCGGTGCACTTGCTAGGCCAAACGGCAGACAGGTCATCTGCCACACGACTTGGGTTTTGAAAGGCGCCTGAATGTCTGGCGCTACAAACCTTAGGAAACGGCGATGTGACTCGGCGATCGGCACATGAAAGTAGGCCTGGCTCAAGTCGATTTTCATCATCCAGTCGTTGGGTTGAAGAAAACCTGGTATCTTGAACATATTGACTAGACGGAACTTTGTTGAGCTCAAGTACCTGTTGATTGCCTTCAGATTGAGCACTGGGCGGTTCGAGCCGTCTTGCTTCGGTACCAAGAATAGGTGAGATTCGAAACCGGCATTGTCTGGAGCGGGCTCGATCACACCCTGTGCTGCCATCTTTTGAATCTCGTGCCGCATCGCCAGTGAGTTGTCGACTGGAAATTGGCTGTGCGTGGCAAATCTCCTCAGCGGAGGCTTTAAAATGAAAGGGAGTCGGTATCCCTGAATTACCTTTAAAATGTGAGGGGGAGCGCGCTTGGTCCTCCACGCAGCTAGGAAACGACGAAGCCGACCCCCTCTGAAGGAGTCATTGTCGTCGGCGGGAGCGGCCATCGTCCTGGCGGCGCTGCTGCTGGCGGTTGCGCTGCCCATCCGATCGCTTCCCAGCTGGGGGTGCCCTGGATCTAGTGGCCGGTGCAGGGGCGTGCGGCCTGTTGAATGTGGAAGTGGAGCTTGAGCCACGAAAATTCTGCGCCATTGGAAGCTGAGTCCGGTGTGGCGAAGCCTGCCTACCCTCAGCGGGTAAGTTCGGCCGGCGGAATATCTTCGAACCCCCTCCAAACCGGTTGAGCGTCTCGGTGAATGCTGCTCGGTTGAACAGACAGTCGCGGCTCGGCGGGACACGTTTAAGAGCGGCTTTGTTGTACTTGTCCCGAACGCCGCTGAGCACCGCATCACGACGCTGTTCTAGTATGCTGGCCCTTCTACCACACACAACCTGTAACAGATCTTTAGAAACTTCTGAGAACAAACTGCCGCTTGCAAAAGCTTCTGAAAGCGTGGTGTGCAAAGAAGCTGGAGCGTCCTTTATTGCAAGAATATTCCTAATAGCTATTTGCACAGCTTCACGTTGAGCCAAGAGCATGTTCGTAATAGCGGCAAAAGATTGGTCAAGAGATCTCAAAAAGTAAGGTTTATGTTCGAACGGGGCTAATTCTTCATTTAAATCTAAATGTGTAAAAGCGGGGGTAGCCAGATATTTTTTCTGAGTCTCAACATAACGAATATTTGTCCATTCAGAATCATCGAAATGTTGTAACTTTGTGACTGCATCAAGACGCGTCTTATCAGCCTTTTTAATAGATTCAGCCAACGTGGTTTCCAAATCTTCTAGCTCAGGCGCCAATGGTGGGGCCGGAGGCATAAGATCGGACAGGGCGTCCGAGTCATTAATCTGCCGACCCTGTTGCGTGGGACTAAAAAACCCAAGCGCCGCTGGAGCGGATAAACCAGGTGGCTGCACATGCGAAAGTAACAATTTAATTGAAGTTAACTCACGGTTCATCTGTTCAAACCTCTCGTCAAGGACATCCTTGCTGCGCGAAGCGGAACGCGGTACGTTCGGCGGTATGTCGGGTGATCGCAACGTCTGCGATGGGCCCGGCAACGGTGGTGTCTGCAGCAACGATGGCAAATCAAGCATGACCTGCGCCGACGTGCTTGAGGCCCCGACACTCACGTTCGCCTGCCCCGCGTCGCGCCGCGGCGTTTTGGGCGGCGGCAAAGACTCGTCCGAATCGGAAATATCTTCATCCTGGAGGCAGAGCCGCCGAGAACCGTGACTACGCTTAGCCATTTTTGCCGATGTGAACGCGACGAAGTCGAAAAACCAACTGAAGTCCGCGTGACAATGCTATCTATTTTATAGTCAAACACACACACCTACCTACAGTGGAGAGAAAATTTATAAAAATTATTATCACTGTGACCCAAATAATGCCGATAATACCGAGAAAGTCGAAACGCCTATCTCACATGTTTACTAGGTTTCGGACAGGCTCAGACTACATAATACATCTATTTTACATAACAAAGTCATTGCTATCCAGACTACACTGCAACTCTAACCACGTTCGTTGTTTATCAAAAACTATAATTCTAAGTCCCCTCACCTTCGAAATATTTTGCACATGAAAATGGTTCACCGCACTTTGTATTGCGGTAATCCTTGTGTCGAGTGTACGTACAGTCAAACGAAGAGATTGGTATATACACACACACTACATTTATACACACATAATATTACATTTATATCTGTAATTTATGTGTGAATGTGGAAGTAATAGAGGGAATGGAACGTAAGTGAAGAACTGAGTGAGTGAGTGAGTGAGAGAACGAGGGAGTCGAAAAGAACGAATATGGCTACGGTATGTAAGGAAGACATAGAATACGGTGTTGAAAATCTTTTGTATTTTCAAAAATACATAAAATAGATGTTCGTCTAAACATAAAGGTGATTTTTGTTGGTACTGGAACCTCAAACACTTCATTTACATACACCATTAAATGATAAATATCTGTCGATCTATTTAATGCCATTGTTTAACCCACGTCAAAGGTTCCATCGAAAATCTTCAGAAAAACCGAAGAGCAAAAAATATAATGAGACTGATCCAATCGGAGTGACAGAAGCAGAGCGTCAACCTATAATTATTTAGGTAGGAATATAAATCGATTTCTATTAGATACGTCACGATGACAAAGTCAAAGTAAGTCATTTATACCCAATTAAGCACATAAAAGGCACTCTTGAACGTCAAAATTTACAAGAAAATAGAATTAACTCTAGTTACCCAGTGGAATGATAGAGAGAGAAAATTTTGTCCGTAATCGTGCAATTTCAAACTTTACTTTTAAATAAAGTTGTGGGTGCGCTGAGTAGTCGAGTCTGTGACAATATGTTTTGTTTTGGCTTGTACAAGTAATTTGTTTATTTATGTTTACGATTAAACAAATTGCAATAAAAAAATAGTTTTGTAATAACATAAAATAAAAATTACACAGTATTATATAATGGCAGTGTACAGTAAAAATGAATATTTTGGCCTGTATACCTAACTCTTTTGTTGACAGTACTGTGTTAGATATGACATGACGTCATAGAACGTTCACACTGAGTGGTTTGAAGAGGATTACAGTAACTGGTCAAAAGAGGCTGCTGGAATATTATCTCAATAGCAATACAAGAAGTAGGTTTTGGGTATATGTATATAATTCGGTGAATGCAAAGAATTTTTGACAGTTTTTGTGGATAGTTTTGGTGCTGGCATGTCGAGATGTTATTATTTGGTTGGCATGATACAGTTGGTGAAAAAGGAATCTATATACTAATCATAAAGCCGAAGAGTTTGTTTGTTTGAACGCGCTAATCTCTAGAACACAGTAGAATTTGAAAAAAAAACCATTTAATAGCCCAATTCTTGAGGAAGGCTTTAGTTTATTTAACATCACGTTAGGTCTCCCTTAGGAGCCGAGCAAAAAGAAAAAAGACAAAAAAAAAACGCTAAGCAAAAATGAAGTATAGCTCGGACGGGCGATGCAATGTGATGGGTTGGGTCGAGGGAACAAGTAATGTCACGCAGAAGAAGTCGCGAGCAGAAGCTAGTGATTAATATAAATAAAAATCTTATGTTTCAGACAATGTCCGTTGATTGGTTAGTATACAAAATAAAACTTAGAACTAGAGTTAGTACTTATATCTAGCCAGAAAAATAGTTTTGTGTAATTAGGTACCTACGCCCCACAGGCATGTAGGCATATCCAATGTCCCAGTATGGGGCTATCCCACCTGTCCGCTTTGGTTTTCAGGATGCTGTTGGGACTGGCGCGTACTCGGTGTATGATGAAGGCGCATCGCCTGCGCATTATTGCGTGAAAACCATCAATTGCCGCCTCCGCGAACATGCTAGTTGTATTAGAATCGCACAACTCGAGGGCCAAAACAAGTGATAATCGCTTTCAAAGCTTTTCGTATTTCTACAACGGCTTTCAACAGGTTTGATATAAGCTTTCCGGTAGGTTATGTCAACTAATACATTTTTGACTTTTCCATCATGAAAATCAAAAGTCATTTATACAAATAATTAGGCTGAGAATCAGGTGTTTTTGAACTCCAAATTACATAAGACGGTCCTTCAAAATGCTTGCCCTTCACCACTTTCTAGTGCTTTCGCTGGGAAAAAGATGACGCAACAAACTCCCCAGCAGAATCCCCATTGTTAATCGCTGATAGAATGTCACTTTGTTTCCTCTGATCGTTACTAAATATACTATCATTAAGGGTAATTACATGAGGAAGATGCCTCGCTCAGCGAGCTATGGAACGAGCTATGCTTGGAGTCTCTCTGAGGGATCGAATCTGCAACGAGGTGAACCAAAGTGGTCGACATAGCTCACAGAATAAGCAAGCTAAAGTGGCAATGGGCCGGCCATATTAGCCGTAGAACCGATGACCGTTGGGGTAGTCATGTTCTTTTGTGGAGACCGCGAATCGGTAAACGTAAGGTAGGACACCCTTAGGCTAGGTGGAGCGATGATCTTCTCAGGGTGGCTGGTAGCAGCTGGATGAAAGTGGATGAAAGAAAGAAAGAAGAAAGAAAAAAGTTTATTTGGACACAGTTCGTGAAACACAAAATACAAAAATAATAAAATAATGTTTCAGACAACAATAATGTGTGCCTCACGGCTGCGCCAAAAAGGTTCATTTCAGCATTAATGCCAGACAGATGCTGTCTGACGCTGGTTTTCTAATGAACCTTTAGGGAAAAGTGACGGGGAGCACACACAGTCTCAACATACCTAATACATACCCACTTATAAATAAATAAATAAACTAGTAATCACGTACAATATCATTACAAATAAAACTAAGAGAAAAAAAAAGAACCAAAAACAAAACAACCAAGTCTCAGCAAAACCTGTTAGGAGAGGTTTATGTCCAGCAGTGGACTGCTATAGGCTGATGATGATGATACCTCACTGCGATACCTCGCGATCGCGGTTTAGCTCGCTACCTCGATGTCAGCTCCATGTAAAACAAATCCATGCTAATAGAGACCCACGCACATGCCAGCCATCGAGGTAAACCCCCAAGCAGCCCGCGATATATCGCAGTGAGGTATCCTTCGGCATGTGCGTGTGTGTCTATTCGAATGCATTTGTTTTACATGGAGGTGACATCGAGGTAGCGACATCTTCATCGACATCAGCTCTGTATAAATGTTTAAAAAACCAAATTTTGTTTATAGATGTTTGCATAAAATTCACATAGGTATTTTTTTTCACAATCAAGAAAATTCTCATACTTTACGTTCTCTGACGAACACAGTATTACTTCCCACAATATAACATCCTTCAGAATCAAAGCCTAATAATGCACACAAGTATTTTATGCTACCCTGGTAAGTCCCTGTAACTTATGAGTTGTCTCCCTTGCGACACAGCTGGGCTTCAAACGATGTACGTACCTCTACAGTGTATCTTTTTTTGCTTGTCACATTTGGTAACCAAATAACGCAAACTAAAATTTTGATTTTCAGAAAATAAATGTGTTTAAATGAATAATTCGAAGTTTGCATGATGTAATTTGTATAGATTTTGTTTTTTTATAACTATGGTGGCCAAGGTGAGGCCAAAGAAACCAGGGCCGTTCAAATGCGAGTATAGTTGACGATATCGTCAAAGTCGCGGAAAACACGCACGGAACCGGGAAGTATGAAGAAAGAGAAGGTTTATACCCGCAGTGGGTGAAATGAAGATGATTATGATACTTACACCACACCACTCACATCTAAACTAAAATGTGTTATTGATGCGAAAATTCATGATTTTTGTACCGTGTTTGTTTACCAAAAAGACATGTAAGGAAAAACACACCGTATATGAAAGGACGGTGGGTATATGAATAATATAATCAACTTTCCACGGGACCGTGTTAATGTGGGATTTTTACTTAGCCACATGAGTTATGTATGTAACTTCGTGAATTTCTGGGATGTTTTTTGGCTGTGCTCGGGTCAGTTAGAAAGGCCAGTCTTTTCACGGCTTTTAACGCACGAACATCGTTGTATTTCGTTCACTCGAGTCACCTTTATGTCTCCATTCAATAAGTGTATATTAGAGGCGAAACTCTCTTCGTGTAAACAAACCTTTAATTATATGTTTTACAAACAAGATGGACAGTTAGGCAAAATAATATATGACGGAGAAGGTATGTCTGTCTCTTGTTAACATCAGGCATATTTTAATTACTATGGGCGTACTATGGGTAGTATTAGTTATTGCACAATAGAAAAACGGTTTGCAGTTCAAATCAGATTACAATTCACGAACAAATCAGTCACACTAGCGAATCACACACTGTCGGTACACATTTAACGATACGGAACGCGACAGTTTCTATCCACATGTTGTTCGTACGATGTCCAATATTTCTATCATCTCGAGAGCTCTGCTCACACCGTTCTTGTAGCTCTCCGTCCATCCCCACGAATTCAGGCTAGACTCTGTCTAGCGCCACGAGATGGCGCTAGCGTTCCGAATAGTATATTATACAAGTTCAAAACATTACTGAACCCACAAAAACTCTATACGACTAATGAGTCGTACCGTGGAAATGTTGAGATAACCAGAGCTCCCATTTTTTATTCAGAGGAATGCCTCTAAATAAAAAATGAGCGCTCTGGTTATCTCAACATTTCCAGAACTGATTGGTTAAAATCTAGGACAATATAAAAATAGGCTTATTTAGACGATAAATAAAAACGATAATACATTTATTATCAACTAGCTGCGCCCCGCGGTTTCAACTGCATAAGTTTCGATCCGTGGGAAAATCGGAATAAAAATTATCCATATAAACTATACGTGTGCCAAATTTCATTCAAATCCTTTTTGTCGTTTTTGCGTGAAAGAGTTACAAACATCCATCCATCCATCATACAAACTTTCGCGTTTTTAATATTAGTAGGATATACGACGGCATGGTTGGCGCAGTGGTTAAGCGATTGACTGCTGCGCTGCGTGTCGCAGGTTCGATTCCCGCACGGAACAAATATTTGTATGGCCTACAAGTAGTTGTTCCGGGTCTGGCTGTTAGTGTATGTGAGTTTAAATGTTAGTAAACGCACCCACGATACAGGAGAAATTCCTAGTGTGGGGCAACGTTTTTAAAAAAGACAAGAAAAAGACATTATATAAAGTCCCAGACTGATTAACCAAATAAGCAAATTTTCGAGAAGATAAATTCAGATCACATTAGTTCTAATATTTGTCTCGGAAAAAGTGCAGAGAACTAGAGAGCTTGATATTCAAACTTACGCAGTCGAACATAAAGTAAATGGATGATTGTGGTACCGAGGTACTGCAAGTCAAAGAAGCAGACACTAGCTAGTTCTACATCACTGAGAATATTCTATCAAAGTTAGTCTCAAAACTTGTTCGGTTTTAGGATGATTTTAAGACAAGACTAAGAAATAATGGCTTGTGTCGAAAGTTTTTATAGTCTAGGTTTGAGTCATTGCGTCTCTGATGAAGTTATCGTTATAAATGCATCAGCACTTCTGAATAAAAGGCATTTATTCATACTGTTCACAGACACAGTTTGGTTAATTAGCCATTTTTTGGGGCTCGGTGACATATTGGCAAAATATTTTTGGAACGAAGTTCCTTATCACGCGTTGCGAAAGGGGGCTAGACGAAAAAATTAAGACCAAAAGTTGGAACGACACTTTTTGCTATAGTTGTAAGCCGTGCGGCGTGCGCGTGTTTCTCTGTCTCTCTCTCTCTTATAGAAAGCAAGCCAGTTTTTTTTTGTGTTTTTTTATTAATAATAAAAAAAATATTATTATAACTTAAAAAAAAAGACATGACACATGTGACATCAGATCAGACAGAAGACATGTGACATCTACCAACCCACACTCCCTTTCACCCGGAGGAGTATGTCCAGCAGTGGGAACAGTACAGGCTGATTATGCTATGTTTCTTTTCGTATTTATATGACACTAGTTCTAGCCCACGGCTTTGCCAGCGTTTAGGTTGGAAATTATTCCACGGGAACGTATTACCAGGATAAAAAGTATCCTATGTCCTAACTCAGATCATGGTCTACCTGTGTGCCAAACTTCATCAAAATTCGTTCAACCGTGAAAAGGTAACAGACAGACTACTTTCTCATTTATAATATCAGTAGGTATATAAAAGTATGGATGTCAAGTCTGTTCATTTGAATTAAATCAAACTTACAATCAGATTTAAAATTGGTTCCTTCCAGTTCAAATCGAAACTTTGTACATTCAAGAGTGTCTAATCTATACTTGGCCCAGTTCCAAATTCTACGCGCTCTTTCGTCAAAACCGCGGAGCGAAAACTTAAAACAATGAATCTTTGTCGAGACCTTCATCAAAAGTACGACTACTAGTAGCGATTTCAAATGGTTTGTAAAGGGCGCGAAGGGCTCATTATTAACATCTAGAATTGAGAGTTTATTTTAGGAAAAGAAATGAATGAAAAAAGAAATGAAAACCTACACCCTAAATTGCGTAACACACGATCAATCGGAATCTGAATCATTTTGAAGCAAATTGCTAATCCATTGCTTCATAAGTTCGAAAAATTTGTCTCCTCAACACGTAATAACGCAATGAAAGTTGTTGAACTGTCAAAATGAAACCGATTCCGATTGATCGTGTGTTACGCAATTATGGTGCTGATTGTAATGAAAATGATGCAACTTTTAGCGTTGTTTTCGCATGATTGCTAACATAGCAGTGAGCAGTGATGGCTCAGTGGTAACGGCCCTGACTTAAGAGTTATAAAATCCAGGCCAGAACCAAAAATTCGAAGACATGTGACATCCACCAATCTACACTGGGCCCACGTGGTAGATTACAGCCTACTCCCTCTGGAAGAGAGGAAGCCTGTGTCCCAGCAGTTGGACTACAGGCTAAATTAGGAATATACATGTTGCAATCAAGTCGTACCCGGTACGCCAGCACTCAAACTCAAACTCAAATCATTTATTTCAATTAAACCATTTACAGGCACTTTTTAATTGTAAAATTAAATAGTCGGTCAGTTAGTCAGAAAGTTGAAGCTAGTTGCCCATTCCAAAACGGAAATCTCTATGGTGAAGAACGAGCAAGAAACTCCACGGACACCATCTGGTGGCGCTCGACAGAGTCTAGCCTGACGTTCGTGCGAGTGGACGAGAGCCCTGGCGAGCAGGGTGGTGGGCTCTTGATCATTGTACATCGTACGTACAACATGTGCTGAGAAACTGTCTCGGAATCTCGTGTAATTGTGTCGTGTACCTACAGTGTGTGATTCGCTAGTGTGATTAATTAGGTCGTGAAATTATAATTATGATTTGAACTGCAAACGGTTTTTTATTGCGCAATAACCAACACTAGCCACAGTATACCCACAGCAGTTAAAATATGGCTGATGATAACGAGATAGACATACCTTTTCCATCATTCATATTGGACTTTTCATAATGCAATTCACTGCCATCAGTTACATGCGTCACCGTATCGTGTTGTATACTAATACTTAGTTTTAAAGACAATGTTACTAACCCTATATGAGTCTTTGTTCGAAATATTTTTTTTAATTAGATTTGATTTGATCTACGTACAGGAAAGAAAACTTTACACTACCAGAAGGCATACTTGATTGATTATTACCCCGAATAATCAGTCCCAGCGTAATCGTGCCTTCAGAAAAATCAATCACAGCTTGAACTATTCTCATTCATTTCGAGAGAAGAAGAACGGCAACATGTGAAACAGACCTAACGCCTACGATGTTCGGTGGGCGAGTTTCCAAGGATTTCAGTTGTGCGAAGTAAGCGAGCCCGAGTCAGCAGGGATTCAATTTGACTTTGGTTTAGTTTTGTGCAACGTTGTCAGTTATTGTAGTAGGTACTAGAGGCTGCTGTTACTCATTAGGGAAATCAACATTGTAATTAGCCCTTAATAATTTGGGAATTTGAGCAAATACTTTCGTAACGTACTTACTAATATAATCATGCAAAATACTGGTATTTAGCTGTATCAGGTTAGACTAGAAGCCGATCCTAACATAGTTGGGAAAAGGCTAGAAAGGTAATGATGAGGTCAGCTGATGTCTCAGGGAAATCTCACCGGAATATACAATCAGCCGAATGGTTATGGTTAATTTATGGTGACAGACTCATACAAGGTAAAATTGAATTAACTGAAATCCTCCTCCATAGGTGATGATGATGACTTACTAATTTGTTATCAATAAGTACTCATACATACGAGAAGTCCATATAAAATAGTGGTATTCAGCTGCATCCGGTTACACTGGAAGCTGATCTAGGCTAGGCAGATGATGATGAAATACGAGCGACACGCGTGAACGGTAGAGGTAACTGCCGGTCGAATACGTAAAAAATCTCACCGTGAAAACTCAAGTGAAGTGAGCTTGATGTGAGTTGTCAGTAGTTTCAATCCCTAGCATTATTTGGACTGACAGCTCACTCCACGCTCACTTCACCTAAGTTTTCACGGTGAGATGGTTACAGAATCGCACTAGGTACTGCACCCGTTAACACCTTTCAGCACCAGTCGACGGATGCAGTAGCTTCTGCCGTTGATGCGCCACTCGCGTGTATGTACACTAAGCAGTACGGTGCAGCAAAGGGTAGTTGTTACAAAGTTACTGGAATCACCGAAAAGGTCGGAATAAAAGTGACACTGGCTGATGACAGTCACTCTAGCAGAGCGTTGCATCGCTGGTTGCATGGCGGCTGTCTTCTCATGGCGGAGATGATGTCAGGGTAGCCGCTGTCGTAGCACGTCCCAGACGAAATGCTATATTTTTTGGAGTCAATAATAATAATTCGTCATCAGTAATAACTTTACGCAAAATGCAGAAAAAAGCCCTCTTATACAAAAACTAAACAAAATGCAAGATTCGATAAAATTACACACATTGTCTTCATATCGCATTTTATTAATTGAATGAATGAATGAATTAATGCTTTATTCACTTAAAAATTCTATAACGCTAGGTACATTGCCCCACAAATCTGCTTACGCAGTTTAACTGTGAGATCGTTGAGTCTGTCTTACAGTAAACTTAATATCAGGTACATCTATAACCTATATATTTGTATACTTAATACATTCACTTACCTACATAGAGTTTAATAAATATATTTTTAGTTTACGTGCGAATTTTAATTTATTAGTTTCTTGTCTGACGTCAGCAAGCAAAGACTTAGTGTTCAATAAATAGGGAACGCGTTTTATTAAGGTTTTGTCGCCATAGTAATTACTAACTCTGGGTACATCATAAATTAACCTGCTGTCATCGACCTGGTAATTGTACAAAAGAATTCCAAATGAGGCCTCTACCATGTAGATATCCAGCTACTTACCAACCTACTCGTTGGTACACCTGCACTCTCGTTCTTGTATTACTAGATCATTCATCTATGTTAAGGCAAACACTGACTAATGCACTTCCCTTGTCGCGGTCCCATCGCTCAATCTCCTCTTCAATTTGTCCAATTTGGAAGTCGCTACACGCATGCTTGGTGGTCTGTCATATCGCCGTAAAAGGTTTTGTCGAAAGATTGATATATTTATTTATTGGGGTATTTTCCTACGTGCAGTTAACAGTTAAATTTGGAATAATATTTGTTGAAAATAATTTTGGTATCGTTGCAGCCAGTAATTGTATTGTTGGTTTTTATCACAGAACAGAGTAAAGAGGTTTTTGTTGTTTTACTTTATAGTAATATTGTTTGCGTTTTTTTTTTTCAAAAGACTTAAAAGCTTGTAGTTTTTCTATCAGAAAATGGCATGTTACTTTTGACTTCGTGGATAGTAAGATTGGGGATTAGGTAAGTATCTACATTAAAATTTTATTTATGTTTCAAATTGACGTTATTTTAAGTTAAACAAATATCAACTTTATTTTTAAAGGTAATTAAGTTGATTTCAGAGTGACTAGCACTATTGAAAAAGTGATAAAAATGTTTGAAGTTGTAGCGTAAACTGAACTTTATTGTGTAGGAATTAAAGTTATTTTTCCATAAACTCATTATTTGTTTACATTTTTGTCGATTATGTCGCGATATTAGATTACCCACTGCTAGTTTCAATTTTTTTAAACCATTGAATATAGAAACTGAGACAAAAAAAAATTTCAATGGTGTCATGAGTCTTTGGGCTGATTTTTCCAACGCCAGATAATTTTATCGGAGGAATAATTTTGAATTTTTGACAGTTCTTCAATACAAAACCTGCCAGACGTCAATTTTAGTCCACGAATAAAAATGATCTGTTGATTGAAAAATCAGCCCTTATTAATCATTGTTTATGATTCAAAATATTCTTATTGCGTGCTTAGATTATAATCCAATTGATCGTTATTGCTCATCGTCTGTAATCCGACTTTCATTCAAATCGGTATCAGCTTGAAAATTCACAAATAGCCCTCGGTTTAATAGCAAAAAATTATAAATATACGCGTAATATTAATTGGAGTGGATACGCGAGGGAATCGAGAGAATTGTTGCGAGTTACATTCTTTTATTAAAACACGTACATTTTTAATTATTTCAGTGGCAACACTGACGAGTGGGCTGAGATATATGAGCCGCGGAGTTTATGTTATGTTATTAATTAATTATTCCTGTTTTCATTGTTGCTTTGTACCGCACAAAGGAAGGGAAGAACAAGTAGAAACCTAATATTATGCTTTCTCAAAATAAAGTCCATTATTCACTTCAGCAAAAAAAAAAGTTAATCAGTGGCTATTCATTATCCACCAACTCGCACTGGGTCCGCATGGTGGATTTTATACATATGTTAGAACAAAGTAAAAAAATTAAAATTAAGAAACGATAAGATTAAAAATAAGTCCTGGCAGTTAAGAGATGACCAGTCTCCACCGACGCGACGGCGACCGTTCACGAACATAACACGTCCAGCACAACCATTTTGTAGGGAACCGAATAAAAATGTTTGGTGGATGGATACTTAATTATTGGCTGCGTGTATAAATTACCTTAGTACCTAACTAATTTCTTCAATTAAATTCATTATCACAGGTTAATTTCTATGATTTCATTCCATGTAATAAATCTCTTGTTAAATCTGCCACAAATCATTTCATATGATTTATAGTTAAGACAATTACATAATGCTCAGGTTACTTACCAGATGATTTATTCATAGCGAGCAGGCTCAGGACGTCAAACTGACTGCATGGAACTTCACTAAAGAGGATAATACCTCTTTTGTTGTATATGCTAGAATAGAATAGAATATATTTATTTGCTTTAAAACATGTTACATTAAGGTCTTATAGATGGAATAATGATCTTACATGTTTTGCCAAGGACTAGCATACAAATATTTAAGCTCGTTACGTGTGAAAAATAAAAGAACACGTCATTTATTTGCTAAAATTATTATTCTAACATGTCTAATAAGTCTAGTGAGTTCTTAACAATAATAGGTAGGTACGTACAAAAAGGTAAAAAATAAACAAGGATAAGGTTGCTAGTAAAACCTACGTTCACAAGATATATTTATAAAAAGTGCAGGTATCGTTGATCTATTTGATAGAGTAGTTGCAGCTGTAAATAAAAAAAACGCCTTTTTATTTCCTATTATTAGAGATTATGAAAAAAGTTAATAAGTTCGTTGAAACGAGTTTATGCATACTCATATATGTAGAGTATAATAACTAATTAATGAATAAAAATAACAAAATTATATCCTAACTTAAGGCAAAAAACGGAACCCTTATATATTCGTCATGTCTGTCTGCCTGTCTGTCCGTCCGTATGTCACAGCCACTTTTTTCCGAAACTATAAGAGCTATACTGTTGAAACTTGGTAATTATATGTATTCTGTGAACCGCATTAAGATTTTCACACAAAAATAGAAAAAAAAAACAATAAATTTTGGGGATCCCCATACTTAGAACTGAAACTCAAAATATTTTTTTCATGAAACCCATACGTGTGGGGTATCTATGGATAGGTCTTCAAAAATGATATTGAGGTTTCTAATATCATTTTTCTAAACTGAATAGTTTGCGCGAGAGACCCTTCCAAAGTGGTAAAATGTATCTCCCCCCCCCCCTGTAACTTCTAAAATAAGAGAATGATAAAACTAAAAAAAATATATGATATACATTACCATGTAAACTTCCACCGAAAATTAGTTTGAACGAGATCTAGTAAGTAGTTTTTTTAATACGTCATAAATCGTAAACCGCAATTTACCTATCATTCAATCAACTCATGATTGATTTTTATAGATATTGGTACGGAACCCTTCGTGCGCGAGTCCGGCTCGCACTTGGCCGGTTTTTTTGTATGCGATCTCTAAATGTTATTAATGGCAACTTACTATAAGCACCTAAGTTTCCTATCTTTCTACTCTGCGTTCCAATTCTGACAATTTTATTTTATTTTGGCATAAAGATTTTGTTGGACAGCAACAATTTTATGATAAAAAGTCTGTGAACAAATCAGATATTTTTAATAGTGTGAGTTTAAGCCCAATTTATTCATAGCGTAAACTTCATTCTGTGTGGACTCAGGCGAGATTTATAAAAGTTACTTAGTACGTGCTTTGACTTAGTCATGTTCTCGTCTCAATATTGCACTTGTAGTTTGACATTTCAAAATCAAAAGTAATTTATTCAAACTAGACTGAGAAAAAAGAAAAAAAGAATTTTCTATCTATAATATGTATGTATTTACAAAAAAAAAATGTATATAAGTAGTTTATCAGCCATCTTGTTACCATAACACAAGCATTAGGTTGCTTAGCTTGGGACTAGACGGCGCTTTGTGAAATGTCCAGGGAAAAAAAAAAAAAGAAAGAGAAATGACGCAGCATTCCTCAGCAGCACAAATGTCTGTTATGCTAGAAGAATTTGATTCTGTCCTATTTGTGTGATGTGACTAGAATGACGTTTAGCTAGAGTACGTTCTATGTAACGTTTATAGATCGCGGCCTCTGAGACTAAAAGCTAGTCTTTACACATAATGGATTTTGAAACAAAACACAACGCAAGAACTCAAAGCTCGGATGGACAGTGTACTGAGCCTTTGTTCCTCCAGACAGTCATTACATTTACAAAATACGGTTACTCACTTTCAAATGTCAGAGAAGTCCATCCCTTTAAAACACCACATGTATAGTTTCAAAAGCAAATGGATGAAATAAGCGTCCCGTCCGAAGTGTTAAATTAAATTTACGATATGACAGGGAACCGGCTGTCTATTCCCGGCCAGAGAGCTATGGGAATACGCCAAAGTGCAAACATTTTCGTTCGAGACGCCTCCAAGTTTATATAGACGCCAGACGAATGATGTCAAAGAAAATGTGCCGAGTAGTTTTGTGAGGCTGATCTTGGATAGAAAGGGAAGATTCTGCTTTAGTTTGATGGTACAGAGAAGACTTGCTTATGTATAGGTAGTTATTATGACGAATAGCATGGCGTATGGCTTTTGTTTTACCGAAATATAAAAGCGAAAGGGGGATTTTCGCCGTGTGGCTGGTTGCTTACCAAATCAACTTACAAGCCGAATAGCCACCCCTTTTTTTACATTTACACAGGTCGATAAAACTACGAAACCTACTCTACTTTGGAACTTACGATTTTAGTCACCTGCGGCCTAGCGGAATTGTCATGTAGACAGTCGATTTTTGCCGTGCGGCTATATAGTCACCTTTGAAAAGCCCGCATTACATCCGCATGTGAAGCCTCATTTTACTTTTCGGATAAAATGAAATCTTTTCACAATACCTGCTTCATCATTATCCAACCCTCTGAAGGCATTACATATGGGCCAGCAAAACATAAAATTGCCAAAATAACAGCCCTTGATAAAACTGCTAATTAAGGGGCATCCGTCAAGGCAACCCTCGGCATTAATATAAAAGTTCCCAGCAAATATATGTATAATATCGAGAGCTTTATTGGTGTATTAATTTCTTTGTTGGTGTGTGTTTCAGTGCCTAATTATTTTATCATAATATCCGCGTATTGAATTTTGATCGACATACGTAAGACGGCGGTGTTTTACACTTGTATATGTGGAGCACATTTCAAACCCAGTAAAAAAAAAAAATTCCGGCCACATTGAAGGAATCACCTGTAAATTGTAAGTTACGTTACTTGTCTGTCATAAAAACATAAGTTACTAAAACACGTAAAACTACTTCACAATTACGACGCATTAAATAAAAAAAGTAGGTCTTCTAACAAAGTAAACTGTGGTTGGAATGTAAGTGATATTAAAATACATACTTGATGGTTTTTAATGAAACGGAAACTAAAACTCGTAAGTTAAATTAACGACTGGGAGAGCGAAAATTAAATTTTTGTGACGTCACTCTTTGAATTTCTTGAGTAATTGCAGATTGTACGGTGGACATCACAATCTAAAAATGATTTTGTTAATTTATTTACCTTTTGTAAAAAAAAAAAACTAACTAAGCGGTTCAGCTAAGTACTTTATATTATGGAAAGTAATTATTTTGGCAGCCTATTTTTGCCATTGATGTTACGAATTACAAATCTATGGACATGGATTCCCTTCCTCTTTTTGTGAAACTAGATAAGAAGAACTCCTCAAAAATCTGCTCTGCAAGACAGATTTTTTAAGTAATAAGCAAAACAACAAACGTCCATTTCAAAAAGCCAACCACACATAATGAGAGAACACGAGAAAAGACCCAGACATTGTCTTAACATTAAAATGCACGGAGCGAGATGAATACATCGCGTATTACCCACGGCCGTGGCTAAGATTAATCTCTACTTACTCAGCAAAGAACATGATACTTTTATTGTTCTCCTGGAGAACAACGCCATTGTTTTAGCACCCCCCCTCCCTCCCTTTATCAAATGCATTCGCAAACAAGAACAAATCCACGCACGCGACCTTAAGGGGGATACACACTGGCGTCGCATAATACATTTGTGTTACGTCATACATTAGCAGGGCTCGGAGAGTGTGCTGCATTATACATTTTTGTTTGATGCTCTTGCGTACGGTTGGAAGAAAGTGCAAAGGTTTCGGTTGTGTCTTTTCATGGTGACTATACAGTATGTACAATAAAGAGTATTCTATCTTCTATCTATCTATGTATTCAGATTCACGCAAAAAATGTATAATGTCATAGAGATTACAATAGGTAGAATACATTTTTGTAATAAAAATAAAATAAACATAATCAATCACGTAACGCGTTGTGGGTACCTACAATATTATGTACTGCGTGCCCTGTCAGATGCACGTTACAGGAACAGAAGGACGCCAGTGGTGGCGCCAAACCGGTATACGAATTCCGGTTCGAGTCCATTTAGATTGCCATCAACGCGCTATTCAAAATTCATTTATTTTTGTGAACACAGGGTACAATGATCTTATGTTTATATAGTATTTGGTCCAACCTATGTTCCGCCGACAAGCATACAAAATAGTGATGCTATGATCATAATCAAATTAATTGTAAAAATCTCTTAAACTCGCAATGCGAACAAATAAGAATTGTCGAAAGTTTAATAAAATAGTACAGAAAGATAAAACAATGTCAGCAATATTACAGTCGTCAAAATTAATGAAATTAAAATAGTCTAAATGTCCAAAAAAAATATAATACAATGTCAGCAGAGATTAAAATTAACAAAAATTACAATTGCATTATAATAAAATAAAATTAAATAATAACATAATAATAATTCCAAAATTATGATTAATTAAATTTGTCATTCAGAAACTGATCTAATGTGTAATAGCAGTTTTCAAGTAGCAGCTTCTGTAGAGTGTTTCTGAATTTTTTTAATGGCATATATTTAATTGCATCGGGAACTTTATTAAAAACTTGGGGAGCAATGCCATAGAAACTTTATTTGCTATGAAGAAGGCAACATTGTGTAGAAATCAAATTATGGTGATAAGACCAAAGCAGTTCTCATTTTGCATTTAAAAATACAAATAATCAGTATTACTATACCTCACTCTGCATAGTTTCTTTAATAGTAATTTCTATTCTATTATACTAATTTCCAGAGCAATTCATTTTACCTTCAAGTATCGTCGCTCTCTTACTATCCGTCATCAGATTGCTAGTAGAACCACACAATAAAATATTCCGTTTCGCAACTCACAAAAATAATTGCAGCTCCATTTAAAATTGGCTTCCTTAAAAAAGAACATCTCTGCTAACGTTACATATACTTTGTACCAACGTACCTTTATTTTTTCAGAATGCACGTGCATAATTTGTCTAAATGAGCTCGCCGGAGGTGGCTCGGCGCTTTTATTCCGCTCCAGTGATATTAAAAGTTGGTCAAATGTGCATCTCTATTGTACCTTTGGTTCTCATTGTTTCTATTCTATCCTAAGCGGAATCTAGTGTTTCTATGCAGCCAGTAATTTATTGTGGGCGGAAAAGCTTGATTGTTCGTGGCTAATTTGTTTGGAACGTGGTTTCGTATAGATTTATTTAAATTGAGATAGTGGCTTTTAAAACATTTTATGCTCAGCTGCATTTAGAACGATGGGTGATAATTTCCTTCTGTGCTCAAAAAGAAAATAATTTAACTAAAACTTACAATATTAAGCTAGGTATTTTTAAATGTGAGAAACAGATAAGTTTTCTTTGTGTGATTATAATAATCAGCCTATAATGTTCCCACTGCTGGGACACAGGCCGCCTCTCTTACCCCCTGGCCACATGGTAGACAACCTATGAACTATGCACACTACCGGCGACGTGAACTGCGGTGCGACCTGCGGCGCGGGGAGAGTCGCGCGGCACGCGGCGGTGACGGGCTGCGCGGTGTGCGAGTGAACCAAATGTACAGACGCCAGCACATCAAGATACTACAATCTGTCAAATTTCTTTAATAGATTTTCAACTTTATCGCTAAAGCATTAAGGTTCAAGGTTGATTGAGAAAATTTGACAGTTTCGGGTAGCTTGACCTGCTGGCGTCTGTACTAGCGAGTATCGAGGTGGCCACAGCTCTGAGCGGCGCGCGCGGCGGCATCGGTGGACGCATTCAGGCATCGCACGACCGAAACAAATAATTTGGTTTTTAACGCGCGTTGAGCTTATAAAAATAATGGATACGGAAGAATTTATTAGTGAAATATTCTAGAGGCGAAACAATTTTCTTGAAATTAACTTTAGCTTTCAAGTCTTCATGTATGTAGCCGAGTATATAATCAAAAGTTTCTATGCTTGCCCTCGTATAATCAAAAAAAATACCGGGATAGTTCCTATAATCATAACAAAGAGTGTGGAATTCGCCAAGTTATCTCCTTTTCTGGTTAACTGGATGCGCTCCTATTCCTGACTGAATGATATCTTGAGCTAAGAACGCACTTGTTTCAAGGCAATACCGTGCCACTTTTGATAGGGCTATTTTAAGCCGTTCTGTAAATACGTCCACTGCTGACGCCGCCGCGATCGCAACGAGTCGAGCTGTGGCATACCACCGCAGTGCGGGTTGGTAGATGTTACATGTCTTAGAATTTTTGGTTCTAGGACATGCCGGTTACCTCACGATGTTCTCCTTCACCTATTTAAGAGCAGTGGTGATGAAATAATTTACACAAAGTAAAGCGCCTGTCTGGGTTCGAACCCATGACCTACAACTCGTAAGGGCGCGTTCACATTTAAAGTCCGTTTTACAGGTCCGTTAAAACGTGTATGTTATTAGCATATGTAGTTGTATGAGCAAGTTCACACATAATACCGTATTCCGGATCCAGTAGAAAATACCGATCCGACAAAATAAGCAGCAATCCGTTTTACAGGTCCGTTTAAACGTATGTGTTATTAGCGTATGTAGTTGTATGAGCCAGTTCACACATAATACAGTATTTCAGATCCAGTATACTGATCCGATCTCTTAAAATCAGTCCTGTGTGAATACTATCTCCAGTAGCGACGGATCCGTTAAAAAGGATCCTGTAAAAACGTACGTATATGTGAACGCGCCCTAAGTCAAGGCAGTTACCATTGGACCACCACACTGCTCTCATGTAATGAAAAATGGAATATTATATACTTTATTTGAACATAAGTTTTAGGTACAGGAACTCATTGATTAGTACCTAAGTACATATTATATTACTACTGATTGTTGTCATTAGATACAGTTCCAAGGCGCAAGTATCTATTTGACTACTTACATAAAGTTCGTTTTTTAATCCCAGATACTAAATCTAATATAGTCTTTTGTGTTTCGTTTTTTAATATAGTTTGACATTACAACTGTCAAATTAGTATCTAGGTTTAAAAAACAAACTTTACTTATGATAAGTTCGAAAAGTAGAGTAGGGCAGTAGTAGGGGAGTAGTGGTTTGAGTTCTCATAATTCGTCTGTACGTGTGTTTGTCACTCAATTCCTCCTAAATGGTTGGACCGATTTGCATGAAATTTTGTTTGACAACACCAATTGACCCGGTCGGGCAGGACGACGTCTGCTGGGCCTTTAGTAAACATATAATTTATTTCTTTTGAATTACAAACTATTCTATGGACCTGCATTTTTATTAAAAAAAAATTTTAATAATAAACAAAACTAAAAAAAAAAAAATTCAAACTTCTAAATTCAAATAATTCTAACTTTCTCTGCTACTGAACCCTGAACTCCTAACTAGCTTACGTCTAAAGCCTGATAAATGAGAGCAGTCGTTAGCCCATTAATCTGAGTGCCTACAGACGTCAACGACTCACCTCACCCAGTCCCTATGTCTAATTACCTAGACTTTTTTATATCTAGTTAGGATAGAACTCAGAACATATTTTTTTATAAAATCCCTTAGTTTACTATTTTTGATTTAACAAAAGTTAAATTACGCCTTTAGTTAGCCAATTTGTATCCCTGAGCGTAAGGATGGGTGTGGCATATCCAGACCAAGATAAATCGATCGATATTTTTTTTGTTTTTTAGCATTACTCTATTACTTTCACATGATCCCAATAAGGTTTGTAATAACCTTCCGCTCGCCGGGATATAGAACATAATAATTATAATTAAACAAATTCATAATTGATACTTCAAGACACTTGTCATTTGTGTAGCGCTGGCTCTTGTACTAAGATAAGAAGAAAGAAAAAGAAAACACGTTTATTTGCGGTAATAATGACGCATAAAAAGAACACAAAAATACAATAACAAGTTGGAGGAAAACATGCGTCACATCTACGCAAAACGGCCATCGCTCAGCATAATGCTAAGACCCTATGCGAGACAGAGCCCCAGCGAAGGTTTTCAGCGATAGCTGGTTTTAGGAGCCAATATTTTTACGCCATCGGCAATATTAACTGTCTTTAAAATTGGCAGACTTACTAATAATAATGTTCGGCCAACAAAACGGCAGTTTCTGAAGGTCCTCCTAACTATAATTTCAGAACCACAGTCATGTTCACTTCCAAAACTGCTAACCCAAACGCTTCAAAATTCAATACCAACTATAACAATTTCAACATAACCATACCATCTTTCACAAACTTCGGGCATCTTGCCGCGGTCATCTCGACTGTTGTCAAGGGGGCCATAATTCAGTTACGGTCCACGAGGGAGTAATGTACGGGAAATGTACGAGACCTCTAACTGAGTGCGAACAAGTTTACATGGAGCAATTAAAAGTATTATAAAAGGTCTGCAAGTTATTAGATGTCGTGTTTTATTGCGTACATGACCTCTGTTGAGGTTGTTTTTATTGTGGGATGACTCTTAAGGGATAGCAGGACAATTGGGGCTGTTAGAATAATATATCTCAATTGTAAATAAAACTGCCTTCAGGCTCGACCTATAACTGTGGAGTTCATAACCAAAATGCGTCCTTTGTGTCTTATTTTGTAAAGTAGATTATATTATAAGGAAATGTAACGAAACGAAAACGAATGGAAACGAAACACTGCTTTTGGCAAATAAACATTATCATGGTGGATCAGTGTTTATTATTCTTTCACGCAAATACTACTACACGAATTTGGATGAAATTTGGCACACAGATAGTTTATAAACAGGATTAACACATAGGATACTTTTTATCCTGATATTCCCACGGGATCGACACTTATGCGGGCAAAATTGCGGGGCGCTGCTAGTCTTCTTAAAAAATTTAAAAATAAGTTAATTTATAGGCTCTAAATCATCATCATCATCAGCCTACAGCAGTCCACTGAACATAGGCCACTCAAATTGCGCGCCATTTAGCTCGATTCTCGGTAACTCTTATCCAGCTGCTACCAGCCATCCTGCGTAGATCGTCGCTCCACCTAGCCTGGGGCGTCCCTCCTTATGTATGTACGTTTACCGATTCGCGGTCTCCACTCAAGAACACGTCTACCCCAACGGTCATCGGTTCTACGGCTAATATGGCCGGCCCATTGCCACTTCAGCTTGCTTATTCTGTGAGCTATGTCAGCCTCTAAATATATACTTCTGCCCGCGACTTTGTCCGCGTAGATTTCGGATTTGTGACAGGATTGCGTATCTCAAACGGAAATCAAAATAACCCATAAAGATACAAAATAACTTTTCTGGTTGATTTTTGACACCTTGTGTCCGAAAAACCCAAATATCTTACGGAACCCTATTATTTTCAAAAATAAAATTTACCCTATGTTACTCGTGGATAATGTAGCTTTCGAATGGTGAAAGATTTTTTTAAATCGATCCAGTAGTTTTTGAGCCTATTCATTACAAACAAACAAACAAAGTTTTCCTCTTGAAAAACAAATGAGCAAGCGATACTTTCTTGAAACATCAGCTGCAACATATTTTGTATCGGCAGGTGTATGTACTGACCTACTTGGTAGCTTACGAAAAATCGATAACCACTTTCAGACTATGACTTAATGTCTCCATAATGTATTGAAAAACTTTTATCGCGACGCTACCGATATTTTTCTCCGAAGTTTCATAGGTACGGAACTATGGGAGCTTATAAAGAAGATTGTATTTTGCTGGGTTCTTATGTATTACTTATGGTTAGTTATTAGTTATTTATACACACACTGTATTTCTTTGCACAGCAGTGTAAAATATAGGAGCGTTTCTAAAAAAAAAAATATGAATGATCATTCGCTTGCCTTTTCCCAACTATGTTGGGGTCAGTTTTCAGTCTAACCGGATGCAGCTGAATACCAGTATTTTACATGGAGCGACTGCCTATCTGACCTCCACAATCCAGTTAATTGATAATACGATACCCCTTAGAAAGACTGGTTGTCAGAATTTCGGGCTTCTGACGACCCGTAACGACTGTCAAAGATCCACGAATGACAGCCGGGACCAACAGCTTAACGTGCTTTCCGAGGCACGGAGGGGTCTTGGTATATGAAGATGGCCAGCCATCTACAAACCAACCGCGGCAAGCGTAGCTTAACCTGATCGATCGACTCGTGCGGCTGTTGTTACCCACAAGAACCTCTTGAATATAAGTATCGTTAAGTCTACATCACACACGACGACAACATCGTAAACTAAGTCAAAACACATGATTCCTTTATCTTTCTCGGCTTTCAAAAGATTCTCAAAGCATCATTTATTATAAATGTCTATGAGTGATAAGTGCCCACTTACGTAGTTTGTAAATAATAAAATCGCTAGAATATTTTATGAATAGATTTATTGAGAATCGCCTCTTGTACCTAATGGCTGTTTGCTTTGATTGTAGTCCCTTTCAATATTAATCTTTTCGAGGAAAAAACGGTTTATTTTTGGATAGTACGAGTACCAAAAGGTATTAGAATATTTTCTATACTAGAAAGGTTTACCTTGATGCTTTGATTTCCCTATATAAACTAATATTATGAAGAGAAAAGACTTGATTTTTTTGTATGTTTGTTTCATACGCGTTCACGCTAAAACGGCTAAACGGATTTTGATGAAATTTTGCACATGCGTAGACCGTTACCTGGAGATAAAGCTACGAGTACTTTTCAACCTGAATAGCAGACAAAATCGCGGGCAACAGCTAGTATAAAATAAATAACATACACTATTTATGCAACTTATTCATTTTTTTTAGAGGTGCTTGTGCTAATTTGCTAATTAAGCACATACCAAGACCCCTCCGTGTCTCGAGAACCACGTTAAGCCGTTGGTACCGGCTGTCATTCGTGGATCTTTGACAGTCGCTACGGGTCGTCAGAAGCCCGAAAGTCTGACAACCAGTCTTACCAAGGGGTATTGTATTACACAGTAACTGGGTTGTGGAGGTCAGATAGGCAGTCGCTTCATGTAAAATACTGGTATTCAGCTGCGTCCGGTTAGACTGGAAGCCGACCCCAACATAGTTGGTAAAGGTTAGGTAGGTGATGAGGTAAGTCCAAATCCCTAGTAAGTACTAATTTAACACTTTTCTCTAACAACAAAATCAGCTAATCGCGCATATCCTAACAGAATCTATCAGAATAATAATTCAATTCTCATGCAAACGCCTGATCAAAATATCATACGATTATCCACAAATGAAATTCTAGACTTAACGTACGTATTTACAAAATACTAGAAATTATAATTGGAATATCAAAATATTCTAATATTGAGGAACGTTGTGTTCACGCATTTGATTTCGGAGGATTGGAAAATGTAATTTAGATACATGGAATTGAGGTTTTGTTTCCAAATTAAATTCTCGCTAACTATTCTCGTTCACCGTTTTAAGAGCAGTGGTGATGATATAAGTTACATAAAGTGCCTGCCTGGGTTCGAACCCACGACCTACTACTCGTAAGTCGGGGCCGTTACCACTGGACCATCACCTACCAACCCGCACTGGGCCCGCGTGGTAGATTACGGCCCACTCCCTCTCACAGAGAGGAGCCCCGTGTCCCAGCACTGGTAACATTATAGGCTGATTATGCTCATCTTTCAGACAGTCTATCCATCATTTTTTTGGCCATACACAGACACACAAAACTCCCAAAAACACAAAATTTAAAACAGTTCAAAGAAACAATTCAAAAGAATATCCTTCGTAATCCGGACAAATGGGGCGCTGAACAAAAGCGAGCTCAGCAAATCGCTCGACAAAGGTGCAGACTTAATTTTTTAAATCAACGGGCGGATGAAGCACGTATTGCCACCGCACTGCACTTTTTTAGTCTGTGACTCGAGTAAAATTATATTGCCAAGAATTTTGCGCTGCGACTGTTTACTTGGAGCAGATGGTACGAGGTATGTCTTGGAATTACTGCTCTGTTCTTGATTGTTTTAGAGTGGATTCTGGTTTAGAGAATTTTGTTTGGTGCACTGTTTTGTGTTAAGAAGTTATGTTGTGGCGTAGTGTAAAAAAATAAGCTTATAGCTTGAATGTCCTTGCAATTAACATACGCTTGCTGATCACAGTCCCTAAAAATTGCTCCTTATATGTAGTATTGGCATTGCAATCTTATATTTTTCCAAAGCTTGCGAGTAGCCTACCTAAAACTGCACGGAAACTGACTGTGAAATTCCTTTGTAGCCATAACAGATCAATCGTATAACTACTCTATAAAAACCTTTATTAAACGATGCTTTAGTTCTTAAAAATACTCCTTTGGGAAACATAGAATGAATGAAGAATCCCCGATATTGGCATAAATTAATAAGCGAACATCAGATTAAATCAATAACCATTAATCGAGGCGTAAAGGTGCAAACAGACCGCGGAAGATTCACGTCCGTCGATCGTCCACTCAAAATGTTCAAAACATCATTCACTCGGACGCGGTCTGGTTGTACCCTAAAGCCAGGAGTACACACGCCAGGAACTTGCAAAAAAGCAGGCAAGTAGCTTGTGTCCATTGTGGTAATCATCAATCAGAAGTTGTTATGACACAATGTCATGCTAGCTACATTCATACTCTTTCGTATTCCTGATTTATGGACCCTCCATATAGTGGGTAGCGGGATCTGTCGAAAGGGTTACCGCTGCCCTGGAACATAAAAGGCTAAGGAAGGAACACGGGTGGGTTTTAGTCAGTAAGAGTCTGACACTCCCTTCCGCTCCACCCAGAGCGGGAGGAGTCATTTTATGATTTCCCATCCTCAAAAATAAAAAAAGAGTCCATATAGTGACAGAAAAAAATCTCATCTGTGCCCCCTGGCATACCCCCATATATTTGTAAGATAAAAATATGCCTATAGTTCCCGCAACATCTATGACATTTTCTTCGGAATATAAACATAATCAGTGCTGAAAGGGATTTATGTGTTGCAAATTAAGTACAAATATACAGTTATTTTATAGCTACGTTTTATCAGTTTCTTCAAAAATCAAATTTACAATTGACACTACTAATATCAAAGTCTGATTTTTAATTTATCTGTCCTAACCCTAACAATATTCACATCGAGTGGAAAACTTTCATCACAGTTGCTACTCAAGACAGCCGCTCCAATCATGCGTCGATAAGGTGCTAGATCGGCAAAGACACTACTGTATTCTGCCTCCTCAATCGTCCATCATTGTTTATAATAGACCCCCTTGATCGGTCAATCACTTATCATTGTTTCTTGTCCCAATCTTGGGAACATTTTCCATTAATTAATCGGTCATCTTAATCTATAAGATGCGGTTGTGTTAGCTCCGCGTCTGTCTATTGTGGTGATCTTATTAAATTGTTTTATTAATAACTCAGAATTATTCCACGTTCATGTAATTATTGTGGAATTGTGTGCACTTTTCTGTGAAAATCTCTATGGTTTTCATAATCAGCCTATTAGACACAGGCCTCCTCTAGGTGAGAGGGAGTGGGCCATAATGAATGAATGAATTAATTAATTAATGCTTTATTCACTTAAAAATTCCTTAACGCTAGGTACATTGCCCCACAAAACTGCTTACGCTATTTAACTGTGAGATCGTTGAGTCTACCTTACAGTACCTAAACATAATATCAGGTACCGTATAACGGGGTGAATAGGAATGCAGGGGTGAATCGGGACGAAACTTTAAAATGGATTTCAACGTTGAAATAATATAGTTTGTTGGCAGAAGAGACTCTGATGTGTTTACTGTTTTTTAATTAAAGATTAAGTGTCCTTGTTAACAACAAACATATTATTTAAAAGTTCAAATCCATTTTAATGTTTCGTCCAGATTCACCCCTGCATCCCTATTCACCCCGTTTTACCGGTACATCTATAACCTATATATACTTAATACATACACTTACCTACATAGAGTTTAATAAATATTTTTTAATTTTACGTGCGAATTTTAATTTATTAGTTTCTTATGTCTCTGATGTCAACAGACAAAATGTTCAATCCACCACGCGGGCCCAGTGCGGGTTGGTAAATGTCACATGTCTTCGAATTATTGGTTCTAGGACATGCCGGTATCCTTACCATGTTTTTCTTCAATGTTTTGAGTCTTGAAATGATTTACAATAAACCCCTTTCGAACAAAAAATAATTTTGCAAATCCGTTCACGGCGGAGATATGCCCGAAGAAACATTAAAAAAAAAAACAAAAAAAAATTTAAACATCCGAATTGAGAATTTCCTCCTTTTTTTGAAGTCGATTAAAAAGTAAAGCGTCGGGCCATTATCACTGAGCCATCACTGCTCTCCATATCTCTCGTTTTAGCGATGATAAATTTGATTTGATTTTAAATTATTATTATAATTGACCGTTCAACCAAGGAATGCAAATGAAATTGCCGACAAATGCGTGCGAAACAAATTGGGAATCAATTTTATTGTATTTTTCTTGACACAATTGGTATCGCATTTATCCGCAATTTGTAATTTCTGAAGATTTCAACGAGAAACAATGTGCATAAGCCCAGAACCGCACGGTCAATTTTATTACGCGACGTTTATTTTTCGCTCACTGGATTTTCAACTCTCGGTATTAAACCGAGCATTGAGAATCCAACGAAATGTACCTATCCCAGCGTGTCAAGAAAACACTGCTGAGTTTTCAACTCTCGGCGCTAAACAGAGCGTTAAAAATGGAACCCCGAAAAAAACCACCGCGCCTACCTAGGCTGTATATAATAATTTTTTCGTTGGCCTTTTTATTTATTTAAATCCATTTATTTTATGCATCAAGGCCCATATAAAACACATCATCATCTGCCTAACCTTTTCCCAATTATGTTGGGGTCGGCTTCCAGTCTAACCGGATGCAGCTGAATACCAGTATTTTACATGGAGCGACTGCCTATCTGACCTCCACAACCCAGTTACTGGGTAATACGATACCCCTTGGTAAGACTGGTTGTCAGACTTTCGGGCTTCTGACTACCCGTAACGACTGTCAAAGATCCACGAATGACAGCCGGGACCAACGGCTTAACGTGCTTTCCGAGGCACGGAGGGGTCTCGGTATGTACAGATGGTCACCCATCCACAGACCAACCGCGGCAAGCGTAGCTTAACCTGACCGATCGACCTGTGCGGCTGTTATTATTTAGCCACGGGCCCCTATATATAAAACACATACAATACAATATTAATATCAAAATCGTTTATTTGTGAAATAAATGGGTTACAATTACATGCAGGTGTTCATTACATTAATTAAAAACTTATAAACTTCATACCACGATCAGCCACTAGGGCATACAAATGATTATAATATTAATATATATATTATTTTTGTGTCCAACTTCTGGGCAAAGGCCTCCCTTTTTTCCGAACCTCCCTGTCTTGAGCGAAATCTGGCCATGCTGGTCCTGTAAACCTCGTCAGAACGTCAGACCACCTTCCCCGTTGTCTATCTTGACGGCGATGTCCTCCTTCAGGCGTCCAGTAAGTGATGATCTTTGTCCATCTCTCCTGTCTGTTTATATACTTCGTGATAAAAATCTTCTGGCAAAAACTGTCTTTTAGTAGAATGTAGGACCCAACCTCTCACAAACTCCAGGCTCCTTATACTCTCTCTCTATCTTGACTTCATGTTTTTAATATTAACTTGACTTAATAAAACATACAAGCCGTAATGTCACAAAAACACTATTCATTGAGCTACAAACAATCGCCGCTCCGTGCTAGATGTGGTAACAATGTTTCCAAAATGACGAACTGGGTTGTTTCGTTTTTGCCATCATTTGCAGATCCATACAAATAAAATACACAAAAGGGGATATGCCCCAGAACTCTTTCATTCGCTGAGATAATAGCCTTTTTTATTTTTTGAATCAGAAACAGTTACAGTTCGCTGGATTTTTGGTTCCTACTGCCTTTATTCTACTTTGTTTAAGAATTTATGCAAGATGCACCGGGAATTGTTTTTGAAATTTCATTTTGTATTTCTTTTTTTTCTATTTTGAAAGTACAAAAAGTTTTCTTATTTGATAAACTTTTACCGGACTAGCTCTTAGCCCGTGGCCTCGCCCGCGTTGACTTCAGACTTTTTTGTGTGCATAAACTATATGTGTGCCAAATTTAATCTAAATCCGTTCAGCCGTTTTTGCGTATTTGATTAACAAACCATACAAACTTTCACATTATAATATTAAGGGCTGATTTTTCAATAATCTGAACTTTATTAGAGGAATAATTTTGAAATTTTGTTATTTCATACAAAAACAGCCAAACGTCAATTTTATTTCTCGAATAAAAGTTATCTGGCGTTGGACAAATTAGCCTTAAGTAGAACAGTAGGATAAAATTGTTATTCATAAAATTAATTTATCAAACGCTGAGCAAAATAAGTATGTTGAGATAAGTTTAGCGCTGGGATAAGACCGTACAAATAAAACTGCGCAAAACAAAATGTTGTCAGCTTAAAAAAATATTGCTTAATTGTCGGGAATTTAATTCGTAAGGTCTTATTCAAGCGTTGAACTTACCATAACACAATCCCTTCCGAAAACTGTATCTGTGAATTCTAAACAGAATTTAACAAGCAGCGGGTACCAAAATGTTCAATAGCTAATTTGAAATCCATTTCTGTATAATTGCCCATTACGTTTTCCAATCCCACTTGCAATAGCAAATACATATTGTAACTAGTAAAAATTTAAACCGTGAATGAATGAATCAAACTTAGATAGAGCGTAGACAATCGACTACTAAATAAGTGGACGATTTTTTTTCGGAGATTTTTTTTTTATGAAACAATTATTTAATTCCATCCACATATTTATTGTAATGCCCTTTGTACACTGCACGGTTTCTTTACGGTACGGCGGTATAAACCGCGCCGTAGAAAAAACGTGTCCTTCAACTAGCTTCCATAGTAATCCATACAACACTGACGACTGTGCCTAAACACGGCAAATAAACCGCGCCGTAAAAAAAACGTATACGTCAACAAGCTTCCATAGTGATTCATACATCATTGACGATCGTGCCTACACACGGCGAACTAACCGTAGTTCCGTGTAGTTCACGACAAGAAAAACGTGTGTTTAGGCCTAAAAGCTAGGTCTAATAAAATCTTGACTATGCTTAACCCCGTGTCCTAAGAGAAAGCGATTGTAGCGCGAATACGCGTTCGTCGCGATCGTTTATAATTATGAATTATGACGTACAACTAACAACAAACTCGACTTGATTGATAGCGTTCGTACGTCATTAAGAACGTCATAAATGAACGCGAGGACGCGCGACAATCGTTTTATACACCGTTAAATTTTGATCGTTTTAATCCTTAAAAGGGGTCATTGTACTCATGATTATGAACAACTTTTACTATGGGACCAACGCTTAAATCGTGAAAAAAAAATCAGTTGATCCATAGATTTATGTTCGCATAACTCGAAATAATTATGTATGGATCAACAGATTTTTTTTTCTCGATGTGATCGATGTCAATGTCGAGTTTATAAAAAAAAAAATGGCTTGTCTAACTAGACAAGTCATGTTTATTTTTATGCAACATTATTTCTGTACATATGACAGAATGGCTAAATTAGTTTGTCAGGCACAGTGGCCCGACAATCCTTTGTGTCATCAACAAAACAAAGTTATTCATATAAAAGTTGGTACACGCTATCTCGAGGCTGTTTTAAAAGTTACTGTTCTACATTCATTTGACCTATTTTGTTGTGTTACCGTTGGATGAAAAGGATTTTCTGAAGAATTCTGGAAAATGAAAAATATCTTGTCCCTTGTTGCAGACAGGGTACGAGTATCTAGCAGTTCTAGCATTTATTATTCTGTAGGTTTTTGTTTGGAAGGAGTCATAGAACAGCAGTGCCATCCTAAAACCTACTTGCGTAACACACTCATTATCTGCCTAGCCTTTGCCCAACGATGTTGGGGTTGGCTTCCAGTCTAACCGGAGACCCCAACCCGACCCGAACCGGACCCAAGACTGGGTTGTGGAGCTCAGATAGGCAGTCGCTCCCTGTAAAATACTGGTATTCAGCTGCATTCGGTTAGACTAAGCAGATGATGATGATGATTTGAAGGATATTGCTAATCCATTGCTTGCCTTGTGAATGTCGCAGTAATCTACTGGACGCAAGAAGCACAGAACCGGTCGAAGTGGCTTTGCTTGAGGGAGGCTTATGTTCAGCAGTGGATGTCTTTCCGCTGAAATGATGATGATGGTGATTAGAAAGAAAGAATGAAAGAAAATACGTTTATTTGCGGTAAACATAACGCATCAAAATAATTTTTTGAATTTAAAAAAATAACACCAATCGCTCGCTGTGATTGCTTCATATGTTCGGAAAATCTATTTGCTCAACAACATAAATAACGCAATAAATGTGGTTGAATTGTCGAAAAGAAAGGCATTGCTACTGATAGTATGCTACGCAATTATCCTTTTGATGCTAAGCACTATTGACAGTTCACTTCAAGATCACTTGACCTAAGTCTTCATGGTGCGATTTTAGCAGAACAGATCTGCTGCTGGCTGCTATTGTTCTTACCATTACGCCGCATATTGTATTAGTCAGACGCATATTTACAAGCCGTATTATTGAAGCTACTGTCAATGAAAATGATTACCTATCAATAATTTCGACACAGTCACACAACTTCCTCTCGCATCGAGAGAAAGAAAGACAGAGTGAGAAAAAAGGAAAGAGACAAAGAATATTAAGAGTTCAGACTATGAATAGGTGGATCTCTGCCTAACTCTTCGGGAAAATCAAGCGTGATGTGTATGTTACTAAAAAAAGCTAAAAGAAATCATGATAGACCCTAAGCCTGACCTGACCCTAATCATAGACCCTTCACTACTGTTCATTTGTACCTATGAAATACTTATAACTAGGTACATGGGACCGTCCATGTATGATATTCAGATTTTTCCAATTTAATTCATAAATATCTGCAAACGAATGCTGATTAAAAAACCATTCATTTCGGATTAATCATGAAATGCGCCATTTTAAATTCATCATTCAAACTTAACGGCCGATGCATATTACAAATACGTTTTTAATTATTAACTCCTGATTAATTTTTGCGGGTACAAAATAATTTTGTAATTATATAGCTTTGACTTTAATTATTGTTCTGTAGCAGCTATACCTACGTAGATACTGAGAGCGGAGCATGTGTCTGTACAGTCACGAACAAAAGTATGTAAACACTCGGCTTTATTGAAAAGCGATTTACTCCTTTACTTTTCAATGAAATTTTATGTTGTTACGAACATAGCATTTTCGAACCCATGGGTTTATGTAATGTGTCGTATTTCAACGTTGCATTCGTTATTTCACGAAAAAATCGCAATTGAAAGTTGCCAAGTGTTGACATATTGGTGCTCGTGACTGTACAGGCAGGGGAATTAGTTGTTATGCACATTGATTATATTACATTGTATTATAGCCATTTCAAACAACTGTCATAAAATGACATTTGTGATTTGAATATACGGACAATTTAAGGTGGTACTCAATTTGCTTCATATTTTTTTCCCAGTCTTTACATGGAGGCCACCACTACCACCACCATGGCAACCTTCGACTCTGGTAGCAGGAACACTGTGGGGATATAAGTACGTCGGTATCCGTCATAACCCCGTTTCATCTTAGACAGAGGGTAACCATGAGGATTTCTACAAGAAAATTATAAACCATCACATTGTCGTCTTCCAGGCTAACCGGATGCAGCTGAATACCAGTATATTACATGGACCGATTGCCTATCTGACCTCCACAACACAGTTACTGAGTAATACAATACCCCTTGGTAAGACTGGTTGTCAGATCTCCGCGCTTCTGACTACCCGTAACAACTGTCAAATATCCATGGATGACAGCTTCGATCAATGGCTTAATTTGCTTTCCGAGGCACGGAGGGGTCTCGGTAAAGACGGTCACCTATCCACGGACCAACCACGGCAAGCATAGCTTAACCTGATCGATTGACCTGTGCGTCTGGTATTACTTAGCCACGAGCCCCTTCTGGTAGCTAGCCGTTTATCTACCTAACTTAAGTAAAAGTTTATCACTGTTCTTAGGCCTGTGATCCACGACGCTTTTCAAAAGTATAAATTGCATAATCAGCCTATACCAGCCTCCTCTCTGTGAGAAGGAGTGGGCCATAATCCACGTCGCGGGCCCAGTGCGGGTTTCTTGGATTTTTTTTTTAAACGTTGCCCCACACTAGGAATTTCTCCTGTATCCTGTATTAAAAACATTTAAACTCACATACACAAACAGCCAGACCCGGAGCAACTACTTGTAGGTCATACAAATATTTGTTCCGTGCGGGAATCGAACCCGCGACACGCAGCGCAGCACCAACCGTGCCGACAAATTGGTGGAGTTACTTACTTTAGTAAGTAAGAAGTAAGAAATGTTTTACTCATTGGTGATTTGAATTTGTAACTAGTTACTTACTAAAGTAAGTAACTCGTTACGTTCGTACTCGTTCAAATCACCAATGAGTAAAACATTTCTTTGAGTAGCATCGTGAACGATGGGCCTAAACGTTATTGGATACCGTTTCATATTTGTAGTACAGTTTATTTTACAATATTCTTTTTGTTGTCAACGGATGTCCATATAGATATAGACACTGATCGCTTGTTTTAACGGATCCGGAATATCGTTCGATCATGTCAGCTCGCTTATTGAAAAAATACACGTTCCTCTATCAAAAATAGAATATGTTTTTGTTTGCGAGAGTAGCGAATATGACCTCCCATTGTTACTACTGATTGTAGGGAAGGCAGTAGTGTTTCAGCTATTATTTGAGTTCACTGCAATCACCAATGCGATGCACAAAAATTGTTGATATAATACAACAAAAATGTAAATGTGCGTTTCACGAATTGAGGAAGTTATCTACATTAACTTCCTCAATTCGTTAAGTCGTTAATTTAATTCGTCAAGGAGTTAAAATAAAGACCGTTTCAGACACCAATCTATATGGTCTTCACATGATTTGACCAAGATTATGTCTGGACTTTAAAAGAGACTGTGACTTTCGAGTTTGTTTCGGCCTTTCTTCTCCGAGTAGTCAGATAAGAAAAGCTGACCACCTCATCTAGTTTTTAAAAATGATGGACGTGCTAAAGTGTTTGTACAAACTTACTTACAGAAATTAAATAATTATGTTCATTTAAGGCTAATTTTTCAATCACCTGATAACTTTATTCAAGGAATAATTTTGAAGTTTAATTGACACTTATTTCATACAAAAACTGTCAAACGTCAATTTTATTCCTTGAATAAAAATTATCTGGCGATGGAAAAATCAGCCTTTAATAAAGTAATATTTCTTAGACTTTTCTTTAAATCCCTTAAGGTTTCTGCACACAGCGGGCAGGGCGCGGCGGGACGGGACGGCGACGCTGCGCCGTCGCCGTCCTGTCTTGCCGCGCCCCGCCCACTGTGTGCAGATACCTTTATCCGTAGGTTCTTGGGGATTTTTATCAGACGCTTTCTTGTAGCACAAGGTTGTTTATTCGCGAACAAAATGCATATGCACGTGACATTTCAACTTATTTTCCGCTTAGGACATCTCGAACATGCCTTTTCCATTCCTCCATAGTTCCCTATTGTCCAATACCAGCAATGCTTCACGAAATAAATAACAATTTTAAATATATACGGGACTAACTCATAAATTTTCCTTTTAGAGAACAACAAACAAGTTTGCACTGAAACTAAAAGTAATTTCCTGATCAAATTGTTCTAAGCCAGATAGCGTGAAGTCGTGAGGTGTTTCCAGACTTATCTCGGAATTAAAGGAAAACATACAATGTATCTAAAGTTTCCGTTAGGAGTGGGTATTGGATCAGCGAACTTGTTTTTGTACCTACTGGAGTATCTAGAAACTATTGTTGAGGTAATTATTGTTGTGCATACTAGATGCGCCCCGCGGTTTCACTCGCATACGTTTCGATCCCGGGGAAAATAGGAATAAAAAGTATCCTATATGTTAATCATGGTTATAAACCATCCGTGTGCCGAATTTCATCAAAATCCGTTCAGTAGTTTTTGCGTGAAAGAGTAATAAACATCCATCCCATTCATCCATACAAACTTTCACGTTTATAATATTAGTAGTATACTCGTACACATATTATATACTAGCTTCTGCCCGTGACTACGTTCGCGTGGAAATCGTAAGACACCACAATACAGGGTGGCAGGGACATTGAATTACACCATGGATTCAATACATGATTACCCCATAAGTACCCCTAGCGTAGTAATTTTACGTCGGTTAGATGGCTAGTATGGAAAAATCTGAAACTATTAAAGGTAGTCTGAGGAAGGAAAATAATGATTGATGTGTTTTTAATTACCTGGTCTAGTTAGGTAGATATAAAAAAATTCTTTCTTGATGCAATTATGTTCACACTAGGAATTTCTCCTATATCGTGGGTGCGTTTACAAACATTTGAACTCACATACACAAACAACCAGGCCCGGAACAACTACTTGTAGGTCGTACAAATATTTGTTCCGTGCGGGAATCGAACCCGCGACACGCAGCGCAGCAGTCAATCGCGCCAACCGTCAAATAATAAATAATTCATGTATGTTCATTGCAATAACTTCGTATCTGGGTCTAGGTTTACCTTAAGATATAACTACACTAAAACCTGTTTAATTCTAAGAAGAAACAAAAGAAAATCATGTTAGTGATTTTCGTGCCAACCAAAGTTAGTTTTTTAAGACTTCAATAAATGCTCGCAATAATATTCTCATTTGTTGTGTGTCACCAATCCCAGATGTTGGCTACAGTTGCAGGAATATTAACTACTAACACTATATTATACGTGTTAACACAACAAATGAACGGCGGCCATTTTGCTACATAAAACCTCCCGTAGATAGGCGCGACGCGACGGTGCGACGCGATTCTTGTACAACAATTTCCATGAAGCTTTCATAGAAATTATTCTACACGAGTCGCGTCGCGCATGTCTGCGGAAGCCTTAAACGACTGCAATGCATTGAGGATTTTTGGCCTGTTAACAAATTAAGGCATACGTTACGAGATTATGTTGTTCGCTGTTTTTATTTTGGTTTGTACTGCGGGAATATAAAATGCAGTTTTGGTACAAAAATTGTTGGAAATGGGCACAGACCTCTGTGAATTCGTAGCAGCCAGCGATCAATAGGACGTACATTCAATGTGTGCATACGTGTCCAGCAGTGGACATTGATACATTGATTGATAGGTTAACTATGATGATGGTAGTAAATGGAAATGGTGATACGCTCGCTTTGACTAAGAAAGAAACATCATCATTATGATTATATTTTTCATCATTCATCATCATTATTATGACTTATTGTTTATATTTGAAGCCGGCAAAATGGACCATGAAATGCACCAATGAAATTGCAAGAATTGCTCTAGCAAGTACATGCCTAACATGGTAAGTATGCAAGTAGGTAGGCAGATGTATAAGATTTGGTGTGGAGATTACCATTTTGATTAATTTTAATAAAATATTAATAAGTAGATATATGTTTTAATAACAAAAAAATCACCTATCATTGTCAAGTGGATTAGTGGTCGCTAGAAAAATTAGATAAAGAAAGAAAATACATTCATTTAGCACTGACGTAAAAGCACGCTAAAAATCGAAAAATAAAATTAATTTATTTTTTAATAAATAAAAATTTCATTGTCGGAAAAAAATATTAATGTGTGAAGATAGAAAATACTTAGTTCAACTACCTTTTACCACACGCACTAAAAGTGTAGGGACTGCAGTGCGATTCTGTAACCATCTCACCGTGAAAACTTAGGTGAAATGAGCGTGGAATGAGCAGGCTGTCATTCCAAATAATGCTAGGGATTGACACTACTGACAACTCACATCAAGCTCACTTCACTTGAGTTTTCACGGTGAGATTTTTACAGATCCACGAATGACAGCCGGGACCAACGGTTTAACGTGCTTTCCGAGGCACGGAGGGGTCTCGGTATGTAAAGATAGTCACCTATCCACAGACCAACCGCGGCAAGCGTAGCTTAACCTGACCGATCGACCTGTGCGGCTGTTATTATTTAGCCACGGGCCCCTCTACTTCATAATGTTTTGGAATTCAAATAAGGGACATTTTCTTTTTAATTTGTAGACGGTTTTAATTTTACTTCATGGAACAAAATGGGAATGGAAGTTACAGACATTGTCCTGCAGACCGTATTTGGCGGCCAATATTAACTCTACCTATACTCTATTCGGAATAAGATTAGATATTTAAATAAACCTTTTTTACAGTCCGTTCAAGCAATTTTGACTTATATTGCGTTGGTGGCATGACAAATGGCAGCTGCAGTAAATAGTTGGTATCGTAACCACTTTTTTGCTTTTAATGCCATCCTTATGTCTACGTAAAAGAAGTGAAAATCGGTTGAACGGACTGTAACAACGATTTGTTTAAGTGTCTAATCTTATTTCGAATGGAGTATAGTTCATATTGGCCGCCATGACCGAAATACGACCAAAATTAGGCTAGACTATCCTTCGGCGCGGAAGATATTATAATAGAAAGAAAGAAAATAAAGAAAATGCATTTATTTGCGGCAAACATGACGCATAAAAAAAAACAAGTTGGGGGTAAACATGCGTCACATTCACGCAAAACGGCCATCGCTCAGCATAATGCTAAGACCCTATACGAGACAGAGCCCCAGCGCTGGTTAATAATGCAGAAGTATGTGTGCAGACACAGGTGCACTCTCTCTTCCCTTACACAGTCCGATAACAGAAGATAGGGATATCAGCATCATCACCTGCCCAGCCTTTTCCCAACTATGTTGGGGTCGCCTTCCAGTCTAACCGGATGCTGCTGAATACCAGTATTTTACATGGAGCGACTGCACCAGAGGGGTATTAGTAAGTAAAGATGGTCACTCATCCACGGAACAACCGCGGCAAGCGTAGTATAGTCTGATCGAATAGAAGAAGATACAGCTGAGGGGATTCGACCGGAATAAATCGATATAACAGGTGTAAACAGACGCCTAACGAAGCCGAGACTCACTTGTTTTTCCCATATTTATTATCGTGTTTTGTACAGCCGATCTATTCTGTAAAAATCTCACCGTGAAAAGTTAGGTGAAGTGAGCTTAGAGTGAGCTGTCAATAGTGTCAATCCCTAGCATTAGTTGGAATGACAGCTCACTTCACCTAAGTTTTCACGGTGAGATGGTTACAGAATCGCAGTAAGTACTGGTTCATACCGAAACCTGGTTACGGAGATATTGAAGGTTCCTACTATTTTATGTTCTTTACGAAATTTTGTTTTTATTATGAGCTTGTGTTGTCCTACTGCAGGGAAAAGGCCTCCATTCCCTCTATCCATATTTCCCAGTCTACTGCCATTGTCCAGCTCATTTCGCTTTCACTTTCTGGGCCTGCCGCGCGGCCGTTTCCTGCCATTTGGGATCCACTAGTTTGAAATGTTATATTTACTTTAAATACTCCCACGATCCCGGCAATGTTGCTTGCACCCATAAGCACAATGTATTGTTGTTTGCATTGCGCACCGCCATAAACAATAAAAGTCGTTTCCCAACAATTATTTTTACGCGTGACGCGTCTTCTTACACCCTGCATTTTAAAATGAGACATGATTTTGTAACTAAATATCATTCACAACGCAATGAAAGATAGATACTTACTCGTATCACATTTCAGTCACATACCCACAAAAATTATTCACAACCATACACCCAATAAACAAGTACAAAAATATAAATCTCCAAATCGAAACTGAAACTAGAAATCCATTTCAGAAACGGAAAAAAACCTTCCATTTTTATCCAAATGACATTTCGGCATTTTGGCCGCTCGCAGGCCGGTCAAAAAAGCCGAAAACCTCTCACTGTCTCACTATGAACGCGAAAAAAAATGCCATAGGTAAATCGACCCAAACGAGATTACAAAGGTACCAGCCCTCGTCTCGCAAAAATTTGATTTGTAAATAAAGCCCCTTACAAAGGACAAGTACTCGTATATTTAATTCAGAAATCAGTTGATTCAATTGTGAGACTCCGCCGTTTGAGGCCCTGACGACTGTTCTAAACTTTGAGCTTCGACGATTATTCTGTTCTGTGTCTGTATAAATTAAGGATCAGTGACGATTACACGGTTTTTTGGTGAGAGCTTTATTGATCGCTAAGCCTGTCTGATATTATTAATAATTATCAGTCAGCATTTGCTATCATAAAATGATAGCATCATGCTTAATAAACCATAATTTTTCAATTCTGCAGTATCTGTTACACAAGAGCGAGTCGCAATAAATACTTTTTCTTTCTTTCTGTTAGAGCCAACAAGAAGGTATAAAATCTCTTTTTATATTTTATTTTTATTATTCTCAATTTAAAATATTTTACATCTTCTTTTGTTTTTTTCTTTTTAAGTGACATCTCATGGTATGTATGTAGATACAAAAGCTAAATAAATATTTTATAATATTATATATTATACAAACTCAAAGGTCGAAGTCTCTTTTAAAGTCTAGACATAATCTTGTACAGACGCCGGCGCATCAAGCTACTATAATCTGTCAAATTTCTTTAATAGATTTTCAACTTTATCGCCGAAGCATTAGGTTTAAGGTTGATTGGATATATTTGAAAGTTTCGGGTAGTTTGATGTGCTGGCGTCTGTTCATAGATACGTGCCTGTAAAAATGGTCTTTTGACGAAAGAATCAGACATATTTGAGTGGACCAGTCCAGTCAGTGCAAGCATTTGTTCAACCACACCATTAACAGTCATATTTTATACAGTTCAATTTAGAAGTCTAATGGTATGTATTCTTGTTGGCGTTCTAAATATTTTTCCGCATGTCTAGTTCTAGCATTAGTTATTTAGCATATCTTACAACGAGGTGGTCCGGCAGAGAACAAAAGTGGTCGACAAAGCTCACAGAATAAGCTCTGAAGTGGCAATGGGCTGGCCATATTAGCCGTAGAACCGATGACCGTTGGGGTAGTAGTGTTCTTGAATGGAGATCGCAAATCGGTGAACGTAAGGTGGGACGCCCTCAGGCTAGGTGGAGCGACGATCTTCGCAGGATGGCTGGTAGCAGCTGGATGAGAGTTGCCGAAAATCGAGTTGAATGGCGTGCAATAGGAGAGGCCTATGTCCAACAGTGGACTGCTGTAGGCTGATGATGATGATGAACACATATTAAAATCATCCTACTATAGATACCTACATCTTACATAATAAATGTTTAAGTAGGTACTACGCAGATGGCATGAGTACATATTTAACAGAGTCCAAGCTCTTTATGTGACGCATGTTTACCCCCAACTTGTTATTGTTTTTTTTTTGTGTGTTTATGTTTTATGCGTCATGTTTGCCGCAAAGAAATGTATTTTCTTTCTTTCTTTCTTTATATTAGCGTGACGTTAATACTTAAATGTGGCTGTATTTAGACACCAAGACAACGTAACGTAACAAACATAATATTACCATTCCATATTCAGATCATTGTCCAATTTGATGTTATTTTCTCTTAAAAAAATTTCAACTTTATACTATTGTATTAAGTGTATTTCAGAATAACTAATAACATTGAAGAAGTAATTGTAAATATTGAAGTAGTAGCACCAACTGAACACGTAATTGTTTACATGATTAGAAACTAAAACGCGCAAGCAGAGTACGTATTTGTGTTAGCTTACCATGGCTCATACAACTGTGGCATACTTTTCTGTGAATATTATAGGTATGTACCAATGTAGCTTAGTATTTGAGGCATATTTACTCGTGTGCATACTTAGGGTAGATATCGTGCAGACAGACAAGCCAGTACCTACATAGAAACAATTTTATTGTATTTCCTCAAAAGAATTGCTTGCGAACAACACGATTTCTTTTGATAAGTGCTCCGTAATTGCTCTCAACTGTCGTTGTGTATGAAGAACGTTTGGTATAAGTGGAGCTTGTTTAACTTTGAATAAAAAATCAATATGAAACATGGCATATTTTATGTCTAATTTTATAAAGTTTATTTACAAAACTGAATTAAATTCTGACAACCAGTCATACTATACAGTAGGACCGGTATCGTATTACTCAGTAACTGGGTTGTGAAGGTCAGAGTATCGTATCAAACTCAAACTCAGTCAAATAGGCAATCGCTTCATGAAAAATACTGGTATTCAGCTGCATCCGGTTAGACTGGAAGCCGACCTCAACATATGTAGTTGGGAAAAGGATGATGTGACTTACATAACTAATTTAATTTAAGTCCAATGTGAATGATACGAAAAGCTTGGATTGATAAATTATCTATTTTTACATTTAATTACACTAAGTTTCATTCTTTATTTCAGACTCACAATCCATTAGTAACAATGACAAAACGAAGTTAGTAAAATTTTACAAACTAAAACAACTAAAAATGACGGAACCCAACTTACATTGCACGTGCACTTCGTCTAATAACGTTTGAACCCTTCATAATTTTTCATTGATTTAACAAACAAATGATATTGCCACAGCACTTCCTGATGGATATAAATAAATAAAATTATACACAAAATATTAAACAAAAAGCAATTTTAGACACTGACTTTATCCTTACGGATCGTATCTTAAGTACGGCCTACATTACTACAATATTACTGCAATTTATCATCCCTTTAACTTGCAAATCGTGTTTGAAGTACATAGATAATATTTGACGTACCCTCTCTCCCTCTAACACTCAAAATTCAATACGCGTGAAAAGGACAACGACACAACAGTTACGAAATAGCGGCCATATCTAACTCGAAGTCGTGAAACAATTCTACACCCAACATTAACATCGAATTATATGTATACGTTTGCTGAAACTATTCGTGTTAACGTTACGTATATCGTAAAGGGATGTACTAGGACATCATGCCTCTATGAGTGGTATGGGACAACACGTTGGTTACAAAATACGATAGTCCGGTGACTATTGCCCGTAACAAACTGTCTACTTCGTAACGAAGCTTGCTTCCACGCACACATACAAAAAAATACACTCACACATTGATGTACAGAGATGCTGTCGTAGTGTTTGTAATTTCTGTCTTCAAAGTCCACACAGCGAGTTTCGTTTCTGTTAGAAATGATGAGACCAGCCGTGAAAATGGTTTAACTGCTCTGCGGCAATAAAATGCAGCCATCAAGTTCTTGGGAAAGATGCGCCCTGAGAATTGGACTATTTATTGAATTAGACGTTTTATGTTGTCATGTTAATGCTTATCGTAAAGTATCAGATGCTAAAGTAAAGCATTTTATTATTACGATTATTGAAATTTTGTGTTTCATTAAAATCATTGAACTTCTTGTTTTGCCTTGGGGGTAAGCAGAGACCATATAACGCCGCCTGTTACGGTCCTTACCCACTTCTTTTGCTTCTTTTATATTCATAACTCTGGCCATACACCAAAAAGAAGGAGGTTCTCAATCCGTCGGAATTTGTAAGGTCGTTAATTCCAGTCTGACGGCACGGTTGGCGCAGTGGTTAAGCGATTGACTGCTGCGCTGCGTGTCGCGGGTTCGATTCCCGCACGGAACAAATATTTGTATGACCTACATGTATTTGTTCCGAGTCTGGGTGTTTTTCTATCTATAATATGTATGAATTTACAAAAAAAAAAAAAAAATATAAGTAGTTTATCAGCCATCTGGTTACCATAACACAAGCATTAGGTTGCTTAGCTTGGGACTAGATGGCGCTGTGTGAAATCTCCAGGGATATTATTATTATTAATTAGGGTTCCGCACCCAAAAGTGCGACCGTGAAGGGCGGGCGTTTTTGGGGGACTGTCTTTTGTAATTTTGACTTACGAAAAGTGCTGATTCTCAGCCTAATTTGAATATTTGACTTTTGATTTTGATCAAAGGTGCCAACGGGACCCTACTACTAAGCCTCCGCTGTCCGTCCATCTGTCTGTCAGCGACCTGTATCGCATGAACCGTAATAGGTAGACAGTTGACATTTTCTCAGAGTGTGTGTTGCCGATATAACAACAAATTATATTTTTTTTTCTTTAAAAGGGGTCTCAATGCACACGTGTTTTTTTCGGGGTTTTTTGCCTTGTGGTATGGAACCCGTCGTGTGCAAGTCAGTCTCGCACTTGGCCACTTGGCAAATTTCATTTGAAATATATTTTAGGTGGTCCCAGAAGCCTTTCGGTAGACGATTATATTAATCTAGTCTCTAATTAAAACCAATTTAATTTAATCAAGCGATCTAACACGCTCTTTCAATTCCAATCTTACCGAAATCAAATTTAGTGTAACTAAAGATATTTTTAATGGAGCAATTAGCACCGCCAAAGTAAATAACTCGAGCAAACGAGCCGAAGTACTAAAATGCTCGAAAAAGAACTGAGTCTCGGTTTAAAAGTCATTCAATTAAGTGCCTGGTAATTAACTTCTAGAATGTTCCAGCAATAACAAATGACAATCAAAAGGAATGAGTGAATGAAAAACTCTTAGTTATATTACACTTAGGGATTTTTGATAAATTAACTGTCAATTTGGGTAAAGAATAAAAAGTGTTTTTAATGTTGAAAGTAATTTGAATTCACTTTGCATTTTTGTTAATTTGAAAAGCTCTAGCTACGTTTTTATTAATGTGTTTTTTATTCAATTAAGTACCATAGGTATTAACTTTTGAGAAGGCAATTATTTTAATTACCCAAACGGGCATGTGTTTTCGTGCGTACATAATAACTTTGTGGGATTCTTTATGTATATTGGTAAACTGTAAGATGATTGATGATGATGTTATGTGTAATATGAAACATTTACATAGGTAGATGATGTGAAGGGCGGGCGTTTTTGGGGGACTGTCTTTTGTAATTTTGACGTTCGAAAAGTGCTGATTCTCAGCCTAATTTGAATAAATGACTTTTGATTTTGATTGATTTTGATGACATCTCCCTAGTTTTTACCCTACTGTGTTGGGGTCAGCTTCGAGTCTTAGCGGATGCTGCTAAATACCAGTATTTTACATGGAGCCACTGCTTATTTGACCTCCAAAAACAAGTTACTGGGTAATACGATATCTCTTGGTAAGACTGCTTGTCAGACGGTCGGGCTTCTGACTATCACGGGTCGTCGAATGTCGGCCGTTATTATTCAGCTACGCTAGCATACTTTAATGTTGTATAATTTTCATAATGTATTTTTGACACATATTAATTTTCCTTCCCACAGCACTAGCCGTCCATTTCATAGTGAATGAAGCAGTATACTTGCTATAAGATGGAGTGTAATACATCAATGTAAGGATAGCGAGTAATGGAAGTGGTGCACTCGACAAGCGTCGACTAGGGACGGGACGTCATTGCCTGCTGTGTGCTGCGCTTCGCAAAGATTCTACGCTTTAAAATGCTGGTATTGCTTTGTCTGGAGTTTCTTTTCGAGTAATTCGATGATAAAACTTGGATGAGGTTGCACAGGACCGTGGAGAATCGCTGCTGGCCGTGGTCGAGTCGACGGTCGGCAGCGAAGAGTCCTGGGACGCGTTGGTTTCCTTCCGCGAAACGGCCGTCTCGCAGAAGGAGGTTGCGGAAAGGGAGAGGGAGATCTCGTCCACTCACCCGGCCCGCAGCAGGCGCACCGGGCGTCGGCGGAGGGCGGACAACGCCCTCTTCCCTAAATGGGTCCAGGGGCGACGGACTCGGGGACGTCCATTGCCCCCCACACATCAGGACCCGAGGTGGCGGCGCGTAGTGTTCCACGCGCGCCCCTCTTAGACGTTGCGGGGGGAGTCTAACACCTCACTCCCCCCCCCCTGACCCGAGGAGGCCCGCGGTGGCGGGCCGGCACCAGTCGGGAGTCGCGGAAGGATCGTACGTTCCCGCGACCCCCGGCGTAGGTGTGAGATGAAACACCGCGGTGGTTTTTTAGTCAGTAAGAGTCTGTCAGACCCCGTCGTCCACCCCAGGGCGGCGGACATCCATGAGGATTTTCCACACCGGAAAAAAAAAGGACCGTGGGGAATAGCACAAGCAAAAAGAGGCCCAGCAGTGAACCCAGCGCTGGGGCTCTGTCTTGCATAGGGTTGCAGCATAATGCTGAGCGATAGCCGTTTTGCGTGGATGTGACGGATGTCAACCATTTCTTATTGTTTTTTTTTTAATTTCTTATGTTCTTTTTTGCGTCATGTTTACCGCAAATAAACGTACTGTCTTTCTTTTCTTTCTTTCCGTGGGTAAAGTCGGGCTGTGGAAAATGATGATGTATTAAAACTTATAACCTAATAATTAATGAGGGGTTTATTTTAACTTGTATTGTAAACCCTCGCACAACGATAAGTTGTAGGTACTTATCTGACTGCCTGGGAGCCAAAAAGTAAAGAATTGTTTTTTTAATTATTTGTTCGTTTCTAGAAGAATAAAAAAAAGTATATAATAATTATGTCTATATGTATTTTTTTGTGTGTACCAGAATAATAAAATAAATAAATCATAGCTTGTTTTTCTACTCTTTTTAAGGATGGAAGGATGATTCCAGAATCTTGACACGCTTAGCTGGTAGCTAACTTTGATTTGATGAGACCCGACGGCGAAGATTGGGAATTTTTTTGAAAAAAAAAACATTAATTTTGATCCATCATCAGTGAAATAATAAATGTTTTGACAATATTGATAGAATACAAGTATTTTTCGAGACAAAGAGTAAAGTTCACTCATTCTTCAAAGAAAAGGGAGGATCCTCCGACTGCACGGGTGTCGTGTCTGGCAGTCCACTGCCCGTTGATTCATGTCGGGCCGTTGTATATGCTAATTATATATGCTAGTTGCGCGGTAAACTTTGCTTGCAAGATGCAGGATATTGCGTGACATCAGTATGACGCGTAGTGCGCATGAAGCGTTGTAGATATCGCTACAGGTTCTCAGTTTAATTTTGAACACAAAAACCCAACTTATTTTTTTCTAAACACGTGATGCACTGGACCTTGACCGCTGTTTTTTTTAATTTACCGTTCATTGTTTAAAACGAATAAAGTACTGCGTATAATGAGGCAGAAAATAAACAACTGCTAATGAGCGATCTGCTTAATCACTATAATTTTAGTCGGTCATTCCGAAGTTACGTAAGTTGAGTGATAAAAATAACTGTCTCATCTTAATTCTGTTTATTTCCATTACATTTACCTAAAAACAGATAAGAAAAACTTTATCGAAATAGCAAAGAATAAAAAAACCCAGTACCAGAAAAAGATTTAGGTAAAAAAAAATCAACGGGTTGCACTCCGGGAGTGCCGGCAGAAGTGAAAACTTGAATATTAACGTTGTGCATTTTTGATATTTTGGAATGCGGTCTACTCTCCCTCCGTCTTACGAATTTTCGATCAGGTCACGTGTCCTGACGCGAGCTCCGTCTTACGAATTTTCGATCAGGTCACGTGTCCTGAAGCGAGTTTAACATGTTTTACCCATCACAACAAAAGTGCACAATGCCGCTAAAGAAGTTTTCACTTCAAAAATCCAATTTGGCAAGACGAATTCATTCTCCTTAATGATATTACTGATACTGGTGTGGCTATGTTTTGAGGCAAGTGATAACCATTTCTTCACAGTTCTAAATATGCAGATCTATGACAGGCAGACTAACAGGAAGAAAGACAAAGAGAGAGGAGGAGAAAGGTATTATTACCGCTACTGCAGCGCATCAGGTATGTTCGCGGACGCACATGTGGAGTTTTTCTTTGCCACAATGCGTAAGCGCTGTTCGTCCCTGGTGCATGGGGTATGGGGCAGCAACAACAGTATCCTTTCTCTAATTCCGAGCAGGCTGGACTGTCCGTACGTGAATCGCTACTGCGCCATTACCCATAGAATGGTACAGCCGCGGTGAAGCGTCGGACAGTACTGCCGCTGATGTGTATATTATACAGGAATTTGATTAAGATGTACTTAGATAAAATTATATTAATTACTAACATAGGATAAGTTTTTTTACTAACAAATGTGTCATGGTTACTTGAAATAAAAATTGAATTGAATTATTGTCAGAGTCTTGTTGAATGAAAGACTACTAACTAACTTCAACTTTCTGACTAACTGACCGACTATTTAAAATTTTGACAATTTAAAAGTGCCTGAAATGGTTTAATTGAAATAAATGATTTGAGTTTGAGTTTGAGCAATTAGCATCGCCATACAACGTGGCAATGCTGCCAGCCTTTTGGGCACTGTTCCTGATGACAGCGATGCGGACGAATTTTTAGTTTTAGGTCATGAGTTCGAACCCAGGCAGGCACTTTACTTTGTGTAAATTATTTCATCACCATTACTCTTAAAACGCTGAAGGAAAACATTATGAGGAAACCGGCATGTCCTAGAACCACAAATTCGTAGACATGTGACATCCACCAACCCGCACTGGGCCCGCGTGGTGGATTATGGCCCACTCCCTCTCACAGAGAGGAGGCCTGTGTCCCAGCAGTGGGAACATTATAGGCTGATTATGTAATGTTTTATTTACAAACGTTTTAATATTCAAGCAAATTGGTTTAACAAACAAGTATTTCTGTTCATAAATCCAGGTTTACTGAACAGTGAGATGTACAAACAGCATTGCAAATAATGATTGATTACACTGAATATTGACACAATTTAATAATTCTTTAAATTGTAATTGTTGGTCATTCGTATTATGTAGGTAGTCCGTATAATATGTAGTTTTGAATAAAAATGTGGCGTGTGTCAGTTGATGACTATTTAGAAGAATGATAGCGACTTATGTAAATCCCACGGATATTTTGCAATACAGCAATAACTTTTGCCCCCTTTTAATATGTAGTTTTATGGAATAGACTTATAAACGAGATTTTAAAAGATCTTAAAAGGGTATCTCTCTTTTCAAAATCACAGTACATAATGACGTGTCCAAACTGTCTGGCCATAACCAGGTTATTTCTTAACTAACCTATTCCTACTCGTGAACAGCAATTGAGTTCACGACCCGTACCAGGATGTCATAAATTATCAGAAGAACATTGCACCAATCGTATGCGCGGACCGATCTTTGTCCTTCGTATCTCGAGAAACCGAATAAAACTGGATATTTCTACTGGCGATAACGCTGTGTTTGGGTTACATTCTGATTACATCTAAGTAAAGAAGGAAGGTCTAGAGTCTACACGATGACCAGTCAATGTGAGATATCCATTGTTGCATTTGTCACCAGTTTCATTGCTGGTTTCTATTCAGGAGGAGCATTGGATGTAAATTAAGATTTACATCCAATGATAGATATAATATATATAGATGTAATTTCGTCTTCGGTGACCAAAGTGAAGAATGAAGTGCATTGCCATTGACATGCGCTGCTGGTTTGATATGAATTAATTAGCTCAATCGTTTAACTTTTTGCCGTGTTATTTCCCGTTCCCAATGGAAACGACCGAGGAATATTTCTCAATATCATTTTGTTGTTATCAGTTCATAGCCGTATTGGAAGCAGGTCTGTCATCAATAATAAAATTATATCGACACAGTTTCAGCCAGACGGAAAATTTTGTACATACAAAATTAATTTACAATCTGCCACTCGGTGAACCCACAGTGTGGACACCATTTGCGATAATAACTCGTAGACATTCAATAACAATGTGATTTTTAAACCTTTAGTTGGCTTTAAGAAGTTTTAGTTCCGAGAACATCTAGAGCATTTCTTTACACGTAGGAAAATATTAGATTGATTGATTTTCAAAACGACGAACCGACGAAACGACGAGTTACCTAACTAGTGTCTTAACACTAGTTAAGTAACTAGTGTTAAGTATCTAGGATAACGTTGTTTTGAAAACGACGCGTTTGGAAATCAATTGAAAATTTCCAAACGCGTCGTTTTGAAAATCCGACGTGTAAAGAATATTATTGAGTGTCTACGAGTTATTATCGCAAATGGTCTCCACACTGTAGGTACGGTACGTTTTTCCCGCGGCGATTTTTAATCGTGCACTGTAATTTCAACGAACTGCTTAGTGCCGAGAGTTGACAATCCAACTGTATTTTTTTGATGCGTTAGGATGCCCTCTATTGGATTCTCAATGCTTGGCTCAACAGCGCGAAAGTTGAAAATCCATTCGACTAAAAGTGACATCTAATAACCCGCACTGGGCCCGTGAAGACCTTTATCTGAGAACTTTATGGGCAAATTAGGCTATGCGATGATTTAGGTATTTCTGATGATCACTTTTTTTTTTAATGATATAAACCAGTGCTTGACTGCGATCCCGATACTTACGATCGACTGAGCTTTTTTTTTTAACTAAAAACAGAATTCTAGTCTCATTTCACAAGGCAAATTCCAGTACATTCTTTGACACTGAAACAGAATAACTCTGAGTGACGCTTGAGCAATACTCTGAAATATACTATACAAAGGTAATATCTTCAGAACATAGACGTTACCTTTCAGAAGACCACAGGGGACATTAGCGAGTACTCTCTCAAGTTACTAGGCGATATGAAAATGATATTTATGCTTACATTGACGTGTATTGACACTCGAATTGTTTTATTGTTGAGTTGAATATTGAAGTGAAGTATGACTTCGCTTGTGACGAGCAGTGGTGGTCCAGTGGTAACGGCCGCGACTTTCTACACTGGCGAGCAATGAAAAAGTTCCAGTGACATAGCACCAAATTACTCCTAAACGGGAAAGGCTATCTTAATGACGCCGTCTGTAATATTGAAGTACATTTAACAGCGCATCAGAATATTACCAACTAAAAACGTAAATATTGTGTTCAACTTTTAAATTATATGTCTTGGGAGATATTAAGGTGTTTGTCGGCATTTTGTGGGTGGAACTTTTTCATTGCTCGGCAGTGTAGTTGGAAGACATAGGTTCCAACCCAGACAAGCGCTTTAGTTTGTGTAAATTATCATCACCACTGCTCTCAAAACGGTGAAAGAAAACTTCGTGAGGAAACCGGCATGTTTTAGAACCAAAAATTCGAAGACATGTGACATCTACCAACCCGCACTGGGCCCGTGTGGTGGATTACGGCCCACTCCCTCTCACAGAGAGGAGGCAATGGGAACATTATAGGCTGATTATGACTTTGCGTCAAAAGTTTCAAACAAAGAAAAAAATCTTAATTTTAAGAGAAATGTCTTTGCAAGCCACAGGAGACGCCCTGGACGTCGGGAATCAACAACCGACTCCCGGCCACCGTAGGCGCGGGCTTGCGGGCGGCGAGCAATGGACAGCTTGCCGCCCGGTAAGGATCAGGCCCAGGTTGGCGGCGCGTTGTGTTCCACGCGTGCCTCAAAGAGATGTCAGCACTAACTGACAGGGTCTGCTAGGGCCGATGCCTGCCAGGGCCGCGGGTTGTTCGAAATAGATACCGTGGCCCCTGGCACAGGCAACTGAAGGAACACGGGTGGGTTTTAGTCAGTTAAAGCTGACACGCCCTCCCGCTCTGCCCAGACCGGGAGTAGTCATCTGATGATTTCCCATACAAAAAAAGGGCATACGTTTACCTTTTTAGTGATGTCCTTCAAAATAGTGAGGTGCGAAGTACGTTTTGTTGTACATATAAACGGCGACGTAACAAAAATAGTATGTAAGGATCGTAGGACGTGATGGCGTTCTTTTGTGTCTAATTAGAAACCCCATAGGAACAAGGCGTGACTTTATACAGTCCGTTCATAGTTATTTTACCTCTGACAGTCGCAACCTAACAGCAACCTTACTGCACAAGAATAAAGTTGACAGTGACATTAGCAGAGAGTACTCTATTCTATTCTATGACGGATTATATACATACAGACACGAGCACCAATATGTCAATTACACTTGGCAACTTTCAATTGTGATTTTTTCGTGAAATAACGAGTCCAACGTTGAAATACGACACATTACATAAACCTAAGTGTTCGAAAATGCTATGTTCGTAACAACATAAATTTTCATTAAAAAATAAAGGAGTAAATCGCTTTTGAATAAAGCCGAGTGTAAACATACTTTTGTTCGTGACTGTAGGTACACAAACATACGCCCACTTCCCATAGAAATAAGAGAAAATACAGAACGTCACCTGCTACGATCCTTACATAGTCCGTTTGCTTCGTTTACGTTAATACATCAGTACCCTATTTGCGTAACACACGATCAATCGGAATCTGAATCATTTTGAAGCAAATTGCTAATCCATTGCTTCGAAAAATTTGTCTGCTCAACACGTAAATAACGCAATGAATGTTGTTGAACCGTCAAAATGAAACCGATACTGATTGATCGTGTGTTACGCAATTAGGGCGCTGAAGGCGAGTTCCCCTAATAAAAAAACGTTCAAAATCTAGTCGCATTCTCATCTCAGCGACAATCAATGTCAAAACTTGTCAAAAATGTACCGTGGCTAGCTGACATATTTTATGGCAAATAATTTAAGTTTCTTGTAATGTTAATTACTGAACATAGGTTCCTAGTATTGTATACATGCAACTATATTCTAACTGAACAGACAGCTGTGCTGCTGGGGAGTTTGTTGCGCCACTTCTTCTTCCCAGCGATAGCACTAGGAAATGGTGAAAGGCGGGCGTTTTTGGGGGACTGTCTTTTGTAATTTTGACGTTCGAAAAGTGCTGATTCTCAGCCTAATTTGAATAACTGACTTTTGATTTTGATTTTGTAAGGGAAATTGGAGGTATTCTTGACAGATTGAGACTAACATCAGACTGTGAACGTTCTTAAGATTACGAGAATTGCCCCTTTGGCCAAACACACCGGTTGCGAGTACTACGCAGTTGTACTTGAAATTATTAGCTGTCACGATTTCACGATACATTGAATTGGTTACAGTCAACTTCCTCAATGGAAGATAACTTGAAGCTTCATGCATTATAATTACTGATCTTTCAACCCAACACGTTGTATCTTCATGTGACATAGATTAATAATCGTCTAAAAATGTGTTGTGCAATTAAAATTAAAAGATAAGTATAGTTATGTAACCTGCATGAGGTTTATTGATGAAAATCAAGAAATATTCTAGGCTCATATACATACTACACAATGTAATAAGTTTTAGAAAGTAAGTTGTAATTAATGGGTTTGCTTCACTACTGCATTGGGTTGTACCTGTAATAATAGTTGTAAGTGTTTAAATAAATTAATTAATGAAACCTACAAAAACGACACCTTAAGAACCTTCACAGTCTAATCTCAGTCGCAGTCTGTCAAAAATACCTTTAAAATCCTTACATTTTTGACAAGTTTTTGACACTGATCGTCGCTGAGATGAGCGTTTTTAATTACGCAAATTGTCCTCAATTCGGTCTGAGTGGTAATTCCCGTAATTTTAAGAACGTTCACGGTCTAATCTCAGTCGCAGTCTGTCAAAAATAACTTTAAAATCATTACATTTTTGACAAGTTTATAACACTGATCGTCGCTGAGATGAGCGTTTTTAGTTACGAAAATTGTCCTCAATTCGGTCTGAGTGGTAATTCCCGTAATTACATATAAGAACGTTCACAGTCTAATCTCAGTCGCAGTCTGTCAAAAATACTTGTAACTTCCCTACATTTTTGACACTGATCGTCGCAGAGGAGCGTTTTATTACGGGAATTGGCCTTCTGGTTGTAAGACCAATAAAGCAAAGAAGAACCATAGACAATCAAATAGACACCGAAACAGACAGTCATCATAATCATCATCATCAGCTTATAACGTTCCCACTACTGGGACTCAAGCCCCCTCTATGAGAGGGAGTGGGTCGTGATCCACCACGCGGGCTCAGTGCGGGTTGGTAGATGTCACATGTCTTCGAATTTTAGGTTCTAGGACATGCCGGTTTCCTCACGATGTTTTCCTTCGCCATTTTGAGAGCAGTGGCGATTTAATAATTTACAAAAATTAAAGAGCCTGAGTGGGCTCGAACCCACGTCCTACAACTCGTAAGTCGCGGCCCTTACCACTAGGCCACCATTCCTCAAACAGACAGTACCGAAACCAAAATAATAATAAACCATTTAAATATTTATAAATATTATTAAATATTTTATCAACATAACACGAGTTTCTGCCTTAGTCCCCCTTATCACTGAAACACGACCCACTGACTTCGCACGCGTGGCTCAAACCGGTTTCAAACCAATTGTAGTTGACCTATCACCTAAATATCATTGTCAGTCCAGAGATGAGTGATTTTAGTGATCCATGTAAGGTGACTCTACTGCGTACTAAGTCTAAGTGGCATATAAAATGCCTACTTATAAGATTATACGCATTATTTTAAAAAATGTTGTTCACTTAATGATTGTGCTATGTATAGAATTTGAACGTAACATTTTCTGGCGCTTGTCACTGATTCAAATCACATGAGATTTTTTTTTACTAAGGCCTCTAAGGACCGATTTTTCAACAGTCAGATAATTTTTATCTGAAGAATAATTATGACGTTCCTCGGAAATCACGTTTAGCCGTTGATTCCGGCTGTCATTCGTGGATCTTTGACAGTTGTTACGGGTCATCAGAAGCCTGAAAGTCTGACAAACCAAGGGGGGGGGGGGGTCAGTCTTACCAAGGGGTTTCTTATTATCCAGTAACTGGGTTGTAGAAGTCAGATAAGCAGTCGTTCCATGTAAAATACTGGTACTCAGCTGCATCCGGTTAGACTGGGAGCCGACCCCAACATAGTTGGGAAAAGGCTAGATGACGATGAATTATGAGTTTGACATATTTTCTATACAAAAACTGTCACACCGCAATATTTATTCGTCAGATAAAAAATATCTGACTTTTGAAAAATTTGCCCTAAATTACATTATCACGATATGCGTTTGTACAGACGCCAGCACATCAAGCTACTACAATCTGTCAAATGTCTTTAATAGATTTTCAACTTTATCGCTAGAGTTTTAAGGTTCAAGGTTGATTGGGAAAATTTGACAGTTTCGGGTAGGTTTACCTGCTGGCGTCTGTACATCTATATATTTATTTACATATAATAAAATTGTAGAAAAGTGGTGTCTGTACAATGGAAATATATTTAAAAAAAGTAGCAGGGGTTGTTTTTATATCGATACCGAACCCGAAATTGTAATTAATTTTTTTTTGTCTGTTTGTCTGTTTGTCTGTTTGTTTGTGCACGCTAATATCAGAAACGGCCTATTTGATTTATATGCGGTTTTCACTAATATATTGTAGTAAGCTTCACTTAACAGTTAGTGTTTATTTCATGTCAATCGGTTCATAAATAAAAAAGTTATGTCAATTTAAAGAATCACGGCGAACATTTGTTAAGGTATTCTATCAGAGTACGTACAGGCCTCGCGCCTGTGCGTCTATGGCTATATAAAGCGCGCTGAGAGCAGCGCCGCTGCCCCCCATCAGAGCAGGAGTCCCTCAGGGCTCCGTACTCGCCCCTCTCTTATTTACGCTGTTCACTAGCGACAACCCTAAAGATGCTAAGTCCCAATTGGCTCTGTGCGCAGACGACACAGCCATCTATTACACTGGTCGCAGCCATATCCAACTACGACTTCGTCTCTAAACCGCAGTCAATAAGTTGGCTGCTTGGTTCAGGAAATGGCGAATCGAAGTCAACACCGATAAGAGTCAAGCGGTGCTCTATTCGAGACCCAGACGACAACCCACCCCCCCTCCACCAATCACCATGTTCGGCAAGCCGATCCCTTGGGAAAAGCGAGCCAAATACCTTTGTTTTATTCTTCTCCTTCTCCTCACCTTCTCAGAGCACATAAAGACGGTCCGTTCACGCGCCTCTTTCGCTCTAGGCTGGCTTCATTCCGTCCTCAATGAACGCAGCAAGCTGTCACTCAAGTGCAAAAAGCGCCTGTACACAGCATGCATCCGTCCCATAATGACTTACGCTTGCGTAGTCTTCGCTCACGCAAAGCCCCGTCACATCCATAGGATGCAAACCCTGCAGAACCGATTTTTCCGCAAGGCCACAAATTCCCCTTGGTTCGTTAGCAATGAGATCCTCCATGTTGATCTCAAGATCCCCACTATCCAGCAGTTCATGAAACGCCTCTCCAAGCGTTTCTTTGCCACAGCCGCTAATCACCCCAACCCTCTGGTGGTCGCGGCCGCCAACTACACCCCCTCCAAACTCAGTAAAATTCGCCGTCCAAGGCATGTTCTCGACGACCCCGATGACCCCATAACCCTCCTCCAGGAGAGCGATAGGGCAACCAGTACAGTATACAAACACAAATTACCGACATTCCGACCTCACCGCCGAGGTCCCTCGCGACGCCCCCAAGTAAATTCTCCCCCCTGACCCTTGCCCGCTGAAGTGCCAGCCCGCGTCGTAGCTGAGCCTGTAGCTTTAAATTCCCCGACTGAGACCTCTGAGTTTGTTTCGGCCTTTCCTCTCAGAGATAGTCCTAGGAAACGCCGCGCTCATCAAAGCATTAATACTACTAATTCGATCCAGCCTGTCCCCTTGCTGCCCTCTCCCAGCGACGCCCTAAGCCAAGGTTCGTACCCCACAGGGGGTGCCTTTAGCGTGCAGTCGCTTAGTCTAAGTCGCTTAGTTTATTCTAGATATAGCCCTGGCTGGAGGCTTTAGGAATTCCTTAGGCAACCACAGGATAGTCCGGTTAAGTAGTCACGGCCTCTCAAGGAAAAAAAAAACTGACTGCATATTTCATTTATTTATATTTTAGGGTTTGTAGGTTAAGTTCTTTTTCTTAATTTTCTTTAAAATAATTGTTTACGATAGTACGTGTTTACTAAATAACTGTGTGTTAAGTAGTAAGTACTAATTTATTGTAAGAATGCCTCGAAGAAGATCCAACCTCTCCCAATGTAGCAAAAATGCTAAAAGGATGAGATTAGTTCGATCACAGGAATCTGAAGAAGGTCGTGAGGCAAGGCTTTCTGCAACTCGGGAACATCAGGCTAGGTTTCGTGCTGCAGAAACTTCGACTCAGCGAGAATCTCGACTGAGTTCAAATCGTTCTCGAATGATGACAACTCGAAATAGGGAAAACGGGGAACAACGAAAGGCACGTTTATCTGTCGATCGCGAAGCTCACGCGCTATCGCGTGAGTCTGAGACTTCTGCGAACCCCTAATGATTCTTAGAAATTTAGCCCCCCAAAACTTTGCAATGGTACCAGGTTAAAAGTGACCAATTTACAACGAAATCTGATAGAAGCAGAGATTTTAACAGGGTGTGGAAAAGGTGAAAGTGTTTTCATTCCTCAGATTCCTCTCATTCCAAACAATTTTCCTTTTAGTTTTAAATGAGTCCAGTTTCCAGTCAGCCTATGTTTTGCGATGACAATTAATAAAGCAGATCTAAGTATCAGCTGTTTCTCGCACGGTCAGTTGTATGTGGTTCTGTCACGGGTTAGCAATCCTAGGAGCCTGTATGCTTTCATCCCCGATGGCCATACGTCAAATATCGTATACAGAGAAGCATTACTGTAAAGTAAATTTTTTGCTACCCAAACGACGGTATATGTAATTCAAAATATGCTGCCCGAAAAGTCACTATTCCACGCGGACGAAGTCGCGGGCACAGCTAGTTATCAATATATTTAATCTCTGGTGCATATTAGATCCACTTTTTTTAGTTTACCCAAAATAAAAATCTAAACTTATAGCCACTGTTACTGTTAGCCAGCATCATTCCACTGCTCATGCTGGGCAGAGGCCTCTCCTCATGACTTCCAGGTCTTTCGATCCAGGGTTAATGGGACCACTGGTCATTGGTTTTCTCCAGCTCATTGCGCCATCTTCTACGGGTCTGCAGCGACTTATAGTTGGTCTTATTAAATCATTTAGCGAGTATTTTAAGTTAAATTCAGCTAAGGTAGGTAACACAGCATAATTGTGGCAGCGACTAGTGTTTTATATTTCTTAATATTTTTTATCACTTGTCTTAAGTACTTCTTTTAACCTTTAGTTAAAACGTGGACAATGGTGTGGGTTACGTGTTAAATCTTAGTTTAAGTATTTCTCTGTATTTTGTAGCATGTAACTGTTTTTTGTCCCTAATAAATAAATAAATCTATCTTGAAAATAATACCGTCAGAGTATGTGACCCCACTAGGTAGGTAGGTAATTGGATCTAAACGTTGTGTAATAATGTTTCTTTGTCTCTATAACGCGACCCAGTTGTGTCAACAAATTACATTCCATGTTTTTCTTCCTTTCTTTTCTTACATAACATAACATCAAGCCTTGTTTCCTCAAAGGGTTAGCGGTGTACCCTTAGTAGGTATACTCACATTTTTAACTGCCCCGTAGATGGTCTCGTGGTCGCAAGCGCGGCAGCTGAGCGTGGGGTCCTGGGTTCGATGCCCAGGTCGGGCAAAGTGTTTTTTTTTTTTTATGTTTGTTTGTTTTTGTGTGTTTGGTTTTTTCCACTAGGAATTTCTTAGTAACAGCCCGGAGTTTGGAAGTTGGTGGTGTGATACCCCCGTGCCTCGGAAAGCACGTTAAGCCGTTGGTCCTGCGCCTGATCTCTCCCCGGTCGTGTCGGATTGCCGTCCCATAAGACTATGAGAGTAAAGGAACAGAGAGTGCACCTGTGTTTGCGCACACACTTGTGCACTATAATATCTCCTGCGTACACACGGCTACACATCCAGCTATGCCAAACCAGTATTGGCTGACCGTTCACTATGAGAAAATATCATACAAAGTGAGGCCAAGACCAACTGGTTTTGTATAGCTTGACGTGTAGCCGTGTGTACCTGGCTAATCTCCGTTGATATTGGTCACCGTGACCGAAATCGGTCAGGGATATTATTGATTATTGATTATTACCCACATTTTACCAGTTATATTTAAGTGCCATGTAATAGGGGCGAGGCCAATTATATATAATTATTATTGCCTTTCTTTTCTATTATATCTTAACGTAACAATATCCTTTGAAAATATTATTCTATGATGTCTTCATCTAACATTATACAAGGTGTTGTTTTGCAACCTCGTCAATTCAAGGAGGTAACTATGCTACTGATTCTCGACATGAATCAATAATAAAATAAGTAGGTATTTTTTTTTTTAATTTTCTGTAACGTTTGTGGGACACGCATATTAAAACGCGGCCTGTCTGACACCGCACTGTAACTGCCCTTTCACACACACATAAAAACGCGGCCGCTTTTACGATACAATAACGCGATTCTGTTCTTTGAAAGTGGTGTATTTTGAAATACTGTCAAACTTAAATAACTAAAAAAAAAGTATGTATTCATTATTTACCAGGGATCGTAATTTTATTTGATTATTTATGTCTTTCCTAGCAGCCTCCTGAAATTTGACGAGGATGCAAAACAACAGCTTGTATACAGGCTACATTAACGACCTACTATGGAGATAATGAAAGTCAGTATGGAGATTATAAAAATGCTAACGTTTAAATTAAAACCATAAAGCTCGCACAGAAGCAAAGCTTCTAAATCAACTCAGTTTTATGACACATTTAATGGGGTGAGATTATGAGACTACTATAGTCATTTAAATAAAATTAAAACAGTATAATACACGACATTTAGAATAAGCTTCAACTGTCTTCACATGTTTTAAGTACAGACGCCAGCACATCAAGCTACTACAATCTGTCAGATTTCTTTAATAGATTTTCAACTTTATCGCTGAAGCATTAACGTTCAAGGTTGATTGGGAAAATTTGACAGTTCTTCAGTTTGACAGTTGAGTTTGTTCAGTTCAGGCTTCAATCTTGAACGTGGCTTGGAAGTTTATTATAAAAGACACACAAAATCCGTTCACCTTTTATACCCTGTTTTGGTCCAGACGGTAAAAAAAGTCAGCTGGTATACGTGTACACCCAATTTACGCCATACGGACGGGCTATTGTTGTCAACCAGCCACTTATCCAGACTTCGGTCTCCTACTGAGAAATTTTATATGAAAAAATATAATAACACCCTTGTCATATCAATGCCCTTACTTCGTCAATCAGGAAAAAAAATCACTTTAATAACTTTTTCTGGAAACTTACCACGTCACGTATGACCTATTTATTTGATACTTTCGTGGAGTCGAGTGCTGTAAATATAGTCTTAATCTATTTCGGTCCGTGATATTTTCTTTTTTGTCGTTTGAATTGCACCGCTTAATCTTTTGTTAAAGATTATTGTACAGTTTTTTGTCAACCTTGCTGCGGTTAGCACAACAAAAGACTGTTTTCTGGTTTTATTGAATTAAGGTTTTTTTGTGAAAGTCGCTGAACGATGAAAAAAGTAGATTTTTCCAGCTGTTTTAGGGTGCAGCAGTTGTAGGATAAAATCCTACTAATATTTTCAACGTGAAAGTTTGTATGGATGGATGGATATTTGTTACTCTTTTACGCAAAAACTACTGAACGGATTTGGATGCGATTTGGCACACAGATGGTTTATAACCAGGATTACCATAAAGGCTACTCTTTATCCCTATATTTCCACGGGATAAAAACTTAAGCGGGTGAAACGGCGGGGCGCAGCTAGTTTTTCAGAATTCTTTAGACAGTGTCAGGTTAACATCACGAGAGGACTGCCAAAACCACTTGTCGCGGTATTTTGATCAGAAGTCCCAAAATTTCTATAGCAATGGGATCATGTCCCTACCTACAAGATGGCAAAAAGTTATCGAACAAAATGGTACCTACATACTTTAGTTAAATGTAAATAAACTATATTAAAAAATGTTTTGAATTTTCTTAAAAAATGCGAAAAAACTTTTTCCCGAACCTATTATTAACGGATAACAAAATATTTTTATCGGTTAATGTATAAAAAGAGAAACAGCAGATGTATGTAAGTACAGACGCCAGCACGTCAAGCTACGTACTATAATATGTCCTTTAATTTTGCATTAGGTTGAAAGTTGATTGGGAAAATTTGACAGTTTCGGGTATCTTATGCTGGCCTACATTTAAAATGACTGAAAGTATTTGAAAGTGTGCGTTTCCTCGTTATTACTCTAGGGATCGGTTCAGATTAAAAATATAATGAATTAAAGAACTCAAAACCAAGAAGTTTTACCTTTAGCGTTACCTTTCCGAACCAGAATAATTATAAACTCAGCTCAGTTAGTATCTCTGATGAAATCAGTATAATGTAACTATGATGATCATCATCTCCCTGCCTTTGTCCCATGCTACAAGGGGTCGTCGGCGTCGGCGCAACTTATTTTCTTCGTCCATTCTCCCCTGTCAACCGTCGAGATATCATTCACTCCCTTCACTTTGGGATAATAAGCGACACCTACAAAAAAACAAAAAGGTACTCAGTATAACAGTGCGGTTTTACAACGCAACGAATAAAAACCGCCGAGAACTTGGTAAGCTATTCAGATAAAAAAACTTTCAAATTGATGGTAAAAATTGTGTACAATAATAAAATACTGGAATGAACTGAATCCATTATTTTTATTATGATTTATTGTACCTTTATGTCAAGGTTTGCTGAACCACATTGGAATTTATGATATTTCATTCATAACTTTATGAAAGTTTTTTTCATAAATTGTTTATTTTATACTCTTCTATTTTTTTTATAACCTTTTGGTAGTTCAAGTTGATGAAATTGATTGCTAAGCAAAATTACTAGCAATTTATATTCTCCGTTAATTCAAATCACAACTGTCATACTTTGACAATTGTATGAAATATCTGTGACACGACCAAGTAACGTTCAGTATCAATTTGTTAAATAATTATTTTTCCTGAATGTATCTACACTACAGGCTAAATAAAAACAGCCGCACAGGTCGATGTGTCAGGTTAAGCTACGCTTGCCGCGGTTGGTCTATGGATGGGTGACCATCTTTACATACCGAGACCCCTCCGTGCCTCGGAAAGCACGTCAAGCCGTTGGTCCCGGCTGTCATACGTGGATCTTTGACAGTCGTTACGGGTAGTCAAAGCCTGAAAGTCTGACAACCAGTCTTACCAAGGGGTATCGTATTACCCAGTAACTGGGTTGTGGAGGTCAGATAGGCAGTCGCTCCATGTAAAATACTGGTATTCAGCTGCATCTGGTTAGACTGGAAGCCGACCCCAACATAGTTGGGAAAAGGCTAGGCAGATGATGATGAATCTACACTACAGATACCTATATTATTAATGTAAGGATCGTATCAGGTGACGTTCTGTAGTTTATGCCTCCCCAAGGAAGAAGGTTTAAGTTAAAGGTAGGTTTAGCTTTAAACATTGTCCCCCTTATTACAAAACAAGGTTTTTCTTTCGATCAGGTTTAAACCACTGACCCAGTTATTGAATTAAGAACCCAACTGTTATAGAAATGAAGTTCTTTATACAAAAATGACAGCTTAGTTCGGTGCTAAGTTGTCATTTTAGTATTAAGAACTTTGTCTAAATCGAAATAAAGTTCGAAATACAAGTACGTACTGGCTTAATAGTTTAGGCTAGAACTAAAGTTAGGTTTTGTTTTGTAATAAGACGGTGTATGTTTACATTTATTGTAAACAGTTTGGTTCACTAAAAGATGACGAAGTAGTCCTCGTCTGGTTGAACCAACCAGCCTATAGCAAGTGCCCCATGCCCGCCATTACTAAAAAAAGGTTTCCAGTTCCTTGGTTATCAATGAACCTAGTCATCAAGATTGCTAATGCAAACATGGTGCATACACGCAATGCCATTATGAGTAACACGAGTCTAGCAATAAACAGAGAGTCCATTGATAATGAACAATATGCGACTAGCAATCTTAAAACATTTCCCTTCGATTATAATGCGGTCTTTAACCGTTATCGGCTTTACAGTCTAAGTTCTAAAGATGCTTGTGGGAACTATTTTTAGCTTTTCCTGTCGCAATCCTGAGCAACATCCTTTCTCCACTTCTTCCATTGCAACCTTCTTTACCAAAAACCAAAAAAAAAAAATTTTATGTCTCCTTTATTCTTTCACACGCTGTCTACATTTCTTTATTTATTGTCCTATCGCAGGTATGCTGGAAGAGATTTCTTATGAAATAAGCATTTGTACCTCTACATATATACAGGGTGTTATTGACAGCCCTCCGCAAACTGATAGGGTGGCTTCAGTACATCATATTAAGATGACCGGTACATGTAATTCTTTCAGGAACATTAAGGGAATCCAAAAAACCAGATTCGTTTTATTACCTCACACGCAACGTATCGTTACCGTGGCAAAACGCACGTAGCGGACGGCAGCGCAGCGAGCTTGAGCGAGGCTGTTTTCAGCTGTTTTATTTACATAAATGGAGTGTTGCAAACAGAGAACGTAATTTTACATTGAAATAAAGGAATATCAGCAGAAAAAACGGCATATTTTTTTTTTTCCTGAGAAAATTTCCAGTGGGATATGATTCAGAATAAGGAGCTGAATCAATCCTGTGTTTTTGTGGAGGGCTGTCAATAACACCCTGTATATAGAAACCTTTGTACCTATTTTTCGGTTCTGTTTTACTTTTCTTGTCTATTTTTATGAGTGTGTTACATACATAAACGATTATATAAATAAATAAAAAAATCGAAGACATTTGTGATCCACGCTGAATCAGCGTGGTGAAATACGGCTAACTCCCTCTCACAGAGAGGAGTCCTGTTTCCCGCCAGTGCGAATATTATAGGCTAATGAGGTATGCTAATTACCCTTAATCTCGTTATTTTTACTAAAAAGTAAATCACTTGATCACTACGATAATTTAACCAATTTGAACAATTCTATTTTCGGAACAACACAATCTAAATGCATTCACTTTTTTAGTCTTCTTAATTGAACCCTGCGTGAAGCGGGGAAAAAACTAGTCATATTTATAGAAACGTAGTTATATTTATAAATAAAAACATATTGATAGGCACTGTTTATTTATATACAAAGACTATATATAACGGGGTTCCAGACAGTCCGTTATCAGTGTGTGTTTGAGCTTGAGTTAAGTAACTCGTTAGCTTCTGTGATAACAGACAAAATGATTGAGACTATCATTCCGGCGTTCGCTGAGTTAAGCGAGTTTGGGAGTATTGGGGTGAGTTCTTCTTGTACTTCATTATTTCTGTTTTTTATTTAATTGGTTAGTTTACTCACAAGTCAAAGTCAAATCATTTATTTCAAATAGGCACATAAAAGACATTTTTGAACGTCAAAATTTACAAAACAATAGAATTGATTCTAGTCGCCCCTTCCAAAAGTTAGTTTCGTATGGAGAAGAATGGACAAGAAAGTCCACCGTTACTCTTTTGAAATGTTTTACAATATTTTGTAGATTTTAATTACACAATTATTATTATTCATTTGGTTTCGTTAGATTCTGCTGATCTATTCTGTAAAAATCTCACCGTGAAAACGTATGTGAAGTGGCTTGAAGTGAGTTGTCAATAATGTTAATCCTTAGCATTAGGTAGAAGAACAGCGAACTTCAAGTTCACTTCACTTCAGTTGTCACGGTGAGATTTTACAGAATAGACAGGCTATTTCCAGTACCTTTATTCACAGACTTGATTAAATTCCAGTTTTGATTAAAAATGTATGAGTGATTGCAGTAGGTACGGTACAACTAGAGCTACATTTAAATGCCATCCATTCCTTGAGTCCTTACTTACGAAACCCACGAATATGAGGAAATAAGGTGCCCCAGGAATCAACTTTGATGAAAGCGTTCAGCTTCACAAAAAAAAGCTTTAATTACATCAAAATAAAGTTCTTTATCAATAAAATAAAATTAAATAATGTAAAATTAACTACAAAGGTAGTGAAAAGCTATTCAACCTCAACAATCTTAGTAATGGGGATGTCCTGATGATGGGCCTTTCAGTCTTCTGATTTCAAAAGTCCCAAAACTCCAAACCAAATTTTTTAAATTATTAACATTAATGCTAACAAAAATAAATCATTACACAGGCTGGTGGAGAAGTAGTCTTCGCAACAGACGACTTCTTTGCAACATGCGAGAACATGATAGCCGACTCCGAGCCGATATTCATCGAGGATAAGTACACCGAGTACGGCAAGTGGATGGATGGGTGGGAGACCCGCAGGAAACGGATCGCCGGTCATGACTGGTGTATCTTGAAATTGGCGACCAAGTGTGTTATTCGTGGTACGTATCCATTTTTATATCCTAACTTAAAATGATTATAAATGCAAAAGTAAGTTTCTTTGTTTGTTACGCTTTCACGTAAAAACGGCTCGACGGATTTGGATGAAATTTGGCACACAGACCGGCCATGACCTGAATTAGGACATAGGATACTTTTTATCTCAGTAGTTCATTCTCGTAGGATGATTTCTTACGACCACGCGGGATAAGCCGCGGGAAAAAGCTAGTTATAATGTAAATGCGAAAATAAGTCTGTCTTTTAACAGCTACCTTTTAACAGCTTTCCGCAGAAAAGTAGACTATGATGTGGGTATACACCGTTAAATTTTGATCATTTTAATCCTTAAAAAGGGTCATTTTACTCATCATTAAGAACAACTTTTACTACGGGGCCAACCCTGAAATCGTGAAAAAAAATCAGTTGATCCATACATTATGTCGAGTTATGCGAACATAAATCTGTGGATCAACAGATTTTTTTTTCACGATTTCAGGGTTGGTCCAGCGATGCGGACTATTTTTTTGATACCTCGTGATTCTTTTCTCTCTTTTTTATATAGATGTTACTAATATTATTTTGAGTCTGCTAGATTATATATTATGTTAATATTATTTGATTAAAACTGTCAGTAAAATGAAATCATATAAATATTTTAAGACGTTTGTTTATCGGCTGAAAGCATTTTGATTAATTCTGGCACGCAGATAGACTCTGATGTCTTTAATTAAAATGTGATAGGTACCTAAAATCTGCAAATCGCAAGCTAAAGCCAGTATGATTTGGTTATTTCAAAAAGTTAAAGTAAATAAAATATCTAAATGGAGGTCAATGATTAAATTTCAAATGTACATTTAGGTAATAATGTTTGTTCCAAGATAACAATATTACCTCAGATTTTGCATCGCTGTCAAAATCACTATGAACTTTATTTACGTAGCGATAAGGTTGCTATTGGCTTGCTGCCATTGCCAAGTTTATTAAATTCACAATGATCTTTATTTTCGTTGAAATAAGATTGCTATTCGGTTGCTGCTATCAGAGGGCTGTAATAAACATTGACCTATAAAAAATAATTTGATTGATAAGGATGGAGCCTCATTAGCTATTAGGCAATTTAATTTTTATTTATTTTTAGAGACGCTTTTGACTCTTCAGATTACATAAGAGAGTAAGATGGAGACAACGGAGATGAAAGAGATAGACAGTCTGCTCCATCACCAATAGAGTGACTGCAATAGACCAAATTCAATTTCATATTAATTTGAAATGTTTTTTTTCAGGTTTATTGGTCGACACAGCATTTTTCACGGGAAACTATGCACCAAAGTATTCGATACAAGCAGCCTGCTTGACGCCTGAAGGTGAGTGTTCTAAAATAGGTAACATGACATAACATCACACCTGTTTTCCTCGAAGAGTTAGGCAGCGATGCGTTTATAAGTACACCCACATTACGACATTCATGTTTGAGTACCATGAAATAGAATAGGGGCAAATCTATTGCAAGCAACTAGGCACAAATCAAGAGCCCGGGCTGAAAAAAAATCGAAAAAGAAAATCCAATAACAGTTTGCAGGGCTTGGGAATCGAACATAGGACCTCGTGCCCAGCAGTCTTGATAATAGACCAACGAGTGTTTTTAGGGTTCCGTACCTCGAAAGGAGAAAACGGAACCCTTATAGGATCACTTGGTTGTCCGTCCGTCCGTCCGTCTGTCTGTCTGTCAAGACCCTTTTTCTCGCGAACAGCGAAGAACGCGTGGAGGTATCAAACTGTAATTTATATCAAATACTCGGGTCTACTGACCCTTAGAGATGTGAAAAAATCAAACTTCTAAACCAACGCAATCAAAAGATACAGCCGCTTATGCCGCAAATTTTCGACACTCGCAAGGGAATCAAAGCCTACAGGGTACTTCCCGTAAACTCAGAATCTTGAAATTTGGTACGAAGCAACGTCTTATAACACAGATAAAGGAAAAATTGCGAAAACCGTAAATTTTTAGTTACATACCTACAAATTTGTACGGAACCCTCGGTGCGCGAGTCCGACTCGCACTTGACCGGTTTTTTGTATACTGCCACAGTAATTACTGAATTTAGATCTCTTACGTTAAAATAAACAGATTTTTTGAGTTCCATGGGGAAAATCACTTAGAAATATTCTCAGAGGAATATCATATAAAGGTATCTTTGCGGTAAAACTCACATGATATAATATTATCCTTTTACCAATTTATTGAGTTGTACAAAAAACATATTATCTAATGTAATATAAAAAAGCAAAATTTTCCTATTTCCTCAATCCTGCAGAGAAATAGGTCCCATTCAAAAATCTAGATCCGTAAAAACCCACGACAAAATTACATTGATGGCAATATTATATATTAAACCTAACATTGCGAGGTTCCTCCCCAAAACTGATTGCTATCAGTAAATTCTCTTTTTACAAGAACCTCCACATTTCATTGGCCACAATTATACATTTACTCGTAAGTACAGTGAACAAAAGATTTAGGTATACAAGCAAAAAAAAGTCGTAGGTAGTCGTACTTTCACTACGCTGCTAACATTCATTGAATAGAATAGAATAGCATAGAATATTCATTTATTTGCTCAGAATGTAGGTGTTTATAATAGGGTGGTTACAATAATATGAAAGAATCTTTGTACATTCTACCATTGTGGTTACTTTCCAACGACCCGCACTGGGCCCGCGTGGTAGATTACAGCCAACTCCCTCTCATAGAAAGGAGGCCTGTTTCCCAGCCATGGGAACATATAGGCTGATTATGCTACTTTCCTATATATATACAAAATAAGTCTATAATTGGAATTCTGGCCTGTGAAAGGCAGTGGGTCGTTATCAACCACGCGGGCCCAGTGTCGGTTGGGGAGTCACGTCATGTCTTTAAAATTTCGGTTTTAAGATATGTCATCTCCATGTTTTTCTTCTACGCTCTAATGGGCGCAACCATTTTCAAAAGACACATTCAGAAGAGTGATGTCAAAACCTGACTACCCAGTCACATAGCACGAATTAAAAGTCCTTTTAATAGCCTGTACAGTCATCTCTTTTGTCGATCGTACCTACATACCTAGTACGGGCAAAGCACTTAGTTCTAGCCCAATGAGGCGTGTCCTGGCAATTTGCCAATGCTATTTACCGGACACTCGTTATTTTTGCCAAAGAAAGGTCTTGGAAACTGAGGTTCTTTATCCCTGGGATCTAATCAATCATAGCGAACTACTATTTTTAGTTTATGAAGTGTTCCCAAAAGCTTTGTTGTTATATCTTTGAGAATTATTGCGTTTTTAAATGAAGACATACTTGGCCTTCACTCAAACTGGGTTTTTTGCAGAAGAAGAAATAGAAAAACTAACTAAAAATGAAATTAAATTAATCTTAGTTATCTTATCATACCTAAAAACTATAAATAAGGACATCGTGTATAAAGCAACAAATGAAAGGCTGTTTTATTTATTTTAAATGAAGACATCATTTAAAAACCTAATCATTCTCAAAGAGAGAATTTGAGAAACACATAATCACCAGAGACCGAAAACAGTTTCGAGTTAAAAAAATATTGCTGATTTTCAAAACTACGTAGTAAACTCTGATTTTTAATTGGCTAGACTAGAAATGACAGCTGCGATCGTGGTTTTTTGTCAACATGACATTAATGTTATGATCGCAGCTGTAATTTTGGCTCTTTAGTCAACTGAGGCCGCTCGAACTCATCCCGCGGGATGAGTTGACTAAATAATTAATTTTATTATTTTTCCTTTGTCAACTATCCCACTTTAAAAAAAGATTAATATTTATTTGGTCTAGCAAATTAAAATCAGAGTTCAGATGCCCAAAGTTATGACCTCTTACGATAGCGTGTTTTGTCCAATTCTTTTTTCTAAGCAGTCATTAAATTCATAACCCGTTTCATCGCCTTCGGTTTTTCAATTGTCTTATTTGGCAGATCAAAGGAGATCATTAATTTTGGGCTAAATTATGAAAATTACATAATCTAACAGAATAGAGGTTTTTTTTTGGCCAAAAATGTATTGAAGCCGAGTGTTCTCCTTTTAATGTACCTATAGGGTAACAAAACTGCCTACATCCGGACTCTGTAAAACAGTCTCTTATAATAGAATAGAATACTCTTTTTTATGTACACCATAACACTCCAGTATGGGCAGATGGGGCTTGTGGCTAAGAACAGCCGCACGGGTCGATCGATCAGGTTAAGCTACGCTTGTCGCGGTTGGTCCGTGGATGGGTGACCATTTTCACAAACCAAGACCCCTCCGTGCCTCGGAAAGCACGTTAAGCCGTTGGTCCCGGCTGTCATTCGTGGATCTTTGACAGTCGTTATGGGTCGTCAGTAGCCCGAATGTCTGACAACCAGTCTTACTTAGGGGTATCGTATTCCCAGTAACTGGGTTGTGGAGGTCAGATAGGCAGTCGCTCCATGTAAAATACTAGTATTCAGCTGCATCCGGTTAGACTGGAAACTGACCCCAACACAGTTGGGATAAGGCTAGGCAGATTCTCTTAGTATGCTTATTGGTAAAAATGTGCGAGAAATTCTATCGTCACCGTACTAACTTATACTTTACTGGAGCGCAGTGTCTACTATCCTTAGAGATGAAAAGTTTTTGCAGTTTACTGCTCATTTGCGTACCTACTATAATGTTTAGGCGTTTCTTATGATACCCATGGGGCTGTATGAGTAGCCTTGCCAAGGACTATGCCGTAAAATGTCGCGTTTATTAGACTATGGATACCTGTTACTAAGGCGGTTATTATAAGGGGAAAACCTATTCAATTTGTTAATATTTTATTCTACATCTACATGGTGTACAGCACCCTAATTGCGTAACACACAATCAATCGGAATCGGTTTCATTTTTACAGTTCAACAACATTCATTGCGTTATTTACGTGTTGAGCAGACAAATTCGAACTTATGAAGCAATGGATTAGCAATTCGCTTCAAAATGATTCAGATTACGATTGATCGTGTGTTACGCAATTAGGGTGCTGGTCTAGAGTTGCAAGCGTTACTGCTGATCACGACGTCCTGGGTTAGATTCCCAGGTTGGGCAAAATGTTTTCCATCAGGAATATTCAGTAGCATTTCAGTAGGCATGCCCCCTGTTGGGATGGGACTTAAACACAACTGGCGAAATGAGAATGTACTATCGCCAAAATCTATATCTGACCACCGCGCCGTAAGGACTATTACTGCTTGCAGCGCATATTATTAGTCGACCTAAAAAGGATCCTCTTTTGTTTTACTTACGGACGCAGCAATGCTGTCATCGTCATGTGCACGGGATTTTGTTTTCAAAATGGTGTACCTATCTCTAAAGATATTACCTCTGCCTATCCCTTCAGAGAAGTACAAGCGTGATGTTATACAATGTAATTTGTGTGAAATTATCAGCAAGATATTATGTTAATCGGATTTAAGAAAAAAAAAATGTGGAAAAAAAATAACAAAATCTCTCCCAATATAAAACAGACGTCGTACCTAACTATAAAGAAAATGTTTTTTTTTTGTTACAGAAGAAGAATCAATTCCAACAAGACTTTGCAAAATGGGCACAGCATGCAACAAATTCGACTTGAAACATATCGAACGACTTAAGTCTGACAAATGGGATGAATTAGTGCCCGTTACAGCCCTGCGGCCCGGCTATGAGGAAACCAGGCTCAATTTCCAGAAGGTAATTTTCTCAAGATGATATTTGTCCTATCATTAGGAGTTGTTGGTATCATAGTGTACCTATATTCAAATTTTATTTATGTTTCAAATTGACGTTAGTTCAAGTAAAACAAATATCAACTTTATTTTAATGGCAGTTAAGTTGATTGCAGAGTGACTAGCACTATTGAAAAAGTTTGAAGTTGTAGCGTAAACTGAATTTTATTGTGTAGGAATTAAAGTTATTTTTCTCTCTCCAGAAGTCAAAACGTAACATTAGACAAGTGAAAATATTTCGTTATTCTAGTGTTCTATAGAGCGTGTACTGAGCGGAATATTTAGCATTAGTTTTTGGCTTTGGGAAAGGTTATCCTCCAATAATGAAAAGTTGTACACAATCCCTTATGGTTACAGCGTAAATTGCACGCGGGATTTGTCTATGCCATAAATGGCACGGCAAATATGATTGACTCCTTTAGACCAAATACCAATTTATATAAATCCCCAATAAATATTGCATTGCTTTCAAATTGCAACTTTCCCGAAATCGCACTTCGTCTAAATTGGGTTTCTGAAAATAAGACGGATGGAGCTTGTGTCTGTAGTGCAAAAACTTTTAAAATAAATCCGATCGGACGTTGAAAACTCATCACACAGTTGCAAGAAACGGAAAAAATTGGGTTGATATAAAAAATAAGGAAGAACATGACTCAATTTTTTTTTAATAGCCATAAATATCTGACTTAATTAATGGGCCATATTGGTGAAAGGAGAGTCCCTTTTAATTTCAAAATTATTAAATTATGAAACAACTCGCGTCTCTTATTATAAAGCAAAACTATTAAACTCTAATAACTTTTATTATGACCACCATAATTATGCAAATTTTCTTGAACTTTGTTAATGAGCATAATATCCTACAAAAACTTCGTGTAACTCCACTAAAATAAAATTCAAAAACTCAAAAACAACCCCATAATTTCAAATAGAAAGTTTCAAACAAATTCGCGACATTCTCGCCTTTACGTTTAATTTATAGCACACTAGAGTGAAATTAAAAAATCCAGACATGAACTCGTAGAAATTAAAACACGGAACTACACTCGATATATTTTTATTTCAGGTCCTGAGTGACGACGCCTTTACTCATATTCGGGTGAACATATTCCCGGATGGAGGCATCGCACGCCTCAGGGTCTTCGGCGAAGCAAAACCAGAGTTACCTCCGACCAATCAAATTATAGACCTAGTGTCTTTGCTGAATGGTGCCGCTTGCCAAGGTAAGGATATAATAATATTAGAAGACGTGTGTGCTAGGCAATGAAACTTGATAGTACTGAGATATCCAATTAATTTGGTTATGTCGGCTTCATAAGGAACGAAGAACAGTTGAATTTGGTTGATACATCAGTTACCATGGTCAAATGATTCAATACGGTACCTAACTTCGTATGCGGCTGTTATTGCTTGTGGCTAAGCAATATCAGCCGCACGGGTCGATCGATCAGGTTAAGCTACGTTTGCCGCGGTTAGTCCGTGGATGGGTTTACATACCAAGACCCCTCTGTGTCTTGGAAAGCATGCTAAGCCGTTGTTCCCGGCTTTCATTCGTGGATCTTTGACAGTCGTTATGGGTCGTCAGTAGCCCGAATGTCTGACAACCAGTCTTACCAAGGAGTATCGTATTACCCAGTAACTGGGTTGTGGAGGTCAGATAGGCAGTCGCTCCATGTAAAATAGTGGTACTCAGCTGCATCCAGTTAGACTGGAAGCCGACCCCAACACAGTTGGGAAAAGGCTAGGCAGATAACTTCGTATACATTTCACATTTTAAAAAAATTGAAAAGGTCTCATAAATTAACCATCAAATTATCCTTGTTCATAGGTTTTTCAAATGCCCATTACGGACACCCCAAGAACGTAATTAAGCCTTCAAAGAGTAGATGTATGTCGGACGGTTGGGAAACAGCCAGGAGACTGGACAGGCCCAATGTTATTGAAGCCAACGACGACGGAACAATGAAAAGCACAGGTAAATATAAAACCATTTATTATTTAGTGTCCAAACAAGTTCACAGAATTTGAGCTAACGGTTTGCAAATACAATTTGTGTCAATTTATGAACTGCAGAAAATAGTCATTTGAAATACGTATACGGTGTGTATCAGAAAGGTGTTGTCAAATTTAAGGGTGTGGTACCAATCATTAAACCGAATAACTTTCTCTATGGGACCAATATCGTCATCGCGAAAAAAATATCAACTATCCCATAAAAAACTTCAATAACTACTTAATTATTTTTTCGCGATTACTATGATTGGTAGTACACAATGGTGACACATCAACGGCGACGAACAACTTTCTTTAAGGGTGTTGTACCGACTCGGTACCACACTTTTCGGATACATGCTGTATAATGTATAATTCAAAGCAAACTCTAAATTGTTGATTAAATTTTAGCTTTCCTGGAACCAATAGCACTTATATCATATTATTATTCAGTCTAAAATCACTGGAATCGTCTAACAGTACTTTTATTTCACAAAGGTCAAGAATGGGCCGTCTTCAAATTGGGCTTCCCAGGAAACATTAAGCAAATTTGTGTGGACACCAACCACTTTAAAGGCAATTATCCTGACTCCATCAAGATTGAGGGGGCGTACTTGGGGCAGGATTGGTACCCGGAGACAGACGGCAACTGGAGTAATATTCTGAAGCCTAGCAAGGTAAGGAAATTTTTTGATTATGATTATTTTCCTTTAAAACTCCTTTTTTAAATTCAAAATTATTTTTCAATTCCATCCGCACTTTAAAAAAAAGTTAAATATATGTTTTTTTTAATATTTTAATATACTCCTTTTTCAAATTTAAAATAATTACATTCTAATTCTAACCCTTCAATCTCCGCGGCACCATTTCCCAGACATTACTCTTCATTAGCAAGGGTAAATAAAACAGGAACCGTCGCTGGAGTTACAAAATCTAATTTATTAAAGCCTCCATTTTCAATTACAGCTATCAGCCCATAATGAGCACTGGTTCGACTGTGATTCGGGTGTCATCACACACATTAGAGTAACGATGGCCCCAGACGGCGGTTTCAGCAGAATTAGGGCGTTAGGATACGTCGACTCTCAAATTGTTTGAGACTTTCAATCACGGTGAAGCAACTCTGCAGTCGCTTTACAGCGATTACACACTGATTTTTTTCTGCGTTTTCTGTATAAGCTTGTTTTTGCTCGTATACGCGCGCTATTGCCACTCACCTCAAGCGTGAGAGCTTATTATATTAAAAAATATGCTAATAATAAACCCACTGGTTCATGCAATCGTATACACACGTATACGCTCGACCAGTTTTTAAGGCGCGAAACGTCACGCAATTGTAAACGTAACGTATGCAAAACCGAGCTTGAAACGCTTAATTATATAATCGCCCTTAAAATGGGAAATGTATTCGGCGCTTCTGTTAGCGACTTTACAATGATGCGGAAGCTAAAAGAGCAGTTGTAACGGCCATTGTACAGTTGTGCACAGCGGTGTTTGGTGCATACGTATATAATGGATGCAGGTTTAGAGGCAGCAACGTTGCGCCACGTAATATCAGTGAAGCTCAGTGAGGCAGCAAATTGTTATAATAGTCTCATATTTTATTCTGCGCAGCTATCTTAAGTAATTTAAGCTTCTTAAAAATGGATTTTAGTTTCATTTTTATTTCCTTTTGCAATCTGCAGAGTTGTTGAGTGGTGATAATTATGTATTGCCGTCCTGTATTATTTAATGGTTTAAGGTTTTGTCTAAGAGAATTAGTGAGATTTAAATTATAATGTTCGATTTGTTAGACGGAATGAGGAATGAATATTTTGTGGTGTACCAGCAAATTTTCATTCTGTTCAAAACTGATTTTTGTGAAGAATCTTTAACATCGGAGGGACAATTCCGGTAATTTTAAGAACATTCACTTTCTGATCTCAGTCACAATCTGTCAAAAATTCTATGCATTTTTGACATTTGATTGTCGTTGAGATGAGATTGCGATTGAGATCCTTATTACCATAAGGTAGTCGTACTAAAGATTTTATATTCACATAAATAAAAAGTTTATACTATGTATTACTTAAAATAACTTTAGTTTGTAAGTGACAGGAATAAGTTAGTTGTTGATTACTTTGAACAGATACACGTGCGGCTAAGTATAAGTTGAAAGAAATACAAAATTATTGAACAAAGTTTTTCGTCGCATGAATATTCTATTGAAGGAAATTATTATGACTTTGTATCTTTCAAATAATCAATTTCTGATATTTTCTAAGTATTACTAATAAAATAATTATGATTATAAAATTGTGTTTTTGTATCAATTTCCCTCCTTTCATTTTCATGTTCAAACAAAAATTACAAGTAAGTAATCATTTATTTACCAAAAAACTTAGCTTAGGTAACATCAGTGTTTTTTCAATAAGGCAAGAGTATAGCTATTACAGATGAGTAAGACCCCTTTTTTTTTGGGTGGGATATCATCAAATGACTTCTCCCGCTCTGGGCGCTCTGGGCTGAGCGGAAGGGCGTGTCAGACTTTTACTGACTAAAACCCACCCGTGTTCCTTCAGTTGCCTATGCCAGGGGCCACGGTATCTCTTTCGAACGACCCGAGGCCCTGGCGGCATCGGCCCTAGCGGACCCCGTCAGTTCGTGCTAACATCTCTTTGAGGCGCGCATGGAACACAACGCGCCGTCGACCCGGGCCTGGTCCTTACCGGGCGGCGAGCTGCCCATTGCTCGCCGCCCGCAAGCCCACGCCTACGGTGGCCGGGAGTCGGCTGTTGACTCCCGTCCAGTCGCATAAAGTCGCATAAATACTGTTTCTCAGCTTCAACGTTTTATCTGGGGTACTGTACTTTTTAAATATTTAAAAGAGTCATGCTGATCACCTTAGCAACAATCAATAACTATTTATTAATTTATATTGGAAATTGCTATTTATTTATATACATACAGCGTGTACGAAACTTCAATACAGTTGCATTGAAGTTTCGTACACGATGCAAATTGATGGAACGGTTGATTATTTTTCGCATTAACGATATAGGTGCCATGGAGAAAGTGGTTTAGTTTGATGGTCTGTACAGTCACGAGCACCAATATGTCAACACTTGGCAACTTTCAATTGCGATTTTTTCATGAAATAACGAATGCAACGTTGAAATACGATACATTACATAAACCTATGGGTTCAAAAATGCTATGTTCGTAACAATATAAAATGTCATTAAAAAATAAAGGAGTAAACCGCTTTTGAATTAAGCCGAGTGTATACATACTGCTCGTGACTGTACCACACCCTTAAATATGACCTCACATTTCTGATACATTATGTAGAAAAATATTTTTAAGAAGAAAAAAACTGTATTTACATTGAAATGAAAGCTCGACAACATAAACACCGCATCTCCCAACACACTAAAAAGTACATCAATAAAAACGTCAAAAAAAAAAAATCTCTGGAGTATAAAATGGACATCTAAATCCCAATACTCCTCGCTGAACAATTTCATGGAGATCGAATGTATGTAAGTCGAGCCCTAACTTTATATTGCCACTATAAAACGGCAATATATTTGAGGGGCGTTTAAAATAACAAAATATCCCAGACAATCCCTGGTGGGCTTTTAAGCAGAGTTGTGCAATCTCCTCCACAATATCCGGCTTGAAACTTTGAGGCACACGTGTATCGGTAAGTCGGCAACTTGTGGTAAGGATCTGCTTACGGGGCTAGGAAACGGTTATACTGTGAGTGAAACTTCACTGCAAGCCGTAGGGCACAGCCCCAAAGAAGTGATGTTTCCAGTTCTCAGGGTTTAAAAAGTACCCTGCCTTTCTCCAGGTATAATGCTAATGATTTTTTGTAAACTTAACATTAATAAAGAAAAGAAAAAAAATATGTCTTGAAGGAAAAACTTGTGTAGAAAAGGGAGAGGGAGGCCTTTATCCTACAGTGGGAATGTACAGACGCCAGCACATTAAGCGACTACAATCTTTCAAGTTTCTTTAATAGATTTTCAACTTTATCGTTAAAGCATGAAGGTTCAAGGTTGATTGGGAAAATTTTGACAGTTTCAGATAGCTTGACCTGCTGGCGTCTGAACAGACTAGTTAGATTAGATTAGTTCTTGAAGACTTATTCGAAGAGTTGAACAAACATCGAGATTTATTCATTATTTATGATAGTACACACGGCTACACATCAAGCTATGCAAAACCAGTATTAGCTGACCGTTCATTGTGAGAAAATATCAAACAAAGTGAGGCCACGACAAACTGGTTTTGTATAGCTTGACGTGTAGCCGTGTGTACTAACAACGGATCCAAGTAATTTTTGAAATACATACCTACTATATGAATAAACTTTCGATGTATTTTATCCAGCTTTCTTCCTTAATGTATGGGGAGGAGGGTAATTAACCTTTCTACCTTAAAGCAAGGTCACACAATGGATGGATGGATGCATCACTAACTTATTGAAAGTGGGTACCTGTCTATCGAAGTTTTATTTGGCATAGGGGTGATTTTTCCATCGCCAGATAACTTTTATTCGGGCTGAATTTTCAATCATCTGATAAATTCATTCGAGAAATAATTTTGAAATTTTGACAGTTATTTCATACAAAAACTTTCAAACGTCAATTTTATTCCTCGAATAAAAGTTATTTCGCGATGGAAAAATCAGCCGTTATGTAGCTACTTAATTAATGAGCAAAAAACAGTTTTCTGACATATTATTATAGTTTATAAAAAAATCGAAAAGAAAAGAAATTCTACAAATATCGAAAATAAAATTGAAAAGTAAAATTTGTTTGTAAAAAATTGAAAAAGGAAAAGAAATCGTCGAAAATTTAATGGAAAAGTAAAAGTAAGATCACAAAAGCACGTCGAGAAAGTACATCACACCCTACAATATATCAAGAATATCATAATGAAAAATTTCTTGCAAGAAATCTCATATTCTATGAAGTCTACAGCCGTCAAGTCTTTGTGCCACCTTACTTGGAAAGCGAATACCGTTTAGGGTAAGAGTACCGATTGTCAGCTGCTTAAATTTGACAATCATCTAATTTTACAATATTTGTAAATATATTATTATAAGCACCATATTTCTATCACATAATTATTTTACCAGTCATAGATTTATTTTTAATTATTTTTGCCTATGATGGTATTGTAATTTTACTCTAGGTCTTCGCATAATTTTAATTATATAATTAATGTCTACAAAATATTGTAAATCATTTTTATATAAAAGAGTAACGGTAGATTGTTTTGCCCATTCTTCTCTTTATAAGTTTAGTAGCTTTTTGAAGGGGCGACTAGAATCAATCCTATGTTTTTCTAAATTTTGACGTTCAAAAGTGCCTTTTATATGCCTATTCAAAATAAATGATTTGACTTTGACATACACTGATAAAAATAACCGATTAAAAGGAAACTAAATCACTAGTAGGTAAGTAAATTAAATGTAATATTTGCTAAAAGATCAAAATTCTGTCCAGGAAAAAATAGCCATAATTATGGAAGTCCATTGTAATTATTAACTAGGTACTTCCATGGTCATGAATTACCTACCATTATTTTAACGAGACCTCTTTTATTAGAAAACCTACACTTTCGTGACTTTTATTACAGGCAAATGCCAATTACTCTCGAAACCCGATCCGATCAACAAAGCTAATTAGCATTAATTATCTAGAAAGTACGACGGCCGACAACTGGGGTGCTTACCCCGATATTTTAAATGATACAGCTCATATATCAACAGGGTCAGTGAAATGTGTGAAATTGTAATTTTGTGAAGCGAAGACGTACCCCCGACCTGTGTTTTAGGGTTCCGTAACTTATAACGAAATAAAAGAAAACCATTTCAGTTTGCGTTTTTGTAATTGCGTAACACAATAACAGTAGCAATGGGTTTCATTTTAACAGTTCAACAACAATCATTGCGTTATTTACGTTGTTGAGCGGACACATTTTTCGAACCTAAAAAGCAATGGATTAGCAATATCCTTCAAAACGATTCAGATTTAGATTGATAGTGTATTACACAATTAGGGTGCAAGACATAATTCTGAACCTCACAACGTTCAAATATATAGTCGGTTAGGTATTGCAGTTTTCTATGAAATAGCAGATTTGTTTTTTGATAACCAACGTAATATTTCTACGTTAATCATTTGCTGAAATCATGAATTCAGTTAGCGCGTCGATGTTCCTGATACCCTGAGTTACAGGGATCACTAAGGCAGTTACGTCTATCTTGTAACCCGTGTTGAATTTATACCGTATATCAATTCATATGATTGTTTCTTGACATTTAGTTAACCAATCACTTAGCAACAGCTACCTTGTATATTAATGGCTTAGCTAGCTCGCAGCTCAGATAGGTACTGAATACGGAAGTCAATAAATCAACTCAGCCTATCGCAGTCTAATGTTAGCACTAACAATAACTAGGTGGCCTCACCCAGGTTAGTGGTTAAGCCAAAACATCCTGTTCCCTGCCTTCCGCATCTAGTCTGTCCCAGCCACCTTTTTGAGTTCGTTGGTCCATTCGAATATGGAAGTAAGTCCTTGAACATGGTTCCATATTGCACAATAATTCAGATTTTTTGTCAAGATTTCGCTATAGCTTTAATTATGGAACAGGCTAGTCTAGTAAACAACATACCTATATATTTATGAAAAGTTTCTTAGATTTTTTGTTTGATAGCGAGTTCAAACAAAAAAAAACGGGTTGCACTCCGGGAGTGCCGACAGAAGTGAAAACTTGAATATTAACGTTGTTCATTTTTGATATTTTGGAATGCGGTCTACTCTCCCTTCGTCTTACGAATTTTCGATCAGGTCACGTGTCCTGACGGGAGTTTAACATTTTTTACCCATCACAAAAAACTCTCCCTCCGTCTTACGAATTTTTGATCAGATCACGTGTCCTGACGCGAGTTTAACATTTCTTACCCATCACAAAAAAAGTGCAAAACGCCGCTAAAGAAGTTTTCACTTCAAAAACAAAAAATAACTCTTTAGCTTTTATTATGTATAATACCACTCTTCTGTACTATATCACTCGGATTTAAAAATCAGTTCAATTTGATAGCCCAATTCTTGAGGAAGGTTATAAGCCATTAAACATCACGCTACGACCTAAGAGGCACTGAGGAAAACAATAAAAGTAAAAAAGAATGCTAAGCTCAAACGAAGTAACAGCACGAGCGGGCGATGCGACGCGATGGGTTATTATAAATTGTGGCTGTTGTTTTAGTATTTTGTGTAAGTATCTTACGACGACATCCACTCAAATGAAGTCATATTCATATTCTCTATTAGTCGTGATCACGGTAGTGACTCCTTTTCTAGCCATACTTCACACAGTCCATCCATCGTTTCTTTGGTTTTCCCCTACTGTTAAAGCCATCGATGTTCATACTCAAAAACATATACGAGCTGCTAAGATCATTGTTTATCTTGTGTTTTATGCTCGCGTGTCACATACATAACCTAGGTACCTACTATACATACATAAATACACCGTCATCTACAAAAATATCAAGAAATAATAAAAATATTCCCCAAGGGCTCACACTTGGCCGGTAACAATAATAAAAAAAAACCCTCTTAGCAGCGACACGTATTTTTATTTCTATATCGAAGTTCGCGAGCTGTGAACTCGAGTGGAAGTAACACTTGATAATGAAAAGCTACGAGATTATTCGAGTGATATTACTTTTTTACGCGATACCGAATGAAAGATGGGCTATCGATTACATCGAGGAGTTTTCAGTATGGCAGTGAGAGGCCTATGTTCTGTAGTACACAATTTTCAAAAGCTGGACTATGAGTCCACGACTTGAAGGCTAATTCCAGAAGTTAAAAAAGTTCAAAATCTTGTCGCAATCTCATCTCAGCGACTATCAATGTTAAAAACTTGTCAAAAATGTAGAGAGACATTAGAGGTATTTTTGACAGATTGAGACAGAGATCAGAAGGCCAATTATTATTCTCGTAATTTAAAACGTTCAAAATCTAGTCGCAGTCTCATCTCGGCGACAAACAAATGTCTAAAACTTGTCAAAATGTAGGGAAGTTAGAAGTATTTTTTTGATAGATTGAGACAGAGATCAGACATGTGATCGTTCTTAAAATTACGAGAATTGCCCCCCAGAATGTGAATGTTCTTAAAATTATGAGAATTGTCCCTCTGGTCCCACCATCGCTCATTTACTAACTAACTACAGCACTTGGTTGATATCCCGACCAGTCATAGCCATCGCTTCTCCTCCATAATTATTATGCGCACAGCCAAAGTGTGGAATGCTCTGTCAGCGTCTGTATTCCCTTCCACCTTTAACGCTTAATGCTTACAATACCAAATTGAAGGGGCATCCTGCCAGGGCAGCGGGAACATCCGAAAGGGTTTACCGCTACCCTGGAACATAAAGGGCTAAGGAAGGAACACGGGTGGGTTTTAGTCAGTAAGAGTCTGACACTCCCTCCTGCTCCACCCAGAGCGGGAAGAGTCATTTGATGATTTCCCATCCTCAAAAAAAAAAAGGGGCATCGCCTGGGCACGCTCGTTCCATCATAGACCTCATCCATTGATTTCCATCATGTGTGATAAAGTTCAAGAGCGGGCCCATTATGCATTTTTTTGGAACGAAGTTCCTTATCGCGTGTTGCGAAAGGGGGCTAGACCAAAAGTTGGAACGACACTTTTTGTTATAGTTGTAAGCCGTGCGGCGTGCGCGTGTTTCTCTGTCTAAAACTCTCTCTCTCTTTGAACTTCGTTCCATCCGGGTGTCCCTTGACACCTCTCAAGTTTTTTTAAAATAAAAATGTTTTTTGACCTATGAGTTTGTTTCTGTCTTTATTTCCACAGTTGTCAGATAGGAAACACCGAACTCATCTAGTTTTAGAACATTTCTTTATTTTTAACTTGTAAAAGACCTTGTGGAGACCACGAATCGGTAAACGTAAGGTGAGTTACGCCCTCAGGCTAGGTGGAGCGACGATCTTCGCAGGATGGCTGGTAGCAGCTGGATGAGATTTCCCAAAAAGCGAGTTGAATGGCGTGCAACAGGAGAGGCCTATGTCCAGCAGTGGACTGCTCTAGGCTGATGATGATGATGATGAACTTGTAAAAGAGAAATAAATATCACCATCATCACCATGGAGTTTATATTTTTTTAGTAAATAATTTTCCTCTGTATTATCGGTCAGTCTGAACATTACCAATTAGGTAAGTCAAGGAATCTTCATTTTCATTAATGACTTAAAATTTTACCAACCGTAGATACCTACAGAATAAAAAAGATTTATTTTCAACTAAAAAAAAAGAAAACTGGCGAAATAGATTTTGGAAAATCTATCTCGCCAATTTTCTTTTTTTTTTTTTTTGATGGGTAATCATCAACCGATACCACAACATACGATTCACTAAATCAGTTTACCTATCCTTTTCCAAACTATGTATGTTGGGATTCTAACTGGATGCAAATAATAATAATAATAATATCCATGGACATTTCACACAGCGCCATCTATTCCCAAGCTAAGCAACCTAATGCTTGTGTAATGGTAACAAGATGGCTGATAAACTACTTATATACATTTTTAAATGAATACCAGTATATTACACGGAGCGACTGCCTATCTGGCCTCCACAACCCAGTGTCTGGGTAATACGACACTCCTTAGTAAGGCTCGTTGTCAGACTTTCGGGCTTCTGACGACCCATAACGACTATCAAAGTTCTACGAATGACAGCTGTGAACAACAACTTAGGGACTACTCACACTTATTCAGCTCCATTCGCGTTTCGCTGAATGATTTTGGCCACACTTATACAGTTCTGCTTCTGTCAGCCGCGTACAGCGTCGTAAGAATGAGAAAAGCCGTCATAGCGTGTTATCTCCGCTGAAACGCTTCTCTCTTCCCAAGCATTATTTTTTTCTCTGTTGATCGCTATAATGTGACGAACTAATATTGTACAAGCAAGAATATTTTTGCACTAGCAATATAAGTTTCTCTTCGTTCATCATTTTATTTCGTAAAAATAATATAATTATAATTACTTCCGTCCGAACTCTCTCAATTCTGAGTGCATAATGATAACGTAATAATAAATCAAATCTATTTAGGAACTATGCAGATCGCAACTTGTCGATAAGGAGTCGAGAACCATCCGTGTACAGCGCTGTTCCGCCACTTTCGACGTTGAATGCGGCGGAACAGCGCTGAACGCGGCAAAACAGCGCTGAACTCTATCTATAGCACTCGCATGCTAATAACACATTTGTCCTCATTTTATACTTGTTTGCCGCGAAAGCTGAATAGACTGAACGGATGCGTACGCGTTTCTATAAAAAATCTATGTTTTCTATGGGCATAAGCTGAATAGAACTGAATAAGTGTGAGTAGTCCCTTAACATGCTTTCCGAGGCACGGAAGGGGTCTCGGTATGTAAAGATGGTCATCCATCCACGGATCAATCTCGGCAAGCGTACCTTAAGTCTGTACTCACTGTTGTCAGCAACCGACAAAATTAACTCAATGTTATCGTGTTTGAGCTTGGCTACCAACAAAGACATTAAATTATTTACTTGCAACCAATAATCGACGGCACTTTTTGTGTCAACTGGGCAGCATTTATACCTTGTGAGATTTTTACAAAATAGACCAGTAGAATTCAGCTATCATTTTATGAAGTAACCTGATCGATCGACCCGTGCTTTTATCACTTAGCCACGACTCTCTCAATATACTTTTACTTGACAACACGGTTAGCGCAGTGGCTGAGCGATCGGACTGCTGCGCTGCGTGTCGCGGGTTCGATTCCCGCACAGAACAAATATTTGTAAGTCCTACATGTATTTGTTCTGAGTCTGGGTGTTTTTCTATCTATAATATGTATGTATTTACAAAAAAAAATGTATATAAGTAGTTTATCAGCCATCTTGTTACCATAACACAAGCATTAGGTTGCTTAGCTTGGGACTAGATGGCGCTGTGTGAAATGTCCAGGGATATTATTATTATTATTATTATACTATTCACATGTACAGCAAGATGTCACCAATAGGTGTGCGACAGACTTACCACTGATTGTGCTTCGATAACCCGTAGTCTGAAATGTCGACACGTGTATCATGTATATTGATACGAAGTTCTAGAGCGGTGCTCAACTGCTAATAACCGGAATTTTGTGGCGGGACTGATAAGGGTAGAACGATCGAATTACCTCGAACTATGAACGGTATGATTACAAATATATTATGTATCTATCTATCTTAGGATGTTTGAGTCTCTAACCGATAATTACCTAAGTAATAAGAATCAAATGAGTTTATCGTTGTCAGCCGCCAGAAGTGTGAGGGGAACTGACCATTTTTTGTTTTTCTTTTTATTTTACATTTATGGACACACTAAACAGACAAGAAAAAACTAAAAGAAATAATTTAATATGATTTAGTTTCTTTTTTTTTCATTGTGTTCTAAATGCTCTTTAATGTTCCATCAAAATGTGACACGCTTTTATTGATTTCTTATCGTCATTTTTTTTATTATTATTAATAATAAGTAATAATAAAAGCTTGTTTTTAAAAAGTATTTTTTCTTTTAATTTTATTTATAACTTTTTAGTATTTTTGATGCGAGATTGACTACGGCGTAGTTCGTAGCGCGTAGCAGTATTTTTCCGTTATATGCGTTTACTGCACTTAAGCTACCTGTACATCATCAGACTGGTTACCATTTAGCACAAAAGTTCTCGTAAAGACGAATCATACCAGCCTAAACTCGATGGGGTTGTGTCGTTTAATTACCGAGTTCCTATGGCCATCTTCCAGTTCCATCATCAGATCAGCTCCATGTCATAATAATTTTGCATTGTCATCTGATTTACGCATGCATGCAAAATTTTAGCTCAATTGGCAGAAGATATCTGCTTCAAAATTGAGTTGCAAGAGTCCACCCGAACAAACATAGTTACATAAATATATTATACTTACTTAAATCGCAAGTTAAATAAAAGCTTGTAAAAAAGGTACAGAGGTGATGGTTATTTCATAAGAAATCTCTTCCAGCATATCTGCGATAGGATAATAGATAGAAAGATGTAGACAGCGTGTGACAGAGTAACGGAGACAAAAAAAAAATCATAAAATCGTATACAATTCACTTAATAAAACTAAACAAATATTATGACAAATGTTCTATGCAAATAAAAATATATATGTACTAGCTGACCCGGCAAACGTTGTTTTGCCATATAAATTATTTCTAGCTGCCCGGCGCTACTTCGTTCGCGTGGTATCTTACTCCCTACCCTACTCCTACACTACTCCTACCTTACTCCAACACTACTCCTACACTACTCCTACCATACTTCTACCCTACTCCTACCCTACTCCAACCCTACTCCTACCCTACTCCAACCCTACTCCTATAAGTAAATAAAAGTATTAAATAAAAAATAAAATAAAAAGCATCCCATGTCTGGTTCTAAGTTACCTCCCCAACAATTTTCAGCCAAATCGGTTCAGCCGTTCTTGAATTATAAATAGTGTAACTAACAAGACTTTCTTTTATAGATTTCGTCTTTATTGTGTGTAGAGGCCTATTTACAGCAGTGGACTGCGATAGGCTACGTTGACTGATTGAATGACGGTATATCGGTAGGAATAATACGGTTTATAAGGATATTATCGCACTATTAAGTTCTTGAAGTTTTCTGTGATTATACCTTGCGGAATTAAAGTATTAAAATCTGCACCTGGTAATATACTTTACACAATGTAAGACTTTAATTATCGTACGCATTAATACTCATATATTGCAGATTTTTTTATTTTGGTTTTAAATAGAGAATTAAGCAATAACTTTTCGTAACTTCTTAAATAATTGATTTAAAAAAGTGGAAAAAATTCATGTGATGTATTTTGACCATTACGACTATGGATAAATATTAAAACCGCCGCAATAGCACTTATGCGTTTATTCTGCGGGGGCGGCGCGGCGGTATGTATTGGTCTACTTATCACAGTTTTCAGGGTGTGAAGGTCAGGTGGCAATTGTAGCCCCGTATAAAAATAGGTTACTACCTACTGATAATAGACTGGTCACCAGAAGGCCAATTCCCGTATATATAAAAACGTAAATCTGATCGCAATCTCACCTCAGCGACAATTATGTCTAAAACTGGTCAAAAATCTTGGTGCTTAACCTAGAGGTATTTTTGACAGATTGAGACTGAGGATGGAATACGAACTTTAAAAAAATACAGGAATTACCCCTCTGGTAGGTCTGAAGGAATCACACGCAATGGGGTGCGTCTTATATCATATAAAGTTATTTGGTATAATATTTTCGTTTCAATAATGTTCACAAGATATAATAAACGTGAGTTGGTCCCCTCTATGTTTGTGAATCATTTTGGTTAAGGTTTGGTTAGAACAGTGACCATTAACGCGCGAAGGCGAACAAGTAAAGCGAGCGTGCTGCGGGAGCGGCGTGGCAGAAACGAATCGCTGCAAAACCGACTCCACGTAGTCTTGTCTGCCCTACACTTAGAGTGTTATTTAAAATCGCGTAGGCGCGGAGGGGCGAGGCGGCCCGCGAGCTGAGGAGCAGGTGGTTTTAACACTCGCCGCCGTGGCTGAGGCTGGCTGGCGAAGCCGACCAGCAAGCCGAAGCCGCGGTGGTGAGCGTGAAACACATCTGAGGCGATAAGCTCGCATGGGACCGCCGGAGCCCCGCAGCGCCGGAGCCGTGACAGAAACGATGCCTTCTGCATGTTGCATGCTTGCCTACATTTCACAACTTATTCATAATTAGACAATGTTATATTGTCTATATCTGAAATTTTGCTTTGTGTTTTTTACTAGGCGTTTTATCATATTAGACTAAATAGTTTTTATGTCTTTTATGTGGTATATCAATCGTTTATTATATTAACTGATCATTATATCAAATAAAATTATAGATTCAGTTGTTATATCTTGTAAATATTAGACATTTTGTAATTATATCTTAAATTCCTTACCCCACGCAATGATATTAACAAAGGGCACATGAATCAAGGTTATCGACCTTCCAACAAGGAACAAAGACAAAAAAAATAAACAGCCAAATTATATTCAGAACATCTTCACTTACATACCTACAGGTGTGACGTGCCTTGACATACCTCTATAATTGCCACTTGCGATCCCGTGTCACACCCGTGTCAAACTTCCGCCATTTGCACTGGAATATTCCCTATAATTTGGCTTTCATAATGCCTTGACGACGGTTTATCAATAAAACCTTTCGATTCTTTGGAGGTATGAAACGTTTAAATTATTATTTTTTTTATTTCACATTGCTCTGTTTGTGTAGAGAGTCTTTTCGTTATTGAAAGAGTATTTTCTTGATTAATTAGATCCTGCTTTTTTGTCGTATGTTTTTTGTAGTTTTGTATTTATTTTTTAGATGCTATAATTGTATGGGAAATTTACCATTGTTGGCTAAATGTATTGTTGTAAAAGTAAATAAATTATGCTAAAATTATTATTAGAACATCACTTAGTTACACTCACAGACACTTTAACCCAAGTATTAGGAAAAAATGACATAAAGGCAAGTTTATGGCCATTTCGTTTACATTAGACATTATGTTCTAGAACCATTCAAATGAAATACAAAAAGTTCTATTGGAAAAAAGAAAAGGCGATGACAGACAGTGATTTTACATAAAAACAATTAAGTTTGTACTTCACAATATTTTGTCATGTACAGTCACCAAAAGAGATAAGTAACCAGGGTCGTCGGATATAGTTGAAGTTTAGTAAGAAACCCATAGAGATTATTGAATGAAATTTAATTTGATAAATTAACTGTTTGTTTTCTATTACTTAAATTAAATTTCATTCGAAAATGTCTTTCGGTTTCTTACTAAACTTCAAATATATCCGATGACACTGGTTACTTATCTCCTTTGGTGATCGTACTTATCTCGTTTTGACGTAAGCTAATTACCTCGCAGTAAGATATACCCTACATGTATATGACGTACGGCAACCCATCTTGAGCAAACGTGGTTATCAATGGTCGTGCCTTCTCTTTATGAAAAGAGGTATTTGCCCATGCAATGGTACAGACGCCAGCAGGTCAAGCTACCCGAAACTGTCAAATTTTCCCAATCAACCTTGAACCTTAATGCTTTAGCGATAAAGTTGAAAATCTATTAAAGAAATTTGACAGATTGTAGTAGCTTGATGTGCTGGCGTCTGTACAATATTAGGATGGTATTATAAAGATTTATAGATCTTTAATTTACTAGACAAAATGACAGCTAAAATATAACAAATAATTTCATGTGGACAAAAAAAGTTCGACCGCAGCAGTCATTTCAGTCTAGCTAATTGAAAATCAGAGCTTAGGTTTTTTGGATTTATTTGCTTGGATACGTGCAAGCTAATAAAATGAAACTACCAGATATGATTGGAAATTCTGTGACAGGCAAATAATCTAGTTCTGTCAGAAAAATCACTTTCTATATAAAATTACATTTATGAAATTCATCAAAATCTTGAAATTGAATTTGCGGACGATCACATTACGAGCCTTATTCATAGCTAGAAGTAAAAAAAAAAATATTTTTCGATCTATTTTGAACCTTCGGTAAAATTCGAAATGAGGTTTGAATATTATTTTATTGCCCCTGTTGAATTATAATAGCACAGTTTAGCTTTAGCGCTTTCGTAAATATAAGATCAGGCACCAAAAACACTCTTTCTATACCTACCTTCTGATATACCGATTTATTTTATTATTTATTCATGTTATACTTTATTGAACAGACGCGAGCACATCAAGCTACTACAATCTGTCAATTTTTTTTAGTAGATTTTCAACTTTATCTCTAAAGCATTAGGTTCTAAGTTGATTGGGAAAACTTTACAGTTTTTTGGTGTGCACCAGAAAATACATAGCAAAAAAAAAAAGTTGCTGTAAGCAAAACAGACAATGATGACCTTATCGCTTTCTGCGATCTCTTCCGGGCTAGCTCCCTACTTATACGTTTTCACGTGTTAGTTTTAGGATTGCCGTATTTGATCCAAACTGAAAGGCAACTTCCTAAAAGTAACGGGAGCCTATTTTTTTTCCTTTAGCCTATATGGTCCCACTGCTGGGCAAAGGCCTCCCACATATCCTCCACCACAATAATTACGCTATACAGGGTGGCAGGGATATCGACGCGCAAACTGTAACCATGTATTCAGCACATAAGTTTAGACGCCATAGCGTCGAAATTTTTCGTCGGTTATTAAAAAAAAATATTGCTGTTCCATACATTTTGACCGCGTATGTATTGCACTTTTCTATGAAACAGATTTTTTTTTTTTGATAACTGACGAAAAATTTCGACGCTATGGGGTCTAGTATCATGTGCTGAATCCATGGTTACAGTTTGCGCGTCGATCTCCCTGCCAGCCTGTATACAAGTGAACAGTCTTCTATTCGTTAATCCATGCTAACAGTACCTATGTACGTTCACTTAATTTTAGTATATTTACTATACAACCGATGACCTTGTCAAGGCCGAAGGAATTCGTTAAATGCGTCGTTCGGGGGAGGCCTATGTTTAGCTGTGGACGTCTTTCAGCAAATGATGTTGATGATGACAGTCATAAGGGGAGTTTCTTGACCATTAATTGTTTTCACATCAATCTAGCCTAGCCTTTTCCCAACTATGTTGTGGTCGGCTTCCAGTCTTACCGGATGCAACTAAACCAGTATTTTACAATGGAGCGACTGCCTACCGGACCCCCACAACCCAGTTACTGGATCACACGATACCTATTGATAAGACTGGCTGTCAGACTTTTGGGCTTCTGACTACCCGTAATGACTGTCAAAGATCTACAAATGACAGCGGGTACCCGGGTCTCGATATGTAATGAATGACCACCCGTCCACGGACTGACCTCGGCAAGCTTAACCTTGAAGATCGACCCATGCGGCTGTTATTATTTAGGCACGAAGCCCTCCTAATTGTTTTATGTGACCTAATTGGTGAGGTTCTTCAGAAAGGTTTGGTGCGTCGTAGTACTCGCAACCGGCGTGCGTGTATGACCAACGTAAACGACTATGTTAGGATACACTCCATGGGAATAAAGCGTGACTTTATGTTTGTTTATGTAATTGTTTTCCAAAAGAATAAAATAAGATGATTTATTTTCTGACCACAATAAATAAGTACATCAAGAGATTAAGAACAATACATAATAGTTTAAATATACTTTGGGAGCTGGTGCCTAAGCTAGCCGCAAGGCCTGTATTTCAGGACACCAGGTCTCCACCCCTTCAGAAGCAGTTACATTAAAATCGGATTATGCACTCGTACACAAATGCGGTAAGTTACAAAAGCAAAGAGAAAAAAAAAACATAATATAATAATAATATAATATAATATAATATCCCTGGACATTTCACACAGCGCCATCTAGTCCCAAGCTAAGCAACCTAATGCTTGTGTTATGGTAACAAGATGGCTGATAAACTACTTATATACATTTTTTTTTTTTGTAAATACATACATATTATAGATATAAAAACACCCAGACTCGGAACAAATACATGTAGGTCATACAAATATTTGTTCCGTGCGGGAATCGAACCCGCGACACGCAGCGCAGCAGTCAATCGCTTAACCGCTGCGCCAACCGTGTCGTCAAATAATACACTATTGATTAAAACTTATTCTAGGGTGAGTATTTGAGAGTGTGTGTTTGTATGTGTGCGCGCTTGTAGGGGTGTGTGTGGTGTGTATGCGAGTTATGTTTGGTGTGGGCCTGTGTGGGAAGGTGAAGAGCTGTGGACAGAATGGTGATGTACATAAATATACACACATGGCATATACATATTTGTATTCAAACAAGCAAGTTATTAAAGAATATATTTTTTGCTTACATCATTATTCCACAAACACTTTCGTAATGTCCACAATTAATGGTCACAGGGGAAAATACTATAAGCAACCAGAGTCACCATGTTTGTTAGCCAGGTATCCATTATTACACTTCCTGATTTACAAACAAAAACAAATATAAACTACAACGTAAACGTATTTGCCAATAAAATCTAGTTATAAGCCTGACTAAGCATTACATTTCACTCTGTGCTCCACGAATGGATATCGCCAAAGAAAATATTTACCGCTTTAAGCTTTTGAGCTCAACTTGTTTTTCCTCTGCCGCTGTAACGTATTTTCCTTTAGAACTTCGGAATATTTTTCCATGTCCGTCCCGAAGGTACGGGCATTCGAAAACATGGATCGCTGATAGCAGAGTTTATTCTATTAGAGAATTCTTTCGACAACGGCTTTTATTTAAATTGCGTTCTTTTGTTTTTTGTTTAATCGGATATACCGCATGAATTCATTTTGTTAACTTTCTGTTATTAAAGTTTTAAGAATGTTCGATAAAGTTGCAGAGGTTGTTTATCTTTTGAAGATGAATGTACTACTGAGCCTGTTGCAGTCGACTGTTAATCGAAGATGGTCTACTTAATGATAACAGACTAGGAGCAACTTAAAAAAAAAAAAACAATAAATTAGCATGTTTATAAAAAAATACCAAAGTTTTACACATGCTGAATTGAGAAAGCTGTTAACTCTTATATTAAAAAAGTCTACCTTTGGGCAATGCCTACTTTTCATCAGCAATCAACGATAGAATGATCAAGAGTTAAGCTAAGCATTACAACGCATTTTCATACAGTAAATTACGGTGCGGCCCGCCTGTGTCGCGCGTTGGTCCATAGAAAATATACGAAAGTGATAAAGGGAGATTTTGCGATGCGTTGCGTTGCGGCACGACCCGTCCCAATCTGCGTGCTAACCTCTAAAGGTAGTTGAAGAACACCGTGTGGTTTTAGTCAGTAACTCCTTATACACACGAGCGGCACGCACCAACGGCAACGGTAGAGGCAGGAGCACCCGTCGACAACGTGTCGCTCGTGTATTTGAGTCATCATCTGCTAGCCTTTTCCCAACTATGTTGTGGTCGGCTTCCAGTCTTATCGGATGCAGCTAAACCAGTATTTTACATGGAGCGACTGCCTATCTGACCTCCACAACCCAGTTACTGGGTAATACGATACCCCTTACTAAGACTGGTTGTCAGACTTTCGGGCTACTGACGACCCGTAACGACTGCCAAAGATCCACGAATGACAGCCGGGACCAACGGCTCAACGTGCTTTCCGAGTCACGGAGGGGTATTGGTATGTGAAAATGGTCACTCATCCACGGACCAACCGCGGCAAGCGTAGCTTAACCTGATCGATCGACCCGTGCGGCTGTTATTACTTAGCCACAAGCCCCTCGTGTATTTGAGTATGGTGCTGAAACACAAGCGATATGTTGTTGACGGCTGGAATTGCCGCCGACGAGGTTAATGCATGCCGCTCGTGCGTTTGAACACTAAGAGCTTTTACATATGGAGCCGCAGCGGTAGCTTTTTTCGACGTCGCGGTATCAAGACTATTCTAGACTCGCCGCGGCAGCGGTGGCACCATGTGTAAGGGTTCATACAAATCCAAGGGTGACTAATACGGCGGCATCGCGATGGCGGCAGTGCCGCTGCAGCTACGGCATAATTTGTAAATAAAATAAATAAATATCCCTGGACATTTCACACAGCGCCATCTAGTCCCAAGCTAAGCAACCTAATGCTTGTGTTATGGTAACAAGATGGCTGATAAACTACTTATATACATTTTTTTTTGTAAATACATACATATTATAGATAGAAAAACACCCAGACTCGGAACAAATACATGTAGGTCATACAAATATTTGTTCCGTGCGGGAATCGAACCCGCGACACGCAGCACAGCAGTCAATCGCTTAACCACTGCGCCAACCGTGCCGTCAAAATGGCCTGAGTTTGACAGTGCAGCCCCACCTGCGTCAAAAAAAAAGGGAGATGAAGAGTTTGGTTGGTCTCAAAGCATTAGTATCATATTATCTTGTTATTAATTCTGCAATCCGTCAAGCTTACAGAATTAGCTACCTGTACCATACAGAGATATAATTTAGGGTCTGTTATTACAGCCCATAATGTAGATATCACATTGCTTATTATAAGCTTCGGACAATACACTTGACGGCTATTGTCAGTCTTGCCATTCAAATCGGTACAACTGTCGACGCGAGTGAGTGAGTGTGTGTATGAGGAATATGACCCTTCTGTAGGTACGGTTGTAAGTCGAATGTTTATTAGATGAGAGAAAAAATTGTATGGTGAGTTATGGTTTCCTGTACCTATTTTTAATAGGGAGTAGGTAGGTAGATTTACATATCTACAGTAGGTATTCAGCTGCATCCGGTTAGACTGGAAGACCGACTCCGGCATGCCGGAGTCGGACTTCCGATTCCGGCATAGTTCAGAAAAGGCTATGACATGTAATGATGATGTAAGGAATTTACTGAGTAAAATTCTTAAGACTGAAAGTCGTGAACTATGGTGTGTGGTTTGGTTTTCCACTGTTTTATCACATACAAAGGATTTCAATAATATTTTATTCTTAAAGAAAAAATTAAGTTAGGTACAAAATTAGAAAACGTTATAGGTACTTGAAGAAAGATATAGACATTGCATTAAGAAATTGGGATACTTTTCAATTTATGGAACAACAAACTGAATGTCATACTTAACAAAGTTCAAATTCCATTGCAACCAAAAACTTATTAGGATCTTTTTGTTACAAATGGTCACTCAAAATTCAACTTAGAATAAATTTCACTACAGTAGATAACTGATTGAGACCGGCCATTGGTCCTTCGACAAACATGGCCAGCCCACTATTATTAAGAACTAGCTTCTGCCCGCGGCTTCGCCCGCGTGGATGTCGGAAATTTACCCACGGGAACGTGCTAACAGGATAAAATGTATGTGCTTCCCCAGAATGCCATCTATGTCGCGGGCCCTTTGTGGCTAATTACAATAGAAAACCAATTGTGTCTCATTAGTGGTGATTAAGAGGTTACCTATATGATATCTTTACCTAAGTACCTAACAAATTTAAAAAAAAAACTCAATAACAGAAAATTAAATACCTACCTACCTAAATAAACCTATTTCTGATGATAACTAATCTAAACTCAATAAATAAGCAAAATCCCTAAAAACTAATATCTATACGAATGACTAAACCTACCTAACAGTATTATAAAATAACCTACGGTCACTACGTACACTATCAAATATACTACCTATACTTTAAAATTAAAATCTATGCCTACGACTTATATAAAAATAAACCTAAATAACTCTAAAAACTAAAAGGAATAAAAATGAACTCCACTGCGGGAGACCCAACCTACGACAAACTTAGTATTTGCGGTTGGTACAGTACAGACAGTGGTAATCGGGTATAGGGATCGAACCGCAAAATTAAGTTTGTTTTTTATTGTATATACTTTTCCGGGATAAAAAGTACCCAGTGTGGTGCCCAGGATATTAAAGAATAATTATACCAAGTTTCATCGTAATCGAACCGGTAGTTTTTGCGTGATGCCTGAACAAACAGACAGACAGACAGACAGACAGACAGACAGACAGACCGACAGACAGACAGACAGACAAAAATTTTTTTAATCACATTTTTGGGTTCGGTGTCGGTCTAGTAACACCCCCTGCCATTTATTTTTTGGATATTTTCAATGTACAGAATTTTCACTTCTACAGATTTATTATAAGTATAGATAATACATTGTTATTATACTTTAAAATAAAATATCAACATATTATTTTTTAGTTAAATACAAGAGGACAAAATATTTCTATCTTATTATTTGTATAGTCGTCAACAAACCAAAATAAAATTATTTCTGTAACAACAGATAAAGACACGAATTTAAATTACTTGTGTTATAAAACAAATCATAATATTTATTGTTTTCTACCTTGTTCTAATTCATTTTTCATAAGACAGGTTGCTTGAGCATGAAAACGAAATTCAGTAAATTATATTTCTTCGAAAAAGGAAGTTTATTTTGTATATTATATTACAATAGATTGAAATATCACTTAGTAACTGAAAAACAATAGCTGAAATCGACGAAAATACTGGTTACTGATATTCTTCATTTTTTTTTTGTTTTCAGTAAAGTAGACGTAAAAAGTAATGTAAATGTAAGTAAGGAAAGTTTTATGATCCGTAGAAATTACGATACTAAGGTTTCCCCTGACACTATTCCTTCCCGTATAACTCCTCTGGCACTATAATACTCCCTGTTAAATTAACCAGGCACTATAATTCTTCCTGTGACATTCTCCTGGCACTATACTTCTCCCTGTCGAATTACGCTGGCACTATAATTATCTTTGTCACATTTCCCTCGTACTATACTTCTCCCTGTCGAATTACGCTGGCACTATACTTCTCCCACTCGAATTCCGCTGGCACTATACGTCTCCCTGTAAAATTACGCTGGCACTATAATTTTCCATGTCAAATTCCGCTGGCACATTAATTCTAAATCCAATCTCACTTCCTCCTATTTCACACCAATTTAATGTCTTTTGTCTTCTTTCAGGTTAGTTGTCGTCAATGTCATAAGAACTTTTCCTTCTACCAAAATAGTTACCAAAGGTGCTAAACATTACCTAAATACCTGTACCTGTTACCTTAATGGGGTCCCAGGAAAATGTCAGTCCATATCTTGCTTAGAATTACAACGTTTCTCATAAAGATAAATTATCAGACGTGTTTACACCGTAAATGTCTTAAATATTATCTTCCTAACTGTTTCATTAGGGGCTTAAGTGATTATAAGATGTATCTTTTGGATTAAGCATTAATTTAAGTACTGTTTTTGGAAAGTTCGGTTGTTTAGAATTTTGAAGTGGAAAGTGAGTGAACTTTGAGGTTTCTTACGAATTTGTTATAAGCATTTTCAGTAAACAATTGCAGCTACTTGAGTTTATCTTGTACTCAGAAGAGAACCAAAATCGGATCATCTACAGCCAATAGGTATCGATGGGCAATATCATTACGATTTCAGAAGTGGGAATCGACTGTTTTTCTATTACCAAAAACACTTTGCCGCCATTTACGACACTTAAGGGAATTGGTCCATTCTCGACTAAGGGCCACAATTCGTCGATTTTTATCATTGGTGAATTGCCAATTGTTACTTACTAATTAATTGAAGAACTCTCTAACAAACTCGCAGTCTTGCAACAAATTCTCACACTAACTGCAATCCTATAAATCCACAGAAAACTTGCTAATCACTATACAAACGTTCTGCAGCGAAGTTCGGTGTGACGCATCGAGCCCGAGCGACCTGGCACCGTGCCCAATGGAACGCCGGTTACCCAAACATCAGCTCTAAGATCGCCTCTACGTATCACTGCCTCGGTTTTATGTCTTCCTAGTACTTTGTTTGGTATTGCCTTGATTGCGAAGCTGTGATAGCCTAGATTGACTTTGGCAGTAAGGGTCTCCCATAACCGTTTGCATTCGTAAGTCTTGTCGTGTGTATTAAGCCGTGCCAGTAACCAACTTCATATCATGGATAGTATGTCCTGAGATTGGTGTGTATTTATTATAGGGAAAATGTAACTTTACCAGCTAATTCGGTGTTTGGAGTTAGTTTTTACGAGGAAGAGTCATGTATCTTATAATGCGAAATCACCAAAACTTAATACATTTTAGCACTGTCATTTCTGTTTTGACTTAAGTTTCACACCATAATTTGGTAAAAATAGACATGTTTACCACATTCTATGTTTTTTCTCCTGTAAGCACCTCATCACAAAATAAGCACGCAAACGAGAGGTCGGGAATTACCCCCTGCCACTAATTGAGCTTCCCTTGGTCTCAGTTCCCTGGAAATGGTCCCTTGTCTTCTCGATCCTCATACATTTTTCCTACGAAGCGACCCGGACAATTTAATCCCTGCATTTACGAAGTTGCTAGGCGAATTACCGAATAAATGCGACCCTCGGCGTCTTAAGACAGGTACTACTTATCTTGTAAAAGGTATTATGTATTCCGGAATTAAAATTCGGTGAGGTAGGTATTTGGGATGTAACTGTTGTGGTAGGTGATTAATCTGTGTTTTATATTACACATCCAGCGAAATCTTGGTAAATGTTAGATTGTAAGCAAACAAAACGGGATATTTTGCTATGAGATCGAGAAATAGCTGGAAACTAATAAAAGTAATACCTACATCGAATCACAAGATTAAAATACATGAATGAATGAAAATCCACGGGCTTGCTGTTAGTTGATCATGTCTTAAAGGGTAGAGGTTAGAGAAATAAAAAACCTAAAAAACACGCTTGTATCACGCACTATTTATTTATTTAATATTTTATTTACCAATTTAATTATTTTATAATTTTTAGTGCATGTTTTTTTAAAATCTAGTATAATCTTCTTGCGGTTAGTAAGACTTGAGTGGTTTGCCAGGACCCACTGATGTTCCGCTATCAATCTCCTCGCTTCATCATCAGATCAGCTTTAATATACCAAAATATAGTAATGTTATCGGTCCTTGATACGCGTGCAAATTTTCAAGTTATTTGGACGTCTTGAAGTTGATGAAAATTCCGTTGATAGATTAGAAGCTAAAAAAAGCATGTTAATATAAAAGGCAATGAATAAAACCTTGTTAAAAATTGTCTCGAAGTAGGTATTCTGTTTCTCATGTTTCAATTTGCAAAACTAGAACAAAGTGTAGACAAAACATTTACGATAATTGCGAGGAAGAGAATCAACTTTTGTTACTTTGAGAAACTGAGGTACTTATCACTGGTAGTTTTCATCAACGATGTCTGTGAAGAGTAGTGTAAGAAATTGGGCCTTTATTAAATTGATATTTCAGAAATGAGTAGACAAGCATTTATCTTTGGTCATCAACGTAAGACAACATTGAAACATGTAAACTTTTTGGTGCACTTTAGATTTATTTAAGTACATATGTCTTAATTTTACAGTAGGTATACATCATACATGGAAAGATTTTTTGTTATCTTTCCAAAGGTGGGTGATCACTTAAGCTGTATAATTGTGATCATGTAAAAATCTCACTACGAAAACTTAGGTAGGTATTATACATATCTTTATTAATAAATATATACAATAATAATCATAAAACAAGTGCTACAAAACGTAATAAATGACGTTTAAGGAGAGAGATAGTGTTTTTTTTAGCATAATTAAAAAAATGGACAAAGATCGGTCCGTAACCGCACTGCTTGAACAGTAAACGATGCGGAATGAAAGACATACATGAACAAAAAGTGAAGAAGCATGATATCAAATTCCCCATCATAACACCTGTTTGGCATAAAATCAGCAGGTCATTATTCACCAACGCAACGTGAGCCGACTACTAAATAGACACACATACTTCAAGCATAAGTAAAGTGATTCGTCCGTAATTGGATAGACCGACACCGACACCAAACTTTGGACAGTTCGTTCCGTGTTGGGCTAATTCTGTGCGCACCAAACTCACCCTTTAGTTGAGAAACTTTCCTAATCGAAAAGAACTTGAGTAACTCAACGTTGGAGAATACGTAAGTACTAGAACATTATTTTGGACATCAATCTATACATAGAATGTTACCACGGACGTGCCTACTGTACCTACCTACGTTAGTGATTATCTCCTTAATCAATTTCCATGGTAAGATGTTGTAGCGGTATCTACAACGCCACATGCGAACAACGCGTCATACTGACGTCACGCAAATCCTGCATCTCGCAAGCAGAGTTTACCGCGCAATTAGCATAGATTTCCCAACATTAATCGTTGGGCAGTTGCCCACTAGACACAACACCCGTCTGGTCGGAGGATCCTCCCTTTTCTATGGAGGTTGAGTGAACTTTACACCCTGTTCCTCATACCTCCAAAATGTCTAAAACCTTAGTTTCTAGTAAAACATAGCATAGAAATTGTCACAGAATTAACCCTAGGTAAAAATTATAAGTTTATTGACCATTATAGATTTTATCCTAACACAAGCAAACTAATTGCTTAAATAGATTCTCCCCATTGTATCTAGAATAAGTTAGTTAAGATGATGCAATAAACACATTTTTTTTTAATAGAGGTACGCAGGGCGGTGGTAGGAACGTATATCAACAATTCTTACACACTTTATCCCCTCGTCTGTTGCGCAAGTTTATTAAGTTTTATAACAATATAATAAGTAATTGTGTCTCATTAGTGACAGTTGAGCTCATTAAATAATATAATGATAACACACCAGCTTTTGAGTGGTCTAAATAGTATGCATATACTGGTGTGCTGAACAGTTTGCTTGAGGCAGAGCATACAGCATGTATCGTAAGGGTCATCCAGTAAGTAACTATGACTAACACACAAGTTATTAAGGTTTATAGACTAAGTGCCAAAGGTCGAGATCCGAAGACTTTAACTTTTTAGAATATTTAAAAAAATCAAAATAAATCTTATAAATCTTCTTGTCAAATACAAAGAGTGGATTGAGAAAGTGGCCGAGCAGAAGCGGCTAAAAGTTTTCTCTAAGCACACAGAAGGCACTTCTTTAGAGTCGGACTTAAGCTTTCTCTTCTTTGTCCTCTTGGCACACTCGGATTGTACAGTTTTGGAAAGTTTACAATCCTAATTAAAGATATTAATTAGTATTAAGATTTCATTTTTGGATTCAGTATTTTTTGTTGCTAATAGCTTTAAGTTTGTTACAGCTGCTGCAAAATAAAGTCGCAGTTTTCTATTAATATATATATACATCTCTGCTAATCTGTTTCCAATTTTCCATATTGTCGGGTTAGATTTAAGATCTATGAAAGTACCGATAGGAGCTCAGAATGAATGAATATTATGGAATTTATTTAGTTACCTAACTTTTTCACAAATTATATATATACACACGTACAGACGCCAGCAGGCTAAGCTACCCGAAACTGTTAAATTTTCCCAATCAACCTTGAACCTTAATGCTTTAGCGATAAAGTTGAAAATCTATTAAAGAAATTTGACAGATTGTAGTAGCTTGATGTGCTGGCGTCTGTACCTACATATATTATTATATTATATTATATCTATTTTAACCAAGTTAGTACCGAATGTTTCTTGCTTAATAAAACGACACCAGAAAAACCAAAAGGCAATGAAGCATTTAAAAATAAAATCATCATGTCTGCCAGTCCATCTATACATCCATCATCATCATCATCATGTCAGCCGAAAGACGTCCACTGCTGGACATAGGCCTCCCCCAAGCACCTCCACTTCGACTGGTTCTGTGCTTTTCGCATCCAACGGGTTCCTGCGGCCTTCACAAGGTCGTCGGTCTACCTTGTGGGAGGCCTTCCAACCCTACGCGGTCGCCACTCCAGAACCGTATATATAATACATACAAATAAAACAATAATACATCATCATCATTCATTATCATTTCAGCCGAAAGACGTCCACTGCTGTACATAGGCATCCCCCAATAAATAATATACATTAAAATAAATTGGAAGCGTCTGTTTGTAATACAAACAAATTAATGTCAAAATAACAGCTTTTACTAAACGCATAGGAAAGTATATACGGTACTTATTACAATAAAAAATCTATTTTTAATATTTTTGTCTGTCATTCTGTCTTATTGTTCGGGCAAATCTCTGAAGTGGCTAGACCGATTAAATAAATTTGGTATGGGGATACTTTGAACCCCGAGGAAGGACAGGCTTTATCCACATACCACGTGGGCGAAGCCGTGAGCGGAAGCTAGTTATTAAATAATAAAAGCAGCCTTTCTTATCCACATTTCAAGAATCCTGGGAAGTCAAAATAAGTACCTACTGAAGTGGCCTTGCAAAGTTTATGACGAGGGCTTTTACTCTACTTTGAAAAAGTTTTCATAACCATTGTAAATCCACAATTATTGCAGGGCAACCATAACAGTTTTATAAGACCCTAGGAAAGTGAGGAGTTCTGACCAAAACAAAACGATGATAATAGGGTTTATAATAAATAACACATAAAAGAAATAAGGAAGTTGATTAAATTGGCCTGTTATTTTTACTATTGGAGTTAATTAAAAACTCTTTGTTGTTTTTGCAGCAAGAACTGTGACAAAATGAATATTTTATTCGAGAAAGTTATACGTATCCATATCCCAACAGAACGAATATCCAACACCAAGGTCGGCATTAAGGATATTATAGAACCGAATAGCTTCAACTTACAGCACTGACCACTTAGCACTCTTACACACCAGCAGTGCGATTCTGTAACCATCTCACCGTGAAAACTTAGGTGAAGTGAGCGTGGAGTGAGCTGTCATTCCAAATAATGCTAGGGATTGACACTAGTGACAACTCACATCAAGCTCATTTCACTTGAGTTTTCACGGTGAGATTTTTACAGAATCGACCGGCTGATCAAGCAAATCAATAAGTGTCCATACACACGAGCAACACGCGTCGACGACAGAGGCTACTGACGAAAACAAGCCGCTCGTGTATTTGGGCACCTTACTCAAATACACGAGCGACACGTTACCCCTGTCACCGACGCATAGCGCTTGTGTGTATGCACATAAAGACTTCCTGGAACCTATATAACACACAGTCAAAAAACATTGCGATGCATCTACTAGCAGGAACCAAATAATCCCCAAAAACAGGTAAAATCCCCTCATCATTAATTTCTTGAAACATTTAAGCCAGCATTACCAAAGGCTAATCTACTAAGTCCCACTACCAAACAGCAAAGTACGATAGATAATTCAAACAAGAAACATTAGAACAACATTGTTTGCCCTGTTTTAATGGCCAAATATTGGTGTTAAGCGCACTCCGAACGTGACTACGGGCGATACAATTGGGTTATCATAATGCTGGATTATGGTGGTCCCTCAACTCCAGGATAAATGATTCGGGTGCAACACGTCAGCATTCACCTTAATGGTACGTCTTAAAAGATGGCGCTAGGGACGTTGACTTGTTAAAGACGGTTCGAATTAGTTTTGGCTAGCCAGAGGTTGAGTGGATAAACTTACGGTGATCTTATTGAAGTAGAATTCTGGTATTTGCATGAATATTCCATTAAATTCGTGGGTCTGACTAAATTCGTTTACTTTATTGGATCTTGGGAATAGGCAAATGATATATAAAGAAAATACACTACATAAAAGCGCGCTCGCACCAAAAATCACTAAATAATAATCAGTAGTATTAATCATATTTAAAATATCGTCCTGTCTCTATCTTCTTCAACGTGTGGTGGCTTAAATGACAGATCAAACCAATATTAATCGTGTATTACAGTACAGGCGTCGAGAGAATTCGTTCCTGATACCGGTCAGTGTGACAATTCTAGTAGCTAATAAAGATCAAATTCGCAAAACACGTATTCATACGCAGAATACGTTCTCTCGTCAGCCGGACTTTAGGTAAAAGCAATGCAATGTGGCGGAAAAAATCAGATAACTAAAGCAATTTAAAATCACAAGACCGACGTAACTTGATTATACTCGTAATAATATGTCTGACTAGATAAAGGAAATAGTATAAAAAGAAGGACGACATTGTAAAGAATCTGTTGACATTAAAAGAATAATAGGCAAGAATTATACCGGATGCTGAATCGCTGACGAATCAAGAGCTCCATAAGATTTGACAACAATGACGGACCCGAAAATACGACAAAGGACTCAACATGACAGATTTGTAATCGATTTTCCTAACAATAAAGGCTCTGTCCCACAGGCGCGTTATTATCGGTCGATAATATCGGATGCGTTATTGCGATAATGCGTCCCGATTCCTTGACGCATGCTGCGTTTTTATCGTCCGATATTTCTAACATGTGCGTGTGACTTACACTACAGGCCCGGAGCCCGCACTACGTTATTAATGCAGGCGTGTATAAGTTCGTACGCGTCCTAATAAAAAAAAAATCCAAGGACTCATATCGAAATATCGCAGGACGGAAGAACTCAATCGTCCTACTTCTATTGCGTCATTATAATCGCCGAAATGTGTAACTACGTGGCCGTCCTTACACAAAATGTACTGAAAACAGATATGGCGATATCGCATCCAATATTATCTACCGATAATAACGCGCCTGGGGGCGAGAGCCTTAATACGGTCTTTTTTATAACGTAGGGAGAAGATGAAAATAATTAAACGTCCCTACAAGCCAACGTAAAAATATATTCTTTTGAGTCGACTGTCCAAACGAATTAAGATTGATCACCGTGCTTGCTACACTTTCTCTCCAGACGTGAATTTATTCTATTTTTAAGTGGAAGGCCGTCCTCCGTTTCGTTGTCACTTCCAAATTTTATAATGCGATTTTATAAGTGAGGAAGATTTGGCCGTATCTTTATTTTTAATCGCTGAAAAGGGTTAGTGTCAAAAAGATTATTATGATAAAGATCACCCGGAATTTGTTTTTTGTTGGAAATTGGCTGAAAGATGGCCTTGATGATGAATGATTTTGGTGTTATCGTACTTTTCTTATTACAATGATGAATCATTTCATTTACCTACCTACCTTTTAGCTAAACTTTCAATGATTTAGAATATCAATCTGAGCCTTAATTCACTATGACAACTTAACGATTCCTTACTTCGAACCACGTCCATTCCTTAGCTATTTCCGCCAATAATGCGTTCATTTCGCGCGGTTTCGTTCATTGTGTCATAGAGAATAAGGTGTCAGGATTAAAATACAAGTCAGTGAAACAAACACTACAGAACACTGTTACTGTTAGCCTGCATCATCGATCCAGGGCTAAACTGGACTACTGGTCGTTTGTTTTCTCCAACTCGTCCCACAATCTACGAGTAAACCCACGAAAGAGTAATAATAAAAAAAACAAACCCAAAAAATATATGATTACATTCCCATAACAATCCACTGATGTTAATACGCAAATTTTGCTGATTCCGAATATGTTTATAACTCATTATTGCAAAAAAATGTCGCTTAGACCAATTAGCCTTTCAACCGTCGATTATGATTTTTAGATGGTAGTGGGCTACCACCCAAAAAAACTTAAAAAAAATATCACAACAATTTTAAAAACCACTTTTTGCATAATCGAAAAAGAGTGACACCGAAAAAAACCAGTACGTGATTTTAGCGTGTCATCAAATACAGCTAAACGTGAATTACGAATGGAATCAGAAAAATCCGTAACGGTAACCCTATGTGTGCTGCGCAGTCGGTAATTGCGTCCGCACCCATTCGTTTTGTATTTCGCCGTGTTGAATTCAAATAAAATTCGTTGTTCGTGACCTGTGGAGGGTTATGCATGTGTTTATGTCAGTGTGAAAGAAGCGTTTTATTTTTTTATGCTAAGTGTAGTACATAGATGGTGAATATTGGCGATGAAAACTCACTAAATTGGTTGGTAAACTGTTGTTTGTTATTTTCGTGGTTGAATAGTCACAAGGCATCTTCTAAAATAAATAAGTAGCACGCAGGACCTGCGGAGCAATTGCGTAACACACATTTTGACAGTTCAACAACATTCATTGCGTTATTTAAGTTGTTGAGCAGACAAATTTTTAACCCCCGACGCGAAAACGACGGGGTGTTATAAGTTTGACGTGTCTGTGTGGGGGTGTGTTTGTGCGTGTGTGTGTGTATGTCTGTCTGTGGCATCGTAGCTCCCGAACGGATGAACCGATTTTGATTTTGTTTTTTGGGTTTGAAAGGTGAATTTGTCGGGAGTGTTCTTAGCTATGTTTGATGAAAGTCACACAAAATGGCGGATTACATATTTTTTCACAACTCCCTCAATATGGGTATCAAATGAAAGGGCTCGACTAGTAGAATACTACATATACACTATGATAAATTTCAAATCCAAGATGGCCGCCACCACAAAGTGGCGAATCACATTTTTTTTTCACAACTTCCTCAATATGGGTATCAAATGAAAGGGCTTGACTAGTAGAAACTATACACTATGACAAATTTCAAATCCAAGATGGCCACCACCACAAAATGGCGAATTACAAAAAACCTGATTAAACACCAAATTACCTGAATCTTAAAACGCAAGAACATTAAAGAAATAAAATAATAAGGAGTCCCTACAAAAAGCAATAAATAAAAAATTCAATAAAAAATTTTAAAAACCCCCGACACAAATTAATAATAAAAATACTACGAATGTAAAAAGTTTAAAACAATTAAAAAAAAAAAAAACTATTGAAAACCTAGCCACAAATCGAACAAAAAATGTATAAAGTGAAACCCTATAAAAAGAAAGAAATAACCTTGAAATTATGACCCTACGTAAGTACGTATGAAATTTGATTAAATGTAGTCCCGTCGGGGGACCGCCACTATTTTAAACTTTAACAGAACATCTGGCTAATAATGAGAGCGGTCCCCCGACGGGACAAAAAAATATCTTTCATATTTTGCCGTCAGGGATAGTGTACCCCTGACGGCAAAATATGAAACATATAAAAATAATAAACTCATGAACCTTACATAATTCAAGTCCTGCCAAGGAACGTTTTATCAAAACACGCTTCATTTAACTATTAATAACATACCAGTGAACTAAACTAATAATAATTTCATCTAGAACAATTTTCAAAGTTCGACACAGATGAAAGTTTAGGCTAAAGTCTACTCGTTAGTCATAACTGCGAAGACTTACACAAGCTCTCATAAGTAAGTACACATAAGTACTTAATGAAGGAAATTGGCAGAATTTTAGCTTAGAGTAAGCACTTGTGCAAAATAACATGATGGTTGCTTAATTATTTCATCGATTAATATTGGAAGTTGAAGCTTTGAAGGTATTAAGGAAGAAAGTCTTAGACGTATTTAGGGATTTATTATGGCAATTATGACAATGCCACAGGCCTAAACGCAGATGGCGGGATGAGCTAGACTTCTCCGACATGAATTGGTTCTTAGCGGCTTTAAATACATAGACAGACGTGTAAAGATAATGTCCCTAATATCTTCTTGTGATGTCCCAACATCACAGGTTTATGAAAAGCAGTCTTAAAAATGTGCAGTGTTTCAGTGTATCGTACCGTTTCCAAATTGTAAATTTTAGTAGTTTAGCTATTTCTACAGTGGCGTTTCTTGTCGTTATCAATAATAATTAATCATTACCATGCAAAATTAGTACATTTCATATCTTCGATTTGCCGATGACATCGTCATAATGGCAGAGACGCTGGAACAGCTAGACCAAATGCTGCACGGCCTTGATGGAGCCTCTCGGCGGGTTGGCCTCGGCATGAATTTGGACAAGATGAAAGTCATGTAAAATTCGCACGTCTTGCCGAGTCCAATCCACATCGAAGAGTCGCTTCTCGAAGTTGTGAAGGATTATATCTACCTAGGGCAAATAATCCAGCTCGGTAGACACAACTTTGAGAAAGAAGCCGACAGAAGAATTCAGTTGGGTTGGGCGGCATTTGGAAAACTCCGTCAAGTCTTTTCATCGCCTATCCCACAGTGTTTGAAGACTAAGGTCTTCAACCAGTGCGTCCTCCCCATCATGACATATGGCGCCGAAACGAGGACACTGATGGTCGGGCTGGTCCACAAATTCAAGGTCGCTCAGCGCGCTATGGAGCGAGATATGCTCGGAGTGTCTTTGAAGGATAAAATCAGGAATGAAATTATCCGAATAAAAACCGTGGCTACAGACATAGCTTGCAGAGTAAGCAAACTGAAGTGGCAGTGGGCTGGCCATGTTTGTCGAAGGACAGGTCGGTGCAGCAGATGAGTCCTGGAGTGGAGACCGCGTATCGGCAAGCGTAGTATGGGACGCCCCTCAGCTAGATGGACGGACGACCTTAAGAAGGTTGCTGGGACGGACTGGATGCGGAGACGCAGGACATGGTGTTGTGGCGCAGCCTGGGAGAGGCTAAGTTGATTGATTGATGCGAAATTATAATTATTTTATCGATTAATTTTGAAGTTGAAGTGGTTTTTGCTCGTGTAAGACTTTCTGTTTTATTTTTATTTTTGTTACTATTTTTTATAACATGATTTTTTTTACTGTGTTTAGTTTAGTTTCTGATCTTCCTGTACGAGTCGCTATAAATACTTTTCTTTCTTTTTTTATTAAAGAAGGAAGTTTAGAATTTTTTTCGTTGCTTCTGAAAGTACCTGGTACCTGGGTATAGGCCAGCAGTCAAAATCCGGTTGTTGTCACCATCGTGGCATCCAAATACGGAACATTTCCTAGTCTCTCTAGTTTCCTCAGTGAAAATGGTGGGGAAAAAACATCTAGGGAAACAAAAACTGTTATAATATATCTGTCTGTCTGTTGTGTTCTTATTCTTTATTGTTTACATACATTACAAAAACAATGTTATAACATTACAAAAACTGCAGCTTATGTACAGACGCTAGCAGGTCAAGCTACCCGAAACTGTCAAAGTTTCCCAATCAACTTTGAACCTTATTACTTTAGCGATAAAGTTGAAAATCTATTAAAGAAATTTGACAGATTGTAGTAGCTTGATGTGCTGGCGTCTGTACATGTACAAAGGCGAGTTTAACCCAGAATTAGATTATCTAACCGCAAATCTCAGTGCGATAGAGAGATTTGTAAATGAGGATTTGGAACGTACACATTTTAAGAAATAGTAATAGTATGTAATATTATATGATGAACTGTGTGAATGATGATTATGGTTAGAAAGGTGACTACCGGAATGACGACTAATAGAGAAATCATCATTAACATGTATTTTTCTTCCATACTTCTCTATTAGTCGTCATCTCGTTAGTCACCCCCTTTCTAACCATATCATCATTCACACATTCCATCCATCGTTTATTTGGTCTTCCCTTACTCTTATGCCATTGACATGTATACTCAAAACTTTCCTCATGACATTTTCCTCATTCCTCCGATATATACAACCGATTTTCACTAATAGAGAAGTATGGAAGAAAAATACATGTTGCGCCGACCTCAAATAGATTGGGATATAAGGGCAGAAGAATTATGATGATGATCTTATATTGGTATTTAACACTTAAAAATTAGAACTTAGTACCTGCCTATATAAGGCTGCCTTTCTACCAAAGTTGTGCGATGTAGCTAAGTATGCATACACACGAACGGCACGCATCAACGGCAGAGGCAAGTACAGCACTAAAAAGTTTTCGTGTCACAATAGGACACAGTCAGGGAAACGAATTGTTAAGCAAATTGACACCCTGCATATGCTATAAGCATTTTATACAACTTTCAAAGAAAGACAAAGTTGTGATTTTAAAGGACGGCCAATTTAAGATGGTATTCAATTTGCTTAACAAATAACTTCCCTGACATGACATAGCAACATCTTAAATCAAATCCGTGCGTCCATTAGTACCTACTGCTGACAGGTTTCCAAAAATATACAGAACAAGAAAAATATAAGGAAACAGAATAATTACATCACTTTCAAAGAAAATTGTATTTGAGTGGAAGTTGCGTGAATTTATGTTTTTTTTTTTGTTTTTGTTTTGTTTAAATTGACCTTTGGGGCACTTTAGGCGCAAGAATTTTCACGTAAATAAAGGAGGAGCCTTTTAAATAATGTTTGTGTAAAGGCAACACTCACCTATGTTTATAAGATTAGTGCAAAGTAGAAACAACATTTATAATATATAACTTTCTATTTCATTAAGAAAAGGACAGAAGATAAATATTACTTTAGTCCTGTCAAATTAAGAAACTCCATAGACAGTTTAGACGTGATTAAAACATGGCTACTAAAAATACGTCAATTTACATCAGGCGCAGACTAATTTGACAGGACTAAACTAATATTTATCTTCTGTCCTTTTCTTAATGAAATCGCAGCAAACCCAGATGGAAAAATGGCGGGACGAGGTGCTCCTTCAACAATAACTGGTCCTACAGTTTAAAATAGACAGAAGTGGATTAATAGGGATTATAAAAGGCAGTCATACAAATGTGCAGTGTTTTTGCAAAGGTGATTAATCTGAGGAGCAATTCTCGTAATTTTAAGCACGTTCACAGTCTGATCTCAGTCTCAATCTGTCAAAAATTCCTCTAATTTCACACTACATTTTTGACAAGTTCTTGACATTTATTTGCCGCCGAGATGAGACTGCAACGTGATTTTGAATGTTTTAAATTACGAGAATTGGCCTTCTGATCCCCGCGGGGATGTACCGTTTCCAGATTGTTAATTTTAGTTGTTTAGGAATCCGCGCAGTTGTGTTTCTTGCCCTTTACAATGAAAATGAATGATGGTCATGCGACAATCTATTCTAATCTATTCTGGGCCTATTCTGGGCCCCACTGAAAATAAATTTTTCAAAGGTTATCAAAAACAAAATCTGCAGTTTCATAGAAAATTGCAACACCTACGCGGTCAAAATGTATGGAACAGTAATTTTTTTTTTAGAAATAAGCGATGAAAAATTTCAATGCAGGGGTGTCCAGAATTATGTTCCGAATCTCTGGTAACAGATTGCGCGTCGATGTCCACCCTGTATAATATACCTCATCATCTGCCTAGCCTTTTCCCAACTATGCTGGGGTCGATATGTTCCTGTCTAACAGCTGAATACCAGTATTTTAAATGGAGCGACTGCCAATCTGACCACCACAACCCAATTACTGGGTAATACGATACCTCTTTGTAAAACTGGTTGTCAGACTTTCGGGCTTCTGGCGACCCGTAACGACTGTCAAAGATCCACGAATGACAGCCGGGACCAACGGGTTTACTTAACTTTACCTGATCAATCGTACCGTGCAGCTATTAATACGTAGCCACAAGCCACAAGCCACGGCTTGTGGCTTGTGGCACGTAGAAATTATTTGGGAGGATAAGTATATTATACAGGTATAATATACTTACCCTCCCAAATAATTTCTAATCATTTTTTTCACAAGAATATCTTCTAAAATATTGTGTCCACAGCATAAAGTAGGGTCTTATATTTATTTCGTGGACAACCCGCATCACAGTTTTGGAGTTATTCGAGCGAAAATGAACAAACTAGCCAGAGGTAGGTCAGTAAGTATCGAGGATTTCCCCTGATAGGATCTACTGAATACATGAATATTAAAATTAAGAAAGGATTGAATTTAGATTCTTAGGTATACAGCTGGAAATTTACGATGTAGGAGTTTTCTAAAGCTCTAAATGAAAATTATTTATTCACAGACTGGGAGTTTTTTTTTAAATTATTGTCAGTTCTGGATCTGTATGGTTACTGAATGATTTATGTAAAGTCAGGGTATTAAATAGTTAAGCAAAAAAAAAGTTCGATAGTATATCTAGGCTTAGGGCTTGGTTTTACCAAAGTCAGATATTGTTTTATCCGTGGAATAAAATTGACGTCTGACAGTTCTAGTATGGAAAAATTAAACAAAATTATTGTCAAGATAAGACTAATTATTCTAGGTATAATAATTTGGTGAAATTCGCCCTAAACTTGTTTAACATTTTAAACTCGTTACATACTCGTAAATATAAGAATAAAATACTCTTTATTATGTACCTACACCATATAAATTACAGACTCACACATACATACATAAGACCTCACTACTGTTTATTCGCTCTTATAATACTCACACAATATTTTGATCCATCTTTACAAAAACCTTATTCAAAACATAAGTACCTTTTAGAAAGGTATATTATACCTATCTGAATATTGAAGAGGATAATAATATAAAGCTGCTTGGGGAAGTCAATACGAGCTCCGGGCAGAACCACCGGGAGGCTTTCAACGCATTCTCCAGTGCTACACGCTTTGATATCAAAAAAATAAACGGATTAAAATGAGAAAAGCAAATACTGTTATGTGATGATTCATTATTGCATCAGAACTGTGTAGGACGGAAAGGAAAATGGACCATTTTCATTGCTGAAATTAGCCGTTGTAAGGATTTTGTCAGTAACGTAATCTGAATTGTCTTTAATCAGTGCGTTCTGCATTCACGGTACTGCTTGTCCATAAATTCAAGGTCGCTCAGCGAGTTATAGAACGAGCTAAACTTGGAGTCTCTCTGAAGGATTTAATCCGGAATAAGGTGATCCGGCAGGGTACCAAAGTTGTTGACATAGCTCACAGAATAACTTAATAACTTTTTGCTGTGCCCTACAGGGTCCATAATTGTACCTTAGCTTTAAGCCATTGTAACACCTCTACAACATTATGGAATGCAAATAAATATATGAATATGAATAAGCAAGTTGAAATGGCAACTGGTCGGCCATATTAGCCGTAGAACCGATGACCGTTAGGGTAGACGTGTCAGTTCTTGAGTGGACTGTTACAAGTCCACTACTAACGGACGTCGATATTAAACGGTTAACTAAAACCGTACTGTTTGCAGTGACCGCACGAACTTCGTTTGCGCTAACTTCGCTTAGATCTTCAACGTATATTTATTCCGTAGAACTCTCTAGTTTGCCGACGGGATAGCTTCGGGTTAGTGGATCTATTGACCGTTTGTCAATTGTTTTGACTCTTCATGTGAATGTCAATATACTATAACTGGAAGAGTTGTATTTTGTTTTGAGGGAATTAACAGACAGCCCACTTGATGGTAGTGATCAACGGTGCCTCTGGACGCCTGCATTCTACAACTGAACTAACTGAGACAGAGAAAGCTGAAAATGTTCCTCGTCTTCCAAGACGTGGAACATTTTCAGCTTTCTCTGTCTCAGTTAGTTAGTCTAGTTAGCGTCCTACCTTAAGTTTGCTGATTTATGGGTTCCAACCCATAAATCAGCAAACTTAAGGTAGGACCCCCTCAGGCTAAGTGGAGCGACGGTCTCGTAGGATGAGGCCAGGCCTATGTCCAGCAATGGATTGCTGTAGGCTGATGATGGTGATAAAGACCCACCGGAATACAGGAATCCAGCTTCACAGCAGAAATACGCATGTAGTACTGGTAGTACTTCCCCGGACGAGCCCCTTCACAAATACATCCGTACTACGATTGGCAAGTATAAATAGGTATCCCAAGAAAAGATGCGCTTCGGGAATCATCGTCTTCGGAAATCCTAACGCGCGACAATGAGATCCAATATGTCTGTTACAGCCATGAAAGTGCTTGACTTTTCTGTATTACCAAGATCACAAATAAAAAAAACTTTTGAGTAAGAAACGACGATATCCGACCGGAGTAACTGTAGGTAACCCGAAAGAGTGAAAACTTCATACAAACTTACAATACTACAAAGCGTGGCAGTACAAAACTTAGAGGGTTTGCCTCTCTGGGGAGTTACTCCGTGGTGCCACGTTCGTTGAGTATTGAAAAGTGCAAACACAAACATTATCGAAGCACAAACCTTTTTGGGTTTGCTTGTACGTTTGTGTTTGAATGTTTGCACTGCACACAGAATAAACGATTAAATAAACATATTTGAATCCAATAAAGGATAACGAAATGGACAAAACCCTACATTTTATTCTTATTTATTTCTTTCTTTCTTTCACGCAAAAACTACAGAACGGATTTAGATGAAATTTGGCAAACAGATGGTTTATAACCAGGATTAACATATACTACTTACTGTTTATCTAGATATTCCCACGGGAAACTTATGCGGATGAAACCGCGGGGCGCAGCTAGTGTCTTCATAAATGTTTATGTTACACAGATTTGTCAATACGTGCCAACAAAAAAGAAAACAGAATCATTTTTGTTTTCAATAGAACTCAAAATCTCATCAACTCTCATTTTAACCTAAATTCTTTACAAACAATAATTCCTACAGAAGCTAAAAACCATTTATAAATGGAGCAAGCGACGACATTAAAAAGATTTGTATAACAAAATAATAAATAAACAATATTCTAAACATAAGTTGTTGTAAACGTAAGTTTGTGAGCGCAGTTGTTCACGCAACAATGTGGCTGACCTTTGATTCTTATCGATCGATCACGTTTTGAGTACTTATATTTATAAAGTTGGTTTTGGTAAATAGGGCGGTGAGAGTCTGAAAGAATTATTAAGTAATTGCATAATTAGCCTCTAATTTTCCCACTGCTGGGACACAGGCCTCTGTGAGAGGGAATGGGCCGTAATCCAAAACGCGGGCCCAGTGCGGGTTGGTGGATGTCACATATGTTCGAATTTTTGGTTCTAGGACATATCATATATCCGATTGGTTTTTAATCAAATCATCTTTCAACCAACTTTTTGTACAAGAAATTCGACCTTATACATACATATTGGATATCTATGCATACATAGATAAAAAAGTCGCTTTTCGTCTGTCTGTGTAACTGCTTAGGTCTTCTGAACTACACAATGGATTTTGATGCAGTTTTCGCCATCATTTAGTGAATTAATTTCGGTTGATTTAGTAGACACAACTTTGAGAAAGAAGCCGAAGGAAGGATTCAGTTGGGTTGGGCAGCATTTGGAAAACTCCGTCAAGTCTTCTCGTCAGCTATTCCACAGTGTTTGAAGTCTTTAACCAGTGCGTCCTCCCCGTCATGACATATGGCGCCGAAACGTGGACACTGACGGTCGGGCTGGTCAACAAATTCAAGGTCAGTCAGCGCGGTATGGAGCAAGCTATGCTCGGAGTCTCTTTGAAGGATAAAATCAGGAATAAAATTATCCGGAAAAGAACCGGAGTTACCGACATAGCTTGCAGAGTAAGCAAACAAAGTGAAGTGGCAGTGGGCTGGCCATGTTTGTCGAAGGACCGATGGCCAGTGGAGCAGACCTGGAGTGGAGACCGCGTATCGGCAAGCTTAGTGTGGGACGCCCCCCAGCTAGATGGGCGGACGACCTTAAGAAGGTTGCTGGGACGGACTGGATGCGGAAGGCGGAGGACAGGGTATTGTGGCGCAGTCTGGGAGAGGCCTATGTACAGCAGTGGACTGCGATAGGCTGAGTTGTGTGTTGTTGTGTGTGATTTAGTATGCATACACATGACTGGCAACACGCGTCGACGACGAGGCAGTCGACGTCCGCCGGCGCCTCGGCGGCTGCCATCAACTATGTGCCGCTCATGTATTTAAGTACGGTCCTCGGCTGCAACTGTCGATGAGTTTAGACGGTAGCCGTCGACACTCGTAGACGGTTGCAGCTGCCTCTGTCGTTGACGCGTGTTGCTCGTGTAGGTATACGAGAATACGCTTGCTTACTTTTTTTGGCTCCTAAAACACAGGCTTTTGGCCTAGTTTAGGAGGCATCAGTTCGCCCTATAATGTGACTCTATTGTACAATACCTATATTTTTAATCCTGTGTACTTAGTATGTTCTCAAAGTGTACAAATAAAAAAAATATTATTATTAATTGATTGTATAATATGATTACATTAGGTACTAAAAATTTACATTCAAAGAAATTTCTATGTTTTTTCAAGTCGTAAAAACAATTTGAAACGGGAGCGGGTCGCTAGTAAATAATACACTAACTAAATCTAGAACGTGAAGTTTCTCCGTAACAACTTTTTTTTACAAATAAAAATATTCTCAATCCTTTTTTTGGGAGAAAAGACTGAAGGTTATTTTATGTCTAGGATTCCGTTCTGAATTTGTTTAACGAAACCCTGAATATCTATGACTTTCCATTTGACATGTGGGCGTAGAAAGGATAACTCACTTACGCAAGTAAAGTTCAAGACCCCTGGCATTTTGAGGATTAAAACTATGATTAAATATTAAAAGGTGTATTATTTTAACAAAATAAACGGTGGCAGGAACGAAAAAAAAACAGCTATTTCATAGAAAAGTGCAATATCTACGCATTAAAAATATATAGAGCAACAATTTTTTTTATAATAACCGAAGAAAATTTTCAACCAAGGCGTATTCAGAATTACACATGTGCTGAATTCATAGTTACAGTTTGCGCGTCGATGTTCTTGCCACCCTGTACATCCCTATCTTCCCCTCCGCATGCTCAACCTCATAACAAGTGAGACGGACGTATTCTGTTGTTCTCTGACTGAATTCACAAGGAATACATTGTTTGTCCTTTGTTATAGATAATGTTAAGTTAGTATAGGCGCATTTATCGCATTGGGGTAACCAGCAGTGCGATTCTGTAACCATCTCACCGTGAGAACTTAGGTGAAGTGAGCGTGGAGTGAGCTATAATTCCAACTAATGCTAGGGATTGACACTATTGACAGCTCACTCTAAGCTCACTTCAACTAACTTTTCACGGTGAGATTTTCACAGAATCGACCGGCTGTAATAGTAGATGTAAGAAGATAAATAAATGAATAGCTTAACCGGTCTTCAATTTACCCACCCTGCCGAGACTTAGGCCTCCTGTCACTGAAATCGAACGGGCTATAATCCACCTCGCGGGCCCATTTCAGGTAAATCGATTTATCTGCTATCTTATTTCAAATTCATACTATATTTGAAAGTCTGACAACCAGTCTTATGAAGAGGTATCGTGTAACCCAGTAACAGTGTTGTGGAAGTCAGATAGGCAGTCGCTCCATGTAAAATACTAGTATTCAGCTGGATCTGGTTAGACTGGAGGCTTACCCCAACAGGGGGAAAAGGCTAAGCAGATGGATTTCTCATAAATATTTCAACAGTATACGAGTACAAACAATCGAGTTTACTGAAAACGGGACATCAAACAAATCATACGTCCCGATTGAGAGCTGATAGAATTTTATATGAGGGTTAATATGAATAAATCAATCACAATTTCAAGTTGTGGTGGGCTTCGAAATAAACTGTTTATTTTGAGTATACGCACAAATAAATAATTATTATTTCTAATTAGCTTTTCTCGTTCATTAATGCACGATATTGTGATTAACGAGGTTTAATTTCTGGTAATTGACGATTTAAAAGTGAATAGAGCGGAAAATTAGGTATTGCAGCTGATTTTTTAAAGGACATTGTCCGGATTCGCCCTGTGCACAAGACACATCGGACATACACGATAATTAATTGTCTATTTTATTATATTACTTGCAAATACTTTTGTAACACGGACTAGCTGCATAACAAAATGAACATTTTAAAGTATTTTACGCGACTAATAACATTAATCGCCGCCATCTTCGCCAAACGTCATGTCGTATCGAAAAAGATTAGGGGCCCAATCGATTGCAATCGATCGATCGAATTTTTAATTAATTGTTGCATGTTTTTGAATCTTAATCACTAGAACATTCACTCAAAAGCGCTCAGAGATTTATCATATCAATGCACACTAACGCCATCTATCTACTGCGCTTCATCACCACTATAATCTAAGGAGACAGCATTATTTTTACAATAATACACACAAACATTTTATGTCATTCCAAAACCAATGTTAAGAATACAGGCGTGATACAGGGACCTATGTTAATTAGAATGTTAATTAATGTCAATGTTAATTAATTAGTTAATTATTCTATGCATTTTAACGTTGTAATTACATACACTTAGGCTTTAGAAAAAAACTGCATAGATACCTAATTCTCTAGGTAGGTAGGTACAAAAAATAGCTACATTTATCATGTCATTGTTTTTTAGTTTCTTAAATATCACTCGGAGCTATGAAAAGCTACACCTAATATTCGTTGTTATGGTTCGATTATAACCTCAAAATCTAATACTTTTTTTTAAATATATCTATTCTGCAGCTAGTCCGCTATACAAATAAGATCTTATAGGAGTTTACTAATGATCGACAATACAACACATAATTTTCCGATGCTCTTGGTTCCAGGGCGAACAATGTATGGGCGCAGAGCAATGTCCTTTGATTTTCTCCCCATAAATAATAATCACATGATTTAAAGTTGATATTATGAAAGCATCGGACATCATGACCACTTGTTTCAAATGTAATTTTGTTCGGTTAATTGCTTTCAAGAATTTATTTGTTTATTACATTAATTTTGGAAACGAAGAGGTGAGGAAAAACTTAAGTTATCGACTTAGTCGGAAGAATTGCCAAACCTAGTAAGTGGCAGTGGACAAGGCACATTGCTCGCAGAACAGGTGGCCGTTGAGGCCGAACGGTTCTGGAGTGGCAACCGCATACCGGAAGATGTAGCGGTGGATTGCCACCTACAAGGTTGTAGACCTTGTGAAGGTCGTAGGATGCGAGGGAATTATTCAACTCTACTTACCTACATAATTCTTGTTAGAAAATCGTTTGCTTACCGTGGCAACACCAAATAAACTATAGTTACTCCTAAACTCTATCGAATGTTTGTATGTTTGTTACTCCATCACGCAAAAACGGCTGAACGGATTTGGATGAAATATAGCTCGCAGAAAGCTTGTAAAGTATGAAAGCTGCGGGCAAAAAGCTAGTGTCTCTGTATACGTTAAAATAAATTGTAGTCTGTCATTTACTTTCACAGAATTGACGTCGTTTCTATTTAAACAATACAAATAATAGCAAAATATAAATTAAAAAGTTTTCATAACTCTTCTAACATTACAAGGTCCATTTCAAAACATAGCTTTATTATAAAAACAAAGTAAAACAACAGGAAGGACTTCTGGCAGTTAATTAAGAAGTCGTCAGCTGCTACAAGATATGTAGATTTAAAAGTGCTAACAGCATTGTACAGAACTTGAGAATACATAGATTATACGTGGCAAGTTTTTTGTGATGAGGGACGAACAGTAAGTCAGGTTGGGGACATCCTTGGAAATTGTGAAAAAAAACTGATATATATTTTTTTACAAGATACATAATATATTATGTTCCTCTCTTAAACAGTTTCTTGGCAGATGTAGATCCCTTTTTTTAGTATTTGTAAAAATAATTATAACACTTTTTACCTTTGAGTAAGCTAAACTACTCATGCGTGCCATGCATGGTTCATGTGGGAAGCTATGAGAATGGGCTACCTTGTTTATATTTATTTTAAGACAAGCGGTACTCAAAGCTTTGCTAACGTAACTATGTATTCTATTGGCGTATAACGTAATGGAAATGTAATGAACGAAAGAAAATAGTTGTAATTCATGAACTCCTTTAGGCCCCGAGCAGCACGAGCAGTGATGGCTCAGAGGTAATGCCCCGACTTATGAGATGTAGGTGGTGAGCTCGAACCCAAGCAGGTGCTTTATTTTGTGTTCTAGCGGTATTTACAACGCCACATGCGAGCAACGCGTCATACTGAAGTCACGCAAATCCTGCATCTCGCAAGCAGAGTTTACCGCGCAATTAGAATAGATACAATTTCCCAACATCAATCGTTGGTCAATTGCCCGCCAGACACAACACCCGTCTGATCGGAGGATCCTCCATTTTCTATGGAGGATGATTGAACTTTACACCCTGTTCCTCATACCTCCAAAGTGTAAATAATTTCATCACCGCTGCTCGGGTGAACGTTGGGTTAGTGGAACCAAAAATTCGAAGACAGTGACATCCACCAACCCGCATTCAGCCCCCGTTGTAGATCACAGCCCGCTCCTTCTCGAAGCGAGGAGACTTGTCTGCCAGCTGTAGGAACACTATAGGCAGATAAATATTGCTTTGGTCCCGTTCAAATTCCCGTTAAAGCCGTTCAAATTTAAGAAAACCATGAACTAAAACTTGTTGGTGCACATGAACGAAAGTTATTAGTGTGTTGTAATTCACGATCTCCTTTGGGTCCTGACAGCTAAAATCGTTCAAATTCAAGAAAATCATAACTGTACCTAATGTTTTCACTTCTTTAAGAACTTGATCATCATCAACAAATTAAGGTCTACTTACCAAAGGCGGCTCTGGGTAATGGGAGCGGAAATCGAAACATACCTTCCGATAAAATTATCGTTTCCGCTCTTCATCAAACGTTTTCTCCAGGTGTGTTTATCGTGAATTTGACTGTTTCTTTGGCGTATTTTAAGGTTTTATATCAGTTAATAAAAGTTTATTACGTGAACTTATATGTTATGAAAATACTCAACAAAATAGCTTGCTCTGTCTACAAAACTAACTGGCTATAATACAGAACACAGGGTCTTTAATTAGGTAGAGAAAATTCTCAGACCTGGAATAGAGACCTAATCGTTTGAAGAATAGCGATAGTCCATTCGGTTTAAACTGCCAATATTTTCGGGATTCATATTTGTAAAAAGCCTTTAGAGGAATCCTTTGATAACTTTGATTGATGTTCAACTTGGCACGGAATCGTGTCGAATGGCTATTGATATCTTATGACGATAAAACAAGAAACTGAAGTCTTACTTTCAAGTACGGCTAACTACAGAGTCAACGGTTGCTGATAGTATAGTTACATGAAATGATGACTATAGAAAGTCTTTTTATTCTTTTATCGTCATTAGATATCGATTGGCTAAATAATAATAGCCGCACAAGTCGATCGATCAAGTTAAGCTACGCTTGCCACGGTTGGTCTGTGGATGAGTGACCATCTTTACATACCGTGACCCCTCCGTGCCTCGGAAAGCACGTTAAGCGGTTGGTACCGGCTGTCATTCGTGGATCTTTGACAGTCGTTACGGGTAGTCAGAAGCCCGTAAGTCTGACAACTAGTCTTACCAAGGGTTATCGTATTACCTAGTAACTGAATTGGGGAGGTCAGATAGGCAGTCGCTCCATGTAAAATACTGGTATTCAGCTGCATCCGGTTAGACTGGAAGCTGACCCTAACATAGTTGGGAAAAGACTAGGCAGATGCAGATGATGAGATATCGACTCCCATCACATTAACGAAGTTTCGCCTGCTAATTTAGTTTGACCCTGTACTTTCAACACGCCAAGATGATGAGACACACCGGATCTTCAAATTTTGTTCCATAGTATGTTCCTCAACTTTTTTCTTTAAAAAATGTTTTACTGCAAACATCTGTCGACTGTCACAGAACTTAATATACATAGGTTGCAAGATGTTCCCATTTTATCAAGAGACCGAGTATCGACTTTTGTACTTAGCATAAATTTGCATGTCAAGATATACATACTCACCACTTGTTTATGCTAAACATGATACCCTTTAATATTATGCAGTATATCGTTAACTTGATCAAGTTTTCTGCGAGATTGATCTTGGCATTTGAGGGTGAAAAATCCCGTGAGAAAAATACACTGAAAACGTCGTGTTGTTTTAACTAAAAATTTTGTAAATAAGTTAGCTTGATGCTTTAAATTCAAGCAGGCATCAGAGAGCAGGGAGCAGTGGTGGTGCAGCGGTAACGGCCGCGACTTCCGAGTTGTAGGTCGTAGGTTCGAACCCAGACAGGCGGTTTACGAGTACTTTGTGTAAATTACACACATCAAAAGTGTCTAGAGATCAAGTACAACTATAAAAAATTATACAATTAATAATTAACAAATCTAGTCTTCCAGGCTAGCTTCTTACTTTTATTCCTATGTTTAAGTTAACAACACTTATCCCTACACGAGTATTTTGTAAAAATTAATAAAAATTGCAATTTTTGCAAATCGTGAGAAATTAAACTTAGTTAATGTCGTCAATTAAATGGCGAAAAAAGACAAAAATGAGGATTTTTTTATTTTTTATTTTGAAGATAAAAAAAATAATAATCTGTGTTTCCACCATTGACACAATCACGGCAATTTGGCATGCTTAAAATCATTTCATCAAAATCACTTTGAGGAATGGCCGACCGCGTTTTTTCTAACAAGTCAAAAAGTTGTTGTGCATACCTTATGCACGGCATCTATACTCGGCAGAGCTCTTCGCTGGAGCATATCCCATGCGTGCTAAATTGAGTTGAGGTCTGGCGATTGAGCAGGCCACGGCTGAGCGTTGATGCGAGCATCGGCAAGAGTGCGTGTTACGACTCTAGCCGTGTGTGGACGTGCATTGTCTTGCATTAGTCGAAACGAATCACCCAACCGGCTTCTCAAAGGGATGATTACGTCTGAAACAATCCTCTCCGCATAAATCTGAGCATTGAGGTTACCCCTGATCCAAATGAGATCGATTTTTCCACCGATCCAAATACGCTAAACCATTATTGTTCCCCCTCCATATGAATGAACTTCCTGTCAAAATTTCAAACGTTTTTGACTGGAAGAGGTCCTTCAAACTCGAGTACGTCTTGTATCAGGCCTCCTACCGAAACGAGATTCATTGGAAAAGCAAACACAACGCCAGTTTTCTTCCTCCCAATTTATAGGTGGAACTCTCAGCGGCCTTCGGGAATGCAGACCCATTTCACGTAAACGATTCCGGATGGTTTGTTCGCTTTGCAGCAAGCCTGAAGAGCTGTGGAGCCTCGTAGCCAACATCATGGCGGTCATGGTATGATTCCATCGAGCAGTATTTTGGATGTACCGGTCCTGTCTGTGAGTGGTGATGCGAGATCATCCTTCATGTCACTCGGCCACGCTACCCGTGATTCGATAGAGGTGTCTGGACACCTCTATCGGACTCTAGGCGGCTTATGACGCTCTGTGTAGTGCCAAGAGCGACAGCCACAGTATAACGATGCAAAAATTGTAATGGTTTTGTAAAATCGCTATTACACACTTTTATAGAAATCCTGATTGACAGTTGCTTTTTTTATTTTTAATGAAAATTTAAGGATTTTTTTTTCAATAGTGTAATTAACTAAAGAGAATCAATAACGATCCAAAAAAGTTAAAATAATAATCATCAATTGCGGTGATACTCTAAAACGTACTTGATCCCTAGACACTTTTGATATGTGTATTTCATCACCATTGCTCTCAAAACGTTGAAGGAAAACATCGTGATGAAACCGGCATGTCCTAGAACCGAAAATTCGAAGACATGTGATATCTATCACCCCGCACTGGGCCCGCGTGGTGGAAATTACAGCCCACTCCCCTCGGAGAAGACCTGTGCTGTGCATTGCGAACATTATAGGCTGATTGTGGGAATTAGACATCGGTGAAGGAAAACATCGTGGAAAAACCTGCGTAAACATTATCAATTGCAATGGCTTTTATTTTGACAATTCGACAACGTTCATTGCGCTATTTACGTTGTCGAGCAGACGAATTTTTTCAAACATATGAAGAAATCGATTACGAATTTCTTTCGAAATCCTTTGGATTCTGAAAGTGTGACGAAATTACCATGCAGGACTTATAATTTTAATATAACTCTGCAATCACCAATCCACCTTGAGCTACCTACAGTGGTGACTAATGCCTTCTTTGAATGACAAGAGGTCTTTTTTCTGCAGTGGAGCAGTTACAGGCTTGTATTATAATTATTATCAAGCAGGCAAACCTCGGTGGACCAACGACCTTGTTAAAGCCGCAGGAACCCGTTGTATGCGAGAAGCACAGAACCTGCTGGCCAGGTGAAATGGTGATGATGAGGCCAACCTCTAGGAAAGTTATCAACGCCCATTGCCTACGGAGATATTCTGCAAATACCTACCAAAAGCATCACAGGTCACAGGGACATTTTAGCTCCCATGTCCCATGTGCTCAGTTAAGTCATGTTGTGATTTGATGGCTTAGAAGATAAGCATTTATTTAATTTAAAACATCAATCACACACAACAATCAACAATCACCAACAACAACACAACATCAATCAACACAACAATCATACATCAATCATCATCATTCATCATCATTTTTACATCAATCTACTCAGCCTATCACAGTCCACTGCTGGACATAGGCTCCCAGGCATCAAATCTTTCCATGGCCTGTGGAGCAGACGAGTCGTAGAATGGAGACCGGGTATCGGCAAGCGTAGTGTGGGACACCCCCAGCTACTCGTAGATGGACCGACGACCTTAAGAAGATTGTCACATAAGTGGACATAAATTGGGAGTGATCCCGATCATTATCGTTAAGTGGAAAACTAGCTCGTGTTTAAAAACTTCAGCTGAGAGTCATCGAAAAACGAATAATGTTATGACAAACATCTAAGGAGCGTAATAATATGAACTCAATACATCTTTACTGGGAGCAAATCTTTATCAGTAGGTAATTCTATTGCTCTTACATCAAAGCTCTATATTTGATTGATTGCTAAAAATAGTCTTTAAATCCTCGCCGTCTCCAAAAAGATGACGTCAATGGTAGTACTCGTATTACTGTTGCCGCAATTCCAAGGATGGAGTTAATCCGCTAGGATTTACTGACGTCACGTACTTCACATCATCCCGACAGGGTACTATGAACTGTATTATTGTAGGGAGATAGGTAATAGTACCTACCTCGCTCGCACTCTTTCTCTCTAAATACGTGATTCTATGAGCGACTGAGAAAGGGAGATTGTCAGGAAAGTTTTCTAGCCATAGAATAGAATAAAATACTTTTTATTATGTACACCATATGAATTATAGGAATAACTGTAGAAAATTTACATTGGTTGACATAATGGGCGGTCTTATCGCTTCTGTGATCTTTTTAAGAGAATCTTTGGATGGATTTATAGGTAGAAGGAGAAGTAGAAGAAGAAGCATTGTAGATGCGTTGCCATTCCGACGACAAAGCTGAACGGGCACTCATACTCTTCGACGGAGTCGCGTTACGTCCGCTACGCGTAACGTCCGTTTATGGCCCTATTGTATTCTTGAAGGAGATTTTTTTTCGGACCAATCGCATTACGGCCGTCCTACCTTTACCTATGAGAACACTCATTGCCAAAAGTTCTTCTGATTAGACAAAATCACACAGATCAGATCAAATTAACATTTTGTGAAGCGTGGTACTAGGCGAGCAGACTTATTAGGAGATACTTTTTCTTGCCCGCACACACGCATATTTTTATCGCAACGCAACTCAATCTACTCTTCCAACTGGAACACAGCAACGTTTATTTATTTATTTTATTATTTACGTACACTGTAATGTTGCTTGGCGTAAAAAAACAGATTGCAGTAAATCAGTTTTCCCTGGTATTGCAAGTGTTCTAAGGTAGGTGATAGTGAATAACATAATATTTTTTGTGGGAAATTGGCAACACAGGGCAGTGTTTTGAATGGCAACACTATATTGTCACGACAATTACAGTCCGGCCATAGAGAGAATGCGTTCTTGACACCTGTCAGTTTCATAGAAACGCATAAGTTTTTACGAATTTGATCTTTATTAGCTACTAGAATTGTCGCACTGACAGGTGTGAGAACGCATCCCCTCGTCGGCCGGACTGTAGCCATCTTATTACAAAACGAAATCTTACTTTAGTTCTAGCCTAAATCTTTGATCAAGTATTTGAATTGCGAACTTTATTTCGATTTCGGCAAAGGTCTACTAAGCTGTCATTTTTTTTTTAAATAAACAACGGCATTTCTATATACATGAGGGGCAATTCTCGTTATTTTAAGAACGTTCACAGTCTGATCTCAGTCTCAATCTGTCAAAAAAAACCTCTAATTTCCCTACATTCTGACCAGTTTATACAAGCTTTTATTTAACCTGCGATTTACGTATGTATGTTCGGGTGAACTCTTGCAACTCAATTTTGAAGCTGATATCTTCAACCGATTGAGCTGAAATTTTACAAGCATGTGTAAATCAGATGATAATGCAAAATTATTATGACATGGAGCTGATCTGATGCTATAACCGGAAGGTGGCCATAGGAACTCGGTAGTTAAACGACACAACCCCATCGAGTTTTGACTCGTTTGATCCGTCTTGACAAGAACTTTGGTGCTAGATGGTAAGCAAGGCCTGATGATGGAGCTAGAAGATGGCGATAGGAACTCGGTAATTAAACGATACAACCCCATCGAGTTTGGGCTCGTATGATTCGTCTTGACGAGTACTTTGGTGCTAGATGGTAACCAGGGTCTGATGATGGAGCTGGAAGATGGCCATAGGATCTCGGTAATTAAACGACACAACCCCATCGAGTTTGGGCTCGTATGATTCGTCTTGACGAGTGCTTTGGTGCTAGATGGTAACCAGGGTCTGATGATGGAGCTGGAAGATGGCCATAGGAACTCGGTAATTTAGACGACATAACCCCATCGAGTTTGGGCTCGTTTGATTCGTCTTGACGATTACTTTGGTGCTAGATGGTAACCAGGGACTAAAGATGAACCGGTAGCTTAAGTGCAGTAAACGCATATAACGGTAAAACACTGCTACGCGCTACGAACTACGCCGTAGTCAATCTCGCATCAAAAATACTAAAAAGTGAAAAATACCATTAAAAGAAAAAAAAACTTTTAAAAAATAAGCTTTTATTACTTATTAATAAAAAGGACTAAAAAGTTAAAAATAATTTAAACCTGATAAGAAATAAATAAAAGCGTGTAACATTTTGATGGAACATTAAAGAACATTTAGAACACAATGTAACACGCTTTTGTTTATTTCTCATCAGGTTTAAATTATTTTTAACTTTTTATTCCTTTTTATTAATAGGTATTTTTAAGTTTTTTTTTTTGACATTTGTTTGTCGCTGAGATGAGACTGCGACTGGATTTTGAACGTTTTAAATTACGAGAATTGGCCTTCAGATCTAAAGAAAAACCTTGCCTTGTAATAAGGGGGTTGCTGTTTAGTCCAGACATAGGACTTTTCGAAGAAGACCGACTTCCACTTAGTGACTTTGTTAGTTATAACTGTGAGCTTTTTCTCTTAATTTCTGAGTAAACCATCCATACATATTATATGTAAATTAAAATCCCTTTTCGTGTATGTGTGACGGCGTTGTTCATCTAAACTACGCAACGAATTTTGATGGGGTTTGACAATTTATATGTTGATTTGTACCTGTGTAAACTTACTCATAGTGAAGAAATCTCGATGATTTGCCAAGTCGTAAAAACCGTGTGAAGTACCTAGGGGTGGGTCGCTAATGATAGTAGGTACTCGTATAAATGGTGAAGGAAGCTGATTAAAACCAACGTGTTGATTACAATTCTTTATTAAAAATTAATTGAAACATCCAGTCGATACAAATATGGGAACATTCACAATGATTTCAAAATGAAATATTTTGCATTACGCTACAAAAATGTCGCTACAAATTTTATTACAGTTGAGTGCACAATATTTTAAATGGACTTATTTATTTTTCGAGCTTTTCAAATCACTGATGGCAATTTATTTGTGATATAAATCGGAAAATACCTGATTTAAATATGATATCACAACTCTGCCCACAACTGTAATATTCACGTAGTAATTTAAATTGTCAAATACCGATTAAATTGGTATCCGCAGTAAAATAAATTGAAATAAGCAATTCAATATTTACTTATGTCCTAGTTGTTCCTCATTTACAATTTCAAAATTAAATTACACTTGTAATTATTTACAGCGCTTTTAACGTTAAAGTTATGGCTAGAATTATTTTAATAATTATTTAATATTAATTTTAATGTTTTGACTTTAAAAACGATGTTCGATTTCATAATTATTTGAATTTTGGGTTACACTGCACCTCTACTGGCAGATTTTAAATTAAAAGAATGAAATCCAAAAAGTCTTGTAGGTACTAATAGACTTTTATAAATTGATCGATTATCAGAGAGAATTTAACTAAACAGGATATCACTCAACCGAACTTCAAATTCAATCAATTATTTTTCGTGAAAGCCAATCAAAGAATTTCTATTTCTAAAAGGACAGACTGACACAGTGCCGCATAATACGTTATTATTTATTATTATTTATTTATTTATCCTCACACTGGAACGCCATACGGCAATTACACCAATGGAGCAATAAACCCAGTTTTAGTTTAAGCTTAGAAAATTGCATATTCTTCCACAAAAGCATTGTGTCTACTTTATTTTTATTGTAAAATTAACAACTGAAGAAAAACAAAACAATGTTAATTAAATAAGTAAACAACAATTAAACTCGGAATTGTATTTGCTTTGACAAAGAAAAGTTTAATTATCCAGGGACAAACTTTCGAGGCAATATAAATAAATTAGTCCAATATTTCAAACTAACTTTCAATTACACTTCTAGGATCTCATTACTAATTTATACCGTTTAATAGGCCCATTGTAGCGTTTTAATGACCTTTATAAAAAATTCTACTTACGTACTTTATTTACAGTAAAAATACACCGATTTTACATTCAAAGCAAGCATACTTAAATGACATAGTTTTTTTTTACAAAAGAAGTCACATAATAAATGCTAAGTTAATTTATAAAAAGTTATGTTTACTGAATCATGAAACATTCTGTAAATGCTTTTTTTTTTCATTTAGAGATGATTTTTTTTGACAGAAATGAAATTATTATCATAACTTACAGTCTCGGCTTTATACATCGTTATTTTTTTTTTCAATTTACTTTATCATAATCCTATAAGACTAGAATGTCTAAAGCATTATTTTTACAATTATTATTATTAATAATAAAACTTTTACTATCCTATTCACTTCACGTTTCATCAAGCGTTATCACAAATGCCGTCTGAGCTACTATCTCATTACACCTTGCTCATTATAAACCTACTTACCTATGTTATACTTTTGAAGCACATTAATATTTACATGTCAAACGGTAAATTTCAGAATCTTCATAAAATTATAATATTATGTATTTGAGTAAATTAATACAGGGCTTATTGTGGTTTCGAATGATTTTGATTATCATATAAGTAAACATAATTATTAATTCTATAGGAAACTAAGTATCATGCATTTTTCCAATGAGTTTTGACCGCGGAAAGAGGAGTCAAATGCTCATTTCGAATTTTGAGAATATTTACACAGATAGGTAAATTAAGTATCTATAACAGTAAATCCATAAAAAGAGACAAAATGTGCCTCAATTCCATGGAATATTAAAATGTAATAATAAATTTTATTATTATATTTTTATATATTTTTAGTTGGTAATTTACCAACCAAAAACGGAAACAATAATAACCAACCAATATTATTACTACGTCAGAAGCGATTGAGCGAAACGGAAGCGCTCGCGGCTAACACGCTGCGATCGCTGTCACGTGTCTGAGCGGAAATTCATGTAATTTTAACTATCTTTGTAGATTTATCTCTACTAGCAAAAATAAAAATATTTGTACCTAACAAAAAATAAAAAAATATCAAAGCGGAGTTAGCGATGTTCTACACATGTTACTTACAAAAAATATACATAACATGAATAAAAAAGGCCTAAGATATAAATAAATGTATTGAAAAATACAATTTACCCAACAACCACGACACAAGCGATTAAAATCAGCAAAGTATTGACGAGCGGTAAAGTAAGCGGAGCAGAGTCGCCGGCCGCTGCGAGAGCGCTTGCGGCCGCCTCCACGCACTGACGGTAAGCGACGTGCTCTAAACACGTGATGGCGCAGAAGTGTTGGTGAGCGCACGCGCCGTCACACGACTCTGAGCTTTCGTGACGGACGCGGTATGCGCGTAAGTACCTGGAGGAAAGAGAAATAATGTTAATTTCATCTATACTAATATTATAAAGAGGAAAACTTTGTTTGTTTGTTTGTAATGAATAGGCTCCAAAACTACTGGACCGATTTAAAAAATTCTTTCACCATTTGAAAGCTACATTATCCACAAGTAACATAGGCTAAATTTTATTTTGGAAAAAAGTAGGGTTCCGTAAGATATTTGGGTTTTTCAGACACAAGGTGTAAAAAATCAACCAGAAAAGTTATTTTGTATCTTTATGGGTTATTTTGATTTCCTTTTGAGATACGCAATCCGGTCACAAATCTATCTACGCGGACGAAGTCGCGGGCAGATGCTAGTAAGTAATAATACACACGAGCGACACGCGTCAACGGCAGATGCATTTGCAGCCGTCGACAACAATCGTGTATTTGGTATAAGCAGCATATAATGTTCCGACTGCTAGGACATAAGCCTCCTCTCGGTGAGAGGGAGTGGACCGTAATCCACCATGTGGACCCAGTGTGGGTTGGTGAGTACGTGTATTTGAGTACGGTGCTCAAATGCTGCCGTGAACGCGTGTCGACGGATGCAGCTGCCTCTGTCGTCGACGCCTGTCGCTCGTGTATATATATGTGTATGTGTCGTGTGTATAAATGAGTACAATCACGAGCACCAATATGTCAACACTTGGCAACTTTCAATTGCGATTTTTTCGTGAAATAACGAATGCCACGTTAAAATACGACACATTACATAAACCTATGGGTTCGAAAATGCTATGTTCGTAACAACATAAAATTTCATTAAAAATAAAGGAGTAAATCGCTTAAATACTTAGTTGAAGAAATCTGGTCCTAATTCGAATTTTCGATGACTGGCTGAATCAAGAGATTAGTGGGGTTACTGATAAGAACAAAGACTTCTTTGGAGTCGAGTATGGTGTTTGGACATAGGTACGAAGAACAGTCACATGTGAGTCACAATGACAGTAAGAAATTGAGCGAGTAATATGACATTCTTGTAGATTGCACCGTCCATGCACTTTTCAATTATAAAGTACCTGCTGTTTTATTATTGCTCTGTGTGTTTTTATTATTTTGTTCTACATTATTGTATTTGTTTTCAGTATTTCTATTTTTTTTACAGTATGTATGTATTTACGAAAAAAAAAATGTATATAAGTAGTTTATCAGCCATCTTGTTACCATAACACAAGCATTAGGTAGCTTAGCTTGGGACTAGATGGCGCTATGTGAAATGTCCAGGGATATTATTATTATTATTTCTACTACTAGAATTTTTCTACTAAGTAATTTGCTACTAGAAATCCCAAAACAAATAACTATTTCTTCTCTAACACTTACTTGTGAAATATATTAGTCTCATGCGGCGTGCCTATCTGCAGCTTGTCGGCCAGATTGTGCAGGGAGATGGCAGAGACCTCGTGAAGCCCGTAGTACTGGGTCAGGTTGTACTCCGCCGTCCATTCTGCCAGGTTACGGTTGGCAGCCGCCAGGTCGAAGAAGTACTGGGTGTAGTCTAACACCTAGGCGTAAAAAAGATTAATGAAACAAACTTACTTCCAACTGGAAGTAAGGAAGTAACTATGAACTCATAGGATCAATTTACGGGTGCCAATGAAGTAGCCAATAAACGCGTTCAAAATAACGAAATCAACCTTTAACAGGAGCCTATAGTTATAAATGTGGGGAAAGAACAATAGAAGTGAAAAATAAGAATATGGTAAACATTTGAAAGTTATATCCTTAACGATAAAACCATGATTTCTTGGGAATGCTGATAATCATAAACACAACGTTTGCTGCAGTAAATCTGCAGTTCCTAGACCAAAATAATTAAAGAAGAATAAAAGGGTTAGTATGACTTACCTTCCCTGTATTGGTATCAAACTTGTAAAGCCTGAGACCAGGGTTGGAAGAGTCAGATGGATCACGGTGAGGGCTCACTGATGGAGCCATAAATGTCCAGGACACTGGTCGATCTAAACAAAAAGATAAAACACTCGTTAAATGAACTCTACAGTAGTTATTTTAAGCACGAACTGGACAGTCTTTGGTTATCATGATTTTGATGGCAAAATATCGTAAGTAAGATTGGCATTTTAAATTGATATAAAAATGTGTCCTTAGCCAGTTATACTTTCAGCAGGTCAAAGATATCTTGAAAAATACAGAAAATAAATAAACAAACCAATTCTAGATATACCACTGACCTCACTTTTAAAACTTGAAATAAATTTTTTATATACTTTTGAAGTAAAAAGGACTCAAAAAAGAGTTTAATTTTGTATATAAAACTTCATAGTTGAGAAGTTTCTTAGCTGGCTAAATGGCTGAAAAAAGCTTTACAAACAAAAATAATCCTTTTCGAATTTTTCCAGTGTAGTTTGTCTACTTCGTGGTTTCTAACCGCGAAGTGTTCGATTTAATGGTCACAGACCTTAAACATTAGACTAGCTTAGCCTTCATGGAAACTGCTTAGCAATAAACCATTTTCACTCCACTCTAAATCCACTAATTTCAATGCAAAATTTTCGTGACAACTATCAGACACCGTTTCAGAATTTATTGGTTCCCAAAAAAGTAATTTCCTACATAAAATAGATAAATACAGAAGTTCAATGCCAATAGCTGGGTCCACATCGGACGATCCAAATTTGGATCGGCGCTCCACGATCCACGATCATGGAGCCAATCGTGGATTGGAGATTGTTTCGCATGATCCGCTTTAGGAAACCCGCGGTCCTGCTGCGTGCTCCAGTGCCGATGCACGATTAGATTAAGTTGTCGCATTAATCCATACACAAATGTCTGCACCGAGTGCGTCAAACGACTGAGGCGCCTTTGAGCATTGTCAGAAAATAGATAGTACTTGTATCGACTGCTCTATGGAACGCGCGCCCACCGCGTGCACTAGGATCACGCGCGGCACGTCCACACCAACCGCGTATTTGGATCGCGTTCCTGCCGCGACCGGTCAGAGCACACTGGATCGTCCAGTGTGGACCTAGCTAATCTGGAGTGCGCTTGCACTCGCTGTTCGTGAAGCATGTCTATGTGTGCGTACGTTTTCGTTCGTTTTATGGACCTGATCTTCTGCACCCATCTCTTTTGTATCCTGTAGCCGATAAACCGGTTTTACGGTAATTATTCGAACGCCAGCTCCGGGCAAATAAAACATCATGGCTGCTTTTTGCTGAACGCATTGAGTGCTCACTGCTGACATTATTTAATTACTGCTGTCCATTTCTATAGTTTGTATATAGCTTGTGGGGGTGTTTCTTTGAATCGAGTAAATTTAACGCTGCATAATTCCAAGGGACGGTCTGAACATTTTCTATCAATATACACTGTTATTGTTTATTGTCTTCTCAAGAGCAGTTTGTTCATTGAGCTTCTATCGGGAATTTCAATTTAAGCGGTAGTTGCTGGATTGCTTAAGGGTAAAATTCTGTGAACTTTACGATAGTTTGCATAGTTTATATACATAAATAATACAAGAAAAGGACCATGAAATGCTTAACTGCCAACGCAATACAAAATCAAATTGTGGCGAGCCGATTAGACAAAAAAAATCAAATAATGTAATGTCGATTAGATTAGAAAGTCTACGACGTCGGGGACAGAGCAATGCGCCTCAAGTGTAGTTGGGCAGGACATCTAACTAGACGAAGAGACGGCCGATGGAGTAAAGCTGTGACCGAATGGTGGCCAAGGTTAGGCCAAAGAAACCAGGGCCGGCCAAAAGCGCGTTGGGTTGACCATATCTCCAAAGTCGCAGAAAATACCTTGATGAGAGACGCACAGAACAGGGAAGTATGGCAGAAGAAAGCCTCCCCTTTCTTCTGCCATACTTCCCTGTTCTGTGCGTCTCTCCTATACCCAGGGATGTGTGATTTCGGGCTGAAATGATGATAATGATGATGATTAGACAAGAGATTAAGCTAGACTATCTCATACTTGCTACACAACTAATTGGCTACTCGGAACTCACTCCTAACAGCTACAAAATATAAAGAAACAATGAAAAAAAAAAATGATCACGAAATAATAAATACAACGTCATTATTGTCAGCCTTTTGTTCGCAAGTATATCATATGCAAATAATCAGGGCATCCTCCCTGACACTATTTAATGAATGCCAACGACTGTACGTTGCTGAAGGCAAATGAAATGATAAATAAAATATACTCGTCTCATATAAAACATTCGGACTTCATACGTGCTGTGAAGTAATTATTTTATACTTCGTATTCGATAATTACATTTTGCGACTGTTTTTTGAAGATAGCCGAGTACAGTAAAGCTTTAATGAAGACTCTTTTTGTTCAGAAATATACATGCGGATGCAGAGGGATACTAGAAGCAAACATTGTGAAGAAGCATACATTATGCCCACAATCCTACAAGCAACACACGTATACAAATTACGCACGTGTTTCGTTTACACGTCACGTGGATACAAACATACGAGTACATACACGCGTATAAGCACGTGTCGCTGCGCTACACGCGTCAAACACGCCAGCTGGCTGGCCAAACTCATTCTTGCAAAAATGTAATAATATAGCAAGCTAGAAAATGGCTCGCGTTTTAAAAAGTAAATGGTAAGAGTCAGGAAAATTGGATTACTGGGACACTCATAGAGATGGGAACCACTTCCCCGAACATACGTCGTTGACACAGTCTGTTTTCTTTTAATTTCCAATTTTAGCAAGAATGGAGTTTTATATTGCAACGAAGCTTGGCTGGGAATAAATCGTGGTAGCTAAATTTGACAATGCAGCGATATGGTTTGTGCTTGGTAGTATTTGCCTCTATATTTCTACCATTTTAGACATCATCCGGCTAGGTTTGAATTTTCATGAGGCTGTAGTAGATTTTGTATATAAATTACGGGAAGTTCGAAAACCAGAACATTTATTGATATATCAGGCGTGCAGTTTTTGGATGGTATTATTTATTATTGCTTTTGGATGTTACGAGGAGACACGGTCACGTGGTCGTTGAAGTTCATTTCATACTCTGTTTGCTCCCTGCTTAATGGTACCATTTCATAATTTTTTCACGATATAGATTATATCTACAAATTTTAGAAAAAAAGAACAAAACATACAGACATGGAAGTGTGGCGTTTTTTTGTTTCTCAAGTATACATCATATAACTGTACACCAATGTCGATGAATGAAAGTACAGACGCCAGCACATCAAGCTACTACAATCTGTCAAAGGATAATGCTCAAAAAAATCCCAGGCCCCGGCGCAAACGGTACATATCTCAAATTCTTAGTATAAAATAGTACTTTCATACTAAAAAAAAATATAGCCAAAAATTCGTTTTTAAACGTAATATTTTGCTAATCCTTTTTTCGTAAAAGTAATTTTTAAATAGAATTATTTAATGGAAATATGTATATACATATATTTTAACATACTACGCTAACCATTATAATATTCTCAGTGGTTGTTGCAAGGCGGAGACGCACTAAACTAAACCGGTTGTTTGTTCACTCAATACCTTTCCGTCGTCGTCGCTCGCTACAAAAACGAACTAAGAGTCAACTGCTATTTCACTCGCACTTATAGGTTCCCTGTATTCTCGTACCTTATCAAGTTACCGGCCGAGTGTCACTCATTGTGAAGTCTCGCTCACGCCACGTGACCAATGCGCAGGCGCAATCCTTCGTTATACTTCGTTGAGATCTGTGCGCTTCATTGTTTATAATCGACTTTTGTGAACTTATAACCCTGCATACTACTTTGGCATTACTTTGGACTTGGATAAGCTTCGCGATTAGTTATTTTTGAACATGAACAGGTGTGTTGTGTGTGATCGGTCGTTATACCGAGGTATTCGAAGACACGTTCTGACACAGCGTTTTTATAAGATGCCGTATACAATCGCGGCATGTAAGGAACAGAACTTACTATACATATATTTTGTATAGAAGAGAAACCGGTATTAATGCAATTTCAGAGCATTATTGCTCTTGTATACATGGCAAAAGAACTTTGGGTAGCTGCGCCCATATTATGAGTGTACTGTATTACTTGGGTTGGGCCAGACATCAAAATGATTTTAATCATCCCGGATACACTCTGGAAGATGTAATCATAGACTTAGAGAACCAATAATGTGTACAATAATAAAATAATTTCATTTGCCTACTCTTGTTTTTTATTAAGTTTACCCTAACATTGCACAAAATGTAGATGGCGTTGTCAAAATAGATGCCTAAATGTCATTTATAGAATAAGAGTAAAGAAAGAAATAATTAAAAAAAAATCACATTTTTGAAGCTCCTTACATAAAACAACTAGCAATTTATGACATTTAAAAAAAGATTTTGGTAATGCCCCCTACTGAATATTATGTCACATATAAATACTTAAAATCTGAGATACATTTTATTTGCGCCGGGCCTGGGTTTTTTCCCCATACATTGTGAGCATTGTTCTTTCTTTAATACATTTTCAACTTTATCGCTAAAGCATTAAGGTTCAAGTTTGATTGGGAAAATTTGACAGTTTCGGGTAGCTTGACCTGCTGGCGTCTGTACCATGCTACTTCGATTCATGGAACCAAGATCTAAAATTACAAAGGTACACCTCGCTTGCTTTTGTGATCAAAATGTAAATTATATTAAAACTAATTTACTCACCATTGTCATAAATAACCCGGAATGTGTCAGCATGTAGGTGTCCAAAGAATTGTCCTGCAATAATCTTGGCATGTCGCCTAACCATGCGCAGGTACTTCGCGTTGGCGTCTGCAGACATGTCGTAAGGTTGTCGCGAGTCCGACCCTGGGGCCGCATGTCCTACGATGTAGACCTGTTGAATAAAAATAGTGGTTTATAAAAATGCTTGATAGCACAGTATCTCTGTTAATGTTACATCATCAGCCTATAAGGTTTTCACGGCTTGGTCACAGGACTTATCTCTGCGACAGGGAGTGGGCCATAATCCACCACGCCGGCCCAGTGCGGGTTAGTTATTAACGATCGATGATCTTCTTGCAATTAATTGTGATTTATGAGTAAATGTAATACTGACTATTTATGTTGTTTTACTCTTCGGCAATACATACACAACTTCTTATCGCCTGAAGGAGTAACAGTGGCATCACCTGTTCTTCTTATTGTAAGTAAAAACGCTTACAAAGACCAAGATTTCCTGTACACCAAAAATGTATAGACCTTTCCATAAAATCGAAATGGAAACATCTTTGTAAGTCTTATTGAGACATTGAGTGTTACTGGTGCACGAAGCTTCGATTGCATAAAGTTGTGTGACGTAAATTTTTCTATTAGAGCCGAATTTATATGCGAGCATAAAATTTTATCTCTACTGACACTTTGAAAATCTTGTGCACCTTCCAAGAGACGGAATTGCAAAACTGAGGACGGGAATCTTTATAAAGAGTTTGTGTACTTTGCAGGATATTTTAGTTGCAAAATATTTAGTCAGGAAACCGTTGATTAAAATGAAAAGTAGATTATATTTAAAATCGTAATTTCACTCCGGAGACTTTAATTTGTGACGGCAGGGCGATGAATGATAAAATTTTAGTGGTTATTAAAACGTTAGTGGATATAAAATACACTTGGTATGGAAGTGAGTCTTCAGCCATTAACCCTGGAACTGTCCAAGGATCGTTTAGAGCTAGCAATAAAGAAGGCGATTAAGACAAAGCTGTTATAATTAAAAGTGTTTGATGTTTTCCATTTTGTTTCCTTAAATTAATCCGTAATAAATAGCACAACGTTTCAACGATTACTTTTTATGAAATAATTTGCTGTATAAGAATTTTATTTACGGATTTTGGAATAATTTGGTTTTAGAATTCCCACTTTTTATTTGCTAGAGCTGCTCTAGGTGTTCTATCGTATTGGAGGATTTTCTGTGAGAACAATTCCACGTAATATTTGTACATCAATAGAACAAATAGACCATGCAGAATTGGATAGGACACAGCTTCAAAAGGGATGCTTCAATAAAGAAAGCACTGGAGTGAAGTTGACAGGATCGAGTTGTTTTCATACAATGGCATAAAATAGACCTTGCAACTCACTGGTCTGACATTTTTCTTGTCAGAAATAGTCACATCAAGTTCTCGCTCTTGATAAAAAAAGGTATTTGTTATGTAATCTGTGTGATTTTAAAATTATGGCTGTTTTATTATTGATAGTATCTTTTACTTATCAATGTTTTGTAGCTAGCATTACTTACAGGCCAGACTTTCCCTAATAGAGGATAATTTATCACACCAAACGGCCAAAGAATTACGTCAAGAGTATCGACTAAACTATCCTACTTATTAATATAAGTAGGATAGTTTAGTCGATACTCTAATATAAATACTAAAATAATAAATACAAATAAATAATAATAATACGAATAAATTACTTTTACATTTTGGTATTATGGTAATCCATAATACCAAAATGTAAAAGTAATTTATTCAAACTAGGCCGACAATCAGCACTTTTTAAAAAGCAAAATTACATAAGACAGTCCGCCAAATTGCCCACCCTCACCACTTCCTAGTGCTTTAGCAACAAACTTCGCAGCAGCACTGCTAACTGTTCAGTTAGAAGAACTTAATTCTATATAATATATGCAATGTTAATAAATAATGTCACAACAATAAGAAACACAAAAATTAATTAATTACTTTATTTTTGCTATATTTCACCCAATGTCATAGTAAAAATGTGGATTCACTGTTCACAAAACTTTTATTTTTATTTTTTTAGTTTAGGTGTATTTTGTTTTTAGCTACCAATATGTCTTACTGACTTAAAGCTTTGTTATTTTTTTTTTAACTATAATTATACAGTCCATATTTTCGAACGCGGTTGGTTCATGGTGTTCTCCGACTTTAAAATTATTTCTCTAACTAAATGGTAATTCATTCAAATCGAAACATCGCTCTATTCAATTTTAACTTACGCTATACAGCCTCCGTTTATTCAGCCCTAAAACCCAACTATTGACTACACCTTTCAAGGGAAGCTCTCTAACAAAAAGGGTAGTGGTGAAGTATACCGAACAAAGGCGCTATACATTTTTATGTATAAAATTGACTTTAAATCCCCAGCTCAGGATGTATTGACAGTATGCGTGGAATAAATTGAATTTTCCGACACGGTCTGACTTCTGACATATCAGAAGTCTGAACACCCGTATCTTTGAGTCTTAAATGTATTTGGGAAAGCCTTTTACTCTTTTATGACGTCATTACAATGGATGGTGATAAGGCTGTGCTGTTTAATGAGTGGTATTGGCGTTTTATTGATAATATTGTTGAAAGGGATGATTGGTTTGGCGTGGTATAAAATTAAAGTAGAAATAGTAGTATTAAATTGTTTAACCTACATTTACTACTTATTGTAACAAAAGGTATTTAGTAGATATCAATAAAGTATTTTTTTTTTTTTAACATATCTCTAGACCATGTGGTCCCGGTCCTTTGGAAGGCGTACGAGGGGCCGAAGCCAACTCGCAGAGGCCCCTTAGGAAATTTTATTGTAATGTGGCACCACCCGACGATTATCCTTGTATGCACTGCAAGTGCACCATTATTATTATTAAAGTATGTGATTGAGAGTGTACATTTATTTGTAGAGTAAGTAAAGCCTGAGGGGCAATTCTCGGCATTTTAAGAACGTAAATAGTTTGATCTCAATCTGTCAAAAATACCTCTAATTTCCATTCATTTTTGACAAGTTTTTGACATTGATTGTCGCTGAGATGAGAATGCGACTAGATTTTGAAAGTTTTTAATTACGGGAATTGCCTTTCTGATGTTATCGTCATACAATAAATTGTTTCGCTTATCGATTGCTTTTCTATCACCTATAACGGTCTTCGTGTTTGTCTTGTAAGGATGATTTATATTTTTTTTCAAAATCTTAATATTTTCTTTCACGTAAATCTACATGGGAACATATGAAACGTCAGAAGCTAGGTGCACAATTGCAATTGGTTGTTTCCTATGCTGAAGAGCTGGCAAGATACTTCACTGTTACTTTTTTTAAATTATTAGCCTATACAATGTTTTCAAATTACAGTGTTAACAGGAATAGAAGGAATTGTGTAGGCCTGTCAACAAGTACCAGGTACTTAACAATATAGAAAATGGACTCGGTCGGACACATTCACCGAATTAAAAAAGAAATTATAGAATCTATTTAAAAGATAAATAAAATAATAAAAATAAACCAAATGACATGATTACAACTATTACAAATTTGAATTAATATCCTGTCCACAAAAGCCAGTATTCCAATCCAGTTGAGTCCAGTAGCATTGAATCGAAATTAGCGGCTGCTTTATTCTGATCCAGCGCTAGATACTGGATTGAAAAGAATTTACATCCCATAACGATCCAGTATCACTGGATTCTAGCGTTGGATTACAGGATCGATTAAAATAAGCCATTACGTCTATTCAAACAAATTTTACTGTTACTGTTAGCCTCCAACATCCCACGGCTGGGCAAAGTCCTCTCCACATCACTTCCAGCTCTTTCAATCCAGAGCTAAAGTAGACCACTGGTCGTTTGTTTTGTCCTATCTTCTAAGAGGGCCTGCAGCGATGCCTTCAAGCTGTGTAATGTCTACTCTAATGTCTTCTTTGCTTCTCTTGTTACTTCGCTGTTGTTATTTTTGTAACTATCAGAATACCTGCGCTGCGGCACTTATTTTTAAATGCCGCAGCATCATGCTGAGGTGAGCATAGGTACCTTTTGGCCTCGTACAGGACTTTCTGTTTTTTTTTTATGTCTAAACACAGATTACTGACGTTGCCCAAAAACCCTCTTAGCTGAAATGGGACTGGGCTGGCTACGTCTGCCGTATGCCCAATAAGCTGTGGGCCAAAATAACCACCACGTGGAGTCCTGACTCAGCTAGAAGGCGTGGTGGCAGACCCCGTAGAAGATGGCGGGACGAGCTGGACAAAACAAACGACCAGTGGTCTACTTTAGCCCTGGATCGAAAGAGCTGGAAGTCATAGGGCCTTTGAGCAGCAGTGGGGTGACTCAGGCTAATAGTAGTACCTAGTAGTAGTTTAGATTATGATATTCCTGTGCGAGTCCCAATAAATACTTTATAGCGGTATCTACAACGCCACATGCGAACAACGCGTCATACTGACGTCACGCAAATCCTGCATCTCGCAAGCAGAGTTTACCGCGCAATTAGCATAGATACAATTTCCCAACATCAATCGTTGGGTAGTTGCCCGCCAGACACAACACCCGGGTGGTCGGTGGTCGTCGGTCGGAGGATCCTCCCTTTTCTATGGAGGATGAGTGAACTTTACACCCATTTCCTCATACCTCTAAAACTTTTTCTTTATTTCTAACTATATATTATTTCCTAAATAAGAAATTCGTCAACCACTCTATTCGTCACAATCACACTTCACGATTTCGATTAACCTCAAACATTTCTCACCATGAAAATTATTCCGTCACCTTTCGTAGTCAGAATATATTAGCGGAGTTGTATGATTTATACAAAAAGGGAACATTCCTGACTATAATCACGCGACAAAGATTGATGCTTGCCCGCAGAAATGTATTTATGAATCAAAATAATACGAGAGCGTTTCTTTATTTCTTTTGTGTTTTTTGCCACATCGTGTGATGTTTTTTGCGTAGAAGGTCATAGTATTATATTGTTACGAGCTTCGGGTTCGTGACGATAAAAACTGCCGATATAAATAACCAAAAAATACACTTTAATTAAACAACACTAATAACAACTCAAACACACTAATTATAAAACGCAATCGGTCATAAATCGCACTTGAAGATCGCTTTCGATGTATTCGCAGGTATCGCTGATCCAAGTCTGAATGCTCGTGGCTAATCCCGGCCTTATATTATAGTGCCGCTGATAGTTCCAGAACCTTCTATTGTAGAAACATCTAGAATGTTCGAGTACATACCGGCCCCGACTGACCAGATGTCGATAGTTCTAGTATCGAAATTTCTAGAAGGATCTAATAGAACCTTCTAAAAATTCTGTTGCTCGATACTAGATAGCGCTAGTGGTAAATTAGTTCTGCTACTTAATACTAGATGGCGCTAGTGGTAACTAATGTCACCATGTACCCAGGTATTAATTGGGGCGCACAACAATATGTAATAGTAGGCTAATGATGCTGTCATGGAGGTAGAGAGCTTCCATTAACCCTTTGTAAGTTTGTATAATTGAACGTGGCTCCCCGCGAGACACAGTGGCTTTTTATTTGTTTATGTATTTACGGCATTCTGCTTAACATGCTTAACTGAAACATGGTAAGTCTTTATACAGGCTGGCAGGAACATCGATGCGCAAACTATAACCATGGATTCAGCACATGAGTTTAGACCCCATAGGGTCGAAATTTTTCGTCGGTTATTAAACTTAAAAATATTGTTGTTTCATACATTTTGACCGCGAATTGCACTTTTCTATGAAACAGAAGATTTTTTTTTTTTTGATAACCGACGAAATATTTCCACGCTATGGGGTCTAGTATCATGTGCTGAATCCATGGTTACAGTATGCGCGTCGATGTTCCTGCCACCCTGTATACCTAGAAATTATTCGTGTTTGAAGTGAGAAAGTAATCAGCCAAATCAATTAAATATGTAATATGGTTTTTGTAAAGGACCGAACTCACCGCGACCATTCGCTTCACGAATTTGATTTGAAAACATTCGTCGCGCGAGCTTTTGTAATGCAAGGAACATTCAATCGCGAAACGAACAGTTTAGTGAGTATATGATTCCACGAAACGAAAAACAAATCTCTCGAAGTTTCTCGCGAGTGAATGTTTCTTTCACGATTGCATATTAGTAACATAAGTACGCGCTACGAATGTTTAATAGGTACGCGCGACGACATTTCAAGCTATACATGTCCAGTATAAGCTAACTTCTCATTGTACGGAAAGCCTATACAATGCGAAGTCAGGTAAAACGGGAAATGTATAGCATATGTTGTTTTCTGTACCGAAATCTACATACCTAATATATATGGCCGCCACATAAAAAACTAAGAGCCAATACGGAATATCGCTATTTATTTCAAGAGGGCGTGCTCACTTTTACGTGCCTGTCACGTAACTGTTGTTTTATGAAAACAATCGTCGTATATTCAATTTTGAATGTAATTCTAAATTCGCTTGGGTGATCGAATGCAACCTAAGTCACTTTCTTTCCAGCCAGCATGATTTAAGGTTCCCTTTTTCAGACAACCTTTACTTAATTAAAACTTAAACTTGTTATACCTGCTTAATTTAAACAAGAAATCGGAGGGGCAATTCTCGTAATTTAAGAACGTTCACAGTTTGATCTCAGTCTCATTCTGTCAAAAATACCTCTAATATTCCTACATTTTTGACAAGTTTTTGACATTGATTTTGAGATTTTGAACGTTTTAAATTACGGAAATTGGCCATAAACGCACGCTCGTTGCGAGTACTACGCACCTGACCTATGTAACAGTTCTAGATATGGCGTTTTAATGTTAAGAGCACCATTATAATCAGTCCAAATAGACATAGATATTCTTTTAGACAAAGAGTTCGCTTGAATAAAACCTCATGAAAATATAGCTCACAAACCCAAACACACACATCGAACATGAACTACATCGTACCTACTTTATGAATCGACCACCAAATCATAGAAAATTATGTTCGCAGTTGATTCACTGTTACCCACCACACAATGGTACACGGTCGCTATTTACGACGGTGAATTACAACCGGCCAACAATGATTCATAATTGTGGACGAGGAATTCATATCAGTTGTTTTGAATGTACAGTACATTCAAAACAATTGATATGAATTCCTCGTAGGTAGGCTTCATTATTGAGTTATACTGTATGGAGTATATTGAGAGGTTTTTGGATATGTAAAGTATAGTTAGTGGTAGAATAATCAGCCTATAATGTTCCCACTGCTGTGACTGTGTGTGTGTTTGTTTGGTAGATGTTCGAATTTTTGGTTCTAGGACATGCCGGTTTCCTCATCTGTGACTCAAGTGACAGCTATGTGACCAGAACCCAGCTATGCATAAATATGTAAGCTGTCACGCCCTTTATGCCTGGAGGCTTTTATTTAAGTAGTAAGTTTTTATTTACATTTTAATTAATAATTTTTCAGCTTGAGTACGCATAGTTTTTATTATATTTGTTGGTATATTGGCGTGGCTAGCTGACATATGGCAAATAGGTACGGTAATTTAAGTTTCTTGTAATGTTAATTACTGAACATAGGTTCCTAGTATTGTATACATGCAACTATATTCTAACTGAACAGACAGCTGTGCTGCTGGGGAAATTGTTGAGCCACTTCTTCCCAGCGATAGCACTAGGAAGTGGTGAAGGGCGGGGGTTTTTGGGGGACTGTCTTTTGTAATTTTGACGTTCGAAAAGTGCTGATTCTCAGCCTAATTTGAATAAATGACTTTTGATTTTGATTTTTTTGATTTCACGATGTTTTCCTTTACCGTTTTTATTTAAAAGAGGCAAAAGATGATGGTTTTAGTCTTGCTATTGCAAAGATTTCGCTGGAAATCTTTTTTTATTTTATTTATTCGGAAGAACAAACAATTACACATTATATTTTACACGGAATTTTATAAGGAGTTATACAAATGTGTAACCAACAACGTTCTCCACAGATACACAAATATAGTTGATATAGTTAAATCGGACGGAATACATAAGTAATGAAATAAGATACACATAAATTATAAAATATCTTCTCGTCTATCTTGGACGTTGGGTATATTTAATCAAAAAAAGCTTGAATGTTTTAATCTAACCTTTACTTTTTCGTTCAATAGTGTTGAAATAAAATTGAAATAGTCAGTGGGAACATTTTAAGCTGATTGTACTATGCAAATAAAAACCAAACAAAATCAAAACCCTTCCCCTTAATTCGATTCAACAATCATCATCTGCCTAGCCTTTTCCCAACTATGTTGGGGTCGGCTTCCAGTCTAACCGGATGCAGCTGAATACCAGTATTTTACGTGGAGCGACTGCCTATCTGACCTCCACAACCCAGTTACTGGGTAATACGATACCCCTTGGTAAGACTGGTTGTCAGACTTTCGGGCTTCTGACTACCCGTAACGACTGTCAAAGATCCACGAATGACAGCCGGGACCAACGGCTTAACGTGCTTTCCGAGGCACGGAGGGGTCGGTATGTAAAGATGGTCACCCATCCACAGACCAACCGCGGCAAGCGTAGCCTGACCGATCGACCTGTGCGGCTGTTATTATTTAGCCACGGGCTCAACAAACAGTTCTTAAAAAAGCCAAACAGCAATTGAAGGCGATTAGATTAACGATTTTCTAATCTGTAATTTATTACGGAGCGGCGCGGCGGCCGGTCGTACCGGACCGAGCCGGATTTCCTACAGTTCCGGTACCGTAGTACCACTATGTAGTTCCTCCAGTCCTTGTTAAAACCGTGTTTTGAAACGGAGCCGGCTGAAGTGCGCATATTTATGAAGGAAGTTTACAAAGTACTGTTTGTAATTTGTATGCATTAAATCGGACTTTTTAATGTCAAGGGTTGGATAAGAATGGCGTTTTAAATCGCTTGGATAAGTGGTTCTACTATAATCGTTAAGTTTAACGGATTGGCAGTGATCGTAGAAAATTATTACCACCATTTCAGCTGAAATACAAGTATGTCCACTATAACACCGGTCCTGGCGCCTTATTCTGTATGACACAATGTACGAAACCGACGCGAGATTGGCGGGATTAGCTAAGGAATTGACGTGGTTTCGAAGGAAGGAATCGTTTGGTAGTCATAGTGAATTATGGCCCTTTACTTCTCGCATCCAGCGAATTCACCAAAATACTTATTTCTAACACCTCCTCTCGAAGTTGAACTTTTGAATTGAATGAACTTTTAGATTTGTTTACCTCGTTATTGAATGATTACTATTTACAACAATAGTGAGACTTATCTTATTTTGGTCATAGGGTGCATCTGTTCTGGGACAAAATGTGTATCTTGTTGTGGTAAAATAAATTGTATACTATGTTTTTTACATATATGGTGGATACAATTTTATGGAACAATAGTTGTAGACCATGGAATGGTTCCGGGGCCATGTATATATCATTTTTGGGCTAACTGTGCCTACCAACCTACGAAAAAGATATGAACACAATCATTAACTACAGATTAAAATACCTGCACCCTAATTGCGAAACACTTTCTACCTCAATCTGAATAATTTTGAAGCATATTGCTAGTCCATTGCTTCATATTTTCGAAAAATGTGTCTGCTCATCAACGTAAAAAACGCAATGAAAGTTGTTGAACTGTCAAAATAAAACCCATTACTACTGATTCCGTAGTTCCTGTATGGACTTGATACTGTTCAATGTAATAATGCCCATTGTGTTATTCACTGATTGATATTCACTCTGTCATAATAACCATGCAAATAAAACCAAGAAAATAGCAATTCTTGTTAAACAAAACAAAAGTATACATGAATCAAGCGCAAATATGTTCTTTACAGCATCCATTGATATATGAAAACAAAAATAAAGTCATGGCTGTTTACAAAACAATGAATAAACAAAACCAGTTGTGCAAAATTTACATACTTAGCAAATATTTTGTTTGTTCGACGTAAATCGGCATATTTTACAATATCACTGTGTTGAACACTGGAATTGTTCGGACAAATTTCAGTTTGTTTTTTCTATACTTTAGGTACACACTTAGTAGTAAAGTTTGAACGCCAGATTATTTTGATTGCCCATTTTCTAACAAATAAAACTATTAAAAACTCTAATTTTGTAATAATAATGTTTTGAAACCGGCATGTCCTAGAACCAAAAATTCAAAGACATGTGACAACTACCAACCTGCACTGGGCCAACATGGTGGATCCTGATCCTAATCCATTGCTACATATGTTCGAAAAAGTGTCTGCTCAACAACGTATATAACGCAATGAATGTTGTTGAACTGTCAAAATGAAACGCATTCAGTGTTATGATTAAAAAATATGCCAATAACTCACCATCTCCTTATTAGTCGTGGCCTTATCCAGCACAGCATCGAGCCACTCCCACTGCTTCCTGGCCTGCACGCTGTTCGAATCTCGGATGCTGAACAGGTTCGTGTTGAGCGCCACTATTCGAAGCTTGCTCTGTTTCTGTTCTATCGTGTAGTAGCCACCTGTTTTTGAAGAAAATTTTAGAATTAGAATAAAATTGTCATTGGCTGGTTATGAAGAACGGTATAGGGCGTTTTATAAGCACAGAGTTGATGTATAGAACCGAGCAAAAGTACTTGCTCGCCGTACCGCACTAAGCTACTTAACACCTCTGTGCTAGCACGAACAGCTGATTCCAAAATTACTTCGCAGTTTATTATATTGCATTTTAAATATTAACTTTTGTGCGAGACCGTTTTTAAACTCAACTCTTACCTATCGTTGTGGTATTATCACCGCTATTTAATTAAATTCAGTGTTTAACCCCGTATTGGGGTTCAAGTACTAGTTCAAGTGCTGGTTCAGGTACTAGTCCAAGTACTACCTAGTACACACCTCCTGATTTCTACTGGCCGAAGAACATTTTCGTCACCGTCGAAGCCGCAAGACTACCCCGCGACTCTGACGGACTCCACTACGGGACGCTGACTGCACACCTGCACCTACCAGACTACTAAGCAGGATAGTGGTGTTTCTTCGGTTAGCTAAAACTTCACGCGTGCTCGATATCTTTGTACTCACACCCAGCTCAAACCATGGGTTGTATGTACTTGGCTTTCTTCAAAAGCAATTTACTCCTTTAGTTTTTAATGAAATTTTATGTTGTTACGAACATGGCATTTTCGAACCCATAGGTTTATGTAATGTGTCGTATTTCAACGTTGCATTCGTTATTTCACGAAAAAATCGTAATTGAAAGTTGCCAAGTGTTGACATATTGGTGCTCGTGACTGTAAAAGACAATGAAAATGCTATATTGGATGACACACATACATAACCAGCCTATAATGGTCCCACTGTTGGGACACAGACCTCCTCTCTGTGAGAGGAAGTGGGTCATGGGTGTGGAAGACATGTGACATCTACCAACCCACAATGGGCCCGCGTGGTAGATATTGGATGATCCAGGTAGCCTTTTAAATGGATTACAAAAAGCTCAACTTTACTTAGGTATATCAAAAACACTGTACAAAAATCGACCATTTTTATTTCATCGTTTCATCTCTTATTACAAGACGAGATCAACCACTTTCTTTTTTTTTAACCCGTAAACTCATACGAGCTTCCTATCAAGAGACCATTGAATATAGATCAAGCTCCAATTCAAGCACCAACCAAGTATAATGCACAAAGCGAACTATAAAAACGCCCAATACGCAGTTTCGTTCAGCGAACCTCGTGTTTCTTATTTCCCGTCGACTCCTGGGAACTTTAAAGTTTTATAAAGCGGACTCAGGCAGTAAGTTAGAACTGATGGCAGAAAAGTTAGGCGTTCCAGTCTTAAGATATCAAAACAATCACCATATTTAAAAGTCTGCAGTGCTTGCGAAGCCGTTGCATCGAGAATAAGGCATTACGTTCTAAGGAGCTGCCTGGCTGATTGCAGAGCGTATCATGTTGAAGGATTGTGTTTTTTTTAAAGCTACATTTAACTATTAACATAATTATTATTTAAAACATAATTCTGTCTCTATCATCTTCAAATGATTGACAGAAACAGAACGATGTTTTACCTTAGTTTGCTGTGGGCCTTTAATACAGTTTCATGTATCTGGAACGCTATTAGAGGTCTGTGTCCCAGCCCAGTGGGAACATTATAGGTTGATTATGAGCGCTTTTTAACCTTAGTGGAGTAAGTACGTAGATGTTATGGTTTAAGTAAGATGATACATTCAGATGGACTACTACTATTATTTTCTTTTTGGTATTTATAACAGATGTAAACAGTAGAAGAACGAGACTATTCTGTAAAATAATCATGGTAAAAACTTAGCTGAAGTGACCTTGAAGTGAGCTGTCTTTTCATCTGATGTTAGAGATTGGCACTATCGAAAGCTCGCTTCAAGCTCACTTCATCTAAGTTTTCACGGTTAGATATTTACTAAAAAATATCAGCTGGGATGACCTGTCCAGAGCAAAATGGCGAGCAAAGTGCGCCATCTTAATAAAAACAAAAAATATAAACGTTTAGCTTAAATCACCCTATTTTGAAAGTCTGCAGTGCCTGCAAATCCGTTGCATCTAGAATAAGGCATTATGTTCTCACGAAGCTGCCTGGCTGATTGCAGAGCGTATTATTTTGAAGGATTATAACAAGATCATAATTATCTTGGGGGCTTTATTAAAATCTAGTTTCCTGGGAGCGCTGGGTTAAATAGATTTTACCTTGGTATGATTTTGTTATAAAGTTGTTTTTAGATGCAGCGATACTGTTATTTGTATGGGGTTTGAAATAGGTGTCTACACGTAACTATAAGTAGTTAGCTAGCTATAGTTGAGATATCGTGAATAACCGTTAGTAAAATGAAATCATATATCAGTGTGATTTTTGGTTACAGGTACAGTAAGGTACCTATTGTGGTACAGTAACTTTATTCAAGGTTTTCACATATAATATAAAATTAATGTACTTATACAAAACAATTTAAAAGAGTAACTGTGGAGTTCCTGGCCCATTCTTCTCCATACGAAGCTACCTTTTGGTAGGGGCGACTAGAATCAATCCTATTTTGTAAAGTTTGACGTTCAAAAGTGCCTTTTATGTGCTTGAAATAAATGATTTGACTTTGAAGGTCTTATAAAATATTTACGTTGCGTCATAGTACATAGTACAGTCCACAGCAAAAGTAGATGATCAAAATCAGAAATTCAATACTAATGAACGGAGTTCGCGTCAGAACTGTGTGGCGTCAAAGTGATTCAAAAGTATGTGATTGTAAATTATACCAAACAGTTACTACTAGTATAGCTGCCATATAGCTGCGAACTCCGTTCATTAGTTGAATTTCTGATTTTGATTATCTACTTTTGCTGTTGACTGCACAGCAGTATATAGTAAAATAAAATACATACCATACTTAAAAGTCTGCAACGCTTCCAGTGGAAGCCAGTGCATCCACAAGTTGGTGAGGCTCTCGGACGGCGCCGGGTCCAGGTGTCCCAAGACTGGGAAAACGAAGTGAGAACTAAACGTTCTACTCAGAAGATCGGTCATGTTCCTGATGGCTTGGATCTTGTCATCTTCGTTGCCTGTGTACCGGGCTGCTATGATGTCGCTGGAAAAAATGGTGATGTTAACGACGAAGTCTATGTCATCATCATCATCTGCCTAGCCTTTTCCCAACTATGCTGGGGTCAGCTTCCAGTCTGACCGGATGCAGCTGAATACCAGTATTTTACATGGAGCCTATCTGACCTCTACAACCCAGTTACTGGGTAATACGATACCCCTTGGTAAGCCTGGTTGTCAGACTTTCGGGCTTCTGACTACCCGTAACGACTGTCAAAGATCCACGAATGACAGCCGGGACCAACGGCTTAACGTGCTTTCCGAGGCAAAGACGAAGTCTATGTAAGAAAACAAAATAAGATCTTTTCATAATAGCCAACCAACAATCTTGTTATTGAAATGTGTCACTTCCAGCCAACAGATACTAAACTTGCTTTGTCATAAACTTGAAGGTTTATAACAGTAATATAATGACTGAAGTTATAAACTGTAAGGTCAAGCTTTATAATTATGATACCATCAGTTGGTACAGGATAATTATGTGACGAGTTACTAAGGGAAACAAAACACTCGTGACTTTCAAACTGTAACCGACGACGCTCGCATGGACGTTAAAATATCGCGGCGGGATATTATCGTGCACTGGATTTTCGACTCTCGGTGTTGATCCGAGTATTGAGAATCCAACAGAGCGCATCCCAGCGCGACAAAAAAAAACACTGTTGGATTTTAAACTCTCGGCGCTGAGCAGTGCGTTGAAAATTAAGTGCGCGAAAAATTCCCGCTGCGATATTATTACGTCCGTGCGAACGTCAGCTTGTACAGACGCCAGCAGGTCAAGCTACCCGAAACTATCAAAATTTCCCAATCAACCTTGAACCTTAATGCTTTAGCCATAAAGTTGAACATATATTAAAGAAATTTGACAGAATGTAGTAGCTTGGTGTGGCGGCGTCTGTACCTTTCCAGTGTATTGACCTTAACTCTTGTAATTTTGGATCCCTAAAAGGATTTTTTTGATGAATGAAAACAACACTTTTATTTATAGTAGCCACTGTAAAACTCACCCAGTCCAAAGCACGAATTCGACGTTTTCTGAATGCCGTGTGCGCATGTACCGCGCGGCTGACTCGATCAACTCCAGTGAGCTGTCGCAGGAGTAATCTCCGAAGCGGCCCAGCGCGCGGTGGTGGCCCGAACTTCCCCGTTCGTCTGCTCGGCGACAATCTACAATAAAAAGTGGATAAGCTTACTATTCTCTTACTATAAAGGAGATGTTTCAAAACAGGGCCAGCATATGTACAGTACCTCGAAAAATCGAGAAAAATCCCTGGAATTCGGGAAAAATACAGATAAATTGCATAAGTGCATATTTTTCTTGTAATCATTTGATATTTATAAATTATTTTTATCGACTTTAGGTACTCTGTGGTTAAAAAAACAATGACAGTATACCATAGATCGACCATTGATAATAAGTCGTGAACAGTCTACTGTCACATCTTGTCAGACTAAAAGTACGATAACTTAATGATTCTTTTTGACAATGTAATATGACAGAACTAAAATACATCAAACGTCAATAATCAATCAACATGACAGCGTACCGCCATGACGGGTTTTTGTTGTGTGTTGCAATTTCAAGTGTACATTCTTGTGCTTTACTACCAAACAAAGCCAATTTCTAGTAACTGGATGATTGAAAACTGTTTTAATTATGTTTCCCCATTTTTAGTATGGTGTACAAATACCTGGCCGGGGCTCCATACATTTTGAAACATCTCCTTTATCGGGGCATATATGTATGTAATCGAACCTCAAAATAATTTCCATTTTCCCAAAAATATTTAATAGCCAAGTAAATGTGACCAACTTGGATGGAAGGGGATCGAAGATTTTTATATACAGCCTGGCATACCTACCTGTCGCACCATTTTGTTTTTCAAAATAGCCGCCACGCGTGAAAACTATTCATATAGATTGATAGCTGACATCAATGTAAACAGAAAACGGAGTGAAATCAAATCCCGGAAAGTGTCACGTTTACGAGATATTCAAGTTCAAAGTTGATCACATGAAATTCATATTTTTTTAAACAACTTTGTTCTTTAATATCTCGGAAACGTAATATTTTCAGGGTTTGGTCTCATAATGTTTTCTGTTTGCATTCATGTCAGCTATCGATTTACATAAGTTTCATGCGTGGCCGCCATAAAAAAAAACATAATGGCGGACAGGCAGGGTAGGTATGCCACGGATCTTCAAACCCCTTTCATATCCCAATTGGTATCGGTAGGAAGTTAGTCTACTATCCTAACTTACCGCACATAGCCAAGCAAGTAAGACTGTTTTTATACTACTATGCGAAAACGATGCACATCCCTGGTGCGCAGGGTTCGGGCTAGCCTCCAGCGGCATCCTGAGGGCATTCGCGCAGAGGTTCGATTGCCAGTACCTGAACCATTGCTGTATGGTTCACATACTAGGCAATCGAGATATGTAATATGTTTTGTCTTTTTAATATTGTATGTATTTTTATTGTGTGTTTTTGTTTTTATTTTGTATTTTTGTATAGGATCCACTGTTGGTCGAAATACAAGATTATTATTATTATAGCCAGTCACCCCTGAACTTTGGGCCTAGCACGAACGCGTGACGTAATCCTAACGTAAATTTGAACGATTTTTGGAACGTTCAAATTTACGTTACAACTATCACATAACATTTTGGCCGATTTTTTTTGGAATAGATATCAATGATATCTTAAAACAAAGATTTAATTATGTTTTAGCCGTTAATGTCCCACTGCTGGGCAAAGGCTTCCCTACTCTCTTTCCACATCTCACTGTCCAGAGCTACCAAGGACCAACCTTTATCAGAGGAGTCCAGCTCATCCCGCGATCTCCGTTCTGTCCGCTTAGTGGTCGTTTGCCATTAAGCGGAACCCACTGAGTCGTAAGTTACTAAGTTAGTATCTATTATTTGGGACACGCATATTTTCAATTTTAAAACACTTAACATTCACCTACAACATTGATATGATACACTTTATTTTAAAAGGTCCGATACATCAATATTCATCCACAACCCACTCATCGTCGAACAACACTTTCAATCAGTCAAACGCGTACACAATTCTTCTATTTATAGGTGCTGCGATTGGGAACGCTAATTAAACCGATGTTTTGCATACAAATTGCTGTTGCCATACGAGCAAACCTGAATTGGGCATCTGAATTGAACACATTCCGGAAAAATATGTACGGAGTATCTAAATTTGAGGCATCCAGAGCAATTTTTCCTGCTACGGATGTTGGTGAACCAGCATTTTAGATCCTGCTTCACCGTCATGGTGTAATGTTTTTGCGACACCAAAAATAACTGACGCGTTGACGATGTCATCTCATCAACATCTGCATAGATTTTTTCCAACATGTTTTTTACATGGAGCGACTGCTTATCTGACCTGCAAAACCCAGTTACTGGGTATATGATACACCTTGGTAAGACGTTACTGGTTGTCAGACTACGATATACGAGTAACGACCACGATACAGGAGTAATTCCTAGTGTGGGGCAATGTTTATTTAAAAAAAAAAAGACTTTGGGCTTCTGAGGAGCCGTAATTACTGTCAAAGATCCACGAATAACTACCAGGACCAACAGGTTAACGTGCTTCCCGAAGCACTGAGGGATCTTGGTATGTAAAGATGGCCATCCATCCAAAAACCAACTGAGGCAAGCGTAGCTTAACCAGACGAATCGACCTGTGTGGCTGACTTATTACTTACCCTCAAGCCCCTGTGACAAGAAGATGTATTATATAAGTAGTAATGACAGCATTTAATAAATATGACAAAGTCTAAAAGTGATCAACATTTTCGTAAATTGATTGTATGTTGTAATGCATTACCGTTAATTGAATTCTGTAAGTGTGACGGTTACATAGTATTACGTAAGTTTATCTTTTCTGAGCCTGTAACTTGTAACAAGACAAAGTCTAAAAGTGATCAACATTTTAGTATTTTGATTTTATGTTGTAATGTCGTTAATTAACTTCTGTAAGTGCGACGGGTACACAGTATTACGTAAGTTAAACTTTACTAAGCCTTACCTTACTTGTAACAAAACTTAAGTGCCTTCCTTCCCAGTAAAAGTTAACTGAGGTTACGTGGTTTCTACACAAGTTAATAACTTGAGTAACTTAGAAATAGTTAACATTTTATACCTACGTCTTCTAGTGTCGCCCTGTGATGTGTAGAGGGGGTCATAGTGAAAATCCGTTATGTGCCAAAAGTAGCCTGGAACAAAGAAACATAATGGTATTAGTTATTTATTTTCACATAATAATTTATAAAGCAAACAGTCTTAAAATAATAACAATATAATGTACATATTATTATTTATATTTCCGTTCTCCTTCTTTTTATATTTTTTTTTTTTATAAGAAGGAGGGGAAATATTCAAAGGCCATCAAAACATTCGTCCGCATTGCTGTCAACAGGAAAAGTGCTCAATAGGCTAGCATTACCACGTTGCAGTAGGGCAATGCTGATTCTTTGACCAAAAAATAGGCCAGCCCTCTGGTCACGTGAAGAGTCGACTAACCGCTTGGTGAAATGCCTCGATTTGTAACAGGTATTAATTATCATAATCATGATTGTGTAAAACATTACAAGGTAGTTCTACCTTTGCACAAGTCAGTTTAAAGAAAATAATTGTTGAAGGTAGCTGGTATAGCTGATATTTTTAACCGACTTCAAAAAAGGAGGAGGTTCTCAATTCGACTGTTTTTTTATTTTTGTTACCTCAGAACTTCGTTATTTATAAGCCGATTTGCAAAATTCTTTTTTTATTTGTAAGGATATACTTTCAGATTGGTCCCATAGAAATTTCATCAAAAAGCAAGGTTTTTAATCCAAAATTACTACTTAATTACAACTTAAAAGTGAAAAATAACAACTTTTTTGCAAAAAAAAAACAACCGACTTCCAAATGAGTTTAGAGAAATTGATTTTTTTTTCTATTTTTTAATCATAATATCTAGTTTAGTCGTTCAGCACAGAACATCAGCTTTTTAGTATTACTATAATGTAAGTTTATTTTTTCCTTGTGTATTATATTACTGAGTGAATTTACTTTGATAAACGGTATGATGGGGTTGGCATATCCTTATTGGACAAAAACCCCTAAAATTACAAAAAAATAAAGATAAAAAAAATACATAATTTCTGCTCCAAAATACCAACATTACGGCACCGAAGGTACGTTACCGAATATTGAAAAACCTTCAGTTTCACTATCAATTAGCATACCAGACCAATTTAAAAAAAAAAAAAAAATAACTTGAAATATTTTATTTTGTCTATACTGTCCCACTGCTGGGCAAAGGCCTCCCCCAAATCCTTCCAGGAATTATTTTTTAAAATAATAATAAAACAATTTTAAAAGCGAAAAAATCGTGGACTAATTTTATTGTACCTATGATTTTTTCAAAACAAGTATACACTCAAAAATACAAATAACCTTACTTTTATACTTACTTAAGTATACCATTTTGATATAAAAAAAATATCTAGAGTAGGAATAATCATTTTAATCTTAATGTCACAAGTAGCAACTCATCTCAGGAAATACTAACCTATAGACATGTACCTACGCAAGAAATAACTAGGAGCACTGAAACAGTTTCCCAGAAAACAGAAAGTGGTCGTATTCATCGGTTCATCCCATATTCACTTTGCCTTATACTGGGATTACAAGATCTTTGACGAATGTTCCAAGAAACGGTATCAAGACTCAGGAGCTTTAAACATGTATAATCTAGGAAAACACTTGAGACTTGTTTCTTGCTTCCAGTAAGTGTTTATTTATTCATAGTATGTGGTTCTAGGTAAATACAACATTCTCTACTTAACGGTACCTATTTCAACTACAAGATGAAATTGAAAACTTACGACAAGTCGAAATAGGAGGTGCAGTACTTAATAAAATTGTTACATAATCATAATAAATAGTCGTTTCTCAAATCTAAATTCTTGAAAAAAATCGTGTAGTTATCGTCTTATATAGTGCAAACTAAGTCATTGCCTTCAAGTAGACATGAATTATCGTCGTTTATAAATGAATAATAATAATAATATCCCTGGACATTTCACACAGCGCCATCTAGTCCCAAGCTAAGCAACCTAATGCTTGTGTTATGGTAACAAGATGGCTGATAAACTACTTATATACATTTTTTTTTGTAAATAAATAAAAAAAGAAAAAGTATAAAGAAAAAGAAAAAGTATTTATTGCGACTCGTACAGGAGGTTCAGTTTTTTCAAAATTATCAAAGTCAATAAGGAAAATTAAAGTATCAATAAGCCCGATAAGTATAGTTACCGGCACGTAAGTTGGCGAAAGATTTTGTAGTGGGGGAAGTTCGTGCATGTAAAAATATATGAAATCCCCCACTACAAAATCTTTTGCCAACTTACGTGCTACCGGCACGTAAGTTGGCAAAATAAATAATAATAATAATTAATTGAAAAATACAATAATCCATTCTTCGCTGAGTTCAAACCATGAAGCAAGTTGGCGACGTGTTAAACTAGGGGTTATTTATCTAATTTTCAGCGCGCGATAACGTTGCAAAGCTTACGTATGTGCATCTCTTTCCTTAATAACATGCTCTAAAACTTTATAGCACTCTGAATCAGATATTTTTATTTGTCGCACCTATTCAATTTCATTCTGTATATGTCGGAAATACGTTAGTCATTCGTTTGACTATTCGGGACGCCAGCGCCACCAGGATGCTCGACAGTCTACTACATAACGTTCGACCAGAGTTCAATGAGGTTTCTTGGCGGTGGTCAAGCAGTGCACAAGTTTTGAAACTGTCGCACTGTTCGTCAAATTATAATTTGATTTGAATTGCAAACTATTTCTCTTTAACGCAATAACCAACACTACCCATAGTACACCCACAGTAGATGTTTGTGGCTGTTCATGACGAGACAAACGTACCTTCTCTATATAGATATTTTGTTAGATAGTTTGACGTTAAAAAGTGCCTTTTATGTCGTTTGAATTAAATGATTTGACTTTGACTTTTGCTGTCATTCCTTTTTAACGACAAACAATAACCGACGAAAAATTTCAAAAATGTCAGAATCGTGTACAGAATCCATGGTTACAGTTTGCGCCTCGATGTCCCTCCCACCCTGTAGAGGTAGATGACAGTTGTGAAGGATCAAATGAAGCGATAATATTGCATATCCTTTTCATTCTGCGACAGGACCTAATAAATATGGTGTGGAGTTTCTTGCCCGTTCTTCTCCATAGGTACCTACTACGCTTTGGAATGGGCAACTAGCTTCATCTTTCTGACTGACCGACCCCTTGACAATTCTAAAGTGCCTGTAATCGGTTTATTTGAAATAAATACTTTGAGTTTGAATTTGAGTTTATGACTTATTATTGCTCGATCTAAACTTAGGCATGATTTTAGACACAATTTTTTACACATTTACTAACCAATTTGAAAAGATAAACTACTTCGGATTTTTTGGCCTCTATTACCTATTTTCCTAAAACTTATTAGACACGCTGTGTAACTTCAATTAGATCGAAAAATATATCGTTATCAAAAAAAAGTACTCAAGTTTTTTCTCGTCTCCGGAGATTACCCAAAGAAAATCATGTTGTAGTAATTCGTCGGAATTTATTTGCAGGCCCGCATCGGGTTAGAGAAGGCAAAAACATCTGATTAATGACGCCCCGAGTCAACTGATGAACACGTTGCGTACTCAAACATGGAGCGAGGAGTCTGTGTTACTGGATGTGAATTAAATTTTTGTTGTCTATAAATAATATACAAGGGTATTCATCGGTTCTTATGAGGAAATCGAAGAATAAAAAAAAACATCGTGAGGAAACCGGTTTGTCCTAGAACCAAAAATTCGAATACATATGTGACATCTACCAACCCGCACTGGGCACGCGTGGTGGATTACGGCCCTCTCCCTCTCACTGAGAGGAGGCCTGTGTCCCAGCTGGTCCCAGCAGTGCAAACATTATAGTCTGAGTATATATGTAATGTATTCATCGGTTATTAAAAATAATAGCTTCTCCATACATTTTGACGTAGCTTAGCTTAGCGTAGCTTTCACTTGTCTATGAAAAAGCAATTTTTTTATTTCGTTTACGATTTTCGGTAATGTTTTAGAATTAATTATATATCTATTGAAAACATGGAAACCAGGCAGTATATAAGCAGCTGCTAAAAATAACTGGATCTTTTGGAAAAATAATACACGATTTAAATGAAAAATAAAGCTTTACCTGCCCAAGGATTTCAGACACATCTGCCTAGCCTTTTCCCAACTATGTTGGGGTCGGCTTCCAGTCTAACCGGATGCAGCTGAATACCAGTATTTTACACGGAGCGACTGCCTATCTGACCTCCACAACCCAGTTACTGGGTAATACGCTGTGTGAAATGTCCAGGGATATTATTATTATTATTATTATTAATACGATACCCCTTGGTAAGAGCTGGTTGTCAGACTTTCGGGCTTCTGACTACCCGTAACGACTGTCAAAGATCCACGAATGACAGCCGGGACCAACGGCTTAACGTGCTTTCCGAGGCACTGAGGGGTCTCGGTATGTAAAGATGGTCACCCATGCACAGACCAACCGCGGCAAGCGTAGCTTAACCTGACCGATCGACCTGTGCGGCTGTTATTATTTAGCCTCGGGCCCCTAGGATTTCAGACACACAAACCCTATTTACATACGAACCTATCCATAACCCGGCAACTTAAAGCAATATTGTTACACATCCCGAGATTACATAAGACCGTTTCAAAGCAACCATAAAGCGTTTCCCAACCGAGCAGCTCAGAAATGTACACCTTACTAATGTAACAAAGTTGTAAGTGCCAGTCATCGCAGCCAATAGCCGGCACTTCCGAAGTTCATTATAAACTCTTGCTTGTCCAAGTCATGCTTCAGGTACATGGCTATTGGTGGAACGAGAAACAATAGCAGCAGGTATGTGTAGTTAGGTTTAACAAGCTGTAAAGGGTACGACCCGAACAATTGCAATCGTGAATGTCCACGTGATTTATACACATTGGTGCGCAAATCGATCGTCCGCAAAATGTGATTTAAGTGATTGAGTGATACTAAGAGATTGACAGCATAATCAGTCAAGAATGTTCCCACTGCTGGGACACAGGCCTCTTCTCTTCCAGAGGGAGTGGGCTGTAATCTACCACGCGGGCCCAGTGCATGTTAGTAGATGTCACATGTTTAAGATTTTTTGATTCTAGGACATGCCGGTTTCCGCATGATGTTATCCTTCACCGTTTTGAGATTGACAATAAAAAATTTCATAGGTGACAATTGATGCACTGTGTATTGGTGTTATGTAATGACAGTTTTAAAATCGACCGCACCAGCATACATGACGGACGTAAAAATTGCGTCACCTCAGTTTATACCATTGTTTATTCCGAACGACTTTTTTCTGAGTTGAAATTGCAAGAGTTATTGCAAAAAATGACTTATCCTATTTGTGTTTGAAATCATTTCGTTTATGAGTGACGTGATTTTTCTCAGCACAGCGCAAAAATCGAATGAGGTGTGAGCAAATAATAATAATAATAATATCCCTGGACATTTCACACAGCGCCATCTAGTCCCAAGCTAAGCAACCTAATGATTGTGTTATGGTAACAAGATGGCTGATAAACTACTTATATACATTTTTTTTTGTAAATACATACATATTATAGATAGAAAAACACCTAGACTCGGAACAAATACATGTAGGTCATACAAATATTTGTTCCGTGCGGGAATCGAACCCGCGACACGCAGCGCAGCAGTCATTCGCTTAACCCCTGCGCCAACCGTGCCGTCGATACCATCAATTGGAGCTTTATTTGCGTTGAAATCTTCACTCACGTAAACATTGACAAATGCAATTGGTAGTTTTGGGGACCCGATTGGCTGTACAGACGCCAGCACATCAAGCTACTACAATCTGTCAAATTTCTTTAACAAATTTTCAACTTTATCCCTAAAGCGGTTCAAGGTTGATTGGGAAAATTTGACAGTTTCGGGTAGGTTGACCTGCTGGCGTCTGTACGTTCAATAGATTACCGAAAGCTTGTCCAGAAGAGGGCGCTATAAGGTTGTAACTGATCAGAAGGCCTGGATTTTTTAATTAAATTCTATAAATACCCTGTTTGCCCGTACCGTAACTGAGGGGTAATTCTCGTAATTTTAAGAACGTTTACAGTCTGATTTCAGTCTCAATCTGTCAAAAATTACATCTAATTTCCCTACATTTTGACAAGTTTTTGATATTTGTTTGTCGCCGAGATGAGACTGCTACTAGATTTTGAACGTTTTAAATTACGAGAATACGCATTCTGGTCTCATAATCACTCTCCTTTAAAATGTTTTCTGTAAAACTTCGAAAAAGCACTACATTTAAAATTTTATGTCCTCAATGCTTTCTCTCATTTTCTTCTCAGTGAAAATATCTCTTGAAAAATGTACACCTATTTCTTTACACCCAAAGGCTACATAGCGCCCCATTTTGTTCGTATTTCGACGACATCAATTATTGAATGTAGGTATTCTAGGTTTCCTCGAAATATGTACTTACATATGTAGGTATCAGATAGATGTTACACTCAAACTGTCAATTTCTTTATACATAGATGCATGATAATAATAATAATATCCCTGGACATTTCACAGAGCGCCATCTAGTCCCAAGCTAAGCAACCTAATGCTTGTGTTATGGTAACAAGATGGCTGATAAACTACTTATATACATTTTTTTTTTGTAAATACGTACATAATATAGATAGAAAAATACCCAAACTCGGAACAAATACATGTAGGTCATACAAATATTTGTTCCGTGTGGGAATCGAACCCGCGACACGCAGCGCAGCAGTCAATCGCTTAACCACTGCGCCAACCGTGCCGTCAATGATGAACATATTATGTATTATATACAATCATAGGTACCAACTACTCTTGGGAATGGGCAACTAGCTTCATTTTTCTGACTGACCGACCCCATGACGGTTCAAAAGTGCCTGTAATTGGTTTGTTTGAAATAAATGCCTTGACTTTGATTTTTGAGTTTATATACATTGTTATATATAGAGATTGACAGTTCTAGTGTAACATCTGGATGGAACTCATTGACAGTTATCTACCCCATCTTTGCCATGAACCAATTACCTGCATAAATACCTACCTTGAACTTTACGGCCATTGTCCACAGCTAACAGCGATACAAAAAAGTTTTAGAAGAAATTACCATCTTCGCCACGGTTGGCAAATACGTTGGTGCCACAGATTCTTATTGAGTAGGTATATATTTTTTATTTTTCTTTTTCCATGATCTTCATTTTTGATGTACGAGCAATATCTGACAGATCTATTAGATACCCGTCATCTGCCAAGCCTTTTCCCAACTATGTTGGGACGGCTTCCTGTCTAACCAGCACCCTAATTGCGTAACACACAATCAATCGGAATTGGTTTCATTTTGACAGTTCAACAATATTCATTGCGTTATTTACGTGTTGAGCAGACAAATTTTTCGAACTTATGAAGCAATGGATTAGCAATATGCTTCAAAATGATTCAGATTACGATTGATCGTGTGTTACGCAATTAGGGTGCGGATGCAGCTGAACACTAGTATTTTATACGAAGCGACTGGTCGTCGGGGTAGTTGCATAACACACTCTCAGTAGCGATAGTTTTTATCTGACAGTTCAACCACATTCATCGCGTTATTTACGTCGTTGATCAGACGAATTATTCGAACATAATTATCAAATGATGGCAATGGATTAATAATATCCTTCAAAATGATTCAGATTGAGATTCACAATGTGTTACGCAATTAAAAATATCCACACGAAAAGAAAAAAGGCAGTCTATTTTCGATCTAATTAAGAACAGTCCAAAAGTAAAACTAGATTTTTCTGAGCGACATTTTTCAAGAACAAGGACGAAGTAAGAGGGTAGATTAAAATAATCGATTTACTAACTTAGTCCAACTTTCCGTCTTTGATCATTTCCAGTGCATCTTGATAAACTTGTCTCAGGCAAAGTAGGCATGAACTTTGTGTCACAGACAGTTTGCTCTTCGGTATTTAGAAGGAGGTTATCAGGGCGATTTTTCATGTAGAAGAGTTTATTGGTAGAAGAATTAAGTGAAGTCTATTGAGTTTTATCTGTTTTAGACGGCACGGTTGGCGCAGTGGTTAAGCGATTGACTGCGGCGCTGCGTGTCGCGGGTTCGATTCCCACACGGAAAAAATATTTGTATGACCTACATGTATTTGTTCCGAGTCTGGGTGTTTTTCTATCTATAATATGTATTATTTACAAAAAAAAAAAAATGTATATAAGTAGTTTATCAGCCATCTTGTTACCATAACACAAGCATTAGGTTGCTTAGCTTGGGACTAGATGGCGCTGTATGAAATGTCCAGGGATATTATTATTATTATTTATTAGATGTAAAGGATTTAACCTCTTGACTTTTTGAGTGACGGTTATGAATCTTTTTACATTTATACAGGTTGTAAAAAAAACACATCACTAGCCGTCAACTACGTATTCTGTACATTAAATTAAGTCAAATTGCACAAAAACAGTTGCTGGGAAACGAATTTTGTTGTGAAAATTTGCTGTTTGCGGTGGTGCGCAATGGAACGCACGCAAAACATTGTGCTTATTGGTGCATTCAACGGTCGTATTATATAGTATTTAAAGTACACTACAAACAACTACTAGTTGCTAAGCACCCAAATTGCGTAACATGGTATCAACCACAATCTGGATTTTGCAATTTTGAAGGATATTGCTAATCCATTGCTTCATATGTTAAAAATAAATGGCTGCTGAACAACGTAAAAAACGCAATAAATGATATGTCTGCTCAACAACGTAAATAACGGAATAAATGTTATTGAACTACCAAAATGAAAGCCATTACTATTGTGTATATTACGCAATTACAACGCGGGAGATATAAAAAGCAAAGTCCTACTACATACACGTTCGACCAAAAAAACCACCCACGCACAAGATCGCAATATTCTTCTTTACATCCACGTACCATCCCATGAGAGGCGAGTTGGCAAATCTCGCTGAATTCAACTCGCGAAATAAATTAGACAAGCGATTTGTATTTCTAGAGGATTAAATTGTCTTCATTTATTAGGCACCCCAGAGGCAGTGGGTATCGTTAATTTGTTATGTTTTAATGTATTCTGTTTCAAGTTTTCTTTTCTATTTTAATGTTGAAATGTAGAGGTGATTTATCATTGGTTTAAGCTTGTGAAAACAGATGCTTTGTGTGAAAATGAGTTTGTGAGCGCCATGTACTTTGAAATTGATGATGCGTTATTATATTCTTAATTGTTTTTATAATGATTTTGAAATTTTTTCCCAACTATCTTGGGGTCAGCTTCCAGTCTGACCTGACTGGCTTCCAGTCTGACTGAGTCGTATTTCACATGGAGCGACTGCCTATCTGACCTTCACAACCGAGTTACTGAGTAATACGAAACGCCTTGGTAAGACTGGTTGTCAGACTTTCGGGTTTACGACGACCCGTAGCGACTGTCAGAGATCCACGAACAACAGCCATGACCAACGGCTTAACGTGCTTTCCGAGGCACGGAGGGGTCTTGGTATGTAAAGATGGTCACCCATCCAACCGCAGCAAACGTAGCTTAACCTGATCGATCAACCCATACGGCTGTTATTACATAGCCACAAGCCCTTCTCATTTTTACCGTAGGTATTATTTAGAAATACAGTTTTCCGTTACGTGAACATAATTTGATTTTCTAAATCATTTTGTTCAACACGAAAGAAGAGCTTTCACGTTCCGAAATAAATCCTACGTAGATTGAAGGAACGTTTCGTATCAAGGTCGATTACAAAAGGATCAATAATATTTCGGAGGAAGCGAGACTTACTAACAACAGACATTTCTTATACGAAAACTACCGCAAAATTTATCATCATGAATTTGATCAAATACCTTGGCATAACTCTTTACGCCAAACTGCGTTGGAAAGCTCACGTCAAAAAAAAAGACAGGAACTCGCCATACGTTACAAAAGTATGTATTGGTTACTTGTAAGGAAATCCTGCCTATCAATACATAATCAAATTATAATATACAAGCATATTCTTATGCTAATTTGTACGTATGGCATCCAACTTTGGGGCTGTACTAAACGAAGTAACGTTAAAATAATCCAACAATTCCAAAACAAAGTACTCAGGGATGCTGTAAATGCTCCATGGTACATTAGAAATGACGACCTCCACCGTGACCTTAAAATGGAACTCGTCGTCTCTCGTATAGGGTCTTAGCATTATGCTGAGCGATGGCCGTTTTGCGTGAATGTGACGCATGTTTACCCCCAACTTGTTTTTTTTTTGTGTGTTTATGTCCTTTTTTTATGCATCAAGTTTGCCGCTAAATGCATTTTCTTTTCTTTCTTTCTTTCATCATTCAAAAATTTGCTGAAGCCCACGAACACAGACTTCACCGACATGTGAATCTCGAGGCAATTCAGCTGCTAGACAACACGGACATAGTACGTAGGCTAATGAGAACTAAACCATTTGAGTTAGTGTAATATTTATATAGTGAATGAATAATAGTGCGGTACGTGCTAATGGTGCTATACATGTAACACATGAACAAAGTGTTTTATCAATTATCAGACCCTAAGAAAGTGCTACGAAACTGTGTAAAAGTGCAAATTGATACTATTCTTAGGTATAACATAATCTATCTCGTAAAATATTAAGTTACAGTTAAATTGCTTATTAGTATGTTAGGCTAGATTGTAATCCATTACTAAGAACTTTAGTTCTTATTAATAAAATAATAATAATAAATGAGATAATCATTTATTTATCAGATCAGTACAATAATATAAAAAAATGAATTTGATGAAATTATTGCTTATCCATTGCTTCATATGCTCGAAAAATTTGTCTGCTCAACAACTTAAATAACGCACAACTTAAATAATATATTGTTGAACTATCAAAATTAAAGCCATTGCTATAATTATACTGTTTATGTGTTACTCAATCATCCCACTGTTCTATACTTCCCGCATTCAGTGGATTCCTGCGGCCTTCATAAAGTCAAATACAAAATTATATTTGAACTATTGTGTAGTAGTATTAATTACTATTATTAAATAATAATAAATAAATGATAACGTTTATTTATAAAAATATTGTATTGTAGCTTTCGATATAAAGAACATCATTATTGTTTCGTAATTACTGGATCAACTTTCGTACACTTCCGGATAAATAAAGATTAAGATTTACTATTTTTAGAATAAGAACATAAAATTTACAAATTAAGATTTTTCCCTATTCGGCATTATGAAAACCAATTTGAATGGTGAATTTCATATTTTCAATTTTTTTTTTGCTCCTATTAAGCGTATTATTAATAAAACTTAAACGTCAGTAATTTTACTGTCGTATACAGAGTAGCGATTAGGTTATCACATTAAATAGTATAGCGGCAATAGCAATGAGACTGATAATAACTTGTAATAACAAGTTCTTCTAAGTCTGTTAAAATAATGAATTTTAATAAAAAAAATTGAAACTGAATTTTTTAAGCAAAGTTTTAAACAGTTTTATCATCAAGAATGGTTGCTAAGGTGGCAGCAACCATTCTTGATAATAAAACAGTAGACACCTGCGGGCGATGGTATATCAACAATTTAATACTATAAGAAGAAACTCCACTAGGAGTTTCTAGCCCATTCTTCTCCAAAGAAAACTACGTTTTGGAAGGGACGACTAGAATCAATTCTATTTTATTTATTTTGACGTACAAAAGTGCCTTTTATGTGCCTATTAGAAATAATAGAATAGAATATATTTATTTGCTATAAAACTTGGTACATTAAGGTCTTATAAATAAAGTTATGATCTGACATGTTTCGCCAGGGACTGGCATTTTAAATTTATTTATTCAAAATCTGTATAAATATAACATATAAAAATCTGCCAAACTGCAAAACAGTTTGTCGGCAGTGCATACAAATATACATGTTAAATTAAAATTGTAACATCTCTGTTAACATTGGTTATTAGGGTTTTGTATCTATTTGAAGACTTAAGAATAAAAGATAAATATAAAGTAATATAATTACATCTCGGAATAATATCTTCTATTTATCTATTACTATTTCATCATAAAATTGTTTTACACTATAAATGCAATTAGGTACCTACCAATGAGACATTTCCCTTACAAACTTTATGTTATTGTTACCATATAATCACAAATTAAGTTTATTGTTGTGAAATACTCAAACAAAAAAAGGTCTAGAATGATTTGTAAATGTTAAAACTACGTTATGTAGAATACGAAGTTTCAATTAATATGATAACCTTATCGCTATACTTTATACACGAACGTATGCCATACGGCCATACATAATAACAATAATGATACATACTAAGACGTTATTATGACCTTTGAAACTGACATTTTAAGGCTACGCGAAGCGCCCTTTGCGTATATCCATATCGTTTGCATAATAATAACATACGACAATAGTATTGGATAGGCTCCAAATGGTTCAAAGAGATATCTACAATAAAAATTGGTCCCTAAATAAAACTGTTTTCCTGACATACTGTTGGGGTTATAGGCCAACCGCTTAACTGAGACGTGGCCTGAGGTAGCAGCGCGGTGCGGGAGGGGAGTGGTGACGTGATGCGAGAGTCGAGTGATTCGTCGATTCGTCGATTGTGATAATCACCCCTCCCGCACCGCGCAGCTACCTTTTTTTTGCGGATGGGAAATCATCAAATGACCCCTCCCGCTCTGGGTGGAGCGAGAGAAAGTGTCAGACTCTTACTGACTAAAACCCACCCGTGTTCCTTCCTTAGCCCTTTATGTTCCAGGGCAGCGGTAACCCTTTCGGACGATCCCGCTACCCCGGCAAGCTTCGGCCCTATCGGGCCCCTTCATCTATGCTGACATCTCTTTGAGGCGCGCGTGGAACACATACGCGCCGTCCGGCACGGGCCTGGTCCTGATCGGACGGTGAGCTACCCATTACTCTCCGCCCGCAGGCCCGCGCCTACGGTGGCTGGGAGTCGTCACGCGGCCCCCGACGCCCGGAGCGTCTCCCGCGGCGGCTGAGGCGTGAGGTTCTCTCCCTCAGCCATCCCGCCACCTCCTTCGCTAGCATGACTGCTTCGCAGAAGGAGGTGACTGCCTCCCACTCCCTCTCGCCCCGGACCATGGCTTGAACCAGGGCCGGACGCGAGAGGTCGCCGCCGTTGCCGATCGCCTCTACGAGGACACGGCGATGCTCCGCCCAAGCGGGACAGACCTCCACCGTATGCTCCACCGTGTCCTCTGGGTGATCCTCGCAGTGATGACACCCGGGCGTTTCCTCCCGCCTGATGATGTGCAGGAACCTCCTGAAACATCCGTGTCCGGAGAGGACCTGCGTCAGGCGGTAGGTGAGAACGCCGTGACGACTCCCTAGCCACTCCTCAAAGAGGGGTCTTATCGCCACTATAGTGGCGTGCCCTCCGCGCAGCTACCTCAGGCAACGTCTGGCCTATAGTAAGATTTATATTACAAAATAATATATGTATAATTTGGGATACTGAAGTAAAGCTTAAAATACATCATAAATTTCAGAAGGAATATCGTATTTTTATACTTTATGTAATGGTTAGCCTACAGAAATCTTTAGTCTGTAAATAATTCAGGACCATTATTAATGTTTGGGGCCTAGGAAATCCCTTTGGATGATAATATATCTGGAAAAGGTAACCTACAAGAAATGGCTGTGATATTATACACTCGCGAGCAATGAAAAAGTTCCAGTGACGTAGCACCAAATTACTCCTAAACGGGAAAGGCTAGCTTAATGACGCCGTCTGCAATATTGAAGTACCTACATTTAACAGCGCATCAGAATATTACCAACTAAAAACGTAAAGATTGTGTTCAAATTTTAAATTATATGTCTTAGGAGATATTAAGGTGTTTGTCGGCATTTTGTGGGTGGAACTTTTTCATTGGTCGGCAGTGTATTTTATTTATTTATTTTATTTTTATTTATTGAAATAACATATCGTATCTAGTATTCTTAGTTCATACTAGTTTCTGCAACTTTGTCCACGTGAAATTTCTTGTTCCCCGACCCACCCGCGTCGCATTGCATCGCCTCCCCGCACTATCACTTCGTTTTCTCCAAATGTTCTTTGTAACTTTTTTTTTTTTTGCTCGGCTCCTAACGATCATAAGCCTTGAAGTTAAATAGCATATAACCTTCAAGAATTAGGCTATCATATGCAAAAACATTTTTTTCAAATCCGACTGGTTGTTCCAGAGAACAACCAAACAAACTCTTCTGCTTTATTTATAAATTGTACTCGTACTTAAAATTAGAATGTACAGCTTGAAAGTCCATTGTGTTAAAAGTATGCAATTATAATTATCGTCTGCAAAGAAAAGCAGAATATTAAACGCTATCAAAATACTAAACGAATGTTAAACGCTTCGTGTTGACATGCTGGAAATATTTCAGGGCTGCAACAGCCTACTGTTTTTATAAATTCCATTATATAAAAAAACTGGTCAATTGCGAGTCAGACTCGCACACGAAGAGTTTCTTACCACCATTATTTTATTTCTATAGAAACGAAGCGGAGCGAAGCGGAGCGAAGCGGTTGTGTTGTTTTTGAAAATTTGTGCCAAATAATGAGTCTTTTTTGACACTACGAAAATTTCAACTGTCTAGGAACCTATTACGGTTCATGAGGATAGACGGACTGACGTACGTATTGTCAGACGGACGGATGCACGGACGTACGGACGGACAGGTGGACGCGCGGACTGACGGGCGGACGGACGGGTCCGTTGGTACCTTTTGGGTACTGAACCCTAAAAATGTACAAAACTTTCTTATAGGAAAACTGGTAATCATATGAATATGCTCGCCCCTATTAAATAACTTAAACATAACTGGCGAAATGTGGGGTTACTTTATGTACACCTCTGCCGATCCATTTGGGGAAACAAGGCGTGATGTTATGTCATATAGTCATCACAGGACAACAGAGGCGCAACTCTCGTAATTTTAAGAACGTTCACAGTCTGACCTCAGTCTCAATCTATCAAAAAACACTTCTAATTTCCCTACATTTTGACAAGTTTTTGACATTTGTTCGTCGCCGAGATGAGACTGCGACTAGATTTTGAACGTTTTTAATTACGAGAATTGGCTTTCAGTTATTTAGCCAATTTTAAAAGACAATTGAAACCATTTTCTAAAACAGAACCTAAATGACAACTACCTATAATTATTTACATAACATAATTAGCCTATACTGGTATTCAGCTGCATCCGGTTAGACTGGAAGCCGACCCCAACATAGTTGGGAAAAGGCTAGACAGATGATGATGATGAATCAGCCTATAATGTTCCCATGCACACAGGATACAGGCCTCCTCTCGGTGAGAGGGAGTGATCAGTAATCCATCACGCGTGCCCAGTGCGGGTTGATAGATGTCACATGTCTTCGAAATGGTGGTTCTTCGCCGTCTTAAGAGCAGTGATGATGAAATAATTTACACAAAGTAAAGCCTCCTGAAGAGTTTGTGTATTTGAAATTACCACTGGATTACTACTGCTCTTTAATTTTAATTAATTACACGTGCATAATAATATACATGTTTTTAAAACAAAAAAAATAACATACATAATTGGTTTAATTCCAAGCACATGAACTTTCGCCAACCCTATCCGTATAAGTACCTAGATACGTGAGGTGAATTTAGTTTTTTTTTTTGTTTCATTTCGTAACAAAAACCTTCGCAATCCAAGAGGAATGCACTGAATATCCTTTTTGAATAAAACTGTGCTTTTTAAGTTTTCCTTTATGTTATTTTCTTTGAATAGAGTTTCCTCCTTAATGTGACAGCGATTATGTTATTGTTCCTATTGTTATCTATTTTTAGGTGAAGGTTATCGGTATATTTTTTATTTATTTTTTGTTATTAAGTATAGACTAGGTACAGTCAGCAACAAAAGTCAATTAACACTGTTACTTTTACAAATCATTTAAATTGATACATTGGTTTTCTCTATTTCATGTAATTATTATTAAATATTCTATTACTATATGTTTTTTAAGAATATTTTGCTCTATAATTAAGATTTAAACAACTAAAGTGTTAACCGACTTTTGTTGCTGACCGTACTCAATAATTGAACATAAAACAATACCGGTGTGTAATATATTCAAGGTGGCGCTGGAAAAGAGTTCCTGGAAGGGTTTGACTTTGACTTCAATTACTTAAAGACGCAAACTTAATTAGTTAAAGACACAAACACAGTTAAGTATAATAAGGAAAAGTATACAACCAACTACTCCAGTATACCTATTTAATGGTGCCCAAGACACAGACTGTGCCTAGTTTGGGACCAACGATACCTCCACATTGTAATTTTGAATGTTGAAATAAACGATTTTTACTTTTTTTGGTCAGTCATACGCTCATCTCACAATACTCCAGACATACTGAAACGATCATCTTCCATCATAATCAGTTAAGGTACAAGAAGTACGAAATATTTTTATAATCTGTTGTAATGAAAATGTCCCAAAATGTTAACTGCTATGGTACAAAAACAATGTTTGAAATCAAAAGTCATTTATTTCAAAATTACAAAAAACAGTCCCCTCAAACGCCCGCCCTTCACCACTTCCTATAATAGTGCTTTCGCTGACTTAAAAATACTGAAACAGTTCGCTTTTGACTTAAAAATACTGAAAGTCATAAACAATACATAAACAACGTATCTATATAATATCTCGAATCAAAAGAAATTCTTCGTACACAAAAATACAGCCTATCAAATGTTTTACCCATTACAATCATAAAATAATCACTAAACGAATTTCTTCATCCCCAAGCGTGCGAAAATTATCGGGAGAGGAAATAATCAACGAAAAACCCATTCGTCATTGGGAATAAAGATTTAATACAATGCCGCGAGCGTGAGTTGCGTGATCAACCTGTTTCGTACTCGCGCGGCTATGTATACATACTTACCTACAAAATAATAACCCCATTTGATTGATGAATACGAGTAAGTACGAAGTTTTACGAGGAACGACGAAGCTTAGTGTTGTTACTCGGGGTATTGTACGTGAGAATTATGTGCGGCGGGTTTTACGAGTGACTTTGAATTGGTATTATTTATAGTACGGAAAATGTATTGTGATGTTTGTATGAGACGGCGGTTATGATAACTGATGGCACGTCGTTGACAGCGTGTGTAAAGTAAGGTTGACGTATAAATGTCGTAATTGTTCGTGTTGACAGACTGGAGCTAGGTAAATAAAAAAGTTTTGTCATGTGGGTCAATAATTTTGGTGCGTACTGTAATACAAGGTGGCAGGTACATCGACGCGCAACCTGTAACCATGAATTAAGCACATAATTTTAGACCCCATAGTGTAGAAATGTTCTGTCGGTTAACAAAAATATTCTGCCGTTTCATAGGAAAATGCAATACCTACGCGGTCAAAATGTATGGAACAGCTAACTTTTTTTTTACTAACCGATGAAATCTGTCGACGTGAGGGTGTTTAGAATCATGTGCTGAATCCATTGTAACAGGTTGCGCGTCGATGTCCCTGCCAGCTTGTATACTATAGGTATAGAGGTATGAGGAACAGGGTGTAAAGTTCAGTCATTCTCCATAGAAAAGGGAGCATCCTCCGACCAGACGGGCGACGTGTTTGGTGGGCAACTGCCTGACTGCCCGACGACTGTTTTTTTTTTTTTTTGGGAATGGCTTCTCGCAGGTTTACTTATGAGTTTGTTGTTTCTATTTAACCGGACGTGCCTGTGGGTGCCTTAATAAATTAAGGCCTCCAGACAGGGTTGGCCCGACGATTGATGTCGGGCCGTTGTATAGTATGCTAGTTATGCGGTAAATTCTGCTTCCGCGATGTAGGATTTTGCGTGACGTCAGTGTGATGCGTAGTTCGCATGTGGCGTTGTAGATACCTACCGCCGCAATACTATTAGTCGATTGATTGTTCGTGGATTTTTTATGTGTCAGTAATTTTGGCCCGCATTGTAATATATTTAAGTCGATCGTTTTTGTTAGTAACTAGGGACGACTTGAGAATCAATTTATTTTATGATCACGTATCTAAGTAATTAATAAAACAATGTAATAAAAGTTCAGCAAAAAGGCAAATTTCTTTTTTACAGTTACATACCTACATCCCGACGACGACCGACGACGCTGTGCAAGTGGCGAAATGGGCCAACAACATGACGTGCTGATCTATTCTGTAAAAATGTCACCGTGAAAACGTAGGTGACGTGAGCTTGAAGTGACCTGTCAATAGTGCCAATCACTAGCATCGCATCTCTCACCGCATCTATCATCTTGCACCGCATGCCCCGTCCGACCTAATGGTCGCGTCAGCGAATGGTATCCGCGTCGCTGAATTTTGGGCCAAAAAAGGCATCAGGTGGAATGACAGCTAACTCCAAGGTCCCTTCACGAAAATTTTCACGGTGATATTTTTACAGAATAAATTCGTACCAGCTACAGATGGAGACCTACATCAAGATACAAATCTGAAGTGTCTCATTAATATTACATCAAACCTTAAAATAAAAATCACAACCAAACAAACAGGAAACTGTGGCTTTAATGGGTTTGATATTAATATGAATGAAAATATGAGTACCCTCAGATCAAACAAAATCTTACGCTTGTAAATTATTTACGAGAACCATGAAGACAAAAATAGGTAAATTGTTATTCAATTAGCCACATACATTTTTAAGAGATAACACTGGGAACGAAATTGCATGAAGCACCTGTGCTATTAAATAAAAAGCAAAAATTTTCTGACGTACATTACCGCTATGGAGTGGTTAGCACCGTTAACACGAACACAAAATATAGGTACAGTTAAACCAGAAAATATATGCGCTTCGGTAATCTTGGCGTTTCCGATTTAGTACGAACGTTGCGTTACTAGAGCTTCTAAGTTTCGTACGGCCACGCTTTGTCGTAGTCTGTCGTTGAGACTGAGATCAGACTGTGAACGTTCTTAAAATTACGAGAATTGCCCCTCAGATATCTACAGACGGCGGTGACAACTTACCATCAGGTGGACCGTCCATGATTGTGTTTGCGGAACAATAAGCAGAAGGTACTCATTTGACAAGGCAAATGTAAATTTGGTATGGTAAATTATTACGATATTATTCAGCACATTTTCAGCAACTTATTTTTTGGTGAAAGAATCAGCATCGCCATACAACGTGAAAATGCTGCCAGCTTTTCAGCACTTTTCCTGTTGACAGCGATGTGGACGAATGTTTTCTTGGCATGTGATTCTTTTCCCTCTTTTTTACATACATGTACATAACATCATTTGTAATTAATCAGTTCTCTTTTATTTTTTTTTAAATAGAAAGAAAGAAAAGAGAGGAAATGCATTTATTTGCGGCAAACATGACGCTTAAAAAAGAACATAAACACACAAAAAAAAAGAAGAATGAATCAATGATTTTCCGTTAGCCTACGCAAAAATATTCAAAATAAGATGAGAAGGCGAGTTTGCTCTCGAGTTTTCAGCGAGCAGAGGTCAATGACACTAATTAAATATACATTTGGATTTCCTTTTAAATATTTCGCCAGCAAAAAATATCAAAAATTAATGCTTGATCCCGACGTAGATTGAACATAGCGTAACAGGCTTTCACAAAGCCTGTTTTAATGTAGATAATATAAAATGTATAATACTTGTGTACTTACCTACTATGTATAAAAATGTACAAATATAATGTTGATGAATCTACGACAGTTTATTTGATGTACTTGCTCAGTTTTATAGTTATTTTTTTAATGTAGATGAGATTAATACAGTTTTTTTTTTTTGGGTGGGATATCATCAAATGACCCCTCCCGCTCTGGGCTGAGCGAAAGGGCGTGTCAGACTTTTACTGACTAAAACCCACCCGTGTTCCTTCAGTTGCCTGTGCCAAGGGCCACGGTATCTCTTTCGAACAACCCGCGGCCGCGGCGATTAATACAGCTAGTGATAGTTTAAACTTTTTTCTTATGTAAGCATGGTCCAGAAGTGCTTTTGTTTTGGCTATAGTGCTGAGTGAAGTTACAAAACTAAAAACCCGAATTATTCTGGGTACCATGCACTATACATTCGTGGTTCATAGTATTCCATTACAATTGATTGGCGCGAGAGAGGGATTTATGAAAGCCGTGTTAACCTTTTTATGTTTTAACCTCACCTTTCTGATTTTCTATTTTCTTTTTTATGTGCATGAGCATAACCTTGTTTTTAATTATTGTAAATGGTTTTTAATATAATTTATCGTCCCCATCTTCCTGCCCTTGTCTCATTTTAATTAAAACAATAAAATACAATTATATAATACATATAAGGACAAGAACCACACGTCAGCCTAGTCAAATAACCCGCCCCTAACCGTTCCCGGCGCAAAGGTGCCCAAAACGCTTGCTGCATTGCCACGTTGGATGGCAATGGCTAACCTTTGCACCAAGAACGAGCCGGAGCGGGAGTCCCCCGTTTTGTCACAGAGCTTGTGCCCTATCTCACCAATGAGCTTCCTAGCCTCAGCGCCCCAAGCACCCATGTAATTAAAGTAAATAAATAAACTATAACATACATGAAATCAGGAGCATCAGTCCTTTTTTTTTTTTTTTTGAGGATGGGAAATCATCAAATGACTCCTCCCGCTCTGGGTGGAGCAGGAGGGGGGGCAGGGGGGGGGGTGGCTCTGGGGCATCAGTCCTGACTTACGAGTTCTAGGTCGTGGGTTGGAACCCTTCATCATCACTGCTCTCAAAAGGTTGAAGGAAAATATCGTGAGGAAACCGGCATATCCTCGAACCAAAACTTTGAAGACATGTGACATCTACCAACCCGCACTGGGCCCGCGTGGTAGATTACAGCCCACTCCCTCTCGAAGAGAAGAGGCCTGCGTCCTATCAGTGAGAACATTATAATATGCTGATTATACTATATAAGAAATCCCTAAAACCGAGGTCTCTCCTAACACCCAAAAGCTGGTCCTTCCATACATTTTCGTCATTGTAGCTCAAAAGACCAAAGATTAGTATTCCAGTCCCATCACTCACACGGCCGGAATAAAAAATAGGAGAGGACCTCATACTTTACCTCCTTAATACAACGTCAGCCTGTCACTGTTATGAGGGACACAGTCTACGTGATTTTGCGACGTCTGGTAATAAGCTGATAAGGCCTCCGATGTGAAATATTTGGGAGGCGTAAGGAGACTTAATTTTTTCATTGTTTTGGGTTTTTTTTTTTTTTGGCCGTTATAGAGAAATTGGTTGTAGGCAAAGGTATTATTTGTGGGAGAAGGTAGAGTGAATGACATGGTATGATATTATTAATGACGACACGGTTGGCGCAGTGGCTGAGCGATCGACTGCTGCGCTGCGTGTCGCGGGTTCGATTCCGGCACGGAACAAATATTTGTATTGCCTACAGGTAGTTGTTTTGGGTCTGGCTGTTTGTGTATGTAAGTTTAAATGTTTGTAAACGCACCCATGATACAGGAGTAATTCCTAGAGTAAGGCAACTTTTTTTTTTTTTTTAAAAAGAGAAATATTTAATTGTTCCTCTAAAAACTTATTGAACCTTATGATGTACACTTTTTTAAAAAAATGTGTGTTTTTAACTTTCTGGCTTTTTCTCACTCTCACAGTTAGTCGCAATAACTAAGCTAAGGTATCCCGACCAAACGGATTAGGTTAGAACAGTGACCAACCACGCGCGAGCCGAGCTGGTCGCTGTTTCTTGGCTATTCAGTATTTTTAGTATGCCAAACTATAAAATATTTGAGGTTCACAAAAAGAGGCGCATTCATTATATTACAGTGTTCATTAATAGTTTCAAGGAAGTAAAATAGGAATTAACACTCGTAACGGTATCCTGAAAATTGCTGGCAGACCGGACGGCCCCATCCAAAGACACCGGGTAAGAAGAGCAATAGGTATATGCTAACACAAACTAATTAAATCAAGTACCAACATAGCATATAAGTGTTGTGTTGAGCTGCACGATTTCTGACAAATGCGTGCACTGACTGGACAGGTCCTCTCAATCTGTTTGGTTCTTTCCTCAAAAAACCATCTCAGACATCGATCTACATGGTCTTCATTATGATCTGACCAAGATTACGAGTATGTCTGGACTTTAAAGAGGCTGTGACCTCTGAGTTTGTTTCGGCCTTTCTTCTCAGACTAGTCAGATGGGAAACGCCGACCTCATCTAGTTTTAAAATATGATTGACTGTGTAAAAGTGTTTGTACAAACCTACTTACAAAATAAAATCATTTGTCATAAGCACAATATGTTACTAACCACTAACAACGTATGGACTTATTAGGTCTGAATTAAGGATTTTTTTAAAAATTATTTGTGGTCGCTTAAAAACATGCTAGGTATACTTAATTAGTCAACAATAACCCATTTACTGTAACGTCTCGAGACTTTTTACGCGTTTTAGTGTATGACAATGTGGCACAACTTGAATGTCGCGATGTGTCTTACTAAAGATGTAGCAGCTTTTGAGGGCATAGACAAAGTGACATTCGAGCAGCGATAACGACGATGGAAAATATAAAATTGTATTGGACTGACATAAGCTAGCGAAAAGCTTATGTCAATCTTGTTGAAAATCATTGTAGAAATATAGAGCGCTTTGAAAGCGGTGGCAACTTGTCTAGGCTCTTTGACTAAGTTTTACATAATCAGCCTAGAATGTAACCACTAGGCTATAGGCCTCCTCTTTGTTAGAGGGAGTTTTACTTATGTTTTGTAGCTTACAAAGGATTCAGCCGAAATCAAGCTAGATTTATATCTAGCTTGATTTCGGCTGAATCCTTTGTAAGCTGTCGTACTGACTAATCAAAAAGTAGTCTAAGGCCTAAAACATACACAAGCGACGTAAGGCAGCAGGCGTGGAACAGGCGTGGCGCAGGCGTGCGCCGCTTCAAAACGATTTCATACAAAATGTATGCAGGCGACGTTTTTGAATTATACTGAAGCGACGCGGCGCAGACTCGCCGTTTCGTTGCCTGCGCCGCGTCGCTAGCAGTCGGTTCTCGTGAGTCACGCAAGTCGGTTCTCGTCTTCTGAAGACGAAGACATCTTATTGCACCAAAGTCAGCCTATAAAATGCCGCATCTGAACGTTTCTTGCCTGTTCCACGCCTCTTCTGATATAATTTAAATCGCGTCTGCGCCGTATCTGTCTCACGCCTGCGCTGCGCCTGCCCCGTGCCTTCGCCTTACGTCGCTTGTGTGTGTTTTAGGCCTTAGTGTGCATACAGACTAGCAATATGCGTCGTCTGCAGTTGATTCTGCCGTTGATGCGTATCGCTCGTGTGTATGAGCACAGCACGCATTGCCATTAAACGGTTCGGACTTGAAAACGGTTCGAATCATGTTTTTAAAATCAGTCACTGAAGAAAACCGCTACTTCGTGCACTTATATAAAAAGGCACATACATTTTCGGTGGTTTCAAACCGTTTGCGTTTAACTGTAAGCCTAAGTGAATACATAGATTTCTTTCCAATTACATCCTAATATTCATAAGACGACATTTCCCCCGAATCTGCACCATTTTGTACGCTTAAAATGGCGCAGTGAGAGATTTTAAGTCACGATTTAAACCTCTTCTGATTTGATTACGACCTACAGTTTAACCAACCAGCAATTAACTTTTCACGAAATAAAAACGTTAATTTAAAAGTACAGTCGACGATAGTATCTTTCACGAAGCTATTATTAATTTTTATGACTAAAGCACTCATATTAGTAAAAATAAACGTCGTTTTTACATTAACTTGATGTTTCGGCATGCTAAAATTAAAATAACACTTCTAGGTCATTCAACTTTTAAACTGGTTATATGGTTATAGGGCAAAACGTAAAAAAAAACATTTTTTTACTACTCTCTATTGTAACTAAATACATACTCGTAGAACTATAATTATTCAAACTCAAAGCATTTATTTCAATTAAACTTTTACAGGCACTTTTTAATTGTCAAAATTCAATAGTCGGTCAGTTAAGTACTCAGAAAGTTGTAGCTAGTTGCCCATTCCAAAACGTAGATCTCTATGGCGAAGAACGTGCAAGAAACTCCAAGGAAAGTGTCCTTCGAGTTTCTTGCCCGTTCTTCTCCTTTTTTAATCATGATATTACAAAATCCTGGGTACATTATTCTTGTTGTTTTTTATTGTTTTAAAAACATTGCGATAAATACACTTAAAGAAAACGTAATAATATAATACTATTCGTTCGCTGCCACTTCGTATTGTAATCCCGCAAATGCCACAACAAAAACAAACAACAATCCATCTAGCTTACAAAAATTCACCAGAAAACATCCTCACCTCGTTTCACGAGTTTATACCCGCACACATACATAGACACACCTAGTAGTGTGTTGTTTAAAGATTAACCCGACATCGGCAAAGTCGGATCATCAATCAAGCCTTACCCTCAACAAAGAGAAGCGGGCAGCCTGTGATTAGCGCTTCTAAATTATCTACCATCGCCGTGTGTGGAGCACTAGTGGAGAAAATGCTTTCAAACTAATTGTTCAAAGAAACCGATGTTTTTGTAAATTCAGTGTCACGGTAAAGGTATAATAATAAAAGCTTTATTAACAATTTTACAATCTACATAGTTACAGTAACAGTAACTGTTCGTCAAATTGATAGGTTTCAAATCGTTTAAAATACAGACCAAGGTTTGAAACTGTAATGTATAATATAATTTTTAGAGAGATGCATATAAAAAAGAATGATAATAATGGATTAGCTAAAATACTGGCTTGATATTAAAACTTAGACCCAATACCAATTTTATACGAGCTTGTTTTAAACCTGTATATTGTACAGGAGTTTTGATGATTCTGCAAGAAATCTAACCTCAATTAATACTGGTACAAGGAAATGGTACGGACTACAGTGAAAGGAAGCTTACAGTATAAGAAGGACCATTTAAATAAACATAAAATCTCTCAATAAATAAAAGGAAAACAGAAAAGTACTTATTAAAATAAATCATTTTCTCGCACTCATTTTCCTATTCAACCATTTAATAATAATATCCTTTTCAACCACTGCTCTCGATTGTACCGCCCTACTTTTGCGAACCGCCTGAGCATATTAAATTATCGTAATGATGAATTTACAGAAGGGGAATAACTCAGTGGCATAACGAGAATTGAACCACCACCGGCTATATTTTATAACATTATTAAACTGGCATTCATAGATCTTATCTGTCGGTATGTACGTTGTAAATTATGACCGAAAGAGATATGCAAAAACGGAGCGGAATGGAATGCTAACAAAAGATATTTTGTGGTGGATTCTTTGTTGAGGCATTTCTGAATGTGGGGTAATGGGGCAGCGCAATTGAATTAGCATTATTTGCGTTAAAAACGAAACAAAAGAATTGAATAAATCCACAAGTCATTTTTGTAATTAAGGGTCGATTTCTAAATCGACAGATGATTTTTATTCGTGGAATAAAATTGTCGTCTGACAGTTTTTGTATGAAAAAACTGTCAAAAAATCATTATACCATGGATAAAGTTATCTGGCATTGGAAAAATCAGTCCTAAAATAAACAAATCAAATAAAGCTGCACTTGTAAATAAAAACTTTAAATAAATGGAACCTGAAAAATATTTTTCAAAAGTTGTACTGTCATGTATAACATTCCCCCTAAAAACATCCACAGTGCAGTGATGCCAAACCTTTTTGCAATAAAATAATCTAGAAAAACAATTCGTTAATTATCTAGCGTTGGAAAAATCAGCCCAATAACTTTCAAAAATCTAGTCACAATCACATCTCAGTGGAAATCAATGTCAAAATCTCATACATTTTTTGACACATTTAGGTTGAGATGAGATCGCGACTAGATTTTGAACGAACGTTCTTAGAACAGGAATTACCCCTCAGTTATTAAACAAAGGATTAGTTAGGGGTTGCAATTCGCAATCACTATTTCACAAACATTTGGATGTCCCAAATACCTACTAGTAGCGTGCAGAGAGTATCATCAATCCAGCTTCACGTGAACTGTATTTGCATCAATCCAGCGAGTTCTACTGGACTGATCGTTATATAGGTAATTTTCACTTCTCAGGCATGGCGTATTATCGTTTAAATTCTGTGTTACGAAGTTGTAAAGGTTGGGAATAGGTACCCAGCGTTTTCCTAAAAAAAGTATGTTACTTCCTGCTTATAATTTATAAAAACATTTAAATATTTTTTATTTTATTTTATTTAGAACCAAAAATTCGAAGACATGTGACATCTACCAACCCGCACTGGGCCCGCGCGGTGGATTACGGCCCACTCGCTCTCACAGAGAGGAGGTCTGTGTCCCAGCAGTGGGAACATTATAGGCTGAGTATGTGTTGTATTGATCGAAATAAAGTGTATTTTTGTTGACCCCAACATGTTGAGAAAGAGCTAGATAGAAGAATAACTACATGATGATGGGTTCATGTCTTAATCCTGTGTCATGAAATTTTAATCACAGCCTACAAACCAGAGTTTTACATGTTAGCAAATAAATAAATAATATTGTGCTTTTCCAAAATTCAATTACACAAATCTACGACAAACAGCCTTCATCAGCCTATCACAAAATTCTCATGACTGCACAGGGTGTCAAAAATTACGCTCCCAAGTCCCAATGATCAAAGCACCTGATTTCGTGTACAAATCAGATTGAACACAAACCCAGTGACGCGTGAAGTTTAACATTTATTCAGAAACAATCAGGCGTGCAAAGCGTAAAACCTTTCAACTGAATAGCAATGCTAATCTTTTGTACTACGAACTAATTTTCTGGTCACGCAAACCATCGATCACGTATTTAAATTCATTTCTTTGCAGACGTTTTACACACGGAAGAAATAGTAGGTACATTGTACCAGTCAGTTTGATTGGATAAGGTTGGAATAAAAGTAATCGTTTCCTTGTAAATTCTACGCTAATTTTAAGTGTGAATGGATTACGAAATGTGTTGAAGAGTCGTTTAGGAATTAGTTGCTAGATTAACGATTGAATCATAACTTGGGCAGAGTTATGATTCAATCGTTAATCTCTTTCTATCTTTAGTTTTGAGACCAACTATCAGGATATGTGATATTCCCCAAGTTACAACGATTTCTTATATATACCGGCTAACTTTTTTTACCATTTGGACACAAACGCTATAAAAGGTGAACGAAGTAAAAGCCTATGGCTCAGAAAGCTGTTTCTTTTTCTTTCAAAAACCTAAAATGAAATTAACCTATCAAAAACTAGCTACTTATTTGAAGTAAACTTTTCACACTAAAACAAAAAAAAAATTAAAGTCAACACATAATATAAAATTTCAACTTATAGGCACCCAACACTCTACGCGCTGAATTATCAATGAAATTGAAATTGAATTTGTAAAACATGTACACTAGGGCCATGGGGTCCGAGTGCCCACTTGGTTTATCGAGATATCGCCAAGCGCTTAGTCGACTCTTCACGTGACCAGAGGGCTGGCCTGTTTCTTGGCCAAAGAATTAGCATCGCCATACAACGTGGCAATGCCGCCAGCCTTTTGGGCACTGTTCCTGTTGACAGCGATGCGGACGAATTTTTTGATGCCCTATGATTCTTTAGCTTAATTTTTTTTTTTTCTCATGTACATATGTATTATTAATAGATAAAATAAATAAATGTGATTAAGTAAATTGAAAAAAAAAATTTGTAAAAAAAAAGAAATTTCTATGCCAGAGGCTTCTAGTCCGTTCACCCTACCATACCCTGTTTTTCTGTTTTGTGGTATAATAATTATGATACACTAAGAAATAAAATAAAAAAAACAACAAAAAAATTTAGCTCTGACATTACAGGACATCATCATTCATCATTATTTCACCCGAAAGACGTCTACCGCTGGACATAGGCCTCCCCCAAGCACCTCCACTCCGACCAGTTCTGTGCTTTGTGTTCTTAGAGGACATGATATTTTAATATTACATCAGAAACATTTAAATAAGTGGACATAATTATGTAGGTACGGTATGAAACAATACGACAGTACCTTGTGTCAAATAAAAACGATGGCTCAGCAGATACATCAACCAAGGGTCACAAACAGCTAGGTCCGCAAAAAACGGCAATATACTGCCGCAGTACTAAATATACCCATAACATGTATATTAGTACGTGCTGTAACAATGTTACGCAGTGTTTCAGGCCCGAACAAAGGCATTCGATCCATTACCGGGACACTAAAAGCCTATTAGTGATAGGCAGGAACGTAGTTAACATAAAAGATTAATGTTTTTTAAATGAATGCCTGAAACCAGAAAGTGGTTAAATGCCTAGACAATTAAGGAAATTGGCAACTTAGTCTAAAGCAGAAGGAAGAAATGTCTAAAGTCCGTTTAAAGTTTCAGCGGAGAATTTCGCCTCAAAAACTCTCTAAAATATCGTGGAAGAGAAAACTTCACTTCAAAATCGGGGAAGACGCGAAAGTGTTTTATTTAACAAACGTTTTGTAAGAGATATTAGGAGTCAGCGCAAGTCACTGAATTTGAAAGTTGAGTGTAGGCCAGAAATGCGTGATTAAAATTATTAGCTTTTGCCGGCTTAGCTCGCGTGGAGGTCGGAAATCATCCTAAGGCATCGTACTACCGGGTTCAAAAGTATCTTAAGTCCGAACCCTCGTCATGGTTTACCTGTGTGCCGAATTTCATTGAATTCCGTTCTGCCGTTGAGGCGTGAAAAGGTAGCAGACAGGGTTACTTTCGCATTATAATGATAGTTATGAGCTCAGTTGTCACTAATGAGACACAATTACTTTTTCTATTGTGACCGAACTTAATACGTCTACCTAACAGATGAAGGGATATGATAGGTACACTGCAATGGACAAACGATTCACTAACAACATCGAATCATTAAAATAACTTGGAAACAGAACTGAAAGTAGATCATTTCTACAAGCTAAAAACGACCACAACCTCTAAACAGTTAAGTCTAATTCACAACAAACAGCCTGTCATTCAAAGTTTTCAGAACAACTAAACAGGAGCGTCAGTCAAAATATTTCAAAACATACTCCGTTCGCACACAAGATAAAGCGCAGGTTACACCGTGAGCTAAGCTAACTTAGCTTAGCTTACGAAGCAGTGACTCTGTGCTCTCAATATTTTTGTAAACACACCGCTAACTAAATAAAAACAAGCGAGCTAACAGAGCTGTGAGAGCATACTAATCCAGTCTATTCCAGCTTAGCTAATTGAACAACATTGGCATTTGTACATTTACTCCCGAATCGCTTCGCCAATATTTATTTATCTTCTTAGTGTATTAGATATGTGTATATCAGAAGGCATATTCCCGTAATTAAAACCGTTCAAAATCTAGTCGTAATCTCATCTCAGCGACAATCAATGTCAAAAACTTGTCTTAAAATTAAAGGTATTTTTGACAGATCGAAACTGAGATCAAACTGAACATTCTTAAAATGACGAGAATTGCCAAATATCTCAGCTGGCATAACTAAAAATAGTCCGCATAACAAGTTGCTACTACAGTAAAGCCGAGCTGGGTCAGTTTAGCTTGCGGTATGACCTGCGCTTCAAACATACCTACTAAAAATTCAGAGGCGAAACCCATGCATGGCTTTGCATTTTAAGGGTTGGTTGGACACCGCAACCATGGTTAAAGGGGATAGAACAAAATCCCATGCCTTTCCTAACCGAAGCCCCGTGAAATTACACCAAAATATATAAAAATTGGATATATTATGTGGTGTACTGAGATGGATGTTCCTACATTATATATCGATCTTGGGATATGGATGAAGTTGATTATAGTTAAGAGAATGTGGAATAAAACTCTTTCGTGATTGTTGAATTATATCTACAAGTTCTGTCCGTTTTATACCTAATCTGAATTCGCTGCTTATTTGCCAAAAATTTAAACAAATATGAGATTATGGAAAAATAAATTTAATTACTGCACAATAAAGTTCAGTTTACGCTACAGCTTCAAACCTTTTTATAACTTTTTCAATAGTGCTAAGTCACTCTGAAATCAACTAAATAACCTTAACTGTAAAGTTGATAATTGTTTAACTTAAAATAACATCAATTTGAAACATAAGTTTGAATATACTTTACGTTCGTTATGACGGCTGCGAACTAAGGCGACTATGGAGATCTTTTAGGTATATAAATAGGTAGGTAAATAAATAAAAGTTTTAGTAGGAACAATTTTTTTTTAGGTAGGTATAACTTAACAAAACCAACACCAAAATAGCTGCAAAAGTAAAATAATGTGGCTTGGTTATCACCGGTATTATAGATATGTATGTATATACGGAAACTTCCTACTCATTTACTCAGGTAGTATAAAAATATGAGGAGTATGTAAGGATCGTAACAGGTGGCGTTCTGTAGTTTCTGCCATGGTGAGAAGGCGTAAGTACCTTTGTATGTATGTTTTATAGAACCACCTGGTCTATGATCACCATGACAGCTGCAAAGATAAGACTGCCTTGGACTATGAAGGTCCTTTATTTGAACCTAAGTTGCACATAGGTAGACAGGTTTGCGTAAACTTTCTACTCATTTACTCAGGTAGTTTTTTATTTTTTTTCTTTTTTTATTGACAATGGGCTCACTCTTGACCTCAATCCAGCCCAGAGGCAGGGACCAGAGGGTAGTTAAAAAATATGAGACGTAACACAAACAAAGGATGGTGGCAGGTGTGGTTCGGTAATTTCTGCCTACGCCCATTGGAAGAGCGCGTATGTCTGACTTAGACTATGGAGGTTCTAAATAAACCTGAGTCGCAAACAAGTATAAGTACATCAGCAACTAACCTCAATCTATAAACAGGTGGTAAACAAATAGTACCTACCTAAAGCTAAAAAAAACATCGTCACTCCACATTTAAATAATAAAATTGCTACACAAATTCATCAAAACGTGTCAAAAGGAATCCCTTAAAAACATTTCTGAAGCGCTAGCTAATAAGCTATCGATATACCGTGTGATTTTTAATCAAAGGTTATGGCGAAAAAAATGTTCTTCACATTTTATATCGTACACATATTTATTACGCATTACCCAGTGAGACCGAAAGCAATCTAGTATCACGACAAATGACGAACACAGAGTTACCCTTAACATACATTTACGACTCTCCTTTAATAAAATGCCGACTTAATAAACTCCGCACACATGATTTTCTTACTTTCATCGCTTTCTCCAACTATATATTTTGGGGTCGGCTTTCAGTTTAACTGGATGCAGCTGAATACTAGTACTTTACATGGAGCGACTGCCTATCTGACTTCCGCAACTCAGTTCCTGGGTAACACGATACCTCTTGGTAAGACTGTTTGGGTAGTCAGAAGCCTGAAAGTCTTTTCAGGCTTCTGACTACCCGTAACGACTGTCGAAGATCTGGAATGACAGCCGGGTCCAACAGTTTAACGTGCTTTTCGAGGCACGAAATAGTCTCGGCAAGCGTAGCTTAATCTTAGAACGACCCAAGTGGCTGTTATTATTTAGCCACGAGCTCGCTTTACCTCTATTGTGACACAAATTCTAGTTTGAACTTAATTTAGCCTAACTGTCGCCTAATAGCCTACGACGGTAAATAAAGACGTTTTTCAGGACAATAATGCTTAAGGCTTGATAGGGTTGCCAGATTCCTTTTGTTTTCGAATAGGAGCCTGCCTTATCACTACCCAATCTTTCGTAAAAGGCCAATAAAAGAAATGCTGGGAAACAGTTACAGGGGAACTGATAATAGTTTAGACAGAATACAGGGGCTATAATTTCTCCGATATGGCGTTTAGAATCATGTACAGACGCCAGCACATCAAGCTACTACAATCTGTCAAATTTCTTTAATAGATTTTCAACTTTATCGCTAAAGTATTAAGGTTCAAGGTTGATTGGGAAAATTTGACAGATTCACCCGAATCTGTCAAATTTTCTCAACCATGAGTTAAGTACAGACACCAGCAGCTTGACCTGCTGGTGTCTGTACTTAACTCATGGTTACGGTTTGCGCGTTGTTGTTCCTGCCACCCTGTGTAGTTTGTCTTACTTTTCAATGTATTTCAAAATAATTATGTATTCATGAAATAAATCTGTCTATAATTTAAAGGAATTATTTTAATGGTAACCACAAAGTCCTTTAAAAGTTACCATTTAAAATATCTTGCAAATATAATGTACGTACCTACTATAACAGTATAATTATTCATCTTTTACAAAATCCTATATGGTTCTTGACAAAAAAATTATCGTAAAACTTTGAATTATTTTTAAACTAAACTAATAATAGTGGGGAAATTAATATGTTTAATAATACCACGTTTAATGTTGCATGTTATAGTTATATATATATTTTAATACGCATTCGGGGGACAACCCTAATTGCGTGAATATGTCTGTAGGTACCCCATAACTCAGTGGCCTCGCATTTTATCGCCTCATACGAGTTCATTCCTTTTAAAGGTTCGCCTTGTAAATGGAAATCCTTATATTTACGTTATATTCTGAAATGCTAGTGTAAACAAGCTTTATGTTAGGGACAGATGAAAAGCTATATTTTTTCCTTGTTATGTACTTTGTAAGATACATTTTATCGCTTTTGGTACACTGTTGATGTGAGATAGTATTTTAGTGCATACATTCTGGGTCACTTTCCAGAATGTATGGACTAAAGTCCTATATATTTTTTGTCTTGTATGACAGCATGACCGATAGGTACAAAAGTGGCTCATGACTTAGTAAAAAGTTAAGGCTGACATTAGGTTGTGCCAGATGTATAGGTACCTTAGTATCATGACTGATAAAAGTCACTTTGTGTGAGAAGGCAAAAAGGCAAATAAGGAAAAAAGATACAAGAAATGAGCTAGGAGCAATACAACAATTTCAGTCCTACATTCACTTTACGTAGCGAAGTGAAAATAGGAATATTAACATTGTAAATGTAGATTCTTTTCTAAATTATATAATATTATAAAATAATAACAAACAAACATACAAAAAAACAAATCGACAATATGTGATTTTTTGTATGTTTGTTTGTTACGCTTTCACTGTAAAACAACTGGACGGATTTGGATGAAATTTGGCACATGCGTAGATCGTGACCTGGAGAAGACTTTCATCCTGGATCACAGACGAAGTCGCGGGCAACAGCTAGTGCAAGATAACCAAGAACCCAACTAAAGTAAACAAATGGCCGAAACTAATACGCTTGTTTGGAGGATAAGTAATCACAACATCACGTAATTAATTTGAGGATGAAAATCTCTACGGGAAGCAAAAAGGTCACTTCTTCTATTGGAAATCACATAGCTGTAACAAAATATTCGCATAAATCGCAAACAAAACAAGTAACAATAACGCCGAAATGAAGTTTACTACCGTTGTTATTACAAGGTATTGGCACAGGAGTAGATAAAGTAACAGAGATCAAGGTTTGTACTGTTATACAAACGCGATGTGAAAGATTCGAAAATATAGCTGTGCTGCTGGAGAGTTTGTTGCGCCACTTCTTCCCAGCTAATTCTTGTAGCACTAGGAAATGGGCGGGCGTTTTTAGGGTCAATTTCATCTAATTTTGACGTTCAAAAATATTGTTCTGATTCTCAGCCTAATTTGAATAAATAAATTTTGATTTTGATGTCACAACTACATGACAATGGCTACGTCCTACGTGTGTTTGAAGCTTTACCAAAACTTACGTCCTAAGCAATCATAATAAGAATAGGATTGATCTTGTCATAAAGTTTAACGTTTCAGCTGTCAAACTTACTATGTATACTATTGAGACGGTATTCAATATTGGTTTAGAATGTCTCATCATATATTAATTCTGTGACTATATTAAAGTCGTTCCTGATGTCATTTAGGTAGCATGTGAATAAAGGCAAATAATGGTGATTATTAAAAAATAAACTTGTTATATTGGATTGGATTATGATTTGCATTGTATAGGCTTTTCGTACAATGAAAAGTCAACTTATATCGGAAATGCATAGCTTAATATGTCGTCGTGCACAGAAAAATAGGTACAAAGGTGATGTTTATTTCTAAAGAAATCTGTTTTAGCATACCTGCTAAAGGAAAGTTTGACTTTTATGACTTTTGTCGTAAACGTCGCGCACACAATACATGTTATAACTGAGTGCAGTGATGTACGTACCTAATTTTGCAGGATAACTACTACAGAGCTACTTGCCGCATGGTCTCTGCCGCATATCTACTCCGTGTCTGCGTTCCAAAAATAACTAAATAACAGCCAGTGTTTATTTTCTCGGAGCGAAGTTATCATAATATTGCTGAAACGATGAAAACAAAAGCCGAGCGCTTATTGTTATAGTCTACTATAAACTAAGGTGTGTATAAAGGTGTGTTTATAAGAGTTCTTAATATTAAGGCGTTTAGTGTTTACCCTAAAGGTTTTCCTGAGAAATTGCACTGGTTTTATATGGCTGATAAGGAGAGCGCGATTATGGGTTGTAAAGTATTTCAAATTGCTTTTCATTTCGCTAAGAGTACCTTTGAGTTGCAATATATCTCTACCCTTGTGATGCTATAAAAGTTTCTTCGCCCGGTGTTCTGTAGCATTTGCCAACCCCTATGGAAAAGGTTTTATGCGAGTATGTACGTTTACCATAAAAGTAGTGAACGATCTAAAAATATTTGACTGGTATTCCTATTATTCTGGCAAAAAAACCAGTAACACTATCTTCTTCTTCGTGTCGCTAGCACAGTTATACAAATTTTGTTGGCCTAAAACTTCTCCACATCCACGGTGTTATCGATGATGTTCACTTTGGCTGCATGTTTTGAGGCACAAAGGGCAGGATAGGAAGTGGAGTATAGTTTGTGACACAGCTCCACATTCAGCCCCTGCTGCAGTTTCAAGGTACCCAACTTTACGAGGTTCGATTTACACCTTACAATAAGACTGACTGTCGTCAACATCATAATATTTACGAACCGATGGATGTCCACTGCTAGACATTGGCCACCCCCAAGACAGGATTTGCCCTAACAACACGCTTGCCAGGTGGGTTGTCCCCAGTAGTAATGCTATAGAGAACTCTGCTATCCATATCATAGTCGCCTCTAATGATATCCACGAGAAGTAATAGGGTAGTGCCATTCTTGGCCAACACTGAACTATGATACAGAGACCTCTGACTTTGTTTTTGTGTTCCTTCTCTAAGTTGTCCGATAGGAACCACCGACTTTTCATCATCTGCCTAGCCTTTTCCCAACTATGTTGGGGGCGGCTTCCAGTCTAGCTGGATGCAGCTGAATATAGCAGTATTTTACATGGAGTGACTGGTAAACTAAACACCGACCTTATATATGTTGGTTCTATTCTATCTTTTGAAATATTTAACTGTCATTAGTACAATACCCAAAGTTTCGTGCATGTATCTACTAAAAATAAGTGTAAAATTTAAACATCACTGTTAACATCAACTGGACGGTTGAATGCCCCCCATAACACAGGATTTTCCTAGCATGGGTGTCATTAATATATCTGCTTGACCTCTGTTTTTATTTTAAGCACCATGTCTGTGTCTACATTGTACCACTATGATGACAAATAAATTTTATTATTTATTATTATATTTATTTTTGACGACAAAATGGACGGCCGGACGGTACGGAACTAGCTTATTTATCATTTAACACCCTGTAATCAAATGTTGACCTATTTAAATAAAGTAAGCATCGACGCAAGATAATTGTTTATCGAGTGATTGGCCAATTAAAAAACCATACAAATAAAATTGGAAAATTAAAGGTAAATATGCCTGACAGTGTATTGACTGACCTACATAGCCTGTGACTACATATTGAGCGGATAGGGGCAACGTTCTTCAATGAAAACATCATTACATTACATGAGGTTGTTGATCTGAGTTGTTTATTGGATGTGTATGGTTTCTGGTTTCGATTCGATTTTATTTTACCTTCCGTGTTCCACTTGGAAGTCCCTGAACCTTCTCCGAACCTAAGTGGAAAGACATAAGTTGAAGACGTAAAGTGTTGAACACCCTGCTGCCATTCCATCGACGTAGCCTCACTTCGATGGAATGGCAGCAGGGTGTGGATGTGGAGCTGTGTCACAAACCATACTCCACCTCCTCTCCTGCACTGTGATTCTGTAACCATCTCACCGTGAAAACTTAGGTGAAGTGAGCGTGGAGTGAGCTGTCTTTCCAAATAATGCTAGGGATTAACACTACTGACAACTCACATCAAGCTCACTTCACTTGAGTTTTCACGGTGAGATTTTTACAGAATCGACCGGCAGGCCTTTGTACTCCAAATCATGCAGCCAAAGTGACGTCTGCGCTTTCACCGATAACGACGTGGAAGTAGCGAAATTTTGAGGCAACAAAATTTAAACCAGCTACACGAAAAAGAAAAGAAGAAGATTTTACTTTCTGAATTACAAATGCTTTCTGCAGCCGCAGATTATCTGCAGATAAAAATTTAATTCAAGCAAGGCTGTTGGCAATTACGAATTTGCAGACAAAAACATATCTTTGTCGTTCTAGTACGAATAATAAAATAAAATGCTGCCACAATAAATATCTTACTAAACGATGAGAATTCAAAATCTATAAGATCTCTATGCTGATTTAATAAAACCACGAAGTAAATATACCAGACTAAGGGCTAACATTTAAATCGACATATTTCTTTTATTCGTGGAATAAAATTGACGTCTGACGGTTTTTGTATGGAAGGATTGTCAAAAGTGCAAAATTATTCCTCAGATAAAGTTATCTAGCGTTAGAAAAATCAACCCTGAAATAAACAAATCAAATAAAGCTGCACTGGCAAATAAAAACTATAAATAAACGGAACATGAAAAATATTTTTCAAAAGTTGTAGGTACTATCGTGTATAACATTATCCCTAAAAACATTCATAGTGCAGTGATGCCAAACATCAATAAAATTATCTAAAAAAAAAATCGGTACATAAATACAAATATATATAACCAAATTATACAATTAAATTTCTCAAATTCGTATCTCCTTAACAATTGTAAATGATATGCACAACTAAGCCAGCGGATATCCGCATTCATGCATAAATGATGCGAGGGCTTCGTCCATAAGTCCTGGCTTGGAGGGCAGAATCAATAAGTCATTTGGTTACCTGTGTGGTACCTGTACCAGTTTGTTTGTGTGGGAGAATGCGGCGAAAATGGTATACAACACTATGGAAAATTAAAAATATTTGAAGTTGTAAGTTATTTTTTACTCTGTCAAAAAACGAGGAGAGGAGTTCTTGGGTGCAGCAAACATAGCGTGAGACGCTGGAAAAAATGACGATTTAAAAAGGTAGTTGCGAAAGACGGTTTCGAACGGTGGAGAACTGATGATACTTGAGTTAGGACTATGTCTAGCAGTGGACTGTTACGCTGAGTTGATTGATCGTACCTTATTTTTTATTTAAAACAACAACGACAAAAAAGTAATAATACGAAAAACGACTGAAACTTGGACCATAATAGCGCACCCCTAGTCTGTCATGGTAACATACCTACGCCAAGAAAAACATGCATATTTTTGTGGTCAGTAAGTTTTCATTGAAAACTCTTCAAGACAATCGTATTTGAACTTTCTTGACAAAGCATACCAACTTAAAGTTATAAAATATTTCGTTTCTAATCGCCTAACCAGCTTAACAATAAGAAAGAAAGAAGAAGTAAGGAAATTGCATTTATTTGCGGCAAACATGACGCATAAAGAAGAACATAAACACACAAAAAAAAAAACAAGTTCGGGGTAAACATGCGTCATGCGTGCATATAATAACGAGCGAACATATCGACAAGTAACCGACCGCAATAACATTAGCACTTTACAATACACGGCTCTAATTACTTAGTAAATCCAATAAACAGTCCTAGCCAATTAATTGTAGGCCAATCAACACGCAAACTGAAAATTATCGGCTTTGTATGAGTAGCGATACAATGGGATATGAAACTGTTATGATACGTTCGATTGTACGTGTTTAATTCTTTTACCTATTGTGGTATAGTAATTTTATTTTTAGGTGCATCGTCTTCACATATAATTATATAATTAATGTATGCAAAATACTGTAAAACATTTTTAAAAGAGTAACGGTGGAGTTTCCTGCCATTCTTTTCCATACGAAAACTACCTTTTGGAAGGGGCGACTAGAATCAATTTTATTTTAATTTTAATTTTGACGTTCAAAAGTGCCTTTTATGTGCCTATTTGGAATAAATGATTTGACTTTGACTTTGTAAGTTGTACGAAGTAGCATGTTGAAAACTGGTTGTTTTTTTTTTTTTTGGGTGTTAATTTTTTGTAAGGGTTGGTAGGTACTTTACTTAGCTAATGAGAACTCGTCGTTTGGATGGTGTAGTATCCGGGACGTACGAAGCGACTTTTTTTTTTTTTGATACTGGATTATCATTGGGCAGTTGACTGGAGTGGTACTGGGCCGATCAGTGTGCCTACTCTCTAAGTCCGTCAACAAAGATACGGGCCCATCCGAAATTTATTAAAAACATCGGAATTACCCCCACTCCCAATAATTAACATTTTCGGACGGGCAAAAACACATCGGGAGTTAGAACTGTCAAATAGTGTTGTCATTCATTCTTAGTTCGGGTTCCAAAGTAGTCCTATGTCCGTAGGTGATACGGAGTAGGAAACGCCCGTAACTTTGGCCGAATCAACGGATTTTGTGTTTAGTGAGTAGACTCCTAGATGACAAATTTATTTATTTATTTATTCACACCAATAAGTACAACATCTTACAGTATTCCAAGACGATATTATACACACTTAATAAACTATTTATAAACTATACAAACATAAAATTCAACAATAAAAATAAAATAATAATAAATGGGTTAAAGAACCACCGATTGGGCACCATTAAACGCACGACGATATGGCGGCAGGCCAAGGCAAAGATGATGGAACGAGCTTGACTCCAAACGAAAGGACTTTGCAAAAGACAGAATTGTGTAAAAAGGGGAGAGGCCTTTGCCTTGCTGTGTGACAATACAAGCTAGTTAAATTTTCTGCCAAAGATCCAAGAATGACAGCCGCGACAAACAGCCTAACGAGCTTTCCGAGTCACGAGGGGTCTCGGTTTGCAAAGCCCATCCACGGCCCACCTGCGGCAAGCTTAGCTTAATTCATTTATTATATTAAAACCCATACACTATCATTCCAGGCTTACCTAATACAATAGTGTAAAATTAGACTTACAATTACCTATACAAGGTGATTTTTTAAAGACCAGCCAAATTTAAGGATGTGGTACAGACCATCAAACTGAACAACTTTCTCCGTGGGACCAACATCGTAATCGCGAATAAAAATTCAGCCGTCCCATACATTTAGGTCGAGTAGGTATTGAAGTTTTCTATGGGACAGTTGATAAAATTTTCGCGATTACGCTATTTGTCCCTTGGAGAAAGTTGTTCAGTTTGATGGTCTGTACCACATCCTTAAATTTGGCTGGTCTTTAAAAAATCACCTTGTATATTATTATTAACTAAGAGTAATTTTACAAAATGCGGCGGCCCGTGTGAATTCACACAGAGTACAGTTGAAGCAGTCAATCTGTTGTGACACCGTATTGAGTGTACGCAGCGGCGCGTGCTGCAGCAGCTTAACCTGATCGATCGACCCGTGCGGATGTTATTACTAAGCCACGAGCCCCTCCTCCCTACAAGTAAAGTTATGTATCGTAGAACATTCTATGCAATATGATACCCCCTCTTGCCCGAAACGGAGTAAACCTACTACAGAGCAGAAGATTTCACTATCGGACGTTTCGTAAAACAACTTCACACAGCAACTCAAACCGGATAGCACATGTAAGGTTTGTATCCAGTCCGTTCGAAGCACAAAGCTGGCTGTAAGCGCCCTCCTTGCGTGTCATGGCGATGTGTAAAGCACATTAGAGATCACGCACATTGCTTTATATGTATTGGTTTTGATAGAACAGCTTGTGAGTAGTCGTTACGAACTTCGCAAGGTATTATGGTATATATTAGACCGTATTTATTATATTGTATCTCGATTCACTCGTGCAAAGCGATGGCGAAGTAGATCGAACTTTAAGCTAAGAATTAACACTGGATGTATAAAATGGCGGTAGGTCAGGGGACATTCTGCAACTCCCCAATTTACTCTAGTAAGACTTGAGAAGATATATAAAACAACGGTTAGACCTGAGGGGCAATTCTCGTAATTTTAAGAACGTTCACAGTCTGATCTCAGTCTCAATCTGTCAAAAAATACTTCTAATTACCCTAAATTTTGACAGGTTTTTGACATTTGTTTGTCGCCGAAATGAGACTGCGAATAGATTTTGAACGTTTTAAATTACGAGAATACGCCTTCTGCTCTCTTGTATGGATCAGAATGTTGGGCCAAAAAAGGAATGAATAAAAGGTAATTATGCCATGCAGTTGAGCTGAGAATGCTAAAAGGGATGTGTGGTATTACGCGAATGGATAGAATAAGAAATGAGCTCATAAGAGGAAGTCTGAAAGTGCCACTGGTGGCTGAAAAATTGTGGGGAAATTAGTTGTTATGATATGAGCATGTAATGCGGAGGAGTGAGTAAAATGTGGTGAGTAAGTTTTAAGTATGAATGTTGGCTATAAGTGGTAGCCAAAAACTATTGATGTGACTGTGATTGATGATATGGCTAGAAAGATGGTGACTAAAAAGTGATGGCGATTAATAAGTGTATGAAAGAAAAAGACGTGTTGCATGAGAATGTTTTTTTTTAACGTTGCCCACGTTAAAAAAAACAACATTTAAAAAATACGAAGGAATACACACTAGGAATTTCTCCTGTATCGTGGGTGCGTTTACAAACATTTAAACTCACAAACAGCCAGACCCGGAACAACTACTTGTAGGTCATACAAATATTTGTTCCGTGCGGGAATTGAACCCGCGACACGCAGCGCAGCAGTCAATCGCTTAACCACTACGCCAACCGTGTCGACATGATAAGGTATTGATTATATGAATATTGGTATTAGTTTAACAAGGTTTTGTCCTAAAGGAAAAGTGACAGAAATAGCAATGTGATAGGTTAGAATTGATGGTTGGGACTGACTGGATGCAGAAAATGGAGAACCGGGTGTTATAGCGCATAGTTCATACAACCCGAATCTCTTCAAGGCGAGAGTGAATAGACTTCTTCTGGGCAAGCTCGTTCCACCGTAGATCTCATCCCTGCCTCTGGGCTGGATTGAGGACAAGAGTGAGCCCATTGTCAATAAAAAATAAAAATTGGGGGTGTCCTATGTCCAGTGGATTGCGATAAGCCGTGTTGATTTGAATTAGGCCTAATAAGACGCAAAGGTCTACCTGATACAAAGCTTTAATTGAGGTCAAGAGAACGAGGGGTTGCAGAACTAGGGGCGATTTCCAACAACAATACGCCAACCTAAGAAATGAAGTTGAAATGTCTCAAACTGTGGCTGTGACTTCAAGGACGTCCTATTCATTCTAGTAGGTATTCATGTTTATTTATATTAGTGCTTTTAATGTGTACAGTCACCAAAATAGATAAGGAACCAGGGTCGTCGGATATAGTTGAAGTTTAGTAAGAAACCGATGGATGTTTAAAAAAAAAATATTTTAGTAAATGAACTGTTTGTTTTCCGTTAATTAAATTAAATTTTATTCGATAACATCCATCGGTCTTTTTTAAAATGTTCTCAGATATAATTATACATTTTTAGCTCGTGTAGGAAATGTAGAACTTATGAAAATAGAATGTTCGTACACAGCACGATACATTTATGTATATACATATAGACACAGAAGGAATATATACAGAAGAAACTACACAACCACAATAATAATATTAATGGAAAACAGGAAAATACTGAATAAATTATCAGACGTATGTTACAGCCATGACAGAAAGTTGACAACTCAGCAGCGCTACTAGTGGCGTATTTCTGAACTAAGTACGTGGTAGGAGTGAATCCTGCAAATTCAACACTAATGTGATGTAACAAACTTTTGTAATTTTTTTATTATTACTTATTATTTTTTTTACAATTTTTTTTATATAATTAATTATAATGTAAAAGAGTGTCCATGCCAAGGAGTTTCTTACCCGTTCTTTTCTCTATAGAAAAACTACGCTACTACGCTTTGGAATGGGCCACTAGCTTCATATTTTCTGACTGACCGACTTCTTGATAATTCAAAAGTGCCTGTAAATGGTTGAATTTAAATAAATGCTTTGAGTTCGAGTTAGTGCTTCAATATCACTGTATCCGAATTATTGTTCGTAAGACAACCCCGTCAGCGTTGGCCACTTGGTAATCTTATTGAATAACCATTAGGCTTTGTCGTAGTTAGGAAAAAACTGACAGGTTTCGTTAAGTAGAATTAATTTTCAAGCCCAAATCTTCAACCTAAAACTATCCGCCGCGTAACAAATCAAAATGATTTAAACACTTCTAGTGCTGCTTTAAGTGAATTTGTAATGGGATATTTGAATAGGATTAACAATTCTGTTAACAAATCCTGTACGGACTGGGTTCCTCTTTGGTTGCATTTGATTTACATAGAAACCTCTGATTACACTGTGTGTTGTCTTGTTGGAATACGGCAGTCTGGATGTTAAACTGAATAAATGTTAAATACTGTACAGTCACGAGCACCAATATGTCAACACTTGGCAACTTTCAATTGCGATTTTTTCGTGAAATAACGAATGCAACGTTGAAATACGACACATTACATAAACCTATGGGTTCGAAAATGCTATGTTCGTAACAAAATAAAATTTCATTAAAAAATAAAGGAGTAAATCGCTTTTGAACAAAGCCGAGTGTGTACATACGTTTGCTCGTGACTGTACAGTTAATAGGGTTGTTACTTCTTGTTCAATAATTATGTAGATAATACTTTATCACTTTTTAAATAATCGGCTAAGCAGTCATTTGCAGAAGTAAAGTTTATTTTATTTATTAAAATCTCCCTTACAGGTATATACCTAATGCGACAGCGTGATCTTAAAATTAACTTACTTAAATATAATTTAAAACTATGAGTATCGTAAAAATCTAGTAGTACTAATAAAGACATTTAAAAATAATATAACTACTTTACTAAGTTCCCTACATAAAATAAAATAAAAACAAGAACATAATTAGCCTACTTTAATCTACACTATAAAATAAAAAGAACATCAGTATTTTTGCGAATTCACTCAAATGGGATGTAAATACATCGATCTTCACGTGAAGATCGTTAATAAGTTATGAAAATTAAGCGCGGCTTACGAGTTGTAAGTCGTAGGTTCGAACCCAAGTACGCTGATTATAGTACACACTGCTCTTGTAGTCACCATAACCAACAGCCAAAGATACTAATATCAGTTCAATTATTATAAATCACAAGATCTTTAACAGTTACTGAGAAAGCGCCAAAATTAGGTGTATCGCGGATGACTGAAGGTCATGGCACATTATACCGGCACCGCAACTGCGCAGCTGCAGCACGGCGTCGCGTCGAATTTAGACTACGGCTAGCTGCCAGCGCGCTAACTACGCGTTGTCCGCAAGGTGCAAGCTCGCAGTCCGCGCGGTGGCCACGAGGTGCAAGCTTGCTGTCACCGCGAACTCAATATTGTTATATGGCATTTATGATTGAACACGCCTAGGACTTGCACGTTTTCATAATGTCTCGGTTTACGTTGTGTCGTTTACGTATGGTTGACGTTTCGCTGCCGACTCGGAGTCGGCGCGTAATAAGCATGCCGTTGGCGCGCTGTGCGCACAAGGTCCGCTCGCTTGCAGCACGCGGGCTGCGAGTCGAGTTGTGTGGTAGCGGCAAGCGCGCTGACTGCCCGCCGTTGGCTTTTTCATATTGACATTATGAAATATATTATACTACACACGATTTAATGCTCTAAATTGAATGACAAGTTAATTGCTGGTTTGGAGCGGTGCTGTTGCGGTGCCGGTATAATGTGCCATGACCTTAAGGCCCTTTGTACACGGCACGGTTTCTTTACGGTACGGCACATAAATCGCGCCGTAGAAAAAAGTGGCTGTCAACAAGCTTCCATAGTGATCCATACAACACTTACGACCGTGCACACAAGTTTTTCAAGTCAAGAAAAACGTGTGTGCACAAAGGTCCTAAGGGTGCAATCAGGCCGCGGTCGATCGGTGTACCTACTTTAAAATGTGTCTTCCCATACATGTTTCAAAATATATCACAGTATCGTCGATCAACCGCTGTCTTTATGCATCCCATAGGGTTTCGCTGGCAGAGTTTGTACGAACCCTTACCTCACCCTTATGTAAAAAGCAAATACCTACTGCACAATGCCTCCATTTTCAATTAAACGCCTGTAAAACAATTGAAACGGAAATACGAAAATTAAATTCACAATCTTTAAAGGCTGTGTAATTGGTTTCCATCATTGAATCATGCTCAGACCATTGTAGCTTCAAATTCAATTTTGAACCATTTACGCAAACGTATTATCAATTTTGTTAACCAACTTTAATTTATACGAGACTGAACGGAAATTGACAAACCCTTCTGGTCGCAACCCTTCTCTGTGCTCATACACACGAACGACACGCGTCGACAGCAGAGACAACTGCACCAGTTGACAACATGCCGCTCGTATATTTGAGTACAGTAGTGCGATTCTGTAACCATCTCACCGTGAAAACTTAGATGAAGTGAGCGTGGAGTGAGCTGTCATTCCAAATAAAGCTAGGGATTGACACTACTGACAACTCACATCAAGCTCACTTCACTTGAGTTTTCACGGTGAGATTTTTACAGAATCGACCGCTCAAATACATGAGCGGCACGCTGACCTGCCGATCGATTCTGTAAAAATCTCACCGTGAAATGTTAAGGGAAAGTGAGCTTAGAGTGAGCTGTCAATTGTTTTAATCCCTAGCATTAGTTGGAATGACAGCTCACTCCACGTTCACTTCATCTAAGTTTTCACGGTGAGATGGTTACAGAATCGCACTGCTAACATTGTCGACGGGTGCAGTTGCCTCCGTCGTCAACACGTGTCGCTTGTGTGAATGCACAATAATGTAACAAACTGTAATGAAGTTGTTATCATATTCTACACCTTAAGGTACCTGTCTTACTGCCGGCGATTAACGAGAATCAAGTAGAGCTAGTAACTTAAATCGAGTTGGCGAGCAACTAGCAGCGAGTGTGCTACGGCCACGAGCGATTACTCGCTGGAATGCGTATGCACCAAGCGTGCGTCTATCAGCGAGTATTCTGCCCGAGCGTCGGTGAGCAGAATGAGTTCTCGCCAGTGCTGTAAACAGTCAGCGATTAGGTATATAAAAAAAAAGACAAAAAGAAAGATTAGAAAATCTCAATTAAAAATAAAAAACTTTTTTGAAAAAAAAAACGGCGACTTCCAAAAACGACACTAAAAAGTTTCGAAAGTCGGTGTCGTTGGGTTCGCATTTTCGTTGTTTGCCACCGACTTCCGAAATTAAAGTTATTTTTCACTTTGTAGTGTTGTTTTTGGAAGTCGGTTGTTTTTTGCAAAACAGTTTTTATTTTTCACTTTTAAGTTGTAATTTTTACCAGTAATTTTGGTTTAAAAACCAAACTACTGAACAGTTTTTAATGAAATTTCTATGGGACCTTTTGACCTTTCCAACAAAAAAAGAATTTTTCAAATCGGTTGGCAAGCGAGGGAGTTATGCGCGAACAAACATTAAAAAAAAATTAAAAAAGTACAAACATCCGAATTGAGAACCTCCTCCTTTTTTAGAAGTCTGATAAAAAAGTAATTTATTTATGAGTTTAATAAGTAGCTCGTTCGAACTTATTATTTTTATTTATTTAGATGTAACCTAGTTTGGAAGGCGCTGGTTTCGGTGATACAATGATTTCCATTTATAGTACAGGCACCACCGATACACGTGTTTCTGTAATGTTAATTTTTACTCGGATAATTGTTTTTGTGAAAATAAAATTTATTTAATTACATAATATTTTTTTTTTTTTATATCGAATCTACTGACAGAAAGCTGTATGGCGCGAACGTTGCCACAATAATAAAGGCCATTTAGGCCAAAACTTTTAAAACGTACGAAACTAACGGTTTCATCCGTTTTAGTTCCCTTTCTACCATGACAACCGATAAATGCAGCTGTTTACTTCAATACCCTACCAAGTTAGTCTCAATCAAAGTTGCTACTCATATCACACACAATGAAAGTCAATCATGAATTCATGACTGATTGCTCGACAGCTAGCAATCAGGAAGACTTCTTACTTTCTGATAGCAATCAATCAGTTGGAATTGATGTTCTTTTGTTTTGCCAGTCAATCGAAGACGTTGATGGGATAGGATGTGAAGATGATTGTGATTAATTGGAAGTAAAGTGGGTACTATGAGCGATGTGTTAATAAACAAAGTACTTTGAAATATGCACGATTATCAGATAATATGCAAAATATATTGCCCAGAGATGATACTAATAACAAGGTTAAATATGTTTTAATCTATCTATAAATAAATAAAAATGAATCACCGAAATGTATGTACGCGCATAAATTCCGATCAACTGCACCAAATTGGATAATTCTTTTTTTTGTGTTTGTTATTGTCAGGACAAGGTTTGTTTAGAAGAAAATTAAAAGAAAAAAAAATATAACATATGACGGTACGACGTTCGTCAGCTACTAATAAATAAAATAAAATATATTTTATTTATCCGCATATTAGTCGCAGATGGATTGTCGAATTCGCTGTTTTACATAACCGCTAGACGTTTTACAAAACAGCTCCATTATGTAAAACAGCTGAACGACGTTAAGTGATTTTCCATATTATTTTAATGAATATATTATTTTCAAATAATTTTAACAAACCATTGACATTATAAACAAACAAAATAAATCCAACAAAAGCAAATAAACCAGTGGAATATCTAAAATTAGGAATGCACTTTGAAGCAAGCTATGCATCAGTGATTCACTCTTCATTAAGATCACCTTAGCATCCTCGTCAACCAATAGTCCAGCAGAATTTATACTGTTTTGATTTAGCTAAGTTCCGAGTAACAAAAATAACGTGCGTCGCGTCTTTGGGAGAGAGTTGTTCTGAAACGAAACGAACACAGAAACGTCCCCGTTACAAGCGATAGCAAGGGGGTTTCGCTTGAAGTTTCATTTTGGTTTTTATGTGGCGGGACTTAGGGATTTTCAATAAATCTTGTTATATCATCACCACGATAGGCATCTCTTCCTTATTCTCTTGGGATTTAAAGATGTCCTAGATTTCTCGTTTACTCATATCAAGATTAATATTCTTAGCGAGACTAATTAACTACCATAATTATTAAATCCTCTCTGGTTTCTTGATTTTCCCAAGGGACATTCTTTATTTCGATACTTTTCTTTCGCGAGCATCGTTGCAAATCCTCCAACACAGTAATATAATCTTTTTTTTTCTTCGCCTGTAATTCTAACTGAGTTATCTTGTTTTGGAACTTGTTATTATATTTAGTCCAAAACGACAGATGTTTCTATGTTGTTATTTGTTAGTTGAATCACTTTAAGTTTGGCAGTGATTATTTTTAATTCGGTTTGATGGGTATTTATGAAGGACTGAAACGGCCCATTAATTTTTTTCTTAAATTGGTAACATTCCGAAGATAAATCTTCTTCCCTCAGCCTTTTATATCGTTGGGAAACGTAGTTTGGAGGCGAAATATCAGAGCCTATTTCACAAATGTTTCCGCCAGAAATAGATTTCAAACAACCTCAGGTCACCTGATGAATAACGCAGGTGAACGGTGGTGCCACGCATATGACAGGGTTGTCCTTATAGTGATGTGTATGTTCGCGCATGCACTGATTTTGTCAGAGCCGATTTCAGAAACTAGGATAGTTTTGTAAAACATAACGTAATGACAATCCAGCTGAACGTTGTTCAACTGTTTTACATAACGGAACTGTTTTGTAAAACTGCTAGCGGTTATGTAAAATAGCGGATACGACAGATATACTAAAATGATACATATTGTTTGTACAAAAGTTAAAAGGCTACAAAAATGTGTATAAACAAAATTATAAACCCTGTAACTGTCGTCATCATGTCTGTTAATGTCATTCTCTTAAGATACAGACCTCCTAGTTAAAGAACTACGTGTTCGGACAGATTTAAAGTTTTTACAAAAAAAAAAAACAAATGTCATTTATTCAAATTAGGCTGAGAATCAGCACTTTTGGAACGTCAAAATTACAAAAGACAGACCCCCAAAAACGCCCGCCCTTCACCACTTCCTAGTGCTATCGCTGGGAAGAAGAAGTGGCGCAACAAACTCCACAGCACTTACTTACGGATAATTTATCATTTCATTTATATTTTGTATTCAGGCAGTAAACCTAAATATAAAATTTAATTAAGCAATAGAATACGATGCCTGAAGACTGTAAAGATCTACGCAAAGCTTACGAAACTCGAAATACAATAGGCTTCCTTGTTTCAAACTTAGTTACACGCAGCGCTCCACTTCGACGTTACTAACTTCAACTTACATTTACCAAAACTTACCAGAAGTAAATAATTCAACCTGTTTTTGGATATAATTAGAAATAAGAGTACCTATTATTACGACGTACACATAATCAGCGTTTATTGTTCTAATAATGAGTGGACTAATATAATCTACCACACGGGCCCAGCGATATTTTTATTTTTTAAGTTAATATCATTGATTTGGAACTTAAAATAATTGCCAGAATTTAGTCATCATCAGTGAGTAGTATAAAAAAGAAAAGAATTAGGGATTGCGCTAAAAACGTTCCAAATTATTTCCTCAAAAAGGTAGCATAATGGGCCACACTCCACGTGTCTTCCCACTGCTGGGACACAGGCCTCCTCTCGGTGAGAGGCAGTGGGCCATAATCCACGGCGCCGGGCCAGTGCGGGTTGATAGATATCACATGACTTCAATTTTTTGGTTCTTGGATATGCTGGTTTCCTCACGATGTTTTCCTTCACCCTTTTGAAGGCAATGTTGTTGAAATTACTTACACAAAGTAAAGCTCCTGAGTTCGAACCCACTACCTACAACTCGTAAGTGCGCCACCAGTGCTCTCACCGTTATACGTAGGTAATTTAATTTAATTAATGGAAATGGCCAGTATAATTAATATTATTTTATTTTTAAATATACCAATAAAAAATCCTTCATTTTGAAATAAAAGAGTAAGGTATTTTTGTATGATTAGGGTAAATGTCCCAATAACACGTAACAACAAAAACTCACCTGTTTTGGCGTGCGTGCATGTGAGGGAAATGACACAAATGAGTGTCAACACTAAATTAGAGGTCTTCATATTGAACACTTTACACTTAAGTCACTCGCATTTTCACTATACACCACTATGTTTATCTGAAAAGAAGAAAATGTTGTTATTAGTTCATTTGTAAATCAAATTTTAGTTTCTTAGAAATAAAGAAAAGTTGTGTTTTTAGGGTTCCCTAGCCAAATGGCAAAAAACGGAACCCATATGGATTCGTCATGTCTGTCTGTCTGTCCGTCCGTCACAGCCACTTTTTTCTGAAACTATAAGAACTATACTGTTGAAACTTGGTAAGTAGATGTATTCTGTGAACCGCATTAAGATTTTCACACAAAAATAGAAAAAAAAAACAATACATTTTGGGGGTTTCCCATACTTAGAACTGAAACTCAAAAAAAAATTTTCATCAAGCCCTTACGCGTGGGGTATCTATGGATAGGTCTTCAAAAATGATATTGAGGTTTATAGTATAATTTTTTTCTAAACTGAATAGTTTACGCGAGAGACATTTCCAAAGTGGTAAAATGTAACTTCTAAAATAAGAGAATGATAAAACATACATACGTTACCATGTAAACTTCCGCCAAAAATTGGTTTGAACGAGATCTAGTAAGTAGTTTTTTTTTTAATACGTCATAAATCGTAAACCGCAATTTCCCTTTCATTCAATCAACTCAACGGAACCCTTCATGGGCGAGTCCGACTCGAACTTGGCCGCTTTTTTTAATTAACTGGCTATGTAAGTTGATAGTCAATTTGATGAAAAAATAATTACGACGGCTTTACAAAAAAAATGTTCCTAATTATTATTTACTTCTTGTTTATTAGAAACATTATTTTCAACTTAAATAGCCTGTAAACTTATTCTTTGACGGTTTTTGATGATGAAATGGTTATAACACAGCAAACTGACAGAGTACGTCAATTTTATCAACGATTAATTTTCCTGCGTGTATCTTTTCAAATTCGACCACACGGTTAGCGCAGTGGCTGAGCGATCGGACTGCTGCGCTGCGTGTCGCGGGTTCGATTCCCGCACAGAACAAATATTTATAAGTCCTACATGTATTTGTTCTGAGTCTGGGTGTTTTTCTATCTATAATATGTATGTATTTACAAAAAAAAAATATATATATAAATAAGTAGTTTATCAGCCATCTTGTTACCATAATACAAGCATTAGGTTGCTTATCTTGGGACTAGATGGCGCTGTGTGAAATGTCCAGGGATATTATTATTAAATTATAAAGGGAATGGGCTTTTTTATAAGATTTACTTTTAGAACGACGGCTGAGCAGCGCCGAGTAAAATCAATCAAGTTTGCATGAAAACAACTTTTGGTCAAAACAATAGAAATCGCACAGAATGAGGATAGGAGCCTTCTTGGTCTCGCTCAGGTCTTCCTTTTTTTATTGTTTTTACTAGGTATTTTGTTAGTTTAATGGCTTAATTTTTAATAGTCAGATAACTTTTAACTGAAGAATAATAATATTATGACAGTTTGACATATTTCCTATACAAAATCTATTAAACCCCTATATTTAATTTTATTCCTCAGATAAACGCTACTTGACTATTGCAAAACCAGCCCTTAATCCTACTAATATTATTGAAAAATGCGAAAAAGTTTGGATCGGCTCAGTTGGGTCGGGACCATAGTCAATATTCGAAAGAGTGTAGGAGTATAAGATCGGGACCGACCGAACCAAATCGTAGCAGGAAACGGCTGAACATTCGGCCGAAACGATACATTTACCACTTCGGAGTAGACCCCCTGGTTTTCTGCGACAGCTATCTATATAGAACTATCCAGAATGCAATAAATAACAACATTAAACCATTACGCCAAATCTCCAATAGAGAACAGCAATAATAAAAATTCTATTGACAGCAAATCAGACGTGACACACTTGATATCAGACTGAACGGCATAAGTGTCTCCATGTCACTCCATGTCGGAATTTATTTAATACTTTCACTCGATAAGGCCTACCGCAGAATGTAGAACAGCATTCCATCTCGTCAATATATGTCAGAACGATGACCTAAATCACAGAGACGGAGCTTTTGCCTTGTATTCATGACTCCGATTCTTGCTTTAAGACAAAAAGACTTTTGGTTTTGATTACTTTCGGCCCTAGTTTTGTGTATTTAGTACTACTTTGATACTTTGGCATAGTTTTTGTTTTATTAGTTCAATTGTTACCTTACAGCAGGTAGTTAGAATAATTAATAGGTAAGTAGATGTTCTTGTGATGATAAACAGGATTATTTTAAATTGGCTAGCAAAACCAAGCCGACGAGATATATCTAAATATGATAAAAAAAAATGATTTGATGATTATTTTTGCAGGGTCAGCAACCGCAGTTATTTGAAATATCAGTTTCCAACACTAACAGCGGTAGTTATCTCCCAAAAAAACATTAAATCTTTAAGAATAAATATCATCGTATTTAGATATCGATACCGAATGATAGAATGATACATAATAATATATTGTACAAAAACCTTCACGAAACTAACGATACGTATGATCGGGTCGTGGGCCTCGTTACATACCATCCTAGGTGATTATGTATAATATATAGATATGTGTCTATTTAAGTGCCGACAAGGGAAGAAGAAACCTGAATACCGGTAACCTTTAATATTAGGTCTATAAACGTATGACGACACTTCGAGTAAGAATTCATGTATACGAATCTGACCCCAATATGGCTGGAAAAAGGGTAATGATGATGAAACGCGAGGGCGATATGATACTAGCATACGTAATGTAGTTTACGACGTAAAAGAGTGCCCCATTTTATTGTCCACTATGTACTGACAAGCCATTTTCTTCACAATAAACCACAAAATTCTAACTCCAGTCTTGCTTTATCGTCACAAAAATCCACACACGAAAATAAAGCCTTTGTGAAACACGTATATAAACAGAGAGAAACAAGTACGAACGACCAGTTATTACGTATTGCTCACGCATTCGCGACCACAGCGAAGCTTTGTCAGACAAGGCCTCTTTTTATCTTCTCCTTTCAGTATCGAACGCCCTTTGTTTGGCGAGCCGCGGCAGCGATTTAGCAATTTTCCGGTGCCAAATAGACGTGTTATTAGCGCTCCTACCCTACTTTTATTTTTTACTAATGTCATATTATTACGACGAAGGCGAAGGCGTTTTGTACAAATTGAATTTTGTAAATGTGAAGAAAGGGTTAAATTTATTTTTTATTTGGGGAAATTGGTATTTGTGGGTGCAGAAGTTTCGTGAGTTTTATTTGGTATGTCGTGGGTGGTATACTGTTGTGTGAGGGGGAAATATCCTTTATCTTGTATGGAATACTTTAGTGAGTCATCGGAAATTCAATCTGATAGTTCTTTGGAAGTTTATTTCGAAATTGTCAACTTTTAAATCCTGAAGGATCAAACTGAGATCCGTGAGTAGTTTTTTGAAAACTTTTCTAAACAATATTTAGTAGATCGGTACTGACAAGCTTACTTTCGTGGCATTTTCACGCTTCTCGCGAGGTTCTGACGTCACAAAACGAAGAAATTCATATTTTAAACCTCAGTTCATAGGTTTATTAATCTAACCAGACGTTTACTGTCTTGTGAACTAATCTTATATATCTTTAGATAGTTCTTTGGAAGAAATCAATTTACATTCCATCGCCACTTAATCAGTTGTGTACTTTATTGAAATGTATTCTAAGTTGATTTTTGAGTGACCATTTGAAACAAAAAGGTCCTAATAAGTTTTTGGTTGCATTGGAATTTGAACTCTGTTCTGTATGATATTCACTTCGTTGTTCCATAACTTGAAAATGATCTTAAATTCTTAATTCAAATATGGGTTCACTTAGAAACTTGTGAACTAAGCCTCATTAGTCAAATAAAAACGTCACAAAGGACGGCCATCTTGTCACACAATTGAATTTAACAACGAACTTTAAAAAAATATACCCTTCTTTTGTATTTTCTATAGAATGAGCCCTTAGTTAATTAATTTTCTTTGTACATACCTATTATAAGTTGAGAGTATAAATTATAACTGAGAATCTCTAACTTTATTTTAAAAGGTGCCGCAGACAGGCGCGACGAGTTACTGGTTTAACAATTTCCATGAAGTTTTCACAGAGATTGTTCTAATAGAGTGGCGTCGCGCCTATCTGCGGGAGCCTTAAAAGGTCCGTTCCGGTCCGGTCCCTGCTTCGCACGGTTTTTGCAACTTTGCCAAAATATCTAGATTTCTTTTGGAACCATGAATCCAGCACATGATACTAGACCGCATAGCATCGAAATTTTTCGTCAGTTAAAAAAAACAATTTCATAGAAAATATTGCAATACCTATGCGGTCAAAATGTAAGGAACGGTAATATATTTTTTTAATAACCGACGCAAAATTTCGACGCTATGGGTTCTTAACTCATGTGCTGAATCCATGGTTACAGTTTGCGCGTCGATGTACCCTGTATGTGTTTTATTTCAATCTATACTAGAAAGTAATAAAGTTCAAGACATGGTCCGGGGCGAGAGGGAGTGGGAGGCAGTCACCTCCTTCTGCGAAGCAGTCATGCTAGCGAAGGAGGTGGCGGGGTGGACGAGGGAAAGGACCTCACGCCTCAGCCGCCGCGGAACACGCTCCGGGCGTCGGGAGCCGCGTGACGACTCCCAGACACCGTAGGCGCGGGCCTGCGGGCGGAGAGTAATGGTTAGCTCACCGCCCGATCAGGACTAAGCCCGTGCCGGACGGCGCGTATGTGTTCCACGTACGCCTCAAAGCGATGTCAGCATTAGTGACGGGGCCCGATAGGGCTGAAGCCTGCCAGGGTAGCGGGATCATCCGTAAGGGTTACCGCTGCCCTGGTACATAGGTAAAGGGCTAAGGAAGGAACACGGGTGGGTTATAGTCAGTAAGAGTCTGACACTCCCTTCTGCTCCACCCAGAGCGGGAGGGGTCATTTGATGATTTCCCATCCTGAAAAAAAAAAGCTGAAGACTTTGTGTGCTTAAAGGCGCTAATCTCTGGAACTATACCAGTCGAAATTGAAAAGTTCTTTTTGCATTTGATAGCCTTATTCTTGAGGTAGGTTAAAGGTTTATTAACATCAGGATATGAATCTTAGGAGCCGAGCGAAAACAAAAAAAGTCAAAGAGAACGCTTATCAAATTTTTTTAACGAAGTAATAACGCGGGCAGACGGTGCGATGCGACGAAAAATTTTACGCGACAGAAGCTAGTGTTTTATAAACTTTTAGCAGTTTATTTAATAAATAATTACAGCCACACAGGGCGATCGGTCAGGTTAAGCTACGCTTGCCGCGGTTGGTCTGTGGATGTGGACCATCTTTACATACCGAGACCCCTCCGTGCCTCGGAAAGCACGTTAAGCCGTTGGTCCCGGCTGTCATTCGTGGATCTTTGACAGTCGTTACGTGTAGTCAGAAGCCCGAAAGTCTGACAACCAGTCTTACCAAGGGGTATCGTATTACCCAGTAACTGGGTTGTGGAGGTCAGATAGGCAGTCGCTCCATGTAAAATACTGGTATTCAGCTGCATCCAGTTAGACTGGAAGCCGACCCCAACATAGTTGGGAAAAGGCTAGGCAGATGACTCGGGTTATGTTTTATAAATGATAAAAAATGACACAATTTTCAGCTTACTCATAAAATAAATGCGTGCTTTATTATTTTGTAACGGCAAAACTTTTAACAGGGTAAATAGTGTATATAACCTAACTAAGCACAGGGCCGTAATCCTCTATATTGATCGATCAGGTTAAGGAACGCTTGCAGCGGTTGGTCCGTGGATCAGTCACCCTTTTTTCATACCAAGACCCCTTCGTGACTCGGAAAGCACGTTAAGCCGTTGGACCAGGCTGTCATTCGTGGATCTTTGACAGTCGTTACCGTACGGGTCGTCAGAAGCCCGAAAATCTGACAACCAGTCTTACCAAGGGGTATCGCATTACCTAGTAACTGGGTTGTGGAGGTCAGATAGGCAGTCGCTCCATGTAAAATATTGGTATTCAGCTGCATCCGGTTGGACTGGAGGCCAACCCCAACATAGTTGGAAAAAGGCTAGGTTGGACAATGAACGAAACCGCGCGAAATTAACGCGAAATTGGCAGGATCACCTTAGGAATTGATGTGGTTTCGAAGTAAGGGATCGTTAAGTGGTCATAGTGAATTAGGGTCGACGTCAACACGAGCGCATTTTTCCCGCGACGATTACTTAACACAGAGAGTTGAAAATCCAGTGCGCGAAAAAATCCCGCCGCGATATTTTTCCGTTCGTAATACTCGTCTAAAAGCAGTTGCATGTACCTCGTTTGCGTTCATTATTGTTGTATTACGTCTGCATTACTTTTAACGTTATGGTAAATAAACAATTGTCTTTAATGGATGGAGCATTTCTGATGACCTTATTCTTATAGTTACCACCCCATTTTGACAAAGAAAGAAAGAAATAGTATTTATTGGGACTCGCACAGAAATACTACAAACTAAACTAAACACAATCATAGAAATATAAAATACAAACGTACACGGAATGGCATATTTAAATCGACGCGCAAACTTTAACCATGAATTCAGCACATCAGTCTAGGAGTACAAATGTTTTGTAGGTTACTATCTAAAAAAAAACTGTTTCATAAATGATGTACGGAACAGTACTTTTTTTTAACCCAACGAAAAATTTCAACACCATGATAATCATTTTCTGAAGAAAAAAAAACACGTTCTGCAAACCATGGTTACATTTTACGCGTCGATGTGCCCTGCCATCCTGTACCTATACATGATGATGCGACACTTAAAATTCAATGTCGCAGCGCTGGTATTCTGATACTGCTGTCGCACGCTGGCGGGTAGTATTAAAGAAAACTTACTAAACTTACTACGCATTCATGTGATACCTACTTCTTTGTTAATTTCCAAAATAACCTTCGATCAATAACAGTACTAGATTAAGGATCAGGAACAAAAATCAGTCGCTCAAGTGGCCACGTTTGCACACACGTAAACATCTACATTTCTTAGAAAAAGTTTAATAATATTAACAACTTCAGTTATTATAAACCTTAATGCTTAAACATAAAGTTTAATTACTATTGCAAAATATATTTAAAATGTCGCTTGAAAATAAAATCATTCTATTTTTAAATTTTCAGTCATTTATTCTAAAATGAAACTTAAAGTCTAAGTAATAAGGTTAAAATCATACTAATTTGAAATAAGACCACAAAAGTATTTGTAGTCTTAATTTTCGGGCCGTTTTTTGAAGCGCTTATCGAGAATCTAGTACTATTATTGATCGAAGAAAATAACGTATGCGTAATTGAGGTTGCTTTACCTATTTTGCCGCCAAAGTCTTTACCTATAACATAATTTCCTTTGTAAATATTCAAATGGATTTTATGGATGTTGAAAGCAATGGTGGCCCAGTGTAAATTATTTCATCACCACTGCTCTCAAAACGGTGAAGGAAAACATCGTGAGGAAACCGGCATGTCCTACAACCAAAAATTATAAGGCATGTGTCATCTTCCAACACGCTTGGGGCCGCGTGGTGGATTACGGCCCTCTCCCTCCAAACGAGGCCTGTGTCCAGCAGTGGGTACATTAGAACAACATATAGAAAGAAAATCAATAAAAAAAAAACAAATTCTATCACGACATCATTATCTGCCTAGCCTTTTCCCAACTATGTTGGGGTCAGCTTCCAGTCTAACCGAATGCAGCTGAATACCAGTATTTTACATGGAGTGACTGCTTATCTGACCTCCACACCCCGTACGACTGTCAAAGATCCACGAATGACAGCCGGGACCAACGGCTTAACGTGCTTTCTGAGGCACGGAGGGGTCGCGGTATTTAAAGATGGTCACCCATCCACAGACCAACCGCGGCAAGCGTAGCTTAACCTGACCGATCGACCTGTGCGGCTGTTATTATCACGACAAAATAACATAATTATTTTATATCAAATTTATCAATCCTGAAAATTTTACAAAACAGCCAGGAAAGCAAAATATTCCTTTATTACCAACCCGAAATGGTAATGACGTGCCACAAAAATATTCCATTTCACGATGCGTCATTATTAATAAAGGTGCATAATGCGACAACCAGAGAATAACGTAACGCAACGGAAATGAAACCGGTAATGATGACAGATACGCGGCAATGAATTGACAGAAACGTGGCAACGACTTGACATAAACATGGCAATGAATTGACAGTCCGGGCAGATGGTAACGACGTGGTTTTAATAAGATACTCTATGGGTTTTATTTTATGGGTGGAAAAATGCGTTTCACTTCGTGAAATTTTCGACATTACGTTAATGTGTACATTGTAGAGTTTTGAATGGAAATATTATGACATTTAGCGTCCAACACTTTGCGTTAGTCTACCTGCTGTTTTTAACGAATTATACGACGAAATTATACGACTTATTGGTGTCAGTTCTTCATTATATTTAGTGACATGGCAACATTGTCTGTCGGATATGTTCGGTGGTAAAACGCCATCTTTGTTGAATTTTGTGGTTCATTATTAAACGTTTGTTCATCAAGTAATGATGAGTGTATTAATTAATTACACCTACGAAAACAATAAATAACATTATTGGTTTCATGTAAAATGCGTTAAGCACTTTAAAGGGATGATCATTGGAGTAGGCGTGTTTTTAGTGAAGACTGCGAATCGGCAAACGTAAGGAAGGATGCCCTCAGGCTAGGTGGAGGGATGATCTTCGCAGAGTGGCTGATACTTAGCACCTGGATGATAGTTGCCGAGAACACAACTGAATGACGTTCAAGTGTAGAGGCCTATGTCCAGCAGTGGGCTGCTGTAGGCAGGTGATGATTATGTGCTTCATCACCTGCCTACAGCAGTCTTTATTTGTTAGGTAACTTAGTTGTTACGACATTCAAATAATTTCAGCATGATTTTTGTTGATTTTTGTTTGTTTGTTTTTGTTTGGTTTTTGTTTGTTATATTAGAATGTTTCTCATTTTAACGCATCTACTTATGTCAGCCGATCTATTCTGTAAACATCTCACCGTAAAAACTTAGGTGAAGTGAGCTTGAAATGAGCTGCAGTGCAATTCTGTAACCATCTCACGGTGAAAACTTAGGTGAAGTGATCTTAGAGTGAGCTGTCAATAGTGTCAATCCCTAGCATTATTTGGAATGACAGCTCACTCCACGCTCACTTCACCTAAGTTTTTACGGTAAGATGGTTACAGAATCGCACTGCAGTACTGCTATTCTGTAAAAGTCTCTCAGTGAAAACTTGGGTAAAGTGAGCTTGAAGTGAGCTATCATTTCACCTGATACTAGGGATTGATACTATTGATAGCTCACTTCACCAAATTTTCCCGGTGTCATTTCTAGAGAATCGGCTGTCAATTATGTCAATGCACAGCATCACGTGCAATAACAGCTCACCTACATTTTCACGGTGTGATTTTTACATAATAGCATTGCTAGACAATATTAAAACCCTCATATAAAAACAGTTTCCAATCTGATAGACATTCCACTTAAAAATAAACCAACAACATTTAAAATCCGCATTTTAACTTGAATTTACGGGCTCCCAACCGTTGAGATTACGTCAAAATTTCAACGGGGAAATATATTTGGAATTGTCGGTGGCGATACGGGGCCCCTTTCTCGGTACAACGGCACCTCGGACCGCGACAGTGGTGCCACCTTGACATTTCGTTTAGGCTTGGTATAAAACTACAAAAACATGTGTAGGGTTAAACCGTTGACGGCGACCGTGTGTGGGTGAAGAATGGGGTGCCGTGATTGTGAATTGTTGGATTTCTTTTATTGCGTTTGAGATTCGGTTATGTAGGGAATTTTTGTTAGAAGTAATACGGAGAAAAGGGAACTCAATGGAACTCCTGTCTGTCTGCCTGTCACATGCGCTTTTATAGTGAACAAGCTCGTGTTTCTGTCAGGATTTAGATATTTGTAGTTTGTTTTGTAGTTCATATTTTAGTGTTTTGGCTTTTTTCAACAACATTAATCTATTTCACAAACCAATATAATTATCAAGTTTTTTTTTACCTGATGATTATAACAAGTTTCTGGCAAATTGGAGTTTAATCCTCACTGTTTACTTTATATTTTTAAAACATCATCTATTATTTTAAAATAATTACATAATTTAAAAGCTAAAATATTAAGTATTAAAATAATAATAATATGTTAGTTAGTATGAGCGATTAAAAGGTCAAATGTGCGCTTTTATAATTTCTAACGTCCGTACAATGTACGGAGCATGTTATAACATGCTCGTTTCTCCATAAATTATATGGACGAATGTTATAACGTTATCGTGGATGGTAATTTAAAAGCGTCTTCATATATTTCCATACATTTTTTTCCCTGTGTTATTGTAATGCCGACGGATAATATTGTCACGTTAGTAATTAATAAAGCGTCCAAAGGCTAGAGAATCACCACAATTACAAATAGGTCAAATTTCGCATTTACAACAAATTCCGTAAAACAGCACATTCACCAAAAAACATTACAATGCAGGCCAAAAAAAAAACATCTTGAACACTGCCTATTTTAAAGCGTAGGTGAAAAAGCAAAAACAGCGCTGTAAACCAAAACGGTTGGCGCTTAAAGCGACTAGAAAACTGCGAACTATCTCTGCATTACGGTTGGAATCTCGCCATAACCGTCGGCCGCAGGTTTACCGTACGGTCCCAGTGTTATTGTAGTATTATTACTTTTCACGCTGGCATTTAAGGGTTACGAAGTGGCGAAGAATATTTTTATATTACGTGTCGAGTTTTAGAGCAGGCATGTCTTGTAGCGGCTTTCATATTATATACTATGTGTTGGGATTTGAATCGGATTTACTATGAAGAATGTGTTTTGTTTTTTAAAGATGGCTGTTTACTTTTACGAGTACAATGTTCTGGGTTTGTGCCTTTCTTTTCAGAGTATTTCTAGTCAGATAGGACACGTTGACCTCATCTAGCTTATTGTTTTATTTTATATTAAGACGTGTAGAAACGATTCCGATATCCTATTTACAGAATAAACAATTTCATATCAAAACAACCTACTTGTTAAATTATTACATTTCAATGGTCAGTCCTATTGAAATGTAGTAATTTATCAAGTAAGTTAGGTAGTAATTAGTTTTAGTAGTTTCGATACTATGCCGAAGACTAACCATGCATAAGTATAATCAGCCTATAATATTCCCACTGTCGGGACACTGGGCTCTTCTTGTGGGAAAGAGCGTAACCCACCACGCGGGTTCGGCGTCAAATTTCTTCGAAATTGAGAATCAGAATCAGAAATATTGATTTGCCAACAATATAGGTACACACGGCTACACGTCAAGCTATACAAAACCAGTTTGTCTTGGTCTCACTTTGTATGATATTTTCTCACAATGAACGGTCAGCTAATACTGGTTTTGCATAGCTTGATGTGTAGCCGTGTGTACAGGTTTGAGGTGATACAGAATACAATGTTTCCACTACATTCTACCTTACGACGTGCAAAAACATTAGTTAACATTACATTGACATTAAAATAGCAAGACATCAAAAATGAATAAGTACCTACACATAAATAAATTGTCACAATAAAAAATCATCACATTAAAAATTATGTAAACATTAGTTAACATTACATTGACATTAAAATAGCAAGACATCAAAAATGAATAAGTACCTACACATAAATAAATTGTCACAATAAAAATTCATCACATTAAAAATTATGTAAACATTAGTTAACATTACATTGACATTAAAATAGCAAGAGATCAAAAATGAATAAGTACCTACACATAAATAAATTGTCACAATAAAAATTCATCACATTAAAAATTATGTAAACATTAGTTAACATTACATTGACATTAAAATAGCAAGACATCAAAAATGAATAAGTACCTACACATAAATAAATTGTCACAATAAAAATTCATCACATTAAAAATTAACAAATTATTGCAAAAAGGTATTTAAAATGTCAATTACAAGAAAAAAAGTCAAAGTAGAGTTATAAATCTATGTCATTCAAGAAGTCATTTACAGAGTAGTAACATTTTTGTAATAGCAATTCAGTCAGTTTAGTTTTAAATATGCGTGTGGGGTGTTCTTTGAGATTATGTGAAATTTTATTATAAATGATTGGCCCCATCGCCACTATATTTTTTCTTATAGTACTGTATTATATTTTTTTGTATGTAATAAGAACTTGAACTTGTGACTGCAGTGCGATTCTGTAACCATCTCACCCTGAAAACTTAGGTGAAGTGAGCGTGGAGTGAGATCATCATCATCATCTGCCTAGCCTTTTCCCAACTACGTTGGGGTCGGCTTCCAGTCTAACCGGATGCAGCTGAATACCAGTATTTTACATGGAGCGACTGCCTATCTGACCTCCACAACCCAGTTACTGGGTAATACGATACCCCTTGGTAAGACTGGTTGTCAGACTTTCGGGCTTCTGACTACCCGTAACGACTGTCAAAGATCCACGAATGACAGCCGGGACCAACGGCTTAACGTGCTTTCCGAGGCACGGAGGGGTCTCGGTATGTAAAGATGGTCACCCATCCACAGACCAACCGCGGCAAGCGTAGCTTAACCTGACCATTCTAAATAATGCTAGGGATTGACACTACTGACAACTTACATCAAGCTCACTTCACTTGAGTTTTCATGGTGAGATTTTTACAGAATCGACCGGCAGGTTAGTCTTAATTCGAAGAAATTTGGCGCCGCAAAAACAGACCAATAAAGGCGACAAAAAACTTTCCACTTCGTAACGTGCCCCGAGAATATTTTCCTTTCATACATTAACTATCGCACGGAGACTCATTCACAGGTACTTGATGCTCCAAGTGTTATTATACTTTTATTGCCACCGCACCAGCATTAAGGGTTATGTTAAGGAAAGGAATTTTATTTTATGTAACGTGACACGTGCTGTCTTGGGACCGCGTGACGTGCGTGTAATGTGATTTTGATTGCTATTCTTTTTGTGATCGCTTTTAGATATAATTTCTATTATTTTGGCAAGGTTTTCCCTTTAGTTAGGTAGGTCCAGGTAGTTGTTTCGGGTCTGGCTGTTTGTGTTTGTGAGTTTAAATGTTTGTAAACGCACCCACGATAAAGGAGTAATTCCTAGGGTGGGGCAACGCTTAAAAAAAAACAGAAAAAAAAACAAAACAGTTGAGTTCTATTGTGCCATGCCTAGTTAGTAGGGTTCTATTGTAAGCTGATGATAATCGATTGGCTTGGTGGGTACTCTACCTTAATATTTGTTTGTCTATAATTGCAACTGTCCTCGGAAGGAGGACCAGAAGGACAGAGGAGTTGGTAGACCTAATAAACCATAGATAGACGATATCGCCCAAATTTCAGGCAAATTGGAAAAAACCAAACTAAATGGAAAATATTACATAGTGGGTATACACCCTGTATACAGAGGAGTTGGTAGACCTAATAAACCATAGATAGACGATATCGCCCAAATTTCAGGCAAATAGGAAAAAACCAAACTAAATGGAAAATATTACATAGTAGGTATACAACCTGTATACAGAGGAGTTGGTAGACCTAATAAACCATGGATAGACGATATCGCCCAAATTTCAGGCAAATAGGAAAAAACCAAACTAAATGGAAAATATTACATAGAAGGTATACACCCTGTATACAGAGGAGTTGGTAGACCTAATAAACCATAGATAGACGATATCGCCCAAATTTCAGGCAAATAGGAAAAAAACCAAACTAAATGGAAAATATTACATAGTAGGCATACAGGGTGGCAGGGACATCGACGCGCAAGCTGTAACCATGGATTCAGCACATGAGTTTAGACTACATAGCGTCGAAATATTTCGTCAGTTATCAAAAAAAAAACCTCTGTTTCATAGAAAAGTGTCGCGGTCAAAATGTATGGAACAGCAATATTTTTTTTTTTAATCGACGAAAAATATCTACGCTATGGGTCTAGACTCATGTTCTGAATCCAGGGTTACTGTTTGCGCGTCGATCTCCCTGCCTACCTGTATACTATGTAAGATATGGAAGAAATATAGGCTTAATTATTACTATATGGGTAGCGGGACCATCCGAAAGGGTTTACCGCTGCCCTGGAACATAAAGGGCTAAGGAAGGAACACGGGTGGGTTTTAGTCAGTAAAAGTCTGACACTCCCTTCTGCTCCACCCAGAGCGGGAGGAGTCATTTGATGATTTCCCATCTCCAAAAAAAAAAAATATTACTATATTATTATTATTATAGTTGCAGCGGAAATTCATGGACTGTTTCCATCGCCCACAATTCGTCATTATTCAGCTTTTTCACTTCGGCTGCAACTTCCTATAGATTGTTGTATTTTCGCTGTACCAGTACAAATAATTATTTGAATACTTGTTGATGAATAATTGTTTGCTACACCGGACGGCGCTGGCTGTCGCTGAAAACCAGCGCTGGGGCTCTGTCTTGCATAGGGTCGCATAATGCTGAGCGATAGCCGTTTTGCGTGGATGTGACGCACGTCAACCATTTTTTATTATTTTTTTCTTTATTTGTTTTTATGTTTTTTTTTTTTACGTCATGTTTGCCGCTAATAAACGTATTTTCTTTCTTTCTTTCTTTTTTCTATACCCAAGACTGGTTGTCAGACTTCCGGCCGTCTGACGACCCGTGACGACTGTCAAAGATCCAATAATGGCAGCCGGGACCAACGAATTAACGTACTTTCCGAGGCACGGAGGGTTTCGGTATGTAAAGATTGTCACCCATCCACGGACCGACTGCGGCAAGCGTAGCTTAACCTGATCGATCGACCCGTGCGGCTGTTATTACTTAGTCACGACAGTAATTAGGTAGATACTAATAATAATACAGTATTTCCCAATCACAGCAGCAACCAGCAAAATACGAAACAAATGAACTACGAAATGCACCTACCAGCCAATAATATTGCACGTAATGACGTGTAAGAATCGTCTCATTCGGCTCCCATGCACTGTAGAGCACAATTACATTTCTATTCATTAAAAGGCTTCCTCTGTGAAATGTGTTTCCCGTCGTAAATTAATTTTCCCAGATTCTACGCCATAAATGTACAATGCACCGGTTTAAATTTTACATTCGTTTGTGTGTGGCAGCTAGGATGGCGGGCTGTGGAGTTCATTTATTTTAAAAAACTCTAGAATATTATGAAATAGAAATAATATTTATTCGCATAAAACATAGTTTTAAACATATATAAATTTGATTTAAAAATACATTATAGGGCATGCATGTTTTGCTTATATCATAGTATGCTAATATTATAGGTTACATTATAAAATGTTTCCCATCAGCAAATTCTTTTATGCTGTAAAAATTAATAGTGTTTTAAACAATCTAAGATCTAAAGTTTTTAAATCACTTCGAATTTTATTATACACATGGCTAAACAGCTTTAAGGTTACCGAGACCTCTCCGTGCCTCGGAAAGCACGTTTAGCCGTTGGTCCCGGCTATTCGTGGATCTTTGACGTTCGTTACGGGGCGTCAGAAGCCCGAAAGTCTGACAACCAGTCTTACCAAGGGGTATCGTATTACCCAGTAACTGGGTTGTGGAGCTGCATACGGTTAGACTGGGAGCCGATCCCAACATAGTTGGGAAAAGGTTGATGATGATGTAATAATGAAAGGTTGTGAATATGGTCGTAAGTTGTAGGGCCTGAACACTGCGTGGTATAAACTTACCAAGGCGTCGATCTTGATAGAGGTTCGATACTATCTAAGCAGGGGTGGTGTGAATTTATATCCAACGCTCAAAGACTGTGCATGTCGGGTTTGTTACTATAATATTAAATCAACCGAGTTAAATGTAGAATTCGTTCTGTAACACTACACTGTTACGCCAGTCACCGAAAACACAAAAATCGCTTTTAATTCGCAACAAATTGTATTGTACTGAATTTTTGGGATGTTCTTAGAAAAGATACCAATAGTGTAAAACAAAGTTCTTACTGCGTGCCTGCGTGGTACTCGAAATTCCCGGACATCATCATCTTAAAAGTCATCCTATACAAAACATTTTAAAAGAGTAACGGTGGAGTTTCTTGCCCATTCTTCTCCATACGACAACTACCTTTTGGAAGGGGCGACTAGAATCAATTTTATTTTAATTTAAATTTTGACGTTCAAAAGTGCCTTTTATGTGCCTAATTGAAATAAATGATTTGACTTTGACTTTATACATTTTCAAGTATACAAATAATGGATTTCTTTTTCATTTTATTTCTGCCTGTGACTTCCATCCACGTGGAAGTCAAATATACTATAAAACATATCCTACGGAACTTGGCAATAATGTAGATGTGTATTAATGAAATATTTTTAAAAGCGGTAATTTTTTAAAGTACCTACCTACTGAGACGATTAGGTACATCGGATCAGTACCTACTTTAAAAAATTACCGCTTACAAAGAAATAAACAATTTCATGTCTTTGTAATATAAGTTTAGGGTGGAACCTCAGCTATCGCCAGTTTTAAAGCCCAAGCTGTGTTATTATAAAACCCCCTAATTGGACGCAGTATCGCGTTGCATGTCAGAACATCGTATTTCATAACAAGTGGACGTTTTTTAAGCACTCCAGAATCGCCACATACTTTCTTTGAAATGCGAAAACGTTAATTCGGTGCTAAGCAATTTAGATACGGTGGTAATGGGCATTGTTCCACGTATGGAAGTGGTATGGAGGAATGGAGAAATGTAACCAAATTTTAAAGCTTTTTTTACTCGACTATGAGGAATGGTTATACAAATAGGATGAATCAAAACAAAAGGACTAGGATCGTCACACTGTGGGTGCCTGAAGAAGGGCGTCGTCTACTTTTGATGACCGTAGTGTTTGTTTTAATAAAACTTTTAAAAATATTTCTTGGATTTCTCATCATCGTATCGTATGTAATGTCTCAGGAGTAGCTCGGAGTCTGGCAATAGGATCACCCCCTATTATATGGGACTGGCGAAATGGGTGTACCTACTATAGATACACAACATAATTGACGAAATGTGGGTGTACTATAGATACACAACATAACTGGCGAAATGTGGGTGTACTATAGATACACAACATAACTGGCGAAATGTGGGTGTACTATAGATACACAACATAACTGGCGAAATGTGGGTGTACTATAGATACACAACATAACTGGCGAAATGTGGGTGTACTATAGATACACAACATAACTGGCGAAATGTGGGTGTACTATAGATACACAACATAACTGGCGAAATGTGGGTGTACTATAGATACACCTCTGCCCAACCCTTCGAGGAAACCAGGTGTAATGTTATGTTATTATCAAACACCATTCTGCTTGAGGCATTAATTAGATAATGTTACGAAAGTTTTATGCAGAATATAACACGAAAAACATTACTCAACAAGCTCATAAAAATTATGTTATTTAAAGCTTAGAGCTGTCAATGCGCTCTATAAACATTTTATAGTACAAAACGCTTTTACCAACCCCAGTTTATGACAGCCAAAATGCTCTAAGTATCCACAAAAGAGGCATACCTTCCCGTTACTTAACTTTATTCTACGTAAAAAAGAAAAAAAACCGCAACACTTTTACCTCGTACAAGAAACACTGGAACACATTTCATAAAAGAAAGCAGAAAAAAAAAGAAAAAAAAATGTAACCGATTTCCTCTCAAACGTACCGCGGACGACGGAGAATTCAATTTCCTGTGAAAAAACTCAGAACGGACGGAAAATGAATCGAGTAAACCTTGTATTGACCGAGCGTTTTACATAAGATTAGTGTTTAATACCACGCCAAGCTTTATAAAGTCCTTTTGCTCCCCGCAAAGGGACTTTTTAAAGCTTGGGGTGGTATGATTACTGTTTATAAAACAGGTATCAAACAGTTTTAGGAACTTTATCTAGATAACTATATGTCACAGTATGATGGTTGAACAGTCTTACCAAGTGGTAAGACCGTATAGGCCGTAGGCGTATTCAGCGTTCCAGCGTTCTATGGCGTATTGGCATATTACCCAGTAACTGGGTTGTGGAGGTCAGGTAGGCAGTCGCTCCATGTAAAACATTGGTATTCAGCTGCATCCAGTTAGACTGGAAGCCAACCCTCGTTTGGAAAAGGCTGGGCAGATGATGATCTATGTAAAATATTATAAACAACCCTTCCGGAATAAAAACTCTAAATAATGATGGAAACAGCATAAACAACCATTTTAAAATTTAGAAGATCAATTTTTAAAGTGTTTTTTCCCGCTAATCTCCGAAACAGCTGGAAAGAGTTTGACGGGGCTTTCACTGACAAATAGCTGATGTTAAAAAGTTTTATTTTAGATAAATAACTAGGGTTCCGCGCAAAAAAATCTCATGAAATCCAATTTATTTTCAGGCATGCGTGGGAACGAAGTCGCGGGCACAGCTTAAAGACTAAGTAGACAGGTACGCTGCTTCCAAACTTTGCCAGAAAAAATGTCCCTAAAAGATAATGTACACCAACGTTTATGTACTGCACAAAAACATCCATAAAATTATAATCAAAAATTTAATTAAAATTTTAAATTCTTTCTTTTCTTTCTTTTTTTTTTTAAACATTGCCCCACACTAGGAATTTCTCCTGTGTCGTGGGTGCGTTTACAAACATTTAAACTCACATACATAAAAAGCCAGACCCGGAACAACTACTTGTAGGCCATACAAATATTTGTTCCGTGCGGGAATCGAACCTGCGACACGAAGCGCTCCAGTCAATCGCTTAACCACTGCGCCAACCGTGCCGTCAAATTGATTCTTTAATTAAAATTGTTTCTTTTTTACATTATTCTCACATATAGAAACAATAACAATAATGTACCCAGGATTTTGCAATAATATCTTGATTTAAAAGAGTGTCCGTGGAGCTTCTTGCTCGTTCTTCTCCATAGAGATCTACGTTTTGGAATGGGCAACCAGCTTCAACTTTCTGACTATCTGACCGACTATTTAGTTTTGACAATTCAAAAGTGCCTGTAAATGGTTTAATTGAAATAAATGATTTGAGTTTGAGTTCAAAGCGTCTCTGTTTAAAGCTTGCAAAGAATTTTAATTGAAACATAACTCAGGGATACCTTCGCTGCAGTCGCGTTTTAATTTAATTACATAAGTAATTTCATGCACCCGGCTCTCGAAAAGCTCTTATTAAGGGAGTTCGTCCGAAGTAGAACAATCATGACACAAGCAGCTTAGGCTTGCCCCATTTTAAATTCAAACTACGTATATATATAAATGCGAAGAAAATTTTGTCTATCTGTTACCTTATCACGCCTTCGCGGCTGAACGGATTTCGATGAAAACCTAGGTTAGGACATATGATACTTCTATCCCTGTAGTATCTTCCCGTAGGATTATTTTCGACTTCCACGCCGGCGAAGGTGTGGGCAAAAGCGAGTGAAATCATATCTGGCAAAATACAGGAAGAATTACCTACCCATTTACAGTAAGTGTGATGTAAAGATAAGACCTCTTTGAAGCTTTTCAAAAGACATTAACCCAGTGAATCGACACAGCTTAAAGAAGCAACGAGTCTGACGCATTACCTGCACGCGTCAGTTCGAATTAAGGCAGTATACACACTGATCACAGAGTTAATCTGTCCTGATAGTGTAACCCGCATGAATGCGTGCGAAGGCGTTGAGACGATTACGTATGCGTTGCCAATGAGCCGTGAGCACACCGGTTTTACATACGACAATGTAATCTCGACAATTTGTTAGATATACAACCTCCTTTAATGGTGTCAGTATTAGCGGTTCGAGAATAACACGTGTCGTGAGCCAGCGACAAGGCATATAGTTGTCTGGCAGTTTTGCTGAACTGAACCGATGACCTCATGAAGACAGATGAGGGGCAATTCTAGTAATTTTAAGACCATTCACAGTCTGATCTCAGTCTCAATCTGTCAAAAAATTGTTCTAATTTCCCTACATTTTGACAAGTTTTTGACATTTGTTTGTCGCTGAGATGAGACTGCGACTAGATTTTGAACGTTTTAAATTACGAGAATTGGCCTTCAGAAATCCGCTGGATACGAGAAGCACAGAACTGGTCGAAGTGGCGATCCTTGCGGGTGGCCTATGTCCAACTGAGTCTTTCTGGTGAAATGATGAATTGATGATGATGAATGACCTATTTAGCGCAGCCACACATTCCTGCATAATTATTCTTTTTAGAGGATTGTTTTGGAGTGGTAACCACGTACCGGAAGACGTAGCGTTGGAAGGCCTCCCCACAAGCGGGACTGACGACCTTGTAAAGGCCGCAGGAATCCGTTAATGCAGATAAGAATAGGATTTTATGGCAAGACTGGGGAAAATCTTTATTCCAATTATTCTTTTATGTTTTATCAAACTTAGTTCTTAAATCTTATTCCTAAGGAGTGGAATCGTCTACCTGAGTCTGCATTCCCGAGTTCATGCCACCCGAATCTCTTCTAGGCGAGAGTGAATAGGCTTCTTCTGGGCAAGCTCGTTCCACCGTAGATCTCATCCCTGCCTCTGGGCTGGATTGAGGTCAAGAGTGAGCCCATTGTCAATAAAATATATATATACATATATGGAAGAAAGAGCCTATCCGTTAGATATTTAAACTATAAACTCAATTATAATTTGGTTTGTAATCGGCTTTTATCGGAGTTAGTTGTTTGCGAGTAAAGCGATGCCATATATCTTGAAACTTGTGGAATAATCAGATTACCCGCTAACTGATTAATTACTTCCAAAAGCTTTAAAAGACACCCATTTGTACGTCTGGAGTTGAAAATAAATAGAGATAGTTTAGATTAAGATGAAGAATTAAGATTAATGTCTTTATTTTCAATACCACTAGATACTACTACAGACTAGATCACTAAGCCTCCGCTGTCCGTCCGTCTGTCTGTTAATGGGCTGTATCTCATGAACCGTAATAGGTAGACTATTCAGTTAACAGCCTACCTATTACAGTTCTCGATACAAGAAACGTGTTTTTTCGGCGTTTTTTGCCTTGTGGTACGAAACCCTTCTTCTTGTACGAGTCCCGACTCGCACTTAATAGGCACTATTACGGTTCATGAGATAAAGCCCGCTGACAATCCGACGGACGAACGGATGGACTGACAGCTGAGGCTTAGTAATGGGGTTCCGTTTGCACCCTCTGATTACGGAACCCTAAAAAGAGGCATTGAAACTTAAACAATAAACTACGGAACTGTAACAATAACCTACAGTAAAGACAAAGTACCAGGGCGTAATAACCCACAAGAAGTAATAGAAAATAGTGCATCATAAACACCAATCTATCAAAAAGTTCATGATTGAAATTCAAGCAACCGATGAATTTCATTATGGAACTTTTTACCACATAATGCCATGGTGTGGTGCTCTGATAAACGTGAGTGCATTACTGGTACATCGAAGTTTTATGATCCATGGGGAAATAGAGGGGGCTATTTATAGTCACGACCTGTGGTTGAATGGAATATTGGATTTTATTATTATAACGCTATTTTTTAGAGCCGTTGTTGTTCCCGGCTGTCATTCTTAGATCTTTGACGGATCTTGCTACGGGTTGTCAGAAGCCTGAAAGGCTGACAACCAATCTCGCGAAGGGGTATCGTGTTACCCGTGTGTTATAATAATATCCCTGGACATTTCACACAGCGCCATCTAGTCCCAAGCTAAGCAACCTAATGCTTGTAAATCTTGTGTGTTATCGTAGTACCTAGGTAGCAGAAGTCAGATAGACAGTCGCTCCATGTAAAATAAAGGTACTCAGCTGCATTCAGTTAGACTGGAAGCCGACCTGAAACGCAACGAATGTTGTTGAACCGGGAAAATGAAAAGTATGGCATCAAAAAACATAGGAAGCACGCAAGGGGGCTATGAAGATTAGTCAAGTATTTTGTCGAAGAGCCGTACAGTCTAAAATAAAAAATCGAAATCTGAATCCGTCGGTGGAAATCGGTTATCATGGTATGGGCATGTGATGCGGAGGATTGAGGAAAATATCGTGGGGAAAGTTTTGAGTGTGGAAAACGATGAATTAACTGTGTAAAAGATTGTTGGTTATTATAAGGATTGATGGTTAGAAAGGGGTGACTACCGAGATAACGATTAATAGAGGTGTGGAAGAAAAAGACATCTTGCTTCGACCCCAAATAAATTGGGATAATGGCAGAAGAATGATGCATGCTGAGATAGGCCTTTTGGCCTCGTATAGGACTTTCTGTTTCATTTTTTTCTTTGTTACTTAAAAAAAAATATATAATATGGATTTTTTATTTTTGATTGTGTTTAGTTTTATGATCTTCCTGTACGAGTCGCAATAAATACGTTTTCTTTCTTTCTTTTTTTAATAACGATAATGAGCTGTAACTTAAAAATACAAGTCAATAATAATTAAACAAATAATATAAAATTTCAACAAAGTCAAAGTCAAATCATTTATTTCAATTAGGCACATAAAAGGCACTTTTGAACGTCAAAATTTAAGTTAAAATAAAATTGATTCTAGTCGCCCCTTCCAAAAGGTAGTTTTCGTATGGAGAAGAATGGGCAAGAAACTCCACCGTTACTCTTTTAAAATGTTTTGCAATATTTTGCATACATTAATTATATAATTATATGTGAAGACGATGCACCTAAACATAAAATTACTATACCACAATAGGTAAAAGAATTAAAATGAATTAATGAAACCATGACATATAAATTGACTATGTGATAGGTACATAGTGCTCACATATTTACAAACATTAAAAAACAAAAACCAGTCTTGTGGGCACTTATCCCATTGACAGCCTTTTTCTTTATCTTTTTATTATATACTTGTATATAGAAAGAAAGAAGAAAGAAAATGCATTTATTTGCGGCAAACATGATGCATAAAAAAAAGAACATAAATAAACACACAAAAAAAAATAACAAGTTGGTTGGTAATATACTCGTACATTATATATGTGTTTCAGTGTTAGCTTGTAAAATAGTATTTAATATGTTGAGTACTAATAAAGACGTCAGTATGACATTTAAAAATAATATAAAATAGATAAATTACATCGGATACATACGAACATTTTCTTACATGTAATAAAATAGTAACAAAGTCAAAACTGTACATTGAATATTTTTGAAAGAAAGTGATTTATTCCAGAGGGGCAATTCTCGTTCCCTGAGGCGGCGACCAACCTGCCGGTTGAACGCGTCCCAAAGGGTCACGGCTGTCCGACTGATCCAAGGATACCGCACGGTCTCCGCTGAGGCAAGGACAAGGCAAGGCAATCCGGCAAGGACGCTCGCCGTCCTTGCCGGATTGCCGCCATGGAATCTGGAGGCCAAAGTCCTCTCCCACATATGGGAGTGGCGAGAGGAGGCAAAACTCCGGGGCGTAACACCGCTGCCGCGAGAAATCACGGTACAGCGGACAGAGCTGCGGGGGGTCTCATAGCGGCATAGAGAGTGCGATTGTCGCAACCCAGTGCTAGGCACGCCACAATAGCGGCGATAAGTCCCCTCTTTGAGGAGTGGCTAGAGCGGCGCCACGGCGCCCTCACCTTCTGCCTGACGCAGGTCCTCACCGGACACAGTTGTTTCGGAAGGTTCCTGTTCAGGATAAGGAAACACCAGGGTGTCACCACTGTGTGGATCGCCCGGAGGACACGGTGGAGCATACGGTGGAGGTCTGCCCGGCCTGGGCGGGGCACCGCCGTGTCCTCGTGGTGGCGATCGGTGGCGGCGATCTCTGCCCTGGTCCAGGCCATGGTACGGAGCGAGAGTGAATGGGAGGCCGTTACCTCCTTCTGCGAAGCAGTTATGCTCGCGAAGTAGGAGGCGGAGCGCGTGAGGGAGATGCAATTTCTGCGCCCTCACGCCCCTAGCCGCCGCAGGAGACGCCCTGGACGGGAGTCAACAGCCGACTCCCGGCCACCGTAGGCGCGGGCTTGCCGGTAAGGACCAGGCCCGGGTCGACGGCGCGTTGTGTTCCACGCGCGCCGCAATGAGATGTCAGCACGAACTGACGGGGTCCGCTAGGGCCGATGCCGCCAGGGCTGCGGGTTGTTCGAAAGAGATACCGTGGCCCCTGGCACAGGCAACTGAAGGAACTCGGGTGGGTTTTAGTCAGTAAAAGTCTGACACACCCTTCCGCTCAGCCCAGAGTGGGAGACGCCATTTGATGATTTCCCACCCCAAAAAAAAAAGGGGGCAATTCTCGTAACTTTAAGAACGTTCACAGTCGGATCTCAGTCTCAATCTGTCAAAAATACCTCTAATTTCCCTACATTTTTGACAAGTTTTTGACATTGTTTGTCGCCGAGATGAGATTGTGACTAGATTTTGAACGTTTTTAACTATGGGAATTGGCCTTCAGGTGTGGGTGGGTGGACGAGTCTGATGTCGAAAATACAGTTTTTAGAATATTTGTCTGTTTGGCTGGATGCATATTCCAATTTGGCGCAAAAACGGCTGAACGGATTTGGATGAAATTTAGTACACCTATAGCATCATAGTTTATAACCTGGATTAATATTAGGGTTCTTTGAGTCCCGGCAATAAGTTTCCATGGGATATTTTCCGACATCCACGCGGGCTGTGGCGTGCGGTTCATAAAGACAGAAAGACACTGCCTACCCTAGTTCTGATAATAGATCTAATATTATTTTATCAATAAACAAAACAACATAAAAATCTTAAATCATAAATCAGCTCCACCTATCGAGTGCCGGTGTTATCATTAAGATCGATACAGTTTACTGCACTAGCGCCACCTCGCCTATGCCACGGCAAAGACACAAACTATTCGTCTCTGAATATTTTGTATGTGTGCTCCGTGGAAACTTGTGGTCATGCGTATTTTTATGTGTGTGCGTTCCTATAGCTACGTGGGCTTTGCTGACACACAATGACAAAAATCACGCACACAACTGCATGAAAAGCCAGTGTCTTGTTCGAGTTGTCCTCTAAAGCTAACACGAAAAATTACGATCCTAACCGAACATTTCCGACGAAAGTTTGCTATGCAATGCGAATATTTTAAGAAGTAATATTGTTTCATTGAATTTTATATATTTAGATGGCCATAATTTTTTTGTCGTATTAATTTTCCTTTTTACTACGTAATTTCAATAGTCAATAGTAGCCATTATTGTTTGATGTGTGTTGTGTTTGTGACTTACGCTATCCGATATTTAGGATTTTAACATTGTGATTAGAGTAAAAAATGGATAATATTGTCTGTGAAAGTTGTTCAGATGGTGTGTGTATTGATAAAATAAAATATGACGCGTTTTCAAAACTATCTTTTAGTGAAAAAAAAAAACAAGTTATCGAGTTATGTCGTCCTACACCGGATTTGCAATTATTACAAACTAAAGGTATGTAAAGTCAATCGTAAATTCAATACAAAACAATATGATTCATATCATTGGCTGACAGGTTGCATACACAGTAATCGGTTATTTTGTTTCGTTTGTCTAGTATTTTCAAATAATAAAACCGTCTGGAACGACATCGGTTACGCTGATATTCATAATTTTCCTACCGCCGCCGCGAGAAAACATGAACAATCTGAAAAACACTTAGAATCTTCCCTTCCCTTAATTATGCAAAAAAAACATCAGATGTAACATAGTGCATTAAAAAAATTAGGGACTTTGAATCGTTTTTGGAATCATTCAGATCTAGGTTTGAATTAATTTTTGAAGGCGTAAAAATAATCACAGGGCCGCCAAAACAAAAACGTAATGTTGTGGACGCGAAAACCAATTTTAAGCGGATTTTTATTGAAATTATAGACAATATATCCATCGAATGTCGCGACCGATATAAAAATCTGAAAGAGTTAAAATTTTTTGGACTACTTTCATGCGAAAATTTCAATAAATATAATGACAATTTTCCGGTTGAATTAGTATCGCAATTCGTAAATGTTTATAAATTATACGACTTTAACTTAGACCGCCTTATCAATGAGCTCAAATGTGTTTATAAATCTGCCGAATTCAAAAACCTCAGTATTTACAAAATTATAGAACATTTTTACGAAAATAACATAAATACAGTTTTTCCGAAGTACTGCGTTTGGCAAAATTAATTGTTACAGTTCCCGCGAGCAGTGCTTCAACGTACACACACCTACTTAAGAAATACACAAGGCCAGCAACGACTTACAGATCTTTCCACGATTTCAATAGAAAAAAACCTTCTTACGGAAATAAAACGCCTTCCCAACTTTTACGATTCCATATTGCAGATATTCTTACAGAAAGATAGGCGTGTAGATTTAATATACAAATAAAACAATCCTATATACTTAGTATACTCACACCACCATCTTTTCAATGATTTTATTTAAATTTTGCAAATCACACAAAACATCAAACAAACGCGCTGAAAGGCCACTTCGAATATCCGTAAATTGATATGTCAATAAAATCAGTCAATCTATGGATATTTGAGTGGGCATTTGGCAATTACCTACATCATCAATCGACAAGACGACGAACCAAAACCAACGTGTAGTATTTTTGGTGAGTACAATTTTCTGCCTACCCTGTCATAAAACTGTGTGCACGCCACTGCACGCGGGTGAAGCCGCTGGCAAAAGCTAGTCAGCAATAATAATATGCACAAAATAAGCCAGAATAATGCCTGGTATTTTGTATAGACTATATTCATTGAAATAACTAAACTTTACGGTCAGATGCCTTCGTAACGTAATTAAAATTGTTCATATACTAACAGTTTGAGCCTTGTAGTGGGTAGAACTTTAACTAAGTACCTAGGTAGCTTATAAGCATCTCGATTTAGTTATGTACTAAACGGTTACGAGTACGCACACTTTTGCATTTGTTTGTATAGTTATTTATAGTAACTAGTGTAAATAGATAGTTGTGTTATAAATTGTTACGTATAATTATGTTAGTATAAGGGGCTTGTGGCTAAGTAATAACAACCGCGCGGGTCGATCGATTAGGTTAAGCTACGCTTGCGGCGATTGGTCCGTGGATGGGTGACCATCTTCACATACCAAGACCCCTTCGTGCCTCGGAAAGCACATTAGCCGTTGGTGGTCATTCGTGGATCTTTGACATTCGTTACGGGTCGTCAGTAAGTCTGACAACCAGTCTTACCAAGGGGTATCATTACCCAGTAACTGGGTTGTTTAGGTAAGATAGGCAGTCGCTCCATGTAAAATACTGATATTCAGCTGGATCCGGTTAGGCTGGAAGCTGACCCCAACATAGTTGGGAAAAGGCTAGGCAGATGATGAATTATGTTCGTATAAAAGACGTTTGTTGACATAAAGGATTTAAAATTGTAGATTATTATTTATTTGATAAATATGTTTGTTTAGATGACTGTCTCAAAGGCGTTTATTGAGAAAACCGAGTAAAAAAAATTGTGAAAGTAAATTTTATTTTTACATCGTACTGTACTTGCTACAAATAGAAAAACGCGAAAACAATAATCATTACATCTAACAACAAGCTCATATGTTAAACATACATGTTTTAAATAAAAACAAACAAACACAAACAAACATATCCCTCATTCAGACGCAGACGGGTAAAAAGTCAAAGAAAACAACAGCTGCCTTATAAAATATCCTTACAGAAAAATTGTTTCCCTAAAAGCTATGTATTCTACATTCTACAAATAAAACGTTTTAATAGAAACGACTTTAGATCCATTAAAACCGTTCCATAATTTCATCTGTCACGGCACTTCCCGTCGTTTCTTCAACTTCCAACATTTCCGTTCTTAAACTTCTTAAAGAAAAAAGTCAGCATATCTCTGCGAACTTTTTATACGTCCTACGCGGTTCAATAACTTTAGATCGATTTACATCAATCAAAAACTGGATTTTAGTCGGTTCCGGTAAGAGTAACTTTGGGTAAGTTGTGTTTGGTTTACGTATTATATTTCTAACAATCATTTACTTATAAGGCTAGCTGTGTGTAGCGGGATCGTCCGAAACGCTGCCCTGGAACATAAAGGGCTAAGGAAGGAACACGGGTGGGTTTTAGTCAGTAAGAGTCTGACACTCCCTTCTGCTCCACCCAGAGCGGGAGTCATTTGATGATTTCCCATCCTGAAAAAAAAAAAGGCTAGCTGTGTGGTAGACTAAGGTCTACCACACAGCTAGCCTTTTTTTCAGTTCTAGTTTTAATTCTAACTATGGTTAAGACCATAGTTAGAATTAAAACTAGAACTCTATAATCAGAAACAAAATGATCATACCGATTCTCTCTCTCTCTCTCTTTCTGTTACTGTTAACCTGCATCATCCCACTGCTGGGCAAAGGATTCTCCCCATGACTTCCAGCTCTTTCGATCCAGTGCTAAAGTAGACCACTGGTCGTTTGTTTTGTTTAGCTCGTCACGCCATCATCTACGGGGTCTGCCGCGATGCCTTCTAGCTGTGTTAGGGCTCCACGTGGTGCTTATTTTGGCCCACAGCTTATTGGGCATACGTCAGTCGTGGCCAGCCCAGTCCCACTTCAGAGGGGCAATTCTCGTAATTTTAAGAACGTTCACAGTTTGATCTCAGTCTCAATCTGTCAAAAAATACTTCTAATTTCCATACATTTTGACAAGTTTTTGACATTTGTTTGTCGCTGAGATGAGACTGCAACTAGATTTTGAACGTTTTAAATTACGAAAATTGGCCTTCTGATTAGTGGCTTTTTGAGCAACGTCAGTAATCTGTCTTTTGGAGCGCAGTGTTTTGTTGCAAATACGGTCTGTCAATTTGACGCCTAAAATACTGCGCTCCATTGCACGTTGGCAAACCTTGAGTTTGGACTTTTGAATGTTTGTCAAAGACCAAGTCTGGGATCCATAGGTCAGAATGGGAAGGATGCATCGTTATCTCACTCTCATCATCTGCCTAGCCTTTTCCCAACTATGTTGGGGTCGGCTTCCAGTCTAACCGGATGCAGCTGAATACCAGTATTTTACATGGAGCGACTGCCTATCTGACCTCCACAACCCAGTTACTGGGTAATACGATACCCTTTGGTAAGACTGGTTGTCAGACTTTCGGGCTTCTGACTTCCCGTAACGACTGTCAAAGATCCACGAATGACAGCCGGGACCAACGGCTTATCGTGCTTTCTCACTCTATAAAAAAAAATATTTTCTTGAAAATTATAACAACTTCTAACTTAGTCCCATCGAGATATCTTTTAGAGATGTATTTTACAGGTAGGTACTTAATGTTGTACCCATTATTCGAGATAAAAGCCTGAAAACTCCAATAAACATTAATAAATTGTCTCGTGTCATTGAGGATTATTTTTGACGCGACATTGGAGTAACGAGGTCTGCCCTTTGAAGGTGTAAATACAGGGTTGTTATAGGGTACCTATTTCTGCATTTATATTTTTTCAACAATTAAATCGTTTGATGGGTGAAGTGCTGTGTTGACGATAAATGGGGATGGGCAGTTTATTGAATTATATACACATAATAAGACATGAACAAAGTGCTTATATCATCATTATCAGACTCTAAGAAAGTGGAACGGACTTGTGTAAAGTACAATAAACACTATTCTAAGTTTTAACATCTAAGTTTTAAAATAATTATCACGTAATAAATTAAGTTACATTATAATTGCTGATTAGTCTTACAGGATAGATTGTAATTAATTATTAAGAACCTGGTTCTTTTTAATAAAAGATAAAAAAATACAACATGCTCCGGTGTTAACGCACACCACCAAATACGTTTACTAGAACTACAACTAACTAGAATAGTATGTTATTAACATAATAATTATACTGCATTTCTACTATTATGTGTAAAACATTGTTTATTGGTGAGAGAAAGTTGTGGTCACATTACAAATCTACGCACGCACACAGTCGCACACAGGGTCTAGAGTAGTAGGTATTTCGTCCATTTTGGTTTGTTTTGACATGTACATCGGAAGTGTGAAGGGTGACGACGTTTACGTGGCCCGTAGTTACAATTATTTTTGAGATTAAAAATTATCTACATTAATAATGACAGAAATCGATTCAGTAAACAATTCTGAACAAATTATTTCATAAGTTTACACATTGTATGTGTAAGAGGATGCAGCCAAAAGGGATAAAAACTTAGTCACCATTTTTTTTTTAATTTGTGGTTCAAATGTTACTGACATAATCGGGTAGAGGACACCTAAATAAAACAAAAAACGTTCAGAAACACGTAACGGGTGCCCAAAAGTGTCACGTTGCCAAATTTCATCGGGGTCCTAACTATGCCAGCTTCCATAGAATTTTTTGGAACGAAGTTCCTTATCGCGCGTTGCGAAAGGGGGCTAGACGGAAAAAATTAAGACCAAAAGTTGTAACGACACTTTTTGCTATAGTTGTAAGCCGTGCGGCGTGCGCGTGTTTCTCTCTCTCTCTCTCTCTCTTATAGAAAGCAAGCCAATTTTTTTGTCTGCGTTTTTTTATTTGTTAATAATAAAAAAAATATTATTATAACTTTAAAAAAATAAAATTTTATTACAATTCCTTCACTAATTAATCGAAAGGAACTTCGTCCCATCCGGGTGTCCCTTGACACCTCTCAAGTTTTTTTTTATTTTTTTTTTTGATGGTCGTACTCTCATGTTGGTGAATAAATTAAGATCTAAAGAGTACTTCAGGGCGATAAGTACCTTAGTTTATGCTCAGCTTGTCAAACAACGAAATAAGAGACAAAAGCGAAATAAATTAGTGATATATTCTTGAAACTTTTCCCTAATAGGAGTGAAATTCACGTTGACTGAAATTATTTTGAAAACATTGGTGTAAGTATAACATACCCCTGTTTTCCGCGGAGTGATAAGCAGAAGTGTAAAATATACTCACATTTCGGCTCTTATATTTAAGCCTCATGTATGTGTATGGCAATGCTGCATCCGGTTAGACTGGAAGCCGACCCCAATATAGTTGGGAAAAGGCTAGGCAGAAGATGATGATGATGATGCATGTGTATGGCAATAATCTTGCATATAAAAATCAATTGCCGTTCATTAGTCTCGCAAAAACTTGAAAATGTTCGACTGATTGTAATGAAACTCTGGTATGTGGTTATGAGCGCACCGGAGAAGATTCCTAACAAAAACAAAAAAAACTTGAGAGGTGTCAAGGGACACCCGGATGGAACGAAGTATAACTGACTTGCTTTCTATAAGAGAGAGAGAGAGAGACAGAGAAACACGCGCACGCCGCACGGCTTACAACTATAGCAAAAAGTGTCGTTCCAACTTTTGGTCTTAATTTTTTCCGTCTAGCCCCCTTTCGCAACGCGCGATAAGGAACTTCGTTCCAAAAATAAAAAACGGACATTAGCTAGTCACAAATAAAATTACTGACAAATGATAATTCAGTTCATTCAGTTCACGATCAAGATCATTTCGTACTTATAAAAAATGAGAGTCTAGCGAAACATTTGTACAAGAATATAGCTGCCGTTAGCTGGCAGCCTGCCACACTATAGTGCGACTTTATCAATTTTTAACCCGCAGTATTCATGCCAAAAGGGCAGTTTCAAGCATAAGCTTAAAACTATCTAGTTTCGAAATGGTCAGCAAAGTTAAATAAGAGCCAAATACTCTGGAAACAAAACACTGTTGTGCCTGCTTGATAAAATTACGTTTAGTGCGGAATCACAGTTGCGTTTGGCAACCACTTTTGGTCGTATTCGCAAATATGCAGGCACTTCACATTCGTAAAGTCAAAGTCAAATCATTTATTTCAAATAGGCACATAAAAGGCATTTATGAACGACAAAATTTAAATTAGAATAAAATTGATTCTTGTCGCCCCTTCTAAAAGGTAGTTTTCGTATGGAGAAGAATGGGCAAGAAACTCCACCGTTACTCTTTTAAAATGTTTTACAATATTTTGCATACATTAATTATTACGTAGCAACAAGAGGGCCTGCTAATTGCGTAACACACTATCAGTAGCAATGGGTTTAATTTTGACTGTTCAACATCATACATTGCGTTATTTACGTGTTGAGCAGACAATTTTTTCTAAATTATGAATCAATGGATTAGCAATTTGCTTCAAAATGATTCAGATTACGATAATAATAATAATAATAATAATTTATTTGGAACACAACCATAAATTACAATGTCTTAATAGCTAGAACACGGACAGTTAATTTTACATGAGTGCATAGCCAGCTGTCTCCCAAACTAGGCAAAAGCCTGTATCTTGGGAGGCAGTATATTAGAAAATAGGTATACATTTATTGATTCATAGCCCGTGCAAGACGGCGTGAACTTTAAAAAAAAAACAAAAAAAATGAGTAAAAAATATTCAAGACAAACTAAATTACAAATAAGTTTAATATGAAATTTTAAATAGGTAGAATTGCCATTTATCAACTTGCATAGTAGGTACGTGTATGCATGTCAACGTGTGGGGGTGTGTGTGTGTGTGTAAGAATGTGATGGTGTATTTGTATGTGTGTGATGGTGTGTTGGGGTGTGCCAGCATGTGTACAGATGGATGGAGGATTTTAGTTTAGGAGTGACTCTGTATCAGCATAGTCCAAAGTAAATAACCAAGCCTTCAACTTACTTTTACAATCCTGTCCGTTTAAAGTATGGATTTTAAGAGTTTTGTTTATTTTATTGTAAAGTCTAGTGCTTACGAAAAGATATTGTCTACGAGCAAAAGCGGTGCTGTGAGGTTCTGAGCGAAATACTATGTCAGCCCGTCGTTTCGTGGTGGTAACAAGAGGACTACGATGTTTCCTTAGTATAGTATGAAGCACAAATAGTTTCCGAACAGTTAATACTTCACTATCTAAATATAGTTGAGTTGTTGGGTACCTATACGGTTTATAATACATAACTTTCAGAACCGCTCTTTGTGTTCTTTCAAGCTTTAGAAGTGAAGTTTTATCAGCTCCCCCCCAACAGACTATACAGTAAGAAAGTAGAGACTGGCACAGAGCGTAGTATACTAGCTTAAGAGTTGAGACGTCAGCAGATAGCCTCAAATTTCTAAATATATAGATAAGCACCCTTAATCTTTTGACTAAGTAATCAATTTGCATATGCCAGTTTAGAAAGTTATCTATATAGACGCCCAAGTAACGGATGCAGGTGGATACACAGAGAGGGGGACAGGAACAATTGGAAGAAGGGTTTAAGCAAGAATGAACTTTGACATTAATAGGGTCTTTTGGTTGGGAAGATTGGGAAACTGAGAAGGGTATAATTTTGGATTTCTCTGCATTTAATGTTAACAGGTTTTTTGAGAGCCAATCATTAACGATATTGAGATCTGTCTCTGCTAATTTTGCAACTTCATTCCAGGTATCTCCATGAATCAGTAAAACTGTGTCATCGGCATATGCAAAGACAGAGCAATTTTTAAGGGAAAGGAGGCAGAGGTCATTTATATAAATGAGAAATAATGTAGGGCCGAGAATGCTCCCTTGGGGTACTCCATATTCTATTTTAGCCTCTTTACTAATGAAATTGTCTATCCTTACATGCTGAGAGCGATCTTGAAGATAGCTCTCAAATAGCCTCAACGCATGCCCACGAATCCCGATATTATTCATCTTCGCCAAAAGTGTAGGAACAGAAACTGTGTCAAATGCCTTGCTCAAATCCAGGAATATACCAAGGCATTTTATTTTACTATTTAGGTGCTTAGTCACAGCATCAGTGAGAGCAGACACAGCATCCTCAGTGGAAATTCCTGGGCGAAAACCATATTGATTGTGCGCTAGGATATTATTTGCATTCAAGAATTTGACCAGGCGACTATTCAAAAGTTTCTCTAATATCTTAGAGATTGCCGGGAGTACAGAAATAGGCCGGTAGTTATTAACGCAGCCTCTGTCTCCACTCTTATAGATAGGGTGGACTACTGCTTTTTTAAGAGCATCGGGAAAGACTCCGGTATTAAATGAAATATTACAAATATGAACCATAAGCGGGGCCAAGACATGGCGGGACACCTTGAGTACTCTACTCGATACAGAGTCTATTCCAACTGAACAATCATTTCGCAGATTAAGAATAATTGAATCAATTTCCTGGATATCCGTATCAAATAGGGCAATGGAATTGATATAGTTCTTTGGAGTTATAAATTGCATGCAATCCATCGATGAAGATGTTTTTATTTTTGTTGCTAATTTTTTTCCCACATTTACGAAGAAATTATTTATAAAACGATTTATCGATTGATCGTGTGTTATGCAATTAGGGTGCCGATTGCGCTAAACAAGTGACAGTCGCTTTCAAAACTTTTCGTATTACTACATTTTTAACAGCATTAACAAAAGGTTTTCGGTGGCTTAGCACAAGAAAAAGCGAAAGCGAGGCGGAAGCGAGAGCTTGTGAAGTGTAGTTTTATAGTAAAAATATTGTTGCGCGCCACAATTAATGCCTGGTACATGGTGACATTAGTTAGGTACCACTAGTGCCATCTAGTATACAGTAGCAGAACTAATAGAGTCAAGATCCTTCTAGAAATTTCTATGCTAGAACTTTCTAGAACTAACGACATCTGGTCAGTCGGGGCCGGATGTACTCGAACTTTCTAATAAGGCCACAACAGAGATAGAGTTGGATCAGCGATACAAGCGAAAGCGATCTTCAAGTGCGACTCAAGTGCAATTGTGTTATAAAATTAGTGTGTTTGAGTTGTTATTAGTGTTGTTTAAATAAAGTGTATTTTTTGGTAATTTATATCGGCAGTTTTAATTGTCACGAACCCCGAAGCTCGTAACAATATGTATGTTTAGGTTAAGGTATTGATCTATGGGCCTGCGTTGCCTAAAATAAATAAATAATAACAAGCATAATCAGCCTATAATGTTCCCACGACTGGGACAAAGGCCCCTCTCGGTGAGAGAGGTTGAACCGTAATCCACCACGCGGGCCCAGTGCGGGTTGGTAGATGTCACATGTCCTCGATTTTTTGTTTCTAGAACATGGTGGTAGGTTATGAAATAATTTACAAAAAGTAAAGCGCCTGTCTGGGTTTGAACCTACAACTCGTAATTCGCGGCCGTTGTCACTGGGCCACCCCTGCTCATACGCTTCGGTAGCTTATGTCAACCCAATTTGACTTTTCCAACATCGTTTTCGCTAATATAATATTATGTCACAATGGGACTGCCGCGCTTTTGCAGTGCATCGGGGATGTTCGCGGAGAATGGCGTGCCAGATTTTTACGCACTGATGCGGACACGGATAGCATCCTTGATGCGGCGAGTGCGCGACAGCTCCGACAGCTCCGACAGCTTGGTGGCTATAGTAGCCGACAAGATACATAGACAGTCCAATGATGTGGCAATGGATGACCACTCATCGTGCGTCATTCCAATATTTAAAATAAGTTGTTTTGTGGCGGTACAAAGTTCGCCGGGTCAGCAAGTTTGATAATAAAAAGTCAGATTATCTGCAACTGGGTAGAATGGTTCTGGAGTGGCGACCGCGTACCGAAAGCCGTAGCGTTGGAAGGCTTCCCACAAGGTGGACCTACGACCTTGTGAACGCCGCAGGAACCCGTTGGATGCATGAAGCACAGAACCGGTCGAAGTGGAGGTGCTTGGGGGAGGCCTATATCCAGCAGTGGACGTCTTTCGGCTGAAATGATGATGATGGGTAGTATGGAAGGCTATGTGGAACATCTACCAACATCGATATTCCTTTTATAAAAAAAAGATTAAATAAAAACTGTGAAGTCTGATGTAAGAAATTAGCAGGAACGTGTGCCTCACGGCTGCGCCAAAAAGGCCCAGCTCAGCAAAAATGCAAGACAACTAGTGCCTGACGCTGGTTTTCAACTGGACCTGATATGTGAGTTGACGGATGTAAATCAGTTTTATACTGCAACGTGACGTGTGTATGCATACTTAAATATATTAATAAAAAAAAGTGCGAGATATACTCCCACAAGTAACGTGAAACCTACTCTTTCTTCCATAATAACCAGCACCACATTTTTACACCTAAAAAAATACGAACACACAAAAAAGCATTAATTAAAAAGCTTTCTTCCATTCTTAACATCGCTTTACCCTTCCAGCATTCCCCACTTCATTGTAATTTATGTACCGGCGCGAAGTTAACTTCGCAAAGAAAAGTGTTACACAAAAAAAATATGGCGATATAAGAAAATTATTATTTTTACGAGAAAAACCACTTCAGATTCAGCAACAGTTTTTCCGATCCTCAACTTTCCTGTTTATATATTTTTCTTTGTTTTTCAAAGAATTAATAATTATTTATAGCTATAAGATATTTATGAGTAAATCGGTTCCTATCAATCGATGTTTGACGAAGATTAAGTGAAAAACCGAAGTTCTAAGTTTAATTATTTTTTTCAAGTATTATGAACAGCTTTCTGATTAGTCACAATCCCACTAGCAAAGTATTTGTGATGACATGCCTACAAAATCTTAGTTCCCACTATACAATATTATAAACGCGAAAGTTTGTGAGGATGGATGGATGGATATTTGTTACTCTTTCACGCAAAAAGTACTGCATGGATTTGGATGAAATTTGGCACACAGGTAGTCTGTAACCAAGATTAACACATAGATTACACACACATTATAATGTTACACTCACTATTTTATATCCCGATATTATCAAGGGATCAAAACTTATCCGGGTGAAACCGCGGGGCGCTGCTAGTATACTCTAAAATAACTCAAGTTTACGGTTCAAACTCAAACTGAAAGCATTTATTTCAAATAATCCAATTACAGGAACTTTTTAATTGATAAGGTTTTTAAAACCTATTTGCTAAAAAATTTTTTTATTCAAAGTCAAATCATTGATTTGAAATAGGCACATAAAAGGCACTTTTGAACGTCAAAAATAAAATAAAAATAAAATTGATTCTAGTCGCCCCAAAAGGTAGTTTTCGTATGGAGAAGAATGGGCAAGAAACTCCACCGTTACTCTTTTAAAATGTTTTATTCATAATTCAACTGCTCTTAACTCTCTTATTTAACTACCCCAACCCACTCCAGTGTCAATGGCAAAAAGCTAGTAAAAACAAGGAGATGGCCCTTTTAAAAAGATGATGATAAACGTGTTGCATCATAATACCTAATTCTTGACATTATTAAACATCACAGCTTAAAAGTACTTTCATAGGTGACAAAAATGAAAGGGGTAAGGTCGCATTCACATGTAAATTACTTTTAAGAAACAAACAAATCCCGATTGATAAAACCTTTTTATAAAATTCGATAAAAATATGGGTATCAGGGGCACACAGCGAACTTTTCAAAAGCTACCTCTGTGGGCAAACTCAGTGTGTCCGAGTAAGAAGAAACACAAAAGTACACACCTTCCAGTTACACACGGCGTGCCTCAGGGAAGTATACTGGGGCCGAGCCTTTTCCTCGTGTACATAAATGAGCTTACTCGTCTTAACCTTACTAAAGGTGAAATTATGTCGTTCGCGGATGACACCGCGTTGGTGTTTGCGGGTGATAGTTGCGAGGAAGTTTTCACTGTCGCACAAAATGGCTTTGATATGACTAAAGGATGGCTGCAGAAAAACATACTTACGCTAAACGTAGATAAAACTAAGTATATTTGTTTCAACATTAGACAGGCGGTGGGTATTCGCGGCGACCTACAAATTGTTTCACATGAGTGCAATTCTGCGGATAGTGGCGCATGTTCACCTCTGGAATGCGTTAATACTCTAAAGTACCTTGGTATTACTTTAGAAAATAACCTCAACTTTATAGAACATGACAAAATTCTTTGTAATAGTGTCCGAAAATTAATTAATGTCTTTAAAAACCTACGTCACGTCGCGGACCATGCACTGAAGAAGCGAATATATCAGGCCTTGTGTCAGTCGCTTTTTACCTACTGCCTTTCATTCTGGGGAGGTCTGCATTTGCAAAACCACGCTAAGGGCAGTTGAGGTCGCCCAGAGAGCTATACTGAAGGTTAGCACGTTTAAGCCGATTCGCTTTCCTACTATTAAACTGTTCCAGATGTGCGAGGTTTTGACAGTAAGACAGTTATTTAGGTACGTTTAAAATTATCCCGCAAGAACATAAAAAACAGCCCTACAACCCATTGTTACTATAGAGACGTCGTAAACATCATGTATGTGACTATTTAACCACATTTAAAACAACATTTGGTAAAAGATTTGTAAGTTTTCTAGGCCCTTACCTTTATAATAAGCTTAACAAATCAATAAATATATACACCTTGACTAGAAAACAATGCAAACTAAAAGTATGCCAATACTTGCAGAAATTAAGCTACGAGGAGACGGAACAACTAATATACTTACCACTCTAAGAATACGGCTAAGAGCTCAGAAAACAAAGATACACTCACTACATAGCTCACCTACACACGCATACACTCATGCATACTCACATCCACACACTCACTGCATAATTATCCTCACACACACAACTACATACATATACACCACACACACACCCCCACATTCTCATATACATACACCACACACACCATCTCACACGCACGACGAACTCACACACACACGAACACACATACACTTAATCCATTTAATTAATTTGGATTAAAATTATATACTTACCTATTTGCAAATTCTTATATAGATTACCAATCAACTATTATTCTGTATTTCTGTAGTACTGATTTAATTATATATACCTCTATTGCTTGGCACCTATTCTTGTATTATAAATATTATACTACTCGAGGGGAATGGTGTTGATAGTCGAAATACAGGCTATGCCTAGTTCGGCTACATACGCTAATCTCTTTACCTTAACTGGAATTGTTGCCACATTGCCATTGTAAAAAGTACTAAGTTAAAAAAAAGTCATTTAATAATGTGCCTAACATTGTGATATCGATAACTGGGGGTCTCTCTGTAAGTATGGCTACAAAGATACTGGCCCATCCGAAACTAATACGAGTAGATCCGTCAAAACAAGTGTCAAATTAATTTTTCGGTCGGGCAAAAGCACATCAGGCGAAGGGACATCTGTCAAATTGTGTTGTCATTCGTTTTTAGTTCGGGCCCCGAAGTGATCTTATATCCGTAGCAGCAGCGCCCCGCGGTTTCACTCGCATAAGTATGGATCCCGTGGGAATATTGGGATAGAAAGTAGCCTATGTGTTATTCTGATGTATAAGCTATATTACTGTAAAGTTTCATTAAAATCCGTTCACTAGTTTTTTTGTGAAAGAGTAACAAACATCCACCATCCATCCATCCATCATCAAAAACTTTCGAGTTTATAAAATTAGTAGGAAGTGATACGAAGTAGGAAGTACTCGTAACTTCGGCCAAAACTACGGGCTTTGTGCTTTTGTTTACTAAGTAATTTTATAACAATAATTGGCTCAAGTGCCTCTTAATGACTGAAGTTATAATTGAAACTTATTTCTGAATGAGCCGGAAATGATTTTTGTTTCCTTATAAGTAACTTATCTTCGAAGCAGTATTTTGTTAAATGATTGGAAGGATATAGTTTTATCTTTTTGTATTAGAAAAAATGTTAACTGAATGTAGACTTATATTAAGCTTATTATTGGATATAGGTAACTTCTTATCCATCTTTTTATAACATAACGAAAAGCAGTAGCAAAATTATACAGTTTTGCGCAAGGAATGTTAAGGGTTCTGTCATCCAAATCTACTGTTTGACATTCAATTACCATTTCTTTGAAAACTGTTTTTAGCCTTATCAACGTTTCATACAAAAACCTAAATCCTTAAGACAAAAACCCTTAAAAAACCTTGACGCTAAAAACAGTTATAATCTACCTCATAATCACCTGTCTAGCCTTTTCCCAACTATGTTGGGGTCGGCTTCTAGTCTAACCGGTTGCAGCTGAATACCAGTATTTATATGGAGCGACTGCCTATCTAACTTCCACAACCCAATTACTAGGTAATACAATACCCCTCGGTAAGACTGGTCGAATTTCGGGCTTCTGACAACCCGTAACGACTATCAAAGCTCCATGCATGACAGCCAGGACCAAAGGCTTAATGTACTTTCCAAGGCACGGAGGGGTCTTGCTATGTGAAGATTGTCACCCATCCACGGACCAACCGCGGCAAACGTAGCTTAACCTAATAGATCAACCCGTGCGGCTGTTACTACTTAGCCACAAGCCCCTCTATGAATATTGGCGCCGATTTTCTTGTTCACAAACTAAACTTGATTTAAGTTCAGTGGATCTTTTTCTTTCTATTTCATTAAGAAAAGGACAGAAGATAAATATTAGTTCCTGTGAAATTAGTCAGCGCCTGACGTAAATTGACATATTTTTAGTAGCCATGTTTTCAATCACGTCTAAACTGTCTATGGAGTATCTTAATTTGACAGGACTAAATTAATATTTATCTTCTGTCCTTTTCTGAATGAAATAGAAAGAAAAAGATGCATTGAACTTAAATTTAGTTTAGTTTGTGATCAAGAGAATCGGCGTCATTATCTACCTAAATGGATGTTATTAAAACCAGAAAGCTATTTATATATACAAGTACTCTTTTTGTAGAACGGGCCAGCTTCTCGTGATAATATCAATAGGTAACTATATACTTTAGTTGTGGCAAACAATTGGTAACTATACTCTCTAGAAATTAACGGGCCGATAATTGATGAAAACGATACCCTAACGATACAAATATACCATTTTCCCTATATATAATTCATTTATGTAAGCAAGAAAATCAAATACCCAACAAAATTCTATCTAATCAACATACACAGACGAACTAATTACCTAAACTTTCATAACGACGCAACTTGATAATTGATAGTAATATTTTCGTGCCTGAAGAAATATTCCTTTTTCTTGTTCCTTATGATTTATAATGAGCTACTATTTGATATAATCGGCGCCAAATTGTTATACTAAGCGTTCGCTAAGTTACTTTTGATTATTTTGTTTGTTCGTTCCCCCAAAGTTTTATTTCCTTGCGGGTAAAGGGCGTCAGGGATTTAAGTGGGTTTGATTCGGGGTCAAATTAGGCTTTTGCATTTATTATTAGACTAGTGACACGCGCCTGCTTCGCACGGTTGCAATTTAGTCATACATACAGGATTATTTGTAAAACACCACCAACCTCTTAAGCGGTCATTGTACCCATCATTATGAACAACTTTTACTATAGGACCAAACCTGAAATCGCGAAAAAAAATCAGCTGCTCCCTATATTTTGACGAGTTATGTGCGAACACAAAAGTAGGGAACAGCTGATTTTTTTTTCGCGATTTCAGGTTTGGTCCTATAGTAAAAGTTGTTCATAATGATGAGTACAATGACCTCTTAAGAGGTTGTTGGTGTTGTACAAATAACCCTGTATAAGTTTAATCTATATGATCTAAGTTTAAAAAATATAGAAGGAAAGAAAATAAGTTTATTTGATCCAATTTAAGTTAGGCACACAATATTTACACAAAAACAAACAAAAATACATAAGTTAAACTTTAAATAGTAATGTGTGCCCCACGGCTGCACCAAATAGGTCGTTCAGCATAAATGTCAGAACTAATAACTAATGCCTGGCGCTGGTTTTCAACTAGACCCTATGTTACGAGGACTTGATACTGGGCGGTATGTTTTATACTCATAAACATTCTGGAATAAATTGTCACCCCATCAAAATCGATAGTGTAGTTTAGAAGTACAAAGCGGTGATTCAGACACACGAAAAGCGACTTTGTTTTATAATATGTAGATATAAATAGATACCTACAGATAAGGACTTTTAACAGACACGATACTATTGGCATCGGCAAACGGCGATTTGACATCAATGCTGCAACACATTTATTATTGTAAACTTCTCGTGATACGGATAAGAAAGAAGGGCTGCAGTCACAAAACACTCAACCACCGTGCCTGCAGCATCTAAAGATAATAATAATAATATCCCTGGACATTTCACACAGCGCCATCTAGTCCCAAGTTAAGCAACCTAATGCTTGTGTTATGGTAACAAGATGGCTGATAAACTACTTATATCCATTTTGTTTTTGTAAATACCTACTTATTATAGATAGAATGCAGATGAGGCTATGAAGATGGCCGATAATTATAAAATTCGTGTAACCGAAAGTACATTGAGCGCACACCTTCGGTCACAGACCAACTTCATAGCCGTCAGTTTCTATACGTCACTTGTCAAACGGTTACACGCTTATGGAAAGTGTTGATACTGCCGTGTCGAGCAGCGGCTGCCGAGGCATCTTCGTGCTCCGTGGCTATAGTAAACACTATACTTTAAGCGTTAGCGACTGCATCAATGCAGTATCACGTTTTGGTGACTCTCTTTTGTTTTGGTCACTTTGAGCGCAGTATTAAATCGCTTTTTGTCAATCATTGTATCTACACAGTATTCGAAAATAACTGATTGCTGATGCTTAAAGTGCATGCTATTTAGCCCTAATATAAAATGAACTGTCACATTAGGTAGATAATCAAGAAATTAACCTGACAAATGTCGTATAAACCAGCGCTTGTTAATAAAAAAAATACACTCGATACGATACAAAAAATATAATCGTTAAAACTGTTGAGCGCTTACATGCAAACGGCTTCTAGTAAGCAATCGTTTGATGGGTTAAAAATAAACTATCTTTTTCTTATAAAGAATAATCCAGACCTAGGTATTTCAGTTATTTTCATTTGCAACATTTGCTTAGCAGTAGACATTTACCGTTTAATATTTACAGACAATTGTAGCGTCGTCGTCTGGAATGAACAGAGACAATACACAAACTAATTGACGATGATTAAGTATTTTCTACTATTTATATAAGTAGTTTATTTGAGACTGAGCTTTGGAACACAACAACAGCGTGCTCCACTGATGACAATATAACATACTAGCGACCCGCCCCTACTTCGCACGGTTCTTACTATTTGACAAAACATCGTTTCTTTGTTATATACATAATTATATTAATTTACAGGCTAAGTTAGGCTCAGGCTAGGTGGAGCGACGATCTTCGCAGGATGGCTGGTAGCAGCTGGATGAGAGTTGCCGAAAATCGAGTTGAATGGCGTGCAATAGGAGAAGCCTACGTCCAACAGTGGATTGCTCTAGGCTGATGATGATGAATTAACAGGTAAACCTTCAGGATTAAATTCTCTAAATGATGGTAAAAACCGCATCAAAATCCATTGCGCAGATTAGAAGAACAACGCGGTTTCACAGACACTCATACTCACACAAAAAGCGACTTTAATGTATAATATGTATAGAAATTTAGATCGCCTGTAATCAAACACGTGATCCATGTTTCGCAAGTAATTAATAATCGTAATTTTACCTACCAAATTATCTTATCAACATAGCTTAAAAACAAAAAATACTTTCAAACAACTAAAATTAAAGCAATCCAATTTAAATCCGTCACTTATAAACTCATAGCCTAACTTTAGACAGCCCTCACTAAACTTAAAAACTTTCACACCATTTCAGCCAAAACAGTTTATACGATACAGAAAAAGCTGAAATTGTACACTATTTCTTATAAAATAAAAGTTTTGCTACGAAAAAAGCGAAACGGGTTCCCAATAAAACGATATGGAATGTTCTGTGTTAGTATAAACGTCTTTTGACGGGTAGTCTGAATAACGCCATTTCCTTTGTTCCATACTTTGTATTGCCATCAAGGAAATTCTTGTTCTTATTCCACCTTTTTATTTTAATAATGACATGGTCACTAGGCTCTATCATGAGCCTAGTGACCATGTCATTATCTCCAAAACTTAATGAATGTGTCATTAAAACTTAGTGATTGTGAACAATACTACAGATTACTACTTAACTACACTTACCTACGTTTCTAACTTAGTGAATATGACAAAACGTTTATTTATTTATTTATATATACTTTATTGTACACCACAAAAATACATAGCATAAAATATACATGACACACTACAAAATATACAATGGGCAGCCTTATCGCATTACTGCGATGTCTTCCAGGCAACCTTAGAATGGACAGTGATTTTCCTTGACATAAAATGGGACTGTCGTTGGACGATGACTTCAACAATATTGCTCATCACTTGGATTTTGTCATAATTAATTACACATAGACACACTATTAACCCTAAGTAATAATGACTAAATCTCCAAACTTAGTACGATACTATCGTGAAGTTGTAAATTATGACATTTCTCTGCTTTTGTGATTGTAAACGTTATCTCATAAACTGTATCTTTCCCTCAGAAACTTTGTCTCCCTGACGCCCTTTACCCGCAAGGAAATAAAACTTTGCAGCTCCGACACATACCTTAGTGATTATGACAATATCTTACAAGCTTGAATGTGTAGCTTAATAATATCTTACTTTTCTAAGTAAATAAAACAATCTCTCTCGCAGTTTTTGTTTGCCTCACAAGCTTAGCACTTCACTGACACCATAACTTGTCATAATCACTGAGTTATGTCAGTGATCGTGACAATATCTCACGAACATAGTGACTATGACAATATACCACTAGATTTTCCGAATAACTAAAGACGAATTCCCGTAATTAAAAATGTTCAAAATTTAGTCACAATCTCATCTCAGCGACAATCAATGTCAATAATGTAGGGAAATTAAAGATATTTCTGACAGAATGACACTGAGATCAGAAAGCCAATTCTCGTAATTTAAAACGTTCAAAATCTAGTCAGTCTCATCTCGGCGACAAACAAATGTCAAAAAGAAGGAAAATTAGAGATTATTTTGACAGATTGAGACTGAAATCAGACTGTGAACGATCTTAAAATTACAAGAATTACCCCTCAGACTGTGAACGTTCTTAAAATTACGAGAATTGCCCCTCAGACTGTGAACGTTCTTAAAATTACGAGAATTGCCCCTCTGCTTTAGTTCAATGTTCCTAACTTCGTATTCCAGTGGACAAACCCGTATTGTACTTATCTTACACACGTGCAGTTGTAAATAGTTCAGTAGGATGTTTTGTTATGCTCCACGAATACGGTCGTGTGATTTATTTTCTAAGTTTTTGTGCAGAGACACTTTAGTTTTTGGGCTAAGTTTGAAACACCCGTAGTATTTATAGGAAGGTTGAATTTGGTATTCGGAATGGGTTAGGTAAATATTTCACAAATATCCCAGTGTGGGGTCCAGGGAATTTGCAAAAATCCAATGCATATGTAAAAATATTACTAGTTATTTTTTTGTATTGTACTGTGTTTTTCTGAACTAACATTTCTAGCAACTGATCTGTCTGTTTGCAGGTTGCCTAAAAACAAAGGTTTCGTGAAAGCGACTAAATACTAATGAACATTCTCATACCCAAAGTGTATGATAACACCAGCCTGGGATCATTAATGAGTCTATCAATGATCTTCAATAAGCATGCATTGACTATCTGTTTGAAGAATGTAACAGTATGTTAAGCTACTCTAACGCTCATTCAAGCCTTTATTTCCTTAACCAACGATCCAAAGTGTTAGGTGCGAGCTGATCATTATTTATCTACGACGCAACCTCTTTTAGTTAAACTCAAACTCAAAACTCAAAGTATTTATTTCAATTAAACCAATTACAGGCACTTTTGAATTGTCAAGGGGTCGGTCAGTCATATCATAGTCATAGTCAGTTTATAAAAGGTTCTTAAAGTTAAGAGACGTTTAAGCATCAACACAAGCCCATGTACACGTCAATTATATTTTAATAACTAGTTGAGATTGGCATTTCCTATCTGACTACTCTGAGAAGAAAGGCCGAAACAAACTCAAAAGTCACAGTCTCTTTTAAAGTTCATACAAAATCTTGGTCAGATCATGACATGTGAAGACCTGTAGGTTAGTGCTGAAATGGTCTTTTGAGGTAAGAACCACACAGATTGAGTGCAGTAACTTCGTAACACATTAAATATTTCCTCTACCTGATATCAGATAATTTATACTATCCGTGGCCCGTATGGTTAAACAGTCGCTAATAATTACTTTACTTTTAGCAACTTTTATAAATAAACCTGCTATTTTACTCGCTTCAGCAAATTCGTGTTAATGGTATTTGTATTATCACGCTAAAGTTTTCAAGGCAAGGCAAATGTGGGCGACGCCTTCCAACCTCAGGCACTCATTGCATGAAGACTCTAGCCAATAAAACCTAGTGCATTCTACAATTATGACGGGCCCAAATACGTTTTGTAAAGTGATACTACAGTTAAGTTAACGCCACCATCTGCCTAGCTTTTTTCCATGTTGGTATCTACTTCCAGTCTAACAAGATGTAGCTGAATACCAGTATTTTATATGGAGCAATTGTCTATCTCACCTCCACAACCGTTTCTGAGTAACACGACAGCCTTTGGTAATACTGGTTATCAGACTTTCGGGCTTTGGCTACTCGTAACGACTGTCAAGTGTCAATGAATGACAGCCGGGACCAACGACTTCAAGTGTTTTCGTAGGCACGGAAGGATCTCGGTATGTAAAGATGGTCACCCATCCATAGACTGACCTCGGCAATCACTGCTTAACTTGGACGATCTACCCGTGCCGCTGTTGTAATTTAACCACGAACTAGAGTTTCATACGACACAGAATCTATCAGTCTTGAAAGCGGACAGTGAAAACATAAAATATCTTACGGAAACAAATCATTTTATAAGCTCTATACTCGTGACTATTTAATTTACACGTAATAGCAAAAGCTTGTTACAAAAATAAGGGTCATATTTTCAACTAATATAGCTTTATGGATTTACCTTCCAATCATTAATCAAGCTTATGATCATTATTCATCATCATCATCATTTCAGCTGGACATAGGGATCCCCAAGCACCGCCACTTCGACCGGTTGTATGGTTCCCGCATCCATTGTTCACAGAAAATAATTATTTATATGGCATTCAGCAAAGTGCTAAAATTACGATAAATTTTTTCACATGTACCCGGGTCTTAAGAACAATTTTTTTCCAGCGTTTGTAAATAGTTACGTAATTACATTCTTTCAAAACGTAATCTTTTAAAACGATCATTAACCATTTCTACAAAACATATTCTAGTATTGCTAAAGCATTCTAGAAGCCGGCCGCAGTGATTCCAAAAAATCGTCTGTCCCATCACTAGCACAAGAAACCATTAGTTTCTTCAATCAAAACCAATTTCCTGAACTTATACCATGAATAAATAAACGCCTGAATTATTACTAGTTCAATCTCAACTAAATCTTAATACTAACTTCCTTCCCGGTCTCAACTCCCTGTAGAAAATAAAATTAAACTACTATTAACTCGTAGCGACGGCGTAGCTCCTCGTAATACCGCGTAGCGAAGCGCTACGAGATATTCTTCAAACACACATTTACGTTTGCGGGTACGGCGGACTTAATTTAATTTGCGAAATGAATTTCGAGATATTATTTCAGAATTAACATTTATGTATGAGATTTCTCGCGGTGGTGTGATGAAATTTTAACGTTGTGTTACTTACGGATGAATATAGTGCGAATATTCTGATTTTGAGACTTAATTGCAATTCATGCTTTGATATTTGGGACGTTTGAATTCGCCGAAGAAATTTTTGTGGTAATTAAATTAAGGCTTAATTTAAAATTTTCTTATAATAAAACATTTTAAATAAAAATCACGAAAAAAATTTTTTGTAAAGTAATAAAAACAAATATTCTCACCTTATTACGTCCTAAAATCTTCCAAAGCAAACACCATTTATGTCCTCATACTCTCAAGCACAAAAACATTAACCACTTTCTCACCACTACACCAAACGTACGACCGTAGATATTTGTTCAGCCGACCAAACACGTCCGCACAATACAACGGTAGCCGGCAAACTGCGCTTCTACTTCGGTTAGCATTCCAAGTTTGAAAACCGCCGCTCGGATCACTTCGGGTAAACTCGGCTCGCGGTGCAACATGATTATTCAGTATTTTCTGTAGCATCTCCCAGCATCGGATATTTGTTATCTATGCACTAGAGTTATGCAGGAGACGGATGGGTCCAATATCCTAGAACGTGTGTTTTTGAAAGTTTTCGTTTAGGTTATTGAGATTGTGTTTACGGCACCTCTATTTCAATTTTTATGTGACGTAACTGTTGTTGGTAGTAAAATCCGAGTGTCTCGTATTTATTCAGAACATATATCGTAGAATAGTCAGGATAGACAGGACACGGAATCCATGATTTCTAAAAGATACCTATGAATGAAAATTAACTATTAAAGTTAAATATAATAATATATTTTAGTAATATTTTATTTTTTTATATTGACACCAACTTGTTGTGATTTTTTATATTATTAATATGACAACAACCATATTGCGTAAAATATTGTAGGTTATAATGAAAAATAATACAACATGGGAACATCTGCAGCCGAACTAGATGAAAAACCTGTATCTCGCATACAAAGCCATAGCTCTCTGATAATAGATTTGAAAATTTTTAGCCAACATTTACAATTTTGTTAAATGTAACAAAATATTAATAATTATATATATTTTTTAATGAACAATGAGGGAAAGGCCGTGAGGAAAGTTTTGAGTATGAATTGACACTAAGAGTAGGGGAAGACCAAAAAACCGATAAATGAAGTGTAAATGATAAAATAGTTAGAAAGAAGGTGACTACCGAGATGAGGATTAATAGGGTAGTTGCCTGGGTAAAAAAATAATAATTATATTTAGTCCGTCAGTTAGATTATCGAAAAATAATGGACACGTATTTTTTCTTTTGTCAATCAAACAAAAAATGACAAAGATAAAGTGCGTCAAAATTTGGGGTCGTGACGTTACTTGCTTGCAAAAGTGTCGCAAGCAAGTGACGTCACGCGCAACTTTAACAAGCGATATCTTCATCATTTTTTATTTAATTGACAAAAGAAAAAATACGGGTTCAATATTTTTTGATAATCTAACTGACGGACTAATTAGATTTTTTTATGAAAATATCCTACTAAGAAGTATGAAACAAGACATTGTTGCGCCGACCCCAAATAAATTGGAAAAAAGGCAGAAGTATGAGGATGATAGTACAGATAAAATAGATAAATTGATTACACTTAGGTAAATGAGTTGTGAGGTGTGCAAGAGAGTGAGTAAGTAAATATTGCGTTGGTACAGATAAGTCACTAGTGTTACAATGTTCGCTCGCTGATCAGTAAATCAGCTGTAAAATATAATGTTAGCTGTTGTGATTGATTGACTGACATTCCAACAAATCAAATTACCTGAGTACAGGTTTCATAGATCGAATTGAATAGCCGTTCAGAAATTGGGACTGTTCCGGTTTCAACTAAAACGGATTTAAGGCGCAGATTGGGTCGGCCACGCCGCGCAAAAATCCTCCTTCACTGTCGTACATTTTATATAAACCAATGTGCACTACAAGCGGGCCCCACACTGCACTTTTTTATACGAAAATTCGTTCCGGTGTGGCCCGTTGCGACTGCAATATTGCGGCTTTTAGGGTGATTTTTTTTTAATTTAAAATAAAAAGTTTTTATGTTATTCTGTGATAAACAAGGGAACCACCAAAGAAAGAAAGAAAAATAGGTTTATTAGTCACAGAAACACGTGCATACAAAAAGGTAATATAATATATTGTATAGTGTTAGCTTATAAATTGTAATTGTTGTGTCTTTGTGAATAAACTTAATATTTGTATGGACATAAGAAAAAAGATAATTAACTCAAATAAAAAAGAAAAATAAAGACAAAACAGAAATAGTCGACCACAGCACGCCATGACTGCTGTGCTATAGGGGACCCTCAACACAGCGCTAATTTTCAGTGGTCACTCTGAAAAATGACATACTTAAACTAAGTCAGGTTTAATGTTTTACCTGAAGATGAAGCATGTAATTACATCGCACACGTGCATCTATACCCTTCGAACTGCGACACAGCAACGCTATTTTATATCAGAAGGCCAATTCTCGAAATTTAAAACGTTCAAAATCTAGTCGCAGTCTCATCTCGGCGACAAACAAATAAATAAATATCCCTGGACATTTCACACAGCGCCATCTAGTCCCAAGCTAAGCAACCTAATGCTTGTGTCATACAAATATTTGTTCCGTGCGGGAATCGAACCCGCGACACGCAGCGCAGCAGTCAATCGCTTAACCACTGCGCCAACCGTGCCGTCAAAATGTCAAAAGCTTGTCAAAATGTAGGGAAATTAGAAGTATTTTTTGACAGATTGAGACTGAGATCAGACTGTGAACGTTCTTAAAATTACGAGAATTGCCCCTCTGAAATAGGTAGATATTTATGATAAGTAGTACTACTCCGAAGGAGCTCCTTCTCAGAGAGCTCTTCTACTACTTTGAGCATCCATGCATATTAAGAACTTATTGCCAAAACAACTATCAAGTAGGGCATCGTTTAGTTTATCGTCTTCCCTAATCTCGAACTAGTATACCTAACACAAAGTTGTTTGTCTGTGTATTTTGAGCTTAGTAGGTCTACACTGCATCATGGATTTTGATGTTGGTTTCATCGACATTATTTTAGAGAATTTTTGGAGGTAGGTTTAATAACAAAACATAATTTTTTGTCATAGCAGTCATTACATAATATTGTATACAGGGTGGCGGGACATCGACGCGCAAACTGTAACTAACTATGGATGCAGCATAAGATTCTACTACCCTTAGAAATTTTCGGTCAGTTATCTAAACAAAATATGATGTTTTATATAAAACTACAAAACCTACGCGGTCTAAATGTATGGAACAGCAATTTTTTTTTCAACAGCTTTCGAAAAGTTTTACTGCAGGTAGAATCATGTACTGAATCCAAGGTGACAAGTTGTGCGTCGACGTCCCTGTTACCCTGTATTCACAAAACAATTTCTGATCAACAACATAATTTTGTTGTTTGCGTCAAGATGCTGACGAGTTATCAGAAAAATGTGTTATTCATAGCTACAGCTTATCATTATTGTGAAATGAAAAACAAGGATATAACAGTAACTAATCAAATAATAATAATCCCGACTTCAGTAGATTCCTGTTTTTATAGTTTTTTATTTAAAGAGGTCTCGCGGTAAAAGAGTTCCTGGTAGGATTTGGGGGAGGCAAAAAAAAATGTTAGCCTATTCTGTCTCACTACTGGGCAGAAGCCCAGTAGTGAGACAGAATAGGCTAACATTTTTTTTTAACGTAATAAATACCATTTGAAATTCAACAACAGTTTTTGAACTCAACAAAGTTTTTTCATAGTTTCTAGTTGGGTAACTAATGGAAGATGTACTGCTTTCTTTCTGAACACCCCTCAAAACTGATACACTCACAAATTGGTGGCCACACATAGGTCATTCAAGGTCACAAAACACAAAAAACTTTCAACGTGAACACAAAGCTATTTTTCATATCGTTCAGTAAAAGAAACAAAAGGAATTAGCCAGTTAGCCTAGCCTAGCGGCCGACGTCGCGGACAAAAGCTAGTTTTTGATAAATGATAAGTCCCGAGTTCAATCTTTCATGTTCGAGTGAGTTCGATCAAAGGTTCCCAGGTGAATGATGCTTTTATGAAAAAGACAGTTCTTTTGAATTTTTTGTTCCGCGCTCGCGTTTCGGAGCTCAGTTACCGTTTTTGTGCCAAGTGTAGTACTAGCGTTTTGGGTGCGACTGTACGTTCCGTTTTGTCACTATATTTCACTAATGATTTTACTTAGAAGTTCTTTTGTTTGTTGTCAGTTTTGGAAACGAGATGAGAATTGGTGAATACTGGGGGCCGACGCCACTAAATGTACTATGATTCTTTGTTGTAAGCTATTTACTTGAGGGTCGGCGTGCTGCGCTGGTGCTGCTGCTGCGGCTGCAGAAAACCTCAAGCGGCGTAAATATAATACCCTTATTAATAATTATATTTTCGAGCCGTTTGGGGTTGAAACCCTCGGGCCGTGGGGTCCGAGTGCGCATGGTCTTTTTAAGGAAATCTCGAAAAGACTAGTTGACACTTCCCATGACCCAAGAGCTGGCTTTTACCTTGGCCAGAGGCTAAGCATTGCCATACAACGTGGCAATGCCGCCAGTGTCTTGGGAACATTACCAGTCGACAGCGATGTGGATGAATTTTTCGACGCTATATTTTAGTTTGTAAATAGTTTTAGTTAATTTAGGATATTATTTTGTTATTATTTAAATATTGTATTCCGTGATATAACAATAAAAAAGTAATTCAGTTCTTATGTGTTTTTCTGTTACTACAGTTCAGTACACTGAAATGACTGAAAAAACTTGCTTACATTGCTCAAAAAACAAACTTGTCAATTTTGTAGCAAGACCCAATTTAGTTTCTGTGTACATTTTTTTACAGAAGTCTTCGACGATCATCGCGTTCATTTTGTTCAGCGATCCCAAACGCGTGGTCATGTCAAAAGAACGCGTCTTCCGGTTTTCCGAACAATGACAATTGATTTTATTTATGTAAGTAGGTTTGTACAAACACTCTTACACGTCAATCATATTTTAAAAACTAGATGAGGTCGGCGATTCCGATCTGACTACTCTGAGAAGAAAGACCGAAAGAAACTCAAAAGTCGCAGTTGCTTTAAAGTCCAGACATAATCTTAGTCAGACCATGTGAAGACCATGTAGATTGATGTCTGAAATGGTCTTTTGAGGAAAGCATCATACAGATTCAGTCAGTACACGCATTTGTCAGTAATCGTACAGTTCAAATCAAAACTTAGAGAGCTTAATGACATATGAACGCGACGCGATGATTGCTTTTTTGTGCGAACAATATTTTTATATAGGACGCGGGGTCAGTGTAAGGCAAAAGCTACAACCATTGACGCAAAATCTGACCCTTTTGACATATTACGTAATTGATGTAGGTACTCAGCTCTTAATTTCAAAAGGTCCTGCTTTCCCGGCTATCAGGTTACGCTATAATTATACCATCAACCTCAAAACCACAAGAGGTAATTAGGGTTAATGACAAGGCAACAATTAATTTGGTATCTATGGCAAATCACATGTAATGATTATGTAATAGAGATTAGCTTTGAACCTCCATAGAATCAGGTAAGACACTGTGGGGTATTTGCGTAATACACTAATACTTAGTACAATGGTTTTCATTTTAACAGTTTAACAACATTCATTGCGTTATTTACGTTGGTGAGCAGACATTTTTTTCGAACATATGAAGCAATGGATTAGCAATATCCTTCAAAATTATTCAAATTGTGATTGAAAGTGTATTACGCAATTTAGATGCTGATCTATGAAGGTTCAATGCTTTATCTCTAGTTACTCAGACTATTCTGAAAGATAAAAAGGGGGTATGTATTGTTAGGGGAAATAAGTCTTTATCACAGGCTTTGGACTAAGTTATCAATGATGTGAAACAAATAATTAATTATAATGGTAAAAAAGTAGTTATTTATTTATTTTACTATTTATGTACACACATATATAAACAAAATATTAAAGTATCGGAATATATTGTAGCTTTTTTTTATTTATTTTTATTTACCTACCTAACTAAATAATCATGGATAATCCTATACACACATACATTGCATTGCTTAGTCTGTCATCAAACCTAACTACAAAATTAGCACCCCAAAGCAACCGACTTACGTACAACAACTAAACACAACTTTTCATCTCAGTTTTCCGAATATAACAATAATGAGTTAGTAACAAATCAAGTATCTTTACTTGGCTCGCGAGGTTGTCGACATGTGGGATATGGACTCATTGATCATTGTGCCGAAATTCGTAACAACCAATGGCTTAATAGCCAAGAGCCTCGACCAACACCTGAGGAGGCTCTCGTTTGGCACCTGGGCTTGATTCTGAAAGGGATACCTACGTCTGGACACGGCCCACATTCTTAGGAGGTTCCTCTCTCTGGAGCCCTGACCGCCGGTAGCTTGGACCCTGTTCCCGATACCGGTGGGCTACGAATATTTATATTTTTAAAGGTTTTTATATCCTAATATTTACAAATATAATGTATGTGTAAATAATGAAATAAAAGAAATGAGTTAGTAATAATAATCATAAGCCTGTAATCTATCATCGCTGTGTGGTCCCAATCATTTGCGCCTAACATGCAGTCGCAATATTATTACTGTCAGTTATGATTGATGGTTGTATGTAGCTTTAGTCTCTTTTCTCCTACGTTTAACCAACGATTTGTGATCAAGCCTATAATTTTCGACGTTCATACGATAGCATAATTAGCCTTTAATGTTCCCACTGCTGAAACACAGGCCTCCTCTCTGTGAGAGGGAGTGGGCCGTAATCCACCACGCGGGCCCAGCTGTACAGGTTGGTAGATATTACATGTCTTCAAATTTTTGATTCTAGGACATGCCGGTTTCCTCACGATATGTTTTCCTTCACTGTTTTGAGAGTAGTGGTGATGAAATTAAATACACAAAGTAAAGTACCTGCCTGGGTTCAAACTTATGACCTACAATTCGTAAGTTGGGCCCGATACAACTGGGCCATCACTGCTCCGTCATATAAAACTGCTCATACAAAACGCAAGCCAACAAAATTCTACCTATACAACGTGTTTTTTTATATCCAATAACTCTAGGCGTCATTGTACTCATCATTATGAACAACTTTTACTTTGGAACCAAACCAGAAAGCGCGAAAAAAATATCAGCTGTTCCCTACACTTTTTTATTTTTTATTTATTTTTTTATTTTGGCATCAAACAGTCATATACAAATAATATAATTCTTAAGACAATTGGTTTCTTACAATAGACCTATAGTGCCGACAATGTGATTAATTTAGTAAAAATAAGTACAATAAACTCCTTATAAGGAAAGACGCGTTATATATACTCATACATAGGTAGTATTTTTGCATCGAACATGACTTCACTGAAACACATATCATTATCAGTTTTAAAGATTGGTAGAAATTTTTAATAGATTGGTAGAAATTTGGAATAGATTGGGAGAAATTAGGAAAGGGTTGATAGAACTTTGGATAGGATTGGTAGAAATTTGGATAGGATTGGTAGAAATTTGGAAAAGGCTGGTAGAAATTTGGATAGGATTGGTAGAAATTCGGAATAGATTGGTAGAAATTTGGATAGGATTGGTAGAAAGTAGGATTAGATTGGTAGAAATTGGATTAGTAGAACCTTGGGTAGGATTGGTAGAAATTTGTGTAGGATTGGTAGAAAATAGGATTAGATTGGTAGAAATTTGGAATAGATTAGTAGAAATTTGGTATACTTTGGTAGAAATTTGGTACATTTTGGTAGAAATTTGGAATAAATCGATAGAAATTTGGAATAGATTGGTAGAAATTTGGAATAGATTGGTAGAAATTTTTAATAGATTGGTAGAAATTTGGAATAGATTGGGACAAATTAGGAAAGGGTTGGTAGAACTTTGGGTAGGATTGGTAGAAATATGGAATAGATTGGTAGAAATTTGGTGGAAATTAGGAAAGGGTTGGTAGAACTTTGGTAGAAATTTGGAAAAGGCTGGTAGAAATTTGGATAGGATTGGTAGAAATTCGGAATAGATTGGTAGAAATTTGGATAGGATTGGTAAAAAGTAGGATTAGATTGGTAGAAATTTGATAAAAATTGGATTAGTAGAAATTCGGAATAGATTGGTAGAAATTTGGATAGGATTGGTAGAAAAGTAGGATTAGATGGGTAGAAATTTGGTATATTTTGGTAGAAATTTGGAATAAATTAATATAAATTTGGATAGGATTGGTAGAAATTCGGAATAGATTGGTAGAAATTTGGATAGGATTGGTAAAAAGTAGGATTAGATTGGTAGAAATTTGGTAAAAATTGGATTGGTAGAACTTTGGGTAAGATTGGTAGAAATTTGTGTAGGATTGGTAGAAAGTAGGATTAGATTGGTAGAAATTTGGAATAGATTAGTAGAAATTTGGTATACTTTGGTAGAAATTTGGTATACTTTGGTAGAAATTTGGAATAAATCGATAGAAATTTGGAATAGATAGGTAGAAATTTGGAATAGATTGGTAGAATATTGGTAGAAATTTTTAATAGATTGGTAGAAATTTGGAATAGATTGGGAGAAATTAGGAAAGGGTTGGTAGAAATTTGGATAGGATTGGTAGAAATTCGGAATAGATTGGTAGAAATTTGGATAGGATTGGTAGAAAAGTAGGATTAGATTGGTAGAATTTTGGAATAAATTGTTAGAAATTTGGTAAAAATTGGATAGGTAGAACTTTGGGTAGGATTGGTAGAAATTTGTGTAGGATTGGTAGAAAGTAGGATTAGATTGGTAGAAATTTGGAATAGCTTAGTAGAAATTTGGTATACTTTGGTAGAAATTTGGAATAGATTGGTAGAAATTTGGATAGGATTGGTAGAAAAGTAGGATTAGATTGGTAGAAATTTGGTATATTTTGGTAGAAATTTGGTAGAAAAGTAGGATTATATTGGTAGAAATTTGGTATATTTTGGTAGAAATGGAAATTTGGAATAGATTGGTAGAAATTTGGAATAGATTGGTAGAAATTTGGATAGGATTGGTAGAAAAGTAGGATTAGATTGGTAGAATTTTGGAATAAATTGGTAGAAATTTGGTAAAAATTGGATAGGTAGAACTTTGGGTAGGATTGGTAGAAATTTGTGTAGGATTGGTAGAAAGTAGGATTAGATTGGTAGAAATTTGGAATAGCTTAGTAGAAATTTGGTATACTTACGCAAAATACGCGCATTGTCGTGGAGTTGCGGATACCAGCCCGCTGTACCTATTGGTATACTTTGGTAGAAATTTGGAATATTTTGGTAGAAATTTGGAATAAATTGATAGAAATTTGGAATAGATTGGTAGAAATTTGGATTAGATTGGTAGAAATTTGGAATAGATTAGTAGAAATTTGGTATACTTTGGTAGAAATTTGGATAGGATTGGTAGAAAAGTAGGATTAGATTGGTAGAAATTTGGTATATTTTGGTAGAAATTTGGAATAAATTGATAGAAATTTGGAATAGATTGGTAGAAATTTGGAATAGATTGGTAGAAATTTGGAATAGATTGGTAGAAATTTGGAATATATTGGTAGAAATTTGGAATAGATTGGTAGGAATTTGGAATTGATTGGTAGAAATTTGGAATATATTGGTAGAAATTTGGAATAGATTGGTAGAAATTTGGAATTGATTAGTAGAAATTTGGTATACTTTCTTAGAAATCTGGTATAGATTGGTAGAAATTTGGGATAGATTGGTAGAAATTTGAGATAGATAGGTAGAAATTTGAAAAAAATTGGTAGTAATTTGAAATAGATTGGTAGAATTTTGGAATAAATTGGTAGAAATTTGGAATATATTGGTAGAAATTTGGAATAGATTGGTAGAAATTTGGAATATATTGGTAGAAATTTGGAATAGATTGGTAGGAATTTGGAATTGATTGGTAGAAATTTGGAATATATTGGTAGAAATTTGGAATAGATTGGTAGAAATTTGGAATTGATTAGTAGAAATTTGGTATACTTTCTTAGAAATCTGGTATAGATTGGTAGAAATTTGGGATAGATTGGTAGAAATTTGAGATAGATAGGTAGAAATTTGAAAAAAATTGGTAGTAATTTGAAATAGATTGGTAGAATTTTGGAATAAATTGGTAGAAATTTGGAATATATTGGTAGAAATTTGGAATAGATTGGTAGAAATTTGGAATAGATTGGTAGAAATTTGGAATATATTGGTAGAAATTTGGAATAGATTGGTAGGAATTTGGAATTGATTGGTAGAAATTTGGAATATATTGGTAGAAATTTGGAATAGATTGGTAGAAATTTGGAATTGATTAGTAGAAATTTGGTATACTTTCTTAGAAATCTGGTATAGATTGGTAGAAATTTGGGATAGATTGGTAGAAATTTGAGATAGATAGGTGGAAATTTGAAAAAAATTGGTAGTAATTTGAAATAGATTGGTAGAATTTTGGAATAAATTGGTAGAAATTTGGAATATATTGGTAGAAATTTGGAATAGATTGGTAGAAATTTGGAATTGATTGGTAGAAATTTGGAATATATTGGTAGAAATTTGGAATAGATTGGTAGAAATTTGGAATTGATTAGTAGAAATTTTGTATACTTTCTTAGAAATCTGGTATAGATTGGTAGAAATTTGAGATAGATTGGTAGAAATTTGAAAAAAATTGGTAGAAATTTGGAATAGATAGGTAGAAATTTGGAGTAGATTGGTAGAATATTGGTAGAAATTTTTAATAGATTGGTAGAAATTTGGAATAAATTGGTAGAAATTTTGAATAGATAGGTAGAAATTTGGAATAGATTTGTAGAATATTGGTAGAAATTTTAAATAGATTGGTAGAAATTTGGAATAGATTGGGAGAAATTAGGAAAGGGTTGGTAGAAATTTGGATAGGATTCGTAGAAATTCGGAATAGATTGGTAGAAATTTGGAATAGATTGGTAGAATATTGGTAGAAATTTTTAATAGATTGGTAGAAATTTGGAATAGATTGGGAGAAATTAGGAAAGGGTTGGTAGAAATTTGGATAGGATTGGTAGAAATTCGGAATAGATTGGTAGAAATTTGGAATAGATTGGTAGAAATTTGGAATAAATTGTTAGAAATTTGGAATAAATTGGTAGAAATTTGGAATAGATAGGTAGAAATTTGGAATAGATTGGTAGAATATTGGTAGAAATTTTTAATAGATTGGTAGAAATTTGGAATAGATTGGTAGAACTTTTGGAATTGATTGGTAGAAATTTGGAATATATTGGTAGAAATTTGGAATAGATTGGTAGAAATTTGGAATTGATTAGTAGAAATTTTGTATACTTTCTTAGAAATCTGGTATAGATTGGTAGAAATTTGGGATAGATTGGGAGAAATTAGGAAAGGGTTGGTAGAAATTTGGATAGGATTGGTAGAAATTCGGAATAGATAGGTAGAAATTTGGAATAGATTGGTAGAATATTGGTAGAAATTTTTAATAGATTGGTAGAAATTTGGAATAGATTGGGAGAAATTAGGAAAGGGTTGGTAGAAATTTGGATAGGATTGGTAGAAATTCGGAATAGACTGGTAGAAATTTGGAATAAATTGATAGAAATTTGGAATAGATTGGTAGAAATTTGGAATAGATTGGTAGAAATTTGGAATAGATTGGTAGAAATTTGGATAGGATTGGTAGAAAAGTAGGATTAGATTGGTAGAATTTTGGAATAAATTGGTAGAAATTTGGAATATATTGGTAGAAATTTGGAATAGATTGGTAGAAATTTGGAATTGATTGGTAGAAATTTGGAATATATTGGTAGAAATTTGGAATAGATTGGTAGAAATTTGGAATTGATTAGTGAAAATTTTGTATACTTTCTTAGAAATCTGGTATAGATTGGTAGAAATTTGGGATAGATTGGTAGAAATTTGAGATAGATTGGTAGAAATTTGAAAAAAATTGGTAGAAATTTGGAATAGATTGGGAGAAATTAGGAAAGGGTTGGTAGAAATTTGGATAGGATTCGTAGAAATTCGGAATAGATTGGTAGAAATTTGGAATAGATTGGTAGAATAGTGGTAGAAATTTTTAATAGATTGGTAGAAATTTGGAATAGATTGGGAGAAATTAGGAAAGGGTTGGTAGAAATTTGGATAGGATTGGTAGAAATTCGGAATAGATTGGTAGAAATTTGGGATAGATTGGTAGAAATTTGAGATAGATTGGTAGAAATTTGAAAAAAATTGGTAGAAATTTGGAATAGATTGGGAGAAATTAGGAAAGGGTTGGTAGAAATTTGGATAGGATTCGTAGAAATTCGGAATAGATTGGTAGAAATTTGGAATAGATTGGTAGAATAGTGGTAGAAATTTTTAATAGATTGGTAGAAATTTGGAATAGATTGGGAGAAATTAGGAAAGGGTTGGTAGAAATTTGGATAGGATTGGTAGAAATTCGGAATAGATTGGTAGAAATTTGGAATAGATTGGTAGAAATTTGGAATAAATTGTTAGAAATTTGGAATAAATTGGTAGAAATTTGGAATAGATAGGTAGAAATTTGGAATAGATTGGTAGAATATTGGTAGAAATTTTTAATAGATTGGTAGAAATTTGGAATAGATTGGTAGAACTTTTGGAATTGATTGGTAGAAATTTGGAATATATTGGTAGAAATTTGGAATAGATTGGTAGAAATTTGGAATTGATTAGTAGAAATTTTGTATACTTTCTTAGAAATCTGGTATAGATTGGTAGAAATTTGGGATAGATTGGGAGAAATTAGGAAAGGGTTGGTAGAAATTTGGATAGGATTGGTAGAAATTCGGAATAGATAGGTAGAAATTTGGAATAGATTGGTAGAATATTGGTAGAAATTTTTAATAGATTGGTAGAAATTTGGAATAGATTGGGAGAAATTAGGAAAGGGTTGGTAGAAATTTGGATAGGATTGGTAGAAATTCGGAATAGACTGGTAGAAATTTGGAATAAATTGATAGAAATTTGGAATAGATTGGTAGAAATTTGGAATAGATTGGTAGAAATTTGGAATAGATTGGTAGAAATTTGGATAGGATTGGTAGAAAAGTAGGATTAGATTGGTAGAATTTTGGAATAAATTGGTAGAAATTTGGAATATATTGGTAGAAATTTGGAATAGATTGGTAGAAATTTGGAATTGATTGGTAGAAATTTGGAATATATTGGTAGAAATTTGGAATAGATTGGTAGAAATTTGGAATTGATTAGTGAAAATTTTGTATACTTTCTTAGAAATCTGGTATAGATTGGTAGAAATTTGGGATAGATTGGTAGAAATTTGAGATAGATTGGTAGAAATTTGAAAAAAATTGGTAGAAATTTGGAATAGATTGGGAGAAATTAGGAAAGGGTTGGTAGAAATTTGGATAGGATTCGTAGAAATTCGGAATAGATTGGTAGAAATTTGGAATAGATTGGTAGAATAGTGGTAGAAATTTTTAATAGATTGGTAGAAATTTGGAATAGATTGGGAGAAATTAGGAAAGGGTTGGTAGAAATTTGGATAGGATTGGTAGAAATTCGGAATAGATTGGTAGAAATTTGGGATAGATTGGTAGAAATTTGAGATAGATTGGTAGAAATTTGAAAAAAATTGGTAGAAATTTGGAATAGATTGGGAGAAATTAGGAAAGGGTTGGTAGAAATTTGGATAGGATTCGTAGAAATTCGGAATAGATTGGTAGAAATTTGGAATAGATTGGGAGAAATTAGGAAAGGGTTGGTAGAAATTTGGATAGGATTGGTAGAAATTCGGAATAGATTGGTAGAAATTTGGAATAGATTGGTAGAAATTTGGAATAAATTGTTAGAAATTTGGAATAAATTGGTAGAAATTTGGAATAGATAGGTAGAAATTTGGAATAGATTGGTAGAATATTGGTAGAAATTTTTAATAGATTGGTAGAAATTTGGAATAGATTGGTAGAACTTTTGGAATTGATTGGTAGAAATTTGGAATATATTGGTAGAAATTTGGAATAGATTGGTAGAAATTTGGAATTGATTAGTAGAAATTTTGTATACTTTCTTAGAAATCTGGTATAGATTGGTAGAAATTTGGGATAGATTGGGAGAAATTAGGAAAGGGTTGGTAGAAATTTGGATAGGATTGGTAGAAATTCGGAATAGATAGGTAGAAATTTGGAATAGATTGGTAGAATATTGGTAGAAATTTTTAATAGATTGGTAGAAATTTGGAATAGATTGGGAGAAATTAGGAAAGGGTTGGTAGAAATTTGGATAGGATTGGTAGAAATTCGGAATAGACTGGTAGAAATTTGGAATAAATTGATAGAAATTTGGAATAGATTGGTAGAAATTTGGAATAGATTGGTAGAAATTTGGAATAGATTGGTAGAAATTTGGATAGGATTGGTAGAAAAGTAGGATTAGATTGGTAGAATTTTGGAATAAATTGGTAGAAATTTGGAATATATTGGTAGAAATTTGGAATAGATTGGTAGAAATTTGGAATTGATTGGTAGAAATTTGGAATATATTGGTAGAAATTTGGAATAGATTGGTAGAAATTTGGAATTGATTAGTGAAAATTTTGTATACTTTCTTAGAAATCTGGTATAGATTGGTAGAAATTTGGGATAGATTGGTAGAAATTTGAGATAGATTGGTAGAAATTTGAAAAAAATTGGTAGAAATTTGGAATAGATTGGGAGAAATTAGGAAAGGGTTGGTAGAAATTTGGATAGGATTCGTAGAAATTCGGAATAGATTGGTAGAAATTTGGAATAGATTGGTAGAATAGTGGTAGAAATTTTTAATAGATTGGTAGAAATTTGGAATAGATTGGGAGAAATTAGGAAAGGGTTGGTAGAAATTTGGATAGGATTGGTAGAAATTCGGAATAGATTGGTAGAAATTTGGGATAGATTGGTAGAAATTTGAGATAGATTGGTAGAAATTTGAAAAAAATTGGTAGAAATTTGGAATAGATTGGGAGAAATTAGGAAAGGGTTGGTAGAAATTTGGATAGGATTCGTAGAAATTCGGAATAGATTGGTAGAAATTTGGAATAGATTGGTAGAATAGTGGTAGAAATTTTTAATAGATTGGTAGAAATTTGGAATAGATTGGGAGAAATTAGGAAAGGGTTGGTAGAAATTTGGATAGGATTGGTAGAAATTCGGAATAGATTGGTAGAAATTTGGAATAGATTGGTAGAAATTTGGAATAAATTGTTAGAAATTTGGAATAAATTGGTAGAAATTTGGAATAGATAGGTAGAAATTTGGAATAGATTGGTAGAATATTGGTAGAAATTTTTAATAGATTGGTAGAAATTTGGAATAGATTGGTAGAACTTTTGGAATTGATTGGTAGAAATTTGGAATATATTGGTAGAAATTTGGAATAGATTGGTAGAAATTTGGAATTGATTAGTAGAAATTTTGTATACTTTCTTAGAAATCTGGTATAGATTGGTAGAAATTTGGGATAGATTGGGAGAAATTAGGAAAGGGTTGGTAGAAATTTGGATAGGATTGGTAGAAATTCGGAATAGATAGGTAGAAATTTGGAATAGATTGGTAGAATATTGGTAGAAATTTTTAATAGATTGGTAGAAATTTGGAATAGATTGGGAGAAATTAGGAAAGGGTTGGTAGAAATTTGGATAGGATTGGTAGAAATTCGGAATAGACTGGTAGAAATTTGGAATAAATTGATAGAAATTTGGAATAGATTGGTAGAAATTTGGAATAGATTGGTAGAAATTTGGAATAGATTGGTAGAAATTTGGATAGGATTGGTAGAAAAGTAGGATTAGATTGGTAGAATTTTGGAATAAATTGGTAGAAATTTGGAATATATTGGTAGAAATTTGGAATAGATTGGTAGAAATTTGGAATTGATTGGTAGAAATTTGGAATATATTGGTAGAAATTTGGAATAGATTGGTAGAAATTTGGAATTGATTAGTGAAAATTTTGTATACTTTCTTAGAAATCTGGTATAGATTGGTAGAAATTTGGGATAGATTGGTAGAAATTTGAGATAGATTGGTAGAAATTTGAAAAAAATTGGTAGAAATTTGGAATAGATTGGGAGAAATTAGGAAAGGGTTGGTAGAAATTTGGATAGGATTCGTAGAAATTCGGAATAGATTGGTAGAAATTTGGAATAGATTGGTAGAATAGTGGTAGAAATTTTTAATAGATTGGTAGAAATTTGGAATAGATTGGGAGAAATTAGGAAAGGGTTGGTAGAAATTTGGATAGGATTGGTAGAAATTCGGAATAGATTGGTAGAAATTTGGGATAGATTGGTAGAAATTTGAGATAGATTGGTAGAAATTTGAAAAAAATTGGTAGAAATTTGGAATAGATTGGGAGAAATTAGGAAAGGGTTGGTAGAAATTTGGATAGGATTCGTAGAAATTCGGAATAGATTGGTAGAAATTTGGAATAGATTGGTAGAATAGTGGTAGAAATTTTTAATAGATTGGTAGAAATTTGGAATAGATTGGGAGAAATTAGGAAAGGGTTGGTAGAAATTTGGATAGGATTGGTAGAAATTCGGAATAGATTGGTAGAAATTTGGAATAGATTGGTAGAAATTTGGAATAAATTGTTAGAAATTTGGAATAAATTGGTAGAAATTTGGAATAGATAGGTAGAAATTTGGAATAGATTGGTAGAATATTGGTAGAAATTTTTAATAGATTGGTAGAAATTTGGAATAGATTGGTAGAACTTTTGGAATTGATTGGTAGAAATTTGGAATATATTGGTAGAAATTTGGAATAGATTGGTAGAAATTTGGAATTGATTAGTAGAAATTTTGTATACTTTCTTAGAAATCTGGTATAGATTGGTAGAAATTTGGGATAGATTGGGAGAAATTAGGAAAGGGTTGGTAGAAATTTGGATAGGATTGGTAGAAATTCGGAATAGATAGGTAGAAATTTGGAATAGATTGGTAGAATATTGGTAGAAATTTTTAATAGATTGGTAGAAATTTGGAATAGATTGGGAGAAATTAGGAAAGGGTTGGTAGAAATTTGGATAGGATTGGTAGAAATTCGGAATAGACTGGTAGAAATTTGGAATAAATTGATAGAAATTTGGAATAGATTGGTAGAAATTTGGAATAGATTGGTAGAAATTTGGAATAGATTGGTAGAAATTTGGATAGGATTGGTAGAAAAGTAGGATTAGATTGGTAGAATTTTGGAATAAATTGGTAGAAATTTGGAATATATTGGTAGAAATTTGGAATAGATTGGTAGAAATTTGGAATTGATTGGTAGAAATTTGGAATATATTGGTAGAAATTTGGAATAGATTGGTAGAAATTTGGAATTGATTAGTGAAAATTTTGTATACTTTCTTAGAAATCTGGTATAGATTGGTAGAAATTTGGGATAGATTGGTAGAAATTTGAGATAGATTGGTAGAAATTTGAAAAAAATTGGTAGAAATTTGGAATAGATTGGGAGAAATTAGGAAAGGGTTGGTAGAAATTTGGATAGGATTCGTAGAAATTCGGAATAGATTGGTAGAAATTTGGAATAGATTGGTAGAATAGTGGTAGAAATTTTTAATAGATTGGTAGAAATTTGGAATAGATTGGGAGAAATTAGGAAAGGGTTGGTAGAAATTTGGATAGGATTGGTAGAAATTCGGAATAGATTGGTAGAAATTTGGGATAGATTGGTAGAAATTTGAGATAGATTGGTAGAAATTTGAAAAAAATTGGTAGAAATTTGGAATAGATTGGGAGAAATTAGGAAAGGGTTGGTAGAAATTTGGATAGGATTCGTAGAAATTCGGAATAGATTGGTAGAAATTTGGAATAGATTGGTAGAATAGTGGTAGAAATTTTTAATAGATTGGTAGAAATTTGGAATAGATTGGGAGAAATTAGGAAAGGGTTGGTAGAAATTTGGATAGGATTGGTAGAAATTCGGAATAGATTGGTAGAAATTTGGAATAGATTGGTAGAAATTTGGAATAAATTGTTAGAAATTTGGAATAAATTGGTAGAAATTTGGAATAGATAGGTAGAAATTTGGAATAGATTGGTAGAAATTTGGAATAAATTGGTAGAAATTTGGAATAAATTGGTAGAAATTTGGAATAGATAGGTAGAAATTTGGAATAGATTGGTAGAATATTGGTAGAAATTTTTAATAGATTGGTAGAAATTTGGAATAGATTGGTAGAAATTTTTAATAGATTGGTAGAAATTTGGAATAGATTGGGAGAAATTAGGAAAGGCATCACAAATCTCCTCACCAGTAGAGAGTATTTTACCTTTGTACATCATCTTTTCAGGGATGGTATTAGATGCATTTTTTGATTTGACATTTGACCAAAATGAATTAGGATCTTTTATTATATTATCTTCAGAATACTTAATAAAATTTCGATAACAATCTTTAGAATTTTTTTTAAATCTACTCCGTAATAACGAGAACGTGTGGTAATCGTGGAGGTTACCATATGTTTTCCATTTATGGTGAAACTTGCATTTTTCGTTGGATAACTTAATAAGTGGTTTTGTATACCAAGGTGGATATTTTTGTCTAGAATTTAAATTGCTTCGTATAACTCGTCAAAATGTAGGGAACACCAGATTTTTGTTTCGCGATTTCGCGTTTGGTCCCATAGTAAAAGTTGTTCATAATGATGAGTAAAATGACCCCTAGAGTTATGGGATATAAAAAAAAACACGTTGTATAAAGTGAGCTTCTACAACAAATAATTAAATTCCCAATCAACTAATGCACCCCAACCATTAAAACAACGAAACAAACAACGGATAAGACTGGTGCTAAATAGCACCTCTCTATTCTATAAGCTAACCCTCGATGCAGCATGAGATATAGGGCTGTCCGCAAACTGTTATTTATCCACCGACGTACCAACGAAACAGCTTCAAGTTAATGCGCTAAACATTAGTTACGGCACCTGTCCCACCGCCGGCGATTAGCGATAAGCCAGCAGAGCTAGCAACTAGAAACGAGTTGGCGAGCAACGAGCAGCGAGCGTGTAGTTCGGATAAGGAAGAAAGAAAGAAAATACGTTTATTTGCCGTAAACATGACGCAGAGAAAGAACACAAGCACATAAAATAACAAGTGGGAGAAAATATGCGTCACATCCACGCAAAACGGCCATCGCTCAGCAAAATGCTACGGATGATGTTTTGGATAATTTGGGGTGAGCAAGGGCGCGAGTGCGACGAAATATATAATAGAATGACTGCCCAGTCACTTGCTGGTATGCGTGTATACTTGTTAAGTAAATAATTTAATGTCTTTGGTGTGTACCAAGCGAGACACACTAAAAAAAGATACTCACACACGAGTACACATTAAAAAACCCAGCGTTCTTCCTCCTCTCTCCTACTTAATCTATGCTGTGCCCGACAAGGTCCATAATTGTGACTAATTTAATTATTTCCTACTTACTATGAATATACATTATGGTACGCAATAAAGAATTGAGAATTGTATTGAGTCTTTCAGCGAGGATTCTGCCCGCCAAATGAGAGTCGCTAAGCGAACTTCTTTGATAGCTCTTGTTGCTGCGAAAAACTACTTTAGTGGAGTAGATTTCTCGCCGGTAGTATGGACAGTCAACAATCAACTATTATATATACCTCTTTTACTGACTCGGGACCTACATCACAGCACTGAGACACTTATTTTTCAATGCCGCAGCATTATGCTGAGATAGAAGCATTATGGTCTCGTACAGAAGTTTCTTTTTATATGTATTACTATGTATTTTTTAATATTTTTATGATTGTGTTTAGCTTACTTTGTGATCTTCTTGTGCGAGTCACAATAAATACTTATTCTTTCTTTCTTTTACATCTATTGTACGTTTCATGAGCGAGGAAATAGTCGATAGCTGGTCGCCTTCTCGTCGGCGGTGGGACTAGTGCCTTACGGCCACGGTTATTCCGACTGCAGGAAGAATGCGCTTGCAGTTGGCCGCAGGTCGTTATACCATACGTCAAAGTCTCTCTGTGTAAAAATACGGGTGGAGCTATTTTTGTGTACACTCGGTGAAGGAATATAGTGGCAGGCAAACGATGAACATTGTGTACACCGTCATATATTGCACGGTTTTCTTTTAGTTTTTTACTCGCTCTACCCACGGCTTCCCTCACGTGACTTTTCACGTTTCCATTGCAAGTCAATGGAAACGTGAAGTTATAGTATCTTGATAACATCCTCTAAAATATCAACTCAGTGGATACTGTTAATTTAAACTGAAACTTTTTGGTAGATGTTTGGTTTAAGTACCTATAAGAACGAAAGAAAATAGTTTTAAATCATGATCTTTTCTGGATCCCGCGAGCTAAAATTTACACAACAAAGCTGCTTCCGTAATTTACCTGTGAATGACGTCACTGAAACGTGTTTTATGAAAGTAAGTTAGTCTGTTTTCCTAGAGAGCGTTTCTGACACCGTAAAGTCAAACCTCGCTTCCCAGAGAGAAGTACGCGTCCAAAACAAAAGTATCCATACCGAGAAAAGTGAATTCATACATTATAATTATTATTGTATGTATAGATAACTAACTATTTACACTAGATACTAAATCAAATGACTAACTTACTATACAAATAAATACAAAAACAAAGGACACTTATGCGTAGAAGTACTCGTCCGTATCGCTGTCATCCGGAAACGTGCCCAGAAGACGTGGTAGCATTGCCATTCAACGTGGCAATGCTGCCACAACACATTATTATATATCGTTTCCATGACAATCAAGTCAAGTCACGTCACAGCGTCATTGTGTGTCAGAGGTGTCAAAACGAAACAGAAACGCGACTATCTTTTGACGCAGCTGGGCGTATCTAGTGATTTAAATCTGCAGCTGTCATCATTTTCATTACAGTCGTCACTGCAACCGTTATGTGCGGTCAGCGCTTTTTTAGGAAACCGAAGCTGTCCAAACACAGAGTGTTTTTTGACACCTTAATGTCAAAAACTGATAAAAATTACAGATAGCTCGTTGTTAAATATTAACAGGCGCACGGGTTGCCGTTGTCGGTTCGTGGATGAGTGACCATTCATAACTTAGCGAGACTCCTCCGAACCTCGGAAAGCACGTTAAGCTGTTGGTCCCGGCTGTCATTTGAAGATCTTTGACGGTCATTACGGGTAGTCAGAAACCCGAAAGTCTGATAACCAGTCTTATCAAAGGGTATCGTATCACCCAGTAACTGGGCTGTGGAAGTCAGATAGGTAGTCGCTTTATGTAAAATAGTGGTATTCAGCTACTTCCAGTCCCATCATAGTTGGAAAAAAGCTAGGCAGATTGATTGATAAAAACCGGCCAAGTGCGAGTCAGACTCGCGCACGAAGGGTTCCGTACCATTATCTATAAAAATCACGTCTGTTGTATGAGAGCCCCCTTAAATATTTATTTTATTTTGTTTTTAGTATTTGTTGTTATAGCGGCAACAGAAATACATAATTTGTGAAAATTTAAACTGTCTAGCTATCGCGGTTTTTGAGATAAAGTCTGGTGACAGACAGAGGGACGGACAGACAGCGAAATCTTAGTAATAGGGTCCCGTTTTTACCCTTTGAGTACGGAACCCTAAAAATGACAGATTTTCATGACGGCCGTTATAATATGATGGCCACCGGTCTTCTACAAAACCGTAGCTTTAACTTGAACATTTATTTATTTTGCTGACAGTACATGTTCAGTAATGTGATATTTCGACCATTTTCGAGCAGTGTTGAAGTGAATCACTTTAATGATGTTTTTATATCGCAGAACGTTTTTATGAAGTTGTAGCGAACGTGACTTTGATTATGTCAGTCATGTCAAATGAGTGCAAGAACGCCCGATAAAAATATTTTGTCTTTACTGTTTTATGGATTCTAATGATATACATTGATTAACCAGTTGAATGCGGTAATTACAGAAACAACGAAAAACCTAGTGTCTCGCGTGGATCCACGTTCGGAATACGAAGGTTTAATAATTTTGAACTGTCACGCAAAATTTAAAAACTTTTGAAGTTGATAACTCACTATCTTTATCTATATTATATCTTATCTTTCTCTTACCATTTTATTGGAGGTCGGCGCAGCATGTCTTCTTGTCCCATACTTCTCTATCGTTATCTCACCCCCGTTCTAGCCATATCATCTTTTACACAGTCCATCAATAGTTTATTTGGTCTTCCCCAACTCTTATAGCCATCTACATTCATATTCAAAACTTTCCTCACGATATTTTTACATGAAGTTGGTAACTATTGTTGAAATCATAATTTAATCATAATCCTACTTGGGTTCAAACCTGCGACCTAAAACACGTAAGTCGCGGCCATTACCACTGGAGAAAGTGGTAAAGTACAGACGCCAGCAGGTCAAGCTACCCGAAACTGTCAAATTTTCCCAATCAACCTTGAACCTTACCGCTGCTTTACCGATAAAGTTGAAAATCTAATTAAAGAAACTTGTCAGATTGTAGTAGCTTGATGTGCTGGCGTCTGTACAATCAACACTATTCTAAGTTTTAAAATAATTATCACGTTAAAAGTTTAGTTAGATTAAAATTGCTTATTAGTCTTATAGGCTAGATTGTAATTAATTATTAAGAACCCGGTTCTAAAATAAAATTACCACTGGGTCATCAGCACCTACTCCTTTTTTGCTATTGTTGAAATACTAAAATGCAAGTGCTATTGTATTGGTGCTCGTGGTGACACTGATTTTAGCGTTATTCATCATTGAAATTACTACAGTACCAATTTATTAGAAATCGTGTCCCAAAACGATTACATCATATTGCTGATCCACCCTAACAAAATGTGTTCAGAATGTGTAGCGGTATCTACAACGCCACATGCGAACAACGCGTCATACTGACGTCACGCAAATCCTGCATCTCGCAAGCAGAGTTTACCGCGCAGTTTGCATAGATACAATTTCCCAACATCAATCGTTGGGCAATAGCCCGCCAGACACAACACCCGTCTGGTCGGAGGATCCTCCCTTTTCTATGGAGGTTGAGTGAACTTTACACCCTGTTCCTCATACCTATAAAGAATGTAACCAACATTTTTCTCCAAGATCTAATTCAGAGAACAATTTTGAAATATAGCCAGTTACGTCACTGATACGGCGTCTCATACGCGATGCTATGTCTCAGATATAAGACTGTATCTCGAGTAACTTCCTATTACTGGAATTGAATCACTTAAAGCCTCCCCGGAGCTCGCTTGTTTGAATTTTATACCAAGGTTACCTAATTTTGTAAAGGCAAGTTTAATTTTAGAAGGATTTTTCTTCGTCAAATTGGGATCGTGTAAACTAGAACCAGGGAATCGGCCGGAGATGTGAGTGAATGTTACATTAGCACATAGGAATTTCTTATTTCATTTATTAGTTTCGTAAAGCTTTCTTCACTGTCCATTATTATATTTTCTTCCTCTTTGTTTCTTTGGGGACAGAGAGAATATATCAGCTCTAATTATACGTTAAAAACAATTATCTAAACTAATATTACAAAGCGAAAATATTAGATTTTTTGTATGTTTATTTGTTACGCTTTCACGCTAAAACTGCTGAACGGATTTGAATGGAATTTAGGGTAGACCATGACCTGAATTAGGACATAGGATATTAGGATTTTTTATCTCGATATTCCCACGGGATTGAGAGTTATGCGGGTCAACCCCCGGGGCACAGCTAGTTCAAAATAATTAGAGCTACCTATGTAGAACTGTTGTAAAAAATAAACTAATAAAAATAAGTCGTGAGGCGTCGTGGGACACCAGACTGGAACAAAGTTTCCTTCGCTGTATAATTATGTATTAAATAACACCACAGTCTATTAAATTAATAACATTACCAAAAATCTCATGATAGTCAAAATGTAACACTTTTTTCTGTTTAGCTATCACTAGCAAAGTGTGCAGAGTATATCGTGCTTCGCACAGAACAGATAAAAGAGGTTAGAAAGGAAATAGTTCCTGATTTGTATTAAAACGCGTGTCGCCGCATGTCTCCTACTCCTGTCTCTCCACTACAAGCAAGACATCATACGTACGCGCATTACGCACACAAATAAACCACACGCACTTAGATCGCGTGTTTGCTATTGGTTGTCACACTACCGCAAATACTGCTCTGGACGTACACTCACACACTTGTAAAAGCAAATAGTTACGGCGACCGAAAGGTCGACTAATCATATCGATAAAATTACCTGTAATTTTGTTAATTAAAGTTTTGCAATTTTTGAAGTTGCGGGTACGGTACGAATAATGTGGACATCCAAATTACATATAAATAAAACTAAATCAAAGTCAATTTAAGGGGGAACATCCGATACAGCCGTGAACTTTAAATTTTCTTTCGTTTTATGCTAGTTGCAGCTCTGTTTTACGTCATAATTAATTTGAGGTAAAAGCCTACTAAAATAATATATTCCATTACTTTAAGAGTATTACTTACGATTATCACTTAGTACATTACTTTGTTAAGCTAATGACCGGCCGCCTTGCGGAGTTATTTTAAAACCATGATATCTCCTAAGATATTCATTGAAATCCAAAATCCAATCAAGGACAATTTTGTTCAAAATTAAATACTTGTGATGAGTAACGTATTTATTTGGATGAGGATTAATTAAGAGGGGCAATTCTCTTTATTTTAAAAATGTTCACAGTCTGATCTGTCTCAATCTGTCAATTCCCTGACTGTTTTGTTACATAATCATTTTCTACAAAATGTTGCGAACAAATTGTGCTACATTTAGTAGGTATCCATTGAATGCTACTAGTTGCCTCAATCCACAATTTTCTTGTACCTGGATCTCTTGGAAAACTAAAAAAAATAAACTAATGTTTACGATGAAAAAATTTTTTTTAGTTTTCCATAATTTGGTTTGAGGTTAGTAAACCTCAAACCAAATTTTAGACGAAAAACCAAATAAGAAACTAAATTAATAATAATAATCCACATTATACAATAATAAAATTAGTGTTAATATAAACGAAGTTGTATTAACTGAAAATAATCATTCGTATAATACACATACTTAATATCGACATTGTTTACAATTTGGTACAACACTATCGATGCGCATAGATTTCCCCCTGAATAGATGCTTTGGCTCGACACACGCGACGTTCGCAGTGAACGCAATACATTGCGCGTCCGCTCACGTCGTACAAGATCGTACCCATGTATTGCAAGCAATGTATAATTTTGCATCTGAATGCGATTTTATCGTTTTTGTCTACAAACTTCATAATACTTTTGCAATAATTACAAATATCACTCGTATTTTAAGGTTTTTGGACTCACCGGTGATAAGAAATCATCCTTGGGCCACATTACACTCCTGACTTCTTTTCCGACACGTTATAATAGCGCAAGACGGCATAATTCTATTTTTCCGCGGAGTTTCGAACGCTGTCACAACAAGAGCGCGATTGTTGAGCGGTGATTCACATTTCGGTTGACTTTGAGCGTCTGATCAACATTGCGGCGCGCCTGCCCCGCCCACAAGGCCCTTCTAACCTCTTTTATCTGTTCTGTGGTGCTTCGTTCCAAAAGTTTATAACGAAAAAGTTTAATATACCCATTTACTTATGAAACTCTTTAACTGATTTACTAGATACTGGCAGGGTACCTGTGGTACCAAAAATTAAAAAACAAAATCTGACATATAACACGACTGTCACACATGACATGTGTACTTTTATATTGTAAATTTTTGGAAACTGTAATAATTTCTTGTAAAATGAGCGAAAAACCCATTTCAGAGAAAGAACTACTGGTTGCAATTAAAGACGTTCTAAAGAGAAGTGGTTATTTAAACAAGATCAATGCAGAGGTATGTAATTACTCGATATCTATGTCCAGTGTTGACTATGGTGCCCACAGAGCACGAAGACGCCTTAGGGCGGCCGCTGCTCAGCTGGATCGGCAATTTTATGCTCTATGATCGTGTCTATGAAATATTTACATTGGGCAGATAGCCTCCCCGATCGATGTTAGGATCAAATCACAGTTTCAAGAAACTTTTTGGCAGTTTTGATAACGTCGTCTGTACATCTTGTTGGCGGTTTAATAAACTAAATATTAAAGTCAAATTAGGTCAGGATTTCTATCCTGGACTACTATTTATATTTAGTTGACAAAAGCATACAAGATATAACTACAAGTATTGCCTACATTTTTTTGTCATAAAACCCTCTACATTTCCTCGTATCGCCAACAAATAAAACAACGCCAAAAAATTCCATTACAAAGAATGCCCCATTTTCCGATCGCACAACTATTTTTGCCAGCAATCGCGGTCGCTATATAATGTGGTTTGCATAATAATACGCCATTTAAGTGCTTGGCTGAATTAAAACCCAATGTTTAAATACAAATTAAGAGCTGATCATTTTTATTTAATTTGGGCGCTGATCCGGAACGCATTACGTGTGTTTCGGGATTTTTACGGGATCTGTTCTCGGCATTTTGTAATTTAATTGTTTATTTAAATAGCGGTAGCTTAAATTAACATGGATCAGTGTTTACAGTTCAGAGGGGCAATTTTCGTAACTTTAATAACGTTTACAGTCTGAAGGCCAATTCCCGGAATTTAAAACGTTACAAATCTAGTCGCAATCTCATCTCAGCGATAATCAAAGTGAAAAACTTGTCAAAAATGTTGGGAAATTAAAGGTATTTTTGACAGATTGAGATCCTAATAGTGTCTTTATTTACCTGATTAGCTGCTATTTGATATATTGAAACTAAAGATTAAGGGCTGATTTTTCAATCGACCGATAAAGGACAATGCTCCTGGATGTATGGAATCCCGTACCATGCTGTATCAAAGTCAAACTTTGTTTTTTATAGACTAAACTTATGATATTAACTCCTACAAAAGTTCTTTTTGTAAACAAAACCCGGGTTTCGGAGATTTTCAAAAGAATCCAAGTATCCTAAAAACTAGGTACTTTATTTGTTTCACATGTCATGTCATACACTAACGGCCATTATTGCGCAAACAAAATGATAATCGATTAAATAAACAATTATATTCTATTTTAGTCTAGGTAGTTATTTTTAATTAATATGGAATTAGCAAAGAACCTATAATTTTTTTACATGTTTTTTGAATGACGTGATCATGACACTTTCAAAATTCAAGGTTATATTAATCGTTTGAAACGGAACGTCATGTAAAGGGAATAAAACAACATAAACACTTTTTTACTATTAAATTCCCTGTTCAAAAATCAAATCCCCGACGCGTAATGTCGTAAAAAATTATGAAAATAATTACTATAATATTTTGATCTTGATTCATGGGCCTTTTGGGAACCGCTTTTGGTCACTGTCTTTTATTCGTGGAATAAAATTGACATTGACAGTTTTTATAAGGAAGAACTGTCAAAAATTCAAAATTATTCCTCCGATATGTTATCTGGCGTTGGAAAAATCAGCCCTTAGGAAACAGGGACAAGTTCTACAAAAATACCTAGGTTCTTTTTATCTACCTGCACAAAATATATGATGTCCTAATTGGAAATACTCGTACACAAAAACAACATCATGTCTGTATTCCCCAAACGGCTGAGCAGAGGTGTGTATAGTTACACCCACATCTCGCCAGTTATATTAAAGGCATATACAGCTAAAAAAAACTATCTACTGAGCAATGATTTACTTTGCACGTCATAAAGTTCCTTATCCACAAAACTCCATGCTACGTTTACCTTCATAGGTTCGAGCCAAAGTGACAGGACTTCTCCAAGATCGTCAAACTACGGGGGTAGCTTCAACACCACCCGCTCCAACGGATGAAGTTCTTCTAGTCAACGAGCTGGTGAGAGAATATCTGGAGTGGAACGGGTATCTGTACACAGCTTCTGTCATGATGTCTGAAGCTGCTATGCCAAAGGATAAGAGAACCAGGTAAGAAAGAGAATTTTGTGCTGAATTCAAGGTTACAGTTAGCGCGTCGATGTCCCTGCCATCCTGTATTATCAAGAACTATGTGACTTCAGTCAGCCTTCCTTAAAGATCAACTGTGATCTTCGATGAACTCTCCGAGCATGGTGACAATTACATTGGCACAGATAATTTAACTGAACAAAAAACCAACTCTCACGTTCGAGGGGATCTGTAAGGTAAAGCTACTTTTCTCTTCTCAGGGCAGATCTGTGTACTGAAGTGGGGGTGAGAGATGATGAGAAGTCTTCAGCGTTACCACTACTGTCGAACATAGTTGCTGCATACACAGAGAGGATAAAGAGGAAGATCAGCAAGAGTAAGCGAGATGTGTGTTGATATGCCAAATAAATGTTTTTGTCTACAGGTTAGTTATTATTTTTATAAGCATAGTCTTACAGCTCATAGATGGACTCGTCATCATTCTCCTGGGATAAAGGCATGAGGATGATGAGGCTAACAGCTGGGGAAGTTTCAAGCTGAATGATATTTGCACTTCTTTGCGACGAATCAATCAATCACATTTATTGTTATGCCTTCCAATAATAAATAGTTGCTTCTGAATATACTTATATATCTCAATCTACAGCTTTCTTAGGATACTGCGTTGTTTGTTGTATGCAAATAACTGGCTTTGGTAACCATCTATCACATTTTTATACTCAGTTTCATAGACCCTTCAGGATAATTTCGTCTTAAAATCGTTTTTGTATTTTACTGCTATCTTTTTACACTATATGTAGGTACAGTACCCTTAAAAAGGTGGCTGGGACAGGCTAGCTGCGGTACGCGAAGGACATGGTGTTGTGGCGCAGCATGGGAGAAGCCTATATTCAGCAGTGGACTGCGATAGGCTGAGCTGATTTTGATTTGTTTATGTAGAATATTAGCCAACGCAGGTAACCAACCTCATTTTCAAGTAGTGTCCATACTAAATAACTCAACAAAAACAGAAACAATACACCAAACTCCCAAACCGTATAATATTTTCTTTAACAGACCAGGTGCAAGACTTAATAGTTAACAAACAGTGTTTAACTAACTCAGCATCAAAACATCTAGGAGGAAGGTAGTTTGAACCTGAAGTTAGACATCAGCTGTTACAGGCTAGCACAGCCTAATTTATTATGCTGGGCGGCTAGGTACAAGAAATCTTGGAGAATCTTTATTACGTGCGGAGTTGTGAAACACAATGAAATATGTAGTAAGTTTGGTGAGGCATTGTTTTTTAACACTGATGGTTCTGTGAGTTAGTGACTGGTTTATTTTTTAAGCTATGGCTTGCCTTAATGATATCAAAAACCTGTGGGTTTTGTAAGAACGATGGGGTGGGGTGGGTTTTCAACCAATCAAGTGACTAATTTGGACTTAACCAAATAACCAAACATTATGATGAATGTTATAAGCTGTTTAGCTTGAACAACATTTACTAAAGACGTAGGATAATATTGCGAGGAAAGGGGATTAATGATTTTTGTGAATGTGAATGAGATGTGGAGCCTGGGGGCCTACTCCGAAGTACAAAGTGCGAATTTTCGGATCGGACCGACACGGGCCGAACCGAATATTATTGAAAAATGCGAAATAAGTTCGGATCAGCTCAGTTGGGTCGGGACCATAGTCAGTATTTGAAAGAGTGTAGGAGTGTAGGATCGGAACCGACCGAACCAAATAGTAACTTCGTAGCAGGAAACGGCCGAACATTCGGCCGATACTACTTCAGAGTAGACCCCCTGGGTTACCTATCTGTCCGCCATTTTGTTTTGTTTTTTTTTTCAAAATGGCGACACCGCAAGAAATTTATATAAATCGATACCTGACATCAATGTAAACAGAAAACATAATAGGAACGAACCCCGTAAAGCGTCTCGTTATTATTAGCGTTCAAAGTTGATCACGTGACATACATAGTTTCTTGTTGCATAGATGTTTGAAATAATCATTCTGAATGTATAAAAAAAACACAACAAGATAACACAAGTTCAAAAAAATATAGGTATGACACTACAGGGTTTGTGTCTTCTTTTTTTTTCTGTTTTCATTGATGTCATGCAGCTATCGATTTGTATAAGTTTCACGCGTGGGCACCATTTTGAAAAAAAAAACTTGAGTGGTGTCAAGGGACACCCGGATGGAACGAAGTTCAAAGAGAGAGAGAGAGACAGACAGATAAACACGCGCACGCCGCACGGCTTACAACTACTTATAGCAAAAAGTGTCGTTCCAACTTTGGTCTCAACTTTTTCCGTCTAGCCCCCTTTCGCAACGCGCGATAAGGAACTTCGTTCCAAAAACAAAATGGCAGACTTGTACGTATCCCACGGACCTTTTAGAGCCCATAAGTTTTAACTTTTTTTGCTCAACCTACATACGTTGTCCCAATGCTGGGAAAAGGTTAATGCCCTTGAACTTAATTATAAAAAATATAAGATGGAAATCGCCAAAACGCACTGTGCATAGAGCTCAATGCTCGTGTCTGTTTGAGAAGAAGCTTTTGCCCTGCAGTTCTAAAATAACAGTCTGGCATGAAAATTTAGATTAGCTATACAGTCGACCTTCGCTTTCCTTTAATTAAAATCCGAAGACAATAAGCTCGTTCCTAATAAAATGTTTGTTTTACTCAACAACTTGACTGATCCGTGGGTGTTCAATAAATCTTTCCAGTCTATGTGACTCGTGTGGGCGGTAGTGTGGAGTGAATTAATTTTAGTTAGTTGTTTGTAGTTTATTTTGATTTGGAATATAAATTAGGATTTACTGTCTAGAACAACTGAAGCTTCTTGATTTTCAATGAAGGTGGTAGGTGTACAGTCACGAACATAAGTGTGTATACACTTGGCTTTATTCAAAAGCGATTTACTCCTGAATGTTTTTAAAAAAAATTATGTTGCTACGAACATACATAGTATTTTCGAACCCATAGGTTTTTGCAATGTGTCGTATTTCATTGTTGTTTTCGTTATTTCGCGCAAAAATCGCTATTGAAAGTTTCCAAGTGTTGACATAGGTAATAGTGCTCGTGACTGTACCTACCAGGTAAAAAGGTCCACGGCACTTATACTTCAGACAATTAAGGTAAAAGAAAGACAAAATAAATTGCTGAAAATTCGTACTTAGGCATAGACTTTGCATTTGACTTCCTGAACTTTTTTATAATAATAATATCCCTGGACAATTCACACAGCGCCATCTAGTCCCAAGCTAAGCAACCTTATGCTTGTGTTATGGTAACAAGATGGCTGATAAACTACTTATATACATTTTTTTTTGTAAATACATACATATTATAGATAGAAAAACACCCAGACTCGGAACAAATACATGTAGGTCATACAAATATTTGTTCCGTGCGGGAATCGAACCCGCGACACGCAGCGCAGCAGTCAATCTCTTAACCACTGCGCCAACCGTGCCTTCACTTCGTAACTTTCATTATGGCCTTTGTCTTTCTTGTCTTGACTTATTATTTAAAATGTATAATCCCACAATTTAATGAACCTGCGGAGTAATTGCATAACACTTAAAAAATAGCGATCGATCGGAACGCGTTTCATTTCGTGTGGATCAGAATGACGGGTGTATTGTTGCAGAAATGAATATGTTATATATGAAAGGAATGTACCAGCAATGTAATTGAATGTACCTTTAATGAAATTCAATGTACCTTCATGAAACAAGAACAATTATAATAATAAAGTGAGCCGCAGTCCTGACAGTCAGAATGACGGGTGAATACTGATAATTAATGTAATAGATATTTTATGGTTACCTAATATTCACCAGAGGAATGTACCTACAATGTACCGAAATTATAATGCGACGAGCAATTAACGAGAAAATCAAGAAATCAAATTTTGGCGCCTAACATTTTTACATAGCAATATTGCACCTCCGCTCAAAGTGTCGTAAGTCCAAAAATCAAACTTTCGAGAAAAAGGTGTTTGAAGTTTGATTTTGAAGTTTTCTGAAACGAATGGTACTGGTATGTGCCAAATAGACTCCGTGGCAGCCCCAGCAGCATTCTACGCACTATAGCCGGGAGACATGACAGCCAATTGGTGAGGTCCCTTGTCACCTGCCGCTCGATTCTGTAAAAATCTCACCGTGAAAACTCAAGTGAAGTGAGCTTGATGTGAGTTGTCAGCCGGTCGATTCTGTAAAAATTTCACGGTGAAAACTCAAGTGAAGTGAGCTTGATATGACTTGTCAGTAGTGTCAATCCCTAGCATTATTTGGAATGACAGCTCACTCCACGCTCACTTCACCTAAGTTTTAACGGTGAGATGGTTACAGAATCGCACTGTTGTACTACCACGTTCATACAAAAAAATTGTAGGCGTCAAAATTTGTTTTCTTAACCTCTTCAACTCTTTCATTTTGACAGTGTAGCCAAGTTCATTGCGTTATTTACGTATTTGAGCTGACAAATTTTTCAATCGTATGAAGCAATTGATTATGAACTTCCTTCAAAACCCTCGGATTCGAATGAAAGTGTGTTACGCAAAAATCTACTTACACTCCACAATTACTAATTGACTGGGCGACAAATATTTATATTGGTCGGCCAGTCAATTAGTTAAGCACATAGACTAGTCTAATTATTATCTCACGTGTGATTGGACATCCACCACAATTGCTGTAATTACTATTCTAGTGCTCTGTGGTTATGGTCTAAGCTGAGGTAATCTGATAAAGGAGCATGCACGCATGGCGCTCGGCCCGGGCACAATTAACCGGATTGGCTTTGTTTTGGTCGCACGGCGGACAGGTTGCCTCAAAGCGGGTATCGTAATCTAACTTCATTAAAGTTGATATCAGGCACTCATTGATAGTGTTAAAGCTATTGCAGATGAGGACAGGCTTTGATGTACTTTTTTCAAATGAAATAAAACATTTGGAACATTCGGTATCCTACGAAATAGTCATCTCATAACTGCCAGGGCTTATTTTTAATATTATATTTTGAATTGTTTTTTTTAAACTTATTTTTTTTTACATTGTTCTTAAAGCAACAAGAATAATGTACCCAGGATTTTGTAATATTCTGATTTAAAAGAGTGTCCTTGGAGTTCCCTGCCCGTTCTTCTTCATTGAGTTTTGGAATGGGCTCTTTGATGATATAAAAATACCTGTAAATGGATTAATTGAAATAAATGCTTCGAGTTTGAGTTTTGTAACTACGTCACATAGCGCACGTCATGGACTAAAAGTGCAGTGTACAATTCGATTAGTTAAAATCCCAAAAGTATCATATTATACACGGTACTCTTAGGCCGTAGTGCTGAAGAGTCGGAATTGTTCTGTGAGGAACCTGGCAGAGAATAAGGCTTCCTAAATGTTGGCACAGAAGAAAAGTGACTAATGAATTGCGATAAGAAGACCTGTCGTTTTGTGTGCTGCCTTCAGCAGAATCTCTCCCTCTATTTACGGATTTCAGAATTCGCAGCAGCATATTTATGATAAATTACTAGAGTTCGCGCAAGCTAAGTCTGCGCGCGTGTCTGAACTTTAAGACAATATCCCTATCAGCTCTTGTAATCACATTGGGCATAATGATGGCGAATATTTACTTTGGAAAACACGGAACACAGCACACTCTCTTGTCACTTGATATTATATAGACGTCGAGATGGCGGCAAACGATTATTTCCGCGCGCAGACTAAGTTTTCGCGGACTTTACTTCATTTGCCAAGTGTCTGAAGTGTAAGAAAAAAAGAAAAAAGTATTTATTGAAAAAACATGTCATGTGTCAAATTTAACAGACAGATTTAGTCTGTGGCTTAGCTTGGATTCTCGGACATGCGTTTCCAAAACCTCAGAGTTGTGTGAACTTTGAGTGGATTTTTGTGGTGGATAAACCGAATTACCGGAACACGGACTAAATCGGTCCGTTAAATTTGACGTCCCCTTGACAAAATTTAAAGACACACCAAACTGTCGAACATACCTTGCAATGATATGCATATGTTAATAGGTAATCAAGTTCGATTAAACCACCCCTGTACCATCCTCAGGCAGCTACACGTATATAATTATCATCGTCCGGCCATAAATTGCCAACATCAATCCCGAACCATCATGCATGCTAACTCATCCGAGTACCACATTCCCTCATGTCTGTACCCACAGCCGGCGGTAACCCCCAATGAATATGGCTTGTGAAGCTATGCGTAAAGTCCCCATAACTGGGGGGACGCCGCCGCCGCCTGTATGCACTGTGCCGAATGGTGCGGGAAATGTATCGGACCGTGTGTCCGATATCGATAGTGTGTATGGTGCTTAAGGTTATAGAAGTTTGTTATGTAGATTTGGTATTACGTTTAATTTGGTATGCAATTGTCGAGTGCTTACAATTCTTATTGGTATGTTCGCCACGTTCCAATTTTTTATCTAAGACACGAACATCAACAAGAAGATAACAATATTAACATATAGAACTAAAAAAAAAAACATTTATAGGTATTGTTTATTTATTTTATTTTTTATTGTGTTTTTTATATCTCATACTGCACCGGTTGACGACATCACGTCTACACCGGTTGTCGCTGCAAACCGGCATTGACAGCCAACTTCACCTTAGATTTTTACAGAATAGATCGGCTGGAGAGCAGTGGTGGCGTAGTGGTAACGACCGCGACTTAAAAGTTTAACCCAGACAGGCGCTTTACTTTGTGTAAATTATTTCATCACCACTGCTCTCAAAATGGTGAAGGAAAACATCGTGAGGAAACCTATATCCTAGATAAATAGATAAGATAGATAACACGTTTATTTAGTGCAACAAAAGACACAATACAAGCAATAAAAAAGAAAAAAACATCAAAAAAAGGTGAATCGTAAAAAAAAAACAAAGATTAAAAAACTAAATTGACCCATAGACACATAGTACAAGTAAATATAAGGGTCAATCACTCTGGGCGGTGTGTGTCTCATGGTTGCACCTACAACCAAAAAATTCGAAGACATATGTGTGACATCTACTGACCCCTGGGCCGCGTGGTGGATTACGGCCCACTCCACAGAGAGGAGACCTGTGTCTCAACAATGGGAACATTATAGGCAGATTACGCACAGATCGGCTGGACCTGCCACTTTTTGCTGCTACTTTCTCCATTTTGTTTTCTATCACTGCTCCTAATGCCAAGCATTAACTACAACAATAATTACTAAAGTTGTCAAAAAATAAAAGGCCCGTTTTGACATTTCAGAATGCATTTTTGACACCTGTCAGTTTCATACAAAGCAATACGTGTTTTGCGAATTTGATCTTTATTAACTACTAGCTTCTGCCTTTCTTAATTTCTTTTCCGGTAAGAACCTTCTACAAACTATTAGAAAACTTAAAAAAAGAAGATGGATGAAATCGCTAAACTCTTTCTCAAGTTATGGCGTGACCAAGGGAAATAGGGATTTATTTTTATATACATATGTATACACTAGAACGGTCAATGCCAAAACGGGCCTTTTATATTTTGACAACTTTAACAAACGTTTCACATTTTACCACATTAAGAAAAAAAAACTGACGAAAAAAATATTTATTTCGTCCTTGCAAACATTTCGTGCCCGGCCAAAACAAACCTCAAATCATCATTCATGCTACTTTAACCCTCATATTTTCCTCATCAAATGTTTCGTTTCTATGCCCCAAAACATTCAATACCTTGTTAACTTATTGCTTTCCAAACGTACCATCTGCAGCACCTTACCCATAAATTAAATTCAATTAAAGTCCGCCCATACGCTACCGCCCCAAAGTAATTGATTGATAAGCTTCTACAAAATTAATGATACGTACGTATGTACATACTCTGGGGTTCGGGGTCAACAACACTTTAAGTACAAGTCTATACATCGTCCTCAATACCTAATAGACTTAATTTATCTTCGTAACTGTTCAAAGTTTACCATGTGAACGTAATCAGTTTTCGGAAGTGCGTTACGTGTTTTTGGAATATAATGGTAGTTTGTACAGGATGATGGTGGATTCTGAAGGAGTGTTGACAGGTCTTTGTACTAATTCAGTATAAAATCAAATAGTTTCAGATAGTACAGTTTGGTTTTTCTGAAAAATGATTTAACATAAATTAATATCTTCCATAATTTTTTTTATTGTTCAAAAAGTATATCGCAGAGTTTAAATTTTTATATGCTAAAAACCACAGAAGCCTTTGATGGCTTATATATGGCTAGTGAGTTCGGAAAAATATCTATACATATAATAAAATTGTAGAAAAGTGGTGTCTGTACAATGGAAACATATAAAAAAAAAGTAGCAGGGGTTGTTATTATATCGATGCCGAACCCGAAATTGTAATTAAATTTTTTTTTGTCTGTTTGTCTGTGTGTTTGTGCACGCTAATATCAGAAACGGCTTATTCGATTTAGATGCGGTTTTCACTTATATATTGTAGTAAGCTTCACTTAACAGTTAGTGTTTATTTCATGTCAATCGGTTCATAAATAAAAAAGTTATGTCAATTTAAAGAATCACGGCGAACATTTGTTAAGGTATTCTATCAGAGTACGTACACGCCTCGCGCCTGCGTGTCCGTGGCTATATAAAGCGCGCTGAGAGCCGCGCCGCTGACTCCCCGACCCTTGCCCGCTGAAGTGCCAGCCCGCGCCGTAGCTGAGCCTGTAGCTTTAAATTCCCCGACTGAGACCTCTGAGTTTGTTTCGGCCTTTCTTCTCAGAGATAGTCCTAGGAAACGCCGCGCTCATCAAAGCATTAATAATAGTAATTCGATCCAGCCTGTCCCCTTGCTGCCCTCTCCCAGCGACGCCCTAAGCCGAGGTTCGTACCCCACAGGGGGTGCCCTTAGCGTGCAGTCACTTAGTTTTAATCTAGATGTAGCCCTGCCTGGAGGCTTTAAGAATTCTTAAGGCAACCACAGGATAGTCCAGTTGTAGTCACGACCTCTCAAGGTCAACTACGAGATGCCATTCATAAAAAAAAAAACGCGCCGCTGCCATAAAGATTCAGTTATTCGTAGCGAACGCACGTATCCTGGAGAGTATGGACGAATAGTTGCATTCGATTATTGCGATTCACTTGAATACTGACTGTTTGCCTATTTCATTTATTTATATTTTAGGGTTTGTAGGTTTGTAAATAAATATTGTAAGTATTTGGTATAGGTTAGGCGGTTCTTTCCTTGATTTTTGGGTTTTTGCTTATCTTAATTTTTATTTAGGGTTTGTAAATAAATATTGTAAGCATTTGTTACAAGGTTAGGCATTTCTTTCATTGATTTTCGGTATACTTATCTTAATTAATTGTATTTAGGGTTTGTATACAAATATTATAAGTATTTGGTATAGTTTAGGCATTTCTTTTCTTGATTTTCTTTATTAAGTATAAGTTCATTAGCTTAGGTTAGTAATAAATTTTTCTAGCAATTCTTTTGTTTTATAAAGTTAGTACGTTTGGTTTACACGTCTTAACACTTATTACTTAAACTGTGATAATTTTAGACTGTATAATAATCTGTAAGTATTTATAATTTAATTGTTTACGATAGTACGTGTTTACTAAATAACTGTGTGTTAAGTAGTATGTACTATTTTATTGTAAGAATGCCTCGAAGAAGATCCAACCTCTCCCAATGTAGCAAAAATGCTAAAAGGATGAAATTAGTTCGATCACAGGAATCTGAGGAAGGTCGTGAGGTAAGGGTCTCTGCAACTCGGGAACATCAGGCTAGGTTTCGTGCTGCAGAAACTTCGACTCGGCGAGAATCTCGACTGAGTTCAAATCATTCTCGAATGATGACAACTCGAAATAGGGAAAACGGGGAACAACGAAAGGCACGTTTATCTGTCGATCGCGAAGCTCAAGCGCTATCGCGAGAGTCTGAGACTTCTGCGAACCCATAATGCTTCTTAGAAATTTAAGCCCCCCAAAACTTTGCAATGGCACCAGGTTAAAAGTGACCAATTTACAACGAAATCTGATAGAAGCAGAGATTTTAACAGGGTGTGGAAAAGGTGAAAGTGTTTTCATTCCTCGGATTCCTCTCATTCCAAACAATTTTCCATTTAGTTTTAAACGAGTCCAGTTTCCAGTCAGCCTATATTTTGCGATGACAATTAATAAAGCCCAAGGTCAGACGCTGAAAGTTGTGGGTGTATATCTAAGTATCACCTGTTTCTCGCACGGTCAGTTGTATGTGGCTCTGTTACGGGTTAGCAATCCTAGGAGCCTGTATGCTTTCATCCCCGATGGCCATACGTCATGCAAATATCGTATACAGAGAAGCATTACTGTAAAGTAAATTTTTAGCAACCCAAACGACGGTATATGTAATTCAAAATATGCTGCCCGAAAAGTCACTATTCCACGCGGACGAAGTCGCGGGCACAGCTAGTATCTAATATAGGTAGGTACTACAAAGAAACAAATTTAGATGCTAAGTTAGTTTTACATTGAAAAAATATTCAATTTTCATAATCCATCTTTGACAGTCGTTACGGGTCGTCAGAAGCCCGAAAGTCTGACAACCAGTAATACCCAGTAACTGGGTTGTGGAGGTCAGATAGGCCGTTGCTCCATGTAAAATACTGGTATTCAGCTGGTTATACTGGAATCCGACCCCAACATAGTTGGGAAAAGGCTAGGCAGATGATGATGATTTAACATAAAATATCAGTAAGGGATAATGAAGGACCAGTAAATACTGATAGATTAAATGCTAAACCAACCAAAAGCCGATTTAATTTTGCTCCCTTTATTTATTATTTACTATAGTTTGACCAAAACCGCTGTACCGCGCCTTAGGTATGTACGCGGCGAGACGGGGGGGCAGTGCACGCCGCTCATTCGTCATCGCTCACGGCGTCCCACCCCCCCCCCCGCCTCGCCGCGCTTTCCTCCCGCCTCGCCGCGCATTCTTAAGGCGCGGTACAGCAGTTTAGGTCAAACTATAAGTAACTTTCTGTCGAAGGGCCCGTGGCTAAATAATAACATCCGCACAGGTCGATCGGTCAGGTTAAGCTACGCTTGTCACGATTGGTCTGTGGATGGGTGACCATCTTTACATACCGAGACCCCTCCGTGCCTCGGAAAGCACGTTAAGCCGTTGGTCCCGGCTGTCATTCGTGGATCTTTGACAGTCGTTACGGGTAGTCAGAAGCCCGGAAGTCTGACAACCAGTCTTACCAAGGGGATACCAGTAACTGGGTTGTGGAGGTCAGATAGGCAGTCGCTCCATGTAAAATACTGGTATTCAGCTGCATCCGGTTAGACTGAAAGCCGACCCCAACATAGTTGGGAAAAGGCTAGGCAGATGATGATAAGTTAACTTTCTGTCCGGAGCAATTATGGTAACGACCCCGAATTACGAGTCATAGGTCGTGGGTTCGAAACCAGACAGGCGCTTTACTTTGTGTAAATAATTTCATCATCACTACTCTCAAAACGGTGAAGGAAAACATCGTGAGGAAACCGGCATGTCCTAGAACCAAAAATTCGAAGACATGTGACATCTACCAACTCGCACTGGGTCCGCGTGGTAGACAGACAGCTCACTCCCTCTCGAAGAGAGGAGGCCTGTATCCCAGCAGTGGGAACATTATAGGCTGATCATGGTTATGCTTCAGCAATCTATACAGGGCATAACAGAGCAACAAACATCCCTGAAGATTCCTTCAAACATCATTTCTCTGCTCTTAATATCCTCAAATTATATTATACCTCCCTTCAATCATTCGTACTGTATACAGAATTAACGATACCGATTGTAACGGTAATAAATGATCAGTCCCTTTATGCTTCGTAATAGCGTGATGTTAATGGCACCGAGTCCAGTAGTGGAGTGGTTGATGGTGTCGAGTCGTCGAGTGATTAAGGCTTTGGTAGTTGAGGTCCGTGATTGGGCACCAATTACCTGGACCGCCCTTAAATGTGGCTGGTGAGGTGTTGTCTGGCTGAAAGGCAGTATGTGTAGTTGATAGCTGGTAGCTATGGGTAGGGCTATGAACATTCGATGTTTGGTTCAGTAGTAATGAATAGATGGCGTCTCTTCATTTAAGAACTGTGGCAATGTATACAATAATTTTACATAATCTATATATATAAAATTCAAAGTCCTGACTGACTGACTGACTGACTGACTGATAGATAGATCAACGCACAGCCTAAACCGCTGGTCCTAGAGACATGAAATTTTGAGGGTGTGTTCTTCGTGAAGAGTAGGCATCCACTAAGAAAGGATTTTTCGAAATTCCACCCCTAAGAGGGTGAAAAGGGGGGAATTCGTTTGTATGAAAAATTTTATTCCTTGAGTTAATAAACTTGAAACTTGGCAGGAATACTTATCTGAATAAATTATGAACATTGTCAGTTTTTTTTCTTCTAAACTACCCCCTAATAAGGGATTGGGGGGTTTCAAAGTTTGTATGAAAGAATTTTAGCGCGCAGTCCGATTTACTCAAAACTCAGTATTTATACCTAATATTGAAAGTAAAGAATAATGTGTATCAGGGTTTTTTGAAAATCTACCCTTGACGGGCTGAAATGGGGTAGTAAATTTTTCAGGGGAGGATTTTACTGCATCGCTTGATTAACTCGAAAATTAGTATAAATAATCTTTGAGTCAAGTTATGAATACATCCCAAACGATTTTTTAAAAATTCCACCCCTGTGGGGGTGAAAAGCGGGGATACAGTTTATATGAAAAATCTTCTTCATTAGGTTAAAAAACTTGAAACTTTTCAAGAATACTCGCCCAAGTAAGTAAGTAATAAAGTTTATCATTATAAGTTTTTCAAAACTACCCCTCAAAGGGGAATATAGGGGTGTTGAAGTTTGTGTGGAATATTTTGAATGCGCGCGCGGTCCGAATAACTCGAAACTCAGTGTTTATACTTAAGACCAAAAATAAAGAGTAACATGTATCAGGGCGTTTTCGAAAATCTACCCCTAACGGGTTGAAAAGGGGTAGTTAATTTTACAAGGGAGGATTATAATGTGTGGCTTGATTAACTCGAAAATTGGTATAAATAATCTTTGAATCAAGTTATGAATAATTCCCAACGATTTTTTAAAATTCCACCCCTGTGGGGGTGAAAAGCGGGGGATACAGTTTATATGAAAAATCTTATTCCTTGAGTTAATAAACTTGAAACTTGGCACGAATACTTACCAAAATAAATTATGAAGATTGTCAGTTTTTTCTTCTTCTAAACTACCCCCTAATAAGGGATAGGGGGTTTCAAAGTTTGTATGGAAGAATTTTAGCGCACAGTCCGATTTACTCGAAACTCAGTATTTATACCTAATATTGAAAGTAAAGAATAATGTGTATCAGGGTTTTTTGAAAATCTACCCCTGACGGGCTGAAAGGGGGTAGTCTATTTTTCAGGGGAGGATTATAATGCATGGCTTGATTAACTCGAAAATTGGTATAAATAATCTTTGAATCAAGTTATGAATAATGCCAAACGATTTTCCAAAATTCCACCCCTGCGGGGGTGAAAAGCGAGGGATACAGTTTATATGAAAAATCTTATTCATTTAGTTCATAAACTTGAAACTTGGCAAGAATACTTGCCTAAGTAAGTAATAAAGTTTATCATTATAAGTTTTTCAAAACTACCCCTCAAAGGGGGATATAGGGGTGTTAAGTTTGTGTCGAAGAAATTGAATGCGCGGTCCGAGTAACTCGAAACTCAGTATTGATACTTTTGACAGAAAATAATTAATAATAAGTATGTAAAGTTGTCGAAAATTTACCACTGACGGGACAAAAAGGGGTAATTCAGTTTTTAAGGGGAGGATTTGAACTTGAAACTGTATGTTACATTTTCATGCCTACACCACTAAACTTCTGATTTGGCATAGAGATAGCTAGATGGCATATGGCTGGGGAAGCACATACATTTTATCCTGTTAGCACGTTCCCGTGGGATAATTTCCGACATCCACGCGGGCGAAGCCGCGGGCAGAAGCTAGTATCTCTATATACAACATGGCGCTACAATGGCGACATTAATTTAACACACGGGTAGGGCTAGTGGCCAGTAATCATAAAAATTATAACAACATAAAAAAAATCGTAACTTGAAAACATCCACCCGCGCCGCGCGCCTACATAGGGCTCTCTCTCTTTCCTTCAATTCGCCTTCTCTTTGCTCGTTAATTGTTTTAATTACATTGATGCGATGTTATGATCCGTGACCCAGGCAAATTACCCCAGCGCTACAGTTCTTTAAGTCAGGTTGCTCTAAGATGCTATTTTATAAAATTGTTAATAAATAAATAAATATTAATGTTTAATTAAATTAAAATATATTCATAAAACTACAACGCAAAACCGTATACGTGTGTTAAATTAATGTCGCCATTAAAGCACCACGCTGTATAGTCCTCCAGATCATATTTCAGTCATGGCAGCTATTCTCAACGAAGACTGACCAGGCTTCGGCGCAGGAGATATTATAGTGCACAGGTCTTTCCGAAGACACATGTGCTCTCTCTCTGCCCCACTTTCATAGGCCGATGAGACGGCACCCAATCCAACACGACTGGAAAGAGATCAGGCGCAGAACAAACGGCTTAATGTTTTTTTCGAAGCACGGGGCTGTCACACCGTCAACTTCCAAACCTTCTTTCCTTCCTTTTTTGTTTTTTTCCTTATCTCAATATTAAGATACTACTGTAGTACGAAAACCAAGTTTTGTACGTTCATGCCTTCCATGCGTTTTTATCTATGCCTAAATATAATGTTACTTTAACTTGAGCAAAATTGATTTAAAAGCAACCGACATAAAATCGTTTCCAAGTTTGTTTACATAATAAAATAATAACAGCTTCAAAAATCCGTAAATACACAAAAAATCCGCGACCCCCAGTTTTGTCATGCGTCCTTAGTATCTCGATTGTTTACCAAATACCTTTAACATTGTAACATCGTACAAAGGAACTATATTATAATAAAAGAATCTGCGAATATCAGCCCTTTTTCCGGACGACACAACCCCACTTTATATGTCGTACGGTTTTAATGTTGGTTAGATTAGACGGTATAGGAACATGTACCATCTCTCACGGAAAATTTAATAGAGGACTCGCCCACGAATCGGAGGTAAGGATATTCAGAAATCGCTCTCACTCGAACCCTTGTGAGAGTGGTGATATACGGGTAGGAAAGTTCAGATAGCTTTCGTATAATAATGATTATAAAGTTCAAGCTACTAATAATAAAGCTGAAGAGTTTGTTTGTTTGAACGACCTAATGTCTGGAACTTCCAGTAGGATGTGAAAAATTATTTTTGCATTTGATAGCCGTAATTCTTGACGAAGGCTATAGGCTACTTAAAATCTCGCTAGGACAATAAGCAGACGTGCAAAAAAAAAAAACAGAATGAACGCTAAGCGAAAGCGAACATATAGCGCGGGCAGGCGATGCGATACGACAGGATGGGTCGGGGGAGCAAGAAACTTCACCCAGACAAGGTCGCGGGCAGAAGCTAGTATCGCAACTAACTAATACTAAATTAAATGACTAATTAACTAAATATGTAAATAAAGTATTTATCTGCAAGAAAGTAACTTTTGTATGTATTTTTAAATATTCTGTGAACCCTCTTCACAAATTTTGGCCCTAACTCCTGTTTTACATGCGTAGTAGTGCTTTGATTACACGACACCTATTTCTCGTCCAAGGCCAAGTCGACAAGCAGCTTCAGGCTCTAGTTGTCTGACTTTTTTGCTGCGCTGGCACACTTTCCTGCAATTTTCACATTTTTTTTTGTTTTCATCTGCTGTATATTAACCGTGTGCCTTTTAATCTGTACTTAATAAATATATTTTCTTTCTTTCTTTCTTTGTTTCTTACAACGCCTAAAAATCTGTCTCAAACCGCTCACCATCCTTCGCACCACTGAATCCCACCCATCCAAGCACGATGAACATCCCATTGTGATATTCTCACATCTATTACCTGTTGTAATCAGTTAAGGCACAATGGATCCCTGACTCAATGGGTGAGATGTCTTGAGATAAATCCACCACGCTTACTACCCTTGTCTCATTGTAGGTGGACGATCGAGTGGTCATTTCAAAAATGGCTTCTTAGCTGATTCGGCTTTCGGCTCGTCGTCGTCTCGGCGGAAATTGGCCGAGGCGTTCGGCCTCGTTGCTATAATGATCGGGTATTGGGGCTGATGCAACTAATCAATGCTGGGTTTGGTATTGATTTTGGGTGTGGGTGCAGGAATTTGATCGGTGAGCTTGAAGACGTACTGTAACAAATCAACCTAACATTTATTTTTGTTTATCGAAAGAAAAAGTAACTATGAGAGATCGTGAGAGACGCCTATGATTTTGTGAACTTTGACCGCAGGCTGACTCTAGAGACCATCAACTTAAGCTTTTTTTAATTTTGTTTTCGTGAACTTGTAATAAATTACCTAGTTATCATTTGAAAGAAAGAATTTGGAACCTTTTCAGCGCAATCGCTGATTCTTTTCTTTTTTTTTATATTACCTACAACTTACTAATGCTGACCAAGTCCTGTAAGTTATGTTAAATTGTGTAAGTACCAATTATTTACGTAAAAAATAAAAATACCGAACATGCAAAACCACGCTGCACCATACCACGCTGCTACCGCTGCGACACTTATTTTTAAATGTCGTATCATCATGCTAAGATTCCTTTTGGCGTCGTACAGGAGTTTCTGTGTTTTTTTACTTTCTTTTTATATAATTTGAGTTTAGTTTAGTTTGTGATCTTCCTGTGCGAGTTACAATAAATATATGTCTTTCTTTCTTCCTTTTGGCCTCGTACAGGACTTACTGTTTTTTTTTAACTTTTTTATGATTGAGTTTAGTTCAGTTTGTGATCTTCCTATGCGAGAAACCATACTTTTTCTTTCTTACTTTCAAGAAGTGATCACCAGCAAACACCTCCATATCAAAAACAGATATCGTTCTCAAATGATATTTTTCCATTAGTTATCACAGTAAAAGCAACGTGTTACAACCGCATACTGTGTTACTGTAACAAGCTAGTCACAAGTTCGTTTTACATCGTCTCTCGCCCTAGTTATGACCGTGTCGAGTGGCTGAGAGTAACATGATGCCTGCCACTTCAAGTTTTTGTTCGCTTAAACTGGTGTTGAAAAGATTTATGGAAAATAAAATTTGTTTGTGTGATAAATAGATGCGCATCAATTTGGTATTATTTAGTAGTGGGAGAAAAACATCAAAAAGAAGTTTTTTTAAAGAGTTCCTTCTAAAAGAGATCATATTTTAATTTCTAGCTCCATTACACCAGGGGGCAATTCTCGTTATTTTAAGAACGTTCACAGTCAGAAGGCCAATTTTTGTTTGTCGCAGAGATGAGACTGCGACTAGATTTTGAACGTTTTAAATTACGAGAATTGGCCTTCTGACTGTGAACGTTCTTGAAATTACGAGAATTGGCCTTCTGACTGTGAACGTTCTTGAAATTACGAGAATTGTCCTTCTGATCTCAGTCTCAATCTGTCAAAAATAACTTACTTTTCTCTACATTTTTGACATATTTTTGTTGCCGAGATGAGACTGCGACTAGATTTTGAACGTTTTTAATTACGAGAATTGACCTTCAAATATCATTGCTGTATTTGGTTAAAAAGTGATTTCTCATCTTTCTGACAGTGTTTCCGGTGCATTGTTAAAACTCGCCCTTGGTCAAGAACTGTTGCTTCTTCTTTATCTCCACTATAAACAAAACTGAAGAAAAACTGACTTAATTTTTTTTAATGAATTTTAATGTCATAAATTTTAGGAAATTTGCAAATTAGGCTTATTTTAGGCTTCTCTTGACTGTAAAGGATGCTTAATTAAAAGTAATTTGATTGGAAGTCAATCAAATTACTTTTAATTAAGCATAACCTCATAAAATTAATCAGGCACAGCCGAAAATATTATTAAATTGTTCAATTAATTTAGAGGAGAAAACATACTTATTAACCATGGGGGTAGGCAGAAACTACAGAACCCCACCTGCTACGATGCTTACATACTAGTTTTACTTCGTTTACGTTTATACATCTGGCCATGCACGCACCTGGAGGTTTGCCACCGTCCAGCTCTTATAACAGGGCATAAGTTGACCTGCACCGTTTTTTAGGGTTCCGTACCCAAAGGGTAAACACGGGACCCTATTACTAAGACATCGCTATCTGTCTGTCCGTCTGTCTGTCCGTCCATCTGTCCGTCCGTCTGTCTGTCACTAGGCTGTATCTCAAGAACCGCGATAGCTAGACAGCTGTTGAAATTTTCACAAATTATGTATTTTTGTTGCCGCTATTACAACAAATACTAAAAAGAAAATAAATTAAATATTTAAGAGGAGCCCCCCTTAAATATTTATTTTATTTTCTTTTTATAAATATCACATATATATTATTAGATATATTTGATATTTATAGATAATGGTACGGAACCCTTCGAGTTCATGACCGGTTTTTTGTACTTAGTCATAGAACAAAAAAGCAGTGCAGTACAACTTCTGCCCTGCTATAAGAGCTGGCGGTAAGCCTCCAGACCTTTCTAAAGAAGAGAACAATGGGTTAAAAATATGTCTATGAAACTCATGCATGGAAAATCTTACTGTGGAGCAAAGTTTTTGGAACGAAGTTCCTTATCGCGCGTTGCGAAAGGGGGCTAGACGGAAAAAATTAAGACCAAAAGTTGGAACGACACTTTTTGCTATAGTTGTAAGCCGTGCGGCGTGCGCGTGTTTCTCTGTCTCTCTCTCTCTCTCTCTCTTATAGAAAGCAAGTCAGTTTTTTTTGTCTGTTTTTTTATTAGGTAATAATAAAAAAAAATATTATTATAACTTAAAAAAAAAAAAAAAATTATTACATTTCCTTCACTAATTAATCGAAAGGAACTTCGTTCCATCCGGGTGTCCCTTAACACCTCTCAAGTTTCTTACAAAACAATATTTTGGTTCATTTTTCATACACTTCTTTTAATCCGTCAAAGTTTAGTTTTACAAGCTACGCTAAGCTTTTAGGTTTTATTTTGGTATTACCTTTAATAATAGGTTTTTTTATGTTTCTGGCGAAATAAATTGTATAGTAATTTTTTTTATATATAAATATTTATATAATTTTTTTTTTTATATTTTTCTATAATTTTAGCTTTTTTAGTATATCATATTTTTCATTATAATCAATGTCTTACCCTTATCTCAACTTATTGTGGTCGGCGCATCATGTCTTCTTCTTTCATACACTTTCCTAATAGCCGTCATCAGTCATCATCTGCCAAACCTGTGTCCCAACTATGTTGGGGTCGGCCTCCAGTACAACCGGATGCAGCCGAATACCAGTATTTTACATGGAGTGACTGCCTATCTGACCTCCACAACCCAGCCACTGGGTAATATGATACCCCTTGGTAAGACTGGTTGTCAGACTTTCGGGCTTCTGATTACCCGTAACCACTATCAAAGATCCACGAATGACAGCCGGGACCAACGGCTTAACGTGCTTTCCGAGACACGGAAATAGAAAATAGAATAGAATTGAATAGTCGTCATCAGTAATACCCGGTCGTTAATGAGAAAAAAAGTGAATTTTTGTAACGGAAAGTTTTAACAATTTAATATTAACAACCATTCTAATGCACCAGCTACATACATTGCCACGCCCGGAACTTTACATCGATATCGAAATTCAGTTGAAAATGGGACGTTTCACGCCTTGCAAATGTATTTATGCTACAAATATTTTTACGTAGTCGCATACTTTTGAGGGCATCATTTTATTTGTTGCATTTTATACTTGGATTTTAGTCGGACATTTTCGTGTCGGGAGTTTCTGTAGGTTAGTTATGTGCTTGTTAGTTTGTTGTATGGAAAATGTAGATGGCTGTTATTATACAGGGTGGCAGGGTCATCGATGCGCAAGCTGACCATGGATTCAGCATATGATTCTAAACACCCTCACGTCGATAGATTTCATCGGTTATTAAAAAAAAATGTTGGCTGTTCTATACATTTTGACCGCGTAGACATTGCATTTTCGTATGAAACAGCAGATATTTTTTTTTATAACCGACCAAAAAATTTCTACGCTAAGGGGTCTAAAATCATGTGCTGAATTCATGGTTACAGGTTGCGCGTCGACGTCCCTGCCACCCGGTATTAAAGATGAAGTTGAGTTATATAAATATGCGTATTGGTATTTCTTTACATAATACTATGCTGTGTGAATTACAGGCGATCGTTTTTTAATGATGAAAAAGAAAATATATTTACTTGCGGCAAACATGACGCATAAAAAGAACACAACAAAAGAAAACTTGCGTCACATTCACGCAAAACGTCTATCGCTCAGCATAATGCTAAGACCCTATACGAGACAGCTGAGCCCCAGCGCACACACAATACACAACAGAAACACACAACTCAAACAGATAACCATCACAAACTCTCCGAGAGAAGTTCTTCCCTCTCACAGAGAGGAGGCCTGTGTCCCAGCAGTGGGAACATTATACCTAGGCTGGTTAACCTGTATAACTCTGTATTAGAGAATCTGCCTGCCAGTCATCGTGTTTGACCAAGACCTTTTTTTTATTAGCCTGCTCTGTCCCACTCCTCGACAGGCTCCATTCCGTCCATCACGGGCCCGCGGGTCATCCTACCAGTATTGGCGGAACCTATCCAGTTCGTCCCACATCTCCAAAATGTCTTTTAAAAATAAAATGGGGAAGTTTCTTTTGAATACCTTTTGTCAAAGCTTCATAAATGGAGATGCATAGACTAAATATAGATTTAGTCTCTGCATCTCCATTTATGAAGGCATAGGCCTTAGCTAGCTTATGGCCGCGGCATCGCCGACGTGATTTGGAATGCTATCACGCAATTTAAAATGTTATTAGCAGTACGTAAAAGTCAGCCTGTGTGCTGCTGTAAAATATGTGTGTAAGTTTTTGATTGTTTGCTTGTTTAGTTATAGGTAATGTTTAGCGGTAAATGTATTGTTTATAAAATATAAAATTTTATATGGGAGCTACATCTGCCAACAAACTGCTCTGCAGATTGGCAGAAGTAAAATTTGTTTGGAAAATTTAGGCTGTCACCACGAATAAACGCTTTTTCTTTCTTCTTCTTCCTACGTGGTCTACCGCGACCCTCTTCTGATCTATTTGTGGCCAAAGTCCAGAGATGTCCTAAATATAAAAAGATTTTCCATTGACTCCCAGTTTCTAAAATTTTGAACAGCAATTGTTATGTCTCATAATAATATTATAAACGTGAAAGTTTGTACGGATGGATTGATGGTTGTTACTCTTTCATGCATAAACTACTGAACAGATTTGGATGAAATTTGGCACACAGATGATTTATAACCAGGATTAATATATAGAATACTTTTTATCCCAATATTCCCACGGGATCGAAACTTATGCGGGTGAAACAGCGGGGTGCAGCTAGTGATTAAATAAATAGTAAAAATATGTTTGAACATCATCATTTTGAAGAGTAACATCGACACGAAAAGATGAAGAAGATTTGGACACGTGTCCGAGAAACACACTTTCATTACAAAAAGACAATTTCTCCTACTTTAGCCTAAACCCCGGACGTTTATCGAAAAACCAAGCACATTGTGATTCCTCTCACACACGTTCGGAGGCTCCCTACCTCAATTCCGTCCCTCTATTAAGTGACCCGTGTTAAGTGTCACTCTCAAAATGACATCACATTATATATAAATATTTAAAATGCCACTTTGTAACACGAATAATTGGGTCAGCCTCCAGGTCATACACCTTTTATTCGACAGGTATTTTTAGTATACTTTTATGTGGGTAAAAATATTAAAGTTAATAGTTTCTATAGTGCGTTCCCTGTGCGTGGGCATGCTCGACGCTCGTGGCATGCTCGTAGCTCGTGCGTAGCGCGTAGCATGAGCATAGCAACGGCGTAGTTAGGTATAAACACAGTGGCTGGTGATTATAACCAATATAAAATATAAATTTTACAAATAAAATCAGTAAAGGTTCTACCCAGAGTTGTGGATAAAATTTTCGCTTGACAAAAAGAAGACCTTTTCAACGATCATGCGTTTTTTCCGCCCCTAATTCTTCATGTTAATATTAAATTTTTCGACTTTTTAATGTATTTCAGACCATAAAAATGTACTTATAAGGTACTTAAAAAACAACCCTTTTCTAATCGAAATTCCCCTACACTTGGTCAAGTAAATAGCAATATAGTTGCTATAGCTTATAAGAGTAATTAATAGTATTTCCGTCGAACTCGCCCGCCACGTGTGTGGGGTCGCCAATGTTCTTATTTATCGGCTCCTATTCCTACCCATTAGCCGGACAACTAGCTTATTAAGTCTGCTCACGACAGAGAGAAATGGATTGTATTTAAATCTTGGGTTGTAGTTATTAGTTAGGAGAATGTAGAGATTTCCGGGTAATATTTATCGGAAATAATATTGAAAAGAGGCAATATGTTACCTCTGTTTTAATATTATTTTGTACAAATCTACCAATACTTTCACTGAAACACTTGATCATCGAAGATCAGAGAAGACAAGTCGGGAGTATTTTAAAACAATAAAACCACACCATGAACTCAGAACGAAGACATTTTTTTAATAATTACAAAGTCTCTTATACCTTGCGTGGTAACGAAACCATAGCGCGAAATTAAATCGACCAACGCCATCTATCGAGACCAGAGGTAAACCTTACCTACAAAATTGGTTTAAGGTTTGATCCATTAAATATTACGACGTTAACACACTTCTCCCTCTTCTTATTCGTGTCGCTGGCACGATTGTATGTTAAATCTAGTTTTCCCAAAACATTACCGCTTCCACGGCGTGGTCTGTGGCATCGCAGAGGTCACTTTAACTGCATGTTTTGGGACACAGAGTGCAGGATGGAGGATGGTTTGTGACATAGCTCCACAATCACACCCTACTGCCGTTTCGTCAAGGTAGCACAACTTTACCAGGTTGAACTTACATCTTCCCACTTATGTCCGGAGACGGTTCAGGGACTTCCAAGGAGACCATCGAAGGTTACACCCTGATAGGAGATGCTCCTTTGCTGGTAGGTGGTAAGTAGGAGGGGAAAGAGTATCCTGCCACAGTTTGCAATGGGCGTTGGCCGGGTTTCCTGCCAGAGACGCTGTCGATTTTAAGAAGTTACTTTACTTCTGCCATAGGATATTCATAGGTGTATATTTATAGTTGAGTCGCACGTGGATGGAAGTCGCGGGCAGAAACTAGTTCATGATATTAGCTCAAGTATTATTAATTATTGACGCTTTCAATTCGTACATTCGCTCACATTTCAAGTCTTTTTCCCATGGCATGGGGAAAAAAACAGAAACTACAAAATGCCACCTGCTGCGAGCCTTACAAACTAACTCCTTTTACTTCGTCCAAGTTGTGTATATCTTCATACGACTCTTAGTTCATATCACGTCATAAGATTTCCCACGTTTCAAATCCCATAAAAACTTTAGCAAACCGTTAGATCAATATCTGCCTAGCCTTTTTTCCAACTATGTTGGGGTCAGCTTCCAGTCTTTTCAGATGCAGTTGAATACCAGTATTTTACATGGAGCAACTGCCTATCGGGCCTCCACAACCCAATAACTGGGTAATACGATTCCCCTTGATAAGACTAGTAGGACTTTGATAGAACTTAATAAAACTGTCAAACATCCACGAATGACAGCCTGTTTTTAAAAGGAAGAGTCTTTTCCAAAACCTCTGTGACTCTGTCTCCGTTAAATATTAAACTGTTAAATAAAAAAATATAGGGAGAAAGTTATAAAAAACTATACTCCATTTATTTATTATTCCACATTAGAAAATTAACAGTTATCAGCCTTTCATTATTTCGATATAAATGTAAATAAACTCCGTTATTTCACGATAAAATACAAAGCAATGTAACATAATTATTTACCATTTATTTATTATTCCACATTAGAAAATTAACAGTTATCACCCTTTCATTATTTCGATATACTCGTAAATGTTTAATAAACTCCGTTATTTCACGACAAAATACAAAGCAATGTAACATATTTACATTAAAATATAACTCGAAAGTGCAATAATTTCAACAATATTTTTTTTATTTTAATAACTTGTAAATTTTATGCTAATTGTTCTGTAATTTCTCAATGTTTATTTTTTTAATATTTTGAGTTAGTATGTGTTGTAACTCACTTTGAATGTTGGTTGACCTATTATTGGCGACTGTATAGGTCTAATATTTCTGTTACCTATTGTTAAGAAACGCTGTATACATAAGCTGTTGGTTAACCTATAATAAATAAATATTACAGAATAACTATCGTTATTTAGACGGTATTTTTCGAATGAGAATAATAAATGGAGTCCATTCACGTTCGCCACTGTTTAAGAATCTAGGTCGTAGAAGTAGAACGAAAATAAAGTAGGTACTGTCACCATAGCTATAAGAATCCTCCATCTTGTCGTTTTACTAAGTCCCAATATTGTTGAAAAACAATTCTAATTGAGTTATTATTAAAATTGAAGTTGTTTAATTCATCAAAGAAACGACAAAGCAGTGGTTTCCCAAGTTTTAAGGGCAAGTTGCTCGAACGGAAAATCGGAAACACGAATTGGAGGTCAACAGAGTTCAAGGTTCAAAATAATCTGGTAATTTGTAGGTATTGTGTAAAGAGACCAGTATAAAATGAACGTTGGTAAAATAAAAATCTTGAAGTCGGTTTTTGATAAGAATTAAACAAAAGAATTTTTTATTTTATTAAAAGGGTTCTTGATATTTTTGGCAGGTTAATGTTAGGTCCGAATATAACATCATTTACTGGTATTCAATTGCATCTGGTTAGACTGGAAGCCAACCCCAACATAGTTGGGAAAAGGGTAGGCAGATGATGATGATATGGTTAGGTCCAAAAATACGCCAGCGTAAGGCTGCTTTTCCACCAGATGTGTGCTATGCAGCTATGCTGCGAGGATGTGAAAGCTAAGCTATGAAACTGAGCGACCGTTTCCACTAATGCTAAGCTGTGTAGCGGAGCGAGTAAGATGTGCTATGAAGATGCACCGCCGCAAGGTAGCTGTACGAGGAAGATGCTCAACTCGAGCAATGCGATGCATCGATAGTAGGGAAAGCACGGGGAGTACTCTGCTCTGCACATAGCTACACCACTCGCGCATCCATAGCTCCCATCCATAGCACGCATCCTTCCGTATAAAAACATAGCTTACTTGAATCCGTTTCCACCAGTGCTATGCTATGTGGACCAATGAATATGATTGGTGGATAACAAACGCATCCATAGCAACGTAGCATAGCACATCTCTGGTGGAAAAGCAGCCTTAGTACTACCAAAAAACGTGATGGTTTTTTTTACGAGGTTCATAATAATAGTAGTATGTCAACTTGGTTACAACGCACACATTTTTCTGCTTACTGAATTGGAGACGACCATACTCCCAGCATTCGAGAACCAGACAGTACACTAAAATCAAACATTGACCTCACCTAATCCACAACTCGTAATTCGAAAACGATAGGTACCTAACAAAGCCCATTCAATCGAACACAGCCACGCACCGGAACCCAATCACAACAACGCGAAGCTCGAACAAGCCAAACATAATCCAATAAACACACACTCAACGAAATGAACAAGTAAAAGCCTTCAATCAATACGTATAGTTAGCATTCTGATGGCTGATTAAGTAATACGCAACGGTTCGTACATGTGGATAATTAATTACGAACCCCGGACACTAGGACGAAACACGCAGTCCGGACCGGACGGTAACCGCAAATTACCTAATTTATCGGCCCAGTTACTCGACGTTTACCGTTTGTGAAACTCTCGAGGATTCTCCCGAAAATATTTCGGGAATTCGCTTGTTTCGTGTCGAAGTTCGGGATCGTCTATTTTTGTTGACGTTCTGTCGTTTGGGAGAGAGGTTGAGATGTTTGTGGCTTTTTGGAATACTTCATCGCACGGGTTGCCTTTGCAAAGGTAAATGAAAAAACTGTAGTTCAATCAATGGGCCTTCATGAAGAGTTGGCAACGTCGTATATAGTTGTCAAATAATATACTATTTTTTACAAGTTGATATTTTTTCTACGATTACGATGTCGAGCTTATGGAGAAAGTTGATCAGTTTGATGGTCTGTACGAAACCCAAACAAAGGGGTTCTAAGTCCGTGGCATACCTGCCTGTTGGCCATTTTTTATTCAAATGGCGGCCACGAATGAAACCTACATATGCCCGCCATTTTGAAAAATAATCAAAATGGCGGACACTAGATATGCCAGACTCCATATAAAAATCTTCAATCCCCTTTGACCACATTTTTCTTAATATCGTGTTCAACAATTACTTACATTTTATTTTTTCGATATTTGGCGCACTATAGACGATATTTCATAATTTCATATGGTTATTTTGATTAATTAGTCAAAATAGCGAAATTAACATTGCCAACTTTCAGGATGCACCTTCTTAATCGGAGCAGGTTTATAATCTTGATGATTGGCTTATTTTTTCCCACACGGTTGAAGCTGTTCTCGTAAGGCCTACGAAAAAGAAGCAATCTATTTCCCAAGCCTTGTAATAACTATAAAAAGAAGTTGTTTTTCTACGGAAACATACACATCATTTCCCAGCAACAAATATTTATAGTACTTATGTACATTATTCCTACCAAAGAAATTAGCCTTGAATGAAATCCGATACAAACAAATATAAAAGAAAATGAATTGCCTTGAAGTAGAGACAAACAAACTAATGGCTTTTACGGGTAATCGAATGCGTTATTTTCGTATTAAGACGTAGACGAAATATTTGTTTTCGTTTTTACATGTAATTCGGTTATTTATTAGGTAAATCTACCTACGATAAATATTTTTCTATCCGAAAGAACAGATAAGGGCGACCTCCTCTTGTGGGAAGTCGGGTGATCAAATATCATAACAGGCACTTCAGAAAATTGGCTTCAACATAGTATCCTATAACGTGCCAAAATCTAGCCATTGGTTCTCCAGATCAGCCTGAACTCGCCAAAAACAGGCTTTACTTAACTGTCGTTTTTATAAAGGACATTATTTTTATAGTGTCTGTGCTTACTCGTACTAACATAGTCGTAAGTTTTACTAACAATCTTGTTGAGTGTTTGTAGCTTGTATAAAGAAATTATGTATATATATGTCGGAGATGGTATGTCTGTCTCTAGTTAGCATCAGGCATATTTTAATTACTGTGGGCGTACTATGGGTAGTATTGGTTATTGCACAATGGAAAAACGGTTTGCAGTTCAAATCAGATTACAATTCACGAACAAATCAGTCACACTAGCGAATCACACATTGTAGGTACACATTTAATGATACGGAACGCGACAGTTTCTAAACACATGTTGTTCGTACGATGTCCAATGTTTCGATGATTTTGAGAGCTCTGCTCACACCGTTCTTGTAGCTCTCCGTCCATCCCCACGAACACAGGCTAGACTCTGTCCAGCGCCACGAGATGGCGCTGACGTTCCGAATAGTCAAACGAATGACTCCGACATATATAAAGAACCTGCCATCACCCGATGTTCTGTTCCGTTTCGAAACAACATGCAAACGAGACATGAACTCAACTCAACCCAGCCTATTGCAGGCCACTGCTGGACATAGGCCTCCCCCAGGCTGCGCCATAGCACCCTCTCCTCCGTCTTCCGCATCCAGTCCGTCCCAGCCACTTTCCTTAGATCGAGACATATTAACTTAGTATTTGGATGACGGAAGATGACGGTGGAGATCTGCAAGTAGTCTTTTTTTTTTTTTTGAGTAATGGAAATCATCATATGACCCCTCCCGCTCTGGGTGGAGCGGAAGGGAGTGTCAGACTCTTACTGACTAAAACCCACCCGTGTTCCTTCCTTAGCCCTTTATGTTCCAGGGCAGCGGTAACCCTTTCGGACGATCCCGCTACCCTGGCAGGCTTCGGCCCTATCGGGCCCCGTCAAGTAGTCTTTGAGTAGAATCAGCAGAGGTTGATCCAAAACAAAGAAAGGAAGGAAGATAAGGAAGGTCATCAGTGCAACAAAGAAAGAAAGAAAAATATTTTATTTAGGACACGCACAGGAAATACAAACAGTATAAAAGGCATTTATGACTAACAAAATAAACATCAAAAACGACAAAAAAAAGAAAAAAAAGGGATGTGCGGGGCCAGAAAGGCTCCTATCAGCATAATGCTGCGATATTGAAAAAAAAAAACTTGAGAGGTGTCAACGGACACCCGGATGGAACGAAGTTCAATTTATTATTTAGGTATTTAATTTTATTTTATTAATTGCATTGTAATCTAGTCATTTAAAATACTAAATTATATTAAAAATAGCGATCAATAATAATAATGTCATGTAAAAAAAAATTAAAATGTTTCAATATTATTTAAGTAAAATTTAAATTATGATATTATTATTAGTTGTCTTTGACGTATCTCGGGATCCTGGGGCCCCGGACCTTTGAAAGGCATACTAGGGGCCGAAGCCAACTGGCAGAGGCCCTTTACACAATTTTAAATGATGAGGAGGCACCAACCGTCGATTATCCCTGCATGCACCATGCAAGTGGACCCAAGGACAACCCCCGGTTGGTGCAGGACAATTGCAGAACTTGGAAACAAAACTTACTGGGCTATGGGTTTGGGTGGCTATACTGGATCGGTTACCTTGAACTATGAAAAGTCTATGTCCCCTGCCTGACCAATGATGATATACTTGTCGGAGATGGTATGTCTGTCTCTCGTTAGCATCAGGCATATTTTTATTACTGTGGGCGTACTATGGGTAATGTTGGTTACAGCACAACAGAAAAACGGTTTACAGTTCAAATCAGATTATAATTCACAAACAAGTCAGTCACACTAGCGAATCACACATTCACACAACTCAACGATACGGAACGCTGACAGTTTCTAAACACATGTTGTTCGTACGATGTCCAATGTTTCGATGATCCCGAGAGCTCTGCTCATACCGTTCTTGTCGCGGTCGCTCCGGTCCACCTCCACGAACTCAGGCTAGACTCTGTCCAGCGCCACGAGATGGCGCTGACGTTCCGAATAGTCAAACGAATGACTCCGACATACTGTTTACAGATGAAATGGCAGGGAGTGGCTTGCACACTCAATAATGGGCCCCCGAAAACGGTCGTTATTATTAGTATTTTTATTTTATTGATAATTACTAAAATGTGTAGGTACTGCATGCGATAAGTATAACCAAGATGTAAAATCTAAATATTTGCACGGCAGAAGTGCCGAATATAGTGAAACTCATAGATCTTAAGAACTTATGTTAGCTACATATATTCTTGCAAATAAATATATCATTCATTCAACAAAAATAAATAAAAACCATAATTATGTATGCCATGCCACGAATCGATGTTTGTTTTTATTCAACCCATTTTCACCCAATCCGTCTCAATTTCCAATTGACATCATTCAAGCCTTATCTTACACTACTAAAAACAAAACAACTTTATGTATGCTCAAACTGTGTTAAAGTATTAAGGCAATCCCAGTTCAGTCCTCTAAACCAAACAAGTTGTGTCTTATCTTAATTTGTGTGGGACCATCACAATTTCTCAATGAATGGGGCAAGAAATTCCCCCTTACCCTAATGAATAGCCAGTCCTAAGTTCGTCGAGATATTTTTAGTGCTCAGAAAGGTCGAGGTCCTGTGTAATGACACAGATAAGAAAATTGTTTGAAGGTCCTATTAAAGCCTGCATTATTTACAGTTTTATGTCCTAGTTTAAAAGGTTAGGGAACACTGATTGTGAATGTGAGTACCATTCAGGCTAGATTTAATACACAACTTTAAAACTGCCACATGATGTAGCATGATGTTTGGAGTATTTTGTGCAGATCTGGTAGCGTCGTTGAGCTTCATAAAATAGGGTTGAGCTACTCGGTGACTGATGCATGCATGCCGTCTGTTGAGCCAGGTTAACTCGAAGCTGCAACATAATGACTCTTGTTACAAAAGACCCTTCCCTGCATTGTAACTCACATACAATCTATATGGCTATAAAAGACCTCTGAGTTTGATTCGGCATTTCTTCTCAGGGATCAGACAGCTAGGAAATGCCAGCGCCATCTAGTTTTTAAAATGTTAACTAGCCGAGTGTTCCAACGCCAGATAATTTTATTCGAGAAATAATTTTGAAATAAAAAAATAAAAAAAAATAAAAATTGTTCGATTACAAGTTATCTGGCGATTGAAAAATCAGCCCTTACATAAATAAAAAATTATAATTTAATTCATTGGAGCTATATAAATAATAATAATTCATTTATTTATCAAGTAACAAGGACTCATTAATACACAGAAATTAAATCACAAAAATTATATAGCACAAATCTTACACTAGAACACACTGAATACATTATACATTACATTACAATAGGTACAACACAAAACAATAACCACACAAAACATTTTCATATTGACAGCCGACGACTGTAGGTGACGTGCAAGTCACTGCAGCGTCTGATATATGGACAGTCGAGCCTGCCGGCTATCATCACCAGCACGCTGTTGGAGCTGCCGCGAACTCTGCGTACCAAGGACGCGCTTCGCTAACGCATCGTTGCATAGAAGCAGTCGACGCTAGCGACGGCGAACATGCCCGAGGCACTACAATGTCGCGGCAGCCCCATCAGCGCTCTGAATGCGTTGTTATATTGGTTGTTGCGTTGTTATTACATAGTTAGTCTCGTGATACAATTAAAATTCTAATAATCTGAATCAAGGATCGGTGCCTGTTTGCATTTTCGTCTATTAAAAGACTAAGCCCTATGTAAACTGGAGTGTTTGCAGAGTTCCAGTTAAGACTAATAAAACCTTAATTTAGCACGTGTCTAGTATTTTACGTTGCTAATTTCTACAGTAATTATTTGAGTGAAAATGTGAGATTACGTTTTGGGCATTAAGAGCAGCCTTCCAGCCGTGGACTATAATTGGCTGAATTCATCGAGGTATTACACACCATCACCACCACTACCACCACCACCATCACCACCGACCACCACCGCCACCATTCATCGTGATTTTTTTATTTGTCGCACAATATTTTAAGAAATCTAGTTGCGTTTCCTACATCAGTAAGCACCCTTCAATTCTATTTTCATTTACGAAGATACCATTTTAATAGTTTGTTAGTTTATTTAGGTAGTATTAGCCCGACCTGGGAATCGATTCCAGGACCCCACGCTCAGCAGTCACGCTTGCAACCACGAGACCAACGGGGTTTTTTTCCCATTAGGAATTTTTTAGTAACAGCCTGGAGTTTGGAAGTTGGCTGTGTGATAAGCCCGTGCCTCGGAAAGCACGTTAAGCCGTTGGTCCTGCGCCTGATTTTTCTCCGGTCGTGTCGGATTGCCGTCCCATTCGACTATGAGAGGGACTGCGCGCACGCTTGTGCACTATAATATCTCCCGCGCCGAAGGCGTATAATATCTCCATTGAGATTGGCCGCCGGACCTTATTTATTTTTTAGAAGTTTACTTATCAATTTTATATATTTTTACACTCCTAAATAAATCTATGTTTACGAATACACAAATTTAGTTTCGCAAAAAAATACTGCACTGTTACCAAAAAGTAATGAAATCTTCTTCATACAAATAAACTATTAGCTACCAACCATAATAAATCAATCCGAGACAGCATCAGAGCAAGAAGTAATGGATCACGTCGACCACATTTGACAAATTATTGAGGACTGCTCGTGTTACGAATATAAGGAAAACTGCGATAATAACTAGAAAAACTAATAGGAAAATGTTTGTGATGTATTATGTAGGTTCTTGTGTTCTTGACCCCATAACTTGCAATGTCATCTTGATAATGTGGTAATTTTGTCACATTTTAGTGCTGTCATTGTGTAGATAAAATTATTGATACTAAGTAAAGTGCCTGGCTGGGTACTACAAGTCATAAGTCACCGCCGTTGCCACTGGGCCATCACTGAGAGGTCTGGTACCTAATACTCTCAAAAATACACAAACAGTAGAATTTTTTGCCTCCAACAAACTTTTGCAACTCTCACGGATTGATGAACATGACCCTTCTATTTTTCTTTAGTGGATCTAGGATGAAAACAACTTCTAAATCCAGGTAGTATCTACTTAGTTGCTAAACTTAGTTGTACTACTTCTAGTACTTTCTACGGGAAGTGAGATGTAGCACTCAGCCTGTGTTTATTTTTTACCACGGATAGTTGAGTTGGTTTGATACTTTCTGTTGGTTTGTTGTTCTCACCGTGTGTCGCAAGCGCTAGCGGGGTACTTATTTTGATTCCCAGGTTGGGCAAAGTACTAGGTAGGTACTAGGTTTTGTATTAAATAAAATCGGTTTTGATTTGGCATTACGTATAGGGTCACCTTCTCTTACATATACACACATCAAATGTGTCTAGACACATTTGAAAAATGTACTTGAAAGGGTTCAAATACATTACACAACTACACAACATTACATTACACAAATATCCAATTAATATTTACCAAATCATAGTCTTCCAGACTGGATTCTTACTTTAATTTCTATGTTTAAGTTAACAATAGTTATCCCTATATTTTGAAAATTAAAAAAAAAAAAGCAGTTTTTGCAAATTGTGGGAAATTAACCGGAAAGTTAATGTCGTCAATTAAATGGCAATTAAAGGCAAAAATGAGGATTTTTTGAATGTTCAGTGTAAAGATAAAAAAAATAATAATCTGTGTTTCCACCATTGACACGAATCACACCATCTCAACGATTTGGCATGCTTAAAATCAGTTCATCAAAATGACTTTGAGGAATGGCTGCCCACGTTCTTTCTAACAAGTCAAAAAGTTGTTGTGGGGTATGCACGGCGTCCATACCCGGCAGACCTTTTCTTTGGAGCATATCCCATGCGTGCTCAATCGGGCTGAGGTCTGGTGATTGAGCAGGCCACGGCAGAGCGTTGATGCGAGCATCGGCAAGAGTACGTGTTACGACTCCGTAGCCGCGTGTGGACGTGCATTGTCGTGCATTAGTGGAAACGAATCACCCAACCGGCTTCGCAAAGGGACGATCACGTCTGAAACAATCCTCTTCGCATAAATCTAAGCATTGAGGTTGATCCAAGCGTCGCTGCACCGGGGAACGGCTATTGAAAATGCCAAACAGACGAGGCTATGCTATTGTAGACAGAATAGCGGGTGTTAACTTCCTATTTTTATAAGCCATCCCTCAGGTCATAAGAGAAGCAATGAGTAACATTACACTGATTGGGTACAGAACTGGCGCGAACAATGGTGCTCACATATTTACAAACTAGCAGCGCCCCGCGGTTTCACACGCATAAGTGTCGGTCCCGTAGAAATAACGGGATAAAAAGTATCCTAAGTGTTATTCTAATGTATAAGCTATATTACTGTGAAGTTTCGTCAAAATCCTTTCCGTAGTTTTTTCGTGAAGTAGTAACAAACATCCATTCATTCTCACAAATTTTCGCGTTTATAATATTGAGTAAGTAGGATATTGCAACCGTAGACGATTATCCCTAAAATTTTAAAAAATAATTAATCACTGTGAGTGAAGGTATCCATATAAATACAAATAGATACACGTACATACTCGTATAAGCATATCCTATACATGAGTAAAAGTTCTAAGTAAGTAGCTACATACTAGTAGGTACCTCCATAAAATAGGTCGCATATTCTTGGTAGGTCTCAAAGTTGGCGAAACTTTGATTCCGCATCGCGGTTGCAGATTCACAGACAGACTAGCTATGTAACTGGTGGAGTAGGGATCTTATTCTAAATCTAGGAAGGAAAGGCTTAGATTTTGTTCTTCTAAACTACGCAACGGATTTTGATGTCCACCTTCATTTAAAGAATTTATTCCAGATGGTTTATGTGTATAACATCTACATTAATATTAAACCTACGTATATTAAAAAGATCTCAACGTTTTGTTAAGTCATAAAAACGAGCGCTAGTAAGCTTAAGGATGATTTCTACCAAACGGTTCGCATCACATCGGATCGGAAAGGATACGAACAGATGCGGCGACAGCCGATCGCGTCCGGCAGGATGTCGACGTATACGACCGGCTCCGTACCGTCGCTTGCGAACGTAGGTATCCGTTTCTGCGCCTAGTCAAGTAGTTTCATTACCCGTGTTGACGATTTCTAATTTTTTAATTTGAATCGTTCGAATACGACGACAGGCGAACGGAGCCGATCGCGTGTCGCGGAAGACGCCCACGGTCAAGCTACTGTGCGCGGCTTGGTAATATAGACTTTAAATACTGTGTACAGATTTGATATCGTTTAAAGATTGTAAAATCCGTTCCGATCCAATGCGATGCGAGCCGTTTGGAAATCATCCTTTATAATATGGAAGTCTTTATAGTATCTCTTTGAGTTTCAGGTACAAGATACCTATTTCTGTAAATAGCTGTATGAATCATATTATATACTAGCTGTGCCCACGACTTCGTCCGCGTGGAATAGTGACTTTTCGGGCAGCATATTTTGAATTACATATACCGTCGTTTGGGTAGCAAAAAATTTACTTTACAGTAATGCTTCTCTGTATACGATATTTGACGTATGGCCATCGGGGATGAAAGCATACAGGCTCCTAGGATTGCTAACCCGTGACATAGCCACATACAACTGACCGTGCGAGAAACAGCTGATACTTAGATCTGCTTTATTAATTGTCATCGCAAAACATAGGCTGACTGGAAACTGGACTCGTTTAAAACTAAATGGAAAATTGTTTGGAATGAGAGGAATCTGAGGAATGAAAACACTTTCACCTTTTCCACACCCTGTTAAAATCTCTGCTTTTATCAAATTTGTTGTAAATTGGTCACTTTTAACCTGGTGCCATTGCAAAGTTTTGGGGGGCTTAAATTTCTAAGAAGCATTATGGGTTCGCAGAAGTCTCAGACTCACGCGATAGCGCGTGAGCTTCGCGATCGACAGATAAACGTGCCTTTCGTTGTTCCCCGTTTTCCCTATTTCGAGTTGTCATCATTCGAGAACGATTTGAACTCAGTCTAGATTCTCGCTGAGTCGAAGTTTCTGCAGCACGAAACCTAGCCTGATGTCATTATATATATTAGTCTATGCCTGATGTTCCCGAGTTGCAGAAAGTCTTGCCTCACGACCTTCTTCAGATTCCTGTGATCGAACTAATCTCATCCTTTTAGCATTTTTGCTACATTGGGAGAGGTTGGATCTTCTTCGAGGCATTCTTACAATAAAATAGTACTTACTACTTAACACACAGTTATTTAGTAAACACGTACTATCGTAAACAATTACTTTAAAGAAAATTAAGAAAAAGAACTTAACCTACAAACCCTAAAATATAAATAAATGAAATATGCAAACAGTCATTTTTTTTTTGCTTGAGAGGACGTGACTACTTTACCGGACTATTTTGTGGTTGCCTTAGGAATACTTAAAGCCTCCAGCCAGGGCTACATCTAGATTAATACTAAACGACTGCACGCTAAAGGCACCCCCTGTGGGGTACGAACCTTGGCTTAGGGCGTCGCTGGGAGAGGGCAGCAAGGGGACAGGCTGGATCGAATTAGTAGTATTAATGCTTTGATGAGCGCGGCGTTTCCTAGGACTATCTCTGAGAAGAAAGGCCGAAACAAACTCAGAGGTCTCAGTCGAGAAATTTAAAGCTACAGGCTCAGCTACAACGCGGGCTGGCACTCCAGCGGGCAAGGGTCAGGGGGGAGAATTTACTTGGGGGCGTCGCGAGGGACCTCGGCGGCGAGGTCGGAATGTCGGTAATTTGTGTTTGTATACTGTACTGCCCTATCGCTCTCCTGGAGGAGGGTTATGGGGTCATCGGGGTCGTCGAGAACATGCCTTGGACGGCGAATTTTACTGAGTTTGGAGGGGGTGTAGTTGGCGACCATCTGAGGGTTGGGGTGATTAGCGGCTGTGGCAAAGAAACGCTTGGAGACGTTTCTTTTACTGCTGGATAGTGGGGATCTTGAGATCAACATGGAAGATCTCATTGCGAACGAACCAAGGGGAGTTTGTGGCCTTGCGGAGGAATCGGTTCTGCAGGGTTTGTATCCTATGGATGTGACGGGGCTTTGCGTGAGCGAAGACTATGTAAGTCATTATGGGACGGATGCATGCTGTGTACAGGCGCTTTTTGCACTTGAGTGACAGCTTGCTGCGTTCATTGAGGACGGAATGAAGGCAGCCTAGAGCGAAAGAGGCGCGCGAACGGACCGTCTTTATGTGCTCTGAGAAGGTGAGGAGAAGGAGAAGAATAACACCAAGGTATTTGGCTCGCTTTTCCCAAGGGATCGGCTTGCCGAACATGGTGATAGGTGGAGGGGGGGTGGGTTGTCGTCTGGGTCTCGAATAGAGCACCGCTTGACTCTTATCGGGGTTGACTTCGATTCGCCATTTCCTGAACCAAGCAGCCAACTTATTGACTGCGGTTTGGAGACGAAGTCGTAGTTGGATATGGCTGCGACCAGTGTAATAGATGGCTGTGTCGTCTGCGCACAGAGCCAATTGGGACTTAGCATCTTTAGGGATGTCGCTAGTGAACAGCGTAAATAAGAGAGGGGCGAGTATGGAGCCCTGAGGGATTCCTGCTCTGATGGGGGGCAGCGGCGCGGCTCTCAGCGCGCTTTATATAGCCATAGACGCGCAGGCGTGAGGCCTGTACGTACTCTGATAGAATACCTTAACAAATGTTCGCCGTGATTCTTTAAATTGTCATAACTTTTTTATTTATGAACCGATTGACATGAAATAAACACTAAATGTTAAGTAAAGCTTATTAAAATATATTAGTGAAAACCGCATATAAATCGAATAAGCCGTTTCTGATATTAGCGTGCACAAACACACAGACAAACAGACAAAAAAAAAATTAATTACAATTTCGGGTTCAGCATCGATATAATAACATCCTCTGCTACTTTTTTTTAATATATTTCCATTGTACAGACACCACTTTTCTACAAATTTATTATATGTATAGATTTACATCACATGTGTCGCATATTATCACCAAAAAAAAACTGGTAAACAAAGCTGACAAAACAAGCTGGCTTCATAGTGCCTCCTTAGATATTATGTTTTGATAATCTCAGCATTACCAATCCGTTTTCCAATCGCAGTTTATAGACTTTTAGTACTTGATCAAATTGGCAGAAGCCATACCTCGGAAACCCATGCATACCAACGTCGCAAAACCTCGACGTTGGTAACGTCCAGTAAATAACCCAGAAAATACTCTCTTACGCGTGCAATTTCACCACCGAACCACCCATACTTAAAAAAATACAGTATTATTACAACGCACATTGAACTCTACTGAGTCCTACTAAAATTGATTTAAAGCAAAGTACTAACTAAATAAGCATTTCTCAAACGCCTGTGGGGTTATATCCAAAATAAAATAGATACTACAGGTACACAATTGTTACTACAGGCAGCAGTCTTAACACGATGGGTGCCTCAGGATGGACGGCGTCGCCGCGGCCAGCCCAGGAAGAGTTGGAAGCCAGGAAGAGGTGGTGGCCGGCCCAGCGAAAGCACTAGGAAGAGGTGAAGGGCGGGCGTTTTGGGGGACTGTCTTTTGTAATTTTGACGTACGAAAAGTGCTGATTCTCAACCTAATTTGAATAAATGACTTTTGATTTTGATTTTGGTGGCGAGACAACCTAAATGCATACCGCAAGGGTTGGATCGAGATGCCTCAACAGCGGGCAGCGTAGGCTAACCTAAAAACAAAACAAAACAGGTACACCCCTATCCAATCATTTGGGGAACAGAGGCGTAATATCATGTCATATTAAAATAGATGCCGTTCTATCAAACTATTGTAACGTATAAACAAGTCTACGTGTGCCATCAAATAAACCAGTCAACTAAAGTTACAGAACTTGTAACTAGGAGTCAGATAATAGCTTATGAATCCTATGAATTTCAATATCTTTGAGAACTAGACGCGACTTGTGTAAGTATTCAGAGGAACATGTTTCAATAGTTCACAAGGACTGATTGCGATCTTCTGTAAGGCGTACGCATTGAATTTATGTACAAATTATCAAATCGATAATTAATAATCATTTTGTACAAGAATAGATTGGACGGTGAACTAGGCATAAGACCGCCCATTGTGTCACCCTTTGTAAAATTGTATTTATTTTATTTATGTTCTGTAATTTGTATGGTGTACAATAAAGAGTATTCTATCTTCTATCTATCTATTTGCCTGTATTAAGGGGGTCGGAATTTCGATATTTTCAGAATGAAATTAGTGATTATTGTATAACAGGAAAACATAAACTAAAATTAAACTAGTTTAACTAACTAGTTTTTTATTTACAAAGAGATATACACATAATTTAAAAAGCTAACAGTATTAAAATAATAATATGTAGAAGTATATAAAAAGTAGGGAAATAATCAAAGGGTGTCAAAAATTCGACCGCATCGCTGTCAATAGGAAACGTGCCCAAAAGGCTGGCAACAAAGCCACGTTGTACGGCAATGCTGATTCTTTGGCCAAAAAATAGGCCAGCCCAGTCACGTGAAGAGTCAACCAATCACTTGGCGATGTCTCGAAATATTAAGTGGGAACCCGGACCCCATGTCCTAGTGAACTAAACTAAAATCAATTAAAATAAAATAGGTACTTAAAATATAGATTACCATCAACATGAGATCAAAAAGCAAAATAAAATCACCAGTGTGAGATCAATTAAATAATCTATACTTATAATAAATCTGTAGAAGTGAAAATTCTGTACATTGAAAATATCCAAAAAATAAATGGCAGGGGGTGTTACTTGACCGACACCGAACCCAAAAATGTGATTAAAAAAATTTTTGTCTGTCTGTCTGTCTGTCTGTCTGTTTGTTCAGGCATCACGCAAAAACTACCGGTTCGATTACGATGAAACTTGGTATAATTATTCTTTAATATCCTGGGCACCACACTGGGTACTTTTTATCCCGGAAAAGTATATACAATAAAAAACAAACTTAATTTTGCGGTTCGATCCCTCGATTACCACTGTCTGTACTGTACCAACCGCAAATACTAAGTTTGTCGTAGGTTGGGTCACCCGCAGTGGAGTTCATTTTTATTCCTTTTAGTTTTTAGAGTTATTTAGGTTTATTTTTATATGAGTCGTAGGTATAGATTTTAATTTTAAAGTATAGGTAGTATATTTGATGGTGTACGTAGTGACCGTAGGTTATTTTTTAATACTGTTAGGTAGGTTTAGTCATTCGTATAGATATTAGTTTTTAGGGATTTTGCTTATTTATTGAGTTTAGATTAGTTATCATCAGAAATAGGTTTATTTAGGTAGGTAGGTATTTAATTTTCTGTTATTGAGTTTTTTTTTAAATTAGTTAGGTACTTAGGTAAAGATATCATATAGGTACCCTCTTAATCACCACTAATGAGACACAATTGGTTTTCTATTGTAATTAGCCACAAAGGGCCCGCGACATAGATGGCATTCTGGGGAAGCACATACATTTTATCCTGTTAGCACGTTCCTGTGGGTAAATTTCCGACATCCACGCGGGCGAAGCCGCGGGCAGAAGCTAGTAAGTAATAATATCGAAACAAAATAGTAATATAAATCGACAAAAATCTAATCTATACAGGGTGGCAGGGACATCGACGCGCAAACTAAAAAGAAATTTTTCATAGGTTATCAAAAAAAAAAATCTTCCGTTTCATAGAAAAGTGTAATACCTACGCGGTCAAAAGGTCATCATCTGCCTAGCCTCTTCCCAACCATGTTGGGGTCGGCTTCCAGTCTAACCGGATGCAGCTGAATACCAGTATTTTACATGGAGCGACTATCTGACCTCCACAACCCAGTTACTGGGTAATACGATACCCCTTGGTAAGACTGGTTGTGAGACTTTCGAGCTTCTGACTACCCGTAACGACTGTCTAAGATCCACAAATGACAGCCGGGACCAACGGCTTAACGTGCTTTCCGAGGCACGGAGGGGTCTCGGTAAGTAAAGATGGTCACCCATCCACAGACCAACCGCGGCAAGCGTAGCTTAACCTGACCGATCGACCTGTGCGGCTGTTATTATTTAGCCACGGGCCCCTCTACGCGGTCAAAATGTATAATAATAATAATATAATAATAATATAATAATAATATCCCTGGACATTTCACACAGCGCCATCTAGTCCCAAGCTAAGCAACCTTATGCTTGTATTATGGTAACAAGATGGCTGATAAACTACTTATATACATATGGAATTATATACGTATGGAACAGCAATATTTTTTTTAAATAACCGACGTTATAATCTCGACCCTTTGGGGTCTAAACTCATGTGCTGAATCCATGGTTACAGTTTGCGCGTCGATGTCCCTGCCACTCTGTATAATATCATGAAATCAAGTGCAAGTATGATTAAGTGTTAGAGAGTGTGAGTGTTTGGGTTTGTGAGTGTTTTGTGAACGTGAACTTAGGAGTACACTTAGGATTTTTAGGATGTTATTGAAACTGCCCCGTTTCTGTAGCGCATCGGAGATGTTTGCTCAGAACAGAACTGACAGCTTCCATGCAGTAATTCGTAAAAAAGTCGCATCACTGATGCGTTGAACGCGGGGCAGTGACAATAGCATCCTAAAAACAGTTGTGGAGAGTAGTTACTCCCCTATTCTGAGGCACTATGTGGGGATAATGGTCGGGTAGGTCATTCCTCACCTTGTCATTCTTTGCACATTCTGCCTCAGACACCTACTTTGTTGTTTGTTTCTTGGTTTGCTTTTTACTAACACTAGTTATAAGATATTTTACTAACAAAATGGACATTATTGTTGTCTGATTTTGATATATATAAATAAATAAATTAGTCTGAATGTTGCTTATCTACGTATAAATAATATTTTCTGTATCATCGGAAGAGAGTGTAAAAAGCCATTTCTTTATCACCTTTTGCCACAGGGATAATTTCAGGTCTTTTATGTTGCAGCACTTTATGACTTTGTTGTAAATGCGTGGAAATAAGTAGTCCGGGGAACGTCTAGCCATAAGGGAGTTAACTTGGGGAATGAGAATCCTGATTGTGCGCTATGACATTATTTCATGTTAATCGGTACTGAATTTTAATTTTCTATGCATGTGAAGTGTTACGTTGAGGATAAACGGGAAGTCACTATAAATTTTGTTGGTTGGAAACAGACGCCAGCAGGTCAAACTACCCGAAACTGAAAATTTTTTCCAATCAACCTTGAACCTAAGCTTTAGCGATAAAGTTGAAAATTTATTAAAGAATTTTGACAGCTTGTAATAGCTTGATGTATGCTGACGTTTGTACAAGAAAGACTTCTTGAACATTACTTTAATGACGGCTCTTTGTGCTGTTTCGACTTTGATAAATACAGATTTACCAGCACTACTCCAGACAGACATACCATATTGAAGGACAGACAGGCAAAGACCAACGTAAACAGTGCGGAGTATGGGGATGGGTATACTACAGTCACGTAGTTTTTGGAACGAAGTTCCTTATCGCGCGTTGCGAAAGGGAGCTAGACGGAAAAAATTAAGACCAAAAATTGGAAAGACACTTTTTGCTATAGTTGTAAGCCGTGCGGCGTGCGCGTGTTTCTCTGTCTGTCTCTCTCTCTCTCTTATAGAAAGCAAGCCAGTTATACTTCGTTCCATCCGGGTGTCCCTTGACACCTCTCAAGTTTTTTTCATTATATGAATAAGTTTTTCTTACTCAGCCGGAGAGTGATGTTGTCAATAGCCTAGCGGCGTCTTTGGCTGGCTTCCTAAAGGTGAACTGGTTGCTGCTAGGGCGATTGGTCTATAATTATCGGGAATGTGAATTGCTCAATTTTTGTGAATTGGGCTAACAGATACCACTTTCCATAGGTCCGGAACAGTTCCAGTCTCCAAACTTAAGTTGGGTATTATGGGTTAGGGGTTCGATGACAGCAGATTTCATATTATTGTAGTATAGGTACCCAGTATACAGGGTGGCAGGAACATCGACGCGCAAACTGTAACCATAGATTCAGGACATGAGTTTAGACCCCATAGCGTCGAAATTTTTCGTCGGTTATAAAAAAAAAATATTGCTGTTCCATACATTTTGACCGCGTAGATATTGCACTTTTCTATGAAACAGAAGATTTTAATTAGTCATTAGTCACTAAAAACGTTATAGCAGTTCAAACATTTGGATTACTAGAATTTTAAATCATGTTATGGTGTGTCAAAGCTGAAGTCGAATGTCAACTGACTTTTCGAGGCCACTGTAAATATAAATAATAGTATTTACTCTAGTAAGACAATATAGACCAATTATTTGTAGGTACTACCTACGGTTTTGTGCTGACAAAAGCTTTGGCATCCAATTCTCTTGTGTAAACTATGACACGTTAGTCAATAAAAGACACAGACATACTACAGCAAACCAGCTTCTATAAATATACTCGAGACTGTGTGTGTTTGCATTAGCTTTTATACTAAGAAAAACGATTGAGGGGCCCGTGGCTAAATAATAACAGTCGCACAGGTCGATCGGTCAGGTTAAGCTACGCTTGCCGCGGTTGGTCTGTGGATGGGTGACCATCTTTACATACCGAGACCCCTCCGTGCCTCGGAAAGCACGTTAAGCCGTTGGTCCCGGCTGTCATTCGTGGATCTTTGACAGTCGTTACGAGTAGACAGAAGCTCGAAAGTCTGACAACCAGTCTTACCAAGGGGTATCGTATTACCCAGTAACTGGGTTGTGGAGGTCAGATAGGCAGTCGCTCCATGTAAAATACTGGTATTCAGCCGCATCCGGTAAGACTGGAAACCGACCCCAACATAATTGGGAAAAGGCTAGGAAGATCATGATCACTAAGAAAAACGATTATACAGGATCAATTTTTGACCAGTGCGCAAACTGGAACCATGAATTCAGCACATCATTGTAGATCCCCCTAGAGTAAAAACATTTCATCGATTAACATTATTAATAAAAATCCGCCGTTTCATAGAAAAGTGCAATTATACCTACGCTGTCAAAAAGTATAGCAGGGCTATTTTGTTTTTTAATAACCCACCAAAAATTTCAACGCAGGAGTGTTCAGAATCATGTACTGAATTCACGGGTACAGTTTGCGCACTCAAACCAATCAATGCTACAGTTTCCATAAAATAAAATCAGCCTATAACGTTCCCCCTGCTGAGATACAGGCCTCCTCCTGTGAGAAGAAGTGGGCCTTAATCCACTACGCGAGACCAGCAGTGCGATTCTGTAACCATCTCACCGTGAAAAGTTAGGTGAAGTGAGCGTGGAGTGAGCTGTCATTCCAAATAATGCTAGGGATTGACACTACTGACAACTCACATCCAGCTCACTTCACTTGAGTTTTCACGGTGAGATTTTTCCAGAATCGACCGGCAGTGCGGGTTTTAATTAGGATATTTTTGGTTATAGAACATCCCGGTTTCGCTTTGAGCTAGAGCACTGATAACGACCGTAGATTAAAACCCAGCCAGGCAGTTTACTTTGAGTAAATTATTTCATCAATACTGCTCTCAAAACGGTGAAGTAAAATATCGTGAGGAAACCGGCATGTCCTAGAACCAAAAATTCGAAGACATGTGACAACTACCAACACAAATTGGGCCCGTGTGTTGTATTACGGCCCACCTCTAACCGAGAGGAGGTGTGTGTCCCAGCGGTGGGAACATTATAGGCTGATTATGTAAAGCTAAATAATTACCTAACCTTATCTTTCTTACAAATATACCTACTTTATTAACCAGCCACCCCATTCCGAGAACTACTCAATTAAGAAAACATCAATTTAAACTCAGATAAATTACAACTAGAAAAAATTCCCTGACTCCTTCAATTCTTACGAAGCTAGTGAATTAGAAGTATCCCGCCCGCTCGACAATTGGACGCAAAGTAAAAATATATTATTCAGCAAGGACTATACAATTGTACGGATGAAACTTTGTATAAAATATACTAGAGATGTATATGTGTATAAATATTTGCTACATACAAATATTTATATATAGCGTAATTAAATTGAGCTCAAACGAGGAGTTTTGTTTCTTTGTGAACCTGGAAGCTGCTGTGAAATTTATAGAGAACTTGTTCTGCGTGTTGATTTGAAAATGAAGGAAAACGCGTTATCAACGTAGTCTCACCTTGAAAGTTTCTGTTATCACGTATTTTTCGCCTATCATTTATAACTTTTTCTCTTTCAGTGTCTGACAGTGACCTCAGGCATTGTCGAAAGATCATGGCAACAAAAGCCGAAGTAACGCAATATTTATTTTAAACCATTCCCTCAACGAACCCACAAACTTCAATATAACAAACCAACATTTCCCGAAAAACCTTTTATTCACGCCTTAGTAAACAAACAAGAGAACCAACAATGAAAGTCACAACAGAATTAATTGTAAAACACTTTAAAGGAAATTAACGAGGGAAGGAAAAAAGTTCTTTCAGCTTTGATTTCTGAGCAGTTTGGTCGTGGCCTTGGACGCCCAGTATAAATAAAGGGAATTCCTATCTGGTATATTAGATTTTGCTGCTGTATCCACCTGTCGAGCTTATTTAATTAAGAAATGTTTTCGTTGGGAGAACTGAGGACAATGTTGATCTCTTATATTGTATTTGTGTATAATATTGCCAGTCTAATCTTGCTTTTTGTTTGCTGCGAATATTTTTTCTCTCCGTATAGTTTGATTGGTTGAGAATGAAAGAATAATATGGATGGATTTGCTGCCCGAATCTCAGATAGACCTGATTGAATAAATTAGGATTACCTAGAGTGGATAAGTACTCACATATGGAGATTTTTTTAAATAAATGAAGAATAATGACAGCCAATGGCTTAATAGCTAAGAATCACGAACAACACCTGAGGAGGGTTTCGTTAGGCAGCTGGAGCAAGGGCTTGATTGAAGGCGACAAAAGCGGAACTTCTCTACACGGCCCGCATAGTTAGAAGGTTCCTCTCTCTGGAGACCATACAATACTTATTGAAACCCCTCCGTGCCTCGGAAAGCACGTTAAACCGTTGGTCCCGATTGTTATACGTAGATCTTTGACAGTCGTTACGGGTAGTCAGAAACCCGCAAGTCAACCAATCTTACCAAGAGGTATGGTTTTACCCAGTTGGTTTTGGAGATCAGATAGGCAGTTATGTACTTCATGTAAAATTTAGCTGCATCTTGTTAGACTGGAAGCCGACCCCAACACAGTTGGCAAAAGGCTTGACAGAATGATTGATATTAAGGCGATATTTTCTTAGTGAAAGTGATTCGTGTCAAGTTAACCCATACAACATAATCTCTTAACTTCTATGAGTCAATAAACGAATAGATTACTTTAGAAAATTAGACTCAATAATCAATAGGTATCGACCTAGGAGTAAGGTCATGAAGCTAAAGCCCTGAAAAATTAAGGGATATACAGGGTGGCAGGGAAATCGACGCGCAACCTGTTACAATAAAGGGCGGGCGTCTTTTGTAATTTTGACGTTCGAAAAGTGCTGATTCTCAGCCTAAATTGAATAAATGACTTTTGTTTTTTCTCTTTAAAGACCTGTACATGATTCTGAAATCGTGTGAAATGTTTCGTCGGTTATAAAAAAAAAAAACTGCTATTTCATAGAAAAGGACCTACGCGGTCTGAAAATGTGTGGAACAGCAATTTTATTTAATTTTTTTATTAAAAAAATATCTACGCCTCGCCAGGTCCAGAATCATGTGATGAATTCATGGGTTTAGTTTGCGCGTCGATGTCCCTCCCACCCTGTATTTTTAATGCCTAGCTAGGTGTGTCATCTGTATTAAGATCACGTATTTCAAATTAAGGTCTCAAGACAGTTCCTGTCTTGAGATCTTAATTTGAGATACGTGTACTTACGTGTACTTACAAAATTAGAGAACCAGATAAAACAAATTAAACGAGCTAAGACCGTTTACTAAAGAATAAGCAACCGAGACAATTATTTCTAGAAGGTTATAGGTAAACATTACGCTATGACCCCCAGGAGTAGTACAGTCACGATCAAAAGTAAGTATACACTCGGCTTTATTCAAAAGCGATTTACTCCTTTATTTTTTAATGAAATTTTATGTTGTTACGAACATAGCATTTTCGAACCCATAGGTTTATGTAATGTGTCGATTTCAACGTTGCATTCGTTATTTCACGAAAAAATCGTTAATTAGGAAAGTTGCCAAGTGTTGACATATTGGTGCTCGTGACTGTACAAAAAGAATAAAAACTTGAGAGGTGTCAAGGGACACCCAGATGGAACGAAGTTCAAAGAGAGAGAGAGAGACAGACAGAGAAACACGCGCACGCCGCACGGCTAGTTACCTATAGCAAAAAGTGTCGTTCCAACTTTTGGTCTTAATTTTTTCCGTCTAGCCTCCTTTCGCAACGCGCGATAAGGAACTTCGTTCCAAAAGTCAGAAAGATCGCTAGGCGAGAACGAAGTAACAGCGCTGGCGACGATGCAATGCGACGCGGTGGCTCGGCTCTCATCATCCGACGTGAGAAAAGGAACTTCGTTCCAAAAACAGTACACCCAACTTGCATAATAAATAACAACACGAAAGCAACCCTATTTTCGCCCCAAACGTCTGAAATTGACATCATAGTACCTAGATCTAAAAATATACACAGGATGAACTTTTGACATGCATACGTGAGCCTTGCACGTCCGAATGTTGTCGAACTGAGGCCCGAACACGAACACCGGAATAAACGTACCTAATTTCGGTGAGTAGGAACGATTTTTTTGAAAACTTGTAGGTGAAAAGGTGTTTTAGGCGTACTTTGCGCTCTTTTTAAACAGTGAACGAAACTGAACCATCACGCTCGGGTCGGTGATGCTGAACTGCGTATACTCGGCCCCAGTCGGTCAATCAATCAATCAACTGAGCCTATCGCAGTCCACTGCGGGACATAGGCCTCTCCCAGACTACGCCACAACACCCTGTCCCTCGCCTTCCGCATCCAGTCTACCCAGCCACCTTCTTCAGCAGCTCCTCCAGTCGGTCGGTGCTGAATCTCCCATAGATAAAACTTCTTCGTCTTAAAACTAAATAACTACTTATTTATTCATTTATGTTACATTACACACACATAAACAGACAATAAAGGAACAGATAAAATACGTGTAAAGGTGATGCTTGTGTTATGTGCGAAACGAGTATTCAATTTTAAAATAAATTGTTCGTATTTCCGTAACGTTTACTCGGCGCGTTCGTGCTAGGCCCATAGTTTCGTGTGTACGACTCGTAACGTGTATGGCCAGCTCGGAATATAAAATAAGATGGCCGGTGCTCCGTCATACTTATTTTTTAGATAGTTTTCAGGGTTTTTATTTCTTTGAATTTTGTAAAAGTTGGTTTTTATGTGAAGGCGACGCATTTAAGTCAGGTTTACCTACTTAAATTAGTCAGACCAACGTTTAAGTCCATAAGTAGTATCGATCAATCTATCTAAGCCTATCCTTTTCCCAACTATGTTGGGGTCGGTTTCTAGTCTAACCAGATGCAGCAGATTACCAGTATTTGAATAGATTGATTTTTGGTCAATTATAAATATGATTAGTTAGCTAACAATACTGCCAACATGTGAGTTAGAAATTAATCTAAACGTTGTGGGTTTATCTGCTTGACAATTAATTTAAAAGTGCAGAATACTTCTTAGCTTGGTCTGCGATGCCATTTTATTGTTAGCCAAAGATATTAATTATGAGAGAACATTCTCTTACCACTATTCCTTTTCGCGGTATACTTATTCTGTTAAGTATGCATACACTCGTCACGTTGAAGTATAAAACTGATTTACATCCGTCTCTTGGTGCAACCGTGAGGCACACTTTACTGCAAATTTCTTACATCGGACTTTACACTTTTTAATTATGATCTTTTTTTTTTTTTTTAATCAGAAGGCCAATTCTCGTAATTTAAAACGTTCAAAATCTAGTCGCAGTCTCATCTCGGCGACAAACAAATGTCAAAAACTTGTCAAAATGCAGGGAAATTAGAAGTATTTTTTGACAATTGAGACTGAGATCAGACTGTGAACGTTGTTAAAATTACGAGAATTGCCCCTCTGATTCAGATTCAGATTTATTTATTTGCCATCAATGTAGGTACAAGTTTAAGATGATACAATAGCTGAAGGTTACCGCTACATCGCCGCTACATCTGGTGTATTGTGTGTCTTTTAGTATGTGCTAAATAAATGTATTAATAACTCAGCAGCGGAGAAAAAATTATTAACACACACAGCTGAGCTATTCTGTAACAATCTCACCATGAAAACTTAGGGGAAGTGAGCTTGAAGTGAGCTCTCAGAAGTGTCAATCCCTAGCATCAAGTGAAATGAGAACTCACTTCCCCTATGTTTTCACGGTGAGATATTTACAGAATCGACCGGCTGATCTCATATGGAAGCAAGTACAAACATACCTATAGCAGGTAGGAATGTAGGTATGTAACTTCCCCTACAAACGCAGAACTCGCTTCACAAGCCTGTAATCTAATAGATTACTTATGTACCGAGAACTGTCGAAGCTCGTCGTGTATCCCGGCCGTCTCACGGACACGACAACATTGTACGTTTGGCAAAATGTGGACGAATAAGTACAACAAAGCACAAGTTTATTAAAAAGGTACATTTTCGCTTTTATTTATTTCAAAGTGTATATAATATTTTTTTTACTAGCCACTAGTAGACCCGGCAGACGTCGTTCTGCCCGAAAAAGCAGCGCCTCTTAACGAGTCCAATTGTGTATAGAAACCTTGTCCTGACAATAACAAACACAAAAAGAAAGAATTATCCAATTTGATACAGTCGAACGGTAGTTACTTATGCGCGTACATACATTTCAGTGATACATTTTTATTTATATAGATAGATTAATGTTCTACTTCTGGGCAAAGGCCTCCCTACTCTTCTTCCACCTCTCTCTGTCTAGAGCTACCAAGGACCAATCTTAAAGAAGTCCAGCTTATCCCGCCGTCTCCGTCTGGGCCAGCCACGATGTCGTTTTCCACTAAGCGGGGCCCATTGGGTCGTAAGTTTGGCCCATTGATCGTCTGACATGCGGCAGATGTGGCCAGCCCTATTCTATAAGCAGCAATAATTGCCATAGTGCATAAAAATAGGACAGTTATTGAAAAATTCTCACATCCATCATTTTTTTTGTTTGTATCAATTATTTTTCTTTATCAAAGATGATAAAAATGTATAATAATAATAAATTCTTTATTTCGGACAACGTAAGATCCACTGTGTTAGTAAATTGCTTATAATTAATGTTAGTGCCATATTATATAATACTTGTTTATTCGAGATCGCTTCATGTGGACGACGCACAAGCGAAGAGAAAGTACTTCACTCGTTCATCATCCCCACAAAACGTCTCAGAATAGGAGAGTAGATGCTATCCGCCACATAGTTGTAGTAGTATAAACTTCTTAAACAAAATTAACTGCCAAACTATTAAAATATACCCTAAAACTATTATTTAAATAAAATATGGCGTCGAAAAATTCCTCGACATCGCTGTCGACTGGAAATATTTTGGTTTTAGGAATGCAATATTGTGTACGACTACACAAATACAGACATGCTGTATTTATTTTCAATCGTTTACTTATGTATATAAGAATATACGTTACAAATTCTTGAAAAATCAATATATTGGCTGTGGTAGTGAAAATCGACAAACTTTCTCGATAAAAGGTTCGAACTGCAAATATTGGCACTAAAACTATAGATATTTTAGTACTGAAAAGAGATGATGATAGTTTTCAATATCGAAATAGTTTTAATTATCTATAGGGTTCGTTAACTCCATTTGACTTCCATTCACTTGTTGATTCCTTTTACTTTAGTAAACTCGACATGGAATACACATGGTCAAAACACACACACACACCACCCACTCACACCACACCCACATGGACCCACAAACCACATGGTGGTTGTTGGTGTGGTATTTTTGCCATGATCAGGGCTCTTTGTAAACAGATTGGTGATCCCAGAATCACTTCAACTCTTCATAACTTTGGCGGAAGAGAAACCACAATTAACTGTCCAATATCACGTAGATACCTACTATGACAGAACATCAATTGCTAGAGATTGTTCAGTTAAACTACTGTAGCGGTATCTACAATGCCACATGCGAACAACGCGTCATACTGACGTCACGCAAATCCTGCATCTCGCAAGCAGAGTTTACGGCGCAATTAGCATAGATACAATTTCCCAACATCAATCGTTGGGCAATTGCCCGCCAGACACAACACCCGTCTGGTCGGAGGATCCTCCCTTTTCTGTGGAGGATGAGTGAACTTTACACCTTGTTCCTCATACCCCTAAACCACTTACAGCAAAAATCTTCACCCGAAAGGTTTGGCAGAGGAGTCCATTCAGCATTTTTTTTAAACTCACTCGATAAGTCTAGTCCATAATAACATAACATTTATTCCCCGAAGGGTAAGGCACACGTGTTCCTAATAGGAAACCCTATATTTCGCCAGTTATGCTTAAGACCCATATAATATGCTCAAATTTTGAGGCTTCGCGTCCCCTTAAAATAAAATAAAATAATAATAACCCGCAATGAAATAGACTGTAACCACACAACATAAATAAAACACGTAATCTGCAGTGCGATTCTGTAACCATCTCACCGTGAAAACTTAGGTGAAGTGAGCGTGGAGTGAGCTGTTATTCCAACTAATGCTAGGGATTGACACTATTGAATGCTCACTCTAAGCTCACTTAACCTAACTTTTCACAGTGAGATTTTTTTTACAGAATTGATCGGCTGTTTGTACACTCTCACATATTGCTTATAAAAAGAACACAGCAAACATAGATCCATTAGGACATTATGTAAATTAGCTGACTCACCGGCCACAGACATTTTGTAATATACAAAGTAGGCAAATAAATTAATGTTATTCTGATTCTGATTCCCAAATTTTGAGTTTTGATATTGGGCCAAACGAATTTAAAAAGTGTTATTTTTTCCATTTACACGCTGTAGCGGTATCTATAACGCCACATGCGAACAACGCATCATACTGACGTCACGCAAAATCCCGCATTTCGCAAACAGAGTTTACCGCGCAACTGGCATATATACAACAGCCCGACATGATTCATCGGGCAGTTGCCCGCCAGACACAACATCAGGTCTGATCGGAGGAACCTCCCTTTTCTATGGAGGATGAATGAACTTTACACCCTGTTCCTCATACCTCTATACGCTAAAAAGAAGAACTTAATAGGGGGTGATCCTATTGCCATCCACTGAGCACAAGTCCACTCTCGTGATATAAATCCTAGCTTGCAAAAATTACCTCACAAACCTGCATTCCTCTTACACTAAAAACGTTTTGTCCTCAAAGGAGACTGCATAGAGATTTGTATCTCTGCCAATGAATTCACTAACTTCATAGACACACCGCCCCATTTACTTTGGCACAGTTCCAACACAAGAAACTGATTGCATGTATTGACTCATATTGCAACTATATTTCTTGGTATATTAAATTTGGGTGGCACAAATGAGACAGGTAAAGACTTATTTCATGAGAGTCGTGTTTTATTGAATACTTCTTCCGCTTGATTTTGTCCACGTGGACTTTATGAAGATTCCTTTGGGTATCTGGAGCGTAGCTAAATATTGGAATAAAATATATAGGCGTAGTATATGGGCTGACATTGCGTAGATATTACGTAAAAACATTAAAAATACAATAAGAATTTATTCATATTTGTAAAGGGTATCGGTATACTAAAACTTTGACTGGTAGCTTAATAAGTGCAGATTAGTAACTTCAACATTTAACAATTATTTTTATTAATCAAGATAATATTTACATAATATAAGCTAATATTTAAAATAATAATTTGTATGTACATGTGAAAAAAGAAGCAAAAGAATCATAGGGCATCAAAAAATTCGTCCGCATCGCTGTCAACAGGAACAGTGCCCAAAAGGCTGGCAGCATTGCCACATTGTATGGCGATGCTATTCTTTAACTTAAACTAAAAAGAATTATTGTTTGTGTTTATTTATTTATTTATTTATATATACTTTATTGTTTATTGATTTAAAAACTAAAGTTGGTCAGAATTAAAAAGTTTCTAAAGTATTAACTAAAAATCCATAAGTATTTGAACCTGGGTAATGGCAATATAAAATGGCCCTTTTCACACTTTGGAACTTAGTATTATTCACAAAGGTACACACACACACACACGCGCAAAAACACATTGCTTTTTTAAAATACTTTAATTTCATATGCGCACAGACAAAGATAACACCACTATGACATACTTGGCTCAGGAACTGTAACGAGAGTCTATTAATTCTTGGCGTTTGTGTAACAGTCACGTTTTATTCCTTACTGTGCTGATACGTGCCCGAAGCTACCAAGACATTATTGATACCGCTCCAAAGTACGTACGTACAGTACCGAGCACAAATACCTTACAGTCACGCAAAATACAAAAGCGTTTTACTCTAGAAATATAAATTGCAACTTTGATAAAAGACCTGAGAGGCAATTCTCGGACGTAACGAACGTAAGAACATTCACAATCTGATCTTAGTTTCAATCTGTCAAAAATACCTGTAATATCCCTACGTTTTTGACAAGTTTTTGGCAGTGACACTGAAATAAGAATGCGAACGTTCTTAAAAATTTGGGCCTCCGGTGATTATGGCTAAGGATAATGAAAGTCTCGAGACTCGTATTTACTTGATGCAGCTGAACCCAAAAAGTTATAACTTAAGCCGCCACCATGAAGTTCAAAACGAATGCATTATTATTTGCAGGCGAAGCTTTTCATTATCAATTTGGATGTGAGCCAAGTTCAGAAATCGAAAGTCAATATTCCAGATGTTATTAAATACCATTACATTGAAACTTGTGGAAAGACTTGGAGGGAAATTCGATAACCTGAGTAGTGTACCTACCTACCACTTTGTAGTTTACTAGAATAAGATTAGAAACGGAGACTCCAGTATTCGAATTCCGCTCGCAGAGATTTCGTAAAAGCAAGGAGTATATGTGATCCTTGCTTACATGAAATCTCCAATGATAATAGTGTAGCCGACTTTGAAATAGTTTTCTTTTACTCATGAGCTTAGAATCATCATCATCTGCCTAGCCTTTTCCCAACTATGTTGGAGTCGGCTTCCAGGATGCAGCTGAATACCAGTACTTTACATGGAGCCACTGCCTATCTGGCCTCCACAACCCAGTTACTGGTTACTTCTTGGGAAGACTAGTTGTCAGACTTATGGGATTCTGGGCACCCGTAACGACTGTGAAAGATCTAAGAATGTAATTCTTAGATCTAAACGTGAGACGTTTCTTAACGTGATTTTCGAGACACGGAGGGGTCTGAGTATGTAATGGATGGCCACCCATCCACGAAGCAACCGTGGCAAGCGTCGCTTACACTTTGATCGAACAGTGCGGCTGTTATTATTTAGCCACGAGCCCCTTACTTTTTTGTAAATCTACGTATATAAACTGGAGCACACCGAACGAATATAAAAAAGTCTAATAGCTTTGAACCATACCACTAAACCACTTTTCTAAGCCCAATCCTTTCCAATTTTATGACTATATTGTAATTACCTCTGAAAAGGCTCCAAGATTCCTCTACAACCTCCTACCGATAGGAAAATAAAGTACACGTCTGGATGTAACTGGGCCGATTGCCAAACGATATGAGATGTACTTGGTAGATGTCCATCCTTATAAACGAATTGGCGTTAAGCAATATACGACCTTTTACGAAATGGAAATTGAGTAAAAGGATATAAGGTTACTTTGTTATTTGAGTTGTTTGTACTCGAGCTAGTTTTGGGTTTTGTTTGTTTTGTCATTGTGGAGGGGGCTTGTGGCTAAGTAATAACAGCCGCACGGGTCGATGGATCAGAGGGGCAATTTTCGTAATTTTAAGAACGTTCACAGTCTGATCTCAGTCTCCATGAGTCTAATTTCCCTACATTTTGACAAGTTTTTGATATTTGTTTGTCGCCGAGATGAGACTGCGACTAGATTTTGAACGTTTTAAATTACGAGAATTGCCCCTCAGGTTAAGATACGCTTTCTGCGGTTGGTCCGTGAATGAGTGACCATCTATACCGAGACCCCTCCGTGCCGTAGAAAGCACGTTAAGCCGTTAGTCCTGGCTCTCATTCGTCGAACTTGTGACAGTATCGTTACGGGTAGTCAGAAGGCCGAAAGTCTGACAACCAGTCTTACCAAGGGTTATAGTACTATCCAGTAAATGGGTTGTGGAGGTCAGATAGGCAGTCGCTCCATGTAAAATACTGATATTCAGCTGCATCCAGCTAGACTGGAAGCCGACCCCAACATAATTGGGATAAGGTAAGGTAGGTAAGTGGTATGTCCGGGATGTATGACAGAAGAAAGGGGAGGGTAGTGGGTGATTCCGGGCTGAAAATGATGATCATCAAGCAAGTGCTGGAGGTCAGATCCAATTTTAGGGCAGCAAGTTGCGGGTCAAAAGGGAGTGAAATATTAATGTTACGACTTTCAATGTGGTTTGATTATATTATTAAAAAAAAAACTTATTAATGCAGACTTTTTGAAATCCATAGAATGTTAGTATAATAAAGTTATGAAAAAAGTTATGGAAAAAAAAAATTATATACTTGCCTTGATCTAAGATCACACCAAAACCAATGCCTACAGAAGAAACATCGTGAAAAAATCTATAAGTACTGAACCTTAGCACAATCAGCCTATACTGTTGCCACTGCTGGGACAGGCCTCCTCTCGTCGTCAGGGTACTGTGCTGAACCATAAGGTGACTATACACTAGAGCATTTTCTCGAGTATTTCTATGTAATGTAACGTTCTTATGAATAGTACGATACAAGCAAAAGCTCAATTTTAAAAAGCATTTCTATGTAATGTAACGTTCTTACGAATAGTACGAGTACAATACAAGCAAAAGCTCAATTTTAAAAAGCATTTCTATGTAACGTAACGTTCCAGCGAATGCTCGACACGGTGTTCGAAGTAATGCTCACGGCGAATGAGTTACAGAAGGTCTGCCAGGTCTGGTCTGAACATGCCTTTCTATATTGCTTTTACTCTTCGTTGAAATGTCGGATCAGTTGGTCGCGTGTGATGCGTTTATCTATCTCGATGAAATGTTACACAAATTCACTCGTCTGTTTTCAAAATAAAGTTGTAACAAAACTTCGAGCGTTGTGCTCATTGTTCGGTTCATTAAAGGGTGACACATTAGAACGGCACCCTAATTGCGTAACACACAATCAATCATAATCTGAATCATTATGAAGCAAATGTCTGCTCAACACATAAATAACGCGATGAATGTTGTTGAACTGTCAAAATGAAACCGATTCCGATTGATTGTGTGTTACGCAATTAGGGTGCTGAGCGATGTTATGTTACAAGTAAATGCTCTAGTCTATACTGCCCTTTAAAACTAGTTACATAAATCTAGGCTTATAATTCCTATTACATATCAAGAATCTGACATGATAAAAACTACCCTCAACATTAAAAAAAAAAACATGTTGCCCACTCCGATTCCCATACCCGTATAAAAAACAGACAAAAAGACAAAAAAAAAAGTAGAAAAGTTAAAAATTTTAAACTAACGCGAAGTGACAAGCGAAACTGACTAAAAAAACTCACACGCGAGCATCGGAAGTTTCTCGAACAATGGTTGTCACTTCTAGTTGTTAAAAATTAAAATATAGCTCGCCGGACGTTCTCGAACATTTCGACTGCCACGGGACAGCAGAAAAATGTTGCGAAACTGAATTACGTTCGTAAAGGTATGTTGTACTACATCGAGCTACAGTACTGATCTCCCACGCTGATTAAATAGGTCCCTTACATACGTATCCACCATTCCACCTATTTTTAGATTTCCGATGTAAAAGTAGCTAGGTTGCGAAAAAATTCACAAAATACCAAGCCGATTCCCAGCGGCTTGGTATTTTGTGAATTTTTTTCGCGCAAAGGGATTTGGAATGTTGATTACCTAGTCGAATTTATAAACGTGTATTTAATATCATCAAAATGATCTTATTGTTAGTTCATATTCTGCTGATGAACACGGCTATAATGACCGCTACAATAAACAGTGACCGATGACCTTGAGAAGGCCGTAGGAATCCGTTGGATGGAACTGACACATACAAAACACACACAGAACTGGTCCAACTGGCGGTGCTTGGGGGAGGCCTATGTCCAGCAGATGTCGTCTTTCGGCTAAAATGATGAAGATGATGACAAAAAAAAACAGTCACAGGAGACTGTTGGATTGATAAACACGTTTGTCAGACGAATTTGACACCCATAGTTTGGTAATGCGTATACTTAAATCATAACCGTCTTTAGGCTGACTAACGTGACCATGTAAGACGCCGTCAAATCGTCACGTTATTTTTAAAAGCGTTGGTACCTTTTTAAAGGATTCAGTAATGCCTAATATCTGCACCCTAATTACGTAACAAACTACCAATCACACTCTGAATCATTATGAAGGAAATTGCTAATCCATTGCTTCATAAGCTCGAAAAATTTATCTGCTCAACAACGTAAATAACGCAATGAATGTTGCTGAACTGTCAAAATGAAAGCCGCTGCTGCTGTCAATGTGTTACGTAATTAACATGCTGGTGCCGCTTTACTGCTTGGCATCTTGCTGTAGGACAATAAATAACCTTTTTTTTTTTGCGTATGGGAAATCATCAAATGACTCCTCCCGCTCTGGGTGGAGCGGAAGGGAGTGTCAGACTCTTACTGACTAAAAGCCACCCGTGTTCCTTCCTTAGCCCTTTATGTTCCAGGGCAGCGGTAAACCTTTCGGACGATCCCGCTACCCACAATAAACAACCTTAGGCAATAAGATGTACAGACACCAGCAGGTCAAGTTACCCGAAACTGTCAAATTTTCCCAATCAACCTTGAACCTTAATGCTTCAGCGATAAAGTTGAAAATTTATTAAAGAAATTTGACAGATTGTAGTAGCTTGATGTGCTGGCCATCTGTACCTATTGGTCTATTTAATTAAATGTTCCTTTAGTTTTTTTCTAAACAACGTCGTTGCTAGAGTATAGGTATGAGGAACAGGGTGTAAAGTTCACTTATCCTCCTAAGGAAAGGGAGGATCCTTCAACCAGGTGTCGTGTCTGTTGGGCAGCTGCCCTGAAGGTTGATGTCGAGACTTTTATGCAAGTTACGCAGTACTCTTACTTGTGCGATGCAGGTTTTTGCGTGACGTCAGTATGATGCGTAGGTTGCATGTGGCGATGTAGGTAGATGCCGCCACAGCTCCTTTAGTTAACCCAGGTTAGTTAGAAAACACAAACTCCAGTTTCATAACATAGGTATTAAGTTTCCATGTAACCAACAGCCTTAGTGCTTGTTTCAACAATAAACATGATGCGACGTGCTACTACAGAGATACCTCGATGCTCGTGGCAATTCTCAGGAACGTCGGAATATATTCCTTTTAGTAGTATGGTCGGCAACAAAATTCCGAACAATAAAACAACTGAACAATATTTCTTCCCGTAGATACTGATGAAACTGATCAGCTTTCGGATTCACGCGGCACGATAACTCATTTGTCATTATATTGCCTGACTGACTCCTTGATAGTTCAAAAGTGCCTATAATTGGTTTAATTGAAATAAATGGTTTGAGTTTGGGAATCATACTCGTATTTGAGTGACTGTTATGGCAAGGAACAATCAAAATGTTTTATATTCATTCGCTAAGTGTCGTTACATCTCTGACGACAAACTGACATCGTGAATAATATGTTTCATTTATTTATTTTTAGCCTATGCTGTCGCACTACAGGGCAAAGGCCTCAATTTCTCCTTTCCACTGCTCTCTGTCTCAAACTAGTAACGACCAACCCTATCTGTAGGAGTCAAGCTCATCTCGCCATGTTCTCTTGGGCCTGCCTCGACGTCGCTGGACATTTTCTGGAACCCACATAGTGGTAGATTTAACCCATGACTCGCTGAGAAGACAAGAGAAAGAGAAGAGAAGGCATCCGACTTTAAAAAATCGAAAGTGAGTTATAAAAACCTAAATTTCATGCAGGCGACATTATTATGTGGTACAAGACTAATGCGTAGCTTATGCGTACTAATTAGGTTCCTTACCATACATACTGATGGCAGTATTCTCTCCTTTTTCCTTTAATGTATCCAAAGGTTGTTTTTATAACACCGCTTTTAGCGATAGGATTGCCTATTGTTAGACGGCACGGTTGGCGCAGTGGTTAAGCGATTGACTGCTGCGCTGCGTGTCGCGGGTTCGATTCCCGCACGGAACAAATATTTGTATGACCTACATGTATTTTTTCTGAGTCTGGGTGTTTTTCTATCTATAACATGTATGTATTTACAAAAAAAAAAAAAATGTATATAAGTAGTTTATCAGCCATCTTGTTACCATAACACAAGCATTAGGTTGCTTAGCTTGGGACTAGATGGCGCTGTGTGCAATGTCCAGGGATATCCAGGGATATTGTGTCACCCTATGTCAAGTTTCCACATTTGTATATTTCTTGAAACAGCTTATTATTGTCCCACTGTGCAGAGTAAAGGCTTCCTTTCATACAAAGAAGGCACGCGACCACCACGCTTGCTTAAAACGGGTTGGCGATTTCAGACTTATATTAACTATAAGTTCAGGTTTCTTCATGATGTTTTTCCTTACCGATGTCAGTACATAATAATAAACAATTATGGAGTTAATACTGACGAGGAACAGAGCTCCCATCTCATTCTTGCCTTTATTGGCTGGCTTAAGTGGAGATTCGCAAGAACAAACGTACTCGGAAGAAGGAAGTATTTCAGTAAGATGCTGGTAGGGATCTTGGCCGTACTTCCGGGATTGTCCTGATAGCCGTGGAACACCTCTCCACTCCTCACAAGCACCTTAGGACATGTTGCCCCCTTGTTGCTACGACACTATGTGCAAGCGACCGTTTTCGGGAGCCCATTATTGATTGTGCAAGTCACCCTGCCATGTTATCTGTGAATTATATTATCATTGGTCAGGCAGGGGACATAGAGCTTCCATAGTTCAAGGTAACCGACCTACAATAGCCACCCACACCCATACCCCAGTATATTTTGTTTCCATATTCTGCAATAGTCCTGCACCAACCGGGAGTTGCCCTTGGGCGCATTTGCATGGTGCGTCAGGGATAATCGTCGGTTGCTGCCTCCTCATAATTTAAAATTATCTAAAGGGCCTCTGCGAGTTGGCTTTGGCCCCTGGCACGCCTTTCAAAGGTCCATTCATTTCAAAGGAGAAAAAAAAAAAAACAATTATAATAGTCACATTGGTACTTACCCGGATTTAAACACACAGCCTCGTGCATCAGAGGCGAGATCTTAACTACCGGGTCATCACGAGATTTTTACATTTATGTCTTGAATCCATATCATGTACAGACACCAAGCCAGCACATCAAGATACCCGAAACTGACAAATTTTTCTAATCAACCTTGAACCTTAATGCCTTAGCGATAAAAAAATCAGCTATAGAGTTCCCACTGCTGGGACAAAGTCCTCCACTCGGTGTGAGGCCGTAATCTGCTACGAGTTGAACGCGGACAGCGTGCTATACTTAAGGTTCTGGCGAAGAAACCGATACGATATCCAACAAAGGAGCTGTATTCTCAGTGCCAGGTTCTCACAGTAAGACAGTTATTTATACTACAGGCTATACTCCGTAAACATTGCCAGCTTCCCTATGATCCGAGTATCTGCAGTACAAAACGTCGGTCTGATAGAATATGTGGCATAGTAGTTCGCAGAACTGAAGCGGCACGTCGTCACTTTAAACACATCAGTTCAAAATTATATAATAAAATAAATAAGAAAATCAATATTTACTCCTTAACTAGAAATAAACTCAAAACTAAATTAAATACCTGGCTAAAACAATTAAATTATGACGAAACAGAAAAACTTGTGGAAGTATAACTCACACAATCCTTCTCACACATACACATACATATAACATACACAATTACACTAACACACCATACATACATCCACTCCTCCACTCACACAAATACTTTCTTACTTTACTTTAGACTACTTACTTTTCTTTTCTTTTTTTTCTAAATTGTTATTTAACCATAATAATTCATATGTTGCATTTTTGATTTTAAGTAACTGGAACAATCTACCTCCTTACCTGGAGAGGGGCGTTGATAACTGCGACACAGTTTTATACTATTGCTGTTATCATCGTTTTGAAAGTATTTATATCTGTATGTGTTTCTTGTTCCAAATAAATAAATTTTGAATTTTTGAATCTACCACGCGGAGTGTGGATTGGTAGATGTCACATGTCTTCGAGTTTTTGGTTCTAGGACATGCCGGTTTCCTCACGATATTTCCCTTCGCCGTTTTGAGAGCAGTGATGATGAAATAAATTATACAAAGCAAAGCGCCTGTCTGAGTTCGAACCTACGACCTAAAACTTCGTAAATCGCGGCCAGTACCACTAGGCCAAATATTATCGTCTTTTTTTTCTCAGCGCCTTATATTTCCGCCTGTACATTATATTACAACACGATACAAAACGTAAGTACCGTTATAACTACTTAAAGAGCAATTCCTGCAGAACAACGTATGTAATACCGTTAATCATAAGTCAGTTAAGCTCTTACTCCGAATGTGTGCATAAATCAAAACTTTGCGCTCGTTTTCTGAATTGTTTCTTGCAAGCATCTCACGAAGAAAAGGTTGTATTTTTAAGTAGGCATCTATGTGCTGCTTGCGAAGGAGAACTGTAGGTATAAGACAAAAACATTTAGGTAAGCTGGTAAAAGATAAAAATAAAATAATTTTAATTCAGATATCAAGGATCCATAGGTAAGTACATCATGCATAACAATATTACACAAACAAAAATAATAATTAAAATGTAGATCAAAAAGATAATGAAAAACTAAAATGAAAATCGAATAAAAAATGAAGCCATGAAGCCATAAATGACTCTCCTTAAGTCATTTTAAAGATCCCTTCGTATACATAATACGTTTCTGCTCACGGCTTCGTACGCGTGAAGTATCTTGTTCCCTCGAACGTCGCATCGCATCACCCGCCCGCGTTCTTTCGGACTTTTTTTTTTGCTCGGCTCCTAAATGTCCCTTTTTTGTTTTGGGGGGACCTTCAAAATTCCTCTAAAAAGATCAATTCCGGAAGCACCCCTGCGCAACGCCTGTAAGGCAAATCGCTAGGGAGACTATAAAGGGGCCTCCCCTAAGCCTCGCTATGCACGGCAGCACGTGACCATTGTGCCACCGTCTTCCCTGGGGTCACTTGGTAAGCGGACAGAGTCCCCACTATATGCGCCCGCGAACCCAAAGGGCCACACACCTTTTTTTTTTTTGGGTGGGATATCATCAAATGACCTCTCCAGCTCTGAGCTGAGCGGAAGGGCGTGTCAGACTTTTACAGACCAAAACCCACCCGTGTTCCTTCAGTTGCCTGTGCCAGGGGCCACGGTATCTCTTTCAAACAACCCGCAGCCCCGGAAGGGCCACCTACCTTAATTGGTAAGCGGGTTTCAGGGTATTTGGCGCCAAGGCGGTTGCCTCCACGCCTACTTCTCCGGCTCTTAGCCTATCCTATCGTGCCAATAGCCTTCCTCAAGAATTGGTCTATCAAATGCAAAAATATTTTTTATAATCAGACTGGCAGTTCTCAATACTCAACATATTTATTGCTTCCACATGTGAAGTTAACGTTCCGAAGATTTGCACGAGCGTCGCATCGTATCGCCTGTCCGCGGTGTTACTTAATTTTCGCTTAGCTTTCATTCGGTCTTTTATTTTTGCTTGACTCCTTAGAGTCCTAGCGTAATATTAAATAGCCTATAGCCTTCTTCATGAATTAGGCTACCAAATGCAAAAGGATTTTTAAAATCCGACTGGCAGTTCCAAAGATTTTTTTTTTAACTACCAATTCGGCTCGCACGTGATTGGTTGCAGGTCCAACCTAAACTATAATTTATTGAATATCATTCAGGCCGTTAGTTGAACGGCCGCCGTTTAGTTAAAAAGCTAGGCAGTTAACTCAAAATCAAAAGTCATTTATTCAAATTAGGCTGAGAATCAGCACTTTGCGAACGTCAAAATTACAAAAGACAGTCCCCCAAAAACGCCCGCCCTTCACCACTTCCTAGTGCTATCGCTGGGAAGAAGTGGCGCAACAAACTCCCCAGCAGCACAGCTGTCTGTTCAGTTATAAAATACTTGATACTATACAATACTAGGCGTTAAGTAATTAACATTACAAGGCACATAACATAAAACTAAACGGCTAATTAAACCAGTTGGCTGCGGTATATATACATAGGTATCTTTTTATTAAAGTTATGTCACCATATTGATAAACAGGCCACACAGGTACGTCAGGGATGTTAGGTAAGTTTACACTGAATTTTTCTAACGTTCAACAGAGTATAAAAAAAAGATTGCGTTGTGTATTGGTTTTAAAAGCAGCCAAGCGTGACACGATAATATTTTAGGTAGCGGCTTCCACTGGATATACTGACTAGTAGATACTTATACCACAGTTTATGTTATGCATTATTTCGTTCGTGGTATCAGCGGGGTAATAGGGTAGTTGCCTGGGTAAAAAAATAATAATTATATTTAGTCCGTCAGTTGGATCATCGAAAAATAATGGACAAGTATTTTCTCCTTTTGTCAATCAAACAAAAAATGACAAAGATAAAACGCATCAAAATTTGGGAGTCGGGGGTCGTGACGTCACTTGCTTGCAAAAGTGTCGCAAGCAAGTGACGTCAGGCGGAACTTTAAAGGGCGATATCTTCATCATTTTTTATATAATTGACAAAAGAAAAAATACGGGTTCAATATTTTTCGATAATCTAACTGACGGACAATTAGAATGTTTTAGGAAAATAGCCTATTGCGTAACACATTATCGGTAGGAATGGATTTTGTTTTGACAATTCAACAACATTCATTGCGTTATTTACGTTGTTAAGCAAACTTTTCGAACATAATTATGAAGCAATGGATTAGCAATATCCTTCAAAATAATTCAGATTATGATCGATAGTATGTTACGCAACTACGGTGCTAGTTTGGGTTTCCCGACATTTAAATTGACTGATTTGACGGTACGGTTGGCGCAGTGGTTAAGCGATTGACTGCTGCGCTGCGTGTCGCGGGTTCGATTCCCGCACGGAACAAATATTTGCATGAATTACAAGTAGTTGTTCCGGGTTTGGCTGTTTGTGTATGTGAGTTTAAATGTTTGTAAGCGCACCCACGATACAGGAGAAATTCCTAAAGTGGGACAACGTTTAAAAAAAAAATAGTATCTTTCCTATTATTTGGGACTTACACGTAACTAGGGAAATGTCAGAGTACTATTAGGTACACTTCTGCCTAACCAACATTCATTCATCATTTTCCTGTCCTTATCCCAATTTATTTGGGGTCGGCGCAACATGTCTTTTTCTTCCATACTTCTCTATTAGTCGTCATCTCGGTAGTCACCCCCTTTCTAACCATATCATCATTCACACATTCCATCCATCGTTTCTTTGGTCTTCCCCTACTCTTAATATTAAGGTGGTTAGCAACAATAGTTTAAACTAGTCAGTAAGACAACAGAAGGTACCAATAACAAAATTCTTAATCTCACCTCCAACAAGGTATCTTCTAGCTCTCAATTAGTTAAGTGTAAAAAAGGGGCTAAGCAGAATTCCTTGAAATTGTTTCATCAAAATATTCAAGGTATTTCTTCCAAATTATTAGAAATTGAATTGTTTTTAGAAAAAACAATGTTTGATATTATTTGTATAACTGAACACTGGTTGAAAGATTATGAAATGCTAATTAATTTTGAGAACTACAGTGTGGGCAGTTGCTTTAACCGAAAATCCATGCTGCGTGGAGGTTCATTAATTTTAATTAAAAATTCTATAAAATATAAGACTCGTAAAGACATAGTTAAACTATCGATGGAACATAGCATTGAACTGTCCTGTGTTGAGCTAGATAAGCATTTTATAGTGTGCGTATACAGACCTCCAAACTATCAAAACTACTCTATTTTTGAGTCAGTAATGGAAGATGTCTTGGCAAAACTTGCAACTGGTAATAAATCAGTAATTATTTGTGGTGACTTTAATATTAATATTTTGGAAATCAATTCAAATAGCAATAGATTATTAAGCCTCTTTAAATCATTCAATCTGTCAAATGTGTTTTTGGAACCAACACGAATAACTACGGCTACTGCTACATGTATTGATAATGTTTTCTGTTGCTGCGAATATCTAGAGAAGGGCATTGTAAATTATCTCCCTTCTGATCACAGCGGTCAAACCGTTTATTTTAAGTCCAACACACCAATCCAAAAAGTGCAGATTCAAACTAGACCAATAACATTGAGTAATTTGAATAAGTTTAATATAACTTTAAATAGCAAGTTAAGTGTTCAGGGCCTAAGTATGACTAATGGTAATATTTTGTATAAAGAATTATTTTCATTGGTACAAACAGAATTCAATCATTATTTTAAGAAGAACTCTAAAACTATTTGCCCTAAGTTTTTATTCAGTGACTGGGCAACTAAAGGAATCAGAAAAAGTAGGGATAGATTATTTGAACTGTATGGCCTTAAGCCGTATATTAACACGGATACTTTTAATAAGTATGTTGCTACTTATTCTAAAACTTTTAAAAATATCTGCAAAGCAGCTAAAGCTTCATTCATTAGTAACAAGGTTAAATCAGCAGACAATAAAATAAAGACAGTTTGGAAGATTATTAACAATGAAACGAACAGGAACAAAACACGTAATACTGATTTCACACTTAACACTCCCCACGGTCTCATTAGCGATAACATCGATGTTGCTCAGGAATTTACAACTTTCTTTACCAATATCCCAATCAAAACTACAGAAACGTTAAATTCCTCGCCCGCACTAGCTACAGAATTATTGAGAGCGAATGTCTCAGCCTGTAATGTGGAATTTAAATTTAAACATATTGACCCTATAGTTATTATAAAAGCATTCAGGCAACTTAAGATCAAAATTACCGAAGATCTGTGGGGCATGTCTACTAAAGTTTGTCATTCCATTATTGAGACAATTGCACCCTACTTAGCTTTAATATTTAATTTGTGTGTAGATCAAGGGGTATTCCCGGATTTAATGAAGTTCAGTAAAGTTATTCCACTTTTCAAATCTGGGGACAGCAAAGACACAAATAATTATAGACCCGTATCGGTTTTGCCGGTTTTCAGCAAGGTGTTTGAAAAAGTAATGTTAAATCAAATGCTCAATCATTTTAATCGTAACAACATCCTACACGATCAACAGTATGGTTTCACCAAAGGACGTTGTACAACTGACGCCGGTGTCACCTTATTAAAACACATCTTTAACGCATGGGAAGAGGCACAAGATGCAATAGGCATCTTTTGTGATCTATCCAAGGCATTTGACTGCGTGAATTACGAAACACTGCTCTTGAAACTTGAGCATTACGGACTGGGTAAACTAGCTGTTAGCTTAATAAAATCATATTTAAATGACAGATTTCAGCAAGTTCAAATAAACGGTGTGAATTCATTGGGTTTAAAAGTCAAAATGGGTGTGCCGCAGGGCTCAATATTAGGGCCGTTCCTATTTTTAGTTTATATAAATGATTTACCTCATTTACTAAAAACCCGACCACAAATGGTGTTATTTGCTGATGACACATCACTCATTTTTAAAGTGGATAGACGTGCAGAGCAGCTTGACGACGTAAATAATGCTATGCTTATGGTCCATAATTGGTTTACTGTAAATAATTTAGTATTAAATGAGAAAAAAACTAAATGCATTAGATTCGCTTTACCGAATGTTAGAAGTAGTGAATGTCACGTTGTATTGAATAGGGAGATACTTGAATTCGTCGAAAGTACGGTTTTCTTGGGTATCACGCTTGACTCAAAGCTGCAGTGGGGTCCTCACCTAACATCACTTGCAGGGCGGCTAAGTTCAGCCGCTTACGCTGTCTGGAAAATCCGTCAATTAACAGACGTGGAAACCGCAAGACTGGTCTATTTTAGTTACTTCCATAGCATCATGTCTTACGGTATTTTGCTGTGGGGACGGGCTGCAGATATTGATTCTATATTCATTCTGCAAAAGAGGGCTGTCAGAGCCATCTACAATCTCAGCAGACGCGAAACTCTAAGGCAACTGTTTAAAAAAATTAACATCATGACGGTTCCTTGTCAATATATATACGAAAACATTATGTACGTTCGAAAACATCTACATCTTTTTAGTAAGATAAGTGACAGGCATAACTTTAACACTAGGAATAGGAACAAACTAGATCAACCGAGCTTCAGATTGTCTAAAGTAAAAACTTCTTTTATGGGGTACTGTGTAAAATGTTATAATAAAATACCACTCGATATTCTTCAACTAAATGAGAAGAAATTTAAAACATGCATTAAACGCACACTATGTAGACAAGCATATTATAAGTTAGACGAGTATATAGTAGATAAAAATGCTTGGCTTAATGCTGGTCCTGCTCCACAGGCAGTTGGGTTTACAAGTTGATCACAATTTCAATATTTGGAGGAGATGCTTCCCCTTTTTGTTTTTTTTTAGTGTTTATTTTATATAATCAGGATTTTTAATACTTCAGTATTAAATACCTCTTCATGATTGGTAGTAATTTTTTTTTCTCTCATCTCTTAATTAAATTGCAAACTATAGTTTTGTATAATTTAGAAGCATTTTTGAAAATTTTGTAAATGTAAGAACCATGGATCCGTTTTTTATGTTATTTTAATGTTGACTTGAAAGAGCATGGCAGTTGAGAATATGTCATGCTCACTTAAATGTCTCACTGGTGGTGGCGCGTGTGTTGGATCATTCGGTTCCCTACGAAATGGTTGAGCTGGGTGGTGCTGATCCACGCGTCATGTTCGTGAACGGGCGCCATCTGTTGAGACTGGTCATCTCTTAACTGCCAGGGCTTATTTTTAATTTTATATTTTAATTTGTTTCTTAACATTGTTCTCACATATAGAAGCAATAAGAATAATGTAACCAGGATTTTGTAAAAATGTCTTGATTTAAAAGAGTGTCCGTGGAGTTTCTTGCCCGTTCTTCTCCATAGAGATCTACGCTTTGGAATGGGCAACTAGCTTCAACTTTCTGACTAACTGACCGACTATTTAATTTTGACAATTCAAAAGTGCCTGTAAATGGTTTAATTGAAATAAATGATTTGAGTTTGAGTTTGAGTTTGAGTTCTTATAGCCATCGACATTCATACTCAACTATCCTCATGACATTTTCCTCATTTCTCCATGACAACCGATTTCCTCACAACTTTTCAGTTACCGGTGCCACTTTCAGACTTCCTCTTATGTACTCATATCTTATTCTACCCATTCGTGTAACACCACATATCCCTCTTAGCATTCTCATCTCAGCTGCATGCAATTGCCTTTCATTTATCCCTTTTGTGGCCCAACATTCTGATCCACACTTCTGCCTAACCCTGTTAAAATTATAGTTAGTAAATGTTAATAATAGTTAGAGCAAATTAACCATTAATAGTGATCGATACTAAAGCTGGGTTATCTAGTTTTAAAGATGTTTGAATCATCTAAGGCACTGCATAATTCACCTCACAGAGAGTAGGCCCGTGTCCCATCAGTGGGAACATTATAAATATAAACACAGCACAATTCTGTCAATTTCCATTTCTCTATTAATCAACACTTGTGACGGACGGAACTCTCGGAAATACGGTCATCCGGAAATAGGTTCATAAACATAATCATTTATTTGTATGAATATGAAAATTCATTATAATGTTCTTAAGATTAGTCTATGGTATCATCACATTCTTCCACGTATGGCGTGCAAATATTATCTACAAATATTTATAACAGGACCGAGATTAGTAATAACATTATTGTTTGCATAGTTATGGATTAAAATTACAATTTGAGGTATGTTGGTTAAAAATAATATCATAGACACACAATTTATTTAAGATGTCAAAGTATCATTACATGGCAGAGTATCACAGAGTATGATGTCAAAGTTTGTGGTAAAAAATAAATAAATAATTTATTATTTATCCAAACTAATATTATAAATGCGAAAGTAACTCTGTCTGTCTGTCTGTCTGTCTGTCTGTCTTTGCTTCACGCCTAAACTACTGAACCGATTTGTGTGAAATTTGGTACAGACATAGTTTGGAACTTGAGAATGGACATAGGATAGTTTTTATTACAAAAAATAAAATAAAAAATAAAATTTATTCCGGACATACAGCGCCATCTATTGGTCAAGAGTCTGTGTCATCTATTGGTGAAGTCACTATTCCACGCGAACGAAGTCGCGGGCAAAAGCTAGTATATTATAAAGTAGGTATCATTAAATGTCAAAGTATCAAAGAGTATGATGTCAAAGTATAAGAAAATACCATTAAGATCAAAGTATCATTCAGATAGTCGTTTCAATTTTAATAATATTTATTACAAAGCAGCTATTAGATCTTTAAGTTTCTGTTTAAATCTATTCAGAAAATAACGCTATAGGTAATAGTGCCTAAAAAAGCTTTCATGAAACATTGGAAGCGATTCTAGTAATATTTTAACAGACAATCAATACAATTAAGTGCCAATGTCCCCAGAAGAACACTAATTGAATAGGGAAGCTCATTCAACAAAACAGAACAAAGATTTTCACAAAACTATCAAGTTACAAGCGAATCGCACTAATGAAAAATCAAAGCCTGTTCAAGCCTCACTTTTCATGAACAAACTCTTCTAAAGATAAGATCGAGAGGCCAATAAGCATTTGAAGATACTAACTTAAAACTTCCAGAAATCCTTGAGACACTCAAATCAAGATCGACACCGTATAACTAAGCCATTGTGCAAGTTCTTCTCACCAATAAATTGTGTCCCGGACCAATAGTTGGGAAGTTCCTCTTCATCGATTTTCTTACGTTCCGACCACAAATTGTGAAACTTACTCCACCATTGTTGTGGACGGTGCAATATGAACCGTCCGCTTGCAGATTGCTATGACTTTTGTTACTTTTGTCGCCATTGTCGGGGCATGGTAGAGGTCCCTTTGAGTGTGGGCGACGTGTATTGAGGCAGTGCGGTCAGGCATTGTTGGTGTTGTTGCATTCATTATTTAGGTCTTGCTGTAACCATTCTAAGCTTCGACGCGTTGAGGCTTGTTGTCCGATTGAGGAGTATTATGAGTTAAGGCACACGGCCAGATTGATTCGGTAAAATAGTTCATAAAAGTCTTAAACCGTTCTAGGTCTTATGTATATCTAATGTAATGTGTCTTATCTAAGTAAACTAATGATAATGCTGAAGAGTTTGTTTGTTTTTATGTTTGTTTATTTGAACGCGCTAATCTCTGTTTTTACAAGTCGGATTTGTAAAAATCTTTTTACATTTTTGATAGTCCAATTCTTGAGGAAGGCTATAGACTACTCAACATTCAGTGGTTACTAGGACCCTTTAGGACCCGAGCTAAAACTAAAAAGGAAAAACGCTGAGCTAAAACGATACGATGCGACTGGATGGGTCGGGGACGAGAAATTAGTCGTGGGCAGAAGCTAGTCTTTGATAAGACACAACAGGGTTCAGGGTTGCTTGGAAGAGATCACAGAGCACGATAAGGCCGCCCATTGTATGTATAATTTAAAAATTGTATTTGTTTTTATGTTATTTTCTGGTTTACAATCCTACTAATATTATAAACGTGAAAGTTTGTATGGATGGATAGATGGATGGATGTTTGTTACTCTTTCACGCAAAAACTACTGAACGGATTTGGATGAAATTTGGCACACAGATGGTTTATAACCAGGATTAACATTTAGAATACTTTTTATCCCGATATTCCCGCGGGATCGAAACTTATGCGGGTGAAACCGCGGGGCGCGGCTAGTAATGTATATATTATAATTTAAAAAATAAAAAAAACAGTCAAGTCTAGTTCCAGTACATCTCGAGACAAAAATAAATAGGAAGGTGCACCAAAATTAGATCGACAGATTAATTCACAGATAAAAATCTCAAGAGCCTATCAATCACTTTACACAAACAAATCCAACTGGAAACATTAACATCCCTACCAAGTTAATAACTACGCAAGATACCGTCCCCAATTACGTATAAGAACATAAGGGGACCCAAAATATCTCTGGTAATATTTTATTGCTAATGCTCTAACAAATATGAGCGAACACTTATGTATGGTGCAGACGGCCGCAAATAATCCTATAAGCTGCCCTTAATTTGAATAGCGCTTTGCAATTGTGTACCATTAAAAGTGGTGTGAAATATGGGGTGTGTGTGTGGGTTTAATTTAGTTATGATTTGCTGGGTTGATAGTTATTATTCAGAGAGCAGTGGTGGCCAAGTGGTAACGACCGCGACTTACGAGTTAGAGGTCGTAGGTTCGAACCCAGACAGGCGCTTTAATTTGTGTAAATTATTTCATAACCGCTGCTCTCAAAACGGTGATGGAAAACATCGTGAGGAAACCGGCATGTCCTAGAACCAAAAATTCGAAGACATGTGACATCTATCAACCCGCATTGGGCCCGTGTGGCGGATTACGACACACTCTCTCTCTCTCTCTCTCTGAGAGGAGGCCTGTGTGCCAGCAGTGGGAACATTATAAACTGATTATATGTTATGAGTTATTATTCTGTGTTGCTGTGGACTGTTTTTAAAGCATATGATTACGCAACTAACTAGGGATAAAGGTCAAAATAATAATAAAGCCCATAGGATAGGACAGTAGGTTAGGCAGAACTTATGGAACGACTTATCCGTCTTATTACAAAAGACTAAACCGTCCAGCCAGTAGGTATTTGCATTTTGAACTTTATTTCGATTTAGGGCAATTTTTTCAATCGACAGATATATTTTATTTGTGGAATAAAATTGACGTCTGTCAGATTTTGTATGGAGAAACTGTCCAAAATTCAAAGTTATTCCTCGGATAAAATTATCAGGCGTTGGATAAATCAGCCATTAGGCAAAGTTCTTAATACTGAAATGACAACTCTTATCATTTTTGTATAAACAACTGCATTTTTATAACAGTTAGGTTCTTAATTCAATAACTGGCTCGGTGGTATAAAACTGGGGGCCTAAAAAGGCCACTTTGGCAGAATCATAATAGGATAACAATATGAATCATATTAAAATGGTCACAAACTGACAATTCATTATAATAATTATGATATATAATTCATATCACAATGAAATAACATTTAGACTGTAGAAATAAACAATAAAAAACCAATTTGAATTAATCAAATTGGTTTTTTCTTGTTTGAAAGATTTACCGATAAAATTAGGTACGGTTTTTATTTTTTTCATGCGGCAATGTTTACACCAAATATGAAATGAAATTTTACGAAAATTAGAGGAATTGCTAACGATCTTCTGGGAATTCAGGAAATGCTTTTAGAGGTATGGCTTAAAGTGGCCTTTTTAGGCCCTGATCGGAAAGAATACCTTGTTCTGTAATAATAATAATGTGTTACTATCCCCAAGATCGTAACACATTATATCTTGGTTGGGGTTGGAAATAAAGAAAGAAAATACATTTATTTAGCACAGATTGAAAGACACACAATACATCAGACACACACGCTTACATGCTTCTGCCCTCAACCTGCCTCAACCTAATTGATTTGCGATCGGCGCAGCATGTCATTTTCACTATACAGGGTTATTTGTAAAACACCAGCAACATTTTAAGAGGTCATTGTACTCATCATTATGAACAACTTTTACTATAGGACCAAACCTGAAATCGCGAAAAAAAAATCAGCTGTTATCTACATTTTGACGAGTTATGCGAACATAAATGTAGGGAAAAGCTGATTTTTTTTCGCGATTTCAGGTTTGGTCCTATAGTAAAAGTTGTATAGGTCCTATAAAGAGGTTGTTGGTGTTTTACAAATAACCCTGTATAATAAATTTATAACAAAAGTTTATTTATAAAAATGGCGCAGATTTACATTAACTCTCTTTCTATTTCATTCCATCATCTATTCCGTTTCATCTTTCAAAAAATCCGTCTATCATTTCTTTAGTCTTCCTATACTCTTTCAGCCATCATACTCAAAACTTTCCACACGGCAGCTCCCTCATACTCGTATTCACATATAATTACAACCTTCATGCCCATCTCATAAAGTCCACACAATCTGTACTTAGTAACAGAGTCAGCTGGCATGTGTAGTACAAAGCACTTAATAACAAGTCTGAGCTTAGTTAGGAAGCACTTTGCTGCAGGCCGAGTTCGGTAGCACTCAATATGGGAAACGAGTGAAACATTTAGAGAAAGGTTTAGTGTTGTTTAAATAAGTTGGTTTGTTAATGTGTTTGGTTGCTAAAGGTTAAGGGACTTTTATAGTTTGAACTTTGAAAGAAATAGTAGGTAATACTTTCTATTTTTCCAATATTGTCAGAGCACTCGAAAGGAGATGAAATCAGATAAATAGTAAAGGCTGCGCCGCAACGCAACACATTGCAAAAATCTTCCTTTATCACTATCGTACAGTTTCTATAGACGACAGTCCGTCGAGAGAATGCGTTTCTGACAGTTAATCAGTGCGACAATTTTAGAAGCAATTAAGTTCAGGGCAATACATAAATAATTAGCCCGTATTATCCCGTCTTAAACCACTGCAAGGCAAAAGCCTCCCTTTTCTTTTTTCACTCCCCATCCTGATGATCCTGATCCAATATGGAGTAAGGGGTAATCGATGTTACAATTATACTATTTCCGTCATAGAGAACATTTTTTTTTTACAGTCTTAGAACGTACATATTCCAGATTACGTAAAAGTTAACTTTAAAATGCGTAATAAAATAAATATATAAACTGCCTTATCTTATTGAATTATCTTATTTATGGCTTTTTACAGACAAATACCGTACGTGTATCAATCAATGTAGTGTGTGTTGCTGCAATCACTAGTTCCATTTGTCAAAAAACGGTTTACCTAATGGATAGGGTATAGGCAAGTTCAATGTTATCGCTTTTGATTCCTGGGCACCACCTCTACTATACCTGAGCCATCGTTTTGTATAAAAAAAAAAACCTTCCTAGGGAAATCAAAAACAAGAACTTATAACAGACCTACACGGTAATCAAATCCTGACATTTCTGCCAAAACGACCATCAGACATCTTTCCTTAACAATTGAAGTCCCTATAAATGTATAATTTCGCTTTCATCAATAATTTAAAGTCGAATCTCTCAGCAAACATTAGTACAATATTCTATCTACTCGCAGCTAAATAGGAGCCCTAGGTATTGAGATGAAACAATGAGACTTTCGTAGACAATGTTCCTTTCAATCGATTCAGGTCGAAGCTTCGTCGGCTTGATCTGAGAGTATTTTAATTAACAGAACACGAGAAAAACGAAGTTTTATTGAAATTAGTTTTTATTCTTTCGTGTGGTGATGTAATTTTCTTTTTACTTTAATAGTTTTTGGGTAGCAATCTAGACGAACTAGTTAATTAGTTTTTGACTTAAAAAGGTACGCGTTTTCTTTTCCGAAATTGAAGTGTAATTCACAAGAGTCTGTCCTTTAGGAGAATATTTCATTTATTTATCAAATCGTTTGTTTATTTACGTTTTAGGGCTGATTTTTCCAACATCAGCAATGCGATTCTGTAACCATCTCACCGTGAAAACTCAGGTGAAGTGAGCTGTCAGACCAACTAATACTAGGGATTGACACTATTGACAGCTCACTTTACGCTCACTTCATCTAACTTTTCACAGTGAGAATTTTACAGAACCGATCGGATAATTTTATCCGATGAATACTTTTGAATTTTTGACAGTTCTTCTATACAAAATCTGACAGACGTCAATTTTATTCCACGAATAAAAATTACCTGTAGATTGGTTTTGCCCTAAAAGTCATAAAAATAATTTCGGATTTTATCGATCCTCCGACTGCCGTAAACGTAATTATTGTAAAAATCAACGTTTCAACTGAATTTCTTTTAAAACAATATCAGAGGGGTAATTCTCGTAATTTTAAGAACGTTCACAGTATCTCAGTCTAAATCTGTCAAAAATACGTCTAATTTCCCTACATTTTGACAAGTTTTTGACCTTTGTTTGTCGCCGAGATGAGACTGCGACTAGATTTTGAACGTTTTAAATTACGGGAATACGGGCGCAGTTTTAAATCCAATTGAATTTGAAACACATTGCGAGTTGATTACTTCAGTCTTTAAGCTTTTTAAGTGTTTTAATTAGTTTCTCCTCCTCACACAACTGCGGACCCTTACAACTTTACCATTAGTTTAAAGTTCAGGTCATACAAAATGTAATTCGTAGGTTTTTCTGGTTGTTAATTCTTAATGATAAGTCACGGTACGCGAGTTGGCACTCGGAGGCGAAATTCAGAAGGACCTTAGCTTTATAAAAACTTTCGTAGTTATGTAGGAAATGTTTAATTAAACAAACCTGAAAGGACCCAAGATATTCTGTAGGCCTCGCTTTTTTAGTCTAATCACAGTTTTTCCCACTGCCTTCTATACCAATTCTGACGTCTCCTTCCCGTATTAGGTATACAAGTTCAAAGTAAATTTAAAAAAAAACATGACAATTTTTTTTTTTTTTGTGGTGTTTGACCGCGTGTTATATTACTCGCGTTCGAACACCACAAAAACACTTGAAATATAGTATTTTATTGGGTAAAGTCCTGGGTAGACGTCCTGCCGGTCGATTCTGTAAAAATCTCACCGTGAAAACTCAAGTGAAGTGAGCTTGATGTGAGTTGTTACTAGTGTCAATCCCTAGCATTATTTGGAATGACAGCTCACTCCACGCTCACTTCACCTAAGTTTTCACGGTGAGATGGTTACAGAATCGCACTGCTGGTATCGATAGATATATCTAAACTCGATAAAACTAAAGAAAACAGGTTTTCTCAACTTTCAAGCTGCGACTGCATAGTGAACTACAGTCTTCTACGTACACACATAGGTACACGAAACCGCCCGAGCAGTTGTAACTGCTTCGGGCGGTCGTGCGGTCAAGCGGTTACCTGATTTGAATGACGAGCAGTTGGTATTAACTGCTCCAGCAGTTATCAATGGCAGCTTCAAGCTGTTGACTATGACTGCAAGAGCGGTCCGTCTTTGTCGATCAATCGCTAACTGCTCGAGCAGTCCGTGTATGTCGCCCCGTTTTTTTTTTTTTGAGGATGGGAAATCATCAATTGACCCCCCCTCCCGCTCTGGGTGGAGCGGAAGGGAGTGTCAGACTCTTACTGACTAAAACCCACCCGTGTTCCTTCCTTAGCCCTTTATGTACCAGGGCAGCGGTAACCCTTTCGGACGATCCCGCTACCCTGGCAGGCTTCGGCCATATCGGGCCCCGTCACTTTGCTGACGTCTCTTTGAGGCGCGCGTGGAACACATACCTACGCGCCTTGTCGGCCCTTAGGTATCCTTCAAATAATAAAACTACAAGCGGTCGCAGACCCCAAAAAAAAAAACAACTGAACTTTTTCATTCTTATTTTATCGTGTTTAAATGTCGATACCCAACATGCAAAGTTTCGTTAGCTAATTTAATTTGACCCTGTAGTTCAGAACTAAAGAGCAATCGCTAAAGCTGGTCTCAATTTACTTAGAAAATACCTATACGAAGCCAAGCCAACTGCGCCCAGAGCTACTAGATAGCTCACAAAAGGGGACATTTAGTTTCCTAACTATTGGCTGGAGACACAATTTATGCTTACTCCACAACTTCGTCAATAGTTCTCGAAGATTGTACGAGGTCGCCTCTGTGTAGGAAATTGGAACCTATTGTTTATGTGTTTCGGATATAGTATGATTAGTAATAAGGTATGGTGTGCTGGTTGCATTGCGAGCGCAAATGGGAACGTTTGGTTGTGGTCAGATGTGAAATAGTGTCTAATAAAATGCGGACTTTACCGACTTTGGAGTAAGCTGGGAACTATCTTTTATGGAGATATCGTGGCTAGATTGGGAATAACCATAAGGTAAGATAAAATGCGAGTTTACATAACAGCATAACATCACGCATGCACTCTCCAAAGGGCTAGGCAGAAATGCAACTATAGTACACCCATATTTCGCCAGTAGGTACCGAAAAATTTACGCGGTTAAATAAAAACAATAAAACAACTGCGAACTTACTACCGATTTTCTCAAGTTTATAAATAAAAGCTGGAGAACATCGGACAGTCCAAAAGAATTAAGGAATGGTGCTTGAGAAAGACAGACTTATATTAAGTTTTAGAAGGGAAAGTACAAGAGTAATAGATATTATCAAGATAAAAAAGTGTCAAGATATTGACAGGGTCATGCATCATCTCAATATAGATGACTCCATAAGTAAACCCCTCTTTTCGCTTTTAATTTAAACGATTTCTTGCCGATTATTATACTTCAGACAATTTATAATAATAATATAATAATATCCCTGGACATTTCACACAGCGCCATCTAGTCCCAAGCTAAGCAACCTAATGCTTGTGTTATGGTAACAAGATGGCTGATAAACTACTTATATACAATTAACTCAATCATTAGTCATTAAAATAATGTAACCCCAAAGCCATTGAAATATATCCTTTAGATAATTTGTTAAAATCGTGGGTAGAGAGCAAGTAGAGAGAGCTCCATTTATTGTCAGCAGGATTTTATGCGATGAATTATGGTAATAATGACCATATCCACCCGTGCTTACTGTACTATAAACCTACTCGTAACGCTAGTGGATACCTCATGAATATATTACGCCATTAACAGCGATTTAACCACGATTACGCGGAATAACGTGCTAAACAGCACCCCAATTGCGTAACCCTATCAATCTTAATCATTTTGAAGGATATTGCTCATCCATTGCTTCATATGTTAGAAAAATGTGTCTGCTCAACAACGTAAATAACGCAATGAATGCTGTTGAACTGTCAAAATGAAACCCATTGCTACTGTAGTGTGTCACGCAATTACCCCGCAGTATTTAGATACCGCGGGGTAATTTGGGTATCAGCAGTGCGATTCTGTAACCATCTCACCGTGAAGACTTAGGTGAAGGGAGCGTAGAGTGAGCTGTCATTCCAAATAATGCTAGGGATTGACACTAGTGACAACTCATATCAAGCTCACTTCACTTGAGTTTTCACGGTGAGATTTTTACAGAATCGACCGGCTGTTCTTAGGAACTGATACCTAGAGCCAATTTGCTGTGTACGTTTGGACCACGCATTTTTGGGAACGAAGTCACATTGCATCAATAAATTGAAAGGTAAAATCCGGATTGATGCCTTCCAATTTACCGCCGGAGATTCCGCGAAATATTTCAGAGCAAAAAATGGGATGGAACTAAAAATAGCGTTATTCGAAAAACGTTTTACTATAGCAGTGATCCGCATCGCTTTGTAGGTGTCTTATTGCAAAAGTAAGCTGAACTAAATCGGTCTTATTACAAAAAATTGCTTAAGTACTGGTTTAAACCAAGACTAAAAAGTCTAGGATTGTGACGGTATTAAGATTAGTACCAGGATCAAAATGTGTCCTGATTACAAAACGAAGACTATCTGAGGATCTGTTAGTACCAAAGAAGGTCCATGGTTCAAATAATATCCACAGATAAGAAATAAAAATGGCATTCTTTCATTCGTTCGTACAGGATTTATTTGAAGCAACGTTCTGTTTCTCTTAATATTGATATAATAATAACACTTGAAATGATTTAATAATTATTTATCAGTACAAAAATATGTCATAAATGGTTCTTTGTTTGGATTACAATATAATGAACAAGAACAACTTGTACTTTTGACGCGCTGTTTATAATCAAGTTGTTATATTTTTAAAACCTCTAGCGTGAAATGGAGCGAATTACATTCGGCGACAGCCCGCGTCATTTGAGGCGAATGTTTATCTTTTGAAGAAACAAATAATAGTTACAATTCTTATTTTTATTCGATAGGGTTTGGTCGTGAGTGGATGTGTCCGATTATGCCTCGTAATAGGCAACGAAACCGTTGGTTGCTTCATTAAACTAAAACACCTCTCCATCGTCTTCCGGGTATATATGGCTGCTGTTATACCTCTCTTCTTGTGGTGTTGTGGGGTTACGCAATGGTGTAAATAAATATGGAGTGCAGTGATAGCCACAGCCACCGAATAATATTCCAGATAAAGCGCCAGCCTCAAACCTCTGTTTCAATCTACATCCTCGGAATATTCTGGAGTCATGGTCCACGTCATCTGGTAACAATGTCCATGATTTTCAGGCCAGCATCACAAACCGCCTGAATAGTGAGCGCATATTAGATCTTTAGACTCGTCTCTGTTATTTTAATATGACAAATAAAACAATAATATTGGGATATTATTTGGATTTTATTTAATGTAATGTTAGCATTGACCAAGGGTACTTACTTCATGGCGAGCCCAGTTGTGTAAGTGTTGGGTTTGGATCCTTGCGGAATAAGTGGACTGTATTATCAATAAGGAACTGGTTTACATAATACAATAATGTTACAAAATAATATAATAATCCCGACAGCGTTATTTCGTTGTTACGCGGGTGCGCGTGTGTCCTATGCGTAAACCACTTGCACTTCAGGACTCAATGGGCATCCTCGAGGGTCGTGGAGTAAATCTTCACGTAAAACATCCACAATTTTTTCCCGAAAACGTTTTGTGAACCTATACTTATATTTAAAATCTTCGTCACTCAATTTAATAAGGATTTACATGATGACGACATCTGTAAGGTCGCCGAGACGTCTCCAGCATAACCAAATCCATCAAATCAATTATAACAATATCCATTTTTGACGATTTGTAAATAAAAAGACACAATAATAATCAAAGCTAACCTCAAATAAATTAGTACCGATGTCAAATCCATGGTTAAACTAGGGGTCTCGGCGGACTAACTTTAGTACCTTAGTTAGTTCAAGAACTAGTGATAAACTTCATTTTGTAATAACGTTTTATTTAGTCATGGTTTAAACCTAGTAACAATCCCAGTACTAAATTTAGATCGTGTTTTGGAATAAGACGGAATGTGTTGACTAGGCCTACTTAATAAGGAGACAGTGCTTGAAACCCGAGAAGGTCTAAATCAGATAACTGGACAATACTTCAACATGAAAATACAAATTGATAGGTAAACCTGGAAAAAAACCGCAGTTACTGACATATCTTGCAGAGTAAGCAAGCTGAAGTGGCAGTGGGCTGGCCTTGTTTGTCAAAAGCCCGATGGCCAGTGGAGCAGATAAGTCCTGAAGTGGAGACCGCGTGTCGGGTAGCGTAGCGTGGAGCGCCCCCCAGCTAGACGGACCGATGAAATTAAGAAGGTGGCTGGGACAGACTGGATGCGAAAAGTAGGGGCAGGGTGTTCTTGCCCTGCCAGGGTAGCGGGAACGTCCGAAAGGGTTACCGCTGTCCTGGAACATAAAGGGCTAAGGAAGGAACACGGGTGGGTTTTAGTCAGTAAAAGTCTGACACTCCCTTCTGCTCCACCCAGAGCGGGAGGAGTCATTTGATGATTTCCCATCCTCAAAAAAAAAAGGGTGTTGTTGCGCAGCCTGGGAGAGACCAGCAATGGACTGCGATAGGCTGAGTTGATTGATTAGTTGAGGTGTAAACCTGTCGAGTTTTGAATGTCATAATTTCATGGTTCATTTCCATAGCCATTGAGTTGTACACTTAGGTACATGTGCATAGTTCCTGTGTTAATAGCGCAAACAATGGGCAGCCCGGACTTTGTATGCCTAAACACGTTCCTATTTCATTCCCTTTTCAAGAACTTGATCCCACGTCAAAACCCAACAAAATCAGTCGGACATTACCGAAAATGTAAAGTGGAACAAAAGGAATAAATCAAAATTTGATTGGAATCGTCCCGGAATGTAACAATCGCATCACGTCCGCGGCGCGCTTTGAATAAACAATTCCGGGACAACTTCGGTGATCCGATCCCTACCCTAAGTTAGGAACTCACTTGAGACTCGCTAAATACATTCTTGTGTATTATTTTCCGTATATATTTTCAATTGATTGTTTGAGTGGAATATTGTTTGGTTACAAATCGTGATTATTTCGTTCAAATTATATATTTTTTTTATAAAAGAGCGTTTTTCAAAGAAGGCACAACTTCTGAATGACATTGCACAACTTAGTACATCTTATTGCCTAAGGTTGTTTATTGTGGGTAGCGGGATCGTCCGAAAGGGTTACCGCTGCCCTGGAACATAAACGGCTAAGGAAGGAACACGGGTGGGTTTTAGTCAGTAAGAGTCTGACACTCCCTTCTGCTCCACCCAGAGCGAAAGGGGTCATTTGACGATTTACCATATGCAAAAAAAAAAAGGGTTGTTTATTGTCCTACAGCAAGATGCCAAGGAGTAAAGCGGCACCAGCATGTTAATTACGTAACACACTGACAGCAGCAGCGGCTTTCATTTTGACAGTTCAACAACATTCATTGCGTTTTTTACGTTGTTGAGCAGATAAATTTTTCGAGCTTATGAAGCAATGGATTAGCAATTTTCTTCATAATGATTCAGATTGTGATTGATAGTTTGTTACGTAATTAGGGTGCAGATATTAGGCATTATTTAATAATAATAATAATAAATAATAATATCCCTGGACATTTCACACAGCGCCATCTAGTCCCAAGCTAAGCAACCTAATGCTTGTGTTATGGTAACAAGATGGCTGATAAACTACTTATATACTTTTTTTTTTTGTAAATACATACATATTATAGATAGAAAAACACCCAGTCTCGGAACAAATACATGTAGGTCATACAAATATTTGTTCCGTGCGGAATCGAACCCGCGACACGCAGCGCAGCAGTCAATCGCTTAACCACTGCGCCAACCGTGCCGTCAAATTTAACCCTTAGAAAAAAAGGTACCAACGCTTTTAAAAATAACGTGACGATTTGAAACCATTCTACACGGCAAGTAGGTATGTAAGAGTTGACTCAACAAAATTTACCAAAACATTTTAAAGCTCATCATAACTCCCCTCGACTTCTAGGCCCCTAGTAATCATTTGACTGGTTCTCAATTTACATCTAACATGTCGAACAGCATAGAGCGTAACGTGAAGCAACACAGTGACAGTGTTTGCCCGCCAAAGATTTGGGCTTCGAACCTCAGTTCAAGTTTATTTGCATCGGTTTCCGATATACCGTTTTCGTGGCTTATAAAGCACTTGGATTTGCGATTCGGATTTAGTGCGTTCTTTGATTAGTTTTGAGGTTTTAAAGGCGGTGTTGACGTTTTGTTTCACTGAGTTGTTACTGGAAGAGGTCAAAATCGTGAAAAATTTGGACATACCATATTAGTTACACGTTATTCGCTGTGGATTTATAAGTACAGTGGTGGTTTACTATAAACTGATGATACGTTCTTACCTAATTCATAGCCTCAGGGGTAATGTTTGGGGAGAGGAGTGGCTAGAGAGACGTCACGGCGTTCTCACCTACCGCCTGACGCAGGTCCTCTCCGGACACGGATGTTTCGGGAGGTTCCTGCACATCATCAGGCGGGAGGAGACGCCCGGGTGTCACCACTGTCAGGATCGCCCAGAGGACACGGTGGAGCATACAGTGGAGGTCTGCCCTGCTTGGGCAGAGCACCGCCGTGTCCTCGTAGAGGCGATTGGCAGCGGCGGCGACCTCTCGCGTCCGGCCCTGGTTCAAGCCATGGTCCGGGGCGAGAGGGAGTGGGAGGCAGTCACCTCCTTCTGCGAAGCAGTCATGCTAGCGAAGGAGGTGGCGGGGTGGGCGAGGGAACGCACTTTGCGCACCTCACGCCTCAGCCGCCGCGGGAGACGCTCCGGGCGTCGGGAGCCGCGTGACGACTCCCGGCCACCGTAGGCGCGGGCCTGCGGGCGGAGAGTAATGGGTAGCTCTCCGTCCGATCAGGACTAGGCCCGTGCCGGACGGCGTGTACGTGTTCCACGCGCGCCTCAAAGAGTTGTCAGCAAAAGAGACGGGGCCCCATAGGGCCGAAGCCTGCCAGGGTAGCGGGACCATCCGAAAGGGTTTACCGCTGCCCTGGAACATAAAGGGCTAAGGAAGGAACACGGGTGGGTTTTAGTCAGTAAAAGTCTGACACTCCCTTCTGCTCCACCCAGAGCGGGAGGGGTCATTTGATGATTTCCCATCCTCAAAAAAAAAAAAGAAAAAAAGGGGTAATGTTTTTCTGACATTGATAGGGATAGCATACCTAACCAATATTTAAGTTATTTTATGAATTTTATATCCTTTCTTAGTTGTGACTGGAAGAGTTTGTGATATTCAAAATCGTGAAAAATTTGGGTGAACCAGATATTAGTTATAGTTACACGTTATTCGATGTGGATTAAAATAGTTTAATGAGTAAAATAGTTTAACTATAAACTCAGTGACTCACAGACAAGAGACCAGGACACGTGTGTTCTTAATTCGCAAGTTTTGAGTATGAATGTAGATGGCTATTAAAGTAGGGGAAGACCTCTTTGGTCTTCCCCCTTTATGTAGTCCATCCATCGTGATGGACTGTGTGAAGATAATATGATGATATGGCTGGAAGTGAGCGACTACCGAGATGACGACTAATACTCGTACTAACTATGAAAGAAATACACATGTTGCGCTGAACCCAAATAAATTGGCATAGGGGCAGAAGAATGAGAATGATTACTCAGTGTTCTTAATTCATAGTCTTAGGGGTGAATTATTACACAATCTAATATTTTTCTAACAGTAATTGATACTTACGACTTATCCAAAAATGTATTTATACATTTTAGATCCTTTAGTTAGAAAACAATATATAGGTACCTTCACATTATACACCACCTGTCTTCCTTAATCGATTTCGTACCGCCATCACATGGAGACCCAAGGGAAAAATACAGCTTTAAACTTTCCAATCTTCAATAACAAAACACGGGCGTCGCACGAAGAAAACTTTACAAAAAGAAACTCCGGTTGCGCGTTTAAAATATCAGATATCGAAAGAAAATTACGATCTTCTTGCCTCCTGGCTCCCGACACTCCGGAAACTTATTACCAACCAACTCCTAATAGAATCTACTGTGTTTAAACTTACTAAATGTCAATGTCTATGGCGAGAAGTTACATGGAGTCCCGTATAAAACTTATGACACTGACTTCGAGAGAAGTTACCCTAACCAACTTCAGTTTCTGAACTAAGAGGAAAAATGTTTCACAATTCATGTCCTTGTGAATATTTTATTGAAGAATATTGTATTTTACACGGAGTTGCGGACTTATGTCAGTGTTGACGTTTTATAGATATTGGTGGCAGATTGGAGAGGCTTGATATGAGTGGTGAGGATTTTATGACGCTTGTTTTTGGATGTTGTAGTCGATATTTATGTTTATAAAGGAAGTTTTTCTTGTAGATTTTAGTGGAATAATTCACTAAGTAACTGGCGTTTTAATTTTCATTTTTTATTAACACGATTAGTCGTTATAAGAAAGAATGAAAATACGTTTATTTGCGGCAAACAAGACGCAGAGAATAAACAAAAAATAACAAGTTGGGGGAAGAGAAAATATGCATCACATCATGCGAAACGACGCTCAGCATAATGCTACGACCGTATGCAAGACAGAGCCCGGTGCTACGTTTCAGGTAGCCGGTGTTGAAGTGATGACGTATTAATATTTAATTTTCACTTAGGTAGTTAACTAACTGAAAATGTGGTTATGAAACGACTTATTAGTTTAATTACAATTATGTTTTCCGAAATTTGCCATCGAATCGTAAGTAAGACAAAGAGTAAGTAAGTACTATAAATTAAAAAGCCTCAGTAACAGTATTAATGGCAGTGTTTTATTTACGATCAACATACTACATAACAATAAATACTCTAAAGCTTCGGTTTTCTAAGAAAGCGGTGAACGGTCGGACAATAACTGTAAACACCTCACCGTGAAAACTTGATTGAGTGAAGTGTAAGTAGGAATTAACACTAATGACAGCTCAATTTAAGCTCACGTCACCTTAGTTTTCAGGGTGAGATTTTTACGGAATAGATCGACTTTTGTTGGACAAAAGTCGATCTATTCCGTAAAAATCTATTTCTATCTATTTCTGTCTATCTATTTGACATTAATTTGTCGAAACCGTTCTGTATTTGGATACAGAACGGTTTCGACAAATTAATGTCAAATTCTAGTGAAAATGACAGATTTTCATGACGGCTGTTATATGACGGAACTGTTTTCCTAGGAAACCAAAGTTTTACATGCCATTTATATTATATCATTACAGATTTCTAAATACCGTTTGACATTAAGGCATAAAAAATACAGCCTACATGAAAGTTACATTTTTACCAATCAAAATATTTTATTTCACATAAACCTACAATGGGCACTTATGAAACGTCAGAAGCTAGGTGCACGGTTCCAATTGGTCGTTTCCTAAGGAGAAAAAAGACAAGAAACTCCACGGTAACTCTTTTAAATATAATTGGCTTTTACATGTTTTCAAATTACAATGTTTATAGGTATGGGAGGACAGTGTAGGCCTGTCAGCAAGATCAGGTACTTAATAAAATAGTTAACGTTCTACAAATGTACACTCTACAAAGCCTACAACGTTCTCACATTCACAAAATATAAAAGACTAGCTGTGCCCCACCGTTTCACCCGCATATGTTTTGATCCCGTGGGAATATCGGGATAAAAAGTATCCTATATGTTAATCCTGGTTATAAAACCATCTGCGAGCCAAATTTCATCCAAATCCGTTCAGTAGTTTTTGCGTGAAAGAGTAACAAACATCCATCCATTCATCCATAGAAACTTTCGCGTTTATAATATTAGTAGGAAGTGAAGTGCATCCGATAAGCCCCGACTTAGCACCGAACTGACCCGAATACACTACAAAAGTCCTTCACTATGTATAATTGGACTTGAACATAGCCAAAAGTTGCATCAACAGCAGTTTGTTGTATTCCCTGTGACTTCATATTGCGTCTGTAAGTAGATGACCCGACCCGACATTTCCCGAACATTCTCGAACTCACCCGAACACACTACAATAGTCCTTCACTATTGGACTTAAACAAAGCACAAAGTTGCGTCAACTGTTTGTTTGACTTCCCCTGGGTCTTCATATTACGCACGTCGGTACGTCTGTTGATGTGGACCCGCACTCCTTCCAGACCAGACCAGGCTTTGGCCACGGAGACCAACTTGCTCCAAGGTATTGGCCATTCTCCGCGGAGGAACTAAGGACAATACAAACAATATGCAGTCAGAGGTGAAAGGCGCTCAGACTTTGTAGCAGACGATTATAGGCTTTTACATATGTATAATAACAGGGTTCATTCTTTACATTAGTCAGCTGCATCCGGTTAGACTGGAAGCCGACCCCACCAAATTTGGGCACCTCATAATTGCTTGATCACCCTAAAGTTGAATGTCGTTGTTTGTTTTTTTAACTGTTTTTAAGATTACCGGGACCTCCTTACTTATATTTTTATGCGTTAAAAACTAAACTAAAACTCAGGCTATTGAGAGTGAGGCGTTAAGTTCCACTATCTGAACACTATAATTATGTCATGAACCTCCGTGATCTGATTTTAGATAAAGAATACCTATTCATTATGCTTCCCTTTAAAATACTTATACGTATTAATAATTCAATTATTTTCAGAAGTCCATTCCATTACATTAAAAACATAAAATTGATATAATAATCACGCATACATAATAAAATAAAATATATAAAATAAAATTTACCTGATCAAATGGTTGTTTCCCGATATGGAACATGGTGTACAGCAGCGGAGTCTTGTTCAGCGGTATGTCGACGTCACACGACTCTTGAATGCCAAGCTCTCTGTATATCCACTCGGAGTGTAGCGCGAGATGTTCATAGATAACCTAAAAGCGTATTGAAACATTATACACACACATTATACAACATCATACACACGTAGATTGTAGTACTCTACTCAGTAACTGGGTTGTTGAGGTTAGATAGGCAGTCGCTCCATGAAAAATACTGCTAGCCGCATCCGGTTACACTAGAAGCCCAACATAGGCGGAAAAAGGCAGATGAAGATGATTCTAATCACACCAGTAAAATAAAACTAATTGACGGCACGGTTGGCGCAGTGGTTAAGCGATTGACTGCTGCGCTGCGTGTCGCGGGTTCGATTCCCGCGAGGAACAAATATTTGTATGACCTACAAGTAGGTGTTCCGGGTCTGGCTGTTTGTGTATGTGAGTTTAAATGTTTGTAAACGCACCCACGATACAGGAGAAATTCCTAGTGTGGGGCAACGTTTTCTTAATAAAAAAAATAAAAAAAAAATAGATACTTACTCGAAGGCTGTCTCTTCCAGGCGATGTCATAAGTATTTGACTAGTTAGGGCAGCGGCGTCACTCGCTCGCTCTGCGTTGGATCCAGGCACGTCGCCCTAGAATATTCAAGATTATAATATAAAGTTGAACATGAACTTATCTATACACTTTTTTTCCTTTGTGGGTAGACATAGGGGTAACATACATTTTTGTGTGCTCCACATAAAATAAATTTAAAAATAGTGTATATAATTTATGTTATGAAATAAATCTGATCATTTCATATTAGACCCCCCCACACCCGCTATCTATTGTTATCAAGTCTGTAGCACTTGGATTTGGTTCACTTTGGACATGGACACTAAACTTGCTGCCAGCTTGGAGGACCTCGAGCAGTTGTTTGGCTCCCGAATGCAGGAGTATGAAGCGAAATTGCAGCAGGCTACCACTAGTACCACATCAGCTTCACCAGACATTGCATCCATTGCACGTGAGTTCTCAGAGTTTAAGCTGTTTGTCTGCCAAGCACTCTCCAAGCTAAAAACTCAAATTGAGCTGCTAGCTGCTGGGTTCGATAGGCATGAGACCATCATGCGAAGAAAGGTCTTGCTGTTCCATGGTGTTCCGGAGAAGGATAGTGAAAATTTACCTAATGTGGTCCACAACATCATATCCAACCAAATTAAATTGTCAGAGGTATGTAAAGACATGAATATTATCCATGTTTGTCATAGACTTGGATTCTCGCAGCAGAAGGCCCGACCCATACTGGTACGATTCTTCAAAATGGAGCACCGACAACTGGTATGGGATAGCAAGAAAGCTCTCAAGGGTTCCGGAATCACCATCTCCGAGTTCTTAACACAAGTTCGGCATCGTGTGTTTGCAGCTGCTCGTAAGCATTTCGGGATGCCAAATTGCTGGTCCATGGAAGGCAAGATTGTCGTTATTTGCCCAGACAAATCCCGCCGAAAGATCGAAACGGCAGGCGAACTTCACGATCTGACAACCAAATTCCCGTCTTGTTCAGCCAACACCGAGGATTCTGCGCAATCTGAAGACCCTGGATCTCCTAGTGCCGCAACCTTGGCTACTCCCGCTAAGAGAACGAGGAAGACGCGTCTGCGCAAGTAGCACATTCATTGTTGGTTTTGTCACTCCCTTTTTATTCCTAGTTCACTACTTCTCAACTTGGCCGCTTTGCATAATAACAATCAACTTGGGTCGGTAGTTAAATTTATAACTTTTATTTGTATCACCGCATTATACTGTAGTTTGTAATCACCGCTTAACATTTCTCTTTTTATTTTTTAATAGCGCCGGTATCTACATTACGGTCATTACGTTTATTTGACGGGCATAGATCTTGTTTTGACAATGTGACGGATGCATAGATGTCACATGTCAGTGTCATGTTCCTACTCAGCCGTCATTGCGTCGCGTTCCATTCTAAGTACAGACCGATGTTTTCGTTTTGCTTCTTTTTATTGTTTTTATTGCTACTGCACTACTATTGTGTGCATCTTTGTTATTTAATATTGTAAAATTCCTACCAATATACCAGCGAGTGGGGGAGGTTTTTCTTAAAGGAAAATCTTTAATTTTTGTGTTTTAGTAGATAAGTTATTTTAAATATTACTCTTGTATTTTAGATATTTATAATATTTTTATTTTACATTTATTTTATAATTTATGCTCATGGATGATGTAGCTGATCTTAACGACAGCTTCTTCTCGTGCTCTTCTTCTACTAGTTTTGTTAGTGCGGAAAGTGACTCTTCCTTACCACTTACTTTACATGATAAAATCTCTTCTCTTTTCTCCAATGACCTTAAGAATTTTCATATAGCTCACATCAATGCTCAGAGTGTTCCTGGTCACTATTCTGACCTTCTGGCATCCTTTAGCAGTGCTCATCTGGATGCGCTCTTAATATCGGAATCGTTTTTGAAGCCATCACTCCTCTCTACTCAGTACTCACTCCCTGGCTTCGTCTTGATACGCAACGATAGGACCGGCAAAGGCGGAGGAGGTGTTGCCATGTACCTGCGTGCTGATTTACCCTACAGGGTGGTCAGTTCATCTCCTTCACGGTATTCTGAGTCGGCTGAATACTTGTTTGTTGAGATTACTGTTCATCACACAAAAGTTTTACTTGCAGTGCTCTACAGTCCTAATCTTCACATAGACTACTTCAATTCTCTCGACTCCACACTCAGTGATATTTGCCCCATGTATGAGCACGTTATTTTAATGGGTGATTTTAATACCTGCTTGATTAAAAATGACACTCGATCCCTTAAACTCCTTTCACTCTTGTCTTCTTTCAATCTTCAGGTTTTGCCACTTTCTGCAACTCACTATTTTCCTAATTGTACACCCTCGCTTCTTGATCTTATGATTGTCTCCTCTCCTAGTAATGTTTCTTACCATGGTCAACTTACGGCTACTTTTTCTTACCACGATCTCATTTACCTTTCGTATCGTATCCGCGTTCCTAAGCGTAAGTCCCAGCTTTTATATCTCCGTAACTACAAGGGCATAGATCTGGAAGCTTTGCAGCGTGATGCCGGCGATCTCGACTGGACCCCTCTGGTTGAGTTCGATGACATCGACGATAAGGTGAATTGTTTTAACGCAACCGTTCTCGAATTATATGATCAGCATGCCCCTATCCGTCGTGTCAAAGTTAGACATAACCCTGCTCCATGGATAACGCTACAAATTAAAGAGCTTATGGCTCGCAGGGATAAAGCTAAGAGCAGATATAAGCGCAGACCTTCAGAGCTGAATCTCTCTTACTACAAATCGTTACGTAATCGCTGCAGGCACCTGTGTCAAGATGCTAAGAGACGCTATTTCCACGACCAACTCAATAATCGCAGTTCTTCTGATGTATGGAAATTTCTCAAATCTGTAGGCATAGGCAAGTCTCCTGCCAACCAGTGTAAGGATGTTAACCTCAATGATCTCAATAAGCATTTCTCTGTCCTTCCCTTTTCTCTTGATGCGTCTGTCAAGGCTGCGACACTGGAGAGTCTTGCTAGTTTGCCGGTACCACAATATTCTCACTTCAAGCTCAAAGATGTTACTGAGGATGACGTTAAGAAGTCTATACTTGCGATAACTTCTTCAGCAGTCGGTAATGATAAGTTGTGTTCAAGAATGATAATTCTTATCCTTTCCTCTTTACTTCCTGTTCTCACTCACATCTTCAATCACTCATTTTCCTCTTGCTCCTTTCCGTCAGTTTGGAAACAGGCTCATATAATACCTTTACCTAAAACTAATAATCCTACTTTATTAACCCACTTTAGACCTATTTCTATTCTCCCATTTCTCTCTAAAGTTTTTGAGCACATAGTTCATAGACAATTATCATCTTTCTTGGCGTCAAACTCGATAATATCCCCCTTTCAATCCGGATTTCGCTCGGGTCACAGTACTGTAACCGCGCTCTTGAAGGTGACTGACGACATCCGCTGGGCAATGGAGAATAAGTTACTTACTGTTCTAGTATTGCTCGACTTTAGTAGCGCCTTCAACTCGGTGGATTTCGACATTTTACTAGGTTTCCTCAAATCTATCAATTTCTCTTCTTCCACTTTAGCCTGGTTCAGTTCTTATCTTCGGGGACGCTCTCAGTGTGTTCGCCTGGAGGAGTCCTTCTCCGATTGGTGTAGTCTCACTGAGGGTGTTCCTCAGGGTAGCGTTCTCTCTCCTCTTCTTTTTTCAATTTTCATAAACTCTGTTACCAGAGTAATCTCCTCTAGCTTCCATCTCTACGCAGATGACTTGCAGCTTTATCGAGACTTTACTGTAGCTAACGCGGGTTCTGCAATTGCTGCAATGAATCATGACCTGGCTTGCGTCAGCGCTTGGGCTAAGTCATTTGGTTTGCAAATTAACCCAACTAAATCCCAGGCCATGATTATCGGCAGCAGATTCGTTCGCAATGTGGCTGATGTTACATCTCTCATGCCTTTATATCTCGATGGTGTTCGCATTGACTATACTGAAACCGCTAAAGATCTGGGTGTAGTTATTGACTCCAATCTTTCGTGGCGTGCTCAGGTGAATGAGGTCAGCCGAAAGGTACATTTCTCCTTTCATTCGCTGAAATGCCTTCAGGGTCTTCTGCCCTTGAAGACTAAAATTTCTTTGGCACAAACACTTATTCAGCCGATTATAGATTATGCCGACGCCTGCTACCTGGATGCTACTGAGGAGCTATTAAACAAGCTTGAGCGCTTGCAAAACCTGTGTATTCGCTTTGTTTTCGGTCTTCGAAAGTATGACCATGTTTCACACCTTCGCAAGGAACTCAAGTGGCTCCCAATCCGCCTTCGCAGGAACACTCGGATTTTATGTCTTCTCTTCAACATCTTACACAACCCGTCTTATCCTTCCTACCTGCGTGAGCGTTTTTCTTACGCTCGCTCTAGCGCCGCACCGTGTAGATCACACCTAAGATCCATCCTTAAATCTCATCCTCATAAAACGAGCTACTATTCTTATTCCTTCTCTGTCCATGCTGTAAGATTGTGGAACTCACTTCCGCCTAGCATTCGTGACTTAAAAACTATTTCTCTATTTAAACGTCGATTAAAAGAGCACTACCTTTCCTCTATACCGTGAGTATTTGTATATATATATATATATATATATGTTTATATATTTTTGTATTATGTATTTATTTAAGTATACTTAAGTATTTATTATTTTTTTGCGTTATATGTGTAGGTATATTTAATATTTTAGTTTTAGACTTCACACATTCTTATTTTTCTCTTCTTGTTCTCACACACTATTGTCTACATTTCTTTTTACTTCTCCTTTCGCAGGTCTGCTGGAAGAAATTTCTTAAGAAATAAGCAGTACCTTTGTACTCCTAGTATGATTATGTTATATCTATATGAATTTTACTGTGTGTACATAAATAATAAAATAAATAAATAAATAAATACACTACGTGGCCTCGTTCGTATTCAATAACGAGAAACTTCAAAGGAATAAACGCTAAAGGTGTAGACCACCCACAATTTGCCGCTGTTAAAAGACTCAAGTAATAAACGTTGATTCAGATTTACCGGACACATCCAGACTGTACTACTAAGATACTCCTAACGGAAAACCACGAAATTGTCCGACCTAGGGGTCAAACCCAGGACAGGAAACTAAGCAGAAACTAATTACCATCATCATTTCAGCTGAAAGAAGTCCACTGTTGGACATAGGCTTCCCCCAAGCACCGCCACTTCGACCGGATCTGTACTTCTCGCCTCCAGCGAATTCAAGAAGCCTACAGGTAACGGTAGGTAACCGACATAGCGCAAAGAATTGCCAAACTTAAGTGACAGTGGGCTTTGCTCGCAAAACGAAACATCTGATGGGGCTGAAAGGTTCTGGAGTGGCGACCGCGTAGCGGAAGACGTAGCGTTGGAAGGCCTTCCTCAAGGTGGATCGGTGACCTGGTGAAGGCCGCAGGAATCCGCTGAATACCATAGTTGAAAAAATTAAGGGAAACATTTAATGGAGTTTTTGTGGTAAGTAGGTAATGTTATTCTTACATGCGTTTTTAACGTGACCTACCTCTTCAAACAACTCAGCGAATTCTGGAAAGTCTTCCAACCCGAACTGTTCAGACAGCACCACCTTCCTATTGGCCCGTTCTATGAGCAGTTGTATCTCTCTGGTATGTTTGTCATCTTCGTCTATGGAACACAGAGCTTCGGCGACGGCTAAGGCTATAGATGAAGCACTGCTGTGACTGCCGTCGAAACTAAGGGATGTTGAGGTTGCTGAGGGGAAAATGGTATTCTTAAATAAGTCTAACTTGGATAAGAATGAACTATCTAAGTAAGTATCTGTAATAAATCTATAATATGTATGTATTTACAAAAAAAAATGTATATAAGTAGTTTATCAGCCATCTTGTTACCATAACACAAGCATTAGGCTGCTTAGCTTGGGACTAGATGGCGCTGTGTGAAATTTCCAGGGATATTATTATTATTATCTGTATTTGCATAAAATAAGGCCTCCTCCCTGTGGACAGGGAGAAGCCCTGTGAGAGAGAGTGGGCCGTAATCCACCACGCGGGCCCAGTGCGGGTTGGTTGATGCCACATGTTTTCGAATTTTTGGTTCTAGGATATGCCGCTTCACCGTTTTGAGAGTAGCGGTAATGAAATAATTTACACAAATTAAAATGCCTGACTGGGTTCGAACCTAAGACTCGTACGACCGAGCCGTTACTATTGGCCCATCACTGCTCATATAAATAAAACAAGCTTCAACTGTATCCCCCGCTTTTCATCCCCACAGGGATGGAATTTAAAAAAATCGTTTGGGATGTATTCATACCTTGACTCAAAGATTATTTATACTAATTTTCGAGTTAATCAAACCATGCAGTAAAATCCTCCCCTGTAAAATTGACTACCCCTTTTCAGCCTGTCAGGGGTAATTTTCGAAAATCCCTGATACACATTATTCTTTACTTTCGATCATAGGTATATATAGTGAGTTTCGAGATAATCAGACCGCGCGCTAAAATTCTTCCATACAAACTTTGAAACCCTCCAATGCCCTCTTAGGGGGTAGTTTAGAAAAACATAAAATGGCAAACTTCATAATTTATTTAGATTAGTATTGGTCCCAATTTTCAAGTTTATTAACTCAAGGAATAAGATTTTCCATACAAACAAAATCCCCCCATTTCACCCTCTGGGGGGTGGAATTTCGAAAAGCCCTTTCTTAGTGGATACCTACTCTTCACTAAGAACACACCCTCCGAATTATATGTCTCTAGGACCAGCGGTTTAGGCTGTGCGTTGATATATCAGTCAGTCAGTCAGGACTTTAAATTTTATATACATATACAGCGTGGCGCTTTATTGGCGACATTAATTTAACACACGTATACGGTTACGCGTTTTAGTTGTATGAATATATTTTTAATTTAATTAAACATTAATATTTATTTATTTACTGACAATTTTCTAAAATAGCATCTTAGTGCAACCTGGCTTAAAGAACTGAAACGCAGGGGTCATGGATCCCCCCCCAGTGGGTTCCCGCATTGTCGAGGCGGGGGGGCTCAGTAGCCGTGGCTAGGCGGGCCACGGTGAAGCTAAGAGGGACCCAGGCGGGGGCCGCTCGTCCGGGCTGTGCGGTTTAGCCCGACGTAGCGGCCCACGGGTAGGTTGCGGTGCCACAACATCGCGACCTACCTGAGGCGGGCCGCGATGTCTCCCGTGAGGGAGACATTGCGGCTGAGGACAGAGGCCGCGGCGGGAGGGGCTCTCCCTTCCTTCCGCGGCCTTGACGGGGCCGCCACCGTATGATGGCGGACGCGGCGGGGCCGCAGGGGAAGAGGAGTGTTCGGTGTTTCGTTGCCGCTCTCCCTATCCTCTGCGGCCGTAGCTCCCCCAACGCGGGGGGCTTGCGGGGCCTGCCTTTTAGGCGGGCGTGGAGGCCAGCAGGCAACGGGTGCGGGGGCTCCGTTGCCTGTTTTGCACAGGCCTCCACCTTGTGGGACGGGAATGGCCAGGTTTTCCCGGCCATTCCCGTAGCCCCCCAACCTGGGGGGCATGCGGGGCCCGCCATACCATCTTGGCGGGCGTGCGCCGGGAGGGCCGTGGAAGTATTAAATTCCCATAGCCCTCCCATTACGGCGTTTGCAGGAACACCGCTGAGTTTTAGTGGGTATACTGTCCTTCCGACAGGGAGTCCCACATACCCCGTCTCGGTCCCCCGCGGGACGGGGATGCATAAAGCATTTCTCAGCGTCAAAAAAAAAAAAAAAAAAAAAAAAAAAAAAAAAAAAAAAAAAAAAAAAAAAAAAAAAAAAAAAAAAAAAAAGGGGTCATGGATCATAACATCGCATCAATGTAATTAAAACAAAAAACATGCAAAGAGAATGCGAATTGAAGGAAATAGAGAGAGCCCTATGTCGGCGAGCGGCGCAGGTGGAAGTTTTCAAGTTACGATTTTTTTTATGTTGTTATGATTTTTATGATTACTGGCCACTAGCCCTACCCGTGTGTTAAATTAATGTCGCCATTATAGCGCCACATTGTATATAGATTTTGTGGTAGAACTTACTTGTCTGGCCAAGACCAGCAATCCTGACGTGCTTAGATCTCGGTCTGTTAGATTTTGCGCTCATAGTGTGTGGCTCCCCATTTACTGCAGATGCTACTGTCAAATAAAACAAACTTTAATAAAAGAAATGATTAATTAATTATTAAAACTGTCATTCGTGGATCTTTGACAGTCGTTACGGGTCGTCAGTAGCCCGAAAGTCTGACGACCAGTCTTACCAAGGGGTATCGTATTACCCAGTCACTGGGTTGTGGAGGTCAGATAGGCAGTCGCTCCATGTTAAATACTGGTATTCAGCTGCATCCGGTTAGTCTGGAAGCCGACCCCAACATAGTTGGGAAAAGGCTAGGCAGATGATGGTGCCGAAAAGTGGGTGTAATATAAGTACACATCTGCCTAGTCCTTCGGGTATTATGGGCGTGATGTTGTAGTTTATGTTAAAGAAATGCTAGCAGGCAACAATATAGTATAGATGGGAGCGACGACGGATTCGAAACGCTAAACAAAAAAGTTTTCACGCCATTGAATCTCAGTCGAAGCACATTAGTTCCTTTATCTATCTCTAGATGGCGCTCACACCAACCAAGACGTTTCACATAAATGCCAATAGACGGCGCTTACCTTCCTTTTCCTTCTCAACTTCCCCATCAGCCCATTTCTGTATCTCTTCGTAGGTGACAGTTACAAGCATTTGTAGTAATACGGAACCTCCAACAGGGTTTATATGGGAGGGAAAAGTGCCCTCTATGATGGTACATGCGTTCACGAAGCTGCGGGGAACACAGTCCAGGGATCTTGATATGCAGGATAGGCAGAGAGCCATTGTCTGAAAGTAAAAAACGAGGTATTAAGCTTCATTACATTCGAAATAATATTCGTCGGAATGTAAAGTGTAATTGGTAGCGACCAGGGTTATCGAAAGGGTTTATCATTTCAAGGCGCGTGGTCGAAACGAAGCCTATTATAGCTGGACCCCTCAGCTATGCCAAATATTTGTTTGTTTTTGTAAAGGGGTCGACTACCCTAGAGGAAAGGAGAGTTGCATAAGCTTTTTATTACAATACTTCAATCATGTTATTTATACCGTCCTAATGTTCTCTTTCTCTTCTCTTGGACTTCTGATAATACAGTATTTTCATCTCACAAAGCAACGCGCGCTTTACTTGTGGTAACCAAGTGTACAAACGCGTTGTGAATGTGTGCGTGAATACGAGTAGCGTCAGCACATAACACACGCACGCTTCCGACTTCGAGAATACGAGTAGCGTCAGCACATAACACACGCACACTTCCGACTTCGAGAATACGAGTAGCGTCAGCACATAACACACGCACACTTCCAACTTCGAGAATACGAGTAGCGTCAGCACATAACACACGCACACTTCCGACTTCGAGAATACGAGTAGCGTCAGCACATAACACACGCACACTTCCAACTTCGAGAATACGAGTAGCGTCAGCACATAACACACGCACACTTCCAACTTCGAGAATACGAGTAGCGTCAGCACATAACACACGCACACTTCCGACTTCGCCCGTTTCTCGGACGGTACCGGGAGCTCTTGCACTTACACACACATTCACAGCATATTTGTTGACGGCACGGTTGGCGCAGTGGTTAAGCGACTGACTGCTGCGCTGCATGTCGCGGGTTCAATTCCCGCACGGAACAAATATTTGTATAGCCTACAAGTAGTTGTTCCGGGTCTGGCTGTTTGTGTATGTGAGTTTAAACGTTTGTAAACGCACCCACGATACAGGAGAAATTCCTAGTGTTTTAACAAACGTTTAAAAAAAAAAAAAAAAATTGTACACTTAGTAACGTGAGATTAAAATTCTACTTAAATTAGTTTTATTAGGCAGATAGAAAAAACTCTCATTAAACTACGTGAATCTACCTGATACATTGAAGCCCCGCCCTGCACGGCATTGACTAAGATTGGGGGAATGAACTGTAAAATAGAGCCCACTATTGCCAGTATCCCAGCCAGCCACGGAGGTCTTCTGTCACACCACACCTAAAAACCAAAACGTAGATTTATTTGATATTAAATGTAGATGTCACAATGTCTTCGAATTTTTGGTAAGACACACTAGCAGCGAACTTGCTGATCCGTGTGTTTCAATTCAAATAGCTTGGAGATATTTAATCTGTCCAGTCGGTTCTTGTATTTATATTATGTTTACTTCATAAGCGTCTCATTTGTGCAGTTTTTTTTTTTATATAATATAACTTTGGAGCAGTGGTTAAGCGATTGACTGCTGCGCTGCGTGTCGCGGGTTCGATTCCCGCACGGAACAAATATTTGTGTGACCATGTATTTGTTCCGAGTCTGGGTGTTTTTCTATCTATAATATGTATGTATTTACAAAAAAAAAATGTATATAAGTAGTTTATCAGCCATCTTGTTACCATAACACAAGCATTAGGTTGCTTAGCTTGGGACTAGATGGCGCTGTGTGAAATGTCCAGGGATATTATAATTAAAAAAACTTCTTATCTTATAAGGTGTTTACCTGTCGTTTATCTAAGCAAGCTGCCCAGTCCCTTCCAGAGATTTCCAGTGCGTAACATAGCGTAGACTTGAGTTCAGCTTTACTGCCGATAGTTGCCAGAATGTATGTCAGAGCACCCGCCGCACGAGCTAACTCTTCACCCGCTAAAATGAAATAAGGCCCACGTATACTGGCGCGACGTCACAGCGCGACGCCACTGTAGTAGAGCAATTTCTATGAAAACTTAATGAAAATTATTGTACCAGAATTGTGTTGCAAGATCACGTCGCGCCTTTCTGTTATGGGTGACAGCTACCAGACAAGGCTGCTTCTAGTCAGCCTTTCCGCAACTATATTGGGATCGGCTTCCAGTCTAACCGGATGCAACTGAATACCAGTATTTTACATTGAGCGCATCTATCTGACCTCCACAACCAGTACTACGATACTCCTTGATAAGACTAGTTGTCAAAGATCCAAGAATGACAGCCAAGGCCACCGGCTTAACTTGCTTTCCAAGGCACAGAGGGGTCTCGGCATGTAAAGATGGCCACCTCGGAAAGCACGTCCCCAAAAATAGTTGAGAAGAGGCTAGGCAGATGAAGACATTTCAGAGAAATATTTTCAGTGTTTATTGTCTTTTTCTAAAATTGTGTTTAGCAGTCAAAGTCAAAGATTTATTTGCAGATAAATATGGTTATAAAACCCAGTCTCCTCAATTTTGTCGTCTATAAACGTTTACTCACGATTGACATCCCCCTTAAACCTGCAGAACCCGTCAGCAGTACACAGGAAGCCGCTGCACTTCTTGTGCCTGTCATGCACACTGTACCACAGCCCGTCGGCGGGCCACTTGAGGTTGTCCACGCACATGTGACGTATGGCGCGAATGATGAGCAGCCGGGCGAGGTGGCAGTCGCGCATCATTAGGACCTGAAACGGTAAATTATTTATTTATAGTTAGTTAAAACTGTACAACACCAATTATACGTTCCAGTGTGAGGATAAATAAATAAATAAATAATTTATATTAATAAACATCGAGATATACATTGAAACAGTGGTCTCCCTTGCGGTGGTCTCCCCAGTGGTGTTTATAAAACATGTATCATATAAAAGAATATAATAAAAATAATAAAAAAGTATGCCTGTCAGCTGTCGATAAGTGCGTAAAAGCTCTAATTCGAACATACCTTGACAATCAACGCCCAGTTCGGCTGCGGTTGTGCCAACAACACAATCATCTCCAATCCTATAGCGGTCTTATGGCACAGGTCGTGCGTACTCCTGACAGACGGGTCGTCCAGCTTGTCGAACAGTTTCGGATTCACGAACGTAAACCAAGGGAAGGGACACTCTCTTGGAATCGATGGAGGATCCCTTTCTTTGAATTCCTGGAAAAAAATAATGAGTTGACTTAACAATTATCAGCAGAAGGACGAATCACTTTCTGTTTTAGCGATTTCTAATGCATATAAATGGAAAAAAAAATCAACGGGTTGCACTCCGGGAGTGCCGCCAGAAGTGAAAACTTGAATATTAACGTTGTGCATTTTTTATTTTGGAATGCGGTCTATTCTCCCTCCGTCTTACGAATTTTCGATCAGGCCACGTGTCCTGACGCGAGCTCCGTCTTACGAATTTTCGATCACGTTCTGACGCGAGTTTAACATTTTGTACCCATCACAACAAAAGAGCGCAACGCCGCTAAAGAAGTTTTCACTTAAAAAATAAGGGTCAAACGCACGGTGTAGTTTTCGCATACATCATAGCATTGTTGTGTTGTGTTCACTATAAAATATATGTGTTCTATTCCTATTTGAATGTCCCACAGACTTTACAGGCGTTTAATACCATATAGACATGACCCTGTTAGTTTAATCTCAAGACTTCGAAGAGAAATAACTTTCTCTTCAACCAGCTCGTTGACACACTATTTTTTACCATCATCATCATCTGCCTAGCCTTTTCCCAACTATGTTGGGGTCGGCTTCCAGTCTAACCGGATGCAGCTGAATACCAGTATTTTACATGGAGCGACTGCCTATCTGACCTCCACAACCCAGTTACTGGGTAATACGATACCTCTTGGTAAGACTGGTTGTCAGACTTTCGGGCTTCTGACTACCCGTAACGACTGTCAAAGACCCACGAATGACAGCCGGGACCAACGGCTTAACGTGCTTTCCGAGACACGGAGGGGTCTCGGTATGTAAAGATGGTCACCCATCCACAGACCAACCGCGGCAAGCGTAGCTTAACCTGACCGATCGACCTGTGCGACTGTTATTATTTAGCCAACCATCAAATGAGCAATTTTCATATAGTTTTAAAATAGTGCCATTATAACCTACCTGGTGTATAAAATGCAAGTCAGCCCCCCTATAAACAAAGCATTTGAACAGCTCATTGCACTTCGCATGCACATCCCTGACGTCCCGAGTCTGATGCTTAGCGTCCAACCCTGCTAGGTCTGACCCATTCGCACATATAGAGGGCAGTAGCTGCGCCACGCAGAGAAGAATGTTGAGGATGTCGTTGAGAAGAAGGCGGGTTGTCGTTTCCGTTGTGTTAGTCTGAAATGAGAAGAAACTGGTTCGAAGTGGACGGAAATAAAGTCGGTTTTCAACTGTAACACAAAATTACTTTCTATTTATTAAAGTTGTTTCTTTATTGTGTTCTGAAGTTACTCTATCGTCATACGGTAGATGACAGTTATAATTTTAAAACATCATTCTGTCTCTGTCATCTTCAAATGGTTGACAGAAATAGAAAGATGTTTTTAATACGTTTGGCGCTAACCGCTTCCCCCTGCATTATTTATTGTTTTTTATTACTTTTATGATCTAGTTAAGTATTGTAAAATAGGCCTGACAGCTATTTTTCTTGAACATAATATTGTCCACTTACTTGACAATATCGCACAGTAAGTATGGTCAGCGTTTCATTGAGCATCCCAGCGAATATTCTCTGTGCCATCCGCGGTGGTACCGTGTCCCAGAGATCCCTTCTACTACCTGGAAGGACAAATCCATGAAATTTACTACAAGTCATGTCTTTCAGTTGTTAGTAATGCTTATCTAAAACATTCATTTAACTTCAGCAAAGCGCGAGAGCAAAATGTGGTCAGAAACACGCGTGAGTTTCGCGAAAGTCGCGATACCTCAAAACACCGACAGCTAATGCCGCCATTATGTTTTTTTATCGACATGGGAGCGCTGTCATTTCAAATGTTTACCAACAACGCTCCCATGTCAACGACATTCAAGCTCTAGAAGATCCTTGTAGCACATTAATTTCATAGCACCTTAGGCCCACGAGCACCTTGAGACAGCGACAGATACAAAAAAGTTGCTGGGCAACTCCCAGCAACTATTTGTATCTGTAGCTGTCTCCTCGCTGTGATTTGGACGATGCGCACACGGGAGCGACAGCAACGCTACTTTTTTTGTTAAATTTTCGGTTGAGCGGCAACTGGCTAGCCGGTAAGTTTTTTGTCGCCGTGCGCGCACTTGCCGTGCAACCAATAGACGGGCGACAGTTGCGTCCAAACCAGCGGACAAAAGTCTCCCAGCTGTCGCGTCGCTACATGCGCGCACTTTCATAGAAACCTAGACTTGATGTGAGATACAAATTAGTTGCGGAAACAAAAGTTGCTCGCGGGCGCCCTCGCTTACCATTCATATAAAGCCACCATCCCTGTACAGATGGCGTGCCAGTCTCGTTAACCGTCCTAGTCTGGCCATCTATCGGCCGACCGCCGGAGTCTTGTAGAATGTATAGAGATAGCACTCGGTTGTGAAGATCGAGGACTCTTTCACCAACAGCTTCCGACATCGTAGTGTACCGTTTGTAGCAACCCTAGAAATTCATTAGAATTCATTTATTGTTTGTCACAGGTGAAATATCAGTTCTTATGGTTATAAAGGATCGCTGTAACATACCTATAAGGTGTACAATATTTAATGCAGGTTCCATATTTATTCAACATTAAAATTATTATTCGTCCTAAGACAACGTCCATCATTGGTCATGCATTCATATATGTAGTTAAAAGTCGGATAAAAAAAAATGAGTAATAGGTACAGACGCCAGCAGGTCAAGCTACCCGAAACTGACAAATTTTCCCAATAAACCTTGAACCTTAATGCTTTAGCGATAAAGTTGAAAATCTATTAAAGAAATTTGACAGATTGTAGTAGCTTGATTTGCTGGCGTCTGTACACCGATTTCATATTATTTAATTATTCATTGATTTCATTCAAATAAATGACTCATTGATGTCATACAAATTAAATTAATCATTGATTTTATAAAATTTCTCGTTGATGTCATACAAAATAAATTACTCATTGCTACTAATAGTTATATATACAAAAATCTATTGTTATTAATTACTCATTTTATATAAAGGTGTAAGGCCCACTGGCCTCTGATAGGGTCCCAGCTCCCGGCGGAAGTGTGCAGCGCATGAGATGGACACGATCCATTAATGAAAATGTCATGCGCTCATACTATGGGGGCTACAGAGGGGGGAAACAATCTGACCGCGTACCGTGTTCGGATGCTCTCTTTTTCAGGTGCTTGAGCCAGCTGTCAACGTTTCGGCACAACGACTATCGGATTTTATTTATATTACCAGTATTTTTATCATAAAGAAATTCATTGATTGAATAAATAGTAGGCTTTACTTATCAAGAATTCCTTTTATTTATTTTTTTTAAACTATGTGAGGTTACACTGTTTTTTTACATAATTTGGAAGTTTGTTATACATTTTTACTCCTATCCCAAATATACTCGTTTTAAACTTAATGGTCCTACACTTAATTCCGCTTATTACATTTTTATACCATGCACTTCCCAATAATTATGTTATAATTATTTAAATCGCAATGTATAGTGAAGGTAAAGTCAAAATGTTTAATCTTGTAAAGTCTGTTCTACATGAATCGGTCTGTTTAAGCCCACATATACTTCTAACATACTTTTTTCTGCCTTAAAAGCATACTCTCTATTAGTGAATTTCCCCAAAAGAGAATACCACATTTTATTGTAGAACCTACGTATACATGGTAAGCGCTCAGTAATGTTTTCTCGTTAACAACTTTTCTTAGCATGTAGAGGGCATATGAGAACTGGTTTAATTTTTTACAAACATGATCAACCTGCATCTTGAAGTTTAGGTCAGAGACAATATGAATACCAAGAAACTTAGTGTTGTCAACTTCTTTTATTTGTTCGCTTTTATAATGATGTCGTTTTTTTTTTTAAATTACTTAGTATTTTTATTTCTGAAAGTCATATAATTTGTTTTTTCAATCTTATATTTATTTTTAGATTGTTTACATTTAACCCATAGATATAGGATAGAAGGAGATATGCCCTGTAGTTAAAAATATCAAACTCCATGTCGTTAAGACGATCCCACTACCGCGCTACTACTACACATGTAGTTCAGTAAAAGCAATAGATACAAAGTCGCGCACACACTTGCAATTCATAAATCAGAACGTACTACACAATCAATTATAAACCTTAACTCATTTTGGAGGCATGAGGAACAGTGTAAAGTTCACTCAACCTCCATAGAAAAGGGAGGATCCTCCGACCAGACGGGTGTTATGTCTGGCGGGCAATTGCCCAACGATTTATGTTGGGAAATTGTATCTATGCTAATTGCGCGGTAAACTCTGCTTGCGAGATGCAGGATTTGCGTGACGTCAGTATGACGCGTTGTCCGCATGTGGCGTTGTAGATACCGCTACATCATCAAACATAGCGTGCATTTACCATGCACATATACCAGCGCTATTGTCGCTATCGTTGTGCTGTGCAAAAGCGGAAAGTTATCATTTATTATTCTACAAAAAAAAAATGGGGTTCTGATAATAAAAGAAATAAAAAACGATACCTCCAGAAAATATTATATTATAAATCAATAAAAAATGTCAAAAAAAGCCAACGTCACGCGGTGTTCCCAGGCGGTCACCCATCCAAGTACTGACCGCGCCCGACGTAGCTTGACTTCGGTGATCGAATGAAAACCGGTGTATTCAACGTAGCGTAACGTAGGAGCTACTACACTTGCTGGAGTGCCCTAAGTGCCCGTTCACCTTCACCTTAGATGACTTGATGAATGCCACTGATGCCGCAATTGACGTCGCCACGTACTGGGCTCAAACAATATAAAATATCTAAGAAGAGTACCATCGACACGAAAAGAGGAAGACTAGGTACCCCAATGCAAAGAATGCGTGAGTTTTCGTTTATTGTATAATTTAATAGATAAGTAAGTACCTGAAGTAGCGAGTACCTCTCCGGGTTACCACTATCTTCGATATGCTGCACATAACAATACAGACTGTTCTTCAGCAACGCCGCGGCTCCAAGCGTGGCGGTCAGTACCGGGAGGTCCGCGTGGTCGAGAGCTTCTTGGGCTAGCATGTGGAGATGCTCTGGAAGACGTGAATAGAGACTGTTATTATGATAACCGCATCGTAGAGACAACTGTAGGTAAGTATTACTAGACTACAGAAGAGTTTTACTTTTTAGATACGACCTACAGACTATCAAGAGTTTTTAAGGTAACAAGATACACGCATCATATTATCTGGCTGCTGAATGCTCAATCAACCACTGTGATGGTTACCTGTGTTAGATTCCTACATTCCTACCCTAGATTCCTACATCAGATGGCGTTAAAGATCTAGTCGCAATCTCATCTCAGCTACAATCAATGTCAAGATCTTGTCAAAAATGTAGGGAAATTAGAGGTATTTTTGCCAGATTGAGACTGAGATCAGACTGTGAACGTTCTTTAAATTACGAAAATAGCCGCTCGGGAATATTATGCTAGGGTCCCATTGACTGCTTTATATAGCAGACCATACCAGGCTAGATTGTGAATGAGTGAGGTCAGTCATTTGTCCTGTGTCCATAAAATGGATTTTGGGGAAAATTATTTAATTATCCTTTAGGTCAAAAATAAATACTTTAACAGTACCTACCCAACAAAGAATCACCGGACTTGATAGCCAGCTGCACAAACTTGTCTGGATCAGAGGTCTTAGCTACACCAAAATCCCCTTTATCATCCTCTTTTGTTAACACGAACATGCCTGATCCTTGTCTGTAAATGATTAGTATTTGGTTGAATCTTACTATTATATTAAGTTGCAGTTTTAAGTGTGTTCTAGTACCCATGAAATCACGTTTTTTTACGCAACAAAGAAAACTGACAATAGTAGGTAGACCGGGCCTAATATGGTCATGAAGTGTAGACTCAAGATTTTATGTCAATAAGTATTTTATTTATCCAGCGTTTGCAATTTAATTTTCAAAATTGTAAAGAAATATGTTTATGGAAAAATAATTTTAGGGACCAAACTACCAATATACCAAACTGCAACAGGCAGTACTCATGTTATATTTTGACTAATACATACTTGAATGCAATGGAGAACTCTTCTTCAAGCCAAAGTACTATTTTGACTGAAGCAAACGAAGCATTTCTGGGAAAATCTAGTCTTCCACCAACAACACCTTTGCACATAGTTTCAGATAGTACTGTTTGGTTTTTCTGAAAAATCCAGGTAATAATTTGATTGAATTTTATTTTTATATATATCTACAAAATACAACTAATTAGAACAACTTCATAAAACATAACTGTAGTAAACAATATTTTTTGTAAACTGAAGCATAAATAAAAACATGTTTTTTTTATTGCATCTCAGAGAAATTGACAACTAAGTATTACCAAGTTTCTGGTGATCTAGTTTGTTCAATACAACTGATAAAATAACACAATTTTCTACTGAAAAATAAAAACATGAAATACCTGATAGTACTCTAAATCCCGTTGCAACAAAATAGGGATGCGGTCCATAATATTCCCATCTTCGATGACCTCCATTTTGGATTAAAAAAATAAAACAAAATTCAAACGATAAAACCTATTTACTATAAAATAAATAAAATATACAATTTTCAAACTAAACTATGAGAACACTTATTAAAGTCTACTTTGTTTTTAACTATTTTTGATATTTCTTCTTGTAATAATTTATGTAAACTCATTCCGTCATGTTTGTACACCCAATGGCCTCCGTTTTTCAGAACTAAGTCGTAACGTTTTGGTCCAGAGGCTGGAGAACTGAGCCAGATTTGTTTGTTGGGTGTCTGTCTGTTTATGACATATGTTCCATAGTTAGATCCGAGAGCTACCGTTAATACTCCATCCTGAAAAGAGAAAACCACCATTATTATTGACCATCATCGTATTGTTATCAATGTTATTAAAATAAGCCACAAAAATAAGATAAATGTTTATCGTTACATTTTGTTGTTAAGAACATGCAATAAAATAATAGGTAGGTACTTGTACAAAACACTTGAGTAAATAATGTAAGTATTTAGATGAGATTATTTTGGCAATATTCTTTATGTAAAACTTATATAACTCGGTAAATTGTTAATAAACCAGAAAATGTAACTTCTACATGGTCTAGTATAGATTTTTAGCTACTCTAATTAATATTTATATTTAGGTCTAATAAATAAAGTGGGAATAAACTTCATTTTCATTTAAAAAAACTAGACAGGACTTTTCAAATAGGAATACTTACACTGTACGTGACGTCAGCCCCTTTTAAATTGGGAGAGGCATCCACAATTTCTTCAAAATAATCACAAAGAGATTCAAGAGTTTCGTTACAGATTTCTTCATAAACTGCTTGATCCACATCGGAAACTTCAGGAGCAGTTGGGTTTGACGAAAATTGGCGGTCAGACGATAAACTGGTGACTTTTGACGATACACGCGGGCATTGGCGCAGTAATACTGGAGTCACACTATTGATCTGCCTTCGTGCCAGCCAGCGGCTGGTACGCAAAATATTCCTCAACATTTTGTTTATGACTGGTCTAAGGTCAAAATTTTGTAGGTTACCTTTTTGTTGATGTGCAAAATGAAATGACACTGACAGTATCACCGGGAAAGTGTTTTTTTTTTACTACACTGGCACCTAGTCTTTTCGTATTTTCGTACCTACCTAGTTTTTCCAGTGAAATGTTTTTTTTTAAATAGATTCGTTGTTTTTTGTAACATAATTGAAAAAGCAGTTTTGTAGTATCACAATAGTACAGATAAAAATCAGTCTTTAATCGCTGAATACCTATTCTAAGTAAGGATCGCGGAACAGATTTCGGGTTGGCATTTGAATCACGCATTATAGATAGAGGGGGGGGGAAGGGTGGCATTGTAAAGGGGTTGGTCACCCCTTTCACCCGATTTGGGTCTAGGAGACGCGTAGTTTATTTTTTTATACGTGTTCGAATTTACTTGTAACGGAACGTTATTTTACAATATTAGCCACAGAACCGAGTTGAACCCAAAAAGGGCGGGGAGGGGGTTCGCATTAAAAAAAAACCTCCTAGAGCAAATCCGACTCAGTAGGTTAGGATAAGTTAGAACTGTGACCCTTTCGAGCGAACGAACTGAGCGACTTAGAGGCAGAGAAAAAAAGCGTGCCGATTTCGTGGACTTCCGCCTTCATTTTATGAACAAAACCACAAAAAATTTAAAAAAAAATTCGTGGTAGGTACCTATTGTTTCCTAGCTTTGGGGAGGGGTCGAGGGTTCCCCCCCTCACCCCTCCCCCCTCCAAGCCCCCTATCTATAATGCGTACCTAATTCAAATGCAACCCCCAGATTTCTATGAAAGTTTTATCTAAAGCCACCGGCACATTACTGTGTTGTGTTGTGTCGTGACGCGGAATACACCAATCAAACGTATCTGTTCAGAGCTACGTCAAATCACAACGAGTTTTGATTGGTTAAAACTGCGTCAGAAGGCGACACAACACACCCCGACACAATAATGTGAACCTAGCTTTAAAGTTTTCGGTAAGTTATTAGAGGCAAAAACTAAAATTGTGACGACTTGTTTATACAAGTTTTAGTTATTTTAGTTTAGAATTAGCATCGCCATACAACGTGGCAATGCCGCCAGCCTTTTGGGCACTGTTCCTGTTGACAGCGATGCGGACGAATTTTTTGATGCCCTATGATTCTTTTGCTTAATTTTTTTTTTTTCTCATGTACATATGTAGTTTTAGTTAGTTAAAACATTAGTTTTTGGCACAAGGTACTACGAGAAAAGACTGCTAATTATGTAGCCGTTTACGTCGGCATGGGCATATTTTGTTTAAAATATGCCCATGCATTTTTATGTTCTTATAATGAGGTTGAAAATATTTAAATATGTTACAAGATTATTTATTTTATTTACAGGACGAGAAACATGATAACAAAATTTACAAAGAAACAAATCAATTAGGTCGGTACCTATTTCAAAACAGATCTACGAGTATAGTCTGAAAAGTGTTGTTTGAGACCAGGTACTTAAAACTCATTAAAACCTAAAGAGGTTTTGGGTTTTAAGGAGTTCCGGAAACCCTTGTCTCAGAATCAACAGCAGTATCAGAGCCAGTTTTAGTTTGAGTTTCCTGTACGGCAGTATCTTCCTCTGTTCGATTCTGTGGTGGTAACGTCCAAGGATGCTTTAGATAAGCAGGAGACAGCATAGATATGGATGGCTCTGGTACTCTTGGTATAGGCAACAATGAATTGTACTGACACCAATGTGGATTGATGAAAAACACATGTCGATCTTCGCGTTCTTGAAGTGGCCTGTAGTTCCTCAAGTTAGGTGCGTCCCAAGGGTCCCATAGCTCACGGAATTGTCTCATCTGTAACGAGAAGAGAAAATATTTTTATCACCTCCAAATTGCAAAGTGAAGGCAGATTTTATTGGGCATTCTTTTACGTAATAGTATGCCGCTCAATTTTTTATTTAGTTCATTGCATTTTTTGTTTCCAATACTTTACATACAACAAAAACTATATTTAGTAGATAATCCTTGCAATTCACAAGCGCGGGCCTTGTGATTCTTGTTTCATTTTAATAAAGTATATATTGCAATGATCGGTTGTGAACTAACTAGCTAGTTGTTACATACAACTAACTATAGTTAGTTACTTCATTTAGTAGGTAATAAGTGTAAATAATTAACTGTATAAGAATTTACTATTTTATACATATAGGTATGAGGTATCGATATATTAACATGATAGGACAAAAATAAGTTAATTTAAAATGATTTTTTTGTAGGGTCATCGAACGCTGTTAGTGCACTCACTTGAAATATCAGTTTAAAAAATCAGTTTTTTTTAAATAAACTTCTCAGACGTGATTGATATCGATATAACACGATAAAACAAAAGAAAAACAGATTTTCTCAACTCATACTTCAAGTAACAATACAGCCAGCGGTCGTTGACCCCCAAATCATCAAAAATGAGTTTTATTTTTATCGCGTTCAGATATCAATACTCAATATATTGCATATATCGATACCTACCACAACTGCAGAGTTTCGCTAGCTAATTTACTTTGACCCTGTATACCTAAGCATTACATAAATAATGATAGTTGTTGTTTTATCATACAATAAGTAACAACTAGGTTGTTCAATGTTACCTTTGGACATTGACTCAGCACTTCGCCTGGCTTACGTTTGGTTGCATCTTACACGCATAGGACACAAAGATTTTGTATAATAGTGTGTGTTAAGAAAAAGTAGTATATAAGCTGTAATATATTGTAAATAAATTTATAGATTTGAACTCTGATCAGTCTCGTGAGTCTGCGGGACTGGCAGTGAGTTCACCCTTTCCGAACCTGGAAATCCTGTCTACAATCCGTCTGCAACCTTAGGTCGCATGGTGTAGACATCCTGAACTTATTTATATATATTTATTTATCACGTACTAGGTATATGATAGGTTAGGGCTGTAGGGCTTATAGGGCTTAGAGTCGTAGGGACTGTTAGGCTGATAGGTCTCTGTCGGTTCCTTTAACTTATCATATGTTTTCATGTACCGTCACACCCTTGACTACTTTGCGGCCTTACGTGACGTCTGTTAAGGGTGGACGTACATAGGTATACAAATTATTATTTCAATTACCTGATCAAAAGACGCGAACAGAACTACTCTTGGCACGACCCACTTGATCACAAATTGTTCGCCTTTTACCGTTTCCAGTTTGCCCCAGTAAAGGAAATAGTCTTCATAGAACATAGGGACTAGGCGAGACATTGGGTACGGGCCTATCCGAGTATGTTTTTGGGCCTCTTGGACCCTCGGGAAGCCTTCAATCACCCAGTCCAGTCTGTCATCTGGGTTGACGCCGTACTAAAAATAATGTTAGTTAGAAGATCGCCATTAATTGAAATATTTTATTCAGATTAGCTTTAACAAAGCAAGATGCGGAATCATTCTTCTTGTAGATAATAATAACAATATTAAGAGTATCACTGTGGCGATAAAAAAAAAATGAGTTAAAATGGTGCATTTTTCAAGAAACAATTCTTCACTATATATTTAATAAAATTGTTCTGCCGGAGGTTGAAATTCGTTCAATTAAGATTTGAAACACACCTACCTACTTTTCCTGAATAATGTTTATGATTTCTACGCTATTATTTATAGTGAATATTTCCTTAATAACTCCAAAATTATGTATTTTTATGGGTTTTTTATGGGTTACTGGGCAACAACTATTTCAAAAAAAACCGGTCAAGTGCGAGTCGGACTCGCGCACCGAGGGTTCCGTACCTAAACATTTACGGTTTTTAGACGTTGCTTCGTACCAAATTTCAAGATTCTGAGTTCACGGGAAGTACCCTGTAGGTTTTGATTCCCTTGCGAATGTCGAAAATTTGCGGCATAAACGGCTGTATCTTTTGATTGCGTTGGCTTAGAAGTTTGATTTTTTTTTTTACAGCTCCAAGGGTCAGTAGATCTGAGTTGAGAGTGGCGGTACGCAGGCTGAATGCCAAATTTTTTTTTTTTTACAGCTCCAAGTGTCAGTAGATCTGAGTTGAGAGTAGCGGTACGCAGGCTGAATGCCAAAAATACCGCCCCAGGACCCGACGGCTTACCTGGAAAAGCCTGGGTCCTGGCCTTGGAGGCCCTCTGGCCTCGACTGAGGGGGCTACTAAGCGCATGTTTGGAGAGGGGCCAGTTCCCACTTCGTTGGAAGACGGGGAAACTGGTCCTCATCAAGAAGCCGGGGCGCCCTGCGGACTCTCCGTCCGCTTACCGGCCCATCGTGCTGCTCGAGGTGGGCAAGCTCTTTGATTTGCTACGCTGACGACACGCTGGTCCTGGCGCAGGGGAGGTCGCACCAGGCGGCGGCCGAAGCAGCGACACGCGGGGTTGCGACAATCGTCGAGAGGATCCGGCAACTGGGACTCGAGGTGGCATTGCACAAGTCAGAGGCCATGTGTTTTCATGGTCCTCGGGACGTGCCACCGTCGGGTTCACAAATAATGGCGGGAGGGGTTCACATCGGCGTCGAGCTGACGATGAAGTACCTGGGACTCGTCCTCGACAGCCGGTGGAATTTCGTGGAGCATTTCCTACGTTTGGCACCCAGACTGGAGCGGGCCGGGGCTGCCTTGAGGCGGCTCCTGCCCAATCTAGGGGGACCAAACGCTTCCTGCCGGAGGCTCTATGCGGGGGTCGTGCGGTCCATGGCCCTTTACGGGGCACCGGTGTGGGCGCATTCCCTGAGGAAGCGACCAGCCCGCCGGTTGAACGCGTCCCAAAGGGTCATGGCTGTCCGGCTGATCCGAGGATACCGCACGGTCTCCGTTGAGGCGGCGAGCCTCCTTGCCGGATTGCCGCCATGGGATCTAGAGGCCAAGGTCCTCGCCCACATATGAGAGTGGCGAGAGGAGGCAAAACGCCGGGGCGTAACTCCGCTGCCGCGAGAAATCACGGCACAGCGGACAGAGCTCCGGCGGGATCTCATAGCGGCATGGAGAGTGCGATTGTCGCAACCCAGTGCTGGGCACGCCACAATAGCGGCGATAAGTCCCCTCTTTGAGGAGTGGCTAGAGAGGCGCCACGGCGCCCTCACCTTCCGCCTGACGCAGGTCCTCACCGGACACGGTTGTTTCGGGAGGTTCCTGTTCAGGATAAAGCGGGAGGAAACGCCAGGGTGTCACCACTGTGTGGATCGCCCGGAGGACACGGTGGAGCACACGGTGGAGGTCTGCCCGGCTTGGGCGGGGCACCGCAGTGTCCTCGTGGCGGCGATCGGCGGCAGCGATCTCTCGCGTCCGGCCCTGGTCCAGGCCATGGTACGGAGCGAGAGTGAATGGGAGGCCGTCACCTCCTTCTGCGAAGCAGTAATGCTCGCAAAGGAGGAGGCGGAGCGCGTGAGGGAGAGGCAATCGCTGCGCCCTCACGCCCCTAGCCGCCGTAGGAGACGCCCTGGACGGGAGTCAATAGCCGACTCCCAGCCACCATAGGCGCGGGCTTGCGGGCGGCGAGCAATGGGCAGCTCGCCGCCCGGTAAGGACCAGGCCCGGGTCGACGGCGCGTTGTGTTCCACGCGCGCCTCAAAGAGATGTCAGCACGAACTGACGGGGCCCTCTAGGGCCGATGCCGCCAGGGCTGCGGGATATTCGAAAGAGATACCGTGGCCCTTGGCACAGGCAACTGAAGGAACACGGGTGGGTTTTAGTCAGTAAAAGTCTGACACTCCCTTCCGCTCCGCCCAGAGCGGGAGGGGTCATAATATGATGATTTCCCACCCAAAAAAAAAAAAAAAAGGGTCAGTAGATCTGAGTATTTGATATAAATTCCAATTTGATACCTTCACGCGTTCCTGAGAAAAAGGATCTTGACAGACAGACGGACGGACAACAAAGTGATCCTATAGTGGAACTGCTTACCTTGATCAAGTAGCAAACCATAGTCACACCATCAGGATGTTTTATAGCTTCCTCTTGTGTCAAGTATTCCGAACGAAAAAAGGACACCTGAAACGAGAAATTCCAAAATTACTAGAGCTAACTTGATTTTAGTAAAATGACGCCACCCTACCATTCAGTGACGTCGAATAGTTACCTAATACCTATTAGGTAGGTAAGCATGGCCATATAATCAAGCTACTTATACATTTCCAGTATAAGCTGACTTCTCATTGTACGGAAAGCCTATAAATGCGATGTCAGCTACAACAACTGGAAATGTATTGCTTGATATGTCGTCGTGTATACGTCTCTAAACGTTATGCAAACGATGTCACTCGACGCAAACCGCGTCACTCGATGCTAACGACCTCACTAGACGGTAGTCAACTTTATGCAGAATCTTGCAGATGTTATGTAGCAAAAGCACAATAATATGCAGTCCATATTACCCACCGACGCCGTCATCGCCTGTCATTGGCAGCCGCGGCAGGTCGCAGGTAGGATTACCAACCGTCCGTTTATTTGGACACAGTTCGTGAAACACAAATAACAAAATGAAAATTTTATTTTAACAACAATATGTAGTGTATGCCTCACGGCTACGCTAAAAAGGTTCATTTCAGCATTAATGCCACACAGAAGCTGTCAGACGCTGGTTTTCTAATGAACCTTTAGGGTCAAAATACAGACATGTCTGATTTTTGGCCCATCATCCGGACTTTGTTCGGGCTTGTTTATTCGGTTCAGCTTCGGTTCAGCTATTAAACGAACTGTTCAAAATGAGGCGTTTGTTTTTGTTTTTTTTTTTTTCTAATCTTAAATGAGTAAGTACACTACTACTACTGAAATGATGTCCGATCTTTTTCGAAAATGTCCAGATTTTTTTCAGGACTTCCAAAATGTTGAAACGGTAGGCCACCCTAGTCGCAGCTTACTGACAGTGACGGGAAAGCCGTCGGCCTAAGATACTAATTAAGATCAGACGGGTAATGAAACATCCAGTTTAAAAAAATGAAACTGACTGTTTGTTGATTGACTTTGTAAGTTATTTCTAAAACGATGTGCTCCATAAATTAACAACCAAGTATTTTGCTTACCTAATTTAACTAGGTAGGTACTTTATTCTATAGGTACGGTCAGCAACAAAAGTCGGTTAACACTTCAGTTGTTTAAATCTTAATTATTGAGCAAAATATTCTTAAAAAATCATCTAGTAATAGAATATTTAAGAATAATTAACTCTGCTATTACATGAAATAGGTGAAAACCAATGTATCGCATAATTTTGTATCAATTTAGATGATTAAAAGTAACAGAGTTAATTGACTTTTGTTGCGACTGTACTTACATTTCTTAAAATTGGTAGTTTTTGTAATCGCTACTCATCTACAGTACCCTATTAAATTTTGAAGGATATTGCCTATCCATTGCATCATATGTTCGAGAAATTTTGTCGGCTCAGCAACGTAAATAACGCAATGAATGTTGTTGAACTGTCAAAATGAAATCCATTGGTATTGTTAGTGTGTTACACAATTACCCCGCAGGTCTATTTTAGTAAGGTTGGTAAATGATAAACAAAAATGAATAATAGTGCTAAAATTATAATATTATCTATATAAACCTTTTCATTTCGCAAGTGCTCCTCTGAATGATTGATCGTCTGTGTTGATGAAGAGGGCCCCATTGAAAATGACACCACGTAACAGTTCCCTGCGTGTGAATAACGACGGTGTCAAACCTAACACCTTCCTTGAAAGCATTTACATAGATACCTTTTATTCGGAAAAGGGTTTTGAGTCTTACACCTACTTCAGGAGAATATACTTATTTGTACCAAAGGCACCTGTCCCACCGCCGGCGAGTAACGAGAAGCGAGTAGAGCTATAGGCCAATCGTTTAAATGAGACGTTGCCTGAGGTAGCAGCGCGGTGCGGGAGGGGTGTAGTGACGTGATGTGAGAGTTCAGTGATTCGTGAACTTGTGACAATTATCACCCCTCCCGCACCGCACAGCTACCTCAGGTAACGTTTCAGTTAAGCGGTCGGCCTATAGCAGCACTTCAGCAGCGAATAATTCACCAAAACTCAGTGGAGTCGTTCTACAAACACCACACCAAAAAGACGTGGTAAAGGCTAACAAAACTCAGTTGCTCAAGTGGCCACGTTTGAACATACCTACGTAAACATCTACATTTCTTAGAAAAAAGTTTAATAATATTAACAACTTCAGTTTATTATAAACCTTAATGCTTAAACATAAAGTTTAATTACCGTTGCAAAATATATTTAAAATGTCGCTTGAAAATAAAATAATTCTATTTTTAAATTTCAGTAATTTATTCTAAAATGAAACTTAAATCTAAGTAATAAGGTTAAAAACATACTAATTTGAAATAAGACCACAAAAGTATTTGTGGTCTTGTTTTTCAGGCCGTTTTTGAAGCGCTTATCGGGAATCTAGTACTATTATTGATCGGAGGGTAAAGGTCTATCCAGCAACATTATGACCAGAAAAATCAGAGCAGCGGTCTGGGAAGGCATCAGCACACTATATTGACAAACGAGTAGGTACTTGCCGGCTGCGGCGCTGTGAACACTCAGCGATCAACTATTAATATTATATAATTACTAGCTTTTGCCCGCGACTTCGTTCGCGTGGAATAGTGACTTCACCAATAGATGACACCGACTCTTGACCAATAGATGGCGCTGTATGTCCGGAATAAATTTTATTTTTTATTTTTTGTAATAAAAACTATCCTATGTCCATTCTCAAGTTCCAAACTATGTCTGTACCAAATTTCACACAAATCGGTTCAGTAGTTTAGGCGTGAAGCAAAGACAGACAGACAGACAGACAGAGTTACTTTCGCATTTATAATATTAGTTTGGATGTTTCTCTATTACCTACAATCTTTTGTACATTTCTTGAGCAAGAAAATCGCTCTTAATGACTCGCTTCCTCGTCGACGTTGGGAAAGATGCCTGAGTGAGCAGTCCTAAGGGTATCATTTTAACGTGGGAGGAACACATTTTTATCCGTAACAAACTTTGCCCATGTGTGTAGTGTGTACTCGTAAGTATACTCATGCAGTGTGAAGTGATTTGTAATGCTAATAAAAAATAATACCAGCCTGATTTTATCACCAGTGCTCTCAAAACGGTGAAGGAAAACATCGTAAAGAAACTGGAATGTCCTAAAACCTAAAATTCGAAGACATGTGACATCTACCAACCCGCACTGGGCCTGCGTGGTAGATTACGGCCCACTCCCTCCCACCGAGAGGATGCCTGTGTCCCAGCAGTGGGAACATTATAGGCTGATTATTATGATATTAATAGAGAATAGATTCGAGCTACAATCCCTAATTTCATGAATAATTTACCTACTGTTGAGGTCATCGACTTTTTTTTTTTTGGTAGGAAATCATCAGAAGCCTTCTCCCGCTCTGGACGGAGCGGGAGGGCGTGTCAAACTTTTACTGACTAAAACGCACCCGTGTTCCTTCAGTTGCCTGTGCCAGGGGCCACGGTATCTCTTTCGAACAACCCGCGGCACTGGCAGGCATCGGCCCTAGCGGACCCCGTCAGTTAGTGCTGACATCTCAATGAGGCGCGCGTGGAACACAACGCGCCGTCGAACCGGGCCTGTTCCTTACCGGGCGGCGAGCTGCCCATGGCTTCGTCGCGCGCAAGCCCGCGCCTGTAATGGCCGGGAGTCGGCTGTTGACTCCCGATGTCCAGAGCGTCTCCTGCGGTGACTAGGGGCGTGAGTGGTCCAAAAATTGGACTTGCACAAGTATACATTAACGTGTGTGGAATGAATTACCTCATGTAGCCATTCGGTATCACACAGACTTGTGCAAGTGCAAACATGCGCAAGTATATCGTAACGTGTATGACACGATACTTGGAACTAAGCTTTAATTTATGTGTTATAAGTATTTAAACCTAACGGAAACATTTCTAATGTTGGAAGTTTGGAACTCACTTAATTAACCGTGAGAGAAGTTCCCGTTTCATGTTCGTAAATGTTTACATTATTACTCCTACAAATATAGAGTTATTTGTGTAAATTCAACCCACACATTGCCACCCACCTAGTTACTTATAGGTTATAGGTAGGTACTTGAAACGTGGATTTACAGAATCTTAACACTTTAACTATCCACAAAGTAGACACAATAATTAAAAAATCAACCTGAACCTTATGTGGTTCATGGAACAGAGATTGGGTTAATAATATGCCTAGTCTAAGATCAAAGTTACATCTGAACTTTCAGGTTCATTCGTATACCACCTACCTGCTTATAAGTGTGCGTGTGTGTGTGGGGGTGTGTGTTGTGTTTGTGTGTGTTGACGAGCGGCACGCGTCAACGACAAAGGCAACTGCACCCGTCGCCAACAATCCCCAAGAAAAAAGCACGTTTAGTTTTTCCCGAATTTTCCAATTTTCCGAGCAACTATTCCAATTTTTATTTTCTTATAAACCTATTTCGGACTTTTATTAGGTACGAACAATTTAAAAGAAAAATACCCAAATCGTTCTATACCGGGTTCAAAAGATTCGATTTTAGTTGAACTACTTTTGTAGTTCAACAAAAATGCTTTGAATTTGAAAGTCAATTTGATTGACTCACTGTTGACAGACGGTCCGTGCCGGACGGCGTGTACGTGTTCCACGCGCGCCTCAAAGAGATGTCAGCAAAGCGACGGGGCCCCATAGGGCCGAAGCCTGCCAGGGTAGCGGGAACATCCGAAAGGGTTTACCGCTGCCCTGGAACATAAAGGGCTAAGGAAGGAACACGGGTGGGTTTTAGTCAGTAAGAGTCTGACACTCCCTTCTGCTCCACCCAGAGCGGGAGGAGTCATTTGATGATTTCCCATCCTCAAAAAAAAAAAAAAAAACTGTTGACAGACGGTTCAAACAGTTTTCGACCTAGCAGTTGATCAACTAAAATCGAACCTTTTGAACCCGGTATTACTTGCTGTATCGTACCGACATTTCATTGCGTTATTTATGTTGGTGAGCAGACACATTTTTCGAACATAATGAACTAATGGATTAGCAATAATATCCTTCCAAATAATTTAGATTGAGATTGATGCTAGGGATTGACACTAATGACAACTCACTTCAAGATCGCGTCGCATAAGTTTTCACGGTGAAATTTATACGGAACAAATCGGCTGGAAATTGACTGTGTCATGATAGTAATGGAACAGTAAAATGTGCTCCGTTTTCATTCCCTTGGGTGAGTTGACGAAAAAAGTAAATGTGATTTGCTTGTATTTTTATACCTTCTATATCTACAATACGAGGTCGAGGTGGAACTTTTTCTTTTTTTCTTTTCTTTAGGTAGAGTTGGTAGAAAAACAATCGATTTTGTATATGGACTAGTTTCTACCCGCGGCTTCGCTCGTGTGGATGTCGGAAATTGTCCCACGGGAACGTGCTACCGGGACCAAAACTAGTCTATGTCCTGTCTGATGTCTATCTATCTTTTGCCAAATTTTATCGAAATCCGTTTAGTGGTTTAGGCGTGAAAAGGTAACATACAGACAAAGTTACTTTCGTATTTATAATATTATTATGGATAGGTAAGCACAATTTTGATCTATGCCAGTTCTTTCAAATTGCCTAGGAATAAGGTAAAAGTTATTAGAGCACCTATCACCTGGATCATTATCATTCCAGCCGAAAAACGGCCATAGGCCTCCCCCAAACACCTGAATAATTTGAGCAAATTCTAAATAAGACAATTCAAATAATGTAGTTTATAAACTGACAGCATTAGTGTTTTGAAAACACTAATGCTGTCAGTAATGCTGTCAGAATCAACAAAAGTAGACGTATTCCTAAAACTACAATAAAAGTTATTTTATTTCACTGTCACTAAGGAACACTAACGGAAAAAACTTATGAGCCCGAGGGAAATCAAAATAATATCCCGGATCGCACGAGAGAGTAATATGGGTGTCCTCCCTACATATATTTCTATGCATAGGATATGGGTAAAGGCCCACGCATACTGGCGCGACGCGACAGTTCGATGCCACTGTAGTAGAGCAATTTCTATGAAAACTTAATGGAAATTGTTCTACCAGAATTGTGTTGTAACATCACGTCGCACCTTCCTGTTATAGGCAGGCTCAACCACACAAGGCTCCTCATCATAATCTGCCTAGCCTTTTCCTAACTATGTTGGGGTCTGCGTCTAGTCTAACCAGATGCAGCTGAATACCAGTATTTTACATGAAGCGACTGCCTATCTGACCTCCACAACCCAGATACTAGGTAATACGATACCACTTGGTAAGACTGTTTGTCAGACTTTCGGGCTTCTGACTCCTCGTAACGACTGTCAAAGATCCACCAATGACAGCCGGGACCAACGGCTTAACGTGCTTTCCGAGGCACGGAGGGGTCTCGGTATGTAAAGATGGGCACCCATCCACAGACCAACCGTGGCAAGCGTAGCTTAACCAGATCGATCGACCCGTGCGCACAAAGCTTGTGTGTGACACAGACTGCTCCTAATATTGTTAATACATACAAAGCAGGATCCCCATTAACTGGTTTGCTCAGGGCAACTTGCAGTACGAATATATTAGAAATAGGCAATATGAATGAGCTATGACTGTTTAGATTATTTATTTGCATGGGTCAATTGTGCATTTCGTCGCCTAAGTTACAATACCGCGTAAGTCGAAAATTGGCCACGAGTCATCAGTCAGCCATGCTATCTCGTGTTAATGTGTAATTAGTAGCACCACCACCACGCAGTAGACTTACGCTGTGATCCGTAAACAGTTTTTGTCTCTCCAGAAAACTTATCAAAGGGGATTGACGATTATATGGAGCCTGGCGTACCTACTTACTGTTGTGTTAGCATTTATGTCAGCTATCGATTGATATAGACATCACGCTAAGCCGCCATTTTGAAAAAAAATGGCGGACCGGTTAAGTTGCGTGGTATTGTTACCTAAACGACGATTTGTAAAATAATCAGGAAGATTTACCTACTCTATTACCGCTGCTTAACAGGTCAATCTGTTAATCTTCCTCCAATTTTAAGAAGAAAAAAAGAAACAAATTTTCTTTTAACTAACCTGCATTTCACCAGGATATCTCCTTTCGTCGACTGTGTGGTCACTACCTTCCATCATATCGGAACCCCAATGGAAATGAATTTGAGACAACACATGTTTCTCAAGAAATGGGCCTCCTTCCAAGAATGGGCGTTCCGCCCTCCATTTTGTGGAAATTACCACTGGTGACAAAATAATTTTGATTTTTTAGGAATAATAGAACTCAGTGACGTGTCTGTTCACAATAATTTACTTAATAATTATAATGTACCTACTGATACTGCGATTTAATTGCGTAACACACTACTGAGTTGAGGCCCTTTTGGCATTATAATCTTAAGTTTTCTGTTTTTATAGTTTTAATGTGTATTTATTTTGCTGTAATGCCAATAAACGCATTTTTCTTTCTTTTTATTCCTTCTTTTGCTGATAGTGTGTTTTGTTTTGCAATGGGTTTCATTTTCACAGTTCAACAACATTCATTGCGTTATTTACGATGTTGAGCTGACAAATTCAAACATAATAATTATGAAGCAATGAATTAGCAATATCTTTCAGAATGATTCAGATTGTGGTTGATAGTATGTTACGGTAATTGGTAATTAGGGTGCTGATAATGTTAAGTATTTAAATACGTATTGTAGCGGTATCTACAACGCCACATGCGGACAACGCGTCATAATGACGTCACGCAAATCCTGCATCTCGCAAGCAGAGTTTACCGCGCAATTAGCACATTGACGGCGAAGTGCCAATAACTCCTAAGTTACAAAATACAAATTTTACACAAACTGAAAAAAACGTTTAATTTCTTGGTAAATTACAAACAAAACTATAAAAGTGAATGGAGTAATTGGCACTTCGCCGTCGATATACAAACTTCCCGACATCAGTCGTTGGGCAGTTGCCCGCCAGACACAACACCCGTCTGGTCGGAGGATCCTCCCTTTTCTATGGAGTATAAGTGAACTTTACACCCTGTTCCTCATACCTCTATGGTATCTTATTGCTTTGTCTTTTTTGCATGGGAGGACCAAAAACTTCGATTTATTTAAAATTCCATATCAAAATACGCACGGGAACAGATTGGAATGAATTAATGCATAGTAAGGACTATGCATTGTTATGCAGATCAGACATCGACAGGCATTTAACCGACGTTTTTTAGTAAAATTGACGCATCCGTCAAGAAAAATATAGCAATATTATTTCCCATATTGCTTTATTTTTCTATAATATCTTTGTGAGGCCGCGAAATTACGCGTAGACCATCTAGGATATCTCAGTGCTGATCTGAAGCTCCCACAAGTCGACATTGACGGTTGCAGTTGTATATTTTAAATATTTATTTATTTTATTTTCTTTATTTTCGGAAGGCTTACAGACTAATAACATTATAAAAACAGTAATATATTACTAAATTGCTAATTACAAGCCTCCACAGATAAATACAAAAAAATAATATTACTCCTTCATCGTCCAAGAGCAGATCCCTCCAACCCCAGATATTACGCTTGTGTGAACCAGTCTTACCATGTGGTATCGTATTATCCAGTAACTGGGTTGTGGAGGTCTGATAGGCAGTCGCTCCATGTAAAATACTGGTATTCAGCTGCATCCGGTTAGACTGGAAGCCGACCCTAACATAGTTGGGAAAAGGCTAGGCAGATGATGACGCTTGTGTGAAGCAAAATGGCGCATGATTATCTTTAACGTGACTTTTAAAATGCTGGTCTCCCTTACTTTTAAAAGTTTTGGTTTTAGTTAAAAAAGATTTAAGCAAAATATAAAGATGGGTGTCACGTGGTCAACTTTGAACGATATCTAGGTCGGACTGGTTCGTTCTTATTATGTTATCTGTTTACAGTGATGGCAGCTATCGATGTATGTAAGGTCCATGCGTGGCTACCATTTTGAAAAAAAAACAAAATGGCGGAAGGTGAAATAACAAATTAAGTCATGCGTCATTTTTACGCATGATTATCTTCAACGTATACATCTCAATATCATAATACCTTTCTAGGGTTAAATTAATTAATAGTGTCGCTTTGAAATGCTAATGTGATAGACATGTCAATTCTGTTTCAGATGCTATTGTGACGTCTATCATGTTTGGATAGGACTATGATGTGAATCCAGTATAATCACATGTTGGGAATGTAAACACGAAAAGCGTTGCTCCATATCAAGTCAGGTCAACCATTTACTCAGGGATTAATCTTATGCATTTGCCGTACTATGCACTCAATCTCGATGATATAATTATGTAGAACGCAATTAGGTACCTCTTAATGTAATCAATCTGCCTAGGCTTTTCCCAACTGTGTTGAGGTCAGCTTCCAGTCTAACCGGATGCAGCTGAGTACCAGTATTTACTATTTATTTATTTACCTCTTAATGTAATGCGAACATAAATGTTTGGAGCAGCTGATTTTTCTTTCGCGAATTCATGAAAACTAGCGGCTAGGGTTCTATCTCGCATAGGTTCGTAGCATTGTGCTGAGCGATTGCCGTTTTGCGTGGATGTGACGCATATTTTCCCCCAACTTGTTTTCTTTTTTTTTGTGTTAGTATTTAGTTGCGTAGTAGTACTTTCGTTGCGTCATGTTTGCCGTAAATAAAAGTTTTTGCTTTCTTATTTACTTTTCTTTCTTTGTTTGATCTCATATCACCCCCAAAAGCGTGGCTTAACCTGATCGTTCGACCTTTGCGGCTGTTATTATTTAGCCACGGGCCCCATGGAGTCTCGCTCTTGGAGTCTTTTGTTGCCAATTTTATTAATTAAACCTGAGAATATAAATCAACCAATGAACGAAGCACTTCTCGATCCCTTTCTAAGATTCCGTATCATTCACAGCATCCAGCCCTTATCCATATTTCTCCCACACAGCGTCTTAACAAATGACAGTATTATACTAACTAGCAAGTTACCATGTTCCGAAGGACCAACGATTTCGCCCAAGTAATTATTTATAGCGGCTAGGACCGCGTCTAGGCATAATAATTAATTCAATGTCAGCACAGAGCACGGAAATGCCTCGCCGGCCACTTCTAGAGGCGGCAATTTACATACACACACACAAAAAAGAAGTTAATTCTAGGTTATCACAGCGGGAGGTAAGTAAATATTGAGGATATAGCCACCTTGAAAAGTTGGTCATTGTGGGCAATAGCGAACGACAGAGAAGACAATGCTGGTCGCCAATACGATGGTCTGACCAAGTAATAGAAGCTACGTCCTCAAGCAAATTTCACCAGGTAGTGATAGCAACTTTGAACCGGAGTCGATAGAGGCAGATTGTCCACTTAAAGTGGTCCAGTGACCACGATACTCAGTAATGGGGGACCGATTGAAAGAGAAGGTAAACATGAGCAAAAAAAATCACAAAAAGAGAAAATATATTGGGTACCAAGCCTGTCACCGTTTTCTTGTACTTGCATACATGTTACAAATGACTGTATAGAACCTCAGGCTTTGAATGATCTCCGCGACAGGAGGCATGCCAGCAAGCGCTGCGGCTCTGTCTCGCATAGGGTCGTAGCATTATGGATGTAGCGTAGACGTAGGGTTGAGCGATGGACGTTTTGCGTGGATGTGACGCATATTCTCCCCAAACTGTTCTTTCTCTGCGTCATGTTTACCGCAAATAAACGGGGTTTCTTTCTTCTTTTCCATGAATTTTATTAGTACTGCTGTCTTTAGACGCTGCGATGCAGCACGCCGTCGCAAGTGTACGGTGCGGCGGGGCGATTCCTTGCTCTATGTATATCAGGCTGGCTGCGTGGACACTTTTGTTTGTGCTTTCGTGCCAAAACCACTCATGTCTGTTCTGTTAATTAAAGTTTTGAGAGCATCTGTGTAGACAATTTTGCTGTTGTTTTGGAAGCTGCAAACATGAACCGTTTGTATCATCCATCTGCCTAGCATTTTCCCAACTAATTTGGGGTCGGCTTCTAGTGTAACTAGATGCAGCTGAGTACCAGTATTTTACATGGGACGACTTCCTATCTGTATCCCCAAGACTAGTTGTTAGAGTTTCGGACTTTTGAGGACCCGTAACGACTGTCAAAGATCCACGAATGACTGCCGGTACCAACGGCTTAACGTGCTTGGTATGTAAAGGTCACTCACCCACGAACCAACCGCGGCAAGCGTACCTGATCGATCGACCCTTGCGGCTTTTACTACTACACAGCTAGCTACAAGCATGAATAGTATGCACAATAGAAAATGTTGGACCAGATGGTCCTTGTACGAGCATCATCAACACAACACCGACAACGATTGTTTCTTTTAATTTTTAACTTAAAAAGATGGCATACTTGATCTTCAGTTATAATTTAAAAATAAAAAGATACTTAGGTAAAGCATCTATATAGGTACTTTGTACTATGGTATATTCAATAATGATTTTGTTTTATTCGTTCGTAGAACAGTTTCGAACCCGATAGACTGAGATTGAAATAATACAATGTGTGTGTTGTAAGTTGATCATTAAATCAAAGATGAAAATTGAAACAGCGATTACATATATAATACCTACCCGGAAAAGTGTAAATAATTACAACCCGCATGAGTTAACTTGAGACTTCCCTCGGACGATGACGTATATAAGCGCGTGTAACTGAGACGTGGATGGTGAGAGCGTTGCTCTCGCCATCCACGTCTCAGTTACACGCGCCGCGTCCGCTCTCAGAGCGGTAACACTGCGGGGGTCGGGAGGGGTCGCTCAGGTCTCAAGTTAACTCTTGCGGGTTGTATAAATTACTCACGTGTATATCCAGTGTTGGTCAGCTTCACCTTATGTGGGTAAACATCAAAATTAAACCATCTGAGGTCAGGACATTTGTATACAATGGACCCTGTTATGGATACATTTATTGGTGTTGGAAGATGACCTTCAAATTCACTCCAGTACTGGATCCATTCTCTGGTCCCGTACGGGGGCTCAACAGTTGGCAATTTTTCTGGGGGCCTTTCTGCTATTATTACTTCATCATCTACATAATAAAAAAATAAAATAGTCATGAAAATGTCTCTAGCCTATCCAACTATGGCGTCAAGGTCAACTATTTAGTTGTGTAGGGTCTCCTTCTAAGGGTAAAAGAAAAATAACTCTAGATATTTATTTTGCTGCTGCTCTGTTTAGTTCAGTTTTCATAGGTTTCATTCTTTATATAGTACTTGCATCGCTAGATATTGATGATTGATTATGGAAAGTGGTCGAGGATCGAGCTCTATGATGTGCAAGTGGAAACGCCTACGTTTAGTTTGTAACTGCTAGGCTTATGGTGAAGCGCAGTAAATGGTACAGTAGTAGTATAGTATACTGCAGTCCTCCAGACCGTATTTCGGCAATGGCGGCCAATCTCAACGGAGCGCAAGATATTAGGGGGCGTCCATTAATTACGTGAAGCATTTTTGGCGATTTTCCAAATGGTGAGATGTCATGAGATTCCTAATCACACGTGAGATTTTTTAAATGTGAATTTATAGTGTCAATGCGTTGGATTTATTCTAAACAAAAACAAAACGCGTAAACTAACGAGTAGTACTGTGCAACATTGCGGTAGTCGCAAAACCACGATAAATATCATTGTGTAAGATTTGGCCATATTTTAGTGACAGGAACATGTTTTACTTCATTTAACCTAATTTACTCGCAGTTTTACTGTTTCTTGAGAAAAAAAAATTACGTGATATTCGCCGAGACCGTCCCCTCCCCAAAGTAAGATTAGATGAGATTCGGCTCGACCCCCTCCACCCCTAGAACACCTCACGTAATTAATGGACGCCCCCCCTTTTAGTGCACAAGTGAGTGCGCAGATACAGGTGCACCCCCTCTTCCCTCACTCTCATAGTCCAAAGGGACAGCAATCTGACACGACCGGAGAGATATCAGGCGCAAGAACAACGGATGGACGTGCTTTACGAGGCACGGGGGTATCACACCTCTAACCTCCAAACTCCAAACTCCGGGCTGTTACTAAGAAATTCCCAATGGAGAAACCCAATAACACTTAGCCCGACCCGGGAATCGAACCTAGGACCCCACGCTCAGCAGTCGTACTTGTGCGTGCGACCACAAGACCAACGGGACAGTCAAGTTGTAGTGAATAGAATCTATAAAACATCATGAAAATGGAAAATACCTCCTTCTGCTGCTGCTTGCTCCATAATTTTGCAGAGATACCTACTTATAAAATTTTGTACTAAAACATATTACACAAAATTTTAGGACATTATATTAATTTGCTGAAATTTACATTACAACATAAAATAAATAAAAATAATCGTCCAGTAATTACATCATTCATAACGACAGTTCGTAACCATGGTAATATCAAAATAGAGTCAATTTACATGACACTTGACTTAACAGAAAGTACAAACATATTCTAGTAATCCTTCTCGTCGTCAATCATAAAAGAGATTTAAAAAAATAGAAATTATCAACAAAAATGCAGAAAAAGGATAAAGACATACCTATTCACAAGAGACCTATTTTACCAGACCGAGAATTATTACTTTGGGAAAAATGGATACGAATCAGAGAAGACGAGACCACAGGGCTTGGAAAAAAGCTGGAACGTCCACCAGTGGATCTAGCAATGAACCTGTTGGCCTATGTTCGGGAGGACAAAGAACGAAAGGTTGCCTTAGAAGATGCGCAGATAGAGAAGATTCCGGGGGTTAGAGGATCTTTATGGATTCGACCACCAAGACTGAAACAGCGTTGTTACTGTGCACCAGCCTATGAGCTGCATAGAACACCAGCTGAAAAGGGTCGTCCAACTAAAGTGGAACATATTGGAGTTCCTGCCTTTGTTCAAGAAACAGAATTAGGAATGACTGGTAAACCACTTCGCCAGCCTTGTCATCAATTGAATGCTGATTATAGAAATTATAGAGATAAACGAGAGGATGAGCTCATTGAAAAGATAATGAAAATTGATCCTTACAGGTTTAAAATGTTTTTTATTCAAATAAGTTGGCGGTTTTTATTTTTTCATATTCTGATTACCTATTGTGTTGTGTAATCATGCCAATTATTTTCGTTACTACTTAAGTTTTTACTACAGCATAAACTTATTAAAATGGATTTTTATTAACACCGCAAACATAAAAATCGCTGTGGCCTTCTATCAGAAACCAATCAATGTTGCTCTAATTCAGTAGGTAATTCACTATAATAAAACAACATTTTTGTTTCAGGCCAGATATTGACAACTTACTAATAAGAGGCTTAAATCCTCCACCTCCACCACCGAAACTGCCTCCGCTACCAGAAATTATCATCGAAGATGCAAAGAATCTTCCTAAAGAACCGCTCAGTGGTGTTTTCGCTTTAAAAATAAATAACTCTGTCTTTTACAAAGACATGCCAGGACAAGATCTAGACGTCTTGTCATCGTTTGTAATTCAAGATGATGATTCTAATGAACTTTGCACTATGTGGACTTACTACTTCAATGTCCCTGAAAAAAGAGCAGGCAGGTGTAAACTGTTTCTCCAGAACCTTGGAACTGTGACTTTGAGATATTGTTGGAAGAAAATAAAACGAATAATTTCTTTCATACCCGAAGTTGTCTATGAACAAGTATTCTTTTTCAACAAAAACGAAGACGTAATATCACCTGGTCAAAGCAAACAAATACTTTTCACATTTATTGCCGATTCGCCTGGTATATATAGCGAACATTGGGAATTAAGTATGTCCAATATAAATTTATTTGAAGAGAGTACAAAAAAACTAATTGTAAAGTTATACGCTGACTCAGTTAAAGACAAAACTATGATAATAAAGAAAGTTGCAGCTCTTAAAACAGCAATTCAGAGAAAAGTGGAGCATAACATAGCTTTTGAGTTTCTTGAAGAAATAATTGAAAAGGTTTTCGAAATTGTTCCGCAAATCTATCCATACAAGAAATTCTTCGTGGAAGCAGAAATATTTGTTATGAAAAATCCAGTGTGCTTTTATCATCAGACAGAGGTCAACAAAATGAAGGGGCTGTACACAGAAATGGTTAAGGGGGAGAACTGGGATTTGTCAATAGATTCTTGGAGACAGAGGATGATGGAAAAACAGTTCGATGACAGAATGAAATATTATGAGTTGTTACGAATATCTCACGCAGAGTTTTTAAAGCCATGGTTCGAAGGTGACGGTCTTATAAAAGAGAAACTTCGCACGGTAAAATGTTTGTTAGGTCAGTTTGCAGATCTGTTTGATAAAGAATTTGATAATGTAACGGATTCATTTATAGATATATCAGCTCCAGCTGAAGTTAAAGGTGTACGGCGTAGTACGATACAAGTTGACAACAGCCAAATTGGTGTTTTTGATCCTGTTACTGAACAGATGATGCGTAATATTTTCTATTTGCGTATGTATGACCATCTTGCGACTGCAATAGAGCTGTGTGCAGGAGTATTGAGCAGTTTGGATCTGAATAGATGGATTGAATTTGATTTTTGTCAGCATTAGGTACGACTATAATTTAGATTGAAATAGTTTAATTACAATTTTATTAATAATTAATTCGTTTGTTTAAAAAATAAAATCATGGGACTTTATTTTATTTCTGGATCGTGTAAATAATAAAATATTAAATAAACAACGATTCATGTTTATTTCACTTGAAGTACCGAATAAAGTTGACAAGATTTTGCAAAAAGTAGACTGAAGTCTTTAAGCGCCTGTACTACCTCAGATTGCGAAAAGTGTCTTAATGCATTTAAGTTCTGTAGGTCGTGAAGTCCAAACATTACGGCTTTTTTTTTTGAGGATGGGAAATCATCAAATTACCCCTCCCGCTCTGGGTGGAGCGGAAGGGAGTGTCAGACTCTTACTGACTAAAACCCACCCGTGTTCCTTCCTTAACCCTTTATGTTCCAGGGCAGCGGTAACCCTTTCGGACGATCCCGCTACCCTGGCAGGCTTCGGCCCTATCGGGTCCCGTCAATCTTGCTGACATCTCTTTGAGGTCTCTTGTCGTCCAGCACGGGCCTGTTCCTGGTCGGACGGTGAGCTACCCATTACTCTCCGCGCGCAGGCCCGCGCCTACGGTGGCCGGGAGTCGTCATGCGGCTCCCGACGCCCGGAGCGTCTCCCGCGGCGGCTGAGGCGTGAGGTTCTCTCCCTCGTCCACTCCGCCACGTCCTTCGCTAGCGTGACTGCTTCGCAGAAGGAGGTGAGTGCCTCCCACTCCCTCTCGCCCCGGACCATAGCTTGAACCAGGGCCGGACGCGAGAGATCGCCGCCGCTGCCGATCGCCTCTACGCGGCGCGGCGGTGCTCTGCCCAAGCGGGGCAGACCACCACCGTATACTCCACCATGTCCTCTGGGCGATCCTGATAGTGGTGACACCCGGGCGTCTCCTCCCGCCTGATAATGTGCAGGAACCTCCCGACACATCCGTGTCCGGAGAGGACCTGTGTCAGGCGGTAGGTGAGAACACCGTGACGCCTCTCTAGCCACTCCTCAAAGAGGGGTCTTACCGCCGCTATCGTGGCGTGCCCTGCGCTGGGTTGCGATAGTCGCGCCTTCCATTCCACCATGAGATCGCGCCGGAGTTTCGTCCGCTCAGCCGCGGTTTGCCGCGGTTGCGGAGTTTCCCCCCGACATAGTGCCTCCGCGCGCCAATCATACAGGCGCGCGAGGACTGTCGCCTCCAGATCCCATGGCGGCAGAAACATTGCGGCTATATTCATACTGTCTACATTTTCTTCGAAATCGTATCAGTGGTTAGCAAAAAAGAATCGGACTTTTACGAAGCTCCGTTTAAGAGAACTGCGTGGCCGCGCAGTTCTCCATGTTTCAACCGCGCGGCCATGGTTAAACCTTTACAACTTTCTGAATATTGGATGTACGAATTTGCGACTTTCCTTGTTAGTGTTTTACAAATTCCTTCGATGGTGACGTGGTCGTTTTTCTTCTACGACACTGTGGCCGAGCAGTCGACACGGACACCCTAATTTAGCTATTATTAGTTTTACGCACGGACCGTAGGATGGTTACTTTTCAGGATTTTAAGTAATTACTGCCACACGTGTCGATCGATCAGGTTAGGCTACGCTTGCCACGGTCGGTCTGTGGATGGATGACCATCTTTAGATACCGAAACCCCTCCGTATCTTGGAAAGCACGTTAAGCCGTCGGTCCCAGCTGTCATGTCAGTCTTACTTGGTTGGTTGGTCCCGGCTGTCATTCTTGGATCTATGACAGTCGTTACGGGTCATCAGAAGCCCGAGGGTCTGACAACCAGGCATACCAAGGGGTGTCTTATTACCCAGTTACTGGGTTGTGGAGGTCAGATAGGCAGTCGCTCCATGTAAAATACCGGATGCAGCTGAGTACCGGACTCAGCTGCATCCGGTTAGACTGGAAGCTGACCCCAACATAGTTGGGAAAGGCTAGACAGATTGCTTTTTTTGATTCCGAACTTGTACACCACTCCACTTCCACAGCACACCATATTATTTTCGAGACGGTAAAAAGAATTTTCCGGTATATATAGATTTGTAGGAAATAAAACGGGTGTTTATAGTAACATAACAACAATATATTAACATATTTCAGAGCTTAGACTTGACTTGTTTCACATAAATAACAGAGTGGCCGGGCGGGTGTCGCTGAGTTGGTCTGACGTTGCGTTCGATGGGGATGCTGTCGGGACCCTCCAGTTGTCTTAGAAGTCCAAGCTGTGGGCAAAACATTACAGGATCAGGGATTTAATTATAAACCATGATTAAAGTTAGGTAACGTTTAGAAACGCCAAAATTTTTTTTTTCTAATTTTTTTTGCCAGCATTTTTGGAGATTAGCTAGAACAAACAGACAGACAGATAGACAGACAGACATTTTTTTTTTGTTATATGTTTTGTATATACTTTCATAATAATATGCTGTTATATTGGCATTACAAACAGACACGTCAATTTTATTTATTTGAATGCATAAATGACTAGAGATGTGGCGAGGACAATCATCATCATCATCTGCCTAGCCTTTTCCCAACTATGTTGGGGTCGACTTCCAGTCTGACCGGATGCAGCTGAATACCAGTATTTTACATGGAGCGACTGCCTATCTGACCTCCACAACCCAGTTACTGGGTAATACGATACCCCTTGGTAAGACTGGTTGTCAGACTTTCGGGCTTCTGACTACCCGTAACGATTCCAAAGATCCACGAATGACAGCCGGGACCAACGGCTTATCGTGCTTTCCGAGGAACGGAGGGGTCTCGGTATGTAAAGATGGTCACCCATCCAAAGACCAACCGCGGCAAGCCTAGCTTAACCTGACCGATCGACCTGTGCGGCTGTTATTATTTAGCCACGGGCCCCTCGTGGCGAGGACAATATGTCTTCATATTTCTAAGCAATTTTGAGTAGCGTTTGATTTCATACCTGTTCAGTGCCAATATGCACAGGTTTCTCGTATATGATCCAGGTGACGCATTCAGTGTATGGAGGTGTTGTTAGGGAGCCTTTGTATGTGACGTAGTTGCCATCGTGTAGGTCATCGCTGTCCATCCATGATAGGGATTCTGTAATAATTTAAGAGAAAATGGATTTAGATGAGTTAAACAACAGAGGGCAACAGGCACAGAGATTACCTCTATAAAACTTTCCTTTCTTTAGGTAAAGGTTTAATTTCATTATTGCTGTTACTGGCAGACCAATGTTTCAAAAATATAAAATACATTTTTATTGCTGTACATGTATTTAGTTTTTTATTATTAATTTAACATACACTGATTAATTACTATTTTTACAAGCCAACACTAAAATATATATACAATTTAGTTTTATTTGTAAAAAGGAGACACGCACTCGAGCCCCATGCCCCAGGCTACGACCCCAAATGGCTCAAAACTGTAGTTACCCATAATGTATTTTTTTTCAGTATTTGTGCCGCCTAAATGTCCTTCTGTTTTTGTATTTATTTATACAGTTAGTTAGTCATTTACTTTAGTACCTACCTACCTAATGTAAATAGTTATAATAATAAAATAGTTAGTTATATTATAAAATTTACTAATAAAATACTTGGTTTTAACTTAGATTTTTAAGAAAATTTTCATGTTAGTAGGTTTGGAATTAAACCTACAGACAAGTAGGCGGCTAAAATGCCCAAAGTATCATTTCAAGCACTTTGAGTATAGGTACTGTAGAGGCTTGTCTGCCGAAGGCAACCTTATTTGATGCAGGCCGGCTATAACTTAGTGCGGGTGACATTCGAACGTTCAAGCTAGTGTCATATTTTTTAATTATTATTTTGGTTTAGAACCGTGAGTGATAATTTAGACAGAAAGATGTAAAGACGTTCTGCCAATATAATATAAAAGGAGTCATATAGTGTTTGATTCCTCCCGTTACCTCAGAGGGCTCGTCTAGCCCTCCACAGTACTAACCTGAGGTAACTCTAACAGATTGTTCACTTTTCTTGATTCTTTCAAATCCTTCGACGAGCCTGTCGAACCTAGGGTTAGGAGCATCTACGGCTTCTAGAAGGAACCCAACTACGGCCAGACCGTCTGGGTGACCCACTGCCACTTCCATTGATTCGTATTTACTGTTGTAGTGGACGAAGTGGCATTCTGCTGCGTATCTGAAAAATGGAGTAAATGGGAAATTAGTAACTACACACGGGTTTGTTATTCAATATGATTAAAATAAATCTCAAGTGTTACAAAAGACAGCACCCGACACGCGCGCCTTTTAATCAAATGTATATATTTAAATAACATAATAATGTGTGTGTATAATAAATTATATATTAAAAAAAATAAAAATTATTATTAATAATGTTTATTTTTTTTTAAATATATTTTTTCTCGTTTTACCACTTCCTCTCTCTACGTCGTTTCTTCTTCCTAACTTGAACATTTCAAGTTAGGAAGAAGAAACGACGTAGAGTAAAAAACTTTCCAGTTCCAACAATAAGATTTTTCTTTTAATTTTTTAGACTTGTACCTTGTGTTGTTTCTCAATTCGGATATGTAATCCGGATTGAGAAACATTTCAACGGAAATGTGGGTCTAGTGTTAACAATTTCTTGCTTAAGACTTATTTTCAGAGTTTATTTTCTTTCGGATGAACTTTTATTTCAATTTTAATTTCTGCAATAAATTAAGACTCACCCTTGTCCATCTAATAAGTGTTCACAGCCAGAAAAGTTATCGACCGACCAGTGGAAGTGCATTTGTTCGAATACGTATTCACCGATGAGGGGCCCGCCGCGGAGGATCGGCCGGACTTCAGATTCAAATGTGAAGTATGCTGGAAAGTAGAATTTAAGATGAGTAAAGATAGAGAGAGACCGGAGTTACCAGCTAGTTATAGCTTGCAGAGTAAGCAAACTGAAGTGGCATTGGGCTGGCCATGTTTGTCGAAGGACCGATGGCCGGTGGAGTAGACGAGTCCTGGGGGTCTACTCCGAAGTACTATCGGCCGAATGTTCGGGCGTTTCCTGCTACGAAGTTACCATTTGGTTCGGTTGGTTCCAATCCTATACTCCTACACTCTTTCGAATATTGACTATGGTCCCGACCCAACTGAGCCGATCCGAACTTTTTTCGCATTTTGCAATAATATTTGGTTCAGCCAAGTGTCGGTCCGATCCGAACATTCGCACTTTGCACTTCAGAGTAGGCCCCCAGGAGTGGAGACCGCGTATCGACAAGCGTAGTGTGGGACGCCCCCCAGCTAGATGGACCGACGACCGACGGAGGACAGGGTGTTGTGGCCAAGTCTGGGAGAGGCCTATGCCAATGGACTGCAATAGGCTGAGTTGATTGAAACCCACCTAGTTATATGTGCATGCTGTGGTCTTCTGTAATTGAAGGTGCACACGTAAAAGAACCTTTTTTATTATTGTAATTTTCTATTGTATATGTGTATCCTTTGTTGGAGATCCTCAATAAATAAATAAATAAATAAAGATTGAGTAGGTTTTTAAGCCCAGTGGTAAGGCCTCGCCTCTCATGTACGATTGTAGTCTCAAATCTGGGCAGTGTTTTTTTTAAATTAATATATTTTTTTAAAGTTTATCGGAGTAGTTTATTGGACGTCACTGAAGGAAAACATCGTGAAGAAACCTGGGGGCCTACTCCGAAGTGCAAAGTGCGAATGTTCGGATCGGACCGACACATGGCCGAACCGAATATTATTGAAAAATGCGAAAAAAGTTCGGATCGGCTCAGTTGAGTCGGGACCATAGTCAATATTCGAAAGAGTATAGGAATGTAGGATCGGAACCGACCGAACCAAATAGTAACTTCGTAGCAGGAAACGACCGAACATTCGGCCGATACTACTTCGGAGTCCACCTGGACTTTAATAATGAATTCATTCTGAAATCGCCAACCCGCCTGGAGCAAGCGTAATGAACAAAGCTCATGCCATGGGACAATAATCAGTCTATAACGTTCCTACTGCTGGGACACAGGCCTCCTCTCTATTAGAGGGAGTGGGCCGTAATCCACCAAGCGGGCCCAGGTGTGGGTTGGTAGATGTCACTTGTCTTGAGAGCCGTAGTGATGAAATAAATTACACAAAGTAAAGCGCCTGTCAGGGTTCGAACCCACAACCTACAACTCGTGAGTCACGTTCGTTACCACTGGACAATAAAGAATATCCGCATTTTATATGAAGCGACATCCACCAACCCGCACTGGGCCCGCGTGGTGTGGATTACGGCCCACTCCCTCTCACAGAGAGGAGATCTACATAAATGTCCCAGCAGTGGGCACATTATAAGCTGATTATGCTTCTACTGTACTGTTCGCCAATTTTTGAGTCTGACCCGTTTTCAAACTTTTGGTTTATAATAATGATAATTCGTAACTATTGGTTTAATTTTTGTGGTCTCCACAGCACGAAGAGGTGTCAATGTGACCCACCTACAGTCTGACTGTGGCAATATTAGCTTCACCAAGAGGCTCTTATTAAGTTACAAGCTCCTCAAAGATCTACCTGAGTATTAGCTAATGTGGTTAGCTACGAAACGGGATGTCCAGTGTAGGAATCCCTGGAACATAAAGGGCTAAGGAAGGAACACGGGTGGGTTTTAGTCAGTAAGAGTCTGACACTCCCTTCCGCTCCACCCAGAGCGGGAGGGGTCATTTGATGATTTCGATTAGTCTCGGCTAGTGTCTTAACTGGCAACTTCTTACTTAAGTACTTTACTATAACTAAACTGATGTAGATAAAGGTGTAGGTACCAATTGTTGCGCCACTTCTTCTTCCCAGCGAAAGCAGTAAGAAATGGTGGCGTTTTGGGGGTCTGTCTTTTGTAATTTTGACACTCGAAAAGAGCTAATTTTCAGCCTAATTTGAACCTAAGATTAAGATTTTCAGCCTAAGATCTTTACTTTTCTTACTTGGAATAAGAAGATTTTATCGGTATGTCAAAAGTGCTGTGAGAGGGATTCAAGATAGTGTTGTTAACTTTTTACCTGACCTTGATGATTTTATTTTTTCTCTTTTATTTGCATGTGTAGCCAAACAGCACAAACTGTGCCTTTAATTTTTGTTATTGGTTTTGAACTGTCTTAATTGAAGAAATAAATGAACAATCAAAATAATGGCGTAAGTAGTAAGATTTCGATTTTGGGAAAATTAACACATTTAAATGCAAGAAAAATTCAAATAGAGAGAGATTGAAAACTTTTTGATATTTTTCATTATACCAATATCATTTTTTATACTTTATCTCTCCAATAGCAATAAAACTATGAACGGCTTCGTCCGTTTTGCATTTAATTCTTTCTACGTATCCAACAAAAAATATAGTACCTACAACGAGGGAAAAACGATTTCCATGACCGACTGTTCCTCCAAATTCCTCCAACAAGGTATAAAAGCTCTTATTGTAATTAACTCATTTCCATGTACAGACGCCAGCAGGTCAAGCTACCCGAAACTGTCAAATTTTCCCAATCAACTTTGAACCTTAATGCATTAGCGATAAAGTTGAAAATCTATTAAAGAAATTTGACAGATTGTAGTAGCTTGATGTGCTGGCGTCTGTACTTTGAACGAAGTAATAATCTACTGGCAATGTTTTTTTTTTCATTGTAAAGTTAACCCGTTCGCATGGGCGATTTTTTGACGCGACAATTTTTTATAGTGCATTGGATTGTCAACTCTCGATATTGAGCTGAGCATTGAAAATCCAACAGAGCACATTCCAGCACGTCAAAAAAAAACATGGTTGGCACTAAGCAGTGCGTTGAATATCGTTGAATATCCAGGACTCCGCATCAAAGTTGCGACAAACAAATACGCGACAAATTTTAGAGCGATAGCACGATATGTCAACCATCAGTGGAGCGACAGCACATCAGCTCGATGTATTCTACTGATTGTTTTCACGACAAACGATGGGACGACAAACGATGGGACGACGAAACTTTGTTCGACGAACGATAGCGGGACACAATTTTCGCTCGACAAACTAAAGAGCTACAAACGTTTATATATTTTGTTGTTAATAGCAGATTAAAAAGCGCGAAAAAAAGATGCGTTAAAAATCGCCCAGCAACCTGGGCTTAAACCTTTTTTCAAAGGGATTGCCAAGTTCCAGTAACTAGCGCATTTCTATGCAAAACATGTCATTTATTTCGATGTGATGGGAGTTTTAATGTGAATGTATGGCGTTTTCGCCATTTCTCAGGAAGCGTCTTCTAAGGAAGGAATGACAATAGAATTAAGAAACCATTTATACTTATAATCATACTTTTTGATTAATGTCATGTGGGTTTTCTACTTACTTCCATGATGTGATAGCAATTTACAAACATCATCATTTCAGCCGAAAAACATCCACAGCTGGACATAGGCCTCGACCCAAGCACCATAGCTTAAGCACTGTAATTTACATTAGCTCGTTTATAAAATAAGGCTTTACTGATTTTTAAAACCATCACTTGATGACTAACATAACTAACATCACTCACCGTATGCAGCTTAGTACCAGTATTTTACATGGAGCGACTGCCTATCTGACCTCCACAACCCAGCTACTGGGTAAGACGATACCCATTGGTAAGACTGGTTGTCACATTTTCGGGCTTCTAATCTACGTTCTGGGCTACCCGTAACGACCGTCATAGATCCACGAATGACAGCCGGGACCAACAGCTTAACGTGCTTTCTTAGGCACGGAGGGGTCTTGGTAGGTATGTAAAGATGGCCAACCATCCACGGAAAAACCGCTGCGAGCGTAGCTTACCCTGATCGATCGAGCCATGCAGCTGTTATTACTTAGCCACAAGCCCCTCGTAGTATAGATCTGTGATAATGATAGTGTAATATTTCCAAGGTCAAAATCAGAGTCAAGTCCATGTAAACACTCCCTCACTAAATGCTAATATCTTCCGCAATCTTAAATCTCCCTATCATACACAACCGAACTGAAACCGATTTGATTATCTTCCAGCCCCCGATGATAACCGGTGCTAAATATGTATTATTGTACACTTCATGCTAAGCCTTATCTTATCAACCACATTCGCAGTTGTTAACTGATTTTTATTTTATGTAATATTTGGATTATTTTATCGTTCGGCTTCCATATTTTTAGTGCACTATTGATTTCTGTGTGTCAGTGACATACCTAATATTAAAGTGTTGGTCGGATTCGGTCAACAAATCACGATACATGTTGTTATTGCCTGAATTTCATCGAGCTGTACTTATTACGTATTTTTCTTCTCTATCTATGGGGTAAGGGAAGGAGTATACAGGGTGGCAGGGACATCGACGCGCAAACTGTAACCATGGATTCAGCACATGATACTAGACCCCATAGCGTCGAAATTTTTCGTAAGTTATCAAAAAAAAAAATCTTCTGTTTCAAAAAGTGCAATACCTACGCAGTCAAAATGTATGGAACAGCAATATTTGTTTTAATCACTGACGAAAAATTTCGACGCTATGGGTTCTAGTATCATGTGCTGAATCCATGGATACAGTTTGCGCGTCGGTGTCCCTTTCACCCTGTATTGTGATATTGATGGTTTCTGATTCAATTTCGTAAGTGCCGAGAGTGTCCATTTGTCACGATCTCGGGCTCTCGGGCCACCTTCCGGATATTACTTATGTAGATAGATAATACAAATAGGTATTATTATTATGATAAAGTCCATCTCAATTTTATTTATAAACCATTTTATTTTTGTGTTGCTCTTTGACAGGATAAGTATTTATTATCTACATCGTAGCAATTTTCCGACAAGCCCCTTGCAGCTAATAGGCATATAAAAAAAGCGGGCGAGTTGGGACTAGGGATATCAGCATGGACGAAGCCGCATTTTTGGTGCGATTAGAAGTTTAGAATGAATCTGATCGTAAAATGAGCTCTGAGAACACTATCTCCTATTAATGTTTGTATTGACACCAAATTCATTAACATCACAACAACCACATTGCGTACAAAATATTTTAGACTATAATGAAAATAATACAATATGGGGAGCATCTGCAGCCGATCTAAAGAGTGAAAACCTGCAGTGCGATTCTGTAACCATCTCACCGTGAAAACTTAGGTGAAGTGAGCGTGGAGTGAGCTGTCATTCCAAATAATGCTAGGGATTGACACTACTGACAACTCACATCAAGCTCACTTCACTTGAGTTTTCACGGTGAGATTTTTACAGAATCGACCGGCTGTATCTCGTCAAACAGCGCGTTATTGATCTATTACCTAATATGTTATTGTATAGATATACACTATTATATGTATAAAGGGGCATCCTTTTACATGTGACGTTTACAATAATCTTATGAATATAGATAAAAATGAATTACTTCAGTACCGATAATAGATAGCGAAACTATGCGATAACTATGATAAAAATATATATTGTTAAAATATGTATTTTTATCATAGTTATCGCATATTTCGAGGGACTTTTGTTAAAAACGATAAAGGGGATTTTTTATTTAAATTTCTATACAGGTTTAGAATAATAAGGAATCTATTTTATTATATTCTTTGGGTTTTTCAATAACTGTCTGTCAATCTTGAAGCTTTGAAAGTCGTAACGGGTCATCAGAAGCCCGAAAGTCTGACAACCAGTCTTACCAAGGGGTGTCGTATAACTTCGTAACGTTTTTTTTTATTATTTATTTACGTTTGATGGCGAGAAGTGGTCTTCTACATGTACAATGTACCACTTTACATACATACCTACTACTTATAAATTATAAAAGAAAATACAAAAAGGATAAATAAAAGAAAGTCTAATTATATATAACTCTCTAGTGTACAATGTAGGTAGGTATTTACTTCTGTTTGCTATCCTGTATAATGTTTTTTTAATTTTGTCTTAAGTGATCCTTTACTAATTTTGACATTTTCTTTTAATAAATCTATTTAGTTACAGTCGTTCCATGTAAAATAATGGTATTCAGCTGCATCCAGTTAGACTGGAAGCCGACCCCAACATAGTTGGGAAAAGGCTAGGCAGATGATTGATTGGATATTTCAATAACAAGTGCTTTTGTCTAACCCTTCTTCCTTTAGAACAATACACTTTTTGTAATGAAAGCTTAAGTAAAAAAAAAAAAAACATTTCATTACTATTATTTGGTTAGACACACTAGCAGGTAATTAGCTGATGCGTGTGATAAATAAAATTCAATATCTATCAGATTAACGAAATGGAGTTATCAGTAAATAATGATTCAGGGTGAAATTGGAGTACTCGGAATGTACCTACGTAAGCAGTACACTTTGTCCAGCAATAACAAAGAATAAATCAATCGCCTTTTCAAGGAATTTACAAAAGCATAATCAGCCTATAAAGTTCCCACAGCTGGGACACAGGCCTGTGAGAGGGAATGGGCCGTAATGCACCAAGCGGACCCAGTGCGAGTTGGTAGATGTCACATGTCTTCGAATTTTTGGTCCTAGGACATGCCGGTTTAATTTTATTTATTTATTACTGTTTTATTATATGTATAGATTTAATATTTAAACGTGGCTAGAGATTATTATAATTTTTTAAATTGTTTTTATTTATCGCACCTCTAAAGACAAACCGTTACTAAACGAATTTTTTCATGAATTAAGTTACTAATGCCATCTTTCTTAAAATTACGTAAACTATACGATAAATTTGCTCCTGTGTAAAATTTTATATTTTCGTTTAGTAACGGTTTATCTTTAAAGGTGCGTTATGTTTTCGGGATTTCTTACATTGAAAAGGCGCCCGAGTGAATCTGCATCAGCATTTAAGGGGGCACCGTTAACTATCAAATGCCGATCCGTAAACCTCTCTGTGCAACGCCTGTTCAGTTAGGGCACATCCTTGGGGAGATTGTCTGGTCTACTAACGTACAGACACACGGAGAAAAGCTTATGATATATAATTTTTGAGGAGATTATCTTACCTGTTGAGCCATTGTTGAGGAGTATACCATTTACTTCATTGTCCCAATATCCTTTATACTGAAGTGTATCTAGGGACGACCACTGGGGGCACCGACTTAAGGATATAGCGAGGGGTGACTGCGAAGCCCTGAGACGGGATATTTGCTCGGCTGGAATCAAAAACAAAAAACAATTAGGAGCTGGTACTACTGTTACTGTTAGTCTGCATCACTCCCCTGCTGGTCAAAAGCCTTCTCCTATGACTTCTAGATCTCTTGATCTGGGGCTAAAATGGACCACTGGTCATTTATTTTCTTCAGCTCGCCCTGCCTTCTTCTACTGGATAGTAAGTAATTAAGAGTATATTGAATTTTTTTATGATAGCCTGGTAGGTTAAAAGACTTGCTAAGTGGGTCTAAAACAGATAATTGGATGGAGTGGGTAAGTGGGTGGAACTGAAAGTCTTCAGAAAAAGTTTCAACGTGTAGGTATTTTAGAATTCGTAAGGCACCTTATTTCTATGTAGCTACTTAAACTTAGAAATCAATTACTTACACCAAAAAAAAAAAACACTGTGAGGAAATCTCGACTTATGGAGAGAATTCGCTTATACGCATTGAGCTGGGCTTGGCAATCAATACTCGGTTCTTTCCCCAGGGTAACCTGATAGAAGTAGCTTTTGACTTCACTTGTGAATAAATTTTTCTTTCTTTGTTTTGTGTGGAAGCTACCTACCTACTCGTAAAAGGCCAAGAAACTTGTATAGGGCAGTATTTCTACGTTTTATTAGTTTTGGCATTTGTTATCCTAGACCCCGCCATACCTATTTGGCATCCAAATGCTCTAAATAAATAAAAAGAGTATCGTGCAAGACGATGCAAGTCATTAGTTGCTTCAATTTCATTGTGTGGCAAGAAACTGGAATCGTGTATATGCTATAGGTAGTATATATTTTAATTAAGAATTTAAGATAATTTTCAAGTTATGGAACAACAAACTGAATGTCATACACAACAAAGTTCAAATTCCATTGCAACCAAAAACTTGTCACCTAAAAACAAACAATGTTACCTCTTTAAAATATTACTTTAGACAAGAGAGCGAATATTATAGTGAATAGAAGTTTTGATATTGCACTGTTAATAATAACTTAAGTACTTTTGGAGTAAACACACCTTTTGTATGAAGGATTAATTAATCTTGACATTCATCATACTTAAGAATGATAAACAATGTGACGGATTGTTTACGAAATGTAGGGTGTTTAAACTATACAGCATATCCCGGCGTTAACACACACCACCAACCAGACACTCTCACAATTAGAATATTATGTTTTAATCATAATATCTACATTTATACTGATTTTTTACAATTAAGTATCTTTTTTGATCCCCTATGATTCTTTTGTTAATTTTTTCACATGTACATTATTATTATTTTAAGTATCTATATATAAAACATTGTTTATTTATTAAATTAGTTATGGTACTGATGGTGGGAGAAAATTGTGGTCACACTACAAATCTATGTCATACACGTTTATGGGTCTTAAAACTTTTGCTTTTGATTTAATTTAAGTTACTTTTAAATTTCATCTCGCAGTTCAACCTAGGAAGTTGTCGTCTGCTTAACAGGGCTTGCTGTGGATGCAGCTAGGGCTTAAAAACTTATAAAAACTAAGCGACTACACGCTAAGGGGACCTGGGTGGTACGGAAGTCAGCTTAGGGCGTCACTGGGAGAGGTCAGCAAAGGACAGGCTGTATCGGAATTATTTTTAAATCCTTGGTGAAATTAATTAAATAAGTACCACCTAACTTATTATAGGCGTGGTACAATTAAATATTTTTGAGCTTAGAAACTGTACATAGTTATAAGGTTCTAAGTCTGATTACGCCCAGGAAACACGTTTCATCGTTCATAAATTTTCAATAACATACGATATTATTCTCTGTATCATGGACATCCAAACTGAACTATCAATTTTTGAACAAAAAAGAAGAAAATAACAAGGTGCCGTTTAAGGAAAACCTTCTTAGTAAGATGAGTCATTACCAACAAGTCTAAAATATATTTCACAATCAAATTGTTAAAGGCTCCCGCAGATAGACGCGACGCGACGGTGCGGGTGCGACGCAATTCTGTTTGTACAATTTCCATTCAGTTTTCATATAAATTGTTCTACTAGAGGCGCGTCGCGCTGTCACGTGGCATAGTCGCGTCGTAAGTCATGTCGCGTTGTCGCATCGCACTGTCGCGTCGCACTGTCGCATAGCGCTGTCGCGTCGCGCTGTCGCGTCGCACCTGTCTGTAGGAGCCTTTATTCTGAGAGTTCGGATTTTTTCCTCAAGCGTCCCTGCCCACGCTCCTTTTATCTTAACAAGGGTTTGGTTTCCTAAAATAGTGTTGAAAGGTCAGACAACAGCTGTCCAAATATAGAGTGGATTTTGACACATTATTGTTATAAATTGGTGAAAATGGTAGATTTTCGTGACGGCCGTTATAATATGAAGGCCACCGCTCTTTTAGGCAACCGTAGCTTTACAGATGTAAAAATAGATAGATATAAACTTCAAGATAATTTTAGAGGTATAAGGAACAGGGTGTAAAGTTCACTCATCCTCCATAGAAAAGGGAGGATCCTCCGACCAGACGGGTGTTGTATCTGGTGGGCAACTGCCCGATGATTCATGTCGGGCGTTGTATTGTAAGTTGCGCGGTAAACTTTGCATGCGAGATTCAGGATTTTGCGTTACGTCAGTATGACGCGTTGTTCGCATGTGGCGTTGTAGATAGATTTTATATATTTTAGGACTTCATGAGACAAAGTGGCATACGAGAAGCTATATAGCTTCTCGTATGTCCCCAGGATACCATCTATCTCCTTGCTAAATTTTATCGAAATCTGTTCCGTGGTTTAGGCGTGAAAAGGTATTGATTCTGCAGGCTTCTCCGTACTTGACATAGAGACAAAAGCATTTAGTTAATTATGAATTCACAGTCTCGTATCAGCATAAACTATTAGCTTATTCCGCAGCAAGTTGAGAAGTTATCTAGTGTAAATGCACTTCCTTGTCTTGTTATTACGACACCCATGTGAACTAATTATCTTAATACACTTCAGCACTTAAGTTTACAGTTAGTTTAAAGTACCTCCTCTTCGCATCCTACGCCTCTCTGTCTGAATATTATCTTCAAGTAATCAGACTACCCTTTAAGTAGTCGTAATTGGCGATTACCTTCCTTGAGTGCGGCATTTACTTACCATTTACACGCTTTGAACTCTGTTCATTCCATTAACATGCGTCTCATTAACATCGTACATTACTATTACAATGTGAAAGGGTGTTCCTTTGATTGACCTTCTTTCATCACACAGAAACGGAACAACGTACCAACGTGATTTTTTGCATAGACATACCTAGTTTCATAATCATCTGCCTTGCGTTTTCCCGACTATTTTTGGGGTCGACTTCCAGTCTAACCGGATCCAGCTGAATACCAGTATTTTACGCGGAGTGACTACCTATCTGACCTCCACAACCAAGTTAATGGGTGGCACTGTACCTCATAGTAATACTTGTTGTCAGATTTTCACGCTTCTGATGACCCGTAATGATTGTCAAAGATTCAATTTAAGAATGGCACCCGGGACCAACAGCTTAACTTGCTTTCTGAGGCACGAAAGGGTGTCGGTATGTAAACATGGTTACCCATCCACGGACCAACCGCAGCAAGCGTAGCTTAACCTGATCAATCGACCCGTGCGGCTGATTACTTAGCCATGAGCGCCTTTTGCATACACGTAGTTTATGAACCGGAAATTGACATAAATGCTACTTTATATGCCGGTTCCCGTGGGACCATGGGGGCAAACTCGCGCGTTCAAGATAGAAATAAAAACACTTTTAACATTACCTTCTTTTCCTCCAGTTTCTTTAGGCTTCACAGTGACCACGCGCACGGGATTGAATCTCACTATCCTGTTCTCCATTACAAAAATAACCTTTATACAAAATACGTATTGAACTATAAACTTTAATACATGTAAAACAAACGTGCACAATATACGTTCGATTCCGGATTATGTGAGCAACGAAAACAATTTGATTTCAAATCGTACCAGGCGTGATTAGATAGTTCCTTATCATGTTTTTGACAGTCTGCCTGACAACGCTATTATGTAAATGTAGGATTAAAGATAGCTACAAAATCTTCTTTTATTGTTTTGAAGAAAATATAGGTACATGGATCTAAGAGGGGCCCGTGGCTAAATAATAACTGCCGCACAGGTCGATCGGTCAGGTTAAGCTACGCTTGCCGCGGTTGGTCTGTGGATGGGTGACCATCTTTACATACCGACACCCCTCCGTGCCTCGGAAAGCACGTTAAGCCGTTGGTCCCGGTTGTCATTCGTGGATCTTTGACAGTCGTTACGGGTAGTCACAAGCCTGAAAGTCTGACAACCTGTTAAGACAGGTTGTCAGACTTTCAGGCTTGCCAAGGGGTATCGTATTACCCAGTAACTGGGTTATGGAGGTCAGATAGGCAGTCGCTCCATGTAAAATACTGGTATTCAGCTGCATCCGGTTAGACTGGAAGCTGACCCCAACATAGTTGGGAAAAGGCTCGGCAGATGATGAATCTATGGATTCATGGCCCGCTTTCCTTTTTGTACCTAGGCGAAAGCACAATGGCTAAAAGATTGCTTGTTTCATTAACTGGAGCATAACTATAATAGTAAACATAATTCTCCTGCCCTTATTTCAATTTGCATGTATGACTAGCAATATGTTTCTAAGTTATACAGGTATGAGGAACAGAATATTAGTTCTCATCCTCCATAGAACAGGGACGGAACCCGACGATTGATGTCGGGGCATCGTATATATACTAATTGCGCAGTAAACTCTGCTTGCGCGATGCAGAATTTTACGTGACATCAGTGTGACGCGTAGTTCGCATGTGGCGATGTAGAAGCCGCAACAAAGTCTTGTCTCCACGAGTGGGATCACTACATCCGGCGGTCCTTCTGCTCTTAACCCCGCAATCATCTATGATAAAATTACTAACATAAATCAGGCACATTAACCCTCTAGAGTCCTATACCTAAGACTGGGCATACGCACCCTATTTTGACGGGAGGGGATGCCTTTTTTTTTCAGGATGGGAAATCATCAAATGACTCCTCCCGCTCTGGGTGGAGTAGAAGGGAGTGTCAGACTTACTGACTAAAACCCACCCGTGTTCCTTCCTTAGCCCTTTATGTTCCAGGGCAGCGGTAAACCCTTTCGGATGTTCCCGCTACCCGCTAGGGGATGCCTTAGGGGGACATAGTGACCTTATTGGCTTCGATCAATTAATAGTACTAGATTCCCGATAAGCGCTTCAAAAACGGCCCGAAAAATAAGACCACAAATACTTTTGTGGTCTTATTTCAAATTAGTATGTTTTTAACCTTATTACTTAGACTTTATGTTTCATTTTAGAATAAATGACTGAAAATTTAAAAATAGAATGATTTTATTTTCAAGCGATATTTTAAATATATTTTGCAATGGTTATTAAACTTTATGTTTAAGCACTAAGGTTTATAATAAACTGAAGTTGTTAATATTAATAAACTTTTTTCTAAGAAATGTGGATGTTTACGTGTGTGCAAACATGGCCACTTGAGTGACTGATTTTTGTTCCTGATCCTTAATCTAGTACTATTATTGATCGAAGCTTATTGGTGATGTTTTTTAGAAAGGTCAGGTGCGTAGTACTCGCAACCGGCTTGCGTGCACAGCCAGATGTATGAACGTAAACGAGGCATATAGAGAATCGTAGCATGTGGCGTTCTGTAGTTTTCGTCTACATGGAAAGAATGCGTAAGTTTACGTGTGTGTTTTTTATAATAATATAATAATAATATCCCTGGACATTTCACACAGCGCCATCTAGTCCCAAGCTAAGCAACCTAATGCTTGTGTTATGGTAACAAGATGGCTGATAAACTACTTATATACATTTTTTTTTTGTAAATACACCCATATTATAGATAGAAAAACACCCAGACTCAGAACAAATTTTATACATGTAGCACTTACAAATATTTGTTCTGTGTGGGAATCGAACCCGCGACACGCAGCGCAGCAGTCCGATCGCTCAGCCACTGCGCTAACCGTGTTGTCGTGTTGTTTTTGATGTCGTATTTACCCAACCTCGCTGGATAATCAGGCTATAAAGTTTCCCACTGCCGCACCACCACGTGGGCCCTGTGCAGATTGGTATAACCTCGCTACATCTTCACTACTACATGATAGAACACCATTCTACAAAAACGCGTCACATTGCTAGTTGTATGTCGTGCGTATTGTAACTGGTTCATTCAACTAGTTTCTATTAATTACTAAAATGGATTTGTCGATATAACGGAACGTGAACAAAAACGATAAGATTAGAATAGTGCGTGTGTGTATTCTGAAAATCTTTAGATTAACATACCTACATATCGGATGCTTTAAATCAAAACTTTTGTGGTGGAGAAAAATTTAATGCTGTTTAGACTAAAGCTCTAGTTAATTGTGCAAAGAATGAGTAAGTTTCAAAGCACGATTTAAGTACTTAGGACTTAGATCCTATATAGTCTCCGAAGTAGACCCTAGTCTAAGTCCTAAGCACACACAAGTATAATAAGATTCCCAACCTTCCCTTTTCTATGAAGGATGAGAGGGTTTTGTCAAGAGTAATAGGTATGATTCCACAAGTAACAAATTACATCTGGTATTCCAGATGTGTACATAACTTGTGGAGACATTTATTTACTTTACATTATTTACTTTTACCGTCCTATAATCAATATTCCTAGATTCAATGTGTCTTTTCTCAACTATGCTGGGGTCGGCTTCCAGTCTATCTGGATGCAGCTGAGTACCAGTATTTCACATGGATCGATTGCATATCTGACCTCCACAACCCAGTTACTGGGTAAAGCGTTCCCCTGGGTTAGACTAGTGGTCAGCCTTTTGGGCTTTTGATTACCCGTAGGTAACTAAGGTGGTCCTATAAGGTCCTAACTACAAATATTTTAAACTAGCTTTTGCCCGCGACTTCGTTCGCGTGGAATAGTGACTTCACCAATAGATGACACCGACTCTTGACCAATAGATGGCGCTGTATGTCCGGAATAAATTTTATTTTTTATTTTATTTTTTATTTTTTGTAATAAAAACTATCCTATGTCCATTCTCAAGTTCCAAACTATGTCTGTACCAAATTTCACACAAATCGGTTCAGTAGTTTAGGCGTGAAGCAAAGACAGACAGACAGACAGACAGACAGAGTTACTTTCGCATTTATAATATTAGTTTGGATTTATTACGCACAAATATTTTTTACGCATTTTCAATATCTATTTATTGACATTGGCAATAACACAATCTACCTGTCTGGTATTTCTTATCAGATAAGTTACTAAAGATTTAAGATTAGTGTTGTTATATAAGACGCACGAGGTTGGAGTAAACACAAAAGTGAGTGGATTCGATTTAATTTTTTCCACTAGCAACCGTGATTTTCGCTAAAAACTAAATAATGTTAAACGAACTGTAAGCAGCCCGTCACTTGCCCGAAAGAGAAAAAGGTTGAAAATTAAAGCAGTTGCATCGCTAAGTACAGATGCCACCACTAGCTACTACAATCTGTCAAATTTCTTTAATAGATTTTCAACTTTATCACTGAAGAATTAAGGTTCAAAGTTGATTGGAAAAGTTTGACTGTTTCAGATAGGTTGACTTACTGGCGAGTCTGTACCTAAACGCGGTTAAGTCCGGTAGGTTATTACCCATGTCATTTGTTTGCTAACGGTTTCCGTAGGGACAGATGGTGAATCTGACCCTCTCTCTGGTCTGTGGTGACTGATAAGAAACACTTTGGTGTAGGATATTGAGGCAGGCCTTTGACGAGAGGGCCTGGAATAAGTGAATGCCACTTATTCCAAGCCCTCTCGTTAGATGATGGAAAACTCAAAATGCTGAGAAGCCTATGTCAATCCTATTGAAATTAGTTGTAGTTGAATACGAAACGCTTTGAAAGCGATTGTCACTTTTCTAGGTCTTCAGGACTTCCAACAGCGATAATAGAAAAAGCTTAATTGTGATATTATAAAAAAAAAACACCTTCATAAGAGACGAGATGATGAAACACGTATTGCTCTCACGCCCATTCTACAGTTCAAGTTTCATAAAACAAGTTTACTCCTAAATAAATTACACATAATTTTTTATCCTTACGGAAAATTACTGTTCCTATACGTCACTATGCTACGCAAAGCTAACCTTCTAATCATACATTTAATTAGAACCACCCAGGATCTCTAATTATGCACCACAAGAACCGGTACGCTCACTGTCATTAGGTGTTCTAGTTATTAATCTACATATTTAATCAACTACCAGTTGTTTCCCTGCTAATGACAGTTCACGAACTACTGAATGCAACACATATGAAGAAGGTCAAAGACCACGTATTATGGCGAAAGACCGTCGAGCCGTGAGTACGGTAGGCTGCTTGTCAGTGGTAAAAAAACCAGTATAAGCTGGCCTCTTATTCTATTGAAACTCTTTACTACTCTAGGCCAGCTCAAGGTGATAGTTTTGACCCTGACGTGTGGTCTACTGTGCTGTTAAGTGTTCGAGCCTTCATTGATTTCTGAACCAACGTTACCGTACCTCTTTCGCAACAGAACAATGACTTAACAATTCATAGCAGTGCCAAGGGCCACCCTGATAAGGTATTGCCGAGTTTACCACACAAAGAAAACAATCTACCTACTGGCTTCCTTATCACCAGTCATTCAGTTGAAAAACTTCTAATTCTAGACATAGACCTCCATCAAACATCACCATCTAGTCTCCTCACATAAAGAAAAATGAAGAAGAAACCAAAAAAAAATGTAAAAAATAAAATAATTATGAATTACTCACGCGCAGACATCTTGGAGCTCCTCATTTTCACAACAATATTTGTCAACGTTTTCTCACAAAGTATCGTGAACTAAGATCTCCATCGGTAGGGTCGTCACGAGGTCATCTATCACACCGTTATCGATGGATTTACCTCGACACTATCTGAAAGATAACTAGTTCTTGGTTTGTTTCAGTTCCACTGCCACGTGTATTAGTAATAAGGCTTAAGGTTTGGTTTCATGGAGCACTTTTTGTGGCATCTTGGAGCAATTTCGTGTTTTGATTAAACCTGTCGTTTACTAACTTTCTTACTCTGGACTTTTTGTGCAAGTTGTAAACTTGCATTTTTGAATCGTGCGTAGCTCTTGCGATTCGTAACGCAGTAGGTAAATATAAAAGTAAAGGGATATTTAGAGGAGCTATGTGCAAAAACATGGAAATCGTGAGGAAACCGGCACGTCTTAGAACCAAAATCTCGAAGACATGTGACTTCTACCAACCCGCAGTGGGCCCACGTGGTATGTTATGGCCCACTCCCTCTCACCGAGAGGTAGCCTGTGTCCCAGCAGTGGGAACATTATAGACTGATAATGTGTGAAAGCGTGGCGTGCGATAGTAAAGGCTAAGACAAACAGTGGATAGTGATAAGAAAAATCAACTGATTTGCACAAAAAAATTAAACATCAAGTCAGTGTGGCAAGTTCAGAAAGAAATGGTTTGCTGAATAGTATTGGCCACGAGAAAAATAAAAGTATAGTTAGTTTTTAAATTGGAAGGGGCTTGTGGCTAAGTAATAACAGCCGCACGGGTCGATCGATCAGGTTAAGCTACGCTTGCCGCAGTTGGTCCGTGGATGGGTGACCATTTTCACAAATCAAGACCCCTCCGTGTCTCGGAAAGCACGTTAAGCCTTTGGTCCCGGCTGTCATTCGTGGATCTTTGACAGTTGTTATGGGTCGTCAGTAGCCCGAAAGTCTGACAACCAGTCTTACCAAGGGGTATCATATTACCCAGTCACTGGATTGTGGAGGTCAGATAGGCAGTCGCTCCATGTAAAATACTGGTATTCAGCTGCATCCGGCCAGACTAGAAGCCGACCCCATCAAAGTTGGGAAGAGGCTAGGCAGATGGATGAGTTTTTAAATTGGAAAAGGAGGCCCGGGAACCATGCAAGGATTAAGAAGCGGGGCATGGATTTTTTAATAATAATACATACGATGGAAGGAAGGAGGAATTAGTAGGAGGAAGGAGTAGAATAAAGTGTTTACCAAGAGTGGGATAGAAAAGGCTAACAAATAAAAAAATATGTTGAAGTTACCTGCACCGCACCTTAATAAAGTCTTCAAGTACGCCTTGTCCATCACCTGTGCTGTACGATGCAATTCCCATGAATGTTTAACACAATCGATATTGCCCACTCACATACTGATTGGTTTTGCTGTCTAACCAGTCTAAGAATACGGGATGTTTGAATTCACAGGCTAAAACTACTGTTGATCAGGTTGAAAAGTGGTGTTTGATAAAGCCGAAAACATAGGCTAGAATAGAAGTGAAAGGTTGTTTTTCTACAGAGTGACAGGGAAATTCGACGTGTTCCTTCCAGTGCGTGATAGTGTGACCCATTTGCAATAATTAAGCACCCCATAAAGCGTAGGCGAAAATTCATGGAATCCGAGAAAAACCGATTTTCATATTTTTTTGAAAATTTCCCAGAAATCGTCACTAAATATCACTTATCTCTAAATTCTCTAATTGAGTGGCTTTCATAGCTATTCCATTGGCCACCTAATACTTTAACACACCTATTGATGTAACCAAATTTTCTAAAATATCAAACAGTTAAAGTAAGAAGTTTATTAACTATTTTCAAAAATCATCTACGTACACGAATTTTGACACTAGTTATCTCAAAATTTTACTAAAACTCTAACCGTAAAAATTACGGAGAAGACATCTTCATTTAATTAGCTATGCAACGAGGTACATACAAACATTTCATAAATATTTAAAAGTGCCGATGAAACAGTCGATAATGTTGGCAATGGTCGAATTTGCAAATTATTGAAATATTTTAAAATGATGTGATAATCGAATCATTTAATTGGTTCCCTTTACCTCCTCACCACCCAAAAATCTTTTATTTATCATGTCATTAACCTGCAATATGGTAGACTCTTCACTCCATATTTGTTCGTCTAGAGAAAGATCAAGAAAAAGCATTGCCTTAATCTTTGACGATGGATTGTTGTTATTAGTAGAAAAGAGTTCGCTGCTGCCAACTTTACGCCTAAGACAACTTTTTACAAAGTAATGGTCCAACCCAATCAATTAAGTTAATCTATCGCAATTCACAGCTGGACCTTGACCTTTCCCGAGCTGCTTGCATGACATAAAATGATGTGCTTCACAAGCCCCTTAAGAAATAATGAATGTGGTTGCTGTTGGTTAATTAGAGCATCTTAACTCGTCTGGTACTGCCAGTGCACGTTTTAGTAAACAGTTATTTCTTTTACAGAAGTCTCAAAGTTTATGTTTATTATAGAATTAAGAGTTTGTACGTGCACAGCAGCTTAATCACACGCGAAATAAGCGACAAGACAGTGATCAGTGATTATCTTATCAACTACGAGTAATACTAACCACTCGAAAGTGGCGTCTCAGCTTGCCACCTGGTTGCGACGATCTAACTTCATGATGTAAAAATAATTTTTGGGTGGTGAGGAGGTAAAGGGATAACATAAACCAATTAAATAATTCGATTATCACATCATTTTAAAATATTTCAACAATTTGCAAATTCGACCATTTGCCAACATTATCGACTGTTTCATCGGCAATTTTAAATATTTATGAAATTTTTGTACCTCGTTGCATAGCTAATTAAATGAAGATGTCTTCTCCGTAATTTTTACGGTTAGAGTTTTAGTAAAATTTTGAGATAACTGGTGTCAAAATTCGTGTACGTAGATGATTTTTGAAAATAGTTAATAAACTTCTTACTTTAACTGTTTGATATTTTAGAAAATTTGGTTACATCAATAGGTGTGTTAAAGTATTAGGTAGCCAATGGAATAGCTATGAAAGCCACTCAATTAGAGAATTTAGAGATAAGTGATATTTAGTGACGATTTCTGGGAAATTAAAAAAAAAACATGAAGATCGGTTTTTCTCGGATTCCATGAATTTTCGCCTAGGCTTTATTTGGTGCTTAATTGTTGCAAACGGGTCACACTATCACGCCCTGGAAGGAACACGTCGAGTTTCCCTGTCACCCTGTATAGACAGGTATTTCAATATTATAAAAAAAATAGTTATTTTTACTTTTTAAATAACGAAAATTTCTGTTTAAAAAGCTGTGCAAAAACGGGGCCCCGTCAGGAACAAAGTTACTTAAGTGATACTTGCACTCACACACACTCGTATATAAGAGAAAGAGAGAGCGAGAGAGAGAGAAAGTTAATTAATACCAGTTTTTAATACAGAGCCAACTGGTATGTATAAGGTTTTTGATTAAGCATCTTCAAAAACCATCAAAACATCACACATGACGAAAAAAAATAAAATTTTCGCAGCCGCCGTCTTGGGTTTTCATTTTCATCCTCAAAAACCAACTGCAAACGCAAGCAGCGTTAAAAAAACAAAAACAAAAACCAACATCTTTGATTCTTATGTTTTATTTTACAAGATTTTACTACGACAAGTTACTACAGAAGTGTAAAAAAAACATTGTTCATAAAGAAAACAGACACAAATTGCCTGACCAACAGCAAATAAGTAAGTAATAGGCATACTTTTCTTCTTACGTCTGATTCGGAGGTCAGATAATCAATTAATATGAACACGATATTGTGATTCTCTCAATTTTTACCAATTATGTGTGATGCCTCGGGGGAGACCTCTTAATAGTCTCCTCAGGAATGTGGCCTAGCCAGCGTTGTAAAGCTGAGAGAGAGAACTGCACCCCAATTGCGTAACATACTTTCTATCAGAATCCGAAGGTTTTGGAAGATTATTCCCAATCCATTGCTTATATGCTTGAAAAAATCGTCTGCTCAACAACGTAAATAACGCAATGAATGTTGTTGAACTGTCAAAATGAAACGCATTTCAATTGTTTGTGTGTTACGCCCCTCTCCATGTCACAGCTAAAAATTCCACATTCTCCGGTCTTATCCACGAAGGCCGGGTGCCTTGTCTCGATTTGTTGAACACAGGCTGGAGCTAAACCTGGCCTATTTAAAAAAATAAACTTTTCTATCGTTCAGTGGTTGAGTGACGCGGAAGTTTATCTGTTTTGCTTCAGCATTTTCGTTCATTAACTTTCGGGCTTCGTCCCACAATTCCTGTAAATGATAATAGGTACAATAGGGCGCCGATCATCCGAACTAATTAGGGGACACGGGTGTTCGGAAACCCGATTTATTCGAATAATCGAACTGTATGAAAAACTGTTCCAATAAAACGATGTAGGTAAGTATGCAGTAGTAGTAGTTTTAAATGATTAAATATGTAGTACCAAAAATAGATATTTATGCAAAAATGGAGAGAGGAGTTAAGCCACATAAAACTAGATTTAACAGCTGAAGAAATGGTCGTAGAGATTCAGCGCAATACTAAAAAATGATACGGAGGACTTCCCCGACCAGGGTACATTTTCTTTCGCTGGCATTTTAAGTTTGGGCCCAACTTTGTATAAAACGTAGCTAGTCCCCTCTAACATCATAATTTCATTTCATTTGCATTATAATATAATTTAATGACTCCTAGTAGTTCGACTAAGCGGTCGTAACCGACGTTCCAATAATCGACACTACTGTGTATGAAATAGGTCCAAAATGAGTCGCTCAAGTGGCCACGTTTACACACACGTAAACATCTACATTTCTTAGAAAAAAGTTTAATAATATTAACAACTTCAGTTTATTATAATATAAACTTTAATGCTTAAACATAAAGTTTAATTACCATTGCAAAATATATTTAAAATGTCGCTTGAAAATAAAATCATTCTATTTTTAAAATTTCAGTCATTTATTCTAAAATGAAACTTAAAGTCTAAGTAATAAGGTTAAAAACATACTAATTTGAAATAAGACCACAAAAGTATTTGTGATCTTATTTTTCGGGCCGTTTTTGAAGCGCTTATCGGGAATCTAGTACTATTATTGATCGAAGGGTTTATGAAAGTGATATCAGCTTTGGATAAGGATATTTAAAATATGACTGTGGGTTATTTTAAAAATGATGTTAAATAAATATATAAAAGAAGCAAGCACCTTTTCAGGTTTAAAATGTTTGTCATTTTGTTGCCATTTAATAATATAGAATTTAAAGATAACTGGGCTACTGAGAATTTCGTAATTAAAAAGCCCAATAAAATTTCACCAGAGTACCGTTCTCCGAATGGACCAAGCATAGAAAACAAACTTAAAATGAATGATTTCTCTTGTGTCGTTGTGTCTTTAAAAGATCGCTTTTAGCGATAAGACCGCCCATTGTGTCCGTGCCTTGTACTTATGTATATTCCGTAATATTTATAGCATAATAAAGATGATTCTATTCTATTCTCTTTTCAGGGATTCCCACAATCAAGAGATCAATCAAGAATAGAATCTAATCAATAGATTAGAATTGTGGGCAACCCATTAAAAAAAAATCTTAAGAAAGAAGACTTACTATCAGTTTGTTACAGTGCGTCATCCAATCTTATCAGTAGATACTCGTATCATTTTTTTGAACAAGATAAAGAATTTTTTTTTGTCTTTTCTAATATTATAAGGAGGTAAAATTTAGGGGGAATTACCTGTCGGATTCTTTAAAAAAAAAAAACGTTGCCCACACTAGGAATTACTCCTGTATCGTGGGTGCGTTCACAAACATTTAAACTCACATACACAAACAGCCAGACCCGGAACAACTACGTGTAGGCCATACAAATATTTGTTCCGTGCGGGAATCGAACCCGCGGCACGCAGCGCAGCAGTAGATCGCTCAGCCACTGCGCCAACCGTGTCGTCATTTGAAAATATATTTTTGCATTTTGATAGCTCAATTTTTTAGAAGAGCTATTTAACATCACGCTATGAAGAGCCAAGCAAAAAGAAAAAAAAGTCAGAAAGAAGCGCTAAGTGTAAACAAAGTGATACCGCTGGCAGGCGATGCGATGCGACGAGGTGGGCGGGGAAACAAGAAATTTCACGAGGACAAAGTCACGGCACAACCTAGTATAGGTACAAGAAAAAATTTTACTTTTATGGAATAAATTAACTGTCCTCTTGACTAGAATATTATTTTAAACTAGCTTCTGCCCGCGGCTTCGCCCGCGTGGATGTCGGAAATTATCCCACGGGAACGTGCTAACAGGATAAAATGTATGTGCTTCCCCAGAATGCCATCTATCTCGCGGGCCCTTTGTGGCTAATAACAATAGAAAACCAATTGTGTCTCATTAGTGGTGATTAAGAGGGAACCTATATGATATCTTTACCTAAGTACCTACCTAATTAAAAAAAAAACTCAATAACAGAAAATTAAATAGGTACCTACCTAAATAAACCTATTTCTGATGATAACTAATCTAAACTCAATAAATAAGCAAAATCCCTAAAAATTTAATCCATTCACACGAATATAAGAAACATCATATTAACAAAGTAATGTGGGTAGATTTATTTATTTTTATGATATCCGTAAAATCCGGATAATCCGGATTGGACCAAAAATCCGTTCTATTCGCCAGTGTGTGGGAGGACACACTTTAAAAAGCTGTTGCGGCTTTTCAGCCTTTGTAACACGAGGATGTTATCGTGCAAAGGGTGTCGTGTGAAACTAGAGGGTGGAATACCTAGAGATTAAGAAAACACACACGAACGAAGGTGAATATAAAGCTTGTAAAACCACGTATAATCCTAAAGTTCTCACGCGGTTGCCATATAGACGACGTTTGCCATCAGGGCTCTAATTCTATATGGTAATTACTATTTCCTACGTAATCTTAACACGTGCAAACCACATCAATATCTCGGCTTGTAGAAACCCCTGTAATGGCAAGGAATCGAAATGTCAACCGTACGGACAACATGAAACAAACCACTCCAACTTCGCGATCATGTCGCGCGATTTCGTTCATTGTGTCATAGAGAATAGCAGATGATGTGATTAACTAAGACACTGAGGTGGTTTCGAAGCAAAAATCATTAACTGGTCATAGTGAATTAGGGCCCTGAAATGCTTTGGAATTGTCTGATAGTAGAAAATGTCACTAAAAATCATATCAAAAGAAACCATTCAACAAACATACATTTTAGAAACGTGCAAATTTGTCCGGATACATCAAGAATTTTATTCAAAACGTGAAGACATTCAGACACAAGTACTAAGACTAAGACTAAGTAATGTCCATTAGACTAAACTTACAAAGTTCTCGACTAAAAATGCACTCTACAAGTAGGGACTTTTAGAGTGCATTTTTAGTCGAGAACTTGGTAAGTTTAGTCTAATGGACATTACTTAGGGATGTAATGTCCATTAAATCATATAATAAACTGCACCAATAAAAAAAGAAGAGAAAATATTAACATAATTATTATTTAAAAAAACTAAGACAGTTTTTGCTTAATAAAAGCTACTACTCTGTAACTGAATATCTAAGTGATAAACTCATACAGTCATAACTTAAGTACTCGAGACTTTAAATTTTATTTATCTATTAATTATTATTACATCTCTCAATATACACCTATTTATAATATCTACATCATTATTGTAATTATAGTAGTTTGATAAGTAATGTTATAAAATTAACAATTAATGCTTCCTCTCTCATAGTTCACTTATTTTGCTGTGCCCGACAGGGTCCATAAATGATCTAATTATAAGTTTACCACCTAAGAACACCTACATGTGGAATGCAATAAAAGTATTGAGTATGTGTATGAACGTTTATCGGATTATGGTAAATAATCCCTAGTTATCGAAATACTCTTACAAACATAATTTCATGGACAGGTCTGCTCAGTACGTAATAATGGTAGGTATAACAGATGAGGATATATGTAAATCTGAACTAGCTTTTGAACGCGACTTCGTCCGCGTGGAATTTGTTGTTTCGCCGACCCATAGTCTACCCGCGCTGTTACTTCGTTTCGCTAAGCGTTCATCAAAACTTTCTTTTTGCTCGTCTTCTAAAAATTGCAGCGTGATGCTAAATAGCGTATAACTTTCCATAAGAATTGGGTTATAAAATGCAAAAATAACTTTTCAAATCCGACGGGTAGTTCCAGAGATTAGGTGGTTCAAACAAACACGCTCTTCAGCTTTATTATTAGTTATGGTGTTAGGTGGAGGCTTAGCCAAACAAGGGGGGCTCGTAGGAAGACCCATTTAGGAAATACATATTTAAATTGAAGACCCTAAGGTTCACAATTTTTTAATTTCATGGTTTTGTTTGGAAGAAAAAAGGGGAGACCTTTGCCCAGCAGCGGGACACAAAATAGGCAAAAAAAAAAAATGTTTTTGAAGTTTTGTCAAGAATTTCCAAAATTTTAGCTTTTAACACACTGACTACATAGAAATTTGACGAAGGAGTCAAGCTTGTATCAAAAATGGGGAGGAGGCGTAGGTATCTGATCAAAATTTGTAATACAAAAACTAATAATAATGTTTGGTTTCATTTAATTCCATTTTCCCCTAAATTATATTGTATATTTTTTTAATTCATAAAGCTTTGTATTACATGTAGCATACCGTTATAATAACCAATAACTACGTAACATTTTTAAAGCATTTGAACTCCTTGATCCATTTTAATTATTTTTTTAGTCAGTTAATGTTTAGATTATTGAGTTTTTTTCTCGTTCCTGTTACTTCTATCTTCTCCATAATATTATTAATTAATTTATATAAAAATTGTGAACCTTTAGGCACTGGTTTATTTTTATAATATATTTTTTTTTGTAGTTGAGGGGCCCGTAGCTAAATAATAACAGCCGCACAGGTCGATCAGTCAGGTTAAGCTACGCTTGCCGCGGTTGGTCTGTGGATGGGTGACCATCTTTACATACCGAGACCCCTCCGTGCCTCGGAAAGCACGTTAAGCCGTTGGTCCCGGCTGTCATTCGTGGATGTTTGACAGTTACGGGTAGTCAGAAGCCCGAAAGTCTGACAACCAGTCTTATCAAGGGGTATCGTATTACCTAGTAACTGGGTTGTGGAGGTCAGATAGGCAGTCGCTCCATGTAAAATACTGGTATTCAGCTGCATCCGGTTAGACTGGAAGCCGACCCCAACATAGTTGGGAAAAGGCTAGGCAGATGATGATGATGATATTTTTTTGTAGTTTTTCAAGGTTTTCCAAAATTTTAGCTTCTACATTACATCTTCTTCTTACATTACTTTTACATGTGTCTGAGGTATTTTTTTGTATGTTTTTGGTGTATGATGCATGCTTGGTTTAAATTTTTCAAACGGGTCTAAATGGGTCTACTTAAGAACCCCTCTTGTTTGACTAACCCTCCGCTTAACACGCTGTAGATAATCTGTTCATGTATCAGAATAATCTGCTCCATCAAGATTATAACATTACTTACCTTCTGTTCCAAACCTACCTTATGTTTATGCATGTTAGGATAAACCCCATATTAAATTTTATCTCACGTCTTGCAACAATTTCATGAGGTTCTAATTAATTTTGTGATTAAAATCCAACCACAGATAAAAACAGATTTAGGACCTTGTGCGAGCGTTCTTTCCGGCTAGATTCCATTGAAAAAAGCTTTAACACAATAAAAACTCTGTGACAAAACTTAATGTTATTTAATTAATAGAATAGACCTGCCTCGTTGGTCTAGTGGTTGCAAGCGCTACTGCTGAGTATGAGTTCGATACCCAGGTCAGGCAACGTGTTATTGGGTTTTTTAATCAGGATTTTCTCAGTAGCATCTCGAAGTCTGAATTATATGGGACTTAACATAACTGGCAAAATGTGGGTGTTTTACGTATAGGTATCCCTCTGCTTAACCCTTCGGGAAATATTGCACAGATGTGATGTTATTGTTGCGCGCCACAATTAATGCCTGGTACATGGTGACATTAGTTACCACTTGCGCCATCTAGTATCAAATAGCAGACCTAATTTACCACTAGCGCCATCTAGTATCGAGTAACAGAACTAATAGATCCTTCTAGAAATTTCGATACTAGAACTATCGACATCTTTTCAGTCGGGGCCGGTATGTACTCGAACATTCTTGGTGGTTTTACAATAGAAGGTTCTGGAACTACCTGCGGCACTATATAAGGCCGGGATTAGCCACCGTCAGACTTGGATGATCGCTTTCGATGTTTTTGCTTGTATCGTTGGATACAAGCGAATACATCGAAAGCGATCTTCAAGTGCGACTTAAGAGCAATTTTGTTTTATATAATTACTGTGTTTGAGTTGTTATTAGTGTTGTTTAATTAAAGCGTAATTTTTGGTAAAGTATATCGGCAGTTTTTACTGTCACGAACCCGAAGCTCGTAACATTATGTTACACTCGAATAGTATATTTTGTAATTTATATATTGGGACTTGATGCGTTACTTAATAAATAAATACAAAATTAAACTGTGTCCAGCAGTGATGAGATGAATGGCCAGAGAGAATACGCTTCCCTAACATGATAGCCGCATTTTTTTTTTCGTCACACAAATATGCTCTTATATTATAACTTGATTTATTGTCATTATACCACAGAATATCCAGTAATGCACAAAGAGGAATTTCAACACAAAATGGCCACTAATGCCACCATGAATCACTGTCATACGGTAACGACCCTCGTGAATTAATAAATCAATCTGCTAATTCAAAACCAATACTGAAAGCCACAAAATTCTATGGAAAATGCATTTCATATTACTAAAATTCATATTACTATTGAAAATTTTGGAGTTGAGAAGTGATGATACTTGATTAGCTATTGATAGGATACCTTCAAATTGTTTTTAGTAACAGACTGAGAGGCCGAATCTGGGAGCAGTTATAAGTAGAATTTAGGTATTCCGGTTCTGGTGGCTCTGGTGATGGACCTGGGGACCGGGGGGAATCATCATGGTTAGAAGATTGGCCAGCTGGGCTCTGCGTTACTGAATGCCAACTGTTGCCAGTACGCCCGACTTTTATTATGATCTGGGCCTGCTCGGGGAGGCTCTTCTCATGCACCCTAGTAACAGCAACAGGCTAATCTTTTTACAACGACATGAGAGCGTGAATCATTTTGTCATCGAATCCATCTCGCAATGAAAAGAACGCAGAAAAAACACAATTTTACAGCAGTCTTTTATGACAACGTGTATTAATTAGGTTATAGTCTTTAGCAGAATTTAAGCTATATTCACAGCGAATAATACCAATCCTTTCTCGAAAGAGTAAGTAATAAAATACTGCTGTAAAACTTTGTTTTTTGTCCGTTCTTTTCAATGCGAGAATAAAAAATTACCCACACTCTCATGTTGTAAAAAGATTAGCTTGTTACGCTTGAGAAAAGCCTCGCCGGGTGGCATCCAGATCATTGTAAAATACCCGGCGCACTCTGGTAACAGCTGGCATCGCAGAGTCCAGGTGGCCAATTTTCTCACCACGATTATTTCCCCAAGACCATCACCAAAAGCACTATTCAGAGCCACCACAACTGGAACACCTAAATTCCACCAACAGCTACTTGACCTCTCAGCCTGTTACTAAAGCTGTTTTAAGCAGCTGGTATCTAATTTATTTGGATTTTAATCAAGCTGCGTGTTTGTTATATTATGCGAATGTGTCTGGTGTTCTGTGAGAGAATGTATGCAAGGGAGTCTACTGTTCCATGTTAGTTTTAAGTTATATTATTGTCAACTTAACTATTGTCCTCTATGTTAATTAATGTAATTGATGTTGTACCGTTTTAATTAACTATAAATAAATAAATATAATAAAGGTCTCTATCTACACGTTCATCTAGAGCCTTCCGGGATCAGGGACGGTAAATATATGTACCCGTAACATGGTATAAATAACATGAAGAGTGTGCAAGGTCGGCCCAAACCTAGGAAGATCCTGACCAGCTTTGAGCAACTCACGGGAGAAGTTCGATAGATAAAATTCAGTGAAATCTTACCCTGGTAATATGTAGAGTCCTTGCTCTAATAAGCCAAATAACAGCCTCGATGCAAGGTGGGTAAGTCATAGATCCTTGATAGACAGCGTACTCTTTGAAAGGAGGGTTGAAATAGCTGAGAGAGTTCCTGTTTATAGTTCCGTTCCGCAAGCCTTGTTTCTTAGCCGCGACGAAAATATCCTTCACGCCTTGGTGTGTGTGGTTTCCATACTGAAATAAAAGTTTTTTGAGAATACTTACTTATTATTTTTTTGTTTGCCTATATTGTGTCCCACTGCTGGGCAAAAGCCTCCCCTTTTTCCTTCCCTGCCTGCCTTGTGCGATGTCTGGCCATGTTGACCTTGCAAACGTTATCAGATCGTCACCTCGATGGAGAATACTTAATAGGTACTTGCTTTAAAATTCAATGAGTATACAAGTCGATGTGATTATTACATTCCCATTCAGTGCAAGATTGGTATTCAAAATACCTCAAGCGTTGACTAATAAGACACAAATTAATCATCTTTTGTCATAAGACTCCCGGAAGTCCCGTTGCTTTGTAGATCACAAAATTAAATGATGTACTCAGTTTTAATATGTACAGGATGAAATTGAATAGGTGCGGTAAATTTATACATCTAATTCAGCATGGAATCTCGTATCATGCTGCATCAAAGTCAAACTCTGTCTTTTTATAGACTAGTCTTATCATAATTAAAGGCTGATTTGTCAATCGAGGGATAATTTATATTTGTGGAATAAAATTGACGTCTGGTAGTTTTTGTACGGAAGCCAAAAAATTAAAAATTATTTCTCGGATAAAATTATCTGGCGTTGGAAAAATTAGCCCTAACTCTTACAAAAGTTATTTTTGTAAACAAAACGGACATTTAAAAAAAAAAAACGATTTTACCTAAAAACTAGGTACAAATCGGCAATTTCATACTTTAACCCCTAATATTAATCATGTCATTTGAAACGGAGCGTCATGTAAAGGGAAAAAACACTTTTTCACAATAAATTAAATTCCCTGTTCAAAAATCAAATCCCGACGCGTAATGTCGTAAAAAATTATGAAAATAATTACTATAATATTTTTTGAGACTTTTTGGTACCTACCGCTTCAGGTCGTTCTCTTTTAAAAAAATGTCATTAAGGAAAGGGATGCGCATAAGGGTAAGCGATTTGATAACGTCGTCACATGCTCTTTTTTTCGTAGGAACAGTCAAAATTTAGATAAATGACCGCTACATCGACGCGTTGCCAACTTGCTCGATGTTGTGAACTCTGCTTATCGGACGCGCGCTAAAATACTTTTCACACCACCTACTCGAAAATGTCAAATTATATGTCAAGCAACCTTAACCTAAAGTGAGTCATTAGTGGCCGGGGGCACAGCCGGTCAATAATGTTGTACTGGATTTCATTATGACCCGCTGGTCAATAATGTGATTTGAATTTGGAATCTCACATGCTCAGCTAAATTGGCAGTATAGTACTAACAAACACCACGTACCAAATAAAAACTTAACTTTATCTTTGCACAACTGGACTAATGTCTCAAATGTTACCATTAACTTCAATTAATATGTAAGTGCATATAACTAACTAGTTCTAAATGTGTTATTCTTACTGTTTGTTTATTTAATAAATACTTTGTTTGTCGTACTATGGCTATTATTTTCTCACAGTAGGTGTAAAAAGTAGAGTATCGGAGGATACTCTACTTTTTACACCTACTTTCTGGGCTAAAGGTGTCTTTGCCTTGGGCTAGCTTGAATCCCTCGCTGCATTCAGGATTCTTCCTCGCTTCGCTCGTGAGTTAAATCCCGAATCCTTCATTGCGCTCGAGATTCAATATGACGCCCGTGACATAAGACACAACTTTAGCCCCTCGGTGCATAATATACTATTGATTTTCTTATTTGTTTTGATAGATTAGGTATGTTTTTTTTTTACCGATGATTCGTGTTTACTTGAAGGCAATAACTTAGTTTGCACTATCTAAGACGACAATTACATGTCATTCAAGAATGTAGATTTGGGAAATGACAATTTATAATGATTATGTAACAGTTCCAGAACACTACTTCGAGTTGGCGCCAGTTTTCGATTTCATCATGCATGTCATCACTTTTTTAAACTTATTATTATGTCAAGCATAGTAATATTCTCAGGCAAATACGGTCTTATGGTAGTCGACGACATTCAAATAAACGCTTATGTTAAACGTAGGCTAAAATCGTGAAATATTCTGGAATACTGGGAAACTGAAACTAGTTAAACGAAGCACGCAATTACATACCTATTGTTCAATCGTAGAAAATTCATTGCGTCTAGAGTATGTTATCTGATATTTTTTTCTAAACGCTTAAGAATCCGATTACATGCTCCTAAGAACTCTCGGGAAATGGTTAGCAAAATTCTGGTATCAAATTAAATAAATGTGCTGCGGAAAATATAATTTACCAAATGGAGGAAGCTCATTTTATAGTTTTGCCGAGTCTGTTGTATTTTCAAATGGAAGACGCGTACCCATACTGACGAGGTACTGATTAAAAGAAAGACAATGCCTGAAATTGGCGTCTTTTTTTTTCTCGCCGCCATCTTTCCAAACTTTTTTTTTTCTGGTACAGAATAGTTAGTAGTAGCTTTGTAGGCAATTTTTGACTCGTAGGTGCAAGGTTAGTGTTAAGTTACCACAAAATTGATAGCCGCTAAATGTTTTTGGACATTTGAATATTCGGTCCCTTCCATACTAAAATCGGCATTGATTTGTCCTTTTGAAGATAAATATAATTTGAAAGGCCTTTTTTGGCTGGTCTGAATAAGTACGACAAAGACTGTTGCTGTTTTCTAGACATCAAAACTTAAAAAATAAAAATAAATATCAATGCAAAAAGTTCAAGTATAAATCTGAATCATTACTGGTATTATACAAATTCAGAGCATCTATGAGGTCTGCCGCGAAAGCGCCTCGACTATCCGTCTTACTTAGTTTTGACTCATTCACCATTTTATACAAAGCTTATCCATTACTCAACGGTATGTGAAAGTTATGTCAGGTCAATACCCTTTCGCAACAACCGTTTGACAATGTGTGGGATAATATTTTCACTTCGTTAGGTACTATGATTTTCAATTTGCGACTGCCTGAAGGGTAGAAGATAAAATAATAAAACGCTGAACAATCTTGAAAGGAAATAGTCTCCTATTTTTTTTCAAGTTTGTTGGGTACCTACAGAATGTTTTGTTGTGAAATCTAAATTACCGTTACATTATTTTATTTATTTATTAAAACTTCATGCACATGTAAAAATAATAAGCAAAGACGGACTTAATACCTGAGGCATTTTTTACCAGCCGATCGATTCTGTAAAAATGTCACTGTAAAATGTTAGGTGAAGTGAGCTTAGAGTGAGCTGTCAATAGTGTCAATCCCTAGCATTAGTTGGAATAACAGCTCACTTCACCTAAGTTTTCACGGTGAGATATTGGTTAGAATTCTACTGCAGTCAACCTTAACATTATTTTATAACATTAGATTATTTTATGTTGTGAAGTTGATAGCGAGTTTTTCAACTCTAAAAGCTTAAAAAGACGTTAAAATAACATGGGGATGGGGCTTGAACTTACGACCTCTAGCGCTTAAGACCTACAACCTAGTCGCTAAGTAGGTTAGATTTTCCAAATTAATCAAATTGGATGGCATCAAAAGAATGTTTTAGCGAGATACTAGCACTTTAACGTTCACTTGGATAAGTAATTAATATACTTTTTGGACTAGAATCTGACTAACATGGACTTTAATTTATCTCAGTAGGTAGGTATCACGATTCTTGAACTTTTAACTAAGCAACTTGAGTGTCACTGAAAATGATAAGGTATCTTTTACGACACTCTAAATCCTTTACTAATTATCAAATAAAATCATGTTTCAAAAAGCACTAACCTTTTACACCCACTGACTGCCAGAAAAACACAACGTGATCTTTTTCAAAGTTTTACAATCCAATTAAAAAGTCTACGGCATAGACACGGACAGATGTCAAGGCATCAGGTTAATAAAGCGGTCAGGTGCGAGTCGTACTCGCACACGAAGGCTTTCATACCACAAAACAAATGGACACCCCCTTTATTTTTTTACTTTAATTTTATTTAATTAATCGTTGTTATGGCGGCAATAGAAATACACACTATGTGAAAATTTCACCTGTCTACCTTTTTTTTTTTTTATTGACAATGGGCTCACTCTTGACCTCAATCCAGCCCAGAGGCAGGGATGAGATCTACGGTGGAACGAGCTTGCCCAGAAGAAGCCTATTCACTCTCGCCTTGAAGAGATTCGGGTTGTATGAACTCGGGAATGCAGACGCAGGCAGACGGTTCCACTCCTTAGCTGTGTGCATCAGAAAAGATGACGAGAAGCGCTTAGTGCGTATATATGGTATATTAACCAAATAGGGGTGGTATCCCGCAGTGCGTCTGGATACTATATATTACCTAATACGATTCATGCGATACAGCCCGCTAACGGACTGGCGGACGGACGGATGGATGGATGGACTGACGGATGGACTGCGGAGGCATAGTAATAGAGTCCCGTTGGAACCTTTTTGGGTATGAAACCCTTACGCAAGTCAGATAAACGAAGGAAGAAGAGACGTTTCATTTAGATAAGCAATGATTGTCACAATGTTTGGTGTTGTTCAATTAAATAAAAAAGTATAATGAAGAGTTACTGAAAGCCTCTTCCGGAGTCAAAACTTTTTCAAATACTTAATCGCTTTTAAAACTTTTTTACTTAAGGCCCAGATAGCGGTGACGAGGTGACCTGCCGGCTGGTTTATTCTGTTAGAATCTCACCGTGACAAGCTAGGTGAAGTGATCTGTCATTTCATCAGCAGTGCAATTCTATAACCATCTCACCGTGATAACTTAGGTGAAGTGAGCGTGAAGGGAACTGTCATTCCAAATAATGCTAGGGATTGACACTACTGACAACTCACATCAAGCTCACTTCACTTGAGTTTTCACGGTGAGATTTTTACAGAATCGACCGGCTGATGCTAGGGATTGACACTATTGACAACTCACTTCACATCAAGCTCACTCCATCTTAGTTTTCACGGTGAGATTTTTACAATAGAACGGCTGGACGCGTACCACAAGGGTTGGCTCGAGGTGGCAAAAGAGTTCCTGGAAGAACTTGGGGAAGCCTTTTTTAGAAGTGGGACAGTATAAGCTAAACAAAAAAAAAAACGCTTTTAGAAGATTGACAGCTGACTCACGCCCAAAATAATGAAAATCTTGCCACAAAAGACAATATTTCCAAAGGAAAGTTTCTCACATTCTAAGTAGATCTAATAGGATTTTCAATTTAAATCTATTGTGACCTCTTATGTCAAGGATGGCTGTATAGGCTTCCTATACAGCCATCCATCTACCTAGTCATTTTCCAAATATTTTTGGGGTCGGCTTCCAGTCTAACCAGATGCAGCTGAATCCCAAAATTTTACATGGAGCGACTGCCTTTTTTTTTTTTTCTCGCTGAGAAATGCTTTATGCATCCCCGTCTCGCGGGGGACCGAGACTGGGTATGTGGGACTCCCTGTCGGAAGGACAGTATATCCACTAAAACTCAGCGGTGTTCCTACAAACGCCGTAATGGGAGGGCTATGGGAAATCGTATACTTCCACGGCCCTCCCGGCGCACGCCCGCCAAGATGGTATGGCGGGCCCCACATGCCCCCCGCATTGGGGGAGCTACGGCCGCAGAGGATAGGGAGAGCGGCAACGAAACACCGACACTCCTCTTCCCCTGCGGCCCCGCCGCGTCCGCCATCATACGGTGGCGGCCCCGTCAAGGCCGCGGAAGGAGGGAGAGCCTCTCCCGCCGCGGCCTCTATCCTCAGCCGCAATGTCTCCCTCACGGGGGACATCGCGGCCCGCCTCAGGTAGGTCACGATGTCGCGGAAGCGGCACCGCAACCTACCCGTGGGCCGCTACGTCGGGCTAAACCGCACAGCCCGGACGAGCGGCCCCCGCTGGGGTTCCTCTTAGCTTCACCGTGGCCCAGCTCGCCACGGCTACTGAGCCCCCCCGCCTCGACAATGCGGGAACCCACCGGGGGGGGGGGGATGGAGCGACTGCCTAACTGACCTTCACAACCCGGTTACAAGGCTGGTTGTCAGAGCTTCAGCTTCTAACGACCCGTATGAACTTTCGTATCTACGAATGATAGCTGGGACCAATGGCGTAATGTGCTCTCCGAGGCGTCACGAAGGGTCTTGGTATGTAAAGATGGTCACCCATCCACAGACTGACCCTGGCAAGCGTAGCCTTACCTGGTCGATCGACCCGTGCGACTGTTATAACTTAGTGAGGCTGAAGGCTAATTCGCTTCAGTTCGAACCACGAATGTTCGCAAAACAAAGCGAAGCAAATTCTTGCGTCGAGAAGTCGTTTTAATGCTTTATTGTCTGTTCTCTAAACACTTAGCATCAGAAACTAACAAACATATTTTTGCTCCATTTCTGATATAAAAATACGATTTTCCACAGAAATTCAGTGCTTACAATAAGCGAAAATATTTTCAGTCACGTAGACTATTAAAACTTACAAGAATCTCTCACAAATGTCAACAAGTAGGTTTTGAGGGTTTTCTAAGAGAAAAGGCTTTCGAGAAATTCGGGAGCACTTACCAATGTAACTTATTTTCTTTTAACCGCACATTTATCTTGGGAGTAGTTTTTACAAGTAAAAGAACAATATTTTTCTAATTCTCCTGCGAATTTTATACGGTGAACTATCTGTTTAATTAATAAGGAACATGTTTGAAGGAATGTTTTGAGTATGAATGTGGATACTCAAAACATCAAACATACTCTGTCTTCAAAGCAAAAGTGAACAGGCATCTCTGGGCACGTTCGTTCCATCATAGACTCATCCATCGCTTTCCATTGTAATTGAGGTCTAGAGCAGGCCCTTTCAGCAATCAAAAAAAATATAGTCATAAGAAGGCCCTTTTGATCTGGCTCCTACTTTCCGGGGTGCAGCTGTACCTGTGACGGACCTCGGCCTTGAGCTTCTTAGCATGAAATTGACAGCAAATCTCAATTTCGGCGAAAATATTAGGTCTAAAGCACAAACGGCGGTCAAAAAGCTGGGCATCCTGAACAAGGTTGAGCGGTACTTCACACCGGGACAGCTTTTAACCCCTTACAAAGCACAAGTCCGGTCGTGTATGGAGTACTGCAGTCACCTATGGGATGGCTCAGCTAAATACTAACTCGCCACTTTAGACTCAGTGGAGCGCAGAGCTAAGAGACTCATTGGCAATAAAAAGCTGGTGGAGACAAAGCTTCACAGTTTGGCTCACCGGCGAAGTGTTGCCTGTCTGTCCGTCTTCTACAGACTGTACTTCGGGGAGTGTGCTCAAGAGCTACATGAGCTCATCCCCGTCTTTACCTTTCTACCATCGAGAGTCCAGATGCACTGCGGGATACCACCCCTATTTGGTTAATATACCATATTTACGCAATAAGCGCTTCTCGTTATCTTTTCGTTCCACCGTAGATCTCATCCCTGCCTCTGGGCTGGATTGAGGTCAAGAGTGAGCCCATTGTCAATAAAAAAAACTTGAGAGGTGTCAAGGGACACTCGGATGGAACGAAGTTCACAGACAGACAGAGAAACATGCGACGCCGCACAGCTTACAATAGCTTACTATAGCAAAAAGTGTCGTGACAACTTTTCGTAAGAATTTTTTCCGTCTAGCCCCCTTTCACAACGCGCGATAAGGAACTTCGTTCCAAAACTTCGTTCCAAAACTTCGTTCCAAAAAAAATCTTCTATAAATCAATTTACGTTGTTGAGCAGATAATTTATTATGTAGCTCTGCGACGACGTAGCTGCGTAGCGGATAATGTACGCATCGGCTACGGGCGTAGCACTCGTAGCGATTATGTCGTGACAACTTTTCGTAAGAATTTTTTCCGTCTAGCCCCCTTTCACAACGCGCGATAAGGAACTTCGTTCCAAAAAAGAACCAGAACAGAGTAGGGAAAGACCAAAGAAAGGATGGATGTATTGAGTGAAAGATGACATGGCAGGAAAGGAGGTAGATAATACTGAGATAACGGCCAATAAAAATAAAGTATGAAAGGAGAAGACATGCCGCGCCGACCCCAAATAAATTGTGATATGTACCAACGAATAGATATCAGAAGGCCAATTCTAGTAATTTAAAATTGCGAGAATTGGCGCAGCAATCTAGTCGCAGTCTCATGTCGGCGACAAACAAATGTCAAAAACTTGTCAAAATGTAGGCAAATTAGAAGTATTTTTTGACAGATTGAGACTGAGGTCAGCACCCTAATTGCGTAACACACGATCAATCAGAATCAGTTTCATTTTGACAGTTCAACAACATTCATTGCGTTATTTACGTGCTGAGCAGACAAATTTTTCGAACTTTTGAGCAATGGATTAACAATTTGCTTCAAAATGATTCAGATTCCGATTGATCGTGTGTTCGCAATTAGGGTGCAGACTGTGAACGTTCTTAAAATTACGAGGATTGCCCCTCTGAGGTCATCGGAAAACCTGAGTCTAGAGATGCCGATGCATTCTACCAGTTTCTATGTAAGTACAGACGCCAGCACATCAAGCTACTACAATCTGTCAAATTAGTATAATAGATTTTCAACTTTATTGCCAAAGTATAAGGTTCAAGGTTGATTGGGAAAATTTGACAGTTTCGGGTAGCTTGACCTGCTGGCGTCTGTACATAATAAAGAGTATTCTATTATATTCTATTATTTAAGGGCAGGAGGATCAAAATGATACCGGTCTGTCTTGACCTTGACATTTTACTGATACTTTAATACTTTATTATTACTAAACGCGGCGTAAATCCTTATACAGTTATTTACCTTGTGGAATCACTGTTGCGAAGTGTGCACGCGATTAAGAATTTGTATTAGTTTTCTTCTTGTTTTGAAATGGTTGAATGAGTAAAGAACAAAGAAACTATGTACATTGTTCTATTGGAAAATTCCATGAAAATCTCGACAGGAATATTTTCAATTTGTTAACTAGTAAATATCCTAATTGGCAAAAGAAAAAATACGTGTACAATATTTTTTGATAATCTAACTGACGGACTAATTAGTTTTTTTTAGGAAAATAGCCTATTAGAGAGGCCAATACCTAGCAGTGGAGTGCTGTAGGCTGAAGAAAAAGTTCGTGAGGAAACTGGCATGTCCTAGAACGGAAAATTCGAAAAGATGTGACATCTACCAACCCGCACTTGGCCCAAATGGTGGATTGCGGTCCACTCCCTCTTACCGAGAGAAGGCTTGAGTAGAAACATTATAGGCTGATTATGTGTATGTGTGTTAATTGTGATGGGAGGGGCCCGTGGCTAAATAATAACAGCCGCACATGTCTATCGGTCAGGTTAAGCTACGCTTGCCGCGGATCTGTGGATGGGTGACCATCTTTACATACCGAGACCCCTCCGTGCCTCGGAAACCATGTTAAGCCGTTGGTCCCGGCTGTCTTTCGTAGATCTTTGACAGTCGTTACGGGTAGTCAGAAGCCCGAAAGTCTGACAACCAGTCTTACCGGAGTATCGTATTACCCAGTAACTGGGTTGTGGAGGTCAGATAGGCAATCGCTCCATGTAAAATACTGGTATTCAGCTGCATCCGGTTAGACTGGAAGCCGACCCCAACATAGTTGGGAAAAGGCTAGGCAGATGATGATGTGAGATGTGAGATTGCATTGTATAAACTCAATTGCTTAGAATTGTATAATTGCATAGCACACGTGTGAGCACTATGTACTTTCTATAAAGCTACCATTTACTGGGTACGTCTTTCATTGACTTGAATGTGCCCTGGCAGCTGTGAGTATGTCATGCTCACTCAAATGTCTCGCTGGTGGTGGCGTGTGTGTTGGATCATTAAGTTCCCTCCAAAATGGTTGAGCTGAATGGTGCTGATCCATACGTCATGTTCGTGAACGGGCGCCGCCAGTAGGGACTGGTCATCTCTTAGCTGCCTCGGCTTATTTTAATTTTTAATTTCTGAATTGTTTTTGTTTTTTTATAACGGACGCTTTTAACGTGCACGTTCTACATCGTTCTCACATGCTTAATTTCAACACGAATGATGTAATCAAATATTTTGTAACAACTTTATGATTTAAAAGAGTGTCCATGGAGTTTCTTGCCCGTTCTTCTCCATAGGTACCTACGCTTTGGAATGGGCAACTAGCTTCATCTTTCTGACTGACCGACCCTTTGACAATTCAAAAGTACCTGTAATTGGTTTAGTTGAATTAAATGATTTGAGTTTGAGTTTGAGTTGAGTTTGTGTATGTATGTTTAATACGGAATTATCCTTTAGATTGTGGGAAAAACTTACACTATACATATTCGCGATAGCCAGGATTCCCTGTGGGTCACTAGAAGACGAGTCCAAAGCTTGGTCCATGTCCTTATACTCAGCTGACACGTAGTACAGCTGGGTTTCCAAAGGGTAGTATAGAGAACCCACAGTATGTTCTGCGGGCAGATGGACTACCAGGGAATGGAAGAGGTACCGACGACTGTGAGCTACTCCGCCATATATTAGAGGACGCTGCTCGCTTTTCCATTCACCGAAGAGGATCACTGAAATGGAAACCAATTATGTATTCCTTTGTGGGATGTTATTTGTACGGGATAATGTTACTTAGTGGTTGTCATGGTAAGTTAACTTTATAGATTCGTTTACTGAAGATGGTGACTACCACAAAAGAGATGCATGCTTGTTCAGCCTTACTAGAGTGAAAAAGTAGTCACCCAACAAAAGGAAATATTTAACTTGATCCTCTTAAAACTTATTGACCTTTATAATGATGGACATTTTTATAAATTATAGAACCTATAATAACTTTTCCGTTTTACGATGTATAATTGAGCCTCTTTTTTTTAACTTTCTGGCTTTTTCTTAAGTTGGTCGCAGTATAGTTACTGCGACAAGGTCTAGGGTATCCTAGACCTTGTCGCAAACCTAGAACTAGGGTTTGGCTCCCGGGACGTCTCGTGTCTTGAAGTTCCGGGACTTTTCGTAATTTTAGTTGTCTCGAGTCCCGGGACTTTCGGGTCGAGACTCGACACGAGACAAGATAGTCGAAATTGTTAGATTAGATACTAGAATTACTAGATAATAGTAAAGTTATTAAGAATTAGTATGATTTTTAATTAAGTTCGTTTTATAACTATAAGATTTAACTGCATAAAAGTGAATCTTGTGAGTGATTAAAAGAAATAAACCAAGCAGTTATTTAGACTGGAATTCCCAAACTTCAGTTAGAAATGTGACCAAAAGCGCGCGAGCCGAGCGAGTGGAGTTAACGGTGCCGCGGCGAGCGCTTCATCCAAGTTGATCGCAGTTACTTGGCTATTTAGTATTTTTAGGACCCCAAAATAGGAATTATTTGAGGTTCAAAAAAAGAGGCCGCGCCATTTTTATATTAGTGGAGTGTTAAATAATATGTTTAGGAAAGCAACATGGTAATTATTTGCGGTTCAATTAAATACACGTCCTCAATATAGCCTGTCTGCTAAACCATTATTGTTCCACCTCCATATGAATGAACTTCCTGACAAAATTTCAAAGTTCTTGACGTCCACAGGTCCTCCAAACTAGATTAAGTCTTGTATCCAGCCTCATATCAAAACGAGATTCACTGCAAAAGCAAACACAACGCCAGTCGTCTTCCTCACAATTTCCGTGTTCGCGAGCCCATTGTAAACGGGTCCTACTATTGCGGGGTGCTATAAGTGGAACTCTCAGCGGCCTCGCTGAAGTGGGTCTCGGGAACGCAGACCCACTTCACGTAACCGATTTCGGGTGGTTTGTTCACTTATCAGCAAGCCTGAAGAGCTGTGAGGCCTCGTAGCCACATCATGGCGGTTATGGTACGATTCCGGCGAGCAGTATTTTGAATGTACCGGTCCTGTCTGCTGGTGGTGATGCGAGATCGTCCTTCATGTCGCTCGGCCACGCTACCCGTGATGCGATAGCGTGTTCAGAGGCGGCTGACGCTCTGTGTAGTGCCAAGAGAGACAGCCACAGTACGTTGCCTGGAACCATGCAGCTTGCAACATTCCAACGGCGCTCATCATCTCTTCTCCTGTCAAATGATGTCGTCGCCCCATGCAATTTTTGTCAGTTCCGATGCAAAAATTGTAATGGTTTTGTAAAAACGCTGTTATACACTTTTTATAGGAATCCCGATTGACAGTTGATTTTCCATTTTGATTGAAAATTAAAAACAAAAATTATTCAAATAGTGAAATTAACTAAAGATAATCAATAACGATCCAAAAAAGGTGAAATAATAATCCTCAATTGCGGCGATACTCTAAAACGTACTTGATCCCTAGACACTTTTGATGTGTGTATATACGAGTACTGGAATGTCAAAAGATCCATCGTTCAACATTTCAATCAAAGAAACAGTACGTGAATGACGACAGCCAGAAAACCTCAAAAATTTTAAAACGATTTCTCACAAATAAAAAGTATTAAAATTCAAGTTCTCGTTCCGGAAATAAGATATGGCGACAGTTTCCGCACAGGAAATATAAAAGGTGTAATCCGTTTATGCAAACAACTTTCAACTCAGAGAGCGGGAAGGAATTGTGTCTACAATAGCGCGCACTTCGAATAACCAACGAACGGAACGCTTTTAAGAATATTATAATATCACAATTTTAGTCGTAAGAGTAGGTATAAAGTTGTTTAATTTAATTAATTATTTTTGATTGATTATAATATCTATAATAGACTCGTTCTAGCATTGAAATGACGATGAAATGAATATCATTATGTAATTTTTTGGGACAATATTTTAAAACTAGTTGGCGAATATTTTATATATTTCAACTTTTTTTTGTTAACCTCGGTACATTGTGTCCCACTGCTGGGCAAAAGCCTCCCCTTTTTTCTTCAGAACCTCTCTGTACTATACGATCACTGGCCACTGGCCATGTTGGCCCTGTAAATGTTATCACATCGTCGCATCACCCTCGCCATGGTCTAAATCGACGGCGATGTCAAATATATACGATAAAAATATTTGCGATGCACAACAATCGTACAGACCTATTTGTAATTACACTTACGTAAGAGAACTAGTCAGTCTGACCTTTACACCTAAATTAATTTTTAACTTTGTATCAAGTTACACTACATCTAGCGGAATTATTTATTACATCGGAACCTTCTCTATACTAATAAAAAAGGTAAAATTTGTGAGGTTGTATAAAGGGTCCTAATCCGATTCTGAAGATTCTTTTACTAATGGGAAGTAACAGTATTGCCGAGTATCATAGAATATATTTCATGTTGAAACAAGAAATTTCACGTGAATGAAGTCGCGGGCAGAGCCTTTTCTTACATAAAATTCAGAATATTTCTAACAATAAAATCCTTCCCATTTCTTGATTCGCGGCCGTAACAAATATGTATTTACAGAATTATAATCATTAAAGTCATCAACACAACTCTCTAAGATCAAGTATTCCTACTGAATGACTATTTCATGAAATCTTGTCATTTTAGGATTATGCTAACTTAAAGTTGTTGATTCTAATGATTATAATTCTGTAAATACATATTCGTTACGGCCGCGAATCATATTTTAATCAACGTACAACTTAGTACTGACCAGCAAATTGAAAAAAACGTAAGAAAGTTTGAATTTCGCGGGCTACCTTGGAGCATCCACCTTAAGTAACCCATTTAAAATAATAAGAACATTATGCAGTAAAGTTGAAAAAATCTTGATTTATATATCGATAAATTTGCACCCCATCCCTTGGCTAGTCTTCCGTCCTCCTCTTCTGTCCGTTGACCTTGGGTTTGTATGCGAAGAATTTTGGTGAAAAATAAGAAAAAGTTTTTATGGCTTTTGCGGTTATTTATTCAAAGGAGAAATAATTATTTCAGCTCTATTTAGAGGGTGTTCAAAGTTGGACCACGATGTGGTGCGATTTATTGAATGATTTGTTATTTAAGATCTGTAAAAATTATTGAAATGTTTTAGCGATTAATTTATCTTTGGAAAAATGATCTGAAATTATACTTTCGACATGGAACGGGTAAGTTTTTTTTTTTTTGTGATTGATTAACCATGGGTAGTATTTTTTCTTTTTTAATTATGTAAAACGAAGGGCCGCTGGATGCGAGAAGCTCTGAACCGTACGACATGGCGGTACCAAGGGAAGGCGTAGTCTAGCAGTAGACAGCGGTGGATTTCGGCTGAAATGATGATCATGAAATTAAAAACTGTCTAATTCCAAATCACATGCATATCTAAGTAGGTATTTTCAAACGCGCTTCTGTCTGAAAAATAGATACGACTTATCTTCTAAATTGAACTCCGAATTACCTACAAATCTCTATTCATCTAAACCTCGATTATAAAAAAAAAAAAAAAATATATGTTTACATTGAAATAAAGGAGATAATAATCCATTTATTTTCAGATAACAAATATCCATTGGGGTAGTAACAGTAGGCCAATGTGTGTGTGCGTGTGTGTGTGAGGGGGTGTGTGTGTCTATAATTTATTAGCTTCTGCTCGCGACTTTGTCCGCGTGAAATTTCTCGCCTGACCGCTTCGATCAATAATATTGATCGAAGCCTGACCGCGTTATAACGCTTAGGTCGCATTCTACCAAACTTTTATACACGTAGAATAAGTTTTATACTGAGAAGAGATTTTGAATTTTTGACAGTTTTTTCATACTAGAACTGTCAGATGTTAATTTTATTCCGAGGATAAAAGTTATCTGACTTTGGTAAAATCAGCCCTTGGCGTTCTTTCTTACTTTATTTCTTTTTGCTCGGCTTCTAAGGATCCAAGCATGAGCCCGCGTCCTAAACAACTGTCGCGTGAATACGCGATCGTCGCGTGCATAATGTCACTTTTTGTTCGGTGAAACTTAACGTGTGTTCGCGCCGACAGAGGACGCTTTCCAGTTTTCCGAACAAAAAGTGACAGCTGCACGCAACGATCGCTTTTAAATAGGACGCGGCCTTACAATTTTGGTTCGTAATTAATAACTGTGTTTATATAACCACACCTTGTTAATTACACTATACAGCCTACAGCAAGTTTTGCAATGTTGACTCTTGGAGTTACATAGTAACTAGGCTGTGAGCTCGAGGCGGGATAAGGCACGCCATAATAGAGGTAGGAAAATGCTACAAGTACCCAAGCAAGTTCCTGCATTAATTATCATGTTCTAGCGAATCATGGTAGCCTAATTTGCAAAGGGCATTAGGAAACTAAATTATGTGCCATATTTAATACTGCTTAGGATAAGGGCTTGTGGCTAAGTAATAACAGCCGCACGGGTCGATCGATCAAGTTAAGCTTGCCGCGGTTGGTCCGTCGATGGGTGACCATCTTTACATACCGAAAACCCCCGTGCCTCGGAGAGCACGTTAATCCATTGGTCCCGGCTGTCATTCACGGATTTCAGAGAGTCGTTATGGGCTGAAAGAGAAGCCCGAAATTCTGAGGGCAACATTCACTAACCGCACTTTGAATTTACTTTGGTAAGTAAAGTAAGCGTCTCATACGAATGTGAACTATATTTGCATAAGATTAAGGTTCAGATTCGTATGAAACGTTTGCTTTACAAAGCAATGTAAAGCTTAGTGTGATCTGTGAATCTTGCCTTGAAACTGGTTGTCAAGACTTTAGGACTTCTTACCAAGGAGTATCGTATTATACAGGTCAGCTAAAACTGGAAATGTATAACTTAATGTGTAGCCGTGTGTACGTTTTCCAATCCGTATCTGAACAATATTATTCTTATCTCAGGATCTCAGAAAGGGTGGAGAAAGCAATTTTCTAATCTAGGCTTAGTAATAGGGATCCGTTCCTCAGTAGGGTAAAACGATCAAAAAAATAATAATGATATTTAGGGGTAAAAAAATTATTATTATATTTAGTCCGCCAGTTAGATTATCGAAAAATAATGGACACGTATTTTTTTCTTTTGTCGATCAAACAAAAAATGACAAAGATAAAGCGCGTCATTTGGGAGTGACGTCACTTGCTTGCAAGAGTGTCGCAAGCAAGTGACGTCACGCGGAACTTTAACGGGCGATATCTTCATCATTTCTTATATAATTGACAAAAGAAAAAATACGGGTTCAATATTTTTTGATAACCTAACCGACGGACTAATTAGATTTTTTTTAGGAAAATAGCCTTATTGTCTCAATGGCACCCTAAACTGCTATCAAGAGTTAGAGGTAGAGAAGAGTTTTTTTTTGTTTTGTTAGAACGGCAGTCCATGCATTATTGTGTGCTGGTTATAAAAACCAGCACCTTAATTGCGTAACACTTCCAACCACAATCTGTATAATTTTGAAGGATATTGCTAATCCATTGCTTTATATGTTCAAAAAATATGTTTGCTCAACAACGTAAATAATGCAATGAATGTTGTTAAACTGTCAAAATGTAAGCCATTCCTACTTTTATTGCGTTACGCAACTACCCCGAGGTAGAAGCTGGCCCAGTTCAACCGTACGTAAAATACGCACATTGACGTGGAGTTGCGGACACCAACCAGTATTACCTATTACCTAGGCCAGTTCAAGGTTAAAGTGTTACTATACTATACTCCATTTATAATAGCATTAGAAAAAAGAGGCTCGTAGAAGCAGGAATGCAAAACATTTTATTTCAAAGTTATGATTAAACAATTTTAAGGGAGATGCATAAATTCTAATTTTCTTGCGTTTTTTGCAATTTGCAGGTCAGTGTAAGGTTGTATCTTAATAAAAATAATTATGATGCGCAACAATAAGAAATATGTAGGCAATAATACAATTTTAACCTTAAAAATCATCAATACATCCCTTTAAATTAGAATTGCTCCGAATTCGCCTGATTTCGCGGGCTACTGCAGCGCATCACCCTTAATTAAAATTGTTTTAACAAATATGGACGTATGATATAAACAAATTAAAAATAATATTTTAAAATTATGCTTTATTTATAGTAACGTCTTCATCACACATTACAAACTTACAACAAAATGAATGAATGAAACAACCGATCACAATGATGATTTAAAAATTAGGATTAATGGAAATAATAATCATGTTTTTAAAATATTTTATTTTAAATAACAACTTACAACACAACGTTGGTGACATTTCTTCGTCTTCATCATCTAATTTAGTCACTATCATCTGATGATGAAGATGAAGAAGTTTCACCAACGTTAATTTGTAAATTCGGTAGAATTATAGTGAAACGAATAACGTTCCAGGTATTGTTCACCCCTGCTTCTTTTAGGTTTTTAGCATTGACACTGTAATTTTAAATTGGAGTTAAATAATATAAATAAATGAAAGCCACATAATTTCATAAGATAAATAGTTAAAATGGTTACAAGTAAGTGTGCCAGCTGCTGTAAAAATAGATCATAATAAATTCGGCGTCTATCGTAATGTAACAATGTTTATTGTACTTTTGTTACAAAGTGTGCAATAAAAATAACCTTTTTTAACTTATTTCTAATGCTATTGTAAATGGACTATAGATAAATAGATGCGGAACCAACTTTGTTTTCCGTCGTTCATCAGGGTCATCGCCTTCGCTTCCACGTCGTGGTTGTGGAACATTAGCGGCCTCGCTCCTCTTGGTTTAATAAGTCCAGCAATAGGCAAGTCCACAGGAGATTGGGACTTCGCGCCACAATCTGGGAATGCTTTTGCCCATTTTTCCTGATCTATGGGTAAAAAAATGCACCTGTAGATATTTTAAAAACAAAATTGTCGTTTTTCTCTCGTGATGGCCCGGGGTAGCACAAGTTATTTGTGAGAGAAAAATAAACTTTCAAGCTTAAAGCATATTTACAGGGACTTTTGAATTGTCAAGGTGTCGTTCAGATAGTCAGAAAGTTGCCTGTTCCAAAACATAGATCTCTATGTAAAAGAACTGGCTAGGAACTCCAAGGACACTCATTTAAATCATGTTTTAAAATCTTGGGTACGTTATTATTCATTCATTTGTTTTTATTAATTATTTTCTCCTTCCCCTTTTTAATCCATACCAAGGTTGTCTTTAAAAGATCGCTCTTAGGGATAAGACCGCCCATTGTGTCACCCTTTGTAATAAATTCTATATTTATATCGGTACCATAAATGGTGTACATATTAAATATATTAAAGAGTATTCTATTCTATTACTATTCTAGTAATAATTATGGAAATTACAGCGAAAATGAATACGGAGTTCTTGACAGCTCATGGACATAATTATTGTATGTTTCATGAAAGCATAAAATAATATTTTACTACAGTGAAAAGGCTTACAAAATAAAATCAATACTGAAAATATTTTCCCAACCATTTCTTATTTCTAAAGTTCCGAGACAGACATCAAGCCAAACATGACTCATTATGCCAAGTTCAAAGAAAAAAGAAACATAACAAAAGTTAATTAGGTTTGTTTTTCACCGTGTTGAAGTATTTCAAGTTCTGAGGTTCTGGGTTTTAAACGGAAATGTGCTAAACCGTGTCCCAGTGAATCAGAATGATGAGAAAAGCAAAGGAATGCTAAAGAATTCCTTAGAAATATTGGCTGCAGTGCAGTAGAAGCATTCGTAAAAGCAATTTGCCTCGTGATATGGCTGGAATTCTTGAAAAGGCCTTTATATTCCTAGTTAATGAAACACGTGTAGATACGTGTATTCCTGCTTTACGAGGAGTCTAGATTGAATACTTCAAAAGGTAAATTTAAATAGTAAAGTTTTTTATTTTATTGTCTGTTTATACGTGTGTAGGTACATAAATGGAAAATAAATAATATAATAATAATAATAATATCCCTGGACATTTCACACAGCGCCATCTAGTCCCAAGCTAAGCAACCTAATGCTTGTGTTATGGTAACAAGATGGCTGATAAACTACTCATATACATTTTTTTTTTTTTTGTAAATACATACATATTATAGATAGAAAAACACCCAGACTCGGAACAAATACATGTAGGTCATACAAATATTTGTTCCGTGCGGGAATTGAACCCGCGACACGCAGCGCAGCAGTCAATCGCTTAACCACTGCGCCAACCGTGCCGTCAAAAATCAATATTTCAAATTAATTATTTTAATTAATTCATTCTTTGGTTAAAATTAAATTAAAGTGATTACTTGATAACAATAACAAAGTTTGTATTTGTTAATAGCATCGCCCCGCGCGTGTACTAGACACGTCTTTTTCAAGGGTAGTTTAGTTCTGCCAGGATCGCGGGTTGTTCGAAAGAGTTACCGTGGCCCCTGGCACAGTCAACTGAAGGAACACGGGTGGGTTATAATCAGTAAAAGTCTGATATACCCTCCTGCTCCGCCCAGAGCGGGAGAAGTTATTTGATGATTTTCCACCCAAAAAAAGGGTAGTTTATTTCGTGCCGATTTTTAAGCTATGTTTTCTATTTTGGGTTATTCTACAAATCCCCATTGAGAATCCCCGTTTGGTAAAATTGTTTTTTTTTTATTATTTTAACAGGCTGATAACAACTTGTAATAACCGCATTACTATTAATTGTAATAACCTAATCGCCACTCTGTATAAACTTTTACTGTCGCTGATAAAGCCCTCTAAATATTATGAGATATCTTATAATCATATTCCATTTGTAAGGGCAAAAAGGAGAATATTAATAGAAATAAAAAACACTTTAGCAACGACACTGGGGATAATGTAACCCTCATTTCCCGTTTGAACATCACGCTTCCTGAAGGAACAAGGAACATTTCCGAGGAGGTGGCAGCCTTAAATACTTACCTACAATGCTAATTCACAATGCAAACGTGATGTCCATACTACCGCTTAACTTGTAACTTAATTATGCAAACTGCTCGGCAAAATCTACAGCGTTAAAGGTACAGGATTTTAAATGGAATAATTAAAACATTTTGAGGAAAACAACTTACTTGCGTAGTCCCAGTCCTCTGATAGCACTGTAATAGAAATCATGAATTATTTATATACATTTTACTATTGCGGCACACTGCGATAGCCGTTTTGACATCTAAAATTAATAGTTTTTGATACATTTCAAATTATTATTACAGGAAAAATGTAGTCAAGTGCGAGTCGTATATCTTTTTGAATACAAACGTTTTATTAGACACATTTTTCTAGGAAAATGTTTTATATTTTATCATATTCATCCCTATGACTAAATTCGATTCGATAAAATACAGTTGAAGCAGTACGTCACTATAGAAAATAAAATTCTACATTCGTATATTATTGAAAAAATTTACGAACCATCGAAGGCACAATTAAGTTGCTGCTATCAGAGGTAAAATAACTGTGAACAGATTGTACGAGTATAATAATATGATGAGAGTAGACCAGCAGTGCGATTCTGTAACCGTCTCACCGTGAAAACTTAGGTGAAGTGAACGTGGAGTGAGCTGTCATTCGAACTAATGCTAAGGAGTGACACTATTGACAGCTCACTCTAAGCTCACTTCACCTAACTTTTCACGGTGAGATTTTTACAAAATCGATCGGCTGGAATCGCAAAGCCCTTATAACAAAGGTCAAGCGAAAATCTCGTGCGAAAAATGTTTGCTGAATTATCTCAACACAAAGATTTTGACGTCTGAGTGCAGAAACAGAAACTCATTGCTCAAGAAGGTATTTGTGCTGTATTCATTGCTAAAGCTACAATAAAAAAAGCGAAATAAAAACATTACATGCTGGTATCGCTGAATAGTCATCATCATCTACAGACTCTCTTTTCCTGTGTGTCTGAAACAGAAATATTGTGATTAATGCTGATACCGCCATTTGAAGAGGACCTTGCAGACGAAACTGAGATGTGTGACTAATAAATAATAATATATATGTTTAAGATAATAATAATAATAATAATTTATTTGCATCAAGTTTTACAATATACATTAAATACATGGTAGTACATACAGTTTAGAGTAGATTATACAATAATGTGGCGACACCAGCACCCTTGCTAAGTTGCCAAGACAACTTGTGTGGGAAAAGAAATATCCAATAAAGGGTCGGGCCCTTTATTGGATATTTCTTTTTCGCATTTAGGTAAATACATGCCATTTTGTAACTATACTTACAACTGGTTCATTATATGGCATAGGTAAACGGACAAATAAACTATTTAGGAAAGGAAATAAAACAAAACGAAAATTTTTATGAGTTGAGTAGTGTAGTGTGTGTAGGGGTGTGTGGGGTGTGTGTATGTGTGTGAGTGTGTGTGGGGGTGTGTGTGTGAGTTTGTGTGGTGTATGTGTTATTCCTATATTTGTGGGTAATGGTAGCGAGTGATGAGCAAATGTGGGTAGAATGGGGTTTAACGGGAGCTGTATTGAGACAACAATAAGCTTTCTGTGGTGTTGTAATTAAGTGTTTGTAGCCAATTATTTAGTTTCGTTTTAAGATGGATTGTCGAATCCGCTGTTTTACATAACCGCTAGCTGTTTCACAAAACAGTTCCTTTATGTAAAACAACTGAACCAGCAGATTGTCAGCCCACTGCCACTTCAGTCCAACCCGCACTGGGCCCGCGTGGTAGATTGTTAGCCCAGTCCCTCTAGAAGCGAGGAGGCCTGTGTCCCAGTAGTGGGAACATTATAGGGTGATTATATATGTACATTAACATTTATTTACTTTCAAAAGAAAAACCCCGATTAACTTGTCAACGCGACAGGCCCAGACGGAGATGGCGGGATGAGCTGAACTCCTTTGATAAAGACTGGTCACTGGCAGCTCTGGACAGAGAGAGCGCCTCTCTCTGAGAGGTGGAAAGAGAGTTGGGACACCTTTGCCCAGCAGTGGGACATTAACGGCAAAAAAAAACTTGTCAACGCTAGAATACCCGAAACAGATTTAAAATTGTAAACATTTTACAAACAGATTTCTTAAGCAGTTCAAAGCTACTTTAAATTTTAAATAAGAAATTCTTTTAGTATTTTGTTAAAACATTTCTCACTCAGCCAGTTTTCTATTTATCTAAGCGACAGTAAATCTTAGGAGTCTGAAAGCTAGGATTCTAGACATAAATTCAAGTATTATGTACTTTGCTGTTCTGTGGGTAGAGTAGAATGATTTTATAAGCTGTAATTTTCCTAGTAGGTAGTAGGAATAGTGCAGACTATTCTGCATTTAAGTAAAAGATTTTGAGAAGTTTTATTAGCATTTGAGTAGACAAGTCCAGTCAGTCTGTGTGGTTCTTTCCTCCAAAGCAGATTTCAGACACGAATCTACACATGGTCTTCATAATATGATCTGACCAAGGTTATGTCTGGACTTTAAAAGAAAGTGTGACCTCTAAGTTTGTTTCGGCCTTTCTTAGCGTAGTCAGATAGGAAACGCCGACCTGATCTAGTTTTTAAAATATGATTGACTTGTAAAAGTGTTTGTACACAAAAACTTACCGAAATAAAATCATTTATAGCTAAGGATTTTTTGCGCCACTTATTCCCAGCTAAAGCACTTAGGAAGTGGTGATGGATTGGCGTTTTCTAACTTATGACACGTTTAAAAGTCCTCATGTACAGACGCCAGCAGGTCAAGCTACCCGAAACTGTCAAATTTTCCCAATCAATCTTGAATCTTAATGCTTTAGCGATAAAGTTGAAAATCTATTAAAGAAGTTTGACAGATTGTAGTAGCTTGATGTGCTGGCGTCTGTACCTATATGTTTGTCGACGAAGAAGCCTATCAATCCAACATACAGGAAGATGATTTATTTTTCAAGCCAGTGATGATTGATTCTGAATTGAGCTTATAGTTTCCTTTCAGCGTTTTTCTCTATGATCTGTAGTTTAGAACTAAGTGTACAAAAACACGAGCGACACGCGTCCATGACACAGGCAACAGCTGCCGTCGACGCTCGGTGGCTGCCTTCGATAAAATTCCTCTTGCGTATTTGAGGACGGTGTTCAAATACACATACAGTGGCATGTTGTCGACGGGTGTTGTTGCCTCAGTACCCACACTCGTGTGGCACACTTACTATGGGTAAGTCTTAGTGTACCACACGAGTTACCCATAGTAAGTGTGCCACACGAGCGACATGCGGCGACGACAGGGGCAAGAAAGAAATTACCAGAAGGCCAATTTTCGTAATTTGAAACGTTCAAAATCTAGTCACAGTCTCATCTCAGCGACAAACAAATGTCAAAAACTTGTCAAAATGAAGGGAAATTAGACGTATTTTTGACAGATTGAGACTGAGATCAGATTGTGAACGTTCTTAAAATTACGAGAATTGCCCCTCTGGTATTGTAATCTTAAAAAAAAACCCAACTAAAACGGAGAACAAAGCAAAAATATGAAATATTTTTAGCACCCGTCTATTTTGGTCTACAAATAATTAACTAAGTAAGAACAATATTTATTCTATTATCTCACGCTACTAAGAATATGATCTTTTCATCAACAAAAACCACCTTCATTAAAATTACTTTTCTTGTTAAGCTGCGTAAATGGCAGTACTTTTCTGGACTCTCACAATTATAATAATGGAAATTTTGTATTTTTAATTAAAACCGCCGCTAAATATATAGGTACACGCATTTTAGTAGCACGTAAGGCTAGTATACAACATGTCCCAGAATTAACGCGCACCATCAAACATCCTAATTAGAATCATCTGCCTAGCCTTTTCCCAACTATGTTGGGGTCGGCTTTCAGTCCAACCGGATGCAGCTGAGTACCAGTATTTTACATGGAGCGACTGCCTATCTGACCTCCACAACCCAGTTACTGAGTTATACAATACTACTTTCATTACGTGCATTAATTATGTCACACATTGTATCTAGACACTAAATCTCTCTTTCTTTAGTATACTTACAGTGCTGTTAATCTAGACACTAAATTTCCTCTCTCAAAGGACGTTACCCGCGCAATATTTCGTTTAATAAAACCAGCTATAGTCCAAAGCTTTAGCGAGCTATTACCTAAAATTAACTTCATTTCTCCCTAAAACTTAAGTACTCATCATTATGAAAAGAAAAACTCACTCTTAAGGCTCCTATTTATATTAAAAGACCTTGCTTTCGTCGTATTCTAAAAACGTAAATACTCGCACTTAATGGGAACCTGAAGTGATTTTATTCAAAGCATTGTAAGAAGTTTCCTCGATTCGTTTAGTCTTTGAAGGCTTCGCTGTTGTGAATTGTGATGCTGATTTGTTTTGTTTGTCGTTTATTATTAACAATAGATGGTCTATAGGTCAGAGTTCAATGTTCCCAGAGCGTGCGTCCAATGTTCAAAGAGCCATCAGAGCAATATATGGCCTCCGCAGGCGCGATTCTTTAAGGGAACTGTTTAAAGATATTAATATCATGACGGTACCTTGTCAATATATCTATGAAAACATCATGTACGTAAGGAAAAATTTAAATATTTTCAGTAAAAGAGGTGACAGACACACCTATAGAACTAGAAATAGGGACCAATTAGTTCAACCAGGTTTCAGACTGGCTAAAGTAGACTCTTCCTTCATGGGGTACTGTTTAAAATGTTACAATAAAAGTGAAAAATAAAAACTTTTTTGCAAAAAAAAAACAACCGACTTCCAAAAACGACACTACAAAGTGAAAAATAACTTTAATTTCGGAAGTCGGTGTCGTTGGGTTCACATTTTCGTTGTTTGCCACCGACTTCCGAAATTAAAGGGGAGGGGTCTCGGTACGTACAGATGGTCACCCATCCACAGACCAACCGCGGCAAGCGTAGCTTAACCTGACCGATCGACCTGTGCGGCTGTTATTATTTAGCCACGGGCCCCTCAATTTAGCCACGGGCCCCTTTCTAGTAAACAGTCGATATTTTTTTTTTGATAACCGACTATAATCATGTGCTTACAGTGGCTACAGTTTGCGAGTAGATGTCCCACCACACTGTATTTGTTGGTAGGTATTTGTGTTTGCTAACTTTGTATATACACAGACAAGAAGACAAAGATACAGAAAAGTAGGTACAAACGTGGTGCTTATTTCTGAAGATATCTCTTCCAGCCTACAAGTGATAGGTTTTGTATAATTTATGGAAGTGTTTCTGTGATATCTAATCTAACTAGCCTGGGGCTCTACTCCAAAGTGGTAAATGTATCGTATCGGCCGAATGTTCGGCCGTTTTCTGCTACGGAGTTACTATTTGGTTCGGTCGGTCCCGATCCTACACTCCCACACTCTTTCGAATATGGACTATGGTCCCGACCCAACCGAGCCGATCCAAACTTTTTTACGCAATTTTCAATAATATTCGGTTCGGCCATGTGTCAGTCCGATCCGAAGATTCAGCCGATACGATACATACATTGTCCCATTGCAGGGCAAAGGCCTCCCTCTCCCTTTTCCACAAAATCCTGTCTTTTGCGAGTCAGTCTTCAGCTAGTCGCTACGGTAGGAGTCAAGCTCGTACCGCCATCTTCGTCTCGGCTTGCCGTGATGGCGTCGTGCGTTTAGTGGGACCCAATCGTTGGTTCTCTTAGCCCATCTGTCATCTGACATGCGGCATACATGTCCGGCCCAGTCCCACTTAAGTTAATGAAAAAAAAAAAAACTTTTTTTTTAATTTCTTTTTCGTACTTACCAAATGCCGGGGACATCTCATCTGCTCCTCTGTAGTGTCCACTATAGAGTTGTGATCAGGGGGGTTCAGCGAGGGGAAATGGAACACCCAAATTGTTTTCGGCTGTAAAAGTAAAATTGGTATCAATTAAAAATGTTGTTGTTTTGAAATTATTTGGGGTAAGACCATCATACCTTGCTTTTGAAAAATGGTAATACAAATTGTGCGTACCCACAATAGCACCGTACACGTGAAAATAGTGTCTTCTTAAATAAAAAAAAACTTCTTAAATAAAATAGATTTAGTGTGAGAAACACAGAGAGATAGTAAGCCCAGGGTCCCGTTTTTCCCGCGGCGATCTTTTCCCGTGGCGATTTTTTTCCCGCGGCGATTTTTTTCCGCGCACTTGATTTTCAACGCACTGCTTAGCGCCGAGAGTTGCAAAATCCAACAGTGTGTTTTTAACGCGCTGGATTGCGCTCTGTAGGATTCTCAATGCTCAGCTCAACAACGAGAGTTGAAAATGTTGCGGGATGAAATCCCGCCGCGATATTTTTTCGTCCGTGCGAACATCTTTCATCCCTCACATTGTCATCTCAAGTAATTGATTTGATCACTATCTTTGTCTATGCGTCATTAGGTATCTCACTCAAGATTTTTTAAAAGTTTTGTCTTCTTAAGAATTTTTTCAAATACAGACACACAAGAAGCACATCAAGCTACCCGAAACTGACAAATTTTCCCAATCAACCTTGAACCTTAATGCTTTAGCGATAAAGTTGAAAATCTATAAAAGAAATTTGACAGATTGTAGTAGCCTGATGTGCTGGCGTCCGTACATTCAACATTACTTTAACCTACTCAATCAAAAGTACAACCAAGGCTGTCCTTATTTCTCTCTTTACTGTAACACTTACTCGTCCATACTTGATTCTGTCCCTAGCTTCGTTATCAAGCTGTCTTTGAATATCGTCTGCATCATCAAATAGTGTGTTAGTCCTGGAACTGGTCTGGTCTTGTGAAAATCCTGCAGCCAAGTAAATAGGTGGATTATAAAACTTTGATGATGTTTATGGTAGCATGAGCATAATCAACCTAAAATGTTTCCACTGCTGGGACTCAGACCTCCTCTCTGTGAGAGGGGGTGCGTCGTAATCCACTACGCGGGCTCAGTGAGGGTTAGTAGATGTCACATGTCATCGATTTTTTGGAACGAAGTTCCTTATCGCGCGTTGCGAAAGGAGGCTAGACGGAAAAAATTAAGACCAAAAGTTGGAACGACACTTTTTGCTATAGTTGTAAGCCGTGCGACATGCGCGTGTTTCTCTGTCTGTCTCTCTCTCTTATAGAAAGCAAGCCAGTTATACTTCGTTCCATCTGGGTGTCCCTTGACACCTTTCAATTTTTTTGTTCTAGGACATGTCGGTTTGCCTCACGTTTTCCTTCATCGTTTTGAGGGCAGAAATAATTTACACAAAGTAGTATGTAAAGTGCCTGTCAGGGTTCGAACCCATGACCTACAACACGTAAGTTGTGGTCGTTCCTACTGGGCCACTAGTGCTCTCATGTTTATGGTATAATTGTAATGATTATTGATTTGCCGCCGTAATGCTACATTGCAGGGTGAAGGTGATCCCTTTTCCCGCTACCATGACGGGCCAGTTCTTTTGATAGGAGTCATATTATGTCTCCATCTTCGTCGCGATGTCGCCTAACATTTATGGGACCAAATTAGTGGTTCTTTTTTTATTGTTATTTCTCGCAAAGGATTTAATTTTGATCCGTTGTCAAATCTTTGCTTACCTGTTCCATATACTTATGATGTTCCCACCGAAATCTACCGATTACAGCCCAAGATTTTACTATACAAATATGTCTCCACTGTTTAATTATCTTTCATATATTTTCCGATGAAATATACTCGAAACAAGTGACTTTATATCCAGTTGGGAGTACTTAATACTTAGTTAAAACGTCGTAAATTAAAAGCAGTAACTAGAATATTTTTATCATCCTAAAAAGTTCCGTTATTACCTAAGTAAGATAAACTGTGAAATAAGTCAATGTCCCTGACCTTGAAAGTTTTTCTGAACAATTTTTATGGAGCAATTTAATAATGGTTATTAAGTAAATTATAGGTCTCGGTTCTGGTCGTAAAATAAAACCTGAATTATCTTTTCCCACCAAGTGGAAATTGGCGATAAAAATGGGGTATTCTTCAATAAACCCTAATATTTTAACACGAATCAGGGTAATATTGGTAATATTACACCATGTTTACTTACAGAAGAGATTAACTTCATTAGTACTTATTATGTTGGCGGAAATATTAAATGGGAAAATTAATTTAGGCCAACCATAATGGCTGGATCTGGTCTCCTTTCATAAAGATTCCTCGGCAGCTCTGGACAGAGAGAGGTAGAAAGAGAGTAGGGAGGCCTTTGCCCAGGAGTGGGACATTAACGGCTAAAAAAAAAAAATGGCTGGCAAAATTTGAACTATTGGCAACATTGTACGCATAAAAATGTTGGGAAATTAAGCCCTTACAATTACAAATAATGAACACCTTTTTTTCTGACGACCATCAAAGTGAAAGGCTACGGGCCTCTTAAAATCTATTGTAGAACAAATAAAACCGTGTATAAGTCGTTGGATTAAGAAAATAACGTGCTACACCTACAATGATCTTAATGGCTCTTGAATGATATTGACAGCTGGCTTTTGAAAGTGAAATCGTGCTATATATATAAAATAATAATTATAAAGATTTATTGTTCAACTAGGACATGATTACATGGCTATGGAGCACAAGCATAAAGTTTCTTAAACTAGTGAGTGGATGCCGTACTGCTCTCCTAAATAGGTTACAAAATAACCTGTGTTTACCAGAAACAAAATATGTACAATTGGAAAATCAAGATGGCGCCGTTAATTCCGATTTTTGCTACGTGCCAAATAATTCTTGTACAGCTAGAGCTTATGAGATGCCCTGACATTACAATGACAATGTGTGCTCCCCTATCTACTTTTACCACCTTTTATCAGATGGCATTAGAGGCTGAATAACTGGATGTTTGGCCTCGGCATTGACAAATGGCTGCCATAACATAGCCTAGAAAATAAACGGACAGTTTCCAGTGATTTGTTGGTTCTGCTCCACTTATTCTACAAAGGATTATTTATAATCTTTGGGATACTGTGACATTGAGACCCGAATCCTTATCGAAACAATCCTCCTTAGTTACAACTTAAAATAATGGCAAGGGAAGTTTATAGATAAGATTTTTGGTAAAAACTTTAAGAATTTATTCATGTAAAGTGATTAAAAATGTAGGTTTGTAGACATCGGATGTTGGAGTAGAAATAGCAAAATACATTCAGAAGGTTTTTTAAACTACAATAAGCGGAATTTAAAAATAAAGCTATTTTTAATTTTTTTATCGGAATCGGAATTTTATTATTTTTTTTAATATCTTTTTTTGTAGCTATCTATGTTTACGATGGAATTTCAGCATAAATACATAACTCTATTCAGGCACAAAGTAAAAAATTTAAGGGTATTTTTTTGGTATGGGGAGTTTTTAAACGTTTGTTTACTACATTTGTGGTATCGAAAACGTTTTAGTAAAAAATCCGCCAGTATGATGTAAGTTACAAAATCCTGTATAAAAATATTGGAACCTATTTATTACCTACGTTTTTACAGGAGATTGGTGTTGGTCTCTTTCATAATTTATTATATTATCCATTATTATGTATTTATATATTTCTAAGACATTTAACCTATTTTACAATTTGGTTTTAGCCACACAACGAAAACCTCTCAGGGTTAATTTTACAAAAATATTAATTATTACAATAATACATAATAATATACTTTTATAATGACGAAAATAGTTTATAGGGTACATTAATAAAACTGTAATAATTAAACTGTTTGACATTATATTTAAAACTGTTTGGCACTATATTTGAATTTCACTTGAAATGTTAATTAATAATTCACAGTTCTTTGTATTTTATATTTATATAGTATGAAAATAGCATGTGTATTTATTGAACACAATGTAAGTTGATTTATGAATAAATGAAATGAAAATTGGAAATTAAATTAATAGATACGTAAACTAGGAGACATTTTGTGTAAGGAAACGTTTTGATTAACAAATGAATACCCAGTTTAGTAATTATGTACAGAAGATCTCTAAACTTACGGTTTCCTAGAAGAGGCCACCATTTTACCATCATAAAAATTTGACATTTTCACTAGTATTTTTACAGTGTCAAAATCGCTCTGTATTTGGAAATCTGTTATTGTGTGACCATTCACTGCTTTCTTAGGCAACCAAAGCTTGAAGTTGGTAATACATTGATAAACTTCTAAGGTCGCATTCCACCAAACTTTTATACGTAGAATAAGTCTTATACTGAGAATAGATTTTGAATTTTTGACAGTTTTTTCATACTAGAACTGTCAGATGTCAATTTTATTCCGAGGATAAAAGTTATCTGACTTTGGTAAAATCAGCCCTTAGTGTGACAGGTGTCTATAGCCACCACTATCAGTCGGACTCTTTGACAACTTATGCGTCAAACAGTTACATTGAGGTAATAGAAAATAGTATTAATAAACTGCCTAAAGATTTTTGAAAAGCAAGCAACAGTGTCAATAATACATTTCCATCGGTTATGAAGTATGGATATAGCTCTTCAGGACAGGGTGATTAAATATGCAACCAGCTGTTCACTTAAGTTTTTAAGTTTAATTTTCTCCAGAGCACTATCCCCGGTGTAAATCAGTTGGATAGCAACATGCATTGTCTTTATTAAACGTCTGCCTCTGATATGAGCTCTATTGAAGTCTGCGAAACTGAGGTACTGAAACTGTTAAAGACTCATCATCTGCCAAGCCTTTCCTAACTATGTTAGTCGACATGGAGCGTCTGCCTATGTGACCTCCACAATCCAGTAACTGGGTAATACGATACTCCTTGGTAAGACTGGTTGTCAGACTTTCTGGCTTCTTCCGTAAATAGTGAAACGGCTAAAGGCTATTGACGAGAATTTTATCAGCGGGGCCTGATGGTGTTTAAGAACACTATAAATCAGCTGTAAGTTTCCGGAATAAAATATAGCAGCTTCATTCTATAGTACGAAAATGTTGCATATACCACCCGTGTTCATAACATGTCTGAGCCTTTCATCTAGAATTTTACGCTGAGTGACATTTTTCTAACAAGCTGACGGCAGCCAATGTGTGTCAGCGCTGCAGCGCTTGATAAACGACTGCACTGGAGTAACACCAGATGTTACATCACTCGTATATCTAGCATATTAAAAAAGAACACTATATTCACTGGCTCCCACAAACTATTATAAGAGTAGCGACTTTCCTACCGGTAAAACCGCCAACAAACTTACCCGTTTTCCTTACGGAATTTTCATATTAAGGTAGTTCCTGCAATTGTATTAAAGTAAGCATGTTGGTTTAGAACAAGCTGTGGAGCGAGCGACGCTATCCTACCTGAATGAAAAATTCATGGGATAGAATTTCCACTGAAATGTAGGCAGGGAGTCCCAGATTTTTGATATCAACCTAGAATCTGTATAAATATTTTTGCGTATTGTATCCGCATAATCCGTAGGGCAAAAGTCAATCGCTTAGTCTGTGAAAAATATGCACGAAAACCAAAATACATGACGTAGTCTTATTACTGAAAATTATGTCCGTTTACACAAATATATCTCATAAACATGGGCTACAATCTGAATCATTTTGAAGGATATTGCTAATACATTGCTTCATATTTATGTTCGAAACTTGTGTCTGCTCAACAACGTTAATAACGCAATTAATGTTGTAGAGCTGTCAAATGAAGGCATTTATACTATATGTGTGTTACGCAACTACCCCACAGATCTTTGAGAACAATCGAAGCGACGTCGCACAATCCGTAGGGCCGTTGGATAGTCAATCATTTTGTCAATAAAATAAAGACATGGTACCTTAAAACTGACTTGGGTTTACGGCAATTACGCAACAATTTATGATGATTTTCAAAATTTTCCAACTAACTCAACCACGCAGTATTATATTTCGTAACGAAGTAACAATGTTCCCTTAGACTTAACACAGAGTTTACATGATAGCACACGCTAATTACAAAATTCTGAATACGTGTAATGAAAATAATAGGTACAGCTTTTGAATTCCCGAAACAAAGAAGATGTACTCGTAGTAAAGTACAGCTACAATTACAAATGCTCCACACCAGAATAGGAACAGGTCGACTCAAATATGTGTGGTTCTTTCCTCAAAATACCGTTTTTGACACTAATTAATCTACATGGTCCTCACATGATCTGACCAAGATTATGTCTGGACTTTAAAAGAGGACTGAGACCAAGAAAAGAATATGAAAAAGATTGTGATCTCCGAGAAACATGAACAATGTAGAGGCTGCCTCGTTGGTATCACTGCTCAACACCAATCAAATTAATCTCTGAAAAAAAGAATCCATTTTCTGGGCGAGGCTTTAGCCAAGTCTAGTAATTTTTGGTTCAAACTAGCACCAACATTTGAAGGTCTTGTAACAAGGAAATTAATTGTATATCTTTACACACTACTCTGCTTCAAGGATTTTTTGGCGCTCGAATGGCGTTGACGTTGGAGCTGTTGGTATTTGTGCAACTGTTTTGTAAAATCTATTGAAATAACAACAGAGCGGAGTTTGTTCCGATTGCGGCCACAGGCCAAAAGAACCCGTGCCGGACGGCGTGTACGTGTTCCACGCGCGCCTCAAAGAGATGTCAGCAAAAGCGACGGGGCCCCATAGGGCCGAAGCCTGCCAGGGTAGCGGGAACATCCGAAAGGGTTTACCGCTGCCCTGGAACATAAAGGGCTAAGGAAGGAACACGGGTGGGTTTTAGTCAGTAAGAGTCTGACACTCCCTCCTGCTCCACCCAGAGCGGGAGGAGTCATTTGATGATTTCCCATCCTCAAAAAAAAAAAAAAGAACCGTGTAGCGCTATAAGTCAATTTACCGTGCTATAGCTATGTCATAGAACTGTCAATGAATGACAGTTGTGTTTTAAATAGCACACAATTAATTGTGATAGCTAATTAGCAAAAAAAAGTATTTTCCTGATTTTACGAAGTTGTGAGACCCATGGCTAAATAATAACAGCCGCACAGGTCGATTGAACAGGTTAAGTTAGTCTAAGTCTGTGGATGGCTGACCATCTTAACATAACGAGACCCCTCCGTGCCTCGAAAAACACATTAACACGCTGGCTGTTATTCGTGGATCTTTGACAGTCGTTACGGGCAGTCAGAAGCCCGAAAGTCTGACAAGCAGTCTTACCAAGGGGTATCGTAATAACTGGGTTGTGGAGGTCAGATAGGCAGTCCCTTAGAGAAAAATACTGGTATTTAGCTGCATCCGGTTACACTGGAAGCCGACCCCAACATAGTTAGGAAAAGGCTAGTCACATGATGACTTTATGAAGTTGTGTAGACATGTACAAGCATTGCAGTATCCAAAATCACTCCATCAAAGTAACAAAACCGCTATAAACGAAACGTTCTTCGAATCCGGTACAGTTATTATCTGCCTAGATGGACGAGCCGGAAAGCCTCATAGGTAGTTGGCAACCGTCCAACCGCGCGACCCGGTTTACGCGAATTTATCTGATGTCCTACAACCTTTGACTAGTCGAACATATTGACAAATATGTGATACCTACATTATATCTCTAGAACATGAAAGAACGAAGGTTTTGTTGTCTGGATTTTTGGATTGGAAAATATTCTTAAAAGAATCGGGATTGAAATCATTCTGTTTTTGTTGTGAGCTGTGTGACCAAAATTGAGTGCATTTTTTTTTCTTTTATTATTTTTGGTGCCTTCTGTTTCTAAGTTTTAATAACCATTCTTGTGGTGGATATGAATTTTTGAAACAGACAGCAACATCTTTAATTTAAAAAAAAAATTGTGATTGCTTGCGATATTTTAGATTAACAAAAGTTTTGAACCTCAATTTAACCTTTACACGCTCTAACCTTTGCGAACTGTTCGCATTCAGATTGGCTCGTGGGTAAATGATAACAGCCGCCTGGGTCGATTGAATAGGTTAAGCTACGCTTACCGCGGTCGGTCCGTGGATGAGTGAACATCTATTACATCGAGACCCCTCCGTGCCTCGGAAAGCACGTTAAGCCGTTTGTCCCGTTACTCAGTAACTAATTGATGGAGGTCAGATAGACAATAACGCCCTGTAAAATACTGGTACTCAGCTGCTTCCAGTTAGACTAAAAGCTAACAGCAACATAGTTGGGAAAAGACTAAGCAGATTGATACAGTTCACATTCAATAGGTACTTCTAACAAAACCAAGGTCCTTACTTGGCAGATAAAGCCAAAATTCCGATTAATTTAGACACAGTAATCAATACGAGCCTAACGACATTAGAATCTAAAGTGGGTCGGATTAATGTCACGTTTTGGGACAAGAAATCATAAAGCTGAGCACGCACTGATCGCAGCTTCGAATGGACGAAACCTTCATTAATTTGTTTCATCCAATTTCGAAAGGATATTGTTTTTAACGTGACAAATTTTCTAATTTGTCACGTTAAAAAAAAAACAATTCCATATTGATATGATGTTGTTATTGATAAATTTTGTTTTGTATTTTAGAATTTCCAATCAAGATTAATTGAACGAGATTGGAGCAGGTAAATTGGATCATACTGCGGTTTAGATACTTAAAGAGCTAGCGCACGTGTGGCAATCAGATTTGTTAGTAAACATTACATTTGAGTCCCAAATGAAAATGCAACTGCTGATAGACCTGCTTCACCCTGCATGTCCTTATACAAAACCAATGTTTCTGGAACCTCATTTTAATTTTATTTGTGTATGTGATTCTGTGAGTTGGACAAAACAAACGACCAGTGCTCTACTTTATTCTAGCCAAATTGTTTTAATTTATTCGCACCAACGTCACTATAATTGTAATATTATTCATTTACACATTATATACTGCATGTAACTTTGTAAATAATATAAGAATCAAGTAATCAAAGCACAATACTAAGACACCTACAAACAAGAACGTTACCCAATGCAAAACTTACTTTAGAATACATAATTATAGTGTCGGGTATACTTACAAAGCCTCACTCTGCACTTAACACCTGTCACAACACTAATTTATCTCGTCTTCTCAACGTCCGTGTATATATCACACGAATATCAGCGTTAGGTACATTTGCCTGACACATGCTGAGCTGGACTCCCATTTGGTGCAACCTTGAGACGCACACCGCACTGTGTAAGTTTCGTTATTAATTTAATTCGTCATAGTGTCACTTTGATTTCTATATTTGTGTATTTTTCATTTTGTCTTTTTTGTCGGCACCTTGTTTTATATTATAATCATGTGGGTAGTTTGGCTATCTTCTAATAATATACTTTTGTGTGTTGTGCTGTCTTTTTTGTGTGCGCCAAATAAATGGTTTATCTATCTCTACTTTAGCCCTGGATCGAAAGAGGTGGAAGTCATGGGGAGTGACCAGACCAACAGACCAACAGACAACAGAGACCAACAGTGGGATGATGCAGGCTAACAGTAACAGTATGTGACTCCAAGTAACAATATCATCATCTGCCTAGCCTTTTCCCAACTATGTTGGGGTCGGCTTCCATTCTAACCGGATGCACCTGAATACCAGTATTTTACATGGAGCGACTGCCTATCTGACCTCCACAACCCACTGGGTAATACGATACCCCTTGGTAAGACTGGTTGTCAGACTTTCGGGCTTCTGACTACCCGTAACGACTGTCAAAGATCCACGAATGACAGCCGGGACCAACGGCTTAACGTGCTTTCCGAGACTCCAAGTAACAATTACACTAAAATTGTATGTCTCTTAAAATGTTTTTATTCCAAGTTCTGTTACAAAAATAACTTAAATAACAACTTTAATAACTTAAATGATTCCTCTATATTATAACAAAACGAGATCTTCATGACACAACTTAATTCTCCTCTCGAGAACTCGACAAAAGTAAATCTAACTTAGTACAACATCTGACTATCTCAAGCTAAGATAAAGCACTTTCAAACGTACTAAATCTGCACACCATGCTTCACTACTTAGATATTACATTTATTTGTAAATAAATACAAGTTTAATTTCAACTTGAATGCCTATTAGTTTACCCGCTGTCGGTAGTTCAGGAGGTACATACTAATAAAATTTAGTCCATTTTCTGATTACCCAAGACAGTCACGTCTTATTAACATCAAATAGAGGGCGAATCAGAAGGACTTCTTTTTAAAATACTATTTTTGAATTAATGATGTTATTATATTGAAACCAGCTGCGCCGCGCGGTTTCACCTGCATAAGTTGTCGCAGACTTTTTTGTAGAACTATTTAAGGAAGACCAGATTGCCATACAATGTTTTTAGTTACATACAACTGTTTAGGCAGCGCATGCAAATAATTCTGTTTTAAGAGGTATTTCTTTCCGACTTGTTAGACAAAAGTTGTGATAGCTCAGCTAAAGTGCATGATGTAAACATAATTTATAGCCTATAGCACTCACACATAATGTAGCTTTCTACCAGTGAAACCATCTTTAGAATTGGATTATTAACTCCGAAGATTACCTCCTACATACATACAAACAAACAAATTTTACCTCTTCATAATATTAGTATAGATTAGCTAGGTATTTTGAGTTTAATGAAACATAGCATATCATCAAGTATATTATATAAACCCACTGCTGCGAAACAGGCTTCCTGTCTATGAGAGGGAGTAGGCAATAAACCACCACGCGGGCCAATGCGTGTTGGTGGATATGATCAAGCAATTTTTTGATTAGGTACATAATACAAAACATTAGTTCCTAGATAGGTATTCTGATTTATATAATCACAAGAGCATACAATTTGCAATGACGGGAAGTATGGGTTGCGTGCAGATTCAATTTGTGACAAAAAAGAGGTTTGTATATTACGAGTTAATTTACATTAGTCCAGCCACAGTTTCAAGGTAGATAAAAAGTGCGGCGAAGCCGGATTTGAGACCTGATGGCGCATGAGTGCAACCATCTGTATGGGTAAGTCTCTGGTCTTGAGACAGCTCTCAGGGACCGGACCAATGTAAATGAGAGGCTGAACATAATTAAAATATACTGATAATGAACAAAATATGAACTAGTTACCTACCTACTGAGAGTAACATATGGGTCGGATACAAGGATCGACAGGGGTGCGGAAAGATACCCTACATAGCTATTCACAACCACTCGATACGCTTCCGTACTGTATCGAACATCAATCGATGGTATCGTAGGAATCCTCTAAACGCTGCATAACCAGTGCAAAACCAGAATTTTTTGTCAATTTTCGGGTTTTGCACTGGTTGTTACCGCCTGCGCCATCTTTCGGCATGAAGAGTCAAGATGGCGCTGGCCTGAAGTTGCCGCTGACGACGTGTTTGCGAACGACATTGATCAATCAGCGTCGAGCGTGTCGGCCAATCATCGCGAAGCGTCGCCTACCAACTTCACACCGAAGATTTTTCTACGTGTGCGACGCAAGCGCCATTTTTTTCGCTTTTTTTTGGTTATACGTAAAACCGATTGTAACCTGCACCAATAAATGTTTTTTTTACTACAAGAATAATAAATCCGCTCATTGAATACACCCACAAAACGAATCCAAACACGAAAGAGAAGAGGAGACAGCAGCCCTCACCCTGAATCGAACATCGAATCAAACACTGGTTATGCAGCGTTTACAACAACAACAGCAGCCAGCAACAACAAACAACAACAAGCAACACACACACACACACAGCAACAACAACAACAACACAACAGCTATTCATCCGACAGCTGTTTGCTATTGGGGGCAAGGCAAATCACAGGGGTAATTCTCGTAATTTTAAGAACGTTCACAGTCTGATCTCAGTCTCAATCTGTCAAAAACTACTTCTAATTTCCCTACATTTTGACAAGTTTTTGACATTTGTTTGTCGCCGAGATGAGACTGCGACTAGATTTTAAACGTTTTAAATTACGAGAATTGGCCTTCTGGTTATCGAAATGTGTCATTTTCGACACGATAGCCTATCGGATTATTGTGAATAGTAACGCTGGTATTAACTGTTAGACAGCATAGAAATTTGACGATATTACATCAGGCATTCATAATAACAGACATAATATTTATTTTCATAAAGATGTAAAAAATTCTATAGTAAGTACACACTAAACTAACACCAGCTGTATTATGTACACTATCCTATGATCCACAATAAAGACGAATTGAATTGTAAGTTAGTTAGGCTTTTAAATTAGTTCCTAGCATAAATAGTTGTGTTAAATTTCTAATGTCAATAAAAAAATTGTTATTTATACAAAAAAAAAAACAGAAATAGAAAGAATAAACGTCTTTAAACAGAGGGAAATTAAAAGAGACTAGGGAGGCTTGTGCCTTGCGGTGGGAATGGTCATGTTCGTGAACGGGCGCCGTCACTAGGGACTGGTCATCTCTTAGCTGCCACGGTTTATTTTAATTTTTAATTTCTGAATTGTTTTTATGTTTTCTATAACGGACGCTTTTAACGTGCACGTATTTCTACATCGTTCACACATGGTTAATTTCAACACTAATGATGTAATCAAATATTTTGTAACAATAATATTTTATGATTTAAAAGAGTGTCCATGGAGTTTCTTGCCCGTTCTTCTCCATAGGTACCTACGCTTTGGAATGGGCAACTAGCTTCATCTTTCTGACTGACCGACCCTTTGACAATTCAAAAGTGCCTGTACATAATTGGTTTAGTTGAATTAAATGATTTAAGTTGAAGTTTGAGTTTGGGACATCACAGGCTTTTAATAAATAACAAACTGATCTAGGTCAATTTTGGTCAACGCGTATGTATACGTACTATGTATATCTAATCTAATTGCTAAACAGCAATACATTTTAACTACTGAAACTAACCGAGAACTTCATTAAATTTGCACACAAAGTGAAGCATTAAAACCCTGTAGCGGAGCTAAGCACGGACATACAAAGTCACGGTATTACATGTTAAAAATAATTCCTCGTTTTATATGCAAATCTTCTAATCAGTAATTCCAAAAGCCATCAGTGTGAAATACCTGTATATCCGGATGCTTGAATGTGTATAAAAAGTAAACAACACAGCGTAACCTTTGGTATCCTTTTCTGAAACATTTGATTTAAAAAACTGCTCACGTTTTCCCTACAAAACTCAATTTTAACGTGTAAATTAATATTTCTGTTTTATCGTACGTGGTTTTGCTCGCATTTGTAAAATCCAAAAAAAGGGTTTGACATTTAAAATTATAACCTCATTTTTTTTACTTTTTTCTTGCGTTGCTTGTTGCTTGACAGGTTGTCAAAAAGTGGCCAGTATCATTCCAATGTGGCAAAAACTTTTTAGATACTAGAATCTCTACAGAGTCCTATTTAAGGGGTATAAAACTTATGACAGGAAAATCTCAGTACTCAGCTCAGGAAAAATGATTCAATTATTAATAGTAAAAGTTCGACGTAGGTTGGTACCTCCGTCGACATTTTAGTGATGGTAGGAAGGAAGTGTGGTTAGTACTTCCTGCCTTATTAAATTCCAGAAAATAATGAATTAATAGTGGTTAGATATTTGCTTCAGTGTACCTCAATTGCCAATTAATAAAAAGTCGCCAATTCAAGGGGTTTTCGAGATTGCCCTTTTTGTAAATTAATTAGAAGTTGCTCTGGGTTCCTACTTCGTAGTAAAGTAGCTAATAAGTCAAAGTTATTACCGGCTCTATAGTGAAGATTTCTAGGTCAGGGTTCTGTGATTAAAATAAAATTTTATATAGAGCCTGTATTATTTGAATGCCCCGCGCGCTGGTCTCGCGGTCGCAAGCGCGACTGCTGAGCGTGGGGGTCCTGGGTTCTATTCCCGGGTCGGGCAAAAGTCGGGCGGCGTGAATATGCCCCCGTGCTTTGGCAAGCAACTTAAGCCGTTGTATTGTATTACGAGAATTGCCACTCTGATCTCTCGCCGGTCGTCACGGATTGCCGTCCCATCGGACTACGAGAATGAGGGAAGATAGAGTGCACCTGTGTCTGCGCACACACTTGGGCATTAAAATATTCCCCGCGCCGAAGGCTGGTCTTTTTTCTTTTTTTTTGGAGGATGGGAAATCATCAAATGACCCCTCCCGCTCTGGGTGGAGCGGAAAGGAGTGTCAGACTCTTACTGACTAAAACCCACCCGTGTTCCTTCCTTAGCCCTTTATGTTCCAGGGCAGCGGTAACCCTTTCGGACGATCCCGCTACCCTGGCAGGCTTCGGCCCTATCGGGCCTGTCATTCGTGCTGACATCTCTTTGAGGCGCGCGTGGAACACATACGCGCCGTCCGGCACGGGCCTGGTCCTGGCTGGTCTCCGCTGAGATTCGTCGCCATGTCCGAAATTCGGTCTGGAGGACTTTATTATATACTAGCTTTTGCCCGCGACTTCGTTCGCGTGGAATAGTGACTTCCGGCAGATTTTTGGTTTTACCCAAATAGTTCCGATGAATTTTCAGTACTGAATTGATGCCGACTCTTGACCAATAGATGGCGCTGTATGTCCGGAATATTTTTTATTTTTTATGTTAATTTTTATTTTATTTTTTGTAATAAATCCTATGTCCATTCTCAAGTTCCAAACTATGTCTGTACCAAATTTCACACAAATCGGTTCAGTAGTTTAGGCGTGAAGCAAAGACAGACAGACAGACAGACAGAGTTACTTTCGCATTTATAACATTAGTTTGGATTTATTCCTTTAACAAAATTCATGGAAATTGAAAGTAATAATAAAAGCAATAATAATAGTAAGCAATAATTATTTATTTAAAAGTGTTTTCCTTGAGTTCTTAATTTTCAATGTAGTTATATGAAGACGCTCTAAGAATTTGAATAAAAATCTTACAGAGTAGATGCTACGCAGAACCTAAGTAGCATGTTATATTACTTAGGTTGTGCATGCCTTTAATGTTCCCACTGCTGGGACACAGGCCTCCTCTCTTTGAGAGGGAGTGGGCTATAATCCACCACGCGCGCCCAGTGCAGGTTTTTATATGTCTTCGAATTTTTGGCTCTAGGATGTGCCGGTTTCCTCACGATGTTTTCTTTCACGGTTTTGAGAGCAGTGGTGATGAAATAATTTACACATAGTAAAGTGCTTGTCTGGGTACGAAGTCACGACCTACAACTCGTAAGTAGTTTCCACTGGGCCACCATTGCTCTCAGCAAGTAATAATTACCTATTAAAGAAAGCTACGTTAAAATAATTATTACTAACGTGAAAACAGATTTTATTTACGTTGTACATTGACAAGACAAAAATCTCGACTACGTGTCCTATGATATTCACCTAAGCATATTCTTATTTCCCGCACCCCTACACAAAACCAAGCCAGGTTTATTCATATTCAGGGCTCAATTTCAGCCGAAAAAGGTGAAAGCAATAAGGCCGAACACGTCTTTGGGGACCAACCCGATCACGTCTTTAGTTCTATATGGCCGAAAGTAGTTTTTTGCCTAAAATATTTACACCCCAAAACGTGAACCTATTCTGTACAAAATGAGGGAAGGGGAAGGCCTTAGGGCGTCAATATGATGAAAGGACTGCGATGTAAGTTTTACCAAGAAAGATATAAATTATGCGAGCCAGTCTCGTAACAAAATGTCGTGTTTATTTTGCTTCCTAGAAATTCTTGATATTTTGTAAAGATGAGCCATGTTGTGTGGGTTGATTCTACTATTGTATTGTTATAAAAGTAACTCTTCCTTACACATCCTAGTATCCTACTAATAATATCTATATTATATAACTAGCTTCTGCCCGCGGCTTCGCCCGCGTGGATGTCGTAAATTATCCCACGGGAACGTGCTAACAGGATAAAATGTATGTGCTTCCCCAGGATGCCATCTATCTCGCGGGCCCTTTGTGGCTAATTACAATAGAAAACCAATTGTGTCTCATTAGTGGTGATTTAGAGGGTACCTATATGATATCTTTACCTAAGTACCTTTAAAAAAAAAACTCATAACAGAAAATAAAATACCTACCAACCTAAATAAACCTATTTCTGATGATAACTAATCTAAACTCAATAAATAAGCAAAATCCGTAAAAACTAATATCTATACGAATGACTAATCCTACCTAACAGTATTATAAAATAACCTACGGTCACTACGTACACTATCAAATATACTACCTATACTTTAAAATTAAAATCTGTACCTACGACTTATAAAAATAAACCTAAATAACTCTAAAAACTAAAAGGAATATAAATATAAAGGTCGCACTGAAAAGAACAATTTAGAATTGCAAGTAGCAGTTAGAATAAGAACGAACGCTCGCCACTCGACACGTCCGTTCAAATCAAAGTTCAAAAAATGTAATGCGCGCGCTCAGACTCCGTCCTTATATACGGTAGCGATCCATGGCGGCCGCGCGCCATGCGTGTGCTGCGAACGGTGCAAGCCAAATTCAACCTTCAGCACTACATTTAGACAACACTACGACAGACTTATTATTTGCGGTTGGTACAGTAATCGGGTCTAGGGATCAAACCGCAAAATAAAGTTTGTTTTTTATTGTATATACTTTTCCGGGATAAAAAGTACCCAGTGTGGTGCCTAGGATATTAAAGAATACTTATACCAAGTTTCATCGTAATCGAACTGGTAGTTTTTGCGTGATGCCTGAACAAACAGACAGACAGACAAAAATTTTTTAATCACATTTTTGGGTTCGGTGTCGGTCTAGTAACACATGCCATTTGCCATTTATTTTTTTGATATTTTCAATGTACAGAATTTTCACTTCTACAGATTGATTATAAGTATAGATATAATATTATAAACGTGAAAGTTTGTGAGGATGGATGGATGAATGTTTGTTACTCTTTCACGCAAAAACTAATGAAAGACTAACTTATTTAAATAGACCCAACACACATCCTGAGAAAACTTTGCAAACATGCTAAAAGTAGACGATTTTCATAAAAAAAAAACAAATCATAATAAGTCAGGGTGTGAGTTGAATATAAACAAAGAAACGGTATAATATCTCATTCCCATAGGTCAAGGAACTACATATTTCTCGTTTATGATAATAAACGAGAAATATGTTGTTGAAGTGTTTTCATATGAGCTCCCTTTGCGGCCCTTCCCGGTATGAATGCATTTTTGAACAATAGGACACAGTTTCCATTCTGTTATAAAGGTTCTGACTACAAATTAGAATGGTTTTGTCTCTTTGTTTGGTTTTGATTAATGTGTTTACCGCAATGCGTTTAAAACGCTATATCAATATTGATGATGTCTGTTATTAAACCAATTTTGCTGGTGCTTTTAAAATACAGTAGTTGAATTTTGGAGATGGGACAGGAAAATGGTCTCAGGAGATTCTAAGGAGAGAGAAAAAATTCTCAAAAAGTTAAAGATATTAACTGGCCAGGTGTTCCCGGCCATTCCCGTAGCCCCCCAACCTGGGGGCATGCGGGGCCCGCCATACCAGCTAGGCGGGCGTGCGCCGGGAGGGCTGTGGAAGTAAAGGCTATGCCGGTTTCCCATGGCCCTCCCATTACAGCGATGTGGGAACACAGCTGTGGGAAAAAAAAATGAGAAACCAAAAAAAAAAAAAGGTTTAGGTTCCGGAGGTGGCCCTCAGCATGTCGGAGGCCATGGTGTTACATGGCCCCCGGGCGCCGCCGCCCGGCTCACACATCGTGGTCGGGGGGGCTCGGATCGCTGTCGAGTCTACCGTGAAGTATCTAGGATTGGTGCTCGACAGCCGGTGGGACTTCGGCCCCCACTTCCGGCGGCTGGCGCCCAAGTCGTTGGTCGCGGCTGGGGCGCTATCAACGCTGCTTCGCAATCCGGGGGGCCCGAGCGCCGCCTGTAGGCGGCTCTACGTGGGGATCGTGCGATCGATGGCCCTGTATGGGGCCCCGATGTAGGCCTGACGGCCGGCAGTATCGCAATATTGCGGAAACCGCAGAGAGCGATGGCCGTCAGAGTCATCAGGGGATATCGCACGATCTCCTACGAGGCGGCCAGCGTACTTGCTGGATCCCCGCCCTGGGACCCCAAGGCGAGAGTACTCGCGTCATTGTATCGGTGGCGCGAGGAAGCGAGGGCGCGGGGTGAACGACCGATGCAGCGACACATGGAGCTGCGTCGGTCTCAGCTTCGCGAAATCCTGGTGGCGGCATGGCGGGACAGGCTTACACGCCCTACCGCTGGCCTCGTCACCATCGAGGCGGTCCGGCCGGTGCTCGAGCGCTGGTTCGGGAGGAGGCACGGCTCCCGTGCTCTCGGGGCATGGTTGCTTCGGGAAGTACCTATGTCGCATAAACAGGGAGTCGATGGTCGGCAGCGAAGAGTCCTGGGATGCGGTGGTTTCCTTCTGCGAAACGGTCGTCTCGCAGAAGGAGGCTGCGGAAAGGGAGAGGGAGATCTCATCCACTCACCCGGCACGCAGCAGGCGCACCGGGCGACGGGGAAGGGCGGACAACGCCTTCTTCCTGCCCCCCTAAATGGGTCCAGGGGCGACGGACTCGGGGACGTCTGTTCCCCCCACACATCAGGCCCCGAGGTGGCGGCGCGTAGTGTTCCACGCACGCCCCTCTTAGACGTCGCGGGGGGAGTTTAACACCTTATTCCCCCACTGACCCAAAAAAGTTAGGTTTAGGTTAGGTTAGGTAACGCAAACATACCACGTGTATATTTTGTCTCTTCCTCATGTCGGCGCAAAGAATACCACGCATCTGAGTCATCATAAGTGTTAGGCAACATCAAACATACCATATCAGGTTAAAATAAATAGATTTAATTGATAAATAGTTCAAAATACGCCGATATATTAAAATTATGTAATATATGCAATAACATTTTTCTCCCAGGATGGATTTTTTTTTACCCACACAAAAAAAGTAAGCTTAGTTAATGAACTTTCAAATGAAATAAGCGTCATGCTCTGACGCAACTTGGGCCAGAGCCCATACAAAAATGTCCGATCTCCATTAACTTTGAGCAAACTAAAACTTTTTCCACATTTTCAAATTCGCAATACCACAATACGCACCAAGGCATGTATCGCGACCTCTCGCGTCCGGCCCTGGTTCAAGCCATGGTCCGGGGTGAGAGGGAGTGGGAGGCAGTCACCTGGCCACCGCAATGCGTTTAAAACGCTATATCAATATTGATGATGTCTGTTATTAAACCAATTTTGCTGGTGCTTTTAAAATACAGTAGTTGAATTTTGGAGATGGGACAGGAAAATGGTCTCAGGAGATTCTAAGGAGAGAGAAAAAATTCTCAAAAAGTTAAAGATATTAACTGGCCAGGTGTTCCCGGCCATTCCCGTAGCCCCCCAACCTGGGGGCATGCGGGGCCCGCCATACCAGCTAGGCGGGCGTGCGCCGGGAGGGCTGTGGAAGTAAAGGCTATGCCGGTTTCCCATGGCCCTCCCATTACAGCGATGTGGGAACACAGCTGTGGGAAAAAAAAATGAGAAACCAAAAAAAAAAAAAAAAGGTTTAGGTTCTGGAGGTGGCCCTCAGCATGTCGGAGGCCATGGTGTTACATGGCCCCCGGGCGCCGCCGCCCGGCTCACACATCGTGGTCGGGGGGGCTCGGATCGCTGTCGAGTCTACCGTGAAGTATCTAGGATTGGTGCTCGACAGCCGGTGGGACTTCGGCCCCCACTTCCGGCGGCTGGCGCCCAAGTCGTTGGTCGCGGCTGGGGCGCTATCAACGCTGCTTCGCAATCCGGGGGGCCCGAGCGCCGCCTGTAGGCGGCTCTACGTGGGGATCGTGCGATCGATGGCCCTGTATGGGGCCCCGATGTAGGCCTGACGGCCGGCAGTATCGCAATATTGCGGAAACCGCAGAGAGCGATGGCCGTCAGAGTCATCAGGGGATATCGCACGATCTCCTACGAGGCGGCCAGCGTACTTGCTGGATCCCCGCCCTGGGACCCCAAGGCGAGAGTACTCGCGTCATTGTATCGGTGGCGCGAGGAAGCGAGGGCGCGGGGTGAACGACCGATGCAGCGACACATGGAGCTGCGTCGGTCTCAGCTTCGCGAAATCCTGGTGGCGGCATGGCGGGACAGGCTTACACGCCCTACCGCTGGCCTCGTCACCATCGAGGCGGTCCGGCCGGTGCTCGAGCGCTGGTTCGGGAGGAGGCACGGCTCCCGTGCTCTCGGGGCATGGTTGCTTCGGGAAGTACCTATGTCGCATAAACAGGGAGTCGATGGTCGGCAGCGAAGAGTCCTGGGATGCGGTGGTTTCCTTCTGCGAAACGGTCGTCTCGCAGAAGGAGGCTGCGGAAAGGGAGAGGGAGATCTCATCCACTCACCCGGCACGCAGCAGGCGCACCGGGCGACGGGGAAGGGCGGACAACGCCTTCTTCCTGCCCCCCTAAATGGGTCCAGGGGCGACGGACTCGGGGACGTCTGTTCCCCCCACACATCAGGCCCCGAGGTGGCGGCGCGTAGTGTTCCACGCACGCCCCTCTTAGACGTCGCGGGGGGAGTTTAACACCTTATTCCCCCACTGACCCAAAAAAGTTAGGTTTAGGTTAGGTTAGGTAACGCAAACATACCACGTGTATATTTTGTCTCTTCCTCATGTCGGCGCAAAGAATACTACGCATCTGAGTCATCATAAGTGTTAGGCAACATCAAACATACCATATCAGGTTAAAATAAATAGATTTAATTGATAAATAGTTCAAAATACGCCGATATATTAAAATTATGTAATATATGCAATAACATTTTTCTCCCAGGATGGATTTTTTTTTACCCATACAAAAAAAGTAAGCTTAGTTAATGAACTTTCAAATGAAATAAGCGTCATGCTCTGACGCAACTTGGGCCAGAGCCCATACAAAAATGTCCGATCTCCATTAACTTTGAGCAAACTAAAACTTTTTCCACATTTTCAAATTCGCAATACCACAATACGCACCAAGGCATGTATCGCGACCTCTCGCGTCCGGCCCTGGTTCAAGCCATGGTCCGGGGTGAGAGGGAGTGGGAGGCAGTCACCTGGCCACAGGTGACTGCCGCCACCAGGAAGGAGGTGGCGGGGTGGGCGAGGGAACGCACTTTGCGCACCTCACGCCTCAGCCGCCGCGGGAGACGCTCCGGGCGTCGGGAGCCGCGTGACGACTCCCGGCCACCGTAGGCGCGGGCCTGCGGGCGGAGAGTAATGGGTAGCTCTCCGTCCGATCAGGACTAGGCCCGTGCCGGACGGCGTGTACGTGTTCCACGCGTGCCTCAAAGAGATGTCAGCAAAAGAGACGGGGCCCCATAGGGCCGAAGCCTGCCAGGGTAGCGGGACCATCCGAAAGGGTTTACGGAACACGGGTTTAAGGAACACGGGTGGGTTTTAGTCAGTAAAAGTCTGACACTCCCTTCTGCTCCACCCAGAGCGGAAGGAGTCATTTGATGATTTCCCATCCTCAAAAAAAAAAAAAAAAAAGCCATGTATCGCTGACGTTGGCGTCAAGTCTGCGAGGCTAAAGTGGGACTGGGCGGGTTACACTTGTAGGATGCATCCAGACAAATGGCCCAAAGTCGACACACAGTGGGTGCCTGAAGACGGACGTCGTGACCGAGGCAGGCCTAAGAAAACCTGGTGTGAGAATTGGACTCGTTCCTAACCAATTGGACGGAGAAGACACAGCACAAAGAAAGGTGGAAAAATATGGGGGAGGCCTTTGCCCAGCACTGGGAAAATATATGTTAACGTAACGTAACGTAGACGTTAAGCGTACAAAAGACGTTCATTTAGTCATCTTAATTACTCGATTCCCATGAGAATTTTCGTCTAGGCTAAAATGGGTCACACTATCACGTTCTTGAAGGAATATATCAAATTACAAGTCACCCTGTATATCTCAGCTTTGCTATAAGAAAATAAACTAAAGTATGTAGTAAAGCAGTGCTCAGTGTTCACTTAAATTAAATAGGAGCGCTCCTATATATACAGCGCAACTTTGAATAAATAAAGTTAAATTGGACAACATTATTTTCCATTTCATTACCTTTAAGCGGGTGCAGCGAATGCTCATTCACTTGTATGTGAACTGAATGTGAATAAGCAGATACTATTTTTAATTTAGTGTTCAATAATAATAAAAAGCAAGCTTTTTTATACATGATAAAAAGGAGAAAATAAACTTTTATTTAAATCAAGCCTATAATTTTGTTACATTATAGCCTAAGGTATATGAATGCGTATATAAAATTTAGGATCTGGGGGGTGACCACCACCTCAACTCTTAACAAAGATGGAGCCATACGTTCCGTATAGAATAAATGAAAATAAATAATACCTACTGCTGTAAGCTGTTGTTAATTGTTGAGGAGTTCCCTCGTCTAGAGCCAATCCTGGGTGTAGAATCTCATAACTTATTCTTTGTAACTGAACCAACATGTAAAATTTCAGCTCCGTAGGTTTTAATTAAGCTTGCAAGATTCGACCTAAACAAAGTAACAAAATAACATCGCAAGTTAAATAAAACATTGTAAAAACAAATGAGATCATTATTCGAGCAAACAGAATGGTTATCCAAAGTTGCAACAATTGAATCCACAAAAGCCAATATCGCCTGCAGCTTAGATACCATGTTTATACGCAGAGTACATCGAAAGTTCATACTTTGAACTTTAACGCTTCATTGAAAACAAACCACAATGAGTTCCTGAACTCCTTTTGTGATTGAAAGTTTCAAGCACGTTTTATTGCTACAAAACTCTGTGTTCTAAACAGGATGAAATTGAAAACTTGTGCCAAATCGAAATAGGAGCGGCAGTAACTGCAACATAATTATGTTAGATTTTCATTTCCAAATTCGTCTAAGATAGTGCACACTAAACAGTTGCCTTCAAGTAGACGCACATTATCGACGTTCCAGATTTTTTTTTTAATTATAAAAATAAATAAGAAAGTCCACTAAGAAATCTATTTATTGCAGAGTTCACAACATGAAGCAAGTTAGCAACGCGTTTAGCAACGCGTTTAGCAACGCGTTTAGCAACACGTTGAACTAGTGGCATTTACCTAATCTTGATCGTGTTCCTACGAAAAAGAAGACGCGCGACACGTTGCTAAATCGCTTGCCTACGCGCACGTATGTGAATCCCTTTCCTTAATCCTCTAAATTTAAAAAAAATATTTAGCATTTTTGATTATCACAACAGTGAAATATTTGACAGCTCTTTGCGACGTTGCCAACTTTCAAAAGGCATTCTCTTAAAAAAGAAAAGTTGACAGGGGAGATTTATGTACTTAAACATTTCTCTATGAAATACGTAGAAAGATATTTCTAAGGTAAACTAATAATTATTTCCGTTGAAGAACTTTTTGCGTCAATTTAGCTTGTCTATACAAAAACTGCAATTATAAGTAATTATATATAAATATAAAACCTGCAACAAACTACGATTATATCTTGGGACGTTAAAATGTTGTACAACAATTTAAAGTTCTAGACAGTAAACAGGTTTTTGAACTGAGACAGGCGTCGATTAAGTTTAGTGTTTTCTTCAATTACTAACTAAATATATTTCGGAACACTCAACTTTATCATTTCAGCACCAGATGCTCAGATGTTTTTGTTTTCTTAGTTGTGTAGTTAGTTTAGTTTTCTTAGTTCTTTGTTGTGTAGTGCAGTATTCTTGGATATAACTTTAAATAGTATAAAATAGAACTGAAACCGGTATTATAAAGTGCTCTGTGACAGAGACTATGGACTAAATTTAGAATTTCAGGATGCCTAGGTGAAGTACTGAAGAAAATCCCAGTAACAGGAAACACAACTTTATTCCTTTGGCTCTGTCGCAAAATGACCCACAGCTCGAGTCAGAATGTTCACCACCCACAGCTCGAGTCAGAATGTTCAACCGACCTCTTCCCGCCTCGCAGGTTTTTCATAATTTCCGCGGTAAAATCGAGTTCTGTGATTGGATAACGATTCATTGTCGTCAACCAACCACAGATGACAATGTGCTGGCCGCAGATTGATTAGCCAATCAGAAGCATGCAACGACCAACTGTCAAACTAAAGTGTTGTCAGTACAGAAATATTGCCGATGGCCGTTTTGCGTGAATGTGACGCATGTTTACCCCCAATTTGTTTTTTTTTGTGTGTTTTTGTCCTTTTTTTTATGCGTCATGTTTGCCGCAAATAAATGCTTTTTCTTTCTTTCTTTCTTTCTAATCAAATAGTTACTGGCCTCGAATTTGGTATTTTTGCGTTTCCATTTAATTAAATAAAAAAAGCAACCGACTTCCAAAAAAAAACCAATACAAAGAGAAAAATAACTTTAATTTCAGAAGTCGGTGTCGCTGGTTCCGCATTTTCGTTTTTTGACACCGACTTCCGAAATTAAAGTTATTTTTCTCTTTGTAGTGGTTTTTTTTGGAAGTCGGTTGTTTTTTTTTGTAAAAAAAAGTTTTTATTTTTCACTTTTTAGTTGTACCCACCCCACACAAATTCGTATATACTTACATGATTAGAGGTACCCCAATAACAACTTTGAAAGAAATGAGGGTGTACCGTGGTATACTGAACACATATGCGTACCCCGTTAGAGGGTACAGGCGTGACGTTATGTTGTGTGATTGCATAAACAATACATACATAAGCGATAGCAGCAATAGCCGTTAATTTGCTGGCATTTATTGAAGAGTTCCGTTGTCTGTCTCCGAAACTGATCATCAGATCTTGTTGAAATTTCAATGGGACCATTTGGGAAGTATTATACCCTTTCCCACAAAAAAAGAAATTTTCAAATCGGTTGGCACGCGACGGATATATGCGCGAACAAACAAAAAAAAAATACAAACATCCGAATTGAGAACCTCCTCCTTTTTTAGAAGTCGGTTAAAAATGTAAATTAGCGAGCCCTAACAATAGGTACTGAAAATTCAGGTAGAAATTACGACTGGAGCTATCGCTAGGCTATGAATGGCAGGTTTGAAAATACTGTTATTATTTGACGTAAAATTAATATAGCTGAAGTAATGATCAACATTCATTGAACGCGACTCAACAGACCAACTACGTATTAACAACATATCGTTGCTAGAACTTTTATTTGTGTCAAGAGTGTCACATTTGAGATTACGGTCACACACATTCAAAGTTCTAGTAAAGAATTGATTTTAAATCAAATATTTAAACATACTGAGAAATGTTTAACACAAGTTCCTTTAAAAAGTAATGTATCCATAACAAAAATAACTGATGTCACTTGGAAAGCTGCCACGCTAAAATGGAATTGGGCTGGACACATCTGCCACATGTCAGATGACCAATGGGCCAAACTTACGACCCAATGGGGGACCCATTAATGGCAAGTGACATCGCGGCAGGTCCAGACGGAGATGGCGGGATGAGCTGGACTCCATCAGCAGGAACTGGTCCTTAGCAGCTTTAAACAAAGAGAAGTGAAAAGAGATTAGGGAGGCCTTTGCCCTGCAGTGGGACATCACAGGCTTTTAATAATAATAATATCTGAACCATTTCAAGCTCTGTGTAATTTGAAATGAGACTGAGCGCACCGGAGCAACTCAAAGATCATTTCCACGCATTGTCTTTTCACAAAAGGGTTCGAACCCGGGTTGGTCTTCATATGATCTGACCAAGATTATGTCTGGACTTTAAAAAAGAAAGAGACTGTGAGGTCTGAGTTTGTTTCGGCCTTTCTTCTCAGACTAGTCAGATAGGAAACGCCCGAAACGCCGACCTCATCTAGTTTTAAAATATGATGACGTGTAAAAGTGTTTGTACAAACCTACTTACAAAATAAAATCATTTATCATTTATGAACCTCTGTGGCATACCTAAAGTTGCAAGTACATAAAAAGTCGAGTTTTGATGTACAGGTTTGTATGCCAATCGATTGAGAAAATTATTACAAACAACAAATACTATCAACAAAAATGTCGTAAGTGATATATATACTTTCTGAGTTATTCCAGTTTGAAAATATAAAATATATTAAAAGAAAAACTTCATTTAATTGATTTAATAGTCCATTATCATCATTTTAAAGCAACGTACCTACATCAAAACTCGACTTTTTATGTACTTGCAACTTTAGGTATGCCAGGCTTTATACAAAAATGTTCGATCTTCTTTGTGTTTGATTTCACGAGCATTTTTATAATATATCTACTTTGAATGTTTATCGTAAAAAAAAGGTCAAATGTAAAAAAGATGTAAATTGGCTTGGATGAAGCCAATTAATACCGAAGTGCTGAAGATATCTAAATAACTACATTTATTTAATGTTCTCTAAAAGCATTCGGAGCCTTTAATAATAAAAAAAAATAGGGAATATACAATCACATTATGTTCGCAATTTTAATATTTACTGCATGGCTGGCTAATGCAATAAGTTTTGAAGTGCATCCAAGATGTCTGGAGACTTGACTCGTATTTGAGCTACATTTTATTAGTAGATATCATTTTTAAAATGTCTTGAAAAGCAAGGAAAAAGTTTATCCGTTTTGAGATATTGCATAAAAATTGTCGTCGTTGTGCGCTGCAGCGTTTTGGAGCGACCTACGAGTACAAAATGTTATCATCGTTTAAAATCTAAAAGGCGTAGAATCAACTGCCGTGCTCAACAATTTGTGACACGAAAAATTAAACCGCATCGACATGTTGAAATAAAATTACGCAATGTTTAATACAAAAGTTTTGTTATTTGATCTGGTTTGAAATAAATGCTTCCGTTGAACATGTAAAACCTATGATATGTTACATTCTATGATGTTATTTGTGCTTAAGTAGAGATCAGTGTACATAGATTAAAACACATGTGATACAAATCATGCAATAGCAGTTAATTGTAGTTTTGCTTTTAGTACTAATGGTTTATGAATTAAGGCAACACGGATGTCTGTTAATAAAATCATTCTGGTAATATTCGTGTTAGTCGATAATTCCCGTGGTGTTGTAAATCCACATGGCCCAACTGTTATTAATGACTATACTAGATGTATTAGCCAAGTGATTGAAAATGAATTCGAAGAGCCTGGTCTTTTGATATTTGCTAACACAAATAATGTGAGCACTTCCGTATCGAGAATCAGAACCGAACTATTGAAAAGGATCAATGAAAAAATTAAGTTCAGTGTGGAAGTCATGAGTCCTGAAAAAGAAGTGGAAATCTGTGATCAAGATAATTATAATCTTGGAGTACTGCACGTAGATAATTATGTGGCGATACCAACAGCTAATTACTTTGTTATCATAATAGACAGTTACACGGACTTTTCTTTTCTAGCTAGTAAACTAATACGATCACGAAGTTGGAACCCATTTGCAAAATTTGTTATTTTACTTTTCAACTTCGTTCAGAATGACAAAATTAATATTGAATACGTCGAGAAAGTACTCAGCTGTCTCTTCAAATATAATGCGATAAATATTATTATAGCTGTGCCTCAAGCTAATAATTTCCGAAATGCCATTATTTATAGTTGGAAACCTTATGACCCTCCAGAGTTTTGTGGTTATTTCAACGAAACTGCTAAAGACAGACTTGTGATTCAAAACACATGTGCGGGAGGCACATTAAAATATGACAAAGATGTGTTTGATGATAAAGTTCCACACGACATGAATGGTTGTGTCATAGAAATAATAGCACTTCAAAGACAGCCGTTCATAAGTGATGATGTGCATGAGGCTAATATTGAGAAAATAATGATAAATGTAATGCTAAGACGATATAAGATGACGGCTAGATATCACTTCGTTGATGGATTCCGAGGAGAAAGAGAAAATGTTGGTGAATGGAATGGAGCGTTAAAACAATTGGCATCGAAGAAAGGACACTTGCTTTTGGGTGGAATATTTCCAGATTTCGATGTGCATGAAGACTTTGAAACAAGCACTACGTACTTAGCCGATGCTTACACTTGGGTTGTCCCAAGAGCTCAAAAATCAGCTGCATGGGTAGCTTTGGTTATTATATTTCAGGGTTTGGTTTGGTATACTGTAATAGCTGGTTTCTTTCTATGTGGTGTAACGTGGAAAATTATAGGGCAACTAAGTGGAGATTCGAATTACAATAGTTCGTTCGGTCATTGTCTTCTTAATACTTGGATTACAATATTTGGGTTTGTAGCTTACCTACATCCTTCTAAGGAAAGTCTTCGCGTGTTTTTTGTGTTTCTGAATATTTATTGTATACTATTTTCAACGGCATACCAAACGAAATTATTCGAAGTGTTGACCAACCCATCTTATGAACACCAAATACAAACAATTGAAGACTTGGTTGAGAGTGGTTTAAAGTTTGGTGGTTTTGAAGAGTTACATGATCTGTTTTATAACTCCTCTGATCCTTTCGACTATCGAATTGGTCAGCAATGGATTGAAATTGAGAACATTACTAAAGCGATGATAGATGTTGCTGTTCATAGAAATTTTTCCTTACTTTGCAGTCGTCTTGAGCTGGCACATGTTTCTTCAATAACACCAGAGCTAAGTGACAGTATTGGGAACTATAAATACTATACGTTTACGGAGAACGTCTTCAGTGTACCTATAGAGACGATAGCTTTGAAAGGGTTTCCTTTTATGAAGGAGTATTCGTCAACAATAACACTGCTGAAGCAGAGTGGGTTAAATGAAGCTCTTAGGCATCACTTTGCAACGTTCACTGAGAGGAGACGAGCTCGTCAACTGAGGGCTATATTAAAGGAGAAATCCGATGTCAATCCATTGTCGCGGCAGCATCTGCAAGGAGGCTTCTTGGCTTTAGCTTTTGGGTATGTTTGCGGTACTCTGGCGCTTATTGGAGAAATAGTCGTTAATGTTGAATATGTCAAGAAGAAATTTTTTCAGTGCAGACGAAGAATTAATTTTTTGTCATGAGTTTATGAGCCCAAAGTACTTTGTTATAAAAGGAAATTGATAAAAAATCATCATACAACAAAACATTTTATTATACAAATTATGTATTTTTATTTAACGAAAAGCTTAACTGTACTGTACATTTATAATGTCATTATTTAAATTTTAATGATTACTAAAATTACATCAATTAAATATGCTAAAGACTAGTGTCTATGTGAAGTTCTAAAATTACTTAATAATTATTATTGCAATCATTAAAAGTATTTTAATCTCAGATGTTTTGTTTGTTTAAGCAGCGGTTTCAAATTAATTTGCATAACTAATTTATATCCAGAATATTTTTTATTTTTAATATTAATGAGATGAGTTATAAAATATTTCCTAAAATTTTGCAAGTAAGTACGTAAGTTCAACGTTATATTTATTTTATTTTGAAATTATAAAACACATGTATGCAGTAATTTCTAATTCAGAAGATATTTACATAAGTTACCCATTAGGTACCACTAACAAGGATTATAGGTACTAAAATGTACTCATAAGTCTAAATAATGCACAATATAATACAAACTATGGAACAACTTTACTGTCTTTTATTAATAAGTTTATGCCGCACTTTGTTTCTTGCACAAATAAGTTTTGATGTCCGACGTCGATAAAGTGGCAATACCTCTTAAAAATATTAATTGACAGCAGTTTTTTATTCATAATAACTTTTCTAGAGAATTTTATTATGCCAACAAATTTTATTTAGGACCTTAACGAAAAAAGTTACAGTTTTTAGATATTATAATGACGAAATATACATAATATTTCGTCAGCAAAGATGAAAAGTAAAACTGTATTTGTAAGCGAACCTTCATAAAGAAAAAAAAAAACAAACTACAGAGGTATTGTCACTTCAACAACAATTTCACTATCCCTTCCTTCACTTAAACTATCATAGTTTCTCCCCATCTAGATGTTGCAGATTATAATACGAATGATCTGGGAATCTCTCCAGCTGTATGTAGTCCATATCTTTGTTAATTAGCGGTTCTAATCTAGCGACGATGTCTGCAAAGTCTGGTCGTTCCTTCGGTTCAGCCTCCCAGCAATAGTACATAATGTTGTAGAGCTCCCGATGACAATGCTCTGGCTTTTCGAGACGATATCCTTCGATGACCTGGAAGGAAAGGGAACTAAATTAGATATTATTTAACTTAGATCAGTCTGTATAGCCCTGTTGCAAGCTACTTTATTCTGACATATTTTTATTTATTTTATTTTCCTTTATTGGCTACCAACAATTGTTTACACTGTAATAATTTAAAGTGCTATCTACCATAATCTAGGGTTAGTGTAAAAATTTCTTACAGGTTAGCACCGAAACATATAACATAACATTAGGCCTGTATAAATCCCCGAAGGGTACCTTTAGTACACCCACATTTGGCCAGTTACGTCCAAGCCCCATGTAATAAGGGGGAGCCTTTTTTTTTTTTTTTGTATTGTTTCATGTATTTTTTATGCTATTTATTTTTATGGTGTACAGACGCCAGCACATTAAGCTACTATAATCTGTCAAATTTCATTAATAGATTTTCAACTTTATCTCTGAAGCATTAAGGTTCAAGATTGATTGGGAATATTTGACAGTTTCGGGTAGCTTGACCTGCTGGCGTCTGTACAATAAAGTATACAGGCTGTTAGTGTAAACACCGTTATCCTTGAAACCAGTGGTTTGGTTTCACTTATAGAACGTAAATTCAATGAAAAAAAAAAACAATTTTTTTTAAGTAGTCTCAGCAATTTTTCCTCAAAATTATTTCACCCTATACAAGTGCACGCAAGGGCAAAGTAGACGGAGCGCGGGAAACAGCGCGTCGTCAGTACTTCCCTTATCTATGCAGCGCCTGCCGCAAGCCGGCAAGCGCATGAATTTACGGACGATGTCGGACAGAAACTTTCTTACATTTTTGAAAGAAAATAACGTTTATTTATTTTTAAATTCAGATAAATATTTTTATAATTAAGTCAACTACCTATGGTTTTAGTGACAACGGTGTTTACACCAACAGCCTGTATATAAAAAAATAAAAAAAAACCGGGCACAAGTCCAGACTTTTCAGATGGAGAAACCCAAAAACACTTTGCCCAACCTGAGTATTGAACTCAGGACCTTATGCTCAGCAGTTGCGCTTGCTACTAGACCAACAAGGCAGTTTCTTTTGTCATCTCCTTATTTACAGCTGCAAAACACCAACGACATAGACTGGTAAAAAAAAAGTTAAGCATCCCATTGTCCCCCCCGTCACATTTTTCCTAACGTCGCCACAACTGTGACGCGAGAGCACGACCGTATTCAGCCCGACTGGCAAACAGATTCTCGCATATAATCATAAATCGCAGTATCTCATTATTTTCTACTCCAGAGAATACTACTTCATAATTTTTGTAAAGGAAGAGCGTTTTGGAGGACTGTCTTAGGTAATTTTGACGTTTAAAATGTACTGATTTTCAGCTCAATTTGAATGAATGATTAAAATTGGTAACCTGTAACAATCCTCTATCGACCCTTTAAGAATGATCGACAGTTCCCAAACAGTGAATTGGTCTCTAGCCGGTCTGTTACCGCATTCCGACTACGTTAGCGATTCTGACGTGCCGAGTGCAAGTTTAAATTGCTTATGTAATTAACTGTCACCACCAAGCCACACTGCTCTGATTCAACGTCATTTGTTTTCATTCGTGTAGACCTCCATCTTCCATAATTGATTCCACATTCTAGTATCCCCACCACAGCGAAATTTGTATGTTTTCTTTGGAATTTTGGGCATGAGCTGTGGGCGTAAAGATCAAAGCACCCTTTTATGCGTAAAAAAACATGATTCATATAAGTAAATCCGTTTAAAACAAAGGAAAATAGTTAACAGTAAAAGGCTCAGAAATACAAAGAAACTGCCACTTACAAACAGTGCGTGCCGAAACTGTTGCCAGGACATGTAGGTATTTTGTTGTGGCTTGAGAAATAATTTCTCGAATGTGATAAAATACACTTTTGAAAACAACCTTGCTAATATTATTATTGTCATCACTGGCATCACACACAATCACAATGGGCCTTATTAGAAGGCTAAAAGTCACCCAAAGGGCAATGGAGAGGGCTATGCCTGGAGTTTCCCTGCGAGATCGAATCAGAAATGAAAAGATCCGCAGGAGAACCAAGTAACCGACATAGCCTGAAGGTGGACCGACGACCTTGTGAAAGCCGCAGGTACCCTTTGGATGCGAGAAGCACAAAACCGGTCGAAGTGGAGGTGCTTGGGGGAGGCCTATGTCCAGCAGTGGACGTCTTTCTGCTGAAATGATGATGATGACATGGATAGACTATGATCTGGATACTTTTCCCGGTTGGACGATCCCGTGAAATAACTTTCGACCGGCTTCAACGCCAGTTTTTTTTATATAGATGATACCTAAATCTTTACTCTTTAAATATCTCTATATTTAAAGAGATTTTATTGGTGCCACCATAGCCACAGTAGTACTTGTATGTACGCTGTCACATGAAGAAGAGCGAATAGTTTTGTATGTTGATCGCTCAAAAGCTCACTAGTAAACTTAAAATTAAGATTGAGTTGAGAGCGTTTCATGAAAAGGTTAGAATTTATTACTTAAGTTAGTATATTCTGTCAAGTGTCTGACTAAAGGATAGTAAGCTAGTTGAGTAGATCGACGAAGACTCGCTCTAACAAAACCTTTATCGTCTATTGTCATGGTAACATATTTGTCAATATTGGATACACCAATAAGTTAACTACATATACTTACTTATTTCATTTATTTGTTTGGAGAAACACCTGATTATTGTCGTCTCAGAAATCATACCGACTAGTGCTATGTATGAAGCCAACGTACCATGATAATCTTGTAAGACGAAGGAGACTAGTCTCCACGACACAGGGAATCCTAGTGTGGAGGCTAGTGTTATTCAAATAATGTAATGTTTTTTTCTGAACAATAAAGTTTTCATTTTTTTTTATTATATAGGTACACTATGTCAAAAAATACTTTTGGTCCTTTCATACGAAATGTTGGGTCCACTTTTCGTACGAAAAGACCAAGAATTTGATTTTATGTCAGCATTAATTCAGTAATACTTTAGCAGCATGAAATATATTAAGTTAATTCTTAGATGAAAACATTTGCAAAATTGCCCACGCTATTTTCAGTTTGCTGTGAAGTGTAAGGTGTAGGTGTAAATATTCGGTTCTCTGTTTACTGTTAAAATATTAAAACTTGAACAGAGATAAAGTTCAGCACGAACCATATCACAAATCGCTATACAAATTTCAGTCGTAGTCTAAAGCAGCTAAAGTTTAATTTGAACGGTTACCAAAGCGTGGGTGAACATGGGTAACAATTGTAAAATACTTTCCCTATACAAGGGAAAGTATTTTTATAAGTGAAGAGAAACGTACCTTTTTCATGACGTCATTAGCTGACAATCCAGGGTATGGTGTGGAGCCAAGGGTCACGATCTCCCACAGCAGGATACCGAAGCTCCAAATATCAGACTTAACGCTAAATATATTGTCGTAGAGAGACTCGGGAGCCATCCATCTGGAAATGAAGAAGGAAGAAAGTTAGATTTGTGGTTGTAATTGTGTTGTTTATTATCAAACCAAAATTATTTATTAAATATTTAATATCAAAATAAAATAGGGCGAAATATGGCCATGACATCTTTCGCCATATTTTGGCATACAATTAATAATAAGTAATTTGACAACAGTCAGATGAATTCAATAAGAATACGTTTCCATCTCAGACACCCAAATTTCGTGACACACTTTCTATCATAATCCCAGGGTTTTGAAGGAAATTCGTAATACATGCGAGTCATAGATTAGAAAAATTAGACGTGCATAAATAACGCAATGACCGTGGCTGAACTATCGAAATTAAAGGCATCACACCGTTGGTCTTTTTTCTTACTATCCCCTAAGTCTACGCGTTTTACATCAAGTTTTCGGCGAACATTTCAAGGCACTCAAGCTAAAAGGACTGCCTTAATTTGTTGCCCAAATGCCATACAAAAATTGATTCTAAAAGATTCATCTATATAGCTCAGAATGATTTGTGGCCTCAAATAACATATTGGATCCTTGTAACCGTAAACTCAAAATAAGCGGCTCAAATTCTCGTTTATTTCAGCGGATCTATTTTATCGGATACCTGGAGAAACTCAGAACTTTATAATTTCCCAACAGGTTACATGGAGTGCACAGTGTGTGCAGTAAATCTGCGAGAAACTCACAATAATAACTAACTAGAAACTACTAACTTTGCTGGCAAAATGTCAGGATTAGGAACAATATTATTAACGGTCCGACTTCCTTGTTGTTCTTTGTTATAGAAGGAGGTAATCCACCGACCACATTCAGTGTACCCGTGGGTGTAACTTGTGACTATCCCTGGTCTGTTAAAGCCTTATCATCATGTTGTAACAAGGCCTCTCGGCCATCCGCGACTAATAAAGAATTAAACTGGTTTAAGAACAGCAAACAAGAAGCAAGAATCAGGATTTTTTTTTGAGAATTTATGTTACCTCCAGGGACCGTAAATAGGTATTAAAATATCCTTCATTCAAGAGCTAACAGAGATTTAAGTAACTACTCTGAGCAATCACCTACGGTACCAATTTCGCTGACTGGATAATATTTTACCATAAAAAGAAAGAATAACATTTTTTTGGCAATAATAAATGAAATGCAGAGCACACCAAAATAAAAATAATAAAAAAACTAAAATACTTTAAAAAATGTAGTGTGCGCCTTAAAGGACCATTTTAGCATCAGCGGTAATTCCAGCCAGATGTGTGATGGTTTTCTAATGAACCTTTGAGTATAATAATTTACGGATGTGTAAGAAGAATATACAGTTTATTTATAACAGGTTTGTGTTAAACCTCCACCAACCTGATAGGCAGCCGTCCATCACTCTTCCTCTCATACACATGTGTGTCTGCCACATCCCTCGCAAACCCGAAGTCTGCTACTTTACACACCCTGTCTTCCGTTATCAGCACGTTCCTGGCCGCCAAATCTCGATGGATTATCTGGAAAATAAAAAAAAATATAAAAATATTTGTATCACTTAACTTTGCGTCCCTGATTTCAAGACCTCTAAAAACTGGGAAAGAAAATATTATGAATAAAATGGCATGTACTAAAACTAAAAAAATCGAAGACAAGTGACATCCACCAACCCGCTGATGAACACAGCACTGCATGGCACTGGGCCCGCGTGATGGATTTTGTCCCAGATCAGGGAACGTTATAGGTTGATTACGCTATGCTTATATTATTTTACTGAGAAATAAATACAGTCGAATAAATGACTCACATTCGACTGATGCAAACACATTCGCCAGTGGCGTGGTAATGCTTAGTTATTTTCTTTGCCAGTGGACTTACACCGGTTCTTTTCAAATCTCAAAGAAGGGTGTTGTGGCTACGCACGTGTTCGGAGGAATTCGAATGGAGATAAAAATGTTAGGTTTACAACTTCCCAAAACGATTTTCATAGGTATTTTTATGACAGCCTAAATCGACGATTTAATGCTTTCCTCGAAGCAAGTTGTTAAAGTATACTATACATCTGCAGTAAGCCCTTTGCAGAAAGTTTTATCTGAGTGGATATCATAATAAAGGTTGAAGGTTTGGTTAAACTATTCTGTGCAGGACGCCCACGTACATAACGGCATAATGTATATAACGGCATAATGTATACGTATAAGATTGTGTAAATAATAGCGTATAAGTTTATCTTAGTATCTAAGTTGAGATTTGTATGTTTACGTACGATCGTGTTCCACTCTCGACAGGTTCGAACTTGTCGAAACCTGTCTCAGACCTGCATGTAAGCAAACCGCTGTGATTGGCGGATCGATAGTGGAGCACGAACGAAGATAAATATGATTAGTGTTTCAAATTGTAGAAATAATTACCCCTGCCACTACTTGCGCCCATGTAAAAACATATATAGGCAGATCGTTTTCGAAATTTTGTAATCAGTTCAAATCAAGACTTCGTAAGAACAACATGAAAATAAATAGACTTCAAGCAACCAGGAGTTTTATTGAACACAGCGGTCTCCTCCAACCCAGCGCACACGTACAGGTAGAGCACAAGAGCTCTCACCTCACACATTGGTCCTTCGAGAGCCGGATTCGAGGAAGATCACTATTAAGAAGACTCCAGCGAACTTATTGAAGAATATTTAGAAGAATTATTTATCGAAACAATGCCGGTAACGAGGTCTACGGGTAAAAGGGGTGGCCAGGCATCGACTGCGGCTACAGAACGAACAGAAACGGCCACAGAACGAACAGAAACGGCTACGGAAACTGCTACGGAGACTGCTACGGAAACTACTACAGAGACTACGACCGACACGAGTACTACGGAAGCTACTGGAACGACAGCCACCACAGAGACGACTACAGCAGCGACTTCAGAAGCACCGGCTACTACCTCGTCTACAGTCAAACGTGCCGCACCACAAAAAGACGTCACAACTGAACACAAAAAAAGTGGTCGCCGCAGCAAACCTACGTCACAGAAGAGTGATAAAACTTCAAAAGCGCGCCGCATAGCCAAGGCCAAAGCAGAGCTAGCGAAACGACTAGCAGAGTTAGCAGCCGCACGCCTCGCCGAAATTGAAGCTGAATCTACAGATGAAGACGTATCCTCCGTCGCCTCGGAAAACGGAAACGATCAACGAGTAACTACTTGGCTCCAATCAAGTCAACTACTCGCCATTGCCAACAGACCTTATCAATCCGAGATGAAGTCGTCGAGCAAACCAGCAGTTCCAGTGACCACCGCCGCCATAGCCTGGGACATCCCGGCGACCTTACCGGCGGGAGTCAGCACCATGGACCCGCAACCTGAAAACCTGAACACCGAACCTGAACCCATGAACATCACGCTGCCAGTGAGCACCCCCGCCTCCTGGCAGCCGAACATTGCGACTGAACAGCCGCACCCGAAGCCGCCGCCAGTAATCACCGCCTGGCAACAGAACTCCGCGCCTGCGCAGTCACAATCGAACCCGACGCCAAGGATCACCGCCGCATCCTGGCAACAGAACCACGTGACTGCACAGCTGCAACAGACGCCAGCACCGGTGAACTACAGCGAATCCTGGCCGCAGAACTCTATGAACGTGGCATCGAACACAGCATGGCAACCGATCTACACTACGGCGCCGCATCACAGCTACCCTACGAGAACTGCCGCCGCGCCCTGGGTGCCGCCGTACACAGCAACAGCCCATGTCATGCAACAGCCCACAACACTGGCTGTCCAAGAAACAAGGACAGACATGAAGGAACTTGCTGCCGCAATTACGCAAGCTGTGCACGCCGCACAGTACCAGCAGCCAATGAAATACACAGAACTACCCAGTTTCAACGGAGCTCATCAAGATTGGCTCACGTTCCGCGCCGCCTACTGTGAGACAGCGCATCGATTAACAACAGTGGAAAACATGTCAAGACTTAGAAGAAGCCTTCGAGGTACAGCAAGAGAAGCTGTACAAGGTCTATTAATAGTGAACGCAGACCCGAACGAAGTCATGAAGACACTCGAGCTACGCTTCGGTCGACCAGACTCCATCGCGATGGCTGAGATGGAGCGACTACGAACCCTACCACGCCTCACAGAATCTCCGCGTGATGTTTGCACCTTCGCTACCAAAGTGGAAAACATCGTTGGGACTTTGCAAGCACTCAACTGCGGACATTACCTCTTCAATCCAGAAGTTACAAAAGCTATTGTTGAAAAACTCACACCAACATTGAAAAGACAGTGGTACCAGTTTTCAGCAGCACAACCCAGAACAGAACCTGATCTTCTGAAGTTTACCCGATTCATCAAGATCGAAGCAGAGATTTGCAGCCCGTATGCACTGCCTGAGAACATCGCTGCAACAACTCAAACAAATCAGAACACGCAGCGACGTCAGCAGCGGGTACATGCCACACAAGAAACAAACAAATCCAAGTGTGGTTTATGTGAACAACAAGGACACAGCATTGTGGAATGCGACCAATTCAAGAAGGCAACTACTGACGCAAGATGGGACATCGCAAAGAAGCATCGCCTGTGTTTTCGTTGCCTCAAATTCCGAACAAAGCAACACAGCTGTAAACCAAAGAAATGCGAAATAGACAACTGTGTACATTTACATCACAAAATGCTACACGCCACTGGTGCAGCAACCAAGAAGAAAGAAGAAGCCGACTGCCCCAAACCAGAACAAGAGAAGGTCCATTCAATGTGGACACCAAAGGTATCATTCCTCAAGATAATACCGGTGCACCTCTCTGGACCGGCGGGAGCTGCAGATACCTACGCACTCTTGGACGACGGCTCCACCGTAACACTAATCGACGAGAGCCTAGCCAAGCAAATAGGAGCAGAAGGATCCTATGAACCACTTCGAATAGCATCCTTCGACGGTGAACCTACAGTCGACGTGTCATCTCAACGAGTGAGCTTCTTCATCAAAGGACTTCACACATCTGAACGCAAGCTACGTGCAAGAACGATCAAGCAGCTAGAGTTGGCTGCACAGAAGATCCCTGGAGAAGCAGTCAGGGACTGTGAACATCTTCATGACATCGCCAGAGACATAGTAACTGAAGATGCAAGACCCAAACTCCTAATTGGCCAGGATAATTGGGACCTACTCATCGCAACAGAGATCAGAACAGGAAAGAAGAACCAACCAGTGGCCTCACTAACACCACTAGGTTGGGTCCTACATGGCAGTCACACACGAGCACTGGGCCACAGAGTGAACTTCATCAGACATGCCAACACAGACAACGACCTGCATGAACTGGTGAAGGAATACATCACGATGGACAACATGCAAGTCAATCCAAAGAAACCCATCAATGATCCTGAAGAAAAGGCACTTCGCATTCTCCAGCAATACACTAACAGAACTCCAGAAGGAAGATATCAAACTGCCTTATTGTGGCGAGATAAAAACGTCGTGATGCCAGACAACTATGACAGCGCTCTGAACAGACTGATAAGCGTAGAGAAGAAAATAGACAAAGATCCCGAACTAAAGAAGAGGTACGCTGAACAAATGGAAGCGCTAGTATCAAAAGGATACGCCGAACCAGCTCCAGTCACGACATCAAAGCATAGAACATGGTACCTGCCTCATTTCGCGGTTTTCAACCCCATGAAACCGGAGAAGTTGAGAATTGTCTGCGACGCTGCAGCCAAGACTAGAGGAGTCTCCTTGAACGACCAACTACTCACTGGCCCAGACCTATTACAGTCACTGCCAGGAGTAATAATGCGTTTCCGTCAGCACTCAATCGCCGTGACTGCTGACATCACCGAAATGTTCCTGCAAATAGAACTACGACCCGAAGATCGAGACGCCCTTCGTTACCTGTGGCGAGGCGACCGAAGAGACGACCAGCCACCGGAACAATACCGCATGAAGTCACTGATCTTCGGAGCCTCTTGCTCACCAGCTACGGCTATATACGTGAAAGACACGAACGCCGAGAGATTCCAGCATGAACATCCAGAAGCAGTCAAAGCTATCAAAAGAAAACATTACATGGACGACTATCTGAACAGCTTTGACACCATGGAAGAAGCAGTGAAAGTCTCACAAGCCGTGCGCGACATTCACAGAGAAGCGCATTTTGAACTCAAGAAGTGGTCATCTAACTCTACCGCCCTTCTTGAAGCACTAGGGGAAGATACTAAGACCGAAGATTCAATCAAACTAGAAGACAGCGTCAAGACAGAACGAGTCCTCGGCCTGATATGGAAGCCGACCAAAGACTCGCTTACCTTCAATCTGAACCTGGCGCGTGTACCTCAGAACATCCTACAGAACGACACGCCTACCAAGAGAGAAGCTCTCAGAATAGTAATGTCCCTGTTTGACCCATTGGGACTTGTATCACCGGTCACCATCAGAGCTAAACAAATACTACAAGAAGTTTGGCGTCGTGGAACATCATGGGATGAAGCCCTGGACAGCGACCTAGCCGCAAGCTGGAGGAAATGGCTCACCCATCTCAGAAAATTGGAACACATGTCCATTCCACGAACCTACCCAGACTTTAGTGCTGCAGAATCATTACAGCTGCACGTGTTTACGGACGCCAGTGAGTCCGCGTACGCAGCGGCAATATATTGGCGAACAGTTACCAAAGATGGAAGAGTCAACGTCTGCTTAATCACTGCCAAAGCCAAGGTGGCCCCACTGAAGCTAATGTCGATTCCACGCTTGGAGCTACAAGCGGCAGTACTTGGCGCACGCATGGCGTCAACAGTCAAAGAAGAACACGAACGAACACCAGAGTCAACCACATTCTGGACCGACAGCAGAACTACGCTGTCGTGGATCAGAACCGGAGCCAGATCCTACAAACCATACGTTGCTCATCGCATCGCAGCAATTGAGGAGCACAGCTCCACCAACGAATGGCGCTGGCTACCGACCAAATTGAACCCAGCAGACGACGCTACAAGAGATGTTCCAGAGAACTACAGCCAAGATCATCGATGGTTCAAAGGTGCAGATTTCCTCCTCGGACCCCCAGACACATGGCCAGCCGATGAGAAGAACCCGGTCATAATCACAGGGGAAGAGAAAACCTGTAGCTTGACCACTAAAACCGATAACGAACAGATCAGCGAAGCAATACCAAACGTCAATAGATTCTCACGCTGGGAGAGATACTTGCGAGCTACTGCACGAATCCTGCAGTTCTTACACCTCTGCCATCAATCAAGGCACAACGTCAACTATAAAAGAACTAAAAAGAATAGCAGCGCAGACCCTGATTGGAGAAAGAACAAACAAACACCGCCAATCAAAGCGAAAGAGAGGAGAGAAACCACGAACAATCACCTTCCTCTCACCGCTGAGTTTCTACGTAAGGCCGAGAATCTGATCCTACGAGCTTCACAGGAGCAATCTTTCCAGGAAGAAATAGAAGCTCTGAAAAACCAGAAAGCCTTACCTCGAAACAGTCGCCTACACGCACTAAGCATACAACTCTCAGAAGGAGAGATTCGCCTGAAGAGCAGAATAACCGCCATGACAGACATCACAGAGAACCTGAAAAATCCAATGGTTCTTGACGGAGACCACCTTGCGACGCGATTGTGGATCGAGTACATCCACCGCCAATTGCATCACGCGAACACCGAGACAACAGTCAACGAATGCCGCCAGCAACATTGGGTGCTCCGTCTACGACCGACAGTCAAGAACATAGTCAGTAAATGTCTGCGATGCCGTATAAGAGCAGCCTCTCCAGCACAGCCAATGACGGGGAACCTCCCTTCCTGTCGACTGGCACACCATCAGAGGCCATTTACTTTCGTCGGGCTGGACTACTTCGGGCCATTAACCATCACGTCGGGACGGAGTCGTCAAAAGAGATATGTTGCCCTGTTCACCTGTCTCACGACGCGAGCTATTCATCTGGAACTTGTAGCCTCGCTCAACACAGACTCGGCGATCATGGCACTGCGCCGCATGATAGCACGCAGAGGATGCCCAACACAGCTGTGGTCCGACAACGGAACCAATTTTCACGGCGCTGAGAAGGAACTACGGGTCGCCATCTTCGCAGCTACAGCAGAAGAAGCCTCAAAAAGAATGATCGACTGGCGATTCATTCCACCTGGTGCCCCATTCATGGGAGGCGCCTGGGAACGCATGGTGAGATCCGTGAAGACTGCACTCGCCGCCACTTTAAACGAGAGATTCCCGAGCGAGGAAGTGCTTCACACGCTACTCACTGAAGCCGAACACACAGTCAACAGCCGGCCACTTACCCACGTGTCCGTGAACCCCGAAGATCCTGAAGCTCTGACACCCAATCACTTCATTCTGGGTGGTCCCGGTCGCGTCGCGGCACCAGGAGAATTCTGCGACAGTGACCTACATCTACGATCCAGTTGGCGCGCAGCTCAGAGACTCGCCGATATATTCTGGGCCAGATGGCTTAAAGAATATCTTCCAGAATTACGGAACCGCAGAGAACCGCACACCAAAGGCCAGATCCCCAAAGTTGGCGACTTAGTGCTCATCGTGGACGGCAACCTCCCACGAAACATGTGGGTCAGAGGGCGCATCTGTGCTACGTTTCCTGGCCCAGATGGAGTTGTGCGTACGGTGGACGTCACCACGAAAGGAGGCACCCTACGACGTCCAGTGAAGAAGATAATAGTGCTACCAATCGAGAGCGACGATCCTGCACCATCTACGACTGCGACGCCAGCAGCGGATGACGACGCACGGCGGGAGGAATGTGCAGGACGCCCACGTACATAACGGCATAATGTATATAACGGCATAATGTATACGTATAAGATTGTGTAAATAATAGCGTATAAGTTTATCTTAGTATCTAAGTTGAGATTTGTATGTTTACGTACGATCGTGTTCCACTCTCGACAGGTTCGAACTTGTCGAAACCTGTCTCAGACCTGCATGTAAGCAAACCGCTGTGATTGGCGGATCGATAGTGGAGCACGAACGAAGATAAATATGATTAGTGTTTCAAATTGTAGAAATAATTACCCCTGCCACTACTTGCGCCCATGTAAAAACATATATAGGCAGATCGTTTTCGAAATTTTGTAATCAGTTCAGATCAAGACTTCGTAAGAACAACATGAAAATAAATAGACTTCAAGCAACCAGGAGTTTTATTGAACACAGCGGTCTCCTCCAACCCAGCGCACACGTACAGGTAGAGCACAAGAGCTCTCACCTCACACACATTCAAAAACTACCAGCTGGCTTGCAAAAATAAAAAGGTTTACAATATTTAGCTTTTTAAAATTTACTTAAACAAAGAAGTATTTTACAACAAAATCTTAGCAATGAAAAAGGAATTCATTTTGCAAAGTAAAGAGGCCTGTACACTAACAAACCGCAACTCTTCAGGCCATTAGCTTAAGGCAAACAGTTTGAGAAAGAACAGCAAAAAACAAAAGACATGAGATTTTATAAATTAATCTGGCCCATTTCGTTTGTTGAGGCTCGTTTACACAGAGTGAGTTCCTCGCTTTGATAATACGATATCACATGTTGGAACACCCGCACTGGGCCCGGATTACAGCCCACTCCCTCTCACCGAGAGGCGGAGGATTACGCTTATACTCGTACATACTCGTATGTACACATGGTGGAGGTGTAAAATTAATCTAAATTTCGCTTCATAAATCAAGATAATTGTCTTAAGAAGACTTCCCAGAAAATTTTCATGATCTGTGATCTAATGAAATAATCGAAGACGAATTTCCGTTTTTTGCTTAGGTGTTACTAACCCACGTTATAAGTAAGATAATCCCTTGGCGATATGCCCATGTACATAAATTCTCGTTTCGCGACGGACGAGAAACACTCCTCGTGTCAATGAGCCTTAAAGGCTGTCTTGTTAGAGCTCAAATAGAAGCGGTATTATTGCAAAACGTTGGGCTTCTGACAAGATAATAATGACTAATGAGATCTCTCTAAATAATTGGAAATGTTATGTTTATTTATGTGACATGTTAAATGTACCCATGTGTTTTCAGATTTTCAACTTTGTTTAACGAGTGATTTACAGCTTCGAAGAAAATAGTTTGTAGAATATTTTATAACGGACTTATTAATTATAAATTAAATTCAAGGTCGATTAGCGGACTATGGAGCGAGCCATACTCGTAGTCTCTTTAAAGGATAAAGTCAGGAATGAAATTATCCGGAAAAGAACCAGAATTACCGACATAGCTTGCAGAGTAAGTAAACTGAAGTGGTAGTGGGCTGGCCAAGTTTGTCGAAGGACTGATAGCCGTTGGAGCAGACGAGTCCTGGAGTGGAGACAGCATATCGGCAAGCGTAGTGTGGGACGCCCCCCAGCTAGATGTACCGACGACCTTAAAAGGGTGACTGGGACAGACTGGATGCGAAGGCGGAAGACAGATATTATGGCGATAGCCCTATTTTCAGCAGTGGACTGCAATAGGCTGAGTTGATTGATGATTAATTGAATTATATATTTGGGCATATCTAATTTCATTAAAAAACAATGGAAAGAAAGAAAAAGTATACTGATAAGACTTTGTAAATTAGACTTTCACAAGGGTGTCTCCGCCTACTATTACTACTAAATTACAATAAATATAATTATCAAATAACTTTCAATAATCAGAACTACACTGAAGGAAAATCACAGAGAATCTGTTAATTAATTAACGCCCTTTAGGCTTGTTCGATAGTTAATTGCTTACCTGCGTCTATTGGCAATTGTGGTACAGTCAGCAAAATTAATTGTTAAACAAATGGATACTCTAATTCAATTTACCATGTTATAGTTATTTCATACAACTGTCAAAGAATGACAGTTGTGACTTGAATATAGTATGCGAATTGAGTTCAAAGTTAAATTGTGGACAATTTAACTTTGAACTCAATTCGCATAACAAAGAATTTCCTTGACTTGACATACTCGAATCAATCACATTTCAGTCGGTTGTCAAGCTGATTGCTTATAGGCAAGACAAGATACAAGACAAGATACAAGACAAAATACAAGACAAGATACAAGACAAGATACAAGACAAAATACAAGACAAGATACAAGACAAGATACAATACAAGATACAAGACATGAGATAAGATAGTCCTGCAAATTCTAAGCTTGAAATTATAAACTTAACGGTGCAATTAATAATTTTAACCCTCCCGAGTGTTAAAATTTCTATTCATTCTCAAGTAGATTTTCTCTCCAAAAAATCGAATGTCATAAAAGTCAGGTTTCTCCGCGTTTTTGAGAAAACACACTGTTTATATATTTATGAAATATTAATCGTGTCTTATACAGTGTTTTTATATTGTTTTACGGGTACGTACTTCAAAATATTATAAATCCTATCTATACTTATAATAAATCTGTAGAAGTGAAAATTCTGTACATTGAAGATATCAAAAAAATAAATGGCGGGGGGTGTTACTAGACCGACACCGAACCCAAAAATGTGATTAAAACATTTTTTGTCTGTCTGTCTGTCTGTTTGTTCAGGCATCACGCCAAAACTACCGGTTCGATTACGATGAAACTTGGTATAATTATTCATTATTATCCTGGGCACCACACTGGGTACTTTTTATCCCGGAAAAGTATATACAATAAAAAACAAACTTAATTTTGCGGTTCGATCCCTAGACCCGATTACTGCGCCAACCGCAAATAATAAGTTTGTCGTAGGTTACGTCACCCGCAGTGGAGTTCACTAAGGTTATGCTCTAAATGTAGTGCTGAAGGTTGAATTTGGCTTGCACCGTTCGCAGCACACGCGTGGCGCGCGGCCGTCACGGATCGCTACCGTATATCTATATAAGGACATTTTTTGAACTTTGATTTGAACGGACGGGACGTGTCGAGTGGCGAGCGTTCGTTCTTATTTTAACTGCTACTTGCAATTCTAAACCGTGCTTTTCAGTGCGACCTTTTTATTCCTTTTAGTTTTTAGAGTTATTTAGGTTTATTTTTATAAGTCGTAGGTATAGATTTTAATTTTAAAGTATAGGTAGTATATTTGATAGTGTACGTAGTGACCGTAGGTTATTTTATAATACTGTTAGGTAGGATTAGTCATTCGTATAGATATTAGTTATTATGGATTTTCCTTATTTATTGAGTTTAGTTATCATCAGAAATAGGTTTATTTAGGTAGGTAGGTATTTTATTTTCTGTTATTGAGTTTTTTTTTTATTAGGTAGGTACTTAGGTAAGGATATCATATAGGTACCCTCTTAATCACCACTAATGAGACACAATTGGTTTTCTATTGTAATTAGCCACAAAGGGCCCGCGAGATAGATGGCATCCTGGGGAAGCACTGCATACATTTTATCCTGTTGGCACGTTCCCGTGGAATAATTTCCGACATCCACGCGGGCGAAGCCGCGGGCAGAAGCTAGTTTGAAATAAATGGAATGTAATCCGAGACAAAAACTCTTCATAAAATGAAAATGAAATTGTAACATTTATCCTCCTTGTGAAAAATCTTAATAGGAAAATGATGTTCAGAATTTTTAACGGAAAACACTTTCAGAGAGGAGATTTTAATACTATGTAGATAATGTAATGCAGGTATTTCGAACTCAGTAAGGCAAACATCTGGAAACTTTTAGATATTATGATAAAATTTAAAAATATCTGCTAAGAATCAAAAGTGGCATAATTTGTTACGACTTTTAGAATATTTTAGACGAGACAATAATTTGTTGTGAGCGTAGACATTAAAAGCGGATTTTATGAGAAAAAGGCTTCTCCAATATTTTTAAACCCTGTATATTTGTAACCGGGAGGGGCCCGTGGCTAAATAATAACAGCCGCACAGGTCAATCGGTCAGGTTAAGCTACGCTTGCCGCGGTTGGTCTGTGGATGGGTGACCATCTTTACATACAGAGACCCCTCCGTGCCTCGGAAAGCACGTTAAGCCGTTGGTCCCAGCTGTCATTCGTGGATCTTTGACAGTCGTTACGGGTAGTTAGAAGCCCGAAAGTCTGACAACCAGTCTTACCATGGGGTATCGTATTACCCAGTAACTGGGTGGTGGAGGTTAGATAGGCAGTCACTCCATGTAAAATACTGGTATTCAGCTGCATCCAGTTAGACTGGAAGCCGACCCCAACCATAGTTGGGAAAAGGCTAGGCAGATGATGATGATGTTTTAGAATAAATAGACCATTCCTTCTATAAATAGGATTCAAACGTATTATTATGTATTGATCAAGTTCTGCAAGGAAGTATTATCGTTATAAAATACAAAGAGGCTTGTTCTGGTTTTATTCCATTGATGTCTTTATATTCCGTTTTCCCAAAATAAATTGTAAATACCCCAATTATTTGCAGGACTCGATACAACAAAAAGAACAGTGAAAGAAAGCTGTTGTGTCGAGGTTTATTTCGCCCACCGACCCAATTACCGCCGACTTCTCTTAGAATTGAACTTACCTAAGCAAAATAAAGTTGTAAAAACCGAGAAATCTGCTCATTTATCTACATATTTGGAGCAGATAAACGTGAACCTTGCAGTTCTGGACTTCAATAAATGACTAGCCTAGCTCGTAATTATTACGTCATCAACAAATCAACAAAAAAAATTATATATAGGCACCCTTTCAAAACATTACCGCAACGGCCGGCTTTGTACTAATTACACCCAGCGGATTGATGCGACATAGGAAAAGAGAACTTCAGCAATGACCAGGTGAAATTTGCAGGAATCCGGTGGATCTGAGGACCACAGGGTACTGTTTAGGGGAGGCCTGCATATGTGTTGCATTGGACGTCTTTCGCTTGGATGATGATGATAAAAGCAAAAGCAAATACTCTTACCCCTTGTAAACTAAGGAATTGCATTCCTCTCGCGACTTGGAACGCGAACTTGGTGAGATCCTGCGACGTCAGGAACTGGCTTCCATGAGTGTTGCCGTAGTGACGTTCAGCTCTGGAGTCTCGTAAGAACTGCTGCAGCTTGCCCAGGCTCACGAACTCCATTATAACTAGGGTGGGTTCCTGAAAATTACATTTAATTTTATCAAGAATATTCGCTTCATCGCTGAACATGGATTTTAGACAATTTATGAACCGAAGGTAAATTTAGGGAAATTCCCAGGCATGGCCAATAGGGTATTGAATTAAGTCTGCAGGCAATTGTGCACAGTTAAAAAAAAAAAAAAAAACTCTTATTAATTGAAAAATGTAATTATACGACTGATGAATTTCTGAATGATAAATTAATGTAGACTTATTTATTTATTTGACTGGAGAAACAATTTTTAATTGAATATTGTGACTAATTTTAATTTATGATTATTTATTTATGCATTGACTGTAGAAACTATTCCATATTGTTTTTATTTAGCATGCAACCATATTTGTACGCTTCTTGGCATAACATAGCGACCTATGAACTGTATTATAAGAACTGTATTCACTACCTATGTTACACAAATAAAAAATGATTATGATTACAGAAAAGTCAGATTTGTGTTGCCATACATACACGCCAAACTGTATCCATGTAAAAAGTGTATGATAAAAATATGAGCCAGAAAACTTTGTAATTGCTACCTAATCCATAATTCATGAGACGGTTACCCTTAGGGTTTGTAGATGTGGGATGGTTTTAAATGATTGCAAGATTCTATATTTATATTTCCTTAATCGTTTCCGTGGTGGTCCAGTGGTAACGGCCGCGACTTACGAGTTGTAGGTCGTAGGTTCGAACCCAGACAGGCGCTTTACTTTGTGTAAATTATTTCATCACCACTGCTCTCAAAGCGGTGAAAGAAAACATCGTGAGGAAACCGGCATGTCCTAGAACCAAAAATTCGAAGACATGTGACATATACCAACCCGCACCGGGTGCGCGTGGTGGATTACGTCCCACTTCCTCTCACAGAGAGAAGGCCTGTGTCCCAGCAGTGGGAATATTATAGGCTGATTATTATGTAATCCTTTCCGTTCGACCAATATCTTGCTGTTCAGGAATATGCTATTTCTAACTTGAATGGAGTGCTTGTAATTTTGTAGCTTGCAAGTTACAATATTTATCATCATAAATAACAAACCTGTCTAAGATATCAATTCTCAATATCCAAAGATATAGTGCGATACATACAGGGTGTTATTGACAGCCCTCCGCAAACTGATAGGGTGGCTTCAGTACATCATATTAAGATGACCGGTACATGTAATTCTTTCAGGAACATTAAGGGAATCCAAAAAACCAGATTTGTTTTATTACCTCACACGCAACGTATCGTTACCGTGGCAAAACGCACGTAGCGGATGGCAGCGCAGCGAGCTTGAGCGAGGCTGTTTTCAGCTGTTTTATTTACATAAATGGAGTTTTGCATACAGAGAACGTAATTTTACATTGAAATAAAGGAATATCAGCAGAAAAAACGGCATAAAATTTTTTTTTTCCTGAGAAAATTTCCAATGGGATATGATTCAGAATAAGGAGCTGAATCAATCCTGTGTTTTTGTGGAGGGCTGTCAATAACACCCTGTATAACTATTGGGATTTCATTAATATTAGGTCTGAGATTGATCTAGACTCTATACTCCAGTGGTTTGGAGTGTTACTGGAGGTTAAATAAATATTACACCATTTACTTCTGATTTTTTTTTTGTGTTTACTGTTCTTCGACCACACTATTAATCTTTAAGAGTGGAAATGGTGACTGTTGTATATTGATGTTATTTTTACTCTTTGATTTCATAAAAGTTTTATAATTTATTGAAAGCATGACAGGATGGTGACACAAGGCAAAAATATGACGGAATGAAATTATACACGATAAACTCATCGTCACTCTGAATACTAAGTATTTATTTAATAAACCAAATAGCCTGGGTAACAATCTTTTAGTAAGTTGTCTTACCTTCTCAGTACAACAGCCAATCAGCTGGACAACATTAGGATGGTATCCTAAGTTCTTCATCACTAGTAGTTCCTGCAGCAGATCTATTTTCTCCTTCTCTGAAGCATTTTCTTTGAGAGTCTTCACAGCTACTGTTTGTTCACCTTTCTTTCCTGTAACAACAAACATGTCTTAGCTGGCTATGTTAATATTGACATAAACACATAAATCTCATATCAGGTTTCCGAGAAGTATAGATATACCATATAGTGTAAGCAGCACCAGTACCATATAGTATAGTATAACTTTCCCTGGAACAGGGCTCCTCTCTGTGAACGGGAATGGGCCGTAATCAACCACGCGGGCCCAGTGCGGGTTGGTAGATGTCACATGTCTTAGAATTTTTGATACTAGGACATGTCGGTTTCCTCACGATGTTTTCCTTCATCGTTTTTGAGCATTTGAGGTATAATATACGCCACTAATTATTTATTAATGGCATTAAGAATAAGAAGGAAGACGAAGAAGAGAGAGCACACATAACACATGATCAGCCTATAATGTTCCCACTGCTGGGACACAGGCCTCCTCTCTCCGAGTGGGAGTGGGATATAATCTACCACGAGGGCCCAGTGCGGGTTGGTTGATGTCACATGTCTTCGAATTTTTGGTTCTAAGACATGCCGGTTTCCTCACGATGTTTTTCTTCACCGTTTTGAGAGCAGTGGTGATGAAATAATTAGTAAAGCACCTGCCTGGGTTTGAACCCACGACCTACTACTCGTAAGTCACTGCCGATACCACTGGGCCACCACTGCTTTTGAGAAGAGAGAGAAGAGAGAGCAATCCGTATTAAAACTGATTGTATTAATAATACTCTCGAACTTATTAACCTCAGATGTTGGCAAAAAGTTTCTATTATCCAGTAGGTAACAAAATCCAATTGCAACATTAATCAACAACTTTTCAACTGATAGGAGGCTCCTCTCATCTTAACATACCGACATCCACAGGGAAATCAGGTTTTCGCAGTAAAACGTAATAAGATCAATTCAAGCGAATCTCTTACACCGATGGACAAAACTAGATCCCTATACCTACACTTCGCATTAAATTATATAAATTCAATCTCCTAGTATTGTATAATTGCATAGCACATATGTGAGTACTATGTAAGTACATACTCGGGCGCCGTCAGTAGGGACTGGGCAACTCTTTGCTGCCATGGCTTATTTTGATTTAATTTAATATTTGAATTAAATTAATTATATCTCTTCAAGGCGAGAGTGAATAGGCTTCTTCTGGGCAAGCTCGTTCCACCGTAGATCTCATCCCTGCCTCTGGGCTGGATTGAGGTCAAGAGTGAAAAAAAAAAACAAAAATTGATTTTTTTATGTTTTCATTATGAACGCTTTTAACATTCTGCATCGTTCTCGCATGCATAATTTTTAACACGAATGATGTAAACAATACTTAGTACCCATATTAGTGTGATTTAAAAGAGTGTCCATGGAGTTTCTTGCCCGTTCTTCTCCATAGGTACCTACACTTTGGAATGGGCAACTAGCTTCATCTTTTTGACAGACCGACCCTGGACAATTCAAAAGCGCCTGTAATTGGTTTAGTTGAAATAAATAGTTTGAGTTTGATTAATTATTCATGGATAGGCCATAACTTTGTTCCTATCCCATTAATTAAGTATAAAGGAACGTATTTTAAGCTCTAGAATATAATAAACTGTACTTTTATCGGATCCCCCACTGGGGATATTATTATTATTTGAATCGGTAATGGAGGATTCGGTAAAAGTAAAATTAGCGACATATTGTATACGCAATAGTGGTGAACGAGTTTTAAAATTAATTACATATCGAATTATGGTATATATTAAATTGTGGTTCGGTATTTTAATTACGTAAATCAAAACCCCAATAATGCATGAAACCGAAACCATCGAATGCTAATATAATTTTACAGCACAAAGATATGTAAACAATTAAGATATTGATACTAATTAGCTTAATTTCGCAATTGAAACCAAATAATACCCGCATAAATTGTAATAACATTGTTACTAAATCGAGTGAAAGCTAATATTATCAAAATGTTACCTGATTTAAAATGAAAGGCAACACTCAACACTCGAACTATTTCACAACGCTACTTTTTACCAACTGATTCACAAATGACAATTAATTTTGGAAGAATAAAGACTGCAGGTACCCGGAGGGGCCCATGGCTAAATAATAACAGCCGCACAGGTCGACCGATCAAGTAAAGCTACGCTTGCCACGGTTGGTCTGTAGATGGGTGACCATCTTTACATACCGAGACCCCTCCGTGCCTCGAAAAGCACGTTAAGCCGTTAGTTCCAGCTGTCATTTGTGGATCTTTGACAGTCGTAACGGGTAGTCAGTAGCCCGAAAGTCTAACAACTAGTCTTACCAAGGCGTATCGTATTACCCAGTAACTGGGTTGTGGAGGTCAGATAGGAAGTCGCTCCATGTAAAATACTGGTATTCAGCTGCATCCGATAGACTGGCAACCGATCACAACATATTTGGGAAAAGGCTAGGCAGATGATAAAAGACTGCAGGTACCTACCCACATATTTTTTATATTAGTAGGTACATACCTACCTAGAAACTAGTGGAGTTTACCAGGGAAGCTACAAGTATATTTGGCGGAGTCCGTTATAAATAGACAGCACAAATACGAGATAAACAATAATGTATGAAAAAAAAATCAACGGGTTGCACTCCGGGAGTGCCGGCAGAAGTGAAAACTTGAATATTAACGTTGTGCATTTTTGATATTTTGGAATGCGGTCTGGAGAGTAGACCGCCTCCGTCTTACGAATTTTCGATCAGGTCACGTGTCCTGACGCGAGTTTAACATTTTTACCCATCACAACAAAAGTGCACAACACCGCTAAATAAGTTTTCACTTCAATAACAATAGAAAAAGCAGTGGGCGTCAGATGTGGTTAATAAGCCAAGATTCAAGAATAAAAATGTAAAAAGCATCTTCTAGGATTAATTATTATTCTATTCTATTTTTCTCTATGGCAATGGTGCCGATATCGACAATTCTGTATTTGCATTAGCAAACATGCACTCTAGCGAATATCAGCTTTACAAAACTCAGTAAACAGCTGAGCATCGCAATTTGTTTTGCGACACAACTGAGGCGTGGTTCGTTCGCTACGTCAACGTCTTAAGCAAATCTGTTTCTTCCTTAAAATTTATTTTGAGACATGGTTGTATGTCTTTGAAAACTTTAGTTATCTGCAACAGCTGGAGAAAACTGCGCAAGTTATCGGTTGCTTTTCTTATTCTTCTATTCGAAATTGGGTTTATTTTCGGGGCTGACTATCTGAAACAGTGGTCCGGAAGTGCGTTTCTTGCAACCGGCAAGGTGTATGACCAGAAGGCCAATTCTCGTAATTTAAAACGTTCAAAATCTAGTCGCAGTCTCATCTCGGCGACAAAAAAATGACAAAAATTTGTCAAAATGTAGGGAAATTTGACGTATTTTTGACAGATTGAGACTGAGATCAGACTGTGAACGTTCTTAAAATTACGAGAATTGCCCCTCAGATCTCAGTCTCCATTTGTCAAAAAATACTTCTAATTTCCCTACATTTTGACAAGTTTTTGACATTGGCTTGTCGCTGAGATGAGACTGCGACTAGATTTTAAACGTTTTCAATTACGAGAATTGGCCTTCTGATGTGTGAGCGTAAGCGAGGTAGCGAGTTGTACCTATGTAAGGGTCGGAGCAAGTGGGGTTCTGTAGTTTCAACCCACCCCCATGGGAGGAAGGCGAGGGTTATGTATCTGTATATTTGTATTGTAATAGACTAGCAGCGCCCTCAGTTTCAACCGCATAAGTTTTGACCCCGTGGGAAGATCGGGATAAAAAGTATCCTATGGTGTTAATCTTAATTATATACTATCTGTGTGTCCAATTTCGTCCAAATCCGAGCTGTCGTTTTTGCGTGAAAGAATAACAAACATCCACCCATTTATCCATCCTCACAAACTTTCGATTAGTAGGATATTTGCACACCTATTAAGGTAGGATATAGTTTAAAGAACTTTTGTTGTAATTATGTGTCACCTCAAGTACCTACGTAAGATTTGTTTTGCTTTTTAAGCTTTTGACGGCTCGGTAAATTACATAAACTGGCTTTAGCCATTTCGATGTCAATGGTATTTTACACTAGCTGTGCCCGCGACTTCGTCCGCGTGGAATAGTGACTTTTCGGGCAGCATATTTTGAATTACATATACCGTCGTTTGGGTAGCAAAAAATTTACTTTACAGTAATGCTTCTCTGTATACGATATTTGACGTATGGCCATCGGGGATGAAAGCATACAGGCTCCTAGGATTGCTAACCCGTGACAGAGCCACATACAACTGACCGTGCGAGAAAAAGCTGATACTTAGATCTGCTTTATTAATTGTCATCGCAAAACATAGGCTGACTGGAAACTGGACTCGTTTAAAACTAAATGGAAAATTGTTTGGAATGAGAGGAATCTGAGGAATGAAAACACTTTCACCTTTTCCACACCCTGTTAAAATCTCTGCTTCTATCAGATTTCGTTGTAAATTGGTCACTTTTAACCTGGTGCCATTGCAAAGTTTTGGGGGGCTTAAATTTCTAAGAAGCATTATGGGTTCGCAGAAGTCTCAGACTCACGCGATAGCGCGTGAGCTTCGCGATCGACAGATAAACGTGCCTTTCGTTGTTCCCCGTTTTCCCTATTTCGAGTTGTCATCATTCGAGAACGATTTGAACTCAGTCTAGATTCTCGCTGAGTCGAAGTTTCTGCAGCACGAAACCTAGCCTGATGTTCCCGAGTTGCAGAAAGCCTTGCCTCACGACCTTCTTCAGATTCCTGTGATCGAACTAATCTCATCCTTTTAGCATTTTTGCTACATTGGGAGAGGTTGGATCTTCTTCGAGGCATTCTTACAATAAAATAGTACTTACTACTTAACACACAGTTATTTAGTAAACACGTACTATCGTAAACAATTATTTTAAAGAAAATTAAGAAAAAGAACTTAACCTACAAACCCTAAAATATAAATAAATGAAATATGCAAACAGTCATTTTTTTTTTTGCTTGTGAGGACGTGACTACTTTACCGGACTATTCTGTGGTTGCCTTAGGAATACTTAAACCCTCCAGCCAGGGCTACATCTAGATTAATACTAAACGACTGCACGCTAAAGGCACCCCCTGTGGGGTACGAACCTTGGCTTAGGGCGTCGCTGGGAGAGGGCAGCAAGGGGACAGGCTGGATCGAATTAGTAGTATTAATGCTTTGATGAGCGCGGCGTTTCCTAGGACTATCTCTGAGAAGAAAGGCCGAAACAAACTCAGAGGTCTCAGTCGAGGAATTTAAAGCTACAGGCTCAGCTACAACACGGGCTGGCACTTCAGCGGGCAAGGGTCAGGGGGAGAATTTACTTGGGGGCGTCGCGAGGGACCTCGGCGGCGAGGTCGGAATGTCGGTAATTTGTGTTTGTATACTGTACTGCCCTATCGCTCTCCTAGAGGAGGGTTATGGGGTCATCGTCGAGAACATGCCTTGGACGGCGAATTTTACTGAGTTTGGAGGGGGTGTAGTTGGCGACCATCTGAGGGTTGGGGTGATTAGCGGCTGTGGCAAAGAAACGCTTGGAGACGTTTCTTTTACTGCTGGATAGTGGGGATCTTGAGATCAACATGGAGGATCTCATTGCGAACGAACCAAGGGGAGTTTGTGGCCTTGCGGAGGAATCGGTTCTGCAGGGTTTGTATCCTATGGATGTGACGGGGCTTTGCGTGAGCGAAGACTATGCAAGTCATTATGGGACGGATGCATGCTGTGTACAGGCGCTTTTTGCACTTGAGTGACAGCTTGCTGCGTTCATTGAGGACGGAATGAAGGCAGCCTAGAGCGAAAGAGGCGCGCGAACGGACCGTCTTTATGTGCTCTGAGAAGGTGAGGAGAAGGAGAAGAATAACACCAAGGTATTTGGCTCGCTTTTCCCAAGGGATTGGCTTGCCGAACATGGTGATAGGTGGAGGGGGGGTGGGTTGTCGTCTGGGTCTCGAATAGAGCACCGCTTGACTCTTATCGGGGTTGACTTCGATTCGCCATCAGAGCCAATTGGGACTTAGCATCTTTAGGGATGTCGCTAGTGAACAGCGTAAATAAGAGAGGGGCGAGTACGGAGCCCTGAGGGACTCCTGCTCTGATGGGGGGCAGCGGCGCGGCTCTCAGCGCGCTTTATATAGCCATAGACGCGCAGGCGTGAGGCCTGTACGTACTCTGATAGAATACCTTAATAAATGTTCGCCGTGATTCTTTAAATTGTCATAACTTTTTTATTTATGAACCGATTTACATGAAATAAACACTAAATGTTAAGTGAAGCTTACTAAAATATATTAGTGAAAACCGCATATAAATCGAATAAGCCGTTTCTGATATTAGCGTGCACAAACACACAGACAAACAGACAAACAGACAAAAAAAAAATTAATTACAATTTCGGGTTCGGCATCGATATAATAACAACCCCTGCTAGTTTTTTTTTATATATTTCCATTGTACAGACACCACTTTTCTACAAATTTATTATATGTATAGATAAATCGTAAACAAATACGGGGGTGGAACATGGGAACATTTAGGGGTTCAACGTGGTTTTAACAACCCCCTCATGTTGTAAACAATCTCTGCTCTTCTATTTAGCGAGGAAACTAACGTAGCAAAAACGCAAGCGGGGCAAACCATTGAACATTTACATGCAAATAAAAACAATGGTGATACTGGTCTAGTACTTTTTTATCCCCATTGCAGTTTTGTGCAGCGCAGCGGTCCGCTATTCGAAGTGGGACATAAAGATCAATATATGTAAATATTAGTTTATTCTTACTGCTGGTATTGTGTTCAGACCCGATATGTAGTATTTATTTATTTTTTATTTATTTCAAACTATTCTATTTTGATCCAGCTTTCCACTGAAACCTACATACAGTTGTATTTTATTTTGTTCGTTTGTATAAAAACGCATTCATTTGTTTCGTTGGATAAGCTTTATACATCAGTAGTTTCTTGATTAAATTAAACTATTTTTATTTTATTTTAAGTCTACGCTGTGCCACTCCTAGGCAAAGTCCTACCTCCATTTCTTCTATCTTTCGCGAACCCGCGCGTTCTCCTTCCAATTTTGACGGAACCTATCCAGGTCGTCCCGCCATCTGCTACGTGGTCTGAATGGTTATTTAGGTAAATCTATTTTTGATTTCTGCTTCCCGATTTACCTTCATCATAAACATACACGCTAATCCAAAGACCCAAGTCAATCCGATCCAATTCGCACTTTGAAAGCTTCCCAAAATAGCGGATATAATTTTCAATCTACCTATCCATCATACCATTTTCAATGTACTTACATTATTCATCAAAAACAGGAGACGCGTCACGAACTCTGAACGTGACTCGGTACATGTGTAAGTATGCATAGAATAAGAATTATAGAAGATACATACATTCCTGTTCAGTAGAGGGGCTTGTAGCTAAGTAACAATAGCCGCACGGGTCGATCGATCAGGTTAAGCTACGCTTGCCGCGGTTGGTCCATGGATGGGTGACCATTTTCACAAACCAAGACCCCTCCGTGCCTTGGAAAGCACGTTAAGCCGTTGGTCCCGGCTGTCATTCGTGGATCTTTGACAGTCGTTACGGGTCGTCAGTAGTCCGAAAGTCTGACAACCAGTTTTACCAGGGGTACCTATCGTATTACCCAGTCACTGGGTTGTGGAGGTCAGATAGGCAGTTGCTCCATGTAAAATACTGGTATTCAGCTGCATCAGGTTAGACTGGAAGCCGACCCCAACATAGTTGGGAAACAGACAGCAGATGACATATATTCCTGTTCAGTTCGCAGCCTAAGCCCATATTCGTTTACATTTCATGGGAGTTACTATACGTACAGTCACCAAAGGAGACAAGTAACCAGGGTCGTCGGATATAGTTGAAGTTTAATAAGAAACCGATGTATGTTTTCGAATAAAATTTAATTTAATTAATACAAAACAAACAGTTCATTTATCAAATTAAATTTCATTCGAAAACATAAATCGGTTTCTCCACACAGGTACATCCAACACAGTAGGTAAGTTTTGTATTGCCGCATCAGCCTATAATTGTTTCATTGCTGGAACTCACTCAGGCCTCTCCTCTCTGTGAGATAGAGTGGGCCATATTCCACCACGTGTCGGTAAATTTCACATATCTTTGAATGTTTAGTTCTAGGGCGTGCCGGTTTTATCACTCCTGTATTTTCCTTTACCGTTTTAAAAGCACTAGCGATTTTTTTTAGCTTCTCCAAAGACTTACACATGCATAATGGGCAACTTTAGGTATAAAACAGTAACCACTGCATGCACAATAAAGTTAACAACTTAGTTAACATGACATAAATTGCACAATGTAGTAGGTGTGGCACGCGCATAACCTACAACTAACCTACATACATCAACAAGATTTATTCGGTAGCAAGGGACATGAGTGTCGCTTCTATACGGTTTTCTTACTCTATGATAGGAAAGTTTATGTTATTTCGAGAGTCCTCTTATTTTTACTTGCGGAACCGCAATCGTGAGAGCGACGTGTTTAGCTTTGATAACTACGTGAGACTGTTGCAGTCTAAGATTTTGGGTCAAATGGATATGGATATTTCTTTTATTTAAGGACACTATGCAATGTGTGGGGAAGAATTTCAAGTTTTAACTTAGATGGAATGCATTCGAGGGCATACATACATAATCAGCCTATAATGTTCCCACTGCTGGAACACAGGCCTCCTCTCTGTGAGAGGGAGTGGGCCGTAATCCACCACGCGGCCCCGGTGTGGGTTGGTAGCTTCGTATGTCTTCGGATGTCTTCAAATGTTTTCCTTCACTGTTTTGAGGGTAGCGGTGATATAAAGTAAAGTGCCTGTCTGGGTTCAAACCTACGACCTAAAACTTATAAGTCGCAGCCGTTACCACTGGGCCACCGCTGCTCGGCACACCATTCGAGGTCAACATGGCATCAAAAGTGACACCAGTTGTCAGTGTCTTTGCTGACGAGTATAATTTTCTTAAGTTCAATCTTAATAAAAAAAAAAGGTTATTTTTAGGATAAACCAAAACCAGATGGCTCTTCCGCCAGATTCAACGAAGATTCTATCTAAAATTGCAAAGTCAAAAAGTACTTATTTGTTCCTTTCAAGGTAATTCTTTAATTAAAGAAAATGAGTGTGAAAACCAGTCAACTTGGGTTGAATATTTTATCAAAATGCCAACGTAAAATGGAATCTGTGAAGTTCGCTAAACTTTTACATTAAGGTGGATGCTCCAAGGTAGCCCGCGAAATTCAAATTTTCTTACTTTTTTTGCAATTTGCTAGTCAGTACTAAGTTGTACGTTGATTAAAATATGATTCGCGGCCGTAACAAATATGTATTTACAGAATTATAATCATTAGAATCAGTAATACAACTTGTTAAGTTAGCAAAACCCTAAAATGTCAAGATTTCAGGAAATAGTCATTCAGTAGGATTACTTGATCTTAGAGAGTTGTGTTGATGACTTTAATGATTATAATTCAGTAGGATTATAATTGTTATGATGGCGCATAATATTTTAATCAACGTACAACTTAGTACGGACCAGCAAATTGCAAAAAACGTAAGAAAATTTGAATTTCGCGGGCTAGTTTGGAGCATCCACCTTAAGGCGTTTTCATATAGTTCCCATCTTATAGTGAGGAGTTTTGTGCAGTGGGAAAATTATGAGCAGATTATGAAACCTTAACTGACGCTATTAACAGCACATTTAATAAACACATTTTGATTATTTGGTTGACAAGATAGTTTTACTAAAAATGCAAAATCGGTTTTAATTTTCTATTGTACTATTTTTATTAGTAAGACAGAGAGAAAAGGTTTTAAACAAGGTTAATTCTAGACGGTTCTGTGGTCAGCATCCACTCTAAGAGAGTCGTCCTAATTTATTTCATAAATAATGAGACTGTTTTCAGCGGTTTGAAGAGACCCTTATCTCATTCCCTAGACTGACAAATAATCAGTGCTAGTTAATTAATTTCTCACTTATTCTAAGCAGATGGTATGTGCATTGAACTCGTAAGCTGTCCCTGTTACATTCACAATGTGTATTTGAAAACTTGAAATAATATTATTAAAAACGAATGAGAAAATAAAATATGCTCATGTAGGTAAAAATAAATTTTCATTTATTTTGATAATCTAAATAAACCATAGAGGAAAAACCTAAACTTGAAAAGAGACTTCTGTTTTTCTTACGGCTTTACGTATACCTATACCTATTATTTAAACTTAAATTTTTACTGAAACTGACTGCGCAGTCTGTTGACAACAGGAACACACCATTATTCCATATAAATTGAAGTAAGTGAACGTTTACGTTAACGCGATAGAAAAGGCATAATAAAGAAACTCACACACGTACTTACATGAACCTTGAAAACGTCACTCCTTTTCTTGAGCAGTCGTGTAAAAACTCACACTAGGCTCTCTGATCGCTACTTTACCCATTATAGCAACCATAATGTTAGACAAAGGTACGCTTTCTACATGAGTACAGTCCGATTCAAACTTTATCGCGGCTCTGAAGTGCACTCACTACACGCTGCGCAGTACCCCACCCCTCACCCCCGCTGACAGGTGAATTTGTTTTTTGCGCAGCGACTCGCCTCATGTTCCGAGCCGCCAAGAAGTTTAAATCGGACTGTAGAAGGTGTAGATATGAAAGATAGAAGAAGAAAGAAAATACATGACGCATAAAAAGAACACAAACAAAAACTTGAGAGGCGTCAAGGGACACCCGGATGGAACGAAGTTCAAAGGGAGAGAGACAGACAGACAGAGAAACACGCGCACGCCGCACGGCTTACAACTATAGCAAAAAGTGTCGTTCCAACTTTTGGTCTTAATTTTTTCCGTCTAGCCTCCTTTCGCAACGCGCGATAAGGAACTTCGTTCCAAAAAAAACAGGTGGTTTTATCCATCACGATCGTATTAAGCCACCTGTTCTCAAGATGAAGGCATAATTTACCGACGACATAAGTGTGCAGTAACCCACACTTACCCTACGTTGCCAGATAGATGACCTTGTGAAAGTCGCGAAAACCCTTTGGATTCGAAGCAATTTTTAATGTAAAAATACTTTCTTCTAGGTATTCTAAGAAAATCATTTAATGAAAGGTAAACGCTTAGGGCACTAATTTGTCTTTAACTTTGTTGTATTTAAGTTACCAATAAAGTTTTAGAGAAAGAACAACAGATTTTTTTGGAAACTAATATTTAACTTTTAGGTTTGTGTGAAACAAAAGCATACGGCACGTGCCTAAAGTGGTTTTAATTTCTTTTCTATACACTGATCTCTTAGTGGATCTTTGACAGTCGTTTACGGGTCAGTCAGAATCCCGAAAATCTAACAACCAAGGGATATCGCATTACCCAGTAACTGAGTTGTGGAAGTCAGATAGGCAGTCGTTCTATATAAAATATGCAGCTGCATCCGGTTAGACTGGAAGCCGACCCCAACATAGTTAGGAAAAGGCAAGGCAGATGATGATCTATGTAAACTGGTTAAGCTCAGTTCACTTTAGTGCCAGAAAAGTATATTCGAAAATATAGAGCAGTGTTGGTCCAGTTTTATTGGCACCGACTTATGAGTTGTAGGTCGTGAGCTCGAACCAAGGCAGACAATTTACTTTGTGGTTTTCAATTTCATCACCACTGCCCCCAAAACGGTGAAGGAAAACATCGTGAGGAAACCGGCATATCCTAGAACCAAAAATTCGAAGACATGTGACATCCACTAATCCGTACTGGGCCCGCGTGGTAGATTACGACTCGGAGAGGCTCTGGAATCGAGATTTGTAAAAAGTATATAAAATTCTTTGCAATCACTACAAATTAGTGAAAGTTATATTATTGTGGAGTTTATGTACACACGGCTATACGTCAAGCTATACAAAACCAGTTTGTCTTGGCCTCACTTTGTATGATATTTTCTCACAGTGGCTGACCGCAGCCAATACTGGTTTTGCATAGCTTGTGATGTGTAGCCGTGTGTACTTTTAATTTCAGATACGCATATTCAAGTATCTACCCTTATTGGGCACATAAAAGTTGATAGACAGTCTTTGGAGTACGTTGTGTTTTTATTCATAAAATAAAACACTTTGATTGTACGTGGTTCTTTTGGACCGTGCGCGTCGTTTGTGCGTTATGTGATGTCGTTTTCTCACAGGAATAGTCAAGCGCCACTCAATTTTAAGTCGTCTTTATGTGTCATGTTGTCACTTTAAGGTTATCGAGGTGGCAAACGGACTAAGTACGTCTTTAAGTTAAATGCCTTTTCGAGAATTCTGGGGTTGGTATTTTATTTTTCAAGGGCAACAAAGAACAAAGAAAGAACGAAAAATATTTTATTTGGAACACGCACAGGCAGTTTGTCGAGAAATGTGCCTTATCTGCGCTGAGTGCAAGTGTAACCAAAAAAAGCTTTATCGTCTTTCAGCCATCCACTTCTGAACATGACCTTGTTCACAAGCATCACCACATCGATCGGTTTTATACTTTCCGCATCCAACAGATTCCAACGACCTTCTCAAGCTCATTGGTCCACCTAGAATGGGGGGCCTACCCAAAATGCGCCTTATGTGCGCGATTGACACTCCAGGGGAACTACTCCGAAGTAGTATCGGCCGAATGTTCGGCCGTTTCCTGCTACGAAGTTACTACCTATTTGGTTCGGTATATGGTCCCGACCCAACTGAGCCGATCCGAACTTTTTTCGCATTTTTCAATAATATTCGGTTCGGCCATGTGTTGGTCCGATCCGAACATTCGCACTTTGCACTTCGGAGTAGGCCTCCAGAACTTTACAGCTCCATCGGCCATCTGTTCTACTAGCAGTATACTTTACTCACTGCCTCTTAAGTTTGTTAATTCTTCGGACTATGTCGGTTTGCCTAGCTACTACTCGTACTTACTAGCTAAACTAGCTTCACTTACCAGCAATATCCAAAGCCTGTGCTCGCCACACCTGTCCAAAAGCTCCTTCTCCCACAATGTTGAAGATCCTTAGCTTATGTCGAGGGAACTCCCACTTGTCTGGTGGCTGGTCGTCTTTTGATATCGATGTTTCTTCTGATAACTGTAAGTTTTATAAGTGGTTATTAATTTTCATCATTTTGTAATTTAACCAAGAAATATTAGTATTTAGGTATTACTGCGAAATATGATAGACTTTAAAGTAGCATGAGTCAACGCAAATACATTAGTGCTCACACATTCGTGTGACACGTGTCATTCCCTGCCAATGACGTGTGTCGCAACTGCAATCAACGACGCGTTTGCGGCTCCCGTCAACCACATGCCGCTCGTGTATTCGAGCACCGTACTAAAATACATGAGCGACCCGTTGGTTGACGGCTGCAGTAGCCTCGCTCTTAGAAATATTAGTATTTAGGTATTACTGCGAAATAGGATAGACTTTAAAATAGCATGAGTCAACGCAAATACATTAGTGCTCACACATTCGTGCGACACGCGTCATTCCCTGCCAATGACGCGTGTCGCAACTGCAATCAACGACGCGTTTGCGGCTCCCGTCGACCACGTGCCGCTCGTGTATTCGAGCACCGTACTCAAATACACGAGCGACACGTTGGTTGACGGCTGCAGTTCGACGCGTGTCGGCCGTGTGTATGCACACTTACCTAGAACCAAATATTATTTTGTTTCTATGAATAATATTTTTTTGACTGAAGGTAAAAAAATAAAGAATTATATGGAAAGCACTAGACTTAATATCGGCAACACACGTAGCTTATGAAAAAATATTACATATCTTTATTAAAGTTTACCTCTGCATGCCAAAGGTAGATCGAAACATCTGTTTCAATCTACCTTTGGCATACAGAGGTAAACTCTTACAGATGTAAGAACACGTAAGCAATCTAACAAATGTAATAATATTCATGAATTTGAAATATTTTTTTAGAACTCGTAATTATAAAAAAGGTATTGACAAAGAATTAGAGAAAAGATGTCAATAATAAAGTAAACGATGATTAAATTATGGAATTAATGCAAAACATCAATATTGTGATACTGGTAATAAAGCCACGAACACTCTCATTAACACTTACTTTAAGAAAAGAGTAAGTAAAAAAAAAATAAGTATCACAATTACGAGTTCGTACAGCCTAATTACCCCACTGCAGGCTAAAGCCCCTTTGACAACTCAAAAGTGCCTATAATTGGATTTTTTGTAATAACTCCTTCGAGTTTGAGTTTGAAGTTACCCGAAAAGAAACGAACAACAAGCAACATTTTTTTTTTTTAATGATAAATGATTTTATTTTTGTAAGTAGGTTTGTACAAACACTTTTACACGTCAATCATATTTTAACACTAGATGAGGTCGGCGTTTCCTATCTGACTAGTCTGAGAAGAAAGGCCGAAACAAACTCAGACGTCACAGTCTCTTTTAAAGTCCAGACATAATCTTGGTCAGATCATGTGAAGACCATGTAGATTTATGTCTGAGATGGTTTTTTGAAGAAAGAACCAAACAGTTTGAGAGGACCTGTCCAGTCAGTGCACGCATTTGTCAGAAATCGTGCAGCTCAACTCAAAACTTAGGGAGCTCAACGATCCGACGAACAATACCAAAGAAAGGACATTTGGGTAGGCCACATTAATTACTCAAACTGCCAGACCACGACAAAAACTAAGAGAACAGAGAGAAAAATAATATAAATACAATGACCCACATAGTCTTCACATTCACAATAATTAAAATAATAGAATACTTTACAAAGTAAGCAAATGTCATAGTATATATCAAATTCATCAATGTCAAAGTGTATATAAAAAAAAAAAAAAAAAAAAACAAAAAAACATCAACAAAACAAAAATAAAAAAATAAACACATTCAATATGTAAAAATTGGAAGCAGCTTAATCCCAAGCCTTTTTGTCCTCGATATAAGCCTTAACGGTATAAAATGCTTTCTGGCACAACTTACGTTTAATGAATGATTTGAATTTATTAAGGCTTAGATCTTGAACGGGGCTTGGAACTTTATTGTAAAAGCGTATACATTGGCATCTGAACGAGCCACCTATTTTCTTGAGCCTTATTGTAGGTAGAACAAATTTGTGTTTGTTCCTAGTATTTATATCATGGATATCACTGTATTTTTTAAACAATTTTATATTTTTATGGGCATATAAAAGATTTTCATAAATATACTGAGAAGGCACAGTCATAACATTAATTTCTTTAAATTTGTCTCTGAGCGAGTGTCTCGGACTTAATTTATAAATTGATCGAACAGCTCGCTTTTGCAAAACAAAGATAGTCTGAATATCAGCGGCATTTCCCCACAATAGAATACCGTACGACATTACACTATGAAAATAGCTAAAGTACACTAAACGGGCTGTCTCTATATCAGTTAAATTACGAATTTTTCTAACAGCGTATGCTGCGGAACTTAGCTTTTTTGACAATTTGTCTATATGTGGACCCCACTGAAGCTTAGCATCCAAAGTTATGCCTAAGAATACTGTGCTGTCTTCAGGATTCAATTCTTCGCCCTTTACCAACACATTAGTTTTCACTTGTCTAACGTGAGGCAACGTAAACTTAATGCATTTGGTTTTTTTCTCGTTTAGAAGTAAATTATTAACATTGAACCAGTGGACTACTTTAGAGATCGCGCTATTTACATCGTCAGTAACCTGCTGCTGACGTTTAAGTTTAAACAAAAGTGAAGTGTCATCTGCAAACAACACTATATCATGATTATCCTTTATGAGGTACGGCAAGTCATTAATATAAATATATAATATATATATTAATATAATATATATTTGCAAAATGAAAAGAAATTAAATCGAAGCTCAGAAGATAACGAGCGCCAAACCAATCAGGAAATCGAAAGAAAATGCCTTGGCTCAGTGATAGTGATCATACAGGTTAGAAGAGTTAGACTCATTATCATCATAATTTCAGCCGAAAACGTCCGCTGCTGGACATAAGCCTCTCCCAATGTCGCCACATCAACCAGTGCTTCTCGCATCAAGCAGAGCAGATCCCGTGGTCTTCAAAATTTCATCGACAGATAAATAATAATAAAAAAGCCGCAATTTTAAATACCTGTGGAATCGTTAGAAAGTTCATGCAAATTGAGGAAAATGAAATCACTCCTCATAATTAATTATTCTTAAAAAAAAAACACACACGCTACATTGACTTGGCTTGGGCCCGTTAATGTAGCTTAAACTAGCTAAAGAGCTAAGAAACAAAAGTTTACCAAAATAATAATAATATCCCTGGACATTTCACACAGCGCCATCTAGTCCCAAGCTAAGCAACCTATGCTCGTGTTTAATAAATGAATGTTAAATCTTAAACTGACCTGCAAGTGACCATTATCCCAGGACTCGTATCGGTTAAAGTACGCCCGTGGGTGGTCCCACATATTGAGAGACGCATCTTGAAGGACTATCCCACTGGAGTCTTTGCTCTGTTAACAATGGAAATCTTATAAATAGAGTAAAATTATATTCAAGAATTATTATTGGTATTTTCTTAGTGGTTACTGGAACGAGGTTTGTGGGTTGAAGTTGAGACTCTTGAACTCAAATTCTATTCCTCTTTAATTCTATAGGTAATACTAGTATTATTAATGACACTGATTGATGTTTGAATTTCAGACATTTTAAACGTATTATACTGACAAATGCTTCCGGTTTTGTCTTTCCGTTCTTCCGTTTTTGACATCATTCAATTTATTTTTTATTTTTTTAAATAATATTAAGTAATTGTTATAAATGATTTTGAAATAATTATGCATGATTTTCAGACATGTTTTTTTTTTTGCTTTGAAATTTAAACTCGTGGTGTTGAGCTAGATGCACACCATATTTGTACGCCTCCTGGCATAACATAGCGTTCTGTTCACCAAACTCAAGATCTGTATTTCTTTACCTGTGTTAACAAATAAAAGTGATTTGATTTGATTTGTCAAGAAGTTAAATTGGATCAACTACAGCGCCTATTTATTTTACAAGTTTTGTTTGAGTAATAACAGCAATATTATTGTATCAATAATCTGAGGGGTTGAATTTCCAACGAACCATAAATACACACAAAATTATCAATAGCTAATGTGAAATAATGTCCATCGATTATTTTAACCTTTAAATAATTTGGTTAACGTTACACGGAAATTAATAGAGTCAAAATGTCGTATTAAATTCGTGAAAATTATATGCCAAAAATTATTATGGGTTCATATTCCCAAATTACATTTGCGCGAATTTTAACGAAGTGGTTTATTGAATTGCCCTTGCTATTAAAATCTATTATCATCATTATAATTATATCGTATAGTTAATAAATTAATTGGCTACACACTAAAAGCATTTTCATTTATCTAACTAAACTAGAACGAGTTTAAATTGTAGTTGCTTTACAAAAGCTAATTAAAATTGACTGTCTCACATTGGCATCGCCTTCAAAGGTCACGAAATTCCATTCATATACATAAAATAATTGTTCATTACTCACCATGTCATCTTTCTTGCTATCCTTCTTCTGAGCATTATTTTTCCTGCACACAAAGAGGATGACCACTGCGACAATAACGACCAGGGCACCAATAGCTACAAGAGGCACCACTGTCAGAGGCATTTCATTGTTTGTGGGGTTCTTATTAGGTGCTTCAGTGCTGGTTGTTCCATCATCATTTCGGACTATGCTCTCTCCACCGGGCGGCGTATCATCGGGAGGGTTCGGAGGACTTAAAGTAGTGAGTGTTGTGGTTGCTTCAGGTACTGTTACGTAAATATTTGTTGCTTTGGTAGTGCTTTGTGTGGTCCTAGTGAACTTTGGTTGTAAAGGTATGTTGGGGTAGGCGGGAAAGTTCAGGGTTGGCGGGTGGGGTAATTTGGGTCTCTGCCCGGATTTGTCGGAGACTGTGGCGTAGACTTCAGTCTTCTGTGGTATGGAGCCATCGTATGCTGTCACCCATAGCGAGTAGGAGCGGTTTTCCTGGAAAGATATAAAATTTTGGTTAAAAATGTTTTGTAAGTATAGCATAATCAGCATATAATGTACCCACTGTTGGGACACAGGCCCACTCTCTGTGAGAGAGGAGTAAGCCATGATCTACCAGTTAGTTGATGGACTTCAATTTTTTGGTTCTAGGACATGCCGGTTTCGGAAAAATATAGTGAATATTTTTCTTCACCGTTTTGAGAGCAGCGGTGATAAAATAGTTTATACAAAGTAAAGTGCTTGGGTTCGAACCCACGGTCTACAAATCGTGAGTCTGTGTAGATATAACACTAATAAAGTTTTGAGCGAAAGCCCTTTATAACAATATTACGTCACGATTCCCAGAAGGGTTAGAGGTGTTGGACTCAAAAATACGGTGTCAAAATTAAACGTTGTAGTACCTAAATTAACTTGTTTAGAACATAACAACATGAAGATGTAGATTTAATTATATATTTCAAGGAACATAAATAAATCTTCATACACTAAGTTCGAGTTAATTCATGCATTCATTTTATTTATACTCAACCAAAGACTTTGTGCATAACTTGGAACTTGTTGAACGTTGAAAGCAAAAGTATGTAAATTCTGCTCTTACTTTATTTGTAATAACTTGTTGAAGAATTCATGAAAATGAAGATTTCTCGCGAATAGTCATACGTGTAAGGTTGTGTATAGTAAGAACTAGTAACTGCTACTACTTATGTTTTACACTTTCAATCTTGTACGTACACTTCTAAGTAAAAACAGCCGCACGGGTCGTTCGATCAGGTTAAGCTACGCCTGCCGCGGTTGGTCCGTGTATGGGTGACCATCTTCACACACCAAGACCCCTCCGTGCCTCGGAAAGCACGTTAAGCCATTGGTCCCGGCTGTCATTCGTGGATCTTTGACAGTCACGGGTCGTCAGAAGCCCAACATTCTGACAACCAGTCTTACCAAAGCGTATCGTATTACCCAGTAACTGGGTTGTGGAGGACAGATAGGCAGTCGCTCCATGTAAAATACTAGTATTCAGCTGCATCTGGTTAGACTGGAAGCCGATCCCAAGGTAGTTGGGAAAAGGCAGGCAGATGTTGATGACGTACACTTATAGGAAAATGAACTTATAATATTCTGAAGATTCTTTAGACGTATTGTTTCAACAGAAAAGCAATTACAATCAATCTAAATATCTACAAACTGTGAAAAGCTTTGAATTTTAGGCATTTTGATTGCTAGAATTTCCTACAATAACATCAGTGGAGCTGCGGAGAGAAACAGACCTTGTAGATCGTACAATTTTACACAAGGCCTAGCGTGTCCAATTTCACTAGTTCTTTGTGAAATTTTAGCCTCGTATAAAATTTACGAAACAATTTAATGTTATAAATAAATACGACACATCAAAGCTGTTTCAATTTATAAAATCATCATGCTCCTGCCCTTATCTCAATTTATTTATACTTTTTCCTCGATACTCCTCTATCAACCGCCATCTCGACAGTCACCCCCTTTCTAACCATATCATCATTCACACAGTCGATCCATCGTTTCTTTGGTTTTCCCCTACTCTTATAGCCATTAAATAAGTGTTTGTGTTACCTATTATATTATAATAACTAAGTAAATATATCTAAATGTAAAATAGTATTTTAAGAAAATAGGTACCTACTTACCCTTATAATAGATTTATTTATGTTACTGTTATTAACTTTTTTATGTGAGCGTAATTTTTTAGTTTTCATGTGGAATTTTATTTTGATTTTAGTTTCTACGATTTAGATTTTTAATAAATATTTATAACTATAATTTTGCTGTGCCCTGACAGGGTCTACAACGGCTCTTAGCTCTAAGCCTTTTGTGAACATCTGTATAACTTGTGGAATGCAAATAAACGAATATGAATATTCACACTCAAAACTTTCTTCACGAAATTTTCCTCATTCCTCCGTAACACATCCCATCCCCGTAGCCCATACCATGACAACCGGTTTCCACACAACTTTTCAGTTATCGGTGCCACTTTCAGACTTCCTCTAATACTCATTTCTTATTCTATCCATTCGTGTAACACCACACATACCTCTCAGCATTCTCATCTCAGCTGCATGCAATAGCCTTTCATTCGTTCCTTTTGTGACCCAACATTCTGATCCATACAAGACAGCAGGTCTTACCATGGTTTTGTATATCTTCCCCTTAAGTTTAAGGAGAATGCGGGAGTCGCAGATTGTTCCCGTGACCTACCGCCATTTCATCCATCCAGTGTTAATTCTGTGCTTTACCGTCCGATCTACTTCGCCAATGTTTCAATTTATAAAATACAAACTGTTGTTTTGCATCCTCGTCAAACTTTAGGAGGATGTTATGAAAAACATAATAATCAAATAAAATTACGATCCCTGGTAAATAATGAATACATACTTGTTTTTTTAATAATTTAAGTTTGACAGTAGTTCAGAATACACCACTTTCAAAGAATAGAATCGCGTTATGGTATCGTAAAGGCAGCTGCGTTTTTATATGCGTGTAAAAGGGCAGTTACAGTGCGACTCACACAGGCCGCGTTTTAAAATGCGTGTCCCACAAATTACGATATCCAAAAATTAGAACTAGAAAAAATATCTACTTATTTTATTATTGATTCGACAAGGATGCAAAACGACACCTTGACTGAAATGATTAAATCCTTCAAATCAATCTACTAGGTACCTGAGGGGAAATTCTCGTAATTTTAAGACCGTTCACAGTCTGATCTCAGTCTCAATCTGTCAAAAAATACTTCTAATTTCCCTACATATTGACAAGTTTTTGACATTTGTTTGTCGCTGAGATGAGACTGCGACTAGGTTTTGAACGTTTTAAATTACGAGAGTTGGCCATCTGATGTTAATGGATTAAACTGTTACTGAACTCTCGAAATAGAAACTTCAAAGCTAATTATATTGATTGATTCATTCAATATCATGATTGATTTAGTTTGCCATTTTAATTACAAAAGAAAGTTATAAATACTTGTTATAGTCAAGGCAAATTGAACTTTATGAACGTATATTAAGTATCGAGTTATTAACTGTTTGATTGGGTAATTAGTATTCGTGTTTCAATTAAGATTATTCATTGTGCATGCCAGAAGAAAATTACCTACGCGTCATTTACTCTTTTTTATTGGAAAATTAATTAATTAGTAGCAGATATACATCTAGTAAGTGTAGCGTTGCGTTAAGTTTTTTTTTTTTTTAATAAAAATAGGATATGAAAACAGCACCCTAATTGCGTAACACACGATCAATCGGAATCGGTTTCATTTTGACAGTTCAACAACATTCATTGCGATTTACGTGTTGGGCAGACAAGTTTTTCGAACTTAAGAAGCAATGGATTAGCAATTTGCTTCAAAATTATTCTGGTTCCGATTGATTGTGTGTTACGCAATTAATTAGGGTGCTGGACAGGCTTGACTCCTACCTAGGGAGAGGGAGGCCTTTGCACTGCCGTGGGACAATACAGGCTAGTTAGATTAGATCAGATGAAAACAGGACAGACAAAGTGTTATGTGAGAGCGCCCTGACATCCATAACACAAGTTTAATCTTAGCTTGGGTGCCAGAGGTTTAAACTCAGTGGTATTCTTACAATTTATAGGTTTATATAGTCTGTTCTACATAGTGCTTTTCTGTTAAATTGTAAACTTGGAAATAAAGCATTTTTTTTTATCTCGGGACCTTAGGGTCGCGGACCTTTGAAAGGCAAGCCACTTAAAAAAAAATCTGTTGATCCATAGATTTATGTTCGCATAACTCGACATAATGTATGGATCAACTGACTTTTTTTTCACAATTACAGGGTTGGTCCCGTAGTAAAAGTTGTTCATAATGATGAGTACAATGACCCCTTTTAAGGATTAAAACGATCAAAATTTAACGGTGTAAGTATATGATAAAATCATAGGCTTCAAAGGCAGACCCAACATTAAATATTTATCTCCTCCGATAAAAGATGTTAAACATAACATAACATCACGCAAGAATTTCCCAAAAGGTAAGCCAGAGGTCTAGTACACACGACATCTTAAGCTATACTAATCCAGTTTAAGCAGACCTCGCATTGAAAGGGCCTTTGGTACCATGAGAAGTCAGCTTATACTGGACTAGTAGAGCCTCGCGGTTTCATGTGCATAAGTATCGATCGATCTCGTGGGAATATTGGGATAAAAAGTATCCTATGTGTTAATCCTGGTTATAAACTATATGGGTGCCAAACTTCATTCACATTTCTTCAGTAGTTTTTGCGTGAAAGAGTAACAAACTTCCATTCATCCAGCCAAACAAACTTTCGCGTTTATAATATTTGTAGGAGAGGAATGTCTGTGATATATTTCGTCACTTTTGTTTTGTTAAACCCCATGTCACCTACCGTCATCATAATCTGCCTGCCTTTTCCCAACTATGTTGGGGTCGGCTTCCAGTCTAACCGGATGCAGCTGAATACCAGTATTTTACATGGAGCGACTGCCTATCTGACCTCCACAACCCAGTTACTGGGTAATACGATACCCCTTGGTAAGACTGGTTGTCAGACTTTCGGGCTTCTGACTACCCGTAACGACTGTCAAAGATCCACGAATGACAGCCGGGACCAACGGCTTAACGTGCTTTCCGAGGCACGGAGGGGTCTCAGTATGTAAAGATGGTCACCCATCCACAGACCAACCGCGGCAAGTGTAGCTTAACCTGACCGATCGACCAGTGCGGCTATTATTTAGCCACGTACCGGCATAAACTCAACAAAAGTATAGAGTTAAGCCAATAGGATTTCGTCGAAGACTGAAATCCCCGAAACTGAAGCTTAGCAGTTCTGCTTGCGACTCTAGCAAGACATAAAACATCTTATACTCGTACTAATAATAAAGCTGAAGAGTTTGTTTGTTTGTTTGAACGCACTAACCTTTAGAACATCCAGTCGGATTTGAATAAATATTTTTGTAATTATTTAGGCTTAACATTACGCTAGGACCGGAGCTGAGGAAAAATAAAAAAAAAACGAAAAGAACGCTAAACGATGCGATGCGACGCTGGTGGTTCGGGGGAACAAGAAATTTCACACAAACGAAGTCATTGGCACAAGATAATTTACACATAAACATACAATATTTATCTTCTCCAATAACCGAGGGGCAATACTCGTAATTTTAAGAACGTTCACAGTCTGATCTCAGTCTCCATCTGTCAAAAATACCTTCAATTTCCCTACATTTTGACAAGTTTTTGACGTTTGTTTGTCGCCGAGATGAGACTACGACTAGATTTTGAACGTTTTAAATTACGAGAATTGGCCTTCAGATGTTAGTCAGAAAAAAGCTGCCGCTATGATTCCCACAGCGTCGAAATTGATTGACCTGAGCTCCGAGACTGAGGTACGCTTAAACTGCCACTTAAGTGATTAAAATAATGACCCGTTAAAAATCGGAACCCAAATTGTGAGGTATTTCGTTTTGCATGGGTAGTTTTTATTTGTGTTAAGCTTTTTTGTTTGTTTGAAGACTGTGGAGGTGTGGCTTTACGTTTACCGTGTATGTTTTGTTAACTTAGACGACTACGTAAACGTTATACAACCTGTTTTTTTTTTGGTATCCCTTTACTCTAGAGAGTCATTGTACTCATCATTATGAACAACTTTTACTATGAGACCAAACCCGAAATCGCGAAACAAAAATCTGGTGTTCCCTAACATTTTGACGAGTTATACGAACATAAATGTAGGGAACAGCTGATTTTTTTTTCGCGCTTTTCGCCACTAGAGTTATGGGATATAATAAAAAAAACACGTTGTATAGCGTGTGTTTTTGACTGCCACGTTGTTCACGTGCTCGCAAGCGCGAATGCTGAGGGTCCCAGAATTCCCAGGAGAATTCCCAGGTCAGACGAAGCTTTATTGGGGTTTTTTTTTAGGAATGTGTGAGTTTGGACGTTGCACGTTGGCGGTGTGATATCCCCGTGAACCCCTCGAAATGCACGTTAAGCCCTGCCCTGCCTGCTGCGTGCTCCCGCGCCTCATCTTTCTCCGGTAGTGGCGAATTACTGTCCCATCGGACTATGAGAGTGAGGGAAGATGGAATGCTCCTGTGTTTGCGAGCACACTTGTGCACTATATTATTATCTCTCGCGTCGATGGCTAGTCTTCGCTGAGATTGGCCGCTATGACCGAATTAATCCCTTGACGACGTTGCAAAGAGCAAGCAACCTTGGCAACGTTGGAGTTACCGACATATGTTCTATTTTCTATGTTACGGGTTTGGTTTCCGCACTTAGTCCTAGAAGTGGACCATTGTGCGTGGGCCATGGCGGCCGTCGGTGGTTATTCCAACCAGCCCATCTCCCTCCAGAAGCTTATTAGGTCTCCTGGACTGTTGAGAACATCTGTGTAAGATCTGGGTGTTCCGAGGGTTTCCGACCTAATCTGGGTGACGCCTGTGCACTCAAAGAGCACGTGCGCGACGGTCTCATCAGCCTCCATGCAAGCCCTGCAAAGGGGGCTGTCCGTTATGCTTATCGTGTGAAAGTTATTGTTTAGTGAGTCGGCCTTGTTTAGCGAAAGACCGATGGCTGGTGAAGCAGATTAGTCCTAGAGTGGAGACCCCGTATCGGCGATCGTAGTGTGGGACGCATAAAGAAGGTGACTAGATGCGGAAGGCGGAGGACATGGTATTGTGGCGCATCCTGGGAGCGGCCTATGCCCAGCAGTGGACTGTAATAGGCTGAGTTGATTTTGTTTTTTTTATTGATTTTCAATAACCGATTTCAGGTTTTTTTGAAGTTTACGTGCAGAGTAATGAAGGACTTGATATGTCTAAGTATCGGGTTTACCTACATATATCAGCAGTGCGATTCTGTAACCATCTCACCGTGAAAACTTAGGTGAAGTGAGTGTGGAGTGAGCTGTCATTCTAACTAATGCTAGGGATTGGCACACTCTAAGCTCACTTCACCTAACTTTTCACGGTGAGATTTATACAGAATCGATCGGCAGGTAGTAAACTTAGTCTTATTAAAATAAAAGTTCTTGCTGAACAATCACACAACGATATAATAATATTATGTACACCTATAATTTGTGTATACATTAGAAGTAATACCTAAATACCTCGTATAGGACTTTCTGTTTTTTTTCCTTTTGTTACTTTTTTATACAATTTGTTTTATTTTTATTTTTAACTGTGTTTAGTTTAGTTTATGATCCTGTACGAGTGGCAATAAATACTTTTTCTTTCTTTCTTTCTTTCTTAAATTATATTTTAAGGTAATTTTATATACATGAAACACTGTTGGTATACTTATTGAATAAATTAATAAACCACATAACCTTACGGTTTGAAATGATCCACAAGCTACATTAGTACTCGTAGTAGTTATTTATGGTCCTAACTTGAGAATTAATTTCACCACAAATATTCCGAATTTTGATAGCAAAATGTTTTACCACCTAGAACGTATAATAACGGTGATAAATTTAATTAAAGCTGCGTATATAAAGCTAAAACATAATTAGAGTTATGTTTCAAAATTGAACTACGAATATAATATTAATAATTTTATAGCTTTATATACGTAGCTACACACACACAGACACGTACAGATATTGTGTATTCTGTGACCTAACCTACTTACATAAATAGCAAACCTTCATCTGCCTAGCATTTTTCCAACTATATTGAGGTCGGCTTCCAGTCTAACCGGATGCAGCAATACCAGTATTTTACATGGAGCGGCTGCCTGTCTGACCTCCACAACCTAGTTACTGGGTAACACGATACCCCTTGGTAAGACTGGTTTCTGGCTTTCGGGATTGCCCGTAACGACTGTCAAAGATTTACGAATGACAACCGGGACCATGGAGGTGTCAAAAGATGTCAACGGATCAAATGCGGCAAGCGTAGCTGATCGATGACCCGTGCGGCTGTTATTAATTAGCCACAAGCCATTGCTTAGCCATAGTTACAAAGTTATTGATGGATAAATAGGACCAAAATAGATTATTTGATTTTTAATCCAATTGGTTTTTAAATCTCAAGTTAGTGGTCAATCATAATCATTTTGCCCTCAATCTGCTTCACATTGATAAATGATAAATATTATTTATTCAGTAAATACATCTGTTAAGACCACTTTTTTCAATTGGTTTCAAATTGAATGATTTGTCGCGTGTCATGGTCGTGAGATTAAATAATAAATCGTGTGTCGAATGCATTTTATGTAAAACTAGCTTCTGCCCGCGGCTTCGCCCGCGTGGATGTCGGAAATTTACCCACGGGAACGTGCTAACAGGATAAAATGTACCTATGTGCTTCCCCAGAATGCCATCTATGTCGCGGGCCCTTTGTGGCTAATTACAATAGAAAACCAATTGTGTCTCATTAGTGGTGATTAAGAGGGTACCTATATGATATCTTTACCTAAGTACCCAACTAATTAAAAAAAAAAACTCAATAACAGAAAATTAAATACCTACCTACCTAAATAAACCTATTTCTGATGATAACTAATCTAAACTCAATAAATAAGCAAAATCCCTAAAAACTAATATCTATACGAATGACTAAACCTACCTAACAGTATTATAAAATAACCTACGGTCACTACGTACACTATCAAATATACTACCTATACTTTAAAATTAAAATCTATACCTACGACTCATATAAAAATAAACCTAAATAACTCTAAAAACTAAAAGCTATAAAAATGAACTCCACTGCGGGTGACCCAACCTACGACAAACTTAGTATTTGCGGTTGGTACAGTACAGACAGTGGTAATCGGGTATAGGGATCGAACCGCAAAATTAAGTTTGTTTTTTATTGTATATACTTTTCCGGGATAAAAAGTACCCAGTGTGGTGCCCAGGATATTAAAGAATAATTATACCAAGTTTCATCGTAATCGAACCGGTAGTTTTTGCGTGATGCCTGAACAAACAGACAGACAGACAGACAGACAGACAAAAATTTTTTTAATCACATTTTTGGTTTCGGTGTCGGTCAAGTAACACCCCCTGCCATTTATTTTTTGGATATTTTCAATGTACAGAATTTTCACTTCTACAGATTTATTATAAGTATAGATAAATACTATAAATATATTTTTGATTTTTTATTTCAATGTAGTTTTAACTTAAAACCTCAATGCCTTGTTAATGGCTTGGCAAACAGAGAAATCTTTTAAAAGCTTTTTAATCATTAGGTATTTTTTTTAAGTTGCTATTTTTTTAACAATAAATTGACCTTTTATTATTATAATCATTCCTACCATTAATGTCCTTTTTTAAGTAGGTATGATAAATAGTTCAAAGATATTTGATTTTTTATTCTAATGTAGTTTTAACTTAATAACTCAATGCCTTGTTAATGGCTTGGTAAACAAAGAAATATTTTTTAAGCTTTTTAATCATTATGCTTTTTTTATTGTATACTATTTGGACATGTAGTAAAAGAAAGAAAATACTGTTTTTTCGTTAAAAATGACGCAAAGAAAGTACACAAAAAATAACAAGTTGGGGGAAGTGTGCGTCAACATCCACGCAAAACGGCCATCGCTCAGCATAATGCTACGACCATATGCAAGACACGAGCCCCAGCGCTGATTTTTAACGACAGACGACGTGTGCGTCATGCCGTCAACCAGTGCATTATACAATGAGATAAAAATATAAGAAATAAAAAAAATAAAAAGAAATCACAATAATCTAGTTTTAAATGTTTATGTAAACATAATAATATATCGTTCCTATCGTTTATATAAACATAATATTATAACCGTTCCTTAGCGCCCTTTTGGAGGACTTTCATGATTGAAGCTATATTTAATTTAATTCGATTTATTCTGTTTCCGTTTAATTTGATTTGTAATGATTTTATCTAATTTGAATTTTATCTGATTTTATTTGATGTGAGTTATACGTGTACTGAATGGGTGTTATTTACCTGAAATAAATAAATGTATTATTATTATTATTATATATATTTTAGCTAGCACACGAAATAATCTAGGTATTAACAAACTGCATCGTGGCCGTGGCTCGAATGCCTTTTACTGCAGCGTCAGCTTGAATCTTTGTAAAGACAGGACGGAGAAAATATCAGTACCTACTTAACTCGTATAAGTATAGTTTGTTCAAAAAGTATTTGATGAAAATGTAAACAAATGTTTCAGATAACGTAGGTACCTGTGGATGCCAATTTGTAGTAGTACCATATACCTACTATATGAGTGCTTAGTTTAAATCGCAATTTTGTATTTCATTTGACAATTTATTAAGGTTCGTGTTATAACCTCTCCATCGGAGATTTTTCAATTGTTGGAAAAAGTGGTGAGATGTAAAATTGAAATTCTAAATACAGGTGTGTATGTTACAAATTCCCATAAGAAATATTAACCTAAACAGGGTTTGTTTATACTTTCATCAGATAGTTTTGGCACAAATAGTACCTACGGACTGTGCCGTGCTTTGGTGCCGGGTGGCGGAACTGAAACATTTTCTGGTGCCAGCTTCCAACAGCTAGATTTATGATACTAAAGTTATTGGGTAAAAATGTCTCTAGCACGCATCAAATGGCATTTGATTTTATAAAACGTAATCACGGATCGGCGGGTAATACTTAGTTGGGATTCGTACAAATCACCCTAGTTGCATAACACACTGTCAATGTCAATTTGAATAATTTTGTAATAACAATATTAAAATTAAAAAAAAAATGTTTTTGTTTGTTTTTTGGTTTTGATTTTTTTATTTTATTTTTTTTATCTGAATTTGATTTTTTTTTTATTTTGAATAAATTTGATTTTGTTTTTTGATTGCTAATCCATTGCTTCATATGTTCGAAAAATGTGTCTGCTCAACAACGTAAATACCGCAATGAATATTAGTGAACTGTCAAAATTAAACCCATTGCTACTTACTGATAGTTTGTTACTCAACTATCTATCATACCTAAAGTTGTCATAAGATGCCTACCCTTTTCTCAACTATATTGGGGTCGGCTTCTAGTATAACCGGATGTAGCTGAGTACCATTATTTTACATGGAGCGACTGCCTATCTGACCTCCACAACCCAGTTACCTACTGGGTGATACGATACCCCTTGGTAAGACTGGTTGTCAGACTTTCGGGCTTCTGACGACCCGTAACGACTGTCAAAGATCCACGAATGATAGCCGGGACCAACGGCTTAACGTGTTTCCCGAGGCACGGAGGGGTCTTGTTATGTGAAGATGGTCACCCATCCACGGACCAACCGCGGCAAGCGTAGCTTAACCTAATCGACCGATCCGTGCGGCTGACTAAATTAAAAGTGATAAACTTTTTCAGCAAAATCATTTTCTTAATTAATTTTAATAAATTATTTTAAAGTAGGTACCTAGTAAATTCGTTTTGTTCCAATTATTTGCAAGTTAAAACTTCCAAGACTAATATAAGTATTTCAATTTTAGAAGTAGTTTTAGTAGTTTTTTTGAATTTTATAACTACTTCTTTTAAATTCGATATCATGAAAGTTCAAAAAGATTCTTTACGAAGAAGTTTTTGAATTTTTTAAATGGCTGTACTTTGTCAGTACGCAATAAGGAAGAGGTCAAAGATCATTAATCGAAAAAAAAACTCAATTATAATCATGCAATCAATTCAAAATATTATAATTAGACGACCACTTCAATTTCTATGAACGTTAACAGCTTTATAAACACCCGCATTCACTATCCAATTTAGTTATTTTGCTTTGAGTAACACCGATTTGTAATCTAAATGTAATTACGATGATATCGCAAACCTGTCAATACTTCTCGATATCGATCTTTGAACTCAGCACGTCACTACTGCGCGTATTTTCAACGTATCTGCCGTCTTTTGTTTTATCACTGCGGGTGATCTTTACCTACTGCACAAGGAAAATCACTTCATAATAATATCAAATAAAGACCCCCAGCCGCGTCCATCTGTCTGTCTGTCTGAACTCGATAAACTCAAAAACTACTGAACAGATGTTCATACGGTTTTCACCAATGGACGAAGTGATTCATAAGGAAGGTTGAAGAGTGTATTTCAATAATAAGGTTTTGTGTAAATTGACTGAAACTTGAAGATGATTTTTAAAGATGTCGGCAATATCATGCCGACTGGAGCTCGTGCGCCGCGTAAACCAATATGAAAACAATTTATAAATGGGATGTTTTCCGACATCTACGCGGGCGAAGCCCCGGGCAAAACTTAGTAATGCACAATTATAAATTACCGGTACTGTTTATAAGCTGTCTTACTGGCTGTAACGTGTACACACGGCTACACATCAAGCTATACATATCCAGTTTTAGCTGACCTCGCATTGTACAGGTTTTACGTACAATCAGAAGTCAGCTTATACTGGTTATGTATAGGTTGATGTGTAGCCGTGTGTACGTGGCCCAGCGGTAACAGAAGCAACTTACGAGTTGTATTTCGTAGGTTCAAACCCCGACAGGCGCTTTTTTTTACTAAATCATTCTGAAACTAACTTTTGAAATCATCGTAGAAATCTGCGAGATAAATACTAATAATGATTACAGTCAGTCTTACCTTATCAATAAGAGTATCATTGACAGTCACGACCCCAGTATGAGGATCTATCCTGAACGGAGCCGGCGGTCCAAAGGTCTCCAGCCCGAAGGTGACCTTGTCGTTGCCAGTGTTCTCACGGTAGACCTTGGTCACGAACGAGCCGAGTGGCTCGGTCGGCATGACGTACCAGTTCCTTTCGACGTGCATGATCGCTGGCAGGTTGAAGCCCGGAGGCGCTTGTGATGATGCTGTAACAAGGAAAGGTTTAGGTTAAAAAAGATTGTGAACAAATCCTTATCCATACTAATATCATGATGCAAAAGTCTATGTGTTAACTTTTTAACGGATTTCGATAAAATTTTGCACACATAGGTATAGGATATAGGATACTAATTATCCCGGTAGTACTTTTCCGTGGGATAATTTTTGACATTCACGCGGATGAAACCGCGGGCGACAGCTAGTCTAAAATAAACAAATGATTTCTAAAGATTCGCTTGGGATGTCTTGTTGACTCACTTTGGGTAAGACGAACACTTCGAGTTGTCATAATCGGTGGATTATGGCGTGATTTCGATTTTTGACAACTCGATGAGTTACTTAACGTTTAACTTCTTTAAGTTCCTTGCTTCTTACACCTATGTTTGTGTTTTACTTGCCTACCCTAATATCTAATAACTTAGAATGATTGCCGAGAGTTTTATCAATCTTACGGCAATCATTCTAATTAATACCTTACCTTACCGAGATAAGAGTTGCATTGCTAGTTAGTCATTGTTTTTTTTTTTAATAGTTTTACGTCTTCAAATTTGATTGTGAATGTCCTATTGGGTCATTTTACAACTGTGGTATCTGTATATGTACCACAATTGTTTAAGGTATCAAGAATTGAAGGAAGTACCCCACCCTAATTGCGTAACACACGATCAATCGGAATCGGTTTCATTTTGATAGTTCAACAACATTCATTGCGTTATTTACGTGTTGAGCAGATAAATTTTTCGAACTTATAAAGTAATGGATTAGCAATTTGCTTCAAAATGATTCAGAATCCGATTGATTGTGTGTTAGGCAATTAGGGTGCAGTTTACTATAACGTTCGAGTTTGCAGCAGCCAAATTTTGCGGTCTATTAATTTGCGTGTCAGCCTAGCCTAATAGCAAATCCATCACTGCACTCAGGTAGCTAATGTGATCAATCTCGATAGTTAATAACAATGATGTCATTAGGAGGACAAACATTATTGAATATAAGGAAGCTTTACACACGCGATGGTGTTTTTTATATCACTACACCAAAATGTTTTCGTTTACATATCGTGACGCAGAGTTAGAACCAGACCAAAAGCACTAATATCTATAAAAACTATAGATATCGAAAATTCGAAATACTACAAGGTAGGTACTCTTTAATAAAAATGACGATTTCATAATATTATCACCACAACACACTAATACCACATACTAATTCTAATAATTTGTGAATGTTTCAAAATTTTCAAATATTTTTAATGCCGATATAAGCACATAAGCTAAAAAAAAGCTTTTAGTTTCAAAAATGAAATGGAAATATTGTCGTTTTACCATAATTATAAGGCTTAAACCAAATTACAAAAATAAAGGCTTTTTTATATTAAATAAATTGCCATAGTCACGAAACATTAATTGTAGTCATATGTGTAGACTGTCTCATCAGCACAGAATAATAATATAATAATTATTTGAATTTGATGGCCGAAAACCTGGATCGATATATATCGAGGCTCTCGTTAGGCGGTTGGAACAAAGGCCTGATTCAAAAGGCAGTAAGTACTCCTCGATCCGGCTCGCATTGTGAAGAGGTTCCTGTCTCTGAAGCCCTAACCACTGGTATCTTGGACCATGCTCCCGACATCTGTGGATCAGTATCTTTTTATATTTATAAATGTTTTTTATATTGTATATAAGTAGTTTATCAGCCATCTTGTTACCATAACACAAGCATTAGGTTGCTTAGCTTGGGACTAGATGGCGCTGTGTGAAATGTCCAGGGATATTATTTATTTATATTTATTTCTTTAAGTATATTTTAAGAAATATTTAAAAATGTAACGAGATAAGTAAATAGTAGTAGTAAACGAGATGGAAAATAAATAAACAAAATAATTTATTTTATTTATTTTCCACAAACATCAGTGTAACCTTGGCTCTTGTACTAGGAGGTCCTGTATCACAAGAGCCAGAAAAGTAAAGTAAACTAAGCAGTATTACGTTTCGACAGTGTCCTTAAACTAATTATCTACGGCCGCTTGGTATTACAATTTAACATAACACAGCAACACCATCACTCCCGTTTTGCCCGAATTCCTCATTACACAAAATAGTAACAGTTAATACGAGTGTCTAACTATTAACACTTTATTACAAACAAAATTAGGTCGTCTCGTATCCATGTTATTACACTAGTTTCCAATGAAGACATCTCATAAAGAGTACGCACGACGACATAAATATCAAGCTACATACATTTCCAGTATAAACTGAATTCTCATTGTACGAAAAGCCTATACAATTCGTGGTCAGCTAAAACTGGGAATGTATCTAACTGGATATGTCGTCACTATATTATGTATCTTAAACTTAACGACATGCCTTAAATTGTCACCGAGATAATATTGGATGTTTTCGCATTTTACCGACACACGGAAAGCGTTGTACGAGGCTTTCAAAATTAAAATCAAAATCAAAAGTCATTTATTCAAATTAGGCTGAGAATCAGCACTTTTCGAACGTCAAAATTACAAAAGACAGTCCCCCAAAAACGCCCGCACTCACCACTTCCTAGTGCTATCGCTGGGAAGAAGAAGTGGCGCAACAAACTTCCCAGCAGCACAGCTGTCTGTTCAGTTAGAATATAGTTGCATGTATACAATACTAGGAACCTATGTTCAGTAATTAACATTACAAGAAAATTATTTGCCATAAAACATGTCAGCTAGCCACGCCAATATACCAACAAATATAATAAAAACTATACGTACTCAAGCTGAAAAATAATTAATTAAAATGGAAATAAAAACTTACTACCTAAATAAAAGTTTAGTAACTTTTAATTTCTCGTCGACGATAACTGACTTTCCACGTCAAAAAACGTAATTCCATACATTATCCATACATCGTCCACGATAATAACGTGACGTATCGTGACATGTCGTGCTACGGTAAATTATAAAACTCACTTCGTCTTCCTCCAATGAGCTCATGATCTGATTATAAATCTTCTTAGTTCTAAATCGTAATGACATCTCGCAATGGTTATAAATCAATATACGAGTATTTCACTGTTATACTGCAGTGAACTTGTTGATTTATTGTAGCTGTCTGTAGTCTCTCCAGTCCTGGTTACTGATCGTCAAGCTGTCGGTCGTTTCGTTCTTATTACAGTTATGATGTGTCCTTAGGAGGTATGGTGGTGGGTGAGGTATTATTGCCTTATTGAAAACGTGTTGGTAGGGAAGTGTGGGAAACTTGTTGAAAAATCGTTTGTTAATATAATATTTTGTTTTACCCGAGAAAGAAGTTCTAAAAATTTTGGAAATATGAAACTTATGATTGGCACCCACTTGGTTTATTGAGATATCACCAAGCGGTTAGTCCCTTTCCTGACCTGGTTTGACCTTTCACATGACCAGAGAATTAGCCTATTTCTTGGCCAAAGAATAATAATTAGCATCGCTACGCAACGTGGCAATGCTGCCAACCTTTTGGGCAAGGTTCCTGTTGACAGCAATGCGGACGAATTTTTTGATGCCCTATAATTCTTTTGCCTCTTTTTTCATATACATGTACTTATTATTATTTTAAACGTTAGCTGATATTGTGTGCGCCAGCTGAGGATCATTTAACGGGGTGCATAATTAGTTTATGCACTCAGTTAGTATTGCTAGTCCAGTGGCCCATAAAATCTAGGTATAATAATATCTCTAGGTAGGTATTACAACGACCCCTTTTGAAAATACCCGTAGAATTCATAATGAGTTAAGCATACGAGTGGCAGGAACATCGAAGCGCAACCTGTTACCATTATGGATCTAGTACATGATTCTAAGTCCCCTGCGCTGAAATAGTTTATCGGGTATAAAAAAAAATTGCTGTGCTCATTTTGCCCGCGTAGGTTTTGCACATATGAAACAGCTGATTTCTTTTTGATAGCATAGGTATATACTTTGGCAGGATATGGTAATCAACTTAAGGAAATGGTTCACTTAATATTCAGCAAAGTTATGGCTTAATAACTTGTCCCATGCTACTTATCCCTTGCAGGAAATGAGCTCGTTATGCATTATTATTATACTAGTAATCTTTGAAAGAGTTCAATAGGTGTTTCTGAACGAGTCAAGTTTGGATTTTTACCCGATTAGTGGCAATATACTTGTCCATTATTACAGAACATGGGTGTATGGATACGTACCTCTTCTTACCCGTTTAGTGTTATCGTGATATTTTGTTTGTAAACCAAGAAATTGTGGGTATACTAATAGACAACATCTACACCTGTATCCGAAGAGTTTCTTGCCCGTGCTTCTTGATAGTTGTACCTAGTGTACTATCGTCAAAATCTATATCTGACCACCGTTATGACAATACAGCTTGCAGTGCATATTATTAATTAACCTAAAAAGGATCCTCTTTTCTTATACTTACGGACGCAGCTGTGGTCATCATGTGCACGGGATTTTGTTCTCAAAATGGTCAGCTAAAGATTTAGGTGATGGTACCTATACCTACTACGCTTTGGAATGCGCAACTAGCTTCATCTTTCTGACTAACCGACCCCTTGACAATACAAAAGTACCTGTAGTTTATTAAACCACGCCTAAAATGACAACATGCATAAAATACTAGCGTCTCGCCCCTGCTTCGTACGGGTGTCATGTCATGTTAAAACATTGAGATTTCTATGCTATATGTAAATTAAATTAATATATAATACGCATCCAATTCCGCGGCATAAATGCTCTAAATGATGGTGTAGACGTTGTGTAGTTTGGATGAACTAAGCGGTCACACTGACACCCGGAAACCGACTTTGTGCATATATGCATAGATGTTATCTTAGCAAGGCAGGTGTAGGTAATGCTGTGCACTTTAAGCTTCTGACTGAGCTTAGGATTGAAAATATACTCTCTTTAGAGATGGAATATATGTCATGTTCCTTGCTCTTTGAGCTATGTAATGCAGAGAGAAGACATCTTCTACGAAGCCTTAAAGCCTCTTATGATTTTCATACAGGGAGGAGAGATTTGAAATGAGTTAGCTACTATTAACCTTTTACTAGGGTTATATAATTTAAAGCTCAGAGAAAATAATTTAAGAAAAAAAAAACAAAATAATCATTAAAAAATATCGGCCAAGTGCGAGTTGGACTCGCGCACGAAGGGTTCTGTACCATTATCTTTGAAAATCACGTCTGTTGTATGGGAGCTCTTAAATATTTATTTTTATTTAATTATTTATTTTTAAAATGAATATATACAACTAAATATTCTGTGAATATTTCAAGCGTCTACCTGTTGCCGTTATTAATATCGAGCAAAAAACGGCAAAAAAATCACGTTTTTTGTATGGGAGCCCCACTTAAATATTTATTTTATTTTGTTTTTAGTATTTGTTGTTATAGCGGCAACAGAAATACATCATCTGTGAACATTTCAACTGTCTAGCTATCACGGTTCATGAGATACAACCTGGTGACAGACAGACGGACAGTCTGTCTGTGTCAGTGGAGTCTTAGTAATAGGGTCCCGTTTTTACCCTTTGGGTACGAAACCCTAAAAAATCAGGTGCTATAAGCACAGCTTGGCAGCCTGCTGTGCAAAACCAAAATCTGCTACGTCATCGCTGAAAACTTGCATCGTAACTTGTGCAAAATGAATCATTGGCAATCTTTGGTAGCTTAGGCATTGCATCGTCACTTATCAGTATTGGTTGGGTCCAAAACTTTTCAGTGCATCTGCACGCTCCGTCTGTGTTTGTAAATTATTTCTCAGAGGCCGCAAACACGCCGCACGTTTCGATATTTATACAAAAAAAAAAGTACATTGTTGTCGTTCACAGCGTAGAATAACGTAATAAATTGATGATTTTTGGGGTATAATAACATTTGAATATTTTTCTAAAATGCTTTTGACATTAGTTAATAAACAGGGCCGAAAGTGTTTGCGGTGTTTGGCGCCGTCAACCCGCACGGTGCGTGTTTTTCGCGATACTACTTAAGCGACGAGCAGACGATGGACAATTTGTCCGCGGAGAATTTGGAATTATATGAAAATCATGGGAGTCTATTTGTCCAACGTGTGCGTTATTGCATACATTTTCATACGTTCTACCGTCGCGGTCAAATTGTCCAACGTATGCTCATGAAAAGAGAGGTTGTAATGAAAGTGTTATTAATGTTCTTACTTACTTTAACTGCTAACAGAATTCAGACTACGCCTAAATATTAATTGCCAACATTAACATAGGAAAGAAAAGAAAAGCCACTTTCATACAAGCAATTGAATTAATTCATCATCTGCCTAGTCTTTTCCCAACTATGTTGGGGTCGGCTTCCAGTCTAACCGGATGTAGCTGAATACCAGTATGGAGCGACTGCCTATGTGACCTCCACAACCCAGTTACTGGGTAATACAATACCCCTTGTTAAGACTGGTTGTCAGACTTTCGGGCTTCTGACTACCCGTAACGACTGTCAAAGATCCACGAATGATAGCTGGGACAAAAGCTTAACGTGCTTTCCGAGGCACGGAGGGGTCTCGGTATGTAAAGATGGTCACCCATCCACAGACCAACCGCGGCAAGCGTAGCTTGACCTGACCGATCGACCTGTGCGGCTGTTATTATTTAGCAATTGAATTAATTCAATGCACATTATTCTATGATGCAAGATGGTCTTAAATGTAGCGAAAAGTCGAAGCACAAAGTTCATGTAATTTAAAGTTAGATACAAAATAGTTGTGCGCATGGATGCTTTAGCCGCTAGAGAACAGTTCTGTGGAATTCTAGACGAGTTTGTTCTTTTTTCTTTTCGCTGCAATTTAAGAGTTCTTCGGACTGAAGGTTTCAGTGAGACAACAGTTTTTGTTAAGAATTAAATTAATGATTTCCATGGCAGCTAAATGGTAGGAAGATAAAGAAAGAAAAAGAAAAATGCGTTTATTGGCATAAGAACAAACAACACATTAGTGTGCATACATTCGACCGACACGCGTCAACTGCAGAGGCGTCGACAACGTGCTGCTCGTGTATTTGATTAAGGTGCTCAAATACATGAGCGGCATGCTTTCTAACGCATGTCGCTCGTGTTTATGAGTACTTAGAACTATAAAAATAAAGAAAACGATGTTTATAATGGAATGGATCAGAATGTTGGGCCACAAAAGGGATAAATGAAAGGCAATTGCATGCAGCTGAGATGAAAATGCTAAGAGGGATGTGTGGTGTTACTCGAATGGATAGAATAAGAAATGAGTACATAAGAGGAAGTCTGAAAGTGGCACCGGTAACTGAAAAGTTGTGTGGAAATCGGTTGTCTTGGTATGGGCATGTGTTACGGAGAAATGAGGAAAATGTCGTGAGGAGAGTTTCGAGTATGAATGTCGATGGCTATAAGAGTAGGGGAAGACCAAAGAAACGATGGATGGAATGTGTAAATGTTGATATGGTTAGGGGGGTGACTACCAAGATGACGACTAATAGAGAAGTATGGAAGAAAAAGACATGTGGCGCCGACCCCAAATAAATTGGGATAAGGGCAGGAGAATGATGATGAATGATGATGTTTATAATCGAATGTTTCAAAAGAACCTCAGCTCAGGGTAATGTCAGATGGTAATACCAGATAGACGTACTACCACCTGAAGCTTTTTGTCACTCGCTCGAATAATATACACCCAGGGAAGTGCATTTATCTATATTAATAATAGTGAAATAAATTAAAGTATAAGACTAACTTAGCCATTTATTAAGTAAAGTAACATTACATTACTGAAAAAGTGGAGCCTGGTCTTAAAAAAATTTTCTTATAACATATTTCAAAACAAGATAAATATTTATTTCTCCACTTCTTTTGAACAAACCTAATTTTATCGTCGAGATCGATTTTGAAAATAAACCTAACTTCGGTTTATTTATAATTCAATATTCATTAACGAAGAACTGCTAAAGTCTTGGCCAAAACACATTTATTATTGACCTAAAGGGAGTAGGAGAAGACATTAGGTAAGTCCATTAGCAAAATACTGGCAAGATAGTTTCTAGGTCTAACTTTAATTTGTACTTATTAGAATCTAGTAAATGAACAAAGGATTTAAAAAATGTCTTAGTTTTCGTTTTTGGTTTTGTTATTGTTGATTTTTGGTCGGGCAAAAAACTTGGACTGTTAAGTAGGTGGGTCTAGTACAGTGTACCTCAGGATGAGGCAAATTACCTTATTAATTATATTTTTAAACATTTGCGGCGCATGCCTCGCACTACCTGGTCGCACTTTTAGAATCATAGGGGCAATTCTCGTAATTATAAAAACGTTTACAGTCTGATCTGTCTCAATCTGTCAAAAATACCTCTAATGTCCCTACATTTTTGACACGCCGAGATGAGATTGCGACTAGATTTTGATCATTTTTATTTACGGGAATTGGCCTTTTTTTTGGGTGGGCAATCAAAAAACCCTCCCGTGTTCCTTCAGTTGCCTATGCCAGGGGCCACGGTATCTCTTTCGAACAACCCGCGGCCCTGGCGGCATCGGCCCTAGCGGACCCCGTCAGACGGGAATTGACCTTCTGTTAACATTTAGTGAATCTCTTCTTAGTGGATATAACCAAACAAGCTGACAACGTAAAAACAAAACACGATCACCACTCATATAAGGATTGGTGATCAAATTTTATTGTTAGTAGCAGATCAATATTGCACGTTCCAAGTTGCTAACCTAACTAAAACGTAACTCTTACTAAACATTCCTCCTTCAGAATAATAATTTTAATTTAACAAAAAAAATTGTGGGTAGGTTAAGTAACGTACAGTTTTAACGTCGACAAAAAGGCTCTCTCTCAAATCACCTTACACTAATATCAAATTATTCATTCATATACCTACTTTCATAAAAGTATGTAGGTAAGTTATTACTTAACCTGTGACTTAAAATCCCCAGACAAAGTTGTAGCTTAAACATGCAGTCGTCGACAGTTTAAGTAACGAAAGTTTTAAAAAAAATTGCCAGCCCCTGCTGAAATGCGAACAAAAGTTTAAAAATGAGAGAGTTTTCCCTTAAAAGATTGGCTTGGGGACAAACTGAAGTTAAGAAAGACACATTTTTTTTTAAGCGTTGCTGGAAAAATCTAATTAGTCATTTTGCCGGTGGCATCCTATCGGCAAAATGTCTAACTTCAATACAAACTTTCGTACCGTGTTGAATCCCTTTAGGGGATGAATTTTCAAAAATCCTTTCTTAGTGCTCAATTTCGTAACATAAGGGACGTTTGTGCAAGTGTCCGTTGTCTGTCAGTGAATTTAAGATTGTTATTAAGTAATATATATAGATTACTATTAATATAATAATAATACTCAGCCTGTATTGAGGGGTTGTGGCTTAGTAATAACGGTCACACGGGTCGATTGATCAGGCTAAGCTACGCTTGTCGCGGTTGGTCTGTATATGGCCTATAAGTTCATTTCTTTCGTTTATAGGCCATAAAAATCGGTAAAAAGAAAGTAAAAAAATAAAAGGCTTTTATTAGATGTGCGGTTACCGGGAATTCAGCATTCACACTTCCTTTAAGATCAATAGACACAAATATTTTTATTTAGCCCTGAATCCAGTCTTTCATTTGATGTATTATTGCGTGCAAGAAATACTTATTTGGGAATGATTATGAAATGTTGCCACACTTCTTTACGTTCAATTTGCGTGGGATTTCCTTTTGCAAAAATACTAAGAAACGTATTACCTACGAAAAGATAATACATTTTCATTATATTATCTTTTAGGGCCGATTTTTCGGCCCTCCGGTAACTTTTATCTGAATTATAAATATGACATATTTTCAATAAATACAAATTCAATAAATACAACAAAAAAAAAAATTTACTAGAAAAATTGGTCCTAAATGTTTATTTACCTTCATAATGAAACAAAGTTCTTATTTTTATTACAAATAATATTTTTCTATATCAATTCTCATTGTAGCTATCATAATATCAAAGGCTGTATCTGTAACTGTCACATGATGTTTCAAAGCCTTCTTGAATTTTTCAAAGTGTACGCTTGGTACGCTCTGTCGCCGTGCCACTCGCCGTGGGCTTACAACGCCGTTTCGACATAATTAATATCTAAAACCGCTCCTGCTTCCCTAGTACATATTGCCGTTGACACCGACACTTTGACGGCACGGTATTGTGTAAAAACACACCTCTGTACAAACTTTGATAGGACAAGGAATATTAATGAGCGTTCTGGATTCCGAGACATGCGACAGTGAGAAAGGGGAAAACACTTGACGTATGAGACCCAAAAGTTTTAATGTAATACGATATTTTCATATATGCTGGTGGCGTATATTGTTAGGCTCCATTTTGTTTTGTAAGAATATGTTTTTCTTGCAATTTCACGTGGGTTATTCATTTTGCAAAGCACAAGTTATTTACAGTCTCGTAGTCTTCTAAGCTTTCTTGACTTAATTAGGTAAGTACATACGTGTATAATAAAGCCTTGGAGATTTCTCCCTTTCGTGCCTTTGATATTCTTGACATTTTAGTATGGATAGAGCTACAAAAGAATGCTTTGTCCCCGTTTATACAAAAAGAATTTGGTAGAGATAGAATGAGCATTCTCTCGTTTGGTCTAAACCGATCTTTACAAGTGAATCCTGCCATTGTAAAAATAAGTAAAGGATTAAGTAATCTTCCAATGTTCTTCAGAAAGTTGGTGCGTAGTATTCTCTACCAGCGTACATAATTATACATTCTCTTAATTTAAAACGTTTAAAATCTAGTCGCAGTCTCATCTCGGCGACAAAAAAATGTCAAAAACTTATCAAAAATCTAAATAAATATATTTACAACTGACAAACATAGTCACAAATTAAATAACTAATTATTACTGCACATATTTATCCACATAATATCTTGCATTATCATACGAACGTAGTATTATCGAAACCCAACTATTATGAAATAGGTCTCAAAGTTCATTTGATTGTATATTTTTATTTTATGTATGTTTGTTTGGTACAGACGCCAGCACATCAAGCTACTACAATCTGTCAAATTTCTTTAATAGATTTTCAACTTTGACTGGGAAGACCTGTGCGTCTGTACGTTTTCACGCTGAAACGGCTAAACTGATTTGGATGAAATTTGGCAAATGGATAGACCATCACTTGTAAAAGGCCATACTTTTCATCTTGGATAGCATACAAAGTCGCGGGCAACAACTAGTATTTATTCAGAATATGACCTTACACTACACGACTGGTAATTAAATATGACAAACAATGAGTTTTCCTCAGTCCTAAGGTCGGCATCATCTTCATCGACACATCGATGTCAGGAATTACAACTACATTGCAATGACAATTGTACACACTTGCCTTGATATTTAATCATATTATTATTGTATTGAATAAATGTATTCATGAGACGTCTATTCTTTGAACTTGGATAAAAAAAAAAGTGTATAAGTATCTACATATATATCATCCATGCACGATGACCGCTGGGTAAAAGTCTCCACACAGATGGACGGCGCCGCGGAGGCCGGCCCAGAAAGAGCATGGTATTTATTTCTGTAAATTGGTTCACGAAGTCACTTTCACACGTCATAATTGAATTATATTTTAAAACTAGATGAGTTCGGTGTTTGCTAACAGCTCAGAAGAGAGACTGAAAGAAACTCAGAGGACAGTCTCATAAAATAACAGGTGTAAAAAGACACTTAACGAAGCCGACAGTCACTTGTACTCCCCGACATTGTAATAATTTTTTGTACTGGATCATACCTGGGGACCTTCTGGTTACGGAGATATTGAAGGTCAACATTCTAACGTTTACTGATGCTTTTTAATGAAAAAAAGTTTTTAATATTATAACACTACCTTAATAATATTCCCTGTTCATCAAAAAAGAGTTCTAGCCGAAGGGTGTTGTGTACCGCCGGTTTCGTGGCCGGCTACATGACACCAGTCAGCGAAACACGACGCAGACACTTCGTGTGCGTTAGTTAGTTTTTAGTGTAATTATAATGTTGTATGTATTTATAGTATTTTTAAGTTATATTAATATTGTATTATATGTGTTTATATGGGCCTTGATGCCTGAAATAAATGGATAAATAAATAAACAAATAAGCACAATGTATTGCGCAATACCGTAAGCAGCAAATTTTCACACCAAAAATAAAAGTCGTTTCTCAGCAATTATTTTTGTGGAATGTTACTTAGTTTGACGTACAGCCGATCGATTCTGTAAAAATCTCACCGTGAAAAGTTAGGTGAGCATTTAATTTAATGACAGCTCACTCCCCGCTCACTTCACCTAAGTATTCATGGTGAGATGGTTACAGAATCGCACTGCAGAATTCGTAGTTGTGATGGGTATTTTTAAGTCAGGTGTAGTTGAAAACCAGCGTCAGGCACTAGTTGTCTGGCATTTTTGCTGAACTGGGCCTTTTTGGCGCAGCCGTGAGGCATACTTTTCTGCTAATATAATATCGGACTTTATTTGATCTTTATTTTTATCTGATGTATGTATCTGAAGGCCAATTCTCGTAATTTAAGACGTTCAAAATCTAGTCGCAGTCTCATCTCGGCAACAAACAAATGTTAAAAACTTGTCAAAATGTAGGGAAATTAGACGTATTTTTGACCGATTGAGACTGAGATCAGACTGTGAACGTTCTTAAGAACGAAAATTGCCCCTCTGGTGTATGGTGTGTTTTTTAGTCTGTGCTAAACAAATGTATTTTCTTTATTGTGTTTACAGCCTGTCTGTATATTATATATATATTTTATTTTGCAAGTTGATAGCGATAACGCTGTAAGTAGATCAAACGGAATACACGCAAAGGCAATGTTAAAAGAAAAACAGTCCTTGCAAATGACAACCAGTCTCTTCTTTCAAACAATCAGTCAGTTCTTTCAAAAGGACATCATTGCTTTGTGTACAATGTATGTATGAGTTTTATTTTATGTAATTGGAATTTCTGGAACGCTGTCGTTTGATGTGTGACTGGATCAAAAGAAAAAAACAGATGTTAGTTGTTGTAAATGACTTGTCTGCAGTTTTTTCGAAGTCTTCAATGGATGTTTCAAAAGTAAAATCATATTTTATTTATTATTATAAAATAATTATCATAATTGCTTTCCGAAACTATATTATTTATATTTAAGTGCAGGTACCTCATATTTATTTGTTTAACTTATAGAATCGGATGAACTACTTATAATTATGTATTTTTAACCCCCCCGCCGCAAAAACGACGGGGTGTTATAAGTTTGACGTGTCTCTCTCTGTGTGTGTGTGTGTGTATGTCTGTGGCATCGTAGCTCCCGAACGGATGAACCGATTTTGATTTTGTTTTTTTTTGTTTCAAAGATGAATCTACGTACACACATGTGACATCTACCAACCCGCACTAGGCCAGCGTGGTGGATTACGGCCCATTCCCTCTCACACGGAGGAGGCCTGTGTCCCAGCAGTGGGAAAATTATAGGCCGATTATGCTATATCCCGATATAAATAAACCATATAAAAAAAATGTATTTTAGTTCCTTTAGCCTTTTTCATTTCCATAAAGGTGTGTTAAAATCTATTATCAGTTTTAGTGTTAGTTTTTTGGATGAGAATTAGTGAGCTTTCAAATGAAGGCTTACTGGTTTTTAAATAAAATATCACAAAATAAATAAAATACATGATGCTCTCGATATTTTGTCGAAAGTGTCATGTATCTGCATTTATGTAACAATCATTCTATTTAGCTTATAAGTAAAATCTGTTTTGTTACTGCATTTTCTCCTTCTATGTTTAGTGCATGCCGTGGCAGCCTTTAATTAAGGCTACACTATAAAATGTAAAAAAAAACATGGAATCTTCAGCATGTATTATGGTGTATGCTTTGTTGGTTGTCCTTAAATAAGTAAATGTATTTGTGGCGTTGAGAGAACCAAACACTAACTTGTTCAGAAATGCACTAGTCCTTGACCAATTTAGCGCCACTGTGAACTTTGTACTTTATATTATAGGCGTTATAAGTACCGCTAGTCATGACATGATTCAGAGGTGACACATACAATAATCTAAACGGACAAGCGTCGAAAGATCATTATTAATATGGCAATGAATAGGTATGTAAGATGAGGGGCTCGTGGCTAAATGATAACAGCCGCACGAGTCGATTGAAGGCTACTTGCCGAGGTCGGTCCATGGATGGGTAACCATTCATTATATATCGAGACCCCTCCATGCCTCGGAAAGCACGTTAAAAGCCATTAGTCCCGGCTGTCATTCGTAGATCTTTGACAGTTGTTACGGGTAGTCAGAAGCGCAATAGTCTGACAACCAGTTGGGAAAAGGCTAGGCAGATCCATTGCTTTAGGTATATAAACAAATATGAGTTTATGGAAAAATAGCTTTAATACCTACACAATAAAGTTCAGTTCACGCTAAAACTTCAAACATTTTTATAACTTTTTCAATAGTGCCAGTCACTCTAAAATCAAATTAATATCCATTAAAATAAAGTTGATATTTGTTTAACTTGAAATAACATCAATTTGTAACTTAAATAAAATTTGATTATACATACTTACATCTCTATTGGCCATTTTCATCTTTCGCACAATCCATCAATTTTTTCTAGAAGACACTATTCTTCCGAAATTATGCGACGGAAAGTTCGGTATGTTTACGCTTTCCATACCTAACAAATAACCTATGACACATCAAGCTGGAAAAACAATGTGTTAGGTTTCTGAAAAATTAATATTTGTTGAACCAATCCCGCACCGTCTATCTCTCTAGTTGATAAAATTTTAATTTCTCGAGATGAAAAAAACTAATGGCCTTTTTGCTAAAGTACAGACAGTTGGAATAATAATTCTACTCTAGAATACTGTAGTCGTGTAAGTTTAAACATGAGCTCATCCCGCCTTCACCTTTCTACCATCGAGAGTCCAGACGCAATGCGGGATACCACCCCTATTTGGTTAATATACCATATATACGCACTAAGCGCTTCTCGTCATCTTTTCTGATGCGCACAGCTAAGGAGTGGAATCGTCTGCCTGCGTCTGCATTCCCGAGTTCATACAACCCGAATCTCTTCAAGGCGAGAGTGAATAGGCTTCTTCTGGGCAAGCTCGTTCCACCGTAGATCTCATCCCTGCCTCTGGGCTGGATTGAGGTCGCGAGTGAGCCCATTGTCAGTAAAAAAAATTATATATTACTTTGTTTAAATTGCATGCTGTACGAGTAGATATCTGCTGAACCAATCCCGCACTGTCTCTCTAGTTGATAAAATTTTAATTTCTCGGGCTCTAAAAAAGAATCTAATTAAATGTCCTTTTTGTTACAATACAGACAGCTGTAGACTTGTAAGTTTAAATATTTCTCTTTATTCTCGATGAAATTGCATGCTGTAGAATAGTTATCTATACTAATAATAAATCTGAGGATTCCGTTTGTATTTTTGTTCGTTTGAACGGAACGCGCTAATCTCTGGAACTACTACGCTTTGTATTTGATAGCCCAATTCTTGAGGAAGGCTACAAACAACACAACACATCATACTAGGACCCTTAGGAGCTGAGCAGAAAGAACAAAAAGTCAGAAAGAACACTAAGCGAGAACGAAGTAATAGCGCGGGCTGGCGATGCGATGCGACGATGAAGTCGCGGACACAAGCTAGTAAATAAATAAAACGAAAATGTATCATACCAAAAGCTACGTCTGACAATCTATAATATATAAAAATCTGGGCCGATTTAGCTGATTTGGGTTTTGAAATGTTTGTCGTAGTCCAGGGAAGGTTTAAACGGTGAGAAAATATGGAAAAATTGCAAGGAAGATAGTAAAAACAACAATTTCATTTTCCCATATAAACTGTTCTACCTACTTTCCTGTCAAACATTTGACGATCGTCCCTTCGGTACGGTAGACTCGGGTCCACTCGAATTGAAGCACGTATAAAATTAAGGGTTTTGAATAGTGTAGGAGTAGGTTAAGAGTAGGGTAAGAGTAGGGTAGGAGTAGGGTAGGAGTAGGTTAGGAGTAGGGTAGGAGTAGGGTTGTAGTAGGGTAGGAATAGTGTAGGAGTAGGTTTGGAGCAGGGTAGGAGTAGGGTAGAAGTAGGGTTGGAGTAGGGTAGGTGTAGTGTAGGAGTAGGGTAGGAGTAGAGTAGGAGTAGGGTAGGAGTAAGGTAGGAGTAGGGTAGGGGGTAGGACACCACGCGAACGAAGTAGCGCCGGGCAGCTAGAAATAATTTATATGGCAAAACAACGTTTGCCGGGTCAGCTAGTCTTCATTAAAATATTGATTATTTTACAAAACACACAGCGAGACCTATTTTCGTGTCTCAAGCCTTCGTCTCCGCTTCTACTAACCTTGAGACATGGTTAATATAGACCCCTTTTTTATCATATTGTGTGTGGAAATCCTCTAGGATACGCTCTGAAGAATTTTCCTTCAGCGTGAGTTATTCTCGTATAACTAATCTGCGTTCGCGATTTACTTGCCAAACATGTAAACAGATGAGTTATTAGAAAAATAACTTTAATTTCTACATAATAAAGTTCAGTTTACGCTACTACTTCAATCATTTTTAAGACTTTTTAAATAATGCTAGTCACTCTGTAATCAACTTATTTACCTCTGAAATAAATTTGATATTAATTGTTTAACTTGAAATTACATTAATTGGAAACGTGAATAGACTTTAAATCTCACATTATGAACAGTAAACAGGAGAACATAAAGAAAAACTTCTTTCGCTACATTAAATTCCGTGCAATCTTCTAATGCGAGAATGTTCCATAAATTCTCTTGGATGGAACTCAGCGCCCTTACACGGAACATTTGATTTTCAATGGTGTTTGTTTTTACGGATACCTTCATGTTTTCCTCTTATGGGTGTTTCAGATATGGGAAGAAAATATTTCTAAGAATATTGTAACGTTAAGAAAGAAAAACGCAAATATAAAATATGCGTAGGTGCTTAAGGTATGAGATGATTAATTTAGGTAGGTTAATACACCAAAGAACTTGTGGAAAAACCCTGGTGCAGATCTCCGTTTAATAAATAGAGGTAAGGACTAAATAAATACCCAATCGTCAAAAAAAAAAAAATTGTATGTAGGTATGTTAGTATATTCTGGTAATTTTTATTTAGTTTTTAAGTGAATTGTTTTTTGATTCTATGTATTATTTTTTTGTCTCCTTGGCTGTATCACAGTCTGTCTACATCTCTGTAGGTATCTATTATCCTATCTCAGGTATGCTTCAAGAGATTTCTTATGAAATAAGCATCACCTCTGTACCTATTCTTTCTGTTCTGTTTTTCGTTGTCTGTTTATATATGTGTGTACTGTGTTATACGTGTGTGTACTTGGAAACATAAATAAAATAAATAAAAATTGTAATCTACCTGTTTCTTTTCAAATAATTTGGTTATATTGCCTAAACCTCAGATAGACAAACATTATCATATCAGATAATGTAATAAGAAATAATAAAATCATTCACGATAGACATTTCCTTTTTTTCTTGAAAGGCACAATTTTCTTTCGAAACGTTTCCTTTGCCGTATGATGTCTGTTTATTGTTGGTAACTGAAACATATTAGAACATATCTACTCAAACATACTGGAACTGCTTAGTCATACGTCACTCCAAAAATAATTCCTCGTCGAACTGCGCCTGAAGCAAATTAAACCAATTTTCTGAGAAGATTCACAACTTCTTGTAGGGAAACTGTTCTTTATTATGCAACACACGAATTGAATCAGTAATAATATGGTAACATGTTACGTGTTCCATAATCCAAGGTTATCATTAAGTGAAAGTGTGAGGTCGCCTTGCTTTCACCGATGACTGTTTGCTTAATCGTGCCATCTCTATCGAACGTTTAATAAAAGAGCGAGACACAAAAACTGGAATGGACTCGCTAAAATGTTTTGCAAACAAGCTTGACGTTTGAATCTGAAGAGAGGAGACTCTTTTCTTGTTTCTTTTTTGCGAATCGCGTGTTGGTAACGCCGGAGAGAAGTTATGAAATCCGGAACAAAAACACATTAAATACGCATTATCGTAGATACCCGCCCACTGCAACGAAGTATAAAAGTTTTTGTTATGTTTCATTTAACTTAGTATAGAAAAACACAGTGGGAAATTTTGGCCCACATTTTTATGTAAACTGCTGTATAACGCATGTTTTTTTTTATTTACGTAAAAGCAGTACTAACCTTAAAATGATTAAATTATATACTAATTATAAAGCTGACGAGTTTGTTGGTTTCTTAGTTTGAACGCGCTAATTTCTGGAAAAACCAGTCGGATTTGAAAAAAATATTTTTGTATTTGATAGCCAAATTCATAATGGAGGCTATAGGCTATCTAACATCACGTTATGATAGGTACTTATATGAGCCGAGCAAAAATAAAAAAGTTAGAAAGAATGCTAAACGACATCGAAATAATAGCGCAGGCACGCGATGCGATGCGACGGCCTCCTCGTCGCATCGCATCGCCGTCAGAGGAACAAGAAATTTCACGTGGACGAAGTCGTAGACAGAAGTTTATAATTATTACAAAAACCGTTGAACCAGTGAAGTGGTTGTGAAATAGTAAAAAATAAAGAATGCAGGACACTATCAACTCTATCAAAATGTTAATAGATACTTACTTTTAAACTACCACTAAACTGTTAACACTAACCCGTAGTTTAACGCCGACAGTTTGTAAAAGAACATTAATCGAAGTTTAGTACTGTTGTAACCATTCGATGTAGATAGTTCGGTTTCATGCTTATGCCCGAGATACACGAGGCTAATTTTTCAAAGCTAGGATAGAAAGCTAGAACCTCGGTAGTAATACTAACCTTTTTTTTTTTTTTTTTGAGGATGGGATATCATCAAATGACTCCTCCCGCTCTGGGTGGAGCAGAAGGGAGTGTCAGACTTTTATTGACTAAAACCCACCCGTGTTCCTTCCTTAGCCCTTTATGTTCCAGGGCAGCGGTAAACCCTTTCGGATGGTCCCGCTACCCTGGCAGGCTTCGGCCCTATGGGGCCCCGTCTCTTTTGCTGACATCTCTTTGAGGCGCGCGTGGAACACGTACACGCCGTCCGGCACGGGCCTAGTCCTGATCGGACGGAGAGCTACCCATTACTCTCCGCCCGCAGGCCCGCGCCTACGGTGGCCGGGAGTCGTCACGCTGCTCCCGACGCCCGGAGCGTCTCCCGCGGCGGCTGAGGCGTGAGGTGCGCAAAGTGCGTTCCCTCGCCCACCCCGCCACCTCCTTCGCTAGCATGACTGCTTCGCAGAAGGAGGTGACTGCCTCCCACTCCCTCTCACCCCGGACCATGGCTTGAACCAGGGCCGGACGCGAGAGGTCGCCGCCGCTGCCAATCGCCTCTACGAGGACACGGCGGTGCTCTGCCCAAGCAGGGCAGACCTCCACCGTATGCTCCACCGTGTCCTCTGGGCGATCCTGACAGTGGTGACACCCGGGCGTCTCCTCCCGCCCGATGATGTGCAGGAACCTCCCGAAACATCCGTGTCCGGAGAGGACCTGCGTCAGGCGGTAGGTGAGAACGCCGTGACGTCTCTCTAGCCACTCCTCAAAGAGGGGTCTTACCGCCGCTATCGTGGCGTGCCCTGCGCTGGGTTGCGATAGTCGCTCCTTCCATGCCACCATGAGATCGCGCCGGAGGTTCGTCCGCTCCGCCGCGGTTTGCCGCGGATGCGGAGTTTCCCCCCGGCGTAGTGCCTCCGCGCGCCAATCATATAGGCGCGCGAGGACTATCGCCTCCAGATCCCATGGTGGCAGTCCGGCAAGGAGGCTTGCTGCCTCGCCTGAGATCGTGCGGTAGCCCCGGATCAGCCTTACGGCTACCACCTTTTGGGGAGTAATACTAACCTTGCTTCCTGTCCATGCTGTTTATAATGCCAGATAATTTTAAGCCAGTACCTTTGCAGTGATTAAGGTATCTACAACAAGTCCGTGACGTTAAACTCACCTTTTTTCGATAAAATCAAAAACGAGCTTTGCCGGCCACATGAAGCTAGTATACAAGCCAGGATAGTAAAAATCAGTGGAGAGGGATACTAGCAAAAATAGAACCCCCCATTCGCTACTAGCAAAAAATAGAACTCCATCCTATTTAACTATCCCAGTTTAGTCTATTGTTAGCTTTCACGCTTAGAAATTAAGCTAGTTCTGTATTACACGAAGCCAATGTTACTAGCTGGCTTACTATCCTTGGCTTGAGAAAATAGACTCGTGTATTTTGGGCATTAGCCCAGTGTCAAAGTGATAAATCGCCAATTTTGGCACGAATCGATGAGTTTGTGCTCGATTCGGATGAATCGATTGTTTTTTCTTAAAAAACTGGTTTTTGAATTTAGATTCGTCGAACGTATTTGTTCGAGAATCTTGTTTTGAAGAGTATTGAGTCATTTCCTAATTTTGGATCAACATAACGAAATTTTAATTAATGTTTGGTAAGATTCTTCTTCGCACAGACCAGGGAATCATAACACAAAATGGATGAAGTCCATACTGAGCAGTGGGTGGAGGAACAAGACTGCCAATGATGATGATCTTGTTCTTTCTATATAGTATAGATTTCTAGAAATTTGGAGTTAGTTACTTTCTCTTATTATCCCCAGTGGAGTATTTATCGCTTATCATAATCGATCTCTTCGAAACACAAACTTTGCTTTTGTTATTCAACAAAAAACAAAAAGTATTTTTATCTGTCGATTGTCGATTCAGTTCATTGTTACACTTAAATCGAAACGAAGTACGAATTCGATTGTAAAAAACATAATAAAAAAAATCATCTCCCTTTAAAATCTATGAACGTACTGATAAAGTAAACAAAGCAGACAGCGAAAAGTGGTGGGTATACCTTCCAACTTCATTTTCAATTTCCTTAATAATCATTTATTAAGGAAGGTAAAATAAATAATGCTATAACAGACAAAAACAAAAGAAAAAACGATTGCCATTTGTCATATTTAGAGAGTAAGCAGAAATTCTGGTAGGTATCATTTCTTAGGTGAAAAAAAATGGGGTGATAAAAAAGTGTCGAGAACACCCTTGGCGGATTTCCTTGAAGACATTAATTAAGTCTGGAGGTAATTTGCCTGTTTAAATATCTTCTCTTGTGGTGGCAGGAGCTTAAATCCGACGACACAAAGACAGGAGCTTAGCTTGGCGCGTCGATTGTTGAGATTATGTGCTTACCCATGCTAATATTATAAATGCGAATGTCTGTCTGTCTCGTCACACTTACTAAACCATTAAACCAATCGGTATGATAGATGGGTAGCCTGGGACTTGACGAAGGAGATGGGCTATTTTTCATCCTGGATATTTTATCATCATTATCTTTCCCGACTATGTTGGGGTTAGCTTTCAGTCTAACCGGATGCAGCTGAATAGTAGTGTTTTACATGGAGCGACTGCCTACCTGACCTCCACAACTCAGTTACTGGGTAATACGATATCCCTTGATAAGACTGGTTTCAGACTTTCGAGCTTCCCAATAATCTACATCAGTAGCGATCTGTATGATTATATTATACTGGCAGTTATGGTTATACTGGCTACCATCAATAGCGATCTGCCTTTAACTGAAAGTAGGTTCTTGGGTTTGGTCGTAAACCAATCGTTATGATAGATAGGTAGCCTGGGACTTGAAGAAGGACATGAGCTATCTTTCATCCTGGATATTTGTTGTGCTAATATTATATATTCGAGTGTAACTCTAGCTATGTGTCTGTTACCTTTTCAAACCTAAACCACAGAACCAATCGTTATGGAATATGACAGACAGACTGGAACCTGCGGGGTAATTGCATAAAACGCTAACAGTTACAATGGCTTTAATTTTGACAGTTCAACAATAATCATTGCGTTATTTAGTTTGCTGAGCAGTCCAGTCCAGGGGGTCTACTCCGAAGTAGTATCGGCCGAATGTTCGACTGTTTTCCGCTACGAAGTTACTATTTGGTTTCCGATCCTACACTCCTACACTCTTTCGAATATTGACTGTGGTCCCGACCCAACTGAGCCGATCCGATTTTTTTTCACATTTTTCAATAATATTCGGTTCGGCCATGTGTCGGTCCGATTGGAACATTCGCACTTTGCACTTCGGAGTAGGCCCCCTGGAGTGGAGACCGCGTATCGGAAAGCGTAGAGTGTGGACACCCCTCAGCTAGATGGACCAACGACCTCAAAAAGGTGGCTGAGACAGACTGTATGTGGAAGGCGTAGGACAGGGTGTTGTGGCGCATACTGGGAGAGTCATATGTCCAGCAGTGGATTAAAAAACAAAGGAATAAAACAATTATTTTTACTGTAATGCGCAATAATTAGCGTCTTCATTTTTATGTACGCTTGAAAGGAGTCGTGTTGCCTGAACTGAAACGATATTCTTTTATGAAACGACTTTACAACACACATTGTTGGCAATTGTTAGTTTTACGTAAGTATACTTTATGCACCAGTTACTGTTATTTCAGCGGTTCTGCAAAATATCCATGAATTATGAAATATTTACTTGTGGGCTGATTATTCCATCGCCTGATAACTTTTATTCGAGGAATAAAATTGACGTTTGACAGTATTTGTATGAAATAACTGTCAAATTATTCCTCGAATAAAGTTATCAGATAATTGAAAAATCAGCCCTAAGTAGATCTTTTGAGACGTCAATATTTTATTGGTCAATATTTTAAAAATAAATGGCGCGAACATTTCTTAGCTGAGTGATCCATGAGAAGAAATGCCGACATAAAGAAGGACACACACACACATCATCTCGAGAAGTTCCTCAAGGCAGAGTTCTGGCCGAAGGGTGTAGTGTACTGCCGGTTTCGTGGCCGGCTACATGACACCAGTCAGCGAAACACGACGCAGACACTTCGTGTGTGTTAGTTAGTTCTTAGTGTAATTATAATGTTGTATTTATTTATTTATTTAATTGGTTCATCAACAATTGTATACACTATTATAAGCACTTTATACATAAGCAACAGATCGGAATAGAGTGCAACAATCACTTATAGGTACACTCTGCATGCACACAGATCGTTGTCGTAAGTAACAAAAAATATCAAGAAAAGACTATGGAAATGTATATGCGTTTGTGTTGTGTGTGTGTGTGTGTGGGGGGGGGGGGTGTGTGTGTGTTGTGTGTGTATGTTTGTGTAAGTTGCACAGATTAGAGCTTAATAAATTGGTTAAACTAGATTAAAACAAACAAATTAAAACAAAATCAAAACAGACTAAGCTAAACAAAACTAGGTACTACAATGTATTTATAGTATATTTTTGTACATTGTATGTATTTATAGTATATTTTTAAGTTATATTAATATTGTATTGTATGTGTTTATAAGGGCCTTGATGCCTGAAATAAATGGATAAATAAATAAATAAAGTCAGAGGTCATGGTCTCTTTTTAAAGTGAAAACATTATATTATTAGGATTTTATGTGAGTCTAAGAACGCAGGGAACGTCTGGAACGACCTTTCGAAGAAAGAGCCATTTCAGCTATGAGTTGATCTGTTCCAACAGACGGCTATATCAGTCATCGTGTAGCTCAACAAGTCTCCATAAATTAATAATTAGCGTAGTAACTTGTACATTATACAAAATAATATACATTTCCACGGCATGGAAACTTATGCGGGTGAAACCGCGGGGCGCAGCTAGTACAAAATAAAATATGTACCTACTACCTGCACCCCGCGGTTACACGCATAAGTTTCGATCCCGTAGGAAAATCGGGATGAAAAGTATCCTATGTGTTAATCCTGGGCCCGTATTCCCGTAATTTAAAACGTTCAAAATCTAGTCGCAGTCTCATCTCGGCGACAAACAAATGTCAAAAACTTGTCAAAATGTAGGGAAATTTGACGTATTTTTGACAGATTGAGACTAAGATCAGACTGTGAACGTTCTTAAAATTACGAGAATTGCCCCCCTGGTTATAAAATATCTGTGTGCCTTTCATCCAAATCCGTGTAATAGTTTTTGCGTGAAAGAGTAACAAACATCCATCCATCCATACAAACTTTCGCGTTTATAATATAATTAGTAGGATATAATTTTAAAATGGCTTGCAAAATAGTATTTTATCATCATCATCATCTGCCTATAGCAGTGCATTACTGAAGATAATCAGCCTATAACGTCCCCAATGCTGTGGCACAGGGGACCTAAAAAGGCCACTTTGGCAGGATCATAATAGGATAACAATAATGAATCGTAAAATGGTCATAAACTGACAATGGGCTATTTTCCTAAAAAAAACTAATTAGTCCATATTTTTTCCTTTATCAATTAATTATATAAAAAATGATGAAGTTCCGCGTGACGTCACTTGCTTGCGATACTTTTGCAAGCAAGTGACGTCACGACACCCCACTCCCATGACGCGCTTTATCTTTGTCATTTTTGTTTGATTGACAAAAGAAAAAATACGTGTCCATTATTTTTCGATAATCTAACTGACGGACTAAATATAATTATTATTTTTTTACCCAGGCAACTACCCTATTCATAATATGATCTGTAAAATTTAAAATGTAGAAATAAAAAATGAAAAACCAATTTGATTAATAAAAACTAATGAAAATTTTACCGATAAAATTACGGTTTTTATTTTTTTTCATGCGGCAATGTAAACCAACCAACCAATGAAATGAAATTTTGCGAAAATTAGAGGAATTGCTAGTAATGATCTGCTGGGAATTCAGGAAAAGAATAGCTTTTAGAGGTATTGCTTAAAGTGGCCTTTCTAGGCCCCCAGGTCTCCTCTTTGTTTGATGGAATGGGCCGCAATCCTTCACGCGGGCCCAGTGCAGGTTGGTAGATGTCACATGTCTTGGAAGTTTAGGTTTTATGACATTTTGGTTTCCTCACGATGTTCTCCTTCACCGTTTCGAGAGTAGTGGTGATTAAATGAATTACCTACACAAAGTGAAGTGCTTGACTAGGTTCGAACTAACGACCTATAACTCGTAAGTCGGGGCCGTTATCACTGGGCTACCACTGATCATCGGTTAGATATTATAGTAGGTAAGTAATTTAAAAAAAAAAACTTGAGAGGTGTCAAGGGACACCCGGATGGAACGAAGTTCAAACATAACATAGGATAGCTAAGGTTTCTGTGCGCCTGGTACTTTTAATGATTTTTTTTTACGGCTTACACGGCTTATCTACAACTATAGCAAAAAGTGTCGTTACCACTTTTGGTCTTAATTTTTTCCGTTCCAAAAAACTATTACAACAAATATTTTATTACGCTGGGTTTATGGAATATCTAAGTGTACTCGCCCAATTGCCTAGCGTTTACCTAATGTATGGCTCTTAAAAAGTATTTTATTTAAACAATACATAACACATTCTAAAATTCATGCATGTATTAGACTTTGATCATATTACGTCTCGGAAAGTGTTCTAGCTAGTCTAACATACACCGGTATTAGAATTAATAAATTACTTCTAAGTTTTATGCCACCCTGGTACTTCATATTGTATTGCAATGGCGCATCATACGTCATGCAGCAAAATGAGAAGTACTTCTAGCATATTTATCTAATTTGTTTCATAATTTGTGTTCATTTCATAAATAATGGTTGTGTTATTTACTGAAAATAATTGAAATGGAAAACATAAAAAATTATAACTTTCCAGTTTTTATTCACACTTAACTGAATGAGAAAGTATTGTTTTAAAGTTATGAAAGTAATGTCACGAAGAAAATTCTTCAAACGAGTACCTCAATAAAGATAACATTGTCGAGTTTCTAAGGAAAGCATGGTGGTGACCGCAAGAAAGTTCCGCATAAACGTCTAGACAGCGTAGTCACACATCGAAAAATAGTTCTGACCTTGTCTCACGGGTATATTACAAGTATGCGTGACAAGGACGGGCGATGGCAGCTGCATGTGAGTCTATGTGACCTTGATATATGGAATGAGAATCGCGGCGACACGACGTGTGTGCGTTCGAGAGTACTAGGCTAACAGAAACTCCGAGTTGGTAAATTGGAATTATTCACATATGAAACTGGACTTTAACTTGAGGGTGCTAAAGATGGTTTTAGGCATTAGAATGAAGGGAACACTGAAGGTACTAGTAGAGCCTCACCAAGGCGTCTTCACAATGTTATGGTGTTAACCTCACATACATTGCTGTGTGTGTAATGCTCAATAGGCCACCTGTCTTGACATGTTTCTTAACCGCTCTTCAACACATCGACCATGTGTGTAGTGAGTATTTAATGAAATAAGGAAGTTTTACTTTAGTGTTTTTTGCCGGTTGTGTTTTGTTTATGGAATACTTACCTATATTGCAACTTTTCAATATACTAATACCTACATAATTTCTGATATAATCAATGCCTTTCAATCATTAACTATCCCTTAAAAATCTCTTCGAAATATCTAAGCTACGTATCGAGATTTTAGTCACAATTTCACTTATTTGAACGTAGGCTACAAGAAAATTAAAACAGCATTTTTCTGTCATACGTTTCTTAAACTTAATTTTAATAAGGAGCTTGTGGCTAAGCAACAATAGCTGCATGGGTCAATCGATCAGGTTAAGCTACACTTGCCGCAGTTGGTCCGTGGATGGGTGACCATTATTACATGCCAAGGCCCCCTCCGTGCCTCGGAAAGCACGTTAAGCCGTTGGTCCCGGCTGTCATTCGTGGATCTAAGACAGTCGTTACGGGCCGGGTATTACCCAGTAACTGGACTGTGGAGTTCAGGTAGGCAGTCGCTCTATGTAAAATACTGGTACTTAGCTGCATCTGGTTAGACTGGAAGCCGACCCCAACATAGTTGGGAAAAGGCTAGACAAATGATAATGTTTTTAAAACTCACTAGTAGAGTGATAACTGTCTACAAATAGCTCTGTTTAATGAACAATTAATCAACTATAATATCAAATTATAAACAATTTATTACGTGATCTAAAACTCTACATTCTATGGGCTCATATCAAATATTAATTAACAATACATTAATTAGCTTCTAGGGCCTAGAAGCTAATTCGATTTGATGACGTCACGCGTCTCATGGATCAAGAGAGTGGACATTGTAAGGCACTTGCTTTGATATCCGATACATCAGTAAACCAATTACTTAGCGAGATTTGATTTTACCTTAGTACATTAATGTGTAGTTCTATTTTTAAAGGACTACGAAAGACAAGACACTGTCTACTACCCATTATTATCATAATAAAATTCTTTGTTCATCTATCTGTGAAAACTTGTAATTGGCCATATTATTTGTTATTTATTTGTTAAACGGCTACCATCGTTTCAGCCGAATAAGGTCCACTGCTGGACATAAGCGGGAGACCTATGTCCAGTAGTGCCACGTACCGAAACTTCGACCAGTTCTGTGCTTCTCGCATCCCGCGAATTCCTGTGGTCTTTACCATGTTTTGGGAGGCCTTCCAACGCTACTTCCGGGACGCGGTCGCCACTCCAGAACCTCTCGGCCCCATCGGCCATCTGTTCTGCCAGGCCATCGAGCAATGTGCCCTGCCCACTGCCACTTAAGTTTGGCAATTCTTCGTGCTATGTCGGTTACCTTGGTTCTCTACGGATCTCTTAATTTCTGATTCGATCGTGTAGGAAAACTCCAAGCATAGCCCTCTCCATTAACTTTGGGTGCTTTTCATCCTTCGAATGAGGCCCATTGCGAGTGACCACGTGTCAATGCCATAGGTCATTAGGAACGGTACATGCCTAGCTGTAAGTTTTTCGAAACTAATAAAATAATAAATAAAGTTGAGAAAGTTCGCGCTCTGTAAAATTAGTAATGATGATCGAAAATTGTAGACCCATTAGAAAAATTGATGGAGCAGCAAAATTGAATAGAATTGGAGGGTAGACACGGTGAACTGCACGTTATTAGTACCTCAGTAGTATTGCTTGAAATACGAAAACGCGCTCTTTATTGCTACGAAAATAACATACATTTAAAAAAAATGCTGTTGAAACGGCAGATTTATATATATATATTTTTTTAATTTGATGACCGGCAAAAGTTTAATCGCAGGCAGGGTTCAGAATCATGTACTGAATCCACGGTAAAAGGTTGCGCGTCGATGTCACTGCGACCCTGTATAAGTAGGTAGGAAACCTATTATGATTTCGGGCGTAGGTGCAATTTTCCAAAATATCGGCTTTTTTTTTTGAGGAGTTGAAATCATCAAATGGCTCCTCCCGCTCTGGGTGGAGCAGAAGGGAGTGTCAGACTCTTACTGACTAAAACTCACCCGTGTTCCTTCCTTAGCCCTTTATGTTCCAGGGCAGCAGTAACCCTTTCGGACGATCCCGCTACCCTGGCAGGCTTCGGCCCTATCGGGCCCCGTCACTCGTGCTGACATCTCTTTGAAGCGCGCGTGGAACACATACACGCCATCCGGCACGGGCCTGGTCCTGATCGGACGGTGAGTTACCCATTTCGGCTTAGCCGATTTCCTTCAAGATTTTTTTGTACTTTCATGTTCTTTTTTTCTTTACTTACTTTTTTCTGTAGAGTAGTTTAGCAGGGGTATCTGTCTAATCCTTTGAAAATCATAGACTTAACTTGACACTGCATTGGCATAGATATCAAATGTCCTATCCAATGTGGTTAACGGGTATAGGTAGTAAGTGTTATAATTTCTCCAATCAGCTATTATGTTTTGCAAATTAATAATTTAATATGCGTTGACTGAGTTTTCACTACCTATAGACTACCATCGACCTTGAGTAGTATCTTTTACCTGGCAGAAAAAAATAAGGCAAAATCACTCTCAGCGATCGGTGGCCTAATAAGCTGCTCTTATTTACTCACAGAAAATATTATAAGTAAGGCGGTTTACTTTATGTAGATTATTTCATCACCACTGCTCTCAAATTGGCGAAGGAAAATACCCTGAGGAACCCCAAGAACTAAAAAATCGAAGACATGTGACATCTACCAGCCCTCACTGGGCCCGCGTGGTAGATTATTATTATTATTCCCTTTATTTAAAAGTAAACTTATGAATTATATTTTTAAATATTAGAATATAAAAACATTTAAAAATATAAAAAATTGTAGCTCACCGGTATCGGGAACAGGGTCCAAGCTACCGGCCGGTCAGGGCTTTATTATTATTATTTATTTATTATAAATATATATTTTTTTATATTAACGCTGTACCTACCTATCCTGATAATTATAGTCCACTCGAAGAGAGGAGGCCTTTGTCCCAACAGTGGGTGTGGGTACATTAAAGGCTGATTATGGTTATGATGATAACCTAACATAAAAGTCTCATATGATGACTAAGCCTATTGCCAACAACCGGGTACGGATTTACACTCCAGGCCGTTACTGAGCCATTCTGCTACTGAACACACTTCACACAATCGATTCCATAACCTCAAAGTCAGCAATAACGCTTGGCACCACTACACCAATAAGGAAGTCTAATATAACTTAAAATAAGTAGTACCTACCTACCTACTTTTGCTTATTTTTCACATGTATACACGGCTACACATCAAGCTATGCAAAACCAGTATTGGCTGACCGTTCATTATGAGAAAATATCATACAAAGTGAGGCCAAGACAAAATGGTTTTGTATAGCTTGACGTGTAGCCGTGTGTACATGTATTATTATTTTAAATGTTAGCTTATATATTGAAAATAATAAAAATAAAAATAAATGTTTACCTACTTAGGTATAAAGAAAACATGTCCGGGCTATCTAACTTACAAGCAACGCATAGGTCCGTAGCCCCAGTGATAATAGAAAAAACCTTAGAAGGGATGAAAAGGCATGTAAACGAATACAATTGGAAAACCTTTTCCTGAATAATTTTCGGCTACGTTAGGATACCGTTTCAGATGTGAAGCAATAACTCTCTCACTTACATTGTGCCTATTTACAATAGCTTTTGTGCGCTGTTTCGCCCGCGTGTAGGCCGGAAATGATCCCAAAAAAACGTATTACTTCGTGTCGCTGGCACAACTGTATTTCAGATCTTGTTATGTGGATAAAAAGTATCTTATGTCCTGACCTAGGTCATGATCTACCTAACTTTGGGGCCAAATTATGTAATTTCATCGAAATCCATTCGGGAGTTTGGTAACAATATAGGTAACTTATTTTTGTATTTATAATTATTAGTGTGGAAACCGATCAATTTATACATTTCGATCATCTCAGTCTATCGCTGCCCACAGCTGGATATAGATAAGCCTCTCCCAGGTGGCGTCACAACACCCTGTCCTCCGCCATCCAGTCTGTCCCAGCCACCACAAACACATTTACACATATATAATGTACAGACGCCAGCACATCAAGCTACTACAATCTGTAAAATTTCTTTAATAGATTTTCAGCTTTATTTCTGAAGCATTAAGGTTCAAGGTTGATTGGAAAAATTTGACACTTTCGGGTAGCTTGACCTGCTGGCGTCTGTACTAGCTGCGCCCCATGGTTTCACCCGCATAAGTTTCGATCTCGTGGGAATTTCGGCATAAAAAGTATCCTATGTTAATCCTGGTTATAAACTATCTGTGTGCCAAATTTCATCCAAATCCCTTCATTCGTTTTTGCGTGAAAGAGTAACAAACATCCATCCATCCATCCATACAAACTTTCACGTTTATAATATTAGTAGGATAGTAGGATTTGTACATTATACATTTACCGTAATTTAATTTGCCCACTTTTTTTACTATTTACATAATTTAAAATGTCGCGGGCATAAGCTTGTAATATTCTATTATATCTCTTAGACTACGAAAATAGATGAATCACGAAGATGAAAAATGTTGTAGAGAAATTGACTGAAGGCTGAAAGGGAATAAAGAGAAATCGAAATTCAATTTCATATAGTTCATCCTCACTGTTACTCAGCATATTTTCTTTCTTCTAAACTTATTTCCAGAATCCTATCAATAGAATTTCTTACTAGACTAAATTGCTACACTACCTACGTCAATTTTATTTACCGTCGGCCAATCTTTGACAACTGTCAAAGATTGTTGATTCGGAGACATTTGCAATTTAATTCGGTAGTATTATATAACTATAACTGAACCTATAATAAAGTGTAGTTTACCAAAAGGACCACCGATTTTACGCACGACGCCATCGCGGCAGACAAAGACAGCGATGGAGGGACGAGCTTGACTCGATCCTAACGTAAGGACCGGCACTCGCGGCGGTGATCTCTCGCGTCCAGCCCTGGTCCAGGCCATGGTACGAAGCGAGAGTGCATTGGAGGCCGTTACCTCCTCCTGCGAAACAGTAATGCTCGCGAAGGAGAAGGCCGAGCGCGTGAGGGAGAGGAAAATCTCCCTCAGGCAGAACCGTAAGGAAAGGTAAACTTTGCGGTTATCAAAACGGTGTAGGTATCTAAAGATGACCGCATTGTCATTGTGCCATTTTGAGCCAAGAAATATCTACCAAGAAAACAGGAGCTCTGTTAGTGTAATTTAATACTCCGTTATACTTTATAGTAACCCTTGGACTACTGTGACTTAGCTTAGCTTTAAGAGTTCATAAAAGATGCATTAAAGTGTAATACTAGTGTATTCAGGTACTTTGTGTTGAGTAAAAACGTCGTTGAGTTGGATTGATGAGGCCGACTAATTTCATTTAACAGTAACTAAAGTAGCAAGTTTATCTGCGGGGTAATTGCATTGGGCTTCATTTTGACAGTTCAACAATGTTCATTGCGTTATATTTGTATTGATGAGCAGACACATTCGATTATGATAAAGCAATGGATTAACAATATCCTTCAAAATGATTTAGATTAAGGTTGATAGTGTGTTACGCAATTAGGGTTGCTGTTCAGTTTTAACTTTAAGAGTTTATAAAAGATTCATATATATATACATTAAAGCGCAATTGTAGTGTGTTACTGCTCTATTACCCCTAGCCTATTGGTTTTCTAAAAACTGATGGTAATTTCGCCAAAATGGCAAAAAAGATTGCTGAATAGTTACTTATTTGCCTGCTTCAAACAAAACATTACTAAGGGATGATTTTTCAATCAACAGATAATTTTTATTCGTGGAATAAAATGGTCGTCTGACAGATTTCGCATGGAGGAACTGACAAAAATTAAAAAAAATATTCCTCCGATAAAGTTATCTGGCGGTCGAAAAATCAGCCCTAAGGGATGATTTTCAATCATCTGATAACTTTATTCGACGAATAATTTTGAAATTTTGACAGTTATTTCATACAAAAACTATCAAACGTCAATTTTATTCGTCGAATGAAATTATCTGGCGACGGAAAAATCAGCCATTAACAAAATAAATCAATAAAATGATTTTATTTCGAACAACTAAAATCCATAAATTGTTCGCTACAAGTTTGCACTTATAACTATATTGTTAGTAACTTATACTAAAAACGAATTAATTAGAAGACCACCCATCAGCGAGGTACAACGAGGAATGGAAACTAGGACATTTATATGTTTTAAAAAATTGCCTTAAGAGGGTGCACACAGGTCCACTTTAAAAAAATATTATCTCGTGACTGAGAAGGAATTATGAAAATCTGTTCAATCAGCGACCTCGGTAAATGTGTCTAGAATTTTCTAATACCTTTTATAAAATTTCATATTGAGACACGAAGCAACAAAATTCGATCTAAAGAAAAGCGGCCACATTCCTATATGTCGTATTTAGTTGCTTCGTGTCTCAATATGAAACTTAATAAAAGGTATTAGAAAATTCTAGACACACTTACCGAGGTCGCTGATTGAGCAGATTTTCATAATTCCTTCTCAGTCACGAGATAATATTTTTTAAAAGGAGTGGCGCTAGTGGACCGTTGTACAGGCTCTTAATATGGCAGAGGAAGTGCCTGCCGCCGCAGCTTTCAGGATGCTATTGTGACTGCCTCATAAAGTCATAATCTGCTCCGGAATGAAGTAATACTGTACAGATTTCCTAGATTTCATGCGAAAGCACCAGGCTGGGTAGCCCGCGACGCAGTTCAGTATCAAGTTGTTTGTTACTAAATCATGATTCGCAACCGTTAAAAATATGTATTGTTTGTATCGTGAGGAAACATGGCATGTCCTAGAACCAAAAATTCAAAGACATGTAACATACATCGACCCGCACTGGGCTCACGTGGTGGATTACGGCCCACTCCTTCTCACCGAGAGGAGGCCTGTGTCCCAGCCGTGGGAACATGAGATTATGCTAAGCTTATGCTAAAAATATGTATTTACACAATTACAATCATTAAAGTCATCAAATATCTCAGAGTTCAAATTACCCCATTGAATTATTATAATTCCGTAAATGCTACCCTAATTTAAATCGTCTCAATTGTTATTATTATATTTAATAGAACACACCCGTGCTTTTTTTCCATAAATTTTTACCCAAACAAAAAGGACGTTCCCCTTGTATTTCCCAGTTGCTAACAGGGTCCCATAATCGAGCAGAAGTGGTTGGCAACAAGGAAAATACACTTCAAAAGGTTACGTTTGTTCAAAAACAGGATACGACGGAACAAGAAAAGCAATAATTCAATGATATTATTGTTTTTAGTATTGAAAATCTTTTATAAGTACAACATTTTCCTAAAATGAAACTTAATTAGAAGGAAAAGCAATGTTACCTTCTTATTTGAATTCCCAACACGATTTGATTTTATTCAAATTACCATTTCTATCTCTAAGATTAATAATAAATAGATCCCCAGACACGTTTAGTTTAATTAAACCACCCTAAAATTATTTAAGCTTTTCGTCGTCCCATTTTTATCATTGTCGACTTTTATTACCTATTTGTAGGTCTAATACTCGTACTTTAATTCCTAAGCTAAACTTCTATTAACATGCATCTATTGTAATTGCTCTTTATACATATTTTTCATTGGGACACAAGCCTTCAATACTTCCCTCTCTATCATGCGCTCAACCATGAAACAAGAAAAATAAAAATTGTTCCCGCTAACCACACCGGTGGTACACGTACATCGAAGCTACATACATAGTTCATAGATGCGTATCCACATGTGGTCTCGCTCTAACATATCGTTAGCCGAGCATCAGAAAGAAACAGGTATAGGGATCATAGAAAACTCCTCTATCAAAGTGAGTTTACACGTGTGTTTGTGTCGAGACTGGACTCGGGATACGGGCGTCCCACATACGGGATCGCTAGGCTAGACCTGTTGCTACGTTATGACATCCTAGTACTTTCTAAGAACGTCTAATGCTCTGAGGAATCTAATACACACGAGGTATGACGACGGGAATATCTAAACATGTTTTGTACGACTAGTTTGTTGACTGTATAGAATATAATCAAGTAAAATAATTCTAATTTGGGGTAATTACTTCAAATAATGTAATTTTCCAGTGAACAGTACAGTTAGTCAACCATGTTTCATATAATTAAGGCATTCATTAGGAATACCTATTTGTAAGTAGGGCAGGAAAACCATGCAACTGGTGTTATAATTGAATGCTGATTGAGTAAGACAAATTGTGCGTAGGTACAATTTAATTAATTATAATTATTTATGTACGTGCCTCATAATTTCCCATTCGGTTTGTAATGAGCTTGTTATCTCTTAAAGTAATTCGATATTAATTAGCTCAGGTGTTTGTTTGTTTTGTATCTTGTTCGATGTTGTTGTTTATATGTGAATGTGTGTGTACGTAGATAGATAAATACTTCGAAATTAATCATTTTAAGTTACAATATTAAATTATTGATTTAGGTACTCGTAAACACACGAATACAAAAAACTAAAAACACTTTTACTTTGCATTTTTTGCCTTCAGTTAAGTTTTTATTTATTGGTTCAAAGGCAGATTATAATCTTTTGTAATTTAAATTAAATTAATTAATTAAATTTCAGCATCTTTTATTTGCAATAAAGTTTAAACTTTCCTTCAAAGTAACTTGATGGTACTACTCAAATAAACTGGAAGATATGAGATTTTCTTCAAATTGGAAGACTTCAAACGCTTTGAAATATAATAGTCACAAAATGTAGCTTTACTGGTTTACATATTATTATTTTTTTTAATCTAATTATTATATATAATTATGTAATCACATTTTCTTTTGAGTGAGATTTTAGAAGGTTGGTAGGTACACACGGCTACACATCAAGCTATGCAAAACCAGTATTGGCTGACCGTTCATTGTGTGAAAATATCATACAAAGTGAAGCCAAGACAAACTGGTTTTGTATAGCTTGACGTGTAGCCGTGTGTACATGAAATTTTGGTCATAGAGGGAATCGGTGCCTAGAACCGTTCTTCTCTTTGTGGTGTTATAGCACTGCGCGGAAACCTTGAGAGAGCACAGAAATTAAAGGTGTGCAATCTAAGCTTAAGTGAGACTGGGCCGGCCATATCTGCCGCATGTCAGATGACAAATGGGCTAAGAGAACCACCGTTTGGGCCCACTAAACGTATGACGCCATCGCGACAGAGACGAAGATGGCGTGACGAGCTTGACTACTACCGAAAGGACTTTCCGGCATTAGCAAAAGATTTGAAGAATTGTGTGGAAAAAGGAAAGAGAGGCTCTTGCTTTGCAGTAGCACAATACAAGCTAAATTGATTAGAATATTTGTGGGCAGTCAATTTTATGGTTCATCACTTTGCATGCAAACATTGCGTCATTAATGCGACGGTGATTGATTGTGTCTCACTTAACGCAAAGCCTTACTAACCCTAAACGCATCGCCCGAGCCGAAACGTAATTAGACAGAATGATCACTAGGATATCCAGTACTTAAGAGGGTTTTAGTAGGTTCTCAATCAAGGTTGAAACATTAATCTAGGAGTGAATGTAAAAGTGATGTATTGTAGGCATTGTAGGCATTTTCAGACTAAGTCTTAGCTTTATTTACATGATTAATATTGTCATGGTATTGTGTGTAAACTATGAGCTGAATCTGCTTTTACGGAAGGATTTAATTTGTCTGATATAAAGCCACTGAAGGAATGGGACAGGTTTACATTTTCACAGTTACACTTTCTTTATACACACTTGTTACAGCAATAAATATTATAATTATTATAAATATCTATTGAATATTATAATTATTATCATTGGTCAGGCAGGGTACATAGTCCCTCCTTAGTTCAAGGTTACCGATCCACTACAGCCAACTCAAACCCATAGCCCTCAATGTTTTGTTCCCATATTCTGCAATAGTCCTGCACCAACCGGGGGTGGTCCTTGGGTGCAATTGCATATACAGGGATAATTGTCGGTTGGTGTCTCCTTATCATTTAAAATTGAAGAAGAAGAGTTTGTTTGTTGGTTTGAACGGGGTTGTAGCGGTATCTACAACGCCACATGCGAACAACGCGTCGTACTGACGTCACGCAAATCCTGCATCTCGCAAGCAGAGTTTACCGCGCAATTAGCATAGATACAATTTCCCAACATCAATCGTTGGGCAATTGCCCGCCAGACACAACACCCGTCTGGTCGGAGGATCCTCCCTTTTCTATGGAGGATGAGTGAACTTTACACCCTGTTCCTCATACCTCTATAGGCTAATCTCGGAATTACCAGTCAGATTTGAAAAATTATTTTTGTATTTGATTTCCCAATTCTTGAGGAAGACTACATATAGGCTACATAACACGCTAGAACCCTAAGGAACCGAGTAGACAAAAATACACACACACACTTTCTTTATAAATGAGAAAGTCTTTATACGACTATTGACATTTTTGATGGTGTATGTTTGCATCGTAGTACAGTCACGAACACCAATAGGTATGTCAACACTTGGCAACTTTCAATTGCGATTTTTTCGCTTTTATTTTCGATTTTTGTTGAAATACGAGACATTACATAAATCTATGGGTTCGAAAATGCTATTTCGTAACAACATAAAATTTAATTAAAAAATAAAGGAGTAAATCGCTTTTGAATAAAGCCGAGTGTATACTTTTGCTCGTGACTGTACCTACCTAGGTTAAACTATACTTTTCACAACTCAACCAATCTGCTGAGGGGTTTTGGTATGTAATGGTCACCCATCCATGGACCAAGCGTGGCAAAAGTAGCTTAACCTGATCGATCGACCCGTGTGGCTGTTATTACTAAGCCACTTCACTTGGACTTTTCACAACTGTTGTTTCATAAAAGACTATTTTGATCTGTTTGTTTTTGCCTATGTTAAGTTAACAATTATTAAGTAGGTAACCTTATAAAGCAAACGTATAAAGGTTCCTCATCGAGGATTTTCAACAACAATAAAACTGGAATATTAGATCACCTCCTGATATATCCACCAAAAATTGAAGGTGGACTTAATGACTGTAGAACACCTAGATTTGCAGATACTACCAATTTATCTGGTTTATACTATTGAAATTTAGATACCTTGACACCCACGACTTCGGCATATATGGATATATTAGGTTGTGAACCACAAAGAAGGTCAATTATTCTGATATCTATCTAGATCTATTCTGATATCTATTAGGCTATCAGATAAATAACCTGTGTAGGTACTGCAATACGATTCTGAAACCATCTCACCGTGAAAACTTTGGTAAAGTGAACGTGGAGTGAGCTGTCATTCCAAGTAATGCTAGGGATTGACACTATTGACAGCTCACTCTAGGCTCACTTCACATAACTTTTCACGGTGAGATTTTTACAGAATCGATTGGCTGTAGTGTCATTCTCTAAATATCAATTCGAACAGCAATGTTGAAGTGAAAACTAGCGATGATTTACTTTAAAAACAAATGAAGTTCGATTTCGAATTGTGTGAGATCACTTGAATGAGTTTTGTGCTCAATAACAGGCAACAATATTAATTTCAGGCTGTAATTACTACTATTTAGGAAATAAACATTTTATTTAAGAAATAAAGAAAAAATATATTTAGGACACGCCCGTCACGCACAGGAAATACAAAAGGAAAAAAAGAAAATTTTATATTAACAAAATTAACATTACAAAATAAATAAACAAGAAAAAAAGACCAAGGCGAGGCCAAAAGGTTCCTATCTCAGGTAATGCTGCAATAATTAAAAAAATAAATACCATATAAGTAGGTAGCTATGGTCGAAAGGAAACCCTTTGTTTGGGTTAATAGAGTTCAAGTGAGACTAAACAAACATGTTTAGCATGTTTGGTTTGGTTTGGCTTTAGGGGTTTTGATTCTAAATATTCCAACATGTTAGTTGTGTAATGGTACTCGGAATTTTCCGTTTGGGGATTTTATTTGCAGAATTCGATTTGGATGTACATTGAATGATCAGATTTAGCTCAGATATCTACCGCGCTAATTAACTATCAAATTTTATACCTAAACTAAATTAGCAAAACTGGATCTCTCTCTTTAATGAATAATTATGGCCTTAAAAGTTAAATGGTTCCCTTGTATACCCTTAATCTTCATTAAACCCTTTTTTAATAAATTAGGTTACTGTGAAGCTGTGAAGCTTTTACTTTTAAATGTCTCATGTTGCTTTTTATTGCTATAATTAACATCTAATTTAACAATATTCCCTTCATAATCGTTGCTAAGAGGCGTTTTAACGTTAAAAATGTATAGTGTAATAGTCGCTAATCATTTGCTTTGAGGAACGTTTTTTGACGGAACCTATCCAGCTCTTCCCGCCATCTCCTAAGTGGTCTGCCCGTGGGACCCGTCTCGCTGTCTCAGGGCCCCAATTCTGTGCTATTTGGGCCCATAGTTCGTCAAAACTGGAAGGAGGATGCGCGGGTTCGCGATAGATGAAAGGAGTGGAGCCTTTGCCCATCAGGGTAATAAGGGGATACCGTACGATCTCCTTCGAGGCGGCGAGCCTCCTAGCCGGATCCCCGCCGTGGGACCTAGAGGCGGAACTCCTCGCGTCACTCTATAGGTACATGGCGCGAGGAAGCGGTGGGACGGGGTGAGCGCCTGGCGCCTCGACAAGTTGAGGCGCGCAGGACAGAGCTCCGCCAGGTCCTAGTGGCGGAATGGGAGCAGCGACTTGCGCGACCCACGGCAGGGCACGCCGCGATATCGGTGGTAAGACCCGTGATGAAGGAGTGGCTGGAGAGATGCCACGGCGCCCTCAGCTTCCGGCTGACGCAGGTGCTTACCGGACATGGGTGTTTCGGGAAGTACTTGTGTCGGATAGGCCGGGAGCCGACGCCCGAATGTCACCACTGTGACAGCTGCTGCGAGGACATGGCGCTGCACACGTTGGAGGAGTGCCCAGCTTGGGCAGTGCTGCGCCGTGACTTAGTCGCGGCAGTCGAGGCTGCGGGCGACCTCTCGCTTCCGGCCGTCATTTCATGCATGGTCGGGAGCGAGAGCGGCTGGACGGCCGTCGCCTCCTTTTGTGAGGATGTAATGTCGGCAAAGGAGGCGTTTACCCAGGAGTTGAACAGCGTAGGCTGGTAAAAAATAGTTTATAAATAAACCCCATTAAATCTAGCTACCTACTATAAATAAGGTAAATATATTAAGTAATACTATTGCGTTCTAAAAGAAAATTCCATGTTTCATCTGAAGCGTCGGATTACTTTGATAGTCTATATTTAACGGAACTTTTATTAGCATAATCAGCTTATACTGTTCCCACTGCTGGGACAGGCTTCCTCTCTTCGAGAAGGAGTGGGCTGTAATACGCGGGTGGGATTTTTGGAACTTTCACTGACAGTTCCAAAATGTCTGCCCTTATTGAATATACTCACTAAAATATTTACTGGGTATATCTAAATTCGACCTACGAGAATATTGTAGAGACTATTTCGGACACCAATAATAGGCTAGTTTCCTAAAAAATTCTAATTAGTCCGTCAGTTAGATTATCAAAAAATATTGGACCCGTATTTTTTCTTTTGTCAATTATATAAAAAATAATGAAGATATCCCCCGTTAAAAATCCGCGTGACATCACGCCTTGCTACACTTTTTAACATAGCATGACGTCACGACCCCCACTCCCAAATTTTGACGCTCTTTATCTTTGTCATTTTTTTGTTTAATTGACAAAAGAAAAAATACGTGTCCATTATTTTTCGATAATCTAACTGGCGGACTAAATATAATATTATTTTTTTACCCAGGAAACTACCCTATTATGGTGTCTGAAACTACTAGATATGGGTTTTCAGCACGCAAATAATTCTCTCGTTAATAAACAAGATTTACTCCAAAAACAAAATATTCTAGTCGATGGTATGAAAATGTTTCTCAAATAAAGAACAGGTACGATATCTGTGTTACATTATAATTATCACATATATACATAATTTATTCCTATTGGAGCGGGGTACCAGCTTTCATTTCGTGGCATCATCCAGATGATTATATTTCAAGTTAAACAAATATCAACTTTATTTTAATGTTAAATTGTTGTAAAAGTGTATTGTAAAATGTTAAATTAAGTTGATTTCAGAGTGACTAAGCACTAATGAAAAAGTTATAAAAATGTTTGAAGTTGTAGCGTAAACTTGAAATTGTGTACGAATTAAAGTTATTTTTCCATAAACTCATATTCGTTTACATTTTTGGCAATTGAATCGCGAACGCAGATTAGGTAGGTAAATTATTTTTTAATCATTAGATAAACAAAAGAAATTTTATCTTAATCAATCCTGAAAACCCTCAACAGAATACTACTTAACTAGATAAATTGGATTGAAGGAGTCTCTATCCAATTTATCCAGACAGCCAGACATAAACAAATATTCCAGTCGCTACCTTCTCTTGACCTACGGGAACATTTTCTATTTTTGGTTGAGTTCGTGGCTAAGTATTGACAGCCAGTTGATTGAACGTGAAGGTAGTAATAATCCCAGAACGGTTAAGCAGAGGTGTACCTACATAAAATAATAATAATAATATCCCTGGACATTTCACACAGCGCCATCTAGTCCCAAGCTAAGCAACCTAATGCTTGTGTTAAGGTAACAAGATGGCTGATAAACTACTTATATACATTTTTTTTTGTAAATACATACATATTATAGATAGAAAAACACCCAGACTCGGAACAAATACATGTAGGACTTACAAATATTTGTTCTGTGCGGGAATCGAACCCGCGACACGCAGCGCAGCAGTCCGATCGCTCAGTCACTGCGCTAACCGTGTTGTCATATATTATGTACCTATAGGTACATCGCACTATCACAAACATAACTGGCGAAATTTGGGTGTACTATAGTACACCCAAATTTCGCCAGTTATGTTTGTGATAGTGCCATGTGATAGGGGGCTAAAACCTGGCAGAAATCTAATCGCCAGGCTAACCACTTAGAAATTCCTGATGAAAGAACCCAATCACATTTTACCCGACCTGGGAATCGAACCCAGGACCTCATGTTCATAATTATCTTTTGTTTAGTTACTTAGCAGTTTAGGTTATAATTAAATTACTTATTAGCAATTGTAATGTGAAGAGGGGATTGTGGTTATACGGACATAAAAGAATAAAACCGGTCAAGTGCGAGTCGGTCTCACGCACCGAGGGTTCCGTACAGTAAGTAGGTGTGTAACTACAAATTTTCGGTTTTCGTAATTTTTCCTTTATCTGTGCTATAAGACGTTGCTTCATACCAAATTTCAAGATTCTGAGTTCACGGGAAGTATCCTGTAGGTTTTGATTCACTTGCGAGTGTCGAAAATTTGCGGCATAAACGGCTGTATCTTTTGATTGCGTTAGCTTAGAAGTTTGATTTTTTCACAGCTCCAAGGGTCAGTAGACCTGAGTATTTGATATAAATTCCAGCTTGATGAACCTCCACGTGTTCCTGAGAAAAAGGGTCTTGGCAGACAGACGGACGGACAACAAAGTGATCCGATAAGGGTTCCGTTTTTCCTTTCGAGTTACGGAACCCTAAAAGTTATCATGTCTCTGGTTCAATTAGGAATACCTTTATTCGTTACATAATATGAGCATGTCTTATCATAAAATCAAATGAATTCATTTGCCATGTGTTGGTATAATTTCGGTCTTAACATAAGGAAGTATAGATTCATAACACTTAGGGCTGATTTTTCAATCGAAAGATATTTTTTATTCGAGGAATAAAATTCACGTCTGACAGTTTTTGTATGGAAGAACTGTCAAAAATTCAAAACTATTCCTGCGATAAAATTATCTGGCGTTGCAAAAATAAGCCCTAAGTCACATTAATGTGCAAACGTTTAGGTTTATACTTAGTCATAATTACTCTATTATTGTTCAATTAAAATTAAAATTGACTATTAATATTGTTATAATAATTATATAAGCATATCCTTATGCCGATATGGACATAAATGGCATCCAGCTATGGGGCTGTACTGAGCCGACCAACATCAAAATTATACAAACATTCCAGAATAAGGTACTCAGGAGTATTGTTAATACGCCCTGGTATAAGTTATAAGAAATGAGGACCTCCATCGTGACCTAAAATGGAACCCGTCACCGACATAATCCAAAAATTTGCTGAGGCATGAACACCGACTCCACCGACATGTGAACATCGAGGCAATTCAGCTGTTAGACCAAAGAAATATAGTGCGACGACTAAAATGGACAAATCCTTTTGAGTTAGTGTAGTGTAAAAAGTGTAGAAATAATAGTGCCAATGACACACATAATAACACATGAACCAAGTGCTTACATATCATCATATCAGATTCTAAGAAAGTGGAACGGACTTGTGTAAAGTATAACAAACACTATTCTAAGTTTTAAAATAATTATCTATATCTATACTTATAATAAATCTGTAGAAGTGAAAATTCTGTACATTGAAAATATCCAAAAAATAAATGGCAGGGGGTGTTACTTGACCGACACCGAACCCAAAAATGTGATTAAAAAAATTTTTGTCTGTCTGTTTGTTCAGGCATCACGCAAAAACTACCGGTTCGATTACGATGAAACTTGGTATAATTATTCTTAAATATCCTGGGCACCACACTGGGTACTTTTTATCCCGGAAAAGTATATACAATAAAAAACAAACTTAATTTTGCGGTTCGATCCCTATACCCGATTACCACTGTCTGGACTGTACCAACCGCAAATACTAAGTTTGTCGTAGGTTGGGTCACCCGCAGTGGAGTTCATTTTTATTCCTTTTAGTTTTTAGAGTTATTTAGGTTTATTTTTATATGAGTCGTAGGTATAGATTTTAATTTTAAAGTATAGGTAGTATATTTGATAGTGTACGTAGTGACCGTAGGTTATTTTATAATACTGTTAGGTAGGTTTAGTCATTCGTATAGATATTAGTTTTTAGGGATTTTGCTTATTAATTGAGTTTAGATTAGTTATTATCAGAAATAGGTTTATTTAGGTAGGTAGGTATTTAATTTTCTGTTATTGAGTTTTTTTTTTAAATTAATTAGGTACTTAGGTAAAGATATCATCTTGATTTTCTATTGTAATTAGCCACAAAGGGCCCGCGACATAGATGGCATTCTGGGGAAGCACATACATTTTATCCTGTTAGCACGTTCCCGTGGGTAAATTTCCGACATCCTCGCGGGCGAAGCCGCGGGCAGAAGCTAGTTACGTAATAAATTAAGTTAGATTAAAATTGCTTATTAGTCTTATAGGCTAGATTGTAATAAATTATTAAGTACGTGGTTCTTTTTAATAAAGGATAAAAAAAAATTGTTCAATTAAAATTAAAATTGTAATATTGTTATAATAATAATTATTAAATACATTCTTAAATTCTATTAATGTCAGAGTACAAACGAATATGATTGCTATTAATTTTTTAACCTATTATTAAATATGTCGTTTACCGAGTCTATCTTTTTTTTCCTCTAACCATACTCTTAGACACTTTGTAAAGTTAGCTGGTAAGATTTTAATACTGTCATGTCCTTCTTTCTTCTTAGCCCCTGGTACAACCAGACACACTGTATAAAAAAGGTATAAAGGTGCAAAACAAATCAGTCTGGTCCGGATAAGCTTTAGGAGTGACTAAGCTCGGATCATTTGTCCGTTATAGAGGTCGTGTCGTGACGTGGGAGGCGCCACCTACTTAAAGCATGTCGTTTGTGTTATGAGGACAAAGTTGTCAATGTCATTACTGAAGAACATTGTTGTGATTGGGTTAGTATTTGTGGTTTGTTTTGGTATTTGTGCTTGCTTTTACAATGAAGATGGTGGGCAGACAGCATTGTTGCTATCAGGAACAAAATTCTACTGATACTTGTATGAGCTGGCACGAGAAATGAGATGCCTGTGCATAGCAGCTCGCCGCCCGGTAAGGACCAGACCCGGGTCGATGGCGCGTTGTGTTCCAAGCACGCCTCAAAGAGATGTCAGCACGAACTGACAGGGTCCGCTAGGGCCGATGCCTGCCAGGGCCGTGAGTTGTTCGAAAGAGATACCGTGGCCACTGGCACAGGCAACTGAAGGAACACGGGTGGGTTTTAGTCAGTAAAAGTCTGACACGCCCTTCCGCTCAGCCTAGAGCGGGAGAGGTAATTTGATGATTTCCCACCCAAAAAAAAAACATACTATATGTATTGAGGCCATGAGAGCCACAGTCAATATCCTTACTCCCCTCAATTTCAAAAATACTAGAGAAAATTATAAACAGTAGACTAGTTAATTACCTAGAAACAAACAACATCTTATCCCCTGCGCAATTTGGTTTTAGAGCCAAACTGTCGACAGCCGATGCGGTGCATAGTCTGACTGGTTATATTTCAGAAGAACTCAGCAAAGGAAACCAGACCCTGGGAGTCTTTCTCGATTTAGCCAAGGCATTCGACACAGTGTCTGTTTCTGTCCTTCTGAACAAATTAGAGGTCATAGGAATAAGGGGAACGCCGCTGAAACTTTTTACTGACTATTTAGACCATCGGTACCAATGTGTTAGAATAGATAATATTACGAACGATGAGCAGAAAAATACTGGTTTTGGTGTTCCACAGGGGAGTATTTTGGGCCCCACCCTCTTCCTTGTTTATATTAACGACTTGTGTAATCTAAATATTAAAGACGGTAAAATAATATCATATGCCGATGACACGGCGTTAATATTTAGCGCTAAAACCAGTAGCGAACTGTTTGATATCGCTCAACTAGGTTTTAATACTGTGACTAATTGGCTACAAAGCAATTTACTAACATTAAATGCCGACAAGACAAAATATATTCACTTCTCCATGCGAAAACCTCAACTTAACAGTACTAACCCTCATCTGTATGCCCATCAATGTGGAAACCGTACAACCATGTGTAATTGTCCCTCTATCCACAAAACGAGCAACATAAAATACCTGGGGGTAATAATGGACGACACACTCTCTTTTAAAAAACATATTGAAAGCCTAGTTAAAAGAGTCCGTAAACTAATATATGTTTTTAAAAAATTGCGAACATTAGCAGATTCAAAATTAATCACACAAGTTTATCTGGCCCTATGTCAATCTATAATTCAATACTGTATCACTTCTTGGGGTGGCGCACCAAAAACTAATTTGCTTCCTCTTGAAAGAGCTCAGAGAGCAATTTTGAAGGTAGCAAACTTCCATCCCTTCTTTTTTCCCACAGATCTGCTATATAAATCCTGCAATGTACTAACTGTTCGCCAGCTTTTCATTATGCACTTAGTATTAAAACAGCACACCATGCTTGCCTACAATGCCGACAACACCAACAAGAGACGGAATGATCTAGTATGCATGTCTAATACAGCCTCAAAACATGTCTTTGTAGAAAGATTTTTAACATTCTTAGGCCCATTCCTGTACAATAGATTAAATAGAAAACTAAGTATCTATAAACTAAATTACTATAGCTGTAAACAAATTATATTAAATTATTTACTAACCATCGATTATGCACAGACAGAAGACCTACTTATTGTCTGCAAATAAAACTATTAACATGCTATTTTACTTTTATTTACCTAAGTTTTTAAATTTAGTTTTTACGTTATATTTATTGTTAATTTATTTAATTAAGTATTTAAGCACTTTCTAGCCTGAAGCACAGGTTCAACCTAGTTCAGGCAAATTAGCAACTGTGCGCTATTTTTAAATTGTTAAGGTATTAAATGTAAATGTATTCCCTTTTTATAAATAAACGATTATTATTATTATTATCTCCTTTATTTCATTTAAATACTTACAAAATACATTTTTAAATATTTTTATAAACAAAAGGATAAAAAAACATTTAAAAATATAAAAAGTAGTAGCCCACCGGTATCGGGAACAGGGTCCAAGCTACCGGTGGTCAGGGCTCCAGAGAGAGGAACTTCCTGACAATGCGAGCCGTGTCCAGAAGTACCGCTTTCTGAATCAAGCCCTTGATCCAGCTGCCCAACGAGAGCCTCCTCAGGTGTTGGTCGAGGCTCTTGGCTATTAAGCCATTGGCTGTCACGACTATCGGCACAATGATCGCTGAGTCCACATCCCACATGTCGACAACCTCGCGAGCCAAGTCAAGATACTTGATTTGTTTATCTTTCTCGGCTTTCACGAGGTTCTCATCATGCGGGACGGTTATGTCAACAATCATTGCGCGCCGCTCTGATCGATCCACCACCACTATATCAGGCTTATTGGCAACAATAGTCCTGTCAGTGATGATGGATCGATCCCAGTACAATGTGATATTTCCATTTTCGAGAACTGGGTCGGGAACATACCTGTAGTACGGCACCTCAGATTCGACAAGGCTGTATTTCAGAGCAAGTTGCTGATGGATTATCCTGGCTACAAGGTTGTGTCTATGCAAGTACTCTCCGTTAGCTAGACGAGAACACCCGGAGATAATATGCCTGATTGATTCTCCCGGCCGGTGGCATGCCCGACAGATGTCAACCGTGCCGTCTTTCACAATAAATCTCCGGTAATTGTTCGTCATCATAACTTCGTCCATAATTGCACAGACAAAACCTTCGGTTTCTCCAAAGAGGTCACCGAAACGCAGCCAGGCTACAGACGCTGGTAGATCTACATCGGGTCCATGTAGGGCCCGGTAAAAGCGTCCGTGAAGCTCCTTACTCTGCCATACTTCCATGCGATTATTGGTGTCAAGCACTACCGGCTTGCACCAGTTCTCTTTAGCCAAGGAGAGTGGGGTGAGGCCCTTGTCCACCGCGACTACATCTCGATGCATCCCCACGTCGGTTTCTAGGAAATATTCCCTGAGACTGCATATCTCGCGATTGTGGAGGGTCTTAGCGTTTAAAAAGCCTCGACCTCCACACTTTCGCGGGATATACAGCCTCATTACCGATGACCGTGGGTGATGCATTCGATTTGCAGTCAGCAGCGTCCGGACCCTCCTATCCAGGGCGTCTAGTTCGGTTTGAGTCCATTTGAGTATGCCGAAAGAGTACATCAAAACCGGCATGACCCAACTGTTGAAGGCATGCACCTTGTTTCCGCCTGATAGAAGACTATTAAGTACTTTTTTCAGGCGGCCAAAGAAGCGCTCCTTCAGCGATTGCTTCATGTCAGTTACATTGATGCCTAACGCTTCCGACATACCCAAATACTTATAGGTTTCGGATGCGGAGAGGGCTCTAAGGTTTGCGGAATCCGAGAGTTGGGTTCCCACGGATTCCACAATCTCTCCTCGCTTTACATGCATGACCGCACATTTGTCCACACCAAATTCCATCCTGATGGCGCTACTGAAAGTTTCAGTAATTTTCAGTAGCTCCATTAGTTGCAAATTGTTGGGGGCAAAGAGTTTAAGGTCATCCATGTAGAGGAGGTGAGATATAACCTGGCCACCTCTCCTCAGCCGATAGCCTAGACCTGAATCCTCCAGCAGTGTGCTTAGAGGATTCAAGGCTAAGCAGAACCAAAGCGGGCTCAAACTATCGCCCTGGAATATGCCTCGCTCGATCCTTATCGGTTCGCTATTCCTCTGAATATTTCGACATCCTGGATAGCGAAGGACCGTCCTCCATTGCCCCATACACGACCTCAGGAAGGTTCGCAGAGTTGCATCTACTTTATACAAATCCAGAACCCTCATGAGCCATGTATGCGGCACCGAGTCATAGGCCTTCTTATAATCTATCCAACATGTCGACAGATCCTTTCGGGAACGACGAACCTGTTGGCTAATGGCCATATCAATGAGGAGTAGCTCCTTAGTACCGCGGGACCCATTCCTACATCCATTTTGAGAGGCAGACATAATGGAGTTGTTGTCTATGTGGTTGTTAATTTTAGCTCTCAAAATGGATGTAAGAACTTTATAGACCGTCGGTAAACACGTGATCGGCCTATAATTTTTGGGTTCCGCGGTGCTACCTGATTTATGGAGCAGGTGGGTAACTCCTGTCGTTAGGAATTGGGGTAGCGAACCAGACTCCAAAGCAGTCTGGAACTGAGATGCCAAGCGAGCATGTGACCTTGAAAACCATTTGATCCAAAAGTTGTGCAGCCCATCCGGCCCTGGAGATTTCCAGTTAGGTAACGGACGGACTGCACGAGCTACATCTTGGGGGCAGATGGTAATACCCTCCATGTCTGGTATTGGATCACAGGCTCGCTCGACCTCTCGAGCCCAATCACCTTCGGTGTGACTGACAGGCGCCGACCAGATATTACGCCAAAAGGAACACATGACATCATCATCCGGCAGGCATGTGTCAGCCACACCTTGGTCCGGTTGCTCCCAACCCCTATAAACCCACCTTTGATCGCTCTGGAAGGTACGATTCTGAGTGTATCGGTCTACTCGCCGCTTATACCGACGAATACGGTTTGCCCATGCATACACTTTCTGCTTCAGGAAGTCGATACGCTCTGTGACACAAGACGTATATTCTTGAGGACTGATATCAGTCCCTGAGAACGCCCGTCTCACAAAGCGCATCACTCTAGGGCGAGTATTGCCCTCCCTGAAGCAGATTAGTTTGCCGATGAGCGCCCTGGCCCCACCAATACGGCGTTCAATCCTGCACTGCCAAGCTGGTACAGCTGGTTTCGGTCGTGTAGCTCTAGAGTCATTGGCAAATTTGACGTGAGCTACACGACATGCCGCTACAGCCGCGCAATACAGAATTGAATGAGTATCGATGAGGTCTTCGCAGGTATCAAAATAGCTTGACAACTGCGAATCCAGGACCGCCACCAGCGCCCTATTTTTGTTATGCATGGGCAAACGAGGTAAGCGTGGCCTAAGTTCAGGCGACATGAACCGATATTCCTGAATTGCACCTTCCAAAGCACTCCTCAATTCCTCATTGCACTGGGTACTTACGTTTGTAGCCCTGTCATTACTCCCCTCGTCAGCATGACTTGTGTTGGACTGCGGTAGTACTACAGCAGTCTGCGACTGGGGGGCGATGACATGGCTACTCTGCATTTCATTTCGCAGGCGATCAAGTACAGTGTCATCTAGCATGTGATTACGCTGGATGACCCGCACCTGATCCGATAGTCGTTGTGCCGAAACGTTGACAGCTGGCTCAAGCACCTGAAAAAGAGAGAGCATCCGAACACGGTACGCGGTCAGATTGTTTCCCCCCTCTGTAGCCCCATAGTATGAGCGCATGACATTTTCATTGATGGATCGTGTCCATCTCATGCGCTGCACACTTCCACCGGGAGCTGGGACCCTATCAGAGGCCGGTGGGCCTCGAGGTCCTAAGCCGTCCGGCGGCCGGCGTCCTCCCCGTCGACGAGCAGGTGGTGGCGTCGTGGGCGGAGAGAAATACTCGTCGCTCGAGCTCGACGCAACTACCGCGGCCGGTGTCGTCACAGCGCTCACAGTGGGGCTGGGTACCGGCGGCGGCGAGGCGGAGCTGAGCGAAGAGTCCGGTGGTGGTGGGCGTGCACGTCTTGCGGCTGATCTTGTCAACATTTCATTCTGATATTATGTTTTTGTGTTTTACCGGAGGCAACATGACAGATGTCACCTCCGGTTCGGCAGTTTTTGGTGAGAGTTTATTGCAATAGAATTGTTCATATTATCTTTTTAAAAGGAAAATTGGTTGGAATATTCGGTTTATGGTTGGTAATTCACAATAACTAGGTATAAAAACTGCTTCTAAAAATGTATTTAACTAAAAATATTAGAATATCGGAACGTTGACTTGTTGACGTTGGTGTTGCCAGCTTATTATTATTATTATTACAGTGGCCACTGTGGCTCTGACTGAAAAAAATTGAACTAATTTTTAGACCACTGTGGCGCTATGACTTTTACAATTTAGAGCAGAGAGCCACAGTGGCCTAACTGAAAAAAATTGAACTAATTTTTAGGAGACTGTGGCGCTATGACTTTTACAGTTTAGAGCAGTTTTTTTCAAATAAAGTCAGTATTGAAAAAATGACAGTTAGGCCACTGTGACTTTCATGGCCTCTATTGTTAAATGTATTATTTGATTGCCTAAATAAAGAAATAAAATCACCCAGCAGTGGCTGTAGTCGAACTGTGAATGATGATTACAATAAGGCCAGATCTTTCTTATGGTTTTATGCTAGACTTTTAAAATCATCATTATCAGCCTAAGTATAGCAGTTCACTGCTGGTCATAGGCCTCTCCTATTGCACGCCATTCAACTCAATTTTCGGCAACTCTCATCCAGCTGCCATCTGTGCCATCAGAGCCACAGCCATCCTACGAAGATCGTCGCTCCACCTAGCTTGAGGGCGTCCCACTTTACGTTTACCAATTCGCGTTCACCAATTAAAATCATGAGATTTTTATATTTTTGTCCTATTTTATTAAAAAGTCTTCTGTTTATAAATGAACTTTCATTAATTCTTTTTCTTTTAACAGCGTAAAGTTTATTAATTTTGGTACACTGCTCTCGGTTCTTCCAACATACTGGGTTAGATTTACATTAATTCAATTTCAGACTAAAAATGGAAGCTTTTGCGGTAGGTAGGTATTAATATTCGTGAAGCTTGTGGCGTTTTTAGTTTTTAGCTCTACTCGATTCTCGTTAATCGCCAGCGCGCTGGGACAGGTGCCTTACAAACATAACATACAAACTTGAAAAGTACTATTAGATTACACTAGCAGCGCCCCGCGGTTTCACCTGCATAAGTGTCGATCCCGTGGGAATATCGGGATCTTATGTGTTATTCTGATGTTTATACTTCACAGTAATATATATACACATACATATATATGCTATATTACTGTACAGTGTCATCAAAATCCGTTCCGTCGTTTTTGCCTAAAAGAGTAACAAACATCCATCCATCCATCCTCACTAACTTTCGCGTTTATAATATAATTAGTAGAATTACAGTGGACTACCTAAGGTCTTGTGTTTAGCAACTATGGCATAATTATTCCAAGTAGAAAATGACTACTAAGTATTATTATAATATAAAGTTCAGAGAAAACTCTGCTCGCTCTTTTCAATATTGTTTCTAAACTTCTTTTTACTTTAGTACATGCATATTCAATGCTGAAGTAATTAAATTAATATGGAAGCTCCATTTCTTTAGCATGTTTTAGACATAATTTAGTTAGCTATGTATTTCCTTGATTATTTTATACTACGAGCGCCCCGCGGTTTCACCCGCATATGTTTCAATCCCTTAGGAATATCGTGATAAAAAGCATCATACTATGTTAATCCTGGTTATAAACCACCTGTGTGCCAAATTTCATCCAAAACCGTTTAGTAGTTTTTGCGTGAAAGAGTGATAAACAACAAAAAAAGTTGATATGGATCGATGGATGGATTCCATCGATCCATATCAACTTTCACGTTTATGATTTTAGTAGGATTGCCGCACGGTTTTAACGACTTGACTAAATATCAATATTTCTTTAATAAAATTATGTAACTTAGAAAAATACCAAAAACCTTCCAAAAAAAAAAGTTACCTAAAAATGTTTGTAAAAAAACTGTAACACTGCATCAAAATCAGTTACCTACGTAGTTTAGAAGAACTAAGCGTTCAGACAGACACGAAAATCGACTTTGTTTTATGCTATTTATATTATCTATAGGGTAGTTAGAAACTTAAAGCGAATCTATAGCGAATAATGGTATGTATAAGACTGTTTTTTTTTTCATTAGATTTTCTTTGATCATTTCATAATTTAAAAAAATCTTATCCTCCCTCTCACAGAGAGGAGGTGTGTAACAGAACTCAGCAGTGGGAACATTATAGGCCAATTATGTATTTCATAATCATGTTTTATTAAGATAAGATAATATTTATTTTGTAAAACATGAGTACCTACAGTATGAAGGTCTTATACCTAATTAATATGAAGTGGCTACATGTTTTGCCATTTATGGCATACAAAATGAGTTGGTCTAGAGTCTAGCTAGATAAAGCAAAAACAAAACTAAACATTATTATTGTAAATATACCTACATAATTAATTCTTCCATGGTAACAGGTAAATAGGATAGTTATTTGTTATGTTCCGTTCAAAATCCTGAGTAATTTATTATTTGTTAAAGAAGAGTAATTTATCGAAATAAATAACTGTAAGAGTACATGGTTATTTGAGTACAAAAAGTTTCTACAGACATACTTGGTTTTCTGTTAATATTTTTAATCCAGAATATCTAAAGAAGCGAAGGTATCCTTTATGATTCTTGAACATAACTTCGGGATAACATGAACATTTTTTGCTGTAAGTAGTTTACTTTGAGTGTATGTCTAGCACACACCCAAAGGAAAGCAAGTAAACATTCCAATCGAAAGCTAGAATTTCCAAGAACTTCAGAAGATATGTCTCACTCAATGTCATGTGGGACGAGCAAGTTTGTTTTTTTAGGATGATACGAGATTTTTTTTTGGCTTAAAGTATCTACTTATCACATATACGAAGGCCTTAAGAACCGCCTAATAACAGGTACAATATTTGCTACATAATTATGTATCACAAATGTGTAGTCATATTTATAAGGGTGTGGTAGGTACAACTACAACAACAACAACTTTCTCAGTAGGACCAACAATGTAATCACGATCAAAACCAAATCTCAAAACAAAACAAAACTCAAAACAAACCAAACAACCAACCCACTCAAAACTTCTATACCTGCTAGGTATTAATATTATACATAGAACTATTTTATATACATCGTGGCTAAGTAATAACAGCCGCACGGGTCGATCGATCAGATTAAGCTACGCTTGCCGCGGTTGGTCCGTGGATGGGTGACCATCTTTATATACCAAGACCCCTCCGTGTCTCTGTTGGTCCCGACTGTCTTTAGTGGATCGTTGACAGTCGTTACGGGTAGTCAGAAGCCTGAAACTTAGACAACCAGTCTTACCAAGGGGTATCGTATTACCCAGTAACTGGGTTGTGAAAGTCAGATAGGGAGTCGCTCCATGTAAAATACTGGTATTCATATACCATACATTGTATATTTATTAAAATGTTAACAATATAAATTTATAAATTGAATAGTGAATAATTGCATGGTAATAATATATAATAATAATAGTTATGTAATAAGATTGTATGTAGACTTAATAAAAATTTGCACGCTTGCTTGCAGGCAGAATACAATAACACTTTTAAGATCTTATCTTAAATACCAAAACAATGTATTTCTAGCCAATAAACGTTTGATTGGATTTGAGTTTGATTTGCAACCGGTTAGACTGGTCAAGTCAAGCCCAACATAGTTGGGAAGAGGCTAGGCAGATGATGATACTATGTTTAGCACAACTAAATATTTCCATTAGGTACTAAATGAAATGACTAAGCTGATTTTTCAATACCCACATAACTTTTATCCGAGAAATAAATATTACGGTTTGACAGCTTTTGTATAGAAAATATGTCAAACTTTGTTCTTCAGATATAAGTTATCTGACTATTGAAAAATCAGCCCTAACTACCTACTACAAATAAAAACAAAAACACACTACACTTAGGTGTCGAAGTACTCGTCCCCATACCTGAAACCCCAATTCTCGTAATTTAAAACGTACAAAATCTAGTCGCAGTCTCATCTCAGCGACAAACAAATGTCAAAAACTTGTCAAAATATAGGGAAATAAGAAGTATTTTTTGACAGATTGAGACTGAGATCAGACTGTAAACGGTCTTAAAGTTATGAGAATTGCCCCTCTGGTATTGAAGTTTTGTATAAGACAATTGATATTTAGGTATTAACATTTTCACGATTAGAATATTAGTCCCATGGAGAAAGTTGTTCAGTCTGATTGTCTGTACCCTAAAACATGACCACACCTTTCCGATACATGCTGTATACTTCTTATAATTTGTTTGCCAAGTCATGTCTAGCCTCCATTTAGATACAGTAGGCCTATTTGCGACGCGTCTATGCAAAAACATTACCATAGAATGGCCATAAGTTCCCAATTACGTTATGAGTTCAATGCAATCGCATAGCATTGTTGAGTCATGTGTCCCTGGTACCTTGGTATGATCAGATACGCAGTTGTACTGAGGTTGTACTTGACATTTGACAAGTTTTTGTGAATTAGAATTAGTATTGTTTGTAAACTTTGAATTGTGTGTGTAGTTTATGTTAATATTTGTTAAGACATAATATTTCCCTGTATTTTCCGAAGGCCAGAGATCTCTTAAGACAGGGAGGTTTGGAAGGATAAAGGGGAGGGCTATGCCCAGGACACGATATGGGCTAAAAAAAATCAAATGGTATGAGCAGCAGGTCTTTGTTGGAACTATTATTTCACCTGTTTTTTTTTTAATCATGGTTCACTCGTGCAAGGCGATGGTGAAGTAGATCGGACGGTTATGCACAGAGTTAACATTGGATGGATGAAATGGCAGCAGGTCACGGGAACAATCTGCGACTCCCGCATTCCCCTTAAACTTAAGGGGAAGATATATAAAACCATGATTAGACCTGCTGTCTTGTATGGATCAGAATGTTGGGCCACAAAAGGGATAAATGAAAGGCAATTTCATGCAGCTGAGATGAGAATGCTAAGAGGGATGTGTGGTGTTACACGAATGGATAGAATAAGAAATGAGTACATAAGAGGAAGTCTGAAAGTGGCACCGGTAACTGAAAAGTTGTGTGGAAATCGGTTGTCATGGTATGGGCATGTGTTACGGAGAAATGAGGAAAATGTCGTGAGGAGAGTTTTGAGTATGAATGTCGATGGCTATAAGAGTAGGGGAAGACCAAAGAATCGATGGATGGAATGTGTAAATGTTGATATGGTTAGAAAGGGGGTGACTACCGAGATGACGAGTAATAGAGAAGTATGGAAGAAAAAGACATGTTGCGCCGACCCCAAATAAATTGGGATAAGGGCAGGAGAATGATGATGATATAAAAATTCATCCATCCCTTTCTACCTGGTAAGATTGAGGTCAAGAACGGGGCACAAGTTTCAATAAAAAAAACAAACAGGGATGAATCCAATTCCAGACCCAGGCTATAAAATTTAGACGAATTTTTAACTTTATAGGTAGACACCTATTTGTATGCGTAAGGAGTGTCCTATTAACTTTGAAATAGCATTACACATAAAATTAGAACATGCGAGTGACATGAGAGTAATTCACGAACAACTTTAGTAATAATATTTACGAATAGCTTTTTAGAGAAATTCTAGAATATACGCAGGAGTCGGCTTCACTTTGTTTGTACATGTTTTTTATGCCAATTAATTATTTATAAAAAAATATATATAAATTATTTATATATCTTAATCTTATCTTTTTAATATATCTTAATTTTATCTTATCTTTTTAATTATTTTTATATCTGGTTTTTTTATAATTTGCCGTTTAATTAGCAGTCAGTTAAGTTGGTATTGGGGTTAACACTTAACAACCATATTGTAACTAAATAGGTACTGTGATGTCAAGTTATAGATAGGAATAGTTTTAATAGAGTTTTCATCAAGGTCAAAACATTTCGAGAATAAAACACTCATTACGCTTCAGAGGCGAGGCTAGTAGAAAAATGTGGCTAAAATTTTAACCTGTGTTAAACAAAAAAACCACTTTTGGTTTAACACAGGTTAAAATTTTATCCGAACCTTTGGTGTTCGGAAAGTGGACCCGTATTTTCACCGAACCGCCCCGTAAAGTTGTTAAAAAGGTTCGTAAAAAGTACGGAAATAAATGTTTTGGTAATCTATGTACACAATTTACTTCTACTTTAAAATCATCGGATATTTATAATTACAATTTACATATTTATAAAGCTGAAAAGTTTCGAGTACTATCGAATAGCGAACTCTTGATTTACGTTGAGTAAGCTACACAGCTCTCAAGTGAAATAAGTAACTGACCAGTACTTACTAACAGCAGTGTGTCAACCTAAGTTCGGCGAAGTTACAACCGTCAGTCAATCAATTACAAAGGTACGTATTTGGAACTGTTGAAAATTTTAAATCTTGCCAAGTTGCATTCAGTAGCAAACAACTTTATCAACTTTCTTTCACATCCAGCCAGAGCTTGGCATATACCTCTTTATTCATAAACGTTGCTTAAAGTTATGTAGTGATTGTTTAACTATACATTTTTGACGTTTAAACGTCACTTAACTTAAATCATCGTATACATAAACCCCTTAGGGCTGATTTTACCAAAGTCAGATAACTTTTATCCTCGGAATAAAATTGACATCTGACAGTTCTAGTATGAAAAAACTGTCAAAAATTCAAAATCTATTCTCAGTATAAGACTTATTCTACGTATAAAAGTTTGGTAGAATGCGACCTTAGACGTTAATTCGTTTTATCGGCGAACTTGTTGGTGGGGATAAAATGAACTGAAGGACAGGAACTAGATAACAAGACCTACTTAACTTATAACTTAAGTACAGAGGGTTGGAGAGCAGTGGTGTCCCAGTGGTAACGGCCGCGACTTACGAGTTAGGTCGTAGCAGGTTCGAACCCAGACAGGCGCTTTACTTTGTGTAAAATATTTCATCACCACTGCTCTCAAAACGGTGAAGGAAAACATCGTGAGGAAACCGACATGTCGCAGAACCAAAAATTCGAAGACATGTGACATCTACCACCCCGCACTGAGCCCACGTGGTGGATTACGGCCCACTCCCTCTCACAGAGAGGAGGCCTGTGTCCCAGCAGTGGGAACATTTATAGGCTGAATATGTTATAAGTATGTACACAGAGTTGTGATTTCTTCCCATTTTTCGAACACACAGAAAGTTAAACATTATGTAACAGGTTTATCCAAACTAATATTATAAATGCGAAAGTAATTCTGTCTGTCTGTCTTTGCTTCACGCCTAAACTACTGAACCGATTTGTGTGAAATTTGGTACAGACATAGTTTGGAACTTGAGAATGGACATAGGATAGTTTTTATTACAAAAAATAAAATAAAAAATAAAATTTATTCCGGACATACAGCGCCATCTATTGGTCAAGAGTCGGTGTCATCTATTGGTGAAGTCACTATTCCACGCGAACGAAGTCGCGGGCAAAAGCTAGTTATCCATAATTATTACCCACCTTCCTTCGTAAGTATCCAACTGAGTGTAATGTCTGTTATATCTAGCCCATTCATCTTACGGTTGAGTTAATTGATTGATAACGCTAATATACTGTCAGGAGATAAGCTAGTATTAAGAGTATTAGTAGGTAACGGTGTTTGATAGGTGGTCTACGGTGAAGAAGTGGATTATTATTGTCATACTTCACTAGCAGAAAGGATTATGTAGGCTTGTAGACATTGGTTTTCTTAAATAAAAATTAAATCATAAAATTAAGTAACTAGTAGTGTAATAACAAACCAACGTTTTTAAAACTTATAAAAGCGGTTTCCACTGCAAGTACACACGGCTACACGTCAAGCTATACAAAACCAGTTTGTCTTGGCCTCACTTTGTATGATATTTTCTCACAACGAACGGTCAGCCAATACTGGTTTTGCATAGCTTGATTTGTAGCCGTGTGTACAAGCAGAGCTACCACAATTTGTACCAGTAGACATTCTTTCCATTATACGCAAATTAACTGCCGTTTAGTCTCGCTTATCCGCTGGCATTCTTCTGAACTGAGCATACTTGTACAACGGTACAAAACTATCAAAACAATGGGTGTTCGCTGTTGTGTAGCCTTAGCTTTCATCGTAAATTAAAACGAGTATTTGTGACTATTTATTTTGTACTTAACTGAATTTTTATTTGGTATGATAAAGTTTTAAAGTTCAGTCTAGTTCAACACACAAAAAAGGCGTACGTATGAATTCAATTTCTGCATTAGAAGTAATTAAAATAATGTAACAACACCAATAAATGTAGTAATGGTGCCTCATTTCATTAAAAAGTCTAAAGGGCCTCTGCGAGTTGGCTTCGGCCCCCGGATGCCTTCCAAAGCTCCGGGACCCCAGGGTCCCGAGAAATATCAAAAGAAAAATAACAATGTAGTAATATAAAACATATGTATATTACTATAATTAATGTGTGCAAAATATTATAAAAAATAATGTAAAAGAGTAACTATGGAGTTTCTTACCCATTTTTCTTCATACGAAACCTTTTGGAAGGGGCACCTAGGTGCCCCTTCCAAAAGGTTTCCTCAACTTTAGAAGAAAATGGAATTGATTCTAGAATCAAAAGGTTCAAAAGTGTGCCTATTTGAAAGAAATGATGTGACTTTGTATGTGAATGGTGTCTACATTTTCTTTAAATTCTCGTAAAAATCAGTTTTTCAATTCATAATCAAAAAAGCGCTTAGGTATCGCTTTAACATCTAATATAGCTTCTTTATATTAATGTGTTGATCAGTTAAGTTATCATCTGCCTAGCCTTTTCCCAACTATGTCGGGGTCGGCTTCCAGTCTAACCGGATACCAATATTTTACATGGTGCGACTGCCTATCTGACTCCGACAACCCCGTTACTGGGTAATACGATATCACTTGGTAAGACTGGTTGTCAGACTTTCGAGGTTCTGACTACCCGTAACGACTGTCAAAAGATCCACGAATGGCAGCTGGGACCAATGGCTTAACGTGCTTTCCGAGCCACGGAGGGATCTTGGTATGTAAAGATGGTCCATCGACGGACATCAGCTAAGTACCAACTTAGGTAACGTTTTTTTGTTGTTGTTGTTGATTATAGTCAACAACAACAACAAAACGTTACCTAAGTCTTACACGTGTACGCATTTCTGTGGAAATAAAACAATTGTTATCCCTTTCATTCTTTGTCTTTTCAAGGTGTAAACAGGAATATTTTTAGCAGGTATTTTTTAGCTTAGTACAAATGTACTAAGCTAAAAAATACGAGTAATTATACCTTCTCCTCCCAGTTTATTTATTGTTTATAAGTTTAGGATTATGTTACTTAGGTATGTATAATAAAATCTAAGCGTGCCCGCCTGCTGGCTGTGGGTGAGTGGGAGTCGGGGCTGTGGCTTCAAGCACTCCCTTCACCCAACATAGGCACTATGCTGGGTGACTGCCTCGGGCACCATGGCCTATCCTGCAGTAGGAGCGCAGGTCAGATAGCACGGCACGCCAGAATTAATGACATCATCCGTCGTGCTCTGGTCACCGCCGGGGTCCCAGCTGTTTTAGAACCCAACGGCCTGGCACGCGACGATGGGAAGAGACCAGACGGAATTACCATAATGCCCTGGAAGTTAGGCAGACCTTTTGTGTGGGATACAACATGTGTCGACACCCTTGCGCCATCCCATCTTCCTAGCACGGTGGGCTGTGCTGGAGCGGCTGCTGCTGGTGCAGAAAACCTCAAACGGCGAAAATATTCCAGCCTGATTGGGAGTTATATCTTCGAGCCGTTTGGGGTTGAAACACTAGGGCGATGGGGTCCGAGTGCCCACTTGGTTTATTGAGATATCGCCAAGCGGTTAGTCGACTCTTCACGTGACCAGAGGGCTGGCCTGTTTCTTGGCCAAAGAATTAGCATCGCCATACAACATGGCAATGCTGCCAGCCTTTTGGGCACTGTTCCTGTTGACAGCGATGCGGACGAATTTTTTGATGCCCTATGATTCTTTTGCTTGTTTTTTTTTTTCACATGTACATATTATTATCTATTATTATAATTCTGTAAATACATATTAATGTTCTGGATTTCCACAAAAACAAACAAACGTTTTTGTGGAAATCCAGAACATTAATAGCTTTAGCTGACCTCGCATTGTACAGGCTTTTCATACAATGAAAGGTCAGCTTATACTGGGATGTATATTTTATTTTATTTGATAGGAATAACAAACAGCAATATATTACATAGTAGGCACACAATATAAAAACTTATACTAAAAGTAACAAATACACTACTCAAGACGTTATCCACAGATTACTATAAAGAATATTCAGCTGTTAGCAGAACAAATTAAAAATCACTTATTAGCTAATTACCAGAGTTAAGATGTCTTAAAATAGTCGTAATTTCACTCTTAAATATAGCTTTGCTGAGAAACATAATATCAGTACAGCCAAACTGTATAGTTTGATATGTCATGATGCATACGTGTCCAGAATCCAAACAGTTATCGTTGAATATCAATTGAATCGCTAGCTCGTTTTATAGTCTTACTGGCGAACCGACTGTAGCCTCGCTAATTACCCACTCAAAGGCCTTACAATTCAATAAAAACTTAAGACTGCTTCCCTAATAGCAAATAAACATAGAAAAATACAACATTTCGCCCGTATTTTCAGACGGGATAGGCAGAAGTGTGCATAACTGGCAAAATAGAATAGAATACTCTTTATTATGAACACCATATGGAAATGTAGATATACTCGTAATAGCAAATTTGTTAAAGTAGATAAATGTAACTATACAAGGTCAGTCAGGAGCCGCTGATTTTTTTTCAGTTTCAGGATAGATCCCAGTAATACTTGTTCGTAATGATGGGTACAATGACCCCTTCAGAGGTTTTCAGTTAATTCAATAACACCTTATGATTAAGAAAGCTTACATATTTAAATAACGAACGACAACACAAAAGGATCAAAAAGATGCAAGAGGACGCAAAACGCGACGGGGCATAACTCCGCTGCCGCGAGAATTCGCGGTACAGCGGACAGAGCTCCGGCGGGATCTCATGGCGACATGGAGAGTGCGATTGTCGCAACTCAGTGCTGGGCACGCCACAATTGCAGCGATAAGTCCCCCCTTTGAGGAGTGGCTGGAGAGGCGCCACGGCACCCTCGCCTTCCGCCTGACGCAGGTCCTCACCGGATACGGTTGTTTCGGGAGGTTCCTGTTCAAGATAAGGCGGGAGAAACGCCAGGGTGACACCACTGTGTGGATCGCCCGGAGGACACAGTGGAGCATACGGTGGCTGTCTGCCCGGCTTGGGCGCAGCACCGCCGCGTCCTCATAGCGGCGATCGACGTGGATCTCTCGCGTCTGGCCCTGGTCCAGGCCATGGTACGGAGCGAGAGTGCATGGGAAGCCATTACCTCCTCCTGCGAAGCAGTAACGCTCGCAAAGGAGGAGGTGGAGCGCGTGAGGGAGAGACAATCTCTGTGCCCTCACGCTACAAGTCACCGCAGGTGGCGCCCTGGACGTCGAGAGTCAACAGCCGACTCCCGGCCACTGTAGGCGCGGGCTTGCGGGCGGCGAGCAATTGACGAGGCCCGGATCGACGGCGCCTTGTGTTCCACGCGCGCCTCAAAGATATGTCAGCACTAACTGACGGAGTCCGTTAGGGCTGATGCCTGCCAGGGCCGCGGGTTGTTCGAAAGAAATACCGTGGCCCCTGTTTTAGTCAGTATAAGTCTAACACAGAGCGAGAGAATTTTAGCGCGCAGTCCGGTTGACTCGAAACTCAGTATTTATACCTAATATTGAAAGTAAAGAATAATGTGTATCAGGGTTTTATGAAAGTCTACCCCTGACGGGCTGAAATGGGGTAGTCAATTTTTCAGGGGAGGATTTTACTGCATGGCTTGATTAACTCGAAAATTAGTATAAATAATCTTTGAGTCAAGTTATGAATACATCCCAAACGACTTTTTTTAAATTCCACCCCTGTGGGAGTGAAAAGCACGGATACAGTTTATATGAAAAATCTTATTCATTTAGTTAATAAACTTGAAATTTGCCTAAGTAAGTAATAAAGTTTATCATTATAAGTTTTTCAAAGCTACCCCTCAAAGGGGGATATAGAGGTGTTAAGTTTATGTCGAAGAAATTGAATGTGCGGTCTGAGTAACTCGAAACTCAGTATTGATACTTTTGACAGAAAATAATTAATAATAAATATTATGTAAAGTTGTCGAAAATTTACCACTAACGGACGGGACAAAAACTTGTTAATTTTGTTTTTTTAAGGGGAGGATTTGAACTTGAAACTGTATGTTACATTTTCACGCCTAAACCACTGAACTTCTGATTTGGCATAGATTGGCATCCTGGGGAAGCACATACTTTTTATCCTGTTAGCACGTTCCCGTGGGATAATTTCCGACATCCACGCGGGCGAAGCCGCGGGCAGAAGCTAGTAATATAATATAATGGATACCATTTACTCTCCGAAACCAGCATGGTTTCTTACAATTCTCGCTACAATTAAATGTAAGAATTTCTAAAGCTACCCCTTTTATTATAAAATCACTTATCGGTAAGTGTCGGTTAACCTAATCTCAGTTTGTTAAAATTAACATTCCAAGTTCAATCTGTTTCACACCAAAATTCAACGCTCTTTGATTCGATAACAGTAATAAGATCCCTTTCGCGTCACTTAGTATGAAACAACTTGAAATTATACTTTTCTACGATGTGCTAACAGCAGTACGAAACAGCTTGGTAGAATGGTAGTCTAAATTCAACGTACAGACATTGTAGTTTACGCATTGGGTAACCCTCTCGCATATTCTACTTCCTACTAAAAACTACTACTATTATAAACGCGAAAGTTTGTATGGATGGATGGATGTTTGTTACTCTTTCACGCCAAAACTACTGAACGATATTTATTATATTTATGAAATATATTTTTTTTAACACATAGGATATTTTTTATCCTGATATTCCCACGGGATTGAAACTTATGTGGGTGAAACCGCGGGGCGTAGCTAGTAGGTAAATATGTTATCAATTGACCACCTAAAGCAATAGCTAAATTTTTAACCGTCTTCAAAAAAGGAAGAGGTTCTAAGTTCGTGTGTATGTATTTTTTATGTATGTTTGTCGATATTTAAATCAATATGTGTATTTTCATAATAATGTGGTTTTTGATTTTGATTTTTTTTTTAAATTTGGTAATCGCGCGTTTGGAAGCTCGCGCGGTCCCATATGAATTTTATTAAGTTTGCTTAGTGTTTATTTATGCTACCTTCAAGGATACGTATATTCCACTTTGTGTACTTTGATGATGTTACAAAACTTCCTGTTACTGATGTTTACATTACAAGTGGTGGTATAGGAATTCGTGTAGGTTAGGTTAAGGTAAGTAGGTTGGTTATTCTTTATTTTTTATTCTCTTTGACATTGATTTACATTCTGTAATTACTTGAAGTCACACCCGGACTTATTACTCCTTATTTATTTATGAAAATAGTCTACTTTTGGAATGTTTGTAAATATGTGAGCACCATGTATCTATCACCTAGTCAATTTTATATGTCATGGTTTCAGTAATTCATTTTAATTCTTTTACCTATTGTGGTATAGAAATTTTATTTTTAGGTGCATCGTCTTCACATATAATTATATAATTAATGTATGCAAAATATTGTAAAACATTTTAAAAGAGTAACGGTGGAGTTTCTTGCCCGTTCTTCTCCATACGAAAACTACCTTTTGGAAGGGGCGACTAGAATCAATTTTATTTTAATTTTAATTTTTGACGTTCAAAAGTGCCTTTAATGTGCCTACTTGAAATAAATGAATTGACTTTGACTTTGACTTTGACTTTAAGTTCGATATCCAAAAAGTGGAAAAGTGCTAACTTAGTTACTAACTAATTTACCATAAAAAAAAACAACCAACTCTGAAGAATATCTTTTAGTTTTTCTTCTGTAGATTTTTTTAAGGAAGTCAGTAGTTCTGTTTTTGTAAAAAAGTTTTATTAGCTCCTTTTAGCGCCAGTAAATATTGGCTCTATCTACATCAGCAATGTTGAGTTGGCAGAGTTGTAAAACCGCCCGTCCAATTTATCGACTTTAGCAAACTTTTCCCTAAAGGTTCATTAGAATCCCAGCGTCAGACAGCATCTGTCTGGCATTAATGCTGAAATGAACCTTTTTGGCGCAGCCGTGAGGCACACACTATTGTTGTCTGAAACATTATTTTTTATTTTATTAATTTTGTATTTTGTTTCACGAACTGTGTCCAAATAATTTTTTTTCTTTCTTTCTTTTCCGATAGTAGGTCCAGTAGGTCGCCCATCAATGGTAACCAAACCAGCACAAGCTGGCCTCGGATTCTATTAAAAATCCTTACTACGCTAGACCTGAGGGGCAATTCTCGTAATTTTAAGAACGTTCACAGTCTAATCTCGATCTCAATCTGTCAAAAATACGTCTGATTTCCGTACATTTTGACACGTTTCTGACATTTGTTTGTCGCCGAGATGAGACTGCGACTAGATTTTAAACGTTTTAAATTACTAGAATTGGCCTTCTGATCAAGATCAAAATGTTACCATACCACCCACAGATACGCGGTCTACCACCTACAACGAAGTTCTATTATCCATAGTCGATCAACTTTCTCATTTCAACTTCGTCTATAAAAGTACAGTCAGATCCACTTACCGATAGCAAGACATCCTGCGAGGAACACCCAGGCGCGTGTCACTAACATTGTTGTCTATTCACTGTACCGTATTAGGGCCAGCAGTTTACGTCGCTTCATTTGGTACCGTGTCACACTGTACTGCATCACTTTACACACATATATTTTTAGCACTATCGTTCACAACACTATTTCTGGTGATATTGTTGGGATCTGTAACAAAAGAAATTGATATTAGAAAAAAGAACCGGTCAAGTGCGAGTTGGACTCGCGCACCGAGGGTTCCGTACAAAGTAGGTATGTAACTTAAAATTTGCGGTTTTCGCAATTTTCCCTTTATCTGTGCTATAAGACGTTGCTTCGTACTAAATTTCAAGATTCTGAGTTCGGGAAGTACCCTGTAGGTTTTGATTCCCTTGCGAGTGTCGAAAATTTGCGGAACGGCTGTATCTTTTGATTGCGTTGGCTTAGAAGTTTGATTTTTTCACAGCTCCAAGGGTCAGTAGACTTGAGTATTTGATAAAAATTCCAGCCTGATACCTCCACGCGTTCCTGAGAAAAAGGGTCTTGACAGACAGACGGGCGGACGGACGGATATCAAAGTGATCCTATAAGGGTTCCGTTTTTCTTTTCGAGGTACGGAACCCTAAAAATGTCTTTGATTAACCCAGCACCCAAATTGCATAACACATTATCATTCTCAATCTAAATCATTTTGAAGGTTATTGCTAATCCATTGCTTCATGTGTTCGAAAAATGTGTCAATAACGTAAATAACGCAATGAATGTTGTTGAACTGTCAAAATGGAACCCATTGCTACTGATAGTGTGGTACGCAATTACCCCGAAGAAGGTAAAAGATCATTAATTAACACACATAGGTATGCCTTAGGAACGCAAACGAAACAAAAGGCGTATGTAGGATCATAGAAGACGCTGTTCCGTTGTTTCTACCCACTCGTGGAAGAACGTTGAGTCAAACGTTGACAACAAACTGGTGGATTCTATAGAAAATCCGTTTTAATTAAATTTTATTTTAAAACACGATAAGATTGGAAATGTATTTACAAAGCACGGTAAATACATTGTCAATAGTGCTCCGAATTCACATCAATGTACGAAACATTTTGATGAATAAAATTCTTGTGTAAACACCCAACGAAAAATTAATTCACATGCCGCTGTTAATCAGTTTTCGGAGAACAATGTTTACGAAACAAAAGTAGTAAAACTGTATCTCTGTAACTTTGTTGTTGTATAATGCGGTCGTCGAGAGAATGCGTTCTTGACACCTGTCAATTTCATACAAACGAATACGTGTTTTGCGAATTTGATCTTTATTAGCTACTAGAATTGTCGCACTGACGTTTAATGTTTTTACTAACAATTTATGGAATTTGTCAGTAGCAGCCCGCGGTCTGGATTTGTCTCCGTTTGATGGCAATGGGCTCGCCTCTTCTTAGATGTGACTTACATACTGACATAACTAGCGAAATGTGGATGTACGGACGCCAGCAGGTCAACCTACCCGAAACTGTCAGATTTTCCCAATCAACATTGAACCTAATGCTTTAGCAATAAAGTCGAAAATCTATTAAAGAAATCTGACAGATTGTAGTAGCTTTATGTGCTGGCGTCTGTACTATAGATACAATTACATTTTTGCCCAACTCTTCGGGGAAACAAGGCGTGAAGTTTTATTATGGTGTAAAATGGAGTGTAATGGAGAATTTTCTGGAGTAAAATGTCTTTTTAAAAAATAATTATGGCGTCGTCACTGAAATGGACACTACGTCTAAAGTCAACAATAAGGATAATTATGATTTCATCTATCCACCAGCCCGCACTGGCCCAGTGTGGTGGATTTTGGCCCATTCCCACCCACAGAGAGGGGGCCTATGCTATCAAGCATAGGCTGATAATGCTATGATATCATCTAGAAGACTAATGCATGGTGTTTCTAACTTTATTCCAACTAAATACTCGTTTAAACCGGTGATTTTTTAAAATATCTTTGCTACATAACACCCAATTTGTCCAATGTTGATGACACCAACATTCTTAAAGAAATACCCAACACCATTATTAGATTTACTACTAATCATGCCAGTATCATCGCGTTGACAAATGGCATATAAATTCCTCCTTCCGACTGTTCGCAGAAAACTCGGCTAGATTTACATACAATACATACTAATTACTTAGTTATAAATAGTTGTGCATACACGAACCTTGGTCTATAATGTGACTCACAAGTCACTAGGATTTTACTGATTGTAAAATGTATGAGACTTTAGTCATTGACCTGAAGGTCAATTCTCGTTATTTATAACGTTCAAAATCTAGTCTCAGACTCATCTCGGTGATAACAAATGTCAAAAACTTGTCAAAAATGTAGGGAAATTACAGGTATTTTTTACAGATTGAGACTGAGATCAAACTGCGAACGTTCTTAAATTACCATTGAGGTTCTATATTGAGCAGTCTGTGGTTTTATTTCTCATAATATGTAGGTTTGTTCTGTTTCATTGTAAATACCTCTATAAGGAGTTTCCTCTCTTTTAACTACATCTGCTGCAATTTATTTACTTATACATATAAACTTTATTGTACAGACCCCAGCAGCAGGTCCAGCTACCCGAAACTGTCAAATTTTCCCAATAAACCTTGAACCTTAATGGTTTAGCGATAAAGTTAAAAATCTATTAAAAGAAATTGTACAGATTGTGGTAGTTTGATGTGCTGGCGTCTGTACAGAAAATATATTACAAAAAAATCAATTGAACACTACAAAAACTGTAATATACGGCTTTATCGCTTTCTGCGATATTGTTAGTTAGACATTAAATGGTTTTATTCATTGCGAAGTTAGTAACACCTTTTGATACTGGGCAAACTCGTTCCACCGTAGATCTCATCCCTACCTCTGGGCTGGATTGAGGTCAAGAGTGAGGCCATTGTCAATAAAAATAAAAAAATACACTGAAGACATCTTTATTTTTTTTTTGAAGTGTTTTTTTTGTTATATGAAAAAATGTCATGATCAACACAAAATATACAAAGGTGATTATGAACATCTTTTGTCATGGGATGAAATATCATTGGTTGAAAAGCTTTGTTAACAAAACCGACGGGTGGTTCCAACGTTTAACTACCTAATGATATTAACTGTGCCAGCTTTTCAATAGATTTAAGAGCTGCAGTAGCACTGCGGGTTAGAAACGGTTGAGAAAATTAATTTAAAGAACAAACTTTACAGTGCTCCAAGCCTTATAATTTCATCCTTTGCTTTAAAAGAAAGGAATCATTTCGACCCATCCGAAGAACAATGTTACATTTGAAATTTACTAGGTTTTCAGGAGAGCCATTCAAAGTTCACCCCATACTTAAATGCTAATAACTTTTTTAATTATTGAAATAAAGTGATGAAAATTCACATATACTTTAATTACTTGTTTAGACAACATTTTAATAGAAAATTATTGTATTTATGCTATTATTTTCTAAAATAAGGGGTATTATAATCACATGTTACTTTGTTCCACGTGAAGTCAATGTAACTAAGTTAACATAAAACAGTGTTTTAGGGAATTGGGTGTAGAATTTGTGATATATTTGTATATAGTTCACTTTTCTTTGGAGTTCCAGTAATGTGTGACATTCAAGATGTAACATTTGCAAAATTAAAACGAGGAATAATATCGACTTAATGAGTTTTATTATGAAAAATATAAAAATTATTGTAACATAGACTATTTTAAAACTATTTCAGTGTAGGTAATAATTGACTGATAGGCATAATTTTACCTATTTAGGTACCTATACTTAATTATAAAAGTAGTTGGCAAGGAAGTAAAATCTAATTAATAAAGTTACATAAAACTTTGTACTTTTATATCACATTTAATTATCTTGGCATAAGTGGCAGAGTATTACAAACTGCTTGGTCAAAGTATGATGGTACTGCAGTCGTGGAAGAGGATCAACGAGGTCGTCACAAGAGTCACAAAATAGTACTTGTCGATGATATGATTCGTAGTGTTTGTGACCACGTCAAGTCTTTCCAACCTGTGGAATCCCATTATCTCAGGGAGAAAAGTAATAAATTATATCTGGACGGTAGTTTAAGTATAGCCCGCATGTTTACTTTATACAAGGAGTGGTTCAACGACGAACAGTAGGTACTCAATCAAAGCACGGACGGCGACGATACGATAAACGATAGCTAAGCGTGGAGCAAACGATGTCAACTGCTTACATCGTTTGCTCCACGCTTAGCTATCGTTTCGTCCCACATAAAACACGTTCCATGTTTATTACCCATATCAAAAATTGTAAAATTTAAGCAGCTTAATTTTCTTTTGTAATAAACCTTTTCAAAATCGAACACCGCACAGACTATCTCACCATTAGAATTTTTGGCCCTCTCTTTATCTGCAGTTTTCATAGCTCTTGCAATCTTTTTTCTATCCTGATGTTTGGCAAAAGTATCTTGTTCCACTTCAGAAGGATTTTTCAAATTTTTAAATATGTGACATTGGTCACATTGATCTTTTTTAGGAACAAAAAATGCCAAGCTATAGTAGTTATTGACAATATCACGGTATTGCCTTTCTGTCCGTGCTTTGATTGAGTACTGTTCGTCGTTGAACCACTCCTTGTATAAAGTAAACATGCGGGCTATACTTAAACTACCGTCCAGATATAATTTATACTTTTCTCCCTGAGATAATGGGATTCCACAGGTTGGAAAGACTTGACGTGGTCACAAACACTACGAATCATTTCATCGACAAGTACTATTTTGTGACTCTTGTGACGACCTCGTTGATCCTCTTCCACGAATGCAGTACCATCATACTTTGACCAAGCAGTTTGTAATACTCTGCCACTTATGCCAAGAGTATTTAAAAACATTGTCTTACAGACATCTATTTTAGCGCAAACAGGTTCGGACGTTATAACAGGAAGAAAATATTTATAAGTAAACTTACGATTATTTGGCTCGTCACTATTAATACAGCGTTTTTTTTTAAATTTTTAGTGTAAACTGTATTACGTAAGCCCACTGTTTCTGTTTATCAGCCAATGACCAAAATTTCCTGAAAATCTCTAGGCGTTGATCAGGTGTTATTTTGTCACTGCATTTATAACGACATTGACATGCTGGCCTAATTAACTTCTCATCTACTAATTTTCCTCTTTTCGATATATATGATTTACCCATATTAGTGCGACATTTCCGTTTAACATCATACCAGTTTTCCACGTTCCGGGTACGTTTTCTAGATTTTGTATTCGTAGTTGAAGGGTTATCAGCTGAATCTAACCAACATTCATGTTCCGTACAAAATACATCTTGACATTTAGCCTTGGAGTGATGGTTTAGAGGAGATGGCATTGGTGTAGGGATATTCAAACAGTCTACCAATATACTATTATGATTTACTGGCATCGGGGAATTTTCAAAACTTATTGTGGTTCCGATATTAAATGGAGATGGATCTATCAAAGTGGCACTGGAAATATTATCATATATTATCATCGGACCTGGTTTTGGGCTTACATTTTCGGGGACTGTATTTAATGAGTTAACAGTGTCATTTACAGCATTTTCATCTTCTATGTTCAATAATAATTGATCTTCTTCGATTGTGTTATTAACGACAACTTCGTCCGTATCACTGAAAACGTCGCGTAAAAGGACGTAAGTTTCTTCGACCCCGCCCGGTAAAGGTGATGAAAGCTCCCGATCATCTAAAACAAATTGACTAATAAGTTTCCTGTATCATAATAATTTATGCAACCTGTCCACCGGGCACTGTTATTACCTACTACTTAGATAGTTTATGATTCCTAATGTGAACAGATCTAGCGCAGATCAATAGTAGAAAAATCATATTTTATTTTACATAAATAAATAGTAATTTTGTAAATAATCCATAATAATGCTCTTAAACAATTCTAGTATACAAAAAATGTAAATATTTAAATTCATAAAAAGATTTTATTCGAACAAAGATACATTTGATTTGACTTCCATCGAACAACGTAACATATGCGGATAGTACATTATTTTACTAATGAATCTCCGAAGAACACAGTTACATCTGCACTCATTGTATAATAATAATGATGATATTTCCGAAGTATGACGTTACATGTTCACTTGAAATACAAAAATTTATAAAAATACTAATTTATATAAAATTAAATGTAATTACTTTTACCATGACAACAACTATTACTTTTCATATTAAAACAACATTTTAAAACATTGTATAGTTTTCAAAGTAAACTGTTTCACGTGCATATGTATCTATTTTGTTCGGAGGACACAAAATTTTGCGGTTTAACCTTCTTTACGGATATTTTTATTAACAAACAGTAAACAATCATAATTTCATTACATAATTAATAAAAATAAACACTTACCATTATCTTTTTGGATAAAGTTTCGTTGTAGCTGTTGACTAGAACTTGTATTATCTATACTTTCATCGGGCAAAATTAAAGACAATATTTTCTTCGAACGTTTCATATTGAATAATAAACTCAAATATCAAAGGAATATGTAAATGCAATTATAAAAACAAATAAACAACACGTAATTTAACCGTCACCCATGCACAAGCAAACACATACACACCTCCCGCCGACACGACCGCGAACGACGAAGTAACCAGCGCGCGGGCAGCGGTAGCGCGGGGTGGGGCCCGTGTACATCGATCTATCTATTAATGAATTGCTATTCTTCGAAATACTACTACGTATTACGTTCTTGGCACATTATAACTTCGAAAATAGGCTTCATAAAAAGAAAATAAATACACCATTAGATAGCTCTTGTTATTCTAAATTAAATACGATAAACAAAAAAAATTGATACATTTTTACAAGTAACTATGTTCTTCGGATGGGTCGATTTATTTTGTTGAAAAGTTTATGAAGTTCTTTTCTAACAGTTGATAATGATGAAAGTTATGATTTGTGTTGCCAATGAAGTAAATTGAATAACAAAAAACAGTAAAAACAAGCCAATAGATAACATCTAAGCCATTAACAAAGTAATCAAAAGTATAGTTACCAAGACACATCATAAAAACGAACGAAACAAGGCACACAACAAAAATAATACACCCATGAAAATTCAAGGCCACTCGACCAACTACATACCCACTGTTCTACAAAACGCCAATTACCAAATAACTTTTAACTTTAATAACTAAATTGATTTATAGAGCTTTCTCTAACAATAATACTTGAATTGCTAGACAGTCTATTATTTGGTCAAAGTGTGGGCTGTGAAAGTGAATGAGAATGACCACAAGTAATATTTTAACGAGATTTTTATGGTTGATCTGTATTAAGATATCAATGATGCTTAAATTGGATTTGAGCGTAGCATTATACTTTTATACAGTATCATCATTGTTTATTGAAGCTATAGAAAGAATCTTTTGGGCATTACTGGAGTTAGGTTAGGTAGCGGTTCTTTGTGTTGTTATTAAAAGTTTTATGTGGTTCTATGAAACATTGTAGGTAGGTAAAGTGTTTTTTTATGTGGATATAGCTTTACAACTTTGGGTTAGAAAGGGGGCTAAAATGACTACTGCCATGACGAGTAATAGAGAAAGACTGTTGCGCCGACCCCAAAAAATTTGGATAAAGGGTTTACCGTCGTAGATAACATCCATCCTTCTTATTTACGTCAGTACAGTTTTGCCTTAAACAGTTTGTCTCTGCATGTAATATGTCACTCTATATACTCGTATTTGTAGCAGTGGCTAAGCGTGGTATTTCCTCAAGCATCTGGTAATCCCAAATATTGTCACAATATTTATGTGTGAAGAAGCCGGATCTTATTTTTACGAAGAAATCCCCATCCGGGAAAATATGTATATGAACCGGACCTGCTGACTCCTAAATGATTTGTTATATAAAATATAGCTTATGGTAGTAAAAACACGTACGAATCTTCATATAGATTTACGTGGCCTGTTGTATAAGGTAAAAGAAGTAATTTTCTAAGAAATAAAGGCGTAAATGACGTTTTTATTATTATAGACGTCAGCTGCCATCACCATTATCTTCTTCATATCCGGGAAGTTAGTTCGAAATAAATTATATCTAATTACTGTAGAAAGTTCCTTGCCGTTGCAAAAATTGATACTGATAACATCGAAGTTTTATAGTATAGGTAGGTATATCTGATATGGAAATGCTCATATGTACTTTTAAGTACCTACATATTTGAATGAGATTACCACAAAACAAAATACTACTAATCCTCATTTTCACATCGAGGGCTAATTTTTCCATCGCCAGATAACTTTTATTCGAGGAAAAAAAATGACGTTTTTGTTTGAAATAACTCAAAATTTCAAAATCGAATAAAGTTATCTGGCGATGGAAAAATCAGCCCTTAGGAAAAAAGGCTACAAATTTATCTTATTTCTTTGTGTTTTCATAATTGCCGAGAGAATTTCAGATATTATTACAAAATCAGCAAAAAAGAACTTTAAGAATGTACCCAATTAATTTTTTATATTTTGTAGAATCTTACCTACCTTTATAAAATCTTTTTCACAGTAAATAAAGTTTCCTTTGAAAATAGTGCTTACACAATACCATTATAGGTATTTTACTCCAATAAACAATACACGATCAATTTGCCTCAAACTCAAATTGACATCACAGATTATGTTGGCTCAGCTCTCTGACACATACCGTGTAAACAAGACAGTTTGCGAACCGAACGATGTATCTTAATGATTCATGTACCGTCGAACAAGCCATTTGGTATACAACAGGCAGCTTACTTTCAACTATATTAAAAAAGATGTTGTGAGCACAGATGTCGGAATCGCTGCGCCACGCCAGTACCGCGCCGGTAGCGACTTGAGACACCCTTTTCTAATGCTACAGCTACATTGTCGCACTCTCTCTGTTGTACGGCGAGATGCCGAGTGGTGTGCGGAAAAACGCGTGAAGTGTAGTTCGCGTTATCGCAATTAGCACTGAGCGCAAGTTTCGGCTGTCACCGGCAGAATTGTCACAGCCCGTCATTTGCTATGAGTAAACGGTGGCGTCCACTGACATGCTTGGTTTGTATGGAAAGTGTTGATAATACTAGTCTCTAGCAGTAGCCTCCGAGGTGTCTCCGTACTCTGTGGTTGTGAGTGTCTCTGAGTAATCAATTATTTTATACCCCCATTTTACGTGAGTGATATGAAGATTCGAATGACGTTATTGCGACGCACGCTATTTCGAAAAACTTTACGAGTGGTACGCCAGTTCGAAAACACATTGGGTCGAAAACTGTTATATCGAATGACGTTATAGCGACGCACGCTATTTCGAAAAACTGTTTGAATGGTACGCTAGCACGAAAGTCTTGGTATCAAAATCCACTGTTGCGAATAGCTTATTCCAATCTGAATTTGTCTGGGGATCGAACTTGCGACCTCGGTAAAGCCTTATCTTTGTATTGGGTTTGGGAAACAAGAGCCATGACAAGTATTAATTTAAGTCAACTTTTTAATTTTGTAAGTATAACAATAACAAAGAAATCAACAAATCAAAATTATAGGTGGTACTCATTACCAAAAGTAATGAGTACCACCATAATACTTTATCGGGGTCGCGAGTTCGATCCCCAGACAAATTCAGATTGGATTAAGCTATTCGCAACAGTGGATTTTGATACCAAGACTTTCGTGCTAGCGTACCATTCAAACAGTTTTTCGAAATAGCGTGCGTCGCTATAACGTCATTCGATATAACAGTTTTCGACCCAATGTGTTTTCGAACTGGCGTACCACTCGTAGGTAAAGTTTTTCGAAATAGCGTGCGTCGCAATAACGTCATTCGAATCTTCATATCACTCCCCCATTTTACAGTGCGGCCGACGAAAGAATGCATTCTTGAATGCAAGGATACCATCAGCTTAAAAAATTACGCACACAATAAAAAATAATATTAGCGGTGTAGTGGAATTGGAAAGACAGAATAGAGCATTTTTGCCAGTATACCAAATAAGTACCTTATTCGACTGTACTTGTGCGGAAGACATTGTGATGGCCGGAGATAAGATGTATGTTCAACGATTAGTAGATAATTCTTAATGATAGCTTTAGCGTTGTTAACGAAGATGGTGATTAGTAATTCATCGACGTCCATATTAATTGTATAAGCGTGTTCCTGCGTGTCAACAATAATATTATATTTTACTTCCGTGACTTAATTGTTGTCATTAGACCCAGCCTGTACGTACGGCTATACATCAAGCTTATACTAACCAGTATAAGCTGACTTCTAATTGTACGAAAAACCTATACAATGCGAGGTCAGATAAAACTGGAAATGTATAGCTTGATGTGTCGCCGTATGTACCTTCCACTTATTGATTACGTACTTAATTATTCTTTTGTCATCTTCCTTCTAACTATTTGAACTTTGTTTTCATGGTGAGGTTATTGAATCAGTGATTATGAAAACAATGTTATAAATGACTGATTATTAATCATTAATTTATGCCATAGTGATTAGCTCTATACCACGCTTCAACGAATTTTATGTTGTATTAAAAACAAAATTAAAAAATTTGATCCTATTGTGGTTACTTCATTAAAATTGATAAGAACATCTGGACATTGACATTGCAAATGTTAAAACTAATAATGATTCAAAGTGAGCATATCGATGACGTCAATAATAACCTGATCATACTCATTAACTCAAGTATCAGATTAAAACGTAGATCTTATCGTCTATTTATCTTCACTTGCAAGTTGTTGTCCTCCATCATCATTAAGTTCTTGTTTATACCATCTAGTTCTTGTTTATCCATCGTCTTGTGTGTACTATCCGTTTCTATCGTGTAGGTCATAACATAACCTAGCAACCTGTTTGATCGTCTGCAGAAGTAAGTAAAGTCCTATTTACTGGAAGCAATTGAGTTGCTCGAAGTATGCAATAATTGAAAGCAATCTAATAAATAAAAAGTTGCATCATTTCTACACAATTTAGACGATGCAAGTCTTTTGTTGCTTTGTTTGCAACAAGCTGGATATTCAAGGATATTGCTAATCTATTGCTTCATATGTTCGAAAAATTTGTTTGCTCAACAACGTAAATATAATGCAATAAATGTTGTTGAACCAAGGGGTATCGTATTACCCAGTAACTGGGTTGTGGAGGTCAGATAGGCAGTCGCTCCATGTAAAATACTGGTATTCAGCTGCATCCGGTTAGACAGGAAGCCGACCCCAACATAGTTGGGAAAAGGCTAGGCAGAAGAAGAAATGTCGTTGAACCGTCAAAATGAAAGCCATTTCTACTGTTATTACTTAATTATCTCGCTGGTTTTAGTTCTAAGTCCATATATACGCCATGTATAATAACATCGCTTCTTTCTTTGCTATATTTTGTTTTGAAACGTCTCTCTTACCATGTTGAGTCTCCGTAACATTAGTGTGACAAATAACTCCAAATAACAGTTACGTTTAAGCAAAAAAAGTCGTCCTATTGCGTCATTACATTCTTAACGAACTGTCATCATACTTACAGCTTGCGTTGTGGGTTGTAATTTGTCTACTGGGAGCTTTTCAATATTTTATTATGTCTTTTTTGTAGGCATAATATAATATCTATTATCTGGATGTAATGTATGTAGATCTACTAGGGTGCTCACAGGTTACTTTTGTTTTGCTGGGATACAGACATCAGCACAACAAGCTACTACAATATGTCAAAATTCTTTAATCGATTTTCAACTTTATCGCTATAGTTTTAAGGTTCAAGGTTGATTGGGAAAATTTTGCTGGCGTCTGTACTTTCTAATTGTTAATCTAGAGAGCAGTGGGAAAAGTGTTTTTTTTTTAATTTTTATTATATAGTCCTAATATTTAAAATTTATGTTAGACTAGTAGCACCCCGCTGTTTCACCCGCATAAGTCTCGATCCCGTGGGAATATCGGGATAAAAGACATTATGTTATTATATTATTATGTTAACAAACAAATGTAGTGCCCAGAACAGCTGTTGTGCGGCGTGGAGTGCGCGGGCGCCCGCTGTTTGCAGTGCCCTCTTGTCGCACCAACGCCAACGCGGGTGTCCGCGCACCTCTACGACGTTTAACAAAAAAATATAACCCTTTTCTCAGAATTAGATTTATTTTCTTGGTCAGCTAACAAAATTCGCAGTGATCTACTTAAAATGATAGAAGAAGCAGATGATTAACGATTTTTTTTCAATGTACCTATACATTTTATTATTATAAGAATAGGATTTATTAACTTGTAAGATAAGTAATGTGTTAATGTAAGATTAATTAGTAATGTTGTACTCAAGCTCTTCTAGATTTCGATTCAAATTTGTAATACCAGTTATAGTATGTGGATAACGTAGTTTCCCAACTAGCAAAATAATCCTGGAATGCGATTTTATAATGCTACGTGGACTTATAAAGCTCCGATGAAGGTTTTGGTGGTTGCTACTACGCTTTTAACAGCATAAATACATGCTGTTTTTACTCAAGTACGTTGTATCCTATAATTTGTACTTATATCCGTATATAGGATCATATTTCCTGACAAATATAGGATCAAGACTCCTATAAAAGCATGAAATAAGAGTAATTACACTCAAGAGTAATTACTCCGGTAAGTCAGACTTAAATGCGCCTATAAGATAACATCTGCGGGCCATTTAAATCTTAATACTCCTGTAGGAGCATGTACCAGGAAGATATGCACTGAGGAGCAATTACTCTTGTTATTTTTACCTATAGTCTCATACAAGCTAATATTTTGTGGCCAATATAAGTAAATTAAAGTTAAACTACTGTAAGTAATTTATGTATCTGGTTTGGTTTAACATAAGCTTAGAAGTAACTGTTATATGAATTTCATATCCACGTTTTAAAAATAATAAATCACCAAGATTATAACAGCACTCGGTAGGATAAAATGTTCTCTATATATTTTTTTTTTAGATTTATCGTATGCCGTTTTAAACCTAGACATATTTATATAGGCATTCCACAATAGTGTTATGGTCTAAGTAATCTCAAACAATCCTGGTTAAAACTCTTAAGAAACCACTTTTGCTTGTAACGACCAGTACAAGGCGAAAACACGCTTTATATAGTTTTGCAAACAATGGCGACTCTTCTTCGGTTTTGAGATAACCCAATATAGAACCAATATACTCATATTGGTACTATGTCACACTTGAAAATGCTAAAAATACTTATTTTAGCACTATGTCACACTTGGAAATGCTTACTAAGAAAATGTCAGCTGCCTTCATAATATTAATTTAATATTAATTAATACTAAAATGTAAATAAGCAAATTCCAAGAGGCGCTTTAAAATTGTAATAAAAACCATGATAGATTTCACGGAAAATTCATGTTCCCTTACGAATAAGCTATAAGACTAACAATTTGACAACAATAACATTTTGCTTTTCAACTATGGTTGACATTAACAAATTCTGTTTCATATAAATAAGATGTTAAAAATATTTTTTTACAGAGCACAAAAGTTCCGATACACTCACTTTGACTGTTCACAATATATGAGCTTATGGAAGCATTTCTAGGCGCGTATTAATCTATTTTTTTACTATAACTTACTTATATTGTTATTAACAGGAGTATTTGCAATGACGTAATTCAATTACAGGAGCAATATAGGCGTATATATGGCATTTCAGCGGTCTAATATAAATACGTTATAAGTAAAAGTAGACTTATAAAGTGGGCCCTTTTCGCGACTTATATGTGGATATAAGTCTCATATAGTCCTCAATAAATGATGGTTCTAGGATAGTATAAAAACCACTTTTTGCTAGTTGGGTTGTTACGCACTGATATATGTATCTAGATTATAAGCTATTATGCCATGTATAGTGTGTAATTGTTGGTTTTCCTTAATAAATAAAATACTTAAAATAAAAAATTATATTACCATGTTTTATGCAAATAAATAAATATATGTATAATTCTAATATAAAAGCTATATTACTGTAAAGTTACATAAAAATCGGTTCAGTAGTTTTTTCGTGATAGAGTAACAAACATCCATCCATCCACCTTAACAAACTTTCGCGTTAATAGGTAATACTAGTAGGAATTAGGATGTTTTATTGTGTCCTATATGTGAAGTATCTAGTGTTTAAGTTATTTTGTTTTTTTTTAAATCTCCGGTACCCGAGTTTTGTTTACAAAAATAACTTTTGTAGCAGTTAGATGATAAGTGTAGTCTATAAAAACCAAAGTTTAACTTTGATGCAGCATTCCATACATCCATGGGCATTGTCCTTTGCTGGCACGAATGGATAGATAATGATTATATCGCCCGTATATAGTGACCTTACTGCTACTGCGCTTTTACTGTCAAATTCTTATCATAGACATGCTGTTGAATTGTAACTTTAATATTAACTTAGAAGTATAGAACACAATACTGGTATTCAGCTGCATCCGGTTAGACTGGAAGCCGACCCCAACATATGTAGTTGGAAAAAGGCGAGGCATATGATGAAGAAACAACCAAATCTTTAAACCTAAGAAAGAATTTTTATTTATACATAGAACATTACATTATTCTACAGACGAAGAAGCTATTACAATATTTTCTATGATAATATTATACTAAACATTATAATATATGACTGTGTGACTTGATTTATAACACAGACTGATTATAAAGACAGCCGGCGAGTACATGCAAGTAAGTACATCATTGTGTCATTCACATTTGTATTTACATCATCAACACCGTTACTTTTATTGTTTAGGAGCAATTTGTCGTCTCTTATATTTTAGTCTTCTCATTTCTTTGTTGTATTATGTTTCATTCTTATTTCATAGTTAGTTATAAAGTTTTTAACTTGAATTACGTGTTTGCTCACGTTTTCTTTTATGATATAGTGCACCTAGGTACAAAGTTAACTTTTTTACGAATGTAAGCAAGTTATGCAACCAAACGGTAGTCTCATAAATCGACAACAAAATAGATGGAAATTGGAGAAATTACATTAAATTAACTGTTCCTCACATATTTATTATTATTAGAAGAGACGAAATACTAAAGTAAAATCATTCATCGGTTAAAGGACACTGATCGAGACACAATAGAGGTTTTAATGTTATTACGGCTAGGGGCGTTTAGTGTCGCGCAAAGTCTTAAGAAATAACACAGAATAATTTTACCGTTAAAGACAACGGACATATACTTTTAGGCTTGTATTTTCACAGTGTGACCAATCATGTCAGATTGATATTCAAAGCCTACGGAAAGTGTGTTTTAGGCACACAATAGGTAGAAGAAAAAAATGTTATAATAAAACAACTGCCAATCACCAGGCAAGATCAATTGAGCGGAAAGACTTTCGAGCGTTCAAAGTAAATTGCACCTGCGATGCAATTTTAGTCAATAGCAAAATTGATTGTACCAAATTTTATGTTTATTCAAAAAAAGAAGCTGTGTTTTGTTATAAAACACTGACCGCGACTGCTTTTACTGATTGGAAGGCGATAGTATATGTAGTATAGAATAATTATGGTGCAAAACTTTCCTGTTAAGATACACAGCGTGTATCAAAAAGGTCTGGTCAAATTTAAGGGTGTGGTACAGACCATAAAACTGAACTTTATCCACGGGACGAACATCGTATTATTTTGAAAAAAAAAAAAAACAATTATCTCATACAAAACTTCAATACCTATATCTGACTCAAATGGTGGCTAATTATTACGATTTTGGTGCCATGGAGAAAATAGTTTATTTTGATGGACTGTACACACGGCTACACATCAAGCTATGCAAAACCAGTATTAGCTGACCGTTCATTGTGAGAAAATATCATACAAAGTGAGGCCAAGACAAACTGGTTTTGTATAGCTTGACGTGTAGCCGTGTGTACCACACCCTTTTATATGATCACACCTTTTTGATACAAGCTGTAGAATTAAAAGGACCATTGATTGATTGCAAAATCATTAATTTGATAGTACGAAATAAGACGACCTGCCGCGAGCACCTTTTAAAAGCACATTCTGCAAACTGTTCAGATTTGTTGTTGTTGTTTGTTGTTCTTGTTACCATAACACAAACATTAGGTTGCTTAGCTTGGGACTAGATGGCGCTGTGTGAAATGTCCAGGGATATTTTTTTTTTTATTTTTTTTTATTTATTTATAATTTTAACTGACAGTTTAGTTCTTGCTTACGTAGCTTTGGACAGATTCAAATTTAAAATCCCAAACCAAATAGGTATTAGGTGGGACCAAGGTCAGACTAACACATTTTGGCCTAGGTCCAGATTTAATAATAATTAGGTTAGTATGTTTGTATAAAGGCAAACATTGTCTAGCGGTAGGTAATGTCAACCTCACAATAATCACCACGAATATCGTCCTTGCAGCTACGACATAAAAGCGCTGTCAATGTACTACTACTATGTACGGTTGACTGTACACATTGTGAGTTACATATAAATGCTCATCGAGATAAACATGATGATATACATATAAAAATCAAGGATAGTTTGGAACAAAACAAATAAATTACCGAAAACGAAACGACAAACGAAACGAAAACGAGAATTTTTCCTACCTACAAGATTTTTATGGCGTATAAAATATGTATGTGAGGGATTATTTGTATTTCGTTTGTTTCTCTTCAGCATTTTCTGTTGTCGTGATTAGAGTAGACTCTGAATCATTTATTTAGGGAAATATCTGATACGATTTTCTATATTGTTGTTCACAAGATTTTCCTTGCGTATCATGGCAAACAATCCTACTGACACAGTCAAAATTGCTAGAATGACATTTTTTTTTATGTAAACTTATTTTGACCCACTGCTAAATCTTCCCCATACTTCTCCAATTTTCCTTATCTTGTACCCCTCTGGCCAATCGGTCAGGAACGAGTCCAAATTGTCACGATCGTCACGCCAACGTTTCTTTCTTAGCGTTTCCAACTGGTTTTTTTTTTGTGTTTTTGTTCTTTTTGTGCGTCATGTTTGCCGCAAAAACGTATTTTCTTTCTTTGTTTCTTAGGCCTGCCTCGACATGACAATAATTCTAATTTTATTTATTTGATTCGTAACATGAGCTATCTGTTTACCATTATTGAGTATACCCGCATTTTGATAGGCTTCGTAACATCATGCCGATATTGTAAGCACCGAAGATTTCTTTTCAAGATTATGTCGAGTATTACGAAAGGACACGCGAACTGAGAAAGTGTATAATAGGAGCGTTGTCGCGTAACCTGAACGAGCTGATTTAATCGAGTTTTAAAGATTTAACAAGCAGGATTTAAAATACCAGGCTATACAGTCACGTTTTTCAACAGTTTAGGTAAGGATTAAGTGAATTTGTTGAGGTTGTATATTTAATAGGATGTTAGATTTTATATTTTCGTATTTATATCTACAATTTCATGAATTATTAAAAAAATGTGTTTTTTAAATTTCGTCTCCACTATTTCTAAGAAGTCGATCTGCCTAGCCTTTTCCCAACTATGTTGGGGTCAGCTTCCAGTCTAACCGGATGCAGCTGAATACCAGTATTTTACATGGAGATGGAGCGACTGCCTATCTAACCTCCACAACCCAGTTACTTACTTGGGAACACGATACCCCTTGGTAAGACTGGTTGTCAGACTTTCGGGCTTCTGAATACCCATAACGACTGTCAAAGATGTATATGACGGCCGGGACCAACAGTAATATATTACTAAGGAATATAAAATTTAATTATAATTATGTCTCTTTGGGACATTCATTCCAAATAAAGACACCCGTAAATACTACCACTTCAAACAACAAAGCTTAGCAGAAATCTCTTGGAGTAATGAACAAATACATAAAAACACAAATTCTCGAACACCTAATAACTAACTGTTAAACCCCGCGGCAATATAAACAAACGATACTAAAATGGTAGAAAGCTTCTGATTCTCTGAGTAATTAACCTTGCATTCATACGTACTGATCCGTCAATTGTGGAGAAAGCGGACATTATGGACGGTACGGTCCGTCGCCCGTGGTCAAGTAGATCACGTCCAGTAGAGCTAATGCCAGAAAACCCAGTCTACTTATTTGTTTAAGAGAACATTTTTTTTTTGGAACGAAGTTCCTTATCGCGCGTTGCGAAAGGGGGCTAGACGGAAAAAATTAAGACCAAAAGTTGGAACGACACTTTTTGCTATAGTTGTAAGCCGTGCGGCGTGCGCGTGTTTCTCTGTCTGTCTCTCTCTCTCTCTCTTATAGAACGCAAGCCAGTTATACTTCGTTCCATCCGGGTGTCCCTTGACACCTCTCAAGTTTTTTTTTTGGCTTATTTTGTGTCTCACCGCTGGGCAAAGGCCTCCCCTTTTTTCTTCTAAACCTCCCTGTCTTGTGCAATCTCTGGCCACGTTGGCCCTGCAAATGATATTAGATCGTCACACCACCTGCGGCTCGACGGCGATGTCAGGTGTCCAGTGTGTGACGATCTTTGCCCATCTCTCCGGGTGCATTCGTGAGACGTGTCTGGCCCCTCCCACTTCAGTCTGGGTGTTTTTTCTCCAACATCCGCTACTTGAGTTATGGAGCGCAGCGTTTTAACAAGAGAACATAACATATTCAAATAGCACTATCCTCCACACTAGAATTAGGAGACTAGTTTCCTTCGTTTTACAAGATATGTCACTGTATAATTATATCGACATTATAAACTATCGAAAAATTGTGAACTACAACTGCAAACCATTTACAATTTAACGCATTATTTTTCGATAGTCTATAATCTGTCCATGGCAAACCGATAAATTGTGAACAAACCTGCACTTACCGACAGGGTTCACAATTTGTCCGATTTAGATAAATTATATTATATATTTTGTAGATAGATTATAAACTACCGGTGTTCACATTCATACGGTGACATACACAAAGCAACGGTCGGTAAGATTTCTTAGCTCACAATAACTGCATTTTATTCCAGAGCGCCTATTATCTAGAATAAAGTATACTACAACACGAAATGCACGTCACGGTTTTTGTAATGCTTCTCATAATTTATATTCCTTGGCTTAACAAGTCTAGTTTAGCCATAACACGAAACCGAATCATGGTGCTTCATCGTCTTTCATTTCGTCTTGAACTATACAGAGCGACAAGTTGAAGCAACTTAAAAAATAATAATTGACTAAAACAATAAGATTTTTTTTTGCGTTAACACCTTTTCAAACACAATCTGAAACATTTTGAAGGATAATGTATTGATTCTTAAGTTCGAAAAAATTGTCTGCTCAACAACGTAAATAACGCAACGAACGAGAAATGAAATGTCAAGCTGTCAAAATTCCCTCCAAAAAATAAAGCCATTGCTGCTGATAGTGTATTACGCAATTACCCCGCTGGGCCAACTTCAGCGTTCCACCTTGTTTAATAATATGAGAATAGCTTATACCGTGGAAAAAATTGTCATCATAAGCAGCCTATAATGTACCCACTGCTCGAACACCAATAACTGTTAAACCCCGCGGCAATATAAACAAACGATACTAAAATGGTAGAAAGCTTCTGATTCTCTCTCCTGCCTGTAAGAGGGAGTAAAATATTTATTTATTTTACCATTTATGTATACACATATATAAACAGACAATGAAAAACCGAACAGAAAAAATAGGTACAAAGGTGGTGCTTATTTCATAAAAAATCTCTTCCAGCATACCTGAGATAGGATAAACAGACAATGAAAAACAGATCAGAACAAATAGGTACAGAGGTGATGCTTATTTCATAAAAAATCTCTTCCAGCATACCTGAGATAGGACAATAGATACAGATATGTAGACTGCATGTGATACAGCAAAGGAGATACAAAATAATACATAGAATCAAAAAACAATTCACTTAAAAAAAATATGAAAAATGTGTATGTTTTACATTTTAAAACTGCTACTCGCGACAGTAATTTTAATATTCACTCTATATTATGCATAATCTCTAGCTGGAGATGTATGACTGTAATCATTATCAGCACTATGTTTTTTTCTTTCATCTTCATCAATACTTGCAAAATCATCATTTCAGATTAAACCTTCTGTCCAATTTATTTTTTTTGTGTCCACTAGCTGTTTATTTTGCTCATTGTTCCGATGGACGCGATGCATTTACAAGTCACCTAGTTACCACTATCATCTTACAAAACACGTTAGCAATATTACTTTAAAGTTCATTGTGGCATTTCTTAGGAATGTTGGCATACAAGTCGTTGGATGCGCGCAGTGGAATTTTAATATTTGGAAATTTCTTGTTTGGCTACGGTTATGCATCAGACTCTTGGTTCGAATGAGGATTAGAACTTATAAGTGAGACATTATTTGTGTAAAGTTTAAATAAGAGACAGTAATTATAAATTTGTTTTATAAGTCAACGAGACATGAAATTTGACTAAAGTTTAGCATTCTCTCGAAATGTCTTGGAGCGTGGAGGTGTTAAATCAAATATTTATTTTTGCCAAGAAAAGTTTTTCTACGATAATCTTCAGAAAGACAAGCTAATCTCAAAGTTTTAAGTGAAAAGAAGACTGATTGGATATAATATATAGTAATACTTATTTTATAAAGATAAAGCAAAACTTAAGCCTTAAGTTTTTGAGCCTGTTGAAAAAATATTATTAATGTGAGAATTTTAATTATAGTACTCGGTCTCGGTATGTAAAGATGGTCACCCATCCACAGACCAACCGCGGCAAGCGTAGCTTAACCTGATCGATCGACCTGTGCGGCTGTTATTATTTAGCCACGGGCCCCTCTGTGAGCACCATTCAATACCGATAAAAAAGACACCAATTATATTCACATAGCATCATCAACGAGCGACAACTTCTTAAACAACAAACAGCAACATAAATCAATCAACAACTTTTTCAACACCAAATTGACATAGTAACCACATAATCAACAGACAAAAAACTGGTGCAATTATAGCAGAATATAGTATAGAAATCGATACCACAGTGTAATTAATTTCAGTGGTTCATCGCCAGACATTTGACGGGACCTGAGTAATGTCAAAATTTTTGACATTTCTTAATGCCATCTAATACCTACTACCTCCCTACCTAACTGTGTCCCAAAGTGAAAGTCAAATCATCATACAATAAAATAGAGCTGATTCTAGTAATTGTCCCTTCCAAAAAGTAGTTCATATAATAGTCGTATAGAAAAGAATGGGTAAGAAACTCCACCGTTATTCTTTTAAAATGTCTTACAACATTTTGTGTACATACCTACACTAATTATAAAACTATATGTAAAGACGATACACTTATAGAATAAAATTACTATACCACAAATAGGTAACAGAATTAAAAATAAAGCAATGACAGGTAAATTAATTATGTTATAGATATCATACTGTGCGGTGCTCTCATATGTAGGTATTTACAAACATTGTAAAAATAAAAAATAAAACAACGAATAATATAGTGTTTAAGTAAAGTAATCACAGAGTGTCAAATCAATGTCATAAAAATATGTGTACTTTTAATTCGTTTTTTTTTCATTTAATTATGTACAATACCTAACCCATTTTGTACCCTTCGCACGAATGCTCTGCGAAAACAGTCCCGTTGACCTACTGTAAGGTAGTTACACTTTGCCGGTACCAATAAAAGACAACTTAAACTTGAGTAATCTTTTTTGCGCTAATGACGCAGTATCAATAATTGGAATATCTTCTATAGTCTCGAGTAGTCACGACTCACGAGTCCTATGATTAAATTGCTTTGTACTTTGACGTCTTCGTAATGGTGGCAAAAAAATGAGCGTAACGAGATGTTTTATTACAGAGTCGAGGTAACAGTAAGTTGTCGGGCTTTTGATATGTATACTTATACAATGGAGGAACACCAAGGAAAGGCTGTTATAAGGATTTATATAATAAGTTTATTATCCTTTTATATTTATATATTGGAAGGTGTGTTTACTACGTATAACGCGTTTTTTGAGAAATTGAAATAGAAAAAAGCCTTTATAACTGAAACTCATCATTGTCAACTGCCTAGCCTTTTCTCAACTATGTTGGGGTCAGCTTCCAGTCTAACCGGATGCAGCTGAATACCAGTATTTTACATGGAGTGAATACCCACCTGACCTCCACAACCCAGTTACTGGGTAATATGATACCCCTTGGTAAGACTGCTTGTCAAACTTTCGGGCTTCTGACTACCCGTAACGACTGTCAAAGATCCGTGAAAGACAGCTGGGACCAACGGCTTGACGTGCTTTCCGAGGCACGGAGGGGTCTTGGTATGTAAAAATGGTCACCCATCCCCAGACCAACCGCGGCAAGCGTAGCTTAACCTGATCAATCGACCTGTGCGGCTGTTATTATTTAACCACGGGCCCCTCTTCCTTTTTAACCTTTTTTCTTTGCTCCTTTATAGCTGAAACTGTTTTATTTTTAATAATTAATATAATAAGAAAATACATGAATTAGACACACAACAATTTATAGAAACATTTTTATTCAATTAGATTATTGAGTTTGCCATTTATTCCAAAGTTAAGTTATTCCAAATATCCTGTTCCCTTTTTTCCGTTCTGTAGTTTCTGTCTACCCAGAAAGCAAATTAAATGGGTAAGTAAGAATTTTTACCATAAAACCTATCTGGGAGAAACTCATTTATATGCGGAAATGGCTCAGCAAAGTGGCAATTGTAGGAAACGAGTTTCGTAATGATGATAATAAAAATATCCTGTCATAACTTTGTTATCTCAGTAATTTTAGTTTAGCATAGTTATTATACTATTATCATAATGATTACCGATTAAATTAATACGGATACTTTTAGAATAATATTATTCTTGTTCTGCCTGACGACATGGTTCATTTACATGGAAAATGTTTACACAGTTTTTTTTTTTAGAATTTGTTGTCCTGTTGACATAAAATAATTTGTTGTATGTTTATAAGTGATTTTATGTTTCGTGGGATGTGATTGAATAATGTTAATATAAATTATTTCAGTAAGTTTGCACGCCATGTCAAATGGCGAAGGAAAACATCGTGAGGAAACCGGCATGCCCTAGAACCAAAAATTCGAAGACATGTGACATCTACCGACCCGCACCGGGCCCGCGTGGTAGAGTATAACCTACTCCCTCTCATCGAGAGGAGGCGTGTGTCCCAGCAGTGGGAATATTATGGGCTGATTATGCTGGTTAGTTAGTAATTGTTGCTATTATCCTTTCCTATAATAATGAGGCAAAAATGTTAACTAGAATTTTGTTGTAATTATGAAATTACTAGCGGCGCCCCGCGGTTTCACCTGCATAAGTTTCGATCCCGTGGGAATATCGGGATAAAAAGTATCCTATATGTTAATCCTGGTTATAAACCATCTGTGTGCCAAATTTCATCCAAATCTGTTCACGTTCATGACTAACAAATATCCATCCATTCATCCATACAAACTTTAACGTTTATAATATTATTAGGATTTTCTGATATAACAGCTTAAGCTACGCTTGCCACGGTCAGTCGTGGATGGGTTACCATCTTTATATATTAAGACCTCTCCTCGGAAAGCACGTTAAGCCGCTGGTCCCGTATTCATGGATCTTTGATAGTCCTTACGGGTCGGCAGAACCAGACTATACTAATACTTATCTTCTGTCCTTTTCTTAATGAAATAGAAAGAAAAAGATGCACTGAACTTAAATTTAGCTTAGTTAGTGAACAAGAAAATCGGCGCCATTATAATTTATACAAGTCGTGCAATTAGTAACGATATTGTTGCCATCGTGGGTAGAACCAGCCCCAGCAGTCTCGACATTCATAGCGATCGCTTTACCACCGAATTCGGTCGCAAAGTCCCGAATTGACTGGTGAAATGTATGGAGTGACAGGACTTTGTGACCGAATTCGGTCGTAAAGCGATTGCTATGAATGTCGAGACTGCTGTGGCTGGATGAGGCTGGCACAGGGGCGTAGAAATTGGCACAAGAAAAGGGAGACCTGTGCTCAGCAGAGGGTGAAGCCGGGGTTTGGATGATGATAATGATGTGCTCCCAACGGGATTCCCAACGGGCAAAATGTCGAACTTAAATACAAACTTTCATCCCCTATTTTTCGTTTTGAGGGGATAAATATTCAAAAACCCTTCCTTAGTGCTCACCTTCGTTACAAAAGGTACTCATGCGCAAAAATTTAAGCTGCTAGACCTGACAGTTTAGGCTGTGCGTTCTCTGATGTCTCTCAGTGAATCAATGAATGATTTTTCATTGTTTTTATTGAGTTGATGAATAAGTAGATGCGTGTAATTTAAATTAAAACAAGTAAAATAATTAAGCAACCTAAATTAAACTAAAGTAGAAAGAAAGGAGAGCAGTGGCCGTACAGTTTTTTAAATATGTTTTCCTTACATTTTCACAGACTATATATTTTATTTAAATCAACCTATAATGTTCCTCGTTTTTTTCATCTCATAAAAAGTTGGACTAGATTTCTTTGTTATTTTAATACAGTGATCGTCTAAAATTAAATGACAGAAACTTATTATGTTCAAACCGCAGAATATATATTTTCTTAGTAATCAACTAATGTACATTTTATTATGAAGGTCTGACTCCTAACTTTGAAATAACACGTATTTCTTTTAAAATATTCTAGGCATATTTTATACTTTAATAATGTTATTTATCTTTCGTTTCTTTAAGACTTCTATGAACTTATGTCACCCAAGTAAGAAAATGATTATCCTAAGTCAATAAAGGCTGTTTTAAAAACCATTCGATCTCTTATACTTAGCTCCATAGTAACAAGACTCAAGGCCCGATTTTTCAATTTTTATCTAAGGAATAATATACAAATAATATTACGGTTTGACAGCTTTTGTATAGAAAATATATCAATCTGTCATATTTATTCTTCAGATATAAGTTATCTGACTATTTTAAAATCAGCTCAAAAAGAAAGAATAAAGTTCTTAGTAAATTACAAAGAAAAAAAGGGATACAAAAAAAATCTGGTATCGTTTATTTTCTATGAAACTAAAGAAAACTGTGAAAGCAATGACGCAACGGCGGCAACGCGCGTTTTAGAGAAAGTGTACACCGAAGAACATTGCAACGTCATTGAGTATCCATCCATTAATCAGCGTAGAAAGTTTATTGATTGAATCGGTATACTTGATCCGGACATGTCCGTCTTAATAAACCCCCAAATCATTAATTAAATTACCTTAATAAACACTGACAATTAATCTCCTAACACATCCTTTGTACAAAAAACTTCAGAAAAAAAAACACTATTCTCATTAATTGCACAGAAACCATAAACAATCACAAAAACTTCACAAAAGTATAACAGAATCGCGTTCAAAATTCGAAATTCCAAGATGGCGTCGAAAGCGGCGCGCGCGCACCGGACCTCGCGGCTGACTGGACTCACGCACAGTTCACGGCAATGACATCAAACCCCACTACTCTACGTCACCTAATCGAATTAAGACTCTATTGTGAAAGCCTAAACGTGGGAAATAGCTTAGCACGATGATGTTTTAGCTAATGAATTAACAAGTGGCCAGCTACCAGGGAAAACACAAGTTTAATCGAGATCGGTGTTTGAGACAAAACTTATTAGTATTACTTAAACATGGCCAAATGTTTATGTTCATGAACGTGAGAGAATCCACATTTACAAACAATGGGTGCATAATTCTTATACTTAGCAACGTTATATTAAGGTGTTAAAGAAAAGAAAGAAAGAAAATTGTTTTATTTTGAAAAAAGGAACATTTCAAACTAACAAAGTTACATTAAAAACAACCAAAAAAATAAATAAACCAAAAAAAAGACCTGTAACCTGTAAAAAGGACCTGTGGCTTCTAACTCGGCATAATGCTAGGCAAAATATCATTAAATAACGTACAAAACACTATTGCACTGAAAGATAGGCAAAAGGGGTGTGCAAACTAGTGCATTACTACCACAGAATACCAGCATAACAATAACATTCCATTAATTACTTATGCTTATATGGGATTTCCAATAGTACACACGACGACATATCAAGACATATATTTCCAGTTTTAGTTGACCTCGCATTGTATAGGGCTTTTCGTACAATGAAAAGTCAGCTTATACTGGAAATGTATTGCTTGAAATGTCGTCGTGCGTTACTCCATCGACTTTATTTAGAACGATTGGACCGATGATCGCAGTAATATGCTATTTTCCTGAAAAATTCTAATTAGTCCGTCAGTTACATTATCAAATAATATTCAACCCGTATTTTTTCTTTTGTCAATTACCTGTATAAAAAATGATGAAGATATTATAATCGCCCGCTTAAGTTCCGCGTGACGTCACTTGCTTGCGACACTTATACAAGCAAGTGACGTCACGACCCTCCTCTACCAAATTTTGACGCGCTTTATTTTTGCAATTTTTTGTTTGTACCTATCACAAAAAAAAAATACGGGTCCATTATTTTTCGATAATCTACATGACGGACTAAATATAATAATGATTTTTTTACCCAAGCAACTACCCTATTGGAAACTTAATTACAGAAATTCGTTCCATCAGTCCAAACATGGGCCCTGACTTGGTTTCATCAGTAGCTTTCTGCTGGTCTTTAACCAACTATGTTGGGGTCGGCTCTCAGTCTGATCTGATGCAGCTATAGCAATACTAGGGGGCCTAAAAAGGCCACTTTGGCAGAATCATAATAGGATAACAATAATGAATCTTATTAAACATCGTAAAATAGTTACAAACTGACAATTCATAATAAATGATCTGTGGGCAATTCATATCACAATGAAATAACATTTAAACTGTAGAAATAAAAAATAAAAAACCAATTTGATTAATAAAAACTGTAATGAAAAATTTACCGATAAAATTACGGTTTTTAATTTTTTCGTGCGGCAATGTTTACACCAAATATGAAATGAAATTTTACGAAAATTAGAGGAATTGCTAATGATCTGCAAGGAATTCAGGAAATGCTTGTAGAGGTATGGCTTAAAGTGGCCTTTTTAGGCCACCAGTATTTTAGATAAATGTAGAGCGACTGCCTATCTGACTTCCAAAACCCAATTACTGGGTAACACGATAACCCATGGTAAAACTGGTTGTCAGACTTTCGGAATTCTGCTAAAAATATATGAATGACAACCGGGACCAATGGGGCATGTTACATTTGTTAATATTATCACGATCCTAATATCGCGATATCGCAATTATTGAGCACGATACCGTGATACGGCCTATTATACCATCAATATTACCACGGTATCGTGATATTATTGACAATGTAACATGCCCTAATGGCTTCATGTGCTATCCGAGGCACGAATGGGGTTCGAAATGTAATTAATGGTAACCCATCCACGAACCGACCGCAGCAAGCGTAGCTTAACTTTAGAACGACCCGTGCTGGTATCATTTAGCAACGAACGCCTTGGCACAGTTTCATCAATGAATGTTGTATTTGATCAGCTGTTTCATCTCGCGATTAAGTTACAACCTGTTGCTGTAGAACGAACCTGAACTTTGACCTTAAACCAACAGACAGACTACGGCGAGGCTTTGAATAAAGCCGAACTGTTCAATCGTCTCAAAAGCGGATATTTTATTATGGAAACCTTTTATGATTCGATTTCGTAAGATCATCCAAAACGGTTATAGTTTTTATAGCATAATTATGTACAGACGCCAGCAGGTCAAGCTACCCGAAACTGTCAAATTTTCCCAATCAACCTTGAACCTAATGCTTTAGCGATATAGTTGAAAATCTATTAAAGAAATTTGACAGATTGTAGTAGCTTGATGTGCTGGCGTCTCACAGTGTATTATAGAGACCATTTTTCGGACATCAGTTTTTTATTAGAAATACAGATATAATTAGTCATTTAAAACGTCAGAGTAGAACTCCCGAGTGACAAATATGCTTAATCAAGTAGATTTTCTTTTTTGAAATATCATAAATTTTCATCCGGATAAAGTTTAAAAATAATCTACACCAAAAACTAATTGGAATAAAAAATAATTTATCAAGTAGTTTAAAAGTGTCTTTTAAGCTTCATTTTATAGAGCTTTAACGAATTGCGTGAGTTTCTTACAGCAAGAGAAATATTTATTTTTCACTTTTTTGTTTTTATTTTTTTTCTCAAGTAATCCACTGTTTTAGGAAAAGATATTTATAGTAAAATTCACATCTGTTATTCTTCTATTACTCACAAAAAAATCACATCCTAATGTCGTGGAGTTTAGAAGTTATAGTCAAACATTCGTTTTTTTTAGGGTTGTCACTTTATCCGATGGGACCACTTTTTTTTTAAAGAAAATCATACAGGTTATTTTTTTAGGATTTGTTAAAACTAATATATTAAATTTCTTTTCAAAACTAAGGCTAAATTCTAAGGCTGTATTCTTTGTAAACATTTTAAAAACGTCCAATCGAGTTAATGTTTTTCTGAGTTCATCTCCTTTTGAACTTGCGGACACTCCCGGAGGATGAAGAGAGCCGGCTGCGGCGGTATCCACAGCTTCAAATGCCTCTCGCTGACCAGCTTGAGGGTTGGCGCCCTCATGCCCTCCTAGCATAAAGTCCTCTGGTCGGAGCCCAGAAGGACATCCCCCAGCAGAGCGGGTCAGATTCTGCTGACGCAAAGTAGCATCATGGGTCTGGTACGGCTCCATGATGCCTCACCCCCGTTCAAACTCAAACTCAAAGTATTTATTTCAATTAAACCAATTACAGGCACTTTTGAATTGTCAAGGGGTCGGTCAGTCAGAAAAATGAAGCTAGTTGCCCATTCCAAAGCGTAGGTACCTATGGAGAAGAACGGGCAAGAAACTCCATGGACACTCTTTTAAATCAATATATGGTTGCAAAGTATTGGTTACATCATTTATGTTATAAATTATGCATGTGAGAACGATGCAGAACGTTAAAAGCGTCCGTAATGAAAAGTTTAAAAAAATAAAAATAAGTACAATTCAAATATTAAGTTAAATTAAAATAAGTTCCTCAACGTTACATGCATCGACATGGGGTTTTAGCAAAATGCCTTCCGAGGGTGTACCCCTTCCCATGCCGCATAAAACGTATCACTGAAATAAACTAACACCAATTTTATTGTCAGTTTTATTCATATCCGGATATTTAATTAATTAAAAGAGTGACAACCCTAATGAGGAAAAATCCGGATAAAACTAAAATCGCCTGTAGTACCTAGACTCCACGAGATTAGGACATAGTTTTTTTGTGAGTAATAGAAGAATAACAGATCTGAATTTTAGTATTAATATCTTTTCCTAAAATAGCGGATTACTTGAGAAAAAAAATAAAAACTTAAAATTAAAAAAATATGATTTCTCCGGTTCTACGCAACTTACGCGATTATTTTAAGCTCTATAAAATGAATCTTAAAATACACTTTTGAACTACCTAATTAATTACTTTTTATTGCAATTAGTTTTAGGTGTACATTTTTTTTAAACTTTATCCAGACGAAAATTTGTGAGATTTAAAAATAAAAAATCTACAAAATTATGCATATTTGTCACTCGGGAGTTCTACTCTGACGTTTTAAATGACTAATTATATCTGTATTTCTAATAAAAAACTGATGTCCGAAAAATGGTCTCTATAATACACTGTGCGTCTGTACATACGAGTACACATAACATTACACACCTGTAATACCCGTAAGGTTAGATAGAGGTGTAGGGTCACCAGGGTCGTTGGATATTGTTGAAGTTTAGTAAGAAACCGATGGACGTTTTCGAATAAAACCTAATTTGATTAATAGAAAACAAACAATTCATTTATCAAATTAAATTTCATTCGAAAACATCCATCGGTTTCTTACTACACTTCAACTGAGTATATCCGACGACCTTGGTTACTTATCTCTTTTGGTGCCTCTAGAGGTACACCCCCATTTCGCCATTTATGTTTAAGTGTCATGTAATAGGGAGCGAGTGTATTGCCATCAATCGGGCATCAGGCTCCGGACAGCTTCAGAGAAATTCCTGATGAAGAAACCCACTAACACTGCCTGACCTAGGGATCGAACGCAAGACCTTATGCTCAGCCGGTCGATTCTGTAAAAATCTCACCGTGAAAACTCAAGTGAAGTGAGCTTGATGTGAGTTGTCAGTAGTGTCAATCCCTAGCGTTATTTGGAATAACAGCTCACTCCTCGCTCACTTCACTTAAGTTTTCACGGTGAGATGGTTACAGAATCGCACTGCAGGAGTAGCGCTTGTGATCACAACACCAACGAGGCAGTATCATTTTCATAATCTTATTAGCCCTTGAGGCATAATAATTATGTCCAATAAAAATTTAATACTTCATTAATTTTAATTTCCGTCTTCAATTCGAGCTTTGATTAGTTTGGTATTTAAATGCTCCGTTTGAGGCCGTAACTTTAAATCAGAGGGCCTTACTTATGTTGATTGCTAGCTTTTGCCCGTGGCCTCGCGCGCGTAGAGTTCGAATTTTGTCCCAGGGCAACGTACAGACGCCAGCACATCAAGCTACTCCAATCTGTCAAATTTCTTTAATAGATTTTCAACTTTGTCGCGAAAACATTAAGGTTCAAGGTTGATGTGGAAAATTTGACAGTTTCAGGTAGCTTGACCGGCTGGCGTCTGTACTACCAGAATAATAAGTATCCAATATCCTAACCCAACGTCATGGTCTTCCTGTGTGCCAAATTACATAAAAATCCGTTAAGGCGTGACAGATTTTTCTAATAGAAATATTAGTACTTCTTGGTAAAGATAAGCACTCGATACAACAAATTATAGCACACACTATTCTCAAGGTTGACATTTTGTAGACATTAATGTTTATTATAGCATAGCACGGACATTATTCTCAACCCACCCTTCAAGTTATATGGGAATCGACAGCTGTCTTAATGGGAACCATTTATAATGTCACTGTTATTACGCCTACAATAATAATAGACGTAGAAATATGAAAAATAACTTTTTTGTTTATACAATATGCAATTGAAATAACTAAAAACCTAAAATGAGATTATCACCTCTTTCATGATTATGAACTACTTCTAGTATAAGCATAATGTGGGAAAAAAGTAAATGTGGGAAAAAAGTTATATGCTAAAATTAATTAGGAAAAAAAAATACATAAACACATACACACGTACATTTTTTTTTGTTTCTCTCTTTCTTTTATACTCTTTTTCAATACATGACGGTCCTGTGAACCCTAGTAAATTGTCACCGAAATTTTTATAGGGTAGCATATTAAGTTTTTTACAGTAATTTTCACTCAACACCTATTGAAAATATGGTCCGATAAATCATTCTGCGTTGCAAAAAAAAAAAAAATAAGCAAGAAAATCAAAGGTAGCTGTGAATGATGTATGTGACAAAGGCCCATTTTATTTTTTTGCGATTTCAGACTTTTCTAGTACTAAAACCCTTAGTTGGTCCGATAGGATATTTTAATCCTTAAAAGAAAAATAATCGAGTGGCATAAAAAAAAGTTTTTGTGAAAATGGCTCATTGCTGTGTGTATCTTTTTCAAAATCTGTGAATGCATATCAAAATGTTTAAAAAACTTAAGAACAGTCTCCTAACACCGTTTTCCTGTAGCTTCAACGTTTAAAGGACCTGCCCTTTTAACCCCATCTGAAAAATACACCCTGTAATGATAGAAGATAAAGATGCATTTATTCGTATAAACATGTGTAACATGATTCATAGATATGCACATATAGATGGAAACGAGTTTAATATTGCTGTTTAGTTATGATTTTAACTTTGAAGTATATTTTTAATATCACAAGTCATACATTTATTATTCCCCTTGCTGTTATGTCGTCGACGTAAAAGACGTCGACAGGGGAATGTAATATTCATTGCGTTATTATGGTCTGAATATTTCAAACGTGACAACCGAGTACAGGGGGTCTACTCCGAAGTAGTTGTTCGGCCGTTTCCTGCTACGAAGTTACTATTTGTCTCGGTTGGTTTCGATCCTACACTCCTACACTCTTTCGAATATTGACTATGGTCCCGACCCAACTGAGCCGATTCAATTTTTTTCGCATTTTTCAATAATATTCGGTTCGGCCATGTGTCGATCCGATCCGAACATTCGCACTTTCACTTCGGAGTAGGCCCCCAGTATTGCTTTGCTGTACTACTATAGAACTCTGGAAATAGATTTCTTAGTGTCGTAAAATGAATTCTTGGTACTTGGTATATGGTGGTTTTTCAATAGCAGTATCTGAAGTTTATTTTAAAATCGATATTGATTCAACCAATTTTAAAATGTCACATCATAACCATTTGTAGAAATTACCTTATAAAAACTTCCTTGCGTCGAGAAGCTAGCTCTGAGAGGCAATTCTCGTAATTTTAAGAACGTTCACAGTCTGATCTCAGTCTCAATCTATCAAAAATATGATTCCAACATTTTTTACAAGTTTTTATTTATTTATTAACAACCAACTTATATTAATAGTTTGCACCACTCATACAAGTTATTTGTCTAGTATGTTTTTGACATTGATTGTCGCTGAGATGAAATTGCGACTAGATTTTGAACGTTTTTAATTACGGGACTTGGCTTTCTGGCCTGTTCCAAAAATATGTAATGAAAGTGTAAACGAACCCTGTTCAGGTAAAATTCTAACGCAATCACTCACTGAAGGGACTTACTAACAAATTCATCTGCAGTGCGATTCTGTAACCATCTCACCGTGAAAACTTAGGCGAAGTGAGCGTGGAGTGAGCTGTCATTCCAACTAATGCTAGGGATTGACACTATTGACAGCTCACTCTAAGATCACTTTCATCTAACTTTTCACGTTGAGATTTTTACAGAATTGATAGGCTGTATTAGGAAAGTTTCAAATTTATATTTGACCATTTTTTCCAATAAGTGAGGAACTCAAACTGAAACTCGAAATCAAAGCAATTATTTCAATTAAACCATTTACAGGCATTTTTGAATTATCAAAGAGTCGGTCAGTTAGTCAGAAAGTTGAAGCTAGTTCTTTCATATAGTCAAATCACTCAATTTACGAGTATAAGTGGATCTACAAATTGACATCCAAAAGTATATTTTCTGTACCTCTTTGTTTACAGTTTTATCAGATAATTTTAGAACAAGACGTATTTCAACTTCGGTTTTCTCCCACGCATATTTTCCCACAAGTCTTTCCCTGCAACGCAGTCTATAATTTCAACTAAACCTTCACAGTAAACAATACCAAAAACCGCACCAACAACAGCGCATTCCTCATTGATCTATTCCTCTACCCTTTCCTCGAACTTAGCGTCACCAAACCTGGCTTCAACATAGTACGACATATCCCGAGAACCATTTCCAAAAATGGCTGCAACAGTGATGTGTAGTGGCATGACGCTACCGTTAGTTAAAGTCAGTGACCAGGCGCACGTGCTCGCGCGCACCTACTAGCTCCGACTTCGATTAAAAACCGACACCGGTATGGTAATGAGGATTTAATTATTTTATAAATGTTTTTGTCTAACTGACATTCTTTATGCTGTGGTGTTATGTTGGAGAAGATATATGAAGAGTGTTATTGGAAAAATATTATTGTAAACGAAGTAAAGCGGAATTATGATTCTTTGGATGCTTGATTAAGTACTCTGTGAATGTCTTTGACCTTCTGTATTATTCATAAGATGCTCTCAGTAAAGCCGTGAGTCACACAATACTATTTTAAGTTTTTTTTCTGTTTTTGTGTGAATATTGTGTGCCTTAACCTGGCTCAAATAGGGAATAACTAATGTAACATAGACTATGAAATTAGGAGTAATATTTTTTTGTATTTACCTTTGGAGGCTTGTAATTAGCAATTTAGTTATATATTACTGCTATATTAAGCCTTCCGAAAACAAAGAAAAAAAAGAAAAAAAAAATGCTTTCTTTCTTTTTAAAGTTCTAAAGCAAAATGATGTAACTTTGTACTTCTTATGTATGCCTATAACCATAGACTATACACTTATAACCTATAACTACCACGCATAGAAATGATAAACTTCTTAATGATTCCGAATTTGAAGAATGAAAATACCAGCAGTAAACAAATGAAACTCATGCAATGCTAAAGATATTAGCAGTCAAACAAAAATAAAAGTGTATCAGACAGTCCGCAATGACGTCATCAGACACAAGTTATAACATTCGACAATAGGGAACTGGTTCTTCTGGTATTCGTTATGAAACTGACAGACCTACTACGTATGCGTTATCTTTAGCTGATGGGTGGTCATTAAGTATCTATGTTAGCGGTTAGGGTCTTAAGTTGGACGCAGACGCCAGCAGATCAAGCTACCCGAAACTGTCAAATTTTCCCAATTAACCTTGACCCTTTATGCTTTCTCGATAAAGTTGAAAATCTACTAAAGAAATTTGACAGATTGTAGTAGCTTGATGTGCTGGCGTCTGTACAATGTCATTAAACATTTCATTTATCTCCATTATTATTATTATTATTATTATTCTCTCTCTCTCTCTCTCTCTCTCTTCATTATCTCTCTCTTTTTTTTTCAAGTTTTTATTCGGCACATAATTATCCAGAAGTGAACTGCTACAGGAATTTTATTTATTATTATTGTGCTATCTAAAATTCCAATTAAAATTAACGGCAAAATAAGTAATCACTATTAACTTGAACAATGCATAATAATATGTAATGATATATTCCCTGAAATAATGTTACTTACAAAAAAAATATTGGGTGAAAATTGCTAACAAAAGCTCCATGCATTTGTTTCAACCAATATTTTTTTTTCTGATATACTCGTACGTAAAAATATAATCATAATCATTATGATTTCCTAGAACAGGTATCATAACTTGTAATACCTATATTATTTACTGTGTTTTACCAATTTTTGTTTTTGAATAATTTTTTTTTCCTAAATACCATTTAACATAGTAGAACACAAATCAATCGACTTTATTTCTCAAATCTTCATCCGCTCATTGAATAAGTAATACCACATCAACCGTCGTTCACGATGTTAGAATCGATTTAGAAAGAGTGCGTTCAACTCGAATACTTAACGAGTAACTCGTTAGCGGCGAGTAGAAATTATGATTCGTATTAAACTAGAAATTATACCTACTTCGTAATTACAGTAATTTATTGCATAACTTGTGCCTGGTTTCTTCGATTCTTTAGATAATTTGCTTCTTGAGAACTTACTCGTACGGACTCGTACGTATTCAATCATGTTTGCACAAATATAGTATTGATAGATGGACCAACGACCTTAAAAAAATGTGTGCGTTAAAGTATAACTTTTGATTGGCAACAGTTCGTGACAAACAAAATACAAATAAAAAAGGGAAAAGGTTTAATGTCGTTTAATATTTCTATCGTTTTGGTTGTTTTGTGTATGTGTGTGTTTTGTTGTTTGTTTTTATTGGTACATACTGGATGCAAAAGGCGGAGAACCGGGTGATGTGGCATAAATTACTTGAGGACTATGTTCTGTGGTGAACTGCAATAAGTTGAGATAATTGTATAGAGGTATGAGGAACAGGGTGTAAAGTTCACTGATACTCTATAGAAAAGGGAGGATCCTCCGACCAAAAGGGTGTTGTCTGACGGGCAACTGCCCAATGAATCATGGCGGGCTGTTGTATTGTATGCTAATTGCGCGGTAAACTCTGCTTGCGAGATGCAGGATTTTGCGTGACGTCAGTATGACACGTTGTTCCCATGTGGCGTTGTAGATACCGCTAAAATTGCACCAAATTTTGTAATCACTTAAAAGTACTGCGCTTTTCAGGTTTCTTTATAGTCATAGACATCCGTATGAAAGTAACAGCCCCTGCACTTGTTACAATATCTTTAAATATACTTTTTTTTAAATAATCAGACTGTGAATTTCTTACTACACTTCCGGGATTTATTAAATCAATAATGCCCGTATACACTACTAAAAGATGACACCTGAATTAATAAAAATGGATGCCCACAGGCTAGGTGGAGTGAATGTCTTCGCAGGGTGGCTGGTAGCAGTTGGATGAGAGTTTCCGAGAATCGAGCTAAAAAGCGTGCGATTGGAGAGGTCTATGTCTAGCAGTGGACTGCTGTAGGCTTATGATGATGATAATCTTAATAAAAGCCTGGATAAAATCGAGCGGTTGGATTTTTAACGCTCGGCTCAGTGGAAACAGGCATAATACTCACTACAGCAGACAAAGGAATAATTTAGTCAAACCAGTAATAATTTCATACTCAAAGGCTCAGATATTACTTTAGGTAAACTTAATTACTTATCAGCGTCAATTGGCAACAACATGACTTGCGCCTTGAAATCCCACGCGCCCTTAATAGAAAATCTCGCTGATAATATTTTAGGCGGCGACAAGACGTGATATCCTTTGATATTTAGATTATAATGCTGGTTCTAAAGGAATTATGTCAGTAGAATAAATCTATATGGGTTTCAAATAGTTTTCAAGCATTGAATTACGACGATATTCCCTATTGAAATATCACGCTAATTTTCTCCTTTGTTTGTGTCGATATAGTAGGGTAGTGTTATATTGTAGATAACTTAGTGTTTTTATATAGCTCCTGCCCACGTGAAGTAACCCTGCCTGCGCTATTACGTTTTTGCTTAGCGTTCTTGCTGAGTATTTCTTTTTTGTTCGGCTTTTGAAGGTCTTAGCGTGTTTTTAAATTGCTTATAACCTTCGTCAAGAATTGGGCTATCAAATGAAAGAAAGATGACTGTAGTTCTAGGGATTAGCACGTTCAAATAAATAAATGAACTCTTGAGCTTTATTATTAGTATAGATCCTACAAAGATGCTAGGATCTTTTAGTGCGTGACCAAAATTGGAGTGAATGCCGCCATGTTTTATTTTCAATATAATTTATGTCAAAATTTCACAAAATGTTTACCATCAACGCCCCCCTGTCAATGCCATTCAGGCGCCAAAAGATCCTTATAGCATTCTAAGTACCTATTTTATCTCTCCTTGTTGACACCGGACATTTTGTGTAGCAATGACGTCATCACCTCGTCTGAATCCGCCGATTGGGTAAACAGACGTACTGCATCATCATCACCATCATCATATTCATTCGCTGAAAGATATCCACAGCTTTCCTCAGCTAGGCTTAGTTTATCTAAGCACGTTGCTATAATTTGTGGCGATGCTTGGGAAAATTAATGAATTACACCCCACATATTTTCTCCTAGGCAACACGAGGTGAGATTATTGCTTTCTCCAGCATTCGACGTATAATGGTGAACCTATCAGCTTTGCCCCACAAACAGTGTCTTCAAACAGTCGTGACCATAAACATTTACCATTTCAGTACGACCATCCATTTTGTGAAATTGGTAACGAATTGAACCATTAGGTTGGTACCGACACCTTACATTAAGATGATTCTTTCACTGCTTATCTCGGGTCACGAAGTCGTGACTTGTGAAATAGAAAATAGGGACGCTTCCTCCACAGAATATTACAGAAGGTTTGGTCTATACAACGAGTGAAAACGCACGCAGATATAGACTAGAAACACTTTACATAATTATAATAATATAGCAACTAGTATAGACAGAGATCGCCGTACGGTGTATGCGCCACAGAGCGCAAAACCGTCATTCTGGCAGCGTCTAGTCGGTAGTACCAATATTATTCGTAGCGCCGAAGTTGCGTTGAGTGCATCATGAATCACCTATAAAGCCATTAGTTTCTATACGTCATTTATGTTGTAGTGTGAGTAAACGGTTACACGCTTGGTTTGTATGGAAAGTGTTGACAATGCCGCCTCTAGCTGCCAACGAGGCATCTCCGTGCTCTGTAATATCATCATCATCTGCCTAGCCTTTTCCCAACTAAGTTGGGGTCGGCTTCCAGTCTAACCGGATGCAGCTGAATACCAGTATTTTACATAGAGCGACTGCCTATCTGACCTCCACAACCCAGTTACTGGGTAATACGATACCCCTTGGTAAGACTGGTTGTCAGACTTTCGGGCTTCTGACTACCCGTAACGACTGTCAAAGATCCACGAATGACAGCCGGGACCAACGGATTAACGTGCTTTCCGGGGCACGGAGGGGTCTCGGTATGTCGAGATGGTCACCCATCCACAGACCTGCCGCGGTAAGCGTAGCTTAACCTGACCGATCGACCTGTACGGCTGTTATTATTTAGCCACGGGCCCCACGTGCTCGCGCGTGCTCTGTAAAATAATATACTTAAATAGGTGCTCTATAATATAATATTTCTACTCAATATTGTGCATGGAGCCGACCTTCTGTAAGTACTTTTCTGTGGTTCCGCCATTTTTTTTTCCTAAAGTTTTAATGAATAGCGGTGCAGTTGCTTGAACGTTTCTCTGATTGTGGATTTAGAGGTTTTGTAAAGTAGACGAAATTAGACGAACACGATTTTGATGGTCGAGTTGATTTTGTGGAAAGATGTAGGTACCTAGTGTTTGTCGATGAACTGATTTTATGAAGATGTTGAGTCAAGCTAAAGAATTTGTAAGACTAGATTCACAGAAGCTAATTATTGTTGATTTAGATGCTAATTATTATGAGCATTAGCTATACCTAATATTCGCATTGAATTTGGATAAAATGACAGGGGAAGGCCAAAGAAACGACTGTGTTAATGATGATATATGGTTAGAAAGGGGGTTGACCACTGGGATGAAGATGAATAGAGAAGTATGGAAGAAAATTAAAACATGTTACGCCGACCCCAAATTAATTGTGACAAGAGCAGGAGAATAGTAAAGTCAAAACTAGCTAACTAACTATGATTTAATTTTCGTATGTAGACGGAGAACGTCATTAGATATACGCAGTTAAATATACTGTCGTATGTTCGTCTCCACCTTGTATACTTATGGCTTAAACGTTTTGACCATCAACTGATCAAAACACTAGCATAATAGTATGACTCCGAATTAATATACAGCAGACTGTGTGAAAGATATGAAAAGTGGTTGACTACCGAGATGATGATTAATAGGGAAGCATGGAAAAAAAAATTCAGTATTAAATTGGTAAAATATTTACATAAAGTCTTAGAAATAACTTACAAAGGTATAATAATGTTAGATGCCTGTACTAGGATAAACCTATATCACACTCCAGGCGGCATGAGCATACTTTGGTAATCGTAGGTAAATTAAATTCTTAACAATATTCAACATTAGAAGTCTTGAAATAATGACAGTAATTTATTCATTCATTATTTTACACCTAATTTACTTAAATACTATTTACCTTAAAGATCAAAATAACAAAAAAAAATATATATTCGTAATTATTTAGTTTGCGTTAAATAGTTTCTTGCACATTATAACCTAGATAAACACACATGATATTATGATTTTGCATCAGCAGAAATTGGTAACTGGGTTAAAGTTAATATTGCACAAAATTAAATCACAAGAGGAAGAAAGAAGATATGTTGCACTGACCCCAGATAAATTAGGATAAAGGCAAGAAAATGGATGAATGAATGGACAACAGACATGACGTATTCAGCATAAAAGCAGGCAAACTTAGTTATTTCAGATGTTTGGATTTTCCTTTCGATCATAAGGTCTCAACTTTATTTGGCCTACCCACTTTGAGATTTTATTTTCTAGAGCCTCCCAATTGTTTTTACTTACCATCTGGCGCGAATCTGAAACAGCTATTACCAAGATTATATTTAAACGTGTAATATTATATAATCGTAAGAGAGGATTATATAATTTTCTCTGGGTGTTCCAACCCAAAAAGTCCCCCCTGAAAGTCTCAAACGCCCACGTTCACAAGTGGGAGTTTTTGATGTCGTGGCGTTGGTGTGGGCGATTTATGTCAATTGTACGACGCCAGCAGGTGAAGCTACCCGAAACTGTCAAATTTTCCCAATCAACCTTGAACCTTAATGCTTTAGCGATAAAGCTGAAAATCTATTAAATAAATTTGACAGATTGTAGTAGCTTGATGTGCTGGCGTCTGTACATAAAATTAAGTCAAAGAATAAAGAAAAAAGGTGGATACAATCCAAAATTATATATTATTGAAACGAAGTTCCTTATCGCGCGTTGCGAAAGGGGGCTAGACGGAAAAAATCAAGACCAAAAGTTGGAACGCCACTTTTTGCTATAGTTGTAAGCCGTGCGGCGTGCGCGTGTTTCCCTGTCTCTCTCTCTCTCTCTTATAGAAAGCAAGCCAGTTTTTTTTGTCTGTTTTTTTATTTGTTAATAATAAAAAAATATTACTGTAACTTACAAAAAAAAAAAATTATTACAATTCCTTCACTAATTAATCGAAAGGAACTTCGTTCCGGGTGTCCCTTGACACCTCTCAAGTTTTTAATTTTTTAAACATACTCAAAAAATAACAGTCGAATAATTAAAAACCTCCTTTTTATTATTTAAAATGCAGCAACAGATCCGGGAAAAATACCCATCATTGGTTTTTACGCTTTATAAACTAACTACCCTACTGTTTTAAACGCAGTAAACGTCTTCAACTCTTTAGCCGACCCGCCTATTTTACAACAGCAGCACCTAATTCCGTATTCCGGCTCGCTCTTAACGGTCTCGCCGTTGCAAATTGCCTTCGACGACTGGCGATGATTATGAAATCGGTTTTTACCCGGATCCACGTTTCTTTACTGAGAAATATAAGAATGGGGCCAATTAGGTAAAGAGATTGATTACCTTCGTGGAGGCTTGCTTTGACGAGTGAGCTCAATCCATTTTGAATGTACGGACTGTGGACCCTTGATTTTGTAGGAACTTAACAGGCAGAGCAATTATGCTAAGTTGTATGTTTTCGTCTAAGCATAGCGGTGCAGGGTCTCCTCTTTTGGAGCTGACAAAGTTCACAGCCGCTCTAAAATTGCTATTCAGATCATTTCGAACTACTAACTAGCCTGTATTGTCCTACTGTAGGACAAAGGCCTCCCTCTCCCTCTTCCACACAATTCTGTCTATTGCTAGCCAGCCAGTACTTTCGGTAGGAGTCAAACTCGTCCCGCCATCTTAGTCTCGACCTGCCGCGATGGCGTCATCATCATTCCGAATGTTTTTTTTTTTAATATTTAAAACAGTAGAGAAGTATTCACAATCGACCTGTCTTTATTATTGCGACACAACTTATCATTTAAACCTCCAGTAGTTTCAATGCTACCCACGCTGCTAAGGAGGATAATTGGGTAACCAGTCTTAACTTTCTTCTTCCGATTGGTCTCATTAGTTGGGTTGCCATCAGGTAACTAACAGCGGGCGTGGCGTCTAATTGTGACTGTAGTATCTACATTATGTTACTTAATATATTACGGTCAGAAGTGTTTTGTGGTCACCAATAAAATATAATAATAAAAAATAATCTGCTGTTTCAAAGAACACTTACGCGGTCAAAACGTATAGAACAACAAATTTTTTTTTTTTTACCGACGACAAATTTCTAAGCTAGGTCTAAAATCATAAGCTGAATTCATAGTTTCCCAGAGGTGGGACTCACCAATGTTGATGAGGTGGATGCGACTGCACGCTAGCGGCCCCTCATACTTATAATAATAGGTACTATAATATTTTATGTGTTTTGATTATCTATTTATTTGTTTCTGTTTAAATTATATTTGATTATTATTATCATTTGACTTAATTATTCTTTTATACATGTTTTGACATTCTCGATAAATTTTTATAATTTTTGTATTTTTTTAATTTAAGTATATTCATCTTTGTTTTTATGTAATATTATGGATTTTTATTATCTGAAATAAATAAATTGAATTGAATTGAATAGTTACATTTAGCGCACTGGTTTAATTCTTTTCCTATATGAATAAGTTGGTTTGAGTTGATCGTGCACCGTAAAGTTTGTAAAGCGTAGTTCGACAGTACACTTTTTTTTTGCATCGTGGATTCTTTCAAACTGGCACAAAATGACACATTCAACAACACCCAGACTGAACACTACGGGGAGCCACAGACGAGAATCAGAAATGCCGAGACGCAGAAATGCCTCTATCTATCTATGGTCAGAAATAAATGACCCACATCCTATTTCAACGACTTCTTTATCCCAGACATTTTTTTAGGGCTCTGTATCCAAAAGTTGCCAACGGAGCCTTATTACTAAGGCTCTGCTATCCGTCCGTCCTTCCGTAGACACTTGAAATGTTCACATAGTGTGTTATTTATAGGTAAGGCATATATAACAACAAATAATAAAAATAAATTAAAGAGAATCCCCCTTTAATTTACCCCCCACAGCCCGCGGGCTGTATGTCATGAACTGAATGTTTAAATGAATTTTTTTTCACCGTACAAGAATCTTGTTTTTTTTACTAAAGTATTTTGTATTAGTATGTAGTGCTAATTTATTGTACAGTGGTACGAAACCCACCGTGTGTTCCGACTTTTTGTTTACCCTTTACTGTCCCACAGCTGGGCAAAGGCTTCTTCCAAGTCCTTAGCTGCTTTTTTAACCGACTTCTAAAAAAGGAGGAGGTTCTCAATTCGGATGTTTGTATATATATTTTTTTTTATGTATGTTCGCGCACAACTCCGTCTCTTTCCAACCGATTTGAATATTTCTTTTTTTATTGGAAAGGGTATACTTCCCAAATGGTCCCTTAGAAATTTCATCAAAAACGGTTCAGTAGTTTGGTTTTTAAACCAAAATTACTGGTAAAAATTACAACTTAAAAGTGAAAAATAAAAACTTATTTGCAATAAAAAAACAACCGACTTCCAAAAACGACACTACAAAGTGAAAAATAACTTTAATTTCGGAAGTCGGTGGCAAACAACGAAAAAACGAACCCAACGACACCGACTTCCGAAATTAAAGTTATTTTTCACTTTGTAGTGTCGTTTTTTTTTACTACAATTCATTCATTTGTTGACAAGAATGAAATTGCCAAGTTGAGATATTGCTACAGACAAGTCAATAATTTCGTCATTGTCTGGCTTCTGTTGACGTTGACGTCAAGCATCGCAAATTGGGCGCCCCGCCACCGTCGCCTGCGCTGTTACAAAATCAACTGGTATTTACCCGGATCCATTTTTATTTTCGTAATCTTTAACGCAATACAAAGTTATTAAAAAGTCCTCAGTGTCAGCTGTTGCTTATCTTAAGTGGTTTAAGATAATTTTGTGCCAGAATGAGTTGTTTATCTTAAATCAATTTAGATTACTTTTTATTGTAGTGTCTGTAAAGGTCGCCCAGGTTATTTTTATAAAGGCTCACCGAGAAAATAAAATCAATTCTCGTATTTAAGCGTCATCAATGTCAAAAATGTACAGAAATTAGAGGTATTATTGACAGATTGAGACTGAGATCAGACTGTGAACGTTATTAAAATTACGAGATTTGCCCCTCAGGTTTTTTTGTTTGAAACTTTGTGACTGACAATTAAAAGTAGGTAAGCAATTAGAGCAGTGGTGTCCCAGATGGTAACGGCCGCGACTTAAATGTAGTGGGTCGTGGGTTCAAACCCAAGCAGGCACTTTACTTTGTGTAAATTATTTAATCACCACTGCTCTAAAAACGGTGAAAGTCAACATCGTGAGGAAACCGGCATGTGCTAGAACCAAAAATATGAAGGCATGTGACAGCCGCCAACCTACACTGGGTTCACGTGGTGGATTATGCTTTACTCCCTCTCACAGAGAGCAGCATCCTAATGGCGTAACACACAATCAATCGGAATCAGAATCATTTTGAAGCAAATTGCTAATCCATTGCTTCATAAGTTCGAAAAATTTGTCTGCTCAACACGTAAATAACGCAATGAATGTTGTTGAACTGTCAAAATGAAACCGATTCCGATTGATCGTGTGTTACGCAATTAGGGTGCGGGCCTGTGTCCCAGCAGGCAGTAGGAACATTATATGTAGGCGGATTATGCTGAACCAATTTAACAAATCCACTGGGTCAAATTGGATTAAATATCATATTACACCATATAAATGTAAATGAGACAATAATGTATATAATCCGATTTTTATATTAGTAGAAATATTTCAGAAATCCTTGTTTATTAATGTACGACGTCAATTATGTGATACAAATTGTAATAGGAAAACACGAACTTACATAATAATATGAACCAGTTGATCTAGCCTGTGTGTCTACCCTCTGATAAATTCCATTTAATCTAGGTATCTATCGTGTATCATCATCTGCCTAGCCTTTTCCCAACTACGTTGGGGTCGGCTTCCAGGCTAACCGAATGCAGCTGAATACCAGTATTTTACATGGAGCGACTGCCTATCTGAACTCCACGACCCAGTTACTGGGTAATACGATACCCCTTGGTAAGCCTGGTTGACAAACTTTCAGGCTTCTGACGACCCTTAACGGCTGTCAAAGATCCACGAATGACAGCTCCTCCCCTATCGGGCAAATATTTTGATACAAAAATCTAGACGATGTATTCTGTAATTATCTCGTTTAGTCCACGCTCGGCCCCTCGACCCCCAATCAATAATGTTTCCACTGGACCCCTAACTATAGTTTATTCTCGACTGACGTGAGCTTGAAGAGAGAGTCAATAGTGTTAATCTCTAGCATCAGATGGAATAACAGCTCGCTTCACCTAAGTTTTGACATTGAGATTATTACAGAATAGCACTACATGTTTCATACCTATTAAGTGATTGACTGGTACCTATTCTTTCATTTTTTGTAGAGTCATTGGCCGCAATTAGTGAATTCACTGGAAAAATCAGTTTTTTTTTGTGTAAACTTTACAGACGTGTTGGTATCGATATCGAAACCGGAAAAAACATATTTTCTCAACTCATATTAATTTCAAATCGTGTCGTCCAGTGGTCGTTGTATAGCGTCGTATTTTACAAGCTTTTATCTAACTTGCGATTTATGTACCTATGTATTATGTATGTAACTATGTTGGTTCGGGAGGACTCTTACAACTCAATTTTGAAGCAGATATCTTCAACCGATTGAGATGATTTTTCTAAATTTTATCGTGTTTAGATATGGATATCCATCATGTCTGCGAATCGCTAGCTAATTTAATTTGATTCTGGTATTGTTTATGGCAAAATGGACCCGTTCTTGACTTCGATGATCCACCTGGTGGAAAGCGATGAATGAGGTCTATGATGGCACGAGCAAACCTAGCACCCTAATTGTAACACACTAATTATAAATCACAATCTGAATGATTTTGAAGGATATTGCGAATCCATTGCTTCATATGTGCGAAAAATTTGTCTGCTAAACAACGTAATATACGCAATGATCGTTGTTGAAGTGTCAAAGTGAAAGTATGTTACGTAATTACCCCGCAGAAGATGCCTATTCACTCGTGCCATAGAATAATTAGTGTCCGACCGAAGGTGCAATTCTGGCCGAAGCCGAAGCCGAAGCCGATTAATCGGTATTCACCAAAACCTTCGGCCGAAGCCGAAGCCGAAGGTGTCATTGACCTTGAGAAATACGATAGTTACTTTGATCTAAGAATATACTAGATACATATTGTGAGAGCTTTAGAGATTTAGCCCAATAACGAGCCGAGTGACCAACATATACAAGTAGGTAATAAAATATTGTCTAAAATAAAAGTTTCAAATATACAATGTTAATTAAATATTTATTTACTTAAAGTAATTTTAACAAAAATAATCAAATAATCAGTCACATTTTTTTAATTATCAGACGAACAAAATATTTCTATAAAATAATTGAGCAAAGTTTAACGCTTTTTCAATAACTATCTATTTTTTACATATAATTTTTTGGAATTTTTGAGAAAATTAAATACTTATAAGTAATTTCTTAGGATAATTAAGTTAAACATTTTTGGTAACAATTGGAGAAAATAAAAACTTAACAAGTGAGGCACCTTATTAATAAAAAATAAACTCACTTTTTTCGACTAGTCTTAATTAAAAATAGCTCTTTAACTTAATTATATGGCGAAGCAGTCATTTATCAAAATTATCAATAATATACCTATTTGGGAAAACTAAACTAATAAAAACTTACTTACAATTAAAATAAAATATGAATATTTTTGTTCACTATTTGGAAAAAACCTTAGGTAGTAGACAAATATGAAATATTTAAAAACAAAACACTTATTAGAATTTTAAGACGCGCTCTCAAACTTGTTTTGACTCGTTTAGTTTACTAACTGCGATTCGTTTGGTCCGGTGCGGCGGCGCGGCGAAACTCTGCTGCTCTGCACACTCTCCGTCTCGCTCTAGCATCGTTCAGTAAATTTCAAATTTTGACAACTAGCAAACCTTCGGCTTCGGCCAAACCTTCGGCAAATTTTTGGCCGAAGCCGAAGATTTGGCCTAAGGTGCTTTTTTGGCCGAAGGTGGCCGAAGCCGAAGCCGAAGCCGAAGCTTCGGTCGGACACTAAGAATAATTAATAGTAGGTAGGTACTAACGCGGCTTTGAAGGCTGACGTGTGAAAAATATGTTGTTGAGATTTCCCAAATACACGCGCTACTCAAATATTAAGTACCTAGGACACGTCAATAATATGAATGTAATATCTTGTACGTTTTTCTTTAGGCCACCAGATTGCTGTCTATATTTTAGGCCTTTGTGTTTCAGGAAAACCGAAATAATTTCGGAAAATCTCCTAGAGAAACGATGTTTCTTTTCATATTATTCTCGTAAGAAACTTTATTACCTGTGTATATTACTTGTTATTTACTTGACAGACTAGCGTTATTATTAGTTTTCGGTAATCCGCCCAATTTATGGTGACAATATTTACACCAAAAACATTAATGGTTTTTTATTTGAATACAGAGTAGGTACTTTATTTGCGGCTCGGTCGATCAGGTTAATCTACTTGTTGGTTCGTGGATGTGTGACCATCTTTATATACCCAGATCATTCCGTGCCTCGGAAAACACGTAAAGCCCTTAGTCTTGGCTGTTATTCGTGGATCTTGACAGTCGTTACGGGTAGTCAGAAGCCCGAAAGTCTGACAACCAGTCTTAGCAAGCGGTGTCGTATTACCCAGTAACTGGGTTGCTGAGGTCAGATAGTCTTGGCTGTTATTCGTGGATCTTGACAGTCGTTACGGGCCGTCAGAAGCACGAAAGTCTGACAAACAGTCTTAGCAAGCGGTATCGTATTACCCAGTAACTGGGTTGCTGAGGTCAGATAGGCAGGCGTTCCATGTAAAATGCTGCTATTCAGCTGCATCCGGCCCCTAAGCCTTTTCCATATGCCTTTTGCAAGCTATGTCTGTTACTCCGGTTCTTTTGCGGATGACTTTATTCCTGAGGGGCAATTCTCGTAATTTTAAGAACGTTCACAGTCTGATCTCAGTCTGTCATTTGTCAAAAATACCTCTAATTCCCCTATATTTTTGACAAGGTTTTGACATTTGTTTGTCGCCGAGATGAGACTGCGACTAGATTTTAAACGTTTTAAATTACGAGAATTGGCCTTCTGATTTTATCCATCAAAGAAACTTTGAGCATAGCCCGCTCCTAACGCACTGAGTGACCTTGAATTTTTGGACTAGCCCGACTGTCAGTATCGACGCGACGTTTCGGCACCGTATGTCATAACAGGCCGGACGCACTGGCACGCACGTGTTAGATTAGTTAGTATAAACTATAAGTATATGTACCTATATATTACCCAAATAACAAGCTTGAATATCAGAATGGTTACTAGTTAGTTATTTACTGTGTATGAAGGTTATTACTGAATATGGTTTGTAGGGGAAGGGTTTTATGAAGTAAAGCACAGATAGACAAAGCTAAGCATTTATTTTAATTTAGGCTTGTCAGTAATTAATCAGAAAACTAGTCGTCCGTTCGTAAAACTAGGTCATCATGGAGAAGAAGGACAAGAAACTCCATGGAAGCAGTATTAAAGTATTCTATCAATACATTTCTTATGTTGTCATAAATTATCGTTATCTTTAAAAATAATTAATTCTATCTCTTGTACAACGGTCCAAGAGAATTCAAATAATAGCAACATAATAACAATAGCTAGGAATATTGGCCATAATATAACTTACAGAACAAAATAATCATAATAAGCAATAATTAAGGTATAATATCAAATTACTTAACTTACGTGACAACTGGTCGATCTATTCCACATAATAACGGCACTAGAACTAACCAACTGAACATCTGCCAAGCAACTGAACCGATAACGTCGTTACAATCCTTTTTATACACTACCAACGTCTTTTACGTCAAACATCTACCTCCATTTTGAAACAATCACAGATTATCATATATTTTAGCTTAATATCTTCTAACACAGGTAATAACAAACAAATCTTATGTAGTAGAACAGTTTTAAAACATTATAAGGTAATTAATCAATTTAATAGGGGTTGATTACTAATTCTTAGATATCATCAAAAAGTATATCAACATCAACTGACAGTATTGTGCCAATCGTTTGAAACAACCTATTATATTAAAATGGCAATATAAAACCTAAGACTTACTACAAGTATATTCAAATATTACTTAATCATTTATAGCAATAACATTTAAGTGTTTTTTACAAGTTAAGACTGTTGTTTTTTGTAAACACAATATCTAGTCAAATTAAGTACTTCTACGTTGGTCCCAAGCTTCTTAAATGTGACAGATGCCATTATCCAACAAACAATATTCTAATATTATAATTATATCAAAATGAAATATCTAACACACGCTTTAGATATACATACAATTAAGTATAAGGGGAAAAAATATATTATGTATGCGGTAAACTAGACTTTAAATAAAGTATCGTACCTCCTGTGAATAAAATTAAGCAACCAATAACTCCAGTTTTTCATAATGAGGTACGAAATCCGAAGAATTAATTAAAAAGAAAACTCGATAAAAATGTAACCCGATTTTTTTTAATAAGGATAGAGGAGGAAGATGAGGTAGGTTTTTTTTAAAAAAATAGTCCGGTGTTGTTTCCATTTTTAACAGCGTCTTTCTTAAGAATTCACTTAGAATACTTAGCAAAATTTTGTGCTTCATTATAACGAAAACTGTACCAAAAATATTCTTACGTTTTCTAATAAACAGGAAATATTAAGTACAAAGATAAAAAACATGTAGGTAGAATTTTGATCTTATAAATGTTTTCTTTAAGGGCCAATTCACACCGGAACAGCAGCGGCCGGCAGCGGCACGGCGAGCACTTTCAGTGTGAAATAATATTAAACATAAAAAAAAATATCTACATAATTATAAGACCAGTAACGCTTGAAAAGGCCGCGCGAGCGCGCCCGTCTGCCCATGGCCGCTAGCGGTGACACGAACATCATATGACGCATGTTGGCGTCGCTGCCGACCGCTACAGCTTCTACCCTTCCGGTATGAATCGCCCCTAACGGCTTCTTATAGTTTAGTCACCATAGCTAGTCGGCTAATCATCGTTCGTGGTGCTTGTTCCGACACATCATCTCGAGAAGTTCCTCAAGGAAGAGTTCTGCCCGAAGGGTGTTGTGTACCGCCAGTTTCGTGGCTGGCTACATGACACCAGTCAGCGAAACACGCCGCAGACACTTCGTGTGCGTTAGTTAATTTTTAGTGGAATTATAATGTTGTATGTATTTATAGTATTATTAAGTTATATTAATAATCTATTGTATGTGTTTATATGGGCCTTGATGCATGAAATATGGATAAATAAATAAATAACAAAAATAATCGACCAGATCCCACGACTCATAGTTCCAAAATGCTCTTACATACCTACTCGTATGTATTAGTATTTCCAGTGTTTTTATTTATTGACGTGTTGTCGCCTCCACATTGTATAAATAGATACCTACTTACCTGTGAGACTGACAGCCAAATGGAGTGTTTCAAGTAGAAAAAGCATTTTAGCAAAAAAAAACAGTATTATAATACCTTCAATTCTAAGTGTTGACATTTCTCAGACAGCGTCACTTCGACACTACTCGTCTTATTTTTGGCACATGTACTTACACCTACGCCCTAAAACATTGACACATGTTGTCAGAACTTTCTAATCAGCCAGACAAAGAGCAATAAATATAATTAATAGAAAACAACTGAGAATCGCATTGCAATTAGAGAAAGTATGAAACGTCGTGTGGGTCACGATTCACGTTAGCCGCAAACTGTGATGACATGGGAATAGATAGAATTAAATGTCTAGTTTGGCTGTGTGGCTTATGACCGATTCCTATAATTTACGGACCGTTATCGTTTAAAATTAAGACTTGTATCTTTACCAATAATGAGGGGCTCGTTCGTGGCTAAATAATAACAGCCGCACAGGTTGATCGATCAGGTTAAGCTACGCTTGCCACGGTCGGTCCGTGGATGGGTGACCATCTTTACATAATGAGACCCATCCGTGTCTCAGAAAGCACATTAAACCGTTGGTCCCGGCTGTCATTCTTGGGTCTTTGACCATCGTTACGGGTCATCAGAAGCCCGAAAGTTTGACAACTAGTCGTATCGTATTACCCTGTAACTGGGTTGCGGAGGTCAGAGAGGCAGTCGCTCCATGTAAAATACTGGTATTCAGCTGCATCCGGTTAAACTGGAAGCCGACCCCAACATAGTTGGGGAAAGGCTAGGCAGATGGTAAAGTATGAGGTTGAGGTTATAGTCCGAATAGTGTGCTCATTAAATCGTGAAAGTAAAAAATATACAAGGTAGAGGCGACAATACAACAATAAATAAATTAAGTTCGATGAAACATGGTAGCCCGCAGGTTTGCGCTTTGTAGTAAGGTTGTTAAAGAATGTCCAGCCATATCCAGCTGCGCGTATCTGTGTTGAACGGAGACTTGTTTACTTTTGTATTTATTTACTTTTTATTTATTTTTTATCCACCCACAAAACGATGATTAGTACAAATGTCTAGTTTTTGTAATACGCTCAACAATATCGACTTGTGTTAGTTTTAATACTCTCATGTAAGTGAATTTTGTATTCCTATGACAATACAGACAGCTGTGCTGCTGTATTGTCATAGCGAGCGATAGCACTAGGAAGTGGTGAAAGGCGGGCGTTTTTCGGGGACTGTCTTTTGTAATTTTGACATTCGAAAAGTGCTGATTCTCAGCCTATTTTGAATAAATGACTTTTGATTTTGAATAAAGTTATCTCAAACCTTATAATTATATTATTATTAAATCATTTCAAACTAAATTATTAATTCAAATTTTACCTACAACTACCATTACAGATCAGCGATCCAATGCGATAGCGAGGCCTTACTTGCTAAATCCTTAATCTACATCCTATTAAATCACATACAATATCCTAAATCTAAAAGGTTTAAACATTTAAGATTTAGGATTATAAGTTTACTAATCTTATAACTTACCAAAAAAGTGTAATCAAACAAAAAAAAAGGTCTAAAGCGCATTTGCAGACAACCAACAGATGCTTGAATGACGATTAGTGAAAGTATACAATCAAGTCGGTATGGGTCAAGTCGTGCCATTGGCGGTTAAGTAACACCCTTGCCGGACAGTAATTGGATGGGTTGGCGGCATGAATGAAGATGACCTTTGATGTTAATGTGTGCTCATCATGAGTGATTGCTTGACGTTTAGGGAATAGCTTACTTCTTGTTTCAATCTTGAAGATAGATTAGCAGATTTTATGATGGGCTACATAATTTTATTCTGCATGTTTTGCAGTCATGTTTGATATATTCAGGATGACAACCAGTCGGTTATCTTTTAAAGTGCGTAGCATCCCAGCGCCGATTTGCTGGATTCGTTTTCGCGTCTAGCGATCAAATATTTCTCCTGACAGTTCATTTTGTTTATATGTATGTATGTATCTATCTATTAGTATTTATTCTTGTATTCTAAAGTAATTTCCTAGCTATTTATCCCGTATGTTGCACCTGCCATGTTTTGTCTCGGCATTACCCTAAGATTGACTGGTAGTAAATGCCTCGGGCATTAAGTCCGCCTTTGTACACACGGCTACACATCAAGCTATGCAAAACCAGTATTGGCTGACCGTTCATTGTTAGAAAATATCATACAAAGTGAGGCCAAGACAAACTGGTTTTGTATAGCTTGACTTGTAGCCGTGTGTACAGTATTTTTTTTTACTTGTGCATAAAGTTTTAATAAATAAATATTAGTAAAAAAGGATATTTTTAGCATTATCCGCTGACAAGAATGACAGCATGATAAGAAACTGAGCCTTGGAGGTACAGTCGACTGCCGTGGTAACACTTTGACTTTAAGCTGGTCTGGCGTAGTACCCAGTTTCAATGGAATAAAAGACCAGCTTATACTGGTTGTTACTAGAATCGTGCGGTCTACTGTAAGTCGAATTTTAAATTTGGTGCCAATACTAAATGTGCTCTGCGTTCGTTCATTAGGTCGTCTTTTCGTGTAAATCTAACTTAATTTTGGATGGACGAACCAAATTAAATTGAAGTGCATTATTTTAATTCCTTATGTATAGCGTAATCAGCCTATAGCATTCCCACTGCTGGGACACAGGCCTCCTGTCTATGAGAGGGAGTAGGCCGTACCTAATCCACCACACGGGCCCAGTGCGGGTTGGTAGATGTCACATGTCTTCGAATTGTTTGTTCTAAAACATGCCGGTTTCCACACGATGTTTTCCTTCACCGTTTTGAGAGCAGTGGTGATGAAATAATTTACACAAAGTAAAGCGCCTGTCTGGGTTCGAACCAATGACCTAACTTACCACTACTGCCCTCCATAAGCCATAAGCTTATTTTGCTGCATTTCTGTGAAAACAGGATACTATAAGAATGTCTTCTGTGCGTTCTTAGATGTATGTCTTATTTAATAGTTAGAAAGTTGTGAGCACAAGTGCCATCGGTCGGCATTAGGCTACTGACCTGTCCTTATAAAATACTGGAAAACAACTGTGGATGTAAGTATTGTATAAGATTTACAATCAGAGAAATTATTTATCAAATATATCGATACCGGAAATTTCAATTGTCGTAAAGGACAAAACACGACTTTTCAGTAGAACCAAAAAACAAAAAATAAAACGATCTTTTGAGCTGAAAAGCTGTTGAAAACCCAGGTCGTAAAGGGCTTCTTTTTAAGATAGAAATATTTCAAATATGCCAATCGATAGAGCTCGCGACGCTGATTCCAAATATGTATATAACTCATTTTCGGCAAAATGTCCTTTACGACAATTGAAATTTCCGGTATCGATATATTTATCAAATTGACACACTACGCCAATTTGCCGTGTTATCCATTTCATGCAGTTGTGTTAAACAATGACAGTTGTGATTCGAACATACGAACATTTGAAGTTGATAGTCAATTTCATAAACCATTAATTTCCTTCCTTCCACATAATATAACTGAAGAATTATGAACGCAACCTTGTGTCATGTTGACGAACGAGACGCTACCTAAGCGTATTTTATCTGTCTCCTGTCTGCTAATGATAAATGATTTTATTTTTGTGTTTTGTGCTGATTTCGTGGTTACAGGTTGCGCGTCGATGTCCCTGCCACCCGGTATAGTCAATCCACTCACACACATAAGTTTTCATCACTAACACTCACAACAACATTTTTTTAACTGGCGAAATGTTGGTTTTCTACAGGTGCACGTCTCTCTAATCCTTCGGGAAATACAGGCCTTATGTTTATGTTTACGTAATAATTTCCCTGTTTTTACATATATCTCCCTCGGATATTTACATACGTAATGTATGTATAGAGCGCAACGGTTACGACTATTATTGTGTGGCCTTTGTAATATTTATAAAAATAATAGTAAAGTAATACATTTACAAACTTCTAAATACTTAGTAGTACCAAGTTCTTAACAGATTGGCTTAAATACTAATATAATAGCTAGTTTAATTTATACGTTTTTAGTTACCTATGAAAGGTGCGTTGGTATTGACATTATAACTTGTGTCGACCTGCCTGAGCTAGGCTAGTAAAAACCTGTGTTTCAGGCCATCCCCATACTAAGCGATCAGCTGATTATTTGTCTATAGTCAGTTATTTTTTTTAAATAATAATATCCTACTTATAGTAGGTACTAAATACAAATAAAAGTAATGTTCGTGTATAGGTTGTTGTTTATGTTGAGGACAAATACGCGACCTTATGGTGATGTGCTCCAGAAAGGTCGCGTGTGTAGTACTCGCGATCAGCGTGCATGTATTACCAGACGTATGAACGTAAACGAGTCAAAAGGAGTACGTGAGGATCGTAGCAGGTGGCGTTCTTTAGTTTCTGCCTACCCCTGTGGGAAGAAGGCGTGAATTTATGTATGTGTGTATATAATGTTAAGAATCTATTATTCTTCGATCAATAATAGTACTAGATTAAGGATCAGGAACAAAAATCTGTAGCTCAAGTGGCCACGTTTGCACACACGTAAACATCTACATTTCTTAGAAAAAAGTTTAATAATATTAACAACTTCAGTTTATTATAAACCTTAATGCTTAAACATAAAGTTTAATTACCATTGCAAAATATATTTAAAATGTCGCTTGAAAATAAAATCATTCTATTTTTAAATTTTCAGTCATTTATTCTAAAATGAAACTTAAAGTCTAAGTGATAAGGTTAAAAACATACTAATTTGAAATAAGACCACAAGAGTATTTGTGGTCTTATTTTTCGGGTCGTTTTTGAAGTGCTTATCGGGAATCTAGTACTATTATTGATCAAAGCTATTATTATTAAAATTTGTGTTTTTTGTGCATACATTTTTATTTTTTAAATTTATTTTTTTAGGTTGATGACATTTCAACCACCAACCAACCAACCAACAACCAACCCAACCATCAACCTTCATTCATGTATAAACGACAATGTACCGTTACCGACAAACATAATAAGCATTAATTATTCAGTGATGCGGAAGCGACAAATGAAAATTACTTTGAATTCACTGAGTTCAATTCAGTTGCTAGAGAAGCCGCAATGGCGGTGCAGCACTCGGGGTGCAGGTAATGTATTTATCTCCTACGTGCATTTCAACTCTAGTGTGCTTAAAAGCAGGGAATTTTAAGGTAATTCGCATTCCGTAACACGTTGAATAATAATGAATTGTTTTATAATGTGTATGTTGAAGAGGACATTGATAACAAACAACATGAAAATTGGTGTGATAATAAATTGTAGATATAATTTACTATCACACCAATTTTCATGTTGTTTGTTAGGTTAGGTTAGCTCAGTGAGTTTATTAAAGTAGTTTTTAGTCAGAATTTACAGCGCAAAACAGCGAGGGTAATCAAGCTCTGTGATTTCCAGGAAATAACTTAATTATCTGAGCAAATTGAAGAACCTAGCTGGAAATAAATATAAGAAAGTACGATACAGACAAAGGGATAATCTTTTTTCTTTCTTTTTATCTTTATGTCTGTAAATAAATACTTTTATAGCCTTATATGACCTAAATCCGCACTTAAGTCACACTTTACTGTGACTTAAGTAGTCCATTTTTACACAGAATAGCGACTGCGAGGTTATGTCACACGATATATTAAATAGTACACGAGACGTGTGACAAAAGATGCACGGCGACAGAAACTCGAATCGTTGTCCTTCGTCGAATTTTTGTCAACATTTAGCGACACGCTTGTAGGTAGGTACCATTTAATACCGACAGAGCACCAACATCTAATCCAGCTCTTGATAACATTTGAGGTTTATATGAATCGAGAAGGCTTGATTTAGAAGTGGAAATCACAGTCAATGACTGAGATTAGGCCATCAGAGAATTTCATGCCATATTTGCTTTGATACGAGAACCATTGAAATATGAATGTTGAAATACACACCTTTCAAATCATGACAGACTGTTCTTGCAAAGGCTGGTCGAGAATACGGTCGAATCAAGAAGGCTTTGTTGTCATCTGCAGCTGAGATATAGCCGCAGACTAGACAACCACAAGCTTCGAGTCCAAACTTTTAAATAATATTCTATGAATTATCTTGACCCGACTTTACCAACGAGTGACTCGAGTTTTGGCTGTTGCTAAATGTATGCGTGTACAGGGTGCGCGACTTAGTGATAGGAAATTAATAGAAAAAATACGATTGCTAATTGTTGCAGCGATTGGTGGTCGCTCGCATCGAAACAAGTACTACAAGAAGGCGCGGACAAAAATGAGGATTTCATAGAAGATCGGTGCCGTCATGTTATAACGGCCATCATGAAAATCTGTAATTTTTACCAGTATTTGACACTAGCTTTGGTTTCCTGAGAAAGCAGCAAACGGTCACACAATAAATACATAATCAGCCTATAATGTTCCCACTGCTGGGACACAGGTCTCCTCTCTGCGAGAAGGAGTGGGCTAATAATCTACCACGCGGGCCCAGTGCGGGTTGGTAGATGTCAAATGTCTAAACTAATATTTATCTTCTGTCCTTTTCTTTGAAATAGAAATAAAAAGATTCACTGAACTTAAATTTAGTTTAGTTTGTGAACAAAGGAATCGGCGCCATTGACAATATAAATTAATCCGTGATGCGCCCAAGAATTTCATTTTATTTCATTCCACATGCTGCTCCTCGCTTTGAACATTAAAGACCATCACAAACTGTCACGAATGGTCACGTGATAACATGAAATTTGACAACGGATACTAATTCTCTCAGTATAATTTAATAGCAATTAAATTGTTATTATAGTCCATCAATAATTGTGTTTAGACGAAAATCACTAAATTATTACAAGGAGTATTATTACATACGTCGGTTATGGATGTGTGACCTTTGGAAAATGATTAGCTGTGCGAGAATGAGGTACTCTGAGAACTGTGAAGGCCTACCTATTAAAATTTTATAGATTGTAATCAAATATTGCCCAATTATTTACCTGCCGATCTATTCTGTAAAGATCTCAACGTGAGAACTTATGTGAAGTGAGCTTTAAGTGAGCTGTCAATAGTATCAATCCCTAGCATCAGGGGCATGACAGCTGCTCACTTCAACTAAATTCTCACGGTGAGATTATTACAGAATAGACCGCCTGTTGTCTGTGATACAATGTTTTTTTTTATTAGTACAGGCAACGAGTCCAACGACACACTTTTCCCCTGTAATTTAATTTTTTGTACTTGGAAAATTGTTTTTGTGAACCATAAATGTGTTTTACCGGTTTTACTCTTTTTTGGCCTTTGGCCTTTTTGGCCCTTTTTTGAAATCTGAAAGTGGTTTCCTGACCAAGGGGCTCCTATCTGAAACTTTTTAAATATATAATTATTTTCGGGGTTCTCTCCTCATGCCGCACCTACTCAGTTATCACCTTTTCGCCCTGAATATGCTTGCTCAAAAACTCTCTCTGGGTTCCCTTACCAATAATATAGGTCAGTGAGTTTTCCCCATTACTTAACCTGGGTATTTTTTTCTTTTTACTTCATTATTTACTAAATTTATTCCGAAATGTACAATACATTCATATTTAACTTAGATAAAGCCGGTCTATTCTGTAAAAATTTCACCTTGAAAACTCAGATGAAGTGAGTTTGAAAGGAACTGTCATTTCACCGATGCTAGGGATTGACACTATTGATTAAACATCAAACTTACTTCACATAAGTTTTTGGGTGAGATTTTTACAGATTAGTACATTGCACGCCTGCGAAGCAAGGGCAAGTCGCTAGTTTATTTATAACTAAAACATTGTCAACAAACAAAATCTTATCTCTAACACAAATGAGTGAAACGATTTTCGAATTAATAACGAATTTGATAGTGGATTAAAAGCTTTAATTTACCAACGTCATGTATTTTAACATTATCTAACAGCCTTTAAGCTTAAATGAACTTTATTGATTTAAGATCTAAAGAACAGCAAAAATATTAGTACAACAAATCTTGGAAATTTTTGTACGAATATTTTAAACGATCGTTTTTGCATGGTCATGTGTTACGGCACAGATTCTGTGAGATACTAACTTAACTATAATGGGTATAAAAAGCCAGCACATTGATTGAAAAAAATCTAAGGTCCACAAATAATATTTTTATGATAGCATTACATTTCGAGGGTTTAGGCAAACAAGATAGATGTGAAATCTGTCTAACAGTAATTGAGCTGTAAAAGAATATCACACATGTTTTTTCAAACAAACATACCTAAAAAAAAATAGATGTTTTAGAAGCAAAAAAATTACAAACGGATTTCCTTTTAACTACGATATCAAAAACATGTCTTTAATGTCAATGTCTTCGAAAAACATGGATTTAGTTTTTAACTAATTACTCTAATTGGCAAATGCTAAGTACTCAATTATCTTTTTTTCAATTTTGTGTTCATCTTTATAATCAGAATTAGTGTTACAAATATAAGTTTATATAATATTATATATATAATAATAACTATAAAGAGAAAAGATTTTGTATGTTTGTTTGTTACGCTTTCATGCTAAACCGGCTGCACAGATTTGGATGAAATTTGGCACATGGGTAGACCATGACCTGGATTAGAACTTTTTTTTTTTTTTTTACTTTTCTTGATACTCCTGCGGGATCGAGACTTATGCGTGTGAAACGGCGGGGTGCAGCTAGTTATACACTTTGTGTATTTAATTTTATCACCACTGCTCTCAAAACACTAAAAAAAACGGTGAAGGAAAACATCGTGAGGAAACCGTTCCTCACGATGTTTGTGTTGTTTGTGGAAAACATCGTGAGGAAACCGTTCCTCACGATGTTTTCCTTCACCGTTTTTTTGAATTTTTGGTCGAATTTTTGGTTCTAGGACATGTACCGACATGTCAAAAATTCGAAGACATGTGACATCAACCAACCCGAACTGGGCACACGTGGTGGATTATGGCCCATTCACCAAGAGGAGGCCTGTGTCCCAGCAGTGGTAACACTATGGGCTGTTTATGATTGATGATTGAACAAAATTATATCCCAACTTAACAAAAAGTTCTAATAGGTACTCTACCATCATCGCAGTCCTATAAAGATTTGTCAGCGAACTTAAATATAGTGCAAAACGTGTATGCAAACAACTGTTCATAGTGTAGTAACTGTGTGAAATTCCACACAAATGTCTTTTTTTTTTTCAACCACGATAATCTCCATTGATGGAAAATATCGTGGGAATACGAAGCTCCGTTATTAGGCCTACAGTATTGTGAGTCATCGGGTCAGAGATAATACATTCATCGAGGTTTTGCATTCTTAGGTTGATGCTTACACGCGATGGCGGAGAGTAGAAAATGTTGGCAAATTAAACCTGTCACCTGTACATTGTCATTTTTATAAGTTAAGTACTAACATAGGTTAAGACTATTGTTACTAACCCAATAATAATAATAATAATATCCCTGGACATTTCACACAGCGCCATCTAGTCCCAAGCTAAGCAACCTAATGCTTGTGTTATGGTAACAAGATGGCTGATAAACTATTTATATACATTTTTTTTTTGTAGTACATACATATTATAGATAGAAAAACACCCAGACTCGGAACAAATACATGTAGGTCATACAAATATTTGTTCCGTGCGGGAATCGAACCCGCGACACGCAGCGCAGCAGTCAATCGCTTAACCACTGCGCCAACCGTGCCGTCTAACCGTCTGTCGTCAATGGATGTACTAACATAGGATAAGGTTATTGTTACTAACCCAATGGGATCTTTGTTGTCCTGAAAATAAATAAATATATATACATAAACGTTGTGGAAGGAAATGGAGTTATGAGAGGAGCAGGCTTTATTTTGACACCGAAATGAAAACCATAAAATGATAAATAATAAAAAAATCTAGACGTTAGATTCATCATTTCAGCTGAAAGACTTCGACGACAGTTCAGCCGGTCGATTCTGTAAAAATCTCACCGTGAAAACTCAAGTGAAGTGAGCTTGATGTGAGTTGTCAGTAGTGTCAATTCCTAGCATTATTTGGAATGACAGCTCACTCCACGCTCACTTCACCTAAGTTTTCACGGTGAGATGGTTACAGAATCGCACTGCTGTTCTTCCCGCATCCAGCGGATTCCTGTGACCTTTACAATGTCATTTGTCCACCTTGTGAAGGCCTTCCAACGCTACGCCCCCGCAGGCTATTTTAGTTGAATCAGTAATAATTAATTTTTAGCCTTCTGACGTGTTGTTATTTGAGCTTCACAATAACAGCTCGTGCCGTGGAAAAGTACCAGTTTTTACGGGGGTTAACTGTCTAGGTGCGCATGACGATTATTTATACTGCCACGCCGTAGGTTGTCTTAATTAACCCTAGTGGGTATTTCCAGCCCGCGTGGGGTTATAATGTCGAATAGTTACCTAACTATTAAGCGTTCTTCTACATAATTATATTGTAACGCTTTTAGCATTGAAACTGAAAAGCCGTCGAACGACCGTTTGGTTCTAAGTCGTGTCATTCTCGTCGGGTCTAATCACTTATCCGTCTTGTACACTACACACTTAGGGACCGTCTCCACGAGCGAGAGAATCGCGGCGATATTACCGTCGTGCCATGCAATTCTCGTCGCGATGATATCGCTGGGTGGAGACACGTTCTAAGAGAGTGTATAGAAATACGTGGCACGACGATAATATCGCCGCGATTCTCTCGCTCGTGGAGATGGCCCCTTAGTGACTGAGTCGCTTCTGTCTCACTACTTTCCTAAAATCAATTTTATAGCCCCAACTGACCTACTAGCTGAACATATAAGTTGGTCAAGGCAAGAAAGGTGAAATGTCCTTGTCACGATCTAAAGGCGGGATCAGATCTAACGGCACGATCTTCTGACTGAGTTTTGCATTAATTGAAACAGACTTTAAATAACATACCGCACCTGCTTCCCCAAACGGTGGAGCAGAGGTGCATACCATGTATCTATCACATAATTGATTTACCTGTCATTGCTTTATTTGTAACTAGCTTTTGCCCGCGACTTCGTTCGCGTGGAATAGTGACTTCCGGCAGATTTTATTTACATTTTTCCGATGAATTTTCAGTACTGAATTGATGCCGACTCTTGACCAATAGATGGCGCTGTATGTCCGGAATAAATTTTATATTTTATTTTATTTTTTGTAATAAAAACTATGCTATGTCCATTCTCAAGTTCCAAACTATGTCTGTACCAAATTTCACACAAATCGGTTCAGTAGTTTAGGCGTGAAGCAAAGACAGACAGACAGACAGACAGAGTTACTTTCGCATTTATAATATTAGTTTGGATTCTTTTTACCTTTTATGATAGAGTCATTTTATTCTAGGTGCATCGTCTTCACATATTTTAAGGCGAGTATAGACTAGAGCATTTTCTCGAGCATTTCTGTGCAATGTAACGTTCTTACGAATGGTACAATACAAGTAAAAGCTCAGTTTCCAAAGCATTTCCATGTATGTTCCTTGCGAATGCTCGGTGTAATGCTCACAGCGAGGCTGCATTTACCCGTAACATTTCGTTGTACCTAGCGTTCATTCTTCCTTGAAATGTCGCATCGCCCGCGCTCGTGCAAAGGCTCGACGAAATGTTACACCAATACGCTTGTTGGTTTGTACAATTATTGTTGTAACAAAACGGCGAGCGTGCTCGACGTCTGGTTCGTGAAGGGTGATACACTAGAACATATCATAGAGCGGCTCGTTGTTCTGTTACAAGTAAATGCTCTGGTCTATACTCACCTACATTTGTAATGAACACCGTAACTTTAAAAAAATGGTTAAATATTTTTTTTAAAGTAACGGTGGAGTTTCTAGCTCATTCTTCTCCATACGAAACTACCTTTTGGAAGGGGTGACTAGAATCAATTCTATTTTTTGAAAATATTGCCTTTTATGTGCCTATTTGTAATAAATGATTTGACGTTGACTTTGCTTGCCCTTGTTATGATTTACCAAGACGCTTTTCTGTCTCCTAAATACCTAAGGCACCCTTTGACAAATATAATAATATACAGGGTGGCAGAGACATCGACTTGCAAACTGTAACCATCAATAAATGTAACAAAATAATGATTCCAGACCTCCTAGAGCAGGGCTGCCCAACCAATTTTAAAGGTGGGCCATAATTTTAATTCCGCGCCAGCAGGCAGGCTATCTAATGATTAGAACTTGCCTACAGTTATAATAGATAATAAATAAATAAACAAATACCCAGATATTAAAATGAAACAAAAGTTTAAGTTACTCAAAAAAATTTACTGACTTTGAAGAGGTTTTTATGCTAATGCGTTGGTGGCCCGCGGGCCTGGGGTTGAGCAGCCTTGTCCTAGAGCCTAGTCTAGTAAATTTTCGTAGGTCCAGATCCAGATTCAAGTACTTAATCCATGGTAAAAGGTTGTGCGTCGATGTCCCGGTGGACACAGATGTGTCTGTATCAATACCCACAGATGGGCAGACTGATAATTGAGACGAAATTAAATTAGACTGTATATGAACGGACTTCAGTTAACAAACTAATACCTACTGTGCTGATGGCGGTCGCTATTGAATCCAAAATAGTTGATAGTTTAATCACAAATCGAGTTCACAGTAACGCTGCAGAATTTTAGCCTCGACTTTGATATTTTTAGAATCAGTTAAAAGTGTTTAAGGTGGATGCTCCAAGGTAGCCCGCAAAATTCAAATTTTCTTACGTTTTTTGCAATTTGCTGGTCAGTACTAAGTTGTACGTTGATTAAAATATGATTCGCGGCCGTAACAAATATTTATTTACATAATTATAATCATTAGAATCAGTAATACAACTTGTTATGATTACATAATCCTAAAATGTCAAGATTTCATGAAATAGTCATTTAGTAGAATTACTTGAACTTAGAGAGTTGTGTTGTTGATCCGTGGAGTTCTCGCATCCAACGGGTCTATAGTTAATAATATCGTTACGTAAATATAATATAAACGGTGGGCGTGCAGATTATACTCGTAGTTCCCAACTTAGCTGAAGAACTGAATATATGATATTAAAAAAGGCTTTATCGTCGAGTACTTACGCAGATCGTTAGATACTTACGGTACACATAAAATGGTTCGGTACTCATAACCAGTGATAGGAATAGGTAGTGCCTATTTGCCTAAACTTCGAAGAACAGAGACAAGAAACGGAGACTTCCTTAGGACTAAATTTTTTTCGGGACATCTGTCCCGAAATTCGGGTCAACACTTTTACATACATTAAAAAAATATGTTATTTGGAATAAGTAATTCGTCTACCTAAAGTTTGCGACTAGACATAATATAGTAAATAACATTCACAGTCGTTACAACCATAAAATTTTCTGAAATTTTTTTTTTGGAGATCGATTTTTAAATGGCTTTTTGATCTTATTACTATGAATCACAATGTTTGTATAAGGAGCCGTACACGTTTCGAAGTAAACATCTTCTTAGCTCTCTCGGCTACGTTTAATGAGATTTCTAAAGTTCAAGTGTATAATTTAAAAAAAAAAAGACATTTTGTCTTTAAAATAATAAAACGGTAATTTTTATCATTTTAGCATTCTCTATAGTAGGACGAATTTATCATTTAAAAAACAAACGGTATTTGTATTTTATCTTAATGAAATATATTTCTAAAGTATACTTATTTAAAATTGTGCATGATTAAAATAATGGCCTTATCACATTGTTTAGTAGCACACTTAAACTTTAAAAATCTTTAAAAACATCATTTAATCTTTATTGCACCGAAAGTACAATACGACTTTTACGGCAGCGCATTTCGTTATCTATTCTTAGAAATTACAAAAAGAAACCGCCTTTGTCGCATACCAGCCAGATGTCCCGGACAAAATTTAGTCCTAAGGAAGTCTCCGTTTCTTGCCTCTGTTCTTCGAACTTTAGGCAAATAGGCACTACCTATTCCTATCACTGCTCATAACAAAACTGAAGAGTTTGTTTGTATGAACGCGCTTTGGAATTCCCAGTCGGATTTGAAAAATCCTTTTTGTATTTGATAGCCCAATTCTTGAGGAAGGTTTTATTTAACATACAAAAGCTTAAAATCTTATCCTTGACAAGGTTTGGGTGTAAAAATCGAGTTTAGGATTAGCTGTTTGGGCTTAATTATGCTAAAACTGAAAATCTTTTATTATACAATTGTTAAAGTATTCATCATCACATACACACTAACGATCAACATGCATGCTTAGATTCATCACATATATACTTACACTCATAACACATACACATATATGTATTTGGTTACCTTTTAGATCTAAGTATAATTTTTATTATTAACTATACTGAAACCGTTGCATTTGTTAACTTTTTTAAGTCACACTATTTGTCGAAAGAGACTGGATCCTGCGACACAGGGTATCCTATTGCGGGCAGTGTCAAACCTATATGTAACACTTGTTTTTTTTAAATCAATAAACTTAAATATAACAACACAACATAACACTATGATGTTTAGGATACTGCACCGCACACAAAAAAAGTCAGAAGTAAGAGAACGGGCGGGCGATGCTGCGCGACGTAGTGTGTCGGGAAAGCAAGAAATTTCACGCGTACGAAGAAGCTAGTACTTATTATAGCAATAATTTCGGTGCCTAAGTACTCATGATCTCTAATCTCACACGTTTCATATACGTGACTTTACTATTCAATGTTATAATCGTCAAACTCAGTCTATTTTGACTCGGATTTTAAGCCCAGTTAGAATCGATTTTAAATCGCTATTTTATGTATCGATTCTATATTCCGATATCTCGAACGCAAGCTTGATTAGGAAGCATTAGTTACGCTCTACGGAACACCTGTTTTAAGATTCAATCGAATATAATCGTAGGCGATAAGAATTCTCGAGCGTTTCTAAAATGTATCGGTAATGAATACTTACAGGTGTAATGTTAAAATCAAAGATTTTTTTGTAGTATAGCGATCGTATGAGCTGTCGGCAAGTATAAGTTTATAAATCAAAATACTGATTAGGACTAAGAAGTAATATACAATTATTTATGATATAATAATTATTTATTCATGTAATGTAACTAACGGGAACTGAAAGTAATGTAAGTAATGTAATGTGAATGTAATGTGTGTGACAATGTATATATTATGGATGAAAATTAAAGTATATATTATATTATTATTGTAATGTGATTAAAAATTGGAAATTAATGTAATGTTGTAAAATTGTAAATTCAGGTAATTATAAATAATTGATTTTGCATACCGTTAAAACGGTGAGACATGTAGCCTATGTAATCATGAACACCCTTATAACATACTATGATTCTGGCAAATAAATAAATAAAGATTTTACGCCATTAATTGGGTTTTTTCCATGAAATGACAAAGTTTAGCTTGCCCGTGTTATGTCACTTTGACACTATTATATTGTAGTAGACCGGCACCCTAATTGCGTAACACACGATCAATCGGAATCGGTTTCATTTTGTCAGTTCAACAACATCCATTGCATAATTTACGTGTTGAGCAGACAAATTTTTCGAACTTATGAAGCAATGTATTAGCAATTTGCTTCAAAATGATTATGATTCCGATTGATTGTGTGTTACGCAATTAAGGTGCAGATGGCATGGGACATCGCCGCGCCAACTGTAATCATGAATTCAGCATATGATTCTAGACCCTATAGAAAACTAGCCTAAACTTTTTTCATAGTTTATCAAAAAAAATATCTGTTGTTACATACAAAATAGCAATACCTACGCGGTAAAAATGTGTGGAACGGCAAATTTGTTTTTAAATAACCGACAAAAACTTTAACGTTGGGGTTGCAGATACCACATCTAGTACTGAATTCATAGTAACAGGTTGTGCGTCGATGTCCTTGACAGCCTGTATATACCCGGAGGACACAGATGTGCCTGTATTAATACCCACAGATGGGCTGATATTGAGACGAAATTATATTAGACTGTATATGAACGAATTTAAATTATCAAACTAATACCGTCTGCGCTGAGGGTGGTCGTAATTTGATCCAAAATAGTTGATAGTTTAATCACAAATCAATTTCACGGCAACGCTGCTATATTTTAGCCTTGTCTCGCATATTTTAGACAACACGGTTAGCGCAGTGGCTGAGCGATCGGACTGCTGCGCTGCGTATCGCGGGTTCGATTCCCGCACAGAACAAATATTTGTAAGTCCTACATGTATTTGTTCCGAGTCTGGGTGTTTTTCTATCTATAATATGTATGTATTTACAAAAAAAAATGTATATAAGTAGTTTATCAGCCATCTTGTTACCATAACACAAGCATTAGGTTGCTTAGCTTGGGACTAGATGGCGCTGTGTGAAATGTCCATGGATATTATTATTATTATTTTTAGATACCTAGTTTAAAGTCTATAAGACATTTTGTTCTAAGTTTCTTTCATTTATCATTCTACGCTGTATTTTATTTCCGTGTGAAGTTCTTCACAATTTAGGGCTGATTCAATGGTTTGAATAAAAAATAGTGTATATTTCAATGGTCAGTCTCAACTTTTACCAGTAGAATAAAATCAATACAAATTCAATTATTTTTTTAACAAAAGCTGTAAACCGCAATATACTTACATATATTCTGCAAACAAAAGTTAATTAAGACTATTGAAAAATCAAGATATAAAAAGGTACGAAAATATATTTTTCTTCCTTCGTTCTTTTCGTCCCTTGTTTCTCTGTAACTTGGTTAGGTAATTCCTACTTATTTTTACCAACGATGATGAATTTTAAACCCCGTACTACGTGACAATTAAAGTGGATAAAAACAAAATGAAAAACAGGTTATTTATTATTCGTGGAACAGCGCTGAAAATTACATTTTCCTCGGATTCAATATAGTTTTCAAATGTACCACAATGTGGGTCCCAGAAATCGTCAGGCGACATCGAGGTAGACCCAAGAGAAGATGGCGGGACGAGCGTCACGTCTACAGACTGGATTGGTCCACACTAGCGCAAGACAAGGAGAAAGTGAGATCTTTGCCCTGAGGGGCAACATCATCATCTGCCTAGCCTTTTCCCAGCTATATTGGGGACAGCAGAGGGACAACAAAGGCTTTAAAAAATTTTTAAGGACTATTTTGTTTATAGACGAAATCCTGCTCAGTTCAAATCAATCGCAAAAAAAATTTGTGTAGTTTTTTGTTCAGGGTCTTGTTTTTCCAATCGAAGGCGTCATAATGTTAGAAATTGCTAACTCATCGCCAAATGTGGGAACTGAAATAGCTGAAACTTGCTTTTGCTGAATTTATATTTCTTACAACGTCAGCATGTCCTTCGGATATATGTAGCTGTAAATTACACTCCATCTAACCCAAGATTCTTACCCGGAAAGGACATCTTTGAGGCTAAAGAGGTTTATCTTATCCTCATTGTGAAGCTCCTATTCCAATAATTTTTCGCAATTTATTGAAAGAAAGAAAAATTGTTTATTCTGCACTAACTAAATTCACACGTCTGTGGACGCGCCAGGAACGAAGTTCGAAATAAAAATTCAAGATGCTGCGAAAATTTGAAAAGTTTGAGAAATTTGAAAATATTCACAGCCGCCTTTTTAGATTTTCATTTGACCTCACTATCGGCTTCAGCATCATCGAAAACCATGAAAACGACACCTATGACGAAAAATTTAAAAAATTTTGCAGCCGCCATTTTGGATTTTTATTTTGACCTCACTATTGGCTTCAGCACCCTCGAAAACCGTTATAAGTATCGCTCTCTCTCTCTCTGACTCTTTCTATTATGTGTTATAAAAAGTCGCATGGAGGTATATAAATAATTTAGTTAGGAGAACACGTCATCCTAAATTAAGAACTTTAGCTAATATAAAAACGTTTACCTTACCAAGATGTAACAATACTGTATATGGTATGAGAACATACACCTAGCTACATACTACCAAAAATAGTAAACGAACTTCCTACGGACATACAAAATAGATACCTCTGTAACCCTAAAAAAGGAAAATGTTTATTAAAAAAGCATTTTCTTCAAATAACAAATAATGAATATGTACTTTAGTTGATACACTTACTACCATCTTTATTTATGCGATTAATATATTTTATGTATAATAAGTAAAGACTTAAAATATTTTTTCAATGTAAAACTAACTTAGCATCTGTTTCTTTGTAGTACCTATATTAGATATATTTTTCCGAACTCACTAGCCATATATAAGCCATCAAAGGCTTCCGTAGTTTTTAGCATATAAAAATTTAAACTCTGCGATATACTTTTTGAATAATAATAAAAAAAAAAGTTGTAATAACGCTTGTTCGTTACGTTACGATTTTTCCTAGTTTACTCCTTCCGCAAGCTCCGTTAAAGAACTTCGTTCCAAAAAGACATAGAAAACAACTAAATAAAGTAGCCAAAAGCCTCGTATTACATTACGTAGGTAAATGTTACGAGTTACGACACTGGCAAATGACAACAAACAATAAAAACAAAATGCCGATTGCAGAATGGAAAAATAACGAATGTTGCTTTATTAATATTTTCTGTTTCTCCTTCTGTTTTCAACTGTAGTAATAAAATACATCTGAGTATTTTTAGAACATGCTCTATGTGTAAACACAAAAATTAAATATCTTTTATCTAAAGCAAATTCTTGGATTCCAATTTTTTTTTTTAACTTAGGTCTAACATGGCTAGAGATCACACAAGACAGGGGGTTTGGAAGGAAAAAGAGGAGGCCTTTGGCCAGCAGTGGGAAACAATGCAGGCTAAAAAAAAAAAACTCAAACTCAGTCTTTACAATTAAACCATTTACAGGCTTTTGAATTAAATTGTCAAGGAGTTGGTTAGTCAGAGAGATGAAGCTGGCCCATTCCGAAGTGTAGGTTCCTATAGAGAAGAACAAAAGTCATTATGTACTTTTTTTTTTTTTTATTGTTATAAACTAGCGCTTGACTGCGATCCCGCCTGATGGAAAGCAGAGATGCAATCGTTGATGGTAAGCGCACTAATTTATTATGAGCCTATTCACTCTAGCCTTGAAAACACCCAAATTATAATCGGACGGGAAGACCGCTGCAGGCAAATTGTTCCAGTCCTTTGATGTACGCGGTATAAACGACGAGGCAAAACGCTTCGTCCGGATCGCGGCGAAACTTATTTTACAGTTCATTTTCCTTCAGCGACAATTACTCAATCACATAAACCTTACAATTTCTTTACACCGTCGGCTCATCACTTTGCGACTGGCGGCAACATACATATTTATTATCTTCTCAGTACAGTACAAAGTGCCACTTTACCGCCTACCGGTACCCTTCAATACATTATCGTACAACATTTTGAATGGAACAAAAAGAGGTGCAGTTTTGATGCAGGTTTTTCTGGGTCACTGCGGTATGGCAGGTGTAGTGACAAGTTCTTGGCTGAGAGAATTATGTATTTTTGTGAGCGTTTGTTTTTAACGATGAATTTTTATGGTATAAGGATCTAGTTACACTCAATGACAAGAGAGCATATAATAATCAGCCAATAATGTTACCACTGCTGGAACACAGGCCTCCTCTCTGTGAGAGGAAGTGGCGCTACAAACCACCACGCGGGCCTAGTGCGGGTTGGTAGATGTCACAAGTCTTCGTTTTTGGAACGAAGTTCCTTATCGCGCGTTGCGAAAGGGCTAGACGGAAAAAATTAAGTCCAAAAGTTGGAACGACACTTTTTGCTATAGTTGTAAGCCATGTGGCGTGCGCGTGTTTCTCTGTCTGTCTCTCTCTTTGAACTTCGTTCCATCCGGGTGTCCCTTGACACCTCTCAAGTTTTTTTTTTGGAGTTTGTATTCTAGGTTCCGCACGATGTTTTCCTATACCATTTTGAAAGCCGTGGTGATGAAATAATTTACACAAAGTAAAGCGCAACTTCCTTAATTAACAATATAAGAACCGCAATATCCTAATGTAAAAAACAGTTTGAACTTCAAAAGTAATTAATCATTTCAATTCTTCGCTGATCGATTTCAACCATGACTTCCCACCTGGTAAATTAGTCATTTAGCCATTGAAGCATAATAATCTCTTACGAAGACAATTCGAGCAAATAAGTTTATTTTGACCAAGATCAATGTTCTAAGCCTGAGATCTATAAACGCCACTTAGCACATGTTTTGACTGAGACCATGTTTCCGTCTCCATCTTGCACTTGTTGTTTGAGAGTTGTGCGACAGTGACAGAAATAACGCTTATAGTCTGGCCATCGAGAGAATGCGATTTTGACAGCCGGCATTGTGTGACTGCCCACCGCTTTCTTAGGAAACCAAATCATTATTCCAGAAAAAGTTAAAAACCACCTACGGTGTTCCTCACATCATAAATAAAAAATAATGATAAAAAGCCTTACATTTCTTACTAAAAAAGTTACAGAACTACAATTAAATAAAAGTAAAAAAAAAAACTAAACTAACTATCTAAGTTAAATATGTACAATTTCTTCAATCCTATAAATTTAAGCATATTTAAACTTCTGTGCCAGTAAGAACCCCTCATTTAATTGAAGGTGAAGCTCCTCTTTCCATTTCTTCTTACCATTTGCTGTGTTTATACACTGTTTTCCAGCCACTTTTACTATGTCGTCTGCCTCATATCATGGGCTCCTAATACTCGCATACATATATTTTTTTTTACTTAAAAAATATATCCCTCTTCTGGGCAAAGGCCTCTAAAACGTTTGAATTTATAATCAATATAAAGTATCTTTTGGTTATTATTTTAGGCACCTACCTACCCCAGACATATACTATGAAGCAAAAATAAAATTGTAGTCAGAAATGAACTTCTCACGACAAGGTATGGATGAACGCATCACAAAAATATTATAAAGGAACGTCTGCGATTTCAGAACAGACTGATGTTCTTTAATGTTTAACACAAAAGTATAATTACTGAAATAACTGTAATGAGGTCTGGTAGGTAGGTAACTATAATAATAAGCAAAATATACTTTACATAAACGTTTTAAATTAATTAAGTTGCCTAGGTATTTAGGTATCTACATAATAATAATTTGTCGTAATCACAGACGAAATTAAATTAAGTCTTTGGTATTTACATCATAAATGTAGGTATAGTATTTGAAAATGTTTTTAGGTAATAACATCTTCTTCTATTTCTATTAGATTAAATTATATAGGTACGTATTTTCTACATTAAGCATTTATTAAGATTACTGACTGAGAAAAAAACAAATTATTTAATAACGCTATCACAATTCAAGACATCACTTTTCATTACAATTATTATATATACTGTCAAAAAGACTGACATTTACTCGTATTTGATTCAGGATCACAAAACGCTACAATAGTACGCACATTTATCAGTCAAATTTCCAGTATAAGCTGACTTCTTGTTGTACAGGCGCCGTCAGGTCAAGCTAGGTCTAAAACTGTCAAATATTCCCAATCAATCTAGAACCTTAATGCTTTAGCGATAAAGTTGAAAGTCTATTAAAGACATTTGACAGATTGTAGTAGCGTAATGTGCTGGCGTCTGTTTCAGTTCGTTACAGTTCTGTTACAGTTTCGGGTAACTTGACCTGCTGGCGTGTGTACATAGAGGTGAATCTATTTTTTAAATTGAAAAAAAATCTCTTTATAAAGTTGTTGTTCCTTCTCTATCTTATAGTAGACACTTAGTGTGCGAGCCCAACTCGCTCTTGGTTGGTTTTTTTTTTACGAGTACCTAGCTATTCCGTTGTTTTTTTTTCTTATTTATTAATAACTAGCTGCGCCCCGTGGTTTCCATCCATCTATCCATTCATCCATCTAAATTTTCAGTTGTGGATATTTGTTCACTTTCACGCCAAAACTACTGAACGGATTTGGATGAAATTTGGCACACAGATGGTTAATAACCAGGATTAACACGCCAATCAACATCACTAAAAATAAGACAGATAACGTTACCCCAGCTATTCTCTACCATCCCACCTACAATACCTATATCTTCCCATCGAACACCAATCAGAGAGCTTCTTCAATAAATAAAACCTGCTTGTAATAGCTAAAGTATTCGTCGATCGGAAGCCGGAATGTCGTATCGATAATAACTGCGGAATCTTATTCACCTTCCGTTGCGTAGACACTGAGGCGAATTTTGTCGGGGTTGAGAGGCTATTTATCAATGTAATAATAGGCGAAGTAGAAGGAACACGGATGGGTTTTAGTCAGTAAAACTCTGACACGCCCTACCGCTCAGCCCAGAGCGGGAGAGTTCATTTATTCCCACCCAAAAAAAAGGTGAAGTAGTTTATATCTCGTTTATTGTCATATTTTTGTTTGTTTTTTGCCACTATTACAGGCGACTAAGGGATTCTTTTAATCGACTACATAAACAGACCATAATGTAATTCCACTGCACGGGACACTAGCCTCCTCTCTATGATAGGGAGTGAGCCTTAGATTCATCAAGCCATCAAGATTGTCCACCGCAGTAAATAGGTTGTCAACTTTGAAAAAAAATAGATAGAATAATGGTCACCAAAACATTGTCATTGTGTTAAAATTGTTAGGTACGTTAGTTTATACTGTAGCGGTATCTACAACGCCACATGCGAACAACGCGTCATACTGACGTCACGCAAATCCTGCATCTCGCAAGCAGAGTTTACCGCGCAATTAGCATAGATACAATTTCCCAACATCAATCGTTGGGCAATTGCCCGCCAGACACAACACCCGTCTGGTCGGAGGATCCTCCCTTTTCTATGGAGGATGAGTGAACTTTACACCCTGTTCCTCATACCTCTAAACTGGCGATTCGCTGGAAACTCTTAATTGCCTCTAATGTTGTCAAAATCCGGTAATTTTTGCACGGAAGTCAACAATTTCAAGTCTATAATAATATTAATAGCGATAAATTCCGGTTCGCAGATTCGGAGTAATTAATTGTCAATATTTGATGTTGGTGATACCTGGTAACAACATTGGTATAATTATGTTGGTCTTATCGCTAACATTTAAGCCAATTTAACAGAAAATCCACTCGAATATACGTCTATTTATTCGTCGATATTTCAGTTCAAGAGCCTCGACTAACTCAGTATAATTTACTTCCGTTATGCTCCACTGCCTGTTGATGTTAATTAAGTATATTTAGCGACGTTTTTATTTTATTACGTTCGGATAGTAACCAGGCGGTACACCTGACGGTAAGTAGCCACCGTCGCTTTTGAACATCTGCAATACGTCTGGTATTGTACTAATTACGATACATAATAACAATAAAATCACTATTTTAATTTGTTTTGTCTGTCTGTTTGTTTCGGCTAATCTCCGAAACGGCTAACCGGATTTTGACGGGACTATCACTAGCAGATAGCTGATGTTATAAGAAGTAACTTTTTTTATTTTAGAAAAAGAATTAGGGTTCCGCGCACAAAAAGAGGAAAACCCATGAAATCGTATTTTATTTTCAACATTCACGCGAACGAAATCGCAGGCACAGCTAGTTAGCTAATATTATAAGAACATTATTTTGTGCTTGTATCAGTTCGTCCTTTCAAATTTTGCCAGCGGACACGGTTCTCAACGACCTTCGTACAACAAAACTTGTACTATAATCCCTTCTATACGGATTTAACCTTCATCTTAAACACGGAAGATAGTTACAATGGACACAATTAATTTTGTTTTATCTTGTAAGTGTCTATTTGCGTAATTTTGAATTATCTTTCAGAGGAGCTCTTGTAAAGGTGCCCGAGTCCTGGATAGTTCTACCAGCATTACTATTTCTGTCATCAACAATCGTTGATGTATATGTACAGACGCCAGCACATCAAGCTACTACAATCTGTCAAATTTCTTTAATAGATTTTCAACTTTATTGCTAAGGCATTAGGTTCAAAGTTGATTGGGAAATTTGACAGTTTTGGGTAGCGTGATTTGCTGGTGTCCGTACATGACTTCGGAGCCGCACCGGTACCGGACCGCATGTTTGTGAATACGAATGAGCAACATTGTTAGAATATCTCATTCTGAGATATGTATATCCTAAAAGTGTTGCTCGTTTGCTTCATAATTTATTATTTATTTCTTCAAAAAGCATGTGAAATTCACCTTTATCTTCTTTGCGGCCTAAAACAGGATGTACCCAATACGCCTCTGAATTTTCTTCTGACTGCGTTTATAAATTAAGTACAGTCACGAGCACCAATATGTCAACACTTGGCAAATTCCAATTGTGATTTTTACGTGAAATAACGAATGCAACGTTGAAATACGACACATTATATAAACCTATGGGTTCGAAAATGCTATGTTCGTAACAACATAAAATTTAATTAAAAAATAAAGGAGTAAGTAAATCGCTTTTGAATAACGTCGACTGTATACATACTTTTGTTCGTGACTGTACATGAGTTGCACTTCGTTTGTTTTTTTTTCTATAAGGTATATCAGTGTTAAATTAAAAGCAGACGTCTTGATAGTTACGTTGGTAATGCTTTAATGAACTGTGATCGTTGTTTTACTATTTAACTCGCCATCAATGCGATATACACGTGGCGCCCGCCGTTACGGCGGAGAAAGGGATATGAAAGGATCTGCCGATCGATTCTATAAAAACCTCACAGTGAAAACTTAGGTGAAGTGAGCTTAGAGTGAGCCCACAAGACGAAAGATGAAATATCGCTTGTGCTTGGAATAACACCAGCGCCGCAGTGCGATTCTGTAACCATCTCACCGTGAAAAGTTAGATGAAGTGAGCGTGGGTGAGCTGTCATTCCAACTAATGCTAGGGATTGACCCTATTGACAGTGGTGGCCAAGTGATAACGGCTGCGACTTACGAGTTGTAGGTCGTAGGTTTGAACCCAGACGGCGCTTTATTTTGTGTAAGTTATCTCATCACCACTGCTCTCAAAACGGTGAAGGAAAACATCGTGAGGAAACCGGCATGTCCTAGAACCAAAAATTCGAAGACATGTGCACGCACCGAGCCCACGTGGTGGCCTGTGTCCCATCAGTGGGAACGGTATAGGCTGATTATGAGTCGCCTATAGAAAAAATAATATAATTTAAAAGTGACGATTTGCCCGTTTCGGGCGAATCGACTTCCATTTTAATTTGATTTGATTTCCTACCACATTGACTTTAGCTAAGTGCGTGTAGAGGTGTTATGTACCAACGTCCCCGCTAATTTCCCGCCAGTTGAATGACGCACTTTATTAACGTCACTACACTACTTATGTAAGCACTTATGTTATTTAACTTGGCGTTGCAGGTCTTGCATTGAAGTTAGTGGATGCTTTTTACTGTTACTATGAGCAACAAGTATTTTCTTTTTTGGAACAACTTTATGATCAATAGCGGACTGTACCGAAACTGTCAAATTTTCCCAATCAACCTTGAACCTTAATACTGTAGCAATACAATTGAAAATCTATTAAAGAAATTTGACAGATTGTAGTAGCTTGATGTGCTGACGCCTGTACAACATTATGGTTTAAACATGAGAAATAAATAAAGTTACTTTCATTTCGGTAAAGAAATTTATAACAAATAAATAATTGTTGGTTTCCTATAAGCTTGTGCGCAAACCAAGAGCGTTTAACATACTTTGAATCAACATTTTTTCTCTTTTAAAAACCTGACAGAAATCAGAAGCGTTTTGAATGCAAATTACTTTACCTGCAAGGTAGAACGATGATCCCGGATCGACGATGAATTGGCTCACAATTTCAACGCAATGGCGGATCTATAGTGCCAAGTGACCATGAACATTCTCATTTTGGAAACGGAATTTATTGAGGAACTTGCCTGAGAACTCTTTGATATTTCAATAAGACAAGTGTAGTATGGTTACTTATTATTATTTAGTACAACCTAACTTGAATATATTTTTTTTTGTAATTTATATGAACGGGTCGCCAGCACCCTGATAAACCCTGAGAGGTTTTCGTTGTGTGGCTAAACTAAATTGTAATAAGTTAAGTTTTTTTAGAAATAAATTAATAATAATTAATAATGTTATTAGTTCTGGGCACTTGTGTTTCTGTGGTTTAAATTGGTTATCTTTACATTTGAAACACACTGTATGTGAGACCACATACAGCATGTTTGAGCCGGATTTACTTATTTGATATTTTTTGTTCTACTTTGAATAAGTACCTACTAGTTTATTAAATTAGTAATGTAACAAAAAAAAAATCCACAGACAAAAAAGTGACCAGGAATAATGAAATTGTTTATTATGCGCAATATTTTATTGCATCCAATGGCACTTTGATGTTAAAGAACATCAACCAAAATGGGCCTAACCGTGAACACCCGTATTGGGAAAAAAGGAATTCATAAATAATTGAGTAATAATATTTACTGAACATTGGTCCCTATTCGGGAGTGTCAAAATAAATAATATTAAAAACGAATTAAAAAGATTTTTAATTGATCTGTATCTGTATGGTGACAGTTGCGGCGCGGAGTGCGGAGCGCGTTGATTTAGGGTTGCCTAAAGAATAAAATCACAGAAAAAATAATATCGATATTTTTGATATTTCGATTCGAGAGCTTCGAAACATTAAAATGTTTTCCTGGAAGACCAAGCTTTGCTCTGGCTGTTGGAGGGTTCATCATCAGCATTACCATCATCATCTTAACCTTACATAAATAAAAATATATAGTTTACGTTGAACATTTTTTTTTTGAGTTGGTAAAATCATCCATTTATTTCTCCCGCTCTAGGATGGAGCGGGAGGAGGGCGTGTCAGACTTTTACTGACTAAAACCACACATGTGTCATTCTGCATTCAGTTGCCCCTTGCGTTATAGAGCCACGGGTTTCCTTTTCAGAAATCCCCCGCGGCCCTAGCGAACATCGGCCCTGCTGGGCTCCTACGGTTTTGCTGACATCTCTTTGAGGCGCGCGTGGTACACTACGCGCCGTCGACAACTTGGGCTCGGTCCGGACAGTTACTGGTCAGCCAGGCGGCGAGCTACCCATTGCTCGTTGTCGTTGTCCGCAAGCCCGCGCCGTGAAACAAAACAGCACAGCGCGATGGAATCGATTTCAAATCGAGTGTTCGACTGACAGTGCAGAGAACTGGCAACACTGACCCAGACCCGATTGGCGCTCGATTTTCAAATTGTCAATGTCATTCGCTTTGCGTTTGCCGCTCTTTTTCGTATCGTATTATGAATATTATTTCGACTTTAGCTATTTTTGACGACTTGTGCTGTTCAAAATGGATTCTGATGATTTTCTATCCGACGACCCCGGCTTACTCAGTACCCGCTTCAAACGTTAACCCTGACATTTCTCCGTATAATGAACCCGCTATACATAAAGATTTGCGCGTGAACATGGACTTTCCGATTTTGCCTAGTGAATCTATACATTGTATAAATTGTGGTACTGAAATCACTCACAGGAAGGAGAAGACACATTGTTAATCTTGTGAAAGTGCAGCGAGTTATACTGCAATGGATCGCACCGCAAGTGGTAAGTTCCAACTTCTGAGATGATTATGTACTTACATAATTGAATATTTGAGTTTGCTAAAAATCCATCACTAGTTAAAGGTTCTGGACGATCATTGTTTGAAACTATTGCACATAAATAAAAAATACATTTTTACAAGGACGATGGTCAGTGGGTATCTTAGGGGCGGAGTTTACGAAGTTAAGCTTATCTCTAGCAGAGATCTCTCGCAGTCAACCTGTAGGTGTAAGATAGCGTACAAGCCCATTGTGGAATATAAAAAAATGTATGTAGGTATAAGTCTGTTTCTTTTTTTTTTTAGACATTGCCCCACACTAGGAATTTCTCCTGTATTGTGGGTGCGTTTACAAACATTTAAACTCACATACACAAACAGCCAGACCCGGAACAACTACTTGTAGGTCATACAAATATTTGTTCCGTGCGGGAATGAACCCCCGACACGCAGCGCAGCAGTCAATCGCTTAACCACTGCGCCAACCGTGCCGACTTTTTTTTCGGTCTTTGGCACACTCTTTAGCTGAACTGGCTTGGTTAATTAGAACATAAATGAGGTGTAGTATTGAAGTTTTTTTTTGTATTATTTAATCAACTTGATACAAAACTTCTTATATATATGTTATCTTTGTACTGTAAACCACTCAATAAAATTAATAATAGTGCAATATTTTTATGTTCATGTTCAAGCCCAAACGCCATACAATGTGGTGGATGTCCTTTTCTTTTATCTATATTTTGTAAATTTTTCGGTATATCTACTCTTGTGTTGAACATTTATAAACTTACAATGAATTGCTTGTTACGTTTAATTAAGTCTTCAAACACCCACTGTTCAGTACCTCGTCACGATATCGTGAGGATTTTGAAATCGTCAGTCAGGTACGTTCTACCTGTATACTCTCATTGCAGATTATCTTGAGCTGAGGCACGCAATTTGTATCTTCAGAGTATTCAGCATTCGTATTCAGATTATTGAAACTAATAAGTTCAAGTGCAAATTGATTATCTGTAACCACTAGAGGGGGCTTGTGGCTAAGTAATAACAGCCGCACGGGTGGATCGATCAGGTTAAGCTACGCTCGCCGCGGTTGGTTATCTTTACCAAGACCTCTCCGTGCCTTGGAAAGCACGTTAGGCCATTGGTCCCGGCTGTCATTCGTGGGTCTTTGACAGTCGTTACCGTTCGGGTCGTCAGAAGCCCGAAAATCTGACAACCAGTCTTACCAAGGGGTATCGTATTACCCAATAACTGGGTTGTAGAGGTCAGATAGGCAGTCGCTCCATGTAAAATACTACTGGTATTCAGCTGCATCTGGTCAGACTGGAAGCCGACCTCAACATAGTTGAGAAAAGGCTTAGCAGATGATGATGCTGAAATCTACGACTACTAAATAACTTAATAGTGTTTGGAAACGGTTTAGGTACCTACCAAATTACATTGAAATGAAATAAAATTATTTATTCTGTAAATAGGATAAAGGTCACTAGGAAAAAGTCACTTTTACACGTTATATTATAAAAAATAAATAAGCCAGATGAGGTCGGCGTTTCCTAAGTGATAACTCTGAGAAGACGGAAACAAACTCAGAGGACACTCAATTCGTTATTAGGAAGCAAGATAATAATTTAAATGACTGTTTGATCAAAATTTAAACAATGGTAATATGCGGCTTAATGGTAGTATATCAAGTAATAGGCTCTACTAAAAACTAAACTACAAAATATATGAAAATCCGGTCCTTGGCTCCACGCTACTAGGGTGGGGGTAGGGCGAATTTTAGATCGCCCTACTGTCTTCGGAAGAATCTACAGAAAATAACGTAAAATGATGATCCGAGATGCAGGCAGAATCTTTTATAACAAAATATCTGAAGAAAAGTAAAATTACATACCGAGTCTTCAAGAGATGTGACTCGCCTCGAGATAACTTTTTAATGATGTATAGGTATTGAAGTAATACTCGTACAATTCGTTTTTTTCGGGAACACTGCGCTTAGATCCAGTGGATGACCGCAATGTATTGACGGATGTCGAAAGGCATTCATTGATATTATGTCTTCAGCTCTGGCGCGGATACATTAGGGGGACAACGGGTGCAGTGGCCCCCATTCAATCAAACTGAGTCTGAAATACTAAATTATATATTTAATTTACGATAGTTTATTAAAATTAAACATAAATATAGCCTGCTAGACTTATATTTTGCCTGTATTTTTACTTTGTAAAAATTATTTAATTTTTTGTATTATTACTAAGTTCTAGATGAGTTGTAGTCATCCTTGAAAAGTCATTCCTGAATTTACAGAAAATAGGTGTCCAGGATTTTTCTAAATGTTTGGCCAAACATTTTCCCTTATAAGTAAACATCAAATTACCTTTTCACAGAATTTTTATTAGAACCCTTTTCCTTTAATTGAAATGAAGTAAAGGTTATTTCCATCTAGGCCCTCAAAGGGTTTTGTACTTAATGCTTTTCATGTGCTTAACAGGCTATACGACAAACATAAAGGGACCTTTCGAGATAACTAGGTAGGTACCTATTAAGTCGATTTCCGCGACCTGACTAACAAATTCTTCTAATCATGAGGGTCGAATGGAACCCTACATAAAATGTTTTTATAGAAGTAAATTTTGTCTATGTCAGGTCTCACTAAGGTTGGGCACGCCACAATAGCGGCAATAAGTGCCCTCTTTGAGGAGTGGCTAGAGAGGCGCCACGGTGCCCTCACCTTCCGCCTGACGCAGGTCCTCACCGGACACGGTTGTTTCGGGAGGTTCCTGTTCAGGATAAAGCGAGAGTAAGCGTCAGGGTGTCACCACAGTATGGATCACCCGAAGGACACCGATCCTGCGGGTTGTTCGAAAGAGATACCGTGGCCCCTGGCACAGGCAACTGAAGGAACGCGGGTGGGTTTTAGTCAGTAAAAGTCTGACACGCCCTTCCGCTCAGCCTAGAGCGGGAGAGGTCATTTGATGATTTCCAACCCAAAAAAAAAAAAAAAATATTTATAGGGTATACGTAGCTTCAGCATCATTCTTCTGGCCTTTTTCCAATTTATTTCGGTCGGCGCATCATGTCTTTTTCTTCCATACTTCTCTATTACTTAATCGTCATTTCGGTAGTCACTCCCTTTCTAGCCATATCATCGCTTACACAGTCCTTCCGTCGTAGGTATACCTAGGTTACTGAACAAACTAGATAAGTCAATAAGTATCCATAACAGATTTACGGCCGAAGCTTTTTTTTCTAAAAAACAAAACGTTGCCCCACACTACGAATTTCTCCTGTATCGTGGGTGCGTTTACAAACATTTAAACTCACATACACAAACAGCCAAACCCGGAATAACTACTTGTAGGTCATACAAATATTTGTTCCGTGCGGGAATCGAACCCGCGACACGCAGCGCAGCAGTCAATCGCTTTACCACTGCGCCAACCGTGTCGTCAGGTTTATATTTATATTAGTTGGGTTCCAATTGGTTAATAGATAGTTATCTATCACCAGTTTTGGCATACTGGAGGTAGGAAACCTATCTATCTCTGATTTTAACGTCCCAATAATCTATATCAGCAGAGATCTGTATGATTAATTGATTATATTATACTGACAGTTATGATTATACTGCTACCATCAGTAGCTATCAATAGGTTATTGGGCTCGGCCGTTAGACGACATCTTAGAATATACAGACGCCAGTACATCAAGCTACCCGAAACTGTAAAATTTTCCCAATCAACCTTGAACCTAATACTTCAGCGATAAAGTTGAAAATCTATTAAAGAAATTTGACAGATTGTAGTAGCTTGATGTACTGGCGTCTGTACCTATCTTACTATATTTTCTGCTAAAGTTTAATCTGTGATCATCATTATTGTCTGAACCAACGAAGTTACTGCGTAACACACTTGAAATGGTGATGCCATTCATTTTGACAGCTCACCAACATCCATTACGTAATTTACGTTGTTAAGTAAACGAATTTATCAATCAAACGAAGCAATGGATTAGGAACTTCTCTCAAAATCCTTTGGGTTGTGATTGAAAGTGTGTTACGCCATTTGGTGTGCTGGAATGGATTACTGCTGGGTATAAGCCACTTTTCGTTTCAATCAGTTTCTAAGGTGTTGTACATGTCCTTTATTTGTGTGATGTCTGCTACTTTGACGATGCCTTTAGCTCAAGTTTCTGTACATAAGTTAATGAGTTCTCCTTAACAAGGCCAGTTCAATAAGGCGTTAACTCAAGTGGAAGCCGTTAGTGGCATCCATCACGTAAGCTTATTAACCGTAAGAAGAGTAGATAGCTTTAAGGAATTATTGTTTATAATGCTTGAGGTGTTAAAATTTTTGTAGTAACCTTCATCCTGCCGACCTCATCTAGTTTTAAAATATGATTGACGTGTAAAAGTGTTTGTACAAACCTACTTACAAAATAAAATCATTTATCATTTATTTATCAGATTAATGTTTCTTGTTTTAATAAATTAACTAGAAAATTTTTCGTAAATTTCATAAGAAATTTGTAGTTTAAAGTTTGTTTTGTAAGCATGACAGATTATTTATTCATCTTTACTATTAAGAATTTTATTGTATGCTTTGATTCACAAATTATAAAATCATTGTTACACCTTTGGACTTTTGTTTGAGACTGCTATTTTAATTTAGAATAATATTTTCTATCCGATCCCATCTGCCTATCGGCAGTTTCGTCATGCTTAACCTCCGTGGCCTCCAAATTGTCATTTTTCCACTTCAACTGTGGCACACCACCTTCATCATCATCTGCCTAGCCTTTACTTGACTACGTTGGGTTCGGCTTCTAGTCTAACCGGATGGAGCTGAGTACCAGTATTTTACATGGAGCGACTGCCTATCTAACCACCACAATCCAGTTACTGGGTAATACGATACCCCTTGGTAAGTCTGGTTGTCTGACTGAGTCCCTCAGGATAACATGATTTTTTATTTTATTTTAAATAATAATGGGTAACAGCTGAAGAAGAAAAATGTCAATTAACTTTTGGGCAGCACTATAATTTCGACATTATTATTTTCGATAGACACTTATTTCTTTGGGTTTTAAATACGTCTTTTAGCGGCTGAAAATTTGTTAGTCATCGATAGCATTGATGTAGTAAAATTTCACCACATTGCACCAATATTATAATACCTATATTGAATGCGGCAACAGACTAAAAACAAGGCAGATCAACATTCGTCTGTAGCATTAGACAGTGCTAAGATTTACTTCCCTGCTTTATGAAAACATGCTGGTGTCTTAGCAAAATATACCTACGTCATATTTATGTAATTACGGAGTCTTTCAATATTAGTTCTAAGTCTTGGCTTAACCAAACATCCTTATTTAGCTATTCAGTCATTCTGAACAAGATTAATCTTAGTGTGGGACTTAGAACATGGAGATTTACAAAATAAGGTTTGATTAACAAGGTTGCAAACAGAATTATTTTGAATGTCATTGACTCGCCCTATGTCGCTTTCAAAAGACAACCAGGTAGAAACAAATGAAACCAAATTCAAAACAAAACTTAGACAAAAGAAACATCAACTGTATTCCATATACGGAGATATCAAATTAGCGTGCACATGTTCACCGTAATTTATAAATTATACGACGTACAGTTGACCAGTTTCGCAAACCAACATTCCCACAATAATTGCCGTGAAAAAAATCAGTTGACAGACTGACGAACGACGTTTTCTCTCCGTGAATGTACATAAAAAGATAGTTGTACGGAACCACTTGACCTACCGTAGCGTCATCCGCTGCTGTGCTCGATCACTGTACTAACTTGTCAATCGATTTTGGTAATCACACTATTCTAATCGATTGTACACTTAACACTGCACGTGCATCACAACATCCTGACACTTTCACTTGAAAGCAGTTCTGTATCGATTTGGCGTAGTTCGCAAACCGTTAAAACTGCTCGGGCACAGCGCGCCAACGCTCGCGTCACACTGGCTGCGCCAGCGCAAGAGCCTCATTTCCCCCTCTTGGAAATCACAACAAAACACCTGCAATCCGAAACACACTGTATATCTATCACATAGAGTTGATTTTCCTTTAAGCAAAAAGCTAAGTAAGTGACTCGTATTTTGATACAAATTCTTATGGACCGTAATGTTTTTGTGCATGCATGTCTATTAGATTCTCTTCCTCATTGGCTGTTCTATCTATAGGTTATGTAAGTTCAATAAGTTTCTAGATTATGATTAGAAGTATATTGAGTCATATATAATTGAGTCATAGAGCTTGATCGAGGCCCCTCCGTGCCTCGGAAAGCACGTTAAGCCGTTGGTCCCGGCTGTCATTCGTGGATCTTTGAAAGCCGTTACGGGTAGTCAGAAGCCCGAAAGTCTGACAACCAGTCTTACCAAGGGGTATCGAATTATCCAGTAACTGGGTAGTGGAGGTCAGATAGGCACTCGCTTTATGTAAAATACCGGTATTCAGCTGCATCCGGTTAGACTGGAAGCCGACCACAACATAGTTGGGAAAAGGCTAGGCAGATGATGATGAGTCATAGAGCTTGCAGGGAAAACCAAGCTGTTGTCACGACTGCACGACCTCGTTGATTCGCAAGCGACAAAGTTTGTATGAAATAAAATATATCTAAGCATTGATAGTCAAGACTCTTTCCACAAGGATTGGCGTTTAACAGCACTGGATAGGGATAAGTGGAAGGAGGGAAGGGAGGCCTTTGCCCTGCAGTGGGACAGACTGAATAAATAAATAAATAAAAGCATTGATAGAATATTATGTGCAGACGCCAGCACATCAAGCTACAACAATCTGTCAAATTTCTTTAATAGATTTTCAACTTTATCGCAAAATCATTAAGGTTCAAGGTTGATTGGGAAAATTTGACAGTTTCGGGTAGCTTGACCTGCTGGCGTCTGTAGAAACGTAACAACACACATAATATTTATTTATAGTTAATTAAAACGGTACAACACCAATTACTTTAATTAACATAGAGGACAATAATATAACTTAAAACTAACATGGAACAGTAGACTCCCTTGCATACATTCTCTCACAGAACACCAGACATATACGCATAATTTGAATCTATTCATCCGTAAACACATCACATTCAGGGTTGGCAGCCAGAAGGGCATTCAGCACCTTTAGAGTACGACAGATTGGGGATTCAGCTCTGGCTACAGTTTTCGCTGGGAGTAGCGCAAACAGATTGTGCCCGGCGGCTCCGACGGTGTCCGATGTATTTGTCGGGCACAAATAGTCGGCAGAAAAGACCATGGAGCTCTGGACTGTCGATACGTCCCCGTAAGAACTTACAGGCTACAGTGAGTTGATCAATAATATCACGCTTATATTCAGCAAAGGGTTCAGTAAAGGGTACAAGTACCAATGTATTTACACCAACATTTCGCCAGTTATGTTTAAGTCCTATGTAAAAGGGGGGAGCCTATTGCCATCAACTGGGCCCAAATCCAGACTCAAGGGTGCTACTGCGGCCTCCTTGCCGGATTGCCGCCATGGGATCTGGAGGCCAAAATCCTCGCCAAAACCCTGATGATGATATGAAAATTATAAATAGATAGCAGAATTTAATCCTCTTTGTGTGCTAGCGGGATCGTCCGAAAGGGTTACCGCTGCCCTAGAACATAAAGGGCTAAGGAAGGAACACGGGTGGGTTTTAGTCAGTAAGAGTCTGACACGCCCGCCCGCTCCGGCCAGAGCGGGAGAAGTCATATGATGATTTCCCACCCAAAAAAAAGTTTGTTACTGAGAAATTCCAGACGATGAATTACGTACAAAACATAAGCTATAATGGAATTGGGGCCTAAAAGGCAGTTAATAAATTTTGATATAATTTTCCACGAGTTCCAGAAATTATTTTTTGGGTCATCAATTAATTAGAGCAAGAGAAGCTTTTTATACTTAATATTGATTATATTGTTGCTAAGTCATGATAAAAACCTCGTATTTTAATTTCTATAAGTTCGTGGTAATTTTATTAGTCTCTCGAATTTATATGCAGACAGGAATCTCTAGTTATATAGTTTTCGATGATCCCTAATTGAATTTAAGACCAACGAGATTTTAAGATTCTTGTCAAGTGGACAGTAGGTCAAACTCAAACTGAAACTCAAAGCATTTATTTCAAACAAGCTGCGTCCCGCGGTTTTACCCGCATAAGTTTCGATCCCATAGGAATATCTGGATAAAAAGTATCCTATATGTTAATCCTGGTTATAAACCATCTGTGTGCCAAACATCCAAATCCGCTTAGTAGTTTTTTCGTGAAAGAGTAACAAACATCCATCCATCCATACAAACTTTCCCGTTTATAATATTAGTAGGACTAAGAGATTGAATTTATACAATGCTAAGATAGTCCTTCAAATCTGCAGCAGATCCAATAGTATAGGCAACGGTTGATAAGATAATTACCTTACGAGAACCATAGGACCGGTCGATGTGGTGACACTTGGGGGAGCCATAATGTCCAGCAGTGGACGTCATTCGACTGAAATGATCATGAAGTCTATGATGTCCCACTACTGGAATAAGGCCTTACTTCCCGCTTTTCCCAGTCTAATGCGATCGTGAGGTAATCTTTTAAATGGGAGTTCTGGGCTAATTTCCATGTTTCCACTCTGCAATCGGCATTTTATTTTTGTTTTGTTTGTTGTCAATTGCCAGCGGTTTAATGTGTATTGTCTTTGGTCCCTAGCCCTGACATCAAGCAATGAACAACATTGTCAACCTTTTATTGCTTGAGTACGAGGCTTTTGGCTACTTTGTATGTGTGTATTTTATGTATTTATTTTTGTAATGTACGTTTTGTTTACGCAGAATAAACAATTTTTCTTTATTTCTTCTCTTTTTACAATGATGAGTACCTGTTTTGACTTAACTCAGTATCGAATATTCCCAGTAGAATCTTCTGATAATATTATTCAAGTGCCAACTTCAAATATATTATAAATTCAGATTTATGGCTTTCGTTTGTATCGTTAAGCTTTATTTATTATTCTGAGTAAATAAGTATCTTGAAATACTAATTGTAAGTCTATTATTATTATTTGTATTTCAATGGAATAATAATTAGTAGACAGGTACTATTACCTATCTACTAATTATTATTCCATTGAAATACATATAAAAATGAAAAAAATCTCATTTTCCTGTTAAGTATTTGTTATGGGATCACTTCGTTGTCCGTCCGTCTTTCTGTCATCTGTCAAGACCCTTTTTCTCAGGAATGCGTGGAGATAGTAAGTTAAAATTAATATCAAATATAAAAATAGGTTTACGGTCCCTTGGAGTTCTAAAAAAACCAAGCTTCTCAGTAAACATCTACCTGTCTACACTATCTGTCCACTTCATCATAGTTGTGTATGTATTTATTTTATTTTAGAAGTATTTATGTATGTTTATTTGTATGTATATATTCTCGTAATATTTGTTTAGTTTTTAAGTGAATAGTTTATTTTTGATTCTATGTATTATTGTTTGTCTCCTTTGCTCTATCACACGCTGTCTACATCTCTGTATTTATTGTCCTATCTCAGGTATGCTGGAAGAGATTTCTTACGAAATAAGCATCACCTCTGTATCTATTTTTTCTGTTCTGATTTTCAATGTCTGTTTATATATGTGTGTACATAAATGGTTAAATAAATAAAATAAAATAAAATAAACGGCATAGGAAATACGGTCATTTATACGACGTATTTTGATACTCGCAAATAAATCAAAAACTGTAGGCGGCAAGAAACAAGGTTTCACAGCACAAGGAAAAAGTACGAAAATTGTTAATTTGTAGTTTGTCTAAACTAATAATATTAGTGATACACATAAAAAATTGGTTTTTTGTATGTTTGTTTGTTGATTTAGATGAAAATTAACACATGGGTAGACAAAGGATACTTTTTTATTCCGATATTCCCACAGGATCGAGCTTTATGTGGGTGAAACCGCAGGTCGCAACTAGTATCACTTTTTTTTGGTTAAAAACATACATAGGTTGTTGTGTAGAATTTACCGTGACTTAAATCGATGTATGGGAGAACATGTTTTTTCAACTACAATGTTAAGTTTGTTTTCGGGATAAATTCATCCCTTCATTGTGCATGCTCCGACCCGCAATCGGCTGGCTTTTTTTTTTAATTATAAAGAATATTATTGATTAATCCTGAATGGATTAATCAATAATATTCTTTATAATTAAAGCCGTTAAAGCGTGAAAATGTTACAGACAGAGTTCATTTTGCATTTATAATATTGGAATAAAAGAACTCATTATTATGTACAGACGCCAGCACATCAAGCAACTACAATCTGTCAAATTTCTTTAATAGATTTTCAACTTTATCGCTGAAACATTATGGTTCAAGGTTGATTGGAAAATTTTGACAGTTTCGGGTAGCTTGACCTGCTGGCGTCCGTACACAGTATAAATTACAGACATAATAATCGACGGGCTTATCGCTAAGAGCGATCTTTTAATGACAACCTTTGGATGGATTAAAAAGGGGAAGGAGAGACAAATAATGTACGTACTGTACGTAGTCCGTCGTGTACCATTTACATAATACAATAAATACGGATTAGCATTAGCACGGATTACCCAAATATAGTAATATTTTTAGAGAGGGCACAACTGTTGCCTTTACTCTAATAGGCAGACAAGAACACTTGACAGTTTTGTCACGATTGTGCTCTGATTTTGTTACATTTATAGAATAAGTATAGTTAGGAAGGTGTGTAGTACAAAAGTGAAATGTAAGCGGTTTATCTTTTATTTTCCTGTTTAATAACATCTGGTTAACATTTGGTTCTTGACAGTTTTGTCACGATTGTGCTCTGATTTTGTTACATCTATAGAATAAGTAGGTATAGTTAGGAAGGTGTGTACCTAGTACGAAAGTGAACGAAAAGTACGGTTTATCTTTTATTTTCCTGTTTAATAAGATCTAAATTTGGTTCTTAGAAATTTATTAAAATCTAGGCAAATACATAAAATTTAACTCTAACTTAACATTAAATAAATAAATAAATTGTTTATTGTTCCAAAATCATTACTTATATATATATGAGGCGGCCCCATTAAGTTATTAATAATACTTGTGTTGGGGCCGACTCGCTACTACCCCTATTTTACATTAACATAATGGAGACAGACTAATAAACTAAAAAATATAAAAGAAAAGAGAAGTCAAAGTCTGGTTTAGATTTTGCACTTGGAGAAAAGCAGATGTAGTTTGTTTTTGTGACGTTTAACGTTAGAAGGTTAGCTTTTAACCAGTCTACAATAATACTTAGGCCACATTCTGCTTTTTGGTGCACTACCTCGCACGATTGACAGCAAAAAAAAATATAACAGCCACACAGGTCGAACGATCAGGTTAAGCTACGCTTGCCGCGGTTGGTCCGTGGATGGGTGACCATTTTATATACTGAGATCCCTCTGTGCCTCGGAAAGCACGTTAAGCCGTTGGGCCCAAGGGTCATTCCTGAATCTCTGGTAGTCACCCAGTCGTACCAAGGCGTATCGTATTACCCAGTTATTGGGTTCTGAAGGTCAGTAGCTCCATGTAAAATACTGGTAATCAGTTGCGGTTTAGACTGGGAAACGGTTAGTGAGATGATGATATTAGTTTAGATTAGAGTTTATTATATGATTATGGAGACTATTATGACCTCGAACTTCAGTCTGCTATTGTTCACCACAATGTGACAATTTGAACAAATCCTACTTATGTTAGATCCGTGAGAAACACGCAACCATCAAAGGCTCATTATATCTGCATCTCTTAATCTATCCACACGATATCGTGATTTTTCCTGTGATTATTGTCACGAATACGATATTTAGCAACAGATTTTAGGATCGTTTACATCGTTTACTCTTCATTTTGCAATTTCCCGAGGAACAATTATTACCTTCTATCTGACCCGAGACACTGTGTTCTGTCTAAAAACAAAAATCTTATAGAATATTAAAAGTAAAAAACCTTTATAAAAAACAAGTTTTTATTTATATTCGCTAAAAAGAAAAAAAAACTTTTACTTTAAAACTCTATCAACTTATAACGTCATTACCATAATTTATTTGATATAAAAGCTTGTCGCGAGATTTACTTGTGTAGAACAAGTAAATTAAATAACTTGATGTGATTGAATAAAATTTTCAAACTAAGTAAATACGAGTATTTAAATCTCGCGACAAGCTTAAGACATTTATCTTGAATTTAAAACGCGAATTATTAAAACGTGTGCATGTCGAAATGGACGGCACTTCGAACAATTTTTGTGATTTAAAAAAAGTTGTGTTCAATAACTGTACAAGTGGCAATCACGTTCTACCTACACCTTATTTTAAAACAGCTTTGTTTTGATTAATTCTAAAATAACATTTTGAAGTGAAACACATTAAAACATAAAGCATGTGTAAATAAGTTGATTTTTGATCATAGTAAATACCTGATTCCAATTGTTTAAGTACGTCTTAATACAATACCTAGTCGTATTTCTGTTGAATACTAGTTAAACTCGATCTTTTTTGTAGGTTTTTTATTTTGACGGTCCTAAGCCCGTTAAAGTACGAAGGGAAAATTGGAATTGTAATTTACATACCGTAGCGTTAGGGGCGCACATCTTGCGCCATTTGTCGCGAGCCGTTTTCAGTAGCAAATAATGCGCCGGCCCTAGTATTCGGACGCGACAAGTGAAGGACAAAATGACAACGCGTTCGATAGTAGGTAAGTAATTAAAGCATTTAAACATAAAAAATAATTTTCATTCTAAACGATTGCTATTTTAAGCTAGTAGGTACTAAATTAGGTTGATTTTGCAATATTTTTTTTTGTTTTTATTTTAATTTCTTTTTTCCTGGGTTCCTTCGTCGATACTATGCATGCAATTTCTTTACACATAGATTGGCACAAATATTACGCACACTCATTTGTTTTCGCGCCTTATTGGGCAGGTGGTGTCTGCAATGGTTATTAGCTTCGATTAATAATAGTACTAGATTCCCGATAAGCGGTTCAAAAACGGCCCGAAAAATAAGACCACGAATACATTTGTGGTCTTATTTCAAATTAGTATGTTTTTAACCTTATTACTTAGACTTTAAGTTTCATTTTAGAATAAATGACTGAAAATTTAAAAATAGAATGATTTTATTTTCAAGCGACATTTTAAATATATTTTGCAATGGTAATTAAACTTTATGTTTAAGCATTAAGGTTTATAATAAACTTAAGTTATTAATATTATTAAACTTTTTTCAAAGAAATGTAGATGTTTACAAACGTGGCCACTTGAGCGACTGATTTTTGTTCCTGATCCTTAATCTAGTACTATTATTGATCGAAGGTTATTAGCTTTTTATTTCAAACAAACCTAGTCGCCTGTGGTAATAAGGGTTGTCTCTATCAAATATGAGCACATAAGAAGGCTCAATTACTCAAAGGAGAATGGAAAGGAACAGTCACGCAGGAAGACTCCGAGAATAAGTTTGGATTTTGCGTCTGAGGAATAGGACTGCTGTGTAGCATCAGTGCTTTTGTACACCTACACACTTTCGATCACAATCGGAATAAAGAAGGATCACAAGTTCGAAAAAATTGTCTGTAACAACGTAGGTAAACAACGTATTAATGTTGTAGTACTGTCAAAATTAAACTCATTGCTACTGTTATGTGTTACGCAATTACCCCGCTGTAGTCAGCATTCTGAATAATATAAATTATTACTGTTATAAATTACCACCTAAACCGCTTCTCCCACAATTAGGGTCTCTTAATTAGGAGAAAATTAAATACAAGCGAGGTATACTACCAAATCCCATAGAGAAGTGCTAATTGTATTCTATGGATTTTCGTGTTTGTATGTCGATGGCCTCAATGAAATTAAGTATTTTCGGGTCGAGCAAAATTTTTGGATTCACTGTTTTATTTAATTACTTACTTTTTGCTGATATTTAATTTGTTATCAAAATGAGTTCTTACTTTATAATGTCTGTTTTGGTAATTAATTTCTTATCAGTTGAGAAAGAAAATGTTTCTTCAATATTTTGTTTAATTTATGAGTACTTACCTAACGATAGAATGATTAGCCGCAGCTGGGTTAAATAAATAATAAAGAAAATACGTTGATTTGCGGTAAACATGACGCAAAAAAGAACACAAACACAAAAAAAGAACAATTTGGAGGAATATATGCGTCACATGCACTCAAAATGCCAATCCGGTCCAATCCAATGATGGCGATCCAATTATTCTGTTATAAGAAGGTAAGCAGCAAGAGGAAGCAGCGGGATCAGGAGGAGGCAGGTAGGAACGCACTATAATGAAATAAATAGCAGTCTAAAATCAGAACCAAAGTAATATTCACTAAACCTATAATATATAAAAATCGCCTTTCTCTCAAAGTTAATTTCATGTTGCGTTGGTAAGAATTTGCTAAAACATTTATGGTAGGCGTTATCTAAACTCGCAGGGTTATATTAAGATACATCAAGTGTCTTGCTTCATTGTATTTTTAACCCCCGACGCAAAAACGACGGGGTGTTATAAGTTTGACGTGTCGGGGTGTGTGTGTGTGTGTGTATGTCTGTCTGTGGCATCGTAGCGCCCGAACGGATGAACCGATTTTTTTTTATCAAATCATCTCCAACGCCATACCTAACACTTTGTTCTTAAAACCACCTCTTTTTTCTTTCATCCTAATAAATTGACTGGTCGCTTTTCCGCCCACAAGAATAAAGGCTCCCCGAGTGCTATTGGCGCGATTAAATTTACTTCCCATTGGCGTCGTAACGATGGAGGAAGATTTCATAAAAATTTACTGCTACCACTAAGTAACTCTCATAAATAGTACAATGTTCACCGAGGGGAGAAAGTGACCGATTACCAATGAGGGTGTACTTTGAGGCCAAGAGTTTGGGAATCGCACTTTCTTCCGAGTGATACATACTTAGTGCTTTTTCTCTAAAAAATGTCTTATATTTTCCACGTATCTCTCTAGATACCTACGAAGAAAATATAAGACATTTTTTTAAGTGAAGTTTTGTATTAAAATTGTTACAGTTATTAAAACTCAACGTAATACTTTTGAGACAATACAGAAGAGATTACTTAATGTGCCTGTGAATGGCACTGCGCTAGGACAGTAGTGGTGCCAAAGGGGCAACTGGTTCCTGAGGTGCCAATGTTAGGCTATGCCGCGCTTGGAAGAGATGAATCTGGATACAAAGTAATCGATTCTGTTATTTGATTATTTATTTCTATTTTGTTTTCAACAGAGTTCTCGATGTAACTTGTTTCAATAGCGGATGATTTCCAACCACCATGACGTTTAATCTACTACATAAAAATAAGTCGGGTTTTCCTTCCTGACGCTATAACTCCAGAACGCACGAACCAATTTCCACGGTTATGCATTCGTTGGAAAGGTCTCGGGCTCCGTGAGGTTTATAGCAGGTAGGAGTAGGGTAGGAGTAGGGTAGGAGTAGTGTAGGAGTAGGTTAGGAGTAGGGTAGGAGTAGGGTAGGAGTAGGTTAGGAGTAGGGTAGAAGTAGGTTAGGAGTAGGTTAGAATTAGGGTAGGAGTAGGGTAGGAGTAGTGTAGGAGTAGGGTAGGAGTAGGGAAGGAGTAGTTTAGGAGTAGGGTAGGAGTAGAGTTGGAGTAGGGTAGGAGTAGGGTAGGAGTAGGGTAGGAGTAGGGTAGGAGTAGTGTAGGAGTAGGGTAGGAGTAGGTTAGGAGTAGGGTAGGAGTAGGTTAGGAGTAGGTTAGAATTAGGGTAGGAGTAGGGTAGGAGTAGGGTAGGAGTAGGGAAGGAGTAGTGTAGGAGTAGGGTAGGAGTAGGGTAGGGGGTAGGACACCACGCGAACGAAGTAGCGCCGGGCAGCTAGAAATAATTTATATGGCAAAACAACGTTTGCCGGGTCAGCTAGTTGTGGTTAAATTTCCAACTTGATGGATTACTCTATTGATATTTTCTGCATAAGTTTAGCTTCATACAGGCGTGGTATTTAAACAGGGCGATCAATGCACGTCTATAATATTAGTTCAAATTGGTCTGTTTTGTAGTTTTCTAGAGTTAGGTCTACTAGACACACTTTATTATTTTCGCCTTTGTCTCAAATTTTTTTATATGCCAGTGTCATGCAAACCTGTTATTTGCATGGTTACTGAAATGCCAATTTGTAGATGCTAATTAATTTGAATTGTAAGTGACAGTGAATGCTGTTGGTGAGCTTATTCTAAATAAATAAATCGGCACCAGTCTCTACAAGAATAGTCGCTGATGTTCTCCAAGCAGTGGCAATCTTGTAGATTGGGTAATTTTAGATAGGAAGTTATTTTTTTTTTTCCACTGCATTTATTTATACTGCAATAAAAAGCGATTGGAGCTCAAGTCACTAGGGCAAAGTTTCAAATATTTCTTCGCAATCTCTTAGAATAAGTCCGTTGTCACAAATGATCACTGACTGTTGGTTTTTGTGTTAGGAAGCTTGTCAATTGTTAAATTCTCGTGGATGTCGATATAGTCTGTTGTTATATTTACAAGTTCTTGCGAACGACATAACCATTTACTCCCAACATTAAAATAACCTGTAAAAATAGATCAAATATGAAAACCTGGTAGGTTTCTAAAAATAAGTAGGTATTCAATTATTTTCTCAACAAATATTTGTCACCTGGAGTATTTTGCAAAAAGGAATATACAAATACAAGCGTAGTAGTAAGAACTTTTAATTTCTTACTACGGAATGCCTCGGATTTTCTTTTCAGAAATGCTGTAAGTTTTTTTGTATTCCATAATATTGATGTCTTTATATTGTTCTTACCAATATAGTACTTTTTAACATAGAATACAAAGACCACAAGGGGGCTCGAATTTTTGCGCTTTTCACAAAAGAAACTGTAAAACATTTTCAGAAAAAGAAGAAGCATTCGGCAAGCAACTCGGTTTTCCGCTGCAAAAATCTTCATAAGTATGTCTTGTTATATTTATTTCCAGTTAGTTGATATAATGTTATAAGTCTATCTGGTTCTCAATAACAGCTTGGACAGTTTTAATTCTGGTGGCGCCATAAAATTTTCACTATCACTATAAGACGGCATTTCGAGTAGATCGTAAACACAAATTGAAAATTCAGATAAATAAATCGAAAGAAAGCTCTTCGCGTTCGTACGATTTTCACTTGTTCATTCTTTTTTTTTTATATCAATGTTCAGCAAAAGTATGTGACCAGTATCATATTGCGCTTGGTGATAAAAACTTTTTGTATTTTTGAATTATACTATATTTAATTAGGTTAGCTATTGAATAGCCCTAAATTAAATAAAAATACAGCACGTTAACAAAGGATTATCATACACTTTTTCATGTATATCAGAACGTTCGGCCAGTCGAGATAGGGAGCTGGCTGCTACTCCAGTTTTTTGTGACGATTTTGTGACGCATAAAGATGCCAGCCAAAGAATTTGTCGACCCGCACATTTGTACAACAGTAATGACGTACATTCTACTTCATTTTTTAAAAGTAATAAGGTACGTAGATAGTAGTTTATATTTGTAAGAGATCTTATTTAGTTTCCCTTGTTCGTATTTTAAATTATTTGGGCCACTTTCTCTTAAGATCTATTTAGTTAATAGTGTACCTACCTACACTCTTTCTGCCAATGCATCGATTTATTTTAATTTTTTTTCAGCGATAAAGTCGCAACGATGCTGTCACTGGTCGTATAAGTTCGCCTTCGTAATTATGATTTTGCATAATCGCGATACAGAATCGATAAAGTCGTGATGCAGCATCGATACAGTCGTGCGCTATGTGCTACAAAGCCTGGAGCACAGGCGTAGGTTTGCCAGCCTTTCGGTATTCTATAGGATGTATTCTGGAGAGTGTGCACGGGAATTACATGACTTAATTCCGCCATCACCGTTTCATCATCGGACAACCCGTCGTACGGCGAGTGTTCACCCTTACGTTGTTGACACCGTTACAATCCGGACGAATCGTTTCGCCTCGTCGTTTATACCGCGTACAAGGAAGGACTGGAACAATTTGCCTGCAGCGGTCTTCTCGACCGATTACAATTTAAGTGTCTGCAAGGCTAGATTTAATAGGCTCATAATAAATTAGATAAATTAGTGCGCTTTACCATCAACGATTGCATCACTCAACTGCTTTCCATCAGGCGGGATCGCAGTCAAGCACTAGTTTATATCATACAAAAAAAATGTGACTACCTGTGAATGCCTTCGTACTCGTTTTGTAGAAAGTTTATTAAGAAAATCAGTTACTAAATATTCTTCGGTATAGCCAATATCCGTATTTCGTAGAAGTGACTTGATTCAGCAACCAGCAGGATCGTTTCCTAACCAGGGAACTTTTAGAACCTTTCATCATCATCATACTCCTGTGTGTTAAAACGTTAGGTATCTATAATTTCTGGCATCGTCTAGAGATAAATTAGCAAAACGTAGGTAGTCATAATGTTGACCTTTAGAAACAAAAAATCTTGTTTTAATTACTAATATTATTTTTATATTATTAACGGGCCCAAAATAATATTAATCATAATAATAATATCCCTGGACATTTCACACAGCGCCATCTAGTCCCAAGCTAAGCAACCTGATGCTTGGTAACAAGATGGCTGATAAACTACTTATATACATTTTTTTTTTGCTGTAAATACATACATATTATAGATAGAAAAACACCCAGACTCAGAAGTCTCAGAGGTCTTAGTCCTACATGTAAGTATTTGACTTACATGTAGGACTAAAAAAAATAAATAATAACTAAAATAAATAATTATTTTCTTGGAATCAAGAAAATAATATGAAAATGTTCATTAAATTGTAAGCAAATGACAATTTAAATTTTTGCGAAGCTAATAGTATGATATTGGAGACATTTAATTAAACAACAATCAAAGTCAATTTCAGAGGCAGATTAATTTTGGAAAATAAGAAAATAAAAATTCAAAGGCAAATTCGTGTATTCTTTTGTCTTTCATTTTTTTTAAACTCTTGTGTCATGATCTAAAGATACCTTCTACGATCAAAAATTTATTTAAAAAGCAGATTTTTATGACTCGTGAGTATTCGTGTATTTTTTTCAACTTTTATAGCACTTAAGTATTATGATCAAACCTAAAGGTTCTCTTGTTGCTTTTGTTTTCTTTTATTGTTGTTATTATTATTATTTTTTTGTAGCGTGAATGCTGTGTTTTCTTCTTCACTTTTGTTGTGAATGCTGTGCACGTCTGTAATTGACGTAAACACTAGTTCATGTCTCTGTTCTATGTTATTTGTAAATGTTTGTTTGTGGTGTTGATGTGCCTTAATAATAAATAAATAAATAAAGGTACCTACTACCAACGTAAATTTATTTAAAGCAGATTATTACGACACTTAAATCAGGCTTAAAGCGATTTGAATAACTTCACTGTAGTATTATATATATATACCTTTCAGTTCGGTACACGTACAAAACAGTTCGTGTATTTTTATATTTTTTTTATTAGAAAACATTCAAGTACCGTGATCAAACCTAAAGGTACCTACTACCAACATAAATGTATTTAAATCAGATTTTTACGACACTTGAAGCGATTTGAAAGACTTCACCGTAGTCACGCACAAAATTGTTGTAATCGCTGATGAAAATGTCAACAGAAGGATCAAAAAACGTTCAAAGGTATTAAATGACAATTTCTAGTGCCACTTACAATTAATTGGTTGCTTTGACTTTTGAATACTTAAACCCGAAATTCAAATTTACCTGCACATAAAAATGTTTTTCATTTGACAATAAATTTATATTAATTTTCATCAATGTTTTTTTTTGTGTTTAACCTCAAGGAATATTTTTTGGAAATAGTGGTGAGATATAAAGAAACCTTCTAAATATAGATAAATGTGTTATTTATTCCATTCAGTGAGTGATTGGGTAAGAATTTTTGTTTACACTTTCTTCAGGTACTTTTGAAACACACTATAGGTACCTATTTGTTTTGTCATCTATACTGAGGTTAGGTGATATTGTAAAACCATAAATATGAATACCTCTACCTTCTTTTTTTTTTTTCAGGATGGGAAATCATCCCGCTCTGGGTGGAGCAGAAAGGAGTGTCAGACTCTTACTGACTAAAACCCACCCGTGTTCCTTCCTTAGCCCTTTATGTTCCAGGGCAGCGGTAACCCTTTCGGACAATCCCGCTACCCATGTTTAAAAGAGCTTGGGTAAAGTTACAATGTGATAGAAATAGCTTGAGAGCAGGCACATGTCGGTACTCAATATTTTTATTTTTATTTGGCTCACCTACAATTGTATACACTGACACAAAGATATAAGATACATCCAATAGACTTAATAATAGTGTACCAATTTCTTACAGGTAAGCACATCATGCATTACTTATTTGTAGATGGATATCGAGTGAGTTCATTTACTCTCCGAACATAATAGTTTTTACAACCAAATTCCAAATTAAAATCACAATCATAATTAAAAGCACATGCAATCAAAATAAAAATCAAAATACATACAATTAAGATCACAATCAAATAAAATTAAAATATAAAAGAATAAATTAAATAATCATTAAATTAAATAAGAATTAGGATATTAAGTGAACGTAGAACAATAAAGTAGGATACGTCTACTGCACTTTACATTATACCTAGACTCAGTCTAAATCGATTCACTTTGTGTGAAGAAAAGTGCTTACCGAGTGACACTGGCACTTTCTGTAAGAACATAGCCATAGCTATATAATATATGTCCTTTACTTACTTCATCGGATTACTGTCTTCCAATAAATAAGCCGTTAACGCGTTTGGCTCAATGCACAATACTTGTAGATGGAGGCTTAGAAGAAAAAATAAGTTTCGGTCTGGCTATAACATCTAACAGCAGATATTTTTCTGCAAATATTTATATCTTAGATTCACTCTACTGCGTCAAAAGATGGTCGCTTTTCTTTTTACCCGACTGCGCGACGCAAAGGAGTGGTAATGTGTTTATTAGCAGCCTATGTATGTATATTTGTATGTTCCTTTGAAGCACTATACAGACCAAACGCCTGAGCCGATTTTTATGATTTACTCGTCAATCGATTCCTCTTAGTCCGGCGAGTGTCACTAAAGACATGACGTTAGTAATAAAAACTTTTTTGCAAAAAAAAAAACAACCGACTTCCAAAAACGACACTACAAAGTGAAAAATAACTTTAAATCGGAAGTCGGTGTCGTTGGGTTCGAATTTTCGTTGTTTGCCACCGACTTCCGAAATTAAAGTTATTTTTCACTTTGTAGTGTCGTTTTTGGAAGTCGGTTGTTTTTTTTTGCAAAAAAGATTTTATTTTTTTACTTTTAAGTTGTAATTTTTACCAGTAATTTTGGTTTAAAAACTAAACTACTGAACCGTTTTTAATGAAATTTCTATGGGACCACTTCAGAAGTATCTCCTTTCAAACAAAAACAGAATTTTGAAGATCGGTCTACAATTAGCGGAGTAATCGCGTAACAAACACACAAAAAAAAAAAAACCGTCGAATTGAGAACCTCCTCCTTTTATGAAGTCGGTTAAAAATTCAATATGGCGACTACTGGACGCCATATTGTGAAAATGAAAAAAATTAAAGTCAACAAACTATATCAAGTGGGGTATCGTTGAATAGGTATTTAAAAATAATTTTTAGTTTTGTCTCAACATTTTTCGATTCGACTGACCGTTTAGGATCTATATCGATTTAAAGTTGCGTAAGAACCATTCTCACATAGGTTTTTAGGCAGTAGAAATTTACGATGAAAAGACGAAAACTTCGTATGACTGACTGTGCGTGTGAATGTGGATGGACATAAATACTAAAGTATCTATTAGGTATATTGGACTACCTAAAGTATCTAATGTCTGACACGGTCGCCCATCTCCAACTTCAAACGATTTAGTACTCAACTTCAGACGATTGGTAGGTAACCACTTATTAATAAATAAAGTAACTTAATTAATGAAACACATTCACATTTTGCGTCGCACTCGGTTTATCCACGGCGGCATCGGCGCGGCGGGCCGGGCGGCGCCGGCGGCGCGGGCGCTGTGCTGTGGTCACAACTGATTAGGTACTATCACTACTAGTACCTACGCAGCGGGGGCGCGGGCAATCGCGTGCTTCTTGGATTGGGTGGAGCGGGGCGTCTCGCTCGCCAAGGTCTGAATATGGTTGCCGCGCGGCTTAGACGCGTGTTCGGCTCCTTACGCAAAGGACGCGAGCGAAATCGAACCGTATTCGTATTTTAAACTAAAATTAGCTAAAATAACTAAAAAGTATAAAATAAAAAATAATAATTTAAAAATCAAAAAACCCGACTGCGTAAAAAGTGAACCAAACTACGTATATTAATTACATAATTTAAAAAAAAATATTCTAATAATGGAACGTATAACAACTGAACAGTCGGGTTCCATTGTTCAGTTGTTATGTTCCATTATTAGAATATATTTTATTTTCTTCAATAGTATTCATTCAATAATATATTATAGAATTCTACACCACCGGACATCTTTTAAGTGCTTGTTTTTTTCATTTCAGTTTTTTTTATTAAGTACGTAGTTTGGTTGACTTTTTACGCAGTTGGGTTTTGATGGAAATACCATTAGTATTGTGTAAAGAAAGAAAATACGTTTAATTGTGGTAAACATGACGCAGAGAAAGAACACAAACACAAAAATGAACAAGTTTGGGGAAAATATGCATCACATTGAACAAGTTTGGGGAAAATAAATGCGTCACATCCACGTAAAACGGCCATCGTTCAGCATAATGCAACGACCCAAAGCGATACAGAGCCCCAGCGCTGGTTTTTGCGACAGCCTGCGTTGTCGTGATCGTAAAATTTAGAACATATTGTTTAGTATTTTCTTGCTTTCTTTTTTTGTTTTCTAAATGACACAATAATAAAGGTTGACTGGCACAAAATACCTATGGCATTAAGTCCATCCTGGACATGTATGTGCTTGAAGTATTAAATAAATCTTCTTCTTAGCGTGGCGATAGCAATCTAAATGGACTCTGCCCAGAATTCGGTGACTTGTTTGGCGCCATCACCAGCGTCCATCAGTTCCTGTAACGTGCAGCTGACAGGATACGCAGGGCACGATATTAAGTACCCTATCGTTTGTGGAACAGCACCACATTTACACTTCAAGGCGGAGTCGTCTATGAATCTCCACCTGAACAGGTTTTCCTTGCTTCGGCCAACCTGGGTCCGGAGTTTATTTAAAGACTTCCAGGTTACCCAAGGTAACTCATGTCCAGGTGGGAGGTTTTCAGCGTGTGGGACGAAAGGTTTGGGTAAGGGTTTGGTAAAGGTTTGGCTCAGTATGGAAACTTTTTCGCGGTATTTATTACGATGACGTAATATATATAACAATATTCCTGATTTGAAAACCACTTGATTCTTTGATTGATAAATTGGAAGACTGATAAGATAAACAAAACAAAGAACTTGATATCTTGAGCTAAATTGGCATTTAAGAGATATTTATGCCCTTTTACACTGATATAAAGCGCGATATTGCGTTTAAAGTAGAAAGTCCCATATCAACACTGCGTTTTATTTATAAACTCATTTCGGTGTCATTAGATGATATCTAAATGAGTGTACAAATAATTTTAATTGAAAATGGGCATTAGTCCTTACGACAGGTATTCAAAAACAAACATTAACCCCCTTATTACAAAACAAGGTCTTTCTTTAGATCAGGTTTAAACCACCGAGCCAGATATTGAAATAAGAACCTAATCGTTATAGAAACGTAGTTCTTTATACAAAAATGATAGCTTAGTTCGGTGCTAAGTCGTCATTTTAGTATTAAAACTTTGCCTAAATCGAAATAAAGTTCGAAATAGAAATACTGGCCCAAAGGTTTAGGCTAGAACTAAATTTAGATTTTGTTTTCTAATAAGATGGTTTGAGTTTACAGCATAACAAAGTGACAATTTTCAAACCTTCTAACACTTCAACAGATTTAAAGTTTAAACAAGTCACCGATGACAGATTATAGAACCAAACTCGATCGGTTCCGAGGCTAATCTTCCTTTGTACTTGATTAAAAGTTACTTTCGACAGCTATGTCCCTTGTCTGTCTAAACTTCGTTAGGTGAACCGCAAAATTTTCTTGGAGGCCTCCAACAGTATCAGATATTAACGTCATTGCTTGGAAACTTTAAATGGAAATTGAACAATATCGAGCCCCTTGCGGCTTTTGCTTCCATATTTTTTACTATCAAAATAAAAAATCTTTTATTCAAATTAGGCTGAGAATCAGCACTTTTCGAACGTTAAAAATTACAAAAGACAGTCCCCCAAAACGCCCGCCCTTCACCACTTCCTAGTGCTTTCTCTGGGAAGAAGTGGCGCAATAAACTCCCCAGCAGCACAGTTGTCTTTTCAGTTAGAAAATACATAATTGTATACAATACTAGGTGTGTAAAATAATTAACATTACAAGACAGAACATTAAATTAAATTATTTGCCATTATGCCACATTGGAACCTATTATGTAAATAAGAATTTATTACATTGAGAGCTTTGTTTTGGACACCGTAATGGCGTAGTTTACGCAAAAGCGTGTCATGGTGCACGCAATCAAAGGCTTTGGAGAGATCACAGAAAACTCTAATAGCATTTTGCGAGTATTATTAGGTACATATATACACTGTTAAATTTTGATCGTTTTAATCCTTAAAAGGGGTCATTGTACTCATCATTATGAACAACTTTTACTACGGGACCAACCCTGAAATCGTGAAAAAGAAATCAGTTGATCCATAGTTTTATGTTCGCATAAGTCGACAGTTCAACTGATTTTTCTTTTCATGATTTGCGGGTTGGTCCCGTAGTAAAAGTTGTTCATATTGACACACGACCCCTTGAATACAATGACCCCTTTTAAGGATTAAAACGATCAAAATTTAACGGTGTGTAGAAGATATAACGCCTGTATTGCTGGAAGGGTTAGGCAGCCCTCTGCCTAACCCTTCCAGCAATACAGGCGTGTGGGTGGGGTGTGGGCGCTAGTTATGTTTAAGCTCCATGTTATAGAAGCAGAGCTTATGCAATCAGCGTAGCGGTAGCGGGACCATCCGAAAGGGTTTACCGCTGCCCTGGAACATAAAGGGCTAAGGAAGGAACACGGGTGGGTTTTAGTCAGTAAAAGTCTGACACTCCCTTCTGCTCCACCCAGAGCGGGAGGAGTCATTAAAATTTGATGATTTCCCATCCTCCGGGCACAAATCCACCTCACAGTTTGCTCGAGCTAGGCCAGCTGCCACAATATAATAGAATAAAATACTCTTTATTATGCACACCACTGGTACTTAACAGCTTTAAACAGAGAGAAGTGGAAAGAGAGTAGGGAGGCATTTGTCCTTCAGGGAGACATCACAGGCTTTTAATAATCCTGCTAATATTATAAACGTGAAAGTTTGAAAGGATGGATGGATGTTTGTTGCTCTTTCACGCAAAAACTACTGAACGGATTTGGATGAAATTTGGCACACAGATGGTTTATAACCAGGATTAACATATAGGATACTTTTTATTCCCATATTCCCACGGGATCGAAACTTATGCGGGTGACACTGTGGGGTGCAGCTAGTAATTAATAATATGTAAACTATAATAATTATAAATATTATAAATGCGAAAGTAAGTTAGTTTGTTTTCACGCCTAATCCACTGAAAAAATATACTATTCCTGCGGAAAAGAACAATTTACGACGCTCAAAATTGATTAAGTACGCTAGATGGCGCTACGTGTCTTTCGAATCATGATTAAAATATATTATGAACCGACTTTCTGAGCCGTATTCGAACAAAAAGTGCTAGGCTTGCATGAATTCACGATAGATTTCAATCATTAGTATTATGCTTTCAATAAAATTTGGATAGGATTAGTTACACATATACTTTTTATACCGGTTTATACGTTTCCGTGGGATAATTTCCGATCTACATGCGAGCGAAGCCGCGGGGAAAAGCTAGTTCGCTTATAAAGCTGTAATGTTTAGTTCAAGGAAAAGTGATGTTAGTTTTCAAGGCAATTAGGCGGAGAATCAGCACTTGTCGATCGTCAAAATTACAAAAGACAGTCCCCAAAAACGCCCGGCCTTCATCACTTCCCAGTGCTTTCGCTGGGAAGAAGAAGCACAGCTGTCTGTTCAGTTGGAAAATACTTGATTGTATACAATACTAGGTATGAAAAGTAATTAACATTACCTACAAGACACAGAAGATTAAATTAAATTATTTGCCATATGTCAGCTAGCCAAGCCAATATACCAGCAAATACAATAAAAACGAAACGAAAGAAGTTCAAAGAGAGAGAGAGAGAGAGAGTGAAACACGCGCACGCCGCACGGCTTACAACTACCTATAGCAAAAAGTGTCGTTCCAACTTTTGGTCTTAATTTTTTCCGTCTAGCCCCCTTTGGCAACGCAATAAAGAACTTCGTTCCAAAAACTTACTGCCTAAATAAAAATTATTATTATGTAAATATTTTACCAATTTAACATATGTATTTATTTTATTTTTTTTTTATATCCCTGGACATTTCACACAGCGCCATCTAGTCCCAAGCTAAGCAACCTAATGCTTGTGTTATGGTAACAAGATGGCTGATAAACTACTTAAATACATTTTTTTTTTTTTTTGTAAATAAATATACATACATATTATAGATAGAAAAACACCCAGACTCGGAACAAATACATGTAGGTCATACAAATATTTGTTCCGTGCGGGAATCGAACCCGCGACACGCAGCGCAGTAGTCAATCGCTTAACCACTGCGCCAACCGTGCCGTCAAATTATATTTATGCATTGCTGGGTTCTGTTCACAATTTCACATACACACAAGTGACAGCCACTTGAAGTCACAAATGATAAACGAGAGCCTCTGTTATGCCTGAAGTTTCAATCTTAATAAACCATGACTTACTATGGTTGCAAATATTAGTTAAATGTAGACCATTTTAACTGAAATTAAAGCAAAAGTTTTACCGCTATTCAAACCTAACCTAGTTGCCGCACTGTTCAATTTAGTTTCCTATTATTCAACTTTGATTTCGACTCGATAGATTAACTTTATACTGACTGCATTCATTAGAGCTCATTGTGTGTAATGTGTTAGATTGGATGTTATAAATGTAGACGGTTTATTAAAAAATAAAAATTGCAAAAAAAAACAACCGACTTCCAAAAAAGATACCTACTACAAAGTGAAAGATAACTTTAATTTCGAAAGTAGGTGTCGTTGGGTTCGCATTTTCTTTGTTTGCCACTGACTTCCGAAATTAAAGTTATTTTTCACTTTTTATAAGTCGGTTGTTTTTTATTTTTTTTTTTGCAAAAAGTTTTTATTTTTCACTTTTAAGTTTTTTTACCAGTAATTTTGGTTTAAAAACCAAACAACTGAACCGTTTTTGATGAAATTTCTATGGGACTAATCTGAAAGTATATTCTTACAAATAAAAAAATAATTTTGCAAATCGGCTTATAAATAACGGAGTTCTGAAGTAACAAACATTAAAAAAAAAATACAGTCGAATTGAGAACCTCCTCCTTTTTTAAAGTGGCTTAAAGATATAATAATTACAGTGGTTCAATATTTTTCGCACTACGTTCATACCACCCTCACATTCTGATTCACACACACATTCTCACGCTTAACACCATCAAACTCACCATCACATGATCATAAACTTAGGACCGGTTGTTTCAAAGGGTTGGATAACGTAACACGTAAATAATAAAGATTGCGTACTCGTTATTATTTGACGTACGGCAAAGCTACAATTTCGAAATTGTAATTTGAAACAACGCTTTTTTTGGTTTGACGATAGCGCCATTTTTGACGTATAGGTACGCATGTGTTAGATATATAGCATCTTGATAAAATTATAATATATTGTTTGTTGGATAATGGCATCTGTCACTGGAAGCTTGTGACAGATTGAACGTGAACGTAGAAGTACCTAATTTGACTAGATATTGTGTTTACAAAAAACAACAGTCTTAACTTGTAAAAAAAACACTAATGTTATTATTATAAATGATTAAGTAATATTTGATTATCTTTGTAGTATATCTTAGATTTTATATTGCTATTTTAATATAATAGGTTGTTTCAAATGATTGGTACAATACTGTCAGTTGATGTTGATATACTTTTTGATGATGTCTAAGAATTAAGAATCAACTCTTATTAAATTGATTAATTACCTTATAATGTTTTAAAATGGTTTCACTATATAAAATTTGTTTATTATTACCTGTGTTAGAAGATATTAAGCCAAAATATATGGTGATCTGTGATTGGTTCAAAATGGCGGTAGATGTTTTACGTAAAAGACGTTGGTAGTGTATAAAAAGGATTGTAACGACGTTATCAAGACAGTTGCTTGGTAGATGTTGAGTTGGTTAGTTCTAGTGCCGTTATTATGTGGAATAGATCGACCAGATGATAAATGATAAATGATTTTATTTTTGTAAGTAGGTTTGTACAAACACTTTTACACGTCAATCATATTTTAAAACTAGATGAGGTCGGCGTTTCCTATCTGACTAGTCTGAGAAGAAAGGCCGAAACAAACTCAGACGTCACAGTCTCTTTTAAAGTCCAGACATAATCTTGGTCAGATCATGTGAAGACCATGTAGATTTATGTCTGAGATGGTTTTTTTGAAGAAAGAACCAAACAGTTTGAGAGGACCTGTCCAGATGTCACGTAAGTTAATTAATTTGATATTATACCTCAATTATTGCTTATTATGAAAATGTTGTTGTGTAAGTCATATTATGGCCAATATTCCTAGCTATTGTTATTATGTTGCTATTATTTGGAATTCTGTTGGACCATTGTCCAAGAGGTAGAATAAATTGTTTTTAAAGATAACGATAATTTATGACAACGTAAGAAATGTATTGATAGAATACTTTGTTACTGTTTCCATGGAGTTTCTTGTCCTTCTTCTCCATGATGACCTAGTTTTGCGAACGGACGACTAGTTTTCTGATTAATTACTGACAAGCCTGAGATTAAATAAATGTTTAGCCTTGTCTGTCTGTGCTTTATTTCATAAAACCCTTTTCCTACAAATCATATTCAATAATAAATTTCATACACAGTAAATAACTAAATAGTATACATTCTGATATTTAAAGCTTGTTATTTGGATAATATGTAGGTACGGACGCCAGCAGGTCAACCTACCCGAAACTGTCAGATTTTCCCAATCAACATTGAACCTAATACTTCAGCAATAAAGTCGAAAATCTATTAAATAAATCTGACAGATTTTAGTAGCTTGATGTGCTGGCGTCTGTACATGTACTTATAGTATATACCTATACTAAAAAAATCTAACACGTGCGTTAAGAGGATGTGAAAAGACCCGCCATTACACTCATGCTTATTCACAACACATGATCACACAATCGCACTTATTTTATTCACATAATAGCGTTTTGTTTTAGTTTTATTATTGTTCTTTTCTTTTCTTTCTTGATTTGATTGTTGCCTTAATTTTTCTAAGATTTTTATTTAGTTTTCTTTGTAATTTGAAAGAAACATATTTTACTTTTATTAACGAACATGCTTTTAAAATAAATGTTTTAATGGTAAACCCTCCATATTGATGCCTTACTGGCTTGCATACTTTGCGGCCAATGTACTGTAAATCTCTGTAATCTTTTAAGCTGTAATGCTTTTTATTATTATTTATTTAATATAACTACCTTCGATCAATAATAGTACTAGATTCCCGATAAGCGCTTCGAAAACGGTCCGAAAAATAAGACCACAAATACTTTTGTGGTCTTATTTTAAATTAGTATGTTTTTAACCTTATTACTTAGACTCTAAGTGTAATTTTAGAATAAACTAGCTGCTGCCCGCAACGTTGTCTGCGTGAAGGCTCTACAGCACCAAAAATACCTAAGATGCCAGTGTCGCTATAGCATTATAAGTAAACAAAATTGCATTAAAATTTAAGTTTTTTTGCGAAGCAAGTGAAGCGAAGAAAGTGAAGAGAGTTATATGGGAATCCTGCTGAGTTCAGTCATAAGATGTGACTGAAAAAAATAGAGAAAATAATGCAGGAATACATTCCAGGACACAAAAGAGTAAAAATACGTACAAAGGTATCATACCTTACAACACTTCCCTATAAACTACGTTGGTAGTTATGCTGCCAGGAGCCAAAATGTATAGAGAGTCAGGACTGGTGACGTGAGAGCAAGAGACGTACAGTTGCCCGTGTGAGAAGCAACTCGTCCTGAGGTCGACACCCGCTGCCCTCAGTGTCTGCCCCTGCGACTTATTGATGGTCATCGCGAAGCAAACACTCACGGGGAACTGTACGCGCTTGAACTGGAACGGGTAGTTATGAGGTATGAAAGGAATGCGTGGTATAAATACTGCCTCGTTGACGCCACAACCCGTAAGAATTTCCGCCTCAATGGTGTGTCTGTGGAGCGAGATGACTTTAAGGCGGGTCCCGTTACACAACTTCGGAGGAGATAGGTACCGAAGAAGCATAATCGGGACACCGACCTTCAGCTTGATGGTATGCGCTGGAAGTCCACTTGCTGACAGGGAGTTCAGAAATTCCACGGGATAATGTGTGGCGTCATCTTGCTCGACAACAGTGTTTATCGAGGTGTAGACCACTTCATTCCCCTCAATTTCCGAGAGGATGCATTCGTTAATTGCTGCAGCCTGATTATTTTTGGGCGTCAAAATGGCCCGCTCACACACCCAAGAATTCTGCTGGTGCGGTATACGACTGATGTCCCCGTACACACAGCGAATGAGTTCTTCTAAGCTGGATACCACTCTACCGAGAGACTCTGGAAGCACCACCTGTCCACCTCTCTCTTCTGGTAGAGTGCCTTCGCCAAGACTTAGAAGGACATCGGAGAATTCTTGAGCACATGCATTGCCGTCGAGCTGAGCTCTCATATTAATGGTCAAGCGCAGCGTACGAACTCGTGACCACAACGAAGATCGTTTCAACGAAGCATTCACCTCGTCAGCCCTCGATCCCCGCGTCACCACGGGAAGCGTTTGCCGGAAATCGCCACTGAACAGAACTGTGACACCACCCATCAAATGTTCGTTCCTGCGGATGTCCTGCAGGGTTCTGTCCACGGCCTCATCTGCCTTCCTATTGGCCATCGTACACTCATCCCATACGATCAGAGAGCAATCCTTGAGCATGTGTCCCTTATTGCTGTTACGTGACACACCAAAAACAGGCGTTTCGGCGCTCTCTAAATCGATGGGAATTTTAAACATGGCATGTGCTGTCTTGCCGCCCGGAAGTAGTGTGGCAGCGATTCCCGACGACGCTACAGCAATAGCAATTTTGCCTTGCCTCCTGACCTCTGCAAGTATGCCAGTGGTAACAAATGTTTTTCCTGTTCCACCAGGAGCATCCAAGAAAAACATTTTACCCTGGTTTTGCCCAACGCTTTCAAGGACGGTGTCATAAATGTGTTTTTGCTCTGAAGAGAACAAAGCGACATAGTCATTTCGTATGGTGGTCATTTCGCACGCGTGTTCAGCACGCGTTCATCAGTTACTTCGACTTCGTCTCCAGTGACACGCCTCAAAGCTCGTAGAAAATCTTCAGACAGATGATGGCGATACTTCTCCCACAAAGCTACCGGGTTCGCGACTCCACAAAACACCAAGATGACGGCAAACAGATGACGCATGCAGCTGGGACTGTCAGTGACGCTCGCCTCCGCGAGGGTGTCATCCCAATTTTGGTCACCGTCGAAAAGGTGACGTGTTACGCAGGCTGCGTGGTAAGTGGGATACTCCACGCCATCAAATGTCCTCAGAAAGGCGAAAGACATTGGGCCTCGGACAGTGTGAAGTAACAACCGCAGAAAATTGCATTCGCCATTATTCGGATGCACGGTATAAACCCTACCCAATGCGGTGTCCTTGAAAATTCCCGGAAAACCTTCCACAGCACCTCCTCGTCGACGTCGGTTAAATACACCCCTTTGCTTGTCGTACGTGTAATATGAAGGTACCTCATACGTAAGGGATCTCGCAAACTGGTCGACTTCACAGAGCCTGAAAAATGCCACGCAAAACGAACTATACGATACAACTTTAAGAAGAAAATGCACATTACCATCTATGAATTTTAAGAATAACTAACTACTATACTCGCCAACATGATCAAATTTAAATTATTAATTTCCAAAAAGTGTTATCTTGTTACTTGATTTGATTTTTATGAAATCTCATAGATGGCGCTGTTTCAAAATTGTCTTTATACTACTAATATTCATTAAACTGTGTTTCTCTGCCCAAGTTACTTAAATGGCGTAGTTTTTATAGTGTAAAGCTAGATAATAGCATGGCTTACTCAAAAACAACATTTAAATATGCGTCGTTAGATTACACGCTGTCACAGAATACGTAAGAAAAATAAAGATTCACAGCTCCTCCCCCGTAGGTGATAGCGTGATAATATGTTTCCAGAGTTAAATTATTATTTACTAAATAACTAACATGTCATTTTGTGCATTTAATTATTTTGTGCATTAAATTACGAACAAAAACCTTTTAAAATCAATATTGCTTACCTCCCATAACATACGGCGTGATAATTTGTAGCCTAAAGCCTTCCTTGGTTTACAAAGAACATTTTTGCTGAATTTCAATTCAATCTATCCAGTAGTTTTGGCGTGAAGCCGTACCATACACACAGACAAACAGACAAAAATTCTAAAAAGTCACTTTTTGTCATCAGTTACTGTAGGCAACTCGTTAAATATGTACATAGCAAATTACGCTACTTTAATAATACTATCGAATAACGCATGCGCAGTGCGTCACTTTTGTGTTCGCGCGCGCGCCGCCGTTCTATGCGGCGCGGCGGCGGGACGCAACCAGTGCCCCTTGAACCGCGACTGTGAGTGGGTGTACGTAGTTTCGTTGGACGTTCCCGCCAAAAGTTTAGTTTATGGTGTCCAATGTTCAAATAATAGTGTTAAAACTGTATTACCTACTGTGTCTTTGACTGTTTTGTACGAGAAGTGAAATATAATTGTAAAAACCGGTAACTTTGTGTCTGTTTTTGTGTTGATATCCCGCCATAATGAACATTGGTCCTTTGAAGCCGGATAAAATGGACAGCAAAGTTACTGGCGTCGTCACGAGGAGCAAAGCCCACCCTGCAGCTGAGCCACGACCTGAAGCGAATACGACGTGTGTCACTACGATCCCGCGTAGTGAAGTTATTGCCACGTCGCCGTCGACCGGATCGCGATCAAGCCGTTTAAGCCGCGAAGCGCTACGCCTCCGTGCCGAGTACAAGGCCGAAGAAGAACTCGCAAAGTTGAAAGAACAGCTTATAAAAAAGAAACTAGCGTTGGACATCGCGGAGATCGAGGACGAAGTGTCAGAAAACCGCGGTCACAGTGTATGCAGTAGTAATAAAGTGGATGAGTGGCTAAGCTCAAGTCAAGACCCATGCGTGCACGCGGAAGTACCGCCAGCGCCCCGTACGCCGGCTGGCGCGTGCCCGCCCGAAGGCCTAACTAGAGAGCGCGCGCGCGGGCCCGCGCATGCGCCGTACGCCACGCCCGGTGTTCCCGCGCTTTTCGAACCCGCGGCGGCGGCGGCGTCCTCCCCGTCCAACCCGAAATATGCGCCTGTCGCTCCGCCCGAAGTCACCACCGCTGGTACCGTCGCTGCTTCCGTCGCTGCTTCCGACATCATGCACCTAGCCGACGTTATCATTACGAACATGACGAAGCGGCCACGACAAAATTATGATCTTCCCGTGTTTGATGGCAGCCCGGTAGAGTGGTTGGCGTATCGTCGTACCTACGAAGCTACCGCGTCCACGTATAGCTTGTACGAGAATATCGTACGACTACAAGCTTCGCTCCGTGGCGTAGCAAAGTGCGCCGTTGAAGGTCTGCTGCATACCGGGTCCGACCCATCGGACGTTATAAAAGCCCTAGAAGAGGAGTTCGGACATCCCAATTTACTATTAGAAACAGCACTTCATAAAATTCGTAGTCTACCACAAGTATCCGACAGTGGCGTCGAGTTAAGAAATATGACGTGCGTTATTCGAAATTGCGTGTACATTCTCAAAAACATAAAAGCAGAGGGTTATATAAATAACCCCCAAATAACTCACGAAATACTTAGTAAATTAACCCACGTTCAACGGGCGCATTACGGCGAGTTTGTGATGAAAATGAACACCGACAACAAACAAGATCTTCGTGTATCGCCGAGCATAAATATTGTGCTCGATTTCCTGAGTCATTTGTCACGGGCATCAGCTTATTACCTACCACTGAGTCATCATAACCGACCCACCGCCGTTGCCAACTCCGCTAACGCAGCCGCTGTGAACACTTCGCGCGCCGGGCGCGCGGATCCTGCTCGGCGACAGCAACGGGAACATACTCACCGTGTACATATTACCAGCGAGGAATCTGCGTCATCGAGTAGGTCGCCGTGTACGTCGTCGTCATCGAATGTGTGCGTGTTATGTAGTAGTGCGGGTCACCGACTACCCGAGTGCGATAAGTTTCTAAACAAAAGTGAACAAGAAAAGTGGGACTTCGTAAAGGTAAATAAACTATGTTTTAAATGTTTAGTGCAAAGTCATTCTCGTTATCGCTGTCGCGCAAAACGGTGTGAAAAGTGTCGTTCTCCGCATCACATACTTCTTCACTACGAGAAGTCGAGCGCCCCGGACGCCCGAGCCGCTGCCGGCGCAGGCGCGCCAGCCGCGGCTGGCGCGGCCGCCGTACAATCGCCGTCGGACGCCGAGTCAGTGACGAGTATGGGTGAGCAGTGTCGGAACACAAAAACATTATTAAAAATTGTGCCTGTAACTATTATTGTAAATAATGTCGAACATAATTGTTATGCATTGCTTGATGATGGTGCCACTGTGTCGTTAATTGATTCAAGTGTTTGTAATTTTAGTGGACCATTATCCCCGTTGAAAATTGTTAGTGCACGCGGTCATGTTGTTACTGATAAGAATTCTTGTAGGTTGACTGCACTAATACGCGGACCCAACGGTTTGTGTCATGATATTGCATTACGTACTATCGATAACTTAGACTTACCCACCCAAAGTGTGCCCGCCAAAGTTTTAGCTATAAATAAACATCTACGAGATTTAGATTGTTGTGAGATGTCTTGCGCAAAACCAATGTTATTAATCGGGCAAGATAATTGGCAGCTAATAGTTAACCAAGAAATTAGACAGGGTAAATCCGGACAACCCGTAGCGTCGCTTACGAAGTTAGGGTGGGTTGTTCATGGGCCTGTAGGTACTTGTAGCGAGTCTGGTCGTGAATCGGTCAATCTAGTCTTTGATAATTTAGATGATTTAAATGAACTTGTTAAACAGCAATTTCTACTTGAGTCTATCGGTATCACAGAAGTGTCACGCAAAAATGTTGAAACTGAACGCGCCTGTAAGATCCTAGATAGCACTAGTCGCCGTGTCGATGGAGGCTGGGAGGTAGGACTACTATGGTCACGTGACGCTGTACACTTACCCGATAATTACGATTATGCTGTCAAACGTTTACGCGGCATAGAAAGTAAAATGGATAAAAAACCCGATTATGCTGAATCGTATTGTCTTCAAATTGATAGGTTAATTTCTGAAAAATATGCTAGGCGTTTGGATACTCCGCTGACTGTTAGCCCGGTATGGCACTTGCCGCATTTTGGGGTCATTAACCCGAATAAACCAAATAAGCTCAGATTGGTTTATGATGCCGCGGCCAAATACAAGGGCGCATGTTTAAATGATTATTTGCTAACAGGGCCGGACATGTTAAATTCTTTGTTAGGTGTGTTGTTCAAGTTTCGATCTGGTCCTATAGCTTATACAGCGGACATAGCTGATATGTTTCTGCGTATTAAAATAAGGAAGGAAGATCAGGGCGCGCAGCTCTTTCTTTGGAGAGGCCGGAACAAAGAGCGCGACCCTGACACATACGTTATGGACTCTATGATTTTTGGTGCCAAGTCGTCGCCTGCCTCAGCCATATATGTATTGAATAAAAATGCTAGTGAGTTCCGAGATTCGTATCCAGAGGCCGTCAAGGCAATTCACGAAAACCATTATATGGATGATTACCTAGATAGTGTTCATTCAATAAATAGTGCACGTCAGCTGATTAAAGATGTTGCCATGATACACTCCGCTGGTGGATTCTCTATCAGGGGGTGGGTGACCAATTCACTCGAACTTCGAAAAGAATTACCAGCTGTCGTGCCCGGTACTATAAATTTTGATAAATCTCCATATAGTGGTGAACGAACTTTAGGTATGATATGGATGCCGGAGTCAGACGAGTTAGCGTTCGACTTATCGTTTAAAAAAGTGACACCTGACGTAGTTGACGGCAGAGTTATTCCTACTAAACGACAGTTTCTGAGATTTGTTATGAGTATCTTTGACCCTCTAGGCTTACTTTATCCTTACACGATAAAGTCTAAAATTTTGTTACAGAAAATATGGAAATCTGGTATAGGATGGGACGATCAGCTAAAGGAAAACGAGTTCAAGGAATGGGAAAGGTGGCTGCAGGATATCAAACAACTAGGCAACAAGCGAGTGCCGCGTTGGTACAGGCTTGATCCTTCAACTGTCGAATTACATGTCTTTGGTGACGCTAGTGAATCAGCTTATGCTGCAGTAGCATACTTAGTTGGTAGGGATGAATTTAGCAAACCAACCGTCACACTTGTTATTGGCAAAGCTCGTGTCGCCCCGCTGAAGGTGATATCTGTTCCCCGCCTTGAACTACAAGCGGCTGTGCTGGCGTGTAGATTAGCTTGCGTCGTTGTTAAAGAGCAAGGCTTATCAATAACTCGCAAGTACTTGTGGTCCGATTCGAAAACGGTTTTAAAATGGATACATTCGGATCCTCGTGATTTTCAGAAGTTCGTTTCACATCGGTTGGCAGAAATAGATCGGAAGTCCAACCCAAGTGAGTGGCGTTGGGTGCCGTCGGCAGAAAACCCTGCTGATGAAGCCACGAAAATGTACTGGCCTACAAATTGTAAGTTGTGGTTTTCAGGTCCCTCTTTCTTGTACGCGGGCCAAGACCAGTGGCCGGTCAACGAGTTCGACGATGCAGTCGATACGGATTTGGAGTGTCTTGAGAAGGTTCACCTAGTAAAACGGTATGAACCTCTATTTAATGTTGATAGGTTCTCTAGTTGGACACGGGTTGTTAGATCTGCGGGTCGTGTTCTTGCCTTTTTAGGTTTGTGTCGTAAGAACCAGAATGAGAAGTTAACAGTTAGCAACGTCCGTGATGCTGAAATTCTTTTGTTAAAACGATGTCAAGCTGAGACATACCCCAAGGAGTTGTCATTACTGAAATCAAAAACTGCATTACCTCCTGATAGTAAAATTCGCGATTTAGATCCCTTTTTGTATGAAGATGATGGTCTGCTTCGGGTCAGAGGACGCCTGAGTGCTGCACCAGAGTTAATGTTTGATGAGAAGTATCCCATTATTTTAGATGGTCACAGCTATACCGCGCGTCTTATTGCACTCGAATATCATAAACGCGCTCACCACGCCAATACTGAAACGGTCATAAACAGTATTAGGGAAAAATATTGGATAACTCAGTTGCGACGTACAGTCAAATCAGCCGTATCTAAATGTCAGCTTTGTCTTGTTCGTCGTGCTCGCCCTTCATTTCCCAAGATGGGAGATTTACCGACCGCTAGACTTGTAAATACAAGAAGAGCTTTCGTACATTGCGGGGTAGATTATTTTGGTCCGATGGAAGTTTCGATAGGCAGGCGTCGAGAAAAAAGATGGGGCGTTATTTTCACTTGCCTTGTCACTCGCGGTGTTCATATTGAGCTCGCCTCTTCACTATCAGCTGACTCAGCCATAATGGCAATTCGACGCTTGATAGCTCGCCGTGGACAACCCTCTGTCATGTTCAGTGATAGAGGCACGAACTTCGCTGGTGCTGACGCAGAGCTGAAAGCTGCCATTCAGGCAATGGAGAAGGACAAAATTTCCGATTTCGTCGTTACCAAGGGCATTTCTTGGCAATTTAACCCTCCTGCAGCCCCGCACATGGGTGGGTGCTGGGAGCGGCTCGTTCGCTCAGTAAAGACTGCACTTAGAACTACTTTGTCGGCGCGAGCGCCTAAAGAGGAGTTGCTTATGACATTGATGGCTGAGGTAGAGATGACCCTAAACAGCAGGCCATTAACTTTTGTGGGTACGGACCCCGACGGGCCCATCGCTCTTACCCCCAATCATTTATTGATAGGTACAGCGACCGGGGCATCTACGTTAGGTATATTTGATGCATCGGACTTAACCAGTAGAAAGGCTTGGTTAAAGGCTCAGACTTTGGCGGACATGTTTTGGCGACGCTGGCTGAAAGAGTATGTCCCCACTCTTCAAAAGCGCCAAAAGTGGCTACACGAAGTGCCGCCAGTGAAGGTGGGAGACATGGTTCTTATTTTAGACGAGAATCAGCCTCGTAATGTGTGGCCTAGGGGCGTGATTAGCGCAGTCCACCCAGGTCACGATGGCCATATTAGAGTAGTGACTGTTAGAACCTGTAGGGGCTTTATGAAGAGACCGGTTGTAAAGGTCGTTGTGTTGCCTACTGACGAGTTTGTTCAGGAACAAGGGGGTGGAATGTAGGCAACTCGTTAAATATGTACATAGCAAATTACGCTACTTTAATAATACTATCGAATAACGCATGCGCAGTGCGTCACTTTTGTGTTCGCGCGCGCGCCGCCGTTCTATGCGGCGCGGCGGCGGGACGCAACCAGTGCCCCTTGAACCGCGACTGTGAGTGGGTGTACGTAGTTTCGTTGGACGTTCCCGCCAAAAGTTTAGTTTATGGTGTCCAATGTTCAAATAATAGTGTTAAAACTGTATTACCTACTGTGTCTTTGACTGTTTTGTACGAGAAGTGAAATATAATTGTAAAAACCGGTAACTTTGTGTCTGTTTTTGTGTTGATATCCCGCCATAATGAACAGTTACGTTTTTCTAACAAAAGCCACTTATTTTTTCTCGAAAATTCTCGATGTACAGTTTTTCTTTCGTTACTATTTTATTATATGTATAGATGACTGAAAATTTAAAAATAGAATGATTTTATATTCAAGCGACATTTTAAATATTATTTTGCAATGGTAATTAAACTTTATGTTTAAGCATTAAGGTTTATAATAAACTGAAGTTGTTAATATTATTAAACTTTTTTCTAAGAAATGTAGATGTTTACGTGTGTGCAAACGTGGTCACTTGAGCGACTGATTTTTGTTCCTGATCCTTAATCTAGTACTATTATTGATCGAAGATAACTACTGAATTTGGCTTGTAGGTAAAATGAACGAAACCCAGAGAACGAGTTATAGCCTAGAGCTTTTGTTGTTTAAGTACAGGGTACATTGTTCTTGGTAAGGCCACAAAAAGTACAATACGCCTAAAGCAATAGCAAATAAAGTCTTCCAGGCCGTATTTCGGCCATAACGACCAATTTCAGCGGAGGCCACCCTTCGACGCGGGAAATAATATAGTGTACAAGTGTCAGACACAGGTGCACTCTCTCTTTCCTCGGTCTCATAGTCCGACGGGACGGAAATCCGACACGACCGGAGAAAGATCCGGTGCAGGGTCAATGGCTTAACGTGCTTTACGAGCCACGGGTGTATCATACCGCCAACTTCCAAACTCCGGGCTGTCTAAGCTCCGGGCTGATACTAAGAAATTCTCAATAGAAAAACCCCGAGACGCTCAACTGTCGTGTTTGTGACCACGGGGCAGTCAACAGAAAACAACAAGGCACCGGAAACCTTAACATTCCAACTTCCAACATTGTTCAAATAGAGTACTGAAACCCGCTACAAATTTACTATTGTTAACTAACAAACTTTTAACAATATATCGTTATACAACAATTGATTTCCATTCCATTTCCATAAATAGAAACAAACCAAAGAGGAAGTCAATCCTAAATTATATAATATCAAAGCTTCGCCCGCGGGCATTTTATATATAATTAGATATATATGATGGAGAAGGTATGTGTGTTTCGTTATCATCAGGCATATTTTAATTACTTTGGGTGTACTATGGGTAGTGTTGGTTATTGCACAATAGAAAAACCGTTTGCAGTACAAACCAGATTATAATTTTACGGACAAATAAATCACACTAGTGAATCACACACTGTCGTTACACGACGCAACTAGATACGGAACGCGAGAAAGTTTCTAAGCACATGTTGCCCGTTTGATGTCAGATGATCAAAACAGTGCTGCACACCGCTGTAGGACTCTCGTCGACGCCCACGAGCTCGGGCTAGACTCTGTCAAGCGCCGCCTGGCGCTGGCGTCCCGAATTGTCAAACGAATGACTCCGTTATATGTACAGACGCCAGCAGGTCAAGCTACCCGAAACTGTCAAATTTTGCCAATCAACCTTGAACTTTAATGCTTTAGTGATATAGTGGAGAATTTACTAAAGAAATTTGACAGATTGTAGTAGCTTGATGTGCTGGCGTCTGTATATTATATCCATAATTCAATACCCATCTATATTTACATATAATAAATTTGTAGAAAAGTGGTGTCTGTACAATGGAAATATATAAAAAAAAACTAGCAGGGGTTGTTATTATATCGATGCCGAACCCGAAATTGTAATTAATTTTTTTTTTGTCTGTTTGTCTGTGTGTTTGTGCACGCTAATATCAGAAACGGCTTATTCGATTTATATGCGGTTGTCACTAATATATTTTAGTAAGCTTCACTTAACATTTAGTGTTTATTTCATGTAAATCGGTTCATAAATAAAAAAGTTATGACAATTTAAAGAATCACGGCGAACATTTATTAAGGTATTCTATCAGAGTACGTACAGGCCTCACGCCTGCGCGTCTATGGCTATATAAAGCGCGCTGAGAGCCGCGCCGCTGCCCCCCATCAGAGCAGGAGTCCCTTAGGGCTCCGTACTCGCCCCTCTCTTATTTACGCTGTTCACTAGCGACATCCCTAAAGATGCTAAGTCCCAATTGGCTCTGTGCGCAGACGACACAGCCATCTATTACACTGGTCGCAGCCATATCCAACTACGACTTCGTCTCCAAACCGCAGTCAATAAGTTGGCTGCTTGGTTCAGGAAATGGCGAATCGAAGTAAACCCCGATAAGAGTCAAGCGGTGCTCTATTCGAGACCCAGACGACAACCCACCCCCCCTCCACCTATCACCATGTTCGGCAAGCCGATCCCTTGGGAAAAGCGAGCCAAATACCTTGGTGTTATTCTTCTCCTTCTCCTCACCTTCTCAGAGCACATAAAGACGGTCCGTTCGCGCGCCTCTTTCGCTCTAGGCTGCCTTCATTCCGTCCTCAATGAACGCAGCAAGCTGTCACTCAAGTGCAAAAAGCGCCTGTACACAGCATGCATCCGTCCCATAATGACTTGCATAGTCTTCGCTCACGCAAAGCCCCGTCACATCCATAGGATACAAACCCTGCAGAACCGATTCCTCCGCAAGGCCACAAACTCCCCTTGGTTCGTTCGCAATGAGATCCTCCATGTTGATCTCAAGATCCCCACTATCCAGCAGTAAAAGAAACGTCTCCAAGCGTTTCTTTGCCACAGCCGCTAATCACCCCAACCCTCAGATGGTCGCCAACTACACCCCCTCCAAACTCAGTAAAATTCGCCGTCCAAGGCATGTTCTCGACGATGACCCCATAACCCTCCTCTAGGAGAGCGATAGGGCAGTACAGTATACAAACACAAATTACCGACATTCCGACCTCGCCGCCGAGGTCCCTCGCGACGCCCCCAAGTAAATTCTCCCCCCTGATCCTTGCCCGCTGAAGTGCCAGCCCGCGTTGTAGCTGAGCCTGTAGCTTTAAATTCCTCGACTGAGACCTCTGAGTTTGTTTCGGCCTTTCTTCTCAGAGATAGTCCTAGGAAACGCCGCGCTCATCAAAGCATTAATACTACTAATTCGATCCAGCCTGTCCCCTTGCTGCCCTCTCCCAGCGACGCCCTAAGCCAAGGTTCGTACCCCACAGGGGGTGCCTTTAGCGTGCAGTCGTTTAGTATTAATCTAGATGTAGCCCTGGCTGGAGGGTTTAAGTATTCCTAAGGCAACCACAGAATAGTCCGGTAAAGTAGTCACGTCCTCTCAAGCAAAAAAAAAAAATGACTGTTTGCATATTTCATTTATTTATATTTTAGGGTTTGTAGGTTAAGTTCTTTTTCACCGAATGATGACAACTCGAAATAGGGAAAACGGGGAACAACGAAAGGCACGTTTATCTGTCGATCGCGAAGCTCACGCGCTATCGCGTGAGTCTGAGACTTCTGCGAACCCATAATGCTTCTTAGAAATTTAAGCCCCCCAAAACTTTGCAATGGCACCAGGTTAAAAGTGACCAATTTACAACAAAATCTGATAGAAGCAGAGATTTTAACAGGGTGTGGAAAAGGTGAAAGTGTTTTCATTCCTCAGATTCCTCTCATTCCAAACAATTTTCCATTTAGTTTTAAACGAGTCCAGTTTCCAGTCAGCCTATGTTTTGCGATGACAATTAATAAAGCAGATCTAAGTATCAGCTTTTTCTCGCACGGTCAGTTGTATGTGGCTCTGTCACGGGTTAGCAATCCTAGGAGCCTGTATGCTTTCATCCCCGATGGCCATACGTCAAATATCGTATACAGAGAAGCATTACTGTAAAGTAAATTTTTTGCTACCCAAACGACGGTATATGTAATTCAAAATATGCTGCCCGAAAAGTCACTATTCCACGCGGACGAAGTCGCGGGCACAGCTAGTACTTTAATAATATTATAAATTTGAAAGTATGTCTGTATGTTACCTTTTCACGGCTAAACCACTGAACGGATTTCAAAAAGAATTGGCAAGGAGATGTATGGCATCCTGTGGAAGGACATAGACTGGACATGGACTTTTGTCACAGTAGAACGTTCCAGTAGGATAATTTCCGACATCCCCGCGGGCGGAAGCCAGTAAAAGCGAAAGTGAGTTTGTTTGCTTACTTTGTTTGTTACGCTTTCACGCTAAAACAGCTTAACGGATTTGAATGAAATTTAGCACAATTTGTCCATGACCTGGCTAGGACATAAGATACTTTTTATTCGCGTAGTACGTTCCCTTGAAATAATTCCAATCTTCACGTAGCTAGGCGATGCCTCGGACAAAATCTACGGCTACTATGAAATGGCGGACCGTATCAGAATACCAGCGCTGCGGTATTTATTTAACCAGCATCGCAGCATTATGCTGAGATAGGAACCTTTTTGGCCTCGCTCAGGCCCTTTTTCGGTTGTTTATTTTTAATGTAATTTATGAGCGTTTTAAATGAACCTTTTTACTGTTTGTATTTTCTGTGAGTGTCCCAAATAAAATATTTTTCTTTCCATTCTTTCTTGCTATCAAACTTTGCCTCCAGCCTTTGCCTGCAAGACTAGATTACCAAATTCCATGTGAAGGATAAACAACCAAAATTCAGGTCAAAACTTGACTAATAAGGAAGGCAAGGGTCTCAATAATGAGTTCAACGTTGAAACAGCGGGAACCTGCCTCCGTCTGATCATTTGTTCTGTGTTGAACAGCTTTGGGGTACATAACAGGTGTGGTTTGGACGACCTTCTGAATTTATCGTCACTTTCATCTCATGTTTATGCGAAGGGTACCAAATATAGATACAATACACGTGGATATCTTTAGTATAATAGGAGGATATGTAGGTATTAAATAGAAGAAAAAAAAACTAATTATTCCCATAATGCTTTCCTAAAAATAATATTGGACACTCTAATATGATAGCAGTGGTGGCCCAGTTGTAACGGCCCCAACTTACAAGTCGACGACGAATACGACGGTCGTGGGTTCGAACCCAGACAGGCGCTTTACTTTGTGTAAATTCATCACCGCTGCTCTCAAAAACGGTAAAGCAAACCATCGTTAGGAAGCTGGCATAATTATCCTAGAACCAAAAATTCGGAGACATGTGATATCTACCATCCCGAACTGGGCCCGCGTGGTGGATTACATCCCTCTCACAGAGAGGAGGCCTGTCTCCCAACAGTGTGTACAGCACCGTGTAGCCTTTTCCCAACTGGGGGTGTTGGGATCGGCTTCCGATCTAACTGGGTGCAGCTGAATACCAGTATTTTACATGGAGTGACTATCTGACTTCCACAACTCAGTTACTGGGTATTGCGATATTCCTAAGTAAGGCTGGTTGTCAGACTTTTGGTCTTCTAATTACACGTACCGACAGATAAAGATCTACAACAGCTTTCTGGTACCCGGGACTAACGGCTTAACGTGCTTTCAGAAGCACAGAGTGGTCTCGTTATGTAATGATTATACGGGCTGCTATTTTTATCATTCCCTATTATTTCCATAGACACAATAATTCATCCTGCTTGTTTTATTAAATCATACCGTCAAAACATATAACACATTCAGCTCATATTATTGTTTTGTAAACGTTCAGTTTCAAATATCAAAGGCAAGTTTCAATTCCAAATACATAAAAAATCAAATGAATTTATACCTATTTGAAATTGATATCGTTAACCCGTAAGTATTTGAATGCAGGACTTTTGAAAGATGTTAAGGTTATTTATTTATTAAAGAACACCAGCAGAATATACATATACTGCTAATGTATACACAAATTCTAGGTGTACATAACTGTGTATATTTTATATAAATCAAACCATCGAAAGTTGCCGACCAAACGGGCTGCCTGGCCAAAAACTCTGTGGGTACAACATCCGTCACAGTTAATTGACAAGAAAAAAATAGTGATGAAACCAGACGCACTCAGTGTTCACATAAAAACTATAGCATTAAAGCTGTACATGAATAAAAACTAGGTAGATACAAGTTTTTTTTTTTTACCTAAAGCTATGGTTACCGCGATGCGGATAGCGTCCGCAATTTGCTGTCGAATAACGTCACTGAAACTTTGTTTATGAAAGTAAGCTGGTGTGGTACCATAGAGAGCGTTTTTGATACCTTCAAGTTAAACCCCGCTACGATATGATACCCCTGTGCCGCGGAAATCACGTCAAGCCGTTGGTCCTGCGCCTGATCTCTCTCCGGTCGTGTCGGATTGCGGTCCCATTGGACTATGAGCGTGAGCGAAGAATAAGTGCACCTGTGTCTGCTTATGCACTACAATATCTCCCTTGTGAGATGGCTGATCTCCGCTGAGATTAGCTGTCATGGCCGACATTCGGTCTGGAGGACTATATTAAGCACCTTAACTGGAAGCGAATATCTACGAGTAAACTAATCAGAGAACAATTTCCGTGTTCCCTCATTCTCTCCCTCTGAGGGGACCAAAAGGTAATTTTAGTTGCGGAACTATGCCATCACCAAGGTGAATATTGAATAGTTTCAATATACAAACTGGAAGACGCTTTTAGAACAGTCTATATACATATTATAAACTAAAAGCCTCTGCCCGCGACTTCATCCGCATTATTTCCCACCATACAATTATCTTTACAGGTTTGTCACCTAATGCGATAATGTACACAACTTACAAACTACAGTTACACAGTTACAAACTAATAATTATTCTTGATTATATGCGCTATATACGCTTTGGAATGGGCAACTAGCTTCAACTTTCTGACTAACTGACCGACTATTTAATTTTGACAATTCAAAAGTGCCTCTAAATGGTTTAATTGAAATAAATGATTTGAGTTTGAGTTTATGTATTTCCTGCAACCTATTACAAACACCATATATGTCTATGTCCTAGTAGGACCATAACTTATTTCAAAGAGAGCTCTCACTGTGTGTGCATTAAGGTTCAAGGTTGATTGGGAAAATTTGACTATTTCGGGTAGGTTGACCTGCTGGCGTCTGTACACCTGTTGCAATACCTTTGGATTGTGAATTTTTCCCCTCATCACCTTAAAGATATATGAGACTAGTGCTAAATTCCTTATTATTCCCCCGTCTCACCCCGTCGCATCGCATCACCCTCCCGCACTATTGCTTCGTTTTCGCTTAGTGTCCTTTCTGCTTGGCTCCTAAGCTTCCTAGCGTGATCTTGAATAGCCTATAACCTTGCACAAGAATTGAGCTATCAAAATGTAAAAATATTTTTTCAAATCCGAATGTTAGTTCCAGAGATTAGCGCGTTCATACAAACTAACAAACTCTTCAGCTTGATTATTAGTATATAGTGCCACTACCAACGGCTTCCGGGAATACGGAACTTGTATATTACGGGGAAGGTACTCTAGAGGGCTAGACGAGCCCTCCGAGGTACCGGGAGGAATCAAACACAGTGATCCCTTTTATATTTATATTTTCTAGAATGTTTTCACATCTTATCGTCTAATTGTCACTTCTTATTCTCGAACCAACTCTTTGACACTCGCTTGAACGTTCGAATGACATCCGCGCTTAATTACATCCGGCCTGCAATATATGAGGTTGCCTTCGGCAGACAAGCCTCTACAGTACTCTCGTTATCATCAGCCATATTTTAATTACTGTGGGCGTACTATGGTTAGTGTTGGTTATTGCGCAATAGACAAAAAAATTAAATCGCCGAAAAAACTGAAAAGCAAAAAATAATATACCTTTTTTAGTTAACCTTAATAACTAACTTCTTAAACTAATGTAAGTATACCTAAGTAATTTTGAGTCGGACCAAACAATCAATAAACAAAGATCACTAAATTACTTTTTAATTTAAACGGCGCCGTGTCAAAATTATTTAGGTATAGTTACTTACATTAGTTTAAAAACTTAGTTAAGGTTAAATAAAAAAGGTTTATTGTTTTTTGCTTTTCAGTTTTTTCTGCGATTTAATTTTTTACATTACAATGACCCCTTTTAAGGATTAAAACGATCAAAATTTAACGGTGTATAGAAATCTCGATGTTTTGTCAAGTCGTACAAACCAAGCGAAGCAGGGGCGGGTCGCTAGTTAATTTATAAAGCACGTGTACCTGTGACCTGTAAAGGACTGTAATTGAAATGTTATTGTTATTTCAATGTTACAAGTGCGTCGACGACTACAAAGGAAAAAGAATTAATGAAAATTTCATGAGGAAGAATTTTTTGTTTGTTTTGTTTTCTTTTTTGCACAACACAACGTTCGATTGCCATCGAGTGGATAGTTTAAAATTATTAAATTGAAAAAAAATATTATAATATTATATCCTAAAAGATATCCTGAATTTGATAAACTCTTCCGATATCTCGTTTTTCCTAATATTTTTACAGAATCAACATAATTATTTCTTGTAACTAATAAATAACCGTGTAATGATATATTTTGTGGAATGAATGCGGGTTTAAAAAATATAAGCTGAGCTTAAGAAGAGGGTTTAATTTTTTTTAAATACCTATTCTAAGAGTTAAGCTGTTGAGGCTTAGACTAAATACAATTAAGTGATTTTTAAAAGAATGAAAAGAAAATTTTAATAAAATGAAAAAAAAAAGACAAAAATATAAAGAACAAAAATAAATTATTTGAGATAAAAATACTATACTAAGCGCTGATTTTTCCATCGCCAGCTAACTTTTATTCGAGGAATAAAATTGACGTTTGACAGTTTTTGTATGAAATAATTGTCAAAATCTCACAATTATTCCTTGAATAAAGTTATCAGATGATTAAAAAATCAGCCCTTACTCGTTTGTCGCAGCGACAAGAGCTATCAAAGAAAATACTTGCTTAGCGATGCTCACTTCGGGAGCAGAACACTTTCTGAGAGACTCACGTTTAAAACATACGCATAACAGTCGGTCTACTCTATAAAGATCTCACCATGAAAACTTCGATCTTGCAGTGATCTGTCATTCCACACCTCAGATATGATTGGCACTAATGATAGCTCACTTCACCTACGTTTTCACGGTGAGATCTTAACAGAATAGGGGAGAGAGTAATCGCTCATCTCCGTTGCGCACTCGTAGCTCGTTGCTCACTTCTCGTTAATCGCTGGAAGTGGGACAGGTGCCTTAAGCCTTCATAATTTATGAAAACCATTTTATTTAAAAAATGTTTTTGTAAACCTCAATCTGGTTCTGTTTTCATAAAAAAATTATACCTAGCTACCTGAAAGCAGTTTGAAATAAAAGTGGTCCGTTTGAGAAATACCACAGAAAAAAACATCATATTCATGTTTTCATGTGTTTTATGGGTACTTAGTTATTAGTTGGTAAAAAAAAATACTTTGCCTATCGCCTATTTGGCCTCGCAGAACAGGTGGTCGTTTGGGCCGAAAGGTTCTGGAATGGCGACAGCGTACCGAAAGACGTAGCGTTGGAAGGCTTCCCACAAGGTGGACCGATGACCTTGTGAAGAGAGCAGGAATCCGCTGGATGCGGGAAGCACAGAACCGGTCAAAGTGGTGGTACTTGGCGAAGTCCTATCTCCAGCAGTGGGAGACTTTCGGCTGAAATGATGACGATGATGACTCTGGCTATCTTTGGACGGCAAAAAGCCTCCTATCTAAAATTCGAGAAATTAATTATTTCAGGGTTTTGGATTTAAAGGTCAAATTCACATGTTTTGGTAACCATCTTAACTATATAGAACTTGTTGCTATTTCTCTTAGCGCTGATTATTCAATCGACAGATATTTTTTATTCGTGGAATAAAATTGACGACTGACAGTTTTTGTATGTAAGAACTGACAAAAATTTCTAAATTTATTCTCAGGATAAGGCTTATTCTAGATACAAAAGTTTGGTGGAATGCGCCCTTAATCAATTTAATAATTAACTTCGCCGTCGATATATTTACATCTAGGTATTTCTATAAAGGGTTTATGCGAAAACAAATTCGTTTATTCTCTTTTATAAAGAGGTTTTGGGATTCCAAATAAGATTGCTTTATACTTGGTTTCGTAATTTAATAAATTTGCTTACAATAACATGAATATTAAGGTATAAGAGAAGAACACATAAACGTCAACTTGTCGACATTGTACCATATTTTTTTTATTTCAGGCTCCTTCATCCTTCCTTTGTTTTTGTTCGTGGTTGAAAATACACGTGAAAGACATACGTTCAAGAGGGGCTTGTGGCTTAGTAATAACAGCCACACGGGTCGATCGATCAGTTTAAGCCACGCTTGCTGCGGTTGTTCCATGGATGGGTGACCATCTTCACATATCAAGACTCTTCCGTGTCTCGGAAAGCACGTTAAGCCGTTGGTCCCAGCTGTCATTCGTGGATCTTCGACTGAAGTTACGGGTCGTCAGTAGCCCGAAAGTCTGACAACCATTCTTACCAAGGGGTATCGTTTTACCCAGTAACTGGTTTGTTGAGGTCAGATAGGCAGTCGCTCCATGTAAAATACTGGTATTCAGCTGCATCCGGTTAGACTGGAAGCGGACCCCAACATTGGGAAACGGCAAAGCAGATGATGATGACATAAGTTCAAACGAGATGAATAAACATGATGCATATATAGATGATGAATAAAGTCTAGTAACACTAGGACTTTGGGGTCCGAATGGCCACTTACTTGTTCGAGACATCGCTAAGCGGTTGGTCGACTGATTACGTGATCGGAAGGCTGGCCTATTTTTTGGCCAAAGAATCGGCATCGCCATACAACGTAGCAATGCTGCCAGCCTTTTGGGTTTTTTTTCCTATTGACAGCTATGCGAACGAATTTTTTGATGCCCCTGATTATTTCCCCTCCTTTTAATACACCGTTAAATTTTGCTCGTTTTAATCCTTAAAAGGGGTCATTATGAACAAAATTTACAACTGGAGCTACCCTGAAATCGTGAAAAAAAAAATCAGTTGATCCATAGATTTATGTTCGCATAACTCGACATAATGTATGGATCAATCATGAGTACAATGACCCCTTTTAAGGATTAAAACGATCAACATTTAACGGTGTATGTAAAATTATGTAAATATAATTAAGACTTGGCTCTTTGGCTCAAAGGTCAAAGGGCTCTTTATTTTTGTTCCTTTCATGGAACTTTACTGGAGCATACGTTACGCATACGTTAAGTTTTCCCGTTGATATCGCATAATTTGTTGACTTATGTACGTACACACGCCAGCACATCAAGCTACTACAATCTGTCAAATTTCTTTAATAGATTTTCAACTTTATCACTGATGCATATGGTTCAAAGTAGATTGGAAAAATATGACAGTTTCGGGTAGCTTGATGTGCTGGCGTCTGTACATATACATAAGCTCACACCTTGATCCCATATTTAAAAAAAAACTACAAAACGCTACCGGCTACGATCCCTATATACTCCTTTTGCCTCGTTTACGTTCATACATCTCGTCATACACGCACGCCGGTTGCAAGCACTACGCGCTAGACCTTTCTGAAGAACATCACCAATAAGGTCACTATATGTCTACCAAAGGGGAGCCCTTTTTTTTGCGGATGGGAAATCATCAAATGACCCCTCCCGCTCTGGGTGCAGTGGAAGGGAGTGTCAGACTCTTACTGACTAAAACCCACCCGTGTTCCTTCCTTAGCCCTTTATGTTCCAGGGCAGTGGTAACCCTTTCGGACGATCCCGCTACCTTGGCAAGCTTCGGCCCTATCAGGCCCCTTCATTTATGCTGCCATCTCTTTGAGGCGCGCGTGGAACAAATACGTGCCGTCCGGTACGGGCCTGGTCCTGATCGAACGGTGAGCTACCCATTACTCTCCGCCCGCAGGCCCGCGCCTACGGTGGCCGGGAATCGTCACGCGGCCCTCGACGCCCGGAGCGTCTCCCGCGGCGGCTGAGGCGTGAGGTTCTCTCCCTCAGCCATCCCGCCACCTCCTTCGCTAGCATGACTGCTTCGCAGAAGGAGGTGAAGTGGAAGCCCTTGGAGGACATTTATGTAGTGATCTTATTGTTGACCTACACGCGTTTTCACTCACATCTGCCTTGTAAAATACCTGACTTACGTAATGGGATTTTTATGAAATCTCTTCCAGTCTAGCCGGCTGCAGCTGAGTACCAGTATTTTGCAAGGAGCGACTAGCTATCTGACATTTTATTACCACCACCCATAATGGAGTTAAGAAATAAAGTGTGGAATTTTATAGGTTGCTAAAATAGTATTCTGAAAGTCATTGCTGCTCGATTTGACTGTCCCATTCAAAAACACTGGGTGAGGGGAGTGAATGGTTTTGTATAGTAGTCTACTTATAGATAAGTACTAACAATACTAACATAATTATAAGCTAATATTGTTGCTAATATATACTAACAAGATATGGATTTTAATTATCTGAAATAAATTATTCTATTCTATAGGACCTTGTGAAGGCCGCAGGAACCCGCTGAATGCGGGAAGCACAGAACCGGTCGAAGTGGGGGTGCTTGGGGGAGGCCTATGTCTAGCAGTGGACGTCTTTCGGCTGAAATGATGATGATGATGGAATTTTATACAGGACTATAAAACGATTTTCATGGTTGGAACCTTTATTTACCCTAAAAACGGCACTAATGCTGTTTTTTTAAATAAACCTGCCATTTTATTCTGTGCTTTATAGGCTGATCGCTTAGCTGAGACATTACCTGAGGTAGCAGCGTGGTGCGGGAGGGGTGTAGTGACGTCATGCGAGAGTTCAGTGATTTATCCACTTGTGACAACTATTACCCCTCCCGCACCGCGCAGCTACTAACACTCAGGCAACATCTAAGTTAAGCCGTTGGCCTATCTATAGTTTTATTTGATTATCAAGAATTTTGGATTATAAGACTGTTTTAACATCACTTCCTCATAATAAAATGAAATATTACTTTCGAGGTTTTGATGCCAGTCTCGAGTTGTCTGTAGTAAATATATTCCGCCGGCTGATTTTGACGTACAAAGATATTTCGTTGTTTCCTTTGAAAAAGGAAAAAATAAATCCACTTCTTCGAAGGAAGTTTTATTAAACTCTTGATTTATATTTTCCGCTTCTAAACTACAGTTTAGCCTTTGCTCCTTTTAGTTTGTCTTACTAGATCAAAAGCTAAGCTTTTTTGCATATTTTAAGGTCTTTAACTCCACCGTCAAGACCCAGGATCCATCGCCCTGTTGCTATCTATCATCTTTTTTTGCTACATTTAGTCCGGTCAATTTAGACATCCAAGGTTACAAAAATTCACACTCGGCTAAAAATTGGTAGGATTGTCCAGAACACTATTATAAATGAAATGTGAAAAGTCCTCATCGATCCGACACCTGGAAAAAAATTACTCGGGGTCAAAGGTCACAAAAACGGGTTAATCGCGATTTTCAGCCAAATGGTAAGTTTTATCATTAAATTAGCCCTGACTAAAATTGTAGAGAATTTTGAAAAAAAAGAGAATTTTGAAATTTTTCAAAATTTTGTAAAAAAAAACATGAGAAAAATGTTTAATACAGTAAGTCGGTTTCCTTACAAAACTAAATTACTTAGGGAAAGGCTACTTCCTTATCACCTTATTAAGTTCGCTAACAATACAAAAGGTAATTGTCTCATTAGTGATAGTTGAGCTCATATTACGCTTTACCGTTTCATTCAGCTTGAATGGGTAATACAAAAGCCATACAATTTAGGCACGGAGTCTTTTATAGCCAAGGAATCGTATAAGCTGCGTTAAGGCGTTTGTTTTGACAAACGCCTTATAGAGTGAAATAATTTTAGTTTTTTTATTTAAGATTTGGAGAATGGCTACTGCTGAAAATATTAATAATTAGCTGCGCCCAGCGGTTTCACCCGCATAAGTTTCGATCCCGCGGGAATATCGGGATAAAAATATATCATATACAGGGTTATTTTTCAAAGACCAGCCAAATTTAAGGATGTAGTACAGGCCATCAAACTGAACAACTTTCTCCATGGGACAAATAGCGTAATAAAACAACAACGTAACAACAAACATAACATAACAACATCACTGCGTAACATTGTAATCCTACTTTCTATCCTACTAATGTAGGATAGAAAGTAGGATTACAATGTTGAAGAATTTAAAAACACGTATTAGCCTTCGTATTTGAAAGTCTATAAGTAGAGGCTGACATGGACGCGTAACCTGTTTACCGTGGATTTAGTACAGGATTCTGACCTGGCGTCGAAATTTATCGTCGGTTATTCTAAAAAAAAATTGCTGTTTCATACATTTTGACCGCGTAAGTATTGCGCTTTTGTTTGAAACAAAAGATTTTTTTTTTGATAACTTACGTAAAATTTATACGTTTTAGTCTGTCTAGAATCATGACTGTGCTGAAGACATGGTAACAGTTTGGGCGTCCATGTATGTCCCTGCCACCCTGTATATTTGAAACCTATAATTACGTTTCATACTTTTCCGTTTCATTTAAATTTTAAAATGACACGTTCATTTTAAAATTCAGATGAAATCATATTTAATTCCATTTTCATTTATCCATTTTATTTTATCTTTTGTAAGATTCGTTCCACCTTTCAACAAAAACCCTATTTACATTGATAAATTGGAAGGACTATTCCTAAAGAAAACAATGTTCTAACAAGATAACGATAAGTTAGAAAGTCAGGCGTCTCGGGTATCCTGGGTAATCCAGTCTAAAGCCGTTAGGTTCTATCGGCAATCTATCACGTGTGAAAGGTTTTGTACCCTACTTGTTCAATACTTTTCAGGGCATTTATCCGCTGTATTTTGTTTTTATTTGACTTTTTCTATGTCAATCTGTTGGTTACAATGTTTTCTTTTTACTCATAGACTTATTAAAAAAAATGGACTCCGCGCCACGCATATTGAAAGTGAAGCACAGTAAGTATGCCGGGACCGTTTGTACACACGGCTACACGTCAAGCTATACAAAACCAGTTTGTCTTGGCCTCACTTTGTATGATATTTTCTCACAATGAAGGGTCAGCTAATACTGGTTTTGCATAGCTTGATGTGTAGCCGTGTGTACAAATACGCCTTACGCACACATTTACATCATAGTATGCCGACCGGCCGCCATTACGTGACACGACAGCGTCTGTGCAGGTACTAATTGCGTCAAGTAATAAAATAAAATAATGCCACCTTGTATTGTGAAAAGGTGTAAAAATAATTCTACATCCCAGAAAAAGTGTCAAGGAATAACTTATCGTATCCCTCAAATCACGCACACAGATCGGTACGGTGCTTCACTTTCGATATGCGTAGCGCGGAGTCCATCTTTTTTTATAAGTCTATGTGTTTACTATACCCTATCCGTTAGGTTAACCGTTATTTGACAGCTGTCTTAGAACGTACATAAATTCCAGATTACGTAAAAGTAAACTTTGAAATGCGTGATAAAATAAATATATAAACTGCCTTATCTTATTGAATTATCTTATTTATGGCTTCTTACATACATTATAATACCGTACGTGTATCAATCAATGCATTGTGTGTTGCTGCAGTCACTAGTTCCATCTGATCTGTCAAAAACGGTTTACCTAATGGACAGTGTATAATGGGAAAATCAGAAGATGAAAGAAAGAGAAAGAAAGAAAATGCCTTTATTTGCGGCAAACATGGCGCATAAAAAAAGGACATAAACACACAATAAAAAAAAAACAAGTTGGGGGTAAACATGCATCACATTCACGCAAAACGGCCATCGCTCAGCATAATGCAAAGACCCTATACGAGACAGAGCCCCAGCGCTGGTTTTTCAGCGGCAGCCGGCGCTGACGTGATGACGTTAACCAGTGCAGCATGCAATTATACTTAAATAAATAAAAACAACAATTAAAACAAGAAATAAAATAAACCATTGCAACATATGATTCGACACAAACAAAAAACAATCAAAACATGAAATAATATGTTTAAAGATTGAAAACTAAGATGATAAAATTGGCATTAAGAAATAATGGATCGCTGTGAAATCCATATTTTGTCTTTTTTACAACAATGACACAGCAGTGGTAACGACGCTTTAATTTGTGTAATTTATTTTATCAGCAGTTCTCTCAAAACTTTGATGTAAAACATCGTGAGGAAACCGGCATGTTCTAGAACCAAAAATAAGAAGACATGTGACATCTACCAACCCGCACTGGGCCCGCATAGTGGATTACATCCCATTTCCTTTCACAGAGAGGAGGCCAGGGGGCCTCAAAGTGCAAAGTGCGAATGTTCGGATCGCACCGACACATGGCCAAACCGAATATTATTGAAAAATGCTTCGATCAATAATAGCACAGATCAGGAACAAAAATCAGTCGCTCAAGTGGCCACGTTTGCACACACGTAAACATTTACATTTCTTAGAAAAAACTTTAATAATATTAACAACTTCAGTTTATTATAAACCTTAATGCTTAAACATAAAGTTTAATTACCATTGCAAAATATATTTAAAATGTCGCTTGAAAATAAAATCATTCTATTTTAAATTTTCAGTCATTTATTCTAAAATGAAACTTAAAGTCTAAGTAATAAGGTTAAAAACATACTAATTTGAAATAAGACCACAAAAGTATTTGTGGTCTTATTTTTCGGGCCGTTTTTGAAGCGCTTATCGGGAATCTCAATGATCGAAGGAAAAATGCGAAAAAAGTTCGGATCGGCTCAGTTGGGTCAGGACCATAGTCAATATTCGAAAGAGTGTAGGAGTGTAGGATCGGAACCGACCGAATCAAATAGTAACTTCGTAGCAGGAAACGGTCGGACATTCGGCCGATACTACTTCGGAGTAGACCCCATGTGTTCCAGCAGTGGGAACATTATAAGCTGATTATGTTATAACAATTATTTCAAATATGTTGAAACAGGCCATTAGTCTTAGGTAGGTACGCACGGCTACATATCAAGCTATACATAACTGACTTCTGATTGTACAAAAAAACCTATACAATGCGAGGTCAGCTCAAACTGGAAATGTATAGCTTGATGTGAAGCCGTGTGTACCATGTGCGGCAAGAAGAGAAATATTTATCGTTAATATTCGAAGATTGTTCGCACAGCAAAAATTTTCTTGCCCTAATAAGGTACTTGAAAAGTTTCCTTGGAGCCGGATCCACATCAGCGAACCAGGGGCTGCAGTCTCGACATTCATAGCGATCATTACATTTTTTTTATCTCACAAAGCTACGCGCGCTTAACTTGTGTTAACCAAGTGAAACACGCTGTGAATGTGTGCGTAAAGACAACTAGCGTGAGCTCATAACACACACACACCAACTTCACATTGTCTCGGACGGTACCGAAAACTTCTGCGCTTACACACACATCGCAGCGTGTTTGTACACTTGTTAACCACAAGTAAAGCGCACATCGGTTCGTGAGATAAAAATACTATAAGCTTTTATGGGTACGCAACCACGTCCATACTATGATCCAAATTTGTGCACGTGCGCTGCACTTGTGCTTTTATGGGTACGCAACCACGTCCATACTATGATCCAAATTTGTGCACGTGCGCTGCACTTGTGCTTTTATGGGTACGCAACCGCGTCCATACTATGATCCAAATTTGTGCACGTGCGCTGCACTTGTGCTTTTATGGGTACGCAACCGCGTCCATACTATGATCCAAATTTGTGCACGTGCGCTGCATTTGTGCAGATCAACTAGCTAACAACTTAGCTTAATCCGGATATTAACAAGATCAACATTGCGGTATCCGGTGACACATAACTTCCTTGTTTATATTCTGGGCATTATAACCCAGTTACCGTACCGTTACATAAAGTTTTTACTTCTGACTGTCGGTAATTATACGGGTACCTAACCTAATTACCCAAAATAATTCTGGCTAAAATGTAAGTGGTCGTTCTATTTTCGGGTCCACCGTTCATGTTCCTAACTAAACCGTTATAAATTTCCTTTTGGTTCCTTATTAAAAGAAATTTCTACATGCTCTGGGGTAGGCACTGTAGGCAGGTAGATATTCAATTATTTGATTATATTATTAGTCGTAAAGGTCGACCCTAATTGGTTAGGTCGTAGTACATAAATCACATAAATGTACGTACCTACATGGTTATGCAAGTAGTAAGGTACTCAGAATATATATTATAATTGGTTATTAATTTATTCTTTTGTTTGTGGTTTCTGATATTCATTGACTGCCTTGTTGGTTTACTGGTCCAGTCCGATTCAAGCTTTATCTCGGCTCGGAACATGAGGCGAGTCGCTGCGCAGCTGCAGTAACAAATTCACGTGTCAACGGGGGTGAGGGGTGAGGTATTGCACAGCGAGTAGCGCACTTCACAGTAATTGCCATAATGTTTTTAATCGGACTATAGAGAGCGATTGCTGACTACGAGGTTCTGCATTCGATTGCCAACAGGCGAAGTAGTAGGTATTGAGTTTTTTCTTTAAATTTCTCAGTACCTAAAATATGAATTTACAAAGTCTGGAATAGTCTGACTCTTTAAAGATTCTGAATTTACTGAGTTTCATTGCGCCTAAACCAAAACTTTGTTGCAATACAGGCATCTGTGACGAATTTAAATGAGCTGTATAATTTTGGATCCCTTAATTGTCGTTTTACGAGGTGCTTCAAGGACAGGCAGGAAGTTTAACAATTAAATAACAAACGGTTTAGATTACTCTGGAAGTTATTTATTTATCAAACAATTATTAATTAATACCTAAAAGATTATTCGTTCAGTCAAAATTACCTATCACATTAACAGTGCTGGCACGACCGCTTGACCGCTTTTGTAGGTTTCTTAACATACAATCACGTGCTGTCACCATGCAGCGAAAATGGTTTTTGTTTTTCAGCTGAAAAACAAAAACCATTACCATACAGCGCGTGATTGTAGGTTTCTTAACCGACAATCACGCGCTGTCACCATGCAGCGAAAATGGTTTCTGTTTTTCAGCTGAAAAACAAAAACCATTACCATACAGCGCGTGATTGTAGGTTCCTTAACCTATCACGCGCTGTCACCATGCAGCGAAAATGTTTTTTGTTTTTCAGCCAACATACTTCATTCTATAACCTTGATAGTTTCAATATCTTCCTATGTCCTTACATAGGTACTCCAGCACACTCCAATGTAGGTAAAACTATATTTTGCCATACTGCACATTTATATGGTAATTCGACAGATTTATTTGCATTTTATCACAGAGGACCTTCGACCTTAGCTCACATATCACATTCCAATTACTGAGAGAGCGCATCTCTACATCTTTATTGAGTGAAACTATATATTTACCTACTGGCAGAAAACAAAAGGCCGTTAGATTTTACGATAGCTTCATACCCGTAGATCCTGGCTTCCGCCCAAGGAAACAGTCAATATTTTATGTCCTTGCGACTGTTACTTCAATTTATTCCAAGGCAACGCGGATTTGTTAACTAACAAACCGGCAACCCAATTGTGTAACATACAATATACATACAATCATTTTGAAGAATATTGCTAATATGTACAGTCGCCAGCACATCAAGTTACCCCACTTTGACCTTGAACGCGTTATGAGCAACAACAGCGAGAATCGTGCGAAAGAGATGTATAGCTTTTTGTCTGTTCTTACTTGTAATATTTCGTGCTGCAGCGCGTACATGAGAGTGTGTGCGTGTGCGCGTCGTGGTGTACTTACTATGCGATAAGAAATGCGTAGCAGTTGGGTTGAATGAATACTTTTGACTTGAATCGAATCGAAATAATGGAATGGTAATAAAAACAGGCGGCCCGCGCAATGCCTCAAATACATACGAAAGCTATAATCAATTTGTTTTATTGAAATGATATCTTCTTAATCCTTCATTTTTACATATTATTATTTGTTTCTATTACCTATAAGTATTAAGTAGGTATTAGTATACTCATATTACCTACATTTAAACAGGTAGGTAGTTACGGTATACACCGTTACACAATTTTATTAATTATCATCAGGTATGTATAACCCGATGTGAGAAAAACATTTTTTTTTTAATTTCAAGCAGGTTTAAATAACCTTTTGCGGGTTTTGTTACCTACTTACTGGCAGGCTGGCGGTCAATTGTTTTCGTGCGTTCCTTGCTCTTCTATTCTAAGTATTTTTACGAAATTTAATGCTGAAAACCCATAACACAATTGCGTGAAATTTTGAAAAAAAATATGGACCTGTGTAAGGTTTAGCCAATTAATTATACCTATAAAGTCTCTTGTCCGCCGCCGGCCGTGTTTGAGATTAATGTTACGTCCGCGACACAATCTTTTTACTAAAATAATAAGTTTGAACTTAGTAACGGAATTATCTATACCTACCGAAGTTTGCTTTTACATGCAAGTTCTAAGTAATAAGATACGATTTCGAAGATTATGAATTTTCAAATAAAATTCTAATCTATTATTATCGTTATTTCATCATCATCATCAGCCTATAGCAGTCCACTGCTAGACCTATGTCCAGCCGTGGACTATGCCGCCTCTCCTATTGCACGCCATTCAACTGGATTTTCGGAAAGAAAAGGCCATGGGTTCTCGTAGGAACCTATTTCTATGGGAACTCGGGCGGGGTCTTTTACAAAAAGGACAGTGACGTTTTCAACCGTCAACTACAAAAAAGGAGGAGGTTCTCAATCAGACTGTATTTTTTTATGTTTGTTACCTCAGAACTCCGTTATTTATAAGCCGATTTGCAAAATTCTTTTTTATTTGTAAGGATATACTTTCAGGTTGGTCCCATAGAAATTTCATCAAAAACGGTTCAGTAGTTTGGATACTATTTGTTTACTGGTAAAAGTTACAACTTAAAAGTGAAAAATAAAAACTTTTTTGGTGGCGAACAACGAAAATGCGAAACAAGCGCTACCGACTTTCGAAATTAAAGTTATTTTTCACTTTGTAGTGTCTTTTTTGGAAGTCAGTTGTTTTTTTTTTCTCAAAAAAGTTTTTATTTTCACTTTTGAGTTGTAAATTTTACCAGTAAACAAATAGTAACCAAACTAAGTACTAAAAAGTTTTTTTGAGTAAATAAATGTGGCGTCGTCGGGGTACTCGGGGTCCCGTATAATAGATTCTATACGGCGCTAGCTCCCCCCTGCTTTCGGCGCCTTAGCTACACAACCGATCATCATGGAATTTTGCTTATCTACCTATCAGAAAAGGACATAGGAATAGGATAGGTTACTACGGGAACGCGTGTGAAAGCGCGAAAAAATCTCAAAATAAAATGCGGAATAAAATAATCTTAATCTTTTTATTTAATATACCTAATTGAAAACTAAAAAAAACAAATACCTACTCTAAAATTAAATATACTTACCTACAATAAAATTTATAAAACCAAACTATACAATAGATTAAAAATAAGTAGATAATATTTCTTTTTTACACGCTTTTATTTTTAGAAAGAAAGAAAATACGTTTATTTGCGGTAAACATGACGCGAAAAGGAACATAAACAAAAAAAAACAATTATTAGTATTAGTTTTATTAATATTTGTAACAGATTAATTATACAGTTACATCTGTCACCAATGGTTGCCAAGCAAAATCAAATGCTGCCGCCAAACAAAAGTAAGCTTTTACCTAGATTATTATAACCAACAATTAGTAGATAATGGAAAAATGCTCAAGAACAAGAATATAACAATGGTGAATACCTTTATTTTGATAAATAAAATAATTACAATATTAAAATACAACTTATGGATTGTAAAACTGTGCTACTATTTAATGTGAAAGTTTCTGAGAATGGATGGCTGAATACATAGGATAGGTTCGTACGGAAACCCGGGTGATTGAAGTGCATTATTTACTAGTGCCGTATCATCTAATGGTAAGTTTAGGCTACGACACTATACGCCGTGCACAGTGTCTCTGTGTGTGAACACTTATAAACTCAACGAATACCTACACCTTGCGACACCGAGTGTCTAAGTGTTCAGACACGGTGTCAGACATTGAGTGTACTGCCTATAGTGTTGTAGACTAAACTAAGTTCGATCGGGTCTTATTAGTGCGAAGAATATGACATGACCTAAAAGAGCCCAAACTTGACCTCAGAAATACGCAAGATCGGCCTTTCAGTTGTTATGAAATAAACTACTTACATGGGAGCGTAAATCGTTGCCAAACCAATATGTTATTATTAAATGATAAATAAAAAGTTACTTACATAAATTAAACTCTAATAACTATAGATACCTACTGTAAAATTGTAATAACATAACAATACAAATATAAGCAGATATAGGTATTTATTCAGGCCATGGCAGGCGGATGACGTCATCCTGTGCCGCGAACCACGCCTGCACCACCCTGCAGGTGTGCACGCGGCAGTTGTCTTCCGGCTTCCCCAAAGCGGGCTGTGTCCATTGAAATCTAAAACAAAGAAAATTTTGTCAATTTAATACTTACATAGGATTCCTTAGTATGACAAATAGTACGGGCCAATTTAACTATTATCTGCATTCGCGATTTATTTGCAGATAATGTAAACAAATATGAGTTTATGGAAAAATAACTTTAATTCCTACATCATAAAGTTTAGTTTACGTTAGAACTTCAAACATTTTTATAACTGTTAGTCTAGTAGTGCTAATCACTCTGAAATCAACCTAATTCCCATTGGAATAAAATCGATATTTGTTTAACTTGAAATATCATCAATTTGAAGCATTAGTTGAATAGACTTTAAATGAGTACGGGACGGCTAAAAATCTTCAAAATATAAAGATAAACAAATTTGTCGAATTGAGAACTTCCACCCTTGTTGAGGTAGATTGTAAAGAACTGAAGATTTATCTAATACATCATCTGCCTAGCCTTTTCCCAACTATGTTGGGGTCGGCTTCCAGTCTAACCGGATGCAGCTGAATACCAGTATTTTACATGGAGCGACTGCCTATCTGACCTCCACAACCCAGTTACTGGGTAATACGATACCCCTTGGTAAGACTGGTTGTCAGACTTTCGGGCTTCTGACTACCCGTAACGACTGTCAAGGATCCCCGAATGACAGCCGGGACCAACGGCTTAACGTGCTTTCGGAGGCACGGAGGGGTCTCGGTATGTAAAGATGGTCACCCATCCACAGACCAACCGCGGCAAGCGTAGCTTAACCTGACCGATCGACCTGTGCGGCCGTTATTATTTAGCCACGGGACCTGTGCGGCTGTTATTATTTAGTCACGGAAGATTTATCTAATACATAGTAGGTAATAATGTGAGCGCCGAGCGCCCTTCCAACTACCTACCTACATTTCTATTAGGTAGTAGGTAGGTATCATTTATTTTAATCAATTTTGTTATTCACTTTTTAAGAAAACCATATTTTATGAGTGATGAATAAGTTGAGGTGATATTTATGATTACAAGCTACACATGGACTTACGCTGTACGAAGTTGATGTTATTCGTGTGGTCAGAAAAGGATCGGCAGAGTGTGCGGCGTCTGCCGCCCGGTTGGCGGCGATGGGCTCTGATGGTTCCTCTTTCTTCCCACCGCCAGCCAGAGAGAAGCCAGAAGTAAACAGATTTTTTCTGGAACGAAACAAATAGCTATAGTGTATTTGCCCATAATTACTCAATTACTATGCAAAGATGTATTAATACTTATAATTCCCTACAATAATAGCTTACATAAAGTGATTAAGTTATTTATTTACACACTAACATCGCTACCATTACAGGGTTACACCCAATGCGATAGCGTGGTAACTAGATTCTAACTAAGCAGGGGCTGCAGTCTCGACATTCATAGCGATCGCTTTACGACCGAATTCGGTCGCCAAGCCCTGTCACTCCATACATTACACCTGTCAATCCGGGACTTAGCGAGTTGCGACCGAATTTGGTCGTAAAGAGATCGATATGATGGTATTTTAAAATTATTTTTAAATTATTAGTAATTAAGTAAAATTAAGGTGTAATTTTATGTGTAAACGTAATTTAATTGCATAAATACTCAGGATTATTGTTTTCCTGTTAATAGAAAGAGTGTTTGTTACACACCGGTACCGGTAACCTAAAACCAACAGCTGACGTTCGTACTGCGGAATAAAACGGGGAGTATTTGTTTACTTTTACTTTATAATAGCACACAATCGTTATTGTAACTCTGTTACATATATCCTCGTGACCTCTTAGCATAAATAGTTCGCTGATTTAGACCTCTGCATTGGGTCTAGATCGCATTGTTTACATCATAGAAAACGAAACTTAGCAAAGATTTTGTTATTCTCATTGTGATCCTTAAGATAATACACAAGAATAAAAAGGTTCATGATCTTTATTTTTGCATTGCCGTTATACCTACTGTAATATTTAAACAAAAAATAACTTTAAAATCTAGGCAACCTACCCACATAAAGAAAAGTAAAATTCGTAAGGCAATAAAATCATCCAAATTTGATAATATTACCTTGAAAACAGCTGTTCAAGTCTATATAACCTAATTTCTTCACTGAACTACGCTAACATCTTTCATTTTCCCTTTCATTTCCAACTTTATTTTATTTGTCTCCTACTTTTTCTCACCGTTTCTCTATTCTACTTTCAGTAACTAATCCTGAAACCATGCCTGTGATGACCCGTAAAGCTACTGCTCAGGAGATGGACCTTAAATTGAGAACGGCCCTCCAAAAACTTGAAGCAAAGAAACTCCAATATGACCAATTGCTACTGGAGAATGATGAAAGTGAGGAGCAGTTCAAGAAAATAGTTGACAAAAACTCAAGCCTTAAACGGGAGCTAGTAGACCTACATCAACAATATCTGAATGTTGTTGATGAACGCGACCAATTGAAGGTGGTCACGGATGGTTTCAACAACTATAGTCTTTTGTATGAGGAGGCTTTAAGCAAAGTTAGGGACCTAGAAGATGAATTATTTCATGCTAATAGTCGCATTAAAAAAAAAAAAAAACCATTTATATAATGAATTGTTAAATAGTAATTGTAACCCTCATTCCATAACAACTATTGACCTTACTCAAGATTCCTTGCTGAAACAGAATTATAATTATAGTTATAAAGTTAGTCCTAGCAAAATGAAAAAATATGCAAGAATGAATAGAATAATTAAAAAATGTAATCAATTTAGGAAACAACAGAAGCACTTTTCCAAAAATATTCCACTGAGGAAAGAACGTGTTGATCTAATAAATAAATTAAACAATCAGCAAATTAAATTAGAAAACAGCAGAAAAATCTATGAAATTGATACACAGCGCTTACAGTCTGACATACAGGTACTTGAGGGCACACTTAGTTCCCTTTACATTAAATACGTGGGTTCTCAGAACCAAATTAAAGAACATATTCTTGCTGCTAGTGAGTTAGTTATGTGTCAGTGTACTTGTCAGGTTTTAAACCCTGTTGTTGTCCAGCCTGAGGCAACGGAGGACCCGTCCCAGACTGAGAGTTTGTCTCAAGACTGTAACCTTAACCAAGACGTACCTAATATAGTACAAGATCTATCTCAAGTAGTACAGCTTGAGACTGGTATTTGTCCATCTTTCAGTAGTCATGATTCAGTTATGTTCTCAGATTGTATAGGAAGAGGTTTAGGTAAATTAATTAGTGACAACCTGAGTTATTCTACTCAAAATTATTGTATGCCAGGGTCAACCTACAAACAAATAATGACATCAGTAACAGGAAATATATTTAATCCTAAAACCAACATTACTGTATTTGTAGGTAACAGTTCTAATGTCAAAAAATATTAAATCACTGACTGTGTAACTGAGTTGTTAAAGTTAAATTGTAGAAAAGTAATATTGTGTGCTTTCCCATATTTTAAGAAATTGACAACTAGACAGAACAATTATATTCATATGCTTAATAAGCATATGCACTTTTTAACTAGTCATTACAGTGACAAGCTTGTATATTTTGACACCAACAGTTTTGGGGAATCTTTAAAGTCGACTAGGGATACTGTGTATCTGCCTGTTAGCTTTAGACACATAATAGCAAGGCTATTAGCTTTTTACATAAACTCAGACATAAGTAGTATGTCGAAGTCTTGTATTATTAACACCAAAACAGTTAGTAATAATACTAATAGTAAGGTGGCTGACCTAAATAAGTGTAGCTCAAATGCTATAAATATTTATACAAATTGTACGAAGGAGGTTCCATTTCCCTTAAGCACTATGAGCTCACTGCCTGGTGATAACATTGAAGTCTTGGGATTAACTCCGAATAATCATTTAAACTAGTTTGTAAGACAACAGAAGGTACCAGTAATAATATTCTTATACCTAACAACAACAAGGTATCTTCTTGCTATAAATTAAGTAAATATCAAAAAGGAGATCAGCAGAATGCCTTGACACTATTTCATCAAAATATTCAAGGTATGTCTTCCAAATTATTAGAAATTCAAATGTTTTTGGAAAAAACAAAGTTTGACATTGTTTGTTGTACTGAACATTGGTTAAAGGATTACCAAATGCTAATTAATTATGAGAACTATAGTGTGGGCAGTTGTTTTAATCGGAAATCTATGCTGCGTGGAGGTTCTTTATTCTTGATTAAAAATTGTTTAAAATCCAAACAACGAAATGACATAGTGGGTTTATCGATTGAACATTGCATCGAACTGTCCTGTGTTGAGCTTGATAAGCATGTTGTAGTGTGCGTTTACAGACCCCCTATTTATCAGAACTTTTCGTTATTTGAGTCAATAATGGAAGATGTCCTAGCGAAACTTGATGTCGAGACTGCAGCCCCTGGGCCCGCTGGGCACGAGAACACATTTGACCCAGCAATGTTTCAACGGACAAAAAGAAAGTGCGTAATTGCTTAGATATTTACTTTAAAATCCAATCACTACCTACTGGATTAACTTTTGTTTATGTTTCATGACTAAATGGAATCAAAAACAATAGTTCATCGAATTCTCTTTACATAAGTATAACTCTGAATTTACGCTTTACGCTTGGAACAGCGCGTAGCGATAACTATATTTCGAAAATTCTGTAGAAAAACACCATTGACACATGTTTTCATTAATAGCCTTTCTATAATTTAATTAAAAAATTATGATTACAAAAAATATTACTCACCGTCACCGTTATGCCCGTCTATCTGCCGACAAATATCTATCACCCGGCATCCACTCAATCGAAGCACTATGATGCGCCCTCTTTGAATTTGCGTCAACTGAGGTGCCACAATATTATATTTATAAAATGTTTTATGAAATTTCACAGCACAGCACACAGGATTCTAAATCACAGAACATAAATACCCTAACGAACGGGTTTCAAATACGTACGCATAGTTATGGATCAAGCGCAACTGACGTAAACGAACGATGTGACTTTCGTATTCGTTTAATTTCGTAAAGGATCGGGAGAACTCGGAAGCAGCGGCGGGCGCGCAGGGGCGAGTGGGTGTGGCTTATTCCTATTGGGGCATGTTACATTGTCAATAATATCACGATACCGTGGTAATATTGATGGTATAATAGGCCGTATCACGGTATCGTGCTCAATAATTGCGATATCGCGATATTAGTATCGTGATAATATTGACAAATGTGACATTCCCCAGTGAAACATGATGATTGGCTCCCAATTATTAGTATGTGCAACCATTGGGCAATTTTAAAAACGTTGAAAACTCCACCAATCATGCCGAGGATACTTTCTTTCTAACACTCCACGGCGCGTCGTAGTTATATTTATGTATAGAGTTTACGTTGATGTGCTGGCGTCTGTACATTGCTCCATATGTTCGAAAAATTTGTCTGCTTAACAACGTAAATAACGCAATGAATTTTATTGAATTGTCAAACTGAAAGTCATTGCTACTAATAGTGTATTACCTCCAATTACCTCGCAGATCTAGTACGGAGAGACAAGAGCCATACCCGCATGCGGGCCCGCAAGTCATAGAGTGTAAAAAATATTTTCTTGTTGCGGTTTTTGCCCACATCTACCGGCAAAATACGCGGTTTGGAACTGCATGAAAGTGCTGCTGAAAGCTTTTCCGTTTTATTACTAGCAATCTTCTGCTGATATAAGAATTGCAAGTCTATATACAGAGTTATTTTTAAAATACCAGCAACCTCTTAAGAGGTCTTTGTACTCATCATTATGAACAACTTTTAGGGGACCAAAACTGAAATCGCGAAAAAAAAACAACTGTTCCCTACATTTATGTTTGCATAACTCTTCAAAATGTAGCAGCTGATTTTTTTTTTTCGCGATTGCAGGTTTGGTCCTATAGTAAAAGTTGTTTATAATGATAAATACAATGTCCTCTTAAGAGGTTGTTGGTGTTTTACAAATAACCCTGTATAAAATTCTATGTCGATTCCTAAACAAGTGAAAGTAGGTTTTTTATGTTATTATTTGTTATTAGATGTTACAGCGCCATCCGCGTCCAGTACAATAACGCGTTTAGGGCGGTGATGGGGCTACCCCGACACTGCAGTGTCTCGGGTATGTTCGCAGAGACGCACACCGACTGCTTCCACGCGACTATGCGCAAGCGCGCCGCGTCCTTGGTGCGCAGGGTACGGGGTAGCCCCAACATCGTACTCATGATGATTGCGGGAAGGCTGGACTGCCCCTTCATCCGGCATTGTTCCAGCAGATATGTTGCTGTAGCAGTGTCAGAGAGAGGGTATTGATTTTATTTTCTGATTATTTATTTATTGATTTTGTGATTATGTTGATTTTATTTTGTGATTATTTATTGATTTTATTTTGGGGTTATGTATTAATTTTATTTTGTGAGTATTTATGGATTTTATTTTGTGATTATTTATTATTTAATTCTTATTTCTATATTAATTTTATTGTTCTGATTATTTATTCTAATTTGATTTAATTTAATTCGTTTTATTCTGTTTCTGTTTAATTTGATTAATGATTTTATCTAATTTGAATTTTATCTGATTTTATTTGATGTGAGTTATACGTGCACTGAATGGGTGTTATTTACCTGCAATAAATAAAAAAATATTATTATTAAACATCCATTCAACTAAAGACAGCCGAATTGTATCTACTTAACATTCTGGCCACAAAAAAGGAAACAAAAGTGCGAAGGCAAAAAATGTTAATCGTTTTAGCAATTTTGTGTGCAAGGCTGATTTGGCCTTTTCGTCAAACCGAGGTACGAGGTCAGTAAGTAGGCCACGAAAACATCCCCATTTCCACGATAATATGACAAAATTATTTGCTACGTGACAGAAATGTTACTAAAATTGAGTTGTGCTGTAACGTTAAAGCGTGAAATTAGAAACTTCATAAATAAAGATGGTCGCCTCGATTACGCAAAAGTTGAAAATAATAAAACGTCGAACGTGATCTGAATAGCGTGAGACGACAGCTGGTTGGCTTGTTTATTACTAGAGAAAAGACTTTGCGGTCGAAACATGGATTAAAGCCGTCTGGAAAAATATTGCCTGTCCCATGTTGGGCGCCAAAATGAATTTATTGTGGGTAAAATAAATTGATATTTTGTAGCTTTAAATACTTTTAGTTGCTGGAGGATATTTTTTTTATTATTTAAATAATTCATCAGGGGTCAGATATTCCTTAAGGAATGAATATGCCCTAACTTAAGACATGTTACGCTGCCTTATGCATGTCAAGCTTCATTAGGTTTATGCCCAAAAAAAAGTTGGAAACGTATTTTTTTTTCCAGTCCCACTTATAATATAACCAATTCCAATTCCAATTTTCCAATTCCACTAATAAGCAATTTTAAAATTGCATATTAGTCTAGTGTCTAGATTGGGATTAGTTAGATTGTATTTAATTATTAAGAACCTGGTTTTTTTTAATAAAGGATTTAAAAAAGAATGTCTATATGCTCGTTCTTGGTTTTGCTTTCATTGAGTAGGGTCGTAGTCAAGTCATTTGATTACAGACAGACATTTAATTACAAAAAATAAGCAGCAATAACAAGTGACGATAGCTAATATTTGCCTCTATTCATCATTATCACTTCGATCGGCTTTGTGCTTCTCGCATCCAACGGGTTCCTACGGCCTTCACAAGGTCTTCGGTCCACCTTATGGGAGGCCTTCCAATGCTACGTCTTTTGCCTCTATTGGTTTTATTAGAATCGTAACATCGGCAAACATACTAAAGTAAATATCAAAGATGTTATCACGAAATTCCGTTCCGTCATAGTTAAAGTTCCTCAGTTACGCAAACAAGCTTATTGAAGAGATACGCAGACGGCATATATGTACAATTAAATACGCAAGACCAACTTTTCCGTGGGTATTCGAGAAACGCGGGTCGATGACACCTTATCGCAAATCTAGAACTATTTTTATAGGATAAAACTTTTTATCAAAAAAAATTAAACCGCCGAAAAAACTGAAAAGTAAAAAATAATTAAGTAGGTACATTCGTTTAAGAACTTAGTTATTAAGGTTAAATAAAAAAGGTTTATTATTTTTTGCTTTTCAGTTTTTGCGGCGGTTTTTTTTTTTTTTTTTTTTGTGGCTTTAATCTACTAATTCTTTGCCAAAGATCAGGCAAATGTGGCACTGAGTAGGTAGAGTGATAATACACAACTCAGCATTCAAATCTGTGAGTGAACAATATTTTCCCCCCTATTTTCCCACCCTTAGGGTTCGATTTCTTTTTTTCCAATTTAAATGGGACCAACTTTGGGGTATACCCTTTCCAATAAAATGTGAGTGTACTGCCACACTCCAAAAGAATTATCAAAATCGAATTACTCTGTAAGAAGTAATGCGTGGTCATACATAAAAATATATATATATATAGGTACGCGTCGACATAAGAACCTCCTCCGTTTTTTTTTCGTCGGTTAAAAATAGCGCTTCCTGCGAATTTGCTTTAGTTTAGTTTGCGCATGAATCTACGTAATTTACCATTTCATTAAAGTTAGTGAAAGGATTCCCACCTACTTTTCTTTGGAAACTGAAACGTTTCATTTACATTTATTTACTGTGTAGACCTTAGACTAAACTTTTTTACAAAAAGAAAACAACCCACTTCCAAAAAAAAATACAGAGCAAAAGACACACCGACTTCCGAAATCGAAGTTTTTTCTCTCTGTGTAGTGTTTTTTTCCGAAGTCGGCTGTTTTTTCTGGGCTGAGTTTTCCAACTCCAGATGATTTTATCTGAGGAAATTGTTGACAGTTCTTCCATACAAAAACTGTCAGACGTCAATGTTATTCCACGGATAAAAATGACCTGTCGATTTAAAAATCAGCCCTTAGTCTAAGTAGCAAGTAGTGTAGTGAGGCTCTAATGTCGTAATAGACATAGAAAATATTTTATTGCCAGTAAGTAATACAGTAAGCAGGTTCCCAGGTTAATAGCTAGTTGAGACGACATACGTAGCTTAAAGTGCTAATTACAGGAAAGTTACAATATATTATTTGCCAGTGAGACCCAAACTAGACAATATTAGTCTGTATCTTGGGGTTCGGGGTACGAATTCCAGTGTGGAAGATAGAGAGGTGGTGAAGTATGTAATAAAACGTCTGTCTGTAATGAAATGACTTGACTACGAACCTAACTAACTAACTCAATCAAAGCAAAACCTAGAACGAGCATAAACATTTTTTTAAATCCTTTATTAAAAGAAACAGTTTCTTAATAATTAATTACAATCTAACCAATCCTCATACATCTTGGGTACATTACCAGTCGACAGCGATGTGGATGAATTTTTCGACGCTATATTTTAGTTTGTAAATAGTTTTAGTTAATTTAGGATATTATTTTGATTTTTAGTGTTATCTTGTATTTAAAGATTGAATGAACAATAAAGATTTATTATAATAAAAAAAAAAATCCTCATATAAACTTATAAGGTATTTTAATCTAACTTTTTTTTTCTTTGGGTATTAACACTAACATGTCTAAAAGTGGGGCAAATTCTTTCCTTAGATAGTGAAAAAATATCTTCAAGTTACTAAAACTAATTCGTTTAATTACAGGGGTCCGAAGTAGTATCGGCCGAATGTACGGCCTTTTCCTGCTACGAAGTTACTATTTGGTTCGGTCGGTTCCGATCCTACACTCTTACACTCTTTCGAATATTGACTATGGTCCCGCCCCAACTGAGCCGATCCGAATCTCCGATCTGTTTTCGCATTTTTCAATAATATTCGTTCGGCCATGTATCGGTTCGATCCGAACATTCTCACTTTGCACTTCGGAGTAGGCCACGAGGTAAGAAGTCTTCCCCAACTTGCACTTGCTTAATCCCATACATTTTTTTTAAAGATAACTGATGTTAATATAGTACGTAGATGATTTAAAAAAACGGTTAAGAAACTTTTCCTAGTATTTTTTTTTTTTTTTTGTAAATTATTTTTAGCTTATATTGTTCCACTGCAGGGCAGAGGCCTCCCTTTCTCCCTTCCACTCCTCTCTGTACTGAGCAAGTTTTGACCAATCCTATATATATTATTTAACTGTTCGATGATTTAAAAATGTTGGTTTTAAGGAAAGGCAACTGAAGGAACACGGGTGGGTTATAGTCAGTAACAGTCTGACACCACGCCCTTCCGCTCAGCCCAGAGCGGGAGAGTCATTTGATGATTTGATTTTCCACAAAAAAAAAAGGAAAGGTTTGTTAAAATTTTAGGTACCCAATGGAATATCAATGAAAGCTATTGTAGGTCATACAAATATTTGTTCCGCACGGAACAAATATTTGTATGACCTACATGTATTTGTTCCGAGTCTGGGTGTTTTTCTATCTATAACATGTATGTATTTACAAAAAAAAAAATGTATATAAGTAGTTTATCAGCCAGCTTGTTACCATAACACAAGCATTAGGTTGCTTAGCTTGGGACTAGATGGCGCTGTGTGAAATGTCCAGGGATATTATTATTATTTAATTTGAGAGTTTTGAGAAAAGTGATATTTACCTACTGATGAATTCTGGGAAATTCTCAAAAACATAAAAATTTATTTTCTCTAAACTTTAGGCTTTATGGGATGCTTAATTGTTGCAAATAGCCACGCTATCAGGTCCTGGAAGAAAAACGTCAACTTCCAAGCCACCTTGTATACAAGCTGTTGTTTTGCATCCTCGTCAAATTTCAGGAGGCTGTTATGAAAGACATAAATAATCAAATAAAATTACGATCCCTGGTAAATAATGAATACATACTTGTTTTTTAGTTATTTAAGTTTGACAGTATTTCAGAATACACCACTTTCAAAGAACATAATCGCGTTATGGTATCGTATAAGCGGCCGCGTCTCAGCGTGCGGTCGCACACAGGCCGTGTTTTAAAATGCGTGTCCCACACATGCCGATTTCCGAAAATTTGAAAAAAAGAAAATACCTACTTATTTCATTATTGATTTGTGTCGAGAATCATTAGCATAGTTAGGTACCTCCTTGAATTTGACGAGGATGCAAAACGACACCTTGTTTATTAGACGAATTGTAGATCTCCTTCTTTGAAGTCAGACACGTTTGGGGCCTTAGTACACCTCCGCGGAGGTGGTGTCGTTTTTCGTAAAGATTTCCTATCATTATTTTCGCGCCGGAGCTCCGGCGCGAAAATAATGATAGGAAATCTTTACGAATCCCGCTACTAAACAATACTACATTATGTCGCGATTCAAGTAGGGGAACATATTAAATACTGAATTTCTATGGTTCGGCGGATAATATTTCGTGGCGACCCGAATTGAGCTTTGTAAAAATATCGCACGTGTAAACATTTGCTGTTATCCTGTGTATCCTATATTCACGGTCGCAGGTTAAGCGTTGTTCGCAACCACCTAAGTACGTGTCAGAATATATGTAGGTACATTAGTATATTATCACCTAGGTAGAATACTAATGTATATTCTGACATGTTTTTGGTTGTATTATATTCAAGTTTATTTATTTTATCACCTATTAAACATTTTTTTTCGTTCCTGTATGGAGTACTGCAGTAACTTATGGGATGGCTCAGCAAATTACCAGCTTGCTGCACTTGACTCGGTAGAACGCACAGCTAAAAGGCTCATAGGTGACGAGACGTTGGTGGCTACGCTTCACAGCCTAGCTTATCGTCGTAATGTTGCTTGCCTAGCGGTCTTTTACAGAGTGTACTTCGGAGAGTGTGCGAGGAGCTGCACGACCTGATCCTACCATCGCCCTTTTACTACCAGACAATCAGAGGTAGGTAATGCAGCTTACCATCCACGCTTGGTTGATATCGCGACCAGCCATACTCAGCGCTTCTCACCCTACTTTAATTTGCTGTGTTATAGCAATTTCATTGAGCTGTCTAAAATAACAGTTGTGATTTGAATACAAGGTCTATTAAAGTTGTTAGCCAATTTGCTTATACCCCTTTACTATGAACAACGACAAGCGCAATTTTACTTTGTAAATGGGCATTGGAAACCAATGAAATCCGTATACCAACTCGAACTTTTTATGCCTGAACCACCTAATTTCATGGTTCAATTTAAAGTTTTCACAAATTCGTACCTATTTGTTGTTTTATAGCAGTTTTAACAATGTTTTAGCCTCTGAACGGGTTACAGGCACTTTAGAGTTGTTTTTGCTGCCGTGGGAACAACTAGTAAGAAAACATTACGGAATTTAACAACCCACTTGACAATTTAATGTATTCTTTAAAGAAGTAAAAGTTAAACTGGTTTATACAGAGTGAGTTTTAGTGGTAGTTAAACTTCTTGTACTTGACTTTTACTTTTGTAAAAAGTTTGCTGTGGCAGCAGCTGTGCTGCTGGGGAGTTTGTTGCGCCACTTCTTCTTCCCAGCGATAGCACTAGGAAGTGGTGAACGGCGGGCGTTTTTGGGGGACTGTCTTTTGTAATTTTGACGTTCGAAAAGTGCTGATTCTCAGCCTAATTTGATTAAATGACTTTTGATTTTGACTTTTGATTTTGAGGGGAACTAGATACCCCAAGTACGAGTACCGTGTGGTACCTACTCGTACTTGAGGTACTCGTACCCCACCGCCCACCGAAGTGAGTAGAGCGAGCAACTAAAAACGAGTTGCCGAGTAACGAGCAGCAAGTACGCGACGACGGTGCGTACTCTATGGAATGCGTATGTACCAAGCGTGTCTCACGTCTTTCAAGGAGTTTTCCGCCCGTCAAACGAACATCGCTGAGCAAATATTCTCTTTAAAAGCTCTTTTCGTTGCGACAAAGAAAAACTCGCTGGCGGTATAAACAAAAAAGGAAAAAAAGATTGAAAGAAGAAAAGTTACATGAGACCGGGATCTTTTGTACGTTTTTTGAGCGGAAAAATTGTTGTTCTGCTAGCTGGTTCCTTGAGTGGTGGGACAGGTGTCATAATGCTATGTTTCTGTTTACATAGTAACGATTTAAAACACGGGAGTTATAGCTCTGATTATTACTGGGCGGAGGTGACCTACCTCCCTAAAAAAAATGCTAAGTAGTTTTGTTTTGATTAAATTCAAGTGAAAAAACCAATCTCGAATAACGACATTTGATGGGCGCCCGAATCGGTTTGAACCATCGATTCCAATTATCTAGAATCGATTTAATAAGGACAGTGATATTCAAATATTGAGTATATTTTTTACTTAGAAAATCAATCGTTTTATTATCAACAGCCAGCATTACTTTGTTTTGATTAAACGCTGTAAAATATAAATTGCTTGTCAAAATTCAGTGTCAATAGGTCTACCTTTTCAGTTTATACAATCGTTTGCAGAAATCGCTTCTTTGAAGTAAATTAAATACCCATTTCAAGTTATTATTTTCATCAATTGATTGAAATTTGTGTTTATATATACTAACAATAAAGCTAAAGAGTTTGTATGTTTGTACGCGCTAATCTCTGGAACTACCAGTCAGATTTGAAAAATCCTTTTGCATTTGGTAGCCTAATTCATGAGGAAGGCTATAGGTTATTTAACATCAAGCTAGGACTCCTAGGAGCCGAGCAGAAAAAAAACCGGCCAAGTGCGAGTCGGACTCGCCCATGAAGGGTTCCGTTACGTTACGATTTATGACGTATTAAAAAAAAACTACTCACTAGATCTCGTTCAAACCAATTTTCGGTGGAAGTTTATATGGTAATGTACATCATATATTTTTTTTAGTTTTATCATTCTCTTATTTTAGAAGTTACAGGGGGGGTACACACATTTTACCACTTTGGAAGTGTCTCTCGCGCAAACTATTCAGTTTAGAAAAAAATGATATTAGAAACCTCAATATCATTTTTGAAGACCTATCCATAGATAATCCACACGTATGGGTTTGATGAAAAAAAAAATTTTGAGTTTCAGTTCTAAGTATGGGGACCCCCAAAATTTATTGTTTTTTTTCTATTTTTGTGTGAAAATCTTTATGCGGTTCACAGAATACATCTACTTACCAAGTTTCAACAGTATAGCTCTTATAGTTTCGGAAAAAAGCGGCTGTGACATACGGACGGACAGACAGACAGACAGACAGACATGACGAATCCTTAAGGGTTCCGTTGCCATTGGGCTACGGAACCCTAAAAAAGTCACAAAGAATCTTATGCGAAAACGAAGTTATAATGCGGCAGGCGACGAATGCGACGGAGTGGGGACAAGGAATTTCACGCGGACAAAGTTACAGGCAGAAGGTTGTTTTTGATATAATTTTTTTTTTTTATTTCACCGTTTATATACACATATATAAACAGACATTGAAAAACCGAACAGAAAAAATAGGTACAGAGGTGATGCTTATTTCATAAGAAATCTCTTCCAGCATACCTGAGATAGGACAATAGATACAGAGATGTAGACAGCGTGTGATAGAGCAAAGGAGACAAAAAATAATACATAGAATCAAAAATAAACAATTCACTTAAAAACTAAACAAAAATTACGAGAATATACTAACATACATACAAATAAACATACATAAATATTTCTAAAATAAAATAAATGCATACACAACTATGATGAAGTGGACAGATAGTGTTCTCTCACTGTTCTCTTAAAAACTACAACAGTTTGGCAGTCCCTAATGTCAGGCGACAGGCGGTAGTGAATTCCACAATCGCACCGCGTGCACTGTGTTTTTTTTTTTGAGTTTACTTATTATATTCACTAGCTTCTGCCCGCGGCTTCGCCCGCGTGGATGTCGGAAGTTATCCCACGGGAACGTGCTAACAGGATAAAATGTATGTGCTTCCCCAGAATGCCATCATCTCGCGGGCCCTTTGTGGCTAATTACAGTAGAAAACCAATTGTGTCTCATTAGTGGTGATTAAGAGGGTACCTATATGATATCTTTACCTAAGTACCTACCTAATTTAAAAAAAACTCAATAACAGGAAATTAAATACCTACCTAAATAAACCTATTTCTGATGATAACTAATCTAAACTCAATAAATAAGCAAAATCCCTAAAAACTAATATCTATACGAATGACTAATCCTACCTAACAGTATTATAAAATAACCTACGGTCACTACGTACACTATCAAATATACTACCTATACTTTAAAATTAAAATCTATACCTACGACTCATATAAAAATAAACCTAAATAACTCTAAAAACTAAAAGGAATAAAAATGAACTCCACTGCGGGTGACCCAACCTACGACAAACTTAGTATTTGCGGTTGGTACAGTACAGACAGTGGTAATCGGGTATAGGGATCGAACCGCAAAATTAAGTTTGTTTTTTATTGTATATACTTTTCCGGGATAAAAAGTACCCAGTGTGGTGCCCAGGATATTAAAGAATAATTATACCAAGTTTCATCGTAATCGAACCGGTAGTTTTTGCGTGATGCCTGAACAAACAGACAGACAGACAGACAGACAGACCGACAGACAGACAAAAAATTTTTTAATCACATTTTTGGGTTCGGTGTCGGTCTAGTAACACCCCCTGTAAATTATTTTTTTGATATTTTAAATGTACAGAATTTTCACTTCTACAGATTTATTATAAGTATAGAATAGATTATTAAACTTCAGTTTTGCTTAGATGTAGACATTATTTATGACCTATTCAAATGCAAAGATAGACAAAGTTTCAGGGCGTGCTTTATCGGGTTTTAGTATGAGCTTGCTGACGCTAAACTAGATTATTTTATGTTTTCAGGCTTCATTTATGAATTTGTTTAATATGGTAGTAGTAGATATGCAAAATAGAGTAAATTGGGGTTGATTGTATCTAATGTATTGTATAAAGTTTTGTATGCAGGTCTGGCATGTCAGACAGTACAACATGTCCCAGAATTAACGCACATGACCAAACACCCAAACACCAATAATACCAAAAAGACAAGTACGGTCAGCAACAAAAGTCGGTTAACACTTTAGTTGTTTAAATCTTAATTATTGAGCAAAATATTCCTAAAAAACATATAGTACCTAATAGAATATTTAAGAATAATTAACTCTTTGCTATAACATGAAATAGAGAAAACCAATGTATCGCATCATTTTGTATCAATTTAGACGATTTGTAAAAGTAACAGTGTTAATTGACTTTTGTTGCTGACTGTACCACAAAACAGCACAAGAACAAACTAGTGAACTACTTTATAATAAAAATATGCATTTTTAGGTTAAGGTATGGGCCTGCGTCGCCCGAAATAAATGAATAAATAGTAATAAAAACATTGTTTATTTATTTTTTAAGGTACACCAACCGCTTCTTTAAATAATATAACTGAAGTACTAAAGGTTACAATAGCCTCGGACTTAAACAGTCGTACAGGCTAACCAGCAATCTTAGAAAAAGGTGATAACACCTAATGATAATAAAACTAAAGGCTGTAGAATTTAGAAATTATGCCTGATGAACTTAAGATTAATAACAAAAAGGAAAATAAAATCACAAGACAGACAATATTCCAATTTTGCCCACTTACTTATCATATCATCAGATTTTTTATTCGAAGAATAATTTTGAAATTTTGACAGTTATTTCATACAAAAACTGTCAAACGTCAATTTTATTCCTCGAATAAAAGTTAGCTGGCGATGGAACAATTAGCGATAAGACATAAATAGAAATGAAAAAAGAGACCATAATGGAAACTGCCGGTCGATTTTGTAAAAATCTCACCGTGAAAACTCAAGTGAAGAGAGCTTGATGTGAGTTGTCAGTAGTGTCAATCCCTAGCGTTATTTGAAATGACAGCTCACTCCCCGCTTACTTCGCCTAAGTTTTCACGGTGAGATGGTTACAGAATCGCACTGTTGTAACTTCTAAAAAAAATAAAGCATAAAAAGGCGAAGAATTTCCAAAAGATACTAACAAAATATCTAATTGCGTTTAACTGGATTTCAGCATTTTGGCTTTAATTAATTTTATATAATCATGGTATAAGTCGACATCTGGTACAAATTTTATCAAAGAATTCATCTCTCTATTGAGTCTATTTAGTGGTGGGCTGCTGAGGTTGTGGTGGTTTGATGGTGGGTTTTGGTTGTTGTTGTTGTGTTGTTGTTGTTGTGATTGGTTGTTGTTGTTGTTGTGGTGGTGGTGATTTGTCTTGGATGCTCGAGTGTAGAACATATTAGTTACCGGGTACCTGGGTATTTTGCAAGGAACCTTTAGTCCAATACACTCATCTAATTTGTCACAGTCTAATTTATTATTGACCAATTTGTAGAGGAACATTAGATCTTGTGTCAGTCGGCGGTCACGCAGAGTCCCCAGTTTATTTATTAAATTATTTTGTCGATTGTGGGAGAAAATTGTGGTCATATTACAAATAATTTCACGCACACAGTCGCACACATATAAGGGTCTAGTGTAGTAGGTACAGGTTTTAAGTGTACAGCGGAACTGTGACTGTAATTACGTAGTTTTAATATTTTTTTGATAAATAATTATATTTGAATGAGAAAAATCGATTCAGTAAACGATTCTGAGCAAACTACTTTCATAATGTACATCAATTCAGTTACTCATTGTGTATGAGCTTTTAGAACACTTTGCCCATATTTCAATTTGCACTCTGGTACACTTCTGATCCTGATTCGCACTTCTGATTTAGGCTTAGGTTAAAAGTAATGATGTATAAGGAATTATAATTCTGCCGTGTGTGACCAGTGATGATGCGGCATGTTTCATTCAAAGCCGTATCCACTAACTTTGCATGGGCGGAACGACTCCACACGGGACACGTGATTTCTCCCGCAGAAAAATACAGCGTTCATATAGAAAGCCGTGAATAATAATAATAATTCTTTATTGACATAATGAATACATTTTGGATTATAGGATTCCCTAGCACCTGCGCTAGTAAAAACTGTGTTGCAGGTGTTAGTGTCTTCCCCTTAATAAAGTGACAATAATCATACATCAGACAAAATAAATGAAAAGAGTAGAAAAGTTAACAAACATGCTGCCATATTTGTGTATGTGTGTGTTTGTGTATGAGAGGGGCATAATGATGTATGTCTTGTTATAATTTGCCTCTCCCTCTGCATTTTTCTCAATATTTTGATGCGACGTATCACTTTTAATGATAAAAAGCTGTTTCTAGATAATAATGTTTTTCGTTTTCTTTATTTATTTTCATTTTTCTGAACCCATTTAAATGGTCCCAGAAAAAATCAGAATTTAACAAAAGGCACCTTAACTGCTAAAAGCTATATACTTTCAGTTTCTTTAGATCTTTCAGGACGACTTAACATTGTGTATTTTAAATGAAAGCAAGCGATCTCGAGCTACACTATCGATATTGTATTTCATCGGAGCTTAAACTTGGCAAGACACGACGGAGAACTTTATATTTCTTCTTCAAATAAAATGAAAATGCAGTTTGAAATTGAAAAATACTTTTTGATTTTCTGCAACTTGATGTCGATCCCGATTCCGGATAAAAGGTATATCAATCTAAATGTCGAAAGCAGAGAGATCAGATTGAATTTTCGGACAATTGCGTTTTATTTGCAGTCTGGGAATGTATGGAATAACTAATTTAATGTAAGTTAGATTCGCCAAGAACGTAATGCTAAGGGAAACTAAGAAACAAAGTGTCTGGGAATCTGGTCTGAGAATTACTAGTAGCTTATCAAATGCAACTTGGATTCATTAAGAATACGCAATGTAAGCGAAGTATGCTTCGACTAATTCAGGAAAAGAAAAGAAAGTTAAATCAATGCATGATTTTTTCAGTTATAAATGGTGCAAAACTTAAGGGATTCACAGTATCTTGAAGATAAAAAAATATAAGTCACATAATTTTGGTGAATAACTGAATTGGATTCTTAATTCTGACGCCCAAACGTACATCCACACATAGTGCGAGGCGTGCGCCGCAAACGATTTTTTTTAATGGCATAGCCTCTCATCCTGACGTGGGCGTCACATTCTTGGTTTACAGTGCTAACCATTTAAAGCATAACCCTCGCGTGGTGGTGTTTGGAAGCACCTACGTATTTGGGTTGTAAAGGAACTTCATGTCGGCACTCGCAAATGCGGAACTTTCGCAAGTTATTAACGGAGTTATAAGGGAGGACTTATAAAGATAATTGGCACCAACTAAGTAACTAACTCGAAGTTATTTACCTTTTAATGTAGTGGAAATATAACTCGAAGTTTCAAGTTTTTTCTCCCATCTCACCGTCGCCCCCAGGTTTAGCACCAAGTGAGCAACTGTTTAGTGGAGCCGGTTTAATTTATGAAATCGTCTTAATAGTAATAGAGCCCCAAAACTGTTTCTTTGCGGTTGGTCCGTGGATGGGTGACCATCTTTATATATCGAGAACCCTCCGTGCCTCGGAAAGCACGTTAAGCCGATGGTCCTGGCTGTCATTCGTGGATCTGGATAGTTAGAAGCCCGAAAGTCTGATTACCAGTCTTACCAAGGGGTATCGTATTACCCGGTAACTGAGGCTGACAGAGGCCAACCCGTAACATTCCAACTATACAGGATGGTGGTACACCAGCGCGCAAATTGAAACAATGAATTCAGTATAATATGATACTAGATCGCAAGATAAAAAAATGCTGTTTCATAGAAAAATGCAATACCTACGTGGTTAAAATGTATGGAACAGCAATTATTATTTTTAATAACCAACAAAAAATTTTAACGCTTGAAACAGGTTGCGTGTCGAAGGTCCATGTTCCCTGCCACTACGTATATCCTTTTAATAACAAAAGAAAATCAACTGTCCCCGCGATTGGACGGAGTGTTAAAAATTGTTATTTCGGTACATTGTGATTATTTCTATATATAAATAATTTATCATCAGAAATCGTTCGGACGTGTATTTACTGAAGGCTTCCGAGCACCTATTAACTCTGTGGAGATTCAATGTGAATAAAAGGCCAAACATGAGATCGAAATAGGTTTTCTATTTTTTTATAATAATATCAAGATTCGACAGTTAAGATTGAAAATAGAAATAGAAAATATTTATTGTCCAGGCAGCAAGTTAAGACGACACGAGTGGCTTAAAATACTACCTACAGCTAGGTTACAATATAGTCTTTTCTAGTGAGCCCCAAACTAGACAGTTGATCTGTATCTTGGGGTTCGGAGTACAAATTCCAGAGTGAAGATTAGAGAGGTGAATTCAGATAGGGAAGTTTACTTTCAGAATGATTTCTTTTTGCTAGAGGTATATTTCTGCCTCATTTTGCAGCCTACCCAGCTAAAACGAACATTATCCCGGCGCCAATGATGCTGGGTCATACTGACCTGAGGCGACTTAAATCTGTCATTATTATTTTTATGCCGATCGTGCAATTTTAGCGTTTGTGTAGCTGGAGATACGACTTCCTTCTAACCGAACCACAGGTATGCTAAGTGCAACGCCGCATACACAGCGAGATATACGTGCATCAACTCAAAACGGGTAAATATGACCCAGCGTATGTAGCGCAGTTGGCGTATTATTTTTGTAACATACTTTTATTAGGTAATTAGTACTTATTTGTTTTTTAAATTTTTAGTATTTGTTTTTTCAATTCACCTTGTTCTTTTTTAAGTTTTTGTTAAATATTGCACTGATAGACCACCCTGAGAGAATATTTGCGGTGTTAGAAGAGTCGGGGTCTGACGAAGAAGGGTAAAATGCTGCTTCGACAGTTGCGCGAAAGAATCGCAGGTTTTGCGAGGTTCCAGAAATTCAAAGAAAATGTCAAATATGACCGTCTCAAAGGGATAAGAAGACATCTAATACTTTCAATGCATGCCAGATTTACATGTGCCCAGATCATTTGATTCCGTACTGCAATAATAGCAGTAGTTCTATGTCTCTGAATGAGGAAGTAGAAGACTGTTTTGTTACTATTAAAGAAGTTTGTTTGTTCTCTATTTTATTATGTACAGTCACGAGCATAAGTATGTATACACTTGGCTTTATTCAAAAGCGATTTACTCCTTTATTTTTTTGTTGCAACATGCTGGCCGGCAGGTTTGCACGCTGTACTAACTCTGTCAAGATAGCGCTCTTTAAGGCTTTCTGCCAGTCGTTTTACACGTGCAGTCTGGGGACCAAGAATACCCAGCGGGCATACTGCGACCTGCGCGTACAGTACAATAACGAATTCATAAATGTATTTTCTTTCTTTTCTTTCATTCAGGGTGCTTGGGGTTGCCGTGGCGGTGTAGCGCGTTAGGGATGTTTGTGGAAGCGTGCGTCGACGGGTTCGCCGCGATCATGTGGAAGCGTTGCGCTTCCATGATGGCGCGCTTGCGCTCCTCCAATGGCATCCTGGATGTGTTTTCAGACCGGTTGGACTCTCCCCTTTTACGGAGGTGGGTAAGAGTCCAGACACCCATAATTTAATTAACCCTGGATTAAATTAATACTAACATTATGCTAAATTAGGATTTTTATCTGAAATAAATAAATTGAATTGAATTATCATTAACTGGGCCCAATCCTATCTATCTATCTATCTATCTATCTATCTATAATGATTCGTGTTTCTCGATCCGAAAGCTCCCATTATATCCTGGCACTAGTCTAAAGATCACCCGCATCAGTTTCGATACCGTGGGAATATCGGGATGAAAAGTATCCTATGTGTTACTCCTGGTTATAAACCACCTGTGTGCCAAATTTCATCCAAATCCGTTCAGTGTTTTTTGCGTGAAAGAATAACAAACATCCATCCATTCATACACATTTTCATGTTTATAATATTACTAGGATTTTCAATTTACCAAAATAGAATTACTACTTCAAAATAATTATTCATAGCCATGTATTTTAACTCAAAACTTTCCTCGCGGAATTTCCTTTATTCCTCCGCATCACAATAAAGTTAATTCCAGGAAAGATAGTAACTCGTCAACCACACAAAAGGTTATTTTCAAGGGCTGGTATTGTGTATTATTGGATTACAGTAGAAATTGAAAAGGAAATTTTCTAATTAACTCTTACTGTCTACAATAGATGTTAATAAAGATTAATTGTATGACTTTGACGACAGCCTGTTCTACTGAAGCATTGTGTAGGTTGGGGTACATATTTGAATGTCGAACATTAAAACACCTACGTGTAAAATGTCAACGTTCAAAACATCGAAAATTTAAATACCGATTATATCGTAATATCGAAAATTGTTATACCTAAGCTTAAAATGTCTAACATTGAAATGCCGAGTGATAAAAATATCTAATGATTAAAAATATCGATAATCATTATAATAAGTTCAAAATGTCAACATTTAATACACTTTAGTTCATTATATTTACGTTAAAAATACCTACTAGTTAAAATATCGAACTTGATATAGGAAAAAATGTCGAACTAAATGTGGAACTATGTATTTTTATTTTAGGTGTATATTTTTAGCAATCGCTTGTAAATATGCAAGTTTCAAAGTATATTCATCTTTTTTACTAATATTTTTTTCAATCCTATTGTGTCTGTCCGTGTATTTTTCCTTTACACATCTCGATTTATTAAAAAGGTAATGAGAACTTAGGATGCAAGAGCGAGCGAAGCGAGCTCAGGAATTGGGGCACCCCGACTCGGACAGTTTACGTTCGAAGGGGATGACGGGGGCTCAAGTGAGCGAGCAGAGCGAGCGAACGAGCCCCCGTCATCCCCTTCGTGTTAGGTTCCTTTAAACCCTGCAGACAGAAATAGGGGCCCCGCGAAGCGGGCCTCCGTCGACTACGCCTTATTATTATTGTTATGCTTAATAAAGTTATGCTTTAGAATGTTATGCTTAATAAAGTTATGCTTTAGAATGTTATGCTTAAAAAATGTATGCTTTAGAATGTTATGCTTAATCATTATTATGATTAGAGATTATGCGTAAAAAAATTATGCGTAAGCTGTTATGTGTAAATAATTTATGCGAAAATATAATTAGGACAAACAAAAGTATGCCAAGTTATATTAGGTCTTAAAATTGTATGCAAATGGATAGGGAACCGAAAATAATATTACTTAAGCATGCAGCGTGCAAGCAAGCATGCATCATGCAAGCGAGCATACATCATGCAGCAGGCATGGTTACTGTCACGGCTCCGGCGCTGCTGGGCTCCGGCGGTCCCACGCGAGCTTATCGTCGTCGATGGTTTTAACGCTCACCACCGCAGCTTCGGCTGCGGCTGCTTCAGCCTCAGCCGCGGCGGCGGGCGATAAAGCCACCTCCGCCTCAGCTCGCGGGCCGCCTCGCCTCTCCGCGCCTACGCGGGCTTAAATTACACTCTAGGGGTAGGGCAGACAAGACCACGTGGAGTCGGTTTTGCTGCGATTTGTTTCTGTCACAAATTTTTGTAGCACAACATATAAATAAATATCGATATTTAGGACATTCGAAACTCTGTACTTCGATATTTACGTCATTAGATAATCTGTACTTCGATATTTAATCCTTTCGATGTCATGTTTGGCGATAATTAGATTTTAGATATATTGGACGTAGATTATCTAACTATTCGACAGTATAAACTTACGTTATTTTAATTTTCGGTTTTATGGTCGTTCGATATTCAAATTTTCGATGTTTTGAACGTTGACGTTTTACACGTAGGTATTTTAATTTTCGAAATTCAAATATGTACCCGTAGGTTGTCGTTTCTTTTTTTTCAAACTCTTTGTACCTATGTATTTTCAAAATAATTTGAATAGTAGTTAGGTACAGACGCAAGCAATCAAGCTACTACAATCTGTCAAATTTCTTTAACATATTTTCAACTTTATCGCTAAAGCATTAGTTTCAAGATTGATTGGGATTGTAGTAGCTTGATGGGCTGGCGTCTGTACCTATATGAAAACCCTAATTTATGATCCTGGTAAGAAATAAAGAATACATATTTCCGCGTTTTTGTAAAATCAACCCCGAAAAGCATGGAATAGGGAATGAGTTTAAAATTCACATGTAAATGCACATGTAGATGGCGGTACAAACCTGACGCCTATATGAGGGATTGCTCCATATTGTACCGGAATCAAGTTCAGTGAGAAAGGAGAGGGAAGCCTTTGCCTTGCCGTGGCCATACGGGCGGATTATTATTATGTAAATACATAAAAATAAAAAACAATATTAAATAATATTTAATTTTTTATGTACTTCTTTTTAAGCGATTAAGAAATATTGGAAATATAGTCGGGCTGTTACCTTTTCATGACTTAACGACTGTTCCGTACAGTCGTTAACTTGGACGACAAGCAAACGATAGGCCACGACCTGGATTAGGACAAAGGATACTGTTTACCCCTTTAGTACGATCCCGTGGGATAAATTCCGACATTCACTTATTCAGAATTCGGGATTTCATTCCCTTGGTTGACTGGTAGAGAATACCTAAGGCATTAAGTCCGCTTTTATACCTTTTTTGTGTGCGAATGCTACTAATATTATAAACGTAAAAGTTTGTATGGGTGGATGGATGGATGTTTGTTTGTTACTCTTTCACGCAAAAACTACTGAACGGATTTGGATGAAATTTGACACACAGATGGTTTATAACCAGGATTAAGATATAGGACACTTTTTATCTCGATATTCCCACGGGATCGAAACTTATGCGGGTGGAACCGCGGGGCGCAGCTAGTGGTTTAAATTAATAAATTCACACGGGCTAAACTAGTACTTTGTAAATATGTCTGTAGCAGTAATTTTTTTACATATAATATCGCTGCAAAACTGCAGCTAGTGTTACGGTGGTATAGAATGAAAAAAAAAAGAAAGAAAAAAAGAAAATAAAGTATTTCATTAGGGAACCGAGGAAGGTCGAAAATTATGCCTCAGGAGCAAAATATCGGGATAAAAGCTAATCTTATATCCTAACCCAGCTCATGGCCTACCCGAGTTACAAATATTATCCAAATCTGTTCAGCCTTTAAGGCGTGCAAAGGTAACAAACAGATAGACAGACCGACCGATAGACAGAAAGAGCTACTTTCGCATTTATATTACATACTCGGCCTATAATTTTCCCACTTCCGGGACACAGGCCTCCTCTCTGCGAGAGGGAGTGGGCCGTAATCCACCACGCGGGCCCAGGTGCGGGTTGGTAGATGTCACATGTCTTCGAATTTTTGGTTCTAGGACATGCTGGTTTCCTCACGATGTTTTCCTTCCCCGTTTCGAGAGCAGTGGTGATGAAATAATTTACACAAAGTAAAGCGCCTGTCTGGGTTTGAACCTACGACCTACAATTCGTAAGTCGCGGACGTGCCCACTGGGTCACCACTGCTGCCATTTGTATTATGGAATATTTAATATGAGCGTTGCAGCAGTTAACTTGTGGCCGACTGAGGTCGGTTGATTTTTCCATCTTTTGGAACTTAATAGGTAGGTACTGTCGGAGTTTTTCAGGGTAAAAAAAACAAACATTCGGGAATTCGGATTTTAATTGGTCGAAAAATACCATTTCTATGACATTAAAGCGAACAATACTTACATTTAGATTTCCTTAATTTATTTACAAAAATATTTTAAATATCGTTGGATAGCACGGGCAACAGAGGACCCTCTAAGTTAAGACAGTGTTTAATACATGTACAGACGCCAGCAAATCAAGCTACCCGGTACTGTCAATTTTTCCCAATCAACCTTGAACCTAATGCTTTAGCTTTAAAGTTGAAAATCTAATAAAGGAATTTGACAGATCGTAGTAGCTTGATGTGCTGGCGTCTGTATGAATAAAACTTGCAGCTCACACTGGCAAATCAATCAATATTGTTTGTATTTTCTTTTTTGGAAGTAGAATAAAAAGTAGAATTAAGAGTAGATTTTATATCTAACTATCTACAGGGTCAAATTAAATTCCGCAGACGTGTTAGGTATTGATATCTAAACAAGATTTTAAAAAATACTCAAAAAATATTTAGAGATTTTTGGTATACTTTGATAATTATTAGAAGCAGTCCTATGTTGCCAATGCCATGCTTCACAAATACCATTCACACCGTCATAATTTTTAGGGTATTTTCAAATCACAGAACTCGTCACCTATTCGACTCTTGCAAACGCTAACGTATTCAATAAACGTTTTACGTTCAATAAATTTGTGGAGGCTCGCTTTGACCACTTAAAATAGTGTGAAGTTCGTAAGCTGCGGTCATGTGAACTAAGCCTTATGCACAATGTCCATTACGAAATCTTAAAGGAGTGCATTCACGATAAATTTGTTTTACGTAAAGCCGTAAAGTTACTTTTATGTCATTATAATAAAGTATTAGAATGATGCCGTGAGTTTTATACAACTCTCGGCTATCTTACTAATAGAATTTACGTTAAAAAAAATCGTGAATGTGCTCCTCTATTGAGCAAGTTAACGCCGGTAATCGACTTGTGACGAATTACAGGGTGTATCAGAAAGGTGTGGTCATATTTAAGGGTGTGGTACAGATCATGAAACTCAACCACTTTCCCCATGGGACCAACATCGTAATCGTGAAAAAAATATCAGCTTTCCCGTACAAAACTTCAATGCCTATTTGACCACACTCTGTACAACAATTGAATGTTATTTTTATGCTATGAAAATTTACTTTCGTGGACATCGTACATCACCAATAAAATTTTCATTCTGATGTATTTACAGTTAAATTGTGAGAGTACCAAAATAATTGAGAACAGAATAATAGGGAATAATAAATATTGTGGGCAAACAGTGGGTAATATTTTTGTAGTTCTTGCAATTGAAACAGTGCCAACAATTTAACAGTAAATCATATATATATTATATTTATAACGATTTAATTTTATTCGCACCAATATTACAAAGAGTATAGAGTATTTCTCCATCATAGTAAAGAAGTAGAAACTCAAGAGTCCTCAAACATTAAGCAAGTCGCGACTGTAAGTTCTTCCACGTTTAATACATTTGTTGAGAAATGGTAACTGAAAGTTGAAACTTTAAGTTGCTATTTCTGGTTGGCATTGTACAGCATGTATCAGAAAAGTGTGGTCATATTTAAGGGTGTGGTACTGAAGAGATTATAACCTATTTGGTATTTTTAAGACTTAAATGCAACCTTTATGGATACTTTAAAAAGTCAGAAATACGAGACAAACATTGATTTATAAAAAACTTTTGGCTTCCCAGCCAAATCTTTTTCAGCAAGAAAAAAATTTTTAACCTAGGATTAATTATTGAAGTAATATTGTGATCGGTTTTATTTACTCGTCTCGGTACTGAGAGCTTGTAAAGTTATGACAGTACAGACCATGAAACTGAACAACTTTATCTATGGGATCACAATCGTAATCACGAAAAAATTATCAACAGCTGTCGCATACAAAACTTCAATACCTTCTCAACCCAAATCTATGGGATGGTTAATTATTTGCGATTACGATGTTGGTTTCAAGGAGAAAGTTGTTCAGATTGATAGTCTGTACCACACCCTTAAGTATGACCACGTCTTTCTAATCCACGCTGTATAATGCTCAGAAAACGCGCTCGGAAGGCTTTGTCGCCGTATAATACAATTTGGGATCACATACTTTGGTCTTACAAAAGTATCATTGAGCATACTGATATTGAATAAGTATCACTCTAGGCAAAAATACCAAATAAGACTAAAAAGTGGACACCGCGACCAAGAATATTGGCCTCCGTCAATTGGCCGCCAAATGTGCTAGGTCTCATAGGACTTAAAAAAATATTTTAAAATTATAATTTTATACCTAGGGTAATAACATTCAATAATCCATCTCTTACTATGTAAGTTTATAAATATTTTATTAATTATTTTTGTAGGCATTATCAATAAATATTTATTAACATATAATAATTGAACATTTAAAAACATCAATACTGAGCTCATATTTTCTCTTAGGGCTGGGCTGATTTCTCCAACGCCAGATAATTTTATTCGAGGAATAATTTTGAATTTTTGACGGTTCTTCCATACAAAATCTGTCAGATGTCAATTTTATTCGACGAATAAAAATTATCTGTCGATCGAGAAATTAGCCCTTAAGACATTTACATAATTATCTAAAATTTATGATAAATTTTATTACTATCTACAGTATCTACCTAGTAAGTTGATATCGATTGATGATATCGATAAACTTTAATTTATAATTACAATTAAATCAATTAATTATTAAAACAATGAATTAATTAAAAATATTATTAAATAAATAAATAATATTATTTTATTAAATTATATTAGTAAATTAATAGATATTTGGTTTATAATTTATTTTATTATGATAATTTCGATGATTTTTACAATAACATTGAGATAAGACTGATAGTTCAAATACAATTTTTTTGACAACATTTATTTTTGTAAGTTTAAATGCAGGTATATAGTATATACGTGTTTTAGGTCATATTTTATAATTCCATAATTCATAGAGGATTATTTTGTGAAAGTGAATTAATAAAACCAGTATTAAAAATACCAAAATTGTCTAAAAATATAGTTTTAGGTCGCTACTATTTTCAGTTCATAAATTTATGCGTGGATTTACAGTAAGTTATATAATTTACTTGGACGCATTTTGCATTGCGCCGTATATCCCAGGTCTACTCAATATGTGCCGAGTATGGCCAGCGCATGGGTGATCGGTAGAAGACTTCCACCAGAATATTTAAAAATTAAAATTAATGAGAACTCAATATAAAATTTAATTATATACACACCCACCTATCTATATTTACACGTGCCACAACAATGTACACAACAAGTGTCAAAAATAATCTACATCGTTGATTAACATTCGATTCTCCCCTAAATTACTTCGCAACAGTTATCAAACACACGAGATAATAATATTTTGGTATCGTCGGCGTCACAAAATGTAAATTCTTCTTAAAAGGCGCGGTTTCGACCGATGCGACTCGCGACGCGACTTGCGTCAAGCGAAACGCGCGATCTGAATCATTTTGTGGAATATTGCTATCCCATTGCTTCATATGTTCGAAAAATGTGTCTGCTCAACGACGTAAATAACGCAATGAATATTGTTGAACTGTCAAAACGAAAGCCATTGCTTCTGTTAGTGTGTTACGCAATTACAACGCTGTTCCCGTCCGTCGCTCCGCAAGACACGTCGCCGTAACTCGTGATATGTTCTAAAAAACTTTTTCATCTATTTTCTCGGCAGTCGCTTTCGCAAGACGCTTATTGCTTGAGCATGTAGCTCGTGCATACATTTAAACATTAATAAAAAAAAAAAAAACGTGCCTGTGTGAGGGCCGCGACACGCGCGCCATAATATGGCAAGTTATGAGTCTGATAATTGAGAAACCGCGATTCTAGTGTGGTTTCTATTTAAATGTTTTGTTCTTGGCGTCTTACGGGCCTAGATAACGAATACGTGTTCGATGTATAAGAAATAAAACCAAGTAAACTCAAAAGTTGATATAACCTACATAGAAGAACCGAAACAATAAATAAATGAATTTGAATTAGATGAAACGATTCCTAAAAATTACACCATACAGGGTGTTATTGACAGCCCTCCACAAAAACACAGGATTGATTCAGCTCCTTATGCTGAATCATATCCCACTGGAAATTTTCTCAGGAAAAAAATAATTTTATGCCGTTTTTTCTGCTGATATTCCTTTATTTCAATGTAAAATTACGTTCTCTGTATGCAACACTCCATTTATGTAAACAAAACAGCTGAAAACAGCCTCGCTCAAGCTCGCTGCGCTGCCATCCGCTACGTGGGTTTTGCCACGGTAACGATACGTTGCGTGTGAGGTAATAAAACAAATCTGGTTTTTTGGATTCCCTTAATGTTCCTGAAAGAATTACATGTACCGTTCATCTTAATATGATGTACTGAAGCCACCCTATCAGTTTGCGGAGGGCTGTCAATAACACCCTGTATAGTTTAGTTTCAGTGAAATGCAAAAAAGTCACTAATTTTATTTGTTCACTTTATTAGCTCTTTAGCTCCGATAATATCGAAAATATATTTCAAATCAAAGACGAATAATTCAAACTCTACTCTAATAAACTTAAAGTGGATTTTAAACCATGCGATATATGAAACTACAGTCAACACAGTTTGTTAGAAGATTTACGAGTGGTTTTAACCCATTTCATACTAAGCATACATTATAACGAGATATAGGGTGTCAGAAACAAAATCCACCAACGTGATCACGCAAGATATTGTATTCTATTAGTTCGGTACTATTAAGGATAAATTGTATTTGTGTACTTGGCCGTTTACAAGTTTTGCCTATGCCTCATGAATTTGTTTTTTTTTTTTTTTTGTTTGACATTTGAGGTTGCTACTATAACCTTATTTACTTACCTGTGTTCACTCTGTACATGTGCAAGTGAATAATAAGTAATCTTGATAAGAAATCTGGTTAATTATTTCAAAACCCTAATAGGTTACGGGCCCAGGCAGTTTAAAAATAAGTTTGTCAAAAGCGCATGTTGTCAAAAGTCATAAGCTAAAAGTATGGAGTTTGGACAAACGATGGACCTCGATAAATTTGACGGAACGAATATCAAGCAGTGGGAATTCCAAATAAAATGTGCCCTACGTGCCAATGGTTTGGACATAAACCAGCTAAAACCTGAAACGAACGCCAATCAATAATAATAATAATATAATAATATCCCTGGACATTTCACACAGCGCCATCTAGTCCCAAGCTAAGCAACCTAATGCTTGTGTTATGGTAACAAGATGGCTGATAAACTACTTATATACATTTTTTTTTGTAAATACATACATATTATAGATAGAAAAACATCCTGACTCGGAACAAATACATGTAGGTCATACAAATATTTGTTCCGTGCGGGAATTGAACCCGCGACACGCAGCGCAGCAGTCAATCGCTTAACCACTGCGCCAACCGTGCCGTCAAAATAAAGATGACGGTATGGCAATGTTCATCATAACATCTGCAATAAAAATAAAAATAAACATTTATTTCGTAACCAAAACAGAACAACAAGGTGATGATTGGATTGCAATGGATTTAAAACAAGTAGCACTCATCGAGAATTGTTAATCCGCTCTCGAGGTGATGACCAAACTTGAATCCATCTATGAACAAAAATCTGAGGTGAATAAAATGATTCTACATGAACGTTTTTATCTATATAAAATGTCACCGGGAGATAGTGTTGCTCAGCATATAGCTAAAGTTTAGAGTTTGGCCAAGCAATTTAGAGAAAATGGAGAACACATCAATGAAACTGCTATCATTACCAAGATATTGAGTACATTGCCTCCCAAGAATAGATCTCTTCGTCAGGCTTGGAAGTCACTTGATTCAAACAATCTGTGATAAATTTGACCGCTCGGCGATTAGACGAGGAGGCTAGCTTCAATGTGGAAGAAGATAATGAGGCAGCTTTAGTAGTAGCTAAACAAAATGCAAAGAAGAAAAATTTTACATCTACTGAAACAAATAAAGAATCAGAAGAAACAATACATCGGTTTGCTTGTTATAATTGTGGGAAACGAGGCCATTTCGCAAGAGATTGTCATGCAGCTAAACAAATAAAAAAAGGAAATAATATGTTAGGCTTCAATATAGACACCAATGATTGGCATCACGATGATGAAGGTTGCAGTTGGATACTAGACAGTGGTGCCTCAGCTCTCATGTCTTACAAACGTAAAAATTTTGTAGAATTGTACGAGTATAAAGGACCCCCACTGAAATTAGGAAACCAAGACGACATAGAAGTTGTCGGACAAGGAAATGTTATAATCAACAAGTATGTTGATGGACAGTGGGAGACAAGCATATTTAAAAATGTACTTTATATACCTAAACTTAGAAGAAACCTGTTTTCTGAAGGAGCAGTTTCAAGGCAAGGTTATAGTATTGTAAAGAAACATACTAATGCTTTGATTTATAAGGACGATGAAAAAATGATGTGCGCATCTTTACAAAGTAACAATTTATACAAGCTGAAAGTGAAAACAATTAAAAATCCGGTATGTAATGTTGTGTAGAAATTGGACCTTAAAACATGGCATGAACGACTGAAATGATGAACGACGAAATTTAATAGTAGGCAGAGGCCTACTGTTAAATTTGGGCATATAAGGGATAAAATACTGTTTGATAATAATTAATACAGCAATACTTAACTCTTTGCCTGACTTGGAGATCGAACCTAAGTCCCGAAAGCTCAGCAGTTGTGTTTGCGGCCATTAGACTATCACGGCAGTCCATCTCATTAAACATTAACTAATTTCCGTATAAACATTTATAAATAAGTAAACATACATTTATTTTTTTAATACACCGAACAATCACTTACAAAATATTTATATTTAATCAATATTATTACCTAGCCACCGGCACAAACCGTCACTTTATAAATATTGTCAGTTTATTTATTTAATATTTACACTCTCCGTCCGTGAATGTAGGCTGAAACAAAACAAAACATTCATTAATTTTATTTTTATATTGCTTACAGAAATGAACTCTTACATACTTTTCATAGTACAAAAGTCAAAGCAAAATTTCAGTCATTCATACAATCATTTAATGGTGATATTAGTCATACAGTTTCTTAAATCATGATAAAATAGCAAACAGTTAGTTAAAAAAAAACATTTATATATACAGACATAAGGTTTAACATCAAATATAATTATAATTATGTCCTATATCTATCTACATATTTTACTGTGTGGACATAAATAAATAAATAAAATTCAATAAGCTCTCACTAAACGTTGTTTGTATATTTGTCTGTAGAAGTTAGCTCGTAGGGCGTAGGCCGTAGCTACTGCTACGTCGTAGCAAGACATAGATCGATGATTTTTTTATATTAAATAGGACTTGGAGTAGATTTTCTCAAAATTTAGATAACTTTTATTAGTTACAAAGTTATTTGAGTAATAAAAAATCAGGCCTAAGAAAATTTATATTAAATTTGATATTATTTTAAGTATTATACTGAAGTAGCTTCATGTTAGCACAATATTATAATTATACGGCTACCGGGGAGGCCGGCATTTAAAAAATCCCTTTTCTCAACAAAAACTCTTTTAATGAAACGCGTCGTAACAATGTCAAGCCTGCTTTGAATGTTCGTTTCAGTTTTAAAGGATTTATTACGAAAATGTTTAGCCTAGTTTTTTTAGGTATAACACCGAAGTCCGCCGAAGAAATAATACAATAATACAAAAGCCGGTCCACGAAGGATTCGTATCACAACGCAAAAGAACCTCGAAATAAACTACTCTATTAAGTAGATGAACGACTTCAATCAATTTACGTAGCCTTTTCCCAAATATGTTGGGGTCAGATTCCATTCTAACCAGATGCAGCTGAATACCAATATTTTATATGGAGCAACTGTCTTTCAGTCTTCGACAACCCTGTTAGGTACTAGGCAACACGATACTCCTTGGTAAGACTGGTTGTCAGACTTTTGGGATTCTGCGGGCAGTGAGAACGACTATCAAAGATCTATGAATGACAGCTTAACAACGGCTTAACATGCTTTCCGAGACACGGATAAGTAATGGATGGTCACCCATCCATGAACCGACCGCGGCAAGCGTAGCTTAACCTTCCATCGACTAGTGCAGCTGTTATTATTTAGCCACGAAAAATATTTTATTGAAATATATTTAAAGATTTCTATCTATTCTATTTATTTATTTACTGTAAAATATACAACTAAGTACAACCAACTTAAGTAAAATTGTAATTGTGTTGAGATTTAAATATTTAAGTAGTTCTTTTCACAAGTTAATAAGCTGTCACGACCAGTTCTAGCTATTGAAAAGTTAAAACCAGTTTACCTTAGTCTTTGAAAAATTATAATTTAAAAAGAATAATAACTCAGGTAGCGGATGTTGGAGAAAAAACAGCCAGGCTGAAGTGGGCTGGACACGTCTCACGAAGGCACCCGGAGAGATGGGCAAAGATCGTCACTCACTGGACGCCTGAGGGAGGACATCGCCGTCGAGGTAGACCACGGCGAAGGTGGTGTGACGATCTGGTAATGTTCGCAGGCCCAACATTGCCAGAGATCGCACAAGACATCCAGGTTTGGAAGGAAAAGAGGTAGGCAGTGGGACAAAATGTAGGCTAACAAAAAAAATATATATATGACGGAGAACGTAAGTCTATCTCTCGTTAAAATTAGGCATATTTTAATTACTGTGGGCGTACTATGGGTAGTGTTGGTTATAGCGCAATAGTGAAACGGTTTGCAGTTCAAAACAGATTACAATTCAGAATCACACACTATAGGTCCACAACTCAACGATACGGAACGCAAGACAGTTTCTATGCACATGTTGTTCGTACGATGTCCAATGTTTCGATGATCCCGAGAGCTCTGCTCACATCGATCTTGTAGCTGCCGCTCTCGTTCACCTCCACGAACTCAGGCTAGACTAGACTCTGTCTAGCGCCACGAGATGGCGCTAGCGTTCTGAATAAACGAATAACTCCGACATATATTACTAAAAGAAAACCCATCCATTTTATTATGACTAAACACCAACTATTCATTGAAAACTAAGTTTCAAGGCACCTCTAAATGATAACATTAACACTAGAAACAAAACAATTATATTTCAAGCACTCCTATTATATTATTTCTTTGAATTTCTCTAATGTCTTAGTCTTCTTTAGATTGCAGATTAAAATGGCTATCGTAATTAAATAGTATTTTGCGATGCTCAAGCCTTTAAAAAGGATTTGAAGACTTCTGCCAATGAGAAATGGCATAAGACGTAAAGCTGCTTAGTATAAACAAAAGAAAATCTATAAATATAAATCCACAAAAACTTTGAAGAATCCCTTTCTGAATAGCGAGAGATATTAGTTGCACGAGAGTCTTTGAAAATGAAATGTGTGGAAAATAATTGTAGGCATTAAACCAATTCATGTGACATTTTTTTATGCTCGGTTTTTAATGTCCAGTCTACTACGATATTACCAACAATGAAGTATATTTTATAAGAGTACTAAAAATGTCTATTTCAGAAAAAAATACGAATTTACCCATGACAAATACTGATTGGAATAGAAGCTTGTTTATTTAGAAAAAAAATATGTTTTATTTGGTAAAGTCCGTTTTTGGGTGACTTAAAAAAATCGCAGTTATTGTTCCACGTATTATATTATGTTCTGAAATTATTTTTCCTGTTTTCATCCCCCATACGAGTACAAAAATCGTTACCTTTTTTATCGTTTTTATAAGCCCTGAAACAATAGACGTTTTGAAATGGCAATTAGTCGAGTACTTTAGCAGAAAGTTTAGTGGTATCGTAGCTGAAAAAAATTGGCACGATGGCTTCGTACAAATTGACCTTTGAAATATAATAGGAAGTTAGTAGTATAAATATTTATAGCCCTAATAAATCCATAATTTGATTAGCCGTGAGGGATTTTTGTTAGCCAACAAGTATTGCTATGAAAGTAATATTTGATTGAAAGTGTCCATTTAAATAAATTAATTAGTCTATTCTCTCAATTCAGTTTACTGGTGGACGCAGACTATGCTCAAGCGTTACTAGATTAGCTCAGTGATATGCTATGCTTGGAGTTTCCCTACATGATCGAATTAGAAATGAGGAGGTAATCGATATAGCCCGAAGAATTCTCAAACTTAAGTAGCAGTAGGCAGAGCACATTGCTCACAGAACAAATGGCCGATAGGACCCAAAGGTCCTGGAGTGGCGACGGCGAACCAGAACACGTAGCGTTGGAAGGCCTCCCAAAAGGTGAACCGATAACCTAGTAAAGGCCGCAGGAATCCGCTGGTTACGGAACCGGTCAGAACCGGTCGAAGTGGAGGTGCTTGGTCCCGGAGGCCCATGTCCAGCAGTGGACATCTTTTGGCTGAAATGATGATGATTTTTTAACGACGTCTGGAAAATAATTTAGTATTAAGTTACAATAGGAAAAGGTAAAGGTAATCGTAACCAAACTACAACTTTATTCAAGGTTTTAAAAATCCTCTGCCAAATTAATGTATTTAGCTTCATTGTCGCCGTTAATTAACACCAGCTTTGAAAGTGGTGCATATTATCAACTTGTTTTTATTTTATATTTTATCAAAACGGTGATATAAAAGTCCTCCGGACAGAGTTTCGGCCATATGGCGACCAATCTCAAGCAGAGACTGGCCATTGCCGCGGGAGATATTATAGTGCAGAAGTGTGTGCGAAGACACAGGTGCCTTCCCTTACTCGCATTGTCTAATGGGACGGCAAAAACGGCCCAAAACGGTGACATAAAAAAGAAAGTGTTATGAAATAGATTACGATTACGAAAGGTTATTAATATTTTAAAGTCCTAAGATAAACTTTTAAACATTTAACATTAATCACAAGCGTCTAATTTATTTCTGCCCTTAAAATCCGTTCATTGTTAAAATTATTAGTCCGAAAGACAATGAAAACTATTTTCATTACCTTTCAGATGGACTGTTAAAGTTCGAGAAGTTTTGCTCTCGACGGTTTTTAATATCGCGAAAATTTTAAAGACGAGTTTCACTTTTTATTTTTATGTCTTTATTAAAAATCTGTATACTAATAATAACATATAAAAAATCTGCCAAACTGCAAAACAGTTTGTCGGCAGTTGTTCTCACTTCGCACTAACATTCTAACAAATTTGGATTTTTACTATAAACCAACATATACTCGTACATAAAAATGGGAATTGAGTTTACAGAAATAAACACATTTTACTCCTATGGAAATTTGCTATTGTCCATAGATACAAAACTAGCTATGGACACAAGGTAGGTGAGAGGTAATGTTTTTTAAGAACATTTTTAAGCTGGTTTTTAGATTTGACATGCGATATCAGCTGTGAGGGTAGCTTATTCAATAACGACGGTACCACATATTTTCTTGTGAGCTTACCAAATTAATTTGTGACTTAAGAAACATCAATAGATAAACGAGCTGGGTATATAGGTATGCCTACGTTCCTTCTTGTGATATTCATTATTAAATTGTTCAGTCAAGATATTTAGTTTACTTTTGATATGGACCGGAAGTAATTTACCAATTTTAAACAGTTTTTCATAGTTTTTATTTAAGTTTTTCATCGTTTTATTTATCTACAAGTCATTTAGGTAGCCGTATAGATCTGCAAGATTATGATTTTATTTAAATGTGTAGGGGAACGTAAGGCCATATCCACCCAACCCATATTCAATAACTGAGTCAGGTAGTGCATAGTAGTATACAATACTTTTCTATTGACAGCATGTTTAAGAGTCTTTATTTTACCCCTACTAACTACTAATGCCATAGTTTGATTTCATTGAAATTGTATTTCATATTCCTGTTTGATATTTAGATAAACTGAGAGAGTGTTGAGCAACATATATTTATCACATAGTTAATTTATATGTCATGGTTTCATTAATTCATTTTAATTCTTTTACCTATTGTGGTATAGTAATTTTATTTTTTGTTGCATCGTCTTCACATAATATAATTATATGTATAATTAATGTATGCAAAATATTGTAAAACATTTTAAAAGAGTAACGGTAGAGTTTCTTGCCCATTCTTCTCCATACGAAAACTACCTTTTGGAAGGGGCGACTAGAATTTATTTTATTTTAATTTTATTTTTGACGTACAAAAGTGCCTTTTATGTGCCTATTTGAAATAAATGATTTGACTTTGACAGTCAAAAACCCGTAAAAGTCGAGTTCTACATTTTCAACATCTGTCTTCAAAGGATATGAGAAATCTAACAAAATACTCGTATTTCCTTTGTTTGCTGTTTCCAGTATGTAAATTGATATTATTATGTAGTTTTTCCTTGTTTCAACTTCGTCTTCCATTGCTTTGTGTCGATGTAGTGGTAAATATCAAATATTATATTCAAGACTTCAAGATACAATAATAAGTACTTGATTTAATTTTCATACATTGATTTTATGTTAGAAATAATAATATTATTTCTAGAGTTATAAACTTCGATCAATAATAGTTCTAGATTAAGGATCAGGGGGCCTACTACGAAGTGCAAAGTGCGAATGTTCGGATCGGACCGACACATGGCCGAACCGAATATTATTGAAAAATGCGAAAAATGTTCGGATCGGCTCAGTTGGGTCGGGACCATAGTCAATATTCGAAAGAGTGTAGGATCGAAACCGACCGAACCAAATAGTAACTTCGTAGCAGGAAACGGCTGAACATTCGGCCGATAATACTTCGGAGTAGACCCCCGGGAACAAAAATCAGTCGCTCAAATGGCCACGTTTGCACACACGTAAACATCTACATTTCTTAGAAAAAAGTTTAATAATAATAACAACTTCAATTTATTATAAACCTTAATGCTTAAGTATAAAGTTTAATTACATTACATTAAAATCTAAGTAATAAGGTTAAAAACATACTAATTTGAAATAAGACCACAAAAGTATATGTGGTCTTATTTTTCGCGCCGTTTTTGGAGCGCTTATCGGGAATCTAGTACTATTATTGATCGAAGGTTACAAATGATTTATTTGTAAGAACGAAATACAACTAAAATATACTAGAGAAAGCTTACTGATGATAATTATAAGGTAGTAGTAGGATAATTTGTTTTAATGTGCAAAGTAAAATTAAAACAGCTAGCGAAACTGCAGACTTAATGGGTATCTATATCAGTCTAATCGGAATAAAATAAAATATAAAAATTTGATGTTCTTACCAAGGGGTATCGTATTACCCAGTAGCTGTGTTCTAGAGGTTAGATAGGCAGTCGCTCCATGTAAAATACTGGTATTCAGCTGCATCCGGTTAGACTGGAAGCCGACCCTAACATAGTTGGGAAGAGGCTAGGTAGATGGTAGATGATGATTTGATTTTTTTTTTCGGGTTTAACGACCGCTGGTAGTGGTTTAACTTAAAGTAAGTATGAGTTGAGAAAACCTGTTTTCTTTTGTTTTATCGTATTTCGATACAGATACCCATTACGTCTGCGGAGTTTTGCTAGCTAATTTAATTTGACCCTGTATACTGAAACTGCAATATTAGATGTGCTGCATGAAAGAAGAAAGGAAATACATTCTATTTGCGGCAAACATAACGCATAAAAGAACACAACACAAAAAAAATAACGAGTTGGGGGTAAACATACGTCACATCCACGCAAAACGGCCATCGCTCAGCATAAGACCCTATACGAGACAGAATCCCAGCGCTGGAATTCAGCGACAGCCGGCGTTGGCAAAAGTATTAAAACCACAACTTAAAAGGTTTGTGGGCGACCACTACATCAAGCTGACATTCCATTTAGTATACGTCAGAAAGTTGCGATATTAATACACGTTCTAACTCTAAGCTTTAGCGTCACAAAACATTCAACTCTAAATGATTGGGTCGAAGGTCTATTTTGCTACGTTCTATTTCTGACTTCTCCATTATCATGATGACTTCTGTATGACAAATGGCTTCACCAAGTTTTGATATTACAGCATTTCCATTATTGCTCACTTGTCTCGTATTACTTATGCGATTCTGATTCTACGACATCCTTAGTTTAAGTAAAGCGCCTGTCTGGGTCCGAACCTACAACTCGTAAGACGCGGCCGTTTCCATATACGTTTCCAACACAACATAATTATCGCTAATTTCAATTACCATTAACAGAAATCTATCTAATTACTGACCAATCAAAATAATTGTCTAGATTTACGAACTTTTCTTTCAGACCAAATTACCTTTGATACGTTAATTCATCGACCCTTATTCCTTATTTCTGGGATACGTACTTGGGCCCACTTGCTCTGCAAGTCACTAAATAGATTTACCGCTAAATGGGATAACGTGTTTATTATAAAAGTTAATTGTTATAAAATTATGTAATGTATCTCATTAGTAACCCTTTACAATACGACTACACTTGCAATCATTCATTGCACCCAGCAAGCAAACCTCCCTTTTATTATTTATTTATAAATACTGTATTGTACACCAGAAAATACATAGTAAAAAATACGCTTAGGTATCACTGCAAAACATACAATGGGCGTCCTTGTCGCTTTCTGAGATCTCTTCCAGGCAACCATTCATCCATATTCACCTTTTCATCCGTTTTACGAATTCCAACAAAAGGCTCTATTACTAAACTATTAATTCTCACCATCGTAATAGATCCCGTGTGGACACTTAGGGCAGCTAGCAAGCAAATGCGGTCTCTGCAAGGGGAGGTCGCTGTACATCCGATACGACGAGCGCTGCCATTCGTTTACTGCAGTTCCTCTTGAATTTCTGAGTTCCTCGATACCTGTAGAGACGAATACTTCAAGGGGATTATCGTAGAAGTTTCCATTTTTAATAAGGGTTTTTATTCAAGATTTTCGACAGAAAAGTTCTATTTTTTTGGTTATAATGGGTACAAAAGACTTTGCACACAATTAAAGTCGGGGAAATTATTGTTGGCTACCAACTAAAATTACCCATTAAAATTATTATTTTGGTGATGAGCTGAGGAGCAATTCTCGTAATTTAAAACGTTAAAAATCTAGTCGCAGTCTGATTTCGGCGATAAACAAATGTCAAAATGTAGAAAAATTAGAGGTATTTTTGACAGATTGAGACTGAGATCAGACTATATATATGAACGTTCTTAAAATTACGAGAATTGCCCATCACCAAAAAAACTTTTTTTATTTGATTGAAGTACTTTGGCTCTTAGGGACCAGTCGTCCTCTACATCAATATTCGGCTACTACCGTATTTGATGAAAGCCGAGTACTGTCCATAGAGACATTCAAAAAGTCGGCATTCACTTTGACCATTCTTTATAAATCTTAAACACATCAGCTAATTAATTACACCTACTGTGCCTTTAAGTCTGTGCTAAACAAAATTGTATTTTCATGTTAGCTTTATTTTAAACTAGGTTCTTCCCGCGACTATTCTGCGTGAATTTTTTTGTTCCACTGACCTACCCCGTCGCATCGCATCGCATCGCTTGACCATGCTATCACTTCGTTTACGCGCAGTTCTTTCGAACTTTTTTTTGTTTTTGCTCGGCTCTTAATGGCCACATCCTATGTGATGTTAGGTAGCTTAGCCTTCCTCAAAAATTGGGCTATCAAACGCTAATTTCCAAAAAAACCTTCGATCAATAATAGTACTAGATTCCCGATAAGCGCTTCAAAAACGGCCCGAAAAATAAGACCACAAATACTTTTGTGGTCTTATTTCAAATTAGTATGTTTTAACCTTATTACTTAGACTTTAAGTTTCATTTTAGAATAAATGACTGGAAATTTAAAATTAGAATGATTTATTTTCAAGCGACATTTTAAATATATTTTGCAATGGTAATTAAATTTTATATTTAAGCATTAAGGTTTATAATAAACTGAAGTTGTTAATATTATTGAACTTTTTTCTAAGAAATGTAGATGTTTACGTGTGTGTTGTTCCCGATCCTTAATCTAGTACTATTATTGATCGAAGAAAAAAACAGAATTTTTCAATTCCAACTGGTAATTTCAAACAAACAAACTCTTAATTTTTATTATTATTGTAGATTTAGATTTAACTGCTTATAGTTATAATCCCTGCCTTTTAATCGCCAAATTATGCATGCTTCTAATTTCTAACTTCAATGTTCTATAATTATATTCTCTGAGGCAGTGCTCCATTATGTAAAAAACTGGTTTAATTTTATTAAAGTCAGACTGGCTTTAATCCTTTATTCTCACTGGTTTTCGCTTGTCTGTGTATCCGGACGTAATAATGACAAATGATTGACGATTCCTTCGAGGAGCTGAAAGTGTGACACAATTGCAACAATTTAGCACCCCATCCAAAATTGAAAAATCCCCAGAATTCGTCACTAAATATTACTTTTCTGTAAACTCTCAAAATCAACTTTCATTCATTCACGAATACTGGCAAATTTTGAAAAATACATAAAATTTAGTTTTTTTGGAGTCGCATGAATATTAATTTGCCGCCTAGGCATTTTGGGGTTCTTAATCGTTGCAAATGGGCACACTTACACGTCCTAGAAGAAATACGTCAAATTACTAATCAACCCGTATACAGATAACCTCAGTTTTGCTGTGTGCTATCTATCTGTTTCTGTGTCTGTCAGATTGAACGCGTTATTAAAATACACGATACATATTGGCCTCGCTACTAAACAGACTCCATGGCAGCCCCAACAACATTCTACGCGCTATAGCCGGGAGACATGACAGCCCGTTGGTGAGGTCACTTGTCACCTGTACATTGTCATTTTTATTAGTTAAGTACTAACATAGGTTAAGACTATTGTTACTAACCCAATGGATGTACTAACATAGGATAAGGTTATTGTTACTAACCCAATGGGATCTTTGTTGTCCTGAAAATAAATACATATATTATATATATTAACGTAACTCCATATTCATACATACATACCATACTCCCTCTCACTAAGAGGAGGCCTGAGTCCCACCAGTGGGAACGTTATATCTAAGCTGATTATGTTATGTTATATTAACATAACTGGCGAAATGTGGCTGTATTATACACCGTGATTTTTTTGTCGTCTGACAAAGGTGGTCCACTCAATGTATCCGACATAAAATACCTCTAGGCGTGTTTTTTTTTACCATTAATTAAGATAATAGGTACAAAGAAAAATAAATAATATAAATAATACATTAGAATTATGAAACATCCTGTTAATAATGTTTACGTATCAAACAGTAGAACATACCTAACCATCGCACGAGTCGAGTAGATAGATCTTCGCTCGCAACAGAATGTTTCAACTACGTTATGCATCATAATACTGACTTTTTTTTTTCTTTTTTTTCTCTCAAATGCCATTTTTTTTGTTATGAATGTGTAGCAGTCATTGGATACATGAAGTGGGCTGCCGTTGTCAGACGACTAAAAAGTCACGGTGTATAAGCCCCTCACCCTTCGGGGAATACAGGGAAAACATGACATAACATCAAATGTTATGTTATTAAAAGTAATAAGAAATAAAAAAGTAACTCTTACCAATAGGTTAAAGGTTCGAAGCAACCTCGGGCGTTTTACGATAATTATTTACGTCGCCTGACTGCTCATAAGCTGTATCCGAGGACACATTACGGGGAAGAAGAACCGAGTCTTATATTAGTACATATATTTAAAAATATCTAACATCGACACTCGAAACCAAAGGACCAACATTAATTTGCAGTCCAGCTCGATCGAATCACTGTCTCCTAAGATACAGGCCATCCCTAGTTTAGGAGGCAGGATTTAATTTTTTATTAATATAGACTATTATTTTGTCTCCCCTTGTGTCCATTGTTAGTTGATTAAGTCTTAGCATCTAACTATATACAACCTTTGTCTATGTATATATTTTGGATCAATAAACTATTATTATTACTATAGCCTTTATGTCAATGTAAACATATAAATTATATTTTTAAATATTAGAATATAAAAACATTAAAAAATATAAAAAATAGTAGCCCACCGGTATTGGGAACGGGGTCCAAGCTACCGGTGGTCAGGGCTCCAAAGAGAGAAACCTCCTGACAATGCGAGCCGTGTCCAGGAGTCCCGCTTTCTGAATCAAGCCCTTGATCCAGCTGCCCAACGAGAGCCTCCTCAGGTGTTGGTCGAGGCTCTTAGCTATTAAGCCATTGGCTGTCACGACTATCGGCACAATGATCGCTGAGTCCACATCCCACATATCGACAACTTTGCGAGCCAAGTCAAGATACTTAATTTATTTATCTTTTTCGGGTTTCACGAGGTTATTATTATTATATTTTATATTGAATCTGAAACCTAGTTTATGCAGATACTTTAGATTTCTGGTACTGTTTATTTTATTGTATTACTTATATTACCAATAATAAAACCTGGCTTGGTTTCCATACGTCCTTTTCGGGTACGAAACCACTGAAAATCAGCGCTGTGCTGAGTAGAAACCTTCCTGCCAAAGTCATGATGTGCAGCGGTCGACTATTTCTGTTTTGTGCTCGAGACTCAGATCTGTTTTGTTTTTATTTTTCTTTATTATCTGAGTTAATTACATTTTTTGCATGCACGTGTTTCTGTGACAGATAAACCTGCGTTTCTTTTCTTTTTTTTTGATATGATGATGATTTTTGAAGATGTCGGAAAAAGTCATGCCAACTGGGAGCTTTAATGGCGTGCGCGGCGTAAACCAATGGAGTTTTATGAAAACCCCTGTATGAAAATCCGCGTGCAAAAACTAATACTGTATAATTGAACACACCCTCGTAAAAATATAGTCATGTTCTTCGATCAATAATAGTACTAGATTAAGGATCAGGAACAAAAATCAGTCGCTCAAGTGGCCACGTTTGCACACACGTAAAAATCTACATTTTTTAGAAAAAAGTTGAATAATAATAACAACTTCAGTTTATTATAAACCTTAATGCTTAAACATAAAGTTTAATTACCATTGCAAAATATATTTAAAATATCGCTTGAAAATAAAATCATTCTATTTTTAAATTTTCAGTCATTTATTCTAATATGAAACATAAAGTCTAAGTAATAAGGTTAAAAACATACTAATTTGAAATAAGACCACAAAAGTATTTGTGGTCTTATTTTTCGGGCCGTTTTTGAAGCGCTTATCAGGAATCTAGTACTATTATTGATCGAAGGTCATGTTATTTGAATTATGAACGTTATTCCGTAAATGTGATCTTTGAAGTACCTACACACATCACGGGACAAAAGGGTCGAATAATATATGTAAAGCCGAAAATAAATCTTGTAAGTACGACCGGACGTATTCAGATCGAGGCCTTTTATTATGGATCACAAATCCAGCTGATGTAAATCTGTCTAACCTTCATACATGTCAGTAAATGTTTTATGATCTTGAACAGCTGTGGCTATCGACATGTTTCAATTCGTTTTACAAGTCTAATAAAAGTAGGAAAGCGTTTAAGCTGTGTATTCATTGGGAAACAAACTTGGGCAACATTGTTTAAATTCAAACCAAACTATTTTATTTGACATAAACCTACATAGGCACTTATGATATACATATTATATAACGTCAGAGCTAGATGCACGGTTCCAATTGGTCGTTTCCTATGGAGAAGAGCCGGCAAGAAACTCCACAGTTAATCTTTTAAAAATAATTGGCTTTTACAATGTTTTCAACTTAGAGTAGGTAATATAATAAAATAGGGGAGGACGTGCAGGCCTGTCAAGAAGTGCCAGGTATGTACCTAATAAAATATAAAAACCTATTAAAACCAAATGATATGATTATTTCAACATGTTTTCATGTTGCAAGAAACGCGTTATATGGTATCGCTGATAAAATGGGGTGTTGCAGTATTGCTGGCCACATGCAATGTTTCATTTTCATGGTAAACAAAAGAACATCACGCAACATCAAATGTGTCTAACAACAATTTTTTGCTTTCCAATGTATACAGGGTGAAAAATATCAATGGGCCCTGAAGGGAAACGACTTTAATCCATAAGATAGAGTATTTTACATAAAGGAAACATTCCTTTATTTTTAAAAAGAAACAAAACGGCGTACACTGATTTCTAGACAAAGTTACCTAAACCGGAAATCGAACCAGCTAAAAATTAAAAAAATAAACACTCGCTATTTTATTTCACTAGACGATATAAAATTTCTCCAAGAACATAAATACGAGGAGAATATCATTCAATAATGCTCAAAAATGTTTTTCTCAGTTTTATTTATACAATTGTAATGTAACTATAAGTTCATAACATTGCTAGTTTTAGTCTTGTGTTACCTTCCTAGCGTGAAGATCGATCGATTGCCGATGAAGGAAGGCGAAGAGCTTATAAATACTAAGTCATTTTCATACCTCGTGGGTATTGGTAGCTATATCAGTATTTCCAATAAAAAATGATTATGACACGACAAACTCAAATTAATTGATAACTCTTCTACTTTTCATATCACATCGATTTCTAGTTTGGTAATTGAGTTGTAGAGGTCGAATGGGCGTCGGTATAGACAAATCTGATATATTCATCGGCATCTGATGGCTTTTTACCCAAAGTCCCCAATATTGGCTTTTTACCCAATGTTGGGGTTAGCGTTAACGTGGTTGGGTTAAACGCAATTTAATTTACAAGGAAATATTATAATTTTGTTGTAAATTGTTCTTGCCCTAGTAAATTATTAGTCAGTCTGCAATGTTGGGACTGAAAGCTAATGGTCATCCAATTAAATATCGCCACTATTGGACCATATTAGATGTACGCACCCTAGGTGGTGGCCAGTCTTATCAAGGGGTATCGTGATACCCAGTAAATGGATTGTGGAGATCAGACAGTCGCTTCATTTAAAATACTGATATTCAGCTGCATCCGGTTAGACTAGAAGCCGACCATATCATAGTTGGCAAAAGGTAGGCAAATTGATTTGACTGAACCTTTTAAATGTCGCGGACTGACTGAATCATACCGATAAAATGAATTATTATTTTGATGTATCATTTTATATGGCTATACTTTTTATAAGCCAAAGTGACTAGAGCTCTGTAAAAATGCCTTTACTTTTTTACCCTAATAAAATATAATGGTAAAATGTAAAGTATCGTAAATATTTTATCACCAAAAGGTCCAAAGGATAAGGAAAGGTCTTTTCAATGAATTTTGCTTGTGCTACGTGATAGGGATTACTGAAAAGTTAGTGATTCTTACAGAAGATCGTAAATCTGCGTCCAGAGTGTATGCAGATTCAGGCCAGAGCAGTGCGATTCTGTAACCATCTCACCGTGAAAACTTAGGTGAAGTGAGCGTGGAGTGAGCTGTCATTCCAACTAATGCTAGGAATTGACACTATTGACAGCTCACTCTAAGCTCACTTCACCTAACTTTTCACGGTGAGATTTTCACAGAATCGATCGGCTGTGCTTCGAATGGTATGCCACGCAAGTGACGCATGCCTCAAGCTGAGGCATCTGACAGAACAGGTGTAAAAAGACACTTAACGAAGCCGAGAGTCATTGCCCTTGCTTTATACCCGTCATTGTAATTATTTTTTTTTTTGTACTGGACCATACCTGGTAACCTTCTGACCGAGATATTGAAGGTCTAAATTCCACGTCCCAAAAAGTTTTTAATGTTACAACACAACTAGATCAAACAAAAGCAATAGACAAAGTGTCAACATTTTTTTTATGCTTGTCTACGAGTCTTTTAGCTATGTGTATCTTATGTTTTTTTTTTATTATTATTTTTTATTTGTAACTGTGCGTTTTGTTTGTGCAGAATAATTTTTTTTTTTTTTTTTCTTTAACTTTAAATATCCCCACGACCCCTGTATCCCTGCATGTACCCATATGCACATGTTCTGCGTGCGTTGCATTGCGTACTACCGCAAACACCAAAAATAAAAGTCGTTTCCAGCATTTATTATTGTGCAATGTTACTTAGTTTGCTTGCTTTAAAAGTAAAAATGGGTGTTCCACAAGGCTCGATTTTGGGTCCTTTCCTCTTTTTAGTATATATTAATGATCTACCCCATTTATTAAAGAACCAACCACAAATGGTGCTATTTGCTGACGATACTTCCTTAATTTTTAAGATAAATAGGCGTGCATCAAATCTTGACGACGTAAATAACGCCCTACTGCAGGTACAAAATTGGTTCACTGCTAATAATTTGGTATTAAATGGGAAAAAAACTAAATGCATAAGATTTGCTTTACCAAATGTTAAAAGTAGTGATTGTGACATAGTATTGAACAAAGAGAAACTAGAATTCGTCGATAAAACTGTTTTCCTGGGGATCACGCTCGAATCAAAGCTGCAATGGGGTCCTCATTTAACATCTCTTGCAGGACGGCTAAGTTCGGCAGCTTATGCTGTAAGAAAAATCCGTCAAGTTACTAATGTAGATACCGCGAGGCTAGTCTATTTTAGTTACTTTCATAGTATCATGTCTTACGGTATTTTACTATGGGGACGGGCTGCAGATATCGAGTCCATTTTTATTCTGCAGAAAAGAGCCATCAGAGCAATATATGGCCTCCGCAGGCGCGATTCTTTAAGGGAACTGTTTAAAGATATTACCATCATGACGGTACCTTGTCAATACATCTATGAAAACATAATGTACGTAAGAAAAAATTTAAATCTTTTCAATAAAAGAGGTGAAAGACACAACTATAGGACTAGAAATAGGGACCAATTAGTTCAAACAGGTTTCAGACTGGCTAAAGTAGACTCATCCTTCATGGGGTACTGTTTAAAATGTTACAATAAAATTCCTCCCCACATACTCCAACTGAATGAAACGAAATTTAAATCTTGTATTAAACGCACACTGTGTAGCCGAGCATACTATAAGTTAGGGGAGTACATCGCTGACAAAAATGCTTGGCTCAATGCTGGTCCTGCTCCACAGAGGCGCATAAACTAATTAGCATTCGGAAACATTGTTGGAGCTGCTGAACATTGGAAAAAAAAACTATCTTTGCATTGTATAAACTCAATTGTTTAGAATTGTATAATTGCATAGCACACGTGTGAGCACTATGTACTTTCTATAAAGCTACCATTTACTGGGTACGTCTTTCATTGACTTGAATGTGCCCTGGCAGCTGTGAGTATGTCATGCTCACTCAAATGTCTCGCTGGTGGTGGCGTGTGTGTTGGATCATTAAGTTCCCTCCAAAATGGTTGAGCTGAATGGTGCTGATCCATACGTCATGTTCGTGAACGGGCGCCGCCAGTAGGGACTGGTCATCTCTTAGCTGCCTCGGCTTGTTTTAATTTCTGAATTGTTTTTGTTTTTTTATAACGGACGCTTTTAACGTGCACGTATTTCTACATCGTTCTCACATGGTTAATTTCAACACGAATGATGTAATCAAATATTTTGTAACAATTTTATGATTTAAAAGAGTGTCCATGGAGTTTCTTGCCCGTTCTTCTCCATAGGTACCTACGCTTTGGAATGGGCAACTAGCTTCATCTTTCTGACTGACCGACCCTTTGACAATTCAAAAGTACCTGTAATTGGTTTAGTTGAATTAAATGATTTGAGTTTGAGTTTTGAGTTTGAGTTTTGATGTACAGAATGCGTAGTTGACGACTATGGGTCTTTTTACACCCTGTATAAAAAAAATGCACTGTCGTGCACCCTAAGATATGTGAAAAGTAAGCTACTGAGTTTAAAAACACTTTTTTTTAAGATTTTGAAATACCTGTAGCTACTAAATGTATAAAAACACAAGTATGCAACCTTGACTGACTACCCAAGACGCATTTTTCTTCAAAGAATTTCTCTAAGTAGGTTCCCTTTTCTTCTTCACTGTAATTTTAGTTAAGGAAGCTTGACGTTTTTTTCGTTTTGCTCAGCTGTAAGATATTTTAATTACGGTTTTCATTAGTCGAAGGCGAACCAGTGCAAAGTAAAGGCCCCTTTTCACGCAGACAGGAAGGAACGTAAATAAATAAAGTTAAGTATACATATTGCATTATTAAATAACCTGGTTTTAACCTTATCAATCGCACTGAAGTATTGACAGCAACGTGATAGTGACAGCAAATCAATACGGCATTCGAGTCGCGGATTGCTTTCCTTAAGTTATTACTAGGAAATTGGTCTTTAAAATGATTAATTTTATTTACCAGGATAAATAGGGTCTGAGAATTTTATTTTGAAGATGTTTGAAAGTTATTGTTATTTATTGGGACGAAGTTCCTTATGGCGCGTTGCGAAAGGGGGCAACAACAAAAAGGGAAAAAATTAAGACCAAAAGTTGGAACGACACTTTTTGCTATAGTTGTAAGCCGTGCGGCGTGCGCGTGTTTCTCTCTCTCTCTCTCTTTGAACTTCGTTCCATCCGGGTGTCCTTTGACACCTCTCAAGTTTCTTTTTTTCTTATTCTTCTTATTTTTCTGTATATTTATACAAGGTGGACACGACAATACAACAATAAATTCAACTGCGTATATCTAATGACGTTCCCAGTCTGCATACTAAAATTCGATCAAATATATCCAAAAGTTTAGTCACCATAGCTAGATGCTAAATGCATTTTTTTGATTTTTCCAAAATACTCTTATGCATTAATAGGTACTGCCAGTGTTTTCATTTATTGTCGTATTGTTGTCTCGACATTGTAGATAATAATGATTTTGGCTAATAGCAAACGTTTTAATATTAATTAATATCCCCATGGTGGGTATTGATTAAAATTACCCCCGATAAAATTATTTTAATTTGAATACAAAAGAAATTATTGTAATATATTTTACAATAGAATAGGTGCATAGCTAATAAATTTTAGACCGAGCATGCAGTAGTGACTATTTTTCATTACTTCACTGTATAAGATATAAACGCCTACGCATTTGAACGCCACTAAGTTGATTTATAAAATAACTCAGCCGTACGATACGGGAAAGTTCTCTCGACCCACATCATACTTATCAGCCCCTACTCGTCTTCAACTGGATATGGGTCTTGCATAGTCACGTTACTATAAATAATCTTAGAAGATAATGCCATAACCATTCCGTACTGATGCGAACACCCCTTTACGATTTTTCATCTCTTTTTGTATCTATAGATTTATTGTTGCTGGGTTTTTGGCGCCGTTTTGTGTCCCTTTTTGTATTTTTTTTTAAGAAAACGTTTCCCCACTCTAGGAATTTCTCCTGTATCGTGGGTGCGTTTACAAACATTTAAACTCACATACACAAACAGCCAGACCCGTAACAACTACTTGTAGGTCATACAAATATTTATTCCGTGCGAGAATCAAACCTGTGCCGTCAAACTTGAACTACTTTATCGAACTTGTACTACTTTTTACTGGAATTGAAAAGGTACTATGTCATTTTTTACTTTGCCTACTTAATCTGACTTACGAATTAGCGATTACTCGTAAGAAAATTATACTCGAACCGACAATAAATGTAAATAATTGTAAAAACCGTTGAGCATTTACATGCAAACGGCTTCTATTAGGCGATCGTTTGACGGGTATTATCCAACCATAGCTTTAATTTCTTATCATTAATTGACACGTAAATAATTACCGTTCAACCGTTGCATTTTGATAAAGACGTGCTCGAAGCAAACCCCAGACGTCCCGAGACATTGTAGATCATAATCCTATTATTAAGACCAACGTGGTACCATATTTTAATGCAAATAAAAACATTCTATAATTTTTTATTCATAATATTACGTGCATGTTATTTTTCTTAGCCTTACTTTTAACCTTTCTCATGTTTTTATTAACCTTTTTGACAAATGACTGCTGACGAAAATGAATGATACCAAAGATCACTTTTAATAATTACGTTAACGAGTAAAAACCTGATCGGGATCGACTGCCGGACTGCGAGACACAGTCCGGCGGCGGTGATTCTGGCAGCGGCCGCTTGCGCCGGCGCAGGATGTCGCGCCAGCGGCACAGGATCGCTGTCCGGAAGTATGTCCTGAACCTGGGGAAAGAAAAATGTAGATGTAGTATCGTTGAGTATGGAGTTTAATTTATTATTAAGGTTGGTATTAGAGTCGCATGAGGTTATTATCGATATATGGTCCGCAAACAAAACGCAGGGTTCTTTAATATGGTTAGGAAGGTCTTTCACATACACAAGAAATAAAAAACAGCCAATAACGCTTCCTAGCGGGATTGAAGCTTTGATTGGTATGTTATTCGACCGGGATAATTCTATCTCGTTTGTTTTTTGTTTTAAAATTATACTTCTACCAGTTGTTCTCTGTTTTGTAAGTAAGATACGAACCAATCATGATATTTGCCACGGATTTGTATGCTGAATAGTTTGTGTAATAATATTTGAAATTGTACTTTATCGTACACCTTTGTCATGTCTAGCAGTAAGCCTATGGCGTATTTTTTATCGTTAATAATATTGAGAGCTTTTTGTACGTACTTATACACTGCTAAGATAGTGGATCGGTTTTTTCGGAAGCCGTTTTGACAATCATTAAATAACGTTAAACTTTTCACAAAACGCGTAAACCCTATTGCACATGGCTTTCTCAAATAGTTTTGAAGCTGTTGGTAAAAGGGCAATGGGTCGATAATTATTTGGGTCGGTTTTTGTATTTTTTTTTTTTTGTGAATTCCTTTGATACCTAAGGGCCTTTTTAAAAAAACATTCTCCACTACCACGGGGAGATAGTGCAGTTATGTGGGACTCTAACCCACTAAAACTCCACGGTGTCCTCCTCTGCCTTTACGGCGAGAACAGGGGCACGCGTTAGCGCGTTAGCATCCGTGACCCCGCCGCGGCTGTCCGTAGCACTGCTGTACCTAGGTAAAATAACGCCTATAAAGAAGGCATCATTTTCTAAAATAAAACACCCAGATACTCAATAAGCCGACTAGACTACGATATAATATTCATCATCTGCCCAGCCTTTTCCCAACTATGTTGGGGTCGGCTTCCAGTCTAACCGGATGCAGCTGAATACCAGTATTTTACATGAAGCGACTGCCTATCTGACCTCCACAACCCAGTTACTGGGTAATAGGTACGATACCCCTTGGTAAGACTGGTTTTCAGACTTTCGGGCTTCTGACTACCCGTAACAATTGTCAAAGATCCACGAATGATAGCCGGGACCAACGGCTTAACGTGCTTTCCGAGGCACGGAGGGGTCTCGGTATGTAAAGATGGTCACCCATCCACAGACCAACCGCAGGAAGCGTAGCTTAACCTGACCGATCGACCTGTGCGGCTGTTATTATTTAGCCACGGGCCCGGGATTTATTAATTACAATATTAGACTACGATATAATATTGTAATTAATAAATCCAAGAAATAACGAACACCTGTGAATGTCAGGTTGTCTTGAAAATGTGGTACAGATTAATCAATTTGAATTTTCCTAGACGGTAAATTGAATTTAATCTACGTAAAGGCACAAATAAGTTTCAGAGGTGATTAAAATTGAAAGATAATGGTATTTTGCCATAATTTATATCCCTAAATCTGCGTAATTAATTAGATTTCTATAGAAAGATATTCTAAAGATATATTTATTGCACAATAGTATCCATTAGTTCTTATTTACAACACTAGCGATCCGCCCCGCAATTGTGGTACAAAATAGTCTTATATACCAAACAAGATCAAAGCAATAAAGTTTGATGGCAGAAATAAGTAAATTAACTGGTTATCAAATTTTCATTTTTCATTTCATACAACAGGCAAAGAATGAGTTGTGATTTGAATATACGGACAATTTAAGTTGGTCAGCCATTAGTCAATTTGATAAACAATTTATTATTTTCCTTGAGTGCTTGAATTATATTTATGTGATACCTCTTACCTCAAACCAGCTACTTCACAACTCAAATGTAGACAAAATAGTTTATGTTACATAGAAAAAAGGTTGTATTTAAAAATTCCCATTGACAGCAGCTGTCACAGGAGCTTTCCAATATTCAGAAAATTATAGATACGAAACCCTCATCTTCTCCTTCCTTTCCAACGAATGAGTCCGACATAAATATATTTTTATCAAAATATCATTCCGATGTTTTTTATTTAGACAGTGTAATATTACGTATTTCGTCATTCATAAAAACATGTTATAAATATGTAACGAAGGCATTTTGATTTCATCGTTAATTATGAGAATGGTCACAAATGATGGGTAACCGAAATAATAGTCAAAACATTAGTGTTTTGACTATTATTTCGGTATTGCGAAAGAAAGAGACCACCAAAGAGTTGTCTGACATTTATGCTGGACTTGGCCTACTTGGCGCCCGCCATGAGGAACACAATACTATTTTAAGTTTTTTTTTTCTGTTTTGATTTTTGTATGAATATTGTGTGCCTTGCTTGAGGGGCTTGTGGCTAAGTAAGGCACGGGTTAATCGATCAGGTTAACATAGGCTTGCCGTGGCTGGTCCGTGGATGGGTGTCCATCTTTACATACCAAGACCCCTTCGCGCCTCAGAAAGCACGGTAAGCCGTTGGTCCCAGCTGTCATTCGTGAATCTTTTATAGTTGTTACGGGTCGTCAGAAGCCCGAAAGTCCATAAACAGTCTTACCAAGGGGTTTCGTATTGCCCAGTAACTGGGTTGTGACTGGAAGCCGACCCCAACATAGTTGAGAAAAGGCTAGACAGATGCTGATGATTGCGTGCCTTACTTAACCTGGGTCAAATAAACCTAATTTCTTTCTTTGTAAAGATCGCTTATTACAAAAATATCATTTGATTAGGCAGATGTATTCAGATTACAATATGGACACGCGATTCGATATAGGATGGCACCGCAAGCTTTCTCAAGTGCCTCCCCACACAAATGTGGTGTGACGGTCTGATAAGGTTTGAAGGGCCAACATGGCCAGAGATAATAATAATAATAGTCGTGATAGCCAATGGCTTAATAGCCAAGAGCCTCGACCAACACCTGAGGAGGCTCTCGTTGGACAGCTGGATCAAGGGCTTGATTCAGAAAGCGGTACTTCTGGACACGGCTCGCATCGTCAGGAGGTTCCTCTCTCTGGAGCCCTGACCGCCGGTAGCTTGGACCCTGTTCCCGATACCGGTGGGCTACTATTTTTTACATTCTTGAATGTTTTTATACTTTTTATATTCTAATATTTAAAAATACAATTGATATGTTTACTTTAAAATGTAGGAAATAATAATTAAAAATGATCGGCCATAGCCTAAACATAATCGGTGTTTTAATGTTTGTTACTGATAATAACTTATACAAGCTGGAAAGCTGGGTACCTACGGCGTTTTAAATTATTTTAAAGTATTCACGAAATTCTTTCAGTTATGTATTTGTGAGTACTGTGGTAGGTATTATAAATAAATACCTATGGGATAAATAACTTCTAGTCTTATTTTATTACTTTTATCGACGAGAATAGTGAATTATTAATAACAATAAAATTGCTAAAAATGACGAATTTCAATATTATATTCACATTTACCAAATCATGAGGTAATTATTAATAATGATGGAAAATTATTAATAATTTTCAATTAATCACACTTACCGTAACATATCATTCTATATTTTGTAGCCTTATAATAAATTCAACCTCTTTTCATACATTTTGTTACTCTAAAATTAATTTATCACTGTGCACGTGGATGTAAAAACGAAGCGGTGTAGGTAATTAATGCGTTAATTATTAACGATTCAATTACTCGTAACATTTGAGTTACGTACTCGAAAGTACCAATCATTATAATTACATATTATAACAGCCACTCAGCCAATAATAGGATTCTTTTGAAAAAAAAAACCAGTATTTCTTACCGACTTTTATGTTCGAAATTATGATTTAACCTTACGTACAGTCACGAGCACTAATATGTCACCGCTTGGAAACTTTCAATAGCGATTTTTGCGTAAAATAACGAAAACAACAATGAAATACGATACATTGCAGAAACATATGAGTTCAAAAATACTATGTAGGTTCGTAGCAACATTAAATTTCATTAAAAAATAAAGGAGTAAATCGCTTTTGAATAAAGCCAAGTGTGTACATTCTTATGCTCGTGACGTACATTATGTACCTATTCAATTTGGGGAGTATTTTTTCATACACTCCTAGTAGAATATTGTACTTAACAACCATTGAAAGAGACAGTTTTCGATGTCCAATAGTGTACAGGAACGAAGACTCAATACTCACACCACGGGCCATCAATTCAGGTTCCCACGCCTGAAATGCCTGACAGTGTATTCGATAGAACGATTGAGTAAGTTCGAACACAACAATGCTTGTCCAATATAACGCTTCGACGCCTCTTACAAATTGGCAAACTATCTGGAAATTCAAGATGTAAATGATGTGTACCAGTTAATAGGGTAGTTGCCTGGGTAAAAAAGTGATAATTATATTTAGTCCGTCAGTTAGATTATCGAATTAAAAAAAAAAGGCGGGTGTTTTGGGGGACTGTCTTTTGTAATTTTGACGTTCGAAAAGTGCTGATTCTCAGCCTAATTTGAATAAATGACTTGATTTTGATTTTTTTTATCTATTGCTTAATGTTTGACTAATTCGTCTGCTCAATAGCTTAAATGACGCAATGAATGTTGTTGAATTGTCAAAATTAAAACACCTACAATCCTTCAAACCTTCAATCCTTCTATCAATCTTCAAACCTTCTATCTAGATAGAAGGCAGTGACCAGAAGGCCAATTCTCGTAATTTAAAACGTTCAAAATCTAGTCGCAGTCTCATTTCGGTGACAAATAAATGTCACAAAGCTTGTCAAACATGAAGGGATTTTAGGGGTATTTTTGACAGATAGACACTGAGATCAGACTGCGAACGTTCTTAAAATTACGAGAATTGCCTCTCAGTTTTGTATAAGTGGGGCAGTTACCCTGTTTCCCAACCTATGAATTAAATTTTAAAAACATCAACCTGGAAATATGGAAATCCAGACTTTTTTCACGTCAGCCCGTTAATGTCTCCTGCACGTGCTTCTGTCCTAATTTATAACGAAAACCGTAGGCGTGCCTTAACGGCTCCTCTGTTCAGGCTGGAGGTAATTACTCCATATTTTTGATAATGAAATTCCTTCTTCGGCCAAATTACTGTTTCTAAAGTTATTTCTCTTAGGGCTGTTTTTATGTACACATAATAATATAATATATTAAAGGGTTTATTTATAAACGTTCCAAATTAAAGACAAAATTGTCATACCCATAAAAATAGGCCTCAGTTACAGCCCTCATTTGATGAAAATCTTTTCCCGCCAAGCCCTTTCTTCATGTTTGTGCAGAGAAAAAAGTCAAAATCAAAAGTCAATAATTCAAACTAGGCTGAGAATCAGCACTTTTCGAACGTCAAAATTACAAAAGACAGTCCCCCAAAAACGCCCGCCCTTCACCACTTCCTAGTGCTATAGCTGGGAAGAAGAAGTGGCGCAACAAACTCCCCAGCAGCACAGCTGTCTGTTCAGTTAGAAAATAACTACTTGATTGTATACAATAATAGGTATGTTAAGTAAAGACACAGAACATTAAATAAAATTATCACGCCAATATACCAACAAATATAATAGAAACTAAACGTACTCAAGCTAAAAAATAATTAATTAAAATTAAAATGTAAATAAAAACTTACTACCTAAATAAAAACCCCCAGGCACAAAGGGCGTGACAGCTTACATATTTATGCATTGCTGGGTTCTGTTCACATAGGTGTCACTTGAAGTCACAAATGATAAACTAGGACCTTCGAAGTAAAATAAATAAACAAGTTAATACTAATAACAACAATAAAACCATGGTCAGCAAGACGACCAGTCACCACAAGCAGCACCCGTTCACGAGCATAACGCAAAGATCAGGCGTTACCCCCCTCGCCATATTTTAGGGAAGGAGGCAACCCGACCCCCGACGCTACCGCAAGCAGTGACATCTAAGGGAGCATGATGAATTTGCTGCTTGCCTGCTTCAGGCAAGAATAATATGATCAATAGTCGAGGTAATATTTATCTTTTGATTGAAACAAAATATTCTTAAAGGATTTCTTAAAATAAAATTATGTTTACAGGCTTACCTAGGTCTCATTTCAGTGAATATTTGCTAACTATAAATAATTAGAGTATCTGCACGAATGGTTTCATACATGAATAGTTTTCAGAAAACTATTCAAATACTTCTATTGAAATGGGATAGTTATTCATTCGGACATAATATATTATTTTGTATTAATACAATCCTATCAGTTTTCCACATCACTTGTCAAATTTGAATTAACAACTCAAGCATACACAAGATTTTAAGAATGATCCATTAGTCATAGCTACCCTTTTGGGATCCGTTTTTCTGAATCCATAAGTCCCTGATATATGGTCAAAATGACCCTTCAACGGATCCCAGTTTTGAATAATGATCAAATAATAGCCTTACCTTTTTCACCGCAAATCGTTAATTATATTAACATTTGACGTTTGTACATATTAACAAAAGGTTTGTGTACAATTCCATTATAGTTAACAAAGGTCTGTTCAGGTTATTTGTAAGAGATCCACCGCTTACTGTACCCTTACAAATATTTAAATGAGTTATTTGTTATCTGTTGCTCAGAAAAGGTTGGAGCTTAGTAGTGGCTACTAAATTAAGTATTCAAATTAACATAGGTATTAATGAAAATCAGAACAGATTTGAATGAACTCAGACTGGTAGAGTCTGCCTAAGGCATTAAGCCCACCTTTGTTCATTTTTGTGTGTGAAAAGTTTAAATAAATGAAAATGTTGTTCCCCCAATGTTGTTTTGTTGGACGTTGATGGAGTCTCGCGAATTACGTGTCCGAAAGCACAAGGAAGTCGTAAAGGGCGGGCGTTTTGGGGGACTGTCTTTTGTAATTTTGACGTTCAAAAAGTGCTGATTCTCAGCCTAATTTGAATAAAAATGACTTTTGATTTTGATTTTACACCAAAACCCCTTTTTAACCAATTTGTTACCATTTGAAAGAAAGAAAGAAAAGAAAGAAAAAGCATTTCATGGTTCATTTCATGGTTTCCAAGAGATCCTGACTCTAAACATTCTAATGAACACGACAAGGGCCGTTATAGTTGCTATTCTGGAAGAAACTCACCGTGAAAACGTAGGTGAAGTGAGCTTGAAGTAAACTGTCAATCCCCGTCAGATGGGATGACAGTTCATTTCAAGCTCGTTTTACCTTAGTTTTCACGGTGAGATTTATACAAAATAGACCGGCTGGTGACTTTATAAGAACCACTAGGTGGTGGCAAACGAAATGTAGAAAGTTAAAGATTAAAATAAACCTATTCCAAGAGAAAACCAGGACACTGGGTCGAGAGGTGGAAAGATAGTAGGGAGAAAACATCGAACGTCGTCGGCAGAAAAACAAGCTACTAAATATCAAAGCTAAAACATAAATCCCAACAAATTTGTGCCAGAATTCATACAACTACCACTAAACTAATTTACAGCAACAACAAAAAAAACTTACTTGGCATTCATCCAGTAATAGATGATAGGGTTGACCATAGCGTTTGCCATCGCCAGCCAGTAGAAGCCAAGATACATGTGCTGCACATACTTCATGTACAGTATCGATGGGTTGAAGTGAGTGTATATGAAGTAGGTGTGGTAGGGCAGCCAGCAGATCCCGAAGATTACTATCACTAGGATGAACATTTTCACAACCTGGGAACAAAGAATTACTAAAGTTACAACACATATAATAATTTATTTACTTCAGAAATACAAGCATATAAAAAGATAGCTAAGTAGCAAACTACAGTCGAGAGAATGCTTCTTGACATCTGTCAGATTTATACAAACGAATACATGTTTGGCGAATTTGATCTTGAATAGTTACTAGAATTTCTACTTTGCATCGATGATTTTCAGATGGCAGATTCAGATGGCACGCATTCTCTCAACGACCGGACTGTAGTTATGGGGGTAAAAACTTTTCTTTACAACTTCCGATCTGCCATCTGAAAATCATGGATGCAAAGTAGAAATCTATAGCTCAGTCTGAAAGCCACTATACCTTACTCATAAGTTTTCTTTGATAAACTCTTCAACTATGCTCTTGAATATAGGTTTACGTGAATTGTGCAATAGGCTGTGTTCAACCTTTTAGTTCACCCTTCAATTTTTTTTTTCGTACATTAAGTCTGGTACTGCTATAATATTTAGACCCTAAAACCTTAGCGTTCGTTGGCTTGTAAGGAATTTCACTATGTGAAAAACAAAATTCCTTCCAAAAGTATTGTATACAAAGCTAAACCAGCCATTTTCTGCTCCAATTCCGAAACTCTTGGCGTATTTCCAATAGAGTCTCATTGTCTTCACTTCGGTGGTCTGAACGTGAACAAACACAACGTGAGCGAATGAAATTGAATAAAACATTGGTTTGGCAAGAACGTTGCTTGATGAAGACGAAAATAGAAAATCTGCAAGGTGAGTTACAATTTGGAGGAAAACTATCGATAACAATTTGTTGTCATAAGAATTGGAGCAGGAATAGACGACTCGTTAAATCCAAGATAGCTTACACGTTCAATATGATTTTGTTGCAACAACTTTATCCTTATTTTCGTTGTTTTAAAAGAAATCTTTGTATTATCTGACGCAGGATTTAAAATATTAAGTTCAACAATATTCATTGCGTTATTAACGCTGTACGCAGACAGGTTTTTCGAAGATTTATGAAGCAATGGATTAGCAATATCCTTCAAAATTATTCAGATTTAGTTTGATATTGTGATACGCAATTAGGGCGCTGCAATTATTTAGGCAATCTAGAGATTATAGAACTATTATAGTGGTTTTTTTTTATTGACAATGAGCTCACTCTTGACCTCAATCCAGCCCAGAGGCAGGGATGAGATCTACGGTGGAACGAGCTTGCCCAGAAGAAGCCAATTCACTCTCGTGGTGTAACGGATAACAGCCCTTTACTTGTCAGAGAGTGGATTCGGGATAAGACTATGACGAAAAATGTATTGATAAAACGATCGATGACAAAGACTCAAGCATTACTAGAACTTGTTAAATGCCTTTTGATTGTTTGAAACTATTACGGGCTATAGCATAGTCAGCCAATAATGTTCCCACTGCTGGGACACAGGCCTGGGAGTAGGTTGTAATCTACTACGCGGCCTAGTGCGGGTTGGTAGAAGTCACATGTCTTTGAATGTTTGTTTCTAGGACATGCTGGTTTCCTCACGATGTTTTCCTTCCCCGTTTTGAGAGCAGTGGTGATGAAATAATTTACACAAAGCAAAGCGCCTGTCTGAGTTCGAACTTACGACCTACAACTCGTAAGTCGGGGCCGTTACCACTTGGCTACCACTGCTCAAAAACCAAGTCAAGCTACTCCTAAATGTTAACGGTTTTCTGCACTGAAATTATAACCTTAATCCAATTTTTTTTGTGCCTGCTTGTCTTAATTGTGCGTGTGCTTTTTTATTGTGGCTGGTTTGTAACATGTATTTTTAAGTGTATTTTTTTTATTGAAGTGATAACTTCTTTACCGGCGTTGTGCACTTTTTTTGTGATGGGTAAAAAATGTTAAACTCACGTCAGGACACGTGACCTGATCGAAAATTCGTAAAACGGAGCTCGCGTCAGGACACGTGACCTGATCGAAAATTCGTAAGACGGAGGGAGAGTAGATCGCATTCCAAAATATCAAAAATGCACAACGTTAATATTCAAGTTTTCACTTCTCTCGGCACTCCCGGAGTGCAACCCGTTTTTTATTTTCGTCGGCCTCACCTTTCTTTTCGATCGTATTGAGTCTACTTGTCGCTGCGTCAGCTCGCCGATAGATCCGGAACCCCACAGGACTTTGCCCATGGCGGAGTAGAAGAACGTCATCCCAAGCATAGGGATGGCGTATGTCACTACGAAGAACAATACTTGGTACCTGTGACAAAAAAAAAGTTACATGAGACATAATATTACAGCCTGGGACCGTATTCTCTAGGACACAATGAACGAAACCGCGCGAAATGAACGCGAGGTTGGCGAGATTGCTAAGGAATAGTTAATTGGCGCCCTGTTCTCCTTGAAACGGTAGGGCAGAGGTTAGTGTGTGAGGTGGAGGTTGTGTTAGTGGTGTGAGGTTCCCCCCCGGTGGGTTCCCGCATTGTCGAGGCGGGGGCCCAGTAGCCGTGGCTTGGTCACCCACGGTGAAGCCAAGAGGAACCCGAGGAGGGGCCGCTCGTCAGGGCCGACGACGTAGCGGTCAATAAGTAGGTTGCGGTGCCGCTTGGGCGACATCGCAACTGAGGCGGGCCGCGATGTCGTTTGGGAGGCATCACGGCTGAGGGTTGGAGGCCGCGGCGGGAGAGGAGTGCCGGTATTGCGGTGCGCCGCTCTCCCTACCTTCCGCGGCCTTGACGGGGTCGCCACCGTCTGATGGCGGACGCGGTGGAGCCGCAGGGGAGGAGTAGTGTTGGTATAACGTTGGCCGCTCTCCCTATCCTCTGCGGCCGAAAATTGGCAGGCGGCGGGGCCAATGACCTGACCCGTCGCAGGGGGACCAAGGGTGCCCAGACACGAGGTCGTCTGGCGCCCATGTGCTGGTTTGGTCCCTTGGGTGGTCACGGCGTGCTATGTGTTCTGGTGCGTCGGTGATTGGGAGTACTCCCCTCCCCAGAGGAGGGTCCGATAACGGACAGCCAGGGCGGGTTCACGGATGAGTGCTAACGCGTGCCCGTGTTCCCGCCGTAAGCGGCAGAGGAGGACAGCGTGGAGTTTTAGTGGGTTTGAGTCCCACAATAACTGCACTATCTCCCCGTGGAATGCATGAGCATTTCTAAAAGGCTAGGCAGATGATGAGGTAAAATGCTTATGAGGCGAAAAAGTACCAAAACATACTGTTTACATCATTTATATAGACTACATTAGCAAAAGCCATTTCGGTCTTACCTACCAGTACTCAGTACAGCACTAATTTAATAAAAACGAACCAATTTATTATCTAAACGTTGCCATAAATTAGGAACCAAAAAAAGGACAACAATTTTTAGGCAAACTGACGCAAATCATGCAAACATTATTCCTCTGTGTTTCATTTTTGTTAACTTTTTTTTTTTAATGCGTCTTGTCTAAAATTAAATCTTACAACCAACTTCCGAAAAAGACACTACAAAGTGAAAAATAACTTTAATTTCGGAAGTTCGCATTTTCGTTGTTTGCCACCGAATTTTGGTTTAAAAACAAAACTACTGAACCGATGAAATTTCTATGGGACCAATCTGAAAGTATCTATATTCATACAAATAAACAAATATTTTTTCAAATCGGCTTGTAAGTAACGGAGTTCCGAGGTAACAAACATAAAAAAATACAGTCGTATTGAGAACCTCCTCCTTTTTTGAAGTCGGTTAAGATGAGCATAATATGCTCCTTTTTATAGATATATTATCTACTAGCTTCTGCCCGCGGCTTCGCCCGCGTGGATGTCGGAAATTATCCCACGGGAACGTGCTAACAGGATAAAATGTACGTACTTCCCCAGAATGCCATCTATCCCGCGGGCCCTTTGTGGCTAATTACAATAGAAAACCAATTATGTATCATTAGTGATGATTAAGAGGGTACCTATATGATATCTTTACCTAAGTACCTACCTAATTAAAAGAAAAACTCAATAACAGAAAATAAAATACCCACCTACCTAAATAAACCTATTTCTGATGATAACTAATCTAAACTCAATAAATAAGCAAAATCTCTAAAAACTAATATCTATACGAATGACTAATACTACCTAACAGTATTATAAAATAACCTACGGTCACTACGTACACTATCAAATATACTACCTATACTTTAAAATTAAAGTCTATACCTATGACTTATTTAAAATAAACCTAAATAACTCTAAAAACTAAAAGGAGTAAAAATGAACTCCACTGCAGGTGACGTAACCTACGACAAACTTATTATTTGCGGTTGGTACAGTACACAGTACAGTTATCGGGTCTAGGGATCGAACCGCAAAATTAAGTTTGTTTTTTATTGTATATACTTTTCCGGGATAAAAAGTACCCAGTGTGATGCCCAGGATATTAAAGAATAATTATACCAAGTTTCATCGTAATCGGACCGGTAGTTTTTGCGTGATGCCTGAACAAACAGACAGACAAAAAAATTTTTAATCACGTTTTTGGGTTCGGTGTCGGTCTAGTAACTTTTTTTTTTTTATTATTTAGCCATTTAGCCATTTATTTTTTTGATATTTTCAATGTACAGAATTTTCACTTCTACAGATTTATTATAAGTATAGAATAGATAAAATTGCATTATTTGATACTAAAGTGCTTACCAAAAAGTACGTAGTAATTGTTTTTAAAGTATTGTTTACTTTATTTTGACGTTTTAGTTGTGAACATTTGACGGGCAATTTACAAAACACAATTATGATTTCAATTCAAAAAATTATGATTTCAATTCCCATTGTTAAAAGACTTTCAACTATTCTTACAGCTCACGAATGAATGAGCATCTGCCTGTCCTTTTCCCAACTATGTTGGGGTCGGCTTCCAGTCTAACCGGATGCACCTGAATACCAGTATTTTACAGGCTGCGTATCCTGACCTCCACAACCCAGTGACTGGGAAACACGATACTCCTTGGTAAGGCTAGTTGAGACTTTCGGGCTTCTGACTACTCGTAATGATTGTCAAAGATCTACGTATGACTACCGGGACTAACGGCTTCACATGTTTTCCGAGGCATGAACACGCATTAATTATATTCCATTAAATTTGGCTAGACATTTGTAATTTACGTATGCATCCCACCGCAGACAACAATGGAAAAACAGAAAATTAACTTGAATAAAATTTGAATATTATCAGCAGTAAACACGAATACCTACATCCAAGTTCTGGCAGTGAACCAACATTTAAAGCTTCGTAGAGCAGTATGAGGTTCAAGTTTTTCAAAAATAAAGTGCTTTTTACCTAACAAATTGAAAAACCCGACCAAGTGTAAGTTGAAGTCGTGCAGCACGGGTGACGTATCACCCAGTTTATTAAAACTATAAATAGACTTGACGACCTCAACTGGCTATTAGCTGCGTATTCAAACTAAGTTTACCTTGTCTGTCTGCCAAAAGGCTGTATGTTTGTAGCCCGCGAAATTCTTTACTTGCGTTTTTTCAATTTACAGGTCAGTTGGTCAGGTTGTTTGATCTAAATATCATTTCGGTCCTATCAAAAATTTATTCATACAATTATAATCATAAAAATCATCAAAATACAACTCTCTAACTTCATTATTACCCTATTCAATGACTATTTCATGAAATCGTGACATTTGAGGCCAATTCTAACTCAAGGAGTTATTAGGAGTTATTGAGGGTTTAGGAGTTATTGATCCTAATGATTTTAATTCTGTAAAGACATATTTATGACGATCGCGATTGAAAACATCGTGAGAACCAAAAATTTTACATCCAACATGCACTGGGCCCGCGTGGAAGATTACAGCCCACTCCCTCTCGAAGAGAGGAGGCCTGTTGCCCATCAGTGGGAACATTATATGCTGATATCAATTGCGTTTGCGATATCTTGATGATAATGACCATTCTCTTGAAATAAATCAGCCACAAACAATAACAAGACTTATACAAATACAAAACGGAAGGTTGAGCTCTTCCGTTTCCAATCGTGTTCAGTCTTTAAGAGTGTCAGTCAAAGTTATTCTTAATCTTAGTATCCACGTAACATTCGATCTCAACTATTTTCAGAATGTTCCGAGTTTAGTGTTGTTGTAGGCAAAAATAAATTGAAACTGCAGCATCGAACATACACCAAAATAGTTACGTTTCATGGTCTGGAACGATCCACAATGTTCAATTTCAAAATGGCGGATAATATTTCGGGTGGTGCCTACTCCGCTTTTATATAAATTGGCAAATATTTTTACCTGGTCTCTATTGGAGGAGCTGACTCGAGCCTTTTAGACATGTTAGTAATTTTATGTAAGCACTATTTCGGTAAAGTAACGTTTTACGTTGGCAGCTAGCAAATATGTATTTTGCGTGTAGCCGCACTGCAGCATATATACGAAAATGTAGATGAAATTGAAAACATGCGCCAACTCGAAATAGGCGGTGCAGTAATTGTTACATAATCATTATAAACTGTCATTTCCCAAAACTTGAAAAAAATTGTGTAATAATCGTTTTAGATAGTGCAAACTAAGTTATTACCTTTAAGTAGATACGTATTATCAGCGTTCAAGTAAAAAAATATATAATTATCTTAGTCTACCAAAACAAATAAAAAAATTAAAATATAATTTTTACCGCACGGCCGATTAGCTCATCTATTCATCACAGAGTTCACAACATAAAGCAAGTTGGCGATGCGTTGCCTAGCGGTATTTACCTAATTTTGTCCGTTCCTACGGAAAAAAGGGCGTGCGGCGACGTTGCCATCGCTTGCCTACGCGCGCGTATCTTTCCTTAATGACAATCTAATCTTTCTTTATAACACGTTGAATTAGATGTTGTAATTCGGCGCACCCATTTCATTTCATCCAGTGTACAGAGTGGCACAAAAATCGATACGGCTGTGTGTTACCATGGATTAAATTCAGTACATGATTCTGACACCTCCTGAGTTGAAATTTTTCGGCGGTTATAAATGCTAAAATAATAAGCTGTGCTGTTCGATACAATGACATATAAATTTCTAACCGCAAGGTATTGTACTTTTTGTATAAAACAGATAAGACCGCCCATTGTGTCACCCTTTGTAAAATGGCTACTTTTATATCTGTAATTTATATGGTGTACCTGTACAGTCACGAACAAAAGTATGTATACACTTGGCTTAATTCAAAAGCGATTTACTCCTTTATTTTTTTTATGAAATAACGAAAACAACAATGACATACGATACATTGCAAAAATCTATGAGTTCAGTTTCATCAGTGTATGTATTTCTATTGCCGCTATAAGAACAAATAAAAATCAAAGGGCGTCTCCATACAAGAAACGTGTGTTTTCGGCGTTTTTTGCCTTGTGGTACGGAACACTTGGTGTACAAATCCGACTCGCACCTACCCGGTTTTCATGTTAAATTGCCGTTAATTTACGTAAAAGGTACGCCGTCATACACAATAACTTCTCGTAGCAGACTAATGACACGCTGCAAATTAATTCGATGTGGCTCATGTGTTTTCACCTCAATTGAATGTGTTGAGGTCTTTGAACTTTTGACATTATTCAGTTATGCGTGAGTACATACCCACGCATGGTGATTATGCTCAATGAGCTCGTGTAGGAAAGTGGAGAATTGTATTTGTTTGCTGATGAATTGATAGCGATAATGTTAGAATGTTTGCTGTTCGGTAAACATTTACATTAGTGTTCATTGCTAATAGCTATACCCACTTACTTAATCATTATCATGTATCATCATCTAATCATTATATATGCCATATTGGACAAGCTGTGGGTCCAAATAGCACCGAACTGGTGCCCTGAGGCAGCGAGACGGGGTCGTGGTAGACCAAGTAGAAGATGGCGGGGCGAGCTGGATAGGTTCCGTCAAAACAGGAAGGAGCACGCGCAAGCTCTCGAAAGATGGAAGTAAGGCCTTTGCCCAGGAATGGTACAGCGTAGGCTAGTAAAATAATTTAATAATAATAATAGTTTCATGGCTCTCTGTGCATTGAGTTTGTTCATGGTGCAATGCGGCAGAAAGTTCTGTGTATAATTTTCAGTGATAATTTAGTATGCCCCATTAACTTTAGTAGGTAAATAAACTTCAGTCACATTTATTAGGCGGATTGTGGTTTAAACTAACATACCTATTTGTCCTGGCACATTCAGATAGGAAGTATAACATTACGTGGAAGATAAGGGTCTCATCTCCATGAGAATTGAAGTGAAAAACTACATGATCGTGAGAAGCAGATATAATTGAGGGAGGTTCCCTCTCAAGGGACAGACGTGGGTTGAATAATAATCATTTCAATCAGAATAACGTACTTCAATTAGTTCATTACAGGTACATACGTACCCAATGCGACAGTGTGGTCATTTTACAAATATATACTAACTTATTATTTATAATTTAAATATCACCATGCGCTCAATGATATTGTTCGGAGGGCTTTTGTGTCGGCTGATGTCCCCTGCCTGTTGGAGCCTCCGGGTCTGTGCAGGACTGACGGCAAGAGGCCGGACGGGCTGACCCTGGTGCCTTGGAGGAACGGCAAGTGCCTAATTTGGGACGCAACTTGCGTCAGCACTGTTGCTGCCAGCCACCTTGGTCGCACCGTTTACTCTCCGTCGGCAGCAGCGGAAGATGCCGCTGGGAGGAAGAGGGTGAAGTACGCACCGTTGCTGGACCGCTATCATTTTGTGCCCATTGCCGTGGAGACCATGGGTGCTTGGGGCGCTGAGGCTAGGAAGCTCATTGGCGAGATAGGGCACAAGCTCTGTGACAAAACGGGGGACTCCCGCTCCGGCTCGTTCTTGGTGCAAAGGTTAGCCATTGCCATCCAACGTGGCAATGCAGCAAGCGTTTTGGGCACCTTTGCGCCGGGAACAGTTAGGGGCGGGTTATTTGACTAGGCTGACGTGTGGTTCTGGTCCATATATTATATAATTGTGTTTTATTGTTTTAATTTAAATATAATCTAAAAAGTACTAGGAACTTTAACACAATACCGTGAAAAAAAAATCAGTTGATCCATACATTATGTCGAGTTATGCGATCATAAATCTATGGATCAATTGACTTTTTTTTTCCGATTTCAGGGTTGGTCCCGTAGTAAAAGTGGTCCATAATGATGAGTACAATGACCCCTTTTAAGGATTAAAACGACCAAAATTTAACGGTGTATCCTGTATGCTGAACACAATAATATGCTAACTATGTAATCTCCTATACTGTCAGACTTGAAGATAGTGTGAAGATGTTTTGAATTGATTCATGTGTTCACAAAAAGAAAGCAACTAGTAACTATTTATTGCATCACTTGTGGCTTGTGGCTTGTTCTATACATAAAAATAAAGCCTCAATTACACGGTGAGATTTAATTGCCAGTGTCATCCCATTAGTTGAAGTAACATTTCAGTCATCAGTTTTCAGTCATTTGTTGTTTTAATTTTATTGTATACTACAGGCAAGAAACTTGCGTCGTCGAATAAATGGAGCTTTACGGAACAGTGCACCCGAAATTAATCGCAATTTTTTGTTTCTGCGACTGTTTCAATGTCGTTTGAAATTATGTGTTTTGTTGATAGCGGTACAGACGCCAGCAGGTCAAGTCACCCAAAACTGTCAAATATTCCCAATCAACCTTGAACCTTAATGCTTTGACAATACAGTTAAAAATTTATTAAAGAAATTTGACAGATCGTAGTAGCTTGATGTGCTGGCGTCTGTACACACTACACACGGCGTATAGACCGCGCGGTAGAAAAAACTTTTCCGTGAATAAGCTTCCATAGTGATCTATACAACACTGAAGACCGTGCCTACAGACGGCAAAGAAACCGTAGTCTTTCATGACAAGAAAAACGTGTGCGTACAAAGGGTCCTAAGGAACAGTGCACCCGAAATGGCTCGTATTCATTTGTTTCTTGGCCTGTGGATGCTACAGTGTCATTTGAAATTATGTGTTATCTCCGAAGGTAGGTATAGCAGCGGATTACGCGTAACGATATCGTATTCAATAGCCTAATTGAACACTTCGTCGAAGTGATACCCGGATTGGGAAGGTGTTATTGGTTACTTCCTTTAGGGAATTAACAGTAGGAGTCCGGATTAGTGTTGTACTCCAGCGGGGAATACAGATGTGATAGTAATGTAATAAGCTCTTTCATACAGGCAAATACTTTTACCCGAATTACCGTAATTAAAAACATTCAAAATCTAGCCGCAATCTTTTCTCAGCGACAATTAATGTCAAAAATGTAGGGAAATGAGAGGTATTTTTGGTAGATTGAGACTGAGATCGGACTCAAAACTTTCTCAAAATTACGAGAATTTTCCCTCAGGTTCGCACGAGCGTATTTATCGCGACGATTTTTTTTCGTGCTCTGAATTTTTTACGGCGAGAGTTGAAAATCTAACAGTGTATTATTTTGACGCACTGGAATGCGCTCTGTTAAATTCTCAATACACGCACATTCACTCACGTTTCATCTCACACTTCATTCTTCATTTTATAAACTGTAACACCATATTTTTACCTGTGTACCACAATAAACGATTTTAATTTGAAACCTACCGACCTATTCTGTAAAAATCTCACCGTGAAAATGTAGGTAAAGTGAGCATGAAGTGAACGGTCAATAGTATCAACATAGTATAAAGAAAGGAAGTAGGCTATCTCCGGCACAATCCGCGATATAATTGCCTACTGTCTCAGGGTTGTCACTTTTAGCTAAATTTTAATTCAGTGCCAATAAATTGGTAAGGGTCGGAAAGTTGTATTTTTTACTTGTATTGTCTGGGTACCTAAACGATGATGAAACCTTTCACGATGAAAGAAAGAGCGACGGGCCAGCAGACGCGCGGCGCGGGGCGGTGATGAGCACGAGTAAACGGTAGGTTACTGATAGTACTGTCACCAATTCATTAGTTTAAAGCCCGGCCCTTGCCAAAGATAACACATATCTCTGTATAACTAATTCATTGATCATTAGTCAATAAAGTTCAACAATGGTTTTCCTAACAAATTTACACAGAAATTTATTCAAGATTCATAGCAGTATTATTTATAAAAAAAGGATAAAATAAACCTATAAAAGTGATTATCACACATTTTTCATTCATTTAGCGGTGCCGAAAAGCCGTGACGCGCGTACCTCGTGCGATGTTAGCTCCGACTGGCGCGCTGCGAAACGGGCCGAGATTTGTTTAAGTGTGCGTGCGGCGACGCATGGATACTTTGGCGCACACATACAAGCCGCGCGCGGTGCGTTTGTATGAAGATAACGTACTTCCTCTCTTTATACTATGGTATCAATCCCTTGCATCGTGGAATAACAGCTCAAGCTTACTTCACTTAAGTTTTCACAGTGAGATTTTTACAGAATATACTTATCGGCTGCGTTTTTTGTAAGTTAATAACTCACTACCACGCGTTTAGCAGGACAGCTTAATAATTATAGGTAATATTGGAAGCTGGTCGAAAATTATAATAGTTTGTAGTATGTTAATGGGACCTTTGGTTTATTCGGTTAATTCAAATAACCGTTTATTTTGCGTTTGACATCCAATCTAAGCTTTGGCGTTGGAAAGCATTAAGAAGCTTTCAGAAATAAAGGAAAATTAATATATCTGCTTTAATGTTGAAAGTTCAAGGATTCTAACTTTTTACTAGCATTTTAGTTGAAATCAAATCATAACCAAAAGTCATTTAATCAAATGAGGCTGAGAATCAGCACTTATCTAACGTCAAAATTACGACAGTCCCCCAAAACCCCGCTCTTCACCACTTCCTAGTGCTTTCGCTGGGAAGAAGAAGTGGCGCAACAAACTCCCCAGCAGCACAGCCCGGTCTGTCCCGGTCCCAAAAGCCCCACGACCCATGCAATGCTGGGTTATATCACGTAGCTGTCACTCGAAGTCAACAATGATAAACTATGTATGACCATCGAAGTAAAATAATAAACTGTTAATTACTCAAAATACTAGCACTAGTCAAAATGAAAATCTAATATGGCGGCTGCGAAAATTTACAATTTTTGCATCATGGGTGTCGTTTTCACGGTTTTCGAGGGCCAATAGTGAGATCAATATGAAAATCCAAGATGTCAAAAACTTATACTAGATAGCTCTGTATTAAATTCACAGTTGCTCCTTCTCTCCCTCTGTCTCTGGCTCTCCCTCTGTGTCTCTATTATATACGAGTCTGTATACGTGCGAATATCGCATAAGGAATCCTGACGGGGATCCCCAGAACGCACACGTTTTTTTTTTGTTTTTGGTAAATTAGTTTCACAGCGTATCACAGAGCATGAAAACGCCGCGCACCGGTAGCGTCTAGGTACTAATAAAATTCATGGCGTCAAATGTACGTTGAGCGCACAACTTTTGTCACGGTGACGGACCGCCTTCTAACCTGTCACTTTTATACCTACGTCATTTGTGTCATCGCGCAAGTAAACGGTGACAATACCGCGTCTAGCAGCGGCTGACATGGTTTCTTCGTGCTTTGTGGCTTACATCGTCACCTTTCATTAAATTATACTTGATAGTTTAAATGAAAGATGGCGTAGTGAATTTATGTCACAATACCATCCTTCATTTAACATAAGTATAATCAGCATGTAATGTTCCCACTGCTGGGACATAGGCCTCCTCTCTGTGAGAGATAAGGGCCATAATCCACCACGCAGACACACCAAAAAAATGTCGAAGACTTGTGACATCCACCAACCCACTGGGGGTTGGTGGATGTCACAAGTCTTCGACATTTTTTTTTGTTCTAGGACATGCCGATTTCCTCACGATGTTTTTCTTCACCGTTTTGAGAGCATTGGTGATGAAATGAAATACAAAAAGTAAAGTGCATGTCTGTCACTCCGATCTTTCATTTATTAAACATATTTAATAGACTAGATTTTGCCATCAGGGTTCGGTAAAATGACGTAGTTATATCCGAAATTACTTAATGTATACCGTAACTTGCACACATGGGCCCACAGAAGTTGTAGGTAGTCGATACATGTCTTCGTAAATAACATGAATACAATAAGAACTAAATTTATCCCTCTTCAATAAATACAATAGTATCTAAATTACTCCCTATTCAATAAATCATTGCTCAACCAACCCATGTCTAACAATACAACGCTGCAGATAGGAAACTGTACAATCCTGGGACAGTTCTTATCTAATAGTTTGTGACGGTTGGATGAACTATTAAAGTTTACAATACTCGCTGAGATAAATTAATATAATAACTAAACTAACTAAGCTAATAATAACCAGGATTCAATAGATTGATTAACAATAATGAACTTGATAATCAAAGAGGTTTCCATAGAAGACAACTCTATTGTGCGGGTAAAGGTAGTGTAATCAAATTAATTTCTCCTGAATTGAACAATGTTACATATCAATTATATTGTTTATACGGAAATAATGAGGACAATAGTTTTAGTTAAGGGGGGTGCAAAAGGTAGCCCGCGAAATTTAAATTTTCATTACGGTTTTTTGCAATTTGCAGTTCAGTTACAGGTTGTATGTAGATTAAAATATTCGAAGACCATAAGACGATTTATAAAGTTGGTGTAACACTAAATATAAAATAAAGAAATGTCTAACTTTCATTCCAAACCGGTATGCCATGAGAGTAACAGAAACGTATTATTTTCGTTTTTGTTTCTGAGTTGACGGAATAATTGGAAAAGTAACCTTTTTCTTTGTAAATTGTTTTTTTCTGCTGATATACTTTTTTCCTTCCGCCTTTTAATTCGAAGAATACAAACTACTACAGCTATAGTATGTTGCTCTAGTGACCGCAAGTGCGACCGGTGAGCCTCGGGTCCTTGGAGCTATCCTCAATTCTGTTCTTTTGTTTCCTCATTACATAGCTCTCAGTAACAGCACTGGAGGCTCACCCCTTATTACTTGGAAACTAATCAAACACACACTTACCTACATGTCTGATTGATTAAACGTGGGTGTACCCTTTCGTGTGTAGGTACCCTTTGTTATATTCTGTACGGAAACTCAAGCATCTATGTAGATACTTCATAACAAGAATCCCACAACTACCGACAGTCTGAGATCCTTGCAAACTACAGCAACGGGACTCCAGTCTGCATATCAATTTGAGAGACCAATAAGCTTACTGTCGCTTGAATGAAGCCGGTCGTCTTTAGCATAACTTAGTTCGATTTGAGATGCAGATCAGACAAACTGACGATAAAGTGATAACGGTTTGTTAAGATATTGAGAATGGCGACCGTGATACTGGAAGGTGTGACGTGAGGAACACCCAATTTCCAAACTGAAAATTTGAAGTTTATTAAGTACTTGTCAAGCTCCACTTTAGCATTCCACAAAAACAGCGAGCAGCGACTAAAGGGTCCTCAGTTGGTGTTGATGATTGGATTTGTGACAGTTCTGGAGTTTGATTCTCATTGTGAACATATGTTTGTACACATACCACATATCCACTACCGAACATAAGCCTCTCCTAAGCATTGTCACGATAACTAGCAGCGATAACTGGTATTAGTTGGGAATGACAGCTCACTCCACGCTCACTTCACCTAAGTTCACTTAATTCTAAGATTGCCCGGAAGAGATCGCTGAAAGCGATAAGGTCGCCCATTGTATATTTTTAGTGTTCGATAATTTTTTTTTTGTTATACGTATTGTTGTGGTGAACAATAAAGTGTATATTCATAAATAAATATTTTGCTGTATTGCCAATAAACGCACTTTCCTTTCTTTGTTTTTACCTACTTGTGAAAAAAAACTTTTCAAACAATATTGTTAATTCTTTGTAAACATTGTAAAATTGATACCGGGAAACCAATGCTGTTTTAGGAAACCTTTCTTGTAGTGTGGCTAATTGTTTATACTATTTTTTTTGTAAACAAGGTCACTTTCATAATAGATACCGGAAAAAAACCATAAAAGCCAATCAACGCTGAGAAGCCACACTACAAAGCCATTTTTGTAGCATATTTTTAAAGATCAGTAGGAATTTCCACAAGCTAAAAATTATCACTTTTCAAACGGTAAACAACAAACAAATGGTTAAAATACAATCCAAAGCATTTAATTCGTATATTAATCCTAATTATAAGTATGTATATTAATGTATATAAAATATGTATGGCGGAGCCATTCGTTTGACTATTCGGAACGTTAGCGCCATCGAAACATTGGACATCGTACGAACAATATGTGCATAGAAACTGTCAATTGCGTTCCGTATTGTTGAGTTGCGTGAGTGTGTGATTCGCTAGTGTGACTAACTTGTTCGTAAGTTATAATCTGATTTGAACTGCAAACCGTTTTTCTATGGTGCTATAACCAACACTACCCATAGTACGCCCACAGTAATTAAAATATGCCTGATGCTAACGAGAGACAGACATACCTTCTCCGACATGTATATTAAATTCAATCAGTTTATTTGTGAAACATTGGTGTTTACATAAATAGGTGCGCTATGTTTTGCCATATTATTAAGATATACAAATTTATAAGTGACACATTAGGTGTCAGTACATTATGTGACTTAGAAAAAATTATATTTTAAATTAATTAAATACATGAACAGAAAAGATTAAAAAAAAAACATCAATTAACTATTAACAAAGGGTAAAAATGCATTATTATAAAAATTGGCCGTTCAAAAATTCGTCTATAGTATAATAACATTTGTCAATTCATAATTTATTAAGAGCTTTTTTAAACTTATTTAGCGTCATGTTTTGTATGTCATCAGGAATTTTATTAAACACTTTAGGTGCCATACCAAAAAAGTTTTTCGCATCAATGCGTTCTTACATTTTTGATGACATAGTTTATTTATGTATTCGGCACGTAATGGATTTTTCTAGTGGAAGTAATTTTTTCAAATAATTGTGTGTTTCTTTTCACAAACAACGCAGTGTCTTGGTTTTGATCTATTTTTTTATATATATGATTTGCGTTTTAGTCTTATGACATATTCTAGATATTTCCGTGTATTGATATTTGTCACTAAGGTATGATTCAATAAGTTTCAGATCATTGCCTTTTATGCCGCCATATCCGTGTTATTTTTGTAGTAATATCGTGTGATCCGCATAGTCAAATGCCTTTGTTATATCAGTAAAGATTGCACATACTGGATTAATTTATCTAATGATGACATAATATTAGATAATAAATCGTACAGTGCCATATTAATAGTATGATTTTTACGAAATCCTTTTTGTTCATTGCAGAATAGGTTGAACTTTTCAAAGTACAAATAAAATAAATTACTTTTTCAAATATTTTTTAAAGTACCGGGAGTTTTGCAATCGGCCTCTTGATGACATCTGATTTGTCATTTCTTTTAAATAAAGGTTTAATGATAGCTTTTTTTAGACCTTTCGGAAATATGCCATCAGTAATGCATAAATTAATGATGTGTGTGAGAGGTGGCGCTTTAATTTCTTTAACATATTTAATAACTCTAGTAGACACACCATCACAACCACCAATCGTGTTTGTATTTTTTAGATTGTCAATTATTTTAATAATGTCGTTCGTCAAAACAGGTAACATAAATAGGGATTGCGCTGTCATATTTCCAATATTATTTAGATTAGTCAACTTCATGTCTTCTTAATTTATTATGTTTACCGTATCTGTTTGCATTGCAACCTAAGATCAAAATAAAGCCGCGTATACTACGTGTGCGAGCAGTGGCGGCCTAGTGGTAACGGTCGCAACTTACGAGTTTGTAGGTTGTAGGTTCGAACCCACAAAAGCGCCTTACATTGTACTAAATTATTTCATCACCATTGCTCTCGAAACGGTGAAAGAAAATATCGTGACATCTACCAACCCACACTGGGCCCGCGTGGTGGATTATGGCCCACTCCATCTCACTTTAGTTATTACTGTTATTAGTATAGTATAGATTATTAGTTTAAGTTCTTAACTGTCGCATTAGGGTAAATCCTGTAATGATAGTTTAAGCTGTTATAAAAAAAAGTCATTTTGTATATTATTTTAGATTTCGTCAACAAAGTAGTTATTGAATTCATTCGATATGTCATTAGGATTCGTTATAGAAAATTGATCTTTTTTTATGGCAGTTATTGTATCATGAGGCAAACTTAATTTAGATTTATTTGTTATTTGCCAGGCTGCCTTCGACCTATTAACCGACCAAGTTAAATAGGTCCTCAATTAATATTTGACGGATTTAAATGAGCGCTTCAGTCTTAACACAGTTATTTTATACCTCTGATAGCAACCTTATAGTACTTAACGAGAATAAAAATCACTGAAAAGTGCAAAATCAAAAGTAACAACAAAAAAGTGATCCAAAGCGTTTCATTAGTATATTATCCGACTAAGTTAAATAGGTAATTCTATCGTGACGTCCTCAATTTTGACGGATTTGAATGAGCGCTTCAGACTTATCACAGTTATCTCTGACAGCAACCTTATACCAAAGAGAATAAAGATCACTTCAAGGTGCAAAATCAAAAGTAAAATAACAAAGAAAGGACTGTAAAGCCTACCATCAATCGAAAGACTAATCTGAGCCGGCGAACCTACGTCAGATCGGCTTGATCGGATGGATACACGAATGTAACAAGCTCCTCAGTTCGAATTAATGGCTTCAGGTAGTGATGCATTCCATCTATTTTTAGTGTACGGAACACTAAACATAGACCCGAATTTTAGTGTTACGTACCTCAAAAGGTAAAACGGGGAAACCTTTTTTTTTTGAGGATGGGAAATCATCAAATGACTCCTCCCGCTCTGGGTGGAGCAGGAGGGAGTGTCAGACTCTTACTGACTAAAACCCACCCGTGTTCCTTCCTTAGCCCTTTATGTTCCAGGGCAGCGGTAAACCCTTTCGGATGTTCCCGCTACCCTGGCAGGAAAGCGGAACCCTTATAGGATCACTTCGTTGTCGGTCTGTCTGTCAAGACCCTTTTTCTCAGGAACGCGTTGAGGTATCTAGTTGAAATTAATATTTAATACGTTTGTACATTTCCGTACGTAGGTCTCCATGTAGTTCAAAAAAATCAAGATTCTAGGTCAACACAAGGAAAAATACGTCCATCATTTCAACGTTCCATTACGTCAAATATTTTGACACTCGCAAATAAATCAAAACCTATAGGGTACTTCCCGTTGACCTAGAATCATGAAATTTGGCAAGAAACAAGGTTAGGTCTCACAGCGCTAGTAAGGGAAAATGTCCGAAAATATTAAAAAAAAACGGAAAAAGTCCGAAAATCATTCAATTTGTAGTTTAGAGAAATAATTGTGAATATTTTATTGTTTAGCTGCTAAGTACCTAAATAGATACCTACTATAGGACGGACTAACAGAGTAAGTAAGCAAGTCCAAACTACATATTCTGCAGTTACCTTGCTTGTTGTAAACTTAGTTTTATCTACGTAAACTTAATTTTCAAACTGCCAGCCAAGATGACAAAGCGATGGTTGACTCGCCCGTATGTATACTTACTGAAAATAGTATGAATGTATAGACTTAATTAATTACGATACCCGTAATTTACTTTATAGAAAGAAATAATATTTATTTGGGTTTGGCATGTAAAGTTGATTTTAAAATACAGTATAGAGCATAAATATGTTTTGGTTATATCATAGCATGCAAATCTTAGGTTACATTACAAAATGTTTCCCGTCGGTAAATTCTTTTATGCTGTAAAAATTACTAACCATTTATAACGGAGACTTTTAAGTTTCAGTTTATTAGCGTGAAATTTTGCTACCTTAAGTAGGTACGTAGAGATCGTCTAATGGATGGCTGGTAACTTAATTCAATAAGCGTTCTGAGTTTTAGTTTTATTAAAGGAAACTGACTAACTAAATTAGAGGTTTTTTTTAATATTTAAAAGACATGAGGGCTCTAATTTAATATATGTCTTTAATGTGACTGTAATTATTGATGAGATGTACCTACAGACGCCAGCACATCAAGCTACTACAATCTGTCAAATTTCTTTAATAGATTTTCTACTTTATCGCTGAAGCATTAAGGTTCAAGGTAGATTGGGAAAATTTGACAGTTTCGGGTAGCTTGACCTGCTGGCGTCTGTACCTATAATACTATACAATACTAAAAAAGTATCTGAATTGGTTTATATCATGTCATATTGAGGTTGGCTAATCCAAATCCAAACTAATATTATAAATGCGAAAGTAACTCTGTCTGTCTGTCTGTCTGTCTTTGCTTCACGCCTAAACTACTGAACCGATTTGTGTGAAATTCGGTATAGACATAGTTTGGAACTTGAGAATGGACATAGGATAGTTTTTATTACAAAAAATAAAATTTATTCCGGACATACAGCGCCATCTATTGGTCAAGAGTCGGTGTCATCTATTGGTGAAGTCACTATTCCACGCGAACGAAGTCGCGGGCAAAAGCTAGTAATAAATATCTGTAAGCACTTCGTTTTGCTATCACGTCTAGAAGCGGAGAAAAGCAAAAGTTTCTTAAGCTTACTAGGCAAAAATGAAAGAGGACGGTATTCGTAAGTCCGGACATAAAAAAACTGATTGAACTACCCTTTACCATATTGAAAAACAAGCATGGAACGCTTTTATTATCATATCACTTTCGTTGATTTTCGCGAAAGAATAAAACTGTGCTTACTGATACCATAAAATGGAATGCAATATGTTGTGCGTGTTAAGAGTAAGGTCCAGATAAATGATACGCGAAACAGTTTTATACTGAAATTGTTAATATATTTAATAAAGGTTAAATACAACTCTGATTGCTCATTATAGTATGTGTGTACACACGGCTACACGCCAAGCTATACAAAACCAGTTTGTCTTGGCCTCACTTTGAACAATATTTTCTCACAATGAACGGTCAGCCAATACTGGTTTTGCATAGCTTGATGCGTAGCCGTGTGTACGTGCCAGGGCGATGGTATGTAAGCGACTGGCGAGTATAGCGCTCGAGTTCCTTTACAATATCAATAATGCTATTCAACAATCGCGTCGCTAAGGTCGCTACAAATATATCATTAAAGTTGCATTTCCTTCACATTTGGACTTTTTCCCCGAGAATATGGGTTCAGTTAGCGATCAACATGGGGGACGCTTTCATCAAGATGTAGCTGCAATTGAAAACCGTTTCCAAGGAAGATGGGAGCCTGCTATGCTCGCAGATTACTGTTGGAGTGTTATCAGAGATACTCCTGGGTCTCAATTCAAGAGGAAAGCCAGCTGTACCAATAAAATTTCGTGTTTTCAAAAAAGGTCGATAAAAGTTAAGTGATAAAGTAAGTGTGATTTTAAAGAAAATAGTAATTTTTACTTGCCTTTTTTATCTTGAAACTGAGATTTGATGGATACACTTCATTTACGGATTTTTATTAAGTCAATAAGTAGCAAGGAATGAACTAAAATAGCAGATAATAAAATAAAAAGTTTGAGTTCAGTAGTGTAACTATCACAAATCTAGGGGCACGGGAGTGCCCCCGCCAAGACGAGCCAAGCGAAGCACAAGGGCACTACCTACCTTTTCTCGAAGCACTTCGTCGTATTTTTGAACCTTCATAACTTGGGTTTGGATTATACCAGATAAACAAAATTTTGGAGATATGATGTCAGTGGTTGACTTATTAAACCTATAAAGTTTCAATTGCATAGCTTTATTGCATAGCTTAAACTTTAAATTTTATTGATATCTAAAATACCCCGATTTCGTCACTGACTCACTGATGATCATCAATATTCTTAAGGTCTTCCTAAAGTCCTAGAAAGCTGTAATTTGGTATTTAAGCTAGTAATAGTACACAAACAACAAAAAAATCTTAAAACTTGAAACTTTTACCCCCCCTCCCCCCCCCCCCCCCAACCCCTTAAACTAGGGGGTGAAAGTTTCAAGTTTTAAGATTTTTTTGTTGTTTGTGTACTATTACTAGCTTAGTCAAAATATATGGTTAGGCCGTTTCGTTACTACAAGAACCATTGTATAATAGTAAGTATGAGAGTTTTTCACCTTACGCTCATGTGAATGTAGCGAAATGGCCAAGCCACATATTCTGACTAAGGTGTAGAGTTTGCGAAGTTAGGCCTTGTAGAGTTAGGGCGTGTAGAGTTAGAAGCTTGGCTCTAAATGAGATCTGATTAACATGAAATATTTTTGTGGGTATTGATAACTGCAGACACAAAATATTTTTCAGCAAAAATATACCCAATAACCTAACAAACTACTAACAGAAACATACCAGAGGTAGCAAGGTGGGCTGATTACTCACACAAAATCCATGTATGACACATCAGGTAATCCGTCGGGCCACGACAGCAGGCATGCAGTTTTGAGGGTGCCTTTTGACCTGCCACAAACAAAACCACACGTTAATTAAAATTTTGCACGGCTAAGCTACAAGCTTTTGACAAAGGAGTTTTGAAATTTCTAACACCACAAAGTCGCTAAAATAATAAAACATAGTTCTATTCAGTTTTTAAAATGTTTATTAATAAACTCAAATATTTGATCAAAATCGGAACAGAAGAAAAACTCTAAGAAATGCTAAAAGGCAGTTTTTCGAATCATTTTGTGTTAATTTTACCTACACATAGACCATGTCATTGTAAATGTACCCAGTGTTCTAATCATAGCATAGTCAGCCTATGATATAATAATAAGTGTGTAAAAGGGCAGTTACAGTGCGGTCTCAGACAGGCCGCGTTTTAATATGCGTGTCCCACAATCGTTTCCGAGAATTTGAAAAAAAAATACCTACTTATTTTTATATTGATTCATGTCGAGAATCAGTAGCATAGTGTTACCTCCTTGAATTTGACGAGGTTGCAAAACAACACCTTGTATATTATAACCAGCTGGACCCCACGGTTTCACCCGCATAAGTTTCGATCCCGTGGGAATATCGGGATAAAAAGTATCCTATATGTTAATAATGGTTATAAACCATCCGTTTGCCAAATTTCATCCAAATCCGTTCAGTAGTTTTTGCGTGAAAGAGTAACAAACATCCATCCATCCATCCATACAAACTTTCACATTTATAATATTAGTAGGATTATCAACAAAATGTGTATTTTAATGAGTTACATTTCCATTTTGTTTTTTGTTTACGATACTTGAAATCCAAACTGCTCTCCATTTTGAATTAATCGTTGCCAATTTGACAAATTACAGCGTACTGAATTTCTGATTGAAACAAAGTGAAAACCGAACATTGTAAAATGCGATGGAATTTAAAATTGCTGTAACTGGCCGGGTTGCTGTATTAATCCCGTGAAATGTATTCTCCTAAATTGAGGAATATTTTTCCAAATATGAAATAAATAATGAAAAAAAATTACTATCGCAAAATTTAAGTTATAAAACAATCAACTGTCTACCACGGTCTATTACGGTTTTTTTTTTATTGAAATGAGATACAACCCGCTAATAGTCAGACAGACGGACGGACGGACCGAGGGGGCTTAGTTATAGGGTCCCGTACCCAAAGGGTGCCAACGGAACCCTAAAACCAACACTAGCTCAAGAGTCTACTGGCTGTTAATAATTCAATCATTCAATGATAGTAGGTTACGCGCACTGAACAAATTGTTAGCAATCGCAAATTTCAAATGTCAAACAAGTGAGGGTAGTAAATTAATCCTTGGGTAATTAATGACTTGGGAGCACGAGATTACCAACTTAGGATTTGCTGACGTCATTGAGAGTAGCGTTTTCAGGACAATGTATTTTATCAGAAATAAGGGTTATTTATGACGCTGAGTATTCTATTATCCTCTGTCTAGATGTAGGGTCAGAGTATAAAGTTATTGTTTTATTACTAACTAGCTTCTGCCCGCGACTTCGGCCGCATGAAATTTCTTGTTCCTCCGGCCCACCTCGTCGAATCGCATCAACTGCCCGTGCTATCACTGTGTTTTCACATAGCGTTCTTTCGGACTTTTTAGCTTTTGGCTCGGCTTCTAAGGGTTACAGCATGATGTAAAAAACCTCAAGAATTGAGCTATCAAATGCAAAAAGAATTTTTCAAACCCGCCACGTCTTTTCAGCGATTAGCGCGTTCAAACAAACAAACAAACTTTTCAGCTTAATTATTAATATGTAGGATCAGGAGTGCCGAGCGGTATATATCGTCAGGGTTTGGAGTTCCCATGTTATTGGGATAAACAAGACGGTCTAAACAGTTACAGGGAACTGTAATAAAAAATACAGTACACAAAAACTACACTATACCTACAAAAGACACAATAATGGGTAAATATCAAAAACAGTTAATCGAACAAACCCAATAGGGTCACAGTTCGTATAGCGGCCAAGCCACCCAATACAAAGTGTATCTACTCGCTATTTAGCAAGCCATCACAGCTATGTTAATATACAGCAGCGCTGTACCAGGTAAACCGACAGTTTTGTCGGGAGCAGGTGCTCTGTTTTGAATCGAATCCGAAGACCGACTGACGAGCAAAACGAGTGCACGCTCTTTTATAGGATGATCGACAACTCTGTCCAATGACGCACGTCAAGTGTTTACTTGATACAAAACACTAAAATACGCTAAATCTAATAAGACTTACATTATAAAGTAATCAAATAATACAAGAATAATTGTCATAAATAAACAATGGTGATTTCACAAAGTAAATCATTTTAAAAACAAAGTAACATGTCATCCGTTGTTTTGAATAAAACCAACGGGTACAATTTATCGAAATAAGTTGCCAAATAGCAATTATAATGCGGCGTACACCGACTACTCAATAAATTATGTTTCGATTTATAAGACAATAATGATAGTAAAAATCACTTAAATTGATAATAAACACAAATCATAACAAATTCAGTTGACTACCCACAATTTTAATTTGACAACCATCTCCGTATTATTAGTACCTACAATTCTTTATTTTTATTACCACACTCCCGGGAAATTGCGTTACTAGATTTTATAGCCAGTTACGATAACACCACTTAAATGCTTAATTACTAATACGAACATTAATTAGTGGAAAAATATTCTTTGTAAAAACATACCTATATTCCTTGGTGGTTGAGTATAATAAGCAGGGTATCGCTAGCAGCATGCCACTGATCCATATGCAAGCGATCATGACGAGGGAACAAGTCTTCGACATCCTCGGCCGCATTGGTCGCACGATGGCTTGGTACCTAAACAAAAGAAAATATAATTTTATTGGCATTTATTTGATTCATTATCGTTTTAGAGCAGTGTAGTGAGTTGTAGGTCGTGAGTTCGGCAGGCACTTTACCTTGTGCATTTAATTTCATTACCACTGCTCTCAAAACGGTGAAGGAAAACATCGTGAGGAAACCGGCATATCCTAAGACCAAGAAATTCGAAGACGTGACATCCACCGACCTGCACTGGGCTCTCGTGGTGGATTATGGTCCAGTCTCTCTCACAGAGAGTAGGCCTGTGTTCGAGCAGTGAGAACATATTAAAGGCTGATTATGGATTTTCTTATTGTTGTGTTACTACAGGGTTTACCAGAGAACAATGGGACGCCTTGGCGGCCGCTGCTTGTGAAGGTATAGTGAATACTTTTCATACAAAAAAAGAGTGTCTATAGTTGTCACTGTTACTCATAGAAACTCACGGCCCCTGGTAATTTTGGCAATGCCTGTGATAACCGAAACTTGCGCTCAGTGCTATTGCGCGAGCACAAATATTATTGTGATGAGTCCTGGAATGGAGACCGCGTATCGACAAGCGTAGCGTAGGACCCCCAGCTACATGGACACACGACCTTGAGAAAGTGGCTGGGATAGACAGGATGCGGAAGGCGGATAACAGGGTGTTGTGGCGCACCCTGGGTGAGGCCTATGTACAGCAGTAGACTGCGATAGGCTGAGTTGATTGATTGATTGAAATATTATTAGTAAAGGCGTCTCTAGTCGCTGCTGTCAATTCTGTGCTCTGATGGATATACGAACGATGTGAGCAAATACGAATGCTGAGCACGGAGACCTGAGATCGCTTTTCGGGTGAGACAAAGTGTTATTGGATTTTTTCATCACGAATTTCTCTGAAGTATCCTGTAAGTCAAACATCATTTTTCTAAATGAAATGCTAAAGCCGATTTAGTCTGAGAAAAATATCCTTAATAAAACACAGCCGTGACATTCAATAGACGTATTTGCTTTGTTAAACGCTGAATTAAACAAAACAAATAAGCTATCGACAAATATTTCGATAAATAATATTCCGGAGAATAAGGTTTTAGAGTCTGGATTGTGTGTACGTGAATAGGTACCTACTTTATATTGAAATCGTGTCTCTAAATCGTATTGTCCTAGAAGCAATTCGCAATACCTGAACAATCCATCGGCTCAAGGTAAATCATGTAAGAAATGAATTGTTGTCCATCAGCAAAGATTTAAATCTTTGTCTATCTGTACTTTTACTTGTAATCTAGTAGCTTAGCTTTTGGTCTACATACACACATTAAACATCATTATATTTTCAGTTAATAATTTCAAATTTACAGCGGGGCCTGCATTTTATTAAGCCAGGCTGCCAGGCCTTGGTATCCCACATTTACACAACACCAAGTATTGTAATCACCTTGGATGCTGCCGCCGGCTGTAATCAAATTCTGTATAGTGAAGGACTTTTACAAACGGAATTTTCAATCTGATTAAACAGTGAAGTGAAATTGCTACCTTGTTTCGAACAGAAAAAAAATGCACAATTTTATTATTTGGATCTTTCGATTTCGTCGCATTCGATTTGCGTTCACGTTTGGTGTTTTCGTGTTTCTTTACGCAATGTTAGTAACTTATTATGTGGAAATTGATACTATTATCGAACGCGATGACAAAATGTTTGTAAAAACTGAAGTTGACGACATATCGTGTTATTATAAGAATGACGGAGACGTGTTACCATCAGCTCAAGACCCAAGCTTTTCTCCTAAAAATAAATCGATATTCTTCATTGACTCTACGTGTAAAGGAAAACTGACGATGATGCAAGCATGTGTTGCAGAGTCTGCAGCAATATCTAATCCGCAGTGGCACGTATACGTACTTCTCAGCTTTCCTATTGCAGATTCACTAAGTAAGAAAAACCTTGCACAACTTCTGACGTATCCTAACGTTAATGTTGCAAGGATACACATCGCTCAATATGCGAAAGGCACTGCAGTGGAATCAATACTAGTGAATGATATAAAAAAAAGCAAACACCCGATACAAGACACATCAAATATACTAAAAATAGTTACTCTACACAAGTGGGGTGGTATATTTGTGGACAGTGATATGATAGTTATTAAATCATTTGAAGATCTACCAAAGAATTTTGTTGTAGAAGAAGCTAATAGAGTATCATCCGGAATATTATCTTTTGCAAAAGATGATGTTGGCAGAAATATTACCAGTGAAATATTGAAGTACGTTTTGTTTCATTAAATCAGAGCAAATAGTAATGATTGTGTAGGTGAACATATACTTTTTGTTGACAGACAACTTGCGATGACCTACGACCCTAAATCAAAGCATTTTAACCGCCTAGAGGCTATATTAAATTCTGTATTGAAAAGAATCTGTCCGAATGCATTGACATCGAAATCTGGAGAATGTAATGGTAAGGGTTCTTTTATAGTTTTGTTATCGCGTTTTATTTCCTTTATCTTGAAACCTGTAACTCATAAAACGTCGTTACTGGTATTTTAGTATGTATTATTGCTAATGTTTTTTTTTTTATTTAAAAACCTCTCAATTAAATTGTACTACTTGATCAATCTTATGTGAAAACTATGCTGTGCCCGCGGTTTCACTCACGTGCCTATTATACTGGCATTATAAATTAATAGAAGAGTCATAATATATTCGTCAGGAAATTAACCACGACAACATCTCATGATTTTTAATTTGAACTAAGTTAGTACATCTTTGGTTTAACTGTATGAATTAACAAAAATAGTTGATCCCTCCAGAATTAATAAAGAATTTTGATTATGTACTTATTTGTGTAAATATTTTAGGGCCAAAACTTTTCTCAGAAGATTTATTCTACCCAACACGGATTCCTGGACCTGCGCCTTACCTTGACGAACCTGGTGTAGAAGTAAATCAACATGAGATTCCTTACACTTATCCCCTGAGAAGCATGGATTTCAGTAGCTACCAAATTGGTGAACAGTGGCCATCTGAACAATTAGCAAGAATATTCTGCCCAAGACTTTTTGAATTAAAAGTTAGTTTAAGATAAATTGGACGTAGTTACACGATAAGGACCCAATCCACAAAACTACCAAAATTGAGTTAACTATACCAAAGAGACCGTAAAGGTCGATATTTTCGGTCAGCAAAAAGATCCCAGTGAAATACGAACACATGACATTGTCATAAACACGAGGTACCAGTCCACATGTATGGCGGGCGTTTATTATGAATCTACTGAAAAAATCCAATCCTCATGGATCATTAGTGAGAAACAGTTCACATGTATGGCGGGCGTTTATTATGAATCCACTGAAAAAATCCAATCCTCATGGATCATTAGTGAGAAACAATATTTATTGGTAATAGTATTAAATAAGTAATCTTAAAAGAGATCCAATTCACTTGGATCCTTTCTGATAATTATTGTTACTTCAAAAACCGATACTAAAAAACGATACTAAAAATGATAGGTTAATGCAATAAATTGTATTTAATAGACAATGTAATACTCCTTAAATGAAAGTAAAAAAAATATGAGTCACCATACATTTTATTAACACAAAATTACATAAAGAAAAAAACTGCTGATCTCTCCTTAAAACAAAAATAGGAAACATGAAATTTTTGAACTTTATTACGATTTTCTTGAATTTTAATACTTCGTATTGCCTCCTCGGGCTTCCATTACTGCGTTTACGCGGTTTGGCATGCTGTACACCAAGTTCCTTATACGATTTTGGGGAATATTCTCCCATTCCTCTGTGAGAGCAATTTTGAGCTCACGAAGCGTGATTGGGGGAGGGTTTCGTTGTTTTACGCATCTGCCTAGCTCGTCCCAAGCATGCTCGATCGGGTTGATATCCGGGCTGCGCGCTGGCCACTCCATACGAGTAATGTTCATCTCTTGAAGGTAGTCATTCACAATCCTACCTGTATGAGGTCGGGCATTGTCATGCATAAATATAGCATCCTCACCTAAATTGACCATAAATGGACCAACGTGATCATTGAGGATTTCTTCCACATATCTTACGCTAGTTAAAGAGCCGTTTTCTATGATCACCAGCTCTGTGCGACTTTCAGAAGAAATTTCGGCCCACACAAGTACAGACCCACCACCGTAGGCTACTTTTTCTTCGATGCATGCTTGCTTGAATCTTTCCCCTGGTCTTCGATACACTCTGTGTCTTCCATCGTGCTTGTAGAGCATAAATTTTGATTCGTCGGAGAACATAACTTTTGACTAATCTTCAATACTCCAATTTACGTGGCTCTGGGCATATCTTAGTCTTGAAATACGATGCCCACGCTCCAGTTTAGGGCCGTTTGCAGGTCTAAGGGGTTTTAAGTTGGATTCAGCAAGCCGACGTCTTACTGTCCATGCACTTGGGTTACTTCCTCCGAGGCGTCGAAACTGATTTGTGAGTTCAGTTCCTGTGAGAAAGCGATTTCGAAGCATGGTGTTCACCAAGTATCGGTCTTCTCGTGCTGTGGTACACCTGGTTCTGCCCGTTCCTGGTCTGCGTAGGTTAGAACCAGTTTCTTCGTAACGTCGGAGAACTCTTTGTACTGTTGACAGCGACACACCGACAGTCCTGGCTGTATCGCGCTGACTCCGGCCGGTTTCCAGCATTGTAAGTATTCTGGTGCATTCTTCAGGCGTAAGCGACATAATTTCAGCTTGAATAATGAATATAGAGCACTATCAACATGGTTTATGTACCCACATAAATGACAGATTACAAACAAAAGCAAAACCAAATGCTGTAATTTCGTAGTTCCATCTTCGAAAGTGGCCCTTTTTCAAATTTGATTTTTTTATGATATAACTTTACAATAACTAAGAAGTTTTAATACCTTCATTTAAGGAGTATTACATTGTCTATTAAATACAATTTATTGCATTAACCTAGCATTTTTAGTTTCCGAGATTTTTAGGATTCTTCAAGTGACCCGGATTCATTGCTCTCGAGTGTATTAGTAGTTTTATTTATTTTTCAAGATTTAGTTAACAGTTCATGACGTGGTTCCTTATTGCGAAACATCATTTTATGCTGGTTTTATTGAGAATACAATTTATCAAAAAGGATCCAAACCCATATATTATTTTCTTGAATAATATTTGAAATATCAAATTAAACTTAGTAAATTTGATTTAAAGTTAAAATATAAATAGTTTTCCTTATAATTTCAATAAAACCAACAAATTTACAGCACTGCACCATAGAAGAATTCCGATGCAAACTTTAAAATTCAATATCTCAAAACTAGCTTAATGTGGATTGGATCCTTATCGTGTAACTACGTCCAATTAAAAGTGATATTAAATTTTATCGGAATTGGATTTTAAGATCTGAAAAAATAATATTATTAAAAATGATTAATTTAGGCCCACTTACACCACACATCACTAAACGCATTTAACGCTAGACATATTTAAAACATCATTTAAGTTTCCGTCATCTTAAAACTATTGACAGAAGTAGAACGATGTTTCAAATGACAAGCTATACCTAATTTTGTCACAACTATATTTTATTAGTGTCTGACAATTTGTTTTATCAGAAACTAATTAAATATTTAGATTTTTAATAGTTTTAGTTAGGTTAGGATATTATGTTTTTTTGTTTTAATAGTTTATTTAGTATTAGAAGTTTATTTATGTAGTATAATATATGACAAAAAAAAATTTCTTTGTTAACGTTTTCAAAATCATTTTTATTTCGTAATGCCCAATTTTTTAAGATTTCTGAATTCAAAAGAAATAAAAACACAAATCACCTTTAGCAAATAAGTTTGGTATCAAATAGGATTGCTTTGATGAAACGGTTGGTAGGTACTGAAAAAGACTTAGGAATCTTCAAACAAATGTCATTAAAAAACAATTTTCCACTGTTACTGTCTTTATGATGCATCCATAACCTGCTATAGAGCTTGGGGCTATAGGGCTTGGTACAGTGGACCACACATTGGTGGTAGCACTTTGACCTTGAGATGGCCTAGCCCACGTTCGCACGGACGTTAAAATATCGCAGCGGGATTTTATCACGCACTGGATTTTCAACTGTCGGTGTTGAGCCCAGCATTGAGAATCCAACAGAGCGAGCGCGAGCGCGAAAAAAAACACACTGTTCAATTTTCAACGGCGCTAAGCAGTTTGTTAAAAATCCAGAGCGCGAAAATCAATCTTAAAATTTTTGACTCATAACTTCAAAAGGGTGCATCCTACGGAAAAGTCATCCAATTAATTTTTAATGTATACACAATTTGCTACAATGAGCGCAGCCATAGTTCTGTAAGTCCAATAGAACCCGACATATAGTACTTTAAACATGGGCACTATATGGTGGGGAAACACACAACCTCCACGTCCTGTGATACGGGATATTTGTCGGATCTGCTGTCAACGCCAGAGTTCACCTCGCCTACCATGTCGCTTACGCTTTATATAAATTTTGACCCAGTCTAAGCAGAAAGTATAAGCAAACCTACTATCCCAAATAAAATATTTAGCAAAAAGTAAGAGGGAGCAAATTCGTTCGAACGTTTTTTCAGATTCAGCTTAAGTCAACACTATTCGTAGACTTACACCGCTAGCAACAAAGAAAATGTGGGCAAATAAGAAGCGAAATGTATCAAGAAATTACACATTTGTAGATAAAAAAGTAGACTTGTAAAAATGAAGGTAAAGAATACTCGTACAATTTCTTACAGGCATTTATGCGAAATCTCTGCTGTTGAGAGGCCGCAAAATAAATTCTCAGCTTATAGCAAACGTAGACATTTTTACGTCACATAATTCAGGATTCAAGTTAAACTTATGACCATTTTTGGATAGCCGTTTGACCCTATTAGACGGATGAAATATTACTAACACTAAACCGTACGATAAGTGGATGAACTATGTGGCCGGTACAAAATACGGGTAACCTGGATCGAATAAAATGTCCTCAGGTGTCCGTGGATAGAAAAGTATTCAACTAGCTATCACCTTATTTTTCATGATTTCTATTTGCATATTTTATAAAAAAATTAAAAGAATAATAAATTAATTTACTAAAAACGACGACATGATCGCCCAAAAGGCGGTAAAAGCATGTTATTTATCCACGTTTAGTTTTATTTAGACTAGAAGCTGACCATGATCTACTTGAAAAAAGGCTAGCCAGCAGAGTAATTACGTAATACACTAATAGTAGCAATGGCTTTTATTTTGACAGTTCAACAAACATTGCGTCGTATACGTTGTTGCACGGACAAATTTTTCGAACGTATGAAGCAACGGATTAGCAAAATCCTTCTAAGTGATTCAGGTTGCCATTGATAGTGTGTTACGATTACAATCACGATTTCTCTGTTATAACCAGTTCGATGGATAAGCTTGGGGTTTAAAAGACACAGTATACCTAATTTATTTGTAAAAACATGAGTTTGCAGCACAAATTGTAATTTGTAAGGTAAGTGAAATACTAGTTGTTCATTGATAGTTTCACGTGTAAGTAATCAAAAAAACAAAATAAAACATTAAATGATGTGTTTGTTTTAAGTACCATCCGAGGACGTGCGTATGAATACACAAGGCACGACCGAGGACCTTTTCAAAGCGAGGACCTTTTCGAGGGTCCTCGGTTTGACTTGACCAAAGATTCGTATTCTGCAAGCGATTTTGAGTCTTTCTATATACTTATCACGAAAAAGTTGTCTGAACCTCGGTTTGATCAAAAATATTCATATGCATACATAGACATTGTGTATCCACCAGATGGTGCCACTCTCGACTCATACACAGGCTCTTTACACTCATTTCACGTTTGTTGTATTATCCGAGGACCTATGTGTTAACTTTAACACAAAAGTCCTCGGTTAGGTAGCTTTTCCACACAATGTGTATTTAAGACCTCGGTTTGCTAGATTTTCCGAACAGTGTGTATTCTAGTCCTCGTTTCGACAATTTTCCTTGTGTGTAGAAGACGAGTTATGTGCTATCATTTAAATAAAATTATGAAGGAGAAAAGCGAAGGTAGACTGAAACAAATCGTTAGCTACTAGGTGCACGAGGAATAATCAGGCTTCTTCTGCAGTATGTGCTAAGTACCTAGGCCTGCTTAGATTATACAACATTATGATTTGCACCATAAAATATTATATTGGCAGGAGCTGAATACGTGTGCTCTTCGTGGTTTCTATTTGCGGACACTTTATTAAACAAAAACAGCCACCTCAATAGTATAAAGTGATGGGAATGTTAATAATTTTAGGGACTTAAATACGTACGCAGCTATCTGTTACTATTAAATTGCACACATACAGCGTTAGGTTAAAAAGTACATACGCATCTACACTAAATTTTTTGTTCAAGCCAGCGTATAATGATTATTAACGTTTCATTTATGTCATGTTCGTATATTTTTTTGTAAATACATTCAATTAAGGCACTACTATCGTCAGCGAATAAGACCATTTGATGTTCAATGTGGCGAGGTAAATCATTAATATATAGCAAAAATAGTAAAGGGCCCAGGACACTGCCCTGTGGTGCGCCATGCCAATATAAGTCTGTGGCTATACCTAATAATTCTTGCCTTAGATAAATATTTTTCTTCGTGCTTACTTTTTGGACATATTCTAGATATTTCTGTGTGCTGCTTACGATTGTTAAGGTATGATTTTAAGAGATTAAGTACATTTCCTCTGATGCCTATGATGTCTAGCTTTTTTGTAATAATTTCATGATTAACACAATCCAATGCCCTCGTCATGACCGTGAAAATTGCGCAAACTGGTACTTTTTTTATCCACATTTTGCAATATGACATTTATTAAATCGTAAACCGCTGTATTTATACCCTTATTTTTTTCTGAAACCCTTTTGTTCCGCACTTAAAATATTATATTTGGATAGGAAATTATTAACAGAGTTATAAATCATTTTATCTATAACCTTAGAAAAAATGGGTATTAAAGCAATTGGTCTATAATTTGCTAGATCTTCTTTAAAAAAATTCTAAAGTGGCTTCATTATAATTGTTTTTAAACTATCCAGAAATACTCCAGTACTGATACATAAGTTAAGACACAGATGCAAGGCGATGTCGCCTGGTACGAATTTTACAGCCTTTGTTCATGTACCATCATATTCAGTGCTACTTTTATTTTTTAATGATTGTATCGCTCTCATAATATCTTGCGGTAATACTGGATGCATTAACATTTAGTTAGGGTTACTTGTCAAATTCGTAGTGTCCGGTGGTTTCGTCATGTTATTTTATGTCTGTTTAATAAAATAGTTATTAAAAGCGTTTGCAACGTCTGTCGGATTAGTAATGGTACTATTTTGAACTTTATATGAAACAAATTATTTAACAAACTTTTACCAACGATCTACTTATAGAAATAATCATCAAGTTGACTTCAGTTGTCTTTTCTTTAACCCGGCTTATGTGAAAGAAACGAAATACCTAATAACTTGATATTGTATTGAATACCTATCATGAAACTGAAGTTTCCGAATTCTGATTTATCTACTCCTTTAAAACCTGAATTCTAGTTTTAATTTATTTTTGTAAGCTATATTGAAGACGATGCTACCAACTATTGAGGAGTTCCCCCATAAAGAAACGACCCTGGCTGCAGCATCAGCACAAACTGGTAATTATTTTAGTTTTACAACTTAAACCTAACGCGTATGCTAAATTGAAGACGCTGCTATCAACTGTTGAGGAGTTCTCTCATGAAGAAATGACCCTGACTGCAGCATCAGCACAAACTGGTAATTATTTTGGTGTTACTAGATAAACTTGAGGAGTTCCTTTATGAAGAAACAACCTTGGCTGCAGCATCAGCACAAACTGGTAATTATTTTAGTTTTACTACATAAACCTAACGCGTATGCCAATTTTGAAGACGATGCTATCAAGTGCTGAGGAGTACCGTCATGTAGAGACGACACTGACTGCAGCATTTGATACTATAATAATATACTCATTTTAAAGTTGTTTATACATATAAAATTATAAACTTACCTTTCCTTCACAGTGATTATACCCATCTTATTCGCGGTCCGCATCAACGACAAACGTAAAGACATCGACTTGTCCTCGCTTGGTACTTCATTTTAGAAAAAGTGTGTAAGAAATAAATCGGAACATTCTACTAACATTTATATAATTATTACCTTACACGTAAAATGTTTTAGGTAGGTAGATTTTCCAGGTCCTCGGTTTGTACAAGTTCTACGCGGAAAACTGTCCTCGGTTTAGTGATATAAAGTCTAACACAACGTCCGCACTTTGTACACGCTATAAGAAATATTGTGTAAAAATACGTCCTCGGAAGGGCATCGCAGGGCATACGTCAGAGGTCCTCGGTTGGCTTACACAAAGTCCTCGTATGTGCATCGCTGGTCACATTTAGCAGTGTATTTCAGGTCCTCGGTATGATAGCCGAAATTCATACAGAAAAATGTTGAGATAGCATTATCCCAATAAGCTCATCACTATAGATTTTTTCACCTGTCTCTTTCTATCTTACTCTAAAAGGCCAACGAGGTATTTAAACCAGTTTTTTGGAGGGTCCTCGGTTCGTTCTAGGAATAACAAGGTCCTCGTAAGGGTGTCTGTACAAACAGGGGTGTGTGTGTGTATGTGATGTGTGTTCGTGTGAATGATGTGATGGGGTGTGTGTGTGTAATGTGATGTGATGAGGGGGTGTGTGCAAGTGTGGTGTGATGTGTATGTAATGTATTGTATTTATTAATTTACACGTGAAACTATCCACGAATAACTATGTTTGCGCAACTAGTTTCGTAATTCGGTTATTTTACTTTTAACTAGTACCGTTCCTTTCAATGTAGGTAGATTTTCACAGTTAAAAATTGTATCTCCAATTAAAAGTTACTTTTCCAGTATTGCAAAGACTAGTCAAAAAAATTGGTATCTATCAGTCTTATGAATTACACTTTGACATTTTGATTGGACATTCCTTTGATAACTGAGTGTCTATGCGTTATGAATTTCTCACTGATTGATTTGATCAAATTCATGGCTCAGAATTCAATTGATTCTTTTGAGAGAATGTGATTCATGTCTTTAATATCATAATTCATTAGAGAATGGCATGTATTTAATCAAACGTGGTAATAATTTTAATTTTGTGCACCAAAAAAATTATTGAACACTCTAATAAAACCATTGCGCCTCTTTTTGTGAACATCAATTTATTTCAATTTTGGGGTTCTAAAAAAATATTAACTGCGACCAACTTGCCGTAGCAACGCTCACTTAATTAGCTCGCTCGGCTCGTGCGTTGTTGCTCATAGTTCTAATCTAACCTTACCCCGTTTAGTCGGGGTACCCCAGCTTAGTTACTTTGACTAACTGTGAGAAGGGCCAGAAAAACAAAAATAGGCTCAATTATTTGAAAACTGTGCATCATTAAAAACGCGAAAGTATTTAGTTCATTTATTTGTTCTTCACTAGAAGTTCAAAAAGTATTAAGAGGATAATATTATTATGTTAAAATATTTCCTTTCCTATACACTGTTAAATTTTGATCGTTTTAATCCTTAAAAAGGGTCATTTTACACATCATTATGAACAAGTTAAACAAGTTAATAAATGATTTGAATTTGAAGTTTTACTACGGGACCAACCCTGAAATCGTGAAAAAAAAGTCAGTCGATCCATAGATATATGGACGCACTCGACATAATGTATGGATCAACTGATTTTTTTTTAAATATTTTTTATCACTAAACTCGTAGATCTTTGACCTTGATCTTTCAGACTGGATGCGAAATGCGGAGGACAGGGTGTTGAGCCTGGGAGAGTCGTATGTCCAGCATTGGACTGCGATAGGCTGAGTTGATTGATTGATAGATCTTTGATTGTAAATACGAGTAGTCAGATGCCCGAAAGTGTGACAACCAGTCTTACCAGAGAGTATTGTGTTACCCAATGGGTTGTGAAGGCAGAGATAGGCAGTCGCTACATGCACTCATGTACCTCAACACAGTTCACACACCCACACCGCCCAGTAGTGATCGACCGTCATAGATTTACTTATACGAGGTGTCTATGGGTCAATTTAGCTTTTTAATCTTTGTTGGAACGAAGTTACTTATCGCGTGTTGCGAAAGGGGGCTAGACGGAAAAAATTAAGACCAAAAGTTGGAACGACACTTTTTGCTGTAGTTGTAAGCCGCGCAGCGTGCGCGTGTTTCTCTGTCTGTCTCTCTCTCTCTCTTTGAACTTCGTTCCATCCGGGTGTCCCCTGACACCTCTCAAGTTTTTTTTTTATGTTTCTCCTTTTTTTGACGTTTTTTTTTTTATTACTTGTATTGTGTCTTTTGCTGCACTGAATAAACGTTTTATCTATCTATCTTGTTAGGAGTTTTCATACTTTGTCGCACTTTGGAGAGCAGACAACGATACAATCCTTTTACAGTTATTTGACTTTTGATTTTGAATCACAGTGATCTTTATTCTGTAGCTATAAGGATACTGTCGGAAGTAATATAACTATAAAAGGTGTGCTAGTATCTCATTCAATCAACTCAGCCTATTGCAGTCCACTGGTGGACATAGGCCTCTCCCAGGCTGCGCTACAACACCCTGTCCTCCATCTTCCGCAGCCATTCTGTCCCAGCGACCTTCTTTAGGTCGTCCGTCCATCTAGCTGGGGAGCGTCCCACAGCGCTTGCCCCATCTCATAATTGGTTATTTGAATATCTATAGCAGTATACTCTGATAGTCAAGAGCCCGAAAATCTGGGAACTGACTGGTAACAGCTGATGAACAGGACGTACTGGAGCAGCCTCAAAAAAAAATAACCCTCTTCACCACCCTTGGTTGACTGGTAGAGAATGCCTAAGGCATTAAGTCCGCCTTTGTACCTTTTTGAGCGTTAAATAAATAAATAAAGATAGGAACCCTAACACATTGCGATTAAAAACAGAGACTTTTAGCTGTGATACCGTAGCATTTTACTTTATGTGAATATTTACTCGAGAACATTTCGTTCAAGTAATAGCCTTAATGAAGTGCTACGAAATCTTTTTCAGAATTTCATCATCATAAATTTTATACAGCGCGGGCACTTAGCCCTTTTTCTTCTCTTTTTTGCACTTAGCCCTTTAGCCCTTAGCTATAAAAGCCTTTATAGGGGAAAATTCTCGAACAGTCTTTGAACGAAACTTGAGACGGTAAATTCGTAGTGTGTCAATATGCCTGTAGGTAGGGTAGGCGTGTGTAGTTAATGAATGTACGAAGATGTACGAAGGTATGAAGAAAAGTTCGAAGTACACAAGAAGAAGTAAGAAAGTTTATTGCACAGACACAGGTTACAGTCACACACACAAGAGTTACACTAAGAAGAAGGAGTAGTAGAAATAGAATAGATAGCACGAAGTTAAGCAGAAATACAGTCAATATTAATCGCGGCGAAGATAGCTTCGCCGCGATTAATATTGACTGTATTTCTGCTGTATGCTGATTTTGAAATTGACCACGGTCGCGATAAGATCTTGCGAACTTACTAGCGAGGCGGTCCACACGTCGGACCGCGCTTGTGTCACGTCGGGGTCACCAGTTTAGGGGCATAAGGAACAAGGTGTAAAGTTTACTCATCCTCCCTTTTCTATAGAGTATGAGTGAACTTTACACCCTGTTCCCCATACCTCTAAGCTGGTGACCCCGAGTATGAACGTCAGTGCAGCCTTCGTGCAAACACTTCAGCGTGACGTCATCATCATCACTCCCGCAAGCTTCAGCGGCGAGTCACCCAGCCAGCCAGCATCCACGGCTTCAACGGGTATCCTGACCACCAGCATGCAGCGTTCGCGCATACCTGGTCATCACCCTCAGCCTCATCAGCAACCCTGGCACAGCACACTGCACCTTCGGCCGGTCAAAAAGCAGAGCACCCTCTCCTGGTCGACGCAGCAGCCAGCCTCAACCCGGCGCTGTACGACATCCGACGCACTGGAGTATAACGCGGTACTTCGGGGAGTGTGCTCAAGAGCTACATGAGCTCATCCCGCCTTCACCTTTCTACCATCGAGAGTCCAGACGCACTGCGGGATACCACCCCTATTTGGTTAATATACCTTACATACGCACTAAGCGCTTCTCGTAGCGGTATCTACAACGCCACATGCGAACAACGCGTCATACTGACGTCACGCAAATCCTGCATCTCGCAAGCAGAGTTTACCGCGCAATTAGCATAGATACAATTTCCCAACATCAATCACTGGGCAATAGCCCGCCACCCGTCTGGTCAGAGGATCCTCCCTTTTCTATGGAGGATGAGTGAACTTTACACCCTGTTCCTCATGCCACTAAATACCTAAACATTAATTTCCTCGCCAATTAATTTCCTGAACCAATACGCACGCTATGAAACACAGGCAGCGTTATTCCCTATATCAATGAAGTATGTCAGACAAAGTAAAAGTTCTAATTACAAAAACTGACGTTTAACCCGAGTCTTAGTTGCCAATGAACTCGTTTTGTAATGAGACGAAGAGGTCCCAGACTGTTCGGATTTCGAACATTTGCAAACACAATTTCATCAAACATTTAAGGACTGCCAAAACCCTCGAAGGTTCTTTCCTCAATATAAAATATCAGCCTATAACGTTCCCACTGCTGGGACACTGGCCTCCTCTCTGTGAGAGAGAGTGGGCCGTAATCCACCACGCGGGCCCAGTGCAGGTTAGTAGATGTCACATACTTTCCAATTTTTGGTTCTAGGATATGCTGGTTTCACGATGGTTTTGTTCACCGTTTTGAGGACAGTGCGATGAAATAATTTACACAAAGTAAAGCGCCTGACTGGGTTCGAACCTACAATTTGTAAGTCACGGCCGTTACGACTTGGCCACTACTACTCTACACAAGGTGTCGTTTTGCATCCTCGTCAAATTCAAGGAGGTAACTATGCTACTGATACTCGACACGAATCAATAATAAAAAAGTAGGTTTTTTTTTCTAATTTTCGGAAATCGGCATGTGTGGGACACGCATTTTAAAACGCGGCCTGTGTGAGACCGCACTGTAACTGCACATAAAAACGCGACCGCTTATACAATACCATAACGTGATTCTGTTCTTTAAAAGTGGTGTATTCTGAAATAATGTCAAACTTAAATAACTAAAAAAACAAGTATGTATTCATTATTTACCAGAGATCGTAATTTTATTTGATTATTTATGTCTTTCATAACAGCCTCCTGAAATTTGATGAGGATGCAAAACAACAGCTTGTATACTCTACTGCAAATAGTACAAAATGTATATTTTTACTGCAAGTCATAATATTAATTACCTGTCAAACGATATTCCGGTGAGTGTGAACACGCTGGCAGCAACCGTCACGTTCGCTATGAAGTTGCTGAGCTGACAGTAGCGGACGCCAAACACCCAGTCGCTGCAACAAACAACAAATTCGCTTAATATAATATAATGTTCCTACTGCTGCGATACAGGCTTCCTATCTGTGAGAGGGAGTGGGCCGTAATCCACCACGCGGGCCCAGTGCGGATTGATAGATGTCACGTATCTTCGAATGTATGGTTTTAGAACATGCCGGTTTCCTCACGATGTTTTCCTTCATCGTTTTGAGAGCAGAAATTCGCTTAGCTATGTGGAAACGTAGAAAACTGGTCAACATCAACTTGATGAAAATATGACAAAGTGCTATTCAAAGATTAGGGATCTATGTCTCAAAATAAAAAAGGATCACCCTTGTACGGGGTGTCTTGGTTGTTTTAAATCATTGGCAAAAAATGAAAAACAACTAAATACAAAGTTTTTTCATCAAACCCATACGTGTGGGGTATCTATGGATAGGTCTTCAAAAATGATATTGAGGTTTCTAATATCATTTTTTTCTAAACTGAACAGTTTGCGCGAGAGACACTTCCAAAGTGGTAAAATGTGTCTCCCCCGCCTGTAACTTCTAAAATAAGAGAATGATAAAACTAAAAAAAATATGATGTACATTCCCATGTAAACTTCCACCAAAAATAAGTTTGAACGAGATCTAGTAAATAGTTTTTTTTTTAATAAAAATCATAAATCGTAAACCGCAATTTATCTTTCATTCAATCAACTCAACGGAACCCTTCATGGGTGAGTCCGACTGGCACTTGGCCGCTTTTTTTCACTTTGTAGTGGTTTTTCTGAAGTCTCTCGTCGTATTTCCAATAAATGTTTATTTTAATGAGTTATGACTGCATAATACGGTTCAACTTCCTACGATATTTTACAAAAAATGCATGACTTGCACTCTAATTGCGTAACACCCTATCAATCTTAATCTGAATATTTATTAAGGATATTGCTGATTTTTTAAGGGTAGTGGATGTCAGATTGGCAGTCGTTCCATGTAAAATACTGGTATTCAGCTGCATCCGGTTAGACTGGAAGCTGACCCCAACATAGTTGGGAAAAGCCCATGCAGATGATGATTGCTACTCTTTTTGCTACTACTAGGTATATTGCTTCATATGTTCGAAAAATTTGTCTGCTCAACAACAACAACGTAAATAACGCAATGAATGTTGATTAACTGTCACAACTGAAAGCCTTTCCTACAGTTAGTGTGTTACGAAAACACCCCGCTGATGATGACGTCAATGAGCCCCAAAAGTAATTATTGGAAGTCTATAAGCACTGAAACTTATTTCACCCTGACATTAAGTTAGCTTTCATTAAACTTGGGTTAAACTATTTGCTACCACGTGAGGAAACTTTAAAAGCACAACGTTTTAAAATGATTTCGATAAATTGCGTTGGCCCTTTAGGGTTCTATACCCCATATAATTTACACAACGTAAAGTGCCTGCTTAGGCTCGAACCCACGACCTATAAATCGAAAGTCGTAGCCGTTACTACTGCGTCACCACACTGCTCTAATTTTATAGCATGATCAGCCTATAATGTTCCCACTGTTGGGATACAGGCCTCCTCTCCGTGAGAGGGAGTGGGCCATATAATCCACCACGCGGGCCCAGTGCGGGTTGGTAGATGTCTTAATTTCCATGACTATACAAAATATCAACAATAACTGCCGAATTTGTACCGACTAAAACCTCTGCCGACTCAAAAAGAAAGAAAGAAAGAAAAAACGTTTATTTGCGGTAAACATGACGCTAAAAAGAACATAAAAACAAAATAAAGAAAAAAAACAATAAGAAATGGTTGACATGCGTCACATCCACGCAAAACGGCTATCGCTCAGCATTATGCTGCGACCCTATGCAAGACACAGCCGGCGCCGACATATATCATCATCAAAATACCAAGTAGGGGTCACCTGTGGTGTAGGATTCTCCAGTTTGAAGTTTTAATGAAACAAGTTATATGAAATAAATATAACTTTTTAGTAACAACCCCGACCGGTCGTGATATGAAAGACGAGACAGCCGATCAGAAAGGGTCTAGACGATACGTACCTATTCATACATCAATACGTAAAGGACTATAATTATGTAACTGCCAATCATTTTATATGAAACAAGTTGTCTTTCATGTTCCAAAAGAAAAGTTATTGATGAGTTACTATGAGCCTGAATCGATTAGGGAATAATGTACCAGCCGGCAGTATAACTGCCGGTCGATTCTGTAAAAATCTCACCGTGAAAACTAAAGTTAAGTGAGCTTGATGTGAGTTGTCAGTAGTGTCAATCCCTACCTAGCATTATTTGGAATAAGAGCTCACTCCACCCTCACTTCACCTAAGTTTTCGCGGTGATATGCTGCTGCAGCTGCTTGCTTTGCTTTTAATACTATTATACTGCGCTGCGTGTCGCGGGTTCGATTCCCGCATGGAACAAATATTTGTATGACCTACATGTATTTGTTCCGAGTCTGGGTGTTTTTCTATCTATAATATGTATGTATTTACAAAAAAAAAAAAATGTATATAAGTAGTTTATCAGCCATCTTGTTACCATAACACAAGCATTAGGTTGCTTAGCTTGGGACTAGATGGCGCTGTGTGAAATGTCCAAGGATATTATTATTATTATTATATATCGTTCTCGGGCTTCCAAACCATGTTGTAACATCTATAATCCCTTCTGCTGCTGTTGTGTTTACATCCTGCTAAAAGCAGAGGAACAGCAGTGCGATTCTATAACCTTATCACCGTGAAAACTTAGGTGAAGTGAGTGTAGAGTGAGCTGTACTCACTCTACATTGACACTATTGGCAGTTCACTCTAAGCTCACTTCACTTAACTTTTCACGGTGAGTTTTTAACAGAATCGATCGGGTGTATAAGCATAATCAGCCTATAAAGTTCCCACTACTGGGATACAGGCTTCCTCTCTGTGAGAGAGAGTGGGCCGTAAACCATCACGCGGGCCCAGTGCGGGTTGGTGCCAATTTTTGGATGCCAGTTTCCTCACGATGATATCCTCACGATATTTCGTCATCACTGCTCTCAAAACGGTCAAGGGGCCACTGAGCCAGCACTCCTCTGCAATGTGGCCTTTTCAGTCACGAGTTCTAGACGATACATATTCATACTTCAATACGTAAAGGACTAATTATTTGTAGGTGTAATTGCCAATCATTTTATATAAACCAAGTGGTCGTTCAAGTTCCAAGCGAAAAGTTATTGATGAGTTACTATGAGCCTGAATCGATCAGGGAATGTTTAAATACCTGAGGGTCTAGACAAATGGCTATTATTAGTTTCAACTTTATGATTATCAGACCGACTCCTTGATAATAGGGTAGATTCCTGGGTAAAAAAATAATTATTATATTTAGTCCGTCAGTTAGATTATCGAAAAATAATGGACACGTATTTTTTCTGGTACCTACGTTTCGTTCACGTATTTGGTCGTGACGTCACGCCATGCTAAAAAGTTTAGCAAGGCGTGACGTCACGCGGAACTTTAACGGCCGATATCTTCATCATTTTTTATATAATTGACAAAAGAAAAAATACGGGTCCAATATTTTTTGATAATCTAACTGACGGACTAAATATAATTATTATTTTTCCCAATTTATTTGGGGTCGCCACTACATGTCTTTTTCTTCCATACTTCTCTATTTCTCGTCATCGTGGTAGTCTGCCCATTTTTAACCATATCATTCACACAGTCCATCCATCGTTTCTTTTGTCTTCCCCTACTCTTATAGCCTTAATAACATTTAATAATCAAAAGAAAAAATAAACTTTTTAAAAACAAGCTTTTATTACTTATTAATAAAAAGGACTAAAAAGTTAAAAATAATTTAAACCTGATAAGAAATAAATAAAAGCGTGTTACATTATGTTCGAAATGTTCTTTAATGTTCCATCAAAATGTAACACGCTTTCTGCCTAGCCTTTTCTCAATGTGGCGAGCGTAGCTTAACCTGATCAATCGACCCTCCACGAGCCCCTCTTTTTAACATTAATACTCAAAATTATTACCTTTTATTATAACATTATAATACCAAAATTATAACCAAAATTAGAGCCTTTATAACATTAATACTCAAAATTATTTTATTGATATGCTTTGAATTTAAGTTCTAATCACTTAAACCACGAAAAAACGGAACCCTTATAGAATCACTTTGTTGTCCGTCCGTCCGTATGTCTGTATGTCAAGAACCTTTTTCTCAGGAACGCACGTAGATGATTGGTAGAAATTTTTAATAGATTGGTAGAAATTTGGAATAGATTGGGAGAAATTAGGAAAGGGTTGGTAGAACTTTGGGTAGGATTGGTAGAAATTTGGAATAGATTGGTAGAAGATTGGTAGAAATTTTTAATAGATTGGTAGAAATTTGGAATAGATTGGGAGAAATTAGGAAAGGGTTGCTAGAACTTTGGGTAGGATTGGTAGAAATTTGGATAGGATTGGTAGAAATTTGGAAAAGGCTGGTAGAAATTTGGATAGGATTGGTAGAAATTCGGAATAGATTGGTAGAAATTTGGATAGGATTGGTAGAAAGTAGGATTAGATTGGTAGAAATTTGGTAGAAATTAGATTGGTAGAAAGTAGGATTAGATTGGTATAAATTTGTGTAGGATTGGTAGAAAAGAGGATTAGATTGGTAGAAATTTGGAATAGATTAGTAGAAATTTGGTATACTTTGGTAGAAATTTGGAATAGATTGGTAGAAGATTCGTAGAAATTTGGTATATTTTGGTAGAAATTTGTAATAAATCGGTAGAAATTTGGAATAGATTGGTAGAAAATTGGAATAGATTGGTAGAAAATTGGAATAGATTGGTAGAAGATTGGTAGAAATTTTTAATAGATTGGTAGAAATTTGGAATAGATTGGGAGAAATTAGGAAAGGGTTGGTAGAACTTTGGGTAGGATTGGTAGAAATATGGAATAGATTGGTAGAAATTTGGTGGAAATTAGGAAAGGGTTGGTAGAACTTCGGTAGAATTTTGGAAAAGGCTGGTAGATATTTGGAATAGATTGGTAGAAATTTTTTATCACTTTACGGACTTTAAAACTGATAAGTTTTAAAGTCCGTAAAGTGATAAAAAAGGTAAGTTTCAATTAGGTGATGTATTTACTTTTTAGCTTTAATTTTAGGCTATTAAGAGAAATGTTAAAAATATCTATATCTGTAAATTCCGCAAATTTTCGACACTCGTAAGGGAATCAAAACCTACAGGGTAGTTCCCGTGAATTCAGAATCTTGAAATTTGGTACGAAGCTACGTCTTATAGCACAGACAAAGGAAAAATGGCGAAAACCGTACATTTTTAGTTACATACCTACAAATTTGTACGGAACCCTCGGTGCGCGAGTCCGACTCGCAATTGACCGGTTTTTTTATTTCTACAACGCGCTATTAACAGGATTGACACGAGCTTATCAGTAGCTTCTGTCAATCCAATACATTATTGACGTTTCCATCATCGTTATCGCTGATAGAATGTCACTTTTTCTAGGCCCTCTTAGAAACTTCTTTTGTCTTGTCAAAAGCTAGGTACGATAATACAGTACAGTGGTAGACGTTTTTCAGTTAGGGTGTTGAAGATAGTGGCGCCGATTCCCTTGTTCACAAACTAAACTAAATTTAAATTCAGTGCATCTTTTTCTTTGTATTTCACTAAGAAAAGGACAGAAGATAAATATTAGTTTAGTCCTGTCAAATTACGATACTTAATAGACAGTTTAGACGTGATTAAAAAATTGGCTACTAAAAATACGTCAATTTACGTCAGGCACTGACTAATTTGACAGGACTAAACTAATATTTATCTTCTGTCCTTTTCTTAATGAAATAGAAAGAAAAAGATGCACGGAGCTTCAATTTAGTTTAGTTTGTGAACAAGGGAATCGGCGCCATTATGTTCTAGTTCATATTTTAAGCGATTTGTCGATCAGACAAAGCTGATAGCAATAATAGAAACTTCCGCTCCAAACGCGTTTAATATCCAACACTTTTCTCAGTGTATTCGCAGATCGTTGGAATTCCGTCATGTTGCGGAGGTGAAAGCTCTACATTGAATTTTAATTTTATTATTTTAATCTGATTCTATTATATTTTATACCGCGCTATCACCCTTAGCTCGGGGGGTATAAGAAATATTATTTATGTTTCAATACTGTACCGTATGTATTAATTACTAGCTATTGTCCGCGACATCGTCCGCGATTCAGGAAGATTACCCAGACCATGGACTATCTGAGTGCCAAATTTAATTCAAATCCTTTTAGCCGTTTTATAATATTATTAAGTTATTAGGATATAGATATTAAAATAGTACTGATAAAAAAACAAAAACATACAAAAAAACTCTATCATTAATAAAAACTACCAGGATATCATAAACCAACAGTAGTCGCAAACGAATGTTATGTAAACAAACAATCAACACCGGTAACGGTATCGTAGATGCAAATTAATAATTTGCATCTACGAACGCATGCGCGAATTGAAAGTTCAACCAACTGTTAAATCCATCCGATGTATTAATAGAGGCAACACGTATATTGCATTAAGCTACTATCAGAACAGATATTGAATGTTGGTTAATAAGTATATAATAATATTTTAAGCTCGCGGTCTATGGTTATGAACCAAATCTTTCAGACCCTTATCAGGATTGCAAAAGATATTTTTGCGGAAAAAATGTACTTAGTTTGAGCAGACAAGTATTTGAGTAGATACCATGAATCGGCAATCACAGCGTCCCGCAGCTTGAAGGACTGATTCGACGATTTTAGGGCGGCTGGGACGGACTGGATGCTGAGGGCGAAGAACCAGTTATTATGGTGGAACTTGGAAGTGAGGAGAGAGAGGCCTATGTCCAGCAGTGGATTAGACTAACTTTGATTGAAGTACGCAGTTTGGACAAGGTGCAGCGCTTACGTCGCAACTTTAATTGACGCGTCTGTAAACAGGGGCGCCTACTCCGAAGTGCAAAGTGCGAATGTTCGGATCGGACCGACACATGGCCGAACCGAATATTATTGTTAAATGCGAAAAAAGTTCGGATCGGCTCAGTTGGGTCGGGACCATAGTCAATATTCGAAAGAGTGTAGGAGTGTAGGATCGGAACCGACCAAACCAAATTAATAGTAACTTCGTAGCAGGAAACAGCCGAACATTCGCCTGATACTACTTCGGAGTAGACCCCCTGGTCAATAGTTTGCCGATAACTATTGTCAGTTGCAGTAAAGATACTGGCCACTGGCCACACTGCACGCAGTTTCCTAAAATTATATGAAAAACGATATCAACCGGTAGGTGCGCATTGCCAGATGCTGAAACTAGAGGATCAAAATTACTCCATCTGCGCAAGGTTACCTAATGATATTTTGTAAGCCTTTTGGCGGAACATAGCATGGACCAACATTTTATTTTTTGTGTAACATCTGTATAGTATACCCTATGTTCACAAAATGAATAAATAAATAAATAAAAAAATTAAAAAAAAACAGGTCTAATATAGTTATTGTAAACCTTGCAGCTGAAATGCGCTTGTCTGCCAAGATTGGTATTCTATTCATGCAGCTCCAGGAGATAACTACCTACTTTACTATGAACATCGTTAAGACAGTAATTCAATTTTCGTTTTTATCTTCATGTTTACGAAAATTTTGTTAAGGGGTAAAAAATTAAAAAAAACAAGCACGATCCTTTTGACAGACACTACAATATTAACTCATCACGTAAAGGTCGTTGGAAAAACGTTTTTAAGTTCCGTTCAGCGACCTTTTCGTGTAGAACAAAAGGGTGAACTACAAAGACAAACTATAATCTGCAATAAACAGTAAATTATGATTATGCCATTAGACGAAACCATGAAAGACTTCGTGAAACACGAAATGCACGAATTTGATTCATAGCTATTACGGTTCATCAATCATGTTGTGTCTGTGTTTCTATTATAATAAAACAAAGACAAATTACGTTATGATGCATATTACGTTTCTAATATAACTCTAAGCTGTCGAATTAAACAAGTTGACCGGAACATCGAGGCGCACACATAACACATAATCAGACTATAAAATTCCCACTGCTGGGACACAGGCCTTGTCTCGGTGAGAGGGAGTTGGCTGTAATCCACCACGCGGGCCCAGTGCGGGTTGGTAGATGTCACATGTCTACGAATTTTTGTTTCTAGGACATGCCGGTTTCCTCACGATGTTTTCCTTCACCGTTTTGAGAGCAGTGGTGGTTTCCCTGAGGGATACAGTTCTTGATATTGTTCCAAATGATTCATCTTTATGCGTGTAGAAAGTGGTTGCGTTTTTAATAAGTCTGAAGTCTATTATTTGTTAGCAAGGAGTTATCTAGCTTTCAAATATGTATTTTTATATAAGTTTTTACAACTTTCAGGTAGTAAATGTTGTAGTTACTAAGCGATAAAAATAACATATTTGTCAAAACATGGGTAAAGTGAGCAAATTGGCGTTTAAAACTACTTAGTACCTAAAGATAATGGCCCACATGTTTTAACAAGGAGCATAAATATCGTAGTATATGGCGCTCTGTAGTTACTGCCTATCCCCGTGGAAAGATGGTCCGAGTTTATGTTTGTATGAATGTATGTTTTGTCATCGATAATGGCGTAAAAACAAGAGTGAAAATTGGAAAAGAAATCAGAAGTGCAAATCCCGTAATTAAAAACATTAAAAATGTAGTCGTAATCTTATCTCGGCGAAAATCAATTGTTTAATATAGTAGAACCGAGATCATAGACTGTGAACATTCTTAAAATTACCTACGAGAATTCTCCCTCAGATCTCAAAAAGTTTTGGTTAACAGACAATTTAATATCGCTTTGACAAACTCAAATTAATTATTTAACAAAGACACTTAATATTCATATTTAAGTTTATAACAATAAACTACAAAATAAATTCAGCATTAAGCTGTCTTAAAATGTATAAAATGACATTGCTTGCTTTATTATTAAATATTGCTATAATTATTCTACGTTCACAAGACCATTAGAAATGTCTTCTTTGATACTTGTATTACATCAGTTTCTTTGAAAGCTTTATGTAGAAAATAAATAATGGCAACATTGTCTTTAAAAGGAGCTGTCCATAAAATATGTTATTAAAATATGCCATTTAATTAAAGTTCGTTTTTTAATCCTAGATACTAATTTGACTTTTAAGTCTTTTGTGTTTGCGTTTTTTTAGTACAGAAATTTGACATTACCTACATCTGTCAAATTAGTAGGTATCTTGGTTTAAAAAACGAACTTTAATAGATGCGGGCGATCATTTTGACGCCTAAGGACCGGTTTTTTGATAGTTAAACTCAACCAATTGTTAAAAGTAGTAACTAATTGTTAATATTTTGCAAAATGTGTTCTTTGATCAATTTTTAGTTTATGTAATGGTTATTTTTTTAACTAATAAATAATTATTTGACTATTAGCAATGATATTATATCAAGATTTTACCATTAGTTACTACTTTTAACAATTGGTTGAGTTTAACTACGGATCAAAAAATCGGCCCTAAGTGTCCTTTTGTTTTTATGTTTATTTGTATAGTTAGTACGAAAACCAATTTTTTTTAATAAAAATATATAACTTAAGTAAATTAAATATAAAAATAGATTAACTACAGCAACATCAATATTAGATAATATAAAAACGGTTATAGAGGGGCTTGTGGGTAATAACAGCCGCACGGGTCGAACGAATAGGTTAAGTTACACTTGACGCGGTTGGTCCGTGGATGGGTGACCATTTTTTCATACAAAGACCCATCCGTGCCTCGGAAAGCACGTTAAGCCGTTGGTCCCGGCTGTCAATTATGGATCTTTGACAGTCGTTACGGGTCGTCAGAAGCACAAGAATCTGACCACCAGTCTTACCCAGAGGTACATGTATCATGTGTATTTGTCACGTGGCAACAAAGTCGAAGTGGTTCACTATGTGAAATTCTTAGGTGTTCCCATTGATTCATTGTTAAACTGGAAGCTTGAGACATCGTCTGTAATGAAGTCTGTTAGCTCGGCATGCTATGCAATCAGAAGCCTGAGGGTAAAACTGACATTGGCCCAGCTTAAGATGGTATACTTTGCCTTAGTTGAGTCTAGGCTTAAGTATAGTATTGAGTTTTGGGGCAACAGCTATAAGTACAATAATCCACTCGGCATTTGTAACTCAAAAAAGAGCCGTAAGGACAATGCTCCGCTTACAACAGACGGATTCGTGGAGAGACCATTTCATTACGCTTAATATTTTGACAGTGCCATGCTTATAATGGTGCTGCTAACCAGTTTTGTCAAGAACTTGCACAAATCTGAAACTGATGACGAACGACAGGTTAGAATTAATATACGTAGCACAGACTTGCCTAGCATAATCCAACCGAAAATAAACGTGGTTCATACCAATCAGTATTTCTATACAACAAGCTTCCCGTAGAATTTAAAAGCATGAATAGTGCAAACTTATTTAAAAACAAATTGAAGACATATTTATTGAGAAGAGCTATTACAGTGTCGATGAGTACCGAGTAGACGATAAGCGACAATCGTAATATTATCGTTCTGGATATTAATTTATTGATTGGAATTAATTTTAAATGGCATGGTTGACTATTATTATTTTGAAATTTTTACACTTAATATGGTTTTTTTTTTAGTCTTTTTGTTTTTATTATTGTATTACTCATATAGATTATTAAATGGCATTCTACCTCTACTAAAATTTCTACACAACGTATGTTGTTTTGAAATAAATGACTTATGACTTATCGTATTACCCAGTAACTGGGTTGAACCGACTCCAACATACCTAGTTGGGAAAAAGATAGGCAGATGATAACATGGACATAAACTGAGAGACTAAGAAGAAAATAACTTATAGATAGGTAATAAATAAAAAAATAAAAATCTTTTATTGCATAAACACTTTGTCATGTAAATTGCTGAGACTCCTTCGTGTTTTCTATATTCGTTTATATAAAAAGTAATATAAACGATGAGAAAGGTGATTTGCACAATTTTACCCGTTTTCTTGTCACTTTATTTTAATACGAAAATCATGACATGACACACAGTTTTCTTTTTTTTTTCTCTCTATTAATCATGACATTTTCTTTTAGAAAAAACGATTTTCTTTTTTTGTCATGATGACCCAGTGTTTAGGTTAGTACTTTAAGAGCGCGCTCATATATTTTGGGCGTTTAAAAAACGTACGTACAGAGTTATAGACGCCAGCACATCAAGCTACTACAATCTGTCAAATTTCTTTAATAGATTTTCAACTTTATCGCTAAAGATTCATGGTTGATTGGGAAAATTTGACAGTTTTGGGTAGCTTGACCTGCTGGCGTCTGTATAATACGTACTTTTTCAAGTTCTCGATATTTGTTATTTAAATATAAAGTCGTAAATTGTAATGTCGCAGCATAAATACTTTTTCTTTCTTTCTTTATAGTGGCATAATATTTCAATTAAGGTTCATAAATCCAACTTTGTTTTTATTCGTAGAGAGATTAAAATTTTGATAACAATGTCATTATTTCGAAAAATTGCAATTTTCCGACTCCCAATTTCGAGCAAAAGTAAACATCTAATTTTTCCCTGTTATTTGTATCAAATCGGCAGCACAGAAAAATATGAACAACACATTTATTATATAAACTGGTCATCTTAAGGTCGTAGATTGATTAGATTTGAGATAAAAATTTAATCGACGCAAAACTAAAGCGATGTTAAAAAGCAATACTGATCTAAAATGCATGCATTAAATACTTATATTTTTTTTCTTTCTCCTATATTTTTTTTAACACACATTTTTTTATTACGTCTAAAATAATTCCTTTTAAGCTGATGTCACCGTCACGCATTCGGCCAGTTGGGCCCGAGGGCTTCTGGAGAACGGACCTATGTCACTGGCGTCCCAGCGCGCTATTTGAGCTTAGGTCGTCAACAGTTTGAATGTAAGTACTTATTCATTGTACATAGGATGTGATTGTAGTCATTTTCTATGTTTGGAAGGTACATTTTGTAAAATCTACTTATTTTAGTAGACAGACAGTAGTAGATTAGTAGATAATAAAAAGTTAATCAATAATGGGTAACAAAAATCTTTTCGAAGCTAAGCAAGTACGTATTTTATCCAAAAAAATATTATTTACCTACATTTTTATTTTATTTTACATAACAATTTTTCAGGCGCAGGACAGGAAGAACAGTATAGATACAAAAATAGGCTGGTACTATTTTCTTTTTGAATACCTATTATAAATATGAAAAAACTATACCTTTTGAGTGATATACGCAAATTCATTATCTGCCTAGCCCATAGATATAGGAATGAAGGAGATATGCCCTGGTAGTTGAAAATGTATCAGAACTCCATGTCGTTAAGACGATCCCACTACTGCGCCATTACTGCACATGTAGTTGAGTAAAAGCAATAGATACAAAGTCGCGCACACACTTGCAATTCATAAATCAGAACGTACTACACAATCAATTATAAGCCTTAACTCATCAAACAAATTGTGCATTTGCACCGTACAACTTACTCACACAAAAACATCTGTCGCTATCGTTGTGCTGTGCAAAAGCCATTTATTTTACATATACGCTAGTGATTGACTAAATCGGAAAGTTATCGATTCTCCCATTTATTACTGTACTAAAAAAAATTGCGGTTTTGAAAAGAAAATATTTAAAAAACGATATGTCTAGAAAATATTATATTATAAATCAATAAAAAAGCATTAAAAAAATGAAAGTAAACAAAAATAATTAAACATTATTTTACATCTTCTCAAGGGTCTTCCAACCGGATTTAAACGTCATCATTTTAGGTCTTTTAGGTCTAACCGGGTTAAAACGATTGACAAATTGTAAAATTAACTATATATTCGTTGGGTAATCGTCATTGTTTTCGATAGTGATAGTGATCCCATGATATACAAAGTTTTGGTATTGGCTTCGGTTTTTACAACACGGCATTCTTATATTTTTTCACGATCACGGTAGAAAGCGCACTAGTTCGCGGAGACGGCTATTGGATACCTAAGAACATTGTCATTTTGAACATTCCGCGACACAGGCACGCCCCCTTGCCACTTCTCCTGTTTTTTTTTTACATTTCTATGGCCTAGCCTGTTCCCAACTAGGCCGGGGTCGGCTTCCAGTCTAACCGTATGCAGCTGAATACCAGTATTTTATATGGAGCGACTGCCTATCTGACCTCCACAACCCAACCCAGCTCTTAAGCCCTAATGATGAGCAATAAGCGTAATAAAAAAAAACGCTGAAGAAAATTGTCAATTAATTGATATTAGGAATAACATTAGCATTCACTATCTGGGATGGGGTTGGTTTCCAGCCTAAACAAATACGGAATAGTAAAAGGGTTTTACATAAAGCCTTCAAGCCTTCTGACTAATAAAATCCAACTTTATTGCCTAATATACATAAAGCCTATATCCTAACATTCTTAACTTATGGATTATGTATTCTGTGATAGACTGGTCGTTAGACTTTTGGGCTGGACAAGATAATCATGATAATATATTGAATCTAGACTAGTATTTCATATGTCAAAAACGTCCGAATATGATGTGTAATTTAAAGGCAATTCCCAAGTGTTTTAGAGGTATGAGGAACAGGGTGTAAAGTTCACTCATCCTCCATAGAATGGGAGGCCAGACGGGTGTGTCTGGCGGGCAATACCCCACGACCACGGATATGCCCACGACTGATGTCGGGAAGTTTATATGTATGCTAATTGCGCGGTAAACTCTGCTTGCGAGATGCTGGATTTGCGTGACGTCAGTATGACGAGTTTTTCGCATGTGGCGTAGTAAATACCGCTACACTTTAAAGATTTAAAAGCGTTGGGTTGTATTTTTCACCAGGAATTTTTCAGTTGCGCCTGTGCAGATCAGCTGATCTATTCTGAAATAATCTCACCGTGAAAAAGGTGAAGTGAATTGTTATGCCTCTGATGCTAGGGATTGACACTATTGACAGCTCACTTAAAGTTCACTTCACATAAGTTCTCACGTTGAAATTTTTACAGAATAGATCAGCTGGGCTAGACGAAACATAATATAATATTTTATTATTTAACGCCCCCATATAATATTGCTGACAGTATCTATGTGAATAGCTGAACACGCGTTTTCGACGGACTTCCTGTCGCATTTTAAATAAAAATAGGTACATAAAAATCTATCTCAAATAAAATTCACCCCTTATTTTATAAAGTATTTCAGTTTCAATATCCAGTGATATGTGGGGTACATTCCCGTTACGTTGGGCATGAGCGGTTTGAAGTTACATATATGAAAAGTATTTGCAATAAACGTGTAGTGCTGTGCAATCAAAAATGCTGTCGAATTTCGGTGAAATGATGACAGTGTTAGACGATTCATTCACTCACATCCTACTCGAGACTTCTCATTAGGTGTATGATTTCTATTTTACTCTTTAAAGGCATCCACACTCTCCTTCCACCTCTCTCTGCCCAGAGCTGTCATGGACCAATTTTTAGTACAGCTGTGCGATTCTGTAACCATCTCACCGTGAAAACTCAGGTGAAGTGAGCGTGGAGTGAGCTGTCATTCCAACTAATACTAGGGATTGACACTATTGACAGCTCACTCTAAGCTCACTTCACCTAACTTTTCACGGTGAGATTTTTACAGAATCGATCGGCAGGAGTCCAGCTCATCCCGCCATCTCCGTACGGGTCTGTCGCGATGTCGTTTGCCATTGAGCGGGACCCGGGACATAACTTTGGTCCATTGATCGTCTGACATGCGGCAGATGTGTCTAGCCCAATATATATTTAATGACACAGCTTTTTCTCGGCTGTCGGTTTCACCAGTGTGTGTTTTTAATTTGACATAGCTTTGCCATACATTAGCAAGCATAACATAAAAAATCTATCTCAATTTTCTAAAAATAGCAGTTGTTGCATTTTTAAGACAAAAAAACTCCTGAACTGTTGATTTCAATATTTTGTTGAATAGCAGTACTTACATACCTACTCCTCGTAGCAGGTAACGTTCTGTAGTTTCTGTCTACACCCATACAGAAAAAAGCGTGAGTTTATGTATGTACTGATAAATGATTTTATTTTGTAAGTAGGTTTGTACAACCACTTTTACATGTCAATCATATTTTAAAACTAAATGACGTCGGCGTTTCCTATCTGACTAGTCTGAGAAGAAAGGCTGAAACAAACTCAGAGGTCACAGTCTCTTTTAAAGTCCAGACATAATCTTTGGTCAGATCATATGAAGACCATGTAGGTCGATGTCCGAGATGGTCTTTTGAGGAAAGAACCACACAGATTGAGAGGACCTGTCCATTCAGTGCACGCATTTGTTAGAAATCGTGCAGCTCAACTCAAAACTTAAGGAGCTCAACGATTCGACGAACAATACCAAAGAATTTATAATACTAGTAGAATAGGATTCGTTAAGCTTGGGCACGAAATGTAGGTAATTCTTGGGTAAACCAACAATAGTATTGTAGTTACGAAGTCAATTTAGCAGACTATGTTTTAATAGTCTGCTAAATTGACTTCGTAACTAAATACTGGTATGACATTTAACTGGAAACCTTTCAACCCTACCAGACAAATACCTACCCTTAATTAGATCATCACCATCTGCCTAGCCTTTTCCCAACTATGTTGGGGTGGGCATCCAGCCTCAATGAACAATGAACTGGAAACCTTTCAACCCTACCAGCCAAATACCAACCCTTAATTATATCGTTTTCCTAAATACTTCCACTTAATTTTACTCCTGATAAAGCTATGTGAATGGGAGTACAGTCACGAGCACTAACATGTAAACCCTTTGAAACATTCAATAGCGATTTTTGCGTGATATAACGAAAACAACAATGACATACGACACATTGCATAAAGCTATGGGTTCGAAAATACTTTGCTAATTTCATTAGAAAATAAAGCAGTGAATCGCTTTTGAATAAAGCCAAGTGTATACATGCTCGTGACTGTACCTAAATAAATCGCCTATAAACTTGAGCCTACAAAACCGCTTGTCTGTGGTAAAGTAAATCGTTGGATGACTTTTATGTTTGGTCATTAACGTTGAATTTAATAGAAAAGCCTGTCTTAGATCAGGCAGTTAAATTGTAGGTACGGTAAGTTTCGTGAAATTTTATGTTGGGCTCATTTTTCTAACGACCTCTCAGGTACCTAGTTTGTTCCACGTTTGTAGTGTGTTCCACGCGCGCCTCAAAGAGACATCAGCACGAACTGACGGGGCCCTCTAGGGCCGATGCCGCCAGGGCTGCGGGTTATTCGAAAGAGGTACCGTGGCCCTTGGCACAGGCAACTGAAGGAACACGGGTGGGTTTTAGTCAGTAGAAGTCTGACACTCCCTTCCGCTCCGCCCAGAGCGGGAGGGGTCATTTGATGATTTCCCACACAAAAAAAAAAGGAAAGGTACCTAGTTTAACAATAACTGCGCGAACATAGAGGCTGTTCTATTCCGAGAAACTATCCATTACTCCTCGACTAATTACATCGAAACATTTGTATTTAGGTACCTATATGTTACACATATTGACAAATAGTACAATGGAGGTTTAATATAGAAACGTTTGTCGTAATTGGACGATAATGTGTGTGGTTCTGAAGCGTTGTCCATATGGCATCGACAATGTAATTAATCAAAATCGAATTGCTTAAAGTAAATAAGCCAAGGCCTTACTTGCTACTGCTTGACTATTTCAAAAGACATCTATACGTACATAAATACATACAAATAAATAAATCGACAAACTAAATGCTTTTTACTAAATGCATATGAAATTATATACGGTACTTTTAACAAAAAAAAAGTTTTATTTTGTCTGTCTGTCTGTTTGTTCCTGCTAATCTACGAAACAGCTGGATCAATTTTGACTTTCACTAGTTGATAGCTGAAGTTATAAAGAATAAGATAAGCGACTTTTTGTCCATTCACGCGGGTGAATCTGCGGGCAGAAAGAAGCTAGTCACTAATAATATTGTATTTATTTTGAAAATTAACCACTTGAAGACCTGTTAAGTCTTTATTAAAAAACGGTTAAGTTCAAGTCGCAATCTCATCTCAGGGACTATCAATCCTGCCAGGGTAGCGGGAACATCCGAAAGGGTTTACCGCTGCCCTGGAACATAAAGGGCTAAGGAAGGAACACGGGTGGGTTTTAGTCAGTAAGAATCTGACACTCCCTTCTGCTCCACCCAGAGCGGGAGGAGTCATTTGATGATTTCCCATCCTCAAAAAAAACAAAAAAAAAAGGACTATCAATGTCCACAATGTAGGACAATTTGATTTGTTTTGATAGTTAAATACTGAAAAAGGAATTGATATTTTATTTATTCCCTCTGGTATTTCCACTGCCTACTCTCATAAAAATGAAGATCATTAATAGATCTTCCACAAGACAGGGAGGTTTGGACAGAAAAAGGGGAGGCTTTTGCCCAGCTGTGGGACACAATGTAGGCTAACAATAAAGAAAGAAAAAATAGAGCTTCCAAGTTACTCCGTTATCCAAGTGTATTTTCGCTTTGTCTTTCCTTTAACACTAACAATAACAGTAAACCGTATTACTAAACCTGTTACTATGTCTTGATACCATTTCTGAGAGGATAAATGTGATCCCAAATGACGTAAGCGTTCTTTTGACATTGGATATTATTACGCAACCAACACCCTAGTCGCCTACCTAAGTATTCTCGGTAGTCAAGTTTTGAATATTCAATGGAATACGAATATGAGTGACTAGTGAGAATTCATTATATTTATCAAACATTTTATCTAGATTTTTTTCTTTTCGCGCTATGAAAGTACACCATGTCCTCTAGACAAGTATCACTTTGTATGTAACTAACTGACAAAGTCATCAGTAGAATAAAATTTGAATGGTATTTATTATCCTTGAGAAAAAAGTTGAGAATAATATCTCAATCAGAGTGTCTTCGAACTGAAAGTAGGTATGTCTAGCGTTGGTGTTGACATCGCTCGGGTTGATAATGGCATGTGCCAGCTGCATATCCAAACTAATATTATAAATGCGAAAGTAACTCTGTCTGTCTGTCTGTCTGTCTTTGCTTCACGCCTAAACTACTGAACCGATTTGTGTGAAATTTGGTACAGACATAGTTTGGAACTTGAGAATGGACATAGGATAGTTTTTATTACAAAAAATAAAATAAAAAATAAAATTTATTCCGGACATACAGCGCCATCTATTGGTCAAGAGTCGGTGTCATCTATTGGTGAAGTCACTATTCCACGCGAACGAAGTCGCGGGCAAAAGCTAGTGGTAAATAATTTAATTTATTTTTGTGTTTGTGTAGAATCAAATTTATCTAACTGAACAGAAAACTGTGCTGCTGGGTAGTATGTTGCGCCATTTCTTCTTCAATCAATCAAAATATTTTATTTTACATAGACCAACATGAAATATTTCACATAAATAAATGTCAGAAGCTAGGTGCATGGTTCCAGTTGGTCGTTTCCTACGGAGAAGAGCCGGCAAGAAACTCCACGGTTACTCTTTTAAAAATAATTGGCTTTTACAGTGTTTTCAAATTACAGTAGGTAATGGAAGGACAGCGTAGGCCTGTCAACAAGTACCAGGTAATTGATAAAATAAAATATGGTCTAAGATCTAAAGTCTACAAGGCCTACAAAATCCTCATATTTACAAAATATAGAAACTAAAGCACTAGGAAGTGGTGAAGAACGAGCATTTCGGGACATAAATGTCTTAAGTCATTTTAACGTTCAAAAAATGCTGATTTTCAGCCTAGCTTAAACGTCTGTTTGTCACGTTTGTGCAGCGTAATTTGTTAGAAAAATTCTAATGCTTATACAACGCCAGACCAATATTTAAAAAAAAGATTACAAACCTGTGTAACATGTATATGAAGTTGAAGAGACAGTTGAGGGAAGCCATCATCAGGTCAGCAAAGGAGAGGTTCACCAGGAAGTAGTTGGTGACTGTCCTCATGCGTCGATGTGCTGTGAACAATGAACAATATGAACGAGGGGTATTCTTCGTACTAAAAATAAACTTTGTACAAAGGCTAAGGACAATTGCGTAACTCTGCGTAATATGCATGATTCGATTCTCAAGTTTCATCCAGAACTATTTTATTTTATTACTAATTTCTGCCGGGGACTTCGTCTGCGTTAAATCTAGTCTAGTCTTGTTCCTCCGACCCACCCCATCGCATCGCATCGTCTGCCCGCGATATTACTTCGTTTTCGCTTAGCCCTCTTTCTGACTTTTTTTTTTGTTTCTGCTCGGCTCCGAAGAGTCGTAGCGTGTTGTTAAACACTCTATAACCTTCCTCAAACTCAATTAGGCTATCAAATGAAACAAGAATTGTTCAAATCCGACTAGCAGTTCTAGAGATTCGCGCGTTCAAAAAAAAAAGTTTTCAGCTTCATTATTAGTAGATATAAATACAAATTATCCGTACCACGTTTTCCTTTCTACGTCACAAATAGTATACGAATGTAATTAATACATAAAAATAATATTGTAGAAATACAAAATAGCTTATGTTATAACAGGTAAAAAAACGACCCACGGTAGGTACGGGCCCAGAATAGATCCTTGAGGTGAACCAGGTGTAGATATTTCCGTGTTCTTCTTTTGATGATAAAAGCGTTAGTCGGCTTTATGCTTTCACTCAGAACCTTTTTATTATTATATCTCCCTTACTTTTTTTATAACACTTGCGTTCGTGGAACTTAAAATATGTAGATGTGTAGGTATGTAATGTATTGAGCACTTAAATCACGTATGAGTATCTCTTTCAAAAGGTTCTTTCGAGTCATTCTCTATCCTCACGGTTTTAAGCATGACCTGTGTTAACATATTCAATGGCTGTTACCACAAAAATATAGCCCCCCCCCCCCTCCATTTATAGCCCCCTGGCAGAGTTTCGGCTATGTCAACCAAATCTCTCATAAATCGACACTGGCAGGCTACCCGTCGTTCGTGCGCAAGCAAAAGTCAAGCACAGACGTATTTACAGCGGAAGTGTCTGGTAAAGAAATTTGGATTTGTGTTTGAATAAGGGTGATTAACATCGCAATTAGTAATATATACCAAAATATGCTTTTTTACAAAGCATATTATGGTTCTTTTATTGTTGAAATATTAAATTTTACTGGACCCCAGGATAGAGTAGTGCTCCTCCGGAGAAGGGCAGGGCTTGTAGTGCTTCCGCTATGTTTGCTGAGGCGCAGACTGATGATTTTTTCGCCCTAATCAGAAAAAGGTGCGCCTCGCTGTTAAGGCGTGTGCGTGGCAGCCCGAATGGTATTCTGAACGCATTGTCCCAGAGGTGGGACTCACCAATGTTGATGAGGTGGATGCGACTGCACGCTAGCGGCCCCTCATACTTATAATAGGTAATATAATATTTTATGTGTTTTGATTATATATTTATTTGTTTCTGTTTAAATTATATTTGATTATTATTATTATTTGACTTTGACATTCCCGATAAATTTTTATAATTTTTGTAATTTTTAATAATTTTTGTAATTTTTGAATTTTTGTATTTTTTTTAAAATTTATATTCATCTTTGTCTTTATGTAATATTATGGATTTTTATTATCTGAAATAAATAAATTGAATTGAATTGAATTAAAGGTTAATAAGTAATTAATAAAAAGGAGCAGGAGTGGCCCAGCGGTAACGGCTCCGACTTACGAGTTGTAAGTCATGGGTTCAAACATCAAACAGGCAGGCGCTTTAGTTTGTGTTAATAAATTCAACACCACTACTCTCAAAAAGGTAAAAGAAACATAATGAGAAAACGGGTATATTGTCCTAGAACCAAAAAATCGAAGACATGTAACAACATCTACCAAACCGCATTGGGCCCGCGTAGTAGATTACAGCCCACTCACGCGAAGAGAGGAGGCCTGCAGTAATAATAATAATATCCCTGGACATTTCACACAGCGCCATCTAGTCCCAAGCTAAGCAACCTAATGCTTGTGTTATGGTAACAAGATGGCTGATAAAATACTTATATACATTTTTTTTTTTTTTTAAATACATACATATTATAGATAGAAAAACACCCAGACTCGGAACAAATACATGTAGGTCATACAAATATTTGTTCCGTGCGGGAATCGAACCCGCGACACGCAGCGCAGCAGTCAATCGCTTAACCACTGCGCCAACCGTGCCGTCGGCAGTGTGCAGCAGTGGGAACAATAGAGGCTGATTGATTATGCTGAAGTAATTAATAAAAGATACTATTTTTCTATCTTCACGTAGGTATTAATTAGAAGTCTCGATCCGCCAATGAGGAACCTTCTTACTTTTTCAGCTTACTGTTACAAAAAGATTAAAGGCACATTTATTAGTCTCGACATAAAAGTAGATTTGATTTTTCATTATTTTTGCAAGAAGACGGATTGAATTAATTTACCACTGACTTAGAAGAAGGTCCACATTTTAGTCTGGCTGGTATTTGCGTGCTTGAGTGTTGTTATACAAACGATGTCTGCTATTTCGGTAAACGAATAAAAATTACTACTGAATCCTCGCAGAAGAACTGAACCAAGTCTATCATCACGCAACAAAAGATAGTTTATTGGTAAATTATAGTAGAATATATATGTATGTAAAAAAAATACAAAAGTAATAATCTGTATAAGCAAAACCTATTATGTATGTACATAATAGGGTTTGCGTATACAGATTATTACTTTTGTAATTTTTTACGGTGTACTCGCGTGCTGGTTTTGAGATTGCTTGACTATTTTCAGTCTTTTATTAGGTTATAAAATAAACAGGGCCAAAACTAAAATATGGTTATGGTAAGATATACCTAAACCTGAATTTAACATAATTTTTTGTCACTAGGTCACAGAAAAATATCTCCTTTTAGGTGATTCGTTAAATATGTAAATTAAAGTTGTAAAGTTCTGTGTTATATTTTAATATTATGGTTAGACTCGGAATCTTAATAATATTTTTATGGGGCGTCTGCTCCATAAAAATATTACACAGAACACTTCTAAATATCAAATTAAACTATTCCTATAGAAGAACTAATTTACGAGGGGCTTGTGGCTAAGTAATAACAGCCGCACGGGTAGATCGATCAGGTTAAGCTACGCTTGCCGCGGTTGGTACATGGAAGGCCATCCTGGTGACCATCTTTACATACCAAGACCTCTCCGTGTCTCGGAACGCACGTGAAGCCGTTGGTCCTGATTGTCATTCGTGGATCTTTGACAGTTGTTACGGGTTGTCAGAAGCCCGAAAGTCTGACAACCAGTCTTACCACGGGGCTTCGTATTACCCAGTAACTGAGTTGTGGAGGTCAGATAGGCAGGCGCTCCATGTAAAATACTGGTACTTAGCTGCTTCCGGTTAGACTGGAAGCAGACCCCAACATAGTTGGGGAAAGGCTAGGCAGATGATGAGACTAATTCACAGCATTTCTAAATTAAACAAAACGTCAGAACAAGTTTTTCGCACGAACTAGGACCCACTATTTAAATGAAGCGACGAATAGTATTATTGGAAAATTTAGGTGAAATACTCGTTATCTTTCTGGGAAGTTGTCCTTCTGGGAACGTGAGCGAGCAGTTTCCATTTATTTTCATAACTAAAACATTGTTGTTATTAAAATAAATATCATCATCATAGTTGCCTAATCCTTCGTAAATGTTAGCTGAGCGCGCAGTTTATGTTGTTATTATTAAAATAAATATCATAATCATCTACATTTTGATTTGTTTAGTGTTCGTCCTTAATGAAGGTATTCTCATAATTTGCTCTAGTTTTTACTAGGTATAACACAAAACACACAACAATAAACTCAAACTCAAAACTCAAAATCAAATCATTTATTTCAATTAAACCATTTCAGGCACTTTTGAATTGTCAAAATTAAATAGTCGGTCAGTTAGTCAGAAAGTTGAAGCTAGTTGCTCATTCCAAAACGTAGATCTCTATGGAGAAGAACGGGAAAGAAACTCCAAGGACACTCTTTTAAATCAAGATATTATTACAAAATCCTGGGTACATTATTCTTATTGCTTCTATATGTGAGAACAATGTAAAAAAGAAACAATTTAAAATATAAAATTAAAAATAAGCCCTGGCAGTTAAGAGATTAGCAGTCTCACCCGACGCGCGGCGCCCGTTCACGAACATGACGCGTGGATCAGCACCACCCAGCATTTTGTAGGGAACCGAATGATCCAACACACGCGCCACCACCAGTGAGACATTTAAATGAGCAAGACATATTCTCAACTGCCATGCTCTTTCGAGTCAACATCAAAATATCATAAAAACGAATCCATGGTTTTTACATTTACAAAATTTTAAAAATGCTTCTAAATTATACAAAACTAAAGGAATAATCTGGAAGAGGTATTTAATATTGAAGTATTAAGAATTAAATCTTAATTGAATAAAATAAACATTAAGTTCGTAATGTCAGAAACACAAAAAAAAAAACAAAACAAAAGGGGAAGCATCTCTGCCAAATATTAAAAATGTAATCAACTAGTGAGCCCAAGTGCCTGTGGAGCATGACCAGCATTAAGCCAAGCATTTTTATCTACGATATACTCGTCCAACTTATAATATGCTTGTCTACATAGTGTGCGTTTAATGCATGTTTTAAATTTCTTCTCATTTAATTGAAGAATATTGAGTGGTATTTTATTATAAAAATAAGTTTGAATACACTTACTACTTAGCATTCTAGGTACATTAATTTGTTGTACGTGTGTTTATTTGTTTAGATTTTTTATAGATTTTGAATAAAATCATTAGTCAATATAATGCGCCTCGCGCGTATGAGTAGTTTCTTTGTACGTCGCAACATGAGTAGTAATGTAGGGTTAAAAATCAGTGATGTGTCATCAGCAAATAACACCATTTGTGGTCGTGTTTTTTGTAAATGAGGTAAATCATTTATATATATTAAAAATAGGAACGGCCCCAATATTGAGCCCTGCGGTACACCCATTTTGACTTTTAAACCCAAAATTAAAAATAAGTTTGAATACACTTACTACTTAGCATTCTAGGTACATTGATTTGTTGTACGTGTGTTTATTTGTTTAACTTGCTGACCCGGCAAACTTTGTACTGCGGGATAATTGTGTGACACACTATCAGCAGTGGCAGCAATGGCATTCATTTTGACAGTTCAGCAGCATTCATTGCGGTATTTACGTTATTGAGTAGGCACATTTATCAAACATATGAAGCAATGGATTAGCAATATCCTTCAAAATGATTCAGATTGAGATTGATAGTGTATTACGAAATTAGGGTACTGCCTCAGAATCAAAGATATGGCGCTGTATGCGTTCTTTTTTTGTGATTTTCTTATCTTTCCAATGCACGAACGACAAAAAAATATTGAAATCATCATCAAAAAAGCCTTTCCGTACAAAATGAATGAGAAAATGAATTATCTTCATTACTTTTTTTCGTGATGTTTTGCTAGTAAATCTGTAGAGAGCAGTGGAGGCCCAGTGGTAACGGTCGCGACTTACGAGTTGTAAGTCGTAAGTTCGAACCCAGACAGGCGCTTTACTTTGTGTAAAGTTTTTCAACACCACTTAAAATGGAGAAGGAAAATATCGTGAGGAAACCGCGTTTAGTCCACTCTCGACCCCTCGACCCCCAATCAATAATGTTTCCACTGGACCCCTAACTGTAGTTTACTCTCGACAACCTAGAATAAAAAATTCGAAGACATGTGACATCTACCAACCAGCACTGGGCCCGCGTGGTGGATTACGGCCCACGTCCTTTACTGAGAAGACGTTGTTCTTAAATGACGTACTATTATAATTTTAGTGTCTTTTTAGCACATCAGTACAACTTACAACACAAGTAAACTTTATTACTTCTACCGCGCCCGCTATTTCAATCAAGTTTACGAACAGGGTTTTCTGCTTGAGAAGCTGAATTCCGGCTGTTTCCCTAAGTTTTGTCTGTTTAGTTTATTGTTTTAATTTAGCCATGTGGCAGTAATTATGCAGCTTTGAGGGACAATAGTGAGGGTTGCGGTCAGATGACTTGCTGGATGTTAAGGTTCAAGGTTTTTTTTAAATATTATGATGGATATTTGAAAATATTCCTGGAGAACCCTTAAGAACCTTTAAGAACTCCTGGAGAACCTTTAAGTTCCGACGTGTGGTCTAGCAGACATTTCGGGCGTTCGTAAAGTCTAGTTACACATGTTATGTTTTGGCTATTAACGTCTATTGCTTTTGCTATTGCTACGTTTTCTCTATGGCGTAGTTTGGACTGTCAAAATACATGTTGTCCGTACGGTTGACATTTCGATTCCTTGCAGTTAACAAGACACGATATTGGCGTGGTTTGCACGTGGTAAGATTTCGCGGGGAATACCTAATACGGCTCTGATACTGCCCAGAAAATTGCAAAAAAAATCTTAAGAAAATTTAAATTCTCCTTTTTTACTAAAAGCAAACTAAGTAAATTCAAATTTTATTTATGTTTCAAATTGACGTTATTTCAAGTTAAACAAATATCAACTTTATTTTAATGGTCATTCAGTTGATTTCAGAGACTTGACTAGCTCTATTTTTTATTAGAAAAAGTTATAAAAATGTTTGAAGTTGTAGCGTAAACTGAACTTTATTGTGTGGAAATTAAAGTTACTTTTCCATAAACTAATATTTGTTTACATTTTTGGCGAATATACCGCGAATGCAGATTACGTATTATATAAACAATACTACCCTTTTCACGTTTCACTATTGAGTAGTTGACAGCTCCAAATAAATTACTTTAACAAATACCATACCTTACTATACCTTTGTTTGAAGCAGTCGGCTAAAAAAGAATAGGTACTCGGAAAGTAGGTGACTTGTTTATTGACACTTAGGCCGCTTTCACATTAAGACGATAGCAGCGCGACAGTCGCGTGGCAGAAGCAATCCGCTTAATTGGATTGGCTAAACGGCTTCTGCCGCGCGACTGTCGCGCTGCTAACGTCCTAATGTGAAAGCGGCCTTATAAAACAGCAGAATTTTCGCAGGTGCTGACTGACTGACCCCATTTTCCTGATATGACGGCTATTATAGCCGTGCAGCACCCTAATTGCGTAAGACACTATCAATCTCAATCTGAATCATTTTGCAGGATATTGCTAATCCATTGCTTCATGTGTTCAAAAATGGGTCTGCTCACAAAGTAAATAACGCAATGAAAGTAGTTGAACTGTCAAAATTAAACCCATTGCTACTGATAGTGTGTTACGCAATTACCCCGCAGATTCACAGTCATAACATAACATCACGCTTGTATTTCAAGAAGGGTTAGGCAGAGGTATACATAAGTATACCTCTGTGGGTGGGTGTGGGTGTACTATAAAGTACACCCACATTTCGCCAGTTATGTTTGTGTCCCATGTAAAAGTCACCCGGGTATAAATTCAGACATTGGGAATCGAATCCTGAACTTCATGCTTTGCAGCAACGCTTGCAATCACTGTCTATACATTGCAGCAACGCTTGCGATTACTGTATAGACTTTGCAACAACGCTTGCGATCACTATCTAGACATTGCAGCAACGCTTGCGATCGCTGTCTAGACATTGCAGCAACGCTTGTGATCACTGTCTAGATATTGCAGCAACGCTTGCGATTACTGTATAGACATTGCAGCAACGCTTGCTATCACTGTCTAGACATTGCCGCAACGCTTGCGATCACTGTCTAGACATTGCAGCAAAGCTTGCGATCACTGTCTAGACATTGCAGCAACGCTTGCTATCACTGTCTAGACATTGCAGCAACGCTTGCGATCACTGTCTAGACATTGCAGCAACGCTTGCTATCACTGTCTAGACATTGCAGCAACGCTGTGATCACTGTCTAGATATTGCAGCAACGCTTGCGATTACTGTATATACATTGCAACAACGCTTGCGATCACTGTCTAGACATTGCAGCAACGCTTGCTATCACTGTCTAGACATTGCAGCAACGCTGTGATCACTGTCTAGATATTGCAGCAACGCTTGCGATTACTGTATATACATTGCAACAACGCTTGCGATCACTGTCTAGACATTGCAGCAACGCTTGCGATCACTGTCTAGACATTGCAGCAACGCTTGCTATCACTGTCTAGACATTGCAGCAACGCTGTGATCACTGTCTAGATATTGCAGCAACGCTTGCGATTACTGTATATACATTGCAACAACGCTTGCGATCACTGTCTAGACATTGCAGCAACGCTTGCGATCACTGTCTAGACATTGCAGCAAAGCTTCGTTCAAAGTCGTAGCAAATTATAAATGATAAATGATTTTATTTTGTAAGTAGGTTTGTACAAACACTTTTACACGTCAATCATATTTTAAAACTAGATGAGGTCAAGATTAAATAAGTTTTATATATAATGGACAATATACGTACGGGTCAAATCAAATTATCTAGCGAACCCTGCAGACTAGAAAAAAACTTTTATGCAAAAAAAAAAAAAAACTTTTATGTTGTAATTTTTACCAGTAATTTTTGTTTAAAAACCAAACTACTGACCCGTTTTTCATCTGAAAGTATATCCTTACAAATAAAAAAAGAATTTTGCAAATCGGCTTTTATACAACGGGAGTTCTGAGGTAACAAACATAAAAAAAATATATACTGTCGAATTGAGAACCTCCTCCTTTTTTGAAGTCGGTTACAAATAACTAGATTTGATATTTGTTTAGGGGTCAATGACAGCTGGCTGTTTTATTACTTGAAGTTTGAGTAGAGAAAAATTGTTTTGTTGTGTTTTATCATGATTAGATATAATAAGTTTCACTAGCTAATTTAATTTCACCCTGTGCAAGTGTATTTTGTGTAAAAAAAAACCAGATCGTTAACCAAAATCAAAATGGCTTCTTACCTGTAACTATCCAAATGACGATGACATTCCCCCCAATAGCGACTGCCAGCATAGCCGTGAACAGGCACACCCAGGAGTTGTGTGCCCATGTTGGCATGGTGTTGGATGATGGTGTGGCCGTGGTTTTTGGGACCAAGATGGTGGCCGCGTTCAGTGTACTGCGGTTGAAGTCCATGTTCCATGTGTACACCACCTATAAGGAAACGTAGTTATTAGAAAAATGCATCATGATCAGCCTACGCGAAAACACGCGACCCTCGCGTTCATTTTTTTCGGAGCACCCGAACGCGTCGCTGCGCCAGCTGAAAGCGCCTTCCAGTTTTGCGATCATCTGAGGGACATAATGAGCGTGACGATCGCGTATACAAGCGGCGTAAAAAATCGCAGCAGTGTGAATTTACCCCAATTTCTTCCATATATGGTCAAAGTTGCTAGCTACTCTTGAAAATGAACATTGAACAAATTTTCAATATCTAGTAAGCTATTAATTTATTGGGAAAATAGGTCTCAGGTGCAATATCGAGGTGGAGCTGAACTAATAATCCGATTTGAACATTATCGTGCAGCGTCGTGTGTCTACCTATCGTAAGATCCCATCTGTCGTCTGTTACCTTAATGGTTCATGAGTAAAAAAAATAGGATTTGATTAAATTCTTACTTCCTTACTATACAGGATGGATTTTTGAGATGGGCACCATATCATTTTAAAAAAAAGCAGGAAAATGGGCAATTTTCAGAAGAACTTGTTTTATGCCAATAGATCCTGTTTCTTATAAGGATCAAAAACCTTTACTGGAGCAACTGAGGTTTGAGTACTAGAAAAGTCAGAAATCGCATAAAACTTTCCCCATACAATTCGTAGGAAATGAGACTAGGTATAACTTACTTTTATGATCATGTTAAACTGACCGCTACAATAAAGACTGGCCGAAAATAAACAAAACAAAATTAACTACAAATTTAGATAAAATTTGGCATACACAAAAACTAAAAGTTCCCCTCCTCGTGTTCCTTGCAAACTTGTCAAGGTTTTATCACCTGAAAAACTCCCACAAACGGGGCGATATATCGACACGTAAGGTATATTGACGCGGACTTGTATGTATGTATATCCGAACCTAATATCTCACGAACAACCGAAGTGGACAGTGTGTATACAACTTGTCATGCCAGAGCATCTGAAATGTAGACACGTACCTAATATTATTTTGTAACTTTATGTGGGTGGGTATCAAAAGATGTCTCCATGTTTCGACCTTTTGTGAGTCGGCGACATGTCCATCCCTCGGGCGGAATTGGTTTTTGAATTATTATTGACTTCGGGTGGCATGTACCCCCCCCCCCCCCCTGCCTACTCTTAGGCCCACTTACAACACAAATCACTACATGCATTTAACGCTTAACAAAGGAGATTAAGGCCTGTAATGCTAGTTGTAAGGTTGATAAATTAATTAATTAATTAATTACCTACAGTCGTCGGCTGTCAATATGAAAATGTTTTGTGTGGTTATTGTTTTGTGTTGTACCTATTGTAATGTAATGTATTCAGTGCGTTCTAGTGTAAGATTTGTGCTATATTTTCTGTGTATTAATGAGTCCTTGTGACTTGATAAATAAATGAATTATTATTAATAATCAATCGTCGGTTGATTTTTTTTGCAAAAAAGTTTTTATTTTTCACTTTTAAGTTGTAATTTTTACCAGTAATTTTGGTTTAAAAACTTCTATGGGACCATTTAGGAAGTATACCCTTTCCAACAAAAAAAGAATTTTTCAAATCGGTTGGCAAGCGAAAGAGTTATGCGCGAACAAACATAAAAAAATAAAAATACAAACATCCGAATTGAGAACCTCGTCCTTTTTTATAAGTCGGTTAATTAGAAGTCGGTTAAAAATCAATATAATTGATAATACGGAAGGATTTCATAAGACGGGTTGTTCCCTTGTTTTATTCGCCTTGACATTTGCATTATTCCAAATCTTTTCAGTGCGTATTTCTTGAGTGCCCCTGAGTACTGTTTCTATGAACACATTACAACCGTAATCTTGAGTGACATCTTTGCACACGAAAATCCGTTCTGAATTTATGAACTTATACTTACCTACCACAAATTAATTTTCCACTCGAATCTCTCATGTCGCAATAAAAAGATAAGCTTCACCAAGGTTGGTAGGCGGCCCGTGCGACACCGGGCGCCATTAACACAATGGTTTTATGCAATCACACATTTAGATGAAGTCCTAAATATTATGAAATTACCCGAATAAAGAGTTAAAAGTAACTTTTGTTAGGGAACCTGAGTGTCAGATCTTAATGTGTAGCCTATGTCACCAATAGGCGCATTTATAAAATTGCTTTAAGCCGTTACGCGTTTCGATAAAATACAGCTACCAAATTATAAATTTACCTTGATAAAAGATTTAGAGTAGGTACAGAGACTAATTTCATCAAACTTATTATTGGCTTAACGGGACATTTATTAAACTGGCTCTTAGCCAGACTAATACCAGGATATTAATGTCCGTATAGGTAATAATCGCCGTAGATCTTCAGGTTTGTTTCTGACAAATTTTAATTCGTCTGGTGGGAATATATAATATCAATATTACATAGATTAACCTTAAACGATTTGGCTTCAAAATTATATTATACTAGCTTTTGCCCGCGACTTCGTTCGCGTGGAATAGTGACTTCCGGCAGATTTTTGGTTTTACCCAAATAGTTCTTACTTTTTATTTACATTTTTCCGATGTATTTTCAGTACTGAATTGATGCCGACTCTTGACCAATAGATGGCGCTGTATGTCCGGAATAAATTTTATTTTTTATTTTATTTTATTTTTTGTAATAAAAACTATCCTATGTCCATTCTCAAGTTCCAAACTATGTCTGTACCAAATTTCACACAAATCGGTTCAGTAGTTTAGGCGTGAAGCAAAGACAGACAGACAGACAGACAGAGTTACTTTCGCATTTATAATATTAGTTTGGATATTCGACCTCGTGGTTTCTTTACTAACGTAAGGTTGAATGTCACTGCCGCCAGGGCTGCGGGTTGTTCGAAAGAGTTACCATGGCCCTTGGCACAGGCAACTGAAGGAACACGGGTGGGTTTTAGTCAGTAAAAGTCTGATACTCCCTTCCGCTCCGCTCAGAGCGGGAGAAGTTATTTGATGATTTCTCACTCAAAAAAAGGTAGTTTCTTTTGAATGGAATTTAAATATCTCTCTTGTTTGAAGTAAGTAGAAGTTTTTTTTGGGTGGGAAATCATCAAATGACCCCTCATTTGATGATTTCCCACCCAAAAAAAAAAAAAAGGTTGAATGTCACTTGCACATCATAAAACGACACAGTCTATTTGTCTATCTGACAGTTAGATAGTTTCAACCATAGTGAAGTTCAATTTATTGACTGGGAATTATTCTTAAAATTTGATAAAGCAAATACGAAGTCGATCGTAGTGCCTGAAAACATTGCTGTACGTAACAGTAAAACATCAGTCGGTCTATTCTGCAAAAATCTTACCGTGTAAACCTTCGATCAATAATAGTGTAAACTAAGGTGAAGTGAGTGGTGATTTCACTTGATGCTAGATTGACACTCACTTCACCGGAGAGATGAGATTTTTACAGAATAGACCGGCGGTATTCAACAAATGACCTTTACTTCTTTAAAATACTTTGGTAACAAACACATCACCGAAACAAAAATAATACCTACTACAATAATTGTTGCATGGGAACCAACTAATACGGGTATAATTATTCACCAACCGACCTCCCTACGATGTAGCATGAATAATGAAAAGTTTTCCTGGGAAGCAACAAGTGTCGCTAAAAAGTACAAATGAAAGAACATTTTCTTTTATGTTTGTTCCGCGGATTCCTTTCCAGTTGAATCGTTTTTAGTCATTTGCTTATGAAAATCGCTTCATAAGCGAGACCACTTTATTTTAATAAGACTGTATTTGGAGACCACTTTATTTTAATAAGACCGTATTTGGAGACCACTTTATTTTAATAATACCGTATTTGGAGACCACTTTATTTTAATAAGACCGTATTTCGGCCATGGCGGCCATTTTCGTAGGAGTCAAGCCTTGGGTGCGGCAGATATTATAGTGCACAAGTTAGTGCGCAGACACAGATGGACTCCCTCTTCTCTCACCCTCGTAGAAAAAAAAAATGCGTCAAAAAGAAAAAAGAATGCGTCTTTTCTCGCCAGATCGCGGGGCAGTTGCAATAGCCTCTTGACAGTTATTGCTGATAGGCATGATCAAAGCCCAATTATGAGGCATCTTATACAAACCACCCTGTCTTTAGTAGAATATAAGTACTAACATAGTTTATAAGTTAAAAATTATCTACTAACATCTAGAATTGTAAATTTGTTGAATCTATTGTTGTCCGTGAAATAAAGATTATTATTATTATAGTCCGATAGGATAGGACGGCAATCCGACACGACCAAAGAGAGTTCAGGTGCAGGACCAACGGCTTAACGTGCTTTCAGAGACACGGGGGTATCACACCGCCAACTTCCAAACTCCGGGATAGCCCGGAGTTTGGAAGTATAGACACCTTTATTACACTGTATATAAACTCCATTATATAAATCATATGAAAAAGCCATAAACAAAGGCGAGCAGTCAGTGTAATTCGGGTCGACCCTGTTGGCATTTATCGGACCGCAGACTGCGGGTTGCAACTGATAATATGGTGACAGAAACATCCGATACTAGCGGAATTTACGCTCGACGGAGCGCATCCAGGCAGCCTGAGTTATTTAAAAAATATGGAATACATCACGAAAGCTATTTTCGTATTTTTATTGCACTGAAAGTAGAAATATTGGATGATATTATTAACCACTACCCACTACCGCATCTTAATCAACGAAAAAATAAAGTCAAAATTTGAAGCCCCAATTAATGTCTGAGATTCTTCAGCAATTATTTTTGCTAGGTACCTACTTACATAAAACAATAGAGATATTTAAATTCCATTCAAAAGAAAATACCTTTTTTTGGGTGAGAAATCATCAAACAACTTCTTCCGCTCTGGGCGGAGCGGGAGGACATGACAGACTTTTAATGACTAAACCCCACCCGTGGTCCTTCAGGTGCCTGTGCCAGGGGCCATGGTAACTCTTTCGAACAACCCGCGAACCTGGTAGGCATCAGCCCTACCGGACCCCATTATGTAGTTAGTGCTGACCTACCTACTACCGCATCTTAATGAACGACAAAATAAAGTTAATCTTGAAACCCCCATTTTTGCTACTCCAAACATAAAAGATGTGATCTTTATAAATGAATATGAAACGGGTACTTTGCGCACTGTCCATATTACCCGATCGCCAGGTCCAACCAAAACTAGGGCATCATAAGTTGTTGTTTATGATGTTAGTAATATAGTCTACGAGGTTGTTAATGTTTTACAAATAACCCTGTATAAGCTAACATTTAAAATAATAATATGTACATGGGAAAAAATAAGCAAAAGAATCATAGGGCATCAAAACATTCGTCCGCATCGCTATCAACAGGAACATTGCCCAAATGGCTGGCAGCATTGCCACGTTATATGACAATGCTAATTCTTTGGCCAAGAAACAGACCAGCCCTCTGGTCACGTGAAGAGTCTACTAACGGCTTGGCGATATCTCGAAAAACCAAGTGGGCACTCGGACCCCATGGCCCATGTTTCAACCCCAAACGGCTCGAACATATAACTCCCAATCAGGTTGGAATATTTTCACCGTTTGAGGTTTTCTGCACCAGCAGCAGCCGCTCCAGTACAGCCCACCGTGCTAGGAAAATGGGATGGCGCAAGAGTATCGACACATGTTGCATCCCACACCAAAGGTCTGCCTAACTTACAGGGCATTATGGTCATTCCGTCTGGTCTCTTCCCATCGTCGCGTGCCAGGCCGTTGAGTTTGTCAGTTTTTGGCAGATTAAAATACTTTTTAGTAGGAACGTTCATCATTTAAATAATATTATTAAACCTCCTTTCATTGAAATATAATATCTACATTACTTTTCTTCGAAATAATTTAAAGATCCCTTTGTTAGAAATTTTATTAGCAAAATTAAGTAAGTTTACTAACTGGGGTATCTATTAATTCAACAAATTATCTAGTCTTAATAATTAATCCAGCCCTCTTAGATAAGCTGATAATCCTAGAGGCAAGAGTTACTTGTTGTTAATGTGATTACATTTTGGAGACGCACGGGACTTCTCAACTTTGGTCAATAGAAGTTAATAAATTACGTCTGAATGACAAAACTTACTTCTAACTTGAAAGAGAGAAAATAAATAATTTTTATGTTCGCCTTATATGACGACAAAACTTAAAAAAAAAGTACAAAAAGAAAAACATATCACAGATAGAGGGAAATATTCGTCACATCCGCTCAAAACGGCGGTAGCTTAGCATAAATATCTGACTTTGCCTTACTTAGTATAATCTAGGAACATAGCTTTAAGTTTACGCATCCTGGCTTTTAATTTCAGAAACTGCATGACAAAGTATAACTTCGCCATAAGCTGGAATTAAAAGCACATTAAACTAGCTTATTATGTATTTTGTATCTAAATACTAGAAAAATTAAATATAATAAAATTAAAATTTTATTATATTTCATTTTGGTCCTTCGATCCGCGGGTCATTTGTCTAATAGATATTGAGGGAACCGAACCATTTAATTACAAGATTGAAAGCAATCACTCGATAAAATAAATTTAACTAATTACCGCGGGAACCCCGTGGCATGTTGCCAATGTACTGCTAATGAAGTTTATAAATGTTGTTCCGCTCATTTAAAATTTACGTCTAGTAGCTCTTAAAAAACTTTGCAAAGCGAGGCTTAATTTTGTGTTGCTGGTGCCACCATTTCTGATTGTTTTTATTATTATAAGCCTGTGCTATCCCACTGCAGAGAAAAACCTGCCTTCCCTCTTTCCACGTTTCTCGGTCTACTGCGATTGTGTGCCAATCCTTTAACAAGAAAAAAAAATCTCAATTTTTCTCTTTTTGATTTGTACGCCATTAACGGCAAAACATAGAGGTCTTTTATATAGGTACCTATTATATTTATAACACCTATGTTTAACAAATAAAAAACTTTGACTTTGAAATACCGAGGACTTTGAGAATCCATTATTTATACAGATACCTGACTGTGACTTGTCATCTCCTACAAATAAATAAATATCCCTGGACATTTCACACAGCGCCATCTAGTCCCAAGCTAAGCAACCTAATGCTTGTGTTATGGTAACAAGATGGCTGATAAACTACTTATAAATAAATCCTATTCCGATTTCTGCTACGGTGACTGATTTTTGTTTTTTACGGCTATAGGGTACGAGCGTGTCCTCTGATGCGGCTAATGTAACCTATCTTGGATGTGAAGACAGCTCCTGTACCAACCTCACTGAATAGTTAATCTTTTTTCCTACGGTAGCAGCTTGACCTACTAGTATAATATAATAATATCTCTGGACATTTCACACAGCGCCATCTAGTCCCAAGCTAAGCAACCTAATGCTTGTGTTATGGTAACAAGATGGCTGATAAACTACTTTTATAATTTTTTTTTTGTGAATACATACATATTATAGATAGAAAAACACCCAGACTCAGAACAAATACATGTAGGACTTACAAATATTTGTTCTGTGCGGGAATCGAACCCGCGACACGCAGCGCAGCAGTCCGATCGCTCAGCTACTGCGCTAACCGTGTTGTCAAAAGTCGCTAAGTATGTTCGTCGTACAGTAAAGAAAGATGGATTTTATTGAATTTATGTCGAATCGTTAAGCTCCTCAAGTTCTGAATTGAGCTGCATGATTTTTGACAAAGGTGTGCACTGACTGAACAGGTCCTCTCAATCTGTGTGGTTCTTTCCTCAAAAGACCATCTCAGACATCGATCTACATAGTCTTCACATGACCTGACTAAGATTATGTCTGAACTTTAAAAGAGACTGACCTCTGAGTTTGTTTCGGCCTTTCTTCTCAGCGTAGTCAGATAGGAAACGTCTACCTCATGTAGTTTAAGAATTATGATTGACGTGTCAAAGTGTTTGTACAAACCTAGAAAATAAATCATTTAGCCTTAAATATTTTGGTTTTGGTTCATCAAGAACGTATCGTATCGTATTTTCATTATTATTGTATGGATCTATGCATCTTAGATGATGATAACACCTACCAGAGGACCTAAACAAGTGGCAATCGCTTTCGTCGTATTTTTACGACTTTCAACAGGATTGATATACCTAGTATACGAGTAATTAAGATTTTCGGTAGCTTATGTCAATCCAATACATTTTCGACTTTTCCATCACCATCGTGGTTATTGCTGATAGAATATCTCGATGTTTAGGCTCTTAGTTCTATTATTCCAAGATATCTATGGATAATATTTTAATCCCACATTCCGTTCACACTTATTTTACCTCACAACCTAACAGCAACTTTACTGTAAAGAGAATAAAGATCACAATGACTTTGACAGACTTAACAGTGGTAGCAACCAAATAAAAACAATATTTTAACGAGAATAAAGATCACTGTGGTTATATAACTTTGAACGTACGTAATCATTATGTGAAAAATTCTCTTTTAAATTAACAAATACTTGTTTTATTTTCTCGGTTTCCATAGTTACGTGGGTCGTATATTGTTAGGGATGTCAAGTTTACAGTTGTTGTACAACTTTTAATGTGGGCTGTGGGCACAACACTGCATGCAGAACATTCAGCTATTAAAAGTTTTTTCATTAATTTTATGTCGTACAATTTGAACAGGATTTTATTCCAGTATTGGCATGCAGCATATCACAAATACACGTAAATTATGAGCTTTTGTCTTAGTGTAATGTTTTAAAGTGTCATAAATACATATTTTAGTACATGAAAAAAAATGAAAAAAGAAAAATGTTTATTTGTCCCAAAACCGTTACATAGATTATAAATGAGACATCCCCAGTAAGTAATTGATAATACTTGTGTTGGGGCTATCCCGCTCTTTCCCATAATTGTTACAATATTAAGACGATTTTTAACAAAAACTGACTAAAAAAAACAAAAATAAATTACAAAATCTAGGAATATATATACACTAATTAACAGCTCTTAATTAATAAATACATTAAAAAAAACAGCTCTAAATAATTAATTTTATCTGTAGTGTATGCCTATCTGCAAGTATATGTGCATCTTATTTTTAAAGTGTTAGTGATGTTGTGGGGGTGTGGGGGTGTGTGTATGTGTGTGTATGTCTTCTTTGAAGTGCCGATGTGTTCGAAGCGCGATTTATAGATTAAACTCGGTGAGTACTAATGTTATTGTAAAAAGGCAATAAAAAGAAATTGTCTAAGCAATTCTAGCTAAAACTTGTTCAGTTTCCTCGTATGTTAAGGTTTTTAGCCACTCAGTTATTACCTTTTTGCCTACGTGTGACATTTCCTGGTGGAACCTTAATTTTGCGTATATTTTATTAAATATGTAGGCTTTTTGGGTTGCATACTGACGCCGTGCAAAAGCGGTTCGGACCCTTGGGGAGTAAGCCACTATATCCTTTAGTCTGGATTTAATACATTTTAGTGACTACAAGGTTGCAGCTTCGTTCTGTCGGAAAACCCGTACAGGTGGCGGCGTCTGTATTCTTCTACAAGACCATATTGAATGTTTACAGAGAAACGATATAACAGACATGTCAATTGAGTATGTTATAGAAGTAAGTGCAATAGAGTTAAAAATAGAAAATTTACTGTTAATTATTATTTACTGGAATAGGAGAGAGGAAGCTATATTTTATAAACAATTAAAAGAAATATTAGATTACATTAATAAAAAAGACTATAAACTAAACATTGTTATAGGAGGAGATTTTAATATAAATGTATTAGATGATAGTTTAAAAACTAACCAATTTTTAGATCTCATGTTAGAATATAAGTTTAAGCAGCACATACAAGTACCAACGCGAATAACCCAAACCACCTCGACGTGTCTCGATTTAATATTCACTAATTTCAATACTAAATCGCACACATCAGTAGAAGAGTTGGGGTTCTCTGATCATTGTACTACAACTATACACTTGACTGTACCCCAACGTACTAAACAAATCGTCTGGTATGTTGAAAAAAGGCTGTTTAATAACAAAAACACACAACGGCTCAAATCCAAATTGAGTGAACTAAACTGGAACGACATAATCAAACCTGATAACGACATAAATGAAAACTACAAATTATTTAATAATACACTTACTAACTTGCTAAACCAATGTATACCAAAAACAAAACTAAAGATAAAAACAAATTACAAAAAATATTGGCTCACTAAAGGAATCAAAACTTCGTGCAAAAATAAAAGACTAGAAAAAATACTGGCAACTAAAACTAATAACCCATTAATTAAACAAAATTATAAAATTTATGAAAAGACTTTAAAAAAAATCGTAAACAAAGCAAAAAAACTGCAGTATATAAATAAATTAATAAAATCTAATAATAAAGTGAAGACTATGTGGAAAATAATAAATGAAAGAACGAACAAAAATGTTAAAAAAGTCAAAAGTAATATAACACTACAAATTAATAACAAAGTTGTCACGGAACCTAAACAAATTGCAAATATATTCAACAACTTCTTTGCATCTATTGGAGCGGGGCATACCCAACCCCCAGACAAAGAGCTGCGCGGCACCTCGGTACTTCACCCCACAGAAAACACTATATTCCTAAGCCCAGTAGATCCTGGTGAAATAAATGTAATGTTAAAAAGCCTAAAAAACAAAAACAGCTACGGAATAGACGAACTGCCACCAACCCTAGTAAAACAGTGTGCTAATGAACTTACCCTGCCATTTTACCTGCTTGTCAATCAGTCTTTTGAAGAAGGAAAGTTTCCGAACCTCCTAAAGAAAGCTATAATAAAACCAGTTCACAAAAAAGATTCTAAAACCGATCCCACTAACTACCGTCCTATAGCTCTTTTACCTACAGCATCGAAGATATTTGAGAAAGCGATGTGTAATCGTGTTTATTCTTTTTGCGAAAAATACAACATCTTTAATGAATCTCAAAACGGCTTCAGAAAAAACCGCTCTACAGTTCTAGCAGTATATAAATTTATTCAGGAAGCTATTAATATAGTTAATAATAAAAAGTACGCTGTGGGTGTACTGTTAGATATGACAAAGGCCTACGATAAAGTGCAATACAATATCTTACTTAATAAGTTACTAGGAATAGGGATCCGCGGGACAACTCATGAATGGTTTAAATCATACTTGGAAAATAGGGAACACCAAGTTGAAGTCGAATACTATAATGCACATACTAACCAAATACAACACATTCGATCGGACAGCAATACAATTAATGCCTCAATCCCCCAGGGGAGCGTAATTGGATGCCTTTTATTTATAATTTATATAAACGACCTCCCAAGAATCATAAATGAGTCGTGTGTTTTGTTTGCTGACGATATCTCAGTACTAACTTCATGTAAAAACAATAGCAACCTACCTGAAACACTTACAAACACACTCAACAAAATAAAAACATGGATGACAGAACATAACCTCGAGATTAACTTTAATAAAACTAAAATCATGTCCTTCCACCCACGCCAAAAAGCACCCCTAGATATAAATTTTATTTACAATGATATAAAAATAGAGACAGTACATGAATTCACCCTACTCGGTCTATCCATAGATACAAATTTAAATTGGAAATCACACATTAAAAAAATTCGGTCAAAATTATCTAAATTTGCCTATGCCCTCCGCGAAATAAAAAAAACTACAAACCTTCAGACAGCCCTGGTTACGTATTTTGCCTATGCATACGCATGGTTAAACTATGGCGTAATATTATGGGGAAACAGTACACATGCACCTACACTTTTCACACTACAAAAACGTCTAATCAGAATCTTAGTTAACATAGAAGACACAGACAGCTGCAAACCACATTTCCAAGAACACAAACTTTTAACACTTCCCTGTATATATATCCTAGAAATATGCAAATTTGTTAGAAATAACCAACAATTATTCACTACACGAGAAAACATACAAACTAAATATACACTACGACACAAAAATAGGCTAAACCTACCTGGTGGCTCTAAACTAAAAATACACTCAGCAAGCACTTTAGTAATGTCAGTTAAAATATATAATCAATTACCAAAAGCAATTAAAAATGAACAAAAATTTAATATATTTATAAATAAACTAAAACAATACCTAGTCCACAAATGCTATTATAATATTAATGAATATTTTAATGATAAATAAAATTAATACCAAAAATAACAAAGTTGAAGTGAGTAGTAGTAAAAACATTAATATTATACTTTTTCAAATAATAATATAATAATAGCCCTCTTCCTCTATTCTATCTTGCTGTGCCCGACAGGGTCCACAATGATCTAAAATTATGTATATTTTGTAATGTACCTACCACCTAAGTTCACATTGTGGAATGCAAATAAATGTATTGAGTATTGAGTATTGAGTCTTTTCTCCTGACTGTCTTGGTTAAATGGAATAGATTTTTGTAAATATAGGGTTGTTATTAAAAAATATAGTTTTCTTACTGAGAGTAAGCCACTGATTCTATATAGGTCGATTGTGGGGTATCTGTATGGTTTATAGTACATTACTTTTATAAGTGACCTTTGGGCTCTTTCTAACTCAATGAAACATAAATATGAAAATATCGCTATAAGCATATCGTACAAAATTCATTATCTTTTTCATAAATTGCATAAGGAAGGAGCGTAAAAAATTGATTAGGTAGATGGTTTAAGCAGTTTCCATTTATTGAAATATCTTTTTAAGATTCCGTACCCAAAAGTGGCCAACGGAACCAGTCAGATAGACGGACGGACGGACAGCGGCGGCTTGATCTGTCCGTCCGTCCGTCCTTCTGACTGTCAACGGACTGTATCTCATGAACCGTTACAGGTAGACAGTTGAAACTTTCATAGTATGTATTTCTATTGTCGCTTTAACAACAAATAATAAAAATAAAATAAAGTTAATAAAATTTAAAGAGAATTTCCATACGGATTTCCATACGGTACGGAACCCTTCGTGTGCGAGGCCGACTTGCACTTGACTGATTCTTCTTTTTTGACTCAAAAGGAAGCAACGCTCATTGCTTCCGTACTATATAGGATCGTATGAAATAATGCCTCAACGCATGTGCCAAACGATTAGAAACACCCAAGTTTTTAGAACAATAGCTAAGTTTCAGATATTAGAAACAAAACAATGATATCATTAAAACAAAATAAAATAAAAAGCCTGTGCCAGAGGGGTGTTTGCAATTAATTATTAATTTTAATTACCACGGGTGTGTATTATTTTACGGTTTTATCCTTATTATAACATAATACAAATGAAATACCTAATTAGTAGCCGTAGTTAATTATCACCTAAATTATTCTAAAACTAGAACGCCATTCTGGGTATCGTATTACCCAGTAACTAGGTTGTATTGGTCAGATAGGCAGTCACTCCATGTAAAATACTGGTAGTCAGCTGTATCCGGTTAGACTAGAAGCCCATCCCAAAATAGTTGGGAAAAGCTAGGCAGATAATGATAAACTGCCTGGGTTGATAAAGCTGTGTGTGAGAGTATTTTGTTGCTCACTGCCTTCGTTTTGAATAGGCTAACTTAAAAGGTAGGTAAAATATCTCTGCACAGCTCATTAGGTGGACAGGTCTTCCGAGGCGGTTTGTTAGACTTAGGGCTGAAAAGTCAACCCTACGCTAGTACAGACGCCAGCACATCAAGCTACTACAATCTGTCAAATTTCTTTAATAGATTTTCAACTTTATCGCTAAAGCATTAAGGTTCAAAGTTGATTGGGAAAATTTGACAGTTTCGGGTAGCTTGACCTGCTGGCGTCTGTACCTTTATTTACAAAAACTGTCAAACGTCAACGTCTGTACAACGTTTTTATTTCACGGATAAAATATATAATATCTGACGTTGGGAAAATCAGCCCTCACTAACATACAAATATAAGGATCTACTTAACGTCAGAAAACTAGTGAGGTGAATGTCAACCATTGCCTAAGAATAGAACTTCTTGATGAAAACCTTATTTTAAGCTTTAAACACAGTAATGTAATTACCTGACTTATAGCTCACAGGACCAGTGGGGTAATTGCGTAACACACTATCAGAAGCAATAGCTTTCATTTTGACAGTTCAACAACATTCATTGAGTCATTTACGTTTTTCAGCAGACTAATTTTTCGAACATATATGGCAATGGATTAGCACTATCCTTCAAAATGATTCTGATTATAATTTATTGTGTGTTACGCAATAATGGTGCTAGTTTTGTACACCTGCTTTATTCATTATGGGAAATTGATTTTATTTTATTTTTTATTTAAAGGAACAGCAAACAGTTACATTATAAGAACTTACAAGTAATTTAACAAAAACAATTTAATCCACAACGCTGTCCACAGGTAGAGGAAAAAAAATGTGTAATCGCTAGGAGTTTTAGTAGAGATACGTGCAATAATTAATTGTATAATGAGCATTAATGAGCCGTATGGTTGACAGTACCTTTGTAGACATAGATATCTTCAATTGTACAATAAGTAAATTCAAAAGCCTCATTCGCCATTCCCTATTAGATATCACAATAAGTGCTCCTTAATATAGTAATATTGTATAATTTTGTTATATATTTTCTTTAATTTTGAACAAATTATTCTTAATTTTTTAAATATTTTTTACATAACATAAATATTTTTTTTTCACATCATTTAACTTTTAATTAAGTATTTGCCACATGTACTGCTATTAATGTTCCTAGCGATGAGCTCTTTTTTTTCTTAAACTTCTATGCCTACTTGTGGACAGCGTTGTGGGTTACTTTATAACCAAATTGAAAAAATCATTAAAAACGCGTCTCCGCGCGAAGCCTTCAGCTCCGTTTCCCACGCCCCGTCGCGTGGCACGATGTAATGAAAAATCCGCTTTAAACAATGCTGAAAGAAAACTACTACTATTACCACGTTGGGCACCAAAAAAAAAAAAACTAAAGTTTTTTACGTGGGTAGTTGTGAGGAGCATGATTCTTTCTTTATATTACTTTTGACTATCTGATAATGGTATCAGTATTTTATAATAGACCTGACATATCGATTCTTTGTAGGTGTTGCGTCATAGTTTACAGAGGCGAATTTCTTTGAAACATTTTTCTAAGGACTAGAAAATTACCGACGTTAGTCAATCAAGTTTGAAATATTATCACTCCAGGAATATTTCGCTGGCTTGGCAGCCATTTATAACAACTTTAAGTAAGTACCACGTTGGGCGCCAATTAAACCAATGACCCACATTTGAAATAAAATCCGTTTTAATAAAGTAAATGAAGTATTGAAAGCATAGATTTTATATTTGGTTTCGCTTAAAATATACTAATCATCAATTTATCATACAATCGAATGCTACGTGCAAGTTTGAATTCCCAAATTTCTCGGAACCGCTGAATAGTGTATCGACTTTAATCTATAAAGTTCAGAATGTTTGACAGTATGTTCAGAAATATTGTGCAAGCTCGACCACAATGTGGGTAGAGTAGTTAAAGTTTCGAAGTTTGCGTTGTCAACAAATTCCATCACGTCTTGTACATAGTTGGCTTTTTTTTTTTAAGTAGACGTACAATGGATCATGTGATTTACTAGTTTACGTATATATGGCTAGTGTACACCTTTATGTGACATATTTACACAGAACTAAGATCTTACATAAAATGTATAGTTACATTGGTTAATTAAAATATAAATGATAAATAAATAATAAATGATTTTATTTTGTAAGTAGGTTTGTACAAACACTTTTACACGTCAATCATATTTTAAAACTAGATGAGGTCGGCGTTTCCTATCTGACTAGTCTGAGAAAAAAGGCCGAAACAAACTCAGAGGTCACAGTCTCTTTTAAAGTCCAGACATAATCTTAGTCAGATCATATGAAGACCATATAGTTGGTGTTCCTAATAAATAAATGTAATATTAATATAACATTCAGACGCATAACTTAAGTTGCCATCTTAGATACAATGTCTTATGCGCTATCTCTTTGTTATTTCAGGATCTTTTTCATTAGTAACTACCCACTCGAGACTTGAGACACCTTGTCTAAACGTTCAAAAATAATAATAATAATAATATCCCTGGACATTTCACACAGCGCCATCTAGTCCCAAGCTAAGCAACCTAATGCTTGTGTTATGGTAACAAGATGGCTGATAAACTACTTATATACATAAAAAAAAAACGAAAATAAAACCCGATTCGTGTGTTTTTTTTCAACCATTTAAACATAGTAGTCTTTTGACTTTCCGCCCTTAACAACATAAATAATGAACTAACATAACAACCGTACCTCACAAGCTGAACCAAAGAATAAAGCAAAAATATCTATCAAAGAATAAAACAAAAATATCTATATGTTAAACTTACTCGTGTTTTACCACGTGTTTAGCTTAAGGATAGCGCTTTCAAAAGATATCTGTATTCAAAAGAATAAAGCAAAAATATGATCTAAGTAAATGTCAAACTTACTTCCACGTCTTTAGATTCAGGATATTTGTTGAAATTGTGTGTCGCGTAGAACTTTTGCCTTTCCAAACTAATGTTATACATAACGTCCATTCTGCACTATTTTAACACTCTCCATAGTTCAAATCACTTTTTTAACTACAAAATGGTTAACAAGTTCTGCAGCTTATGTTATAGATTCGTTAAAGGACCACATTTTCACTGACAGTTTGAACCGAGGATGCCTGGAACAATGGAAACCACACTTTAGTTTACTAATTTTTAAATTGATAATTGGCACAGACCTGTAGTATGCATCCCACGCAGACTATTTTTAACCGACTTCTAAAAAAGGAGGAGGTTCTCAATTCGGATGTTTGCATTTTTTTTTAAAGTTTATTCGCGCATAACTCCGTCGCTTGCCAACCGATTTGAATTTTTTTTTTAATTGGAAAGGGTCCCAAACGGTCCCATAGAAATTTCGACAAGATCTGATGATGAGTTTCGGAGACAGACAACGGAACTCTTCAATAAATGCCAGCAAATGAACGGCTATTGCTGCTATCGCTTATGTATGTATTGTTTACGCAATCACACAACATAACGTCACACCTGTAGTTACGCTCTAAAGGGGTACGCAGATGTGTTCAGTATACCACGGTACACCCTCATTTCTGTCAAAGTTGTTATTGGGGTACCTCTAATCTTGTAATTATATACGAATTTGTATGGGGTAGGTACACAACAAAAAAGTTAAAATTAAACTTTTTAGAAAAAAAAACAACCGACTTCCAAAAACGACACTGCAAAGTCAAAAATAACTTTAATTTCGGAAGTCGGTGGCAAACAACAAAAATGCGAACCCAACGACACCGACTTCCGAAATTAAAGTTATTTTTCACATTGTAGTGTCGTTTTTGGAAGTCGGTTGTTTTTTTTTTTTTGTTTTGTTGTTATTAATGCCTTCCTTTTATTTCATGTTTTTTTTACATTAATTTTAGCCTTGACTACCGTTTACGTTTGCAAATTGCTTTTGCAATTAAATAGTTAATCAGTAATCCTTATGTAAATGTAGTGGGTGGTATACTTTTTAAGTTACAAGTCAAGATCAAGAGTTTTTATTTAGAATTAAAATAATATGAATGAAAATAATAATAATAATAATATAATAATATCCCTGGACATTTCACACAGCGCCATCTAGTCCCAAGCTAAGCAACCTAATGCTTGTGTTATGGTAACAAGATGGCTGATAAACTACATATATACATATTTTTTTTTTGTAAATACATTCATATTATAGATAGAAAAACACCCAGACTCGGAACAAATACATGTAGGTCATACAAATATTTGTTCCGTGCGGGAATCGAACCCGCGACACGCAGCGCAGCAGTCAATCGCTTAACCACTGCGCCAACCGTGCCGTCAAAATAACAATGAATACCTAATTAATTAATAAAAATAACAAAATTATATCCTTAAAAAGCCTAAAAAGCCTTGACTGGGATATTAAAACATTTATATTATTATAGCAACGTAACCTAACAAAAACTATTAACAAACTAAAATATGGCGTCGAAAAATTCTGAGCACCGCTGTCGAGTGTCGACTGGTAACTTACCCAAGAAACTGGCGGCGTTACCACGTTGTATGGCAATGCTTAGCCTCTGGCCAAGGTAAAAAGCCAGCCCTTGGGTCACGGGAAGTATCCAAATACCTAATTGTATTCTTCTTTCAAAGCACACACATGTCATATACTTCCCTGTTTCCCCATATTTGTGGTTTGGGGACACCATTCCATAAAATTCTGTACTGGTGAGGTTTTGGTGTATTTATCTAAGTAGTAACAATGACTCCCTCGGAATAATTATCATCATCATAATTCTCCTGCCCGTATCCCAATTTCTTCGGGGTCGGCGCAACATGTCCTTTTCTTCAATACCTACTTCACATTTTTTATTTTTTTATTATATGTCATACAAATACATATTTGTTCCGTGCGGCAATCGAACCCGCGACACACAGCGCAGCAGTCAATCACTTAACCACTGCGCCAACCGTGCCGTATTAGTCGTCATCTCGGTAGTCACCCCCTTTCTAACTATAATATCATCATTCACACATTCCATCCATCGTTTCTGGTCTTCCCCTACTCTTATAGCCAATCATTATCGAACTTGATAAATAAATGGACTGAAATAACTTCGCAATCAAAAGTACCTAACCTTAATCGTTCTCGGTAAAGAAATCAAAAAGTTTTTCGCTGATAGGTCCAAAAAGAAAACCTATCTTAGTTGGTTGGATAGATAATTGTCTATCTAACCTAAGCTTATCTAAGAAATACAAAGTCATTTATGAGTTATATTTAGTTCTTACCATTCATGAAGATTTGTTTTCTCGGAGCTTTAAAAAAAACCGGCCAAGTGCGAGTCGGACTCGCCCATGAAGGGTTACGTTACGATTTATGACGTATTAAAAAAAAACTACTCACTAGATCTCGTTCAAACCAAATTTCGGTGGAAGTTTATATGGTAATGTACATCATATATTTTTTTTAGTTTTATCATTCTCTTATTTTAGAAGTTACAGGGGGGGGGGACACACATTTTACCACTTTGGAAGTGTCTCTCGCGCAAACTATTCAGTTTAGAAAAAAATGATATTAGAAACCTCAATATCATTTTTGAAGACCTATCCATAGATACCCCACATGTATGGGTTTGATGAAAAAAAAATTTTGAGTTTCAGTTCTAAGTATGGGGACCCCCAAAATTTATTGTTTTTTTTCTATTTTTGTGTGAAAATCTTAATGCGGTTCACAGAATACATCTACTTACCAAGTTTCAACAGTATAGTTTTAGCTCTTATAGTTTCGGAAAAAAGCGGTTGTGACATACGGACGGACAGACAGACAGACAGACAGACAGACATGACGAATCCATAAGGGTTCCGTTGCCATTTGGCTACGGAACCCTAAAAAAGTGGGTTTCGAACACCGGAGTTTTAACACAAAGGATTCCCAAAACGATCAATTGCAATTGTAATTGCATCAATTGCAATTACAATTGATACTACTGCTACTTAATTGTACTATTGTCAATCGCTTCAACTGCATTTTGTAGACGATTATTTTGCAAATCAATTTTCATTGCCGCAAACCGCGCGCGTATTGTTTGCTGCACCGGACGACGTCATTACGTCGGCACCGGCTGTCGCTGAAAACCAGCGCTGGGGCTCTGTCTTGCATAGGGTCGCAGCATAATGTTGATAGCCGTTTTGCGTGGATGTGACGCATGTCAAACATTTCTTATTCCTTTTTTCTATATTCGTCTTTATGTTCTTTTTTGCGTCATGTTTACCGCAAATAAACGTATTTTCTTTCTTTGAGATGACATTGGTTTAGTGGGCACTACTGCTGAGCATGAGGACCTGGGTCCAATTCCCAGGTCGGGCATAGCGTTATTGGGTTTTTCAATCTAGAATTTCTCAGTAGCAGCCTGGAGTCTGGATTTGTGGCTGGTTGATGGCTCGCTCTATTACATGAGACAATCATAACTGGCTAATTGTGCATGTTACTATAGGTTACTATAGGAGGGGCTTGTGGCTAAGTAATAACTGCCGCACGGGTCGATCGATCAGGTTAAGCTACGCTTGCCGCGGTTGGTCCGTGGATGGGTGACCATTTTCACAAACCAAGACCCCTCCGTGCCTCGGAAAGCACGTTAAGCCGTTGGTCCCGGCTGTCTTTCGTGGATCTTTGACAGTCGTTACGGGTCGTCAGTAGCCCGAAAGTCTGACAACCAGTCTTACCAAGGGGTATCGTATTACCCAGTAACTGGGTTGTGGAGGTCAGATAGGCAGTCGCTCCATGTAAAATACTGGTATTCAGCTGCATCCGGTTAGGCTGGAAGCCGACCCCAACTTAGTTGGGAAAAGGCAGGCAGATGACTATAGGTACGAGTATACCTCTGCCTTGCCTCTTATCCTTCGGGGAATACAGGCATATTATACATAATCATCCTATATTGCTCCCACTCCTGAGACACAGGCCTCCTTTCTTCGAGAGGGAGTGAGCTATTATCTACCACGCAGGCCCAGTAGGGTTGGTAGATTGATGTCCTGGTATGTTAAGTATTTACTCAGAGCCTACTTTATTTTTCTTTCAAATGAATTTAACTTTTAGAGGGATGAGGAACAGGGTGTAAAGTTCACTCATCCTCCATATAAAATGGAGGATCCTCCGACCAGACGGGTGTTGTGTCTGGCGGGCAACTACCCAACGATTGATGTTGGGAAATTGTATCTATGCTAATTGCGCGGTAAACTCTGCTTGCGAGATGCAGGATTTGCGTGACGTCAGTATGACGCGTTGTTCGCATGTGGCGTTGTAGATACCGCTACAAACTTATTAACTGCAACCTTTTCAGAAAATAAACCTCATCAAAGACAGACTGACAACAATACCCGTTCCGGTTCTGCCTTTTTATTAGCAGGACCTTCAACATAAAGATGAAAAACTCATTTCCTTTCTTCCTTAATAAAATAAAGACATTAATCACTCATTGCTCGCATCTGTTTATTCTTATCAAAATTAATGACCCCTGAAATTGCAGCTATCCCTTTAACTGCCGGGATTAGAGATTTAAAGGGGTGCCCTTGACCATCTCCGTAAATCCTCTTACAAAATAGAACTGATTGTAAATTTTAGGCCCGTTGAATATCAGTTTAGGAGCCTAAGTACCGTGAAACACGCGAGTCTATCTAATAAAAACTGCTTTTTTATGATCATTTCGATATACGAATAAAGGATACTCTCGGTATTCAAATAATGGCCCATTTTTTCTGCTCGTTTATTGTTGGAAGTTTGATAAATATGCCAAATTCTCCGCCGAATGACGTTATAGGCAGAGAGAGTCGATTAGGAACATAGATAGCTACATATTTATGTATGTCGTGTACATATATTATGTTTGTGGTTTGTAAGGTTGTCGGTGACTTAACCCTTCGAATGATGAAAATGAAATATGAACACGGATCCACGCGAGACACAATGGCTTCCTTAATTGTTTCTGTAATTACGGAATTCAACCGGTTAAAGGTTGATTAAATATACGTATGGCTGAGTAGAACGATGCGATATACACTCCATATTTTATCACTATGACAGTTCCCAAGCGTGCTATTAAGGCATCTATCCTACGGCCCGAGAAGTGAGGAAAGGTAGCAACTAAAAACAAGTTGTTGAGCAACAGGCAAGGAGTACGCGACGGCGACGAGCGTTTACTGACTGGGCCCTTTTAATTCACTGTTGATAGCTACCCACTTATAAGTTCGCTATGTTTATTCGGCAGTCATGTCATTTTATAATAATAATAGTAATTAGTAACAGTAATTTTATTTCTCTCAAAAAGGTACAGTTTAGATTGATAGGATCTAGTTACATTTTTAAAGATTATCCTTTGTGAGAGCTGGAGTCTATACTGGGCTTGGGACCTGTATGACAGATCTTTTTACATACATTATGACGCGCATCATTGGTCTAAAGTAGGTTAGGAAAAATGTACGGCGATAAGACCGTAGATGTATTGGCATAATAACCTCGACTACAAAACAAAGACTGACTAATCTCAAGAATTACATTGTAAAGTTTGATTAGTTAGTCTTATCAACACCACCTAAAACTTCACAACTTTTCCTTTAGAACTCTGTTTACTTAAGTTGACATTATTCCTTTGAGAGACTTGTTTCTATCTAAGTTCAGTTTAGTTTTTATTTAAGTTTAGCTTAGTTTTTGTTAAGATTTATAAATATTTGAGAAATTAGACCCTTGACACTGCGTAAGTATCAAGAACAAATAGAACAACGATTAAATAAAGTTTGGACTTAGAAAATTACTTCAATAAGACTCTTCGTGCAAAGAATTTTATGTCTTTTGAGATTTTCTTCTATTGTATCTATATATATAAAATTCAAAGTCCTGACTGACTGACTGGCTGATACATCAACGCACAGCCTAAACCGCTGGTCCTATTGACATGAAATTTGGAGGGTGTATTCTTCGTGAAGAGTAGGTATCCACTAAGGAAGGGATTTTCGAAATTCCAAGAGGGTGAAATGGGGGGTTTCCGTTTGTATGAAAATTCTTATTCCTTGAATTAATAAACTTGAAACTTGGCACCAATACTAATCCAAGTAAATTATGAAGTTTGCAATTTTATTTTTTTTCTAAACTACTCCCTAAAAGGGGATTGGGTGGTTTCAAAGTTTGTATGAAAGAATTTTAGCGCGCGGTCCGATTAACTCGAAACTCAGTATTTATGCCTAGGATCGAAAGTAAAGAATAATGTGTATCAGGGTATTTTGAAAATTACCCCTGACGGGCTGAAAAAGGGTAGTCAATTTTGCAGCGGAGGATTTTATCTTCTTCATAAGGTTAATAAACTTGAAACTTTTCAAGAATACTCGCCTGAGTAAGTAATAAAGTTTATCATTATAAGTTTTTCAAAACTACCCCTCAAAGGGGGATATAGGGGTATTGAAGTTTGTGTGGAAGAATTTGAATGCGCGGTCCGATTAACTCGAAACTCAGTGTTTATACTTAAGACCAAAAATAAAGAATAACATATTTACATATTTCTTCCGAAAAGATAAAATGTATAAAGTGTAACATCGTTATAAACGAGTTATTATGTTTTGTGCAGAACAAAATTGACATAATGGACGAAGAAAGTTTAATTCGGTTGTGTGTGGGCTCATATACGACCGCGGAAATCACCACAGCGAAGGATCTGTTGTTTGAGTCAATATCTACGAGTACCCGCAACATTTCGCGACGCAAAAACCGTGAGCAAAAAGAGATGGAGGATATTATCTGCATATTTAAGAGTACAGATCCTGATAAAACCCCTATTTTTGTGGCAAGGGAATTAGAAAAATTACCCCCAGTTTCCTTCGATCACATTGACGTCACGGCCTTACTAAAGGACATTGTCATATTAAAATCGGAGGTCAAGTATTTAAAAGAGTCTTGTGCTACGGTTGTCCAACTAAACACAGTGAAAGACGAGATAAACGAAATGAAATTTGCATCTTTGGTTGATGTGGAACGCACTGGCACTGCAAACGTGAACATAAGACGGGGAGCTTACTTACTGGATAGCGGCCGAGACAGTGGTCCAATCGGTTTGTTAAATATCTCAGACCGTAACAGTAGTAATAGTTCACCTGAGAAAAACAATCTAACTACTGATCAAGTGAATTGGCGATCACCGGTACCCGTGCAAATAATTAATACAGGGAGTAATAGCAGTAAAACATCCGTACGCAGTGCACTTGATAACACGACCGCTGTCTCCGCTATTACTGTAACTGCCTGCGAGCTCCAGCCACAGGCTAGTAGTGGGAGCGCGGGAGCGATCAGCTGTTCGCCGACACACAACGCGGGGCCTACGGCGCCGGCGACTAGTAGTTTGAATGTCACTGAGTCAATTTCAACAACTCGATTTTTTACCTAATTTCCATGGACATTTTCATTTTCAGGTTTTGTAAAAAACTTTATTAATAAAGCGCAACATATCCACATTTTAGATACATTTTCTAAAAGGGGATTATATAATTATATTATATAGAGAGTTATTTGGGCCACCGAAATTGGCGAGCCACAGAAATTTTATTATTGCCACCGAAATTGTTCGTGTCCACTGAAATAGTGAATTACTAAACTTAAATCAGTCTTACAAAGTTAGCAATCTAGGAACTGATTTACCCCTATGATCCCCATCATAGGACTAAAAAATTGTTCTGTATTAATGGATTATATCAATAAAACACTGTAATCACATAGACTCGTGTAATGGCTGACAACCAACTGCTTGACAACCCACATATAGGATTATTAACAGATATACTACAAAAATATAATCAGTTTAAAATTTACTTATAATTGCTATACATGCAGTTAATCAGTTAGCATTAATTTTGATACATTGTACGTATCAAAATGACAAATTAACAACTAATTTAATAATCATAAGAGTAGCTCAATAAAAGCTATCGCTCTGAAGATAAACTATAAAATATAATGATGTTCGACATCAATCAACATTAAGATAAGAAATATTCTTTAAACAAAGAATCACTAACATGGTGAAAATCTTCAGAAAATATTTTCATCATCACTATCAAAAATATTAAAATTATTTCTGGTAACTAATTCTTTGGAATATTCAATGTGAGCATCATTATCAGTCTCAATGGTTTTTTCAAATTTTGACATTATATCTGTATTAATATTTTGGAAAAATGAGGCTCTCAGCTTTGACAATCGCTTTTAATTTTTTCTCTTCTTTTTTGCTCTGCAATCCTCTTCTTTTTTAACCTTTCTTGGCTATCTTTTTTCTTTTTTGGATTACTAAAATAAAAAAGATATATAAAATACTGTTGAGTCAATTTAAACTCTCATATTTGATTATGAAAGCATGAGCAAAATCATGGGATTTATCAGACTGTAATGGATTGGATAATGCTATCTCTGTGTAATCTATAACTAGGTATGTTAAATGAGTTCTGTAAAAGTAATTTCGGCATAAAAAATATTGTTTCTTTTCAAAAACCTTCATTAACATTAATACAATAATTGATAGGTACAATTTCTGTGGAGTCGTGTAATTTCCGTGGACACCCAGATGCCACGGAAACCACAGAAATTGGCCCACAGAAATTGGAAACGTGGCTATTTTTTTTAAATTACAAGAAACTATCAAGGCTATGACTATGTTTTCTATAATCTTAAATGTGTACCAAAGGCTACGTATCATGCATAAAAGTGATACCTTTATTTCTTGAAAAAAACCTTTTAATACCTGAACACCGAAATTGCAAAATTTCGTTCCGAGTAAACTGAAATCATGTATTTTCATTTTTGACGGGAAGATGTGGCAATATGATGCACTATCGTTCTCACTGCGCGTAAGTGCACGACTGTCTCTTGCCGGGCAGGTATTTATTGTTCGTTTAAACTTATTAGTGGAAGCTCAGGACGGCGAAACAAAATGACCATGGAAATTAGTCATTACGCTCGGACAAAACTACCGTTGGCATGTATTCATTAACTATGGGTTTAAATATTCAAAAATAATTAGCTTCTTGTAAGTCAATTATTACTTAACGCAATCAAAATACTTTTTCCTATATATGTTGGAACTTATCTTCCTGAGAGGTAAATGCTGTGTATGAAAGTGATTATGGACAAGACACAGAAATTGATAATTCGTCATTTACAGATTTTTTTCTTAAAAAGTAATAGTCTTATAAATATAATTTAAGTGGCTTCATTTAGATTCACGTCTCTTTAATTCTGAGAAAAAAAATCGTTGCATTATCTGTAAAGGAGCACTACGTTTTCAGCCTAGATGCGTAAATTTTTCGCCTGAGAAATTCACTCCACTATGGATGTAAACAAAGCGAAATCACTAGCGGAAATAACGCGCGATGGTGAATGGAAATCGCAGCATCCAAGAAACGAGTGGATTTTAGTGCAGGAGAAAAAACGCAAAAACAGGCGTTCTGAATCTCAATTGGTTAGAGGCAAGGCTCCCTGTATACCTGGGAATAAGTTTAAGTCCGCAAGTGTGACGATACCTCTATTTCTTTCTAACGTTCACAAAGAAGCATCAGAAAATGATATCGCACAGTACGTACTTTCAATAATAAAAGAAAAAGTCATGGTGCAGAAAATTAGAATGAAGACAGAAAAAGAATATAATGCATTTAAAATAATGGTTCCGAAAGCTAAACTGGACATGTTTTTGAGTGGTGAGTCATGGCCGGCCGATATTACATGCAGACGTTTCAGACCTTATAAGGGCCCTCAATCTGTTGACGTTGAAGAATCCAGAATAACCTCTTAACAAATAAAATGCATAAGGTTAATTTCATAACATACAACTGTAAGAACATCAAGCGGTCTATTGAGGATATAAAGCAGCTCTGCAGTTTTGCGGACATAATCGCGCTGCAAGAGACGTGGTTACAGCCTGATGAGCTACCGTACCTGTCCAGTGTGCACGAGGATTTCGGAAGCACGGGAACGTCTGCTATGGACACGGCTGCCGGCATCATCAGAGGTCGGCCCTTCGGTGGAGTTGCGCTGCTGTGGCGTAGGGCGGTGTTCCCGTGTGTTTCAGTGATTGCGTGTGCTAACCCGCGTATTGCGGCAATACGTCTTACGACAAACGATAGGCCATTGCTAGTTGTGAGTGTTTATATGCCAACTGATTGCGTAGAAAATGTAGCGGAGTTCACAGATTGTCTAAGTTGTATCAGTGCCATAATAAGTGATAGTGATATCGAGTCTGTTTTTATTCTGGGTGACTACAACGCGCATCCGGGTGAGCGATTTTACCGTGAACTAATAGATTTCTCGATGGAGCAGGATTGGACTTGTGTAGATACTAGCAGGTTGCAACTGTCGTCAGGAACGTTCACGTTTGTTAGCGAAGCTCACGGGAGCAGACGGTGGCTCGACCACTGCGTTGTGACTGACGCGGCTGTGCATTATATAACAGATGTGTTCGTGAAATACGACGTTTATTGGTCGGACCATTTACCGCTAGTTATAACTTGTAATCTCGATGTTGTTAGGCAGAAAACGACTGGGGGAAACACTGCTTGTAATAAAATACAATGGGGAGAGAGGAATGCAGACCAATGTATCGCCTATGAAAATAAATGTAATTCACAATTAAAACTTATTGACTTGTCAGTAGACTTACAAAATTGTTGTGGCAAATATTGTAGTGATCATTGTCATAAAGAGATAATAAATAATTTATACAGTGCTATTGTGGAAATTTTAGGTTCGTGTGCTACTGCCACGTATGAAAGCAGTCGTTATAATCGAAAACCCCTGGCTGGGTGGAACAAGCATGTGAGCGAGGCTCACAGAAATGCCAGGTTGGAGTTCAATACATGGTGTGGGTACGGTCAACCATCCTCTGGTCCCATTTTTGACGCCATGATAATGGCACGGAAGATCTTCAAAGGAAAGCTTAAGTGGTGCCAAAAACACCAGGATCAAATTAAAATGGATTTATTAGCCAAACACCATACTAATTCAAATTTTAAAGGTTTTTGGAAAGCCACTAATAGATTAAATCCTAAGCCTGGCGTTCCTGTGAGCGTCGACGGGGTTTCCTGTCCTAGGGGTATAGCTGAATTGTTCAAAAACCAATTCGCTATTAAGTCGACACTGGGGCCGCCGTGCGGGGTGTTCAGTGCTGGCCCTGAGCGTGCGGAGGTGGCTACTGTAATTAGTGCAAAGCAGATCAGGCACATAATAGAGAAGATGAAAAGAGGCAAATCCCCTGGGCATGACGGACTCAGCATTGAGCACCTGCAGCATGCTGGTTTCCACTTACCTCGGGTGCTGGCACTTTTATTTAATCTGTGTTTGTGTCATTCACATCTACCGCCTGATCTGGTGCGAACTCTGGTTGTTCCGGTGGTCAAGAGCAAGACGGGGGACGTGTCGGACAAGTCAAACTACAGGCCTATTTCACTCGCCACGGTCATAGCCAAGGTCCTTGACAGCGTGCTTAACGCACATCTAAATAAGCATGTGCGGCTCTGTGATGCTCAGTTTGGATTCCGGCCTGGGCTGTCAACGGAGACGGCTGTTGTTAGTTTAAAGCACGCTGTCAGGTATTACACGGATAGAAATACACCTGTTTATGCGGTTTTCCTTGACTTGTCCAGGGCCTTTGACCTTGTTTCATACGATCTTCTGTGGCAAAAGCTAGAAGAAACATCGCTGCCGCCAGAGTTCGTATTACTCCTCAGGCACTGGTACCTGAACCAAGAGACTCAGGTGCGGTGGGCGGGAAAGCTTTCGGAGCCATGCCGGCCGGAGTGCGGGGTGAGGCAGGGGGGCCTGTCCTCGCCTTTGCTCTTCGGTCTGTATATTAATGCTCTGATTGAGCGACTCAGCAGCACACGTGTCGGCTGCTACGTGGATGGAGTTTGTTTTAACAACATTAGCTACGCGGACGACATGGTGCTGCTGGCTCCCTCGGTCGGTGCTCTCCGAAAGCTACTCAATGTGTGTGAGTCGTACGCTTCGACTCATGGGTTAATTTATAATAGCAGTAAGACAGAATTTATGGTCTTCAGGTCTGGCACCAGGTGTCCCACTACGGTTCCTCCTCTCCTAATTAAAGGTCACCCGATTAACAGGGTGTATAAATTCAAATACCTGGGCCATCTGGTTACTGATGACCTGAAAGATGATATGGATCTAGAGAGGGAGCGCAGAGCATTGTCAGTTAGGGCGAATATGCTGGCCCGCAGATTTTCTCGATGCACAGACACAATTAAAATAACCCTTTTTAAGGCATACTGTACAGCACTGTACTCGGGAGCTCTGTGGTTCACATATACCCAAAAGGCTTACAATGCTCTGCGTATCCAATACAATAACGCATTCAGGGTATTGTTGCGATTGCCGCGCTTCTGTAGTGCCTCGGCAATGTTTGCAGATGCACGCACTGACGGATTTGATGCACTATGGCGTAAGAAATCTGCCTCGCTACTCCGCAGGCTGCGTGGCAGTCCCAACACTATTCTGCAAGCAATAGCCGCCCGGGCAGACAGCCCGCTAGTGTGGGCGATTACAAACCGGACCCGATCTGTTTTAGTTATTAAGTACTAACATAGGCTAAGCTATTTTTGTTACTAACACTAATAGACCATTGTAGTCTGATTAAATAAAGATTATTATTATTATCTCCTTTATTTCAATGTAATCATATAAATTATATTTTTAAATATTAGAATATAAAAAGTATAAAAACATTTAAAAATATAAAAAATAGTAGCCCACCGGTATCGGGAACAGGGTCCAAGCTACCGGTGGTCAGGGCTCCAGAGAGAGGAACCTCCTGACAAGGCGAGCCGTGTCCAGAAGTACCGCTTTCTGAATCAAGCCCTTGATCCAGCTGCCCAACGAGAGCCTCTTCAGGTGTTGGTCGAGGCTCTTGGCTATTAAGCCATTGGCTGTCACGACTATCGGCACAATGATGGCTGAGTCCACATCCCACATGTCGACAACCTCGCGAGCCAAGTCAAGATACTTGATTTGTTTATCTTTCTCGGCTTTCACGAGGTTCTCATCATGCGGGACGGTTATGTCAACAATCATTGCGCGTCGCTCTGATCGATCCACCACCACTATATCAGGCTTATTGGCAACAATAGTCCTGTCAGTGATGATGGATCGATCCCAGTACAATGTGATATTACCATTTTCGAGAACTGGGTCGGGCACATACCTGTAGTACGGCACCTCCGATTGCACAAGGTTGTATTTCAGAGCAAGTTGCTGATGGATTATCCTAGCTACAAGGTTGTGTCTATGCAAGTACTCTCCGTTAGCTAGACGAGAACACCCGGAGATAATATGCCTGATTGATTCTCCCGGCCGGTGGCATGCCCGACAGATGTCAACCGTGCCGTCTTTCACAATAAATCTCCGGTAATTGTTCGTCATCATAACTTCGTCCATAATTGCACAGACAAAACCTTCGGTTTCTCCAAAGAGATCACCGAAACGCAGCCAGGCTACGGACGCTGGTAGATCTACATCGGGCCCATGTAGGGCCCGGTAAAAGCGTCCGTGAAGCTCCTTACTCTGCCATACTTCCATGCGATCATTGGTGTCAAGCACTACTGGCTTGCGCCAGTTCTCTTTAGCCAAGGAGAGCGGGGTGAGGCCCTTGTCCACCGCGACTACATCTCGATGCATCCCCACGTCGGTCTCTAAGAAATATTCCCTGAGACTGCATATCTCGCGATTGTGGAGGGTCTTAGCGTTTAAAAAGCCTCGACCTCCACACTTTCGCGGGATATACAGCCTCATTACCGATGACCGTGGGTGATGCATTCGATTTGCAGTTAGCAGCGTACGGACCCTCCTATCCAGGGCGTCAAGTTCGGTCTGAGTCCATTTGAGTATGCCGAAAGAGTACATCAAAACCGGCATGACCCAACCGTTGAAGGCGCGCACCTTGTTTCCGCCTGATAAAAGACTATTGAATACTTTTTTCAGGCGGCCATAGAAGCGCTCTTTCAACGATTGCTTCATGTCAGTAACATTGATGCCCAACGCTTCCGACATACCCAAATACTTATAGGTTTCGGATGCGGAGAGGGCTCTAAGATTTGTGGAATCCGGGAGTTGTGTTCCCACGGATTCCACGATCTCCCCTCGCTTTACATGCATGACCGCACATTTGTCCACACCAAATTCCATCCTGATGGCGCTACTGAAAGTTTCAGTGATATTCAGTAGCTCCATCAGTTGCAAATTGTTGGGGGCAAAGAGTTTTAGGTCATCCATGTAGAGGAGGTGAGATATAACCTGACCACCTCTCCTCAGCCGATAGCCTAGACTTGAATCTTCCAACAGCGTGCTTAGAGGATTCAAGGCTAAGCAGAACCAAAGCGGACTCAAACTGTCGCCCTGGAATATGCCTCGCTCGATCCTTATCGGCTCGCTATTCCTCTGGATATTTCGACATCCTGGATAGCGAAGGACCGTCCTCCATTGCCCCATACACGTCATCAGGAAGGTGCGCAGAGTTGTATCTACTTTATATAACTCCAGCACCCTCATGAGCCATGTATGTGGCACGGAGTCATAAGCCTTCTTATAATCTATCCAACATGTCGACAGATCCTTTCGGGAACGACGAACCTGTTGGCTAATGGCCATATCAATGAGAAGTAGCTCCTTAGTACCGCGGGACCCATTCTTACATCCATTTTGAGAGACAGACATGATGGAGTTAGTGTCTATATGTTTATTAATTTTAGCTCTCAAAATGGATGTAAGAACTTTATAGACCGTCGGTAAACAAGTGATCGGTCTGTAATTTTTGGGATCCGCGGTACTACCTGATTTATGGAGCAGGTGGGTTATTCCTGTCGTTAGGAACTGGGGCAGCGACCCTGACTCTAAGGCTGACTGGAACTGGGATGCCAAGGGGGCGTGCGATCTTTGGAACCACTTTATCCAAAAGTTGTGCAGCCCGTCCCGCCCTGGAGATTTCCAGTTAGGCATCGGACGGACTGCACGAGCAATATCTTGGGGGCTGATGATAAGTGGCCCCATTTCTGGTATTAGTTCGCACGCTCGCTCGATCTTCCCAGTCCAATCACCTTCGATGTGATTGACAGGCACCGACCAGATGTTTTGCCAGAACGAACACATGGCGTCATCATCTGGTAGGTGCGTGTCAGTTACACCTTGGTCCAGTCGCTCCCAATCCCTGTAAACCCACCTTTCATCGCTCTGGAATGTGCGATTCTGAGTGTACCGCTCCACTCTCCGCCTGTACCGACGAATACGGTTTGCCCATGCACAGATCTTCTGCTTCAGGAAGTCGATACGCTCTGTGACGCGGGACAAATAATCTCGAGAACTAATATCAGTCCCCGAGAATGCCCGCCTCACAAAGCGCATCACTCTAGGGCGAGTATTGCCCTCCCTGAAGCAGATTAGCTTGCCGATGAGTGCTCTAGTCTCCCCGATACGACGCTCAATCCTGCACTGCCAAGCTGGTACAGCTGGTTTTGGTCGTGTGGCTCTGTTACTGTCCGGGAATTTGACATGAGCTACACGACATGCCGCAACAGCCGCACAGTACAAGATTGAGTGGGTATCGGTGAGGTCTTTGCTGTCGTTAAAGTAATTTGCCAGCTGCGAGTCTAGAGCACACACCAGCGCCTTGTTTTTCTTGTGCATGGGCAAACGAGGTAAACGTGGTCTGAGTCCAGGCGGAATAGATCGGTACTCACGGAAAGCATCCTCCAAAGCGCTCCTCAATCTTACATTGCACTGGGAGCTCACGGATATAGCCTCATCATCATCCTCTTCATCAACGCGGTTGGGTCGCGATGGAGAACTGGGTAAATTTTGCAGTTGCACCGCGACCAATGACGAAGCAGGCGTAACGTGGCTATTCCGTGATTCGAGGCGTAGTCGATCAAGTACAACGTCATCCAGCATATGGTTACGCTGGATGACCCGCACCTGATCCGACAGTCGTTGCGCCGACACGTTGACAGCTGGTTCAAGCACCTGAAACAGAGAGAGCATCCGACCACGGTACGCAGTCAAGTTACTTCCCCCCTCTGTAGCCCCAAAGTATGCGCGCATGACATTTTCATTGACAGTTTGTGTCCATCTCATGCGCTGCACACTTCCACCGGTAGCGGGGACCCTATCAGAGGCCGGTGGGCCTCGGAGTCCTAAGCTGGCCGGTGGTCGGCCTCTTCCGCGTCGACGTTCTGGTGGTGGTGTCGTCGGCGGCGAAAAGTATTCGTCGCTCGAGCTCGACGCAACTGCAGCGGCCGGTGTCACTGGACTCACGTCTGGAGCAGGTTCCGGCAACTGCGAGGCGGAGCTGAGCGACGAACCCGAAGGTGTTGGGTGTGTGGTTTCTTGTTGCCGTGCCCGACTTCGTGTCAGCATTGTAGTATTTTTCTCTCTCGGTTATGTAGCCTCCACATTGAGGTATGGACTTATATTCTGGGGTAATGCTTCAAATATAATATCATCCGTGCTTTTGGCACAAAAAAGATGCATCCGAGCCATCTCAGATATTTTGTATGCCTTTTGGTGGGACATAGCATGGATCAACATTTTTCGTATAACATGTTGGATACACAAAATGAATAAATTAATTTGAATTTGATTATTTATATTAAAAAATACTAAAAAATATCGGAGTACAATTTTTTTTCACTGTCAGCTTGGCAGTCGGGCCACAGATATATATATTATTATTATTATTATTTATCAGGGTTTTTCGAAAATCTATCTATAACGGGTTGAAAAGGGGTAGTTAATTTTACAGGGGAGGATTATAATGCGTGGCTTGATTAACTCCAAAATTAGTATTAATACTTTTGACAGAAAATAATTAATAATAAGTATGTAAAGTTGTCGAAAATTGACCCCTGACGGGGCAAAAAGGGGTAATTATTTTTTTTATTTGAACTTGAAAGTGTATGTTACATTTTCACACCTAAACTTCTGATTTGGCAAAGAGATAGATGCATCCTGGGGAAGGACATACTTTTTATCCTGATAGCACGTTCCCGGGGGATGATTCCCAACATCCACGCGGGTGAAGCCGCGGGCAAAAGCTAGTCTTCTATACAAAGTACCTATACAAATAAATAAAATTAAAGTTTCTGTTTGTAATGTCATAACAATAGCTTTTTACTAAATTAATATAAAAGTTTCATCATCATTTCAGCTGAAAGACGACCACTGTTGGACATTGGCCTTCCCCAAGTACCTACACTTCGACAAATGAAAGTATGAAAATTTTTATGAAAGTAGTATGAACATTTTTGTCTGTCTGTCTGTTTATTCTGGCTAATCTCCGAAAAAGACTGGACCGATTACAGGTACTTTTGAATTGTCAAAGGGTCGGTCAGTCAGAAAGATGAAGCTAGTTGCCCATTCCAAAGCGTAGGTACCTATGAAGAAGAACGGGCAAGAAACTCCATGGACACTCTTTTAAATCATAAAATTGTTACATTTATAGAATTCAACATACATACATATACATAATTCAACATACATATATAGAATTCAACTCATTATCTGAAAACATGAGCGCTAAGATGTTTAACACAGTGTGTTTTTATTTATTTATTTCTATTCTTATCTAGAATTCAACTCATTATCTGAAAACCAGCTGCATTTATCCTTTGTTTGGAGAACCCTACAGTTGGACCGTAATAATAGGACGTAATCTAACATTAGGTATCTCGGGTACCGCTTGTGGCCGACATTTGGAAGTTCCTAGGTCTTTAAAAACCGCTGTTTAGTGAAATCAGGTCCACAACTAACGAGCAACCCTTTGTTGTTAAAAGCTAGAGGGTTCCATTGAGAATTCAGTATTGTATATCCTGAATGTGCTCTAGAATAGTTTCAGGCTCTAAAGTTTGTTTTGCGATAACTTTAATTAGCTAATTAACTGTTGTTGGCTTTCTGCAATTAATGGCGGTGATAGGATAATGTTTGTTTGCCAAAAACAGTGCTTTACATTTCCTTAAAATCTACATTAATATCTTTGTTTAAATTAAAAAAAAAAAACAAATAAGACGCGGAAGAAGCATTTTGCTTGTGAACTCCAACACTAGGTCGAGCCTGTCTCGTAGAGTTCATGGTAATACCATATGATGAAGTAGGCAATACATGAATACTGATAGAATAGAATACTCTTAATTATGTGCACCACATAAATTACAGGCATAAATATAGAAATTTTACAAAGGGTGACACAACGGTCTTATCGCTATATATTATACGAATCTAAATAAATATTATATACATAATAAGCCGATAATGTTCCCAGTGCTGGAACACATGCCTCCTCTCTGTGAGAGGGTTATTATATATATAAATATAATAATAAACATAAAACAGGAGCAAAGAAAATATAATGATGATTTTTAGGAGAAAACAAGTGCTTTTTTTTCATAATTTTAAAAGTGGACAAAGATAGAGTTTTATTGTGAGATTGAGTTTACAGTCGAGAAGTACACGAAAAAGTGGTCTTATTTTAAAGTAATTAAAACATTGAATATCAGTATTTTGGGGCTGAAATACACATGCTATTAAAAAGCACGCTTTTTCTGGTAATAATTTTATTTAGAGCATGCTCTCCGTGTGTGTAAAATAAACGTACTCTTGTCGTATACCTGTTCATTGTGTGCTACTAGGTAGCATCTGCTTTTTGTTACTACATTGTTACTACATTGCATGTGAATTTCAGGCTTTATACGAAGCGCCAGTGTTCTTACACTAAACCAGAGGGGCAATTCTCGTAATTTTAAGAACGTTCACAGTCTGATCTCAGTCTCAATCTGTCAAAAAATACTTCTAATTTCCCTACATTTTTGACATTCGTTTGTCGCTGAGATGATACTGCGACTAGATTTTGAACGTTTTAATTTACGAGAATTGGCCTTCAGATGTCGTTTTTGCTTAGTCCGGATGTCATACTGAAGCTATATTAAATTGCCTGCAAGCGGCGGTCGTTATGTCCAATGCAGAGAAATTGTAATAACTTTGCGAAGTAAGTCTAGTGTACAAGCTGATGTCCTACATTTCTCTGTTATTGTTACAGTTGAATCTAGCAGGAAATGCCTGTGCTTTCTGCTAGCATGCGTGCATCTGCAATTAATTTAACGTTGGAATTAAGGAATAATAACTTGTAACGCGAGCCAAAAACTTTAAAGTAAGAATTAGTTTAAAATATTTTCATTGCAAAAGTTTAAAGTATGACCAGTTGTATGGCCTATACGTAGTTGTTCCGGGTCTGGCTGTTTGTGTATGTGAGTTTGAATGTTTGTAAACGCACCCACGATACAGGAGAAATACCTAGTGTGGGGCAACGTTTTTTTCTAAAAAAAAAGTCTTTATCCTCTTGCTATCTTATTCCCAATTATTTAGGGTCAGCGCAGCATATCTATAAATTACTGCCAACCATTAACTCAGCAATCACCCTTTTTCTAACTAGGTACTGTAAAGAAAGAAAAAAGAAAGAAAATGCATTTATTTGCGGCAAACATGACGCATAAAAAAAAGACATAAACACACAAAAAAAAACAAGTTGGGGGTAAACATGCGTCACATTCACGCAAAACGGCCATCGCTCAGCATAATGCTAAGACCCTATACGAGACAGAGCCCCAGCGCTGGTTTTCAGCGGCAGCCGGCACTCACGTGTGACGTAAACCAGTGCAGCATGCAATTAAACATAAATAAATAAAAACAAAATACAAAACAAGAAATAAAATAAACCATTGCAACAAATGATTCGACACAAACAAAAATCCACAATCAAAACATGAAATAACATAAAATAAACATACACACACACATATACTGTAAAGGTTGTCTGCCGAAATCAACCTTATGTTGTGCAGGCCGGCTATAATTTAGCGCGGGTTCCATTCGAACGTTCAAGCTAGTTTAAAATAAGGTGTCAAATATTTAATTAGAATTTTCGTTTAGAACAATCAGTGGTCAGTGATAGTTTAGTCGAAAATGTGTAAAGATGTTCTGTCAATATAAACTTAAAGAAATCGTACCATAGTTTGATTCCTCCCGAAACCTCAGAGGGCTCGTCTAGTCCTCTACAGTACCTATATAATCTTTTGTCGTGAGTTCGAACCCAGGCAAGCGCTTTGCTTTGTGTGAATAATTTCATCACTAATGCTCTCAAAAACGGTGGTTAGGAAACCGACATGCCGTAGAACCAAAAATTCGAAGACGTGTGACATCTCCCAACCCGCACTGGACCCGCGTGGTATATTCAGCCCACTCCCTTTGAAGAGAGGAGGCCTGTGTCCCAGCAGTGGGACATTAAAGACTGATTATGTATACATTTTGTAGCACCACTTCCAAATAACTAATAATTTTCCATTATTAGCATTGTATGCGGAAATGAAAAACATTAGGTTTTTCATAACGAAGGCTCGAATAAGCAGAGAATTTTCATGTCCCACTGCTGGGCAAAAGCCTCCCACCTCTCTCTGTCCAGAGCTGCCAAGGAGGATTAAAGGAGTCCAGCTCATCCCGCCATCTCCGTCTGGGACAGCCGCGATGTCAGACGATCAATGGGCCCACCTTACGATCCAGTGGGTCCCGCTTAAAGGCAAACGACATCGCAGCAGCAAATAATTAAAACATTAATTCAGCGCCTTATCACGCAGCACGAGTGACGGGGCCCGATAGGGCCGAAGCCTACCAGGGTAGCGGGATCGTCCGAAAGCGTTACCGCTGCCCTGGAACATAAAGGGCTAAGGAAGGAACACACGGGTTTTAGTCAGTAAGAGTCTGACACTCCCTTCCGCTCCACCCAGAGCGGGAGGGGTCATTTGATGATTTCCCATCCTCAAAAAAAAAAAAAAAGCGCCGTATTCCATTACCTAATACAAAAAAGCCATTTCTCATCATTTAATTAGAGCCCATTGAGAATTCGAATTCCAACACAGTTCTAAATTAAATAACCGTATACGATTTCCATTACATTCAGACTATTTTAATCCAGGGAGGCTTTCATTGAAGATCTGTTTAAAAGAATTTGTTGGACAAAAGACCTTTTTATAGCGATAAGTTTAATTTTATCTAAAAGATCGTGGAAATTACTAATGCTGACCTCATCTACTTTACAAAAATATGAATGACGTGTAAAAGTGTTTATACAAACCTAGGTACTTACCGCAACCAAATCGTTTATCACAATTTTAATCACAATCCAAAAGATTTTGAAAGAAAGTGGTAATCCATTACTTCATATGTTTAAAAAATTGTCTGCTCAACATCGTAAATAACGCGATGAATGTTGTCGCACTATCAAAATATATCAGACATTTCGCTCGAGTGAACGGTGCACTTGAGTAACTGTTTATTTTTTGGTTTCATTCCACGTCCCCACGACATCGACAAAATTACATAAGAATGAACAAGAAAATTTGGTTACATCGAAAGGTTTGTTAAAGTATTAGGTACCCAATGGAAAGACAATGAAGACGATTGAGTTTGAGCGTTAGAGAAAAGTGATATTCAGTGACGAATACTGGGAAATTAAAAAAAAAATTGAGTTTTTTCGAATCCTATTAATATTTGCGTACGCTTTATTGGGTGCTTAATTGTAGCAAATGGATCACACTATCACATTGGAACGAATACGTCGAACTACGAGTCACCCTGTATAATTTATCTTTACTACTGCAAAATTATTTAACATAGGTTATAATTTAACACAAGACGCAATCAGTAATATAATAAACCATAAATTTGAATATAAACACGTCGTAAATTGTGCTTATGTCACCTATTCATATTTAATAATTACATTCGGGAATATTAACTACAAGGTAATGAAGTGTTTCGACTGGAGTAAATAATAAGATATTAAGAGGTAGATTGTATATAATATTATTCAAGTGATTATTAATGAAGTATTATAAGCAAAATCTAGAGAGACAAATTCTATAGCATTACGTGTCTTACATGATGATAATATTTCAATGAAGATAAATTATTATTATCTAGAAACTGTATTCAAAATCACAATATTTTATTTCACACTAGCGGACCCGGCAGACGTCGTCCTGCCCGAAAAAGCAGCGCCACCTACCGGGTCCAATTGTGTATACAAACCTTGTACTGACAATAACAAAAAAAATAACTATCCAAAGTTGGTGCAGTCGATCGGAAGTTATGCGCGTACATACATTATTTACGGTGATTCATTTTTATTTATATAGATAAGTCTATATGGGCACTTAAGAAACCTCAGAAGCTAGATCATTATCTGCCTAGCCTTTTACCAACTATGTTAGGGGTCGGTTTCCAGTCTAACGGGATATAGTTGAATACCAGTATTTTACATGGAGCGACTGTCTATCTGACCTCCACAACACAGTTACTGGGTAATACACCTTGGTAAGACTGGTTGTCAGACTTTCGGGCTTCTGACTACCCGTAACGACTGTCAAAGATCCACGAATGACAGCCGGAACCAACGGCTTAACGTGCTTTCCGAGGCACGGAGGGGTCTCCGTATGTAAAGATGGTCACCCATCCACAGACCAAACACGGCAAGCGTAGCTTAACCTGATCGATCGACCTGTGCGGCTGTTATTATTTAGCCACGGGCCCCTCGAAAAACGTCAGAAGCTAGGTACATGATTCCAATTGGTCGTTTCCTATGGAAAAGAGCCGGCAAGATACTCCACGGTTATTCTTTTAAAAATAATTAGTTTTTACAATGTTTTCAAATTAAAGTGTTAACAGGTACATTACAGTCATGGTAATATCCACATTCAAACAAATTCTGTTGGTAAGCCAAATAAAAGGTTTTCAATAAATTTTCGGAGGTCGAACGGTACATGTCAAAGGCTTTTTTCTAAATGGAAAACCATTTCACCATAAAACATCGACTACCTGCCTATATCCAAATTCTGAAGGTAAGCCGTAAGATAAGACGTATTCCATGGAATTTCCTAATATCGGTCGACGCAAGCGTTTTGTCGAAATTTTCCTCTACAAAATCTATTCTGTAAGATTTTGTTGAGACTTTCAATAAACTTTCAACTAAAAGCTTGTGTGCACATACCGATTTATTATTGCTGAAATTGAACTAGCTTTTAATAATAATAATAATATCCCTGGACATTTCACACAACGCCATCTAGTCCCAAGCTAAGCAACCTAATGCTTGTGTTATGGTAACAAGATGGCTGATAAACTACTTATATACATTTTTTTTTTGTAAATACATACATATTATAGATAGAAAAACACCCAGACTCGGAACAAATACATTTAGGTCATACAAATATTTGTTCCGTGCGGGAATCGAACCCGCGACACGCAGCGCACGCGCAGCACCACTGCGCCAACCGTGCCGTTTTAGTTTTCCAAGCATTCGTTTCCGGGACCAGCTTGATCCAAACCTTACGGCAACGGTACAGTCACGAGCAAAAGTATGTATACACTCGGCTTTATTCAAAAGCGATTTACTCCTTTATTTTTTAATTCAATTTCGTGTTGTTACGAACATATCATTTTCGAACCCATAGGTTTATGTAATATGTCGTAAAAATCGTAATTAAAAGTTGCCGAGTGTTGACATATTGGTTCTCGTGACTGTACGCGTCTAGGTCGTCTCGCCACCTCTTCCTGGGTCCGTCTATCCTCAGGCACCTACCGTGTGGAGACGTGTTGCCCAGCGGTCAAGGGTGTAGTGTGCATGCCGTTGACGTGACCCGCTCAATACCATTATAGAATTTAACATGACGAATATGTGTTTTTTTTATATAGTACGTTTTACCTATTTCATGAAGCGGCACGCGCTTTACTTGTGGTTATCAAGTATACAAACATGCTGTGAAAATGTGAAAAATACTGTACTCTCTGCGATACCTCGCTTTGAGAAAGGGAGACTAATTTTCGAACGCCATTATATAAAGCAATTTTAAGCGCGAATTTAAGGCCAGTAGAGGAAAGCCATCTAAAAGCCTCGCCCTGATAACCCATTATTAAACAAAAATGCATTAGAATGTTTTATAAAAAAACAGTCTTTTAATACTTCCAGTCAATGAAGTGACAGAAAGCGATTATTAAGGTACGCACGATCACATATCAAACTATAAACTTGCAGTATAAGCTGACTTCTCATTATACGAAAAATCTATACAATACGAGGTCAGCTAAAACTAGAAGTGTCCCCTTGTGTATGTACAGACAGTGTAAGGCATCCGTCGCAATTTATTCACGCTCTATGAGTATATCCTTTCAAACAAAAGAAGATTTTTTCAAATATGTTTATAAATGACGGAGTTCCGAGGTAAAAACAATTAAAAATAATACAAACGAATTGAGAGCTTGTAAAAGGTTCGTTTTGTAGCTTTTACATGTAGTTTCAACTACAAACAACGTTATGTAACATGCATGGTTCAATTTGTTCCACATAAAATACTAGTAAAACAACTTTACGATCTCCTTAACTTTTAACTCAGGGATGGCATTAAAAGAGTTTTATCATAAAACTTGCTGAGAGAGAAAGTAAGTTTTTAACACTTAATTGACAAGAACCGTAAAGTATTCAGATAAACTCATAATTGGCCTACAAATCACAAGTTTAAAAATAACTGGTTCAGAGGGGCTCGTGGACAAGTAATAGCCGCATGGTTCGATCGATCAACGGTAAGCTACGCTTGCTTATGTAGGTTCGTGGATGGGTGACCATCCATTTAATATCGGAACCTCTCCGTGTATCGGAAAGTACTGCAAACCGATGGTCGTAGCTTTTTTTTTTTTGAGGATGGGAAATCATCAAATGACTCCTCCCGCTCTGGGTGGAGCAGAAGGGAGTGTCAGACTCTTACTGACTAAAACCCACCCGTGTTTCTTCCTTAGCCCTTTATGTTCCAGGGCAGCAGTAAACCCTTTCGGGTGTACCCGCTACCCTGGCAGGCTTCGGCCCTATGGGGCCCCGTCGCTTTTGCTGACATCTCTTTGAGGCGCGCGTGGAACACGTACACGCCGTCCGGCACGGGCCTAGTCCTGATCGGACGGAGAGCTACCCATTACTCTCCACCCGCAGGCCCGCGCCTACGGTGGCTGGGAGTCGTCACGCGGCTCCCGACGCCCGGAGCGTCTCCCGCGGCGGCTGAGGCGTGAGGTGCGCAAGGTGCGTTCCCTCGCCCACCCCGCCACCTCCTTCGCTAGCATGACTGCTTCGCAGAAGGAGGTGACTGCCTCCCACTCCCTCTCACCCCGGACCATGGCTTGAACCAGGGCCGGACGCGAGAGGTCGCCGCCGCTGCCAATCGCCTCTACGAGGACACGGCGGTGCTCTGCCTAAGCGGCCCGCTGGCGGTCCTAGCTGTCGTATACATCTTTGACAGTCGTTACCTACGGGTAGTCAGAAGCTCCAAAATATACAGGCTGTAACAAGACCCTTCACGAAGCCGTCGTCTACGCATTTTGTACATCAAACTAAGTAACTTTGTGCAAAAATTATTGCTGGAATACGACTTTTATTTTGGTATGACTATTCGCATTTTACGTTAGCATCCGCTAACTATCCAACGCTACTGAAATCGTGGGAGTATTTAAAGTTAAGTTGCAACATTTAAAAACTGAAAAAAAAGTTGGAACTTTGACCATTAATATCTCCGTAACCAGAAGGGAAAAAAAATCATAGTAACGGGAAGAACAAATGGCTTTGTTAAGGGGATTTTTACATTCGTTAGAAGACAAAAAAAAACTTGTAATATTTATTATGTATTCAATTACAAAAACCGATGCTGAATCTTTTGAATTTACTTCACGAATTATTTTCCGGTTCTTAGATGTTTCTCGAGCCACACCCTGATTGCGTAACACACGATCAATCGTAATCTGAATCATTTTGAAGCAAATTGCTAATCCATTGCTTCATAAGTTCGAAAAATTTGTCTGCTGTTGTTGAACTGTCAAAATGAAACCGATTCCGATTGATTGTGTGTTACGCAATTAGGGTGCTGGTAATGCCAAGATTGAAGATGCCAGAAAGGTTTCAAAACCAATGGACTTAAACCTATACTAAACTTATAATCTAATTGATCACGCGCATGAAAAAAGATAACTCGAAGGATTTCTAAGGATTATCTTAGCTTAGACTTGTCAAAGTTGAGAGCTCAGTGGCTTAACGTAGGCTAAACTGAAACTGACAAATGATGAATTAAATAAATCTTTCCTGCCGGTTGTCGTTGTAATGGCAATCATGTCACTTGGTTTTAATCCTACTTAATATTATAAACGCGAAAGTTGGTATGGATGGATGGATGGATGTTTGTTACCCTTTCACGCAAAAACTACTGAAGTGATTTGGATGAAATTTAATGCACAGATATTTTATAACCGGAATTAACACATAGAATACTTTTCATCCCGATATTCCTATGGGATCGAAACTTATGCGGGTGTAACCGCGGGGCGCAGCTAGTAGATTTATATTTTTCTATCCTTTTGATAGATTCTTCTATATTTTGTAAATATGAGGACTTTGTAGGCCTTGTAGACTTTAGATCTGTCATTTTTTATTTTATCAATTACCTGGTAGATATTTGTTGACAGGCCTACGCTGTCCTCGGGAATACCTACTGTAATTTGAAAACATTGTAAAAGCCAATAATTATTTTTAAAAGAGTAACCGTGGACTTTCTTGCCAGCCGGCTCGCTCGGTTTTGCGTGGATGTGACGCTTGTTTCTCCCGATTTGTTTCTTTTTTGTGTTTGTGTTCTTTATAACACTCCTCACTGAACACCTCAACGTACCTACACAGTTTGCATGTTTTTATTGACGCCAGCACATCTTGGCTACTTCAATCTGTCAAATTTCTTTATTTATTTATTTTATTATTTATGTACACACAGTAAAATACATATTGATATGACCTAAACACAATATGAGTACAAAGGTACTACTACTTCTTTAATAGATTTTTAACTTTAACACTAAAGCATTAGGTTCAACGTTGATTAGGATTTGACAGTTTCGTGTAGCTTGGTGTACTGTGTGTACTGTGCGTCTGTATATTCTAAGATGTTGTCTAATGGCCGAACCCAATAACCTTTTGATAGCTACTGATGGTAGCCAGTATAATCATAACTGTCAGTATAATATATTCATAGAGATCGCTACTGATATAGATTATTGAGACGTACTTTTTGTTAAGTTTTGCATGTTTACGATCTTTATTTTAGCTAAACTGTACTCACGTCATAGTACTTAGTAGTTAAGTTGGCAAAAATGTGTTTCTTATGTTAGACGGTTGTTGTTGTGTTGGTGTTGTTAAAAAAATAGAATATAAAACATAACAAAAGAAAGAAAAAGATACATTCTTGAATTCCTTGATGAATAGTAAAACAAAAGAAAGAAAACGATACATTCCTTTTTTTAACTATTCATCATGGCCAGTGAGAGATATTATAAAATAATAAATAAAAAAATAATAAAAAGGTTTATTGCAGAAACTTGTACAACTTTTACAGTAATTCTTACATAGGGACCTCCTTTTAAGTAAAAGGTATACCTATGCTAGAAGGCCCCGCTCTTCAATGACCAATTATAAAAAGGTAAAAGTGGTGTACCAAAATAAAATTGAATTTAAACAATAAAAAAAATCAAAAATTAAACAAAACAAAATAAAAGAAAGAAAAAAAAAACATAATAATAATAATAATAACTTACTAAGATAAGATAAGATAAGTCTGACAGGCGCTTTACTTTGTGTAAATTATTCCATCGCCACTGCTCTTAAAACGGTGCAGGAAAGCATCGTGAGGAAACCGGCATGTCCTAGAACCAAAAAAAACTTGAGAGGTGTCAAGGGACACCCGGATAGAACGAAGTTCAAAGAGAGAGAGAGAGAGACAGACAGAGAAACACGCGCACGCCGCACGGCTTACAACTATAGCATAAAGTGTCGTTCCAATTTTTGGTCTTAATTTTTTCCGTCTAGCCCCCTTTTGCAACGCGCGATAAGGAACTTCGTTCCAAAAATCGAAGACATGTGACATCTACCACGTCCCGCGTAGTGGATTGTGGCCTACTCTCTCTCATCGAGAGGAGGCCTGTGTCCCAGCAGTGGGAACATGATAGACTGATTTTGTACTGCTAAAAATATTTACATTAACGTGACGTAAGATCGTAAATTCTCATTTCAATTAAAAGGCCGGTGTGAACGTTGATAATGAAGTTACTTTTCGCTTCCCTTCACGTAAATCAATCAAAAAACGATATCTAAAACTGGAGACCACACTTTCATACTTTTAATTACTTTTTTTATTGACTTTGGCGTTATGTCCCGTCATTATGACAACACAGTTGGCGCAGTGGCTGAGCGATCGACTGCTGCGCTGCGTGTCGGGGATGTTCGGTTCCCGCACGGAAAAAATATTTGTATTGCCTAGTTGTTCCGGGTCTGGATGTTTGTGGATGTGAGTTTAATTAAATGTTTGTAAACGCACCCACGATACAGGAGTAATTACTAGTGTATGTATTCCCGAATCATATCCATACTAATTTTATAAAGTGACTTTGTCTGTCCGTTTATTTCGCATAACCAGCATAATATGCTGGTTATGCGAAATAAATTAATTTGATAATTATGTTATGAATTTGAATTTGTGTTCACTATATTCAAATTCATTTATTGTTTGCTACAGGCGGAAAAGCAGTTCTTACCATAATAATATATCGATTTCTGTGACATACCCATAGGGTGTATAATATCTATTAGTACCCAATGGTTGGTAGATGTCAAATATCTTCGATTATTGAATGAGAAAAATACGAAACCTTAGCTTGGAAACGATCAATTACAATCACAAAAAGGAAAAAGCTATTTCAATGGAAAAGTAACACATTTTTTGTGTTCATTCATTAGTACAGGCCCCAACGTTACACTTTTTTCTGTAATGTTCATTTTTACTTCGATTTTTTTTATTGTGAACCTTAAATAAACTTTTCTGAAATAAATGTAGGTATTTATTTATTTTTAACTCATGTCGTGCCGACACGGGAAATGGGTGACTAGAAAAATACCTACGACCTTTTCCAGTATCTAAAAAATACATCAAACCGGCGTCCAGTATGATTTTGTAATTGCTATGCGTAATTCATTGACTATCACTTCTTCTTCTTTCTATTGCTTTTTTTGATATTTTCAATGAACAGAATTTTCACTTCTACAGATTTATTATAAGTATAGATTAGTGGAACTTCATACCGTCAATAAAGTTGTCATTACTACTTTCATTGAACTTTTTTTTTTTTTCACCTTTTAAACCTTCTTTGTACTTCTACACCAACTACACAAACTACAAATATTACTACTACTACTACAAATATTTCAAAACCAAAATTAGGCAAACCGACCGGCTGAACCGGTGAACAAACGTCAATTCATTTTTATATATCTATCTATCTATACATATAATAAAATTGCAAGAAAAGTGGTGTCTGTACAATGGAAATATATTAAAAAAAAGTAGCAGGGGTTGTTATTATATCGATGCCGAACCCGAAATTGTAATTAATTTTTTTTTGTCTGTTTGTCGGTTTGTCTGTTTGTCTGTGTGTTTGTGCTCGCTAATATCAGAAACGGCTTATTCGATTTAGATGCGGTTTTCACTAATATATTGTAGTAAGCTTCACTTAACAGTTAGTGTTTATTTCATGTCAATCGGTTCATAAATAAAAAAGTTATGTCAATTTAAAGAATCACGGCGAACATTTGTTAAGGTATTCTATCAGAGTACGTACACGCCTCGCGCCTGCGTGTCCGTGGCTATATAAAGCGCGCTGAGAGCCGCGCCGCTGACCCCCGACCCTTGCCCGCTGAAGTGCCAGCCCGCGCCGTAGCTGAGCCTGTAGCTTTAAATTCCCCGACTGAGACCTCTGAGTTTGTTTCGGCCTTTCTTCTCAGAGATAGTCCTAGGAAACGCCGCGCTCATCAAAGCATTAATAATACTAATTCGATCCAGCCTGTCCCCTTGCTGCCCTCTCCCAGCGACGCCCTAAGCCGAGGTTCGTACCCCACAGGGGGTGCCCTTAGCGTGCAGTCACTTAGTTTTAATCTAGATGTAGCCCTGCCTGGAGACTTTAAGAATTCTTAAGGCAACCACAGGATAGTCCAGTTGTAGTCACGACCTCTCATGGTCAACTACGAGATGCCATTCATAAAAAAAAAAAACGCGCCGCTGCCATAAGGATTCAGTTATTCGTAGCGAACGCACGTATCCTGGAGAGTATAGACGAATAGTTGCATTCGATTATTGCGATTCACTTGAATTCTGACTGTTTGCATATTTTATTTATTTATATTTTAGGGTTTGTAGATTAGGTTCTTTTTCTTAATTTTCTTTAAAATCTTTAAATAAATATTGTAAGTATTTGGTATAGGTTAGGCATTTCCTTTTTTTATTTTCTTTATTAAGTATAACTTCATTAGCTCAGGTTAGTAATAAATTTTTCTAGCAATTCTTTTGTTTTATAAAGTTAGTACGTTTGGTTTACACGTCTTAACACTTATTACTTAAACTGTGATAATTTTAGACTGTATAATAATCTGTAAGTATTTATAATTTAATTGTTTACGATAGTACGTGTTTACTAAATAACTGTGTGTTAGGTAGTATGTACTATTTTATTGTAAGAATGCCTCGAAGAAGATCCAACCTCTCCCAATGTAACAGAAATGCTAAAAGGATGAAATTAGTTCGATCACAGGAATCTGAGGAAGGTCGTGAGGCAAGGCTCTCTGCAACTCGGGAACATCAGGCTAGGTTTCGTGCTGTAGAAACTTCGACTCAGCGAGAATCTCGACTGAGTTCAAATCGTTCTCGAATGATGACAACTCGAAATAGGGAAAACGGGAAACAACGAAAGGCACGTTTATCTGTCGATCGCGAAGCTCACGCGCTATCGCGTGAGTCTGAGACTTCTGCGAACCCATAATGCTTCTTAGAAATTTAAGCCCCCCAAAACTTTGCAATGGCACCAGGTTAAAAGTGACCAATTTACAACGAAATCTGATAGAAGCAGAGATTTTAACAGGGTGTGGAAAAGGTGAAAGTGTTTTCATTCCTCGGATTCCTCTCATTCCAAACAATTTTCCATTTAGTTTTAAACGAGTCCAGTTTCCAGTCAGCCTATGTTTTGCGATGACAATTAATAAAGCCCAATGTCAGACGCTGAAAGTTGTGGGTGTAGATCTAAGTATCAGCTGTTTCTCGCACGGTCAGTTGTACATATGTGGCTCTGTCACGGGTTAGCAATCCTAAGAGCCTGTATGCTTTCATCCCCGATGGCCATACGTCAAATATCGTATACAGAGAAGCATTACTGTAAAGTAAAATTTTAGCTACCCAAACGACGGTATATGTAATTCAAAATATGCTGCCCGAAAAGTCACTATTCCACGCGGACGAAGTCGCGGGCACAGCTAGTATAATAATATAGATAGATCATGTTAACATTACTATTATGTTGTCGCGCCCTTAGGGGTTTCATGTTGGCACTTACTTATATTGTAACATCGAAATGTACACATGAATGCAATAAAGAGTTTGAGTTTATCAAATTTCAACCGTATCGCGAGTCAAATTCCAAACCAATTGAAATTCCTGATGATTCTAAAACCCTAAACAAACAAACTTCAACGATTTGCGTACACCAGAAACAGCCGTCTTACTTAGAAATGCTGACTCAACTCCACAAATTCCGGATTATGTTGCCTACAAATATTTACACACCTCTTTAAATTAAATGCTCACTTTAACAATTCGTAGACTCATTGTTTTTACAAAACTTTCATGTAATTAATGTTTAAATCCCTGATATTTCCTATGGATATGAGAATTGAGAAGAGAGTCCTCCAACTTGGAGTAAACAGAATTAAGTTGGTTCGTGGTTATATCGTGATCATTTTCGCAATAATTGTGGCAGCTTTAGCCAAAATTCTAACAGCCAGTCTTACCAAGGGGTATCGCGTTACTCAGTTACTGAGTTGTGGAGGTCAGATAGGCAGTCGCTCAACGGAAAATACTGCGGACCCCAACATAGTTGGAAAAGGGTAGATGATGGTGTTGGCAGTATCTTACCGATCATTGGGCAATAAAGCTTTAAAAACGCGGACGTGCACAAAATTCATTCCGGTGAGAGTTTCTCAAAAAGATTTTGTCAGAAAGGCGTAGCGCGTAGCCTCGTAGCGCGTAGCCTCGTAGCGCGTAGCCTCGTAACTCGTAGCCGCAGTAGCATAGCACATTTGGAGTGAGTGTTCGTACCTTCTACATGGGTTATTCACTGATTTCATTTAAAGTAGGTCGCTGATATAAGACTGTCATATTTTAAATCCTGTGCCATTTTATTATACACCTACGTTTAGGGTAAAATAAAATGGCAAAGAAAACAATGTTGTCAACATAAAAAAATATTGCCAATCTATCTTTTACCCGTGTCTTCGTTTCCATGAAATTTCTAGTTCACCCAGGCGACCCCATCGCATCGCATCGCCTACCCGCGCTATTACTTCGTCTTTGCTAAGCGTTCTTTCTGACTTTCTTTCTTCTTGCTCGGCTCCTAAACGTCGTAGTGTAATATTAAACAACCTATAATAGCCTTCCTCAAAAATTGGGCTATGAAAGACAAATATATTTTTTTAAATCTGACTCGTAGTCCCAAAGATTAGCGCGTTCAAACAAACAAACTCTTCAGCTTTGTTATTAGTTTAGATAAGCCGAGAATTTGACTCTCACGGTCGGGCTTATCCCAGCATCAAACTTTCCTCAACATAGTTATATATTATCATAAAACTTCTGAGAAATAACACGGTTTATATTCAAGATCACGAAACAGTCTGTTAAGTGGATTCTTGGAATCTTATTCAACTTCCAAATTCTAGCGAAAGTGTTGAAATCGCAAAATGTTTCGATAGTGTCTAGTTAGAAGTTTAAATTAGGTATAGTTGGTTACAAATAAAGTAGCGCCAATTTCCTTGTTCACAAACTAAACCATCATCTGCCTAGCCTTTTCCCAACTATGTTGGGGTCGGCTTCCAGTCTAACCGGATGCAGCTGAATTTTACATGGAGCGACTGCCTATCTGACCTCCACAACCCAGTTACTGGGTAATACGATACCCCTTGGTAAGACTGGTTGTCAGACTTTCGGGCTTCTGACTACCCGTAACGACTGTCAAAGATCCACGAATGACAGCCGGGACCAACGGCTTAACGTGCTTTTCCGAGGCACGGAGGGGTCTCGGTATGTAAAGATGGTCACCCATCCACAGACCAACCGCGGTAAGCGTAGCTTAACCTGACCGATCGACCTGTGCGGCTGTTATTATTTAGCCACGGGCCCCTTCACAAACTAAACCAAATGTTGCAAATGTGGGGATTTTTTGGATTAGCACAAACGTAACGTGGGATTTAATGCCAAAACACCGGCTCTGTTAAAACATGGTGCAGGATAAATGACCGCAAACGTAATCCCCAATCATGCATCGAAGGACGAATACCAAACCGAACTATGTGGAACATGACGACCAAAAATATCATAAAGAATCAAACAAAAACATAAAACGTAACTGATTTATGAAAAAGTTATTGTTTGTAGAGGTTTGGTTCTATCACTTACACCGTAAATTAAAATTTGTAATATCTCGTAGAGTTGAAGCTACGCAATGCTACGCTGTGCTACGCAGGGCTACGCAGTGCTACGAACTGCTACGAACTCCGACACTTCGACGCTTTTTCAGAAAAGGACAGAAGATGAAATATATTAGTTTAGTCCTGTGAAATTTAGATACTCCATAGCAAGTTTAGACGTAATTAAGGTACGTGACATGGCTCCTACTGAAAAATACGTCTACGTATAATAATACGTCAGGCGCTAACTAATTTGACAGGACTAAACTAATATTTATCTTCTGTCCTTTTCTTAATGAAATAGAAAGAAAAAGATGCACTGAACTTAAATTTTGTTTAGTTTCTGAACAAGGGTATCGGCGTCACTGGCTGCTAAACTCATAACAGATGAAGTATTAGATAAATAAGAGCAGTTGTGGCCGAACCCAGACAGGGCTTTTTTTTGTGGATGGGACATCATCAAATGACTCCTCCCGCTCTGGGTGGAGCGGAAGGGAGTGTCAGACTCTTACTGACTAAAACCCACCCGTGTTCCTTCCTTAGCCCTTTATGTTCCAGGGCAGCGGTAACCCTTTCGGACGATCCCGCTACCCTGGCAGGCTTCGGCCCTATCAGGCCCCGTCACTTAAGCTGACATCTGCCCAGACAGGCCTTTACTTTGTGAAAATAATTTCATCACCACTACTCTCAAAACGGTCCTAGAACCAAAGATTCGAAGATATATGACATCTACTAACCCGCACTGCACGCGTGGTAAATTACAGCCCAGTCCCTCTCAAAGAGAGGAGACCTGTGTCCCAGCAGTGGGAACATTATAGGCTGATTTTGATTAGATAAAGAATCTCTAGATGAAGGGATTTCGCAAGTCTAGATTTATTAGGATCAAAACAAAGTGCCTATTATTTTCACAGCGGGAGTGACCTAAAAATGTCAGTTGTTGCCTGCAAATAATAACTATCCGATGAAATCCGATACCTATTTGTAAACAGGTTTCTCGAAATGCGAGTAATAGTTATTAAAAGAGGATGAGCAAACGACACGCTTGGCGCAGTGGCTAAGCGAACGACTGTTGCGCTGCGTGTCGCGGGTTCAATTCCCGCACGGAACAAATATTTGTATTGCCTACAGATAGTTGTTCCGGGTCTGGCTGTTTGTCTATGTGAGTTTAAATGTTTGTAAACGCACCCACGATACAGGAGTAATTCCTAGTGTGGGGCAACGATTTATTAAACAAAAAAAAAAAAAAAAACTTTATTCGTTAAAAAAGACTATTATTATGCAATCACCAAAGTTAGTCGAAGAACCAAAAGATTTAGCAATTTATATTCACCATAATGAGCCTATAATGTTCCCACTGCTGGCACAGGCCTCCTCTCTGTGAGAGGGAGTGAGCTATAATTCACCACGCGGGCCCAGTGCGGGTTAGTAGATATCACGTGTCTTCGAATTTTTGGTTCTAGGACATGCCGGTTTCCTGACGATGTTTTCCTTCAACGTTTTGAGAGCAGTGATGATAAATATTTTTTATTTTTTTTTATAATAATAATTGACATTTCACACAGCGCCACCTAGTCCCAAACTAAGCAACCTAATGCTTGTGTTATGGTAACAAGATGGCTGATAAACTACATATATACATTTTTTTTTTTTGTAAATACATACATATTATAGATAGAAAAACACCCAGACTCGGAACAAATACATGTAGGTCATACAAATATTTGTCCCGTGCGGGAATCGAACCCGCGACACGCAGCGCAGCAGTCAATCGCTTAACCACTGCGCCAAACGTGCCGTAAATTTTAACATATACATTTACACAGAGTATAGCGCTTGTCTGGGTTCAAACCTACGACCTACAACTCGTAAGTCCAATGGTGGTTACCACTGGACCGCTACTGCTCAAAACTTCTCAAAATTTCCTGTCAAAAAGAATAAAAGCTACACGAGATAAAACGCAACATTCCACAAGGTTTTAAACTAAAAACTTTTTTTGTATTTGCAGTATCCATTTCAAAAGCCATTATACCAACATACTAGGGGTATTGGCGGACGTTCAATTAAAAGCTAAATTGATTCAATTTCACCCAGACTACGAGTAAGTTGGACAATCTGACAATGTTATTGTCCTTTATTTAGCTAACGAAGTTTGGGCAACAAAAGTGCCACGCCTGTTTTGTTTGGATAATATTAATTTTCATTTGTTTAGACAGGTATTTAAAAGCCGTGGTGGCCCAGTAGCAACCACCCCGACTTACGAGTTGTAGGTTGTGGGTTCGAACCCGGGCAGGCTGTATAAATTATTTTATCACTACTGCTTTCAAAACGGTGAAGGAAGCCGGCATGTCCTAGAACCAAAATTCGAAGACATGTGACATCTATCAACCGGCACTGGGCCCGCGTGGTTACAGCCCACTCCCTCTCACAGCGAGGAGGCCTGTGTCCCAGCAGTGGGAACATTGTAGGCTTATGTATGTTATGTAGACAGGTATTTTAATTGTTATTGTCTAGTTGTAAAGGGCTTGTCAAGTATCAGGGACAATAATAGTTGATATTTAAGTCCAATTCTTAAATAGTTGAAGAGATCAGAAAGCCAATTCTCGTAATTTAAAACGTTCTCGGCGACAAAAAAACGTCAAAATGTACGGAAATTAGAGTTATTTTTGTCAGATTTAGACGGAGATCAGACTGTGAACGTTCTTAAAATTACGAGAATTGCCCCTCAGATTCCATCTTATGGAAAAATAGCTAAGCCCGCGTGTTCTCTCGCGTTACTTTAATACTCAACTCTCAATACATTTATTAGCATTCCACAATGTGAACTTAGGTGGTAGGTACAGACGCCAGCAGGTCAAGCTACCCGAAACTGTCAAATATTCCCAATCAACCTTTAACCTGAATGCTTTAGCAATAGAGCTGAAAATCTATTAAAGAAATGTGACAGATTGTAGTAGCTTGATGTGCTGGCGTCTGTATATTATAAAATATACATAGTTTTAGATCATTGTAGACCCTGTCGGGCACAGCAAGATAGGATAGAGGAAGAGGGGGTTCCCTCTATCTGGCAGAATCTTGATGCTCCGAAATTTATTTGGCATAACACACTTGGCATAATCTTCTTTAAACGAATATTTTTAAGGCATAAAAATGATTTAATATAATTATTGTTTGGTCGAATGTTTATATGTCCGAATTTACAATGGCATAGTTTTAAGATAGCAGAATTTTATTTGGCATAATTACTTTTGGAAAAGTTAAAATTTCGCATAATTTCGTTTAGCATAACGTTCACTTCGCATACTTATGAAAATGGCAGAATTTTGTTTGGAATAATTTTATTAGGCATATTGACATTTCTATACAATAGCATTTTTAACCTTAAATTAAAACATTGTCGTGATAAGTTAATAATATGTTGTGCTACAAAACTTAGTGACAGAAACGAATCGCTGCAAAACCGACTCCACGTAGTCTTGTCTGCCCTACCCCTAGAGTGTAATTTAAGCCCGCGTAGGCGCGGAGGGGCGAGGCGGCCCGCGAGCTGAGGAGCAGGTGGTATTAATGCTCGCCGCCGCAGCTGAGGCAGCAAGCCGAAGCTGCGGTGGTGAGCCTTAAAACCATCTGCGACGATAAGCTCGCGTGGGACCGCCGGAGCCCCGCAGCGCCGGAGCCGTGACAGAAACCATGCCTGCTGCATGTTGCATGCTTGCTTGCATGCTTGCTTGTATGCTGAATGTGCATGCTTGCTGCATGCATGGTGTATGCTTGCTTGCATGTTTGCATGCTCGCTTGCATGCTGCATGTTTGCTTGCATGCTGCATGCTTGCTGCATGCATGGTGTATGCTTGTTTGCATGCTTGCTTGCATGCTGCATGCTTGCTGCATGCATTGTGTATGCTTGTTTGCATGTTTGCATGCTGCATGCTTGCTGCATGCATGGTGTATGCTTGTTTGCATGCTCGCTTGCATGCTGCATGCTTGCTTGCATCCTGCATGATTGCTGCATGCATGGTGTATGCTTGTTTGCATGCTGCATGCATGGTGAATGAATGAATGAATTTTCTGTAATGATTATGGATATGAAATGTATGCCAAAAGATGATTCTAACTCTAAACTTTCTGAGATATTATAGTTCTGCCTTTTAATGACTATCGATATGAAATGTATGCCAAAAGACGATTCTGACTGTGAACTTTCTGCGAAATGATGGTTCTACTTTTTAATTATTATGGATATGAAATTTATGCCTAAAGATGATTCTGACTTACAAAATTATGAATTTTGAATGTATGATAAATGACTGTCTGCCAAACGATTTTCTGCGAAATGAAGTTTATGCTATCCGCTGTTATGCAAAACAATATTATGACATAAAAAGTTCTGCTATAAAGGGTAGACCCAGGAAGAGGGCTATTATTAGGTATAATATTATTTGAAAAAGTAGAATATAAATGTTTTTCTACTACTCACTTCGACTTTGATTTTATACAATAGAATAGAATAGAATATTCTTTATTGTACACCATACAAATTACAGAACATAAATATATAAAATTTTATAAAGGGTGACACAATGGGCGGTCTTATCGCTAAGAGCGATCTTTTAAAGACAAACTTTGGATGGATTAAAAATCAAGGAGAGACAAATATAGTAGGTAGTCTGTGGTGTACCATTTACATTATACTATTAATATAATACATAAAGTAGATTTTATTTATTATTTTTGGTATTTATTTTTAATTATTCATTTTATTTATCATTAAAATTATAATAGCATTTATGGATTAGGTATTGTTTTATTTTTTTTAGAAATATATAAAATTTTTGTTCATTTTTAATTGCTTCTGGTAATTGATTATATATTTTAACTGACATTACTAAAGTGCTTGTTGAGTGTATTTTCAGCTTAGAGCCACCAGGTAGGTTTAGCCTAGCCTAGCTTTTGTTTGTTGGACTGTGAGTAGTTTGGAATTATAAATTAACTAGCTTCGGCCCGCGTGAAATTTCTTGTTCCTCCGACCCACCACGTCGCATCGCATCACCTGCCGCGCTGTCACTTCATTTTCTCTCAGTGATCTCTGACTTTTTTTTCTTTTTGGTTGGGTCCTAAGGATCATAATCATGATGTTCCACAAGCAACTTTCACACGCACTTTTGCAACTTTTTCAGGAGTAGTTTTCCACAAAAATTAGGCTATCAATTGCAAAAAAAAAAATCTTCAAATCAGACCGGTCGGTAGTTCCAGAAATTAGCGCGTTCAAACAGACAAAAAAAAACAAACTTTAGCTTTATTATTATTAGTAAAGCTGGGATCGTGATAGCATAGCATTTTTTTTTAAACTTAATCTTGATTAATCTCTCTGTAAACTAATAGAGATTAACCAACTAAAGGACTGGAACGAGACACAAAAGAAGTTTTATTGTTATTACGTCTAGGGCGTTTAGTGTCCCGCAAAGTATTAAGCTAAGTATACACTAGAGTATTTTCTCGAGCGTTTCCATGTTATGTAACGTTCTTACGAACGGTACAATACAGGCAAAAGCTCCATTTCCATAAGCATTAATAATATAATTTTATCGAAGTGCACTTCGAACACGACACTCGATGTTATGTTACGACCTGATTTTAAAAACCAACGAGCGTATTGGAATAATATTTTATCGAGCAAAGGCACGAGCGATAAAGGACGCACAATCATCAGCAATGAACACAAGGTAGAAAGAAATCTTACAGGTAAATCTCACTCGCCGTGAGAATTACGTCGAACACAGCGTCGAGCAGAACGATACATTACATGGAATTTCTATGAGAAACTGAGCTTCTGCCTGTATTGTACCATTCGTGAGAACGTTACATTACATGGAAATGCTCGAGAATATGCTCTAGTGTACATAGAAAAGTGCAATACCTACGCGGTCAAAACGTATGGAACAGCAATTTTTTTTTTTAATAACCGACGAAAAATTTCGACTCTATGGGGTCTAAACTCATGTGCTGAATCCATGGTTACAGTTTGCGCGTCGATGTCCCTGACACCCTGTATGCAATGAGCTTACATTGCATTGGCGAACTTCAAAATGTTTACCTATCAAATTCAACAGAAATATAACTGCTCTAAACAGCCTTTGTATTTCATTATAAGCTGGAAACAATAAGCACGGCGTAGTTCAGAAATATTTACAATCTTACTTTTAAAGATAAAATACTAAAAAACGATTGTTCTAAATTCGCAGTAGATAAAAACTTTTTGTTTGTAAGAAAAGCTAATAATTACCTACATCTGAGGGACTGCGAAACATTTCAAAGTTATTATCTTTAAAATAGTTTTACACAAAAGCTCACCTTTAAAGTTAAAAAGCTTTTTGTTCAAGATTTAACTAGTTAAAGTTATTTTCACTTTATTCTAGAGTTTTGTCACTGAGGAATTAGACCTATTTTTACAAAGTTATTAGTCATATTTCAGTAAGTAAATAAAAAGTACTTGAATACCTTCCAATCCTTTTAGTGTTAAGTGTAATTTGCGTTTATTTTTTCAAAAAAAAAAACAAACTTTATAAAAGCCAATTATATTTAAAAGAGTAACCGTGGAGTTTCTTGCCGCGTCTTCTCCATAGGCAAACGGCTTATTGGAAACGTGCACCTAGCTTCTCACGTTTCATAAGTGTCCATGAAGGCTTAAGAAAAATTTTTTTTTTTTTTTTTTGTCATTTACCTTGCCTTAATAATGTATGTAACTCGAAAATCTATCAAATTATGTCACTAACTGCTTTGTGGAGAATGGATCATCGAATCATTGCAGCCTCAATAGTTACGGGATGGCAAACAATAAGAAGTGGTGGACCAGTGGTAACAGCCACGAGACCTATAATGTTCCCACTGCTGGGACACAGGCCTCCTCTCGGTGAGAAGGAGTGGGCTGTATTCCAGCACGCGGGCCCAGTGCAGGTTGGTAGATGTCACATGTCTTCGAATTTTTGTTTCTACTAAACTTGTGCCAAGAGCTATGATTTTTGTTTAGGATTTTCAATTTTCTAGGCAGCACTACTTAACTAGCACTTCTTAATACTTATTTTTCTAACATCAGTGGTTGAGGTGAGTTTTCAGTCGAAAATATTGTACCATTAGTTAATTTCCAAATTATTTTTGAATTAATTTAAAACCTCTTTATGTTAATCGGCGAACCTGTTATTAAACTTATCATAATCACACTTATCCAAAATGATACTTACTTTATTTCCAAAAATTCCAAACTTTGTTTTCAAACAAAACTTCATTTAAGTTAATCAACAAAATATTTTTCAGTTATTCCAATTTCACTCAAAGCACAAACCATCCATTTAATACTTTCGAATGAACACCAGTTTTCATACAGTTCGAAAATTGTTTAAGTTATCGTAAGTGGTCTGGGCAGGGCTCGCGCGGACGCGTCCGTACCTCCCATGCTCAGCGCATAGACTGGCTGGAGCAGGCCTTTCCTGCCAAACCTTTGCCGTTCCTAATTTGAAAAAACAAACAAGCCAATGGCGGAATAGATATTGTTTTCGCTATTCATTTGACGGTTGAGTCGTGGGAAGCTTATTCAATTTTGCTAATGAATATTGATAGATTTGAACCAATTAGTAGGTACTTGGGAGGTTTCAGGTTAAATGGAACGTTAAAATTATCGTTTTTGTGAAATAATAATATTTTCACTTTGGTTTGTTGAGCCTTTTTTACTTTTATTATTTTAAAGCTACTTTTAAGTTTTCTGTATTTCATACGCAATTTAATTCTGAGAATACGAGCTTGTTAATGCCAAACATTTGAATAAGTTTTATGGATTTCTTAAAATATAATATATTATATTCATTTTGTCAGTTAGTCGAACTAAATAACTGGAATAAAAGCTGTATATTTTATTATAAATCCCAGGTATTTCAAATACTTGCTTTAATTATTCTATTAGAGTACTCGTATCTTTTACGACTAATTTCATCAAAGTTGTCAAATGAAATGTAACTGAAAATGTTATTTGGCTGTAAAGGGTCCATAAAATGGTATTAAAATGGGCCTTGTTAACGTCTTCTATAAATTCAAATTCAAAATATTTATTTGCTAGAAAATACATTGTTCAACAAGGGAAGATCTTAAAGCCTAAGAGTTATTGTATTCTGCCTGCAAGCAAGCGTGCATATTACATTCAATAATAAGGTCATTCATTTTTACATCGTACCCAAAACACAAGTCGTAAACATTAAATAAATTAAACAAAAAACAGACCGGACTTAAATTGTCCGATTATAAAAATTAACAAACTTTTAAAAATAAACTAAAAAATGTCTATACAATAAATTTAAATGTCAATAACTGTAATTAAAAATGTCGGTAAAATAAAAAAAACAATTAATAATCAATGAAAATTACCATTCAGCTATCTGTCCAATTACTCATAAATAACAATTAATTCATCATTTAACAACTATGTCTATGTTCTATAAATTCCTTAAGGCTATAAAAGCAACTATTTTGTAGCCACGCTGTCAATTTGATTTTAAAAACATTATCCTGCAATAATTTGAATTCATTTGTTATTATAAATAAATAATAATAAGAATCTTTATTAACATAAAAAAATATAATATTACAAACATACATGTGAAACCCCTGACTCCTGTGCTAGGCGAACCTGTGTTACAGGAATCAATATACACATATTGTACACATTTTTCTTGTAAATATCTTTATGAACAGATGGATGATATAATAAGTTGCGAAACTTAGATCTTTTTTGTCTTGGCACAACTTCGGTATGTTGCTTAAAGTAATGCATGTGTTTCTTTGTAAAGATGCAGATGTCTCGTATGTAGACATACAGGGCAGTGAAAAAATTTTACTCTTTTTAAAGAGAGGATAGACCTCGTACTTTTTCGTCTCCAATTATGTAAATATTGCTTTTTGTATTGGGCTTTAATTGGGTTTCATACTTTAAGTTTCGATGTCGTTGTTTATTTGGGGAGTCCACTGATATGTTGTTAGTTATGTCATTGTTGATTTCCTGAGATTCTGGTAGACTCTGCACGTCGTCCCTTGTTTGCAAACATTGAGCGTTTGAACTAATTAATGGCTCTGAGAAGTCTAATTTAGTTTGGATGGGTTCTTTGCTACTTTTCTTCTGTGCTGTTTTGTTGGGCGTCGATTTACAGATATCTTTTAGCTGGTTGTTTTGAGAACCATATGACTTTTGGTTTTTAAGATAACAGTTTTCCGATAGTAAGTTAGCTATTTCATTCTCAGCAATTTCCAAGTTCCTCTCTAGTACAGTAACATTCTTTTCCAATTCTTCAATTAGATCAATGTTGTTGGATCTTAGATTTGGGCAGCTTTAAAACAGTTCTGAATTTCTCTTTAAAGTATGAGACAAATATCTTCATCCACTGGTAAAGATTCGAAAGAGTTCTCCGTAGATATATTTGCCTTAAATTTTGCCGGGGTAGCCGGTAAATGTTGTATGGGAATCATCGGTTGTTGAGGAGAAGGTTTAGTTGAGGAATGTTGTTTTTTCCTGAGAGTGATATTAGAAGTAGCTACATCAATATGTGTTTTGTTTTTGATGCATATAATATATATCGCACTTCCATTTTTTTCTCTCTTCGATGTCCTTTAGGCGATGGGTTGCTTCTGGATAGTCAAATTCATATCTATTTTTGCAAATTGAACATAGAGCAGTGTTTTTTATGTTGACATATTTCTTACAGATATAACACGTGACTTGTGCGGATGTTTTGCGGTCACTGCTTACTAACTTGTTCAAATTGGATGACATTTTTAAAATTTATATAAAGCACAAAAAGAACTTTATGCTTGGCTTGGGCTCAAACTTGCGACACTTGTCACATCTTTCAACCTGAGGGGCAATTCTCGTAATTTTAAGAACGTTCACAGTCTGATCTCAGTCTCAATTTGCCAAAAATACCTCTAATTTCTCTACATTTTGACAAGCATTTGACTTTTGTTTGTCGCCGAGATGACACTGCGACTAGATTTTGAACGTTTTAAATTACCAGAATTGACCTTCTGGGCCCGTATTCCCGTAATTTAAAACGTTCAAAATCTAGTCGCAGTCTCATCTCGGCGACAAACAAATGTCAAGAACATTTTGAACTTTTTACTGCCACCCTCACACATAAAGTTATTATAATTAAACTATTTAAGTTATTTTTCACAGTTGGAGCTTTTGTTTTTATAATTTCACTTATCTCATATATAACCTCAGAGTTATATATATGATTACACTCGTACTGGTTTATTAGGTTATTTTACGAACACTTTTTGATTGTTTATGGATTATGAAGTGGGTTTACAATTATTAAACAATTATAACACTCGGAACTAATGTTGAAGAGGTGACTTACGTCTACCTACCTTCGTACCGTCCGTGTAGTGTAATAGGTCATTGTCCTTATTTAATTAAGAAGCGTGGTAACACTTGGTTTGATGCGACACTGTGACAGTTAACCATTTTATTCATGAGAAACGACACTCCTAATTTTTATTGCAAGCTTTAAATAGAAAGTTTAACATAGGTATAAAAGGCACAGTAAATTTTCTTTTCTTCGGCGCTTTATTTTCTGTAAATTATTTAATAACCACTGCTCTCAAAATGGTGAAGGAAAACATCTTGAGGAAACCGGCATGTCCTAGAACCAAAAATTCGAAGACATGTGTTATCTATCAACCCACACGGGCACCGGCACGACCCACGATTTTGATGCGGTTTTGATGATTATTTAGTTAGTTTATTCCGAAAGATTTATGTGTATAGTATATCAATATTAAACTTACATACAATAAATAAATCTCAATATTTTTTCATGTCGTAAAAATCTTGCTAAGCGCCTACTTAGCACAACAAAAACAAATACTGAAATAGCCAAAGGAAACTCAATATTTTAGTAATCGTTATCGAGTAGAGGTATCGTGTTACCCAGTAACTGGGTTGTGGCGGTCAGGCTGGCAGTCGCCATGTAAAACACTGGCATTCAGCTGCATCCGGTTCAACTCGAAGCCGGTCCCAACATTGGGAACAGGCTTGGCAGATTGTTTGTAGTAGACATCTTTATCGGTAAATAAGTTGCTAGGAGATTTTCTTGCGAAGTCGCGAGCATTACGTTACGTTTAGTACGAACGCACGCAGTAAACGTAATGTAACGTTTTTGGAACGAAGTTCCTTATCGCGCGTTGCGAAAGGGGGCTAGACGGAAAAAATTAAGACCAAAAGTTCGAACGAACACTTCGAACACTTTTTGCTATAGTTGTAAGCCGTGCGGCGTGCGCGTGTTTCTCTGTCTGTCTCTCTCTCTATCTCTTATAGAAAGCAAGCCAGTTATACTTCGTTCCATCCGGGTGTCCCTTAACACCTCTCAAGTTTTTTATAATTACACAATGGTTTATAAAACGGTTCACTTCAAGAAAAAAGTGCGGGAACCCATCCCAATAATAGTCCTAAAGAGCGAATTTCGGCTATGGCGGCCAGTCTCAGCGGAGACTAGCACGAGACATATTATAGTGCACAAGACGTGTGTGCACAGACACAAGTGCACTCTCTCTTCCCTTACTCTCATAGTCCGATGGGACGGTAATCCAAAACGATCGAAGAGAGATCACATGCAGGAACAACTGCTTAAAGTGCTTTCCGGGGCATGGTGAGGGGGCTTCAGACTGTCAACTTCCAAATTGTATTTTCGACGACACGGTTGGCGCAGTGGCTGAGCGATCCCGCACGGAACAAATATTTGTATTGCCTACAGGTAGTTGTTCCGGGTCTGGTTGTTTGTGCATGTGAGTTTAAATGTTTGTAAACGCACCCACGACACAGCAGTGCGATTCTATAACTTTATCACCGTGAAAATTTAGGTGAAGTGAACGTGGAGTGAGCTGTCATTCCAACTAATGCTAGGGATTGACACTATTGGCAGTTCACTCTAAGCTCACTTCACTTAAGTTTTCATGGTGAGTTTTTTACAGAATCGATCTGCAGGAGTAATTCCTAGTGTGGGGCACCGCTCAAAAATCGATGGAATTTACATTACGTTTGTGCTACTATAAGTTTTACTCATCCTCAGTATGACCATGGCAGGAACAGTCTAACCTTGCAGATGGATCGACCCTAGCGACTGTTATTTAACCAAGAGTTTTCTCCGAATAATATGTAATATAATCTCTACCAATTTTGTTGTGACTGCGTACGCTGTAATTACTTGGCTCACTGACCAAGTGTTTAGGTCTCTAGGTAATTATATTAGCTGTCAATATTATCGTTGCTTGTGGCTAAGTAATAACAGCCGCATGGGTCGATCGATCAGGTTAAGCTACGCTTGCCGCGGTTGGTCCGTGGATGGGTTTCTTTACATATCAATACCCCTCCGTGCCTCAGAAAACACGTTAAACCGTTGATCCCGGCTGTCAATTGTGGATCTTTGGCAGTCGTTACGCGTCGGTAGAACCCCGAAAGTCTGACAACCAGTCTTACCAAAGGGTATCGTATTACCCAGTTACTGGGTTGTGACGGTCAGATAGCCAGTCGCTTCGTGTAAAATACTGGTATTCAGCTGCATCCAGTTAGACGGGAAGACGACCCCGACATAGTTGGGAAAATTCTAGGCAGATAGATGATGATGATTATCGTTGCCAAAATGTTATGATGGCTTAGTACTGAAGGCTTCGCCTCTCATGTACGTGGTTGTGTAGTAAGTTCCAATGTAACTTTTTGAAGTGAAAACTTCTTTAGCAGCGTTGTACACGTTTGTTGTAATGGTTAAAAAATGTTAAACTCGCGTCAGGACACGTGACCTGATCGAAAATACGTAAGACGGAGGGAGAGTAGAAATGAATATTGTACTTTACCATAAATGATAGTACTTTTATACTGATAATTAAAACAATTCGTGCAAAATTATTCCCTAATCATTCCAAAATATCAATAATGCACAACGTTAATATTCAAGTTTTCACTTCTGCCGGCACTCCCGGCGTGCAACCCGTTGTTTAATCCATAATTATGTGCTTTCTAAGTTTATCTTGGACTTTACAGATATGGGCGAAGGAAAAAATCGTGAGGGAACCTAGACTTATAGTACTGACTTCTGTAAGCCTCGTGATCATTGCTCATGCATCTGCATTGCATGTCTTCCTTGTATGAAAAGAGACATTTGCTATGCAGTGGAATAATAATAGGCTGGTACTATTATCTATTTAAATTAAAAAAAAAACTGAAAAAAGAGAAAGAATTTTTTTGTCTTTGTTTTTATTATGAACTAGCTTCTGGCCGCGACTTTATCCGCGTAAGTGTCACGTTTCCGAGATATTAACGTTCAAAGTTGATCACGTGACTCAATTCTCGGAAACGACACTTTACGGGTTTGTTCTTAAAATGTTTTCTGTTTGGATTGATGTCAGCTATCTATTTATTTATTTGTATGACCTACATGTATTTGTTCCGAGTCTAGGTGTTTTTCTATCTATAATATGTATGAATTTACAAAAAAAAAAAATGTATATAAGTAGTTTATCAGCCATCTTGTTACCATAACACAAGCATTAGGTTGCTTAGCTTGGGACTAGATGGCGCTGTGTGAAATGTCCAGGTATATTATTATTGTCCAGATATATTATTATTTATATAGAGTTCATGCGTGGTTCGTACGTTCAACCTATATGTCGCGCTATTTTCAAAATGGCGCGACAGATAGGTATGCTACTAATCACATTAATGGTATGGCATTACACATATGACAGTCTTCTAATATACAGGGTGGCAAGGGATATCGACGCGCAAACTGTAACCATGGATTCAGCACATAGCGTCGAAATTTTTCGTCGGTTATCAAAAAACAAAAAAAAAAATCTTCTATTTCATAGAAAAGTGCAATACCTACGCGGTCAAAATGTATGGAACAGCAATATTTTTTTTTTAATAACCGACGAAAAATTTCTACGCCATGGGGTCTAAACTCATGTGCTGAATCTATGGTTACAGTTTGCGCGTCGATGGGGTGCCACCCTCTATAATAAATTTTAATTTTTTTTTTTTTTTTTAATAAGTTTTATTACCTTCAATTGTACAAGAAAACACATATCTCAACACATTAAGCTTTACAACTAGGGAAACAGAGTGTCTTCGATGAGCTCTGGCACCCAATGTAAGATTTAACTTGTGTTTAGGGTACCAGCGTCCTCGCCTAAGATTTGAACATGTAGCCGCAGTTGTAAGACGAGCACAGTACGTCATTAAACTACTAGCTAATGTTGTGTCCTATTTATGTAGCCATGTATATGTGTGTGTATTTGAGTGTGTGATGGGGACATAAATATGGTGAAAACTTGTGGTTTTGTAAGTCTGTTTAAGAGAATAATTATGAATATATTACTGTATTAACTATATTAAGCAAACGATATCTGTAGTAAATCTTCAGTCTTGTTGTAGGTCAATGTCAAGAGCCACTTCGTGACCTTGGTTTTGCATTCATTTAGACACATGGGAGCAATGGAACAGAGTTTATTTATTTTGTTATATAAATGGTTTGACAGTATACCAAAATGACGTTGAGCAAGGGCCGTTCTACATCCGTGAGTTGAACATAATTCGAAGTGTCTACGTTTTTTGGTAGCATTTGGATCGTAAGCCACAGAGGGATGTTTGCGGAGAATAGTAGCAAGGATAAAGAGCTGTCTCACAGTGAGGACCTGACATTCGCTGTAGAGAGCCACAGTGGGGTACCTAAAAGGCTTCGAGGTCATAACCTTGAGAACCGCTCTCTGTGCTCGTTCCAGAGGCAGGAAGATTGTCTTAGGAGTTCCAGAATATATAATATCAATGTTTGTTTGTTTGTATTTTATGCGCTGCCTATACCATCATCTTTTGCCTAGCCTTTTCCCAGCTGTGTTGGGGTCGGCTTCCAGTCTAACCGCATGCAGGTCAATACCAGTATTTTACATGGAGCGACTACCTATCTGACCTCCATAACTCAGTTACTGGGTTATTACAATACCCAGTAACTGGGTTGATAATTTTTACGAGTATTGGACAATAAGGTGTCAAAAACCGATCTGTATTTGGACAACCGATTATGTATGACCGTTCACCGTTTGCTTAGGAATTCGATTTTTTTCCAAAATAATGCTTGTTAGTAGTTCAAGTCAACAAGTAAATATCGAAGTCACGACCTCTCGTTAGCCAGTTCATTGTACCCCAAAGGGTTAAAGCCATTAATTTGAATAATTATTTGTTTTTTCTTTGTACTGTTGTCAAAATACTTAATCAAAGCTACACAGACAAACTCCCATGAAAAGTCAAAGTCAAAAATGAAAAGTCAAAGTCAAAAAGTCGAAAGTCAAACTATGACCTCTGTGATCATTTGCGTTATGACAGTGAAGTCAAATCTTTCTGCTATAACAAAGATGCTTTTAAAATTAAAACTTTACTGAAACAAAAGAAAAGTTTTCTATTATAGTAAGTCTGTTATAAAAACTTTTAGACGCATGTCTCGTATATTTTGCACAGGGTGGCAGGACATCGACGCGAATACTGTAACCATGAATTCAGCACATGATTCTAGAGTAGAATTTATGCATCGGTTCATCATTCTCCTGCCCTTATCCCAATTTCTTTGGGGACGGCGCAACATGTCTTTTTCTTCCATACTTCTCTATTAGTCCATACTTCTCTATTCTAATTTATGCATCGGTTATCAAAAAAAAATCTGGTGTTTCATAGAAAAGTGCAATACCTCATCATCTGCCTAGCCTTTTCCCAACTATGTTAGGGTCGGCTTCCAGTCTAACCGGATGCAGCCGAATACCAGTATTTTACATGGAGCGATTGCCTATCTGATCTCCACAACCCAGTTACTGGGTAATACGATAGCCTGGTAAGACTGGTGTCAGACGTTCGAGCTTCTGACGACCCGTAACGACTGTCCAAAAAACAAAGATCCAGGAATGACAACCGGGACCAACTCCTTAACGTACTTTCCGAGGCACGGAGGGGTCTTGGTATGTGAAGATGGTCACCTATCCACGGATCAACCGCGGTAAGCGTAGCTTAACTTGATCGATCGACCCGTGCGGCTGCTATTACTTAACCAAAAGTGCAATAACTACGCGGTCAAAATGTATGGAATAGCAAATTTTTTTTAATGACTGGCGAAAAATTTCTTTGGAGGTCTAGAATCATGTACTGAATTCATGGTCACAGTTTGTGCGTCGATGTCCCTACCAGCCTGTATTAGACTAACTGTGCACGCAACCTGCGGTCGCGTGCGTGAACTAATCAGTGCCAAAACTTTTGATTGAAAACTAATGTCCATTTGATAATCATTTTAATTAAATAATTTGATACCTAAAAATTATTTTTAACTGTGTCCAAATAAACTTTTTTTCTTTCTTTCTTCTTTCTTATTTTATTTATGTAGGTACTCATAATAAAGCTGAAAAGTTTGTAAAAACTGAAGTAATAAATAGCACAGGAGGGCAATGCGATGCGACGCGGTGGGACGAGGGAATACGAAAGAACAAGTCATAGACAGATGCTAGTTTTTATTAAGTGTCGAGAATGATTACAGTAAAAAAGAAATGTTTAAGTTATGTGTATTTCTGATATTTTTTTGTTCAAAAATACTACGAGTATTACTATTTCAAGATTTTTCAGTTATCCACTTATGATATTCCATGTTTCCGAATTTCGTGTGAAGCTCAAGTGGTTACCAATTCGCCTTCGCCGGAATCCTCATATTCTTTCACTTCTATTTAATGTGCTCTTTTCCCCTTTCACCCCTATCTATCTCAAGAAACGTTTTCAGTTTCTTTGCGACTCCCACACGAAATTGTTAAGGTCATCAGATAACTTGAAGCTCAAAATGCCAATGCATTCCACAACTTTCCTTGATAAATCCTTTACTGTCCAGGCCACTCGTTTGTGGAATGCATTGCCAGTTGAAATAAAACGCGCGCAGTCGTTACAGGTGTTCAAAAGACTTGTTAAGGAGCACTGCTTGTCGTTGTGATCTTGTTGTCCTAACTGCAATCATCTACAGTCTTCTTTTATTTTTCGTTGCCTGTATATATAGTATGTATGTATTTATGTATATATAATTTTAGATATGTATATATTTGTGTATCTATTTTAGTGTATTGTATACATAATATTTGCACCAACGACAGTCCCATTTATTGTCCAGGAAAATCACTGTCCATTCTAAGGTTGCCTGGAAGAGATCGCATTAATGCGATAAGGCCGCCCATTGTATATTATGTAGTTTGATGTATTTTTTTATGCTTTGTATTTTAGTGGTGTACAATAAAGTATATATCTATATCTATACATATAATAAAACAGTAACGAAAGAAAAACTGTACATTGAGAATTTTCGAGAAAAAATAAGTGGCTTTTGTTAGAAAAACGTAACTGATGACAAAAAGTGACTTTTTAGAATTTTTGTCTGTTTGTCTGTTTGTCTGTGTGTATGGTACGGCTTCACGCCAAAACTACTGGATAGATTGAATTGAAATTCAGCAAAAATGTTCTTTGTAAACCAAGGAAGGCTTTAGGCTACATATTATCACGCCGTATGTTATAGGAGGTAAGCAATATTGATTTTAAAAGGTTTTTGTCGTAATTTAATGCACAAAATAATTGAATGCACAAAATGACATGTTATTTATTTAGTAAACCATAATTTAACTCTGGAAACATATTATCACGCTATCACCTACGGGGGAGGAGCTGTGAATCTTTATTTTTCTTACCTACGTATTCTGTCACAGCGTGTAATCTAACGACGCATATTTAAATGTTGTTTTTGAGTAAGCCATGCTATTATCTAGCTTTACACTATAAAAATTACGCCATTTAAGTAACTTGGGCAGAGAAACATAGTTTAATTAATGTTAGTAGTATAATGAAAATTTTGAAGCAGCGCCATCTATGAGATTTCATAAAAATCAAATCAAGTTACATGTTAACACTTTTTGGAAATAAATAATTTAAATTTGATCATGTTGGCGAGGTTAGTAGTTAGTTATTCTTAAAATTCATAGATGGCAATGTGCATTTTCTTCATAAAAGTTGTATGGTATAGTTCGTTTCGACAAATTCAAGTTCCAACAAAACCCTCAAAATCTTGAGCAGAGTTGAGGAAGACAATTTAAAAAAACACGCTCTGTGAAGTCGACCAGTTTGCCAGATCCCTTACGTATGACGAGGTGCCTTCATATTACACGTACGACGAGCAAAGGGGTGTATTTAACCGACGTCGACGAGGAGGTGCTGTGGAAGGCTTTCCGGGAATTTTCAAGGACACCGCATTGGGTAGGGTTTATACCGTGCATCCGAATAATGGCGAATGCAATTTTCTGCGGTTGTTACTTCACACTGTCCGAGGCCCAACGTCTTTCGCCTTTCTGAGGACATTTGATGGCGTGGAGTATCCCACTTACCGCGCAGCCTGCGTAGCACGTCACCTTCTCGACGGTGACCAAAATTGGGATGACACCCTCGCGGAGGCGAGCGTCAGTGACAGTCCCAGCTGCATGCGTCATCTGTTTGCCGTCATCTTGGTGTTTTGTGGAGTCGCGAACCTGGTAGCTTTGTGGGAGAAGTATCGCCATCATCTGTCTGAAGATTTTCTACGAGCTTTGAGGCGTGTTACTGGAGATGAAGTCGAAGTAACTGATGAACGCGTGCTGAACACCTGTCTCAGTTCACTTCAAGATGTGGTCATTTCTATCGGCGGCAATCCACTGATCAAATATGGGTTATCAGCTCCCACATCATCACCGTATAAAGACCGTGGAAATCGGGAGTATAACGCTGAGACAAATTACGATCCGGGCGAAATGACCACCATACGAAATGACTATGTCGCTTTGTTCTCTTCAGAGCAAAAACACATTTATGACACCGTCCTTGAAAGCGTTGGGCAAAACCAGGATAAAATGTTTTTCTTGGATGCTCCTGGTGGAACAGGAAAAACATTTGTTACCACTGGCATACTTGCAGAGGTCAGGAGGCAAGGCAAAATTGCTATTGCTGTAGCGTCGTCGGGAATCGCTGCCACACTACTTCCGGGCGGCAAGACAGCACATGCCATGTTTAAAATTCCCATCGATTTAGAGAGCGCCGAAACGCCTGTTTTTGGTGTGTGACGTAACAGCAATAAGGGACACGTGCTCAAGGATTGCTCTCTGATCGTATGGGATGAGTCTACGATGGCCAATAGGAAGGCAGTTGAGGCCGTGGCCGTGGCCCTGCAGGACATCCGCAGGAACGAACATTTGATGGGTGGTGTCATAGTTCTATTCAGTGGCGATTTCCGGCAAACGCTTCCCGTGGTGACGCGGGGATCGAGGGCTGACGAGGTGAATGCTTCGTTGAAACGATCTTCGTTTTGGTCACGAGTTCGTACGCTGCGCTTGACCATTAATATGAGAGCTCAGCTCGGCGGCAATGCATGTGCTCAAGAATTCTCCGATGTCCTTCTAAGTCTTGGTGAAGGCACTCTACCAGAAGAGAGAGGTGCACAGGTGGTGCTTCCAGAGTCTCTCGGCTCTCGGTAGAGTGGTATCCAGCTTAGAAGAACTCATTCGCTGTGTGTACGGGGACATCAGTCGTATACTGCACCAGCAGAATTCTTGGGTGTGTGAGCGGGCCATTTTGACGCCCAAAAATAATCAGGCTGCAGCAATTAACAAATGCATTCTCTCGGAAATTGAGGGGAATGAAGTGGTCTACACCTCGATAAACACTGTTGTCGAGCAAGATAACGCCACACATTATCCTGTGGAATTTCTGAACTCCCTGTCAGCAAGTGGACTTCCAGCGCATACCATCAAGCTGAAGGTCGGTGTCCCGATTATGTTTCTTCTGTACCTATCTCCTCCGAAGTTGTGTAACGGGACCCGCCTTAAAGTCATCTCGCTCCACAGACACACCACTGAGGCGGAAATTCTTACGGGTTGTGGCGTCGGCGAGGCAGTATTTATACCACGCATTCCTTTCATACCTCATAACTACCCGTTCCAGTTCAAGCGCGTACAGTTCCCCGTGAATGTTTGCTTCGCGATGACCATCAATAAGTCGCAGGGGCAGACACTGAGGGCAGCGGGTGTCGACCTCAGGACGAGTTGCTTCTCACACGGGCAACTGTACGTCGCTTGCTCTCGCGTCACCAATCCTGACTCTCTTTACATTTTGGCTCCTGGCAGCATAACTACCAACGTAGTTTATAGGGAAGTGTTGTAAGGTATGATACCTTTGTACGTATTTTTACTTTTTGTGTCCTGGAATGTATTCTTGCATTATTTTCTCTATTTCCTTCAGTCACATCTTATGACTGAACTCAGCAGGATTCCCATATAACTCTCTTCACTTGCTTCGCTTCACTTGCTTCGCAAAAAAACTTATATTTTAATGCAATTTTAAAAGTTGTTTACTTATAATGCTATAGCGACACTGGCATCTTAGGTATTTTTGGTGCTGTAGAGCCTTCACGCAGACGACGTCGCGGGCAGCAGCTAGTAAATAAATAAATAAATAAAAGATATTAGACAGCCGGAAAAACTGAGGCAATATTTTAAGAAATGTTGTAAGTTATGCTATGCTTAGGCTATACTTAACATGATTTAAGCAACATTTTAAGTTTATCACGCATTGAAAAACCTCTATCTGTGATCAGACATACTATCAAAAAAGACTAGACTGCCCCGTTGGACTCCTCGTCCCAAGCGCGACTGCTGAGCGTGAGGTCCTGGGTTCATTACCGGGTTGGGCAAAGTGGTATTTGGTTTTTCCATTGGGAATTTCTTAATAACAGCCCGGAATTTTGAAGTATGTGGTGTGAAAACCCCATGCTTCGGAAAGCACGTTAAGCCGTTGGTCCTGCGCCTGATCTCTCTCCGGTCATGTCGGATTGCCGTCCCATCGGACTATGAGAGTGGGGGAAGAGGGTGTGCACCTGCGTCTGCGCATACACTTGTACACTATGATATCTTCCGCGCCGATGGCTAGTCTCCGCTGAGATTGGTCGCTATAGCGGAAATCCGGTATGTTATGTGTTTAAAAGTATCAATACCTACACTCACTGTCGTGTACCAACACACAGTCGAACAAAAAATACTAATGTTAATAAAAATATTCCTTCATTTCTTAAATAAAAAAATAAATAAAAACAGGTATACATTTCTTTTTTTTTTACATATTCTCTACATTGAGGCTTTGACAAAAAATATTAAAGAAGTACTTATGTATTTTATTTTTAAATGCGGTTTTTGTGATACAACTGTTAATATCGACTGGAAGGTTAATAATGAAGTATCTCCAGTATTTATTATTTTGCTTCAATATGTATTGGAAAAGTTCTCCCTGCGTAGGATTCCTGTTTTATTAAACACAGACAAAGGGTAGTAAGCTTCGCTGTTCCCTTGTTAGTTAAGTATAATGAAATTGTATTAAAACAAAATAAAATCTTTTTTATATTCCTAGCTGTTGTACACAGCTAGAAATTTGAATATAAAAAAAGATTTTAAGCAAAGTCGACCTCGTAATTGCTTAATCACCCTAAGGATGAAATGTCACTTGCATGTGCACAACGACAAGTGAGGCAATTCTTGTATTTTAATAAGCGCATACTTTCAGTCTCAATCTGTCAATAAAATAGGTATTTTTCCTTTAGGGCTGATTATTCCAGCGCCAGATAACTTTTATTTGAGGAATAAAATTGACCTGTGGCAGTTTTTGTATGAAATAACTGCCAAATTTCAAAATTATTCCTCGAATAAAGTTATCAGATGAATGAAAAATCAACTCTAAGTATTCTATGGGCTGATTGTTCTCTTTAGGCCTTTCACAGTAAAAATTACTGTGAAAGGCCTAAAGAGTGCTACAAGGATCTTTTGGTGCCTGACAGGAGGCCCTGTTTTGCATTGTGTATTGGCAATTCAAGATGGTGATGTTAGTTCAGGTTTTGGCCACGCACAAAAAAGACCTGGTGGAATTGACTTTAAGGTATATTTCTTCATGTGACAGTTAGATAATTTCAACCTTAGTAAAGTATCAATTTAGTCAGAATGGTTGTCAAGGGTGATAAAGCAATTACGAGGTCGACTGTACCTACATACATATTTTAAATACTGAGAAACATAATCTCACAGATGAAAGCAGATGAAAGATTTCAAATACAGTATGCTGAGCTTATTCGCAATTCCAAACGTAAATATTGAAAATACATTGAGAGATTATTTCGGAGTATTTATGTAAATCGTATTTGCTCTCAAAGCACATAAAATAACGCGTTGTACTGAATCCTAGGATTAATGAAAATAGTCATTCATTTGGGAATTGATTATTTTGTTATTATTTCATTGAAACGAAATGGTAAATAAACTGGGCACGTGTAAGTACAACCACATAAAGGAAATTATATTGTTTTTTTTTTTCATTAATCTGCTGGGGAGTTTATTGCACCACTTCTTCTTCCCAGCGAAAGCACTAGGAAGTGGTGAAGGGCGGGGTTTTGGGGGACTGTCTTATGTAATTTTGACGTTAGATAAGTGCTGATTCTCAGCCTCATTTGAATAAATGACTTTTGATTTGATTTGAATCAACTAAATAAACTCAACTACCTCACTACGGATTTTCGAAATGAAGTAAATAAGTATGTAGTAGCTTTTATAATTTTTAAGCCTTTGCACGTTTTTCAGGGTACCGTAACCCAAATGGTGCGAACAGCCGGTCTATTCTGTAAAAATCTCACCGTGACGACTTATGTAGGTAGGTGAAGTGAGCTTGTAGTGAGCTGTCATTCCAACTGATGGTTGGGTTTGAGACTATTGACAGCTCACTCTAAGCTCACTTCACCTAACTTTTCAAAGTGAGATTTTTACAGAATCGGTCGGCAGGACCGTATTATTAAGGTTCCGCTGTCCGTCTGGCCGTCCGTCTATCACAGGGCTGTATCTTTTTAACCGTACTAGGTAGACAATTGTAAATAAACATTTTTATTTATTTGTTGTAGATTCTCATTCATCATCATCTGCCTAGCCTTTTCCCAACTATGTTGGGGTCGGCTTCCAGTCTAACCGGATGCAGCTGAATACCAGTATTTTACATCGAGCGACTGTCTATCTGACCTCCACAACCCAGTTACTGGGTAATACGATACCCCTTGGTAAGACTGGTTGTCAGACTTTCGGGCTTCTGACTACCCGTAACGACTGTCAAAGATCCACGAATGACAGCCGGGACCAACGGCTTAACGTGCTTTCCGAGGCACGGAGGGGTCTCGGTATGTAAAGATGGTCACCCATCCACAGACCAACCGCGGCAAGCGTAGCTTAACCTGACCGATCGACCTGTGCGACTGTTATTATTTAGCCACGGGCCCCTCATAGATTCTCATTCAAGAAACGAAAATAATTATGTAGTGTTAAATATTGTACGGTGGTTCGGAACCTTTCGTGTGCGACTCGCACTTGGCCGCGTTTATTAGATTAAAGACTACATTGAAGACAAGGCAGTTTGGCAATAATTCCTTGTGCACATGTGGCTTCCCTGGCACCTCATTAACAGCATAACTACGTAAATGTCTATTAACTGCTACCAAATTACGATGTTTATTTTTTAGACAATTTTAATTTCTACTTTTTATTATTGGTTGTAATGGCAATCATATCATTTGGTTTTAATTCTTTATTTATTTTTAGCTGTTAATGTCCCACTGCTGGGCAACGGCCTCCCTACTGTCTTTCCACCTCTCTGTCCAGAGCTGCCGAGGACCCATCTTTATCAAAGGAGTCCAGCTCACCCTTTAACCGGTTTGTATATTTTATTTACCTTTTTGAATGCTCTTTTGTATTTTGTAAATTTGAGGACTTTGTAGACTTTAGATCTGTAGAACATCTTTTATTTTATTAAGTACGTGGTACTTGTCGACAGGCCTACGCTGTCCTCCCATACCTATTAATACTTGTAGGTAATTTGAAAACATTGTAAAAGCCAATTATTTATAAAAGAGTGACGTGGAGTTTTTTGCCGGCTCTTCTCCATAGGAAACGACGTTTCATAGGTGCCCATGCAGGTTTAAGTAAAATAAAATATTTTGATTTGATTTAATTATTTAAAAAAATATAATTCGGGATTTCGTTTTTTTTTTTGGTTTGTGGCAATTAGATTTACCTAAACATATCTAGCTAGCGAACCGTGCGGTTTAATAAATACACCTCAGCATCCTTTCCCACGTCACGTCAAGTAAATGCTTATCATGCACCGTTAATACAGTGCCTTTAAAAACTTTCAAAACAAAAACCTTGAAGCCATATAAAATCGAAAAAGAAAAACAAACGCCACAATGACGTTAAAGCCTCAATAATAAATTGACAGTTATCAAAAATGATGCGTCATAGGTTGTAACAAAAAAAATTTGAATTAATTACAAAGCTAAAAAATTTCTTTAAATTTCAAGTGAAATGCCTAATACTAGGCGTCGGAGGTTCTCCGTTAGAGATTGTGATGTCGCTCGACGAGATAGCAAACTGCAAAATGGAATGCAATCCAGGTACAATCATGAGTTTTAAATTTCAATAAAATACACCTGGAAGGGCCTGAAATGCATTTTAACTGCGGTTTCACTTAGCATTCTGAACAGTTCTGAGCGAGCAAGCGTTTGTGCGTAGTAAACGAGAACACTTGAGCGAGCGAACATGTTTGTTCAGTGATGATTGTGAAGCGAGCGAACAATCGTTCGCCGCAATCACTGGGCGAACGATTGTTCGCTCGCTCATTAACGACGTCACAGGCGAGCGAGCAGTTACTCTGTGCATTCGCTCGATGTTGGACTTGCTCAGTTGGTGTCCGATTTTTTAAATATATTTGACGCGAACATGCGAGTAAAATCAAGAAAAAACTTAGCAACTTAATGAAAGTTATAGAGCCCATCCATGCTTGCATTGATTTATTTATTTACAAAAATAACGCAATAATAACGATGCTTTAAAATATATAGCCGATATTATAAGATGCACACAATTGGAAGTCAAAAAGAAGAATTACTAACCGCTTCTCACCGGCGTGAAAAATCTAAATCTAAGTTGCAGCGTTCAGGTACAGGAGCAGCAGAAAATGTTTAGCGCACAAAAGTATGGAGGCACACAAACAGCGTCAAAATAAAAAAAAAAAACAAAAAGCAAGCAAACATGCATGCATGCATGCTTGCTTTTAGCAAGCATGTTAAAAGCAAATCAACGTCAATCCTCCATAACTACCGATTGAGAATGAGAACGCCGCGACGCCAGTGAACGTTCACCAAGAGCGTTTGTTAAGAGCTAGTGTTCGTTTTCTCCTTGTAGCGAAAACGGCAGAACCGCAAACATAATTATGCTCAAAACAAAATGTTCGCTCGGCAGGGCTGTGAAAAAGTGGTAGTTCAGTCACTAAACTTTCACTGACCTCATGCACGAATACATTCAAAGACAGTTCAGTTAGTATGTAAGTGAAAAGTCTTCGAAACTTATTACAGTGACGGTCTCGTGTCCGAAGCCAATTATGCTTCTTATATGCACGAAATCACGCTTCTTTGAACCAAATAACTAGAAATTATTATAAGTATTTTTAATAAAAATAGCAAGTGGTTTTCGCTTCCAAACTGTAAAGTTGAAGCATGCTATTTGGCATCATGGCCACTGTGTATCTTCGGTCTTAGATAGGGGTGGTTAGAGTACTACTCTGGAAGATATTGATATTATAGCTACACAACACTGAATTGGCGTTGCAATGGAACTTGGCCCCAGCATATTGGAACCAATATTTTTTACAGCAATTTGATGCTAGAAGACGTTATAATATGCCTGCGGGGGTGGGTAGGATAGTTTTTGAAACAGTTACCTCAATTTTGAGTTTAGATTTACCCGCACTGAGAGAGCTTTAGTAAATACATTAGGCTGGTGGTTTGGCGTAAGAAATGGTTTAAGCCCAACCTAAAATTACTACAAAATAATTTTCAAAGGAAAACACTTCTCTCTAGTTTTATGAAATATAAAAATACAACTGGCGGGAAATAAGTAAGTATAGTTTAGACAGTTTCAAGGAATATGGTTTTCAAAGCAAAGCGTTCAAAGCGAAATTATTTTGAATAAAACATTATCGTCTAGCTAAAGCCTTATTTTTTGCTTATTTCTGTCATCTAATATTTATGATGAAGGAGCAACTTTAGTCGTGACGGGTTCCTGTTCTAGATTAAGAACAAATCCTTTTCCTTACAGAAAAAAATATCATTAAGTAAGTAGTGCCTAAGGCACTAAGTCCACCTTTGTACCTTTTTGTGCGAAAAGTTTAAATAAATAAATAAGTATTTCTCAAAAATTACTATCCCGCTGCTTGGTTTCACTGCATCAACAATTTAGCTGAAAATATCTGTAGGATTCATTGCACTGTTATTAAAAAAATCAATAACACACAGGATTGTAGTCTTCAAATCGACGAATATGAACTACATACGCAACCGTTTCCTGTTTACTAACTTTCTTCTTTATTTTAGCCACTCCGACCCCGACCCCGAATTAAAACTGATGGCCACTAATATAGTCGCAACAAAATCTTCAAAACCTAAAATCAAAGTGTATGCGAATAGCTCGAAAAATTCTAACCTAGAGATCGTTCCTGAAATTGCAACTTCTTCGTCAGTGACAGCGGTCAAAAAGCGTTCACATACAACTGTGGATAAAGATGTCACAGCCAGCTCCAGTAATATAGACTTTTATAATGTAGTAAATACTACTGAAGAGTCCGTACAGCCTGAACGATCTGTGTCAAAATCAGCAGCAACTGGTAACGAAATGCCAAAGAGAAGGATCGAAACAGAGAGAAGAGACGAAAGACCGTTTTCTAGGGAGAGAGCACCAATGAGAAGGGACAAGCACCCTCATCAACATCGCATCAAAGTGAGAAGTCCCAAGCGCCGTATGGCAATTATAGACCAACAAAATAAACCTATAGAAAGCAATAGACGAACAACTGGCACTACTGCAATTGATTGGGGTGTAGAAATTGAACTATTTAGTGTAGATGATATTGCTAACTTGATTGAAACAACTGAGGATGAGGAGAGGATAAGTACTCACTCTTTTGACGACATGTGTCGCATTTGCCACGGAGGGGAGTCGCTATCGCCAGAACTTGGACGCTTGATATCAGCGTGTTCTTGTCGCGGAACCGTTGGTAGGGTCCATGTGAAATGTTTGGAGCGATGGTTGACTGAATCAGGGAAATCGAGATGCGAATTGTGTGGGACTCGGTATGCGACAAGACGCGTACATAAATACGGTGTACCCAGGGCGCTGGTTATGTGGGTTTTGAGCCATAATGCTAAACAGGTATGTTTACTATTTTTTTATAATTTAAAACGGTCGCTATTAATTAAATTACTTATGATCTGGAAGCGTCCTACGTTACTCTTACCGATTCACGGTCACCACTCAAGGGCTCGTCTGCTCCAATGGCTAACTTGACGAACGGCTTGTTTAAAGATATTGAGGTATGAATAAAATTATAGGTTCATACATTCATATTAGCAAAATTTATAATCGTGTTACAGTTCTAGTTGTACATCCCTTACAGGTCACTTACATGCCTTTGTCTAAAGTAGGCCTGGACTTTATGGACATAAGCCACGCAATGTAGTTTGTTTTTAACATGCCATTAGCTATGTTTCCTAATTACTTCAGTAAAATACACACCTTATTGTGTTTTTATTGCCATATTAATAATAATTGGTATGCGGGTTAATGCCCGAAAATAGACCCGGAACATGACCTTTAATAGCACAACTGTCACTAATTCAAACTCAAACTCAAAACTCAAATCATTTAATTCAACTAAACCAATTACAGGTACTTTTGAATTGTCAAAGGGTCGGTCAGTCAGAAAGATGAAGCTAGTTGCCCATTCCAAAGCGTAGGTACCTATGGAGAAGAACGGGCAAGAAACTCCATGGACACTCTACTCACTCTACTCACTAATGAGACACATTTATTATCATTTATTGACCTACATGTATTTGTTCCGAGTCTGGGTGTTTTTCTATCTATAATATGTGTGTATTTACAAAAAAAAAAAAAAACATGTATATAAGTAGTTTATCAGCCATCTTGTTACCATAACACAAGCATTAGGTTGCTTAGCTTGGGACTAGATGGCGCTGTGTGAAATGTCCAGGGATATTATTATTATTATTATTTACTTTTTGTATTGTTACTGAACTTAATAAGCTTGCCTTACAGACGAAGTTTCACTCACAAAACTAACAATGCTTAGACATTGATACTCAGAACGTCAGAACTCTACGCAATTAAAATATTTATCCCAAAAATAAATCTGACCCACAACACATAATAATAATAATAATTTATAATTTATTCTCTCTTCACAATAGTGCAGAAGCCACTGCGCTTCTGCCATTAATTACGTTGCTTCCCCGCCAAAGTTGCTGAGCTGGTTCAGTCTGCAAATTAGACCTTATTGTGAACATATTAAATACCTACTGCATAAAAAATACACTCATGAAGGGACATTACTTGTTGTTATGATTTTCTTTTCGTGGCTACAATAAAATCTGTATTCGTCATTTATTTTTGTTGTTGTATATTTATTCTGTATATATTTATGTATCTATTATAGTATATTATTTTGTACCAATGACAATCCCATTTTTTATATCTACGCAATCACTGTCCATTCCAAGGTTGCCTGGAAGAGACCGCAGGAAGCGACAAGGACGCCCATTTTGTTTTGTCGTATTTTTTTATGTATTTTCTATTGTACAATAAAGTATTTATAAATAAATAAATACCAGTAAAACGGGGTGAATAGGGAGGCAGGGGTGAATCGGGACGAAACTTTAAAATGGATTTGTACATTAAAATAATATAGTTTATTGCTAACAAGGACAAGTGTCCTTGTTAGCAACAAACTATATTATTTCTTTAATTAAAAAGCAGTAAACACATTAGAGTATTTTCTGGCAACAAATTATATTATTTCAACGTTAAAATCCATTTTGAAGTTTCGTCCCGATTCACCCCTGCATCCCTATTGACCCCGTTTTACGTATCACAAGTAGTCAGTAGCCAAAATATATCATGAAGATGTTATTATGACAACTATATTCCCCGAAGGAGTAACTAGTTGGATAAATATAGTATTCCCACATTTCCACGGTTATAATTAATTCCCATGTAACATGGGGCGATCTTATACAGGCTCAAATACAATTTGCTAGCGAATCTCTGCAGACATGATGATATCTGAACCAAGATTATGTCTGGACTTTAAAAGAGACTGTGACCTCTGAGTTTGTTTCGGCCTTTCTTCTCAGACTAGTCAGATAGGAAACGCCGACTTCATCTAGTTTTAAAATATGATTGACGTGTAAAAGTGTTTGTACAAACCTACTTACAAAATAAAATAATTTACCATTTATTGGCTGAGTTGTTGATTGAATGCTTCAATGATCCCATGATCCCTATATTATTATCTTGTTCCAGTTGATGGTGGACAGTCTCGGCATAATGCTGATGTCGCCTCTCGCTGTGCTGGCTGCATGGCTATCAGGACGCACGCTGGCTGGTCTCATGACGCAAGAGACAGCGGTGACTCCCTGGCCCTTAGCCTCCACCTTCGTACTGGCTTGTATGACGCTAGTAAGTGATGTGATTGTACGTTCATCTAGTACAACAGTACAGTTATTGTGGAGCGTTGCCAAAATCGTAACTGTAACATCGTCATCTTGTTTTTATTAATACAATTTTTGTGACACAATTCCACACAATACAAGTTTACCAACAATGCCCATGTCATTCAGGCGCCAAAATATTCTTGTGGCACTCTAAATAATTATGAAAAGCTGTGTCCATCATATTTCTCATAGAACAGTCTACCTCTTTGCTCTTTTGAGGGCATCGTATATACAGGATGGCCCGTGAAACAAAGTGTAAGGTAAAATTTTATAAGCCTCCGTCCAAGGGCTTCTTGAAACACCCCCACTTCTTCAACGACTATTTATAGTTTAAGAGCTAAACGGCTTAAAATATTTTTAGAGAAATTTTCATTTGACTTCAGAATTTTTTATTTTTCCGTCTCAGGGACGCTCTTTTTGTAAAAAAAAAAATCTGGATCCGGTCTACGATGGGTAAGACCACTTTCTGTCTAAACATCACCAAAACTAATTAAAGTTTAGCTCCAAGGCCAAATTTTTGCTCGCCATAATTCTACTGCTTTTGAAAGCTGAGGGTTTCTTTATCTTTTTCAAGTCTAAGTATTTTTTTATTTTTTTTAAGACTGAAAATATGGAACGAATCTTATCTTGAAAAAATTTTGGACCGCGTTTTTCGGCCCTGCCTATATACGCTCTATTTCTACTTAGCAACGGATGAGGTCATATTGATTGTATTGTGTTACGCTACTAACAATAGTCTTTTTGATACTGATGGGTAGATTTTGGTCGATGGAGCTTGTTTTTTGAGTGAATCAAAACCTAATCGCCTTAGAAATAAAGATTATATCAGCTTATCATATTTGAATAAGGTGCAATATTTATAATATTATTTGATATTAGAAGTTGAACTATTATCGGCTAAAGATATAACACAATAATAAATAAGAATAGTTCCTAGTGTAAATGGAATATACATATGGGGTAATATACACTGTGTTCCGAACGATATACATAAACTTCGACCAGATGTTCAGATCATGGAAATAAGCATTTTATTATATATTTTTTTTAATTTTCATACAAACTTAAGACCTTGACGTAAATCACCCGATATGCATGCCTCTTTATCCGAAACATTTGATAGATTTATATATATTGACCTTTTCTTACTGCATAGCTCAATTAAACTTCACTAAATGAAATTACAAATATCTTTGTAACGAAGCCTTTTTAAGTACTACTTACTTTTTGTTAGATTTGATGTGTAAAAGCCACGGAGCAAATTTGCTCCATGGTAAAAGCTATAGAAGCGTTTGTCAAAGTTTATGTATAACGTAAAGAACACGCGGTGTATATATACGTACATACATAATTATATTAATACTAGCTTTTGCCCGCGACTTCGTTCGCGTGGAATAGTGACTTCACCAATAGATGACACCGACTCTTGACCAATAGATGACGCTGTATGTCCGGAATAAATTTTATTTTATTTTTTATTTTATTTTTGTAATAAAAACTATCCTATGTCCATTCTCAAGTTCCAAACTATGTCTGTACCAAATTTCACACAAATCGGTTCAGTAGTTTAGGCGTGAAGCAAAGACAGACAGACAGACAGACAGAGTTACTTTCGCATTTATAATATTAGTTTGGATATAATCATTTAACAGAAGGGCATCGTTTTACCAGTAACACCTAAGTTTAATCCATCTCCCCTTCAACCCCTGGTACCGTGTACCGCGTTTTAATGTAATTGTTTATAGTGTCTAAATTACCAAGACTAGATTTTGATTGTTTCTAGTGCCTATATTATCGAGAGTGGATATCGCGCCGGCGACGCGCCGGATACCGGGGGAGAGGCTTGAACTCGGTGATAATTTCATTTTGTTCATTAGAAAATCTTGCAGTTAACTGATCACGGGACGTATTTAAGTGCTTTAACAATTTTATTCATAAAGCATGTTAAGCTGTTGGTCCAGGCTGTCATTCGTGGATCTTTGACAGTCATTACGGGTCGTCAGAAGCCCGAAAGTTAGACAACCAATTTTACCATGGGGTATCATATTACCCAGTAACTGGGTTGTAGAGGTCAGACCGGCAGTCACTCCATGTAAAATACTGGTATGCAGGTGCATCCGGTTGGACTGGAAGCCGACCCAACATAGTTGGGAAAAGGCTTGGCAAATGATGAGAATGCTCACAAAAGAATAAGATGTAACTTGATAGAGAATTAATCAACTTGAGATATCCAAAAGTTGCGTTAGAACTTCATTGATGGCCGTTTGATTGTGGGCAACCCAAATATGTGTACAGTGTATTCGCGATTTATTTGCCAAAAATGTAAACAAATATGAGTTTATGGAAAAATAACTTTAATTCTTACACAATAAAGTTTAGTTTACGCTACAACTTCAAACATTTTTATAACTTTTTCAATAGTTCCAGTCACTCTGAAATCAACTTAATTACCATTAAAATAAAGTTGATATTTGTTTAACTTAAAATAACATCAATTTGAAACATTAGTTTGAATAGACTTTAGGTGCACCACTTTGACGTCACGCCTAGTCGGGATACAAAGTCATTAGTTAGAGTAACAAACACAAAAGATGTAAGTGGGTGACCATATTTTTGTTATAACTGGCTGGACATTATATTTGTGACCCTAATCTGTTGAAAGTCCTAATTCCTAACCCTTAATAATAATGGGCAAAATAAAGCAAAATAAAATACCGACAGAATCCGCACTATATCAAAATAATAGACGTTGCCGAGCAGAGCAGACTTTCCACATCCTACCTATGGCCTTTTACCCATAGCTGTTTAGGAACCCCGTGTATGCATCCCGACAATAGAGTCACCGGAGATGATAGATTATCATTGCCGCTGTGCATAAAGCTCTTGCCAAACTGAAACTACTTCCGCGCGAGTACGGGACGGAATTCGCTCGCGCCGATAGTGTTAACGAACTTGTAATATATTGTGTTCAAAACTAGCGCGAATAGTAGCGTGATTTCTTAGGGTCGACGCTGAATATCAATCTTATTGTTCTCAAAATAAAGTCGAAAATGAATAAACTTAAATGACTATCTGTCCGCTTTCTTGCTCTCACGGACTAGTAAGTTAATATTTGTTTGGCATTGGAAACCGCGCTGCACTGCGATTCGTCAAGTCTGCCCTTAATCAAAAACAAAAGACGCACGCAGTCTCGTACTTCGTTCCGGGAGAGATTATCTGCAGTGTGGCCAGAGCTTGACTTACATCGTATTACAGTAGGTACCTACTTTATTCATAACTAGCTGCGCCCCGCGGTTTCACCCGCATAAGTTTCGATCCCGTGGGAATATTGGGATAAAAAGTATCCTATGTGGTAATCCTGGTTATAAACTATATGGGTGCCAAATTTTATCCAAATCCGTTTAGTAGTTTTTGCGTGAAAGAGTAACAAACATCCACCCATACAAACTTTCGCATTCATAATATTAGTAAGATAATTAATGCCTTTTTCTTTCTTCAGGTATGCTACTACTGCTGGATAGTTTCCGCTGCGACCCGTCATGCCCTCGGTTGGTGGATATGGTACCGTTCTCAGTACGAAGTCAGGCTCCAGTTACAAGAAAACGAAGAATGATCCTAACACATACATCATTAATTTTAATAATAGTCAAAATACGTACGCGAAATAAATTATGTTTAGCTCATAATAAAAATGTTTATAAAATATTGTTACTCTACCAAAAGAGAGCTTTTATTAATAACTTTAAAAGTGAGACTAGGCTTGGTTTTTCAACAAAGTGTAAAAATGTGCTGAAAACGTCGAAGTAGGTATTTCATCAAGTCACTAAAAAGCGTAAGACTGTAAAAAAAATGCTCATGAATATAATACGCCTAATAAAATCACATAGCACAGATACTTCCTCCTTCATTTTTTTCATTCCTAGGTTTAGTCAGAAAAAAAAAATCTATTATATTTGTTTTAATGGCAAGCAAAGCCGATGTCGACCATTCTGCCAATATCTAAAGTAAATGGTTAAAGAAAGAGTGCAAAGTAAAAAAGAAAAAAAGTGCATCTGAAGGCACAGTCTGAGGAATAAATTGTTAAGCATGTTGGCACACTACGTCAATTGGTCGTGTTATAGCGATTTCATACAAACTGTCAATGAATCCCAGTTGTCATTGGAATATACGGACAATTTAAGTTGGTAATAATTTTGCTTGATAACTACACTCGAGAGCAATGAATCCGGGTCACTTAAAGAATGTTAAAAATCTCGGAAACTAAAAATGATAGGTTAATGCAATAAATTGTATTTAATAGACAATGTAATACTCCTTAAATGAAAGTAAAAAAAATATGAGTCACCATACATTTTATTAACACAAAATTACATAAAGAAAAAAACTGCTGATCTCTCCTTAAAACAAAAATAGGAAACATGAAATTTTTGAACTTTATTACGATTTTCTTGAATTTTAATACTTCGTATTGCCTCCTCGTGCTTCCATTACTGCGTTTACGCGGTTTGGCATGCTGTACACCAAGTTCCTTATACGATTTTGGGGAATATTCTCCCATTCCTCTGTTAGAGCAATTTTGAGCTCACGAAGCGTGATTGGGGGAGGGTTTCGTTGTTTTACGTATCTGCCTAGCTCGTCCCAAGCATGCTCGATCGGGTTGATATCCGGGCTGCGCGCTGGCCACTCCATACGAGTAATGTTCATCTCTTGAAGGTAGTCATTCACAATCCTACCTGTATGAGGTCGGGCATTGTCATGCATAAATATAGCATCCTCACCTAAATTGACCATAAATGGACCAACGTGATCATTGAGGATTTCTTCCACATATCTTACGCTAGTTAAAGAGCCGTTTTCTATGATCACCAGCTCTGTGCGACTTTCAGAAGAAATTCCGGCCCACACAAGTACAGACCCACCACCGTAGGCTACTTTTTCTTCGATGCATGCTTGCTTGAATCTTTCCCCTGGTCTTCGATACACTCTGTGTCTTCCATCGTGCTTGTAGAGCATAAATTTTGATTCGTCGGAGAACATAACTTTTGACCAATCTTCAATACTCCAATTTACGTGGCTCTGGGCATATCTTAGTCTTGAAATACGATGCCCACGCTCCAGTTTAGGGCCGTTTGCAGGTCTAAGGGGTTTTAAGTTAGATTCAGCAAGCCGACGTCTTACTGTCCATGCACTTGGGTTACTTCCTCCGAGGCGTCGAAACTAATTTGTGAGTTCAGTTCCTGTGAGAAAGCGATTTCGAAGCATGGTGTTCACCAAGTATCGGTCTTCTCGTGCTGTGGTACACCTGGTTCTGCCCGTTCCTGGTCTGCGTAGGTTAGAACCAGTTTCTTCGTAACGTCGGAGAACTCTTTGTACTGTTGACAGCGACACACCGACAGTCCTGGCTGTATCGCGCTGACTCCGGCCGGTTTCCAGCATTGTAAGTATTCTGGTGCATTCTTCAGGCGTAAGCGACATAATTTCAGCTTGAATAATGAATATAGAGCACTATCAACATGGTTTATGTACCCACATAAATGACAGATTACAAACAAAAGCAAAACCAAATGCTGTAATTTCGTAGTTCCATCTTCGAAAGTGGCCCTTTTTCAAATTTGATTTTTTTATGATATAACTTTACAATAACTAAGAAGTTTTAATACCTTTATTTAAGGAGTATTACATTGTCTATTAAATACAATTTATTGCATTAACCTAGCATTTTTAGTTTCCGAGATTTTTAGGATTCTTCAAGTGACCCGGATTCATTGCTCTCGAGTGTATTTTCCTGGCTTTAAATATTGTTAATTTTCAGATAATTTTCTCATAGCACCTTTCACTTTAGTCCTTATTATTCTAAGCCCAACAGTGTGTTTTTTTTGACGCGCTGGGATGCGCTCTGCTGGATTCTCAATGATCGGCTCAACATCGAGGGTTTAAAATCCAGTGCGCGATAAAATCCCGCCGCGATATTTTTACATCTGTGCGAACGTGGGTTAAGTTCACGGCTTTGGCAAGGCTTTGTTGTCACATATTCCGAATTCACCACACACGACTCTGTTAAGCAAAACCTCCGAAAAAACTCAGCCTTAGGGGCCGTATCCACGGGCGAGAGAATCGCGGCGATAGTCTCACCGTGCCATCAAATTCTCACCGCGATGATACCACCGTGTGGAGACACGTTCTAAGAGAGTGTATAGAAATACGTGGCACGACGATAATATCGCCGCGATTCTCTCGCTCGTGGAGACGGCCCCTAAGGCACCTGTCCCACCGCTGACGAAGACAGCGACGAGATATCAACGATTTTCTCGCACAAGACACTTACAAAATATTGTAGGTCTCATGGAAACAAAAGAGAAACGATCAATAGTTGATCGCTGACACACCGCCGGAGGGTATTCGTTTGTACATAATCCGGTTCTTATCTATCGGTATCTTGCAAAGGTATCATGTTTGAACTCATTAGAATGGTCTCAATTAATAGATCGATGGTGATTATGGTCTGATGATGGAACAGGGAATAAGTGATGATAAGTAATTAACTAGAATATTGGTTAATTGACAAGGTTTATATGCTATCCTAACGGTTAAAACATCTGTAGTTCTATCATGGAACTGCAGTGCGATTCTGTAACCATCTCACCGTGAAAACTTAGGTGAAGTGAGCGTGGAGTGAGCTGTCATTCCAAATAATACTAGGGATTGACACTACTGACAACTCACATCAAGCTCACTTCACTTGAGTTTTCACGGTGAGATTTTTACAGAATCGACCGGCCGGATATCAGGCCATAAATAAATGCTTCTAACTTTCGAACTGTTCTGTCACAAGTTCTATCTTTATGCGTCACAAAATCGTCACTAAAAACTGGAGTAGCAGCCAGCTCCCTATCTCGACTGGCCGAACGTTCTGATATACATGTTAATGGTACTAGTGGCAACGAAGCGATTTTTCAATAATCTGATAAGTTTATTCGAGGAATAATTTTGACAGTTATTTCATACAAAAACTCAAACTTCAATTTAAATCCTCGAATAAAAATTCGTAAAAAATAAAAATCTGGCGTTGGAAAAATCAGCCCCTAAGTTACACTCACTGTACAAATAGACAAAGAGCTCGGGGCAAAATTTATGTTATTCGACTGCAGACGATGTTACAGGATGCCCCAATATTTGCTTAAGACTAGTTCGTTTCATTAGGCCCCGGGATCTCAACTAAGCAATTGTGAAACATATACCTGCATACCAAGGTACACGGCACGGTTGGCGCAGTGGTTAGGCGATTGACTGCTGCGCTGCGTGTCGCGGGTTCGATTCCCGCACGGAACAGATATTTGTATGGCCTACAAGTAGTTGTTCCGGGTCTGGCTATTTGTGTGTGTGATTTTAAATGTTTGTAACCCACGATACAGGAGAAATTCCTAGTGTGGGCAAAGTTTTTTCTAAACTAAAAAAAAAAGGTAACGCCTTGGTATGCAGGTACATGTTTCACATAGTTTCTAATGTGTCGGGTCTGGTGGGCAACTGCCCGACGATTGATGTCGGGACGTTGTATATATGCCATTTGCGCGGTAAAGTAAAAGTAAGTAAAACAAACAAACATTGCAAGTTAAATAAAAGCTTGTAAAAAGAAATATAAATCTAGATTCCAGACAATATTGTAGACTTTACTAAGTTTATGTTGTGTTTTTAACATCTTTGGTAGCTAAGTACCATATTTCCCCTCATAATTTATGCGTTCTTGATAGAAGTGACATCCCTAAGAAACTGGGGCCATCTTCTGATCTCGTTATACAGCTTCCTGCCGGGACTTTCAGTGGCGATGAGTTGTCTATGTCCAACAATATGGTAGTTTTCAGTCAGATGACCATGTTCCACGCCACAGCGGAGTAACGCCTTCAATGCTTCTAATGATGCTTCAGTTGGAGTGTCATCTGAAACATGGACAGTTTACGGTGAATAAGCTTTGTACAGAGTTAAAAACCCATTTTTATTCGTTACGTGTTCTGAAATAAGAGTAGTTCAGAGAATTTTGATTTGCGTTTGCTCTCAAAACGGTAAAGGAAAACATCGTGAGGAAACTGCCCTTGGACCAAAAATTGGAAGACATGTAACATCTACCAACCCGCGTTGAGCCACGTGATAGATTACAGCCCATTATATTACGCGGTATCAGTCGTAAGCAGCTGATGGCAACCATGTATATCTATACATATAATAAAATTGTAGAAAAGTGGTGTCTGTACAATGGAAATATATTAAAAAAAAGTAGCAGGGGTTGTTATTATATCGATGCCGAACCCGAAATTGTAATTAATTTTTTTTTTGTCTGTTTGTCGGTTTGTCTGTTTGTCTGTGTGTTTGTGCACGCTAATAACAGAAACGGCTTATTCGATTTAGATGCGGTTTTCACTAATATATTGTAGTGAGCTTCACTTAACATTTAGTGTTTATTTCATGTCAATCGGTTCATAAATAAAAAAATTATGTCAATTTAAAGAATCACGGCGAACATTTTTGTTAAGGTATTCTATCAGAGTACGTACACGCCTCGCGCCTGCGTGTCCGTGGCTATATAAAGCGCGCTGAGAGCCGCGCCGCTAACCCCCCGACCCTTGCCCGCTGAAGTGCCAGCCCGCGCCGTAGCTGAGCCTGTAGTTTTAAATTCCCCGACTGAGACCTCTGAGTTTGTTTCGGCCTTTCTTCTCAGAGATAGTCCTAGGAAACGCCGCGCTCATCAAAGCATTAATAATACTAATTCGATCCAGCCTGTCCCCTTGCTGCCCTCTCCCAGCGACGCCCTAAGCCGAGGTTTGTACCCCACAGGGGGTGCCCTTAGCATGCGGTCACTTAGTTTTAATCTAGATGTAGCCCTGGCTGGAGGCTTTAAGAATTCTTAAGGCAACCACAGGATAGTCCGGTTGTAGTCACGACCTCTCAAGGTAAACTACGAGATGCCATTCATAAAAAAAATTAAAACGCGCCGCTGCCATAAGGATTCAGTTATTCGTAGCGAACGCACGGTTCCTGGAGAGTATAGACGAATTCGATTATTGCGATTCACTTGAATACTGACTGTTTGCATATTTCATTTATTTATATTTTAGGGTTTGTAGGTTAGGTTCTTTTTCTTAATTTTCTTTAAAATTTTGTAAATAAATATTGTAAGTATTTGGTATAGGTTAGGCGGTTCTTTCCTTAATTTTTGGGTATTTACTTATCTTAATTTTTATTTAGGGTTTGTAAATAAATATTGTAAGCATTTGTTATAGGTTAGGCATTTCTTTTCTTGATTTTCTTTATTAAGTATAAGTTCATTAGCTCAGGTTAGTAATAAATTTTGTCTAGCAATTCTTTTGTTTTATAAAGTTAGTACACACGGCTACACATCAAGCTATGCAAAACCAGTATTGGCTGACCGTTCATTGTGAGAAAATATCATACAAAGTGAGGCCAAGACAAACTGGTTTTGTATAGCTTGACGTGTAGTCGTGTGTACGTTTGATTTACACGTCTTAATAACACTTATTACTTAAACTGTGATAATTTTAGACTGTATAATAAATAATCTGTAAGTATTTATAATTTAATTATAATATAACTGTGTGTTAAGTAGTAAGTACTATTTTATTGTAAGAATGCCTCGAAGAAGATCCACCTCTCCCAATATAGCAGAAATGCTAAAAGGATGAAATTAGTTCGATCACAGGAATCTGAGGAAGGTCGTGAGGCAAGGCTCTCTGCAACTTGGGAACATCAGACTAGGTTTCGTGCTGCAGAAACATCGACTCAGCGAGAATCTCGACTGAGTTCAAATCGTTCTCGAATGATGACAACTCGAAATAGGGAAAACGGGGAGCAACGAAAGGCACGTTTATCTGTCGATCGCGAAGCTCACGCGCTATCGCGTGTGTCTGAGACTTCTGCGAACCCATAATGCTTCTTAGAAATTTAAGCCCCCCAAAACTTTGCAATGGCCAATTTACAACGAAATCTGATAGAAGCAGAGATTTTAACAGGGTGTGGAAAAGGTGAAAGTGTTTTCATTCCTCGGATTCCTCTCATTCCAAACAATTTTCCATTTAGTTTTAAACGAGTCCAGTTTCCAGTCAGCCTATGTTTTGCGATGACAATTAATAAAGCCCAAGGTCAGACGCTGAATGTTGTGGGTGTAGATCTAAGTATCAGCTGTTTCTCGCACGGTCAGTTGTGTGTGGCTCTGTCACGGGTTAGCAATCCTAGGAGCCTGTATGCTTTCATCCCCGATGGCCATGCGTCAAATATCGTATACAGAGAAGCATTTCTGTAAAGTAAATTTTTAGCTACCCAAACGACGGTATATGTAATTCAAAATATGCTGCCCGAAAAGTCACTATTCCACGCGGACAAAGTCGCGGGCACAGCTAGTATACGAGTATAATTATGATAGCATTCCTACGTCATTCCTTTGACTTTCACTTCCAGGCACCAACTTATACTTATTTAAAGTAAATCTCTCTTAGCGGTTGAATTAACTATTCTAAAGTGCCTTGCTTCAAACCTTTTCTTGCCCATCTCTCCAGCATGCAGCAGTGCGATTCTGTAACCATCTCACCGTGAAAACTTAGGTGAAGTGAGCGTGGAGTGAGCTGTCAGTTCAACTAATACTAGGGATTGACAATTTTGACAGCTCAGTTTACACTCACTTCACCTAACTTTTCACGGTGAGATTTTTACAGAATCGATCGGCTGGTTCATCATTCATTTCAAGTAAGTATTGAACTAACTTATCGATACTCACTGTTGTAGTTTCCAATGAAAGTGACGCCGATCGCTTTCTTGTTGTAGCCATAAGTATGTGCTCCGACGTGCAGCCAGCCAGCACCTTCGTACACCTTGCCGTTACCACCTATAACGAACCTGGAATTATAAGGCGTTGTTATTTTTTTACCAACTAAAGATTCATAGACATGCGACATCTACCAACCCACAATGGGCCCGCGTGGTAGATTACGGCCCACTGCCTCTCACTGAAAAGAGGACTGTGTGCCAGCAATAAAAACATTATAGGTTGATTATGGTATGTTATGTATAGAGTCTAAAAGGTTCTGGGTGCTATCCTTAAGTCTGAAACCCAATATAACTTGGAACCTGGATTCTATATGGAATTTCTGAAGAGCAGCCGGTATCTAGATTTATGTCTAAATGTTACCGTGTTCTTTAAAGATGTTACCGTGAAAAGTTAGGTTACATGAGCTTGAAGTCAATAGTGTTCATCCCTTGAAATATGAGCATCACATGGAAAGACCGCTCACTTTTCAGGGCGTCCAGGTTTTCAGGGCGAGCGTTTTACAGAATAAACAAGCTGCCGATCGATTCTCTAAAAATCTCACCGTGAAAAGTTGGTGAAGAGAGCTTAGAGTGAGCTGTCAATAGTGTCAATCCCTAGCATTAGTTGGAATGACAGCTCACTCCACGTTCATTTCACCTAAGTTTTTACGGTGAGATGGTTACAGAATCGCAATGCAGCTAATTGTAAGGATTGACACTATTGACAGCTCACTTCACCTAAGTTTTCAAGTCGAGATTTTTACAGAATAGTCGGCTGAAGTAATTTTGTTACCGTCAATAGACAGTGGAAAGAGTGAACAACAGACACATGAGCATCTTTCATACCTCGGCCAAAAATAGCGTAAAGACAGTAGAGACCGTATGTTTTTATCAGCGCATAAAAGCTTCTACCTCAAATTCTAGAACATTAAGTACTTAGATGCCCTACATTTAGTTTACCCCTCAGTCCGCGTTACCAAGCGCATTTTTCTCCATTAGGTTGCCGTCCACCAAATGCTTAAGGTAAACTTTATTTTCAAAGTAATTTTGTCTACTACCTCGTTAAATTGAGTAACATGATGTAGCTTACAGCCATTTTGCTTGGTTCCAGTTTAGTTAAACTTTCACTGCACTATTTTACCACACTATTAGTAGCAATGGCCTTGATTTTGACAGTTCAACAACATTCATTGCGTTATTTACGCTGTTGAGCTGGCAATGTTTTCGAACACATAAAGCAATGGCTATCCTTCAAAATGATTCGGATTGTTATTGAAAATGTTATGAAATTAGGATGCAGTTGAGTATTATTTTTTCTGTTTTCCTTAATCAGGATCGAATAATATTTTCATGCTCTTCTTGTTATAAATTCTTGAACAAACGAAAAAAAAAAATGCCACAACCATGGTGCATTTTCGGGGACTGTGAAAGCATGCATGTAGTTTTATACTATTCTGTTAAAAAATCGTTAATTGAATCTATGTTTAGTTAGAACCATAGATATCCGTGGTTAGAACTATCAAACTCCTTGCATGAGCAAGGAGTTCTATAGTTCTGCCGAAGAAACGTGATACTGTAGTTCAGTTATTTTTGTACTTTGCAAATCCGGAGTACCTACATTGAAAAAGAAGATGTGGGTATACTCACGAGGATCCAATATCCGCATAATTCAAGTTATCCATGTGATTGGTCTGTATATTTCTCACTATCTCCGCACACTTCTCATCAGTGCTGCATGTGCGTGTGACGGTGTGCTGTATGATGACCAGGTCCACCGGCCTCGCAAGGTATTCAACTTGGAGTGGACTTAGGCCATCCCATTCTTTCTTAGTAACGACGCCGCAGTCTAAAAAGAGATGGAAAATGTAGATCTGAAGTAAGAAAATCTGTTGTTGAAATGGAAATGAAACATAGGAAGGTTTAGGTCCGTCCGTTCCGATTTCTGGTTGTAATCTAATTTGATTTGAATTAACAATATCACTGTTAATTTTTTTATTTTTTTGCCAAATGACCCTCGAGCTCGCATGATTCTGACCGCGTAGGTATTCATGGTGTCAGTATGCGCGTTGATGTCCCTGCCACCTTATATATATAATAAAATAAAAATAGGCTGTTTTGGGGACTGCCGACTGCATTGAAAACTTATAAACATGAAATAATAGTGTATCAGTCACTCTTATAGCTACAGTTATCTACATACTGTTAACATAAGCACGTCGGTGACGCGTTTGCACAAGATTTTCCCCTACCAAAAATCGCTCAACGCCCCTAATGAGTTTTCACTTCAATAATAGTCCTCCACGCCATATTTCGGCTACGGCAGCCAACCTCAGCGGAGACTAGCCATCGACGCGGAAAATATTACAGAGCAAAAGTGTGTGCACTATAATACCTTCCTAGCAGACACAGGTACACAAATATTTCACTAAGGGGCCTCTGCGAGTTGGCTTCGGCCGCTGGTACGCCTTCCAAACGTCCGGAACCCCAGGGTCCCGAGATATGTCAAAGACGATAAGAATAATGGAAGCAATTAATAGTCTGGTTGCAACTGGTTGCCAATATTTTTTCTTAAGAGTAAATAACCCGTGCATTGTATCTGATTTGCAGTAGACCTTAAAATCCGCTTATCATTTTAAATTCAAAATATTGTTATTTTTAAATAATTCAAGCTACATACTTGGATCCTATATAAAATATATGAATACAAATAGACTTACCTCCATTTACAGCTACTAAAATAATAAAAAACACAAAAATATTACAAAATAACTTCATTTTGTATGTTTAAATGCAACTTTACACTTCAAACTCTAAATAAACACTAAAGGAGCTGCGAGACCTAAGCAATGAACTTTATAAAGCAAAGAAGAATCCTCATGCTATCCCTTTCTTACTCTATAGTGTGTAATAGAGACGCGGACAAGACTTAACTTTGTTGTTTGTCTGTTAATGAAACACACGCAGCAAAGATTTTTGTCCGGAGTGACATTCAGGTTCCGCACATTTATAAAATTATAATAATATATAATTATTAAAATGATTATTTTGTTTCATTTTTTTCTTTGGGATCGCTTAATTTTGATTTACAGCAAACTATTTATTTATGTTCACGTTTTTAAGAAATGATAAATAAAGGAAAACCAGCAAAGTCTCTTCATAATAACTTTAGGTATATACACCGTGACTTTTTAGTCGTCTGACAACGGCAGCCCACTTCATGTATCCAATGACTACTACACATTCATAACAAAAAAAATGGCATTTAAGAGAAAAAAAAAAAGAAAAAAATATTCATTATTATGATGCATAACGTAGTTGAAACATTCTGTTGTGAGCGAAGATCTATCTACTCGACTCGTGCGATGGTTAGGTATGTTCTACTGTTTGATACGTAAACATTATTAACAGGATGTTTCATAATTCTAATGTATTATTTATATTATTTATTTTTCTTTGTACCTATTATCTTAATTAATGGTAAAAAAAAACACGCCTAGAGGTATTTTATGTCGGATACATTGACTGGACCACCTTTGTCAGACGACTAAAAAATCACGGTGTATATAGTATATATATGGACAAAAAACCGATGTTTAATTAGGTTGCTCACGTAAACTTTTTAATTTTACACGTTGTAGACCGAATTATCTAAATAACAGGAGCACAGAACGTTTACTGTTTTTCAAGCTTTTATTTTTTTATGTCAACATTATTTGAACGCCACGCAACAGACACAATAGAAAACCTTCAGCTCACAAGTTACTTGTGAACCGCCTCCGGGATGACAAAGAAAGAAAGAAATGTTTTACAAAGGAAAGATGGAGCTAACGCTTTTATAATATCACTCTTATTTACTCAAAGAAATAAACAGAAAATAATACCCGTGATGTCCGTAATCCTCAAATCTTTTCAGATTTTTGTAAGCCTGCTTAAATCTATTTCGGAACGAGGTTTCCCACTTTGACCCAATGTTCGACAATGAACATTTTAGATCCCTATTTGATGCGTTCCAATCTCCATTTTGGAGACAATTCCAACGCTGGGTGATCTGCAGTAACTGGGTTTTTTATAGTATTACGTAACAGCAAAAATACAGGGACGAAAATGTTATCAAATTATTTAATTTATCTATACTATACTAATAAAAAAGCTAAAGAGTTTGTTTATTTGAATGCGCTAATCTCTGGAACTTGTACATAATTAAATCGGATTTCAAAAATTATTTCTGCATTTGGTAGCCTTATTCATAAGGAATATATGGTACCTATTTAACATCACGCTAGGGCCAACAGGAGATGAGCAAAAAGAAAACAGGTCAAAAAGAACGAAGCTAAAATGTAGTAGTAGCGACGACGGGGAGTTTTATAAAAATAAGCCTGTTATTTTAATATAGGCATTGTGTGTCGACTTCCGCTCGAATGAAGTCCCGGGCAGAGGCTAGTAATAAATAGAGGGCTTATAACAACACCGAAATAAATGTTTATTTTGTTCGTATTTTGTTTTGACTACGGACCCCTAATACCTGGAACACGTATTGATTTCCAGCAATGTTTATAAGGAACCGGGGATTCCTCCACAGACTATAAACATTATTTTATCTAAAAAAATACTCATCATGCTTTCATAAAAAATAAGGTTATGACATTTAGCTATTAGATAAAAAAAAAAGATAAAAACTGGTACTTACTCATTCGTCATTCGGCTATTTTAATTTGAACCTTAGTTCATTGTGATAAAAGTAGGTAATGTATTGCATCTTTGTGAATTATTTTTGCAACTACAATACAGAATGCTATCTCACGATGCGTGACCTGTCATTGTTCTCTCATAATGTCCTCAGATTAATATTTTACGCGAGACCATACATACTCGTAGATATTCGATGCGCGAGACCAATGTTAGTAGGGCCGTATCCGGATTCTAAGGTTGAAACAAGTTTGGTAGCACGGCGACGCGACGCCTCGGCAGCCGCTGTTTACTTATAGAAACTGTTATGACGATTCTAACAATGCCCTGTGACAGCTAGTTGGTTGGCTAAGTTGTAATAATATGTAATTTTTTTTAATATATAAATCAAGGGAGACCCTCGTTGTCATCATCCAGCATACTAACACACTCACCTATGTTTTACAACACTGACGTAGGAGGATCAATCAAATTATATAAGGCCCCTCGCCCACGGCGACTTTTTGTAGCGATGCTGTCGCGCGTTCGCATCGATACAGTCGCGATGCGGTCGCTAGCTGTTTACCCTCGCCCACACCACCAAGGGGAGGGGGTTACTTGAATTATTAGGATCCTCGTGAGTATACCGGCCTTTTTAGGGTTCCGTAAAAACGGAAAGGGTCCAAAGGGTAAAAACGGGACCCTATTACTAAGACTTCGCTGTCTGTCCGTCTGTCTGTCACCAGGCTGTATCTCAAGAACCGCGATAGCTAGACAGTTGAAATTTTCACAAATTATGTACCTATTTCTGTTGCCGCTATACTAACAAATGCTAAAAACAAAATAAAATAAATATTTAAGGGGGGCTCCCATACAAGAAACGCGATTTTTTTTGCCCTTTTTTGCTCGATACCAATAATGGCAACAGGTAGGCACTTGAAATATTCACAAAATACTCAGTTGTATTTTTACTTTAATAATAAAATTAAAAAAATATTTAAGGGGGGCCATACAACAGACGTGGTTTTTATAGATAATGGTACGGAACCCTTCGTGCGCGAGTCCGACTTGCACTTGACCGGTTTTTTAAACTCTTTAACCTATTTCAGTTCTTTGTTGGTCGATAAATACCTACCAAGCATTAGCATTAGATTGGATAGGAGTGCCAACATACAAACTAAAAGATTTTTTTTAATATAATTCTACGTTCCTCGTAGAGGAATAACGGCTAGGTGTACGAGGCATCTCAATAACTTTTCAAATAAACTGTCATGATACCTGTCACCTAGTCATCCTGCGACCACGAATGCTGCAAAGTATTCGAAACGTCATGAAATTAAAAACTGAAGGCGAAGTGAACTGGTTAAAAAATAATAAATATAAAATATTTTATTGATCCTTTAAGTGGGAGTTTGTTAACAACTTTTAAAAGTTCATCAATGGGTGGTAGGTCTGACGATGGGGACACAGGTAGCATGGCAGCCCATACTCTGATCTGTTGCCAGCAGACGCATTATCTGATCGATCGTCAGGTATAAGATTTTTAAGTAGAACGTCCGTAATTTCCTCAATACCAGCGGTATAAGTGTTTTTGACTTTTATCTTTTGTACGTAAAACCGGGTTCCGGGTAACCGGGTTCCGGATTAGGTTTTTAAAAAAAGAAACAACTTTTTGCTGATTATAAACTTGTATTAAAATAAGACACGAGTGCAAGATACAAGTGCATGGTATGATGGTTGGGAGACAACTGCCTCCTGGACTGTGAGGAGGGGGAGAGAGGAATAAGAGGATGCTGCGTCAGCATCAAGAATGCAGCATAGACTGCTGAGTAGGCCGGACAGCCACAGATGAAAGATGTAGCAGTACGCAAGGTCGACTAATCTGCGGGGTAATTGCGTAACACTCTATCAGTTTGCTTCAAACTCGAAGAGCAGAGCTTATACTATGGGTACTAAATACCTAATGCATATAATACTTATACAGGGTGACAGGGAAACTCGACGTGTTCCTTCCAGGGCGTGATAGTGTGACCCATTTGCAACAATTAAGCACCCCATAAAGCCTAGGCGAAAATTCATGGAATCCGAGAAAAACCGATTTTAATGTTTTTTTGAAAAAATTCCGGAATTCGTCACTAAATATCGCTTATCTCTAAATTCTCTAATTGAGTGGCTTTCATAGCTATTCCATTGGCTACGTAATACTTTAACACACCTATTGATGTTACCAAATTTTCTAAAATATCAAACAGTTAAAAGTTAAAGTAAGAAGTTTATTAACTATTTTCAAAAATCATCTACGTACACGACATTTGACACCAGTTATCTCAAAATTTTACTAAAACAATAAGCGTACAAATTACGGGAAAGACATCTTCATTTAATCAGCTATGCAATGAGGTACTAAAGTTTCATAAATGTTTAAAGATGCCGATGAAACAGTCGATAATGTTGGCAAAGGTCGAATTTGCAAATTGTTGAAATATTTTAAAATGCTGTGATAATCGAATTAATTAACTGGTTTATGTTATCTCTTTACCTCCTCACTACCCAGCAATCATTTCTACGTCATGGAGCTAGATCGTCTCAACCAGGTGGCAAGCTAAGGCGCCACTTTCGAGTGGTTAGTATTACTCGTAGTTGATGAGCTAATCACTGATCACTTGTCGTTAAGTTCGCGTATTTTTACCCTGATTTTGCCTGCAAATTGTTGAAATATTTTCAAATGATGTGATAATCGAATTAATTAACTGGTCTATGTTATCCCTTTACCTCCGCTCCGCAAGTTAAGACCACACTTTCAAGTGGTAAGTATTACTCGCAGTCGATGAGCTAATCACCAATTACTTGTCGCTAAGTTCGTGATTTTTAAATTACTGCGCACGTGTAAACTCTTAAATTTTAAACATACTTCGGTTTTTTAAGCTTTAGACGAATAATCTTTTATTTATCATGTCATTAACCTGCAATGTGGTAGACTCTTCACATAATATTTGGTCGTTTAGAGAAAGATCTAGAAAAAGCATTGTCTTAATCTTTGACGACAGATTGATGATTGTTGTTATTAGTAGGAGTAAAGAGTTCGCTGCTGCCAACTTTATGCCTAAGACAACTTTTTACAAAGTAATGGTCCAACCCAATCAATTAAGTTAATCTATCGCAATTCACAGCTGGACCTTGACCTCTCCCGAGCTACTTGCATGACATAAAATGATGTGCTTCACAAGCCCCTTAAGAAATTATGAATGTAGTTGCCGTTGGTTACTTAGACGCCACTTTCGAGTGGTTAGTATTACTCGTAGTTGATCTACGAGTAATACTACTATAACTACTCGAAAGTGGCGTCTCAGCTTGCCACCTGGTTGCGACGATCTAGCTCCATGACGTAGAAATGATTGCTGGGTTGTGAGGAGGTAAAGGGATAACATAAACTAGTTCATTAATTCGATTATCACAGCATTTTAAAATATTTCAACAATTTGCAAATTCGACCTTTGCCAACATTATCGACTGTTTCATCGGCACCTTCAAACATTTATGAAACTTTAGTACCTCGTTGCATAGCTGATTAAATGAAGATGTCTTCCCCGTAATTTGTACGCTTATTGTTTTAGTAAAATTTTGAGATAACTGGTGTCAAATGTCGTGTACGTAGATGATTTTTGAAAATAGTTAATAAACTTCTTACTTTAACTTTTAACTGTTTGATATTTTAGAAAATTTGGTAACATCAATAGGTGTGTTAAAGTATTACGTAGCCAATGGAATAGCTATGAAAGCCACTCAATTAGAGAATTTAGAGATAAGCGATATTTAGTGACGAATTCCGGAATTTTTTCAAAAAAACATTAAAATCGGTTTTTCTCGGATTCCATGAATTTTCGCCTAGGCTTTATGGGGTGCTTAATTGTTGCAAATGGGTCACACTATCACGCCCTGGAAGGAACACGTCGAGTTTCCCTGTCACCCTGTATACGTCGGAGTCATTCGTTTGACTATTCGGAACGTTAGCGCCATCTCGTGGTGCTAGACAGAGTCTAGTCTGAGTTCGTGGTGGGACGAGAGCTACAGCTACAAAAGCGGTGTGAGCAGAGCTCTCGAGAGAATCGAAACATGGGACATCGTACGAACAACATGTGCATAGAAACGGTCTTGCGTTCCGTATTGTTGAGTTGTGGACCTACAGTGTGTGATTCGCTAGTGTGACTGACTTGTTCGTGAATTGTAATCTGATTTGAACTGCAAACCGTTTTACTATTGCGCTATAACCAACACTACCCTTAGTACGCCCACAGTAATTAAAATATGCCTGATGTTAACGAGAAACAGACATACCATCTCCGTCATATACTTTCTTTTGTAAATAAATACTTAAAATAAATAAGAAACACTAACACTTATATTCATCACATAAATATTTTTGTCCTATTGGAATCGAACCCACGACCTCGTGATCAGCAGTCTGACACTTGGATCACAAGACCATATTAACAATAATTTAGTCATTTGTATGTAAAAAGAATTTTATAAATAAATAACTGTAAACATTGAAACTACTAATTAATTTATTGCTGTCATAACTTTTTGGCACTTGTTTTAATCTTTGGTAGCTAAGTACCATATTTCCCCTCATAATTTATGCGTTCTTGATAGAAGTGGCATCCCTAAGAAAGTGGGGCCATCTTCTGATCTCGTTGTACAGCTTCCTGCCGGGACTCTGAGTGGCGATGAGTTGTTTAAGTCCAACAATATGATAGTTTTCAGTCAGATGACCATGTTCCACGCCACAGCGGAGTAACGCCTTCAATGCTTCTAATGATGCTTCAGTTGGAGTGTCATCTGAAATAAGGACAGTTTACGGTTTATAAGCTCTGTAGAGAATTTTGTTGGGTTACTTGTTTATAGCATCCTGAATGCTATATCAAGGTGGGATAGTCTCATACGGGGTCATTTTATCTATTGTGGTACATAGAGTAATTTTATTTTTTTTAGGTTCATCATCTTCACATATTATTATTTTGTGTGCCGTATTACACTTTTATGTGCCTATTTGAAATAAATACTTTGACTTTGATATTGGATACGCTTACATGCTACTCCATCATCAACTTCCTGTCCTTGTCCCATGTTACTTGTGGTCGGCGCAACACGTTTTCTTCTTCCATTCTCCCCTGTCAACCGTCACGCTATCATTCATTCCCTTCTCTTTCATATCATTCCTCACACCATACATCTTTTCTTCGGCCTTCCTCTTTTAGTCACATGCGTTTCGTCCCTTCTCATCACATACCAAGCCAAACGATTTCCTTTCTCCTTTATGCTACTGTGACGTAATAATAAATATAGTTTGTGTTGATTCTCCGGAAGATGTAAGTACTAACACGGTACTACACACTTGTTTGTAAGTCGTTTGTATACTAACCAAATAGGCGTTATGGTCGGGAATAAAATATTTTTATTTATTTTAAAGACCCTTCTTGGTTCGTAAGTGTTCTGAAATGAGATTAGTTTGGAGATCATTTTTATGATTTGCGTCATTTGTATGAGACATCAAAAAAGAACCTTGAATGCACAATACATCGTCAAATTGATATCCATAATCTTTTGTTATGCATCAGAAAATATAATTAATTTGTGTTATGCCACCTCATAATGAATGATTATACCCTGTACCATTAGGTAAACTATTTTGACAGATGAAACTAGTGCTTGCAGCAACACATAATAAATTGATTGATACACGAACGGTATTACAATATCTGTAAGAAGCCATAAATAAGATAATTCAATAAGATAAGGCAGTAAGTATATATGTCGGAGCAGTGAAGTAAAAGGTTTTGATTACGTACTAGTAGCGCCATCTATTAGCGTTTAAGATACCTTACTCGATTAACCAAATCGAAAACAGTTGTCATTGAGTCAGTAGTTCGAGTCGGGGTTGTCAATGTCTTGTCGCGTGTGGCGTTTGACATCTGTCAGATGTCATGGTGAGACTAGTGTGTTAGCGACATGTCACATTGGACACCCAGAGCTCGACCGCGCCAGTTGTGCGCACTGATTCTACCCAACCACGTGCAACCTGACGGACACCGATGGAATTTCGAATAAGAATCCCTCAACATCCCCGACATCAGAATTGGGATTGGACCTCAACGACCCACGTGTTCAAAATAAGAACGCTGAAAGTGAAAGTGACCGTTGACATTTGGAAAACAAAGTGCAAACATGCGAATGCTTATTAAATAATCGTGTTGTTGGAACCGGACAAGTCAGATACGGATGTGCGATTATGGTACATGTTGTTTTGTGCATAGGCTGTATGCAGAAGTACCTTTGCCGAGTGACGCGACTGTTACGCCTACCGCCATGTTTGATAAAAAAAAAAGACTGACCGGCGTTCGAGTTTGACGTATCCCGTTCCCGTGTTTAGAAAACGCAGTATATGGCGTGTGCAAACATAACAGTGCACAACAGCTGATTTGTGTTTTGCCGAAAATTCACTGCAAGGTGGTCAACTTGTTGTGACCATCAATAAGACGTACAAAGGAGCAGCATCAACGTGGCTATCGCAAATAGCTACCGCAGTGACGTGGAGTGACTTTAAGAATTGAGCCAAGCAGCCCCGCAGCCGTCAGCGAAGCCCTTTGTGTGCTGCAAGTGAGGGAAACCAGGACATATCGCAGCCTGGTGCATGAGTAGTGGCAGCTAAGCGGATGGTGGACAATGTGCTGGAAGTCATGAACGGCGAGTAGAAGTCGTACAACTACCCTCAGACACATTGGAAAATAAAGGTGAGCTGTATTGTTTTGTTTACGATTCTGGTGCTGAATGCTCGTTAGTAAAAGCGAGTTGTGCAGCCAAATTAAGTGGCAAACGAGTTAATAATGTTGTTGCATTGACTGGTATTGGTCAAACATGTGTATTCAGCACAGAACAAATCGTATGTAGTGTTGCAATTAGCGAGAAACAGCTTGAGATTTGATTACTATGATCTACCCGACATTTACTTGCAAAGTAATATTATGATAGTATGTGAAATATTGAACCTAGGCTTTTCGATTAACATGTCGGCGACAGAGTTTTTGTTGCTTAGCTTAGCTTAGCTCTTGTAATAAATTCAGTTTTAAACGGTCAACAGCAGAAAGTTAGATTTGATAGAACAAAGGCAGCTCTAACAAAATGTTCGGTTGACGATTTCGTGTTATTAGAAAACGAAAAGTGAAATCAGATTATAAGACTAAGTTAGATCAGAAGTTCAGAGGTCCGTTTACGGAAGCAGAAGTTTTGGCGGGTGATGGCTATACGTTAAAAACTTTAAAATCTAACCTTACAAGTACCGCTTGAAGTAGAAGAGTTTGAGTTGAGTGATAGTGGTGAATCTTAGTTCGGCTGGTCGGACCGTACCAGTAGCCATTTCGTAGCCGTAGTCCGTTAGAAGTCGGTATTTACTTTATGTAATCCGTGGATGCGCGGTGTGCGGGTGACTCTGGCGGAGGTCGGGTCTTGCAGAGACCACAGAGTCCGTGGGACTCGGCGTTCAAGGGAATGCAATAGTGTGTGAGGGCTTAGTGAAAAGCCACAGGCCACGAATCTGACACGACACTCAAAACTCAAAGTATTTATTTCAATTGAACCAGTTGCAGGCACTTTTGAATTGTCAAGGGGTCGGTCAGTCAGAAAAATGAAGCTAGTTGCCCATTCCAAAGCGTAGGTACCTATGGAGAAGAACGGGCAAGAAACTCCATGGACACTCTTTTAAATCAATATATGGTTACAAAGTATTGGTTACATCATTTATGTTATAAATTATGCATGTGAGAACGATGCAGAACGTTAAAAGCGTCCGTAATGAAAAGTTTCAAAAAAAAATAAAAATAAGTACAATTCAAATATTAAGTTAAATTAAAATAAGCCATGGCAGCAAAGAGATGACCAGTCCCTACTGACGGCGCCCGTTCACGAACATGACGTGTGGATCAGCACCATTCAGCTCAACCATTTTGAAGGGAACCAAATGATCCAACACACGCGCCACCATCAGCGAGGCATTTGAGTGAGCATGACATACTCTCTGCTGCCAGGGCACATTCGAGTCAGTGAAAGACGTACCCAGTATATGGTAGCTTTATAGTATGTACATAGTACTCACACATGTGCTATACAATTATACAATACTAGGAGATTGAATTTATATAATGCAAAAAAGTATTTTATAATCTTCAGCAGCTCCAACAGTATTTTCAAATGCAAATCAATTTATTTATGCGTCCTTATGGAGCAGGACCAACGTTTAGCCAAGCATTTTTATCAGCGATGTAATCCCCTAATTTATAATATGCCTGGCTGCATTCACACTTTGTGTTATTGTTTTGTGATAACTTAACGATAACTGCTAATGGCAGGTTGATATGACATTGGTACTTGGTCACTCATGCATTCCTACAATTGTTACTTAACTTAATTTTGGATTTAAATGATTAATTTGATAAAGGATTAAGTTAAATTTAAAATGATTATGATTAGATAATCAAAATTTGTTTACAATACTCTGGTTGAATCAATACTCTAAAAGCCTTCAACTCTAGGCGTAGGTATAAGTATGCTCACGATAGGTAAAGAAAGATGCTAGTAGGTCATGTACCAGTCGAAGTAGATAGTGATCACACTGGTGATGAACAAGCCTACATTATGGGAAGCACGCGAGTAGGGGTTCTCTATCGGCCGTAGTAAAGTTGTGTGGTGTCACAGGGTGATACACACGGATCCATGAGCTGGATGTGTGAGAGCAATGCGATTGCTGGTCGGCTCGAGAGCCGTGGCGTTAGAGTGGTTTACTCGTGTGTGGGTTTCTAGGTGTCTAAGGCTCTTAGTGATAAAAATGATTGTTAATGTGGATAACGATGGTACATGGCTCTGCTATGATTTGTTTACATTACTCTTTCCCAATACATAATCGCTGGTTAAGCGAGTTATGTTGACTAACGCTGGTTAAGCGTGTTATTATGTGCTTTCGCTGGTTAAGCGTTAGTGGGTTAATATCGCTGGTTAAGCGTTATTATTATCACTGGTTAAGTGATAGGATTTTTAACGTTAGTTAAGCGCTAAAATGTTAAGTACTGGTTAAGTACTTGTATGAATTTTACTACTGGGTAAGTATAGTGATGCATGGTGCTGGTTAAGTGCTGTGGATTTGTTTGGTAGAGTCAAAATACTGTCTTAATTGAGTGCCTTTATTCTTTCATTTTAGTGTTCTGTTTGGTTCACAATCAATTAAGCATTAAAGACAGACAGTTTAATTTGACCCAATTATTTTTGTGATAATGTCCCTGACGTGGGTCAGGATAGCCGAGCCATGAGCGTTGTATGTAAGCTACGAGTAAGTTGATACAGTTCCTGACCAGCTATTACTGAGGCTTAGAGGAATCTTTTATTATCGATGATAGTTTGGATCAGAGTATTACTAACAAATTTGAGGAGAGTCAAGTAATAGTTTTGTTGATGAAACAGAGTAGAGATTAAGTTGTGTGTATTGTGTGGGGTTTCGTGAGAAACCATAAAGTCCAGAAGTGACTTGGCGATCCGAAGGGGATGCGCAAATGAATTTGACGAGTTGAGTAACTGGAGGTTACTAGATAGTATGAGACACATGCATCTTAGTTGACTATTTTTATTGTAACCTTGAGATTTGGGAATCAAATAGTGGGTAATGCTCTGAACTCTGCTATTTTTAGTTTGTTCGAATTTTCATTGTGTTTTTGCCTGTACCAAATGTGACCAGGAGTGGCAGAGCTGTGTGATACTTTGCGGGCATGTTTCATTCCAGGCCAGCAGCACCTGCAGCAGCGTGCTATGTCTAGTGCTGGGCTGGCGTTTGCTATGTCGGCAATCCGAGCAGTGCTTTGATGAGTTCTGGGTGAGTCATATCCATTTTATTTTGATTCTGGCATCGAATGCATCAAAGATTGCGTTGTGTCAAAGTGAATTGGCAAGAGTGCAAATAATATTGTCAACATAACAGGGAACCATTATGGTAGTGTGCAAGGTACCCTACAAGTTTTATTTGTGATGATTGAACATTGAAAGCTCCACGCTTGTGCTTGTGACGATTTAGCATTGAAAGCTCCGCGCTTTGTGCTTGTGACTATTGAACATTGAAAGCTCCACGCTTTGTGCTTGTGACTATTGAACATTGAAAGCTCCACGCTTTGTGCTTGTGACGATTGAGCATTGAAAGCTCCACGCTTTGTGCTTGTGACGATTGCGCATTGAAAGCTCCGCGCTTTGTGCATGTGACTATTGAACATTGAAAGCTCCACGCTTTATGCTTGTGACTATTGAACATTGAAAGCTCCACGCTTTGTGCTTGTGACGATTGCGCATTGAAAGCTCCGCGCTTTGTGCACGTGACTATTGAACATTGAAAGCTCCGCGCTTGTTGCTTGTGATGATTGAGCATTGAAAGTTCCGCGCTTTGTGCTTGTGTGGATTGATCGTTTAAATCTCCACGCTGTGTGTTCGTGACGCTGCATTGAGCTCCACGCTTTTAACTTTAATGTCCCAATATGGAAACCCCATGTTTTGAACTTATAGCGGTCGGAAAAGATCGCGCGAGAACGCGCTCGCTGTCAGTATGGCCGTGTCGGAGCAGTGAAGTAAAAGGTTTTGATTACGTACTAGTAGCGCCATCTATTAGCGTTTAAGATACCTTACTCGATTAACCAAATCGAAAACAGTTGTCATTGAGTCAGTAGTTCGAGTCGGGGTTGTCAATGTCTTGTCGCGTGTGGCGTTTGACATCTGTCAGATGTCATGGTGAGACTAGTGTGTTAGCGACATGTCACATTGGACACCCAGAGCTCGACCGCGCCAGTTGTGCGCACTGATTCTACCCAACCACGTGCAACCTGACGGACACCGATGGAATTTCGAATAAGAATCCCTCAACATCCCCGACATATATTTATTTTGTTACGCATTTTAAACTTAACTTTTACGTAATCCTACTAATATTATTAACGTGAAAGTTTGTATGGATGGATAGATGGATGGATGGATGTTTGTTACTCCTTCACGCAAAAACTGCCGAACGGATTTGGATGAAATTTGGCACACAGATGTCCAGGATATGTGTGAAATGTCCAGGGATATTATTATTATTATTATAACCAGGATTAACATACTTATAGGACTTTTTATCCCAATATTCCCACGGAATCGAAACTTATGCGGGTAAAACCGCGGGGCGCAGCTAGTCTCGAATATGGATGTTCTAAGACAGCTGTCAAAAAACGGTTAACCTAATGGACAGGGTATTAGAGTAAGAAGACGCAGATTCATAATGCCATAAACAGACTAAAGCAAAATAATCAATATTGTATCCATTGATCTACGCATTATCAGTGGCAAGCAGATGGTAACCCTGTCTATATATATCTATGATAGCATACCTACGTCATTTCTTTAACTTTCACTTCCAGGCACCAACTTATACTTAACTTATTTAAAGTAAATCTCTCGTAGCGGTTGATTAAACTATTCTCAAGTGCCCATTAATAGTTAATACGAATAAAACGTATGACTTGAAACTTCAGTCTTTTGTAAAATGGTACTAGTTACAACTTCACGAACTTTCAGTTCTCACTCTAGTTGCAATTTAAATTATTACGTCGAGTGAACATGTTCTTGCATTAAAATGAATGGTTTTCATTAATAAGCGCGGACGTTGAAAATACTTGCTCGTTTTGTACGTTTCATATCGTTTATTAAGAAAATAAATCTAGAATTTGTATTAAGTGGAGCAAAGAGAACATAATATTTTCATAAATTATACAATTTAGTCAGCTTTCAATTGTGTTTAAGGTAGCTGGCAAAATTGCCTGTAATTAAACAGTCCAATAAATCCGGAGAAAAATATAGCAAGGCAGAGTTTTACTTTGTTAACCTAAAATTTACTATTATATCTTTTTATCATGGCTTTGGCTTGAATAAATAATAATTATTTTATTCAGTATTAAATTGGTAAAATATTTACATGAAGTCTTAGAAATAACTTACAAGGGTATAATAATGTTAGATGCCTGTACTAGGATAACCCTGTATCACAGGCGGCATGAGCAAACTTTATGGTAATTGTAGGACAATAAAATTCTTAACAATATTTAACATTAGAAGTCTTGATATAATGACAAAAATGTATTAATTAGTTAGTTTATACCTAGTTTACTTAAATACTATTTACCTTAAAGATCAAAATAACAAACAGTCTTATTATACATAATTATTTAGTTTGCGTAAAATAGTTTCTTGCACTTTATAACCTAGGTAAAATTAAATCACGTTCTACGAATGGCGTGCAATAGGAGAGGCTTATGTCCAGCAGTGGACTGCTATAGGCTGATGATGATGATGATGGTCGTGGGTCTATTTGGTATCTATAAACCCTCAAAAGTAGGAACTTTTTAATAGGTTACACCTTGTGTGGCTTTTAGTGTCTTGCTTTTATCTGTGCCCTTATTCCAATGTATTTAAGGTCGGCGCAACCATACTTCTCGGTTTCATCCATACTTCTCTATTAGTCGTCAGCTAGGTAGTCACCCCCTCTCTAGCCTAGCCATATACACACAGTCCATCCAGCGTTTCTTTGGTCTTCCCCTACTCTTATAGCCATCCACATTAATACTCAAAACTTTCCTCACAACATTGAGCTATAAAGGGTGGTAAAGACAGCAATTAAAAAAAAAACAACGAATCAGTCATCGCAGGGTTGTTCAGAATCATGTACTGAATTCATGGTCGATGCCCCATCGACGCGCAACATGTCACCCTGTATAGCCATATTACCTCAAAAAATTGTAGATATCAGTGATGAATTTTTCAAACAAGTTTTTTTACATTAAGTTAACGATACTCACTGTTATAATTTCCAATGAAAGTGATGCCGATCGCTTTCTTGTTGTAGCCATCAGTATGTGCTCCGACGTGCAGCCAGCCAGCACCTTCGTACACCTTGCCGTGGCCACCTATAACGAACCTGGAATTATAAGGAATTGTTCGTTAAATCTCACCGTGAAAACTAAGATCCATAGAATCAGGTGAACTGACAGCTCAGTTCGCTGTCAGTCCACCTGATTCTATGGATTGACACTATTGACAGCTCACTTCAAGGTAACTTCATCTAAGTTTTCACGGTAAGATTTATACAGAACTAGCTTTTGCCCGCGACTTCGTTCGCGTGGAATAGTGACTTCACCAATAGATGACACCGACTCTTGACCAATAGATGGCGGTGTATGTCCGGAATAAATTTTATTTTTTATTTTATTTTTTATTTTTTGTAATAAAAACTATCCTATGTCCATTCTCAAGTTCCAAACTATGTCTGTACCAAATTTCACACAAATCGGTTCAGTAGTTTAGGCGTGAAGCAAAAACAGACAGACAGACAGACAGAGTTACTTTCGCATTTATAATATTAGTTTGGATAGTTCGGGTGACGTAATGTTGTTACTGCCATAAGAAGGTGGAAATAATGAACAATAAACACATAAGTAATAAATTTTAAAGGTAAATAATTGGATCTTTCGTGCCTAGACCAATAAAAAACCTTAAAAGAGACTGTATCTCAAACTTGGTCATTGAATAGGCTAGGACCGTATGCGAATAAAAGCTTCTACCTCAAATTCTAGAACTGTAAGTGCAGACGCCAGCAACTACAATCTGTCAAATTTCTTTAATAGAATTTCAACTTTATGGCTAAAGCATTAGGTCCAATGTTGATTGGGAAAATTTAACAGTTTCAGGTAGCTTGGTGTGCTGGCGTCTGTACTTAGATGCCCTACATTTAGTTTACCTCTCAGTTCGCGTTACCAAATGCAATTTTCTCTATTAGGTTGCCGTCCACCTGATGCTTGAGGTAAACTTTATTTTTAAAGTAATTTTGTCCACTACCTCGTTAAATTGAGTAACATGATGTAGCTTGCAGCCATTTTGCTTGGTTCCAGTTTAGTTAAGGTTTCATTGCACTATTTTTTGTGAGGCACATATACCTGTAGGGTAATTGTGTAATACACTAAGTATTAGTAGCAATGGCTTTCATTTTAACAGTTCAACAACATTTTCAATAGACTAAACATGCTTTTGCTAATCTATTTTATTTATTTTTAGGACCCTATTTGTATAACCAGTTTAACAGAGTGCTAAAGATGTATAGTTTAAGTTATAATCGGTGTAATTTAACAGGAATATTTGGCAAAACTCAATTATGCAGACACGGAAAAACTATTAGAAATTTTAAAATCAAATCTATCTACCTACTCTAGTATAAGTCTCTTCCTTTAACTAATTAATAATAGTCTCCACTTTATGTACTTTAATATTTTTCGGTAATCTATTTAAACATTATTGTATAATACATAATCTAGGTTTAAAATAATATATCCAATAGTAACTGTTGAAGTCATTAAAAAAATATTATACCTACTTTTCAATTTAGCCTCTAATACATTTATTGTTATCTTCTTTTTAAATGTTTGATGTTAATTGATGGCCTGAAACACAGGTCTACATTACAGTTAGAATTTAACTTTCCTCGGTTGTAATTAACGTAAATCATATTTTTACTTTACTTTATACTTGAATAAAAATGTTATTATTATTATCTCCTTTATTTCAATGCAATCATAAAAATTATATTTTTAAATATTAAAATATAAAAAGTATAAAAACATTTAATTTTTTTTTTTAATTTTTTTTTTATTCATAGCGTTATTTACGTTATTAAGCTGACAATTTTTTCGAACATACGAAGCAATGGATTAGTAATATTGTTCAAAATGATAGGGTGGAGTTATTATAATTGAGTATTTTTCTGCCTTTTTACCTTAATTAGGATCGTATAAAATGTTCTTTCCTTCTTATTCATTCTCCCGACGAAAAAACAATTGCTAGAACCACGGTACCTTTTAGGGATCTGTGAAAGCACGACTATGTGCTAGTATTTTTAGCATACTAGTCTCTGCTAAATAATCGTTGGGGGAGACTGCAGTATGAAGTTGTGGTGCCCAAAAGAGACGAGACACGTGATACTGTAGGTCAGTAATGATTAGCTTTCAGATCCAGAGTACCTACGTAAGAGAAGTGGGTATACTCACGAAGATCCAATATCAGCATAATTCAAGTTATCCATTTGATTGGTCTGTATATTTCTCACTATTTCCGCACACTCCTCATCAGTGCTGCATGTGGGTGTGACGGTATGCTGGATGATGACCAGGTCCACCGGCCTCGCAAGGTATTCAACTTGGAGTGGTCTCAGGCCATCCCATTCGCGCCTCGTAACGACTCCACAGTCTGAAAAGAGATGGAAAATTTAGAACATGAACTAAGAAAATCTGTGTTTAATATGAAAGGCATGTTTAATAGTGAACGGCCGACTGTTCCGATTTCTAGTTGTAATTTCATTTGATTTCAATTAGCAAAATCGTCATTTTTCATGTTTTTTTTTACGTTAAATGGGCCTGCTCTTGATCTCATCAGATGGAAACCAATGGATAAGGACCATGATGGCACGAGCATGCCCAGAAAATACCTACCGATCTATTCTGTAAAAAAGTCACCGTGAAAATGTAAGCTAAGTGAGCTTGAAGCGAGCTGTCAATAGTGTCTATTCCTGGTCAGTGATCTTCCTAATAGCAACAGGTATACCTACACTGTTAACATTAGGATGTCGGTGGCGCGATCCGATAATTCATCATTCATTTTCCCCTACCAAAAATCGCTCAACGCGCCTAATGAAGTTTTCACTTCAATAATAGTCCTCCACGCCATATGTGGCCACCGTCACGGCGATCTCAGCGGAGACTTGCCATCGACGCGGGAAATTCATATTATAGTGCACAAGTATGAGCGCAGAACCAGGTACACACAAACGCTCATACGCAGAAACTAAGCCTATGTCCAGCAGTGGACGTCTTTCGGCTGAAATAATGCGGCAAAAACTACAGATGGTCATCTGCTACGATTATTACCATTTAAATAATAAAAACACCCGTGGTCCTTGAGTTTCCTGTGCCAGGGGCCACGGTAACTCTTTCGAACAACCCGCGACCCTGGCAGGCATTGGCCCTAGCGGACCCCATCAGTTAGTGCTGACATTGCTTTGAGGCGAGCGTGGAACACAACGCGCCATCGACCCGGGCCTGGTCTTTGCCGGACGGCGAGCTACCCATTGCTCGCCATCCGCAAGCCCGCGCCTACGGTGGCCGGAAATCGGCTCTCAATTCCCGACGCCCAGGGCGTCTCCTGCGGCGACTAAGAGCATGAGGGCGCTAAGATTGCCTCTCCCTCACGCGCTCCACCTCCTCCTTTGCGAGAATTACTGCTTTGCAGAAGAAGGTGACGGCTTCCCATGCACTCTCGCTCCGTACCAAGGCCTGGACCAGGGCTGAACGTGAGAGATCGCTGCCGCCGATCGCCGCCACGAGGACGCGGCCGTGCTCCGCCCAAGCCGGGCATACCTCCATCGTATGCTCCACCGGGTCTTTCGAGCGATCCACACAATGGTGACACCCTGGCGTTTCCTCCCGCCTTATCTGGAACAGGAACCTCCCGAAGCATCCGTATCCGGTGAGGACCTGCGTCAGGCGGAAGGTGAGGGCGCCTCTCTAGCCACTCCTCAAAGAGGAGACTTATCGCCGCAATTGTGGCGTGCCCAAAATAGACTTACCTCCATTTACAGCTACTAAAATAATGAAAAACGCAAAAATACTACAAAATAACTTCATTTTTTATCTTTAAATACAACTTTACACTTCAAACTCTAGATAAACACTGAAGGAGCTGCGAGACCTACATAAACAATGAACTTTATAAAGCAAAGAAGAAACCTCATGCTATCCCTTTCCTACTATATAGTATGTAATAGAGACGCGGACAAGACTTAACTTTGTTCTTTGGCTGTTAATGAATCACAAGCTGCAAAGATTTTTGTTCAGAGTGACATTTAGGTTCCGCGCATTTTAAAATATAATTATTACGACGATTAGTTTCTTTTTCTCTTTGGAATGATTTTATTGTGATTTACTGCAAACTAAGTTCACGTCAAAGTCATAATATTATTATCTTTAGCTACCGCAAATACTGGGTAACCTAGGGTCTATACAAAAAGTATCTAATGAAAATGTAAACAAATGAAACAGAAAACGTACATGATGCCCATTTATGTGTAGTGCCACATAAAAATTGAGTGCTTTGATTTGATTTTTAATTACATAAACCCAAAATTCTAATTTTAAATCACCTTAAAGATTTTTTTTTATTTTACAATAATTCAGTTTTGCCATGAAGCGGGACCCACTGGGCCATGAGTTTTTCCATTGATCGGCTGACATCGCGGCAGGCCCAGATGGAGATCGCGGGATGAGCTGGACTCCTTTAATTAAGATTGGTCCTTGGCAGCTCTGGACAGAGAGAGGTAGAAGGAGAGTAGGAAGGCCTTGCCCAGCCGTGGGAGATTAATAGCCAATAAAACAAAATAAAACAGATTAATTTTTCCTTCTAAATACAGATGATTTTTTAACTTAAACTGGGTTTGTTCACACTTTCATCTGATGAAAGTGTAAACAAACCCAGTTTAAGTTAGTAAGTCCTACTTTTAGGAACAGTCTAAAAACTACCTAAATAACAGGAGCATAGAATCATCACAGTTTGTCAAGCTTTTTTTTTTCATATTAACAGTATCTGAATGCCACATAACACTAATCAACAGAAAACAATACCCGTGATGTCCGTAATAGTCAAATCTTTTTACCATCACGCTACGACCAAAAGGAGCAGAATTATAGAAATGAATAAAAGGACTTTTAACAACACCGAATAAATGTTTACTTTGTTCGTATTTTATTTTGACTGCGGACCCCTAATACCTCGAACTTTTATTGATCTCGTGTGACTCCAAAAATTATAAACATTATTTTATCTAAAGAAATACAGTTTATATTGTCGCTTTCATAAAAAATAAGGTTATAACATTTTGCTATTAGATAATAGAAACCGGTACTTAGACATTCAACTTCAATTTAAACCTTAGTTAATTGTGATAAAATTCACATAATTGCTTCTTTGTGATTTATTATTGTAACCACAGTACAAAATGTTATCTCACGATGCATGACCTGCCGGTCGATTCTGTAAAAATCTCACCGTGAAAACTCAAGTGAAGTGAGCTTGATGTGACTTGTCAGTAGTGTGAATCCCTAGCATTATTTGGAATGACAACACACTCCACGCTCATTTCAACTAAGCTTTCACGGTGAGATGGTTGCTGGATCGCACTGCAGTGCGATTCTGCAACCATCTCACCGTGAAAACTTAGGTGAAGTGAGCTGTCATTCCAACTAATGCTAAGGATTGACACTATTGAAAGCTCACTCTAAGCTCACTTCACCTAGCTTCTCACGGTGATATTTTTACAGAATCGATCGGCCGTACTTTTCTTTTTCATTGGCTCTCAAACAGTTAGCAGTTAAGTACCACTTATAGTGGTGATTTTCCATTAGCACAAAAGCTAGCTAACTCGCAACATAAATCTGCAAAAACTTCAATATATCTAAGGTGGGAAACCTAGGTTAACTAAAGATCACTTATCCACAAGCTGACCACGCAAGTGTGCTAATATTTAAGTAAATAATAATGATGTATATGTGCGTATGCGCAATTCAATACAGTATTACAAGTGTCTGAGTTCAAGCCGAGCAAGCTATCTGTCACACACTTTCCGGTCAGGAGGTCATCGAATAAGATAGATATCTAATAATAGGCATAAATTGAGAACAAGAACATTTTCATCATTCGTTGGAAGATATCTTGTACGAGTATCTCATAATATCAAAGCGATTTTGTTTTTGTAGCATGATAGGTAAATAGAAAGGTAGATACTGGTAAAGTAAAATAGAATTGATTGTAGTCGCCCCTTCCAAAAGGTAGTTTTCGTACGGAGAAGAATGGGCAAGAAACTCCACCGTATTCGTGGGTACCCAAGCTACGACAGATAGGAATGACCAATGTTTTAGGACAACGTGGATCCACGCGAGACACAGTGACTTTTTAATTATTTCTGTAATTACAGATTTCAACCGGTTAAGAGCCAAAAAAACTTCACGGCCAACTAGATAAGGAGTAAGATTTGACTCAACTTCAAAATCAATCAAAATAAACGGATACGACCTGGAGTTTAGATGATGCTAATGAAAAGCACAAATGATAGCACGACAAAAAAAAAGCGTAGTGTTGATATTAAAAATCTTGTTTTTATGCCATGTCATTGTTCTTCTTAGCGTATCGATGGCAAAAAGTTCAAACATCTTTGGCCCAATATTCAGCTGCGCAAACTCCGCTAACTGAAGCAGTTATAAGATCATCAAGTGCACAGGTTACATGTCGCGCAGAATGGAAGGTGGGCCATTGTCTGTGGAGCGGTGCAACATATGCATGCATTGTCATTGATGTCTATACTGTATTGTTGTCGTAATTTTTACAGCATGCTGTTTACTCGTGGTTTTTAACAGCATTATCTATATGACACACAAGTATCACTATTATGAGCTTGAATAACATCCTTGGCCTAATCAGTCCAGGGCCTATCGCAACTTCATCACGCAGTATTAATTTAATCTTACTTCGGAATGAGATGTACAGTCACAAAAGGAGATAAGTAACCAGGAGGTCTACTCCGAAGTAGTATCGGCCGAATGTTCGGCCGTTTCCTGCTATGAAATTACTATTTGGTTCGGTCGGTTCCAATCCTACACTCCTACACTCGTTCGAATATTGACTATGGTCCCGACCCAACTGAGCCGATGCGAATTTTTTTCGCATTTTTCAATAATATTCGGTTCGGCCATGTGTCGGTCCGATCCGAACATTCGCACTTTCCACTTCGGAGTAGGCCCCCAGGGTCGTTGGATATAGTTGAAGTTTAGTAAGTACTCGATCGATGTTTTCGAATGATATTTAACTTGGTAGATTAACTGTTTATTTTCTATGAATTAAATTAAATTGTATTCAAAAACATCCACCGGTTTTAAACTTCAACTACATATATGCGACGGCCCTGGTTACTTATCTCCTTTCGTGACCGTAGCTACAAGTCTAATATAGCTCCATCTCTTTCCTACACTCAAGTAAGATTAAAATAATACTGCTTTATAACGAGGTTGTAGTATGTCCCCAGCTTGCTGGTCTTCGGGTAGTTTAAGCGCCTGGCTATGTTAAGTATATTAACAATGACACTGTACGATTGCTAAAAGGAATTTACTGACAGGCGCTAAGTGGTTTAAAATTAAAACTCCAAGACGCATATTATTCACAAAACATCGTTTAATAATCTAGAACAATTGACCAAATTAATTATTTATAAGAAAATAAATTGAAGAACATTTACAGGTAGTTACAAATTGCTCACTTGCATGAACCTGTGTTTGCTACATGCACCGTAGGTATATAATAGGTACAGTCGACCCCATAATTGCTTTACCAGTTTTGACAAAAACTCCATCGAAACTTCACTAAGGTTGAGACACAGATGTTGAAAACAAAGGTAGATCTTGTCTTTTTATTTAATTTAAAAAAATTAAAATATTTTATATCACATAATCCTACATGGGCAAGTAGGAAACCTCATGAAACGACCAATTGGAAAATTTGTCGTTTCCGATAGAGAAGAGCAGGCAAGAAACTCCACGGTTACTATTTTAAAAATTATTGGGTTTTACAGTGTTTTCAAATTACACTGTTATATATGGTAGGACAGTTGTAGGCTTGTCAACAAGTAATACGTAGTACATAATAGAAAACGGTCAACAAATTCTAGCATCTATGAGTCTATGAGGCCTAAAGACAAGTGACATTTAAAACTTTCTTAGGCTGATATAACAATTATTTTATGTACGACTATACGAGCTACATAAGTTAATAAATTATAAAGCATAATCGTCTACGATATAACAAAAGAGCTATAGAAGTATTTTTTGCTTTCTGTACGCACGGCGACATATCAAGTATAACCTGATCAAAATGATTTGACCTGATTGAAATGAAAATCATTTCTAGTATAACCTGACTTCTTATTGTAAGAAAAACCTATACAATGCGAGGTCAGCTAAAACTGGAAATCAGCCTGAAAACGGCCCTGAAATCTATACATATAATAAAATTGTAGAAAAGTGGTGTCTGTACAATGGAAATATATTTAAAAAAAGTAGCAGGGGTTGTTATTATATCGATGCCGAACCCGAAATTGTAATTAATTTTTTTTTTGTCTGTTTGTCGGTTTGTCTGTTTGTCTGTGTGTTTGTGCACGCTAATAACAGAAACGGCTTATTCGATTTAGATGCGGTTTTCACTAATATATTGTAGTGAGCTTCACTTAACATTTAGTGTTTATTTCATGTCAATCGGTTCATAAATAAAAAATTTATGTCAATTTAAAGAATCACGGCGAACATTTTTGTTAAGGTATTCTATCAGAGTACGTACACGCCTCGCGCCTGCGTGTCCGTGGCTATATAAAGCGCGCTGAGAGCCGCGCCGCTAACCCCCCGACCCTTGCCCGCTGAAGTGCCAGCCCGCGCCGTAGCTGAGCCTGTAGTTTTAAATTCCCCGACTGAGACCTCTGAGTTTGTTTCGGCCTTTCTTCTCAGAGATAGTCCTAGGAAACGCCGCGCTCATCAAAGCATTAATAATACTAATTCGATCCAGCCTGTCCCCTTGCTGCCCTCTCCCAGCGACGCCCTAAGCCGAGGTTTGTACCCCACAGGGGGTGCCCTTAGCATGCGGTCACTTAGTTTTAATCTAGATGTAGCCCTGGCTGGAGGCTTTAAGAATTCTTAAGGCAACCACAGGATAGTCCGGTTGTAGTCACGACCTCTCAAGGTAAACTACGAGATGCCATTCATAAAAAAAAAAAAAACGCGCCGCTACCATAAGGATTCAGTTATTCGTAGCGAACGCACGGTTCCTGGAGAGTATAGACGAATTCGATTATTGCGATTCACTTGAATACTGACTGTTTGCATATTTCATTTATTTATATTTTAGGGTTTGTAGGTTAGGTTCTTTTTCTTAATTTTCTTTAAAATTTTGTAAATAAATATTGTAAGTATTTGGTATAGGTTAGGCGGTTCTTTCCTTAATTTTTGGGTATTTACTTATCTTAATTTTTATTTAGGGTTTGTAAATAAATATTGTAAGCATTTGTTATAGGTTAGGCATTTCTTTCATTGATTTTCGGTATACGTATCTTAATTTGTATTTAGGGTTTGTATATAAATATTATAAGTATTTGGTGTAGGTTAGGCATTTCTTTTCTTGATTTTCTTTATTAAGTATAAGTTCATTAGCTCAGGTTAGTAATAAATTTTGTCTAGCAATTCTTTTGTTTTATAAAGTTAGTACACACGGCTACACATCAAGCTATGCAAAACCAGTATTGGCTGACCGTTCATTGTGAGAAAATATCATACAAAGTGAGGCCAAGACAAACTGGTTTTGTATAGCTTGACGTGTAGCCGTGTGTACGTTTGATTTACACGTCTTAATAACACTTATTACTTAAACTGTGATAATTTTAGACTGTATAATAAATAATCTGTAAGTATTTATAATTTAATTATAATATAACTGTGTGTTAAGTAGTAAGTACTATTTTATTGTAAGAATGCCTCGAAGAAGATCCACCTCTCCCAATATAGCAGAAATGCTAAAAGGATGAAATTAGTTCGATCACAGGAATCTGAGGAAGGTCGTGAGGCAAGGCTCTCTGCAACTTGGGAACATCAGACTAGGTTTCGTGCTGCAGAAACTTCGACTCAGCGAGAATCTCGACTGAGTTCAAATCGTTCTCGAATGATGACAACTCGAAATAGGGAAAACGGGGAGCAACGAAAGGCACGTTTATCTGTCGATCGCGAAGCTCACGCACTATCGCGTCTGTCTGAGACTTCTGCGAACCCATAATGCTTCTTAGAAATTTAAGCCCCCCAAAACTTTGCAATGGCACCAGGTTAAAAGTGACCAATTTACAACGAAATCTGATAGAAGCAGAGATTTTAACAGGGTGTGGAAAAGGTGAAAGTGTTTTCATTCCTCGGATTCCTCTCATTCCAAACAATTTTCCATTTAGTTTTAAACGAGTCCAGTTTCCAGTCAGCCTATGTTTTGCGATGACAATTAATAAAGGTCAGACGCTGAATGTTGTGGGTGTAGATCTAAGTATCAGCTGTTTCTCGCACGGTCAGTTGTGTGTGGCTCTGTCACGGGTTAGCAATCCTAGGAGCCTGTATGCTTTCATCCCCGATGGCCATACGTCAAATATCGTATACAGAGAAGCATTTCTGTAAAGTAAATTTTTAGCTACCCAAACGACGGTATATGTAATTCAAAATATGCTGCCCGAAAAGTCACTATTCCACGCGGACAAAGTCGCGGGCACAGCTAGTACTTAATAAGTATCCCGTAAGCGAGGTGCTTAAGTGCTATAATTAATAAAAGGTATACACACTTTCAGTATACTTAACGTATTCAACACATTCTTATTATTAGTTTCTGTACAAAAATAAAGTTCTTCATTCATTCATTTAGTCTACTCTTAATTATTTTCTCTTCAAGAAAATAACAATCTTTTCTTTTTCACTTATTTTCTTTTGAATCCATCTCCGTTCCTTGAACTCTGAACGTTGTTTTTATCCCAGTCCTGTATAATCAACGTAACTATAGAGTCTTCAGCTCTTTGTTGTTTCTTACACTAAGTGCTTAAATCCACACATGAATGAGATGAGATTATTTTACTGTTTTTCACCTGTGAACAAAAGAAAAATATTTTAGTATTTGGATACGGTTGAGGCAAAATAAAAGGCACGGCTAAAAAATTCAGGCTCAGAATCATTACCAGAATCAGAATCGTATAGCGTGTTGAATTGAAGTTCATTTGACAGAATTAGAAAGAGAAGCAACCTATAACAAAGTTGTACACACAAAGTCAGCATAATGCAGTTTCCACTGATGGGTTACAAGCCCTCTCTTTGTGAAAGGGAGCGGGCCACGCAGGCCCAGTCCAGGATTGTAGTACCTATGGCTCTGAATGAATCAACACAATACATCATTCTGCTGGTCTACGAAAGTAGTTATTAGGGGAGTAATGGAACAAAACGAAAGAGGACGGGGTAGCGATTAAAACACAGACAAAGGCTTCAATTAAGTACAGACGCCAGCTGTAGGTCAAACTACCCTAACACCTAACTGTCAAATTTTCCCAATCAGCCTTGAACCTTAATGCTTTAGCCGTAAAATTGAAAACCTATTAAAGAAATTTGATAGGTTGTAGTAGCTTGATGTGCTGGCGTCTGAACATAAGCCAGGATATGTCTACAGTTCGGGGCGGTTTACAAACTTAAATACAGCAGAAATAAATCAAATTCACATCTAGTTCTATATAATTCCCTACAGCAGATATTAGGGGTTGCAGAATGATACTAATGAGGTTAAAACACACATAGATGTTTTAATGAACTACAAAAGTCAGCATTATGTTGGTAGTTTGGGGCGGCATACAAATTTAAATGTGGCAAAAATAAATCAAATTCACATTTCGCTTCACGCTCTCTTCAACAGACATCATTCCATATTTCGCCACATGTTATAATAATTATCATTAGTCACGAAATCCTAGTTAATTTGCTTAAACAAATCCTACGTCGCACACTATAAAATGAGGTTATCTTTAACCAACAAAAAGTAATCAAATGTAGGTACACATACCTGCTATATACAAATAGGAACAGAAAAATCCATCAACCAATCTTCCGTTTCCTTCTGCAGCGCACGTCCTTCAAGAAGATCCTTTCAAACATCTGCCAAACAATAGAATGCCTTCTCTCAAACGGGTTAGGATACATAATTAATTATTTTACTAAAACATTAATTAACAAAACGTCGTTATTCGCGCGAGTTTGAACAGTAATAAAGAAAGGGCATATGTCAGTCAACTCAGCGAGCCGATAAGCTATTGATATGAATGTAACACTGTTTGACAAACATGAGTTGCATAAAGATAAATAAGTATGTGGGTGATATAGGGGAACAAGTTGTTATAAACAGTTTTTTCTACTTTAGAAGGCTTTCTTCGACCAAAATCAACTCATCAACATGCTAAATAGATTAGATAAGGTATAATTAATCACGTCATCAATAAATGAGTCCAGAAACTAGATTATTTTAGTATGTATCTACACTGGGCCGCAAAGAAACCAGGTCGGTTATAAAAAACTTCAATAACTGCAAAATATTGGAGCTAAACTCCAATATTTTGCAGTTATTGAAGTTTTTGTTACCTACCGACTCCCTTTCTTTGCAGCCCAGTGTATATATGGTACACAGATAGGGATATTTTTTATCCCGATATTCCCACGGGATCGAAACTTAAGCGGGTGAAACCGCGGAGCGCAGCTAGTATTCTATAAACTGCCTTATCTTATTGAATCTGGGGGCACGGGAGTGCCCCCGCCAAGACGAGCCAAGCAAAGCGCAAGGGCACTACCTACCTTTTCTCGAAGCACTTCGTCGTATTTTTGAACCTTCTTAACTTGGGTTTGGATTATACCAGATAAACAAAATTTTCGGGATATGATGTCAGTGGTTGACTTATTAAAGCTTGAATTGCATAGCTCTTATTCTTTAGATTTTATTGATATCTAAAATACCCCGATTTCGTCACTGACTCACTGATGATCATCAATATTCTTAAGGTTCTAATAAGGCTGAAATTTGGTATATAAGCTAGTAATAGTACACAAACAACAAAAACGTCCGCTCGGTCGCTGCACGGGGTAGGGTCGCCCGCAACCTACTCAAACCAGTGCTCTCGTCCCGCATCCCGGCGCGCGTCAAATTGGGCGTGTACAAGTTGTACATATGCCCGATTTTGACGTACGCCGCGCCCGCTTGGTTCGCCCTCACGAGCGAGTCGAGCCGAAGAAAACTCCGCGCGCAACAGCACCTTGCGCTGCGGACAATAGTAGACGCTCCTCGCTACGTGAGGAATGACATTATCCAGCGCGACCTCGGGATTGAGAGCCTGGATGAGTTTGTGCGGCGCCTCGCGAAGGGAATGTTCGCGCGTGCCGGCGCATCTTCCTGGCCGCATGTCCAGGACATTGCGCCCTGGCACGCGCGCCCCCCCGACGCGAAGCCCTTGCCCCGCGACCTGGTAGCGGACGACGACCCCACACCACCGGACTGACGCCTCTAGTGAGCCGCATCCAGGTTACACGCGGCTCACTAGACCCAACTGAACTCTACATTCATAACATACACTCGCTGCGTAGCGTGTTCTAAGTTAATATAGGCACGTTATGTAGCGAACGCAGACAACCATTAACTAAACAGACGCTTAAACTCACACGCGTAGGCGCAGCGCGGGCCGCGATACGCGTAGACACAGGGCGGTGTTACACAACACAATACCGTCCACACACACACGACTGCACCTTAGCTCGGAACGTAACCGGCTAGCTCTGGAAACGGGACGAGTGGGTGCAATACACCTATATTAGATTACAGTCGAGTCGGCACCTCTGTCGCAGGTCGTCCCCCGCCGGGCCTCCCCCAGGTAACTGGGGGTCTCACCTGGCGGGGACAGACCGCCGAGGTGTCGTGAAGAAAGCGGCGCCGCGAGTCGGCGTCGCGGCGCGCCTACAGAAAAACACATTGCAATCACTCACACGGGCGCGCGCAACTCACGCGCGCCCCACAGGCTAAAAAGCCATCGACGCGGACACAATGAGGGGCCCGTAGTTACGGGCCACCGTATAACACTCCGCGGCCGGGGGGCGACGCCCCGGCACCGCTCGCCTCACCCACTTGCGGGGGTGACGCGACCACCTCCACGAGAGTAAACAACAAAAAAATCTTAAAACTTTTACCCATAACCCCTTAAACTAGGGGGTGAAACTTTGTATGCGACTTCCGTAATTTTTTAATATAGTTATAAATAATAGATAAGAAATGTATTTTAGGATTTTTAGTAAATCATAAGCAACTTACAAAAAGAAATGAAATCCTTAACTTATTTATGGCTTCTTACAGACATTATAATACCGTACGTGTATCAATCAATGTATTGTGTATCGCTGCAATCACTAGTTCCATCAGTCAAAAAACGGTTCACCTACTCGTAATATACAGGGTATAAGCTATAAATAAAGAGGCAACTACCTACTTACCCTACTTGGGTCAGTGTCCGTATTACAAATATTTTGTCTCACATAGATAATGTAGGGCATGAAAGGTTAACATAAATTTATTCTTATTTAGATTTCAGATCAATAAGTATGCTGAGAGACTGCTATAATTATTATTGAAAGAGATCACATTATCTTACTAATGTTATAAACGTGAAAAGTTTGTATGGATGGATGTTCGTTAATCTTTCACGCAGAAACTACTGAACGGATTTAGATGAAATTTGGCACACAGATGTTTTATAACCAGTATTAACATATAGGGTAATTTGTATCCCGATATTCCCACGGGATCGATATTTACGCGGGTGACACCGCGTGGCGCAGCTAGTGTAAAAATAAATTTAAATATTTTAAGCAAAACAGCCTACAGTATTTCCTTTATAATTTGAGTTATTACATCATTCATTCATTCGCCTGACCTATTCCAATTTATTTGGGGTCAACGCAACATGCCTTTTTCATCCATATTTCTCTATAAGACGTCATCTCGGTAGTCACCCCCTTTCTAACCATATCATTATTCACACTGACAGTCCATCCTTCGAATCGAATTTGAGTTGTTTACAGACAGTAAACTATACAAACATTATAACCCGTATAAGGGTCTGGGTTCGATTCTCACAATCTGAATCATTTTGAAGGACGTTTGAAAAAAAAATCTGCTCGGCATCGTAAATAACGTAATAAATAGAAATAGTAAATATTTATTGCGGTATGTGTGGTGGGTAAATATTTATTCGAGGGGCTTGTGGCTAAGTAATAACAGCCGCACGGTTCGATCGATCAGGTTAAGCTACGCTTGCCGCGGTTGGTTCGTGGATGGGTGACCATCTTTACATACCAAGACCCCTCCGTGCCTCGGAAAGCACGTTGAGCCGTTGGTTCCGGCTGTCATTTATCTCAGTCGTTACGGGTCGTCGGAAGCCCGAAAGTCGACAACCAGTCTTACCAAGGGGTATCGTATTACCCAGTAACTGGGTTGTGAAGGTCAGATAGGCAGTCGCTCCATGTAAAATACTGGTATTCAGCTGCATCCGGTTAGACTGGAAGCCGACCCCAACATAGTTGGGAACAGGTTAGGCAGATGATGATACTGTCATGGGGCTTAAATACGGGAAAAGCAGGCAGGATGTAATATTCTGTTATCATAACCCATCAAGAAAAGGAAGCAACGGCCCAAGTTCGCAAAAAAATCTCATTATTTTTCAAGTAAAAAATTTTCGATCATAACGAATAAGTACCCGTTTCCTAAACCTTTAACAAATTAGGACGCTTATGGGTACAATTTATACCAGTTTGAGCAAAATATGTTTGTCTTGATTTTCTTTATATTTCATTCTTTCGGTATTTCACTCTAAATGAAAAACACGTAGGTACCTATGTTGTTTATTGACCGCTTAAATGTAGTAAGCCGGTAAATTAAACAGTTATATAAAATTAATTGCGGAGCACGCGGCGAATTACTACGTTGTTTCACTTGCAAACATGTTCACCATTATCGATGCGTAAACAGGTCGTTGGATGTTTTTATATGGAGAATAAACAAAAATTTACAATTTCCTGGAGCTGCCCATCATGTGAAAACGCAAAAAAAAACGGATTAAAAATGATTATACTCCCGCTCGATGCCGGCCGGCACGCTGAACGGTACTACAATTTATTTATTTATTTATCCTCACACTGGACTGGAACGCCAATGTGAGGATAGATAAATTAACAATACAATGTCCATTGACTATCATATTGAAGACGCTGGATTCTTTACCTCGTAAATTAACATTTAAAGCATTGGCTTTAAAAGGGGATTATCCCACAATTAAGTGTGACTTGATAGTGGAATAATCCCTCGGAAAGTAGGGACCGGGGAAATTCAGAATGGCTATTTTCCCTGAAAAGGAAAGGTTATTTTTACGTTAATCGGGTTACTTAATTGTTTTAACCCTGCGAGTGTAATATTGTGGTACACTCGGATCAAGATAAATCGGCCGATATTTTAGGGTTTAATAAGGAAGCGCCGGCTGTCACGGCTTAGTAGACCGCCACCCGGCGAAGTTTTCTATGTTCTATGTTACGGGTTTGGTTTCCGCACTTAGTCCTTCAGGTGCACCATTGTGCGTGGGCCATGGCGGCCGTCGGTGGTTATTCCAACCAGCTCACCTCCCTCCAGAAGCTTATTAAGTCTCCTGGTCTGTTGAGAACATCTGTGTAAGATCTGGGTGTCCCGAGGGCTTTCCATGTGGCCCATAGGGTTTTCCAAACCCCCGGCGAAGTGTTTAGTCGAGGTCAAGTGTCAGCGGGTGAATTACACCCACCTTACGCTCCGTGTAAAAAATTTTGAACTAGCATTTGTTATTCCGGTTATATTTTTTTTTTTTTTGTTATAATTCGTTTTTTGTACAAAAAACACTAAAGTACTGTACTAAATGAATGGCCAGTAAAAATGTTACAATAGGCAGTTAAGTATATATTTATTTAAGTATCCATTTAAATATTTGTTACGACTCATTTTTATTTAGTTTACTGCTCAGTTTTTACTGCCGGACTTGAATAAACATGCATTTTGTCATTTTAATTGACCAATACCACAATACACAACCGCCGCGCCGCTTTAAAATCAGTGCCTTTCAAAATTATTACGACAACCACTCATTTGTATACGAGATAACAGTACTTTATCAGAAAAATTGCTAAGACCTAAAAAAACATTAATGAACATCACTCTTCTTTTGTGCCGTGTTTTACCTACCTTATAAAATATAGGAACACTAATATTTTTGAAAGCCTAATAAGCTAGGGCTTCAAATGACACGAACCGTAAATCATAATAAGTCATAATGTACTGCTATTTATCATAAAAACGATAAATGAACTTTAGCGGCTTGCCACAGCGATACGAAACGCGATACTTTTGGTCTTTACCATGTCAGGCCGCGTTCACACAAAACGTATATTCAGCCACCGATTGTGAGCATAATCAGCCTACAATGTTCTTACTACTGGGACACAGGCCTCCTCTCGGTGAGAAGGAGTGGGCCGTATTCCAGCACGCGGGCCCAGTGCAGGTTGGTAGATGTCACGTGTCTTCGAATTTTTGGTTCTAGGACATGTCGGTTTCCCCACGATGTTTTCCTTCACCGTTTTGAGAGCAGTGGTGATGAAATAATTTACACAAAGTAAAGCGCCTGTCTGATCTCGAACGCACGGCCCACAAAACGTAAGACGAGGGACGACGTAACCACTGGGCTACCACTGCTCACCGACTGCGAGCATCCAATTCAAAACGTATGAAAAAAGTCATCAGCCCGCCGACTGACTGTGCGTTGTGTTTCTAAGGGCTGATTTTTCAATAGTCAGTTTACTTTTTATCTGAAGAATAAATATTGTGGTTTGACATATTATTTTCCATACAAAAGCTGCCAACCCGCCATTTTTATTAAAAAGCTAAATGTTGTAAGTATTTCATACAATACACAGTTGGCGGTTTCCTAAACGTAGCCTCATTTTTGTGGACGGTGATAATCATCATCTGCCTAGCCTTTTGCCAACTATGTTGGGGTCAGCTTCCAGTCCAACCGGATGCAGCTGAATGCCAGTATTTTACATGGAGCGACTGTCTATCTGACCTCCACAACCCAGCTACTGGGTAATACGATACCCCTCGATAAGACTGGTTTTCAGACTTTCGGGCTGACTACCCGTAACGACTGTCAAAGATCCACGAATCCTCCCGAGGCAGGGAAGGGTCTTGGTATGTGAAGATGTTCACCCATCCATCGTGTCTAATTAATCACTTGTGTCTAAGTGATTACTTAGACACAAGCCCCTCCCGTCTTTTCTGAACCGCGATAATGACATGCAAAATACCACTCAAAGATACATAAAACAAAAGACAAACCATTGAAATAATTTTTACCTGAACGAGAAAAAAGTAGAGAATAAGAAAAAGAACACGATTCAACAAAATACTTGCTTTGATCAATTATTTCACTACGTGTGAAATATTAATACCCCTTTTATGTGTTGTGGTTTTATTGAAACAATTTCTCTTTTCATTTTCCGTGAAATAAATGAAATACGAATGTATTTTACTTGCCAAGTAGAAACTGCTGCTTTTGCTTTTAAGTTAATTGGTTCTTATTGATTCATTCGTGGAAATATTTAACTTCAATTGAAATCGACTTTGACATTCTAGATTACCATCTACTATTTTAATGTAAGCAAGCAAAGGATTCGTCTTATCTTCATAATGTGACATCATCATGACATGTTATCCTTCGTCAACAGTTTTCGACTCGAAATCGTCAGAAGAAAAATACACGCAGGAATGTAATGTAGGCAAAGATTTAAATCGTAAGATTTGCGCTCTCTGGAAGAATTCGCGCGAAAAAGTGTCCAAAACTGTGAAGAGTGAGCTCACACAATCATAATGGCGTTTCCATAAGAGTCAAGCCTGCGAGTTTGTGTGTCAGATATAACTAAACAAACGGAACTAAGTATCTTTTGACGCGATTGGGCAATTTTACGTTTAAATCTTTGCCCGTAGGTATCATTTGCACGTAATTTAACTCTTCGTTTATACTACACAGAAAAGCCACACACCAAAGCATGCAACTGAATTTCCCTTCGGGTCCATTTAGATGCGCTCGTGTAACTTCACTTCACACACAATTTGTAGATGCAAGCACAAATTGTGTAATGTGCACGACTCTCAGCGTTGCATTAATTCATCTAACTAAGCGTACTATATTCAAATTAAGCCTGCTCCACAACTGCGAAGCACGATTTCGTACGGAATTTTGGATTTGAATTAATTCGGTTTTAGCCATTTGGGGTTGAATCATTAGGGCCGAGTGCTAGTCGAGTATTTCGGGACATCGCCAAGCGGTTGGTCGTTCACGTGTCCAGAGCAAAAAGAAAGCGTGTAAAAAGAAAGTGACTCAATGGCTCACCACTCTTACCTACGAGGAGACTGAAAAGTTACTTGGAAAGCTTTTCTAAAAAAGTTTCTGCTTTATCAAACAACTCTCAACATACAACACGCGCATATATCTCACACACACACGACACATATGCATAAAACATTCACACGACACATACATAATGACACATACAGTCATACTCTTTACACACCTTACCTAATTCACACTAGAGAGATGATATATATACATTTTTATTTTTATTTAGAACTAGCTGTGCCCGCGACTTCGTCCGCGTGGAATAGTGACTTTTCGGGCAGCATATTTTGAATTACATATACCGTCGTTTGGGTAGCTAAAAATTTACTTTACAGTAATGCTTCTCTGTATACGATATTTGACGTATGGCCCTCGGGGATGAAAGCAGATCTCTCCTAGGATTGCTAACCCGTGACAGAGCCACATACAACTGTCCGTGCGAGAAACAGCTGATACTTAGATCTACACCCACAACTTTCAGCGTCTGACCTTGGGCTTTATTAATTGTCATCGCAAAACATAGGCTGACTGGAAACTGGACTCGTTTAAAACTAAATAGAAAATTGTTTGGAATGAGAGGAATCCGAGGAATGAAAACACTTTCACCTTTTCCACACCCTGTTAAAATCTCTGCTTCTATCAGATTTCGTTGTAAATTGGTCACTTTTAACCTGGTGCCATTGCAAAGTTTTGGGAAGCTTAAATGTCTAAGAAGCTTTGTGGGTTCGCAGAAGTCTCAGACTCACGCGATAGCGCGTGAGCTTTGCGATCGACAGATAAACGTGCCTTTCGTTGTTCCCCGTTTTCCCTATTTCGAGTTGTCATCATTCGATTACGATTTGAACTCAGTCGAGATTCTCGCTGAGTCGAAGTTTCTGCAGCACGAAACCTAGCCTGATGTTCCCGAGATGCAGAGAGCCTTGCCTCACGACCTTCCTCAGATTCCTGTGATCGAACTAATTTCATCCTTTTAGCATTTCTGCTACATTGGGAGAGGTTGGATCTTCTTCGAGGCATTCTTACAATAAAATAGTACATACTACATAACACACAGTTATTTAGTAAACACGTACTATCGTAACCAATTAAATTATAAATACTTTCAGATTATTATACAGTCTAAAATTATCACAGTTTAAGTAATAAGTGTTAAGACGTGTAAACCAAACGTACTAACTTTATAAAACAAAAGAATTGCTAAAAAATTTATTACTAACCTGAGCTAATGAACTTATACTTAATAAAGAAAATCAAGAAAAGAAATGCCTAACCTATACCAAATACTTATAATATTAATTTATATACAAACCTTAAATACAAATTAAGTTAAGTATACCGAAAATCAAGGAAAAAAATGCCTAACCTATAACAAATGCTTACAATATTTATTTACAAACCCTAAATAAAAATTAAGATAAGTAAATACCCAAAAATCAAGGAAAAAACCGCCTAACCTATACCAAATACTTACAATATTTATTTACAAAATTTTAAAGAAAATTAAGAAAAAGAACCTAACCTACAAACCCTAAAATATAAATAAATGAAATATGCAAACAGTCAGTATTCAAGTGAATCGCAATAATCGAATGCAACTATTCGTCTACATATACTCTCCAGGATACGTGCGTTCGCTACGAATAACGCAATCCTTATGGCAGCGGCGCGTTTTTTTTTTATCAATGGCATCTCGTAATTGACCTTGAGAGGTCGTGCTACAACCGGACTATCCTGTGCAAAGAGATAGTCATTGATCCTGTGGTTGCCTTAAGAATTCTTAGAGCCTCCAGCCAGGGCTGCATCTAGATTAAAACTAAGTGAATGCACGCTAAGGGCACCCCCTGTGGGGTACGAACCTCGGCTTAGGGCGTCGCTGGGAGAGGGCAGCAAGGGGACAGGCTGAATCGAATTAGTATTATTAATGCTTTGATGAGCGCGGCGTTTCCTAGGACTATCTCTGAGAAGAAAGGCCGAAACAAACTCAGAGGTCTCAGTCGGGGAATTTAAAGCTACAGGCTCAGCTACGGCGCGGGCTGGCACTTCAGCGGGCAAGGGTCGGGGGGTCAGCGGCGCGGCTCTCAGCGCGCTTTATATAGCCACGGACACGCAGGCGCGAGGCGTGTACGTACTCTGATAGAATACCTTAACAAATGTTCGCCGTGATTATTTAAATTGACATAACTTTTTTATTTATGAACCGATTGACATGAAATAAACACTAACTGTTAAGTGAAGCTTACTACAATATATTAGTGAAAACCGCATCTAAATCGAATAAGCCGTTTCTGATATTAGCGTGCACAAACACACAGACAAACAGACAAACAGACAAAAAAAAATTAATGACAATTTCGGGTTCGGCATTGATATAATAACAACCCCTGCTAATTTTTTTTTATATATTTCCATTGTACAGACACCACTTTTCTACAATTTTATTATATGTATATAGATTTAAATTTTTCTGTGTTTCTTTGTTTTATAACTTTGTTTTCTTTTTGTACACAATTGATAGCTACTTACCCAATGTAACTCTGTACTAGTGTTGTATAAATTGGGAAATGTATTAACAGAGAGAGCCCTGGCACCCATAACACAAGTTTAATCTTAGCTTGAGTGCCAGTGGAGAAATCAGTGATTTATGCAATTTAAAAAAAAGAAAATTGTCAAAGTTTGTCCTGTTGCCTTAACTAAATTGTAAAAGTTATTTATTTATTATTACCGATGTGACTTTATTCCTTAATAAACTTCAATAAGTACCTCGTTTGATCTACATCTGCATCAAGTGTTTGGAAGTGGAATGGGTATTTTTTGGGGATATTTTTCGGAAACTTTAACATTTTCTTTTTAACACCCTCAAAACATATCTTCATCCAAAATGTGCGTTTAAAGACAATCAGTCATGAAACTGCTTTATAGAAGAACTCTTTATTTTTACCTATCTGTTGATTTTTTACTGCAAAAATCAAAATCATCATCAGATATCGTTTCCCTCACGATATTTTAAATCCTTAAATCCTTTTAAGAGCATATAATAAGCCTATAATGTTCCCACTGCTGGGACACAGGGCTCCTCTCGGTGAGAGGAAGTGAGCCGTAATCCACCACGCGGGCCCAGTGCGGGTTGGTAGAGGTACATATCTTCGTTTCCTCACGATGTTTTCCTTCGCCATTTTGAGAGCAGTAATGATGAAATAATTTACACAAAGTAAACTGCCTGCAAGTCCCTACCTACTTAGTTTTAAAGATACTGTAGGAACACAAAAGTCTATTCTAGATTCCGGGGAGATGCTGATAATTTCCTTATGGAAAATCCTATCGGTATCGAACTCACAACCGATTTATATTATTCCTTCTTTACAATTTTTGGACTAGTTCTTCACCCTCAAAGAAACTTAATACCTACTAAGTAAGTAATTTCTGGAAACGGGATTTCAATCTCTTGCCTCTTTTAATTGTCACTTCAACTATAACTGCGTTGAAGGTCCTGCCATTTATAACCACTTGATATTTCTCTACTACGTGTCTTGCGATGAGGACACTCAACAGCCAATCATAGTTTTATACTCATGAAGGTGCAAGTTAGAATCTTTCAGAGAAAAATCACACGAAGTAAATATTTTGTATCATAGCAGTACCTTTGGGGCAAGATTAACTGAGAGCACTTTGACTTAGTTATGTAAAGTACATGTTTCATAAAAATATAAACCATTCGAACGTGATAAATGGTCATATTCGTTTATGCGCAAGCGTTGCCTAAGACTATGAACGTTGAAATTGTATTCATAATGTTCAAACTCAAACTCAAATCATTTATTTCAATTAAACCATTTCAGGCACTTTTGAATTGTCAACATTTTAAATAGTCGGTCAGTTAGTCAGAAAGTGAAGCTAGTTGCCCATTCCAAAACGTGGATCTCTTTACGAAGAACGGGCAAGAAACTCCAAGGACACTCTTTTAAATCAAGATATTATTACAAAATCCTGGGTACATTATTCTTATTGCTTCTACATGTGAGAACAATGAAAAAAGAACAATTTAAAATACAAAATTAAAAATAAGCCCTGGCAGTTAAGAGATGACCAGTCTCAACTGACGGCGCCCGTTCACGAACATGACGCGTGGATCAGCACCACCCAGCTCAACCATTTTGTAGGGAACCGAATGATCCAACACACGCGCCACCACCAGTGAGACATTTAAGTGAGCATGACATATTCTCAACTGCCATGTTCAGAGTGTGTATACAGTGAAGTGTATATGTATATAGAAAAGCCTGAGCTGAACTCATATGCTTGTTCCCTGATGCCGAGTAAAATATATCGGCCAGTTCTGAACTCTGTATTTCATCATCATCATTTTTTCTGCCGAAAGACGTCCTCTACTGAACATAGGCCTCCCCAAGCACCTCCACATCGACTGGTTCTATGGTTCCACTCTGTTTTACGTATGACAAAATTACATTAAGGACACCAATATTTTCCCCATCAGAAACAATTAATTATCTAGAAACATTCCGCTTTCGCTTAACTTTTGCTGACACTACATTGGTTTCATAACTGAGTAATAAACAATGGACCCAGTGAAGAATCGTAACTTTGTTCTTTATGATGTACTTCAGGATCATATCCAACTTTCAAGGACCGTTTAACAGCCTTAGATAGCACGATCGTTACATAAATTGTATACATCGTAATTATGATGTACTATGTGGTAGCAGCGATCTATGGAGTCTGCGTCTGTTCGTGGATGGGTGATTTTACCCATTTAATACCGACACTTCTCCGTGGTTCTGAAAGCCCGCTAAGCCGTTTGTCCGGCTCTCATTCTTAGATCTTAGACAGTCGTAAGGGGCTTGTGGCTAAGTAATAACAGCTGCGCGGGCCGAACGATCAGGTTAAGCTACGCTTGCCGCGGTTGGTCCGTGGATTGACCATCTTTACAATATCTATCTATATTGACCATCTTTCCGAGGCACGGAGGGGTCTTGATAAGACCCCTCCGTGCCTCGGAAAGCACGTTAAGACGTAAATAAAGTGTCTTAAAATAATTAAAAATAAAAAGATAAAATATATATTCGTTTTTATAATCGCCTTGTCTTATTTTGTTTCTAGCTCTTCATACAGAACAATAAATATACAAGAGCGCCATCTATTGGTTCATTGATAATTATTATTGAACGCGTCACACTGTTTCTTCCTTGGTAGTTCCCTGTACCACCGCCTTTTTTGAATGGCGCTAGGTTATCGGAGAAATTGTGGCCGTGGCTAAAAATACCGAAACATCGGAGCTCAATAGCGGTTGTCAGCGTCGTTGGTCCCGGCTGTCAATTGTGGATCTTTGGCAGTCGTTACGGGTCGTCAGGAGCCCGTTTGACAACCAGTCTTACCAAGGGGTATTGTATTACCCAGTAACTGGGTTGTGAAGGTCAGATAGGCAGTCGTGCTGGTATTTAGCTGCATCCGCTTAGACTGGAAGCCGAACCGAATATAGTTGGGAAAAGGCTGGGCAGAAGATGAGACAGTCGTTATGGGTAGTCCGAAGGCTGAATGTCTGACAACCAGCCCAACCAAACCAGTATTTTAGATGGCAATCTATGTATAGCGAGGTAATCTGTAGGTATTCCTTCTAGGGATATACTTGCGAGCCAACTTTACTGTTATAAACATAGTATGAATCGTGGTTGACTGCCGCGTTGGTCTCGTGGTTGCAAACGCGACTACTGAGCGTGACTCCTGGGTTCGATTGCCAGGTCGGGCAATGTTATTTGATATTCCATTAGGAATTTCTTATTAACAGCCCGGAGTTTGGAAGTTAGCGGTTTAATACCCCCGGGACTCGGAACGTCAAGCCGTTGGTCCTACGCCTGATCTCTCCCCGATCGTGTCGGATGGTCGTCCCATCGGACTATGATAGTAAAGGAACAGAGAGTTCGCCTGAGTTTGCGCACACACTTGTGCACTATAATATCTCCTGCCTACTTGGTTAATCTCCACTGAGATTGCCAGCATGACCGAAAACGGTCGGGTGGATACTTTTTTTTAATGAATCGTGGTATTAATAAATACTTTTATCTCAGAATAATATATGTCGGAGTCATTCCTTTGACTATTCGGAACGCTAGCGCCATCTCGTGGCGCTAGACAGAGACTAACCTGAGTTCGTGGGGATGGACGGAGAGCTACAGCTACTAGAACGGTGTGAGCGGAGCTCTCGGGATCATCGAAATATTGGTACTGTCGCGTTTCGTATCGTTAAATGTGTACCTACAGTGTATGATTCGCTAGTGTGACTAACTTGTTCGTGAATTGTAATCTGATTTGAACTGCAAACCGTTTTTCTATGATGCTAATAACCAACACTACCCATAGTACGCCCACAGTAATTAAAATATGCCTAATGCTAACGAGAGACAGACATACCTTCTTCGACATAATTATAATATATAACTTGACAAGCTGGTTGCGACTTTTGCTAGATCTGAAAAAAATCAAATAAACTACGAGTACTCTCGATATCGTGGATTTACAAAGATTCCTTTCTTTCTTCCATCGCACCATTTACAAAATGATAAATTTTATTCCTGATCTTGAGAGTGCGTTGGACAGATAGAGGTGTTTTTGTGAATATCAAGCTTCTTTATTCGAGGAAATATTTTATATTTTATGAAGGAATATGTTAGCTTTTGTCCGTGATCACTGTATCTTGATAGGGTAGAATATAAACGATGTATTGTAGGTTTGGAAGATATGCGGGATGCGCCTAATTCCGTCATAACGGTTGAAACGGCAGATGTATAGGTTTTATTTCAACATAAGAAGGCACACGAATGACGTGTAGACATACTGGCGATACTGGTATTCAGCTGCATCCGGTTAGACTGGAAACCGACCCCAATATAGTTGGGAAACGGCTAGGTGGATTGTTTTTATTTTTTGACATTGGAACTGTTATAGTAGTACCTAATTCACAAATACTTTACTATGCATTTAATTTTAAAGGCATCTCTAAGTGTTTACTACTACTAATATGAAGTGAAAAAAACATATTCTTATGTTATTATGGTATTGTTTTCCATGCTTGCTTAGTTGTATATTCACTTTAGTAGACAGTACCACTATAATTTAATTTCCTATCCCAAATAAAATAAGCTATCCACAAAAACTATTTCTTTAGGTGTCACGTCGCTTTTATTCCGGATCTTGAATAAGGCCTCACGGAAACATGATTCATCTCAGATCCTTCAATGAATGGCAGAGATCAGTGAAGGTCATCCTTCGAACGCTTTGCTCTCAGCTTAACAACAACGTAAGGTATTTTTAGATTTACATAGTCATGTCTATTATAATGGTTACTATGGACATTTTTCTTCCATTTTCTGATCGTAAGTTTATTTTTTACCTTTCCATAGGTCGAATCAAGGTCACGTTTAGTTCGTAGTCGTTTTGTTAATCCCCTTTAGTTGTTTTAAAAGGGTCATACAGGTGACTTGTCTCATGAAATTAAGTTATTAAAACTTGAATTTTTCTAAATTATTTAGATAAATGTAGTTGATTGGATTTGTGCTCATCTATAAAGTTAGATATTTCTATTGGACTGCTTTCGAAGATAACTAGAAATGCAAATGAACTCAGTAATTCTAGAAATTATAACTTTTCAGACTAAGCATGATTGTGTGATAGCTAATAAATAAGAGACAAAAAGGGTTATAAAATATTGCAATTTTTCTTTGGGAAGTCTGGAACAATTACTTTGCATATATTTTGAGTTGGGCGTTGATAGCTGTGCCACAGTATTTTACTTTTATGGCTATCTTCGTTTCCTTTGTAAATTGTAAACTTAAGTTGTTCCAAATAAACTTTATTTTTTTAAAGACAACACAATTAAAGGACTTTGTCGCTTAGCGACCATATCACCTAGTGCAGAAAAACACAAAATTGTTGATTACGATCTATCTTAAAACCAACTTGTAATCGTACAATTGTTTAGCCTTATCGGACACTGGAAAAGCAAGGATGGTATTACAAACGCCAATGTCATACCTTTTATTCCGTTCGAAAACATTAATTCTAGTATTTTCATTCCGGACACACCTCATTAGAATATGAAAGACATCATCAACCACTCCACAGTAATCACAATTGGAGACAAAGCTTTTATTTGATGGAATAGGTCGGGAACGAAGTCTAGTTTTCTTTTCTTATATTTGTTTTTTTTTTAGCTAAACCGACCGAACTAATCCGACTATAGTTAGCAAAAGCTAGGCAGATGGCGCTAATTTTATTCTCAATTGTCTATTTCATTCAAGGAAATCTATGGAGACTTGGAAAGTCTCAGTAACCACGGAGTTTGTCCAAGGTTCTTTTAACTCGTATCACGTTTCTTAAAGGGATGAGTATGACAATGATTAATATGTTATCTCACGAGAAAGGGCGAACCAGTCTATCTATCATGTAGCCTCCTCGGGTCCGTTATTTTTCCTTACAGTATTATTGTATCACAGTGATGAGAATGTCGTGTTACAATTTGTTAAACACAAGGCATCTCTTTTTCGGTATCCTGGATATCATTTGCATCGTCGTGACAATTTAGTACCTGTTCATCGCAGCAGAATGCAGCTTAGAAGGTTTTGCCGTGTACCTAGAAAAGGCACTTGCGACTTTTAACTTTGTCTCTGTGAACAGGCGCTATATATTCGCTGCAAGAGATCTTGGGAAATGTGTGGCAATCAAAACTGATTTATGTGCCCCAGTGGAAACGATAGTGGTTTTGGATTTTTAGCCAGGCAGGCACTTTATTTGTTTATTTATCCATTTATTTCAGGCATCAAAGCCCATATAAATATATACAATAGGTACAATATTAATATAACTTAAAAATACTATAAATACATACATAATATTACACTAAAAACTAACTAAATACTTTACTTACCTCGTGTAAATTGTTTCATCACCACTGCTTTTGAAAAATTGAGAATATGGTGAGTTGAGAGTTTATTAAATTAAGAACCTGGTGATTTGAGAATCGGGTAAGTTGAGAAACGAGTTAATTGATAATCTGGTGGGTTTGTTGGTATATTGACGTGGCTAGCTGACATATGGCAAATAATTTTATTTTATGTTCTGTGTCTTGTAATGTTAATTACTTAACATAGATACCTAGTATTGTATAAAATCAAGTATTTTCTAAATGAACAGACAGCTGTGCTGCTGGGGAGTTTGTTGCGCCACTTCTTCTTGCCAGTGATAGCACTAGGAAGTGAAGATGGGCGGGCATTTTTGAGGGACTGTCTTTTGTAATTTTGACATTCGAAAAGTGCAGATTCTCAGCCTAATTTGAATAAATGACTTTTGATTTTGATTAAGATCCACTCTCTCTCACAGAGAGGAGGCCTGTGTGTGAGCAGTGGGAACATTATAGGCTGATTATGTTACTTAATGTAATTTTTATTATTTGCTAATATAAGAGCCTTTCATAAACCTAATAGCAAAAAGTTCATCTACCTGCAACTAATTGCAGCTACTATCGTGCAGGCGCTCATTCTCTTTTCCAATTTCAATCAAGGCATTGTCGTCAAGACAAGGGCAAATGTTTTCTCCTAAAATTACAAAATATCTCATAACTGGTTAAATATAGGTGTAACATAGGTTGACCTCTGCCTAGCCCTTCGGGGAATACAGGCATAAAAAACATCACACACCATGACATGTCAAATGCAGTGCAATTCTGTAAAAATCTCACCGTGAAAAGTTTGGTGAAGTGAGTTTAGAGTGAGCAGTCAATAGTGTCAATCCCTACCATTAGTTGGAATGACAGCTCACTCCACGCTCATTTCATCTAAGTTTTCACGGTGAGATGGTTACAGAATCGTACTGCTGTACTTCGCACTAAGATTTTTTATAATCAATACTCACGCAATACTCAATAAAATTGCTTCCAAATTTAATACCCCACAACAGCCTCACAGCTTAAAATAGACTTCTGAGAAAGGCAGCAAGCTATAAATCTTTAAAGACTGGTACAATTAGAAAGTTTTCTCGTTAACTTTGAATGCTAATAACTTAATTAGTTCGCGCTTCGTCCAGCGGCGTCGCTTCGCTGTAAATTGCTTACAGCAGTTTTATTAACTGTGTTCTACGAACTTTGGAAGTATTACATCGGACGTAGGAGTCTATGTATGTAGATTAAATAAGTTAATGAAACCTTAGTAGGCACTGGTCATCTCTTTGCTGCCATGGCTTATTTTAATTTAATATTTAAATTGTTTTATTTTTTTGTAACTTTTCTTTACGGACGCTTTTAACGTTCTGCATCGTTCTCACATGCATAATTTCTAACATGAATGATGTAACCAATACTTTATAAACATATTATTTTGATTTGAAAGAGTGTCCATGGAGTTTCTTGCCCGTTCTTCTTCATAGGTACCTACTACGCTTTGGAATGGGCAACTAGCTGCATCTATATTATTAGCCCTAGAGGCCAGAAGGAGCTCTACCAGATTACAAAAGCAAAAGAAAGGAGAACGAGAGATATAATTAACATTAAATGTATGAAAGACGACGCTGGTAAGGTTCTGTCTAAAGATGACGAAATAAAAGAACGATGAAAGGTTTATTTTGAAAAACTAATGAACGAAGAGAATAAATGGAGTGGTGTGCTCAAAGAGGTACAAGTAAATATGGGTTTGGTGAGGGAAATTAGCATGGATGAAGTACGAAAGGCAGTTCAAGGTATGAAAAATGGGAAGGCTATGGGCCCAGATGATATACCAGTAGAAGTATGGAAGTGTTTAAAAGAAGATGGATGTATGTGGCTGACTTTATTCTTCAATAAGTTGTTGCATGAAGGAGGGATCCCACAAGAATGGTGCAATAGTTCACTAGTGCCCATCTTCAAGAATAAAGGTGATGTACAGGACTGCAACAACTATCGAGGGATAAAGCTCATGTCACATAGTATGAAGGTATGGGAGAAAGTAATAGAGAAAAGTTGCGAGAAGAGAGTGAGATTACCCCAAACCAGTTTGGGTTTATGCCAGGTCGAGGAACAATGGACGCCACTTTTGCACTCCGCCAATTACACGAGAAGTACAGACGTGCACATAAAAACTTGCACATGGTGTTCATTGATCTGGAGAAAGCGTATGATAGGGTACCTCGTGATGTGCTGTGGTGGGCCTTGAAAGAGAAAGGTTTGCCCGGGAAGTATGTAGAGTTAATTCGTGCTATGTATAGTCAATCTCGTACCTACGTCCGGTCGGCTGCTGGCTATACCGACGAGTTCAGTGTGGCTGTAGGCTTGCACCAGGAATCGGCTTTAAGTCCTTACCTCTTCCTGTTGATTATGGACGCTCTTACGTCGGACATCCAGGAGGAGGCACCCTGGTGCATGTTGTTTGCCGATGACATTGTTCTCGTCGGTGAAGATGGACCTGAGATCCAGAGCAGATTGGAGAAATGGCAACAGAAGCTGGAGAATGTTGGCTTGAAAATCAGCAGAACCAAAACGGAATATATGTTCTGCGATTTCGGCGGTCTCTCCAGTTTTGGAACCATAGCGCTTGATGGCGCACTTCTCCCAGTCTGCTCCGACTTTCGGTATCTGGTTCACTCATGCAAAGCGATGGTGAAGTAGATCGGACGGTTATGCACAGAATTAACATTGGATGGATGAAATGGCGGCAGGTCACGGGAACAATCTGCGACTCCCGCATTCCCCTTAAACTTAAGGGGAAGATATATAAAACCATGATTAGACCTGCTGTCTTGTATGGATCAGAATTTTGGGCCACAAAAGGGATAAATGAAAGGCAATTGCATGCAGCTGAGATGAGAATGCTAAGAGGGATGTGTGTTGTTACACGAATGGATAGAATAAGAAATGAGTACATAAGAGGAAGTCTGAAAGTGGCACCGGTAACTGAAAAGTTGTGTGGAAATCGGTTGTCATGGTATGGGCATGTGTTACGGAGAAATGAGGAAAATGTCGTGAGGAGAGTTTTGAGTATGAATGTCGATGGCTATAAGAGTAGGGGAAGACCAAAGAAACGATGGATGGAATGTGTAAATGTTGATATGGTTAGAAAGGGGGTGACTACCGAGATGACGAGTAATAGAGAAGTATGGAAGAAAAAGACATGTTGCGCCGACCCCAAATAAATTGGGATAGGGGCAGGAGAATGATGATGAGTTTAAGGATATTAAGAGGAGTGGTAGAAAAGTGGTATGGGCACCGACTTCGTGAGTTCGAATCCAGGCAGTCACTTTCAATACTCAATATATTTATTTGCATTCCACAATGTGAACTTAGGTAGCTTGAGGTTGTGTGAGCTTAGGTGGCTTTACTTTGTGTATTTAATTTCATCACCACTGCTCTCAAAACAGTGAAGGAAAACATCGTGAGGAAACCGGCATGTCCTGTAACCAAATATTCGAAGACATGTGACATCCACCAAAACTCACTGGGCTCGCGTGGTGGATTATGGCCCACTTTCTCTTACAGAGAGGAGGCCTGTGTCCCAGCAGTGGGAACATTATAAACTGTTTATAAAGATATTAATTACATTGCAGTTAAACGCAACGTTTTCTTTACAAAACAAAAAAAAGGCGAACCTATTTGCGAGAAATTAATATAAAAAGTAGAATTACAGAAGTATCGATGCGGCAAAGAAATTCTAGACATTCATCGATGAAACTCGAGATTGTAAAATGAAGTAAAATTCTTTTCATTTCCTTTAAAATAGAGAAAGAAAGATCACGTCTGGGATTCATTTCAATGTCTTTTATTTGCATCCGTCCATGAAACGAATTTGCAAAAAATCTTTTTATTTAGATCGGTCAGTTGTATAGATCTTTCTTTCTGAAGTGAAATATGTTACCGTTTTTGACGCAAGCAGGTACGTAATTATTTAATTAGAAAAAAATAATAATACTATACTCTCTAGGTGTTATATAGCTCCTTTGAAGTTAGCATAGCTCCACCGTAGGGTGACGCCGCGTAGACGTTACTACGCCGCTACAAAGCGTACAAATTAGAATAGAATATTCTTTACTATGTACACCATATAAATTACAGACATAAATATAGACATTTTTCAAAGGGTGAAACTAAACACAAATTACTACGCCACTGCGCCGTGTAGACGTTGTCGTTACTAGCCGGTACGTCGCGTAGACGATTCTACGTCACTACACCACGTGAAAAAGCTTTCGCAACATTAATATGTTGCATAAGCTATAGAAACTGGCATAAGCTATGTATATTGTTAGAATATAATAATAATATCCCTGGACATTTCACACAGCGCCATCTAGTCCCAAGCTAAGCAACCTAATGCTTGTGTTATGGTAACAAGATGGCTGATAAACTACTTATATACATTTTTTTTTTATATCGACTTGTTACTCTAAGCCGATATTCTAAAAATGAATTAATATTGACCCAAAGTAAATATAAAATAATATTATGCAATATTATTTAAATAAGTCAGTAAAAACAAACTCTTCTACCTAATGTTTATTTTTATATTACTGCGTAGTTGAGACGCGAATATAAATGTTTAAAACCAATTAGCTAAAGTTTGGATTCATAACCAATAGCCAGAACCCTGTCAATGTAAAATTTCATATTGCAATATAAACAACTAACTACAGCTAAAAATATACTAAAAGAAGGCCAGAGCATCTCTGCAGCCTTGTTTTAGTATATTTTTAGCTGTAGTTAACACATACAAATTATATAGGTACATAATATATGTTAAGGTAATATTACTTAGTAAAGAACAGACACCGAAAGATAAAAAAAGATAAACAATACCGAAAAACAAATTAACACAAAAAAAAACAAACTTAGATTGATAAAATCCGGAGAAGAAATCGAAAAAACAAGTCGACGCGTATATCTATTATATTGAGTTAGAAAAAGTTTATACTACGACGAAACAAAACAAAACAAATATTATGAACTAGCTTCCGTTCCCGACTTCGTAAATATGATATAATAATAATATATCTCGCGACGATAAATTAGTTTTATTCGATAGATTTAACGATTATCTGCCTTAACAGTCTTCACTTGTTTCTTCTTACTCCGATCAATATAATTACAATGCGATCCACTATTTAAGTAGCTATTTTAAATCATATTTAATTTAATATGAGGAAAAACCTTGCTAGCTCATTGTGACATGTCTCAGAATAGTCAGACAGGAAACGCCGACCTCATCTAGCTTATTTTTTTATAAAAGGACGTGTAAAAGTGATTCCGATATCCTATAGAGCTGATTTTTAATCATCTGATAACTTTATTCGAGGAATAATTTTGAAATTATGACAGTTCGTCCATACACAAACTGTCAGACGTCAATTTTATTCCACGAATAAACATTATCTGCCGATTGAAAGGGCTGGTTTATCCTTGTTGCACTAGCTCTTGCGAAATTTTCATTGGATGATGCAAGAGCTAGTGCAACAAGGTAAGTCAAAACGAGGGAGGTTAGAAATATTTTATGAGGCCTTTGCCCACCAGTCAAACAGATCGATAAGAAAACACATTGAGCTATACATTTCCAGTATAACGTGACTTCTCATTCTACGAAAAGCTTATACAATGCGAGGTCAGCTAAAACTTGAAATATATACCTAAATACAGACGCCAGCACATCAAGCTACTACAATCTGTCAAATTTATTTAATTGATTTTCAACGTTATTGCTAAAGCATTAAGGTTCAAAGTTGATTGGGAAAATTTTACACTTTCGGGTAGCTTGACCTGCTGGCGTCACACGACGACACATCAAGGTACAAACGCCAGCAGGTCAAGCTACCCGAAAGTGTAAAATTTTTCAAACAAAAAAAAAGAACAATCAAAAAGCAGGGGTCGCAAACCCGAACGTTCACCTCGAACACCATCAATAATCGAAATATTTAAAAATAACTTTCGATGCATGTATCCGTACGGTCCCTTATAACCGCATCTAAAATTAGATGTAAAAGGTCGAACGTGACCGCGCAAATAATGGTCAACTTGTGGTTAAGGTTGGAATTCCCGTTCATTACCGAAGGAATTTCAGTCTGCATTATTATAATGAACAATCTCTGTATATATAGCACATGATCTTCTTCAGACATATAAATGACAGAGAAATGGTAAGCATTTGCACATAGGCACCTACATTTTTGTTTTAGGAGACGGACTTAATGTGCCTAACCAATAATATTAAAAAAAAGTTTTCCATTTATTTTATTTAGATTCTATCGGGGTGGCACATTGACGCGATATCATCGGCGCGTAACCATGAATTCAGCACATGATTCAAAAACAAAATCTGCTTTTTCATAGAAAAATGCAATAACTACGCGGTCAAAATGTGTGGTACTGCAGATTATTTTTTTTTTTTTAATAACCGGCATAAAATTTCAACATAGGTAATTCAGAATCATGAATTTCTACATTATATCAGTAATATTTAAGTATGGTGTACATGATAAAGAGTATTTCTATTCTATTCATGATTGTACTGAATCCATAGTAACAGGTCTTTGATGTACCTGCCACCCTGTATTTTGGAACGAGCAGACATATTATTATTTTACATGTTAGCCTATATAATGTAAATATTACATTATGATACAATAATATTGAATCTGAAACCCTTCTGCTAAATTCACGCTCTCGCTCTACAACGTGAAACCGAAATAACAAATATATGCCGAATAGTTTGAAATAGATAACAATTCAACTGTTTCCTTTGTTAAATTTTTAAAATACGATTTCGGTTTAACATGTCACTTATGCAGTTCTAAAATTAAACCTTCGAGAGCGTTGTCGAAGCGCACAATGAAAACTACAATCATGCTCTCAATGAAAAAAATAGCGAGAACTGAACTAAAAGATTATGGAAATTTGAGTCAGTTAATACAAGTGGAATAAACAGTTAGTTGTTGTAACAGTTCAACGACCAAAAACTTCCGATCATAATCTCGGCGACCTTCTACAGGTCCCTGACTCGACCACAGTTTCTTCTTAAAATCTTCGGTACTAACCTGCCGTATAATATTGTAATGCCCTTATTATTATATTTTGCTTGACGTGTTCATCCGTTCATTCGCTTTATTATTCGACTAGATTTCTTTGAACATTTTCTAGCTCAAAGTGATGCTGAAACCTTCAAAAAACTATTTGCTCATGACCACATGAATAAATATAACCTTAATTACCACACTTAGCAATCGTATTATCCCAGTCTCACTTTAACACAGTCAACTTGACTTTACTTAATTAAAAATCAAAAGACTATCGGGCGCTAACACAGGAATGAAGACACCTCGTGAGCGTGGTAGAGCAGCGCAATCGTTTCATAACTGTCCAAAAGCCGCCCCTTCAACAGTCAATATAAGTTTCATAACACTTAGTCAAGATAACAGGGATGAACTTGACCTCCAGGCTTACAAAACGCCCCCCACTGGTGCCTACTGCACTCACCAACAATATCGAAACACAAGCCGTGGTGAACGCACGACTCGATCATGTACCCAAATCCGTTTGACAGAAAACATTCGACGATCAGGCAGGTTCTCGACAGAATATTTCGAGAAAAAAGTGTTCGGAAAAATGTACTTTCGAGAAAAAATAGTAATACTTCTTCTTGTTCCGCATCCAGTTCGGAAAGTCGAAAGATGTTCGGGTTTAGTTTGCGCTGAGTCGGTGTACGCTTGTGATTTGTAATCGTGTTGGTTCGTTGCAGTCCGCTAGTCAGCGGTTCACTTTCACTACTTGACACTTTAGTAAGTACTTCTTTATAAGCATTTATTTCTAATAGCACTTAAACTGTAAACATAAAAAATAAGTAAAGTTAAGTCAATATTCTATTCGGTGACCGTGTTATATTTGTATATAGATCTCAATTCCCTTATAGAGAGACACAAAATACTTGAATACGCACTTTGATTTCCAAAACCAATTCCCCTGGAGGAGTACTAAATTATAAGCAACCTTAGTAAAGATAAACCCCCACGGTATGTCGAAGTTTCTTGTAGGCACATTTCTGAACGTATTGGCAAATGACTCGTTATTGCAAAAGCAATTTCTCATGTTGTCGGCGGATAGATACTACTGACCTAAATCTCTAATATCTTTGTTAATAACGAGGGAAAATGGTTATTAAGTTTTTTCAGCCAGATAACTAAAACTAATGCTTTTATAAGCATATTTTGTAACTAGAATTCATATAAAATTATATGCACGATACAAAAACAATGAGTTAATGTATTTAAATACGTTTTATTTGTATTATTTTAAGGTTTACAATTATAATGTAAAACTGCTGCTGTAGCTTCAGACTTAATCGCATCCATATTTATTTAAAAAAAAACTTGTTAGTGGATCTCTACAAACTCTTCATTATCAAAAGTGTTTGCCCATGACAAACACCTGTTTTAAACACTTGTTTTAAGCTGTGGGTTTGTCTGTCAGTCATTGTCATATTATATCTATGTAGTCGTGCACTTCCCCTTTTTGTACTAAGGGGAAGTGCACCCTGTCTCTTTGTGTTTGTTGTTTTTTATGTATATAAAAGTTACAACTTTTATATACATAAAAAATATGACAGTTTGACATATTTTCTATACAAAAGTCAATAGAATAGAATATTCTTTATTATGTATACCATAAATATTATAGAATATAAATGTGTGTGTGTGTGTCATTATAATTTCTCAGATATAAATTATACGGTTAACCAAACGTTATTACCACGAACACATGAACACAAAACCACCACTACGAAATAAAACTTTATTTCGTAGCAATAAGAGGTGGTTTTTAACCGCACCTCTGTGGCATCAATTTGACTTTGACAGCAGGGCTCCAATTCTGTATTATTCCCCGCGAAATCTTACCACATGCAAACCACGTGTCAATATCGTGTCTTATTTACGGCAGTGAATCGAAATGTCAACCGTACGGACCACATATATTTTGACAGTTCCAACCACGCCATTGTGTCATAGAGAATACGTTAATAAACTCAAACTCAAAATATTTATATCAAATAAACCAATTACAGGCACTTTTGAATTGTCAAGGTCGGTCAGTCAAAAAGATGAAGCTAGTTGCCCATTCCAAAGCGTGAAAATAGACTCGTAATTAACTAAGGAATTGACGTGGTTTCGAAGTCAAGAGTTTGAAGTAAGTGGCCATAGTGAATTAGGGCCAAGGTGCCGTGTTGGTACCACCGACGCGCGGTTACCTATACCTTATTAAACCATAGTAATATCAGAAATCATTCTTCAATAACATCCATTGAGTATGTTCATGAAGGCACCCTTTTTTCTTATTTTCTTCTGAGATCAGTCTCAGGACTATGAGCAGATTTGATGTTGGATTTGATAGTGCAGAATGGTTTCTGTAGCGAGATTTCCCTCTTTATATTTCATGGCAGCATGTCCTCGTTGGCATTGCAAGGTCCATTACAGCTAACCTTTTCTGCCACCTTTTATAATCGTCCACCTTTTACAAGGCTTTGTAAGAACTTTTGCCACTGGATTTGGCTGATTCTGAAGGCATCCTATGTAGTCCTGCCCAGGTTTTGGCATCCTAATGCACTGTGTTTTGGTTGTAGGTACTAATACTAGTTGTTTTATTGCTTGAATAGGTATAAGGTGAAAGAAATAATGAAGTGTCTTGTTACAACCTTTTTTATGCTGAAAAGATTTAAAAAAGTTTTTATAAAGCCTTAGTAGGCAATTATTCTCGAACTATTTGGTAGACAAGACAAGAGCTAGTGAGAAAATAATTAAAATAGTGTAGTTACCTACTTTATTATATTTAATTAACTCAAATTATGTCTAATTAAAAGCGCTTAATTTAACACTGTTTTTATTGTACCAAGTTTCTTTAATAGGTACCTACGTTACTAATAAAATATTAAATTTTGTAAAAGAAAAATTATGTACAGCTAAGTATAAACTTTAAATCAATATTTACTCACAGAGAACAATAGCCGTGTGAACTTCTCACCTCTTTTTTTTCTGTTGTATTTGTATTATTCGTACGTAAATAATATTATGGTCATGAATTCAAAATAGGCATAACCTAATCAGCACCTTTTGAACGTCAATTCAAGAAAGTTTCAGGAAACGATACATAATACTTCACCACTTCCTTGTATTTGGATTTCGTTCCACTAACTCTTTATCTTCCAGCACTGCAGAAGACTCACGATTACTAATATCCTCCTTCAACTAACTTGCGCCTGGTTTGTGAGGTTTTCAGTACCTACCCAATTTGCCACTAGCTATGCCAGCAGTTTTACCCGCCTAAGTCTCGATCCCGTGGAAATACCGGGATAAAAAGTATAATATGTCCTAATTCAGGTCATGGTCTCCTCATGTGCCACATTTCGTCCAAATCCGATTGATAATTATTTCAACTGTAATTCAGATTCGTCCTTTTTTTTGTGAATGATGTGCATGCCTATAAGTAACTTATTTACACAGAATCCCATCGTAAATCTCTGTACATGTCTTATTTGTAAATAAGTTGTTGGTGTGCCTATAAATAAATAAATAAAATAAAAAATCCGTTCAGCCGTTTTAGCACGAACGGCATGACAAACAAACTTATAAGAAATCAAATCTATTCTCTTTATAATATTAGTTAGTTTAGATTAATTCGATATAAGATAATACTTAGTTAAAGAGAGGAACTTTCTTTAAATGGAATAGAATAGAATACTCTTTATTGACGTGACAACGTCTTATAAATTGGTTTGCCGGGTGACACTTCAAGAAACTGCGTTACGCTCCGCTCACGTTATGCGCTCACAATGAGAGCGAGTGAGAGGCACGCGTCCCTTCCACTCGGGCATGGTTAGCCCGCCTAAGAGCGAGAGAGACAGACATAAAAAGTGAAAGGCACGCGTCCCTTCAAAGTCGTTGTCACGTAAAACTTTCGCCCGTATACCGACTTTACAGGCAACCAATTTTTGTGTACACCACATCAATTACAGAATTAAATGTAGACATAGGATGACACAATGGGCGGTCTTACCGCTATTACCTCCACGTTTATTATGCGCGCGCCAAAGTGTGGAATTCTCTGTGTTCCCACATTTAACCCGTCTGCCTGCGTCTGCATTCCCGAGTTCATACAACCCGAATCTCTTCAAGGCGAGAGTGAATAGGCTTCTTCTGGGCAAGCTCGTTCCACCGTAGATCTCATCCCTGCCTCTGGGCTGGATTGAGGTCAAGAGTGGAGCCCATTGTCAATAAAAAAAAAAAGCAAGAGTGAACAGGCATTTCCTGGGCACGTTCGTTCCATCATAGACCTCATCCATCGCTTTCCATCAGGCGTGATCGAGGTCAAGAACAGGCCAATTTAGCAAAAAATAAAAAAATGTATATATATTAACTTTGTTAAAAACAATTTATATTTTATTAAGAGTCTGAGGACCTCAGAAACCTAGCAATAAATATGCTAATATATAAGTTCGTTAACTACTATTCGTTGTTGCCAGCCAGTCTCTATTTCGCCGGTAGCCGCATACATTTGCTATTCATTACACCATTCGAGCGCTGTTTAAACTTGGGCAATTTAATTTTTATAAACGAAGACGGCAGGCTTTCGCAAGCAACCAGTTCGTTATTTCGGTTCGACCTTGCGACTATTATACGTCGGTATGATAAAACTTAGGTGTAAGGGCTCTTACGTCACAGCTTATCTCATATAGCGGGCCTAGCACGAACACTTGGAGTAATATAACGTAATATCATACCTGTAATCTCAGAACGGTTAGGTAGAAGTGTACAGACTATATTTCACTCACATTTTGCTAGTTATGATTAAGACTCGGGTAAAGGGGCAAGCCTACCTATTTTTTTTTTTTTATCAAAATATCTGTATATTCTATATCTATTGCTATTAAACGGACACAAATCTGAGACTCCAGGCTGCTTCTGAGAAATTCGTAATTGAAAAACGTAATAACACTTTTCCCGACCAGGTAATCGAACCCAGGATCTCGTGCTCTAGAGTTAGACCAACGCACGGAATAAATGTAACGGAAATTAGAACGATTTTCAAATAGTCGTTTCGCACAAAAAAAACGGGTTGCACTCCGGGAGTGCCAGCAGAAATGAGAACTTGACTATTAACGTTGTGCATTTTTGATATTTTGGATGCGGTCTACTCTCCCTCCGTCTTACGAATTTTCGATCAGGTCACGTGTCCTGACGCGAGTTTAACATTGTTTACCCATCACAACAAAAGTGCACAACGCCGCTAAAGAAGTTTTCACTTCAAAAAACAAATTACAAATTATATTATCAATGGATGTACTAATTGTGTGATATGAGCAACAAAATTTAAATGTATCAAAAGTCTTTCGAATTTTCCTACGTTTAGATAAATATCTCGCGTTCGTGGTCTAGGGTCTCGATTGTGAAAAATTAGCTAACTTGAAAGTCTTGAAACTGGAACAAACGTGTAGGTTTGATAAAGTTTGTTCAAGTTAGGTTCAGATTTAGATATACCTTTATATGCTGATGTAACATACGTTGTTAGTATTCATAACAGAATACTTTTACAGACGTCAAATAATACAATTTGAATTCTCTTCACATATTACTCATACTTCTATAACATCCTTTGAGTATGTTCATGTAGGTACTAAACCCAGTTTTCTATTCATTGAATATCAAGACGAAGGAAACAATGGAGTTGCTACAACCTTTTTTATGCTGTAAAGATTTAAAAGAGCTAAATATGTATATTATGACAGACTAGCTGCGCCCCGTGGTTTCACCCGCATAAGTTTCGATCCCGTGGGAATATTGGCATAAAAAGTATCCTATGTGTTAATCCTGGTTATATACTATCTGTATACCAAATGTCATCCAAATCCGTTAAATAGTTTTTGCGTGCAAGAGTAACAAACATCCATCCATCCATCCGTACAAACTTTCGCGTTTATAATATTAGGTGGATATGTAGCTCTTTGTTTATAGTAATTTAAATATTATGACCTCGACAGATTACCCACTAAAATTTTCGACTAGAACCATTTACATCATATATAAAACTGCATTACATAAGAATACGTTGTTATAAAAAAACCTAAAAGTCACTTCGAACTTACTCGAGTTGAATAATTAATCAGATAAGTAAGTAATAATAGTATTAGAAATGAATATCAAACTATTAAATTATAACGGCTGAATTAAAAGTGAACGGAGTAGAAGCCTATGGCACAGAAGTTTCTTATCTTTCACAAAAAATTAAATAAAAAATCTCTTTTTATTTTACGCTACGAGTTCATTGATAATTTCCGCGCGTAGAGTAAGGGCGCGTATAAATTGATTTTTTATATTATTTGACGATTTTTAGTCTCAAAAGTTTACTTCAAATATTAAGAGGGTGCACACAGGTCCACTAGCGCCACTCCTTTAAAAAAATATTATCTCGTGACTGAGAAGGAATTATGAAAATCTGTTCAATCAGCGACCTCGGTAAATGTGTCTAGAATTTTCTAATACCTTTTATAAAATTTCATATTGAGACACGAAGCAACAAAATTCGATCTAAAGAAAAGCGGCCACATTCCTATATGTCGTATTTAGTTGCTTCGTGTCTCAATATGAAACTTAATAAAAGGTATTAGAAAATTCTAGACACACTTACCGAGGTCGCTGATTGAGCAGATTTTCATAATTCCTTCTCAGTCACGAGATAATATTTTTTTTAAAGGAGTGGCGCTAGTGGACCGTTGTACAGGCTCTTAAGTAATTCTATTAATTAATTGGTTAATTTAATTTTAGCTTTTGGTAAAAAGAAAGAGGTTTCTGTACCATAGGCTTCTACTCCGATCACCATTTATACCCTGTCTGTTTTTTTGATGTCTATAAAATTTTATATCGAGTAAACTTTTGTAACACCATCGATACATGTTTCAAATGTTATCAGAATTTAATGAATCACAAGTTGGGTTAAGTACCTAAAAGCTGCCATAGGGTCTGCACTATAACTACGATATTAGTATTGTATAACAATCTATGTGCTAACCACGCAGAATCTATCGACATAGGTTAGACGATTTGTGAGGAAAGATTGGTCAAGATTAGAAGAGTAAACGTCTGCCAGTAATCGATGTGGTCATAGACTGTGTGACGGAATATAGCAGTTGTTACCAAGCTTGGCAGACCGATAGGCATTTGTTTAAGTGTACAGACGCCAGCACATGAGACTACCCGAAACTGTCAAATTTCCCCAATCAACCTTGAACCTAATGCTTTAGCGATAAAGTTGAAAATCTATTGAAGAAATTTGACAGATTGTAGTAGTGTCGTCGAGTGGCGAGCGTTCGTTCTTATTTTAACTGCTACTTGCAATTCTAAACCGTGCTTATCAGTGCGACCTTTTTATTCCTTTTAGTTTTTAGAGTTATTTAGGTTTATTTTTATAAGTCGTAGGCATGGAATTATTAAGTACTACGTACAGACGCCAGCAGGTCAAGCGACCCGAAACTGTCAAATTTTCCCAATCAACTTTGAACCTCAATGCTTTAGCGATAAAGTTGAAAATCTATTAAATAAATTTGACAGATTGTAGTAGCTTGATGTGCTGGCGTCTGTACCTACATAATAATTCCATGGTCGTAGGTATAGATTTTAATTTTAAAGTATAGGTAGTATATTTGATAGTGTACGTAGTGACCGTAGGTTATTTTATAATACTGTTAGGTAGGATTAGTCAGTCGTATAGATATTAGTTTTTAGGGATTTTGCTTATTTTTTGAGTTTAGTTATCATCAGAAATAGGTTTATTTAGGTAGGTAGGTATTTTATTTTCTGTTATTGAGTTTTTTTATTTTTTATTAGGTAGGTACTTAGGTAAGGATATCATATAGGTACCCTCTTAATCACCACTAATGAGACACAATTGGTTTTCTATTGTAATTAGCCACAAAAGGCCCGCGAGATAGATGGCATCCTGGGGAAGCACATACATTTTATCTTGTTAGCACGTTCCCGTGGGATAATTTCCGACATCCACGCGGGCGAAGCCGCGGGCAGAAGCTAGTTTGAAATAAATGCTTTGACTTTGACAAACCACTGAATGACAAAATATCGTTTTGTTTCTTTCAATCGTTTGAAGGTTACAAAGACAGACTCATTTTTAAACATGTTAGCCGGAAATGGATTTAGTGATTTGTAGTGCATGTTTTATCTACTTCCGCGTTACTGCAGTATAAACAAGTATATTATAATTTATAATGTATTTTATTATTTTCTTCTATAATCTAAGGTTATTGGTTAATTTTATTATGAATCAAATGAATGTTATGGCTAGCAATGTAATAATTTTAAAAAAATCGAATTGTTGTTGTACCTTTTAAACAGTTGATTGATCGTGATTATCTATTGCTACTAGCTTAGCCTTCCTCCTTATAAATTTGTCGTTACTGTGCCTTTTTTTTTTTGTTTTGGGTGGAAACTAGATGAGTTCAGTGTTCTCCTACCGACTACTCTGAGTAGAAATACTGAAATAAACTCAGAGGTCACAGTCTCATTTAAAGTCCAGACATAATCTCGCTTGTTTATGATGGAGTCAGGCACTTTGAAATTAAGTGTAGGAGGGAATTAGTATTCAAATAAATCTGATGAGAGGTTCATCCATTTCAAGCAAGCAAGAGTTGATATTATACGTAATCAAAAATTTCATTATTACGATCTAAAAGTTTATCCTCAAAAGATTCATCTCATCTCACTACTCAAGTAAGTGAAGTTAACAGGTGACTTCGAAGCCCATGGAAGGTGTTATTTTATTTCTCTTATTAAAAACCAGGTAAACCAATAATTATCAAAACGGTGAAGGAGGACATCGTGAGGAAACCGGCATTTCCTAGAACCAAAGATTCTTTGTGACATCCACCACCCCCACTGGGTTACCTGGTGGACTATGGGCTTACCTACTCCCTACTATCACAGAGAGGAAACCTGTGTCCTAATAGTGGGTACATTACAAGCTGATTAAGCTATGCTAAATAATTTTCGAGCCTCATGTCTTTGACCGGAGAGTGGTAATCGCGGTGAAGAGGCCAAAAAAGGCTTCTTTGTCGATTCTGGTCCAAAATTGAAACAAGCTCACTAGATAAAAGAAAATCTTCTATTGCAAAGAGTAATCCAGTTTTAACACTAAAAATCACTTTAACTTCCAAGTAGTAGTAGGTACTCACGTTATATAACTGAAATTGTTACACAAATACGGCTTTTGAAACTGTATGCTAAACCGATATTGGTCACATAATGACGTAAGGTGATTCTGTTGAAAATGTGCCAACGGCCGTGCCTTTGTGCATCGACCGGTCAAAGTCAAGAATGACGCCCAGGTTGTAGCAACATGGCGCCAACACCTTGTTCTTTGAGAAGGGATAATTTTTGCAATCTTTGGTGGCGACCATTCTTTTAGCGGTTTTTAATAAGCCCACGTTCAAAACACATGAAAACGCCATTTGGCTTCGTTTCCGTACGTCCTTTTCGGGTAACCACTGAAAATCAGCGCTGTGCTAAGGGGGTAGCACAGCATCATACTGAGTGGAAGCCTTCTTGTCAAAGTCATGACGTGCAGCGTCAAAGTCGACTATTTCTGTTTTGTGCTCGTGATTAAGTTATAAGTATAGATTCTATTTTGTTTTTATTTTTCTTTATTATTAGAGTTATGTAACTATTACTAACTACTATTAGAGTTAACTATTGTTAACTACTTTTTATATGCACGTGTTTCTGTGACAAATATGCCTATTTTACTTTCTTCTTTAATTTAATTTTCATTTTTCCATGATACTGAACGTACTAATATTATAAATGCAAAAGTAACTCTATAGCTATGGGTGTCTGTTACCTTTTTACGCCTAAACGGCTGAACGGATTTCAATGTATGGGAGACAGGTAGACCATGACCTGCACCCTAATTGCGTAACACACAATCAATTGGAATCGGTTTCATTTTGACAGTTCAACAACATTCATTGCGTTATTTAGACAAGAGTGTCAACATTTTTTATGACTGAGTACGAGTTTTTTGACTATGTGTATCTTGTCTTTTTTTTTTACTATTTTTTTTTTTTTTGTTGTTATTGTGCGTTTTGTTTGTGCAGAATAAAATATTTTTCTTTCTTTTCTTTTCTTTTTTCAGTAGACAAATTTTTCGAACTTATGAATCAATGGATTAGCAATTTGCTTCAAAATGATTCAGATTCCGATTGATCGTGTGTTACGCAATTAGGGTGTAGGTTTAGGAAATAGGATTTCCCCTGCCCGTATTTTCTTGTGGGATAATTAAATTCAAATTCAAATTCAAATTCAAATTCATTTATTGCTTGTCACAGGTGTATGGTCAGTTCTTATAATTATTTGTTATAATGTCTCTGTAACATACCCATGGGGTGTACAATGTTTAAAAATAATAATAATAATTAAAATAAAATAAAATTAAATACATCACTGGTCATAATTACATTAACTACAATATATACAAGTCATTTTCATTTAAAAATAAAATAAATTAAGCCGGCTACAATAATTATATGTCATTTTCAATTAATATAAAATACATGACTGGTTACAATATTATTCACATGTCAGTTTCAATTAAAATAAATTACGTCATGAACACTTTGTACTTTAATAGTCAAATTCGTTTTGGATTCATAATCTTAATTTATAGTCATACAGTAATTAGTCATAATAATACCATTAAACAGTCAATTTAGCTGTTTTATAATTACATTATATTATACATATTTAGTCAATAGCTCGGTCATTCAGAAATTCATTAATTGAATAGTAAGCTTTACTTAAAAGAAACTCTTTAAGCCTGACCTTGAAAATATTCAAGGACGGGATGTTTTTAACACAAATTGGGAGTCTGTTGTAAATTTTTATTCCCATCCCAAACACACTTGATTTATACTTTACAGTTCTGCATATAAAGCCTCTTAGTTTCGTTTTGTGTCTCGCACTTCTCAATGTTTCATAGCTACCTATATCACGTTTTACCATCATTGCTGCTTCGAATATATATAATGAAGGTAAGGTCAATATTTTCAATCTTTTGAATACTGGTCTGCATGAGTCAGTCTCTCTAAGGCCACATATACTTCTGAGACATTTTTTTTGAGCTTTAAGAGTGTACTCCCTGGTTGCTGAATTACCCCAGAAGAGGATGCCATATCTTAGTGTGGAGCCCACATATGCATGATAGACACTCAGCAAAGTACTCTCACTTGTAACTTTCCGTAACATATAGAGGGCATATGAAAACTGATTTAGTTTTTTGCAAACATGGTCAACTTGCGTTTTCCAGTTCAGTTCAGAGTCAATTTGAAAGCCAAGAAATTTTATAGTCTTAACTTCCTTCACCGTTTCACCCTTATAATGTATTTGAAGATTTTTTATTTTTTTATTTTTGTTTGCAAAGGACATATAGCATGTTTTATCAATGTTAACTTTTAGATTGTTTGCCCTTAACCAATTTATTATACTTTCGAGGGAGTTATTTATGTCCATTTCATAATTTTCTTGAAGTTCGTCAGTGAAAATAGCAGTACTATCGTCTGCAAATAATATCATATCATTATTTATCACTTTTGGGAGGTCATTGATATATATTATGAATAAAAGCGGGCCGACAATACTTCCTTGGGGCACTCCGTAATTAACAATTTTAGGCTCTGACTTAAACGTTTGTTCGTATTTTGTATCATCATGTATTCTAGATATTTGGGTTATTTGAAACCTGTTTTTTAAGTATGATCTAATCAGATTTAATGCATTTCCTCTGACTCCGTACTTTTCTAATTTATTTATGAGGATATTATGATCTACATGATCAAAGGCTTTTGACATATCCATAAATATTGCAGTTACTTGTTTTTTGTTGTCAAGTCCTGTCATAACTGTCTTTAAAAAATTTAAAAGCGCGTCGCTAGTCGATTTGCCTTTACGAAATCCAAATTGCTCTTTTGCGAATATGTTATTGGCTTCAAAATAATTATATATATTGTTATAAATAACTTTTTCAAATATTTTTGCAAAAACAGGTATTAAGGCTATAGGTCTATAAAATTTCATCTGTTCCTTATCCTCCTTTTTAAACAATGGATTTATTAAAGTTATTTTAAGTTTTGAGGGAAATATTCCCTGTTCCAGGGACAGGTTTATAATGGTGCTAAGTACTGGAGCTATAAGATGAGATATACGTTTAATAATTTTCGTATCTATATTGTCATAACCTGTACTATTAGTATTTTTAAGTCCTTTTATTATCTGGTCAATTTCATACGGATTTGTTGGTTTCATGAACATTGAATTGCAACTATTATATGTCATTGTTTTTAGGTAATCATCATTTCCCTTAGGCGTAGGTTTAATATCTTCGATAAAATAAGTGTTAAATGATTCAGCTATTTCTTGCGGCAATATTATTACTTTGTCATTTACTTTAATTTTCTTAATGTCTTCCTTAGGCGTCACAGTTTTATAATTATTTACGATTTGCCAAATTGCTTTTGCTTTGTTGGTAGCTGCATTTATAAAATAGTTATTTTGAGATTTCTGTGTTTTTTTAATTATGGTTCTTAGTCTTTTTGTATAGTCTTTAAAATATTTTTTATCCTGCGGACTTTTCGTTAACCTATATTTCCAGAGAAGTTGACGTTTTCGTTTTGAACACACTCTAATACCTTTGCTTAACCATTTGGGCTTCCGAAAAATAGGTATTTTAACATTTATGATAGGGAAACACAGATCGTAGAACAGTTTAAATAGGTCGAAGAAAGTATCATAAGCCTTTTCGGGATCACTATTTGTGTAGCATTCTGTAAAACTAAGACTTTCAATGCAGTTTATAAACTTTCTTATGTTATTCTCACAATAGTCTCGTTTAGATTTGTACCAGTGTGTAATGTGATAACTTTTCTTTATGGGGCATGTCATTAATTGTGCAGTATGATCAGACAGTGAAAGTTCTAGAACTTTAGATTTTGAGCCTTTAATATTATGTGCTATATTGTCGATGCAAGTCATGCTACCCAATCTAGTCGGTTCCTTTATTGTCAATTGTAAATTGTAGCTAGCTAGCAGTTGTTCAAACTGTCGGGATATATTATTATTATCTAACCTGTTAATATTAAAGTCTCCACAAATTATAACTTTTTTAGTTGTATAACTTATTCTGTTTAAAAGCTCTGCTAGTCTAGTAAAAAATAAGTCGAAGTAGTCCTTTCCACTTTTTGGTGGTCGATAAATACATAATATTACTATTTTGTGTTCTATGAGTTCAATACCACTGCATTCAAATATATTGCTAATACTTAGGCTTTTCGCTTCAGTAATGACCTTAAAATTATGACCCCATTTTATTAGAATGCAAGAGCCCCCATACCTTTTATTTCGTGAGAAAAAGTCTCCTAATATAAAATTAGGTAATTTAAGCACCTTAGTGTCTTCCATAGTCATATTATGCTCAGTAATACAAAGTACATCAACCGGGTTGCTGTTATCATTTGTGCTCAATGTGTACAAGTGGCCCGTAAGTTCTTCCAATTTAGTTAGTAGACCGTTTATGTTTTGATGAAGAATATTGATTTGTTTATATGCGAAAAAAATCGTTACTCGTTTGAGGTTTGTCATGTTCTATATTTAAATTGTCTTGGTCAGCTTGAGTTACAGTCTGAGTACTTTTGTCAATCGAAGTTAGATTTTTATTCATGTAGTCGAGTCTTTCTTTGCTATATCTGTCATAATTTTGTTTATAACCAGTTCTCAAAATTTCTTTAAGCAATAATTGTGATATGTGTAATGACAAAAAGCGATATTTAGGTACATATGAGCTAAAATTCATATCCACATAGGTTGTGTGAGTGAATTGAGAACAAATAAATTTTAATTTATAATTCAACTTACTTTCATTTAGATATGTGTTAAAGAGAACTTCAGAAACCAAAACATTAGTATTTGTCGTAGTAATTAAAAAGTTCATAAGACTAAATTTAATTTCTTCTGGGTTTTTATCATTTATGCCACCCAAAACAATCACGAAGTCGTTTTTATCCAATCGATTGATTTCTGTTTTTTCAGACCTTAAAACTTCTTGAAAGGATGCTCCTGGCTTCCAGAAACAACGGACTAAAAAACCGTCACCTAAAAGTTTTTGCAGAGTTCTCTGAATAAAGCGTCCTTGCTGATCGGCAATGATAATTATTTTCTTCTTGTTTGTTTCATTGTTTTGTGATTTTGATGGTAAATTTGGTTCCCTATTTAGTTTGAACGTTTGAATATGAATTTCGTTGTTGCATGTAGTTATATGTGCTTCAGTTTGTCTTTTATTTTTTCCATCTGTTATACTTGTATTTAGGGAAAAATGTGTTTCGGTGATTTTCTGTGAAGTTTCAGTTTCAGTTATGGTCTGGTTGATGTGGTTGTCAAAGGACGAATTTATTTGTATGACTGCTTTCTTGCTGCTTCCAGGTGCATTTGTATTTTCAATAATCTCTGCAGATGTGTTTTTACAGTCTCCTGCTTGTTCACTGTGTAATATTTTTGGTGTTGTTGTGATAGATTGCTTATTTTTTGTTTTAGGAGTTTCTTTATTCTGTTTAGTTTTCAGCTTTCGGCTAGAGAGAGGGGTTACATTTTTTGTTTCGGTAGTTTTTACTTCTTTGTATGCATTTACAATTTTAATATATTTTTGTACATCTGTCTTAAGACGAAAGTTTTCAGAATTTAAATTCTCTATTTCCTGATGGGCACTTTCTAACTCTTGGGATAATTGTTTCATTTTTTCCTGCAGATCAATAATCGTTTGACTGGTATTAAAAGAGGTATTTGGTAGACTCATCATTGTTGTGTCAAAAAGGGCCGAATTATCTGCAGTCACATCACACAATGAACTCGATCTGCATAATTTATTATTGCGGTAGGTTATGTTGTCCTCCATAATTATTTTCTTTCTTTGGCAACACTATTTTTTGTTCAACTATTCACTACCCTGAGTGATCGTAGTCACACTGTTTTTTTTTTTTTCCTATTTCGTCTATTCACCACTATAGTCTAGAATGGCGGTAGTTGTTCAATCAATTATTTTATAGGTCTGGTAACACTGCTTTTGGTTCGTCTATTCACCACTAGGATCTGTAATGGCGGTAGTTGTCACTATGATACGGTTGGTAGCACTGTATTGTAGTGCATCCACTCTCCGCTTGGAGCTAAGACTCGGTACAAAGTTCAATTTTAAGATTTATTTGTAAAAAACGGTTTTCCCTTTTTGACAAATTCACTCGAAATGATTTATATGGAACTTTAACTATAATATTGTTTATCATCAATGTTTGCGTCAATGGCACATTAATGTTATTATCACTGTTTATATTGTTTTTAGAGGTTTACTCACGTCACTTGATAAGTTCACAAAATTGTTTTTTATGTTCTAAATCACTTGTCACTAATTGTCACCAATACTGTCACTTAATTATAATCCTTATTCGTCACGGTTTCTTTGCTATTTATAACATTAAGACAAATATTTAAAATAAAATACGAAATTTAAATAGATGAGCAATGTAAACAGTGCCAGTGTTGCCAGCATTTTAAATTATCATAATTTCCAACATCCGCGTGGTTGAAAAGAAAGAAAAATGTGTTTTTTGGCATTAACAAAATGAATACACCTTAAAACTATAAAAACAGAAAACAAAGATTATAATGCTAAAAGGGCAGAAGAAGAGAGAAGGGAGGGGAGGAGGGGTGTTAAAGTGGCGGGTAAAGTTAGTAAATAACATATAGCTTTGTTCTGAAAAAATGGGCCAGAGTTATCTTTCTGATGCTGAATTCGTCCTTCGGCATTAAATCTTCAAAGAAAATTAATGGGAACACTATCAGAACGGTAAACTTTACTGAGAGTTTGAAGAAAACCTCATTTATTATTGCCCCTTTTACATGGGACTTACTTAAACTTAACTGGCGAAATGTGGGTGTACAGTCACGAGCACCAATATGTCAACACTTGGCAACTTTCAATTGCGATTTTTTCGTGAAATAACGAATGCAACGTTGAAATACGACACATTACTTAAACCTATGGGTTCAAAAATGCTATATTCGTAAGAACATAACATTTCATTCAAAAATAAAGGAGTAAATTCGCTTTTGAATAAAGCCGAGTGTATACATACTTTTACTCGTGACTGTACTGCAAGCTTCTTCCTAACCGTAAATAAAAAAAATTGACAATTCCTTATCTAATTGTTATGACAATGAGTCTGTTTGACTCTAAAAGTACAAAAAAAATCCTTTTCCTTCCTTTACATGCAAAACAAAGAACTCGACTTTTCAAATCACAAATGGTTTTATTTATTTTATTTTTCCTTGTCTTACAAACAATGAACAAAATTTATCAAACTCAGTCAAGTTCGTGAACGGTCCCTAATTTCAAACAAAAAAAAACTTATTTATTTTATTATTTATGTACACACAGTAAAATATGGATATGACATAGTTATAATATGAGTACAAAGGTACTGCTTCTTAAGAAATTTCTTCCAGCAGACCTGCGAAAGGTGAAGTAAAAAAGAAATGTAGACAATAAGTATTAGGTAGTTTGTGAGAACAAGAAGCGAAAAATATGAATGTGTGAAATCTAAAACAAAAATATTAAATATACCTACACATATAACGCAAAAAATAATATATTAAGTATACTTAAATAAATACATAACACAAAAACTTAAATAGTGTATTGTTGAAGTTTTTTTATACTTAACATGAAATGTCCAAACAAACCTCTTGAATGATTCGCTCCTAACATATGTACATCTTCAATAAACGTTCGTCACGAACATATTAAAAAGTACCTAATTATTTCAATGAAATACCATTTCAGTATTAATGAAGCATGTAGGTACCTACCTAAGTATGCGTGTTGAACGCTAATCGCCTGTTCAGGTCAATTGAGGGAAACTTGCTATATCCCTGATTACTAGCACACGGCTAATGTGTGTCCTTGTTCGGTTATAATTGTTATATTCAATCAATAAAGTGGAATTAATTGGTACTTTACTTAATTTAAACTCAAACTCAAATCTTTATTGCATTCCATATGTGTATAGATGGGGTGTGTGTGTGTGTGTGTGTGGTGTGTGTGTGTGTGTGTGTGTGTTATTTTAATGTGGATCTTAGTCCAATTCTGTTTTGCTGAAGCTTATCTTAATTTAGGTTATTTCCATCTTTTTCTATCTAATAAAGTAAGAAGGTTTACAAAATATAATTCATTATTAATATTTTTTGTTTGACTGTGTATTGGTAGACGTCCCGCAGTGACTGTAGTGTAGGAGAGATCAGCGGTGGCCCAGTGATAACGGAACCTATTTACGAGTTGTAGGCTGTGGGTTCGAACCCAGCCAGTAAATCATTCATTACCATTGCTCTCAAACTGTGAAGGAAAATATCGTGAGGAAATCGGCATGTCCTAGAAACAAAACTTCGAAGACATGTGACATCTACCAACCCACACTGGGTCCGCGTGGTAGATGAACGCCCACTCTCTCTCTCTCTAAGAGAGGAAGCCAGTGTCCAGAAGTGGGAGCATTAGAAAGGGACGGACATTATATTCGAGCTGTTAGTTTTGGTTGCCCTCAAATTCCATGCATTAAGTTGACAAATCAAATCCCATAGACTGAAAAACTAATTTGATATTTTAACTTACCTCTATCTGTCACCGTCCGTCCTTTTCTCGAGCTAACTGCTTGTAAGAGATGTCAATTATCTAATGTTATACGAGTACTAACAGGGAATTGCCGCCATTGTTGGGTTAATCTCGGACGGGAAAAGGGTTATCTAGAATCTGCGGTTTTTTATAAGATGCATTGGTTGTAAACATATTATTTACAATACGTGGTAAACAGTGTGTTTTGATCAGAGTTAAGTATACGTCTTTTAGTCTCTTATCACTTTGTAAAATCAGGCATATAAATTGTTCAGAAAATTTACTAGCAAATCAAACTGTCCATATATTCAAGTCAGTGTCATTCTTCCTTCCATGCATGGAAGGAGCAACCCAGCGCAAGGCACGTCACGATAGCAGCGGTAAGACCCCTCTTTGAGGAGTGGCTAGAGAGGCGTCACGGCGTTCTCACCTACCGCCTGACGCAGGTCCTCTACGGACACCGATGTTTCGGGAGGTTCCTGCACATTATCAGGCGGGAGGAGACGCCCTGGTGTCAGCACTGTCAGGATCGCCCAGAGGACACGGTGGAGCATACGGTGGAGGTCTGCCCCGCTTGGGCAGAGCACCGCCGTCTCCTCGTAGAGGCGATCGGCAGCGGCGGCGACCTCTCGCGTCCGGCCCTGGTTCAAGCCATGGTCCGGGGCGAGAGGGAGTGGGAGGCAGTCACCTCTTTCTGCGAAGCAGTCATGCTAGCGAAGGAGGTGGTGGGGTGGACGAGGGAGAGAACCTCACGCCTCAGCCGCCGCGGGAGACGCTCCGGGCGTCGGGAGCCGCGTGACGACTCCCAGCCACCGTAGGCGCGGGCCTGCGGGCGGAGAGTCAAAGTCAAAGTCAAATCATTTATTTCAAATAGGCACATAAAAGGCACTTTTGAACGCCAAAATTAAAATTAAATTGATTCTAGTCGCCCCTTCCAAAAGGTAGTTTTCGTATGGAGAAGAATGGGCAAGAAACTCCACCGTTACTCTTTTAAAATGTTTTACAATATTTTGCATACATTAATTAAATATAATAAATATAATAATAATAAATGTTGTTGTTGTTGTTGTAATGTTTTATAATAATTATTATATGTGAAGACGATGCACCTAAACATAAAATTACTATACCACAATAGGTTGAAGGTAGGAAGAATTAAAATGAATTAATGAAACCATGACATATAAATTGACTATGTGATAGGTACATGGTGCTCACATATTTACAAACATTCCAAAAGTAGACTATTTTCATAAATAAATAATAAGGAGTAATAAGTCCGGGTGACTTTAAGTAATTACAGAATGTAAATCAATGTCCTATGGAGCAGGACCAGCATGTTTCCATTATCTTGGATATAATCCTCTAATTTGTAATATCCTTGCTTACAAAGTGTAATTTTAATATAAGTTTTAAATTTTCTTTCATTTAATTGCAATATTTCACAAGGTATTTTGTTGTAACATTTAACACAGTACCCCATAAAAGATGTATGTACTTTAGATAATCTGAAAAAAAGGTTGATTTAATTTATCTTTATTTCTAGTATTAAAATTATGTCTATCACCTATTTTATTAAAAAGATGTTGATTTTTTCTTACATACATAATATTTTCATAAATGAATTGGCAAGGTACCGTCATAATATTAACCCTTTTAAATAGTTCCCTAAGAGATTCGCGGCGACGTAGATTGTAAATGGCTCTGACAGCTCTCTTTTGCAAAATAAAAATGGATTCAATGTCAGCAGCCCGACCCCACAGTAAAATGCCATATGACATAATACTGTGGAAGTATAACTAAAATAGACCAAACGCGCGGTTTCTTCATCTGTTAGCTGTCTTATCTCTTATCAGAGTACTGGGTAACTCACCGTCCGATCAGGACCAGGCCCTTGCTGGACGGCGCGTATGTGTTCCACGCGCGCCTCAAAGAGATGTCAGTATTAGTGACGGGGCCCGATAGAGCCGAAGCCTGCCAGGGTAGCGGGATCGTCCGAAAGGGTTACCGCTGCCCTGGAACATAAAGGGCTAAGGAAAGAACACGGGTGGGTTTTAGTCAGTAAGAGTCTGACACTCCCTTCCGTTCCACCCAGAGCGGGAGGGGTCATTTGATGATTTCCCATCCACAAAAAAAAAAAAAGTGTCTTTCTTCGACGGTTGTATAAAACGGCTATAACACGGCTATGACTTGCTTAAAAATATACATCTTTAAATGTGTGATAAATTATAACATGACCTACTTCTCCAAGACTACTTGATTGTTGAAACATTACTCTCTTGGGTCCTCATTCATTGGCCACAGTATGTTACGATTTCAAACATTTTTGTCTACTGGCCAAATAGTAACTTACCCATTTCTAAGCACAATTTTGCAACCTCACCAGTATTTTTCCTTAATCCAGCCATTAAATTGTAGCACCACGTAGTAAAACAATTACGAATTATGAGTATTAACGGCTATAAAATACCGAATGGCCGACACACATTGGATTGCATTGCTGTGCGCGCGCCGACCGGTCTCGGCTGCCGGCGCGAACGCATCGCGTGGCGAAATAAAGACTTACGATTCCGTTATTGAATTACTTTTCATGCTTCGTAGGTTTTCGTGTCTAGTTTACAATGTTTCTAGAACAAGTGAGGTAAAGTTTAGGAAAATGCGATTAGGTTTTCTACCTCCCGAACATATTTTTGAAGTAGAAATTTCTTTAGGCGCACTTTGCGCTCTTTCAGAACGTCAGTCAGAAGTTCCGTCGTAATAAAAGCCTATATAACATCAGCTATCTGTGAAAGTCCTGTTAAAATCGGTCCAGCCGTTTCAGAGATTAGCCGGAATAAACAGACAGACAAAACTTTTAAACATTTCTTTTGCTATAAGTAACAGTACTTATAGCAAAAGAAATGTTTAAAAGTTTACTAAATGCTATTTACTAAATGCATATGAAAGTATATACAGATATAGGTACTTTCATATGCATTTAGTAACTATCTGTTATTTTGACATTACAAACATACACGTTAGTTTTGTTTATTTGTATTGATTTAATAAACGTGAAGACGCTCTCATAATGAGGGTGGTTTTGTAAACAACGTTTCGAACTACCTGCGTCATTTACGAATCTCCAATAATATTATGATAATATCTTCTATCACCTTCTATCATGATGTGATCATGACAGCTTTGAAAACATCTTGGTCACGTTTTTAACACAAACGTGACAATCATGGACGTATTTGATAATTTTATCGAATTTATTATTTTTAATTATTCCTATAGGTTGATAAAACGCATATAAAATATTTTAACTAAATCTTTATGATCTCTTAGCGTAGACATTTATTGTTTTTGCATGTCACTTTAATTACATTGACACTATAAAACCGCTAAAATTGTGTATAATGGGACAGCGCGTTTTCTATACACGTGTACCTACCTATTTTTCTTTCCCACACAGTCAATTTCTTCCTTCTTTAACACTACCGATGCACTACCATAATCATAAACGGCCCATAATGTTCGTCCCACTGCTGGGACACACGCCACCTCTCTGTGGCCTCTAATCCACCACGCGGGCCCAGCCGGTCGATTCTGTAAAAATCTCAACGTGAAAACATATATGAAGTGATTTATCATTACACCTAATGCCAGGGATAGACACTATTGGCAGCTCACTTCAAGCTCATCTACGTTTTCACGGTGAGATTGTTGCAGAATAGCTCGGCAGAGCGGATTGGGGGATGTATTTGTATTTTTGTATTTTTTTTATAAAACGTTGCCCCACACTAGGAATTATTCCTGTATCGTGGGTGCGTTTACAAACATTTAAACTCACATACACAAACAGCCAGACCCGGAACAACTACCTGTAGGCAATACAAATATTTGTTCCGTGCGAGAATCGAACCCGCGACACGCAGGGCAGCAGTCGATCGCTCAGCCACTGCGCCAACCGTGTCGTCAACCGTGTCGTGTGTCGTGATGTCAACATGTCTTCAAATTTTTGGTTCTAGGACATGGCGGTTTCTTCATGATGTTTTTCTTTCACGCTTTAGTGCAAAGCGTTGTAAAAAGAACAGAAGTTTGTAGCAAAACTTTGGCTAAAGCCAAAGCCATTTACACGACTACAACGAGTGACTTGCACCGTCTAAACAGTGTTTAAACCGAGCAACTTTTAATGTTGTTACTGCAAGAAATGGTAATGTTCAGGCAATCGCACCGTGTACAGCTCAAGCCTATTCCCAGGAGTAGACGCGTAAATTATAGTCTGTGATCACAGATTAACGAGGTGGTTTTTTGATTCGAAATAAATCTGACTAGCCTTTTCCCAACTATGTTGGAGTCGACTTCCAGTCTAACCGGATGCAGCTGAATACAGTATTTTACATGGAGCGACTGCCTATCTGACCTCCACAACCCAGTAACTGGGTAACACGATACCCCTTGGTAAGACTGGTTGACAGACTTTCAGGCTTTTGACGACCCGTAACGGCTGTCAAAGATGAAGAACGAAAGATTGACAGCCAGGACCAACGGCTTAACACGTTGCGGGACGGTACTGACTTTTTGAAATTATGCGATATGACAGTAAAATTGTCCATACAAGTTCCGACCACTGCTTTATCCGTACCGCCCTAGAGCAATACTAAAGAATAATATACGATGACAGTACTTTCATAGCCGTATTGATGTGCTATGACAGTAAAAACGGGTTTCCTTGTTCCTCTACACAAAATTTCGCTGTAATGCCCGTACCTCAGTTCCGGCGGTGCCCGTACTGTCATTTTCAACACCGAGAAATCTACTGCTAATGCAGTGCGTCCCGCAACGTGTTAACGTGCTTTCCGAGGCACGGAGGGGTCTCGGTATCCACGGACCGACCGTAGCAAGCGTAGCTTAACCTCAGTCGATCTGTGCGGCTGTTATTACTTAGCCACGAACCCCTCTCTGGTTTGTTTGATTATTAAAACGAAATTTTTATGAATGTGTATAAGTGGATTCCTCATAAAAGAGCGCCTCTATGGCTCCATGCGAAATAAGTATCTTGTGAACAATGAGCTCCAAGATTCAGTAACATAACTTTGATAGTATTGGAACCAGACATAGCACCCGGCGCCGCTTGGAAACAATAGGTAAATTAGCAGCTTTGTTGCAGTAATGTAAGCGGGATCCCCTCACTAGGAATTTCTCCTGTATCGTGGGTGCGTTTACAAACATTTGAACTCACATACACAAACAGCCAGACCCGGAACAACTACTTGTAGGCCATACAAATATTTGTTCCGTGCGGGAATCGAACCCGCGACACGCAGCGCAGCAGTCAATCGCTTAACCACTGCGCCAACCGTGCCGTCAACAAGAAGAAGTCAACAAGAAATAAAAATATTTATTTTCCAGGTAATACAGTAAGCAGGTGCACAGGTTACATGAGTAGTTTAAAATACTACCTACACCTAGGTTACAATATAGTATTTGCTAGTGAGCCCTAAACTAGACAGTTAGTCTGTATCTTGGGGCTCGCTTTATTCACTGATATCATAAGCGTGCGTGTTAACAAAAAATATGTTTCAAGGCCGTAAGACATCGGTATACGAACGGATTAATACTCGTAATCGGAAATTATTACCTACTTCCACCAATACTTCTGACATCCCCACATAAAAAATGTTTGTTTATTGCTGGTTTTTAATTAAGTTATTATCATAGGTTTTTTTAATAAGCGGAATTGAATTCGATACGTTAACTATGAGTATGTATCTAGGAAGCTATATATGCCATGGTCTGATTATCATCACGCACAAGGTTATATTAGTTAATATTACTAATACTTATATGTATAATATTAATAATAAATAATATTAATGATAATAATAACATAACGAAACGAAAGAAAAAAGAATAATAACATAATTATTAAGTAACTTCTTCCCGCGACTATGTCCGCGTGAAATTTCTTGTTACCCCCTGACCCACTCCATCTCATCGCATCACCTGCCCTGCTATCACTCCGTTTACACTTAGCGTTTTTTCTGACTTTTTTTCTTTTTGCTCGGCTCCTGAGAGTCATAGCGTAATGTTAAATAACCTGTAACCTTCCTCAAGAATTGGGATATCAAATGCAAAAAGATTTTTTAAATCCGACTGGTAGATCCAGAGATTCCCCCCTACATCTGGGGGCACGGGAGTGCCCGCACCAAGACGAACCAAGCGAAGCGCAAGGGCACTACCTAGGGGCGAGAGGGAGTGGGAGGCAGTCACCTCCTTCTGCGAAGCAGTCATGCTAGCGGAGGAGGTGGCGAGGTGGACGAGGGAAAGGACCTCACGCCTCAGCCGCCGCAGGAGACGCTCCGGGCGTCGGGAGCCGCGTGACAGACTCCCGGCCACCGTAGGCGCGGGCCTGCGGGCGGTGAGTAATGGGGTAACTCACCGTCCGATCAGGACCAGGCCCGTGCCGGACGGCGCGTATGTGTTCCACGCGCGCGCGCGTATGTTTCTCAAAGATAGGGCCAAAGTCTGCCAGAGTAGCGGGATCGTCCGAAAGGGTTACCACTGCCTGGAACATAAAGGGCTAAGGAAGGAGCACGGGTGGGTTTTAGTCAGTAAGAGTCTGACACTCCCTTCCGCTCCACCCAGAGCGGGAGGGGTCATTTGACGATTTCCTATCCTGAAAAAAAAAAAAAGGCACTACCTACCTTTTCTCGAAGCGCTTCGTCGTATTTTTGAACCTTCTTAACTTGGGTGACACTGTAGCACTTAAAACTATTTATATTGCTGTGCCCTAGCAGGGTTCATGTATGAAACCCATATAAATTATACTTATAAGAACTTGTAATCTACATGAATGCAATAAATAATTAATCTGAATCTGAATCACGCCCTAACTCTACAAGGCCTAACTTCGCAAACTCTACACCTTAGTCAAAATATGTGGCTTGGCCATTTCGCTACGTTCACATGAGCGTAAGGTGAAAAACTCTCATACTGTTATACAATGGTTCTTGTAAATAACGAAACGGCCAAGCCATATATTTTGACTAAGGTGTAGAGTTTGCGAAGTTAGGCCTTGTAGAGTTAGGGCGTGTAGAGTTAGAAGCTTGGCTCTACATGAGCCACTTCACTTACAAACAAATAAACAAATCTTACCTCTTTATAATATTAGTATGGAAGTATAGATTATTTGTCTACTGAACAATATTAAATAACTAAAAAATATGAGTTACTTTTTTGACCCAGTTAAGAAACACTTCTCAAGTTTTAATGGAGACAGGGCGAGGAGTAAGGGGGTTAACAGGAAAAGCTGCTACAACTTGTTAAATGCAATCAGGGTTAATTGACACCTCGAGAATGATATGGGTTAATCAGGTTAACTTATTTTTAGCCTCTCTTGTCCCTCTTCAAGACGAAGACTTTCCATTAGGTTTCATTATTTACTTTTTGGGGCAAAACCCTGGCCGTTTGTGATGCCAAACTATTTTCGCTTTTAAAAACGGTTGTGTTAAAGTTTAATTTTACTTGTTACAGGTACGTGATGGCGCCTTGGACTGCACAACGAAGATATTATCCCAAAAAGATAACCCTGATAAAGAATACAAATAAGGACAAAATAAATAACCCACGAGTATTTCCTAGTGAAAAAAAAGTCATTTGAATATAAATAGTGTAGAGGTGTCCGGAAAATGAATGTAAACATGGATATTATGTAAATTATAATATTGCATAAATCAAATTTCGAGTCGTATAATCTTTGATTAATATTTGAGGCTCTGATTAAAAAATATGAAACTATGAATCATGTTAGTCTACTGGAAGTTGAATGATCTATAAAAATGCATGTGAAGTGAAATATTATACAATCAGCGGTTTTTATGTATTTTGAAATTGAGTTCTTTCGTAAGTTTTGTTTCAAAAGATTTTGTTCGCTATGATATTCATTGTAAGAAAGTAGACACCAGAAGGAAAAAAATATGTCAATCCTAGACAGAAGTTTTTTTTTTTATTTTGTGACAAAACCAGTTTTTCGAAATGTTTTGACAACATTGACTGTTACATTGTTTTGTAGCGAGTCTGTGCGCCATCATTGCTTTTTTTTTTGCTGTAGTCTGTCTGTTACTTGACAAATTCTGAGACTTATCTTTTGTACTTTTTTTTTAAATATAGTCGTATAAAGTCCACGAATTACGTCATAAAACAAAATGCCTGCGTAAAGAGCATTGCATGTTTAATGTGAGTTAGAAAAGTTGCAAAAAGTTTCATAATTTCTTGCAGTGGCACAAGTGGAACTATTTATGTGTAGTTTTTAACGCATAAAATATTTTTTATGACGCTGCAGTACTACATTTTTGACAGTTAATAGTTTAGAACTCAGCCTATCGCAGTCCACTGCTGGATATAGGCCTCTTGTTGTTGTTTATTATTATTGCACTTAATACTTATATGTTTATGTTTTGACGGCACGGTTGGCGCAGTGGTTAAGCGATTGACTGCTGCGCTTCGTGTCGCGGGTTCGATTCCCGCACGGAACAAATATTTGTATGACCTAAATGTATTTGTTCCGAGTCTGGGTGTTTTTCTATCTATAATATGTATGTATTTACAAAAAAATATATATATATAAGTAGTTTATCAGCCATCTTGTTACCATAACACAAGCATTAGGTTGCTTAGCTTGGGACTAGATGGCGCTGTGTGAAATGTCCAGCGATATTATGTACCATATTATCTAAATATCCATTGATTTTATCACATTTTATAAGGAGAACTAAAGCTAAATGGTCTAGAGGAGCTAAAAATATAAATCAAATACCTATATTATATAAAAACGTAGGGTTAATTTAATTAACACACAGTGTATATTTTAATATTATTAGATATAATGTAAGATTGCATAACGTTATGCAATAAGAACAAGCACATAATTATTATTTAGCTTGTAAAATAAGATAGGGTTAGCAAATTAAATACCGCATGTACGTAAAGGAAGTTGTCGGTCCATGTAAAATACTGGTATTCAGCTGCATCTGGTTTGACTGGAAGCTGACCCCACCATAATTGGGAAAAGGCTAGGCAGGCAGATTGATCGTATGAAAAGAAAGTTATACTTAAGTTTTAAAATAGGTAAGTATTTTTTGCGTGTGAATATTGTAATAATTTTAAGTTTTATATTCACTCTTATTTTATACACCTACCATAAGTTATAGTCATCAGTATATTCAAACAACAAGGTTTCGAATGGATTTCGGAAGGTATCGCACGGGAACGTGCAGACTTAGACGCACATCAAATTACTACAATCTGTCAAATTTCTATAATAGATTTTCAACTTTATCTCTAAAGTATTAGGTTCAAAGTTGATTGGGAATTTGTCACAGTTGCGGGTAGCTTGATTTGCTGGCGTCTGTATCACGTGACACTATAAGGGGTTTGGTCTAATTATGTTTTCTGTTTACATTGATGTCAATGGCGAGACAGTAGGCATGCCAGGCTCTATACATATAAAAATCTTCAAAACCCAATATATCCAAATCCGGCCAGCCGTTATTGCGCCAATCTGGAACATACATCCAGACAAACTGACAAAAATTCTAAAAACGATATTTCCAGCATCAGACTCGTTTACCTCGTAGTAACTATTTTTTTTCAAAAATTTTCAATTGACAGTTTTGACTTCGTCTCTATTTTTGTATATATCAATACCAGTTATTATTTTCCATATTGTATAAAATAAATTCTAAGCGTTGTGGAATATTTCAACTTATCTACGGGAAATACTGTACAAGTAAATTTAATATAATTTTTGGCATTTTACATTAGACGTACACGATTTTTGCATAAAATAAGTCAATACATATTTTCCTTATGTAAAGGTCATTCTTCTATTAAGGTAACTTAGTTCGTTGACATTTGCAGAAACCAATTGAAGCATAAACTTGCATTAAGATTAGGTATTTGAGAGATGAACCTAGCATTAAATATTTGATTTTTTAACTAGGATCTGCCTGCGACTTGGTCCACGTGAAATTTCTTGTTTTGACATAAATCTATGGCACTCAGCAATTCTGTACCTTAGTGAAAGAATTTTACGAATTGGATCAATAGTTCTGAACATTACCCCTTCTATACAAACTCACAGATTGTATATCCTGTGACACTCGGCAATTCTGTAGCTTCCCATTACTAAAAGAATTTTACGAATCGGATCAGTAGTTCTGAGAATTACCTCTTTATATAATATTAAATTATAGAATCTATTCTTTAATATTATAAAGAGGTACAAACTAAATATCATCATGACATGTATAGATGATATTTAGTTTTGTATTTTTTCTATTTTTATGTATCGAATCATAATCTAACGTACATTTTTTTTTGTATGCAATGTATTTGTATGTGTGTATGTATTTAAAGGTTTATCATAATACCTACCTTACTAGTTTTCTACGTATTATTATCGTCTACCAAAACTAAAAATACACAAACATGTTTTTCCAAATATTTTTCTTTATAAGTATTAGCCATTGGAAGCTTTAATAATATCATAAAGTAAATTAAACCCTAACCCTGTTATTTATATGGTTGTTATTTATAAATATTTTGTAATAAAATGTTTATGATAGTTTTGGTGTTTATTTTTAGAACCTAATCTGACACCTTTTTTGCTATCTTTATTTTATCGACAGTACCTACCCGTGGGGAATTCCGAATTAACGTGTTATTTCATAATTGTAATTACCTTCGTTTTCTTATAAACTGAGAGTCGGGCCGGTCAAATTCAAGGTAGCTCAGCGCGCTATGTAGCAGGCGATGCTCGGAGTTTCTTTGAAGGATAAAATCAGGAATGAAACTACATATGTATACGGAAATGAACCTGAGTTACCGATATAGTTTGCAGAGTAAGCAAGCTGAAGTGGCGGTGGGCTTGGCCATGTTTGCCGAAGGACGAGCCCTGAAGGGGAGACCGCGTATCGGCTAGCGCAGTGTGGGAGCCCGCAAGCTAGATTTCAAATGTCAAATTTATTTATTAATAATCATTTTGTATAACAATAGATTGGGCACTGGATGCAGAAGACGGATGACAGGGTGTTGCAGCGCAGTCTCCCAGGCAGATAACTGCGATAGGCCGAGTTGATTGACTGGCGTTTTTTTGCACGCTGATGTATTTGCATGAAAACAACGGTAAGTTGTTATCATGTAAAGTCAGGAAAATTTATTGTTTAACAATTTGACTACCAACTCAAATTGTCTAAATATTCAAATCACAACTGACAAATGTCTCAAAGGCACAGCAGATTGTCATACAGTCCGACCGTTGAAAGAATGCGTTCCTGATACCTACCATTGCGACAATTCTAGCAGCTAATAAAGATCAAATTCGCAAAACACGTATTCGTTTGTACAAAACTGACAGGTGTCAAGAAAGCATTCTCTCGTCGGCCGCACTCTAGTGTGTCAATTTCATAAAGAATATTTATTTCCCAGACCAACTTTTAGAAGTCCAGCCGGTAGGTTCTCTAAAAAATTCACAGGGAAAACTAATCAGATTTACGTTTCCAATTAATGTTATTTCAAGTTAAACAAATATCAATAAATTTGTTTAACTTGAAATAACATTAATTGTTATGATTTGTTAAGTACCTACTTAAGTATTCTGTTCAAAAATGTGTACATATTCGGTACAAAATTATCCAGGTATGAAAGAGCGGAGTCTCCTAATACAGGCTTTTTCTTAGCTTAAAAGGAGGCTCCAATCATCACCTTGTTGCTCTATTTTTGATTATGCAATAAAAGTTTTTTATTTTTTTTTATTATTTTATTTATCAACTTTATTTTAGTAGCAATTAAGTTGATTTCAGAGTGACTGGTACCATTTAAAAAGTCTTAAAATGTTTGAAGTTGTATCGTAAACTGAACTTTATTGTGTAGGGATTAAAGTTATTTTTCCAATAACTCATATTTGTTTACATGTTTGGCAAGTAAATCGCGAACGGTGATTAGATGTCAGTAGTGGCAATCCTTTGGCATAAGGTGGAATGACAGCTCACAACAAGCTCACTTCACCTAAGTTGTCACGATGAGATTTTGACAGAATTGGCCGGCTGGTTAGTTTCTATAATTAGTTATGCATTTTGACCTTTACCTTGGTACTTATAAAACATTTATTTAAAGCATGTTTCCGCTGCATTTGCGTTGTGACCTTCACGTGTCTCAGTCATATGATATTCCGGAAAGGTTTCAAGAAGGCATCTCGAGATTTCGATCTAATCTTAGTTCCTGTTTTCCAGTTCATCTAAGTTGCCTTGTGGTAATTTTCCGAACATGTAAATAAGTCTAAAATACATTTTGCTAGTTCGTAATTTGAGCCGGTTTGGTAACTTTTGTGCTAAATTATATACTAACTAGATTTTCAAATAAAGATGGTGTTGCTTTATTTTCATTTTAGTTTTCTATGTAATTTTCTATCAATTGCGCATTACGTTGGTATTGGATTAGGGTAAAAACTCATACTCATTCTTAGGCACATATTTTTAAATTAATCATAAATAGGTACCTTCATAATAATAAAATTTACGTCTTTAAATTTTTTATAAACACATTGACATTAATGAATTTTATTTATATACCTACAATGACATTTGCTTACTTTGTAAAGTATTTTTAGAGGCATGAGGAACAGGGTGTAAAGTTCATTCATCCTCCATATAGAAAAGGGAGGATCCTCCGACCAGACGGGTGTTGTGTCTGGCGGGGATTTGCCCAACGATTGATGTTGGGAAATCGTATCTATGCTAATTGCGCGGTAAACTCTGCTTGCGAGATGCAGGATTTGCGTGACGTCAGTATGACGCGTTGTTCGCATGTGGCGTTGTAGATACCGCTACATATTATATTATTTTAATTATTGTGAATGTGTAAACTATTGTGTGAATGTGATTTTTTTTCCCCGACCCAGCATGTCGCATCGCATCGCCTGTCCGTGCTATTACTTCGTTTTCGCTTTCGTTCTGACTTTTTTTTTATTTTTGCTCGGCTCTTCAGGGTGCTAGCGTGATGTTAAATGGCCTATAGCCCTCCTCAAGAATTGGCCTATCAAATACAAACAGTTTTTTTAAAAACCGAGTTGTAGTTTCAGAGATTCTCTAAAATCTGAAACTACCACTACTGCTACTACCGTTCAAACAAACATACAAACAAACAAACTCTTCAGCTTTATTAGATACTAGCTGCGCCCCGCGGTTTCACCCGCATGAGTTGCGATCCCGTGGGAATATCGGGATAAATCCTATGTGTTAATTCTGGTCATAACCTATGTATGCCAAATTTCATCCAAATCCGTTCTGTAGTTTTGGCGTGAAAGAGTAACAAACATCCATCCATCCATACAAACTTTCGCGTTTATAATATTAGTAGGATTAGTAAAGATAAATTCTCGCCTTGGTATGTTTTCTAAGTAATCAGAAAGTTCTAAGATCTAAGACGGATCCTATTTGGTTTTGAAACCGCCTTATTAAATGCACATCTTCTAAATCAACACACTTATTTTGATCTCAAGTATTCGCAAATTAATTTTACAGGCACCAATAAAGTTCACGTAAACAAAAATCTCAAAAAATCACAATATTATTATGAGCATAACCTTATCTTTGAAGATAAGGTATATTTGTATCGGTTTATTGTACCTGTCATAATTGACAGGAACAATAAACCGATACAAATATGTTTATTTATTTTATTATTTATGTATACACAGTAAAATACATAGGGATATGACAAAGTTAAAATATGAGTACAAAGGTACTGCTTATTTCTTAAGAAATTTCTTCCAGCAGACCTGCGAAAGGAGAAGTAAAAAAGAAATGTAGACAATAGTGTATGAGAACAAGAAGAGAAAAATATGAATGTGTGAAGTCTAAAACAAAAATATTTTAATATACCCATATAATGCAAAAAAAAAAACTTAAATTAATACAAAAAAATATATATATACTATATATAAAGTTTATTTGTTTCTTTTAACACGTTTTCAAAGGGCATTGAAATACTTTGTGTTTTTATCGTGTTCGTGTTATAAAAGAATTAAGTACGTTGAACTGAATTTGAGTAGTACACAAAAACATGTGCCAGATTCTTTACATTGTAATATTTATGAGATCAAGGCGTACTATTGTGTAAAAGTATCTTGAAAAACAAAACGCAACTTAGCCTATCGCAGTCTACTGCCGGACATACGCCTCTCCCAGGCTGCGCCACAACACCCTGTCCTCCGCCTTCCGCATCCAGTCTACCCCAGTCACCTTCTTTAGATCCTCCATCCATCTAGCTGGGGGGCGTCCCACATTACACTTGCCGATATGCGGTCTCCACTCCAGGAATCGTTTGCTCCACCAGCTATCGGTCCTTCGACAGACATGGCCAGCCCAATGCCACTTCAGTTTGTTTATTCTTCAAGCTATGTTGGTAACTCTGGTTCTTTTCCAGATAATTTCATTCCTGATTTTATCCTTCAAAGAGACTCCGAGCATAGCTCGCTGAGCAACCTTGAATTTGAGGAACAGCCCGACCGTCCGTGTCCACGTTTCGGCTCTGAAAAAGAACACAAAAAAAATAACAAGTTGGGGCAAACATGCATCACATCCACGCAAAACGGCAGAATTTTGACCCACAAATGTCTTCGGATGGTTATAATATATTATGGTAATTGAGAAGCAACTGTAACTATATCTGTTATGTACAGTCAGCAACAAAAGTCAATTAACACTGTTACTTTTACAAATCATCTAAATTGATACAAAATGATGCGATACATTGGTTTTCTCTATTTCATGTAATAGCAAAGAGTTAATTACTCTTAAATATTCTATTACTACCACTAAAGTGTTAACCGACTTATGTTGCTGACCGTACTAACAAGTCTTCAATTTATAATCAGCTACTAAAGTTCTACTGTAATACAAAAGAAACTCTTCTCATACAAAGAGAAACGAGATTTAATATCTGTCTCTTCTCTCTCTCTCTCTCTCTCTCTCTCTCTCTCTCTCACTTAGAGTTAGTGGTTTCAGCGAGGAATTGCATAACACACTATCAGCAGGCTTCCATTTTGACAGATCAGCAACATTAATTGAGTTATTTACGTTGTTGAGCAGACAATTTTTTCGAACATATGAAGCAATGGGTTAGCAATATCCTTCAAAATGACGGAAACGGAATTAGTGTGGGCATCATAAGTATTTCAGGATTTTCCATCACCTTCTGTCACCGATGTTTATTAGGTAAAAAGTATCTACCTCAATCAACCAACGCAGCCTATCGCAGTCCACTGCTGGACATAGGCCTCTCTCAGGCTGCACCACAACCCCCTGTCCTCCTGCCTTCCGCATCCAGCCAGTCCCGGCCACCAAAATCAAAATCAAATCAAATGTCATTTATTCAAATTAGGCTGAGAATCAGCACTTTTCGAACGTCAAAATTACAAAAGACAGTCCCCCAAAAACTTCCGCCCTTCACCACTTTCTAGTGCTGTCGCTGGGAAGAAGAAGTGGCGCAACAAACTCCCCAGCAGCACAGCTGTCTGTTCAGTTAGAAAATACTTGATTGAAGTAAACACCGTCAAAGTAAACACCGACAAAGTATCTACCTAATAATTATTTCTCTTAAGTTGTAAAAGTGCCATTGATAAGAGCCACATTCGGAAAGACCAACTCATGCACAAGAAAGGCTCCTCCCTCAATAAATTGCATACATCAGAAAGTAAAACGGTGCATTTAAAATTTTAAACATTCACAGGTTAGTGACCACCCTGAACGTAATTTACTAAGATACGTTGCACCTTATATTTAACCCATCAAAGGCCAATGATCCTTCAAAGGTCTCGTGATCATTAACATTTGGGGCACAATAATTAACAACCTTAAATTCTCATCACCATGACACTTTAGGACGTTTCTATCTTGAAAATAACCCTTTAACGACTGTATCACGTTTGCTTATTGCATGCGGACAAATTCAGACTCAGCAGTGCGATTCTGTAACCATCTCACGGTGAAAACTTAGGTGAAGTGAGCGTGGAGTGAGCTGTCATCCAAATAATGCTAGGGATTGACACTGCTGACCACTCACATCAAGCTCACTTCACTTGGGTTTTCACGGTGATATGGTGACAGAATCGCACTGCATCTATCAAAAAATTGTGTTTTCATCCACCATGATACCATCTATCAACTCAGCTTATCGCAGTCCACTGCTGAACAAAGGCCTCTCTCATGCTGCGACACCCTGTCCTCCGCCTTCCGCATCCAGTTTGTCCCAGCCACCTTCTTTAGGTCGTCGGTCCATCTAGCTTAGGGGCGTCCCACACTACGTTTGCTGGTACGTGGTCTCCACTCCAGGACTAGTCTGCTCCACTGGCCATCGGTCTTTCGACAAACATGATACCAACTGCCTTATTCAACTCTGATCTTCAATATATGTAGATAAGGCAACCGCTTGGTTGGGCGGCGAGCAATGGGCAGCTCGCCGCCCGGTAAGGACCAGGCCCGGGTCGATGGCGCGTTGTGTTCCACGTGCGCCTCAAAGAGATGTCAGCAGGAACTGACGGGGTCCACTAGGGCCGATTCCGCCGGGGCTGCGGGTTGTTCGAAAGAGATACCGTGGCCTCTGGCAGCACAGGCAACTGAAGGAACACGGGTGGGTTTTAGTCAGTAAAAGTCTGACACGCCCTTCCGCTCAGCCCAGAGCGGGAGAGGTCATTTGATGATTTACCAGCCAAAAAAAAAAGGCAACCGCTTGGTTATAGAATAATGTATACTGTACTTGATTAATAACAAATTAAAAAAAAACGCTTTTCGTGATCATCCAAATACAAAAACTTCACTTGAGATTTCTTCAGAAATAACCTATGCTGGGACCAAAGAGATTTAAGATATATCAAGTAAATAATGTAATGTCTTTGGCTGGGACTATATGACACGTTTATGTGTCTACTATAGTCCTTTCATAGTTATTTTACCTCTGACTTTATATCACTGTCGAAATCACAGTGATGTTTATTTTCGTCACAATAAGGTTGGTATTGCGATGCTGCCACTGACAAGGCGATCAAAATAACATTAAGCTTTATTCTTGTTACAATAAGGTTGTTGTTGGGTTGCTACTATCACAGGTAAAATATCTGACTGTAGGTAGAGTGCTACAACGTTTGGCACCTGAATGACATTGACACGCGTGACATTGTCACTGAAATCGTATAGAAATGGCGGCGTTAGTTCCGATTTTGGCCACGCTCCAAAAAATCCGTATACCATTGTATACGGATAGGAAGATGTTACCTACTTTATGTTAAAAAAAAAACTTTATATCATTTTAACGACAGCTGGCGGAACGATGAGGTTGTAAATTTTCCGTGTGAAAAATAAAATAGGTCTTGTCATAAAAATTATAATGATATTACTGTTATCTCCATGCTCAAACAGTGTGATTATAATACTGCGTCTGCGTCGTTAAAATCTCCGCAGTATTTTGTCTTAATACCTACCTACTTGATATAATTAAACTTTGTATCAAAACATGCTAATAAATCATGACATTACAATGATTATTATTATTGAATAGCCCTTTTATGACCAATTCTGTAGGAAACCATATCTAAGAGCATTCAACATTTGTTTATAGCATGCGACTTGCATTCGAAATATACTCGTCGAGACCCAACATGGTTAAGAATTCCGGCCGGCACATCAAAGCACATTGTGTCATAAAAATAAAATAAGCTTTATCACAGCAATTAAAATATTTAACAATATTCCAAAAAGAATAAGGGAACTCCTTCTTAAATACTTCAAATCCAAACTACATATTAAATGGCTTATTGGTAATTGTTTTTATAGTATGAAAGAATACATTGATAAAAAAGTAACAGTTATATATGGTTACTAATTATTGTATAAACAAGGCTTCATTAATAGCTTCCACCTGCGGCTTCGCGTGGCATGTTCCCTACCAAACTTTATCAAAATCAGTCCAGTCGTTTTGAAGATTAGCCGGAACAAGCGGACAAATAATATGAAAAAAACATACATTTCATTTTATCCTGTTACCAAAAGAGGAATCTAAAATGCAAAGATATATTCGACAAATTAAAAATAATAAAACAAAATTCAATTTCCTACTACTAATTAAACGATACATTTAGTCTTAGTTTTTAAATGAAGAAAAGAAAGAAAGAAAATGCATTTATTTGTGGCAAACATGACGCATAAAAAAGAACATAAACACACAAAAAAAAAAATAACAAGTTGGGGTAAACATGCGTCACATTCACGCAAAACGGCCTTCGCTCAGCATAATGCTAAGACCCTATACAAGACAGAGCCCCAGCGCTGGTTTTCAGCGGCAGCCGGCGTTGACGTGATGACGTTAACCAGTACTGCGTGCAACTATACATAAATAAATAAAATCAACAATCAAAACAAGACAACATGCTACGATAATTAGCGGTAAAAGGTCCTACCGGTAAAATGTCAAGGCTGGTCAAGGTAAAGTTACGAAATGATAATATTATTGCACGAGGTGTTACCTAACTTGTCGCTATATCGCAATGGACAGGCCGAACTTACTTCACTACGAGTTACGAGATGAGAGGAAAAGATGAAATATACAGCGTTATAGGTACTAGAAAATACGAAACTTGGTTTAACTGAAATCGTGAATACTTACTAAAGTTAATTATACGTAGGTAGGTACGCGCTACGAATAAAAATCTTCATCTACCTAGCCTTGTCCCAACTATCTCGGGGTTGGCTTCCAGTCTAACCAGATGCAGCTGAGTACCAATATTTTACATGGAGCGACTGCCTATCTGACCTCCACAAACCACTTACTAGGTACACACGATAGCCCTTGGTAAAACTGATTGTCAGACTTTTGGGCTTCTGACTACCTGTAAAGACTGTTAAAGACCTATGAATTATAGGCGGGACCAACAACAGCTTAATATGCTTACCGAGGGACTCCTCGTCCTGATGGTCCCCATCCACGGACCAACCGTGGCAAGCGTAACTTAACCTGATTGATCGACCCCTACGGCTGTTATTACTTAGCTACAAGCCCCTTCAAATTAAACGAAATAAGTCAGACATACATACCTATTTTTTTTTTTTTGAGGATGGGAAATCATCATATGACTCCTCCCGCTCTGGGTGGAGCAGAAGGGAGAGTCAGACTTTTACTAACTAAAACCCACCCGTGTTCCTTCCTTAGCCCTTTATGTTCCAAGGCAGCGGTAAATCCTTTCGGATGGTCCCGCTACCCTGGCAGGCTTCGGCCCTATGGGGCCCCGTCTCTTTTGCTGACATCTCTTTGAGGCGCGCGTGGAACACGTACACGCCGTCCGGCACGGGCCTAGTCCTGATCGGACGGAGAGCTACCCATTACTCTCCGCCCGCAGGCCCGCGCCTACGGTAGCCGGGAGTCGTCACGCGGCTCCCGACGCCCGGAGCGTCTCCCGCGGCGGCTGAGGCGTGAGGTGCGCAAAGTGCGTTCCCTCGCCCACCCCGCCACCTCCTTCGCTAGCATGACTGCTTCGCAGAAGGAGGTGACTGCCTCCCACTCCCTCTCACCCCGGACCATGGCTTGAACCAGGGCCGGACGCGAGAGGTCGCCGCCGCTGCCAATCGCCTCTACGAGGACACGGCGGTGCTCTGCCCAAGCAGGGCAGACCTCCACCATATGCTCCACCGTGTCCTCTGGGCGATCCTGACAGTGGTGACACCCGGGACATACATACCTATTTGATTACAAATTGACAGTCGTGAATAACATAACATTACGCCCTTTTCTCCACAGGCAGAGGTGTACATAGTAGGTACACCCATATTCCGCCAGTTATTTTTAAGTCACACTCTACCCGACCTGGGAGTCGAACCCAGGACCATAAGGTCCAGGTTCTGGTCCTGGCCCCTCTGAGCATAAGCTCAGGGGGGCAATTCTCGTAATTCTAAGAATGTTCACAGTCTGAGGGGCAATTCTCGTAATTTTAAGATCGTTCACAGTCTGATCTAAGTCTCAATCTGTCAAAAAATACTTCTAATTTCCCTACATTTTGACAAGATTTTGACATTTGTCTATCGCCGAGATGAGACTGCGACTAAACTATGAACGTTTTCTTAATGTAATCAATAAACCCAAAATTACTACACAACATTGTGTACTGGTGTAGGATTATCCTACTAATATTATAAACGTGAAAGTTAGTATGGATGCAATGGATGGATGGATGTTTGTTACTCTTTCACGCAAAAACTACTCAACGGATTTGGAAACATTTGGCCCACAGATGGTATAAAACCAGGATTAACATATAGGATACTTTTTATCCCGATATTCCCACGGGATCGAAACTTATGCGGGTGAAACTGCGGGGCGTAGCTAGTCTTTGTTATATTCGCAAGATCCGCTTCACAGGGTTGAGCTATGCTGGCACGCAGTAGCCTCGAATTAGTAGCCAAAACAACGAATGGCGTCACAAAAATAAAAAATATATACCTAACCAAAAAAAACAAAATAAAAAGAACTCGTTTCAAAGTCCACTCGAATTTTGGATGACGAACATACCTACTTTTCTTTTAATACTATTTTTCTTGCAGATATTCTTATTAATGCCCTTGGGAGAAACGGCGAGAATGAAATATCGATATTAATCCTACTATCCTACTGCCTACTTAATATTACAAATGCGAAAGTTTGTGAGGATGGATGGATGGATGTTTGTTACTCTTTCACGCAAATACTACTGAACGGATTTTGTTGAAACTTTACAGTAATATAGCTTATGCATTAGAATAACACATAGGATACATTTTATCCCGATATTTCTACGGGGTAGACACTTATGCGGGTGAAACCGCGGGGCGCTGCTAGTAGCTAAATAAACAAACTTAAAAAAGCTAAGAATGTTAGCATTTACTTTTGCCTGTGACCCAGGCAATTCGTATCAATAACGAACTTCATGACAAAATGTGTTCACGTTTCACGTGGCATGTGAGTGAATTCACTAGGACAGTTTTTGTAGTTTATTTTATGTTATAGTATATATTTTATATTTGGTATAGTTAGCAGATTATTGTGTTCAGCATTCTGTACATAAGGTATTGAGTTAAAGTTCCTATTACTTTTTAGATTATTAGTTTTAGTTCTTTATAAGTATTATACTTAATTAAATTGCAAATAATAAGTTAGAATTGATTAATAATAAATAAATAAATAAAAGTCACACAAGGTATGTGTGACGTTTATAAGTATAATCATCACTGTCACTCACTACATAAATATTATAGAACAAAGTCCCTCCCGCGGGTCTGTGTGAACGCGATAAACTAAAAAATAACCGAAAGGATTTTCATAAGTTTTTCACCTATCAGGTGCCGCGGAGACATTGGATGAAAGGAGATGTTTCAAAATGTATGGAGCCCCGGCCAGGCCTTTGTACACCATACCAAAAACCGGGGAAACATAATTAAAACAGTTTTCAATAATCCAATTACCAGAAATTGGCTTTGTTTAGTAGTAAAGCACAAGAATGTACACTTGAAATTGCAACACACAACAAAAACCCGTCATGGCAGTAAGCTGTCATGTTGATTGGTTATTGACGTTTGATATGTTAATTTCTGTCATATTACATTGTCAAAGAGAATCACTACGTTACCGTGCTTTTAGTCTGACAAGATGTGACTGTTCACGATTTATGATCAATGGTCGATCTATGGTATACTGTCATTGTTTTTTAACCACAGAGTACCTAAATTGGCGAGACGCCATATAGAAAGTCGATAAAAATAATTGATAAATATCAAATGATTACAAGAAAAATATGCACTTATGCAATTTATCTGTATTTTTCCCGAATTCCAGGGATCTTTTGGGCCTGTTTTGAAACATATCCTTTGGCACACAGATAGTTAACCTGGTTTAACACATAGGGTACTTTAAATCCCGATAGTACGTTCCCGTGGGATATTTTCCGACATACACGCAGGCGAAGGCGCGGGTAAAACCTTCTTACCTATTGCTTTGTTTATACAGATACGCTCATGTTTGCCCTTGGGGTTGGCGTGGGTAAATAAGGAAAACATTTTTTAAGTGCATAGACCGATTTGAAAGCTGTCTTTCAATCATTTTTCTCGGGTTTTCCCCGTTTACAGCTATAGCAGAAGGTGACAACTCTAAAGTTATTCAGTCCCTACGAGGAATTTTAAAAAGTTGAACAAACAACTAACTGATACTTTATTAAACCAGTTTGTTTTAATAGTAAAGTAGCATTCAAACATAAAATATGTTGGTAGACGGATACCTTCAAGGTCATGGTCAGATTCTTAGTAATTGAAAAGTCCAACGAACCGAGATGTAATTATCGAGTAATTATTAATCAATTAGATTTATTGACGTAATACGTCGCAAACTTACCGATCTGATAAAAATATACCGGTGTCCACCAATTGTACAATTTGAAAGTCAGATAGTCATAAGGTCGTCGGTCCGTCTAGCTGGGGGGCGTCCCACACTACTCTTGTCGATACGCATTCTCCACTCGAGGACTCGTCTGCTCCACCAGCTATCGACAAACATGTCCAGCCCACTGCTACTTCAACATGCTTACTCTGTAAGCATGCTTGCTCTTAAAATGGTGGCTGAGTCAGACTGGAAGCAGAAGGCGAAGGTAAGGGTGTTGTATCGTAGCCGAGGATATGTCCAGCAGTAGACTGCGATAGCCTGAGTTGATTGTTTTGGTTGATAGACATACAGCCAAAATCTACAACGCGATTTAATAAGTCGCCGTTAAGTCTCTCTAAGTTATTTGTCGTTTGAGCATACGGCTGTGTCTCGTACAGTAAAAACGAAAGAACGAACATTGATCACCAAGTTTGCTTTCTGCGTTTTAGCAATATCAGACTCACCATTACCTGCCTAGCCTTTTCCCAGCTTTTTTGAGTCTCTTTTTTTAGTCTTCCAGTCTAACCGGATGCAGCAGTATTTTACATTAAGCGTCTGCTTATCTGACCTCCACAACCAAGTAGTAGTAAGTTCATGTCGTATTAATATTAATACGACACGTACGTACGTTACGTTTATTTTTTATTTTCGTTTTTTTTGTCTATTTTTTTGTCGTGTCGTTTTATTTATTCGTTCGTTAATTAATTAATTGCTGTTACTGGTGTATAACCGTTGTAATTAATAATAGTAAATAAATCAGATTACCGGTTTAGCCAAGGGTCGACCTTGGTTATCACCCTTGGTTAAATTGTCACTGTATGATGTCAGACTTTCGTCGATCCAGATAGTTACGACCAACTGCAACGGCTTAGCGTGCTTTCCGAAGCACGGAGAGTTCTCGGTACGGTCACCTGATCACGGGCTGACCTCGGCAAGCGACCCCTGCGGCGGTTAATACTTCCAGGAACCGAAATCCTCTGTATGACTTCTGCTAAGTTAGAGTTCAGAGGTAAGAAACAACTGATTTATAGTGAACTCACTGTTGATTCTACTAAAGAACGCGATAGTCACCGCGATAAGCCTTCGTTTCCTACGCAGGAAATGGAAATGCAAATGTTATTTGCACGTGTTTTTGCATGTGTCAGGTAGCCACAGGTGTGTATTCTCAAGGTTTTTATAATAGGTAGGTACTTAATTAATTATACTAAATACCATTGATTGACGGAGGAGAGTTTTGAGTATGAATGTCGATGGCTATAAGAGTAGGGGAAGACCAAAGAAACGATGGATGGAATGTGTGAATGTTGATATGGTTAGAAAGGGGGTGACTACCGAGATGACGACTAATAGAGAAGTATGGAAGAAAAAGACATGTTGCGCCGACCCCAAATAAATTGGGATAAGGGCAGAAGAATGATGAATGACTAAATACCATTGATTAACTTTTTCAGGTAGTTATAGAACTTATGATGGAACGTCGATCATTATGATTTACACTTCGATACCTACACCTATACGCCACTGGGCCACCACTGGGCAACGGTCCCGACTTATGAGTTGTAGGTCGTGGGTTCGAACCCAGGCAGGTGGTTTACATTGTGTAAATAAATAAATAAATATCCCTGGACATTTCACACAGCGCCATCTAGTCCCAAGCTAAGCAACCTAATGCTTGTGTTATGCTAACAAGATGGCTGATAAACTACTTATATACATTTTTTTTTTTTGTAAATACATACATATTATAGATAGAAAAACACAAAGACTCGTAACAAATACATGTAGGTCATACAAATATTTGTTCCGTGCGGGACTCGAACCCGCGACACGCAGCGCAGCAGTCAATCGCTTAACCACTGCGCCAACCGTGCCGTCGACGTCGTAAATAATTTCATCACCACTGCTCTCATAACGGTGAAGGAAAAAATCGTAAGGAAATCTTCTTAAACCAAAAATTCGAAGACATGTGACATCTACCAACCCGCACTGGACCCGGGTGGTAGATTACCTATAGCCCACTACCTCTTGAAGAGAGGAGGCCTGTGTCCCAGCAGTGGGAACATTATAGGCTGATCATGCTATTTTTGAATAATACAGCAGATTTTATTAAGATACAAACACACCAGGATTTAATGACACTGTATCAAGGCCAGGCATTTTTAGAGCTGCATTTGAATAATTTCCAAATTAGGTATAGACACATTTTTCCTTATCACGAGTGTATTTCATGCTTAAACATTCGTTTCGCTTTGGATATAAATAAAACAAAGCCCCGGAAAAGAGGTTATGTTACCATAGACAAGAATAAGGATTACCACAAAGCATTAATGGCAAGGGCTATCAAAGGAACGCCACGTTGCCACCTAACCTTATTCCTATAAGCTGACGTGAAATGGTTTTCCTTTTGATACGGTTTCGGATGCCCAAAGGAAAATCCTAGGGCTTTGTGTATCTTTTTAGTCTTTGTTAGGTAATAAATGTTTGGATTAGTTATAACACATGTTAGGTAATATTAGTCTTGTAAGTAAATGGAACGATATTGTTAAGTAAATATTGTATTGAACTGACAAGGCTGGCGTTTGGTTACATATTCAAATTAATAATAATATTTAAAGTCTGGTTGTACAGACGCCAGCACATCAAGCTACTACAATGTGTCAAATTTCTTTAATAGATTTTCAACTTTATCGCTGAAACATTAAGGTTCAATGTTGATTGGAAAATTTTGACAGTTTCGGGTAGCTTGACCTGCTGGCGTCCGTACATTACTGGCTGGCTGGAAGAGAAGCTCCAGCCCGTGCAATTACTTCGTTTTTGCTTAGCGTTTTTTCTGACTTTTTTTAATTATTGCTCAGCTCCTTTAAAAAAACTTTTTGCAAAATAATTACCTACCCAATTCAAAAAAATAGGCTAAAAAAGGCTATAGGTTATTTAACATCACGCAAGGGTCTTAGCTTGATGTTAAATAACCTATAGCCTTTTTCAAGAATTGGGCTATTTTTTTTAATTGGGCGAAAAGTTTTTTTTTTGAATCCGACAGGTACAGAAGCTAGCAGGTCAAGCTACCCGAAACTGTCCAATTTTCCCAATTAACCTTGAACTTTAATGCTTCAGCGATAAAGAAAATCTATTAAAGAAAGGACATCCACCACATTGTATGGCGTTTGGGCTTGAACATGAACATAAAAATATTGCACTATTATTAATTTTATTGAGTGGTTTACAGTACAAGGAAAACATATATATAAGAAGTTTTGTATCAAGTTGGTTAAATAATACAAAAAAAAACTTCAATACTACACCTCATTTATGTTCTAATTAACCAAGCCAGTTCAGCTAAAGAGTGTGCCAAAGATCGAAAAAAAAAGTCGGCACGGTTGGCGCAGTGGTTAAGCGATTGACTGCTGCGCTGCGTGTCGCGGGTTTGATTCCCGCACGGAACAAATATTTGTATGAACTACAAGTAGTTGTTCCGGGTCTGGCTGTTTGTGTATGTGAGTTTAAATGTTTGTAAACGCACCCACAATACAGGAGAAATTCCTAGTGTGGGGCAATGTCTAAAAAAAAAGAAACAGACAGATACCTAACATAGATGAGAGAACCTACATACATTTTTTTATATTCCACAATGGGCTTGTACTCTATCTTACACCCACAGTTTGACTGCGAGAGATCTCTGCTAGAGATAAGCTTAACTTCGTAAACTCCGCCCCTAAGATACCCACTGACCATCGTCCTTATAAAAATGTATTTTTTATTTATGTGCAATAAAGATTTTAAAACAATGATCGTCCAGAACCTTTAACTAGTGCTGGATTTTTAGCAAACTCAAATATTCAAATATGTAAGTACATAATCATCTCAGAAGTTGGAACTTACCACTTGCGGTGCGATCCATTGCAGTATAACTCTCTGCACTTTCACAAGATTAACAATGTGTCTTCTCCTTCCTGTGAGTGATTTCAGTACCACAATTTATACAATGTATAGATTCACTAGACAAAATCGGAAAGTCCATGTTCACGCGCAAGTCTTTATGTATAGCGGGTTCATTATACGGAGAAAGGTTAACGTTTGAAGCGGGTACTGAGTCCGAGAGTGAGCCGGGTCGTCGGATAGAAAATCATCACAAGTCGTCAAAAATAGCTAAAGTCGAAATAATATTCACAATACGATACGAAAAAGAGCGGCAAACGCAAAGCGAATGACATTGACAATTTGAAAATCGAGCGCCAATCGGGTCTGGGTCAGTGTTGCCAGTTCTCTGCACTGTCAATCGAACACTCGATTTGAAATCGATTTCATCGAACTGTGCTGTTTTGTTTCTCGGCACGGGCTTTTTTTTTTTTTATTTATTGACAATGGGCTCACTCTTGACCTCAATCCAGCCCAGAGGCAGGGATGAGATCTACGGTGGAGCGAGCTTGCCCAGAAGAAGCCTATGGCTTGCGGACAACGACAACGAGCAATGGGTAGCTCGCCGCCCGGCTGACCAGTAACTGTCCGGACCGAGCCCAAGTTGTCGACGGCGCGTAGTGTACCACGCGCGCCTCAAAGAGATGTCAGCAAAACCGTAGGAGCCCAGCAGGGCCGATGTTCACTAGGGCCGCGGGGGATTTCTGAAAAGGAAACCCGTGGCTCTAGAACGCAAGGGGCAACTGAATGCAGAATGACACATGTGTGGTTTTAGTCAGTAAAAGTCTGACACGCCCTCCCGCTTCATCCTAGAGCGGGAGAAATAAATGGATGATTTTACAAACTCAAAAAAAAAAGTTCAACGTAAACTATATATTTTTATTTATGTAAGGTTAAGATGATGATCGTAATGCTGATGATGAACGCTCCAACAGCCAGAGCAAAGCTTGGTCTTCCAGGAAAACATTTTAATGTTTCGAAGCTCTCGAATCGAAATATAAAAAATATCGATATTATTTTTTCTGTGATTTTATTCTTTAGGCAACCCTAAATCAACGCGCCCCGCACGCCGCGCCGCAACTGTCACCATACAGAATATACAAATCAATTAAAAATCTTTTTTATTCGTTTTTAATATTATTTATTTTGACACTCCCGAATAGGGACCAATGTTCAGTAAATATTTTTACTCAATTATTTATGAATTCCTTTTTTCCCAATACGGGTGTTCACGGTTAGGCCCATTTTGGTTGATGTTCTTTGACAGATTGTAGTAGCTTGATGCGCTGGCGTCTGTACTGCTAGAGATTAGCGTGTTCTAACTTACAAACAAACAAAACAACTCTTCAGTTAAATTATTAGCATAGGTTTTATATTTATAATATTTGAAGGTTGCAAGTATTTAGTTACCGATATCTACGAGTATATCTATACTATACAGTGTGTAACAGAAGGGGGGTATCAACCCTGAAGGAGGTGAATGTGCTCATGAAACTCAACAACTTTCCCCAAAGAACATAGGTCGAAATATGAAAAAAAAATTTGGCCCTCCCATAGTAAATCAATCAACTGGTAGTCAGTTTTGTAAGGGAGGGCCAATTTTTTTTTCATATTTCGACCTATGTTCTTTGGGGAAAGTTGTTGAGTTTCATGAGCACATTCACCTCCTTCAGGGTTGATACCCCCCTTCCGTTACACGCTGTAGTTATGAATTAAAGTTGCTTGTGTCTGTCTGTGTGACTGCGTTGTTCGTCTAAACTACGTAACGGTTATTATTGCGGTGAGGATGTGTACTTTTATATTAAACTAAATAAAATACACTTAATTAAGAAAACAAGATGTTTTGTCATGCCGTAAAAACCCTGCGAAGTCCTACCTATGCACAAAATTCGTGGTTTAGGCCAAAGTTACGGGACTTCACTACTCCGTTGATCCAATGGGCACATAAGATTAGTTTGGGGCCCGCATCTTCGTTCACGGACTTAGAGAGTAAACCCCCCTGGTGCGGGTTTTTATGCAGCTTTATTTTAAATTAAAAAAAAAAAACAGCTCTTGGGTAAAATTGGTTAAGTACTAAAACCAAAAAAACAAGTAGAACAAAGAACATAAAGTCTGCCCTTGCCATACCTATAGGAACACGAATAGGAACTTCGACTTTATACCAATTAAAGTAGAAATGATTCATACATACTGAGTTGTTTTTTTTTAAATACAAGGACTTATTTCAAGTTGATTAATTTTCAATTTAAACACGGAACACTAAAAAGTCCCACAAGGATTTCCCAATCTTTATTTTTAACATGAGAATAATAAATATCGGTTTTCCACGATAATCGGAATCAGAATCAGATCTAACATGAGTCAACAAAACGTGGAATTTATTAATAGGTAAATTTGAATGTCAACCGGCGGTAAATATATGGAAATAAGGTTTCTTTTCCTAGGAAACAAGCTCGGTCATCTTTTTCGCATTTAAAAAAAAAAACAGCTTTTTCCTGCGACTTCTTTCGCGTGAAAGTCGTAAGATACACAATGCCTATACTAAAATAACAGCCACATTTTTATACAACTCCTCGTCGCTATTACTTCGTTGTCACTAAGGCTCAAGTGTCTTCCCCATAACTTATAGTGAATAAGAAAGACGTTATTGGACGATTTCTTAATTATATAGTTACTTAGCAGTTTAAGTTATATTTAAATTACTTATTAGCTAATAGGCTAGATTGTAATGTAAATAAAGTGTCAGCAATTGTGATACTTTATAAAAGGAAAAAAAAAAAAAAAAAAAAAAACTAAGGCTCAATTTACACTGCACTACCGCGGAACGGAGTGGAAGCGAGTTTTGGTAGCGAAATTATGCAAAATGAACTTTATGTCAATTGTCTAACGCACAAACTAGATACGAGCTTATTACTTTCATTCCCGAGAATGCGCGATAATTCTCCAGAAGATTCGCTATCTGTGCATAAATGTGTGTATCTAATTTGTGCGTTACCCTTTTGACATAAAGTTCATTATGCTTTGTACAAAAAAAAGCGCTTCCACTCCGTTCCACGGCAGTGTAAATTGAGCCTTAGCGTTCTTTCTGGCTTTTTTTTATTTTTGGTCCTGGCGTGATGTTAAATATCCTTCCTCAAAAATAGGGCTATCAAATGCAACTTTTCAAATCCGACTGATAGTTCCAGAGATTAGGGCGTTCAAACAAACAAACTTTTCAGCTTTATTATGATACTAGCTGCGCCTCGCGGTTTCACCCGCGTACGTTTCGATCCCGTGGGAATATCCGGATAAAAAGTATCCTATATGTAAAAAGTATCCTGATAAAAAGTATCCTGGTTATAAACCAAATCTGTTCAGTAGTTTTTGCGTGAAAGAGCAACAAACATGCATCCATCCATCCATCCATCCACCCATCCGTCCAACTTTCACGTTTATAATATTAGTAGGACATGTCCACATAAACTCCGAATAAGTTCCGTACGTCTGTTTCTGGCATGAACAATTAAAAATGTTCCTTCATATTTTGAGGCTTTTATTTTTCTTCGCATTAATAATTGTACCTACCACCCTTTTCATTTGTTTAATATTTTAGACAGGGCTGATTTCTCCATCGCCAGATAACTTTATTCGAGGAATAATTTTGAAATGTTGACAGTAATTTCATACAAAAACTGTCAAACGTCAATTTTATTCCTCGAATAAAGTTGCGATGGAGAAATCAGCCCTTCTCTTGAAACGGGTCAATACATAAGCGCCAGCATTTTATGAAACTATTTGGTGTCGTGTTGTTTCTGTGACTAGCTTTTTTGACATTTATTTTTTAAATGTCGCAACATCATGCTGAGATAGGAGGCTTTTGGCCTCGTATAGGACTTTCAGTAACATTTTTATTTTTGTTACTTTTTGTTACATAATTTGGTTTTATATTTTTGACTGTGTTTAGTTTAGTTTGTGATGTTCCTGTACTAGTCGCAATAAATACTTTTTTTTTCTTTTATCCGCAGGTTCGCTTGCGTTGAGGTCGGGAGTTATCCCATGGCGATGATGTACTGCCGGGATAAACAGTATAGTATGTCCTAACTCAGGTCATGTTCTACCTGTATTTTTTTAATATAAAACCTTGCCCCACACTAGAAATTACTCCTGTATCGTGGGTGCGTCGACAAACATTTAAACTCACATACAGAAACAGCCAGACCCGGAAAACTTACCTGTAGGCAATACAAATATTTGTTCCGTGCGGGAATTGAACCCGCGACACGCAGCGCAGCAGTCGATCGCTCAGCCATTGCGCCAACCGTGTCGTCCGTGTTGTGTGCCGACAGACAAAATTACTTTCGCATTTATATTATTCGTTTGGAAGATTTTACCAAGAGCTTCAGTCTTATAAAATAAAATAAAAACCTTTATAAAGTATTCCTTAATTAAATAAAAAAAGTTCTTAATAAAGTACTAAGTCATCATTCTCCTGCCCTTACCACAATTTATTTGTGTTCGGCGCAACATGTCTTTTTCTTCCATACTTCTCTATTAGTCGTCATCTCTATTAATGGCCATATTTACTGATTTCCCCTTGCGAAAGCCTTTCTATTCTGTTCCAAATATTTTTGGAAAAATGGGGATCCTTCCTTTTGGGGGTCGGTCCTTGGGGATGGATGAATGGGGATGGGAATGGGGATGGGGGTGTTTATCTAGTGGGTGGTGGGGGGTAGATTGCATGAAATATACATCTGAGTAATTTTTCTTTCTTCTGAAATGCTTCTTTCTAAATTCGTTATGTTCTTAAACATATTTTCTAACAAAGCTTACAAATCTAACGTTGTAACGTTAGCTTGCGTTTGTTCATTTTTGGAGTAAGTTTCTCATTCATTTTCTTGATTGTTGGATTGTTGGGATTGTTGTATCACTATTTACGTTGCCTATGCAACTTATTAGAAAAAACCTTATTAGCTTATTTAGAAATGATAAATTATTTTATTTCTGTAAGTTGGCTTGTACAGACGCCACCACATCAAGCTACTACAATCTGTCAAATTTCTATAATAGGTTTTCAACTTTATCGCTAAATTATTAAGGTTCAAGGTTGATTGAGAAAATTTGGCAGTTTCGGGTAGCTTGACCTGCTGGCGTCTGTACAAACCCTTTTACACGTCAATCATATTTTAAAAAGTAGATGAGGTCACTGTTTCCTATCAAACTACTCTGAGAAGAAAGGCCGAAACAAACTCCGAAGTCACTGTGACTTCGGAGTTTGTTTCGGCCTTTCTTCTCTTAATTTGGAGTCCGGACATAATCTTGGTCAAATCACGTGAAGACCATGTAGATAGTCCTAAACTTTTCATTCATAAAACACTTTAAGGCCCATCAGCTTTATAAATAATGTTATAACAGGAAAGGCTATGCAATGCAAAGACAACCTGAGTCAGGTGCCAGAATATTTGTCCAGCCTTCAAATATTTGTGCCAAGTCTGGAGGTTTTAAATTCTTAGAAGTCATTTTAATGTGACATTGAACAATTGTATGTCATCTGAGTCGTCACGATTTGTGTGTCTGAGAACAAGGTTCGTCATCTTACCTTTAAGGCAAATCTTGGAAAGTGAAACACAAATTAATCTAAGCGTCTTTCCGCGGTATACTCAATGCCATTTTACTTAAAGACGTTAGTAAACATACACATGCCTTATTATTAACGCGGAGTAAAATTATTCCAAACTTATCCTTGAAAAATTTTCAAGTAAACCGATACTAAAACAAGCTTCAGAATCAGACCAAACAAATAATTTTAGGAATGACAGTCAAAACAAAACCCGACCCTCAAATGATAAAATCAAAACAAAAATGAATTCTATTTTTCTTACTCCCACAACACCTATAAAGGTAGACAGAGAAATAAAGCAGCTGAAAAATACCCATAGAGCGTAGGCAACGACGGTGTCTGCACCAAAGTCATAAAATATGTGTCTCCGGATATTTCAGCTCATTTATGCTACATAATTAACTTATTTTCAAACGGAATATACCCAGAAAAAATTAAAACGTACATTGTCATTCCGCTACACAAAAAAGAAGACAAACGAAAAATTGGGAACTATAGACCCATAGCACTGATCCCCATCTTTTCAAAAATATTTGAAACACAGAATAGAAAGGCTTTGGCAAGGGGAAATCAGTAAATGTGGCCATTAATAGAGATGACGACTAATAGAGAAGTATGGAAGAAAAAGACATGTTGCGCCGACCACAAATAAATTGTGGTAAGGGCAGGAGAATGATGACTTAGTACTTTATTAAGAACTTTTTTTATTTAATTAAGGAATACTTTATAAAGGTTTTTATTTTATTTTATAAGACTGAAGCTCTTGGTAAAATCTTCCAAACGAATAATATAAATGCGAAAGTAATTTTGTCTGTCGGCACACAACACGGACGACACGGTTGGCGCAATGGCTGAGCGATCGACTGCTGCGCTGCGTGTCGCGGGTTCAATTCCCGCACGGAACAAATATTTGTATTGCCATATTTTGCCACGCTGCCGCTGCTTCACAGTACAAATTAGAAAGCGAGCTTTCTCCAATTTCGTCGGGGATCCGCATTCGTTTTATCAATAGAGGAGTTATACCATCGCAGTACGTCTTTGTCCTTTAAGAGCGGCTGGATGCACACACAGACTCAGTTCAATGAACACTGCATTACTGCTTTGTATATTCGTCTTAAGATACTGGCAATGCGAGATACTGAAGTCTTTGAAGATATTTGCATCATATAGCGTGTACAGGGTACTGTCAAAGACACAAAGGTAGGTATTAGCAAATCGTTAACATTACTATCTACATTTATATCCGATTTCTGCTATATTTCGAAAACGGGTCAGTTTTCCGTCGCAACGCTGTTATTGCAACTACCTGTTTTGGTACTAGTAATAAACAAAATTTGTAAGTTTGTAATAGCATAATTTTTAAATACTTTGCTATGATGAAAGTTAAATAAATAGTAAAATAAAAAATAAAAATTGTTTATTCTCAGACAACTTACAGTCCATAGAAAAGGTTAGTCACATAAATCTTATAAACTATGTTAGTACAATTAAAATAACAGTGGGAATAAAATTGGAAACACTATACAATATACATACGTATTTCTTCACTAACCTGCACCTGTCACATGCAGGTCAGTGAAGCGACGCATGACCGCCGAGTCCATTCTATCAGCTATCATTTTCAGGATGCTGTTACGGCTCCCCCTCATACTGTGCACCACAGACATGGTTTTCCTACGCATAATTGCATAGAAATCATCTATGTGCGCATCTGCAAACATGCCTGAAGCACTACAGTACCGCGGAAGCCGCACCAGAGTCCTGAAAATGTTATTATATTGGACGCGGAGTGCATTATATGCCCGCTTCTTGAAACTGAACCATAGACCACCCGTGTAAAATTTTGCTTAAAATCATTCAGAGCTTGTGAAGTCCCAAAAGTGCTACTAATCAAAGTAGCACTTTTAATATCGTGTCCAGCAAGTCCGATTATAGGCCATCTATACATGTTACAAATTAAGGTCAATTTTCATGTCTGTCTGTGTGACTGCGTTGTTCTTTTAAAATACGCAACGGATTTTGATGCGGTTTTCCACATCATTTAGTGAATTTATTCCGGAAGGTTTATGTGTATAATAAATGTATTATACACATAAACCTTCCGGAATAAATTGCCATCTATATAACTTTTTTATTATATGTAAATTCAAAATCCATTGATTTTGAACCCCCATAGAACCCCACCACCCCATACCAGACAATGTAAAAATCACAAAACGATACTTTATTTATGCGGTGGATCGCATGGTACGGCCGCTGCTGGTTACGGCCAGCTAGTGATGTGTCTGTGCAGATCCACTAACGTAGCCTATCAACAACAATGTCGATTAATACACATTGTTGTGTGACAATCATTGTTGTCGATAATTTTACAATTAGCAACCGTTTTAACCCAGTTGCAAGACCTAAAAAGATTACGTTTAAATCCGGTTGGAAGACCCTTGAGACGATGTAATATAATGTTATTTTTTTTTTATTTTCAATTTTTTTTTTGCTGTTTTTTATATTTTTATAATATAACATTTTCTAGACATATCGTTTTTTATTTATTTTATTTTCAGAACCCCAAATTTTTTTTAGTTCAATAATCAATGGGAGATGATAACTTTCCGATTTAGTCAATCACTAGCGTTTATGTAAAATAAATGGCTTTTGCACAGCACAACGATAGCGACAGATGTTTTTGTGTGAGTAAGTTATACGGCGCATGGTAAATGCACGCTGTGTTTGATGAGTTAAGGTTTATAATTGATTGTGTAGTACGTTCTGATTTATGAACTGCAAGTGTGCGCGTGACTTTGTATCTATTGCTTTTACTGAACTACATGTGTAGTAGTGGCGCAGTGGTTGGATCGACGTAACGACATTGAGTTCTGATACATTTTCAACAACCGGGGCATATCTCCTTCTTTCCTATATATATGGTCTACCCCCATGGGAAAAGGCGTGATTTTATTTATGTATTTACTAGCTGCGCCCCGCGGTTTCACCCGCATAAGTTTCGATCCCGTGGGAATATCGGGATAAAAAGTATCCTATATGTTATAAACCATCCGTGTGCCAAATTTCATTCAAATCCGTTCAGTAGTTTTTACGTGAAAGAGTAACAACAAACATCCATCCATCCAGCCATACAAACTTTCACGTTTATAATATTAAGTAGGGGTAGGATAGTAGGACAGGATTACCTCGCTAGTAATGTATATTCATTTAGCTAAGAACATAAGATATGTGATAAATTCTTCCTCAAACGGCGGCTTGGACGTGATTCAACGTGCTCGACCTCATTAATCTCTCGCTACCGTAATTTAGGCCATGTTGAGGTAGTTTGTTTGGGACCAATATAGTGGATATCGATCACCGTAAAGCCAAGCACACATTAAAGGCGCGTCGGGCCGCAGCGCATCGCATTTCAGTACAAAAATGTGCTACAAAAATGTCCTTGCCACCCAATATCATTTGTTTTTTACCTTCTATACTAGCTAGGGACTTGCGGCTAAGTAATAACAGCCGCACGGGTCAATCGACCAGGTTAAGCTTCGCTTGCCGCGGTTAGTCCGTGGATGGATGACCATCTTTACATATCGAGACCCCTCCGTGCCTCGGAAAGCACGTTAAGCCGTTGGTCCCGGCTGTCATTCGTGGATCTTTGACAGTCGTCACACATCCAGATACTTAAATACTGGTCATTTAAAAAAAAAAACATGACAAATTATGATGAACTGAACCTATTTTGCGCAGCCGTGGCAAGCGTAATCTATGGTTATTTCTTTTAATGTTGAAGCTTAGCTATTTTTAATCGTAAACAATTTTTTTTCTTTGTTCTATTCGAAAGTGTTAATTTTTTACCAAAAAAAAAACCACACAAATGTTTCTTAGTCATGCGATGTCTTCCGGATGTTTTGACAATTATAAAATTAATACCCAGTCTAATTGGGTCAATCGATTCATCATCATCAAGATCATTATGCCAAACTCGAAAGACAACAACATCCTATTTAGTACTCAAAGCAAAGATTGTTAATGATGATTGCTCGGTTTACTATTTGGGAAAACAGATAATGAAGTCATTCAGGATCCAGCATTAATTAGAATACGATGATCAAAATATAAGGTGGGACGCCGTCAGGCTAGTTGGAGCGAAGTTCTTCGCAGGAAGTCTGGTAGCAGCTGGATTAGAGTTGCCGAAAATCGAGTTGAATGGCGTGCAATAATAATAATAATATCCCTGGACATTTCACACAGCGCCATCTAGTCCCAAGCTAAGCAACCTAAGCTTGTGTTATGGTAACAAGATGGCTGATAAACTACTTATATACATTTTTTTTTGTAAATACATACATATTATAGATAGAAAAACACCCAGACTCAGAACAAATACATGTAAGACTTACAAATATTTATTCTGTGCGGGAATCGAACCCGCGATACGCAGCGCAAGCAGTCCGATCGCTCAGCCACTGCGCTAACCGTGTTATCAAAATAGGAGAGGCCTATGTCCAGCAGTGGACTGCTGTAAGCTGATGATGATGATGACCAAAATATTATTCCATATCTATGTGTACAAAATCCCTTGTCGTGCAATGGAACGATATCAAGCTCACAGTGGCATCAGTAATCTACAAATTTACGAATTGTATTACGACCCGCACTTTGCTTTGTACTGGTATAAATGGCGACATGCCAAAACATCCGAAAAGTATCTATATTCGGAGATTTGTGTGCTATATCTAAGTTAAATATCAATTTATTGTCACATAAACCTTCCGAAATAAAGCTCTAAATCATGGGTTCCCAACTAGAGAGGCGCGCCGCCCTTGGTGGGAGTAGAGTACCATCAGGGGGGCGTGGCGGATCCAAAAATAAACTATTATACATTTTCTGTTCTGTAAAGGTTAAGGCTAGATTCCGAAAGCCTAAAGTTTCATAATATTTAGGTGCTGTAAATTAGGTGCTCTAAATATTTCATAATATTTAGTGCTGTAAATTGAGCTTAAGCTTTTATGAATAAGTCGATTAAATATGTTTTCCTATTTCTGTAAGCCCGGACAAAAGAAAACCTAACATTTCTGAGGCCTGCAAATATTTTCGAGTTCTCTCGCTCGCTCTTGCATTCTACATTCTCTTAATACTTCAGCTTTTCTTCATAAGTAGACAAAGTAACTCCTATTTTTGTTCGAATGGTGACAATGACAATCTAACCTATTCAAAGCGGTGCAAAATTATTCCAGCATGCTTCGCTCGTTCTTACAGTCTGCATTCTCGCAGTTGCTAGGGTCTTCTACATTAGCCTCTCGGCTGTGATCTGCAGTGGCCTATATGGAAAGCTCTCAATCGATTGCGTACCCAAGTAGGGCGCTGCAGACACAATTTGTCGAAATAGGGGATTACTGACCTATCCAATATCCAGTGCGAGTGCGGTGCCCCTAATCAGACCATGCCCCACTTGCTGGAGTGCCCTAAGTGCCCGTTCACCTGCACCTTGGATGACTTAATGAATGCCACTGATACCGCAATTAACGTCGCCACGTACTTGGCTCAAACAATATAAAATATCAAAGAAGAGTACCATCAACACGAAAAGAAGATGAAGAGGGTCTTCTGTATAAGTTGACAAAGTAATTCAAGGGCGCATGATTTTAAAAGAAAGTTAGGGGGTGCGTACGTTGCTCTAAATGATGGTGAAAACCGTATCGAAATCCATTGTGTAGTTTATAAGATTTAAGCGATCACACAGACAGACATAAAGCGTTTTTGTTTTATAATAATATACTTATACAGATATTGATAGATATTATGAAACATTACGTATATCAAGGCACTTGATAGCAGCGGGTAATTCCCGTATTTTTAAGAACGTTCACGTTCTAATCTAAGGGCCAATTTTTGATCCGTAGTTAAACTCAACCAATTGTTAAAAATAGTAACTAATGGTAAATTTTTTACAAAATGTGTTTCTTGATCAATTGTAAGTTTAGCTAATGATTGTTTTTTTAAACTACTTAATAGTTAATTATTTGACCATTAGCAATGATATTATACCATTAGATAAACTAAAAATTGATCAAAAAACACATTTTGCAAAAATGTTTTTGATCCGTAGTTAAACTCAACCAAAGTTTAACTAAACTAACAAAAAACCGGCCCTTAGTCTCAATCTGTCAAAATGCCTACAATTTTCAAACACTTTTGTCCTTGATTGTCATTGAGATGAGATTACGACTAGATTTTGAACGTTTTTAATTACGGGAATTGGCCTTCAGATTTGATAACAGATTAATAGTTTTCAGTAAGGCTAATACAGATAAGGACCATTCGGATGAGTTCAAGATGGCGATGGCACGACAGTGTGTTCAAATTTGTTGGCCCAAAAATTCGCTACAATTGCAGATGTGTGCAGATGATAATAATAATTACGGAATCGCTTACGTGATAGTTGCTGATATTAGCAAGCAAAGGATTTTATTCAGTGTATGTGTAGCTTAGTGAATTTCAGATTTGTGCAGATGATAATAATAATTACGGAATCGCTTACGTGATAGTTGCTGATATTAGCAAGCAAAGGATTTTATTCAGTGTATGTGTAGCTTAGTGAATTTCAGATTTGTGCAGATGATAATAATAATTACGGAATCGCTTACGTGATAGTTGTTGATATTAGCAAGCAAAGGATTTTATATGTGTAGCTTAGTGTGGGACGCCCCACAGCAACATGGACGGGTCACCTTAAGAAGGTGGCTTGGACTCAAACTCAAACTCAAATCATTTATTTCAATTAAACCATTTACAGGCACTTTTGAATTGTCAAAATTAAATAGTCGGTCAGTTAGTCAGAAAGTTGAAGCTAGTTGCCCATTCCAAAGCGTAGATCTCTATGGAGAAGAACGGGCAAGAAACTCCACGGACACTCTTTTAAATCAAGATATTTTTACAAAATCCTGGTTACATTATTTTTATTGCTTCTATATGTGAGAACAATGTAAAGAAACAAATTAAAATATAAAATTAAAAATAAGCCCTGGCAGTTAAGAGATGACCAGTCTCAACAGATGGCGCCCGTTCACGAACATGACGCGTGGATCAGCACCACCCAGCTCAACCATTTCGTAGGGAACCGAATGATCCAACACACGCGCCACCACCAGTGAGACATTTAAGTGAGCATGACATATTCTCAACTGCCATGCTCTTTCAAGTCAACATCAAAATATCATAAAAAACGGATCCATGGTTCTTACATTTACAAAATTTTCTAAAATGCTTCTAAATTATACAAAACTATAGTTTGCAATTTAATTAAGAGATGAGAGAAAAAAAAAATTACTACCAATCATGAAGAGGTATTTAATACTGAAGTATTAAAAATTAATCTTGATTAAATAAAATAAACACTAAAAAAAAAAACAAAAAGGGGAAGCATCTCTTCCAAATATTGAAATTGTGATCAACTTGTAAGCCCAACTGCCTGTGGAGCAGGACCAGCATTAAGCCAAGCATTTTTATCTACTATATACTCGTCCAACTTATAATATGCTTGTCTACATAGTGTGCGTTTAATGCATGTTTTAAATTTCTTCTCATTTAGTTGAAGAATATCGAGTGGTATTTTATTATAACATTTTACACAGTACCCCATAAAAGAAGTTTTTACTTTAGACAATCTGAAGCTCGGTTGATCTAGTTTGTTCCTATTCCTAGTGTTAAAGTTATGCCTGTCACTTATCTTACTAAAAAGATGTAGATGTTTTCGAACGTACATAATGTTTTCGTATATATATTGACAAGGAACCGTCATGATGTTAATTTTTTTAAACAGTTGCCTTAGAGATTCGCGTCTGCTGAGATTGTAGATGGCTCTGACAGCCCTCTTTTGCAGAATGAAGATAGAATCAATATCTGCAGCCCGTCCCCACAGCAAAATACCGTAAGACATGATGCTATGGAAGTAACTAAAATAGACCAGTCTTGCGGTTTCCACGTCTGTTAATTGACGGATTTTCCAGACAGCGTAAGCGGCTGAACTTAGCCGCCCTGCAAGTGATGTTAGGTGAGGACCCCACTGCAGCTTTGAGTCAAGCGTGATACCCAAGAAAACCGTACTTTCGACGAATTCAAGTATCTCCCTATTCAATACAACGTGACATTCACTACTTCTAACATTCGGTAAAGCGAATCTAATGCATTTAGTTTTTTTCTCATTTAATACTAAATTATTTACAGTAAACCAATTATGGACCATAACCATAGCATTATTTACGTCGTCAAGCTGCTGTGCACGTCTGTCTACTTTAAAAATCAGTGATGTGTCATCAGCAAATAACACCATTTGTGGTCGGGTTTTTAGTAAATGAGGTAAATCATTTATATATACTAAAAATAGGAACGGCCCCAATATTGAGCCCTGCGGCACACCCATTTTGACTTTTAGACCCAATGAATTCACACCGTTTATTTGAACTTGCTGAAATCTATCATTTAAATATGATTTTATTAAGCTAACAGCTAGTTTACCCAGTCCGTAATGCTCAAGTTTCAAGAGTAGTGTTTCGTAATTCACGCAGTCAAATGCCTTGGATAGATCACAAAAGATGCCTATTGCATCTTGTGCCTCTTCCCATGCTTTAAAGATGTGTTTTAATAAGGTGACACCGGCGTCAGTTGTACAACGTCCTTTGGTGAAACCATACTGTTGATCGTGTAGGATGTTGTTACGATTAAAATGATTGAGCATTTGATTTAACATTACTTTTTCAAACACCTTGCTGAAAACTGGCAAAACCGATACGGGTCTATAATTATTTGTGTCTTTGCTGTCCCCAGATTTGAAAAGTGGAATAACTTTACTGAACTTCATTAAATCCGGGAATACCCCTTGATCTACACACAAATTAAATATTAAAGCTAAGTAGGGTGCAATTGTCTCAATAATGGATTGACAAACTTTAGTAGACATGCCCCACAGATCTTCGGTAATTTTGATCTTAAGTTGCCTGAATGCTTTTATAATAACTATAGGGTCAATATGTTTAAATTTAAATTCCACAGTACAGGCTGAGACATTCGCTCTCAATAATTCTATAGCTAGTGCGGGCGAGGAATTTAACGTTTCTGTAGTTTTGATTGGGATATTGGTAAAGAAAGGTGTAAATTCCTGAGCAACATCGATGTTATCGCTAATGAGACCGCGGGGAGTGTTAAGTGTGAAATCAGTATTACGTGTTTTGTTCCTGTTCGTTTCATTGTTAATAATCTTCCAAACTGTCTTTATTTTATTATCTGCTGATTTAACCTTGTTACTAATGAATGAAGCTTTAGCTGCTTTGCAGATATTTTTAAAAGTTTTAGAATAAGTAGCAACATACTTATTAAAAGTATCCGTGTTAATATACGGCTTAAGGCCATACAGTTCAAATAATCTATCCCTACTTTTTCTGATTCCTTTAGTTGCCCAGTCACTGAATAAAAACTTAGGGCAAATAGTTTTAGAGTTCTTCTTAAAATAATGATTGAACTCTGTTTGTACCAATGAAAATAATTCTTTATACAAAATATTACCATTAGTCATACTTAGGCCCTGAACACTTAACTTGCTATTTAAAGTTATATTAAACTTATTCAAATTACTCGATGTTATTGGTCTAGTTTGAATCTGCACTTTTTGGATTGGTGTGTTGGACTTAAAATAAAAAGGTATCTCCCTTCTGATCACAGTGGTACGGTCAAACCGTACCACTGTGATCAGAAGGGAGATAATTTACAATGCCCTTCTCTAGATATTCGCAGCAACAGAAAACATTATCAATACATGTAGCAGTAGCCGTAGTTATTCGTGTTGGTTCCAAAAACACATTTGACAGATTGAATGATTTAAAGAGGCTTAATAATCTATTGCTATTTGAATTGATTTCCAAAATATTAATATTAAAGTCCCCACAAATAATTACTGATTTATTACCAGTTGCAAGTTTTGCCAAGACATCTTCCATTACTGACTCAAAAATAGAGTAGTTTTGATAGTTTGGAGGTCTGTATACGCACACTATAAAATGCTTATCTAGCTCAACACAGGACAGTTCGATGCAATGTTCCATCGATAGTTTAACTATGTCTTTACGAGTCTTATATTTTATAGAATTTTTAATTAAAATTAATGAACCTCCACGCAGCATGGATTTTCGGTTAAAGCAACTGCCCACACTGTAGTTCTCAAAATTAATTAGCATTTCATAATCTTTCAACCAGTGTTCAGTTATACAAATAATATCAAACATTGTTTTTTCTAAAAACAATTCAATTTCTAATAATTTGGAAGAAATACCTTGAATATTTTGATGAAACAATTTCAAGGAATTCTGCTTAGCCCCTTTTTTACACTTAACTAATTGAGAGCTAGAAGATACCTTGTTGGAGGTGAGATTAAGAATATTGTTATTGGTACCTTCTGTTGTCTTACTGACTAGTTTAAACTATTGTTGCTAACCACCTTAATATTAGTATTATTACTAATTATTGTGGTGCTAATTACATGAGACTTCGACATACTACTTATGTCTGAGTTAATAATAAAAGCTAATAGCCCTGCTATTTGACGTCTAAAACTAATAGGCAGATACGCTGTATCCCTAGTCGATTTAAATGGCTCAACAAAAGTGTTGGTGTCAAAAAATATGAGTTTGTCACTATAGTGATTAACTAAGAAGTGCATATGGTTATTTAGCATATGTATATAATAATTTTGCCTACTTGATAAGTGCTCAAAGTATGGGAAAGCACACAATATTATTTTCTGACAATTAATCTTTAAGATTTCAGTGACACAGTCAGTGATGTCATCTATTTTTACCTTATCACTATTACCTACAATTACAGAAATAATGGCATTTGGATCATAATTATTGCTAGTTATTGATGACATTATCTCTTTGTAGGATTTCCCAGGCATACAATAATTAACAGCAGATTGACTCAGGTTGTTACTCAATAATTTACCTAACCCTCTCCCTAAACTATCTGAAAACATAACAGAACAACAACAAACTTTACTAGAAGAAGTGACAGCATAAGTATCTGTCTGTGCTACTTCAGATGAACATTGTACAACATGTGATGTATCTTGACCGGGGATACAGTCCCAAGCTCCTCCAGACTGGTACGGGTCCTCCGTTGCCTCAGGTTGGATAGCCTCAAGGTTGGTTTCCCTTTGACAAGAACATTGAGTGGAGCTCAGAGTCATCAGGTCCACTCTACCTGCCTCATCGCTACGCATTTCCACCAACTCGTTTGCAGCAAGGATGTGTTCCTTTAATTGTTTTTGAGAGCTCACATACTTAATATAATGTAAATGTAGTGACTCTTCAAGTACCTCAACTTCAGACTGTAATCGCTGAGTTTCAATGTGATAAATGTTTTTACTATCTTCTAATTTAATTTCATAGTTTTTTAATTTATTTATTAGAAAAACACGTTCCTTCCTTAGTTTAATGTTATTGGAATTGTAATTTTGTTGTTTCCTAAATTTATTGCATCTATTTATGATTTTATTTAGTTTTGCATATTTTTTTATTTTATTTTGACTTACTTTATAACTGTTATTATTATATTTCAGTATAGAATCTTCAGTAAGGTCTATTGTTATTAAGGAATGAGAGTTGCAATTAGTATTAGCTAATTCAGTATACAAGTTATCAGTTTCCTTAGCCTGAGTACATTCTTTGACTTTCTGTAAGTTAGTAATTCGTAAATTTGCATGAATTAATTCCTCTTCTAGGTCCCTAACCTTACACAAAGCCTCCTCATATAAGTTACTGCAGTTATTGAAACCATCCGTGACTAACCGCAGTTTATCCCGTTCATCAACAACGACCAGGTATTTTTGATGAAGGTCTACTAACTCCTGTTTTAAGCTTGTATTTTTGTAAACAACCTTCTCGACTTCCTTCTCACTATCCTCTATTTCCTGCAACAGCTGATCACATTTACTGTTTGAAGCCTTAAGATCTTGAGTGGTTGTTTTCAATTTAAGCTCCAAGTCCTGAGCAGCAGCCTTACGGGTCATCACAGGCATGGTTTCAGGAATAAGTACTGAAAGTGAAATTAAAGAAACGGTAAGAACCAGTAAAACAGCCAAACAGAAAAGAAAAGCTAGAAATGAAAGGAAAAGTTGGAGAAGTTAGTGTAGATTTATAGGTAGTATAAGGTAGGCTGAATCTAATTGAAATGCAACTGATATGATTGTATGATGAACTGAAAGTACACAGTTACATTGATTCTATTGATTTAAGATTTAACTTTTTTTTTTTATGTGGGTAGGATGCCCAGACAGAAAAATCTAGTTTTGCATTAAGATTACAAATATTGAAAATAACGATAGTTAACGTTATTGTTGTTATGTAACACTAATAGAATTTCAATATTTTAATATTTCACAATAATAAGTTTCGTTATGATTTACACTGATTTACACAAAGTGACATAGACCCAGTGCCGGGTAACAAATCAACAATAATTGGGATCAATGAATGTATTACAGTCTAGATGACGATCGTGTGTTAAATATAGATTAAAAGTAAACAATACTCCCCGTTTAAATCCGCAGGTCGAACATCAGCTGCACAATCAGCTGTTCGTGAGAGGTTACCGGTAACGGTAGGCATCCAAATACTGTGTTTAACTTTGTAAAAATTGCAGGAAAACAATGGTCCAGAGTATTTAAGCTGTTATTTTACATTTAGATATACTATTACCACTTAAAAACACTTAAAAATTAAATAAAACTAATTTTAAAATACGGAGCAAAATTTTGACATGTCACTCGGGCAGTGTTGCCAGTGATGGTGATCCCCTGACAGACAGACTGGATGTGAAAGGCAGAGGACAGCGGTAGGCTGAGTTGATGTGTAGCCTAATACAAAACAGAACAGGGAATCGCAGCACGCCGCCGCAAGTGCCTAGAGTCGGCAGTACTAAAAAAATTCATGGTGCCGAAACTACGTTGAGCGCTTTACTTCTGTAACGGACCGCCAGTCAAAGCTGTCAGTTTCTTTACATCATTTGTGATATAAACGTAGTGATAGCGTAAATTAACTAAAACTATTTACAAACTAAAATATAGCGTCGAAAAATTCATTCATTCATTCGCTGTCGACTGGTAATGTACCTAAGACACTGGCGGCATTGCCACGTTGTATGGTAATGCTTATCCTCTGGCCAAGGTAAAAGCCAGCCCTTGGGTCATGGGAAGTGTCAACTAGTCTTTTCGAGATTTCCTTAAAAAGACCATGCGCACTCGGACCACACGGCCCGAGGGTTTCAACCCCAAACGGCTCGAAGATATAATTATTAATAAGGTTTTCTGCAGCCGCAGCAGCAGCACCAGCGCAGCACGCCGACCCAGGAAGATGGGATGGCGCAAGAGTATCGACACAAATTGCATCCCACACTAAAGGCCTACCCACCTTCCATGGAAATAAAGACATGCCGTCCGGTCTCTTGCCATCGTCGCGTGCCAATCCATTGGGTTCTAATACAGCTGGAACGCCGACGGTGACAAGAGCTCGTCGAATGATGTCGTTAATGTTTGCGTGCCGCGCTAAGCGACCCGCACTGCGACTGCAAGACAGGCCGTGGTGTCCGAGGCTGTTGACAACTTCGCCACAGTGACAACAGCGTAATAATGCAAGTAAACGAAGTATTTGGAGTAAACCGTGACGCCCACTGCGACGCTTGGTTTGTATACGATTATTGGTAAAACACTAACAACCTTGCTAGACTGGATTACTTACATCATAAACAACACATTTTGTTCTATGACTTTTTACAAAACATAATACATTAAAACAAACCTTTAAGACTACGTTGTTCTATCAACCCCCGCTCCCCTCCCCTGGTTTTTGTACTAGACACGGCAGTTTTTTTACCCAACTAGCGCTTTCTTTTGCTTCGCGTAGAGTTCGTAAAAGAAAATCGAATATTTCAATTGGTTGATCTGATATATTTTTATCTTTGTATGAAAGTCATAGAACAAAAGTTGCTGTTTATGATGTTAGTAATATAGTCCTGAGAGGTTGTTAATGTTTTACCAATAACGCTATATAAAATGTTGACAGTGACGCTAGTCTACTAGTAGTATAGACTGCAGTGCGATTCTATATAACCATCTCACCGTGAAAACATAGGTGAAGTGAGCGTGGAGTGAGCTGTCATTCCAAATAATGCTAGGGATTGACACTACTGACAACTCACATCAAGCTCACTTCACTTGAGTTTTCACGGTGAGATTTTTACAGAATCGACCGGCTGAGCTTATAGAGTATACGGTGACGCCCACTGCCACGCTTGGTTTGATTGGAAAATGTTGACAGTGCCACCTCTAGCAGCGACCACCGATCTCCATGCTGTGTCAACGACACATTTAAAATAATTATAATGGCGATTACCACGTTTAAAATAACGTGGTGTAAAATAATAATCCCATTTGAGATTAATTAATTCACATGCTTAAAAATTAACAGTTTAATAACGTGCTTGATACAAATTGGATTGGGATTCCTATCAAGTCACGTTGCTTGCCATATGGTTGGCGAATACTGTGGCAAAACGTGATCGCATTCGCACGTTTTGAATGAGCCTACCATTTAAATGAGCTTCAAAATCCAGTGATTATTTCAAACTGGTTTCAGAAGCGGTTCTAGGGATATATATTGCATATTATTAGTTACCGTTAAATTCTTCACAATCGTACTAACTATACGTTTCAAGTTATGTTGGCTTTGTATTCAGAACGTATAGTCTCTTTCATAACTTGATCTATGACGTCAATTGCTGGTTTTGACGAACAAGTTTTTGGCTGCGGTTTTAGCATCCGGTCTATCGTAAATTTTATTGGAGTGTGAGTGATTTGTTAAGCTGTCAGTGCCCGTGGTGGAGGGCCATGCCCAATTCCCATTGTCATCATATCAGTAAACAATAACTTAACGTGGTTAAAAACTAAATACGTTTTGGATTTGAAACTCTAGGGTCATGGGGTCCGAGTGCCCACTTGGTTTTTCGAGACAGCGCCAAGCGGTTGGTTGACTCTTCACGTGACGAGAGGGCTAAAGAATCAGCTTCGCCGTACAACGTGGAAATGCTGCCATCCTTTTGGGCACTTTTCCTGCTGAAAGCGATGAGGACGAATTTTTTTATGCCCTATGATTCTTTAACCTTATTTTTATATACAGATGCATCTGTATATAAAAATCAAGCTACTACAATCTGTCAAATTTCTTTGATAGATTTCAACTTTATCGCTAAAGCATTAGGTTCAAGGTTGATTGGAAAATTTGACAGTTTCGGGTAACTTGATGTGCTGGTGTATGTACATGTACTTACATATTGTTATTTTAAATCTGTTAGCTAATATATGTCATCATCATCATCATCTGCCTAGCCTTTTCCCAACTATGTTGGGGTCGGCTTCCAGTCTAACCGGATGCAGCTGAATACCAGTATTTTACATGGAGCGACTGCCTATCTGATATAAATATTAGCTAATATATGTATAGTGTAAATATTATCTTGTCTGAAAATAAATACTTACGCTTTTCAAGCTTGCACTGTCGACACACTGGCCAAGTCTCTTCAGTTTTACCTGCCAGCTCCTTTATTTTAATTTTATAAAATGTTTGGTTTTTTCACCATTTTATAAGTTTAACACATCTGCAGATCTTTTAAAGTGCGCGTTAAAAACAAGCGCATTTATAAAATTAATCTCATCAAGACTTTTATTTACCTTTTTTGCGCCTAACCCTAACTTTGGAACGCAGATAATTTTGCGTTGTGCGCTATTCTATAGTGTAGTGCGTGTTAAGTGTTTTACTTTATAGTTTTTGTAAAAGAATTGCCAGCATAACGTAATCTTTATGTAATAGATATATAATATTTTTTTTGTATTGAATTAAGCTTTTAATATTGAACTTGATCGCTACAACCAGTGTTTCTTTTATGCGCCTTAGGGCTGATTTAACCAAAGTCAGATATCTTTTATTCGTAGAATAAAATTGACGTCTGACAGTTCTAGTACCTAGGTCTGGAAAAACTGTCAAAAATTCAAAATTTATCTCAGCATAAAACTTATTCTAGGTACAAAAGTTTGGTAGAATACGCCCTTAGAAAGATTGAAAGTATAGAAAGTATAGTAAACCTCAAAAAAAATTATAAGTACATCGATAAGAATTCATTTGATTTTCTACACTTTTTGTTCCATAAATCAACGTGAAGCTATAATTAAGTACCCAATGTGTAATATGTTTTGTGGCTACACATTGATACAATAAATATTATGGAACAAAAATTGTACACAATTACAATATTTTCATCTTACGAAGTGACGCGCGTTTTACTTGTGGTAACCAAGTGTGCAAACACGCTGTGAATGTGTGCGTGAAGACGAGTCGCGTCAGCACGTAACACCCCCACCCACTTCCGACTTCGCCATTGTCTCGGACGGTACCGAGAGGTGAGAGCTCCTGCACTTACACACACATTCACACCGTGTTTGTACACTAGGTAAACCATAAGAAAAGCGCGCGTCGCTTCTTGACATAAAAATACTATAAATGAATTCTTGTTGATAAAGAATAACATCTTTTGAGGCTTACTATACTTGGGTAGCGGGAACATCCGAAAGGGTTTACCGCTGCCCTGGAACATAAAGGGCTAAGGAAGGAACACGGGTGGGTTTTAGTCAGTAAGAGTCTGACACTCCCTCCTGCTCCACCCAGAGCGGGAGGAGTCATTTGATGATTTCCCATCCTCAAAAAAAAAAAAAAAAGGCTTACTATACTTATAGATGCTAGTCAATCCGCTCAATAATTTAGTTAAGGCTTATTAATGCTTTCGAGATCACAAAAAAAAAACAACCGACTTCAAAACACACTACAAAGTGAAAAATAACTTTAATTTCGGAAGTCGGGGTCGTTGGGTTCACATTTTCGTTGTTTGCCACCGACTTCCGAAATTAAAGTTGCCCGTTACAGGAACTGATGGACGCTGGTGATGACGCCAAACAAGTAGCCGAATTCTGGGCCGAGTCCATTTAGGCGCGGCGCCGACTATCGGTGGGCATCGGTGTGGTTCGGTACAGCTAGGGCGCCTTACGGCGACTTCGGGCGCCTGAAGGCTGCTTCGGGCGGCTTCGGGCGCCTGAGAGCTGCCTTGGCATTCGTAAGTATACCTAAGGACGCCGAGGCTGGTTTCGGGTAGCTTTGGCAAAACTATGAATAGTTCGGGTGGCAGACACGTCGCAGAGCAGTTGAAACGATACCTACGTAAAAACAGTTGTGCGTGTGTTGTTATAATGGTGGATTGGGACTTAGTTCTCATTGTTCTCACCTTGCTTGCAATTAATGACGCTGTTGCCTTTTATTTTCCTCTGGGTGTTGCCAAGCTAATGGAGGCGCACGCGGTGAACGTTGTGACTGTTCTGCGACGTATCTGCCACGAAAATGCCACCCGAGCTACCCGAAGACAGCCTCGGCGTCCTTAGGTATGCCTACAACTGCCATGACACCCCGAAGTCGTCCGAAGCAGCTCTCACGCGCCCGAAGCCGCTGTAAGGCGCCCGAGCTGTACCGAGCTGTACCGAGCCGCACCGATGCCCACCGATAGTGGGCGCCGGGCCTAGATTGCTATCGACACGCTAAGAAGAAGATCTACTTTATTTCAATATTGTACCAATTTGACGGTAGTTCAGTTGATCCATAAAGCGGTTAACTTGATCTAGACTTAACTTGATCCCGAGAATATAATATAAGTCGACCTAGATATCCAAACAGAACCTCATATATGAACATAGCTGCTTTCGGCTTTTACGTTGACAATACACTATATTGTAGCTCTCTGAGGGGTCGTAAAGGTCGTGAAAATCCAAGGTAGGCCCAACCCACGATAACTTTTCATTAAGATTTTCCTGAAATCGTGTGAATTTGCTAAAGTTCTATCTTGTGATATCAAGCTGCTGTGAAAATGGTTGTATGACTAGAGGCCATCTTTCCATGGGGTAGGCAGAAACTACAGAACGCTACCTGCTATCTTTACATACTCCTTTTGCCACGTTTGCGTTGTATACATCAGAGGGGCAATTCTCGTAATTTTAAGAACGTTCACAGTCTGAGCTCAGTCTCAATCTGTCAAAAATACCTTTAATTTCCCTACATTTTTGGGAGGTATTTGACATTGATTGTCGCTGAGATGAGATTGCAATTAGATTTTGTACGTTGTTAATTACGGGAATTGGCCCCCTATTTATGAAGCTGTAACCCTATGCCTCCAAGCTTTGGTCCTAATATATTTGCAATAGTTTTACGTGCATTTGCTATCGAAGAACCAAAATTGGAGAACATGAAAGAAAGGGTTTGTTCAAACCCCATTAGCAAGATACGTTGGTAATGCGTTTTATCGCTCCCGTTGTGCAAAAAGGGATTGAAGTTTGCTTTATGTTTTAGTAGCGGTTGCTCACGGTTTTGTCTGCGTTGATTTTGTTTTTATTTTTTTATACAAATATCCAGGATGAAAAGTAGCCTATGTCATTTTCCAAGTCTCAGGCTACCTATTTGTCAAATTTCATAACGATCGATTCAGTGATTTACGGGTGAAAAGGTAACAAATAGACTGACCGAGTCACTTTCACATTCATAATATTAGTATGTAATATTTAATTTAGTTCAGAAGAGCGCTAAGTTTTCCAAAATTTCCTCTCTCCTACTATTTTGCTGTACCCGACAGGGTCCATAATGATCACAGATAATTTTAAGTTACCACCTAAGTGTGGAAAGTGTAAGTGTGGAATGCAAATAAATTATTGAGTATTGCAATTGATAGATGACTGCAGTAACTTGATGAATGGCGAGCGCTCGTTGTGTGTTTTAGGCAGTCTGTTCCAGGCTTGCAAAAAAAACATATTGGACGGATTTAAGTATGGATTTTGCTGTCTAATTTAATTTAAAAGTAATGATGTTCCGATGTGAGTCAGTCTACCTGCATAAAAAATTAAAAATGGTCCGGTAAAAAACAAACGGGGCGATTTTTTATCGCGCACTCGATTTCCAACTCTCGGCACTGAGCCAAGCATTGATAATCCAACAGAGTCATGCATTTCAGCGCGTCAAAAAAATATACTGTAGTAGTATCGGTGCTGTAGCTATCTTCAGTGGTTGCCTGAAGACGGGCGTCGTCACCGAGGCAGGCCTAAGAAACGCTGGCGTGACGATTTGGACTCGTTCCTATCCGATTAGACGGAGAAGGCACAGCACAAGTAAAGGTGGAAGAATATGAGGGAGGCATTTGCCAGCAGTGGGATGTTAACGGAAAAAAAGTATCGGTGTTAAGCAGTGCGTTAAAATCCATTGCTACGAGAGCTAATGCTCGCTTTTCCGACGGTAACCAATTTTAATCAGGTAGTATCCTATTCCATATCTTATATATCTGATAAAATGGCATCCTGTGCCCCTGTATCGTATCTTAAAATGTATTCCTAGCTTGCACCACCGTCGTTAATAACTTTAAGGCATGTGAAAGGTTCTCAGAGATGAATTTACTATCCAATTTCCTAGCTTACAAGTCTATTATAGTCCTAGCAAGAATATTGTTTACTTGTTCGTTTAGCTGTAAAAGCTTCCTCACTAGTTTTATAAAACAGTGTTCAGTTTTTTTTTTTTTAAGCGCCGATCTCTTCTTCTTTGTTCGCTGGCACGACTGTATTTTTAAATGCTATTTTTCCAAAACTTTGCCATTGTTGAAATAAGGTAAAAAAGCGCCACTAGATTAGCATTACTCAGATATATAAAAAAAAAAATAAAAAATAATTGATTATTAATTAAATAGTTGTTCGGTTAGTAGTTAGGTCAACCGGACTAACAACCGAACTACTGCTACTAGAGGAGTTTCAGTAGTTCGGTGCTTTTTTAGAACCGAACTATTGCTACTGAAAGTTTCAGTAGTTCGGTCAACCGGACTAATAACCGAACTACTGATACTAGAGGACCTCTACGGCGTTGTCGCTGACAGAGCAGAGGTTATTTTGACTGCATGTTTTGGGACACAGAGGGCAGGATAGGAGGTGGAGCAAAGATCCAATTAATCCTGTATGGGATAAAAAGAACAATAACCAAACCATTTAAAGGGCACTTACAAATGGTCGAGTCATTTGTTTGCTTAATTAACAAAATCCTAAAGAATCGAGCAAAAAATGTGGCCCAATCCAAACTTTGTAATACCGAAAATCTGTAACATAAAAATGCAGAGGACATTTTTTATAACCGAATCTAAGCCCGGTGTTTTTTATACGGGCAAAACCGATCTCTCGCTACTATATCAGTTTCCAATCTAAAAAGCTGTCTATAATCCGTGCCTACACAGAGTAGGTACTAAATGAAGTATCAATAGACACCTTTTTGCGGGTACAACGCTCACTATACCCTGTCCATTAGATTCCAGATTACGTAAAAGTTGACTTTAAAATGCGTAATAAAATAAATATATTAACTGCCTTATCTTATTGAATTATCTTATTTATGGCTTCTCACAGACATTATGATACCGTACGTGTATCAATAAATGTATCGTGTGTTGCTGTAATCACTAGTTCCATCTGTCAAAAAACGGTTTACCTAATGGACAAGGTATGTTTATAATTTGAGCGAAGAAAAAACAAAATATCAAGTTTCAGTGCATAGATTCCATTTAAGAGCGCTTACATATTGAGACCATTCCGTGCCTCGGAAAGCTCGTTAAGTCGTTGGTCCCGGCTGTCATTCGCAGATCTTTGACAGTCATTACGGATCGAGAAGCCCGACAGTCTTACAACCAATCTTACCAAGTGGTATCGTGTTACCCAGTAACTAGGTTGTGGAGGTCAGATAATCAGTTGCTCAGCAGTATGTGAAAACTGGTAAACTGGCAGCAGTTTACCAGTTTTCACATACTGCTTCCTGTCTAACCAAATGCAGATTCGGTTAGACAGGAAGCTGACCCCAACATAGTTGTGAGCAGGCTAGACAGTATAATTGTGTAACGCAAGGAGAGTCATTTTAAAGTAAGGTACCGCATTTATTATTGTTGCCCACCTTTAAAATACTATGTTTATTTTCAACCACATACGCTTTCGAATGATCACTCCATCTACTAACTACTCTGCGTCCTCTGGGATACCGTTCATCATTCATTCATCGAAATTTTTCCCACACATTTCCCTTTTCATGGGCTTTTCGGATAATCTCTTAACAGGAAGGAATTGATAAAATATCAGGTGTGTTTGACGTGGCTGTATGTTCGTGAAAATGACACGTGTTTGGCGATAACATTGTGTAATTATGAATGATAAAAAAACATTCATCAATCATTTTGTTGATTGATTGTTTTTCTGTAAGAAAAAAAGGCCTAAATAATGGAACAGTACCTAACAGGCGGGTCATAAAATCTCCGTGCCTACTACCTAGTGGAAACCGAATTGTATTCATATATTTTTTTTATACAAACAAACATTATTTTATTTTATTCGGGAAACTGACAGCTAATTTATACAGTTCTTAAACAACATAAAATTGAAGACTAATTACAACTTGTAAAAAGTCCTTCAATTTTATATTGTTTCCACTGATCCAGCAATCAATCAATTAAGCGTATCGCAATCTACTGCTGGACATACGCCTCTCCCAGGCTGCGCCACAACACCCTGTCGTCCGCCTTCCGCATCCAGTCTACCCCAGCCACCTTTAGGTCGTTCGTCCATCTAGCTGGGGGGCGCTCCACACTGTTTCCACTAATAACCACTAAAAATAAAAATAAATACACGATCGACAAATTCAAACTAAAAATCACATAGACGTAAACCATTATTCTACCTTATCTAGAAGCTTTTCACCAACAAATGCCGAGAAACACTGGTATTGGATAAAATATATCCGAATCATATTCACCAGATAGTTTATTATAAATTAAAAATTAAAAAAAACCCCCGACTACGTGAAACCCTATAAAAAGAAAAAAATAACCTTGAAATTATGATTACCCAACGTAAGTACGTATGACATTTTTTGATTAAATATTGTCCCGTCAGGGGACCGCTCTAATTATTAGCCTAACGTTCTGTTAAAGTTTAAAATAGTAGCGGTCCCCCGACAGGACAATATTTAATCAAAAAATGTCATACGTACTTACGTAGGGTCATAATTTGTTTAGTTGCGAAAAAATATGTAATTTTGTAGCGGCGGCCATCTTGGACCAATTTTCATCAAACATAGCTAAGAACACTCCCGACAAATTCACCTTTCAAACAAAAAACAAAAAAAACAAAATTAAAATCGGTTCATCCGTTCGGGAGCTACGATGCCACAGACAGACATACACACACACACACACACCCCCACACACACCCCCACACGCACACACAGACACGTCAAACTTTTAACACCCCGTCGTTTTTGCGTCGGGGGTTAAAAACTTCTGCTCGCACGGTTTAGGTGTGCCCTAGGTAACAGAATCCCTCAGCAATAATAGTCCTTTTTGACTAGACTACCAACTAAGTTAAAAAGACCGGTTATTTCATGTATTTTCTTTTTATCATTAATTTATATAACGTGGCTAAGTAATAACAGCCGCACGGGTCGATAAGCTACGCTTGCCGCGTTTGGTCCGTGGATAGGTGACCATCTTCACATACCAAGACGAGGGGTCTTGGTATGTGACTCGGAAAGCACGTTAAGCCGGATGTCATTCGTGGATCTTTTCATGACAGTCGTTACGGAGGATCCGTATCTCCATTGCAATAATGAAGTAAAAGTAAACCTTGTGGTCCCTAATTATACAGTGTTTGAAAGCAAAGACATATTTTCCTTTCCTAACAACTTACTAAAGGAGGGGCCCGTGGCTAAATACTAACAGCCGCACAGGTCAATCGGTCAGGTTAAGCTATGCTTGCCGCGGTTGGTCTGTGGATGGGTGACCATCTTTACATACCGAGACCCCTCCGTGCCTCGGAAAGCACGTTAAGCCGTTGGTCCCGGCTGTTATTCGTGGATCTTTGACAGTCGTTACGGGTAGTCAGAAGCCCGAAAGCCTGACAACCAGTCTTACCAAGGGATATCGTGCTACCCAGTAACTGGGTGGGTCAGATTAGCAGTCGCTCCATGTAAAATACTGGTATCCAGCTGCATCCGGTTAGACTGGAAGCCTAACCCAACATACGTAGTTGGGAAAAAGGATAAGCAGACTGATTTCTTATATTTATTTACATAACATGGCATTATACTGTAGGTACTATAGAAGAGCAGAGTCTCCTAGCACAGACATTATTTGCTTAAATGGAGGCTCCAAACACTAAACCTTTATTGTAAAGTAAAACATAAATAACACGTTATTTATTTGTAGTGGTATCTACAACGCCACGTGCGAATAACGCGTCATACTGACGTCACGGAAATCCTGCATCTCGCAAGCAGAGTTTACCGCGCAATTAGCATACATACAAACTTCCCGACATCAGTCGTTGGGCAATTGCCCGCATTGCCCGCCAGACACAACACCCGTCTGGTCGGAGAATCCTCCCTTTTCTATGGAGGATGAGTGAACTTTACACCCTGTTCCTCATACCTCTATACTGGTGACCCCGAACATGAACGTCAACCTTATTATAAAACGTATGAATAGTGCAAGCAAAAATATTGGTTTATAACGCAGCTTCATCGACCCAGACTTTCAAACGAAAATAATTAATTAAGTAAACCGCGTTTAATTAAAATGCTTGTTAAATCATTTAAACAAAGGTCCCTTTCAGTGATAATGTTACATTCAATTTAATACCTTAATTGAATGAAAAACCTCTGCCATGTGGTTGAAAATCCGTGAAAGTAATTAATTTTCAGCTCAATTAGTTTATTGTTCATTGAAAATCTACGAGAGGTGTTCACACTGATTAGCTTAGTAAAAAAAAACCGAGATATATTGAACACGATTAATTAACCTACTAATATTATATAAACGCATATAACGTCATAATAAACGTTTGTATGGATGGATGGATGTTTCTTACTCTTTGACGCAAAAACTACAAAACGGATTTGGAGGAAATTTGGCACACAAATGGTTTATAACCAGAGTTAACATATAGGATACTTTTTATCCCGATATTACAACAGGATCGAAACTTTTGCGAGTGAAACCGCGGGGCGCAGCTAGTAAGGTAAATAGCTAAATTGATTGTGAAATCATGTTGCTCAGGTTGATTTAATGGCTCCATTTGAATAGTGTCTAAGCATTATTGTCTTAGGGGCTGATTTTTCCATAAACTGATATCTTTTATTCGGGGAATAAAACTGACATTTGACAGTTTTTGTATGAAATAACTGTAACTGTGTGTATATTCTAACAACCAGCCCTCACATTTTTAAAAGTTATTAAATTATCCATCAATTTTTAAACACTTAACAAAATTTAACCTTTGCTGAAGGTTATATTGTCTTCAGTGTACGCGATAGCGGTAGTAGCACTGTTAATAAAATGCTCTCTGCATTTTCATTTCAGTTCAGACGGGACTACTAATTTGTTGGCAGACCTCGGTTGCATGCAAAACAGACGCCAGCACATCAAGCTACTACAATATGTCAAATTTCTTTAATAGATTTTCAACTTTATCGCTAGAGTATTAAGGTTCAAGGTTGATCGGGAAAATTTGACAGTTTCGGGTAGGTTGACCTGCTGGCGTCTGTACAATTAAATGCTTGTAGGTGTAAAACGTAGGAAGCATGTCACTTTGTTCAATGCGACAGGAATAAATAAAATAAGGGTGAAACTTTTCACTGCAAAGTTATACAAGTTATTTTTTACGATTGGATTGGATTACTTGGATTTAGGAAGAAGAAAGATAAGAATACATTTGTAGTAGGTAGGTAGGTACTGTGGGGTCGGTTGTTTCAAACGGTTGGTTAACGAAACATACGTACGTCAAATAATATCTAACGATTACGTACTCGTTATTATTTGACGTACGTTTTTTTTTCCTTATGTTACTTTTTTATACAATGTGTTTTATTTTTATTTTTAACTGTGTTTAGTTTAATTTATGATCCTGTATGAGTCGCAATAAATACTTTTTCTTTCTTTCTTTCTACGGCTAGGCCATAATTGTGTAATTGTCATTTGAAACAACGCTCTTTTTGATTTGACGATAGTTAGCGCCATTTCTGACGTTTACGAGTGCGTCAAGTAGATGTGAAACAACTCGCCCTTATTCTTCACAGATAATATACTCACGGTTTACTGTGCTGACAACACGGTTAGCGCAGTGGCTGAGCGATCGGACTGCTGCGCTGCGTGTCGCGGGTTTCCGCACAGAACAAATATTCGTAAGTCCTACATGTATTTGTTCTGAGTCTGGGTGTTTTTCTATCTATAATATGTATGTATTTACAAGAAAAATGTATATATGTAGTTTATCAGCCATCTTGTTACCATAACACAAGCATTAGGTTGCTTAGCTTGGGACTAGATGGCGCTGTGTGAAATGTCCAGGGATATTATTATTATTATACTCGTATAACCTCTGACAGCAGCAACCTCATTGAAACTAAAGTAAAGATAGATCACTACATATGATTTTTACAGACTTGTCAATGGCTCCCAACAGCCACCTTACTAGAATGACAATAAAGATCACTGTGATTTGGACAGTTAATGTTGTTTTTGATGCAAATATGAGGTAAAACAACTAAACAAGTTTAAAACCAACCAAAATGGCGCTGTCCTAACTGCAGTCTGACTTTTAGACAACTATAGATATAATTTCACGTTTTTTTAATGCTAGCTTTTACCAGCGGTTTCACCCACGTGGAGGTCGGAAATTATCCCATGGAAACGTATGCTACTTATGTGTTAATACTTACCTACAGGTTATAATAAATTATAAACTATCCGTGTGCCAAATTTCATCCAAATCCTATTAAAAGCATAATACTAATAAAAACTTTTTTGCAAAAAAAAAACAACCGACTTCCAAAAACGACACTACAAAGTGAAAAATAACTTTAATTTCGGAAGTCGGTGTCGTTGGGTTCGAATTTTCGTTGTTTGCCACCGACTTCCGAAATTAAAGTTATTTTTCACTTTGTAGTGTCGTTTTTGGAAGTCGGTTGTTTTTTTTTTTGCAAAAAAGTTTTTATTTTTCACTTTTAAGTTGTAATTTTTACCAGTAATTTTGGTTTAAAAACTAAAAAAAAAAACGTTCTTAATGAAATTTCTATGGGACCAAATCGCGTAACAAACACACAAAAAAAACATACCGTCGAATTGAGAACCTCCTCCTTTTTTGAAGTCGGTTAATGATTGAAATACTATTTTATTTTAAATAGAACGGCCGAAGCCAATTACACTATTTAAACATAATAATAGGTATAATTTATTTAACACAGTCATGCATTCTTCTCACAAAAATTCAAACATTCTGACAATATCATCTTCCATTAATTCGCAAACATAATTATCAAGATCTGTGTTTGAGTCCAGGAGAGCGTTAATAGCGGCTAGTGTCCGAGGAATAGGTGACTTGGAGTGTGCCACAGTACGGCAAGTTGGAACAGCCAGTAAGCGGTGTTCATGGTTTCATGCAAGCCTATTTGAGGTAATCCTGCTCAGAAAGTCGGGTCATATTTTAATCATGTTTCGAAAGACACGTAGCGCCATCTAGTGTCCTAAGGAATAAAATTGCGATCGTCAGAGATTATTGTTGTTTTCCTCGGGAACAGTATTTTTTTATGTGTGCTTTTGTATACCTCTGACAACGTATATGCCAAATTTCATGATGTTCGGTTCAGTGGATTAGGCGTGAAAAGGTAACAAACAGACATATAAAAAAATGCGAAAAATGAGGTATACCTAAATGCGAAAGTAAATTTGTTAGGATGCTATTATTGTGAGGTAGTTGACAGTTGGAGGGGCCCACGTAAAGTCATTCATTAACATTCAAGGTGTGAATCAAAGCAGTTGTCCCTATCTGTATTCTAAGCGCACAGTTTCAGTATTTGCTCGTCTAGAAATACCTTTGCGGGCGACTAATTGTATCAAGTTTACTGTAGCTTGCCTCTGAAACTCGTATGTATATAAATTTTCGAAAAGCGAAAGTGGCTTTTGTCTTTCTATGAAATGTTTGTGCTGAAGGTGCTTGAACCTTGACGTATTCATAATTTATTTGGAAACGCAAACACTATAGTAGGTATGACTTTTCTTAAGTTTTGTTTCTACAAAGTATGTTAGAGGTCTGAGGAACAGGGTGTAAAGTTCACTCATCCTCTATAGAAAAGGGAGGATCCTGTGACCAGACGGGTGTTGTGTCTGGTGGGCTATATATGTGCTAGTTGCGCGGTAAACTCTGCGTGCGCGATGCAGGATTTTACGTGATGTCATTAGAATAGAATAGTTCTTTATTTGCACAGAAAGTAGGTACAAGTTATAGATGTTACGTTTAAAATGATCCTTACACTAACTACCTTAACTAAGGCATACAAACAGTTTTAGCTATAATAATAAAGACTCATTCAATCAATCATTATCAATCATTATGATGCGTATTTCGCATGTGGCAATATAGATGCTGCCACAGTATCAATATAGTATCCGACTAATACTGATGATACTGGTATTCAGCTGCATCCCGGTTAAACTGGAAGTCGATACAAACATGGTTGGTAAAAGGCAAGGCAGATGATGATGGATGGTATCAAGATATCAAGACCATGTCTCGAATGAAAAACGGGTTGATAGATAGATAGATAACACGTTTATTCATTGCAACAAAAGACACAATACAAGCAATAAAAAAGAAAAAACATCAAAAAAAGGTGAAACGTAAAAAAAAACAAAGATTAAAAAGCTAAATTGGCCCATAGACACATAGTACAAGTAAATATAAGGGTCGATCACTCGGTTGCATTCCGGGAGTGCCGGCAGAAGTGTAAACTTGAATATCGTTGTTGCATTTTTGATATTTTGGAATGCGGTCGGTACTCTCCCTTCGTCTTACGAATTTTCGATCAGGTCACGTGTCCTGACGCGAGCTCCGTCTTACGAATTTTCGATCAGGTCACGTGTCCTGACGCGAGTTTAACATTTTTTACCCATCACAAAAAAGTGCACAACGCCGCTAAAGAAGTTTTCACTTCAAAAAAATATATTGCAAGTCCTCACAGAGAGGAGGCCTGTTTCACAGCTGTGGGAACATTATAGGCTGATTATGTTATGTTGCAAGTAACGGAAAAACTTTGTTATTCAGTGTACCTCTGCCCTTACAGCCAAACAAAGATTTCACGGTATTTTAAAATAAGAAAAATACGAGCTTCGAGCTGAATACGAACCTCCAACAATCGAGGCTATAACAGGATCCCTGAAGCATTTAATACCTTCACTGCTCATGCAAGTGTGGCTATAAAGTAAACAAATCAGCGATATTTTGTAAGGTTTTCCAACAGACTACCACCAGGACCCAAAGATATACATATAAAAATACATAATAGAAAAATACAAATACGCACACCCTAAATAAATTCGGATAAATGCAGGACAATGAATGAGGGACATCGATGTGCAACCTGTTACCATGAACAAGTACATGAATCTGAAACTCCATGCGTGGAAATTTTTCACCGTATATTAAAAAAAAAATGCTGTTCCATACATTTTGACCGTCGATGCCAACCTGTAAACTTCCGATACGCGGAACAAAGCGAGCAACATCAAAATCTACTACTACCTACAGGTACCTCACTCAATTAGGTCCCACGTTACGTGTCATACGCGCTACACCACACATGAAAGGTCGCATTGTGCGCAAAAGAAAATTATTTTCGACGAAAATATAATTTGTATCATTCCAAACCTCGTAATGATAAATGACTTAGTCCAGTAAATTATCATTATTTCGGTTTCAATTTATGTTCGATAGTATTTTATATTTTACCGTCCGTGTAGGTAAATTAAATAATTGTGTTAGATACGATAACCCGCACTGGGCCCGCGTGGTGGATTACAGCCCACTCCCTCTCGAAGAGAGGAGGCCTGTGTCCCAGCAGTGGGAACATTATAGGCTGATTATGTGTGTGTTATGTGTTAGATACGCGGCAGACGAGAGAATGCATTCTTGAGACCTCTCAGTTTCATACAAGCGAATACGTGTTTTCCGAATTTGACCTTTATTACCTAAGTACTAGAACTATCGCACTGACAGGTGTCAGGAAAGCATTCTCTCGAAGGCCTGACTGTAGATACACAGTCTAAAAATCGGTAGATACGTCAAACTATCTGACGGTTGGTAATCGTTGGTAAAAGTGTATCGTGTCAAACTTGGCTATTAAGTTATTTTGCTAATTATTATGCTAGATGGCGTCACTGACACGTGGAATGAGAAGTTTTGCACGATATTTCTTCTGATAGCCTCTTAATAGTATCTTAAACTCTTTGACAGAGCCTTATTTACTGTAACTGACCATGTCATTGTTAATGGAAAAAGATCTCCCGGATCCATAGTAACAATGGGAGTCCCACAGGGCTCAATTCTTGGTCCTTTCTTGTTTCTTATTTATATTAATAACTTGCCGTAGCTCATAAAGGATAATCATGATTTAGTGTTGTTTGCAGATAACACTTCACTTTTGTTTAAACTTAAACGTCAGCAGCAAGTTACTGACGATGTAAATAGCGCGATCTCTAAAGTAGTCCACTGGTTCAATGTTAGTAATTTACTTCTAAACGAGAAAAAAACCAAATGCATTAAGTTTACGTCACCTCACGTTAGACAGGTGAAAACGGTGGCGTTGATAAAGGGCGAAGAATTGAATCCTGAAGACAGCACAGTATTTTTGGCCATAACTTCGGATGCTAAGCTTCAGCGGGGTCCACATATAGACAAATTGTCAAAAAAGCTAAGTTCCGCAGCATACGCTGTTAGAAAAATTCGTAATTTAACTCAAAATCAAAATCAAAAGTCATTTATTCAAATTAGGCTGAGAGTCAGCACTTTTCGAACGTCAAAATTACAAAAGACAGTCCCCCAAAAACGCCCGCCCTTCACCACTTCCTAGTGCTATCGCTGGGAAGAAGAAGTGGCGGAACAAACTTCCCAGCAGCACAGCTGTCTGTTCAGTTAGAATATAGTGCATGTATACAATACTAGGAACCTATGTTCAGTCATTAACATTACAAGAAACTTAAATTATTTGCCATAAAATATGTCAGCTAGCCACGCCAATATACCAACAAATATAATAAAAACTATACGTACTCAAGCTGAAAAATAATTAATTCAAATGGAAATAAAAACTTACTACCTAAATAAAAGCCTCCAGGCATAAAGGGCGTGACAGCTTACATATTTATGCATAGCTGGGTACTGGTCACATAGCTGTCACTTGAGTCACAGATGAAAAACTAGGACCATTGAAGTAAAATAAATAAATAAGTTAATACTAATAACAATAACCTGTCAGTAAGCTGATTCTGGAGAAAGAACATGAACATTGTCTTGAGTTAATTAGGGCGACCAACTATTCTTATCGTGTAAGTAGTCGTTGATGGAATAGTAAGCCTTTGAGCAAAGGTTAGATTTTACTTGAGCTTTAAACGCATTGAAAGGCAAGTCTAGCAAAGAAGAGGGTATCTTGTTATAAAAGGTTATACCAAGCCCAACAAATGAGTTATGAACCTTATGAAGCCGGTGAAAGGGGGCACGTAGTTTGTCCTTATTTCTAGTGTTAACACTGTGAATATCACTGTTTTTAGTGTACAAGTGCAAATTTTGCCTAATATATAAAATGTTGGCGAAGATGAATTGTGATGCAACCGTGAGAATACCAATATCTTTAAAAAAATCTCTTAGAGAAACTCTGGCACCTAGCTGGTAAATTGCTCGAACAGCTCGTTTTTGAAGGACAAATATATTTTGTATATCAGCGGCTTTGCCCCACAGCAGAATACCGTAGGACATAACACTGTGAAAATAACTAAAATAGACTAAACGAGCTGTATCAACGTCAGTGTATTGTCTTACTTTCCTGACGGCGTAGGCAGCCGAACTGAGCCTTCCTGCTAGACTTGATATATGAGGTCCCCACTGAAGTTTGGCATCTACTGTTAGTCCTAGAAAAATTGCCGAGCCTACTGTTTCAAGCACCTCTTTATTTAAGACGATGTTGGGTCCTAGATTTCTGACATTCGGTAAGGCAAACTTTACACATTTCGTTTTCTTGGCATTGAGAACTAGGTTATTTGACGTAAACCAATCTGTAACTATTGAGAGTGCACTGTTTACGTCGTCAAAATCTTGTCTATTCCTGTCTACTTTAAAAATAAGAGAGGTATCATCTGCAAACAGTACAACGTCACAGATGCCCTTCAAATGGAATGGTAAATCATTGATATATACTAAGAACAAAAATGGACCCAGTATTGAGCCTTGCGGAACACCTAACTGAACTGGTAGCCCGGAAGATTTCGCGCCATTAACATCTACACATTGGACCCTATTATGTAAATAAGAAATTATTACGTTGAGAGCCACGTTTCGGACACCGTAATGACGTAACTTACGCAAAAGCGTGTCATGGTGCACGCAATCTCAAAAGGCTTTGGAGAGATCACAGAAAACTCCAATAGCATTTTGTGATTTCTCCCATGCGTCAAATATGTGTCTCAGCAGAGCAACACCCGCGTCTGTAGTTGAACGACCCTTTGTAAAGCCATATTGCTCATTATGGAGGAGGCTGTTTAAATTAAAATGTCTTAGCAACTGCTTGAGTATTAACTTTTCAAATATTTTGCTAAACGCAGGTAAAATAGAAATAGGCCTGAAATTGCCAACGTCATTCTTATTACCTGATTTAAATAATGGTATGACTTTGCTACTCTTCATGAGGTCAGGAAAAGTTCCTAAATCAATACATTTATTAAAAGTAACAGCTAGATAGGGGGCTACGATGTCTATTATATTACTTAAAAGTTTAATGGAGATGCCCCAATAATCACCGGTGTTTTTAGACTTAAGTGTATTAAAAATATTAACTACATCACGCGGGGTTACATGTTCGAAACTAAATAAAGGACTACATTTAGGTACACTACTATGCAAAAGGTCTTCAGCTTTAGACGGGGACGAATTTAAGGAGCGAGTCGTAGTTATCGGTATGTTGGCAAAAAACTCATTAAATGCCTCAGCTACATCAGCTGCATTATTAACTAATTTGTTGTCGACCATAATCTCAAGTTGTTTTTCTTGTTTAACAGATTTACCCGTTTCATTGTTAATAATTTTCCAAGTGGTTTTTACTTTATTATTAGAATTTTTAATTGTATCGCCTAAAAATTTTGATTTAGCAAAAGCACTAATCTTTTTGAATAATTTTGAATAATTTTTGACATACTCTAGGAAAGGAGTATCAAACCTGTATTTTTTCAAACCATATAACTCGTATAGTCTCGCTCTACTTTTATAAATTCCCGGAGTAGCCCATTGATTAAAGCCAACAGAGGAACCATTAACGTTAATAGTTTTGGTCTTAAAAGTGGATTGGTACTCTTTTTGCACAACATCAAAAAGGGCACCATAAATTTCATTGGGATTCTCGTATTCTAATAAAGATGGTGTAATTCTATGAGCTATATTATTTTTAAACATTTTGCAACGACTGGCTGTATAAGGCCTGCATTCAAGTTTATGCGGTTTTTTATGTACTGGCATGGGGAAGCTAGCTAATAAACCACAGTGGTCGGACGTTAAATCAGTTAACACTAATTTATGTTTGGCATCACAATCACTAAATACATTATCAAGACAAGTTGACGAAGATGCTGTGATCCTAGTAGGTTCAAAAAACAAGTTAATTAAATTATAAGACCTAAAAAGATTGAGAAGTCTAATACTTAATGGAGTAACATCTAAAATATTAATATTGAAGTCTCCACATAATATAATGCTTTTGTTACTTGATTTCAACCTATTGAGAGAATCTTCCATTACCGATTCGAAACTAACAAAATCCCCAGAGGGGGGTCGATAAACGCAAATTATAACATATCGCTCAAGTTCAACACAAGACAACTCTATAGTGCGCTCGATTGAAAGATTAACTAAATCTAAACGTTGTTTACATTTTAACTTGTTTGAAACAAGAACTAAAGAGCCACCGCGAATAGCACTTTTTCTTACAAATGCACTCTGTACGGTAAAGTTTTCATCATTAATAAACACTACTTCATGTTCCTTCAACCAGTGTTCAGTCAAACATAACACCTGAACATCATAGAACTCCATAAATAAACTTAATTCTAGCTCTTTGCCGGACAGACCCTGCATATTTTGATGTACAACATTCAACATATGCGGCTGACCCGTTGTCTCACCTAATAGTTTAAACTACAAGGCGTATCAAAAGTAGTGTTAGTATCAGTACTAACAGTAATCAATGGTACACTACAAGTACCAGTGTCACTGAGTATATTGTATGCTAAAAGATTAACTCATATAGAGACAGTCCGTTTAGTGTACTTTAGCTATTTTCATAGTGTAATGTCGTACGGGAAATGCCGCTGATATTCAGACTATCTTTGTTTTGCAGAAGCGAGCTGTTCGATCAATTTATAAATTAAGTCCGAGACACTCGCTCAGAGACCAATTTAAAGAAATTAATGTTATTACTGTGCCTTCTCAGTATATTTATGAAAATCTTTTATATGCCCATAAAAATATAAAATTGTTTAAAAAATACAGTGATATCCATGATATAAATACTAGGAACGAACACAAATTTGCTGTCAAGAAAATAGGTGGCTCGTTCAGATGCCAATGTAACGCGTTGTAGAAGCGTGTATTGTAATACGCTTCTACAATAAAGTTCCCAGCCCCGTTCAAGATTTAAGCCTTAATAAATTCAAATCATTCATTATACGTAAGTTGTGCCAGAAAGCCTTTTATACCGTTAGGGCTTATATCGAGGACAAAAAGGCTTGGGATTAAACTGCTTCCAATTTATACATATTATTATTTTTTTTATTTTTTTTTTATTTTTTTTTTTATTTTTTTTTTTTGTTTTGTTTTTTGATTGTTTTGTTTATTTTTATATACACTTTAACATTAATGAATTTGATATATACTATGACATTTGCCTACTTTGTAAAGTATTCTATTATTTTAATTATTGTGAATGTGAAGACAATTTTTTATTTTTCTCTCTGTTCTGTTGGTTTTTGTCATGGTCTGGTAGTTTGAGTAATTAATGTGGCCTACCCAAATGTCCTTTCTTTGGTATTGTTCGTCGAATCGTCGAGCTCCTTAAGTGTTGTTGTGTTGAGCTACACGATTTCTAACAAATGCGTACACGGACTGGACAAGTCCTCTCAAACTGTTTGGTTCTTTCCTCAAAAAACCATCTCAGACATCAATCTACATGGTCTTCATATGATCTGACCAAGATTATGTCTGGACTTTAAAAGAGACTGTGACCTCTGAGTTTGTTTCGGCCTTTCTTCTCAGACTAGTCAGATAGGGACCTCATCTAGTTTAAAATATGATTGACGTGTAAAAGTGTTTGTACAAACCTACTTACAAAATAAAATCATTTATCATTTACCATGCATTTGTCAAAAAAATTACAAAATTGACGCATTTACAGGTTTGACAGGTGCTGTTTGATAAAGCACTGAAATGTATGATAGAAACTTGTAAAACTGTCGGATTGTGAGATTTTCGCCTGTCTCCTGTCAGTTTTGGCCAGGTCGCCGACCTAAGGGACAAATGAGAAACGTCTTATGTGCATGTGCGATCCTCTCAGATCAAAATATAGACCCATAAACCAACATCATAGCTTTAATTGTAATATTAGTATGTTCGCACACCAGGACCAGGCAAGTACCAGGACTAGGAGTCAGCAGGAGGTCTAAAGGATTCCCTTAGACCTTGGAGCTCCAAAACCCATTTCAGAGTTAGGAAAGCGATGGAATACATAAAAGCAATCATACATTTGAGGTCGGTCTAATGTTGCTTAGGGTGGTGGAACACGGGTGGGTTTTAGTCAGTAAAAGTCTGACACTCCCTTCTGCTCCACCTAGAGCGGGAGGAGTCATTTGATGATTTCCCATCCTCAAAAAAAAAAAAAAAAAATGCCGTACCTTTTTTGTGTGCGAGAAGTTTAAATAAATGGAGAACCGCTGCTTTCATGGCCAACGCAGGTCGCCTCGCAATGTCCAATACTTTGTTATGACAGCCCCCGCTTAGTTTTGCTTTAACCAATCAAAATCAGGTCTGTGTATACCTTACCTTTTTATTGGTTTTGCCTGAACATTTATTTTAGTTTAGCAAGGTACCTGCCATAACTGATATTTTTCAGTCACATTTCATGCACTGTATGTATGTTCGTTACTCGTATAAAGATTACACAATATTACGGGAAGTCAGCCCTAAACTTTTTCGTTAATTCAAATAGTAAGTTAGGTATGTCTAACGGCTCGCGTACACCTAATCCATCATCGGTCGAACTATACTCGTACGTCGTCGGCCCAACTTGAGCAATTAAACCAAACACCTGTGAAAGAAAGTAAGTACGTAAGTACACCTACATATCGGATGTCATCGGACGATTTCTGTTAAATTAGTGTACGCACACGGCATTTTATTACAAATTTTTTGGTTCGATAGATACGTTTTATCCGAGTTCGGCCGGAGACGTACGAGCTTAGTTCGGCCGAGGAAGGATTATAAGTACAACTCGCGTTAACGTCAGTTTAAAAGTTACCGTTGCTCATTATGAAGTATCATGTAGATATCAAGGAACTTAAGATGAACAAGTTCTTTAGGCGCCCGAACGACATTGACAGGAGGGCGTTGTTGGTAAACATTTATTAAATGGTCATTGAAATTGTATTGACAAAACAAGATGGCAGCGCTAGTTCCGATTCTGGCCACACGCCATTAGAATCTTGTACCGTTATAACTTGTAAATCAGCGGCCTTTAACACAAATGTTTGTCAGCTCATATCGTGGTGGGACTAATCCTGTGCACAGAAATGTCCAGCGTTGCCAGGGTGCTTACCACCAACTCTTATAACAAGGCAGAAGTTGAACTACACTGCTTTTTCGTTCTATGACTTAGTACTTAACGTTTTGATGGCAAAAAATATATCGTCTTTTAAAGTTTGACCCAAAATTCAGCACCTTTCCGAGGAAAAATGTATTAAAGCCGTTACTTTTAGATCTTTTTCCTCAGAAAAGATGCAGACACAAACAATAGACAGATAGGCAACAAAGTGGTCTTATTTCAGCTACACGACTGTTAAATTTCACTCTTTTCTCTCCAGAAATATTGTAAACGTTATTTATTTATTTTTTATTTATCCATTTATTCCTGGCATCAAAGCCCATATAAACACATACAATACAATATTAATACAACTTAAAAATACTATAAATACATACAACATTTACATACGCACATAACTAGGGAATGCAAAACCGGCCAAAATAAAAACCCGGTTTTTTTTTCGGGTTTCGTATTAAAAAAGCCGGTTTTCGATGAACCCGGTTTTTTTTTCTTTGTCTAAGTTTTTTTTAAACCACTTGTGAAATTCAGGCCGCCTACATCTTGCATATTTTCAATAATTAAATAGAAACGTATCTATTATAAATAAATACATAGTATTCGAAATGCAGATTTTTTTTTTAAGTAAAAGGATTATTTGCTTATTTGTGCTTCACCCTAGTAGGTACAATATTAAACAACAGTATTAAAAAGATCAACGAAACATAATTAAGTAATTCTAACTATCACGCATGAATAGAAAGTATTACAAAATACAAAACCAACATATAACCATATTATAAATTCTTTAATCATAAACTCTAACTTCGAAAATGAAACCATAATAACAGTCTCAATAGCGTCCGACGAAACCTTTAATTAACACATAATATAACGTAGAAATAAGTCTTTTAAAGAGATCAATAATAATTGCAATCAGGTTACTACTTAGTTCTAATTAATCATTATAAATAATCATTTTAAAAATAAAAATCAAAAAGCCATCAAGAGATAATATCTGTTCATCTGTTGATTTATTAATCTATGTCTAAGAAAACATAGATTAATAAATCAACAGATATTCTGTATAAACAATCAACTTAATCGTTTTTGGCAAGAAAGTGAGATCTTAAGAAAAGCAAAGCATCTAGATTTGAATCGTTAAGACGAGACCGTATTTTGCTGCAGAAATAACCAGCCGTCGAAAATACTCGTTCTGATTCGACACTTGTTGGCTTGATAGTGACGAGGGTTTTGTATGCCTTTGTTAAAAAATTGCCGCGTCCACCGCCATTCTCGTGTAATGCCATTTCACATAACACCATTTTTTCAGTTTCTATATTTGATGCAGATAAAGAAGGTGTGAAACCATCAAAGAGTTTTACTCTTTGGTGGTTTCAACGCATGCAAAAGCTCCTCTTTGAAACATTTGAAAGTAGTAGTTGGAGAACTCTAAAGTGCTACCAAAGTGCTGCCGATTTTCGATACGACAGATTTTATAAAATCTGCGGATGGTTTTTGAAATACAGAATCACTGTCATCAAATGGCTGACACCAAATTCATAGTTTTGACTGACACATGGTGTTGGGTCTTGCCATTTGAAAATAATAAAAAAAAACTCGAAAAACCGGAAACGTGAAAAAAAAACCGTTTTTTATAATAATTTCAGATATTCCGAATAACCGGGTTTTCGGTGAAACCGGTTTGCATTCCCTACACATAACGCACACGAAGTGTCTGCGTCGTGATTCGCTCACTAGTAATACCAACCTAAATTCGAGGAAAACTTAGGAAAAATAAATTCTTATTTACTTGGCCGTAGTTCTGAAAAAAAAACTCAACGGTTGATCTTTTTACGAGGTTAGAAACCATTTTGACATAAATATAGACGTTTTTGGGGGCAATAGAACAGGCAATAAAAAAAATAAGACTTGCTTAGGCATAATAAAGAGCACGAAATATCGGGCGGTTTAAGGCATGTTTCTTATTACATAACGAAACAATATCTAGAACTATTTTTAGGGTCTCGTACCCAAGGGGTACTCTTCTGTCCGACCATCCGTCCGTCCCTCCATCCGTCCATCAATCCATCCGTCCGTCCATCCGTCCGTTCGACGGATAGGATAGGAAAATTTTAATATACTGTTAAAATTTTCAGTGTGGATTTCTATTGCCGCTATAGCAACAAATAACAAAAATAACATAAAGTTAAAAATGAAAGGAACAACAAGAAACGTGGCGTTTTTTGTCTTGCGGGACGGAACCCTTTGTGTGCGAGTCCGACTCGCACTTGGCCGCTTTTTTTATAAAAAAATGAGTCAGTGCTTTATTGTTGTGGAATATAAAAATACGGTAGAAAGTTTAGCTGTGTGTGTCAGGTTTTTGCAAGGGCAAAACATTTTACGTGACATTTTGTAACAAACATGCTTGCCAAGTTGATAGCCTTAGGCCTTCTGATAAGAAACTAAATTACCTGTTTTGATTTTTTCGACAAGCTCGAAGAATTATAATATTAACTAACGTATCAAGGGAATACAAACGTTCGTTTCATCACAAAAGATCTAGAATTTAAAGAGATGTTGAACTGAAAAACAAATTACAGCACCTGGCAAGATATTGCAGTGGTGTAATAATTTAATATACTGGCGCCATTTTTCTCTGCCGTCATTTTGTTCTGTTATTGACTTGACTAGCATTTTGACTTCGTTCACGTTAAACTTTTAACCGCAGTATAATCCTGTTATACACCGTGACTTTTTAGTCGTCTGACAACGGCAGCCCACTTCATGTATCCAATGACTACTACACATTCATAACAAAAAAAATGGCATTTAAGAGAAAAAAAAAAGAAAAAAATATTCATTATTATGATGCATAACGTAGTTGAAACATTCTGTTGCGAGCGAAGATCTATCTACTCGACTCGTGCGATGGGTAGGTATGTTCTACTGTTTGATACGTAAACATTATTAACAGGATGTTTCATAATTCTAATGTATTAATTATTTTTCCTTGTACCTATTATCTTAATTAATGGTAAAAAAAAACACGCCTAGAGGTATTTTATGTCGGATACATTGAGTGGACCACCTTTGTCAGACGACTTAAAAATCACGGTGTATAAAGCATTTTTTTTGTGTTTTTGTCTAGGTTGCGTGGTGTAAGCCAAATTACGAGTTGTTAGGCTTTATACTACCAAAAAAGCGTCCAAGTGCGGATTCGCACAAGAAGGGTTCCATCCGTAGACAGAGAATGCTATAGACTAATTGATATCTTTGGTCGCATTCACACAAGAAAAAGAGCGACTTACGCCGATGTCGTGTAAAGAAATGAAACAGAACGATGAGATATTTTGTTTCACGGTGCGTGCCATGTTTTTCAAGGTTAGCATACTACTTTGCTAAACAAAGTTTGACAGTTAACGTGCAGCTAGGTATCATCTTTCTTTAAAATACAGTTTTATGTGCTTTAAAGTTAAATAATGTATGGTATATTTTGTTGTGAACAATGTAGACATAGTATATAAACCATTTAAAAAAAAAACATGGTGCGTTGTAGCGATAAAGGGTGTAAAAGTGATAGTGGAACGAAAATGCCAGACTTGTCTTTTCATTCGTAAGTATACCACTCTGTATCAATTTATATATGATGATAACATTTTATGGTGTTCATATATTGTATATAATGTACCCTAGACATAAATTCATCGACAAAAAAGCACAATAATAACAATTATTAATTCTAACCTATGAATTTTAGTGTTGCCAATTTTTCTGTAAATTAATACCCAATATTATGGGCAATGTGTATTAATTATATAGTATCTGAAAGATTTAATGGCTTGTTGCAGTTTTCCTGAACATGATAATTTACGTCGGATAAGGATTGTAGCTACAGGACGAACAGATTGGACACCAAAACCGTCATCAAAAATTTTCAGCAGACATTTTGAGAAAAAAATGTTAAACAAAAAGAAGAAGCTATTACCTAAAGGACAATAACGTGCTAAACCAATAAAAGCTAATTAAAAATAAACAATGTTGTATTATTGACTCTCAAAGCCAGAACCTTCTATCACAAAATACACGCTTTGACGTGGAGTTACGGACACCAGCCCGCTATACAATACAATAACATCCATCGTCATCCTGCCCTCATCGCAATTTATTAATCGAGTTCGGCAGCACATCCATACACCTTTATTATTCCTCCGCCTATACCGATAATAATCTATAATTATAAGTGTTATTTTCAGGCTCTCTTACATAATAATTTCTAATTCTATCAATTCGTGGAACACCACCTTATTTAGAATCACACAAATTGTGGGGTAAATTTTTCCTCGCACGGTAACCCTAAATATGATGACGTTATTTTTTTTTGTCTCTTTCTGCGATACGCTTTGCAGGTGTCTATAGCATTCTCTGTCTACGGTTCCATCGGTCTATTGTATAAATATCTGACCCTGAAAACTTAGGTAAAGTGAATTTTAAGTGAGCAGTCAATAGCGTAAATCCCTAGCATTCAGGCTTCAGCAATACTGTACCTAACTTTATATTAATTTTATTTGTTTGTATTAGCGGCCATACTAGTAGGTACACACTGTGAAAATTTCAAGTGTCTATATATTGGGGCCTAAGTACACGGCATGGTTTTTAGGGTTCCGTAGCCAAATGGCAACGGAACCCTTATGGATTCGTCATGTCTGTCTGTCTGTCTGTCTGTCCGTCCGTATGTCACAGCCGCTTTTTTCCGAAACTATAAGAGCTATACTGTTGAAACTTGGTAAGTAGATGTATTCTGTAAACCGCATTAAGATTTTCACACAAAAATAGAAAAAAACAATAAATTTTGGGGGTCCCCATACTTAGAACTGAAACTCAAAATTTAAACCCATACGTGTGGGGTATCTATGGATAGGTCTTCAAAAATGATATTGAGGTTTCTAATAACATTTTTTTCTAAACTGAATAGTTTGCGCGAGAGACACTTCCAAAGTGGTAAAATGTGTGTCCCCCCCCCCTGTAATTTCTAAAATAAGAGAATGATAAAACTAAAAAAAATATATGATGTACATTACCATATAAACTTCCACCGAAAATTGGTTTGAACGAGATCTAGTGAGTAGTTTTTTTTTAATACGTCGTAAATCGTAACGTAACGGAACCCTTCATGGGCGAGTCCGACTCGCACTTGGCCGGTTTTTTTACTTTACGGTGTATAAACCGCGCCATACAAAAAACTGTGTCCGCCGTACCTGCACACAGCGAATATACCGCAGTTTTTCATAGCAAGAAAAACTTGTGTACAAAAGGCCTTACGATTCAAAAGAAGCTGGTCTGTGACGACTGACGGGGTCCGCTAGGGCCAATGCCTGGGCCGCGGGTTGTTCGAAAGAGATACCGTGGCCCCTGGCACAGGCAACTGAAGGAACACGGGTGGGTTTTAGTCAGTAAAAGTTTGACACGCTTCCGCTCAGCCCAGAGCGGGAGAAGTCGTTTGATGATTTCCCATCACCCAAAAAAAAAAGTCTGTGACGATAGTTGAATGGATAGTGAACCCTTGGTAATAGTCTTAGTCTCAGTATAGGTCTCGTTGGCACACTTTCTGTAGGAAACCCTAAAAAATATCGTGATCAGCGCGTTTCGATTTATTTACGTAGCGGTACTAGCAAGGCCCTGTAAAAATGCGAGGCCTAAAGGGACTAATATCCAATAAAATGTCCAGACTACACGTAATTGCTTTCCTCGCCTAGACTTTTATGCACAATTGCGACAGGATTACGCTTTAGACAACAGGGGGCTTACCAGCAGCTCTTATAGCAGGGCAGAAGTTGAACTGCACTGCTTTTCTGTACTAAGTCATAGAACAAAAAAACAGCGTAGTTCAACTTCTGCCTTGCTGCCTGGTGGTAAGCCTTCATTTGAATTTGAACCATTTATTTGTAAAATGATCCCAATATTAATATAGGTACTCCTTATCTTGAGCGATCAACATAAACGTGTAGTAAATTCTTTTGATTTCTCAAGAGCGGCTATTCAATAAAAATATGAATCATTTCTGTATACAGCTCAAACGGAGACCAGTGAAGTCATTCCGTACGTCTGCCTTAGCTTCTAGAAGACTCGTGATGATGCACCAAACGTGTTATAGAACCTGTATTGAAATTGTAAACTAAACACGTGCCAGACAGCTAGGGACAACAACTTTAATGGCAACATTAAGATCTGTTGATGTCTTTTTTTTAAAGAGGATGTTGAATAATACAATATTTACATAATATAGGAGCTAACAGACATTATTACGACAACTTTTACTACGGGACCAAACCTGAAGTCACAAAAAAAATTCAGCTGTTCCTTACTTTTGTCGAGTCAGGCAATCATACATTCAGCAGTAGTTGAGCCCTGATAACGGCCTCTGACTTACAGGCGCTTTACTTTGTGTAAATAATTTTATCACCACTGTTCTCAAAACGGTGAAGGAAAAAAACATGAGGAAACTCAACTAGAACCAAAAATTCTTAGACATGTAACGTCTACCAACCCGCACCCGCATGGTAGATTATACCCACTCCCTCTCGAAGAGAGCTGCAGGCCTGTGTCCCAGCTGTGGGAACATTAGTGGGCTGATTATGATTATGAAATATATGGAGCAGCTGATTTTCAGTTGCGGGATACAGGCAGGAGGATGAATGAAATAGAGCGATGACATAACGAGCAAGTATGACTACAAATGACACAATATAATATTTTAGGCTGACTGGGGGTACGACCAATGAAAGGAAGGAAGGAACATTGGGGCTTTAGTCGATTGGATTCCAACATCACCCTCCGGTCGTCCCAGACGGAGGGTATCCATGAGGATTTCCTCACAAAAAAAAGGCATAAAAGCCGGAGATTTTTAATAATGACAGAAAAAACGAATAGTACGTACCAGCTGCTGCAGCACCCCGCGGTTTCACCCGCATAAGTTTCGATCTCGTGGGAATATCGGGATAAAAAGTATCCTATGTGTTAATCCTGGTTATAAACTATCTGTGTGCCAAATTTTATCCTAATCCGTTAAGCGGTTTTTGCGTGAAAGAGTAACAAACATCCATCCATCCATACAATCTTTCGCGTTTATAATATTAGCAGGATAATTATTTACATGAGGCATGTGTAATATTATCACCTTTATTTTTGTTTAAGACGTCCATATGACCATATATTATTATTATTCTCTTCTAGTTCTCACACACTGTTGTCTTCATGTCTCCTTCCGCAGATCTGCTGGTAGGAATTTCTCAAAAAAAAAACACAAATAATTAATTAAAATTACTTCAACAAAAATATAAATAAATAATTAAATAGATAAACACCTTCCTACACAAACAAATACCTTCACCTAACGACACCAAACTCCAACAGAGCTCAGACTTGACTGACGTGCCAACTCGTCTTCAGAACGCAACGCCATCAAAACTTGGCCGTTGGTCCAAAATCCTTAAAGTGCACGTGTACGTTATACTTTTTTCAATCGGTTCGGTTTTTTGCACATTACAAAGCACATTCTTGGCTTGTTGAACTGGTTCTGTGCTCTCGATAGCCGTTCTATGACGTCAATGAGTCTGGTATCGTGGGATTTCATCGGGACAGTACGAAAAAGATAAAACGCTCGTGATTTGTGATTTTTTTGTATACATAAATTACTCCAAAAATCGTTGTAATAATAATCGTTTATTTGGGACAAAAACAAATACAATAAAAGAAAACAGTGTAAACGATGATAACCTGTTGCAAAACTTTTTGATGAAAGTGTAAAAAAACTCTGTTCAGCCTCTGTTAAATTCTTACGCAGTCACTGATATAATGTAAAGAGAACGTGTAAAACATTCAGCTATATTTATAAGGTTTTAACTGTAATCCCACTTTTTCCAACAGTTGTTGTTTGAATAATATTATTAAAATTTTATTTGAAAAAAACGTCGACGAAAATAGAGTTAGTACCACAACACTCGATTTTTAACCCTCTGAAGGGAAACCCTGCTGCTACTTTTAAGATACAGAACCAGGAAAGCTTTAAGCTAGTCAGTAGGCCCAAATTGTACGTATTTTCTACTCTCTCCCCCTTTATGGAAGCAGCCACTCTTGCGCCATCCTATCTCCCAAGCGCAGTGGGCTGTGCTGGGGCGGCTGCTGCAGATGCAGAAAACCTCAAACTCGACGGTATGGGTATACCCATACCGTTTCAGACCCCGAGAGAGAGACCCCTAACGGCTCGAATATGTTCGAGCCGTTAGGGGTTGAAATATGGGCCATGGGGTCCGAGTGCCCACTTAGTTTTTGGAGAAATCGCCAAGCGGTTGGTCGACACTTTACGTGAGAGGGTTGGAATATTTTTTGCCCAAAGAATCAGCATTCTCATACAACGTGGCAATGCTGCCAGCCTTTTAAGCACTTTTCCAATTGAAAGCGATGCGGACGAATTTTTGATGCCCCTTGATTCCTTCCCCTCCTTTTACTTGTACATATTATTATTATTTTATTTTTTTTTAATTAGCTTTTAAATTTATGTAAATACTGTCACTAGGTAAATTACCTATTTAGTCAGTCGTGGACTTTGACTTTAGATTTCCAATAAAAATACTGACGTCCACAATGACTAGCTATTCTAACAAAACATTTTTTTTTTCGATTTGCATAATATTATTATGTTAATGATCTCAAAGTCAGCTAGGTTGCATCGAACATTTTTAATTGAGCCCAGACTGTTATAAAGTCTGAAGCGCAGTGCTCTGGCGGATCTATTTATTTTTTCAGGAAAATCTAAATGGGGATCAATTATGTACATGCCATTGATGATTGAAGAAAATCATTAATGCATTAGTATTTAAGTTTTTATTTTTCCGAACAAACACTGGCGGTGTTGACGTTCACGTACCTATTTTGTAAATCGTTAAATCTAAGATTCACAGAATTGCCTTGGTGTATGTTAACATTCACTGTGAATGTCTGATTAAATTAAATTAATGAAACAATATCTGAAGGCAAGTTCTCGTAATTTAATACGTACAAAATCCAGTCTCGGAGACAAACAAATGCCAAAAACTGGTGAAAAATTATGGGAAATTAGATATATTTGGACAGATTAACACAGATCAGACTGTGAACGTTCTTAAAATTACTATCTTTAAATTCCCTCATTCCGAACACTCACAATAGGTAAAATACAAACTGGCTGGAACAATTCCCGCAACACATGTTGCTAGAAAACTCGGGTGACGTCACGCAACATTGTTTCCAAAGACAGGACACATTCGGAAAAATCGCGCGACATAGGTATACGGTATGTCTTGAACAAATATAGGTAATACATGTGACTGGTGACATTTATTTGTAAATACGCGGTTTTTATTGCAAAGAACATTTGACAACAGTGTGTCAAGATGGGTACAGACGCGCCAGCACATCAAGCTACCCGAAACTGTCAAATGTTCCCAATCAACCTTGAACCTTATGCTTTAGCGATAAAGTTGAAAATCTATTAAAGAAGTTTGGCAGATTTTGGTAGCTTGATGTGCCGGCGATGTATGTACGTTCGAAGTACCTGTATAACGAATTTAATACATTTGAATGGCCACCACCGCCGTCAAAAAGTGGCGTATTTTGGCACCGAAACCCCTCCATTCTACATGATATACATACCTACCTTGGTAAAACACATACCACAACTAGATTAATCGCATTGACGTCAATCCCATGAAAATATGGCGTTGGCCAGACAAAATATCTAAAATCCGATACCTAGTGTTTGCCCTAGGCACTCATTTGGTTTTTGATTTATGTGCTACGGATAATAACAACCTCAAAGATCGTCTATGTCAAGTCAAATAAAACTAATTTTTCAGCCTGTTTTTTGCTCTTGTTTTTGTGATTGATCTGGTCGAAAAGGTTCTACGAAAGTTTTAAAGTATTGTTGCTAAGGGACCGAGACAAATATTTTTGTAAAACTTATTTATGATAAATATAGACAGGGTAAGTAATTGTTTACCAAATTGAAACACTACGTCAATTTGCCGTATTATAGCCATTTCATACAACTGTCAAAGAATGGCAGTTGTAATTTGAATATACGGACAATTTAAGAAACAAATTATTTCAAACGACGAAAATATTCCAACCCTAATGAGGGTTATATGTTCGGGCCGTTTGGGGTCATGGGGTCCGAGTGCGAAGCGCAACTTGTTTTGATTTACATAAATGTACTTATTATCATTTTAGGTCTGTTAGCTTATTAATTTCCCTGGCCTTGCAAAAGCGTTAATGCTATGATATACCCATTAAAATTTGTAAACGAACTGTTATATGGGTTAGAACAGGATAGAGTTTGACGTAGGTAGTCTTAAAACATGCGTCAATCTATCTCACCACTCATATAAAAACCATACCAAAAAAATATATATCTACTGGATTTTGTAGATCACAATCTTAATATGATCATAAACCTACTATGTATGTGTGTGGTTACAATAAAAAAACGTGTTCGGTCGCGGGACCTCCGTCAGGAACGAATTTCCTTACTCACACGCACACAGACTCGTATATCGAAAGAGACAGAGAGAGAGGAAGTTTGCTTTTAATACGCGTTTTTAATACAGTATACATTTTAGAAGCTCTCATACTTTATGAGAGCTTCTAAAACGTATACTCGAAACAAAAATGAAAATCCAAGATGGCGACAACTTGTCACCATCGCCTGACGCCTTAGCGCCCTCAAAAACCATGACAACTCTCTCGAGAGAGATGGAAAGTCGCATGGAGGGGGCGCATAACGCTTTTTCGTTGGGTACGTTAATATTGTATAATATATGTACATATCTGCCAGTTTACTCCTACCGCAAGCCGCGTTAAAGAACTTCGTTCCAAAAAAGGCTTAATGTAAAGCTTTACACACTTTTGAGATCATTCAAAATTCATGGTAGGTATATATATTATTTTTTTAGTTTAGTCCTCTAAAGTCACCCTTTTAAAACCAAGCTAACACGCCAACACATTTAACGATCACGAAAACAGTACCTATAAGAAGTAAGCCAATTTTTTTTTAATATTAACTTTTAATTTAAATAACATAAAAGTATAAGTCAATTGTTTAATTTTTCAACGTTAAGACAACAAATTGTAGTAGGTACAGTTTAATACCAGACCCTCCATAATAATAATAAAATACTTTAAATGTCAAATTTACTCTGTCTGTCTGTCTATTTGTTACCTTTCACGCATTAACCGCTTAATAGATTTCGATAAAATTTGCCTTACAGGAAGACAATGACATGAGTTAGGACATAAGGTACTTATTATCCCGGTAGTACGGTCTCGTGATATAATTTCCGACATTACTCATTAGCGTTACATAATACATTACTTAAACATCACAAAAGTCAATCTTACCGTAAACTAAAATATCTTCTTGAAAATTTGAAACGCATCCATCAAATTGACGTATGCTTTTTTTTTTGAGGATGGGAAATCATCATCCCCCTGGGTGGAGCGGAAGGGAGTGTCAGACTCTTACTGACTAAAACCCACCCGTGTTCCTTCCTTAGCCCTTTATGTTCCAGGCAGCGGTAACCCTTTCGGACGATCCCGCTACCCTGGTAGGCTTCGGCCCTATCGGGCCCCGTCAGTTATGCTGACATCTCTTTGAGGTGCGCGTGGAATACGTACATATTATTATATTTTCCTTTCGTAAGTTGTTCATCATCTGCCTAGCCTTTTCCCAACTATGTTGGGGTCGGCTTCCAGTCTAACCGGATGCAGCTGAATACCAGTATTTTACATGGAGCGACTGCCTATCTGACCTCCACAACCCAGTTACTGGGTAATACGATACCCCTTGGTAAGACTGGTTGTCAGACTTTCGGGCTTCTGACTACCCGTAACGACTGTCAAAGATCCACGAATAACAGCCGGGACCAACGGCTTAACGTGCTTTCCGAGGCACGGAGGGGTCTCGGTATGTAAAGATGGTCACCCATCCACAGACCAACCGCGGCAAGCATAGCTTAACCTGACCGATCGACCTGTGCGGCTGTTAGTATTTAGCCACGGGCCCCTCCTTTTGTAAGTTGTTACGAAAGGAAAATATGTCTTTGCTTTCAATCACTGTATAATTAGGGACCACAAGGTTTAATTTTACTTCATTATTGCAATGGAGATCATCGCCATTATAAATACAATTACATTCGAACTAAATCATAGTGAACCGGTAGAAAATTTAATGCAATCCGCAGATGAACTGCAGTTCATAAAAATAAATAAAAAATATGATTTATTTATTTAAATCACAATTCAGAAAAGCTATTAAATAAATAAAATATAAATATTAGATTATAATATTAATATTATATTAATATTATTATTAGATTTAAATATTTTTTTAATGAAATAAAAGAAATGCGAAACGAAAATGCGTCAATGCAGAATCTATATCAACATTAGTTCGTATCCTAAATTGAAGTTGCTTTTCGTGTCGTGTCTGTTCTTCTAAACCACAGATTTTTGAGCAATTTTTACCATAATTTAGAGAGTTTATATAGTCAAAGTCAAATCATTTATTTCAATTAGGCACATAAAAGGCACTTTTGAACGTCAAAATTAAAATTAAAATAAAAACGTAGGAAGGATATGTGTATACACATAAACCTTCCGTACAGAATTCTAGACATTGATGTTTAACTTGTATAATATACTAAAGGAATCTCGATGATTTGTCAAGACGTAAAAACCGTGCGAAGCAGGGTCGGTCGCTAGAGAAAGATAAATCTAATTTCAATCATGATCGAAGATTAATTCCCTGCAGAGAATCCTGCGAGGACGCTAGATCGTTAGATTGAAGCAGGAAACTACTTTATACCCTAGGGATGTGTCAGAGGCACAGCTTTGCTATTCCTGGAACCTTCTACGTATGCACTTAAAGCACTATGAGCGAATGGCATGGGAGCAACATTTGTGTTCCTAGAACCTTTCATGTATGTTCTGAGTGGGGCACTGTATGGATTTAACCTAAGCTATTGGTTGGTTTCACATGTAGTAGTTGCCACTTTCTAGGCAGAATATCTCAGTAAAATCGACCAGTGAGTTGCGACTACAGTCAAACGTAAGTACGCATGCATGCAACTAGACTACCAGCTGAGAGAGTCGCCACACAACCACGAGCCTTATTTTTGGAAAGAACGTCGAGTGCATCCAGAATGTTTGAAAGCATTTACCGGAATTTTGACGGACACCAGTGTCCGGAGTGACCCAGTATGCGGAAGCGCCAAGTGACTTTCACACTAAAACTGCAAAACCAATCTGAAATACGGACGTTCCTATTAATGTCATTAATTCATGGTGCTGAAGAATTAGATAAATGTAAGTAATACGCTAAATTAAATAGAGGTACCTACGTAGGCAAAATAGAGGCTCGATCGTCTACTACCTACGTCATGAAGTGACGTCAAAATTATCGATACCTATTGATAATAAGACATTACAAGTGATAGCAATTCTAGTAACGTCAATAAATAATATTAATATACTTAGGTATAGAATTTATTACCTATAATACAGAGACCAAAAATGTTTAGAACTAACATAGTGGCTATATTAATTCAGTGGCTTAACGGGACGAATGCCGTAATTACAGGAACAATTAAAATGTACTGCGTCTCGCGTCGATCCATGTTCCATACGAAGGTTTAATCGTACTCGTACCTAATGAATTTTGAAACTAAAAATATCGTTCGAATAGTACTGATTCTCAGATTAGTTTGAATAAATGAGTTAAGATTCTGTTTTTTTTTTTAATGAAGGGTATCTTTAGTGTGTGGTTTAATCTCAACAAAAAAACAAAATAAACTGATAATGACATGTACAGTCACGAGCACCAATATGTCAACACTTGGCAACTTTCAATTTTGATTTTTTCGTGTAATTACGAATGCAACATTGAAATACGACACAAACCTATGAGTTCGAAAATGCAATGCTCGTACCAACATAAAATTTCATTAAAAAATAAAGGAGTAAATCGCTTTTGAATAAAGCCGAGTGTATACATACTTTTGCTCGTGACTGTACAAAGGTTAAAGAAAAACGTATCTTTACAACCACCTTCATATCTTCGTACATCATCAAATCAGCTATATGGCGTTCTAGTACTCGTATCATCAGACCTACACGTGCATACAAAAAATTCCACTCGAACAACGGAAAATGGGTGAAAAATCGGTCGAATCTTTGACAGTTGTGTAGGTGATGTAGAGGGTATGAGGAACAGGGTGTAAAGTTCACTCATCCTTATCCATAGAAAAGGGAGGATCCACCGACCAGACAACTGTTGTGTCTGGCGGGCAACTGCCCGATGAAACATCTCGGACTGTTGTATAATTGCACGGTAAACTTGCGAGATGCTGGATTTTGCCATGAGGCGTTGTAGATACCGCTACAGTAAGTTTGATGGGAATGTAACTGAACAAAATCGTTCCAAAAAGGTGTACAGTTGTGTGTCACGGTATTCCGTTATTTAAAACACGTGTTACAAATGTTGCAAAACATTTTTCGATCAGTGTACAAGCACATGTCGTGCATGTGTTTACAAACAACATGTGAGCCGACACGTGCTGCCGCGATAAGTTTACCTCACCTTATAACCTAGTGATTATAATGTAATCAGAACATTGGTCAGTTGGTTTTTATTTAATTTTTATCAGTTCTACGCCGTGGAATAAGCTTTTCAATGTGAATAAAAGTAGTAGAAAATTCATAGAACCTATACATACATTCACGACTTCTTTCGATGGGGGTAGGTAGAAACTACAGAACGCTGTTGGCTACGATCCTTACATACTCCGTTGCTTAGTTTACGTTCATACATTTGGTCTGGTCTGGTCGTATGTTTTTTTTTTTTGGGTGGAATATCGTCAAATTGATCGTCAATGGTATTCAGATGCATCCGGTTAGACTGGAAGCCGGCCCCAACATAGTTGAGAAAAGGCTAGGCAGATGATGATGATGATGATCGTCAAATGACGTCTCCCGCTCTTCGTGTCAGACTTTTACAGACTAAAACCCACCCGTGTTCCTTCAGTCGCCTATGCCAGGAGCCACGGTATCTCTTTCGAACAACCCGCGGCCCTAGCAGGCATCGGCCCTGCAGAACCCCGTCAGTTCCTGCTGACATTTTCTAAGTATTGTTAAAGTGAATCTTTAAACATTCAGTAGTATTGCAAGCAGTTGGTCAATAACTGTTAAATACTTCCTCACCCATGTTTAAGTGCAAGGGGCAGGATTACTCTATAAAGGATAACATTTTAACAACATAAAAGACATGAACATTGAACATAGCTGTTTAAATTTTTCAAATATACCGCTTATATTATATCAGTCGAAAAAAAGAAATTATCAACGGTTCAAAGTACTCTTAAACATGACGAATGAACTTGTCAATGAAACCAGATTGTTCGACCGCTGTACAACGTCAGACCTTAATATTAAAATATGCTTAATGCATATTTTAAAAATATGCTTAATGTACTTTGTTCGCACGCGAACCTTAAACAAATAAAAAAATGTTTGTTCAAGTTCCTAAGCCCGGCAATATTCGTGTATTTTTTCGTTCTGTGGACAGGGTTTTACGTACTTTCGCGACCAATTTTATAGTGGAACATTTTTAAAGCTGTCAGTCCAACGACCGGCTCGGACTGATCACACAGGCTTTCACAGAGGCTAATTGGAGTCCTGTAGATTAGAGGGCACAGAGTAGATAGGATACAGAAGATCCAAGTTATACAGTAATGACGTGTGCACTAAACTTGAGAAAATACATTTCAAACGATGGTGACGTAAAAATATAGACACAACAGCGAGTGGTCAGAACCTAAGGTAGATAACGATATCCTTTGAATCTGTTTATGCAGCGTCTGAAAATGCAAATTAATTCAACGAGTAAGAAGAAACCTTTACCATAGAGTTGGTAAAACTAAAGGCTTACTACAACTGACAAGTATCTCCTAGTACCTATGATGGCTGATCGACGTGCAACCTGTAACTATAGATTACACGATTCTGAACCTCCCTGCATAGAAATTTTTCGTCGGTCATTATAAAACAGTTAGCTGTACCATACACTTTGACCGTATAGGCATTGGACTTTACTATGAAACAGCTGATTTAGGTTTCAGAATCTTGTACTGAATGGTAAAAGGCTGCTCGTCGATGTACCTGCCACCCTGTATAATTTGGCTTTAAACTCAGTGGGCCTTCTAACATGCAACCTACTGCTTCAACCCGAAAGCAAACTCATTGTTTCCGTGTGGTGATTTGCGGCTAGATTAAAGGGTTAGTGCGATTTGTGTGAAGGATTGTCTTGGGATTAATTAGTTAGTGCTGGGGTTACTATCAATTAGTAAATTTATGTCCTTTAATTTAGGGAATTGGACTCATCTAGACTTAGACATATCGTTGTGAGTTTCATAGTATGAGTTTTGTTTTTCTTTTATAATGATTATCACCCATCATCCTAAGTTGTAAAACGTCAAATTCAAAAGAATTTATTTGTATGGGAAAACAATATGCAGCTTTTTTTTTATTTTTTTATTTATCAATTTAAAAAAAGAATACAGGATTATTCACATAAAATAGCAACCAAAAACCACTAAGGTTTAAACTTGTGCTATCACGAGTCTATCTCAATGTCAAACTATACAATGAAACATTTTATAACTAAGCGTCATTGTCCATACAATTAATAACATCATTAGGTCTGTAGATACTCGCAGTTACAATCATTCCTACATAATACTTAAGTAATATTGCTGTTTAAATTCATGTAATATTTGTATATTACGGTCTTGGTATCACCATATTTTACCTTTTGGCATGCCCAGCATATAAAAAGAAAACACAAACAATTTTAATGAATTTCTATAAAACGTCTAAACCAATGCACTTCCATTCAAATGGTAAACGTGCAATTATTAGGACAACTTTTACCAATGTGTTGTTTATTTTTATTTTTTTCCAAAGAAAGTATTTCTTTATTTTCATGCATACGTATGCCAATCAGTTTTTGCGACCTTATCAAAGTTATGAGAAATGGCAGAACTATTGCTTGACCACGTGACTCGCTGTAGAATTCACCCAGTGTTGAAGCACCTTAAAAGGAGAAGGCATTTTGAAATCCTGAAAGTCACCAATTAAGGAAAAGGTGCGATTGGTCATGAAAACAGCACGTGTCCAAGTTGAATATCAAATCATTTGTATAATTATTAATTAGCATACAATGCTCTGCCCTTTTAATCTATTTGAAAAACAAGGGCAATGTGAGCATAGGTGACATTGATATTATACGTTTTGAATTATACTCATTTCAAAATAGTTTGATTGTAATCACAGATTGTAAAAAACAAACATAGCCAGAAGTAGATTTTCGCCCGAATTACGCAGTATCAAGGGTTAAAGGGGTCAAGTTGAATGGCGTGCAATAGGAGACGCCTATGTCCAGCAGTGGACTGCTATAGGATGATGGGTTTAGTCGTCACACTGTGCGTGCCTGAAGACGAGCGTCGTCACCGAGGCAGGTCTAAAAAACGCTGGCGTGACGATTTGGACTCGTTCCTAACCGATTGGATGGAGAAGGCACAACACAAGTAAAGGTGGAAGAATATAATAATAACAATAAGCTTTATTTCATAAAAACAGTACTTAGATTACATTACAGTTTAAGTGCTATGATAAAACAAAAGTGCACAGAAGTTTTAACATCTGGAGCTGAACTAGGAGGAACCTGTATCTCGGCTAACAGCGCCAATCCCCTCGAGTTACATTAGATTAGAGTTCTGAAATGCTAGCATTTCACAAAACAAAGGGAAGAAAAATTATGGTCTAAGGTTGTACGAGTATTTATGGTCTGCTATGGCGGAGGCCTTTGCCCAGCAGTGGGGTGGGACATAGAGGCTAAAGGAAAAATAAAACAGTGATGAGATTCAAGCTCCCAGTTCTTTAGATAAGAGTTTATTGGAACGAAGTTTTGGAACGAAATTCCTTATCGCGCGTTGCGAAAGGGGGCTAGATGGAAAAAATTAAGACCAAAAGTTGGAACGACACTTTTTGCTATAGTTGTAAGCCGTGCGGCGTGCGCGTGTTTCTCTGACTCTCTCTCTCTCTCTCTTATAGAAAGCAAGCCAGTTATACTTCGTTCCATCCGGGTGTCCCTTGACACCTCTCAAGTTTTTTGTTCATGTACCGTAGTTTTTCTATGCTACATAGACAAATAAGAAAAATGTTAAAACGTCCGTAAAACGACTTTGCAAATCATCGTTTTACGTCGTGGCATAAAGTCCTTTTCTTATGAAAATGTTACGACATTATTAGGTATTCAACATAACCGTTTTGACCTAGGCAATGATGCATTAGTACCTACATAGATAAATTAATTAAATGTCAAAGGTATCGTGTAAAACGCACTTATGTTTAAATGTGCGTCAGAAGCAAATCATAATGATAATAATTTTGAGTTGCTGACCTGTAGGGTCAATATCAGATAAGTCTACAGATGAACATATAACATTCAAAGGAAAAAAATCACTAGATAAAAAAAAAACAACTCTAGACGCATTCATACATCACAGTTTACATATCACAATTTTCTTTACAGTCAGAGCAAATTTTCGAAAAACTTTATGAAGAGCTAGCATGAGCTAACAGGTTTTCGTAATTTAGCACATAACAGGTCTCTATTACATAACTTAATAACTTAACGTATCTTCCTAGTACAAATGGTAAAGTTGCATGACATAAAATTAAATTGATATTTTGATTTTAAGCTATTTAACAATTTGTAACTTAGTTTCTTTGGTTGTCTTTTGAAAGCTATTATTTATACACTTATTTTGTAATTTAATTATTTTTATTTGACATTTTTGATTTGATTTGTAGACGATCCTTGATTTAATACCATTTTTTTTTTAAATTGGAATTCAATCATTTAGTTTAAATTGATTTGATTAATTAGAATTATTATTATTGTCACAATATTAATTTGCATGCCGAATTTAGTAGGTGGAATATGAAGAACTATTGTGTGTGTTATAAAATCTGTAAATTACCATATTTCAGGCAAATAGAGAATCTAATCTAATCTAATCCTATATACCACCCATGTGAGAAATAAATATAACCCAAAACCCTGAACCTCATCCCTGGCGTAATCAGAGCGCCTAGCCAAAGGGCCATCGCGTTTCGTATTTCTACAATGACTTTCGACAGGATTGACATATACTTTTCGGTAGCTTATATGTCAAACCCGATCATTTTTTACTTTTTCCTCATCGTAATCGCTGATAGAATGTCACTTCATCTAGGCCCTCACGACTATTTCGGTATCAAGCCTCGCATAACTGAACAGAAGTCGATTGGCTGTAACACTGGGTCAATGGGAAACTTAATGATGATATGGATAGGGAGCGCAGGGCATTGTCGGTAAGGGGTAATATGCATTCTCGCAGGTTTGCGCGAAGCTCACGTGACGTTAAAGTCACACTATTCGAAAAAGCTTTTGCCAAACGTTATACACGTGCAACGTGTGGAGCAATTACACTAAAAAAGTCTGCAATGCTCTGCGCGTCCAGTTTAACAACGCTTTCAGAGGTTTGTTGGGGCTCCCGTGGCGGTGCAGTGCCTCCGGCATGTTCGCCGTACTCAGCACGGACGGCTTCCAGGCGGTTCTTCGCAAAAGAACGGCCTCCCTGTGGTCTCGGTTAAGGGGTAGCACCAACACGGTTCTGAGCGTGGTGTCGGACAGAGTGGACAGCCGAATCCTGAAGCATTGGTCGCTTATGCATGTCCATAATAATAATTCTTTACTAACATAGCTACAAGTAACTAAATACCTACTAACATAATATTCACTTGTATCAATTACTGTGTGCTTGGTCTGAAATAAATATTTTCAATTCAATTCAACCACTATCAGGACATTGACCACTGTAACCACATTCCACATGTCGACAACCTCGTGATCAGAGTCAAGGCGCTTGATTTATTTATCTTTCTCGAGTTTCACGAGATTCTCGACGTACGGGAGAGTGATATCACACGCATTGATTTATTGTATGCTATTTTAATCCATCTTTTGTTATTTTTATCAGGTTTATTGGCAACTAGCTGTGCCCGCGGCTTCGTTCCCGTGTTAGTAGTCTTTTAGTATTTACAGTCATAGTATATTGATAAAAATAAGATGGGTGACCATCTTTACATACCCTACCTTTACCTTAACTTTTTTATCTCTTCCGTGCCTCGGAAAGCACGTTAAGCCGTTGGTCCTGGCTGTCAATCGTGGATTTTTGACAGTCGTTACGGGTGGTCAGAAGCCCGAAAGTCTGACAACCAGTCTTATCATATTACCCAGTCACAGGGTTGTGGAGGTCAGATAGGCAGTCGCTCCATGTAAAATACTGGTATTCAGCTGCATCCGGTTAGACTGGAAGCCGACCCCAACATAGTTGGAAAAAGGCTGAGGAAAAATAGGGAGACTTTGCGAAAATAAGCAATAGGTAAAATATTGGTATGAGATAAAATATTTCGAAATAATAACTTATGAATCAATTAATTGTAGATAATAAGGAAAAAATCGGTCAACGCTTATACCTCATAAGGGGTGCGAGTGGCGCACCATGATTGTTTGGAGAAAATGTAGCAAATATATGTCTTATTACCATATAAAAAAATCAAGTCGAAACACGAAGGGGCTCAGAAGGTATACCTACTATTTTTTATGCCGTTTCCCATACAAAAAAATCACGTTTGGTGCCATAGCTCTCAATATAAGATTCCGATAAGAAAATGCTTCAAAGGTTTTTTACAGCTTATAAGAAGGCCTATACGATGGAATGATTTGTTTTTCAAAAACTGACACATGTATTTTTGAGTTGCCTATGCCCCTTTGCTTGTATGGCATCTATCCACTGTGTGCCGTCTCTAGACGCTATCTGCGCAGCGATTTTTTACTCTGTACATACAAGAGATAAACCTCAACATGTGAATGAACTCTTACACTACAAATAGCACCTTATCTTATCTAGGGGGTTTTAATGATACCTACTGTTTATTCAATTTATTGCACGAGACGACACTCGCTTGATGTTCCCTATCTCATTAATTAATTAAGACTGAGCAAGTGTGAGTTGTACTTGCGTTATTCTAAAATTCCGTACTCTTTAAAGCCGCATCCTAAACAAAGCGACGTCACGGGAATACGCAACTGTTCTGTCGCGTAATTTTGTTCGGTGAACTCGAATACATGGTTGCGAAGGTTTACAGAGTTGCCTTCCGCTTTTTCGAACAAATGAATCACATATGAAAGCGACGATCGTGTGTTCGCGCGACCGATCGCTTTGCTTAGGACGTGGGGTTAGTCTTGAAAACAACAGATATGACAGCAAATAACAAAGTTTAAACTTTCTTTTTTAACCCCCGACAAAAACAGAGGGGTGTTATAAGTTTTTAAGTAAAAATCTCGACGAAATGTTATTACCATAAGTAATATTTTTTTAACTTTATCAAAGAGTTTTTATTTTATGCCTCTTGCTTTAATTTCAATGCTGAAACGATTATATTCAGTTTCTTACTGTTTGGGGTTCAATAAGTTCGGGTTGACCGATTTCACGCGGAACTCTAAAATAAATTAAATTCTTCAGACAGCCCTCTCTTCACCTCACAGAACGGATGAGAGGGAGAGGGGGGAGGGTTCAAATGTGATAACAATTAATTATCATCAATATAAGGTTAAGTTTGAGATAGAAAGGTGGTATTTTAAACTTATTTACTTTTACAAAGAAATGAGAAAACTTACGACAAACAATGATGTTTTGTTTTATCGGAAAACTAGCGACCCACCCCTACTTCACACGGTTTTGAGAGTTCTTTATTATAAGTATTTATTTTTAAGATTTTGTTTATTAGCCTCGCTTGCCGCGGTTGGTCCATGGATGGGTGACCATCTTTACATACCGAGACCCCTCCGTGTCTCGGAACATAATTAAGCCGTTGGTTCCGGTTATCATTCGTGGATCTGTGACAATCAGTACGGGTCGTCAGAAGCCCGAAACTCTGATAACCTTAATCTCTGACAAGGGGTATCATAAGCTATCTCTCTTTGTCTCTTTATATTATAAGGTCGCATGCCCCCTAAGTAAGCTATCTCTTCACTCAGTCGTGTTCAAATTACGCACAGATCATAAAAACGAATTCTTTAATTTATTGTATGAAGGGAATAGAGCATTTTCATTTAATGTAACGTTCTTTCGAATGGTACAATACACGCAAAAGCTCAATTTAGAAAAGCATTTTCATGTAGGTAATGTAACGTTCCTGCGAATATTCGACACAATGTTCGAAGTAATGCCACAGCGAGTGAGCACTAACCTGTAACATTCCATTCTATTTTGGTTTTATTCATCGTTGAAAGGTGGGATCTGATCTCTTATCTTTGCTCGATGAAATGTTACTCAAATTCGCTCGATTGATTGCAATATCAAGTTGTAACACAGAGTCGAGGGTCGTGCTCGTTGTTCGATTCGTGAACGGGTGACGTGACACATTAGATCGGTTCGATGTTTTGTTACAAGTAAATTCTCTAGTCTATATTCACCTAACAAGTAGTCTCCTAGGTAACGAAAACCCTCCACAAATAGATCAAATAAACTGACTCAAAGACTCCATTTTTATAAATCCAGTAACACCACAAGAGGTATGGAAAGCGACCCGAATGCTCAAAAATACAAAAAGTACAGTCGATCTATTCTGTAAAAATCTCACTTCTTCATTGTTGAAACATGAACATTGTCAATTCATTCGCTGATTTATATACTTTTTTTTTGTATGTCATTAATGGCTGGTCGTAGCGAACTGTACATACCATTTTACATCTATTGTACTTGTACCTATAACTTACAAATAAATATTTCTGATTTCTGATTTTTTAAACATCCATCATCTGCCAAGCGTTTTCCCAACTATGTTGGGGTCGGCTTCCAGTCTAACCGAATGCAGCTGAATACCAGTATTTTACATGGAGCGATTGCCTATCTGACCTCCACAACCCAGTTACTGGATAATACGATACCCCTTGGTAAGACTGGTTGTCAGACTTTCGGGCTTCTGACTACTCGTAATGACTGTCAAAGATCCACGAATGACTGAGTGCATTCCGAGGTACGGAGGGGTCTTGGTATATAAAGATGGTCATCCATCCACGGACAAACCGCGGCAAGCGTAGCTTAACCTAATCGATCAACCCGTGTGGTTGTTATTACTTAGCCACAAGTCCTTCCACATAACATAATATTATTAATGTTCAATACGCATCACTATTATTTATAATTACGCCTAATAACATAGTAAGATGTACGAAACGAAATAATGACGTACATAGAAATGAGTAGGTACCTACTTTAATAATTAATTACGTATGTGTTGTGTATTATTATGGGTGTGTATTATTATGAATATGTTTGTTGAACGATCATTGTACATACGTAGTAAACACTTAAGACTCCTGACCTATAACATATGTATTTTCATAATTTTGTTTTTATATTACGTTAGTGTGACGTGCTTGATTTTATTCTCTTTCAAAGTGTTGTTAGAAAACAATGTTGTTGTTTTTCTTTTTATTGTTTGGCGAGGTGTATCACGCATTTTCCTATACAAGGTCAAATTAAATTAACTAGCGAAACTCGACAGACGTAATAGGTTTTGGATGTCGAAACATAATAACATAAAAAATACTTGATCCCACTACTTCTGCGAAGTTATTACAAAAAAAAAATATTGGCGGAAACGTATTAATATCGCAGCAATCTTGAAAGCCTGAGTAGATATTATGGTTACATAATCAGCCTATAATGTTCCCACTGCTGGGACACAGGCCTCCTCTCTTCGAGAGGGAGTGGGCTGTAATCCACCACGTGGGCCCAGTGCAGGTTGGTAGATGTCACATGTCTTCGATTTTTTGGTTCTAGGATAGGCCGGTTTCCTCACGATGTTTTCCTTCTCCGTTTTGAGACCAGTGGTGACGAAGCGATTTACACAAAGTAAAGCGCCTGCCTGGGTTTCGAACCCATTTCGACCTACAACTTGTTGGTTGTGGCCGTTACCACTGGACCACCACTGCTCCTGATATTTTATTTATTTACCATTTATGTACACACATATATAAACAGACCAGAAAAACAGAACAGAAAAAATAGGTACAGAGGCTTCGATCAATAATAGTACTAGATTAAGGATCAGGAACAAAAATCAGTCGCTCAAGTGGCCACGTTTGCACACACGTAAACATCTACATTTCTTAGAAAAAGGTTTAATGTATTTGTGGTCTTATTTTTCGGGCCGTTTTTGAAGCGCTTATCGGGAATCTAGTACTATTATTGATCGAAGTACAGAGGTGATGCTTATTTCATAAGAAATCTTTTCCAGCATACCTGAGATAGGACAATAGATACAGAGATGTAGGCAGCGTGTGATAGAGCAAAGGAGATAAAAAATAATACATAGAATAAAAAAACCATTCACTTAAAAACTTCTATGGTCAAAAAATATATATAATATATATTATAATATTTAAGTGTGCGTAAAAATCATGGAAATTGCATTTTCCATTCCTTAATGCATACAATACACTCACGGTATCACATTTTTATATTTGTGGTAAACGTTGGTAAATCAAATTCATTGCTTTTGATAAGCTACAACTAATTTCACACTGTTATTCTGACGTTCGGTTCGGGAAATACCCTCAAGCATATAGAAACAGGGCTTACCACCAAAACAAACAGCTGTATGTTCTTAGTAAGTAGATAGTTTCTCTTGAAGAAGGTCGTCTCCAGATATATAACCATACCTAATTTACAACACAAATCAATTGTCCGTATATTCAAATCACAACTGTGATTCTTTGACTGTGGTATGGAATGACTATAATACGGCAAATTGACGTAGGGGGTCATTTGCTTAACAATTAATATCCCTGACTGAACTTACACAACTGTGGATGAAATGGTGTTATGTTCAGATATTTCAATTAAACACTAAACAATAGCCTCTAATGATATCATAGGTTTCTATTTGTTATAAATTAACAATAATACAAACAAGAACTGAGTATCACCATTTAATAAATAAAGTTTAACAAACTATTACTAAAAACTAAACACAACTTAACTTAATACCAATATACACGTATAAGAATCGAGTATAATACTTTTCTGTGGTTTAATAACATGCTGATAAAAAAACAAAAGAGAGATCAGAAAAAAAAAGACATTGAAAAAACCTATAAACAAAAGAATATCAACACCTTAATTTCGTAACAAACTTCCAATCACAAGCATGAAATTGTAAGGAAATTGAAAGAAAAAAAGAAAGAAAGAATGAAAAAGCATTTACTTGCGGCAAACATGACGCATAAAAAAAAAGGACATAAACACACAAAAAAAAAACAAGTTGGGGGTAAACATGCGTCACATTCACGCAAAACGGCCGTCGCTCAGCATAATGCTAAGATCCTATACGAGACAGAGCCCCAGCGCTGGTTTTCAGCGGCAGCCGGCACTGACTAATTGCTAGTTCATTGCATCATAATGTTTGGAAAATTCGTCTGCTCAACAACGCAATGAATGTTGTTGAACTATCGAAATATAAGACATTGCAGGTGTAAGTATTTATGCAATTACACCGCTATTCCTCCATCTGTCTTAATTCAAAACCTCCTTAGCATTGTCCAACCAATGAGGCCACTGCTCCACATGCTTCTGCAGCATCTCCCCAGGACTGTCGGTGGTGGACAACTGGCTATGAGCCACCAGGTGGTAGTCTTTGGCCAGGAACTTGTTCGTGACGCCACAGGCAAGAAGACTTTTGAGGGCTTCTAGAGCTAAAGAGGACGGTATCTTTGCTGTAAAGTAAAATGAATGATTTAAATACGTTGCTTAATACATGGATGAGCCCTGACTGTTTTTATTAATCTTTAGAACTAAAGATGGTTCATAAAATATAAAGATATACCGGGGAAACGTTTTTCATTTCTGAATTCAATCTTGTTCAGTGAGGAATCCCAATTTAAAATAGATTTGGGTCGAGATAGGTACGAAATCTTTTACGTTTAAACGTAAAAGATTTCGTGAATTTTAAAATTGAGATATTAATAATGACTTAGCACCGATCAAATTTTCATAAAATACTAGCTAAGTTGTCCTGACAACGTAATCCATTTCAAATAATAATGCAATGAAGCAAACAAAACTACCTATTTCTAAAATACATATACAAGCTGTTGTTTTGCATCCTCGTCAAATTTCAGGAGGCTGCTAGGAAAGACATAAATAATCAAATAAAATTACGATCCCTGGTAAATAATGAATACATACTTTTTTTTTTGTTATTTAAGTTAGAAATACTGTCATGTTTCAAAATACACCACTTTCAAAGAACAGAATCGCGTTATTGTATCGTAAAAGCGGCCGCGTTTTTACGTGTCTGTAAAAGGGCAGTTACAGTGCGGTCTCAGACAGGTCGCGTTTTAATATGCGTGTCCCACAAACGTTTCCGAAAATTAAAAATACCTACTTATTTTATTATTGATCCATGTCGAGAATCAGTAGCATAGTTACCTCCTTGAATTTGACGAGGTTGCAAAACAACACCTTGTATACATAATATAACTCTGCAAAGATTACTCACATCTGAAATCACCAATGAAGGAAATCCCAACCGCTCTTTTATTGTATCCCAAAGTATGAGCCCCAGCGGTATGCCAGCCGGCTCCTTCATACACCCTGCCATTACCTCCAATTAGAAACCTGGGGATTCATCAAAAACATTCGTTGAACTCAAAGAAACAGAAAGCCTTAGGGGAAATCACGGAATCGACACAAGGTTGGGAACTAATTTGAGTAATTTGTTAGCTGAACAGAATACAAATAGTTTGCGAAACTACTTCCAAGGGTTTCTGGCCTCTGAAGTGTTTCTATTTCTGAGCCATTATCTACTTGAGATTGATAGTATCATCGAAATAAATATTCCTGGAGCCAACAGACTTTTAACAGTAATTGAAGTATCTAAGAATAGCTCTCAGTAATGGAAGCTTTTGGATTTATACGAGTACGACTAAGCGCGATTTCCACCAAATTTTTTTACCTAGAACAAGTCATCATCCTGAGAATAAATTTTGAATGTTTGACCAATTTTTCATAATAGAACTGTCAGATATCAATTTTATTCCAAAGATCAAAGATGTCAGATCTTTTATCCGTTTGGTGAAATCAGCCAATATCTAAATCCGTCAATATGTTTGGCAAGTGTAAAATAGTTGAATTTATTTGGTACCAATTACAATTTATAAGCTAACACTAAAAATAACAAAATGATATCCTAAATTAACGAAAATACTAAAATTTACAAACTTAAAATATAGCGTCGAAAAATTCATCCGCATCGCTGTCGACTGGTAATGTACCCAAGACACTGGCGGCAGGGCCACGTTGTATGGCAATTGGCCTCTGGCCAAGGTAAAAGCCGGCCCATGAGTCATGGGAAGTGTCAACCAGTCGTTTCGAAATTTTCTTAAAAAGACCATGAGCACTAGGACCCCACGGCCCGAGGGTTTCAACCCCAAACGGCTCGAAACTATACTTATCAATAAGGTATTTACGCCGCTTGAGGTTTTCCGCAGCCGCAGCAGCAGCGCAGCACGCCGATACTGGAAGATAGGATGGCGCAAGAGTATCGACACAAGGAAATAAAGACATGCCGTGCGGTCTCTTGCCATCGTCGCGTGCTAAACCATTGCGCCGACGGTGACAAGAGCTTGTCGAATGATGTCGTTAATGTTTGCGTGCCGCGCTAAGCGACCCGCACTTCGGCTGCAAGACATGCCGTGGTGTCCGAGGCTGTTGACAACTTCGCCACAGTGACAGCGATAAGGAGAACAACGCGGTGCTCCTAGACGTAGGGAAGCAGCGAGGCGGGAAGTATTGTCGTCGAACAAAGTGCCTATGTTCGACGACGGTAGTGCATGAAGCCACAGACCCGACTCCCATTTACCCACAGCCAGCAGGCGCGCACCCTCCGCAGTAGTAACAGACGTCTTAAGTAAATTATCCTGTACTACTCTGCAAAGCGGCACATCCTACCGTCTCTGGGAAAATGGATTATCGGGTAGATCTGAGTTAATTTCTCAGTGCCGCAGACCTAATAAGCTTCTGGAGGGAGGTGGGCTGGTTGGAATAACCACCGAAGGCCACCATGGCCCACACACAATGGTCCACCTGAAGGACTAAGTGCGGAAACCAAACCCATAACATTGAACATAGATTTCTCAGTGCCGTGGACCGAGGATATGAAAGCCGGTAAACTAATACTAGAAATTTTGCGGGTCTGTAAAAGGTGAGTATGATTCCATAAATGGGAAGCGTGAAGAAAATAAATTAATTTAGGGCCAACACAGCAGTTACGAATTAAGGTGATGGCCGAATGCGTATTAATTTGGAACAACCTTTCCAAAACTTCGTTGAAATTTTGTATTTTTTCCTCAATAAACTCGGAAAAGTAATTTTCAAAGATTGGAGACCCAAGGAGACGAAGAGAGCTTTTTTCAACAATTTAATTTAAATTTTATTTATAATATAAAAATATGTAAAAGAAGCAAACATTCAGTTAACAAAAATGCTCGTCATGCACGTAGCTACAAAAATAATAAAATTAAAAGTATAGCTGCCTTTGTAAATAGTTTTAAATAAAAGTACGTTACTCATGAAATTCACAAAAAGACGAAGGATTAGCAACAAAGCACGTACGAAGAAGGGACGTGCCCTGGCCCACTCCAATAATTTTGAACCTAAAAAAACCACTTAAAATATTGTTTAAAAAAACTGCTTTATATGCTTACGATTGTCCAATATCAGTGAATCCGCGATCTTGCATATGATATTTCCTGATGCCATTGGCTGCTTTCTGGCACTCCTCATCACTGTTGCATTCAGGAACAACGGTATGCTGTACCACGGCGATGTTTACAGGATTTGGAAGAGGATCCTGTCGCAGGAGTAAAGAACTACCCCATTCGGTAATTGGTATCACTCCACAATTTCCATCTGGAATAAAAAAAAGTTAGTTGGAACTCAAACTCCAAAGCATTTATTTATTGTCAAGGATGAATTGTCAGTCAGAAATATGAAGCAAATGCCCATTCCAAAGCATAGTAGGTACCTACGGAGAAGAACGGGCAAGCACCTTTTAAATTATATTGTTACAAAAATATTAGGTACATCATTGATGTTGAATTTATAAACGAAACGGCCAGTGAGGTGATTCAAGTTATTATGAACAATATTTTTTCTGTGTTAATAACTGATACAAATCTTAACTTGCACTAACAATCAGACCCAGAACAGCTTTCTTAAAAATATTTGTTCCGTGTGAAAATCGACACGTGGAGCAGAATCCACTCGCTTGGCTATTGAACAGACCGTACTTACATAACCACAACTAACATAATAACAGTTCCGTTATGTTACAGAATATCACGTAAAGGTCGAGACGAGACTAACTCGTTTCTTCGTCATACTTCGTCGATCAAAAATCTTAAAACATCAGCACTTTTAATTTTTGTATGTACGTTGCTGTGTTAGAATATTCTCAAAGGGCTGCATAGTTTTATTAAGAATTCTGATGATGCAGATCAACATCATCATAACAGCCGAAAGACGTCCACTGCTGGATATAGGTCTCCCCAAGCACCGCCACTTCGACCGGTTCTGTGCTTCCCGCATCCAGCAGATTCCCATCCCACACTTACACCGGGGATCACGGGAACGTACGCGAGCGTTGAAAGGCCTCCCACAAGGTGGACCGATGACCTTATGAAGGCCGTAGATACACTGCTGCAAATAACGGTCTATAGGAATATAATCTAGTAAACGATTCTTTTCTCTCGAGAAAACTTTCAAAAGGAATCATCAACAAAATTAATTAGGTACTCAGAAACTTACCTTCAGCCGCTACCGCTAACTTGACAACGAACGTTAAGATCAGAATTACCCTCATTTCGCTAAAACAAAAGCACTTCTTTTTTCCCAAAGTACGAAGCTAGAAATCTATTAGCTTTCACGCTGGAGCCAGGAGTGTGAATACACAATTATTTGCTGTGTAACTCCTTATATACGTATTTGCATAAAACAATTTCAGGGTAAGAACCTTTATCGTTAGGAAAATACAGACTTTTAAGAGGATAAATCCAGTTATTCCCTGAAACTGTGTTTCCTCCCAGCTGCATTGATAAGACTCGGTGCAAAATGAGTTGATTGGAAACTAATAAAAACATGCAGTTTTATCTCGTGTCGACATGAGTTGTACGAGTTAGGTCATAATGTTGGTAGCGGGACTGACTACTCAAAGTGTGTATGATCGTACTGACGAAGCTTTTCGCATTGGTTTTTATAACGTACTGCTTAGCGCCGAGAGTTGAAAATACAATAGCAACAGTTGATTTTTTTGACGCGCTTGGATGTACAGACGACTGCACATCAAACTACTACAACCTGTCAAATTTCTTTAGTAGATTTTCAACTTTATCGTTAAAGCATTAAGATTCAAGGTTGAATGAGAAAATTTGACAGTTTCGGGTAGCTTGACCTGCTGGCGTCTGTACTCTGTTGGATTCTCATTGCTCAGCTCAACACCGAGAGTTGAAAATCCAGTGCACCATAAAAATCGTCGCGTTAAAAGATGGTTCAGACGTTCCTGGGCACACTATTATCACCAGAAGAAGCTCTTTGTAACGATTAATGATTCTACAATAAGATACATAAGTACTGATAAAATAACTTTTATCTGTCTACAAATGTATAAAACGTAAATATTGTGTTATAAATAGATATAATGTAGGTACCTATATGTTTAAAGATAAGAACGATGCAATGTTTGAATTAGTAACTACAAGGAAACATTACGATGATGGAAGAGGGGAGTTACAATTACCCTTTCTAACTATTGAGTACCTAACCTTTTACCGAGAGATTAGAGAGTAGAAGAGTATTTAGGTACATACTTTTAACCTTAATTTAATGTGAGCAATGTGTCAACAATCGCATTTTACCTTTTATTGATAGCTATACTTGTTTAAGTTTTTTCTTTTGTTTTCTTTCGCTACTTTCTAGTTAACTTAGCTTTATAAGCCGTGAAACTCTTTTATTGGCTTAAGTGATACTTAATTGCAGACTGTAAGATGCTGTAACTTTATCGCAACTGGAGTGAGCTTTTCATTGATAGTGGGGTGAACATTCATAACTCATGTAGTACATTAATTATAGGCTGTTGAGTTTCCAAATAAATAAAATAAAAATTTAATAGAGATTTTTGTTCTCCAAAATCTATTAGTTAGTTTTCAAAGACCAGCCAAATTTAAAGGTGTAGCGTGGTACAGACCATCAGACTGAACAATGTTCTCCATGGGACCAATATCGTAATCTAATAAGTACACACGGCTACACGTCAAGCTATACAAAACCAGTTTGTCTTGGCCTCGCTTTGTATGATATTTTCTCACAATGTACGGTCAGCCAATATTGGTTTTGCATAGCTTGATGTATAGCCGTGTGTACCTACATTGTTTACAAATTAAAGTCGATTTTCGTCTATCAGTATGACCGCCGTGTTCTTGTACTCGTAAAGTACGCAACGGAATTTGATGTGGTTTTCACCATCATTTAGAAAATTTATTCCGGTAGGTAGGTTTATGTGTGTAATACATTAAAAATGAACTTACCTACATCATATACATATCATAAAGAAATCTCGATATTTTGTGAAGTTGTAAAAACCATTCGAAACAGTCGGTCGATTCTGTAAAAATCTCACCTTGAAAACTCAAGTGAAGTGAGCTTGATGTGAGTTGTCACTAGTGTCAATCCCTAGCATTATTTGGAATGACAGCTCACTCCACGCTCACTTCACTTGAGTTTTCACGGTGAGATGGTTACAGAATCGCACTGCAGGTCTGAATCGCTAGTATTTTATAATGACCAAAAAAATATAAAGATCTCATAAATATTTAGAGCTTTTTTCGGCCACTTGAGACAACTCAGAGCTTTTCTTTATCAAGGACTAGCTTCTGCCCGCGACTCCGTCCGCGTGGAGCCAACCATAAATACCATAAAACCCTCCCATAGCACTCGGTAATAGTGTAGCTTTCTATCAGTGAAAGGATTTTTGAATTCGGATGAGTTTCTGAGGTTAGGCCGTTAGTCCCGGCTGTCATTCATGCATCTTTAACAGTCGTTACGGGTCGTCAGAAGCCCGAAAGTCTGACAACCAGTCTTACCAAGGGGTATCGTAATACCCAGTAACTGGGTTGTGGAGTCAGACAGGCAGTCGCTCCATGTAAAATACTGGTATTCAGCAGCATTCGGCTAGACTGGAAGCCGACCCTAACATAGTTGGGAAAAGGCTAGGTAGATGATGAGTTTCGGAGATTACCTCCTACATCCAAACTTACAAACTTTATCTACATCTGCCTTCATCACAATATCTTCATAGTCATTATGGCTATGGCTATCACTAGTTAAGATAAATGTCTGAAACACGTGTTATCAACCTAAGGGTTTATTTTATCAAAAGGTTTTTGTAAGTGGAAATAATGTTTCTAGAGACGTCTCTATTATTCTCAATAAAAACAAACGTGTCACTGTTTAAGGAAAAAAATTAACTTCAGTAAAGCCTTTGTTTCATTTCCTCATAAAAGTATATTTTACAATTTTATTTTTTTATAAAAGCTTTTTCCATAATGAACGTTTTAATTTATGAAAAACAATATAAACCGTCTCGGGCCAAAAATAGCAAAAAAATATAAAATTAAATTCGTAAACAGGATTCGTAATCTTATTTGTGTATAATAACAATTATATGAACGTAATATTGCTCAATTTATGCAAACAACAGTTAATGTATATTGTTATAATTATAATCAGAAGACCATTCTCGTAATTTAAAACGTTCAAAATCTAGTCGCAGTCTCATCTCAGCGACAAACAAATGTCAAAAACTTGTCAAAATGTAGGGAAATATTTTATGACAGATTGAGACTGAGATCAGACTGTGAACGTTCTTAAAATTACGAGAATTGCCCCTCTGGCATTTGTCTTACGTGCACACGCCCGCTTGATCAAACAAGTGCTTCATTCTCGTATTATCGTCTCCACTTGTATATCTGCTCGTTTAAGTGGAATAAACTTTAAACCTCATGAAACGGGCGTGATAGCTAGTCAAACATTGGTTCAAAGAGATGGGTCGGCCCATCTCTAGATTTTGACAATCTCAAGCAGCATCGAAATTAAAAATCGTTTTTACCAAAGACATTAAATTATTTACTTGACAATATTATGCTAGATGGCGACACTGAGACATGGGATCACAGTTTTTCTATGACATTTCTTTGCACAGCTTGTACCTATCTTAAATCTCTTTGGTTTTTACCAAAAAATTAATAGTACCAACCTCACTAAGTATTAATTTGTTTGTAAAAAACACTTTATTATTTCGACGTTAGGATTCAGATTCATAGTTCAAAAATACTCTTATCCATTAATATTGCCAGTGTGCAGTGTTGCTATATGGACGGACAACTTAAAGAAAATGGCTGGGGTAGACTGGATGCGGAAGGCGGAGGACAGGGTGTTGTGGCGCAGCCTGGGAGAAGCCTATGTCCAGCAGTGGACAGCGATAAGCCAAGTTGATTGAGTGTTGTCATTTATTGTCTTATTGTTGTCTCCACGTAATATAGTAGAGGAATGGTTCTGTGTTTATGTTATGTGTTTGTGTATGAGGTAAGCACTATCCCGTCAGGCGTCAATCTACTTAATAAAATCTTAAAATCACTGACAGACAACGCACAGCCTCAACCGCTGGGTCCAAAAGCATACAATTTTGCACAAGAGTTCCTTATATTATAGCGGAAATGAGCACTAAGAATGGATTTTTGAAAATTCCCTACTAAAGGGGTATAAAAGAGGATGAATGTTTTGTATGGAAGTTCAACCACCTAAAGGGGACAAATGGGGGATGAAAGTTAAGTCCGTCATTTTTTCCGATGGGAAATTTCATCGGACACACAGATTGTAAATAATTAAAACACCGATACTATGTCTACATATTGTCGATGTGACAACGCGGGGAATGCAAAAAAAATCAACATTTTAATTAAAATATAATGTTCAATAAATATGTATTTTACTGTGTGTACATAAATAATAAAATAAATAAATAAATAAAAACATCAAAAATTTCAATATTTTATATTTACAATTTGTAATAACTACCTACCTATCATGGGCGCTATGGAACAGCTGAAATGATAAAGTAATGAAAGCATCCTTTACAAAAAAACATCTCTAGGGAAATTAAACTGGAAATGAATTTCCTCGATCCATGAATAAATAGTATCGGAAAAGCTGAAAAATTGTCTAAATTATTTGTATATTTTAATTGGATATGTAAACATTGAATTTTCCAGTGTTACTATCGTCGCTATTCTTCAGTAGCAAGAGATTGTGTATTAGATGTGACATGCAATATTAATTAATTAAAATGTCGACAAGAAAACAGGGGGCTTAAAAAGGCCACTTTCAGCAATACCTCTACTAATTTTCGTAAATTTCATTTCATATTTGGTGTAAAGATTGCCGCATGAAAAAAATAAAAACCATAATTTTATCGGTAAATTTTTAATTACAGTTTTTATTAATCAAATTGTTTTTTATTTTTTATTTCTACAGTTTAAATGTTATTTCATTGTGATATGAATTGCACATAGATCATATTAGGTATGAATTGTCAGTTTGTAACCATTTTACGATTTTTAATATGATTCATATTGTTATCCTATTATGATTCTGCCAAAGTGGCCTTTTTAGGCCCCCTGGAGATTTTTATTATACAAGGTGAAGATGATCATACAACAATAAATTAAACTGCATACATCTATCTAATGACGTTCCCAGTCTGCATGCGACAATTCAATCAAATGACAAAGATTGGCAACCCCTAGTCGGCCCATCACTACTCACTCCTATTCAGTTTGTTTGAAAAAATGGGCTATTTTCCTAAAAAAATTATAAAGTAGTCCGTCAGTTAGATTAGGTATCGAAAAATAATGGACACGTATTTTTTCTTTTGTCAATAATATAAAAAATGATGATATCGCCCGTTAAAGTTCCGCGTGACGTCACTTGCTTGCGACACTTTTGCAAGCAAGTGACGTCACGATCCCCCCACTCCCAAATTTCGACGTGCTTTATCTTTGTCATTTTTGGTTTGATTGACAAAAGAAAAAATACGTGTCCATTATTTTTCGATACCTAATCTAACTGACGGACTAAATATAATTATTATTTTTTTACCCAGGCAACTACCCTAGATTTCGATGCTGCGATGTCGCATGTTGGAGCAGCAATATGCAAAAGCCACTAGTCACTGGATCCCAAATGGCAGGAAACGACCGCGTGGCAGGTCCAGAAAGAGATGGCGGGATGAGCTCCCACAATCGCAGTAGACCGGGAAAAGTGAATACTCTTAGGCATTAGTATTTCATTTCACGATTTCATAATAATCGTACGCACTAGGCGTATGAGTATTATCAAATCATCAAATGTCTCAATACAAACATCGAAATAATCATACAATCTAGTAGTAACTTAACAGTAGTATGTAACTACTGCCAAATGCCAATGAGCTTCATATTATAGCTATATACTCGTACAATGTATATTAGTCACTATAGCTAGTGCTATAGTGACTAGGTAGGTAATAGTATTTGATTAGTTTTTCGTTGGTAGACTGGGGACATCATTAGTTAGATATACCCACGAAGTTAATTTATACGGAAGCGACTTCCGAAATGACGACTACAGTACGACCGACGAGAGAATGCGTTCTTGACACCTGTCAGATACCTGTCCTTGACCTGTCAATAATACAAACGACAATAAAGAACAAATTCACAAAACACTAATGTTTTGTGAATTTGGTCTTTATTAGCTACTAGAATTGTTGCACTGACAGATGTCAGGATCGCATTCTATCGACGGCCGGACTGTAATAGAGAAGTATGGAAGAAAAAGACATGTTGCGCCGACCCCAAATAAATTGGGAAAAGGGGAGGATTTATTGTCGTATTGATGTCCTCACCACGGGGTGAGGACATCAATACGGTAGTTGTAGGTTAGAGCTGAAACACGGAATAACCATAAAGTATACGGATACTGAATGGTTTTTTTTTATTTTTTTATTTACAATGGGCTCACTCTTGACCTCAATCCAGCCCAGAGGCAGGGATGAGATCTACGGTGGAACGAGCTTGCCCAGAAGAAGCCTATTCACTCTCGCCTTGAAGAAATTCGGGTTGTATGAACTCGGGAATGCAGACGCAGGCAGACGGTTCCACTCCTTTGCTGTGCGCATCAGAAAAGATGACGAGAAGCGCTTTTTTTTTTTTGGTTTTCCGTGTTTCAGCTCTAAACTACAAATATCTAGCACAATTGATTCATCTTTATTCGGTACCTGAGATTTGGCCTCATCCACGACTTTTAATTTTAATTTTCGTTTTACTTTGGTCTATTGATAAATTTCTATGAGTGTGTTTAGTTTAGTTTGTGATATTCCTGTGCGAGTCTGATTATTAGTTCTTTTACCTATTGTGGTATAATGACTTTATTCTAGGTGCATCTCTTTCACATATAATTATATAATTAATGTATGCAAAATATTGTAAAACATTTTAAAAGAGTAACGGTGGAGTATCTTGCCCATTCTTCTCCTTACGAAAACTACACTACCTTTTGGAAAGGGCGACTAGAATCAATTATATTTTATTGTAATTTCTGACGTTCAAAAGTGCCTTTGAAGTGCATATTTGAAATAAATGCCTCGACTTTTACTTTGAGTTCCAATAATTTTTTTTTTCTTTCTTTTGCCATCAATGCCAATGCCAATATTGTAGAATAGAATAACAGTGGTGTAATTAAAAAATAATAATACAAACTTCATATCGTAGCCCTTCATATAGTTCCAATAACGGTTATCTTATATGTACACATCCGTCGATAAATAATAAGCCATTAATTAGTAACATCATTCACTAGCCACTGATTGAACTTGTGCTGTTTACACAATGATTATATTAAATAAACTAAGTTCTGTAAACAATGGACAAGTAAGGGCCGGTTGTTTCAAACGTACTCCTTATTATGTGATGTACGGGAAGGCCATAATTTTGTAATTGTAATTAGAAACAACGCTTTTTTGGTTTGACGATAGTTAGCGCCATTTTTGACGTAGACGCGTGCGTAGTGGACGTGAAACAAGTCGCCTTAAGTCGTCTTAGGACAGTTTAATTATTGCTGTCAGAGGAATAAGGACATCCCAAAAAATGGTACATTACGATATGTTTGACCCAAGGAGTCCAGTATTTCACGGCATGACATTAATATACTTACTACTTGAGTCACACGTATTGACGGCACGGTTGGCGCAGTGGTTAAGCGATTGACTGCTGCGCTGCGTGTGGCGGGTTCGATTCCCGCACGGAACAAATATTTGTATGACCTACATGTATTTGTTCCGAGTCGGGGTGTTTTTCTATCTATAATATGTATGTATTTACAAAAAAAAAAATGTATATAAGTAGTTTATCAGCCATCTTGTTACCATAACACAAGCATTAGGTTGCTTAGCTTGGGACTAGATGGCGCTGTGTGAAATGTCCAGGGATATTATTATTATTGAATACTATTTTATAGCTCGTGTGACCTCAACCCGCACTTAAGCCACGCTTTTCTGTGTAAAAATGGACTACTTAAGTAATGGGGGCCTAAAAAGGCCATTTTAAGCAATACCTCTAAAAGCTATGCATTTCCTGAATTCCCAGCAGATCATTAGCAATTCCTCTAATTTTCGTAAAATTTCGTTTCATATTTGGTGTAAACATTGCCGCATGAAAGTACTCGTAGTAGTAGTAGAAAGAAGTAGTCAGAAGCCCGAAAGTCTGACAACCAGTCTTACCAAGGGGTATCGTATTACCCAGTAACTGGGTTGTGGAGGTCAGATAGGCAGTCACTCCATGTAAAATACTGGTATTCAGCTGCATCCGGTTAGACTGGAAGCCGACCCCAACATAGTTGGGAAAAGGCTAGGCAGACGATGATGATGATTGCCGCATGAAAAAAATAAAAACCGTAATTTTATCGGTAAATTTTTCATTACACTTTTTATTAATCAAATTGGTTTTTATTTTTAATTTCTACAGTTTAAATGTTATTTCATTGTGATATGTATTGCACACAGATCATATTATGAATTGTCAGTTTGTGACCATTTTACGATTTTTAATATGTTTCATATTGTCATCCTATTATGATTCTATTCTATATTCTATGTTGACGGCACGGGATTGGCTGCTGCGCTGCGTGTCGCGGGTTCGATTCCCGCACGGAACAAATATTTGTATGACCTACATGTATTTGTTCCGATTCTGGGTGTTTTTCTATCTATAATATGTATGTATTTACAAAAAAAAATGTATTTAAGTAGTTTATCAGCCATCTTGTTACCATAACACAAGCATTAGGTTGCTTAGCTTGGGACTAGATGGCGCTGTGTGAAATGTCCAGGGATATTATTATTATTATTCTGCCAAAGTGGCCTTTTTAGGCCCACTGCATAGCTATTCACAACCACTCGATACGCTTCCGTACCGTCAATGTTATCGTGGGAGACCTCTAAACGCTATTCATAAGTCCAAATCCCGAAAATTTTGTCATTTTAAATCAAACAGACGACCGCTATTCTTCCGACAACTGTTTGTTGTTGGGGCAAGGAAAATCAGGGGGTCTACTCCGAAGTAGTATCGGCCGAATGTTTGGCCGTTTCCTGCTACGAAGTTACTATTTGGTTCGGTCGGTTCCGATCCTACAGTCCTACACTCTTTCGAATATTGACTATGGTCCCGACCCAACTGAGCCGATCCGAAATTTTTTCGCATTTTTCAATAATTTTCGGTTCTGCCATGTGTCGGTCCGATCCGAACATTCGCACTTTGCACTTCGGAGTAGGCCCCCAGGTTGTCGAAATGTGTAATTTTCGATACGATAGTTTGTCGTATGGTTGTGAAGAGGTATGCTGGTCATCCACGTACGCACTGCGAGTACTTCGCATTCCCACCTGACTTTTCTGAAGAAAAGTCCTATGTCCTAATAAGAAAGAAAGAAAAGAAAGAAAATGCATTTATTTAACTTTTATAATTTGATATTAATTTCCAGTTAAAATTAAGTAATTGAAATAAGATTTTAAACGACGGACTAAAGTAAAAATGGATCCATTGTTACCCCAAAAATTGCTTATTGGAAAAACAAACTAAAATTGTTTAGGCTTCATTGAACCAAAAAAATTACCCAATTAGTTTGCAAATGATTGATTCGCTCGATTAGAAACCCTTATCTTAATTAAGATTTAGGTCTTAATTAACAGTAGAAACAAAAGATAATTGATGAATGTAATGATTAAGTATGATCTATCTTGATTAAAGTTCAGATAAATTATCGAACTTAACGAAAACTGCGAACTTTGTACAGACGGCAGCACATCAAGCTACCACAATCTGTCAAATTTCTTTAATAAATATTCAACTTTATCGCTAATGTATTAAGCTTCAAGGTTGATTGGGAAAATTTTACAGTTTCAGGTAGCTTGACCAGCTGGCGTCTGTATCTACGTAAAAAATAAAATTATCCTTTTATTATGTAGGCCTATATTGTGGCCAACTGCTGGGTAAAGCCCTCCTATTTTTCCTTCCAAACCTCTATATCTTGTGCGATCTCTGGATATGTGTGTGTGTGACCCTGCAAACCTTACCAGATTTATTACAATTCTTTTTATAGTTTTAAGAGGGGCCCGTGGCTAAATAATAACAGCCGCACAGGTCGATCGATCAGGTTAAGCTACGCTTGCCGCGGTTAGTCTGTGGATGGGTGACCATCTTTACAAACCAAGACCCCTCCGTGCCTCGGAAAGCACGTTAAGCCGTTGGTCCCGGCTATCATTCATAGATCTTTGACAGTCGTTACGGGTAGTCAGAAGCCCGAAAGTCTGACAACCAGTCTTACCAAGGCGTATCGTATTACCCAGTAACTGGGTTGTGGAGGTCAGATAGGCAGTCGCTCCATGTAAAATACTGGTATTAAGCTGAATCCGGTTAGACTGGAAGCCGACCCCAACATAGTTGGGAAAAAGCTAGGCAGATGTTGATGATGCTTTTTATAGTTTTTAAAGTAGTTTATTATACAGGGTGGCAGGGATATCGACGCGCAAACTGTAACCATGGATTCAGCACATGAGTTTAGGCCCCATAGCGTAGAAATTTATCGTGGGTTATTAAAAAAAAATATTGCTGTTCCATACATTTTGACCGCGTAGATATTGCACTTTTCTATGAAACAGAAGATTGTTTTTTTGATAACCATAAATTTCGACGCTATGGGATCTAGTATCATGTGCTGAATCCATGGTTACAGTTTGCGCGTCGATGTTCCTGCCACCCTGTATATCATCGACAGTCCCAAACTCCATGATCATTTCTGTCGGCTATATGTTCCCGACAAATACTTACATCGGATATCGCCAAAGCCGTCGACACAATCTGTTCACCTTTCTTTTTCATCTAAAACTGTCGCCAGAACTGAGTCCCCTGTGTGTCGTACTTTAAGGATGCTTAATGCCGTCCTGATCCTGAATGTGATCTGTTTGCCGATGAATGGAGTAGAATTATGCGTATACAAATGTCTGATGTTTTGTGAGAAGAAGTATGCTAGGGTGTCCTCTATTATACCTAATATCTATACCTAGTCTTTGAAATATTTTTGTATAATTAATGTAATTGGTGTGTAATTAATGTAATTGGTGTTACCGTTTTAATTAACAATAAAAAATCATTAGTCTGTGGGGCCTAAAAATCTCACTTTTATTATTTTATATCTATCTAGCACGTGTCCTGTTACCCCTCCAATGTTAAAGGCCGTATTTATGTCCATGTCGCAGTTAGATATTATATTACTATCGTGCTTGTAACATAGTTATATTCCTAGTAAGATAGTTATGAACCGTTTTCATATAACTATACCACGGCTTCAACCGTCTTACTGCGGCATTCACATTACAACGGCCGGGATTCAAACTCAAGACCTCTCTGTCTTTCGCTCGATTAGTGCAATGACGTAAAAGACAATATCAGAGGCATAATTAACGATACTAATTAAGAAGCGTTGATTGCAGCATGTGTCTAACGTGCGAGAGAGACACGTGTTTTTTAGCGTGCATGCAGTAATACAATGTGGTAATACTGGTTGCTGACTTATGGTAAACTTTAAACTATTATAAATGACCCTAACGTTTGGAGTTAATTTCTGAGGATTTAATTTCTTATGAACAAACACATGACTCCACGTTCCCGTTTACCTATAAAGACAAAAGAATACACAGTCACGTGGTCGAAGCAGCGAGCAAAGCTACTTATTACAAAATAAAACTATAACATATTTTACTATCCAAAACAATGTTTTTCTTATAAAATACCCCACATTGTGCAGTCCAGTACCTTTTTTCTTTTTGTTTGTTTTTTTTGGGGAAATCCTCATGGATACCCTCCGTCTGGGAAGAACGGAGGGTTATGTCGGACTCCTACCGACTAAAACCCCACTGTTCCTTCTAGTACCATGAGTAGGGGTCCCGGGAGATACTTGTCTTGGCCTCACTTTGTATGATATTTTCTCACAAGGAACGGTCAGCCAATACTGGTTTTGCATAGCTTGATGTGTAGCCGTGTGTACATTCGCTGCACCCCCGACTGGGTGCAGTCCAGTATCTACCACGTATTCAAGAAAACACCATTTGAAAAAGAAAACATTTTCAAACAAAATAAAAACGTAGCGTAATGGAAGACATTGCATTTAATTCTTCAATTAACCCGCTTCTTCTGTATGAAACGATACGACTTTACTAAGCCATTTGATGCAGAAATGCCACTGAATTTCGCTAGCACTATCTGTATAGTTTGCCTAGCAAACAGACCTTTCCCAACAGACCATATGTAGGGTAATTAGTGACCGATACTTAAACACATGATTGCACTCATGATAACAAACAACTTTCCCAAGAAACGATTTTATTTTTTATTTACCAAGCGCATGACCCCAATCCCCAAACTGCAAACTATTAATCGCAAGTCCGCGATTGATTTGCAAAGGCGTTATAAGGCGCCTTCCTCACCTGATCGTAGCAAACCGAGCCAGTCAAGAAGTGGATCTCGGTAAAGAATCTGTACAGATTCGGTCCAGTTAAGTGGATCCCGGTAAAGAATCTGTACAGAAATGAAAACACACCGATCGGGTGAGGAAGGAGCCTAAGAAGGCTCAAAACTCAAAGCATTTATTTCAATTAACCATTTACAAAGACGTTAGAATTGTCAAGGAGTCAGTCTGAAAGTTGAAGCTAGTTGCCAATTCCAAAACGTAATCTACGAGTTGTAATCTAATCTAAATTGATATTATACTACTAAATTGATATTGTAGTAGATAGAACGTAATCTAAATTGATATTACAAAACTTCTTGCTTCTTCAAATCATTTATCCCATCACGTCTGCACAGTTTCGCTAGCTAATTTAATTTGACCCTGGACATAGTGGACATTCGCATTCCAACCTGTCAGTGTTTAGTTGTTTAGTATGTCATTGCAATCTTACTCTTATTTCGGTAGGCATGAATTACAAGCAATCATTCTTTAGACTTTATACCAATGGGATAGGACTTACTTTATATCATTCTTACTTTATCTTATTTATGTCATTCAAAGGACATCATTTAAGTGTCGAAAATTATATAAGTTCCCAAAAATTAAAGCTACGGTCAAAGGAGATCATTCATTTCGTACCCAAAAATTAAAATGCCCAGCCAGAAGAAAAAAGTACTAGTTTCATCTTGAGCATTTTTTATTATTACAGCGAAATTCTAACATTAAATCCCCGGCTGCTATTTGAGATTGAAAATGCCAGTGCTTTTTTTTCTGACTAAATAGTCGCCAGCACATCAAGCTACTACAATCTGTCAAATTTCTTTAATAGATTTTCAATTTTATCGCTAAAGCATTAGCGGGTAGCTTGGTTTGCTGAAGTCTGTACTTTGACCATAGATGTAGTTATTAACTACAGTATATAAATGTGTTAAGAAAAAACACTAGAAAAACTAGTTACCATGAGTTTCCTGGAGCCACATGTTTATAAGGTCAACTGTCTCATATTTTATACTGAAATAATATTAATGAGTACCAGTTCTCGAAAATGGAAATATCGCATTGTACTGGGATCGATCCATCATCACTGACAGGGCTATTGTTGCCAATAAGCCTGATATAGTGGTGGTGGATCGATCAGATTGGCGCGCAATGATTGCTGACATAACCGTCCCGCATGATGAAAACCTCGTGAAAGACGAGAAAGATAAACAAATCAAGTATCTTGACTTGGCTCGCGAGGTTGTCGACATCTAGCATGTGGACTCAGCAATCATTGTGCCGATAGTAGTGACACCCAATGGGCTAATAGCCAAGAGCCTCGACCAACACCATAGGAGGCTCTCGATGGGCAGCTGGATCAAGGGCTTGATTCAGAAAGCGGTACTTCTGGACACGGCTCGCATTGTCAGGAGGTTTCTCTCTTTGGAGCCCTGACCTTGACCCTGTTCTGCTTTTTATATTATTAATTGTTTTTTTATCTATTTGTTTATAAAAATATTTAAAAATATAATTTATAAGTATTTAAATGAAATAAAGGAAATAATGGGTATTACATCATCGTAAAGTGCACCAATAAATAATGACATTAAATATTGGAATAGTAGGTAAATAATACAATAACTGGTTCTGTAGGTAATCTGCTACGTAGATTCGACGTAGGCGGGACGTTAGAATGACCGCCGTCATTTATAATGCGCCACCAAAAAAACAAAAAAAAAAAACAGAATACCTGGACAAAAAAAACATGTATGTTGTAAAACAAGTTAGTTTTTGCACAAATAACAATAATATGCCAATTTCATTGACGCACCTTGGATTAGCGGGGGGCTTATCCATGGTGCGTCAATGTACCTATTTTGCATAATTAAAATGGGTTATGGTTAAAAATGGGTCTAGCAGCCCCCTTGCGCAGAATAAAGACAGAATATATATCTGTAGCCAGTCCCCGCAGAAATAATCATAGCTAATGCATAGTACCTTATTATAGTCAATGTAATTAATAAACAAGGTAAAGACGGTAGACGGTAAAGGTAGACGTTGTGATGAAGCACAGGAACGGTCACTGAGGCAAATATTGTGGGGATTTCTGAGGTGAAAATTTGGGGGGCTTGTGTGCACGACGATATGACGTCTTCTGTTATGATAGACAATCTGATGTTAAGATAATGTTATAATTTTTGGCAATTTGTTGCCCTATCGAAGCCAATAATCAGCTTATAACGTTCGCAGTGCTGGGACATAGGCGTCCTTTCTGTGTGAGAGAGAGAGGGCTGTAATTCCCCACGCGGACCCAGTGCGGGTTGGTGGATATCACATCACATGTCTTCGAATTTTGATTCTAGGACATGCCGGTTTCCTCTGGACGTTTTGCTTCACCGTTTTGTGAGCAGTGTTGATGAAATAATTTACACAAAGTAAAGTGCTTGTCGGGGTTTGAACGTAAGACGTACAACTCGCAATTCGCGGCCGTTTCCAATACGCCACCTGCTCTCTGCTCTGGCACTGCTCTTAAATGTGCTCAACAGAAGTCAATTTATAACGTGAACGTGAGTCAAAGTATAACGGAACAGTAATGTTACCTTTACCCGCGACCTAGCCGTCTTAGATCTACCTATTTATGTAATTATAAGTATTCACCTATCCTGCTGGTTTCAATTATCTCTCTACACTACCTAACAGTTGACAGCCTGCGCAGTCCATTTGCAAAGCCCGAGCCATTACAGTGGATTCTGGGATTGTTACATTACAGCGTGGGCAGGGCACATTGCTCGCAGAACAGATGACCGATGGGGCCGAAAGGTTCTGGAGTGGCGACCGCGTACCGGAAGACGTAGCGTTGGAAGGCCTTCCACAAGGTGGACCGATGACTTTATGAAGGCCTCAGGAACCCGTTGGATGCAATAAGCACAGAACCGGTCGAAGTGCAGGTGGCACTTCGACCGGTTCTGTGATTCTTCCATCCTCTTGGGGGAGGCCTAAGTCCAGCAGTGATCGTCTTTCGGCTGAAATGATGATGATGTTGACGAAGGCTCTGGTGAGAGAGCGCCTTTAAATAAAAAAAAACGGGTTGCACTCCGGGAGTGCCGGCAGAAGTGAAAACTTGAATATTAACGTTGTGCATTTTTGATATTTTGGAATGCGGTCTACTCTCCCTCCGTCTTACGAATTTTCGATCAGGTCACGTGTCCTGACGCGAGCTCAGTCTTACGAATTTTCGATCAGGTCACGTGTCCTGACGCGAGTTTAACATTTTTTACCCATCACAACAAAAGTGCACAACGCCGCTAGTGAACTTTTCACTTCAATTACTTAGGAAGTGGATCCCGGCGAAAGGTTGTGGTAGCGCCAGATCAAAAGTTAAAATAGATGTACTATATAAATATAAATGCCTCTATATTAATCAGTACTGTTAAAATTACCAACTTATCGCACATTTAGCAACCTCTGAACCGGAACATTATTTCTGTACTTCAATGGCCTCCCTTGATCTAGTTCTGTAATCGGTTACGTAATAAATAGACGAATAGATATTATAATATATATTATTTATGTAGTTTAACAGTCAGTTATCAAAATCACTCGCTGTTTGAGTGGACATCACGGGGACAAGAACAGATATTATAATCAGTTCATGTTATGGTGCATCCAGACCTGGCGAATGCGCCGCTCACGACCCGCTTGCGGAACTGCGCGCGTGTTGGCTGCGTGCGGTTACAGCCTACGTTTGGTGCGCCGCCTAGGTGCAACTCCGGCAAGGCTCGAGTGATAAATACAAACACATAGCTTCTTTCGCGTTTGAACTATGAGCCTCAGTTGTGAATTTGCTTCCGATGAGGTCGGCTATTTCATTACTGCCAAAAACTAAAAGTAAAAACAGAAGACGTTGGTGGCAGGTTCCGTTTTTTTTTAAATAAGACAGAATAGTGAGGGAGGACCGCGGACCGAAATGCACGCGCGCAGTTCGCAAGCGGCTTGCGAGCGGCGCATTTGCCAGGTCTGGACGCACCTTTATAAGCGTACAGGGCTAGTCATAGGAGGTTCCTATATTTGAAAAAATACATACTACGAATCATCTCGGTAGTTTTATATGTAGATCGTCCCTCACTGGACGCCTGAAGGAGGACATCACCGTCGAGGTAGGCCAGCGAAGGTGGTGTGACAATCTAACGAGCTTTGCAGGGCCCACGTGATCATAGAGGAAAAGGGGAAGCTTTTGCCCAGGAGTGGGACACATTATGGGTCCCCCGTTTCCTAGAAGTACTCGTACATCCCAATCTTATGATGGCTGGTTGTTATGATTTGTTGTTATCCAATTACACCAGCTAGCATGAGATTAGGCCTGTAGGTAGGTAAACCAGTAAGTGACGGAAGACATGCCATGATGCTATTGGCTGTCAGATCGATGTTTAGACTGCAAACAACGGACAGTTGTAAATCTTATTTCATAGAACGTAAAATATTGACATTGCCCTCATTATATATCCTGGAAACGGTAATGTTCATTAAATCCAATTTTCATTTATTTCAGCGTTTATGTGATGCTTTCCCTAGGAATAGACGTGATAATTTCAAACTCTGTGTTCACGGCGCTAAAACAGCTCTTATGCGTAAGAGCATCTTTTGCATGGCTCCGACCATCTATATATATAAAATTCAAAGTCCTGACTGACTGACTGACTGACTGACTGACTGACTGACTGACTGACTGATAGATCAACGCACAGCCTAAACCGCTGGTCCTAGAGACATGAAATTTGGAAGGTGTGTTCTTCGTGAAGAGTAGGCATCCACTAAGTAAGGATTTTTCGAAATTCCACCCCTAAGAGGGTGAAAAGGGGGAAATTCGTTTGTATGAAAAATCTTATTCCTTGAGTTAATTAACTTGAAACTTGGCACGAATACTTATCTAAATAAATTATGAAGATTGTCAGTTTTTTTTTCTTCTAAACTACCCCTTAATAAGGGATTGGGGGGTTTCAAAGTTTGTATGGAAGAATTTTAGCGCGCAGTCCGATTTACTCGAAACTCAGTATTTATACCTAATATTGAAAGTAAAGAATAATGTGTATCAGGGTTTTTTGAAAATCTACCCCTGACGGGCTAAAATGAGGTAGTACATTTTTCAGGGGAGGATTTTACTGCATGGCTTGATTAACTCGAAAATTAGTATAAATAATCTTTGAGTCAAGTTATGAATATATCCCAAACGATTTTTTTTTAATTCCACCCCTGTGGGGGTGAAAAGCGGGGATACAGTTTATATGAAAAATCTTCTTCATTAGGTTAATAAACTTGAAACTTTTCAAGAATACTCGCCTAAGTAAGTAATAAAGTTTACCATTATAAGTTTTTCAAAACTACCCCTCAAAGGGGGGTGTTAAGTTTGTATGGAAGAAATTCAATGCGCGGTCCGAGTAACTCGAAACTCAGTAAGTATTGATACTTAAGACCAAAAATAAAGAATAACATGTATCAGGGTTTTTCGTAAATCTACCCCTAACGGGTTGAAAAGGGGTAGTTAATTTTACAAGGGAGTATTATAATGCGTGGCTTGATTAACTCGAAAATTGGTATAAATAATCTTTGAATCAAGTTATGAATAATCCCAAACAATTTTCAAAATTCCACCTCTGTGGGGGTGAAAAGCGGGGATACAGTTTATATGAAAAATCTTATTCATTTAGTTAATAAACTTGAAACTTGGCACGAATACTTATCTAAATAAATTATGAAGATTGTCAGTTTTTTTTTCTTCTAAATTACCTCCTAATAAGGGATTGGGGGTTTCAAAGTTTGTATGGAAGAATTTTAGCGCACAGTCCGATTTACTCGAAACTCAGTATTTATACTTAATATTGAAGGTAAAGAATAATGTGTATCAGGGTTTTTTGAAAATCTATCCCTGACGGGCTGAAATGGGGTAGTAAATTTTTCAGGGGAGGATTTTATTGCATGGCTTAATCAACTCAAAAATTAGTATAAATAATCTTTGTGTCAAGTTATGAATACATTCCAAACGATTTTTTTAAAATTCGACCCCTGTAGGGGTGAAAAGCGGGGATACATTTTATATGAAAAATCTTCTTCATTAGGTTAATAAACTTGAAACTTGGCAAGAATACTTGCCTATGTAAGTACTTACCTAATAAAGTTTATCATTATAAGTTTTTCAAAACTACCCCTCAAAGGGATATAGGGGTGTTAAGTTTGTGTCGAAGAAATTGAATGCGCGGTCCGAGTAACTCGAAACTTAGTATTGATATTAATAGATACCTATGTAAAGTTGTCGAAAATTTACCACTGACGGGACAAAAAGGGGTAATTCAGTTTTTAAGGGGAGGATTTGAACTTGAAACTGTAGGTAGAGATAGATGGCATCCTGGGGAAGCACATACATTTTATCCTGTTAGCACGTTCCCGTGGGATAATTTCCGACATCCACGCGGGCGAAGCCGCGGGCAGAAGCTAGTTTTTAATAAATTGCCCAAATCATGGAAAACATTAAATATATCTGCTCTTAAAAGTAAATTGAAGAGTTTACTAAATGAAAGAGCTTATTACAGTATAGCAGAGTTTATGAAAGAGGACAATTTTCTTCGTTTTTGAAATGACAATGTTATATTTTTGACATATTATTGTAATCATAAATTGGTATTTGGAATTTGAATATTTAGTGACAGTTATTTATGTATATTTTTATTGACCAATTTATTTAATTTTTACTTAGACATTTGAATTGTATCTAAAAAAATGCTTATTGAATTGTAATTATACCTAATCTTTAAAGAATAATGATGAAATGTAATTTTGATGAATATTATCACGGTTTATGCACCATCTCTTCCTACCAATTTGTACGCCACGATATGCGGCTGAACATGTTAGAACTTTTCTCTATCCTATTAATAACCTGCATGCGCACCATGTATGTACACCATGTTTAAACAAATAAAATTTACTTACTTACTTACTTACATACCCTGGGGTAATTAGAGCAACGGCCCAGGGTGAATCGAGAATGCCCTTCATTCTTGATCAATGGAACAAAATTACTGTGTTATTTGTAGGTTAGGTAGTGCAATTAGTGCAATACTCCTTAAAATATGCATTATCCATACCTACTAATATTATATCTTGTGTGTCTAATGGCCGAATAGATTTCGATGAATGGTATACCATAACCTGGGTTAGGAAATAGCATACTTTTTATGCAAAGAGATGCTTGTGTTAGGTGACTCCGCTCTCCCGCTTAACATTATACCGGGTATGCAATTGAAGAACAAAAACAAAGAAATCTCTAAATAAAATAAAACAAAACATAAGGTAAAAAAAAATACAAAAGGGAGCGCATTTGTGTGATGTATGCGAGTGAGTTTTTGAGTGTGTATGTGTGTGTGTGTAATAGCGTGAGTGTGCATTGTGGACAGACGCCAGCACATCAAGCTACTATGTACAATCTGTTAAATTTCTTTAATAGATTTTCAAATTTTTCGCTAAAGCATTAAGGTTCAAGGTTGGTTGGGAAAACTTGACAGTTTCGGTTAGGTTGACCTGCAGTGCGATTCTGTAACCATCTCACCGAAAACTTAGGTGAAGTGAGCGTGGAGTGAGCTGTCATTCCAACTAATGCTAGGGATTGACACTATTGACAGCTCACTCTCCGCTCACTTCACTTAATATTTCACGGTGAGATTTTTACAGAATCGATCGTCTGCTGGCGACTGTAGGTATGAGTTAGTTTAAGTTGAGTTTTATATTTTTTTAAGGTAGGTATTATATATCTTAGAAGCCAATGCAATTCGTAACACTGAATACATTAGCACTATCATTAAATGGATTCAGGATGCTGTTGGGGTTGCCCAGTTTCTGCAGTGCATCTGCTATGTTCGCGCTGAGTCACGTTAATGGCTTCCATGCCATCACTAGACAGGAATCTGCCTCATTGCTCTGCAGAGTGCGGGCGAGCCCCAACTCCATCCTGAAAACCATAGCTGGGAGATACGACTCTTTGATAATGCATTGCATTGTTAAGAGATGTATCTCTCAGAGTAATCTTGTCGCAAAATAACCTAATATTAAGTTGTACTAATATAGTCATAAGATTTCTGCTTACTAACCCACTATGGATGTGACTTGTCCGAAATAAAGGTTATTTTATTTTATTTTTTATTTATTTATTAAATTATCTTATAATTATTATTACTAACAAGTAACACGTGATGCCACGCGCTTAGCAAGATTTAATTCCTAGATCGCCGTGAAGTTGGAGGTCAAACAGCAGTCGTTATGAAAAAAAATGAAAAGCTGGTTTGTTAGATAAAAAAGTTCCCCGACATAAAAAAACCCGCGACAAAAAATATTTAGATGTTGTTTATCTGGTACTTAATGATTCACTCATCATCATCTGCCCCGCCTTTTTCCAACTATGTTGGGGTCGGCTTCCAGTCTAACCAGTGCAGCTGACTACCAGTATTTTACATGGAACGACTCCGTATTTGACTTCCAAAACCCAGTTACTGGTTAATACGTTGCCCCTTGGTAAGACTGATTGTCAGATTTTCCGGCTTCTAACTACCCGTAGGTAGCTACTGTCTAAAATCTACAAATGACAGCCGGGACCAACGGTTTAACGTTTTTTTTTTTTACTGACAATGTGCTCACTCTTGACCTCAATCCAGCCCAGAGGCAGGGATGAGATCTACGGTGGAACGAGCTTGCCCAGAAGAAGCCTATTCACTCTCGCCTTGAAGAGATTCGGGTTGTATGAACTCGTGAATGCAGACGCAGGCAGACGATTCCACTCCTTGCTGCGTGCTTTCCGAGTCACGTGCTTTCCTAGTTCACCATAACCTATAGGTTTATAAGCTCAGCGCCGTAATTTTCTATGACACAATGAACGAAACCGCACGAAATCAACGCGAGATTGGCGGAATTAGCTAATGAATTGACGTGGTTTCGAAGTAAGGAATTGTTAAGTGCTCATATTCAATTAGGGCCCAGGTAGGCACCTGTCTCTGTCGGCAGTAGTGAGGGCTATGCTGGCAAAGACAGAGAATTGGACGGCAGTAGCCTCCATCGGCGAGACCGTGATGGTCAAGAAGATGGCCGCCGAGCGGGATAGGGAGGGGGCTGATCCTGCTCGGAGAAGGAAGAGTCGGGGAGGCAACCGTCTTGGCGCCTAATACGCCAAAACCCGCTTACCAATTAAGGTAGGTGGACTTTTGGGGTCGCGGGCGCATAGAGTGGGGACTCTGTCCGCCTACCAAGTGACCCCATGGAAGACGGTGGCACAGTGGTCACGTGCTGCCGTGCATAGCGAGGCTTAGGCGACTTTTGAAGGTTTACCCCCGAAAACAAAAAAAAAGGGCCCAGGTAGGCACGGGCGCATTTTTCTCGCGTCGATTTTTTTCACGCACTGGATTATTGAAGCACTACTCAGCGCCGAGAGTTGAAAATCCAGTGCGCGATAAAATCCCGACCCGATATTTTTATGTCCGTGCGGTGGCTAATAGTATGGCAAATTGTATCACGAGGTGGACTGGTTTCGTACTTGATAATGTTTGTCCAGCCGCAGCGCATAAGAATATTATACCTACGTATGATGAGCTTAGATACGATCATGTCGCGATTACTCACAATCGAGATAAATAATTGACCCTGATATCAAAGAAATCGCAATTTACCTGTTTTGCAAAGTGTGATTTTTTTTAAATTCTTTACTAAAAGTTAATTTATTTATTTATAATAACCAAATTATATTTACAGTTTGCACCACACATACAAATTATCGGTCAATAATAGTAGGTAATAATATGAACATAATTATGTACAATCATAAAATTAGGTTAAATGACATTAACAACAACAATGACGAACAAAATTAGAGATAATTAGATAAAAATAGATAAATAAAATTTGATAGAAAGTAACTCTCAACTCTCTTCTTAGCGTCTCGATAGCAATCTAAATGGACTCGGCCCAGAATTCGACGCAATCAGCAGCGTCCATCAGTTACTGTAACGTGCAGCTGACAGGACACGCAGGACACGATATTAAGTGTCTCATCGTTTGTGGAAGAGCACCACATTTACACTCCAAGGTGGAGTCGTCTACTGCCCGGGCCGCGGGTTGTTCGAAAGAGATACCGTGGCCCCTGGCACAGGCCACTGAAGGAACACGGGTGGGTTTAGTCAGTAAAAGTCTGACACGCCCTTCCGCTCAGCCCAGAGCAGGAGAGATCATTTGGAAAAAAAAAGGTGGAGTCGTCTATGAATCTCCACCTGAACAGGTTTTCCTTACTACGGCCAACCTGGGACTGAGAAATTCCAGCTAGAAAAACCCAATAAAACATTGCCCGAGCTGGGAATCGAACTCATGACCTCATGCTGAGCAGAAGCACTAGACCAACGAGGCAATCGAATCGAAAAAGTAAACATGTTAAGGATATTTAATTTACATCATAATATATATTATGTAATATTCTACTAATCCTACTAGTTTCCTACTATAATATTATAAATGCGAAAGTTTTTATGGATCGATGAATGGATGGATGGATGTTTGTTACTCTTTCACGCAAAAACGACTGAACGGATTAGGATGAAATTTGGCACATAGATAGTTTATAACTAGGATTAACACATAGGACACTTTTTATCCCGATATTTCCACGGGATCGAAACTTATGCGGGTGAAACCGCGGCACACAGCTAGTCACTAATGATATCAAGTAGATATAATAAGAGCTGATTTTTCAACCGACAGATAATTTTGGGATCATGCTCAACAGTATGTACAGACGCCAGCAGGTCAAGCTACCCGAAACTGTCAAAGTTTCCCAATCAACCTTGAACCTTAATGCTTTTGCGAATATAGTTGAAAATCTATTAAAGTAATTTGACAGATTGTAGTAGCTTGATGTGCTGGCGTCTGTACATAGGTTGTATAAACCCATGGACATTATATTTAATCTGTGTCCAAGGGGATCACAACATGTAGCTGATAGCTATAGATATTGAACAGATTATGAAGTGCGGTCAAGGCGGGTTTGGTTATAAGTAGAATTAAATGACCTGACCTGGTTATTTTATAGATAGATGGATACCTGTTATTTAATACGTTTAGGTAGAAGGTGTTTACTGAAAATTTGCCACCTGGTGTGTAACTTGTTCCTGAGGTAATTAGGGCTCATAGTCATAACCATCGGGCTATTAGCAAATTCGGAAATAAAAGGTGTAAAAAAAATGATTAATGTTTTTTTGTCTATGAGAAATCCTTTGAAATCTACTTTTAAACTTGCTTGGCTATGAAAGGAGCAGTGGTGGCCCACTAGGCCTTGTCTTACGTCTCGTAGAACGTGGATTTGACCCCAGGCAGTCACATTACTATGTACAGTCACGAGCACCAATATGTCAACACTTGGCAACTTTGAATTACGATTTTTTCGTGAAATAAGGAATGCAACGTTGAAACACGACACATTACATAAACCTATGGATTCAAAAATGATATATTCGTAACAACATAAAATTTCATTAAAAAATAAAGGAGTAAATCGCTTTTGAATAAAGCCAAGTGTATACATACTTTTGCTCGTGACTGTACAGTAATTAATAATAATAATATCCCTGGACATTTCACACAGCGCCATCTAGTCCCAAGCTAAGCAACCTAATGCTTGTATTATGGTAACAAGATGGCTAATAAACTACTTATATACATTTTTTTTTGTAAATACATACATATATTATAGATAGAAAAACACCCAGACTCAGAATAAATACATGTAGGACTTACAAATATTTGTTCTGTGCGGGAATCGAACCCGCGACACGCAGCGCAGCAGTCAGATCGCTCAGCCACTGCGCTAACCGTGTTGTCAAACCAATTTATTTCATAACCACTGATTTCAAGACAGTGAAGGAAAACATTGTGAGGTTCCCTTTCTCAGAGAGAAGACCTGTGTACCAGCAATGGGAATATGATATGCTTATTATGATACTTGCACAGATATAAACGAAAGGAAGAATTATTGGCTATCATCCATTCTTGCTAATACTAGCAAAAGCTTCTTTTGTTCTTTTACAGACTGGGCGACTTCGCTAATGATGATTAATCGATACTACATCGCACTCGTATCTACAATCGTTGGTTTGGTCGTTTGCCTCACTGTTACGTCGTGTCATGGCTTTATTTCTTTGTCCTATTTTAGTTTAGCCTAACATCTGACAAAATGAAGAAAGTCATTCTTTAGTTTACCTTTTTAGGCTTTTCGGTGTTTTCAAGCTAGTGTCTATTTTTGTAGTGTCGACATTTATTCTCAAAAAAACAGAATACAATTATTTACTTAGAATGAGAATCACTGTTGGCCTATAGACCAGTAATGATACAGTTTTGATGTTTGTGTAGGGACAAATATCAAAAGTGTATCGCTATTGGTACACCACATTTGCCCGATGTTCTTTCTTGCAGTTATTCACTAACAAGGATTAAAATATACAAATGACCAACAGAGGTCAATATCGATAAAAACTATCGGAAAACAATATTTAAACAAGTATTATTTATTTAATAAACACCACCAGCACGTGACTTTTGTATGAATATTAAACAGTTTTTTTTTTTTTTTTAACTTGCCTCACTCTAGGAATTACTCCTGTATCGTGGGTGCGTTTACAAAAATTTAAACTCACATATACAAACAGCCAGACCGGTAACAACTACCTGTAGGCAATTGCTAATCCATTCCTGCATATGTTCGAAAAAATTGTCTGCTGAACAACGTAAATAATGCAATGAATGTAGTAGAACTGTCAAAATTAAAGCCATTGCTACTAATGTGTTACGCAATTACCCCTCTGGATGTACCCGATTTACCATTGTTTCATCTCATGTTCAGATTTGCTTAAAATACCTAGAACTAACCTATTTTCACTATTATCTAATAAGTCCCCAAAGAAATAATTAACTTGACTTTGTTCCAATGACAAATAAGATCTATAGATACTATTACCAAGAATAACTTGTGATGTCATGCTTCTAGACCGCATGAGGATAAAAGATTTAAAACCTTCCTTGAAAAGAGGTCAGTTTCAAGCTGAATTAACAAAAAAGTAGGTAAAGGATTTTAGAATCAGCTGTCTACAACGTTACTTTATTGGAATGCAAATGATAGTGTATTTGTAGTAGAGAACTCTTAGCATATTTTATGGTAGGTACTATAGTAAGTGATACCTATTGTCACGAAATCGGCACGGCTACTAGGATTTCTCAAGAAATGCACTAAAGTGTTTAAGCTGGTAAGAATACAAATTGTGCTATATAACGTTTTACTTCGGAGCCAACTTGAATTTGCCAGCGTGGTGTCGAGCCCGCACTATGCAGTACCTACACTCACAAAGAGAAGAAAGCATCCAAAGGGCCTTCACAAAACACCTGCCGATCGATTCTGTAAAAATCTCACCTTGAAAAGTTAGGTGAGGTGAGCTTAGAGTGAGCTGGGTAAGCTGTTAATAGTGTCAATCCCTAGCTTTAGTTGGAATGACAGCTCACTCCACGCTCACTTCACCTAAGTTTTCACGGTTACAAACGGTTACAAAATCGCACTGCTGGAATATGCCCTCGGTGATATATCTCCCCGATGTTCATACGAACAACGCACTCAATGTTACAAAATGATTACCTACTCTGCGCGACCATCGACTGTTACAAGATCTCATGTTCTTTTTCAAATTGGTTAACAATAAATTGGACTGCGATAAATTAACTGAACAAATTGGACTAAAAGTCCCCTATAATTTACCCAGACACCCCATTACCCACTTATTCTGCACTAAAGCAAGCAGATCAAATATAGGAGTAAACTCACCTCTCAATAGGCTCGGCCGAGAGATAATTACTTATATAAAATCCACTCCAGATGTTGATATACAATCATGACTCCGTAAACTCTTTAAAACTCAAATTTTAGGGTCCCAAAGCACACAACCCACACAATCTAAGGATTCATTGTGTTAGTATGTAGGTATTTCTTGCAACCTCGTAACTTATTTCTTGTGTCATTTTATGTTTATATAGTTTGTTACCACTTAATTTTTATACTACACTCTCTTCTTCTTCTCTTTTCTTTATTTTTTTTATTTTGTTTTTTTTTAACTTAATTTTTTTTTCTTAATTTTTATACTTTAGGTTATCACTGTATTTGAGAATGTTGGTTCACCTGTTATTGGCAACTGTATAAGGCCATGACTGTAATCTACTGTTATTTGATATTTTGTATACACAAACTGTTGGTGTACCTTTATAAATAAATAAAATACTATACCTAATCCGCCATCATGCTGATCATCCATGCCTTCCGGATTGAAGGACCAATTCTTTCTCGCAATTAAATCTAAAACACATAATAGGCGAAATATGGGAGTACAGTAGTGCTATTGAAAACTTAGGCGAAGTGAGCGCTGAATAGTGTCAATCCCTAGCATTAGGTGGAATGATACCTCACTTCACCTAAGTTTTCATGGTAAGATTTTTACAGATTAGACCGTCTGGTCTACCTCTGCCTAACCCGGCAAGTACAGGCGTAATGTTATGTTACGTTAAAACCTCGAATACACTAGGGTACAAATGGAGCGACATGTTGCGGAAGTCGGAACATAGCGCTCGACAACTACGTGAATGTCCCGAGAGAATGTCGCGGAACATTTTGCAGGCCTACAAATGGCCCGCGACACTGAAGCGGGACGCGTGCGCTCGCTCTCGGAGCGGGAGTAAGCAACAAGTCCCGCTTCACGTAAAATGTTGCGAAACTTGTTGCGGGACACTTTGCAACGTTGCAGCGACACGTAGATTGAGTGTTGCGCATCGTTTTACGGGACAAAATATCCCCTAGTGTATCCGAGGCTTAAATCTAAAATTCTTCTTTCCACAGTGCATTGTCTTCTTTATCAATTATTATTTGAGTATTCAAAACATTCATCAAAGTATTTAGTAGTCGGATGGTGATAATGTATGTGGAATGGCGCCAAAAGTAGCCGTTGTACTGGCGCCATAAGAGATGACCTTTAGTGTCACACCACACGTTGTATGTTAAGGCCAATGTCAAGATCTGCATTATTATCATTTTGCTCAGTGAGATTTATAAGTGAGTGTATTACTACTGCAAAGAAATACATCTAGGTAATTAGCACCGACTAAAAGGCAAGCAGCATAAATAAACTACAAAATAAAAAAAACTTGTGGGGTCAGGGGGCCCCAGGCAGGAACGAAGTTCAAAATCGAAATTTCAGCAGCCGCCATTTTGGATTTTCATTCTGACCTCACTATCAGCTTCAGCACCCTCGAAAACCATAAAAACGACAACAATGATGATATATTTTTTTAAATGCAGCCGCTATCTTGGATTTTCATTTTCACCTTGCTATCGGCTTCAGTACCCTCGAAAACCATGAAAACAATACCCATGACGAAGAATTTTAACATTTTTGCAGCCGCCATCTTGGATTTTTGAAATCACTACCGACTTCAGCACCCTTGAGAACCATGAAATCTATCTCTCTTTCTAAAAACAAACACTCAAATCTTTATGGTTCTATCCGCAAAAGACCATCTCAGACGCTAACCTGCATGATCCTCATATGGCCTGACCAAGATTATATCTGGACTTTAAAAGAGACGGCTGACTTTTTTTCAGTCTTTCTGCTCAAGAAAAACCGAACTCATCTAGTTTTAAAAACATAATTTGGTTTTGAGGTGTAAAAGTGTTTATTGAATGAATTTACTGAAATAAATATAATTCATCATCAATTATGAATAAATCTAGAAATTCAACACCAACCTTTAAATGGAATTCAAATAATATTTACTGACGTTTGTAGACTTGAAGGAGAAAAGGTTTCAAACGCAGATATCTTTTAGCTTCTAAGCTCACGCTTCAGTGTATGTATATTACGCGTAAAAGCGTTAAAGTGAATAGGAAACTACGCTGTCATTGATAGAGTGTTGAGCTCTTAGCTTTACTAAAAATGTGCAATGTTTTGATCCAGTCTATGTTGGCCAAAATATGGACATTTAAATGGGTTAGACAGCAACTCGTCCCACATCGATACTGGAACGGACCAATTCAATCTTTGATAATAATAGGCAACTGGGCCCACGTTAGTTTAGGTATTGGGACGATTGCACTACTTAAAACTCTCTAGGGGTTTAGAAGATTTTTTTTTAACTAATGTAGCTATTAACAACATATCAAGATCCCCCCGTGCCTCGGAAAGCACGTTAAGCCGATGATCTCGGCTGTCATTCGTGGATCTAATTCCCAACATAGTTACTTAGCTAGAAAAGGCTAGGCAGATGATGAGCTATTAACGAACACTACAAATTTGTGAACCTGTTTGTTGTTCCAATATAATATTTGATTTAATTATTAGTGTGTTACGCAATTACCCCGTAGTTCAATTTCGTTACACTTAGAACATTTAGATCATAAGGTAGACTAGGCTCAGTCCCTCAAGATCAATTGCAGCCATTATTAAACTGTTATTATTTATTATTCTGAAAGAGCAAGACATATTTGTCATTCATGTCTCATTGAGTTCAGGTACACCATGTGTACAGTCACGAGCACCAATACGTCAACACTTGGCAACTTTCAATTGCGATTTTTTCGTGAAATAACGAATGCAACATTGAAATACGACACATTACATAAACGTATGGATTGGACAATGATATGTTCGTAACAACATAAAATTTCTTTAAAAATAAAGGAGCAAACCGCTTTTGAATTAGGCCGAGTGTATGCATACTTTTGCTCGTGACTGTACGAATTATTACGAACTAAACGATATCATTTATTGTTCTAAATGAGCTAGATATACAGGTTCAAATTAATTTAGCTAGCGAAACTCCGCCTGCGTTATGGGTATCGATATGTAAACATACATAACTCATAATCAGTCTATAATGTTCCCACTGCTGGGACACAGGCCTCCTCTCTGTGAGAGGGAGTGGGCCATAATCCACCACGCGGGCCCAGTGCGGGTTGGTGGATGTCACATGACTTCGAATTTGTGGTTCTAGGACATGCCAGTTTTAGTTTTCACGATGTTTTCCTTCACCGTTTTGAGAACCAGGCAGAAACTTTACTTTGTGTAAATTATTTCATCACCACTGCTCTCAAAACGGTGAAGGATAATTATGTAAACATGATAACACAAAAAATAAATTTATTTTAATGTTTTTTTTTTTTGTGGCGTCATGCACCGCAGTTTATATAATCACTTGAAATATCAGTTTTTTGTGTGAACTTCACAGACTCCTCATCACGTATCGACATCTGAACACGATAAAACAAAAAAAAAACAGATTTTCTCATCTTATACTTCAAGCAAAATCCAGGGGTCGTTCACCCCAAAAAAAATTTCATCAAATCTTTTTATTTTTATTTTATCGTGTTTTAATATCGATACTTATCACGTCTGCAAAGTTTCGCTACCTAGTTTAATTTGAGCCTGTATTTATCATCCATGTTTCATTGAGTTCAGACATATCGTGTATAGTTAGGAATTAAGTTCAATGAATCGTTCTATAAAGTGTATTGGTTTTCAATTGATACACTATACGTACTGCTTGATTTATCAGCCTGTCCAACGATCATTACTTGACTGGACGAAACAGGTTATCATCGAACGAGACGCAGACAGACTATGTAAATTGATAAAAATGTTTTTTTTAGTGACATCGATTGTACTGATGGACATGTTGTATACAATAAAATGTAGGGCTGTTTGAACCGTGACTAAAGTTTGTTTTTTAAACCCTGATACTAATTTGACAGGTGTAAAGTCAAATTTCTATACAAAAAAAAACGCAAACACAAAAATCTTATGTCAGAATAGAATAGAATACTCTTTATTATGTACACCAAATAAATTACAGAACATAAATCCGATTCAGAGTCAGACTAGTATAAGGGATTAAAAAACATGCTTTAGGTTGACATTTATCAAAATCCATCTAAAGGATTTTGTATTGATTAAATACTACTAATCCGAAGGCAGGCAATTGCATTTTCAAAGCTTGAAAACTTGACAAAAAATACATTAAAGTCGCTTTGCGTGTCTGTATGAAGTATGAACGCGTTTTTCTTCTAAACTACGCGAAGATTTTGACGCAGTTTTCACCTTGATTTAGAGAAATGATTCCGGAACCGGGTTGATTGAACCTTATGTAAAAAAAAAAAAATGTTTATTTCAATAACTTGCAATAGTTACATTTTTACTTTTAGGAATGACCCTTTAAGCAAAATAAATGCTTGTGTTAGGACATTCCGCCCTTCAACAGTACAGTGTTGTATTCGAGTTATTGAAAATGAAAATGAAAGTACTTAGTAAAAAATAAGAAGACAAATCCTTCATTTTATAGGAGTCTAATATATTATGTAACCTGAGTAACTTCAGTAAAAAGTAAATATGATGGATGACACCTCAAGGACCAAACATATAGGGTTATTTTAAATTAACTAGCTAAACTCCGCAGACGCAATGGATATCGATATCTAAACATGAAAAAACAAAATATTAATTAATTAGATTTTTTTTTTTGTAGAGTTATCGACCGCAGTTATTGTAGTCACTTGAAACATCAGTTTAGATAGTCTGTTTTTTTCGTATAAACTTCACAGGTGTGATGGATATATATTGACATCTAAACACGGTAAAATACAGTTTTTCTCAACTCATATTATACTTCAAGTTAACAATACAACCAATGGTCGTTCACATGCCAATGAACAAAATTAAATCGTTTCTTTTTGTTGTGTTTAGATATCGCGTCTGCGGAGTTTAGCTAACCAATTTAAAATAACGCTGTATAAGTACCGTATAATATAACCCTGTATAAGTATAACCCTGTATAAGTATGCGATATTTTTCCGCCTCTCTCTGCCTACTGATGCGTTTGTAGTAGAACCACAAATTCAAATATCAACTAAATCACACAACCTATAAAGGTTCTAAACAAACATTTTGAACAACTAGCCAACCCTAACAACAGCTGTAACGATATGGAATGCAAAATAATAAATGTCAATTGAACCACAATTGAGCATGGTCCAGCTGACGGTTGAATGCCATAATTGTAATAGCTAATTAACCCTACATATCTCGCGATCAGCACGATATACATCATTGTTTTTTTTTTGGTCTTTCTGGCCAGTCATATGCTGTTTCGTTAACTCTCGTGAGAGTTTATGCCTAATATTATGTGCCTACGCCAAGCAAGGTACAGCAAGCAATCAAGCAAAATATAAATATACTCGAGACTTCGAGAGCAATGAATTAGGGTCACATAAAGATACCTGAAATTCTCGGAAACTAAGAATGCTTGTTATAAGATGAGATTGGTTATTTTTTTGTTTATGTATTTCTTTTATGAAAATAATACAAAGTGACACATACATTTTATTACTTTAATTTAAGGAACATTTAATTGTCTATTAAACACAATTTATTTCACTAAGCTAGGATTCATAGTTTGCGAGACTTTCGGGTATCTTTATGTGACCCTAGTTCGTTGCTCTCGAGTGTATTGGTACTGCAACCGATTGCACCAATAAATACAGGGTGGCAGGGACATAGACGCGCAAACTATAACCATGGATTCAGCACATGAGTTTAGACCCCATAGCGTCGAAATTATTCGTCGGTTATCAAAAAAGAAAATCTTTTGAGGGGCCCGTGGCTAAATAATAACAGCCGCACAGGTCGTTCGGTCAGGTTAAGCTACGCTTGCCGCGATTGGTCTGTGGATGGGTGACCATCTTTACATACCGAGACCCCTCCGTGCCTCGGAAAGCACGTTAAGCCGTTGGTCCCGGCTGTCATTCGTGGATCTTTGGCAGTCGTTACGGGTAGTCAGAAGCCGCCGAAGTCTGACCACCAGTCTTACCAAAGGATATCGTATTAACCAGTAACTGGGTTGTGGAGGTCAGATAGGCAGTCGCTCCATGTAAAATACTGGTATTCAGCTGCATCCGGTTAGACTGGAAGCCAACCCCAACATAGTTGGGAAAAGGCTAGGCAGATACAAACTATCATTTAAAAAATATTTAACATAATAGTAGCATTTTTAACCGACTTCTAAAAAAGGAGGAGGTTCTCAATTCGGATGTTTGTATTTTTTTTTTTTTTTTTTTATATTTGTTCGCGCATAACTCTTTCGCTTGCCAACCGATTTGAAAAATTCTTTTTTTGTTGGAAAGGGTATACTTCCCAAATAGTCCCATAGAAATTTCATCAAAAACGGTTCAGTAGTTTGGTTTTTAAACCAAAATTACTGGTAAAAATTACAACTTAAAAGTGAAAAATAAAAACTTTTTTGCAAAAAAAATCAACCGACTTCCAAAAACGACACTACAAAGTGAAAAATAACTTTAATTTCGGAAGTCGGTGGCAAACAACGAAAGTGTGAACCCAACGACACCGACTTCCGAAATTAAAGTTATTTTTCACTTTGTAGTGTCGTTTTTGGAAGTCGGTTGATTTTTTTTGCAAAAAAGTTTTTTCAGTAAGTAACTTCTTAAGTTCTCTTTAAGTTTGGCTGGTTTATATTTTTAATAACCTCTGGAATTTTATTATACGAGTATATTAATGGTGTCATACAAAACACGCTTTTATGCAGGAGTGCCGTTTGCGCAGAGTGAGGTTGTAAGAAATTCTTATATTTACCATATTTAGTACGTCTATTTCTAGTGACATTGACATGATAACATTAAACGTACGTAACCTACATTCCAATAAATAAGCAACTATAAATGATCTAACAATACACAAATGAGTAATAATTACTATTTAACTTGTTATTACTTAATGTCCTCAATGAATTATAAATAAACAATAGATAACACTCCTTGTAAGTATTTTAATAAAAAATAATTGTTTATTATTATTTAATCATAATGAGTAGTACAGCATGCCTGAAGTCACGTAAGCATTTGTGATGTTTATTTGTTTTTATTATTTGCAACCCTTCGATAAGGGATCACATGAGTCGGTTCTGTCAACAACATTTAGAGAAAAATCCTGATAAATATTATAATAACAATCATATCTGACGGAGGTATTTGCCTTGTAATGGGACAATCGTCCTTATTGCATGACAGAGAGGACAAGAAAAGCGATGGGATTCGCTTGAAACAGGGGGCCTACTCCGAAGTGGAAAGTGCGAATGTTCGGATCAGACCGACACATGGCCGAACCGAATATTATTGAAAAATGCGAAAAAAGTTCGGATCGGCCATAGACAATATTCGACAGAGTGTAGGAGTGTAGCATCGGAACCGACCGAACCAAATAGTAACTTCGTAGCAGGAAACGGCCGAACATTCGGCCGATACTACTTCGGAGTAGACCCCCAGGATGGCCTCGCTGTTAGGTCGCATAGTATTTTTAAGTCTATTCTTATACGATTCTTCTATTGATGTGTCAGGAAGTCATCATCATCATTTCAGCCGAAAGATGTCCACTGCTGGACATAGGCCTCCCCCAAGCACCTCCACTTCAACCGGTTCCGTGTTTCTCGCATCATGCATCATTCATCCAGGAAGTCATGCACTAATGAATTTATTTATTTTTAATGTTTTTAACGAATTCAAGATTATTTAATCAATCTTGTTTATCTTATTTTTTGTTCAATCTTGTAATGTGAATTTATTAGTAACGTATTAGTTTGTCAGGAGGGGCCCGTGGCTAAATAATAACAGCCGCATAGGTCGATCGGTCAGGTTAAGCTACGCTTGCCGCGGTTGGTCTGTGGATGGGTGACCATCTTTACATACCGAGACCCCTCCGTGGCTCGGGAAGTTCGTTAAGCCGTTGGTCCCGGGTGTCATTCGTGGATCTTTGATAGTCGTTACGGGTAGTCAGAGGCCTGAAAGTCTGACAACCAGTCTTACCAAGGGATATCGTATTACCGAGTAACTGGGTTGTGGAGGTCAGATAGGCAGTCGCTCCATGTAAAATACTGGTATTCATGCAGCTGCATCCGGTTAGTCAGGAAGCCGACCCCAACATAGTTGGGAAAAGGCTAGGTAGATGATGAGGCAGATGATGATGTATTAGTTTGTCAAAGTATTTTAGCAATTTTTTTTTTGTTGATCATCAATTTGACTAAAGCTCCCACTATGCATAATCAGCCTATAACGTTCCCACTGCTGGGACACAGGCTTCGGTCTCGGTGAGAGGGATTGGGCCGTTATCCAGCACGCGGGCCCAGTACGGGTTGGTAGATGTCACATGTCTTCGAATTTTTGGTTGTAGGATATGCCAGTTTCCTCACGATGTTTTCCTTGACCGTTTCGAGAGCAGTGGTGATGAAATAATTTAAGAAAAATAAAGCGCCTGACTGGGTTCGAACTCACGACCTATGAATGGTAGGCAAATTGATATCGTTACCGTTCCGTCCGCCATCATAGGCAGCCGTGTGGAACACATAGATTAATATATATATGTCGCAGTAAGATGGTTGAAGACGTCATATAGTTATATCCCTAGATCGTGATCGTATCATAGTTATATTACTAGGACAGTGTTATGAACATCTTACCGCGACTTATAAATAATAGTGGATCACTGAGCGAAGTTACAAGTGTAAATTGTTCTGCGGTGAACTGCAGACTTTAAACTGTTAAACTTTTCTTGTTGAACAAATAACACTTAGAATTTGAAATTCAATTTGTTAGAAATTCTGTTCAGATGGTTCAAGTCTCTTTTGACATAACACTTAATTAGTTAAAATAGAACCGTTTGAACCTAATAATAGGCCCACTTTACAGAACCTCACTCAAGACTCAGCATGACTTAACAAATCTCAAGCAATCAAATTATTTTAAACTAGTTTTAAGTAATGCTCGGAGATCTAAGTTTATTGATTTTCTAGAACCCTAAAGGTCTTAAAAACTTGTTTCACGGAGTCTAGAAAATTTATCAGCGTGTTTAATGCATCATTAAAATACCTATTGCCGTATCCGTAGGTACAAAATGTGTGTATGTGTTTTAGTTGTGTTAAAAATTTAATGCTCAAAAAACAAAAAAGTAGACGACCTGCTGGTTTTAAAACCCCAAAATTTTCCGACGTTTTAGAATTGCAAATCAACACTGGCAGATAAAAAAACTTTGCAGTCATTTAGTTTCAACTATTATTTTTGTGTTTTTTGTGACTCGATAAGAAATACAGGGTGTCTGGTGGCAGATTTATATTTTCAATATTAAATAAAAAACTAACTACTTGACATATCGTTTTAATATTTTTTTAATGATGTCATTGAAATGTCTTCCGTCGAAACGGAGTCGTTCCAAAAAATGCAATTCACAGTGCAAAAACGCTCCAACATCGTACCTCTAACCCCCCCTCCGCACCGTTTAGGTTTAGATTACTAGATTGATTGATGATAGTTTTAGATTACTTTTTGAAATAATCGTATTTAAAAACATAAATCTGCCGCCAGACACACAGCCTGTACATACATATTAATGATAAATAGTAAAATAATTTATTACAAGTCTGGAAAATGTAAACATGAATTGGACTTGAATAATTTCAGGTTTGATTTTAACGTTCTAGAAGGAATTCCGGTTATGAACTTCAACGATTTGGAAAAATCTAAAACTAAAACTTTTCGCTTAAGCCTTTTTTTATTTCAACATCCAGAAGTTTACTGGCATTTCAAATTTACCTCCCAACTGTAAGTATCTACGGTATACATCTGTTTCCGTATCCAACTTGAACAGCTGATTTGTGCAAACAAATCTGAGCTCAGATTTAGAATTGAGTCTAGCATAATCATCCTATAATTTTCCCACTGCGTGGACACAGGCCTCCTCTCTGTGAGAGGGAGTGGGCAGTAATCCACCACGCTGGCCCAGTGCGGGTTGGTAGATGTCACATGTCTTCGAATTTTTGGTTCTAGGACATGCCGGTTTCCTCACGATGTTTTCCTTCACTTTTTGAGAGCAGTGGTGATGAAATTATTTACACAAAGTAAAACGCCTGTCGGGGTTCGAACCTACGACCTACAACTTGTAAGTCACGGCCGTTACCTCTGTCTAAAGCGTGAAAACTTATGTGAAGTGAGCGTGGAGTGAGCTGTCATTCTAATGCTAGGGATTGACACTATTGACACCTGACTCTAAGCTCACTTCACCTAACTTTTCACTGTGAGATTTTTACAGAATCGATCGGCATATCAACATTCACGTAGTCCTTATGAACACCAATTAGACTAATTAAATCTCAATGCTTAGTCTTTCGATCCAAAATCGTTTACTTGTAGAGATATCTTCTGAAGGTAACAATTTGATATTTTATAAGAACCAGCGTAGACGACATCCCCTAGCCTTTTTCCAACTATTTTGGGGTCCGCTTTCAGTCTAATCAGATGCAGCTGCATTTGACATGGAGTAGTACAGCTGAATACCAGTATTCCACACCCCAGTTTCTGGGTAATACGATACCCCTTAGTAAGACTGGTTGTCAGACTTTCGAGCTTCTGACTACCCCCGTAACGACCGTCAAAAACCGCCGGGACCAACGGCTTAACGTTCTTTCCGATGACCGTTGGGGTAAACGTGTTCTTGAGTGGACACCGCGAATCGGTACACATAAGGTTCCCGGGACGCAGGCTAGGTGGAGCGACGATCTTCGCAGGATGGCTGGTAGCAGCTGGATGAGAGTTGCCGAAAATTTAGTTGAATAGCGTGCAATAGAAGAGACCTATGTCCAGCAATGGACTGCTGGCTGCTGATGATGATGATGATGAAACACCGCCACTTCGAGATCACTTTATTGGCTACACGTTTTTTGGTACAAAGGATAGGATAGCATAGTTCGTGACACAACTCCACATCCACGCCCATTATAAATGATTAAACTTGTTAACCAAAGATATTATTTTCGTCATCTTAATATAAATATATTTGAACTTTGACTTGCAATGTCTAATCATAAATGCGAAACTTCTTAAATACCGTTGCTATCGCGTAGTTAAAACAATAAAATATTTAACCGTAATATTACACTACATATATCTTTTTTTGTCTAAATTCGTACCCATGGGTTATCTTAAAGGCTACGAACTCGTGATAGTATGTAATATAGTAATATAATTTTTTTAAGTTCCTATTGCATAAGATTTTGAGCACTAAAATCCAATCACGTTCTACAGCTAACAGCTATTAAAGAATCAAGAATGATTTTGTTAGATTAATTATATAGAGTTTCTTGCCCGTTCTTCTCCATAGGTACCTACGCTTTGGAATGGGCAACTAGCTTCATCTTTTTGACCGACCTTGACAATTCAAAAGTGCCTGTAATTGGTTTATTAAAAAATCAACGTCACAAAAATATAGGTACCTACGTTAAACTTTTAAAGCTTTTTCTTCAACTAGCAGCGCCCCGCGGTTTTACCAGGCGCGGTCGCAGCCCAAGATTTGGGGGGGGGGGGGTCACCAAGCAGTAAGTTAGTGACTTAAGTAGTAAGGCAAGTAAATCATGCAGACTCTCGACAGCTTGAATGATTTTGGAGGGGGGGGTCATGACCCCTACGACCCTCTCCCCCTCGAACCGCGCCTGGGTTTTACCCGCATACATTTCAATCCCGTGGCAATATCGGGATGAAAAGTATAATGTGAGTATAAGCTATATTACTGTAAAGTTTCATCAAAATCCGTTCAGTACTTTTTGCGTGAAAGAGTAACAAACATCCATCCATCCATCCGCACCAAATTCGGTATTTATAATATTAGTAGGACTAGTAGGATTGCAGGTTGTATATTTTACGTGTTTTATTTTAATTGATTTTAATTTAGTTTATTTTTTTAGTTTATGTTTTCCTGTCATGCTATAATCACTATGTACCTCACTTTGAAAATGTCACAATAACGACCCCCAAGATACAGGCCAATGCCTAGGTTGGGGGTCACCATCCAATCTGTTGTTGTACTATCTGATTATTAATAAATAAATTTGAAAGTTTTTTTTTTCTGTAAAATCATAAATACTCGTAACAGTATTTTTTTGTCCCACTTCAGGGCGAATTATAATATATATGTGTCTAAAATATTTAGACAATAGTGCTGTTTCTTAGTTGGTCTTTGTTAAATAAGTACTTATTAGTAACTGCGTGAAAAACTTCCTGATTAATACATAAGTATCTAGTTACTCAACTAAGTACGTAAGAATTAATGACGAAGTTTTTACACCTGGAGACATGAAAAACACTATCACTATTATTGACGTAGTGCAGTTTCTTATGCACTTAATAAACTAACACATTCATACGAACGATTATGTAGCAACACTGTTTCCTTAGTTAAGTTCATACCATGTTCCAGTCAAACTCATCCAACCAATAATTTATTTAGTGCCTATTCGGTTAAACACTTACTAGTCATTAACTGCGAATTACCTAAAAATTAATGAAAAAGGTTTTACACCTGGAGACGTAAGAACCCCTTTACCATTGACAGCGCAGTCAAACTCAAACTCAAATCATTTATTTCAATTAAACCATTTACACGCACTTTTGAATTGTCAATATTAAATAGTCGGTCAGTTAGTCAGAAAGTTGAAGCTAGTTGCCCATTCCAAAACGTAGATCTCTATGGAGAAGAACGGGCATGAAACTCCACGGACACTCTTTTAAATCAAGATATACTAATTTCTTACGCACCTAATAAACTAACACTTAACAGATAAGGAACCAAGTAAAGGTTTTGTTTTGATGTTTCTCTTCATTGCTGTGAACTATGTATTTAAATATAGCAATACTCTTCTATTAGTTAAGTAATACAAATTCTGCGAAAATGTTTCTGATGCACCACAGCACCAAAGTCCAAAGTCATTAAAATATAGGTACAAACAAAGCCCAATAATTCATTTAGTGCATACTTACTAGTAATTAACTGCGTAACTAGGTAGGTACTTAAGAATTAATGACGAAGTTTTAACACCTGAACACGTGAAAACCCTATAACCATTGACGTTATGAATTACTCAGAACCTTCTTGATACAACGCAAATATTACTAAGCGATTTTTTCAATGAAAACCGCCGCGGATTACCAGTTTTTGTTTACTTTCTTATTGGGTTTATTCAGTTTCCCATAACAGTAAGAAAATGTAAACTTAGACCTTTGGTCCAAATATGCCAAGCCCACTACAAAAATTATGACTAAGTTGCTACCATTGCTTATCTGTAAAATCAGGGATCTTGTCCCTTATACCTTTTATTTGTTGATTACTTATCGCTAATGATACGAAAGCACCGAATAAGCATTCAAACTCAACTTGTAGTCATTGTGATATTCACACCGATAAATCGTTATACATATAAACAAAAGAAATCGCCCCTTGAACGATGAACGTAGTCGATGAACAAAACCAAAATTGTAAAAACAGAATTTTTTAAAACTTTCCAAGAGTACTTGTTATAACCGAGCATACTCGATGACACAAATGCTAAATCCATAATCACCAAACTGCGACGTCATAGAAATGAATCGGAATATTAGAAACGTATTCAGTACGTCAAGCCGTTAAAACAATTACCTTCTAATACTCGTAGGACAAACGTTAGTAGGCCATTCGAAGTAACGACGGAAACGTGAATCATTTTCAAGATATTTACTCATTTCATTATGTTTTGTGTGGGATTTAACACAGATGTGGCAATACTTTATTGGTTTACATGAGATCAGCGCGAAAATTTAAGAACGATGGAGAATTCCACAATAGACGATAACTCAGTCAATACATACAGCGGAAAATCTTAGAAATCCGCAAATTCAGGAAATGACGCATGAGAGTGGTGATCTTTTTAATAGTAATAATAATAATTATTTATTTCATAAGCCTAATACAATAAGGAGAGAAAAAGGGTTGACAGTTTCGACACATAAGGGACTGGGAAAAGCTGATGACGACAACTAATAACTATATTAACAAGACCGGTTTTGCAAGTCATCAGAGAGCTCACGAAAGGAATAAAAAATAATCCGGGTCACTGTCGCCGGATACGGTAAAAAGGAATATACTATTACATGTATATACGCTTTTTATAATTACTCACACTTTTTTTCTCAGGATAATCCTGGGTGCAGATCTATTCATATCATCGAAATATCTAACTACTGTTTAAAGCTAAATAATGAGTATAATTTGTTGATCCAATCTTCAATGATAGGATAAATGAAGACTAAGAAACCCTTTCTTGAAATTTTTAATATCATGACGGCGATACACAAGAGTGCATCGCCGTCGACGTCGTCGCCGTCGTCGTATGGAGAGATACGTGTACCACAAGTTTGGAGTCAGACTAGACATGGAAACACTGACAGAGGAAAATTTAAAAAATGCAAATAGCACAACAATAAATTAATGATGACCTAGGTTTCTGAAATCTTGTTATTGAACTCATTTATTTTATTACGTCAATATTAATGAACCCAATTTATTACATATTGATAAGACAGATCACAACGCTAATACCACCTCGATATCAAACATATATTCTAATCACCTTATCTATGTTATGTGTTGTTTTCACTTGCAGCTACCGCCGCAACATGGTGCGTTTTCGCAGTCTGGTACAGGACGCGCCACAGAGCCCGCTACCTGGAACGTGCCTTTTGATGGACGGAGTATGTGCTGCGTCACGGTGGTGCCAAGCAACTGCGCTCACCCAGCGCCAACATCACGTGGATAGAGTACCTTGAACTTGAACTAGTCATAACAATACTTTTTTTTTTTTTTTTTTGAGTATGGGAAATCATCACTCCTCCCGCTCTGGGTGGAGCAGGAGGGAGTGTCAGACTCTTACTGACTAAAACCCACCCGTGTTCCTTCCTTAGCCCTTTATGTTCCAGGGCAGCGGTAACCCTTTCGAATGTTCCCGCTACCCGTCATAACAATACTGACAGCATTGTTGTTGTACTCATTATACTAGCTCTTGCTTGTGTTAAGAAAATATTTAGGTGCAAGTGACGTTATAGTTAAACGAAATTGATCTGTGTTTTAGGTTTTTATCCATTGGGGACAAGATTTTATTTTTGAGTACGCTTCGCTCGCTATTGAATTCTACATTCTTCTGTTTGTTGGACTTTTCTACATGAAATGATAATCTATACTTATAATAAATCTGTAGAAGTGAAAATTCTGTACATTGAAAATATCCAAAAAATAAATGGCAGGGGTGTTACTTGACCGACACCGAACCCAAAAATGTGATTAAAAAAATTTTTGTCTGTCTGTCTGTCTGTCTGTCTGTTTGTTCAGGCATCACGCAAAAACTACCGGTTCGATTACGATGAAACTTGGTATAATTATTCTTTAATATCCTGGGCACCACACTGGGTACTTTTTATCCCGGAAAAGTATATACAATAAAAAACAAACTTAATTTTGCGGTTCGATCCCTATACCCGATTACCACTGTCTGTACTGTACCAACCGCAAATACTAAGTTTGTCGTAGGTTGGGTCACCCGCAGTGGAGTTCATTTTTATTCCTTTTAGTTTTTAGAGTTATTTAGGTTTATTTTTATATGAGTCGTAGGTATAGATTTTAATTTTAAAGTATAGGTAGTATATTTGATAGTGTACGTAGTGACCGTAGGTTATTTTATAATACTGTTAGGTAGGTTTAGTCATTCGTATAGATATTAGTTTTTAGGGATTTTGCTTATTTATTGAGTTTAGATTAGTTATCATCAGAAATAGGTTTATTTAGGTAGGTAGGTATTTAAATTTCTGTTATTGAGTTTTTTTTTTAATTAGTTAGGTACTTAGGTAAAGATATCATATAGGTACCCTCTTAATCACCACTAATGAGACACAATTGGTTTTCTATTGTAATTACTTAGCCACAAAGGGCCCGCGACATAGATAGCATTCTGGGGAAGCACATACATTTTATCCTGTTAGCACGTTCCCGTGGGTAAATTTCCGACATCCACGCGGGCGAAGCCGCGGGCAGAAGCTATGTAACATAAATTTTTATATGAATGTTCAGAAGAAACTTTACCTACTTTAACGATAAGGGTGGAAACATTGTATAATTATGCCTTTTCCACACAAGTAGAGAAATTATTTCCTATTTTCAACGAAGGGCTCTGTGCTCATATTTTTCCGGAAAAATTTGGAGAGGGACGACGCAGTAAATCTCGCCCAGGGCCCTCTGCTGAAACCGGCACTGGCAGGCTGGGGTCAATAAGCACCCAATTTGTCACTTTTTCAGTTGTCAGTTTGTTCATCACTATAAATAGTAACACAGAGATGCGTCGCAAGAACTATCACTATCGAAGCAAAATTACCATGATCACTCAGTCGGGAATACTTCTAGCTTGAGGGACTGCACTTCACATTTGCCTTCATTGACGCTACAAGTACCTACCAAATACACCTACACACCCACCTACACCTACACCTACACCTTACATAGCATAATTACACACCTGATTTTAAGCGACAACCAACAAGTATTACAAATCCTAATCGTAACTAATATTATAAATGCGTAAGTAAGTTTGTTTGTTACGCTTTCACGCTAAAACGGCTATACGGATTTGTATTACATTTGGCGCATGGGTAGAACATAACCTGGGTGAGAACATAGAATACTTTTATCCCGATATTCACACGGGAACGAGAGTTATGCGAGTGAAACCGCATAACTATAGTCTACTATAAAACGACTGAGCACGTGATAATCTGTTGGTTCTTGCTGAACCATGATGATGCATTGTAATTGGATATCCAAGTTCATTATCAAATCACCATTCTTAAGAAAATATTATTAATAACATTAAACAATTAAGGTCTCAGGTCAATTACTTTAACGTGAATGGATAATATCAAGAACATAATTTAATAACGTGCATTATTTAATTATGAGGAAAAAGATCCGCATTCTTCTATTCACGTGGTGTATAATGATGCTCTTTTTAGGTAAGAACGGGAGGTTAGCTGCAAGTGAGAATGGTCACTTATCAAAATTCCAAGGGGACAAAAGTATTGTTAAAAAATGCTCAGCAGATTGAACTGCAGCAATCACTTGGATATCCGGATGTATTCAGTTGGTCGCGGCTCATATCATATCATAATGCAAAGTCAAATCATTCATTTCAAATAGGCACTTATAAGGCACTTTTATGACTGACTTTGGCTTTTGAACGTCAAAATTTACATATAATAGAACTATTCTAGTCGCCCCTATATACTACTATATGTATATAGTCGCCCCCGTATAATGACTGCATTATACAGGGGCGACTATATACTAGTATCAGCCTTCCTAGTTATTGTTAATTATTTTTTTGTAACCATAACTCGTCTTTGAGCAGCGATACATAGTCATTTGGCTAGCCGTATCATTCTCACCAGAGGAGGGTCCTACACCCACCAAATACTGAATCAGCCTTCCTGGCGACAGTTACCAAAAGTACGGCTATCTCTTGTATTAGTCCATGCAGTTGAGAGAATACCTGTATTTCGTGTGCATTTTCTCTAACGGTAAAAGAGATTGGTTCACATTTGTACAGCAGCTTTAGCTCCTTAACGTACCAAATAGAGCCCATTTGGCAAAAAAAAGATAAGAATCAACGCTAGAACAAACAATCGTTTAATACTCCATCGCGCCATCGTCGTACTTCATAATCATCACCCTATAGTATTCTATACAAGGCCTTACGCCTCTTTAATCATACACCACCCAGCTCGGGGTCCGGAGTCTATTGGGGGTCTACTCCGAAGTAGTATCGGCCAAATGTTCGGCCGTTTCCTGCTACGAAGTTACTAATTGGTTCGGTCGGTTCCGATCCTACACTCCTACACTCTTTCGAATATTGACTATGGTCCCGACCCAACTGAGCCGATCCGAACTTTTTTTCGCATTTTTCAATAATATTCGGTTCGGACATGTGTCGGTCCGATCCGAACATTCGCACTTTGCACTTCGGAGTAGGCCCCCCGAATTGCTGTCTTCACTCAAGAGCACGATGTCTTCCCACGGTCAACAGTTGTCGTGTAGCGACAAAAAAAGCCTAACTTTGACTTTAAATTGAAGAAAGGGAAGTAGAAATCAATTAAAGATTTATTTACAAGGTAGGGATGGAGATGGCATGGCAGTGGTATGTATAATGTGGAGGTGGGGTATAGATGACGATGCGCGATAGGTAGGTTGAGAAGGCTGAGGTGGAGATGCAGTTGGAGCTTAAGTTGTAGGCCGACGCGAGGCAAGTGGCTTACCACTGCCACGCCCGGAGTAGAGCGGTGTGCAGCACGGAGGGTACCCGTAGAGGGGCCCACACAGCAGGATCAGGACGCAGCACGGCAGCAGGAGGGAGCAGGCACGCCGGGGACGCTGTCAGCCCGCTAGGTGAGGCTGCCCTCTGATGAGGCGCGGCCCAATATGTACATTATGTTACACAGTTCTACGGCTGCTATGATCCTGACCGCCAGCCTATTTCCGCTTCAGCTTGCTAATTCCGTGCCATGTCGACTCCTCTGGCTTCCTGCGGATCACTAGTTAATACTTATGCTGAGAAGAAATATTCAATCAATCAATCAGCTATGACTATCAGTCCACTGCTGGACATAGGTCTCTCCCTGGCTGTGCCACAATACCCTGTCCTCCGCCTTCCGGATCTAATCTAATAATAATAATATCCCTGGACATTTCACACAGCGCCATCTAGTCCCAAGCTAAGCAACCTAATGCTAGTGTTATGGTAACAAGATGACTGATAAACTACTTATATACATTTTTTTTTAAATACATGCATATTATAGAATGATAGAAAAACACCCAGACTCGGAACAAATACATGTAGGTCATACAAATATTTGTTCCGTGCGGGAATTGAACCCGCGACACGCAGCGCAGCAGTCAATCGCTTAACCACTGCGCCAACCGTGCCGTCATCTGTACCAGCCACTGGGGGGATCCCACACTACTCTTGCCGAAACGCGATCTCCACTCGAGGAATCGTCTGCTCCACTGGGCATTATTATTCGACAAACATGGCGCCGTGGCTAGCCCAATGCCACTTCAGCGGTTACACTGCTTACAGTGTAACCGCTGAAGTGGCATTGGGCTAGCAGAACTAGCAGTATAATTTCATTCATTCAGTTCGTAATATAAACTGCTTACTCATTTACAGTAATGTCCGTCAATGCCAAATCAGTTGCGCACAAACTAGCTAATGTTAGTGTCATGGTTCTGATACGCAGTAGTTTAAATTGTTGATTGAGACAAGCCTTCCACACACCCGAATTTTAATGACGAGCAATGAATAAAACGCTGCGCAATAACTTTAGTTAGGTGCGACACAGGACATTCGTTTGAAGAAACATTTAGGTCAATCAATTCCCATATTCATCACCTTTTAACAACTACGTTCGTTTTTGATGTATTCGTCTGTGATCTGACCTGTTCTGCCTAATCATACATATATTTCATGTTTATACCATCTTTTTGTAATATATATTTATTTTATTTCTTATTTTGATTGTTGTTTTTTATTTATATCTAATCGTATGCTGCACTGGTTGACGATATCACGTCAACGCCGGCTGTCCCTGAAAACCTGCGCTGGGGCTCTGTCTCGTAAATAGGATCTTAGCTTTATTCTGAGCCATGGCCGTTTTGCGTAGATATGACGCATGTTTTCCCCCGACTTTTTTTTGTATTTGTGTTCTTTTCATGCGTCATGTTTGCCGTAAACAAATCTATTTTCTTTGTTTTTAATCACTGGGCATTGCCAATATCCTTAGGTTAGTCCAGCCTTTCGATTGTGCTTTTCTGCCTTCCGATGTGCATATGACAAATCTGAACAGACAGTCTGGGTTTGAGAATTGGTCAGATCGCTGCAAGTCAAGTAATGCCACGTTCTGCTGTCTCTAAGCATCATTTCGAAAGCATTTCGCCTTCCAAATTAAAATGTTACGAATAAGTGAATTCTCTTTTGAATATTGTACGATAATAGAAATTCTAATCAGCCAGAGGGCTGGCCTAGCCAAAGAATGCATTGCCATCTTGCCATCCAACGTGGCAATGCAACGCCAGCCTTTTCGGCACTTTACCCAATGACAGCGATGCAGACGAATTATTGATGCCCATTAAGCTCTTCCCATTTTTTATATACTTTTACATAATATATATATTGTAGTCATAATCAGCCGATAATGTTACCACTGCACACACAGGCCTCCTTTCCTCTATATATGTAGTGTTAGCTTGTATTTGAGATTCGAATCGAAATATTCATTTTACTGAATACAGATTCCGATATCACAATTGGAACACCTGTTAATTTGCCAGAAAATCCCCGGAGCATTAATTACAACGTTAAAAGGTATTTGTTTAAACTGTCGCAACTTGTCATTGTTAGGTGTGACACTCCTAAGGTCCCTCTGAAGTCAATCTTCATACGATAATTCACGTTAAACTGAGCTATTATTATAATAATATGTACCTATTTGAAGATAACCTATCGACCGCCATTGTTTCATTCGTCAATTTTTTGTTGAACTACGCTAAATACAAATCCTTTGTTATAAACATGTTTATTTTGAATTATAAACTCGTTGCTGTCTGGATATTTACGTAAAAACAACGTTATGTATACAATTATAATGATTACAATTTTCAGATTTTGAACCAAAAAAATCGATAAATAAAATGTGGATTTTCTAAGCCATCTTTTTGGGCATGCCAGGCATTATTTTATGCCTTCTTTTAGGTAAAAGGATAACAAATACATCGGCATGTAATTGAAGCACAGTGCGATTCTGTAACCATCTCACCGTGAAATTCAATTTTGAAGTGAGTGTGGAGTGAGCTGTCATTCAAACTAATGCTAGGGATTGACACCTTTGACAGCTCACTCTAAGCTCCCTTTACCTAACTTTTCATCAAAGACATTAAATTATCTTGACCTCTTATCTTGTACACACGGCTACACATCAAGCTATACAAAACCAGTTTGTCTTGGCCTCACTTTGTATGATAATACTACTATACTGGTTTTGCATAGCTTGATGTGTAGCCGTGTGTACCTATCTTAAATCTCTTTGCTTTTCATGGTGATATTTTTCAGAATCGATCGGCTGTACATCGGCGAAGGACCTCTAGTATCACAAATGACGGATCAGCATGAATGACCAACCAAAAATGCAGCTCAAGAAGGCGCTTAATATCTAATCCTTTTTGATCTACGAAAATAGCGGAGTTCAAAAATATGTAGTTCCACTATTCACCTCCTGGCTCCATCATCAGACCCCTGACACCAAGTGCAATATGTTGAACTCATCAAAACGAATCATATGACCCCAAACTCGAGGGGTTTACTAGTAGCCGCTAAAGAGTTCAACTATACACCTCCTGGCTCCATCATCAGATCAACTTCAAGATACGAAATCATAGTTTTGTCATCCGACCTACATATATATGCGAAGTTTCATTTCGATACGACAATGAGAAGTAGGTTAAAATTGACTTCTAAGATTTTTTACATTGTTTGTTAGTTACTAGTGAAGCTAATATAAAAGCGTGTTAAAACAGTAGCATAGAGATCATGACCCGCTTGAGGAAAATGAATTAAGAACGATCTTTAATCAATGTGTTAAATATAACGTTTCTGAAGATAACCGCATCAAACACTAAACCGCAAAATACAGGTGCGAGCAACATTTCCTCGAAAACAATTCTTGGTTTGAATTATGATGTCTACCAAAATGGCTGCCATCCAGTGAGAATTTCGTTTATTTAATTAACCAATATTGGATTCTCAACGGGTTTTCTGTTTTCCTACAGTTCTAAAATTTCCTGTCGAAAGTTTCACAAAAGTAAAATCTCTAGTTTTGTAACATAGCAAGCAATTATACAATCAATCAGTCTGCCTAACCATTTCCGGGTCGGCGACCAGTCTCACCGGATGCAGCTGAATACCAGTATTTTACATGGAGCGACTGCCTATCTGACCTCCATAACCCAGTTACTGGGTAATACGATACCCCTTGGTAAGACTAGTTGTCAGACGTTCGGGATTCTGACTACCCGTAATTAGCAAGCAATTATAGAAACCTATTCATAAAATCTAGAAACCATTAAGCCAATTCTCAGATTTCTGCTAAGACGGGTAATACAATTAAAGAGCTCGAAAAACCCATTACAATCAATAAACGTAGTCGTTAATCGCTAAATGATAAGTGCGTCCATTATACCTCGCTGTGGAACTTTACCATAATTAATTGCATCGCAGTAGATTTTGATATCTTTTAGTGCAAAGGAGAATATTACTGCTAGTCAGTCCCCTTAACGTTAAAGATGATAGCAAAGAAGGTACCAAACTTTCTAAGCTGGCCTAACCTTTCATTACAAATAACTACAGCCCGGCCGTCGCCGCGTCGAGAGAATGCATTCTTGACATTTGTCGGTTTCATACAAGCGAATACGTGTTTGGCAAATTTGATCTTTATCATACCCTGTCCATTAGGTAAACCGTTTTTTGACAGATGGAACTAGTGATTGCAGCAACACACAATGCATTGATTGATACACGTACGGTATTATAATGTCTGTAAGAAGCCATAAATAAGAAAATTCAATAAGATAAGGCAGTTTATATATTTATTTTATTACGCATTTTAAAGTTAACTTTAGAATATGTACTTTCTAAAAGAGGACAGGGTGGGTATACAGACCGGCGGTCGTCGAGAGAATGCATTCTTGACATCTGTTAGTTTCATACAAACGAATACGTGTTTAGCGAATTTGATCTTTATTAGTTACGGTAAGCCCTTCAATTATTTTTTCATGTACATGAAGAAATAATTGAAGGGCTGCTGGTAATAACATAGATAATTACCCAGCTTGTTAGGAGATTAATTTCACACCATAATTTATTAGTAGGTAGGTAATAAACAAGCTGTTAACATGAACACATTCTAGAATGGTAATATAGAACAATAAGTTATTGAGGTGCAATTATTAATTGCCTAGCTGTTCATCGATTATTTCTTGGAAATCTTTATAGGCATTAGAAGGATGTGGAATAGAAAGCGACTTTATATTGGACTAATTATTTCATTAAACTAGGACTGAGATATATTTCCACTCTTGATAATTTATCTAATTCTATTTCCTAACAAACTGACCTAAAAAGATAACATTTATCATATAATAAAGATAAATGTTTGATCTATTGAAATCGTATTCACGATCGTCCGGTTAAAAGGGTTCTAAATATACAATAACGATAACGTTACATAAAAATATCACAAGTTACGTCGTTAAAGTTCCAAAATACTTTAAGAATATCCCAGAATGTTTACCGAATAAGTAAAGGTACAAAACCCACAAATGATATTATTGTCGTCGGTAAGTCCATAAATTTACCTAAACATAAAAATAAACGCAAGGTTTTTCCGACCAAAACCCAAAGAACGAACATATCCATTCACTGTGGAAACACAACTGCATGATTTAATAACAATAAACTATTGACATAACAGAATACGTCAAGAAGGATATAAATTTCCTTAATTCGAAAATGATTGACGCTCTATAATGCGTTGTACCAAACAAAACCAAATCGCTCTAGTACAACTTTTACAATGAAAAAACCGCGGACGTCGGCGACACGCCCGCTCATCATAAAGAACCGTCCCATTACTGAGCATCAAAACAAAAACCCGCTATGACGTCTGTGACCGACCAATGTTTGAACTCGGGCTGACCTAAGCGCACGCGCAATCTCTATATATAAAGAGTGGGAGGTGCAAGGCCTCACAACATATTGAACGCTAGTAGCGAACAGACGTGTTAAATAAAACTTACATTAACTCTAATCAAAATGTACACAAATCCTTTCGAAAGAAAACACTCGTCGTTGAGGCAAGCCCTTGACCGCTTCATCAGAGGCGAGACCCGGCTGAGCTTCAGGAAGAAGACGGACTTATCCAAGTCTTCAAGCAACAGTACTTCGTCGATGATTTCGTCAACAATGGACTACAAACCTAAGTTTAATGAGAAGAGGTGAAGATAACAGTGCAAATGTGTTGTGATAGTGAAATATTTCTGCCAGTTCCACTCAAAAAAAAGGTTGGTATTTGTGATTTTTATTATTAGTTTAAAAATCATCATCATCTTTGACAATAACTCCTGCTAAGCCATCCATGTGTATAAAGTCATTCGGCCCCATGTCAAGTCTTTATAATATTTTTTATAAGTCCTCCTCAGTTCTCTTAAAGATTGTGCTCGTCATTATTCAAGTCGTCTACTAAGGGAAGTTTCTGTATTTAAAACTAAAAGACCAATTCACATCGCCTACGTTTGTCAAACCCATTCTCAAAATAATTGTATTCAATCCGAGTTCCAAAACAGCTACTCAACTTTATCAATTACATTCCTTCCCATAATTACTCTAATTGGTAAACGTTTAATTGACATTCCCACGAATTGGTGTTATTGAAATACAAACGAATTGGGGTGGAATATAATTGCGCATGGACTAGAAAATGTAGAACAGCTGCCACATTTGCGACTAAAACACAAATAAGGTTGTTTAATAATGTAACGGGAACTGTTTCAACAATAGTAGACAGGAAAACATAGCAGCACATGAACGATTTAGATAAATTAATTCTATTTGCCACAAAGTAAATCTTAACTATAAATATATAGGTAATAAAATATCTAGAGAGGTTTTATAAACGGTGGTAAATCTACCATCACAGTTCGATAGAATAGCTTTAAAAATAGGTCAGTCCAAACTAGTCAGCAGTAAAACTTGTGGAATGTTTTCGTGACATTTGCGCTATTATAGAAGTAGTTGAACAAACCCAACTGGACCACGACGATTAAAACTACCATTGTATGGAAAATAATTACACAGTTTTTACTAGAGCTTAGATTCCCACGTTTGTTGGCATTGAAAATATAATTGTAATTGAGAATGAACGCGTTATATGTAGTGTAGTCGAAAAGGGAATTTTATTCAGCAAGGCTTGAGGGATAGGATCACTCATATTCATATTATAAATAAACACAACATCTCTCAATATATCCATATTGTCAAATCTTTCGATATTGATTATTATTTTTTTACTTTTAAAAATCTTACAATCGAAATCAAACATCCTCTAGTTTTATTCATGTCTAATATTCAACTATCATGTTTATGGATGTGCATCGATTTTGTCACATATATATATTTCTGGTACACTCTTAATTAAATCCTACGAGCTGTTATATATTATGTACAGCTTCAATCAAAACCGGTAGTCGGAAATACCCAAGATATGTGCCCGTCCACAAACATGAAAGTCTTTTTCGAAAGTTACTATCTGAAAATTGAAGACCACTGATTACCCTAACGTCTCTATCCTCATTTATTGCCAAACCAACATTGCCCTTCATTGTTAATCTGTTATTAACGAGACCATATCTCCAAGCGAACAAACACGGTTAGCGGGAATGCCCAAACAAATTTATTGAATAGAAAGTCTAAAAGTCATTTTTCTGTTGCCCCCAGGTCGAGTGTGTTCGAGACCGGTTGATTGACGTCAGAAGCACGGAGACCAGTGGACAAGGGACTTAACCCGCCAAAATGAATGAATAAATAAATATATTCTTATTTTTAACAATTTAATGGTTTTATTTGAGTGTTTTTCCCATGAAGAGGTAATTAATACAGGGGTAAAAAAGTTACTGCCTGACAAGTTTAGTCGAAACAAACAATATAGTCTGATTTGGATATGCTTTTGAAGCAAGAAGGTTATAAATAATCTAATTGAACTACACTACCTACCTACAAAAATAAAAAAAGTACTTGTAACTGCAAGTTAACTAATATACTATACACTGAATACTGAGTCTAGTGACTGTAGAATTATGAATATAATATAATTACTATAGAATTGTTACATCACATACACATACCTACCCACTATGATAACATACTCGTAGTACGTGTTCAGATTCTCCAATCTAAATACTACCTACTAGAACACATAAAAACCTCAAATGAGAAAGTAGTCTGAGGTCCGAAAGTAGCCGCCGCGTCCTCGTGGCGGCGATCGGCGGCGGCGATCTCTCGCGTCCGGCCCTGGTCCAGGCCATGGTACGGAGCGAGCCTGCCTGGGAAGCCGTCACCTCCTTCTGCGAAGCAGTAATGCTTGCAAAGGAGGAGGCAGAGTGCGTGAGGGAGAGGCAATCTCTGCGCCCTCACGCCCCTAGTCGCCGCAGGTAACGCCCTGGACGGGAGTCAACAGCCGACTCCCGGCCGCCGTAGGCGCGGGCTTGCGGGTGGCGAGCAATGGGCAGCTCCCCGCCCGGTGAGGACCGGACCCGGGTCGACGGCGCGTTGTGTTCCACGCGTGCCTCAAAGAGATGTCAGCACCAATTGACGGGGTCCGCTAGGGCCGATGCCTGCCAGGGCCGCGGGTCGTTCGAAAGAGATACCGTGGCCCCTAGCACAGGCAACTGAAGGAACACGGGTAAGTTTTAGTCAGTAAAAGTCTGACACGCCCTTCCGCTCAGCCCAGAGTGGGAGAAGTAATTTGATGATTTCCCATCCAAAAAAAAAGGTCTGAAAGTATAGTACACACGGCTACACGTCAAGCTATACAAAACCAGTTTGTCTTGGCCTCACTTTGTATGATATTTTCACACAATGAACAGTCAGCCAATACTGGTTTTGCATAGCTTGATGTGTAGCCGTGTGTACACACTGCACAAAATAAATAAACCGCCACAGAATAAATGAATGCACTTAATTTCATATGAGCTGTTAATGCTTTGATATGAGACAGCGTTATAAAGCTGATGGTAGACAATTACAGACACAAAATGAATCAGATATCGACACATACTATTTATGAAACTCATGAATTCAACACAACAGCCAGTCCTATAAAAAATCTACCCGTGAAAACTTAGGTGAAGGGAAGAGAGCTGTCAATAGTGTTAATCCCTAGGGTCAGATGGAATGACAGCTCACTGCACCTGAGTTTTCACGGTGAGATTTTTACAGAATAAAGATCCCAGTTCCGATTCTTATCACTGTGATGGGTCAATAACCGTTATAGTAGGCATATTAAACACTTCCGCAAAATATTAATCAAATTTTTATGAGGAAAATGATGAGGCAGTTGCATAATATGACCCTGACACCTGCACGATGGAGGCACGAATGGATTCTACTGATAATTTATATAACTTGTAAACAAACAACTAGAATTGCTTAGGAAAGGAAACGGTTGCCGAAGAATAGTTTCAACGAAAACATTACATCATTTTTATGCAGAAAAACATGCATAAAAAAAACTTTTAGCGAACATAATAAGAAGGAGAATATATTCGACTAAGCATACAATATATTTAATACCACGCCACGATCATCAAATAACCCGAAACGAAACACGTTTCCAACCAGTTTGAGTTGTCCTTTAGTAAGAAATTATAATAAATACGTTTTATACAGGTTTATTTTATACATTCTTAATAGATCAACGCATTAATTTATATGAGATTTGAGAGTTACTGGTTATTTTTGGGAAAAGGTTACATGCCCTGTGATAGTGGGCCTCGAGGTGGGTAGGCTGGCAACCAGACGAATATTCATCATTCACGTTTATGATATTTGAAAAAAAAACTATTTACATTTTAGTAGGTTGTAAAGATACATAATTAGGGTCAATCATTAATAAACATACACATATTTAAGGAACGCCTACAACGATTCCAACGGCTTGAATGACAGTTGGATCAATCTGTGAGATTTTTTCATGCGAGTTACTGCCAATCTTAAGTGGGATTGGGCCGGACTGTCTGCTGCATTTCAGATGCGCTGTGGGTTAAATGAACCTGTGATTAGATCCCATTAAATACTACTACACCTACTCCTACCGAAACGACTGGCCCGCAATGGCAGTGGACAGACGTGTGTTAAAAAGAGAAAGGAAGGCTATTGCCCAGCAGTGGGACATAATGGGATCGATTGATACGTTCTGAATAAAATGCAATAGGTTACACGGTTGCTAGACATTGTTTCACACATGATTTCTGTCCGATTCATTCGAAACTCTAAGCAAAAAACTTGAGAGTGGTTGGTGTCAAGGGACACCCGGATGGAACGAAGTTCAAAGAGAGAGAGAGAGACAGACAGAGAAACACGCGCACGCCGCACGGCTTACAACTATAGCAAAAAGTGTCGTTCCAACTTTTGGTCTTAATTTTTTCCGTCTAGCCCCCTTTCGCAACGCACGATAAGGAACTTCGTTCCAAAAATCTATCGAGAAACATAACAACCCAAAATGACTTTACCAACACTAGACAATCAATCCGACATATTCATAGAGATAACATTGTGACCTTACAAAAACTGTCCTGTCGAATTAACGACAGACACGAGCTAAAACTTTGCAATTTTATAAGTAAAAAAAATAAAATGAGCAAAAACCATGTCTAAACGTCAAGAGACATCGTGTCAAATTTTTGCTAGATGCTGTATATGGCAATAAAATTAATAGAATGATAAATGTTTATTTACAGTTTTAATTATCAAATAAAAATAATCTACGCACATATTTATTATAAAAAACATGTGCGGTCGGGGGACCCCCGTCATGAACGAAGTTGTTTACGCGATTCTCTCACGCACACACACTCGTATATAATAGGAAGAGAGAGAAAGTGTGAATTTAATACAGGTCTTTAATACGGAGTCAATATTGGTTTTTAGAAGCTTTCATAAAGTCGTTGCCATCTTGGATTTTCATTTTGACCTCGCTATCGGCTTTAGCACCTTCGATAACCATGAAAACGACACACATGCCTAATACACAATCGCCTTTTCTTCTAAACTACAAAATAGATTTTGATGTGGTTTTAACTATCATTTAGAAAAAATATTCCGGAAGGTTTATGTGGTTTATGTGTGTGTTTTCGTTTTGGGCACCTTTGCGCCGGGAACAGTTAGGGGCGGGTTATTTGACTAGGCTGACGTGTGGTTGGTCCTTATATTATATAATTGTGTTTTATTGTTTTAATTTTAATGTATTTTATTAATTATTTTCCTAATAAATTTTATTTAATTGTTTATGTGTATAATGCATTAATATTTAACTTAGATATAGCATATAAATCTTGATATTTGAACAGGTCGCCACATCAGTATGAACATTGCAGCCGTGGACGGGTGGCTAGTTCAACCATAATCAGCCTCTCCAGCTAAGTTTTGGCCAAAGGGAGCTCAGACTGTTGTATAAACTATAATGGGCATTTTAATTAAATTGTGTTCAGGGGAGGACACTTGTAAAGTTGAAATTGAGATAGCTGGGCCCCAAGTCTGCTATTTTTATAAATTCGTCATTCCAACACGATCCCATTCCCATCCCATTGTCATTTTGCTTAAAGTTCGTAATCTGCTAAATTCTTAATGGCGATCATTGGTCGGTCAGTGGTCTCGTAATAGAATTGTGTCATAATGACATTGTCATATTGCCTTTATTATAAAACCCGTTAGTAGAAATGATTTTCGAAAAACTACCACTACTTTATTTATGCCAGATTTCATTTATATATATTTTTACATATTATTTATTAGTGTTTTATACAAGTCAAGTGTTTTATGTAAGTCAGTCATTCATTTATCATTATGTACGAGATTACCATTCTATGCCATTTCTTTCAATGGAGTGTCAGTAGTTGACCACTGGAAAGTCATAATGATGCCATTATATTAGTAGATTACCAAACTTGTCAAAATCAACCATTATGAAATCAATGATAGACCATTCTGACACTATTGTAATAGCAGACTTGAGGCCCTGATGTCTAGTAATGGTGGCCCAGTGGCAACGGCCCCGACTTACGAGATGTAGGTTTGTGTAAGTCCTGGGTTCGAACTCAGACAGGCGCTTTACTTTGTGTAAACTATTTCATCACCGCTGCTCTCAAAACAGTAAAAGAAAACATCGTGAGGAAACCGGCATGTCCTGGAACCAAAAATTCGATAACATGTGACATCTACCAACCCGCACGGGGCCCGCATGGTAGATTACAGCCCACTCCCTCTGGAATAGAGAAAGCCTGTGTCTCAACAGTGGAAACATTATAGGCTGGTTATCTTTATAAGATAAAGTTTGTGTACCTATCAAAACTATGTGTATTGATATAGATAAGTTTAATATGCTTTATGTATGTCTTTATTGTATTATATGAATGGTACACCACAGACTACCTACAGTATTGTCGTATTGTCTCTCCTTCCCCTTTTTAATTTATCCAAAGGCTGTCTTTAAAAGATCGCTGTTAGCGACAAGACCACCTATTCCGTCACCCTTTGTCAAATATCTACAATTATATTAGCTATATTATTATATTTATTATTAGCTGTTCTCCTACTTTTAAATAAATAAATATCTATAATTTATATGTTGTACTTAATAAAGAGTATTCTATCTACAACATCTTATAACATAAATATCAGTAAACCACAGAATAAGCATTGCAAGATAAGAGTTATAGAGCTATCAGTCTGGCATTAAGTCTAGCTACAAAGAAAATAAACGTACTATTACATTATTTATTTATAAGCCTATTGTGCCTAGAGGGATGTGCTATTACAGTTATCAAAGCCACGGGCAACGACTCTAAAGTTATGAGCTGACGCGATAAAGTTGGAATCCCAGATCTTCAAAAATATTTTATTAAAATAATGAGCGTCATGTGTGTGTGTCCTACTAATATACCTATTATAAACTAACTATTAAATATAGTATACAACGTGGCGCTACAATGGCGACATTAATTTAACACACGGGTAGGGCTAGTGGCCAGTAATCATAAAAATTATAACAACATAAAAAAATCGTAACTTGAAAACTTCCACCTGCGCCGCTCGCCGACATAGGGCTCTCTCTCTTTCCTTCAATTCGCCTTCTCTTTGCACGTTATTTGCTTTAATTACATTGATGCGATGTTTTTTGTTTGTTTTTTTTAGCTATATAAGTCTTCCATGCTGTAATAAATAAATAAATAAACGTGAAAGTTTGTATGGATGGATGAAAGGATGTTTGTTAGGTACTCTTTCACGCAAAAAGTACTGAACAGATTTGGAGGAAATTTGGCACACAGATGGTTTATAGCCAGGATTAACATATAGGATACTTGTTATCCCGACATTCCCACGGGATCGAAACTTATGCGGGTGAAACCGCGGGGCGCAGCTAGTTATTAAAATAAAATAACGCAAAATAAGTATGTAGGTAGAATATTTAGTTACAAATAGCTTGCCCACATAAACTTATTTTTATTTATTATTAGCGTTTTCTGTTTATAGGTAGATGAATGACGGGCTCGTGGCTAAGTATAATAACAGCCGCACGGATCGATCGATCAGGTTAAGCTACGCTTGCCGTGGTTGGTCCACGGATAAGTAACCATCTTTACATACCGTAACCCCTCCATGCCTCGGAAAGCACGTTAAGCAGTTGGTACTGGCTGTCATTCGTGGATCTTTGACAATCGTTACGGGTCGTCAGAAGCCCGAAAGTCTGAATACCAGTCTTGACCAAGGAGTATCGTATTACCCAGTAACTGGGTTGTGGAGGTCAGATAAGCAGTCGCTCCAGAATACTAGTATTCAGCTGCATCCAGTTAGACTGGAAGCCGACCTCAACATAGTTGGGAAAGGCAGATGATGAGGTAGATGAACTAACTTTAGCTCCGACTCCGCTCTTGGAAACCTTTTTTACTGTCCGGTCCCTACTTACCAGTGTCGTTATTACAGAAAAGGCAATTTATTACGAAAATGGCCTTTAACTTCATCTAATTTTCTTTGCTCATATTTCAGAGTACCTAATTGAAAACAAATATTTCGGTTTAACAAATAAGAAAACGAAAATAGATGAAAAGAAGGCGAGGGTACTTATAAAAAAGAAATATTCCATTCGCCATTACATTAGAACCAACAATCTAAACAAGCATGAGCCTCACAGTGGCATTGGGGTACGTACAGACGCCAGCAGGTCAAGCTACCCGAAACTGTAAAATTATCCCAATCAACCTTAAACCTGCTTCAGCGATAAAGTTGAAAATCTATTAAAGAAATTTGACAAATGATTGTAGTAGCTTGATATGCTGGCGTCTGTACATACATAAAGACGCAGGTTCCCGGTAAAGACAAGTCAGGATCAGAATCTTTATTTGTAAACATAGGTTGAGTTACACAGTGTGTGAGATGTTTAAATATATACATAGGTTGTCTATATTTTGCCATTAGGCGTACAAATATTATCGAGTCGATAACGATCGGTGCGGGTAGAATATCCCCGTACCTATTAACTTATGCGCTCACACATTAAAAAACAGGTAAAACACTCTGACCGTTTCTTTCCGTAGATCAACCTGCAGCGATCTATACCGGAAAACCCGCTTATGAAAGCACCCCGATGCTTATCCGTTCAGCATCCATACAGTAATTTCCTAAGCCCACAAACGTATCACAAGACAAGAGAAGTGTAAACAAATTGTTTAGCATCCCATCTTCTTTAAACACGTGCTAACTGATATCAAAATGCCTTTCTCTGTTAGCTAACATTCATTAACGTTAAAGAAAGCAAACTTTCGTAATTTCTGAGATTTGGAAGACATAATGTATCCGTAGCCATAATGAATCCCTGCGCTTGGATACCTCTGACGTCTTATAAAGTAAATCGTAATAAATAACAAAACTGCAGTGGTGGCCCAGTGGTAACGGCCGCAATTTACGAGTTGTAAGTCCTAAGTTCGAACCCAAACAGGCACTTTACTTTGTGTAAATTATTTCATCACCACTGCTCTCAAAACTGTGAAGGAAAACATCGTGAAAAAACCGGCACTTCCTAGAACCAAAAATTCTAAGACATGTGATATCTACCAACCCGCACTGGGCCTGCATTGTGGATTACGGCCCACTCCCTCTCATCATGTTATCGTCATATTGGCCGCAAATAAATGTATTGGAACGAAGTTCCTTATCGCGCGTTGCGAAAGGGGCCTAGACGGAAAAAATTAAGACCAAAAGTTGTAACGACACTTTTTGCTATAGTTGTAAGCCGTGCGACGTGCGCGTGTTTCTCTGTCTGTCTCTCTCTCTCTCTCTTTTATAGAAAGCAAGCCAGTTATACTTCGTTCCATCCGGGTGTCCCTTGACACCTCTAAAGTTTTTTTTTTCTTTTTATTGGGTTTTTCAATCTGGAATTTCTCAGCAGCAGCCCACTGTCTGTATGATTGCGGTTGGTGGCGATAGGCTCACATGTCCACACTATAACATGGGACTTAACCTAAACATAACTGGCGAAATGTGGGTGTACTATATGTCGGAGGAGTCAAGTAAAAGGTTTGATTACGGACTAGTAGCGCCATCTATTAGCGTTTAAGATACCTTACTCGATTAATCAAATCGAAAACAGTTGTCATTGAGTCAGTAGTTCGAGTCGGGGTTGTCAATGTATTGTCGCGTGTGGCGTTTGACATCTGTCAGATGTCATGGTGAGACTAGTGTGTTAGCGACATGTCACATTGGACTCCCAGAGCTCGACCGCGCCGGGTGTACGCACTGATTCTACCCAACCACGTGCAACCTGACGGACACCGATGGAATTTCGGATAAAAATCCCTCAACATCTCCGACATATATATGTACACATCTGCTCAACCCTTCGGAGAAACAAGGCGTAATGTCATGTTATGTTAATTTAAGAGTCATCATCATCATCATCATCTACAGTCCAACTTCACCCACAGCAGGACAAAGGCATCTCTTTTCAAGTTCCGAAACATTGTTACCATCGCGGTGTGGGCAATCCCCACACCGCGATGGTAACAATGTTTCGGAATTATGTTAATTTTATTTTTTTACTTCTATTTTATAATTTGTATTCATAAATTAATTTCTCTATTTTTATCGTGTTTACACCTAGTTATATGTGCATGCTGTGGTCTTCTGTAATTGAAGGAGCACACGTAAAAGAACCTTTTTTATTATTGTAATTTTCTATTGTATATGTGTAACCTTTGTTGGAGATCCTCAATAAAAAATAAATAAATAAATGTCGTCCGCCCATCTTGCCGCGCGTAGAGTAGTAAGAGCATATTAAATTTATATTACCATTCATCATAATTATCATAAATCTGAAAGAAGTCTACTAAACTGAACATATACAGTGTGGCGCTTAGGTTATCACATTAATTGAAACCACGTATCCTACATTACGTATTGTAAACATACGCAATTAAAATAATTAATAATAACTAACACTGTGGAATCATTTTTTCGTTTTAGTATTTAACAACATTAAGCTTAATTTGAGATTATTTGGTAACAACACCATAAAGTTTGTGTTGTACTTATTGTTGATACCATCGTCGTGTGGTGGTGTCTAGTGCCTTTGCAATTTTTATACAATTTTTTTGGTTGAAAATTTCAGTTTACTATTTTTTGTAAAATGGTTTATTTTATTATTTTAACAGACTGATAACAACTTGTAATAACCGTTGTACCTACTATTTAATGTGATAATCTAATCACCACTCCCTATATGGCCTTCCATAAGTAAGTATCGCTACATCACATATTCGTATTAGTAAAACTAATCTAATCTAATTCTTATAAAGAGAAAGGATTTGGTGTTTTTTTAATATTTGTTTCTTACGCTTTCACGCTAAGAAAGCTGAACAGATTTGGATGAAATTTGGCACACGGACACATGCATAAGATATTTTTATCCCGATATTCCCACGGGATCGAGATTTATGCGGGTGAGACCGCGGGGCGCAGCTAGTGCGAAAATAATAATGCCATTTACTATTTTTATTTTTTTAAATTATTCGTTTATTTTCCTTAAGTACCATTCTAAGATATTTTTAAACTTGTAGTATCGGAAGTGGTCTAGACCAAACAAAACTACATATATTGTCAACCCGCACTCCATCATGCCTTTCTGGTTGATCTAAAATTTTTAACTAAAACACTTACAAGCTTATCTACTTTTCCGAAGCTCTCACGTGTAGTGTTAAGTGACACTCAAGTTCAACTTAACTCACACGTTTACTTAACTCCTGCTATAATTATGTTTAGGCTGGATTGAGTGTTACGCTAATGTCGGTCGCGTACCGTCGATCACGCGTTCCAAGACGCAGACGATAAATGGACGTGTGTCGTTGAAGACAAGTTTGTTTGGCAATAATTCCTTCTGCACATGTTGATTCTCGGGCACCTCATTAACGGCATAACTACGTAAATGTCTATTAACTGTTCTCAAATTACAATGTTTATATTTTATTTATTCTTTACATACTTCTTTGACATAATCTTTTATAATTTCATATTATATACAGACAATTGTAATTTCAACTCTTTATTAGTAGTTGTAATGGCGACTATATCATATCACTTGGTTTTAATTGGTTTTATATTTTATTTATCCTTCTGATAGATTCTTATATATTTTATAAATGTGATCTGTAGACCATTTTTTTATATCATCAAGTACGTGGTACTTGTTGATAGGCCTACGCTGTCCCTCCATACCTACTGTCATTTTTAAACATTGTAAAAGCCAATTATTTTTAAACGAGTAACCGTGGAGTTTCTTGTCGGCTCTTCTCCATAGGAAACGACCAATTGGAACCGTGCACCTAGCTTCTGACGTTTCATAAGTGCCCATGTAGGTTTATGTGAAATAAAATATTTTGATTTTTTTTATTTATAGTGTAGCACCGACGGTCAGCGAGCGCGGGTCTATACAAATCGTTAAGAAAGAAAGAAAGAAAGAAAAAGTATTTATTGCGACTCGTACAGGATCATAAAACTAAACTAAACACAGTTAAAAATAAAAATAAAACAAATTGTATAAAAAAGTAACAAAAGGAAAATAAAAACGCGACCGATGTCAGCGCTGACCGTCGGTCGAGCACTAAATCCAGCCTTAGTGTATGAATACCCGACAAATTACTCATATACTAAATATATATTGTCAATATTGAACAGTGAGTCAAGTGCTATACTTGACTTCTAATGGTTAAGTTCACGTTCGCGCACTGGATCTTCAACGCACAGCTTAGCGCCGAGAGTTGAAAATCCCACTGTGTTCTCTCAATCCTTCTTAATCACTCTCGTACATTTTCTATGAACCAACGCACACTACAAGCAGGCCGCACCGCATTTTTTGTATGAAAACGCGTTGCGTTGCGACCCGTTGGGCGGTAATGTGCGCTGGGCTTAATAGTGACGTGGATGTCAAGTATTCATAAGTTTATAAGTGTGAAATTGACACGTTGGTTGCCATGCAATATACTCGTACATAATATCTTTCTATCTTAAATCTCTTTGACAAGTCAAAGAGATTTAAGATAGAAATAGGTACATTAGGGAGAATAGGGATAGCTACAATAAATAATTTAATGTCTTTGGTTCAAGGTGGCTCGTTCAGATGCCAATGTATACGCTTCTACAATAAAGTTCCAAGCCCCGTTCAAGATCTAAGCCTTAAGTGTTGAGTTGAGCTGCACGATTTCTGACAAATGCATGCACTGACTGGACAGGTCCTCTCAAACTGTTTGGTTCTTTCCTCAAAAAACCATCTCAGACCTCAATCTACATGGTCTTCACATGATCTGACCAAGATTATGTCTGGACTTTAAAAGAGACTGTGACCTCTGAGTTTGTTTCAGCCTTTCTTCTCAGACTAGTCAGATAGGAAACACCGACCTCATCTAGTTTTAAAATATGATTGACGTGTAAAAGTGTTTGTACAAACCTACTTACAAAATAAAATCATTTATCAAGTAGTTGAAAGTGAAATATTTTGAGAGCCGATACGATAGATTGAGGACAGTGGGGCGATATGATACTAAAATTTACCTACTTATATGTCTTTCAACAATGTTTTCTTCAGTCTAAAATCGACGACCTGTTCCTTAGAACACTCTACTTCTAACAGTTCCAGATATATAGGACGTGCAACGAGACGATAAAGATAAGATAAGAACGGTTACCGAGTGAAAAATCTCGTCAAAAGTATAAAACAAATAAAAAATAAGTGAAATATTGTGTAGTGGTACGGAACCCTCACTCCCTTTCACCGAGGGAGGCGTGTCCCACCAGTGGGAATATTATAGGCTGGTTATGTGTATGCTCTAATTATGTTTCTTTAGAACAGCTGAGCTAATTACATGTCATTCATTGCAACATTCGTCAATAATATAGTAACTCTGTCTGTCTGCCAAGCTACCTTTTCAAGTTTTCCTTTTTTATTTTGGTTTAACTGGACGGATTTCGATGAAATTTGGCACACTAGCCTCTAAAAACACTACCTATACGCCTTTTATACGCAAGAGTTCGTGAACATAGAGTTCTTTTGTTTTCCGAATCAATACACAGTTTCATTAATCATCTTGCAGCTGCAATTTTATCATCATTAATGACCTGAGCTGACCTTTCGTTAGGAAACGTACCAATGCATGTGCAATGTACAAAGATTAACATACTTACACACATTGACATTGATATTGACATTTCGCACCCCCGGTGCGACACTGCCACGCAAAAATGTAGTTTTTCAGGAGAAGAACTTTGACACCTCACCAAAACAAACAAAAACGGCAATGAAACTCACGCCCTCATACGGAAACTATGCGTACTACAAAAGTAACGTTATTGCACCAAGTAAAGGGGTACTTTAGGATCATTTTTAGATATTTAACTAATTTTTGCATTTTTTGCAAAAGTGACAGTGTCGCACTGGGGGTGCGATTTGTATAAATTATGTCCTTTTGCTTTGAAATATCATAAAAATTGGAAATGTTACCTCAATTCTTTGGGGAGTTCGTTGCGCCACTTTTTCTTCCCATCGAAAGCACTTGGAAGTGGTTTTAGGGAACTGAAGTTTGGCAATTCTTCAGGTTATGTTACCTTGGTTCTCATACTCCAGAACAGATAGCTAATGGGGCGGAAAGACTCTGGACTGGCCTCCCACACACTGCCGAAGACCTTGTGAAGGCCCCAGGAATCGCAACCAGCGCGAGAAGCACCGAACAGGTTGAAGTGGCGATGCTTGATGCTTGGATGCAGGGGAAGCCTATGTCTAGCAGTGGCGGTTTTTCGGTTGAAATGATGATAATGATGTACTATCGTTACATTTTTCTGGTAATTTACAAACATAATGCAGAAATGTAACTGGAGAAACCTCGTCCCGTCATACAGGATGTCCTAGTTCAGGGGTCGAGACCAGAAACGTGTACGGAAGTTTATAAAATAAATTACTCTTACTAAAATGTCTGTGTCGGCTTCCTATTAAACTAAAAATAATTAAAAAGACACTACCTAAGATTTCCACAATATTTACTTTAAAGACGTACACACAATTAAATTATAATTATGTGTCATATAAAACATAGGCGTAATAATTAAGGCTTTATTATATTGACGTCAAAAAAGTGTGGAAAATACCGCCAGCACCTAATTTACACTGATATACTTAACTAAGGTAATGTACAAACAAATTTAAAAGACATATAAAGTACATTAGAATCAATTATTTCATCATAAACATCGTTTTGGTGTTGTTCAACTGACATTAGTAGTATTTAAGCTAGGATTGCTCCTCGGATCCGCCCGGATTTTTTAAAGGTATTTTTTTTTACCGTTAATGTCCCACTGCTGGGCAAGGACCAATCTATATCAAAGGAGTCCAGCTCATCCTGCCATCTCCGTCTGTGCCTGCCGCAATGTCGTTTGCCATTAAACGGGTCGTAAGTTTAGCCCACTGATCGTCCAGCCCAATTGCATTTAAGCGTGGCAGCTTTCCGAGTGACTTCAGTTATTTTAGTGATGGAACGGATTGTTGTATTCTTAACCCGGTGCACAAGTTTAATACCCTGAATACTCCGTTCCATAGCTCCTCGGCTGAATTGTCAAAGACCATGTTTGAGGCCCATACGTGAGTTATGACTCTTCAAAAGTTCTGACAAGAGAGGCCCGCCTTATGGACAGTGTAAACCACTTAACTACTTAAACAGGCGGTCTGTTTGAATAGTGCCAAAGATTTTCCTTATGCCCCACGTGTAAGATTGCAAATAAATGTATATTCTTTCTTTCAGATTTGATTCTCTCATGTAAAGAAAAAAAGAAAGAAAATCACGACTGACTTCGTGACTGACTCTTCACGAGACTGTTTCTTCTCTTCTAACTGTGTCTTTCGTGACTATAAGTTCGAACAACACCTACAACCACCCAAGATATTCCTATTGCCCAAGAAGCAATTTTTTTCAACCTCTATTATCCCACTACTGCGCAAGTCTAGCTCAGCGCACAGCTTTAAATAGTTGCTTGTGCGTTACCTTCTCCTATGTATGAATGGATCTAGGAAACGCTGGCATGACGACCTAGATGCTTTTACGGGAGACTGGTGGTTCTCCCACCAGTCTCCCGTAAAAGCATCTAGGTAGGTAGGAATCATTCAAAAAAAAGGGGTTTGATGTCCCACAGCTGGACAACGGCCTCCCTACTCTCTTTCCACACTCTCTCTGTCCAGAGCTGCCAAGGACCAATCTTTATTAAAAGAGAAGCATTTTACTTCAGGAAAATTCACCGACTTTCCGGTTGAAAAATGGCGGAATACAGACAGAAGTACAGATTTCTACCAGATTTAGACCGAAAGTAATGGAAAAATAAATCAATTAAACTACTTTTTAATGGACACAACTTAAATAGTTCTGGTTTTTTTAATAACCTCCTCTTATCTCGTTGTTATTGGTAAAAATATTGAACTTTAAAGGAACGATTTCATTAGTAGGTATAATTAATGAGTAATTAACTAGTTCATAATATGGTGGTATTGACACGATTGCAACATTAATATTGGACTGAAAGATAAACAAATATCCAATGACTGACATTATCATATTTCGTGTATTATTGGTTTGTAGTTGATTAGTTCCGCCAGGTTTGGTTGATTCCATATGTACCTAGAATCTCTATTCCAATTACCTACAGCTAAATCTACACTGACGTTCGGCTGGTTTATAAATAACATAAAATTTGATTTGTCTGATCTTAAAACAATTTTGATCTCAAATAAGTTAATAATAACAAAACAATAAGCATACGTGTTATTTATTTATTTAGAAGTAGCTGCGCCCCGCGATTCACCCGCATAAGTGTCAATCCCGTGAGAATATCGGGGTAAAAAGTATTTTATGTGTCATTCTGATGTATAAACTATATTATTGTAAAGTTTCATCAAAATCCGTTCAGTAGTTTTTGCGTAAACGAGTAACAAACATCCAGCCAACCATCCTCACTTTTCGCATTTATAATATTATTAGGAAATAGGATTATCACACCAACAGCACTGTCACTTACAATTCAAATTAAATAACATCTAAAATTGGCATATCTGTAACCATGCAAATAACAGGTATGCATGACATTGACATAAGAATATTAAAGACAAAGGAGAACCTAATATAAAGTGCGTATAATAGACCCTAATTTAGAACACTACAAAAAAAACAATTATGAACAGCATACCTACATCTTTGATGCAAGACTTTAGTTGGTTAACAAAACACAACTTTTAACTTAAAAATCCACTATATTTATTTGACGACATTGTTCAAATAAAAGCTAAAATTAAACGACTAAATACTTAGGACCCCAATTTCCCTTACCTACTCAATTACGTGAACGTTAAGAAATTCTTGGAAGGAAAGAATCCGATACTCCCCTCTCGACTCTAATTACTAGGTTTACATTTTCCGTGAAATTAAATCCATCAGCGAGGGACGAGAATGAAATTTATATTGGGAAACAAAAGACAAACACTAATTGCGTAACTTTCAGTCACGATTCCAAAGATTTTGAATGGTGAATCCATTGTTTCATTTGTTTGCAAAATTCGTTTGCTATTGTTGCATTGTCAAAATAAATCTCATTGAGATTATGAGTAGATTACGCATTTACAGGTTCTAAATGGCATTAAATTGAACTTTGTAAAGGCTTTGATCGCCTGGTGGATCAGTGGTTTTAAACAAATTAACAAGCAAGTTTGAAATCTATCTAAATAAAACAAAGTCGTGTTAGTTACACTATTTATACCTCAAGAACGGCTGAACCGATTTGGCTGAAAATTCGGTGGGAGGTAGCTTAGAACCAGAAGACGGACATAGGATACTTTTTATTCCGTTCTCGTGGAACTTTTTTTTTGTTTTTCGGTGCATCTGAAAAATGGTCATCGAGTATGTTTCACGGCTTCATGTTGCTCAACGTACTGAAACACCTCCAGCGACAACATTGACCAGTTTCTATGCGATCTGCCAATGCGATCCGTTTGCACGAGCTTTGCTTTACTCGGAGATGCCACGTTATTACACTTGGAATGCTTCATCGAAGAACTTTCAACGACGGAAGCAAGGCGATGCGGTTCCTGGCTATCCGGATGTGCGTTCTACTGATGCTCTTGCTCGTATGTATACAGTTCATCCAAAGAATGATGAATGCTTCTATTTGCGGTTGTTGCTGGTAAATGTGCGTGGGCCAACGTTATTTGAGTCACTACGGACTGTTAATGGTACATGTGACATACATGCTGCATGTGAAGAACTCAACCAATAAAGAATCATTAAAATACTTGTTAGATTCGAGATGTTATATTCAACTAAAAGTTTATATAAAGATACATGTTACGTTAGTAAGCATGATTAACTAATTAACTAAAAGATAGTATTTTTTAAATGTTATTCTTAAAACACTTATACAAAATATGATATTGAACATTTTCAATCTCAAATAACAGCCGGGAGGTTAATTGTAGAATTTCGTAAAAAATGCTCGAAATGTTATTTCCTATCAGAAAATAGATTTTTTTTTTCTGAATTTGATGATTATAGTATATACGACTTTATTTGATGTCCTGATCCATGTTGGGCCACAAAAGGGATAAATGAATGGTATGGGCATGTGTTACGGAGAAATGAGGAAAATGTCGTGAGGAGAGTTTTGAGTATGAATGTCGATTGCTATAAGAGTAGGGGAAGACCAAAGAAACGATGGATGGAATGTGTGAAAGATGATATGGTTAGAAAGGGGGTGACTACCGAGATGACGACTAATAGAGAAGTATGGAAGAAAAAGACATGTTGCGCCGACCCCAAATAAATTGGGATAAGGGCAGGAGAATGAGGATGATGTTAATGATGTCCTTTTTACAGAATAGACCAGCAGGTCTGACGGCTCCTCCGTCTGTCACAGCCAAAAGCCAGGGAATATACAAAATCAAATTCTTAGGGCTGATTTTACAAAAATCTGATATCTGACTTTTATATCCGTGGAATTTTACATCACACAGTTTTATAAGGAAAAACTGTCAAAATATAAAATTTTATTCGCAGGAATAAACTTAGTAAGTATAAAAGGTATAAATTCGCTTGGTCGAATTCGCGCTTAGTAGGAACATTGCGTCGCTGATGTTTGGCGATACCTAAGTAGCCTTTACAACCCATTGTAAACAAGTAATCATAATTTATTGTAATTAGATAATAAAACTGCGACATAGAGATTTTATTTTTAACTTGCCATAAAAATAATTTTAATCATTTGGCGTGGTCAACAACATTTTAATTTTAAAAAAGGTAATCCTCAAACGGCCTTCACCAATATTGTCAACCAAGTTCTATGGTCTCCATAGCCATTATTAATCTATGGTATAAATGTACATTGTGCATAGAGGGGCCCGTGGCTAAATAATAACAGCCGCACAGGTTGATCAAGTTAAGCTACGATTGCCGCGGTTTTGGTCTGTAGATGGGTGACCATATACCGAGACCTCTCCATGCCTCGGAAAGCACATTAAACCATTGGTCCCGGCTGTCATTCGTGGACCTTTGACAATCGTTACGGGTAGTCAGAAGCCCGAAAGTCTGACAACCAGTCTTACCAAGGGGAATCGTATTACGCAGTAACTAGGTAGTAAAGTTCAGATAGGCAGTCGCTCCATGTAATATACTGGTATTGCATCCGGTTAGACTCGAAGCTGACCCTAACATAGTTGGGAAAAGGCTAGCCTAGGCTAGATGATGAGTAAAATTTCTTAACAATTAATTTCCTTGACTTTACCTACATGGTAAGTATGGTAACACTCAAGTAGGTATTACGAAACATTGTTTACATTCTCAATATGTATTTAAATTATAATGTTTACAGATAGTTACCTATTTATACTTTAAATACGCAAAAACATACACTACCGCGAAGTGTGATAATAATAAATTATACTGAGGTTTATTTACAGACAACTAAGAATAGCTTTTATATAATATTGTTTATGTATTAATAATGATATGGGTATATAAATAGACAGAATAGTTTTTTCTAAAGAGTCTAGTCGATTCCAAAGCATCTATTGATGTAGGTACAGTCCGTTCACAGTGGTTTTTCCTCTGATTTTGCATCCCTGTCCAAATCATAGTGATATTTATCATCATTACAATAAGGTTGCTTTTGAGTTGCTGTCACTGACAATTCTGTCAAAACACAGTGACCTTTATTCTCGTTACGATAAGGTTGATGTTGGGTTGATGCTGTCATAGGAAAAGTTACTGTGAAGGTGAACGGACTGTAGGTATGTAAGTTTCCAAAAACTACTGACATTCAATTTGGTATAGTTTTTATATAATGACCTTAGCTTCGATGGAATCTTCTACTAGATGTCACTTACCTATAGTTCCGTGAACTAGATAAACGTGCAAAAAGATGATTGTGCGAAACTCTAACAAATAGATCATTAAAAAAAATCTTCTGTTTCATAGAAAAGTGCAATACCTACGCGGTCAAAATGTATGGAACAGCAATTTTTTTTTTTTAATAACCGATGAAAAATTTCTACGGGGTCTTAATTCATGTGCTGAATTCATGGTTACAGTTAGCGCGTCGATCTCCCTGCCACCCTGTATTAACCGTGGATGTGCTGGACTCCTTCAACAAGAATTGGTCCTTAGCAGCTTTAAACAGAGACAAGTGGAAAGAGAGTAGGGAGGCATTTGCCCTGCAGTGGGACCTCACAGGCTTTTAATAATAATAACCGTGGAGTTTCTTGCCGAATCTTCTCCAATTTGAACCGTACACCTAGTTTCTGACGTTTCATAAGTGCCCGTGTGGGTTTAAGTGAAATAAAATATTTCGAATTTGAATACAGGGTGGCAGGGACATCGACGCGCAAACTGTAACCATGGATTCAGCACATGAGTTTAGACCTCATAGCGCCGAAATTTTTCGTCGGTTATCAAAAAAAAAATCTTCTGTTTCATAGAAAAGTGCAATACCTACGCGGTCAAAATGTATGGAACAGCAATAATTTTTTTTAATAACCGACGAAAAATTTCGACGCTATGGGGTCTAGTGCCATGCCTGTAACCATGGACTCAGTACTAATGTGCTGGGTCTATGGTTACAGTTTGCGCGTCGATGTCAATGCCACCCCGTATACTATTATCTATCCACATTCATACTCCAAACTTTCCTCACGTCATTTTTCTCATTCCTCCGTATCACGTGCTCATACCATGATAACCGATTTCCAAACATCTTTGTTACAAATACTTTGTACAGAAATAAACGTATCTTTCCTCCATCCTTCCTAGAGATTACTAAGCTCTTTCAAGCAGATTGTACCACGGAATAGATAAATAAGGTAGTACCGACGATCGCATGTGTTCATGGAACGCGAAAATCGCTTAGCAAGCTGCGCTCCAGCGTTCCTTTGAAGGATAAAACGTGGAAATAGATCGTGCAATGTGCTATATGTGCAGTCCTTATGATTATCGAAAGCTATGCGCAACCACTTCAAGCATTCCAATCGTAGCTTACAGAAAACTGAAACTGAATTATATTAAATAAATAATATTCTATTCCATTCTGTTAATTTATTTAATTCATTTCAGTTCGATAAGAAAGCTAAGTAGGTAAATCTACATACAGAGCCGTGGTGGCACAGTTATAACGGCCGCGACTTACGAGTTCTAGGTCGTAGGTTCGAACCCAAAGTTGCGTTTTACTTTGTGTAAATTATTTCATCACCACTGCTCTCAAACGGAAAACATCGTGAGGAAATTGGAATGTCCTAGAACCAAAAATTCGAAGACATATGACATCTACCAACCCGCACTGGGCCTGCGTGGTGGATTACGGCCCACTCCCTCTCACCGAGAGGAGGCCTGTGTCCTAGCAGTGGGAACATTATAGGCTGATTGTCAGTTACCTTCTGACAATCAGCCACGACGTGCAAATCGTCGACGCGCAAACTGTAACCATGGATTCAACACATGATACTAGACCCCATAGCGTCGAAATTTTTCGTCGGTTATCAAAAAAAAAAAATTCTGTTTCATAGAAAAGTGCAATACCTACGCGGTCAAAACGTATGGAACAGCAATATGTTTTTTGTAATAACCGACAAAAAATTTCGACGCTATGGGGTCTAGTATATCATGTGCTGAATCCATAGTTACAGTTTGCGCGTCGATGTCCCGCCACCCTGTATACTCGGGCACGTGCAAAAAGAGCAAGAAACGTACACTTTGTTTTATCAGTAGGTAACTGGCAATCAAGAAAGAAAGAAAGAAAGAAAAAACATTTATTTATATAATCAGCCTATAATGTTCCCACTGCTGGGACACAGGCTTCCTCTCGGTGAGAGGGAGTGGGCCGTAATCCACCACGCAGGCCCCGTGCGAGTATAGCTGTATAATTATTAATCAAGCATGTATCTACATATTTGTAATGTACCTAAGTTTTAAATCATCATTCTCCTGCTCTTATCCCAATTTATTTTGGGGTTGGCGTAGCATGTATGGAAGAAGAAAACATACTAAAAGAGAGCGATTAGGTAGTTACCTTCCTTTTAGCCATAGGTATCATCTTTTAGCCATAGGTATCATCTTTCACACAGTCCATCCATCATTTCTTTGGTCTTCCACTGCTACACTATTATAAGCCATTCATATAGGTATATTATAACGGCCTTGTGAACGTAGGACAATAAAATTAAAGTCCCCTAGTACCAGTTACATCACGAATTCAATATTGATTAACACCCATCATTGGAAAACCTTATAGAATGATTCCAGTATGTTTCCTTTACGCATACAGTCAATGTTAATTTACGTAAACAAACAAACTTAACTTACGTCAATTGCAGTATAAGGGAAATCCACTGTCCAAAGATCAAAGTTACAACCGTCAGAAACGGTCAAGCGATTACCGTATTTATTTCAAGGGCACAAGGACTAAGGTGCGATGTAGTAATTTTACGATTTATTGTAAGTGGGTAGTGAGAAAAATTAAAGCGTAATTAATGGAAAAGAAAAACAATTGACGTAGTTTAGTATTTTCGATCGGAATTCGGAACATTTGTCAGTACTTGTAACCTTGGTAGTAATTAGTAGTACCGGCTTTTATTTTTAAACCTTGTTCACAAGGTTCAAGGTTTACTTGATCTACTTGATATTCAGGGCCCGATATTTAGGGGATGTGTTTTGTTATTAGGGACCCTAACTCCCTTTCTCTTATAGCAACATCCCGAGGGACAGGGACCCTGAATATCGCCTAGGTAGTGTAATAAGGCTTTTAAGTCGAAAGCAAACGTCTGATCATATTTCCAATCAAATTGAATTGCAAATTCGCAGAATTTTTTGTTAAACAACAAAAGCTATTAAACTAAAATCGAACCGTGTGAACGCAAAGTTTAAAAAATGCCTTTCACTAAAAGAAGGCTAAAATTATTACATCCCATGCCTAATACAAGACGCAAAAGTTTACTCAAATATAGTCCTTATCTTTCAGAAAAGGTTTATATTATAATCTAATAAAAAGTTATATTATTTGATTGAAGGAAGTTCTTCATATTATACAATTATGCATCATGACAAATAGATTCTCCGTCCCCGGTGAACTGAATACCTAACAAGTTGTACCGACACATTCCTAGTATTAACTAGATAACATACATCGTACTGCACTGCAATTATCCGGTCAATTACCAGTACACCTGCCGCACTTGACCTTTGCGGAAGTACACTCAACAGAAAGGTTGGTATGGAAACTGGCATTGCTTTGCGGAAGTCTCTTTAAAAATAAAGTTCGGTAGCAAAAATGCAGGCATTATTCAATTATGTATTTTTAGAGTTCCAGATTTAAATAATATATCGACATATAGTACATACTAATTCCATGCACATCAAACACTCAGGGGGGCAATTTTCGTATTTAATTTTAAGAACGTTCACAGTCTGATCTCTGCATCAATCTGACAAAAATACCTAGCTTTAATTTCCCTACATTTTTCACAAGTTTTTCACATTTGTTTGTCACCGAGATGAGACTGCGACTAGATTTTGACGTTTTAAATTACGAGAATTGGCCTTCTGATCCAGTTACCACAGACCACTACCACCTACGGACATTTGCGATAGAGACTCCTTGCAGATGCGTTGCTATCCCAAAGACAAAGTAGAGATGGCTTATATACCTTCTGATGCCAGCCTAACGATACTCGTTATGATATCTAGGCTGGCTGAACTTGCTCAATGTTAATGTTTAAAACCGGTCAATTGCGTGTCGGGCCACGCGCAGAGTAGAGTTCCGTAGTTTTTATAACAGCCAAGTGCGGGTCGTATTCGCTAACTGATAGTTTCGTACCATGCTCTAACTAAAAGCCAAACATGAATACCTACCTAATTTGATTTCCTATAGAAATCCTCACCTGATCCGACAATTTTAATTATTTTTTTGAGATTTGGATAGGACTTGTCATAGCCGGTGTAGCAACTGTTTTTTTTTTATAAAACTTATTTAGGAATGAAACAATAGCGCGATACAACTGACGCTTAGCGCCATCTATCGACATCTCTATGGAGTTGTTCGAAATTTTCGAGTTTAATACAATTAGTCGACTATTACTCGTAAACTTGTAAAGCCCACTTAAGTGTGATAGTTTTTGAAGGAAAACTATCACACTTAAGTGGGCTTTACCAGTTCGTTATATATAGGTACTACTGCCGTGACATTTAAATTTCTAACTACAATCGTTTAGTTGGTAGACGGGGGGGGACATTTGACTCTATCGAAAAATGGTACTTTAAAGCTTGATAAGTCACGAACGGTTAACTTAATCAAAACACGGTCTTCCCAAACCCCTAATATTTTTGAAAGACCTATCCATCGATATCCCACACTATGAGAAAGACGAAAAAAAACTATCATCCCCACTTGAGATGTAGGGAGGTACCCTAAATATTTTTTTTTTTCAAAATTTTAATTTACCACTTTTTTGGCGTCATTAACGTGTATACTCATGCCAAATTACAAATTTCTAGTACCAATAGTTTTTGAGCTAAACCGCGGACAGACAGACAGACGACATTGCGAAACTATAAGGGTACTATCCTTGTTGACTACGGAACCCTAAAAAGTACCGAAGTGCTTGTAGCTGCATTCGTATCATTTACGTTGAGTGTACGTTCTAATAACATAATAGCTCAGTTGAGCTGATTATGGGTCTCACGGGGCTTCCTTAGTTCACTGTCAAAGTGCCAATTCATGAACACAATTCCGTGTTACACATGGGTTTCCATGTTCAATTGCATTGGCTATGCTTTTTAAGTTTTCATAAATAATAGAACTGATTTTCACAGAATATTCATCTAAATACAGGGTTGTTTTTCAAAGACCAGCCAAATTTAAGGATGTGGTACAGACCATCAAACTGAACAACTTTCTCCATGGGACAAATAGCGTAATCACGAAAATTTTATCAATTGACCCACAGAAAACTTCAATACCTACTCGACCTAAATGTATGGGACGGCTGAATTTTTATTCGCGATTACGATGTTGGTCCCACGGAGAAAGTTGTTCAGTTTGATGGTCTGTACCACATCCTTAAATTTGGCTGGTCTTTGAAAAATAACCCTGTATATCTAAATGACTCCTTTCAAAATAATTCTTTAGAGATATTTAGGGAGCAGTTGTGGCCCCGACTTACGAGTTGTAGGTCGTGACTTCGAACCCAGGCAGGCACTTTACTTTGTGTACATCACCCCTCATAACGGTGAAAGCATCCGGCATGTCATATGCATTTAGAGAATGTCTTTAAATTATCTAAATGACTTCTTTCAAATGTGTACAACAACACTCTATTGCTAACTTTGGAGGCTTGTAAATAGCTTGTCGTCAATTACCTCACTACTACTTCTGTATTTGATAGCTGTAAGCCGCCCAAAGACAATAAAAATAAAATAACTAGTTAGTACCATTAGTTGTCTATGACATCCAGGTTAATAAGGAATAGACGTGAAATCTGCGGGGTAATTGCGTAACAAACTAACAGTAGCAATGGCTTTCATTTGGCAGTTCAACAACATTCATTGCGTTATTTACGTTGTTAAGCGGACATATTTTTCGAACTTATGAAGTAATAGATTAGCAATGTCCTTCAAAATGATTCAGATTGTGATTAATAGTGTGTTACGCAATTGGGGTGCTGGATGTCATAGACAGCTAAAGGGCTGGAACGTAGCTTTGCGGTTGCTAATTTACGTTAATCACCGCAACCCAGTTACGGGGTAATACCAATATTCTGAGGTTACCATAATACAATGTGACTTGGTGCATCTACTTATAATTATTAGTGACTAGCTGCGCACCGCGATTTCACCCGCATAAGTTTCGATCCCGTGGGAATATCGAGCTAAAAAGTATTATATAATATGTTAATCCTGGTTATAAACTATTTTCCATCCATCCATCCATCTATCCATCCAAACAAACTTTCACATTTATAATATTAGTAGGTATATAATATTAGTATAATATTACATAGGTACGCAACTATCAAAACAAAGATCTTGTATAGATCGATTAATTATTATTCAGCATCGATATAAGTTTAATCAATTATATTATAAAAATTCTAAGAATAGAAGTATAAAACGAATAGAAAACAAACTTAATGCGCGCATTTATATCATTCTGGGGATTTCCATCTGTGAAGAGTAATTGGACAACCATTTTTGTTAGTTTTAGGGCTGGTTTTTCAATCATCTGATAACTTTATTCGAGGAATAATTTTGACATTTTGACAGTTATTTAATACAAAACTGTCAAACGTCAATTTTATTTCTCGAATAAAAGTTATCTGGCGATGGATAAATCAGCCCTTTTTGAGGATGGGAAATCATCAAATGACTCCTCCCGCTCTGGGTGGAACAGAAGGGAGTGTCAGACTCTTACTGACTAAAACCCACCCGTGTTCCTTCCTTAGCCCTTTATGTTCCAGGGCAGCGGTAAACCCTTTCGGATGTTCCCGCTACCCTGCCAGGCTTCGCGACGGCGATGTCTTCCTTTAGGCGTCCAGTGAGTCTCTTTGCCCGAATGTTGTTGAACTGTCAAAATTAAAGCCATTGCTACGCACTTACCCCGCAGTTTTCACGTCTCAACCAACCATCATCATCATTGAATCATCACACAAATGATTGTATAATTGGAGTCAGACGAAAGATCTAGTAGCTAAGAATTGAACGGGCAATTTCTTGAATAAGGTACCATAATGAATTACTAATAACGTAACGGGATTCCAATAAACCTTGATTTCCCATAGGAAAAGAAGGTTCAATATTTAAACAACGACTGCTCTATCTTTGCCTTCATTCTATTTCAGAATCATTTATCGCAGTTAATGAAGGAAATCCTGGCAGAATCCCGTTGAGCTTCAAATCAAATCATTTATTCATTTGCAAACATGGGTAATTAATTAGTATACATATAGATGTTTTATTTTTATAATAGCTTAAAGTATACAACTGTGATGACAAACAATACACACGAATTTCTTTTCTTTAACCCGGCTGAAATACATAGAAATCATTTCTTCTTCTTTTTAGCGAGTCGATGGCAACACATGGTTTTTTTTCCTAAATTTGTTTGGCACAAAATTCAGCAAAGCGGATAGCATTCGCCGACGCAGCCATTAGGTCCTCACGTGTGCAGATGACAGGGCATGCGGTGCAAGATGGGAGGTGAGTCATTGAAAGAAAGAAATAAAGAAAATTATAAGATTTTTTTTTTAAATTTTTTAAAAAATTTAACCATAGATGATATTGTATTTTAAGTATTTGCATAAAATCCATTTGAATAAATTAGACAATTATTAATGGTAAGATAAAGCGAGAGTAAAAATGACGTAAACGTCTTTAACATGATTCGAAAATACCATGTATGTACAATTGTACATATTTAATGAAAAATCGTTATCATAGAATAGAATAGAATACTCTTTATTGTACACCATACAAATTACAGAACATAAATATGTACAGTTTTACAAAGGGTGATACAATGGGCGGTCTTAACGCTAAGAGCGATCTTTTAAAGACAATATAGCGTCTAAGTTTGTTTTTGTAAATTGCTCATCCACTTTAGGGAAAGCAGACATTGGCAATGAAGGATTTGGATACCCGGGTTTTGTGGCTGCACATTATTCCAAAGTTATTCCACATTATTAACTAAAACAAGTTTATATTAACATAACATGATGTTTCAGAATGTACCTACAAAAGATCAATATTCATAAAATTAGCTCCGTGCTTCGGAAAGCACGTTAAACAGTTGGTCCCGGCTTCGTGGATCTTTGACAGTCGTTACGGGTCGTTAGAAGCCCGAAAGTTTGACAACCAGTCTTACCAAGGGGTATCGTATTACCCAGTAACTGGGTTGTGGAGGTCAGATAGGTATTCGCTCCATGTAAAATACTGGTATTCAGCTGCATCCGTTTAGACTGGAAGCCGACCCCAACGTAGTTAAAGGCTAGGCAGACGATGATGATTACCTACCTACCTATTTAAATGATCAAAGAAAACAAAAAACTATTAAGAAAAAGAATCTACCTGCTAATAGCAGTAATCCTACCTGCCGCCACTTAGTCAGCAGTGACTAGTGAGTATAAAGTGTTCTGTGCTAGTGAGTGACCTAATGAACTGTACCTGTGACCTATAGAATATCTGCAAAAACTATTGACGTTGATCTTTACTGTTAGTGATAATTAGATACAATAACATTGTTTTTTTGCGAAATTATTCTGTCCTAGATTGACTTCAGAAAGTCTTGTGTACGTCTTTCGTCGCGAAACCGCCGTGGAGCTGGTTTGATATCCATTTAGTATGCCTACCCTACCTACATATATATATGTATAGGGTGGCAGGAGACAACGACGCGTAAACCGAAACCATGATTGAAAAATCAGCCCTAAAGTGAAAGTGTGATGTCTCGCTGGTGGTGGCGTGTGTGTTGGATCATTAAGTTCCCTCCAAAATGGTTGAGCTGAATGGTGCTGATCCATACGTCATGTTCATGAACGGGCGCCGCCAGTAGGGACTGGTCATCTCTTAGCTGCCTCGGCTTATTTTAATTTCTGAATTGTTTTTGTTTTTTTATAACGGACGCTTTTAACGTGCACGTATTTCTACATCGTTCTCACATGGTTAATTTCAACACGAATGATGTAATCAAATATTTTGTAACAATTTTATGATTTAAAAGAGTGTCCATGGAGTTTCTTGCCCGTTCTTCTCCATAGGTACCTACGCTTTGGAATGGGCAACTAGCTTCATCTTTCTGACTGACCGACCCTTTGACAATTCAAAAGTACCTGTCATTGGTTTAGTTGAATTAAATGATTTGAGTTTGAGTTTGAGTTTGAAAGCTGCGATCGATCTGTTTTTAGCAATTAAAAATCAGAGTTTAGACGCTTTTAAACAAAATGTCCGTTTGTTTACATTAGTTTATTCATGTAAAACGCTCATTTTATAAGAACATCTTATAGGTACATAAAATATGTGCATTGTATTGTATGAAACACCGTAAAATCTACTTACTGTTGCAGATAATAACGAAGGAATTAAAGCACGACCTAGAAACATAGATTTTATCCGTACCTACTTATGCTACTTATACAGAGTGGTCGTACATAACTACCTACCTACTATGTGAAGCAAACCGCAACTTGGCAGTGTAGAAGGTTAACTGTGCATTAAAAAAAAAGCACGACCGTAGACAGCGGGTTTCCCCAAGTCTTGTTGTTGTTCATTAGTCTATGGAAAATTTTCAAGATCATTGTCACTATCTCGAAAACAGTATTGACGCATTCACACCTTTAGCAGACAAGTATAATTAATTTTAAACGTCTGTTTCATTCAAAATTTTACAAAGGATTAAAATAGAATGCGTTCTAGGATTAATGTGTAATTTGCCTGGTAGGTATATGTAAGGATTTTTGTAGGTATGTGGTCATTAAGACTATTATGAAGTGCGTGTTTGCGTCAGATTTTTTTTCATTACTTACAAGGTTTTTTCAATTATTCCTTTGTAGTTTGGCACTTCGAGTTATTTAAAATTTGAATTCGCTGTACAGTGTTGTTGTAGACTTAATTGCACGAAGCAGGTATGAGGACAAACCGTTTCAGGTACTTAAATATTTCAAAATTACATTAGGATCTAACGTTACTTTGGACTTGCTGTTGCCAAACCGTGAGAATTACACTCAAAATGAAGTGCAAATTCTACTAGCAACAAGGCATCGTGCATTTTCGGCAATAAGCGTGCAAGAATACCAACTTCTTGCACGCATATTGCCGAAAATACAGAAGTTTTAAACAAACCACTATTGAATTGCAGGCTCTGCAGATGCTAAAGTGCCATATCTATGTCAATCTATGATATCTATATAAGAGTATCTGCCGTCGTAAGCAAAAGCGACACGTCTGTGGAAATTAAGAAATTTTTTTCATTATTAATTCATCCAAGGCGCTTTACTTTGTGTAAATAATTTCATCACCATTGCCCTCAAAACGATGATGGAAAACATCATAAGAAAACTGGCATGTCCTAGAACCAAATATTCGAAGATATGTGACATCTACCAACCCGCACTGGGCCCGGGTGAATTGTAAGCCCACTCCCTCTCGAAGGCCTGTGTCCCAGCAGTGGGAACATTATAGGCGTTGTGTTATGTTTAAGTAATTTTAAAACTCTGAAAAATACAAAGCGGTACTAAACATTGGAATTTCTTAGAATAAACGACATCAACAAGTCAATTATAATAGAATAATTTTCCAAGTAATTTTCTCAGGTGTAAACTGTAAAGACATGAAGATGTTCCGGACTTTGTTCTTGTTAAATAAAGGCATTTACATAATAATACATATTTATGGCGAAGGAAGGTTTTATGTGAGAACACAGAGGGCCTTATTACATACGTACTTGCTTTGTTTGTCATCAGTCATCACATCATTCATGATAAATACACTTTTAATTATTTTTTTGTGCGAAATTAAACTCCATTTCTTTGTATGTAGATTAATCGAATGAATAATGACTGTTTCTTTTAATTGCATTTTCTAAATAAAAAACGACCTTTCTTTTTCTCAAAAGAATCAATCATTAAGTCTTCCTCTTTATATGGACAATGGCACGATCACTCACTCACACAATGTATATATTTTATGTAATTTACATCAACTTACCTAGGTACCTACATGTTATTAATGTGAGAAAGGTCGTCCTTACATATTAAATCATGCAGAATTTTTTTTGCGAGTTTTTTCGTCTTGTACACCCCACACGTTCCATTATTACACTGACAAACAACATTATTCGTAAAATGTACTGACACCGGAATACAGGAAGTTGGCAACACCAATCGTGTCTACATGTCAAAACATTAAATGCTGCAAAATAGCAAACCACTTTTAACCTTATCCAGGAAGAATCAAGGTTGAAAATCAAACGGACAGTTGTTTGGCGAAAATTCTTGCGAGCTGAATGGTATAATTTGGTTTATTGAAGACGGGTAAGGTAATGAATAAATTACATGAGAAGGAATATTCTGTACGTGATGAATAAACAACTTGAGTTGGGTTTTTTTCGGAGTAGGTGCCCATATTTATAATTCCCTGAACTTAGGCGTGTTCACAAACTAAACTAAATTTAAGTTCAGTGCATCTTTTTCTTTCTATTTCATTAAGAAAAGGGCAGAAGATAAATATTAGTTTAGTCCTGTCAAATTAAGATACTCCATAGACAGTTTACACGTGACATAGCTACTAAAAATACGTCAATTTACGTCAGGCGCTAACTAATTTGACAGGACTAAACTAATATTTATCTTCTGTCATTTTCGTAATGAAATGGAAAAAATAAGCTGCACTAAACTTAAATTTAGTTTAGTCTGTGAACAAGGTAAACGGCGCCATTAGCAAAACCAAATTGTAACTTGGTTTGTTATCATTTAAAAACTTAACTCTTGAAAAACTATTCTGGAAAAAGTAATGACTAGATCATACCTATATGTCAGATGACAATTGAGCTAAGATAACCAACGATTGGGTCCCACTAAACGCACGACGCCATCGCGGCAAGCCGAGACAAAGATGGCGGGACGAACTTGGCTCCTACCGGAAGGACTGGCAGGCTAGCAGAAGACAGAATTGTGTGGAAGAAGGAGAGGGAGGCCTTTGTCCTGCAGTAGGATAATACAGGCTAGTTAGTTAGGTCAGTGGGTTATTTTAGGGGCGGTACCTACTCATCTCTAAAAAGTCGTTGCGCACAATCCACAAAATCAAAACTATAGGTGTAGCAAAATCAATATTAATAAAATGATCGTTAAATAAAAGCAATCCAATGTTTAGGAAGTGATAATATCAACTTATTACCATTTGGTGAATTCATAATGTGAATCATGTGCAAAGAAGGAAAATCGCACGCGTGTTGTGGGACCTCGAGGTCATAAGCTGCAAACGAGATTAAGTAATAAGAACAGGTATTAAGTAGTTATGTAGGTAGATACTCGTAGGTAGTATTTCAATTGAAAACAAGAACTTCATGGCAAACCAGTCTTTATACTGGCTGAATGAAAGGCCTACCTATCTAAAAGCTCATACACACAAGAGACACGCGTCGACGAGTGTCGTCGACGGGCATCGACGGCTGTAGTTCCCTCTGCCGTTGACGCGTGACTGCTCGTGTGTATGCACATTACCAAACTTAATATTTAGTGCGATTCCAAATTTTGGAGTTAAAAAAGCTACGCCGTAGCACGGTTACGGCGTAGGCATTTCCGTAGCAATATTTTCAAAATAATTATTCCTGCTTATTTATTAAGAGGGTGCACACAGGTCCACTAGCGCCACTCCTTTAAAAAAATATTATCTCGTGACTGAGAAGGAATTATGAAAATCTGTTCAATCAGCGACCTCGATAAATGTGTCTAGAATTTTCTAATACCTTTTATAAAATTTCATATTGAGACACGAAGCAACAAAATTCGATCTAAAGAAAAGCGGCCACATTCCTATATGTCGTATTTAGTTGCTTTGTGTCTCAATATGAAACTTAATATGATTGAGCAGATTTTCATAATTCCTTCTCAGTCACCAGATAATATTTTTTTAAAGGAGTGGCGCTAGTGGACCGTTGTACAGGCTCTTAATACAATGTTATTCCAAATAGTTTCGATAATACGTAATATTTACACACATTAGAATGATATAGAAATAATTTGAGTATTTTTATTCCCACTCAAGAGGAAGTGACGTCTGTCTGGCGAATTAGATAGTAATAAAAAGATTAGATACTTTGTCGGTTGTCGAAGTTTGTCTTTTTAATCTATTTTATTCAATCACAGGGAACCTTGATTTTGATGGAGTTTCTTCGATTTCGGTACCTAATAAGGAGTGTGGTACTTTCTGGCCGCGCCACAGTCGCATTTTGAATCGGAGTTAATAAAAATAAATGTACATAATATGTTCATTATTGTACTAAATAAAATAAAAATAGTACTTGAAAGATTCGCGAGATATTTAACAAAATCGGTGGCGCGGCCAGAAAGCATGCTTCCTAGCCGCGCCACCGCGTACACTGCAACAAATAGGATATTTATGTTAAAATTCAATGGTAAACAATTGTACGACTATTGTTTATTCTATTCGTAATGAGAAATAGTGAAAAGTCATTACCTACATGATAAATTGAATAATATCGAAACTAAAATACTACTTCGACTATGGCAGAACTGTCAGACAATTACGATCGTTGTTCCTATACATTATAATTATTTACTGTAAAATTAAAAATAATATGTTGTAAAAAAATTCATCAGAACTTCATACTTTAATCATAATGAATAAAATCGTGTAAATGTTTCATTCCTCATATTAATATAACCTATCAATTCTGAACCGTCTCTGAAAATTTGGCTTGTCATTGAAAACTAATATGGGGTTAGCTTTTTCAATAAAAGACTTGGTTTACAAAATGTTTATCCAAAAGGGTAATTATTTTATTTAACAATTTATGACTTAACTAGCTTCTGCCCGCGGCTTCGCCCGCGTGGATGTCGGAAATTATCCCACGGGAACGTGCTAACAGGATAAAATGTATGTGCTTCCCCAGAATGCCACCTATCTCGCGGGCCCTTTGTGGCTAATTACAATAGAAAACCAATTGTGTCTCATTAGTGGTGATTAGGAGGGTACCTATATGATATCTTTACCTAAGTACCTACCTAATTAAAAAAAAATTACTCAATAACAGAAAATTAAATACCTACCTACCTAAATAAACCTATTTCTGATGATAACTAATCTAAACTCAATAAATAAGCAAAATCCCTAAAAACTAATATCTATACGAATGACTAATCCTACCTAACAGTATTATAAAATAACCTACGGTCACATCGTACACTATCAAATATACTACCTATACTTTAAAATTAAAATCTATACCTACGACTTATATAAAAATAAACCTAAATAACTCTAAAAACTAAAAGGAATAAAAATGAACTCCATTGCGGGTGACTTAACCTACGACAAACTTATTATTTGCGGTTGGTACAGTATCGGGTATAGGGATCGAACCGCAAAATTAAGTTTGTTTTTTATTGTATATACTTTTCCGGGATAAAAAGTACCCAGTGTGGTGCCCAGGATATTAAAGAATAATTATACCAAGTATCATCGAAATCGAACCGGTAGTTTTTGCGTGAAGCCTGAACAAACAGACAGACAGACAAAAATTTTTTTAATCACATTTTTGGGTTCGGTGTCGGTCTAGTAACACCCCCTGCCATTTATTTTTTTGATATTTTCAATGTACAGAATTTTCACTTCTACAGATTTATTATAAGTATAGATACATAATAATCAAATGAGAGTGTACTAGAATTGAATCTGTTTTTAATTTTAACATCTTTTTAGACATATCGTCGTAACATTCCCAACATTTTTTTTTAACTGTACGTCGACTATGTACTCTATAATGTCCCATTCCAGAGCCATCACTTGATAGAGGAGGCAAGAATTCGATTACTGCACTTAATACAAAAATGTTATCTTGTAACATAATTTCCTCAGGAATGTCGTTTAAAGAAAGATCCATATCCAATTAATAAAATATGAAATAATTTCAAATTTTGTTCTCAGTTTTCCTTTGCATTGATCGGTTTTACAATCATGCTATATCATCAAGGCAGATTTCAGTTCTTCTAGACTCACAGACAGCCGTTTTCCACGCTTCATTCTGAAGAGTTGATGGAATATTAATTGCAAAAACTAACATACTGTATTTATAAAAACTCGATAACACGCATCCGCATTGACGTTAACCAATGCAGTAGTCTATTATCCGTAGAAAAAACTAATACTTACATATTATGTAGGTAGTTGCAAAAAATATTCAGTATTGATATAAAAGTACCTACGAAAGCTTGCTATTGCTAGCTTGTAATTTCTTTTTTACAAGAATACCTACATTACCTACTGTAATTAGTATTGGCATAACCGATTTTGAAGTTTCGATATTCATCCTATAGATAATGACTTTTTGCAGTATTTTTAATCATCAATAGAATAAACAATAGTCGTACAATTGTTTACCATTGAGTTTTCACATAAATATCCTATTTGTTGCAGTGTACGCGGTGGCGCGGCTAGGAAGCATGCTTTCTAGCCGCGCCACCGATTTTTTTAAATATCTCACGAATCTTTCAAGTACTATTTTTATTTTATTTAGTACAATAATGAACATATTATGTACATTTATTCTTATTAACTCCGATTCAAAATGCGACTGTGGCGCGGCCAGAAAGTACCACACAATAAGGAAGCTTATGAGTTATGAACTCAGTAACTTAAAAATGAAATCGATTTCGAGAAAACATGTGCCTGCATTCTTATATAATACCTACTTATAGAATTTGGTTTTTCTAGGTACTAGTTACCGCCATGCCATCCCATCGGACAATGAGAGTGAAGTAAGAGAGATTGCGCCTGTGTCTGCGCACTCACTTGCGCACTATAATATCTCCCGCACTGAAGGTGTCTCCGCTGAGATTGATCTCCATACTTAGCTGAAATTCGGTCTGGAAGACTTTATTTATTGATTAATTACCGTACCTATCTGTAAGTAATTAGGTAGACCGGTATGCAATGCGCGATTCATCATCTGCCTAGCCTTTTCCCAACTATGTTGGGTCGGCTTCCTGTCTAACCGGATGCAGCTGAATACCAGTATTTTACATGGAGCGACTGCCTATCTGACCTCCACAACCCAGTTACTGGGTAATACGATATCCCTTGGTAAGACTGGTTGTCAGACTTTCGGGCTTCTGACTACCCGTAACGACTGTCAAAGATCCACGAATGCCAGCCGGGACCAACGGCTTAACGATTATGCGTTAAAATTATTTATTGTGATAAAGTTTATTAACTTAATTAGTTACTCTATTGTTACCGGTAGCGCGTGAATAATTAACATTTTATTATAATTTGCAGGCTACCTAAGTACCTACTTACCTTCTCTGGTATTTTATTAAAATTATATCTCACGTGGGAGAAAACGTTTGCAAATGCACATTTCAACAATATTTAATTTTCCAAAATCTTTTGTGTACAAAACAAATAAGATTTAAACACGTGATTATAATTATCATAATAATTAGATAATCAAACATTTTAGGCTCTCTGAAAATACCTTCTCACATTAAAAGGTGATGACTGATAAAAGGACGTCTATCCGAACCAAAAGCGATCGTCACACGAATACGTGATCTTTGCGTTCTTACGTTACTTTTTGTTAGGTGAACTGGAACGCCTGGAAGAGATCGCAGTAATAATTTGATAAGGCCGCCCATTGTATATTTTGTAGTGTTTCATGTATTTTTTTATGCTATGTATATTTGTGGTGTAAAAAATAAAGTAATAAAGTAAAGTAGTAAGTAATAATTAACGCGTGGTCGCGCCGACAGAAGGCGCCTTCCGGTTTTCCAAACAAAAAGTGACATGTGAACGCGAAGATCTCGTATTCGCGCGACGATCGCTTTTCTTTAGGACGCAGGGTATGTCATAATCATGTCATTTTTTTTTTTTTTTAACATAGATACAATATTAATGGGTTATATTAATAAGGAGTGCGCTATATTATACCAGAGGCGTACAAATGTTTTTTTAATTAATCGAGCCAGTCGAGAAAAATCCCAACGGCAGAAAAGATTTAAAACACACTAGTTGGGCTTGTTTCATTTAAAACATAGATTTAAACGGCATAAAAGTGTTTAAGTCTACTGCTGCAGCGTAGGTTATGTGAACTTGACTTTTTAAAGTTGTGCAATTTAATTCATGATCTGTTTACACAGGTTTTAGCAATGATCTTGACCCTTACTTGTTCATGATACGGACGGAAGTAGTAAAGTAATTAGTGACCACAAACTACCTACAAAAAATACGATCGATAAATGTGTTTTATTTCCTACCCTGTACTTAATATGATCTGCAAGGCAAACTACACTATCTAGTTCTAGATATATCAAAAATACTTGTTTTATGCTCTAAAGTTCCACTCAAAATATACCCAGATAAGTATTTAATTATTGTAAAACGAGAAAGTTATACCTAAGTGAATCAAGTTTACTGCCTACTCTAACTTAAACAATCTCTTATTTCGGAAATAGACTTCTTACCTTAAAATAGTATTCTATTTTAGGTAACTCTACCTAAAATAGAATACTCTTTATTATGTACCTACAGACGCCAGCACATTAAGCTACCCGAAACTGTCAAATTTTCCCAATCAACCTTGAACCTAATGCTTTAGCGATAAAGTTGAAAATATATTAAAGAAATTTGACATAATTGTAGTAGCTTCATGTGCGCGTCTGTACATCATAAAAATTACAGATATGTATAAATGTAAAACCTACCTATGTCGCCGTTAGTAGGTAGATAACTTTTAAAACTCAAAATAATAAGCGAATTCTCAACCTGAGGGCATAGTGCGAGTTTTTCTACCTACTCGATGGCGTTAACGTTAACGTAAACTCAGATTTGTATGGAATGACAGCAGTGCTATCGAGTTTCCACTAGATGGCGCTGCTCTAATGCCGTACAAATCTGCGTTTACGTTCACGCGATCTAGTAGGTACAAAAATCCACATAGCCCTCTGATTTTAATAAATCATACAGTGGCGATTAGGTTATCACATTAAATAGTGCAGCGGTTAATAAGTCTGTTTCAATGATAAAATAAACGAGTTTACTAATAATACAACAAAAAAAAACTGAATTTTTACAGAGCGTCAAAACTAGTACGACATAAACCACCCTTGATTATAAGATAACTAGCTTCTGCCCGCGGCTTCGCCCGCGTGGATGTCGGAAATTATCACACCGGAACGTGCCAACAGGATAAAATGTATGTGCTTCCCTAGGATGCCATCTATCTCTATGCCAAATCAGAAGTTCAGTGGTTTAGGCGTGAAAATGTAACATACAGTTTCAAGTTCAAATCCTCCCCTTAAAAACTGAATTACCCCTTTTTGTCCCGCCAGTGGTAAATTTTCGACAACTTTAATACTGCTAAAATTAAGCTAGTAAGCCGTTATAGCTAAATTAATGCCGACTCTTGACCAATAGATGGCGCTGTATGTCCGGAATAAATTTTATTTTTTATTTTATTTTTTGTAATATAAACTATCCTATGTCCATTCTCAAGTTCCAAACTATGTCTGTACCAAATTTCACACAAATCGGTTCAGTAGTTTAGGCGTGAAGCAAAGACAGACAGACAGAAAGACAGACAGACAGAGTTACTTTCGCATTTATAATATTATATATAAATATATAAATATATAATATATATAATATATATAATATATATATATATATATATATAAAATATATAAATATATAATATATATATATATATATATAGTTTGGAAGTTTGGATTTGGATTTGGAAGTTTGGATAGACACAATAATTCAACACACACTTTATGGTATTGTTACCAAATAATCACACATTAAAGGTTATTGTTGTTAAATACTAAACCGAAAAAATCCCGCGGCTGGAATGTTGATTGTTATCACCTAATCATTTTAATTGTATAGGTAATTTTTAAAATGTGTAATGTTTGGTATGGTTTCAATTAATGTGATAACCTAATCGCTCCATTGCATTAGATTTGATTTACGACGGTGCGACGCGATCCTGCCGATCAATTCTGTAAATAACTCACCGTGAAAAGTTGGGTGAAGTGAGCTTAGAGTGACCTGTCAATAGTGTTAATCCTTAGCATTAGTTGAAATGACAGCTCACTCCACGCTCACTTCACCTAAGTTTTCACGGTGAGATGATTACAGAATCGCACTGCTGCTCCCTAATTGCGTAACACAATCAATCTCAATGTGAATCATTTTGAAGGATATTGCTAATCCGTTGCTTCATATGTTCGAAAAATGAGTCTGCTCAAAAACGTAATGAATGTTGTTGAACTGTCAAAATGAAACTCATTGCTACGGGTAGTGTCTTACGCAATTACCCCGCGCTGGTAAAACAATTGCCATGAAGTTTTCATAGATATTATTTCGCGCCTCGCCTGTTTGTCATAAGCTCTCCTATAAGAGATCCAAAATAAAAAAACAAACACGCATGATAGACCTAGTCGACCTTCTCCAAATACATACATACATATGTATGATACACGTTACACGTGTCGAAAAGATTAGCAAGCGTAAGCCAACAGGAAAGAAATGAGATTCTGCCATCAAAACAGGCGTAATATCATAACAAACAATATGTAGGGATTCTTTTTTATTTAATCGTGTAATAATTACGGCATGATATTGGGTTTTCCTGATAAACTAAGGAACATTCCTCATTCGTGAAAAAGAACTGCTTGCAGATCACTGTTGCAGTTTTTAAGAGAACAGTGAGAGAACACTATTCTGTCCACTTCATCATAGTTGTGTAGGTATGTATTTATTATTTTGTGTATGATATAATTATTATCATTCTAGTAATACTTATCTTAGAAGTATTTATGTATGTTTATTTGTATGTATGTTAGTATATTCTAGTAATTTTTTGTTTAGTTTTTAAGTAAATTGTTTTTGGATTCTATGTATTATTTTTTGTCCCCTTTGCTCCATCACACGCTGTCTACATCTCTGTATCTATTGTCCTATCTCAGGTATGCTGGAAGAGATTTCTTATGAAATAAGCATCACCTCTATACCTATTTTTTCTGATCTGTTTTTCATTGTCTGTTTATATACATAGTATGTGTGTTATATATAAATTGTAAAATAAATAAATAATTCGACGTGTGTCTCGTGTCGATATATGCTGTGCATCGGGGTCACCAATTTAGTGGGCGAGCGGGTATCTTGATTTAAAGACGTGTCAGGATGATCTGTGTTTATTTGATAATTTGTCCTATTTATATTTACATTCACTTTGGTACAAGTAGTGCTTAGCCTAAGATATACATATTATTCATAACCAGTAAGTAACCACCACATTCGTCAGATGTCGCTCGATGCGCCGCGCATGCGCGGAGCGCGCATAATTCAACGTCGCCCGGCGCGCGCCTCGCTCGCTAGACTATAAGTAGAGGCGGGCGCGCCGCGCGCGTCCTTTGCTAGGGCTGCCGGCGTTGCGTGAAGATCTCTGCGTGTCATCGAGTCGTGTGTCGCCGTGTCGCGCCGCGTGGCTTCTACTGCGTCGTGTGTCCACCTCTGCTGCTACGCTGATCTTCACGCATGTCGTCAGCCTTGAGCCCAAACCGTTCTTTTCAGAGCGAACTTCTTGTTTCTTTACGGAGTCACGTTATCACGTACGTCCTTTTCAGGGCGGTCTTCTTCTCTGTTTCTTTAACTGATTTGTCAAACAACGCAGGGCAGGTATCGGTTTATGCAGGTGGTACGGTACTGAAGGTAAAGGTATGTGTTGGTTCTGGTACTGAAGGTAAAGGTATGCGTTGGTTCTGGTACTGGAGGTAAAGGTATGGTAAGTGACTGGCTTGCGTCACTACATCACTCCCCTCTAAGCGAAGCGTACGTTGTGTTTTACCGCGCGGCCGGACCGAGTTACGTATGTGTCGCGCGGTGCGCTGGGGGTCGATGACCGCGGGTCGACGGTCGAAGTTGTTGAGCTGTTTGTGCGCGATGCTTGTTGTTGCGCGCATGTTGTTGCAGACGTGGTAAACTCTTCTTCGTTGAGTAGGTGCGCTGGCTTAAGTCTGTCTATTGAGACAACTGTAGTTCGAAGTGGCATCTGTATGGTGAAATGTTTGCCATCACGTTGAATCGCCTTGAACGGACCGTCGTAAGGAGGGGTCAATGGACTTCGCACGGTATCATTGCGCACGAAAACATGAGTACATGTCGTTAGGTCCTTGTATACAAACGTGCTCCTGTTGTTGACACGTGACTTGCTGCTCGGTGCGAGTGATGCCATTGTTTCGGTCAGCTGGCGTACGAATTCTGCGTCTTCATTTTTCGGCTGTGTAGGCGCGAAGAAATCTGACGGTATTCTCAGTGTCGATCCGTAGGTTATCAGGGCCGGGCTGACTTGTGTGTCTTCACGAAGTGCTGTACGTAGTCCAAGCAGAACGGTCGGTAATTCCTCGCTCCAGTGTATGCCGGCGCCTCTCGCCATGAGCGCGGCCTTCAAGGTTCGATGCCAGCGTTCGACTTGACCATTTGCTTGCGGGTGGTATGCAGTAGTCCGAATCCTGGTGATGCCGAATTTCTTCATCAGTGCAGAGAATAACGATGATTCGAATTGCCTTCCTTGATCCGTCGTTACACGTAACGGGCAGCCAAATCGCGATAACCATCCCTCGTAAATCGCCTTAGCAACGGTGTCGGCGGTGACGTCACGAATAGGTATTGCCTCCGGCCATTTAGTGCAGCGGTCGATCATTGTTACTAAATATCTGTAGTCGTTAGATGGCGGCAGTGGTCCCACGATGTCAACGTGCACGTGTTCGAAACGCGATGATTTTTGGAACTCGCCGAGTGGACTGATAACGTGTCGTTGAACTTTCCCGCGCTGGCAACCGATGCATGATTTCGCCCACAAACCAACTTCTCTGTTCATACTTGGCCAAAAAAACTTTGTAGACATTATTCTTCTTGTTGTTCGCACACCAGGGTGACTTAGTTCGTGTTGCGCTTTGAATGCTACTATACGATAAGTCGCTGGTAAGTATGGACGAACGTTGCCGGTCGATGTTTCACATATGATGGGTCGTTGACCTCCGGGCAATGTGATAGGCGCAAACTTTAGACTTGGGTTTGACATGCAGCTCTTCAGTTCTTCATCATTTTCTTGGTCTTGAGCGAGTTGGTTATAGTCGATCGTGGAATGAGACAAGTTGATTTCTTCGATGCGTGATAAGGCGTCCGCTGCTTCGTTCTTATCACCGTGAATGTATTGGATCTTCGCACAGAACTGACTAATGTAGTGTAGCTGGCGTTCTCTTCGTGGTGTATCGCTACTACTCGGTGTTCTTGTTAGCGCGTAAGTTAGAGGTTTGTGATCGGTGAATATTATTAGGTCACTGCCCTCTATCAGCCGACGTAGATGTTGCACTGCGGTGTACATCGCTAATAATTCGCGATCATACACGCTGTAGCGTCGCTGAGTCTCACTCATAGTTTTTGCATAGAATGCCAGTGGTCTCCAAACGTTGTCCACTTTTTGTTGAAGAACGGCGCCGATGCTAGTATTCGATGCGTCGGTAAATAAACATAGCGGCGCGTTAGGTATCGGGTGAGTCAGTGTCGTTGCCTCGAGTATGCTTTGTCGGCATTTCTCAAAGGCTTGTTCTGCTACTTGTGACCATTGTATCGGAGTTTTGTCGTTCTTCTTACTGTTGTGTAGGTATTTATTTAATTCGTGTTGGTACTCGGCTTGATGAGGTAAACAACTACGGTAGAAGTTTATCATTCCTAAGAATCTTCTTAGTTCTTGCACTGTTTGTGGTTTCGGATAGTTGACTATGGCTTGTATTCGTTCTTGAGTAGGTTTGATTCCCTCTGATGACACTTCGTATCCGAGGAACTCGATGTTTTCCTTGTCAAACTCGCACTTGTCGATGTTAAGACTCACGCCGTAGGTATTTAGGCGTTCGAGTACTAGTTCCAAGTGGCGGCGGTGTTCTTCCTTATTTCTCGAGTGAACGAGCAGATCGTCGACGAAACAGAATACGTTGTCATCTAGTCCTCGTAGAACCTCGTGCATGAAACGTTGAAAGGTTTGACCGGAGTTTCTTAAGCCGAACGTCATGCAGGTGAATTCAAAGAGTCCAAATGGTGTTATTATGGCTGTTTTTTGAGCATCTTGTTTTGCGATAGGTATCCAGAAATATGCCATTTTCAAATCGAGTTTTGAGAATATTTTCTTTCCGGGAAGTTGGTATGTAAAATCTTGAATTCGTGGAATAGGGTATCGGTCGGGAACAGTGACGGCGTTAAGTCTTCTGTAATCGCCGCATACTCGAAGTGATCCGTCTTTCTTCTTCACGATGTGAAGTGGACTCGCCCACGGACTGTTTGACGGTTTGCAAATTCCCATCTCGATCATGCGCTCGAACTCGAGTTTTGCCGCCTTATATTTGTCAGGCGGTAGAGGGCGCGGCCGTGAGTAGATCGGCGGCCCAGTTGTCTCGATGTGATGCGTGACGTCATGCTTGGCTGGAGTTTTGAGTGTCATTGGTCGAAGTACATCTGGATACTTCTTTAGCAGGTCGTGATGAATGTGGTCGCGGTTGACCATGTAGATTGATTCTTCTTGGCTGTTTACTTTCACGGCGTTTACACTGAGCTCGGTTACACGGTCGATGAGTTTTCTTTGGTGCAAATCGACTAATAGTTTATGATGCACTAAGAAGTCGGCACCCAGTAATGAAGTCTTCACATTGGCGACGACGAAAGTCCACTTAAAACTTCTTCGTAGGCCTAGGTTGAGCTCGAGTGTGCGCTCTCCGTAGGTACGAATCTCTGTTCCGTTTGCCGCGAAAAGTTTGTAGCCTGCATTCTCCGCCGGTCTTGAATATTTCTGGTTTCGAGCGGCTAATACTGATATGTCGGCTCCCGTGTCGATAAGAAATTTCTCTCTATTATTTATGTCGATCACACATAAACGGCGGCTTGGTTGGTTTACATCGACGCCCGCCACTGTCGATGTACTTTCTAGTTTTCCCGCTTTGCTGCTAAAGAACACGGCGCTTCACATTTCCGTGCCCTGTTGCCGTACCGGTAGTGGAAACGGCACATCCAGTCGGGATCGCCGGGCTTGCGAGCGTTATCATTACGCTGTCTTGATTGTGAGCGTGAGCGGCTACGATGCGCGGAGTTTTGGCGGGAACGGTGATACGACGATTGTTGATAGTTGCGGAGCTCGGCGACTTCGAGTGACAATTTCTCAATTTGTTTCGTCAGCATATTTATTTGTAGGGTCGTTATTGCGTTTAACTGCACCTCATTGCTGGACTTGTTGTCGAAGGGTTTGTTGTGGAGACTGCGGCGACTGTAGCGGGTTCAAAATGCTCCATCATTTTGTCTGCCATTGCAGCTAGCACCTCGAGCGATGACTCGGTGTTGACGGAGAGCACGGCGCGAACTTGTGCGGGCAGCTGGTTGAGCCACATAACCTTCAGCGCTTCATCAGATAGTAGCTTGCCACTGAGGTCTCGCATTTTACGCAGCAGCTGGCTTGGCTTGTTGTCGCCGAGTTCGAGGCCGCTGAGTAGCTTCTGTAACTGCCGGTGGTCTGACTCTTGGTACGTTGAGATGAGTCTGTCTTTGAGCGTGCTGTACTTGCCGGTGGTCGGTGGGTGTAAGATGATGTCTCCGATTTGTTCTAGGTCACTGTTGCCGAGTAGCGGGACGACGAGATTGAATTTCTGCTCCTCACCTATCTTGCTGGCAGCAACGGCGGCTTCAAATTGCGCGAACCACAGGCGCGGATTTTGGCGCCAAAATGGGGGTAGTCGTGCCGGAAGTGATATCGTCGCCACGTCGTCGCTCTTAACTGTTGTGATGCCCTGAGCATCGCTAAACTCGTCGTTCTTCATAGTGATGGTTCCTCTGAGATTCTACTGAGATCTTGCAGGAGTTCGATGTTGCAGGAACTCGGGCTTCGGCTTCAGGAACGTGTTCGTTTTCACGGGGTCACCAATTTGTGCATCGGGGTCACCAATTTAGTGGGCGAGCGGGTATCTTGATTTAAAGACGTGTCAGGATGATCTGTGTTTATTTGATAATTTGTCCTATTTATATTTACATTCACTTTGGTACAAGTAGTGCTTAGCCTAAGATATACATATTATTCATAACCAGTAAGTAACCACCACATTCGTCAGATGTCGCTCGATGCGCCGCGCATGCGCGGAGCGCGCATAATTCAACGTCGCCCGGCGCGCGCCTCGCTCGCTAGACTATAAGTAGAGGCGGGCGCGCCGCGCGCGTCCTTTGCTAGGGCTGCCGGCGTTGCGTGAAGATCTCTGCGTGTCATCGAGTCGTGTGTCGCCGTGTCGCGCCGCGTGGCTTCTACTGCGTCGTGTGTCCACCTCTGCTGCTACGCTGATCTTCACGCATGTCGTCAGCCTTGAGCCCAAACCGTTCTTTTCAGAGCGAACTTCTTGTTTCTTTACGGAGTCACGTTATCACGTACGTCCTTTTCAGGGCGGTCTTCTTCTCCGTTTCTTTAACTGATTTGTCAAACAACGCAGGGCAGGTATCGGTTTATGCAGGTGGTACGGTACTGAAGGTAAAGGTATGTGTTGGTTCTGGTACTGAAGGTAAAGGTATGCGTTGGTTCTGGTACTGGAGGTAAAGGTATGGTAAGTGACTGGCTTGCGTCACTACAATGCACATAGTATTTGATTGATTTTAACGGTACAAAGAATTCCGAGTTTTTCCCTATGACTGGTAGAATCACCCACAGGCAGGGCTTGAAATATCGGTATTTTTGGGAACGGATACTATGAGGCCTTCGTGTGATATCGGTGCCAAAGTATTAGGTATCTACATGTACTATTAGTTCCGGTACGATACTGTACCAGTACCCAAATCGGCACCAAACAAATATATCCGTAAGTTAGACTGAGAAAACAGATAATATAGTAGCTAATAAAAAAGGATACTTACATAATAGGCATTAGAAAAATAGCTTCAAGGTTGCCAACCTACGAGATTCCTCTTACAAATATGAGATTTGCGGTTCGCGCCGGGTGCCTAAATTTAGTACCGGTACTTGTTTTGTGGAATGCCGGTACCCAGGAAGGTACTGAAATGGCAAGAACCGCTAAGCACCGATACAGAACCTGTAGTTTTAGTACCGGTTCCAAGCCCTGCACACTAGTATGGCCAGATTATAAACAAGTGGAGTGGTAAATATTATGTAAGTGGAATTAAGTAGTAGGTGTGCATATTACCATGTAGACACGAATACAAAAACATCACGTGATTTAAATCGAGTCGGCGCGCTCGGCCCGCTGACCGGCTAGACTCGACAGAATTCTAGTATTTAAATATTGTCCTTGAGCTTTCGACGGCCGGAAGTTTTGTAGACATTATTGTACAACCGAGCAGTGTGATCTGATCGAGGAGCAGTGGTGGCTCAGTGGCAACGACCGCAACTTACGAGTGGTTCGAACCCAGGCGCTTTACCTACTTTTATTTATAAATAATTTCATGACCACTGCTCTCAAAACGGTGAAGGAAAACATCGTGAGGAAACCGGCCCTCCTAGAGCCAAAAATTTGAAGATATGTGTCATCTACCAACCCGCACTGGGCCCGCGTAGTAGATTACAGCCCACTCCCTTTCGAAGACTTGTGTCACATCAGTGGGAACATTATAGGCTGATTACTTATGTGTAGACTGATCAATATCGGGATAAGAGTATCGATCTGTGTGCAAGAAGAGAAAGTCTTCTCCTATATCGACACTACGGTTAGTGGTACTAGGTACTATTACTATGCATTTAAGAAAAGCTCTTGCAACGGTCAAAATAGCGGGCATTTATGAAGCCGAGAGCCGCTTAAGTTCCTCGACCATTATTGTGTTTTTTTTTGCACTGGAGTATACCTGGGAACCTTCTGGTTACGGAGATATTGGAGGTCTTTTTTTTCCACAAATACCCCACAAGCACAACTCCTATGCCGTGTTGCATATACCTATTTTCAGTCAGTCATATCAAAATAGTAATAAGCCGACTATTTGAGACACACCGAACGTTTATTGTCGTCGTATACCTCCATATCGTTTTAAAGAGAGTTGTCCAAAATTACATAGCCAAAGAAATAGCAGTTTTGCGGAGTGCTCATCAACAACTTTTTAATGATTGAACCATAATTATGATCAACATTGATGAATTAATACGTTTTTTTTATGATGAACAGCTATCGATTTCACAAATATGACGACAACATTGATTCACGTGCAAAACTTGTCCTCATAAATTAATATCGTAATATTTGAAAGTTTGTTTTGAATATTTTGAATGCAACAGCATTGCAGGACTTTTTGGGTCAACCATTTTGTGCTACAGCCAATCGGAACGCGTAGAAGTATTGTGACGCAGTCACGATCATCCAATGAGAGACGTTTTTGCCCTCCCGCGGGCGCATACGACTTTTTATGAGCCATTGGGGCAACGTTCTTTTGTCAGTATGCATTTGTTTTATCTGTATAATGAGGTCTGTTCACAGTTATTTTACTTCTGACAGCGGCAACCTTATTGCAACGACAATAAAGATCAGCGATTTTGACGGACTTATCAGTGGCAGCAACCCAACACCAACCTTATTAAAATGAGAATAAAGATCACTGTGACGTTGACAGTGATGCAAAATCAGAGATAAAATAACTGTAAATGCTGCATCGAGAAATAACGTGTCTTCTGACGCAATCTGCCGATCGATTCTGTAAAAATCTCACCGTGAAAAGTTAGGTGAATTGACCTTAGAGTGAGCTGTCAATAGTGTCAATCCCTAGCATAGTTGGAATGACCGCTCACTCCACGCTCACTTCACCTAAGTTTTCACGGTGAGATGGTTACAGAATCGCACTGTTGAACCAAAAAGAAGTATTTTACCTTTAAACTCCACGGACACTCTGTCCGTGGAGTTTCTTGCCCGTTCTTCTCCATAGGAATCTACTACGCTTTGCAATGGGACTGACAAACTCCTTTGACAACTCAAAAGTGCCTGTAAATGGTTTAATTTAAATAATTGCTTTCAGTTTGCGAGTTTGATTTTACCATAAGTAGCCTATAATGTCCCCACTGCTATATCACAGGCCTCCTCTCTTTGAAAGGGAGTGGGATGATATACACTACACGATCAATCGGAATCGGTTTCATTTTGACAGTTCAACAACATTCATTGCGTTATTTACGTGTTGAGCAGGCAAATTTTTCGAACTTATGAAGCAATGGATTAGCAATTTGCTTCAAAATGATTTAGATTCCGATTGATCGTGTGTTACGCAATTAGGGTGCGGGTTGGTAGATGCCACATGTCTTAGAATTTTTGGTTCATGTCACATATTCTCACGGTGTTTTCCTTGAGAGCAGTGGTGATGAAATTACTTACACAAAGTAAAGTGCCTCCCTGTGTTGGTTACTATAATGTACAACTCGTAAGTCAGGGTCAATACCACTCAGCGGCGGCGACCTCTCGCGTCCGGCCCTGGTTCAAGCCATGGTCCGGGGCGAGAGGGAGTTGGAGGCAGTCACCTCCTTCTGCGAAGCAGTCATGCTAGCGAAGGAGGTGGCGGGGTGGGCGAGGGAACGCACCTTGCGCACCTCACGCCTCAGCCGCCGCGGGAGACGCTCCGGGCGTCGGGAGCCGCGTTACGACTCCCGGCCACCGTAGGCGCGGGCCTGCGGGCGGAGAGTAATGGGTAGCTCTCCGTCCGATCAGGACTAGGCCCGTGCCGGACGGCGTGTACGTGTTCCACGCGCGCCTCAAAGAGATGTCAGCAAGATTGACGGGGCCCGATAGAGCCGAAGCCTGCCAGGGTAGCGGGATCATCCGAAAGGGTTACCGCTGCCCTGGAACATAAAGGGCTAAGGAAGGAACACGGGTGGGTTTTAGTCAGTAAGAGTCTGACACTCCCTTCTGCTCCACCAAGAGCGGGAGGAGTCGCATGATGACTTCCCATCCTCAAAAAAAAAAAAAAAAGGGTCAATACCACTGGGCCACTATTAACTCAGTTTCGAGTTTGCTCCTTGTAAATAAAACAGGTTCATTATTCGATAAAACAATGTATTAACACTCATTTCTTCTTCTTTTTCTTGTTAGTCTTAAACTTAAGTTTCTGCTTGATCTTCTCCTTGCGTATTCTTTCCTTCACGATCTGCTGTTTGTTCTTGAATTCCTTAGACTTCGCCTCTGTTGATTTCTTGGCGACGCGCTCGTTGTGTTTCACCCAGTGTGGACGGAACTCTGAGGCTGTGGGGAAAAAGGAATAATAACACTTGTAATTGACATGTTTTTCACAAACAGTAGAGACAAGCGCTTTCTTGGTAAGCAGGTGAAGCGCTTGGACCCATAGAGTAAATTTTTACCGCGCAACTTAATTTCTGGAATGTTTTTTCTACAAGGTAAGCATAAGTTAGATAGATAGATGTAAAAGTAAGCGCTCTCATAAATATCATAGCTTGGAAGAAAGCTTCGGGTCAATGAGTTCATTGACCCCGAAACTTGAAAGCTTTTACGCAAGCATAAATGGATATTAATAATTTAATTTTTAAAAATCAATATCAATTTTAGTTTTGTATTTTTCTTCGTAATATTGGTTATACTGACCTGAATAGTTTTTTTTTAATATATAAAAAACCGGTCAAGTGCGTGTCAGGCCACGCGCAGTGTAGGGTTCCGTAGTTTTTATAACAGCCAAGTGCGGGTCGTATTCGCTGACTGATAGTTTCGTCCCATGCTCTAACTAAAAGCCAAACATGACTACCTACCTAATTTGACTTCCTATACAAATCCTCACCTGGATCCGACAATTTTGCACGGAATGTTATAATTTTTTTTTTTTTTTTTTTTAGATTTGGTTAAGATTTGTCATAGCGCCGGTGTAGCAACTGTTTTTTTTTTATAAAACTTATTTAAGAATGAAACAATAGCGCGATATAACTGACGCTTAGCGCCATCTATCGACATTTCTATGGAGTTGTTCGAAATTTTTGAATCTAATACAATAGGTCGACTATTACTCGTAAACTTGTAAAGCCCACTTAAGTGTGATAGTTTTCCTTTAAACTTCGTTATATATAGGTACTACTGCCGTGACATTTGAATTTCTAACTACAACCGTTTAGTTGGTAAAGGGGGAGACACATAGCTTGATAAGTCACGAACGGTTTACTTAAGGCGGTACCCCGAGCTAAGTGGCGCCCTCATTGAATAAAAAATCGTAGCATAGCATAGAAAACAAAAATAAAAAAATTGATTCTAGGAGTTTGTTACAAAGAGGATAAAGTATTTTTACGTTGTTAAAACAGGACTCAAAATGTTTTGTATCCAAAGTAGATAGCAAAACTGTCAAAAATGGCCGCTTTTGGTACTTACGTATATGGGAAGGACGACAAAAAAATTATCATCCCCACTTTAGATGTAGGGGAGGTACCCTAAATAATTGTTTTTTATCAAAATTTTATTTTACCAGTTTTTCGACGTCATTAACGTGTTTACTCATGCCAAATTACAACTTTTTAGTACCAATAGTTTTTGAGCTAAACCGCGGACAGACAGACGACATGGCGAAACTATAAGGGTGTTGACTACGTAACCCTAAAAACGAACTAGGTAATTTACCCAGTTAAATAACTTACCAGATTTCTTCCTGTTATTATCGTGCGCATGTTCATCGTCGGAGCCCGCGTCGGCCGCGTTACGTTTCCGCCACTCGTCGTAGCGGCCGCTGCGGTACGACGCCGGCACGCGCCCGCCGCTCTCCGTACGAATCATTTTACGACCGCCGTCCTGAGGAAACAAAACTTTATAATTTAATTGTTGTCATAACTATAATTTTTAGAGAGTTTAGGCGAAAGGAGTAGTCTCAATTATGATTCATGACTAAGACTGTTCCAGCCGCGATTCTCAAGAAATGTATTGAGGATATTGCGGTCGCAGATTTCCAATAAAAGTGGAAGCAGTACGTAGGATTAAGTCTGTAAAAGCTCAACATATAAACACACTCGAAAATGGAAAAATAGTCTTTTTTTTTATTGACAATTGGCTCACTCTTGACCTCAATCCAGCCTAGAGGCAGAGATGAGATCTACGGTGGAACGAGCTTGCCCAGAAGAAGCCTATTCACTATCTATTCATATCTTACCAAAGAATATAAGTACATAAGTTTTGGGAAGAAAATAAGTGTTGCAGTTTACTTAGAGATAAGAAAGGTAACCTGGGGTCTGCGTAAGTCGCGTAATAACTACAATTAATTATATTCCACTTTATCTTTATAAGCTCTAAGGGCTGATTTTTCATTTTCAATACTCAAATGACTTTTATTCGTGGAATAAAATTGACGTCTGACAGTTTTTGTATGGAAGAACTGTCAAAATTTTTAAATGATTCTCCATAACATTATCTGGCGTTGGAAAAATCAGCCCTAAGTACTTAAACAAAAATACTTTTTTTTTTCAAATAGCTTTTTATCGTCTGTTTTATGACCATAGAGTCTACTAATTGTTTGACATACGGGATCAACATGCACCATCTTCTTCCGCTTCCGGTCCCAGCGCTGCATCGCTTTATTTACGCGCGCACCGTCGCCGGTGTCTGCGTTCAACTCCAATTGAGCTTGCTCTGCACTCACCGCGAAGTTAACTGCCATACTGGAAACAACATGATATTGTTAAATCGTAGTTTCAAAACAAGTTTTAAAATTATAATTAAAATAAGAATTATTTTCTTTTGATTCCCAATTTCTTTCAACAAGCAGCGTAACTGTGTTCAGCATGACTGACTATTCACAACCATTCAATAGGCTATCTTGTCGAGAATGACACATTTCGACAACATGATTTGCCTTGCCCGCGACAGCAAACAGCTGTCAGAAAAATAGCGGTCGTCTATAATCAAAATCAAAAGTCATTTATTCAAATTAGGCTGATAATCAGCACTTTTCGAACGTCAAAATTACAAAAGGGACTGTCTTTTGTAATTTTGACGTTCGAAAAGTGCCAAAAACGCCCTTCACCACTTCCTAGTGCTATCGCTGGGAAGAAGAAGTGGCGCAACAAACTCCCCAGCAGCACAGCTGCCTGTTCAGTTAGAATATAGTTGCATGTATACAATACTAGGAATCTATGTTCAGTAATTAACATTACAAGAAACTTAAATTATTTGCCATATGTCAGCTAGCCACGCCAATATACCATAAAGGCTGATTTTTCAATCATCTGATAACTTTATTCGAGGGATAATTTTGAAATGTTGACAGCTATTTCATACAAAAACTGTCAAACGTTAATTTTATTCCTCGAATAAAAGTTAGCTGGCGATGGAAAAACTATCCCTTAAAGTGATAAAACTTTCGGGTTTGGAATTGTGAACAGAGTTTAGACGACTCCTTGGATAACATTGAGTGATGTTCGGTTCGGCACGAAAGCGCATGGAATGTTTGTGAATAACTAAGTATGTCTGAGGCTGAGATAGATAAGCGAACTTTCACTTTACTCAAGCTAATTACAGTAGTGGTTTATACGAAAATGAACCTTATTCGTATTGAGAAAATGTGCATACAAACGATGAATTCGTTTGAAACGCTTGACCAGTCGCCTATAGGAATATGCATTTTAACTTCATAATAATAAGGTGCATTTTCGGCTCTTTCGACGCGGACAAATGTTCGTCTACCTTTAGCAACACGGTGGTCGTAAGCTTTTAAAATATAAAGAATAAAAAAACCGGCCAAGTGCGAGTCGGACTCGCGCACGAAGGGTTCCTTACCATTATCTATAAAAATCAATCATGAGTTGATTGAATGAAAGGTAAATTGCGGTTTACGATTATTTAAAAAAAACTACTTACTACAGTAAGGCCATTTTAATAGGTAACATTTGACAATTCATCAAATTTCAACAACGTAACCTTGTAACGGCGGGCATAAAATAATATATTTTTTCTTTTTGTTAGATCTGCACAATTGCTTAACTTTTTTCAATTACGATTACATATTTATTGTAATAATGACCGATACGAGTAATTTTACGATTTGCTTTCACTAATAAACCATTCTAAACATAATAAACATTTTCTGATCTAAAGAACTGAACGTCGTTACAATGTTGCGTCAGTTAACCCTTTTACTTTTTAAACACTAGGGATGTTACTCTAAAAATCGAATGCGGATAAGTTGAATCGAATGCACTGATTACTTGTGAAGAAATATCACCATAAATTAATGACCACGTTGTGATTATAATAAAACATAATTGTAATGGCGTGAAGGTGATAATGCCAGTAAAAGACGATATTGTTATCCACGAAAACAGTTTTATTGCAGCTCACAGTCCGTATTCACACAACAACGATTGGTCTTTACAGTTACAGTTAGATTTTGGCGGGAGCGAACGAGAGCCGTGGACGGTGCGAAAACGTTACGTGCGCTTGTCGGAGCGGGCGCGCGACTGAGTCGGAGCGCGGGAGCGACGCCGCGAGTGGCGCGTGGGCAGCGCGCATGCGCGGCGCTCGGCCGTTGTACAGCTAGCCTTGCGCTCGTGCGCCGTACTGTGTTGAACCCGAAAATGCGTGTTATAGTCTCCCCCTCTAACCCTAACGAACGTCCTCGCGTTTGGGTTAGCTTCTACGAGGCCTCCCCCTCTTACGTTTCTCCTGTACTGGAGCTTGGATGCGACCAACGAAAGGAGTCAATACAGAGGCATGGTACTTACCCAGCACCGTACCGTCGCTGAGGCGCTCTAGGGTGTACGTCGTGGGACTGACCACAGCTCGGATCTTGTATGGCCCGTCACGGCGAGGGATAAACTTTGACGTCTGCCCTCTGCCGGTGTCATTAGCCCCTTGGGTTTTCAACAGCACCAGATTACCAACCTTGTACTCTGGAGCTGGTCGACGATGTTCATCGGTGTACTTCTTATGTGCCGCCTGGGCACTCTCATAGACGTCACGAGCGTCTACAAGTACCGATGAAATCTTCTTAAGGAAATTAGTGATGTCACCTACATGATTATCGTTCTCGATTATGGTGCGCATCTCTGACATGACATCTGCTGGCGCGCGCATGTCTCGCGCGAAGTTCAAATAAGCGGGTGAGTAACCAGTTCCTGACGTGACTGCAGAGTTCATGGCGAAGCGGATTGCTGATAAGTGGATATCCCAAGTATCATGGTCTTTACCTACCAGAATCGCCAGCTGCGGCTTGAGGGGCCGGTTCTTACGCTCCACCGGGTTTGCTTCGGGGTGGTAAAATGAGGTAAGTGATTGTGTAATCCCCATCGCGTGGCAGGTCTGCTGCATTACCTCGCTTATAAATTGGACACCGTTGTCACTAACAAGGCGCCTGGGGACTCCGAACCGTAAGTATACCTCTGATACAAGTACCTTTGCGCATTCCTCACTGGTAGCTGAAGTAAGGGCGAACAGCTCCACCCAGCGTGTGCAGGTGTCCTCGACTATCAGGATCCATTTGTGTCCTTTCGCTGTTTCAGGTAGAGGGCCGAACAGATCCACGGCTAATACCTCGAACCGGCGTGTAGAAGCGGGCGTCTGCAACAGCCCAGACGGTTTCCTAGTGTCTGCCTTGTAACGCTGGCAAGGTACACAATTTTTAACGTACTGCGTAACGTAGGAACGCATTCCCGGCCAGTAGTAATTACCGACCAAGCGTTGCAGCGTACGTTCCGCGCCCATGTGACCAGCGGTGGGTGCATCATGGTATTCGGCCAGTACTTTGGCGCGTTCCTGTTCTGGGACTACCAAACTGGCGTCGTCATGCTCCTCGTTCTCAGGGCAATATCTGTACAACACACCTTCGGCGAGCACATACCCTTTGTTTGACCATACCCTCCCCCTAGAGGGTTCGTCGGATTCCAGGGCCTCGACGATCTTGCTTACCTCTGGGTCCTTTATTTGGTTCTCGCGCAGGTCCTTCAGACTGCGAGAGGGCACGTCGACCACAGCGCAGCACAGGTCACAATCGGCGTCTTCGGCGCATGCCGGACGCGACAGAGTGTCGGCTATAACGTTGGCCTTGCCTGGTGTGTATTCTATTTTCAGGTTATACTCCTGAAGGGTCAGGGCCCACCTTGCTAGGCGACCACTCGGAGACTTCATACTCATAAGCCACCTAAGCGGCTGATGGTCTGACTTGATCACGACTTCAGCGCCATCTATGTACCCCCTGAACTTGGAGACTGCCCAGACGACGGCTAGAGCCTCCCTCTCCGTCGTGCTGTAATTCTTTTCAGCGGTGGTTAAGAGTCGACTGGCGTATTCTATTGGCCGCTCGTCGGTCCCCTCCCCCTGGAGGAGAACCGCCCCGAGAGCATACCCACTGCTATCGGTTCTGAGGACGAAGGGTAACGTCGCATCAGCCTGACGCAGGATCGGCGCCGATACTAGCAGTTGCTTAATCTTTTCGAAAGCTGCCTGCTGCTCCGGGCCCCACTTCCATGTACTTACCTTCTTTAGCAGCGTTGTCAACGGGTTGGCGACCTCTGCGTAGTCAGGGACAAAGCGCCTGAACCAGCTGGAGGTTTGCAGGAAACATTTTAAATGTTTTATGTTCCGAGGCGTCGGCATGTCCGCGATTGCCGCGGTCTTTCCTGGATCGACGTGAATACCACCTGGTAAGATAATGTGCCCTAAGAACTTTACCGATTCCCTCGCGAAGTGACTCTTCTCGCGGTTTACTCGCAGGTTGAACAAGGCGAGTCGATCGAACACGAGGGTGAGGTCGGCGAGGTGCTTCTCGAAGGTTACATCGGACATTATCAACAAGTCGTCTAAATATGCTAGAAGAGTAGTACCTGGCAAGTTCGACTTGAATCTGTCAATCAACCTCTGGAACGTAGCTCCTGAGTTGCGCAAACCCATTGGCATGCGTTTGAATCTATAAGTGCCGAGCGGTGTTGTGAATGCTGTCTTATCCCTATCGTTAGGGTCGACGTTCACTTGAAAGTAGCCAGCTCGGAGATCAAGGGTAGTCATGTATTTAGCGGTTTTTGCGTCGTGAAGAATGTCCTCAATCCTTGGGAGAGGGTACCGGTCAGGCTCGGTGACAGCGTTGAGCTTGCGGTAGTCAACACACAGTCTGAAGCCGCCATCCTTCTTCTTGACAAGGATGACGTTCGATGCCCATGGTGACTCGCATTCCTCAATGACGTCAGAGTCGACCAGTTTGTGCAGCTCCTTCTCGAGTGCCTCTCTCTTAGGCGGCGACAATCTAAAGGGAGGAGAAGCCAAAGGTTCCTGTGTCTCGCTTACCTTTATCTTATGGACAGCGAAGTCTGTAGGAGGTCCCGCCGTAGCGAACTGACCGACTCTGTCTCGTAAGAACTCGTTGAGTGCGGCCCTGTGCTCCGGTGGCAAGCTCATACCTTCATCTTGGCGCAGTGATACATTGCAGACCTCTGCTTGCGTCACGGCCGCGCTGTTCAATACATAAGATTGCAAAAACGGGAACCGGTCTCCTGGACTATCTGCAAAATGCCATGACTCCTGGGCTATGTCTAGAACAATAGCCGCGTTAGCAATAAAATCACGACCTAAAAGTGTTCTGGTGTCATCACCAGGAAATACCATAAACTCGGTGTCGACTCTTCGACTATTTAGGGTGACGGGTACCACAGCGATCTTTACCATTTTCTTATGACACGAGCCATCGGCGAGCCCGATATAACGCTCCGTTTCTATAAATTGGACGCCGTTATTCACTAACAATGAATACAACAATGGGCTAGCAACACTGTGCGTAGCCCCTGTATCGACTATCGCTACCCCTTCCTTACCTACTACGCCTATTGTTATTACAGGATGTGACGTCGTAGTCGCGAAGAAGTCACCTTTTACGACATTAAAGTCGGACGGTTTGGTGGGCGCGGGTTTAATCGAACAAGTTTCACACTTTGACTTGACCACCCCTGGTTGGCCGCATCCATAACAACGTATCGGGTTAACATCCTTATCGCTAGTACCTACTTTATTAGCTTTATTGTCACTGTCGACTTTATTAGCCTTACGACATTCGTTAGCCGCGTGACCGAACGCTTTACAAAACGAACATCTAATGCGATTACGTTTCGAGTTCTCATTAGAGTTAGAGGTGAGTTTGGAACCGGTGGTTGCGCTCGGACTCGTAGTACCGCGGTCGGGAGCGGTAGGTACATTCGGGTTATTCGCGGAAACGATCGAGTTTTTTAATTCCGTTATCGAATCTTCCACGAGTCTCGCTCTCTCTAACAAATTATCAATATCGCTAATGGTGTCTCGCGACAAACGTTTCCGTATTCGACGATGTAGTAAGCCGTACACAATATCCACTATCATCACACTTGGCACAACATAGGGTAATTGAACTAATAATGATCGTACCTTCGATATAAAAACTTCAGCGCGTTCACACTCACTCTGTTCGCGCGTAAATACCTCGCGCAGTATCCTGTACGCGGGCTTTTGCACGCCGTAGGCAGCGCGCAGGCGCGCGAGCGCGTCCGGCCACGAGCCGACGCAGGCCCGCGCGCCGCGCCACCATACCGCCGCGTCGCCGCTCAGCAACATGGAGAGGCCGCGTAGCGCGTGCTCGTCGGTCACGTCGGCGCACTCCTTGTAAACTTCCACCGCATCGATGAACACCTCCAGTACCTCGGTGTCGCCTGACTGCCCGTCAAACCTCGCGGTGCACTTTGAAAAGTTACCGCCGGAGGTCGCGGGCGCGTTCGCCGTGGGCGATGCCGCCGGTGTCGATGCGACTGGATTCCACTGGTTGCCTTGATTTAGAGACCGTAGGGTTTCCACTAGCGTGCGGTTGGTCTCCGCTTGCATCCTGGCGAACGACTCCATCATGGTGGACAGTAGCCGTTCGGTATTGAGCGCGGCGGCGGGTGCGCCGGTGTGGGCCCCGCCGAGCGTATGGTCGAGGGCGGCGCCCCCCTGGGCGCGCAGCTCCTCGGCTGCGTCGGTTGAGTCGCGTGCATGGGTGATAGCACTGGTAGCGGCGGCGGCGCCGGCATAGGCGCGCGTCTCCACCACTGAGTCACAGTCCGCGTCGGAGTAACCGTCGCTTCCTTGTTCCTCCGCCTTGCGGTCGATTGCTGCTCGGGTTGCCCGCGTCGTTCGTGGCATGATAATAATGTCTCTGTAGTCACTGATTGTTATTTAACCACACTTCACTGGGTTCGTTTTGCCGCTGTTAAAACTTTAACATGGCCCCACGTTGGGCGCCACTGTAATGGCGTGAAGGTGATAATGCCAGTAAAAGACGATATTGTTATCCACGAAAACAGTTTTATTGCAGCTCACAGTCCGTATTCACACAACAACGATTGGTCTTTACAGTTACAGTTAGATTTTGGCGGGAGCGAACGAGAGCCGTGGACGGTGCGAAAACGTTACGTGCGCTTGTCGGAGCGGGCGCGCGACTGAGTCGGAGCGCGGGAGCGACGCCGCGAGTGGCGCGTGGGCAGCGCGCATGCGCGGCGCTCGGCCGTTGTACAGCTAGCCTTGCGCTCGTGCGCCGTACTGTGTTGAACCCGAAAATGCGTGTTATATAATTATATTTATTATTCTTTTAACTATAAAAATACAAAAAATAACTAAATAGAAAAATCATTGCAGTTAGGTACAATTTAGGTGGGATGTTGCTGGCAACACCAGTGCCTGTCGATGACGCCATGTCATGTCGCCATTATATGACGCAGTCTTTTGTCGTTGTGCGAAGTGACTGCGTTTTTGGTGTGCTCTCTGTTATATTCTTCTGACCCGGCTTTTTTATTGGACTGATCTTACTGACTATGTTTACCTGGCTATAAATTGGACTCCGATTGCTTAAGGTGGACGCTCCAAGGTAGCCCGCGAAATTCAAATTTTCTTATGTTTTTTGCAATTTGTTGGTCAGTACTAAAAATAATAATCGGACAGGGATTCGCCTGATGATTTTTAAAATTCACATATGTTTCAAGTCCGTATCGATTCATTCACTTTAATCGATGTTTTTAAGCAGGTCACCTCACTATGAAGATAAAACTGACAGACGTCAAATGTTACCTATTAAAATGGCCATACTTTAGATCTCGTTCAAACCAATTTTCTGTGGAAGTTTACATGGTAATGTACAGACGCCAGCACATCAAACTACTACAATCTGTCAGATTTCTTTAATTGATTTTCAACTTTATCGCTAAAGCATTAAGGTTCAAGGTTGATTGGGAAAATTTGAGTTTCGGGTAGCTTGACCTGCTGGCGTCTGTACATCATATATTTTTTTTAGTTTTATCATATTCTTCTTCTTATTTTAGAAGTTACAGGGGTGGGGGGACAGATTTTACCACTTTGGAAGTGTCTCTCGCGCAATCTATTCAGTTTAGAAAAAAATGATATTAGAAACCTCAATATCATTTTTGAAGACCTATCCATAGATAACCCACACGTACGGGTTTGATGAAAAAAAATGTTGAGTTTCAGTTCTAAGTATGGGGAACCCCCAAAATGTATTGTTTTTTTTTTCTACTTTTGTGTGAAAATCTTAATGCGGTTCACAGAATACATCTACATACCAAGTTTCAACAGTATAGCTCTTATAGTTTCGGAAAAAAGTGGCTGTGACATACGGACGGGCATACGGACGGACAGACAGACAGACAGACATGACGAATCCATAAGGGTTCCGTTTTCTGCCATTTGGCTACGGAACCCTAAAAACGTGTGCGGTCGGAGGGACCCCGTCAGGAACGAAGTTTCTGACGCGATACTCGCACACACTCACACTCGTACATAATACAAAGAGACACAGAGAGAGTGGCAGTGGCTGGGAGCGGCCATAACGCCGAGTTGACCCGAGTGAACGAGTTGACTGGTAGAAATCTTCACGTAAGGAAAAATTGTTACGAGACGATTTCTATCAGTCAACTCCTACCGCAAGTCGCGTTAAGGTGGATGCTCCAATGTCATCAACACAACTCTCTAAGATCAAGTAATCCTACTGAATGACTACTATTTCATGAAATCTTGACATTTTAGGATTATGCTAACTTAACAAGTTGTATTACTGATTCTAATGATTATAATTCTGTAAATACATACCGTATTTGTTACGGCTGCGAATAAAATTTTAATCAACGTACAATTTATTACTGACCAGCAAATTGCAAAAAACATAAGAAAATTTGAATTTCGCGGGCTACCTTGGAGCATCCACTTTAAGGAACTTTATACCAAAATTTTGTTATTCTGACTATCTCCACTTACCCCATTTCAGTATGCTGATCACTAGCGAAGTGTGAGATGTAGTTCTCATCGCGAACGATTTCTTTCTTCTTTTTCTTTGGCGGCTCGTTGGGAGGCCTGTTCGGTTTTATGTTGCTAGTATCTTCTAGTACAATGCCTTCGGCCTAGAAATGAAGGTTTGAAAATGAAGTAATGTGGATATAATCATCTGCTTAGCCTTTTCTCAACTATGTTAGGTTCGGTTTCCAGTCTAACCAGATACAGCTGAATACCAGTATTTTACATGGAGCGACTGCCTATTTGACCTCCACAACCTAGTAACTGGGTAATACCGTAATCTGATACCCTTGGTAAGACTGGTTGTCAAACTTTGGGGCTTCTGACGACTGTCAAAGATCCACGAATGACAGCCAGGAACAACGGCTTAGCGTGCTTTTTTAAGGCACGGAGGGTCTTGGTATGTGAAGATGGTCACCAACACACGGACCAACCGCGGCAAGCGTAGCTTAATCTGATCGATCAACCCGAAAATGAAGTAATGTGAATAATTAATTTTAATTAAAATTTCGCCGACAGGCATTTTTAAAAAGAAGTTGTCTTTGGACTCATTACTTTTTAAATGCTAATGCATATTCCTGTCATTTTGTTGTTAACGTTTTGTCTGTTTTTAACAGACCAAGTCGTTCTTGAAGAGATAAATAAATAAATAAATATCCCTGGACATTTCACACAGCGCCATCTAGTCCCAAGCTAAGCAACCTAGATCACGCTAGAGAGCTTACAAACTGTGTGTGTGTGTGTATAATAAAATAAAACAATAATCTACATAAAACAGGGAAGTATTGGAACTAAAAGCAGACACACAATTTTCTACATTAAGCATATTCTTACCGCCAGTTTCTTAATGTCCCGAACTTTCTGAACCGTCTTCCCATGCGCTTGCTTCTTTCTCTTCATAGCTAAATACATAGGCGAATCGTTCTTAGCGGACAGCTCTAGAATCGTCTGGAACAAAAGAAGAATTGTATTAAAATATAGTGCTACACATGTCTACTTTAATTTTCCGAAACGAAAAGACGATAATGTTCTCTACTAATACCACGTTAACTTTTTGCCCAGTTTGTTTTAGTGATAGGTTCTAGGAAACGCTGACTTCAGGACATGGTCTCGTTTATGACTGATTGACCGGAGAAGAAAACATTGAAAGAGATGTGGGTAAACTATGAAGGAGGCCAGCCAGAGACTAAGCGCAGTACAGTTTAAATAAAAGAGAATGGTTAAGCCTAGTCATGAAAGATACCAAATGTGTAGACACATCTTTTCTGCCGATTTGTACGAGACGATGACAGTACTTAGTATCTATACTAATCTTCGATCAATAATAGTACTAGATTAAGAATCAGGAACAAAAATCAGTCGCTCAAGTGGCCACGTTTGCACACACGTAAACATCTACATTTCTTAGAAAAAAGTTTAATAATATTAACAACTTCAGTTTATTATAAACCTTAATGCTCAAACATAAAGTTTAATTACCATTGCAAAATATATTTAAAATGTCGCTTGAAAATGAAATCATTCTATTTTTAATTTTTCAGTCATTTATTCTAAAATGAAACTTAAAGTCTAAGTAATAAGGTCTCATTTTTCGGGCCGTTTTTGAAGCGCTTATCGGGAATCTAGTACTATTATTGATCGAAGATACTAATAATAAAGTTGTATGTTTGAGCGCGCTAATCTCTGGAACTACACGTCGGATATGAAAAATTATTTTTACATTTAGTAGTCCAATTTTTGAGGAAGGCAATAGGCTATTTCACATCACGCTACGAAAGCAACACAAGCAAAAAGAAAGAAAAACAGAAAGAATTCTAGGCGAAAACTAAATAACAGCGCGGGCGGGCGATGCGATGCGATGGGGTGGGACCGTACAAGAAATTTTACGCGGACGAAGTCGCAGGCAGAAACTAGTAATTCATAAAAATGCTTACTCCTTTAGGCGTATAGTTCTTAATCTTCTCAATCATATCAACAGCAGCGCTATCATTCTCGTCCACTAAGAACGGGTGCGTGAGCACGGGGAACGTCGTGGACTTGGCGCGCTTGTTAGCTTCGGCTGAGGCGGGCTCGCGCCATTTTATGTATTGTTGCCAGCCACGACCACATACACGGGCTGCGTCTTCCTGTGAATAAAGGAATTAAATAGTGTTAGTAACTGTGAGAAACGGAGTCGAATTTTTATCTTCTATCATATGGGGACGAACTTCGCAGTAAAAAATTATATAAAAAGCCAGTCAGCGATGTGGAGCGATACTTTAATCAACACTGGAGGAGGCTATTTTATTTAATGCACATACACTTCTGGGGCTGCAGTCTCGACATTCATAGCGATCGCTTTACGACCGAATTCGGTCGCAAAGTCCTGTCACTCCATACATTAAACCTGTCAATCCGGGACTTTGCGACCGATTTGGGTCGTAAAGCGATCGCTATGAATGTCGAGAGAGCAGCCCCAGGTAAGTAAAGAAGAAATCTTCAAAGTCGGGTTTATAACCTCAGAATTTGGTGTTATCATTTTTCTCCCACGCCCCGACATCCTGCAGTGCGATTCTGTAACTATCTCACCGTGAATACTTAGGTGAAGTGAGCGTGGAGTGAGCTGTCATTCCAACTAATGCTAGGGATCGACACTATTGACAGCTCACTCTAAGCTCACTTCACCTAACTTTTCACGATGAGATTTTTATAGAATTGATCGGCTGGTGCCTCTAATCCAGTTGTGAGGTAGGTATAACTCCCAACAAGCCCTTTTCTTCATTTTGTGCATAATATCTACTCAGCTCCTAGAAACAGTTGAAAGTGAAACGATTAATAAGTACTTACAATCTCCGAATAATTCTTCTCCCAAGCTCTGACATCCTGGTGCCTCAACTCCAGCGCCGAGGTAGGTATAGCACCCCACACACCACTGGGGCATGCAAGGCCTCTTTCCTTCACATGTGCAGGTGATATCATCTCAGCTCCCAAGAAGAGTTGCAGGTCTAATAGATGGGCGACGTCTTCGGGAGCTATGAGGGAGAACGCACGACCGGCGCGACCGGCACGGGCACTGCGACCTACACGGAAAATTTGGTTAGTTTATCTGCTTAAATATTCAAGTTCTAGCTTAGTTTCGATTTGAACACCTATATCACACAGACTTATAAAATTTTGGCGATAAAATGTGACAACTGGCGCTAAGCAATTTACAAATATTTGATAGCATAGTGAATATTATGTTAATGCTTTATTTAGGAAATCATCTTGATAATTCTAGTAGTTTTTAAATAACTCTAGTAGATACATAGGATAAAAGACCGATATACATAGAGGAAAATGGATATGAAATCAGCAGTTTTTTAAAAGAATATTAATGATGTTATTAGATGTTGTTGCAAAACCCTTTCTTTCAGATCATTGACATAAGGTTTACATTACAATGATTGGCCCGATTATATTTAGAATAATACATAATTTCAGTAAAACTCACCAACTCTATGCACAAAAAGTTTCGGTGTAGCTGGAAAGTTATAATTAATAACTGTATCTAAAGCTGGTAGATCCAACCCTCTGGCGGCGACATCCGTTACTATGAGTACAGAGCACTTCTTGTTCATGAAGCGACCGAGCGCGATCTTACGCGCAGATGCGTCGAGACCCGAGTAGGCGTATGTTGATGATATGCCTGCTTGTTGCAACACCTGGCAAAAAGGAGAAATGTTTATTGACGTAATGGATTACTGATAGTGAACATATTAAATACACAGACACGCGTGAAAAACATAACCCTGTCTTTATTATCGCACAGTCAAGTGATATTTTTTTTTATTTCTGCAAGTAGATCTTTTAAGACACTTTTACACAAAGATTTTTTGGTCATGGGCTCTTTTAATATTAAATGCACCTAACCATGGTACAATATTTTTTATTCCCATGCAATAACAGTGACAAACTTGACTGAAGAGTGCACACAGAACTATTTAGCTGTGTATACTTTTTTCAGTATTATGTAATACTTTAGTCATAATTAAATCTGATCTTTATATGAAAAATAATGTTATCAACATGAAAGTGCACCCAAGTAGTAAATAGCTTACCAAGTTCAAATATTCTACATGATGCTTAGTAGCGGCAAAGACAACAGCTTGCGGAGTTTTCGAAGACAAAATTCTATCTAACAATATCAATAAAGCTGCAGTCTTCAATTCTGCCCTCACTGAGATCCAACCAAGCCACAAAGTTGAAGGCAACTTCCAATCAACATCCAATCTCACAAGTGTAGGGTCTGTTAGACCCGCTCTAGCAAATTCTACAAGCATTTTAGGTAGTGTGGCAGAGAATAGCAGTGTTTGACGGGTGGATGGTAAACGGGCGACAATTTCTCGAAGCTGTTCGCCGAAACCCAGCTCGAACAGGCGGTCGGCTTCGTCAAATACTATTAGTTCTGTAAAAATTAAAAAAAGAAGAGTTAAATACTTATTTGAACACAACAGCAGTGATATTTATTGAGCTCATTTCTGTATTCACATTGAAAACAGAGCTTTGTCACTGACATAGATGGTTATTCAAAATGTTGAATTTCATAATCAAAAGTTAAATTTAAGATGATTACTTGTTTTACTCTGTATGCAAGCACTTAAAAAGTACATTAAACCGTCTTAGTTAACCAAGTATATTAAACCGTCTTACAGTTAGTTGGCCATTTGAATTATGAAGCTATGAAATAAAATGAAACACTTACTGATATTGTCAAGTTTCAAGCTCATTTCAATACAGATGTGCAGGAATCGCCCAGGAGTGGCCACCACAATGTCTGGTGCCGTGCCTGACATCACACTGAACTGCTGTTCTATTGACTCTCCACCGAGGATTGCTGCTGAGGACAAGCCGGTAAACTTTCCCAGTTCTCGGATAAATCTTAATGTCTGGAACAAATAGGTAAAACATAAAGCAAGAAATTATGAATGCTGAGTAATTAAACATTTAAGATTTTTATTGTTAAGTCTGGAATGTTGAGTTAGTCAAAATCAGCCTGTACCAGCTGCTAAAGCCAGGTTGTCTAGATGAAAAGAGGTTCAGTAACAAAACAGTACAGGTATTTTACAAAAAGAAAAGCGCTTTTCAGAAAACTCTGATATAGATTTACTGTTGTGGTTTCATCATGATAGTAATCTTTATACAATACCACAAAAATTAAAAAAAGTCTAAAGAGTATGCCACAATTAACTAGTAGAATGTCATAAGAACTAGCGATTGTTAGAACTAGCATAAGAAAAATACACTTGAAATGACAATTAATATAATAATGTGAAAACCGTTGAGTGTGATACTTGCAAATGGCTTGTAGTAGGCCAATGTTTGACAGGTTAATAAATAAAATTAAAAAAAAATAGTTTAATTAGTATAATACAAATAAATATAGCTTACCTGTAACGCCAACTCCCTTGTGGGTGACAGTACCAAAGCCCTGAAGTTCTTGCCAGGCATAGGTTTACTGTTTGGAGCCAGAAGTTTCTCCAGTATTGGGAGTACGAAACATGCTGTCTTTCCCGACCCTGTACGAGCCATAGCCACTACATCTTTGCCTGTCAATGCTAGCGGGATTGTCTGAAAAAAATCAGAAAATTTGTCAGTCTATCAATTTTACCATTTAGTACAGGTACGGTTCGGTCAGTGGGTCGTCTTAGAGGCGGAGCAATATTTAGACATTTTTCTACTATATCATTCAAGCTCAAAATAAGTATAGGTGTATGTTATGCAAAATTATAAGCATAAATACGTCTTGCTTAGAAACTTTTGAGGTTAGGTTACGAAAAAGCCTTTATTTCGCTTACCTTACGTTGTATAGGCGTAGGTTGTTTATATCCTCGTTTCGTAATACCTTTAAGTATTGGAAAACTCAATCCCATGGCCTGGAATCCACCAGGATTTTTCTTTTTCTTCTTATTACTTTGATTATCATCTTGTGGGTCTTCCTCATCAGGGGCATCAAAACCCGGAAGATGGTCTTCCAGATCTTTAGTTTTCGACATCTTCACTGCTTTTAATTATTATGGATTCGTGTTTCAACACATTATTAATAAAAATCGCAATTCAAACGCACGTGAATAATATCGAGTCAAGCGTGTTATTATTTTGGCATGTTGACATTGTCAAATCATTTGACATTGACAATGACGTTCAATCTTCAATGCTAAACTTGTGCTTGCCATATCAAAAAAATATGATTAAAGTCGAAACACAAACGCAGCGCGTTTCTAGTAGCGGAGATGAAAGCGCACGAGTGAGAAAACATAGCAACAGTCACTGGCGGACTAATGAGACAGGCGCGGTGTAGGGCCCCGAAATCTCGAGAAAAGGCCAAAATATATGCAGTATGTGTTGGGGGCCCCCTAAATGATAAATATTACCTAATGTACGGTGCTACAATTGTCGACCTCGCTTTACATTCTATACATTTACAAACAAAGTAATTCCCATTTCTGTAAAGTAAATGTAACCTATCCAGAGTGCTAAAATTTTCAGAGTTCTTTTCACTCGTTCTAGCATCATATAAATAATGGCATAACGCTAACTTTTCAGGATAAGTCGACAAAGTATTTCCTTATTATTTCTGTATGATTATAGTCAAACGAAAACCTAATCATTTCGCTAATAACTGGCTTAGTCAGCCACTCCGAGGCTCCTGCCCAATCTAGGGGGACCAAACGCCTCTTGCCGGAGGTTCTATGCGGTGGTCGTGCGGTCCATGGCCTTTTACGGGGCACCGGTACGGGCGCGTTCCCTGAGGCGGCGACCAGCCCGCCGGTTGAACGCGTCCCAACGAGTCATGGCTGTCCGGCTGAGGTGGCTGAGGCGGCGAGCCTCCTTGCCGGATTGCCACCATGGGATCTGAAGGCCAAAGGCCTCGCCCAAATATGGGAGTGGGGAGAGGAGACAAAACGCCGGGGCGTAACTTCGCTGCCGCGACAAAGCGCCGTGGCGCAGGTCTTCACTGGACACGGTTGTTTCCGGAGATTCCTGTTCAGGATAAGGCGGGAGGAAACGCCAGGGTGTCACCACTGTGTAGATCGCCCGGAGGACACGTCGTGTCCTCCGGGCGATGGTCTGCCCGGCTTGGGCGGAGCACCGCTGCGTTCTCGTGGCGGCGGCGATCTCTCGCGTCCGGCACTGGTCCAGGCCATGGTACGGAGCGAGAGTGCATGGGAGGCCGTCACCTCCTTCTGCGAAGCAGTAATGCTCGCAGAGGCGGAGCGCGTGAGGGAGAGGAAATCTCTGCGCCCTCACGCCCCTAGTCGCCGCAGGAGACGCCCTGGACGGGAGTCAACCGCCGACTCCCGGCCACCGTAGGCGCGGGCTTGCGGGCGGTGAGCATTGGGCAGCTCGCCGTGCTCGGCAGGTTACATATATGTATGTTTATTTGATATTTGATTACAATACAAAGCAGAACAGCAATTTTATTTCCTCTTCTGTCAATATACCCGAACCTGATACACCTTACCCACTGCATTTACGCAATGTGTGGCATGTTCAAACGCTAGCATCGGCTAGCTCGGCGCCCGGCGCGCGCTCGCTCGCTGCGTCTATACGCTCGATAAATACCTATTATGCGGGGAGTAAGGAAGCGTTTTCATACCTACACACCGCACTACAAAAGGGCACACGTCAAATAACGATTACGTACTCGTTATTATTTGACGTACGGCAAGACCCTAATTTTGTAATATTGTAATCTGAAACAACGCTTTTTTTGGTTTGACGATAGTCAGCGCCAATTTTGACGTATACTCGTGCGTCAAGAGGACGTGAAACCATCCACCCTAAGGTGAGTTGTTGTTTGTGTAGCTGTCAGAGATAAATTAATAACTGTGTGAAAGGACTGCACTTATTACTACTGTACGTACTGTACTGTACAGGTACTGTTGTGTGTTATTGGGGGAAATAAAAGTCACATAAAAAATCATGATTATGTATATTTAAAAAATTAAGATAAACGATAGATGTTATAGTACCTACTTACAATTACCTGTACATGATGATAAATAACGAATTAATTTCGAGGAGAAAGTTATCTTAGTTTCGGACATTTGCAATATTTTCTTAAACAGAATAATTTAATATTGACCGTAAGCGAAAACGTTTATATACAGATATAATTATAATTTTCAACTTGAAACAAATATGAGACTATAATGAATATAATATTTAAAGGTACGTCAATTATAAACTATCTATTTGTCCAATGCGACATTACAATAGTTCACCCACACACAAATATAATGGTAATATGGATTTATTAAGGCTAGATTTTAAGCTGAGAGGCAATTTATACAAAACTATGAGTAGCGTCGTAAAAGGCCAGTTTACATCGAAGGGTCGTCTAGAACGCCTCGCGGAAGAGCTAAGTACATAAAAAGCGCAAAGTAATCTTAATTTATTCTGGAATAAGGCATATTATTGCTTGATTCATTTACAGATCCCATATATTCACGAATAAGTAAGTAGAGACTATGAAATCCCAATCATCGTATAATCGGTGCAATGGGGGAAGACATTATCTGACTCTACCACCGTTGGCTTCTCTCTCTAGTATCTTACTAGTTTGTGCATATTTTCCACACTTTTATGCTTTGCATGTCATGCAAACGCTATGTTTAATATTAGTTAACGGCACAATGATTTCTAACGTTTTATTACTGAAAATCAAAGCAACGACGTAAACTGGCCCTAAGTATACTGTATGTGTCAACTAAAACTTGACACTGTAATCTAGATTATTATCGTATTATACAAGAAATATAAATATAAAATATATGACGTCATAAAATAAAATGCACGGTATACATCTTCGCCTCGACAGACATTTCTTGCCGTTTAATATCAGGCGCATAAAGAGCATTATATCTGTGACTGACTTTCCTATCACTACAGTAGCCTTGGATCAACCGGCACCCCAATTGCTTAATACACTATCAAACACAGTTTGAATCATTTGAAGGATATTGCTAATCCATTGCTTCATATGCTCGAAAAATGTGTCTGCTCAACAACGTAAATAACGCAATGAATGTTGTTGAACTGTCAACATTAAAGCCACTGCAACTGTTAGTCTGTTACGCAATTACCCCGCTGTTTGGAAAAGCCTGGTTCTTGTTTGTCGAGTGTGTTCATATACCTCTTTATAATACAACCCTCTCAACATGTGTTAGATCTTTTACCCGTCAGTCCCAAAAACTTCGGTTAGTAAGGGATCCATTGTATGCTGTATGTCTTTACTTCGTATGTCATTTATATTTGAGGAGAAAATCGGAATATTAGAGTGGACATATTTAAAAATATAAATATCTCGTCATTGCTATAGTTAAAAATTTGGCAACATTCTCACTCCCTTTACAAACCTTTTAGATGTCGAAAGGTCAATGATACGAGGTTAAATATTCTAATCAATGTTTACTCCTTCATTTAATAGTACAATAATATTGGTTCCATTACCTACCTAATGGCAACACTGCCCACAACACAGATTAACAATAACCCCATATATCATACATACATTGATATAATTCATAAAACGTCTATTTTGTTATATTAAAGAACCACCTAATTTATTTTGGTGTCTCTCGAGTCTATCTAGCGTTGGACATTTAACAATAAGATTTTCGATTTCCATATTATTCTAAAAGTATTTAACATCTAAAACAATGCCTTTTTTACACGTTCCTTTGGCATATCGTTCGCATTCATGTCAGTAACAGCAATTTTATTTATCATTCGTTTCGCATTCATGTCTCCCAATGTACATACAGGATAAAACTTAAATTTAATCGGCTAAGAAACCTAAATCTAAACCACTCTTCATGCCTGAACAATCAGTCTTCTCATTGCGAAAATTATCATAATTTCATTTTATTATTTACATATTTTTTTTTTAGAATTTTTTACCATTCTATTTGCACAGTAACCTTTATAATACATGAAAAATATTAATCTGTCAATCTGTTTATCTTTACAAAGCACTATCGGGATCTAAAGTGGACGGGTCAAACATATTCGTGAATGATCGTGACAACGTTTGAGCAAATAAGACTAAGATTCCAAGGTACAGCGTGTGTCAGTGGGTTATGGCACTAAAATTTACAAAATCTACGTGATGTTAGCTACGACAAGTTAATATAGTCGCGAATCTCAAAATTTTCTAAACCAATATGTGGATTGAAGATCGATGTCAACTCTCAAGTTACACTCTGTATAATGAGAAAGTATGAGTTTCAGTGAGAGAGCAATAACACATTCAATTCAAATATTACTAAAGAATCTCTTTGTCTTTTTTAACTAGTCATTTCCTAAAGTGCAGGTGCTCATATTGTAAGCTATAGTAAATAAAGTAAGGAATAAAGTACCCTTCAACGAGAGTTGATGGCAGTACTCAAACATGCAATTGTCTAATTCGCCACATACGAGGTCAGTTCGGAAAATTTCATTGATTCGTTACATTGGACTGGCGTGGCGAAGTGGATATGTGCTGTTAGCCAACGAACCTCAACGAATGACTTCAATAGCTTCGTCGGTTTGGTCCAGGCAGACGAACACCAACGAACGAGATTCAGCATTAATTCCCACACATTCGTCGGCTCATTTAACATACAAGTCCATCAAAGGGTCAACAAGAGACAAAACACTACACGAAAAGCACGACAGAGGATTTAAAGAATAACTGAGTACGCTAACCCTAGGGCGACACTGTCGGGCTTATGTGACCAATACATTCGCCACATACTTCTTCGAAGGCAGACCACGAACTTTTGTCGCAACAACACGACACTTGCGAGTCAACCCAGAATTCAGCTAAGAGTTTCACGACACAACTGAGAAGCAATTCCCGTATTTTTAAGACTGTTCGCATTCTAATCTCTAGTCACAATCTGCCAAAAAAAAAAATCCCTACATTATTGACACGATTGTCGCTGAAATGAGATTGCGACTAGATTTTGAACGTTTTAATTACGGGAATTGGCCTACTGTGCGCCCGTCACTGTGGCCCTAGCATAAAAATGAATGACGTCACATGCTAAGTGCGTACAGAGCTACAGTATACCGTTGGTGTAGTACTGGTAGTTGTCGTACAGCCTGGTGGAGAGCGAGTTGAGCGCGTCGCGCACCAGCTTGTCGACGAGCGCCTGCAGCTGCGGCTCCGTGCGGCCCACGTGGAAGCGCGCGCGGAACGAGCACACCGCGCTGCTGCTGCGCAGGCACGCCAGCTGGCCTCCTAGGGCGGAATAATCAATCGTTAGTTCGTTCTTACCTAATCTCTGTAATCGTCTATGAAGACAATAAAAAATTATGATCGCCAACATTGGTCATTGAGGTCTTTTCTATCAAAAATAGAAAATGGTGGACTTCAGACTCGTCATCTAATGTTTTCATAATATTAACTATTCTTCATGGAAGTCACATGATCTACGTAAATTCTTTCAGTACATACCCATGCGCATGAGTTCGACGAGATGTATGATTTGGTCGCAGTGCTTGCGCGCGGCGATCAGTCCTCTTAAGATGAGGATCTTAAAGTATTGGAACATGTCAGAGTTCTCGCCATCCATCACTTCTACGAACTCGTGTGTCAACTGTAAAAAGAATATTTGTATTAATTATTGTCATAAGCAAATCCCGCACAGGGCCCGCGTGGTGGATTACGACCCACTCCCTTCACACACAGAGGAGGCCTGTGTACCAGCAGTGGGAACGTTATAGGCCGATTATGCTATAAGTAAATCCATTCTATATCATTCAGTTTTGTTCATTAGAATATGAAACAGTAACTAAACTCGATTTTTATCTGCTGGACCAAAATGACAGCTGCGGTCATTTCATTAATGTCATGTTGACAAAAACAAGGTCGATCGCAGCTGTCATTTCAGTCTAGCAAATTAAATATCAGAGTTTGGATGTAGTCTGTTCCAAAAATATCTGATGAAAATGTAAACAAATAGATAAAAAAATTTAAGTACCTCCAGATGCCAATTTGTAGTGCTACTTTATAAATTGAGTAAAATTTGATTTGATTATTTGTATACTTCAAGTCCAAAATTATAATTTTAAATCACCTTAGATGGTTTCCAATTTTAACAATTTGATGTTAATTTTATAACCTTAATTTTCGTCGATGATTAAAGGAAAGAAAAAGTGGTGAACCTTCTAAATACAGATGTTGATAGTCCTTACCTTAAAAGGCGAGCTTTCAAATCCAAGATTTTTGGGTGATATTGAAAATATGAATCCAAAATCTATGTGGATGATGTGACCTGTGCTGTCCAGTAAAATATTCCCATTATGCCTGTAAAAAAAAAATTAATTACGTGAGAAAATTGTATCTATTACTGTACTAAGCGTAAAACATAAGAGTGTTTTGCAATAATGACGTTCAGCTGTAAAACTGACGGTAGCCAATTTTTTCTACCAACTTGTTGGTACGACGAGGTGTATGTACTACTGTGGTGAAAATATAACGTTTTTAGTCCGCAAGGTAAGGTATTGGGGTTGATTTCTCTAGTTGATCACTTGGGGAACAATATATTACAAACCCTTTTCTTCTATTCTTATTATTACGCATACCTTATTTCAAGTAGTATTGTATAATTGCATAGAACGTATGTGAGTACTATGTACATACTATAAAGCTACCATTTACTAGGTACGTCTTTCATTGACTTGAATGTGCTTTGGCGGCTGAGAGTATGTCATGGTCACTCTAATGTCTCGCTGATGGTGGCGCATGTGTTGGATCATTTAGCTCCCTTCAAAATGGTTGAGCTGAATGGTGCTAATCTATGCGTCATGTTCGTGAACGGGCGCCATCAGTAGGGACTGGTCAACTCTTTGCTGCCATGGCCTATCTTGATTTAATTTGATATTTGAATTGTTTTTTTTTTATATTTTCATTACGGACGCTTTTAACGTTCTGCATCGTTCTCACGTGCATAATTTTGAACATGAATGATGTAACCAATACTTTGTAACAATATTATTATGATTTAAAAGAGTGTCCATGGAGTTTCTTGCCCGTTCTTCTCCATAGGTACCTACGCTTTGGAATGGGCAACTAGTTTCATCTTTTTGACTGACCGACCTTGACAATTCAAAAGTGCCTGTAATTGGTTTATTTGAAATAAATAGTTTGAGTTTGAGTGAGTTCAAGCTATGTGCCTGTACTGGTACTGATTGGGCCTTTAATGATTGGCATATCAGTCGGCCTTTAGAACTACATTTTTATCAGTGGCAGGGTGTAGTAGATACAGATACAATGAGCTGATAACCAGTGGCGTAACAATAGGGTAGCAGGAGTGGCAAAATGCCACGGGCCCCTACCCGGAGGGGGCCCCCGGCCCGAGAGGGCTATAATATGAGCACAGGATGATCCTAACATACATAAGTACAGAAATGCAAACTTTTTCCGACCACTAGAACAAAGAAGCAGTCAGGTATTCCATTTTGTAGGGGAAATTACGAAATCTACGCGGACGAACTCGCGGGCGAAGTGCCATTAAGAAAACAAAATATAACTTTGGTTGAGCTTCTTTACGTTGAAGGAGGGCCCTACCTACCAATCCTACGAATTTGCCACGGGCCACAAAGGGTATAGTTACGCCACTGCTGATAACTCATACATTTTCAATCATGGTAATACAGAATAGGCAAGTACTTCCATGGTTGTAACAGCTCTACATTAGATCTTATCATAGCGCATTCGAATTTTTGTATAGACGATGATTCCCGAAGCGAATAAATTTATTGGGAAATTGTACACGAATTTTTGTATTTGAATTGCTAGGACATCTCTAACAACAGTAGCCCATCTAGGAATTACTAATAAAAACAGTTGCCATATACATATACTTCATCTTTGCGTTTCGACGGCACATCTATACAGAGTGGCAGGGTTATTCTCAATTCAGCACAGGAGCCCAGAGTCCAGACCCCCTAGCGCAGACATTTTCCGTCGGCTATCAAAAAAAAAAATCTGCATTTTCATAGAAAAATGCAATATAAATATATGAAACAGCAATAAAAATAAAAAATAAGCAACGAAAATTTTCAAGGTTGTGTTTCAGAATTATGTACAGAATCGATGGTTACTTTGCGCCTCGATATCCCTACCACCCTGTATTATGCTGTTTGGGCCGAATAGGTGGCCAAATTTATTGTATACTGAATTACTGACCTATCTTTAAGCTGTAACAGGTAGCTAGTAAGCGCGTACGCAGCGGCCGACTCAACAAAGTTGTTCTGTGCTCGCAGGAATCCTTCGCTGTTAGAAGGTCCGTGCTCCAGTTCCAACCAGGCGCGGAGAGTCTTGCCCGATTGCTTCTTTATTTGGTGCAGAGATACTGAGTTCAGTACCTGTTGGAAAAATGTTTAATGAGTTATTGGTTTTAAAAACCTCATTTTAATCAACTTTCCGTGAACAGCACCCTAATGGCGGAACACACGATCAATCTGAATCGGTTTCATTTTGAAGCAAATTGCTAATCCATTGCTTCATAAGTTTAAAATTGTATGCAGTATAATGGAGACCAAGAGCTAATTAAGACTGAAGTCAGTACTCACCGGTTGTATAAGCCCGCATTCCTTATCAAGACAGAGAATTTCATAAGGTCTGAGTTTCAAGGGAACTCTCTCAGCCACCCAAGCCGTCTGTAGCCGCCTCAACAGCTGCGCCGCCAACATCTCCTGCCGCAGATCGTCGCCCACTTTGACGATACAGCCGAGGAGCCGCCAGCCGCTCAGTGCGCCGTATGGAGAGGAGGACCGCATGCGGGCGTACTTGCTTTCCCATGATTCCTGCAATAAAAGAGGTCAAGTTAGTTTCTAATACAATTTTTATTATCAAATGTATAGTTTTGGACCGACGAGAAAACTAGTTGAATCCAGTAGTTATTATCAGTGAAAACTTTTATCAATTTTGTCTTGACCAACTTTGGACCTTGCCTGACTGGTAGAGAATGCCTAAGGCATTCAGTCCGCCTTAATACATATAGACTCAACAAGAATTATGTAGCCAGCATTATGCAATAATATCATGATTTAAAAGAGTGTCCTTGGAGTTTCATGCCCGTTCTTCTCCATAGAGATCTACGTTTTAGAATGGATGAGCTTCAACTTTCTGGCTAACTGACAGACTATGTAATTTTGACAATTCAAAAGTGCCTGTAAATGGTTTAATTGAAATAAATGGTTTGAGTTTAAACCTATATTGCATAAAGTTTAACAAATAAAGAGCTTCCATGGAACACGTTTACGGTTTCCTTTAAAAAATCTCATAATTTTCGTATTTTATATTCACCTTTAGCGCCGTAGCCGAAGGATCAGCGGGGTCATGTCGGAAGGCATTCGGCGGTGGTGCAGCGGTCGCGTCAGCTAACCGCCTTCTTACTTCTCCCGCACCCACCGCTACTGATTCACGGGATCCGCATGATGATGTGGATAGTGCTGATATTGCTGAGACCTGAGAACAAATAGAGATGTTTAGAACAAGGTTTCATCTACACTTTCGTTACTTACACACACCAACTGCTTAAACTATCGACAGCCGAATGGACAGATTAAATATCTCCAAGCTATTTGAAACACACGCATCAGTTAACTAGCTGCGAGTCTGTGAGTCTAACAATGCAGATTCATTTTCTAGAAGGGCCTTTTGAAGAAAGAGCCATTGCAGCTTTTGAGTTGACGTGTCCCAACAGACGACATGCATGCATCAATCATGGTGTAGCTCAACTCTATTTTAGGGCGCTCAACGATCTGCAGGACATTTGCGTACGCCATATACAAAATACTCAAAATCACCAGACAGTGTAGCACCTACGTTCTTGGATGAGATAACATATCGATAGCTGTAAATGTTGTGTCACCTCTACTTCTCATTTGTGATACTAGGGAATTGTGAAGACTTTTGTGAGGGCTTTTGTAACTTATAAATCTCAAAAGGCGCCGATTCTTAGCCAATTTCAATAAAAGATATCTGAATATAACAATGTGATTGAATCCAGTAAACACAGGCTTTGAATCTCAGTAGCCAACTGGTTTATGAAAACACGGAAGTAGGTAAGAGCATAGGGAAAACTGACATGCCAAGGTAAAACACGACACATTTATTTTATCTATATCTATCTATATATATAAAAATCAATTGCTGTTCGTTTGAGTCGCTAAAACTCGAGAACGGCTGGGCCGATTTAGCTGATTTTGGTTTTTAAATGTTTGTCGTTGTCCAGGGAAGGTTTAAACGGTGAGAAAATATGGAAAAATTGCGAGGAAGATAGTAAAAACAACAATTTAATTTTCCCATATAAACTGTTCTACCTACTTTCCTGTCAAACATTTGACGATCGTCCCTTCGGTACGGTAGACTCGGGTCCATTCGAATTGAAGCACGTATTAAATTAAGGGCTTTGAATAGTGAAGGAGTAGGTTAGGAGTAGGGTAGAAGTAGGGTAGGAGTAGGGTAGTTGAAGGGTAGGGGTAGGTTAGGACACCACGCGAACGAAGTAGCGCCGGGCAGCTATAAATGATTTATATGGCAAAACAACGTTTGCCGGGTCAGCTAGTCCATATTATTTTCCATGTTTCCGGTAGTAAGTATAAAATTTACGAGTTAACATGAAGGCTCTAATAACTATAAAATTTTGCTGTAAAAGCCATAGATTAGTAAGTAAATAGCCCAATAAAACATGATAGGTATACTATTTAGCATAAGTTACTATTACGGGTGAGTATAATTTTTATCGCGCATTGGATTATCAACTCTCAGCGATGAGCCAAGCATTGAGAATTCAACAGAGTGCATCCCAGCGCGTCAAAAAAATACACGGTTGGATTTTCAACTCTCGGCGCTAAGCTGTGCGTTGAAAATACAGTGCTCAACCAAACATAGCTGTCGTAAAAAATCGCCCGTATATACAAGGGCGACTCGAAATATGAATAGCTTTCGTAATTTTACGTTAGTAATATGCATGAAGTCAGGTGAAAGGGTTGTATAAACTGCGAACTAACTACTCTCTCTAGGTGTAATTACAAAGAGTCATTTCCCTGTATCATACATATCAAATTATCTTGTCGTGAATGAGGCTTTTCCTTGGGTAATAAACAACATGTTTATTTTAGCCATAGAGTACAGAGTGATAAATTACAGACTGATTAGTGCAGACGAACGCACTTAAACTAAGCACTTTGGCACTAATAAATAATAGAACATTATAACATTTTCAGATTGAAAGCTGCGAAGTCAGTGATCGAATTCACAACGCCATCATGATATCGATTAACTCCCACGCACCTTAAGCTGTGAATGGAGTGTTCAATAGAATAATAACAAATCAAAGCGCCATTTACTGTTGAAAATGTACTTTAGTTGAATGCGAGATGATTGTAGATCTAATTTGGAAGCTAAAATATCTTCTTGACGTGGGAAATTTACATATATGTAACTTATTTATATAATACCGTTATATCATACTATAAAGGAGAGGGCAATGATCCGTGATTGGTTTATAATTCCTAAACCTGAAATGCTACTAGTATACTTACATAGAAAACATCATAAATATTATAATTCACTTAAAAAGTTATGATTATGACGTAATATGAAAAACTCTCCTACAAAACATATTACGTATCAACGTCACAAGAAACTAAAATAATTAATAATAATTACTTGCCACAGCAAAGTAAAGAAAAAAGTTCATAAAACGTTCAGTTCTTTAATTACTTTAGCCAGTTAATTAAGATTTTTATCACCATGCATCATTTTAAACACGAGAAATTAAAAAAAAAACAGGTTTGTCCTAAGCACTAACGTCATATATTATAAATTAATGACTTTAAAAACAACAAAAAGGTGAAACAAAAAAATAACTAGCGGTCATTGTACACCATTGTATAGTCGACAGATGTAAGAATTGTTTAAGTCTAAACAGTTCCTTTTGACTTGATTGTTGCCATTTGCTAACATCTTCGCCATTAGGATTTTAAAGCCATTATTTCTACTCTTTCGTTTTTAAAAGATCTATTATGTAGACTCATACAATATGTAAAAGGTACCTACTATTTGATGGTTCAAAATTATTTTTTTATATTCAATGTATTGAAGGTATTATTGTAGTAATAAGAACTGTTCTGAGCAGGTAAAAGTAGCGGTAAACCGAACCGAAAATGCATACAGGTTAAACCAACCTGCGCAACCATAGATCCAGTACATGATTCTGAACCCCTGCGTTAAAATTTGTTGTTGTTAAAAATGTTTTTTAGGGATCCGTTGCCAAATGGCAAAAAATGGAACCCTTATAGATTCGTCATGCATGTCTGTCTGTCTGTCCGTCCCTATGTCACAGCCACTTTTTTCCGAAACTATAAGAGCTATACTGTTGAAACTTGGTAAGTAGATGTATTCTGTGAACTGCATTAAGATTTTCACACAAAAATAGAAAAAAAAAACAATAAATTTTGGGGGTTCCCCATACTTCTAAAAAAATTCTACGGGTCTAGCTAGGGGTCCAGAATCATATGCTGAATTCATGGTTACAGTTTGCGCGTCGATGTACCTGCCAACCCTGGTATATAACAACAAGAAAGAGCAATTTAAAAAAAATAGTTAATGCTACAAAGGTAATTGAAATGAGTATGAGACGAGTAACGCCACGCCATGCTAGTATAATCATGCATAATCAGCTTAGAATGTTCCCACTGCTGGGACACAGGCCTCTGTGAAGCTAATACCAAAAATAAAAAATTAAGATAAAATGTCAAAAATATCACAACTGTTATTTATTCATTTGGATGAACAACAGTAGTAAAATAACAAGTCGTGTATTTACAAAATGCAACAACATACGTGTAGTGAAACGGAAACCTACAGAGATTCTATCAGAATACATTAATACAGTTTTTTTTTTTTTAATAAAACGTTACCGTCACAAAGGTTCTAAGAAAGCATTCACCTCTATTCCTCACGCTCCCTTTGATCACGCACGTGGTGCTTATAGTGTAATGGCATTAGAACGATGATTTACCGATAAACTAGGACAAAGAACCGTACTAGACTGGATTTGTAGTTTGAACCTAGACTAGGGTATGGCTAGTAATAAATTATTATAAGGTATAATTTGTAGAAGTACAAGCCGTGTGCCCAATGGGATTTCCCATCGACAAAAATGATGTACTTCCGTCCTTTAACCCCTTTAGGGAATTAATTTTCAAAAATCCTTCCGTAGTGCTCACTTTCGCTATACATATAAGGACCTCTTGTGTGATATTTCATGCTTCCAGAACCAGGGGTTTGGTAGTTGTCTGTTAGTGAATGAATAATAATATTAATATTTTTATTAAGTAGATAATGATAAAAGTATTGGGTCGATTTATATACGTAGACGTACTACATTGCAACTTATGGTACCTATTGGAAGTTCGATTATATTGCTACTGAAGAGCACTTCAGACACATGCAGGTAGAGATTGTAATTTTTGAAGTATATGCCTGCCAAGTAGGTGCTTTAAAAGTAAATAAGAGGCTACTAGCATTAACCAATTTCATCATTTCACCGAATGCATTTCAATAAGCAGTTTTGACTATCGCTCATTAGTAAGAAGGGTGACCACTAAAAAATCTGTAACTTTGAGTTAAGTATACAGGTGAACGCGGGATATCTTATTATTTTTGCTACAACAACGACATTACGCTAAGCTTAGAAACGAGCGAAGCTAGAGAGGTTGTGACTTTATGCTTCATCACACTCTTACCGCTGGTTTTAAACTTTTAAATCATCATACCAAAAAAATGCTCTATTTGAATGATGTCAAGCTTCTCGCAAATGAACGATATATCTTTCAAAACTGAGGAACGAAACGCATGGGACTAAAAGAGTGATGAATATACATGTTGATGTATGGAGAGGGAGAGGAAGGCCGAAGAAAAGATGGATGGATTGTGAGGAATGATATGAAAGAGAAAGGAGTGAATGATAGCGTGACGGTTGACAGGGGAGAATGGAAAAAGAAAACATGTTGCGCCGACCACAAGTAACATGGGATAAGGGCAGGAAGATGATGATCTTTCAAAGCTGCTTATTTAGACACTCAATTTCATACGCACATACATTATTTCGCCACATTCAAGGGCAAACATTCGCACGACAGGAAACTGAAATTGGCATCATAACTCTAAAACTGAAAACACCGCCAAAACGATAAAATTAACCGTTAATTTCGCGAATAGAGGGAAGAATTAAAACGCAAATTTATTGTAATTACCAATCATTATGTATCAGACGATATTAAATATCTTGTAATATATAAAAAAAACCATTTAAGTATCATGATATTATGCAGTTAAGTCAATAAAAGGAAAGCAGGAAAGTCAATAAATTCTTCCTGAAGAAGGTACTGTTACTGGCAACACAAATTTAGGTGAGAAACTAGAAAGATCATCATCAGTCTATAGCAGTCCACTGCTGGATATTGAGTTGAATAGGAGAGGCCTCCTATTGCACGCCATTCAACTCAATAGAACGATACTCATGCATAAGGGTGCTTTTCCACCACAGATGTGCTATGCAGCTATGCTGCGAGGATGTGAAAGTTAAGCTACGAAACTATGTGTGACCGTTTCCACTAATGCTAAGCTGTGTAGCGGAGCGAGTAAGATGTGCTATAAAGATGCGCCGCCGCGAGGTAGCTGTGCGATGAAGATGAGCAGCTCGAGGTAAGCGATGCATCGACAGCAGAGAAGACACGGTAGGTACTCTTTCTGCACATAGCTTCCCATTCGCGCATCCATAGCTCCCATCCATAGCACGCATCCTTCCATATAAAAAACATAGGATTGGTGGATATCAAACGCATCTATTGCAACGTAGCATAGCACATCTCTGGTGGAAACGCAGCCTAAATCTTGTATTTATTACTAAGCATTGTTCTAGAACATTTGATTGTTTGTACCACAAAGACACTACTTTTCCACTAAACAGTCAATTAGATGGCATAGCTAAACAAAGGAAACTTTAAAATAGGAGGTAATGTTCAAAGTATAAGTGTCCAATTTACTATAATGGCTTTGTAAACACACGTCGAACAGTAGGAGACAAAAAGTGCAAAAAGCGTGTATGTAATATGTCAATCAGATGCATGTTTGAAACACTGACTGGTTTCCGAGCCGTTCCGGTTTGGATGTAAAATGGTAGAATGGTAGTATGTGTGTCAATATTAACATAAGATTTATAAAAATTGACACATGGGGGTCTGCGTCTAGCGTTGGCGATGCGGAACACGACTTAATAGACAGTAATTTATGAGTAGGTATGTGGGCTGCGGTTAAGGAGCCAGTGTCATCATCTATAATCTGCTGTGATTCACTACTTTTCATAGCACCCTTCCGGTTCAAGAAGCTGCCAGTAATCATTACAGTTCTGGCTGATAGCATAATCAGCCTATAATGTTCCCGCTGCTGAGACACGGGGTCCTCTCTATGAGAGGGAACGGGCCGTCATCCACCACAAGGATCCAGAACGAGTTGGTGGATGTGGAGCGGATGTAAAAACGGTTTTTTTCGCAATACATTTTCAACAGAAGCGCAATTTTTCAGTGTGCTACTAGCACAAGGTATAAACCATCGCGGCTTTGTCTGCTTTGTGTGGTGTATGCTAAACGCCTGCGATTAAGTATTCGGAAGCACAATATGCTTCTTTTTCCACCCCTTTACATAAACAGACCTTTAGTTACTCCAACAAAAACAATAAATTAAGTACCTGCGACAAACTATCCGGCGCCGGCGCTCTATGCGAGTACTGCGTACTTAGATCCTCATCATCATGACTCCAACAGTCGCCCGCGTCGCCATCATCAAGCCCTGCATATAAAGACAATGCTGGCCATTCAGGCACGAGGTTCTCTTCACTCTTCGTATGTCTTATAGGGGGTGAATGAGGGGCAGGCGGTGCAGGGGGTAATAGACGCGGGGGTAGAGGCTCGTGGCCGTCCGTTTCTAAAACTTCCACGTACATGATGTAGGGTGCCTGTGGACAAAATTAATCGTTATTACTTATTGTTTTACAAACCATGTAGGTACCCGATGGGATTTCCTATCGGCAAAAATTAAGTATTTTCGAACAAATGTTCAACCCATATTAGATTTATGCATTCCATTTCACCTTTAAGAGATGAAATTTCAAAAATCCTTCCTTATTGATCACTTTCGTTATTATAAGGAACTCGTACATTCTGTAATTACTTTCTAAATCTAAATCGTCTACTTTTGGAATGTTTGTAAATATGTGAGCACCATGTATCTATCACTTAGTTAATTTATATGTCATGGTTTCATTAATCCTTTTTAAAATCTTTTACCTATTGTGGTATACTTAGTAATTTTATTTTTAGGTACATCGCCTTCACATATAATTAATGTACGCAAAATATTGTAAAAGATTTTAAAAGAGTAACGGTGGAGTGTCTTGCCCATTCTTCTCCATACGAAAACTACCTTTTGGAAGAGGCGACTAGAATCAATTTTATTTCAATTTTTGACTTTTGAAAAAAACAACCTATTGTCATTTGTCATCTAAGTATGCAGTTTTCTTAAAAATCCTATCATATTTCGAAGAAAATTCAATTAGTTGACATAGGTACTACAAACTTCAACAGCACAATAACATTAAACCCCTTTAAAATTGGCGCGGACTGCATTGCGAATAAAACGTACACAATTATCTTGTTCCGTAGCTGTCTTTAGTGTCTTTCTAGAGCGACCGTTTCCTAACAAATGGTGTTCTTAATTGACAATTACGACTCCCCCGGTACCAACAACTGGCACATTCAATATTCTGCTTTTATTACCTATTTGATATTGAAATACAGTTTATATACAGTGTTATCTGAACTTATCAGATAGATTGTACAACAGAATGGTCTTATCAACATTGTTGAAGTATATTGTATGGTAATAGTTTCACCGAGCTATCACGTATCCTATTTCGTCGTCGTCGTCGTCATATTAGATAAAGCACGAACCGGGTTTTTCTTTTTAATAAAGGTTTATTGACACTTTCTTCTCTTTCGGGATAGTGTCAACCTGCCAAGTGGCCCTTTGTGGTTCATTACACGACGAACTTTTGCATTATGTATTAAATATTGTCTTCCAGATAAACAGCAGCCTAATAAAATTGCCTAACACACTTTCAATCTCAATCTGAATTATTTTGAAGGATATTGCTAATCCATTGCTTCATATGTTCGAATAATTTGTCTGCTCAACAACGTAAATATAAATAACGCAATGAATGTTGATGAACTGTCAAAACCGCAACTACTCCGCCGATAAGGATCGTACGTAGCACCTACTCACGCACTCACAATATTTTCCTCAACTTTCTAAAAAATACACTAAACGGCTTTGGGATGATCATTGGTTGGTGGCAACAGGCTCGCTCCCTATTACATGAAACTTAAACGTAACTGGCGAAGTGAGGGTACACTATATAATAGGTATACCTCTGCCTAACTCTTCGGGTATTACAGGCGTGATGTTATGTTTATGTTATGATTTTGGGATTCCCTCCGTAACATTTGACAGTGACCAGCACGATAGCAATAACAGAACACACGCATCACATATTACAATATGTAATTAAATACGATAACAATAAAAATTTTGTTAATCACCTTTTGTAACGTACTTTATTGTAATAAAAACTTAACTTAGAACATTTTATGAGCGAGTATTACACAATTTCAGTTTAAGTGTAACACTAACTGAATGGTGAAGGGAAATCCTATGAGGAAATCCACATGCAATGCCTTAAAGCCTGCCTTGAGAGTAATGAGGCCACCCTTTGGGCGTAGACCGTAGATTTTATGTGGATACACCATGCCAAGGTGATTCACTAAAGGTTTAGTATATATTACGAGTTTATTAGGCTCTATTCGCACTCATTGACCAATTATAGTGGTCCGTGGGAAACTGGAAACTCCTTTGCAAATAAGCTCGTTAATTAAACTACTCCTAACTGGCTTAATTGAGAAATAGGTACTGAGTTTTCCAAGCCTGTGAAAGCGCAAGAAAGAAATAGCGTCTTTCATTTGCTTAGCCTTTTCCCAACTATGTTGGGGTCGGCTTTCAGTGTATCCGGATGCAGCTGAATACTAATATTTTACATGGAGCCCTCTTCAAAAATGAGTCGGTATTTCTGTTACAAAAAATCGACAAGTACAGCAAATAGTAAATAGGTTATGTTTACTAAACTTGCCTTGTAAACCGACATATTTCTTTCTGCTCATTGGCACTTCGACCCCCAAAATACAAGCCTACTTAGTTTGGGGGTCAACGGACAAACCAAAAATTGTGATGTACGGACGCCAGCTGGCAGGTCAACCTACCCGAAACTGTCAGATTTTCCCAATCAACATTGAACCTAATGCTTTAGCAATAAAGTCGAAAATCTATTAAAGAAATCTGACAGATTGTAGTAGCTTGATGTGCTGGCGTCTGTACAAACTTAACTGTGTTTATGTAAAATTACTGTCTGTCATCACCTTTTCTTTTGCCAATAAAAGTTTTTGTATTTTACAAGCTTTTATTTTGTATAGGTATCCATATCCATGTACTTGATAAATGTCAGCGCCTACGTCACACGCTTTATCGACATGAACAAATAGTAGTTAGGTGCAGAACTATAGTGCCTGCCTCTGTGATCTCCCTAGGGTATTACCGGCATGATAATCGCTCTATTATTATTTATATCTCTCTATACCACAAGAGAGAAAATACAATGCCCTGTAACGTGATGGTAATATAAATTACTTGAGTCGCAAAGATAAATCAGATTAAATTATAACTCGTAAACACTAGACTTTAGACTACATTCAATATCATTATCAATTTATTTGTTTAGAAAGGCTAAAGCCAGGCTTCAATTACAGGCTTAGAAACTTGATAAACAAATTGAAATTAAGATTACCTACATTGACACTTCTCGTATTGGAATTTTAATTTAAATTAGATTAAAAAGGCTGGAGTAAATAACAAAAGGCTTGGTAATAAGAGGGTGGTACTTAGGTGTTACAACATTGAATAATGACGTAGAGTTGTAGACGAAACCCACACAAACAACGTTTCACCGAATTATAGAAATAACAATTCAACATTCTAAGAAATTTTTTTATATTGACCAACAATCCATTCCGAAAAGTTCAAAAACCGGCCAAGTGCGAGTCGGACTCGCCCATGAAGGGTTCCGTTACGTTACGATTTATGACGTATTAAAAAAAAACTACTCACTAGATCTCGTTCAAACCAATTTTCGGTGGAAGTTTATATGGTAATGTACATCATATATTTTTTTTAGTTTTATCATTCTCTTATTTTAGAAGTTACAGGGGGGGGGACACACATTTTACCACTTTGGAAGTGTCTCTCGCGCAAACTATTCAGTTTAGAAAAAAATGATATTAGAAACCTCAATATCATTTTTGAAGACCTATCCATAGATACCCCACACGTATGGGTTTGATGAAAAAAAAAATTTTGAGTTTCAGTTCTAAGTATGGGGACCCCCAAAATTTATTGTTTTTTTTCTATTTTTGTGTGAAAATCTTAATGCGGTTCACAGAATACATCTACTTACCAAGTTTCAACAGTATAGCTCTTATAGTTTCGGAAAAAAGCGGCTGTGACATACGGACGGACAGACAGACAGACATGACGAATCCATAAGGGTTCCGTTGCCATTTGGCTACGGAACCCTAAAAAGCAAAACAATTATAATGTGCATTCAAAGCAATATTAGCAGTTCAAATTAAATGCTATTACGTAGATTGCTAATCCAAGCGCAGTGCGCAACCTTCTCATTATTAAATTTAAAGAATTCAATCGGTGTAATGGGTATCGTGCATCATATCTAACACAATCGAAGGCAGTCGACCTTCGTTTTTAATACAATAGTTAAATTATCAACATCTATGAAGGAATAAAATTCTTAAAAGTAATTCGTTTTACTTATTTTCGTACTTAAATCACCAGTGACTTTTAAGATCCGACTTTAAGATTAAGCACTTATCGCTGAGCCTTTTTCCGGACAAGTAAAGGTACTTAATTTAAGTCCAGATTTGGCACTTAACAAATTTTGCGCTTGGCTTAATCACTATCATCTTTCATTTTAATTGAGGAACTGGCTTCTCTAGGCTGTGGTCTCTACTAAGTATACATCACCCTGTCAACTCTAGACAAATAATAGAAACAAATCCTTACATCAATCACTTTTCAACTTCACTACAAAACAACCATAACAATTTTAACACCACCACGCAGTGTTTCGAACTGAACTCTTCTTTAATAGAACTGTATTTGTATAAAAGCATGGTCATTTCCTAACTTGATTTGATACCAGTCTTCAATAGAAAATCTGGCCGAGAGCCAGGCCTAGGATTTAGCGCCAGAGCTTTGATAATATACTGACCCCTGTCTGTTTATTAAGGCCTTGAAGTCAATAGACAGGAAGTAAAGGGCCTAGCCTTTTCCCAACTGGGTTGGGCTCGGCTTACAGTCTAACCGGATGCAGCTGAATACCATTATTTTACATGAAGCGACTGCCTCCCATCTGACCCCCACAACCTTCGATAACAATAGCACTAGATCAAAACACATCGCTCACTCAAGTGGCTGAGATTGCATAATATATATTTGATTGAGAAGTAAACGTATTTTTAAGGTGTATATAGGGCTCGCTGACCTTGTGCATGTGGGCGGAGCTAAACGCTCTACTCCCGAAAACGTAAAACGCGCGCGGTGGCGCGCTGAACTAAAACGACGATCAAAGAGTATGCAGAGGCACAGACATGCCGCCCGCAGGTCGCTATTTTTGCCAATGATTCCAGAAGGGAATTGCGGTTGCAAGTCTGATATATTTTGTATAGATTGATACGTATGTTACGTATATTTTAAGCATTTTTCATTTAGAAATTTCGATTTTATTTAAAATCAGAACTTAGTTCCTGCGGGGGTAAAACTTTTCTTAGGAATCGAATAACATTTTATTTGCATACTGTAGGTAGGAGGATTTATTAAGTACATAAAAATGAGATTTTATAAAAAACTAGCTTTTGCCCGCGACTTCGTTCGCGTGGAATAGTGACTTTTATTTTTTATTTTATTTTTTGCAATAAAAACTATCCTATGTCCATTCTCAAGTTCCAAACTATGTCTGTACCAAATTTCACACAAATCGGTTCAGTAGTTTAGGCGTGAAGCAAAGACAGACAGACAGAAAGACAGACAGACAGAGTTACTTTCGCATTTATAATATTAGTTTGGATGTGATCCTGTTTCACCAATTTGAATTATTATAAATCAGTAATAAACCTACCTAACTAGCACTGTACCTAAATAGCATTTTAGGGTTCCGTAGCCAATCGAACGATGTTATAGTTTCGGCAGTGACCTTGAAATAATTACCTACGGCCGTTTAGTAGATAAACCTCGTCATGGGTGTCATTTTCGTGGTTTTCGAGGGTGCTGGAGCCGATTATAAAGTCAAAATGAAAATCCAGGATGGCGGCTACAAAACTTTTCAAAATTTTCGTCATGGGTGTCATTTTCGTGGTTTTCGAGGCTGCTGAAGCCAATAGTGAGGTCAAAATGAAAATCTAAGATGGCAGGTGCGAAAATTTTCAAAATTTTCGTCATCGGTGTCATTTTCGTGGTTTTCGAGGGTGCTGGAGCCGATTATAAAGTCCAAATGAAAATCCAAGATGGCGGCTGCAAAACTTTTCAAAATATTCGTCATGGGTGTCGTTTTCGTGGTTTTCGAGGGTGCTGGAGCCGATTATAAAGTCAAAATGAAAATCCAAGATGGCGGCTGCAAAACTTTTCAAAATATTCGTCATGGGTGTCGTTTTCGTGGTTTTCGAGGGTGCTGGAGCCAATAGTGAGGTTAAAATGAAAATCTAAAATGGCGGCTGCAAAAATTTTCAAATTTTTCATCATGGGTGTCGTTTTCATGGTTTTCGAGGGTGCTGGAGCCAATAGTGAGGTCAAAATGAAAATCTAAAATAGCGGCTGCAAAAATTTTCAAATTTTTCATCATGGGTGTCGTTTTCATGGTTTTTGAGGCTGCTGAAGCCAATAGTGAGGTCAAAATGAAAATCTAAGATGGCGGGTGCGAAAATTTTCAAAATTTTCATCATGGGTGTCATTTTCGTGGTTTTCGAGGCTGCTGAAGCCAATAGTGAGGTCAAAATGAAAATCTAAGATGGCGGGTGCGAAAATTTTCAAAATTTTCGTCATGGGTGTCATTTTCGTGGTTTTCGAGGCTGCTGAAGCCAATAGTGAGGTCAAAATGAAAATCTAAGATGGCGGGTGCGAAAATTTTCAAAATTTTCGTCACGGGTGTCATTTTCGTGGTTTTCGAGGGTGCTGGAGCCGATTATAAAGTCAAAATGAAAATCCAGGATGGCGGCTGCAAAACTATTCAAAATATTCGTCATGGGTGTCGTTTTCGTGGTTTTCGAGGGTGCTGGAGCCAATAGTGAGGTTAAAATGAAAATCTAAAATGGCGGCTGCAAAAATTTTCAAATTTTTCATCATGGGTGTCGTTTTCATGGTTTTCGAGGGTGCTGGAGCCAATAGTGAGGTCAAAATGAAAATCTAAAATAGCGGCTGCAAAAATTTTCAAATTTTTCATCATGGGTGTCGTTTTCATGGTTTTTGAGGCTGCTGAAGCCAATAGTGAGGTCAAAATGAAAATCTAAGATGGCGGGTGCGAAAATTTTCAAAATTTTCATCATGGGTGTCATTTTCGTGGTTTTCGAGGCTGCTGAAGCCAATAGTGAGGTCAAAATGAAAATCTAAGATGGCGGGTGCGAAAATTTTCAAAATTTTCGTCATGGGTGTCATTTTCGTGGTTTTCGAGGCTGCTGAAGCCAATAGTGAGGTCAAAATGAAAATCTAAGATGGCGGGTGCGAAACTTTTCAAAATATTCGTCATGGGTGTCGTTTTCGTGGTTTTCGAGGGTGCTGGAGCCAAAAGTGAGGTTAAAATGAAAATCTAAAATGGCGGCTGCAAAAATTTTCAAATTTTTCATCATGGGTGTCGTTTTCATGGTTTTCGAGGGTGCTGGAGCCAATAGTGAGGTCAAAATGAAAATCTAAAATAGCGGCTGCAAAAATTTTCAAAATATTCGTCATGGGTGTCGTTTTCGTGGTTTTCGAGGGTGCTGGAGCCAATAGTGAGGTCAAAATGAAAATCTAAAATGGCGACTGCAAAAATTTTCAAATTTTTCATCATGGGTGTGGTTTTTGAGTTTGCTGAAGCCAATAGTGAGGTCAAAATGAAAATCCAAAATGGCGGCTGCAATAAATTTGGAATTTTGCTTCATAAGTGTCGTTTTCGTGGTTTTCCAGAGTGATAAAGCCAATAGTGAGGTCAAAATAAAAATCCAAAATGGCGGCTTCAAAAATCTAGTTTTAGTTGTAACTAATTATTCAGTCATCATTTGAGGTGTTGGTTACATATAAAACTAATTTTCCTTCGTATATATCTAAATAAAGAACTGGATAAATAGATAATCTTTCAATAATAAGTTATCTGTATTAAATCAATTGAATTTTAATACACAATGATACAGTATTCACGGAAACGCATTTCTTGTGTCTTAACCGTATAGGATATTGTTTTTGCAATCTATCTGTCACTCACTCACTCACTCACTCATGCGGTCTCGTGATAAATAACATTGTTTATTTGGCAACTCATCACACTAAATATATTATTGTCAAATAAGTATCGTGTACCTAAAATCAAGTAATAATTAGTAAATTTTAGTTTGATCGGAATAACTTAGGTTATACGAAGTTCCTTATGTATGATTTAAAAAAAAATCATTTTTTTGTAGCCGCCATCTTGGATTTACATTGTGAGCTCACTATCGGCTGTAGTACCCTCGAAAACTATGAAAATGACACCCATGATGAAATATCTGAAAATTGTTGTAGCCGCCATTTTGGATTTTTATTTTGACCTCACTATCGGCTTTATCGCCCTCGAAAAGTGGGAAAACGACACCCATGATGAAAAATTTGAAAATTTTCGCAACCACCATTTTCGATTTTTATTTTGACCTCACTATCGGCTTTATCACCCCCGAAAAGCATGAAAACGACATCACTGACGAAAAGTTTGAAAATTTTCGCAGCCGCCATTTTGGATTTTTATTTTGACCTCACAATCGGCTTGATCACCCTCGAAAAGTATGAAAACGACACCCATGACGAAAATTCTGAAAATTTTCGCACCCGCCATCTTAGATTTTCATTTTGACCTCACTATTGGCTTCAGCAGCCTCAAAAACCATGAAAACGACACCCATGATGAAAAATTTGAAAATTTTCGCAACCGTCATTTTGGATTTTTATTTTGACCTCACTAGCGGCTTTAACACCCCCGAAAAGCATAAAAACGACACCCATGACGAAAATTCTGAAAATTTTCGCACCTGCCATCTTAGATTTTCATTTTGACCTCACTATTGGCTTCAGCAGCCTCAAAAACCATGAAAACGACACCCATGATGAAAAATTTGAAAATTTTCGCAGCCGCCATTTTGGATTTTTATTTTGACCTCACTAGCGGCTTTATCACCCCCGAAAAGCATGAAAACGACACCCATGACGAAAATTCTGAAAATTTTCGCACCTGCCATCTTAGATTTTCATTTTGACCTCACTATCGGCTTTATCACCCCCAAAAAGCATAAAAACGACACCCATGATGAAAAATTTGAAAATTTTCGCAGCCGCCATTTTGGATTTTTATTTTGACCTCACTAGCGGCTTTATCACCCCCGAAAAGCATGAAAACGACACCCATGATAAAATATTTGAAAATTTTCGCAGCCGCCATTTTAGATTTTTATTTTGACCTCACTAGCGGCTTTATCACTCCCGAAAAGCATGAAAACGACACCCATGATGAAATATTTGAAAATTTTTGCAGCCGCCATTTTGGATTTTTATTTTGACCTCACTATCGGCTTTATCACCCTCGAAAAGTATGAAAACGATACCCATGATGAAATATTTGAAAATTTTTGCAGCCGCCATATTGGATTTTTATTTTGACCTCACTATCGGTTTTGTCACCCCCAAAAAGCATAAAAACGACACCCATGATGAAAAATTTGAAAATTTTCGCAGCCGCCATTTTGGATTTTTATTTTGACCTCACTAGCGGCTTTATCACCCCCGAAAAGCATGAAAACGACACCCATGATGAAATATTTGAAAATTTTCGCAGCCGCCATTTTGGATTTTTATTTTGACCTCACTATCGGTTTTGTCACCCTCGAAAAATATGAAAACGACACCCATGATGAAAAACTTGAAAATTTTCGCAGCCGCCATCTTGGACTTTTATTTTGATCAAATCCAATCTTTTTTCATTTTAATATTAGTTTAGATATGACTACTTGTATTTTACTATCGTAAGTATTCGTAAGCGTCCACGCGCACAATAGAAATGGGCCATCTGCAGCGAGCTAGTCAATAAACGCACACTGATACAATTCGTTCGTAAATATTTGCACTAACATAGACAGACGCGCATAGTCGGTCGATAGCCGGAGCGTAGCAGCGAGCGACACAGCCATCCCGTCTCAATGCTAACGCACGACTGCCGCCCGCGCCCGCGCAGAGCCCCTCTGAAGCTCGATCTCAAAGTGGGGACATTTCCTTTGCAAATGTTAATTGATTTACATAAGCTAAGACAAATCTGTAGTACCTCTAACCACCGATTTTTCAGTGTAAAAATATTTCCAAACATCAAAGCCGTTTAGAAGTAATATCGAATTTCAGAAAAAAATAGCGTGTTGGTAAATATTTTTTTAAGGCAAAAGTATTACCCATACGAAAAAATCCTTCTACAGAAATGTTGTTCATGAATCTATAGCAAACATATATTTTTTACAGATCTTTTAATCAAGCCGTTAATGAGAAATATTCTTCATAAAGTGACCGTATTACGGTACTAAACGAGAGTAAGGCCCTTAAAAGGAATTATGAAAGAACAAAAGTATTTATGGAAAAATAAAACATAATTTCTAAACATTGAAAAACTATGTTGCAAAATAAGACTACAGCATTATTTGTGATCTTATTATTCCGGCTGTTTTTTAGATGCGCTCATCTAAAATCTAGTGCTATTATTTATCGAAGCTCACTGCCCAGTTACTATGTAACACAATAAGCGGGGTAATCAGTAGCAATGGGTTGCATTTTGACAGTTCAACAACATTCATTGCGTTATTTACGTTGTTGAGCAGACAAATTTTTCGAACATGTGAAGCAATGGATTAGCAATATCGTTCAAAATGATTCATATTGAGATTGATAGTATATGACGGCACGGTTGGCGCAGTGGTTAAGCGATTGACTGCTGCGCTGCGTGTCGCGGGTTCGATTCCCGCACGGAACAAATATTTGTATGACCTACATGTATTTGTTCCGAGTCTGGGTGTTTTTCTATCTATAATATGTATGTATTTACAAAAAAAAAATGTATATAAGTAGTTTATCAGCCATCTTGTTACCATAACACAAGCATTAGGTTGCTTAGCTTGGGTAGTCCCAATATCCAAATAGTCCAATATCCAAATATCCCTGGACATTTCACACAGCGCCATCTAGTGATGGCGCTGTGTGAAATGTCCAGGGATATTTATTTATTTATAGTATGTTACGCAATTAGGGTGAAGGTTAAATAATTCGAAATTCTCACCTTATCCTTGCTATTAAGCACAGCGGCTGCATGCGGCGGTATCCTCAGCACATAGTGAGGCCTCTGGTGTAAAGGTAACCACACCCTTGCAGGGAGGTTGAGGTCTAGCGTCGCAAGTTCGGCCCTGAGACGGCCATTACGACGCTCCTTGTCCGCGACTCCGGCTAGACGACGTCCAATGTTTGTCAGTGACGTCAGAAACTGAAATATGTAAGTGATGTTTATTTTACGTAATAAAAAACGTCTGTAGCAGGCTGTGTTATTGTGTAAAGAAAGTATGCTGGTAACGATACATTTTGAGTGTGACTGATATTTTATTAGAAACAAGGGTTTTGTACGGTAGAGATTCGATTTCCTGACTGAAAATTCTGTCCTAAATAACTATAAAAACAATTGAATCTTCAGTGTAAAACATAAAATATACCCACACGACACTAGAATAAAATTTGATCTGACGACGCTAGAATCAAATATTTGTTATTTTTAAACAGGAAAAATATACAGTCTATCAACACCAAACATAACACTCCGATTTATTATGGTAATTCTCTACCGATTTAGGTACAGCAACATAATATTATGGACATTTATACATTTTTCTCCTTGTCCGTAGACCTCTAAGCAAAGCCAATGTGAATCGGTAGCGCACAGGCACGTGTCCACTAAGGTGTGGAGCATATTATTGGCGATTGTGTTTGAGCATTGACGCAGGTCACACAGTTAAAGTGTACAGGTACTAGGTAAACCACGGCTGTTGCTTTCGACACGTGTCAGGCACTAACATAGATATCCGGGCACTAATGATGTTTTCTAAAGAGCTACTGTAGTTGTTCCAGGAGTTTCGCAAAGTGTAGCTTCTGTTTTGTAATGGAAGGGAGGCTGTCTATATTTCGAGGTTGCTTTATAGGCTTGACTAGACACCAGGGATTTATTAACGTCAAAAATGAAAAACAAACAGAAACAGTCGCTGACCACTACTTAACTTTAAGCAACGTTTATGAATAAAGGGGCATGATTCTGCCCCAATGCCTCGTCCACGATAAAGTTAAGCTAGATAATTCGCGATATTTATTAACGAATGCTTCAATATATCTTCGAGATGGAGAGTGTAAACTAAGCTGATCTCGTTGCCTACACGTTGGACTGCTCCAAGAGCGCTCTTCTTCGTGAAAGTAAAGTTGATGTACAGAATGATGTTGATGTACAAGTCTCGTCTCTCACAACATTGATTACGCCTTCATTTCTATTGACAGACCAGAAAATACAGGATATCGGAATACACACGCATAAAAACACTACATATACGCACAGAGTAATGAACTGAACACTTTCCCACAAGCTTTCACAACTTCAACAATCTTCGTAAGAGCAAAACAGGTCCACAATAATTACACAGCAGGCATTAGACATTACACAGGTCAGGACAAAAATAAACTAAGTAGTGCAGATAGTACATTAGTACGCAAACTGTATAAGGAAAAGTCTTGCGAAAAATATAACAGAGAACGTCCTTTAGAATCATTTTTCCCTATACAGTCAATTAAATCTAAATATAGCCGAACAAGGCAAGTTAATTTCATTAGATAAGCGGGGTTTCCACGACCTTTCTCGCCCTAGGCATTAACCAGTTACGTTTGATTGTATTGCTTGATTTCCTTGTATTGTTGCAGACTGGCCCTGACTTCTAAACTAGGTCAACCTGGATACTAACAGCTGTATTGCGAGTATATGTGTACTAAAAGCGGGGTATTAATCTGTCTGTGAACTAACAACTATGACGTGGGTTGAACGCTTTTCCTTGTTTACTCGTCATTTATCTCTAGCACTACGGGATACCCAGGAACATATATCATAGAATGGGGCATATAAGTTTGAAAAGTTTGCCGTTTGGAAACATAATACGTAGTATAGTAGAAACTTTATTAGAAACCACGACGTAGAAAGTTCATAGATTTAAAAGAAAACATGAGTGCTAGAGCCGGAACAATGTGACGTCAGATTTCGCGCATTTATGTGTAGCAAGATGACTTGAGGACGAGCAGAACTGAGGGCATATCTGTACATTTATTTCTGTTATATACTCTTCCTTAGTGCCTTTTCACACGCTCCGGGCTGCTGCCGGTACCCCGTGGAGAATATTTATAAGCGTGTGAAAACTTTCATACTGACCAACACACTCCCCCACCGGATAACCGGTGCCGACTAACCGGCAGCCGTATGTGGAAAGGCACTTATGGTTTATAAATGTTTCCAATGTGTTATAATAAAAGTGTGCAATGTTATCTGGCTTATAGTTATGTTTGTTTATCATCAGACACAACTCACAAGTAGCAGCGAGCAGGTGTGGGTATTGTACGATGGTAACAACCTTTACACATTCATAGTAACACGTTAAAATGGAATTTCACGAAAATACTTCTTGCGTTTACCATAATCTACATATTTAACTAAAGAGATAAATGTTGGTCGTGCTATGTAACTTTAGATAACATAATTATACAATTCCTCAAAACCAACCGAACTTATGAAATTTAATAGGTATTCGTAGAGCGAATGTAAGTTTGGTGCTACGTGCGTCAATCCTACTTCCTAAGTTCCTACTAATATTATAAACGCGAAAGTTTGTGTGGATGGATGGATGTTTGTTACTCTTTCACGCAAAAACTGCTGAACGGATTTGGATTAAATTGGCATACAGATAGTTTATAACCAGGATTAATACCTACAGGATACTTTTTATCCCGATATTCCCACGGGTGAAACCGCGGGGCGCTGCTAGTATCTCATAATAATTAACTAAATCCAAAATTACTTAATCATAGGTATTATGACTTCACATCATCTGCCTAGCCTTTTCCCAACTATGTTGGGGTCGGCTTCCAGTCTAACCGCATGCAGCTGAATACCAGTATTTTACATGGAGCGACTGCCTATCTGACCTCCACAACCCAGTTACTGGATAATACGGATACCCCTTGGTAAGACTGGTTGTCAGACTTTCGGGCTTCTGACTACCCGTAACGACTGTCAAAGATCCACGAATGACAGCCGGGACCAACGGTTTAACGTGCTTTCCGAGGCACGGAGGGGTCTCGGTATGTAAAGATGGTCACCCATCCACAGACTAACCAGGGCAAGCGAAGCTGAACCTGACCGATCGACCTGTGCGGCTGTTATTATTACGCCACGGGCCCCTCATTATATTATGTATATTAGTATTATGACTTCACATAGCATAATAATTCCCACTGCTGGGACAGAGGCCTCCTCTCTTTTAGGAGGGAGGTTTTTTTTTTTTTGAGTATGGGAAATCATGAAATGACCCCTCCCGCTCTGGGTGGAGCGGGAGGGAGTGTCAGACTCTTACTGACTAAAACCCACCCGTGTCCCTTCCTTAGCCCTTTATGTTCCAGGACAGCGGTAACCCTTTCGGACGATCCCGCTACCCTGGCAGGCTTCGGCCCTGTCGGGCCCCGTCAATCGTGCTGACATCTCTTTGAGGCGCGCGTGGAACACATACGCGCCGTCCGGCACGGGCCTGATCCTGATCGGACGGTGAGCTAAGGAGGGAGGGATTGGGCCGTAATCTATCACGAGGACCCGAGTAGTGGTGACAGCAGTGGTACTGAAATTAAATGCACAAAGTAAAATGCCTGTCTGGGTTCGAACTCAAGACCTACAACCACTGGGCCACTGGGCCACCACTGCTCTTCTTCACATAACACAAACAATGGCGCCGATTCCCTTGTTCACAAACTAAACTAAATTTTAGTGCATCTTTTTCTTTCTATTTCATTAAGAAAAGGACAGAAGATAAATGTTAGTTTAGTCCTGTCAAATTAAGATGCTCCATAGACAGTTTAGACGTGATTAAAAACATGGCGACAAGAAATACGCCAATTTACGTCAACCGCTGACGAATTTGACAGGACTAAACTAATATTTATCTTTTGTCCTTTTCTTAATGAAAAAGAAAGAAAAAGATGCACTGAACTTAAATTTAGTTTAGTTTGAGAACAAGGGAATCGGCGCCAATATTGAATGTTACTTGTGAATGAAGCTAGGTGTTACTAATGAATGAAGCTAGTAAAAGTGAATGAGCTCAGTACATCAACCGAAATATTATATCGTTTTTTTTATCAGTGATAACAGCAATACACGAACCGAGCAATAACATGTCCTCAGCAACCTATCGGAAATCGATAGCGGCGCGCATTTGTTATCCAATAATGATTATATCAACATCAATGTACAATAATCAACATAGAACGAAACTATCATGCAACTTTCGATCGTATTGTTATCAACAAAGAGCTGCCGTTGGTCACTTGCCTGTCATTATTATTGAACATACAACAATTTTTATTTACATTAAATAAAAAACACCATTTGTAAATATAGTTGGTGTAGGTAGCTTATTTTGTATACGTTATCGCAGTGACATGCTCACTAGTGACTGTGAAAGCCTTTGAACAAAATTGCAGCTTTGATTAATTACAGTAATGGCTTAATCATCCATTTTTGTATTACTAAGAGACACTAATCGAATGATAGCTACTATGATTTTGGCAGTATTTTATCTGTATCAGACATACTGCCTTACTGCGAGCGAATTATGGCCAGATGGGAACAGTTACGAGTTGAATAGGACACAGAAGTCAGCCTTGTGGGACTCCAAGCTTTCACCACATAGCAAAGAAAGAAAGAAAGAAAAAGTATTTATTGCGACTCGTACAGGATCAAAAACTAAACAAAACACAGTTAAAAATAAAAATAAGCACATACATATCTCATATCATATTATTATTTTACTATCTCATATTTCATATAAGTATCTATCTTCAGTTGATTTTATGTGACAGAAAACTATATTCTTGGCTTTTATTAAGCCCAACTCCAACCAGAGGCACATAAACTGATCATAAATAAAAACATCGAACATCTACTAAACTTTGAACAACCAACGAAGCGTTAACTTTCTGGGAACCGGCCCTTCCGGGTATTGGAGTTTCTGGGAAGGATATTTTGAAACCAGCAGGGAATTCGGGAAATAGACATACTGAATAAGAACGACATTACAAATATGCCAACAACATAATAGAAACTGTAAATGGCAAAGTCACGTCGATAATAATGACATGCGATTTATGGAGGCAGACAAAGCTAATGTGTAGACAATGTGGACATTCACCAAATGTGGCCGCAACTATGTCCGCTAGCGCTATATGAAGATTAGAAATGCTAGTAGCGCCGTAGGTGTAAAATGCGTTAGTGATATAGCGTTTGAGTTAGTTGCTATAAAATAATTTGGTGAGCGGTCATTCTAGAACCAAGGTCGTGCGTATTTACACTTTTGCGGGTTTTCACTTATGAGCTCAGTATTAACTGAATTTCACATCTAATGTAGAATTGCTGCATCTACTTTCGTAGGTATAAACATATACATGGTTGTAATCCACCTTGCGGGCTCAGTGTGTTGTGGCAGTTGTCACATGTCTTCGATGTTTTTGGTTTTAGGGTATGCCGGTTTTCTCTTGTCGGTTTCGTAGGTATTATCATTTGTAATAAAATACACACAATCTACTAACTAAATAGTCAAAAAATAGAAGAATACATTTTCCTTTATGGAACCGTAACCCATAATAATGTCCTAAAAGCTATAAAAATATAACAACAACAACAAAGGGTCTGCTCTAAGGTCATGCAGTAAAATAGGATTAAGTTTTATTGTCACTAGTAAAAGAATATTTCACTTTTTTCCCACATTTCTATCAACTAAATAAATATTACCTATGTGTCAAAAACAACATAAAATTAATTATATGAAGGCCTCCACCCTAGAAAGCGGAAACCACGGATGAATAAACAATGAATTGAAAATCTGAAGGCCGCATTTTCATTTATGTGAGGCGAGTATATATAAACAATGTTTGTTTACGTTATAAAAATAGTACCTAAATATTGGAGTTGGAGATGGGTTTGTCCGGCCAAAACAGGAAAATACAACGTGAATTTTATGTTTCATTGTCTTATGGAAACCAGTGCATGTAACATAATTATACAGATTACAGGGTAAATATCGAAATCATATTAACTCGTTCATATTTTTTTTGTATCCTGTTGCCATAATATTCAAACGTAGCTTTGTTTAATATAATTATGTAGTACCCAGTTCTTTATAATATATTATAATAGTACTATTGCTACTGCTTCTGCTCGCGCTTTCGTCGCCGTGGATTTCAATTATCCCACGGGAATGTGCTACCGGGACCAAAAATAGCCTCTGTCCTTCCCCAGGATGCCATTTGTGTCAGTCCAAGCGAAAAGGGTCCAGTGCGCGGCATTTAGTTTCCGAGATATAAGAGGTTTTGTAAAGTTGGGTATAAAAATTGCATTTCGCGATTTTAATTGGTTATAAATAAATGCTCAATTATCTACAATTTCATATAGTAAATGACTATATACGATGTTTCTAAGTACCAGAAACTTTATGAAAAAAGTTTACTAAAAAGGTACCAGTGGGTGGCATGTCGATATTCTGGGAATAAAATACGTTTCAATACCCCGTACTGATCACTTCTAATAATTTAATTATATTTTAAGATTAAAATGTTGAAACTACGTGTAAAAGGTCCCTTAAAGCGGGGAACTCCCTGCTACTATGCAACTACTAAGGGGATTTACTTTGCTTCACTTCGACATAGCGGGGATTTCCCTGATCGTTTTTTGCTACCTACGTGTCCTATAAATAGATCTGCCTGTGATGCAATAATTTATTTGTCATTTGACACCGGAAAGGAAACAATATCCGACAGTCTTTGTGTAAATATAGCAGTTTTTATTATCTTAGCTGTTTTAAATTGAGTGAGTGAAAAGTGCGCATAAAAATGAATAAAGGTAAGTCTTTACGTTGTCTATTATATCTACTAATACTATGTTTGTTGTTACGTGTTGTGTTATGTATCGAATAAGCTCCAAAAGTACTGAACCGATTTTGAAAATTCTTTCTCCAATACAAAGCTGCATTATTCAGTCATAGGCTATAATATTATTAACGTTATTACGCTTAGCGGGGCCGAGGTCGAAAAGCTAGTTCTATAAACCGGGGTATCGGAATGTTACGGAGTTCTTGTGTGTATCTACAGCTGTTACCTACTTTTCATATTTAGACCTCGACAGGGGCGAAGCCTCCTACAGACAGCAGTCGTCTTTAAATTCGATTTTTTATGGATTTTAGAGATTTAGAGATTTATGGATTAAGCGTAGATTACGTTACGTTCCTACTTATTTATTACATTTTAAAAGAGAGCAGCTTTAATCATAATAATTCGGCTGCATCCACATAGACTGAAAACTGACCGCGACAAAGTTGATAGGCTAATGAATCTCAATTAGTCATAATTTCATCCCATTTATACTAAATTCAAATTTGTTTTTAGGTAACATAATTATTGAAGATTCAACCGAAGGTTCCAGCTCTAGTGATGAATCTAAGCATTCTGATGGACCTGTACCACTTTCTATGGAGGTGGAAGTAAACACACTACCTGTTTTGGCCTCGACCGCAACAACGCCGGATTTACCAACAGAAGAAGAAACCGTTGCACCTTATTCAGGTACTTACAACTTAGAAAATAATTTCACAGAGTCGACATCTGAGATGGATGAAACGGATCAGTATTATGAAAAAAGCACTAATACAGAAGCAATCAGTGAAGATGAAATACATGAGTGTTATGATTTTGCTAAAATAGTTAGCCGAGCCTTGTGTAAAATCAAAAAAGATCGACGTGATCATTGTATGCATGCAATAGTACATATTCTTTATGACTACAGCAAGGACTCTAATACCAATTAAGAAGTTGTGTTAGGTACCTATGTCATAGACATAGTATGAAAAAATGACCTGTGTAGTATGTATATTTCAACTATTTGTTTTCAGAGTTTAGCTATTCAGCGTCTGTAGAACATGAAGACTATGAAAATTTTAATTTAGAGTTCAAAAGTCAACGGGGTACAGAATTATCGTGTGACATCGAATTTAGTGCTTGTGAGCCGCTCGAAGAGCGGCAAATTGGTAATATTTTACTAGATGATGATCCTTTAATTCTAGACGATGTAACTCAGGCCTCATTCTTAGATACTGGCTGTGGATGTAATAATAATTGTGTGTCCAAATTTCAAAAAGATGTAATATTAAGTAGTAGGTTAGATTGTATCGAATTAAATTCACGTTGTAATGAAGGAGTCAATCATCATCACTTGGTCTTGAAAGGAGCTTTAAATGCTCTCTTACGTACAAGTGAAAATACATTACATTCAAAAAACAGAAACTTGCAACGAAAAGAATACACGGTAAAGTATTTCTTTCGAGGTGTTTCAGTATGCAAGATTTTTTTCCAATATGTATATGCCACTGGTTTGAAAAGGTTAAAAAATGTAAAAAAGAACTTTCTGGACAGCGGTGTTGCTCCAAAGGTCCACGGGTCACGTAAACGACCTTACAATTGTATTAATTTGCAAACTAGATCAGACGCAATCACTTTTATAAGACAGTTTGCTAATGAAAACGGTTTAGTATTGCCGGGCCGATTACCAGGCCACCAATTTAAATCTGATTTAATAATTTTACCTTGTAGTATGTCTAAAGCGTATGTGTACAACAAATATTTGGAAACTATAGCTTTACTCGATAAAACTCCTATTAGTAGAAGTAGTTGGTATGATCTTTGGGAAGATTTTTGTCCATATGTCGTTATACAGAAACCGAAAACAGATCTATGTGCAACTTGTCAGAAAAACGTGACCACGTTGGGACGAATGGGTGGTTTAGATGAAAAGGAAAAAATACAGCTTGTAGAAAAGTCGAGGCAGCACCTTGATTTAGTGCAAAATGAACGAAAATATTATAACAATGTAATCAAAGTTGCGACTGATTCAATAACGGACTCTACTCTTATTCTTGGACCTCATGAACCATGTTCTTATGATGGCGTCATGCATTACTCTTTTGATTTTGCCCAACAGGTGCATTTGCCGCACAGTTCACAACAAATTGGGCCACTGTATTTCTTGACAGGATTTAAAGTCAGTTTATTTGGTGTTGCTGCAGAGCCTTTGAGAAAGTTCGTTTTGTACGTAATTCCTGAACCCTGTGCTACTGGGAAAGGAGCTAATGTAATAATTTCAATGCTACATCATTTTTTCGAAAATTTTGGTATAGGCGAAAAAGATGTTGTTTGTCATGCAGATAATTGTGCTGGACAAAATAAAAATAACTATGTCATGCAATATGCAACATGGCGAGTTTTAACAGGCAGACACCGAAGTTTCCGTATATCTTTCCTTCCCGTGGGTCATACGAAGTTTGCACCCGACATGTATTTCGGTCTATTCAAAAAAAGTTTTAGAAAATGGGAATGCAATAACTTAAAGGATATTCTTGCAGCTGCTGTTCAAGCTTGTCCGAAAACAAAATCTATAGTAGCTGTTCTAACTGGTGATGAGAAAGGAGAAACTTTTGTGAAAACTTACGACTGGGCCAATTTTTTTCAACCTGATTGTGTAACTATTAACCAACTTCTGCATTTTAGTCATTTTGAAACAAATGAAGATAATAGAGGGCACATGTTATGTTACAAAAAATATACTGACAGTCAACCAACTGTATCAAAGGTTTTGAACCCGAATAAAGTATACGGTTTTCCTTTAGAAAAATCCCCTGCAGGCATGACGTACGAAAGAAAATCGTATCTTTATAATAAGATTCGTGAATTTGTACGTGAAGAATCTAAAGACATTTTATGCCCGAAACCCATTCCAAATGTTGATGTTGACCACAACTCTGTCCCAACAACATCTGTCGAGTACTCTTTTCAGAAACCATCAATTGAAAAGAGTATTCGACAAAAACCAACATGTTCGTACTGCAAACAGGTTGGTCATAGGAATCAGGTGCGAGGAGGAATTTATTTTTGTCCAAAACGTAAGTTGGAGTCCCAAATAGAATAAGTTTTATTTTTATGTTTGTATTGGCTTTTTTCAAATATTATTGCAACAGAATAATGATTATTTTAGCCACTGGTACCTTTTATGACATTACATAAAAGGTACCAGTGGCTAAAATAATCATTATTCTGTTGCAGTAATGTTTGAAAAAAGCCTGTCTTGTTATTTTGTTAGTTCCTAAATAGAGTAAGAATACTTAATTTTAGTTTTTTATTGTTAATTACTATCGCAATAACTAACTTTTTATTAAATATCGGCAAGTGGACCTTTTTTACTAGACTGTGTATCCTTCTTTTATTTTGATAATAATTGTTTTAGTTTTGATGTCAAAAGTATAATTATAAGTTGATTCTATGGAAAACATATCAATCTACAATAATGAATAAAAATCTACGTAACAAGCAAGTAAAAGTGTGTTTTTTTTTCACTCAAACTTTCAAAATGCTTTTTCTCAAATCAAGCTTTTTCAGAATTTCAACTTCAAATGTCTGATAAAAAAAAACGTGTGCTACTTTTTGATTATTTTTTCAATCCATACTATCAATTGACTATTCTAGATACCGAATCCAGTCTTAACTCAATACCCCACTACTGGACCCTTTATGCCTGGACTGACACATTTATGCTTAATTTTATCGATATCCGTTCAGTGGTTTAGGTGTGAAATGGTAACAACATACATACATACGAGAGAAGTTTCTTTCGAATTTATAATATTAGTATGGATTTACATTCAAGTATGATTCAATGCTTTTAAATCCCATTCTTTTTGTATCCGTTTCTACTATATGTAGTACTAGCAGCGCCCCTTGTTTTCACCCGCATAATTGTCGATCCTATGGGAATACCGAGAAAAAAAGTATCTTATGTGTTATTCTGATGTATAAGTTATATTACCGTAAAGTTTCATCAACATCCGCTCAGTAGTTATTGCGTGAAAGAGTAACAAACATCCTCACAAATGTTCGCGGTTATAATATTAGTAGGAAGTAAGATTATAGTAGGATAATAATCATAATGCTTCTAGACAAGCTGCATTATCCGTAATGTCATGTTAAATGTCAGTTACACTTCAAGAGCAATGCCCACGTTACTTTTTTGCTCGCTTGATGATAAAGTGAAGGTTACTGCAAGACCTTGCTGAGCTTTGCAAAACAGCTGTATTAACAACCAATTACTAGTAAACTTAAACCAGCAGGGTAATTGTGTAACACACTATCTCAGTAGCAATGGATTTAATTTTGACAGTTCAACAACATTCATTGCGTTATTTATGTTGTTGAGCAGACAAATTTTTCGAACATATGGAGCAATGGATTAGCGATATGCTTCAAAATTATTAAAATTTAGAATAATAGTATGTTACGCAATTAGGGTGCTGGAGTATTCGTAATGAAATCAAATAGAAGAAACTTTTTAGACGTAAAATAAATTTTATTTTCATTGAATGCTAATAACATTACCTCGGATCATCATTATCATTATCTCGGAATTTATGATGAGTTCTAGAAATGAGTACTCGAGAGTTATTTAAGAAGTTTTTTTTCAATGGTTCGTTGATCGAAGGTCAATGAAATGGTTTCAGGGTAGTAATATAATATTCTGTTAGTCCTATTTAATTTAATCTAGTACGAGGACGACTGTTAATATAAACATAAATATACGCTTATTTTTCTGACCTCCATAATAGCCCAGAGCTATACTTACTTATTAATTACTCAGTGAATCATAAATATTAAAAATGCGAAAGCTTGCCTGTCTGGATATTGTATGTTTATCAACCGATCAGATCGACATATTAATAATAAAGTTGGAAGAGTTTATTTGTTTGTTTGAACGCGCTAATCTCTGGAACTGCCAGTCGGATTTGAAAAAATATTTTTGCATTTGATAGCGCTATTTTTGAGGAAGACTTTAGGCTATTTAACATCACGCTAGGACCCTTAGGAGCCAAAAAAATAAGATAAAAAACTTGAGAGGTGTCAAGGGACACCCGGATGGAACGAAGTTCAAACGGAGAGAGAGAGAGAGACAGAGAAACACGCGCACGCCGCACGGCTTACAACTATAGCAAAAAGTGTCGTTCCAACTTTTGGTCTTAATTTTTTCCGTCTAGCCCCTTTTCGCAACGCGCGATAAGGAACTTCGTTCCAAAAATGAGGAATAAATAAACTCATATATAGTATTACTTTTAAACCTACTTGTTAATGAGACTAAATATCGCAATAATTTAAATGATTGTAGTCTCTTGCCTCTTTAGCCAAGGTTCTACGTAGGCTGGCGACTGGCTCACGACACGGATACACGCGTGTTACAGAATGTGAACGTGAATACCCAGTCCTAACGATTTTGCAAAACGTTTCAACACTACACTCGAGGAATTACTTGGTATCGTGGCAAAACTGCTATCTGGTTATGAAATATCCGTCATATCACAAGTTAAAAATGGGAAACAGTGTCAACTATTTGATGAAGGATTATTTTGAAAACCGTCGGTAACGAGTGCTTCCAAAGATGCTTCTGGAAAACCAAAAAGGGTCTATCATTAATGAAGTCTTTTACTGGCTTTTAGCGCACACACCTTTGCAAGAGACCGGAATAAAGTGGAATGACTACGTGACATGGAAAAGCAATGTTTAGCATAACAACCAAGGTAGGCACTTTATCGTTATCAGCAGCCATTTATATTTCGTCATCCATCACCAATGCCTAAGTCACTTATAAGCTTACACAAATACACCAGAGTTATGCATGACAGTTAATTGTGTATAGAAAAAGAGTTAATAACGGAATATTTTTATGTAAGTATTGTGCAATTACCTGTGTTTGAGGTGCTAATCTTGGTGCTCCACACGAACACTGCTCTCCACAAAGGCATCCATTATCGAACGCTCGGCCAGACGCCAGGTCTCCTAGGTGCCTCCCCGAGGGAGTCGCTAGCCTTAACGCAGACGCGTCGGACTGCGATCTATGATGCCCTCTCCTTGCCGCCGGCCTGATCTCCTCAGCCAGTATAGAGTCCCTTAGTTTAGTCGCTCTCGACCGCTTAACGTCACCTCCGAAAGCAGTCAATAACCACGCGAGCTTAAGTGAAAACTCAGCACTTTGTTTACACCTGCACACCAAATACGGTTTCAACACGTCCGCCACATCGCTCATTTCTATATACATGGTCGCTAATTGTGGCAGGTAGAAATCCACGTCTTCGTATGGGAATGAGAATAGTTTGTTCGCCAGATAGGTCTGCACGCCCGGCTCTTTAGAGTTGAACAGGTATGAGATCGCCATGCTCATGTCGAACAGTTTACTTTCGAACAACCGGAGCAGAAAGTCTTTGTTTTTAGATGTTTCAGCGGCACAAATATCAGATTTCACTGCAGAGTCAATTAATGTATCGGGAGGATCAGGCGGTTTATCTGTGTCTTCTGGGTTGCCGGAGTCCAGGCTTTCTCTGGACCTTGCGGCGGCTGGGGGTTGTGGTCGCTCCTCGTCGTTTCCGTCGGGAGGTGTGTGAATGCCGGAGTCGTCTGAGCCCGTGGGCACCTCCGGTGGAAGCGCTAATCTCGGAGCGGGCACTTCGATAGGGATTCGAAGTGGCGCCCCCTCCGGCGAAGTAGGTGTCATATCTTCTGGTATCCTCTGTAGCACTGAGTCCAGGGATCTGTTCCTTTGGTGGCCGCATCCTGCAGGCGGCCCGCTCGCACCCGTCACATGTCTATAACAAAGGAAAAAGGAAGAGGTAAGGAAAAAATATTCCAGAATAACAATTTCCTTGACGGCATCACAAGTCAGTAAACCTTACATAAATTTTTAAGTTACACGTACTTATAAAAGGGATCCTCGTAATGCTGTATCCCGATGACAATAATCTTTCTAACCATTTGCTCGATTTACACTATAACGCACAGAAACTCAACACTGATTTAGAACACAGAGCACGATTATTCAATTAGCCTCCTCACATAAACATAGTAGCTGCACTTAAACACTGGCGTAGCGTTAAAACAATGCGAGCAGCCTTGCGATATATCATAATTAAACACTGAATATTGTGCAAACGCAGCACACACGTCCTACCTCGCGGGCGCCGTATGGCAAACTGTTTTACGCAACAAATAGACGCGCCGGTCCGCATACCATTCGAATAAGGATCACCTCGATTACGCAGCCGAAACACAACTAAACAACTTCGAAACAGTATAAACAAAGATCTATGCAGGCCAAAGATTTCGTCGACCGAGTTTACGATGTAGAGTTTACTTTTTCTCAGAAACGTGGAACCAATTTCTATGTTGTATTAAAATTTTACACAGAGTTGACGAGACACTTGTGCAAACTGACGTAATGTTATTCAGTAATCGGGTCTTTCAAGCAAGACCTATACCAGTAAAATGGATAGTTAGAAAATTGGTGGTCAATGACTTAATATTCCGTAAGGCAAGCGATTTCAAGCCGTATTATAAAAGGATGATAGAGCCTCATATTTTATATTCAAGATACGATTACAAAGCCAGTTCCTTATGAGACTGCGCGGCGTATTTGCTAATGTTGCAAGGAATTTTAATGAGATGGTTACAGTTACAATCGTAAACAAATTAAATTATCTAGGACTTCATGGAATAAAGGATAGATGGTCTTCTTGTATTCAGCACATATTTGTTCTCTTTTTGCAACCACCAGCAGACACCGACAGTGACATAACCGAGATTCAAGAACGCATACCAACTCACTAAGTAGGAGAAAGCGGCCGATGACCCCGAAAAGTTTATCACGGACTCCATCCGACTTAGCTATCATTCTCGGAAGATACATAAAACGTAGTGCAGTCTTAAGTGGCGATGGCGTTCTTAATGCGGCCGCGTATTCACACAAGAAAGTGGAGGAAGTGGAAGTGTGTATAGTGGCCACTCAATGAGTGAACATTCCATGCGGAGCGTGAGTGGTGAACGAATTATCGTTGGTTTATTTTTGGAACGTTATCGGGAATCATGCATGTGGTGCGTCCTGCCAACAGATGTGCCATTCAACAGTGTTGAGGCATCGAAAGAGAGGAGCCATTCATCCAAACCTATTTTAGTGACGTACGCAGTTACGGAATACTAAAATGTGGAGTAGGTACGGAAACCTCTTTTAACATATCAGTCATTCAAGAGATTAATATTGATGCTTTGATTGATCTATAATAGGCAATGATTATATTATTCACGTTATCATTTCAATAACTGTAATTATTTATAAGTATGTATAAAAACGTGTATCCGAGTGTAGATTATTTTCAATGGCATGACTGAAATCTTTTCTGAAGTACATGTACTAGAAACCAACGCTGTAGGTCCACTTGCTACTACGTTTTCTACATAAACATAATCCTATATTTAAAGTAACGATCATAACATTAAATATTTACGATCAATTATCGTCCACATAGGCCATTACTAATTTATGGAACAAAGCCAAAATAATACCCCACAAAAGGATAGCCGCAAAAATTTATTTGTTTTATTTTTGATCGATAACTTTGTAATTTAATATTAAATAACTTAATTGGAAATTATTTAAATCTTAATCAAGTGTACCACCCAACGCTTCAACATTTCGTAAAAAAACGTAAGTAAGTATAAGTATTTCCTTTTCCGGAAATGCATAAACATCCGGCAGTGAACTGTGGTCGGTTATTGATGTTCATTTCACCTTCAGCCCAATACAGGCAATGTCACTGAATTCAGTAAGGAGACAATATAGAAATCAGCCAATACTAAGGTGCGGTGTCTTGCTTGTCGTTCAAATCTTAACTTAAAACCTTTTCCGGTGTTATGCGACAACTTGTTTACGTTATCACCCCAAGTAGGTCAACCCACTACGAGCGATGGACTATACAAATACCCGCTCTCCGACCTCGCATGCCTGACAGGTTAGAAACGACCCGACAAATTCAACACGATACTAACAACTCTATACCACGCATTGAAAATCACGCCAAAACAATACAATTTATCTGCGTGTGACAATGCAAAAACAAGAACATTGAGCACAACAAAACAATTATTGGATGTAAGACCTCTGACAACAGCACCAATGAAAAACAGTAAATGAATTGACACACCACTTATGGCAACTCTTCCTATATTGATTTCAATTAGAACTATTTACAGCTCTCAATGACGCCGGTTGGCATTTATGTCTACAGCATTCCATAAGACATAAACGCTTTCCTCGATGAGCCTTCGCGAATTGTAAAAGCGAATATTAAAAGTGACGTCTGTCTATCAGATAATTCCGGTACATGAGGAAAAGCTTTTAATGGTTTACTTAGATGATCTCGTAATTTTTCTTCTAGGCACGCGATCTTAGTAAGTAACAGGTGAATGTTACCGAGCACTGGCTAGCGAGAAACTTGAAGGCCTCAGTAATGGACACATTTCACGACGCGGATTGACGTCAACATCAAACAATAGCAGATTGATTCGACTCGGCACCATACCTTGGTGTTATTGTATGAATATTGGTGAAAGCCAGTCGTGTCGGCTTCTGCAAACTGATTTCGTACACAATCGATCATTGTGAGTATTTAATCTATAGCTGCAAGCACCTGTTTCGATTCAAAATCCATTTCGAAACCCTCCGTCGGCTTAATTCAAGACGTAATACTTATCATATTTTATTCTTGTATAGCGTTGAGCGTTGGCGATCTCTAATAAACATTGCGGATCATCATTAAGTTTGGAAGATGGAGAAAGTTTCGTAGAAATGCTGCAATTTGAACGAAAATAAAAGACATGAAAATAAAGATCACGGCAAGAGTTGCTAGAGTCGTTAAAATATAATTGATTTTATAAGCAATGATCACCAAGTGTCGACTGACTACGGAACATGAAAATCGTGCTCTTAGTAAATCGTGGACTGTGGTAGCGAAAGTGAACGCCTCCTTCGACCTTGTATTAACACTGTCTGCCACATGTTTTTAGATACACAAAGACTCTTCCTACGAAACAACAACCCCATAGAATTTAGAAAACTTCCGGGCCAAGATACTTGGCTCGATACAAACAAAGAATTATCTCAAAGGAATATGCATTGTTTTAAAAGTAGAAAATAATGTTCTTCAAAACATGTCTTTGTGAAGATAATTTCAAATAACAAAGTACAGTTAGTTCTAGTCAAGTCAATTGCGCTGTAGAAAACGTATTTGTAGAAAATAAACATTTGACGTTTATTTTCCAATTGCCGTTGAAGTTACTATACGAATATAACCTTTGTGGACTTGTTGTGTTTGGGGTTTCAATTTTTTTTTTAAGATTAAATATTTTATAGAGACCGCTTGTATTACATTATTTTATGAGATTTTATATTGATTTATTTATGTACACACGGCTACACATCAAGCTATGCAAAACCAGTATTGGCTGACCGTTCATTGTGAGAAAATATCATACGAAGTGAGGCCAAGACAAACTGGTTTTGTATAGCTTGACGTGTAGCCGTGTGTACACACATGAAAATAGATAGGGTATACGACATATAACTTTTGAGTACAAAGGTACTGCTTATTTCTTAAGAAATTTCTTACAGCAGAACTGTGAAAGAAGAAATGAAAAATAAATCTAACTAGACAATAGGTTGTGAGAACAAGAAAGAAAAATATGATTATGACTTAGTATTAACAAAACTATTGTTCTCGATGGCAAATAAAATAAATAATTTTATAACAGCAGCAGTGCAGTACTCATGCCGATGCCGTATTAACGTTACTTCATAAACTAACATTATCACAAACTATTACGAAAACTTAATTACTCTACAAGTTGAAATGTACCACAGTACCTTTCGTATAACTGGTTGCTAGTAAGATCTGTGATATTCCATTTCATCTAGTACATTGCTAGATTCAAACAACTGTGTACAGTTGTTTGTAAGTTAGTAATAATTTCCAAGAAGGACGCATTTACATTATGTTGAATCAGTGTAGTATCTTGTTTCTTAATCATAACTATGATATTTGTAACGAACAGCTAAATATTCAACTGCTTCAGAGATTATGTAGTTTGAAGTCACTGTTTCATGTAGAGATGAAATCAATCTTTGGAACTTAATAACAGTGCGACATCGCATCTATAACCTAACCTTGGCATCAAACTCCCCACAGTTGATATTTAGTTAATAAATGACGAAGAAGCAAAAATGCTTATAATCGCGTGATAAGTAAAGTAGATGGTGCAGCAGGATAAGAGCTTACATAAGCTTACATCTCGTTCTACCATTTTGAATTTTAAATATCAATTGTACTGTTTATTTTTGCATTTAAATTTTAATCTTAATGTTTTAATCTTTGATGATAATTTCGATTTTTATTTTGTGTCTTACTTAATGTTTTGTTTTTGTTTCTAATTAATTTTTCTATCTTCACTACGAAGTGCTGTGTACGCCTGTAAATGACTAATTCACCATAACTCAATGCTTATGTTATTTTTTATTATGTTAATGTTTCTAGTGAATAGGTCGTTGGTGTACCTACCTAACAAAAAAAATAAAATAAGGTCTGCATTTTGTTTTTCATAATTATTATAAACCAGAGCATATTGGGACTGGCTGGACTATAGTTTGAATATGAACACAATCCTCAGAGAACATTGCCATATACGTCCCGCTTGGCAGGACGGATTAGACACCACAGTACAATGGTCTTAGCAAACATTTACTACTGTTTGTCCTCCGGATTTAATCCCCTGGTCGCTTGAACCTCCCAGAGGATACCTCCCATTACACACGGCCCACTAATCTTGGTATCCTCGTCTTTAAGCCAGGCTAATAGCTATCACAGACCCACCAACATGTGTATTGCTCCAGACTAACACATGTGCAAACAAATTCATCAACTGCCACAACAGAAAAATAAGGTCAATGAAAGGTAATATTAATATTATCTATTTATAGTCATGCTAGTTTACGAATTTGCCACTAGTATATTATATTTGCCACGTATCTGTGCCCAAGGGGTTTGATTAACTTTGTATTGACTAGTGGCGTCATTTTTTTTTTCAGCGGCCACTAATAATTTTCTTGTTACTTTGTTGTGCTGTCTTAATTACACATATTATGTTCAATTATTTTTGTCCTCAGTGATATCGAAACTGAGTTGCATTTAAAGATTTAAAAAAATGACTTCAATATAAATACTTCAATTACTGTCCAGCGTAAAGAAACCTTAGTTATTTTTTTAGAAGGTTGATATTATAGATTGGCTTTACTGTTTTACGACCGTCTGTCAATGTGACGTTAGTATTGGGTCTTGGGAAATAATAAAAAAATACATTATTATACTTTACTGCATTTTATTACATGATAAATAAAATAAAACACATTTTTTAACTCTCTTCGTCCATTTCGTTCACAATGTCATGTCGAATAATCGTATCTAAAATCTGTGCTGGCGGAGTCAGATTATTTTGATATCTGCCCCATCCCAGGTACCATATAACGGGCATTACATGCGAACAGCAGCTTAAGGCCTTTTTCCCAATAATACATGAGCAATAATGGCCCAATATTGCATCCAGCCCTTGTACGCACGGCTACACACACATCAAGCTATACATAACCAGTATAAACTGACTTCTGATTGTACGGAAAGCATATACAATGCGAGGTCAGCTAAAACTGGAAATATATAGCTTGAGGTGTTGCCGTGTGTACGCTTGTATAAAACACTGGTAATTGCATCCATGGCGTTATACTATACATCCAAATCGTAAGAATATCAGAGTCGAAAGAGCTATGCTGGGTCAGTCACACAATACGCAATCACAATGTCCAAGGAAATGCCAAACGCTACACGTCCAATCATCTACGTCAATGTATTTGATTTATTTTCTTTAGAATTCTTATAAAAATACGGCAGAAAGCTAAAAGAGTGCAGTGGAATAAAATAACTTCTTCGATTTTAATGAGCAATACAAAACCAAATATCTCCGTTCCGATATGGTTTAGTGAAATGAATCCATAATAGCTTTTGATCGCTTTATTCTGTTCTTTCATAATATCCAAGTTTCATTACTGCCCGCTCAACTTCAAAACGTCGCCAAGTTTACTCGAACCCCTTTCATCCAAATCCGTTCAGTAGTTTTTGCGTGAAAGAGTAACAAACATCCATCCATCCATTCATTACGTTTATAATGTTAGTAGGAAGTAGGATTATAAAGAGGTAAAATTTGTTTGTTTGTATGTAGGGGGGTAATCTTCAGAAAAGCTAAGCGAAAACGAAGTAGCACGAAATTTCACGCGGACGAAGTCGCGGGGTGAAGCTAGTACCTATACTATGTTATTATATTCTTCGCCATGGATGACCTAAATATTACGTCAGTGCCGAATACGCTCAACCAATCAAGGGTTTAATAAAGTCTGATTCAAAGTCAGTCTAAGGAATAAAATGTAAAGTAGAAGAAAATAATGGATTCGAAGCCCGGTTAGATTGGAAAATAGTTCTCAGAGAAACTGTTTCCAATCTAGCGCGCCAATAAAACGGGATCATTGGAAAATTCCGCACATTTATTACTTATTCTACATCCTTGCCATACTTCCTCAGCTTAATTAGATGCACGCTCTACATAATTACATAATGTTGTTACTGTTATGTTGTAAGCATGCCATATACAAACTAAAAGTCGTAAACTAATATAAGAGACGATTGGGCAAGCGAATGTATTCTCAATGGCACCTGGACCGTAATAGACGTTATGCAAGATATTGTGACGCTGTGTTGCGAATTTTTTATCTAAGTTCTAATGAGTGAAGAGATAAGAGTCTTAGGTAATTTCTGCATTAATATTTAATCTGTTCTTACAAAATTCGGTCACCAAAGTTTTCCTGCTTTGTAAGATTAGAAAAATGATTCTGATCTAATGTTTTTGGTTGGAAATCCTGATTTTAATTTGTTGACTGAGCTAACACGAGTCACTTCATAAACTTGTTTTGTTTTACTCACAGCATATATCACTAGATATATGCTAGTTACAGGAAACTCTTTTAGAATTGACGCTGTTAAAACCCACAAAAAGCTAACCAACGTCAGTAGCCTTCTAAACACAAGTCTACACCGCAAAATGATATAAAAACATCTGCCATAACAACTACGTTTCAGATGCGTCGATTTTTGTTTGCTATTAAGTTTATTTGTAAATCTCTGTGACTTTGAAAACAAAGAGGGAAAGTCATCTGTTTGTGGATCCCAACATCGTCTCATAAGGGCCAGACTTTCAGTTACGCTGCAAAACGACGTGTCACCATAACAAAATCAATATATAAATTAGCAGCTAACACCCTCCCCTTCCCACTACCTGCGAATGTTTACTACCACGTGCTACACAATTAACTTTGTATGAGGTAGTAAGTAATCCAATAGACGAGTCCAACCAACCAACGTACAATACACTTGAATCACTTGTAAGGATTCCTTGACACTGGTTTTACGCGATTTTATTAAATTTTCTACTTCCATGCAACATTGGAGATGAATAATCTGACAATGTAAATAAACGTAACAATATCAAATATTATGATGAAACACTATAAACAAGTCATATCTGAAGAGTAAAGAACCTCCAAAAACATGGTGACATTCAAAATCCAATGATACAGTGAAGTACAGCAGAAGAGTTTTATCATAACGTAACATAAATCTCAACCAGTCAATAGACTCCCGCGTAGACCGTTATAACGGAGTAGGGACGGTCCTGGGGGGATACCGGTATAAACATCATACTTTAAACGGATTGATAGATTAGAGTAAGATGTTTTTAGATCACAACTGAGTGCTTATGAAGTAACAATGTTGATACATTCAATGTTTGCCAGATCTTTGCAAACCTTTTAGCTAGAACGAGTCGTAGTACGAGAGAAATTCGATTTTAGAGAGAACGCATTATTTGCAGAGACTGTTCCTAAAAACATACCAAGTTCTATTTCAGACATATTATCTCGTTCTAATTATAATGAGTAAAATTTAGCTAATGTTCGTTTGATGATTTCCAAGAATTTGATAACTTTTTAGAATTCTTGCTTTCATTCATACGACTCGTGCGCAACACGGCAGTGGAGGAGAATGTTGATATTTTGAAAGGTTGTATCAAGAATCGTCTGCTCATTTTACAGACAGCTAGAAACAAAATTCTAATTAAAACAACTGAACTATAAATACGTGAGAAGTAATTAGGGTAATTACGTTTGTTTGCGCAGCTCGCAGTAGTCATTTGAAGTAATATTGAAATATACAATTAGTTTTAGGTCTGAAGGTCGATTCGCATATAAAATGACTGAAATTTAGAGAAACGTACAGTGACGTCAATACTGGAGTAGGGAATAGATAATGAAGGTAAATTAACAGCAACTTTAGCACACATGTTGCCCAGCAAAGTTAGGTTTTCGGGATACAAGTAGCAAAAAAATAGTTTCCGGTCACCATCCCGCAATCGCAAATGTTTGCAAGGTTGCATCTGCGGGTTGCGTACATCTGTCGAATTTAACGGTCCCGGATTGGCGGGAGTTCGCAAACCATCTGCCACTCGTTTCGATTTCATACGGAGATAAGTGGATAACGACAGATGTAAAAATATTCAAAACAAAATAAAGAGGCAGATTATAAAGTCACATTGAGATTTCCAAAGTTTACACATAATATATGAATGGGCACCGCATGACAACAATTTAAAGAGCTCCTATGGCTCTTATCCCGACTACAAGCAAATTATTTACATTCGTCACAGACAGAAATGATTTACTCAGAGTTACTTGAACATTGATAATAAATTGTACTTTGAACTTACTATAAATAGTAAGCTAGTTAGTAATAGAGACTGTCCCGGATGGCTACATGTTCCCATTTAGTTGAATAACCACAGAACTATATGAAATAAATCAAGCGTTTGATGTGTAAACCGAGGAAGGAATGCCATTGTGGTACCAAAACGCATTAACGCATGCAGTACACCCGAACACGTGCGTGATATGATAACTGATAAGTAAAATAACTGTTGTAGTACACGAAATTGATTACAAATGAATTTAGGTGAATGTTTAGTATTTAAATATGTATGTAACACAGTGCACTTAAAACTTGATTTCAGTACAACGCTTGGCCTCGCTGAGTGCTCGTGCACTAAGCGTTCGAAGCGCTGTCGGTTCTTGCTTTAGAAGACAGATGAATGTACGAAATAAAGTGGTGTGTCATTCTTTATGTAAGTAAACTCTGTGGAGCCAACAGCAAGTGTGTTTATGTTGACGCGCATATCAATTAAAAACAGGAGGCGTACTTTAATTAGACTTTCTCTGTTAATGTTCTCAAGGCCTTTTGTTAACATTGTTTTGGGTAGAAAGTTAATCCAAAGTGGGTAAAAGGTTTTACTTATTCCGTTAGAAGAGATAGATAATAACGAGAACATCGATCTTTGTTTCCTCCAAATAATTAATTTATTCAACAGTTCAAAACTTCAAAGTCAAACGCATCTAATCTTGTAAATGACTCGAAGACTATAAAGTTAGAAACTATCACAATTGATCCGTCGCTACTGTTGGCCTCGCTAATGAGAAGAGACAGACAGAGAATTGGACAGTTTATGAAAACACGGGAAAATAAATAAAACAAAAAAGGAAGTAAGTACTAAAGCACCCTTTTTTGTATAAAGTCTTCACAAATTGATGCCTTCAAATTCAGTCAACAACAGCTGTAGGTATAGTGGCAAAAAATTTAATCAAATATTCAACAAAGTAAATAAATAAACCTTGAATGTTAACAAGGTCAGAAAGGAGCGTAGGCGTGGCGATCCTATTATGATCTAAAATTCAATCAATTGAATCTGGGATCCAATCGACCCGTATGATGTTAGTCGAAGGGTTAGCTCTTGACAACCACATTTATCATGACGTCACCCGTATAACGGTATTAATTAAAGGGGACTTCCTCATGTAATAAACATTAGTTTGCATTTAGTATTCCCCTTTTAGTGGTTAAACGCGACGTTTTTGCGCATAAAATAATTGATAAAAGGCTATTAAAAGTTCAATGTGTCAGTCATAATAATTTCATAAAGTAATGTAGGTAAGTACCAAGTACAATAATATGCTATAATTAATAATACATATAGGCAAACAAAAATTGCATTCCGAATTAAACAAACATAAAAATAGCACCCAGGAGCCCATGGACTTGATACAAACGGAACACCAGCTCCTCTCGTATGAGCAATATGCTTTTAACGCAAAAGACAGCGAACAAGACATTCTCCTTAGTGCCAGACAAAGTGACCGATGCAATTTCCGGCCATTCCCCACCGGATTAGACTGTTTCTACCGTGCATCTATCATCGAGCTACGTCCTTCCTTTTGACCTAATATACTGGCTCTGTTCGCTGCCTGACGACTAATCGGAGTATATTTCCAACTTCCAGTTTACCAATATAGTCTTCATATTCGAAAACAAACGTTGTTCTACTAACAAAACAAACAACAACTCTACATTTGAAAGCGCGTGCGCAATACAGAAATGTGTTGCATGTGGAAACAGGTGTTCGTAGTATTGGCAAGTTGGCCAAATGTCTACGTCAATCGTAAAAGAAATTGAGTCCACCGATAACGATTTCTTTTACCAAAGATTCAGGCTCAAGAGTTTGTGGATTTGGTGCCAAATGCAGCTTCACCGGAGGAGAGCATTCTACAGGGCATGAGTATTATGAGGTTTTATCATTTACAACTTATTTAATAGCACGCTAGTTTTCACTTCCAGATGGGCGGAACAGCATTAACAAAGTCTGGCTATTCAATAAGAAATATTGGTCCCAATTCAAATTGATAATTTTCATTCGATACATCAATATGAATGTAGACGGCATGCGTCTGCCACATTCATATTTGATACATCAATGAATGTTTAAGTGTTTCTCCGAGGTCATTGAACAGGGCCATAGGGACTGACGGATTCCTGATTCATTCATAAGTCATAAGTTCGTAACACCATTTTGAACATGATTTCATGTTAAATGCTTCGTGTCTAGTCTACGCAGAATAAATTTTGTTTTCCTCAATTAAGGCTGGCGCCTAAGGCAGAACTAGACTTTAATTATGTATTGATGAGAATCTGATGCATTATGTCAATTATGTGATTCTTTTCCTAATGTCTTCTGATTGTAACCGTTACGGACTTTAAGACAATTCCATTTCCTGGTTTGGATCATCCACTTCGGTTAATTACTTTAAAGAGCGGAGGAATTGAACAAAATCTGCATGCATTGCATGAATGAGTTTTGATCCAATTCCATTTCTTTCCATGTCCAATCCAAGCTGTATACAAAACAACGTCATTTTGGTGTACCATAAAACATAATATATTCTATCCATATATCTATATCATCTCAGCTTTTTTAAATTGTGGGAAGAGAGTTACATCTCATAAATGCATTACCCATCCCGCCGGTTGTCATTCCATGTTTTTAGCCAGCCAGCTAAGTTTTAATTGCTTTACGTGTTGAGCTTTCCATAAAGGCTCTTCAGGACGCACAGAAAAGCCCAGTGGGCCACAAGTTGAATATTCCAGTGTCTTACACTGGAATATTCAACTTGTGGCAAGCAAGCCATGGCAAGGTTTAAATTACTGATGGCATTTCGCAACGTTACCAAACACTTCATGGATATTTGATAGTGTTTAATTCTTGCGTGGCAGATGCGAAGATTGCCATTCGTTCCCCTGAACGCATCAAATTGATGGTTTGTTTTCTAATAAAAGGTAAGGTATTGTGTTAGTGACACATTGACCTATAAAGACTAAAAGACTGCCACGAAAAGAGGTTAGTTCGGGCTATCACTCATCGCCTTTGACCAAAAACGACGTCTGAAAGTTAGACAAAAAAGCTGTTGGTCTATAAAATAAACCCTTAATCAATGGTTCAATGACATATGGTCAGATTTAAATACACACTTCAAATAGTCGTACGTGAGAAACTTGACACTTCTAATATTCATGTCTTCGTAGTATAAACGTAGCTTTGGGAACAGCTGCACAATTATTTCCCTTTTCCCACAAATATCTTGTAACCCTCAAACGTACAACGCTCCGGGGAGTCATCGCTTTCCTCTCAACACAATGTGGTTTCCTAAACACTCAAAAACGTTTGCTTCCTTCCATGCAAGGGCAATTACACCGCTTCCTCTAAATACAATAGAATGTAAAAGCCACTTACCGTGACGAAGCAACAATTATTAAGTGAGGGTGACACAACTGGATTCTACGACCAAATCTAAGTTCGACAGCAATAACTTCAAAATGAACCAAGCAGAGGTTAATTTTTTTTTTTTACCTAAATTCAGTAAGTTATTGTTTTTCAGAAGACCGTTTCTGTAAGCTGCGCCTTGCTTATATTTCTTTTAATAATAAATCACGTTTCTTTTGTGTGTATTTTTAACAACTTTTTTATTCTTTAACGATATTCATAATTCAACAGTGAGTTTCTTCACAACTTTTTGATTGTGACGATCTTCATAATTCAACAGTGACTCTTTTATAATTCCGAGATTTACTACCCACGTAGCACTTTATTTTGCAATAACAAACGTCAACTTTTGGCACATATTATGTAGTTCAAATTGTTGAATATAAAAAAGCTTGTTTGATTAGTTTAAAATTCTTAATGACAGCGAAGAAGGAAATCCTGAATCAAATTAACCTCAGGCAATCTCGCGTCGTATCACCTTGAATGATTGAGATTTTTTTTTCAATAGTAACGTAACAAGCTTTATTTTAACCGTAAGTAAAAGCAAACGATGAAAGGATCGTAAAAACATCATAGTAAAATTATTAGATAGTGGTAATCGAAGTCTGAATCATAAATCTATCACAGACGTAACCCATTGTTTTATCAAACGGAAGATATACGAGGGGAGGTCCAAAAGTTCGTGGAATGAAAGGGTTTTAAATAAAATTAAACAATAAATCTATTTTTCCTTTTCAATATAATCACCCTTAAGCTGAATACATTTATCAGATCTATGAATTAATTTTTCTAAACCATCGTAAAAATATTTTTTATCTTTTGCCTCAAAATGAGCCAAAATTGATGTACGTCAGGCTGGCCCGGCCCCATGGAATTTAATAATGAGATTGTTATCAATCCAATGTACCCGGGTATACTAATATATGTAACACCTTCATTTTCAATGTAACTCTTTTTAAAAGAAATTACGTGCACTTCTTAGTGGCCGGGCCAGCCTGACGTTTTCAGCCCGGCCACCTTGTTTCCCACTAATCTACAAAAAATACTGGCAATATTGTGCTACAGATGAAATGTACCCTATAATTTATGCATATGTAACACAAAATCGAATCCTAAAATGCAATAGCATACGAAATATTAGCGGTTGCAGGTGGCCGGGCTGAAATTATTTCGTTAATATAAAACAGTAAAACTGCAACACCTACCAAAAACTAATACCAGTACATAATGAGATATAGAGATATAGAATACATGTAACGCTTTCATTTTAAATTATAATACATATTTAGAAAGAATAATCACTTGAAATTATATTTCAGCCCGGCCACCTAAAAGCGGTAATATTCCCTAAAATCTTATGCCAATTTGTACAGTAAAACCTGATACAGCTATGAAATGAAAGTTACATTCGTTTCGTTTTAGTCGTATACCTTTAAGCCTTCTGTTTGACTAGATTATCAAAATCTGAGAAACTTGCCGAAGAGTGACTATCATTTATTAACTAATTTCAGGACATTTGGTTTGTTGAGTGAAACAAAATGCGTTACTATGATATTTTTATTAATAAACTAAGTAGTATAAATCACACATAATAATTGTTGGATACATAATACCTAAACCTATATATATTTTCTCCGTTTTTGGCTTCACAACATAACCATACAAAGATAATAGTTCACAGACGCTACCACCGATTTTTAGACGGCGCCTGTGTCGCGTCCCAACCTAAGTCGTAAGATATTTTCCCCGAGTAGACAGAATAGATGCGCAAGAGCCGTGTAGTTATCAACACTTCTGACATAATATTTTACGTTTTAATATTACTGTGAGTGTAAAATTTGATCAGTTGTTGCAGTGTAGTTGTTTGTGATGTGATGTTTTTAAGGTAAGTCATAGTTTTGATAAATTAACCGTATAGTTCGGTACTAGTACTTAAAGGTACTAGACAAGCAAACCTCCGCCGGCTCGGTAGTAGTACCTTTAGGTACTAAGAGTTACGTCATACGACATCCTTTTTATTAATGTTGATATTGATAAAGTTACAAAATACAATATGCAATAATGATAATTATTATTTATGTTTTGTCATGTAATTTAAACAGGTTTTTGGACATTAGGAATAAACTAACTGAACAAATTCATCGGACCCACGGCTAATTTCGCTAATAACTTATAAACGTTTAGTTTTTGTGAATCTTATTGTTGTGTACCTACCCTATGTATTTACTTATTATTATTGTGTACTTATTTATTTCGTGAAATCAATAATTAATCAGTTTCTTATTAATTACTGTAAGATTTATATATTGGATTTTAGTGAATTATTCATTGTAATCAGGCAACCGTCGACGGTGTTCGTCTGTACCCGCGCTTCTTGTAACTCCCCCTTGTACGGCCTGCCACAGCGATCCACGTCCCTCGCTCACCGCATTCTTTTCCTCGTCCCGCGACACGCGCCCCTCTCCCCATCTCTATTCTATCTTATATATTTCTAATGTCCCAAAAGTTATAAGTTTTGTGAAAGTAAATTTGATTCTTATGAACATTCTTTGCTTTCTTTCTTTCTTTCTTTCCTTAGGTGCTAAAATATTTTTTAATAGATTTATGTATATACTTGATAATGCATGCAAATGTTACTGCATACACTTATCTTTTTAGGGAATTTGTATTTAAATAAATATTAATGTAGTTATTTAGCCTACATGAATACCTATTACGAAACCATAGTTAAAATGAATATATTTTATTTCAGTTGAGCGTGCCTACACCATGGGAAAACGTAGTGCGTTAGATATTGTGGCTCAAAAACAAATATTTGAGAAACATAAACGCTTGATCACCACGACAAGATATAGTTCTATTATATACAATACCATAGCAAAAGATATAAACTATGTGATGTCACCAAAAGCACTATATCTCAGCTTTAGAAGAAACTTTTTAAACAACCAGAACTCACCTCGGGCAAAAGATGAGTGCTTCATTAAAAGAAATGAAGATAATACCAATAGTATTATAATTTCGTCAACATCATCATCAGGGTCTTCTCCAGTTATTCAACAAGCAAGCTTACTTCATCAAATTAGTTTTAAATTTCCAATTGATGTTCATGAATGGAAGAAAATTGAACCCTTAAGTTATACGTATAAACGACACGATAAAAATAAACCTAGTGCAAGATATCAGACGTACAGAGCTATTCCCAAATTTAAGTGGTCCGGTCTTTTAAGAAAAAAACTCTGGGAGTTTTATAAGTTACCTTGTACTGTAGCATTTAAAAGACATGTTATTCAAGGCGCTAACATTACATTCTACGGACGTTGCACTCAGTGTCAAGCAACAGTGAAAATTCAAAATAAAGATAAGACTGATCATATTATTGATTTTTTATGTGAAATTGATCAACTTCAACCAAATTTTAAGCATAATCCTTTAAAAAAAATACGACTCACTCCGTACTCAAGACGAACATTATCTAAGAAATTAAAATTTGATTCAGCAACAATAGTTAGAAAACAAATAGCGAGTCATGATATGATATTTCAAGATAAGGAACCACCTGTATTGCCATCAGTCGGAGCATTACGCCAAATACGTCATGAAACAAGGAAGCAGAAATGGTACCATACCAATCAAATATTATCTGTTGTCATTATGGCAAATACTTCAACATACTCTTCCGTAATTCAGGAAATTTTAATGAAACCAACTTTTCATATTTACTACTGGTTAGAAGAACAAATAAAATATTACAAACAATATGTTCAAGAGTATGGTCGACCAACCATATCATTAGATGCCACAGGCTCTATAATTAAACCAATTGTGTTACCTAATGGGACTAAATTTACTAAAAGATTATTCTTATATGTTATATTAATAACTGCTGATAGCTTTTTAAAATCTATTCCAATTTCACAAATGCTTAGTGATTCTCACACTAAAAATAGCATTGCGGATTGGTTGGGTAAATGGGCCAGTAATGGAATTATCCCTCCTGCAGAAATAATCACGGACGATTCCTCAGCTTTGATTGCTGCTACAATCCAATGCTTTACTTCATATAAATCTACAAAAGATTACTTAGAAGCTTCTTACAGTGCATTGGAGGGACATACAAATAGTTTGCCTGTAGTATATATGCGAATAGATACAAGTCACTTTGTCAAAACTATTCATAATCTTTCGTGCTTCAATAATACAACAGAAAATGTAAAATTTTTCTTTGTTCGTTGTATTCTTTACATTAAAACAGCAGAGTGTATCGTAGTCATAAGAGAGATAATTGAAAATATGTTAACTGTTATTTTAACTAAATTTTATTCAAAAATTTGCTTTGATGCCCACTGTAATTTGAAAAGAAGAATTCAAGGTATTACAATTGATAAAAAAGATTCTAACAACGCACACAATTACGTAGATGAAGAAAGATTCCTAAATGAGGAGAATGTTTTAGATGTAAGCAATTTTATGGTATGGTTTGATAATATTGTTGCTTGTAAAAATAAACAAGAAGAGGAATCTTGTGAACGCCCCAACAAATTATATTATCCGCCTCTAATATCTACTCTAAAACGTTTATTGGGAAAATTGCCCATGTGGTCAAACGTTATGGCTCCATTATACAATTCAAAAAACAAAAATCCATCGTCTAGTGCATCAGAGGATTATTTTAAAACAATAAAACATTTATTACTCAAAACTAAAGTAAGAAAATACAGGATTGACGAATTTCTAAACATACATATTAATCATTTAAATGGAGAGCTTAATATCGCTGCTAGTGAACTACAAAATAATGAGGCACCGCCCCTTCAAGAGCGAAAGATTAAAATCAAAAAGAATCGTCAAAAAAGAACACACCAAAAACGGTTATTTCCTCAAGATTCTATTTTCAGTGATATGCCAAGTTTTGTAGAAAATTGGAAAGGACAAGCTGAAGAGCCAGTTACCGTACCGATTTATAAAATGTTAAAATTTATAAAAAATGGAAATATTGTAACTGGTTCCACTTTAACAAATACATGTGGTTTTGATGCTGTTACATATTTAATAGCTTATGGTTATATTGCATTTAATAACTTTAAATTAGAAATAGATCAGACTGAAAATAATAATAATATGTTATGTAATTATATACAATTTATAGGTAACAAAAACATATCTGAAGCCGCAGTATACGAACTAAGAAATACCATATGTAAAAAGTACTACAAACTATCCTCGAAAAATGCAATAGATATAAATTGTGAATGCAATGTCGCAAATTTGTTTGAACAAATGATTTTAGAATTATTTTATAGCGCTCTATTTACAAAAATATGTACCGAAGAAAAATGTGCATTTCAACTTCAAAGAACAGTACCATTTTTACCCATTAATATGAACGTAATTAAAACATTTGGAATATCAGCCCTAGAAGACTCAATTTGTATAGACGTTATTTCGAAGGATTGTGAACACGATTGCCCGGGCACTGTTTTGTCCAGCTATAATGTAAAGAATATTATATCTTTTGATTTAAATGGAACAGATCAAATAATATTGAACGATATACCTTTATCTATCAAAGTTAGAACTAATATTTATGTGATTGTAGGTGCTATTGAATATGTAGTATTGGGGGAAAATCTAGGACATTATAAATGCCATTTATTTAATCAAGATCTGTGGATGTGTTATGACGATTTACAGTCTAGTGTTAAAAAAAGTAATTTGGATTTAATATTTTTACATTCCTTGACGTACATTTTAGCTTGATTAAATAACATAATCAAGCGATTAGTACGTTTTTATCGATTCTAATAAGCAATATATTTAAATTTGAATTAGTCAAAATACTTATAGTACAAATGCCAGATATAGGCTAGCAATGATTATTATATTAGCATACGTTTAATTATACAAGTTAACATTGTGATTTTTAGCTGTGATTTTAATATTATGTTAAATTATATATACTACATAGCTATATTTCCATTAGCTGCCACTGAAAGAACTATGGTTCTCTCTTTATTTAAGAATTGTTGTAATAATTATATTAGCATAATTTTAATTGAAAGTTTTCAAAACTTTAAATTCAAAGTTGATGTAAAAATCATTATGAAAATCTGTGATTTTTTACCAAGGTATAATAAGTATTTAACCAAAAATTATCTTCTAATATTCTGAATGAATGAATGTTCGATGTTAAGGTAATATTGATATTACTATAATTTTTTGATAACTGTGTTATTATCAATGTGTAACCTTTTTTTACATTATTTATAATTAACAATTGTTATAGTACCTAATTAATATAAGTACAAATGTTGTCTAACTAATTTCAAAAATGATTATTAAAAAAATATGACAATTACCAATTTTGTTTCACTCAACAAACCAAATGTCCTGAAATTAGTTAATAAATGATAGTCACTCTTCGGCAAGTTTCTCAGATTTTGATAATCTAGTCAAACAGAAGGCTTAAAGGTATACGACTAAAACGAAACGAATGTAACTTTCATTTCATAGCTGTATCAGGTTTTACTGTACAAATTGGCATAAGATTTTAGGGAATATTACCGCTTTTAGGTGGCCGGGCTGAAATATAATTTCAAGTGATTATTCTTTCTAAATATGTATTATAATTTAAAATGAAAGCGTTACATGTATTCTATATCTCTATATCTCATTATGTACTGGTATTAGTTTTTGGTAGGTGTTGCAGTTTTACTGTTTTATATTAACGAAATAATTTCAGCCCGGCCACCTGCAACCGCTAATATTTCGTATGCTATTGCATTTTAGGATTCGATTTTGTGTTACATATGCATAAATTATAGGGTACATTTCATCTGTAGCACAATATTGCCAGTATTTTTTGTAGATTAGTGGGAAACAAGGTGGCCGGGCTGAAAACGTCAGGCTGGCCCGGCCACTAAGAAGTGCACGTAATTTCTTTTAAAAAGAGTTACATTGAAAATGAAGGTGTTACATATATTAGTATACCCGGGTACATTGGATTGATAACAATCTCATTATTAAATTCCATGGGGCCGGGCCAGCCTGACGTACATCAAAATTGCCTCCTTTACCTCATGGTCATCGGAAAATTTCCTTCCCCTTAAGTCTTTTTTTAAATTGGGGAACAAATAAAAATCACATGGGGCCAGATCTGGACTGTAGGGTGGGTGGACTAGTGTTTCGAAGCCATGCGTGTGCAGAGCAGCCATTGCAACTCTGCTCTTGTGAACCGGCGCGTTGTCTTGCAAGAGCAACACACCCTTGGTCAATTTTCCTCGACGTTTTTCCTTGATGGCCTCCTTTAATTTTTCTAGTATCGTTGCGTAGTATTCTCCGGTTATGTTCCTTCCCTTTTCTTTGTAATCAATCAGTATTATCCCCTCACAATCCCAAAAAACAGTAGCCATCAACTTTCCAGCCGACTCCGACACTTTGAATTTCTTTGGCGGTGGTGTCCCCTTTTTATGCCATTGCATGGACTCTTGTTTGGACTCAGGCTCAAAGTGATGAACCCATGTTTCATCTCCGGTAACAATCCGCTTTAAAATCTGTGCAGGTTCGTTTCCACACAACTCCAAAAATTGTTTTGACGCATCAACTGCTGCTGTTTCTGAAGCGGCGTGAGCATTCTCGGTACCCATCTTGCACTGACTTTTGTCATACCCAGGTGGTCATGTAGGATACGCAAAATGGTGGTATCTGATACTCCAACTAATGCAGATAACTGTTTTTTCTTCAAACGGGTGTCCTCCAGTACAATTTTTTCCACTTTTTCGACGATGTCTGATGTGGTGGCCTCAACTGGCCTTCCTGAGCGGGGGTCTTGTAAATCATTGATTTACTAGGGCACTGTTCGCCCTAAACGGTTTCCATTTCATTCAAAATGGTCTGAGCGTTCTTTCCTTGCTTGGTAAGGAATTTTATCACAGCACGGTGTTCAATTTTCTCCATAGTTTCAGTTTTCTTCCGGATTGACTTGTTTAGCAGGCGAGTCTTCGTAAACGAATGACGCAATAGGGCTGAAACTCAATTTATATACTAATAATGAGTCCCCAATTAGTATGACACTAAGCGAACGTCCCTATCCCAACTCCATCCCCTCCATTCCACGAACTTTTGGACCTCCCCTCGTATCGTCGTCCAAACGATTTATTAAATAATAGATAGCAGTCATTTATAGATTCAACGAAAGGCATTGTGCTTACAAAGAAATAAAAGTAGATCGGAGCCGATAAGTTTGTGACGTAAACGAAAAGAAGAATTTTACACGAAGGTGTCGAAAAACTACGGGTCCAACGATACGATCCTGTAGGTGCAAATGCAAAGTTGGCAGGTAAAGAATTTCTTTTCAAGAGAGTAGATCGATACCGGGATCAGTACTATACAATGCAGAAACGGTCTATCAGCTATCTGGCGATGACATCATTCTACGCTCACCAATGCGCCACAAAACACGGTGGCCACTTCCTACGTAACAGAGTCTAGGGGCAGGCCCATATTCAACATTCACCAACTCCATCAGACAATGTACAGGCGGTTATGTAACAAGATGAATGAGATCCACGCCCAGATTAAATTCAAATTATTGTCCTCCAAATACAAACAATAGGTTGACAGATTCTTGTCGTAGAACTTTAGTTAATCAGACCTTTGCGATTCGGGTAATGGTTCCAAAGAAACCCGCACATAATCTAGTCTGGTTAGAATACAATAAATCCATTAGGGCGATGTTTCACGAAGTCTCGCAGACAGCCACATCAAGGAGTAATGTATTACTAGCTACTGGTTTCTTAGTGGCCTCATTGTTATTTTATTGGCTACAGAAAGCCTGCCTTTTACCCGGTCGATGGAAGTAATCACTGTTATACACACAAATACACTGTTACGTGCTTCTACTGATCGTGGATAATACCCTGACACTCCATTACCTAATCACAACAATGGTATACAGAATTATAGATTATTTCTTGAAATCATAACAGCAACGAATAAATTTTGTTCATTCGTTCCGCTCACTTCCCGTCATGCTGATAATATTAGCAATTACCACAATATTATTTTCTATTTTAACGCCTGAATTTCAAACAAATTATCAATATCTAGTCTAAACATTGTTGAGGAAGTTCATTGCATAACGGATTGCTTGCTGAGCTAACATTCTGTCACTATTTATGATCTGATGATTACTGGGTAAAGCTATCTCGTAAGAAACCACATGCCTACACTTAGGTCCTGAGTATAACATTCATGCGGTTGGCGATTCTATGTATTACCAGCTCCGTACGCAGTAGGAAGATCGATTTACTTATAACACGATCCATAATAGTTATAGCAAGTATTATTTCTTTAATAAACCGAATAAAAACCCACGCTGAAGTGGTCCGCTTAATTTTTACGATAGTAACGACCTTGTAGCGTGCAAGGCGAGTTGAACCTATGAATTGCCACTTCCGAACTGAGCGAACGAGGCCGACCGCCGAATTATCCGAACATGCTCCAATTGAAACCAGCGAGACAGTAAACAGTCGCAGTCATTAGTATTCATCCTGAATACAATCATTATCAGTTTATTCACTGCAAAAAAAAAAAACGTTTTTCCATGGATTTCCCCAGGACAATGTTTTGGTTGACGGTTACCAAAACAACCGTCCGTGACTAACCGTGGCATGGAAAATCGTCTGCCAATTTTTTGCAATTTGCAACTGTGACTGAATACTGGGATTTATTCCAATTTTTTTGATGAAACATTCGAATGATTTTAGCTTTCCACTGAAAGAGTAACGTGCGCTGATATTTATAACAATGATTCCTATGTTATGATTTTTTGAGATGCCAAAACCGTAAAAAAAGGAAACACCACGTGCTTTATCCAAAGAACCTTCACTTTATGGTTAACTAAATTAGTAGGCCCAACTTTTATTCGTCCGACCTTCGTACGCATAGTTTCCTAAACTACATCCAGCAGACCAGATGACTAATTTATGTACATAGCGTCTGAGTCCCTTGACCTGTGAGATTACGTAGATTAAATCATCATACTTGAGACACACTAAAGGGGGCAGTTGCATTGGACTGTGGGCGACCATTACGCCAGTGTCCCTCTCGTGGGTGAGGGCCCCTGATTGATCATTTCCGTCCATTGTGTCACTCCCTTTTATACACCCCACAGGCCTATAATACTCAGCTCGTATAGCGCTTACCGTAACAAATGTCATCGAAATAGACTATCATTAAGTGACGTAAGTTCCTTGTTTCTATTTCTGACGATTTGTTAGCGTTTGGAGAATTATTTTTCAGATAAAAATAAACATAATTGGTTTCAGTATTAGACGATGATCAATTAAATTTAATTGTATACTAGCTAGTTAAGCTTCATCATGGAAGGTCATTTCAAATAAAAACAAATGGTGTTACGACCTACTCGTGGCGACCTACGTGGCATCGGCTTAGATATATTGTGTAGGGGTGTGTTCAAATATCATGTGTATAATAACCTATTTCAGGGTTTCTAGGGCGTCTCCATTTTACAGGGTCAACGTACAGTTCTTCCCATATATCATAAGCATAACCGACAAGGTTGTTTACCGCATATAATCCTAACAAAGGAATATGATGTCTACATTATTGTGGGACAAGGGAAAGGACGTCATCTTTTAAATTAAATCTTTTTCGTGTAATAAAATGGCATCAGCATTTCCCCGGACACTGAGCAATCGCAGACGAAATAAAAAAGTAACTGACACAGACTTTATAAGAGAGTGGGTGAGTCAACTTGCAAAATATAAAACACGAAGTAAGATAGCGACTAACAGGAAATTATACTTCTAATATTTGCGTAGATTAATTGACATAACCACTCGTATTTTGATAAATCTACCCGATAATCGCATAATTTGGGTAATGCTGTTAATAAATTCGTATACATACGCTTGAAAGTCAAAAGAATTGCGGATGCTGTTGCTGATAAAATATTACATTGAACAACTTCTGAATCTTCTGAATTTTCTCAAAATAATAACAAACGTAAGGTTGAGCTGAGCAATCAATGTCGTACGTGGAAAATCATAGAACTAGTAGAGATTTATAATCTACATGACCGACATTTCCTCAATGCCGACATCGGCCGTTCTAGGAATTATTTTCTCCCTGACATAAAACAATCAGACAGATTGTTTACATTAAGCTGACTTGATTGCTCTTCCGAAGTTTTTTGCTACTCTTTATCTAGCTGATCTGAACTAAGAAAAGGTCAAATCAATGTCGATTGCTGTAGTAATATCTTCAGCTATTATTAAAGGATGTCTCTGTTGTGTGTCCGCCAATACTTCCATTTTATCTTCGCAGGTCATCGCCCTTTTGCCATAACTTTATACCCTTTTCTCTATGAAGAGCATAACAACATTTTCGCAATAAAATTATGGCACTCTGCGACATTTACATTCACAAGTCCTCAACTTTGTAAATTTCGCGTTGTAAATGCGTCATCTGACTAAAACCAGATCAGACGACTGTATTTTTAATCATCACCGAGTAGTAAGCTACTCGGTCTTTAAATCAAGTCGGTGGGCGTATAAGGATTACAGCGCATCTGTAGAGCATCCTTCAATATCCAGTAATGTAATATCAGTGATAACATTGTGTGACAGTAGATACATGCGTCAACTCGTACGTAACGGTAAAGTTGTAAACAATCGGCGATTCTCGGTGACAAATCAGCAAACAATGAAAGATTGAACGTGTATCGTATTGTTGGTCTGACACTAACCTACATATACCGCACATATACTCGGTCAATACAAAAACGTGAACTCTTACAGTTCTGGTTATGTGATGACGACACTCGAGTCTCGACTGCTTCGGAATAAACACTTTAAATCCATCGTGTGGTACAGCCTTAGTCCGACCTCGATATGAATCCGTGGGAAGACACATTTATGGTCGCTCTTGTCTCACAATAATGGAGTCTGTGTTCTATACGTTGGGTCCGTTACACGTCCCATGAGATTGCTAATGCGTCGCCATCCGTTATGATTGCCTCCAATAAACACTTGAGCTGTGAAGAGAGATTGGCTTAAGTTACTGTTTCAAGTTAAAATAAGACAAGCTGTAGACCTTCAACTAAGTGGAAGCCATCTAACTATTTGGCTTCCATATCTTTTTAACATGTGGTTTGAGCCTTCAAGCAGTAACTCAATTTTATGTTGCCTCATTGCTTATACGTACGTTTTTCATCTGATTTTGCCGAAGAATTTCTTGTGTTGCAATTATAGTAAATCCATGCATTTGGCTGCCAGTCCATGCTGTTAGACAAGCAGTTCAGACGTCTAGCGCAGTTACGGATCGTCTTATTCATACTTCGAGATTGGCTTCAATAGATACAACAGCTATTACCGAGATTGGCTCTAGTTATACAGTATTGGTTTTGCTCTGGATCGCAACTGGTTGAGCTAGACCACAAGAATGTTCTCATTATTAAATTCAACACCATTACGAGGTTCTGGTTTCCTTTAGCTTCTAGCTTATTTGCTTTTATTTTCCTTATTTTTATTTTTATTTTCCTTACAATATTAATTTGTTATTGTATATTAGTTTCCTGTCCATCCTCGAGTTTTGCGTACCTGTGGCGAACATTGCGTCAAGTGAATTAAGTTTAACGTAAATTTTTCATATTTCCTGTTTTACAATAGAGTAGTATTGTTGGTTTTAAGCCTTATCAATTCTTGGAATGGGCGCATTCAAAATACTATATAGAATTTGCGGTGTGATAGCGTAACAAACTATATTTAACAGTGTTCCTTCAATTCAGCTTGATAACGAACAACTCATTAGTGAAACAAAGGGGCGAAAAAAAGAAATAAATGAATAACATAATTATGTACACAACCGAGTACCGAGTTCAATAATTCAATTAGGACTTTAGAACAACATCGTTATAAAAGATTGTAAGCAGTGGGGTGAGTGTCACATTAACTTCATTCAGCGACGATTTATTACCAAACATTTTTTTATATATAAAACTGGGAAACGTAATACAAGAGGTTTAGTATACAATTTCAATTGTGCAGTTGTATTAAATTTCGTTCGGTTTAATTTCACGGCACAATTGGGTTACAAATTGCACAAGCAGTGTTGGCTTCTGAATCAGAATGTTTTAAATGTGTGATAAACATTAAATAAATTATTCCAAAAAAATTACTACCAAGAAAACTTGGTATAATTTTATTGGAATAATTTATTTAACTAGATACAGTGGTATTTAAAAAACCACCATTTTTCCCAGAACTAGTTGAAGACAATAGCAAAATAAATTAACTAAATAAACCAAGCTTATCAAAAACAGGAAAAACCACTGCTAGACGGATTTCAAGTCAAATTAAATCTGTGTATTCTTCATTATCTTTGCTTTAGATGATAATTAAGCTAATTAAAACGAGACTCGAGTGTTTAATAAAATAAAAAATACTAAAATACCTACAGTAGGTATCAACATGGAACTCATTGATCGCCACGTGACGTGATTGCGGCAACGTTCTTCGGTGCACGTGTACCTACGGACTCAAGAGCACAAACTCATGACTTTATCAGAAGACAGAATTAGACGTGTTTTTTGTGTTGATAGACGCTATAGCGATGACGCAGTGATACAATTCTGACTCAGCGCCAAAACCTAAGTTGAATTAAACAAAAAATCTATGATCTACTAACACACACTGTCAGATGCAAGTTATGGGTGATTCAAAAAACGACAGAAAAAATAAATATAATCACTATAATACGTTTTTATTGGAATGAGGTCTTGATAATAACGGTATTAATTAACGTATTTCAAGCCACTTAAAAAGTAGCATACAGTAATTGTCACTCAAATATGGACTGAAATGTAGACTATTTAAATAAGCCACGCACACTATCTTATCTCTTCATTTCGCCTGCACTGTTTGCACAAGTTAAATTATATTCAAAGGCGTGTACAATTACATACGGGTGAAAAATGCACGAAGCATACTGTTCTAATAATTAGTACTCATATCATATACCGACGAACGCAATCGTGTCACGGATTGACTACAAAAAAATGCTTATGATTAATCAAGACCATAATTCTATGAGCTTTGCAGAGAGATGGCTGCTAGGGAACATTTAGTCTTAGTATAATTTGAAGAGTATTGTGTTTCAACACAATAGAGCTACGCTGGACGGGTCTAGTTAATTTGGACGATAACAATAAACCAGCTCGTTTAATAATCGCGGGCGTCTTGGCCAGTAGCGTGTCGCATTCCTCGAGTGCCGATGTTGATTGGCAACAATGAAGGGTCAACATAATTAGCGTTGTAATTGGCTAAGCAGTAGCACACTGGCTTTCTGACAGGACACTCTAGATAACGACTTTAACGTGGGCGCCCAATGACTCAGAAATACGGTAAAGGACGAAGGTTGTTGATACCACACGATTCATAATACACATTTATCACTTGAACCCAGACAGCACTTTTTCGCTTGCAGCAAGCAGATAGCAGCGTTGAATAAAAACTTGCTCTCCTATAGAATAGTTTGCGCAACAAACTTTTGCTTTTATCTACTTTTTGCTCCAGCTTCAGTTTGCTAGCAAAAAGTTTGGCTAGCGATGTGTTAACTTCCGATTTCCGCTCATGGCTGCTGGAGGTGAAGTTATGATACCTATTCAGTTGTTCATCATGGGTTTCCGTTGATAATTTCACAGGCTACAGCATTAGAATTACAGCCTTGGAATGCTTTTACGGGCGGGTCGCGTGACCGCCTCCTAGTTCTAACACTCACTAATTGACTAAGTACGCAAAACCAGTGCTACTGTTGTCTTTGAAGCGACAAAAACAAGGCTACATTCAACACATTCTATATGCATTGCTATCAATTGTTCTAAATCAAATGATCGATTATGGTCGAACAAAACGCTTTTGTTTCAAGCGTAACATGAACAAAAAGCAATTAATCATTGGACCAGGCCGTTGATTATTCCTTTCAAAATCGTTAACTGAGTTTTAGCTTTTCGCTGCGAGAGAAATATTAAACATGACGCTGAAGCTCTATTGTTCAATGAAACGTCTCGTTTAATTCTGCTAACGTATTCCGTAGCACGGATGAGCAGCGCAGTTGAGGAGGTTTCGGAGAGGAAAAACAAAGTCAAGGAAATCATTAAAGCATGAACAAAAAGGTAAGGCTTCATTGCTGCACAAAAGGAATTTACATTATAAATTACGGATCATGAAGATTGACGACAATTTGCCAACCTTGTGTTGTATTGGTTGCGAATGTCACCGAGATGACGAAAATAGCCTGTACTTTATACCTACTTACATGGCGCGTTGCCTCGTTACTTACAAATACTTTTTAAGTAGGTAGTTATTTTTCAGTGATGAGTAAATATTATTATGGATGAGAAAAGAGAATGTAAGTACTTCAAACATTTCAACCTTAGATTCTATCAAGCATAGCTCTAATACTCTTCAAATAATCCAGTAAAGTAGACGCAAAAACAGAAAAACATAATATGTTTAATGTTAGTCTGACATGGAACCTGGCATGCTTACCGTGTGAAATGGAGAAATCAATATAAAACAATGTACTTAATGAACCGGTCACGAGGGCATCCGACAGCATATTTTTTTTTTTTGCACGAGATTCTCTTTTATTTCACCTAGCAGCTGAGTGCAGAATAAATGAGTGCTTTCAACTGAAGTTAAGTATAGACTAGGTACTATTTTTAGCACATAATTAGCAACATTCAATGAAAGTATGAGTACTAAACTCCTACGCCTACCTATTTCACTAATTTCATACATAAATTAATTTATTCTCAAGCCCTAATCTATCCTTAAAACATAAATTAGGTTTGACAGAAATTAATTACAAGCTCTGGTTGGCTCAGAAAATATTAATTTGCGCGACATGGAAGTATTCCTTGGAGCCCTGAATTTTGCGAAAGCTGTATAATAAATCCATCTAACAATATAAATGCGATTTTCGTGAGGATTTCACATACGAAATCGGATATGTACTTGAATTGAATATACGGTAGAGGATAATCTAAGAGCATGTTTTACGGTTTAACGCCGGTGTTTACTTTAATGTCAAGGGTTCTAAGAGTACAAGTACATCTGCGAAAAAACATGGCGTGTTGAGGTGAGAACGTAGGAAATCGAGGTAGCCGCTTTCCGTCGACTCGAGACTCGAGACGCTGACCACTTTTACTTTCGCCCCCGTACATTCACCTGGGCTGAGAGCCGCGGTCAAAGACGCCCTACATATCGCTCGATGTTTACTGTATCTTTAACAGCCAAACACTGGATTAATAGATACCGAAATTGGAACGCGAATCAGGATTCGTCCGTTAATCGATACCCGGAATAAAGGGAGACAAGTTATCTGTTAAAGTAGGTTTTGAATGCTAATTGTACCGGATTTAGGCATCTCCAGTTTAAAGATCTCTTGTGGTAACTTATCACACCTCATTAGGAGGCTCTAATGAAACACGCATTAAGCTTAATTACAGTAAAATGATCACATTAAACCCAAGATTAAATAAAGTATTAATAATAATCAGTAAATCGTTGATCAAACTGTAAATAAATGCCAGTGATCAGCATAACAAATGCCAGAAAACTGGTTATTTTATGGTAGCTTTGCAAACAAAGAAGTTATCTTGGTTAGCAAATAGTAGACGAATCAGGGATAGACAGAGTAGGGCTTTAAAGAATAAAAAAACAACCAACTTAAAAAAAAAAACTACAAAGTGAAAAATAACTTTGAGAACCTCCTCCTTTTTTTTGAAGTCGGTTAAGAATAAGGAAAGTAGCTTTCCCTGTAGGGATTATTAACTAGACCATTGGAAACTAGATGACTCTTTTTAAAACGAGTCATATCAATAATATTCAAAGTTGAGATAACAGCAGTAGATAGGGAAAAGTTGGAAGGAGGTAAGGAATGCCTTTGCCCTACAGTGGGACACAAACGGCTGATAACAAATAATAACAATATAGTTGCGATTAACTATACGAGGGGCTTGTGCACGGATATCTATGGGCTTGTGGCTAAGTAATACCAGTCCCACGGATCGATCGATCAGGGTAAGCTTCGCTTGCCGCGGTTGATCCGTGGTTGGGTGACCATCTTCACATACCAAGACCTCCTAGTGTCTCGGAAAGCATGTTAAACCGTTGGTCCCGGCTGTCATTTGTGGATCTTTGCTGTCAAAGATCCACGAATGACGGCCGGGATCACGACCTGTAACGATGTTCGTTACAGGTCGTCAGTAGCCCGACTGGACAACCAGTCTTACCAAGGGGTATCGTATTACCCAGTAACTGGATTGTGGAGGGCAGATAGGCAGTCGCTCCATGTAAAATACTGGTATTCAGCTGCATCCGGTTAGACTGGAAGCCAACCACAACATAGTTGGGAAAAGGCTAGGCAGATGATGATGAGTTGAGTTGAAACTATAAGCACAGTTTTAAAAGCTTAACAGGAACTACAATTTACACAGGAAATAAAACTTTTGATAGGGCACTGTCATTAAACATGCACCATTCATAATGCAAGTTTAATTGCTTGCTGTGCTTAAATTCTAACAATTCTTTCCACTGGCATGTTATTTCCATAGCTACATACTATTAAAAATCAGTAACAGGTGTTCAACAAGTTACCAGAGCAGAACATATCTTATGTGTGAATAAAACTAGCAGCATACACTGGAATGCCAGTAAAAAAGGAAACACTACACATTACTAATGAGCAAGATCCCAAGGCTGGTTAATGTTGTAATGTAATGCTTAAATGTGTCAGTCCAGGCATAAAGGGTCCAGTAGTGGGGTATTGAGTTAAGACTGGATTCGGTATCTAGAATAGTCAATTGATAGTATGGATTGAAAAAATAATCAAAAAGTAGCACACGTTTTTTTTTATCAGACATTTGAAGTTGAAATTCTGAAAAAGCTTGATTTGAGAAAAAGCATTTTGAAAGTTTGAGTGAAAAAAAAACACACTTTTACTTGCTTGTTACGTAGATTTTTATTCATTATTGTAGATTGATATGTTTTCCATAGAATCAACTTATAATTATACTTTTGACATCAAAACTAAAACAATTATTATCAAAATAAAAGAAGGATACACAGTCTAGTAAAAAAGGTCCACTTGCCGATATTTAATAAAAAGTTAGTTATTGCGATAGTAATTAACAATAAAAAACTAAAATTAAGTATTCTTACTCTATTTAGGAACTAACAAAATAACAAGACAGGCTTTTTTCAAACATTACTGCAACAGAATAATGATTATTTTAGCCACTGGTACCTTTTATGTAATGTCATAAAAGGTACCAGTGGCTAAAATAATCATTATTCTGTTGCAATAATATTTGAAAAAAGCCAATACAAACATAAAAATAAAACTTATTCTATTTGGGACTCCAACTTACGTTTTGGACAAAAATAAATTCCTCCTCGCACCTGATTCCTATGACCAACCTGTTTGCAGTACGAACATGTTGGTTTTTGTCGAATACTCTTTTCAATTGATGGTTTCTGAAAAGAGTACTCGACAGATGTTGTTGGGACAGAGTTGTGGTCAACATCAACATTTGGAATGGGTTTCGGGCATAAAATGTCTTTAGATTCTTCACGTACAAATTCACGAATCTTATTATAAAGATACGATTTTCTTTCGTACGTCATGCCTGCAGGGGATTTTTCTAAAGGAAAACCGTATACTTTATTCGGGTTCAAAACCTTTGATACAGTTGGTTGACTGTCAGTATATTTTTTGTAACATAACATGTGCCCTCTATTATCTTCATTTGTTTCAAAATGACTAAAATGCAGAAGTTGGTTAATAGTTACACAATCAGGTTGAAAAAAATTGGCCCAGTCGTAAGTTTTCACAAAAGTTTCTCCTTTCTCATCACCAGTTAGAACAGCTACTATAGATTTTGTTTTCGGACAAGCTTGAACAGCAGCTGCAAGAATATCCTTTAAGTTATTGCATTCCCATTTTCTAAAACTTTTTTTGAATAGACCGAAATACATGTCGGGTGCAAACTTCGTATGACCCACGGGAAGGAAAGATATACGGAAACTTCGGTGTCTGCCTGTTAAAACTCGCCATGTTGCATATTGCATGACATAGTTATTTTTATTTTGTCCAGCACAATTATCTGCATGACAAACAACATCTTTTTCGCCTATACCAAAATTTTCGAAAAAATGATGTAGCATTGAAATTATTACATTAGCTCCTTTCCCAGTAGCACAGGGTTCAGGAATTACGTACAAAACGAACTTTCTCAAAGGCTCTGCAGCAACACCAAATAAACTGACTTTAAATCCTGTCAAGAAATACAGTGGCCCAATTTGTTGTGAACTGTGCGGCAAATGCACCTGTTGGGCAAAATCAAAAGAGTAATGCATGACGCCATCATAAGAACATGGTTCATGAGGTCCAAGAATAAGAGTAGAGTCCGTTATTGAATCAGTCGCAACTTTGATTACATTGTTATAATATTTTCGTTCATTTTGCACTAAATCAAGGTGCTGCCTCGACTTTTCTACAAGCTGTATTTTTTCCTTTTCATCTAAACCACCCATTCGTCCCAACGTGGTCACGTTTTTCTGACAAGTTGCACATAGATCTGTTTTCGGTTTCTGTATAACGACATATGGACAAAAATCTTCCCAAAGATCATACCAACTACTTCTACTAATAGGAGTTTTATCGAGTAAAGCTATAGTTTCCAAATATTTGTTGTACACATACGCTTTAGACATACTACAAGGTAAAATTATTAAATCAGATTTAAATTGGTGGCCTGGTAATCGGCCCGGCAATACTAAACCGTTTTCATTAGCAAACTGTCTTATAAAAGTGATTGCGTCTGATCTAGTTTGCAAATTAATACAATTGTAAGGTCGTTTACGTGACCCGTGGACCTTTGGAGCAACACCGCTGTCCAGAAAGTTCTTTTTTACATTTTTTAACCTTTTCAAACCAGTGGCATATACATATTGGAAAAAAATCTTGCATACTGAAACACCTCGAAAGAAATACTTTACCGTGTATTCTTTTCGTTGCAAGTTTCTGTTTTTTGAATGTAATGTATTTTCACTTGTACGTAAGAGAGCATTTAAATAAATAATAATAAATAAATAATAAATTGTTTATTACCACAAATTTCAAGTACATTGCACTGTATACAGATTAAAGTTCTTAATTTAGCATTAGGTAGATAAGTACAATAGGTCCATCCCTGTCCCCTAAACTAGGCTAGGCCTGTATCTTAGGGGTCAGAACTCGGCTATAAAGTATTCTTATATGATTCTATTGTGGCAGACGTGCCAGTGGACTGTGTCAAGTGGGTGCATTTTTGATCTTGTGGTAAACTTTAAAAATGTGAGAGTGAGAAGGTGAGGAGTGAATTTTATTGTATAAGAGTAAATGTTTGATGATTGTGATTGTGTGAAGAAGTGAATGGGGTGTTTTATGATAGTGTTGTGTGTAGTGAATGAAGTGAGTGTATGATTGTAGTGTGTTAGAGATGTGAGTGATTAGCGCGTGTGAGAAAAATAGGTGAATTACACATAAATAGGTGTTTATTAGGTGATGTAGGTTAAAAGAGATTCCGTTCCATGGTAGTCCTGTTTTAGCAGCCAATCAATTACTGCACGTTTTAGTTTAAACCTGGGGAGACCGAGAATATTTAGCTTTTCATGGGCTTTGTTATAAATGTGGGTACTTATTACGTAAAATTGATGCCTTGCGAACTTCGTTTTGTGCTGAATGCTGGGAATTATATGTTTACGTTTTTTAGGGCCAGGGGGAGCCAAACTGCCATGTATCCTAAGAATTGATTGAAGCACAAATAGCTGTCGTACAGTTAAAACCTTACAGTCTGCATAAAGTTGCGCTGTTGGATATCTGCGTGGTTTCTTTGTCATAACTTTAAGGACTGCCCTTTGTGCCCTCTCAGCCCTCAGGAGACCTGTCTTATTGGCTCCACCCCATACATTAATACAGTACCCTAGTACCGATTGGCACAGCGCAAAGTACACCATTTTGAGAACATCATGGTCAGCTGACCCCCTCAGTGATTTAAATATAGGGATAAGACGCAATGTTCGGGTGGTAAGTGTGTCTAGGTGTTTGTCCCATCTTAGTCCGTTGTCTATATGGATGCCGAGGTATTTTACGCTGTCATCTCTTCTTAATTTTGGACAGGAGCATAGTGTTGAAAGACTTGCGCATGAGTGCGCCGTTATGGAGAAGGTACTGGGTGGTTTCATATTGCAACGGATGGCGAAAGGAACATATGAAGTTTTGGCCAGATTTAACGTCAGTAAGTTAGAGTTAAACCAGTGCATGATTCCACTTAGGGCAGACTCAGCGTTGCTTTTAACGGCTTCCCAAGATGGACCGTGGGCGATAATTGCGGTGTCATCTGCATAGGTGTACATTTTGCAGTTTGGGAGCGTCATATTGCAGAGATCGTTTATATAAATTTGAAACAATGTCGGCCCTAGTATGCTACCTTGTGGTACGTAACGTACGTACGTGTGGTATTTAAAGCTCCTTTCAAGACCAAGTGATGATGATTGACTCCTTCATTACAACGTGAATTTAATTCGATACAATCTAACCTACTACTTAATATTACATCTTTTTGAAATTTGGACACACAATTATTATTACATCCACAGCCAGTATCTAAGAATGAGGCCTGAGTTACATCGTCTAGAATTAAAGGATCATCATCTAGTAAAATATTACCAATTTGCCGCTCTTCGAGCGGCTCACAAGCACTAAATTCGATGTCACACGATAATTCTGTACCCCGTTGACTTTTGAACTCTAAATTAAAATTTTCATAGTCTTCATGTTCTACAGACGCTGAATAGCTAAACTCTGAAAACAAATAGTTGAAATATACATACTACACAGGTCATTTTTTCATACTATGTCTATGACATAGGTACCTAACACAACTTCTTAATTGGTATTAGAGTCCTTGCTGTAGTCATAAAGAATATGTACTATTGCATGCATACAATGATCACGTCGATCTTTTTTGATTTTACACAAGGCTCGGCTAACTATTTTAGCAAAATCATAACACTCATGTATTTCATCTTCACTGATTGCTTCTGTATTAGTGCTTTTTTCATAATACTGATCCGTTTCATCCATCTCAGATGTCGACTCTGTGAAATTATTTTCTAAGTTGTAAGTACCTGAATAAGGTGCAACGGTTTCTTCTTCTGTTGGTAAATCCGGCGTTGTTGCGGTCGAGGCCAAAACAGGTAGTGTGTTTACTTCCACCTCCATAGAAAGTGGTACAGGTCCATCAGAATGCTTAGATTCATCACTAGAGCTGGAACCTTCGGTTGAATCTTCAATAATTATGTTACCTAAAAACAAATTTGAATTTAGTATAAATGGGATGAAATTATGACTAATTGAGATTCATTAGCCTATCAACTTTGTCGCGGTCAGTTTTCAGTCTATGTGGATGCAGCCGAATTATTATGATTAAAGCTGCTCTCTTTTAAAATGTAATAAATAAGTAGGAACGTAACGTAATCTACGCTTAATCCATAAATCTCTAAATCTCTAAAATCCATAAAAAATCGAATTTAAAGACGACTGCTGTCTGTAGGAGGCTTCGCCCCTGTCGAGGTCTAAATATGAAAAGTAGGTAACAGCTGTAGATACACACAAGAACTCCGTAACATTCCGATACCCCGGTTTATAGAACTAGCTTTTCGACCTCGGCCCCGCTAAGCGTAATAACGTTAATAATATTATAGCCTATGACTGAATAATGCAGCTTTGTATTGGAGAAAGAATTTTCAAAATCGGTTCAGTACTTTTGGAGCTTATTCGATACATAACACAACACGTAACAACAAACATAGTATTAGTAGATATAATAGACAACGTAAAGACTTACCTTTATTCATTTTTATGCGCACTTTTCACTCACTCAATTTAAAACAGCTAAGATAATAAAAACTGCTATATTTACACAAAGACTGTCGGATATTGTTTCCTTTCCGGTGTCAAATGACAAATAAATTATTGCATCACAGGCAGATCTATTTATAGGACACGTAGGTAGCAAAAAACGATCAGGGAAATCCCCGCTATGTCGAAGTGAAGCAAAGTAAATCCCCTTAGTAGTTGCATAGTAGCAGGGAGTTCCCCGCTTTAAGGGACCTTTTACACGTAGTTTCAACATTTTAATCTTAAAATATAATTAAATTATTAGAAGTGATCAGTACGGGGTATTGAAACGTATTTTATTCCCAGAATATCGACATGCCACCCACTGGTACCTTTTTAGTAAACTTTTTTCATAAAGTTTCTGGTACTTAGAAACATCGTATATAGTCATTTACTATATGAAATTGTAGATAATTGAGCATTTATTTATAACCAATTAAAATCGCGAAATGCAATTTTTATACCCAACTTTACAAAACCTCTTATATCTCGGAAACTAAATGCCGCGCACTGGACCCTTTTCGCTTGGACTGACACAAATATTAACATAGTAAGCCTTTATTAAGTCATTAAGGTTGATGGCAGTGGCCCTGGTCATAAAATTAATTTGTAAGGTAAGTATGCAGATGAGAATGACTAAAGAAAGTTTTTAAAAAGAAATCATAATTTATTGTTGGACTGACTTGTTGTTCTGGTGGTTGCAAGCGCTACTGCTGAGCATGAGTCCTTGGGTTTGATTCTCAGGTCAGGCAAAGTGTTATTGGAATATTATTTCTTAGTAGCAGTCTGGAGCCTGGATTAGTGCCCGGTTGAAGGCAACAGGCTCGCCCCCTATAACTTGGGACATAAACATAACTGGCAAAATGTTGCTCTATGTCTGCTTAACCCTTCGGGAAAAACAAGCATGATGTCATGTTATTCAAAATGATTATTTTATCACTTGTGAAATTAAATATCGGTTTCAGTTGACAAAACAAGCTGTGAGTGACACAACCATTCTCTTTAAATTTTTGTTGGTAATATTCAATAATTTGTTTAGAAAAAAAAATCTAGGAAGTTCTTAGAAGTAGTAATATAATATTTTGAAGAATATAAAACCTGCATGGTGTCAAGTTATAGTATAAATAAAGGTGAATTGTTATTGTGCTGCACTTACTATGGCAGATAGAACTACTCACCATAGTTTAACCCAGCATTTAAAAATGCTTTAATTTTATTTTTCATTTATTGGAGTATTTCTCTAGTTAGTTAATTTGGTCTTTCTCTAATTTTAAATTAAAAAAAAAAAACTAAGTAATTTGTCGAATGACTAACTACTAGCTATGTTTCAAAATGATACTAGCAGACAGATAACAGTTGGTAATTGTTTTAATGGCAATTTAAAGTAAACACTGACTGTTTCTTTGGGGGGTTCTGGTAATCTGTCTCACAAAAAAGATTTATCATCATATTTTAAGGTGTTTTTGTGGAAGAGAAATACCATGCCTAAAATACTTTTGTTATCATTCACAAAATTTCCTATCTGGCATGGGCATTCAAATGTATTATGTGACTCAGACATTTCAGATAAGATATAATTCATTAACTGTAGATAAAGACAATCTTCTGTGGTTTTGAGAGTCTGACTTCTCTTTCATTATCATTTTTAATTCAATACTGTAACTTAATGACTGATATATTTTTAAGTATAATTGAAAACATTATGTTTACACATGTTAGTGATACGATAGATGATGATATGACATCCGTTAGTAGTAGGACATAAACGTAATTATTACAGGAGTCCATGTACTTCATGTTGTCTATACAAATAAATATTAAATGCTGTTCTAATTAGAACTTTTATAAAAAGTTTATAATAATCCGAATAAGGTTTTATGTAAAGAAAAATTGGAAACCATGGCTGGAAAATTTGATAAAACAGAAGTACTTTTTTCTATGGGGATTTTATAGACCATATTGAAATTTTGACACTACGATGTCTGTAGAATCAGCTAGTTTCTAATAAACTTAATATTTTTATGTACTACATATTTCATTCCAAACCAGTAGATGTTACAAAACCTGTGCCATATTGGCAACATGTTTTCGTGCATAATTTAAACAACGCATGTAGGCAGACCATTAAATATGTTAATCAATTGCAATCAATATTTTTATGGCTCATAAAATATTAGATGGACTTTAATTATGAAGTAATAACGTAGTATGGGTACGTAAAACATCCCATGTGTTTCACACTCCCATTATGGACCATCTTTATGGACAACAATAAATATAAAATTGAGAATCCTGACTTAATGTTGCTGTTAGTATGAAAGTAGTGTAATTAGGTTATGAATTTAATATGGGTAAATTAACAATGGAATAATTATAAAATATTAATTAATTAATTTTGTAATTCATATTGTATGAAAGGAAAGTTTGACGATAAAATAGTTTGCAACCTTAGGGAGACCTAATTTGTGATAAACAAATAGGATATTGCTGTTATCCTCAAAGCTTAAAGTTATGTTACAGACATTATTACTTGCCTATACTCTATGAATAACAGGTTTTCAAGACAAATTTCAAAGAAATCCATTTTCATATTATAGGCATTTATTGATTATCTGTATCAAGAAAAACAGTATCAAAATGTGGATTTAGATAAAGTGTTCGTAGGTGACTCCTAAACCTGTAATATAATAATACTTGCAAAGCTAGGCAGAGTAGGCGGTGACTAATGATTAGAAGGTAAACAATACCTTACCCTACTGTTGAGTTTCTGTTTACTTATCTCTATGACACGAGGCAAAGAAACGTGATGCTTTCCACACACCTACGCTACGATAAAAACTTCCATCAAAACACATTCATCTTTTGTTATCAAATAGTGAACGGAACTTAGGATTTTACATACCTAAAATCCAGACTGAGGTTTCTCTGATGAGTCGTGGTTTTGCTGGGGGATCGGACGTCGCTCCGACTTCCGTGGATAGGTACATCCTCTAACATTCTCACACACGCGATGCAGCGGCACAACACAATATACCCATAGCACTACCTCCCCGTAGTAAAATCACAAAGTAAATAACAACATGGCGCCCGCAACGAATACTACAAACGCAGACAGACACCACTTGTTATTGCCCTTTTACCCCAATTCCCAACAAAACTATCTAGTCACAGCCGTTGATAAACCATCAATCTATATTGCAATGCATAGCAATATTAAAACAAGCAAAGTTGGTATGTAAACCTTTGAATGCCCTACAAACTTTTTATAGACGTAACCCAGCGATTTGTGTTAGAACAAAACAAACAACGAAAAACACTAAAACGATTTTCAAATAAAAATCAACGGTAGGCGTAATAAAAGAAACAAATTCTTCAAAATTAAAGAAATCGATGACGCTCCAACCGAGACGACATCCTAATATTTTTCATTTTGTGGGTTTTTTTTTTTCGTAACCAGTCACGGAAAATTCATAATTTTTGACTTGCAACATTAATGATACAGATAATAAATTAACTACATAACTCCCAGTATATTTTACAGGCGGCGAAAGGCAGAAACTAACTTCACTTTGCAATTTCTCAATTCTAAGACTCTGATTATTGTCATATTTTGGTATTGAATGTGGTACAGTCAACACAGCCTGCATTTTGGATTCGTAAATATTTCGGTCCACCCTCCATGGCGGTAAAAAATACGAAAGATCCTCAAGATATGTATGTATGTACTTTGAAGCCATGTGATATTGATTAATTATACTGTATTTGCGATCCACCACGATTTTAATGTTTTTAACTTTTTACCAAGTTTGCCTAGAGCCGCTAGCTTGTTTGCCACTCAATACCATAAAAAGTTGAAAACATCTAAACCAAAAAGTACCAGTACCAGGCGAAGCGATGCGGAGAAATATTTCGACGCAATATTTTAGTTTTTCTAATAGTTTTAGTTAGTTTAGGATATTATATTTTTATTTTAATAATTTGTAATTTATTTATAATTAGAAGTTTGTAAATAATATCTAAATTAAAAAAATATATCACGAGAAAACCAAAGTGGGTCCAAAAAAATCAAACTAATATTTCACTATCAAAATACTTGATTATTCAGTGAAAGCATTAAATAAATATAAAATCTTAACATAGTGCATTACAAGCTACAAATTAGTAATAATTAGTATAATACAGCATTTTTAACAATAAATAGTGTTCTTTTATGGTTTAGGGGATGTTTCCTGGGATTGTCTTGTAGAAGGCTGCCTTTTATGGACATTAGGTTTCCTTAGCCTGTGGTAATTAGGCATGACTTTGCTCAAAAAGTCTAGCTGCAAAAGTTGTGATGGTTGTTTCTCTAGTGCTTCCCTGACATGATGATCAGATCCCCATATCACAGTATTGTCTGTAAGGGTTTGTGGTGCTGTGAGACGACAAGCTGCACCTGAAATAGAATGACAATAAGTTGTCAAGTAGCTAAAAGCAGTTATTGGTCCTTTTAGCAGCAGTTTTAAATAAGATAATATTTAAACATGCAAGCTTTTTACATAAATTATGAAATGTTCTAATTTTGATTGGAGCTGTAACAGGCACCCAGTGCGGTGCTCTTGACCAAACCATGCCCTGTGCTATGGTGTGTCAAAAGTTTCAAAACACATGCACTTCTGAGGCTTCGTGATTTGCGTGGTTCAACTCATTTATCATTGACTCAGAAAAGAAGAAGACCTAAGCAACAAAGTGTAAAAATTCTTAAATATAAGAAATACAACTAAATTACCAATAACACATCCGCTTCCTATCTTGACATCAACTCCTACAAAGGACCTGCACTCAAATACGTTGCTCTCTCCAATATGACCACACGGTGACTCCAACTTGCAGCCCACCTCAAATACATTGTGAGCTCCAATGAATAAGGGTTTTGGAGGGTTCTCTTGTTTATCACTTTTTCTGAAAAATAATAAAGTAGGTACTTGATTGCTTTGTACTGTGACATGGAAATGGCAAATACTAATTTCATGTACCAGAATAAACGTAAAGACTTGCAGTAGTAGTTCATAAATTGTGCTTACTTGTGAATAATAGTGGAATACTCTTCAATAATACAGTACTCAGCTATTATTATAGGTCCACCTTCAGCAATGATTGTCACTCTTGGGTGGATAACGGTACCTCCACCGATGGTAATATCACCTTCTAGAGTGCAATCTTCGCAAACTGTAGCACCAGGAAGTATTTTAACGCTGAAAACAATTACACACTGCCTATTAAAATCTTTTATATAGTACCTGTGCATGCAAATGCGTCTAGAACCGAAATGTAACTTACTTCTGAGACATGTTATAAATTAAAGAACTTCAGTTAGTGGAATGATTATTTATTTAAACTAAAAAGGAGTAAATAAAACAAATTGTAAATTATTTCGAGATTTTCGAAAATTCAGTCGATTGACATTTCGATTCGTCACCTATTTGACAGCTGAAGAAAGTAGGTAGTCTAGCCACTAGAGTATTTTTGAAATAGCTAAAACCGAACATTTCCAATATTTTATATCGTTCATAGCCTGCATTGTATTGGGGCATCCCACGTCATTTATGGCACGGTGCAGTGGTCAGCAATATCTTAAGTATAAGGTCTTTGGGAATATTAGCATACATGTGCGAACTGCGTGTGAAAAAATTAGTCTAAGGATGAGGCCATGCTAGGGTTTCTCCATTATTAGTTATAGCAACTAACTGCAACCACAGCTGTGAAGGAAAAATAATTTCTTTTGCTATATTCTCGACTCAAATTTCGCTATTCAATATTTCGTTTCAAACAATTAGCTTCTCTTCTCTAGCTTCGGGGAAATAAATAAAACTGTCAGTGTCAAAATCACCTGTGTGTGACGAAGAAAGGGCGCGAAAAAAATTGCTAAGCAATTATCTTTTTGTTTGTCTAGCTTTGTTTTTAAGAGATTAAACTCATAAAAACAAAGCTAGACAAACAAAAAGATAATTGCAGTGCAAATATAAATCGCAGTGAATTAAACTAAAATGGAGACACAATTTCCATTTCCTTTCAAACCATATGATATTCAAGAAAAGTTTATGAAGGAACTTTATTTAACTTTGGATAAACAGAAACTAGGAATATTTGAGAGCCCTACTGGCACGGTAAGCTATTTAAAAATACAACGTACTACGTAAGAAAGATAATATTCACGTTTATTTACGTTAGATTAGGTTAGGCTTTATTTATCTGCCAAGTTACAGTGATATTATATTTGAATTTTACATAATATTACATACCATAACATTACGCCTGTAATCTCCGAAGGGTCAGGCAGAGTGTAAATATAGTATCATAAGAATACCACCAATAGTACCATCATATCATTGCCAAGTTAGGCCAAGGCAGCAATCAGCATGTTTTGCGCATATAAACATTTCCTGAATTGTTGATAATCAAGCCAAGTATTGCTGACTGTGACCAATAGTAAAGTTAATATTCACAGTCTGTTAAGCCCCATGATACAAACTGTCTAGTTTGAGGCTCACTGGACAATAAACTAATATTTATTTCTATTTCCTTTCTATTGACACCTTTAAGTTTACCCACATTCATTGCTATTGTATACCCAATATCATACTGACTACATGCTTAAACCAAAATATACCACAATACTCTGTATCTCTAAATGCATAAGACACCTTTTAGGAACAGTTTCGTATCAGTATCTTGGTATTTACTACAGGACAGGTAGCCTTAAAATAATAGATTTCAACATTAATGATGTAACTAAAATATAATGCAATTTAAAAGAGTGTCCATGAAGTTTCTTGACTGTTATTCTCTATAGGTACCTACTACGCTTTGGAATGGGCTTCATATTTCTGACTGAACAACTCCTTGACAATTCAAAAGAGCCTGTAAATAAATGCTTTGAGTTTGCCTACTTTAGGAACTATTTCAGTTTCCTCTAGCTTTTGAATTTACATTTAATAGATTAAAGTTATATTTTAGGGAAAATCACTAAGCATCTGTTGTGGAGCTCTGAAATGGCTGCGGGACAGTAATCAGAAAATATTTGAAGAGGTTGAAAAAGAAGTGGCTCAACTGAAAGCAGAAATATCCACTAACACAGGTAAACTGTGTTTCTACGTGATATTGGTTGTTTGAGGATCTTTCTTCCCAGTCAACTGGGAAGAAAGATCCTTAATTTAAACTTAAAAAAGTTTACTCTAAAACTCCATACTTCCATAAATCTATATCGAAACTAATGATAAAGCTGAAGAGTTTGTTTGAGCGCGCTAATCTCCGGAACTACGGGTTGGATTTGAAAAATTATTTTTGTATTTGAGAGCCCAGTTCTTGAGGAAGGATAGGCTGAGCAAAAAGAAAAAAGTCAGAAAGAATGCTAAGTGAAAACAAAGTAAAAGCGCGGGCGGGCGATGCGATGCATCTCGGCCGAAATTTCACGCACACAAAGTCGCGGGCAGAAGCTAGTTTTAAATATAAAACCATACTTCATTCTCTATGTGTAAAAAAACTTCTACAACAATCACATTTTCGAGAAACTCATCTTTATTTTCCATTCCAGCTTCAGATGATTGGCTAACAGAGGAATATAAAAATATAAAAAAGAAACAGACTCTAGTAACACTACAGCTAAAACTAGATAAAATTAAAAAACGAAAAGATCTATTTGATCAAATGAAACTTCGGGTTTCTAAACTAAAGGATAATTCAGCAAATAAGACTATTGAATTCTATTTTCATAAGAAAGATAAATGTGAGAAGGTTGAAGATGAGAAAGAGAATGTTCTAGAAGAGAAATCAGAGGTGGAAGAAGATAGAGATCTTATTCTAGAAGAGTGTGAGGAGAAAGGAGATGCGGATTCTGAGGGTGAAGAAACTGTGGAAGATGATGATAATCAAATAGCAAAAGTAAGATCGATTTTCTGAATATAAGTTTCATGAAAATGTTGAGGGTAAGCAAGATCTGTTAAGTCTTAATAAACCTGATGAATGACAACAGTATCTATTTTACTCTGATAGGTTGAACTTTTGTATTATAATGTCTTAAATATTGACATTCTTCCAAGCATGAAGATCTGACCAAAACATTAATAATGTGAAGAGGAAGAAAAACCACAAACAACAAAATACTACTGTTTATTTTAAAACTTTTTAAATTATCTTCTAATTATTACTTCTTGTTACCACTTAAATATTATGTGTAGTTATAATATTATATTGCCCTTACTAACCGGCCTTCCATACTAAACATACTACCATTTAAATTAATTAAACTTTAATTAGACCAGTATCCTTAATTTTCTGTTTTCCATTTCAGATTTACATAAGCAGCAGGACTCACAGTCAACTGTCTCAATTCATTGGTGAAATAAAAAGAACAGTTTTCAAAGAAGATACAAGAGTAGTGACACTGGCTTCCAGACAACACTACTGCATTAATTCTGAAGTCACCAGGCTGAAGAATGTGAATCTTATTAATGAAAGGTAAATATGTAGATATGAATAGTTCCTTTTTTTATAAATACATTTGAACAATGGCCCAATGCTTGCCACCAGTGGGTGTTATATGCTGATTATGCTATACTATGTTCTATGTTATGGGTTTGGTTTCCGCACTTAGTCCTTCAGGTGGACCATTGTGTGTGGGCCTTATGCTATACTATACAGCGTGTAACGGAAGGGGGGTATCAACCCTGAAGGAGGTGAATGTGCTCATGAAACTCAACAACTTTCCCCAAAGAAAATAGGTCGAAATATGAAAAAAAAATTTGGACCTCCCATAGTAAATCAATCAGCTGGTAGTCAGTTTTGTAAGGGAGGGCCAAATTTTTTTTTCATATTTCGACCTATGTTCTTTGGGGAAAGTTGTTGAGTTTCATGAGCACATTCACCTCCTTCAGGGTTGATACCCCCCTTCCGTTACACGCTGTATATATAGGCAGTTGCCCAATATAAAATACTGGTATTCTGCTACATCCGGTTAGACCTGGAAGCCGATCCCAACATAAATAAGTTTATTTCATATAATTTTTGACTTGCATTGCATGTTGATCAGTCTCCGTTTAGGCATAGCAATGCCTGTAGTTGAAGGCCCAAGTTAAAGAGCTCAAGCTCTCTTGTTAACTAGTTGGGAAAAAAGGACATTTTAATTTATATAAAAAAATAAAAATAAACCTTTTTTATTGTATTTTACGACTTGTCTCTTCATAAAAGATGGCGACAGGTTCACCATCGTTTATGAAGACCCAATTGCTGAATTCTTAAAAGATTTCAAGCTTACAACAATTTTTACAGATGCCTAGACATGCAAAAATCAAAAACTAAATCCACGTCCATAGGAGAAGAAGGCAAAGTTCTTAAAAAGACTAAAACGAGATCATGTACTGCCTGCCCTTATTATAATCAGACGAATATAACTCGGTTGAAGGAACGGATGCTTGTTGATATCCTGGATATGGAAGATCTAGTCAAGTGTGGTAAGGAGTTGAAGGCTTGTCCGTATTACGCGTCTAGAATGGCAATGGATGATGCTGAGGTAAATACTTTTATCAGAATACTCTTTTCAATCTATTCTACAATATTCTTTCTATTAGGGGAATTAAACCTGTGGAGGGGGACATTATGATTTGACATTTTGATAAGTATCAATTTGATAAGTCAACCTCATAATTGCTCTACCACTTTAGACAACGTTTTCCAGTAAATTGGAACTTTTTTTTTTAAACTTTGTCCCACACTAGGAATTTCTCCTGTATCGTGGGTGCGTTTACAAAGTCAAAGTCAAATCATTTATTTCAAATAGGCACATAAAAGGCACTTTTGAACGTCAAAATTAAAATAAAATTGATTCTAGTCGCCCCTTCCAAAAGGTAGTTTTCGTATGGAGAAGAATGGGCAAGAAACTCCACTAAAACAAACATTTAAACTCACATACACAAACGGCCAGACCCGGAACAACTACTTGTAGGTCATACAAATATTAAGCTTGATTGCCACTACCAAATTGTTTCAATCTTAGTGAATTGACGGCACGGTTGCCGCAGTGGTTAAGCGATTGACTGCTGCGCTGCGTGTCGCGGGTTTGTTTCCCGCACGGAACAAATATTTGTATGACCTACAAGTGGTTGTTCCGGGTCTGGCTGTTTGTGTGTGTGAGTTTGAATGTATGTAATCGCACCCGCGAGCCAGGAGAGATATAGTGTGGGGCAACGTTTTTAAAATAATAATAATAATAAATATTTGTTCCGTGCGGGAATCGAACCCGCGACACGCAGCGCAGCAGTCAATCGCTTAACCACTGCGCCAACCGTGCCGTCAATTCACTAAGATTGAAACAATTTGGTAGTGGCAATCAAGCTTGGGGTGGCAAAGCCATTACGAGATCCATGATAAATATTAGCGAAATTGTTAGCAAGTAATTTTGTTAGTAAGCAAGAGAGATTACTTTAGCTTAGCAGCAGAGACTTTTCATTATTTTGGTATTACTGTTTTTCGACCACAAAGTGGTGCAGCATGCAAAAAAACACATTTTTGGTCAAGATTTAAATAGTTTGTCTTCATTTCCAGGTTGTCCTAATAAGCCACGCAGGAATTGTAAGCTCAGGTGCCCGTTCCGGAATATCCCTGAAACTACAGAATAATATACTAATCCTGGATGAGGCTCATGGACTGACCGCTGCCTTAGAAAATGCACACTCAACCCCGGTGACCATGAAACAATTGAGCTCAGTGAAGACGTTCTTACAGTTTTATATCAATAAGTACAGAGCCAGACTGAGTAGTAGGAACTTGTTGACATTGAACCAGATTAGTTTTGTTGTGGGGAAGCTTTTGGGTGAGTTTTTAGGATTTAATGAGGCTCCACGGAACCCGATATTGTTGACATTGAATAATAAACCTTATAGAGTCTTAAACTGCAAAGCCCCCATGTGCACTTGAGGACGCCTGGTGTGATTTTTAGTGTCTGTGATGATGTTCGTATAACTTTGCACTTTATGACATTGAAGAAAAGTTTGTTATTCAGTGTTATAAGAACATCCTCTGCTCTGCGCACTTTTTTCACTGTACCTAACTTAATGTTTTTTGGAATAGTGGGCCATATTTTCCTTCTTCATAAAGTCATTGTTTTATTCCATTTCAGGTATAATCAAACCCAAACAATCAAACGAAAAGAAACAAGATGAAACTACAATATTCACTCTTGAAGACTTTGTAATAAAAGCTGAAATAGATCACATGAACTTACGACCTTTAGTAGAATTCTGTAGGAACACAAGACTGGCTCCTAAACTACACGGCTTCTCTATGAGGTACAGTCAGCAAGCGCTTGAAGAAGAGATGAAGAAAAGTACCGTCAGCAAAAAGAGTTCGTTTGAAACGTTTATGAGTAATATTGCTAAGAAGAAAGGTGGTGAGAAAGAGGTAGAACTTGAAGTGAAAGAAAGTGTACCTGTTCAAGTTAATGTAGGTACATTTTATTTATTTCCCCATCTTCTTAGGGCCAGGCCACTCGATGCGTTGCGGTATGTAGCTGAGCCAAACCATAAGTTAAAAACTATACAAAGAGTTGTCAATGAGTGAACAGACATCTTCTGGGCACGCTCGTTCCATCGTAGATCTCATCCATCGCTTTCCATCAGGTGAGATGGAGGCCAAAGCAGCCAATTTCCGCAAAAAAAAAAATACAGCTTTGGGCATTATGTAGTTAAAATTTGGTAGAAAACTGATTCTGAATTAAAGAAAGAAAGAAAATACATTTATTTAGCACAGATTAGAAGACACACAATACATCAGATAAAAACAAATAAGTGAAAAGTCCGATGTAAGAAATTAGCAGGAAAGTGTGTTTGGCTGCTCCAAAAAGGTCTAGTTCAGCAAAATAACTGAAAATAGAAAAAATAGAAAATCCTTTATTTCGTTGGCATCAGAACTGCTACACGATTTATTTAGATTACCTGTTCAATTATCCTTTATATTGAAAGATGACTTGTTAAATTATTGCAGGTACCAACAGAAACATCAGCGGGCAGCGGATTGTATGCAGTTCTAGATTTTCTAGAAATGCTCTGCAATCGCAGTGAGAATGGCCGAGTATTAGCGCAGAGGGACCAGACTGGACTGCTGAAGTATTTGTTATTAAACCCTGCAGAGCATTTTAGTGAGGTCGTGAAGCAGTGCCGATCTGTAAGTATCGTATACTAAATTATGAACAATAATTGAGTGTTATAACTTGCCCATACACAACAATTGAGTATTAAAACTTGTCCATCCACACCAATTGAGTGTTAAAACTTGTCCATCCACAACAACTGTGTGTTAAAACTTGACCATCCACAACACTTGAGTGTTAAAACTTGTCCATCCGCAACAATTGAATGTTAAAACTTGTTCATCAACAAGAAAACTTATAATATTTTCAGGTGATAGTAGCCGGAGGAACTATGGAACCTGTAGCGGAATTCCAAGCATTATTAACAAGTAACTCAACAAACAATGACATAGTAAATGTAGTAAGATGTGAACATGTGGTGCCTTCAGAAAATGTGCTAGGAGTGTGTATGTCGAGGGGACCCACCAGCGTTCCTCTGAACTTCTCGTATGAACATCGGATGTCTAAAGAATTGGTAAGTGATACTAAAATAAATATGAACTCTACAAAAAAAATATTGAACAACATGAAACAAGACAAATTATTCCGGTTTGAAGTCGTGGCCGTAATATTATCGAAGTTTCTTATTTATTCTAGCCCCTAACAGCGAGCGTTCGACCACGGTTGTAATAATGACCTAAGTGAAGTTGAACCATAATTACATGAGTCACTGCATTCAAAGAGGTTTGGAAATCCAGCTCCAGGGTTAGAACTCACAAAGTCATTTTTAGGGTTCCATAGCCAAATGGCAAACACGGAACCTTTATTATATTCGTCATGTTCGGCCGCCCGAATGTTACTTATCCATTTTAATCGGAGATAGCCATTTGCAACTATTCTACCTTTCGGGAGAAAAACAGAAGAAAAGGCAGGACGTATGTTTTCTTCCTTCTCTCTCCTACTCGATCTATGCTGTGCCCGACAGGGTCCATAATTGTGACTAATATAATTATTTCCCTACCAACTATGTATATACATTATGGTATGCAATAAAGAATTGAGAATTAAGTGTATATTTGGGGGAGACTTTGCCTTGCAGTACGGCACTAAATTACTATCTTATTCTTACAGCTAAGTGAAGTAGGCCGTATTCTAAGAAATATCTGCAGCATAGTACCAGGCGGTGTTGTATGTTTCCTGCCGTCATACTCGTACGAACAAACTGTATACGACCACCTGAAGAATAACAAAGTTATTGAGGCCATCACTAAGAAGAAAACCATATTCCGTGAACCCAAATCTGCGTCTGATGTTGATCAGGTAAGTTGTTGGATTTTGAATTTTATGCCTTTCCTATAAGGTGGATATTTGGTGTCCTAAAGAGAAAATGTGTGACGTTTTAATCTATTTTTTTTTTAACACATGTTGGACAATAAAAACTGCACTGGGATGGCTATAAATCTTGTATTTACTATTATTATTTGCTTTTTTATTGTTATAGTTTCTAATCGTTGTTCTGTTTTAGGTGTTAAATAAATTCTCCTCGGCAGTGAAGAGTAAAGATGGCGACAACACAGGAGCACTATTGTTGAGTGTTGTCGGTGGGAAACTTAGCGAAGGATTGAACTTTAGGTTAGCTGCAATATTACTTTTAGGTTGTTATTGCAATGGTTTAGCGGTAGAGCGCAAGACATATTCTGCGAAAAGTTTCCAAAAATGTCAAATCAATCAATCAGCTCAGCCTATTGCAGTCCACTGCTGGACATAGGCGTATCCCACGCTGCGCCAAAATACCCTGTCCTCCGCCTTCCGCATCCAGTCCGTCCCAGCAACCTTCCTAAGGTCGTCCGTCCATCTAGCTAAACATCTAGAAAACATCCTAAAATATAGTTAAATAAATAATTATAGGCCAGGTCCAGATAAAAATTAAAAATATTTAACCACCCGAAAAAATAAAAACGTTAAATCTGGACAATTTCAAAACAGAACTTTAGAGAATATTGATAAATAAATGTTATTACTCACTACAGGAATATTTGGACGATAATTATATAATTACTGCTTCAGAAAATTGTACATCACCAACCTATTTTGACGATTTAAATTTTATTTGACATTAGCATTATTATGGCATGTAACTTAATCTATTTGACATATTTTATTGACATTGATTCTATTTGTATTGATATGCATGTAGGTATGTACCTATTAACATTGATTATATTACTAATGTGAAAGTTTACATAATTCTACTACTTTATAATAATAATATCCCTAGACATTTCACACAGCGCCATCTAGTCCCAAGCTAAGCAACCTAATGCTTGTGTTATGGTAACAAGATGGCTGATAAACTACTTATATACATTTTTTTTTTGTAAATACATACACATTATAGATAGAAAAACACCCAGACGATATCTTATGATATCTCAAAAGTTAAATTAGTGTTAAAAGTAAAAAATTCGACAATGTTAATTAAATATATTTATATGTCTCTGGGCAAAACATAGAGGATCTACCTATCTGTAACATTTGACCTATGTTTAGAAATAAAGCATTGTTATTCTGAAAACAAGCGTCAGGCACTAGTTGTCTGGCATTTAAACTGGGCCCTTTAGGCGCAGCCATAAGTCACACTTTCCTGCTAATTTCTTACATCAGACTTTACACTTTAATTTGTTTTTATCTGATGAATTAAAAAATGTAAAAAAATAAATAAAAATTAATAGTCTTTTAGTCTGTACTAAATAAATGTATTTTCTTTTTATATGCAAGTTTTATGATTTTTTCAATAGTAGACCTTCTAAAACAACCTAATTTACTCTTGCTTATAGTTGATATTTTTGTAAGTAGAAATAACATCAATTGGAAACAAGGACTTGAATAAACTGTTACCCAACAATAGCAAAAATATCAACTCTATGCAAGTGTAAATTAGGTTTTTTAGAAGGTCTACTATTGAAAAAGTCATAAAACTTGTTGAACTTAATTAAATACGCTGAAAACCAAACGCAATTCTATAGAAATAATTGAAAAATCAAATAAATAATTTGATTTGATTTTGATTTGAAAATTTAGAGAGCTCTAATAAGTTTTAAAACCTTGTATCATATTTCAGTGACGATCTAGGAAGATGTGTCATGGTGGTAGGCATGCCGTACCCGAATGTAAAATCACCAGAGTTGCAAGAAAAGATGAAATATTTGAACAAAACCGCTGGCGGTAGTGCCGGCAGCATTTATTATGAGAACCTTTGTATGAAAGCTGTGAATCAATGTATTGGTGAGTACTGATTACCATTCATTTCTTGATATTTGCGCATACGCAGCACATTATGTTAACCTTTTCGCCGCCAACGTACACAAAACGCAATGCCTCGCCGAGCGCCAAGCTATAAATGTATAACTAAATATACAGTAAACAGTAGTGATGGGAATATCGTCATATCGATGAATAAGATTTGTACGCGTAAAGTTAAGATTTAAAGTTGATTTTACGAATATAAATAAAAACTGATTAAATATTTCCAGATTTGTTTTATTTCACAGTATCTTTAATAAGAAAAAACAGTATAAATTATGAGTATCAAAGAAATTAATACATAACTCAATTAGAACTATAAGGAATGGGGTACATCTCTATTTGTTTCATGATCTCATTCTTTAACTTCATATCAAGTTATTGGCACTGAGGGCACGTTGAATTCGATTCTGATCAGGGATGGGGTCTATGGTCTTTCTTTCTTCTATTTTTGTTTATTCCTGTGTTTTTTTAATAACTTCAGTCAACGTTTTTTACCGTAGGTATCTAAGTGGCAGAATTTTTAATTGTTTTTAAAGTGTTTTTTGAAATGGAAAGTAAGTATATATTTAAATTCTATCACGCTTGTAGCCGTGTACTTATCAAAGCATTGTTTTTTAAGTGTTGTTTCTGTTCTTTTCTTAACTCATGTATCGGTACCGTTTACCCATCTGCGCGCGGGGGACCCCGCGCATCTGTGCGCGGTAAATCTGTGCCGGAATTCCTACTCTTTGATGAATAAACATTATTATTATCATCCAGTTAGACATACCTCAGAATTATCTTCTGGTTCAATGTTCTCCACAAAATACTCCGAGTCCGATTCCACACTTTGCAAAATTTTTAAAAGTTCGTCCGAATCAAGTTCTTCACTCATTTTTCTATTTGTTTCGTAGTGAAAGAAAGAAAGATGCGTGCGCGCAAATCCGATTTTGTGCTGCACTATGCCAAAGTGACCTTGACAGCCGCACGCCTATGACGTCACTGACCAACTTCTATAGTAGTTCGTGGCACTCGGTGGCGCACAGGGGCATAGACGACCAATTGTTTTGTAGAGATGGGAAAATAACTATCGACAAGAATTGGTAACAACTTTATAATTACGTATCGGCATCTACCTGAAGGTCGAAATTCATCTACTATCCTTTGTAATGAAGTAGATAACTAAGTTCATATTTTATTGACCTCAAATTGTTTTCGATATTCGTAACTTTCTGTATTTATAAATATTTCAATGGTGAAATCAACCTTTCACGGCACATCACTGGCCAACTTGATATGAAGTGATTGGCGTTCTGAGGAAAGTAACAAAATTCGGAGTTTCTGTTTTTGCCGATTTTAGGACAAACTAGGGCTTATTTTGTGTAGAAAAATAAAAAACAGGGTAGTAGACAGTGCTATCTTAAATAATAAAATGAAACAAAGCTTTTAATCACAGTAAATTTATTTTAATAAGATAGTTAAAATGAACAACTTCTATAGAAGTTGTGGCGCTGGTGGCACGAAAATCCCGAACTTCTATAGAAGTGCTTGGCGGTGAAAAGGAGGAACCTTTAACATAATGTGCTGCGTATCGCCAGTCATACAAGTGTTTGTCAAACACTTGTATGACTGGCGATCACCAAAATATATTACATAATAGGTAATACAGCATTGAATAATGAACCTTATTATGAGTGACTGAGCTGAGTTGAGTTTGTTAAGGAGTAATTTGATGAGTGTCCTGAAGTCCAATTTTGCACTCTAAGTCACTAAGAATAGAGTTCCTTATTCAATGGCATAAAAATAATTAGCTCTACGCACATTCTTGGTTGCAGCAGCTGAGCCCAAGTAGTCTTTGTGAAACCAAAACTGGAGCACATTATATACTAGAAAATATTGTTACAGGCAGGGCAGTAAGACATGCTAACGATTACGCTTGCGTGTTATTAGTAGACGAAAGATACTCAAGACCTCAAACTATGTCTGCATTGCCTTCATTTGTACAGGTAACTATTATTAATCCATCTATACTTTAACATTACAAGCCTCTTTGTAATGTTAAAGTATAAATGTGTGAAAAAAAAAACTAGTTGCTTCATATTGCACTACTTTGAATACTTTATTTTTTCTTCTTACAGAAATCGTTGGTACCGAGTTGCAATTTCGGAATGACTATTGGAAATGTAGCCAAGTTTTTTGCGAAACATAAGGAAAAATAACAAAAAAACCTTTAAAATAAAACCGTTTATTGTTAAACAAATTGTGATAAATAAAATATATTTTACATATTATTTACATTGCTGTTTCTCTCAACAACTAGTCCTATATTCTTGAAAAAGTCTTTTTTTCTTAAATATTTAATAAAATATCCTAATCCTACACTCAATAAGTTGCTATAAAAAATTCACTATCACAGACATTCTTTAAGGCCTAAAAAATCTGAAGATTTGTTTGGTGGGTCCAATCAAATCTTCGGTTTTTTTTATTTCATCAACCTTCAGGGTTTATTGTTATAGTATCTTTATCTCATGACTACGAACTGAAATTGTCCGTATATTAAAATCACTACTATCGTTCTTTGACAGTAAGCATCCACGAGCGATTTAAAACGCGGCGATTTGTTAGCGCGCACTGGATTTTCAACGCACTGCTTAGCGCCGAGAGTTGAAAATATTTTTTTGACGTGCTAAGATGCACCGAGTTGCGATACTCAATGCTCGACTCGACACCGAGAGTTTAAAATCCAATGCGCGAATGGACGTATGGTGTCAGTTGGCTAACAATTAATTTCCCTGACGTATCCATAGTAAGGTTCCCAGTTCTAATCGGCCAAAGCTACTGGTAGAGTAGTGCCACAGGGTCCTTCAAAGTAAAAGTGGAAGTTCGATGTAGCGGGCGTAGGTTCTATGTTGAATTCTGCTACCATCGCTCCTCTTTCCGCCGCTTGTGGCGCAAACATGGCCGCGGGATACACAACAGAAGATGTTCCCACTACTAGACATATGTCGCAGGTGTGCATTGCTGCTTCTGTAAAGAAAAATATTTTCAACATAAAAAATTTGAATTTCGCTGGCCTAGCGTATCCCACGCTAGGCCAGCGAAATTCAATTTTTTTTACGTTTTTTCATTCTAGAAGAATTTATATCTTCATTTTAAGCCTAGAAGAATTTATATCTTCATTTTAAGCCTAGAAGAATTTATATCTTCATTTTGATTAGGTTTTTAGCACTATAGAAGAAAATTTAGTTGTGCCAGAAAGCATTTTATACCGTTAAGGCTTATATCGAGGACAAAAAGGCTTGGGATTAAGCTGCTTCCAATTTTTACATATTGAATGTTTATTTTTGTTTTGTTGTTGTTTTTTATATACACTTTGACATTGATGAATTTGATATATACTATGACATTTGCTTACTTTGTAAAGTATTCTATTATTTTAATTATTGTGAATGTGAAGACTATGTGGGTCATTGTATTTATATTATTTTTCTCTCTGTTCTCTTAGTTTTTGTCATGGTCTGGCAGTTTGAGTATTTAATGTGGCCTACCCAAATGTCCTTTCTTTGGTATTGTTCGTCGGATCTTTGAGCTCCTTAAGTTTTGAGTTGAGCTGCACGATTTCTGACAAATGCGTGCACTGACTGGACAGGTCCTCTCAAACTGTTTGGTTCTTTCTTCAAAAAAAACCATCTCAGACATAAATCTACATGGTCTTCACATGATCTGACCAAGATTATGTCTGGACTTTAAAAGAGACTGTGACGTCTGAGTTTGTTTCGGCCTTTCTTCTCAGACTAGTCAGATAGGAAACGCCGACCTCATCTAGTTTTAAAATATGATTGACGTGAAAAAGTGTTTGTACAAACCTACTTACAAAAATAAAATCATTTATCATTTAGATATTACGAATTTTATTTGAGAATGCCAGGACTGAAAAATTACCAAGTTTCAAAAGTATTAAATAACTTACGAGCTTTTTCCAAGACAGCAGGATCCAGATTCTCTCCAAACCAAACTATATGAGGTCTAAGTAAACCACCACAGTCAGGCTTCTTACAGTGAGGCAGTGATTTCACAGGAATATCAGAACCAGACACATTCTCTTCTGGAGCACCTCTGCCTGCTAAAGCCTGGAACATAAAATAGAATAAGACGTGATAAAACTACCCTGTGTTCACATTTGAATTACGAGATATTGACGGCGAAGTACCAATAACTCCTAAGTTACAAAATACAAATTTTACGCAAACTGAAAAAAAAAAAAACGTTTAATTTCTTGGTAAATTACAAACAAAACGATAAAAGTGAATTTCGTGAAAATTGTTAGGAGTAATTGGCACTTCGCCGTCGATATGTGTTTATGGAAAACTAACTTTAAAACCTAGACATAAAGTTCAGTTTGTGCTACAACTTCAATAATTTATCTTAGGACTTTTTGAATAGTAAGTACCTACTAGTCATTTTAAAATCAACTTAATTTACACTAGTCGTAATAGATATTTGTTTGAATGTAAATAATATCAATTGCAAACAAGGATTTGAATACTCTTTAAATTATTACTTTTTTTTTTAATATGTAAATCACGAAGCAAAAACAAAGAGGAGACAGCCTAAGCAACTTACTGTGCACTTGACTGTGATTCTCACTAGGTCCTGACGTAATCATGTAGGCGTGGCCTTAGTCAGTGGTATTGTTGGCGTTCGTAGTGTGCACAACTTTGTAAACGTTCCCATTTTACAGCATTGTTCGCGCTAGAGGAAAAACAAAATGAAGTGTTGTGTTTTTTTATCTTGTAAAAATTACTCGGATAGACGTTCTGATGCTATGTATGGCATCACATTTCATTTGTAAGTAATTTTATGCGTAATTTATTAAAATAGTTCTAGAAAAATCTCTTAGCGTCGGCGGTTCCAAACATAATTCTACTCGACACTAGATGGCGACACTTGGCGTCATGGGAACTAAAAATATTTAGGTACGTAGAGCTCGAGAACTAACATATTTTAATAATCTTAATACTGAAGTTTGTTCAACATTCATTCCTAAAGACCCTTTAATGGCCAAAATATTATTTTAGTAGTTTTTATAATTATCATTTTGTAAACAGGCCGCCATCTATCGTCAACTATGAACAACTCCCTGGTACGAAAATCTTGAGTACGACCCTGTTGCATCCTGCACTTAGTGACATAGATGTCACTAAGTGCAGGATGCAACAGGGATGCGAGATAGACGTAACTACAAAGTAAAATCGACAGAACGAGCAAATAGTGTTGCTATTGACCGTTTGATGGAAAATAGAAGTGGGCGGGATCTAATACTACTATTGATATTAGATCCCGCCCACTTCTATTTTCCCACCCCGTAAAGTGTCACGCCTTGTTTCATAAGGAAATTGAATTAGAACATCTCCTCTTTGTTTTAGCTCTGTGTGTTAAATAGATTCTTGATGTAAAAAAGATTGCCCTTATTACATTTTTTTTCTTTCTTTATATCTCTATCAGCAGTCATCTCAATGCTCACCCACTTTCTCTATTCAGTGCTTTCTTAGCTGGTCTTCAATCTATTATCTAATAAAATTAGCAAATTTTGTAATAAACAATTATTTTAATGATATTGCTAATATTGTTATGATTTAATAACTTAATTTCGAGGTGGCGCGGGAAAAGAGTTCCTGGAAATATTCGGGGGAGGCCTTTGCCCTGCAGCCTGCAGTGGGACAGTACAGGCTAACAATTTTATTTAAAAAATATAATTGTTAGCCTGTACTGTTTAAGTAAAATAAATCTGTAGACAAGGTGTTTTTAATAAGAATTTTGTGTATGTCTATAAGTGGTGTATTTACAGTCTTGCAGATCGATTCGTGATTACTAAAGTTGTTGTCCTTGTAAATATTTTCAAAATAAATAAGTAAATTGCTGCAATTTGCTGGTTTTCTTACCTCACAAATAGGACTATCATTGTTGATCAGCACTTCTTTACATTTAGTGCACCTAGTTTTGTACAGATTCCCATGGAGTTCAATCAAGTTCTTAGTCCCAGCTCTAACATGTAAACCGTCCACATTCTGTGTGATCACTGTTACTTTTTTACCCGCTCCATACTTAGCTTCATACTGAGCTATGGCTTTATGGCCCTGAAAGTAGAAAAACGTATTTCATGAGGGTACCCATTGCATTGTATATTTTGTAGTGTTAAATGTATTTTTTTTTGCTACGTATTTTCTGGTGTACAATTAAGAATATATAAATAAACAAATACCCAAATAAATTTAATTTTTTGAAGTGAAACTTCTTAGGTGGCGATTTGATATTGGATGAGAATCGAGGGTGAAATTTCAAGGATGTCACATCATGGTTAGGCACATTTTGTTACAAGAGAGAGAAGAATGCTATCTCCATCTCTCACACTAAATCTCTTATTTTTAGTTTTAAAAGAAGTTTCATAACACATGTCACAGTCCTGCAAATGCAATTTTTTTTATTTGGTCTTTTTGCCACAAAGCATCTTTAGCAGCTGTCTGTGTTGACATGTATTTTAAAAGGTACCAAAGGGAGTATTTCTGGAGAAAATAATGCATCATGTGACCCTTGACTAGTTTATCTTCAACTACGACTAGTGACAAGTTAACAGTAATCACTGGTATTTCTGCTAAGTGTGATAGGTAGTAACCATTACAGAGTGTCGTATTCTTCATTTCAAGATTTATTGTAGTGGTCTTTACGCGGTTTCACCCGCCTAAGTTTCGATCCCGTGGGAACATCGAGATAAAAGTATCCTAAGTTAATCCTGGTTATAAACCACCTGTGTGCCTTTCATCCAAATCCGTTCAGTAGTTTTTACGTGAAAGAGTGACAAACCCTAAGACGACCCACTGACCAAACTTTCACGTAAATATTAGTAGGATTCCCGAACTTACGGCATTAGGCTGTGCTTTAGCAGCAACTTCTCGTCTATAGTGATAAAACTCCCAAACCAAGCTTGGGCTGGTCCTAAAAGCTCCAGGAGTGGCTAGACTTGATGCTTGGTACTTCCTCCAGTATCCTCCTGCACCACGAAACGTTGGTATACCAGATTCAGCGCTGATACCGGCGCCAGATAAGATCACAACATCTTTAGCCGATTTTAAGGCTTCTCTAAACTTTGCCATGTCACTTGACTGTCGCAAAGCCATGAATTTAGGAAAACTACAAATCACTATTGTTCTACGTATTGAGCTCATCAAACTAATGCACATAATTAATACTGCGATTCTATACGAGAATACGAAGTTCAAAATATCAAAGAGTATAGTAGGTAACTATTGACATCTTCCGTACTAGTGATTGACACATTGCTATGACAATGGATTGCATTGAGATAGGAAAAAGAACCGAAAAACATGGAGATGCCGCGTTATTCTATACATACATTTGCTTATACAAATATGAGTGAAATATGATTCAGAATTTGAAATATCGTTATGTCTCATTCTTTCTAGTGAGGTAATCTTATTTGATAAAAGAGACAACTATATTTTAAGTTGTTGCTAATTATGGCAACATTTTGCTTGACGTGGTGACAGCTGTAGGTAAGGTGCCGTAGCAGCCATGTTATGCGACGAGTTTCGTGGTAGTTTTGTTGTCAAATGGTTGTTTGTTTTTTGTATTATTGAGATTTGCGAGAAAATTACGAGGATTTTACCTTTTAAAACTGCACGTAAATGTTGGAAAACAGAAGTTCAACATGCCTGTGTGTTGTATTGTGAAGTGTGGTGCAAGAAAGAATGAAAATCAACCTCAATTGTCTTTGCACAGGTTAGTAGCCGGTTTTCATGCAATAATACATACAATATAACACAATCGATGATACAATTGTAACGCGATCATGAATTTATGGCTAAAGTATTGATATTTGGGTTCATTTCCATATAACAGGCCTTTTTATTGTATTTGTTAATTCATTCGTTTGTTTACAAACAGATGTCATAATGGAATAGTGTTGTACCGTTGCCGACTTACCGTAATAGTTTCCGAAACTAGTTCCTCCGCTGAAACGATATCCGTATATTCTGCGATGTTAACATATATAATCTTGCGTCTTATTCTGTCCGAGTGACCTAGCTGTGGTTCACACTTCACAGCACCAAAATCCATCGTGATCCAAACGTGATACCTAGTAAAACTCGTATATAGTATCGTTACTCGTTATAGTAACAACGAGATAACAGTTGTTCCTTGATTGACACAACCCTAGCAATGGCAGCCATTTTATGAGACAAGATGAGTTGTAGGTATGCACACTTTTTTTGTAGGTATTTCCAGTCCATACTTTTCTATGTCAATGATGGATTGACATCGTACAGAATACAGAAGACCGTTCAGTGTGAGAAAATATCATAAAAAGTGAGGCCAAGACAAACTGGTTTTGTGTAGCCGTGTGTACTATGCCAAATCGAACGCGAAATAATCGAATATCAATAAATTATTGATCGACCACTATAAATCGAACGTATAAATACTCGAACGCTCATAATATCGAATGGTTATTAAATCGAACATTCAATACATCGCACCAATGATATTTTAGTTCTTGAGCATTTTTCCTTTACTAATTGTTGGTTATAATTTAAGTTAGGGCCGTCGCCCACTGGCGGCATGGCACGACAAGGGATTAGCGCAAATGATTTGGGATCTTATTTTATCATGGTTAGCATTCACATTTCGGGATGCCACGCATAATTTTTCCCGAAGTAGGTACTCTTACAGATCGCGGCACGTAAGTTGAACCAGAATGGCGGTCGTCCGCGCAGGTACAATTATGGATTGAGAGTTTTTCCTATCTCAATGATTGAGACCCGAAAATTTGTAACTACGCATTAAAGGTCATATTAACACATTTTGAAAGTATGCGTTTCAGAATAAATCAACGAAAATATTTTGACACCACAATTTGTTTGCCATCAACGACTAGTGATGGCAAACAACAAAAACCGATACGTAGAGATAGAAAATGTATGCTATGTCCTGCTCACACATACACATTTTGACATGTGTCGTCTCACTTTCGGAATTATTATTATTTTAACAGCATGTCTATTACTATCCTCTGTCTTATCTGTCTACGATGTAACCTTTCCTTTGACATTTATCGTTTTTCTTTACAATCGACAATGCCATCTGTAGGTATGCCAGCTACAAATTCGTGAAATAGTACAGACGCGAGAGCAGGTCAAGCTACCCGAAACTGTCAAATTTTCCCAATCAAACCTGAACCATATTACTATAGCGATAAAGTTGAAAACCTATTACTTAAAGAAACTTGACAGATTGTAGTAGCTTGATGTGCTGGCGTCTGTACAATGTTCCTAGGTTTTTGTATATTCAAATAAAAGCAGTTCCATTTTCTTACTATAAAAAATAATTTTACCCTAATTCAATAGTTTAAAAGCGAAAATAAGGGAAGTCAGTATTTTTTTTAAATAAATATTTAATTTCTTATTCCATGATAAAACTGCTTAATATTTCATGATTAACTACAAAAAAAACTGAAAAAAAAATATTGATAAATATTTCATTTGTGTTTAGGCCCATTCACCAGTCTCCTTTTTGGACTTAATCCTTTACTTTTACACGGGGCTCACCACCAGTGGGGTGAGGTGGTCAGCCCCTGAAACCTTCCTTCTTGCCAAACATGATTCTAGATCAACGGGAACTACTCTATAGATTTGGTGGTAACAAAATATGTTGCATAAATGGCCGTATCTTTTTTATTGCGTTGACTTAGGTGCTTGATTTTTTGAACTCCGACGGACCGTAGACCTACGTATTTGAAAACTTGATAGCTCCACGCGTTCCTGAGAAAAAGTGTCTTGACAGACTGACAGACAGCGAAGTGATCCTGGGTTCGTGTTTTTTTTTTCCTTTTGAGGTACGGAAAAATAAAAAAAAACTTAATTCGTTGTAACATTTTAGTATCAATAAATCAATTTTATAAATGTTCACATTTTCTAAAACAACCTATATTTATTTTAAAACATCCTTCTTGGTACACTGCCAGTGCAGTGCAGCACACTGCTAGTACAGTAACACAAATCTGTAATCACAAGGTATTCACAATGGGCTAAGAGTCCAAATTCAAGCATTCAGCTCTAAAGTTTCAGAGCCTCAGATACTGATATGCTACAGGGTCCTCCAAAGAAGTAGTGAAACTCAACTGTATCATTGGCAGTTTCGTTGAATTCTGCTATAATCGCCCCTCTGTCCTTAGCTTCGGTGGCATATATGGCTGCAGGGAACATCAGTGAAGCTGAACCAACTACAAGACATACTTCACAAGTTGACATTGCTTCTTCTGAAATGAAACAAAGTATTATTTAAAGTTTGTTTAGGAAAGATACGAGTACTACAAATTATGAAGGAAACATATTCTTTTCGAGGATTGTCAGTTTCCAAAAGTGAATCTACATTTCTTTCAATGCTCTGACTACTTGTTTCATAACTTTCACTTCTTGTTTTTTAAGAGCTTTCAACTCGAACTCTTGATATTTTGATAATATTAAAATAGAATAGAAAACTATTTATTTTTAAATACATATCTCCATTTATAAAAAACTAGCTTTTGCCCGCGACTTCGTTCGCGTGGAATAGTGGCTTCCGGCAGATTTTTGGTTTTACCCAAATAGTTCTTACTATTTATTTACATTTTTCCGATGAATTTTCAGTACTGAATTGATGCCGACTCTTGACCAATAGATGGCGCTGTATGTCCGGAATAAATTTTATATTTTATTTTTTGTAATAAAAACTATCCTATGTCCATTCTCAAGTTCCAAACTATGTCAGCAGTACGATTCTGTAACCATCTCACCGTGAAAACTTAGGTGAAGTGAGCGTGGAGTGAGCTGTCATTCCAAATAATGCCAGGGATTGACACTACTGACAACTCACATCAAGCTCACTTCACTTGAGTTTTCACGGTGAGATTTTTACAGAATCGACCGGCTGTACCAAATTTCACACAAATCGGTTCAGTAGTTTAGGCGTGAAGCAAAGACAGACAGACAGAGTTACTTTCGCATTTATAATATTAGTTTGGATTCTACATTTTAAAATTTCTACCCATATAACTTACAGAATAAATACTTTAATTATTGGAAAACCAGCCAACTCCATATGAGCAAATTAATATTTTTTGTAGACTACTTATGAAAAAATCTAAAATACCGTTGGCAGATATTATCGTAAGTTGTTATTTTTGATGCTGTAAAACCATTTATACCTTTTCATTACAATACTAAAGCGTTTTTAGAAGTTATCTGTTTTTCCTTTCTATTAAATGTATGTGATCTAGGAGTTAGCTGGTTTGCTCGATAGATTAATTTTAAATAAAACGTTTTATTTTTCTTATTAAGTTTTAATTAAAAGATATTATAAGTACACTTAATAATAATCAAATAATGTGTAAGATATGTATGTAAAAGTAAACTATTTTAGGCTTCTTGAGGAAGGTTGTCATAATAGGTTTGGTAATCTATTGGCATTTAATGTTTTAGTTGCTGTAAATCAAAGTATTTTTTTATTTTTTTATTCGGGGATTCCTGCGTCGGTTGAGCAATTTGTATTCTTCGGGTAGTTTAAGTTTGTAAAAAATTAATCTTTTAGTTAAATTATCAACGTAAACTCGTGTTTCAGCCCAAGTCATATTCCAAAATTTATCAAACAATATTTTTCTGTCATCTTCAGTAATACTATGACACTGAATAACACTATTTCTCTTTTCCTTACAACTACATCGGGGCTTCATCGTCTTTTTTGGTTTCCTCATATTTTTTTTCCACTCCCCATCAACTTTTTTCTTACCGCAATATTGTTTACCCTTTTCTCTATTCTTTTTATTAATTTCACTAGTCCATTCTTCCTTCTTTACTTAACACCTTTTCTTTCTTTTTATTTATTTATTTTTTTAAAAAACGTTGCCCCACACTAGGAATTTCTCCTGTGTCGTGGGTGCGTTTACAAACATTTAAACTCACATACACAAACAGCCAGACCCGGAACAACTACTTGTAGGCCATACAAATATTTGTTCCGTGAGGGAATCGAAACCGCGACACGCAGCGCAGCAGTCAACCGAGCATAACCGGTTCATCCGATTCAGAATCAGAATCACTGTAATCGACTAATTTACTCATTAATTCAGGACAGACAGTTGGGATTTGAGGTATAGTAGCTGTTAGTTCTTCCTGTGTTAAAGAAACGATCAAATCATCATCCGATTTATCGTTACTGGTAGAGGGGTATGCATGAGTTAGTTCGAAACTATTAGAGCCATATTCAGGATTGTAGTTATGTGATGGTGTAAGGCGAGGAGATAGAAAACTTGGACTAAGTTGTTCTATTTCAAGCGGAAATATGTCTTCTATAACAACATTCTCAACTACTTCATATGTCTTCGTATTAGATCTTTGATTATCGAAACTTTTATTGTCAAATGATTCAGGGTTATATGTGTACTCCACGTGAGGCTGTTCATTTTCAATACAATCAATGTAGCCATTATCAAAGCAAGTCGATGAAGCAGAATTAGAAGCTACATCATGCCCAACCAAAACGTCGTAGGGTTTTGGAAATTGGTTACAACAAAAACAAAAGTGAGTCAGGGTTATTGGTTTTATCAAGCTCATGCTGTTCATTTTGCATTCTTATTTGCAGTATTTTTTTAGCGCGTGGGTTGGACATTGCATGCAAAACAAAATAAAAACATCACACAAAAATTTGTCAAAAATTAAAGTTAAATTATATAAAAATAATTAATTAAATTAATAAAACAAAAACATCAAATTAAGAAGTGAAAAAATAATTTAAGAAGAGAAGAAGAAGAAAGTGTAATAAAGTAAGAAGCAAACCGGCCAACTCCTAACCGATATTAAATATTAAAATTACTTAGTTAACTAGCATTGTTTTGTGAAAAAGTAAATAAGTATCCATACCTTGTATTAATGTTCAACTGTTTTTAAATACTGCCTTTCCTTTTATCGCGTTTTAACAATTTTTCTTCCACAAAATGTAGTGCGGTAACCGTACACGACTCCGACGCCATACAAAATGGCCAACTTCGTGGAGTTGGCGGTCACAATCGTAACGTTCCGTGACACGCGGAGTTGACTGATTTTCGAATAGCGAAATATGGAAAGAATTGTGATTATATCGGAGTTGTCGTTTTTGCAAATAACGCCGAATTACTGTTGTCTACAATCTAAATCAAAAAATATTTTTGACGAAATTTGGAGTTGGCTGGTTTGCCAATTAAGGTATCTAATAAATGTAGAAATTTTACGAGAGGCCACCTTTGGATGGATTAAAAAGGGAAAGGAGAGGCAATCACAATACTGTAGGTAATATTAGTTACCTGCTTTTTCAATTACAGAAGGCTCCAGGGATTCCCCAAACCAGACTATGTCTGGCCTGAGTAGGCCACTACAGCTGGACTTATTGCAATGTGGTAGAAGCTTTTCAGGGATAGCAGAATGAGAATCATTGGCATCAGGAGAACCTTTGTTGGATAATGCCTGGAATACAATTCTGTTTTAGAGTGACATTTCTATTATCAGCGAAATTAAATAGGATAAAGTTGCTTATGCAGCATTGAGTTTGTATAAAGTTCAGGTTTCTTCAAGTTGGCTGTCATAAAAAGAATACATAATATGTATATTAGGTGCATTCTGTGAAACATGCTGAATCATTACTGTTGCCTCAAACCAACCTCGGTTACAAAAGTACAAATGTTGTATCCACTAGCAGGAATAGCACTGCCTACCAGTAGTTTCAACAGACTCCGGGCCCAGGTTGGGTGAAGCAAGGAAAAGCTGTTCAGGTGGAGATTCAAAGACAACTTGGAGTGTAAATGTGGTGCTATTCCACAAATGTTGGGACACTTAATATCATGTCCTGCGTGTCCTGTCAGCTGCATGTTACAGAACTGACTGAACAGATGGTAGTTATGGCGCCCAACACATAGCCAAATTCTGGGCCGAGTCCATTTAGATTGCCATTGGCACGCTAAGAAGAAGGTACATTCAGGATTATTTCTTCACATATACCTCACATATTGGGCTATCATTGTTTTCTAGAACATCATTACATTTGATACATCTAGTTTTAAACAGACTGCCATACAGTTCAATTAGTTTCTTGGTGCCAGCCCTACGATGGAGCCCGTCAATGCTCTGAGTGATCACAGTTATCGACTTGTCTTTTCCGTACTTTTCTTCAAATTGAGCGATAGCTTTGTGAGCCTGAAATAAGACCATTTAATTTAATAACACGCAAAAACGATAAATAGAAACAGTCTTTTACAAATTACATATGGATGTCTTTCTAAATAAATATATAGAGGTGTACCTATATTTTAGATAATATCATCATTCTCCTGCCCTTATCCCAATTTATTTGGGGTCGGCGCAACATGTCTTTTTCCTCCATACTCCTCTATCAGCCGCCATCTCGACAGTCACCCCCTTTCTAACCATATCATCATTCACACAGTCCATCCATTGTTTCTTTGGTCTTACTCTTATAGCCATCGACATTCATACTCAAAACTTTCCTCACAACATTTTCCTCATTCCTTCGTAACACATGCCCATACCATGACAACCGATTTCCACACAACTTTTCAGTTACCAGTGCCACTTTCAGACTTCCTCTTATATGCTCATTTCTTATTCTATCCATTCGTGTAGCATCACACATCCCTCTAAGCAGTCTCATCTCAGCTGCATGCAATTGCCTTTCATTCATCCCTTTTGTGGCCCAACATTTTGATCCATACAAGACAGCAGGTCTAACCATGGTTTTGTATATCTTCCCCTTAAGTTTAAGGGGAATGCGGGACTTGCAGATTGTTCCCGTGACCTGCCGCCATTTCATCCACCCAGTGTTAATTCTGTGCGTAGGTATTAAATACCCCCACCATTTGTTAGGTAGGTAACTTAACCCCTCCTCTGTTAGACAAAACTTATTAAGTTTGGTAACAATAGAAAAAGTACCTAATTGTCTCGTTAGACCTTCAGATAATAGTAATAAATAAATGTAGCAGACAATAATTATTATTATTTGGTTAGACACACTAGCAGCTAATTAGCTGATGCATGTGTTTCGTATAGTTTGGAGATATTTAATCTGTCCAGTCGATTCTTGAAGCAGTTCAGTGTGGGAGCCGTCACTACATTTTCCGGGAGTCTATTCCATGCTGTTACAACTCAGTTAAACAAGAATTGCTTCAAGGGCTTTTTTTTGACGAATTTTCCCATAACTTTAGGGAATCCGCACGCAAATGTTTGTTGGCATTTAATGTGTAAAGGTCTTGAAGGCTGGGCACTTCGTAGTGTTTAGCAAGTATCATGTATGTTTCAATGAGCCTACCCCTCTGTCTGCGCTGTTCCAGTGTGCTAAGGCCAAGGTCTTTGAGGCACTGTTCGTAAGGTAGGTTACGCATGGTGCGAACCATGTTGGTTGCCCTACTTGGTACATTATCAAGTAAAGTGACGTCTTTTTAAAATACGGGTCCCAGATGACATTAGCGTACTCCATGAGTGGTCTTATGTAGGTCTTGTACAACTTGACAAATTAATTTCCCAGGCGTCAGGCACTTGAATGCCTTGCGGATGATGTAGTTTCGAATTTGTTCTTTTGACAATACCGGATATATCGTCGTTGATAGTCCAATACCGCGTAACTAACATTATTCAAAACCGCGAATGTACAAAAAAAGCAAAAATGAGATTTCGCGGCTGTTGTTAACTGATTGTGATTGGCGTCGACCCGTATGGCAATTTTGTGAATCGTCCAATAGGAAGTATATCAACAATAACAATACCGCGGATCTATCGACGAACAAGTTACGACACGAAAGCCGCGTATCCGCGCCAATGGGGATCCACACGCAAAGCTCAGCGCAGATGTCGCTAGCGGCGGGATGGCTGCTGTCAAATCGTATTCGCTTTGTTTACGCTTTGAGTCTTGCTATTTTTTGTGTTGAAACCGGTCCGCTATCGTTATTGACAACATGTATTATGTACCTGGAAGGTTATAGAATTGAAAGACGAACTAAAAAAACGAGGAGGAAGGATAACTGGAAAGAAAGCAGATCTCATTGACAGTTAGACTTATATTAATAAAATATTTTTTATTAGTAACATGCTCTACATTTCGATATTTTTTTAGTTGTTACCTGTTAATTGTTACTTGACTCATGGTAGGGAAATTTACGAGAAATGGGAGAACATTACTTTAATGATAAATGGTGTTGTTTATTTTTTAGGTTAGAAGCTTATGATCGAAATTTTAATTTCGGTAAGCAAAGCCCTCAAGCTTCTGGAAGCCAAGCAATTGACGTTCCTGCTGCAGAACTTTACCACGACGTTAATAGCTCCACCATATTGCCGAAGATTACCAAACAACATATTCAAAATTATTTTTGCGACGTATAGCCTTTTCCCACTTCTTTTTTAGCGTTGCATCTTGGGGAAATAAATGTACACCGGGGATATTACATCCTGGTACAGCACACAAAGGCATTTAGGGAGAAAATTTAAATTAACTTAAAGATAGGTTATAAAATGTATTGAATTGACAGCTTTCAATGGCCATGCCGCCGATGCGCCACCTATCGTGATAAAATGGCAGTAAAGATCCCCATTGCTATTTGTTTGTGCAGTGTTTTGAGTGTTTATGTGACGCTCCGGGTAAAAATTGTTTTTATATTTATTTACTGGATTATTTTTAATGTAAGTAGGTATGTCAAACGTAATGTATACTTTATTATAAATAAAATTGGGACGTTTTTTATTCTGAAATTGTGTGATTTCGAGTACAAAAGCCCTTCTAATTTTTACGTTGTTCTTACGCGGTTTTCATAAAATCTCTTTTTGTTTCGTTTCGTATTTCCGCGGTTTTATTGTACTTAATTTATTTTGTTTTGTCTTTCTATGTTATAATAAAGTAATAAAAGATCGTACTTTTAAGATCCCATGTAGATGGGTGTTTTATGACGTAGGTACCTACTTACCAAGATGGTTTTGAAACGAAGTAAAAATAGGACTACTTTCCTTTGCAGTGATAGCAGTAAAAACTGAGATTCATAATGAATGAAGATGAAAACGCAACACAAGATGATTCTACGAACTATTTGGAGGGTGCTGATATGAATGATGACGTTACGACATTACAAAAACTTCAACAGCGGCGACAGGAACTACTTAAGAAGAAGAAAACTAATATTAGAAAATCAAAGTTCAACCCCATTCGTCCAGCCGGCATGTCCCGCACGTGTCGATGATACTGTAAGTACAGCTGATTTAATTACTGTAGGAAACGATTGCCACTATCTCGAAACTGCAATGGAAAATACTATTGCCAGCGCTACACCTACGGTAGATCAAAATATCGACATTGCTCTGCCAAATGAAAGTTTAGATTTTGGATCCGACGACTCTGTGGCAGACCCATCTTATGTTCCCCTTTCGGATATCACAAACGTGCAGCCTTTAGATAACCTTGATGTCAATTGGTTTCCTGAGAGGTATATTGAGCCGGAAGTTGCAGGTGCGTCCAGAACCAGAAAACGTAAAGCTGACCGTCAGAATTGGAAGAAAATTAAAAACCAAAAAAATAGGATGTTAGGAAAAGAATACATAGGCTATAAAAAAAAATATTCGAAGTACTTCCAAAATGCTCCAAAACCTAAAAGGATTTTAGGACCTAAATGTAATTCGCCATTATGTCTGCGCAGCAAAACCCTGTTTTGCGCGCAAATCAGTGAAGAAGAGAGACAGAAAATATTTGAATATTTTTGGTCTAGATCATGGAAAAAGAAGATATTTGTATGTTCTATGACGGATATATACTCGTAAAGTCAACTCAGAGGAAAACATCGGAAAGTATCTCTCGGCGTCTTCATACTAAGGAGTATAACTTGCATGTAAATGGCATAAAAAAAGAGTTTGTCTCAAAACATTTCTTTCTACATTAGGCATCAAGGAATGGACTGTCCGCTATTGGCTAGGAGATAGAAATCAAAGACAGCTTAATACCGAAAATTCAAATATTTCGCTAAGCAATCAGACTAAATGACATTCCGTTATAAGTTACCTGAATAGTTTACCTAAGTTACCATCACACTACTGTCGTCAATCTAGCACAAAACAATATCTTGAACCTATCATTCAATCTAAATCTGAGCTCTACAAAATGTACGTAGAATACTGTATTAGCATCAAACTCCTTGCCAGCCGCGTCACGAAAGCTCTTTAACGATGTCTTTGAGTTAAGAATATAGGTCTATACCAAACAAAAAAAGACGCTTGTGATTTCTGTTCCTCCTATAAAGCAGGTAATGTAGAAGAAGAGGCCTACCAACAGCATATCTGAAAAAAATTATCGCGTGAAGAAAAGAAAAAAGATAAAGAGAAAGCAAAACTAAAAATAATCCACGCTATTACTGCTGACTTGCAGGCGGTGAAGTTATGCCCTTTGAATGCTAGTGTGTTGTATTTTAAAACAAAATTAGCAGTACATAACTTTACAGTTTATGACCTTGGAACAGACCATGTTGATTGTTATTGGTTTCATGACACAGCGTGTGATCTTAAAGCTGCCACGTATGCATGTTTTTATGCTGATTATATAATAAAGTTGTTAGAGAGAGACCTGAAGGACATTATCATTTGGAGCGATGGGTGCACAGCGCAAAATAGAAATAGTGTTCTATTCTATCAAACACACTCCTTTTATTAGCAATGGAGAAGAACGTGACTAATAACTAATAACCCAAAAGTATCTAGAAAAAGGCCACACGCCGATGGAGGTGGACTCAGTACACTCTGTTATTGAGAGAAAATAAAAAAATGTCGAGATCTTTTTGCCGTCACAATAAAGCTAGGAAGACGCCATTTCCATACACTGTCATCCAACCAAACCACACATACTTCAAAAATTATAGCGCTAAAAAGTACAGAATATACGACTCAATAACACCTGGACGAGGGGTTGGTGAAGGCTGTGTTGTTGATCTGTGCGTATTAAAGTACAACCCTAATGGAACAATCAAATACAAAAATCATTTTCAAGCTGATTTTAGCCCCCTACCTCGGAGGCCTAAAAATATTTCTTCTCCTTTATTCAATATTCCTCTACTTTATTCATCGAAATTACCTATTCAGGAAACAAAATATGAACACTTGCAACAACTGAAAAGTGTGATACCCTGTGATTGTCATGCATTTTATGATAATTTACCGTTTAAAAAGAAATAGTAATTTTAGAAAAGAAATAGAAATAGTGATTTTAGCAATGGGTTTTTTTTGGGCATGATTGTAAGTTTAATTAGGTTTAATCGCTTAATTACAATGATAATAGATCTCATCTCAAGTCAATTTATTAACTACAAAGATAATTATTATAGAAGAGAAGACTTTATAAGATTTATTCTAGTTCTAGATTTTTTCAATTGTGATAATTTAGAGACTTTTTGATCTGTTCCTAAATGATAATGACATCAGTACATTCTTAGTTACTAAAAAGTTTTTTTTTTATTTTGACGATAATTATATTTTTTTATTTGAAGTGCCCAGATGGCCCTACATAGTTGATGTTGCAGTTTATAAGCTGAGTTAGTTTATAGAAGAAATAATGTCGACTTTTTATTACTTACTTACCTACTTTTGGCAATTTTTCATACTTGTTGGTAGATATCTTTTATTCTTTCATAATTCATAACTATATAATATTAATGACTAAAAGTCATTTAAATGACTTAATATTATTAAATAAATGATTGATTGAGGTTGTGGCATTATTTTATTTCATTTACAATTTCGCGTAAGTACCGTGCAGAATCATTTGAAACTATACAGTGTAAGTCGATGGCCCCACAGAATAAACGTGCAAGAGCTCTTACACAAATATTTTTTTATTGCATTTTTCGTTTCTTTGACCTATGTAGCACCTTCTCAATTTTTTGTATAAATTTTTGACTCAAAATACGCCTATTATATCATTTGATTCCTTTATTCTAGGGAAAAATCATGCAATTATATCACAAGTATAAAAGTATATGCTATTGTTAAACGCTTTTTAGGTCCCTGAGTTCACACGAATAAACGTGTTAAAACAAGCAAACGTTTGAGAGGACTTGTGCACTTCTTCGAGTTTGTATAATAGCAGCTTACACGTTTATTCGTGTAATGGCGCACTTAATTTTTATTCCTAATGTGTCATTTTGTGGAATGAAAGTTTTAAAATATTTTTTATATTTAAAATTAAAGTATTGCATTGGCTCCTACGGTATTTAATCGGATTGTTTATAGCATTAAGTGTTCAAATACTAGTGTTTTGGTCTTGATCCTCCCATTTCTATAGAGGTTGAGTGAACTTTATACCCTGTTCCTCATGCCTCCAAACTGGTGACCCCGAGTATGAAAGTCAGCGCAGCCTTCGTGCAAACACTTCTGCGTGACGTCATCATCATCACTCCCGCAAGCTTCAGCGGCGAGTCACCCAGCCAGCCAGCATCCACGGCTTCAACTGGTATCCTGATCACCAGCATGCAGCGTCCGCGCATACCTGGTCATCACCCTAAGCCTCATCAGCAATCTTGGCACAGCACACTGCACCTTCGGCCGTATAGCCGTGGCGTGTAACGCAGCGCCACCCCGACTCACTGGGGACATCTCCGCAGACAGTTCCGACTCACCGTGAACTATGCAACAACCGGTTCCGACTCACTGGAACCTCAGCTGGCCTGGCAAAGCGTCGAAAGATACAAGACTCAGCCCACTATCGACCTCCGGTCTCCGGAGGGGAGTGATGTAGCGGTATCTACAACGCCACGTGCGAACAACGCGTCATACTGACGTCACGCAAATCCTGCATCTCGCAAGCAGAGTTTACCGTCAACACCCGTCTGGTCGGAGGATCCTCCCTTTTCTATGGAGGTTGAGTGAACTTTACATCCTGTTCCTCATACCCCCAAACTTCTAATATTATAAATGCGAAAGTTTGGATGGATGGATGGATGTTTGTTACTCATTCACGCAATAACCACTGAACGTATTTAGATAAAATTTGGCACACAGATGGTTCATAACCAGGATTAACAAATGGGATACTTTTTATCACGATATTCTTACGGGATCGAAACTTATGCGGGTGAAACCGCGGGGCGCAGCTAGTCATTTATCATTCTTTCTCTTGCTTTTCAATCAACTCAGACTATTGCAGTCTACTGCTGGACATAGGCCTCTCTCAGGCTCCAACACCCTGTCCTCTGCTTTCCGCATCCAGTCTGTCCTAGACACTTTCTTAAGTTCGTCGGTCCATCTAGCTGATCCCACGCTTTGCTTGCCTATACGTGGTCTCCATTCCAGGACTCGTTTGTTTTAACACGTTTATTTTTATTTTATTCATCACGAGCATCCTCATTCAATTTACTTCAGGTATAGTTTTGAAGACGAATTATGGGAGATGCAAATCATAGTAAGAACTAATTCAAGAAGGCGGCGAGGAGTACCTACTGAAGATCCTGAAAACTTAAGACTTGCATACGCTGAACTGCTGCCTATACCTCTCCCTTTCTTTACATAAGGATTTGATAAGTTTGTGTGATTCAGGAGTCATACCAGACCATTACCAAACTTTTTATAGAAACTTAGTTCCTTTGGACAATTCGATCTCTGTCACCAATGATAGTGACGGGGAAGATTAAGTATTTCAGATTACGATATGATTCGGTTTTTTTTTGTTATCTGTTCTAGCTAATAGGTAGCTATTTCCTAATCATGAAAGAGATTTAAGTTGTTTACTTTGTGATTATTATTTAGTTTTTATGCAAGTAGATAGTTACTTTATTTAATTGATGAAGTTTACAGTATTCACCATGCAATAACAAAAGTATATTACATAAATGAGATTCGATCTTATTGAACATTGATATAAATGCATTTTATCTTTACAATAATCAAACAATACAGTAAGTTACTGTAAACAATCGTGCTTATGCTTGTAACTAGGTATTAAAGAAGCTTGATTACTGTCGAATAATAGTGTAATATAATATTATTAGTTTTGTTTGTTGACACTTTACACGAATAAAAGTGTAATGAAAGTTTACTGTTATCTAGTCATAGAAATTAACAAGAATAAAAAAATAAAATGGTTTTTCATAAATTGTCGGAAAACCGTTTAAATAAAAAATAAATAAAAAATCTAATGTAATAATATATTTTTTTATCTTTAATTTGATATAATTTGTTTAACCCTATATACTACCAAACAACAGTTATTCAAGTTAAATCGTTTTTATTTTTTCCTGAAAAGTTGTGGTTTTTGACTTACACGTTTATTCTGTGGGGCCATCGAAGTGATTTTGAATGTAAACTATTGGGAATATTGACTTTAAAAATGGTACATTGATTTAAGGAGAACAAAACGGTCCTATATTCAGGTTCGTTCAAAATTCGGCCTATTAGTTTTTTAGAAACTTAGTTTTTTTACCCTCATGTAAAACTAGCGGAAGTGTACATTCACGGTATTTTACAATGTTAGTTACGCGGAATTGGACTATTAATGACGATATGTTCTTCCCATTTTAGGTTGTTGGACATAACAACACTCAGGTCTTTCTGTGACTCAACAGCTGAGTTTGTGGAGTCCGAGACGATAAGTTTTTTGAGGATTGTGTTTACCTATGTGCAAAATGGTACATTTGTCAACATTCAGCGTCAACAACCAGGCTTGAGTCCATTTGTATATAGCGTTTAGATCATTTTAGATATCTTGCCACTGGTCATGAGGATTCCTAAAAATTTTTGTATCGTCCGCAAATAACGAAAATGGCAAGCGGAATAAAATATGAGTATTTTTTAAACTTACATCTCCCTTACCTCATTAGGCTGTGCCTGAGCTGCTATTGTTCGTCTATGCTGATAGAACTCCCAAACTAAACTGGGAAAGGTCAGAAAAGCCCCAGAAGTTGCTAGGGAGGATGTCTGGTACTTTCTCCAATGTCCTTTAGTGCCATATACTGGGAGTCCTGATTCAGTACTTATATCTTCACCAGAGATGATAACCACATTTTTTGCAGCATTCAAAGACTCTTTAAATGATGATAAATGGCTCGAATGCCGCAAAGCCGCTGTTTTAGGAACACTACATTCAATTAACACCCTCCGAACTGATAGTAATAAAGGATTCATGTCGCGTATTGTTATAGAGAATGAAAGGTAAAGTTATGGTAACGATTATGTTATGATTTGGCAAATAATACCAAAACCGGCAGTTTTTTTCCGCTGAAAATGAAAACAGTGATGAAAAATTAAAATAGAAGTTCCCTTCCCGATTCTGTTCACTGTTGTCACTTTTGACAGTGGTCATACTGGTCATGGACACACCTTTGACAGTTGACACTTACATTTCGTTCGGAACTTCGGTTTAAAAAATCGAGCAACGATTTCATGCAGTTTTTTTAAAGTCTGATTGAAACATTTTATTATAACAGGACTACTTTAAAAATAACTGTCTATCTGAAGGCCAATTCCTGTAATGTTCTTAACATTACGGGAATTGGCTGTTTGGAAACATTTGTGAAATTGTTTTGTGAAATGTATGAAAGAACAAGATAGTGGCGTTAGTTCCACTGTTATGGCTATGCATCAAAAGAGCCTTGACATCATTGTACCGTAGTACTAAGAGGATACAAGAGCGACCGAAACGATCTCGAAAATTGGTGCATCCTGACTGGGATACTAGATTAGATAACTGTCAATGTGATTTTATTAAGAGAATGCAAGAGGGAGCAGGTTCGAATATGTTAGATTCTATTTATGAGTTTACTAAATGAATGGGAGAGCTTGAGAATTAGACCGCGCCTGTAGCTTGAAGCCTTTGTAAACCAATTTAGCCACGTTATTATATAAATTTTCATTAGGTATTAATTCATTTCATGCCTTTTTTCAAAAAGAATTTGAGTTTGTGGATAACATTTTACGAATTTTCGTTCAGGGGCCCCAGTAGCTCGGGGGCCCTGTATCATTATCATTATATCGGCGGTAGGTAGCTTAGTCCCCTGCGAACCATTCGCAGACCTCACTCGGCAAGCGTAACTCATTCACATTGTACCGCTGGTGCAGTGCGGACGTGTCTCTGGATTGTACACCTGCTTACTGATATTTGTGTTTAATTACATACTACATTATCCACTCTGCTCGACTAGATTTTGACATATGACATATCAGCTGACTCGACGGGATGTTGCGAATTACGTCATGAAATTCAGTAAATTACATCAACTTCCAGCATTCAAATTTATTAAGAAAAATATGTTTCCGCGCTTATTTTATACAATATATTTGTAGCAAATATCTTTAATTATTTGTTGAGGTCGGTCAAACTTCGTTAGTCTATTACGAAAGTTGTATAAAATAGGTATTACTACACCTATCCAAAAGGTAGGCACCTTAAACTCGCTGGAAATATGTACATATATAACCTATTCTCTTGCTGACAATATGCAAAAGGGAAAAATAAAGATATTATCATTCTCTCCGCGTTCTTACTTTTCCCATTTTTCTTACTTAAACTACTTATAAAACGCAATCAAGTCTTGATAAAAATTACAAAAAATTGTGTTTCGACATGACACTTCTTAGTGCTGGCCATCCGTCCAGTTTTCTTATTTCGATTCAAAAATTGCATAAAGCCTAATCGATAATCGGAATTTGCAAAAAAAAAATAAAAAAGGTGTAGAAACTATATAAACTCTTTGGTATATTTTTAATGAATTAATTTATTTTTGAAATTAATCATTTTAATTACCGTACGTGTGTGTACACGTACACGTACGGTGTGGTTAGGTGCGTAATTTTTTATGGTTCCGTACGTCCAAATGAAAAAACGGAACCCTTGCAGGATCACTTGTGTCTGTGGGTCTTGTCTTTTCTTATTTGCTTCGAATCTACTGGACCGATTAAATTGAAATTTGGTACACATATGAATTTCTGTGACCCAAAGACGGACGTGTAACGTAAATAAATTAATTTTGAAAATGGGGTCACTCTTGGGGGGCAAACTAGAAAAAAAAATCTTTGCTGTACCTCTGTGTGACATATCAAATGAAAGGGCTTGTTGTGGGGGTTTTAAATATATTTGCTTAATAACTAAAACAAAAGTTATGTGGCCGTCTGTCTATGTGCCGGTCGGTCTGCCTCTCTGCCGTCTGTACAAACCTAAACTAACCGTAAAATCTAGATTTTGACCAATTCGCACCGGCCAGCCTTTCTTACAGGGTGAACGCGGGCGTTTTCGTGGACGCGCGTTGTGGGACAAAGTAGGCACTCCTTATGTCCCAAGCTGCCGTTCTGTAGCTTGGGATAAAATTTTAAGAACTTTAATTGTCTGATTTCTAATTTAAATGATCTGAAAATACTCTTACGGAACCCATAATTTCGTCATGTCAGTCTGTGCGTGCGTTCGGATGTTAATACCATTAACCATTTTACTCGTAGACGTTAACGAGTGTTAATAACACTATATCGTATTCGTATTCTATGCACGCAAAATGGTGTAGTAAAATTACGATAAACATAATTAGAGGTAGCATTCCCCATGCATGTACCCGAGGGTTGAAAAAAATCTATGCACACAAGCGTGTGGGAGGTATTGTTGGAACTTATAATTAAAATTACAAAGATGTTTCTAATTGACTTTAACTTTTAAAGTCAATCGTTTTTGAGATATGAGATATTTCGTTTAAAACCGCAGAATTAACTTGGTTTTTTACAGTTTTTTCGAGAACTTTTATGAAATACAAACTTATTTCTGCAGTCGATCAAATTAATGATATGCGCTGTGCATGCGTAAATATTCATTCCTAGTACGGGACCTTTCACTGTGCATGGTCCGACATACACTTGGCCAGTTTTTTTTTTTAATATCGTTGAGAAACTACCCCAAAAAGTAAACAATTTCTATTACTCAAGTAAACTAATATAAATAAAAACTACCAAGCTCATACAGCTAACAAAACATAATGAAATATAAAGTGTTTGTGGAATACTTAATTAATCTCATCATCATCATTATCATCATTTTCCAAACTTTTGCTAAGCCTATCTAAAAATGTATACTGGGCATTCTGTAGCAAACTATTAGAAAGTATCAAAAATTAATAATTGCACAATAAATAAAAATAATTTTGAATAGCGAGCGCATTCCGAATATAAATTCAAATATAGAAACAATTCGGCGCGAAATTGAATAAATGACTATCTATGGTCATAGGTCCTCTGTTATTGACTCAGTTTCAATATAATGTCCAAAAAACGATTAAAATTACATTAGGAAAGCATAAATCATTATTATAAATAATGCTTGTTGTATTTAATGCTTAAAATAATTTTATTTCAATTTCTGAGAATCGATTTCTGACATTCGTCATATTAATTACTCGGGTCAATCGAAATTAAAAAAAAAATCGTTTGGCATAATCGCTTTCGCACATCATTACGATAAAAAAAAACAACAATGGTCGGCGATTTTGAACACAAATTCAGTAGTGGTAATGAATAATACGTGTTATTGGACCTGTGTTTCAATATTACGTTATGATTTGGGCATTTTCTTGTTTTTTATAATATTTGTAATAATATTTTTCACATTTTACATCTTATCTACATGTGTGTGTGTGACTTTTGTGAAAAGTAAAAATGTAAACACGCACGATTGGCGCGAAACTTCGACTTTAGATATCAAAAAACTACATTACCACTACTTATTTAACATGAACAATGGATGAATTCGTCAAATAATTAAATGATGTATTATTCATTGCCCCTGTGGTGGAGTTTGGATTTTCGAAATCCCCAATTTTTATGTTTTTTAGCCTCGACCACCACTGTCATCAAAATGGCGATTATCGCATTTACAGACTTGAATTTAATAAAGGTAAATTAATAAACTTGCGCGCTAAATATGGAAGATTGAATGGCGATAACATATGAGTTTTTTATCCAACTCTCTTAATTAACGCACATTCATAAGATTTGATGGGTAGCATAATCAATATTTACATTATCATTAAGGGTGTCGTATGTCGTCATTTCAAGGTCCAATGGGACCCCTTACTGAGCCAGCGGAGGTTCGTGTGTTCGGGTCCATTCGGGGGCGCTACCGAACTATACGGTTATACGGATACAACACACACCAACTACATCACCACAAAGGCCAGCATATCCCAGTGACAATGCAAGAAAATGTAATTACAGGCACTTTTGAATTGTCAAGGTCGGTCAGTCAACAAGATGAAGCTAGTTGACCATTCCAAAGCGTAGGTACCTATGGAGAAGAACGGGCAAGAAACTCCATGGACACTCTTTTAAATCATAATAATATTGTTACAAAGTATTGGTTACATCATTCATGTTCAAAATTATGCACACGGTGAGAACGATGCAGAACGTTAAAAGCGTCCGTAATGGAAATATAAAAAAAAAAACAATTCAAATATTAAATTAAATCAAGATAAGCCATGGCAGCAAAGAGTTGACCAGTCCCTACTGACGGCGCCCGTTCACGAACATGACGCATAGATTAGCACCATTCAGCTCAACCATTTTGAAGGGAGCTAAATGATCCAACACATGCGCCACCATCAGCGAGACATTAGAGTGAGCATGACATACTCTCAGCCGCCAAGGCACATTCAAGTCAATGAAAGACGTACCCAGTAAATGGTAGCTTTATAGTATGTACATAGTACTCACTAAAACTAGGAAAAACTGGGGGATTAGCCCCAAGGTCACCTACTGGCTTTAAACCACAGTTATCCGACCAATTATCACGACCTGAGCACAGCCTAAAGAGATCTCGAAAAGCTGCAGCGATTTGCTTGCATGGCAATTACTAGCTGCATGAGAACTGCACCCACCGCTGCCCTACAGGATATGCTTGGGCTGCCCCCCCTACACCTTATCGTGCGGGAGGAGGCGGCCCTGTCTGCTTTCAGACTCCATATATCAGGAACCCTAAGCAAAGACTCGAGGATCAAGCACATACACCTCAAGGACGAGGCGATCATACGGCTGCCAATGATGGCATCACCCTGCGACAAAGTCACTAAGCAATACTGCTTCCAAAAGCATTACAACATAGTGCTCAAAGAGGAGCAGTGCGATTTGACAACACGGTTAGCGCAGTGGCTGAGCGATCGGACTGCTGCGCTGAGTGTCGCGGGTTCGATTCCCGCACAGAACAAATATTTGTAAGTCCTACATGTATTTGTTCGGAGTCTGGGTGTTTTTCTATCTATAATATGTATGTATTTACAAAAAAAAATGTATATAAGTAGTTTATCAGCCATCTTGTTACCATAACACAAGCATTAGGTTGCTTAGCTTGGGACTAGATGGCGCTGTGTGAAATGTCCAGGGATATTATTATTATTATTATTACTCAGGCCCGAAGGAGCTGATTGTCAACATAAACATATCCAGCCCGCTAGGAATGCTCAACAGGTCTACCAAGCAAAGTGTGTGGGTATAATACAAGCGGCCCATGCCATAGCAGCCAGGAGAGTTACAGACACTCATGTTCGTATACCCTCTGACAGCGCCTCAGTCTTCCAATCCCTTGAGAAGGGATGCATCACATCAAATCTAATACTAGAATGTCACAAGGCGCTTGTACAGGTAACTGTATCGAACCGCAACACAGTGACACTACAATGGATAAAAGGACACAGTGGATCACTAGGTAGCGACGCGGCTGACGAGCTGGCCAGAAGGGCATCCAGCACGCCAGTCTACGGACCGGAACCAGTTGAGCCCATCCCCTTCAATCAACTACGCAGGTGGCTACAGAAGCACATCCACACACAGGCAGTCCAAGAAAGCCATGCCATCATTAGATGGCAAGCTTACCAAAAGATTACTACGACTGGACAGGAAAAGCCTGGGCCTGGTGACGGGGACTATCACGGGACACTGCTCACTAAACAAACACTTCCACACGATAGGCATAATGGACAGCCCCTTGTACAGAGCTTGCATGGAGGCTGATGAAACCGTCGTGCACGTGCTCTTTGAGTGCACAGGCGTTACCCAGATTAGATCAGAAACCCTCGGGACACCCAGATCCTACACAGATGTTCTCGAGAGGAGACCTAATAAGCTTCTGGAGGGAGCTGGGCTGGTTGAAATAAACACCGACGGCCGCCATGGCCCACGCACAATGATCCACCTGAAGGACTAAGTGCGGAAACCAAACCCGTAACATAGAACGTCATTGTGAAATATTAGGTTAAGAACAAACCCCAAAGGTGTCCCCTAACCTAATAAAATGACAACTAACAAGGTCTACTTACTTAGCTCGACAGTATTTCCAAACACTGGCCATGGCTTCATATTATCTGCAGATGAAGAAGTCACTCGAGACCCATCTGCCATGTGATCCATCTTCTCCGTCATATCGATAATTTCTTTTCACTTTAGTGACTCTGTATGGTCCTAGATACTTTGGCTTGAGCTTCAATGCAGTACCAAACTGTGTACGTTTGATGGCTACAACATCTCCCACAATATAATTTCGACTTTCTTTTCTTCTTCTATTATAAGTGTTACAATTTTCATCTTGAACTTTTCTTATTACTTCTTTAGCCTTCATTTTTAAGTCTTCTCTTTTCTGCAGGAAATTACGTCTATGCTCTTGCTGAAGCAAATCATGAATTTCAATATCTTCTTTAGTTTTCATCTTTGTACCCAACATTTGTTCAAAGGGAGTGTTGTCAATGCTTCTTTGGTATGTGCTATTCAGTGCTTTTTGCATCCGGCTGACCTACTTGTACCATTGAGATGGCTCTTTAATACACAGCTTTGCTAAAACAGCTATAATTATTCTGTGAATGCGCTCCACTTGACCGTTCCCTCTTGGCACATTGTTATAGTTATATGTTGAATATTGATGCTGTGTGTGTGGTGGGATTGGAAGGGCATTATTCATTATGAGCTGTTACCACCAGGCAGGACCATCGATTCTGAACTCTACTGCGAACAACTGATGAGATTGAAGCAAGAAGTTGAGAGAAAGCTGCCGGAATTAATCAACAGAAGGGGTGTGGTTTTTCATCATGATAACGCTAGACCTCACACATCTTTAGCCACTCAGCAAAAATTAAGAGAGTTTGGCTGGGAGGTGTTAATGCATCCGCCGTATAGTCCTGACCTTGCACCTTCAGATTTCCACCTGTTTCGGTCTCTTCAGAATTCTTTAGGCAGTGTCAGGTTAACATCACGAGAGGACTGCCAAAACCACTTGTCGCGGTATTTTGATCAGAAGTCCCAAAATTTCTATAGCAATGGGATCATGTCCTTACCTACAAGATGGCAAAAAGTTATCGAACAAAATGGTACCTACATACTTTAGTTAAATGTAAATAAACCATATTAAAAAAAGTTTTGAATTTTCTTAAAAAATGCGAAGAAACTTTTTCCCCAACCTATTACACTATGACTGAGCGACATTTGACCACTAGGACAAAAATATACTGGATTACGATTTTGTTCGTAATGTCCTGTCTATTGTCTAAATAAATCAAAGTAAATAATTTAATGTCTTTATGCTATTTTTAATACTTAATAACCTATATCTATACTAGCTCAGGTGTACAATATTTAAATAATAACAAAATAATATCCTAAATTAACTAAAACTATTTACAAACTAAAATATAGCGTCGAAAAATTCATCCACATCGCTGTCGACTGGTAATGTACCCAAGACACTGGCGGCATTGCCACGTTGTATGGCAATGCTTAGCCTCTGGCCAAGGTAAAAGCCAGCTCTTGGGTCATGGGAAGTGTCAACTAGTCTTTTCGAGATTTCATTAAAATGTCTTTGAAATAAATTAATGTCTTTGATTGTTACCGTCTTCAATCACGTCGTTTTTTCTTTTTGCTTCTTAGGGTCCGAAAACTTGAAATATTGAGCTATCCCGGACGAACCCCCAAAAAGTTGTGGGATAAGCTCAATTTTCCATGAATGAAACTGCTGATTTCCTTTTAATTCTTGTATTTATTTTTCCGTCTTTAGTCTTTTCTTTCTCAACCTAGTTCCCACTTCTGCCTCTTCTACATTTTTAAACATTTATCCACTATCTCTTTCACTCCTTGACTAATCCGTACATTCATCATCATCTCTGTCACTCGTTTATGCTTCACATCTGTCATTCATCTTTACGTCAGAATTCACTATCCTGTGATCCTGTCATTAATGTCTCCTTCTCCTACATAATTAACAGAAGAATAAGAATTTGTTCTAGAGGATTTGAAGTAGCTTTGCTAAGATGACTCACCAAGCATACAAGCACTTTGCATTAACCCCGGAACAATCGGCGGCATTAATTTCCAACTTGGTAAAGGAGGAAAAGGATGCTTTCTTCTTGACAGTAACGGATGTGCAATGGGTTTCAGTTGAACCAAATATTATGGATGCTGTCATCGCGTACTTGGGGTTTAATCCAAGGGTGATCATAGAGGAATTCCTGGACAAGTCCAAAAATGACAAGGTGAAGCCAGATGACAAGCTCATCACTTACAAGTCCCCAAATGGCTCAGCTTTAAAGCTTTACAAACAGAATGATGCTGCAACCGACCTTCTGTTCTTCATCACATTATTCCTGGAACGCGGTAATAACATCGAAAAAATACTGTTGAAATGTAATTGTGAAATTGTTGATCTTTATTAGGAAAGGCTTCAGCTTATGGTATGTATGTGGGTGCGTTCAGCGTAGTCAGGGAAAGTGGTCAGTCCTCATCATTTCTGGGGATAAGATCCTTGACCCTGGCCAGATTAGCTCAAGCATTCCCAGTTTTGACTGCTTCAGTTATCCTCATAAACAACATCCAAGGGAAACTGAAAACTAAAGCTCTTGCAGGTGTGGTGACACTGCCTTTATTAATGCAACATACCATATTTCCGAGTCTAATTCCTTCCGATGATGAGGATATTAGAGATGAGTTGAAGACGGTTGCATTAGTGCTGAATATGGAGATGTCCATTCTCCAAGCTAATCCTAAAGATAAGAGAAAGCTTGACAAAAAAAACGTGGATGAGCTGACGGCACAGGCGGAAGAGTTCGTATCCGCAGCTATGAATGGGTCATTAATAACTGACGATGTCAAGAAAACTATCTTGATGAAGGGGGGAATCCTGACTGCTGAGGGCAAGCTTGATAAACTCACCACTTGCTGCGTTGTTGCTGCAAAAGCATTTTTGCAGTTAGGCAATAAGACTTTTAATATGGCAGTCAGACTGCGCATTGATGAGATGAACAAGCCAATAAACTAGAGAGACTCAAGAACTAGGGGACTCAAGAATCCCAGGACCCTTCTTTCCACTTAGCAGATGAAATAGCTCATAAGTTAATTGATCTACTAAATAAGGCGGGTCCTTTAGTTCCCCTGGCGACCACATGCAATGTACCCTGGACTCCAGTAATGGGATTTCCTTGGAAATCAGGCACAGGATCTTTCTCTTCACCATAGGTGAAAGAAAGATCTGATATGATAACATTTTGTTTGTATTCATTAAGTCAATAAAGAATTATTATTATAATTATGATCACACCTCCACCTCTTCCTTCTCCACCTTTACACCCATATTCCAAGAAGTTTCTTCTCCAAAGAGATCTCCGTTTTGGAATGGGCAACTAGCTTCACTTTCTGACTAACCGATCGACTATTTAAAATGTTGACAATTCAAAAGTGCCTGAAATGGTTTAATTGAAATTAATGATTTGAGTTTGAGTTTTCCTCAAAACTTCCTCGATTCCACTCAACCTCATTCAAGGAAAAATCACCTCCACTTGGCGTCCCTCGACATTTTTCCTCAGTCGAGGTGAGGAAACAACTATCAAACTTGAAATCAGGCACCGGATCTTTCTCTTCACCTATGATAACATTTTTTTTGTGTTCATTATGTCAAAATAATTAACAAATCTAGCAACGAAAGTGCTCCACGACCAATCAAAATCAACCACACCAAAAGAAAAAGTCATTCCTCAAGTAGCAGTTCGGTAGAAAAATAAAAAAATAATAATTTTCAGCGAACTGAAAATCAGGACCAAGACCACACGTTTCGTGGCGCTTGGTGTCACTGAGCTATTGAGATAAAAACAAACATATTCACGTCTTATTCGCATGGGGGTCAGCAGAAACGACAGAACGCCACTTGCAACGATCCTAACATACGCCTTTTGCTTGATTTACGTATAAACACTCACGCCGGTTTTGAGTCGTAGGTACAGACGCCAGCACATCAAGCTACAGTCAGCGTCAAAAATATCGGGACGAACAGACTGTTCAAAATGATCTCAAAAACTAAGGAAATTAAACTTTGTCTCAATTGGATAAAGTTCTTGTCAGAATGACAGTTGTCATCTACTGTCTTCATTCTGAAACATTCCTTGTGTCATTGAGTTAATGTTTCATTTTCATAGTTGCCTATATCATTTTGAACAGTCGTTCGTCCCGATATTATTGACGCAATCTGTCAAATTTCTTTAATAGATTTTCTTTATCGCTAAATCATTAGGTTCAAGGTTGATTGGGAAAATTTGACAGTTTCGGGTAGCTTGATGTGCTACGCGTCTGTACTACGAAACTGTGGGGGCCTACTCCGAAGTGAAAAGTGCAAATGTTCGGATCGGACCGACACATGGCCGAACCGAGTATTATTGAAAAATGCGAAAAAAGTTCGGTTCGGCTCAGTTGGGTCGGGATCATAGTCAATATTCGAAAGAGTGTAGGAGTGAAGGATCGGAAACGACCGAACCAAATAGTAACTTCGTAGCAGGAAACGGCCGAACATTTGGCCGGTACTACTTCGGAGTAGACCCCCAGACCATCACGAATATGGTCAGTATTATGTCCTAAGACGTCCCTTCCTGGCGTTTCTATCGGGGTATTCCACTTAGAGCACAGATTTGAACGGCACTTCCGCGAACGGCACATGAGCACTTCCACTAACCGCACTGAAACAAAATTTCGTAACGTGAGGTTCCCTGTTAGATGTTTACTTACATGGTTACTGAAATGCCAATTGTAGATGTTAATTAATTTGAATTCCTGCTGTTGGTGTTCTTATTCTAAATTCTAATTTCTAAATTCATACTCTATTCAATTTTTGTTACTACATCTTCTTTGTAAACCAAAACGTTGTCTTATCATCACATCATTCCTTAATCTATCATTCATAGTTAGCCCACACAAACAATCCCAAAGATAAAAGTTATGTTAGTATTCAGTCCACGAATCTACCTAGGTATAAATTAGATACCTACTTATCATATCTGCGGAGCAGAAACATTCAAAAGGAAATAATCACTTGAAACCCCAAAGAAAATGTTCTAAGTATGTACCTCTGCGTACGTAAGAACTTTACAAAAAAGGGGAGATATTGAAACGCGACGAGATTCTTGAACACTCGTATAATGCTCTCGAGAGTACGCCATGTAGATATTAGTATGGTAGATACTTGCTTTCTGCCTTCCTGCCTCAGTTTCTTGCAATACACAGCCGCGGGCGCTCGTGTCGCTCAAAACGGTTTGCACCGCGTTCCGCGACGAAAATCCAAGACGAATTTTCCGGACATTTTGATTTTAAATCAACAAAAATACAAAATTGCCACATGCAAAACAGTGATTTTTTCGTTTAATTTATTTTTAGAATAATTTGAATAAAATATACATAACAACAATAAATAAATATAGGTCGTATTCTTAAATATCCAAGGTGGAAAGATATTTTGGTGCCCGGGCGATACGCCAAACTGTGTTTGATATAATTCTGTGACGATAACCATGTGATTAGTAAACATTGATGTCATTGATATTTGATTTAAATATTTGAAAAATCTTAAACTGGTACATTTTGGACAACACAATAAGCATCTATAATTAAATTATACGATGGACCAGAATTTACGGTTTATAATCACCACAATATAACATTGTTCAGAATAGTGAAACTCGAAATATGTGCAAGTGAAAGCGTAGAGAACTTTTTTATACATAAATACCAGGCAATGACATTGCCATGAATGTGCCAACGATTAAAACGGATTCGGAGGTGGACCTTCAGACTCAGAGCACCTCTCGTCTGCAACCGAGGAGGCCTGGACCTCCTAAGAAGTCTGTAGCCTCAAAACTATGGGACTTATTACAACCCCTTGCCAGATTATGGGGGCTGATCACAGCTGTTGGTTAGTATAGAAAAAATGTAATCATCGTAATTGTTGTGGCTGTTGATATCTCCTATAAAACATTGGCATCCTAAAAGCCTTATAAACAGGAAAATGTTTTGAAAACATTAATTTCATTTCATTCATTTATACTTCTAGTGCCAAACGGCGCCAACGTTTTCCCTTAGCGACTGTAGGAAAATTTAATTACTTCCCATCCTAGACACAACGACAGGAAAATTGGCTCAACAACTGTTTTCGCTGCGTGCGTATACTCCATCGGAAACCATTTTAATAAAATCAAAACATCTGTTCGTGTCATTGAGTAGTCTCGAAAACTCGAAATAAAGTTTGGGAGGACAGAGGACTATTGAATAAACAAGTGCCAAAAGTTGTTTAAAGAGTTACCCCTTCGCGTGTTTCAAGATAATTTGGTAAACAATTGGGAATCCATCTGTCAATGCTTATGAGAAGCACGCGACTTCGTCTGCGTGAAATTTCTTATTCCCCCGACCGACCGTTTCGCATCGCATCGCATTGCCGTTACTCTGTTTTCATTTAGCGTTCTCTCTTTTCTTGTTCGCTCTTTATGACTTTTTTCTTTTGCTCGGATTTTAAGGCTCAATTTACACTGCCGCGGAAAGGAGTGGTAGCGAGTTTTCGTAGCGATATTATACATAGCAAAATGAACTTTATATCAATTGTCTAACGTACTTACATACAAACTAGATACGAGCTTATTACTGCCGGAATTCCCGACAATGCGCGATAATTCTCCAGAAGATGCGCGACCTGTGCGTATCTGTGTAGGTATCTAATTTGTGCGTTACACTTTTGACGTAAAGTTCATTATGCTTCGTACAAAAAGAAATCGCTTCCACTCCGTTCTGCGGCAGTGTAAATTGAGCCTAAGGGTCGTAGCGTGATGTTAATTAGCCTATAATCTTCCTCAAGAATTGGGTTATCCAATGTGAAAGTTCCAGAGATTTGCGTCTTAAAACAAATAAACTCTTCAGATTTATTATGTTTTAGTAAAGATACTGAAACGCAAAATGTTCGTTTATAAAAGGAATGTTTAATGTATATTTATACTATCCAAATACAATATTGCAGTCGACTGTTGGATAGTTTATCCTCCGCTAATATATGACAGATATTTCCTTATGTGCTTGGTTCGAGTAAATATTCTTTCTGTGCTTCTATATGAAATGTAGCTGCATTTCATTATCTTCATAGACTTTGTAGATTGGTTTGTAAATAATAGGACGGAAATTCATTATTTCTCTTGGCATACATACACTCATACTTAGTACAGTTATTCATATTTGTATGTAGGTATATTTTTGTGAGTACATTAATATACCTACATAATATGTGTATACATTTCCAGTGTTAGCTGACATCTCATTGTATAAGCTTTTCGTACAATATGAAGTCACCTTACACTGGAAATGATAGCGTGATATGTCGTCGTGTGTACGATAACGACAGAATTGTCCCCGATAGGTAACATTAATTAAAATCTAAGTACTTATGCTACATCAATCGATTAATTATAATAATAGTAATAAATAAATAAACATTTATTTCTCTTCCACAAAGGCGCCTTAAAAATATGAAGACACTACATCTGATTTTATCCTTTGTGGGAGACTGGTATCTGCACTAGGAAAAACCTGACACACAGATTACCAGCTGCCCCCAAAAAACAATGAGAACAGAGTAAAGCAAAATAAAGGGGAGAAAAAAAAATACAAAATTTGAATTAATATTGAGTAAGTACTAGTGAAGTAGTGTGGTGTGGTGTGGTGCGGGGTGGTATGGTGTGGTGTGGTGTGGTGTGATGTGGTTTGGTGTGTTGTGGTGTAATGTGGAGTACTGTGCTGTACTGTGGTGTGGTGTGTGTGCTGAAAACACATTAAGAGGCTTTCAGTGCTATCGTAATCAAGGTTCAGTAGATACGTGGTGAGGACTTGCTTGCAATTTGCTTTACTAAGAGGGTATATTTTTAAAGTACTGTTTATTTTGTTGTATAAATAACTGCCAAGGAAACTAAAGTTGCGGCGCGAAAGACTACTTTTACACAGTTGAGTGGAACATACATTTGTATGAGGGATTGGTACTAATTATAATATACCTGCGCATAATACCGTCTCTATCTTTTATATAAGATCTTGATTATAATATTCAGACTGATTATAATGTCAGTAACTTTTGATAGCGACTTCGCCCACGTGGATGTCGGAAATTATCCCAAGCGAACGTAAAGCCGGGATAAAAAATATCCTCTGTTTTAATAGAGGTTATAGGTAATTATGTGTGTGCCAAATTTCGTCCAAATCGCTTCAGCCGTTTTTGCTTGATTGAATAACAAACATTCAAACTACCTACTACTAATAATGATAGCATGGTGATGGTGGCCCAGGGGTAACGGCCCCGACTTACGAGTTGTAAGTCCTGGGTTCGAACCCAGACAGGCGCTTTATTTCGTGTAAATAATTTCATCATCACTGCTCTCAAAACGGTGAAGGAAAACATCGTGAGGAAACCGGCATGTCCTAGCACCAAAAATTCCAAGACATGTGACATCTATCAACCCGAATTCAGCCCACGTGGTAGATTACAGTAGATTACCAATGAAGGAACATTATAGGCTGGTTATGCTATTTTGATATTCCTGCGAATAATACTGTCTATCTCCTCTCTAGGATCTTGATTATTTATGCTGACTGATAATATAGGTACCTACCTATCTTCTATAGATAAGAAATGTGTTATTAAAGATTAAATCGTCTAGAATCGTGGTAGACGAAGACGGAAGATAATTCTTATCATCAACACGGGATTGTTTTACGAAATTGTTTGTGATACGCAGTTAGGGCATGTAATGCGTAGGAGTGAGGAAATTTCCGTAAGGAAAGTATTGAGTATGAATGCAGATGGGTATAAGAGTAGTGTAATACCAAAGAAACGATGGATGGACTGTGTGAAAGATCATATGGCTAGAAAGGGGGTGACTACCGAGATGACGACTAATAGAGAAGTAAATATGGAAGAAAAAGACATGTTGCGCCGACCTCAAATAAATTGGGATAAGGGCGAGAGAGAATGATGATGATGTAGTTAATCCTAAGTACTTATAGTTCGCGTCAAACTTTATGGCGGCTCTCTAAAGTGCGCTACTCGCTGCGCGGAACTCCACCCCTCACCCCCGCTGACGCAAGGATTTGTTACTGCGCAGCGACTCGCCTCATGTTCCGAGTTAGTTAGTGAGTTCCATAAAGTTCGAATCGGGCTGTACCTACCTATTGAAACCCCTAGAAACTTCTACTGTATTGTCAGACTCTTTGGAGTAGTGGTCGCAAATGCTACTGCTGAGTTTATACAACGTGTTTTTTTTTTGATTTCCTATAACTCTAGGGGTCATTGTACTCATCATTATGAATAACTTTTACTATGGGACCCAACCTGAAAGCGCGAAAAAAAAAATCAGCTGTCTGTTCCCTACATTTACGAGTAGGTACCTATATTCGTATAACTCGTCAAAATGTAGGGACTACCAGATTTTTGTTTCGCGATTTCGGGTTTGGTCCCATAGTAAAAGTTGTTCATAATGATGAGTGCAATGATCCCCTAGAGTTATGGGATATAAAAAAAAACACGCTGTATAGTGAATTAGTGATGAAATAAGAAGCGAGGCAATATGAATGTTTTAACTATTTAATACTTAATAAGAAAAATTACAACGTGACTGTCAGAGCACAAATCCATGGACAAGAGAGCGCCTCTAGTTAGTACGATGACGACATACGCATCACACAACATATGCTATTCATTTAAGCGCAGGCGTCCATACTCTCAACAATTAGTGACTTAGATTTCGATTTTCAATAGCAGCTGCCTGGATTTGTGCCCAGTTTTTGGCAAAATAGGCTCGCCCTCTAAAGCATGGGACTAAAGCATTACTAGCGAAATGTAGGTTAACTGTAGACCTCTGCTCCTCCCCGTTTCAGGAATACAGACAGAGATCAGAGACATCATTAAATATTTTTTCAGATAGTTTTGACACCTTTAGGCTCCTGTCCGACTGCCTACGAGTCTTGCTAAAGAAATGTACAAATGATTGTTAGGTCCCGTGTTAGAGAGTTACAGCGACACGAGCAATCAAAGAGAAAGTACTCGTCAGCAACGCTCGCATGGCGGGCAGAACACGCGCTGAGAGACTTACGCTTGGTAGAGACGCCAGCACATCAATCTACTCCAGTCTGTCAAAATTCTTTAATAGATTTTCAACTTAGGTTCAAGGTTGATGGGGAAAATTTAACAGTTTCACCCGAAACTGTTAAATTTTCCCCATCAACCGCCGCGTCGCTGTTAGGCGTATCTACAGACCCCAGCACATCAAGCTACCCAGCTTGATGTGCTGGGGTCTGTAGATACGCCTAACAGCGAGTAATCGCACGTCAACGTCGCGCGGTCGATGCTTAATTGTTGCTTGCCAACTTGTTTTTATTAATTGCGAGCTCTACGGTGGGACAGGTGACTAAGCATTAAACAAGACAGAAAACTATAGAATTATAAAAAAAAAAACAGAAAACAAACGCCAGTTCCACGACTTACGTACGGAAAAGTAAAAAACCCCGGGTCATTATATTGACTCTTAAGCGACGTGCCTACTTAAGCATTGTTACGTGAGTCCAAATTACGACTTTTCAAATAATATTTAACTTTTTGCGACAGTATTTTTGTTTGGAGTAAAAATGTTTTGTAATATTCGTTTAAGGCTGTGCGCAGATTTGGAAGACTATCACTTTAAGGTAATGCGAATGAAAGGCGCACACATCATGTTCTGCCTACCCTATTCCCAACTATGATGGGGTCGGCTTCCAGTCTAACCGGAACTAGCTGAATACCAGTATTTGGCGAGGAGCTACTGCCTATCTGATCTCTACAACCCAGTTACTGGGTAACACTATACCCCTTGATAAGACTCCCGGTTGAAAAGCAATTTGTTACAAAACGGTCCCATATATGCTATGCTCGGAGTCTCTCTGAGGGATCGAATCTGCAACGAGGTGATGCAGCAGAGAACCGAGAACCTGTCGACATAGCTCACAGAATAAGCGAGCTGAAGTGGCAATGGGCTGTTCATATTAGCCGTAGAATCGATGACCGTTGGGGTAGACGTGTTCTTGAGTGGAGACCGTGAATCGGTAAACGTAAGGTGGGATGACCTCAGGCTAGGTGGAGCGGCGATCTTCGCAGGATGGCTGGTAGCAGCTGGATGAGAGTTGCCGAAAACGGAGTTGAATAGCGTGCAATAGGAGAGGCCTATGTCCAGCAGTGGACTATAGATGATGGTCCCATATAGTCTTCTTCTTTGTGACCATCGATTGCAAACTAATTGATGGTCTCATAGTTCAAACCTGTCAAAGGACTATTGAAAATAATGTTTTGACTCAGTTTAGTTACTCATTCAGAAGTTTCTGACAGGATAGCCAACCGAATGGATACACGAGTATTTACGACTCATTGTCACAGCAAAACACTCATATTTTTTGCTTTTAATTTTTTATGACCATGTTTAGTTTAGTTTGGGATCTTCCTGTACGTGTCACAATAAATACTTTTTCCTTCTTTCATATTTCATTCATGAATTTGAATTTCTTATAACTACCATTTAGACTCAACATACCAATCCCAAATGCCTTATGAGATAATTCATAAGGCAACAGTGGATTCAAATGAATATTAATGGTTTCTAAGCGAATTTAACTTCAAATGAGTTATCAAAAGCTTTTGTATCAGTGGTTACGCTCGACGCTCATAATACAATACAGGCCCTATTTCTTAATACTTATACTATTTAATCATTTTCTTTTTTGTTGTGGGATCCAACAATACCACAATGTATTGATTTTTTTTACCCCTCTGTTACAATGTGTGGGTACAGTAATTACAGGAAAAAATAAAGGTGGCACTACCACAAATTATTAGGGGTGGCACTACGACTCATTATTAGGGGTGGCACTACCACACATTATTAGGGGTGGCACTACCACAAATTATTAGGGGTGGCACTACCACAAATTATTAAGGGTGGCCCTACCACAAATTATTAGGGGTGGCACTACCACAAATTATTAGGGGTGGCACTACCACAAATTATTAGGGGTGGCACTACCACAAATTATTAAGGGTGGCCCTACCACAAATTATTAGGGGTGGCACTACCACAAATTATTAGGGGTGGCACTACCACAAATTATTAAGGGTGGCACTACCACAAATTATTAGGGGTGGCACTACCACACATTATTATTTCCGGACGAGCGGACAGACGAACAGCAATTGCATAACATACCTTCAATCTTAATCTGAATAATTTTGAACGATATTGCTAATCTATTGCTTAATAATTATATTTAAAAAATGTGTCTGATAAACAACGTAAATATCGCAATGAATGGTGTTGAACTGTCAAAATAAAAGCCATCGCTACTGTTAGTTTGCTACGTAATTATTCCGCAGGAGAACATTACAATTATAAGGGTTCCGTTTTTGTCATTTAGGGCTACGGAACCCTAAAAATGCACTGTAAGGTATTATGAGTGACAGGGGACTATAGGTCCCATGGTATGTCCCATCCCATGTGACTTCTTTAATTTCGGGTCACACATTCCTGTCTGTCCGTATGGGAATCAAAGGCGTAAATGTTGTGTACATTACCAGGTAGGTACTTATGTATTGTAAAACATTCATTTACATATGATTTGTGAATCTCAATCACCGTGTATTTGCATAAAGATGAGTATTTGTGTACAGAAATAATATACAGGCTGGCAGGGACATTAACAAACGCAAACTGAAACCATGAATTCAGCTCATGATTATAAGCTAGACAACCTAGTACAGTCGCAGGTTATTAGGAAAAAAAAACCGCTGATTCATAAAAAATTGCGTACTTATGCGCCAAAATGTATGGACCAGTAATTTAAATAACCTACTCATTTTTTTAACACAGGGTCGTTCAGAATTTTATGCTGAAATTCTGGTAACAGTTTGCGCGTGGAGGTCCCTGCCACCCTGTAGAATAAATGAAATTATGTTATGTAAAGATGTACCCATAAACGTTGATATTATGAACACTTTCTGTTCTACATAACATACATACAAAGCTCACGGCTTCTTCCGATGGGGGTAGGTAAAAACTACAGCAGCGCGATTCTGTAACCATCTCACCGTGAAAACTTAGGTGAAGTGAGCGTGGAGTGAGCTGTTGACAGTACTGACAACTCATATCAAGCTCACTTCACTTGAGTTTTCACGGTGAGATTTTTACAGAATCGACCGGCAGCCGGTCGATTCTATAAAAATCTCACCGTGAAAACTCAAGTGAAGTGAGCTTTATGTGAGTTATCAGCCGATCGATTCTGTAAAAATCTCACCGTGAAAACTCAGGTGAAGTGAGCGTGAAGTGCGCGGTCATTCAAACTAATGCTAGGGATTGACACTATTGACAGCTCACTCTAAGCTCACTTCACCTGACGTTTCACGGTGAGATTTTTACAGAATCGATCGGCAGTAGTGTCAATCCCTAGCATTATTTGGAATGACAGCTCACTCCACGCTCACTTCACTTAAGTTTTCACGGTGAGATGATTACAGAATCGCACTGCAGTACCTTTGTTTAGTTCTACTAACAACGCGGCAATGCCGCCAGTCTAGGATACATTACCAGTCGACTGCGATGAATATTTCGACGCAATATTTTAGTTTTTTAATCGTTTTAATTAGGTGCAGAGTAAATATCTAAATATTTATTTTACATTGCATGCAAACCATTCTGTTGCTAGAAAGGATTTTCGAATCCTGATACTTCAACCCTGAGAGGACTAAAATGAGGTTTGAAGCTAGTACTTACCCCGCAAGTATGCGAACGAAGTTTAATAGCAACTGCTACTTAAATACGATTACGAACCAACAATATGAAGTATTTAATTGAAACGCTAGAGAATTTATTGTTCTAAATCAGAAACGTTTCTCAATTTAATAAAACTGAGTGGAACAGTTTATGCCTGCACCGAACAATGAGCGGAAACTAATTTGTAAAGTTAGTTTTGTTTCAATGGAATCTAACTGTTGGTCTGTTAGTGTTTCAGGTTCGGTGTTCGATAACTATGTATTAACTTTGAACATAAAACCGATTTAGAGAACGGAATGATGGACATACATAGATGTAGTGGAGACAGAATGTTCGAACGTTTGTAGGTACACACGGCTACACGTCAAGCTATACAAAACCAGTTTGTCTTGGCCTCACTTTGTATGATATTTTGACACAATGAACGGTCAGCCTATACTGGTTTTGCTTAGCTTGATGTGTAGCCGTGTGTACGAATTGTATTTTCATTTTTGAGGCAGCCTTTCCGTGAGGAGAGAACTTTAAAGTGAGAGAATACGTTGAATATCAAATTAAATTAGCTAGTAAAACTCCGCAGACGTGATGGATATCCAAATCTAAAATAATAAAAAAAAAACTCTTATATATTTCAAGGTTACTTTTTGAGGTCAACCACCCCTTGTATTGTAGTTACCTACTTGAAATGTCAGTAAAAAAATAAAAAAATAAACTTTAGAAACAAGCTTTTATTAATTGTTAGGTAGGTAATAAAAAGTAAAAAAATAATTTAAACCTGATAAGAAAAACCCATTTTCTTGTAAATAAAAGCGTTTTAAATGCTAATTTAAATGTTCTTTAATGTTCCATCAAAATGTAACATCGTGTTCGTGTGGTGGTCATCTTCCAGCTCCATCATCAGACCCTGGTTACCTATACCCTGGTTACTATCTAGCACCAAAGCACTCGTCAAGACAAGTCATACGAGCCCAAACTCGATGGGTTTGTGTCGTTTAATTACCGAGTTCCTATGGCCATCTTCCAGCTCCATCACCAGATCAGCTCCATGTCATAATAATTTTGCATTGTCGTCCGATTTACAAATGCATGCAAAATTTCAGCTCAATCGGTAGCCGGGAAGTGGATCAAATTTAACTTGCAAGATTTGATTACAGACAAACATCGGGACAGGTAACAAACTAAATAAAAGCTTGTAAAAACAGTTTTATCTAAACACGTTAAAACAAAAAAAAAAAACAACTCATAGGTACTTGAGGCCACGAGAGCCACAGTGGCCTAACTGTAAGAATTGAACTAATTTTTAGGCCACTGTGGCGCTATGACTTTTACCGTTTAGAGCAGTTTTTTCAAATAAAGTCAGTATTGAAAAAATGACAGTTAGGCCACTGTGGCTCTCATGGCCTCACTTCATACTCACACACAGCAGTCGTTGACCTCCAAAAATCTTCCAATATTCATAATATATTCTTTTGTTTTATTATGTTTAGATATCATTTACTCATTTACCCATCACGTTTCTAGTCAAAGTACAATTTCTTTGTACTTTACCGTTTAGTACCTGCTTCAATATAATTATAGGTAATTTCAGTTTATTTAACACAAATACTTTATAATTTTAACCATTCATTGAAAACATACGTATCTACTTATTTAAATTTTATACAAAATTCACGAAACAAAATTTATCGTAGGCTAGGTATATCTTTTCTGTCTATTTATTTTATCTCATCTCAAGGAAAACGGGTTTCCACGTGTTTTCACATCTGTTACGAGAAGTACTCGTTTAACCTGTATAGTATTTATATTAATTGACTTAGTTCTCTTTGTGCTGATGTTGCGCAGTTAGCGGCTGTCAAAGTCAAATAATTTATTTCAAATGGGCACATAAAGGCACTTTTGAACGTCAAAATTTGCAAGCAAATAGAATTGATTCTAGTCGCCCCTTCCAAAAGTCAGTTTCGTATGGAGAAGAATGGGCAAGAAACTCCATCGTTACACTTTTAAAATGTTTTACATTATTTAATATACATATGCAGACGAGGCCGGTGACGGTCCGGCTCGAATACCAATAATTTTTATAATACGAAAATCTAAGAAACTTTCGAGTATTTGCAAATCTATCGCACTATTCAATTGCATAAATGCAAACCTTAAATTATGAATCCATTAAACTTAACTGTCCATTATTTATCCAAAGAAAATCTCCGCAGTTAAATAACCACAGTTAATATAATAATATTTCTAATTGATTCTGTGAACTGTGAAGTTTCCTGCCTATAGTGCCCACGTGGCCAATTTCATTCATCTATGCTCATTTTCATTCGTATTTTGTTTGCCCGGAAGTTGACCCCAACATAATAGTTTAGGGTCAGATAATTACGATTGTTTTGTACGAAAAACAATTAACTAACTGTCTACCACGGCCTCGTCACAAATATTTTGTTCTGACATATTTCAAGATTTTACGCTTAATTAACTAACACTCCAGTTAACCTAACCTCTTTGTTTGTTTCGTTTTTTATTTATAAGAAGTATGATGTGTACTGTGTAATACATTTTTCTTTTGTTTAGTCTATACTGTCCCACTGCTGGGCAAAGGCCTCCCTTAAGTCCTTCCAGGGACTCTTTTCCCGCGCCACCTCGACCCAGCTCTCGCGATACGCAGGCACCCTAATTGCACACCACACTTTCTATCTCAAACTGAATCATTTTGAAGGATATTGCTAAACCATTGCTTCATATTTTAGAAAATTTTGTCTGCTCATCAACGTAAATAACGCAATAAATGTGGTTGAACTGTCAGGCCATTGCTATTGATAGTGTATTACGCAACTACCCCGCATGTCATCTCGCCACCGCTTTCTGGGCCGACCCCAGCGGCTCCGTCCATCTTCAGGCACTTCCTATTTACATTTTGTAAAACATAAACGTGGAACTTCATCAAAAAACAAACAGCTAATAGAAATAAAGAACAGAAAGTATTTTATTTGGGACACGCACAGGAAATACAAACAGTAAAAAGGGGCATTCAAAATTAACAGTATTGCTGTCTATATCTCTCTATCTATTGTCCTATAGCAGAGGGGCAATTCTCGTAATTTTAAGAACGTTCACAGTTTGATCTCAGTCTCAATCTGTCAAAAATATTTCAAATTTCCCTACATTTTGACTAGTTTTTGACATTTGTTTATCGCCGAGACGACGACACTGCGACTAGACTTTGAACGTTTTACATTACGAGAATGGCCTTCAGGTATGCTGGAAGACATTTCTTATGTACGAGTGTTAAGCATCACCTTTGTACCTATTTTTCTGCTGTTTTTCTTGTCTGTTTATATATGTGTGTAAGTACATAAATGTAAAATAAATAAATCATTTTTATCTGAGGAATAAATATGGCAGTTTGACAGCTTTTGTATAGAAAATATGTCAAACTGTCATATTTATTCTTCAAATATAAGTTATCTGACTATTGAAAAATCGTACCATAGACAAATTTCCAAAAGTTTTCTGTCCTACTGAACCTAAAAAAAACTAAGGCTAATAATGAGCGTATTTATCAGATGGATGAGCTATCCATTGCACCGTCTAGGAAATCACAGGGAGCTATAAATATCCCGTTCGAGGAAGCTCTAATACGCTCCTATTTATACGAGCAAGCGTGATAAATCTCAGAGCGAGATGTTTTCGGGATTCCTTTTCAATTTGCTTGAGTAACGTATTGCAACAAGTTAGTTCGGGTTATAAGAGCTATTCTACGAATACCTATAACCTACCCATAGTTTGTTAAGTATTGTTTTGTTTTATCATAGAAGTAATGACGTAGAGTGTAAACACTTTTTTAGTTCCTTTTCGTAAAGCGTTCTAATTTGTTTTTTTTTTTTAAGTTCGTTTGTGTTGTTTGATTATGGTTATTAACGCAGATTTTTCAATTTAATACATTTTGCTTATCATAATAATGGCCATCTTTTTTATAATGTTACTGCATACTCAAATGCACTAGCTGTAAGTTTTATTAAAATAAATAATATAAAATAAATATTAAATGATCAGAGGGGTAATTCTGGTAAATTTAAGAACGTTCACAGTCTGATCTCAGTCTCAATCTGTCAAAAATACGTCAAATTTCCCCACATTTTTACAAGTTTTTGACATTTGTTTGTCGCCGAGATGAGACTGCGACTAGATTTTGATCGTTTTAAATTACGAAAATTGGCCTGCTGCTATCATTAGCAGCTCATGTTTAATATTGATATTTTGTCTCCTCAATGGCTCTTTTAAAGTCTACACTAAATATTCTGAGTATAATTAGCATTGTCACTGCAGTAGGTATTGTGTTAAAAGCTTAACTGTCACTAATGTAATGAGACACAATTACTTTTCAATTGTTACTAAACTTAAGCTTGCCTCACAGACGAGGGGATAAGCAAAGGACTTGTAGCGGTATCTACAACGCTACATGCTAACTACGCGTCATCAATCGTTGGGCAGTTGCCCACCAGACACAACACCCGTCTGGTCGGAGGATCCTTCCTTTTTCTATGAAGGATGAGTGAACTTTACACCCTGTTTCTCATACCTCTATAGAATGCCCATTATGTCAACCAAAATTATTATACGTGTATCTATCGTCACCATTTACAACACTTGTAATGTGAATGGCTTTTCTTCGGCTTAAGAAGTACAGACGCCAGCAGGTCAAGCTAGATGGTGATCACCGGGGTGGTTTTAGTGAGGTAAAAATCCCACATTCCCCGGAGGTCGGGTGCCTTTTGAAGGTTTCCCCCGAAAACAAAAAAAAAAAAGGTCTAGCTATCTTAATGCTTTAGGGATAAAGTTGAAAATCTATCAAAGTAGAGGTCGATGATGCTTGATGTGCTGGCGTCTGTACCAGGGATGTTGCGGATGCAGATTTTTTCACATCTACGGATGCGGATGCGGATCTGTACAAAAAAACTTAAGTGTGGGTAGGGTAAAAAAAAGACAGTAATATTTATCCTTTCTTTATTTAATAATAAAGTAGTGAGTGAATTAATATTACTAATTAGTTATTTTAGTAACAAAAAAAGCAGCACTCACTTTGCTCAACGTAATACGTAGTACTTACGTACGTAAACAATAGATACAGTTACATGTATGCGATGACACATTTTAACAAAAAGCACAATTAAAAAGAATAAACTTGTGATTGACTATTTACGACAAAACAACAAACGTGCGCGTCAGATCTTGTCACAACACAAACAACAGCGAGGCGCGTCACCGTCACCGATTCACCGAAGTCCAAAACAAAATTATTGCTTTCTTATTAGTCAATCAGCCGGTCGATTCTGTAAAAGTCTCAACGTGAAAACTCAAGTGAAGTGAGCTTGATGTAAGTTGTCACTAGTGTCAATCCCTAGCATTATTTGGAATGACAGCTCACTCCACGCTCACTTCACCTAAGTTTTCACGGTGAGGTTACAGAATCACACTGCTGCACGCGCGGTCGACACGCGCCACTCGCCGAGCCCGCCCCTTTGCTTTTTGCTTTGCTACACATCCGCATCCGCATCAACTCCGCATCGTTTTATGCGGATGCGGATGCAGATGCGGATGTCTAAATCGATGCGGATGTTCCGCATATGCGGATGCGGATGCGAATAGTCTGTATAATAGCTTTTCTAGCTTCGACGAATAATAGAAGACGATCAATAATCAAGGACAGCCGTTTAGTTTAAAATACATGAACTGATGACCCCAATAGCAATTATTAGAGATGGCCGATGATGACATTCCAAAGACATTCCACTGATATTCCACTTCTGTTCCCATTGATAATTCCGTGTCCATCGTAGCAACGTCTGTATTACTGATAGTTTCCAATTTGCTAGAGTAACGTATTGCACTTTACTTTGTACTACTCTGTTACAACTAGATACATATAGTCGGTGTCAATGGAATTTTCCGCCAATGTAAACAAAACAATATGCTCAACTACGTTGGAGTTCCTTTGATTGATTTGGTCATGAATAATCATAGGGGGCGTGCCTACTGCCGACTGGGCACAAATCCAGACTCCACGCTGAGAAATTTCTCTTTTCCACGAATGACAGCTGGGACCAACGAACGGCTTAACGTGCTTTTCGAGGCACAGAAGGGTCTCGGTATGTAAAGATGGTCACCCATCCACAGACCAATTATTTAGCCACGGGCCCCTCTCGCAAATCTTGTTTATATGAGTCGATAACTCAATATTGATTTGTTTATTCTGTTGCAAAAAATCAGTTAGCTATCTACTATACGTACCTACTGCCCCATTTACAGACGAGACGTCAATAAACGTTAATTGGCAATTGATTAAGAAAAGGATGGCAATGCATAGTCTGCTGTATGTAAAATTAGATGTATTTGCTGTATGTATGTGGTGATAAATTTATCAACACTTGGAAACTTTCAATAGCGATTTTTGCGTAAAATAATGAAAACAACAATGAAATACGACACATTCCAAAAACCTATGGGTTCGAAAATACTATATTCGTAGCAACATAAAAATTCATTCAAAAATAAAGGAGTAAATCACTTTTGAATAAATACTTATCCTCGTGACTGTACCTACTACTACAATATAATATTAATAATATTGTTAAGAGATAAAATTTGTTTGTTTCTTTGTAGGTTTGTATGTAGGGGGTAGCCTCCGGAACTTCCAATCGGATTTTAAAAATCTTTTTGCATTTGATAGCCTAATTCTTGAGGAAGGCTATAGCCTATAAGGTTATAATATAACATCACGCTTGGAACCTAAGGAGCCAATCAAAAAGAAAAAAAAGTTAGATAGAACGCTAACCGAAAACGAAGTACTAGCGCGGGCAAGCGATGCGATGCGACGCGGCGGTGCGGGTCGGAGGGAACAACAAATTTAACGTAGACGAAGTTGCGAGCAGTCAGTCCTTAATATTTGGCAAATATTAAGGACATAATATATGAGACCATGAGAGCCACAGTGGCCTAACTGTCATTTTTTCAATACTGACTTTATTTGAAAAATCTGCTCTAAACTGTAAAAGTCATAGCGCCACAGTGGTCTAAAAACTAGTTCAATTTTTTTCAGTTAGGCCACTGTGGTTCTCATGGCCTCATATACGAAAAGTTGTGTAGAAATCGGTTGTCATGGTACGGGCATGTGTTACGGAGAAATGAGGAAAATGTCGTGAGGAGAGTTTTGAGTATGAATGTCGATGGCTATAAGAGTAGGGAAGACCAAAGAAACGATGGACGGAATGTATGAATGTTGATATGGTTAGAAAGGGGGTGACTACCGAGATGACGAGTAATAGAGAAGTATGGAAGAAAAATACATGTTCCGTCGACCACAAATAAATTGGGATAAGGGCAGGAGAATGATAATATATAATAATTTACCTAAAAAAGTCAGTGTACAGACGTCAGCACATCAAGCTACTACAATCTGTCAAATTTCTTTAATAGCTTTCAACTTTATCGCTATAGCATTAAGGTTCAAGGTTGATTGGGAATATTTTACAGTTCCGGGTAGTTTGACCTGCTGGCGTCTGTACAAGCATACCAATATTTAAAAAATGCCTAAGGAATCATTTGTTAGACACATACGATTAATTCTTATTTTTTATTAGACACTAGCTGCTGCCCGCGACGTCGTCTGCGTGAAGGCTCTACAGCACCAAAAATACCTAAGATGCCAGTGTCGCTATAGCATTATAAGTAAACAACTTTTAAAATTGCATTAAAATATAAGTTTTTTTGCGAAGCAAGTGAAGCGAAGCAAGTGAAGAGAGTTATATGGGAATCCTGCTGAGTTCAGTCATAAGATGTGACTGAAGGAAATAGAGAAAATAATGCAAGAATACATTCCAGGACACAAAAGAGTAAAAATACGTAAAAAGGTATCATACCTTACAACACTTCCCTATAAACTAAGTTGGTAGTTATGCTGCCAGGAGCCAAAATATAAAGAGAGTCAGGATTGGTGACGCGAGAGCAAGCGACGTACAGTTGCCCGTGTGAGAAGCAACTCGTCCTGAGGTCGACACCCGCTGCCCTCAGTGTCTGCCCCTGCGACTTATTGATGGTCATCGCGAAGCAAACATTCACGGGGAACTGTACGTGCTTGAACTGGAACGGGTAGTTATGAGGTATGAAAGGAATGCGTGGTATAAATACTGCCTCGCCGACGCCACAACCCGTAAGAATTTCCGCCTCAATGGTGTGTCTGTGGAGCGAGATGACTTTAAGGCGGGTCCCGTTAAACAACTTCGGAGGAGATAGGTACAGAAGAAGCATAATCAGGACACCAACCTTCAGCTTGATGGTATGCGCTGGAAGTCCACTTGCTGACAGGGAGTTCAGAAATTCCACAGGATAATGTGTGGCGTTATCTTGCTCGACAACAGTGTTTATCGAGGTGTAGACCACTTCATTCCCTTCAATTTCCGAGAGAATGCATTTGTTAATTGCTGCAGCCTGATTATTTTTGGGCGTCAAAATGGCCCGCTCACACACCCAAGAATTCTGCTGGTGCAGTATACGACTGATGTCCCCGTACACACAGCGAATGAGTTCTTCTAAGCTGGATACCACTCTACCGAGAGACTCTGGAAGCACCACCTGTGCACCTCTCTCTTCTGGTAGAGTGCCTTCGCCAAGACTTAGAAGGACATCGGAGAATTCTTGAGCACATGCATTGCCGCCGAGCTGAGCTCTCATATTAATGGTCAAGCGCAGCGTACGAACTCGTGACCAAAACGAAGATCGTTTCAACGAAGCATTCACCTCGTCAGCCCTCGATCCCCGCGTCACCACGGGAAGCGTTTGCCGGAAATCGCCACTGAACAGAACTATGACACCACCCATCAAATGTTCGTTCCTGCGGATGTCCTGCAGGGTTCTGTCCACGGCCTCAACTGCCTTCCTATTGGCCATCGTACACTCATCCCATACGATCAGAGAGCAATCCTTGAGCACGTGTCCCTTATTGCTGTTACGTCACACACCAAAAACAGCCGTTTCGGCGCTCTCTAAATCGATGGGAATTTTAAACATGGCATGTGCTGTCTTGCGGCCCGGAAGTAGTGTGGCAGCGATTCCCGACGACGCTACAGCAATAGCAATTTTGCCTTGCCTCCTGACCTCTGCAAGTATGCCAGTGGTAACAAATGTTTTTCCTGTTCCACCAGGAGCATCCAAGAAAAACATTTTACCCTGGTTTTGCCCAACGCTTTCAAGGACGGTGTCATAAATGTGTTTTTGCTCTGAAGAGAACAAAGCGACATAGTCATTTCGTATGGTGGTCATTTCGCCCGGATCGTAATTTGTCTCAGCGTTATACTCCCGATTTCCACGGTCTTTATACGGTGATGATGTGGGAGCTGATAACCCATATTTGATCAGTGGATTGCCGCCGATAGAAATGACCACATCTTGAAGTGAACTGAGACAGGTGTTCAGCACGCGTTCATCAGTTACTTCGACTTCATCTCCAGTAACACGCCTCAAAGCTCGTAGAAAATCTTCAGACAGATGATGGCGATACTTCTCCCACAAAGCTACCAGGTTCGCGACTCCACAAAACACCAAGATGACGGCAAACAGATGACGCATGCAGCTGGGACTGTCACTGACGCTCGCCTCCGCGAGGGTGTCATCCCAATTTTGGTCACCGTCGAGAAGGTGACGTGCTACGCAGGCTGCGCGGTAAGTGGGATACTCCACGCCATCAAATGTCCTCAGAAAGGCGAAAGACGTTGGGCCTCGGACAGTGTGAAGTAACAACCGCAGAAAATTGCATTCGCCATTATTCGGATGCACGGTATAAACCCTACCCAATGCGGTGTCCTTGAAAATTCCCGGAAAGCCTTCCACAGCACCTCCTCGTCGACGTCGGTTAAATACACCCCTTTGCTCGTCGTACGTGTAATATGAAGGCACCTCGTCATACGTAAGGGATCTGGCAAACTGGTCGACTTCACAGAGCGTGTTTTTTTAAATTGTCTTCCTCAACTCTGCTCAAGATTTTGAGGGTTTTGTTGGAACTTGAATTTGTCGAAACGAACTATACCATACAACTTTTATGAAGAAAATGCACATTGCCATCTATGAATTTTAAGAATAACTAACTACTAACCTCGCCAACATGATCAAATTTAAATTATTTATTTCCAAAAAGTGTTAACATGTAACTTGATTTGATTTTTATGAAATCTCATAGATGGCGCTGCTTCAAAATTTTCATTATACTACTAACATTAATTAAACTATGTTTCTCTGCCCAAGTTACTTAAATGGCGTAATTTTTATAGTGTAAAGCTAGATAATAGCATGGCTTACTCAAAAACAACATTTAAATATGCGTCGTTAGATTACACGCTGTGACAGAATACGTAGGTAAGAAAAATAAAGATTCACAGCTCCTCCCCCGTAGGTGATAGCGTGATAATATGTTTCCAGAGTTAAATTATGGTTTACTAAATAAATAACATGTCATTTTGTGCATTCAATTATTTTGTGCATTAAATTACGAACAAAAACCTTTTAAAATCAATATTGCTTACCTCCTATAACATACGGCGTGATAATATGTAGCCTAAAGCCTTCCTTGGTTTACAAAGAACATTTTTGCTGAATTTCAATTCAATCTATCCAGTAGTTTTGGCGTGAAGCCGTACCATACACACAGACAAACAGACAAAAATTCTAAAAAGTCACTTTTTGTCATCAGTTACGTTTTTCTAACAAAAGTCACTTATTTTTTCTCGAAAATTCTCAATGTACAGTTTTTCTTTCGTTACTGTTTTATTATATGTATAGATATAGATAAGTTTAGCGTGAACAGCACCTTAATTGCGTAACACACAATTAATCGGAATCATTCATTCGGTTCTTTCGGTTTTCATTTTGAAGCAAATTGCTAATCCATTGCTTCATAAGTTCGAAAAATGGGTCTGCTCAACATGTAAATAACGCAATGAATGTTGTTGAACTGTCAAAATGAAACCAATTCCGATTGATCGTGTGTTACGCAATTAGGGCGCTGCTTTGTATTTTAATTATACCTATCAACATACTTGCTTTTTTTTTATAAAAGAAAATATTAATAAGGTGCTCAATTTATTGCATGGCTTGACGTAGTAATGTAACCTACAACATATTGTTAATTTAGTTAAGTTTCTCTATGTATAAGTGAACTGTATGTTCTTTGAGAAAATAAATGTCTTTAAACCGAAATAGATACGATACAACGGAGCATTTCAAAATAGAAATTGAATTGGATATTATTGTCTATATCTAATACTTGAATATGAGGGGCTTGTGGCTAAGTAATAACAGCCGCACGGGTCGATCGATAGGTTAAGCTACACTTGCCGCGGTTGGTCCGTGGATAGGTGGCCATCTTTACATACCATGGCCCCTTCGTTTCTCGGAAAGCGAGTTAAGCCGTTGGTCCCGGCTGTCATTCTTGGATCTTTGACAGTCGTAAAGGGTCGTCAGAAGCCCGAAAGTCTAACAACCAGTCTTACCAAAGGGTATCGTTTTACCCAGTAACTGGGTTGTGGAGGTCAGATAGGCACTCACTCCATGTCAAATATTGGTATTCAGCTGCATCCGGTTAGACTGGAAGATAGATGAGAGAGAGAGATCGACCCTAACATAGATGGGAAAAGGCTAGGCAGTTGATGATCTAGTACCTGACTATGGTTAGTAGTTAGCATACTAAAAATATATCTTTATGTATGTCTTTGTAACTGAAACTTTCTTTTCTCTTCATTGAATGAATTGTGGAAATTCAAAGTTCCAAGTAATGTATTATGGTCACGTCTACACATAATGTGGATGGTAATTTTCCTCATTCATTCTCATGGGCCGTGGGATAAGGGTGGGTAATTCTATTGTTGAGTGTTTTATTTAGTTTGTTGGAGTTCCTTGGATTTAGTGAGTATATAATTGTATAGTTATTCACTCAACGGTTAACTGGAAGATGTGATTTAGACAACATTGGTCCTTAAGTATCGAATTTCATGATGATATTTGTGGGAAATACCCAGTAACTACCCAGTAAGAAAAAAAGAAAGAAAGAAAGAAAAAGTATTTATGGCGACTCACTGGAAGATCACAAACTAAACTAAACACAGTCAAAAATAAAAAACCAAATTATATGTATAAAAAAAAGTAACAAAACGAACAATGAAACAGAAATTCCTATCCGAGGCCAAAAGGCTTCTATCTCAGCATGATGCTGCGACATTTAATAATATAAGTATCGCAGTAAATGGGATGTGGAGGTCAGATAGGCTATCCTCCATGTAAAATACTGGTATTCAGCAGCTGTATCCGTTTAGACTGGAAGCCGACCCCAACATAGTTGGGAAAAGGCTAGGCAGATGATAATCATCTGCCTAGCCTTTTCTGATGATTTGTGGGAAATATGCAACGTGACTCCAGAAAGGTAATTCCCGTTTTTTTAAGAACCTCACTTGTAATTTCCCTACATTTTTGACAAGTTTTTGACATTGATTGTCGCTGAGATGAGTTTGCCATCAGATTTATAACGTTTTTAATTACAAGAATTGACTTTCAGTAAAGTTTAATATTTTGTTGCAAACTTTGTTTGAATAGATAGAATTCTCAGATTTTCGTGAATAAAAAGTTATGTAAAAGTTACGAGTTAGGAAGAAATGAAACTTTTACTAAAAGTGGACACCTGCCTCTGACGGCTTCAGTTTTCCATCAGAAAGGAGACGATTTTTCTTCATTTTCTGCTGGTGATACCTAAGTACGTAACTACTTGGGACAGTTTTTTAATATCTATTAAAATTTACTGTGTAGAGTTTGTTCTCATAGCGAGCTCGCGTTTAATTAAAATTATTAAAACATTCAATCTGCATTGAATGCCATTATTGCTTTTAGCAGTATTTTTAATAGAAAATCCTTTGTAGAATAACTTAGTTTTCAGAAAATAAAAGCATTATCATACATTACTTAATTATCTGCTTTGCTTTAGGCAACAGTGCCACAATAATATACTGGCAATATTGATGCATATGTGAATTTTGGAACTATAAAGTGTATGGAAATTAAAAAGTAGGTAATTTTTTCAAACAAACTATTTTGTATTTTTAATAAGCCGAATATGAGTTTTGCCATTCTTCGACTAGTTATGACTAAACTATTCGATATGATTAATTGAATTTTCATGTGCAGGCTGATACGCAGTTTAGTTTATTCTTGTATTGACGTACCTACGTGTATAATGAGAAAATGTTGTTTGTTTTCTAAGGTTTCACAAAAGCAGGAGCATAAATCTATCTATACATATAATAAATTTGTAGAAAAGTGGTGTCTGTACAATGGAAATATATAAAAAAAAACTAGCAGGGGTTGTTATTATATCGATGCCGAACCCGAAATTGTAATTAATTTTTTTTTTGTCTGTTTGTCTGTGTGTTTGTGCACGCTAATATCAGAAACGGCTTATTCGATTTATATGCGGTTTTAACTAATATATTTTAGTAAGCTTCACTTAACATTTAGTGTTTATTTCAGGTCAATCGGTTCATAAATAAAAAAGTTATGACCATTTAAAGAATCACGGCGAACATTTGTTAAGGTATTCTATCAGAGTACGTACAGGCCTCACGCCTGCGCGTCTATGGCTATATAAAGCGCGCTGAGAGCCGCGCCGCTGCCCCCCATCAGAGCAGGAGTCCCTCAGGGCTCCGTACTCGCCCCTCTCTTATTTACGCTGTTCACTAGCGACATCCCTAAAGATGCTAAGTCCCAATTGGCTCTGTGCGCAGACGACACAGCCATCTATTACACTGGTCGCAGCCATATCCAACTACGACTTCGTCTCCAAACCGCAGTCAATAAGTTGGCTGCTTGGTTCAGGAAATGGCGAATCGAAGTCAACCCCGATAAGAGTCAAGCGGTGCTCTATTCGAGACCCAGACGACAACCCACCCCCCCTCCACCTATCACCATGTTCGGCAAGCCGATTCCTTGGGAAAAGCGAGCCAAATACCTTGGTGTTATTCTTCTCCTTCTCCTCACCTTCTCAGAGCACATAAAGACGGTCCGTTCGCGCGCCTCTTTCGCTCTAGGCTGCCTTCATTCCGTCCTCAATGAACGCAGCAAGCTGTCACTCAAGTGCAAAAAGCGCCTGTACACAGCATGCATCCGTCCCATAATGACTTGCATAGTCTTCGCTCACGCAAAGCCCCGTCACATCCATAGGATACAAACCCTGCAGAACCGATTCCTCCGCAAGGCCACAAACTCCCCTTGGTTCGTTCGCAATGAGATCCTCCATGTTGATCTCAAGATCCCCACTATCCAGCAGTAAAAGAAACGTCTCCAAGCGTTTCTTTGCCACAGCCGCTAATCACCCCAACCCTCAGATGGTCGCCAACTACACCCCCTCCAAACTCAGTAAAATTCGCCGTCCAAGGCATGTTCTCGACGACCCCGATGACCCCATAACCCTCCTCCAGGAGAGCGATAGGGCAGTACAGTATACAAACACAAATTACCGACATTCCGACCTCGCCGCCGAGGTCCCTCGCGACGCCCCCAAGTAAATTCTCCCCCCTGACCCTTGCCCGCTGAAGTGCCAGCCCGCGTTGTAGCTGAGCCTGTAGCTTTAAATTCCTCGACTGAGACCTCTGAGTTTGTTTCGGCCTTTCTTCTCAGAGATAGTCCTAGGAAACGCCGCGCTCATCAAAGCATTAATGCTACTAATTCGATCCAGCCTGTCCCCTTGCTGCCCTCTCCCAGCGACGCCCTAAGCCAAGGTTCGTACCCCACAGGGGGTGCCTTTAGCGTGCAGTCGTTTAGTATTAATCTAGATGTAGCCCTGGCTGGAGGCTTTAAGTATTCCTAAGGCAACCACAGAATAGTCCGGTAAAGTAGTCACGTCCTCTCAAGCAAAAAAAAAAATGACTGTTTGCATATTTCATTTATTTATATTTTAGGGTTTGTAGGTTAAGTTCTTTTTCTTAATTTTCTTTAAAATAATTGTTTACGATAGTACGTGTTTACTAAATAACTGTGTGTTAAGTAGTAAGTACTATTTTATTGTAAGAATGCCTCGAAGAAGATCCAACCTCTCCCAATGTAGCAAAAATGCTAAAAGGATGAGATTAGTTCGATCACAGGAATCTGAAGAAGGTCGTGAGGCAAGGCTTTCTGCAACTCGGGAACATCAGGCTAGGTTTCGTGCTGCAGAAACTTCGACTCAGCGAGAATCTAGACTGAGTTCAAATCGTTCTCGAATGATGACAACTCGAAATAGGGAAAACGGGGAACAGCGAAAGGCACGTTTATCTGTCGATCGCGAAGCTCACGCGCTATCGCGTGAGTCTGAGACTTCTGCGAACCCATAATGCTTCTTAGAAATTTAAGCCCCCCAAAACTTTGCAATGGCACCAGGTTAAAAGTGACCAATTTACAACGAAATCTGATAGAAGCAGAGATTTTAACAGGGTGTGGAAAAGGTGAAAGTGTTTTCATTCCTCAGATTCCTCTCATTCCAAACAATTTTCCATTTAGTTTTAAACGAGTCCAGTTTCCAGTCAGCCTATGTTTTGCGATGACAATTAATAAAGCAGATCTAAGTATCAGCTTTTTCTCGCACGGTCAGTTGTATGTGGCTCTGTCACGGGTTAGCAATCCTAGGAGCCTGTATGCTTTCATCCCCGATGGCCATACGTCAAATATCGTATACAGAGAAGCATTACTGTAAAGTAAATTTTTTGCTACCCAAACGACGGTATATGTAATTCAAAATATGCTGCCCGAAAAGTCACTATTCCACGCGGACGAAGTCGTGGGCACAGCTAGTACTAAATATAGCTCCAATTGATTTAAGAGTGAAAGCTAAAATGTATACAAATATTGGAGAATAAGGGCAGAAGATTCTGTAAGTAGGTAGGTGCTAAATAATTAATGTTTCAATCTTGAGCGCCTTCGGTACAAAGTGCTGAACAAAGTTTGCGATTCCGTTCATGGCTCAGTTTCAGAGCTCATCACCTTGACTAATGTAGCTGAGTCTGTGGCAGAATAATGATAAGTACGACGCGAACTTACTATGTATATTGGGTCAAATTCAATTTGTTAGCGTAAGGCCACACCCGTTTCTCTGGTCGTGAAAAACTACGGTTTATTCGCCGTGTGTGGGCACGGTTCGTCAGTGTTGTATGGATCACTATGGAAGCTTGTTGACGAACAGGCTTTTTCTACGGCGCGGTTTGTACGCCAGGTGTAGGGCACGGTCGTCAGTGTTGTATGGATCACTATGGAAGCTTGTTGACGAACAGGCTTTTTCTACGGCGCGGTTTGTACGCCAGGTGTAGGGCACGGTCTTCAGTGTTGTATGGATTACTGTGGAAGCTTGTTGACGAACAGGCTTTTTCTACGGCGCGGTTCATACGCCAGGTGTAGGGCACGGTCGTCAGTGTTGTATGGATCACTATGGAAGCTTGTTGACGAACAGGCTTTTTCTACGGCGCGGTTTGTACGCCAGGTGTAGGGCACGGTCGTCAGTGTTGTATGGATTACTGTGGAAGCTTGTTGACGAACAGGCTTTTTCTACGGCGCGGTTTATACGCCAGGTGTAGGGCACGGTCGTCAGTGTTGTATGGATCACTATGGAAGCTTGTTGACGAACAGGCTTTTTCTACGGCGCGGTTTATACGCCAGGTGTAGGGCACGGTCGTCAGTGTTGTATGGATTACTGTGGAAGCTTGTTGACGAACAGGCTTTTTCTACGGCGCGGTTTATACGCCAGGTGTAGGGCACGGTCGTTAGTGTTGTATGGATTACTGTGGAAGCTTGTTGACGAACAGGCTTTTTCTACGGCGCGGTTCATACGCCAGGTGTAGGGCACGGTCGTCAGTGTTGTATGGATCACTATGGAAGCTTGTTGACGAACAGGCTTTTTCTACGGCGCGGTTCATACGCCAGGTGTAGGGCACGGTCGTCAGTGTTGTATGGATCACTATGGAAGCTTGTTGACGAACAGGCTTTTTCTACGGCGCGTTTTATACGCCAGGTGTAGGGCACGGTCGTCAGTGTTGTATGGATTACTGTGGAAGCTTGTTGATGGACACGTTTTTTATGTACGCCGTACCGTAAAGGAACCGTACAAAGTACAAAGGGCCTAACCCCGCAGCCGTGATGGGTAGGTATGGATATTTAAATAATAAAATAAAAAGTTTGTTTATCGTGTTTAGGAAGCGATAAGTAACCATACATCCGTTTTTGTGTACATCCGTGAACTGTACACAAAAAACAAGTCACTACATTACCTGCGGTCGTAGAACCCAAAATGATAAATCATAAAATAATTTTTTTTGTTATGTCATGTTCAATTATCGATACCCCCGTCGGCGGAGTCTTGCTGGTTAATGGTATAAAATAAGGGACAGTATGACAGTAGGGAAAGTAGGCATAGTATGGAAAAGCGTGTGTGGTAACGAAGAGCGTAAAAAAATCTTGCGTTTTTTTTTGACTTTTCATAACATGGAACTTTTTTTAAAAACTAGAATTTGTTTAACGCTTTCAATGCGAAGTTATAGGAAAGATTTTTCATGCTCCAAACTACCGCGTCAACTTTTCTCTGTCTGCACGTCTGTCGATACGCAAGTCATTGCATTGCATAATTTGACGTCATCACATCAATCTGCAAACGTCTACTGCTGAACACTACGGGCTTATAATAGCTCGTTGTATTCCAACAAAAAAACCGCCGATTACCATAATCACAGAGACAAATCGAAAACAATAGAAATACCTACTTATTAAAAACGTGTCCGATGACCACACAGCTGCGGAGAATTGCGTAACACACTAATAGTAGCAATGGTTTCCATTTTGACAGCTCATTCATTGCGTTATTTACCTTGTTGAGCAGACAAATTTTTCGAACAGATGAAGCAATGGATTAGCAATATCCTTCAAAATGATTCAGATTGAGATTGACAGTGTATTACGCTATTAGAGTGCTGGTGTTAAAAATAAGTATCTTGTACATAGTTATCACTGTTATATTTCGTAGGTTTTCTCTTACAAACTCTTAATGGAAATAAATTGTCATTTTGAAAATCCAACAAAATCCATTTTCACAATATGTTTTCTTATTGGATATTGTTGAACAACCTCAAATAAAGTGAATGTCATTAGGATTGTGTTACAATTTATTGACACGCGACACATACATCATACTCAGCAAGAGTATGATGTATGCATGAGCTGTTTTACAAAACAGCTCCGTTATGTAAAACAGCTGAACGACGTTTAGCGATTTTCCATAATAGCTGAGCTTTTGCATTTATCAATGCAGATTCAACAACTCATATTCACTGATTGCACCACGCCCTTTATTTATTTATTTATTATTCACAAAATCCACAGCTCTCTGAATTTTTGCTTAAAATATATAAGCTAGTCTTACAGCCAATTACGGATTTACAATTTATTAACTATATAAATACATGCAGCAGAAACAACATACAGAGCTATGTGAAATGGTAGCACCAACTAAGCATTTCTAAGTGTGTGTGTGTGTGTGTTTTTTTTTCTTTACCTACAAATTCAAAAGCGAAAAGTCTTATTGTAATTTCAGCGGCACCCAAAGCCACGTATCAAAAGAGGAACACAGTACAATGTTGCATGCCTGGATGGCAACAGAAATAGGCATTGTAGTCGAACTTCCTTAGACGAACTTTCATAGAGAGTACTACCAAGTACTCAAATTCGTTCATGAGATCTCTGAATCTTCAAAATATAACGTTGCATAGTAATACTTAAGGCGCTGCCTAAAGGTAGGATACATTTAAACGCACAGCTAAAAAAAAAATGTTTATTGTCAAATGTTCAAAGAAAACATTTATTCAGAAATATTTCATTAAAAAAAAAACCGGCCATATGCGAGTCGGACTCGCGCACGAAGGGTCCCGTACCATTATCTATAAAAATCAATCATGAGTTGATTGAATGAAAGGTAAATTGCGGTTTCAACAGTATAGCTCTTATAGTTTCGGAAAAAAGTGGCTGTGACATACGGACGGACAGACAGACAGACATGATGAGTCCATAAGGGTTTCGTTTTTGCCATTGGGCTACGCAACCCGAAAAATAGTATCATGATAATACGAAAAATATTTTTTTTAACTCTGTTTTACGATTAGTTACCGTAAAACATTCATTATTTACTTAGTTCAAAAAAAAAAAATTCGTCGTATAAATCTCTAAATTTTAAACGTAAACTAACATATTATAATGATAATAAATGGAATTCAATCAACTAAGGAATCATTGAGCCGTGCATTTATTTTTTAAATTTATTAATTAAATTAAATAAAAAAAACTGCCAAATTACTTTTATTTTGGTAGTCATTCGATTCAACTGACATCAAACGCCATTTGTAACCTTATCTGTTGCGCAATTGTTAATTTCCTAAAAATTTGCTTCTTACCGCGCCTTAATGTAGTTTCCATAACATCCAAGGTATTGTTATGCAGAATATGCATATTATATGAAAGGTATACCTACCCAGGAGGGTGGATTTGTTTGCTCACATAACAAAGTATCAGTCAGGACTGGAGTAACTGATAAACTTGTTTGAATACATTAAATGTTGTTTTAAGATAAAAATACAACTTCTATGAAATGCAAGATGGAATTACCTGTTTTATGAGGCTTGTGGTTAATAAAAATATGTACGGTTTTATCAGCAACTGTTGGTTATGTAGAAATAATATGAAAATATGAAGAAAAGATCGATTGTATGGTACCTACCTATCAGTAATTCTGTACAATGTGACGAAGTTTTCATCGATTGAATGGTAGAAATCTCTGAAGGCCGATTCTCGTAATTAAAAACGTTCAAAATCTTAGCGACAATCAATGTCACAAACTTGTCAAAAATGTAGGGAAATTAGAGATATTTTTGACAGATTGAGACTGAGATCAGAAGGCCAATTCTCGTAATTTAAAACGTTCAAAATCTAGTCGCAGTCTCATCTCGGCGGCAAACAAATGTCAAAAACTTGTCAAAATGTAGGGAAATTAGACGTAATTTTGACAGATTGAGACTGAGATCAGACTATGAACGTTCTTTATTCTTATTTATATTCTTTATTATATATTCGAATTACAAGAATTGCCCCTCAGACTAAACGTTCTTAACATTACGAGAGTTGCCCCTCTGGTTCAAATACCCAGGTTTAGAGTCTTTGATCGTCAATTGTTTCATCCTCCCAGCCTCCGAAAACGATTCGTGAACGAGCCTCTCGTATTTATTCATCGTGCCCTTTGAAATACAATACCTAGTTTTTGACAATAAATTTGATTTAATGCGCCCTAAGAGCTCTTTCGCCCCCGCTCTTGGTAACAGGCGTTAGCAACAAGAATATAAACCTTTGGATAAGTACATAACCGAATTAATGTCTTCCGCAGAGAATAGTCTGTGGACAAAATCGAATTTACGTGGTGGCTAGTGCTCAATGTGATAATACTTTGATGGAATAAACCATATTAGAAGACTGCTTTCGGCGTTGCTATTGTTGTTGTCGCCTCCATTTTTTAAAAGACGATAATATGAACTGCGCCCCGCGGTTTCACCCGCATAAGTTTCAATCGGGATAGAAAGTATCCTATAATATGTTAATCCTAGTTATAAACTATCTGTGTGCCAAATTTTATCCAAATCCGTTCGGTAGTTTTCGCGTGAAAGAGTAACAAACATCCATCCATCCATACAAACTTTCACGTTTATAATATTAGTAGGAGTATCAAAGATAACTGGCGTAATGTGGTGTAGGTACCATTATGTACACATCTGCATAACCTTTTGGGGTTTAGAGGTGTGATTGTGGTGGGATGTGTGGTGTGGTTGTTGTGGTGTTGTGTGTTGTGGTGTGTTGGGTTGTGGTGTGTTGGACGTATATGTTATATCATCAAACATTGTAGATACTGGCTGCTAAGATAACTTGCGGGTTGTTTCTGGGGCTAATCTTTTAAACGAGTCCCGTCAATCCCACCGGGGCCTCCAGGCACCATCTCACTCTTTGCTTGTCAAGATGTCGTAGGTATTCTGCACCCTAATTGCTTAACACACTATTAATCGCAATCAAAACTATTTTGAAGGATATTGCTAATCCATTGCTTCATGTGTTCGAAAAATCAAATTATTTTGAAGGATAATGCTAATTCATTGCTTCATGTGTTCGAAAAATTTGTCTGCTCAACAACGTAAATAACGCAATGAATGTTGTTGAACTGTCAAAATGAAAGCCATTCTTGCTGATAGTGTGTTACGCAATAGGGTAGTTGCCTGGGTAAAAAAATAATAATTATATTTAGTCCGTCAGTTAGATTATCGAAAAATATTGGACACGTATTTTTTTCTTTTGTCAATCAAACAAAAAATGACAAAGATAAAGCGCGTCAAAATTTGGAAGTCGAAGTTTGGAGGTCGTGACGTCACTTGCTTGCAAAAGTGTCGCAAGCAAGTGACGTCACGCGGAACTTTAACAGGCGATATCTTCATCATTTTTTATATAATTGACAAAGGAAAAATACGGGTTCAATATTTTTTGATAATCTAACTGACAGACTAATTAGAATGTTTTAGGAAAATAGCCTATTACCCCACGGTCTTATGGAGCCCACTAATAACTATCTTTTAATATTGTTACAGTGATGAGTGGTGCCGGCGCAGAGCTGCTAGTTCTAGGATACGAAGTAGCACCAGGTTTACTGTGAGTATACCTTTGTATTTTTAAAGTAATATGTAGTTCATCAAATAGACCGATCGCACATTTGATGGAAATTGGTTACCGTCTTCAATAGAAAGAAAAAGAAAGAAATGAGACGCATAAAATAAAAACGCAAACAAACACAATAATATCAGCACCCTAATTGCGTAACACACGACCAATCGGAATCTGAATCATTTTGAAGTAAATTGCTAATCCATTGCTTCATAAGTTCGAAAAATTTGTCTGTTCAACACGAAAATAACGCAATGAATGTTGTTGAACTGTCAAAATGAAACCGATTCCGATTGATCGTGTGTTACGCAATTAGGGTGCAGGTTAGGGGAAAATATACGTCACATTCACACATAACGGCCATCGCTCAGCATAATGCTGTGAGAATGCGAGACAGAGCCATTTCACTCCAATAGACGCCTGTAAGCTGTAACGTTTAGTAGGGTTTGGTGATGCATTTAATTGGCAATCGTATTGTCACCAGCCTTGCCTTGATGTGCTTCCAAGTACCCTCAATTTCAGAACCTACCTTCAGCAGCAGGTACCTACCTTCTGTGTTTACACATAATTATTATAAATTGGAGTAGCTGTTCGTGTTTGTCTGTGTAATCGGGTTGTTCTTTTGAACTACGCAACCGAATTTGATGCGGTTTTTGCCATTATTTATTTCGATAATTTATTCCGGAAGGTTTATGCGTATAATCCATTAGTATTAAATTTACATACATATAGTAAAAAACCCCGATGGTTTGTCAACGTGCGATGCGAAGGCGGGTCGCTAGTTGTTTATAAAGCAACTTCATGGGCCCCAGCTTAGTAGCCAAGTCATTTAATTATTTATTAGCTTATCGGTGCTTATACGCTCGCCAGTTTAATCCCCTGCTCCGGAAGAGTTACCTATTGAATGTTTTTTGACAAAAAATCTTTGACACAGCCTGATTGAATTCGTATCAGATAAAATGTCGATATCCGCGCTCCGTGTTACACAAGCACAACACGTCATCCTGTCATTGACGAATTTCCCGTTTGTATTTTGTGAAGTAAAATCTCCAACAACGTAGTTGTCAGGTGCAAAACAAAATCTGTGAACATTTTTAATACAATTAATAACTTTGGACTAAAGAACATCGTAACTTTATTTTGCTACTGTGTAACAGAGTCGAAGACTAAGTTCAGATTTATGACTCCTTGCGTAAGATCGGAAAACTGCTATAAATGTTTTTACAACTTCCAATTTCCAAAAAAGTTTAACCCAAGCGAGGATAACAAAGGTTTCAGAGAAATTACTTATTGCGAAACCTTTTTCCTTTTTATTATCATTAAAATTAAACAATGTAACCCGTACCCATGTGTGGTTTTAAAAAACAAATCATAATTATGGCGTATGTGCGTAAAAAGGCTTACCTACATCTCATTCCTTTGTAGATTGAAATTCCCGAAAGGGTAGATGTTTGTTGCACTATGTTTTCCTCTGAGAGAACCCACCCTGTCCTCTTTATTTTGATGTAAAATAATATTTGAACCGAAATCTCATTCTTTATTTAACAGCCGGTTTTTCAAAAATCCATTCTAGTTTATAAATGGAAAAGTGTTTTAAAGGCTTTATTCTATGCCTTTGTTTATTCGCACATTTTTTGTACGTTTTTACAGCAACATTTACCAGGAGAATGTTATGAATTCTGTATAAAGTGGTAGCTCAAAAACCGTAAAAAAGTACTAAACATGTGCTAGCACATTTTACTCTCGAGTAAATGTATTCCTATGAGCGTTTATTCGGGTGATGTATGTAGAACGTCTGTTTCCAGTTTACGCCATATGAATCTTAATGCTCGTAAATGTCACTTGTACCCCGAATAGTTTCTACTGGCTACTAATAAGTGGCTATAATATATTTTCAGTAATTAGGTTACCGTTTTTAGGGAGAGACATAACTTTTTCATGGGGCACATTAAAGAAAAGGCCATGCCTTTCAATCGATTTGCCTAGCGTTTTCCGGATCCAGCTGAGTACCAGTATCTTACATGGAGTGACTGTCTATCTGACCTGTAGTTGCTGGGTAACACTATACCCCTTGATAGCATAATCAGCCTATAATATACCCATTGCTGGGCCACAGGCTACCTCTCTGTGAGACGGGGTAGGCTGTAATCCACACGCGGGCCCAGTGCGGGTGGGTGGATATCACATGTCTTCGAATTTTTGGTTCTAGGTCATGCCGGTTTCCTCACGGTGTAGTAGTGCCTTCACCGTTTAATCGCACTGCTGCAGTGCGATTCTGTAACCATCTCACCGTGAAAACTTAGGTGAAGTGAGCGTGGAGTGAGCTGTTATTCCAACTAATGCTAGGGATTAACACTACTGACAACTCACATCAAGCTCACTTCACTTGAGTTTTGACGGTGAGATTTTTACAGAATCGACCGGCAGTCTTGATGGAACAATTTACACAAAGTAAAGCGTCAGTCAGAGTTCGAACCTACGACCTAGAACTCGTAAGTCGCGGCCGTTAACACTAGACTACCACTGGTCTTACCCCTTGGTAAGACTGGAAAAATAATAATAATATCCCTGGACATTTCACACAGCGCCATCTAGTCCCAAGCTAAGCAACCTAATGCTTGTGTTATGGTAACAAGATGGCTGATAAACTACTTATATACATTTTTTTTTTGTAAATACATGCATATTATAGATAGAAAAACACCCAGACTCAGAACAAATACATGTAGGACTTACAAATATTTGTAATGAATGCAATGCCTTTATACCTTTAAAAAATAGATTCGAAAATACACTTACTGTTTTATTAGGAGATCTTGAAAAGCAATTTATTTTAGGAGTATAATAAAGAATTTTTAATTTAGAGCACTAGTGCTCTAAATTAAAAATTCTTGGAAGAGAAAATCAATATGGCTCCCGATGCATTTGATTGGATTGCAAAAATTAATCAATCTACATAGGATAGCTAGATCGCTTTTTACTTTAAGAATTTTTAATGGTTCTGCTTTGTCAGAGTTACATAATTATTATGGGTCGTTTTGGGAATCGCGTCAAAATATTTACTAATTAGTCAAAACTGTGTGTTGAGTTTTATTTGAAAAATATTGGTGCCATATAAGTTGTAACATTTCCAGAACCCTGGCTTTTTTCTTGCTATGTTTTATCCTAGCTGATTATAATTATATTTAACACCATTGTATCTCATGTTTTATGCAAATAAATTATTTATTATTATTATCATTTTGATAATGCGATGTGCCTGCGCACTATCTACAAATTTTGCAATCTTGAGTCCTGATCTTGACATAGGTCTGCGTACCGCCTAATCTCAGTAAGTACAAGTAAATATCTCCACAACAAATATCGAAACCGTCGATAGAATTCGAAGTCTGTAAACAAACCTACGCACAATAATATGTATATAGTATATTCATTTATTTCAGTCGACGCAGGCCCATAGATTAACATCAAAAAATATATTAGGAATAATTTTGAATTTTTGACAATTATTCCATACAAAAACTATCAGACGTCAGTTTTATTCCAAGAATAAAAATTATCTGCCTATTGAAAAATCAGCCCTAAATTGCATATAATTATGACTATTGTAACTATTGTATTGTTGTTTTTGGCTATTGTATGTATATATGACTTTGACTTTGGCCATCTATATATATAAAATTCAAAGTCCTGACTGACTGACTGACTGACTGACTGACTGACTGACTGACTGATAGATCAACGCACAGCCTAAACCGCTGGTCCTAGAGACATGAAATTTGGAGGGTGTGTTCTTCGTGAAGAGTAGGCATCCACTAAGAAAGGATTTTTCGAAATTCCACCCCTAAGAGGGTGAAAAGAGGGGAATTCGTTTGTATGAAAAATGTTATTCCTTGAGTTAATAAACTTGAAACTTGGCACGAATACTTATCTAAATAAATTATGAAGATTGTCAGTTTTTTTTTTTTCTAAACTACCTCCTAATAAGGGATTGGGGGGTTTCAAAGTTTGTATGGAAGAATTTTAGCGCGCAGTCCGATTTACTCGAAACTCAGTATTTCTACCTAATATTGAAAGTAAAGAATAATGTGTATCAGGGTTTTTTGAAAATCTACCCCTGACGGGCTGAAATGGGGTAGTAAATTTTTCAGGGAAGGATTTTACTGCCTGGCTTGATTAACTCGAAAATTAGTATAAATAATCTTTGAGTCAAGTTATGAATATATCCCAAACGATTTTTTTTTAATTCTACCCCTATGGGGGTGAAAAGCGGGCATACAGTTTATATGAAAAATCTTCTTCATTAGGTTAATAATCTTGAAACTTTTCAAGAATACTCGCCTAAGTAATAAAGTTTACCATTATAAGTTTTTCGAAACTACCCCTCAAAGTGGGATATAGGGGTGTTAAGTTTGTGTGGAAGAAATTGAATGCGCGGTCCGAGTAACTCGAAACTCAGTATTGATACTTAAAACCAAAAATAAAGAGTAACATGTATTAGGGTTTTTCGAAAATCTACCCCTAACGGGTTGAAAAGGGGTAGTTAATTTTACAAGGGAGGATTATAATGCGTGGCTTGATTAACTCGAAAATTGGTATATATAATCTTTGAATCAAGTTATGAATAATCCCAAACGATTTTCAAAATTCCACCCCTGTGGGGGTGAAAAGCGGGGGATACAGTTTATATGAAAAATCTTATTCATTTAGTTAATAAACTTGAAACTTGGCACGAATACTTATCTAAATAAATTATGAAGATTGTCAGTTTTTTATCTTCTAAACTACCCCCTAATAAGGGATTGGGGGGTTTCAAAGTTTGTATGGAAGAATTTTAGCGCGCAGTCCGATTTACTAAAAACTCAGTATTTATACCTAATATTGAAAGTAAAGAATAATGTGTATCAGGGTTTTTTGAAAATCTGTCCTTGACGGGCTGAAATGGGGTAGTAAATTTTTCAAGGGTGGATTTTACTGCATGGCTTGATTAACTCGAAAATTAGTATAATCTTTGAGTCAAGTTATGAATACATACCAAAAGATTTTATTTAAATTCCACCCCTGTAGGGGTGAAAAGTGGGGATACAGTTTATATGAAAAATCTTCTTCATTAGGTTAATAAACTTGAAACTTGGCAAGAATACTTGCCTAAGTAAGTACTTACCTAATAAAGTTTATCATTAAGTATAAGTTTTTCAAAACTACCCCTCAAAGGAGGATATAGGGGTGTTAAGTTTGTGTGGAAGAAATTGAATGCGCGGTCCGAGTAATTCGAAACTCAGTATTGATACTTTTGACAGAAAATAATTAAAAATAAGTATGTAAAGTTGTCGAAAATTTACCGCTGACGGGACAAAAAGGGGTAATTCAGTTTTTAAGGGGAGGATTTGAATTTGAAACTGTATGTGACATTTTCACGCCTAAACCACTGAAGTTCTGATTTGGCATAGAGATAGATGGCATCCTGGGGAAGTACATACATTTTATCCTGTTAGCACGTTCCCGTGAAATAATTTCCGACATCCACGCGGGCGAAGCCGCGGGCAGAAGCTAGTCTATATATATAAAATTCAAAGTCCTGACTGACTGACTGACTGATAGATCAACGCACAGCCTAAACCGCTGGTCCTAGAGACATGAAATTTGGAGGGTGTGTTCTTCGTAATGAGTAGGCATCCACTAAGAAAGGAATTTTCGAAATTCCACCCCTAAGAGGGTGAAAAGGGAGGAATTCGTTTGTATGAAAAATCTTATTCCTTGAGTTAATAAACTTGAAACTTGGCACGAATACTTACCAAAATAAATTATGAAGATTGTCAGTTTTTTTTTCTTCTAAACTACCCCCTAATAAGGGATTGGGGGGTTTCAAAGTTTGTATGGAAGAATTTTAGCGCGCAGTCCGATTTACTTGAAACTCAGTATTTATACCTAATATTGAAAGTAAAGAATAATGTGTATCAGGGTTTTTTGAAAATCTACCCCTGACGGGCTGGAATGGGGTAGTAAATTTTTCAGGGGAGGATTTTACTGCATGGCTTGATTAACTCGAAAATTAGTATAAATAATCTTTGAGTCAAGTTATGAATACATCCCAAACGTTTTTTTTTAAATTCCACCCCTGTGGGGGTGAAAAGCGGGGATACAGTTTATATGAAAAATCTTCTTCATTAGGTTAATAAACTTGAAACTTTTCAAGAATACTCGCCTAAGTAAGTAATAAAGTTTATCATTATAAGTTTTTCAAAACTACCCCTCAAAGAGGGATATAGGGGTGTTGAAGTTTGTGTGGAATAATTTGAATGCGCGGTCCGATTAACTCGAAACTCAGTATTTATACCTAATATTGAAAGTAAAGAATAATGTGTATCAGGGTTTTTTGAAAATCTACCCCTGACGGGCCGAAATGTGGTAGTCAATTTTTCAAGGGAGGATTATAATGCGTGGCTTGATTAACTCGAAAATTGGTATAAATAATCTTTGGATCAAATTATGAATAATCCCAAACGATTTTTCAAAATTCCACCCCTGTGAGGGTGAAAAGCGGGGGATACAGTTTATATCAAAAATCTTATTCATTTAGTATATAACTAGAAACTTGGCAAGAATACTCGCCTAAGTAAGTAATAAAGTTCATAATTATAAGTTTTTCAAAACTACCCCTCAAAGGGGGATATAGGGGTGTTGAAGTTTGTGTGGAATAATTTGAATGCGCGGTCCGATTAACTCGAAACTCAATGTTTACATTTAAGAGCAAAAATAATAATAGTAATATGTATCAGGGTTTTTCGAAAATCTACCCCAAACGGGTTGAAAAGGGGTAGTTAATTTTACAAAGGAGGATTATAATGCGTGGCTTGATTAACTCGAAAATTGGTATACTTAAATAATCTTTGATTCAAGTTATGAATAATACCAAACGATTTTTCAAAATTCCACCCCTATGGGGGTGAAAAGCGGGGGCTACAGTTCATATGAAAAATTCATTTAGTTAATAAACTTGAAACTTGGCAAGAATACTTGCCTAAGTAAGTAATAAAGTTTATCATTATAAGTTTTTCAAAACTACCCCTCAAAGGGGTATATAGGGGGATATAGGGGTGTTAAGTTTGTGTGGAAGAAATTGAATGCGCGGTCCGAGTAACTTGAAACTCAGTATTGATACTTTTGACAGAAAATAATTAATAATAAGTATGTAAAGTTGTCGAAAATTTACCACTGACGGGACAAAAAGGGGTAATTCAGTTTTTAAGGGGAGGATTTGAACTTGAAACTGTATGTTACATTTTCACGCCTAAACCACTGATTTGGCGTAGAGATAGATGGCAGCCTGGGGAAGCACATACATTTTATCCTGTTAGCACGTTCCCGTGGGATAATTTCCGACATCCACGCGGGCGAAGCCGCGGGCAGAAGCTAGTCACTAATAATTCCATTCACCAATTTTTATACAGTGTAGGTGCAGCAGTAATCCTGATCCTGGAGACGATGTGGGTGGCAGCCCTATTCGTAGACCTTCTCTGCCGGCGAGGGGAGTACACGCTGTCGCTGCGATGCTGGGACTTCTTTCGCTGGTCGTGTGGTCGCGCCCGCGCAGCAATGTATGCCTGTGCTGCGACGGCGCTGCTCTTTGCTCATCTAACGCTGCTTGCTACTATTTCAGGTAGGTTTTTAAGTGGGTTTTTTGTTCTTCTTAGAATAGAATAGAATACTCTTTATTGTACACGATACAAATTACAGAACATAAATATATACAATTTTACAAAGGGTGACACAATGGGCGGTCTTATCGCTAAGAGCGATCTTTTAAAGACAACGTTTGGATGGATTAAAATTAAGGAGAGACAAATAGAGTAGGTAGTCTGTGGTGTACCATTTACATTACACAATTAATATATACAGAAATTATATTTTACTCGTCTAAATAAATATATACACATAATAATAAACATGAAACACAAGCAAAGAAAAATATAAGACGTTGTCACGTCAAAATAATAATATAATAATGATGATGTTCTTCTTCTCCATCTTCTTCATCTGCCTGGCCTTTCACTTTGCCAGGCGAGTCAGCTTCCAGTCTACTCGGGTACAGCTGAATGCAAGTATTTTTTACACAGAGCGACTGTCTATGACAGTTTATTAAATACCGTGGTAAGTTAGCTAGACAGTATAAATATTAGAGAGCAGGTGAATGGAAATAGCGCGGAGGAATTTTCTTTTGCGTTCTTTCACTTTTTTTTTGCAATAATATCTACGTAATACACACTGTCGTGAATGATTATTTTCGTAGCTCTCGAAGAGCCGGGGGTTTCAAACGGTTGGTTAACGTAACATATGTACGGCAAGGCCATATTTTTGTAATTGTAATTTTAAACAACGCTATTTTGGTTTGACGATAGTTAGCGCCATTTTTGACGCATACGCGTGCGTCAAGTGGACGTGAAATACCCGCCCTTAATCCTTGAATTTAAATGATTCATTAGGTATTCATTCGCATATATTTTTCTATTCCCTTTGCGTCTCGCAAACATAAACTCCCTGAATTCAAAACTTCTTTTAGCTTTGTCAGTTACCGCGCGACCCGAATTTTGTTTGTGCAACCTAAAAGATGTTTACGCGCCATGTTTTTGTGCGAAGACGTAACTACTCAGTATTACGGGTAAACGGGACTTAAGAAAAGTATTCCTACTACCATTACTCTTTGTAGCTTCATTGCTTCACTAAGTACCGATGCCGGAACTTGGTCTCTTGGGGTCAGGGAAAGTTTTCATGCTAGTGGAATGTTTGCATTTTTGTTGTTAGGGTAGGTTCATGGAAGCTTTGCTCATACACATTTATACATTCATCTCCCATTTTGTGCAACCTTGAGACACACACCGCACTTTTTAGGGTTCCGTACCCTATTACTAAGACTCCACTGTCCGTCTGTCTGTCACCTGGCTGTATCTCATGAGCTGTGATAGCTAGACAGTTGACATTTTCACAGATGATGTATATCTATTGCCACTATAACTACAAATACTAAAAACAAAACAAAATCAATATTTATGTGGGGCTTCCATACAACAAACGTGATTTTTTTGCAGTTTTTTGCTCGATATTAATGGCAACAGGTAGACGCTTGAAATATTCACAGAATATTTAGTTGTACAGACGCCAGCACATCAAGCTACTACAATCTGTCAGATTTCTTTAATAGATTTTCGACTTTATTGCTAAAGCATTAGGTTCAATGTTGATTGGGAAAATCTGACAGTTTCGGGTAGGTTGACCTGCTGGCGTCCGTACATCCACTTTAAAAATAAATAATTAAATTAAATAAAAATTTAAGGGGGGCTTCCATACATTAGACGTGATTTTTATAGATAATGGTAAGGAACCCTTCGAGCGCGAGTCCGACTTTCATTTGGCCGGTTTTTTTTCGTTATTTGATTTAAAGCATGTCATATTGTCACTTTATTTCATTACCTAAGTGTCTTTTTCTTTAATTTTTTATATTGGCACCTTCTTTTTATAATATGAATATATTAATATAATTTGTTATGTTTTAATTGTACTTTTGCATATTGTGCTATGTCTTTTGTGTACACTGTATAATTGGTTTTATCTATCTATCTGCCCATGTTATTCGATTAGCACCATTGGCGTGCTCAATCTTTGTCCACTTTTAAAATTATGGTAGAAAAACACTTCCTCTCTCCTTAAACATCATCGTTATATTTTCTTTGTTCCTGTTTCATTTTTATTATTATAATATGTATATACTATATGTATATTTAGATTAGTATAATAGCTTTATGTATGTATTTATTGTATTATGTAAATGGTATACCACAACCTACAGTATTTGTCTCTCCTTCCCCTTTTTAATCCATCCAAAGGTTGTCTTTAAAAGATCGCTCTTAGCAATAAGACCGCCCGTTTTTACAAAGGGTGACGCCCCCTTTGTATAATTTGTATATTTATGTCTATAATTTATATGGTGTACATAATAAAAAGTATTCTATTCTATTGTACCGAAAAGACGAAGACTCATGATTAATATGGACTTTATGAGATTTTTCTTTAAGATGATCATCAAGTTTGTATGTTAGTTGTTATTATCAAACAGGAAAAAGACGACCGGCAGCCTAATTGCGTAACATCATTTTGAAGCAAATTGCTAATCCAGTGCTTCATAAGTTCGAAAAAATTGTCTGCTCAACACGTAAGTAACGCAATGAATGTTGTTGAACTGTCAAAATGAAACCGATTCCGATTGATCGTGTGTTACGCAATTAGGGTGCCGGATGATTTCAAGAGGATAAACCTTCTTAAAATCATCCGAATCGCGTTTAATTCCAACCGGAGGACACTTATAGGCACATTTCCGGGAATCAAAGGGTTTGCCCTTTATCATACCCCAATACCGTCAGTCATTGACGAATTGTCGGGTGTAAGAGATAAATCTTCTGTGGCCCTTCAAGATCACAACCGTAACCGTTTTATAATAGACAGAGGTAATGTATCTTTGCACTTTCAAGGTGTGTTGTACGTCTTTATTTAAGTAACAGAGAATATACAGTTCTATGAAGACATTTAGGGTTCTTCTCTTCTGCGATCAATAGCTCATTTCATGGGGGACTATTTCGCCTGTCCGTAAGGCTGGTAAAAAGACTGACTGCTTAAGTATATTGTCACTTTCAGGAACTAGTTTAATGTATGTTATGTTTCCCAGTCTAAATCATCTAGTACTTAGTGTATAAAAATTTATGAACTTTATTGTTGGCAGGTGGCATGCTTCTAGTTCTAGCAGCCTTAAGAGCAGCAGTGCCGTTCTCTCCGTACGCGACACATGGTCCTCACTCTCCGAGAGCTGGCAGCTCACTGTTGAGCCAGCATGACTCGCCACTTCCCGACGTGTTCTATAACGCAGGACATACTGAAGAAGACAGGTACTACTGGCTTATGGTTTCCTGGTAGATTTAATTTAATAGCTGATAAGTGACGTAGGTATGGATGGCGCTCTTCGAGAGCTGAGCTCACTGCTGAGCCAGTATGACTCGCCACTTCTTGGCGTGTTCTATAATGCAGGACATACTAAAGAAGACAGGTACTACAGGTTTATGATCGCCTGATACTTTAAACTCTAAAGATGAAATGTTCTGTTAATATTCGAGCAACTTATCCAAGCGACAGCAACTCTGAATATTCCACTGAAGTCCCGTCAATAACTAAATAATTTATAAAGCAACAAAACAGCTTGAAACTTTGGCAGGAGCCATAAATATAACTTGCGCAGCACCCGCCAAATGTGGCTTTGGGAGTAAGAAATCTCGAAGCTACAATTATTGTTATGCGGTGTTTGCTATGCATTGCATTTAAAACTACATAAGCCGTCTGTGCATTAACTTATCACTTTCAAACTATACCCTGTCCATTAGGATAACCGTTTCTTAACAGCTGTCTTAGAACGTACATATTCCAGATTAAGTAAAAATTAACTTTAAAATGCGTAATAAAATAAATATATAAACTGCCTATCTATTCTATATCTATCTATGCCTATATCTTATTGAATTATCTTATTTATGGCTTCTTACATACATTATAATACCGTACGAGTATCAATCTATGTATTGTGTATTGCTGCAATCACTAGTTCCATTTGCCAAAAAACGGTTTACTTAATGGACAGGGTATACTTGATGGATAACGCGCTAGTATATAACTATTTAAAGAGTTTATTAAAGGTTTTAGTTAATCATACATTCAATTTTCACCCCTGGTAAACCGGGTTGCGTCGCCAGTTACATCTATGGAAACCAATTAGATTTTCACACGACTAGATAAAGTTGTGTGAGATGGTTTCTCGGTTATGATAGAGACATACCTACCGTATCGATAGCATATACGTAGATATCCGTATGCGTAATTTCCTATAGCACTCTGAATAGAGCAGTTAACGCGAAGTGGGAACTTATTAGCATAATGCTAAATGAGTTAGGTGTGTTTGAGCACATTCCTTTGTCTTGTTTGATGGCTTCTAGCTAGAAATTACCTCCTAGTTTTGCGAATTTATAATGTATAACTCCGATTTTATATGCAAATAAAACCACCTGTGATTTCTGTTACAATATAAAATTCCTGACTATAAAAAAATTACGAAGGATTGTTCTCATGGTTCTATTTTTAAAACAAATAAGTATTATCTTTTTTCCTTTTACAGATCTGAAGAGATGACAGTTCTGGACATAAAGACCACAGACAGATCGCGGTCAACGACCCCGAAGCCGCCACTACTGAACTTTGATTCGTGAAATATGTTTGTACGAGGCTTACTTATGTTAATAAAATATTGCCTATGGCAATACCACTGCGCTGTACTTATGACTTACGAAAAACTTGATGCTGTCATCAAATTAAATATTAAAAAAGAAAATAGAACGAATTTGAAAACTTTAACTTTCTATACATTGTCATATTTCAATTCTTAATTAGAATTTACTGTGACCTCCAAAAGTTGAGATTTTTCCACTTCAACTTTGACACATTATGATTTAAAATTCTATTGATCGAAATGTTTCAACTGCTATAACGACTTATCATAAAAAATCAACCAAGTAATCCCTTAGGAGTACCTAATTATTTTTTTATTCTAAATCATAATGTCACTCACTCACATCACTGCTGAAGTGGAAAAATGACAACTAAATTTTGGAGGCCACTGTACCTATATCTTTATTTTTAACTGGCTGATAATAAAGAATATGTGCATATGTAAAAATAATGTAAGAAAAGACGAAAATATTGTGTAATAAGTAGGTATCTCATTTAATTTTGTCGGCAATTAGTTGACAGTTGTTCTACATTGGTCAAGTTTAAGTAGGTGTTAAAGCTAGTACTACATCTAATTAATTTATTACTTTTATAATTTTTATACGTACGAAGAAACTGTGATAGTTTAGATTGTAGTTATGTGCGACAAAGTTCAGAAGTTAAAAGATTATAAATAAATTATTTAAAAAAATACTTTTTTTTTGTATATTATTACTTTTCTATTTAACTATTCTTGTTTCTGGCTGAGAACGGCATAATACGAATAAGCTGCTTTCATGATCTGGAACAAACAAAGTTATTTTCGCTGAAATATTAATTTTCATTAATATTTACCCGGTCGAGTCTTCAGCGTCCGTTTAAAATACAACTTTGAGTTACATCGGAGTTTGAGTTTAACAAGCTAATATAAAGTCCCTAGTTTCAAAATTGGAATTCCTTAGTTTTACCACTGAAGTTTTTATTTTCAACTTCAATGGTGTCCGAGTTTCCCGAGCTCGTTACCATTATTGGAGATTTCCGATCACATTTTACAGGACTTTCTAAAACCAACAGTAAAACTAACTTTACAGAAGTGCAGGCACTGGCAGCAAATATTACGTCATGTCTCTACGTAGAATAATTTCGAAATGCAGGGACTGCCAATGAGACAAGTTATTGAATTAATCAATGCGAATCGTAGTGGCTGATGACGTCACCAATGTTCAATTACTGGCTCGAGCTCAGAACTGTGATGAATGCACTCGATGGTAAGTGTGAGCGCACAGTCGTACTCTAACCAAACAGGCACATTAAAAATGTGGGATTCATTTCCGACTATTTGAATAGTATAGCTGCCTTGTGTAAGAAAAGATTTCCTACAAAACGGAGTTGAAAATATACGGAGAGAGAAAGTTTTTGCAGTCCTTATGTCATCTCATCCTGTAATATTTCAAATAGAAGACATTGACAGGGCTTGCTGGACAAAGGTTTCATCTGTTTCATCCTATGCAAGACGTAGGTACATTAGTTCGACCGTCTGTGCTAACCAAGAAAGTAAGCTGGCCTCGCATTCTATTGAAAATCCGTACTATACCCAGCTAGCAAGTTTTACAGTCACGTAACTTGGCCAGGTTTTAGCGTACCTAGTGAGAGTATGTTTGCGCAGGTATACTTAATGCAACAAAAAATTGTCACTTTTATTACTTGTCATGTCGGGGTCACCAGTATAGAGGTATGAGGAACAGGGTGTAAAGTTCACTCATCCTCCATAGAAAAGGGAGGATCCTCCGACCAGATGGGTGTTATGTCTGGCGGGCAATTGCCCAACGTTTGATGTTGGGAAATTGTATATATGCTAATTGCGCGGTAAACTCTGCTTGCGAGATGCAGGATTTGCGTGACGTCAGTATGACGCGTTGTTCGCATGTGGCGTTGTAGATACCGCTACAACTCTATGGTTATTGCCATAAGTTATTTTTAAACATATCTGTTGTGAAGAAAGTTAAAGAAAGAAGAGATACGACTCATGACTGGCCAAGTTACGTGCCGACGACTGTACCTCGGACAAGCGGTCGAAACTACAGTAAAAAAAAAAAAATTACTTCGTTTGTTTACAACATTACAACTGAAGTTACTTCATATCTCTTACAGCAAGAAAACAATCGTTGTCCATATGCGTGAACCCGGCAGCAGTAAGACGGAGTGGTCGCTGCGCTCGCATCATCATCATCAGCAGAGGACGACGTTGGCTCGTCGGGATGCGCTCCCACTTGCACTGCATCACTGCGTCTGATATGCTCTCGGCCTGTGAAAACCAATAGTTCATCGAAGGTTACTTGAGATCCGTAACTTCGTTAGCTTGGGTCTCCCAAATAACAGCAACAGAGCAGCCATCTACAATATTATGCATACACCCCAATTGGAGTATTGAGTTAAAAGCAAAACTATTCTTTTTAAGCTACATATTATTATTATGAAATTCGTGCTGACCCTACCATGCTTTAAGCATTTAAAATTGAGTTTTATTGCCTTGAAATAAATTTTAATTTTCTTTAGCTCAATCGAGGTCATTATAGCAAAATATATAATTTTGAAAAAAAAAAACTATAAAAGTTACTGAAATGGATTCAGTAGTCAATTATAAACAAACTGCTTTCAGGGCTAGCGTTTATTCTGTTACACCTTGTATTATCATTCTATACATAGTAAAAAACAAAGTTGCTTTTCGTGTCTGTCTGTGTGGCCGCCAAAGAGAAAGGTTTTATAGTCATTGGTGGCCGCAAATACATTGTGCACTGGTGCAGTTTAGAAGATCTAATCTTCTAAACTGCACCAGTGCACAATGTATTTTGATGTGATTTTCCCCATCATTCCGGGAGGTAAACCTATACATATGTATAAAATCCTACTATCCTACTAATATTATAAATGTGAAAGTTTGTATGGATGGATGGCTGGATGGATAGATGGATGGATGGATGTTTGTTTGTTACTCTTTCACGCAAAAACTACTAAACGTATTTGGATGAAATTTGGCACACAGATGGATTATAACCAGGATTAACATATATGATACTTTTTATCCCGATATTCCCACGGAATCGAAACTTATGCGGGTGAAACCGCGGGGTGCAGCTAGTATTTAATAAGGATCGTAGCATGTGGCGATCTGTAGTGTCTGCCTACCCCCATGGAAGAAAGGCGTGCGTTTATGTATGTGTATGTATTCATATTTACCTTGCACATTAATCTCGATGTTTTAAAGCAACTGAAAGTAGCAACGCGCTGCTTTAATTAAAAATGCTGCTGTATGAAAATGGTATCTAACCAAACAAAAAACTCACTTGTAACGTCAGCTCATTAGAAGTAAAACACTGCATCCCGAGCTGAATAATCATGGCGAAAAAGAATGCCACAGACGTCATCAACTTGACTGACGCCAAACCCGATACGTCTTGCTGAAAGGAACGTCGATCAATTAATTCAGCCAGAGGGCTTCGACATAAGGTCTAAGGATCTCTGCTTACGGAATTACAAAAGCTTTAAGAATACACACCCAATGGTTTAAAATAGATCTTCCGATTAAAGTTACTTTATTGCAGGGTTCGTAAAAATCCGATATTAATCTAATAAACATTATAATATCCGATTTTTGATAATAATATATATAAAAATAAATCCCTATTTCCCTTGGTCGTCACGTCACGTCATAACTTGAGAACGACTTTACCGATTTCAACCATCTTTTTTTTTAAGTTTTCATACTTTGTAGAAGGTTCTTACAGAAAAAAAATTAAGAAAGTTGCATCACGCGGACGAGGTCGCAGGCAAAAGTTAGTAGTTAATAATATTCAATTTTGGGGAATAATTTATATTAACGTAACCATAATATAAACCCTTTTTTTGTATTAAGGTTTGAATTTAAATAAAAAGTTAACGTTATTTGGTGAATCCTCGAAACTTACGATTATTTTATGTCAACCGTTGCTAGGGTAAATTTTGTATCTGCAAAATGTCTACTTTTAACAATTTTATATATCAATGAACATATTATATCAAATATAAATTAATGTACTTATACATATATTGATATACCTATATTAGCGAACCCTGCTTTATACAAATAGGGAGCAATATTGCCGTAATCACCACACTTTGTTGAGGAATTAGGCTGCTTGATCCTTACGGGAATATCTCGCGGGAACATATTACCGGGATCGCCTCGATTAACACATACGATACGTTTTATCTCGGTTGTACGTTCCCGTGGGATAATTTCCGAAATCAAAGCGGCCGTAGCCCCCGAGCAAAAACTAGTAATATACAGAGCGGCAGGGAGACCGACATGCAAACTGGAACCATGGATAGAGTTCACGATTCTGAACATTTTTTTTTTTTGTTTTGAGGATGGGAAATCATCAAATTACCCCTCCCGCTCTGGGTGGAGCGGAAGGGAGTGTCAGACTCTTGCTGACTAAAACCCACCCGTGTTCCTTCCTTAGCCCTTTGTGTTCCAGGGCAGCGGTAACCCTTTCGGACGATCCCGCTACCCTGGCAGGCTTCGGCCCTATCGGGCCCCGTCGCTTGCGTTGAAAGGACATCAGTCAAGTGTTGAACATTTTCTACCCAAAAATTAAAGTAGCCGGCCAGAAAAATCCTACTATTATAAACGTGAAAGTTTGTATGGATGGATGGATGGATGTTTGTTACTCTTTCACGCAAAAACTAGTGAACGGATTTGGATGAAAGGCACACATAGTTTATAACCAGGAATAACATATAAGATACTTTTTCTCCCGATATTCCCACGGGATCGAAACTTATGCGGGTGAAACCGCAGGGCGCAGCTAGTAAGTAATATTTTCTTATGGGATTGAACATTTTGAGCATTTTTTACTATAATAGCGAAAGTCTACAACTAACCCCCTGGCTGCTATTTGAGATTGAAAGTAACAAAAATCATTATGTGAATTTCATGTCTTGCAAAACTCATATAGGTACAGACACCAGCACATCAAGTTGCTACAATCTGTCAAAGTTATTTAATAGATTTCAACTTTATCGCTAAAGCATTAAGGTTCAAGGTTGATTGGGAAAATTTGATATTTTCGGGTAGCTTGAGCTGCTGGCGTTTGTATCACCAAACACATCGTATAAACGCGACGGTCTGCTTGTCTATCATGTTTGGGACACTTGCACTTTATTTTTTGGGTAGGTACGAATTTAATATACCTATGGTTTCCTCTTTCGTCGGTTATCCAATAAAGGTTTGCTGTTCCATATATTTTGACCGCGTAGGTTTGCGTAGGCACTTTTTTATGAAACAGCAGTTTTTTTTTGATAACATAAGAAAAAATTCTATGCTCGGGAGTCTAGACTCATATGCTGAATTCATGGTTACAGTTTGCGTGTCGATGTCCCTGACACCCTGTATATTTTCGTTAGGTCATGTAGCACTACTCTTAACAGTTACATTGGTGATCGCAGTTGTCATTAGCGGACAGAAAGCTGCTTGCAAATATCTTGACATAATTCCATTATCACCACAAAGGGTCTATTCCCAGAATCGACACAAGAGACGTGTAGGTAAGTAATTAATTTTAAGCACACAACATGAAGGTTTATTTGAAGACAAACAAGAGGCTCGTTATTTTTGGCACGTTGCCAGAGGAAAGACATCAAACTGTCATTTGTAGGACACCACTCACGTTCACGTAAGTTTCGGATTACTTCGGTTCCTGCTTATGGTTTTATTATCTTGAAAACTTCGCCTTTTAGAGACTGAAGTTCAAGTACTGTTCCTATGCAGCTATGTGGTGTTAAAACTTGCATTGTCTGTTTAATTCTTGCATAAACAGAATAATCTGACGATCTATTCTGTAAAAATCTCACCGTGAATACTTAGGTGAAGTGAGCTGTCATTCCACCAGCCGATGGATTCTGTAAAAATCTCTCCTTGAAAAGTTAGGTGAAGTGAGTTTAGAGTGAGTTGTCAATGGTGTCAATCCCTTGCATTAGTTGGAATGACAGCTCACTCCACGCTCACTTCACCTAACTTTTCACGGTGAGATGGTTACAGAATCGCACTGCTGGAATGACAACTCACTCCACGCTCACTTCACCTAAGTTTTCACGGTGAGATTTTTAAAGAATAGACCGACTGGAGTTATTTCGCAGGTATAAGGTCTTTGTAGACATATTGGAGGGTACATAGTAGGTAGCTTTGAAGTTGGATTGAAGCTGTTGAATAGTCGCGTCAATTTAGCCGAGCACTTGAGTGGTCCCTTTGACTTCCAAACTGGTAGCCTGGCCTACACGGAATTTGGTTTATTCCGACGGGGAATAGTCACAGGGACTCGCAAGTAACATTGGCTACATCGGAGACTTGTTATATTATGATACACTAGCGTCGTATGCGTGGAATTTTTTGTTTCCACGTTCCATCGCATCGGTTGCCCACGCTTTTTCGCGTGGAATTCTTTCTGATTTTTTTCCCCTTCTGGTCGGCTCTCAGCATGATGTTTAATAGCCTATAATCTGCCTCAAGTACTAAGCTATCAAATGTAATTTATTATTGGTATAGATATAGACAGTTTCTCAAACGAAAATTATAGAAAAATTAATGTGATAAATTGACAAGCGAGCGTAAACTGCTCTGATTGGTTGAATGATTTATCAACAGCCAATCGCAGCAGTTCACTAATTCAATGTTTTATGCAAACATAAATATGGAGATTAATTAAGCTGCATCTATGAATCTTACCGAGAGTTGAACCATTACTACGCAAATGGCTGCCGTACTAGAGAGCAGTTGAGTCATGAAGCCTAGTGAATAAGTTTTGGAGAATTTCTGAACACAACTGAAATAAATTTAAAAAAAACGTAGTTAGTACTCTTTGCAGTTAAAGCTTTAAGCTTTTACTGCAAAGAGTAATTTAATATCTAGTTAATATATAATTTAATTATCTAGTGAATCAAAGATGAAAGAAAGGCACAACAGCTGACCATATTGAGGGTGTAATCCTGTGATACTTATATATCACGTGTTATTGTATAATCAGCCTATATCTAATGTTTCCACTGCTGGGAGGGACATCACACAGGCCCTCTCGGTGAGTGGACCGTAATCCAACACGCGGCCCCAGTACGGGTTGGTAGATGTCACATGTCTTCGAAGTTTTGGTTCTAGGAAGGCCGGTTTCCTCACGATATTTTCCTTCACCGTTTTGAGATCAGTGGTGATGAAATAATTTACACAAGTAAAGCGGCTGTCTGGGTTCGAACCAACGACCTACAACTCGTAACTCGCTGCCGTTACCACTGCTCTCAAGTGCTCTGGGCTGACGTTATCTTGAGAGCATGTAATATTGTAATAATATAAGAGTAAAAATGTTTCATAATATAACATTAAATTATACTAACTTGATAATAACCTGGTGCTGTCGAAAAATACTCCTAAAAGTAGTTTGAAGCGCCGCGTTAATTTCATCTCTTGGTACAAAAGCTAGAACAATCTCTTCATTCTTTTCTGACTCACTCAGTAATATAGAAGGTTTACGGTCTTCAATACTATTAGCATCAGCATGTACGCCTTTCCGTAGTGATGTCATCGTCCGATCATACGCAGTCGTTATTGCCTCGTTCAGTATTTCAAACTGCGAGCTCATGTGCAGGATAACAGATGCGATAAATGTATCTATCGTCAATATTATGTGTCCAGTCCATAGTAAGCCAACGTTTTCGAGCATAAAAGTAGGAATGTATGAAGCGTCCTTCTGATAGTTCCAAGGTATATAAATCGGTTGCGGCAAGGTCCGAACGGGACTTAAAGAAGAGTCGTTCATAGTAGCAACTAAAGACTTCCATTTGAGGTCTTGAACCGCCCCGTACACATTCCCATTAAGAATGGTACACCATCCAAAGAAAATAAATGAACAAGTTATTATCTTAGATATCTTCACCGTCTTTCGGTTCTTAGGCACGTTTTGATAATATTCATACATCTCTATCTCTAAAGTGCGCACTATATCCTGGATGTCCAGGTTCTTAAAGAAAAATATGTACATCTTGAGAAGGGTGAGATTATGGGTGATGACGAAAGCGAGACAGAACATGAAACGGTCCTTTTCTTTTTTACCAACGAAGGGGTAAATAGTTTCCATAATAACGAAGCCGGCTACGATGACAAGTTGGGTGAAAATGGAGTAGTAGAGATACCAGCCTGGGAAGTTGGTAGTTTTGCCTTCCTCGGGATGATGCCACCAGCCCAGCCCCAGGAATCGTAGGATCCGATAGTGGTAACCGAAGTACTGTGTAGGTCGCGAATCAGTCATGGTGACTACTGGCACACTGCAGATTTGTATATGAAATTCTGTGGTTTGTGACTTAGGCAACCTAAGTCACAAATAATTTCGAGGTAGTATTAACTATAATAATCACTATAGTTAATACTACCTCGAAATTGTGCAGTAGGTACAGGTTGTTCTGAATTTTACATTAATTATTGATTTGTTTATTTTACTGCACACACAGTGAGTTTTCGCTTATTATTTTAAAACATCTGTTTCAGCAGACTTGCGAGATTTGGATGCCATTACCGGAAATGTAGATCACAGACGAAAAAATTATGATAACTTAATTTGCTTTGACATGACATAGTTTTAATTATATAAAATTGCACTTAAGACTTCGCAATTAGGGTGCTGATCTCAGTCTCAATCTGTCAAAATTACCTTTTGATTTCCCTAGAATTTTGACAAGTTTTTGACGTTGATTGTCGCTGACATGGGATTGCGACTAGATTTAGAACGTTTTTAATCATGTGAATTGGTCTTCGGTGGTTTAGCATTAAAGTCATATACATACATACTCCAATAAGTTAGATAATAGAAATGTCTACTGTATACTGCTGCAAAGAGGCCTTCTCAAAAAATTGCCACAATGAATTTAAATAGGATAAAACAAACCTATTTATTATCCCAAGGGCTGGCTTTTACCTTGGTCAGAGGCTAAGCATTGCCATACAACGTGGCAATGCCGCCAGTGTCTTGAGTACATTACCAGTCGACAGCGATGCGTAGGAATAATTTAGTTTTTTAATAGTTTTAGTTACTATAGGATATTATATTTTTATTTAAAAAATTTGTTAGCTTATTTAGTACTGATGAGAAGTTTGTAAATATTATCTTTACTTCCATTTTACTAATGTAATGTTCATATTCATATTCGTTTATTTCCTATCTATTTGATAATAACAAACACGTGCTTTTTTATAAAATGACAAAAACAAAACCAGTTGTTTGAATAAATATTTTATTTATTCAGTGTGTTGCGCAAGTGTCCGTTTCAATGGCGCGGCCACGACGTTTTTTTTTAAAAAAAACCATGCCAATATTTTGTAACAATTTGTAAAAGTTGATTCCCAAAACCATAAATTTGTCAAAGCTATGGTTAAAAAGTTATAAGGGTTTGAACGTGGCCGCGCCATTGAAACGCGGCGAACCGCGCGGCCACGGAGATCTTTAAAACTAAGCATTGCAGAGACCTGAAATTTAGGTAAATAACAGATTGAATTTGTAAAAAATTTGTAAAAATATAGGAAAAATTCCTGGGTTTATATTTTAGGAGCTGCAAGACTTAAAACCTCATGGCCGCGCCATCGAAACGGTGTGAAACACGTTATCGCCGATATCTCGCTGAAAAAGCATCGCAGACGTCTGAAGTTTTTTGTAAAACCCAGATTTGAATTTGTCAAAACTAGTAAAAATACAACAAAAAATCCTAGGTTTATATTTCAGTAGCTGTGAGACTAAAACCCCATGGCCGCGCCATTGAAACGGTGAAAAATACGTTATCACCGATATCTCGCTGAAAAAGCATCGCAGAGGTCTGAAGTTTTTTGTAAAACCTAGATTTGAATTTGTCAAAATAGGTAAAAATGCACAAAAAAATCCTAGGTTTACATTTCAGGAGCTGTGGTACGGTATCGCGTAGAAATAAGTCGTGATTCTCTTTCGATGAAAGTAAGTGATAGCGAGATCTTTTTTTTTGTAAATAACACCTATGAATATGTAGAGTTACCGACAGTAGGTATTTTTTTTTTATCATAATAATATAATTTTTAGTGCGTCTTGAATATTTCAATAAGGTGACCATGGCTTATGTTTTACAGAAAACTTTGCACGTATTATATTAGAATAACTCAAGGATTCTAAATTAAATGAAAATCCCTACTATATATTATTATATATATATAATATTATAAAAGCGAAAGTAAGTTTATTTGATACTATTTCACGCCTAAACCACTGAACCGATCATCCTGAAACATTGCATATAGATTTTCAGGTGTACGGAGACGGGCATAGGGTACCTTTTATCCCGAAAAAAGTAGTTTCCAATAAAAAAAAGAATGATCAAAATCGGACTACTCTGCAAAAAGTTGTGTGGTCGTATATAAAAAAAATAAAAATATACGCGTCGACTTAAGAACCTCCGTTTTTGTTCGTCGGTTAAAAATAGGTGGAAAGTGTTCTGTAAACAATAAGCTATGGTCACCCTATCGACATATTCAAGACGTATTGATGATTCCGTACACAGCTCCTGAAATGTAAACCTAGGATTTTTTTGTGCATTTTTACCTATTTTGACAAATTCAAATCTAGGTTTTACAAAAAACTTCAGACCTCTGCGATGCTTTTTCAGCGAGATATCGGTGATAACGTATTTTTCACCGTTTCAATGGCGCGGCCATGGGGTTTTAGTCTCACAGCTACTGAAATATAAACCTAGGATTTTTTGTTGTATTTTTACTAGTTTTGACAAATTCAAATTGGGTTTTACAAAAAACTTCAGACGTCTGCGATGCTTTTTCAGCGAGATATCGGCGATAACGTGTTTCACACCGTTTCGATGGCGCGGCCATGAGGTTTAAGTCTTGTAGCACCTAAAGTATAAACCCAGGAATTTTTCCTATATTTTTACAAATTTTTTACAAATTCAATCTGTTATTTACCTAAATTTCAGGTCTCTGCAATGCTTAGTTTTAAAGATCTCCGTGGCCGCGCGGTTCGCCGCGTTTCAATGGCGCGGCCACGTTCAAACCCTTATAACTTTTTAACCATAGCTTTGACAAATTTATGGTTTTGGGAATCAACTTTTACAAATTGTTACAAAATATTGGCATGGTTTTTTTTAAAAAAAAACGTCGTGGCCGCGCCATTGAAACGGACACGTTGCGCAATTGGGATGCTGGGTTCTAGTACCTAATATGTGCTTATGTAACAATTATGAAAGTAAAGACGAAAATAATGTATCTTCTCGGAAATTATTTCAAAATTTTATTGTTCTACATGCAGTCATTAGTTTAAGTAGGTGGTAAAACTAGCGCTACGTCTAATTAATTAATTACTTTTATATTTTTTACTGAAAGTTATTTTTTTATTATTGTTTAATAATTAAGAAAGATAACAAAATATAAACAGAAATATCACATAAACTTTAATACTAACTAAATATCAGATTCAAATTAAATTATAAAAAACAAGACGCTGTCTTATTCATTCATTCTGTTGTAAATTATTCTTGTCTTTGGCTGAGCACGGCATAATAAGAATAAGCTGCTTTCATGATCTGAAACCAATAAAATTGTTTTCGTTAAAAAAATAATTTCCATTAATATTTATTCATTCGACTCTTTAGTCCGCTCTTAATATAGTATAACTTTGAGATTTAGAAGCACTGAATAATATTAGACGAAGTTTGAAGTCTCTAGTTTCAAAATTGAAAGTCCTTATGTAGTTTTATCGATGAAGTGGAAAATATATAGGGAAAAAGATGAAATGGAAAACATCATTCGTCGGATGTAGTTGAAGTTTATTAAGAAACCGAGGGATGTTTTGGACTAAAATTTAATTAAATTAATAGAAAACAAACAGCTCATTTATCAAATTAAATTTCAGTCGAAAAAATCTATCGGTTTCTTACATCAACTACATCCGACGACCGTGGTTACTTATCTCCTTTGGTGACTGTACAATGTACATAATGGAGATATTTTGTAAGATTATCATAATGGATGGTTAATGTAAGTAGGATTTTTTTACTTAATAACACTACTGAAATCCGACCGAACCCGAATTATGTTTTTATAAATCGACTCTTTAACTTTACAGAAGCGCAAGCACACGCCACATATTATGTACACAGTCACGAGCACTACTATGTCGACACTTGGAAACTTTGATTAGCGATTTTTGCGTGAAATAACGAATGCAACGTTAAAATACGACACATCACGTAAACCTATGGGTTCGAAAATACTATGTTCATAACAACATAAAAATTTATTCAAAAAAAAAGGAGAAAATCGCCTTTGAATAAAGTCAAGTGTATTCATAATAATACTCGTGACTGTACAACAACAATTTTAATGTCTATAATACGTTATATAGGGACTTGCCAATGAGACGAAGTTATTGAATTAATCAATGCGAATCGTAGTGGGTCATGACTATGACATCACCAATGTTCAATTGCTGGCTCGAGGTCGAACTGTGATGATGATGATGCGATAAGTTTACAACGTAAGAAACATTAGCTAGAGTGAAGGTGCCGTTCCACAGCAGCCCACGGCTAAGCTATGCACATGTACATAGCTTCGCTTTGTAGGAAAATGTAGGTAGGATCTTCTACTGCAGCCCACTGACACGCTACCCACGGATCCGAGGCTGGCAAACAAATGAACCGCGCTTCTAACGTGGCAAACCTCTCCGTATTCATCAATCGGGGCCTAAACGATTGCACAATATCACGAATTGCCGAATGTATAAGTACTGTCATTGTTTTTTAACCACAGAGTACCTAAATTGGCGAGACGACATATTGAAAGTCGATAAAAATAATTGATAAATATCAAATGATTACAAGAAAAATATGAACTTATGCAATTTATCTGTATTTTTCCCGAATTCCAGTGATTTTTCTCGATTTTTCGAGGTACTGTACATATACTGGGCCTGTTTTGAACCATCTCCTTTATTTGTTTAAACATGGTGTACATGCGCACCATGCTCATGCAGGATAATAGTGAGATACAGAAAAGTTCTAATATGTTCAGCCGCATATCATGGCGTACAAATTGGTAGGAAGAGATGATGCATAAACCGTGATAATATTCACCAAAATTACATCTCATCATTATTCATAAAAGATTAGGTATAATTACAATTCAATCAGAATATTTTTTAGACAGAATTCAAATGTCAAAGTAATCATTAAATAAATTGGTCAATAAAAATATAAATTACTGTCATTAAAAGTTTCAATTCCAAATTACAATTATTCCAAAAAATACAATAGATTATAACAACATGTCGAAAATATGACATTGTCATTTAAAAAACGAAGAAAATTGTCCTCTTTCATAAACTCTCCTATACTGTAATATGCTCTTTCAATCTCTCTTTCTTTTTCTTTGTGATGCAATATCAGAGGAAAGAACTGTAGCAGTGAATGGTCGACTTTATACTTACAGCCAGAAAGCACGCGTTGTCCATATGCGTGAACCCGGCAGCAGTAAGACGGAGTGGTCGCTGTGCTCGCATCATCATCATCAGCAGAGGACGACGTTGGCTCGTCGGGATGCGCTCCCACTTGCACTGCATCACTGCGTCTGATATAGCCTCGGCCTGGAAAGACTAATTCATTAAAAAGCATACCAGTATCATCGTCATCACCAGCAGTGTTCAGTGTCAGATCTAGTGGACTTAATATTCCTGACTCTTCAATTGATGATACACTTGCATGGTCCCTCCATGAGAGATTATTTTAATAGGGTGAGGGGTAGGAATAAATAACCATAGAGGTGGATGTGCCAGGATGCTTTCTATTGGCATTGTGTCATAGTGTAAGGTGTAAACACTAATAAATTATTGTATCATAAGTAAATCATTACCATATCGTCATTGTCTGGTTTACCCCAAAATTACACACACGCAACTCAAAATGTCTAGTAAGTGCGCGTTCACATATAACGCCCGTTTTACAGGATTCTTTTTAACGGATCCGTCGCTACTGGAGATAGTATTCACACAGCATTTATAGGATCCTTTTTAACGGATCCGTCGCTACTGGAGATAGTATTCACACAGGACTGATTTTAAGAGATCGGATCAGTATACTGGATCCGAAATACTGTATTATGTGTGAACTGGCTCATACAACTACATACGCTAATAACACATACGTTTAAACGGACCTGTAAAACGGATTGCTGCTTATTTTGTCGGATCGGTATTTTCTACTGGATCCGGAATACTGTATTATGTGTGAACTCGCTCATACAACTACATACGCTAATAACATACACGTTTTAACGGACCTGTAAAACAGACGTTATATATGAACGCGCCCTTAGTCCGGCTGGTTTTTCCAACGGCAGATAATTTAATCCGAGGAATAATTTTTAATTATTGACAGTTCTTCCATACAAAATCTGTCAGACATCAAGTTTATTCCACGAATAAAAATTATCTGTCGATTGAAAAATCAGCATAAGTCGCTTTTCATGTCCTTCTGTGTGACCGCGTTGTTATTCTAAACTCCTCCATGGGTTTTGATGCAGATTTCAACATCATTTTAGAGAATTTATTCCGGAAGGTTTATGTACGTAATAAATTACTATTAAACTTATAAACAAAAGGAATCTCCATGTTTTGTCAAGTCGGAAAACCATGCGAAGCAGGGGCGGGTTGCTAGTTAATAAATTACCTTAACAAATAACAACTTACTTGTAGCGTCAACTCATTTCCGGTAAAGCACTGCATGCCGAGCTGAATGATCATGGCCATGAAGAACGCCACAGAAGTTATCAACCTCACTGACTTGAAACTCGACGCGTCTTGCTGTAAGGAAAGTCCGTCATTGAATCAAATCAGCCAAGCTTCAACGTCAGGATACGTTCCGAAGGCATCCCGAATCCAATGGACGCTTGTGTATTAAATGGTCATAATGATGTGGGCATAATCAACGAGGGACTAAGGATCGCTGTAATTGTGCAATTTACGCACAGAAGGATGCTACTTGGCATCCCCTTGGTACAATTCCTTTTGACCGTTTGGCCTAGCCTACACGGAAATTGGTTTACTTCAATGACAAAAGAAACATGACTACATTTTTGGAGTCTAGTTCTTTGATAACTGAACTTCAAGATAAAATATAGATGTGCCGTAATAAAGTCAGGAAATAAATTGTATCGCGTAAAAAATATTACAACATTTTATGCAAAAATATGGAGATGAAATAAAGCCGCATATCTATGAATCTTACCGAAACTTGAACCATTACTACGCAAATGGCTGCCATACTGGAGAGCAGTTGAGTCATGAAGCCGTACGAATAAGTTCTAGAGAACTTCTCCACACAACTGAGAACAGAGTTAAAGAAATATGTAATATTCGTCACAGTAGTATACCTAGTGAAAACTTTATTCTAATATCAGCGCAGAAAGGTGAATAAAGCGCAGATTATGTTGATTTAAGTGTGGAAAAAAGGCAAACCAACTGACAATATTGAGGGTGTAATCCTGAGATATTGCAGTATGTCATATCCACGAGAACTCGGTCCCCTTATTGCTTTCGTATCGACTGTGAATTGACATTTTTTACGCAGCGGGATACCCGTCATTTCTCAGACTTGTCCCTTATTGACCCCGCAAATATCTGTGTTTGTAGTAGGCGGCACGTTTCCAATAACTACGGGGACGATTCAGATTGCAATGTTCGCATTGTATTAAAATTGAAATGGACTGATGGTATAAACAGATATGAGCGTTCAATGTTATTAGGTCAAAAGGTTTGTTTGTCTTTTACACCCGTTGTTGGACTTAAACATGTAACAGATTCAAAATAAGCCCCAGGCAAGGGATGAGGGCCATAGTTTTGGTCTTTTCTCATGGTGACGTAATAGAATGTAGGTTTGTATTAGTCCATCTTGATAAGTGATAGCAGTTTGCTGTTATTAGCAGATCATGATACTTTTTGAGAAAGATTATACATATGAGGATAATGTTGACGATCGTTTCTTATAGACCCGAGGATGAAGACGTGACGGAATTATATAGAAATTCAATTTATATGTATTTTGATGTAATTGGTCACAGTTTACGGGCTTAATTGCCGAAGTACGCCGAAGTTTGGCTCGGGATGCCGCCGCCAAACCTTCCAGTTAATTCACATTGCACTTTATGGCAGTTTAGGACGCTCGGCGGGTCCATGTCGGTCGGCTGCCAAAAACTTTACAATACTTAGTCTGGGATAGCAAATACGACTAGTAATGGATGTAAAGCTGAGCTTTTGTGCGTAGCAACTGTGTGTTGGAAGAAACATTAGCTAACTATAACTATAGGTACACTTATAACATTTCAACAATATTGTGTCAGGTACCACTCAAAATAAAGTATAACAGACAACTGCAAAAATATATTACGAAATAAAGGCACCATTGAATATGAATGAATTTTGTTGGGGTATATGTAGATAGGTATCTGTGTCTTAGAGACAACAACTCATAAAATATGTAATTATATGAAAAAGTTATATTTATACATATATATCCTCCATATTTCCTACTACTAATCGGTACTAGGAAATCAGCCGTTATTGAAGAGGAGATTTGATTAATAGTGTGCAAGACTTGAAATGATCAACAGCGATAAAATAAGCAGAAGATTTTCATTCTTGGACAAATTCCTTACCAAGATTCACTCACTCTCGGTTTTTCGAGATATCGCCAAGCAGTTAGTCGAATCTGCACGTGACCAGAGGGCTGGCCTGTTTCTTGGCCAAAGAATTAGCATCGGCATAAAACGTGGCAATGCTGCCAGCCTTTTGGGCACTGTTCCTGTTGACAGCGATGCGGACGAATTTTTTGATGCCCTATGAATCTTTTGCTTGTTTTTTTTTTTTCATATGTACATATGTATTATTAGATTCACTTAACATTTAAAATATTGCAATTTGTCACTTTGTCCTTATACCACACTATTTTCTAACAAGTGTAAAATACGAAAATTCACATGTAATCCACTGAAAAGATGAGCAAACAGATTGAAAAGTCTGACTGGAATACAAAGTGACTGTGATTACCTAGGTTAACAGGACGTTATGTACATATCTCCTTACTCTGCAAACGCTCTTTGAATACAGAGAGCGATATTATAACTTATATCTTTATTTACGTTTGACCTATCTCTTTATATCCATATTTCATTAGAAGATACAGAAATGTCGGTACTTATGAATGTCTGTATATTAAAATGTGTGTCGTAGTCTACATAGGGAGTTGGTGCCGTAGTTATTTGAATGAACTAAAACTTCATAAACGAGTTATTTGCGCCATATTTCGGAAACTATGCGTTTTGGACCAACTAAAATTATATGAATGAAAATAATTTCATGTCACTGTTTTGAACATCGATCGTGTAGATTTAAATAGTTTTAACAATGTCAGTGCCAGTGTTGTTCTCAAAATTATAATACTGTTTGGAAAAAACCGAAGAGGATAGTTCTGAGTTGAAGGATGGCAAAGCTGATCCCTAAAAAGGATACAAGGAGGACATCCCATAGCTTATCTTGGGAACTAATCAAGGAATAAATTTATATCCTCACTTGATTTGTGTCTTTTCTCTTTGACATTATTACGGTTTCCCTTATTATAACTGCATATAATTTGAATAGCAGGGAGATTCGAGCACAGAATATGATTAAAGAGAAGAGCTGTAACACTGCTTCGATATAAAATGGAGTTGTCGTTGTGAGTGTTATTTTAATTGATATGACCATTAAATTGACTAATAAAAGAAAGAAACGTACAATCACATGATGTTGCATAAAGTACTAGCTGCGCCTCGCGGTTTTACCCGCATAAATTTCGATCCCGTGAGAATATCGGGATAAAATTATCTTATGTGTTAATCCTGGTTATAAACCATCTGTGTCCCAAATTTAATCCAAATCCGTTCAGTAGTTTTTGCGTGAAAGAGTAACATACATCCATCCATTCATACAAACTTTTGTGTTTATAATATTAGTAGGATTAATAAATGAATTAATTCATTTTAAAACATTTATACTTACTTGATAAGAACCTGGTGTTGTCGAAAGCAACTCCTGAAAGCAGTCTGCAGTGCTGCGTCAATTTCTTCTCTCGGTACGAAAGACTCTACAATCTTTTCATTATTATCATCCGGACTCAATATTAAAGATTCACTCTCTTGTATACTATTAGCATCGGGATGTATGCCTTCCCGAAGTGACTTCATCGTCCGATCGTACGCAGTCGTTATTGCCTCGTTCAGTATTTCAAACTGCGAACCCATATGCAGGATAACAGATGCGATAAAGGTATCAATGGTCATCACAATGTGACCAGTCCAGAGCAAACCTACAGTTTCGAGCACAAAAGTAGGAATGTATGACGCATCTTTCTGATAATCCCAAGGTATATAAATCGGCTGTGGCAGTGTCCGAACTGGACGAAGCGAAGTATCGTTTAACGTAGCAACTAAAGATTTCCATTTGATGTCTTGAATCGTCCCATATACATTTCCATTACCAATAGTAAGCCATCCAAAGAAAATAAAGGCCCCAGTTATTATTTTAGATATTTTTAACGTTCTTCTGTTCTTAGGTATGTTTTGATAATAATCGTACATGTCTATCTCCAAAGTATGCACTATTTCCTGAATGTCAACGTTTTTAAAGAAGAATATGTAGAGTTTGATAAGGGTGAGGTTATGGGTGATGACGAAAGAGAGACTGAACATGAATCGGTCCATTTCCTTTTCGCCGACGAAAGGGTCAATCGTTTCTAGACCAACGAATCCAGCTACCCAGACCACCTGAGTAACAATGGAGTAGTAGAGGTACCAGCCGGGAAAGTTGGATGTATTGCCTTCTTCTGGATGATGCCACCAGCCCAGGCCCAAGAACCTAAGGACACAGAAGTGGAAAGCAAAGTAGTGTTTAGGACGAGGATCAGTCATGATGACTTCGTTGTCACAAACCAGATTTGTAAATGATATTCTGTGGTTTGTAACTTCGACGATTCATGGTGGACATTATAAATACTACTTCGTAGGTACTTGTGTATACAGGCTGTTCGGAACTTTACATTTATTAATTTGTTTGAGCACACACAACTTTCTCTTTTTTTTTAATACTCGTAACATGTTTCAGCAGACTTGCAGATTTGGATATACAGGAAATGTAATATAAGCTATACAGGAATATTTTTTATGAAACATAGAAGGAAAAAATAATATGTAAATAAATTAAACTCATCAAATTGATTACAGAAATGCTTAGGCCAAAAACTTTTATATAAACAATAGGAATATAAATAGTTATCGAATGCATACAGAATGTGCGATAAGAGTTCGTCAGGCGACATTTAGGAGCCCGTAATAAAAACTGCAATAAAACGAACACAATAGAAATTCTAATTACGCAAGTCTCATAGATCTTAACTAGCTTCTGCCTGCGACTTCGTCCGTGTGAAATTTCTTGCTACCGACGACCCACACCGTCGCACCACATCGCTTACCCACGCTATTACTTCGTATCCGCTTACCGTTCTTTCTGATTTTTTTTGGTTTTTGCTCGGATTTTAAAGGGTCCCAGCATGATTTTAAATAGCCTTTAGATTTTCTGAAGAATTGGGCTATCAAGTGCAAAAATAATTTTTCAAATGGCTTTTTTGACTGGTAGTTCCAGAGATTAGCGTTCAAACAAACGCTTCAGAATAATATGTTGAAAGTTATAAAGATTTGAATAGATATACATAGATAAAAAACAAGTGCAGCTTTATCGTTGAAGAAAGTCCTATTACATAATGCCTAGTCACCAATAAAATGATATGCGTAGGCATCATAAAAAAGTTGTACGTTTAGTGGTACACTTTGTCGAAAGCCTTTTTGAAATCACTATTAAAGAACGTGCGAAGAACTAAAATAAAAAATAATGTATTTATTTGAAGGTGTTAAAAACTTTAGATTCGCTTGAAGCACTTTGTGAAATTGTCATTTCGTGTCTAGCTTGCGCTTAGCTAGATGAAAAAGACAGGTATTCTACAAAGGAATTGCAGTAATGTTGGTACCATGAAAGAACAGAGGCGGACCCATAAAGACTTAATGAGAAATTTCGCAGCTAGTCCGACTATTTACTATCAAAATATAATTTGTGCTTGAAGCAAACAGATGGAGATATTAAACTAGCGATTACTATCGGACTATCATTTTGTGATTTTACAAACAAGATATACGTGTTCGCTCTATCCAAGTAGATGTGTAGGTTTGGTATTATAAATTATTGTGGTGATTCTTGTAGAGGCTGAAATGCTGATCCACAAAAAAAAAGTAAAAGAATTTTGCTCTTTATCATCTCTCACGTTACCTAATTAGTGAATTAGTCTAACACTAACCTGACACTAGGCGAGGGTATTTATGTTACTATTCAAGAAGGTAGGTAGGTGTGGCGTGTGCAATGAATTACTGTGGTGATTCTTCATCAACTCAGCCTATCGCAGTCCACTTCTGGACATAGACCTCTCCCAGATTGCACCACAACACCCTGTCCTTTCCCGGGGCCTTCCGCATCCAGTCTACCCCAGCCTCCTTAAGGTGAGGCTGAAATGCTGATGATGATGATATTTTGGAGGCATGAGGAACAGGGTGTAAAGTTCACTCAACCTCCATAGAAAAGGGAGGATCCTCCGACCAGACGGGTGTTGTGTCTGGCGGGCAATTGCCCAACGATTGATGTTGGGAAATTGTATCTATGCTAATTGCGCGGTAAACTCTGCTTGCGAGATGCAGGATTTGCGTGACGTCAGTATGACGCGTTGTTCGCATGTGGCGTTGTAGATACCGCTACAATATAAAAGGTCCACAAGAAACAAATCAAAGAACTTACTTTACTACTATTTTTCTCTCACGTTACCAAATAACAAAACGTGTCAGTTTTTTTTGTTTTGTTGGTATTTATATATATTTTCTTAGAGCGACAAATACACGAAACATTCATAAATTTTACAAAAATAAGAACTCATTTATTCATATTTTCATTAATACGAAGGAACGAAATTTTCTGGCTGTTGGCTGTAACCGGCCTGAAAAAGTGGTCGTGCATGTAATTACCTATTTAGAGCGGCCGTGTAAATTCAGAAGATGAGGTTGTTAAAAACAATCTTGTTCGTTTACTTATTAATTTATTGTCGCTTGGTTACCTTTTTATAAAACTTTTGGAAGTAAGATAGTGATTTAGAAATGTATTATTTTCTTAATTTTTTCATCTTGGTTATCAGCCTATAATGTTCCCAATGCTGGGACACAGGCCTTCACTTCGAATTTTTGGTTCTAGGACATGTCTTCTCTCACGATGTTTTCTTTCACCGTTTTGAGAGCAGTGGTGATGAAATTATTTACAAGAAGTAAAGCCCCTATTGCTCGCATTTTTTCATTTTCATCTTACTGTAACAATTTTATTTAGTGGTGATTTCACGGTTTAATTTAGGTATCATTATTTAATACAAATTCTGCTAGAGTAAGAATTCATTACTACAAAAATGTCATGCAGCTAGAAACTTTCATATTTTTAATTTACGAACTTTACGAAAGGAGTCTGTTTGTCTGCTACGCTTCGACGGATAAACTAACAAAGCGATTTTTATGTAATTTGACTGAGAGGTAGGTACAGTACCCGGCCATGGAGTTTTTTGCCCGTTGTTCTCACTAGAAACCTACTATGCTTTGGAATGAAAATTCAAACTGGCCAAGTGCGTGTTGAATCATGCACAATGAAGGGTTTCGTAGTTGGAATGAATTTAGCCCAAGAACAAACTTAAAACATTGTAGTTGAAAAACATGTTCTCCCATAGGTACAGACCCCAGCAGGTCAAGCTACCCGAAACTGTCAAATTTTCCCGATCAACTTTCGGACCTAATGCTTTAGCGATAAAGTTGGAAATCTATTAAAGAAATTTGACAGATTGTAGTAGCTTGATGTGCTGGCGTCTGTACACTGCAAATGGTAGTTGGTCTACTCACGGAATAGATAAATAAGGATTAGATAATTTATCTATTCCGTGGGTCTACTATTACTCGTTAACTTGCAAAGACACAAAAAAGTTTTATCCCATAAATAATTGCAATTACGAGTATAAACTTACATTAATTGGAGTTGGAGAATTGACCGTGACGTAGGTATATCGATGTATGGGACAACAATTTTTGAACTAGAAAATTAAGTTTAAAAAAATAATTTCATCCAATCTATGGAACTCTTCGTTCCTTTAAAGGACAGACTAGACTTTTCATCAAGGAAAATTAAAAAAGATTACGTCCTTATCTTCTGAAATTTAGCTAGTATTTTATAAAACGCAAAGGAAGTGAACACGTTCCGTGAATATGGTAATGTTGGTACTCATAGCACTTACCAACTCTTGAGACTGTAAGCATGACGTGATAGAGAAGACACCACTTAGCCGCTAAAAGGAGAATGGGTAAGACCGTACCCGTTTTGTAATGTATGTTTATTTTATTTCTTACTACCGGACCTGGCAGACGTCGTCCTGCCCGAAAAAGCTCCGCCACCTACCGGGTCCAATTGTATACAAATCTTATCCTGACAATAACAAACAAAAAGAATCATCCAATTTGATGCAGTCGATCCGAAGTTATGAGCGTATATAAATAAAACTGAATCACCGAAATGTATGTAACATTTCGGTGATTCAGTTTTATTTATATAGATAAATAGATTTCGATTATTGTTTTCATTTATTTAATTCAGGCGACACAGGCCCATAGATAAATACCTTAACCTAAACATTCATATTATTACTATAAAATAGTACTTCACTACCTATTTCTTGTGCTGTTCTGTGGTACCTGTCCGCGGAAGCGACGGAACACTACATCCTGCGGCCAGAAGTCTTCTTCCATGACGACGGGCAGATAACAATTCGGTACACGCACCACAAACGCCTTGAAGTTGACGTTGCGGTGCGACTCCAGTAACTGCACCCTCGTCGAGTACCTCGTTTTCTGGCGAATTTATAACTCTCTCTAATTGTTTGCTGCACTAGTTGACGTCATGACGTCAACGCCGGCTGTCGCTGAATACTAGCGCTGGGGATCTGTCTCGTATAGGGTCTTAGCATTATGCTGAGCGATGTCGGTATTTCCTTTCTTTCTTTTCAGACACAAAGTTAATTGTAGCATTATGAACTATGTTGATTTTTGTGGCCCTCATGGAGTAGTTTATTTAATCCTAAGACAGCATGTCTGAAAGTTAAAAAAGGTCTCAATTATTCAATAAAAAGCGCATTAGGTATTAGAAGCGCAAAATGTTTTCGGTGATTCGTAAATTCACACACATACACATATCTTTTTTCTCCAAGTGAATTCAATTATGCTTTCCTAGGATTAATTAAACTACTCCCTGAGGGCATGTAATACAGTGGTTTTTAATGCTACAGTCAAATATTTTTTTGGGTACGGGGCCCATACAAAATTACCCATTGTCTTTTTATGTAGCCTATCTAATGTTCTGCGGTGACGTCGTTTAAAAAGAGTTTTCAGCGCTACATAGTTTATTTTTTAAGCTAGACATTTACAATGAGATACAATCTAATTAAATGCTGTTTCAGTTTGTGGTCTAAATTGAGTTTGAAATGAACAACAGTATTGTTTTTATGTTGTAACAAACATAATATTAATGTTTCAGTAATCGTATTACCTGCCCTGGTGAACAACGATAACAAATGCAATGACTTTTATTCATTTTAGCTTTCGATTTTGAGGTTTTGGTTACCTGTTCACTTACTAACTTGATGAACGGATTCGTTTTTTAAAGGGTAAGCAAAGTATAATATTTTTTTAGGTATTGCAGATGAACCACATAAGTTATTTCCATTAAACAAGTACGACCTATGTACTTGTTTAATGGAAATAACTAAAATAAGGCAGAGAAAGAGAGTTAACTTTGAAAATATTATTATTTGTAAAAATTTAGCCGGTTGGTAGACTCAGTAGCCAGAAAACTGAACGAACGAATTTATTTATTTATTTATAAGTAATTACAACGGCTTGCGCCAATGACAGTAATTAACAGGTAAAACTAAACATAACAACATAAATCAAAAACAAATAACAAGTCAGAGATCAAATATACTTAACAATAACTTTAAGAAGAGAAAATGAAATAAAATCGAATAAAGTGATAACAACATACCTACAACTTATTTACCTAACAAACATAGCTTTCACAGAACATGAGACAATTTGAGTGTGTCATTAAAGATGTCACATTCCGGGACTATCTCCATTAAGGAGTTTTTGAATTAGTTTGAGAATGAGTACATTGATCAGAGGGGTAATTCTCGTAATTTTAAGAACGTTCACAGTCTGATCTCAGTCTCAATCTGTCAAAAATACGTCAAATTTCCCTACATTTTGACAAGTTTTTGACATTTGCTTGTCGCCGAGATGAGACTGCGACTAGATTTTGAACGGTTTAAATTACGAGAGTTGGCTTTCAGTTTTGAAAGATTGCGAAGACATCTCCCGCCATACCTACTTCACTTCAGTCCTCTCAGAACTCTGGTGACGGAGATACTTAAGTGCGTTCGTTTTTTTCGCACAGTCAAAATATAAATGGCATTGTTAAACATATGTACAGTCAACAGCAAAAGTAGATGATCAAAATCAGAAATTCAATACTAATGAACGGAGTTCGCAGCTTTATGGCAGCTGTACTAGTAGTAAATGTTTGGTGTAATTTACAATCACATACTTTTGAATCACTTCGACGCCACACAGTTCTGACGCGAACTCCGTTCATTAGTATTGAATTTCTGATTTTGATCATCTACTTTTGCTGTTGACTGTACTAAAAATTCAAAATAAATTAATGCGACTACCAACTCCGGTCTCCCTTACGGATTTTTCTTTTACTTTACCTTACACGTAAATAACGTGTAAGGTTAGTAGCAAAAGAAAAATCTCACTTCCATTACAAGCTGTAACCAGTATAATCGGTGAGCACCGCGATAGGATGAGCCCGTCATGAGCACCGGGTATTATCTACGGGCGCAGGTAAAGCAGGCAGTAACGTGACCAGAATAGCACTCGCCGTCATTTGATTGTGATCTTTGGTTCCGTCTCTAAGGGACATAAGCTTGAGAATATTTTAAATTGGTCTTTTCTCTAATAATAAAGTTGAAGAGTTTGTTTGTTTGAACGCGCAAATCTCTGCATCTACCAGCCGGATTTGAAAAAATATATATTACATTTTGATAGCCCAATTCTTGGCTATAGGCCTCGATCAATAATAGTACTAGATTCCCGATAAGCGCTTCAAAAACGGCCCGAAAAATAAGACCACAAATACTTTTGTGGTCTTATTTCAAATTAGTATACGTTGTTAACCTTATTACTTAGACTTTAAGTTTCATTTTAGAATAAATGACTGAAAATTTAAAAATAGAATTATTTTATTTTCAAGCGACATTTTAAATATATTTTGCAATGGTAATTAAACTTCATAATAAACTGAAGATAGTATAGGTATTATTAAACTTTTTTCTAAGATATGTAGATGTTTATGTGTGTGCCAATATACCTAATAATAATAAAGCCTCGACCAACACCCGAGGAGGTTCTCGTTGGGCAGCTGGATCAAGGGCTCTTGATTCAGAAAGCGGTACTTCTGGACACGGCTTGCATTGTTAGAAGGTTCCTCTCTCTGGAGCCCTGCACCGGTAGTTTGAACCCTGTTCCCGATACCTGTGGGCTACTATTTTTTATTTATAATTTTAAATGTTTTTATATTTTATATAATAATAATTTTAATAATTATTTATATGTTTACATATAAAAATTTATTTATATGTTATTTATTTATATGTTTACATTGAAATAAAGGAGAATAATAATAAATTTATTTATTTCAGGTAAATAACACCCATTCATAGTACACGTATAAACTCACATCAAATTAAATCAGATAGATAGATTATGCTAGATGAATTGGGCCAGTCGCGGCATACGTGTTGTTTTTTAGGTCCTCAAAGTGCAAGTGGATACCTACTTTGGACACTTCAAGATAGGTATGGGACATGGTTTGGTCATGAGCACCGCATTCGCGCTGAGTGTCGGTTGGGTCAATATTCCCGCATTTCGCTAGATTGTGCTTACAGCGGTCTACCCCAAGTAGGCCGCTGTAAGCACAATCTAGCGAAATTCGCAGATCGAAACTGTCCCTTTTAGCTGCTACTTACCTTTTCTCCGATTAGAGGGAAGTTTTCTCCGGGCCAGCCAATTTGTCCCGTAAGCAGATTAAGTTCTGTCCACAAGCAATTGCGGTAAGTAAACCAATAGAATTAAAAACGGTGACGCTGGGTTATCTGCTTGAAAACGTAAAATTACACTTTGATTATCTGTAGAAAGTAGATGTTTTTTCATAGATCAGCAGTCGTGCTAACAAGAGCTAGATTAATTGGCCCGATGCAGTCCAGCCAAACATGAACCAACCCAATACGTACCGTATTGGGTCTGGGTCAATACGTACCGTATTGGGATTTCGAAATTACAAAACAAAAGAGTTTTTCAGAAGGCCAATTCCCGTAATTGAAAACGTTCAAAATCTAGTCGTAATCTCATTCTAGCGACAATCAATGGTGAAGTTCAAAAACTTGTCAAAAATGTAGGAAAATTAAAGGCATCTTTGACAGATTGAGACTGAGATTAGACTGTGAACGTTCTTAAAATTACGAGAATTACCCCTCTGCTCTATTAACTGTTTTAGAAATGGAACGAAAAAAGAAAACAAACACAAAGCCAGCCAGTGATTTTTTTAAAATTCAGAACAAAAGGCAGTCTGAACTTTTTAGAAAACAAAGAAAACTCGAATCGTTTTTTGAATTTAAATCAGGCTGTATAATAGTGGCACCCTTCTATTGTATTACGTATTCATAAAGTGAGGATTGTTTGATTTAACTATCGTAGTAGGTAACGTAATTACTGGTCTTCACTTTGAACTGACATTATAAGTGTTAATTTCTCCTGAATAAATTATAAATGGTCGCCGATCAAGAAATTAAGTTATTATTTTATTAGATAATTAATCAGAGCGTAGTTGGTTCCTTGAAATTATTAAATTATGTCTTCTTCTTCCAAACCTCTAGTTTATTTGGTTTGGTGTTTGGTTGTAGGGCTGATTTTTCTATCGCCAGGTAATTTTATCCGAGGAATAATTCTGAATTTTTGACAGTTCGTCCATACAAAATCTGTCACGTCAATTTTATTCCATGAATAAAAATTATTTGTCGATTGAAAAATCTGCTCTTATTTTGATTTGATTATTCGTCATCGTGGTAGGTACCCCATCCCAGTCCCACAGTCCATGCAACGTTTCTTTGGTTTTCCCTACTCTTCTAGCCATCCACATTCATAATCAAAACTTTCTTCACGACATTAACTTAGGGTCTTACTTATTAGAGAGAAAAAGCCAGTTTATTCTTGACTGTCTCTAGTTTCTATTTGTTTTTCAAAAGAACTGGCTTTTTTACTTTAAAAAAGAACACTTAAGAAAGAAACACTTAAGAATAAACGCGTATTTGGTGTCTTTTGTACACATTGTGTTTGTTTTTAATTTAATTAATTTGTTGTTTAACATGCACTTAAACGTAGAGATGTTGCTCTATGTTTAAGTGTAAGTTAGGAGTCAGATACCCTTTTAAGCGACTCTAAATAATTTTGCGCGCATTTTCTGTAGATTTTCTTAAATCTTTTTGTTTTATCTTAACGCTCGATAGCTTGAAATAAAAGTAATTTTTGTTACATAGAATTTGTCCATAAGGTAGGTAGGTACATTTTTACAAAAATCAATCAATATTTCTAGCGTTCTTCCAAATATGTTGGGGTCGGCTTCTAGTCTAATCGGATGTATCTGGATGCCAGTATTTAATATGGAGCGACTGCCTATCTCATCTTCTTAACCCAGTTAGATACTTACCCCTTGGTAAGACTGGTTGTCAGAATTTTGACTACCCGTAACGACTGCCAAATATCTACTTGCGAATGGCAGCCGGACCCAAAGGCTTAACATGCTTACCAAGGTTGGGCATGCTCTCGTTAAGCAATGGATGGTCTGGTCACCCATCTACGAATCGACCACGGCTAGTGTATCTTAACTTTCGATCGACCTTGCGGCTGTTATTATTTAGGCACGAGACTATAATGTATCTACATTTTTACAGGAATACGAGTAGTAAGTATTTGTGGACACTATAAATATACTACTTCGCTTTGTTTGAAACTTTCATTTTGTATCAATTAACACTATACCTAATGCCCATAACACATGATTCACTTTTGGGGCTCTGCAATGGTGTGGTGTGAATGCTCTAATGATTTTCCTTTTAAGAATAATATTATTACTTACAGTTCTATTTAGCAACGTAGTGTGAACTTTATTTACTTCCTGACTAGTAAAAAAATATTTTTGGAACGAGGTTTTTTAACGGAGCTTGCAGTAGGAGTAAACTCGGAGAAATCATCACGTAACGAAAAAGCGTTATGCCCCCTCCACATACGACTTTTTATTACATATAATAGAGAGAGAGAGTTAGTTTTTATGGTTTTCGAGGTTGCTGAAGCCGATAGTAAGGTACAGACGCCAGCAGGTCAAGCTACCCGAAACTGTCAAATTTTCCCAATCAACCTTGAACCTTAATGCTTCGGCGATAAAGTTGAAAATCTCTTAAAGTTATAGTAGTTGATGTGCTGGCGTCTGTACAAATGAATCTATAATCAACAAATGAACCCAAGATGGCGGCTGCGAATATTTTCAAACTTTAGCAGCCGCCATCTTGGATTTTCATTTTGAACTTCGTTCCTGCCGGGAGTCCCCCGACACGTTTTATTAACTTGTTGTAGACTTTGTTTCCAATGAGCATTACCTTTTTATACACAGAATGGTAAATTGGTAGGTACGATCAGCAACAAAAGTCGGTTAACACTTTAGTTGTTTAAATCTTAATTATTGAGCAAAATATTCTTAAAAAACATATAGTAGGTAATAGAATATTTAAGAATAATTAACTCTTTGCTATTACATGAAATAGAGAAAACCAATGTATCGCATCATTTTGTATCAATTTAGATGATTTATAAAAGTAACAGTGTTAATTGACTTTTGTTGCTGACTGTACCATTTATCGTTAAGTATGATTTTGCCTAACCATAGTTATTTTCTACAGATCAAACTATTGCGAAATATGATTTTTTTGGCTCATGGAAACAGGATCACCCCGAGCAACATTATGCGGTGGATTCGGGTAATTACGAAAGGATTTTTGAAGAGTTGGCGGCATGTTTATATTTTAACTAACACTCAGAATTGGTGGTGCTAATGGTGCTAATTTATCACTTTGTTTACTTGAATATACAGTCTAAAGCTCTATTTCAAAAACTTTTACAAATATCCTTGATATTTATAGATACAAGTGTTTAAAAATCCTAATTGTTTTTACTTTGTAAGTACCAGAACAATTCCGAAGTATGTTCGGGTAATTCTGAATGACAGTTTAAAGCGGGTTTTATTTAGTTTGTGCATAGAAAACATATTTCTTTTTCGTTCAGATTTACCCTCAAAAAGAAATCTCGATCTTGACCTTTCAGTAGCCTAAACATAAATATGCGATATTTGTATTTCGGAATTACCTTACAAGTCGTCTACGGTAGCCAAACTTTTAGTAAGTAGGTATACCATTTGTATAAGTATAAAGAAGTATGAAATAAAAGTAAAAATTAAAAATAATAAAGTTTAATCAAAATTGCCAAACCCCCACTTTTCCATAGTTTTAATTGCGTCGGCTAACCGATTTTCTACTTTCCACGGAATAGCTAAAGGTCTACCTACATCATCCGTACTATAAGTTGCTTTAATCTTATCATAAAGAATTGTTGGGGATATTCCGTACTTATGCGCTGCAGCGTACATTGACAATCCATTATTAACTTCTCGAACTGCATTAGTTATATCTTCTTGTGTGTACCGGGGTGTTTTCTTTTTTATGTATTTATTAGGCATGATCCTGAAGCAATTAAAAAAGTAATTAAGACTTGCAAGTATTTAACCTACCTATAAATTGTGAACCTCCTCCTTTTTTTCGTCGGTTAAAAAAAACAATTGAAAAAGAAATTGCCTATCACATCAAACAAATCCTTTCATTTAACAAGTAGACAGTTTAAAATACGTTAGTGCACATTGAAAAATTGTAACTGAAAAATCAATTAAAAACAAAAAATTAAACTATTCTTGAAAAAGTAACTTAAAGATTGAGAACCACTGACCATTTCTTTGTAATGTACAATTTTATGTATAAACTAGCTTCTGCCCGCGGCTTCGCCCGCGTGGATGTCGGAAATTATCCCACGGGAACGTGCTAACAGGATAAAATGTATGTGCTTCCCCAGAATGCCATCTATCTCGCGGGTCCTTTGTGGCTAATTACAATAGAAAACCAATTGTGTCTCATTAGTGGTGATTAAGAGGGTACCTATATGATATCTTTACCTAAGTACCTACCTACCTAATTTAAGAAAAATAAACTCAATAACAGAAAATTAAATACCTACCTACCTAATTAAACCTATTTCTGATGATAACTAATCTAAACTCAATAAATAAGCAAAATCCCTAAAAACTAATATCTATACGAATGACTAAACCTACCTAACAGTATTATAAAATAACCTACGGTCACTACGTACACTATCAAATATACTACCTATACTTTAAAATTAAAATCTATACCTACGACTTATATAAAAATAAACCTAAATAACTCTTAAAACTAAAAGGAATAAAAATGAACTCCACTGCGGGTGACCCAACCTACGACAAACTTAGTATTTGCGGTTGGTACAGTACAGACAGTGGTAATCGGGTATAGGGATCGAACCGCAAAATTAAGTTTGTTTTTTATTGTATATACTTTTCCGGGATAAAAAGTACCCAGTGTGGTGCCCAGGATAATAATGAATAATTATACCAAGTTTCATCGTAATCGAACCGGTAGTTTTGGCGTGATGCCTGAACAAACAGACAGACAGACAAAAATTTTTTTAATCACATTTTTGGGTTCGGTGTCGGTCTAGTAACACCCCCCGCCATTTATTTTTTTGATATCTTCAATGTACAGAATTTTCACTTCTACAGATTTATTATAAGTATAGATTAATATATTTTAAAGTATAATAAATTTATCTTTGACAGTCGTTACGAGTAGTCAGAAGCCCGAAAGTCTGACAACCAGTCTTACCAAGGGGTATCGTATTACCCAGTAACTGGGTTGTGGAGGTCAGATAGGCAGTCGCTCCATGTTAAATACTGGTATTCAGCTGCATCCGGTTAGACTGGAAGCCGACCCCAACATAGTTGGGAAAGGCTAGGCAGATGATGATGTATAATTTTATAATTAGTATTTTATTCTCAAGGAGCGACACGCGCTTTATTTGTGGTAACCAAGTGCACAAATACGTTGTCCATGTGAATAAAAATATTGTTGCTTTAGTCGGTAGGAGTCCAACAGTCACACAGACATTCTCCCTTGACAAAAGTACACGTACCACGGTAATGTTCCCGTACTGTGAACATTGTAGGTTCGCGTAATGTAGCGCCATCTGTCGCTTTCATTGTGAATTATTTAGCTACAAGGAAAACTAAGCACTAACTACAGTTAGTTCTGGTTCTGCTCCGAAGTTACCGGTTCAACCAAGTTCTCCTAGTACAAACGATAGTTATTGGTTTAGTTTTTGCTTCTGGATTAGTAAGAGATAATAATAATAAATTTATTGAACCAATGTTACAATTATTACCTTATAATAATAATAATAATTTATTTATTTCAGACCAGGTCCTTAAGCAACACACATTACAATTTTATACTAAAAACAAAAAACACAAAAAACATACATACATCGTGAAAACACAAACCTACACAAAACTACACCAAAACAACTTACTTTAAATATTGGAATGACGCACGATGAGTGGTCATCCATTGCCACATCATTGGACTGTCTGTCCTGTCGGCTACTATAGCCACCAAGCTGTTGGAGCTGTCGCGCACTCGCCGCATCAGGGATGCTATCCGTGTCCGCATCAGTGCGTAAAAATCTGGCACGCCATTATCCGCGAACATCCCCGATGCACTACAAAAGCGCGGCAGCCCCAACATAACTCTGAAGGCGTTATTGTATTGGACTCGCAGAGCATTGTACGAGCTTTTTGTATAGCTGACCCATAGGGCACACGTGTACATGGATTGGCAATACGCTCTAAAGAGTGTAATTTTCACCTCCCTAGTACAACGTGCAAACCTACGAGCCAGCATGTTACATCGAACTGCCAATGCTCTGCGTTCCCTCTCCACGTCCACATCGTCGGACAGACTATCGGTGACCCAATGCCCCAGGTACTTGAACTTCGTGACCCTGGAAAGCTGAGCGCCCCCCAAGGTGACTGGTGGGACAGTATCATAACATTTGTTACCCGCTTTGAATACCAGTAGCTCGCTCTTGGTCGCGTTGTACCTGAGGCCGTGAGCCACCGCATAGTCCTCACAGATGCGAAGAAGGCTCCTAAGTGCGCTGACCGATGGGCTCAGCAATACCATATCATCCGCGTAGCTGATGTTATTGACGCAGTGCCCGTTAATGGAGCACCCGATATTGGTATTGCTGAGCTCACAGATCAGCTCGTTTACATACAGCCGGTCGATTCTGTAAAAATCTCACCGTGAAAACTCAAGTGAAGTGAGCTTGATGTGAGTTGTCAGTAGTGTCAATCCCTAGCATTATTTGGAATGACAGCTCACTCCACGCTCACTTCACCTAAGTTTTCACGGTGAGATGGTTACAGAATCGCACTGCTGGTTGAATAGCTTGGGTGAGCTGATTCCCCCCTGCCTCACACCGCACTCCAACCCGTCACTAACCCCCGCATTAACTTGGTCTGTAACTGTTAGCAATCATCATTTTGATCTTTACGGCGGTTCCCAAACTAGGCGGGCGGCGCCTGTATCTTGGTGTTAATTAAAGTAATTCTTTTGTGTACATCATCATCCTTTTTTTATTTTTGTTGTGTATTTACTTATGTATTTTTTATAGGTTAAGTATATCCCCGCAAATTATTTTGTTCAGTTTCGTTATGTTCGTCTTCGCCATAGGTGACATAGATAAATTATTTACATATAAAATATATGTAAATAATTAAACTTAAACAGTAATTAAACGGTGGATGATGAGATTGTTCGCAACGGAGCCTACAGAAATAACTTTGGCAAACCCTGTGGCTTAGTGACACGTTGCACGATTGAAAACATAGATGTCGTTGTCGTTGTCGTTCGTTTATTGCAGCTGGAATTGTACATTGCAAAAACTTGTTTCTCTTGCTTACTAGCGCACAAAATATACCTACTCAACGCAAAACTAGTTTATAATATTAGTATCACAATAGGTGTTTTAGTCCAAAAGAAATGTTACAATATAAAGTCTTTGAACTTCCCCCTTGCTGTTAAAATGTGCGCGCGCATTTTGTTTACATTGCAGCGCTGAAGCGGTTTTCTTTTATCAGCGATATACGGAAGTAATGTTTGTTTTCTAAACCGAAGATTGCAAAGTGGTCGCTTTCGGTCAAACTTTTGTATCTTATTTTTGTAGCTACTTCTAAAAATGTAGTCATCTCGTTCAATTAACTGAAATTGCCAGAAATAGTGATAAGTAGGTACCTACTTATGTAGATACTGAAAATGGAAGGTGAACGTAGGTAGTCCTTTGATGTCATCGATTTCAACACCATAGAATTATTTTATTAGGTAGATATTATTTTGGTAAACAAATTTTGTTTTTTGGCTCTTGGCTAGTTTAAGCTAAATTACCGGGCCCATATTATTATTATTAGTTTTAAGATGTATCATAGGTATATTTTTTATTAAGGTCCACATTTAGATATTAAAGTTAATCTCAAAAATCATGACATGGTCGCGTTCAGTGATCTATATAGAAGTAGTACCTATAGAGTTCATTGGTGTTTTGCTCTATGCTAAAGCGCTAGATTGGCTGGATTCCAACGCGCACTAATATCAGACGATCTCGAAAACATAACCTCACGCCATCGCCGCCTGACACTGCTGACAGTTACCTCAATGCGAGCCGCGGCAGTGAACGGCTTGACATTAATATATTCACTCATGACCCGAACGCACGGAATATTCATTTCCCAGGTGTTTCAAATACAAACAAACGCTAAATGAGTTGTGACATTCATTTAATTCCATTTTTTCATTTATTAAACCTCGTTACCGCGAAGTATTATTTATTTAGACTATCCAAGGTTATGTGATGTAAAAACTATATAAGAAGAGTTTGTTATACAATTATGTATGATGCGTTGAACGTTTTTCGTTGCTGAAAAAACTCAGTGCAAGTCAAGGAAAGTTTGATTTAGCTGCAATTGCCAGAACAAAATTGTAAGTAATTTTCAATTGTAGTTTTCATTGAATTATTTATCAATTACATTGAAATGCCGGTTAAGGTGTTGCTAATGACTACAATTGCGTCCAGTGTACTTTATTACAGTCCTAGTATTTTTTTAATGCATGAAATTAAAGCATTACAAAGTCCATGCGTGAAGTTTTAAATTGGTGTTTACATACTTAGTCGCTGGCACACAATAACAGCGGGAAAATTTGAATGAAATCGAGTGTAATTTCCTTGGAATGTTACATTTTCATTGAAAAGGAGGAAAAAAAAAATTCAACGAGTAGGCATAATATAGCTTAGGGCAAATTTTTCAATCGACATATAATTTTTGTTCGTCGAATAAAATTGACTTCTGATAGATTTTGTATGGAAGAACTGTCAAAAATTCAAAATTATTTCTCGAATCTAAAAAAAAGGCGTTGGAAAAATCAGCCCCTGAATATAATACTGAAGAAATAATTGCAGATTTTTTTTAAATTACTGTCACTAGATAATTCACATACAGCCAAAGATGCATTTTATGATAGACGAACTCTAATTGTTTTTTTTTTTTTGCACTGTCCTTGTATTTATGTAGTATGCTAGGGTGTCCTCTATTATTTATGTTAGTATTGGAAATATTTTTGTATACCTACCATATAATAATAATAATAATAGCCACCCAAACCCATAGCCCAAATTTGTATTTTTCCATATCCTGTAATAGTTGTACACTAACCGGGGGTTGTCCTTGGGTGCACTTGCAGTGCATACAGGGATAATCGTCGGATGGTGCCACATTACAATAAAATTTCCTAAGGGGCCTCTGCGAGTGGAGGTCTGCCCTGCTGTGGAGGTCTGCCCTGCTGTGGAGGTCTGCCCTGCTTGGGCAGAGCACCGCCGTGTCCTCGTAGAGGCGATTGGCAGCGGCGGCGACCTCTCGCGTCCGGCCCTGGTTCAAGCCATGGTCCGGGGTGAGAGGGAGTGGGAGGCAGTCACCTCCTTCTGCGAAGCAGTCATGCTAGCGAAGGAGGTGGCGGGGTGGGCGAGGGAACGCACTTTGCGCACCTCACGCCTCAGCCGCCGCGGGAGACGCTCCGGGCGTCGGGAGCCGCGTGACGACTCCCGGCCACCGTAGGCGCGGGCCTGCGGGCGGAGAGTAATGGGTAGCTCTCCGTCCGATCAGGACTAGGCCCGTGCCGGACGGCGTGTACGTGTTCCACGCGCGCCTCAAAGAGATGTCAGCAAAAGAGACGGGGCCCCATAGGGCCGAAGCCTGCCAGGGTAGCGGGACCATCCGAAAGGGTTTACCGCTGCCCTGGAACATAAAGGGCTAAGGAAGGAACACGGGTGGGTTTTAGTCAGTAAAAGTCTGACACTCCCTTCTGTTCCACCCAGAGCGGGAGGAGTCATTTGATGATTTCCCATCCTCAAAAAAAAAAAAGGGGCCTCTGCGAGTTGGCTTCGGCCCCTCGTACGCCTTCCAAAGGACCGGGACCCCATGGTCCCGAGATATGTTAAAATATAATAATAATAATTTATAACTAGTTCTTGCCCGCAGCAAGAGCCCGCAGCAACGTGAGAGAACCACGTGGTTATCGTAAAATATCCTACGGGAACATGACCACTACCGGGATTGAAAACACCCTATTTATTAATCCAGGTTATAAACTATCTGTGTGTCAAAACCCGTTCAGTCGTTCTTAAAAAAAAAAATCCGGAAAATACATCTAGACAAAAATTCTAAAAACTAGTATATTCGGCATTAGATTCGTTCCCAAACCTCGTAGCAATTGCTTTTTTTCAAAAATATTCAATGTACGGACGCCAGCAGGTCAACCTACCCGAAACTGTCAGATTTTCCCAATCAACATTGAACCTAATGCTTTAGCAATAAAGTCGAAAATCTATTAAAGAAATCTGACAGATTGTAGTAGCTTGATGTGCTGGCGTCTGTACAGCCCAGCACATCAATCTACAACAATCTGTCAAATTTCTTTAATTGATTTTCAACTTTATCGGTAAAGCAGTAGGTTCAAGGTTGATTGGGAAAATTTGACAGTTTTGGGTAGCTTGATGTGCTGTCTGTACGGTTTTGACTTCGCTACTATATTTTTATATGTAGAAGATACTATATAAATATCAAGTCAACTTTTATTCGGATATATTACTTTTTAAACTTGTACATGAACCTCACTTATCGCATTATCTGTAGCAGCTTAATAAAGAGAGCTTTGTTATTGAACAAAGCCTGTCTTTATTAAGCGATCTCTCTTTATTAAGGTGATTGATTTGATTTATCATTATCCATCAGCATAACGACCACCTCACTATTTATATTATAGCGACTATCTTTATGCCAGATTGTGTATAACCTGCAGAAACTAAGGAATTGTGTAGGTCAGTATTGACGTCAGAATAAAAGAGCCTTTAATGGGTTCAATTAAAGAGAAGTAAATTGGAAGAACGAAAGAAATGAAATTGTTTATTCTGTAAATATGATATCGGAATTTCTTTTACACGTCATATAAAAAAAAAATAAGCTAGATGGAGCCAACATTTCCTATCTGACTTGGTAGTCAGATAGGAAATGTTGGCTCCATCTAGCTTTATTTTTTTTCTGTAAATTGTTTATTCTGTAAATATGATATTGGAATCTCTTTTACACGTCATAATTTCCTATCTGACTTAGGTAGTCACATAGGAAATGTTGGCTCCAACTAGCATCTGAGAAGAAATGGTGAAACAAACTCAGGGGTCAAAGTCCCTTTTAAAGTCCAGACATAATCTTGGTCAGATCATGTAGATTTGTATCTAAAATTATATATTGAGGGAAAAACCACACATATTTTAGTGGACCCTGTTCAGTCAGTTCAAGCATTTGTCAGTAATAGTGAAGCTCAATTCAGAACATAAGGAGCTCAACGAATAGAATAAAAAAGTCTTGCAAAATAAGGACAGCGATGGGTCACGAGAATAAATAATGGCATATTGGAATAAACTGTGTGAATCCAAGGCTTTTGCAGGTAAAATGGGTGGAAAAATAATGTGCCTTACTGTTAGGTGGTCTAAGATTCGATGATTGATATAGATTTATACCTATATATAATTTTTATTGTAATCGGAAAAGAAAGATTGACACCAAAAATCAAAAGATTGCTGAGTAAAAATTACGTAAATACTTTCGATTTCGCCGTCTCTGCAATAAATGACGTACAGTCACGAGCACCAATATGTCAACACTTTGCAACTTTCAATTGCGATTTTTTCGTGAGATAACGAATGCAGCCTTGAAATATGACACATTACATAAACCCATGAGTTTGAAAATGCTATGTTCGTAACAACATAAAATTTCATTCAAAAATAAAGGAGTAAATCGCTTTTGAATAAAGTCGAGTGTATGTAATGTATGCTCGTGACTGTACTTATATGAAATCAATATTTTCAGTCATCGTCATCATAGCCTTTTCATCAGTCTCACCGGATGCAGTTGAATACTCGTACCAGTATTTTACACGGAGCGACTATCTGACCTCCACAACCCAGTTACTGGGTAAGACGATACCCCTTGGTGAAACTGGTTTTCAGACTGTCGGGCTTCTGACGACCCGTAAGACTATCAAAGATCCACGAATGTCAGCCAGGACCAACGACTTAACGTGCTTTCCGAGTCGCAGATTTTTATGTATGAACAGTAATATTGTTTCCGTAGTTACAGTTCTTGCAAAGATCTAAGTTTGTACAGGGATCTTCGAATATACTTCCGGTAGATTCTTTATCTATTTAGTTACATGGAAATCTGGTATTTTTTCAATTCTGAGTAAATATCATTGCGTGTTTGAGAATTAGAGTTATCTTTGTCAAACAAAAAAATACGCGCAGTTTAGTCTCGGAACTGCTTAGGTATTAAAACAGCAAAACGTTATAGTAAGTATAGGAAAAGAACTAAAGTATACAAGCACGAAATGGTATGAGGTCTTCTATACTCTCAGAACGCTCACAGATGGCAAACAATCGGTGGCCGATTTTTTGTAGGAGCTAAATGTAACAATAGAGGTTAAATGTATCAACGCACATGTCCTACAAAACTGTAGGTTATTCAAAAATATCTGACCGATTGTAGGACATGCAAAAATTATACTACATATTATGTGCGCGTAATCTTGGCCTGGTAATAAATAGACATGTTCTAAAAGATTTTATTATTCACTAAGCTATTTTAAGGATAAGCTCAAAGCATTTCTGTTGGATAAAAACTTGTACTCAATGGACGAATTGTAATTTAATATTAATATTCAAATTTTCTGTAGAAAACGAAAATTGCTATTGATATTATTGATTTTTATAAACATGTTTTTTTTTTAATTTTAATTTTGAATTATTATTGTGCATGTTCAGTTTTAGAATTTATATAAAATTAAATTATTTATGATGTATGTAATGTAAACTAATGTATCGAACACAATGTAAATTGTTCCTGATAGATAAATAAATAAATAATAAATAAATATGTCATATCTTAAATATTCTTTCCTCGATCTTTTCACGAGTTCAAAGACAGTTAAATCATTTCAATTTCGTAAACGGCAAGCGTTATAGTTTCGATGTATTTTTGTTCCATAGTCGAAATATACTGGTTTATTCTTTCCTGATTCATCCAATCTAAGGCAGGTACAGACGCCAGCACATCAAGCTACTACAATCTGTCAGATTTCTTTAATAGATTTTCGACTTTATTGCCAAAGCGTTAGGTTCAAGGTTGATTGGGAAAATCTGACAGTTTCGGGTAGGTTGACCTGCTGGCGTCCGTACCTACATCATTTCAATGTATTTTTGGTTTGATTGTCGCGAAATCCTGACCTGAGCTGAAACCTGCCGTTGAGAAAGTGTGATGATCTTTTTATCTTCATTCTTAGTTTACAAAGAAAACAATAACAAAATACATAGCAAAATTCACTAGAAGAGCGATCTGTATAATTTTGTGCAAGTGTGTATCAAAGTGTAAATGCAGTAGTAGTAAAAAATCCGTATCACGATCAAGTCACATGGACAGACGTAGGTACTGATGAAGACTCAATCAATTATAATTGATTACTACAGCAATAGTCTTGTTTCAATTACTGGGTACCAGTATATTGCTGACCGCTTCGAACAACGCTTTCATTTATTTATGTCATCGTTTGTTTGTTTTATTGATTTGCTGGCATCGTTACTAGGTCTATCAGAGAATTAGGTTACGTAATGTGCAATATGATTATTACTACCAGTGAAATTACCTAATTGACAAGAATTTTGTATGAAAGGGATGTTCCAGCAATATGTATCACGTAAACGATACTGACCGTCAACTTTATTATTCCACTTAAGATAAAATTCAACTTCAATCTACGACCTTCGAAGGACATAAATATGGCCAATGGCTAGCTAGACGTGATCTATTACAGGTACAGTCAACAGCAAAAGTAGATGATCAAAATCAGAAATTCAATACTAATGAACGGAGTTCGCGTTAGAACTGTGTGGCGTCGAAGTGATTCAAAAGTATGTGATTGTAAATTATACCAAATATTTACTACTAGTACAGCTGCCATATAGCTGCGAACTCCGTTCATTAGAATTGTATTTCTGATTTTGATCATCTACTTTTGCTGTTGACTGTACTACGAGTTCATCCAATAGACCACCTAGCACTTAGGGACTAACCACACTTATTCAGCTCTGTTCAGCTTTTTTCCATAGAAAATATCGATTTTCTATGGAATGCGTACGCATCCGTTCAGCTTTACGACCGCGTACGCATTCCATACAAAATAGTTGTTTTCTATGGACAAAAGCTGAACAGAGCTGAATAAGTGTGGTTAGTCCCTTATTCATAAAACATATTTTGTGCTACCGTTGATTGAGAGTGTTTTCATTTTTATCTCATTGACGTAGAGTCTAGTCTCATTATCATTATTCAAGATTTATCTCTCACCTTACATACATCCATTGTATGTATGTATACATATGAATCAGCTATTATATTATTTACATTGCATCTGTTAGTTCGTGATATTCACGACGCCAATAGGTCAATAGGTGGCGGTGCCGACGACGTCAAGTTTTTAAAGATTCAAGTCTTCTGAACAATCAATACATTCTATACATTTGTTACGAATTAACTTGTGAATTGATATTGTTTATACTACCTATATTCGTAATGTTCCAATTTTCTTCGCTTTGTTACAATGATGTTTTCCATGGCTTATCTTTCAGTGCATGCTTTACTAGTTTCCGTATAATTACTTCATACTTGAAACCTACCTCAATATATTTTATAATATACTCTAATTAACTCGGTTTTACTTCATTTTAGCCGAATTAAATTTATTTATCTACTGCTTCCTTATGATCCGAGACTTTTATCATAGCAATTCATTCATTTGCACCGAAATTTTCCAAACTCCTTAGCAACTTGATCCTTTTAAAGTGTTCCATTATCAACTCCCATCGAGATAAAGGTCTTATTATACGATAACAGTTATCTTATGGTATCGGTAAGAACCATAATACATATATTCATTATACATTATGTAGGTAAAACCAATATTACCTATATAAAGCCCAAATAGTCAACAGATATGTACTGTATGTATGTATATTTTTGTCGTTACGTTCCTAGCTCATTTTTTGTGGTGATTTATTTATTTATTTTGGTTTCTTTTGTTAACACCTCGATATTAGGCTGGAAGTGAGTGGTATTTCTTTTCACAATGTTATACAAAGGCGTTAGTTATTGTTTTTGCATCAGATTCTCAGATTCATTGCTTGAGAAAACTGAAGTGAGAACAAACAGCAATATTTCACTTATAATACTTACTTTTTATGTACAACGGTATATTATCATTGTTTCAGACAAAAATGGTGGCATCAGTCTTTGGAGCATGGGATTACGCCATCATGGCGGCCACAATGGTCGCTTCCATAGCTATCGGCTTATATTTCCGCTTCAGCGGCGGAAAGCAGGCTACAAATGAGGTACATCTTTACTGAAATTGGGATCATGTCATTTGCCCCCTTCCGATTTGACCCCATCGGTCCTTTCCCCTTTCTGTCGGTTGGTTTGCCTAATTATGAGCTTTTTGAAGGTTAAACCCAAAAAAAGTCGATCAAGGTTTGCCTGTTAAATTCTAAATTCTCCCCGTTCTATTAAAAAGGTCTCAGGGATTTTGTATCGGGGTTTGAGAAAAGATAACCAATTTTATTTCCTCCAGGAATACCTGCTAGCCGACCGCAACATGTCAATATTCCCCGTAGCAGTATCATTGATGGCATCCTTCATGTCGGCCATCACTCTCCTGGGGGTATCAGCAGAGAACTACTACTACGGCATGCAGTTCGTCGTCATCAACATATCATACGGCGTGGCGACGCCTATCGCCAGCAAATTGTACTTACCAGTCTTCTTCGGACTGCAAAAAACCAGTACTTATGAGTACCTAGAGATGAGATTTGGCCCGCAGATCAGAATGCTGGCGTCTTTGACCTACACTTTACAAATGGTGCTCTACAATGGTATAGTTTTATACGCTCCTGCAATTGTACTAGAGGCTGTGACAGGGTTAGATAGACTGATTTCTATATTAGTGGTAGGGTTAGTTTGTACGTTTTATTCTACTTTGGGAGGGATGAAAGCGGTGCTGTTCACTGATCTCCTGCAGTCAGCCCTGATGTTTGGAGCCGTGTTCAGTGTTGTAGTGTTCGCCTCGCAACAAGTTGGAGGCTTTACGCAAATATTTGTGATTGCGAGGGAAGGTGGACGACTTGATTTTTCGAAGTAAGTATAACGAAATAAACCCTTTGTTTTTAAATAAATAAGGTCGTTATTTGACTGTGTGCTCTTTAGTTTCAGTCCGGATCCTACGGAAAGGCACACGTGGTTCTCGCTGATCATCGGGGGATTGGTGACGTACCTATCTTTGTATGCCGTTAATCACACACAGGTAATCCATCTACCATTCTGTTAGCTAATAACTAACCCGATCAAATTTTGCTTTAATACACTTAAAGCCAAGTTTCTCAAATTAATTTCTTTATAGATAAAACGAGGAAATTGTGAACTTTTTACGATCTCTGGCGAGAATGTATTACCTAATACAGAAAATCGACTAATGTTGACATTATTCTACATACCTTGTTACAGTTACAGGTTATCTCACTTGTACTTTACGTTTGTGTAATTGGTATAGTGGGGTTTCCCCTATAAAGGGAAAACAGCCATACGAACACACCACAATTCTTAACTTTAAGGAAATCAATATACTTATTATTATAAAAATGAAAAGTTTGTATTACACGCTAATCTCTGGCAGTACAGCGAGTACATCATCATCTGCCTAGCCTTTTCCCAACTATGTTGGGGTCGGCTTCCAGTCTAACCGGATGCAGCTGAATACCAGTATTTTACATGGAGCGACTGCCTATCTGACCTCCACAACCCAGATACTGGGTACTACGATACCCTTTGGTCAGACTTTCGGGCTTCTGACTACCCGTAACGACTGTCAAAGATCCACGAATGACAGCCGAGACCAACGGCTTAACGTGCTTTCCGAGGCACGGAGGGGTCTCGGTATGTAAAGATGGTATCCCATCCACAGACCAACCGCGGCAAGCGTAGCTTAACCTGACCGATCGACCTGTGCGGCTGCTATTATTTAGAGTACAATGGGTTTAATTTTGACAGTTCAACAACATTTATTGCGAGCAATATCCTTCAAATTGATTCAGATTAAGATTAACAATGTGTTACGTAATTAGGATGACGATTTGAAAAAAAAAAGTTTGTTTTCATCGCCCAGTTCTTGAGGAAGTCTACGACCTCAAGGAACCGAGCAAAAAGTCAGAAAGAACGCTAGGCGAACAAAGTAATAACACGGGCGGACAATGCGGTGTAACGCGGTGGTCGTGAATCATGAAATTTCACGCAGGCGAAGTCGCGGGCAAAAATTATGTTTTATAAATGTTAGCACAGATAAGAACATCTAGTGTACCTTTGCAGCTTTATCAAATGGTATAATCTGCACACTTGTGGTTGCGTTTCTTGTCAATATTTGCAGCAATGATGTTCATGCTAGGTAATAGTGCTCTTAGTTATCTTAGTTAGATGGTTGTTTATTTATGCGTTTTGGTCTGGGATGAGAAAAAAAACACTTTAGATTCAACCTATTTATGCATTTGTTTGTATACCTATTATATATATATATATATATAATAGGTATACAAACAAATGCATAAATAGGTTGAATCTAAAGTGCTTTTTCTTTATATATATATATACAACTACAACAACAACAACAACAACTTTTAGATAAAAAGACATACCAAGATTGTTTACCTTTTTTTAATCACCTAAACAAACGCACCATAGATTGATTCTGGCCACGGGCACGTTTAGCAGTTGCTCTTACCCAAAGCATCTGCCATCTAATCTCTTCACCACCCTTGGTTGACTGGTAGAGAATGCTTAGGCATTAATTCCTTTGATTCTTTTTGCGTGTGGAAAGTTTAAATAAATAAAAAAGAACACTGATTCTTTGCTTGACAACGTAAAGCGATGGCGAGTAAATATTTTGATTGTATACGGCAACAGCGGGGCTCCCCGTGGCTAAATATTAACAGCCGCACAGATCGATCGGTCAGGTTAAGCTACGCTTGCCGCGGTTGGTCTGTGGATAGGTGACCATCTTTACATACCGAGACCCCTCCGTGCCTCGGAAAGCACTTTAAGCCGTTGGTCCCGGCTGTCATTCGTGGATCTTTGATAGTCGTTACGGGTAGTCAGAAGCCCGAAAGTCTGACAACCAGTCTTACCAAGGTGTATCGTATTACCCAGTAACTGGGTTGTGGAGGTCAGATAGGCAGTCGCTCCATGTAAAATACTGGTATTCAGCTGCATCCGGTTAGACTGGAAGCCGACCCCAACATAGTTGGGAAAAGGCTAGGCAGATGATTATGATGATGACAGACGAAGAACTGCCGCCCTATTCTGTAACAATCTCGCCGTGAAAACATAAGCTACGTGAGTTTAAAGTGATAACCAAAGAAAAGGATAATTGCGTAACACATTATTAGTAGGAATGGCTTTCATTTTGACAGTTCAACAACATTCATTGCGTTATTTACGGTGTTAAGCAGACAGATTTTTCGATCATGGAGCAATGGATTAAAATCAAAAGTCATTTATTCAAATTAGGCTGAGAATCAGCACTTTTCGAACGTCAAAATTACAAAGCAGTCCCACAAAACGCCCACCCTTCACCACTTCTAGTGCTTTCTCTGGGAAGAAGTGGCGCAACAAAATCCCCAGCAACACAGCTGTCTGGGTCATCATGATTCAGATCATGATTGATAGTGTGTTACATAATAAGGGTGCAGGTGTTGTAAAAAAAATATTGTATGTACAGTCATGAAAACTTTCATATGACCTGTTTGAAAAAAAAATCCGTAGCCACGATGACCACATCAGAAGGCCAATTCTCGTAATTTAAAACGTTCAAAATCTAAGGCAAAGGATTGCCTTGCCTTGCCTTTTGCCTTCTAAGGCAAAAGTGGACATTTGTCTATCTTAAAAGTGCGTTTAGGTCGATAAGCATCGACTGTCAAATCGAATGCCAAAAACGGCACCCTAATCGGTTTCATTTTGACAGTTCAACAACATTCATTGCGTTATTTACGTGTTGAGCAGACAAAGTATTCGAGCTTATGAAGCAATGGATTAGCAATTTGCTTCAAAATGATTCAGATTACGATTGATTGTGTGTTACGCAATTAGGGTGCAGGTCAGCAACACACAGGCTGTGACACAGGCTTAGGTAGAGGTGCAAAAAAACGATGCCCTACACTAAGGTTCCCATTGATATTGGGTTCTGAGCAAATATCTAAAGCTACGATGCTATGGGTTGATGAGCGTAGGTAAGCGTTACTATAGCAGCAGAGCGCTGCAAGCAGGAATAGTCCTTACGGAGTTTAGATGAAAGTTTCCATGATATTTTGTAATAAAATGCACATCGCAGAAGCCAAGCTAAGCCATAACATTTATGTAATCAGACCCAAACGTTTACAACATTTCGTAATAAGACTCAGCAACGGTTTAAATAATTGAATTGTTTGAAAATATCATTCTCGTTTGATTTTTCATGCACTTTATAAATACTAGCATCTGCTCGTGACTTTGTCCGCGTGAAATTTCTTGTTACCTACCCTTATTATTTCGTTTTCGCTTTGCGTTTTTTCTGACCCTTTTTCTTTTTGCTCAGCTCCTAAGGGCGTGATATTATGAATAGCTTACTTATAGCCTTCGTCAAGAATTCAATTCTTGAGGAAGGCTATAATATTTTAGTGAAAGGAACATGTTTTACTTCATTTAACCTAATTTACTCGCAGGTTTACTGTGTTTCTTGAGGAAAAAAAAAACGTGATATTCGCCGAGACCGTCCCCTCCCCCAAAGTAAGATTAGATGAGATTCGGCTCGACCCCCCCCCCCCCCCCCCTCCCTAGAACACCTCACGTAATTAATGGATGCCCCCTTGAGCTATCAAATGGAAAAAGATTTTTTCAAATCCCTGGCGGTTTCAGAGATTAGTGCGTTCAAACGAACAAACTCTTCAGCTATATTATGTATGAGTATAGATATTAAGATATTATAAGTAGGTATATACATTGAATGATACTGACAGACTACCTACAATACCACAGACTACCTACAGTATTTGTCTCTCCTTCCCCTATTTAATCTATCCAAAGGTTTCTTTAAAAGATCTCCCCTTACCGATAAGACCGCCCATTGTGTCACCCTTTGTAAAATTTATATATTTATTATGTCAGTAATGTATATGGTGTACATAATAGAGAGTATTCTATTCTACTGATTGGTGTAGAAGTATATAATATTTTTTATACTTCTTCCATTTGATCTTAAGCACACCGAGGACTAATTGATTAAATTGATAGTTTGTTGAGACATTAATTTTACGTAGAGCGGTCTTCACTGCAGAAATTCTTAAAATTACGTTCATATAATCTACGACTTCTTGTTTTGCTTTTTGTTACCGAGCCTTTTCATTTTTTTGTCGTGTCAATGACCGAACCAGTACCGTATGTATAATGTGATGGTATATTATAATCATTTAGGTATTTAAATAGACGGAACAGGTGTCTAATATCTTAACTTGAATGAAACAGTTAACTTGAACGGAACATAGAATAAATTTACAGTATGTACATAAAAATCAGATTCCTGTCTAAATTGATCTAAAATCAGCTATAATAATATATAGAGTAGAAACAGTTTTCACTGTCTAACTGTTTGATGAGATGAAGAAACCTTTTCACTCGCCTTTGGCACGCGTTGTTACGCATAATAAATGTTACACCTAATAAATAAATAATAATTAATTTAATTAATTTAATTTTAATTTAATTATAATAAGAAGTTAGTAATAACTTCGGATAAGAGTTTAGATAAAATGTACACTATCGCAATAGGTTTCCCTGTAAGGATAGATGTAAGTTGGGAAAGAAAGAAATACATATTATGAACTATCCTCATTCACAAGTTCCCGTCACAATTAGTCTCCGACATTTATAATTCTTCTCATCGTTGTTCAATTGTCGTCACACAGTTGATTGATACATTAATCAATTCCATTGTATCAATCAAGCGCCCAACTCTGCCTGTTGCAGTCTATTAGGATTCAATGTAGCTAAACTGAGCTTAAGTTTGTCTCCAAATTATTTATCTCATCTTCATACATTTGGTTTGGAGATAAGGTTTCAGAGCCGAACGATCAAAGAATGTCTAACTGATATCGATTCTTCAGACGACGGTATGACGGTGTTCCGTCTGGATATTTCTTTATTGTTTTGGGTTCGAAATATGCCGCTGTACCGGCCGTTTGACCTTTGTCTAAATGAATGTCTCTTCAACTCTGAAATAATCTCACGGACAAGGTTTGTTAGTTTTTTTAACGTCCAGATGTTTCTCCTATGACATAGTCTCGGCGAAGTTTTGATAGACTTTCATGAGATGAGACGGTGTAGAAATCGGGCACCTTATTATGACTTTGAGAGAGTCTGTGTAATATACCCAATTCGTTTTGGCGAGACAGGTAATTTTTTTTATCATTACAATTGAATGGTACTGAGGCAAAACTATCCAAAGCTCTTTTGAGCGATTTTTTTGAGTTGCATCTATGCTTCCTACTGCGGCTGACTATACTAAAGACTAAAGCTGTAACCATGATATATCGGAATCAAAAATATTTGATTAAAAAGACGCTCTAAGCAAATTCTAGAGGTTCGCTCCGAAATTGAGGCATCAACAAGCAGCAATGAGTCTAATAGAAAATACAGGTTGTAGAATGATTAATCACATATGTAGAGCTGTTCTATCGGTAAAACAATGAAAAATAAATCGTTCTCTCCGCGAACCATTCATCGGAGAAACGCATGTCGGAGAACTGTCTCAGAATCCAAGTATTCTGGGGGTATTTAAAGTTATGATAAAACATTCAAAACTTGTTTTCGTGAAATTTTAACCTTCAATATCTCCGAAACCAGAAGGTATGACTGAGGTAGGACTGTGAGCTTCGTTATGCGTGTTTTTACACCCGTTATTTATAGGCTTGAAATTATTCTCCACATTGTTACGACTTGGTATTTTCTCCAGGTGCAACGTCTACAGACAGTGAACACACTGGATCGGTCTCAGTGGTGCTTATGGTGGAGCTGGCCTGTTCTCTCTGCGCTGAGCTTGGTGACGTGCATCAGCGGACTTGGCATCTACGCAGTATATAAGGATTGTGATCCTTTCCTCAGTGGTAGTATTACAGCTGTAAGTTGACATATTACAATTTACGGTGAATTTAAGGGTTTGGGATGGCTCAAGTTTATCATAGAAGATGCATTCGTATGAGAGACTTCCACGAGTCATCATTCATCATTATCATCATTCAGTCGAAACACGTCCAATGCTGGATATAGGTTTCCCCCAAGTATCACCACAACGACGGGTCCTGAGTCTCTCGCATTTAGTGGGTTCTATAATTTAAGCTAATCAGATTGTTATACTAACTATTCCAATAAATACAATATTTTCTATGGTTCACAAACTCTGCTAATTGCATGTGGCAAGATTTTGTAGTCTTATTACCCAAGATAAAAACCTTGTGTCTTTTCCCCAACAGATAGACCAGTTGATGCCATATTACGTGGTAGAAGCCATGAGGGATGTGCCTGGATTAGCCGGGCTCTTCGTAGCAGGCATCTTCAGTGCTTCGCTGTCCACCATATCTGCCTCCTGCAACGCTCTAGCAGCTGTTACATTACATGATTATGTTGGCAGGTAAGACGTCTATATCTTCTATATATTTTCTGTAACAACTATTTTATTTATATAAGGTGCTATAAAAATATCTGCCACGGCTGCAGTGGGAGATAGTATTGTGTTTATAGATTACAATAGTAAAGATAAATTATTGATTATTCGTCATATTTTTTTTCATACAAAAAAAATGTACGTGTAAATTTGAATTGATTTATTAGTATAAAACCATCCCGTAGACTTGTAAGCTGTTACCGCACCGCACTGAATTCAATTAAAAAACGCCGGCGACGTTCATTCATACACTGTTGCCATTCTTATCAAACAATGCCGCCGTGCGCGGCGGCCACTCGGTCGTGAATTAACTGTTCCGGGGTACGAAAGTTCTTCACTATCGTAATCTATAAACACAATACTACCTCCCATTAAAGCCGTGGCAGATATTTTTATAGCACCTTATATTGCCCAGATTTATTAGAAACTTTACATCGTTGATGAATTGGTCAATACTTATATACTTATTTTTTGTTTCTCATCTTAACCAGAAGTGGACTTTTCAAAAGGTACGAGAGCGGTTTGGAACAGCTTTAGAATAGAATACATATCAATAGTATAGTGCAGTAGTGTGTGTATAGCATGTGTTTTTATAAAATGGAATATAAACATATTAGGATGTATGGCAGTGTTATTATTTCGTTTATTGTATCGCATGTCACATGCTTTCACTTATTAGCTCCAATTGTAACTTCCAACATCTTACTTTTGCATAGGCACTTTTAACACAACACAATTCTCATAACCCCGACAATTTCTCCATAAGATGGTGCAAAGTTCCTCCGTCCTATGTGCCATGGCTGACGAAGCTAGCCGCCTGCGGCTACGGCCTGGTCTTCTTAGCGCTGGCCTTCGTTGCTGAATATCTTGGAGGAGTCCTTCAAGCTGCCCTGACAATCTTCGGAGCCGTCGGAGGCCCATTGCTGGGAGTATTCACTCTTGGAATGTTCACGACCTACGCAAACGAGAGGGTCAGTACAAACACCATTGTTTCCAATCGTGGGATTAATAACATCAGCTCCATAATCCGTAATTGAATACAGTGGGTCATTTTGTTTGATATTTATGAATCTGGTTTATTATTCACCTGTAAATGGCTATGGCGATTACTTATTTTTGCGTTTCGGAATAATTATGAGAAACGTCACTTCTTGAGAGAGGTCAAACAATTTGTATTTTCTCTACGTTTGATTATTTGTATGTTTCATGGTTTTCAGGTGGTCCATTTTGTGTGAAGTACAGACGCCAGCACATCAAGCTACCCGAAACTGTCAAATTTGTCAAATTTTCCCAATTAACCTTGAACCATGATTCTTTAGCGATAAAGTTGAAAATCTATTAAAGAAATTTGACAGATTGTGGTAGCTTGATGTGCTGGCATTTGTATATTATACAATTATGTAATGTCAAACAGTGTAAGTATCTACAAACGCGCTGATTTTAACAAGCCCCGTAACTAGAATTATCTGTGATTGTTTATAAAATTATCAGCTCCGAAATATTTACTGTTGAATATGTGGCTATTGCGGAATATTTTTTTTCGCACATCCTTCAAATGCTTATTTCATTATCATTTTTCCCCTCTTCTATTTCAGGCAGTTTCAATGTCCCTTCTTACTGGAATGGCCGTGACGCTCTGGATAAGTTTCGGAGGCCCACGACCTCCAGTTGCCAAGCTACCTCTCGACGTAGAAGGCTGTGCCTTCAACGTGACGCAAGCGGCCGCCGCCACTACCAATCCCAGTGATTTCTTCTACCTCTACAGAGTTTCGTATATGTGGACTAGTCCGGTGAGTACCTAAAGGTTTAAATAATAATTGAAAATTTGTAAATTCTGGGAGTTTGAACTAATATTTTACCTTGGTGTAATTTGGAATCATTTAGATTTTCGTCGATGCCTGTTATGTTGATTCTTAATACATAGAGCAGACGTTTAAAGAGGTGACCCCTCAAGAGTTTATTCTCAAGTTTGGTAAAATACACCTATTATTTATTTATCTAAACTTTATGCAACGTAAAGGGTAGAAAGGCGGACCTAATGCCTTATACATTCTCTACCAGTCAACCAAGGGTGATGGAGGTATAATATGGCAGGTATAGGTGCATTACACCTTGTAGGTACACCTATCAAATTCGACGAAAAATAACGGGGTGTAGCGGTATCTACAACGCCACATGCGAACAACGCGTCATACTGACGTTAGGCAAATCCTGCATCTCGCAAGCAGAGTTTACCGCGCAATTAGCATATATACAAACTTCCCGACATCAATCGTCGGGCAATTGCCCGTCAGACACAACACCCGTTTGGTCGGAGGATCCTCCCTTTTCTATGGAGGATGAGTGAACTTTACACCCTGTTCCTCATACCTCTATACGGGCACAAATATATATTATTCAATTTTGTTCTTGATTAAGTTGAACCGTTATCAGTGACTTGCGTATGAATGGGCTCACGGTCATACGGTCAAGAGGTTAGGAATGTAGATGTATGATTATTGTGTAACTGATAACGAATCTGACGTTATCAATAACGTTTATGTAACTTATATGAGTGTTGAGCTATTTCCTGAAAATATAGGACACCTAGTTAACGTTGTGGGTTTCGTAAAAGTTGTTGATGGAATTACGTCATAGATAAGTATGCCTGGGTATAAAGGTTGACAGTTAATAGAAACTGGTTTGCTTAAAGTAGGTAATGATTAAGGCAATATTTGCACAGTACGATATTCATTCGATTTAATACAGACAACATCATCAGTAGGGAATTGATCAAATGGTAACGAGACGAATCACGTGTGTTTCTATACATAAAAATTATCTAGGCAATTGTTATACGTATTTGGATATATACGTAATTATTAGAAGTATTTGGCAATCGTGAAAGTCCCTTCCGAAAAATTTAAGTGCATAAAAGGCGGCCGAAAGTTCCAGGTAATTTATATATTGTTTTTGCTCTGACAACGTCCACCCGCCACACGCTATCTCTGATCCACACGCTGTCTCTGAGCCACACGCTGTCTCTAAGCCACACGCTGCACCCCACCCTGTACAACATAGCAGCGTCGTCAACGTGCAAGCTGTAGCCATGGATTCAGTACATGATTCTGAATCTTAGCTCTGGAGGCTTACTACAAGCTCTTATAGCAGGGTAGAAGTTGAACTGCTTTTTTGTACTAAGTCATGGAACAAAAAAGCTGTGTAGTTCAACTTCTGCCCTGCTGTTCAAGAGCTGGTGGTAAGCACTCTGAACCTGCGCCGGTTGTTAAAAAATTATTGCTATTCCATACATTTTGACCGCGAAGGTACAGACGCCAGCACATCAAGCTACTACAATCTGTCAAATTTCTTTAATAGATTTTCAACTTTATCGCTAAAGCATTAAGGTTCAAGGTTTATTGGGAAAATTTGACAGTTTCCGGTAGCTTGCTACACACTTTTCTATGGAACATTAGACTTGTTTTTTATATCCGACGGAACATTTCTACCATGTGCTGAATTCGTAGTTAAAATTTGCACATCAATGTCCCTGCCACCTCAATCATTGATTGCTTGATTGATATATATAGTATTTATTTAATAACCTAATATAGACTGCAGTTGCACAATCTTAATCCTGCAGTACCTATTATTATTATGTCCCATGATGCCTTTGTAACTAGGGTGATAAAAATGCAAGTCCGATCAATGTCATCGTTATTGTAAAGTTTTATTACCTACTTAGTCAATTTATATCACCTCTTTATTTATTTATTAGGCATAAAAAACTAGAATGTTTACTGCCGTGGACAATTTTCACTCAATTTCAATTCAATCAATATAACAATACTAGCAGCGCCCCGCGGTTTCACCCGCATAAGTGTCGATCCTGTGGGAATATCGGGATAAAAGGTATCCTATGTGTTATTCTGATGTAAAAGCTGTATTATTGTAGAGTTTCATTAAAATCCACTCAGTAGTTTTTGCGTGAAAGAGTAACAAACGTCCATCCATCCATCCATCCTCACAAACTTTCGTGTTTATAATATTAGTAGGATTATATATTTAAATTTTCATAATAAAACTAACCGCGCAGACATCAGGCGCAGGACCAACGGCAACACGTGCTTTCTTCCAAACTCCGGACTGCTATTAAGAAATTGTTTTACTAAGAAATTCTAAATTGAAAAACCTAATTACACTTTGCCCGACCCGGGAATCAAACCAAGAACTCTACGCTCGCGCTTGCGACCACGAGCACAAAGGGGCAGTAAAAAAAATTATGAATGATGATAGTAATTAAAAGCGATTACGACTACTACTTTAGCGATTACGACTGCTGAAAGGATCTTTTGGCGCCTGAATAAAATTGACAGGGGGACGTTGTTGGTAAATATTTGTGAAATTGTCATAGAAAATTGTATTAACAAAACAAGAAGGCGGCGTTAGTTCCGATTTTGACCACGCGCCCAAAGAACCTTGTAGCGTTGTATTGTATGACATCATCATCATCATCTGCCTAGCCAACCCAACTATGTTGGGGTCGGTTTCCAGTCTAACCGGATGCAGCTGAATACCAGTATTTTACATGGACCGACTGCCTGTCTGACCTCCACAACCCACTCCAGCTATGGGTAATACGATACCCCTTGGTAAGACTGGATGTCAGACTTTCAGGCTCCTGACTACCCGTAACGACTGTCAAATATCCACGAATAACAGCCGGGACCAACGGCTTAATGTGCTTTCCGAGGCACGGAAGGGTCTCGGTGTGTAAAGTGGTCACCCACCCCCAGACCAACCGCGGCAAGCATATCTTAATCTGATCGATCGACCTGTGCGGTTGTTGTTATTTAGCCACGGGCCTCTGTTGTTGTATTTTATGACAACGCTCTAAATTCCTCGGGTTGTATTTTATGACAAAGCTCTAAATTTGTGCCTCCTCAATGTTACAGATCGGTTTCATCTGGGTGATGTTCTGGGGCACAGTGATATCTCTTCTATGGCGACAGCAGCAGCCTTGGGAACGTGCAGGACGGTCTCACCCAGACCCTGAGCTCTTCACTCCTCCTCTAGCCGCGAGGCTAAGGGCCAGGCAAGCGGAGAAACCTGCTGTGCAGGTAACCAAAGACGCCTAGCGGAATTAATCCACCTTTAGTAGCGACGTAGAATGCATGTCTGGTTGTAGTGAATGGAGTAGATCTTGGCTAAACCCTTCGTATCCACGCGAGGCAAATGGCTTTTTAATTGTTTCTCTAACCGGATTTAATTGAAGAATATATTGTTTTGGGTTGTTTTACGCTTTGTTGTAAAGAAACACCCCGGGTTTCTTTTAGAGCTAGCGCAAAGACATATTGCAGAATGTACAGCCAGGGAAATTCATTGTTTAGCAAATAGACACCCTACGTCAATTTTGCCGTATAGCCATTTCATACAACTGTCAAAGAATGACAGTTGTGACTTGAATATTGCCTGTATATTCAAATCATTGTCTGTCAATCAATACAACTGTCATTATTTGACAGTTATTTGAATAGGAAGTCAATTTGTTTCAACCATTAATTTCCCTGACTATAACTTCTAGGTGTTAGTATTTTTATTGGACTGTTTTGATTATCAATGGCGGCGATTCCCTTGTTTATAAACTAAACTAAATTTAAGTTCAGTGCATCTTTTTCTTTCTATTTAATTAAGAAAAGAACAGAAGATAAATATTAGTTTAGTCCTGTCAAATTAGCGCCTGACGTTAATTTAGTAGCCATGTTTTTAATCACGTCTAATTTGTCTATGGAGTATCTTAATTTGACAGGACTAAACTAATAATTATCTTCTGTCCTTTTCTTAATGAAATAGAAAGAAAAATATGCACTGAACTTCAAAGTTAGTTTACTTTGTGAACAAGGGAATCGGCGCCAAAATCATCAAACATTGTTATGATTTTGTAAAGTACGACCATTTCGCATTTACGTACCTAACTTGATATAGGCTTCTTACTTATACAGACGCTTATTTTTTTCTTATTTCTAGATTATTAATTTTAGGCTTAGCGGCGAATGTAACGGAATGATAGCCATGAATAGTAATTTTAGCATAAAATATGTTAATTAACTTTAAAAATACCTTATTTTCTTTAACTACGATTGTTACGAGTACGTTGCTTTTTATTATTGACAACGTTTTGTTACATTTGCTTATCACATTTTTTCTCCTGAACTAACAACAATATTTTCTTTAGTATTATCTTTCATATTTTTTAATAATGTTTAACTATAGACAAAGTTTTTTTTTTGGTTACTAAAACTATGATCGTCACTACCTTCAAACGAGGTGTACCTATAGGGATACAGGGTTGAATCGGGACGAAATTTTAAAAGGGATTTTAACATCATAACATGCATCCCTATTTATCCAGCACCCCAATTGTGTAACACACGATCAATCGGAATCGGTTTTATTTTGACAGTTCAACAACGTTCATTGCGTTATTTACGTAGGTATTGAGCAGAGAAATTCGATCTTATGAAGCAATGGTTTAGCAATTTGCTTCAAAATGATTCAGATTCCGATTTTTTTTTCCGATCGTGTGTTACGCAATTAGGGTGCTGTTTGTAGGTACAGACGCCAGCAACTCAATCAATCAATCATTTATTTTGTTAAACATATGTAGGTATGGTTACAAATATTATATAGTCTAAGATGTGCACTATGTTTTGCCAATATATGGCGTACAAAATTGACACAAAAAAGCAATTATTTTTCATATTAACATAATCAAGCTACACGAAACGGTCAAATTTTCCCAATCAAACTTGAAGCTTAATCTGTATAAATAAAAATGAATTACCGAAATTTACCAGTATGTACGCGCATAACTTCCGATCGACAGCACCAAATTGGATAATTCTTCAATTTGAGTTTTTGAAAATTAAATCGAAATCGGGATCGAAACGTATGCGAGTGAAATAGTGGGGCAATAGTAGATAATAAATAAGGTTCAAGAAATTTGACAGATCGTAGTAGCTTGATGTGCTGGCGTCTGTACTTACTTAGGTACTTGAAACCTGCCCACCACTTTTATGTAGTCATTAGGTATTTGATTAATTAGTTTCATGTGATCACTTTGAGTAGTAGTTTGTTTTCTAGATGACACCGTGTGTGCTTTGAACACTTCTTAGCGCATCTCTTATGTGAAAACTATTCGAGGTTTGTAATTTTTCATTGTTAATATAAAGTCAGAGAAATTAATTGATTACCAACTTTTACTGTCCGTATATTCACATCACATCTGTCATTCTATGACAACCGTCATTCCAGGACAACTGTCATTCCATGACAACTGTCATTCTATGATAACTGTCAGTCTATGACACCTGTAATTTTTTGACAACTGTCATTCTATGACAGCTACATGAAATGGATGAAAACACGGCCAATTAACGAAGGCTGTCAATTTACATAACAATTAATTTCCCTAACTATACATACTTATTTTTAAGTTTAAGTTATTGCACGCTGCATGGTAGATACACAGTTGGGCTTTGCATGAGCATGTCACTTTACCAACCTAATCGTAAAAAATGACAAATATACAAGGGCTGTTTCACCACTCGCTTTTTAACGTCTTTTTTTTTCACGTCTCTATGAGTTGAGCTTCCCAAAGCTGGGACACAGGCCTCCTCTCTGTAAGAGGGAGTGGGCTGTAATCTACCACGTCGGCCCAGTGTGGGTCAGTAGATGTCACATGTTTTCTAGAGACAAAAATATGTAACAAGACAAATAGCTTAGCTAATGAGCTCTTACCTATTGCTAAAATACAGAAAGAAGAAAGTGTATATCAGCTAGTGATGAAACCAGTCCTTATTAATTAGGTACAATAGGCCGCACATCAGTGGTAACGTGGTAACCAAACGAGTATGAGCTGGCCTCTCTATGTTCTATGTTAGAGGGTTCGGTTTCCGCCTTTAGTCCTTCAGGCGGACCATTGTGCGTGGGCCATGGTGGCCGGCGGTGGTTATTCCAATGAGCTGACTTCTAATTCCATTGAAACTCCGTACAACGCTTTTATTAAAGTCATCAGCACAACTCTCTAAGATCAAGTAATCCTACTGAATGATTATTTCATGAAATCTTGACATTTTAGGATTATGCTAACTTAACAAGTTGTAGGTATTACTGATTCTAATGATTATAATTCTGTAAATACATATTTGTTACGGCCGCGAATCATATTTTAATTAACGTACAACTTAGTAATAACCAGCAAATTGCAAAAAACGTAAGAAAATTTGAATTTCGCGGGCTACCTTGGAGCATCCACCTTAAGGTCAAAATGTTACCACAGACTTGCGGTTGACTTTATCTACAGCACTTATACAGTATACAGATTTTGTTTTATTTGTTCCCAACTGACAATCATGGATGCATAATGGATTAATATTTTGTGCCATTAATTATCTTTATTGATTGAATTCCTGAAGTAATTTGCCTTAATACCACTGTATTTTTGATGGTTCTAAAATATAAACGGTTAAGGTATTTTTATAATTTCCCTTTTGGTAATTTACTAATTTAAGTTTAAAAAAAATATTATTTGAATTATATATAAATTATTAAAATGCCTGTTGTAATTTAAAGATAATTTAATTATAAATACATTATTATAATATTTTGTTGCGTTTTTCAGTGTAAACTCTTGCAATCGAACGGCGTTGAAGATTAACATACTGTACTTAATAAGTCAAGGGTTGATTTTTCAATCGACAGATAATTGCCGTCTGATAGATTTTGTATTGAAGAACTGTCAAAAAATCAAAATTATTCCTCGGATAAAATTATCTGGCGTTGGAAAAATCAGCCACTATGTAGACAATTTTTTTGTTTTAGAACATTTTATATAAGAAATAGATTTTTTAATTAATCATTGTGATTTTTGCAAAGATTTAAATCGTAGATTCGGCCTAACGCATCAAGATGGTCGCGCTTCATTTACGTTTTGACACATACAATGCCGCAGAGACTTGACTTGGTTGTCATAGAAACGCCATTGTTATTGTGTGAGTGTCTTACTGTTCTTAGGGCCGTATTACAGAACCTTATTAAAGACTCGACCATTACTAACTACATTTGTTACTAGTTTCAACCAATCAAAAGGCTTTAAACAATTTTTAAGTAATGCTTGAGTTTTGAGTGAGGTTCATTTTTCACATTTTTTTTTTACTTACGTTTGGTTTCCAAGGAAAGCGGTTTCGTCATAATTATAACAGCCGTCATGTAAATATGCCATTTTCACAAGTAGTTGACATAAAGGTGTCAAAAACGCTCTGTATTTTGACTGCTGGTAGGTATTGTGTAACTGTTCCGTTTTCTTAAGTACGGTGAGGGCAAATGTAACGATTTAAATCTTTGGATATTTGTTTTTTTTTTTTGTGAAAATAATGCTGTTGTTTGTTACATTCCTAGTTTACGAACATTGTACCTAAAGATAAGTAATATATTTCAGATGGATATTTTTCTAATCCACACACTATATTTTGATAAGGGTCTATGAGGCCCTTATTCTGGAACTATGCTCAAGAATGAATTTCTATTCAAAGCTTACGAGATTTTGTACTTACTTATATTTTACCTACCTATTTAAATCTCTCTTTAAATCGAAATTCATAATTGAGCTTGAATACATAATTATAACGGGCTAAGAGTTCAAAAATAATAAAAAAAGAAGAAATAAATATTTGGAATACGGTTGGTTAATGAAAGCGGCAAAATTAGTATTAAATTAGCATTACCAATTATTTATTAATAAAACCATATTTATTTAAAATAGTTACGTTGAGTGGTTATCGAAAATAGAGATGGGCGTCGGGTAAGTTGGAAAATATCCACGTAGATCCCTATTCGGGAAAAACGATTTTTACCCAAAAAAAAATTAATTTACCCAGGAATTTACCAGGTAGAATCCCCGGTGAATTCCGGTAAATTCCCGGGTAAATTCATTTTTCATCTAAACTTTTGACAATACTCTTTTTGGAGTTACTTCAAAGTATGAATGTAAAAATAGTTCAGTATGAATGTAATATTATATCAAAATACTGTAATCATACCATTAAAAATATGAATGGACCATAAATGAACAAACTGAAGAGTAAGAAACTGTAAATCGGCTCAACAATCAACTCCAGAAAAAGCGCTACTATTATTTTCTGTAGGGTCCCGAATTAGGCCAACTAAAATTGAATTGGGCAATGCGTTGACCGACTTATGGGCAAGGACGGACGACCTTGTGACATGGGACTTGATGGGACTAAATACCATTGGTATAATGTAGGTAGAATATTACATTGCCTACTTGCGATGACGTATGTAATGTAACTAACTAATATTATCAATGCGAAAGTATGTTTGTTTGTTACGCTTTCACGCTAAAACGGCTGAACGGATTTGGATGAAATTTGGCACACGGGCAGACCATGACCTGGAGAAGGGCATAGGCTTTTCATCTTGGATCGCAGACGAAGTCGCGGGCAACGGCTAGTACGTTCATAGGTGTAATCAGGTCTTATTAAAACTTATTTGGCCTTTAAAAGTTTGTGCATTGGTATAATCTAATGTGATGTTGGTATGAGCAAAATTATTTAATATTTATTGGTAGTTTAAAAAAATAACTGGACGTGTATCTTATATGAAAAATGGTTTCACAAATTGTACTTGTTGACTTGTAAGTCTCGTTAAATATATTGCTAACATAAATGGAGCACATAATTTCTTTGATAATTTTTTGTACGAAGATATAAATCCATTTTTTTTTACTTTTTACTATATGCACGAAGTTTTTTGCAATATATACGAGGGTATATTGTAAAAAACGATATTTTTGATACAGTGTTTAAAATTAAAATTTTAGTTTTTTTTTTGTAGTTTTAAAAGGGCACACTTATTCATTCAGTTCAAAATAGTAATAGTTCAAAATACTGTTACTCGATTGTAAACCTTATCGATTTAAGCAATATATATCTTTTAAAATCTATACTTATAGGCGATGTTGTACTTAAATATTGACAAGGTAGGTACACTCAACAAAAGAGATAAGTATGCAGGGTTGTCGGATATAGTTGAATTTTAGTAAGAAACTGATGGATGTTTTCAAATGAAATTTAGTTTGATATATTGTTTTCTATTAATTAAATAAAATTTTATCCGAAAACATCAATCCGTTTCTTACTAAACTTCAACTATATCCGACGACTCTGCATACTTCTCTTTTGTTGACTGTACCATACATATAAAATATTTATAATATGTGTATACAGGGTGTAAAAAGACCTATCACGAAGCCGACTTGTACGTATTTTGTACATCAAACTAAGTAACTCTGTACAAAAATAATTGCTGGGAAATGACTTTTATTTTTGGTGTCAAAATTCTCTATTTAGACTGCAATGTAACACTCTCAAAATAGTATGCTTACGGATGCATGCAACGGTAGTGATCGTGTAAGTAGGTATTTAAAGCTAAGTTATAACAATAAAACATGTTTTCACCAAAAAAAACCTATAAAAGTTGTAACTTTGACTTCAATATCTCCGTAAGCAGAAGGTTCTTAGGTATAGTCCAGTACAAAAAAAATATCGAAGATTGCCGGCTTCGTTAAGGGTATTTTCACATTCGTTGTAATTATAATAAAGTGCTACAAGGAACTTTTCACGCTCGAATGACGTTGACGCGGGGGCGCTGTTGGTAAACATTTGTGAAATTGTTTAGTGAAATGTGTTTGGCCATACAGCAAAAGACCTTTGTACAGCTATACACCCAAGTACAGTCAGGCCGTCGAGAGAATATGTTCCTGACACCTGTCAATGTGAAAATTCTAGTAACTAATAAAGATCAAATTCGCAAAACACGTATTCGTTTGTATGAAACTGTCAGGTTTCAAAACGCATTGTACTATCGGCCGCGTTGTAGTATAATTATAACTGTATATCTATGTATTTAAATAAATTATAAAATATTTAAAAGTGAAATGTTGCAAGTTGTCTTCCATTTTTCGGTAAACCGAATATATATTGTAAACTATGGCGTATTGTGGATAGCAGTTGCATTTTAGAAATGTACCTATAGTTTATAGTAGGTATTAGTATATTTTAGTTATGTGCACACTGCAGAACATTGACAAAGATAATTTAATTTACAGTGTAACGTTTCCCATTTAGAAACAGGGGGCCTACTCCGAAGTGCAAAGTGCGAATGTTCGGATCGGACCGACACATGGCCGAACCGAATATTATTGAAAAATGCGAATAAAGTTTGGATCGGCTCAGTTGGGTCGGGACCATAGTCAATATTCGAAAGAGTGTAGGAGTGTAAGATCGGAACCGACCGAACCAAATAGTAACTTCGTAGCAGGAAACGACCGAACATTCGGCCGATACTACTTCGGAGTAGACCCCCTGGCCTTTCACAGTTATTTTACCTCTGATTTTGCATCACTGTCAAAATAACAGTGATCTTTATTCCCGTTACGATAAGGTTGCTGATCAACCTGCTGTCAAAGGTAAAATAAATGTGAACGTACTGTAGTTCGAAGGTTTTTTCCACAGTTAGAGGAAGTAATGCCTGGACCCACTGTATGGATATTAGTTTAATAAATAGGCTGTGTATTATTATGATGTGTGTATGCACTGTAAAATATTCTTATTTTCTACACTTCACTTTTCGAGCTGGTTGCAAAAGTACCGGTAAAACGGGGTGAATAGGGATGCAGGGTTGAATCAGGACAAAACTTTAAAATGGATTTGAAATTTTAAACAATATAGTTTAGTTTCGTCCCGATTCACCCCGTTTTACGGTATATTGAGAATTTATTAAGGAATCATTAAAAGAAATGTGCGTGTATTCCGAAAGAAATAAATAAACTATAAATATTTTTATTGTATTTTATTTATGAAAGCACACAAAATAATGAAATAGCCACCTACACTTAACGAGCCACCTTTCATAGTTGGGCCAGACTATCGGCAGAATTTTGGTGCAGAATATGGCTGGAAAATTTATTTTAAAATGTTTTTGACAGTGGAGCGACTGGGACAAAAAACTATTGGCATTGGCTGCATGGTAGCTTATTGCAGTCATACAATGTAGTAAAATATTGTAGTGTAATAGACACTTTACGAGAAGGGCGCAGGACAATTAAAAGTTTTCTAAGCTGACAAAAATCCGCCTTTAGGTTTTGTAATTTCCTCCAGTTGTCGGTGTAAGTAGGCATTCTGAAAAATATACACAGATTTAACCACCCACTTATATTTTTGTGAACAACCTGTATAGCCTAAAGAATTTGTGAACATCAGAATGACTGGCCAAAATGACCGATCAGCTTTAAAATATTACTAAAATCTAATACCTATTTGCTACTATTTGATACCTTTGTTTAAATAATTGGTACCTAATTAACAACTGAGAAAATGAATTTACAAAATGGGCAGTCATTCTGATGTCAGGATGACTGCCCACATTTAGAATCTCCACGTAAGGGCTCCAAAATTTAAATTCGCCTTTACAAAAATTTAGTACCTATTTGCTACCTAAACATATATTTTTTTCTAGATTTTTAGGGCAAAGAATAAAGATTTTTTTATAGATTGACTGGCCAAAATGGCCAATCAGCTTTAAAATATTACTAAAATCTAATACCTATTTGCTACTATTTGATACCTTTGTTTAAATAATTGGTACCTAATTAACAAGTGAGAAAATGAATTTACAAAATGGGCAGTCATTCTGATGTCAGGATGACTGCCCACATTTAGAAACTCCACGTAAGGGCTCCAAAATTTAAATTCGCCTTTACAAAAATTTAGTACCTATTTGATACCTAAACATATTTTTTTTCTAGATTTTTAGGGCAAATAATAAAGATTTTATTAGAGGTTTTTTGTTTACTATGTAATACAGAAAGTCATATAAATATATCACAATGAAAAATAATACAGATTAATCATTTCTTGTATATATAATGCTATGTGCGTAGAAGCTTTTATTGCTTTTTGTTATTCTGGTGGACAAATCATCAAAGCATTGCCATTTTGTGCCCCTAAGACAATGAGATTTATAATGTCCAATACAGTTAGAACTGGGTGGAGGTACAAATTCTATTACAGACAAGATTTTGTATTCAATACCTTTTAACATCATTGTTTTTGGTAAATCAGTAAGAACTATTATTTTAACAGACTCTGGTTCAAAAGCAATCACATCTTTTAAATTATAATTAATAGTTTTTGTGCCACTGCAACCAAACTTTCTGCAAGTCGACATGTTGTTTTCAGTCGTTAATGTCGACTCGACAGACTCGCTTAACGTCTTCTTATTAAAATCGAGAGGTAAGAATGCACATTTTCTTTTTACATTGTTTATAGAGCGATATATAGAACGATATATAAAAAAAAATATAGTTCTACCCACATGTTAGCTTTTATCAGTATCTCGCAGTCGGAAATTGTTATTGATTAGTAGTAATATTAATAATCGTGTAAATTGAACTTAATTGCAAAGAATTGAAAAAAAAATCACGACTTTCTGTATTCTTTAACATAGTAAAAAAAAATCCCTAGTAAACTCTTTATTCTTTGCCCTAAAAATCTAGAAAAAATATATGTTTAGGTATCAAATAGGTACTAAATTTTTGTAAAGGCGAATTTAAATTTTGGAGCCTTTTTTTTTTTTTTTTTTTTGAGGATGGGAAATAAAAATATGACTATCGGACGAATTTAATGATATTTACGAGTAGGTATGTATAGGAATCATGGAAAAACTCAAAAATAAAATTTACATTAAGTGCATAATTTTAATTTAATTAATCCTCATACCTCTCTCAGCAACTCATCTTCTCTCTCGGCGGCAATTTTGAGCATTTCTTTAGATCTTTCTAGCAGTAAATCTTTGTCATTTATGGTCCTTTTAAGATTTGCAACCTCTACGCGATGTGATTCCAATTGAGTACGACCCTGGAAATTATTATTTTAGTAGTTGATGTGCCAAAAGTATATTTTACACCTAATTGTCATGTCACCAATATTATCTCTCTCTCTCCATATGTACTTACACCTCTGCTTACCCACTCGGGACATGATATTACGTGTTTTTAAGACTTAGGTGGCGATGGTGTGTCTGTTTGTGTCCGTGTCATATTCCAGATATTATATATTTCTGGACCTCAATCTCAAATCTTTCTGTAATCATGGGCACGCCGAATTTTGTTACGAAGACTTTGAATATTATAAATGTTCTTTACCTTATCTGTAGTATTGCTACGGTTGCTGCGGCTACTGCTGGGTCTGGAGTCGATTTTCTTGGAAGCAATCCCCGACTTCTGCTCCACTTGCAACTTGTTGATCACACCTAAAACAATTTGTGAGAAACACCGTACAAAGTGCAACTAGAAAACATTTCCTAACAGTGAATTAAAAGTGTAGCTATTTTCGGTGACTGAAGATACAATGACATACTAAATCTTCATGAAATAAATTAAAAATCTCGAAGACGTCAAAAACTAAAACATTATAACAATTCAAAAACAAATACAGAGTTGCTGCAGAGACATCGACGCGCAACCTGTAATCTTACCTTAGGTTATTTAAAAAAATAATTGTTGTTACATCCATTTTCACCGCGTAAGTATCGCAGTTTTCTATGAAACAGCTGATTTTTTTTTTAAAACCGACGATTAATTTCTACACTAGAATAGGGTCTAGAATAATGTGATGAATTCATTGTAATAGTTTGCGCATCAATGTCCCATCACCCTGTATACCATGCATATACAGAGCTCTCTATAGAAAGTCTCCTATAGTGTAAGAGAGGGCTTATGAAATCACATCACAACAATAACTAGTTATCTACCAGTTTAATATAATCACAAATCATCTCATCAAGATCATGCGCTATAGTGAACGAGAATATACATTTTAAGATGTTATATGCTTTGATGACATACCTCTAAGAGTAAGCACCGTTTGTTCAAGATCGTTGATTCTGTGTTGGTTTGCGGTGGTAGGATGCGGCTCAATAGAGTTGATCTTCTGAGTCAGTTGTACGTTCTCTTCTTTCAACATCTCGCAATAGCTGAGAGGGAAATAAATTGAATAAGCATATTTTTAAAAGTGTAGGTACAGATGCCAGCGCATCAAGCTACTACAATCTGTCAAATTTCTTTAGTAGATTTTCAACTTTATCGCTAAACGATAAGACTCAAAGTTGATTGGGAAAATGTGACAGTTTCGGGTAGCTTGATGAGCTGGCGTCTGTACATTAAGAACATAACTCCGTCTATTGGACAGAAAATAAATTAAATTTTGAAGATGGATTTATAAGGAAAAAGTTAATTTTACAGATATTATGTAGATGCGAGAATTAATGAAGGAAAATACGATGTTCCATAGAAATATCAAAGCTTATCCAACTAAAATGTATCGAAGAACTGATTTGTTATTTGAGTATTTTTATGCTAAAAGTCATGGATGCTATTACACCCGTATCAGTTACTATTAAGTGCTACAAAACCATTATGAGAGAAAATTAATAAACTTATTATTATCAGTACAATAAAAGGGCTATATTCAAAATGGTTAAACCTCTTCCAGTAGTTAAGTTCAGGTTGTGAGTCCCCGGCGGCGATCGGCGTTCGTATCTGCGACTCCAGTAACGTAGACTCCAGTTTCAATACTTGGCCTTTCAACGATGTGATTTCTGCTAGTGACCTCTCGTATTCGGATACTAGAAGCTCGTTGCCCTGAAATATATTTTTTGTTGTTGTTTCTTCCAGTAGAAATATTTGAAGTTGACCATCAACAGCGAAGAAGCGGATTGAGTAAATGTGGGCACAAATTGGAAATAAAATTATGTATGTGGCTTTGAGTCTTGTGTAAAATATACTTAAATGAAATAAGTCAACAGGACATTTTGGTTGCTGTTTGGAATTCACTTAAATGCTCCATATACTTTAGTTCAGAAAGTTTCCAAACCAGCATCTTGATCAATATTGAAAGAAGAAAGAAAATACGTTTATTATTGCTAAGTCTTTTGTGTTGGTACTGCTGTATTACCTATTTGTTCCCTTAGATATAATCTGAGTAGAAATTGAAACAAGAAACCATGGAATAATAAACTGGATAAAAAATTGTGGTGATTGTGTGAATAAAATGATTCATACCACCGGAGTAGCAAGCCGTTGCAGGAGAATTATTTAAGAAGTCTTAAGTATAGTGAGACCTTCAATAAATTTATAAATTCAATACTTTATTAATTGCATTCTACAAGTGAATTTAGGTGGTAGGTTTACAAAGACATGATCACTGTGGACCCTGTCGGGCACAGCAAAGTAGAACAGAGAAAGAAAGCTTCATTTCGGAACCAAGTTATGACATATTCAATCTATCTAATTATATAGACGGCACGGTAATTATAATTATAGACGGCAGGGTTGGCACAGTGGTCAAGCGATTGACTGCTGTGCTGCGTGTCGCGGGTTCGATTCCCGCACGGAACAAATATTTGTGTGACTTACAATTAGTTGTCCCGGGTCTGGCTGTTTGTGTATGTGAGTTTAAATGTTTGTAAACGCACCCACGATACAGGAGAAATTCCTAGTGTGGGGCAACGTTTAAAAAAGAAAGAAAAAAAAGAATGAAATAATTTTACCTTTTCAGCGATCTCCAACGCCGCGATCCTTCTCTGCTGCGCTTGCACTCTATCTAACAAGGCCTGAGAGGAGACCGGCAGAGAGGCCGCGTCTGAACACATGCTCTCTTTGTTGTGGGCATACTTCTCCTGAGTTTCAGCTTCTTGCTTTTCGATCGATACTAGCTGATTGTCATCTGTTATTGAAATATAGGCATTTAAGTGAATGGTATTTGTATGAAATTGTATACTGCAGTGCGATTCTGTAACCATCTCACCGTGAAAACTTAGGTGAAGTGAGCGTGGAGTGAGCTGTCATTCCAAATAATGCTAGGGATTGACACGACTGACAACTCACATCAAGCTCACTTCACTTGAGTTATCACGGTGAGAATTTTACAGAATCGACCGGCTGCTCTAGTTTGGAATAGTTCTTGAAACTCAAGAGACAAGACTTTGAGATTAAAACATGAGTCACTCACACTCACAGTGAATTGCAATGCGGCAAACAACTCCGGAATGTATCAATATTGTTATCTTGTTGAAAATTCTATCCCCATAATAAATAGATAGCGGGTAGGTAATTGTTTTCTCATCAACAAAATGCGAAAGTTTGAAATCGTTTCGCCCATTTAAAAAGTCACGAAAATAAACGTGAACATAATACTTGAATATTTACTTTTAAGATCATGAAGTTTTGTCAGCAGCGTTCGTTTCTCCTTCTCTAGTCGCGTCACAGCTGATTTAGATAAACTCAGTGAAGCCTCCAACTTGATGATTTCTTGACATTTCTCATCGTGGCGTAACTGCCAGCGATCTGACGATTGTTGTGCTCTGTAGAATAATGATTTGACGTAAACAGTTATAATTGATGAGTCCTCATCGAATACATTAGCTGTGAACATGATTCAATGATAAAGACTAGTATTCACATACAAAAAGATTGTGGAAAGATAATTTGAAGCGCAGATCTCATACTAAAAGGTGCCAATAATGATAAATTCGAAAACCATATTTCGAGTTTTCAGTTATTTCAATTACCTACATCTATATACTCGTAACCATTGCACCGATCGTTGTTGCAATACTAGGAGGAGGCCTATGTCCAGCAATGGACATCTTTCAGCTGAATAATAATGATGATATTACCTCTTCAACCAACCTGTCGCAGAGCGCCAGGCTGGAGTGAGTTTCTACGAGTGCTTGAAGCGAGGCGATCTTGTTGAGCAACGCTGCTGTCTCAGGTCGATATGGCGACGCTTGGGGAAGGCATTTGTCCAGCAGTGGACGTCTAAATGATGATGAAAATAATGGTACTACCACTTCCACTTATCCCAGAGCGCGAGGCTAGAGTGGTAGTCTCACCGAACACTCGTCAGCTGTGCTTGAAGCGGCGCGATCTTGTTGAGCAACGCCGCTGTCTCTGGTCCATCTGGTGCCGCTTAGGGCCTACGTCCTGCAGTGGACGTTTAAATGATGATGATGATATTACCTCTTCCACATGTCCAAGTGCGCTAGGCTGGACTGAGACTCTCCGAGCCCTTGTCAGCTGCGCTTGAAGCGGCGCGATCTTGTTGTGCAACGCCGCTGTCTCTGATCGATCTGGCGACGCTTTTGGGAAGGCGTATGTGCAAGCAGTATACGTCTAAATGATGATGATAATGATGGTATAACCCACAGAACAGATAAAAGAGGTTAGAAAGGAAATAGTTCCTGATTTGTATTAAAACGCGTGTCGCCGCATGTCTCCTACTCCTGTCTCTCCACTACAAGCAAGACATCATACGTACGCGCATTACGCACACAAATAAACCACACGCACTTAGATCGCGTGTTTGCTATTGGTTGTCACACTACCGCAAATACTGCTCTGGACGTACACTCACACACTTGTAAAAGCAAATAGTTACGGCGACCGAAAGGTCGACTAATCATATCGATAAAATTACCTGTAATTTTGTTAATTAAAGTTTTGCAATTTTTTAAGTTGCGGGTACGGTACGAATAATGTGGACATCCAAATTACATATAAATAAAACTAAATCAAAGTCAATTTAAGGGGGAACATCCGATACAGCCGTGAAATTTAAATTTTCTTTCGTTTTATGCTAGTTGCAGCTCTGTTTTACGTCATAATTAATTTGAGGTAAAAGCCTACTAAAATAATATATTCCATTACTTTAAGAGTATTACTTACGATTATCACTTAGTACATTACTTTATTAAGCTAATGACCGGCCGCCTTGCGGAGTTATTTTATTATTTTATTTAAAAAAAAAAAAAAAAATGTATATAAGTAGTTTATCAGCCATCTTGTTACCATAACACAAGCATTAGGTTGCTTAGCTTGGGACTAGATGGCGCTGTGTGAAATGTCCAGGGATATTATTATTATTATTATTATTATTTTAAAACCATGATATCTCCTAAGATATTCATTGAAATCCAAAATCCAATCAAGGACAATTTTGTTCAAAATTAAATACTTGTGATGAGTAACGTATTTATTTGGATGAGGATTAATTAAGAGGGGCAATTCTCTTTATTTTAAAAATGTTCACAGTCTGATCTGTCTCAATCTGTCAATTCCCTGACTGTTTTGTTACATAATCATTTTCTACAAAATGTTGCGAACAAATTGTGCTACATTTAGTAGGTATCCATTGAATGCTACTAGTTGCCTCAATCCACAGTTTTCTTGTACCTGGATCTCTTGGAAAACTAAAAAAAATAAACTAATTTTTACGATGAAAAATTTTTTTTAGTTTTCCATAATTTGGTTTGAGGTTAGTAAACCTCAAACCAAATTTTAGACGAAAAACCAAATAAGAAAGTAAATTAATAATAATAATCCACATTATACAATAATAAAATTAGTGTTAATAAAAACGAAGTTGTATTAATTGTAATATTACTGAAAATAATCATTCGTATAATACACATACTTAATATCGACATTGTTTACAATTTGGTACAACACTATCGATGCGCATAGATTTCCCTGAATAGATGCTTTGGCTCGACACACGCGACGTTCGCAGTGAACGCAATACATTGCGCGTCCGCTCACGTCGTACAAGATCGTACCCATGTATTGCAAGCAATGTATAATTTTGCATCTGAATGCGATTTTATCGTTTTTGTCTACAAACTTCATAATACTTTTGCAATAATTACAAATATCACTCGTATTTTAAGGTTTTTGGACTTACCGGTGATAAGAAATCCCTCCTTGGGCCACATTACACTCCTGACTTCTTTTCCGACACGTTATAATAGCGCAAGACGGCATAATTCTATTTTTCCGCGGAGTTTCGAACGCTGTCACAACAAGAGCGCGATTGTTGAGCGGTGATTCACATTTCGGTTGACTTTGAGCGTCTGATCAACATTGCGGCGCGCCTGCCCCGCCCACAAGGCCCTTCTAACCTCTTTTATCTGTTCTGTGGTATAACCTCTTCCACTTGACCCAGAGCGCGAGGTTAGAGTGGAAGTCTCACCAAGCGCTCGTTAGCTGTGCTTGAAGCGACGAGATCTTGTTGAGCTACGTCGCTGTCTCTGGTCCATCTGGCGACGCTTGGGGCCTATGTCTAGCAGTAGACGTCTAAATGATGGTGATGATGATATTACCTCTTCCACTTGTCCCAGAGTGCGAGGTTGGATTGAGAGTCTCTGCGAGCGTTGGTCAGTTGCGCTTGAAGCGTCGCGATCTTGTTGTGCAACGCCGCTGTCTCGGCCGTCGTCACTTTGTTGCCGGTCGTGCTTCTATAGGCATTTTAATAAGTCATTTATTAATTTGTTGAAAATAGTTACAATAATGATGTTATTTAAAGATAATAAAGAGTGCACGTTAAGCCAGAGGGCGTACAAATGTTTATGATTTTATCAATCAAGCTAGCCAAGTTTCGACAGTAAAATAAAATAAAAATGAGCCTGGACAGTTAAAAAAGTAATTATAAAGAATTTATAAATATAATAATTATAAATTGATTTATTATTGATGAATTTTTCAATATGTGTCATTTTGAAAAATTCATCAATAATAAATCAATACCGCATAAAAATATTTTTATACTGAACATTCGTAGGACACGCTACTTCTTATATTTAGGACTTATCACAATTTTAATAAAAGTTGAACCTTGAATTTTGAGAGCACGCAGTCTACGTGACTAAACTTTATTTGTGCGTTTTTTATATCAAAATGAAATATTTTTATGCTTCAGAAGGTGTTTTTCGGTCACTTTGATAAAATTATAAGTAATGGTGATGCGCAATTGGTGGCCAGGGAAAATATATTTTTTTCTTAAAAGACAATTCTACATACATTCTAAAAATCTGATTTTTAAGATTCTGAGCATCCAGCCGAGACCGCCTCTCTCTTGAAGCCAGCACTTTGATCTGCCGACGAAGGATGGCGTTCTGCTTGCTAGCCTGCTGCTTCTCACGACGAAGACGCTCTAAGAGTGGCTCTTGCCTAAAATTTAAAAGTTAAAGTCAATGCATTTATTACAATTAAAAAGATACAGGCATTCTTGAATTGTCAGTAAGCCAGAAAGTTGCAAGAGAAAGATTGAACAACAGAAGTTTCAAGAAGTATCAATCCCTAGCATCAGGTGGAATGCCAGCTCACTTTAAGCTTTCTTCACCTCAGTCTTCCTGGTAATATTTTTACAGAATAGACCGGCTTAAAGTGCCATGTAAAATCATGGTCGATCAAATAAGTGAGATTTTTATCTCGTGACGTAAGGGTGCAAAACCAGCCCTGGACGGGAGTCAACAGCCGACTCCAGGACACCGTAGGCGCGGGCGGCGAGCAATGGGCAGGTCGCCGCCCGGTAAGGACCAGGACCCTAATTGCGTAACACACAATCAATCGGAATCAGAATCATTTTGAAGCAAATTGCTAATCCATTGCTTCATAAGTTCGAAAAAAACGTACGAAAAAAAATTGCGTTAAAACGCAATGAATGTTGTTGAACTGTCAAAATTAAACTGATTCCGATTGATCGTGTGTTACACTTAGGGTGCAAGCCATGGCGCGTTGTGTGCCACGCGCGCCTCAAAGAGATGTCAGCACGAATTGACGGGGTAGGCTAGGGCCGATCCTGCGGGTTGTTCGAAAGAGATACCATGGCCCCTGGCACAGGCAACTGAAGGAACACGGGTGGGTTTTAGTCAGTAAAAGTCTGACACGCCCTTCCGCTCAGCCCAGAGCGGGAGAGGTCATTTGATGATTTCCCAACCAAAAAAAAAGGGTCCAAAACCAAACCGCTACCAAATGTTGTCGTTCCAAATTGTTCAACTGCGGTCTGATCTTACCCGTATACAAGGTGTGCGATAGAGTGAATGGCAAGCCTTTTCTATCTACCCTTTCATTTTGCTAATCAAAAATCTGCTTTCATACCAAGTTACTCACCAAATAGTCGTAGAAGAAGCCGGTATCCTGGCCACATCGTCATGTGAATCGTGCAAATCGACAGTAGAATCAAACTTCAGCTCAAGTCTCTCCAATCCTTGCTGGGACATCGCATCGCTTTCGTCCACTTCCACTATAGCGGATAGATCGAAACTAGGGTCGGTTACCGAGATCAGAGTTTGCATGTTCATTACTTGAGTCTGGAAATAATGTCTTATCTTGAATCAAAATTACAGCTTCCAGCAAAATTATACTTTAAGGTGATGTGCAAAAAAATGCTGTATGATCACTCTATTCTCGAAAATGCTAGATCATTCTCCGAAATAATAGTTTTATCCTAGCAGGCTCCGGGTAGTGTTAATAAATAGTGCCTACTGCTGTATAGTAAAAAAAAAACAACAAACCCTTAAATTGTTGACAATAAGACGCAACTGTTCAATTTGTGTGTCTTTATCCGACAACTGCTTCAGGTAAACAGTTTTCTGTTCAGTAAGCCTTGTCCGTAAATCCATGTGCTCACGCTGCATTTCGTTCAGCTGTGACAGCCAGTGCTCATTCTCATCTTTGTATGACTTCACCTATAAACAAAACATCATTTAAATTTTACTGTTCTATAATAAGTTTAGCTCCGTTAATTTGATTAAAAGTAGAAGGGTCACCTCATGACAATGTCGTTCTTCTACTTGAGAATGCAGTTGCTCCATTTTCGTTAGTCTCTCTGCAGCCAATTCTTTCCACCGAGCTGATTCAGTCTGATACGTAGTCCTGAACAATAAACCAAACATTATTAGAAAGATCAGATAATATTAGGTAACACTTTACGTATTCCAAATTAAGTAATTGCTACTGACAGCTCCGACTTGCACTCATCCAGTTCACTTTGCTGTTTAAAACACTTGTCTTCTAATTCTGTGATTTGTGTTGTGTATTTTGTAACCACTTCTTTCAACGCTTCTCCGTTGGAGACACTAGACTCACTAGCTCGTCTGCAATAAATAAGTGATAGTGAGTGGGTAGATAGTGGTATGTTTAGCATCATACGTAATTAACGTGTTATCAGCTTGTTAAAAATGATTGATTTGAACGTTTTTGAGGCGTGCTACTAAACACAAACATCCGGTTAAATTACCTATCCAACTTTGACTGCAACTCCATTATTTTCACTTGCAGTTCCTTCACAGATTTAGCATATTCATCTCTTTCATTTTTCAATAATTCTTTGCATTCTACCATTATAGTGTTTTTATCATTTTCTAATTGTTTTAGGGTTAACAATAAAGATTTGTTCTCTTCATTGGCCTTATCCCTTTTTTGGTTCATTTCCGAAATCTGTTTCATTTTAAAATCGTTAAGTTGTTTTGTTAAATCATCTATAGTATATTGTAGTTTCTCGTTCATAATATCCTTTTGACTGTTAGAAGCCTTCAGGTTTTGAAGTTTAGATTCAAAAGTGACTTTCTCGTTGTTCAGAGCTAGGATTTCTTCAGTACGTTTTTGTGCTAATGTCATGGCTTCGTGTAATTGGTTAGTCTTTTTGTCAATTTCTTCTTTGACAAACTTCACTTGACTATGCATTTCATCTATTGCATCACTGTTTTCATCTGTTTGTACTAATTTGCAGCTTTTGCATGTTTCAATGGGGATAGTTTGAACAAGTGCATTAGATAATTCTACAGTCTGCTTTCTTTGAACAGTTTTTACCGGGGATTCTATCTTTTCATTTTCCGCCAGTGAATCGGTTGAATGTTTTGGCTGCTGTTTGCATATTTGTGGTTTTGACAATGTTACAGTTTCACTTCCTAAAAGCAAATCAAATACAAATTGTAAATTGTAGGCATGTATAGAGTAATCAAATGAATATATGAATATCTTACTTCTGGGACTTGACTCATCATCAGATGGGACATCTTCTAATTCGATGGATAGGTCTTTGATTTCTTCGCTATTTTTTTTATGTTTGCCATTCATAGCGATCTTTTCGAAGCCTTGATTCACTAGCACAAGCGTTTTCTCCATATCATTGCAGTGCTTTATTAAGTTCTGGTGAGACAACTCCATAGCTAACAATTTTTTATTAATATGTTCTAATTCCCACGTGTTTACAGATTCCTGAAATGAGAAAGTTTTTGTTAATTGTAAAATAAATATGGTTTTTACACTCAGCTTATTAATTTGTTGAGACTTACACTCATGATTTGTTTCAGTTTATGTGGGCAACTATCTTCATTTACTAAACATTTATTCTTCGACACATCTAAGATTTGATCGAATACACTATGCTTTGAAATCAAATTAGCTCGCAGATCTTCTATTTCATATAGCTTTGCATCTACATCTTGATTTTTACGTGAAAGCTCTTCTATATTGTTTAAATAATTTTCGACGGATACAAGCGGTAAACTTCCTTGGTATTGCTGTCGTAGTGCCTGCATTACTTCGTATATGTATCTAAAATAAAGAATTAAATTAGGTGATAGCAAATTAAGCACACCAAGTTAACAAGCTTTTGAATAAAAAAATAATAATATATAGAAATAACGTAAATATCTTAACCAATAGTAATTCTCCCGATTCTTTACTTTTAATGTAAATAATCTGGAGAATGAATGGCACAAAGAGTTGGCCGGGTCTAAACCAAGATCATAGTTATTTTTAATATCTAATAATAAATGTTGAATATAACCGGAATTTGGTTTCGAATCTCATGGCGTAAACATCAAAGATTTTCTGTCGTGCTCTGAACATGTCTTCAGCCTCCATTCGTAATTCTCTTTCCTTATTGAGAGCTGCGTGAAGTCTTTCTATTCTAGTGTGATTTTCTGAAGCTTGAAGATGGGCTACGAGGATTTCACCGCTAAGTCTGCAAACGAATGTTTTATCGGGAAATACTCTAGTGGTTGCTTGTGATATTGCTGAGTATCATAGGTCATGGGTTTTAGTCTCAAGTCAAGAAGGGGTATTTGGGTTTCCATGACAGATTAGGACGGAGTCGGGATTTGAACCTGCGCCCTAATTGCGTAACGCACGATCAATCGGAATCTGAATCATTTTGAAGCAAATTGCTAATCCATTGCTTCATAAGTTCGAAAAATTTGTCTGCTCAACACGTAAATAACGCAATGAATGTTGTTGAACTGTCAAAATGAAACCGATTCCGATTGATCGTGTGTTACGCAATTAGGGTGCCGGTCGATGGCAATAGACTCGTACCCTATTACATGAGACTTAAACATAACTGGCGACATCTGGGTACACCTCTGACTAACTCTTCAGGGATCAAACATCATCATCATCATCTGCCTAGCCATTTCCCAACTATGTTGGGGTCGGCTTCCAGTCTAACCGGATGCAGCTGAATACCAGTATTTTACACGGAGCGACTGCCTATCTGACCTCCACAACCCAGTTACTGGGTAATACGATACCCGTTGGTAAGACTGGTTGTCAGACTTTCGGGCTTCTGACTACCCGTAACGACTGTCAAAGATCCACGAATGACAGCCGGGACCAACGGCTTAACGTGCTTTCCGAGGCACGGAGGGGTCTCGGTATGTAAAGATGATCACCCATCCACAGACCAACCGCGGCAAGCGTAGCTTAACCTGACCGATCGACCTGTGCGGCAGTTATTATCTAGCCACGGGCCCCTCAGGGATCAAACATTAAAATAAATATTTAAGTTTCATAAGATAAACCCTACCTCGCTATGATTGCTTTGTTGTCACTTGCAGATTGCAGATCTAGCACTTGATGCTGCAACATGTTGATTTCCATATCACTGCTTATTTGTTTTAATTCACTGTGTTGTAGCTGAAATCATATGTATAAATCAGAACTACCAGCTACGTTTGTATGATCTACACATAATTATGATAAAATAAAAACGAAGTCAAAACAGGAGATTGGGTATTTTTGAAAAATCGTAATTTTTGTGAGAACGAGTCTGAGGTTTTAGAATTTTAGTCCGTTTGTCGGTTTCCGGATGCATATTCTGGATTGGTGCAAAAACGGCTGAACGGATTTGGATGTTTGGCACACAGATAGTTTATAACTTAGATTAATACATAGGGTACTTTAAATCCTGATAGTACGTTCCCGTGGGATATTTTGCAACATTCACGTGTCCAAAAGCTATTTTAATAATAATAATAAATCTGTTTTTATTTCCAAAAATAATAAATACCTTAAGGATATTTTGCAACATTCACGTGTCCAAAAGCTATTTTAATAATAATAATAAATCTGTTTTTATTTCCAAAAATAATAAATACCTTAAGGAGTGTGACGTCTAACTGACTGTTAATGTGATGATATTGCTCTTTAAGTAGTTGATTGTCGGTGGATATCTTATGTAGCTGCTCCTTCATTAAATTGACTTCTTGTTTTGTCACAGAAGCTAAGGATTCGTCACTAAAATGATAACAAACAGTATAAAAATTTATTTCAAATGGCAACGTAATAAGGTTCATAAAAATAAGTGCTTACATATTTTTAACTTGAATTTCTTGCAGTTCCGAATTTTTACTTTCCAAGTTCTCGATTTCCTTGTTTTTCTCGTCTATCGCAAAACAAAGCTGCTCTATTTGTTTTCTTAATACCATCTGTTCTATATTAGATTCAATGTCCTGCGCTTTATCTTGTTGTGAATTTTCTAAAAAAATATTAAGTAATTGATTAATAGGGCTCTACCATGAGGTATAATTAATTCTACCACAGTAGTCATCGCATCGCATCGACATCGCCGCGACATTGTTGAAACTGTTCCTTGTCGCACAGTCGATGACGAGTAGTGATAAAGCGCAATACACACTGAGCCCGCCGGGCCGGCCGGCCTATGTCGGCAACTTTTTGTCGTCGGGCTAGTTGGCGGCTTCACTTATTGCAAGTCGGAAAAATTTGTCGGCGGGTCACTATGGGTCGAGCTTCGCCGGAGAACTGAGCGCAGGCGTACGCAAGCCGCCAACATGTCGGTGGGCAACACGCGCGGGCGCATGTTGCCGACATGATTCTTTTCATATAGGCCGCCGGGTTGTGTCGGCGGGCTGTGTCGGCGGCCCGGCGGGCTCAGTGTGTATTGCGCTTAAGGAACAGTTTCAACAATGTCGCGGCGATGTCGTCCGACGTCGCCCGACATCGCCCGATGTCTCCGGGGACACATGTCGCTCGACAAATGTTCCTAGTGGGTACGAGGCTTGAGTGTTTATATTTGATGACTACTTTTATGTTATCGGGTGGCCAACATAGTGACAGGCCAGCTGTTGTTAAATGGTAACCGCTGCCTATAGACATGCTGTAATATACTAGAGGCATCACATTTTAGGGACTATCCCAGAAAAAAAACGCTAAAATGTCTCATATGCCTGTAATTACACCGCACCCGACACAGCAATGTCTCTCGGCGTCAGATATACGTTTTGGTCAATGATCATTTAACAGACGAGCTCCTTCACGAGCAGTAGGTACTTTAACTAAATTACCTAAATACTTGCTGACTTTCGTGATGAACTAATAGTACCTACATTACGGTACGTTTACTACTTAAAAGCGTGACTTAAGTGCAGTGGCGTATTTGCGTAACACACTATTAGTAGCAATGGCTTTCATTTTGACAGTTCAACGTGTGCTATTAACGTTGTTGAGCAGACCAATTTTTCGAACATATTATGCATGCTTATAGATTATGGTTGATATTGTGTTACGCCATTAGGGTGCATGTCACACAGTGCTATAAATTATATTATATTATTGGAATACTAATTACCGTTTTGTTGGTTAATTTCCAATCGAACAAAGTTGATAATATTGATTTTATCTTCATCTAGACGATTCAACAAGCTTAACAAATGATTTTGATTACTAAAACCATCTTCGACAAGTTTCCGATATTTTGTAAGAATCCCACTGAGAGCAATATTTTGTTTCCAAAAGAGATCAAGTGATATTGAGTAACGTAATTTGTCAGTTAAATTAGCGACCGCTAGTATTAATTTCTGAATTTGTGTTTCATAGTCTGATGCCGCCTCCATTGCATCTTTTTTACTTTCCAGAATTTCGTTTTTCATATTTTCGTTTAAGGTTCTTATGTATTTGTATGATTCTTGCAAATAGGAACACTTTCTTTCTAAGCAGTAAACATTAGGAATGGCAACTATTCCTGGTGAATGCTCACTCTCATCATCATATTCATCTTGGAACGCCACTCGTCTTTTCAAATTTTCTATTTCTGCTTTGTAGTTTTCTTCTTGAATTGACCATTTATTGAGATCATCACTGGCCCGAATGGCCATTGACGTTAGTTTACAAAATAACTCTTTAAATTTCATGTGGAAGTATTCTAATCCTTTTTTGAGTTGTGATTCATACAAAAAATTTCCTTTCTCTACTACTTTGCCAATTTGAGATTTGTCATAAAAGTCAATGTCATTTTGTTCTTTTTCTGACATCCACGATCCAAACTCGCCAACATCTATGTTTTTATCTTGGAATAGTTTTTCTTCGGCCTCCTTTTCTTTATTCTTTACTTCTATTTCATTCAGCCTTTTTTCAAGTTCAGATGATTTTTTTGTTGCATCCGTTAATTGAGCCATTACATCAAACGTTTCCTTTCTGTGAATGAACAACGGAGTTAAATAATATTTAATAATTTATTTATTTTTCAGTTCAAGACACAAACATCAGTGTAGCCCTGGCTCTTGTACTGGGAGTTCCTGTATCACAAGAGCCAGAAACCAGAAGTGTAACGACCATGGAATATTTAAAGTACATTTTAGTATGAGTTTAGTACCTAGCTTCGTGTAGAGCAGTTAAAAGTGCATCTTTGCCACCTAAAGCAGCTCTTAACTCCATCACTGTTGACATATGCGGCGCGAACCAGCCGGCCGAATTTCGCGCTTCCATCGACAATAATATTGCTTCTAAACTCGGGCATTGCAATGTCAGTATACCAGAAGAAGAATTGCCTGAGGGTTTTAAATATTACAGAAATAAAGTACAGTGTGACTCTCTCAAATTGTAATATTCAGACAAAAGTACGACAGAAGTAACAGGGGAGTACATACTATTATCTTTTAAGAAATCCAGTATTTCTTGAAGGCCTTTCCGTAGACCTTTATTTTCTTCTATGATTGCTAGCATTTCTTTTTCCTGATTATGATTTTCTGAAACGCTTTGTTGATTCTCAGACTCTTTTGCTAAGACTCTAAAACCATAAGATAATTAAATATTATTGATCCAATAGGTTAAAAAAAAACAATAAAATGTATGATAAATAAATTACCCTGTTGATCCATGTTTTTCAGGCTCGTAGTCATCACTTTCACTGTCTTCAATCATTTTATGTATTTTGTCTTTCGTATATCCGACTTTGATAAGAACATTTGTCATTTTACTTATTTTAGTATTCAAATTACGGTTATTTAATTCTAGTCCAATAAGTTTATTTTCAAGTCTCTTTAGTTCTTTGCTAATTTCTGAATTTGTTTCTTTTAAATTACGATACTCCCTCATAATACCTTTGACAGGTATCTGTTCGTCAGCAGGCACGTTCAATTTTTGTCTGAAATATTTAAAATCTACAGAAATATCTAGATTCTAGATAAGAATAACTTCTAGTACTAAGCAAAATAAAAAAAAGTAAAATTTGGGGGAGACCTTTGCCCAGCAGTGGGACAACATAGGTTAACTATAAAAAAATAGACTCATACCTATAATATTATCCAAGACGCAGGAATATGGATGAAATAATGTTTGATGTGCTTCCTTACCTTAACGTTTCATTTTCAAGCTGTAGGTCATTAATTAAATTGTTCAAAGTGTTCGCTTCTTGTACTAAACTTTTGATACCCTCATCTTTAAACTTCAGCTGTCGTTTTTTATGTTTTAAACCTTCAAGTAACGCATTTATTCCTTCATCTGATTGCAACAGCTGCAGTTGCGACGTTATTTCTGTCAGCTTCATTACATAAAGATATTGTAAGTAAAGATCAGTTTTTCAAAAAATAATCAGCATTATTAAAAATTATTCTAAAATGTTACCTCTTTCTCTCTAACCCCGATCATTTCTTCAGCGCCTTGTAGACTTACAGTCAAACTTTTAACTTTCTTTTTCAATTTGTTTATCATCGATCTTTCTTTGTTATCATCGCAGATGTTCTTAGCATCAGACACAGAAAAATCTGGTACTTCTTCCATGACTGTTTTTAGCTGTTTATTTTCTGCTCTGAGTAAATTAATAAGATTCGCCGTTTGATCAATTTCATTCGAAGCCTCTAGTAACTTGTCTTGTAGTTCCTTTATTTTTCGTTTTTCTGCATCACTTTTCTGTAGGGATATTTTGAAATTACGTATCATGTGAGGTACATATCATCTTGATAATTTATGTAAAAAATATACTCACCTTTGGTGATGAAATAGTTTTTGAGGCTTCCTTTAAATCTTCTTTTAATTTTGAATTCTCATTTGATATTGCTTCTAGCTCGGATTTCTTTGATCGCGCTATGTTCTAATAACGTTAAAAATAGTTCGATACAATTACAAAAATTATACATTTTATTAAAAATTAGGTTGAATTCTAATAACATCAACCTATAAACTAAGAGGACCAGCTAAAACGGCAACAACATATTCTTCTGTATCGCTATCGACTGGCTATAGACTGTTGATACTTACTTTCCAATGTTGAACTTTAGATTTGATTTCTTCATACAAGTTTTCTCTTTTAGAATCCTTTTCCAAAAGTTCTTTCCTCAATTCTTCCATTTCAAATGATAAATTAGCTTTGGCTCGTTCCGATTTGCCTAAGATTTCTAAAATACAAAAATAAAATAATGTAAGGACATTGCTCAGTGGGCATAATAGTCACTAAGGAGTTGCTTCGATTATTTATTTGTTTGTCCCGAACATTTATAGCAAAAAATCTATATCTCGCATGATTATTACCTTTTAACTGACTGCATTCATTATTAATAGTCATTATTTGCTCCGTTAGATTATCGATCAACTGAGTAGCTTCAGTTAACTTATCCTTAAGAACTGAAACTTTATCCTTTAGCTTAGTATTTTCTTCTTCTAAAATCTAGAAAACAACAAAACTTAAATATACTGCCACATTAAACATTATCATTGAAATATTTATATTGATAATTACTTTAACATCACTTAATAACTTCCTTATATGTTTATTCTTCATAGTAACTTGTTGTTCAAGTTCAGCGACTGCATTCATTTCTGACAGGACATCGCGACTGGAATCACTATCATCAAAGTTACTTCGACTTTCTTCTAGTTTACTCTTCTTTGATTCTAAATCAGCGATGTCAGCGTACAGCTGTTCTAGTATCTCTTTGTTCGCTTTTATTATCTCTTCTTGATGAGTTATAGTTTCCAGAGCACTGTCGTTACTTTGTGTGGGTGATACTGAATTGATAAAATTGTGTTATTTTATTATTTAGTCTTATATAAATTATAGCATAGATTAATATCTCTGCATTACATGGGTATGCCGGGGGCAGACCATTTTATAGTCAAACATTAGTCATTGACTAGGTTCATTAGGCATAAGTACACGATCTGATCCTAGATAGAAAGCAACAAATAAGTTTGGTGCAATCAGTAGATACCTACATTATATTCTGCCCTATCGTTAATTAAATACAAGACGTGACGTGGTAATATAAGACACTATAAATCCACCATTTACAATATTTATAACCAATTTAACTCTTCCTGTTGCAAATAGAAAATGACAAGAGAAAATGGTCAAATCATAGCTATAATAAAGTGGTTAAGCTGTTAAATGGGAAAGTGTTTTCACACCATGCAATAATGTCGTTGGCAGGTAATATTGCCGCAATGGTTAATAAAGAAAGTACTGTTTACCTGCGTATGCGCTCTCTACTTTCATTTTGCCGCTTTTCTTTTGAGTTGACTTTAGTTGGCCGACTAGGTTGTTTACCTGCAGTGACAAATTATCTCATGATAATAATATTTATATTTTAAACATGCTTAGGCTGCATTGGTCTGCTTGAATCGGTATACCTACTGCAGAAGATAACTTGGCACAATTTGCTAAGCTTGATGTACTGGCAAGTCACGAATATGATAAGAAAATGTGTCCGTTACCCCAGCCAGATGTTGTCGAAAATGGTCATTTGAATCTTATAGATCTAGAAGTATAATTAATACTTTATAAGTTCAATTAAATTGATTATTTTACCTGTTAATAAAAATTCTTTAATAAACATGTAGTTTTTTTTAAAACTTGTGTACATGTCTGTACTAAATTTGTAACACTATCCTACATATTTTAGAAGGTAGCATAATGTTCTACGTTTTCGCTTTTTCGTAACCACCTCAACTTGGTCGGGTTACCACGGTCATTCACTTCCTAATGACTTTAATCGTATTATCTCATTAATTATCCAATGTATTACGCTGAAATTTTACTGATATACAACTGAACTAAACAACTAATAATTGACATAACATTCAGTTCATATATCCATAAACAGGCTTATCAGTGGCCAAATAACACCGCGCGCTTCATGACCGTGCTGGTGAAGAACTGAATATCATCATAGCTTGTTAAATACTTACAGGATACTAATGAAACTTCACATACATTTGAAGGCAATTACAAGCTTCAAAATAACGTTTAAAGTAAGTCTTTAAACCTCTTATTGAGAGTGCTGGGACCAATTGAAGTGTTTTTCTATTTAATGAAATAACCTTTAAGCTATGCATTATTTTGGTATTTTTATTGCAGAACAAATTTAAACTAATTCCTAAGAAGTCATGTACAAAATATGATAAGAATCCGCTTAACCGTTTCAAAGATCTAGCAAAACCAAAAACGTTACCCCAGCAAAATCTCGAATAACTTCGCAACCGAAGAAGGAACAAATACAAAATAAGGCACAACATTTACTTCATATAGACAACTAATTTTATAGCTAGTATTTATTTAAATACTCCCATTAGAAAGAAAAAGGTCTGGCTGGAGTAACGTTACGCCAGCAGGATATGTTTTTGTGAAATAATTAAAAAACTATAAGCGCAACAAATTTAAAAATGTGTGCAACAATTACAGAAGCTGCAAAACTAATTATCTATAAGATTCAAATGACCATTTTCGACAACATCTGGCTGGGGTAACGGACACTAAGAAAATGTTTTAAAAGCATTCACAAATCAGCACCCTAATTGCGTAGCATACTATCAATCACCATATGAATCATTTTGACGGATATTGCTAATCCATTGCTTTATAAATGTTTGAAACATTTTGTCTGCTCAACATCGTAAATAACGCAATAAATATTGTTGAACTGTTAAAACGAAAGCCATTGATACTGATAGCTTGTTACGCAATTACCCTGCAGATTCTAGTTATCCGCATTTTGCGGGTCAGTAAGTAGGTAAGTAGCCTAGCAAACGTTTTTCTGGAGTTTTTCATTATATTATAAATACGTATACAAACAAAGGAACTTTCGCAACGAGATCTACGCGCTTGAATACCTTTAAGGTAATAAATCAGTACTTACCTAAGTGTAGGTAGGTACCAGCCCATAAGGCATTCGGTAGACCGTTACTATAAATAATCGCAGATCATGTTGTAGGATAGTGTGCAGGATAGACACACAGAAAGCGATAGGTAATCATCACGCACATCATTCTCTGGATGTGCCTACTACTGTTGCTCATCATTCTAACAGGCCCGTTAAAGGTACCTACCAACATATTTTGTGATAGACAAAGTGAGGTTTGTACCTAAACCACAGACAGAATTCCGTGACAGAATCTGCAATTCTACATATATCATTTAGAATATTAGCACTTTTTTCAATCTTTTCTAATAAGTTCATTTCTGCTGCAACTAAGAAAGGCTACAGAAACGTATTGCAGCGATATTTAAGCGAAAATATATTTACCTGTTCGCTCTTCAACTTCAGAATATCTTGCGAAAGTCTAAACAGAGTTTTCAAGTCAGTAAAATTCAGTTCAATATCATCGGCTTCCATCCAACACAAACTCTCACATAGTTTCTCTTTATCTGATTGTGTGAGCTCCTTCTGTGAGAAACTTAATATTTCCCTCCAATCAGTCTCCACCATTTTTAGTGTAAAACTTTATCGTACCTATTAACTTTAATTGATAACTTTTCAGTCTGCAATGGCCCGTGTGACGGTATTAGTGTTCTGTGCGTGTGACTCACTGTCGCGAACCAACACAAAACAATGTTTGTAATCCTCACCGTTGCTTAGCAACGCGACTACGCCATTGTTGCCATAGCTAATGAAATAATAAAAGAGGTTTTATATATTTACTTATTGGCTTAAAAGACTTTAATTAAATTCTTTATTAAATGATTTTATTAAAACTTCGGTAATATTTTCATTATTTTTTTTTTATTTTCAACATTAGATGCATATCATTAAAGGCTGATTATCTGTCGATTGAAAACGACGGATAATTTTTTATTCGCGGAATAAAATTGATGTCCGACAGTTTTTGTGTGGAAGAATTGTCAAAAATTCAAAATTATTCTTCCGATAAAATTATCTGGCGTATTATATGCACCTAACGTTGAAAAAAAAAATTGAATGAAAATATTACCTACCGAAGTTTAGTATATGTATGAAAAATAAAAAGTACATAAAATGTTGACGAACTGGCTTGTATTGGTGAAAACTTATGTGGAAAGCCATTTGCGATACTAAAGTACAATTTTATTTTTTTAATTTCTATTGGTTTTATAATTTTTTTCGACAGAATGGCCTGGTATTAACCGTTAACCATGCGATTTAATATCTTTTATAATAGATTTAATACATTTTGATACACATCGTCTTTCTTTCTTTGTTATACAAGGTGTAACAGAATAAATGCAAGTCCTGAAAGTAGTTAGTTCATAATTGACTACTGAATCGATTTCAGTCTTTTATTACAGATATAAAAAAAAAAAAAGCATTTTGCCATGCTGACCTCGGCTTGCCATGTTGAGCCAAAGAAAATTAAATTTTATTTCAATGCAGTAAGACTCAATTTTAAATGCGTACAGTATTTCTAGGGTAACACGATTTTCTTAATAATAATAGTTAGCTTTACAAAAAACAAGTTTTGGTCATTGTATTATGCTTATAACTCAATACTCTAATTGGGGTGTATGAGGTCATGCATTAATTATGTTACATATTGTATAAGCACTGTGTCTTCAATACAAGTCAAGAAAACTATTTCTACATAAGTTATTTTCATGTTATTGAAAGTTCAGAATTCCTTTCCTGAGAGAGTATTGATAATGTTCCATAATACGGGTTTCATAAAGAAATAAAACGCATCATAAATACAAAGATTATTTTATTAGGTGTGATGATATCGAACAATAGCAGTTAATGTTATATTGTATGTCGAGGTGTCAACAACAAAATAAAACATTTGTGCTTTAAAAATAAATTAACAAAAGTAAATACAACAATACAGTAGGTTAAAAACAGTGAAATAATTTGCATCTACACAAACGAAGCATTGACATAGGGCGAGAGGGTATACTTTGGTAACACCTATGAGAGTACAAGCATTTAGGTACTTAGACAATTTCCATTTATATCACCACTACTTGTACATATGAACGATATCAGGTAGAAAATACGATGAAAGAAAAACCAACTGTTAAATATTGTAAAAATATAGTTACGAAATCTGATCCATGACTAGACATTATTTAAAACCGTAATACTTTTGATAGAAAGTTATATAAAAACGAATTAATAGATGCCTGAACACTTGACACCAGATTAATACATAGCACGCGTATTTCTTAGTATACAACTAATTTAAAATTAAGCATACAATATTGTCAACCGTTGCCAAATAATTACTCGCCCTATATATACTAACCATTGCATAGTCTTGAGTATTATTATGTAAGTATATGATTAATGCGGTAACTGATACCCATACTTATATATTACTGTACGTTACGTATAGGTACAACTGTAATGCCAATTGTTCACAAAATGTCTAAACTTTGTTCTCGGCAGAATTTCTAAAAGTATTACTCCAAAGTTTGACTTTTGTAGATATAATTTTATATGTATTGATGTATATAAATCGGTTAGTATTTTAGAATTAGTAATCCAGCTTCGTTCTTTTAAAATATCACTTTTAAAAGACGAGCCCAAACAACTCACTCCTAAGTTATAAATAAATACTACACTAAACAATTTTACAGGTATATAAGTATTTTTATTATTTTTTTACAATTATACAACATCATAATTATCAGATAAACATACTCTTTGGGACGCATAAAACAACTTTGGATAGATTACATGACGTGATGCGGTTAGATATCCTAGTTCACAGATGACAGAAGCGAAAATATGGGTACACCGATAATAATACATTGATATTCTACTGTTAGTATGTTAGGCTGTCGAGTTAATGCCGTCATATTGGTACACTTTGGTCAGCAAGTTCGAGTTCCACCGAAGGCCAACTCTTCCCGTAGTTCAGCTTAGCTTATATCCTTTGTACAAAATATTATAAAAAGTCATGGCGTAATTTTGGTATCATTTGATAGGCTCTAAGGTACATAATCGGTTATATATAACATAGAGTGGGGCTTACACATACATGACTCCCACCTCTCATGTACTTATGTGACTATATTGGGTAATAATTTATACGTAGTAATCGAGGGCGCGGTAAACGGACCTATTATTATAGAAGGTAGATTGAGGGATTTTTTGGGATAGCTATAATGAACTAATATTATATTTTGGTGACGAACTTTTCGATTTGATTTTGTTACACTCAAATGTTTATGAGTATTCACTGGCTTTGTTTAGTGTCACGGATAAGTAAACAAATGGAGTACTAGGTTTCCGAACTTGCACGGTACACGTTTTACTAGTGGCAAAACACTATTTGCTCATGAACGCTACACATTAGCATTTCATTTGTTGACTACTCCGTGTTAAGCGTCTGTCTATCCAATGTAGTATGGTCAGTGAATACGTGTGTGCGGTGGATTGTTATCGCGAGCGGCGCGCGCATAGCGTGGCGCGTCGCAGGCGCCGCAGCAGCGATGACTCGCGCTATCAAATGCGCTCCACGTAATTGCCTGCAGAGAAAGAAACAGATTGTTTTATTACATACGAATGTAATCGTAGATGAAGAAAGTACAATGCTTGGTAGTGCGCCAAAGCGCATAACTCATAACTGGAGTTGCAAAATAGATGGACATAATTTTTATTGAAATTGAAAACTTTCGTCTTTGGAAGGTGCAATATAGTGTAGAGCAGTAGTATCTGTATTGTCTGTGTATTTTATTGGTAACCGACTGCACAATTGCACATAAATAAAAAGAAGGAAAAGGCAAAGATAAACAAACTGGATCAAATAAACTGGGGGCCTACTCCGAAGTGCAAAGTGCGAATGTTCGGATCGGACCGACACATGGCCGAACCGAATATTATTGAAAAATGCGAAAAAAGTTCGGATCGGCTCAGTTGGGTCGGGACCATAGTCAGTATTCGAAAGAGTGTAGGAGTGTAGGATCGGAGCCGACCGAACCAAATAGTAACTTCGTAGCAGGAAACGGCCGAACATTCAGCCGATACTACTTTGGAGTAGTCCCCCAGGACTTAAGTTTTGAATGTAACTGTCCGTCACATTAGGTGTTGCGAGATTCTTACTTCTTTAACAGCAAATTTAATGCTGTTTAACCCAACAAACCGTTGATCTTTGAAAACCTCATCGGCGTTTTAGTTCAGGAGTTCAGCCCAAGATATAAGGAGTAGCTAGAAGTGTCACGTACCTGGGAAGGTTCCGAAGCGTCCAGTGCGCTGACTGGAGCCGACGTACCAGCCGTCGTCACACTTCTCTAGTACGTACACCGTGTCACCCTCATTCAGTTCCAGTTCATCGGGGTTCTGTGGCCGATACTTGTACATCGCGCGGTATCTGAAGTGGGAAAGTATTTGAATTACTATAAACAAAAAAAAAAAAAAAAAACTAAACGGCGAATTATTCATTATTTCTGCATATTTTAAATAGCAAAACATGATTTATATTTTGAAATGCGTAGCTTAGGTTATGTTAGATGTTATCTATCACATTTCACGGTTATCCAAATATGTAGGTAATAAGCGTTGCGTGAGAAACTTATTTATATATTTATAAACATTGAAAGTAAATTGTTTATATAGCGTAATTAAATGTACTTATATGTTCATATTTAATTCCAGAGCTGTTTTATAATGTTCTTTTAAAATATTTTAATATTTTTTTCACACAACGTTGGTTACTCATTAATATAAAAAAAAGATTATACTAACGGTATGGCCTCCGCATTGGTATCCACGTACAAGGGCTCAGTATTGTTGAGGTCGACGCCCGCGCCCGTTGGCGGCCCGTAGCCGCGCTCCGACGGCGTCAGCGTCGCCTGCGCAGGCTTAGCCACGTAACCTGAGAGATGACGTCACACTTCAGAACGAGAGGAACAAATGAAACAATATGGAGGACCGTTATCCTGCGTAGGTAGGAATGTTAGTATTTCATATATATGTATATGGAAGTCCGTTATCCGGAGGATAACAAGAATGATAGTATGACAAAGCTGTTAAAGATAAAGATCTGGTTGCTAACTTGATGACGTAACTAGAGACGGACGTTAGCAGACACAATAAGAAGACGAGAAGTTATTATAATAAAGATAAGATTATAGAATATTATGTTCCTGGAGTTTTAATGAGTTACGTTTGTGATGCATTAGGTGGGTTACTATTTAGGTGGACCGCAGAAATCAGAGTAGCTATACATTTTAAGTAGGTCATGAAAGACACTCTTGTACCGGTTTCGCTACGTATCTTGAGATATACGTCACACACTGGAACAGGAACAATACGTTGATCCACTATCCTAGCCACAATACCGTCACACGAGCATAAGTATCTTAAACGCCAGAAATATAACTGACTTTTTCATGGAAGAGGAATATCAGGGGTCTTTCAGTAAAGCTGATGCTGACATTACAAAACAGAGAAAAAGTTATTCCGAACAAAGAGAAAGAGAAGCGGTGAGAGTGAACTGCTTTCAAGGGATCACTCCATTATTTGTTAAATTTGTGTTTAAATCAATCAATTTTATTAACTAACCTGGTAGTGGCTGTGTAGCTGGCGGTGCATTCGACAGCGCAGGGCTGTTCTGTTGAGGTGTATAGCTATGGGAGCCCATGCTTCGTTTAGCAGAGCCATTGAGGAGACCGTGAGCAGCTGGCGATGCCACTGGCTTGTCATTGTTTAGTATTGGTTGAAGGTCTGAAAATAAGCGACGATCGGAATTAGATTTGTGTACGTAAATTATGATGTCGTGGATAAAAAACTGGCTGGCTAGAATTTAAGTCAACTCTACTTTGTATGAAAAGGCTCGCCTTATGATGAATGTGAAACCTTTTCTGGGTGTAATATTTCACGTCACTGCCTAATAGACATGCGAAATGTAGCTCACTGAAAAGAAAAGAGAGATATAGCTCTTTTCATCAAAAGAGCTATATCACTCTTTTAGCTCTTTAGCTCACCGAATAACTCTTTTAACTCTTCAGCTCAATTGACTTACTTGCGAGCTACAGATCAAATTGAGCCGAGCAAGTCAAACGAGACAACTAGTTCAGTGGCTCTTTAGAACCTTTGAAGTTCTTTAGTTCATTTAACTTAGTTGCGAGCTATATATAAAATTAGATTCAATATGTTGTTTTATTTTTATTACAAATAAATATTAAAATTATGAAAGCCAATGATTTTCCTTCATACTTGAACAGGCTTAGGACTGTCAATCTAGATGAATAAATATTTAAAAAAGCTAATTAATTGACAGTATAATGTAATGAATGGACGTATATCATTTCAAAATCACAAACTATTATTCCCTAAGGATTTTCATACTTATATAAAAGTGCTAAAGCATTTTTACCTTTATGACAACGAGCATAAGAGTTATTTTACTATGACGTATTGAGCCGAAGAGTCGGTCAAGTGAGCTACACAATGCGAAATCGTTCACCGGCGAAGTTCGGGCATTGTCGGCCGCTGTCGGCGTGACGTCGCGTCGCCGTCGGTATCACTCTTTACTCGCATAGAGTGTAGAGTCAATGAGCTAAATGAGCTAGTGAGCTATTCCGTGATCCACTGAGCGACGGAGAGCTAGATAGTGATTAAAGAGCTAGTTCAATTTTATCTCTCATTCGCGAGCTACCCATGTCTACTGCCTAACCCTTCGACGGAAACAGGCGTATTGTTGTGTGTGTGAAATATTTAGATGTGGTAAAAAACGGTTGTAGAAATAACGCTATACCGTTTTCTAAAAGATACAGGGTTACGGTGGATTCTCTACCGGATTCTCCCGATTACCCAATCAAAAGGGCTTTGTGGGATATTCCATCCACTAATAATAATGAATCATCAACTTCAAGATAAGACAAAATTATAGAATGTTGCCGAACATTGCAAAGCAGTTAGTCAGCCTCATTAGTAAAACGTTTTGTGTATTGAGTTACGTAATTTGACATATTAGCGCGAACATGATATTATGTTCTTGACAGCTCAGAATTTATAAGATGGGCTATTATATCGTAATCATGATGTTTCTCTTCGAAATTGGGCGTATCGGATGTATAAATTTGCATTTCCGGAGTTGGGTGTTAGTGGCACAAAGAAAGATGTCTTGTTTTTGTTTTTGATTACACAATCATGATCTCTTGTGTTGGCACGAGTTATACGAGAATAATTTATGCCTGCTACACAAAATGATTGTTTTAAATAATACTAACGACCCGCCTGTATATATAATATACTTTCCGGAATAAAATCTGAGAATAATGGTGAAAACCGCAACGAAATCGTTATTAAGAAGAACAACGAGGTCATACAGACAGATAAAGAAGAGTTATTTTAATTCATAAAAAATCAGAAGAGATATAGAAGCAAACCCGGCTCAAGAATTTGTGATATGGAGCGTTTAATGTATTGCGAAATGTTCTGAACCAAAAAAGCCCTTACCAGGTTTACTCGGACTGGGTTCCTGCAGGATAGTAACATAACTATCAGGGAAGATCCCGGTCTTGGTGCCGTTCCTGCCCTCCCACCAGTTCTGGTCGATGCGCCTCGTCAGCACCACCACCTCTCCTTTCTTTAGAGGCAGTTCCAGGTTTGTTTGAGCCGTGAAGTCGAACTTCGCTCGAGCTCGACCCTCGACGACCACAGGCTTCTTGGGAGCTTGTACCACATCGCCTTTCTGTATCTGAAATGAGGTTTTAGGTGACGTATAGCTTTCTATAAAATTCATTTGCATTTGTTTAAAGGTCAGTTTAGACCAAACGAGCGAATGCACATTCTATCTGCACTCTACCGAACGGATAAATTATTTATCGTAGGTCTATCCGTACTAAAACGTCAAGAATATCAAGAAAATAATGCTCTTGTTCTGGTTCTATGCTCGTTTGTTTTAAACCCACTTTTAGAAGAGGCACGTACAAACGGTTCCATGCGTAAGATATAAACAGTCATCTCGTTCGAATTCAACAATCAAATCAAACAAGTTAGGTTTCAATAATATCAAGGCGATATGTTTTTTTTTTGGCTGTAAGAGAAACTTGATTTCTAGATTTAGAACTAATGGATATTCAGTCAACGTAACAGACGATGTAAACAACCTCTAACTTAATAAAAATAATGAGTAAACCAACAAAAGAAGCAACCACCTTGACTAAACCTATAAGAGTGGTAATGTTTTTAAGGTAGACAAGGTAGATGTGAGTGGAAACGCCGGGAGAGAACGGCCTAGAACATATAAAGGAAAGGATATAAAGAAAAGATAGAAAGGTCAGGTGCATAGTACTCGCAACCGGCGTGCGTGTATGACCCTGATGTCTGAACGTAAACAAGGCAAAAGGAGTATATTATAAGGATCGTAACAGGTGGCGTTCTGTAGTTTCTGAATAATGGACGAATGTGTAAGTTTATGTTTGTTTATAATTACCTCAACATAATTATAAGGGAACAGCCCTATCCTGCCATGCAGCTCTCCCTCATACCAGTTGTTATCAATCTGCCTCCTCACATGGAGAATCTCTCCTTTCCTAAAGCTCAGTTCTCTTGGAGTCTGTCCGTTGAAAGTGTACAAGGCCTTAGCAATCACTTTCTCAGCTTCATCGTATCTGTTCAGAGGCAATATATTCTTCTGCGAAGGCGTGAAGTTGTCCTGATGTCGCCGATTCTGCATATCTTGTAGCTCCTGTAATAAGTCGACTTTTATTAGTATTTTCATTGATTCTTTATTGAAATGAAGGCGTATGATACAAAGCTCAAGATTGTCTGGTCAATTTTAAATATTGTTAACAAGACACGTCCGTTCCACTTTCGTGACCCTCTCAGTGCAAGGGACAGTGAATTAAGAAATGAGTTAGGCCGAAAAATGTTATACAGCATGTGTATGTCTTTGGTAATTAACGAGTACAGAGTAAATCCAAACAGTAGAATCAGTTAGAACATTTCACACACTCTCTCAAAAGTCACCTTCATTGAGGCATCGAATGCTTCTATTTCTGCGGGTTGTATTTCGTTTTCCTGAAAAGGTTTAATATTTGAGAGAAACATATTACCTCCATTACATATTGGAACTCACTATTTTCGGATGTTGAATACATTTTTAACTTTACATTGCCGTATTTTCTAGTTATTTTAAAAACAGTTGCCTAGACATGTACGTATGTACATCTAATACTAACATCACTACAGAGTTACAATCATTTCACAGAACTTATTTACGTAATTACACACTCATTGAACGTAATCGCTTTGGAAAATCATTTGCACGCATATCATGATCGTCTCTCGCGCACGTTTCGCTCACACTGGGGCGACCGGGCCAACCGTGCCATGCTCATAACAATACGAGAATACCTCTATATAACAAAAACATTAATATCTACATTTCTTTTGTAAAAACAAGCCTTATTAAAAGTCATTAAGGTCGAAATTTTAATAAGCGCGTTGGAGTCAAAAATACTTGTGGTCAATTGGTCAACGGATTTTTCGTCGGTATGCGGAGGCAAGGTCGTTTGGATTTTTTGATTATTTAATGAAACTGGTCGATATTAACATAATAGCAGGTATGAATGGTAAACGCTCCACTAGAAAAAACCTTAGTCATTATTCGCTTTAAAATAGCTTTGATATAAAGTATTTTCCGATAGATATTTCTTTCTCAGTCAATATAATTAAACTTATCGGATATTTATAGTAAAAGCGGCACTACTTGAATATTTTAATTAATAAAAACTTGAATGGTCACTATTGCGTGGAGGCAAAGTAAAGATTTCTCTCCAAGGGCTCGATCACTGGCTCGTCGATTATAATTTGCGGATATTCTCACCGCAAGTACTTTGAGTGAAATCAGTGAAATGTTTCTATCTGTGCGAGTCAAGTAGGTCGTATGCAAACGCTGCGCGTGCGCATCCGGAGTAGCGGTGTCGTTTGTTCGGGATGCGTAAAAGTGCATTTGGTCATCATGCATAGGTAGGTACTACATACTTCACATACTAATTACGCGTGGGTTACGGGCGAGAGATTTCAATCAGGAAAACAGTTAGGGCGTCAAATTGGTAACTACCTGAATGACTCGGAAGCTGACCTAGATTTAAAGAATTGCCACAATATTGGGCAAAATAAATTAGTTTTTATTTTATTTTTTAAATTTATTTTATATTAAAATAGTATAAAACACTTTAACAGTTCATTTATTGAATACCCTACCTACGTAATTCGCATTTTTGCGCAAATCTACAAAATGTACGTGATTCTAAACAAATTGTAGGTACTAGGAGGGCAGACACACAAGGAGATAAAAGATATGTCAATAATATTCGTGTAAGTAAATCAATACGGTATCTTGTGGAAACTCAGATGGAAATAAACAAAGAAACCACAATGCCATCTGCGTGTATCGATTGTTACAAGGAGAAGTATGTTTTTGTAGAAATCTCCAGCTATGTTTGTGATAATTATGTTTATTCAATTAGTAGCATTGTTTTGTTGCCAATAGAGAAGTAGATAGACACTTCATTAGATAAAAAGAAACATGTTGGATCTGCACAGATTAGCGAAAAGAAAACATTACACACAGCCACAGTTGACAAAATAGCTCCTGGAAACATCATTCAAGGTCAAAAATGACACTCCATTTCAGCATGCTGAAATAGTAGGTATGTAAATTCATTGATTCGTTTATTATTAAATCTAATCTATAAGAAAAGATGAATAAATAATTGTAGACCGATGACGCAGAATAATAAAAATCGGCCAAGTGCGTGTCAGGCCACGCATAGAATAGGGTTCCGTAGTCACCCATAATAGCATGTGGATTTGCATAACGCATATTATTGAGTGTCGTTGTAAACTTTTTTAAGCCCCTAATTTTATTTATCCTCTAGCGGATTTAAATTGAAATAAAATCGTGTCCAATAGATAATTTTTATGATTTTGTTTTTAATATTTTACACGTTTACTTATTATTTCGTTAATTTGTACGAAGTTTTCCAAGTAAGCGCATTTTACTAGTTAGACTTCTATAACTTCTGAACTAACAAAGTTATCTAAGCCGTTATAGTTTTCCTTCAAAATTCATCACATGGACTACCATTATGATTTTTTTCAGATTTTTCGAAACAACTATTTAGCTTTTAGAGGGAGGGGGGGGGGGCGGGAGGGAGACGCCCTATTTTAACAAATAAAATGCGCTTTAAAGCTGAATATCTCAAAAAGGATAGGTACCTAAATCAAAAAATCGTCTTAGCAATGTTTTTAAAAGTCCTATCTAATAATACCTACCCCACACTAAGGGGTAGACGCGAGAAAAAAAAACAATCCCTACTTTACGTCTAAACCAAAAAAAAAATTGTTTCGTGATTTTATTTTATCACTATGTCGACGTGGTAAATACACATATATATGCAAAGTTTCATCTTTCTAGCACTAACCGTTTGGAAGGTAAGCCGAGGACGGACGGCCATGACGAAACTATAAGGGTTTCGAGACGTGAAATAAGGAACCCTAAAACGAGTAGTTGGACAAGTTCAAGATATTTTTGTTGTTTATTTTGTTATGATGATTTTACTGCTTGACAGAAAATTTCGTACAAAGACATGATGTCTATATAATATTTTCTAATTTTCTATTTCATCAAAATACACTAAACTTGTCAAAAGTTTCCCAATTTCCTTAATTAAAAAAATTTTAAGACATTATTTTGTGCTTTACCAATAGAGAATTAATGTCCGATCATTTCCTGTTAAGAAGTAAGTAATGCAACAAACCGCTCACCTAAATTATTATAAAGAACTTGTCGGTAATGGTATGGATATTGCGTTAGAGGAACCATTAGATACGAGTTGGTACTTGTGGCAATATAATGACATAAATATAGTTTATCTACGAGTGTGCAATCAAAGTAATCAATAAATTGCGCAGTATGCACATATTCACCATATTTCTAAGGCTATAAGAACCAACACTAACCTTAATAAAGTCACTTTTTGTGCGTTTGTCACAGAGGTTTCTTAACAATTCGAATGAAACACGACCGTTTGTTCAGAAACTTGTCATAATTCGTGCTTGAAGAGCCATGATGAAAGAATACGCTACTATAGTCGGTCTTAAATTACCCTATGTTTAAAAACGTAAATGTCAATACTTTTAGCATGCAATGCAATGCATTTTCTTTCTTTCTTTCTTTCTTTAGAAGACTATTTACTACCTACAAGACATTATTTTCTTTAAAACCAGCCTATTAATGTCCCACTGCAGGGCGATTTTACACTTATAATATAGATAATACTTAGGGCTGAATTTTTAATCATCTGATAACTTTATTCGAGGATTAGGGGAATTTTGAAATTTTGACAGTTATTTCATACAAAAACTGTCAAAATTGGCGATGGAAAATTTTCTTATAAGATCTGCATTACCAATAATAAATCTACGTACTGACAAAGTCTTTACAGCTAATTATGAAGATGAAGTATGCATAAACAGACTATTAGCGAATGTTCGCAAGCCTCAAGTTCAATAAATTTGCGGATATCATGATATCGATCAAACTGCAGTCGCGTGCCGGCGTCTAATTTAACAAGATTAATCGCAATCGCAACATTGACTGACGCGATAATCGTATTCCGATAAACCGTTTACGTTTTTGCACGTATCGATGTTCGGTTAAAAACGATTGTCAAGATCGCATGTAATGAGAGTGTAATCGATGAGAAATAGTTCTGATGGAAACCGATTGAAAGTCATGATTTTTCTTTGTTGCAATTCTTTATGACCTACTTTACTATTATAGTCTTTTGTATTGAGATTTACCGTGGAGAATTTGAGTAGTTTTAGTAGATTGCAACAACGACAATACAATAGGTCTGGAATAAGTTTTCTAGATTTCAGAATCTGCAATTAGAATCTGAAAAGAATCAGAATCAGAGTATTAGGTATAATAGTACGCACTTCCTATTAGATTGTGATATCTTCTAATTTATCTTAATGCTCTCATTGTTTTGTTGATACTTGCACTGACACAGTTAAAAAAATATATCTTATTGTACTTCATTCCCGGAAAGTTACTTTTCATCAAAACACGAGCTTAAGCCTCAGCTTTTCTAACAAAAGATTAATAATAACTACATAGTACATACATAAAGTCAAAGTACAACGGCAGAAAAACGATCTCTCAAACGAACCGCAAATGGACTTCAAGTAAAAATACCATAGTTTTTTATCGTAACTGATACAGATCAGCTGTATCTTACTTATGATTGATCGATAACTTGTAACATTGAAATAGACTTTATTTTTATAATACCTCTAGTTACAGACAGAGGTATCTATGAACGAACGTATTTCTGTTATAAATTGATTCAGGAAATATAAAATCCGAATGGTATTTATATAAAGGTAGGTATTTAAATCTGTGTTTAACAAAGGCTTACATGTTTAACTTACCACCAGATATAGTAACATATAACAGACAAAAATAGTAAATGATCATAAAAATTAAACCCGCATTTTAATGCAAACGGAGTGGAACGGTTTCCCTTTCCATCGTCTACGACAATCGGTCATTTTGTATGTAAACGTCACTATCAATGAGTTTTTCATCTCATCATATGCCTAGCCTTTTCCCAATCTATGTTGGGGTCGGCTTCCAGTCCAACCAGCTGAGTGCCATTATTTTACATGGAGCGACTATCAATGAATTACTATCTATTATTACATGAAGTTTCTCTCCATACCCCAAAGGCTTTGACGCAGAGCAAATTAACAATTTTACAACTTTTAAAGTCAGTCAGCCAGTATGGAATGGCAGCGGAAGGCAGAGAACCGGGTGTTGTGAGTCGCCTTGAGAGATGCCTTTGTCCGTGCAGCTGTATACTCCGATAGATTACTGTATCTCAATGTTACATACCTGTAAGTATTTGTTCCTCTTCTGTTCCCTGTAGAGCCTCTTCATGTGCTCCGCCTGCTGCCGTGCCAGCTCCCTCTCGGGCACCAGCGGCAGCGGGTCGTGGCGCACCGGGCATCGGTAGTGAATGTTCACGTCGCTCTCCACGTAACGGCGGGGGGATTCTATGGAGGAAATGCAAGATGTAGTGGCATACAGACTTTTCTGTACACTTTGAAATAAGTTGCGGTACGAATCCGTACAACGAAGAATACTTTCACATTGAGATTTTCAATTATGTTTGAGAAATATATGTACTTTTGGCTTCATTTTTTTTTTAATAATGCGTTTACCTTTGTTTCTAGCTATATGTCTTGATGCTAGAACATAAATTATGATAGAATTACTGAAATAAGGCTGAAGGTGCATCTGTGGGATAATTGCGTAACAAACTAACACTAGAAATGGCTTTCATTTTGACAATTCAACAACATACATTGCAACATTTACGTTATTGAGCAGACAAATTTTTCGAACATACGATGCAATGAATTAGCAATATCAAAATTATCCAAATTATAATATTTTTATAATATCCCTGGACATTTCACACAGCGCCATCTAGTCCCAAGCTAAGCAACCTAATGCTTGTGTTATGGTAACAAGATGGCTGATAAACTACTTATATACATTTTTTTTTTGTAAATACATACATATTATAGATAGAAAAAGACCCAGACTCAGAACAAATACATGTAGGACTTACAAATATTTGTTCTGTGCGGGAATTGAACCCGCGACACGCAGCGCAGCAGTCCGATCGCTCAGCCACTGCACTAACCGTGTTGTCAATTGTGATCGATAGTGTGCAATCAATCTCTGTTAAAATCGAATCAATAAATCATAAATATTTATCATGCAACAGGAAGGCAGTAAAAATTTAAAAACTAAACAGTAATAAAAGTCGCGTTGCATTAGAGCTATTCCCGGACATTTTCTATACACGTAACATTCTAATGTACCTAATTATATGCTTTCCACTTTTCACGTAACAAGCTGATCGCAAATATTGCTTTTGAAAACGCTAACACGCATCGTAGATGGCCAATAAGTGGTCCTCGTGGAAAGGGCTTGGTTGTGAAATGAATACATTTTCTATTTGATGGGCCTACACTTTAGTTGTTTGTAAAAGGAAAAGTTCTGCTTGTACTTTGTTGGAAAATTTTCTCTTTAAACGTAAATACTTAATTAATTTGATCTTTAGGAACAATATCGCTGAACGGCCGGAACGATTTTGATGATTTTTTCGTGTATGTGAGTTATAGGAAACAGGACCCCGTCTGTACAGTTAGCTAGCTTAGTTAAAAATATAGAGAGTACCTAGAAAAATATAGCTAAAGAAGCAATCGAAATCTTGCAACTTAAATGTAGAGAACCTACTTAGAAATTGAGCATTACTGTTCATCCAATTTCTTTCAGAAAGTATTAAAATTACGTAACGAAACATCTTACTCGAACGGAATTTAAAACTCGCAATTTTCGTAAAGAACACAATACAAACAACTAAATCAACCCGCCAGGCGTGGCAAACCTTTTGTATAAAAAAAAGTAATCTTTTCCACCGAAAGTGAAAGTGTTCCGATGTCATGTTATGGCGGCCATCGATGTTATGCGCCGTGATTGGCGATTTTCTTTAAGTGGTTATTATGCGATGACACGTAAGAACCAGTTCCGAGCATTTTGTAATATTATATCGACGGAAGTAAGAGGCGCGTGTCGTGTTAGAGGGAGCTCTGTCTAATCTATAATTTATTTTTGTTATTTATTACATAAACAATTACAATACTGTTACAGCATGGGCCATGGCACAAATAATAGTTTAACTTAGAATTTTAGAGATGAGCACAATCAATAAATATCCTTTGGCATTAAAATTTAATATTTATAAATTTAAAAATATAAATATCTATAAATTTAATATTGATAAGGGCAGGAGAATGATGATGATGATGATTGACATATTGTTTTTTTTGTTAAGGATTGTTTTACGCCCACTTGACGCACGAGTATACGTCAAAAATGGCGCTAAGTATCGTCAAACTAAAAGCGTTGTTCCAAATTACAATTAAAAAATTATGGCGTTGACTTACGTCAAATAATTACGATTACGCACTCATTATTATTTGACGTACGTATATTACGCTAACCAACCGTTTGAATCAACCGACCCTTAGTGTACAGAAATAGTCTGATACGTGGTCTAACAATAAAATGTCGACACTTCCCAGTTTTTTAATTGAATCATTGATTCATGCAAGTCTGATTAGATTTGAAATCAACCCTAACCCTTGTTTGAAAAGTATAGGAGGGGTAATTAATATACTGTTTTAGTTTTTTTTTTTAATAAAACAATTATTATTATCGAGATAGCGTCCAATTTTGTTTTGCCAAAGGTGACCGCAAAATTTATTGACACTGATTTTTAACAACAAAATTTATATCACTAGTTCAGAATTTTATTAGCAATACAAAAACCAGACGTTTTGACCTATTAACGGAATATCACATTTTTACAACCAAAAACACGTATTTTATGTTTTATTGCTGTTATGAGATTATGCTTATAAGGTAATATTAACTTCAAGCGGAGGAAATTCCGGTCAGACCGGACGTGTTTTCATATTAAATGACTATAAATATATCAAATTAGGATTTTTTGGGTTGAACCGGACGTCTGGCATACAGGCAGACATCCAAAATAGGTACTCGAACATTTTTTTTTTTTATGAATGATGTCACTATTAAAACTATCAGTCAAGGATATTATATCGCAAAGTGATTTCGTCATTCTAATCTAAATCTTAGACGATAAAGCCAATAGAAAACAAAACATCAATTTATTTTTACTATCGATAATTTTCATTTTAATGTTGTCCCTAACATAAACAGCAATTTCACGTCACATACGTACATATTCATCGGCATAATGCCTTTGCAAAATGCCGATCTGCCATCAAATGTGTCGAATTGGACGTGCGACAGAATAACTTAACAATTGTCGTCGACTTTCTACTACTACAGATAATCATGCTTGGCACGTACATAAGACACGCCCAGAGTACCAACGATAAGATTACAATGCACAAATATGTATCTGTTGGATTCCGTACCTTATGCCATGAGGGAAAACTGAATTCTTAAAGCTATGCTCGCGGAGTAAAAGCAAAATGTCGTTTGCTGTTTCTACTGAGGAATTTCATTTGCACAACATTACGAGTACAAGTACTTTTTAGCGTTTTTAGTACAGGTTTGAGAATCAGGTGCATTGGTGTCGCTAAGATTGGTAATGTTGCAAATCATTTGCCTAAGTATCAGACCTAGATTAACCTAAGCTGCGAGTCTTGCAAAGCAGTAGAATTATATTACCGACTAATTAAAGATTTAAATTCGAAGTTGATAGCAAACTTGAAGTAATAATTGGAGAGGCAACAGAAGAAGTAGTTGGTAATAACTTCAGCTTAACTATACATGAAATTGGATGGTATATTAAAAAAAAATTGTTCTTTGAATGATATCAACAATTTTGTGGTTATACTAGGAGACGAACATCTGTTTTGTGAAAAGACGACGAACGTAGAAGAAATGAAATCATCTAAGAATAGAATCCGATAAAACGAAGAGTCAATAGTATCCAATAGTATCCAGAAGAAATAGTGAATCTATCATAGCAGTGATAGTAGTGCGTAGTGTACTCCAAAAAAAAAAAAAAAAAGAAACAAAATAATGGAAGTTTACAGAATCAAGAAAATGAAAGATCTAGTTTTATTAACAATATTTACAAACAAACAGATAAACAATGATTAGACGAATTCGCTGACTGTACAAGTGTACGAATTAACGTTCCATAGAAAAACAAAAGCTAGTACTCGTAGTAAAAAATGAAGAATTGAATTGTAGTAATTGAGATTATTGTCATTCCGTTATTGGGTAGTTATTTTCAAATTCCGCATAATTGCACACACTTGATTGAGGGTATTTTGCTTCTTTAATAGCAATATGATTACAAAATTTTCGTAAAGTACACTTGACATTTTTGATTGTAGAATATTATGATGATGACTTGGCTGTATTTTTTTGTGTAGTCTAAACTTTGGATGCATTTATATCAAACTGAAAATCGTTAATATTATTGTTGGCATCTAGAATAAATACATAAGTCACGTACAGACATATCTAAAAGCGAATTCCGTTACAATTTTCTCTGAAGTCTTAATGAGCTGATTGAGAAATTTTATCTCTAAGATAGAATTTCTCACAAACCAGTAAGTCGCTCCGAAGTTCGTTAAGTTGCATTAGAGCCAAGTACTCATATATCTACGCGACATTTTGCAATGAGTTTCGCTTTTAATTACCGTTTCAAGTTTCAATTAGGTAAGTATCTTGATACAGCTCGACCTCTCCGAATATTTCATAATTCGTCATTCAAGCAGAACTTAGACGAAATATCTTTGATCTCAAATCCGAATATAAGCAATCCAGCTGGTTTAATGTTGCGCAGGCGTCATTGAAAATTGCGCAAATCGAGGAAAATTAAGGCCTTTTTTATATGTTCTTTGATTTTCTGAATGTCATGTGAACTAACAGTATAATATTGATTATATTATTGTTATTAATTGATTTATTGAGTTTGTTATTAAGATCAATATCTAATTAATCATCGGACGTCGGAAGACACGTTTACATTTAATTAACATTAATCACCACGTTATCACGTATCAAAGGTAAAATGACACAGATCAAATGCATACGAGATCAAGGAAGTAAACACTAATAATTACGCAAATAGCTTAAAAAGAACACGAATTAACACACTTAATAAACATAACCATAAATTAACATTTATTATTCGATTAGTTTAATAGGAACACGTTGATGGCGTACATGAAAATATTAAAGCTAATGATGATGAACAAACCATGAGTGGTCATTTTCTTGATTTGTTTGAGTATGCCCATAGTACTCTTGGAGACACACGATCGAACACAGTACACAATAAATTCACAACACAGCACGCACTCCCAGCACGGGGACGACGTCTGTCACCGACTGTCGGTGGCGATAGATCAGATGCACTTTCGACTCGAATCGACGCCTTAACCTCATCTCCCGCCAAACCCGCTGACTTGTACTTTCGCTTTGCACGCACGCTTTGTCAACATAGACATTATTTAACAACTTTGGTAGCTGACGCTAGAGCAGCCGGTTATCTCATTTCTGGTTGCGTTTGTTTTGGTGTTACACTTAAAACATACGTATCTGGTTTCCGTAGTTGCTTGCAGTTTTCATAATGCTCATTAAATCAATTTTAAACAGGTTGATTAAATCTTATGCCAGGATATTCAAATTTGGATGCGTATGCTAATTGACCATATCATTACTTTTTTCTGTCTAACTCTTGCGATGGAGATTAGGGAGTAATTATTATAATCTACAGTAAAATGCATTGATATTTCATCTTTCTTTACTCTACTTACTTTTTACAATAGCGTACAAATGTTAGATTGTTATCAAAACTGTATTAATGACTTGGAGAATATTTTAATGTTGTATCGCAAGCTAAAAGTTAAGGTCACGTGTTTTTATTATGAATAAGGTCGGTCAGTTTTAAATAACACATATAAAATCACTTTGCCCCTTGATGTCAAGAATTTACGTTGCTCAACGATGAGTCTGTGGTATAGATAACGTTATCTCTTTAAGTAAATATGCACTTGTAATAAAGACAAAAAAGGTTATATTGGTAATTATTTAGAGACTCATTAATGAAGAAATGTATGAAAACAACGACATACAGTAATGATTTGATTCTATCTGACACAGAAACAAATAAATAGTTTCCGTTTCTAATATCAAATAGGTAGAATGTACTCGATATAGTAACCTCGAAAACACAATGGCATTAATTGTAACTGTAGAGACGCCTATAGAAAAATGAAATACAAAAAAAAACTACAAATTGTGAATGAGTCTGTGTACTCACTGTATGGCAATGGAGCATAAACATCCGGATATATATCTGTCCTGTTTCCCCAATCGCCAAATTCATGTAGCGTGTGACGATAATCTTCTTTTTTCAAACTCGTTGGTTTTTGCCGGTATTTTACTTGCTCTCCTATGTTAATTTCTATGTCAGGTTCTATTATATTAGTTAAATTGTGCATTGAAGCAGAATTGTATTCTGGCTGATATTTTGGTTCATTTTGAATGTCAGTAGATTCTGAAACTATTTCAGATATTGTTATACTTTGTGTGTCTGCGTTATCTGAAACTGTATCATTATCAGAGTCATTGTACGATTTATCCTGCAACTGCATAGACTTGTCGTCATCTGTTAGCTGCGTGACACTTGTTGCACCGTACGTAATAGCTGCTATAGGTTTTTTTGTTACTGATTTATCTTCAACAGATTCATTGCTTTTTAAACTGTCGGAATCATATTTAGTACGAGATTCGTTAGGACTGGTTTCTTTTGAATAGTAGGCGCTGTCACTTTCATACTCTTCAGTTTCATCATAGAGTAAATTTTTTTTCATGTATTTGTTTAAAGCAAGACGTGATCTAGATAACGATCCAGACCCCGGAACGTCGCTGAAAAATCCATCATCTTCGTAGTTTACATCTTCACGGCTTGGAATATTGCTGTTGCGATTTTTTCCAACGTCACTTGCAAAGTGTAAGCTCATTTTGGCGGTACACAATTTAGTAATTATTTTATCATATTAGCACTGCACACACCTAGATGGTTCAAGTTAAACTGAAGCCGCGATAACACAGATAAAAGTATTATATCAGTGTGTAATACTCGATAACACTTGTCGATACTGTTCGATATACCCCGGGCTGACAGTTCCGTCAAAACAATTTTATTTAATAATTTCTCAAACACCAAGCATACCGCGTGTGATCAAGCGGCTAGCCGAACTATTTACAATTGAAAAAACTCAACCGACAGGTTTTGGAAGTCCAATCCAATTGAATGACGTAAACCGCGAAGGCTGACTGATAATCGCACGATATGAATGATATTTTTAAACTCGTTAAGGCACAGATATTGTAAATTATTTTGTAATAACATAATCACTTCCAAATATAAATTGACTAATATTTTGCTCGCGTCAGACTACGTGTGTTGACGGCGATGGTCAGGGGAATAAGTTAAGGCACCGATTGTTGTGAACAAAGGCTATTGTTTCTTTTTTTATTCGCACATAATCTTAGGAATATAAGCGTGTTGGCTCTCATGATGCTTACACTGAATGATTTTCGGAAGTGAACTGCACAGAAGTGTTACCTAATGTACCAAAGTAGGTTAGATCATTTTTAATTTGTTTTTGTGAGATGGACGTCTCGAGGTAGTGTTATTTACGAATAACTTCACAAATAGTTACGGTGTGTGAGTAATGAGTATGTACTTGCCTGTGTCTGAGTAGCTCCCGTGCGAGGCTCTGCGTGGAGGCTCCGGTGCCGAGTCGCTCTCTAATAGTGTAATAAAACATGGTAAGGGACCAAACAGAAAAACATGGTAAAATGAAAATTGTATGCAATAAAAGATACATTGATATTCGTTATGATATATGTGTTAACAATGAAAGCTCGGACGAAATATATTTACAATTTACATAATATTGCTAATTATGTAAATTCCCTAATAATGTACAGTAAAATTTGCAAAAATAAATCAAGTGACAGTATTACATTTATTGCAGGACTGCAAATCATCCTTGTTTGCGTTCAGTAATCACGCAAAGTAAACACGCATAGCACAAACGCGATACAGCGGAACCCATAACGATGATCAATAAATCTTATACGAGGGATGCAAACTTCTACAAAATTCAAATTTACTCCAAAATTAAACACGACTTAGCGTTTGCTAAATTGAGTTGTAAGAAAAAAAAAGAAATTTTAGAAATTAAAGAAATTAACCTTGGAATGTGACGGTATGTCGTGATGGCGTGACGTAGGGCGAGAGCCGATAGGGCCATGAAGCGGGCGGTGGTCGTGGCGGAGCGCGCGGCGGTTCGTATCGGCTCGCTGGTCGATGCGCCGCGGGATTAAATTCTTGCTTCGCAAACGTGTCGCTTTTCAGGATAGAGCTCAATTTTATGGATTCTTTTGGTACTGTACGTTTTATTTCCTTTTTGACAGGCGATGTTCGTCCGCGAACCAAAACACTGGGATCCTCTAAAGATCTATTGTTATCACTACGTTTTGGGTAGCGATGTGCTATCCACGAGCCTGCTAAGTACGGGGCCATGTCATGTAACTCACTTACGTCAGGAGCAGAAGCGTATATCTGTCCAAGTAATGACATTGTTTCGAATCTGCGCCGAATACGCTCCACCTCTCCTTGACGACATTCTAATGCTTCTTCGGCAGACCTAGATCGAGGAGTCGTGCGCCTACGCAGAGCCGCTAATTTGGATATAATGTCAATATGGGGCATATAACGATTAGTCGTTCGTAAGGGTACTCTCGCCACGGGAAGTACTGCTCTACATTTATCTCGACGTGCCGACAGCTTCTCAAAAGATGACCAGCTGCTTAGAAATGCGTTTCGTGCAAGTTCTGGATCGCTGCGATATCGCCGCAGCACGGCGCCGGCCGCCGTGGGCGAGTCGAAGCGCCGGGCGAGGCGGCGCACTTCGCCCGCTCGCGCCAGGTTAAGGTACGCGCGCCAATACCTCTCCGGGTCGGGTGACGGGCTCCGACTGCGCCAGATTGTCTCGTCGCTTGAACAACGTAGCGTGTCGGGCGTTCGTCTATCGGCAATGTATAACTCTGAATGGGGCGAAGCTGACCTAGAATGTAGATCGGGTTTCAAAGGAAGCGAGAGAAACTTATTTCTTTCACTTTCCCCAAACAATTCCTTAAAATTTGTGCAAGATTGAGATTGCACTATTTTCTGCGGCTCTTTTGTCTTTGTTTCATTTACAGATGATGTGACTTCCTTGATAGCTACTGCTGTGTTTGAACTGCTCTGTTCTTGATTTTCTTTTTCATCTGAGCTTTCTCTGGCGTGGTAAACTGTTTTCATTTGTTCCGCTGTATTTTTTACAGATTCAAAATATTGAACTTTTTTTAGTATTTCCTTACTAGGACCTCTGTATATAGCAGTTTTGTTGGATATATCTGAACTAGCAGTCTCGGTTTCACTAGCCGAAGATTGACAAGGCGTTTCAGTCTTTTCATTGGTATACACAATGTGTCTCTTTTGATCATTTTCAATACTATTAATATTTGCTTGCCTAACACTGTCCTCTGAAGTTTTCTGAACAACTACATCTTTACGTTCAGTCATAAGTTGATCTTTGATTTCAGTATGTTCTATTTCTTCTTTTAAAGATAATGGGGCCTGTATTTGATTATCGAATTTACTTATTCTATTTAGAATTTCCTTACTTAACGTTTGGGAAATCTTCCTTTTTTCGTTTTCACTGAGAGTCATTTGTATTTTGTTAACATTATTTTTTAGTTCTTTAACAGACGTGATTGGGCAAGAAATCGCGGCTATAGAGTCAGACTTGGTTAATTTAGCTGGCTTTTCCTTTTCTTGGTTATATGCTGAAGTAATCAATGAATTACATCTCACATGTAACGACGGGTTAGCCTCAATTTTATCATTTTTTACATCAATAGTATATTTCATTTCAGGTTCTTTATTAGATTTTGATTCCAGTTCTTTGCTGTAAATAGCATTCAGCTGGTTTTTGAGAGCATTTACTTGCTCCATAGACAAACTACTCCATAAGCGACTACCAAGACCAATCTTTTTACGGAGATCATTTAAAGAAGTCTCTTGTTGTAACGTTACAGTAGGTTTTACGGTTACCCGCTGTTCTAGTCTATCATTGTCATTCTTCTTATTAATATAGAAAGCAGTTTCTGCTACACTTGTACCGCGCCATAAAGGTTTATAACTATCTCTGGATTGTGGTTGATCTAATTCCATTGAGTCATATTGGGGTACTTGCTGAAAATGATCTTTGAGATCTTCTACAGATCTTTCTTTGATTCGTAGCCCTCTGTCTGTATCGTAATTCCAACGGAAATCTTTTAGATCACGAGGATAAAACAAAACATCTTTTTCAGTTTGAGCTAACTTCAACTTACGATACAGATGGTTTAACTCCTCCTCAGCTCTTTCTATTGCTCTTATTTTCTTCCAACGATCAAAGTCAATTATTTCTTCATCTTTTCTTCTATGGCGTAAATCACTAGTTGAAGTAGCTTTTTCCAATTCAGCAACTCTTTCTAAATATGTGTAATATCTGTTTAATTCCCTAAACCGTTCTGACCTCATTTTTGTGTTTTGCATGTCGCGAACGTATTCGTCATAATCTGGGTCAGCAGTATGCAAATTAGAGTCACTTTTTGTTTTCATTGGAAATGTATCTAACAGTATTTTCCTCTCAGCATCGCCAGCACTACGGGTGCGAAAAACACTCTTTGGTATAGTGTCTGCATACTGCTTACTGTGTTGTAAACGAGCGCTATGTATGCGACGATAAGATGGTGACCGTATGGAAACAGGTGAAGTGGAATGACTTCGGCTGACACTGGTCGTTGTGCTTTTTCTTGGCACTTTCGGGGATACTGGTCTAGAAGTTTGAGAAAAAAATATTGTTGATGGATATTTCTCATTATCAGATTTCGAATCCATAACTTCTAAACGAGGCGAACGTCTAGCAATTATTGGTGAAACTGGACGGACAGTCTCAGTAAATACAATTTTGGATGGGGATAATGATTTACGCTGTACTTGTTGAGGAGATGCGTCACGTTTATGAATAACTTTAGGAGAAATGGGCCTGCTTGTCTGAGTGAAAACTAATCTTGATGGTGATATTGGGCTCCTCTTCGGTGTTTCTTTCGGTTTCTCTTTTTTGTAAAATACTACTGTGGGTGACTTCGGACGAGACGTTTGTGAAAAATACATTTTATTGCAAGGTGGCTCACTTCTACTTCTGACCGTCGCCAAGGATGAAGTAGATCCAAAATCATCACACTTAGATAAGCTGTCAAATTTACGAATTTCATAATGTATTCTGCCCGGCCAAGATACTGATCTAGGACTGCGCGCTCGTGAAGGACTGGGATATCTATCCCACATTTTAAAACGAGATAAAGAAACTGGTTTTCTATGTATTAAATAAGTATTTAAGGATTTTGGTGAAGTATTATCCTGAGGAAGAGACTGGAACATTCTTGCTTTTTGAAGAACGGTTGTATTATGTTCTAACATCGGGTATACCAGGGTTGGAGTAGAAGCTCTTCCAAGAAATAGATGTTGGAAAAAGGTGTCGGACACAATAGCATCATGCGATTTTTTTATATCTCTAGAGATGATTCGTCTGGCACCCAAGTTTTCAAAAGATCCAAAATTAGATGTTTCATTTGAGGTGTCTCCAAATTGACTGCCAGATTCAGATTCTTCATTAGGTTTCCCACTCGACTTCTTGCTACTTTTAGTTTTTGGTATTTTCTTTACATTTTTAGCATTGTCTTTAGCTTTTTTACTGCATGATTCATGACAGGGCACACTTCGAGGTCTTATGACAACGCTCTCTAATGATTTTTTCTTTTTTAAGTTTGTGACTACTGCTGTTTTTACTTGGGTCGGTTTCTTTAATCCAGATGATATATTTGATGAAGATTTGGAAATACTTGATGCCAATTGAAGTGAGCTTGGTTTTGATACTTTATGTTCGTTTTTACTTGATAAACAAGGATTAGACTTTGTGTGTTGTTTTGATACCTTAAGCTTTTGTACTCTTTCAGCAGTTCTGATCATATCTCTACTCTTGTGAGTACTTGTTGGTGAAAGAGACTTTGTACTCGACGTTGCGCTAGGTCTCATAATAATAGGTTTATTTGTATTGTCTTTAGATAGAGATTTAGCCCTTACTTTTGCTACATCAATACGTTCATTTCTTTTTTCTGCACTCCATAATTTATCTAAAGACGTAACTTTGTCAAGAATATTCGTAATTGGTGTTTTTCTGCCAGCTCCGCCTTCTATAACCACAGAAGAATGTGGTTCACCATACTTGCTGTGCACGGAGTTGGAATATTCTGTAGGCAACAGCATCCTACGTGAAGAGCCAAAACTACTTGTACCTCCTGTTCTAGACTCACTGCCCATAGTTTTCATTGAGGATTTTAAATTAGTAGTTGAATTATATTTTCTATTAACAGCTGGAGGTGCTGATGTAGACATAATTCTCGATTTTGGCAATTTCTGGTCAACTATTACACATTTCTTATCAGTTGCAGAGCCTGTTTTGTTTATTATTTGAGTATTCTGTCGAGAAAGTTTGTGGTTTATTTTATCTTTCAGGAAATCCACATTGGATTGAGAATACGATGTTGTTGTTCTTTTTGGTGATGTTGATACAGGTCGTGTTGAAGTCACTAACTTAAGAGTTCGACTGTTTTTAGATGAAATCCTTCGAGGAGGAGCCGGTGGATAGTCAGATATTTTACTAGGCACATCAATGCTCAGGAAAGATGGAGCAACTCTTTTAAATCTAACTTGTTCTCCTGTTTCTATGCTGGTTATTGGATAGCAGATGACTTCGTGAACCTTAGGCGTTTTCTTATGAACTCTTATCTTCGTCAGTGTCGAAGAGATCGGAATGTATTCGATTTCCGATTCGTCTGTGAAATGTAACCACTTTTCAGTGATGATATTCTTAAGTTTGCACTCGTTATATGTGATAAAAACGTGATTCCGTGCTCCTGTTCTAATTGTGACTCTCGTAAGCGATTGTTTGAGTTTACTAACCGTGATACTACGTTTGTGCCGCAAGTAAAACTTGTAACGTGTTCAACACTATTTACGGTGCTAGTTTAATTTTGGAGTCAATTTGTGCTCATGCAAGTTGTTTACCTGGTAATACAGCAGCCTGAAGACCCAGCACCTTGTTATATAGAGTAGATGAAAGCATGCAAAGGCAAAAATCTCGACTTACCTCTCGTGTATAACAGTGTTGACTAGTATGTGCGGTATTGAAAAGAATCATTGTCATTAATGGCGGCCTTGAGTTGGTACATCCGACTGTTTGCATGTGTGTTTGCTACCATGTGTAGATCTGCATTAGCCTTGACCGAGTTTATGGAAACTGCGATTTTCCATTGATGTGTGATTTATATTTTATTGGTAAATATCTTGTATACGAGCACCATAGAGCCGATCAATAAGTCAAAGATATTTTTAAGCACTTAATAAGTTTTAAAAGTTATTCACGCTGACACCGAAACACCCGAGTTATTTATAAAATCATGCTTTATTAGTTTTCCTGTTTGTGAATACATTAGTATATTTTTATATGTTAGGTAGTTAGTAGGTATCTTATATCTAAAGTAGATAGTTTTCATCGGAATAAGTAAAGCATTTTATTAGAACGTTGATCAATTAGATACTACTTCTAGTTTTTTTTTTAAATAAATTAGTCTTATCTATAAATTCTAATTTACTTATTCAAAATCGTAAAAGATGGCCTAGAGATATTTAGCTTATGTTCAAAATCAATTAGTAGGAACCGAAGAACTCTTTCTAAACCAGATTGTGACTATAACTATGCTGACCTTGTCTGGGTGGTGCCGGAGATCGGAAACCTCTTAGTGGAGGTTCCCCGCCAGCCTGCAGGTCCCTATAAGCGGCACGCCTCTCTGCTGGAGATAGGGGCGCTTCTGTGTCGTCGCGGCGACGGAACACTAGCGTCGAATCGGATTCGTACCCGGATTCCTTCAGAGCCCTAAGAAAAAAAACATGACATTGAATATGACATAGTCTTGTGACAGTGACACTGAGGTTTGCAATAATTGTATGTCTGGGCAAAACGAGTTGAATATTGGAAAAGAAACAAACATTACAGAGAAATCCGAAAAGTATCGAAGAAAAATGTTTCAGGAATGATGACTATGAATATGTGAACAGAATCTACATCTAAAAGATAACCAGCCGATCGATTCTGTAAAAATCTCACTGTGTAAAGTTAGGTGAAGTGAGCTTAGAGTGAGCTGTCATTAGTGTCCATCCCTAGCATCAGGTGGAATATCTCACTCCAAGCTCACTTCACCTAAGTTTTCACGGTGAGATATTTAAAGAATAGATCGGCAGGAACCCTCGATAGCTTTTGGTAAGGTCGTCATCGGAAATGGTGGAAATCTAAAACTGTCTATGGCCTTAGGTTTTATACGCTGAGAAATAATATCAAATGTGTACGAAATAACAAAAACAGTCAGTTTATTCTTAGGACCATATTAATGACATTTACCTTGCCATATTCGATTTCGACAGGATCGTCGTCGTTAGATCCTTTTTATCTTTCGGTGAAGATTGTGGCAGAGATGTCGTACTTGATATGTTTTGCTGCAAGAGAATTATACACGTAAATAATTTTGTACTAACTGTAATAATTCTGAGACAAGACAAAATGGTACAACTCACAGTATTTGGTGAGATTAATTTTAAAACATGCTACAAAGCATAAATATTTGACAATTCCTCAAAACGAGAAATTATACATTAATGCATAAAAATGTAATGATTTCACTATGTTTACAAAAGTATACTTGTAACATGCTACCAAAATATAAGATGGAGTTCCAGTGACAATTACACACTGAGATTACAAAATTATTAAAGGTCTGTATAATTCATTCCAAGGACCTTTTTTCGGAATTTTTATCATTTATTCGTAGCAAAGATTAAAAAATCATAATACACCAAAAAACATGCAAATAAATAAAACATGACATGACAACCATCACCAAAATGAAAATGTATCCATAAAATGTGTTTTGTAAACCCAGTAAAATATAGACGCGGGATATATATTTTTTTAATTTTGATTAAATTCGGTACAAAAATAAAGATATGAAAGTAACTTAGATATTATGCGATCGAAATAAGAATAAGACTGAGCATACCCTAGATATTACTGGCATTACTTGAAAGGAAATGCAAATTATATACAATGTGTTGACTGAATTAATGCACGTTATGAAAATAGATTGTTCAAAATCGTTTGTTGAATCGATTTCTGTAATTTTTAATAGGTAGGTTATTTTTTATCCCAATAGTAATTAAAATTAGGTACGTAAATTATTTACTGCCACACTTCCGCTGTACAGTCCAAACCAAAATGAACCTAATACGCGTGACCATATAATATACATACATACGTGTGCGACTGCATGCGTAGATTTGTAATGTGACCATAATTTTCTCCCACAATCGATTTATTAAATAAAACAATGTTCTATGCATAAAACTAAAAATTCAGTATATGAATTATGATTATAACATAATTTTCTAATTGCGGTGTTTGGTGGTGTGCGTTAATTCCGGAACATGTTGTATATATTTCTTGTGATTATATAGCCAGAGGTCATTCCTATTCTTATTTTTAAAGCATAATATATAGGATTCATCATATCGTGCATGCAAACACAGAGGCTCACAATACACAGGCAGACATTCATGTTAAGGGCCTTACACTCTTCTGTATCGCGCGAGCTAGCAATGTGGTGTACGGGGGGAGGGGAGAGTTGTCATCTAGCCACTGTTAGTGCCACCACCACACGCACCAGACAGCGATGAAAAACATACGTTAGTGGATTATAGTACAATGCTTTAGAAGCATAAGGCTTGGGGACATCAGTTGACAGCATATTTACATATAGTTCCATTATAATATCACAATTTGTTAGCTAAGCAAATTGGACAATTCCAGTAGTATTTCTTTAATGACAAATATTTAGTTTGATTTTGACACGATTATTAAGTAATTTAACAATTTTGTTTCAAGTATTTCTTATTATAAGAGTAACCAGTATAAAATCAACGAAATACCAATGTTACAAATATTAATGGTTATAACAAATACACATAATAAAAATAGTAAAAATATCGTACCCCGTCAAAAATGTCCATGACCTCGTCCCACCACTAGAAAAGAAAAAAAAAACACATCTTTTTGCTGGTTTTCGTGAATGTGGGATTCAGGCAGTTAGTCCAAATGAAGATGATAAACCAATGAAATCTCTCTAATCTCTACGTACTAGACGCGCTTTTCTATAAATGTTCATTGGTCTACTTGATTATGCTGTTGTTCTACTTGATATGATTATTCGCTAACAGCTAGTCCTTCGGTACGCGTATGTATTTTTGCCTATAATTATCTTCGGAGTTTATTAGTTAAAACATCAACTATGCCTACTATAGCATATCTAGTACGTAGAATAAGAACTTATATTGAAATCATCGTTTATACTGACAAACTAATCGCCCAATAAAACGATGAATCATGAAAGAGGTTGATGAAGATGACAAACTCCTGAAGCGTTTTGTGATCACACCGTTTGACGTTATGATGATGATGATATTTCAAAAGGTGAACCCAATGTGATGCAAAAAGTTTGGAATTGAGAGATACCTGTTTCGCTTCTTTGTCAACGACTGAAGACTTCCCGGGCACATAGTTCTCTATTCTTCCTGGTTGGGTTTTGTATACTTCTTGACTCGCCCTCGCTGATGCTAAGGTGCTGTATCTGGGAATTTAAGTACTTGCTTACCTTTCTTCGTTACAAGGTTCAATAAATGTTAAAATGTCGCCAGATTAACATTTTCAATATTTTTGCCACATGAAATAATTTGCTTCACCAGAAATATATATTTTCGACTTTTTATTGGGGCCTGATATGCCTGGTATTTATCTTTCTTTGTACAACTGTTTCATGTAATATCTTGGAAGGATGAAGAAGACTTTGTTTCGTAGGGATTAGGGAACTGTTAACAGGCAAAACATATATCTAGTAATAAAGCAAGAAATATCCAGGTTCCACTTACTTATTAGTATTAGGCGTATACTGCGAGTTTACGTCGCAGAACCTCCTATCTTCCTGTACCGACGCCGTTCGTCTCCTAGGACCAGCAGTAACATCGCTGTCATAGGCATCACTCCACGTGCTGGCACCCAATCTACTTAGACCTCCCTCGGGCTCGCTCAGGTATCCAGAGCGGGGGTCAAAGTATGCGTACTGGGATTTGTTGCTGAGTACCCTCTCCTGAGGTTGACCTATACAAAAATGTTTAATCAAGGACGAGATGTTTTAAGCTTACCTACTCACCTGCTAAGTCATAAACAAGGCAGTTGTTTCTTTCCAGTTTTGATTCTATTTTAATAGTATTTTTTTATTACCCTATTTATTTATATCTTTCTTTTCGTTTTCTTTTAAATTAAACATATCCCTTTGCATAGGAGTTTGCTCTTGTATAATATTATGATGAAGATTTTATTAGCCTGCCAGTATTTACATGGCAATTAAAAGTCAGTCAAGTGTGGATGCGATTTTGAGCAGGCGTAGTTAATATAATTGAATATATCATTCTGACGAATTCATTAGGTAATTTATATTAATAAAAGTTATTTTCAATTTGTTAATATCAATAAGCTTTCAAGCCGATGTTATAGTATTATTGTGATTTGTTAGAAATTAATTAAAATATTTTGTAACGAATTGTTGAAATGTTTTAATCTAACTAATGCGTTGTTGATTATTAGTTTATGATTAAAAATAAGTACGTAAAATTTGAAACGACACAATTGATCATTAACAATATGTCTCTAAAAAGCAATGACGTATTTACAATATGGCCGACAAAAGTTATGAAATTATAAAGCGTTTATAAACGGCACAAAATATGCGATGTAACAGCCACCGATGTAACAAAAATTTGGAAAATATAATTACGAATAATCACCTCGAGAACTTTTGTACCGAATAGTCACATAATCGTCTGAAAAAGAAAATTAACAATTTGGGGATCGTATAAAAAGGGTACCTAATAAAATAAAAGGCACAATTAAATAAAAACCGGAGATATTCTCTGTACTTACTATCGTATTTGTTTTTGTGTATGGTGTCGTACATCTTTTTGTACCACCTCGAGGGGTCCTTGACTTCCTGTAATAAAAGAATAATAAAAATGAGTAAAAAAGTATTTTCAAAAACATGTACTTACCTATACTTTGAATTGAAACATTCATGTTGACATGAATGTTAGGAACAAGAACCGTGGTGGCCTAGTCGTATCGCCCCCGACTTACGAATTAAAGGTCGTGTGGGTTCGAAACCAAGCAGGCTTACTTTGTGTAATTTATTTCATCACCACTGCTCTCAAAACGGAGAAGGAAAACATTGTGAGGAAACAGGCATGTCTTAGAAGCGAAAATTAGAAGACATGTGACATCTAACAACCCGCACTAGGTCCGCGTGATGTATAACGGCCCGCTCCCTCTCACAGAGAGGAGGCCAACAACACACATAACATAACATTACATAATAGACTGGTTATGGTATAAGAATAACGCCGAAAAAGTATAGTGTGAAATATTTGAAGAGGTAAAGGTATTCATGAATATGAACAACTTGTAGGTTTATGTAGGAGTCCAAGTGTCAAATATACGCACAGTTGATATCGTAGAATTACCTGAGTGTCAACATTGGACTTATTAGGTCAAGTTTTTTTTTTAAATAGCCATTAAAAGCCTGTACAACGGTCCACTAGCGCCACTCCTTTAAAAAAATATTATCTCGTGACTGAGAAGGAATTATGAAAATCTGTTCAATCAGCGACCTCGGTAAGTGTGTCTAGAATTTTCTAATACCTTTTATTAAGTTTCATATTGAGACATGAAGCAACTAAATACGACATATAGGAATGTGGCCGCTTTTCTTTAGATCGAATTTTGTTGCTTCGTGTCTCAATATGAAATTTTGTTGTTCCAGTGCAAAGGCCTCATCTTTATTAAAGGATTCCAGCTCATCCCGCCATCTCCGTCCATTTGTAAAGATATATTATAATAAAAAAATATATATTTAATAATAGAACACCGTACACAAATGGTTATGTAAGATGTAAAGCCGTTGATGAGAATTGATGGGCTGCTGAGATTTTCAGTATCAGATAACAAGAGATGATTGAAATAATATAGCCAGTCTGTCTTCATTTAGCTTTGCAGCTGTGCTTATCACGTGTTTATGCTGGGCTGGTAGAAATAAATTGAATAGGTATATCAACCATTGTTGTGCCAAAGTACTTTGTTGTCATATCACGTAGAGTATCCGTCTCACGAGAAGAGTCCCGCGGTAATAAGGGGAAATTATTATAATAATAATATAATAATATCCCTGGACATTTCACACAGCGCCATCTAGTCCCAAGCTAAGCAACCTAATGCTTGTGTTTTGGTAACAAGATGGCTGATAAACTACTTATATACATTTTTTTTTGTAAATACATACATATTATAGATAGAAAAACACCCAGACTCGGAACAAATACATGTAGGTCATACAAATATTTGTTCCGTGCGGGAATCGAACCCGCGACACGCAGCGCAGCAGTCAATCGCTTAACCACTGCGCCAACCGTGCCGTCAAATCATTATTATATACATAGTTAGCAACATTTCAACAGAGAGGCTTGTTGCTAAGCAATAACAGCCGCACGGGTCGATCGATCAGGTTAAGCTACGCTTGCCGCGGTTGGTCCGTGGATGGGTGACCATTTTCACAAACCACGACCCCTCCGTTACCTCGGAAAGCACGTTAAGCCGTTGGTCCCGGCTGTCATTCGTGGATCTTTGACAGTCGTTACGGGTCGTCAGTAGCCCGAAAGTCTAACAGCCAGTCTTACCAAGAGGTATTGTATTAACCAGTAACTGGGCTGTGGAAGTCAGATAAGTCGCTCCATAGAAAATACTGGTATTTAGCTGCATCTGGTTAGACTGGAAACCGACACCAACATAGTTGGGAAAAGGCTAGGCAGATGATAAGTTAGCAACATTCCCACTACCTACAACCCTCCTGCCTCACACACCTTTCACCCACCGTTTATGAACCAGGGCCTGTAATATAATACTATTAAGGTAAATAAATAAATAAAGATTTAAGATTCCGTAGCATGATTGTGGCGCCGCGTCTGCGAGACTTCTTTCGTGAGGCGGACCCTAATTACCTAGCTAAACTTTTATTGTCAAAACCGACATTTTCGATCATAATATTAGCAAGTAAAAATGAATGTACAGTCACGAACAAAAGTATGTATACACTCGGCTTTATTCAAAAGCGATTTACTCCTTTATTTTTTAATGAAATTTTATGTTGTTACGAACATAGCATTTTCGAACCCATAAGTTTATGTAATATGTCGTATTTCAACGTTGCATTCGTTATTTCACGAAAAAATCACAATTGAAAGTTGCCAAGTGTTGACATATTGGTGCTCGTGACTGTACTCGTAAAGTTCCTTAACCTTTTCATTCTCCGGCTGTATAAACGTTGTAAACTGTTTTTCCAAAACAATAATAATTATAGATGACTTACAGATCGACGAAGATGGAGGGACGAACTTGGCTCATACTGAATCGACTGACCCGCAATGGCAGTGGACATACTTGGGTGGAAAAAACATTAGGTACCGGCTAAATAGATAGAGAGATAGACTTACAGATCTAAGTGCGACTGGCATGCCGTCTTTGGTGATGGGTCCTATTCCTTCAACTTTTCTGTGGGCATCCGCCATCTTACGAACACCTCCGCGTTCGTAATCGCTTCTTTCGGCCTCTCCTTCGCTTGCGTATTCTTTTCGAAGCGCATGAACTGAAATAGAAATAAAGAAGGCAATTAGTATAATTTTTGCTTTGTTACATATCTCGGGAACCTAGGGTCCCGATCTTTGGAACGCGTACCAGGGGCCGAAGCCACCTCGCAGAGGCCTCTAAGACAATTTTAAATGATAAGGAGGCACCAACCGACGGGTATCCCTGTATGCACTATGCAAGTGCACCCAAGGACAACCCCCGGTTGGTGCTCCAGCATAATAATATAATAGTCCTCTATTGCAGAATATGGGAACAAAATATATTGGGCTATGGGTTTGGATTATTGTATTAATACCTATTTTAAATATTAATCATTCTTATATTTTCATTGTCAAATAGCTAAAACCCTTTTAAATCGATCGATCTTTTCTCTATACAGCTACAGCGCGGCCGTAAGAATAGTTACAATTTTATAGTAGCCCGATTGTGAACAGGGCTAAATGAAATACTGTTTGTCGCCTGTGTTCTATTTTTGTATATTGACTCGACTAATGTTTTTGTAGAAGTCGTTAAAACCAACATTAGGTATTTAATTACGTATTTAAAGTACAATTAGGTAGAACGGGCAAAACCCAGATGAGGCTGGCACAGCGTGGTGATATACATACGATGAGACACGCCTAGCAGTGGGTGAAGTCGGGATGTGGATGATGAGGATATTGATGACAGTTACAGTCATTAAAAGAGCAATGAACTAAGACAGCAGTGCGATTCTTTAACGATCTCACAGTGAAAACTTAGGTGAAGTGAGCGTGGAGTGAGCTGTCATTCCAACTAATGCTAGGAATTGACACTACTGACAACTCACATCAAGCTCACTTCACTTGAGTTTTCACGGTGAGATTTTTACAGAATCGACCGGCTGCACTCTTTCAAGCAACAACGATACATTATGTTTTTATTGGCTTGTATGTTCCCACTTCTTCACAAAGGTTTCGCCCAAGTCCTTCCATGCACTTTTGTTTATAATACACATTAAGGAGTAAGCATAATCAGCCTATAATGTTCCCACTGCTGGGACACAGGCCTCCTCTCGGTGAGAGGGAGTGGGCCGTAATCCACCATGCGATCCCAGTGCGGGTTGGTAGATGTCACAATATCTTCGATTTTTTTGGTTCTAAGACATGCCGGTTTCCTCACGGTGATTTCCTAAGCAGTGGTGTTTCAATAAGGACTATTTTTTATGAAACTAAACTATAGCTTTGCTAAACTATTGATCACGGGTAGTGTTGCACAAAAGGGGGGAGGCTTATACTCAGCTCGGTGGTACAAATCAGCTAATGATGATTGTTTTACCTGGATCGCCTCTAGGGGGAAAAGGTCTGTCGCGCGGCAGTCGCGCCGCGTCTTTCTCTTGTTGGATATACTGGGAACCACGAGGAAGCTGACCTTCTGGAAACAAGAGAATTATAACGTCATCAATATGCTTGTCAAAAAATTGAACTTATGGGGATTCTTAAAAGTTCCTATGAACTATATCCGTCTTATTCCAAAACACGATCTAAATTTAGTACTGGGATTGTTACTAGGTTTAAACCATGACTAAATAAAACGTTATTACAAAATGAAGTTTATCACTAGTTCTTGAACTAACTAAGGTACTAAAGTTAGTCCGCCGAGACCCCTAGTTTAACCATGGATTTGACATCGGTACTAATTTATTTGAGGTTAGCTTTGATTATTATTGTGTCTTTTTATTTACAAATCGTCAAAAATGGATATTGTTATAATTGATTTGATGAATTTGGTTATGCTGGAGACGTCTCGGCGACCTTACAGATGTCGTCATCATGTAAATCCTTATTAAATTGAGTGACGAAGATTTTAAATATAAGTATAGGTTCACAAAACGTTTTCGGGAAAAAATTGTGGATGTTTTACGTGAAGATTTACTCCACGACCCTCGAGGATGCCCATTGAGTCCTGAAGTGCAAGTGGTTTACGCATAGGACACACGCGCACCCGCGTAACAACGAAATAACGCTGTCGGGATTATTATATTATTTTGTAACATTATTGTATTAAGTAAACCAGTTCCTTATTGATAATACAGTCCACTTATTCCGCAAGGATCCAAACCCAACACTTACACAACTGGGCTCGCCATGAAGTAAGTACCCTTGGTCAATGCTAACATTACATTAAATAAAATCCAAATAATATCCCAATATTATTGTTTTATTTGTCATATTAAAATAACAGAGACGAGTCTAAAGATCTAATATGCGGTCACTATTCAGGCGGTTTGTGATGCTGGCCTGAAAATCATGGACATTGTTACCAGATGACGTGGACCATGACTCCAGAATATTCCGAGGATGTAGATTGAAACAGAGGTTTGAGGCTGGCGCTTTATCTGGAATATTATTCGGTGGCTGTGGCTATCACTGCACTCCATATACCACAAGAAGAGAGGTATAACAGCAGCCATATATACCCGGAAGACGATGGAGAGGTGTTTTAGTTTAATGAAGCAACCAACGGTTTCGTTGCCTATTACGAGGCATAATCGGACACATCCACTCACGAACAAACCCTATCGAATAAAAATAAGAATTGTATTAATTGTTCCTTCAAAAGATAAACATTCGCCTCAAATGACGCGGGCTGTCGCCGAATGTAATTCGCTCCATTTCACGCTAGAGGTGTTAAAAATATAACAACTTGATTATAAACAGCGCGTCAAAAGTACAAGTTGTTCTTGTTCATTATATTGTAATCCAAACAAAGAACCATTTATGACATATTTTTGTACTGATAAATAATTATTAAATCATTTCAAGTGTTATTATAATATCAATATTTAGAGAAACAGAACGTTGCTTCAAATAAATCCTGTACGAACGAATGAAAGAATGCCATTTTTATTTCTTATCTGTGGATATTATTTGAACCATGGACCTTCTTTGGTACTAGCAGATCCTCAGATAGTCTTCGTTTTGTAATCAGGACACATTTTGATCCTGGTACTAATCTTAATACCGTCACAATCCTAGACTTTTTAGTCTTGGTTTAAACCAGTACTTAAGCAATTTTTTGTAATAAGACCGTATGAGTTCTTTTCTATTAATTAGGTCTTTATCTTCGTAGCCGCGTAAAGGGTCTACGCCGCTCTCCACAAAAATGTTAGTAGCATTCTCATGAAAGAGCAGCCCAGTGGTAGCAACCCTATCTTACGATTTGTAGGTCGTGGGTTCAAACCCAGGCAGGTGCTTTACTTTGTGTAATTTATTTCATCACCACTGCTCTCAAAACGGTGAAGGAAAACATCGTGAGGAAACAAGCATGTCTGAGAACCAAAATTTGAAGACGTGTAACATTTACCAACCCGCACTGGGCCCGCGTGGTGGATTATGGCCCACTCCCTCTCACAGAAAAGAGGCCTGTGTCCCGGCAGTGGAAACGTAGGCTGATTATACTCATTCTCGTGAAAAATGGGCTTCTTTGCCTTCATTTTCAAGTCTCGAGAATAGTCCGACACAAAAATTGATCCTTGGGTTGATCGATTGGCTTACTTTTATCCTTGACTTTATCCTTGTCTAAATAAATCTTAACTAATATTATAAAGAGAAAAGGTTTGATTTTTTATATGTATGTTTGTTACGCTTTTCCACTAAAACGAATGTATGGATTTTGATGAACTTTTAGCACATGGGTAGGTAAGGACATAGGATACTTTTATCTTGATATTCTTATGTAGGTGAAACCGCGGGGTAAAGCTTGTTTATAATATTCTTATAAGTTTATGCTAAAACGAAGCTTCCCGATAGTCGTATTTCTACAAACTTTTATAAAAGGTTTGATAGTTAGCTTTTCAACCCTTTTTAAAAGTTTGACCTTACAAATAGTAGATATATCTTTTTCAAACTTGTCTTTTTATCAAGCAACAAAATAATCAGCACTAGGTATTTTCCTTAGTAGTCACAGTTGCAACCTTCAGGGTGTCACCCCCACGTGTATCAAAGTTTATGACACGGCCCGACCCTCGTCACCAGATGACATACCTATCTTTTTCGAATGTATACATTGGTTTCGTATAAATAAGGATGTGTCGTTTTCTGGATAGGTGACGCAGGTATCTGATATGACACCGCGGATTTATTTGACTTGAGATGGGAACGTAATGTTTAAGGATGAAGAATTCGTGATAGTTTGTTTGAGTTCTTAAATTGTTGGACAGAATTGATGTGTGTTTTAACTGGATGTTGTTCTTTGGCCAGATCTGTACAGACGCCAGCACATCAAGCTACCCGACACTGTCAAATTTTCCCAGTCAACCTTGAACCTAATGCTGGAGCGATAAAGTTGAAAATGTATTAAATTAATTTGACAGATTGTAGTTGCTTGATGTGCTGGCGTCCGTATACTTATACAACGACCAGCACCCTAATTGCAGACACACTGTCAATCATAATCCGAAAGATTTTGAAGGAAATTCCTAATCCATTAATTCATATGTTTAAAAAATTCGTCTGCTCAACAACGTAAATAATGCACTGAATGTTGTCGAACTGTCAAAATAAAGGGCATTGCAGGTTTAAGTGTGTTACGGAACGCAATCACCCCGCTGTTTAAGTTTTGTTTTTTTTTTACCGAAAATTTATGGAAAATACAAAACCACAGCCTAACCGGAATCGTGCCAAACTTACGAGTACCTATATCAATTTATTTTATCTTACAAGTGCGTCCTTCTGTTCTGACTTTTTACCAACACTCAAGTAAGGGCTGTTTGTTAGGTATGGCTATCTTTAGTTTACAGTTTACACTTATTTCACGTATTTCAGTTTCAGAATTTCTTGCCCGTTCTTCTCCATAGAGATCTACGCTTTGGAATGGGCAACTAGCTTCAACTTTCTGACTAACTGACCGACTATTTAATTTTGACAATTCAAAAGTGCCTGTAAATGGTTTAATTGAAATAAATGATTTGAGTTTGAGTTTGAGTTTCATTTGGCCTAAAAAGACAATAAAAGGCCAACCGCTTTTAGTGTTAAAGGAAAAAGTAAATTAGTTATTTATGTATTTACGTTGTAACGTTTAAATTACTAATCACCACGCTACGACCTTCAACAATGCAACTACCGAATCGATTGTCGAAGTCTATTTGTAGACATTTGATAACAGTTCGAGTACGATCGTTACAAAAGATTATGTTTTCATTCAGTTATCAAATCAAAATAATCTATGTTCTTTTTTTTTATTTAGTTTATTATTATTCAAGACTACGTATTTGGAACTTGACATATCTACAACTAGCGAAATATGTGTACTATGTGGGTAGGTATTGACGTTATTTCAAGTTAAACAAATATCAACTTTATTGTAATGGTAATTAAGTTGATTTCAGAGTGACTAGCACTATTGAAAAAGTTATAAAAATATTTGAAGTTTTAGTGTAAACTGAACTTTATTGTGTAGGAATTAAAGTTATTTTTCCATAAACTCATATTTGTTTAAATTTTTGGCGAATGTGTCGCGATTCAAATTTAGTTAGGTACCTACACCTTTGCCTATCCCTTCGGGGAAAACTGGCAATGTTACGTTACATTAGTAGAGGTATGAGGCTAATTTTTACTTCAATTATTCATTCCTTGCACATACAGACCTAAGCTGCTCTCTGAGACACGAGCCATAATTATAACTTTTTTAGCATAAAAAATTCGGGGTGTTGTCTATGCGTAAGCCATTTAATAAAAGTTTCGCGCCAATTAGCTCCCATTCCCGCCGCCCGCTCTCGGAATAAATTATAAACTCCATGGTACTTGATCCGGCTACCCGACAGTACCCGCTCTATCTCGTAAAGTATACTGCCGCGAAGGGAGCGTTACTGCAATTTGAATATATTTGTGTTTATCTAAATGTTTGATGAAATTATGGCTGGGGCGTTTGAGTTCAATTATACTTTCGAGTGAGAGAGTTGAATTAGTTACCGAATATATTCGAGGAACTGGACGCGAATTTTGTTAAAAGGAATGGTTGTGAACGGTCATGTTCGTGAACGAGCGTCGTCAGTAGGAAATGGTCATCACTTAGTTGCCACGGCTTATTTTAATTTCTGAATTGTTTTTATGTTGTTTATAACGTTTTTCTCCATCGTCCTCAAATGTATAATTTCAACATGAATGATGTACCTAACCAATATTTTGTAATAATTTTATGATTTAAAAGAGTGTCCGTGGAGTTTCTTGCCCGTTCTTCTCCATAGGTACCTACTACGCTTTGGAATGAGCCACTAGCGTCATCTTTCTGACTGACCGACCCCTTGACAGTTCAAAAGTGCCTCTAATTGGTTTATTTGAAATAACTTTGAGTTGTTAGTTTCTAAAACTCTAGACGAACAAAACAATGTAAAAATATACATAAGCTTTTCTGAGTGGAATTACTTAACAATACCTAAAACAAAAACAAAATAACAACCTACTTAAACTAAAAATAACACTCAAAATACAAATAACACGACGTAAAGACCCTCGAAACTTAGTAAATGTTTCTGACACAAGAAAGCTAAAGTTTCATTAAAAGTACTTGGAATTTTTGGATGATCAAAATTCTGTGAGAAAAAGTTCAGTAGGTCACGGGGTTACGAACACTTCAGACTTTTTAATACGTGCTTCTTGAAAAGAAGTCTTTAGTGTACTTGTGGGACCTATTATGTTAGAAATAGTACTTGTTAGTAGGTACGTTATAACTAATAAAAGGGAAAAAGTTTTCCTATTACTAAAGGAATACGATACAAGCTATTATAATAGAAGATGATATTTCAATCTTCCCTTATAATAGATAGTAGGAGGTGGATACGAGTGTTCAAACACTTGATATTAATTTTATCGTACAGTCAACAGCAAAAGTAGATGATCAAAATCAGAAATTCAATACTAATGAACGGAGTTCGCATCAGAACTGTGTGCCGTCGAAGTGATTCAAAAGTATGTGATTGTAAATTATACCAAACATTTACTACTGGTACAGCTGCCATATAGCTGCGAACTCCGTTCATTAGTATTGAATTTCTGATTTTGATCATCTACTTTTGCTGTTGACTGTACCATTTATGTGCCCGACACCGACGAAAGAAGGTGTAATATGATATTCAGCCAGTGTTTTAACACACACACTGCCGGGCAAAAAATGTTAAAGGTGAAACCAAATGGCAAATGTATGACGCTATTGAAAGCACCAGACATTAGCCTGACATGGTAGCGAACGAGTTAAAAAACTGAATCAAATAAAATAAAATCTTGTTATTCTCAGCAATGGAGACGGACAGGACAGCTAGGTTGCTGGTACAGTCAACTACTGATTGTACAGGGTGGCAGGGACATCGATTACTACCTGTTACCATGATTCTGGAACCCCATGAGCATGGGGACTTGAAATTTCTCGTCGGTTATTTAAAAAAAAAAAAAAAAAAAATTGCTGTTTCCTGTATTACTTTTGTAACAATTTAACATTGACAGCGCTTTTAATGTCGTAGCAGTAAGGGCGATCTTCGTAGTTACGATTGATGTGCGATTGACTGTACTATCAGCCAACATCACCACAATATCAATAAAAGCTAAAAAATCAATCTTTCCATTTCAAAATACCGACATTTAAACACTTCCGACTTCATTTTACTTCAATTAAACATTCTAAACCTTAATTAAGCTGGATTAATCATAGTCTTAAGACGCCTACATCAGTACCTCTAGTGGGTATTAATAGCAAACTTTTGGGTATAACACATGCAATATAATTTTGGGAGGTCAACATAAGGGTCTTTGGCGATTCATTAACACATCGCTATAAAGGCCGTTGGGAATTCAAATTCAAAATAGTTTTGAAAGTATTGCAATGTAATTTTGATATGGAACTTGTTTTTGTGAGTCATATAGGAACTATGTACTAGGTAAGTATAGGTAGGTACTACGTTTCCCCAGGGGCATAGGGAAAGTCCGATTTGCATAGAGCATTAGGTATTGAAATGAGTTAGAGCAGGTGTTGATTGTTACCTACAGACAATAGGGATAGACTGCTCCGTTGGTTTCGTGGTCGCAAGCATGACTGCTGAGCGTGGGGTCCGGTTCGATTCCCGGGCAAAGTGTTATTGGGTCCATTAGGAATGTCTCAGTAACAACCGGGACTTTGGAAGTTGGTGGTGCCCCCGTGACTCGGATAGTACGTAAAGCCGTTGGTCCTGCGCCTGATCTTTCCCAGGTCGTGTCGGATTGCCGTCCCATCGGACTATGAGAGTAAAGGAACAGAGTGCACCTGAGTATGCGCACACACTTGTACATAAAAATATCTCCTGCGCACCTGGCTAATCCTTTGGGATTGGTCATCGTGACCAAAATCGGTCGGGAGGATAATTATTATAGGGATTAATCTTATGTTCTTATAGTTCTTTCAAAACGCACAATATTTTAACCCTCCGTATTAAAAAGCCCTAAACTTCTCAATTCTCAATTCTTTATTGCGTACCATAATGTATATTCATAGTTAGTAGGAAATAATTAAATTAGTCACAATTATGGACCCTGTCGGGCACAGCATAGATCAAGTAGGAGAGAGGAGGAAGAACGCTGGGGTTTTTTAATGCGGTGAATTTTTTTATTAATAGAATTATATTTAATTATATGTATATTATTTATTTAGTAATATTGTAATTTATTATTATTATTTTGATTGATTACGTAATTAATATTTATGATCCCTAAGGTAAGTTATTTTTTGGAAGTTTACATATTATTTATTTAAACATTTTATATATGGTCCTACTAGCGAAACGACCTATATTCAAAACGACACTTTAGCAAAACGTCCTATTAGCAAAACGACACTTTAGCAAAACGTCGAGAAAACAAAAGAACGGGAATGGTACAGTCATACCATATATAAATTCTTCTTTCTTTTTCTTGTTTCTTTATAAATAAGCATCACCTTTGTACTATATCCGACGACTCTCGTCGGATATAGTTGAAGTTTAGTAAGAAACCGATGGATGTTTTCGAATAAAATGAAATAAAATTATTAGAAAACAAACAGTTCATTTATTTAAATTTAATTTCATTTGAAAACATTCATCGGTTTCTTACTAAACTGTATATAAACGGTTAAATAAATATGAGGTTTTTAAAGGAATCATTTTATTTATCTTCTGCTCGAGACACTAACGCCGGTAATCTCCGAAAGGTTAGGCAGAAGTATTCGTATAGTACCTACCTACCTACACTCACATTTATAAGTATGTATTTTTCAATATACATAATTTACAAGATTTTTTTTCAGCAGCTTCAATATTTTAATGGAAAATCGGATTTCTTAATAAAACTAGAGTTTAAAGTATTTTCAGAGCAGTTTTCTGAGTTAAGGGCTTGTTTAGCTTAGCGTTAAAGAACTTTAGGTGAGTTCAGACGATCATATTAAAATGATGTTATTACGGAAAGTTTTCGAAGAGGATTTGGGGGATAAGTATCTGAAAATATTAGTTTAGTTTATTTTTAGGGTTCCGTTTCTAGGGTTCAGCCTCCGCTGTACATCCGTCTGTCTGTCTGACAGAGGGCCGTATCTCATGAAATGAATGAATAGGTAGAAAATTGAAATTTTCACAGAGTGTACCATTTCTGTTGTCGCTATAACAACAAATCCTACTAATATTATAAATGCGAAAGTTTGTATGGATGGATGGATGTTTGTAACTCTTTTACGCAAAAACTACTGAACAGATTTGGATGAAATTTGGCACACAGATAGTTTATAACCAGGATTAACACATAGAATACTTTTTATCCCGATATTCTCACGGGATCGAAACTTATGCGGGTGAAACCGCGGGGCGCAGCTAGGAATAAAAATAAAGTTAAAAATCAAAGGGTTTTTCGGCCTTTTTTTGCCTTGCGGTACGGAATTTTGTGTGCGAGTCCGACTCGCACTTGGCCAATTTTTACTATATTTAGGTTTTATTATTGGAGAATAGAGAGATATGTATTTAGAAACTGAATATTGTAAAATAAATGTTGACTCGAATTGTTGAGTTATTAACGATAATGGAAAAAAAGACGAGAATATTACCTACTTTCTAAGCACGTATCTTCTTCCGAACTGGATTACTTATTCCTTACATGTTTATTTCGTTGTGAAAGTTACGAAAACCGGTCATCGGATACATGAGGGTGTCCTGTGACCCATATGTAGCAGGTCGTCCAGCAGTGGACTTCTTTTAGCTGAATGATGATGATGTCTAACTTTAACTGATAAATCTGTACCTATAGAGTATGTTGTGTAGAGTAGTGGTGGCCAAGTGGTGACGGCCGCGACTAACGACTTATAGGCTCCTCGCCCACGGCGACTTTTTGTAGCGATGCTGTCGCGCGTTTCGTAAACGCGCGACAGTATCGCTACTAACGCGCGTTAGTCGCATTTGCAACGCGCTACAGAAGCGATGCCAATGCGCTACAGCATCGCGACTGTATCGATGCAAACGCGCGACCGTGTCGGACGATATCGGGGGGAGAACGGAGGGAGGGTGGCGCGTGTGAGTGGAGAACCGAGCATCAGTGCAACTGGCATCGCGACAGAAGCGCGACAGTATCGCGTTTGCATCACGACTGAGAATCGTGGTGTGGGCGAGGGTAAACAGCTAGCGACCGCATCGCGACTGTATCGCTACAAAAAGTCGCCGTGGGCGAGGGGCCATAGGTCGTAGGTTCAATCCCAGTTAGGCGCTTTACTTTGTGTAAATTATTTCATCACCACTGCTCTCAAAACGGCGAAGGAAAACATCGCGAGGAAACCGACATGTTCTAGAACCAAAAATTCAAAGACATGTGACATCTACCAACCCGCACTGGGCTCGTGTGGTAGATTACAGCTCACTCTCTCTCACTGGGAGGAAGATTGCGTCCCAGCAGTGGGAACATTATAAGCAGATTATGTTGTCCGTCAATATGTGGACAACAGTATTCTATATGCACTATTATAAGCGGATTATGTTGTCCGTCAATATGTGGACAACAGCATTCTATATGCATTATTATAAGCAGATTATGTTGTCCGTCAATATGTGGACAACAGTATTCTATATGCATTATTATAAGCAGATTATGTTGTCCGTCAATATGTGGACAACAGTATTCTATATGCACTATTATAAGCGGATTATGTTGTCCGTCAATATGTGGACAACAGCATTCTATTATGCATTATTATAAGCAGATTATGTTGTCCGTCAATATGTGGACAACAGTATTCTATATGCATTATTATAAGCAGATTATGTTGTCCGTCAATATGTGGACAACAGTACCTATTCTATATGCATTATTATTAGCAGATTATGTTGTCCGTCAATTTGTGGACAACAGTATTCTATATGCATTATTATAAGTATTGAAGATATCTTACCTCGCGCCTTCTGTAGCAAAGTGACGGTGGGGTTCTGTGCCTTGGGCAAGCGGCTGCCGAGGTTCGACCCGCCCAGGGTGCTCAGGCCGGTGACGGGCGCGCTGTGTGACGTCCTCAGTCGACCCTCGCTCTCTGATCCACTGGTGCAACCGTTCTGTTCTGAATTCTGTAGAAGAATGGTAATTTTGAATGAGATTACTGGCTGTTGAGTTAAGGATATAGTATCTTTAACTAAAGTTACAGGTCTCAAGGTTCCCTATAAAATGATTCCCTATAAAATGTTTGCGACTTATGTATGTACCTACCTCTTAGTTTACATAAACCTATCTGCATTGACGTCTTTATCGAAAAACACTTAGGCACTTAACAAAAAATATAGATCTGAACCTAATAAAATATGTACAAGAGACCACTTGCTAGCTTTCAATATTCCCAGAAGATACCACAAAGTTTTGTGGCTTTGAAGTTACTTTCTTTTTGAACAGAGCCAAAAAAATTAAACTTGTAAAATAAAAATGTTGGTACTGTTTACCCGAATTCAATTATTTAACTTTCTACTCAGCAGCGGTTGAAAGTGCTTAAACAAATTCTAAGATTTTACGGTTCCGGTAATGAAATGGTACGAAACATAGGCCATTTCTCTGATGAAACTTGTTTCAATTACGAGTATTAATTAATATGGTTAAATGAGCATTAAAGACTTGTTACTTTTGATGTTCCTGTTGTATTAACATTTTCATGATGATTCACGTAATAAACATAAATTATACTATCTAGTACTTATTAGTATCTTGGACTTTAAAGCCTGTGCCAGTCTTAATTAACGATATTGATATTACGTGCCTCTCAAACACAATTAAAATTATAGTCTTTGTCTTCGTGTAGCTGGCACGACTGTATTTTAGATCTTGATGGCCCAAAGCTTCGATACTTCTACGGTGTCGTCTGTGGCAGCGCAGAGGTATCCGAAGAGAAGTTGCAAGCGCAGTGGAGAAACAGAAATCTGATACCAGACACCCACTATCTGGCGCACAGCTACTAACGCAACTGCTAAAAAGCACGCACAGCTCCTTAAAGTTGACTGCGTCTGTACCAGGAAACCCGGCCGAAGCTCGTTGCAAACTGTGGTAGGATACTCTTTCCCCTCCTACTTACTATCTACCTGCAAAAGAGCATCTCCCTGCAGGGACCCTGTTCCTTCCGTGGTCCACTTGGAAATCCCTGAACCGTCTCCGTACACAAAATGGGAAGATGTAACTCCAACGATGTAAAGTGGGGCTACCTCGACGGTATGCCAGTAGGGTGTGATTGTGGAGCTGTGTCGCAAACCATGCTCCACCTCCCATCCTGCCCTCTGTGTCCCAAAACAAACAATCTTCATTCTAAACATGATACGGTTTTGGTTAAAATTACATAAACAGCTAAAAAGATTTCATAAGCACCCATTTACTGTAAAAGGGAGCTTATGATATCTACATTCACTGACGCCTCAGGCTTTTATTCAAAGATTTATAGTTTGCGAAAAGCCTTAAGTAAATAAAATAAAAGAGAAGGTATTTACTCTGTGTCGGAATTCTTAGAAAAGAGTATAACCATAACATCGGCTGTTTCATCAAATATTAGCTTTCATAAATAATATATTTTTGGATATAAATTGTGAATATCTGAGCATTATTTTCGTTTTCTAATACAATGAAGCTTGATAAGTTTTATGATTTCCCAGATGGTTCAGTCAAGTATACATAATATTAAATTAAATAAACCTTGTCCTATCTATGTAGAGGAATTGCGTAGTTAATGGGCCCTAAATATATTTTACGAGTCACAAACACAGACGTATCTCCAGCGATCCTTGAAGGTAAAGTCGGAGATACATATATTACACGGTGATATCTACAGTGCGTCGATTACAGTAACGGCTCCTAAGAGATAGAGTTAGGATATATTATAAGACGTTTAGTGTTGGCTATTAACGAACCAAATTAAAGAATAATATATCACGAGGAGGTTTGACAACTGCAAATTGGCTGGTCAGCTGTTTGTTTATCTGCATTACATTATCAGAAAACTCATGGGCTAATGAGACGTCAGTTGCTCTCGCAACGGCTGCAAAACCATAGAGAGTAGAACTGAAGTTACGATAACAACGATTACGTAATAAAATATTTGACGTTCGTCAACGCCAACATTTTGTAATTGTAATTAATTTAAAACAACACTTTTTTTGGTTTGACTATAGTTAGCGCCATTTTTGACGTATACGCGTGCGTCAAGTGGTCGAAAAATCACCCGCCCTAAATATCTTACGTTAGGTTTACATGTAGCGATTTTATTGCCGGTGGCAAACCATACGTTTAGGCAATAATAAATAATAGTTGCACCGTCTAAACAGTATTAAGATGTTGCAAGTCATTTGTTGCTCCAATTTTTCTGTATGCCACAGGCAAAACACTTTCATCGTGTAAACGGGGCTTAGTCGAAGTGGCACAAAAAGAAGGAGACATTAAGGATATTTCATCTGTTTACAATGTGAATTTATCGTGCTTCTTACAACTTTGTAAATAAGTACATAAATCATACCGGGAATTTACGGCGGCTTGGTGGCGTCTCTTCGAAGTGAACAGGCCTGAAAGACTTGCGCGGCGTCTGCGGCGATGCGCCCGCGCTGCCCGGCGTCCACACTGGGGGCGGGGGCGGCGGGGGCGGAGCGCCCGGGCTGCGCGCAGCGCTGCCAGCTACCGGGGGCGGCGCGCCCGGCCTCCAAATGGCTGTAAGATGAAAAATTAGGTTACAGAACGTTCAGTTCACACAATGTGCCAAGATAGTTATACATATAGTATGATTGATCATGATTTTCTGATTGATTTGGAAGCCTATAGATACTTTTAATGTTGTTTTTCACCAAACGTAGTTTTATTTGACATTGTACATAGTTTGCATACATTTGTAAAAGTGAACGAATATTCTTTAAAAGCTTGGGTGCAATTAGCTAACTTCAAGAACTGTCCCATTTTTCCAAGAGAGATTTGTATTCCCCAAGAAAGGAACAGGCAGGTGCAATGGAGTGCCTTATTTGTATGTCTATACTATTATTATAAATGCGAAAGTAACTCCGTCCGTCTGTCAGTCTGTCTATCTATTTTGCACGCCTTAGTAGCTGAGCGGATTTGGCACACAGGTAGACCATGACCTGTCATAGGATACTTTCTATCTCGGTAGTACATCGCCGTGGGATAATTCCCGACATCCACGCGTACGTAGCCGCGGAAAAATAGTACTAAAAATGTTTTGTTTCATAACACAAGAGAAGTTCAAGTCTGTTCTGAATATCCTTGACTGTAGCAAGCAATTATTTATAGTCCATGTTTATCGATAATTCTAAATTAACCTTCTGCATATCCTCAACTACACGATGCAGCTCGACTCAGGTGCAGTTGCTCAGTTATTCTTAAATTAGGCATGAGTCAGGTCCGCTCGGCATCAAAGAGTTTTAGTGCGATCGTGTATCTAGCTCTTGAGTTTCATTTGCAGTCTGACCTTACATTTTATATGGACGTGGGAAGGCAGTCTTACCGGCCAGTTTAGGTAGCTGAAGTTATGATACGACCGGGTATGTCGTTTCAGTTCCTAGTTTTGTTTCTGCCGTATACGTAAACTCTGATGTCTAAAATCACAGCTGCGATCAAAATGACAAAAAGGCATTTTGGTCTAGCTAATTAAAAATCAAAGTTTAGTTCAGTGTTTAAACTCTTTAGCCGACTTGAAAAAAAGAGCAGGTTGTGTGACATGTGTTAACAATGTGGTATAGTAGATAATAACAGTAAGAGATAGAGCAGTGATATAACATTTTAGAGGTACTGGATGGTTAAAATATATCATTTTAGGTTGTTAGCACATACATATATTGTAGTCATAATCATAACTAGGCATTATTTGAATGTTTTATTTTCCTTCATTCAACATAATCCAATAAATACCTACATGTCGCGAAATAGCGGTGCTATTCGCCGACTATAAATATATTAACAACCTACCCAGTTATATACCCAGTACAGCTTTCATGAAACTATAATTAAGTAGGTACCTACTACCTGTCTTAAAGACGTTTAATACGGATGGAAGAATGCCAGTAACACTATTCATTAAAGTAACAGGTATTAATAAAGATGAAGTAAAGAGCTATTTTGTGGCAATCATAAAATAGGGCTCATAAAATATTATAGCGTATTTCGCCTCGCCTCGCACTGCCAAGGTTCTCTGCCAACATGTCCATCCAAAGACGAACTAAAACCATGTAGTACTTATATGAAAGTGGAATGATGTACAGTCACGAGCAAAAGTATAGTAGCTTTATTCAAAAGCATTTATTTTTATTCCTTTATTTTTTAATGAAATTGTAATTTGTAACGAACATAGTATTTCCGGACCCATAGGTTTATGTAATGTGTCGTATTTCAACGTTGAATTTGTTATTTCACGAAAAAATCGCAATTGAAAGTTGCTAAGTGTTGACATATTATTGCTCGTGACTGTACTTAATTCTACTAAAGATGCGAAAATAAAAGCCTTAAGGAAAACCGGATAAATTTTATTATTCGTGCCTATGCATATAAGCTTTCATTAAGAGTACATAAATATTCCAAACTGTAAATGAAAGCTCTTTGGAGAGCATATTTTTTATGACATCACCAAGATTTGCCATTGTCTGTAGACAGTCCAAAACAATACGACAACCATAAAATGTAGTACGAGCACCTCCATTTGAAGGCTGGATGATATACCTACTCCATTCAATTTGGAAGTTTTTACACAGAGAGCTGCATTTTACGATCTTGCAATAAATCTCGGTGGGGCCTAGAATCGACGTGTGTTTACTCGGTCGTTTTCAACAAATTGGGTTAGTGGTACCGCGCCCTGTTGTCGACGTAATCGCTTAGCCTGTTAGGACTGTGATGTGATCACGCCCAACTCGAATCTTCACATATTTACCTTCACTCACGCACTGATAGGTTCGCACACACGTTTGCTAATCAAAATTGAAATTGTTCCGGACCGAGCGTCAATGTCAATATGCCTTTAATAACGTTTACTGAAATTCTATCCTCATTTAATATTAACAGTGCTTTCGAACAAATTGCTTTCTATAATAAGACGGATTAAAACATGACAATAATATGCTCTGGAATACAAATCACACGCTGCAGTCGCCGGGGATTAAAATCGTATCCGATAATTGGTTATTTATCTAAAAGCCCTCGGATCGTGTGCCGACATCAAAGTGAGAAAGTGAACGCAAATAAAATTAAAAGTGTGCTGAAAACGAATCCAATTATGGCACAACGGAGAAAAATTCAGTTTTTTCGTCGGTGTTGGTGTCGCCCGTCTATTGCAGTGTACAGGTGAAATGTGTATGTTGGATTTGCGAGCACGTGAGAGGCCACTTTTAGTTTTTTTACTGACGGTCTCCGTTGCAGAGTATAGGCTGCACATTGTTTACAGTTTGGCCAGTTTTTTGTTGATTGGGGCGATACAAATATACGTCTAAATTCGGAGGCAGTGAATGTATTTGTTCAAATTCTGATGAATGGCGGCGTCACTGTCGCAGAAAGCTCGAAACAAACAACAGCCACCCACTGTTTCACTTTGCACAGTTGCACTGCTAATCACACAAAACCTAATACGACAGAGTGGTTAGTTAGTATTTTTACGTTTAGTTATGTGCTTCCCTGAGGAAGGTACCTACTGTGATTGTACCAAATCGCCTTAAGCCTGACTATGACTTTTTTGGGGAGAATGACCATGATATTGACTTACATAAATCCTCTGCATACAGATTACCGCCAATTGTATTAGGCCGAACGTGTGCGAACACTGGCAAGCCAGGTAAGGACATGAACTGGGCAAAATTCCAACCCCGGATTATGACTGAGAGCCTTCTAACAGTTCTAACAAACCCAATTACATGAGCGGACCAATGATACGTAGCTTAATCCGCTTGTTTTCAAAAATGATGGCAAAAATACTCGTGCATCACGTTTCCGCGTCTCACAGAGGAGCTTTATTTTTCCGTTTGACCATTAGGGATTCAAATCACAGCGGTGGTCGTGCCGGCGGCTAACTTACAGCCTTTACCTCTAATTGCGTTATGAACTCCTGGTACCTCGCTCGTATTTTGAACAACAGATTGTTGTTTATATGTGCTTCTTCTTTTTTTCTGTTGTTGGTTGTATTTTTGTTGTTTTCGTATTTACGGGTATTATCTGCCGGGTTGAGAGTTTTATTGATGAAAATGATACAGAGTGAAGACTTAAAATTGTATGCTGAATATCGCCTAGTTTGGTTTACGAATAAGGGGTTCCGCTCGAATGAGAACCGCATATTTTCATAAACCAACACACCTAGTTGACATTTCAACAACCAGGAGTTCATAAAAATGTAATAGGGTAACTTGAACAAATAGGATTTATGAACAGCTCAGTTCACCTTTATTGGTACAGCAGGAGTTAGAAATAGTTTTTCTTTCAAATGAAGATGGGAAAGTACTTACTTTAACTAGAGGAAACTTAAGCAGATATCGCACGGAACTTCTTACTTTCTTTAAGGATAGAAAGGATGAAAAAACATGTTTTGCTACTAAAGATATATATTCCCTATAAGTATAGTAGGTAAGTTTTCTCGTTAGAAGTTTATGTACTGCTGTTTGGTATCACAATAGTGCCAACACTATTGTGATAGATAACACTTAGCAGGAATATTAACTGATGGCGCTTGGAAATAATTTGTATGAAACCATCATAAAGTAATATCTAGTATTTATATTGAGTACTTTAATCAACCATTCTGAAACATGTCGTCGAAAACTAACATGTACAATAAACACACCTAGAAGAGATTTTCATTTAACCCACTTTCGACTTCTGAAAAACCCTGAAAGGAAGTTCTCGCGTTCGTTTTTTAAGTGAATTGTTTAGTTGCAAGCCAAAACTAAAACTGGCACTGCAGTAAACTGAATTTTAAGACAAAATGCATTAAAAAAACATGCTACGTAAATAACAACTAAGTATAATATATTTTATATGTAGCATCTAGTAGCAGTTCTTTTAGCAGTCCGTATTTACGAAGTTAGCTTTGCAAATGAATAAATTAATATTAAAATATTGTTGAGTCGGTAATGTTAGGTAAGCATTAGAATTAATTTTAGTTATAGCTTTAAAATACCTAATGAACTTATTACTCAAAGATACTGTGAAGGTAGCAGGATCGTCCGAAAGGGTTACCGCTGCCCTGGAACATAAAGGGCTAAGGAAGGAACACGGGTGGGTTTTAGTCAGTAAGAGTCTGACACTCCCTTCCGCTCCTGACCAAATCATCTAATGACCCCTCCCGCTCCACCCAGAGCGGGAGGGGGTCATTTGATGATTTCCCATCCACAAAAAAAGAAACTTATTCCTATGTTGTTCTACTTTTAAAGGTGTTATGTTTATTTATTTATAACCAACTTATATATTCACAGTTTGCACCACACATACACTTGTATGTATGTTTGTAAGGGTTTCCAGGCGTGATATGTTGTGTTGGTCAAGGTATACGAGCTACGAGCTACGTAGCAGTCTTGCTACGAAGATTATTACTTTTTTTTCTGTTCAGAAATCTTAACAAAATATATAATAATAAAAAGAGTATTTTTTTAATGTTTTGTTTGTTATGCTTCCACGCTGAAACGGCTGAACGGATTTGGATGAAATGTGTCACAGGGGTAGACTAAATGATAAATGATTTTATTTTTGTAAGTAGGTTTGTACAAACACTTTTACACGTTAATCATATTTTAAAACTAGATGAGGTATGCGGGTGAACCCCGGGGCGCAGCTAGCAAGTGATGTTTATGTATACTTTTAAATGTGATTATGATAAGAGTAGTAGTAGGTTCACGTCGATATTGGAACTGCGGTGCGGGGAAGGTTCGTAACTTCGACCTCTCACTCGCCACGCCAGTCCGAAATAATTGCCAAAACATAACCTGCACCCTAATTGCGTAACACACAATCAATCGGAATCGGTTTCATTTTGACAGTTCAACAACATTCATTGCGTTATTTACGTGCTGAGCAGACAAATTTTTCGAACTTATGAAGCAATGGATTAGCAATTTGCTTCAAAATGATTCAGATTACGATCGCTTGTGTGTTACGCAATTAGGGTGCTATAGTTAGACTTGCTAAAGGCTGAGCTTCTGAACGATTATTAAATTACGGAGAATAACTAAGGTATATCTAATGAGAAAATACATTTCTGTGGAAATTATGCACGCCGGAAAAATGTTTTCCCGACTACAGACTATAAACTAATATTATAAAGAGATAAGATTTGATTTTTTGTGTGTTTGTTTGTTACGCTTTCACACTTAACTGGCTGAACGGATTTGGATGAAATTTGGCACATGTGTAGACCATAACCGGTATTAAGACAAAGGATACTTTATATTCCGATATTCCCACGAGATCGAGACTTATGCGGGTGAAACAGCGGGCGTAGCTAATTATGTATGTTTTAGGTCTACGAGTGATGTGTCTGTATACCTTTAAACATGATTATGATAGGAGTAGGTTCACGTCAATATTGCAACCGCAGCGCGAGTAAGGTTCGTAACTTTGACCGCTCACTCACTAGTCCGAAGCCATTACCAAAACATAACCTGTAGTTGGACTCGCTTTCCTGAACAATTACCAAAGTATGGATACTAACTAAGTTATACTTACTTAGTGTGAAAATAATATTTTATGGGCATTATACACATTGTAAAACAGTTTTCCCGAATGGAGGCATAATTATGACAATTTTTTTTTTTATATTGGCCCCTCGAATTTAAATGTTTATATATTCAAGTATTTTCTTATCATTTGATTGTGATTTTGTGTTTTGCTATGTCTTTTGTGTGCACTGAATAAATGTTTTATCTATCTATCTAATACACTTTTTCGCAACATAACCATATCAAAAATACTTTACTAAATATTCTGTCAGACAGCGACGAGACACCGGTAGGGTATCCACAAAGGGCGTGGTATTTCACTCACCACCCAAATGAGAATGACATTAGGGAAGTATGGCAAGTTCGTAGCTCGCCACGTTGCCTGGCATTCCTACCATCCATTATTGAGCCAGACAATAGAATTATGACGTCATGGTGTAAAGAAAATTTTGTGTAATGTGTGTGGGTATCATTAATATTTGTCTTGGCTTAGAGACAGATACTGAAATCAATTTCATAGTTTTACTGTGGTTACTCGATTTGAAAAAGATCGATGGAAGAAAAAGACATGTTGCGCCGATCTCAAATAACAATTTATTAAAATAATATTATTAAATATTATTATTATTATATAAATATTAGGATAAGGGCAGGAGAATGAGGACTGTGATAACTCGATGTAAATAAATCGGCACCTAATTTACTATATAGAAACGGACAAAAGGGAGGGGGCTTCTACTCAGCAGTGGGTGGAATAAGGTCGCCAATGATGATGATGAAAAACAAACGTGTGGAAAAAGGAACGAAGTTCAAAATTTAAATCCAATATGAGTAGAGAGAGAGAAGAGAAAGCGAAAATTTTCAAAATTTTCGGTGTCGCCATCTTGGAATTGGACCACATTATCAGCTCCAGCGCCCTCGAAAACCATGAAAATGACCCCCATGACGACAAATGTGAATTTTTTTGCAACCGCCGTCTTGTATTTTCAATTAGACTTCATCAACCAATCAATTTAAAAAAAACCCATCCAATTAAATACCCATTCAATTATCAGTTTCAGCACCCTCGAAAACCATGAAAACTATCTATCACTCGCTGTCTCTTTCTATTGCATATAAAAAAAATCACGCTTTTTCGTTACTTAAATATTTCTTTAAGTTTACTCCTACCGTAAGCTTCGAAAACTGGAACGCATGTTTAGGTAATATTCCTGTCAGATAATGTTACACCCTAATCAAACATTTTTAAAGATATGCTACCATATACATAGGCATTAATTTTATTATTTCATTCCACAAAGGATGAAAGATTTTTTTTACTGGCTTAAAGTTAGGCCCAATCATGTACCCTGTCGACCGCGTTGAATATAAAGCATAATATTTCTTTTACAGATAAACCTCCATGAAAAAATATATATTTGCAGCCTTAAAAGAAAACAACTTTAGCTACCAGCATTTACTAGCTGAATTCGTTTATGTAGCGAAGGGTGTGCAAATAACAAGTGTATCGAAAAATTGTGAACAAAAGTCGCTCTAGTGTACACAAAAGAAAGTAATTGTGACGCAATTACGTTTCCTTTGTGCCCGTATAGTTATTGTTAATATGTGGAGCGCCCTGTATATGGGATATAGTGAGGATAAAACATTTCAGAACTTGATTTAGAACAGGGAATACGAAAGTCTTTGGAGAATTCTAGGGAATTCGTAAGTTAGTATTGAAGCAAAAACTTGTGAAAACGGCCTGAAAGGAAAATTAACTAACTTCACAGAAATACTTCAGTTTCTGGTAAGTTTTTCTTATAGGCATTAACATACCAAATGATAGAAAATGTCTTGTAAAGGGTCCATTTAAAATATCTATATGTATATCCTACTAATATTATAGGTAAACGTGAAAGTTTGTATGGATGGATGTTTGTTACTCTTTCACGCAAAAACTACTGAACGGATTTTGATGAAATTTGGCAAACAGATGGTTTATAACCAGTATTAACATATAGGTTACTTTTTATGCTGATATTCCCACTTGATCGAAACTTATGCTGGTGAAACCGCGGGGCGCAGCTAGTCTATAATAATAATAATAAAGTTGAAGAATTTGTTTGTTTGAACGCGCTAATATCTGGAACTGCCGGTCTGATTTGAAAAATTATTTTTATTCATAATATAGGCATATACGTATATAGGCATATTTAAAATCACGGTACGACCCTTGTAGCCGAGCAAAAAGAAAAAAAGTCAGAAATAACACTAAGCAAAAACGAAGTAATAGCGTGGGCGGGCGATGCGATGAGACGCGGTGGCTCGGGGGCCGAAATTGCACGCGGACAAAGGCCCCGGCAGAAGCTAAATTATTCATAAAATATTTTTATTTTAAGATTTGCGCGGACTCTACCGCAGAAAAAAAACAATGCTACATTTGTACAAAGATACTCTAAACATATCCCAGATAAGACTTTATTTCAGTTTTGACGGCACGATTGGCGCAGTGGTTAAGCGATTGACTGCTGCGCTGCGTGTCGCGGGTTCGATTCCCGCACGGAACAAATATTTGTATGACCTACAAGTAGTTGTTCCGGGTCTGGCTGTTTGTGTATGTGAGTTTAAATGTTTGTAAACGCACCCACGATACAGGAAAAAATCCTAGTATGGAACAGTTTAAAAAAAAAGTTAGGGCTGATTTCTCCATCGCCAGATAACTTTTATTCGAGGAATAAAATTGATGTTTGACAGTTTTTGTATGAAATAACTGTCAACATTTCAAAACAATTATTCCTCGAATAAAGTTATCTGGCGATGGAGAAATCAGCCCTAAAAAGACAATATCAAAACCCTTAGTTACGTAATAGCATCTAATTTTATCCTCCATTTTCACCCGACGTTCCTCCCCGCTCCCTTACATTCAATCTCAACACTTTTCCAACAGAAGGGCGTCTTTTACTCCGCATTCTTGGACCCACATTATCCACTCAGTGATTTAATTACTCCGAGATAATCAAGGCACAATGCTTCGGCTAAAGATGGAAAAAATACCGCAAGTTTAAGGTTCCGTAGTCAGACGGAGGAGTTACGTTCTTTTAAAGTTTCTTATACATTTTTGGAACGAAGTTCTTTAACGTGGCTTGCGGTAGGAATTAATCAATCTAGCCTTTTCCCAAGCATGTTGGGGTCGGCTCCCAGTCTAACCGGATGCAGCTAGACAGACCAGTATTTTACATGAAGCGACTGCCTATCTGACCTCCAAAACCCAGTTATACTGGGTAACACGATACTCCTTGGCAAGACTGGTTGTCAGACTGTCGGGCTTCTGACTAATCGTAACGACTGTCAAAGATCTACGTATGTCGGTCGGGACCAATTGCTTAACGTGCTTTCCGAGGCACGGGGTCTCGGTATGTTAAGGGTGGTCACCCATCCACGGACCAACCTCGGCAAGGGTTGCTTAACCTTGCGAAATTCGACCGTGCGGCTGATATTATTAGGCCAGGATCCCCTCGGCTTACGGTAGACATAAACTGGTAGAAATTGTCACGTAACGAAAAAGCGTTGTGCCCCTCTATGCGACTTTATAGAGAGATAGTTTTCATGGTTTTCGAGGGTGCTAAAGCCTGTTAGGTCAAAATAAAAATCCAAAATGGGAGCTGCGATTTTTTTTTAAGTTTTTTTCATAGTGTGTGTCGTTTCCTTGGTTTTCGAGGGTTAAAAAGAAACTGATGAAAAACAGAAATTGATGAAAGTTGCTTTAACTGTCAAACTCTGACGATGATTTGTTATTAAGAACATCGACTGACATCATTAAAAACGGGTCAACTATTCCTGGAAATACTCCTTGTTGACTGGAATTAACCAAAACAGTTCGGTTAATCGGTTTAATCAAAAACTTCTATTAGTCTTGGATTCAAACAGATTAGAGAGGGACAGAAGTGTAGCTTTGAACATACAGTAAAGCCAGTGCCAGACATAGCTTAGAATACGTAAATACCAACAAAGTCGCGATGTGTGGAATGGGTATTTGAGCATCATACACTTTGTCATCCCATCTTGCAAAGGACTCTAACAAATTAATTAATCTGAAGGTATATTAACACGTATTCCCATATTCAAAAACGTTTAAAGTCTAGTAGCAATCTCATCTCAGCGACAATTAATGTCAAAACTTCTTAAAAATGTAGGTAAATAAGACGTTTTTTTGACAGATTGATGTGACGGATTGACGTTTTTTTGACAGATTGACGTTTTTTTGACAGATTGACGTTTTTTTTACAGATTGACGTTTTTTTGACACATTGACGTTTTTTGACTGAGATTAGAATGCGCTTTAAACGTTATTTAAAATACGGAAATTTACCCTCTGTGTTTGTCTGGTTCATTATTTAAAACTAAGGTTCAATATTCACTACTTTGATACGGAATCCCAAACCGTGGAATAAGATTAAACACTGAGAAGCCGACGCTCAACAATGTAATTAGGTTGCAATAATTACATTACATAAAGTAGCGCGGCTGGGCTTAATTGGCAAGATACTTGTAATTTTTCAACTATAGGAGATTTGTTCAGTTGTTTACAATAAAAGTACAGATGCAGTTGTTTCGTTGCAGCTGCGATGTTAGATAATTGATGCTTGACTGTTCGAGAACCTTCGTATTTATTTGAGCAAGATTCGAAAAAGCTTTTACGTTCCAACGGATCAGAAAAGTGGAGAGTAACCGATATCTAGACTAATATTATCACGTATTATAGTCTAGATATCGGAGAAATGTTTTGAGCTTGTATGGTAATCTTCGAACTACTGATCTGATTCCAAAAATTCTTCCACTAATGAGAAGCTACAGTATTGCCGACTGTTATAGGATAAAAAAAAACAACAGAATATGTTGATTTTTTTTAAGTCTAGTATAAACTAATATTACTAATCATCATCGCCATCGTCAGCCTACAGCAGTCCACTGCTAATCAAAACTGTAATATATAACTATAAACATAACTAATCAATTACTATTGCTTAAACTTTTGTGGAAATTCTACTATCCTACTATAATATTATAAATGCGAAAGTTTGTATGGATGGATGGATGTTTGTTACTCTTTCACGCAAAAACAACTAAACGGATTAGGACGAAATTTGGCACACAGATAGTTTATAACCAAGATTCATCATCATCTGCCTAACCTTTTCCCAACTATGTTGGGGTCGGCTTCCAGTCTAACCAGATGCAGCTGAATACCAGTATTTTACATGGAGCGACTGCCTATCTGACCTCCACAACCCAGTTACTGGGTAATACGATACCCCTTGGTAAGACTGGTTGTCAGACTTTCGGGCTTCTGACTATCCCTAACGACTGTCAAAGATCCACGAATGACAGCCGGGACCAACGGCTTAACGTGCTTTCCGAGGCACGGAGGGGTCTCGGTATGTAAAGATGGTCACCCATCCACAGACCAACCGCGGCAAGCGTAGCTTAAAGTTAATAACCAAGATTAATACATAAAATACTTTTTATCCCGATATTCCCACGGGATCGAAATTTGTGCGCGTGAAACCGTGGGGCGTAGCTAGTGCGTAAATAAATCAATGAATTAGCTAAGAGTTGTGAGTCTAAAAACCACTATGTCGTTCCGTGTCTCTGTGTCTATCACATTTACTCTAACTTTTAAAAGCCTTGGCTTATGTATTCCCACTACACTTTTTTTTTCCCAAATAAAATACACTATTTCTTTTTAACCCCCAACGAAAAAGATAGTTAAGTATTATTCCTAAAACCTTGTCCGCATCGAACCATGTTGCCGATCGCTTATCGAGAAACGCTACACATAAAGCGTTTTATCCGGACAAGCTCCATGCGCGAATCAACGCGCATTAGAACATGCCTAAGTGAGCTTCTGCACGCCAAAGAAAAGATATTATGGAGATAAAAATGTTTACCGAATGACAGGTTTTATGAATGGGGTTAAGACACCTGGATTATAAATTAGTATTTATTTTTAAAAAACCGTTTTAAAGCTTCGCCAAGTATCTAGGCCGCTGCAAACATAATACTCGTAGGTATGGCGAAATGAGGTAGGTAATATCAATTTATCCAACACCCAGTGTGAGTGCGGTGCGGTCTGATGGAGTGTCCCTAATTTCCGTTCACCTGCACCCTTGACGAACTTACTAAACAACGCCTCTGACGCCGTAGTAAACGTGGCCACGCAGTATAATATCATCATGCAGTATAGTGGCATCTTGTTTTTGTTTTGATTGTTTGTTTGTTGTCATTTACATGTATTTGTTCCGAGTCTGGGTGTTTTTCTATCTATAATATGTATGTATTTACAAAAAAAAAATGTATATAAGTAGTTTATCAGCCATCTTGTTACCATAACACAAGCATTAAGTTGCTTAGCTTGGGACTAGATGGCGCTGTGTGAAATGTCCAGGCATATTATTATTATTATTATTTGCCAGTGTCGTAATATTTACGCAATGTAAGTTGTCTTTGGTTCTTGACATCAAGCAATGGACAAAACTGTCAAACTTTAATTGGTTGAATACGAGGCTTTTGGCTACTTTGTATGCGTGTAAGTATTTTGTTTTTGTGTTTTTTGTAATGTGCGCTTAGGTTGTGCAGAATAAAAAAAAATTATCTCTTTCTTTCATAGATGTAAGTACCGTCGAAAAGAAAACAAGAAGTTTTAAAACTGAAACTTTAAAACTAAATCAACCTAAAAGTTACTAACAACCCGGGGCTATTCCTAAGTATGTCCTAATACTTCTTACTGCCCAACATGTACCTAAAAGTGGAGCAAAAGTGGACCCAGAATCAACTTCCAATTCAGGGATCATTACCAGATGTTTGTCGAGAGCCTATCGATATCATTATAGGAATTCAACCGTACACGATATTAAATCAGCTGGGGTCGGATGCCAGCATGTTTTTCGCCGCCAAATTCCGGCCCACCCATTTTCCGGCACGGGTATTCATACGATAACAATCTAGTTATCGGACGGAGCGGCCGATATTAAAATCCAATGTTGTACCCTACATACCTAGGCATGTGTATGTATGGAACTTCATTAAAATGAAATTTCAGTAGCCTTACCTATATGTTTATTCATGTAGGTGGAGAGCCTTATTAGAATTCAGGTTGTGATTGAGAGTGTGTTAGGTAAACTCACTTTCAATAAGAATCTGAATTATTTTGAAGGATATTGCTTCATATGTTCGAAAAATTTGTCTGCTCAACAACGTTTATAACGTAATGAATGTTGTTGAACTGTCAAAATGAAAGCCATTGCTATTGATAGTGTGTTTGTTACGCAATTACCCCGCTATTACAAAGAGCAGTTTCGAACTCATATTAACTTATTTGGAAGTAGGTCTCATCTCGAAAGTTGCAATCGTTATTACACGAGAAAATTTATTTTGAATTCTGATAAGTGCTTATATTGATGCTCGTGAGTGTACATAATGTATGTAGGTAATCACGCGACTAGAGAATACAGGGTGGCTGGGACATCGACGCACTACCTGTTCCATGGATTCAGTTCATAATTCTAACTCCTCAGCGTCGAAATTTTTCGAAGGTTATTAAAAAAAGCATTTGCTGTTCCATGCATTTTGACCGCGTGTGTCTGTATTGTACTTTTCTATGAAAGAGCAGATTTATTTGATAACCGCTGAAATATTTCTACGCCAAGGGTCTAGAATTCTGTGCTGAATAAATTCATGATTACAGTTTGCGCGTCGATGTCATACCACCCTGTATTACGTATAGTCACCTACTTGATGTAATTAATTAGTTTGTTCGGTGACCATGGAAGGTGACTTATGGCTGATTTTTCAATCAGCAGATAATTTTTATTTGTGGAATAAAATTGACGTCTGACAAATCTTGTATAGAAGAACTGTCAAAAATTCAAAATTATTCCTCCGATAAAAAAATAAAATTATCTGGCGTTGGAAAAATCAGCCCTTACCTATTCATACACACATACATCCATATTCCATCCATATTCCTATACATTTGGACTCGTTCCTAACCGATTGGACGGAGAAGGCACAGCGCAAAGAAAGGTGGAAGAATATGGGGGAGGCCTTTGCCCAGCAGATTCTATAGGCAAAAAGAAAAAAAATACTGTTACTCGTTGTTGTACCTTCAAGCAAGCAAGCTTCATCATTCAGTTAGAGGGATGGCTTTGTGGTTGTTCACACACCTGTCCAGCGTGGTGGACGCGGTTACCGGCCTCTCTTGTTAAATAAAACTTAGGTCCAAAAATAGGTTGAAAAGGTACTCAAGACAAATGAATTATCCATGTTTATAAGTTATAGGACACTACACTGGACAGAAAAAAATGGACAATTACGGTAGGTACTTTGTTTAAAAGAGAAAATTTGAAATTAATTTTTTGTGTCATCAATTTCGCTCTCGAATCACGAATTTTAATCGCCTTTATGATGGACAAAGGAAACGAAAAAAATAAGACGTAAAATAGACGAGAAACAAATGAGGGTGTCAAGAATGATTCTCTGAAAAGGAAGAAAAATGTCATCGCGAATCGTTTTGCCAAAGGACTATGGAGATATTAAATTATTTTCTAAGGAATGCTAATAGGGTCATCACTTAAAAGAAGGAGCAAAAACTGAGAGCAGACTAATGCTTTATTATGTGTCGGGAGATTAGTGACAGCCCTGCGCTTCGAATTTATTATAATACTCGTACCTGTGATTTTTTAAATCCTAATTTTATGTTGTACCTACTGTGTTATGCTAATGCAGTTGTAGGTATGCTAATAAACCTAATGCCCTATTTTGGATAGACAATTACCATTAATTAGTACTTTAATTAGATTACCGTTGGCCTGTTTTTTTTCCCTGCATGTTTGGCCTAGTGTTCGCAAGCGCTACTGCTAAGCCAGAGATCCTGGGTTGGATTCTAGGGTCGGGCAAAATGATTTTAGGAATTTCTCAGTGGTAGAAAAATCCAGACTCCGGGAGCTACAATAAGGACATAAACATAACTGGCGGAAATTTTGGAGTACTATAGGCATAGTCACGAGCAAAAGTATGTATACACTCGGTTTTATTCAAAAGCGATTTACTTCTTTATTTTTGAATGAAATTTTATGTTGTTACGAACATAGCATTTTCGAACCCATAGGTTTATGTAATGTGTCGTATTTCAACGTTTGGATTCGTTATTTCACGAAAAAATCGCAATTGAAAGTTGCCAAGTGTTGACATATTGGTGCTCGTGACGTATAACCCTTCGGGAAATATGGGCGTGATGTTATGTTATGTTGGTCTGTTTTTTTCGTTTGCGAGGCAACGGCCTTTTATGAGCGGCCTAGATCCATAAAAGGTCGCTTACCTAGGTGAGTTTTCATACTAATCCTACTATTAGCAAATTAATTATTAAAAGGGTAAGCTTTAATCTCTTCACTTACAGTTTTTGTCTGGGGCTTTTGTAATATTTTACATAACATATTTTAAATGGCCACCGGCTTAAAAACCATAGTTTAATAATCTTTCAGGGTTTTAAAACGATTGGCTTAGTTATTTATGTTATTGTATAGTTTTACCTACTTGCCGAAAACAGTCGCTTCATGTAAAATACTGGTATTCAGCTGAATACGGTTAGACTGGAAGCCGACCCCAACATATTTGGGAAAAGGCTAGGCAGATGATGACCTACTTGGCGAAAACCATCGATACTACTACTACTCGCTATTTGCCGAATAAATTGTAACCTGCCCTGCCATCAAGCAATGAAGAACATTGTCAAACTTTAAACTTTTATTTGTTGAGTAGGGCTTTTTGCTCTTTGTATGTGTGTATTTTATGTATTTTTTTTTTGCGTGTGCCTTTTGTTTCTGAAAAATATATCATGTTTTCTTTCACCTTTCTAAAAAACTCCTAAGTACCACATTACCAAAAAAAAATACATAAAACACACAGACACACACACAGATACATTGCATAGAGCAAGTTTGTCTTTTTGCTAATGTGGGTCTACTCTAACAGTTTGGGTAAACGGATTTGTGATTGCATTTTGTGCTTTATTGCAAGGAGTTACGAGTGCTGGACATCTTTTTGAAGTTCTGACGCGCCTTGCCTCCAAGGACTAATTTGGCATGAAAGAGTTTCAAGTAACCACCCACGTGAATGAAGCAAGGAATAACTCAAGCTCAGCACTCAAGCATCAATACAGTCTATTGAAATTAATACAAGATTAGTTTTGAAGATTTCTAGTCCTAATGCTCACTCATATACCTACAGTTCATTCTATCTAGCCTTTTCCTAAATGTTAGGGTCGGCTTCCAGTCTAACCGGATGCACCTGAATACCAGAATTTTACATGAAGCAACTGCCTATCTGACCTCCACAACCCAGTTACTGGGTAATACGATACCTCTAAGTAAGACTGGTTGCAAGATATTCGGGCTTCTGACTACCCGTAACGACTGTCAAAGATCCACGAAATCCTCACGCACCTACAGTCAGAGAAAGAATTGTTTATCAAATGAACTTACCATGTTATAGGCATACAACTGTCAAAGAATGACAGTTGTGATTTCAATAATACGGACAATTTGAGTTAGTAGTCAATTTTTGCTAAACCATTAATTTCCTTGACTTTACAAAGCGCTCTCAGTGGCTTCTAAAGGTTCAAAGATCAAATAGTTTTTAACCAAAGACAATGTTGTAAATCTGCAAAGACGAGAGATTAGCGTCCTACTAGTCTAACTTTAAGGATAAATCCTCTCGAAATAGTCGAACAAAATCTGGAAATTAGACCCGAATATTTATTCTGAAATGTCTATGTGAAAAGTTGATTAAACTAATTAATTTTGTGGTATGTATTCCAGCAAAACATTCACTGGAATATAATCGGTTTAAATAGTTTCAAAACCGTAGATAATGGAGGGCATTTATTGCAATTAATGCAGTAATAAAGTGTATAGGGAATGTTACGGATAGTCAGAAGTCCGAAAGTCTGCCTACTACAGTCCAAGGGGTATCGCATTACCCAGTCACTGTTTTGTGGAGGTCAGGAGTGACTGCGCAGTTGCTCCATGTCAAATACTGGTATTCAGCTAGCTGTATCCGGTTAGACTGGAAGCCGACCCCTACATAGTTGGGAGAAGGCTAGGCAGATAGGGAATGTTTGAATTATTTAGCAAAATGGTAGTATCTTTTAGGGTTACAGCATTACATGCCGAATATGCTCGCTATCGCGGTCGCTCTCTCGATACCACGATGTCGATTCTCGCTACTTCTACATGGATAGAAGTGTGAACACGTCAGTTCAGTCGTACCTGAAAGCTCAGTTGCCCAGTTCTGTGCTTGTGCTAGCTACTCCAGAAAAATAACCCCCAGGCAGCTCGCGATGTGTCACAGTGAGGAGCACTTCCTTTAACATATGCGTGGGTGTCTATTAGCATGCATTTGTTTTACATGGAGGTGACATTGAGGTAGCAAGCTAAACTGCGTTCGCGAGGTATCGCAGTGAATCATCATCTTCGGCATGTCAAAACCCTTAGGACACCACATTGATGTCGTCAAATACCACTGAAGGATAAGCAACGTGGCAATAACAGGGCAACCGTGTACTTTATATTACTATGCTGCGATAACAAATCTTTTAACTAATAGGTAGTGATGTCTACACAAATCATCATCATCTATCAACCAAATACGTTCGTCATGAGATCTTATGTTATTATTATAATTTTTCATTGTATTCTATCATATATATATATACTATAATTATGTTCGTAAGGTTGTTATTGTGCTGCTAGAAATAAACGTTTTTTTTAGCCTTCTCCCAACTATATTGGGGTCGGCTCCCAGTCTAACAAATGATGATATCACGATCACGAATCTTTTAACGAAGGTGTGGCTATGTAAATAGTAATATCTATAATACAAATGGGCTTATGAAAGTATATTTTCAACGGTTTGCGGGCTGATGTAAATGCAAACATGTAAGGTTTAATACGAATGCAATTGACATAGTGTAGCTCGAAATGATAGCACTTTTGATATTCCCACAACTTTTATTCCTCTGCTCCATATTTCAAAGTACTCGCCTACGGGACCGTGTTCACAAAAAAATATCCCTTTTTCGGTGAAAAAATAAACGAGAAATACCGTTCGCATCACACGTATCAAATTCCACATGCAAAGGTAAACTTGTGATATTTCAGTACCACTGCCTGTTAGTATTAAAACATATTTGACGACACGGTTGGCGCAGTGGGTGAGCGATCGACTTCTGCGCTGCGTGTCATGGGTTCGATTCCTGCACGGAACAAATAATTATTTGTATTGCCTGCAGGTAGTTGTTCCGGGTCTGGCTGTTAGTGTATGTGAGTTTAAATGTTTGTAAACGCACCCACGATACAGGAGTAATTCCTAGTGTGGGGCAACGTTTATTTAAAAAAAAAACTGTTTTTGCATACGATTTTTTGAAAACGTCTGCTTAGTCTTTTTCTAACTATGTTGGGGATGGTTTCCAGTCTAACCGGATGTAGCTGAATACCAGTATTTTGCATGGAGCGACTGCCAAAATCTGGCCTCCACAATCCAGTTACTGGGCAACACTACACCCCATGGTAAGACTGGATGTCAGACCATCAGGCTTCTGACTACCCGTGATGACTGTCAAAGATCTACAAATGACAGCCAGGAACAACAGTTTAACGTGCTCTGTGCCTCGGAAAGCACGTTAAACCGTTTCTATATTTAATGCATGGTCAGTGTGGAAATTAAAATCTGAACATAAATCTAGAATATTAAAATCTTTTTAAAAGTACCTTTCATCTTTAAATGTGAACTCCTAGGTCTAAGACCTGCATGTGAGCTGTCAATAGTGTCAATCCATAGCATCAGGCGTAATGACAGCTCACTTCAAGCACACTTCACCTAAGCTATCACGGTGATATTTTTACAGAATAGGGCAGCTTTTCCAATTATATTTAGGAAAAAAATAAGAACTTTTGTTTTTGTTCGCCGGTTATTATAACGTTCTGAAGTCCCTCATAAAAAAATTATCCATACTTTTTTTTCTCTTATCTATACTACTAGATAGAATAGTGTTTCTTAAGAACTTTTACTATTATAGGCTAGTCTTTCCCAAGAGCAGTTCATTATCTGCCTAGCCTTTTCCCAACTATGTTGGTGTCGGCTTCCAGTCTAACCGGATGCAGCTGAATACCAGTATTTTACATGGAGCGATTGCCTTTCTGACCTCCACAACCCAGTTACTGGGTAATACGATACCCCTTGGTAAGACTGGCTGTCAGACTTTCGGGCTTCTGACTACCCGTAACGACTGTCAAAGATCCACGAATGACAGCCGGGACCAACGGCATAACGTGCCGTTACACGGAAGGGTCTCGGTATGTAAAGATGGTCACCCATCCACAGACCAACCGCGGAAAGCGTAGCTTAACCTGATCGATCGACCTGTGCGGCTGTTATTATTTAGCCACGGGCCCCTCAGCAGTTATTTTAACAATATGTAAAATCAAACTGAGAAAAGAACTATTCACTCTTTTGTTTCCACAGTACATTTTTTATGACGAAATCCTTAAAAAAATATTGAATTAGAAGGGTATAAAATTTCAGTTGCGACACCAGAGCTTCAAAGACATATTTTTTTTGTTGCTATGGAGATAATCCGACATTGGCCTTGGCTTTGCCTCAACTTCTTGTTGTGAAAAGCCCGTACCAACTCTAGAATGATGCTCATTAAAAACTACTTATGGATTAGTTTGAAGTCTGACAGTTTTTAATCAAGAAACATGTTTACAACCCCTGTTCTTCATTCAGAACACAAATATTTTCTGATTTACTTACATCGTATTTGACCTTTTACCTTCCCATTTCTCTGAAGCTTTGGCAATAGAGTGCTAGTCAACTTACCTGAAACAAAAAAACAAACAAGATGAATCACGTGCTGCGTGCCCGTAGAGATTGGTTCGTATATTTGTGTTGAGGTTAATAATGGTTACTTAAATAGTCTGTGTTTCCTGTTTTCGCGGCTAACGCTCGTCGGTTATGTAACTTGTCACTCTGCCAAGTGTTCAGGTGTTGTGACCTCAGGAGTGACGCCTGTTTGTTGACACATGACGTGACTCATGTCCCTACGTGAAGCCACGATCTCGCTCGCTTGATCTGTTCCTTTTACGATTAAGGTTGCGCTATAGTCGTACTTGTCCCAGATTTAATATCACATCCGGTCATATTAAAAAAGAGCGTCCTATAAATATGATAATAAATGCAATATCGTTTGTATTGAGATATTATTCAATTTGGCATCCAGCTTACGCAGAACGGTTATTATTTTCGTCAGCATCCGATAAGTGATCACATTTAAATCTTTGTGAAGTTAATAAAATATGGATAGGTACTTGATAAATTGATATCATTTATATAGCTCTCGTAAAGCTTCCTTTAACAATTGTGACATGTTGAATTTATTGGTCGCATTATGGGAATCGTTAATGGAAAAATAAGTGGACAGATAATGAAGTGTAATAAAAGAGGCGCACATTATGGACTCATTTGTGGAGGCGACATCGCGGTGCGGTGCGGTGCGATGCGGTGCGATACGGCGCGATCCGGTGCGGCCAGATTACAAAAATCTCGTTATGTATTGCGCGATATCGGTTGAATTGAAATGGACATGTTTTCGGTGAAGTAATTTGGCGTGTTTAACCATTCGCAAGAGTATTTACCGATCTGCGGTTGGAAAACCATTCTGAAATGGTTTTATTGGAAAGTGATTTGTATGTTCTATTGGAATATATCTCTAGCGAGATAGAAATAATAGTGCCCTATTTATAAACAAAACGTAAAACAGTTTTATTTTTTTCTTAATAAATAATATACCTAATAATTATAATTTTGTGTTAAATGATACAGTATTTTATTTCTGTAATTAGATTTGCACAAACAGTTTTACACGTCAATCATATTTTAAAAACTAGATGAGGTCGGCGTTTCCTATCTAACTATTCTGAGAAGAAAGGCCGAAACAAACTCAGATGTCACAATCTCTTTTAAACTCCAGACATAATCTTGGTCACATCATGTGAAGAGCATGTAGATCGATATCTGAGATGATATTTTTTAGGAAATAATCAAGGTTCATGTAAGTTAGAAATAATTACGATAAGAATGAATAGTTCGATGACAACTGTAATGGTGACAGATCAGAAGTAATTGATTTTAATTAAAATTATCTTGCCTATAAGTCTTTCGGCGACCTCATTAAACCTTTTACGACAATTACTGACTAAGTATTTGTGAATTCCAAAAGAATTTATCTTCTTTAATTACTTCCTTTGTTTATGCTTAACAAATCTACTATAAGATAACGGCTCTAACACCATTTTCATTAAACAATAACAAGAGAGAAATTGGGCAATAGTCTTAGTGTTGATAAACAGGTATTTGAGATAAAATATGGTGTGGTTATCATACAAAGATTTGCATGAAATTTCCATGAAATTGTTCTACCAGTGTCGTGTCGCGCTGGACTCTGATAGAAAAAACTAAATAAAAGCTTGTAAAAAGTCCATGAAATTATTCTACCAGTGTCGTGTCACGCTGGAGTCTGATAGAAACATTTCTATGAAATTGTTGTACCAGTGTCGTGTCGCGCTAGAGTCTAATAGAAACATTTCTGTGAAATTGTTCTACCAGTGTCGTATCACGCTGGACTCTGATAGAAAAAATCCCATGAAATTGTTCTACCAGTGTCGTGTCGCGCTGGAGTCTGATAGAAACATTTCTATGAAATTGTTCTACCAGTGTCGTGTCGCGCTGGACTCTGGTAGAATTAAATTAAATTTGCTTATCGTGTCTATGTGTGACCGCGTTGTTTTTTTAAACTACGGAAATAATATCATTTATTCCGAAAGGTTTATGTGTATAGTACATTAATTAAAGTAAACAAATCTCTATGTTTTCTCAAGTCGTAAAAATCTCCGAAGCAGGGGTGGGTCGCTAGTTGCTAATTATTATAATGAAAATTAAAATATACAGTACTAACTGCACCCCGCGGTTTCACCCGCATAAGTTTGAATCCCGTGTGAATATCGGGATAAAAAGTATCCTATGTGTTAATGCTGGTTATAAACTGTCTGTGTGTCAAATTTCATCCAAATCCCTTCAGTCGTTTTTGCGTGAATGAGTAACAAACATCCATCCATCCATACAAACTTTCGCGTTTATAGTATAAGTAGGATTTTACTCAATTTTGATAGTTATACTGAAGAGAAATTACGTTACTCAATATTATTGATAAATAACATACCTAATAATTATTATGCCTTCTTAGTTGTCATCACTATATTCGTTAATATTGAAGTAGTAAGTGGCTGTTATCAGTACGTTAGACGTAACTTCTAATGAATACTTTAGTTCAATTACCTACTTAATAAATCAATTGATAAACTTTATCGCAGGCCATTACTGGCGCTAACATACATAATTTATTGAAATGGTGACAATTCTTATAGGTAATAGATAGTTAGGTACAAGGTTATTGAAAAATTTAAGGAAACTCTCAGTTAAATTCCCACAAAAATTTCGTCTCGAATTTTGTCTTTCATTTCCAAAAGTTGTAGAAGAAAAGTTTTAATGATAACAACTTCTACCTAAAAGTTTGTTATCTAGTATTTATTAATACTCCCTGTATATGTACAAAATAATATACAAGGTGTCTGTATTATTACAAGTTTTGTTCAATTTCCACAACAATTTCGTCTTCGCGTTTCCAATTTTTTTTTTAATGATAACAACTTCTAACTAAAAGTTAGTTACTTATAAATACTAGAGTATTTAAAATACACCCTGCATCTATACAAAATAAAATACAAGGTGAAGTGCTGATATTTAAAAGGCATTTCATTTATTTTGCCAATTTACATTATTATTCGGAGATCACGTTAAGCCATTAGGCCATTTCTTTCGTAGATCTTTGACACTCGTTACGGGTAGTCTGAAGACCGAAAATCTGACACCTAGTCTTACCAAGGGATATCGTGTTACTCAGTAAGTAACTGGGTTGTTATATTTAATTGTTAGTGTTTAGTATAATGTAAATTGTAATAATTAGAATTGAATAATTTGATAATAATTTGAATCAATATTATATTAAGTATTATGTACAATTTGCAGTGCCCTTACAGGGTACATGTTTTAACACTGTGTCATGAAATTTTGAATGCATGCCTACTAACCATTGTTTTACATGTAGCAAATAAATAAATAAATACTGATATTCAGCTATATCCCGTTACTAGAAGCCAACGCTAACTTAGTTGTGAAAAGGCGACGCAGATTGATCGACACCAATCGTTAAAACATGTGACTTTTGTTAAAAAAAAAAAATATTTTTAAACAAACTTCAATTTTATCTCCATGAGAACACCGAGCCCTTAATTTTCGTTATGAATAATATAGACGGTCAAAATAACCCGGTGTTGACACACATCTGTGGCTCCCGAATAGAGTCGCTATTTCTGTCTGTCGGTCTCGTAATGACTAGACGATGCTTAAGCGATATACCAACAGACAGTTATATATTTCGTATTTTTATTATGTAAGTTGTCGGGCATCAATGATTTAGTTTTATTGTTCTCGGTTATAGTCTGTTTGTGCTGAAAAAAGATTACAGGTTTTATAGTTATTATATTTTGTGTTTTCTGTTAGAGTTTTGTTTCAGTTTAGATTTTTAAGGACACCCTGTGTATTTCGATTGTTGCCACAGTTTCATCAATTAAATTGGTTTACAGGATTTGGGCAGGCAACAGGCCTTTGTCTAGAAAAGGGACAGCAATGGTTAGAAAAAAAAATGTTTTTGGTTGTTTATTGTTTCATTCATATAAATTACCCATAGTCCTTTTCGGGTGGCAGATGTGGCCGACCAACATGTGGTCAAATAATAAACTTTTTAGTTGATTGCCGTCAGTTGGTCGAAAAGCTAAAACCCGCCGCTATTTAACGTCTAAAAGTTCATTCATCACCTATTTGTCATTCATGTGTTACAATTTGTCTAAATATAACTACCGAAATCTGTCCATCTTCATAAATTAGCCATATGCATATTACGAAACCAATATATCAGAATTGATTTGATTATCAAATTGGAATAAAATGAGATACACAAAATGTATAAATTAGCAGCGATAAAATATCGTATGTGAGCGTGAATTCGCGAGAAAATGAGCTTTAAAATATAAACAGACGTGTGAAAATCGCGTGGCGGTGGTAAGGTGTTAACACAACGTTGCTACACTGAGTTAAGAAAGAAAAATGTGATGAATGAACGTATAAATAATCATGTCGGCCGCGTACACTTTAATCATAGTTGTATGTTCAGTGATATACGGCAGGCTTAATACTTTTCTCATAATTTAAGGGAGAAAAGCCTTTGCTGTTTTCTGCGTTTATCATCATCAGAGCCTTTTGTTTTATGGTTATGTTACTACTTGGAAACATCTCCTTAGTAGTGAGCGATTTTCAAAATGCAACACATACAACAAGAAGCAGGTACTATCAAAACCTATATCAGACCATTTTGAAAACAAAATCCCATGCACTTGATGACCACAGCTGCGTCCGTAAGTAAAACAAAAGAGGATCCTGTTCAGGTTGACTAATAATATGAGCTGCAACCAGGATTAGTCCTTACGGTCATATATGTATATACAATAGGTTTTGGCGAAATTTTTTGATCTACTGAATGACTGTTATTTTATTTCTGACGTCCGCAACGATTTGTCAAAGCTTTATAAGTACATCTTGTAGCTTGTTGTCATTTACTTAGAGCCCAGTACTTTTTCCCAAAAGAGAATTAAAAATAATATTTTTGTTCATTGATTTACATTGTATACACCAGTTGCGGTCACAAAATTCCTTTGTTCTTAAATCCATAAGCATTTTCGGAAAACTGCGAAAAAATTTGAATATTCAAAAGTCCGGAATAGCGTTTCATTGTCCAACGGATGAATAAAACCAAAATATTGCGCACAAACGAATTCCATTCAATATTCTGCTCTGATGAATAATTAACTAGCTGACGGTTCACTACCAGTCGCAGTTTTGCTATAAACTGTAGCAGAAGACTTTTTGGACACAGAGAAACAGTACCCGACTTCAAATATGGGTCTAGAGTTCATCTGCCTAGCCTTTTCCCAACTATGTTGAGGTCGGCTTCCAGTCTAACCGGATGCGGTTGAATACCAGTGTTTTACATGGAGCGACTGCCTATCTGACCTCCACAACCCAGTTACTGGGTAATACGATACCCCTTGGTAAGACTGATTGTCAGACTTTCGGGCTTCTGACTACCCGTAACGACTGTCAAAGATCCACGAATGACAGCCGGGACCAACGGCTTAATGTGCTTTCCGAGGCACGGAGGGGTCTCGGTATGTAAAGATGGTCACCCATCCACAGACCAACCGCGGCAAGCGTAGCTTAACCTGACCGATCGACCTGTGTGGCTGTTATTATTTAGCCACGGGCCCCTCTATATGGGTATATCTTAACTAATAATATTATAAAAAGAAAAGATTTGAGTTTTTGTATGTTTGTTTGTTACGCTTTCACGCTAAAACGGCTTTGGATCAAATTTCGCACATGGGTCGACAATGACCTGGATTAGGACATAGTATACTATGTATGTATTAAGTATGTATGTATTATGTTGTAAGTATATACTGTTGGAGCTGCTGAAGATTTTAAAATACTATTTTTGCATTATACAGGGTTATTTGTAAAACACCAACAGCATCATTGTACTCATCATTATGAACAACTTTTACTATAGGACCGAACCTGAAATCGTGAAAAAAAATCAGCTGCTCCCTACATTTTGACGAGTTATGCGAACATAAATGTAGGGAACAGCTGATTTTTTTTTCGATTTCTGTTTTGGTCCCATAGTAAAAGTTGTTCATAATGATGAGTACAATGACCTCTTAAGAGGTTGCTGGTGTTTTACAAATAACCCTGTATAAATTCAATCTCCTAGTATTGTATAATTGCATAGATCGTATGTGAGTACCATGTACATACTATAAAGCTATCATTTACTGGGTACGTCTTTCATTGACTTGAGTGTGCCTTGGCGGCTGAGAATATGTCATGCTCACTCTAATGTCTCGCTGATGGTGGCGCATATTTTGGATCATTTAGCTCCCTTCAAAATGGTTGAGCTGAATGGTGCTAATCTATGCGTCATGTTCGTGAACGGGCGCCGTCAGTAAGGACTGGTCAACTCTTTGCTGCCATGGCTTATTTTGATTTAACTTAATATTTGAATTGTTTTTTTTAAATATTTTCATTACGGACGCTTTTAACGTTCTGCATCGTTCTCACGTGCATAATTTTGAACATCAATGATGTAACCAATACTCTGTAACAATATTATTATGATTTAAAAGAGTGTCCATGAAGTTTCTTGCCCGTTCTTCTCCATAGGTACCTACTACGCTTTGGAATGGGCAACTAGCTTCATCTTTTTGACTGGCCGACCTTGACAATTCAAAAGTGCCTGTAATTGGTTTATTTGTGAGTCCCGATATTATCACCGGACTTATGCGGGTTAAACCGCTGGGTGCAGCTATCGTTAATAATTGTGAGTATGATCTCCTTTGCCTTTTTCCAACCGTGTCACCATTAACCACGAGGGTTCTGACATTGATCGTCGCCTTAAGGTCTCCGGACTTTATCCTGTATCATACCTATTTCTTTTTTTTCTTTTTTTAAAACGTTGCCCCTCCCTAGGAATTACTCCTGTATCGTGAGTGCGTTTACAAATATTTAAACTCACATACACAAACAGCCAGACCCGGAACAACTACCTGTAGGCAATACAAATATTTGTTCCGTGCGGGAATCGAACCCGCGACACGCAGCGCAGCAGTCGATCGCTCAGCCACTGCGCCAACCGTGTCGTCACACATTAAGTGGTCTGTCGCCGTTTTCCATATTATTGTTTTGTCCAGCTGCCTTTATTACCAGCAACCCTTCAACTATCAACCCTTTACTGTTGTTTACCACATACTCAAAAAGCTCCAAGTGTAAGGAAAGGTCACTGATCTTAGAGCTGACCACAATATTCTCGCCACGAATCGATTAATTTACTTTGTATGGTATCCATCTAGCGACAATGGCTTCATCAACACATTCCATTAGACTAGACGTCAATCGTTAAACTTATTCATATAGAAAGGGAATGATACTCAGAATACTCGATACCTAGCCAAAGACTAATATTACAGTAACGCTCTATCGATCGCAAATCAGAGTTTGACATCAGTTTATCATTTCACATTTTAGGTACCTGACTCGTTCAAGGTTGTCGTTGTCAAAAAGACAATGGACACTTTGTTCTAAATGTTAATGTAGTGTAAAAGACGGGAAACGCTGCCAATATTTATAGTGGTGCATATTATGTTGGTTATAAAACGGGCCGAGCCGTCGAGCGTAAGGTCACAGGGCATCTGGCGTAGGATCGCATGTGGTTGCTATTTTTATCGACGCCATTCAACGCTCTGATATCGCTGTGTAAATTATATACGCCTCCAAAACATAAAGAGTACAATAAACAGACAATGTTAATGAGACTGATAAGTTTTTGTATATTTCTGTAGAAATGACGGTAAATATAACAGGTGTTATTTTTATATTTCAATAAAATGGAAATCTGTTAATACTATCTTACACACTCTCGTGTAGGTAGTCTTTTATGATCTTTTTATAAATGAGTCTGTTAAGCAATATCATTTATATACAGCCTTATAAGTAGTTCTGCTAGCCTTAGGAATACCGGGAAACATAAAGGATAGATCGGAGAATTTCTTGGAGCTTCAGATTCTGGGAAAATCTCGAAAGTTTCCATAGCACGACGTAAACACGAGCCATTAGCGTACAATCGCCACTGAATTGAAAAGCCAGAATACCTACCTGCCTTGAAAAACTTGCCTATAATTCGAACTTTCAATAATAAATGTGAAGTATTGAATTCTACACAGAAATATTAATATTTAATAAAGTACTCCAGTCCGAACTTCGGCCATGGTAACTAATCTCGGCGCGGGATATACAGCGTGGCGCTTTAATGGCGACATTAATTTAACACACGTATACGGTTTTGCGTTGTAGTTTTATGAATGTATTTTAATTTAATTAAACATTAATATTTATTTATTTATTAACAATTTTATAAAATAGCATCTTAGAGCAACCTGACTTAAAGAACTGTAGCGCAGGGGTCATTTTCCGGGGTCACGGATCATAACATCGCATCAATGCAATTAAAACAATTAACGTGCAAAGAGAGATTTTTTTATGTTGTTATAATTTTTATGATTACTGGCCATTAGCCCTACCCGTGTGTTAAATTAATGTCGCCATTGTAGCGCCACGTTGTATTATAGTGATCAAGGATGTGCGTAGGCACAGGTGCAATCTCTCTTGCCTCACGCTCATAGTCCGATGGGACGGCAATCGGACACGACCGGAGAGAGATCAGGCGCAGGACCAACACTTAACTCCGGGCTGTTACTAACAAATTCCCATTGGAAAAACCCAAGAACAATTGCCCGACCCGGGAGTCGAACCCAGAACATCACGTTCAGCAGTCGCGCTTGCAACCACGAGACCAACGGAGCAGTCAATATTTAAATACACCGTCGTCAACCGAAAATGGTCTCTACCATCCACCATTTACACAATGACTTGAACCCTCCGCCATACGATGAAGACTTCGTAAATTAAAACCTGTTCAACAATCGTTTTAATTTTCGCAATAAATAGTAGAAAAGGGTCAGCCGTTCGATTGCCGTGCTTTTAGTGGGCTCGAGCCAAACAATGCTCGTACAATGCGGCTTTTAAGGTAAACTGACTCTTTTGTCTGCGCTCCGCAGTCGAGCGCGACAGACTTCGTACAAGTGCGTTATCGACTACGCCAACACATTTGCGTTCTTGAGTTACACGAACGCAAATAAAAAGAGGATTTTATTGAGAGGAAATATTTGTAACAAGTTTTTTCCATTTTGATTTCTTACTATATCAGTATTTTATAAGGCTTTACTGTTATCCGAGATCCACAACATTAACTAGCTAGAGAATATGGAGATCCTCGACCTTAATAGTTTACATACCTTACATAACATCACGCATGTAATCCCCGAACGGTTAGGCAGAGATGTAGCTATAGTACACCGACATTTCGCCAGTTGGAACGAAGTTCCTTATCGCGCGTTGCGAAAGGAGGCTAGATGGAAAAAATTAAGACCAAAAGTTGGAACGACACTTTTTGCTATAGTCGTAAGCCGTGCGGCGTGCGCGTGTTTCTCTGTCTGTCTCTCTTTGAACTTCGTTCCATCCAGGCGTCCCTTGACACCTCTCAAGTTTTATATTTAAGTTTCAGTCTTTGACCAGTGCGTGTTGCCAGTGATGAGTATGACCTATGGCACTGAAACGTGGTCGCTCACAATGGGCCTCATTAAAAGGTTAAAAGTTACCCAAGCCAATGGAGAGCGCTATGCTTGGAGTTTCCCTACGTAATGAAAAATCCGCAGCAGAACCAAGGTAACCGACATAACCTGAAGAATTTCCAAACTTATATGGCAGTGGGCAGGGCACATTGGTCGCAGAACAGATGGCCGATGGGGCTGAAAGGTTCTGGAGTGGCGACCGCGACGACCTTGTGTAGGCCGCAGGAACCCGTTGGATGCGAGAAGCACAAAACCGATGTGGAGGTGCTTGGGGAGCCATATGTCCAGCAGTGGACGTCTTTCGGCTGAAATGATGTCTATGTCTCATGTAATAGGGGCAGGTCATGTAGCCAGGATGAGCGATGACCGATGGACTTCTAGTCAGTCTAGAAGTCCATCGTTATGGCGGGGCCCTGCCGGTATTAGAAAGAGAGGAAGACCGGTAACTTGTTGGGATAACGATGTAATAAAAATAGCTGGTAAAAACTGGAAGACAATTGCCAAAGATAGAGACAAATGGAAAAGTCTGGAGGAGGCCTTCACCCTCACATAAGAGCGGTTCTTGCATGCCTGCATGATAAATTAATGGTACCCTTTTTAAATCTTATATTATACTAGCTTTTGCCCGCGACTTCGTTCGCGTGGAATAGTGACTTCACCAATAGATGACACCGACTCTTGACCAATAGATGGCGCTGTATGTCCGGAATAAATTTTATTTTATTTTTTAGTTTTTGTAATAAAAACTATCCTATGTCCATTCTCAAGTTCCAAACTATGTCTGTACCAAATTTCACACAAATCGGTTCAGTAGTTTAGGCGTGAAGCAAAGACAGACAGACAGAGTTACTTTCGCATTTATAATATTAGTTTGGATAATTTATCAATTCAATTAATATTATACCCATTACTACATTATTTATTCTTATTACTATCTTATATTATTATGAAATGTAGACCGTAAATAACTTTAATTATGCGAGAAATAAAAGGCTTTTTATTTTATTGGAACGAAGTTCCATATCGCGCGTAGCGAAAGGGGGCTAGACGGAAAAAATTAAGACCAAAAGTTGGAACGACACTTTTTGCTATAGTTGTAAGCCGTGCGGCGTGCGCGTGTTTCTCTGTCTGTCTGTCTCTCTCTCTCTTATAGAAAGCAAGCCAGTTATACTTCGTTCCATCCGGGTGTCCTTTGACACCTCTCAAGTTTTTTTTATTTATTAATAGGCAGGGAGCCTATTGCCATCGACAGGGCATACATCCAGACTCCGGGCTGTTACTGAGAAGTTCCTTATGAAAAAAGCACTTTGTCCGACCCGGGAATCGAACGAAGGTCCTTATGCTCAGCAGTAGCGGGGCCACTAAACCAACGACGTAGTTAATTAACGGTAATTTAGTTTGAAAATAAAGAGGTACAACCACTAACATGAATTTGGCAGCCTGTCATTTCAGTGTATTAAAATTTAATACTACTTTTGCCTCACCGCGTTTATGTCAAAAGTTTTATCAGAACGCATTAAAATTCTGTTGAGTTAAATTCTCTGGGGAGACGTTTTTTAATCATTAGCATTTATCATTGTTTTTAATGTAGCGTATAGTCTGACATACAACGAGACGTAGAAGGTGACTTCGACGAGTCATCATTGAAATGTGACGAAATGGAGAGATAACTTTTGCACTTGATAAAAAATGAAGTAATCTAATAACTACCTAATCGCACCAAATAAATGACAAGGGCATCAAAAAAATTGTCAGCTCCTCGTAATCGTCGCTTACATCTCGTAACACGGCTAACTTTCATTGAGTTTCACTGTGCGCCTTTTGCGCGTCAAACACATTTTTCCTGGTGTAAATCTGAGCAGCGTAATGGGAAAAGTTGTAACAAGTATTCCGAACATATTATGTGCCATTAATATTCTGACGAGTCTCCGACGTTGGCAACCCTATAAAAGTTCAATGAACGGACATGGCGGTAGCTTATAATTTTCATATTTACGTGTTATTGCTTCTTGCGTGGCAGGGTGGGTGAGTTTTTGAGATAAAATTGCAGGGCTGAACCTTTGCTCATGTGGAATGGAGAAAACTTGCCAAAAGATTTTGATCACAATTTTGGAAAGAGAAGAGAAACGAATCAATTTTTTTTTTATTTAATAAAAAAAGGAAAAAGTGTTTTGGCACTGTGAACCCATTTCACAAAACTCAGCCTGTATAGTCGAAACTTTTATGTTGAAAGATGAACATTCATGTAAAAGGATTTTTGTGTCGCTTTCACAAATCAATCTGAAACTTTCAGCACGTGTGGCGAACGTGACACGTGCTGAAAGAACGCCTTTGACAGAAATGGTCGCCTGTGACTGTCTCAGGAATTATGGCACAAGTTCGAAATATTTATCAAACACGTTTTTTCATTTTACAAAAACCTATTTCTTAATCCAATTATAAAATATTTTTGCGCAAAAATGTTAAACGAAAACAACACGTTATTTTACTAGATACAAAATGTATTTGTTTATCCAATTATAAAATCAATTGGGCCATAAATAAATAGGTACAAGTTTTCCGAAGGCTCAATTATTCGCTAAGTATAAATTAAAGAATTATTATATTTACTCAACGAATACCTTCTTAAAGCTGTAGGTAAATAATCTGAGACGAGACACGCAGACGGTTCCCAGCTGTATTCGGAAAGTAAGAGGTACAATTTTTCACCTTTTGTGGGCAAAGAAATATAAAAAAAGGATTTTTTACAAATGGAAACGTTCCCTTTTTGAGCAGTCTATTGTTTGTACAGGGCGAGGAAATGTTTTCTGGGGGAAGCAAAAAACCCTTTTTGTTCACCACTTAGCTGTGAATAATAATAATAATAATATCCCTGGACATTTCACACAGCGCCATCTAGTCCCAAGCTAAGCAACCTAATGCTTGTGTTATGGTAACAAGATGGCTGATAAACTACTTATATACATTTTTTTTTGTAAATATATACATATTATAGATAGAAAAACACCCAGACTCGGAACAAATACATGTAGGTCATACAAATATTTGATCCGTGCGGGAATCGAACCCGCGACACGCAGCGCAGCAGTCAATGGCTTAACCACTGCGCCAACCGTGCCGTCGGGTCTAAATGGCTGGAATTTATGATTTATTCCTTGTTTAAGGATTAAGCAACTAATGTGTTACATTGAAGTGTCAAAGCGCTACCCAGTCGTAGCGAAATGTTTGTCAGACCCTCTTCATCGTGAAGGCAGCGACTTAAACAATAAATATTATTCCATTTCTGTTATTAAGTATTTCAATAATCATTAGAAAAAAGAAATAATAATTGACAACCCTGACAAATCTATACAGGGTGTGAGGAAAAGATCGTTTGACGTTTTTCAGGAAGCGATTTAGTGTCAAATAAATAAATAAGTTCCCTCTAACAGAGAGGAGGCTTGTGCTCCAGTAACGGGTACATTATAGATTATTTATTTACTAGCTTCTGCCCGCGGCTTCGCCCGCGTGGATGTCGGAAATTATCCCACGGGAACGTGCTAACAGGATAAAATGTATGTGCTTCCCCAGAATGCCATCTATCTCGCGGGCCCTTTGTGGCTAATTACAGTAGAAAACCAATTGTGTCTCATTAGTGGTGATTAAGAGGGTACCTATATGATATCTTTACCTAAGTACCTACCTAATTAAAAAAAAACCTCAATAACAGAAAATAAAATACCTACCTAAATAAACCTATTTCTGATGATAACTAATCTAAACTCAATAAATAAGCAAAATCCCTAAAAACTAATATCTATACGAATGACTAATCCTACCTAACAGTATTATAAAATAACCTACGGTCACTACGTACACTATCAAATATACTACCTATACTTTAAAATTAAAATCTATACCTACGACTCATATAAAAATAAACCTAAATAACTCTAAAAACTAAAAGGAATAAAAATGAACTCCACTGCGGGTGACCCAACCTACGACAAACTTAGTATTTGCGGTTGGTACAGTACAGACAGTGGTAATCGGGTATAGGGATCGAACCGCAAAATTAAGTTTGTTTTTTATTGTATATACTTTTCCGGGATAAAAAGTACCCAGTGTCGTGCCCAGGATATTAAAGAATAATTATACCAAGTTTCATCGTATTCGAACCGGTAGTTTTTGCGTGATGCCTGAACAAACAGACAGACAGACAGACAGACAGACAGACAGACCGACAGACAGACAGACAGACAAAAATTTTTTTAATCACATTTTTGGGTTCGGTGTCGGTCTAGTAACACCCCCTGTAAATTGTTTTTTTGATATTTTCAATGTACAGAATTTTCACTTCTACAGATTTATTATAAGTATAGATATAGATTACAGCATGGAAGACTTAAGTACAGCTAAAAAAAAACAGACAATATGATGAAATAAATAGGTTGACACTTATACTTGTTTTTCTTTTGAGATTTTTATGTGACTTGTTTTTATGTGTGACAACTTCGACAATCACGCAGCCATTTTTAATAGCCTCTAATTCTTTTTAAAATATTGCTACGTAAATTGCGATGATGTAAGTGATAATTATCGAGACATGTCGAACTTACGCCTGTCATACGTATGCCAACGATTGTAATAAATACCTACTGTTTATGTAAGACTACCGTGACCGTGGAGTTTCTTGCCCGTTCTTCTCCGGGCAACTAGCTTCATCTTTCTGACTAACCGACCCCTTGACAATTCAAAACTGCCTGGAATTGACGTATAATAAATCTGTAGACGTTGGAGATAAATACTTTGAGTTTGACTAACTGCAGCCCCCGACTTCGTCTGGGTGGTCTTTATATTTAGGTCTATGTCATTTATCGGGATAAAAAGTACACTAACCGCCTTATTCCAAAACACGATCTAAATTTAGTACTGGGATTGTTACTAGGTTTAAACCATGACTAAATAAAACGTTATTACAAAATGAAGTTTATCACTAGTTCTTGAACTAACTAAGGTACTAAAGTTAGTCCGCCGAGACCCCTAGTTTAACCATGGATTTGACATCGGTACTAATTTATTTGAGGTTAGCTTTGATTATTATTGTGTCTTTTTATTTACAAATCGTCAAAAATGGATATTGTTATAATTGATTTGATGGATTTGGTTATGCTGGAGACGTCTCGGCGACCTTACAGATGTCGTCATCATGTAAATCCTTATTAAATTGAGTGACGAAGATTTTAAATATAAGTATAGGTTCACAAAACGTTTTCGGGAAAAAATTGTGGATGTTTTACGTGAAGATTTACTCCACGACCCTCGAGGATGCCCATTGAGTCCTGAAGTGCAAGTGGTTTACGCATAGGACACACGCGCACCCGCGTAACAACGAAATAACGCTGTCGGGATTATTATATTATTTTGTAACATTATTGTATTAAGTAAACCAGTTCCTTATTGATAATACAGTCCACTTATTCCGCAAGGATCCAAACCCAACACTTACACAACTGGGCTCGCCATGAAGTAAGTAGGTACCCTTGGTCAATGCTAACATTACATTAAATAAAATCCAAATAATATCCCAATATTATTGTTTTATTTGTCATATTAAAATAACAGAGACGAGTCTAAAGCGCTAATATGCGGTCACTATTCAGGCGGTTTGTGATGCTGGCCTGAAAATCATGGACATTGTTACCAGATGACGTGGACCATGACTTCAGAATATTCCGAGGATGTAGATTGAAACAGAGGTTTGAGGCTGGCGCTTTATCTGGAATATTATTCGGTGGCTGTGGCTATCACTGCACTCCATATTTGTTTACACCATTGCGTAACCCCACAACACCACAAGAAGAGAGGTATAACAGCAGCCATATATACCCGGAAGACGATGGAGAGGTGTTTTAGTTTAATGAAGCAACCAACGGTTTCGTTGCCTATTACGAGGCATAATCGGACACATCCACTCACGAACAAACCCTATCGAATAAAAATAAGAATTGTAATAGTTGTTTCTTCAAAAGATAAACATTCGCCTCAAATGACGCGGGCTGTCGCCGAATGTAATTCGCTCCATTTCACGCTAGAGGTGTTAAAAATATAACAACTTGATTATAAACAGCGCGTCAAAAGTACAAGTTGTTCGTGTTCATTATATTGTAATCCAAACAAAGAACCATTTATGACATATTTTTGTACTGATAAATAATTATTAAATCATTTCAAGTGTTATTATAATATCAATATTTAGAGAAACAGAACGTTGCTTCAAATAAAGCCTGTACGAACGAATGAAAGAATGCCATTTTTATTTCTTATCTGTGGATATTATTTGAACCATGGACCTTCTTTGGTACTAACAGATCCTCAGATAGTCTTCGTTTTGTAATCAGGACACATTTTGATCCTGGTACTAATCTTAATACCGTCACAATCCTAGACTTTTTAGTCTTGGTTTAAACCAGTACTTAAGCAATTTTTTGTAATAAGACCGTAAGTGTTTTTCCGGGTTATAAACTATCTATTATATAAAGTAATTTAATTTTATGTTATGTGCCTTGTAATTTTAATTACTTAACGGCTAGTATTGTATAGTATCAAGTATTTTATAACTGAACAGACAGCTGTGCTGCTGGGGAGTTTGTTGCGCCACTTCTTCTTCCCAGCGATAGCACTAGGAAGTGGTGAAGGGCGGGCGTTTTTGGGGGACAGTCTTTTGTAATTTTGACGTTCTAAAAGTGCTGATTCTCAGCCTAATTTGAATAAATGACTTTTGATTTTGATCTGTGAGCTAAATTTCACCCGAATCCGTTCAACAGTTTTGCGTGATTGAGGAATAAACTCCCAAACATCCATACATACAAACTTTCATCCATACATAATATATGTTTTATGTAAGATTTGAGCTGCATTAAGTACTTCAGCTATTTTGTAACTACATATGTGCGCCTCGCGGTTTCACCCGCATAAGTTTCGATCCCGTAGAAATTTCAAGATAAAAAGTATTAGGATACTTTTTATCCCGAAATTTCTACTTTTTGATAACACTGGTTATAAACCATCTGTGTGCCAAATTTTATCCAAATCCGTAGTCAGTAGATTTTGCGTGAAAGATTAACAAACATCCATCCATACAAACTTTCGCGTTTATTATTTTAGGATTACGTGGCTTTTTATTATTTACTGTTCTTTACAACTTGACATTGCCAAGGATAAGCACTCAACAAACTTGAGATTTGTCAGCTGCTTTGCCAATCAGAATAATAATTTAAGAACGAAAAATGTGTCTTAACACTTTTTATCCTTATTGAGCATCATCATCATTCTGTAGCCCTTATTCCAATTTATTTGAGGTAGGCGCAACATGTCTTTATCTTCCATACTTCTCTAATAGTCGGCATCTCGGTAGTCACCAATACTTTCTAGCCATATTCATCTTTCATACAGTCCATCCATTATTTCTTTGGTCTTCCCCTACTCTTATAGTCAAAACCCCAACTCCCTGATCCCTCCTTCCTTGATCCTAATTGATCAATAATTGATCAAAGAGTGAATTTAAATACTTTAAAAAGTAATCTAAACACTAACTTTGAGTTTCCGAACACAATTATTTTTCAACTTTTAATATACAAAAGAAAAATACAGGACGGTTTACTATCCAGTAAAAATCTCCGCTTACAAGAAAAAATAGGTACAAGGCGTACAGCAAAAACAACGTGAATTCATTATTATAATCATGTCCTTTCTCTCGGCTTTCATTTTAATTAGACTCGTAAGGGTTACGTAACAGTTTTGAATATACTAACACTATGTACTAAGGTTGTAACTGGATATTATTGCAGTATATTATACGGACAAGGGGTAGGTTTGAGATGGTTGGATACATGAGCATCCTCCTTTTTCAAATCTTTTTTGATTTTTGAATCCGAGTAGGATTTAAAAAATATTTTTGCATTTAATACCCCAATTCCTGAGGAAGGTTACCTATAGGCTATTTAACATGACGCTACGACCCTCAGGAGCTGACCAAAAGGAAAAAAAAAAATCACGCGAACGAAGTAGGGGCAAAAGTTTGTAATTTATATTCATGCGGATAGTGCGTGAATCTTCTAAACTTTAGGTCTCAATTTGGTACTTTTACAAAGAGTATTTACAGACAACACTAGCTGCGCCACGTAGTTTCACCCGCATAAGTTTCGATCCCGTGGGAATATCGGAATAAAAAGTATCCTATGTGTTAATCCTTGTTATAAACTATCTGTGTGCCAAATTTCATCCAAATCCGTTCAGTAGTTTTGGCGTGAAAGAGTAACAAACATACATCCATCCATCCATACAAACTTTCACGTTTATAATATTAGTAGGATACTCTAAATCCAAATTTAATATTGCTAGCCCATTTATAACAAGGAGCAATCAAAAACGGAATAACGAATCGCTCAGCAACGGCGCCAATACTCGTCATCTAAATAATTCCAATAAGCCATTTATCTCGCATTTTGCATAAATATATAATTCCTATCCTTGATTATACAAAGTATACAACATCGAGTCTTCACCTTGAAAGGAAATACCTAACTCAAAGGTTAATGGATTCCACGACATCATGAAGTGTCTCTCATTAACAATGAATAATTTACTTCACGTAAAACGAAACTGTACTTCCGAATTGATCGATCAAATAACACATAACATCACGCCCCAAAGGGTAAGGCAGAAGTGTAACTATGTATAATAGCAGGCACCACACCAAAAGAGATAAGTAGCCAGAGTCGTCGGATATTGATAGTTGAAGTTTAGTAAGAAACCGATGGATGTTTTCGAATGAATATGATAAATTAACTGTTTGTTTTGTAACTTGCATGTGTATATTATATTCAACACAATATAAAATATTTTTATGAATAAATAAAATAAAAGAAATATTATTTAAATTGAATTTTATTAGAAAACATCCATCGGTTTTTTACTAAACTGCTACTATATCCGACGATCTTGGAGTTTCTTGCCCGTTCTTCTCCAAAGAGATCTACGTTTTGGAATGGGCAACTAGCTCCAACTTTCTGACTAACTGACCGACTATTTTATTTTGACGATTCAAAAGTGCCTGAAATGGTTTAATTGAAATAAATGATTTGAGTTTGATCCTGCAGGTTACCTTCTCCTTTGCTGACCGTTCCTGTACCCATCCACATTTCGGCAGTTATGTTTAATTCCCATATAACAGGGGGCGAGAATATTGCCATCAACCGGGCAGAAATAGGGACTCCGGGCAGCTATTGAGAAATTCCAGGTGGATAAACCTAATTTACACTTTGCCAGACCTGGAAATCGAACCTCAAAGACCTCATAATCAGCAGTAGCGCTTGCGTCTACTAGACCAAGGATGCAGTAACAAACTTACTAGATTATTAGGCTTTTATAATATACTAGCTGCGCCCCGCGATTTCACCCGCTTAAGTTTCGATCCCGTGGGAATATCGGGATAAAAATTATCCTATATGTTAATCCTAGTTATAAACCATCTGTGTGCCAAATTTCATCCAAATCCGTGCTGTAGTTTTTGCGTGAAAGAGTAACAAACATCCATCCATCCATACAAACTTTCACGTTTATAATATTATAGTAGGAAAATAGGATTGTACTGTAATACTACTACCTCCAGATCCTTGGCAGCTCTGGACAGAGAGAGGTGCATAGAGAGTACGTCTTTGCTCGGCAAAAGTGCCTGTAATTGGTTTATTTGAAATAAATACTTTGAGTTTTAGTTTGAGTTTGAGCAGCGGGACAATAACGGTTAGTAAAAAAAATACTTCCTATTTATACATTTTCCGGTACCAAAATCATAACCAGGAAAATTGTCTTCAAAAACATAAAGGACATAGTACTTAGTTAAAATAACCTCCTCCTAAATGTGCCATTAAAGAAACAAATCACGAATGGAAGACAGGTTAATGGTTACATTGATGATTTCATGTAAGTGGTAGTATGTCTGTCATCGCCAGAATGTGGGATGTCGTAAAACTAACTACGAGTATTTGTACCAGGGTTACAGAATCTCAAGGTAGTTGAGGCCATGAGTTGGTTACGTTGTGGTTGTCGACGATATTTTTCTTATGTTTATTGTTTATAATAGATGTACCTATGAATGTGTCCATTAAAGCGGTTTTAGGTCGATAAGTAATGACTTCTGGTATTGTATTTAATTAAACTACCTATTCCAAGTCATTATAACCCGCTGGTCAATAATGTGATTTGAATTTGGAACCTCAACTAAAAATTCGTATGAAGTCTTTACTTTTATTAAGTATTCGAAAAATCGAATTGCTTTTTATTACATCGCAGAAGTTGTAAAAAGTAGAGCATTATCCTCTGGGATAAAGGTGTCTTCGTCATGGGCGAGCTTGAATCCCTCGCTGTACTCAGGGATTCTAGTCTAACTCCCGAACGCAGTGAAGGAGTCTAGAGAAAGCTCTATCGAAGCGAATTGAAGCTCGAGATTCAATCTAGCGCGCATGAAATAAGACACTGCTTTATCCCCTAGGTGAATAATCAAATCACCTATTTAATATCGGAATACTAGTTTAGATGTTTTACTAGCATTTCTAACAATTTCACCGTTCATTGTCTAACACTAAACATCATAATATTCGTGTCGATTGTTTACCTATTTCTTCCGTGGAGAACTAGACAGCTAACGTGTAAAATATAAATACGCTACAACTTGATGAAATACCCGTACAAGTAGCTACACGTGTATTAATATTTATATTCTAAGACTACTGAGCCAGGAAGTGCATGGTTTTATCGTTATCACGTTGTGACGTAATATTTACATATTTAACACGTTATACGTAAGGCAGAGGCCACACGCGGCGTGTGCGCAAACTTCCAGATTACAGGGTTGTCACACTAATGTGACGATGTCGTAACAAAATTTTATATTCATAGGAAATGTTAACGCGAACACGTTTTTTACGTGACTTTCAGGAATATGCATAAAGTTTTTATCCAGTGGAAAGTTGTGCTTTTGCTGTTCCTATAATGTTGGAGGCGTCCATAATTTTATGCTGGTTTGTTATGAAAAGATTGGATCTACTGGAATGTCATTTTTATGTATCTACTTGTCTACTTGTAAGATGGATATGGGACTATGGCATGTCACAGGAGACGAAAAATAGATTTGATGAAAATATTTTGAAATTGAAGTATATCTATATCCCTATTAATAATAAAGCTAAAGGCTTTGTTTGAACGCGCTAATTTCTGGAACTACTTTTCTTTTCTTTCTTTCTTTCTCTAAATAGTTTTGCATTTTGATAGCCCAATTCTTGAGGAAGGCTATATATAACATCACACTACGACCCTTAGATGCCGAGAAAATAAGTCAGAAAGAACGCTTTGTCAAAATGAAAAAATAGCGCGGGCGGGCGATGCGATGCGACGCAGTGGGTCGGGGGAACAAGAAATTTCACGTGGACGAAGTCGGTGGCGGAAGCTAGTCGCGTATAAAAACAGACTACAATTCATAATTTTTGGAAAAGCGAAACTGTGATAGGCCATCAGCTTCAACGATAGTGCCTGCCTTTAACAAAAGATTAATATATAGAGCAATCCCGTGATCACTTATCCAAATAGTCATGTCACTTATACAAATATCATAATCCAAAACCCTTATGCGCCAATAAACATGACTGGCATAAAAGGCCCTACCACTCTAATAATAAGGATGACAACGTTATGCAAATGCGTGGTCAGATATAACATTTCTATCCGCCTGTCCGAAATTCCGCATCGTCAGCGGAACCATGAAGGGACTAATGCCCGTTTTACGGCTTTCCCTTCTTTTTATGGTTATTTCGGATATGATTGTCGACACTCGTAAAAGAACTTTTCTTATAAACGTTTTCATATGGATCAGCGTTTACGTTATCCTTTGAAGGACTTTTGTATATTCATTGCGATAACTTATTTTGAGAGAAGTGGCGATATTTTTTATGAATTTTGTGATGAAGCGCGCTACAATTTGCAAATCTGTAACACATGATGGATTACTAAATTCGAGAAAAAAAATGCAATTTTTTTATGAATTTCAAAATGCAGCGAATTACAATTGGCTAACCTCCGATAAGGTGATGAGCGAAGTAACATTTCAAAAAGGTACAATATATAAAAAATCGAATGTAGAGTGTTAGGTAATGTACAAAACGTATGTAAAAAAATACAACATCAAGTGGTTAATTTAAAAAAAAAACATCAAAACGAAATATAATTTGTTAATGCACACCGCACACGGCATTCCAATATCAAATTAGTATAACAAGTTTACATCAAATACGAGTACATTAAGTACAGTTCGTTCTTATTGAATTTCCCGACAATGTCAACAAAGAAATTGTCATGTGAAATTGACTGATCTATTTATTCATGATCAAACTTGGTCAAATGAGAGTTGTTTTAATCGCTAAATTGTGTGAACCGGATCACATAAGTAACTATTAATTTTAATCAATTTCACAATATAAGTTTGTTTACAATGTTGTTACATTCAATAGAAACCAACTCTGTAAAGGAACACCAACACTGTTAACATCAATTCAATCCAATACGAAAAAAACACTGTCAAACGGAATTCAGGTATATCAGTTTCTATCATAAACAAGGTAGGCAATAAAAGTACTTAAAAACCAGTTTACCGTGCTTATGATATATATGTAGGTACTTTTTTATAGAACATTCTATTTTGGTGTCAAAAATTCATATGCTTTGATTTGTTCTTAACATTTTAATAAAATATTTTTTATTATAAATTATATATACGCATAAAAGAAATAATCATAAACATGTTTCTCATGTTTAGTAACATATTATATACTTATTTAATAACATGAGCATACCTACAACCGAAATTGGAAAAAGCAATTTCCATATAAGCTTTGATTTCATAGAAACCAGTTCTCCAAGTATTATTAGAAAAGGGAAAGCTGCGAATGAAAACATTTTTCCTATTTTATTTTGTTGACAGGATTTTCATCTTTTTATTTTGTTTTCGTTAGATTTGTTTTTATTACGGGATAATTCGGTTTGACTGATAATAATAATATCCCTGGACATTTTACACAGCGCCATCTAGTCCCAAGATAAGCAACCTAATGCTTGTGATGTAAAAACATTGAGACAGAATAGCTTCAGATTTTAACAAACAGTCTTATTGTTAAAATCTGAAGCTATTCTCTTTCATTATAATTTTTTAATCCTATTTTTATTTTTGATTATGAGGCTGGTTGCGAATGTGGCTTCCATCATTGCATTCGTACAGTGATATTATGTCTGTCTAAACTAAACTTTTTGTTTCATTTTTATTTTTGTTACTTTATAAAAAATATATTTTGTTTTTGTTGTTTTTTTTTACTGTGTTTAGTTTAGTTTGTGATCTTCCTGTACGAGTAATAAATACTTTTTCTTTCTTTCTTTTATAGACAATCTTGACTAAAGTCTGTGCACAGCCTTATCATCAAAATATACTCTTAATTGGTGTTAAACAGAGTTGAATCATCATTCTAGTATTTCACTCCATTATTTTAAATTGGCGGAGACAGAATTACATTTTAAACATGTTTAGTTCTAATTGTACTTATATGTCTTATGTCGTGCAAATGCCCTGATTTAACCATAGGTACTTATTAACATTGGGATTAATATATTTTTCTTCATCACTGTTAAGTTTTCCCATTCATTGGCCTAACTGCGAAGTTTATAAACTCTAGGCTTAATAATCCAACTTCTTAGTACTTAAGCTCACAGCTATAGAGCTCATTTATATAGACAGAGTCGATATTGCTAGAAACTTTGGTTATTTCGCAAAAGAAAAAAAGTTTTTGCACTATTAGTAGTTCGTAGAGTTTTAATGAAATTGCGCCTAATGGTAGCCATTAGGAAGTTTTTACTATCTCTACTTATTATAAATATTACTTTTTCATATTTCTACTCAGGTACATTATCAAGTCTAACTGAATTAAGTAAACTATCAGTATTTCGAACAAAAGAAAATGGTCAAATGTGGTCCAAATGTCCGCCAGCAACAAGACCTATGTAACTGAATTATCTATGACTTTGATATTGCAACCCTTTCTACCCAGATAATGGTAAGTTATCAAGTCTAACTGAATTTAGTAAACAATCAGTATTATACTCAAAAGAAAATGGAAAAAAGTGGTCCAATGTCCACTAACAAGAAGATATATATAACTGACTTGCTTAAAAATTATGGAGTCATTTTCGTTATGATATCCAAGAAAAAAATTTTTTTCTTCATAATTCTTTTAGCCAGTGTCATCTGTGTTACCTACCCACATATTGTTGGGGACGGCCATTTTCTTCTTTACACTACACTTTACATACGTCACTTAAGATTTTACTTACTTAAAGAGAGACGTAAACCTTCCTACACCTATACCTTTAACTCTGCCGACCAACTCTATTACATTAGTTGTGACCGGGTAGTAAAAACAAAATACGGTCTGGCGAGTCATAAGGGAAACGCTAGAAATTAATAATCTCAAATGGTCGCCGTTATCAAAATCCAGAAGGAGAACTATTATACAGGGTGAAATTGAATTCATGGGCATCCTTTTAAGGAGTCATTCATCAAGGACCAAACCTAAAATCACAAAAAAAAAATCAGCTGTTCCCTACATTTATGTTCGCATAACTCGTCAAAATGTAGGGAACATCTGTTTTTTTTTCGCGATTTTAGGTTTGGTCCCATAGTAAAAGTTGTTCATAATGATGAGTACAACGACCCATTAAAATGATGCCCATGAATTTAATTTCACCCTGTATACATACGGCACTAAAATTGGAAACATACTTTGCATTATAACAATATCTCTCCGTTTTCAACTATCTACCTACTTTTACGTCTCCTTCGAGATATCCTCAGTAAACTGCTTTCCCTATCCTATCCTTTGCCGCAAATAAATGCATTTTTCTTTCTTTCTTTCTTTCTATCCACCATATAAAACAATCAAAGCATATGAATGGTACCAGGGTACAATAAACTAGCAGGATCAGGTCAGTTAGTCGCCGGGGACTGTAGGTACCTGGGGAGGTCGAGCGCGCCTTGAAGGTCGGTGCAATCATGACAGTCTCTGGAAATCACAATCAAATATATCAAATATTTATTTTAAACTAATGTCTACTTAAATTACAAGAGTTTGCATAGATAAATTAGGGTCAGTTTCGCCATAAAACTGAACATTTTAAAATTGACTCTTAAGTCTAAAAGACCCTCAACTCCACTCTACGTCATTTCATGACAAAAACGTCACTGATTTCACCCTCAAATCAGTTTCCCATTCTCATACTTTTAACCATGAAGTGACAAAGGATAATGTTGTACGTCTTCTTTTCATAGAATTTCTATACTTAGGTAGGTATAAATAACTGAGAAGCCTCTAATCGTGGCAAAGTTCGGCCTGCTATCGATCAAAAGTATATTTGTTTACACCCACACAGTTCAGCGGTTCTTTGTCACAAGTTTAATACAATGAACAATATTATTGGCGTGACGTTTACATTGCTACAAGGCTTTTTCAGCGTTCGAATGACGTTTACAGGGGGGCGCTGTCGGAAAACATTTGTGGAAGTGTTTTGAAAAATCAAGATGGCGGTGTTAGTTCCGATTTTTGCCATGCGCCAGAAGAACCTTGTAGCGCTATAGCTAGGAAAGTTCAATCGCGTTGTCACCCATTTGGGAATTGAACCCAGAAGCTTCGCAAGGAGGTCTGACTAGGTAAGGCTCAATTGCTAGAAAAAAATACATGTCTAGTTAGGTTATTAGGTCTATGAAGACATGAGCATTGATCACTACGCTTGCTCTAGGCGGGTTGACGATTTCAGACTTTTATTAAATTAGAACTCCAATTTTTCTCAAGAAGTTTTCTTCACCGAGGCAGGTTAGGTATATAGGACTATTCTATTCATTATTTTCAAATTACGTATAATAATATTACAATAAAAAACATCTAGGATAAATCCGTAGAAATACGTCAACGTTTTCCTCATAAAGTTGTAACAATCTTTTTAACACAAACAACATTATGTACTTTATTTTGCATTGCATGTCTTTACAACTGAATAAATAAGCTGAATTGTACACATCAATGGTATTATTCAACTCTATACTATATATCGTAGAAAAATAAAAGGGAACAACTCAATAAAACCAGTGCAACACAATGCATGGGTGACATCTATGACACTACTCATAAGGAAAAAAACATTTGTAAGGAATTGCATAACAAAAACAAAATGGCGGATGGAAATGTTATGGAAATGCGTGTCATTTCAATTCATTCATTGCTTTAAAATGTAAGCAAATAAATGTTTAATTTATTGTACGAATCTGTTAATGGATCTATATAGAGTTGAAAAAAAGTGTTTTTCCTAAGAAAAAAATTACAACGGAAAAGAGGCGAAAGCATCCCTATAAATTTAATAAACATACGAGTGTACGTGTAATGACTTTACAAGGGAAAGTGTTTATATGCATGTATGTAAACAAACTCAATTATATCATCGTTATCTACGAGACGCTCGTATCTTTGCGAGCCCCGAGCAAGGCCATCCGAGTTCGGAATGTGATTGTCCGTTATCATAATATTTCATTCGTTCGTTCAATTTAACAATATGAGGTTATCTGCTCAATAAAATTGTGGAAACGGTTAAGGGGTGTGTACACGATCGACTTTTAGCAGTCCAACGTAATTGTTAGACCAATAAAAGGCGATTGTCTATACTCCCCCTAATTTTAATAATTAGGTGATTCGGATTCAGATTATTTGGTGGAAGTCAATTTTGATTGCATGGTTATGGACCATGCAATCAAATATGGCTCCAAAAAAAGTTTGTAGGAACTGCAGTTCTCTTTATTAAAACACCCTACAGAAGCCTCATTCCTATACGCCGTGAAAACTGTATTTTGATATTGAAACACAGGTACAGACGGCTGCACATTAAGCTACCCGAAACTGTCAAATTTTCCCAATCAACTTTGAACCTAATGCTTTAGCGATAAAGTTGAAAATCTATTAAAGAAATTTGACAGGCTGGCGTCTGTACCTATGATACCCAACAACTAAACCTAGAGATACTAAATATTTCACAGATTAACGTGATATGATAGAACAGTTTAGGCAAAATGCATCACTACGGGGAGAAATGTGTTGCTATGTCAAAAAAAAAGAAACGCAAAAAATCGGTGACCAACCAAAATCGGATATCTTCATACAGCCTACCAATATCAAGGTAAAGACGAAGGATGTGGGCCAAAGCGAGAACGGTGCTAAACTAATATTGAATTAACGCGCACAGAATAATTGCAGAGAAAGTGTACCGACCATTTATCAGCTGTGACTAGCAAGTATTTAAAATTGAGTTCATTACCATCACTTTATGTATTTAGGACGCTTTAGGTAAACGCAACGGGACCTTATAACTATCTGTATGCTTTTTGTGTTTGTCATAACGGCGAGACTTTGATGTTCCACGTGTATTTCTTGTTACTAAGGTGAAAAAGGTTCTGGGAGAGGTGCAGTCCTCTCATAGTTAATTTACCTCTGATAATGCATCACTGTCAAAATCACAGTGATCTTTAAGGTCACAGCTCATTAGAGCGGTGGCTCTAATGAGCTGTGACCTTAAAGATCACTGTGATTTTGACAGTGATGCATTATCAGAGGTAAATTAACTATGAGAGGACTGCACCTCTCCCAGAACCTTTTTCACCTTAGTAACAAGAAATACACGTGGAACATCAAAGTCTCGCCGTTATGACAAACACAAAAAGCATACAGATAGTTATAAGGTCCCGTTGCGTTTACCTAAAGCGTCCTAAATACATAAAGTGATGGTAATGAACTCAATTTTAAATACTTGCTAGTCACAGCTGATAAATGGTCGGTACACTTTCTCTGCAATTATTCTGTGCGCGTTAATTCAATATTAGTTTAGCACCGTTCTCGCTTTGGCCCACATCCTTCGTCTTTACCTTGATATTGGTAGGCTGTATGAAGATATCCGATTTTGGTTGGTCACCGATTTTTTGCGTTTCTTTTTTTTTGACATAGCAACACATTTCTCCCCGTAGTGATGCATTTTGCCTAAACTGTTCTATCATATCACGTTAATCTGTGAAATATTTAGTATCTCTAGGTTTAGTTGTTGGGTATCATAGGTACAGAGGCACCCACCCCGCACCGCCTCGTCGCACGGCTTCCACTCGTTGTCGACAGGTAGTCCACGGGTGGACGCCGCGTTATCACCAATAAACGTCGCGCGGTAAACCAGTGGACCACGCGCGGTCAACGAGTGAACGCCGCGTGGTCAACGAGTGGACGTCGCTTGGTCCATGAATTTTCGAGTAGTCTCGCATCGCCTAGTAGTCAAGTATCGTCCTCGCGTGAATCATTCGTGGGCGGTCCACTCGGGACCCGCGCGTTGGCAATGCGCAGTCAACGCAAGGCAAGCATGCGAGCAGCGAGTTGTCACTGAGTGGTCCACTCGCCGTCCGCGCGTGGAGGGCTTACGACCGAGGCGATCCGGTGACGCTACAGAGTTGATATAGTGAGCGCATACCCATACAAGTCCTTATAAAGAATACTAGCCGCAGGAGGCGAGGCGGTGCGGAGTGGGTGCCGGGTGGCTCTAATGAGCTGTGACCTTTATCGTCGTTACAATAAGGTTGCTGTTGGATTGCTGCTACTAACAAGTCTGTCAAAATCAAAATGATCTTTATCGTCGTTACAATAAGGTTGCTGTTAGAGGTCAAATAACTGTGAAAGGAATGCCGTCAGTTTTTTGTCGATAAAAGAAAAAAAAAATAGATTAGCATGAAGGATTTACTTTTTTGAGTGTTTACTCATTAATTAAACCTTTTAATTTCCCCCATTACAGTAAAAAGGTTTAAAAAAAATTAAGCGTAACCCACGTTTCAACTCTCAATTGATTGATCGCGAAACCCTTTTCATCCTCAGTGCTGTTTAAAACATCCATTACCCTCGTACACCTTCCTATAAATAGATATGACGTATTTGTGATAACAGCTTCATCACCAACATTATACTATCTTTTTATCGACAGCATAAAGGTCGCAGACAAACCAAACGTGAATACCATTTATTTTAAGATATCGCTGAATAGAACCTTTTGTGGTCGAATACTTAAAATAGCTCAGTTTTCTAAAGCCTCTCCTAACAGTCGCCGATGACCTTATAGAACTGACGTCAGACTATGGATTTGTGGAAATAGGGAAATGGGCGAAAGCATAAACTAAATAAACATACAAATGGCAAAAGTCAATAACTTTTTTGGTCAAGTCCTCTGTCTATTATGAAACTTAGACGAAAACTAAAAAAACCGGCCAAGTGCGAGTCGGACTCGCGCACGAAGGGTTCCGTACCATTATCTATAAAAATCACGTCTGTTGTATGGGAGCCTCCCTTAAATATTTCTTTTATTTTAGTTTAATTATTAAAGTAAAAATACTACTGACTATTTTGTGAATATTTCAAGTGCCTACCTGTTGCCATTATTGATATTGAGCAAAAAGGGGAAAAAATCGCGTTAGTTGTATGGGAGCCCCCCTTAAATATTTATTTTAATTTTAGTATTTTTGCTATAGCGGCAACAGAAATACATAATTTGTGAAAATTTCAACTGTCTAGCTATCGCGGGTCTTGAGATTCAGTCCGGTGACAGACAGACGGACGGACAGGCGGACGGACAGACGGACGGACAGACAGCGAAGTCTTAGTAATAGGGCCCGTTTTTACCCTTTGGGTACGGAACCCTAAAAATGACACTATCCATTTGTGTAAAAGATGATACGACTAGAACGAAAGGTGTGAATACTGAGATGACAACTTGCAGAGATGTATCAGAGGTATGGAAGAGTAAGACATACTGCCTCGATCCCAATGAAGTGGGGGGTAAAAATGATGAAGATATCGCCGGTTAAAGTTCCACGTGACGTCACGCCTTGCTACACTTTTTAGCATGGCGTGACGTCACGACTCCCCACTCCCAAATTTTGACGCGCTTTATCTTTGTCATTTTTTATCTGATTGACAAAAGAAAAAATACATGTCCATTATTTTTCGATAATCTAACTGACGGACTAAATATAATAATTATTTTTTAACCCAGCAAACTACCCTATTGATGATGATATTGTACAAATTATACATATACCTAATGGGTATTAGCAAGTTTTCATTAATTGGATCTTTTTCATAGGTTAAGTACGTATGAAAAAGATCCAATTAATGAAAACAATTAAAAAAAACAATATCATCCACTTCGTATGCTGACTACAGTCGGCTTAGTCACACCTAAATCGAGGGTGGTGCGACTGTGCGAGCAAAATATGATTTGGAATGGTAGATCAGCCCACCAGCAGTGTTGCTATTCGCACTTCGCAGCGGTTGGTCCGTGAAATCGAATTGGCTCACTGTCAGATACGAAAATAAGCAGAATATAATATCTTGTTCGGTGAAACGCGAATCCGATACAGAGTTGCAGGTGTGTCAATGAATCACAAACATGCTTAAATATTTAAATAATTTTAATTACAGAATGTTGTGCTGTGCAAACAGACCGAATGTTGCAAATTGTTCTCGAGTACATCACCTGTGCAAATTGTATGAGTCGAGTTGAGTTTAAGTTACACATGAAAATATCTCTTTGAGAATCTAAGCACGCTTCGCTTGGTATAATCAAAGTATTCTACACGAAATTAGGCAGCTCTTAGCAATAAAGATGTAAGGTATATTTCATTTGTAGGCATTATAATTATAATCTACGTTCGCGATTAATTTGCTAAACATGTAAACAAATAATGAGTTATTGGACAAATAAATTTAAATCCTACTCAATAAAGTTCAGTTTACGATACTTACAACTTCAAACATTTTTAAGACGTTTGAAATAATGCTTGTCACTCTGAAATCATCTAAATAACCACTGTAATAACGTTGATATTTATTTAACTTGAAATAACATAATTGGAAACGTAAATTTGAATAGACCTTACAATCCTTACAGACATTTTGGTAAATGGAATTGTCCTGGTAAAGATCTGCTTATCTGTCGTCTAAATACCTTACTATTCAATAAACCACACATCCCGCTGGGAGCTTAATTGGCTTATTATACAAAATTATATGTATGTATAGGCTACTAGCTAGCTCCTGCCTGCGATTTCGTTCGCGTGAAATTTCTTGTTACCAAGACCCACCAAGTCGCATCGCATTGTTCTGTCTGACTTTTTTCTTTTTGGCTGAGCTTGATGTGAAATAACCTATAAATTTCCTAAAGAATTGGGGTAACAAATGCAAAAAAAAAACCGACTGGTAGTTCCAAAGATTTGAAACAAACAAAAAGACATACATACTCTTCAGCTTTATTATTATAGGCTATAAAAATTGACATTAGGGGTAATTCTCGTAATTTTAAGAACGTTCACAGTCAGCAGGCTAATTCTCGTAATTTAAAACATTCAAGATCTAGTAGCAGTCTCATCTCGGTGACATACAAATGTCAATAAGATCAGACTGTGAACGTTTTTGAAATAACGAGAATTGCCTCTCTGATCTCAGTCTCAATCTGTCAAAAATACGTCTAATTTCCCTACATTTTGACAAGTTTTTGACATTTGTTTGTCGCCGAGATGAGACTGCGACTAGATTTTGAACGTTTTAAATTACGGGAATACGGGCCATTGTCTTAATAATTTGTCCTTGGTATTATATAGGTACTAAGTCGGAGGTCTTGTCGACGAAAATTATAAGCGCTAAGGATTAAATTAATCACGATTATAAATTATTCAATATCTTAGTCAGGTTTATAGACTTCAGCTCAATTCATGAGCTGAAGTCAGATTTGGTCCAAACAAAATTTCTGAGATTAAATCCACCTTCATTCCTTAGGTTCTTTGTTTTAACGCTTTTTAAATATTTAAATAGTTTGTTTATATGGAATAACATAGAATTTTATTTTAATATGTATAAGTATGTAGTGTTTCTTAAAACAAAAAAAAAATCGTAAAGTTACGGAATTGTTATCGTTAACTCTTTTTAGGGTTCCGTAGCTCACGTCTCAGAACCCTTATAGTTTCGTCATGTCCGTCCGTCCGTCCTCGGCTTACCTTCCAAACAGTTAGTGCTAGAAAGATGAAACTTTGCATGGATATGTGTATTTACCACGTCGACAAAGTGCTAAAATAAAAGAACGAAAATAATTATTTTTCTCACGTCTACCCCATAGTGTAGGTTGTCATTAGATCTTTTAAAAACATTGAGAGGTTGCTGGGAGGATTTTTCTGATTAAGGTATCCGTTTGCGAGATATTCAACTTTAAAGCGCATTTTTTGTTCAAATAGGGCATTCCTCTAAAAGCTAAATGGCTGGCTCGAAAAATCTGAAAAAATTCAGGATGGTAGTCCATATGATGAACTTTGAAGGAAAACTATAACGGCTTAGATAGCTTTGTTATTTCAGGAGTTATTTAGTAATAAATACCAACCCCGCCTTCTAAATCCACGTGCCATTATGGGTGACTACGGAACCCTATTCTGTGCGTGGCCTGACACTCACTTGGCCGGTTTTTTTGTAAGTAGCATAAACAAACTGGCATATAAGTATTTCAGGAAAAATATAGCTTGGGTCCTTCCTTAAAAATATAATAGAATAGACTACTGCTACTCTTTATTATCTCTTTTTCGCTTTATATTTTTTTTCCCTTTATTAAAAATATATTTTTTTAATACGCCTACGTTACGCCACACTGACAAAGACGATAGATCAGACACGTCACAAAAACTAACGATGGCAATTCTTCCAAACTAACCAGCATCGGAAACTTAAAACTCTGTAAGAAAAACTTCCGTTGCCTCTATACCATAGGTATGTCCCTATAGCTATACGTCATTGATGTAGGAATTATTTTTATGAATCAGGGCGAGTCTCCACACCCGAGTGGTCGCCGACGCAGCTAATAGAGCCCAGATCCTGTGCACTGTGTGAACCGGCCGCGCCCGTCACACACAATCAGACTACGGAACACACGTGGACTTTACTTCCTACATCGATCGACTGACACGCACACATACACAAAACACACGCATACGAAATTTGAAAGAGAACTAAGGGGGATTCGTTAGCAATGTCCAGTTAGAAGTTTGTGTGCGAGTGTGTGGTCTAGCATCGAATGTTTGAAGTTGAGAATTTGAATAGAATGTGATCTGTGCCACGCCTGTTGGCGCACACAATCAAATCTGCGATGTTGCTTGTGTTGCATGAATGACTGTTTGATAGTAAAAGATAGTTGAGAATTGAGAATGTATATGAAATGGCCAATTGTCGTGTAAAATTGACCAAAGACCTTTTAAATTTTAGGCCAGTATTGAGGAATGTGGAAGACAATAATATGATAATGATGTTTGAGGCTCAACAGGCAATATCACTACCTAATCGTACGATCAATGATTATAATAAGAAAATACTATCCTACAACACAAACTAAAACTGTATAAAAAGAAAAAAAACTAAAAATAAACTAGGTAGCCAAGTCTCCTATACGATTCGTCCTTTCGCCCGTGCACGTAAAAAAGCAACAAATCTCCCGGGCAATTCAACGTAATCCATACAAGACAGCTGAATCCTATTTAAATCCAAAGGAGATAGATGACCAATTTTATGATATCTAGGATAGCAATCGATTTACGTATCTACATTTAGACTGTGAATACTGACAAATTATGCGAGAGGGTGTTTTATTCGAAAGGGTGAAGAAAAACGTCACTTTTGTACAATTTGTCGCAGAATAAAGGAAAGTAAAATCAAGAGTCGTGGTAAAAGCTACATCCATGAAAATAATCAATTTTCAGAAAAGGTCATAATAAATAAAATAAAGGTTTTCTTTACAAAAGACATGGCATGTTTAACCGAATTGTATGAGACAAATATCGAGGTTCTTCATAAGTGCTTTACTCCTAAAGCAATATTCTATAATTTCATTTATAATATTTATTATATCAGTATTCAGTAGCAGACAATAGACTTTATGTAATGTCATCGATGTACGCGTAAAAGCTTTCTCGTGTATGGTGATATTTTAATCTCATATCTCGATACATGTTTCAGGACACATTTACTTTCAACCATAAATGTTGGTAGCATTCTCATGAAAGAGCAGTGGTGGCCCAGTGGTAATGACTTACGAGTTGTAGGTCGTGAGTTCGAACCCAGGCAGGCACTTTACTTTGTGTAAATTATTTCATCACCACTGTTCTCAAAATGGTGAAGGAAAACATCGTGAGGAAACCGGCATGTGCTAGAACCACAAATTCGAAGACATGTGACATCCACCAACCCGCACTGGGCCCGCGTGGTGGTTTATGGCCCACTCCCTCTCACAGAGAGGAGGCTTGTGTCCCAGTAGTGGGAACATTATTGGCTGATTATGTATATATAGTTTTAATATCGATTTAGACACATTTAGTTCTCATTTTCCTATAGTAGTTGAATGTCATTTCGAAGAACTATGGTTGGATTAGGTCTTGTTTAGTATCCTACTAGTTTAATTAGTTGCAGGATATTTGTAGGTACTAAAAAGACCTTGATAAGTACGTTATTTCGATAAATATTACAACATTTGTAGGTCTTACTACCCATTGTTTAAATATACCAATTGCATCATCATCATCTGCCTAGCCTTTTTCCTAGACGATGTCCTCCATCAGGCGTCTACTAATTAAATTTCTAAAATAAAAGTAGCCCGAAATACTCCTTATAACATCAGCTATCTGCCAGTCAAAGTCCCTTTAAAATCGTTCCAGCCGTTTCGGAGAACAAACAGAATGACAGACAAAAATTTAAAAAATGTTTTTTGATATACATAAGTACCGTATAAATTTCCAAATGCATTTCGTGAAAAAACTGTTATTTTGACATTCAAACAGACACTTCAATTTTATTTATTTGAATGTATGTTGTATGTATGATACGTAAATTTCCGCTTCAAAAATACAAATATTACAACACAATTGAGTCACAGCGCTACGTCAGTTGACGTAATAATAGTCGGTGGTCTAATGAATGAGCTGAATCATTACCGCAAAGTGGGCTAAATTAAGGAACAGGATGGAAAACTTTGCGATAATTCCGTAACTTTGCCAGCCGCAGTTAAAACTGATCACTAATTGATCCTTTATTGGTCTTCAGGTATAACAGTAGAATTAATTCATAGTCTGTTCCTTTATTGAGAGCAGTGTTGGCCCAGTGGTAACGGCTGTGACTTATGAGTTATAGGTCGTAGTTTCAATCCCAGACAGGCTTTAAATTGTTTAAAATTTTCATCACCACTGCTCTCAAAACGGTGAAGGTACACATCGTGAAGAAACCGGCATGTCCTAGAACCAACAATTCGAAGACATGTGACTAGATGTCACATGTCTTCGAATTGTTGGTTCTGGGCCCACCCGCACTGGGCCCGCGTGGTGGATTATAGCCCACTTCCTCTCATAGAGAGGAGGCCTGAGTCCCAGCAGTGGGAACATTATATGCTGATTATGATGCTTATGTTGTTCCTTTTAATTCGTGGAACTAAATTAAATAGTTTTCCGGTTTAATAATATTCTCTACGGTGGCTTATCATATTGCTCTTTCTCTTATTACCTATGTGTATCCGCCAAGGGAAATAAGGCGAGGCTGCAAATGCAAATAGTAGCAAAGAAGTAGTTATATGAAATAAATAAGCTTCTTATTTCTATAAAAAGTGATGGAGAAAAGCATTGAACCGAAACTGTAGTGTGCAAAATAACTTGTGGGTAAAACAGTAAAGAATTTGAAGATGATGGCGCCGATTCCCTTGTTCACAAACTAAACTAAATTTAAGTTCAGTGCATCTTTTTCTTTCCATTTCATTAAGAAAAGGACAGAAGATAAATCTTAGTTTTGTCCTGTCGGACTATCTTAATATGGAGTTTCTTAATTTGACAGGACTAAACTAATATTAATCACACATGGGAAAAATTCACGAAAAAAAAAAAAGAATGAAGATATATATACATACATTCGCTCTTATTGATTCTGAGGCAGTACGAAGTTCGCCGGGTCAGCTAGTTACAGATATAAATGTTTAATAAGGAATAAAATACGAACATCAGTATAGCAATTCTCTTAAGACAAAAAAAATCATCTGGTCAGTTTAAGAACTCAACACTTTACCCAGTCCATTTTAAGTAACTACATTAAGTTGCTATCATCGGATAATCGTAGGAATGGATAATCGTAAAAGCTAATGAAAGCTCTCAGCTGACCAAAAGTGGCTGCGCTCGGGTCACGTAATCCGCTAGTTTAGCCTATCTAAATGAACACTTGTGTGGCTGTTACTAATAGCCATAATTTATTAACACAGAGATAACCTTTCGGTACCAATATCCTTATATTTATTTGCTTATTAAAATAAAGAGGGATTAACTCAATATTTTCTCTTTTATTAAATCATGCTTCACAATCTTTCACTTCATAAGTCTCCGTTTGATCTACAAACCCAATTACTTTATTTTTCGTAAATTGAAAAGCGTTTTCTTAATCTTCCAAACGATATGCTTCCGTTTCTTGAAACGAAAGTCTGACTCACCCTTTAAGGTTACTTAGTAACACAACATTTCACAATTAGTATGAACGTGTTGTTTAATCTAACACCTACAAACTCAAAGTGTGTTAATGTTAGAAAATTACCACGAATTTGAATTCTATTCGAGTGAATAATCGATTATTGTAACGATTCTGTTCCATACAATTCAGGTTTGAAGAATTTATTCCTCGTAATTATTCGATATGAGAGTTATATGCAAACGTGATGTTTGAGTAAGGCACTCCAGTTATGTTGATCTTTTTTATATTAGCTGAGTATTTGCCTAACAATTATCGAGAATAGTGGCCTAGTACGAAGCGTATTGCTTTCGAAGATAAGTGATCGGTAAATATAAACTGCATTAGTCTTTTTATGTCGAAAGAGACGACTTTTTTGAGATCACGTTCAGAAGCTGCTGGCTTAAGTTAGCAATAGAATGTTCTTAGTCTTCAAACTCCCTAGTTCGAACTATTGAAATTATTGTATTTATTATAGCAATCAAATGTCAATGGCGCCGATTCCCTTGTTCACAAACTAAACTAAATTTAATTTCAGTGCATCTTTTTCTTTGACACTGCTGTGGCAGACAAGTTACATAAAGTGTCGCTCATAAGAGACTAATGTAGGTAATGTATAATAGTAATTAATTATAATTATTAATGATTGAATAGCAATTTTAATTTGTTTTATCTAATTTATGTTTTGATGTTGTATTTATATTGTATTTATTCGTTTGTATTTATTGATGTGTGATGTTTTTTATTTATTAATTTGTAATCATTTTGAAAATTTTAATTGAAAGATTCTAAAGGTGTTTTCTAATATGGATTATGTGGTACCTGAAATAAATGAATTTTGTTTTTTAATTAAAAAAATATATAATTTTAACTTAATAAACCTTTTCGCCCAATTTCTCTCAATCTTTGAAGGCGTGTGTAATGTACACACGCATTCAAAGATGATTGAGAGAAAATAATATTAACATAAGAATACCATAGAAATTGAGAGCTATTACCAAATACAACTATTGACTTTAATGTACAGTCCCCTTTCACTTTGGACCTATCATAACATCGTTAATGGCCGTCTAACCTTCGGCTAACCCGGCTAACCCTTCGATGTTCTACATTTCTACTGGAACTTTAATTACACTAGAATATACAACTGTCATTACATGAAAATTATTATAGCCGGAATGACCCCATTTATATCTATCAGGTATTATAGATGATCATCTAACGTGTTCGGGTAATTACACAGATTACCGCGTAGTGTAGTGCATCGGAGTAATAATTATTGGTTAGGTATTACTATTACTCATAATGACAGTTACTATGTTTACATACATTACAATAATATCACTATGACCAACAATAGAAATAAAAACAGTAATATTAGAGCTAAGGACATTGTTTTTGATAAATACAAATGAAGTAAAACAAGCTTTCTAGGAAATCTACAATCAAAGTTACATTACGTTACGTCGATAAATAGAAATTGCAATGAAATGAGAAGAAAAACCTCTTTGTTATTATAACATCATTGGAATAAGCTTTCGAATAGTCTCGACAACTGAAAACCGAACATCGTAATTTATCGATTTCTTGGATTTTAAGATGTCTGTGTAGTCAGAGGAAGCTGTAAATAGTCATGTAAACGATACAGACGATAATTATGATAAAGACAGAGATAAATTTAAAATTACTCACTACACTACCAATAAATACAAGGTACAAAATCTAATATTACCATGGCTTACGCCACCCATATGCGCCAATACAAGTTTCATACATCAGGACAAGTCTATGACTAAAGCCTAGTCTTGAACACCGTAAAAGGTTCCCCAAAGCCTTGTGTGGACTTACAATTTACTACAACAAGCATGGTAATTGATTGGCCAGCCAATTTATGATGTAACGGCAGCTGGTCAAAGGCGCTGTGAAGATCAATCGCTTTTATTACCGTGAAATAAGGGCTATTGTTTGTGTAGTCACGGATAATAAGATTATAATGGGAGATTTTAGTCATGCTTTTGATCTTTCAAGGGTTTGGTTATGAGCGCTGGTCGACTGTAGACGTGATTTTTTAGTTTCAATGTGATTAACCGCGAGAGCAATAACCTTTACTGCGGTGTATATCGTCTTGGATGGGAATCTTACTAATATTATAAACGCGAAAATTTGTATGGATGAATGGATATTTGTTACTCTTTCAAACACTGCACGGATTTGGATAAAATTTGGCACACATATAGTTTATAACCAGGATTAACACATAGGATATTCCCACGGGATCGAACCTTATGCGGGTGAAACCGCGGGGCGCTGCTAGTAGTAGTATAATTATATCAGGCAACGGGTCTACTACGCCTCTTCGTAAAAGGTGTTAAAACAAAATAACTCCTGAGTAGCTAAACTCAAGTGTTCAATCACAGTCACTACCAAATCAGACAACAGCACCAAACACAATCTATTTCTAATTTTTAAGTCAATTAATTCTTGGATACCGTCAAACCTTCATTAATAACCACTAGATTAATACCCGTTCCTATTAAATTCATGGGGAGTACACCACACAATGTCCATAATAGTGATCAAGTGTAGACAGGGATTACCCGAGTGTGCGGCCATTATGGCTGGATGGGCGTAGTCCATGACACCACGTGCTCAGTCCCTGACCCAAATACTCCGTGATGGTGTTGCCTGCCACGTGTGTTTACCAAACACCAATAATATATTTATTTTCGTCCGTGGACCGCGAAACAGAACTTCAATCTCTTTAATGAATGGTCGATAAGTCGGATTTCGAGTAGTTTCGTTCAGATTGGAATTTTGTTTAATGAAAATGTATTGATTTTGTGTTTAGAGCTGGAATGTTTTATGAACATCGACGATATAAAAAATAAGCTGCGAGAGAATAAGTTGCGAGTTTTTAATTCGATTTGGTAATATAAACGACGGAAGTACAGGTAGGTAGATGCTTAAGTGAACAACATACAGAAAAACAAGTTTATCGTCAAGGGACCAAGGATACTTCCCTGTAGAAATCTATATCTATAGTGATAATAAAGCTGCTGCTGAAGCAGCTGCAGCTTGAAGAGTTTGTTTGTTAGTTTGAACGCACTAATCTCTAGATCGGTCCAGTCGGATTTGAAAAATTCTTTTTGGATTTGATAGCCGAATTTCTAATAGGACTCTTAATAATTGCGTGGACAGGCGATGCGATACGACGAGGTGGGTCGGGGAAACAAGAAATTGCATCGATTTCATTTTGACAGTTCGACTCATTCATTGCGTTATTTACGTTGTTGAGTAGACAAATTTTTCGAACATATGAAGCAATAGATTAGCAATATTCTTCAAAATGTTTCAGATCGAGATTGACAGAGTGTTACGCAATTAGGGTGCCGGACAGACGGTAGTCTAAATTATTAAGTAGTTTTACTATCATCTTTCTCATTCTTGTTTAACTAATGCTTATTTTGAATGATAAAATAATTCGTGTCCTACATTTCCATTCGATTTCACAATAACCGCGTTCACTGCATTTCCCAAATGAACATGAGTATGGCCAGTATTTGTCCAACTAATTGTTTGTAAGGACTAATGAGTCGGTAGTGGTCATTTGTTATTTCATAAATGCACTTACGGTACGTACGGAATAATTCCACAATGATTTCGGCAAATGAAGCTATAATTTTGTGAAATATAGCGAGAGATTTTAGGTCCATGGGGACAAAATGTTGCTTTTGTCCGCTGTAGATCGGTAATTATCCCGAACGAACGTACTTACTACCGGGATGAAAATTAACCTATTAAATTACCCAGGTCATGGTCTAACCGTGTGCCAAATTTCATCGAAATCCGTTCAGCCGTTTAGGTGTGAAAGGGTAACAGATAGACAGTCAGTTGCTTTCGCTTTTAATTAAGTATGGATTATAGAGTTTACTTTAGTGTTGGTTAGGATTCGATGATGTCTTTTCTTGCAAGATAAGACAGGAAGATGTTGATATTCAGAATATCTGGTCTATTTGACGAACAGTAATTAAAACTTGCGACAAATCGAAGAAGCTGCAGTAGCTGTTACATAATCATTATAAATTGTCATTTCCCAAACAATTCTTGAAAAAAATCGTGTAATTATCGCCTTAAAAACTGCAAACTAAATTATTATCTTCAAGTAAACACGAATTATCGTCGTAACAGATTTTTTATTTTTATAATTAAAAAAAAAAGAATCTGGAACGACGATAATTCCTGTCTAAGTCTAAACTAATAAGAAAATTAAAGTATCAATTTTAGCGCGCGCCCGATAAGCGATCCATTCATCGCTGAGTTCACAACATGAAGCAAGTTTGCAACGCGTTGAACTAGCGGTATTTTACTTAATTTTGACCGTTCCTACGAAAAAAAGGGCGCACGATGACGTTGCAAAATCGCTCGCCTACGGGCACGTTGTGCATCCCTTTCCATAATGGCATGCTCTAAATTTACTTTATAAAAATTTGAATTAGATATTTTAATTTGTCGCATCTATTCAGTTTCATCCTGTATATTGAATAATTACTTAGAGTGGTTGTAAAAGGCAAAATGGCGGTTTTAGCGGCTGTCAACTATGTAGAAGGTTCAAAAAGCACTAAGTTATTACTCAACTTCGGCTAAAGATTTTGAGTTACGCTTTAAACCTTGGCTTTTACGAGAGAAATAATACTTTTGTATACGAACAATCACTTTGCTAATAGAATACCTATAGCTACTATAGTAAGTGCTATTAGGTGAAATATAGAAGAACACTTAAGGCGCTGCCCAAACTTGGACACCGTTAAACGTTCAGTTTTTTGTCGCGTTGCATAATTGTATTGGTAAATGGTACATAAAACAACCCAGAAAAAAAAATGAGTGTATTGTCAAATATTCAAAGAAAACTTACTCAGAAATATTCCATAAAAATAAATTAGAATCATGATTAGAATATTTTTCGTCGCATAGTTCTCAAAATTTTAAACGTAAAAAATTGCTTCTTACCGCGCTTTTAATGGAATTATTTCTATGACTGTCCTTTAGTTTGCAGTTAGATACGTCACTATGGCATAACAAATAGGCATACAGATGTCCTTTAGACTGTGCAGGTAATGTCATGCGTATTACGAATGTATCTTGAGGTTTTCCTAGCTAGTAGAGCAACTAGTGACACATGTATGGTCTTAGTAAAACATGAGTCATTCGTACAAGACTTTATATTCCAGTAACACAACAAATATAAAAATATTATGGCATAATATTATGTAAATAACAGAAGCGTTAGCGTGTCACCAACGAGCACTGACTTTCATAATAACAATATAATTTAATAGTTGGTAATATAATATTAAGTAGTTCATACAACGGATCATCACATTCAATATTGACAGACCTTCGACATTTGCATTAGAATTATAATTACACAATTACGAACTATCAAACAATCAATTATATTATTATGTTGATAAAATGATTGAGCTAAATCGTGCTGATCCATACGTCATGTTCGTGAACGGGCGCCGTCAGTACGCTAGTCGTGGTCATCTCTTAGCGGACACGGATTATTTTAATTTCTGATTTGTATTTTTTTGTTTTTATCTTTTTTATTACGGACGCTTTTAACGTGCACCTCTTTCTACATTTCGTTCTCACATGTATAAATTCAACATGAATAATGTAAACCAATATTTTGTAAAATTGTATGATTTAAAAGAATGTCCGCAGAATTTCTTGTCCGTTCTTCTCCATAGGTACTATGCTTTGGAATGGGCAACTAGCTTCATCTTTCTCACTGACCCCTTGACAATTCAAAAGTGCCTGTAATTGGTTTCTTTGAACTAAATGCTTTGAGTTTGAGAATGATTAAAATCTAGCCTATCGTGGGCCGCGTTGCACTATAGCAGGTCGGGATGGAATCGCATTATATCCCTACGTAAACACACAAATGGTTCATGATAATTTTCTGCTGCTACCTGAAGACTGGCAGCTATCCAAAATAAACCAATTTGGGTAAATTAGTTAGTTAATTAAAATTAGCGCAGGAGAAGAATCGATGATGAACTGTTACTGCTAATTCACTGTTAATTCATGAACTAATTTAATAATGCCCTAAATCCCATTACCATAATTAAGTTTACTAGTTAATTAATAATGTCCATCTTTGGAAGAATCGATTTCATCAGCTTCCTTAAATCTTTAACGTCAAATTAATTCCGTTGTCACAAGTTGCAAATGACGCCCACTTATCTCAATTTTCATTGACGTGGGCTGTCAAGGTAGATAATATGAAAGATAGGTACCTATAGAGTAGCTCTATATTCTTTTAGATGGTTGATAACACAGTGCTACACTACTCTAGGGATGGGCAAAATCTGATGTATTTATTTAGGTAAATCAGAGATTTTAATAAAAAAAAAATCCTAAGATTTTTTAAATAAAAAAATATATCTGATTTCTATATCTAGGCCATGTTTAAGTAGTAAAATTACCAAGTATGCGATTACCATGTCAATCACATAGTAATCGCATACTTGGTAATTTTACTAATTATTATTATTTTCTCTAAATTATTCCTATTTTACTTGAAAACAGTTTTTACTGTAATTGCTGCCATTTTGCGTCCCATTAGAATTGTTCATATTTTTTAAAGAAACCATGTTCGATAATCGAATCTTTTTTTTTAAATTCAATATCATAAGATTTAAAACATTCCGATTTAATCCAGCCAACCCTGTTACTACCGAGTGCTTAACCCTGACCTGCCGGCTGTCATCATTGCTACTGATCGCCCACGACCTGCAAACTGGAGTCTGTCCAATGTATTTTCCTTTTAAGTATAATAAATAGATGCGTGATTGTGAGATAGGAATGTGGAATATGTTGTTATTCTTTGAATAACGCGTAGTGCGTCATTTACTCGTATCTATACATGTATAATAATGTTTTGTAATTTTATAAAAAAAATATATAAAAAATATTTTTCTTTCTTTCTTTTCTTTTTATATAAAAACACATTAGGCAGAGGTTTAAGCCCCATGTAAAAGGGGGTAGGCCTAATGCCATCAATCGGGTACAAACCCTCCAGACTGCTAATGATAAATTCCTGATGGAAATCCCAGTAATACTCTGCCCAACCCAGGACCTCATGCTCAGCAGCCTTTGCAACCACTAAACCAACGACTAATTTAATGTATACGTCGTATAATAATTTTTTAAGGTAACGTTCCTATAAATTTAAGCAATCATATCGCAGAGGTCTTATTCAAGTTTGTTGGTGCAGCTGTTTTTTTTTTGTTCAGTGATAAGTATGTATTATGATGACCTTCAAAAAGGCATATGTAAAGATACATAAACAATGAACATATTTATGAAAATAAAACGGATTATCCATTTTTGTTGTGTATCCATTGTACCTACTACGCGTTAATGCAAAAGTCATAGTAGCGTATTATGAAAAAGCGTAATGTCCTGTTTGAATACCTGAAGTCCAATTCTAGTAATTTTTAAACGTTCAAAATCTAGTCGCAGTCTCATCTCGGCGGACAAACAAATGTCAAAAACTTGTCAAAATGTAGGGAAATTAGAAGTATTTTTTGACAGATTGAGACTGAGATCAGACTGTGAACGCTGTTAAAATTACGATAATTGCCCCTCAGGTCTGGCAACCATATTGGTATTCGACTTGTGTAGAAGTTTTCAGAACCGACTCAGAGGTTAAAACGTATAAAGGGCGAAAAGCTAACTCTCTGAATTCAACCATTTATTTATTTATGCTTACACCATAAAACTATCTTTACATACAAATCTGCCTATTTTCTAGTTAAGTATACAATTTTAATACAGTATTATAATAAAAACTAAAGTCACATTAAAATAAACGAACATAACACCATTTCCGACGTTATAAGTGTTCCAAAGTCCCTACATCTGCTTACCCCTTTTAAAAATACAGTCGTAAAGAAGTGACTAATACAACATGTTGATACAGATGTTTTACCTCTCTGATAAATAATTAATAGTACATTTTAATTAATTCAAGCTATGTAGGTTAATGCCAACGTCAGAGTTTGATTTTAATCCATATCCATTAAAATGAATTTATTATTAGATAGGGATTGTAATAAAATACAATTAAATATTACGAATGCAATAGATATGCAGCTATGGTGTATAGTTTATTAAATAATTGTAGTATGATTTGCATGAAAGCTAAAGGGCTTATTACATACAAGCTTGACCAAATAAACAATATAATATGCTATCATTATGAAATCTTGATTAAATCTACAATATATTCTGAGATTCATTTTATTCATGATAAAAACTATACATTTCACCGCAATTGACATTATTATGTCCTCTATCTGATATCATAAAGAGGTAATCAAAAAATTGTCCACGTCTCTATTATTTTGTAAGTAACCAGGGTGACATTTAAAAAGGCGTTTGGTAAGATATATTGTTGATATACGACCAAAAGTACACAATAAACCAAATATGCATACGCATTATGGGGTGGGAGCGACGTAGGGTGTAGGGGTGACCAATATGTAGGGAGGGTGACATATAAAAAGAGGACCCCATATTCTGTGAGGTTTATTAACCCTTCGTATTGTTATAAAGTAGGTATTTTTCTTTCTTTTTATGTCTATTATGTTCAGGGTTCTTCGAATAATTTATAACAAGATTAAATCGTAAATGTTGTGTCTCAATAACAGGAAATAAACAACCGAAAAGTGTCAAAGCAAATAACCTTCCAAAAATAATAAAAAGTTAGGACAAACAGCATACAGATAGCGCAGTATACGGCGATAAAAAGATAAACAAGTGAATCTGTGCGACCTTCGACACGCTGTCCTCCTTATCACTAAATCTTACACAATCGCGATCAAATTCATTAACAAATCCCTAAACGTAAGTAGGTACTTACGTCAGTAAAAACAATATTATCCCTCGATTCAGTAATCCGATCACGTGCCACACACACGGGGACGACACACATTAACTTATCATTAACTCGATTAACTAATAGGAATAAACACTGCTTGTTTATACACACCGTTAATTCGATATCAGGGTGACATATCCCGATGCGGCACGATACGGCGAGGGGAGCGGGAACGTGCCGACGTCCGGACGTCGCGCGGGAAAATCGGGAAACGGGAAAATGACGGCGAGCGAGCGTGCGTCGAGCGTGGCGGCCGGTGGCCAACTAAACCCACACACTGATAACGCGGCGATACTCCACGGAAAATGGAAAACAATGGAAACGCGCGTGTTATGGTTATTCCCGAGATAACGGTAATGAGATTATACGTGGTATGATTTAGTTTTTTATATAATGTGATAGGAATTCCTTTCGCGACTCCAGTTTGCATCGGAATAAGGGCAGGAGATGGTAAAGAGCTGTATAATGGAGTTGCCATCATGTTGTAGCTTGTAGCTAACACTTGAGGCGCTTGTAACGTATCAAGTGTTTGTTGTTCGATTCACTTCAGCTGGGACTTAGTGGGGTCGATTAAAAATGCAATTCCTTTGATGTGTTTTGTAGCTACTTTATGTACCTATTCTAATTTATGTTCAGTATCTTAAATACAAAGAGATTTAAGAATGTCTTTGCTTAAATATTATAATATGCTCGCATGCTTACAGCGATAATTTTCCATTGTATTGTAAATTTCCCCGTGAGTCGTAATTGACATATTATGTACATTTATTTTCATAATTTTCTTTCTCGGATAAACTTAACAACTCTGTGGTAGGTAATCAAGAAAATGTCAAACCTAAACGCCTGTATATTTTAAACCTAGCAAATATGATATCGTTCTTCTTTTTATCGACCCGTTTAGAAGAGTTTAGCCCTTAGATTCGCACGTCGTTGCCGACAGGAAGCCCCCAAAATAAACTGGAACAAAATACGAGTATCTGGAAATAAACTCGACCGAATCCACAAGAGTTGCTTGAGACAGTTCAGCAAACGTAGACAAATCATGAATGAATGAGTGAATGGAGGTACCTAAATACATTATTTTTGGGCTGTTTAATTAAATTGTTTTTAAATACTTTCGATGTTTTGGTGACAAGTATTGCATTTCGACACATTGTTTAGTGTTAAAATAATAATAAATAAATAAAGTTTAACCATTAAGATTGTCGTTACAGACAAGAAGAAGCAGTTACCTACTACATATATAATATATTTTATTTTTATTTCTCACCACAATATATGTACATTAGAGAGGTAAGTATCAATACAAAATACGTAACAGCAGTAATTATACTGTGGGAAACTGGTGCCTAAACTAGACGTGAGGTCTGTATTTCAGGTCACCAGGTCTCCAACCCTTGGGTAGTGCTTACATTTTAATGTTAATAAATACTTTCAATAAATCAATGCGGTAAGAATTTAGAAAATTCATAGGCTTTTAGGATTAAAAATAAAGATTGAGAGAGAAAAGGAGATTAGTTGCAATTAGTAGTGCTTGGTGTTAGTATCTTTAGTAGGCATTTGTATGATTATGTATTTGTGAATATAAACTCACGCTATCCCATGGGGGTAGGCTAGGTAGACACTACAGAACATCACCTAGCTGCTACGATCCTTACATACTTCTTTTACCTCGTTTACGTTCATACATCAGTGGGGTAATTGTGTAACACCCTATCACAAGCAATGGGTTTCATTTTGAAATTTCAACAAAATTCATTGCGTTATTTACGTTGTTGAGCAGACAAATTCTTCAAACATAGGAAGCAATGGATTAGGAATATCCTTCAAAATGATTCAAATTGTGATTTATAATGTGATACGCAATTAGAGTGCTGGTCTTATACGCAGTTTTACACGTATTTAAGTTAAGCTGTTGTTTACCCGATTCCAGCCACAATATCTTAGTACCTACCTAACTAAATACTCTCACTGTGTACTCAAGACTTTACATGCTCCTAATCTTAACATCTGTCTTCCATACATTGCACTTCAATTGTAATACCGAGCTGAATTTATTCGAGTTTTCATGGTAGTAAAAATGGATGTTCCCAAAGGAAATAGCCAAAGTTGGAGGGCTGAAGTCGAAGTCGGCTGCGGGCTTAAAGTCGACACATGAAGCTATCGTCATGTTAAATTATCAAAATTGTGTAGTATGTATATTACTTCGAATGTAACTGGGTTGTGGAAGTCAGATAGGCAGTCGCTCCATGTAAAATACTGGTATTTAGCGGGTTAGACTGGAAGCTGACCTCAACATAGTTGGGAAAAGGCTGGGCAGATGATGTGTATTGTTGTTGCGTTACACAATATTAATCTCAATCTGAATCATCCATCCTAACTAATATTTTAAGTGCGAAAGTAAGTTTGTTACCTTTTGACCCACGGAACCGACACAAAAAACCGATACAAATACGAAATTTTGTATATACATAGGGTACCTTTCATCCCGAAAAAAAGTGCTGTTCCCGACGAAAACAACAATAACGTTTTTATGATAATAGATGGCGCTACGTGTCTTTTGAATCATGATTGAATTACATTAGAAACTTTATAGTTTAGGTAATACGTTTCCGTGGAATAATTTCCGGGCAAAAGCTAGTTGATTCATATTATGTTCGGAAAAATTGTCAACAACGTAAATAACGCAATGAATGTCGTTGAACAGTCAAAATGAAAGACATTGCTAATATTAGTGTGTTACGCAAATACCCCACTGGTCATATTCAGCGATAAGCTTTCCGAAACTTTTAGAAATCCGTCTTCAACAGAATTACGATTGAACTCTGAAGGCCTATCTACTTATCTATATGAAACTAGCTGCGCCCCGCGGTTTCACCCGCATAAGTTTCGATCCCGTAGGAATATCGGGATAAAAAGTATCCTATGTGTTAATCCTGGTTATAAACTATCTGTGTGCTAAATTTCATCCAAATCCGTTTAGTGGTTTTGGCGTAAAAGAGTACCTAACAAACATCCATCCATCCATACAAACTTTCGCGTTTTTAATATTAGTAGGATAGGATAAGTAGTCCCCTACTGTCCTTTGGTAATAAAAATAACAGACAACATATCCAATAACGCTACCTGGAACCTATGTTTGTAAAATGAGCTTTTATGAGCTTTCCTTTTAAAAAGGAAGTGTCACAAAAGTAAATTCTGCGTAAATCTACTTCAAAGGTGAAAGGCAAAAATAAATGCCATGTTGTCAAGAAATTAATTTCCTGCTTCTTTTTACTGCTTCGCTCGTCCAGCTGAGCATGAGGTTCGATTCCCGGGGTCGAGCAAAGTGTTATAACTGAACAGACAGCTGTGCTGCTGTGGAGTTTGTTGCGCTACTTCTTCTTCCCAGAGAAAAACTACTAGAAAGTGGTGAAGGGCGGGCGTTTTGGGAACTATCTTTTGTAATTTTGACGTTCGAAAAGTGCTGATTCTCAGCCTAATTTGAATAAATGAATTTTGATTTTTTGTTTTTTTTTTTTATAGAGTTTCTTCGTCAGTCATTTATTAGAAGTCCGGAGTCTGGATAGTCTGGATTTATGTCCAGTTGACGGCAATAGGCTTGCCTAAATGGGACTTAAACATAACTGGCGAAATGTGGGTAACTGGTATCTCTGCCTAACCCTTCCGCGATTACAGGTTCGATGTTGTGTTATTTTATCATTTGCAGAGCACTTTACCGTTTCATATCTTCACATTATAATTAAGCATTTCCAGTACACAAAATGCAATACCGCCATATTTCTTATTGCTCCATAAACGACTGTCAGAACGACAGCCAGCAAAATGAATGGCGAGCTAATTAGAATTGTACATTCATTAAATTCGTAACGCGTACACAAAATGTACAGAAATGCAACAGAAGTTAAAATAAATTGGTCTATTATTGCAGTTGCGCTGCTAAATTAGCCACATCCTATATATCGATGTCAGAAACATGGCATCCCATTCGGTCACCAAATGAACTGCATTATTCATTTCAGATTCGTCTGATTTCACCAAATTGAGAGCGATTTGCTCTACTCATGGTGACTTTTAATGTACTGCGTTCAGTTTTTAATATGTATGATTGGGAAAAGTGCACGCGTCATTTTGATTAATTATCTATACATTCAAATAAATAAAATTGGAGTGTCCGTTTATAATGCCAAAACAACAGCTTTTTACTAAAAGCATATGAAAGTATATACGGTACTTATAACAAAAAACCATTTAATTTAATTTTGTCTTTATTTGTTCCGGATAATCTCAAAAGGGCTGGACCGATTGTGATGGGAATTTTACTAGGAGATAGCTGATATTGTAAGGAATAACTTAGGCTACTTTTATTTTAGAAAAAGAATTAATGTACCTACCGCGCAAAAAATAAATACAAAACTTAAAAAGAGAAAAAAGATTCTTTCATTTCAGTAGAGGAGTGACCTGCACCTTCTCTAAGCCACATATTTTATTGATACTCGACATCCACGCGAACGAAGTCGCGGGCACAGCCAATTATGATATACATGTTTATGGATGAATAGGTATAAAATGTTTTTTTCCTCCCTACTTCGCATAGGTTTTTCCCTGCATTACCTTCTCCTGTCAATATTGCAGAATGCATCACGTCATCGTGTCACCATTTCAAGGCTTTTCAAGACATTCACTGTATTATTGAAGGCTATCAAACCTTTTCTACGTCCTATTTTATTGTTCTTACAATACCGTATAAAAAATACCGTTCGATAATTTTGTGACATTCCATTCAAGTCGTTGTATGGAGGACAAAAAATTACGACACCAGAAATGGTATAATCTTTCCGGTAACATAATATTCGTAATTCAACAGTAATATATTAACTAGTGTCAATTCCGATGACCTTGTGTCATTGCCATCTGCCGGCGTGAACTCATTCATAATCATTGAATGTTATAATGTAATTTGCATCCCAATGCGATTCGTGTCGAGCGAGCTCTGATTCTATTATAGAAACTAGCTGGTACTGCTCATGCTTAGCAATGGAGAGGAAATTAAAGACTACATTTAGGTAATGCTTTTTAAAACTTTTGTGAATCAACGGTTTCATTCAAGGAATTCAGAGTTATATTTCCGGGTAGTGTTGCATTCTAATAAATATCTTATTATTTTTTGTATAATGTGGTATTTCAAAGGCTTGACGACGGTATAATAAAAACTTGATATTTGTAAAGCTATAAATTTTACTAGTCCTTCTATTTTTAAATCAATGAGGAAGACGACGTCATTTCAGTTATATGATGTTGGTATATATGAAATACTTAAATGACAATATTATTTAATAAGTCAAAATGGCATAGAATCCCTACCTACAGCAATACACCACCGCTCGAAATATGTTGGGTAAAGCTAGGGATTCCTACGAGAGCGGTTCCGTCATATTATAAAGGCCATCATGAAAATCTGTCCATTTCACCAGTATTTTGAAATGAATGTGTCAAAAAACTCTCTGTATTTAGTGACCGCTGTTATTGTTTGACCGCTGTCCGCTTTCTTAGAAAACCAAAGCTTTAGCAATTTATCTGGAAACGGAATATCAGCTCTTTTCCTTATTCCGCTTCATAATATTAACATAATCGTTATCTTCCTGCTCGTGTCAAAACGTTTTTCTCTTCCATTGTCCATTTTATCAGTCATCACTGAGTCTATAGCTCACTGCTTTTTCTTTCTTATAATCCGTCACAAAATCATACATCTTTTCTTTGGTCTTCCTCTCTCTCTTTATCCATCAACATGTATTATTCATCTTCTCTTTCTCTTATTTTATCCCTTTCATAACAATCATATAGAAACAGCTTGACAAATTAGATTAGTGCATTTAAACTGCGTTGCCAACTGTGTTTGTATTGATCTAGCATTTCTGCATGAAATGCTATCTGCCATCTCAGTTATGCACCCAACTCCGTCAGTATTGGTAGTATCAGAAGCCTGAAAGTCAGGAACCGGTCTAACTTTAGGATACCGTATCCCCGTAGTCGAGTTACCAAGACTAAATTGCTCCCGCTCCAGGTGAAAATTATTAATCGTGCGACAGTGATTAGACTAGGAAACTAACCTATCTAGCTTTATCTATATGCAGCTATTTTGTTGCTGACCGACAGACAATGCTACCGTATATTCAAATATTATTTATGTTTCAAATTGACGTTATTTCAAGTTAAACAAATATCAACTTTATTTTAATGGCAATTAAGTTGATTTCAGAGTGACTAGTAGTATTGAAAAAGTTATAAAAATGTTTGAAGTTGTAGCGTAAACTGAACTTTATAGTGTAGGAATTAAAGTTATTTTTCCATAAACTCATAATTGTTTACATTTTTGGCGAATATGTCGCGATATTAATAAACATAAAATATGGCAATGAAGGAATAATGTCTACTAGAGAAGAATCGAAGAGAAAGACATGTTGCGCCGACCCCAAATAAATTCGGATAAGGGTAACAGAATGATGATGATAAAGGGACGGGTTTTCGGAAAGTTGGCATAATCAGCAGTACCCTTGACTTAAAGATAGGTGATCGTTGAAGGGATTTCTCGAGAGTAGTTCGAGGGTAGTTGCCTGGGTAAAAAAATAATAATTATATTTAGTCCTTCAGTTAGATTATCGAAAAATAATGTACATATATTTATTCTTTTGTCAATCAAACAAAAAATGACAAATTTAAAGCGCGTCAAAATTTGGGAGTGACGTGACGTCACTTGCTTGCAAAAGTGTCGCAAGCAAGTGACGTCACGCGGAACTTTAACGGGCGATATCTTCATAATTTTTTATATAATTGACAAAAAAAAAATACGGGTTCAATATTTTTTTGATAATCTAACTGACGGACTAATTAGATTTTTTTTAGTAAAATAGCCTATTCCACTAATTTACAAACGTATCTGTGGTGCCTCGATTGTCTGTCTTTGACACATTTTGTAAGACAAATCTGTCAAAAATACACAATCGACAGACCACTGAATATTAGAATAGAATATCGTTTATTGTCTCCAGTATTACAGCTATACATATACAATATGATACGTTTAAAAATTAGTGAAATCAAGGCCCCGCTTATTAGCATAACTCACTACATTCTTAATGACAATCCGTTGATTTTTGACATATCTATTGCACTGTATTTAGCTATTCACGCGATGGATGTAGTACAGCCAAAAAGAAAGCGATTGTCATTAAGAGTGCGTTACGTAATTAGGGTACACGTTTACCGGGTTGAAGTTTGTATGCGAGCCAAGTCGCGGGAAACATCTAATTTGTAATACATGGGAAAATGGTATAACGATGTTGAATAAGTAATTCCTGATGAGAGAAAGTAATAGCGGCCATTAGAGAACTTCCCATAGTGTTTGCACATCATTATTCAGTTCAAATCTTGTATGAATGTTTAATGGACGTACGTTAAACTCACATAGATGCTACTAATAGGATTCTGGGGCGGTAGAATTAGCTCGACTTGATTAGCTATTACAGTGAAATGTTTCATTATTTTTCTAAAGAGAAAATGCGACCCTTTTAAACTTTTCTTTGCATGTTGAACATTTTGATAGCCATCATTTTTACTGTTTCGCATAATAATACAGTACTTCAAAATGCTTTCGATTTATTTAGTAATTAACAGAGTATGGTAACATTTTCCCTGTGGAAAGATAAAGGGCTAATCTTCCTGAGTTATTCCGGTCGGATCCCCTGAACTGATCCCTTGCTGGTTGTTATTACGTTTTAATTCTGATCCACTATAAACTTGTCATTCCGTTCTGTCCCCTTTTTATTTTGTTTTTATTCTGGTCGGATCCCCTAGTTAGCGACGATCACCAATCTATACGTCAAGGCCGGTCAAGGGTTTAGCTGATAGTGACCACTTTCCTAATAACCGTTCATTCATCATCATCATCAATTTCTAAACCTTATCCGAATGTATTTGGGGTCGGCGAAAGATGTATTTCTCTTTGATTCTTCTCTATTAGTCGACGTCCTCGTAGTCACCTTCTTTCTAGCCATATCAACATTCAGACAGTCCAGCCATCGTTTCTTTGGTCTTTATAGGCATGAGGAACAGGGTGTAAATTTCACTCATCCTCCATAGAAAAAGAAGGATCCTCCGACCTGACGGGTGTTGTGTCTGGCGGGCAGTTGCCCAACGATTGATGTTGGGAAATTGTATCTATGCTAATTGCGCGGTAAACTCTGCTTGCGAGATGCAGGATTTGCGTGACGTCAGTATGACGCGTTGTTCGCATGTGGCGTTGTAGATACCGCTACAGGTCTTTCCCTACTCCTATCCACATGCATTCCTATTAACCGTTGAATGGGATTTACACGCTGATAAAACATGTCTTCGGCACAATTATACCACTCATTAAATAGATTGAAAGATTTCAATACTACATAACTAGAGGCAGATTAGCTGAGCCCCTCTGTCCGCTCAAATGATCCAATTTGCCAATTGACTTCAACATCCTACGTAGAAAGATGCAAGGCTAATTCGCTATGCAGTTTGTTACAGATGCTCGCCAAATGTGTTGTAGTGTTGGGTAACGGGGTCATGCACGAGTAGGGGTTTTTATAACAAAAACCAGTCAAGTGCGAGTCGGACTCGCACACCGAGGGTTCCGTACTTTGCAGGTATGTAAATACAAATTTACAGATTTCAGATTTTTTCCTTTACTTGTGCAACATGACATTGCTTCCTGCCAAATTTCATGATTCTAGCTCAACGGGAAGCACCCTATTGGTTTTGATTCTCATAAGCGGAATCAGAAGCGGCGGCTTTTGACTGCGTTTACTTAGAACTTTGTTTTTTTCACTGCTTCAAGGGATTGCAGCCCTGAGTATTTGATATTAATTTCAACTTGATAACTTTACGTGTTCCTGAGAAAAATGGTCTTGACAGAGGACGGACAGACAGACGGACAACGAAGTGATCTAAGAGCTGATTTTACAATGCCCAGTTATCTTTTATCTAAGGAATAAATACTATAGTTTCACAGCTTTTTATAAAGAAAATATGTCAAACTGTCAGATTAATTCTACAAATAAAATTCTGTCCATGGAAAACTAGCCTTAAACGTAAAAACATTAATTTCGCGTACTTTCCTGACGATTTCGTCTTAACCTTTTGAACGCCAGAGCATAAACGCACGCGCGTGCCCTCCACGCCAAGCCACAATTTCACCGCAAATGCCTACAAAAAGAATAGGGATTCCAAAATGACTTATTTGTTTATTTCGTGATAAAAGTGCACCGCATTTTTTGTCACATATTTGTGTCGTTGACGTACAGGGCACGCGCTTGCTTGTCACGTATATGTGACAATGGCGTTGAAAAGGTTAAGAAATGACCTTGTGCTACCTATGGATGAGATAGTTGCAGAGGTAGATGATTAATGATGAAAAAAAAATGTTATTGGCAGCAAAGCAAATTCCCAATTTTGTTCCGTTTTAAAATTGCCTTCGTTACATTTATTTCCTGGTCTCGTGTACAGCTAAGAGTACAAGACATGCCATAATATGGCAAAAAGATTGGCCAATCAACAAGATTGGTAGTCGAGCTGACTGTCCAGGGTGCGCCAGACGTACTCAAGCATCGTCACTCGTCTTTTATTACAACCCATTCGTTTTATGAAACCTAGATTTAACTCCAGTCCATATATGATCGAAATTTCCTTGTCTTATACAACGCAAACAATCGCATAGTTAGGTTAAATAGCGCGGGAACTAACGCTGTCGGTCAATCACAGTAATCTCCTAAGCACATAACTAGCTTTCCAGCAGTTTCCAACATAACAAGCGAAAATATTCCCTAGAATAATCCGCAAAGCAGTTTCATGAACAATAATGCGATTTGATTAGCCATTGTGTAGGGTAGTCTGAAGGCCGGACGGGTGCGTGCTTGCCCTGTTATTAATTTAACCACAACTCTAATTAATCTTGTCCGTTGCGGATTCCCGCCGCACTAGGATTCGAAGTGGCCGCATTTCAACCAAATTCCGACTGACATGACTTGTATTACATAAAGCCTGGTGGACGATCTGACAACCTAAATTAAATCGTGTAAATGTCATATTAAACAATGTTTAAGCCGGTCATATAGCCTGTATTTACCGCGACTTTTCCATAAACCGAGTTCAATCCACAGATTGAACTCGGTTTATGGAAAAGTCGCGGTTAATCGTCCGTGTACAAATGGCAAGTTAAACATTGATGACCGAAGTGATGTTGTCGATTGTTTGTCTGCCCCAGTAACCTTTATTGTTATTCGAAAGACAAAAAGTTCACTGATTTTATTTTCAGCAGCTCTACGCTGGCGAAATGTTTTTGTCACTCCTACATATAGGTACCTATAGACTGGAACCTTTCTAAGAATTGGTAATTTGTTGTAGAAACAGACTAAATCCAATTTTATCAACTTTAAGGCTTATCTCGAGAATAAGCTTTATTGGGTTTTAAGTTGAGCTCAGATTTATCTCAGAGCTTCATCTAAGCACTACAAACACCTTTTCAATAAAAAGAAAACAATAAGATGTATCGACGCTGTAGGACATACAAACACCTCGCCGCGTCCGTACATAGGTCTTACCCGTCGTGTCACCTCTCGGGTGATCATCGATCGTTACTCTCAGAACGTTGCACATGTTCGCTCGCTTAGTTTTCTTTACACCGTATTTGTCTTCGTATTGTTTGCTCTTTTTCTTCCTTTGTATAGGTACGGGACGATACTTTTATAATTGGAAATGTATACAGTGAATATTGACAATCAAAAATAATCTCTACAAATGCCCGAAGGAGTTCCACCCTTTCAAGTATGGTGATTTTTATGTAAGTCTTGCATACAATGCACGATCACGTCCAGTTCCTCTACAAAAGCTATACTTGCCCAAATTACGAATATAAATATATACTCTGTGTGTTTTTTGTAAATTCTGCAAGTAAAACTCATTCCTCCCGATTGCCTACTTCAATCCCATTTATGAACTACCAGAGTTGCCGCAATATGAAAAAATATTACGCTCACATCCACTTTGTGAGCTTTCACGGAACATTGTACATTGATTGATACAGCAGCTGGAGCATGTGTGGAGAAGATCAAGTGCCACGGTATACACTATTAATAACTTATTGAATATTCTGCCTATGATGCCTGTGTAAAAAATGATATGACCGCAGAGGGATTGACTACCGAGATGACGACTAAGGCTCTTTGTACACGGTACGTTTTCATTACGGTACGGCGTATAAATCACGTTTTAGAAAAACGTGTCTGTCAACAAGCTTTCATAGTGAACCATACAACACTGATGACCGTGGCTATATATGGCGAATAAACCGTAGTTTTTCAAGGCAAGAAAAATGTGTGTGTACAAAGGGGCCTAATAGAGAAAGAAGTATGGAAGAAAAAGACATGTTGCGTCGACCCCAAATAAATTGTGATAAGGGAGAGAGAATGATGACGATTCTGCCTACTATGATCTAAAATCTAGAAATTTCATACTATGGGGGTGATATTTTTTACAAAAAACAGTTACTGTTTTTACAGATACGGGTCCAGGATTTGGGTCAAGCTACTCGTATATAATAGTAGCCTGGGGGTCTACTCCGAAGTAGTATCGGCCGAATGTTCGGCCGTTTCCTGCTACGAAGTTACTATTTGGTTCGGTCGGTTCCGATCCTACACTCCTACACTCTTTCAAATATTGACTATGGTCCCGACCCAACTGAGCCGATCCGAACTTTTTTCGCATTTTTCAATAATATTCGGTTCGGCCATGTGTCGGTCCGATCCGAACATTCGCACTTTGCACTTCGGAATAGGCCCCCTAGGTTTAGAAGCTTTACATAATATTGACAACAGACATAACTGACGGAGTTTTAGGTACCTTTTCGTGATTATCGTCTAGCCAGATGATAGGGGATGACACAAATAAGATTAAAACATAGTTACAAAAAAGAAAAACTAAGCATTTATAATTATGCTTGTTATTTATTTATTATATATCTCAAGCCACTAGGTATAGTCATTAAAGTGTTTTTTTTTTAACATTTTAATGAAATTTAATAATAAGTAAGTCTCAGCTACATGTAATACTAAGTTCAGAAGAACTCAAATACAGTTGAACTGTAAATATATAAAATGATTTCATTTAATTATCTACAGTAAACTGGACACAAATTCTATGAACTCAGTATTACATTTGTGTCATGTAGAGAATGTCCATGCTTCTACCAGAAATCATGGCCGCTCATTCACCTGATGTAATCCCTTTGTCATCTGTTGAGGTGTACTCGGAAGTGCTTTCACCTATTTCTAGATAGATAGACGATGTTGTATTAGGAAGCGGTTACATGATAAACCACATAATGTTATAACACAAATTCCGTGATTAATTTACCTACCGAAGGCTTACAACCTAAATTACTGGAAATAGAAACATGACAGCCAGATCATGTTTTCTTAGGGGTTTCAGAGAATAATGTAGGTAATTAGAAAAGGGGTTTTGTGATGGGTTGGTTAACATCTCTTGTTACAGGTTGTTATTACACGAAAAGTAAAGGTTCATGCGATTTTATAATAGGTGGGCTCTATCAACTGTCATCTTGATCTCGCCATTGACATTTTTTTTTCTTTAAAAAAAAAAACGTTGCCCCACACTAGGAATTTCTCCTGTGTCGTGGGGGTACGTTTAGAAACTTTTAAACTTACATACAGAAACAGCCAGACCCGGAACAACTACTTGTAGGCCATACAAATATTTGTTCCGTGCGGGAATCGAACCCGCGATACGCAGCGCAGCAGTCAATCGCTTAACCACTGCGCCAAACGTGTCGACATTTATCTACCCTTTTTTTGGGTGGGAAATCATCAAATGACCTCTCCCGCTCTGGGCTGAGCGGAAGGGCGTGTCAGACTTCTACTGACTAAAACCCACCCGTGTTCCTTCAGTTGCCTATGCCAGGGGCCACGGTATCTCTTTCGAACAACCCGCGGCCCTACACTTGCTGAACAGTATTCTAACAAAAAGTACTAGGCTTTCATGAAAGCCTAGTACTTTTTGAATTCATTAATTCAAGATAGTACTTAGTAGTAGTACTACTTTTGTAACTACTACTTTTTATCCCTATTATATGTATCATTAAGTAATCAGAATCGCACAAAATATGCTTTAAAAAATTTAAAACCTATAAAATAATTAATTTGCCAACACAAGCTTCCATAAAGTTCACTTGGGTGATATGTTTATGGCGTGTGGAGGAGCAATATATTGCCTACTACCTTCTGACGGTGATTTATATACCTCCGGCACTTGTGACAACAATTACGACGCGCCTTGTTGATTGTGATAATATAGCAATAACATTACCTAGACACTCTACTACGTAATGTACTGGATAAAGTTTTGTTTACATAACTTTAATAGGCATTTTATTCGAAAGCATAAATTATAATTACCAAAATCAGCTTATAATGTTCCCAACTGCTGGGACACAGGCCTGCTCACTGTGAGTTGGAGTGGACCAGAATCCACCACGCGGGCCCAGTGCTGCAGTGCGATTCTGTAATTCTGTAACCATCTCACCGTGAAAACTCAGGTGAAGTGAGCGTGGAGTGAGCTGTCATTCCAACTAATGCTAGGGATTGACACTATGGATAGCTCACTCTAAGCTCACTTCACCTAACTTTTCACGGTGAGATTTTTACAGAATCGATCGGCAGGTTGGTGCATTTTTTGGTTCTTGGACACGCCGATTTCCTGACGATGTTTTCTTTCACCGTTTTTTTACAACAGTGGTGATGAATAATTTAAACAAAATAAAGTGCCTGTCGGGGTTCGAACCTACGACCTACAACTCGTAAATCGCGGCCGTTTTCATTGAGCCAACGACTGCTCATTATGGCTACGATAAGGTATTATTATGGTTATGATAAAATGTTGACCTAAACGGTAAATATCAGATATCTGAAAAGAACAAAGGGGTGTCACGGTTATCGATAAGGGTTAACATGGGTAACCATGGGTAAAAGGTAACGTGTTATGTTGTTTTGATTACCTGTGGCACAGGTAATCAAAACAACATAACACGACGACGAAATCTCACAACAAAATATTTCATGCAATACTTTTAGGAAGAGGTATTTACGAGTACCTACAGTTTGTTTGATGTAGGTACGGGATTCCTATTTTGTTCCAAAAAGTAGGTACTTAGTTAATGGGCGGATTTGATTGTCAGGATGACAGTTGTTGTTAAAATGGCAGCATATAGGTGCACCCACAAAGCATACCTAACTGCTTTGTGAGAGCACCGCTGCCGTTAACATTAGAGAATATTGCATAAGATTTGTTGTCTATCTTTTTTTTTTTATTGTAACAAAAGTTATAAATTGTTGATGATGTTATACGTATTATACAACGAGTTGAAGCAGTGATGTTGTAGCAAACTGTTACACACTGTTATAAAACGTTATCGTGCTACACAATGTTTTATAACGTTATATAACTGCTGTGTTAGCACCTTTATTGGTCTTTTAGCAATGATGCTGGATCTAAAAGACAAGTGAAAAAAATATAACCTATTTATATTTGTTAGTTATTAAGGCAATATACAACTGTGATATAATTTAATATAATGCCTTGCATACCTTACCACAGATTACTGAATAGTTACTAACCTTACTGACTAATTATAGTTTAGAATTTAGTTCAAGTTGGAGTTCAGCCGATCGATTCTGTAAAAATCACGACGTGCAAATGTAGGTGAAGTACGCTTGAAGCGAGCTGTCATTCCACCTGATTAACCTAGCTATTGACACTATTGACATTTCACTTCAAGCTCACTTCAAAGTTTTCAAGGTGAAATTTTTGCAAACTAGGCCAACAGGAAAAGAGATGCCAGTCTGGTTACCTACAGACCTATTTTTAGGTTGAATTCTGGTTAAGTATAAATATTCACTAAAAAGTTTGTTCAAAAACGAAATTCTACGTTACTAGACATGTGTTAACGAGGCTTAATGTACGTATAGTCTGGTATACTACAGGAAAAGTAGGATGGGGTACTGTTAACCTGATCGTATTATAATGATGACAGAATATGTTTGATTAATGTCGTACTTTACCACCGAGGCTGGCCCGCAAAGGGTTCCGCAGATGTATTATCCATCTAGAAATGTACCGAATATTTTGAACATTGGTTTAGCTAAAACTAGTTCTAAAACTCACAGTTAAAATATCAAAGAAATGACCGATAGAATTTTACAATTTAGGGTTGATTTTTCCAACGAGACAGGAGAGAGGAGAGAGGAGGGGGGGGGTTGGTTTTTTTATCCGAGGTAAAATTTTCCATACAAAATCTGTCAGACGTCAATTTTATTCCACGAATAAAAATTATCTATCGATTTAAAAATTTCCCCGCTCACTGAAAGTACACTGAATTAAAACTGAGCAGACCTGACGAGTGAAGTTCGATAATGGATATCCGATGATTAGGCAGACAGACTGGTTATCAATCTTGATGAATAGCTAATTATTTTATCATGGCATACATACATATACACATACATCCATTTTTTTCGTCATATCATATTTACACCCGGCCTAAGCATCAGCGAGTTAGTTCACTAAATGTTGTGTTAGAAGCATCGGCTGAATATCATTCAGGCCGCGAGTTGAACGGCGCCGTATAGTTAAAAGGCTAGGTTGTTAACTGAAAGGCTTATTAAGCTAGTTGGCGGCGACATATACATATAATGTTCACATATCCGATGTGGGTAGGCAGAAACAAAAGAACGCCACCTGCTACGAAGTTTACATATTTCTTTAGCTTCGTTTAGCTTCATAAATCTGGTGATACACGCACGCCGGTTGCGAGTACTACGCACCTGACCCTTCTGAAGGACATCTCCAATAAGGTTTATCATGACATGAGCATGATGTGAGCTGTGTGTAAACACTGAAAATAACTAAACAATTTAATGATAGCTGCCCAGACCAGAATTCTCGTAATTTTAAGAACGTTCACAGTCTGATCTCAATTTGTTAAAAAATACTTCTAATATTTCCCTATATTTTTGAAAAGTCTAACATTTGTTTGTCGCAAGATGATACTGCGTCTAGATTTTGAATGTTTTAAATTACGAGAATTGGCCTTCAGGAAACATTGGCGAGAGAGCTCCATAAGTTAAATAACATAATACTTGCTTGAAGTTCAAGTTACCTAGGTCAGGGAATTTTCTATCGATCATTAGGAAAGTGGGCAGTTCACATTTTCCTGGCCGCGGCCGTGCAGAACTTTCTAAGTACAGAAAGTTTATGAGCTATTGAAAAGACGTGCTGAATATTTACTAGACATATAAATATATCTATACCAATAAGTACAAGGTTGACTAGCCTTAAAATAATGCTTTGTAAAGAGAGGACAACAAGAATTGTCTTTGTTTTAGGCATGTACTTAATTGAACCTCAAATACTTCCCATTTTGCTTTCCAAAAAATGTTATTGAACACTCATTTATTATAAAAAAGTGTGTATCATTAGACGCCCTAAAAGTTTTTATAGGTTCATTAATTTTAAAAAGCGGTCAAGTGCAAGTCGGACTCGCACATGAAGGGTTCCGAGCCACAAAGGTAAAAACGCTGAAAGAAACACGCTTAATTTTTCACCCTTTAATATTTAACCTAATTGTATTTTCATAATTTGTTGTTATAGCGGTCATAGTAGTAAACACTCTGTGAAAATTTGTCCTATCTATTACGGCTCAAAAAACACAGCCCACAGACAGACTGACGGACGGACAGCGGAGCCTTAGTAATAGCATTCCGTTGAAAAAGTGTGTATCATTTGAAGCCTAAAAAGTTTTTAGAGGTTCATTAATTTAAAAAAGCGTACATCATGAGGTCAATAAAAATTTATAGAATCAGTTATTTATTTATTTATTTTTTGTGCTAGGTCTGGCATGCTATCTGGCAGGAGTGTTCGCGGCAGACCATGAAGGAGATGGCGGAACGAGCTGGATAGGTTCCGACCAAACTTGAAGGAGGACTTACGGGCTCGCAAAAGATGGAAGGTGTGGAGGGAGGCCTTTGCCCAGGAGAGGGACAGAGCTGGCTAGTAAAAAAAAAAATAAGTCTGGCTTTTTGAATAGAAACCAGTATCGACAAGGACCTGCTAATCACGTCTTTATTATTTAGCCATCATGATTTATTTTCGACTGCAAAACTCCATTTTATAGGTAGACATAGCAATGGTTTTATAAGTGGACCATAAGGATCACCAAAAAATGGGCCAAACGTCGCAGTTGAAATCGTGGTCCAAGTTTAACACAGTTCCAGACAACTTTGTTTCTAAGTCACGTAGGTCCTTTGAAACTAATTTTGCTTTACACTTAGGTACCTACATCCCTACACCGCGTTGTGGGTGGGTGCTATATTACAAATCACGCCCAGACTTTGGTAACTTATTCTGTAGACTGTACAAATATTTGACCCGTGTTGAAATCGAATTTATATGCCGCTGTAGGTATTTACAGAAAGACATACTCAGCAGTGTGGTGGCCTAGTGGTATCGGCCCTGACTTAGGAGTTTGTAGGTCGTGAGTTCGAGCCCTTGCAGACACTTTTATTTGCGTATTTAATGTCATCACCACTGCTCACGAAACTGAGAAGGAATGGTTAGGCGCATCGTGAGGGAACCGGCATGTCCTAGAACCAAAAAACTTGAGAGGTGTCAAGGGACACCCGGATGGAACGAAGTATAACTGGCTTGCTTTCTATAAGGGAGAGAGAGAGAGACAGACAGAGAAACACGCGCACGCCGCACGGCTTACAACTATAGCAAAAAGTGTCGTTCCAACTTTTGTTCTTAATTTTTTCCGTCTAGCCCCCTTTCACAACGCGCGATAAGGAACTTTGTTCCAAAATCGAAGACATGTGACATGATCCACCAATCCGCACTGGGCCCGCGTGGTACTTTATGGCCCACTCTCTTTCACAGAGAGGAGGCCTGTGTCCCAGCAGTGGGAACATTATAGGTTGATTATGCTTAAACTTAGCACCTGTCTCAGTCTTCAAACTTGTGGACGACTGCCCTAAAGCTTTGGTCAATGTGAACCGAATCTCGCGCGGGATATGGAACGAAATTCACTCACGGCGATTGTGTCAACTAACTTGAATGGAGTTGTTCAAACTGACGCGAATACCCGTGTGACTTTCTAAGTATTAAAATAAACGACGCGACATGCGCAATCGCGTCATGGGATTAAAAACTTATAGATAACAAACAGCCCTCTGTTTCCGTGTCGGGGGTAAAAATGGTCTTTGTTATGTCAAAACATTGACACCAACCCACATCAAATTTTCTCAAATTTTCCGAAGTTATTCCAATGATATTGGATACCTTAAACCATTTACCTGTATGTATATTGATTACCTGATAGTTAAAGATATTAACTTTAAAGTGTTTTTTTTAACCTATGCCCTTTAGGTTCTTATAGACTGCTGAGCTGCTGGTCCTGGGCTCGATTCCCGGGTCGGGCAAAGTGTTATTGAGTTATTCCATTAAGAATTTCCTTAGTAACAGCCCGAAGTTTGGAAGTTGGCGGTATGATACCCCCGTGCCTCGAAAAGCACGATTAGCCGTTGGTCCTGCGCCTGATCTCTCTCCGGTCGTGTCGAATTGCCGTCCCATCGGACTATGAGAGTGAGGGAAGAGGGAGTGCACCTGTATCTGCGCCGGCCGAAATATAGTAGAAATACGGTCTGGAGGGCTTTATAGTCGTTTACAAACAGCGTGAATGTATTTGTATATATACAGTAATAGCCACTAATGCATAGAGATTAGAGATCATAATCAAAATGCTAAGTTGTTAATAGCATTCCAGCTCCCACCGAAATTAACATGGATATATTTCAGCGTCCTTTATTGCGTCAGTGCATAAACAAAAGTACATTTTGATTCTAATATCGATATTTGGTATGTTTGAAATCTGCGGCCTGATTGCACTGTATGGGATAAAATAAAATTAGCGTTTTAACATATGGTTTTAACTTTATTACATCATCATTCTTCCTCGATTCACTTCAAGGATTGGCCTTAGTGCTCATGCACATGCGCGAAAGGCGTCAATGGCAGAGGTAACTGCAGCTACACAAGCTACACGTTGTCGACGACAGTCGCCGACGTGTATCTCGTGTGTATGAGGCCTTATACACCGTTAAATTTTGATCATTTTAATGCTTCAAAGAGGTCATTGCACTCATCATTATGAACAGAAAAAAACTTGAGACGTGTCAAGGGACACCCGGATGGAACGAAGTATAACTGGCTTGCTTTCTATAAGGGAGAGAGAGAGAGACAGACAGAGAAACACGCGCACGCCGCACGGCTTACAACTATAGCAAAAAGTGTCGTTCCAACTTTTGGTCTTAATTTTTTCCATCTAGCCCCCTTTCGCAGCGCGCGATAAGGAACTTCGTTCCAAAAATCAGTTGATCCATACATTATGTCGAGTTATGCGAACATAAATCTATGGATCAACTGATTTTTTTTTCACGATATCTGAGTTGGTACCGTAGTAAAAGTTGTTCATAATGATGTGTACAATGACCCCTTTTAAGGATTAAAACGATCAAAATTTAACGGTGTATACCTGCAATAACTTGTAATCAGAATTCAATGATTAAACAAAACTGAAATAATTTATTTATTAGGTTTTTATTCAATAACGAAGGCTCAGTGTTGTATGTACTTTTCTCTATTATAGGCAGTTTTATCAAACAGGGGTTCTATAACCTAAACCGATTTTCAAGAAATAGCTACCTAGCATAACGTCACTACTGTCACTAGCATCTGTTTGCTCAATGTTGTCAAATTAAACAGTCTTAATAAGTAAGTAAGAAGGGAGTTAGCTGACAGTTTGTCCTATATTTGAATGTTTAATGTGTGTAAATGCAGATGGGTTCTGCATTTTCACACATAAAAAAATCAATTTGATAAGCTACAACAATCCGTTCAAATATATTCCTTTGATCTTCAAATGAATGAACTCTGATTGATGTACTTTAATCTACATAATGCACATAAGCCTCGGTGTCGTTGACCTCTCAACCTTTCTCCAACCGTCTTCACACACAGGTGTGCTAGGAGACAAAGGACTAGAAACTAGATGCCTGCTATCATATCGCATAAATCTGTTCATCTGATTCAAACGCCACATTTATTGCACGAAGTGTGGAATTTATACTGACAATTGCAAGAGATTGTGTATCGTAACTTTAGTGTGAACAGGCTGTCACTGGTTCATCAGCTTGTCTTATGATAAAATCAATATTAAATAAAGAAAGAAAGAAAATACGTATATTTGCGGTAAACATGACGCAGAGAAAGAACACAAAGATAACAAGTTCGTGGAAAATATCGTCACAAGGACACACACACAAAAAGAACAAGTTGGGGGAAAATATGCGCCACAATCTCGCAAAACGGCCATCGCTCAGCATTGTGCTACGACCCTATGCGAGACAGAGTCCCAGTGCTGATATCAGCGACAGCCGGTCAAATAACCTTACTGTTAATGAAGATGCATATCATATCAGGCAGAGATCCTATTAATATTATAAACGTTTAAGTTTGTATGGATGGATGGATGGAGTGATGGATGGATGTTTGAATTACTCTTTCACGCAAAAACTGCAGAACGGATTTGGATGAAATTTGGCACACAGATGGTTTATAACCAGGGTTAACACATGGGATACTTTTAATCCCCATATTCCCACGGGATGGAAACTGATGCGGGTGAAACCGCGAAACCGCGGGGCGCAGCTAGTGCACCTATAATTGGGTGCATCCCTTAAATTCGCCAGTCATGGTAAAAGTCCTATGAACGATACCTAGGAGGCGAGGTATTTAACTACCACCAACAAGGCGCGAGAAATGGGACGTCGTTTAAACTTCGGCCTATCAAAAGTCTGGTTGTTTAATTTTAACGTTTTATCTTTTAATAAAAAGAGTTTTAATAACAGCTCCGTTTACTGTTTTATAATCCTACAGCCTACACGTTAATTAAATATTTGATATTTGCTGTGCATTTTTATTTCACTGAAAAGCGAATTGAATACCTACGTTTTTGTTATGTCGAAAAGCATTATTTTGGAGGGAGCTTTAGAAAACACGATTTTATTTTATTGGTTTATTTGTGGGTTTCGACTGTTCTAATAGGGGCTGATTTGGTCATCAATGGTCAGATAACTTTTATCTGAGGGATTAATATTGCGTTTTGACATCTTTTGTATAGAGAATATGTCAAATTGTCATATTAGTTCTTCAAATAGAAGTTTTATACTATTATACATATACATATTATACTAGCAGTGCCCCGCGGTTTCACCCGCATAAGTTTCTATCCCGAGGGAATATCGAGATGAAAATGTATTTATCCTCTGTGTTAATCCAGGTTAGAAACTATCTGCCATTCAAATTCGTTCGGTAGTTTTTGCGTGAAAGAGTAACATCCATCCTTACAAACTTTCGGGTTTATAATACAGTATTAGTAGGATCATAAAAACTTTTTTGAAAAAAAAAACAACCGACTTCCAAAAACGACACTACAAAGTGAAAAATAACTTTAATTTCGGAAGTCGGTGTCGTTGGGTTCGCATTTTCGTTGTTTGTCACCAACTTCACTTTGTAGTGTCGTTTTTGGAAGTCGGTTGTTTTTTTTTTTTTCAAAAAAGTTTTTATTTTTCACGTTTTAGTTGTACCTACTCCACACAAAATCGTATACTTATACTTACAAGATTAGAGGTACCCCAATAACAACTTTGACAGAAATGAGGGTGTACCGTGGTATACTGAACACATCTGCGTACCCCTTTAGAGCGTACCTACAGGCGTGACGTTATGTTGTGTGATTCCGTAAACAATACATACATAAGCGATAGCAGCAATCGCCGTTGATTTGCTGGCATTTATTGAAGAGTTCCGTTGTCTGTCTCCGAAACTCATCATCAGATCTTATCGAAATTTCTATGGGACCACTTCAGAAGAATCTCCTTTCGAACAAAAAAATAATTTTGAAAATCGGTCCACAATTGGCGAAGCAATCGCGTAACAAACACAAAAAAAAAAACATACCGTCGAATTGAGAACCTCCTCCTTTTTTGAAGTCGGTTAAAAATGATATAATATCTCCTACACCTCGTACCGATTATTTATCATCGAATAGGTACAGATACTTATCGACAGTTTTAGCTTTTACCCTTTTAAGTAATTATTTTACGGTCGTGTTAGAATCCTGTGGACCGTAGGGAACTCCCGTATCCTCATTTTGATATAGCCTGAGGTCAAACTGTGTCCGATAAATGTAACGTGGCCTGGCGCTCCCCTGCCACGTCGTAATTAAAATACTTGTTAACGATAGCTGTGTTACTGATACTTGCTGCTGATACTTACATATATGGTGTGATGGGTTAATGGTTGGTATAGTTCAGCTAGTAAAACTATTTTTTTTTTAATGAAATCCAAAATAAATCCTTAATGGTAGCAGCTGGATGAGAGGTGCCAAAAATCGAGTTGAATGGCGTGGAATATGAGAGGCCTATGTCCAGCAGTGGACTGCTATAGGCTGGTGATGATGACGAAGTCCATCCAAAGAAATGAATAAGTATAATAAACTTATAGAAGATCTCATTATCTCATTCTATAGGTAGGACCTAGGATTAACAAATTAAAGTACCTGTCCAAAAAGTTAGGTCACTTTGGGTTTTAAAAAAAGCTTGGCTTTGTAAAGCATCGTTTCTGTCACTTACGTACTTATTACATATTACCAAAGTCAAAGTAAAAACTTTATCAAAACCTGGCTTAAATACACACTCTCTCCAAAATCAAAAGTCATTTATTCAAATTAGGCTAAGAATCAGCACTTTTCGAACGTCAAAATTACAAAAGGCAGTCCCCCAAAAACGCCCGCCCTTCACCACTTCCTAGTGCTATCGCTGGGAAGAAGTGGCGCAACCAACTCCCCAGCAGCACAGCTGACTCCACTCTGATTGTTAATTTGCTAGACTAAAATGACAGTTGCGATTAAACTTTTTTTTGTCAACACGATATTTTGGAGTTTAGGTTACAGATTATAGGATCACAATCTCCAAAAATAAGAAAATTTCTCACTATACCCTGTCCATTAGGTAAACCGTTTTTGACAGATGGAACTAGTGATTGCAGCAACACACAATCCATTGATTGATACACGTACGGTATTATAATGTCTGTAAGAAGCCGTAATGAAGATAATTTAATAAGATAAGGCAGTATAAATATTTATTTTACTACGCATTTTAAAGTTAACTTTTTCGTAAATTGGAATATGTACGTTCTAAGACAACTGTCAAAAAACGGTTAACCGGAACGGACAGGGTATAATTTAAATCTACATCTAGCTTATACGTATATCAAAGCTGTTGGCAGGATACAAAACAATAAACCTACGTGTTCTACACAAGGAGGTTGTTATTCCACCGCATAGATACCCGGGTGCTAAATAACAGTCGAGTTCATCTACTACTTCATTGTCTTGTGCGATGGAACAGACTTTAGCAAATACGGTGGAAACTATTCCTTTTCCTTATTTACATGACACGGCTCGCTTTTCATACTAGTTTCGAAATTATTACTGTTTTTAATTTTGCAGTTTAATAAAAAAATCTTATGAAACGTTTATTATGGAGTGCTCGGTACATATTTACGCCTACTCTTGCGCATCTGATTGCTCAATTTTTTTTTTTTCGATCAATTTATTATCGCCTCAGTTATTTTTATCTTATCGATGTCCTTTGTACGCTTTCCAAAATAATAATAAAAAATAATACCTAGTTAGATTAGCAACTTAGGTACCTACTGTGTTTTCGGGAGGAACTTGCCAAGTACCTACCTAACGATGCAATTAATAATATAGTCAGAACGAAAACTGTCAAATTGTTATCACATCACAGAGGAGTAAAAATAAGTTGACCTGCTTTCTATTTCAATAAAGTTTAGTCATTATTGTATGTGAAAACTTCCAATACAAATCGAGAATGAATAGACATCTCGCGGAGAAACATCAAACTTATTAGTTTAGTTCCAGCATAAAGACATAGATGGCGCTGATACCAGAAAAGTTTTAAATGAAAAAGTTTTTGGCGGGCGGAAGGAAGCTTTCAGCATCATGACGTGACATAATATTTTATGTAAAAAATATTTCAGTGCAAAGACTTGCGAGAAAAAATAAGGTACGTTGAGTAACGGAAAATAAATATAAGTTTACAGTGAGTGTGCCAAATGTACCTTTCATAATATTTTAGTTATTGTGTAATGTTTTTTTACAGAAAAAAGCAGGCAGATTTATTTTTTAAATACATTATAGCAAGCTAGCCATGTGTATTCCTGTTCCCTCTCTTACTAAGCTTTTGCTACGAATGGGTTAACTTTAGTACTGCAACGAGTACCTAAGTACTCAAATTCAACCTTTCACCGTACCCGCTGCACTATTGCCGCTTCAGTTTGTACCTTATAATCTTATCTCACATATTCCTAGAACTAACGCGATTCCTAGGTATAGTTTGTGCTACTAAATTGTTATCTCAATACCAAATTAATATTTATTAATAGAATTATAATCATACTAGCTGCGCCCCGCGGTTTCACCCGCATAAGTTTCGAACCCCTGGGAATATTGAGATAAAAAGTATCCTATGTGTTAATCCAGGGTATCAGCTACGTCCATACCAAATTTCATCAAAATTGGTCCAGCCGTTTGAGCGTGAAGAAGTAACAAACACACAAACACATTCACTCACAAACTTTCGCCTTTAAAATAATTTAGTGTGATAAATCATCTCTCAGAGTAGGTACATATTACCCTATTGACTATCTCATGAAATCATGACATTTGAGGCCAATTCTAACATAAGGAGTTGTATATTGCTGATTCTAATGATTATACAATGTTCTGTACAGTCATTTTTGTTGCGGTCGCGAATCATATTTTAATCAACATACAATCTGACACTGAGGGGCTTGTGGCTAAGAAATAACAGCCGCACGGTTCGATCGATCAGGTTAAGCTACGCTTGCCGCGGTTGGTCCGTGGATGGGTCACCATCTTGGTCCCGGTCTCGGATGTCATTCGTTCGATCTTTGACAGTTGTTAGGTAAGGGTCGACAGTAGGCCGGAAGTCTGATAACCTGTCTTACCAAGGGGTATCGTATTACCCAGTAACTGGGTTGTGGAAGTCAGATAGGTAAAAACCACGTAAAATAATGGTATTCAGCTGGATCCGGTTAGACTAGAAGCCAACCCCAACACAGCTGGGAAAATGCTAGCCAGATAATGATAAAGCGCGCTCGTACACACCATACTTTTGTGTAGATCCTACAATCGGTATTTTTTTTTTGTATGACCTAGGTTTTCTATGACGGTGTGTGTTGATACATTTCATCTCTACTGTTTCTTTTAGCCGCTACAGCCTTCGATTGTATGCCGTATGCGAACGCTTCTATATCTACAAAGCAAGAAAGCAAACTAAGAATTATCTACATAATTTTAACACGTGCCAATCATGTAGGTATGATAAAGTGATTTGAAAGTGAGACATGTCATTTATCAACAAAATAATGACCTATAACATTAATACACAAACGAATCAAAGTCAATGTCAATAAAAATAACTTGCACAAAGAGCAATATACAGGATGTTACAGAATTACTTCTAGGTGTGAGTTTTAATTTTTGTATCCTTTATTTTTTAACGCTTTGTATTGTTGGAATCATTAGAAACTTTTATAAATTGCTAAGTCAAATAAATTAAATGAAACGTCAGCATTGGCGTTTGGAGGCAGGTGAGGTTATCTTTTTGCCTTTTTACAGATATTTTCGAAGCGTTTAAAATATATTAATCAGAAATATTTCGTATTTGTCTTTGACGTTTATAAATTTAAGAGCAGGTATATATTCATTACCATGACCTTCTGGATTAATCTGTAAATATAGTATACTATAGCTTTTGCTCACGGCTTCGCTCGGTGGAGGCCGGAAATTGTCCTATAGAAATGTACCACCAGGATAAAAAGTGTCCGATGTCCTAACCCAGGAGATGGTTGATCTGATTTCTTCGAAACAAAGACGGACAATCACATTGCATGACAAACAAACAGATGGTAACAGGCAGACAGAGTTACTTTCATATTTATAATATTAGTATGATTACTATATTTCGCGAGCCCCTCAGTGCTATCAAATCATAACTTCCGCATTACTTTTTTACATTATTATACTTACGACAGACACATCAAGTGCATAATAAATATACAAATTACGAATCATCCTGTAAATAAATGCGCGTGTGTGCGTCGCGAGCCCCCCAGTGACGTCACTTCCGCAGTCAAATCGCTTCCGGCGCGCCTGCGGGCGCTTTGACGTTCTCTCTTTGTTAGGACCCTGACACGTAAAATTATCTCCTGGACGACTCGTATGATTAACCACGTGGAAAATGTATCCATCGTCAGTTGGCCACTAAACAGAGGAACTAAGTTGTAGTGGAGTACGAATTGTGATTTATTTGTAGGTGAATACGTTTCCGTTTGGGTTATGACCAGCTGGTTAATTGCGTAACACGCTAACAGCAGCAATACGCTTTCATTTTGACTGTTCGACAACATTCATTGCGTTGTTTACGTTGTCGAGCAGACAAATTTTTCGAACATTTGAAGCAATGGATTAGCAAGAACCTTTAAAATGATTCATAATGTTATTGATCGTGTGTTACGCTGCTCAACTATGGATACAAATTAGCGAATGGTCGGTTCAAGGGCACTGCGTCTTTATTTATAGAATTTCATGTTTATAAGTTGCGCAAATGAGTTTTTTTGGCAATTTTCTATCAACATTATTAACGATTGTAATTTTACTCCGAGATTTAGAAGAGAATTTATAACTGCCGAAATGTCGGTCTACTATAATAGGTAGGTACGCAATTTACTAGAATATCATTGTAGGTACGCCTATGTATGGCATTATTTATTTTTTTGGTTAGGAAATAATCAAATAACGTCTCCCGCTCTGGGCGGAGCGGGAGGGCATGTCAGACTTTTACTGACTAAAACCCACCCGTGTTCCTTCAGTTGCCTGTGCCAGGGGCCACGGTAACTCTTTCGAACAACCAGCGGGTTGTTCGAAAGAGTTACCGTGCCTACTACACCCTACTACTACATATAAAACTATAGGAACTTTTACTAACAAACTGCATCATCAAAAGCTCTCCACCACTTTTGTTTAGAGGATGGACACTCGGATCGGTCACTGATGTGCGCAGGTGAGTTATTTCGGGTATACCCGTTGTAATTTTATTTTTTGTTATTACTTTTTACCGAAGTATCTACTTAAGTGGTTATAATTCTCAAGTTATGTAGTCGATGATTTTCGTGCACGGTAAAACTCTAATGAGTTTATGTTGGCATCAACTTAGATGTATAAAATGTATGTGTACCTACTACTGAATAAATCCTGCTAATATTATAAACGCGAAAGTTTGTGAGGATGGATGGATGGACGGATGTTTGTTACTCTTTCACGCAAAAACTACTGAACGGATTTGGATGAAATTTGGTACACAGATAGATAGTTAGTTAGAAGCACTACTGGAAATGCTATATTAGGGCAAATATAAAATATATGTAAGTACCTATAAAATATTTCTTCTTTGCCTTTGTCATAAAAAATGTCTTTGGCAAAAAATGTAGGTACCTATATGTAAGTATTTAACATGACACCTACATTTTTTATTTACCTAAAATGGCATTGTGGTAACTATAGTGATTCATAAGAATTTAGCAATAGTTCAAACGTCAAGCGGTCAAAAAAAGAGTTAACCAAACCGAGAACACCTACACACTCGTACAAAAACAGAAAATATTACCAACAAACTTCAATAAGAACGAAAATGGAAATGTTTTGATAGAACATTCTTTTGTCGCCATTATTGTATAATTTATCACAAGGCTGAACGAAACTCATTGAATATGTAATTTACGAACACGAAACCGTACTTTGTTCTCCAGATGAGTTAAAGTTTATTGTTGGATCTTGAACAAGTTCACTTATCTAATAGTTCTCCATTACGTAAGATGTACAGCTTCAGACGTCATTCATGTTAAGGGGGATGCGCTAACGTAGCCCACAACACAAAATTCAAAAGGGTTTGAAGATTTTTATATGGAGCATACCTACTGTCGCGCCATTTTGACTTTTGTTTGTGTGATTCAAAATGGCAGCCACCAGTGTATTTCATGCGTGGCCGCCATTTTGAAAAAAATATTAAAATGGCGGACAGGTAGGTATGCCACGGCGCTTCAAAGCTCTTTCTTACGTCTTTTGTAATTTGCATGTCAGTGTCAGGTTGTATGTTGATTAAAATAATATTCGCGACCGCAACAAATATTATTATGTCTTTACAGAATTATAATCATTAGAATCAGCAATACAACTCCTTAAGTTAGTATTGGCTTTAAATGCCATGATTTCATGAAATAGTCATTCAATGGGGTAATAAGAGCTTAGAAAGTTATACTCGTATTGATGACTTTTATGATTATAATTCTATAAACAAAAAAATTGTTACGGCCGCGAATCACATTTAGATCAACATTCAACCTGATACTGACCTGCAAATTGCTAAATATGTAAGAAAGTTTTAAAGGTTGTCTTTAAAAGATGGCTCTTAGCGATAAGACCGCCCATTGTGTCAACCTTTTGTAAAATTGTATATATTTATGTTCTGTAATTTGTATGGTGTACAATAAAGAGTATTCCATTCTATTCTATTCTAAAGTTTTAATTTCACCGGCTTTCCCGACGCTTTCGCCTTAAGAATCAAGCGTGTTTGTTAGTTTCCAGATATTTTCGGAAACTCATCGGAAAGTGATGCGTTGTGTATCGGTAGTTTTGGTTGATACATTGATGATTGATTGTCCAACAAAGTTTGTAAGTATCTTTTTCACAACAAAGTTTGTTATTAACTTCATCTACTTAGGTATAAGGTTTATGTAATTAATTCATGTTATACCTACTAGGTCTTGCCCGCGGCTCCACCCGAGTGGATATCAAAATATATCCCACGGGAACGTACACCGGGATTAAAATTACCCTATCTGTTAATTTAGATTATAAACTATCTGTGTGCCAAATTTCATTCAGATCCGTTCAGCCGCTTTTTCGTCAATACAGAACATACATCCAGACAAACAAAAAAACGGAGAAAAAGTCAAAAAACTATATTATCAGCATCAGACTCGTTCCCACACCTTGTAGCAATTACTTACTTTTTTTCAAAAATACTCAATTTATGGTTTTCACTTCGTTAGATACCATGTTATTATATGTAAAGATGTATATAAACGATATAAATGTTAGGGCTGTTAACGACAAAACAGTCAAAAGGCGATGCAGTTCAAAGATGATATTGTATATCATTAACTAAATAAATATTTAGACACTTCCACATCAAAACACCCTGTATCTAAATAATTTGTTGTACGTGTACCTATGTAATATTAAACTGTGTTTATAATTGCAACATTAATATACGAGTAGATCCATTTACCTACTTGTTTGTAATTAAAGCAATACTAAAGTTTCATTTACCTACTTTATTATTTACCGTACCTAAAGAAAACCTGGCAAAAGACATGTTTTCCAGATGATTGAAAGTATTTTTAGCCCAGACTATGCCTAGGTTTATAGTCAAACATTTTTCTAGCAAAAACAACCAAAACGATAAGTGAATGTTTAAAAATGCAAGTAAAATACACAGACAGCTGGTTTGCAATATAAATAAAATGTGATGTATTTGACGTAAACGGATGCAAAATTATATGCGATTCGCTCACGTGTGTTTCACTGCAGCTTCACCACAGCGAAAAATATCACGAGTATTTTTGTCCCCCACGTCTTCGCAATACATTTACTGAACTATCGTGTCGAATTCATAGCGTCTGAAGTTTTATTTCCACAGCAAAACACAAAACCATATTGAGACAAAAGTTATTTTAGCCCGACCACTCAAACATCCCCATAAAAGAAAATTCCTCGACCTCGACGCAAATCCGATTTTGAAACAAATCGATTACAGAAACTAATCGAATCGATTGCCAAACATGTTCTGGGATGCTAAACATTCTCGCGCTCGAATATTATAATAATGTGAAGTCAGCATGTGGACAGGGATAAGTTGATTACATTATTGGATAAATATAGCAGTCGGTGATGTTAATTGAAATGCCATCGTTATTGCCCTCGCCCGCCGGAGCGTCGTGATTGGACAATTTAATTGACGCTGATTGATAATTTAGATAGAGGTTATTACTGATCCCTCACTGAAGTTGACGCCGACGATTAATTATTTATTTAAACACATTCAGCCTGCCCAGCCGTTTCCCAAATATGTTTGGGGTCGGCTTTCAGTCTATCCGGATGCAGCTGTATATCAGTATGTTACATGAAGCGACTGACTATCTGACCTCCACAACCCAGTTACTGGGTAACAGGATATCCCTTGGCAAGACTGATTGTCTGAATTTTAGGCTTTTGACTACCTGTAATAACTGTCAAAGATCTACAAATATACACGTATTTTGATAGTAGACTTCAACACAGTTGCTATGCAAAGTACATATGTATAAAACACAATAGAATCGTTTCAGTTGTACAACAAAGAAAATACGATTGTGTAGAAGAAGAAAATAATTGTTACTCGTAATTGCAGTGCATTGCAGAATAAATTGAAGCTATAAAGTACTTTAACAGTATTATACGATGCGACTAAGGGATTCTATTAAGCAGATAAGTTTAGCAGTTTGAACATATCGTGTGTGGAAATATAGACAACGAGACTAAATACGTAGGTACCTATACCTACATGAACGTAATGAGAATCAATACACGAACACATTTCAGTAGGTACTCGTAAATCTTTCACAGATTTATTTCTGTAAACTCATGTTTCAACGATAATAATTTAGGAATTATGAATACAGTCGTAACAAAGTTTAACATAAATTACGAACCTTGTTTGCGTATTCTCTGAAAACTCTTTAATGGACCATTATTACATTTATATTTAAAGGCAGTGCAAATAACAAGGTATGCGTTAGCGACTTTGAGTCACCAAAGGCCATTTAGCACAGATTTAGACGATCCAAATATTTTCACGGACGACGCTCTTGCCTCACGCGGCAAGCAAATTATTCTCGTCTGATATAGCGAATTTTGTACACGACACAGATTTTCGTTTACATGTCGATTAATTCTTCGAAACAGCTCTTTGCCTACTAGGGTTGCCGACCCTACTATATATATATATATACATTATGGTATATTTTCATTTTACTACAAAATCTCGAGATCTATAATAATAAAGGCACAAAGTAGCAAAAACATGCTATAAAAAATAAAATTTAGTATATCTTTTCATTACTTTACCGTCTAGTATATCTTTACAGGCAATGGCTTCAAAAATACTAAATTTGATATTAAAAAAGTTGGCAACGCTATTGCTACAGTAAATGTTTTTTTAAACCGTCTGGGGAATTAAATTATCATTATACAGTGTATCCAAATCAATAAATAAACTGATAAAACAATATGATCATTTGCAATAAACATGTTTATCTAATATTTACGCACGCACGATATTATTTGGTCTCGATCTAATTATCATGTTGGTGATTGTGTGCATTCGTGATAAGACTTATCTAGTGACCGCAGTCCGCAGCGGGACTGACTAACAAACAGCTGTCTGTCACCTGTTCCGCTTTTGTTAATTCACCGTGAAATTGTTATATTAAAATGTTGCCGTTCTGACTACAAAACATCTTAGTAACAATGTCATGAACGTACATAAATATAGTCAAATGTTCAGAAATAATGTGTAATCTGTATCTGCGTCAGCCAATACACCAGGCCAGTCAGACCAAGGCATCATAAGAATCGTAAAACCGAAAATACTGGAGTTATTTGAAACAGATCCAAAATTAAAATTCATTCATGCATGCCGCTCATTAAATTATGATTTCATTTTGATAATTTTAACTGAATATTTGGGTGTGTGCATATTATAAATGAAATTTACAAGCGTTGGTATAGGTCACCTTTAATTTATTTCGTTTATAAAATTTGTAAAAATAAGGATGTGTAACAGAGATCATCAAAATGAACATACCTAATAAATGTGTGATGATTGTGTTTTTTTTTAATTAGTAGCAGTTTAAAGCCATTGGATACATTTATAACACGATATGCATACCTATGCGTTCATAAAATGAACTGACTCATTCAGAACATTACCATTTAACAAATGTAACGTTTTATAATGATACTTAATCTAAAAAGTGTAGAGGGCATTCTGTTTGACATGTAAAGCATAATCATAAATTATGTAAATGACTTACCTGTATATTATAATATGCTGATGTAATACAATGTCGTTGAAGTGTCCAGTAACTAGATTAATGATAAGACTAAAATAAATAAATTGTTACAATTTTGGTTTAACATTTCATGCAATTCTACACACAACAGTACACACTAAAGCATTCGAATTATTTAGGGCATCAGTCACAATGTACATGTTATGTTAGTCGTCATTTGTTTCGTAACAATCGCAAAAAGTATTTGCCAACTGCTATCACAATTATAAACACTGCACACAAAATCACAAGATGCGGGGATGCTGGTCCAGTATTGGACTCACCGGAGCTGCTCCTGCTTTGTTCACTGTCTTTGGCCGTAAACCGAACGAACTCTTGCAAATGACTCGGCAACTTTTTAACGTCCTTTTCTTCACCACCTTCAATCACTTTAATTTTATGTTCTATCACTTTAGGCTCTTTATACACATTATTAGCAGAATCTCGTTCGTCTTCAGTTTCGGGATCTTTAATACCTAACTTATCCCACCGTTCCCTAGCTTTCGATATGAACTCCTTCTCAATTCTATTGTTGACCTTCGCATCAAGAATGTCGAGTGTTGGCATACTTTTGGAAACTGTAATGTGGTTTATTGACGCTGGAGCATTTGTAATTTTAATGACTTTGTGTTGCTTCCTTTCTTCACGTTCTGCCATTTGAGATACGTATTCCGAATACATTTTATCACGAAGTAATTCTTCCTGGCTACTGCTGAATGCTGATAACTTTGCTTTTCTAGTTTCGGCTCCTTGTGAGGTCATACTGCTCATAACCACATCTTTTTTACGTGATATGCTATAATTATTTGAATCTCTTATTCTTTCGTTAATTACTTCTTTTTCCGAAACTAATGGTGCTCTGGGTCCTTGCCTTTGCATTTGAGGCATATTGTTTTTTAAAGCTTCGAGACGTTGAATTTCAGCTTCTACTTCCTTTTCTTTTTGACGGATATATTCCATTTGTTGTTCACACAAATCTTTGGGAAGTGAAGGTCTTCTCGGACATTTGTAGTCATGTATCTCATCTCTGGTATCGGTAAAGTAGCGATGCATGTTTTGTATTGAAGAAATGTCACTCTCTATTTCTTTATTTAAGTTTCCAGTAGAGTAATGGAAGAATTTCCTCTCACTTTTCATTGAACGCATGGAACTATCGGTAAAATCAGAACTTTCATCACTTTCATAAAATGAAGACGAGTATTTTTTTGGTCTTGGTGGAGGAATGGGCTTGAACGAAAAATCTCGACTCGGGAACCGCTCATGATTACTTTTCGCAAATGTTGTAGTTGTGCGCTTCTTTTGAATCTCGTCTGAACTAATATTTAACCGTTGGTTCAAAGAATTAATAGTATTGGTTAGAGTTGGATCACGAATCAAAGCAAGCAACCGACTTCCAGTCTGCGATTTAAACGGTATTATTGGGGTAGTATCGACTTCATTTTCTTCACGCTGCTTTTCGTTTTTATATTGTTCATTGTAGCCCCTGCGGTCTACATATTTTCTATGCATGTCAACAAGGTGACTGGCGTCATCTTTTGTTATGACAGTGTTTGTTTTCTCCATCAGCATTTTTTGAGAAGGTGATAGACAAACGTAAACTGGCTCAGATTTGGTTGGTATACCCGTCCAGTGCTCGTCTTCCTGTGATGATTTTCTGTGCAAAGATGAACGACGAGGTTTAATCGGCGGTGGTATTTGATCCTTTGCTTTAGTTGGTAGAGATATTGTCTCAATAGATGAAACATCAGGTAAACGATAATGTGGCATATTTTCTACGTTCTCTTCTTTATTATTGGTTGTCTTTGAAGATGTTCCATAAAGTGCGATGTGTTGCAAACGTTCAGATACAGATGCTAATTCTTCAAGTATCTTATTACCATAAGGCAATTTTGCTATGTTTCTGACACATAAATCTCTCAATTTTAGCGGTTCTTGTGTGTCATCATCAGATTTGGCCTTAATTTGGGCAGTAGTTCCTGTAACACATTTAAATACATCTTTGACATGGCTTGTAGATGAAGATAATTGTTCTAAATTTATCTTATTATTCACACTAGTTTCATCATGCGTCATGTTAGATATGTCATTTAGGGATGAATAATTGGGGTTATATTTTGCCGTGCACTGAGAGGAATCCACACTGCTTGAAGAGTCTTGACGTGAAAACGAGTCTTTTATATTTTCGTTGTTTTCTTCCGATTCAGAAGCGACTTCCTTTATCAAATTATTTATTGCATCATTAAACTCGCATTTTATTACTTTTGATTCTAAATCGAATTTACTTTGTTGCGTTTTCTTATCATTTTTATTTATAGGTTCATCAATATCTTTGACATACAAATTGGTTTTAATGTTATCTGTCGATAAAACAACAATTTCATGAGAGTTTTGATTAGAAACCTTTTCTATGTCACTTTTATTTTCCACGGACGGTTTTGCATATTCAATATTCATAATGTGCTCATTTTTCTTATCTGTGGTGTTGTCAGTAGGAGGTAGACTAGATTTCTCTATTCCACCTTGATCACAAGTAAACTTTACAATATTTTCATTGTTGCTAGTCTCATTGCGAACTAAGTTGTGAAAGTTGTTTTTAGTTTCTGTCTTCTGTGTTGTTGTGTCTGGAATTACATCTACAATTTTTTCAATGCCTGCTGTTATAGTCATAGATTTTGCAATTTTAGAACGTTGATCGTCTTCTAGGTCCACTTTTATCATATGCTCAGAATTAATATTTTTACTTTTCAGTTCTTCGTGAGTTTTCTCGGAAACATTATTATTTTCAGGATTGTCATTGATTTTATCATGTTTAGTTTGTTGGCTTTCATTTAATATGTCTTGTTCAGCATTTGAAATAAAACTTTTCTTCAAGAAATTTTCCGCGTCGGTAACTTCTATAGTTGGTGTGATCATGCGCACTGATACGTCAGTATCAACACCGTCATCTTCATCTTCAATTTCATGAAGAGAACTAGTGCTACTAGACGTATCTGTCAGGTATACTACCTCAGCGCCGGTCATTTTTTCAACGGTTTTCATAGTCCAGTCACCTCTGGCTTCAGAAACTTCAGGTTCTTTTATTTTTGCGCCTACCAGGACACATTCTTGGGGAACTAACTGCCCATAACCTTTTTTGTGGACCGCAATAGACATCATTTTCTTTTGCTTTATTAATGATTTGTTCTTGTCCTCAAACACATCGTCATCTAAGTCTTCAACATCACTTCTCTTATCACTAAGATAAGACTGACGACGTGAAGTCATAGATGATCCACTTCCGCTGCCTTCTTCATCAATTACGTCTAACATTCTTGGAGGCCCATGTCTATGTATGAAAAAGTCATCAGCCGATGCTTTTTTGCGTAACCTGTGTTTAATTTCTTGGTTTATGATTTCCTCAATTTCCGATTTTACTTCAATAGAGTTTAAGCCCTCCGGTTGTGTTGCTAAATTAAGAGTATTCAAATAAGTTCTCAGAGATTTTTCTTCATCGGGTGTCAATGACTTGGTTTGGTCACATTGCGCTACATAAAGTGGAATCGTGGTAACTGATAAAGTCCCAGTAGCAAGTTCTTGTGGTTTTGTTACGTCAATTTCATTAAGGTCGGCGGCACTTTCCCACTCTACGTCGGATTCAACATGAGTAACTACTACATTTTGACTATCTATTAAAGCCAGTGCATTTTCATCTCCCGGCTCAGCTGTATCGTCCTCAGTAATTTCAGTAATTTTTGTAGCGTCATCATCATCTAAACTCTTACTTTTTATTTTGCTTTTTAGCTTTGCTTTACTTAGATGGGATTGCTCAGGAACTTCTACGACGTAAGCTTTAGTATCTACGGTATCAAGTATGCACAGTACAGGATCTTGGCATTTTTCAACTGGTATAGTCAATGCATCGGCTACAATTTGATTGCTGTTATTATTTAAATCACCGTTCAAATAAACTACATCACTAGGAGTAGTACTTGCCGTGTTTTGATTATCTATTGAAGGTTGCAAAATTTCAACCTTTGTTTCCTTTGTTTCAGTAACCTCACTTTCTGCGCACTCCTCTTCGTTGTCATTTTGAGTGTTACACGATTCACTGTTGTCTAATTTTGTTTCGTCACTATTATTTTTATTCGCGTCTGGTCTATTGTTTTTATTTTTATTACGTTTGTTTTTATTATTTTTACGGCGCTTCGGTCTTTCAGGCATGGTTGAAGATCGCTACACTGTTATCACTAGCACAACATAATCATATCACAAACACACACGGTCGATTCACAGACGGTTCACGCGTCTCGCGGCACCGGTATCTATTGCGTAGGAGTGACGATTCGTCGAGGTTCGTCTAAGCGTATTTTAGGGTTTTCGCGTCGTTTGTTGAACAAGGGCCGGGTGTAGAGGGACGTGAGGTGAGATTCGGGTTCGAGGTTAGCGATTGTGATATTCTTTTAGGCGAGCGGTCGCTGGCCGCGGCAGTCATACACTCGCGCGGCGATTTACTGATAATTATAAATGGGTTGAAGTGCGAGAGCGCGGGCTGTGGACTTTATTTTTACGCAGAGACGTGTACCGTGGACGCCTGTGTTGCGCGCGCGCCGCCACACAACGAAGGGAGCCCGCGCGCCGCCCGCTACCAATAGGTACTGTCCGACTGTATTATCATCGGGCGCACTTCAAATCGTATATTGCTAATTAATATTGCACACACGCATCTTGACCATTTTAGGGAGAAATAACGGGGAAGGAACTCGAAAACACAATGGCTACTATTACTTATTAGGATCTGAATAGGACGCAAACAAAATTCTAAGTTTAATTCGCTAAACAATAAAACTCTTAGGTAATTTTGGAATTAGTTGTTTGTGATGATTCAGTGTATTTCATTGTATAGTGTTGTGGTTATATTGCGTAGTTTTGAATGCGAAATAGTTTTCTCTACCGAAAATAACATTTATTCAGGTGTAGTTTATTTCAGACATGTGATAGTAGACGTGTGGTGTAATGTTTGTATTAATTACTGCGTCACTACGAATCACAGTGGTTCACATAAAAATCCTACAATATAACAAGTTTGAAAAACATTTATTGTATGTAAAAGAGGAAATCACGACCTTCGCTGGTGACGTTCTGTGTACTGTAACTGAAACCTGTATTTATATGTAAAGTACGGTTTTCAATTTGATAAACATCAATGATTATGAAAAGTAATCGGAAGGCACGGATTTTATCTCGTTTACCTTGAGAACAGAATCGAATGTGGCAACAAAGATTTTATTTCGATTAACAAGAATCGTAACTGACAATGTTTAATATAATAATATATAGTTCAAGTAAATATATTTAAAATTAATTAGTATTAGAATCCAAATAACTAACTAAGTAAATACTGCATACAATACTTATTATATAATTAATATATGTAGTAAGATAAATAGTCAACTAGATTAGTCCACAACTTGCTAAAAACGTGCTTTTATCATTAAAGATAATTTATTTAGCAAATAATCTTATCACTTGCTCATTACGGAAATATGTTATAAAAACAGAAAGATTGTGCCTAAATAGAATTCTTTTACCTACTTTTTTATTTGATTTTATACTTCAACTGTTTCTAAGTGCCTTCTAATTGTGAACTAAACTATTTTTCAGAACAGTTATAATGACATTGATCATACTCAATGGGTTGCAACGACATTTTACGGAACAGTTCCTGAGTTAAAATCTATTTAAAGTACTAGGTAGAAAAAATAAACAAACGACAAATGCAGTCAACTGTAGCCAGGCAAAAAGCTATTCTCTAGAAACTTCAGTAATCTTCTAAATAAGTAAAACGTTGCAAAAACAATAGCGATTCACATGAAGCTTACTTTTTGAAAGTTTGGCCTAGTTATTTGAGTTAAAGTATTGACAAAATATCTGTCGTGATGACGACCTTAACCACTGAGAGTAAAGGCTTCGCCTCTCATACACGAGGTTGTGGGTTTAACTCCAGGCAAGTACAGACGCTAGGTCATGAAGCTACCCGAAACTGTAAAATTTTCTCAATCAACCATGAACCTCGATAAAGTTGAAAATCTATTAAAGAAATTTGACAGAGTTTGTAGTAGCTTGATGTGCTGGGATCTGTATTAATGTGACTTTTTCAATTCATATGTAGGTACTTTGTAAGTTTATCTTGGATATTAATGACATCAGTGAAGGAAAACATCGTGAGGAAACCTGGACTAATAGTTAATCATCATCTGCCTAGCCTTTTCCCAACTATTTATTTATTTATTGGTAAGACTGGTTGTCAGACTTTCGGGCTTCTGACTACCCGTAACGACTGTCAAAGATCCACGAATGACAGCCGGGACCAACGGCTTAGCGTGCTTTCCGAGGCACGGAGGGGTCTCGGTATGTAAAGATGGTCACCCATCCACAGACCAACCGCGGCAAACGTAGCTTAACCTGACCTGGACTAATCTATATATACTTATAATAAATCTGTAGAAGTGAAAATTCTGTACATTGAAAATATCCAAAAAATAAATGGCAGGGGGTGTTACTTGACCGACACCGAACCCAAAAATGTGATTAAAAAAATTTTTGTCTGTCTGTCTGTCTGTCTGTCTGTTTGTTCAGGCATCACGCAAAAACTACCGGTTCGATTACGATGAAACTTGGTATAATTATTCTTTAATATCCTGGGCACCACACTGGGTACTTTTTATCCCGGAAAAGTATATACAATAAAAAACAAACTTAATTTTGCGGTTCGATCCCTATACCCGACTTCCACTGTCTGTACTGTACCAACCGCAAATACTAAGTTTGTCGTAGGTTGGGTCACCCGCAGTGGAGTTCATTTTTATTCCTTTTAGTTTTTAGAGTTATTTAGGTTTATTTTTATATGAGTCGTAGGTATAGATTTTAATTTTAAAGTATAGGTAGTATATTTGATAGTGTACGTAGTGACCGTAGGTTATTTTATAATACTGTTAGGTAGGTTTAGTCATTCGTATAGATATTAGTTTTTAGGGATTTTGCTTATTTATTGAGTTTAGATTAGTTATCATCAGAAATAGGTTTATTTAGGTAGGTAGGTATTTAATTTTCTGTTATTGAGTTTTTTTTTTTTAATTAGTTAGGTACTTAGGTGAAGATATCATATAGGTACCCTCATAATCACCAATAATGAGACACAATTGGTTTTCTATTGTAATTAGCCACAAAGGGCCCGCGACATAGACGGCATTCTGGGGAAGCACATACATTTGATCCTGTTAGCACGTTCCCGTGGGTAAATTTCCGACATCCACGCGGGCGAAGCCGCGGGCAGAAGCTAGTAGTTAATATAAGTCTGAAATCGCCAACCCGTCTTGAGCAAGCATGGTGGCGATCAATGGTCACGGCTTCTCTGTATGAAAAGAGGCCTGTGTCTTGCAGTGGGATAATAACAGGCTGGTATTAATATATTATTATTTATTAAAAATAATAATAGGCTGGTATTAATATATTATTATTTATTAAAAATAATAATATGCTGGTATTAATATATTATTATTTATTAAAAATAATAATAGGCTGGTATTAATGTATCATTATTTATTTAAAAAATTGGAATAAATACAACCTTTAATCAAAATTACTATTAATCAAAATCAAAAGTCATTTATTCAAATTAGGCTGAGAATCAGCACTTTTTGAACGTCAAAATTGCTTAACACAGTCCCCCAGACAGCGCTTTCGCTGGGAAGAAGAAGTGGCCAATATGCCTAACAATCTTCACTACGTAAGCAACTGAACCAGCAACTATAAACTAACACATAATTAACGACAATCTCAAGACGTGGGACACTATCAAAGTTTCTAACTAGCACCATACATGTAGGTAAAATTAGTCCAATACGGCACAAGTTTCAGAACACAATACCTAGGTACAAGACTACATCCTATTACGCGCTACCCACGTCAGCAAAAACGCGACCCGATTTAATTTCCTATAAAAATCCGTGTTGGTACGTAACTGGTTAACAAGTCAAGACGGGATATTACGCGTTAGGTAATAGGTTAGGTGGACTAGCCTGGATCTAGTCTATCTAGAATCTAGACTTGCAGGTCATGCGGACTGATTGACCACTTCCACCGGCGCAACGCTGTTATAACCAATCAGATGTGCTAGCTACGTGTGAGGCTATTACATATATGCAGGTTTTTTCATTGAGCTCATATAAATTCCAACATCAGAACCGATATTGATATTTTAATGTAGGTAAGATACCGCCGTACTACAGCGTGACTGAGTTTTTATCAGAGAAAAGAATTGGCTGAATTGCTCTGGGTTGATGGATCTGGGGTTTTGTTAAACTTAAGTGAATAATAATGTAAATGTTTGCATGCCGAAAGGTGAAATATGGCTGAGCTTTAAACCTATTATGTATTACCTACCTATATTTGCAAAATCCATCTATCGTTGTTCATTTGTCTAATTATATTCTATTAAAGTTATATATTTTAGAGTTATTCCGTTCGGATCCCCTGATCAGAAGGCCAATTCTCGTAATTTAAAACGTTCAAAATCTAGTCGCAGTCTCATCTCGGCGACAAACAAATATCAAAAACTTGTCAAAATGTAAGGAAATTAGAAGTATTTTTTGACAGATTGAGACTGAGATCAGACTGTGAACGTTCTTAAAATTACTAGAATTGCCCCTCTGATCCCCTGCTTGTTGTTAATTATGTTTTGATTTCTGTCTGATGCACTATAAACTTATCATTCTGGTCTGATCTCCTTCCTCTTTTTGTTTTATTCCGGTCGGATCCCCTAGTTATCTAAACAGATCTTTGGGACGGTCAGCAACAAAATATACGTACCTACAGAGGCTGGCACAAGGGCGTAGGGGTTGACACAAGGAAAGAGAGGGATATGCCCACCAGTGGGTCAACTGGGGATATGGATAATATTGATGAGGTATAATTAACCAAGACCGAACCTAGAGCTAAAAGGGTGTTGGTGTGGGGTTGTTGTGCCGCAGCCTAGGAGAGGTTTATGTCCAGCAGTGGACTGCGATAGGCTGAGTTGATTCATTAATTGTGACGTAAAAAATGTTTAGTATCGAATAAACGGCTCTAAAACTATAGCAAATAAAAATAACCCTCAATTTACACAAGAAATAAATCTAACAACTCGAAACAGGTAGCTTTTCAGAGTAAAATTTCCAGAAAAACGTAACACTTTCGACTTTCAATTCAAAACCTTACCAGTATTCAATCGATATAATGTTTTCTCTCACGGAAACTCGCTGCGGTTTCAAAGAAGCACGTATAGAAAATGCAATGGCTTGCATAGATATAGAATAAAAGATGTAATAAAGAAAAGTATAGTATGGAATACTAACGTTTTGATAGCGAGCTGCACATACAAAGTACAAATATAAAGTGTTGTACATAAGATCTAAGCAAATAATACTGCAGACATTGACGTAGATATTTACTTTATTCGATGAGTTTTGTCGGATTTGAAAGATAAGATAATGTTTGCTTGGATCAAGTAGTTGTTAAGATCTCTGCAGGAATTGCGTTTGTTGTGTTATTACAGTAATTTATCGTTTAATAGTTTTTGCACTTTGTTGTCATTCTAAGTTATGAATGTATCTCTCTTTAAAATAATCTTAAAATACAATTAAATAAATAATAAATACATTCTCTAATTAAAAACAAAAAAACCTCGTTGTTATGGACATTACAACAAAATAAATAAATAATAATAAAAACTTTATTGCTCAAAAGATTACAGAGATTTTACATTGGCACCAAACTAGGCAAGCTTGTAGGTATAAGTAAGTATCTATGATAATAACATTACCTACCCTAATAATAATTTGAAACACTGTCGTGAGTCTTCGTGTCGCTGGCACGAAGAAGCAGAACATTACCTGCCTGCTTTAAGACTCAATATTTATAATGTGTACTTAGTATTCTACATAAGAATATCGATAACGTCATCATACCTAACATGACCATAATTTACGCAGTAGTTAGGTACATAGTTAATTGATCATGACTGCAAATTCTGCGTAATTCAATTTTGTTTTTCTCACATTTCATTCCTAATGAGCTAAATTAACATAAAGACTAACTCCTAGAGATATGTTATCAGCACTGACGTCACTTTATGCCTGAATCAATAAATTGCCCGATACTACAAAAAAGTGAGGCTTGACTGGCTAAGCCATTAGTCGTTAGTGTTTTTATTCCCCTGGCTTTTGAATAACCTACCGTCTATAAAATCTGTGTAAAATCGTGAACTTCACTCGGATAGTGGCAATTTTTTACAGACTACTTAACTAATTGTATGCCTGTCATTCATAACTGACAAGTGACGTAAAACCCAAACAAGGAGATACTAAACATACCAAATGGAAGTTATGTTCCGTAGAAGTTAATGAAATGCACTAAAAATGTTTTTTTTCAAACTCAAAATACTCGTAACAACACTGTCAACTTGGGCTGGTCTAGCGTAGTACGACGTTTCCATAGAATAAGGCGCCAGCTTATAAGCTAGCGGACCCAGCAGACGTCGTCCTGCCCGGAAAAGCAGCGCCACCTACCGGGTCCAAATACGTTTTCAAACCATCCAGGAACCCATTTAAGTATATACACAAAATTTCATCCAAATGGGTCCAGCCGTTTAGGAGGAATTAGGTGACAAACACACGTACAGAAGAATTATATACATATATTAAAGGTTTTACCACTGACATAGACCAACTAACGCACGTACGCAATAAAGTCAGAGCCAGTACAGTAATATCTCATCAATAAATAATTATATTACATAACAGTAAATCTTCAACCTAGGTAATCTTCCCAAAATAGTGCAAAGTGTGCCACTGAGTCGTATCTTTCGATGACGAATCGCCTAACACCCGAGGTGAGGTAACTCTCTATAATAGTTTTTAATAATACGTAGTTAGAGACTATTATACCTACAAACTATCTGGAACAAATATACGCATTTTGACGATGACATAAGTACCCAAATTCTGAACTGTAAAGAAAATTATTACGTGAAAGAATTTACGTTGTGTGTCATCAGACGTTTGAAATAGTGTCATTTTAATAAATTTCAGAATAATTTTGGGTTTTAGAAGTATTCTGATGTCAGACAATATATTGAGTATAAAACCCAGAACAAAAGCCAGGATTTATTCTAGAAAAAACGTGAAGAACGGAAAATCCATAGAAAAGATTCAAAGATTTCACAAAGTCACGTACAGATGAAATTATGAAATTTTCTTGCTAATTTAACATGAGTGCTGCTGTAATAATGGCAGTAACTCATATATTTAAGTCATTATTTATAATTTGTAGGTGTAATGATGGGTCAAAACATTATTTGAAATATTATTCACGTATTAAAAAGAGTTGTTTACTTACAACGAAATAGTAAAGCAAGTTACTGTAAATTCTTTCAAATCTAATTACTAATTCTCAACAGAAAATTGTAACAGCATGAATAGCGTTACAACTCAAATATATTTAAACATCACATTACACGAAACCGAACGTCATAAGAAAAATACATCCGTGCAAATAGGTCAACACGTTCACTCTTATATTAAACGTGTTTAAATCGGGAATTCACTCTCATTCAAAATACTCGGTTATTTTCAGAGCCACAATCTAGACCAGCTGACGTGTTCAAGTTTAGCTGTCTCAGATCAAATCAATCAATACAGATTATTTGAGAGCACTGCCGGATATTGGTGCTGCAAAAACAGAGCCTGTGAACATTTATGTTGAATGCATCGTCTCTCTTTCTGTCTGTCTGTTTGTTGGTGTGCTTATGAAATCGAGTACCAACTCTTCTTCTCCTTAATTTATTTTCGCAGTTCTTTTATTTGGCTAGATTTTAGTATGTCGTCTACACGAGCCAGTGGCCGTGGCCTAGCTGAAACGTCTGCGACTTACAAGCTGAATGTCTTAGGTTCAAAACCAGACAGATACTTTATTTATTTCATCAGTACTGCTCTCAAAGCGGTGGAGGAAAACATCGTGAAGAAACGGCATGTATTAGAACCAAAAGTTCCAAGACGTGTGACATCCACCAACCCGCACTGGATCCGCGTGACGTATAACGGCCAACTCCCTATCGCAGAGTGAAGGCCTGTTTTTCAGCAGTGGGAATATTATAGACTGTGAATACAGCTAGGACTATAGGTATGTGGTGCTCGCACAACCAGTTGGAAGAGAAACAAATCTAGAGAAAACTAAATCGCTAGAGCGGCATTTCTAGAATGCAATGATAAACATCGTGGGTGAGACAAATATGCGAAATGCAATTGGCAACATAACGGCGATGCAACGACCTTCCAAGTTCCAGAAATATATTCAACCACACTCTGCTTTCTCCAAGATAAAGCGTCATTCCGATATTTGTTTGTGAGAACGAAATAACAAACTGTTCGGGATCATGCATGACATAATCGCCGAATAGATCCGTGCCACTGTGCCAAAACAGCGCGGCCGCTAACTGCGGCGCCGCTTTTTTGGCTCCAAGTCAAAGGGTTATAAGGTGAACGTATCGAGACCCAACGTGTTTTATTGTTACATTTAAAAATACATTTAGACTCGTCTTCTGTACATGCTAACAATTTCTAATTAGGCCGGTATTTACGAGCGAGCGAGGAGCGAGCAAACTGAACTGAAACTCGAACTGTAATAAGGTTAAATTATGTTTGTGCAGTAATGAACATGTGTTTGGTCGTGTATTGTAAAAACAGTTGGGTATGCACCTTGTCTTTCATTACTGCGTATTTTCAGCCTATTGCCAAAGTGTACAATGCAACTGCGTGTGTTTATTAGCGTTTGATCGGCACATCCATTACTGTTGCAAATTACTGGCTTTGGCGCTGAACAGCAGTGTAAAACAACAGACTTTATGGATCTTTGAGTTATTATACATTTGCTTTGATACTTAATTTATCAGTGCGATACACAAATGAGACTTCTACAGTTCTACGCAGCTGCAAATATTACATAGCTTTAAAAAAAAGTATGTCCAGAAAAGTATAAAAAAGTCATGTCGTGTCAAGATTATGTCTGGACTTTAAAAGAAACTGTGATCTCTGAGTTTGTTTCGGCCTTTCTTCTCAGAGTAGTCAGATAGGAACCGCCAATCTCATCTAGTTTTTAAAATATGATTGACGTGAAAATGTTTTTGTACAAATCTACTTACAGAAATTAAATCGTTTAAACATACAAAATCATAAACATACAAAAATAATTTTTGTTATGCCTCTGAAAGATTATCACCTATTTATTTTAGAACCAAGAATTTTCCAGTTTTAGTTCTACCATTATTTTATTGGCAACAAAGGCAAAATAATATTCAGAAGTTGAAGGATGCATGCATCCAAAACAGGGGCAAGCAAGTTAGGTCGCCGCATGACAATTGTGTCATTTTACTTGCTAATAACTCTGACCAGCGCATAATGTATCCTGTTATCTTGTACCTTGCCATGTTTGTGTTGTATCTCGATAAGCTTACCTCTTGAACAATGTACTATTTCAGTCATATTATACTAGAGATAGCCTTGCAGATAATGTTGCTGTCGTAGATATATAAATGTTTTATTTTTATATTATTGGGTGGTAGGAGCCGGCCCAGCTGATGGCAAGTGTCATCTTCGCTTGTAAACAGGTTGGCAGGGATATCGATGAGCAAACTGTAACCATGAACTCAGCACATGATTCTAGGACCCTAACTGTATGCGTAGCGCAGATGTTTCATAGAAAAGTGCGAAACACACGTGGTCAAAATGTATGGAACAGCTGGCAAATTTTTGTTCGTTCAGAATCATGTACTGTATCCATGGTAACAGGGTGTGCGTCGATGTCCTGTATATTATGTAGGTTACCATTTTAGAGACCAAACTGAAATGTCTCATGTATAGTCAGCGTCAAAAATATCGGGACGAACAGACTGTTCAAAATGATCTCAACAACTAAGAAAACTAAACTTTGTCTCAATTGGATAAAGTTCTTGTCAGAATGACATTTGTCGTGTACTGTCTTCATTCTGAAACATTCCTTGTGTCATTGAGTTAATATTTCATTTTCATAGTTGCTTAGATCATTTTGAACAGTCTGTTCGTCCCGATATTATTGACGCTGACTGTACCTATTTTTAAATTCACCGACTTACATCATCCACCTTTACATCTTCGTTTCGTGTTAGCCAGTAGGTAACTGGGTTGTGGAGGTCAGATAGGCAGTCGCTCCATGTAAAATACTGGTACTCAGCTGCATCCGGTTAGACTGGAAGCCGACCAGAACGTAGTTGGGAAAACGATAGGCAGATGACGACGACTCATATACCTTACAAATGAGACACATCAAAACAACGATATTTTATTGTGGTGAAATTAGTAGGTATTATGGTAGTACCTACGTATATTTACCTGACGAAGCTTGCCTAAAGAACTCGTAGAGTCTATGCAGTATATGCGGACAGTTTGAGAGGCATATAATTATGTCCAACAGTGGACTAGGCTAATGATGATGAGGCAAAGAAATAGTCAAAAGAGAAAACAAATTCGATATTGTTGATGTGGTATGATGATGTGCTGTGAAATTGAAATGCGGAACAAGCTCTGAGATTTATAACAGATAAGATTATAGCAGTAGTATGTTATATAAGGTCACCCGTTGCGTCAAAGATATGTGTGGTAATGATTAGTGATATCTTTAAAATTGATGTTTTTTTCGATAACATTTAAATGTAGGTAATCGTCAATACCTATATCTGCATAATCTAAAGTTTTAGCTCCTCAAGTTTTGAGTTGAACTACACGATTACTGACAAATGCTTGCACTGACTGGTCCACTCAAATCTGTGTAGTACTTTCCTCAAAATGCCATTTCAGACGTCAATCTATTTAGATTCTCATGATCATGTTGGTCTTCACATGATCTGACCAAGATTATGTTTGGCTAGACTTTAAAAGAGACTGTGACCACTGAGTTTGTTCGGCCTTCTTCTCAGAGTAATTAGATAGAAAACGCCGACCTCATCTAGCAAATTTTTTTTTTAATAATATGATGATATTTACAGAATAAACAAATTCATTTAATTTAAAAAGATGCTATCTCAGCTTTAAGATTTTTTGGTCAATGGAGAAGTTGTTTAACAAATTGAGACAGCGTCAATTTGCCGCGTAATAGCCATTTCATACAACTGTCAAAGAATAGCAGTTGTAATTTGAATATACGGACAATTTAAGTTGGTAGCCAATTTGCTAAGCAAATAACAAATAACTTCCCTGAATGAGTACCTACCTTTTTGCCGTATTCGAGAGTGTAGGTGTTAGCTTCACACTTTTTGCATTTCAAAACGAAATAACTCAATGTTTAGGTCGTGTGTTGTTTCAAAGGTTTCAGGTTACGCAAAAACAATGGGATTTTTTGTTGAAAACAACGAGCCATTTTGTACAAAAGGTCTGTACTCACGTTTCGGTGACGGGGTCGGTGCTGTTGGCGTGTTCGGTGACTTCACAGCCTGGTTCGGGACCAACTCGTGCGCCTTCGTCTCCGCTACAAACAAAAACATCACATTACTAATGATTTTCTTTTTATAACACTTTCAGTTATAATGATATTTTGAAATTCACTACCAAAAACGAGTTTCCTTATACCTTAACAAAGACTGAATCACACGGGACTATAAATATAACTGGCGAAATGTGGTTGTACTAAAGGTACCTACTTACTCCTCTGCCTGACTCTGTAGGAAAATACAGGCGTGCTGTTTATGTAGGTATGTAATGAAACAACGTAAGCATAATTTTCCCGTAGTTTTAAAAAGCATCATGAAAGTCGGAGCAGAAATCAAAGAGAATCCTTGAATAATCCCAAATACAGGACAACCTTGAAAGAACAATAAACCTAAGCTAAAATATAGTCTGCGATTATATCCGAACAAACACATCAAAAGAGTTTAGTCATGTTTATTTAAACAGAAAAGCATCAGTGGGCAAACTCGTAATCGCACAAAGTGTTCGAATAAACGTTGTCACAAAGGACAGCACTATAAAATAAGACGGAGAAGGAAAAATAAAAGCAAATATGAGGATTGAGGAGACGTCTTTGGGAACGATAAATTATTCGAAAGCAGAAGAAGGTTGTCCTCACTTTGTTTATATTTGTCTGACAGCCCTAAGTCTTGTCTCAATATTACCGCGTTCTATTTGGGTAAGAAAGGTTTTTACCGAAAATTCGTATTAGCATTTAAATATGCAAAGGTAGGTGAACCAAGGTTACCGACATAACCCGAAGAATCGCAAAACGTGGCAGTGGGCAGGGCACATTGCTCGCAAAACAGATGGCCGTTGGGTCTAAAGGTTTTGGAGAGGCGACCGCGTACCGGGAGACGTAGTGTTGGAAAGCTTCCCACAAGGTGGACCGATGACCAGGTGAAGGTTGCAAAAATATGCTGGATGCGAGAAGAACTGGTTGCAGTGGCGGTGCTTGTGGGAGGCCTATGTTCAGCAGTGGAAGTTTTTGGGCTGAAATATCGACGATGGTGATGATGCAAAGGGTGAATAATATTTCCTGATGACTGCATGTTCCAAGAAATCGGGTTAGAACTATTGTTTCAAAAGACATGAGAAATATTTCTTTGTGAATAAATGGACAAATATAAACCAACTAGACAAAGGGAAATGCATTGTTTGACGTGTCATTTATATGAAAAACTAGCTTCTGCCCCCGGCTTCGCCCGCGTGGATGTCGGAAATTATCCCACGGGAACGTGCTAACAGGATAAAAAGTATGTGCTTCCCCAGGATGCAATCTATATACATGCCAAATCAGAAGTTCAGTGGTTTAGGCGTGAAAATGTAACATACACAAGTTCAAATCCTCCCCTTAAAAACCGAATTACCCGTTTTTGTCCCGTCCGTTAGTGGTAAATTTTCGACAACTTAACATATTTATTATTCATTATTTTCTGTCAAAAGTATCAAGTTTTTGGGCTGAAATAACGATCATGGTGATGATGCAAAGGGTGAATAATATTTCCTGATGACTGTTCCAAGAAATCGGGTTAGAACTATTGTTTCAAAAGACATGAGAAATATTTCTTTGTGAATAAATGGACAAATATAAACCAACTAGACACAAAGGGAAATGCATTGTGTGACGTGTCATTTATATGAAAAATTAAAAGTCACTTCAGTATTCATGGAAGCGAGGAACAACTGTATCCAAACCGTAAAAGAGAGAGATTGATTGTTTTCAATTAATATGTGCCCTTTGCATTGTTTTATTAATCAAACTTGCGTCTCGGCCCTGCTTCGCACATTTTTTAAGATTGTCATGGAGATTTCTTTATTGTATGTATGAACACATACAACCTTTTGGAATACATTTTCTAAATGATTGTGAAAACCGTATCAATAGCCGTTGCGACGTTTAGAAAAACCAAGTAGTTACACAGACAGACATGAAAAGCGATTTTAATCTAAACCAATATTATATAGACAGAAGATTTGATTTTATACATGTTGCTCTCTCGAGACATGCGGATGAAACCATGCACCTAGTTTATAATGTCTAGATGCCACCTTACTTGTTAATCAAACATTCACCCTTAAAGCCATGGAGATAAATAACAAAACAAAACAGCAAATTAATCACAGCACACCACCCAAAATTCATACAAATCCCGCCTCTAAATACATAATGTATGTAAACGAATCATATAATGAATTGCACAGGCGAGTCGTTAACGTAAATAGCCACCCACATATCCCGAGAAACAGCAGTCCACTTACCATAATATCGAATCAAGTAAAACGTTACGATTAGGAAATGTCATTCGAACAATGAAACTGTAGCTACCGAAGATTTTACTGACGTAGATACTGTATCGGTTTCAGATACATCTACTTTAATGAGCACAGCTGGATTAATTTTCGCTACGGTTCCGATAATTCTAAAATTAGGCACGGTACACTGTTATTTATAAGGGGTGTTGTTGTAATGAAACCACAGCACTTCCCGGCAGTGCGTTGCGATTAGCTGACCACTAACTACAGAGTTTAAACTAAATGCGATGCGAGTCGTCTCTGTTTAGAATCTGAACCAGGAAGTGCATGTGATCGGGGCATTTGGCACCGAGCTGTGTCCCAACAACCTATTGAAGCGATACTTTAAATAAATCACTTATTTCGATCACAGGTGTGTCCTATTAGAACCTAAAACCTGAAATGCTAAATCAGTTTTCTTTGAAATTCTAATTTTGTTTATTTTATTAATTACGTCGTTTACAGGGCGTAAACGATCAGAGAAGGAGGAGTAGATAAGATAGGCAGTCGCTCCATGTAAAATATGTACTGGTATCTAGCATCCGGTTAGATTGAAAGCTGACCCCAACATTCATGTTATTTTTATTATTATTCGAATGTTATAACTAACCTTATATTAAGATCAAACTAACATAAAACTTTGATAAAATAATTGAAATAATTAATTTTGTAATTTAAGCCGTTCACTGTACATGCGGTGTTGGCCTTTAAGTGATTGTTACACTTGTTAATGTATTTTTGTCAATTGTAATGTATTCTTTTATGTGTAAACAATTGTTGGCTAACCTAATAAATAAATAAATAGTTGGGAAAAAGCTAGGCAGATGATGATGATGATGATTGCTTACAGGGCGTATCAGAAAGGTGTTGTCAAAATTAAGGGTGTGGTACAGTCGTACAGACCATCAAACTGAATAACTTCCTCCATGGTACCAACATCGAAATCACGAAAAAATAATCAGACGTCCCATAAAGGGTCGTGTTTTGTATGGGTTGACTGATTACATAATGACCTACATATTATTATGAATTGAAGTCGCTTTTTGTGTCCGTCAGTGTGACCGTGTTATTTTTCTAAACTACGCAACAAAGATGCGGTTTCATTACATTTAGAGAATTTATTCTGGAAGGTTTATATGTGAGTATATAATAGATTAATATTAAACTTACACATTCTATAATACAGAAATCTCAAAGTGTTGTCCAGTCGTAAAACCGTGCAGGCTTTGCACGGGTCGCTAGTAAATAGTAGTCGTTAGGTAGTCAGAAGACCGAAAGTCTGATAACCAGTCTTGCTAAGAGGCATCATGTTACCCCAAGTCATACAGGCAGTCCCTCCATGTAAAATACAGCTGCATCCGCATAGGCTGGAAGCCGACCCCAACATAGGAAAAGGCAAGGCAGATTTATATAAATAATAAAAATATAATAATGAGAATCTTTTAATAGACGTTTCGTGAATAGCAAGTTGATAGAAGCCTATAAAATAAGAATTCCTTTTTTGCTGAAGGAAAGCTTATATTTCCGTTGCCGCTGTTGGCTGTCAGCTTTAATTTCTTTGGATGAATTAATGAAACACATTTTCAGTAATTGAATTGTGAGACCTTGCAAATATGATGAATACTAAGTAGTTATAATACATCGTCTATATTTTACTTGAAACCATCTTTTACATAAGTACTAACAAAAAAAATTGTACCTACTTGGGATTACTTCGACGCCTGAATACCCTTTTATAAATGATAATTTTCTGTAAGTAGGTAGACGTGTAAGTGTTTATATAACACTTACACGTCATCATATTTTTTTTAAACTAGATGAGTTCAGTGTTCCTATCTGACTACTCTGAGAAGAAAGGTGGTTTTTGTTTTTGTATATAGGTATGTACAGTAAATAGTTAGTTACTTATTCATTTAATTTAGTACCTGCCGATCGATTCTGTAAAAATGTCGCCGTGAAAAGTTAGGTGAAGTGAGCTTGGAGTGTGCTGTCAATAGTGTCAATCCCTAGCATTACTTGGAATTATAGGTCACCCTACGCTCACTTCACCTAAGTTTTCACGGTGATGTGGTTACAGAATCGCACCGTGGTGTAAATAGTTAGTTGTACCTATACTAATTTACTATAGCAGGTAAATGAATTATTTTTACGTGACTACGGCAAAGCCGAAAGGGTTATAATTTTATTATTTACATATTTTATTGATTTGACCTCTAAACGAATTAAAAATAAAATAGGAACAATCATGCTGTGGTATTTTTACACTTCATCGTATCCATTAGTAACTTAAAAATAACTAAAAATAAAATCAATACATTAGTCTACTTTTATAAACAACCATTTTTCTTTGAAACGACGAGGACTATTAGATCAGGACTTTAATAGGTAGGCGTTGAATGCCACAACACACTTAATCCTTCTTAAAATAAAACCTTATTTAAACGGATATTTAAGAAGCCGAAGAAATTTTCCTTAAAACTCCATCATTTGAGGAGGTTTGAATGGTGCTTCACCAATGAGCTTAAGATAAAAGACGGGATCGATTTTGATGTAACAGGTTCATTCTGGGAATCAATCGACCTTTACGAACTGTTGAAACAAATAAAAAGTAAATAATAAAAAAATTGGGCCAATTTTAGAACATTTCCTTTAATGGAAACATGAAAGGAATGATACTTTGTGTAATGTTATTCAGATATGAAACGACATCGAAGAGATTATTGTTCAGACGCCAGCAGGTCAAGCTACCCGAAATTGTCAAATTTTCCCAATACACCTTGAACCTTAATGCTTAGGCGATAAAGTTGAAAACATATTAAAGAAATTTGACAGATTGTAGTAGCTTGATGTGCTGGCGTGTGTACATTTTCGTGGAGCAACCATTACAATTAATCCATAAACATTGGGATGAATCCATAAGCAGTGATGGCCCAGTGCTTCAAATCCTGAAAGACGCTTTACTGCGTGTAAATTATTACATCACCACTGCTCTTAAAACGGTAAAAGAAAACATTGTGAGGAATCCGGCATGTCCTAGAACCATAAATTTGAAGTCATGTGGCATCTACCAACCCGCACCCTAATTGCGTAACACACGATCAATCGGAATCAGAATCATTTTGAAGCAAATTGCTAATCCATTGCTTCATAATTACGAAAAATTTGTCTGCTCAACACGTAAATAACGCTATGACTGTTGTTGAACTGTCAAAATGAAACCGAATCCGATTGATTGTGTGTTACGCAATTAGGGTGCCGTATTAGGCCCGCGTGGTGGATTTTGGCCCACTACGTCTCACAGAGAGGAGGCTTGTGTTCCAGCAGTGGAAATATGATAGGCTGCACCCTAATTGCGTAATACACAATCAATCGGAATCAGAATCATTTTGAAGCAAATTGCTAATCCATTGCTTCATAAGTTCGAAAAATTGTCTGCTCAACACGTAAATAACGCAATGAATATTGTTGAACTGTCAAAATGAAACCGATTCCAATTGATCGTGTGTTACGCAATTAGGGTGCTGATTATGTTTATTCATAAACATTGGGATTATAAGATGGGACTTTACGGTTAATTTATTTATTTACTCTTTTCGCACAAAAAGGTACAAAGGCAGGCGGCGGATAATTTCTCTTAGCACCTTATTATATTTACGACTACGTATTGCCAAATGAATGAAAATAAAAGTTAATGTGTTTGAAAATTGCTTTACATTTCCGCTCCTTGAACTTTCGCCTCTTGCATACAACTACGGGAAAAAGAAAGGCTGTCAATAATGACAAGCGGAGTTTTAGGGCACGTCTACCTACATGGCAAAAAAAAAAAAAAAACTACATTCTTATCTCTCAAAATACAGTGCTATGTGGTGAATCCTGGGTGATACTATATAATCCACAAATAGAATTCCATACCTTTATTCCAAGAAATCATCTTAGAACGATTGCTATTGAGGAAGATTTAATTAAATAAATCCCAACTCACTCAGTTATTGTTTGTTACCATTAAATATTAAACGAATCCCTTCAGTTGATTTTAAAATCAAGATCGACTTGGGTCCACTTATAGACTGAAGATTTTTAAATTCAGTGACGTCTTAGTTAAAGAAACATTATTAATTCAGATCCTTAGCTCTGTTTTTATACCCAATCAAAGAGATCTCATTAAAATCTCGTCAGCGAATACTTAACTAGGCATGTTGAAAGTGGCCCAATTAGTGCTAAAAATATAAAGTAGGTACCAGTTACTCAACAGCCAATTTAATTCTGTATATTTGTGTACAGCTATTCATTTTATCTCATCGCGGTTATGAAACTGATGTGCCTAGTTACACCTATTTCATAAACTACACTTTAGCTCCCCACAGCTGCCATTACGCACGTAACCGCAGGAGCTTTTAATTAAAACAACAAATTATAAATAAGACTTACACACACAAAACTCCTATCACATGTATTTGTACGTCACTTGCAACAACATACGCGAAAAAGAATCACAACACTAGAGAGATGGACGTTAGACTGTAGAACACGACGAGTCTTGCATCCAAATTAACGCGGGTCTAAATAGACCTAATCTGACGGCGGTCTACTAGACCACGCTGGCCTACGGAGGCCAGAGGGCAACTGTGACAGGGCGCGCACTCACAATGGACACTTTCTGTATGTAAATCACAATAAAATACCAGCTTTGTGCTCTGATTGCGACACGCTAAACTAAACACCGAACGTCATCTACGGTACAGTTGCTTTTTATAAGCGAATATTGACTCTATTTGGTGCATGATACAGTCACACGTTCGTATTGGTGACAGGAATATGGGGGAATCAAAAATTGAATGACAGTGAGGTTGAGGGCATTGAGAATGAAGCATTGGACATTGTACAAACGTATCACAACAACAGTGACGATACTCGACAAATTGCAACAGGTCACTGTTGCTAAAGCAAAGAAGAGTGTTAGGTTAAGCTTGCTATTCAAGCATAGAAAAATGGAAAAAAGGATACCAATATAGATTTAAATATAGAAAAAGAGAAAGTACTTTTATTTAGCGCAGACTAAAAGGCACACAACCCAACATAATTATTACGAGTATACTATAAGTAAAAAAAAGAAAACAAATAAAATGTGTAAAGTGCGTAGTGAGAAATTAGCAGGAAAGTGTGCCTCACAGCTGCTCCAAATAGGCCCAGTTCAGCAAAAATGCCAGTTTAGTGCCTGACGCTGATTTTCAACTGATGAAAATACAGTTGCTATAAAGCCAAATAGAGTATTGCAGCCCATAGCTAAATATAGCATAGGAAAACAAGAACTAAACACAGCTATATCACCCATTTCCAATATCAATGAACAATAGGTACACGAGGGAGATATAGATCAGGTTCTGCGCATAAACGGAACTTACAGAATGTAACCGATACTTAACAAAGCGATAGCATCGGATTCAAGACTATAGGAGCTACACCAACGCCTAACTAAAGAGCCCTTTTGTAATTTATAGGATACGACACGGTAACTGTGCTGTACGATAACATAACATTACAGGAACTAACACCAGCCGATATACTCTGTAAAAGTTTAATCGTGAAAACTGAGGCGAATAGTGTCAATCTCTAGCATCGGGTGGAATGACAGCTCACATCACCTGATTCTTATACCAACTGCTGCAGTGCGATTCAGCAGTGCGATTCTGTAACCATCTCACCGTGAAAACTTAGGTGAAGTGAGCGTGGAGTGAGCTGTCATTCCAAATAATGCTAGGGATTGACACTACTGACAATTCACATCAAGCTCACTTCACTTGAGTTTTCACGGTGAGATTTTTGCAGAATCGATCGGCAGGTCGTGATAAGCTTGAATGTGACAATGACACCACTGAATTTGGATAAAAATTGGGTGTAAAGTCGTTATTCGCGACGAATACGATTCGCTTGAAAATGAAAAGCGTATTCATGCAATTTCATTGAGTTATATTGCTTATTGGCTCCTATTCTGTGGTTCCTAGCAGGAAGAAATATCCTTATGGGTGCCATGAAAGCGAACTGTTATGAGGAGATTCAGCAGCATCCTATTATCAACCGTCGACAAGTACGACAACATTGTGATTACCAATTCCATCTAGTTACCAAGCATGGCCATTGGAACGATCACGTTTAGCAATGAACACTTCCAGGCTGTAAGCATAATTACAATGGTCAACCATCACCGTATCGTTATCGTCTCGTATCACATAAAGACTATTTTCCACAAACCGTGCGTGTTCGCAGTGATTGACATACAATATATTGTCCGATCGCAAGGTGTGGTGGATTGTCAACCTAATTGTGCGAGACCAAAGTTTAGTTAGGACCATCCATCACTTTGATACATGTCTGGCCTATTCAACGCCAACCAAAAACTGGGACACGGAAATGCGAAATAATTTGTCATTGTATACTTGTTTATTAATTGTTTGTGGTCCGTGGTCGTCTACGATTATGTCAGTATGATTAATATAAACAGAGGCCTAAAGTTCATTAACTTTTATAAAGAATCAAGATGATTTTTTGTTGCCTTATTTTAACAAAGGGAGGCAGATGGTCACTCATTAACAGTTTTGTGCAATATTTGATCATATCCCTGAAGTTACTTTATAGTAAACCAGCTGTTGTTTTCTTTTTAACACAAAAAAGTAAAGTATGTCCTTCTTCCCAGATCCCAGGACAAATTTCGTAGCGATTGGTTCAGTATGGTTAAGGCGTGTAAAGGTAAAAAAGACCGACTAAGTAGGTATTATGGAATTATAATAATAAGAGTTTGGATTGTAGAATAGAAATCAAAATAACAGCAATTTAATAGCGTTTAGCAGATAGCATAGAATTTTTTTTTCCTTTAGATATACAAAACATATTTCCATCCGAAAAATGACTTCACTAGTAAGTATACCCGCGGGCACAGCTTATGCGCAACACTACACAATTTAAGTAATGTACAACAAACAAATAAATCGTATTATTATCCTCAATGAAATCAAGTACCTCATCGGTTTTCGTTTGCCCCTAATAAAATACCCGGAACGTGCTAATAAAATCATACTTCGATCACTAATCCGTGGTGGTTATGGCAACACTCCCTTGAGGGCGTTCGTTATGACTTTTAAGGGTAGTGTGGGCTGTGGGAGCTATTCGATAAATATTTATTGGACGGATAGCTGGATGTTGAGATGTCGATTTAAAAGTATTAATACTCTATTCTTAGTCCAAAAAAAACATCGAAATCACCCGAAAGCAGTTTCAAGAGCAAAGATAATCTTTTACTCATTTATATAAAAAATGCAGTTAGCATTGTTCTTCCTCAAATTTTGCTAAAGTGACATTATGCGAAAGTGACCAAATTTTTCACGATGACATTTTGCGAAAGTGACTTTCTGCGTCAAGACCATATCGACCTCATAGTAGATAATTTTTCTTCCTTAATTGTCATAGATTCGGTTTTTGCCCTTTTCATCACAAAAATTCATCCCGTGTTTAAGTATTAAAAAGCCGCTTTATCATCATTTTATTAACTTTCGTATATTTTCGTTATAAATATGTGCCGGAAAGCATACTCGACACAGGTGTAATGTCAATACTTTATAAACCTCGGTAAAAATAAAATACTACGACGAACGGTGTTTTTCAGCAAAACCTTTTAAAAAACTCTTTTAATTATTAGATTATTGGATCCATCGACCATAGCAAGCATTAGCTAGATAGGTATCATCATCTGCCTAGCCTTTTTCCGACTATGTTGGGGTCGGCTTCCAGTCTAACCGGATGCAGTTGAATACCAGTTTTTTACATGGAGCGACTGCCTATCATTCTGACCTCCACAACCCGTTACGATATAATACGATACGGGTATAATACGATACCCCTTTGAAAGACTTGTTGTAAACCTTTCGGGCTTCTGACGACCCGTAACGACTGTCCACGAATGGCAGCCAGGAACAACGGCTTAACGTGCTTTTCTCGATATGTAAAGATAATGACCCATCAACAGACCAACCGAATGCCGTATGTACGGCAGTTATTATTTAAGCACGACTGCAGGAGTATAAATAGATATACTAGAACCGATTCTAAATGTATCTACATTTTTATAAGAATACACGAGCCACGAGCTAGGTATACTTACCTACAGTATGTAAATTACCTATATATTTTTGGTTAATTAATTAATTTACTGTACTTTTCTTTCATTAAATATTTATACGTTTTTCTTTGTACAGACGCCAGCAGGTCAAGCTACCCGAAACTGTCAAATTTTCCCAATCAACATTGAACCTTAATGTTTCAGCGATAAAGTTGAAAATCTATTAAAGAAATTTGACAGATTGTAGTAGCTCGATGTGCTGGCGTCTGTACTTAATGTTCTACGACGATATGCAAATAGTTAATTAAGTAAATCGACGTACCTAATCAATTAATTAGGACAAATTAAGAAAAACGCGTTGTGTCCCTGTTTTAATAAAAACACGTATAGGTGACTTTGTATACAACGCGTTATTTGGTCCACTTTCTATTTTAATTAAACTGTCTTCTTTATATTCACAACGGTTCTTTTTTATAGCTATTGCGCCAGTTGTTACTGGTAGGTAACACTTAGTAGGATAAAAAAGAAAAACATTTTCACAATATTGCTTAAAACTACAACTGCCTATTATTTAAACGTGTCTATACATACATACACGTTTAATTATGGCAGTTGTAGTTAATTTTTTTTTCTTTAGCATATTTTTTGTCCCACTGCTGGGAAATGCCTCCCCTTTTTTCTTCCAAACCTCTGTCTTGAGCGATCTCTGCCCATGTCTGACAAATTAGAACCTTATAATATTTACTAAACATGCGTACGAGAAACAACCCGAGAAACCCTGCTATTTTAAAAGCATATTTAAAATAATCATCATCATTAATGATGAATGATAATACTCCCACTAATAATCATCTGACTTGTTAAAATAATAAAACATTTTTCTTTTTTTATTTTTTTTTTTTTTATTTTTCATCATGTTGCGAATCTTTTTCGAAATATCATGTCAATTTATTATTTTATTACTTAAGCCTACCCAGACTTAACATCTGAGCGGATTTACCACAAGTCAGAAGGCCAATTTCTCGTAATTTAAAACGTTCAAAATCTAATCGCAGTCTCATCTCGGTGACAAACAAATCGACATTCGACTCATCATTCGATTTAGTTTTCGATATTTACGAATGAAAATACCTCCAATTATTGGAGGTATTTTTGACAGATTGAAATCAGACTGTGACCGTTCTTAAAATTAAGAGAATTGTCCCTCTGGTATCCCTATCAGTCATAGGCACAGTATAGGTATCTTAACTTGGCATTCTGAATATTATTACATTTTCTTTCAGCAGCCAATAAGCTAGGAAGACCTAGCCTTTAGGTACTCTTGCGCAACTTGTATAATTTTTCGGCCAGTAAGAGACACGGCACGAAGTAGGACGATGACCAGTAGATACATATTATGATGTCCCACGATTCAGTTTTATTTAGAGTACCTAACTAAACAAACGTCAAGACAACAAAGACTTGATACACCCTATTTATTTCCAACTCTAATAAAGTAAAAGTATCCCATCCATGTATAGTTTGCGAAGCTTCCAATGACTTACAAATCATTTAACAAAGCCAACTGTGGGGCAATAAAATAGAGCATATTATTACAGATTGTAAACATTCAATATTCTAGTCCCAATTACATCACGGCAATTCAAACGGCGCAGCGTGGGAAGGCGCGTCCGCAATGTCCTTTCGATAGCTTTCATCCAGTTTACAACACCAACGTAACATGACCTATGCAAAACAACCACACCAATCGATCTATTGGCTTTAAACAGGTCTATTTAAACTGGTCAGCTTTATTTGCGCGGGAAAAATCTTCAATAGCGTAGTTATGCAAGCGATGTAAATAAATGTACGGTATCATTGGACCGTGTCGAGTCCACAGTTTGGCCAATCAAAAGGGCGGAACTATGGGTATCAAAGTAACGCAATGCGTGGGCGCACCCTTATGTTAGGATGAACGAAAACGTATTGTACTCCATCCGGTGGTTACATAAAGTTTACGGGTATTATGTTTTTCGTAACTAATATAGTTGTATTTCAACTGATGAAATGGTGTGTTGTGAATAGGCAATGGGCTAGAAACCTGTCACAGCGCACACCGGAGAGAATTTAAAACTCAATTCGTTACTGTTTGTGCTTAGTTTCAGCGCTGGAATCGCTCGTACTCAGCGGAAAAGTAATAAATCTATAACTCTATACAATAATAAAAGTTAAATGCTGTTCATTGCTAAGTGCATCACTTGAAACCGGCCAGGCAGATTTGGCATTTTTTTGTTTTAAAATGTTTGTAATAGTCCAAATCAGGTTTTATGGAAATAAAAATTTGAAAAGTTTCCCGGAAAATCATCAAATTCGAGTAAAACTAAACGTCATTTTTGTATGAATTACTGAAACTTGGACAGGACAACGGCTCTTGGGTCAGCTTGCTTAATAGCTAATAATAATAATCTATTTCAGTTGCTATACATATCTCTCTGTATCTTTGCCTATGTATATGAAACCCGGAACAAAAATATCTAGTCTCATTCAAGAATTTCAAGATCATTTATCAGAAATGACTTCACAACAATAAATAGAAGAACAATCTTTTCCCCTTATCATTATAACCTTGACCTACCGCGATAAGAGACTTACAATATTATTTCCTAGGAATAGTTGAGATAAGATAGCATTCGCCATCTTTGAAAATGGTGACACGAAGTATAAGTAAGAATGGAGTGATAATGTCATCATCTACCTAGCCTTTTCCCAACTATGTTGGGGTCGGCTTCCAGTCTAACCGGATACAGCTGAATTCCAGTATTTTACATGGAGCGACTGCCTATCTGACCTACACAACCCAGTTACTGGGTAATACTATACTCCTTGGTAAGACTAGTTCTCAGACTTTCGGGCTTCTGGCGACCCGGAACGAATGTCAAACAATGACAGCCGGGACCAACGGCTTAACGTGCTTTCCGAGGCACGGAGGGGTCTTGATATATAAAGATGGTCACCCATCCAAGGACCAACCGCAGCAAGCGTAGCTTAATCTGATCAATCGACCCATGCACCTGTTATTACATAGCCACAAGCCCCTTAATGCAGTGATAATGTGAATATACATATGCGTATGCGGGAGTACCTACCTTCCGTCAATAGGAAATAAAATAAGCCATCATGGCGCGACACGACAATCATAACTACCGATTTAATTATTCTCGGTGACTACGATTTAAGTTTTGTGATAAGGAAGCTTCAAGTTGAATGCACGGGAAAATGTTCTTTCCCCATTATACATGTGGTATAAAGTGGAATAGAAAACGCAATTTGCGAGATGCTAACGTCGGAGAATGTTGCATAACAATTGTTGTCTAACCTTCTTTTAAAGTTATAAATTGTTAGTGATGACAACTTCATGTAACGCTTTCAGAGTTCAACGCATCCAGTAAGAGCGCCTTTTCTTTTGTTTTTTTTTTAACAAAAAATAAAAGCCAAACCAATAAGCACTTCCTCCATTTAGAGCCACTACCAGCTTCCTTGAAAGGCAGAACCAAACTGATGGTTGGAATGTTATACGATGTTATACAACGAGTTGAACCCTGTCCAGTGATGTTGTTATTTGTAGCAAAATGTTACACACTGTTTTAAAATGTTATCATGCTACCTACACAATGTTTTATAACGTTATATGATTTATTTTAAGAAAATAAACTTGTTACCTGTGGTGGTGTATTAAAAAGATACGCAGTGCGATTCTGTAACCAACTCACTGTGAAAACTTCTTAGGTGAAGTGAGCGTGGAGTGAGCCGTCATTCCAACTAATGCTAGGGATTGACACTATTGAAAGCTCACTCTAAGCTCACTTCACCTAACTTTTCACGGTGAGATTCTTACAGAATCGATCGGCAGGAGACTTACAATGAAAAAACAAAAATTAAATGGTCTACTTGGTATTTGGCCCAATCTTCTTCTTCTTCGCAGCACTCTTGTCAGAGCGGTCAAGGTCCTCATGTAGTTTCCTGTCTAGGGGCTGATGTGTTTCGCCTCACGATTTTATATTTGGCCCAATAGAGTAATATGAATACTCCATGTTTGTTTATTCTATGCCACCACCAACACAACACAAATAGGTGTTACCATACCATACCATACCAATACATGGTATTTACAGTTCATATATGAGCCACATGATGCCATGCCACGCGATGTAAACAGAGAAATTTGTTTAGCATTATATGGGCCACTGAAACAAACTTCCTGCATAACGTTTAATAAGGACTGAACAGGAATGTTATGTTCTGTGAAGTACATTACATCAACTACATAGGAATATGGAATTATGGAACTTGTAGATGATGTGTATAAAGTTTTTAAAGAAACAAGTTTTTAATTGCGTCGCCGGATGAATTGTAGGTATGTCCATGGGTTTAGGCTGTGATTTGTTTGTCAGTCTGTTTTATTGAGATTTTCATACAAAAATACCATAAAAATTTACGACTTTTCCGGTAGATTTTCCAAAAAAATTATTTATTACAATCCTCGTTCTGACACTAGGAAGACAACAAAAAAAAAATCTGCCAATTCGATCGATTCGTTCTCAAGTGATGATCTTGCATTGATTGGCGATTGATTTTCATTTATATAGAAATCTCTTCTTCGATATTTTACATATATTGTTTGAGCCCAGTAGGTGGCCACGTTAATTGCAGCATCAGTGGCATTCATTAAGTATCCAAGGTGCAGGTGAGATGAGGTGATGAGGTGGTGTATAGATTTGTTATGGTGTAGAATTAGCTTTATTGTAACGTGTAGGACGTTATAATAAAGGTAATTCTATATATCTATCTATGCACCCCGTTATTTTGTGATCAGATAACAAAGTTCAGAATGTTCCTGTAGATAGCCTAGGTTTCTGGCCTAGAGATAGTCCAGAATCTTGTGTTTGAAATTTAAAATTAAGAATGCACCAAGATGCAGAACCCGTGCAGAGAGCATTAATGTTAAAATTGATGATGACGACTAATTTCCGTAAAATGGCTGCCATACATGTCATTGCAAAATAGACTGAAGACTAACAATAATTGTTTGGCATAGCTACAAAAGTAACTATGCGTTGCCTATTTCGGGAATACGCACATACTTACGGGCACAGCCGTAACGGGTCAAATGGCCTGGGAATGGCCGGGTCTGGCCGGGAATGTCCGAAGCGAACCATGTGCATTTCTGTGCAACATAGTGAGAGTGCGTTGACCCAATACAAATAAATAGCGGCCCGTATTACCAATGCGTGTTTCCGATCATTCACGGAAACATTACATTGTATATCCTTGGCCATATTAATAAAGTGATTGGAGTCACAGCTGGGAATAGTAGTAGTGTAATTGTTATAAAAGAGTTTTAGTTTTTTGTCCAATATTCAATTGTATGTTTTATAGATGCTGTGATGTTTTATACATATAATCGTTAACTATGGTTAAAGATTTTGAATTTAATAAGTAGGTATTCGGAATGTAAGAAACCTCAATAATCCTAGAGACATAGGGGCAAGCTAAGAAGAAACAATACATTTGACGACACGGTTGGCGCAGTGGTTAAGCGATTGACTGCTGCGCTGCGTGTCGCGGGTTCGATTCCCGCACGGAACAAATATTTGTATGGCCTATGAGTAGTTGTTTCGGGTCTGGCTGTTTGTGTATGTGAGTTTAAATGTTTGTAAACGCACCCACGATACAGGAGATATTCCTAGTGTGGGGAAACGTTTAAAAAAAAAACTGCCTAGTAGTTACTTTTTCAGATTAATAGGTATAGTATTTATTTATTTAATTATTATGTATGATAATATAGTCAAGTACAAAATACTCAATTATTGTCTGCACGTAACTCGAAGACAATGCTTAATATCTTCAAGCCCAGAGAGGTCTAATAAACAACTTCGGTTCTTGAAAATCAAGGGAAAAGTTAAAGTAACAGAGGGCCGAAAACTTGTCAACTAAGCGAAAGTATTAGAAATATCTGGGTCAATAATATTCAATTCCTTGTTTTCCTTCCTTTTTTTTTTTGAGGATGGGAAATCATCAAATGACTCCTCCCGCTCTGGGTGGAGCAGAAGGGAGTGTCAGACTCTTACTGACTAAAACCCACCCGTGTTCCTTCGCTTAGCCCTTTATGTTCCAGGGCAGCGGTAAACCCTTTCGGATGTTCCCGCTACCCTGGCAGTTGTTTTCCTTCCTTCAAGTGGGAAGATGTAAGTCCAACCTGGCAAAGTACTACCTTGACGGAACGGCAGTAGGGTGTGATTGTGGAGCTATGTCGCAAACCAAGCTCCACCTCCTATCCTGCCCTCTGTGTCCCAGAACATACAGTCAAAGTGACCTCAAGACTGCCACTGACGACGCCGTGGAAGTGGCAAAGTTTTGGGCCTACAAGATATGAAATCCAGTTATGCCAGCAACACGATGAAGAAGAAGACTTCCTTTTTGTCTTTACATGTTTATAATCCTTCCGCTGGTCGCAACAAAAATACAGGAATGTTACACGAACAGAGAAAATAAAGCATTACATAATATCATTATTTTTGAGTTTTCCTATCTATGTTTGTGCTAACGAAGGTTTCAGATATCGAGTTATGAGACTCAAATGGAGTTGGGCAGGACACCTAGCAAGGCGCAGTGATGGCAGGTGAAGTAACCGAATGGCGTCCAAGGATTGGAAAACGAAGTGTCGGTCGTCCGCGAAATGGGCGGACGATATTGTTGCCATCGCGGGTAGAACCTGGATGAGGCTGGCACAGGAGCGTGGAGATTGGCACAAGAAAAGAGAGACCTATGCTCAGCAATATGTATGTTTTTAGTCGGGCTGTGGGTGGAAATCACCCACAGCCCGACTAAAAACATACAACGACTAGTAGTAGTGGTGGGTGGTCTCTATGTTTTGCCACTCCCAGTACAATCTCCTAGGAGTAGATAAACAAAACAGTTTCTTGTTATTAATAATTCTATTTCAATTTATCCTAATTCTATCTAATTTTGTCAAATTTTATCTTATTTTGTCTAATTCTATCTAATTTTGTCTAATTATATCTTCTTTTATCTAATTTTTACAAATTTTGTTTAATTTCATCAAAAATTGGTCATTTTTATTATAACTTAATTTTATGATTGTATGACATGTATGTATTGACTAATAACTTGTATGTATGTATGATGCAAACTGTGAATATAAGTTGGTTATTAATAAATGAATAAATGTTTGTGTTATGGCAAGAATAGGTACCTACACGATTCTACCACATTGATGCACTTTTATTGTACTGTGGGCCTTTTAGTCTGTGCTAAATAAACGTAATTTCTTTCTTTGATTCAAATTCGCAGATACAAAAAGTTTTACCGACATTGAATGATTCACTTTATTGTTTACACGATTCAATTTGGTTGGCTCATCCGAAGTTTAAGGAATAAGTGAACTGTGTATTTAATTTGCCATTATTTCAAACTCAAAGCCAATTTACGACCAAAAGGGAAGATGACACAATAGGAAAAGAAAGAAGGAAGAAATAAAGAAAATACGTTTATTTATGTTTACTGACGCGGAGATAGAACACAAACCCAAAAAAATAACAAGTTGGGGGAAAATATGCGTCACATCCACGCAAAACAGCCATAGTTCAGCAGGATGCTACGACCCTATGCGAGGTTTTCAACGACAGCCGGTGATGACGTTATGACGTCAAACTGGTGCAGTATCATCATCAGGTTTAGCAGACTGGTGATCACAGTTTGTTATTTTTAGCAAAGCCAATGACAGCAAGTAACTGTTTTCATAACTTGCTTTTAATACTAGGCCCACATGTTTTCTAAAACACAACAAGAATGCATTCGCGACGTTAAATTGATTCCATCTGTACTAGATATTTTCGCCAAATTGCTCGAACAATGTGAGCCAAAACAAATGGTATCTTTGCCAAAATCAGCTGTTAGACCGGAACCTAGATATTTAACAACGGCGTCAATTGAACACAGATCTAGGTCATACTACGTGAGCTATTTCTGAGAATTATGAAGCATTACTAATGTCAATGTTTTCAGGACTTTAGATATCTTCAGATTTAGGGGGGCTTGTTAGCCACAAGCCCCCCTAACAGCCGCACGGGCCGATCAAAGACCATGGCCACGTTTGCCACAGTTGGTTCCTGGATAGTTGACCCCTGAGTGCCTCGGAAAGCACGTTAAGCCGTTGTTCCCGGCTGTCATTCGTAGATCATTGACAGTCTTACAAAGGGCAATCGTGTTACCCAGTAACTGAGTTATGGAAGTCGGCAGTCGCTCCATGTAAAATACTGGTAATTAGCTGCATGTTTTGGGGCATACAGGGCAGGATAGGCATGTGACTGTTCCTAAATTAGGTACCCCAGGCTGATAAAATTTTCGTTTTTCCTAATTATATGGAATATTACAGTTAAGATCAGCTCTCCCTGCGGGAAAGGGAGCACGCCCCAATCCACCGCGTGCTCCTGTGAGGTGGACCATAGTTTGTGACACAGCGCCACATCCGCACCCTGCTGCTGTTCTGGTGAAGTTTTGGGCTAACAAAATTTAAATAACTATAGTGCCAGGGACATGAAGAAGAAGAAGATTTGGCTGCGTCCGATTAGACTGGAAACCAACCCCAACAAAGTTGGGAAACGGCTAGGTAGATTTGAATACGTGCTGTTTACAAGAGTAGCTAGTAGCTAGCTCTCCGGCTCTGTCTATTGTAAACTCTAGTGTATGCGACGAAAGCATTATTTTCTATTATAGACAGAGAACGCAGAATATAAAGGCTCCTAACGAGAACAGCCGGTCGATTCTGTAAAAATCTCACCGTGAAAACTCAAGTCAAGTGAGCTTGATGTGATTTGTCAGTAGTGTCAATCCCTAGCATTACACGTATTTGGAATGACAGCTCACTCCACGCTCACTTCACCTAAGTTTTCACGGTGAGATGGTTACAGAATCGCACTGCTGTTCTAACATTAAGAGCTAGATTCAACCATCCGGAATCTCAAACGCCCACTAAGTAAGCAAGCGTGGTGATAAAAGTTCACTCCTTCTCAAGATGCGAAGTGGCCTTTTTCCTTTAGTTAAAACAACAGGCTGCTTTATTATTTTAATGCAAGCAGTGCGTATTCGCATCGGCAAAAATGATGAACTTTCATTCTTTATGGGATAAATTTTGAAAAATCCTTTCTTAGTAGGCTAAGGAAGACGACGGAAGGGTTTTTCAAAATCCATATAGTTAGGTACGTTGTTTAGGGAACTCTTGTGCCAAATTTTATGTTTCTTGACCAAATGGCTTAAGGTTGTGCGTTCTCTGTCAGTGAGCGAATGAATTTAAGATTTTTATTAAGAAGCTCTCAAAACGGCGAAGGAAAACATCGTGAGGAAACCGGCATTTCTTAGAACCAAAAATTCCAAGACATGTGACATCTAAAATTCCGCAATGGTAGATTACAGTCCACTCCCTCTCGAAAAGAGGAGACGTGTATCTGATTGTGTTTTTAAGAACATTGCATCCCACGATGAAAGATCTGACTATCCAAAACCCAGTGCTATAATAAGTGACCCCTCCTACCTACTTCCTAGACTCCTAGTGTTAACCAAGCCTGTTATAACTTCGCTTCAGAACATAATATAATCGTTAAACTCCGAAACTTCTATCTAATACTGTGTAACACACAGTTTCCTAAGCCCTCTCATTAAACTCGATTGTTTCGAACAAACTCTTCGCGTGGTTTATGATGATCGCTGTATTATGCCGTATCCGCTTGTAATTGTAACGTTTAAACGGGAAACGTTTAGGAAGTACTTGTGAGTATACTATATTCGGTAGAGACTTATGCCTGTTCCCACTAATAGGTACTAGTACACCTTAATGAATTCTGACTGAACCGGGCGTTGAAAATCCAACTGCGCGCATTTGTTTGTCCGATAAGCTTTTTCTCGTGTGGAGGTCGGAAGTTATACCTACCTACTACAAAGATTTATTTTTTATTTTTTTATTCTTTATATAAAAGTAAGGGGTATTTATCCACACGGATACGTCAACCCGATTGTATCCTATACTTAGTTTACACACAAAATTATACTACAAAGATAAAAAAGCCTAGGTGTCTGTTTGTGTACCAATTTCATCGAAATCCGTTCAGGCGTTAAGGCGTGAAAAAATAACAAACAGCCAGACAGACAGATTTACTTTCGCATTTATATTATTAGTTTATAATAATTTATTTTATTAATCATTTAGATGTCGCCTGGTGTTAGTGACAACGGGCATAAGCTTCACACAAGAGCTTCGGTATGCAAGACGTCTCGCAGACGCTATCAGCAACAGCATGTTGAAAATCTTGTCGATTTTCCTATAAAAGTAGCAAGATAGGTAACCTATGCAATGTTCAATTTTAGATGCGTTATTTGCAAAAGTCTTGTTGTCTTTATTACGAGTATACAGGCTACCTTATTAGGTATTGTACAGACGCCAGCACATCAAGCTACCCGAAACTGTCAAATTTTCCCAATCAACCTTGAACCTTAATGCTATAGCGATAAAGTTGAAAATCTATTACAGAAATTTGACAGATTGTAGTAGATTGATGTGCTGGCGACTGTACAAATAGGCACTCAATAAAATAACACTTTTCCGATGACCCTAATTGCGCAACACACTATCAATCCGAATCTGAATCATTTTAAAGGATATTGCTAATCCACTGCTATATTCGAAAAAATTGTCTGCTCAACAAAGTAAATAACGCAATTAATGTTGTTAAACTGATTTCATAATTGTTGATTTTGACAAGTTTGGTAATCTACTAATATAATGGCGTCATTATGACTTTCCAGTGGTCAACCACTGACACTCCATTGTCACTAACACCAGGCGACATAAATGATTAATAAAAGAAATAGCATAGAATGGTAATCTGGTACACAATGACAAATGAATGGCTGACTTAGGCGGTAATCTGCTATTTAATGTTTTTTGCTATTTACGAACTTCTTACTACATCAGATTGCATAAAACACTAATAAATAATACTTAAATAAATATATAAATGAAATCTGGCATGAATAAATGTTCAAATTTAGTAGTAGTTTTTCGAAAATCATTTCTACTAACGGGTTTTATAATAATGGCAATACGACAATGTCATTATGACACAATTCTATTACGAGACCATTGACCGACCAATGATCGACCATTAAGAATTTAGCAGATTACGGACTTTTAGCAAAATGACAATGGGATCGTGTGGGAATGGAATTTATAAAAATAGCAGACTTGGGGCCCAGGGTATGCAATTACCCCGCAATGCCAAGTATTTCAGACCAAGCATACTTAGCATACAACAGTAAAAAATTATGAAACTTGGTCTCGAATATCATCTCGAATGTTACACTTATTTGTTACTAAAGCTCCATCGAGCTCGTCTAAATAATGCCATCACACTAAAGTTTCATGCAAAGCAATTTGAGCTTTGTAAAGCGACTGTTAAAGTGCTAAAGTCCCTTGAAACAATAAAGCTGATTGGCTGGGGTGTCATGTATCGTTTGATTAGTATTACAGTTTAATCAGCGAGTCAATAAGGTATTTGACCTCAGGGTAAATTGACACCAACGTATTTGTTCGAAAAAGGTGAACTATTTGCAAAGGTTTGTTAAGTACCTTTAAAGGGGCAATGGAATTTGTCGAATCGTTTAGAAACCGTGTTTACTTTCATGTGTTGTTAAAAGAAATGCTTATAAACACGGATGAAGTATTTATGAGTTATTATTTTATATTCTTATCCAGATAATGAATTCGCCTTTGGTTTTCAGGTCGAAGAAACTAAATTCGAATTTTATTGGTAGATAAATCTTAGAAAATATGATATTATTTGCCACGGTGAAATTAACAAATATGTGTTATTCATTATAAATTATTGTTGCAAGTAATTGTATAACAATGTTATGATACAGTCTAAGCTTGAGATTCGCATGCCTCAAGGCGTAATATGGTTGAACTATGCTCTATTTTTTTTACAACTTTATGTAATTACTAGAGATGGGCCGAATGTGGTTTGAACCGAATCCGAAGTTCGGCCGAACATTCGGTTAAAATGAAAAGTTCGGCCGAATTTCGGCCGAACTTCGGTTCTAAGTGTAGTCTAAGAATAAAGACTAGTTCCCTAACATGAATTATACTTGGCTCGAATATATTTATCGTCTCCTGGAAGCTCTGTATATTCTGAGCGACTTTTTTCGGAGGCAGGAAATGTATACGAAAAAAAACGTAACAAACTTCTGCCAGATAAGGCAGAGTCTTTGGTGTTTTTGCACCATAACCTGCCTCTAGTAAATTTTAAATACGAGTGAGTCGATAGATGAGAAAAGTTTGTTTAAGGTGGATGCTCCAGGGTAGCCCGCGAAATTCAAATTTTGTGATCATTCTAACTTAAGAAGTTGTATTGCTGATTCTAATGATTATAATTCTATAAAACCATATATGTTGCGGTTGCAAATCATATTTCAAAAAATAAGCTAATTGCAAAAAATTTGAATTTCGCGGGCTGCCTTGGAGCATCCACCTTAATTTGATTGTTTAATTTGACCTATATACCCTTTGTAATATAATATTTTTGTAATAGTATGTCTAATTTTTATGTCTAATTAATTAGGCAAAGATTTTCAAAACTAATAAGAAAACCTTTAATTTAAGGTTTACATTTACAATCTTCATATCTAAAATAAATGACAATGACTGAGTAAAAGACATAATTTTATTTTATAGTAATGCTATTCTAATTCTATTGAATTTCGGTCAAAATAGTGCAAGTAGGTATTATTTTTCTTGTGCCGAATATTCGGCATCTGAACCGAATTTCGGCCGAATGCCGAAGTTCGGTTCAAGCTGCCGAATTTCGGTTGAACCGAATGTGAACCGAATTTCGGCCCATCCCTAGTAATTACCCATATTAGCAAATAAATGATTTTGAATTTGAAAATAGGGCCTACATTTTCCGCTATTATACATTGGCGAGTAAGTAATTTACTTAGGCACCATGATTAAGAAATGAAGTGATTTTTATTTCAGTAATTAGATCTTTTTATGACACTTTTACACTTCAATGGTTTTTTTTTTGGTCAGAGCTATGAACACAATAAAGTTACAGTGATAAACATTTTGTAAAGTTTATTACAAAAATTGGATACAAATAGAAAACTCTTGTTTGTTCGTAAAAACTAGAAACATGTGCCCTGCATTTATTTTCAGCCGTGGCGAAAATATGGCTCTCTTCGTTGCGAAAAATGGAAAATCTAAACCATGATAGCAGAGCCGGCAGTGTATTAAAGAGCGTAAATTATTTATAGGAAGTAGGTCACGATATAACCTACGTAGCACCTAAGTTGTTTAAAAACGTACCTACGTTGTATTACCTACTTTCCTGTCGGACAAGATAATTAATAGAGTGCCTTGAAGGTAAGTTATTTATCAGGATGAAAAAAAGTTATAATATTAACTTGAAAAACTGCTCAGTTGATAAAGTGCTTGTATAGAAAAATCGGTACTTACAACTAAATAACATAAACAGCCTATAATGCTTCCACAGCTGGGACACAGGGCTCCTGTCGGTGAGTGGGAGTGGGCCGTAATCCACCACGCGGGCCCAGTGCTGGTTGGCAGATGTCACATGTCTTCGAATTTTTGGTTCTAGGACATGCCGGTTTCCTCACGGTGTTTTCCTTCACCGTTTTGAGAGCAGCGGTGATGAAATAATTTACACAAAGTAAAGCGCCTGTCTGGGTTCGACCCTACGACCTAAAACTTGTAAATCGCGGTTGTGACCACTTGGCCACCACTGCTCGCCTACTTACAACTAACTGAAGGTATAAACGTGAAATTCTCTTAATAAATATGATCCTACAGAGTGGATTAAAACAAAAGAATCATCCAAAATAGTCCTCTAAACAAGCTCAAGGTGTTAGGGAAAGTTAGGAAAAAGTGATGCCCTGTATAACAAAAATGTACATGGCCAATGCTGCTGACAAAAACGTGATAGGTAGACAAAGACGAATATTCCCAGTCGCCCCCACATGGATTTCCACCAGGTGGCAATCGAGAATAAAATACCTAGTTGTCACCGGGTGACGACCCATGTGGGCGACTGGGAATATTCGGACAAAGATTAATACAGAAGTTGCGACAGCTGTGTAGTAGTAGATGTATCTATAAGTTTAGGTACTAACCCTTGACCAGCGTAGGAACAGTAACTTTCTTCGACTTCTTATTAATTTTAATATTACAAGTCAACTTCTCAATAGCCTTCAGTATCTTAATGCTGACTTTGTTAATCGTTCTAAGCTTCGGATCGGTGTACTTCGTTCGTGCACCATCGCCGACAGTTTTCTCTCGGCCCGGGCCCACACTATCCTCCGATTCAGTCGCCGAAGTGTCCGATACGGGATGAAATATATACGGGCTGCCCGTAAAGCAGGGCGAGTTCATTTTGTCTTGAAATTCACTGGCTAAAGAATCACACGAGACCGAGGGGACTAAGCATGTTAGATTTTTAATTAAGCTTCTTCCAAACGACTATACACTGCGAAGTCTAGAAGAACGTTGTGCAAAGTCGGTGACGGAACTGTTTGAGGTTTATGAAGTTCTATCCAGGAGGGCCGCAGACCGTGACACCGCTCCTTAGGACAAGCCTCTGGGACCTTGGCCCGACTTATTACGACGTTGTAATTAATCTGAATTAGGCTCCGTATGACTGTTCAATGGCAAATAGCTTGGAAACGTCTCGTAATCAGACTGAAACTGAGGTAATCGACTGTAAATGGATGAATTGAGTTTACTCGTGCTTCGTTTTTGTTACATTGTTCAGCAATCGTAGTATCTTTTTAGGGATCTCTCTGTTACCTAGGTACCTACAAATCGTTACAACATACCTAGAGGGAAATTCTGAGAAAAGCTTTTTTTGGTTTGGTTAAATTAAATAACATAATCAGACCTATTTTCGTGGTTCAGATAGGTACCTACCTTATAACAACAATATCATTAAATTGATTATAAAGATGAAGTAATACCTTCACAACATCAAATTATGGGTAGGTATCAATGTCTTTTACTAAATATATATACCAGCAATTAATGAAGCATTCAGCTAAATGAATAGTAGGACTTCATTGATCAACAGCTATTAAGACCCATTAAATACCTAATTAGGTACATAACGAAGATCAAAGTATTTTTTCCAAGCGAGCTATAAAGTTTCCTCGTAGGAAGCACAATTTCCGTTACAATAGAGACGCTCATAAAAAAACAACAACTCCTAAGGCAACCACGAGATAATCGTTTGAATGTCAAAAAATAGGTCAAATGTCTATTTCCGTCACACCGTTCAAGAACTTGTATACAAATGAGGAGTCTTTAAAAATAGAGAACTGTAAGCGCCTACTCAAAAATTGATAGCAACACGAGCTAGCAGCAAAACGCGTTGCTATCATATTTCTGTAAGGTCAATTCAAGAGTAATATAATTATTACAATATACCCGCGGTATTTAAATATTTACTTTTGTTTTAATTATATATTCGCATTAAGAACCTATCAACCTTAAACGTGATCAGCATTTGTGAAATTTAATTAGCTAAGTACCTACTTATTAAATATTCTTCTCTTAATTTTATTAATACCAGTTTTATGCTTCCTTGATCTTGCTTAAGAAATATCCAATATTCTATTATTCTGAGACGTAGCACTGCAGCCTCTCATAATATGACAAGAGGGTATCGGGTTGCCAAACGTGCAAGTTGAAAAAAACAGGTATTAGTCATTTGCTACCCAATATAACGATAAAAAAACTATCATCATTCATCAGGTTCACATATCGCATCGTCTTCACAAATATTTATTATAATATATAATTAATGCATGCAAAATATTCGAAAACATTTTAAAAGAGTAATGGTGGAGTTTCTGGCCCATTCTTCTCTATACGAATCTATCATTTGACTCCAAAGGACTAGAATAAATTCTATTTTATTGTATTTTTTGACGTTCAAAAGTGACTTTTAAGTGCCTATTTGAAATAAATGCTTTGACTTTGCCTTTGTACACATGTCTTGTCGGTCAGAAGTCTATAAACAATGTATCTCTTCTCTAAAAGCGAAATAATGCGAAAGATACTTATCGGTCCCTCAAAATGTGCAAATGCACAAAAAGGTATTGGTCATTTGTAGCCCAATCTACTAATATTTTGAAAAGAAAATATTTAATAAATCATCTTTCTTCTAATTATTATGTTGGGATCAGATGCCCATTTCCCTTAATTAAAAACATTCAATACCTAGTCGCAATCTCATCTTAGCGACAATTAATGTCAAATACTTGTCAAAAATGTAGGGTAATTAGAGGTATTTTTGACAGATTGAGACTGTGAACGTTCTTAAAATTACAAGAATTGCCCCTCAGGCTGTGCACATGTCTTGTCGGTCATACTCATAAGTCAAAAAGATATCTCTTCTCTAAAATCGAAGTAGGTACCTAAAGCGGAAGATATCGGTCCTTGGACGTAACACCGGTTGACATTCTAAAACTATCTTTACTGTCTCCGTAAAACAGTCGGGTCGAGAGCTTAACGTATTCTCCGAAGCACTTGTCGTATACCAACTTTAGACATAAAGTAAGTACATAAGAGTACCAGTACAATAAGACTTTGCCGCTAATAAAGAATTCAGAGAAAATCTATTTTAGCAGTCAGTTTTATTTTCAAAAACGACAGTGAAGAACAGTGTTCACAGTTGTGAAGCACAGTTCACAATATCAAGCAGTGCAATTATTCACTAAGTTACCACTACACTAAAAGCTTGATCTCATTCATCTACATTTAACAACGCTTCAAGCATTCCTACTAGATAAGTATCTCTACTCTGTTGACGACATGTAATATTATGACCATGCGTTTTCTCGTGTCAACTTAAGTTATGTTACTATAACTGAAATTATTGTTTTATGAATGATATGGACATTATTTTTAAATGACAAGTGTGTTATTATTCCTATTATTAATTTAAGTCGATTTTAATGAGTTGACGTTGAAAATTTTCTTGTGGGTAATTTTAGTTGAATTATGTTGGTAATTTTTAAATGTGTTACTTGTATTATGTTAAATGATTTCTATTTCTAATCTTAAATCCTTGAATTCATAATGAGTCGACATTGAAAATGTTATTGTACGTATTTTCAGTTCAGTAATTGCTTTTTAACGTGTTGCTTGTATTATGATTTTTTTTATTATTTTTATCATAATTATGGAACGATTTCAAACACAATGTTAATTGTTTGTGAATAAATAAATGAAAATGAAATAACGCCTGTAAGCGTTAGGCAGACGTGTTGGTACACACGGCTACAAATCAAGCTATGAAAACCAGTATTAGCTGACCGTTCATTGTGAGAAAATATCATACAAAGTGAGGCCAAGACAAACTGGTTTTGTATAGCTTGACGTGTAGCCGTGTGTACACGTCTGCTGGTGAAATGTCCCACATTTCACCAGTTATGTTTAAGTTTCATGTAATAGGAGGCCTAAGAACCTTATCAATCTACCTGCCTCTTCCCAACTATGTTGGAGTCGGCTTCCAGTCTAACTGGATGCAACTGAATACCAGTATTTTACATGGAGCGACTGCCTAACTGACCTGTAAAACCCAGTCACTGGGTAACACGAGACCCTTGGTAAGACTGGTTGACAGACTTTTGGGCTTTTGACTACCCGTATTGACTGTCAAAGATCTACGAATGACAGCCGGGGCCAACGATGGAGTGATCTCGATATGTAATGGATCCATCACCCATCTACGAAGTGATCGCGGCAAGCATAGCGGAACCCTCGATCGACTCGTGCGACTTTTATACACCGTGATTTTTTAGTCGTCTGACAAAGGTGGTCCAGTCAATGTATCCGACATAAAATACCTCTAGTCGTGTTTTTTTTACCATTAATTAAGATAATAGGTACAAAGAAAAATAAATAATATAAATAATACATTAGAATTATGAAACATCCTGTTAATAATGTTTACGTATCAAACAGTAGAACATACCTAACCATCGCACGAGTCGAGTAGATAGATCTTCGCTCGCAACAGAATGTTTCAACTACGTTATGCATCATAATAATGAATATTTTTTTCTTTTTTTTTTCTCTTAAATGCCATTTTTTTTGTTATGAATGTGTAGTAGTCATTGGATACATGAAGTGGGCTGCCGTTGTCAGACGACTAAAAAGTCACGGTGTATACCTAAATTAAGTTTTTTTATAAGCCCGAAATGTCCTACTGAGTGTCCCTACTCTCCTGCCACTTCTCTTTGTCTAGAGCTGCTAAGGAACAGTATTTATTCATGGAGTCCAACTCATACTGCCATCTCCGTTTCGGCCTGTTGCGCTGCCGCTTGCGCTTGCCTTACCTAAATTTTTTGTAAGTGAAGAAAAATATTATTTACAACTAGCTTCTGCCCGCGGCTTCGCCCGCGTGGATGTCGGAAATTATCCCACGGGAACGTGCTAACAGGATAAAATGTAAGTGTTTCCCCAGAATGCCATCTATCTCACGGGCCCTTTGTGGCTAATTACAATAGAAAACCAATTGTGTCTCATCAGTGGTGATTAAGAGGGTACCTATATTATATCTTTACCTAAGTACCTACCTAATTTAAAAAAAAATACTCAATAACAGAAAATTAAATAAGTACCTACCTACCTAAATAAACTTATTTCTGATGATAACTAATCTAAACTCAATAAATAAGCAAAATCCCTAAAAACTAATATCTATACGAATGACTAATCCTACCTAACAGTATTATAAAATAACCTACGGTCACTACGTACACTATCAAATATACTACCTATACTTTAAAATTAAAATCTATACCTACGACTCATATAAAAATAAACCTAAATAACTCTAAAAACTAAAAGGAATAAAAATGAACTCCACTGCGGTCTGCGGGTGACCCAACCTACGACAAACTTAGTATTTGCGGTTGGTACAGTACAGACAGTGGTAATCGGGTATAGGGATCGAACCGCAAAATTAAGTTTGTTTTTTATTGTATATACTTTTCCGGGATAAAAAGTACCCAGTGTGGTGCCCAGGATATTAAAGAATAATTATACCAAGTTTCATCGTAATCGAACCGGTAGTTTTTGCGTGATGCCTGAACAAACAGACAGACAGACAGACCGACAGACAGACAAAAATTTTTTTAATCACATTTTTGGGTTCGGTGTCGGTCTAGTAACACCCCCTTTTTTTTTTTTTTTTTTTTTTTTGAGGATGGGAAATCATCAAATGACTCCTCCCGCTCTGGGTGGAGCAGAAGGGAGTGTCAGACTTTTACTGACTAAAACCCACCCGTGTTCCTTCCTTAGCCCTTTATGTTCCAGGGCAGCGGTAAACCCTTTCGGATGGTCCCGCTACCCTGGCAGGCTTCGGCCCTGTGGGGCCCCGTCACTTGCTGACATCTCTTTGAGGCGCGCGTGGAACACGAACACGCCGTCCGGCACGGGCCTAGTCCTGATCGGACTGAGAGCTACCCATTACTCTCCGCCCGCAGGCCCGCGCCTACGGTGGCCGGGAGTCGTCACGCGGCTCCCGACGCCCGGAGCGTCTCCCGCGGCGGCTGAGGCGTGAGGTGCGCAAGGCGCGTTCCCTCGCCCACCCCGCCACCTCCTTCGCTAGCATGACTGCTTCGCAGAAGGAGGTGACTGCCTCCCACTCCCTCTCACCCCGGACCATGGCTTGAACCAGGGCCGGGCGCGAGAGGTCGCCGCCGCTGCCAATCGCCTCTACGAGGACACGGCGGTGCTCTGCCCAAGCAGGGCAGACCTCCACCGTATGCTCCACCGTGTCCTCTGGGCGATCCTGACAGTGGTGACACCCGGGCGTCTCCTCCCGCCTGATGATGTGCAAGAACCTCCCGAAACATCCGTGTCCGGAGAGGACCTGCGTCAGGCGGTAGGTGAGAGCGCCGTGACGTCTCTCTAGCCACTCCTCAAAGAGGGGTCTTACCGCCGCTAGTAACACCCCCTGTAAATTATTTTTTTGATATTTTCAATGTACAGAATTTTCATGTCTACAGATTTATTATAAGTATAGAATAGATATAGATAGCTGCGCCCCGCAGTCTCACCCGCATAAGTGTCGATTCCGTGGGGATATCGGGATAAAAAGTATCCTATGTGGTATTCTGATGTATAAGCTATATTACTGTACAGTTTCATCAAAATCCGTTCTGTAGTTTTTGCGTGAAAGAGTAACAAACATCCATCTATCCATCCTCACAAAATTTCGTGGGATAGTAGGAAGTAGGATGGAAAAACTTAACGATAATACAATACTTAGCTACACAGAACTCAAGAACTCTAATCTAATGTAACTCGAGGGGATTGGCGCTGTTAGCCGAGATACAGGTTCCTCCTAGTTCGGCTCCAGATGCTAAAACTTTTGTGTAGGTACTTTTGTTTTATCATAGCACTTAGTAATCTAAGTACTGTTTTTATGAAATAAAGCTTATTATTATTATCTATCCTCGAAATGACATGCATATCCTGATACGACAATTTTAAATATAAAAGCCGTCTTATAGTCTCTCAGATTATTCTTCAAAAATATCGATAGCTCTTTCAACAAGACTAGACGGTTCGATCTAGCGACTTGGAAGTTGGTTCCCGACAGTATTTTTAATTACGTTGAGTTTAGAACTTAGAGAATTTAATCAAGAATAGATGAATGACCTGCTGAAAGATGAAGGTTGTATAAGAACTACTTCATCTCAGTGCTCAGAGCTGGAGTGTCCTAAGTGCCCGTTCACCTACACCTCGGAGGATAGGTCCTCCAAAGCATCCACCTCTTTATAATAATTATTAGTATAGATATATTACTATACTGTGATATGATTGGTCAACTAATTTACATTACTCAGGGCTGATTTTTCAACCGACAGATAATTTTTATTCGTAGAATATAATTGACGTTTGACAGTTTTTGTATAATAATAATATCCCTGGACATTTCACACAGCGCCATCTAGTCCCAAGCTAAGCAACCTAACGCTTGTGTTACGGTAACAAGATGGCTGATAAATTACTTATATATATTTTTTTTTGTAAATACATACATATCATAGATAGAAAAACACCCAGACTCGGAACAAATACATGTAGGTCATACAAATATTTGTTCCGTGCGGGAATCGAACCCGCGACACGCAGCGCAGCAGTCAATCGCTTAACCACTGCGCCAACCGTGCCGTCAAACAACCGCCGTGTATGAAACAACTGTCAAAATTTCAAAATTATTCCTCGAATAAAATTATCTGGCGTTGGAAAAATCAGGTCTTAGGTATAAGATATTGACGAATAGAGATTTAACGGTACAATTTAGTTTAGAAAGCAGCGTAGTTACCCCTTCAGAAAACGTTAAGGCAAATAATATAACATCACGCGTGTAATCCCCAAAGGGTTAGGGAGAGATGTACCCACATTTCGCCAGTTATGTTAAATTCCCACCAGTCCTATGTATCAAGGTAAACGTTTATAACAAAATGAATAGGTAGGTACAGTCAACAGCAAAAGTAGATGATCAAAATCAGAAATTCAATACTAATGAACGGAGTTCGCAGCTATATGGCAGCTGTACTAGTAGTAAATGTTTGGTATAATTTACAATCACATACTTTTGAATCACTTCGACGACACACAGTTCTGACGCGAACTCCGTTCATTAGTATAAAATTTCTGATTTTGATCATCTACTTTTGCTGTTGACTGTACCTACCTTCTGTTGTTATTATTATAACAGTAAAACTAAGTTCTATTAATTACCTAAGTAGTCGGAACCACTAAGTACCTAACTCTAGCTACTCTCTCTCTGGAAACTGCCAGGTAATCTGTTGTTGTATGTAGTTTCAAATACATGCATTAATAGGTACCTACGTAAGTCAACGACTCGACGACATGTTATGTAAGTAAGTACATATTAAGAATGTAAAATATGTAAATTCTAGCTGCGCCCCGCGGTTTCACCCGTAGAAGTTTCGATCCCTTGGGAAAATCGGGATAAAAAGTATTCTGTTTTAATCCTGGTTATAAACTATCGGTGTGTCAAATTTCATCCAAATCTGTTCAAGTATTATAATATTCATGATCTGAGAAACATGTCCACAAGATTTTAAATCCGCCTATATAATCACAAAATTAATACCGGTTCCCGTGTCACGTCATTCAGGAAAACTTGATTATTATATCCACGTACAACAACAAATTACACTACACAAATCTTTTTACGTTAAACTTTGTCATTTTTCTGTTTAATAACGTTAACGTCAGTTCGGGACATGTTTTTGTCACACAAATTAAGCTTAGGTACCTACTTTCAGAATATATGAGCTTCCCTGAAATAGTCGTAAACCTTTATTACGTACGCTAGGGATGAACAAAAACAATTTTGTTGCCTAGCTCCATTTAATTTATTCTGCCTAGTGATTTTACATAAAATATGACCCTAATGCTTATTTTCCTGAAGGGTATAGCAGAGGTGAACGCATCTGTAGCATATCTAAACTATAAATCCGTTCTTTTTTGTGAAAAAGCTTACCAAGTTTAGTGAACTAAAATTTATGTTTATAACGGATATCATTTATCAATTTGAAGTTAATTATAGGTTTAATATACATATAATAATGCGATTTTGTTTTCTGTGATGTGGGCGGAAATTACGGTTTTCCCGAAGCTTAGGTCCTGAGCTCCTGACTTATGTAGGTAGGTACAGAAAGATGTATATCCTTCGATGTTTTGGGACAAAATGTTTACTTAGTTTTAGTAAAAGAAATTATATATTTTTCTTCTTGATTCTTTTGCTTGTTTTTGCATAATTATGTACTTATTTATTATTATTTTAAATGTTAGCTTATAATGTAAATATTGTATTTTAAACAATCAACGAATAAATAAAAATATACTATATTTTGTACATGATATTCGGTGGATACAAAGGAACAATGCTTGTAGACATAGATATAGGAATTTCTATGCTCGTAGACGACAAAATGGTTCCTTGTTCGTGTATTCATCGTTTTGGTTCTAACTGTATCCAGGTAGGAACTATTGACTCGAAAGAAATATACAGCTAAATTATAAAAACCAATTACATTTCTAATCACAATCATCATAATAACTGCTGAAAGAAGTTCATTGCCGGACTTAGGCCTCTCTCGAGCATCGCCATTTTGACCGGTTTTGTGCTTCTGGCAACCAACATATTTAATAAACAAGAACAAGTAATAATGTGTAGTAGACATTGAAGTTTGCATACGGGGACGTGCAATCGGAACTCATCTCCTGAAACTTGTGTTCGAATCGAAATAAGCTGCTCTAACGATCTGCGCTCGACTTGTATTTATGGAGAGAGTTGAGTTTGCTCTGTGCCTTACAACAACTATTTCCACTCATCATGTCTCATACTCGTAAAATATAAACAATCATACATGGTGGCAGGCATCGACGCTCTATCTACCATGGATTTAGTACATGATTCTGAACCCTTGTTTTTTTCAGGATGGGAAATCATCAAATGACCCCTCCCGCTCTGGGTGGAGCAGAAGGGAGTGTCAGACTCTTACTGACTAAAACCCACCCGTGTTCCTTCCTTAGCCCTTTATGTTCCAGGCAGAGGTAACCCTTTCGGACGATTCCGCTACCCTGGCAGGCTTCGGGCTTATCGGGCCCCGTCAATCTTGCTGACATCTCTTTGAGGCGCGCGTGGAACACATACACGGCGTCCGGCACGGATGATTCTGAACACTGCGTTGACATTTTTGGTCGGTTATTAAAAAAAATATTTGCTGTTTCATACGTTTTGACCACGTAGGTATTACACTTTTCTCTGATTTTTTTTTTATAACCGATGAGAAGTTTCTACGCTAGGACGTCTAAAATCGTATGCTGAATTCATAGTTTCAGTTTGCGCGGCGATGTCCCTGCTACCCTGTATATACAGCGTGGCGCTACAATGGCGACATTAATTTAACACACGGGTAGGGCTCACTAGCCCTACCCGTGTGTTAAATTAATTTATAATTTTTATGATTACTGGCCACTGCCAGTAATCATAAAAATTATAACAACATAAAAAAAATCGTAACTTGAAAACTTCCACCTGCGCCGCGCGCCGACATAGGGCTCTCTCTCTTTCCTTCAATTCGCCTTCTCTTTGCTCGTTAATTGTTTTAATTACATTGATGCGATGTTATTATCCGTGACCCCGGCAAATGACCCTTGCGCTATAGTTCTTTAAGTTAGGTTGCTCTAAGATGCTATTTTATAAAATTGTTAATACTTAAATAAATAAATATTAATGTTTAATTAAATTAAAATACATTCATAAAACTACAACGCAATACCGTATACGTGTGTTAAATTAATGTCGACATTAAAGCGCTACGCTGTATAATATCAGCCTGTATTCCTCAATTGAGTAGGCAAAGGTATGTACTTAGTACTTTCACCAGTTTAATGCAGATTATTCTGAAGATATATCTATTGCGAATTAGCCTTAAATTATAAGGAAAGTAGATAGCAACACGAATTTAATTATGTACCCTCCTAAAGTTACTTGTAATTATTTCCACTTTAGCTGCAATGCCACATTATGATATCACAATTGAAACACGGTTATTAAAAAAAAGCAGGTAATATCTGATTCGGTTCGGCTGATTTTTCAATCGACAGATAATTTTTATTCGTGAAATAAAACTGACGTCTGACAGTTTTTGAATGGAAGAACTGTCAAAAATTCAAAATTATTCCTCCGATAAAATTATCTGGCTCTATAAAACTATATAACTAAACTAAATTTAAGATCAGTGAATCTTTTTCTTTCTATTTCATAAAGAAAAGGACAGAAGATAATAATATTAGCTTACTCCTATCAAATTAATATAGTCCATAGTCAAATTAGATGTGATTAAAAACATGGCTACTAAAAATACGTCAATTTACGTTAGGCGCTGACTAATTTGACAGGACTTAACTAATATTTATCTTCTGTCCTTTTCTTAATGAAATAGAAAGAAAAAGATGAACTAAACTTAAATTTAGTTTAGTATGTGAACAAGGGAACTCGGCGCCATTGTCAACTCACTTTAAGAGGGCACTGTATTTTGTGGTTAGGAAGCTATGCACAAAACTAGCTGTTTCTAGCTAAAACATGACCTGGCATTTTGTAACAAAAGCTTTTGCACACTATTTTGTCGACATGTTTGGTAATAGTTAATAAGTTTCATCCCTGTGCCAAGACGATATTTTTATTATCTACATATAACAGTTATGGGTATAAATATCATAAAATAATATTATGTTCTATTGTTGCAAGGTTTTAGCAAAATAAAGCGAACTTGTCCGAAAGTTGATAATTATGTTCAATATTTGTAAATGCATATCTAAAACACTTACCTGATCTATGTTCTTCGTAAGCTGAGTCATACGCCCTAGATGTGGAACTGCAGTCCCTTTCATCTTGATTGAATGTACTGTAATAGTCATTCCGTTCCTGTATCGGAGTGGCTCGCTCACGTTCGTTCCTCAGTGATTGATGAGACAATAAACTAACGTTATTTCCATGTGTGCGAGGAGCCTCAGAACCATTCATACCACTTTTGTTCGTTGATCGTGGTTCCGTTTTAAAACTACGTTCTCCACTATCCACTAGATCGTCGCAACCATTCAGTACTATCTTCTTTATAGTCTTCACTTCTTCGACTTCGCTTATCTTGTGTTCAGAGATCGTCGAACGTTTTGTAATTTCCTCTTTCGAATGGAAATTACTGTCACTGATGGAGTTCGACATAGTCTTAGTTTCATATTCACATTTGCCATTCAACTTGCTATCTGGTCGCAAATATTTTTCAAAAGGATCACTATTTCTTTTCGATTCAAAAGGATTCTTAGTGTTAATTTGTGCGTTGTTTGGAAGACTTTGATTTTGAAACTGATCTACATTATTTCTATGAGAGAAGTCAGATTTTTCGTTGGCAGTGGTTGTTGGTGTAAAAGTATGATATCCATTTGTATTTTCATTGTGATAAGAATATGGAAGACTGCTAGGCCCAACGTCGTATGTTTGCGTAAAAAATGTAGGTGATTTCAAGTCTGAGCTGTAGTCAATATTTGACGAACTGTCTCTGAATTTGTTTCTATCTAAGCTGGAGAGCGACGCCCTACCGTTTGGTACTGGTAGTTTAGACGCACTTGAATAATTCGAGGGTAAAGTCGTAAAAAATGGATTCGTTGGATGGAATCTAAGTGGTTCTTCGTTCTGTGCCACTGATTTAACAAGTGGTGTAGAATTAAGCGCTGCTGGTAGAGAATTTAAGGAAGCCCGAATAGACGATGGTGAAGGCCGATTTTGCGGTGATTGAGCCTGTCGGATGGTAGCGTACACCGGAGCCTGGGGAGTTGCCCTGCCACCTTGCACGTCAGCCACCATTTGGGCATGCCCTGAAAGACCAATAAAATAGGTTACACTACGCCAAGTAAATAAAACTTAAAGTCTAAAGGCAAAACTAAAAACGAACATCGCGGCATAAAGTTTAGCCTGTCAATACATTTAAACGAAGTTGTTTCACTCGACATTGAACTTTAGCTGCGCAAACATAAAGTTGAGTTAGTGATGTAGTGCCTTTCAACATTTCCTGGCAAACTGAGGAGCGATAAAGTCCCCGCTTCGCAATGGGGCTCTGCATATGCAGACGTGCGATAAAGTAATACATGTCTACTATACAAAAGGAATATTCCAGACTGGGAGAAGTATTCCACCTTCCTAGATTTATACGCAAGCTCATATTTTGTTTACTAAACAAGTTATATTGCTTTAGTTTTGCGTGAATGTAGATTTTGCTTAACTTTTCTTTGGATTAGCATATTACGAGGATAGCATGATTATCATACGGTTAATGGGGTAACTATGAGATATTTGTGAATGGTTTTAATACCTTAGGATGCTCCATTTGAAACTTTATGAAATGTGAATATGCGGAAACACGTGCAATCACTTTGCCGAACCGTTATGATTCGAGCGTGAGAGGAAATAGGCAAGCGGAAGTATTGACAAATTTTCAATTTTCTGCTTACTAAGTGCTTCCGAATAAGTGAGCGTTTCAAATATTTTATAGGGCGAGTTGATCTTAACTATAATATTAGCATAATTCGGAAAAACTAACATTTTATCAGCCTAGGGTAATTTAGGAACAGTCACATGTGGTGTAGTAGGTATCAATGAATCTACTTGAGAATATTATTTGATTCAATATTTAAATACTCAAAGAATTTCCATTTTCCTTTAATTTTGTTGATTATAATTTTGGGCCGAAAAGACTGGTCGGCCGCGCCACTAGCAAAGACAGAATTCCGAGAGATCAGAAGGCCAATTCCTATAATTAAAAATGTTGAAAATCTAGTCGCAATCTCGGCGACAATCAATGTCAAAATCTGGTCAAAAATTTAGGTAAATTAAAGATATGTTTGACAGATTGAGACCGAGATCAGCCGGTCTATTCTGTAAAAATCTCACCGTGATTTAAACAGAAGTGAAGTGAGCTGTCATTCCACCTGATAATAGGGATTGACACTTTTGATAGCTCACTTCACCTACGTTTTCACGGTGCGATTTTTGCTGAATAGACTCGCAGACTGTGAACGTTCTTAAAATTACGAGAATTGCTCCTAAGGCCTTTGCTCTGCAGTAAGACATTACAGGCTAGATAGAATAGATAATTTTGCACTATTTACAACAACTAAAAACTCTGTGACCGAAATTGCAAATAAACACCAAACGCTAAACAGTTACCACACTTACTTATGCCGAGCACATTCGCACAGTTAATAATGAAACCGCTATGAATACATAAACAAAATGAGCTTTAAATACAAATCGATAGTGAACGGTGAACGGTGAAATGCACCAATATGGCAGAGTTTTCCCATTAAGCTTGCGATGTCGTCTGCTAATCCAGTCGATGAACCGAGCTTTGATGCACTCGGAGAGTTTAGCCACTCGAAAAGATATAACAGAAGGTTTAAGATAACTACAGGGCTCTAAGGATCTGTTGGCGCTTGATTAACATTGGCAGGAAGGCGTTGTTGGTAAACATTTGTTGAAATTGACACAGAAATTGTATTGACAAAATAAGGCGTCAGCGTTAATTCCGATTTTGGCTCCACTTTAGAACCAATTAAGCCATGGTTGTCTTAGACGAAGTCTTACCAATTTTTTTAACTTATTTTTTATCGAAAATTCCCAAAATTGTAAGTATACTGCTTATTTATGACCAAATTGAATAATAAATGAATCCATTTTTACGTTATGTAATTAAAGTAATGTGTAAGCAATCTAGCAAAACATGTTTTAGGTCTCTGTGTCATAAAACATTTTTTTACAGACATTTAAAGTTCATAAAAATATAAAAAATATTATACTTTTTATAAACCTTTTTGTATGCGCTTTTCTATCATTATTTATTAAAACGGACACACACTTCCCTATGTGTTTGTTATTCCAACTTATGGGACCTGTGGGTGGCAGCTGAAAATCTGCGTCAGATGGTACACTTGTGTTGTCATCAACAATGACATTATGCTGAGCTGAGGCCCTTTTGACATTATATTCTTTGTTTTCTGTTTTATTAGTTTTAAGGTGTATTTATTTAGCTGTAATGCCAATAAACGCATTCTTTTTTTCTTTCTTCTACTATACAACAAACTCACAAGTTTTTCCTTTTATCGTTTTCGGCCTCGTCGAATCTATTGAAAAAAAAGGATCTTTTAGTAATTTTATTTCTTACTTTTAACTAGCTGATAGCTTACTTTTAACTAGCTTTACTATTCTTTCTCTGAAATAATAGTCAATATAAACCTAAGTTACTTCTCACAACATCAACTATCTGCCAGTGAAAGTCCTGTTAAAATCGGTGCAGCTGTTTCGGAGATTTGCCGGAACAAACCGACAGACAGGCAGACATAAACGTTACAAATTGTTTTTATTTATTTTTATTTGTAGTAGGTAAGCAACGCATAATAATAATAATATCCCTGGACATTTCACACAGCGCCATCTAGTCCCAAGCTAAGCAACCTAATGCTTGTGTTATGGTAACAAGATGGCTGATAAACTACTTATATACATTTTTTTTGTAAATATATACATATTATAGATAGAAAAACACCCAGACTGGGAACAAATACATGTAGGACTTACAAATATTTGTTCTGTGCGGGAATCGAACCCGCGACACGCAGCGCAGCAGTTCTGCGCTAACCGTGTTGTCAACTCATTTTCATTCTGGCTAGCCTGTCGTCATCGCTTGTATGCAGAATGAAATTGAATAGGTGCGCCACGTTAAAACATCAAATTCAATGTGTTCTAAACAAAATTTAGAGCATGTCATTAAGGAAAGGGCACATACGTGCGCGTAAGCAAACGATTTGGCAAAGTCACGCGCGCCCTTTTTAAGTAAGAACGGTCAAAATTAGGTAAATGACCGCTAGTTCAACGCGTTGCCTACTAACTTCAGGTTGTGAACTCTGCGATGAATGGATTGCATATCGGGCGTACTACAATAGGGTAGCCTGGGTAAAAAAAAAACTTGAGAGGTGTCAAGGGACACCCGGATGGAACGAAGTTCCTTTCGATTAATAATTAGTGAAGGAATTGTAATATTTTTTTTTTTTAGAAAGACCAAACGAAAATACTATACTGTCTTGCTTTCTATAAGAGAGAGAGAGAGAGACAGACAGAGCAACACGCGCACGCCGCACGGCTTACAACTATAGCAAAAAGTGTCGTTACAACTTTTGGTCTTAATTTTTTCCCTTTCGCAACGCGCGATAAGGAACTTCGTTCCAATAATTATTATAATTATTTAGTCCGTCAGTTAGATTATCGAAAAATAATGGACACGTATTTTTTCTTTTGTCAATCAAACAAAAAAATGACAAAGATAAAGCGCGTAAAAATTTGGGAGTGTTGGGTCGTGACGTCACTTGCTTGCAAAAGTGTCGCAAGCAAGTGACGTTACGCGGAACTTTATCGGGCGATATCTTCATCATTTTTTAATAATTGACAAAAGAAAAAATACTGGTTCAATATTTTTTGATAATCTAACTGACGGACTAATTAGATTTTTTTAGGAAAATAGCCTATTGATACCTACTTTAATTTTCTATTTGTTTTGATAGATCATGTTTTTTTTAAACTGGAATGTCGATAATTCCTTTTTACTTGAAGGCAATGACTTAGTTTGCACTATCTAAGACGATAACTACACGATTTATTTTCAAGAATTTAGATTTGGGATATGACAATTTATACTGATTATGTAACAGTTACTGCACCGCCAATTTCGAGTTGGCGCAAGTTTTCAATTTCATCCTGTAGAGACAAAATATCTAGATAAGTAATAAAGAAAGATTAAACTCACAAGTTTATCCTGGATTATGTTTTTGATCTATTGGATATGGAAAAAAAGAGCTGATTAAACCACTAAACATTCATGATCAGATTACCTACATAAAAACGCATTATCCTTTATAATTTAAGACTAGATCAGAAACAACTGTATGGGGTTCATTCAATTCGACGAAAAAAATATTCGCATGACTGGATTTTTAATCGTATCGCTAATTTATCCTTAGTTGCTCTCATTCTCTTATCGATTTAATCTCAATACTTATATTCATATATTTATTTGCATTCCATAATGTTGTAGAGGTGGTGGTGTGGTGTGGTGTTGTGGTAGTGGTGTTGTTGTTGTGGTGAATTGCCAGTCAGCCTATAATATTCCCACTGCTGAGACACAGTCACACGCACTCCTCTCTATGAGAGCTGTGGATAGTCCCTCCTTCTCCGTCAGGGGGGCGCGATAGGCGGGTTACGAGCATGACCCTTAAAGCCCCGCGGTATGATACGTTCGTTGGGTGACCATGTAGGCCTGGCCTGAGGCAAGTGCGGCGTTAGCGTAACTTGCCTCTTGGTCTGTGAGAGTAGTCCGTAATCTGTAAAGTGTACACCCTATTTAGTAGGTCGATTAGAATTTCGATCTATGAAAAAACAGACTATGATTCAAACTCACAACTTTATCGACCGCATCAACCACGACCTCCTGCATTTTCATTCCATGTTCTGCGTGCTACAAGATTTAAGAAACGGAATTTATTTTAGTTTATAAATAATAAACCTAAGTTACAGAGTAGTGAGAGTTTTCAAGATTTCGTATACATAATCAGTCTATAATGTTCCCACTGCTGGGACACAGGGCTACTCTCTGTAAGAAGGAGTGGGCCGTAATTCTAAGAAATATGGATCCGAACGTCATTTTAAAGAACAAATTTTTTTTACTACCTAGTTAGAAAAGTGTTACTACTTGAAATCCGTAGTAAATACGTGACATCAAATCTTATGGTATATTGCGAATAAGAATTATCCATGGTAACAGATTGCGTGTCGTTGTCCCTGCCACCCTGTATTATAGCACCAAAGCAAAGTCAGCAGATCAGACCGACGCAGTGAACGTGTAACTTACTTGAACTTACTAGTTTCTTTATGATTACGATGACTTTCTTCGCGATCACCACTGTAAATCGCTTTATCGATCGTATCTTCTTATCGAACTGATCAAGTGGAACAACTTTGGCTCGAAAGGTGAAGAGGCCCAATAGCGAATACCTCTCCAACATGTTCAATTCATGGTTTTACTTTTAATACACTCGGCAGTATTTTTATATTTTTCTAAAACAGCGGTTAAAATCTGCCAAAAAAATCACAACATTGTGAATATGTGACGAAAAATGAGCCAAAATAATTGTTTACTTTGTCATGAAAGTTACCAAGTGTCGCTTTTCCATTTAGCCATGCTAAGGTCTAGGGTACACCTCATGGTGGCTGCAGGGTGGGTCAACGGAATAAGCGAACACTAGTATAGTATTTTTATCTCTCGAAGCGACGCACACTTGACTTGTGGTAACCAAGTATACAGACACGCTGTAGAAGTGCGCGTGCAGACGAGTAGCGTCAGCACACACACACACCCACTCTCGACTTCACTATCGTCTCGGATGGTACCGAGAGCGCCTGCGCTTACACATTTATTCACAGCGTATTTGTACACTTGGTAAGTACACCAAGAAGGTGGCTGGGACAGACTGGATACGGAACGCGGAAGTCAGGGTGTTGTGGCACATCCTGATAGAGGCCTATGTCCAGCAGTGGACTGCAATAGGCTGAGCTGACTGATTGAAGCACAAGTAAAGCGCGCGTCGTTTTGTGAGATAAAAACACTGTAGTAATAGTACTTCGGAAAAAGGATAAAGGTTAAAATTTTACAAAAGCTTTTTATTCAATAACAATTTACCTAAACTGAGGGTCTCTACTGAGAAACTCAACCTCAGTAGGTAGGCACTTTTACAGTACCATGATCATCCACAGCCCGACTTCATCTACTTAACTGTTGAGCATAGTCCTCTATTTTCTTGTGCCAATCTCCACGCTCCTGTGCCAGCCTCACCCAGGTCCTACCCGCGATTTCAGTACCTACTTATTGTTTACTACAAAGATTTAAATTTTTGATTTGTTTCTATTTTGTTCCATAATTACAAAGATCTATTTAGATATTAGCGTCCCACAAGGTGTACCGATAACCTTGTGGAGGCCGCACGAATGCGCTGGATGCGGGAAGCACAGAACTGGTCGAAGTGGACTTCTTTCGGCCGAAATGATGATAATGATGATTCTTTCTGTGGCGATGGCGAAGCAAACATTGATACGTACTTATTCAGAACATTTCACAAGTTTTTGATAGCATTAATTTTTTTTAAGTTATCTATAATATAACACAGATTTATTATAAACAAAGATTTTTAACACTGTTTTAAATGTCATACGTCAATGACGTATAACGTTTGTCAATAAGTAGTTTTCTTATCATTCATTACAATAATTTTAAATGGCCAGTGATGTTTTTTTTCTGTCTATCACGCGTTATCGAGTTTTTTATAATTTTTTATTGACTTGGCTCTCTGTGACTTGGCCGGGTCTTACCTAATTATAATTTTTACTGGTTTTTGGTCAAAAATGTGACTGGAGAATTTGTTTTTTGTAATATTCGATTCAAGAGCAGGGGCTGCAGTCTTGACATTCATAGCGATCGCTTTACGACTTAATTCGGTTGAAAAGTCCCGGTATGACAGGTGTAATGTATGGAGTGACAGGACTTTGCGACCGAATCCGGTCGTAAAGCGATTGCTATGAATGTCCAGACTGCAGCCCCAGAGGTGGCCCAGTGTGCAGTGGTGAGGGCCGCGACTTGCGACTTGAGACTTTGTAGGTCGTAGATTCGAACCCAGGTAGGCGCTTTAGTTTGTGTAAATTATTTCATCGCAGGGCAGAGGCCTCTTCTCATATAAAGAAGCCACGAGCACTTGCTCAAGACGGGTTGGCGATTTTAGACTTATATTGACTATAAGAGGCGCGGTTTCTTCACGATGTTTTCCTTCACGGATGTCAGTAATGTCCAAGATAAACTCAGAAAGTTCATATGAATTGAAAAAGTCCAATGTGACATTTATCCATTCATATGACTTTACACTTGCCTGGATGTGAACCCAACCTCGTGCGTGAGAGCGACTAGGCCACCTCGAAGCTGTTAGGTAAAATTTAGGTGAGCAAAAATTTATTTTGTTTATTATATTTTACACTGCACTCTCTGAACGAAAAACGAAGACAAATAATGTAGCGAACAAGGACATAGTGTTCCTTTGACATTGTTTCAACATCCATTAAAAGGTTATATTTCTAGGTCCCTTTATATAATGTTCCGCGTAGCAATTTTTGTAAGAAACTCCGATCGAAAAATATCCTGCAGAGGGCGTTGATATTAAATTACTGGGCTAGAAGTACAAATTGAATCAATTTCACCAAATAAGAACGGCAAAAATCAGAACTAAAACAGAAATTCTTTTTGAAAAATCAAATTGGTGATACATGTACTTACGCCATTTTGTTTTTGTCAAAAAGAATTTCACAATTTCAATTTCTGGTTCACGTTCTGTACTTTTTGCCTACTCCCATGGGAAGAAAGCGAAAGTTTATGTATGTTACGTATGTAATTTAACTAAATGTTTACCAACAACGGATCCATGTTAATGTCGTTCAAGCGCCGAAACATAGGAAATCTTTTGACGTGTGGCCTAAATCAGAAATAACGATGCCATCTGATTTTTTCAATAAAATTCACAAAACGATATGCACAGCGATTATGCAGATTATGAACAGCGCCCTTAATATTGGTTTGAAAGTTATGAGCATCAAAACTTCCCTATTTCAACCCAAATTTTAACGCATCTTTGGGCGTAAAGAAATAACTCCCAGAGTATGAAAATGGCAAAATTGTTCCCGTACCTACAGAGATAGATAATTTATTCAAGAATTCAAATAACTTTCACTAAGTTAATAAATAAAAACTAGATAAATTAAATGAAATATCAGGCATATTAGCAACGCCCACCAACGAGTTCGAGCCGTCGCGACTAGTGGAACCATAAGGGAATATTTTCAGCGCAATATGCACTATGTGTAAGAGCGTGAGACAAGACAATGATCACATTATCAATTCGCTATCCACCGGATTCTTATCAGCGTCCTAAAAAGGCACGTGGCCTATTATGTAAGTACTACTTAAGTAGTGACAAGCATGTAAGTACGTCATGTATCTACTTAAAACTTACTTTTCAACTCGGAGCCTTTGCCAATAGATCTTCTTCTCGGTGACACCTCCCTGTCTCTGGCGACAAGAAAACTTAGATTAAAACTTGTGAATGAGGTAAAAACTTTAACAAATAATGTAAGTTAGTGTTACTTTTTAGGTTTCCTAGAAATGCTGTGTCAAGAAATAGGAAACACGATAAACGTCTCGCGTTAATATTCGTTATGCGTGGCGCGAGTGTTGCGTATAACCAACATTTTGTATCACTGGAATTAGCTTTGTAATGTAAATGACCATCAACTATTTTCTAGTATTATGATCAGTCATAATTAGCCGTAATTGATTCGCCTATATTATTATACAGGGTGTAAAACGGGGTAAAAAATAATCAGCTGTTTTATACAAAAGTGAGAAAAGAAACATCAGAATCAGTCTATTCTGCAAAAATCTCACCGTAAAAATTTTAAATTGAGCTTTCAGTAAACTGTCAGTAGTGTCAATCCCTAGCCTATGGTGGAATGACAGCTGACTTTACCTAAGGATTCACGGTGAGATCTTTACAGAATACATCGGCAGTACTGAATTCATGGTAACAGTTTGCGCATCGATGTCCCTTACATCGTGTATATCTATAACATTGCATAGTCCTACCTATCTATTCATAGCGAGCTTTTGCTGATGGTTATGGTTTTCCATCATCAATAATTTTTCATTTGTTTTTAGGGTGGGTCAGATAATATTGACGAGAGACTGTACTTACAGAACTTAAAGAATGCTACGTCATAATTTCGTCGCTCGCTCGTAGCACTTACGCTACGATAACAATATTTATTACGTACGTTTTTTTTATATTTACGTAGGGACTTTCTTATTTTACTTTGTCTTGCTTTTATGGGCTTATTATTTAACAAGTTAGTGTCAGAACAAGATCTCATTTTATTGACACACTAGCTTCTGTCCGCAACTTTGACCGCGTGAAATTCTTGTTTTATCATATTCCTATGACACTCATTAATACTGTAGCGTCCAATTACTGAAATAATTTTCGGAATCGGATGAGTAGATCCGAAGAAATTTTACCATTTTATACAGGGTGTTATTGACAGCCCTCCGCAAACTGATAGGGTGGCTTCAGTACATCATATTAAGATGACCGGTACATGTAATTCTTTCAGGAACATTAAGGGAATCCAAAAAACCAGATTTGTTTTATTACCTCACACGCAACGTATCGTTACCGTGGCAAAACGCACGTAGCGGACGGCAGCGCAGCGAGCTTGAGCGAGGCTGTTTTCAGCTGTTTTATTTACAGAAATGGAGTGTTGCATACAGAGAACGTAATTTTACATTGAAATAAAGGAATATCAGCAGAAAAAACGGCATAATTTTTTTTTTCCTGAGAAAATTTCCAGTGGGATATGATTCAGAATAAGGAGCTGAATCAATCCTGTGTTTTTGTGGAGGGCTGTCAATAACACCCTGCATTAATGTAGGTATGTAGATATAAATCACATAAAAACATTCCAAAACATCGAAATATGATCTCTTTACTTCCCTTTTTCGACTAGGTAAACAAAACTCAATAATCGCAACGCAATATGCATTCAGATAACCAAATAGACTCGTAGTATGATTGAGTTTGCTCTAGCCGACGCAATGTATTCCTATGGTGCTTTACTGTCAGATATATTAAACCTGTCAATGCCCTCAGAGATTAGAAGTACAGACTTCTGACGTACCGATTTCGAACCCATTTTGCGAGTCTGTATGAGAAACTTAAGTGGTCCAATTTATGTCATGCCTATTCTACAGACGGCCCACTGTTCGATTCTCGTGTGAAACGCTGTAGAGTGATCGGATTAAAACCGGACTGCAGAATCGGATCATGCGTCTGAGAATCGGAGATGCCGACGGAAATTTGAGTGGAGCACGTTTGTGAGAGCTCGGATATTGGGAAATGTTTGCTTTCTTTAAAGCATTTTTTAGAGTTACTGAGAATTTGACATTAAACTAGTAAAATAACTAGTTTGTAAATTAACTTACGATCAATGGACATATTACAGTAAAAACAAGTAAAACCCCAGTTAAAGGAGTTACTTTTCATCATAGTCTGTTAAGAATTGTAGGACCAAAAATGACTAGAATACATATTTTATAATAAATCCTATAATTATATTGATCACTTCAAAACGTCCCAAAAAATATTCAAATAATTTCTGAATTTTCCTTCTCTGGACCCTGGAATCTTAATACGAAGAAAAAGGTATAGATTTAGATTCTTACTCGTTCAATCCAAGCCGCAGCACGGGGCCAGCTGACCTGAGCATAGCGTGAGCATCAGCATTGCTCATGGTCTTAGTAGGCCGACCATTGATGGAGGATATCACATCACCCTCCCTGATACCGCTCAGCGAAGCCTTACGTCCAGGATTCACCTGGAAAGAGAGAAAAGAATGTTAAAGATAATGTGTGATAGGATTTGGGTAAGACTCGCGCAGACCAGGGAAGCATGGTAATAATCCCGAGGCTATATACTCATCAGTGGGAGGAACAAGGAGATGACTGTGTTAGCGAGTAGTAGCGCTAGGGCTCTGTCTCACATAAGGTTTTAGCATTATGCTGAGCGATGGCGTTTTGCGTGGATGTGACGTATGTTTTCTCCCAACATGTAATTTTGTTATTGTTGTGCTTGTGTTTTTTTTCTGTGTCATGTTTATGGCATGGCTACAATGATCTTTTGGCGCTCGAAAGACGTTGACAGAGGGGCGCTGTTGGTAAATTTACTGAAAAAACAAGATGGCGGCGTTAGTTCCAATTTTGGCCACACGCCAAAAGATACAGGGTGGCAGGGACATCGAAGCGCAACCTGTTACCATGAATTCAGTTCATAATTCTGATCGAACCTGCGTTAAAATTTTTCGTCGGCTATTAAAAATAAAATTAGCTGTAAATATATTTTGACCGCGTAGGTATTTGCACTTCCTTAGAAACAGCAGATTTTTTTTGATAACTGAAGAAAAATTCTACTCTGGGGTGTCTAGAATCATGTGCTGAATCCATGGTAAAAGCACTGCGATTCTGTAACCATCGCACCGTGAAAACTTAGTTGAAGTGAGCGTGGAGTGAGCAGTCAATCTAAATAATGCTAGGGATTGACACTACTGACAACTCACATCAAGCTCACTTCACTTGAGTTTTCACGGTGCGATTTTTACAGAATCGACCGGCTGATTGTGCGTCGATGATCCTGCTACCCTGTATATTATCTACCACGCGTACAAACAATTACTAGATATATAGTTCTTCATTGGAAAGTATAGAGGCGCTTGTGCATCTTGTGCAATCAGGTACGTATCGGAAGTGCGACCGGAATTGACACATCGTGATTTGAACAAGTAATTAGCTTATTCTCTCGTGCAGATAATTATTATATTTTATTATGACTCATAAAAATGGCTACTTGTCCGTGGGTGGCTTTTTATAAGATTATTCTCCTTCTGCATGTTTGGGGACACAGAGGGCAGGATAGGAGGTGGAGCATGGTTTGCGACATAGCTCCACAACCACACCCTTTTTTTTTTTTTTTTTTTTTTTTTTTCTCGCTGAGAAATGCTTTATGCATCCCCGTCTCGCGGGCGACCGAGACGGGGTATGTGGGACTCCCTGTCGGAAGGACAGTATACCCACTAAAACTCAGCGGTGTTCCTGCAAACGCCGTAATGGGAGGGCTATGGGAAATCAATACTTCCACGGCCCTCCCGGCGCACGCCCGCCAAGATGGTATGGCGGGCCCCGCATGCCCCCCAGGTTGGGGGGCTACGGGAATGGCCGGGAACACCTGGCCATTCCCGTCCCACAAGGTGGAGGCCTGTGCAAAACAGGCAACGGAGCCCCCGCACCCGTTGCCTGCTACTGCCCCCCTGCTATTGCCCCCCTGCTATTGCCTGCTATTGCCCCCCAACGCGGGGGGCCTCCACGCCCGCCTTTCAGGCGGGCGTGGAGGCCCCCCGCGTTGGGGGAGCTACGGCCGCAGAGGATAGGGAGAGCGGCAACGAAACACCGACACTCCCCTTCCCCTGCGGCCCCGCCGCGTCCGCCATCTCACGGTGGCGGCCCCGTCAAGGCCGCGGAAGGAAGGGAGAACCCCTCCCGCCGCGGCCTCTGTCCTCAGCCGCAATGTCTCCCTCACGGGGGACATCGCGGCCCGCCTCAGGTAGGTCGCGATGTCGCAGGCACCGCAACCTACCTGTGGGCCGCTACGTCGGGCTAAACCGCACAGCCCGGACGAGCGGCCCCCGCCTGGGTCCCTCTTAGCTTCACCGTGGCCCGCCCAGCCACGGCTACTGAGCCCCCCCGCCTCGACAATGCGGGAACCCACTGGGGGGGTCCACAACCACACCCTGCTGGCATTCCGTCAAGGTAGCTCCACTTTACCAGGTTGGACTTACATCTTTTCACTTGCGTTCAGAGACGGTTCAGGGACTTCCAAGTTGACCACGGAAGGTTATACCCTGCAGGGAGATGCTCCTTTGGTGGTAGATTGTAAGTAGAAGGGCGAAGAGTAACGGGCGTCAGCCGAGGTTTCCTCGATTTTAAGAAGCTAGAGGTTGAAGTTCTAGACGAAGAAGAAGAAAGACAGCAGAGAGTGGAGTTTCTTGCCCATTCTTCTCCATACGAAAACTACCTTTTGGAAGAGGCGACTAGAATCAATTTTATTTATGCTTTTTTTTTTTGCTTGGGACTAGATGGCACTTTGTGAAATGTCCAGGGATATTATTATTATTATTAGTTTTGACGTTCAAAAGTGCCTTTTATGTGCTTATTTGAAATAAATGCTTTGACTTTGAGCAGAATGATGATGACTTTTGTTTACAAAGACCAATTTTCAAATAGGTACAGCTCTCAATTTTGCTTTAGGACCCATAACAAACTTGAGAACCCTATAAAATTATTATACGCTTGCACTATTGGCTCGGCATAAACACAAAGGGGCTTGTGGTTTCCTAGACTATGGGCACTAACATCCAAAGCAATTTCTTGTTCAACCGTATCTGATACACATAGTAGCGCCTGCCAGAATCTAAATAATAGTTATAAATACTGCGTACATACAGTAGAACATAAACTGTAATGACGGGAATTTTTGTATTTCCTTTATTTACAACAAAACACATATATACACTAAACATTACATATAGTTAATGGACGAAAAAGTATTTAGAAGGTGTACTCTTTCAATTACAGAAGACCACAGCATGCACAATAAAATGAAGAACTAAGCTAACAAATTAAATACCTAATACATTGTAAAAGAAAAATTTTGACAATGAAATACAAAAACACAACCAATTCTTTAAAATATTAGAACAAAGAAATATTTACATTAAATAAGGTAACATTTAAAATAATAATAATGTACATGTGAAAAAATAACCAAAAGAAATACAGGGCATCAAAAAATTTGTCCGCATCGCTGTCTACAGGGACAGTGCCCAAAAGGCTGAACAAAGAATAATAAAATACCTAAATTAAAAAACCATTTACATTACAATAATTTTTTAAGACATTTCACAGTGATTGTACTAATAAAAAGGGACAGGCAGCCGATCGATTCTGTAACCTTTCTCACCGTGAAAACTTAGGTGAAGTGAGCGTGTAGTGAGCTGTCATTCCAACTAATGCTAGGGATTGACACTATTGACAGCTAGTCACTCTAAGCTCACTTCACCTAACTTATCACGGTGAGATTTTTACAGAATCGATTGGCTGGTAAGCTAATTAATACGAAACTCCTTTGAACTTAGAAACAGCCTATGTTAGTAACTTAAAGTCTGAAGTTTTTAAGGGACCGTCACTTCTGTTTTCACAATTGGGACAGGTATGCAAATATGTCACCTAATACGAGTAATACGTGACTGAGCATTTATGTAAATGTAGGGAGGTATTTGTTTTACCAAATATTGTTCTTGTAAATGTCAAATATTAAATCAAACAGGGGTAAAGACCGCTAAACATCAATACAAACGAAGGACTAATAGAACACAGTCTAAAGAGCGAGTGTGAGAGAGAGAGAGAGATGATTGTAAACAAAACTTTCCATATTTGATTTTACGTAACCTCCATACCTATAATTTTATTGGTAAGTACTGAACAGGGTAAGGTAAAGTTACAAACCGCATTGGGCTCCCTCCGCCTGGCCGCCGGTGAACAGAACTTCAACATGTCCGGGGGGGACCTACCCTTCGCACACACAACAAGCTCGGGGTCACAAAAACACTTAATACACCTACACACGCGACTTTACGTTGAGAAAGGTCATTGTTACAACGTTATTCTACGACACGACACAAAAACAATGATAGATAAATCACTAGATTAACAAAAAATACAAAAAACGTAACGATATATAACCAGCCTAAATTATTTCTAACGTTAATACACGAAACAAGGTCAATACTTTGCCCAAAACCGAGACATGCCCGAAGAAAGTCGTGAACGATACTAAGGCAAAGGAGGTAGCACGCGAACTAACCAATTCTATAGAAACATTATATGGGCATTATAGAAAATGCATGCGCGTTGGTCACACACCCATTGTTATGTTGCCCATCACTCGCTTCGAATATTAATCTTGTGGAAGGTGCGACGGAGGCGTAAGACCGCCTTAAGTCATGCGATCGTGCTAAAGGATTCTGATTCCCGATAGGACAATGAACTGTGGACTCACATTGTATGGAAATAATATGAGATTAGGATACTGGCGAATATTTCAAATTACTGTATTAATAACGTTACGGTAAGGATTATCATTTAGAGGTTCTCACGATTATGAAAAATACTTACTAGAGTATATTTTTATTTATTCAACCAAATATCAATAATTAGTACAGTGTCTTGAACACCAAACAAGAGATTGTATCAGGAAGCTGGACAGCAGTCGCCTATATGAGAAACAAAACATTTAAGAACACAAAACGCTTTTGCGTCAACAATACCCGTGGGTGTGAAATTTTACGCGAATTTGATACTTATTTACCTACACCAACAGCAATATTCTCCGGTGCTACTAACAGCAAACTACGATCACCAATTCAATTTCCAAACCGAATTATGGCAATATGTCCACACGCTCGCTAATTGTTACGGTCTATTAGTTCACCCGGCCCTTTAGGAGCTGATAATGACATTTCTGTATTAATGACCCCAAAAGCTCTTACCAAAAACGGTATACAGCATGTATCAAAAAGGTGTGGTCATGTTTAAGGGTGTGGTAGGTACATACCCGAGGAAACTGCCCCGTTGGTCTCGTGGTCGTAAGTAGGACTGCTATACGTGGGGTTCTCGGTTCGATTTCCAGGTCGGGCAAAGTGTTATTGAATTTCGCAGTAGCAGCCCGGATTTTGGAAGTTGGTGGTGTGATATCCCCGTGCCTCGGAAAGCACGTAAAGCCGTTGCTCCTGCGCCTGATCTCTCTCCGGTCGTGTCGGATTGCCGTTCCATCCGAATATGAGAGTATAAAGGAATAGAGAGTGCACCTGTGTTTGCTGCAGATATTATAGTGCACAAGTGTGTGCCCCTTGTGCACTATAATATATCCTGCGTACCTGGCAAATCTCTGAAAATCGGTCGGGGGATTATTAGGTACAGACCATTAAACTGACCAACATTCTCCACGGGAACAACTTATTAACTTAATACCTACGTCATCTTCATTTCAGGCCGAAGTCACCGACAGATGGGTCTAGGCCTCGCCTTTCTTCTGCCATACTTTCCGGTTCCGTACGTCCCTTATCCAGGTGTTTCCCGCGACTTTAATGACATCGTCACTCCAACGCGCTTTTGAACGGCCCTGGTTTCTTTAACCTTAATACCAACTCGACCTAAATGTAGGGAACGGCTGATTATTATTTCATGTTGGTATAAAGTTGTTCAGTTTGATGGTCACACCGTTATATAAGACTACACTTTTCTGATACGTGCTGTAGATTCTATACTAAACAAAAGAAATCTAACATAGACGAGCCATAAGAGAGCAAAACGTTTGCAGTCAACCGATGAATATGGAAAAGAAATGGCGGTTGCTCGTGTAAGGGAAATTCAAATTGCAAGTGCAAGCCATTGTTTCAAGCCCATGTAAGTCGACGAACAAAGAGCTTAACCATGTAGCAAACGTTCGAGCTTACTTACAGATTAATGGCATTTCTTCGAAACGGTAAGAGTTTCCTCAATATATGGAAACTGCAGATCGCGGTGTCAATAATTTTATTTACGGTTGAAGTTCGATATGTACGTTGGGAGTTTTATGTCGATATTACCTGAAGTTTGCGTAGATAAGAAGCTTATATCATTCCTGACGTCACTAAAATTTGATTGAGACAGGGTTATATAATTTTGAGAATGATTAGTTAGTATTAGCACGTTAAGCCGTTGGTCTCGGCTGACATTCGTGAATCTTTGACAGTTGTTATGGGTTAAAACTGGTTGTTAGTCTTTCGGGCTTCTGACCACAGAAGCCCGAAAGACTAACAACCAGTTTTACCAAGGGGTATCATATTACCCAGTGACTGGGTGGTGGAGGTCAGATAGGCAGTCACTCCATGCAAAATACTAGTATTTAGCTGCATCCGGTTACACTGGAAGCCAACTCCAACATAGTTGGGAAAAGGCTAGGCAGATAATAACCACCGACAGCCACCATGGCCCACGCATAATGGTCCACCTGGGGCTGCAGTCTCGACATTCATAGCGATCGCTTTACGACCGAATTCGGTCGCAAAGTCCTGTCACTCCATACATTACAGCTGTCATCCGCGACTTTGCGACCAAATTCGGTCGTAAAGCGATCGCTATGAATGTCGAGACTGCAGCCCCTGGAGGACTAAGTGCGGAAACCAAACCCGTAACATAGAACGTACAACATAAGCCAGGTAGATGATGATGACAATGATGATAAGTTAGTAATATTTCGACACTTGAACATAGCTACGAGTATAGGACTTTCTTTTCCTACAAGATCGCCACAACGAATACCCTGAGCAACACGCTTTAGTACTATCAATGTCGCGCAAGCGACTTTACGCGCAGGCTTCATGAATACTAGAGCAAATAGGGAACAAACATCTATCTTATCAACGGTTAGCTCTCCACGTTCAATACGATATAAGATAATGCTGTTTTCCTGATATTATTTCAAATCTAGATCTTCATGTATTCCTTTTAAGTAGAACATGAATGCTTCGTAACTAGATGTGTCCCCAAAACTGCGTGAAACAGTGGTGAACACAGAGCGTGTTGGAGGCAAAACTCCTCACTAGAAGCGTTCCGTCTTGCAGATTGTTATAATTAAATGCACAACTTGCGAGCGGTCTCTTGTTAGTGCAATTAAATCAAGAGTCGTAGTCGCTACTACAAACTTTATTCGTTTTAAACTTAGATTTGTGTGGAATATTTAAATTTATGTGGAATTGAGTTAGTGTGGATACGAATATGTTACTGTACACTGTATGGCATTATATTCATTTTATATTTTAAAATGTTCAGGGATGTATAGAAAGTGTCAAGTATAAGTTAATTTGACACCTTATAGAATATTTTCAATGTGTGCGTTGTTATCTATAATAATAATAAAGCTGAAGACATTTTTTGTTTTTTGTTTGTTTGAACGGACTAGCTCAATTTTTGAGAAAGGCATATAACATGCTAGGACCCTTAACAGACGAGCATCAAATGATAAAAAGTCAGAAAGAAAGCTAAGTGAAAACGAAGTAATAGCGCAGGCGATGCGATGCGACGATGTGGGTCGGGGGAACAGGAAAATCCACGCGGTCGAAGACTTTTTATTTTTTTTATTGACAATGGACCCACTCTTGACCTCAAACCAGCCCAGAGGCAGGGATGAGATCTACGGTGGAACGAGCTTGCCCAGAAGAAGCCTAATCACTCTCGAGAGATTCGGGTTGTATGAACTCGGAAATGCAGACGCAGGCAGACGATTCCAGGCAGGCGCATCAGAAAAGATGATGAGAAGCGCTTAGTGCGTATATATGGTATATTAACCAAATAGGGGTGGTATCCCGCAGTTTGTCTGGACTCTCGATGGTAAAAAGGTCAAGGCGGGATGAGCTCATGTAGCTCTTGAGCACACTCCCCGAAGTACAGTCTGTAGAAGACGGACAGACAGGCAACACTTCGCCGGTGAGCCAAACTGTGAAGCTTTGCCTCCACCAGCTTTTTATCGCCAATGAATCTCTTAGCTCTGCGCTCCACCGAGTCTAAAGTGGCGAGTTGGTATTTAGCTGGGGCATCCCACAGGTGACTGCAGTACTCCATACACGATCGGACTTGTGCTTTGTAAAGGGTTAAAAACTGTCCCGGTGTGAAGTACCGCTTAACCTTGTTTAGGATGCCCAGCTTTTTGGCCGCCGTTTGTGCTTTAGACTCAATGTTTTCGCCGAAATTGAGATTTGCTGTCAATTTCATGCCAAGAAGCTCGAGGCTGTCCGTCACAGGTACAGCTGCACCCCGGAAAGTCGCATGCAGAAGCTAGGTTGTGTGATAAAGCGGTAAGTCCAATCTTCATTAAAACCAATTTATTTTTTGTCCGATCACGGGTTATTCACCAACTCGTTTCCAGTTGGTGAAACTCAAAATTAGTATCACTTATTATTTCGTGATCTGGACACGCCAAGATTTTTACGCGTGTCCACATAGTGAAACTTAATTTAAATCAGTTTTATGTTATCACCAACTAGACACACCCAGTTTTTTTTTTTTTGCAAAAAAAAAGGTACAGTCATGTTAATAATCGCCTCGTTCATTGAATTAATTGATTTCATGAAAAAGCTGCCTCATTTATTTGCTTGAAAAACCTTATTAGCTTTTATTTAAGACAATTTTTGAAATAAAACAATATAACAATTAAATGATATTATGATACACTACACTACTGTGTAGTGTAGTAGCGCGGTCACTCAACTGTCCAGTACAACAAACAAATGAATGACAATAAAACAAATTACTTCTAACCATAATACAATTTAGCCAAATCAGCTAAAACAATACGCTCACTACAAAGGATAAATACTGCAGGGTCACGGTACAAGAAGACCAGACCAGGCACCAATTTAATTGAACCTCAATCTCCAACTAAACCAGTAGTAATGTCTACAAAAAACGAATAACTGGTAAAACTATCGAGGGTCTACCGTTATTGGGCAGTTACTTCACTCGGGAGTCGAATGCAAGGCACGTGTCCCTCGTGACTCCACGACGCACGTGCGTGGCTTCACGATCGCACACTCAACATACTACTCGAATCCTAAGCCCAATTTATCCTACTTATTTCGGTATATTCTGTGCACTTTTATCATGGTTTTACCTTTGTATTCGACGGAAAAACGCTACAATCTAATGCCCAGTATAAATCAATACAATCTAATGGATTCCCGGTAAACGGAACGCTTCCGACTTGCTGAAAAGAAATGCCAGACTGAGTTTTTCTTAGAATTAGTGATAGTTTAGAAGAAGTTTTTTTAAAATAAATAATAAAACGGTGCTTTATTCTTTGAAAGTTTGAACGACAAATGTATTTAGCAAATCACTGTTTATTATATATGTCACCGTAAGATTGTGGACACCGTTAGTTCATAATCTATCTCGCGAGATTGTAAACTTTCGACAGATTGTGAATAGGTACCATAGGTACTGCTTACAATATTTTATTTATTAAAACTTTATGCACAAGTAAAAAAAAAATACTGTGCAAAAGCAGACTGAAGAGGAAACGCGGGTGGTGTTTTTTCTATAGAGACGCTCTCGCCTGTTTTCTTTCTGGTTAATGACCATATGGCTATGATCTTTTACAAAATAATAAATGTTAGTTACTTGTATGTCCCTATGTTTTCCTTTTTGATAATACATTATTTTTATAAGCACTAGAACCCTCAAAAAAAGCTCAAAATTGCCTATTTAGACCGCTGTTAAGAGAGGCCTAGGGTACAAATTCGACAACTATTAATGAAAAAAGGAAAACATGGCGACACAGTATATCCTTCTTATCCAGTTTATGAAATATCTTTTAAATTGGTTCAATATTGGTGGAGAAAATAGGCGAGAGCCAAACCTCGAAAATGTGACTTTTTACTTAGGCTATTTAGTCGGATCTGCAGTTGTCCTTATCGCACGAATAGACGAGAGATAGCGAGACAGAGCGACAGCGATAGTTTCTTCAAATACCTAATTTTCAAAAGTCTTTCTACCCGCATTTCCTCTTAATTGAGGCACCAGTCGACCTTAGGGTAATGCAGAGGCAGAACATGTCAGGATACGAGATAAATAGCTAAAAAATGACGATAAAATACAAGAATAAATACAATATACATACGATTAATTTTCGATAGTTTATAATCTATCCATGTTAAACCGTCAAATTGTGAACGAACCTGCACTTACTGACAGTGTTCACAGCCTGTCCAATTTTATTACCCGTAAAATTAAACAACAATACTTACTTAATATCATGTTTACCATTAAGCAGGATACGACTTAATTATTAATTCAGAGTTCAAAAGCACCTTAAACAACCCTTCAGCGCTCCGTTTTACGCCTTACGCGATAAAGCGCGTAAACGTAAAAGTTACATGACGATTTTCTAAATGAGCACGTGTAATTGTTGCGCGTAGGTAAGTATAATTTACGCGCGAACAAACGACAAAGCGTTGTGAGCGTCGCAATCTCTGCGTAATGACGCTTACCCTTTGACTTTTAGCGTGGACTGGGGATCAGGGGTGTGGGGGTCACACGCCTGGATGTAAACTACAGGTAGATTATTTAGTGATAGCACCTAGCTTAATGACTATGTGGCGTTTTTATTTTGAAGAATAAACCAGCTCAAAAGAGTGTGTCCATGAAATAGGGGGAAGTGATAAACTTAATATTCCAGTTTGTTACCCTGACTATTAATTTAGATATGTATACTTAGGTAGGTACTTAAAAACATACTACGTTATTGATTCCATTTTCAGGGGGCCTACCAGCATCTTTTACAAAACAATCTTATTTCAAGAGAATTTTGTTTGTCATGGCTAACAACTGCTAAGAAAACAACATTGTTTCAACGATGTAATAAGCTTATTTAAAGGACGTCATGGTACGAAAAGGCAAAGTAAGATTTTAATAATACTGTTACACGAGATGGTGGTTCCCCCTGATCTCAGTTTGTAACTTCCCTACTTTTTTTTTTGGAGTGAAATCACCAAATGACCCCTCCCGCTCTGGGTGGAGCGGAAGGGAGTGTCAGACTCTTACTGACTAAAACCCACCCGTGTTCCTTCCTTAGCCCTTTATGTTCCAGGGCAGCGGTAACCCTTTCGGGCGATCCCGCTACCCTGGCAGGAACTTCCGTACTTGGGTCCGGCTAAATTATAGTAAGAGGACAAAAGTGTTTTTGACAGTATACAGTGTAACGTGCCTTCACCTGACGGCAGGCATATAAAAACACTAGACAAGTCGACTGGGTTTTTAAGCAATAAAGTCATTCCTCTTGTAGGACAAAAATCCAAGTTCCGACATAATTTTCGACGTTTGTGAAACATAATCCTCGCCTAACGTCGACGCAGCTATGCTCCTATTGTGACTGCACCTTAATCCAAGCTTTGTACACTCCAGATACTCCGTCTATGTAAATGCAATGTGTGCCCAGTCAGATGTCATCGCTGACTGGAATTAGCTCGAGCTTTGATCGATACATTGTCTCGCACCGCATTCGGGTTTGATGATGTGGATAATCCTACTGACCTACTATTATATTATCTCCTTATCTGCCAATAATATTAGGTATAATTTATTTTATGTTTTGACCGAAAGTTCTGGAATTAACGTTTCTAAAATCAATTTACTGTTCTTGGTAAAGGTTTTAAGATTGGCTTTAAAATATCGCTGTTAGAGATAAGACCGCCAATTGTGTCACCCCTTGTAAAGTTTCTACACCCATATCTATACTTATAATAAATCTGTAGAAGTGAAAATTCTGTACATTGAAGATATCAAAAAAATAAATGGCGGGGCGTGTTACTATACCGACACCGAACCCAAAAATGTGATTAAAAAAATTTTTGTCTGTCTGTCTGTCTGTCTGTTTGTTCAGGCATCACGCCAAAACTACCGGTTCGATTACGATGAAACTTGGTATAATTATTCATTATTATCCTGGGCACCACACTGGGTACTTTTTATCCCGGAAAAGTATATACAATAAAAAACAAACTTAATTTTGCGGTTCGATCCCTAGACCCGATTACTGCGCCAACCGCAAATAATAAGTTTGTCGTAGGTTACGTCACCCGCAGTGGAGTTCACTAAGGTTATGCTCTAAATGTGGTGCTGAAGGTTGAATTTGGCTTGCACCGTTCGCAACACACGCGTGGCGCGCGGCCGCTTCGGATCGCTACCGTATATAAGGACATTTTTTGAACTTTGATTTGAACGGACGTGTCGAGTGGCGAGCGTTCGTTCTTATTTTAACTGCTACTTGCAATTCTAAACCGTGCTTTTCAGTGCGACCTTTTTATTCCTTTTAGTTTTTAGAGTTATTTAGGTTTATTTTCATATAAGTCGTAGGTAAAGATTTTAATTTTAAAGTATAGGTAGCATATTTGATAGTGTACGTAGTGACCGTAGGTTATTTTATAATACTGTTAGGTAGGATTAGTCATTCGTATAGATATTAGTTTTTAGGGATTTTGCTTATTTATTGAGTTTAGATTAGTTATCATCAGAAATAGGTTTATTTAGGTAGGTATTTAATTTTCTGTGATTGAGTTTTTTTTTTAATTAGGTAGGTACTTAGGTAAAGATATCTGTAATATTTATGGTGTATATAATAAAGAGTATTCTATTCTTGGTGTAAAGTATATGGGATAGCATTATATTATTACGAGTTCAATCAACAAAAACAATTATACTTTAGAGCTTGAAAGGACGAAACTAAATAAGTAGGTCAGAGAAGGGCGTATTGGGGGACTGTCTTATATAATTTTGACGTTCAAAATGTGCCGATTCTCAGCCTAATTTGATAAAAATGACTTTTGTATTTATTTGTATAGTTAGTTAGTCATTTACTTTACTACCTACCTACCTACCATCAGGCGGGATCGTAGTCAAGCACTAGTTTATATCATTAAAAAAAAACCTTGTGTAAATAGTTGTGTTAAATATTGTAAAAGTTATGTAAGTAAACCAAACAAACCAATAAAGTCTGAATGCTGAGCTTATAACGCCGTGAAAAAATATCAATAAGGGAAGGAAGCTGTTTGGGACATATGGTCAGACAGTCAGACTCAACTGCACCCATTAGATGATTGGACTGTATCCCCATAACAAAATACACAAGCAGTATTATATAATATCTCTGAAATAATGTCCCTATGGTTGATAGCTCCTGTTACTCCAGTTGACTTTTCGCGTCTATTAATTTTAATATCCAAACTTTTGTGAAAACTTTTGAAATTCCGGGAGTTTCAAATAATTCATAACCATTTCAACCGAGTTCATTTTCAACTTTTCAACCTACATTTATGTTTCGTTACGTAAAGGATACTGTCATTAAAAATACGAATTACGTAAAAGAGTTAAAATGCCAAAATTAATTCTACGTATTTCGTCAAGTTACCGGGCGCCTTAATTAACATTGAATTTTAATTTTGTTTCAGACAAAACGTAATTATGGCACTGTTAAAAGGTAAGTAGAGCTTAATGGAATGATAAGGTTCCTGAAAATCAATTTTGTTTCATTTTTCCTTTAAAAAACTTATTGTTTTTCGTTCTTTTGGTCGACTCGAAATACCGCCCAAGGCAATTTGATAGCATAGTTTTGCTGGAGAACTGAGGCTTTCATAAATTAGAGGTTCTAGTCCCAAAAGTCGTTTTTATACTCAATAAATAATTATCCGTGTCGCCAATACTGATTTTTTTATTAACTATAATCATAATATGTGCTGAAACAGCAATCTTATACACAATATCTCGGGGAACACATCCTTAGGCCGTTTGCCCACCGCCACGTCAACGGGATGTCAGTGAATGAGGTGACGGCACCGAAGTAGCAATATACACATTTACTATGGCCACGTGTTCACCGCACGCCGTCACCGGGACGTCACGCTCGGTTCTAATAATCTTGTTTCTTGTTGACGTCTCGTTGACGGTGGTTGGTGGACTAACGGTGTTACTATGTGTATGCAATTTTGTTTTCAAAATGACGCAAAAATGTACATAATTTTGTGTTTTGTTCTCTACTATGAATCTTTTCTGTAGAAATCCCGGCTTCACCAAGACTATTATGCTGACGAAACTTTTTTTTTCTTTGTTGAGTTTCTGAATATATTTAGATACCTATTTCTGTTCCGGTGCCCCAAAAAGTAAAAAACCTTCATATTATTGTCTCGGAGTTGCGACATAATTTAGGGTTAAAGGGGTTAAAGGTCACGATACTGAAATTCCGTGACTTTTATGCTTTTACCCAATATCTGGCTGAACGCACACCTTGTTAGGCTCTATAATGATCTTGTCCTTGAATACCTGGAAGGCTGCAAAGGTGCCTTGACTGAATAATATTAAGGATCCATAAGGTAGTTAGGTATCACATCTAAGTATTTTTTAATAAATGTGAAGCCTTTCATTAATATAATAATAATAATAAAGTTTATTCTTCATAAAGTTAGTAAAAAAAAAAGAGTAGTAAATTAGTGCGCTTACCATCAACGATTGCATCTCTGCTTTCCATCAGGCGGGATCGCAGTCAAGCGCTAGTTTATAACATTAAAAAAAAAAAAAAGTAAAAATACAATGTGACAGATTCGGTGAGCCACAAACTAAGCATAGCTTGTATCTCGTGGCTCTGGAGTGTATTAGCTTATTGTTATGTAATAAACACCGGTATAATACTCATAAGGAAACACGAATGGTGATACAATAATTAATTTCATATACCTTAAAATGATGCTTAAAATACTAAATAGTAGGTAGTTTCGAGCATTTGTAGAAAGAACTTGTGGTACTCGTAAGTACCTAAGTACCTACCTACCTAACAGTGTTTGCCAGATTTCCGTTCAATTTGTAGGGAAAGAACCTAAGTATGTAAATTCTGTAACCTGCCTGACTAACATACATAATGCCTAATGTTAAAACACAACTATGTAATTACAGCCAGGGAAATTAATTGTTAAGCAAATTACACCCTACGTCCATTTGCCCTGTTATTGTCATTCATATAACTGTCAAGGAATGACAGTTGTGATTGGAATGTACAGACGCCAGCAGGTCAAGCTACCCGAAACTGTCAAGTTTTCCCAATCAACCTTGAACCTTAATGCTTTAGCGATAAAGTTGAAAATCTATTAAAGTTTGACAGATTGTAGTAGCTTGATGTGCTGGCGTCTGTACAGACAATTTAAGTTGGTAGTCAATTTGCTACAATTGATTTCTCTGAATAATTTACTTAGATTTATGCTAGTGAATGACCAACAAAAGTTAGAAAGAGTACCACCAGTCGCCTGACAGACAACGGATGCCAGACATCAAGCGATGTATCGCAGTGAGGTATCCTTCAGCATATACGAGTATGCTTGCGTATTTATTAGCATGCATTTGTTTTACATGGAGACATCGAGGTAGCGAGCTAAACCGCGACTGCGATATATATCGCAGTTAGGATTCTTCGGAAGTAATTACCATTAGACCTCTCACAAAAAGGTCAATAATCCTACGTTCTCATTGTTTGTGACTTTTCAGAAAACATTGGACATAGCACTACTAGTACCCCTAACAATCCACTCAAGTACCGCACAGTACAGTTTGCATATCAACTGGACGGCTGAAATGGGTACCACGACATTAAAAAAGATTAACGACGTCACTGGCCTGCTAACGAGCTGGGCTAACCGATAAGTTTGTCTCTGGCTCGCGAATATGTCAACGAAACGGCTCGTTGATTAACTGATTCGTTATATTATATTTTTTTCTGTATTAGATGTTGGTTTACTGAGGATGATAAGATTTTTTGAGAAAATTTAGCATGTATCAGAAAGGTGTTGTCATTTTTAAGGGTGTAGTATATACCATCAAACTGAACAACTTCCTTCAAGGGACCATGGTCCCTTGAAGGAAGTTGTTCAGTTTGACAGTTGAACATTTTTTTTCGATTACGATGTTGCAACATTGTAATCGAAAAAAAATGTTCAACTGTCCTACATACACAAAACCTACTCGATCAAAATGTATGAGACGGCTGATTATTTTTTCGCGATTACGATTTTGGTTCCATGAATGGAGTTGTTCCGTTGGAGAGGTCTGTGGCTAAATAATAACAGCCGCACAGGTCGATAGATCACGTTAAGCTACGCTTGCCGCGGTTGGTCTGTGGATGGGTGACCATCTTTACATACCAAGACCCCTCCGTGTCTCGGAAAGCACGCTAAGCCGTTGGTCTCTGCTGTCGGTCTCTGTAATCAGAAGCCCGAAAGTCTAACAACCAGTCTTACCAAGGGGTATCGTAAATGGGTTGTGGAGGTCAGGTAGGCATCCATATAAAATACTGGTATTCAGCTGCATCCGGTTAGACTGGAAGCCGACCAACATTATGTAGTTGGGAAAGGGCTAGGCAGATGTTGATGAGTTGTTCAGTTTGATGGTCTGTACCTACCATTACCCTTAATATGACCATACCTTTCTGAGACATGCTGTATAAATGATTTACGATCATGTATCAAGCGAAGACCTTCGATTAAGTCTTCGGTTAATACTTCGTTCATCTTTGTTTATTGTATTCTACGTTATCAAGCATATGGTTATTTTTTTTTTTTTTGATAAAGTAACAGAGTTCGGTTTGGATCCCCCAGAAACAAAATAGCAAATATCTGACCAAGATTATGTCTGGACTTTAAAAGAGACTGTGACCTCTGAGTTCGTTTCGGCCTTTCTTCTCGGAGTAGCCAGATAGGAATTAATGCCGGCCTCATCTAGTTGTTAAAATATGATTGACGAGTACAAGTGTTTGTACAAACTTACTTATAGAAATAAAATCACTAATCAAAAATATTGTTCTTTGTCAAAATAAACGAACAATGACATTGAGGGTTGTAATATAGTCTCTACTTATGTTTAGCTCTCTATCTTCTCATTACATTTAAAATTAGGTCCATCTTGAATGACTAAGATATACTCGTCCAACACATTCGCACATTTTACAAAAGCATTAGATGCAGACACGAAGATCTCTCAAACGGTTTTAGTACCTAGAAGACTTGTCTTGGGAGATCTAGTGCATACATAGACTAGTTAAGTGTCTTCAGGGTATGGTTCTAAGAGGATGTGTTATAAGTCGCATCTTCAGGCTGTTCGAAATTAATTGAGTTGTTCATCTTTATCCTGGCTTATTACCCCAATTTATTTGAGGTATTCCACTTAGAGCACAGATTTTAACAGCACTTCCGCGAACCGCACATGAGCACTTCCACTAACCGCACAGAAACAAAATTTCGTAACGTGCGGTTCGGAGGAACAGGCTTATCGTTATTGTTTAAAGTTCCCGAAAAGCACCCACATACAGTTTATAGTGATGGGACGTATGTATTCTTTGTTCGACATTAGCAACGTATCGATACGGCAAGTGCGTGTAGAACTGCGCACAGTAAAGGGCTCCGTTGTCGTTATGAATGCGGTTAAATGTTTACGAATGGTGTCAGCCTAGTACTTTTGTTGTTGGTTGTCTTTTTTGTTGTGTTGCTCGCTATCATGTCATTTTTTATTGTTCATAGCCAAGTTTTCGATGGTCGTCCACGGCTTCTTTTTCCATCTTCTATATTCATAACTCTTTTAGTCATATTGTTATCATCTCGCCTCATTACATGTCCGTACATGGTTTTCATTAAGTTTTTTGTGTATCTGAGAGACGTTAAACCTAACTTGCAATTACGTTACGTTATTTGTTACGTTTTCATGCTAAAACGGCTGAACGGATTTGAATGAAATTTGGCACATGTGTATGTAGATCATGACCTGGATTTGGACATAGAATACTTTTTATCCCGATATTCCCATGAAATCGAGACTTATGAGGGCGAAACCGCGGGGCGTAGCTAGTAGAATATACAATTAAATATTTTGAGTTCATAACAGAAACATTAACTTCACCTAGTGGTTTGGTTAATGAAATAAAATCACTTTAATAATAAAACCATTCTGCAGAACCACCGTTATGATCGAAACTTTCATGAACTATTAAAAACTTTAGACGATCTTAGCGTAGTTAGCATGAAAAAGGTTAATTGCACCGCAGTGGGTTAGGTATGAACTGCCCTATTAAATCCAGGTCAAAGTAGGTACGTCATCACCAGTTAAGAATGTCTGGCTGGCTGGTAAAAGAAAGATGAGACTGACTGCGAGGCTGTGTATATGCTCCGCCAGGGCTGTGGGTTCGAAAGAGATACCGTGGCCCCTGGCACAGGCAACTGAAGGAACACGGGTGGGTTTTAGTCAGTAAAAGTCTGACACGCCCTTCTGCTCAGCCCAGAGCGGGAGAGGTCATTTCCCATCCAGAAAAAAAAGGCTGTGTAAGTATACATCAAACATGCTTAACTGCCAGGGCTTATTTTTAAACATATATTTTGAATGTTGTTGTGTTGTGTGTGTGTTGTGATTTTTGTGTGTGTTTTGTGGTTGTGTGTGATGTTTTGATGGTGAATGATGATATGATTAGAAAGGGGGTGTCTTCCGAGATGACGACTAAGGGCTCCGACACATAAACACGATACGACGTCGCGTCGTAAAATCCTTCGATTTGCTTAACAAAGGTGCCAACATTCATTGTCAGATGGTGCCCGTCAACGATTGTCCGGACGGCTGCGAGTGACAGACTTGGCATGTATCATGCTGTCTTGTATATGCTTGAAGGCGAGATCACAACGTAATGGCATTGTCTGACATAGGCATGGTACGACGCGACGTCGTATCGTGTTTATGTGTGGGGAGCTGGGAGCCCTAATAGAGAAGTATGGATGAAAATGACCATGTTGCGCCGACCACAAATAAATTGAGATAAGGGCAGGTGAATTATGATGATAACATTTTAAATAGTTTCTTCCTTATTTTTTTTACATTGTTCTCACATATAGAAGCAACAAGAATAATGTAGCCAGGATTTTGTAGGTAATATCTTGATTTAAAAGAGTGTTCTTGGAGTGTTTTTGCCCGTTTTTTTACATAGATATCTACGTTTTGGAATGGGCACATTGGTAACTATCTTCAACTTTCTAACTGACCAACTCTTTGACAATTCAAAAGTACTTATTTGTAAATTGTTTAATTAACATTCCTTGAGCCTTGAGTTTGAATTTGCGAAGGGAGAGAGATGCCTACGTCCAGCAGTTGACTGCTACATTCGTTTTACACTCTACATGCAGTCCTTCTACAGTTAGGTATGTATAAACCTCTAATTATGCATCACAATGATCATTGTTCTCGTTGCTAAAACGTTGCCGTTAGAGATAAGTAATCTGTGAAAGGATTGTAGACGCTTTTGACTAAAGACGGAAACTGCTAAGGGTAATTATATACCGAAGATACCTCACTGCGATACCTCGCGGTCCCGGTTTATTTAGCTCGCTACCTCGATGTCAACTTCATGATAAATTAAATGCATGCTAATACGAGTAGTCGTTATCCCAACGAGTTACCGGTCTTCCTCTCTTTCTAATACCGTCAGGGCCCCGCCATAACGTCAGTCTAGATTCTAGAAGTTCATCGGTCATCGCTCATCCTGGCTACATGGCCTGCCCAGCGCCACTTTAACTTTTGTGAGAAATGAAGTGCATCTGAAACTTTAGTCCTTTCCCGGATAACGATATAATAAAAATAGCTGGTAAAAACTGGAAGACAATTGCCAAAGATAGAGACAAATGGAAAAGTCTGGAGGAGGCCTTCACCCTCACATAAGAGCGGTTCTTGCATGCCTGCATGATAAATTATTGGTACTTACCCCTTTTTTTAATCTTATTTTACATAATTTATCAATTCAATTAATATTATACTCATTACTACATTATTTATTCTCATTACTATCTATTAATAATATTAAATGTAATCCGTAAATAATTTTTTAATTATGCGAGAAATTTAAGGCTTTTTATTTTTATTTTATTTTTATTAATACCTACGAGTAGACACACAAGCCAAGCATCGAGGTAAACCCCCGAGCAGTCTGCGATCTATCGCAGTGAGGTATCCATTTTTATATTTATAGGGGGAATTCGGGACTGCGGTCCCGGTCCCAAAAGCCCCACGACCCCCTTCGGCATGTGCTTGCGTCTCTATTAGCATGCATTTGTTTTACATGGAGGTGATATTTAGGTAGCGAGCTAAACCGCGACCGCGAGATATCGAAGTGAGGCTTCTTCAGCATGTAATCAGAAAATCGATTTTGTAAGTAGGTAATCCTTCCACAGAAATAGTTTGGGTGAACCATACAATTTATACCTAACCTACAATGGTAAACTAGATTTTATAAAATAAAATTACACTTTTAGATTTGTTTTTAACAGATTGTTCCGCACTCTCTCTCCCTCTCTCTCTAAAACAAAGAAAAAGAAATGTTTGTTCTGCACAAACAAAACGTACATAACAGAAAAGACATAAAATGGACACATACAAAGTTGCCAAAAGTCTATATTATGATTAAATAAAATAATCCAGAAACATTAGATACCGGCGCCGATTCCATTGTGGGTGGAATGGGTGTATTTGCCTGAAATAAATGAATTTATTATTATTATTGTTAACAAACTAAACTAAATTTAAGTTCAGTGCATCTTTTTGTTTCTATTTCATTATGAAATGAACAGAATATACATATTACTTTAGTCCTGTCAAATTAGTCTGCCTGACGTAAATTGCCATATTTTTAGCCGCCATGTTTTAATCACGTCTAAACTGCGTGGAGTATCTTAATTTGACTGAACTAAACGAAAATTTTATCTTCTGTCCTTTTCTAAATTAAATAGAAAGAAAAAGATGCACTGAACTTCAATTTAGTTTAGTTTGTGAACAAAGAAATCGGCGCCAATATTTTGTTTAGGTAGGTACTCCATTCTAGCTCCAACAAATTCTATTTCCCGCACATAGTCTGTCGTAACCGTAACAAAACCATTCCGTATCTTATGCGGACAATAAACATTGGTACGAAAAGGTCCTTAATTAGGTCCTATCTCCATCGGGCCATCAAACAATAATCTTTGGCTATACAGAGGGATTACGGTATCTTGTCCATTAAGCGGGGGATTTGCCCTACTGTCAGCGACATCTATTGATACTGGGGAGAAACTGTGGTTAGAAGAAAAAACGGAAGTAAAATAACGGTGTATTTTCGAGATAGATTTTCTTTTAACCGACTTCGTGCAGAAATTGGTGCAGAAGAATTGAGAATGGAGTCCCCAACAACGTTGTCTGTCTGTCCCCAACAATATGTCGGTTTACAACTTAGCCTTGTAAACCGACATATTTATTTCTGCACATTAGCACTCCAACCCCCAAGACACAAGTCCTGCTTACTTTGGGGATCAACGGTTAAACCAAAAATTGTAATTTACAAACTTTTCGAAGCTGTGTATGTAAAATTACTGTCCGTCAGCACGGCCTTTTCTTTTTGGCAACAAAACTTTTTGTATTTTTTTTTTTTTTTGAAAATACAGCCCCTTTTTTTACGTCTTATATTGTCAAATACTGGTTAAAATGACAGATTTTCATGACGGCCGTTATAATATCACGGAACCGCTTTCCTAAGAGTGCGTCCAGTTAGTAGTACCACATTTAAAACTTTTGTTATATTACAAGTTCACATGATTTAACATTGCTAATCTCTTTATAGAAATATGTTATATGACTATGTCACAGTATTACATTGTAAATTGTAATACTGTGACTATGTTTTACCATATAACATGTTATTTTACATAGTGTGGACACACCTTAAGAAACCAAAGCATGGAACAGACAACATTACGGATTTCCAAAATAAACCTCATAGTCATTAGTCAGTTGACAATCTCACACAAACTTCAGCAATTACGTGGTTAGATATCCAAGTTAATAAAAAGCAAGACAAATGAGAAAAATGTCACGGATTCCGTTATCGTTGCTTGGTAAACAAAAACCAATTTTATTAAAGAAGATATCGGTCTCGTTACGGCGAATGATTGATTACTGTTTGGTGAACAAACGATTTGCACAATCTTACTTACGTCAAGGCAGCGTTCGAAAGTATCGCTGTAGCGCTGGAAAAATAACAAAAACGTAAGAAATAAAAAAAAGAAGTTTTTAGCTCGATATACATATTTTTAAAAACAATATACAAGATAACACTAAAATATACATGTTATTTACAATAATATACAGGATATTTTTAACCAGTGCGCAAAAATATGTAACCATGGATAATATTATGATTCTAGAAATATAGTAGCGTAGATAATTAATTAAATAAGTGCAATACCTACGCGGATAAAATGTATGGAACAACTAATATTGTTTTTGATGACCGACGAAAAATTTCTACGCTGGAGGGTTTAGAATCATGTATGCTGAATCCATGATTACAGTTGGCGCACTGGTTAAAAATTTATCCTGTATAAAAAAAGGGAAGAACTTTGCATTGCTGTCAGTGGAAAAAGTGCCCAAAAGGCTGATAGTATTGCCAACTTGAATCCTGATGAACTGGCCTAAAAATAGACCGGCCCCACAGACTTTATAAGTCTGTGACCGGCCCTCTGGTAACGTGAAGAGTCGAATAACCCTTTGGCGATGTCCCGAAAGAAAAAATAAAGAAGTTAATAAATACGTCATAGGGTCATGGACTGTTATCTTAGTGGTCGTAATTATGATTGATTTGGGCTTTCCTGATATATGTATAATTTAGAAAACCTACATAGTCTGTTGGTAAAAGAGGTCTAGAATATAATAAGATAATTTCTAGGTCCCTATAGAGATCTTTGTTATACCTACATACACCCGGCTGAAGGTGTAAATATACTTCAGAGGGGCAATTCTCGTAATTTTAAGAACGTTCACAGTCTGATCTCAGTCTCAATCTTTCAAAAATACGTCTAACTTCCCTACATTTTTGACAAGTTTTTGACATTTGTTTGTCGACGAGATGAAACTGCGACTAGATTCTGAATGTTTCAAATTACGAGAATTGGCCTTTTGATATTATTATCTCTTAGGGACTGTAGAAATTTATACCAATAATGGAATTAAAGTAACTTACCTACCTTTTCATTGAAAAGATCAGTTTCCTATTCCAATTTCACGGAACTGAAATCAACTTTATACAAGTTTTAGGGTATCTCGTTCCTTAGATTAGATATTATCTATACAAATAAATAATATTGAAGTGGCTGTTTGTAAAATAACAGCTTTTTTAACTAATTAAATTGAAGTGTCTGCTTGTAATGTCAAAAGAACAGCTTTTTTAGGTTTTTTAAGTAATAAAATTTAAGTGTCTATTTGTAATGCCGAAAATAACAGCTTTTTACTAATTGCATTTATGAAGTATATTATTATACGTTACTCTTACCAAAAAAGCTATTTTTTTCTGTCTGTCTGTTTGTTCCGGCTAATCTCCGAAACGGCTGGACCGATTTTGACGGTACTTGCACTGGCAGATAGCTGATGTTATAAGGAGTAATTTAGGGAAAAACATTTTAGAAAAAGAGTGAGGGTCCAGTGCAAAAAATCCAATATACCTTTTCACGCCTAAACAACTGAACGGATTTCGATAAAATTTGGCAAGGAGGAGATAGATCGCATCCTAGGGAAGGATACACTACTTTTTGTCCCGAGAGCACCTTCTCATGGAATAATCTCCGATACCCATGCGGGCGAAACCGCGGGCAGAAGTTAGTTCTGTGATATAAAATCAAATAACTAAGAAGTGTAATCCATTACGATTTCACACCTGCCAAAGTAATAACAAAAAGAAAACTTCTTTAGTTACAAAACACAACAACAACTCAACAAGTGGGGGAACTTTCAGAACATTAAATCAGTTATAAAAATTATTATTTTCTCAAAGGAAAGAACTAAATAACCAGATAGTGCTGCTACTCCAGGCAAACCGAGTAATATAACAACTATGTTCCCTTTCAACAGTACAATTCTCTTGATAAATTGTACCGAGTTTCCACAAACAAAGTGCTTTCGACGAGAACGAGCTGCTTCACCATTTACAACGAACTTTAATTGCGTAATCTGATCCTGTGAGGAGTTTGAAGAAACACTCGCTTCACTTATTACGAACTCGGTTCGTATTACAATCTGCTTTATTATTGAAGACTTATTTCGCACCAATTGATTTCGTTTAGCTGTGTAAGGCGTCGGTCTGATGACGTAATCCGATTTGTAGGAAAAGGGTTCAGCGGATGTTGTAAAAAGTATATGGAACAGTTGGCACTGAATTTAGAAACAATTTGTGAAACTAGAGCTGTGTGTGCCAAAGTGTAAGCCGCACCAACGTTTAATATTTCGAGCATAGATTTTAAGCGTCGCGATCGTTCGCGTGAAAGTATATTCAGTATAACGTAGAAAGCATTTTGTTGAACGTACCCTTGAGATCCTGAGTGGTTGGTTTTGATCGGTGCCGCCGTGCATGCGGAAGCCCCACGGCGCGCCGCCTGCCAACTCCACCTCCCGAGCAGTCATCGCCTTCTTTTCATTCCATTGCTTCACAAATTCACAATACACAACTTCACTTCCAACCTAACTGTCAATGGATTCCCAACTTCTCTTCATGTCGTACAAAATATTAAAGCGTAAAATGGAAGCCCGTAGTCATTTTTATATCACAATTTCGTTATATTCAGTCAATTTTGCGCTGGAAGCTTGAGCGTCGGGATTTGAGCCTGTAACAAATAAAATTAAATGAGTAACAAGATTAGGTGAGATGGTTTGACTTAATAATACGGTAGTACATGTTGACTGACATGACTAATTACGGGAAGCAGTTTAGTAGTTTGAAAGTGAGTAATTACGTTGTTCGGTTCGGCGGCCGCAGTTGCGGGCTTGCGATATTGGAATAGGAGAATAAGATACATCTATTGAACGGATCGTTACTTAATCACTCCTAACAAGTTTGGAGGTATAAATTTAGTTTTATGAACAGTTTCTTAGGATTTTTTAAATGCTCCATAAAGAAGTTCATAAAATAATCTATACTTAGTCGACAGATGCTGTTAAACGGAACTCGATTTGAACGAAATCGATTAACCTATTTAGGGTTGGATGCTTTGTAGTGTCGAGTAGAATTATCGGTTTAATTAAATCAATTTAATTAAACATCCGATTTCCTATATTTTGGTGTAGCAATCATATTAATTAATGGTTTGGTAGATTGTAACATGATTCACAAATGATTCTAGCTGTTGTAAAATGTGTTGGTGATAAATGAATCCATAATAGTTACAAACTATTATGGAGTATTATGGTAGTTTTGTTGGTATTAATGTGTAAATATAATTTTTTTTATCAACAATATTCATTTGTTTTAAATCTATAGTGCAACTACGGCACTGTCTGTTTATTCTGTAAAAATCTCACTGTGAGTTTAAAGTGAGATATCAATAGCGTCAATCCCACGATCAGGGTGTAATAATGACAGCTAACCTCAAGCTCACTTCAGCTATGTTTTCACGGTAAGATTTTTACAGAATAGATCGACAGATCTCATCTAACTTCTAGTTATGAGCTCATCTGTCACTAATGAGACTCAATTACTTTTTATTGTTACCTAACTTAATAAGCTTGCAACAAACGAGAGCGTATAGATATATAATGAGTACCAAACACTGTACCCAAAATTCTCCGTACAGCATTAAAGCATAACTAGGCAAAAGCAGTGTCGTAAACTAAAAGTAATTTTATTTAAAGCGAGGTCAGTATGTAACAGCCGAATTATTTTCAGACCATGATGCACTCCATGGAGTATGAAGGTCGAATGTTCGTGCTCTATGAATCATTTTTCAATTTACTCTTAGCAAATGTGTAATAACTGGTTACTGGTTTATTGGGAGCAAAAGTGGCATCTTGAGGTACTAAATTTGATGCCAGGGAGAAGTAATTGGATTTTTCTAAGAAGAAGGTTGATGGCAGATGGGGTTTTATGTGTGTTGTGATGAAGATGGGAATAATTTTTGCGATGTTTAAAGAGATTTTAGTCTAACAATAAACTGCAGAAACTTTAGCTAAAATGGAGTAAGTAATTGTCTTCAAAACTAGTTTTACTCTCTACATGGAGCACTTTTTCCACATAAAGTGAAAGGAAAGCATGAGGGCTGGAACACCCCTGGTATTGGGATGAACATACATTCACCACAAGTGAACGTTCACAGTCTGATCTCAGTCTCAATCTGACAAAAATACCTCTAAAATCCCTACATTTTTGACATTGATTGTCACTGAGATGAGATTGCGACCAGATTTTGAACGTTTTTAATGACGGGAATTGACTTTCAGATATTGGATATGAAAAAATATCGATCATCTGAAGGCCAACACACACACATTTCCAAACATTTGAAAGTATTAGAATGTCCAATTCCAGCAAGCCAAAAGCACTGCATTCTGCCAAAGTTAATATTTTGGGGAGCTTTATAAATCCTCTGCCATCTCTTACAAATCTCATTACAGATTGCAGTTATCCCGCACCCTAATTGCGTAATACAACCACATCTATCTATCATCTATCAACCACAATCTGAATAATTTTGAAGGATATTGCTAATCAAATGGCTTCATCTATTTGAAAAAATTGTCTGCTCTATAACGTAAATAACGCAATGAATGTTGTTGAACTGCCAAAATGACACCCATTGCTGCTAACCCTGCTGGTCTTATTAAACGTAAACAAAACACTATCGTTCCTAGTACATACATTAGAATTATCATAGTAACCATGTCATTTATTATTGCACAGATGGATGCCCTTACCCATTATACGATAACCTTTAGTAACTCCTTACATCACCGCCAGGAATGTAGATGATAGCTCCCACATCATAGGTAGGTAGATAGGTACGCTTCAATAAATGTGATCTATTTTATAGGTCCTTCCTTGTTGTATCCAATACGCCTTCATCCAATTGAGCGATTAAAAGTTGATTGGTTAATTCATATCAGGCAATCAATCTACTAGGTACCTACTCATCGTAACGTACGTTTTGTAACGAAGAACACAATACAAACATCTGAAGTTATACTTAATTCCTGGTGACTAGAAATTTGTGAACAACAATGGCGCTATCACGAACTGTCAAAAATCTTGTGTGTATTTTGTTCAAGTTTAATAAGGTTTGCAATAACGTTGATCAGATTTACAGTATTCAAGGAGAAAATACATTCTTCTTGTTGTCTTCCTCTAAAAAAGTGGAGAAATCTCCAAATTTCGACTTCTGTACACCATCGAATACATTCATACTCACACTCTGACATTTAATACTTGGCTATTATAATCTATTACACCCGCAAATCCACCACTACCCGAACCACGACAGCTCACGAGCTTAGTATCAATCATAATTTAATTCCGAAGAGTATACAGCCAGCACTGTGTCACATAACAGAGAACATGTTTACGCATTTGTCAAACTGTTCGCTGCTCGCTTGCAGGACGGACAGACGGACAAACCGCAACGTTTCAGTTAGATCCCGCTGGAAACAGTGCGGTTACAGTCATATGTGCGGTCATCTGCGTTAGTGTTGCGTATGTTGCGGGAATTGGTGCTATAAATGACGAATTTATTGATAAATTATTTGTTGTGTGTGATATATAAATTAAAGGGACATCAGCGGAGAAATTGCGTAACAAACTAATAGAGGCATGGCTTTCATTTTGACAGCTGTTCAACAACATTCATTGCGTTATTTACGTTGTAGAGCAGACACATTTTTCGAATATATGGAGCAATGGATTAGCAATATGCTTCAGAATGAATCAAATTAAGAGTAATAATGTATCACGCAATTAGGGTGCGATAGTCACTTTCTGTAAAATATGATGAGTATAGTAGGATTTCATAAAATACAGACGCCAGCACATCAAGCTACCTGAAACTGTCAAATTTTCCCAATCAACCTTGAACCTTAATGCTTTAGCGTTAAAGTTGAAAACCTATTAAAGAAATTTAACAGATTGTAGTAGTTTGATGTGGAGGCGTCTGTACTTAAAAGGAAACCAAACTTATCATCTTTTCACGTTTATTCTAAGCGAACGTCTTTACATCACACCGTAACACGTTTTCACATATTAACACTTTTTCTTTCGAACAAAAACCTAATACATACCAATATTTGAAGCCTTATTTTAAACTCGCTTGAATGTTCGAATCCAACCAGAGTTATTTTATCGCCAGCCTGCACTACATAGGGTCGACTTTAGCAGACAACCTTTACAGTACTTACGTACAAACACAAACCACTTCAAAGTTAAAATTGTATAGGTAAGTACAGATAAGAGCTCAAAGATACGGCTAAGTAAGTATTTTGTTGGGTACAGTTTAGATGTCGTCTTCACACATATTTATACACTGTTAAAACGTGAAAAAAAAAATCTGCTGATCCATAGATTTATGTTCGCATAACTCGACATAATGTATGGATCAACTGATTTCTTTTTCACAATTTCAGGGTTGGTCCCGTAGTAAAAGTTGTTCATACAATGACCCCTTTTAAGGATTAAAACGATCAAAATTAAACGGTGTATAATGAATGTATACAAAACCTTGGAAAACAGTTTAAAAGAGTAACGGTGGAGTTTTTTATAAGTATTCATCTTTATGTTTTATATTGTTTTTATGTAATATTATGGATTTTTATTATCTGCAATAAATAAATTGAATTGAATAAAGTAGTTTTACATAGAGCCAACACCAAAGTCATGAATCGATTATGAGGAGGATTACTAGCTTCTGCACGCGACATCGTCTGCGTGAAAGTTCTTGCTCCCCCGACCCATGCTGTCGGATCGCATCACCAGCCCGCACTATTTCTTTCTCGTTTTCGCTTAGCCTAAGGATCCTAGCGTGATGTTAAGGAGCCTTCCTCAAAAATTGGTCTTCGGGAATTCAATAGTAAATTCTGTAAGCTCAACAAAAATACAAGAAGAAAACCAATTAATATTTTTGAGGTACCAAAATGTAAGCTCGCCTTTGTGACTGTGGTACGCAGGTAGGCTTTCGTTCATTCCCAATGCACGTCGGAGCTGTGACTGACTGAAGAGGAAATAGAACTGCCAAATGCAAGCACGTCACAATATGGAGATCGCGACTTCCAAACTAATCAAATGCCTTTAACCAAAAATGGTGCTGAAAACTTGCAAAAGGGGTGTGGGAACTAGATGTTCATCGCAATTTCACTTACATACAATCTAGGAAAAGTTACGTATGTAACCGAACAAAAAGTATACGATAGTCATATATCTGATAAGCTGATTCAGGTCAAAATCTACCTGTGTGCTTTAGTTTATCTTTATTGGAGTTAACAAAATTTACAAGTATAAGTAGGAAAGAAAGAAAGGAAAGAAAGAAAGGGAAGAAAGAAAGAAAGAGGAAAGAAAAGATAAAGAAGAAGGAAAAAGAAGAAGAAGAAGGAAAGATATTTTTTTATAAATAAAACTCCAATCAGGATGAAGTATGTTCGAGCCGTTTGGGCTTGAAACACTAGGGCCATGGGGTCTGAGTGCCCACTTGGTTTTTCGAGATATCGCCAAGCGCTTAGTCGACTCTTCACGTGACCAGAGGGCTGGCCCGTTTCTTGGCCAAAGAATTAGCATCGCCATACAACGTGGCAATGCTGCCAGCCTTTTGGGCACTGTTCCTGTTGACAGCGATGTGGACAAATTTTTTGATTCCCTATGATTCTTTTGCTTATTTTTTCACATGTACATATATGTATAATTATTTTAAATGTTAGCTTATAATATAAAGTATTCAAAATACAAAGCAAACACACAGTATGTACCTAAGTATAACTACTGAATCTACAGCCCTACATACAGATACATAGCTACATAAGGAACAGAGGACAGCTGTCGAGAACAAGGCTCAATATCTGTCGGAAGTGTGAGTGACGCATGAATGGCCCGCCAGCCTCACGTCTGAGCTAAGAGTATCATACATCTAGCATTTCGGAAATTATGGGGAAGTATGTATTATACGGTTAGCAATGGAATTCCTCGTAAAGGTTCTATCCTTCTCTTATCTTCGAGATCAAATAGATGGCCAGCAGTATTATTTTTTACAAACATTACACCATGCGTACAGATACGTACATATACCAACAGGGTGGCAGGGACATCGACGCGCAAACTGTAACCATGGATTCAGCACGTGAGTTTAGACCCCATAGCGTCGAAATGTTTCGTCGGTTATTAAAAAAAAAATATTGCTGTTCCATACGTTTTGACCAAAGATATTTTTTTTAAACCGACGAAAACCGATATTGAGCCCGCATTCAGTCCACCTCTGTAGGTACACACGGCTACACGTCAAGCTATACAAAACCAGTTTGTCTTGGCCTCACTTTGTATGATATTTTCTCACAATAAACGGTCAGCTAATACTGGTTTTGCATAGCTTGATGTGTAGCCGTGTGTACATTTATGTGCTAAAAGTATTCAATAAATAAATTCAGGGTGACAGGAACATCGACGCGCAAACTAAAAAAAAAATCGTCAGTTTCATAGAAAAGTGCAAAACTTACGCGGTCAAAATATATGGATAGCTATTTTCTTTATTTAAATAGCCTACGAAATATTCAAACGCAGGGGTTTTCAGAATCATGTCCTGGGCCTGCTATTTTTATAAATTCGTCATTCCAACACGATCCCATTCCCATCCCATTATCATTTCGCTTAAAGTTCGTAATCTGCTAAATTCTTAATGGCGATCATTGGTCGGTCAATGTTCTCGAAATAGAATTGTGTCATAATGACATTGTCGTATTGCCATTATTATAAAACCCGTTAATAGAAATGATTTTCGAAAAACTACTACTACTTTATTTATGCCAGATTTCATTTATATGTATTTTTACATATTATTTATTAGTGTTCTAGACAAGTCAAGTGTTTTATGTAAGTCAGTCATTAATTTATCATTATGTACGAGATTACCATTCTACGCCATTTCTTTCAATGGAGTGTCAGTGGTTGACCACTGGAAAGTCATAATGACGCCATTATGTTAGTAGATTACCAAACTTGTGAAAATCAACAATTATGAAATCAATGATTGACCATCCTGACACTATTGTAATAGCAGACTTGGGGCCCTGCATCCTTGGTAACAGGCTGCGCATTGATGTCCCTGCCACCCTGTACTTCAAGAAAGTAATGGCATGGTACACCCTCGCCAGTTCTAATCTAAGTCCAATGATGATGATGCCTTTAATTGTAATTGACTATTTCTCACAACAAAATGAATGTTGGCGAGAGCAAAAGAATGGAGCCGTGCCATAAGAAAGAAAGAAAGAGAATATAATTATTTGCGGCCGACATGATGCGTAAAAAAGAACACAAACACAAAAAAAAAACAAATTGGGGGTAAACATGCGTCACATCCCCGCAAAACGGCTATCGCTCAGCATAATGCTAAGACCCTATACGAGATTATAATTATATCTTACAAACTGTGTGCCCGATGGAATTTCCCATCGTCTAAATAGACGAACTGTCAACTCCTATTTAGCCCCTAATTTTCAAAAACCGCCTACCTCAGTTACCTTTGTTATAAAAGGAACTCTTGTACGTGTATTTCATACTTCTAGACGCAGAGGTTTAGGTGCGTTGTCTGCCAGTGTATTTATGCGTTTGTGTCATGTTTGCAGCAAATAAATGTATTTTCTTTCCAATCTTACATTTTACAACATAACATTATATATGATGAGCAAGGTAAAGACGAGCGTAATAGCAAAAGTTTAACCACTACGCAGAGCTGACAACCTAGGATGTACCCCACGTACAAAACTATCGTTTCTCAAAGAGGCATAGCCCACTTTTAGGCGCAAATAAAGTTATTTCATTTAATAAAGGAATGATAAAAAAAATGGAAGTCGGTGTTGGGTTCGCATTTTCGTTGTTTGCCACAGACTTCCGAAATGAAAGTTATTTTTTTTCACTTTGTGCCTAGTGTCTTTTTTGGAAGTCGGTTGATTTCTTTTTTTTTGCAAAAAAGTTTTTATTTTTCCCTTTTAAGTTGTATTTTTTACCAGTAATTTTGATGAAATTTCAAAAAATACTGAACCGTTTTTGATGAAATTTCTGTGGGACCAATCTTTATCGTTATTTGTTTTCTTTTCATTGTTATTGAACTAAAACCAAAGATCCCCACCTCCCCCCAAAACCCCACGTAAACCGTTTGCCTCTATGAAAACTTCCACTTTAGTCGGATAATCCCACGGATAAACGGTTTACTTAAATATTTGTATCTGAGTTAAAAGGTTCAAATGACGTCAGGACTGTTTCTGACGTGGACATGGACCCGTCAACTCCAAACCTGTCACCATGAACGACCATTTTTCATTAAATAGCTTTATTGAATTTTAAATTCATACATGATTAAAACAAAGCCCTATTGGTTCACGTTTTCATCGATTTATACAATGTGTAACTGAATTAATGCACAATGTGAAAGTAGTTTGTTCAGAATTGTTTACTAAATCGATTTCTGTCATTTTTAATGCCGGTTATTTTTGATCTCAAAAATAATTAAACTACGTAAACTGTCATACTTTCACTGTATAGTCAAAACAAACCAAAATGGATGAAGTACCTGCTACGCTAGACCCTTATACGTGTGCCACTGTGTACATGCGTAGATTTGTAATGTGACCACAATTCTCTCCCACAACCAGTATAACTAATTTAATAAAAAAAAACAATGTTTTATACATAATAATTAACTTTCCGTGTATGTATTATTAATTATAACATAATATTCTAATTGGAGTGTTTAGTTGAGTGCGTTAATTCCGGGACATGTTGTATAGAACGAATTGGAAATGATTACAGACTTGTATAGACTGAATTGAAACAAACAAAAGATGGAGAGACATTTTTAAAGAAAGATGTGGATCCTTATGGATGCAAAAGGCGCGGGAAAGAGTTGTGTGGAAAGGTTTAGGAGAGGCCTACGCCGCTGAGGCGACTGCTACTTGTTAACTTCGTCTATAAATATAAGTAACTAAAAGTACATATATAAGACTATAAACCTAATTATTTTATATTAAACTCGAATAGTAGTAAGAAATAAAGGCTATTTTTATTTTATTTTATTTATAGACTGAATTGGAAATGATTACAGACTAAATGCGCCCTGCGGTTTCACCCGCAGAAGTCTCGCTCCCGTGGGAATATTGGGATAAAAGTATCCTATTACCTAATTCAGGTCATGGTCTACACATGTGCGAAAGGGGATTGAAGATTTTTATATGTAGCCTACTGTCCCGACATTTTGAAAATGGCGGCCACGCATGAGTCCTATTATATTTAAATCACTAGCTGACATCAATGCAAACAGAAAACCAACACAACACGGTTAGCGCAGTGGCTGAACGATCGGACTGCTGCGCTGCGTGTCGCGGGTTCGATTCCCGCACAGAACAGATATTTGTAAGTCCTACATGTATTTGTTCTGAGTCTGGGTGTTTTTCTATCTATAATATATGTATGTATTTACAAAAAAAAAAAATGTATATAAGTAGTTTATCAGCCATCTTGTTACCATAACACAAGCATTAGGTTGCTTAGCTTGGGACTAGATGGCGCTGTGTGAAATGTCCAGGGATATTATTATTATTATTATATTTTAATCAATAGCTGACATCAATGCAAACAAAAAACATAATATAAGACCAAACCCCGTAAGGTGTCACGAAGTCGCGGACAGAAGCTAGTTTTAGATAGGTAAAAAAAAAATTAAAATTTCGTAAAAATGAACTTTATAGCATCTCTCATATAGGTACTGACTCAATCTCATGCATGACAGAGAAGCTGTCATATCCATTGCTCTTGGATGTCAATCTATCTAATTACCAAACGTGGTCCTGGGTTGGTGGGATTCCCGGATTCAGCAAAGTGACTGAATTCGTGCCCGGTTGATGGCAATAGAAAGAAAGAAAAATGCGTTTATTGGCATTACACAAAATGAATACACCTTAAAACTATAAAAACAGAAAACAAGAATATAATGTCAAAAGGGCCTCAGCTCAGCTTAGTGTCAGATGACAACACAAGTGTGCCACCTGACGCAGATTTTCAGCTGCAACCCACGAGTGCCATACGCTGGAATAACAAATAAATAGGGAAGTGTGTGTCCGTTATAATAAATTGAGAGAATTAATTTAAATGATAGAAATTATAGATAAGCTCATACAAAATCAAATAAAAGGTCGTGATATACTCGTACATGTATGTGTTGTGTGTGTGTTGTATTTTAATTATTGAAAAACTTAAATAAATACCCAATATGTGTGTATTACCTACACAAACAAAAAAAACTAGAAATAGAAAGGAAATAGGCTCGCCTCCTATTACAATAACTAGCGAAATATGGGTTTAGTATAGGCACAGCTCTGTCTAACCATTCGAGGAATAGGTACAAGCGACATGTTTAGTTATGCTAAAACAAATTACAACCGACCTTTTAGTTCTAAAAGCACCATTACGTCTTCCCCATTCGAAATTAGATCATAAATCGATAATCGACATCGATAAACACATAGGACATTATTGACTCAAATAGATCACCGTCAGTACAACGACTGGTCTTATAATAGACTAGCGGTCTGACTCATCCTGCATTTGGCTAATCGAAGTTTAAATATAACGATAACATTATGTAATGTTTATCAGTTGACTGCGTAGACGCTGAAGTAAGGAATTTATTTTAAAAATATTTCACTACGTACTTTTGACCGTGGTTAGCCAGTGTAATTAGATTTTTTGATGTTGTGAAATGTAGGGTAGTTTAGTCTACAGCTCTAAGCAAAACCATCGTATACTTACTCCAAGCAAATATTATGCATCCATTACCACATCAGATGGGATTAGAAACCGTTATCCCATATTCGAGAAGGGCTATAAACTTATGATCAAAGGATTAACAGAAGATATCCCCGAATCGAAAGCAGGGACCAGTGGTGGCCCGGCAGTGGTAACTGCCGCGAATTACGAGTCGTAGATCGGGGGTTGGTTGGAACCCAAAGTGGGCACTTTACTTTGTGTAATTTATTTCATCATCACTGCTCTCAAAATGGTGAAGAAAAACATCGTGAGGAAACTGGCATGTCCTAGAACTAAAAATTCGAAGATATGTGATATCTACCAACCCGCAATGGGCCCGCGTGGCCCACTCTCTCTCACCAGGATTATGCTATCGCTGAACACACTTGCCCAACATCATTGATGATGTCATATTATAGTTACTAACAGGCAAGAAGAAGCTACTAGTCCTTAATATCTCATAGATGCCTATCATAATAGGTGCAGACGCCAGCACATCAAGCTACCCAAAACTGTCAAATTTTCCCAATCAACCTTGAACCTGATGCTTTAGCGATAAAGTTGAAAATCTATTAAAGAAATTTGACAGATTGTAGTAGCTTGATGTGCTGGCGTCTTTACAATCACAAGCATAAATACCTTACACTTACGCAAGATTCACAAGCGATAAACCTAAACGCTAACGAACATAATAGTTTCAAGTATGAAATATGGATATGAATAAGTTATAATCGCAGTTTCACGAGAAAATTGAATTCGAATTATGCGTAAATGTAAGGTACCTAATTATGCTCGCGACTGTACTTGGAATAAAGAAAAAAAATAAGCCTGCTCTAATGCAAAAAAAAAACTTAACTGCATCATCAACATGTTAGCAGGCTATATCTATGCAAAACTTTATGGAGATCGCTTTAACAGGCGACCCGTGAAAGTGGAATGAACAAACTCATTTTCGTATTTTTAATAGTGGTACGGATTAATTAAGATTATGGCCGACAAAAATGTAAATTACGGTCTGAGCTAACATTAGCCACGTTTAATAACTAGGATAAACTTTTTGATGAACATTTCGCCAATTAACTAGACAGGAATTTCAATTCACGGAATTCGTCTCAAAAATATTATACCTCAAAAAATATTTGTTTTTTAATCTGAGCGGGCTTAACTTTCAAGCAACAATCAAATAATTGTTTACATTATGAGGTAGGCACCTAATGATGTAATCATGACGTAACTACAAACTGCTTTTGATGATCCAACATCAATCACAAAAGAAAAAAAATAATAACATTGAATACCAACAACATTCGTAGAAAGTAAAATAATAGCACCGCGTAACAAAGGTTTAATAGGGCGCATGTCGTGGTTTCTGTAATTAATTAAATTGACCCTTACCCTTGGACCACAGAAAGCACCCAACACCCAGCACGCAATCCAATTTGAACTTTAAATCTGTACAATAAAATTTCTTTTAGGTGGTTCCGTGTCAGAATTAGGAGTGTCCAAGAATTTCGTATTTTATTAGTTCGAATGGCTCACCTAGTGATTCCTAAAGGGTCTGCTATTAAGGGAGAGGGTTTATCCCTCTTTTCGGCTCTAGGAACGTGTTTATATTTAGTGTTATTAGAGAAACATTTCGTATTTCAGCGTCAATTTTACGATTCTGACAAATCCAAGGTCCCACAAAGTTGGAAAGCCATTTAATAAATTATTAGGCGAGTCATTTGGGTTTATTCAAAATTATGTATAAGCTGAAGTTTGAGCTCGTGGGAGGCCTGGGAAGCGTTGGCTGGATGTTGTGAAAGCGTAAGTGTCAACACTTGCACTGTGACCAATGAAAACACACGATCTTTGTGGAGTAGGCTAATGGAACGTCAAAGTTAATGTCACTATCTTTGAACTACATTTGACACCACCTTCAGGAAGCATATAGAACAATAAAACCTCGACTACTGTCGAAAATAAAACTGCAGTAATTCTGTAGCAACTTCTACTCGTGAACACATTTTTTGTACATTCTCAAGAGCAAGTGATTCAAGATTGGAAATTATATTTAACGCGGAACAACTGCCATCTGACATCCAGATGTGTTTGCTTATTATAAAGCCGACAACCGCCAGAGTATGTTATACTTTGAGGATATTTGCATTTATATGTCTCATTTTGAACTGAGTAAAGAATTTTACATTGCAATGAATGAAAGATATCTTGTCAAGTTGTCATTTTATACACTGCAAGACTCCGTTTACATCTCGTATACCTACTTCATTGCGATTCATGCCTGATTTAAAAAAATATTTATCTTTTATAGATAAAGAAAGATTTTCTTAATAGTTTCTGTTCAATGTTTTACTATCCTATCCCATTTAATCTTAGCAACTTAATATACACCTCCATCTAACACCGTGAGGACAGAGGAGGCTGCGGCGAGGCAGCTTTGGGACCTTGATTTATTCGAGGCGCCTTATTCGATCCCACTTTATTATTCCCTCGATACAATACCATGTTTATACATGATACACGATATTGTAGGGGTCCTACTTGAAAATATATGTTAACGTGTTCTACACCTGTGATTTGTTCGCTGTTTCATTATTATTTGGTTCAGGGTCTTCTTTTCTGTCCTTGATAAATTCAATGGCATCGAAGGTCAAGAAATTTGAAATAGTTTGCCCACTATCTTTAGTTTAAAAACTATTTACACTTCTACCTGGCGTCTGCATTTGAGAAAGAGTCTATTAGAACATAAAAATTGATCCATCCATTTTTATGTTCTTTTTGACAAATGCAACAAATGCTATCCAATCCAAGATTTCACTCTGACAATTGTTACTTTCCGTCGGGAATCCGTCTAGTTTATGTGGAAGTCAATTAGCTACAAGCCACTCAAGTTAATTAGTTGTTGCGTTTCTACTGAACTTCAATTATGTAACTAAAGCACGAACTGCATCAGCTTTGCACAATATTTACTTAGCGTTAATTCACAACACGTTCACGTGTTCCGTTCCAATATCATCTCAATGAACAATATCTATTTCGTGCTACGTATGTTGAACATCATTTTCAGCTTTACTAATTTCGCTAATAGCTACAGTTGTAAAATGTTCAATGGTATACATTCTCGATTGATATGTTAGTGCAGATGTTTCCGAACTTTTCAGGAGTTGTTTTATAATTTTAGTTTATCCTACACCATGCGGCTGGAATGTTGGATCATACGATGTAGGTCAATGTGATTGCACGAGGTAGCAGCGTTCGTAAATACCTATCTGACGTTGATACCATAGTTTGGTGCTGGCCACCTAGGGGAACGTGTAATGTCATTACGTCATAGGGTTATAGTTCCTGAGGAGTTTAAGTATCCTATCAATTTTACGAGAGGTCGACTTGTTCCCAGCTAAACGTTCTTTCATCGGATCTTCACATGAGAATGCTCTTTATATTTCACTGTCTAAAAATAAACTTTGCGCATTTATGAGCCGGACACGCAATCAACTTATTTCAATGGGCTTTACTCTGTTCATGAATAAGTGTATTACCTATGAGACATTTCTATTGATAAAGTTGGCTAGTTCTCAATGCCTATCAACAAAACCGCTGATTATTTCAAGATGGATTAAATCATCGTGTGACCGTTGCAATTTAGAGTCAACAATTTAGTATAATCACGTAATAGGCAGGAAATAATGAGACCTGAGGGTCGTTACGGAGATCAGGTAATTACCAACGGTACAAACAAGATGTCATTAAGAGAGTGACCGACCTTTGTTCACAATGGAACTGTGGAAGTTGCAACTGCTATAAAATAAGTTTGGGAAGAAAGTAAGTCTGAAGAAACAGGTATTTGGTGGAATACCACCAAACACCTGTTTGTATAACACAGGTCAGTGATTGTACCAAACTTCGATCAAAATAGTCGGTAATTTGTAATCTATTAATGTTAATCGGAAAAGCGGTAATGTCGGTCAGTCCATCGTTGAGCAATATTGCTTAACAGTAGCATGGCTGGCATGTCAATTCAATTATAGACACACAAATGGCGTCATATACATTCAAAATTGAGAAAATATAACAGGAAAGAGATATAATTGGGCTTTAGTATACTTAAATAACTTTTATAATGTTTACCACAACTAACGAAACTAGTACAAATGGTACTAAATTAAATCACTAACAAACTATACAAATAGTTTGACATTGAGATAGACTCGTAATAGCACAAGTTTAAACCTTTAGTGGTTTTTGGTTGCTATTTTTTGTGAATAATCCTGTATTCTTTTTTATAATTGATAAATAAATAAAATAAATAAATACAAAAACAAAAGGACATTAATCGTCGAAGTACTCGTCCGCATCGCTGTCGAAGGACCCAGAAAATATAACTTAGGATTGCAACCACAAAAGTCATTACTTTTGTGGACTCGAACTATAGGGACTCGAACTATTGTAGTTATCACTCACACATGGAGCACAATAAAAATAAAAAAAAACTTCCTGTTCGCTTAGAGTTTTCAGAATTGATAATTGAACACTGAAAATTCTGCACCACACTCAGCTATCAAAAAAGAGGACCAGAAAATAATTAATTTCACAAAATGACTCTTTGGGTACAAATTAAGCTTAAATGTTTGTCCTCCGTGTCAGTTTCATGAATTAATAATCCTGAAGTTTAAATACTGGTTGTTGTTTGTTGAAACATTTTGATTTATTGTAAGATTCTTTGTCAGTATGGCGAGGTAGCATTAAAATTTTAATCGCCTTACGGAAACAAATAAATACAAGAAAGTTTGTCGCGTTGTCGGCTGATAAGTTTTGAATATAAGTATTGAAAAGTTCGGCTGCAAATAACCTACTTATATTTTTAAGCTCTGTCGCGGAAAGTTCTTTTAGGTTCTTCGTTTCGAAACTTAAGTGCACAGTCACTAGCAAAAGTATGTATACACTCGCCTTTATTCAAAAGCGATTTATTCCATTATTTTTTAATTAAATTTTATGTTGTTACGAACATAGCATTTTCGAACCCATAGGTTTATGTAATGTCTCGTATTTCAACAAAAATCGAGAAGAAAAGCGAAAAAATCGCAATTGAAAGTTGCCAAGTGTTGACATATTGGTGTCCGTGACTGTACCTACCTAACTTCCGTTTTTGTTGCAGTTTATTTTTATTTCAAAGCGTGTACTTGGGCTACTTGTGACTGACTTCTTACCAATACGTAATTATATTATAGATTAAATTAGAGATTGCAGCAACACACAATACATTGATTGATACACGTGCGGTATTATAATGTCTGTAAGAAGCCATAAATAAGATAAGTTCAGTTTTTATATTTATTTTATAACGCACTTTAAAGTTAACTTTTACATAACCGGCATCCTAATTGCGTAACACACAATCAATCGGAATCAGAATCATTTTGAAGCAAATTGATAATCCATTGCATCATGAATTCGAAAAATTTGCCTGCTCAACACGTAAATAACGCAATGAATGTTGTTTAACTGTCAAAATGAAATCGATTACGATTGATCGTGTGTGCAATTAGGGTGCTGGAATATGTACCTACATTCTAAGACAGCTGTCAAAAAACGGTTAACCTAATGGACAGGGTATAGTCGATTGTTTTTAGGGTTCCGTAGCCAAATGGATTAAAACGGCAAAACGGATTTTGTTGAAATTTAGCACATGGGTAAACCACGACCTGATGAACAGCTAGTTAATAATAATTTGAGTTAGATCTGTGTTGTGTCAGCGTTCTGAAGACTGACCAATCATTGGCTTTCGAAACAGTTAAGACCATTTTTTCCCAATATTAAAACGCTTTTATGTGGCTAGGCACAGGTAAGGCCTATGTACAACAGTAAACATTACAGATAAGTGCAAAAATTACGACTAACAAAAACTACATTTTCCAAGCCTTTCGTTTAATTCCATATCTCGCTAACTCGCGACCCAGTAACAAAGGCCCACAAAATGTTGCGGCAACGGATGCTCGTTCATTCGCTGCCCCTGAATTTATGGCTGTCGGCCCACTAAATGCATATTCTACTCAAATCGCTAACATACTTTATTGCACGGCTTTCCGCTGGAAATATAAAATGCGACACTTTTCATTTGCCTGGATTTACAACGCTGGGAATGGTTGATATATTTTTCGGCACGTATGTGTATGATGTTACGTTGACTAAGTGGGCACGAGTATGAGAGTATATTATTATCATCAGATGAGTTTTGTTAGGAACAACCAGAGAGTTTTTCTTTGTGGTACTACTTATGGTCTATATGACGTAATGTCTGACTTCTGAATGCAATGGTGGCCCAGTGGTAACCGCCGTGACTTGCAAGACAGGCGCTTTACCTTGTGTTAATTATTTCATCACCACTGCTCTCAAAACGGTGACGGAAAGCATCGTGAGGAGACCGGCATGTCCTAGAACCAAAAATTCGAATACCTACATGTGACATCTACCCTATCTACTATCTAACCCGCACTGGGCCCGCGTGGTGGATTACGGCCAACTCCCTCTCACCAAGAGGAGGCCTGTGTCCCAGCGTGGGAACATTATAGGCTGATTATGTCTGACTTCTGGGCAAACGCCTCTCTTTCCCTTTTCTACACATATCTGTCCACTGCCATTGCGTTCCAGTCCATTCGGTAGGATTCAAGTTCGTCCCTCCATTCTTGATGAAGGCTATAAATTGTGTTAATGAGTTCTGATGGTAATTAATTCTGTGGGCTACAGATTTTTATCAGCACGCGTAGCATGAACACATGTATCTCTGTTTATTCTATGAAAGTGTACAGTCATCAAAGGAGATAAGTAACCAGGGTCGTCGGATATAATTGAAGTTCAGTAAGAAACCGATGGATGTTTTCAAATGAAATTTAATTTGATAAATTAACTGTTTGTTTTCTATTAATTCAATTAACTGTAGGAATTTAAGTTATTTTTCCATAAACTCATATTTTTTTTACATTATTGGCAAATATGTCGCAATATTAGATTACAAGTATTTGCATAGGTTCATATTTAATATAATTCCAATAACCCTTTATCTATTGAACTAAGCCATAATAACATGTGGATCGCTTGGTAAACGTAGACCTTAAACTAATATCAAGTTCTGGGGCGCTGTCTGTTGGAAGTTTAGGGCCTTATTTGTATTCTCCTAAGTGTGGGCTCAAGTTCAGTCAAATTATTCAATATTATATGGTTACATCGATCAATCAACAACTGATACTAGTAGAAAGATGAGAATGGATGAAGACCGAGATCAATGGCGCGTTATGGGAGAGAGCCATGTTCGGACTAGCTGGTACTGGGTAAGCACAATTAGCCTATAATATTCCCACTGTTGGGATACAGCAGGCCTCCTCTCTGTGAGAGGGAATGGGTGGTAGCCTACCACGCGGGCCCAGTGCGGGTTGGTAGATCTCACATGTCTTCGAATTTTTAGTTTTAGGACATACCGGTTGCCAGTTGGTACTGGGTGATGATGATCAACTGAAACAGCATTTTGTTCATTTTATAATACCTGCCTATTACCGTACCAAAATCAAAAGTCATTTATTCAAATTAGGCTGAGAATCAGCACTTTTATAACGTCAAAATTACATAAGACAGTCCCTCAAAACCCCGCCCTTCACCACTTCCTAGTGCTATCGCTGGGAAGAAGAAGTGGCGCAACAAACTCCCCAGCAGCACAGCTGTCTGTTCAGTTAGAAAATACTTGATACTTGATTGTATAAAATACTAATTATGTATTCCAAGATATTCTTAGAAAGTTCCTATGGAACATATGGAGCCTATGACGTGGGTTATGGTACGTAGTCATGTTGTTCTTCTTCTTCATTTCGTGTCGATGGTATGTACTCTTACAGGTGGTTTTTAGGGTTCCGTTACCAAAGGAAAAAACGGGACCCTATTACTAAGATTCCACTGTCCATCTGTCCGTCTGTCTATCTCTCACCAGGCTGTATCTCATGAACCGTGATAGCTAGACAGTTGAAATTTTCACAGATGATGTATTTCTGTTGCCGCTATAACAACAAATATAAACAGAATAAAATAAATATTTAATTGGGGCACCCGTACAACAGACGTGATTTTTTGGCCGTTTTGTGCTCGATATTAATAACGGCAACAGGTAGACTAATGTTTATAGATAATGGTAGGGAATCCTTCCTGAGTGAGTCCGACTCGCACTTGGCCGGTTTTTTTATATACTTTGAGCCAAGTAGGTGGCCACGTTGATTTTGGCATCAGTCATTCGAGGTGTTATAGGTGAACGGGCACTTAGGACATTCCAGCAAGTGGGGCATGGTCTGATCGGAAACGCCGCACTCCCACTGGGTGTTGGATGGGTCAGTAATCCCTCACTTTCACAAATTGTATCTGTTTCATATAGTTAAAACAGAATTATTAACCATATTATTGCCTACATGTGCTTAAATAGACTCACTGCGTATATTGGGTCCCACGTCAATTTACATAGAAATGAGAAGCCAATAAATATTATAATGTTGACATTAATATTTACATATTGTGTGTTTTTGCTGTTTACTGTCTTCTTTGCGAGCCAATAAAACTTGTATAAAGGGCTTATTATAGAATAAAGGTTATTTAAATAACTGTTATTTTCTTGTATGTTGTATTAACAAATAATATTACAATTGTGATCGATAATATTATTTGTTTTGTATATTAAATGGATTAACTCCCCAGTTCCAATACCTAATATTGTGATCGTTTATATTTCTAATTTACATTCCATGTTATTTCTCACAACCCATTTATTATAATAAAAAAAAGACATTCACCCTTTTCCAAGGCTCGGTTGTCCGACTATATTTAAATACATATGAATATGAGTAACCATTTCATTAAAATTTTCATTTTGCATGAAATGTGTTCTATTCATTATTATTAAAAATATATATATATTAATATTGGTCTTTTTCTAAGGCTCGTTTGTTCGACTATATTTAAACATTGATGAATATGAATAACCATTTCATTAAAATTTTCATTTTGCATGAAATATGTTACATAAAAAGTCTTAAATATAAATATTTCGACATATTTGCTGACTTACTTCAGCATATTTATTTATTCATATAACAATTCGCATTGTGTTTGAATAGTGCCTACATTAATTAATTTATTACAGCTAAAAATAATAAATTATAATTTCAAACAGTTTTCACTAAATATAATTAATAACATAAGATAAATATTATGTCAATAGATTATAAATAGTATATTCGTTGCATACCAATGCCACACTAAGCTAAAATATGTCATGACATTTTGATATCCGAACTTTTCCTGTCAAAATCAAGAGGCTCCCAAAACATAATTAAAACCCTACAAAATATACTAAAACATTAACTAACAACTTACTTAAAACGCCTTCTAAGAACCCAGCACTACATCTCAGGCAATAATGAATAACAGTAGCATCTCTATGCGCTTTTGTGGTATTAACTGCAGTCAGCTGCTCCATCTCAAAGAGCACTTTGTTGGTCCAAGATAATATTAGTGAACGAGTACTTACCTCACTTTGTATATGAAACTGAGCACTTTGAGCATTACAATGCTTTACTGTATTGGGCTTACTATGAGAATAAAACGAGCTATATGTCTTGTGAAGTGTGAAGGGTAAAAGTGAGTTTAGTTGGCAGTGTTATTTGGTTTTACTGCTAGCCGTTAAAACATCGAATTATATGTATATGGAAATCCCTTCAAACCATCGCATAGGTACTCAAAAATGGTGAATGGCTCGAAAGACAAAATTTTTCTTTGGTCCTTCTTGGTGAAACTTCATTATAAACTCGATGCATCTCTAAGATGCACAAAATAGAAATGTTTTAGACGTTAAACTGTACTTATCTACAAAGTGCATTTTTATATCGATATTTTTTCACCGCTCTAATACGTGTTAAGTGTGTAGTGTAAAAAAATACCAGTATGACAAAATCGGCGGACGCGTAGTCACACTGATGTGACTACGCGTCCGCCCCAATTATTACACTAGCCACCAAGATATGAAATGAGCTAACTACTCTTTATGCATGTTTTTGCACAAATTATTTGATTCAAGTTCATCCTTTTTCAGTCCTCTCCTGGTTCTAGAACCAGCAGGACTCAAGATTCCAAAAACCATTATCACAAAATTGGGTAAATAAGACCGCAAGCACGCGTGAAATTTTAACGTTGTCACGTTGTGTTGCCCAGATACAGGTTTATAGGTTGCCCGGCCATTTGAGCAGGATATTGGTGACGTAACAGGCACATATTTTAAAGCCGTAGAATTTTATTTCCGTTGGAATTTTGCCAACTCCTCATTTGGTAACCACTGACAAAAATATCATCTAAAATATATTCGAACGCTTTATCATGAACTACCATAAATATTTTTGGTATCATAAATCGAGTAAAACTATGGAATTATTGCCGATTTATGGCATACAAAAATTAAATATATTTATTATCCGTCATTTACATATGTTACATTTATATGAAGACTGTTTAAGCTCATTCTCAGTATTCTTAACATCACAAAAACTCATGTAAGTACGGTAAGAATAACACATTTCACTACTCATACAAATAGGATACTAACAGATAAAGGAAAGGTCAGCCCCGTGAAGGCAATACAATCGTATGAAGATGCTATATAATCCTTGCTATCTCGAATCTGATAGACGCGGTTGCTAGCTCCTCTTTCCTACAAGATAGTCGAGGTTTTATATGTGGCCCTTGCCAAGGATAGTAGAAACAAGTGACCTATGCCAATGGGAACATTATTTTTGGGCGAGTTATCTTCTTCTTCATTATTTTTATATGTATTTAAGAAATAATATTCCTTGTAAAACACATGTAGAGGTATATTCCGTTTTGAAAAACTACCTTTGTTCATATAATATTCTATTTCAAGTAGGTATCTATTTTTTTTTTTTTATTGACAATGGGCTCACTCACGCACACACACCTCAATCCAGCCCAGAGGCAGGGATGAGATCTACGGTGGAACGAGCTTGCCCAGAAGAAGCCTATTCACTCTCGCCTTGAAGAGATTCGATTCCTATTAATCGAAATAGGATTTCTGAAGGAACTATTAGAGTAGTGGTGGTCAATAAGCGGCCCAATAATTGGTGTTTAGAGAACTCGAGGCAAAACAGATAATAGGACACATCGATACAAGTTTCTAAGCACAAGCTCCAAAGACAAAAGACGAGATTCGATCCCGCGACAAGTTTCAGGAACCAAACTGCGAGTAACAGGAACAAATAGGTACGTATGAAGTGTGGACGACGATGATTACACACATAATTATTACTCTCAAGTTTACAACGGTTAACGCTTTTCAAGCTGTAAACACCCCGGTTTTTATATTCACATGAATCTGAAAATGATTTTTGTGGCAACACAGCATTAACTACAAGTGGAGTGGAGAATCAAAAATATTTTTTATTCTTGCATAAAAGTACCAGAGCTTCTGTGCAGAAAATTCTTTGATACAGAATTCAACAAACAAACGGTATTAGTACAGAAGATATGAAAGAAAAATAGGGAAAATGTAGGTACCTTAACGGCAAAACTTCGTAAACAATTTTTGTTAAAATGCTTCAACTGCATTGCCTTTAAAAGAAAACTCCGTCTTGGAACTTGCAATAAGACAAAGAAAGGTAAGGTAATACTTGTTACTGGCTCGAATGCCACTGTAAACTAAAAAAGTTAAAAATGTTACGTAAAAAAGAGTACTGTAACAAGGACTCAGTAACCCTTAACTAGAGGTAGCTCGAAAGAGATTTAGCTTAATACTAATCATAACTTCATGTAAGTAAGTTTCTTTGTTTTGTCCAACGATTTGATCACTGCATTTCGGTTCCTTAAGTTTTAAGGCCAAATTCACCACCTCTGAAGATGGAGTTAATTAAGCTAGCAGATAATTTATATGAAACCCTGCCTTAGTAAAATTAGGCATTTTGATCCTTTGAAAACTTAACCACAGTCAGACCCTGCTCACCTAATTACGTTAGTGTTAGTAGATATAATATTTCTATCAGTATCTACTACGAAACTTAATAATATTATAATTTATTCCTAAACCATGCATCAGTCCGCAATAAATTCGAGGGTAAGGCAAGGGAACTTAGAGCCCGCAATAAAAAAAGTAAATCCGTCGATAACAAACCGGGACCGTATCGTGGGGGCGAGGGCAGAGGGTTGAACGGTCAGACGATAACTGGAGACGCATCTGTCAACAGATTTACGAAGGGTAACACACTAATAAAAGGATAGTTTTCTAATAAATAAATAGTTGACAAAATTCGTTTCAAAACACGAAAAGCTGACGCTGGCCTTACAGCTGCTGATCTTGGTGAAAATAGAAATGGGGGTCGAACTGGGGGTCGAACTGAAGGTTGAACTAGGGATCGAACTGGGAGTCTAACTAGGGGTCCAACTGGGGGTCGATCTGGAGATCGAACTGGGGGTCGAACTGGGAGTCCAACTGGAGATCGAACTGGGGGTCGAACTAAGGGTTGAACTGGAGGTCGAACTGGGGGTCGACCCGGATATCGAACTGGGGGTCGGACTGGAAGTCCAACTGGGGGTCGAACTGGGGGTCAAACTGGAGATCGTACTAGGGGTCGAACTGGGTCACATCTCTCGCATGTCGGAGGAACAACGGGCAAAAATAACTACTCAGTGGAGTCCAACTGGCAAAAAACTGTCGATTTCTGCGCGCTAGGCCCGAAAGAAGGTGGCGGAATGGGCTAGACCCATTTTCAAAGAATTGGCCCACAATTATCACAAAGGAGGCCTTTGCCCTGTACTGGGACACCATAGGCTTATAATGAAGTTAACAAAACGCTACTGTGCACTATCCAATATGGTGCTACATTTTGTAGGGCCAAACTTTGTCTAAGACCTTCCTAAATGCAGCTGCAGCAAATGATGATGAATGATGTAGGATAGTATTCGGAACTTATAGATGAAACAGTTCCAGTTTTTTAATTCAAATTGTGATGAGGGAGGAATTTTTGAATGGAAGCTTTTAAATGATAAACCAATATTGATACATTTATGAAAATAATGTTCACCCTACAACACCAATTATTTTAAATATGAGCTTAATTGGATCTGAGTAATTTAATATCGGTTGTGGAAGGAATTTCGAACCACTAGCGTAGTTATTGCTTATTTTATGCGTCTAACATGAAACATTTTGATATTAATTCGAATAGTTGGAGAATGTTAGTAGACGCAAGTAATTTTTTTTAATCCTCCGAACTTCAGTTAAGTTTTGTAATCCTTTCAGGTACAGACAAAAAAAAAACAACAAATAAATGTTTTAGTAAACCGTTCTTTTTCTTTCTTGAGTATTTTCACGAGTTGTTCCAAAAGCAGCTTATCGTGACTTTAACGTCTAAAGGCTGGTTGTTTTAAACGGTTGGTTAACGTACGTCATATAATAACGAGTACGTACTCGTAATTATTTCACGTCAAGTCAAGGTCATAATTTTGCAATTGTAATTTGAAACAACGCTTTTTTGGTTTGACGATAGTTAGCGCCTTTTTGACGTATACGCGTGCGTCAAGTGGTCGTGAAAACAACCCGCACTTATTATTAAACAAAACAAGTGAATCTCTTTCTGTCTGTTTATTGAGTTAAACTTCATTGGGTTTTCAAACAAAAAGCCTTAACTTCTTTTGCTGAAAAACTTTAGGTCTTTCAATAGACCTACTATTGGAAGACCAAATTTTTTAGTTAAAGTCAAAAGTGGAAAATTACCTTATTTTGCCAGAAATGGCAGACATATGGGGATGATAGTTCGTCATCGGGACCCTTATCGATATCAAATGGTGGAAGAAGAATGGGCTTCTTAGACGGAAACCATCAGGAATGGATGGTCTAGTCCCGGTCTGCCGGGGCACTTGACTTAAAGTCTGCCTTAAGTCAAATGTTGGTATTCCGGGAACTTTAGAGATACCATAGGCGCCATCTTCACTTAATAGGCAGTGTCACACATTTGTGATGCGGCAATGCCTAGGGTTCGGTCCAGTCCGACCAGGCGTCAGGTATACTGGTGGTCGCCAGATATCGGGCGGCTGCGCGCTGCTTGCGTGGCCGCTCGGCGCCAGTATGCCAGGCTGCGCAGGAGGCGTCGCCGCGATCAGAGTGCGGCAGACGAGGAGGCGGAACTGTACCAGAGATACAAGAAGTGAAGAAGGCACTCCAGCAGGCCGTCGCACTGGCGAAAGTCAGGTCCCACAAGGAGCAACTCGAGACCCTGGACCACGATCCCACGATCACGATGGGGGCAGCCCTACCGGGCCGTGCGGGGTACGTCCGACGAAGTACCTGTGTCGTATAGGTCGGGAGCAGACACCGGTGTGTCACCACTGTGAGGCTTGCCTTGAGGATACGGCGCAGCACACGTTGCAGGAGTGCCCAGCTTGGGCAGTGCTGCGTCGTGACCTCATCGTGGCAATAGGCAGGAGCGTACTCTCGCTCCCGGCCGTCGTTCAAACGATGGTCGAGAGCGGGAGCGCATGGGACGGGGTTGCCTCCTATTGCGAAGATGTCATGTCTGTAAAGAAGGCAGCCGAGCGGGAGAGAGAAGCCGCATCCTCTCTCCCGCAGGAGACGCACCGGGCGCCCGAGTGCAAAACGATTTGCGACCTCCATGAGAGATGGCCTGCGGGCGGCGGACTAGGGTCGTCCGTCGTCCGACCCGACAGGCCCGAGTTGGCGCCGCAGTGTTCCACGGGCGCCACTCGAGAGTGGGTGCGAGCATTGTGGGAATGGCCGCACGGGGAGGTGGGAACCGCTGAGGAACAGCGGGTCAAGGCCTGTCGGGGAAGCGGTGAATGCTTATGCGAATCCCGCACCCATGGCCAGCAGAGGTGGAACACCGCGGTGGTTTTAGCCGGTAAGAGTCCGGTATACCCCTCCGTCACCCCCACGATGGAGGAAGTCCACAAGGATTTCCACACGGAAACAAAAAAAAATAAAAATAAAGGCACCATCTTCACGGGCGAGAGAATCGCGGCGATACTCTCGCGTGCCATCAAATTCTCGCCGCGATGATATCGCCGTGTGGAGATTGCTTCATACGAGTACAGTTTCTATAAGATGCCACAGCGGGCGTGACAATCGCTGCGATACTCTCGCCCGTGTAGATGTCGTCTTATAGTAAGCTACTGCAAACATTTTCTTTATTAACTTATTACTTTTGCTTCTCTTAAAAGTATTTAGCCTAATTATGTAAGTTTGTTCCGGGTTTCAAGAGTTTTGCGTCCTCTGGGAGACACTAAGCGCTAATAAGTAATTATTATAAGTAATTATACCGTTTAGGCGGTGAGACATGTCTGTAGCACTTTGAAACACTATGACCATCTTTGTATTTTATACCATGTTTCTGGCAAATAAATATTCTTATTCTTATTCTGTGGTCCCGTTGATGTGAATGTTTTCTTCGGCTTTATAATAATTATCTATTGCGATTACGCAATGTTAATTTATTCTTATCCTTCCTCAAGAGTTAGACTATCATATGCGAAAAGAATTTTTCAAATCCAACTGGTAGTTCCAGAGATTAGCGCGTTCAAACAAACAAACAATCCCTTCAGCTTACTTATTAGTATATAAGGGATTAGTATAGATTAGTTTTGAAGTAATTAATCATCGGTGTTATGATGACGACAAAGTTAACCCTCCGTGTTACACGTGTAAGGTAACTAACTAGTAGGTATTTTATTCGAAGAATATCTAGTCGACGATCTACGTACTACATTTTTAGATACGTTTGCATTCTTGGATCTGCATTAAAAAGCATCACGGGGATCAGGGATTGATATTCTATAGGGTCAGTAGTTAATAATAAAAGATCAAACAGGTCAACAGGTGCCAACCAAAATGTCTCTAAAGACTGAATAAATTCTGCAAAAGCCAAAACCAGCTCAAACCTAGAACTCTACTCATAATCAGCCTATAATGTTCCCAATGCTGGGACCCAGGCCTCCTCTCTTCAAGAGGGAGCGGGCTGTAATCCACCATGCTGGCCCAGTGCGGAGTGGTAGATGTCATTTATGTCTTCGAATTTTTGCTTCCAGGACATGGCAGTTTCCTCACAATGTTTTCCTTCACCGTTTTGAGAGCAGTGGTGATGAACAAATTTACACTAAGTATACTGCTTGTGTGGGTTTGAAACTACAACCAACCACTCGTTAATCGAGGCCGTGACCACTGGGCCTGCTCTAGAATTCTACTAAATATTCGAATTAGAAACAGAGTGTTTCATCTTACAACCCAACACATACTTGTCATTACGGCATAAGTGTCAATAAAATGTAAATTCAGACAATATAATGTCTAAAACTACGTCATACCAGCTTAATTGGGACTCGTAAAATGATTATGACCTATTAAATTGTCTAGAATTCGGTGTTGTTCTCTAAATTTACATATCATGAAACATTTAGAAGGTCATTGTAATTGTGATGATAATTTTAATGGGAAAATGTTAATGACCTTGGAATTTATAAGGGTTAAATGGGAGTATTTTTTTTTTGTAACGCTATGTCAATCTTTCGGATACGGGTAGGATAAGTAGGTGATAATTTTGGTCACCTTTACACCTTTATCTTTACATATATAATTATTTTGTACGTGTGTACGTGTGTCCTCCTCCTAAACGACTGGACCGATTTCGACGAAATTTTTGTGTGTGATTAAGAGGACCCGCTTGATGGCGCTGCGATCGAGTTCCAGGAAACAGGACAACGTCTGTCCATTCAGCTAGCATTAAATAAATTCAAAATTTAATTTTGTGAAACATGGGTATCCAAAAGGAAAGAATAATTTTAAAAAATAACTGCTGTCTTCTTTAAATTACTAAGCTAAATGCAATTTCCAATGACTGACACATAAGCAAAATAATTCCCATCACATATGTCAATCCATTTAGAAGTCCTTAACTACCCACGTCTTTTCCGCCAAAAACGAAATACCCTCGAATTTTCGCAACTACCTTCAAGTACCTACGTACCTTCGCACTTAAGTACATACGTGCCACATGACTTCATGAGGGCATCAATGTAAGTAGATAGGCACAGAATGCTCCGAGTGGCAGTGAAAAGGGTTGGGTCACCGATAGATAAGGACGGACGCCACCGGACAGTTGGCCGCGTCATTGTCAGCCTATAAAGCCCCAAAGACCCAGTATTATCAAGATCTTTTAGAAAATTTCAATTTGAAGAAGATTACCTATCAAGATCTTTTAGAAAATTTCAATTTGAAGCGATATTTTATTTAAGAATGTTTCACGTCAGTCATCAGGGCGGACGGATATTGGAAAGAAAAACTGTGTAAAGGCCGCACCGTCACAGCTTCCGCAATTTGTGGAACGTATTTTATTTGATTTGTTTGGTTTGATCTTTTCTTTTATCTTCTCTTTATTTTATTGCAATGAAAGGTTATACAACTTCTGGAAGCAACAGTTACTAGGTATAAGGTGACTATGGTAATTAGTGACGGATACTTAAAACAAATAATAAATAATCCTACTAATATTACAAATGCGAAAAATTGTACGGATGGATGGGTGGATGGATGGATGTTTGTTACTCTTTCACGCAACCACAGAACGGATTTGAATGAAAGGAGATAGTTTTTTTTTGGGCCCACTTTTTGTAACGTCTATTAGTCGTATTATACTTAAAAAAACGTAACCAATTTATCATTGAAAATAGTCAATTTTTTCGAAGTGGTAACCGAATCTGTTTCATTTAGTACAAAAATGTACCATCGACACTGCAGCAGGTCCTCCTCTGTTTTATCACATTTTACTCTCATCTAAAGTAGTTTAAAAATCGACGAGAAACGGATTGTAGTTTTTTTGTAGCTTGTCAGTTTGACTATAGAGATGTTAAGCTCAGTCATTAACGTTCAGGCACTAAATTGACTTGATTACCTTTGTAATTCGAAATTTAAGTTACCAGCAGATTCGTACTTCGTTTGAAATAAACACAAAAAAAAAACTTCGTTATACATAAATAATTGTTGTTAAGTTAAGTACTGAGATACAAATAAAAACAAAAGAATGAAATGGAAACACAGTATTTTTATGTACACATGATCCATCATAACAAACAACTTTCCCAAAGAAACTATTTTTTTTTAATTTACCAAGCGCATGACCCCGATCACCCCAACAGAATCGCGCGCGCGGTCCATACGATTGTTAAATGAATGAAAAAACTAATGCATGGCAAAAGTGGAATAGTTTTGTTTGTAAAAAGGGATTAGTAAGTAAATTAAATTATAGCTTATGGTGGTACTCATGGTACTCAATATTTTATAGGTAGGGGTGATTGGGACCATGCACTTGGTAAATTTAAAAAATCGTTTCTTTGGGAAAGTTGTTTGTTATGAAAAGTACAATCATATGTTTAAGTATCGGTCACTAATTACCAATAACCCTATACAACCTTTTTTATTTCCTGTGCGTGTCCCAAATAAAATATTTTTCTTTCTTTCTTTTTTAATTTTAATGTGTCCAAAACTTTTACTTGCAACATATCTTATTCAGTTATGTGTTCATGTGCAAATACAAACCAGAAATACTAATTAGTGAGAGTTAAGTGATCCCAAAAGATAAAACTCTAACAGTGCTGCATTCAAATTAACAAATTACCATCTGTTAAATATCGCATTACATGAATCTTTTAAGGACAGCCCAGAATGATAATGCTCAGTCCCATTACGTGATTCGCTGCAGTGCCCCGAGGAATGTCTGTCTGTATGTTAATTTGTGTAATTATATGTATCTTAGGGTGCATACATAAGTGCGAATGCGCGGCGAATGTGCAAGCGCTGGGTAAACAGCTGACTTTTATATCCTGGCTGATAAAGGGTGTGTCAGTTGCGCGAATCACTCTATGACCTACGTCAATCGATCGCAGAACATTACAATGCTGGCCAGTAACGAAAAAAAAAACTTCTTCGTGTCGCTGGCACGAATGTATTTTATATCTGTTGGCCCAGAAATTTGCCACTTCCACGGCGTCATCGCTGGCCGCTCAGAGGTCACCTTGACTGCATGTTTTGGGACACAGAGGGCAGGATCATAGATTATACAGTCTATTATGGGGCAGGATAGAAGCGCATGGTTTGCGACATAACTCCACAATCACACCCAACTGCCGTTAATAAGCCACCACATTGGGGCAGTGAGGACGCGAATGGTATGGATGAATGTGGAACCCGTATAGTGAGGAAAGTTTTGAGTGTGAATGTGGGTCGAACATTCTCACTATAAAAGGATTGCCAAAGAAACGATAGGAACTAAAATGGCTAGAAAGAGGTAAATACTGAGATAATGGCTGATAGTTATAATTAATAAGAAAGAATACGTGCTGCATCATCTGCTTAGCCTTTTCCCAAATATGTTGGGGTTTTTTCCAAACATGTGGGCATTTTACATGAAGCGACTGCCTATCTGACCTCCACAACCCGAACTGGGTAATACGATAACTTTGGTAAGACTGGTTGTCAGACTTTCGGTGTTTCTGATGATCCGAAACGACTGCCAAAGATCGACGAATGACAGCCGGGTCCAACTGCTTAAGGCGCTGCTTAAAAAAGTCGTGCTGTGCTGACCCTAAATAGGCGACCAAGAGCGTAGTAATTTCCAGGATTAAATATACAATTATTGGTATAATAGTTCCTAATAAGAACTCTTAAAAACCCATTACTCATGATTATCATATCCCACGCCCTTTTACAACGATACAGAAAGCGTTTAGTCGCGCTCATTCAAGGAGTGACCCTTATTTGACTCCTATAACGTGTGTGGGAGAGTAGGCGGTGGAAATATTCTATTCTCTTATGATAAGACTACTTCGTTCTTTTTCGTTTAATAGCTTTTGCCCTCGACTTCCTCCGCGTAAAATTTCTTTTTCTCCCGACCCGCATCGCCTGCCCGCGCTATTACTCCGTTTTTGCTAAGCGTTCTTTCGGACTTTTTTTTTGTTTTTGCTCAGCTCCTCAGGGTCGTAGCATGATGTTATATAGCTTATGACCTTCCTCAAGCATTAGGCTATCAAATATAAAAAGAATTTCTCAAATCCGACTGTAAGTTCTAGAGATTAGCGCGTTGAAACACACAAACAAACTCTTCAACTTTATTATTAATTTATTAGTATAGATTTAAACTGTGTAACCTTTGTCATCATAAATATTTTTTTATATTTCTATATTGTTTTATGTTTTTACTTGAAGGTCAATACACTTAAGCAATGAGATATCTTATTGTTGTGATATATTATCTAAGCACAAAAATATCTGTTGGTACCGTTACTTTGATCGTTTATTCAGGAAAGTTTTTTAATTTAACATCAAGTTATTCTAGAATTACGGTGTTCTTATATGAATTTCGATGTCGAACTAGATTTGAATGGAGATTGTGCGCTTATATAATTTCTAACGTCACGATATTATCGTGGATAACTTTATCGTGACTTTTTACTGTGGACGATGACGTGTCACGATGTTTAATCGTGATGCCGTGGACGTCCACAGTAAAAAGGTTGTAAATATATGAAGACGCTTTAAAATTGCCGTCCACGATAACGTTATGGACGAGAACGTGGACTTCCACGATACTATCGTCAAGTTAGAAGTCTAAATCTTTTTGAATAGATTGATGCTCGAGCATGGTTCTAGAAGACACAATCTAGTGCCCAAGACTAGGTATGGTTAAAATTCCATTAGCAAATAATACGAGCCTTCTCTGTGTAGAAGAGGCCACTGCCATACAGTGGGTTAATAATAGGCTGGTATTTTTAGTAATACGAAATGTCTTTTAAATGAGACCTTAATTTTCAGGTCGCAACATTACAGAACATGAAATCTAGAATGCTATAAATAATATCCACAAATTACATAGTACCCAGAGTACCCACGTCCACCAATTTGATTAACTATGGCGGAACAGTGAACGCTTAAATTAGCGATGACTGTACAATAAGCGTTATGAAATGTGAGGTAACAATGATTGAATGGCCAACGAAATGTGAATGGAGATCTAATAAGCTTCGTAGAAACTAGAAACTCTGTTTTGTCTTGATTTTGATATATTTTTCGAGGTTTATCGAATACCGAGTAGGATCAAGTAGGACAAACAGGGCCAAGTAGGGTCGAGTTTAGTTTATCGTTTATTTATAATCAATAATCATGAATAGTCATTGATTACATGTAATATCAGTGATTATTTCATTAAAATACTATTTCATTGAAATATAGGGTTATATGAACTAGTAGAGGGTTGTATTGATGATTTAAATTATTATAATTTTGTAAATATATTCTTAATACAGTCGCAAATCATATTTTGATCTACATACAATCTCATCATCATCTGCCTAGCATTTTCCCAACTATGTTGGGGTCGGCTTCCAGTCTAACCGGATGCAGCTTAATACCAGTATTTTACATGGAGTACTGCCTATCTGACCTACACAACCCAGTTACTGGGTAATACGATACCCCTTGGTAAGACTGGTTGTCAGACTTTCGGGCTTCTGACTACCCGTAACGACTGTCAAAGATCCACGAATGACAACCGGGACCAACGGCTTAACGTGCTTTCCGAGGTACGGAGGGGTCTCGGTATGTAAAGATGGTCACCCATCCACAGACCAACCGCGGCAAGCAAAGCTTAACTGGCCGATCGACCTGTGCGGCTGTTATTATTTAGCCACGGGCCCCTCAACATCTACATACAATCTGACACAAGCAATTTTGCAAAAAATGAAAGAAAATTTTAATTTTGTGGGCTACCCTGGCGCCCGTGAGTTACATTCTTTACTTTTAAATTTAACGTTTATAAATGAGAGGGCGTGAGTGTAGTTGAGTTAAGTGGGTAAGGGCCGGCGCCCACTAGCGGCACGGCACGGCAAGGGATTTTTATGCGACGAATAGAAAATATAACTTAAAAGTATGTAAATAAAATTGAAATTTCATCGGCAGCATGATGCCGCGGTATCCTTAGGCATGCCGCGACGTCCTTTGGCATCATCATTGAAATTTCAATTTTATTGTCATACATATAAGTTATATTTCTATTCGTCGCATAAAAATCCCTTGCCGTGCCGTGCCGCTGATGGGCGCCGGCCCTAAGTTGGGCATCAGCTTTAAAGTAAAAATAAGTCATTGTTACGATTTTTGTAACTCCAAGAATAAAAGAGTTCTCTCAGTCAAGTCGTAAAGAAACAGTAGTAGGGATTACTATTGAGGCAGAGCTTTGTTAGGGTGCCAGAGAGTATTAGATAGAAAGATCAAGGTTTCAAGATATTATTGTACAGAATTACGTGAAAAGGGTTGTATAAGTTGAAGAGGATAATCTATAATCAATGTAGATAACATTATCCGAATTATTGCTGATAATAAATTGAAGAGCTAATGTACAAATATAATATGTACTAGCTGCGCCCGCTGTTTCACCCGCATAAGTCTGGATCTCGTGTGAATATCAAGATAAAAATTATCCTATGTCGTAATCTATGTGTCAAATTTTAAATCCGTTCAGCGTGAAAACGTAACAAACAAACGTTCAAAAAATCAAATCTTCACTCTTTATAATTAATATAAGTTTAGCCTTTTGTATTACATACTGTACTTCGGGGAGTGTGCTCAAGAGCTACATGAGCTCATCCCGCCTTCACCTTTTCACCATCGAGAGTCCAGACGCACTGCGGGATACCACCCCTATTTGGTTAATATACCATATATACGCACTAAGCGCTTCTCATCATCTTTTCTGATGCGCACAGCCAAGGAGTGGAATCGTCTGCCTGCGTCTGCATTCCCGAGTTCATACAACCCATATCTCTTCAAGGCGAGAGTGAATAGGCTTCTTCTGGACAAGCTCGTTCCACCGTAGATCTCATCCCTGCCTCTGGGCTGCATTGAGGTCAAGAGTGAGCCCATTGTCAATAAAAAAAAAGATGTACAATATCTACATACTACTTCTACTTCTACTATCTTGGCTACTGTGAAGTACGTACCTATTATTGTAATTATGGTTGGAGAAATATCATATTAGCAGAATAGCCTCATATCATTTAGCTTTGCCATTTGACCAGGCTAAATATGGTATTCTAGCATGAATGACGCTGTTTAGGTTCCATCCCGTGATCTTGTTAATATTTATATTAGAAAAGATATGATAGTATGTCATCATTTGTCTTTGAAGATAAACATACAACAGAAAACTCAATTTTCAGAGAACATGTCAATACTAATATTACTAATGCACGCTCTACTTGGCACGTCTACACATGTTTTACGAAAGATTCATTATAATTACCTACGTCAAGGAGCGAAGTTACCGCAGACGCAAACGGTCTGTTTATACGTCCATAGTTTACTGCACAGAAATAACTATGACAGTTGTATGGAAATACGTTTGTTTATGTCTGTTATCTGAAGACTATCAAACTATGCGGCCCACGGTTACTGCCAACGTCAACGACGCGTTAGTAAAGAGATTTTAGATTGAACGATCAAAATAGAACTGCATACGATACGCCTACGATTGTGATGTCAATAAGGTTAGGTAGTGTTTTGTTTTCACATCCTAGATCCTTGAACTTGGAGCCCTGTGAATGACTCAAGGAAATAAATGATGGATGCGTTGTCAAAAGAGATAGGTAGTGTTTTGTTTTCACATCCTAGTTCCTTCATCATGATGAAGCCCTGTGAATGACTCTAGGAAAAGAGAATAAATAAATTGTGGATGCATTGTAATAGCGTTAGGTAGGGTTTTCTTTTCACATCTTAGGACCTTCAACTTGGAACCCTGAGAATTACTCTAGGAAAAGAGTATAGATAAATAAATTATGGATGCATTGTCAATAGGGTTAGGTAGGATTTTCTTTTCACATCCTAGGAACTTCAACTTGGAACCCTGTGTATGACTCTAGGAAAAGAGAATAGATAAATGATGGATGCATTGTCAATAGGGTTAGGTAGGGTTTTGTTTTCACATCCTAGGTCCTTGAACTTGGAGCCCTGTGAATTACTCTAGGAAAAGAGTAGACGAAGGCTGATATACCTACACAACTACTTAAGGCGCCCCAAATAGGTACGGAAAAAGAACAGGAAGATGGTATGGTACAAAATCCTCAACTGAGTTTAGCTGTGAACATTTTTGGGTACATTATTATGAAGCTTTAATGCAATTTTAAACTTTTATTATTTATAATGTCATGACTCTAACCGTTTTGTTAATTAACATGTCCTATCAAAAAGTCAGATGCATCCAGACAGATGGGCCAAAGTTGGTGCACAGTGGGTGCTTGAAGACGGGCGTCGTCACCGAAGCTGGCCTAAGAAACGCTGGCATAGGTAACGATTTGGACGCGTTCTTAACCAATTGCATGGAGAAGGCACAGCACAAGGAAAGGTGGAAGAATATGGGGGAGGCTTTTGTCCAGTAGTGAGACAAAACAGGCTAAAGGAAAAAAAAAGAAGAGCCGGGTGATCTGTAACTCGGGACGCTCCTATCTCAGACACCTTTCTCTATTTAAGATTATGCATTCTATTAATCAGTGCCTGTAATATGATGACAGAAGAGAAAAGAAGAAGAAAGAAGAAAAAAAAAGAATGAAGAAAGAAATGAATGGAAAAAAATGAAATGAAATGAATGGAATGATGAATGGAGATGAATGAATATTTATGATTATGATTGTATTAGTATTCTAGAGGCGTAGGTTCCTTCTTCACTGTAGTAACAGTGAAGAAGGAATTTATACATCCGGATTTGTGATCACAAGACCATCGAAAGCTAAAAATAAATGTTTCCAGGTACAACTAAAAACAGAATAACGTTCAAAGCAACATATTTCAGAACCAGTCCATCAAACTTTGACGTCAGATAGCTTTGAGCTCCATCAAAATACTTCTCTCCAATCATGTCTTCACATACTTCAAAAACCGAAAATATAGCCATGAATCAGGTTCACGTGAATGTTATAAATTATTCGGTTTTCGCAAGGAATGTAAACAGTTTATATTTCAATCATCCATCGCCTCATTGGCCTAGATTCTAATAACTGAGCTGGATCATAAGCTATGCCTATTTATCCCCAGTCAAGGAAATTTTGGTGAGGAATTTCTTGAAAGACTTGTTTGTAGATGATAATTTTAAGCTATAGGTAGGTACCTACACTATTCATTGTTTCATGGAGAATTTACAGGCCTTAACCTAATGCGGCAGTGTTATTATTATCAATTTAAAAAATAACTTATCTAACCTTACATACCTAACAATAAATAATAATAACTTTTTACCTTACATAACTAACTAGGAATAAAACTCTTGCGAATTCACTCAAAGAGCACGAATAAATATTCAGTCTCTCATGTACAGACGCCAGCACATCAAGCTACTACAATCTGTCAAATTTCTTTAATAGATTTTCTACTTTATCGTTAAAGCATTAAGGTTCATGGTTGATTGGGAAAATTTGACAGTTTCGGGTAGCTTGACCTGCTGGCGTCTGTACTTCGTTCACCACATTGATTGTTCGGGTGAGCCGGGGTACTTTTTGAAAAAAAAAAATTGACACCCTTTGTCCTAGAAATGACCATCGACGGCCATATTGGAGACCAACTGGCTAGAATTTTTTGAAACATAGGTATTACGAGTAATTATTTTTTATAACATACAGCAGTGCGATTCTGTAACCATCTCACCTTGAAAACTTAGGTGGAGTGAGCTGTTATTCCAAATAATGCTAGAGATTGACACTACTGACAAGTCACATCAAGCTCACTTCACTTGAGTTTTCACGGTGAGATTTTTACAGAATCGACCGGCTGGTCGTACTTTTCGTCAGAGACAACCGTCGTTTGTGACTTTTGAAAGTTTTGGCTTGCTGCAGCAGGTACCTAATCTACTCTGTTACTAGCCAGCAACCTGTTCAAGTACATAACTTTCAGAGATTCCTTGATGCACCCTGATGTTAGTCCTGTTATCCTTACCAACTCAGAGCGACCATCAGCCAAAGTGCTGATCTGAAAAGATACATGTTCGATACATTACGAAAGGTTTTCTGGGTTCTCCTAAACCCTCTTTCTAGAAGCACAACACAGCATCGAAAGGCCCTCACCATAGGTAATTGAGTTACTATAGTATAATATAAACATTAACATTGTAAGAATTAAGTTCAAATTCACATGAGAGGCTTACTTTTGGTTTACCTACTTACTTATCAAAGTAAAGTCAAAAAGCGGTCTATCTTGCCCATATTAGAAATGTTCTAAACATTCCCATTGTACTCTACATTTGTTGCTAGCTTGTTTTGGCAACAACGCTGGGTGTAAATTAACGAGTTATTAAGATTAATTAAAACTAATTGGCTGTAATAGAACATGAGGATCTACTTCAAAACTCCCACCCTATACTAATGTATCTAATTAAGGATATGATGTGGCATAAGGAAGTATTAACTGTAAGTACCTAAGAACTTATCTACCTATTAAATGGAGATGAAGAATGGGATCCTACTGTTTATTAACTTTTTTTCCATTAGAACTCTAGATTTGGGACTTGCGACTCTACCTTCTGTTAGGAGTTCTTCCCCATACGAATGGTTGGGTGTATCCAATAAGCCTTCCACAGGGGAAAAAACGTCTAGGTCTTAGAGGTATTAACCAAACCAAAACATAAAATAATTATGGTGGTTTGTTAGGTACCTAAGGATCTCACCCGAACATACAACCAACCAACCAACTAAACAACCAATTAACCAACCAACCAACCAATTAACCAACCAATTTATTTTTCTTTCTTTTCTTTTTCTGTATTGGACATAAAGAATAGCCTACATTAGTCACCTACACAATAACATTACTCATTACGAATAAATAATAAGGACACAACAATTTTATTCCAGTTACATTAAACTTCTCTGTAACAAATGCGATTAAAAAAAAGTTAAATTCCATTCCATTAAAAAAAAGTTAAATTCAGCTTACCTTCTCTTCCCCGAGATTAAACCCTGAATTTTTAATATTAGTTTACGGTAGTGTGAAAGTAATCTTGGTTCGGATTGCGGATTCGTTTAGTGGGACAAATTGTAACCACATTGGGATCTGTTTTCACACTCAACTGCTATCAATTTCGAAATACCTAGCAGGTACCTACTTACCACGCAGTTTGGCAGGTTTATAAAATGTGTACCTACAAGTGTTTGGTCCAAAATAAATGTGTTTTTGGGAGGACTTAGGGATAAGGTTGGGGGTCCAGCCAGATAAACTAATTGTCACAGAAATTGACACCCTACGTCATTAATATTAACTACACTAACATTAATTACCTATAAGGAATTTACTAACACAGTGGATCTTACGTTGTCCGAAATAAATAATTTATTATTATTATTAAAGTCATGCCATTCATGCCATGCCAGTCATGTCATGCCATTTCATACTACTGTCAGAGAATGACAGTTTGATTTGAATATAGGTACGAACGGTAAAGGCTTAAAGAATACCACCACCCTACTTCCCGTGGGTCTCATAAAAGGCGACTAAGGAGAATGGGCAGCAGCGTTCTCTATGCATTTTACCACCATACTGCGATCGCCAACCCGCCTGCCAAGTGTGGCGATTATGGCTAACCCCCCAAGAATATGGGACGTACGAACATTCAATTTGCGTAGTTAACAATTAATTTACCTGACATAACAATATTTTCTCAAAGCAAGTTAGCGATCTAGGAGAATACTATCATTCAGAAACGATTAAGACTTAGTATAATGCCACCCCAGGCTCCTTTATGGACTAGACATTAAAAATGCAAGGGTGGTTTGAACCAAAGGCCAAGTTGTCGTAGCAACGCTGCCATAGGCCTTGCACCCATGCATGTAGCACATACCTAGATAGCTAATGGTACCTAGGCACCTTTACTCAGGTAGGTACCCAGACACTCCCTGCCTCATTATCACAATACACAAAAGCCAATAACTAAATACAATTTAATTAATGGCGAAAATACTGGGAAATTACGTTGTCTGTCAACGGCTTCTCGTAGCAAGAGTAAGACAAATTCGTAGCATTAAAAATAAGAATGTAAATAAGAAACACGTGTTCCTGAATGTTTATATTAATAATTAATTTATTATTCGTTCCTAATAAGAATCCATTAGGTATGTGATGAATTTTTGTTGTTCACGACATTGCATTTTTACCCTCGACTGAAATTTAAAATGATAAAAATGTAAATAGGTACATATATAGATAAGGTATAGGTAGGTATTTTATATTGTGCTGAATTATTGTCTAAATTAATAAATAGACAGTTAATAGATGATAGTAGAATTAACTACGCAATAGATAGTTTTACGAAAACACTTATTTTAACTCGAGAGTTTTTATAAAATAAATAAATTATCTTACCCTTTAGATATCCTTATTAATCACTGCTTAAATTAGGTTCTACTACTTGATTACGATTAATTCTCGAATTATTCTCAATACAATATCGTTGTCGAATCGTTTGCAGTTCGATAGGTAATACAAAATGTCAACACTTCACTGAAACCACGCGGAAATTGTGTTATTCACTCCGGTACAAGCACGCGGGTGTTCACTGTGTTCATGTTTCGATCGCCGTTTCAGGCGGCTTCATTGATAACTCGCGTCTTACTGAAAACACACGCTGCTTCGAATTACGGAGCTCGGAGAAGCCGGCTGCACCAATCTGTTGTCTTCCAACTCATAAACAAACTGGCAAACGGAATGAAGCTAGCTACGGATGAAGCGGCACTATAACACAGTACCTACACTCTCGCTTCAGGAGGAAACAGACTGCTCCCAACACGAAAACTTCAACACACAAAACATACAGAAACAAAAATGAAGAAAGGTTTAATTTATAAGCAAAACAAAAGATCACATGATGGTTTAGTATCGTAGAAACAACGAAAACAACGCTAAGTTGTAGCGAGATTAGCGCTAGTGTGACGTAGTAATAAAGCTTCCGCGTCTGCGTGATGGGGTCGCGTCCTTCAGAAAGGGCAATTTCAACACTATGTCCTTGCAACAGAGTCCATGTGGAGAGGCATTGTCACTGGGTATTGCAGCTTATCAGTGTGATGCACACAATTTTGGACTTTGTCTCTACGTGATTTGGTTTAATTTTGCGTGGCTGGTGTATAAAATACTGCAGGCCGACATATCACGTGCGTGCAGGGGGGCCAGATGATCGCAGTTTGGTGAACTCACCCACGACCCCTCGGTATACGGCTAAATACAATTTCAAAATAAACTTTGATTTGGTTAGATTTCACTATTCATTATTCTCGATCAGTTCAAAGTTTTTTGTGGGTAGTTAGACTGACAACTGACAGTCTGTTGTAATTTACCATGATGTGAAATGACTATAAACATTACATACATACATAGTAGATATGTATTTATGTTTATAATCATTGTGATCATAAATGTTAATGTATTATATAGGTAAATACAGAACACCACGCCGATTATTCGCTGAAGAGTCGGCAGAGCTGACAGTTTACATCCACATATCGCTGAAGACTACTTTTGCCTCTAAAGCAGTCGTCGTTCCATAACATTAACGACTACCGAACAGTACCTACCTACCTACTTATACAAGACCTGGGAGTGGAACGAGACAGACTATTATCATTGACGCTTTTGAACTGAAATTTGCTCTATAATCGAAAGGTACCACGGAGTAGTGGGTACCTACCAAAGTTGAATAGGTAGGTACCTATCCCATTTTTTGCTTTGCTAATGAAACCGGCTAGTATCTGCACCCTAATTGCGTAACATACAATCATTCGTAATCTGAATCATTTTGAAGCAAACTGCTAATCCATTGCTTCATAAGTTCGAAAAATTTATTTATTTATTTATTTATTATAATCTCCCTACCACTACCATTACAGGTGTATACCTAATGCGATAGCGTGGTCTTAAAATTAACTTAACTTACAATTTAAAACTATGAATAACTTAAAAACTAGTAGTACAAGTATGCACCAAATTACCTAAATAAAAAAACAAAATAAAAATAAAATAAAAACAACAACATACCTATAGCCTACTCTAATCTACATTATAACATAAAAGGGACATCAGTATTTTTGCGAGTTCACTCAAATGGCCTGTAAATACATCGATCTCCACGTGAAGATCGTTAATAACCCGAATAGCGCGGGTCAATGGTGTTTTGGCGAGAAGGTTGGTCCTGGCAACCGGCACGGCCAACAGTGGCGGGCGGCGCCGCCTCCACACATAGCGGTCTGGAACACATAACTTCAGGCGCTGCAGTACTCCTGGGTTATGCTCAATGCCACGAAGTAACCTAACCAGATATGCAACAAGCGCGAATTCCCGTCGCACCCTTAGTTGGTTGTACCCGACCATACCGAGCACAAACAGAGTGGGGTACATCAACGGGTAAAACGGATATACCCCATATAGTTTCTTGTACAAGTGGCGCGTGAACTTGTTCTGCACGCGTTCCAGCATTGCTGAGTACTTGGCTTCATGCGGAGCCCATATGACAGCACTATGTTCCAGATGACTCCTGACTAGTGCGTCATACAGGACTCTGACTGTTGCGATGTTAGTGAAGTGCCTTGTCTGTCGCAGAACAAATCCCAAATTTCTAAACGCCCTCTTACAGATCCCCGTAATATGGTCGCGAAACGATAGTTCGGGAGTGACGATAACCCCCAAATCCCGCACCTCAGAGACTCGTTGCATAGGCGCGGCGCCCACCACGTATTCGTGCACTAGCGGGGCACGCGCGCGCGTAAAACTCATCACCGAGCACTTTGATACGTTAAAGAAAAGCCCGTTCTCCTGACTCCATTCCACTACCATATGTATATCCTCCTGCAATCGTTCGCAATCGGATTCATTGTTAACCTCGAGCAGCAACTTTTGTCTGCTCAACACGTAAATAACGCAATGAATGTTGTTGAACTGTCAAAATGGAACCGATTCCGATTGATTGTGTGTTACGGTGCAAATCATCAGTTCTCAAAGTCATACAATGTTGCCCTCTGGTGTAACGATGCAATGTTTTTGGCTAAGCTAAAAATGTGCTCTTTTAATAAATTAACATGACGTGAATTAATAAGTTATACAGATTTGTAACAGCAGATCTCTTGCAGCGATGGCCACCATAACTGAACTTCAATGACAGGCAGGTGAGATCTTACAATCATAAATATTTTAGATTGCTTTGTTCACACTAATTTGTATGGGCAATTCTGCACACATTTAGGTACCTACGGCCTATAATTGTTTTTTTTTTAAATATTTACATAAACATCACGCCTGTATTTTTCGAAGATAAGCAAAGGAGTAGATGTACCTGTAGTACCTAAACCCACATTCGTTCCATATAATAAAGGGTGAGCTTATTATTGCCATCAATCGGGCACAAATTTTGACTCCGGGCTGCTAGTGAGTAATTCCAGATGGAAAAATTCTATAACACTGCCTGACTGACAACCCCGTGAGGACCTCATGCAGTTCCTCAGGGGGGGCTTATTTTTAATTTTATATTTTAAATTGTTTCTTTTTACATTGCTCTCACATATAGAAGCAATAAGAATTGTACCCAGGATTTTGTAAAAATATCTTGATTTAAAAGAGTGTCCGTGGAGTTTCTTGCCCGTTCTTCTCCATAGAGATCTACGCTTTGGAATGGGCCACTAGCTTCAACTTTCTGACTAACTGACCGACTATTTAATTTTGACAATTCAAAAGTGCCTGTAAATGGTTTAATTGAAATAAATGATTTGAGTTTGAGTTTTTTTGAGTTTGGTTGTCAGCTGGGCCTTGGTCTAGTGGTTGTTGGTCGTACCAACAAGGCTTGTTTCTTATTTATTAATTTATCGAAACTTTATGCAAAAGTCAAAAAATAACCTCACAAAGGTGCCTGTGGCATTTTCTACCAGCCGAACTTAGGGTGATTCCTATTAGGCAAAGACAAAACATGGCATTTCTTGTCTAGTTCTTAAATATTTATGCAGATCTATTCATATTTTTTATTAATTATTCATAATTATATCAATTTTGATACATAATAGGTATCTCAGGTAAAAATACAAACAAACTTTAATCATTATTTAATTTAATCACACAGAAAACATCAAATAGATAATAATTGTACACAAAATTGACACTTTATAATAGGTATGTTGTATAAATCGCAATTTGGTCAAGGGTAAATTTCAATATTTTTATTAATACATTATAAAATATTATTATTTAATAAATATGTAAGCCGATCACAATACCTAATTACAAAGTTTTCGTTTGAATTTTATGCGCTTTTCATAATTTTGCGCTTTTACGAAATTGATTAAATATGACTAGAATTGATTATGATTAACTTAATGATTATGGCAAGACTTTTAATTAAATGTAGATTTAATAACTATATTAAAAATCAAAGGTGGGACCATAGACCATTTCGAGGCTCTCCTAGATTGTAAACTGCTCTCTCTTGGTTGAGATGACCTTTTTTATAGTTTACTTTGGTTTTCACTACGTCTTGACTCCTAAGGGAAAGGTTTTGGCTTAATTCTTCTACACGATGAACGGATTCTATAGGTACGAATATTTCTAAGGAAACAAAGCCTCGGTGGGATCACTATTTCAATATACACGCTTAAAAATAGACAAACACATTCGTGATCAAAGTATACGTCAAATACAAAACATAAGGTGTGTTTAGACTAAACAAAGAATGGGCAAAATCACAGAAAAACTACTTGGAGACCTACGGTTGGGGCCGAGACTCTGCAAGATGTAAAAATTTGAAGGCCAATTCTCGTAACTTGAAATGTTCAAATCTAGTCGCAGTCTCGTCGCGACGACAAACAAAGGTCAAGAACTTTTCAAAAATGTAGGGAAATTAGAGGTATTTTTGACAGATTGAGACTGAGATCAGACTATGAACGGTCTTAAAAATTACGAGAATTGCCCCTCAGACTGTGGACGTTCATAGAATTACGAGAATTGCCCCTCTGCTCTGTAATGCTCGTCTGGGCTAAACACACCTTTACGATAATTTTCACTTACAATCTAAATATTATTCAAATGTAAAAGTGTATAACAATTCATTCAAATTATGTTTACTTCAATAGTTAATCAATGAATATCAAATATCATAAGATTTTCCCAAAAACTTCAGCAGATCAAAACTCAGTAGGTATACTTTGTATAATTATTTTGTGCTACTAAAATATCACACTTGTGCAAAGCATTCAACAACAAAAACAAGCTAATAACAATAGGCTTTCAATACACAATGACTCATGAATGCATATGAATTTTCGATTGAAAAAAGATTACACTGGTTTAGCTGAACCGAAACTAGGTTACAGTTACATTCCGTTTATCCAACCTAAAAATTCACCCTAAGGTGGATACGTTTCCGCGTGAAACGCATGTTCGAGAATGCACCCTAGGCCTTTAAATTCCATTTATCCAACTAGGCCCAGGGTGGATTTTCGGACATGCGTTCCCGCGTATCCAATGTCCGTAAGGATTGAGGAGCCACATCAGATTTTTTAAATTTGATCTCACCATTATTTAGCAGCAATGTAGCTGATTTTGCAGCACGAATTCTAGATTTAGCAGCAAAATATATCACTAGTTATATTAATGCAAAAGTGGCTCCTCAATCTAAACGTCTGAATTGAGGAGCCACCTGGAACTCGTTAAGTAATAGATGAATATTTTTGAAAATTTGGTATCATTTAGCAGCAATTGTGCATATTACCTTCTAAAAATTTTGCTTCTGTAGCGCTAAAATGAAAGAAAGTACAACACTTTTAGTATGGCTCCTCAATCTAAACTCAAGAGGTGAATTTCTATTGGATGTGAGCGATCAATTAATATATTCGACATAATGATCATTTAGCAGGTGTTGTGTTTGTTTTTGCAGTATAGGAATAAAATAGTAAAACTGTTTAAATTTTCTAGAAGAACGCATTTTCTTTGGCTCCTCAATCCTGACGTTCTAATTATATATGTTTGACTGTAGCCACCTGAGATCTCAACGGAATCTAAAGCCAGAGATACTAACATTTAGCAGAAATGTCTGCTAAATATATCTGCACAGTTCAGCAATGTACATACTTTGGATTCTGAAAAAAACAATACTTAACTATTTTCTTGTAAATTCAGTGTGAAGGGTGACCATATTTTACTCGTATTAATGAAACCAGGATAGTAATTTATTAAATTTATATTTTCATAACAGGTTATATCTATCGTACCTACGATTTGGTTATTTAGCAATCACTTTCGCTATAAGTTATAGAATGAATGAATATTGGCTGATCAGTGCTTCTCCTGACGGTGATATACACAAAATGACACATTCTATAACTTATAGCGAAATTGATTGCTAAATAACCAAATCGTAGGTACGATAGATATAACCTGTTATGAAAATATAAATTTGATAAATTACTATCCTGGTTTCATTAATACGAGTAAAATATGGTCACCCTTCACACTGAATTTACAAGAAAATAGTTAAGTATTGTTTTTTCAGAATCCAAAGTATGTACATTGCTGAACTGTGCAGATATATTTAGCAGACATTTCTGCTAAATGTTAGTATCTCTGGCTTTAGATTCCGTTGAGATCTCAGGTGGCTACAGTCAAACATATATAATTAGAACGTCAGGATTGAGGAGCCAAAGAAAATGCGTTCTTCTAGAAAATTTAAACAGTTTTACTATTTCATTCCTATACTGCAAAAACAAACACAACACCTGCTAAATGATCATTATGTCGAATATATTAATTGATCGCTCACATCCAATAGAAATTCACCTCTTGAGTTTAGATTGAGGAGCCATACTAAAAGTGTTGTACTTTCTTTCATTTTAGCGCTACAGAAGCTAAATTTTTAGAAGGTAATATGCACAATTGCTGCTAAATGATATCAAATTTTCAAAAATATTCATCTATTACTTAACGAGTTCCAGGTGGCTCCTCAATTCAGATGTTTAGATTGAGGAGCCACTTTTGCATTAATATAACTAGTGATATATTTTGCTGCTAAATCTAGAATTCGTGCTGCAAAATCAGCTACATTGCTGCTAAATAATGGTGAGATCAGATTTAAAAAATCTGATGTGGCTCCTCAATCCTTACGGACATCGTATCCACATTAGGGTGGATAAACGGAAAAACCCTTAGAGTATGCCGAACCGAAAATCGATTCCACTTAGGTTTAGGCTAACCGAAATTCGGTTACACTTAAATTTAGCTGAACTGAGAATCTGTTTCAACCAAAAATACCAAAAATGTGTTACCCCTAGGTTTAGCCAAACATAAAATCATTTATTCGAGAACACATAGAGCCGGGCTGTAAATCAGTAACACCTAGGTTTCAGGGCGAAAAAGGTATACTTATGTAACTTTAGCCGAGGCAAGCCAAAACACGGTTACACCGCCAAACTTAAGGTAATGTTAATTTGCAAAACCATGTCATCATTGTGTACTAGCTAACAATAACTTAATATTTAACGTTTAACTCTCTTAAACTGTGACTAGGATTATGTACCCTGCACTTATCATAAGGAAATAAAGTATAATATGAGATCTAATGAATATTCGGTAATAGTGACTGTCACAATACAAACGACACAGGACACAGGTGTATACAGTTTTGAGCATGAAAACATTATTCCAATTTTGAAATGGCAAAACGATCGTACCTGACTGCCGAATAGTTGATTTGGCATAATGTTTCGCCGAACTCTGAATGAAACATTAATATTCGGCAGAACCCATTTTCAGAACATATTTAACAAAAAAGCGATTAAATATGAATTTCAGATCAAAAATATTGCAAATATGTAGTGAAAAGAACCCAAATTAAAATTGCACAAATAAAAAAAAAAGATCAATACAGCAAATGCAAACTCATTACAATTTAAAGTTAACATTAGGATGGAAATGATGGAATGCAAAAATAAATACTTAGTTCCATGAACTAGAAAACTAAAATCAGTCTTATTAACCATAGACCCTTTTGGAATAAATAATTTTGGTTCCAAGTTATAATAATATAAAACCTATAAGACGTTTTCAAAATATTTTATAAATTGTATAGCAAATACTTTTAGTTTCAAAGGTAAGACAGTAGAATGTAAAAGACAGTATAAAATCACAAAATATAAAAGTTTAACAAGAACAAAACTTCTTGTCTTTATTCGCCTGTAGTTTTTGGAGCGATTGACGGCGGCGTCCTGATGCACACAGCATCGCGTATTCCACTGAAGACTCCATCCTGCAAGGAAGCCATTTTCTTATTAAAATATGGTGGCAGAGTTTTGGATAGTTGTAGGAAAATGTGATGTGAGCAAGTGCTTGAGTTACAAAGTCTTTAAACAAGATGTGGCTTTATATTTTCATAATACCAAAGCCAAAAATTTGCATATATGCTATTACTAGTATGCAGAGCATTGTCTTATAAGAGGTTACTGTCCGACTGAAGGTCTTGCGGTTTCGGCCAGTTTTGGTCAAAAATTCAGGTTCAGTCAGTCAATTTAACTAACTTTTACTTAACTACATAAGTTTTTGTTTCGGCCGATACTAGAAGAGAAGCCGAATATTCGGTTATGGTTTCGGTTTCGGCTGAAAATCATGTTTCGGCCGAACTAATTATGATACAATTATTATGTAATGTTCAGAAAAAAAGTACCTATCAATTATTTCTTACCTATTCATGATGCGGTCAAGTAAAATCTCAATGGCGCGGTCAATGTTCTGACCTGATTTGGCACTGGTCTCTAGATATGGAAGGTTGTAGTTCTTGGCAAATTCACGGGCACGATTCTGGTTAACCAGTCTCTTCTCTTGTAAATCACATTTGTGTCCACATAGCACTATGTCAGGGTCTTCAGATAGGCTGTGAGTCTGAAATTATAAAAAAATAATTTATGTTAGTTTTATTAATAATATAATTATATATTGATTACTTATTCATAGTATGTCTTCAACCTAATCTAAATTACTGGAAACGGTTCTAATATTATTATTATTTGGTTAGACACACTAGCAGCTAATTAGCTGATCCATGCATATCAAATAGGGTAGAGATATTTAATCTGTCCAGTAGATTCTTGAAGCAGTTCAGGAATCTACTGAGGTTCATTTCTAGGTTCTTACATTAATTTTTATGCTATAAAATCATTGCCAGAAATGGGTAATTACCTTTAATTGCTCAATCCAATTCCTGACTTCAAGGAAAGAGGCCTCATTGGTGAGATCAAACAGCAAAAGAAATCCCATAGCATCTCGGTAGAAGGCTGTAGTCAGGCTACGGAATCTGCAAAACACAAAAATTTACTTTTATAAAAAAAGACTATAGTTGGCAATCAATAACTTGCATTCTAGTAACTGGGAATAAAAGGTATGGTATTCTTGTAAATGATAATGTGTTATTTACCGCTCTTGCCCAGCTGTATCCCATAGTTGTAAGTGAACACGGTGTTGCCTCCCATTTTGTTGGTACAGCTGAATATAACAAAATAATAAATTAAGATAAAAAAAAAACATTAAGTAGGACACCAACCTTGAGGTAGAAGTATAGTAATCAACTCAAACACTCAATTTAAAGGCACTACAAAAAGCTCCAATCGTTAATTAATTTTATCGGTATCAATCAATCGAGATAAAGTACGTAAATGAATGTGATAAAATATTAATATTTGATGATGAACTTACCACACTTTTCTCCCTGAAGTCTATACCAACTGTTGAAATGAACTGGGTGTGGAAGACCCCATCAGTATATTTGTATAAGAAGCTTGTTTTCCCGACGCCAGAGTCCCCCACACAGAGTAATTTAATGAGATAATCGTAGTCCATATTGATAACAGGAGTGCAACAATGGAATTCCAGGAAAGTTGCATTGGTGTACTACCTCCCGTAAGCCACCTAACCGGTACTTGAGGATTTCTTTGCACAAATGCTGCTTTACTGATAATACTGATACATTATATACGTTTAATTGGACTCACCGTAAATTAGAAATAGTAAAAAACATCAACAATCGATCGCTTTCATAGAATGTCACTGTCAAAAAATTACAAATTGACAAAATGACAACCAACTGTCCGTATCAGATATCAGCAGCGGAGCCAAATGATTGATTTGATTTGAGATTTCGTAATATTTTATGAATATGTTTTTTTTTATTATTCAAACATAATTAAACTGCAATTTAACTCATTAAAATGTTTACTTCATTGTGTAAATTAGGAGCATTTTGAACAAAACTCGATATCGAACAGTGGATTTATTTGGTTGGTAACTGGCAACATTATGCAATCAGCTGTTCTGTTCTAAGTTTTATCAACATCAAAGTCAAAGTGAAGTTTTAGAAAAACTTAAAATCTCCTTAAAATTGCAAGCTATTTCTAAGAATGTGAGAGAACACTTTTAACCATGGCCAGCAATGAGACTGTAAAGGTGAATAATCCAATAGTGAAGGTTGAGTACTGGTACGTAAGAAGTAACTATCTTGTGTTATGTATAAATTGCACACTGCAATGCGATAGAAATTTTCCGAATTTATCAAAGCGCTTTTTTATAAATGCCAAATAACTAGAAATGTGCTCGTGTCCCCGTAGATCTTGCTAAATATGGCACATCTCAGTGAGGTTAGTTTCGGTAAAGGGCACTCAAGTAATATCAATAAATCGTCAAGAATCAAGATGGTCCACCAATTTCAGCTATTAAATTATATTTACTGGTTTAACATACAAACACACATAAACTCGCTCCTTTTTCCACATGGCAGAAACTACAGAAACCTGCTTCCTATTCTTTATCATACACATTAAATTGTGCAATGATTTTCTTAATTTTTCAGTAGTGCTTGTGATTATAGCGGTCACTGCTTGGAACTTGGACAAACTATTAGGAAGATTACTCCTAATGCAACAGTGAACTGTGCTCGTGGAAGACAAGGTACTTAATATTTTTTAAAGCATTGATATTATATTTATTAACACTGCTGATGCAAACATTCTTACCGCTAACACCAAGCTTCATGTTACCTTCACTCAATTTGCTAGTGATGTGCATGATTCTATAAGCTGTTACTGACTGTCTGTTCGGTTATCATCAGATAGTTTAAAAAGTACCTTATCATATGCCGTAACTTATGATAAGGTACTTTTTTCAGTACAATATGATTAGATAGTAGATATCCATAAGACTTAATGCAGAAGTGAAAAGCGCTTGCAGATATAGCCAACATCTTTGAACAGGTTCAGTGAATATGTGATTATCAAGTAAAGTAAGTATTTATTCTTTCTCTTACAGGTGCATTTGAAGTTGAAGTAAATGATATGTTAGTATATTCAAAGCTACAGACAATGGCACTGCCAGACTTTAATGAGGTAGCAGAAGTAGTCAACAATGTGTCACTAGGAGAGGAGCCAAGGCTAATAAAAGGAGAACAACCAATAAACTGTGCAATATCATAAAATATATTAATCACAAACAACTGTTATATAAAACTAGTCATAGAATAATAAATATAAATGAGAAAATAATTACTCTTATTTTGTAAAGAAAATAAATAGTTTCTTTTTAAAAATAATATATCAAATTGTTTCAGTTTCAAAATTTGACTGTCCGTAAGTTTTTACCGTTGATGTCGGTATACAAAAAGATTTTTCACTAAAATTAAATTACATTATCATTGTTATTTTATAACAAAATAATTATATTTTTGGTTTTAATTATTATGTAGAGATCTATGTATCCTTCGGACTATTTATCTCTTATCATATTTACATATATTATACAATTCTAATGGAATGTTCATGGCAGATTATTACCTAAAAAAATACAAATATAATATTTAAAATACCTATCACAACATAGTTTTTTAGAGCTCTCACAATAGGGCAATAATTATTGTAGAATCTTTCAGTCTCTAAACTAATTTACTTGGTTACATTTAAAACCAAATAAGTAGTCAGCATTGAATAACTAACATACTTAAATGATAAAATCTTTTTATAAATTCCAAAAACGTTATCTACTTAATCTCTAAATATTTATAAAAGGTAGGTACAGGAACTGTCAACATGGTATAGTACTATATATTAATTATATAACTTATTCCAAATTAGCGAATTTAGCTGCATTACATATATACTTGAAATTACTCCATTAGTAAAATAAATAATATCACTCATAGTTCAACATTAAAAAAAAAGTATTAGGCACGTGACAGGTAAGCCTTTTAAATATTTTTAGTAAAATAATAACTAGAATCCAATTTATTTCTCCTATTTTTGTATATAATTCGATTTTTCTAAAAAAAAAACGTCTCAGTCATAAATTCCTGCACTCATTATATAATTGTATTATAAAAATAAAATACAATAGGTGCGTCATCATCATCATCATAGCCTAGCCTTTTCCCAACTATGTTGGGGTCGGCTTCCAGTGTAACCGGATACAGCTGAATACCAGTATTTTACATGGAGCGAATGCCTATCTGACCTCCACAACCCAGGTACTGGGTAATACGATACCCCTTGGTAAGACTGGTTGTCATTTCGAGCTACTGACGACGCTGTGCGTAAGTATGTATAAAACATTTTAATATAATTTTATAGAAAATATTAGTAAAGTTAACTTAATATTATGTTAACAATATTAAGGACAGGTCCATATCTCATTAAGGTCTTATAACAATAATATTACTTGTTACGCCAAACCAAACTAAGCAAGGGATTAGTCTCAATGTGTCGTGTGACAAATATTGCATTGCTTCTGTATGTACGATAATAAAGTATATTTAAGTGAGAGACATGCAGTGAATTAGTTTTAAGTTTCTTTCTTTCTTTCATTAGATAAACCTTTTTTTTTCGATCATATTTTTAGGTTTACTTTAAGTATAGGTATATTGACGTCTTATTAAATACAACATTATGTTAAAGAAACTTACAAATCAGATGTACAGATTGTACTGCTATGTCTGAATTGGCAGTAAAATATTACATACAGTAATTATCAAAATTATTATTATTATCTAATTAGAAACATTGGGCAGGGACGAGTTAGATCTATAGAAAAGGCTATTTATTTTCTCAGAAATTAGAATAGAGGGCTTTATGAATGAATACAAAGCAATGTTAAATGGGGCAATAGGTATATGAAACGGATATGAGGACGTGCGTTGTGTTCCACGCGCGCCTCAAAGAGATGTCAGCATAAAGTGACGGGGTCCGCTAGGGCCGATGCCTGACAGGGCCGCGGGTTGTTCGAAAGAGATACCGTGGCCCCTAGCACAGGCAACTGAAGGATCATGGGTGGGTTTTATTCAGTAAAAGTTTGACGCCCTCCCGCTCCGCTCAGAGCGGGAGAAGTCCACCAAAAAAAAAGGTACGTGAAATGTTTTACTGAATACGGGTTGATTGGACTTGCATAATAGGATCATGTTCTGTTAGTGAAAATACCCGCGGGACAGACAAAAGTTGACGAAGAAGGAGCACAGTACGAGCTCTGCCGTAGCCCGATGACCATCATAGGATAGGCATCAGCAGTGGCGTTGAGCTTAATTTCACCTTTTGTGAATTTCATGAATTAACAAAGCGGGATATTTTAAGTAGGGATTAATTACAGTATGGCCATTTTAATAGGTAACATTTGACAATTCATCAAAATTCAACAACGTAACCTTGTAACGGCGGGCATAAAATAATATATTTTTTCTTTTTGTTAGATCTGCACAATTGCTTAACTTTTTTCAATTACGATTACATATTTATTGTAATAATGACCGATACGAGTAATTTTACGATTTGCTTTCACTAATAAACCATTCTAAACATAATAAACATTTTCTTATCTAAAGAACTGAACGTCGTTACAATGTTGCGTCAGTTAACCCTTTTACTTTTTAAACAAAAATCGAAAGCTGATAAGTTGAATCGAATGCACTGATTACTTGTGAAGAAATATCACCATAAATTAATAACCACGTTGTGATTATAATAAAACATAATTATATTTATTATTCTTTTAACTAACTATAAAAATACAAAAAATAACTAAATAGAAAAATCATTGCAGTTAGGTATAATTTAGGTGTGATGTTGCTGGCAACACCAGTGCCTGTCGATGACGCCATGACATGTCGCCATTATATGACGCAGTCTTTTGTCGTTTTGCGTAGTGACTGCGTTTTTGGTGTGCTCTCTGTTATATTCTTCTGACCCGGCTTTTTTATTGGACTGATCTTACTGACTATGTTTACCTGGCTATAAATTGGACTCCGATTGCTTAAGGTGGATGCTCCAAGGTTGCCCGCGAAATTCAAATTTTCTTATGTTTTTTTGCAATTTGTTGGTCAGTACTAAAAATAACAATCGGACAGGGATTCGCCTGATGATTTTTAAAATTCACATATGTTTCAAGTCCGTATCGATTCATTCACTTTAATCGATGTTTTTAAGCAGGTCACCTCACTATGAAGATAAAACTGACATACGTCAAATGTTACCTATTAAAATGGCCATACTGTAAGTTCCGATATAACTTCAGAAACACGTGTGTAAAGATGCAATCATTGTCATATTATTGTGATGGCATATGATTGGGGAAACACAAAATAATTGGTTTAACACATCATATCATAATGACTACTTTATGAGATACGGATCATAGCCCCGTTTGACAAAATGAGAGGTACATATTAAAGTGATAAAATAATATTATATTACCTTCATATCATTGTAATAAGTACCTCTCATTTGTCGCAGCATCAAAATTAAATCATAATCCCAATTAATATTACCCCACCACCCAAAATTACCCCAAATAAGAAAATATATTTTCTTATATTATAATATTTTTTTAACAAACCACACATTTATCTAAATATTTCACCTACTTATATCATCGTCATTAATTATAGGTTTTACTGGTGAATATATTTTGAGGAGACGGTCTTTAGACCCGTCGGCCGCACCTACATAACTTAAATAAATACCAAACCGTAACTTTCCTGCAAACTGTTCGGATATAGTTCTCAGTGGCTCTACGGTTTTTTCACCGGTTTTTTGATCGATGCACACCATTTGGCACCTAGGACAAAGTCCTTCGACCTGGAAAGAAATGATTAAACTTTTAAAACAATTACCACTTTGCGTAATGAATATGATATTCTACCGCATACACCAGCCCACTTGATAAACGAAAAAGAACTACAAAGTTATTGATTACCATTTTTCTTTGATCTAGCTATACGAGTACATATAAATGAAAATTAAATGCTGTTCGTTAGAAGCGCATCACTTAAGAATGGCTGGACCGATTATGCTAATTACTGTTTTAAAATGTTCTGGAATCTTAGAAAAGTTGCCCGGAAAATTCGGGAAAAACCGAAAGTGCATTTTTTGATGGCATTTTTTTTTAACTCTAGACCATAATTAAATTTTGACAAGACAACATCTGTAAGGTCAGTTAGTATTTATTAAAAATGTCAAAGCAGATGTTTACCTTAAACTCTTGATTCCCAATGATAACTCGGTGCCAATCTCGTTCGGCAAGTTCCTCATCCATTTCAATTATAAGGTTTCCTCTGAAACGATCTGTTAAACTATCCACATCGTCAGAGAATTGTGGATCAAGAATCTTCGCCCTCAACCATCGCACTGTAGCTTTGTTTATCAAAAGGAATTGAGCCTGATTACTTAACGAGAGTAGTGTTTTCTCTCCATCATGTTTCTTCTTTTGAGTTCTTTTGTCGTCACTTGCTTGCTTGATGAGTCGTAGGTATGAAATTTCTAAAGCTTCCGAAATCCAGTCTGCTACTTCATCACCACAATCGTAGCCCTGTATTGTGTCGGTACAAACTTTGCTGCGACAGAGTGATGAATTTCTATGTATATTTTCAGACATAATATCCAACGGTACCGATATTGGGGGTTTACCTGGAATAGTGAAATTATTTAAATTAAAAATTATTCTTGATTTTCGTGAAGTGCTTATTTTAGGAGACTTATGCCCGTTTTCACTAACACTAGGAGACACCAGAATGAGTTGGATTGCTTTTCGCGTTGAACCAAGTTTTGAAAATCCAACAGCGTCTGTCGCTATTTTAGTGAAAACGGTCATTACTCATTAAGAACACTCCATTACCTTCAAAATATAACGTCATTTTTCTTATATTCAGATCTATTTTTGGTTGTATCATACACATTCTTGTGTTTTGTTTTTGAGTTAAACATACACCATTATCCTTAATGATCATCCAATCCCTGTCATATTCGAACCCTTTCGGTCCAATTTTCCAAGTAGACCTAATTTTAAAAGCACCACACGATTTTATGGGAAAGATAGCTGCTTCTTTTAATACAATTGCAGAATCCATATTATGTGAAATATCTTCAACTTCTTGCATTATAAACTCTTGTGGTTCTGCTAATAATTTATGTGTATTTGTTATGCCGTTATATAGTTTTCTAGGTTTTAATGATTCCATAATGTGATTCCTTGGTTTTCTTTTAGTTTTAACGAAGCATCTGCTTATCATATTTAATAGTTTATCGACATCCTCGAAAGTGTTGAAAAAGCCGAATGAGGCTCTTATAGCTCCAGTTGGCTTTCCATCAATAAGATCTATCTCGTCGCCACACACGTGTCCCGATTTGAACATTTCTTTTAACTCTTTATTCGACGCCACTAGATGTCGCTGGCAGGAGCCGGAATTACAAAAGCATCCCGTTCGGACACTTATGTTAAATAGGTCGGCCATATGTTGAAACTGAAACATAGAATTTCTCTTTGAAACTTATTTACTATCTAGATGGTGTCTATATAATTTATAATTAGAGATGCGCCGAATATTCGTTTTATATTCGGTATTCGGCAGAATTTGAGGTATTCGAATTCGGTTGAAATGCCGAATGTATTCGTTTAATTGATCATTGTAAATCAGACTTCAGGGCAAATTAAATTAAAGGAATCCCATATTCTAACAATCATATTTATTAGAAATCGTTTATTGTAAGGTACTCAAAAAGATATAATTAAACACAGGTAATCAAAGATACTTGATTTTGTTATGTAAATATTAATGCTAGGTTATAATAAAATATAATCAAGTATCTTAAAAGAACAGTAATTTATAATTGCAATAATCCCACTAGTAAATTACAATTATATTGTACCTAATAGGAAATATTTACTTATGCATAATGAATTAACTATGTTGTTTTCTCAACTATGATACTAATAAATTTAAAAATAGATAATTAAAGAATATTTGCAATTAAAATTTAATATTTATAAGCAAGCAGCGGTAGATTATGATGCAAGAAGACCAAGCTTTCAGCTCTATCTGGCAAAAGCTAAACTATGGCACGGGGCACCGAATTATCCGGCAATAATATATATTCGGTACGGTAAGAACTTAACCGAATACTATTCGGAATTCGGTTATATGGTGAAACCACTATTCGGCGCATCTCTAATTATAATTCCTAATGAAATGTTATAAGTAATTATAATCCTAACCATATTAGGTATCAGAGATAAAATAAGATTAAACCGTCCCGATCCGACAGAAAATGTACTGTCGAAATTTCAATAATTCATACAAAAATCCCATAGAAAAAGCACATTCCGTTTTTCTCGAATTTGAAAATGATCCGGGAAACTTATCTAATGTTTATTCCTTACACACGTAATTCAGACTACCTACTCAGAACATCTTAAAACCGAAAATAGCCAAATCGCTCAAGCCGTTCTCAGGTGATGGTGCTTACCAACGAACAGCAAGGAACTAAAGAAACGAGAGAAATCCTGAAAGTTGGTGTGCCTACAAACGGACTAAAAACTGAGATGATGACGTGACAATAAAAAGACTAAAAGCCAAGATAATGTGAGTATAAAAGGACTAAAAACTGAGATGATTTAACTATAAAAGGACTAAAAGCCGAGATCACGTGACTATAAAAGGACTAAAAACTGTGATGATGACGTGTCTTAGGGATTGACAACTGTTAAAGATGTAGGTACGGGAGAATTCTGCGCTAAAATGTGTCAAGGGCGGGAGGGCATTAGGTGATTTGCGAATATCGCAGATAATAGGTAGGTAGTATTTTAATAAAGAAACACAGTATAAAACATAATATAACAATGAAAGTAAAACAAAATGTAATTGCATAACATAGTAGGTAGGTACCTACCTAACTGTAAACAAGAATCTGTAAAGAACAGAAGGTAATACCTACTTAAATAAGTGCGTCACCATCACCAACGAAATGATAAGGCTGGCCACTAAACAATCTTTCATCATCTTGTTTACGAAACTCAATAGACAAGTATTAGGTATATATTAACTGCAATGTAGGTACCTATCTCATTGCAGACAATTTGTATGGACATTGTTTGTAGGATTGTATGCGGCGTTTAAATAACAATTGAATAAATTGTAATCTTTTTGTGTAACAGCTTTCTCTCAGCGTGCATGTTTCGAGGTCACGATATCACAGGTCGGAAACTACTCGTTGTCGAGCATCCCCGAAACCGTAAGTAAAACTACTCTTAAGTGGTAGGTACCTATATTGCGCCTATCCTATTTTCCGTAGGTACTAAAAAACGTCCGAATTACTGTAACTGGTGGGGCTCGTGGCTCAGTAACAGTCGCAAGGGTCGATCGATCTTAGTCTTGACAGTGGTTACGGGTAGTCAGAAGCCCGAAATTCTGGGAAACAGTCTTACCAAGGGGTATTGTGCAACCCAGTAGGTATGGTTGTGGTCAAATAGGCTCCATGTAAAATCCTGGTAATTTTCAGCTGAATCTGATTAAATTGGAAGCCGAATTCAACATAGTTGGGAGATGGGCTAGAATAGGCATATTATGACGATGGGAAACAAGCTAACGGCTCAACTGAAGTGAGGTGACTGTGACCTTCTATACCTACTGCCGCTTATGGACTCCTGCAATACTGGAAGAATCTCAGATCTGTTTCCATCCCACAGGTGTAGAGGTTTTCCTGTTAGATAAGTCAATTCTGTAATACTGAAAATAACAGTTCTTACCTCAACAAAGCCGATATATGATCCATCTGCTCTCAGAAGGTTAAATGTAACAATTGCACCTTGTGTCTTAATATGAGTAAAGTCGGAATCCATGTACGTTACTGCAGCCTTGTTACCGTTTGGATGTTTTAGGTCGTGCAGTTGATGATAAAGGTCTCTAGCTAAATAATATGTATGGTAAGAAATGGTGTCCATCCAATCGTCGCAAATTGTTTTTGGTATCAATCTATGCATTGTGTCAAAACAATGCTTTAAAGCAATTACTGCTAAAAATGGTATAGTTCCGTCCTCCAACCTGAAATTGAAAAAAACATAATTATTATTGACATAAATGTTGAAAAAGCGACATTTTACACAGTTGCTTAAACAAAACGAATTAACTTTTACTACTTAATATTTTAAATACAGTAGGTACTTAGAAGAGCTGCTCAAATGTCGCATGTATTGTTCCAAATATGCTACATCACGCACAGATGTTTATTATTTGTCCTTTATAATTCTACATTTCGGTTGTTTTCAGAATATTGGTTGTTGAAATGAAGTCATATACAGTCTTTTTTTTTAATTGGTAATGGGCTCACTCTTGACCTCAATTCAGACCAGAGGCAGGGATGAGATCTACGGTGGAACGAGCTTGCCCAGAAGATGCCTATTCACTCTCGCCTTGAAGAGATTCGGGTTGTATGAACAGTCTAACACCTGACTTGGGAAACAGGATAAATGAAACACATATTTAAGATACAAATAATGCTAGATCCCTGGAGATCCCACTTATCCAGGTTAAACTGTAACAAAAACTTTACAGGCTACACCAAACCAACTTCGATTTCAGAGGAAGGATCCACATACATGTTAACTTGTATAAACATCTATCGCAGTGTTAGTCAAAAATATAAAATTAAAAGAAATAATCACCTTTCATACAAGTCTTTCCTCTTCACATGAACATCTTCTGTACTTAACACGAAATCGACTGTTCCTCCTCCAAAATACTTCTTTTGGCAAAGCGTGTCGCTACTACTATTTTTAACTAAAATTGCCCCCAAACCACTTGGGTACCCAAATATCTTGTAGAACGACAAGCACACAAAGTCTGGTTTGGTTTCAGATAAATCAAGTCTACTTGTTGACACAAATGAAGCTGCATCAAGTAGAACATACCAGCTATTATTTATTTTACATAATTGTTTTTTTAAATGACTATTAAGGCACCCATTTTTTATGTTGTTTATACAGTCTATGGGGTACTTATAGCCATTAAAGTTGCTTTGTGCCGGGTATGCCAGCAATGTGTTGGCATCATTTTTGCTTGGAAATTTTATCCTCTCCATTGTTTTTGATTTCTCAGAATTTTGTTTTAATGCATCTAAGAAATCATGATGTGATATGTGTATTATGTCAGCATTTCTTTCTGCAGCAATTTCTCTCAGACCAAGCACTGACGTGTGATTATCTCTCAGATATACAAATGATCCACTGGTACTTTCTTCATCTTCATCATTGTCTAGAGAAAATTGAAATGACTCCACAACTAGTTTTAATGCAGATGTTGTTCCTGCAGTAAATACAACTGTGTAGTTAGATGGATCTGTATTGAAATGCTTTAGAATGTCGCTTCGGATCTGCTCCACACAGTCCTTAGTATATTTGTCAGAATGAGGGTTCATGTAGACATTATCCATAAGGTCTTGATGTACAACAGAAAGTAAACATTGTGGATATAGTGTGGCCCCAGCATTTTCCAAGTAACATTTGTCTGTAATGATACAAAAGATAAAATGTAAATTTTATTTGAATGTTAATCAACAACTTTTTTAAATATTCATGTGATATGTGCACAGCTGAATACACTTTAAAAATAGCCTTTATTGAAGCACAATATGAAGCAAGGAAACAGCTTATGAAGGATAGAGAAATCTTAATATGTGTAGGTAATTACTGTGTAGTAGCAAACTACTTGGTAAAGCATTGCTACAATTAAATATATACTACTTGCTTTGTTGGTATGACAAAACTACTGAGGATTTTTAATGGTGCATTAAAGAGGATTTCGACTTCATAATAGTTGTATTTTTTATTAGTTTTGATGTTATTTGTAAAATAAAAGGTGCAGGCAGGACAGACAATTTTGTTAAAAGTTGATGTTATTACTGACTGAATTGCCATAACAAACGATAACAATATTGTGTAATATCGAACACCATACGCACATGGCAGCTTCTGGTAATAAAACAAATGAAAGCTGCAATTTGAAAGTATAAAACTTCGTATATGATGCATCAAGTGACAGTACTTTCACATTTCTTTCCGGTTTTTAATTTAGTAACCTACATAAATTAAACATTATAAAAAAAAAAAAAACATGAAAGTATCTGGTAAGTCATAAAAGTAAACTAATTAGAAACCACTTACCTCCTAACCTTGTGTAATTCGATTTGATTTTGTTCATATGCTCCGTATCAATTACTTGACTCAATGTGTTCATCTCGGGGGGCTCTTCATAGGAACCTGACATAGTTAGACCAACTAATAAACAGATGTTAAAATAATTATAAAACTTTTACGAACTCACGACTCCCGCTACGTACTAAAAATAAAACTAAAAACTAAATGAACGACCGTAGTTTGTAATGATGAACTTAATAAATAGCCACAACTCGTTTCTATAACCTTGTACTCCGGTATTGTAACAAGTGTTCGTAATAATAAACTATTATCTTAAAATAATAAGCGCAAAAACATACACTCGGAAGTAAATGTTTAACTGATTGACGTTAATAGTGACAGCGACAGCTGTCTGAATGACAGTTGTTTGTTATGACACAGCACATGACACAGAGTAATAATTCATTGTTTAGAGTTACCAGAAACTCATCTTTAATTTCCCATTGTAGTTTACATAATTATTGTCTTGATAGTTTAGTCTATAAATATTTATTAACATAACAGGAAATATTCTTACTTAGTTTCTTTTTGAAGTGTTTAGTCAACCTAATTTTCCTTTAATGGCCTGAATAATTAATTATGTCATACGTGCTGTGGATTCAAATCCACCCCTTACGGGTTTACGGTGTTGTCATAGAATAATGTTTTATGACTATTCATACACATACGCTGAGATAAGTTCAAAGTCAAAATCATGTAATAATGTCATAATTTTCGTCTACAACAAACTACTTACCCAACCACTGATATGGCAACTGTACACAAGAGTCTTCGCGGGAAATATTGATTTCCTGTTGAGTTAATATTAGTCAAATAGTCAATAATATTAATATCTTCAGTAAAACTCAGGCCTATTTGGCGTGTGTTTTACTAAATATTTCAACTCCAATTTTGCCTGTGAGTCCTTTTGAGCCTATATCAGAGGGGCAATTCCCGTTGTTTAGGAACGTTCACAGTGATCTCAGCGTCAATCTGTCAAAAATACCTCTAATTTCCCTACATTTTGACAAGTTTTTGACATTTGTTTGTCGCCGAGATGAGACTGCGGCTAGATTTTAGACATTTAAAATTACGAGAATTGGCCTTCAGGTTTAATTAAGGGCGTTTGGGATGACAAGAAAATAAACATAACTAACAACCTTTTATCACACAGTTGCTATTACTTTGTGTTTTCTAAAAACTAGCCATTGCTTGATCATCTCTTTCACTCATAAGTTGTCAGCTTTTTCCCGCGACTTCGCCCCCGTCCCGATTTTCCGAAACAAGCCTGTGTCACTCACCGGGTCATAAATATTTTTAACCCATCAAAAAGCTTTTTCCGCAGTGGCACCTAATAACTGAAGGGAGATTTTAACTCAATTTCGACGTCTACATTCTACATACCACAGCTCGCCGGGCCTCACTTAACTTTCGGAAGATGGCGTTAGCAGTCTCTCAAACGCCGAAAATCGTCCGGTTTCTTAGACGTAGATAATTATCTCTTTATGACGGTATCTAATTATATTATTTAAATATTAATAGGTACTTACTCATTAATAATTTATTGGAATAAAAAACGATTGTAAGGTGTTTAAAAGAAATAGGAACATGTAAATAAAAATAATAAGAAAATTAAATTCTACTATAACCAAGACCTAAAGAGACACTCACAAAGTGGAAAAAAATAAACGTAATAGAAAAGGGCACAGGCACTAATAGTTTAAGTCTATTGCACAAAAGAGGTTCGCATACATAGGTAGGTTCACCTTCGGCAGCATCGCCTTACTAAATTGAGTTATACCAATTTAATTATTGCTTTTATGGAGGGCTTTTAGTAGCTTTTAGTATCAAGCGGGGCATGATCGACTTCCCCTAAGTGAATTGACGGCCATGACAGAGGACATTCGCTTTACTGCTTCACACTTTTCCTAGAGGATGCTCTGACAAGCGACGACTTTAGTGGCGAAGAAGTTTTAGAATTAGGCTTTGGAAATGGCGGGAAAAGTGGTAGCTAGGACTTATAAATGGAATGAGGAAGCTGGTTCAATTTACATCGTTTTTTTCGTTTAGATTTTATTTGTATAATAGATTTTATTTGTTTAGATTTTTTTATTTTTTTTTACCTAATGGTTTAGGTAAAATATTTTATGGAAACGATTATCAAATTAAACTTAAAATTAATGTAGATAGATGTCTTATAATAATTGATACGACTTATTACATTGCCTTTAATTGCTATTTATGTAACCAATGTGTTATACGCATTTATGTAATAATACTTCATAAGTAGATAATACCCTAATGAATTATTTTAATTATCCATAAAGCGGACCTGTCGAATGTCGTGATTGAGTTTTGATTTATGATGTTACATTATAACGTTTGCGATAAAACCCACTAAAAACGGTTGCATTTGAACGCTAAATTATTTAATTTAATTAATAAATTGTCACTGTTGCCGATCTACTTCCGGCTTTAACAACTATAGGTACCTACCTACTTACAGATACCTAATAATTATTATTAGGTATATTAATATAATATTTACGAACCCGATAAAAATATACCTATTTTAATTCTGTAAAATGAACCTTGTTAAACGGTTAAGTCATTGCACACCAGTGCATTTACCTTTACAAGTAGGTAATTATTTGACTGGAAAATTAAATTACAAAATATAAATAATAATAATAATTTGTACTCAACAAGGAAGTCAATTTAATTTCCGTCAATAAAAAAATTAAAAATAATAACTAACCTTCAACTTTGACCCCTGGTTGATCTCATTTTCCTCAAGTGACAAATGAGTTCAGACACCGCAGTCACCTCATATTATAGTCTTCGTTGACAGGTTACCATTGTTTTTCGCTGTTCATAGAGGATTTCCACAAACAATGGGCGAAAAACTGTCCTACTCGAGGCGCTCTCTGAATGAAAGTGTTTGTTATGACACCGCGCTTCTGAAACCCGTGTTTACAAATATAACGAAATGATTAATCAATATTATGGTATAATGGCTATCCCATTCCATGGTGACGCTTCCTACTGTTTATCATCTTATTATGATGACATAATCACTTCGTTGACAGGTTAGGTACCATTGTTTTTCGGTATTCATAGAGGATTTCCACAAACAATGGGCGAAACACTGACCTACTCGAGGCGCTCTCTGAATGTAAGTGTTTGTTATGACACCTCGCTTGTGAACCCCGTGTTTACAAATAAGACGAAATTATTAATCAATATTACATACCTTATGGCTATCCCATTCCACGATGACGCTTGCTACTGTTTATTATGATGACATAATAACAATAAAATGTTTTTGTCTTAAATTATATGTGGCCAACGCTCCTGTGGTCTGCATTAGCGAAGCGTAAATTCGACATAGGTATTTCGTTAAGGCCTTTACTACTTACAACACTTTTTAGATTAATAACATCTAGTTTAATTATCAACTTTCTAGCCTTTTCCTTACTGGTTGGAGTCAGCTTCCAGTCTAACCAAATGCAGTTGAATACAAGAATTTTACATGGATAGACTGCCTATTTGACCTCTACAACTCAGTAACTGGTTGACACGATTTCCCTTAGCAAAACTGGTGGTGAGACTTTTGAGCTTCTAACTATCCGTAACGACTATCAAAGATCTAGGAATGATAACTAGGACCAACGGCTTAACGTACTTTCCGAGGCAGGAGGGTCTCACCTATCCACGAACCGACCACAGCAGGCGTGCAGCTATTACTAAGAGCCTTGAAATGACATTTGATTTGATAAAATCGAAAATTGAAAAAATCTTCAATTCTCAAAATTGTTGGATGCTCACCTTGTCTAAGTATGTAGTTTGCCATCACTTGAATAACATTGAATAAAAGCTAAAGTTCAATGCTCTGAATTCAATTAAAATACAGGTACGTATTATTTAGTAGCAAATATTTTAGTGTTCGAGATTTTGCCTCTGTATTCCGGATCTTGTAGGAGCCTGCTTCGAATGCTAAGTCGTATTCTCCTTCCTATTTTCTTATATCTTAACCTACCTACGGTAAACACTTTGGGTGTCAGGTTAAGGGTCATAAAGTTATCCACACAATTTTTTTTTTCTGGTGCGTTATGAGAGAGGCTTTCTTTAAAAAAAAACACTGTCCACTTGCGTGTAGATAATTCACATAAACTGTTATTATAAATTAAACTGACGACGCACTTCTTAGTACCAAACGTCCAAACCTAATCAACTCTAATAATTAACTAATAAATAGAATTGGAAATTAAATGGGTAATTTTTTATTAAACGTTGCCCTACACTAGGAATTTCTCCTGTATCGTGGGTGCGTTTACAAACATTTAAACTCACATACACAAAGCCAGACCCGGAACAACTACTGGTAGGCCATACAAATATTTGTTCCGTGCGGGAATCGAGCCCGCGACACGCAGCGCAGCAGTCAATTGCTTAACCACTGCGCCAATCGTGCCTTATTGGGACCATCACTGGATGAAGATCTATGATTTTGATAAATTATCTAAGCAACAACTCAAGGTCGTGCCCTAATATAAAAGATAAGGTGGAGAACAAAGCAAACATGGATGGATTTTTTGAGAGATGATAATTATGAATGAAAAGGAGTCAGTGTTAACGTGACGTATAACAGATTGGGAAAACATTTGCCCAACCCAAAAAACCATGTGACAGTGGGTGGCAGAAAATGAAGAAGGAGACTGTTCACTTGATGTCCGTGAAAGGATAATTTTGCAGGTATTACAGGCTCAGCTGCTGCTCTCTTTCCCAAGAAACAGGGTCATGACTAGTGTCAATGTTATAAAATGGTAATTCACACCTACATATCTACATACTGACAGCAGCGAACGCATCTTAACCTTACATTACAAAAACTTATTTATCATATTTTTTGCCGAGAGCCCTTCAAATTTTCGTCACGTACCGTTGTATAAATAATTCTATTTGGTTATATTCGGTAGCTAGTGGACTAGTGTTACAAGGTGCCATAAGTTTGCGACCTAGACCTTTGTGAAACTTCCGACAAAACTCTTCATCAGTAATTTGTTAGAGGATGTTGCAACATATCACTTAATAGTGCGATTGTGGCAATTTTGGTACTTATGATGTAATGTAGTAAACAAAAACTGTTCACATATAGCGAAAGGTAGTGTGAAATAACCTTGCTTAATAATGCGGATATCGACAGTATACGGAGGATCCGCATGACTACAAATTTGATACGTCCTGTTTTATTTAAAACAGTGTTTGTTTAAATAATCATCAGCTTCATTACCGTTCTACTGTTGCATGAGGATCATGTTCTACGGTTCATGTTCACTAGACGAATTGAATGTCAACCGCTAGCGACAATTATTTATAGCAACTATCAAAGTTTATGTTAATCATAGCTGTTTTCCATAGAAACAAGTTTGGTACTTACATAATAATAAATAATAAATTACTTAGTTTGTTGACATTGCGTTAATGACACGCAACTGGTTATGGTGTTTGTAATCATTCTTGTGTCATTAAAGGCGATAATTATCAGTCAACACTTTAAACTAGTTTATCAGGTTGGTGGTATCAATTTGTTTGCTTCCGATCGGCGCGTCGGAAACTTGACTGTAGGTCGTTGTCTGAGGTTAAAGCTACCTGATCCTAGGCAGCAAGTTGTCTGCAGCTGCTGCATGGCATTGACTGACGAAAAGCGAGTAAATAACGCCGTCGTGTGTGTTCAACTACAGATGAATTTTGGTTTTCGCGACCGCGAGACGTTTCGCAATCACGATGAATTTCGGTAACGAGAATATATTTCGTTGTGTTATCTTCGTGTTTTGTTTCGGATACGTACAGAATAGACGTAAAATAAAAGTGAGTAGTGACGCAGACTTTCGGAACCGAAACTCGGATATTTATTTAAACTCTTTGCAACTGATAGCTAAGTACGGCCATCGGCCTGAAAAACATACAGTGATAACGAAAGATGGTTATACAGTGAACTCTTACAGAATACCGAACAGTGGACCGCCAGTGTTGTTAGTTCATGGAATTGGTGACAGTTCTGATTCGTGGTTGGTTCTAGGACCAGCTAAGTCTGTAGCGTTTCAGTTAGCCGAACAAGGATACGATGTTTGGTTATATAATGCCAGGGGAAATAAATACAGTAAAGGACACATCAAAAACCTCCCTGAAAAAGAATATTGGAATTTCAGCTATGAAGAGATGGGAACGCAAGATTTGCCTGCGGTGATTGATTATATACTCCAAACAACGTCGCGACGTAACCTGTCCTATATTGGGTTTTCTCAAGGAACGGCAATTTTTTTCGTGATGTGTAGCATGAAGCCGGAATACAACGAGAAGATCAAGCAAGCAGTATTATTAGCTCCGATAGCGTGGTTAACCGACACACAGTACCCGTTTATGGACGTTTTAGCGCAAAATTTGGACGTTTTAGCATCGTTTCTAGATAGCATCGGAGTGTACGATTTGTTTGCGAATAATGTATTGAGTAATCTTTATCATGCTAAAGTGTGTCAGGACGATGTGCCTGAAAATATTTTGTGTAAGTTAGAGTATTATATAAGTTATGGATTAAGGAATATTACTAATCTGTATTCAGAAAGGCTCCCAGTGCTTGCTAGTCATATACCTGCTGGAGTGTCTACGAAGACGTTTGTTCATTATTTTCAAAGTTACTTGAGTAAACGGTTCCAAAGATTTGACTATGGTTCGAGAATGAATCAGGAGGCGTATTCTTCTATGCAGCCTCCTTCTTTCGATCTCTCATTGATAACTGCTCCAATTTATATGTTCAGTAGTGAGTCTGACTGGTTCAGTACTCCTGTAGATGTTGAAAGACTTAGAACTAGACTCCCTAACATTGTTAAGCATGTTAAGCTTGACAAATCCGTAGATTTCACTCATTTTGAGTTTGTTTATGGTTCTCGAGTAAATGAAATAGTTAATAATGATATAAAAAAAATACTTAGTGGAGAGATATGAAAGGGAAGGGAATGACTGATAGTTTGACAGTTGACAGGGGAGAATGGAAGAAGATAACATGTTGCGCCGACCCCAAGTAACATGGGACAAGGACAGGAAGATGATGACGTAGCGGAGACATATAAAAAAAAAGAAAACATTTTTTTTATTTGTCGGAATGCATACTTAGGTTGGTAGGGGATTTCCTATTATCTGTGATAACAATTATCTAGTTTTAAAATGGAAATAAAATAAGAGTTATATCGTCATTTGTAAACAATTTTAATGTTATACCTACTTAGTTTTATAAACCATGCTACTATTATTGTTTACTTCACTGTACCGCTCAGATTTAATTATCCATACCATACGGTTGATTCACCTATTATTTAGGTATGTGATTTTTATTTGCTAGACTAAAATGACAGCTGCGATCGACCTTTTTTTTGTCAACATGACATAGCTGTCATTTTGGTATAAAGTTCGTTTTATAAACCCAGATACTAATTTGACAGGTGTTATGTCAAATTTCTATACCAAAAAAACGCAAACACTAAAGACATAAATGTCAGATTAGTATCTGGGATTAAAAATGAACTTAAGCCAATCTAAAATTAGAGTTAACCTACAATTCATTAATTTGCAGTAGGAAGTCTAGATGCAATTAAGTTTTTTGCTGCCGCAGGCTACACCTACAAATTGTAGGTAGGTAAATACAGGTTAAGTTAATAGATACAATATGTAAATAAAAATAGGTAGGTACAAAAAGCGTTTGCATATAATAAATATAATAAGTAAACAAACAACAAACTGGGCAAATAAATAGATTCGTAAGCTAATTTTACCAGTGATAGCTACTTTCATATGGGTCTATTGTGCAAAGCTATAAAGTCTGCTTTATTATTAGTACATAAAGATACAAAAGTCTTAATTTTAACCAATAACGGTCCGTAAATTATAGAATTCGGCCATTAATATCAAAACCTTCTCTATTCCAACTGTATATTTCCTGGTAGGTCTACATGTGTTCTTAACATTCCATCCTAAGCATTATGGTTTATTTATTATTATTGATATATAACGGATGGAATTCCGAGTGTATTGTCTAGTATATGTACATACTGCGTGTAGATCATAATTAATTAAACCGGCCAAGTGCGAGTCGGAAACGCGCGCTAAGGGTTCCGTGACAGCAATACTTTTATGATACGCATACATTACATGTACAAATTCACGCCTCTTTCCGATGTGGGTATGTACAGACTGCAGGTCAAACTACCCGAAACTGTCAAATTTTTCCAATCGACTTTGAACCTTAATGCTTGAGCGATAATGTTGAAAATCTATTAAAGAAATTTGACAGATTATAGTAGCTTGACGTGCTGGCGTCTGTACTTTGCAGCCACAGCTATAAATAGGGTATGGCATACGGGTTTGGTGTGGTGTTGTGGTGTGAAGTTTTTAACTTGCTACCTATTACAGTTAAAAATATATAGCCCTGTGACAGACAAACGGACGGACAAAAAGACAGACACGGTGGCGAAAGATTAGTAGGTAATAATTTCCTGATGGCTACGGAACCCTAAAAACAATATTTATGAGAAACAGCAAATAAGTAGAATTTTTATAAAGCAAAAAAGGAAAGTTGGTATAAAATATGCCGTTTTAATAAATGTAAAGTAAAATAAACACGTTTGGTTTCCTGTATGGGACCAAAGGGTGCATTGATACTTGATAAGGTGAAATTGCTTAGGGGATGAAAAGGGGGCCCAACGGATTTGCAATCATTGCGATATTTTGAAATTGATATTGAAGAATGTGGGTTATTTTTGCTCAAATCATTGTAAGTACGTAGATCGTTACTTGTAATAGGTACCTAAACTATGATTTTTAATTTGCTATACTAAAATGACAGCTGTGATCGTCCTTTTTTGTCAATCCACTGCTGGACATAGGCCTATCCCAGGCTGCGCCACAATACCCTGTCCTCCACCTTCCGCATCCAGTCCGTTCCAGGCTTCCAGCCAACTTCTTAAGTTCGTCGGTCGGTCTAGCTAAGGGGCGCCCCACACATTTTAGTCTAGCAAATCAGAGAGAGATCAGAGTATAATTGATATTGTGATAATAAGTACAAACACTCAACAACAAATGTATGTAAATAATAATTCAATGAAGTTTCTTTGTTTAAATAGTACAATCAGCCTCAAAAAGTTGAATCTGAGTCAGCCTTAAACAGATGTATCTAAGACATCGACAATAATATATTTAACTGTCTAAAACATTTGCTCTATAATATTGTATCATTGTGTAGACAAAAATCTATTACGCATTGAGTACTTTATTTTAACTACACATTGATACAGTATTAAGCAATACAAATTTTAGACAATCAAATAAATTCTTGTCGATATAAACATCTTTTCGTGACTATAAGTTGTTATATTTTATTATTTATTACCTTGTTATATGAATCAAACTTGCGAATTACGTATATTTTTATTTGCTACAAATTGTGTTAATGTAGAGACTAATATTATAATTATAGAGACTATAGAGACTAATTGTAGAGACTAATATTATAAACGCGAACGAGATCGAAACTCAATCGACCCCGTGGGAATATCGGGATAAAAAGTATCATATGTAGTAACATCCTGGTTATAAACTATATCTGTGTGCCAAATTTCATCCAAATCCGTTCTGCAGTTTTTGTGTGAAAGAGCACAACAAACATCCATCCATCCATCCATACAAACTTTCGCATTTATAATATTAGTAGGATTAATATTGCTTTGTGTTGTTAATGTAATTACAGTACTTAATGAGCTTCTGTATTAATTAATTTTTAAGTTTGATAGAGGTATTCTTCTAACTTAGGTAGGTATAGGAAGCTATGTAGTTTTTTTACCTACTTAAATCCTTTGTGTAAGCTCAATTACTAGAAAACCATCTACACCTATATATGTAGATGGTTGAATTGAGATTTTAATGTTTACACACTGAAAATATTACATCTTAAATCTAAGTTAATTATTTAGGGGTTTAAAAGACACGTTGCTTAATGTTAAGTAATCATCTGCCATAATAACCATAAACATAACGTCTCTTAACCTTTTTTTTTCTTCATTGGCAACTGAGCCGATGTCGACTATTCTGCCAGCGTCATGTGGTGCTTTAACCCGTTGAATGCCGTAATTAAAGACACAATTAAAAGCCATTGTGTCTCGCGTGGATCTACATATATATAATAATAATAATATCCCTGGACATTTCACACAGCGCCATCTAGTCCCAAGCTAACTAATAAGCAACCTAATGCTTGTGTTATGGTAACAAGATGGCTGATAAACTACTTATATACATTTTTTTTTCGTAAATATATACATATTGTAGATAGAAAAACACCCAGACTCAGAACAAATACATGTAGGACTTACAAATATTTGTTCTGTGCGGGAATCGAACCCGCGACACGCAGCGCAGCAGTCCGATCGCTCAGCCACTGTGCTAACCGTGTTGTCAAAAAATGTATATATGAACGGTTAATCAAAGTTTATAAAATATAAACCCTTTAGTACCCACATAGGTACTTTTTAAGTTACCTTAAATTATAGTAGGCACCTATAGTTCTTTAACAGTTATACAGGGTTAAATTAAATTAGCTAGCGAAACATCGTAGAGAGATGGGTACCGATATTGAAACATGATAAAACAAAATGAAAATCATTTGTTGACTTCTTTGGGTTCATCGACCGTAGTTAGCGTAATCACGTGAAACATTAGTTTTCGTTGTATATAATATATAGTTACGTAAGTTGGCCAAATATTTTTTGGTGGGGGAAGTTCGCGCATGTAAAAATGTATGAAATTGTGCGTGCGCGAACATAACCCACTACAAAATCTTTGGCCAACTTACGTGCCGGTAACTATACTTTACAGAAGTATCGATACCTGAACACGATAAAACAAAAGAAAACAGATTTTCCTAACTCATACTTTATGTGACAACACTCTAAAAAAACAGTTTCGTTAGCTTATTTAATGTGACCCTTTTTATCTCGTCATTTTTATTCTCCATGCAATAATGTTGCTGTGGGGTTACTACTGACAGCGGTAAACAGTAAAAGGACTGTACCTATACCCGATCAATTAGTTAACCATTTTTGTCAGCTGTCTTTACTCGTAGAACGCAACTATTCCAGATTGCGTAAAAGTTAACTTTAAAATGCGTAATAAAATAAATACATAATTATATAAACTGCATTATCTTGTTGAATTATCTTATTTATGGCTTCTTACAGACATTATAATACCGTACGTGTATCAATCAATGTATTGTGTGTTGCTGCAATCACTAGTTCCATCTGTCAAAAATCGGTTTACCTAATGGACAGGGTATAAATCAAAATAAGTAATATTTATTAAGTTACATAATAACTACCTACCTACTAAGATGAACCTAAAGAGATCCTAAAATTAAGCACCTATAACACTATCCAGTGTAAGTACAGTGGTCTAATATAAACTGGAATCGTTCATCTAAGTTTAGGGTGTAAATATTCGATGGGCAGCGAAGCCTGCGGCAGTGCTTTCAACCGGATGGTTTAATTTGCCTCCGATCGACTGTGTATGCAGACCATACTAGCCGGATCATTGGGCATATAACCTTTATTTTATACGATATATTTAGGATTTTTTATTTATAAAATAATTAGGTTAATTGGGGGAACTTAACTGATAGACGAAATGACTACCAACTTAAATTGATCGTACCTATATTTGTCAGTCAAATTACAACTTCTGTCATTATGTGAAAGTTGTATGAAATGGCTATAACACGGTAAATTGACGAAGGGTGTAAATCTTATCTTTTCACATGTGAAAAGTGGTGACAGAAGTGACAAAAAGTGTTTTTTTTAACTTAATTAAAAAAGTGTGAAGTTCATTAGCAAAATGCTTCCTTTGCATCTTAATTTTTTCTATTAAAGTTCGTTTTTTAATCCCATAATCTGACATTAAATGTCAGATTAGTAGTCTTTTGTGTTTGCGTTTTTTTAGTATACCTAGAAATTTGACATTACAGCTGTCAAATTAGTTTCTGAGTTTTAAAAACGAACTTTAATGTGGTCCACATTAAAGTTCGTTTATAAGGAAACGTAAACACTGTTTTTTAGGAAATAAATATTATCTTATCTTAAATAATTTGATTAACTTAACTTACATTTATTATTTGTTAAAAAAAAATTAATATTGTGCTAAAATTCTGACTCTGCAATCAACGTAATATGTCAAATATCGTGCTAGTTACGTATTTTATTATTAACACATTAATTTATTAATTAAGTTTTTTACGTAACAATTTGACATGTGAAAATTCACACACAAAATTGTAACGTAAACTCGTTTCGTGTCAAACTGTGGTTTGAAATTATGCTGAAATGTTTGTCGTGTGACCAGCAAATGTACATGCTAATCAAATATTAAAACTAGCCTGTTAATACTTATAATTTTCACATACCTTTCTAAACTCTTATTTTTAATTTACTAGACGAAAATGACACCTGCGGTCGACCTTTTTTTGTCAATAGCTCATGACAACATGACAATAGCTGTCATTTTGGTCTAGCAAATTAAAATCTGAGTTAGGTTAGTCTATCTTTGTCATTTAGTTTTTTTTTTTTTGAGTCGGCTTATTTAAGTAGTTGTGTTTACTTATAAATAAAGAAACCGAAGTTTTAAGAATCACGATTTGAAACGTAAAACTGTTACACAAATCTATTAATGAGCAACTCCCTAATTGCCTAACCCACTTTCAATCACATTCTGAATCATTTTGAAGGATATTGCTAATCTATTTCTTCATAATTATGTTCGAAAAAATTGCCTGCTCAGCAACGTTAATAACGCAATGACTGTTGTTGAACTGTCAAAATTAAACCGATTGCTACTGGGCCCCAAGTCTGCTATTTTTATAAATTCGTCATTCCAACACGATCCCATTCCCATCCCATCGTCATTTTGCTTAAAGTTCGTAATCTGCTCAATTCTTAATGGCGATCATTGGTCGGTCAATGGTCTCGTAATAGAATTGTGTCATAATGACATTGTCGTATTGCCATTATTATAAAACCCGTTAGTAGAAATTATTTTCGAAAAACTACCACACATTATTTATGCAAGATTTCATTTATATATATTTTTACATATTATTTATTAGTGTTTTATTCAAGTTAAGTGTTTTATGTAAGTCAGTCATTCATTTATCATTATTATGTATGTACGAGATTACCATTCTATGCCATTTCTTTCAATGGAGTGTCAGTGGTTGACCACTTGTAAGTCATAATGACGCCATTATGTTAGTAGATTCCAAACTTGTCAAAATCAATAATTATGAAATCAATGATAGACTAAGTATTCTGATACTATTGTAATAGCAGACTTGGGGCCCAGTAGAGTGTTACGCAATTACCCCGCAGATCATGTTAGAGTTTCCAAAGTATTTATGAATTAATTATTATGATACGTTTATAAGGTCCTATATGCCATAACAAGAATAATGGTACCTACTTAAGTTTTTATCAAATAAATGTATAATTTTGTAAAGTGCACCCTGTATAGTAGCTATCTTATACTTACCAATATGTACGACTGTCATAAATAAATCTGTGTGCCTATTCTCTATTGGATCGACAAAAAATGGTTCTTTATTTTCGGTACAAAATGTTTTTTGAAATATCTAACAGTGAAATATCGGATGTACCTATGCGGGGTTGAAAGGCTCGATGACACTCAGCTCGGTATTCCTCTGTCAAAATATTCGCATTCTTTAATAAACAGTGTGTACAAAAAACAAACCAATGCACACACAGTTTTATGAATTGTACACATACCTTTTTCATATGTTACCACTAGATGCAGAATACAGGTTACCTTATTTTGACGTATCGTATATCGGTACAAGTCAAATAATTTAATTTATGACATCACGTGCCATGAAAGTGTGTCAACAGACATCTCTAATTAATAATAACGTTTTTCCAAGAAAGGGGTTTATTTATAAATGACTAGCTGCGCCACGCGGTTTCACCCGCATATGTTTCGATCCCGTGGGAATATCGGGATAAAAAGTATTCTATATGTTAATCCTAGTTATAAATCATCTGTGTGCTAAATTTCATCTAAATCCGTTCAGTAGTTTTTACGTGAAAGGGTAACAAACATAATCCATCCATCCATCCATACAAACTTTCACGTTTATAATACATATTAGGAGGATAGTAGAATGATTATAGTTAGGTGACGTTTAAACGTCAAAAATGTATGGTTAAACGGTCGCTAATCAGCACTTTAATAGTAACGTTTATGAGAAATGATAAATGATTTTATTTTGTAAGTAGGTTTGTACTAACACTACACGTACTACTAATATTATAAACGTGAAAGTTTGCATGGATTGATGGATGGATGTTTGTTACTCTTTCACGCAAAAATTACTGAACGGATTTGGATGAAATTTTAGCACACAGATGGTTCATAATCAGGATTAACATATAGGATACTTTTATCCCGATATTCCCACGAGTTCGAACTTATGCGGGTGAAACCAAGAGGCGCAGCTAGTCAATCATATTTTAAAAACTAGACGAGCTCGGCGTTTCCTATCTGACTATAGTCTGAGAAGAAAGGCCAAAACAAACTCAGAGGTCACAGTCTCTTTTAAAGTCTAGACATAATCTTGGTCAGATCATAATTATGAATAAAGGCGTTAATGTGCGCTTCTATCATTAATTTCTAACGTGACGATATAATTGTGGACGTCCATGTCTACTTCACGGCATCACGATAACACAGGGAAGTAAAATGTATGGAAATATATGAAGACTCTTTTAAATTACTATCCATGATAACGTTATAACGTGCACGTATTTCCATACATTGTATGGACGACAGACGTCCACGATAAAATGTCGTGACGTTAGAAATTATTTAAGGCACAATAGTTACTCATCTTTGAACAGCACTCCAGTTTTATAAATTAACAAACAGCTTCAAGGATCGAGTATTCCATAATGACAACGCTTGTCGGACCACAATGCTGATCCAATTAGATGACAGAGAATGTTTGTAACTACCCACAAAGCGAGCTCTAGTTTTTTCAGAATACCTAGCTACAATGAAACTGTACAACATTTTTAATAACTACGCGTCCATCAACGATCATTTGTTTGGAGCATGTGCGGCAAATATTGAATAGGTTACGTCGAAAAAACATTTTATAAATATCGACGAGTTCGCGGACATAGTTGAAAAGTCGCACACAACACACAACGCACCTGTATCGTTCAAAACTAACGCAAACTGAAACATAACTGTATATGTGTATATAGATATATGGTTAGGGTGCTGAAAAAATAAACATGGTTTCCGATCTATACGTGGAACTAAACGGAATGAAAGCACGGTTTTTATTTGATTGGTCTGTAATAAAGTAGATGTAATAAAACCGTTACTCCAAAATCATGAAAGTACCTAACTAATTATTTGGTTGATGACTGACACATAGGTAACAGCTACACACCTACCTACATATTCACTCAAAAAACACTTCATAAAACAGACATCAATTCCACTACCCACTGTTTTTGAATTACCTACAGCTTCTACAGGAAATCATCATACATAATCGTCAACAAAGACAGTGCAAAAATACAGATAACAGAGAGCAAAATATCGCAGCTCTAACCTAGCTATGTACGTATAATCTGGTGAGCGGAGAGACGAAAAATTAAAAAACTCAGTCTGACCGAAACGCTGGTGTCACGAACAGCCGCCCTGTTCAAATTGCCTCTCTACGGTCAATTTAATCGTGAAAAACACTCTGCATTGTCTAGGTAATGAACGTGCTACCTGGCTTGGGACAGTCGACGAGCTCTTCATTTACGAATCACGATTAACGCAAATACTGGACCAATGAGCACTTTGGTACTTTTGTTGTAGCTCCAACAAAATGTGCTAACATTGAGTTGAGAGGTTTTGTAAAGGATTTTGGGTTCTAAATATATGTTGCGTACGTATAAATTCGGGGTTTTAGGGATAAAAAAATATGCTACTGTTCAAGTATTAAGTGAATAACTGCAAAACTATTTTTTTTATTTAAGTGGCGCAAATATCTTTAATACTCATTGAAACTTTCCGTTTCTTTTTGAATATAGGTAGACCACATAGCATAATTAAAACTATTATATTTTTTAAGATGTAAAATATGCTAAAAACTTATTCAGTTACAAAAAATCCTTCATATTCAGTGCCTAACCTTCAGTTTACCTTTTACTAAAAATATTTTAAATTCTAAAGAACTGAGGTCGTTTATTTTTACCCATATATATACTAAACTAGCGGACCCGGCAGACGTCGTCCTGCCCGGAAAAGCAGCGCCACCTACCGGGTCCAATTGTGTTTTCAAACCATTCAGGAACCCATTGAAATATACACACAAACTTTCATCCAAATTGGTCCAGCCGTTTAGGAGGAGTGAGGTGACAAACACACGTACAGAAGAATTATATATATGTATATTAAGAAGATAGACATTCTAATAAGTACTAGAATATACAAGCTGTTGTTTTGCATCCTCGTCAAATTTCTGGAGGCTGTTATGAAAGACATAAATAATCAAATAAAATTACGATCTCTGGTAAATAATGAACACATACTTGTTTTTTTAATTATTTAAGTTTGACAGTATTTCAGAAAGAAACTTTCAAAGAACAGAATCGCGTTATAGTATCGTATAAGCGGCCGCGTTTTTATGTGTGTCTAAAAGGGCAGTTACAGTGCGGTCTCACACAGGCCGCATTTTAAAATGCGTTTCCCACACATGCCGATTTCCGAAAATTAGGAAAAAATAAACCTACTTTCTATATTATTTTATTATTGATTCGTGTCGAGAATCAGTAGCATAGTTACCTCCTTGAATTTGACGAGGATGCAAAACGACACCCTGTATTACTTCCTCTTCTGCAAATACGAATTACGTAGACGTACGAATTTGAATCGCAGATTTTATAGACTGGTTGAACTTGACTGGTTATTATAACCTTGATTCACGATCTTGATTTTTCTTGCGAAACAAGTTTATTACATAATTGTTATGTGTTACATTAATGAATAACAGAGCATTGGTGGGCCAGTGGTAACAGCCCCGACTTACGAGTTATAGGTCGTGGGTTCGAACCCATGCAGGCGCTTTACTTTGTGTATATAATTTCATCATCACTGCTCTCAAAACGGTGAAGGAAAACATCACAAACAACAACACAACAAAAATTCGAAGTCATGGTGACATCCACCAACCTGCACTGGGGGCCTACTTCGAAGTGCAAAGTACGAATGTTCGGATCGGACCGACACATGGCCTAACCGAATATTATTGAAAAATGCGAAAAAAGTTCGGATCGGCTCAGTTGGGTCGGGACCATAGTCAATATTCGAAAGCGTGAAACTGTCACCCCACTTTTGAACCTTTTTTTTTTTTTTTTTTTGAGGATGGGAAATCATCAAATGACCCCTCCCGCTCTGGGTGGAGCAGAAGGGAGTGTCAGACTTTTACTGACTAAAACCCACCCGTGTTCCTTCCTTAGCCCTTTATGTTCCAGGGCAGCGGTAAACCCTTTCGGATGGTCCCGCTACCCTGGCAGGCTTCGGCCCTATGGGGCCCCGTCTCTTTTGCTGACATCTCTTTGAGGCGCGCGTGGAACACGTACACGCCGTCCGGCACGGGCCTAGTCCTGATCGGACGGAGAGCTACCCATTACTCTCCGCCCGCAGGCCCGCGCCTACGGTGGCCGGGAGTCGTCACGCGGCTCCCGACGCCCGGAGCGTCTCCCGCGGCGGCTGAGGCGTGAGGTGCGCAAAGTGCGTTCCCTCGCCCACCCCGCCACCTCCTTCGCTAGCATGACTGCTTCGCAGAAGGAGGTGACTGCCTCCCACTCCCTCTCGCCCCGGACCATGGCTTGAACCAGGGCCGGACGCGAGAGGTCGCCGCCGCTGCCAATCGCCTCTACGAGGACACGGCGGTGCTCTGCCCAAGCAGGGCAGACCTCCACTGTATGCTCCACCGTGTCCTCTGGGCGATCCTGACAGTGGTGACACCCGGGCGTCTCCTCCCGCCTGATGATGTGCAGGAACCTCCCGAAACATCCGTGTCCGGAGAGGACCTGCGTCAGGCGGTAGGTGAGAACGCCGTGACGTCTCTCTAGCCACTCCTCAAAGAGGGGTCTTACCGCCGCTATCGTGGCGTGCCCTGCGCTGGGTTGCGATAGTCGCTCCTTCCATGCCACCATGAGATCGCGCCGGAGGTTCGTCCGCCCCGCCGCGGTTTGCCGCGGATGCGGAGTTTCCCCCCGGCGTAGTGCCTCCGCGCGCCAATCGTATAGGCGCGCGAGGACTATCGCCTCCAGATCCCATGGTGGCAGTCCGGCAAGGAGGCTTGCTGCCTCGCCTGAGATCGTGCGGTAGCCCCGGATCAGCCTTACGGCTACCACCTTTTGGGGCGCGTTCAGGTAGTGTGCGGCTCGAAGCCGCAGTGAACGCGCCCATACCGGGGCCCCATATAGGGCCATGGACCGCACGACCCCCGCGTAAAGCCTCCGGCAGGAGGCGTTTGGCCCCCTCAGGTTGGGCAAGAGCCGCTTTAGGGCGGCCCCGGCCCGTTCCAGTTTGGGGGCCAAACGTCGGAAATGCTCGACGAAGTTCCATCGGCTGTCGAGGACGAGACCCAGGTACCTCATCGTGGTCTCGACGCCGATGTGAACCCCTCCTACCACTAGTTGGGATCCCGGAGGTGGCCCGTACCGAGGCCCATGAAAGGACATGGCCTCGGACTTGTGCAATGCCACCTCGAGACCCAACCGCCGGATCCTTTCCACGACTATCGCAACCCCGCGTGTCATCGCGTCGGCCGCCGCCTGATGCGACCTCCCCTGCGCCAAGACCAGCGTGTCGTCAGCGTAGCAAACTACGCTGACGCCTTCAGGGAGGTCGGCCCGCAGCACCCAGTCGTAACCGATGTCCCACAGGAGCGGCCCCAGAACCGATCCCTGTGGGACACCGCACGACATCTCTCGCCGGTTCCAGTTCCCGTCGCGACCGGGGTAGATGACGGCTCTGTCCGTCAGATACGCCCCGACTACTCGACGGAGGTAGGTCGGCACCCGGTGATACCGGAGTGCCTCCCCAATGCAGCTCCAGGGCAGGGTGTTGAACGCGTTGGCGATGTCGAGTGACACCGCCACGACCACCCCACCCCGGGACACCGCGTCCCCCGTCGTGAGGGCTCTCACGCGCATGATGGCGTCCACCGTAGAGCGCCCCTTGCGGAAGCCAAACTGGCAATCCGCAAGATCCGGCCCAGTTCCTACAAGGTGCCCGACGAGGCGGCCCGCAATTACCCTCTCAAAGAGCTTGCCAACCTCGTCGAGCAGCACTATGGGCCGGTATGCGGACGGAGAGTCCGCAGGGCGCCCCGGCTTCTGAATGAGGACCAGCTTCCCCGTCTTCCAACGGAGTGGAAACTGGCCTCTCTCCATGCATGCGCTTAAGAGCGCCTCCAGTCGAGGCCCGAGAGCCCTCGAGGCCAGGACCCAGGCTTTGCCCGGCAAGCCGTCGGGTCCTGGGGCGGTGTTTTTGGCCTTCAGCCTGCCTACCGCCGCTCTCAGATCTACCCCGGTCACTTCAGGGGTGTCGTCGTCGTCGTCCGCGTGGTCCGCTTCGGGCACCGCAAGTGGCGGAGCCATAGGCGGGGGAGTATACTCCCCCCGTGAGGGGAACAGAGCGCTCACCACCTCCTCCACCAGCTGAGGGCGGAGACTCTGAGTCAGCGGGGGGGCCCAGGTGCGGAGTTTATTCCGCACCATTTTGTAAGGGCGCCCCCATGGATCTCTGTTCAGAGTCTCCAGCATCTCCTCGCGGGCCATATCCTTGGCCCGCCTGACAGCCTCACGGAGGGCGGTCTTCGCCGCTCTGTACCCCTCGTACAGCTCCGCCTCTGTGGCTTCCGCATCCGGAGGGCGGATGCGGCGCCTGCGGTGCCTGGTGTACCGGTGTCGCGCGTCAACGCACGCTTTGCGCAACGCCTCCACCTCCTGCGACCACCAGTACACCCGACGTCGGGCGCATCCTGGCCGGACTCGGGGCATTGCCACGTCACAAATCTCGGACATGGCCTCCCGGAACCACTCCGCCTCATCGTCGATGTTAGCAGGCCTGTCCGGTGAAAACACCCAGGCCTGCACGATCGAGGCTTCCAGGAGGAGCTCCCGGTCCAGCTGCTTCAGCGCCCACCGCGGACCACTCGGGGCCTGTTGGACCAGCGCGCTAGAGGTCTGGGTGGAGACATCAAATCGGATATACCGATGATCGGAGTAGGTCTCCACCTCCTCCATGACGCGCCAGTCAATAACACGCTGTGACAGAGCGGGGCTGGCGAACGTGATGTCCACTACCGACTCGCCCCGCATCCGCACACACGTAGGGACAGAACCCCGATTCACGGCGACCAGGCCTGTTTCCAGAGCCCAGTCCTCCACCATCCTGCCCCGCACATCCGTGCAACGGGAACCCCATGCCACATTCTTGGCGTTGAAGTCCCCGAGCACTAGCACGGAGAAAGGATGGCTTCTGGCGACGACGACACTCAACTCTGTTAAAGAGTTGTGGAACTCGGCAAGAGTTCGGCTCGGAGAGAAGTAGACTCCCACTACCACAATCTCTCCGAACCGTGCTGCTACGCACCCCTGTCCCTTTGTGACACCTTCGAGGGACGGGGTACCGGCGGCAGCCGACGAAATTATGGCCACTGAGCCGTTATGGTCCTCCACCCAGTTATCCCTGGGCGGGACAAAGTACGGCTCAGCGACCACGGCGATGTTAATCGACCACTGCGCCATGCTCTGGAGCAACAGGTCCTGAGCGCAGGCACAGTGGTTGATGTTCGCCTGGAGGAGGCGTAAAGGCGGAGCCATTACTCCTCCATTTCAGCCCCCTCCTGGGCCCCTTGTGAGGGCCCCTCGGCAGTGGTGGCGGCGGCGGTGGTGGCGGCGGCGGTGGCGGCGGCGGCGGCGGCAGTGGTGGCGGCGGCGGCGGCGGTGGCGGCAGTGGCGGCGACGGTGGTGGTGGCGGCGACGGCGGCGGAGGGCCTGCCTTTCCTCCTGGCATCGGCGGGTGGGGCGCAGGACTTGCTGCCCGCCCGGTGATCGGCCGGCTTGCCAGCAGCCGCACATGCAGCGCAGTGCGGCGTGGCGGTGCACGAGCCGGCCTTATGTCCGGGCATACCGCCACTTTTGACCCTTACTGTCCTATTTTTAGGCAGCCGGGTGCTGCATTCGGCATGCAAGTCTGGAGCTAGTTATTGCGGAAAAATATACTACATATTTTTAGACTACCTACATTTTAGAAAAAAAAAAAAAAAAAAAAAAAAAAAAAAAAAAAAAAAAAAAAAAAAAAATATTTTATGCATGCACGCATAGGAAAATAATACAAACTTTAAAAACGAACATTAAATCTAACAAAGAAAATAATAATAAAAAAACATGACCTAAACCTTCAAGTCTAACTAAGATTTTTTTTTATTTTACAGTCAAGGATTTCCGTAAATTAACACCTGATAACTTTGACAGAACTGTGTAAAGGGATACCTACCTTCCTAATGACCGAAAAACACTTTCCATAGAAACATAATTCTGATAAATCCCTTCACTTAGTAACGCTAATTACAGACACTAACCACGTAGGTACTCACAATACTCCAGTACACCCCAAATGCTGCCATTCATCCGTGAACACATCATAAGGTAAGCTTCCAGAAGAGCGATAATGTGTCGAGGGGAGGATGGGTGAATTGGCACGGCAACGCGCCACGTGTGAAACAGGACAAGGGGATATGGGGTCAGTTCGTTTGGAAATGCACCGCTCATTAGTTTTGTAAAAAACCTTATGTAGGTAAGCTTTTGATAATTGTGGCGTTATGTAGGTGTGTGTTATCCAATCCGCACTGGGCCCGCGTGGTGGACTTGGACACCACGTGGTGGCGGCCCACTCCCTCTCACCAAGAGGAGGCCTGTGTCCCGTGGGAACGTTTTATCTATACTTATAATAAATCTGTAGAAGTGAAAATTCTGTACATTGAAAATATCAAAAAAATAATTTACAGGGGCTGTTACTAGACGAACACCGAACCCAAAAATGTGATTAAAAATTTTTTTGTCTGTCTGTCTGTCTGTCGGTCTGTCTGTCTGTCTGTCTGTCTGTCTGTTTGTTCAGGCATCACGCAAAAACTACCGGTTCGATTACGATGAAACTTGGTATAATTATTCTTTAATATCCTGGGCACCACACTGGATACAACATACAATAAAAACAAACTTAATTTTGCGGTTCGATCCCTATACCCGATTACCACTGTCTGTACTGTACCAACCGCAAATACTAAGTTAGTCGTAGGTTGGGTCACCCGCAGTGGAGTTCATTTTTATTCCTTTTAGTTTTTAGAGTTATTTAGGTTTATTTTTATATGAGTCGTAGGTATAGATTTTAATTTTAAAGTATAGGTAGTATATTTGATAGTGTACGTAGTGACCGTAGGTTATTTTATAATACTGTTAGGTAGGATTAGTCATTCGTATAGATATTAGTTTTTAGGGATTTTGCTTATTTATTGAGTTTAGATTAGTTATCATCAGAAATACGTTTATTTAGGTAGGTATTTAATTTTCTGTTATTGAGTTTTTTTTTTAATTAGGTAGGTACTTAGGTAAAGATATCATATAGGTACCCTCTTAATCACCACTAATGAGACACAATTGGTTTTCTACTGTAATTAGCCACAAAGGGCCCGCGAGATAGATGGCATTCTGGGGAAGCACATACATTTTATCCTGTTAGCACGTTCCCGTGGGATAACTTCCGACATCCACGCGGGCGAAGCCGCGGGCAGAAGCTAGTTATTATAATATGTAGGTGTACTATGCAATACTCCTCTGATTCAAAATACGGATAGGCGTTAGGCGTGTTTGGTAAAAAAAGCGGTTTTAATTATCCAATAAAAGGATGCAACTGAACATCTACATGGTCTTCACATGATCTCACCAATATTATGTCTGAACTTTAAAAGAGACTGTGACCTCTGAGTTTGTTTCGGCCTTTCTTCCCAGAGTAGTCAGATAGGAAACGTCGACCTCATCTAGTTTTTAAAATATGATTGACGTGTAAAAGTGTTTGTACAAACCCACTTGCAGAAATAAAATCATTTATCATTAAACACCAATTGTGAAAATAAATGCAAAGTCTGTTGGATTTACGCGTGAGTTTTCTTCAGATCACTTTTGTCTGGTAGGAATGTAAATTAAAATAGGCACTGATTTAAAGAGGCAGTTGTAAATAGCAGTTTTGGTAAGTTAAAAATTATAAATGGCACGTTTAATAACTAGTTCAGCAGTTAAAACTAAGCAGTAAAGTAAATAAAAATGAGTAATAAAAAATAATGAAATGGATCAGTGAATATTTAATTGAGCAGAAAAATAATTAAATGGGCGGTAAAAATTATTGAACGAGCGGTTACGTGTGGGCATATATTTAAAATGTTTGGTTTTGTATTCAAAAATATGTTTCTGGCACTCGCCGGCCGCTACGTTGTGTGGTCACAGTTCTAACCTAACCTAACCTAGCTGTTTCGATGTAAAAAAGGTATATGCGTGTTAGGCATGACTGCTCAATTATTTTTAGAATTTGACATTGTATGATAAAATAACCAACTAATTGATTTTTTATTACTGTCCATGTTTTACTGTCGCAATAATTAATCAACCGCCATTAAATTAAATAACTGCTCAATATGTTTTTCAACTGATCATAATAACATCTCGAATATTTAAATAACAGTTCAAAAAATTAGTTCCCATTAAAATATCCTTAAATGTACCTATCAGATCTCGCTCTGTTAACAACTACTTAGTCACGGTTCTTTAATCTAAAAATAAGGCTACTTGTACTTCAACACACACGTTATCCTCAACCTAAATGTTTGTACAGACGCCAGCAGGTCAAGCTACCCGAAACTGTAAAATTTTCCCAATCAACCTTGAACCTTAATGCTTTAGCGATAAAGTTGAAAATATATTAAAGAAATTTGACAGATTGTAGTAGCTTGATGTGCTATACATCGATGATAATTATATATTATTATTCTCAAAGCCACATCAAGATTTATTTCTCTTTTTAAAAGGTTTCCTTTTTATATTATACAAGGTGTCGTTTTGCATCCTCGTCAAATTCAAGGTGGTAACTATGCTACTGATTCTCGACACGAATCAATAATAAAATAAGTAGGTATTTTTTTTAATTTTCGGAAATGCATGTGTGTGACACGCTTTTTAAAACGCGGCCTGTGTGAGACCGCACTGTAACTGCCCTTTTACACACACATAAAAACGCGGCCGCTTATACGATACCATAACGCGATTCCTTTGGAAGTGGTGTATTCTGAAACACTGTCAAACTTAAATAACTACAAAAACAAGTAGGTATGTATTCATTATTTATCACGGATCGTAATTTTATTTGATTATTTATGTCTTTCATAACAGCCTCCTGAAATTTGACGAGGATGCAAAAAAAAAAGCTTGTATGACTTAAGGTTATTTTTAAACGTACCTTGTATTAAAACACAGCCACACCTACCTATTGTAGCAATACTTTCACAATCGGAAAATTAATGCAAGAATGTTTCTAAAGTAAACAAAAACTCGTATTTATTTCCAACAAAAACCTAAATTCTGTGAAATATATACTGGTGTTCCACGAAAATGATAAGGTTTCAATAAAATTAACTAATTTTTCCTACGGTTTCGCCTGCCTATTGTATTTATACAGTTATCTTAATTTACAATTTAATACGGGCGGGTTGTCTCACGTCCACTCGACGCACGCGTATACATCAAAAATGGCGCTAACTATCGTCAAACCAAAAAAAAAGCGTTGTTTCAAATTACAATTACAGAATTAAGGCCTTGACTTTTGTCAAATAATTATGATTACGTAATCGTTAATATTTGACGTACAGGCATATGTTACGTTAACCAACTATTTGAAACAACCGGCCCTTAATCTGGTACCGTTGCTATCTTGAACGAATAGGTACGGACGCCAGCAGGTCAACCTACCCGAAACTGTCAGATTTTCCCAATCAACCTTGAACCTAAAACTTTAGCAATAAAGTCGAAAATCTATTAAAGAAATCTGACAGATTGTAGTAGCTTGATGTGCTGGCGTCTGTACTTTGATAAATAGCATAATCAGAAATCTGCTATAAAAAATAAAAACCTGGACTAAACATAAAACATAGCGAAATATAATCAAATCATCGTCATTTAATGCGGCCATAGAAATAAACTAACAGCGAATTTTGCATCTGTTGAAAAGTAATCAGAGCCCATCCAGCGTTTCATTTGGTACATAAAACGATGTCAGTTTTAGTGTATTCAATATGTTTTAATAAATAAATGATAAAAATACCAGCTGACTTTTTAGGATACATTTTGACATCAAACAATTTTGTTGAAAGTGATTTCGGTTCTGTACAATGTTTTTCATTACTGGTAACTGATTCTATGAAATAGCAGTTAAGTTAAAACTAACAAACGTTCCAACTAAGTGCTATATATTTATTGTGTTAGGCACAATATTACACAGGGTTTCGTTGTGCTAAAACAACGTTAGAACATTATTTTGTTAAGTTAATAGATATTAAACACAGTTACTAAAGGAGGTTATCATATCTTTTGTGGGTCGGTGTAAAGACCTTTTTCTTTGTCGACCTGCCTGTTAACTTCAATTGCTTAACAAGTTACTGGAAAACTGTTTATGAACAAAGCATGATTTAGAGTTCGTCTGGGGAAATACATAATCAGCCTATAATGTTCTCACTATTAGGACAAAGGCTCCACTGCTGACTACTGCTGAGTAGTAGCATAATCCATTATACGCGGGCCCAGTGCGGGTTGGCGGATATCACATGTCTCCCAATTTTAGGTTCTAGGACATGTTTTCCTACACCAGCACTCTAATTGCGTAACACACGATCAATTGGAATCGGTTTCATTTTGACAGTTCAACAACATTCATTGCGTTATTTACGTGTTGAGCAGACAAATTTTTCGAACTTATGAAGCAATGGATTAGCAATTTGCTTCAAAACGATTCAGATTCCGATTGATTGTGTGTTACGCAATTAGGGTGCAGGTTAGACAACCTGCACCCTAATCATTTAAAGACTTAAATGATCGCTTTTAGCGATAAGACCCCTTGTAAAATTTCTACATTTAGGTATATCTGTAATATTAATAGTATACATAATAAAGAGTATTCTATTCTACTACACCGTTTTGTAAGCAGTGGCGATGAAATAATTTACACAAAGTAAATAACCAGCTTCGGATCGAACCACGACAACCCGCTGTCGCACAGTCACAGTCCAGCAGGTAACCGCTTGACATTGCGGTTAACTGACGGACCGACTGGCCTTTCTAAAATTCCAGATCTATCATATCATTAAATATGCTCAATTATTCGCACCATAACAATTTCATTTGAGATATTTTCTCTTGAATGGCGACTAAATAGTTTCAAAGTCAAGATAAAAAATGAGAACACAATAACAAAATATATTGACACGTGGTTTGATTTGGCATTAGACCTACCAAACAGTTCTAAGCTGATGATCAATGTCAACATCTGTTTGACCTCCACATTATCACATTTATCGCCTTTACTATAATTATACAGGAATATTTTTTAAGCAATGCGCAAAAAAATTTTGGTGGTTCAGTATCAGTAATAGAACACATTTCCATTATTTGTTCAAAACTTTTTTATATTTTTTTATCCGACTTTAAATCAGCAAAATATGGACACTATCTATTCGTAATAATATCAATGAGCGCGCGCGCCGTACGGCTTACGAGTGATGTTGCAGAGGGGGTGAAACCCCCTTCCGGGCGGCAGGGTGGCGCCAGGCGGCGTCGGCCGGCCGGCCGCTCGGCTCGACAGTCTGCTCGTCGCATGCGCGTGCGCGGTCGTCGTTACGTCACGTCCAGTCGCTTTCCCGCGCAGTGCGCAACCCCCACGTTGTGTCGTACTTATGGTGTCGGATTTTAGTAACCGCGAGTTCTATGAGATGGTGCGAGTCTATTTGTTAAGTGGTGAAAGCCTACGAGCAGCTCGCAGAATGTATGCTAGGGAGAGCATACCTCGAATGCGAGCCCAAGGTATCGTTAAAAAGTGCCTTAATTTAATTGATTAATGCGTTATTTTCTGCATTTTGATGGTCCTAAGCCCATGAAAGTATGAAGGAAAAATTGGAATTACTCTTCAAATAACTTCAGATCACGGCCTAATCTTAAAAAAGTTTAATTCAAACCTGATAAAATCAGCAATTACTGATCGCTGATTTTATCAGGTTTGAATTAAACTACATTAAACAACTACTACATTGTATGTAACCCACGTAAATATCTATCTACCCACGCATGCACGAAAAACGACCGAGCGCTTCGCCATGCCGCGCCGGGCGGCGCGTAGTGGCCATAAAATCAATTTCAAAATAGACATCTTTCGTTAGCGATAACTTTATTTTTTTGTACTAAGACTTATCAAAATAAAAAATAGGTGTTTAATAAAACTCATTTAAGTTTAATTTGTCAAAGTTTGCGCACTGAATAAAAATTAATCCTGTATATACATCGTGGGAACTGATCCCACGATGTATACTCGCTAGGCTCGCAGGATAGAATTCTAAGAAAAGGAAATTTGAAAAGAGCAAAGCTATTTTACTGGAAACCTGAGAAAATCTTGGACTGGAAGGCTAGTAAGTATTAAGCTATATGAAGGTAAAACCAGCTTTAGCGTCTCATTTTAATAAACGGATATTACAAACTGCACGGGGAGGCGTCAATGAATTTCACAAACGTGTGCTCAAAGCAAGGATAGTGTATTTTTTATAATAGTTCATTATGAAGCAGGCGTAAAATAAATAAGGTAGTTAGTAGAAAGTTTTTTTCACAACGCGAGCACAGATAAAGCATCATTGGTATCTAAGGATGGATGAAAAGCTGATGAAGCAAGCCATTCTAGGTAAGGAAAGACCACAGCTTCATATTAAGAGAAAGACTGCTGTTACAATGCAGGTACCACTGACCTATATTATATAAATACGCTGGACTAAATATACTATACGAAATTACAGTTATCTTTTTGTGCCGATTCAAAGCGCCCCCGCTCGAGAGTAGAGTGTCTCAGGTACTAAAATTAACACACATTGCCGCAAATGGCCGTCGTTTTGTTTTGGTACGTCTCTGATGATTTAGGTCGAAATCGTAGGAAAAGACTTTTTAGTGTATTTCATGTTTACTACGAGATATTTAGAACATTTTTATCATGAGAGTATGCGCATCTTGTAAAAGTCGCCGTCAAAAATATTAGTTCCACGAACGTTCACGTTGTTGTCAGCGCCAAAATGGCGAAAATCAAATGTCTTCATTTTGTAATCGATAGTATGAAGTCCAGCGTACTTGTATAATACAGGTCAGTGGCAGGTACAAATCTAGTCGAAGTGGCTACGAGCAGATCTGTTGGAATGGAATTAGCTCTTGTAACACTGATGTAGGCAACAGCATCAGCCGAGAAATGAGGCTATAAATTCATAACGGAATAAAATTGAATCAGTGCTTTCAGAAATGGCGCAAGAAAGGTAAACTGATTCAGATAAGCTACATAGAAACAAAAAATAAATCTACAAGGGCCTAATGCAACATGATTACATGTTCTAACTGGAAAATGAGTCAAGAATCGTTGAGGTTAACGTCACTAATTCGCGTAGCTTATCAAGCTCTTAATGATGTGAGTTTTCATTCTCTTTATTAGGACTATTAGCCTTCTGAGGCCTTCAAAGTTTCTTCTTCATCTCTGTATGAGAAGTGGCCTTTGGTTATGAACTAAGTAGATACAAGTTGAATGAATGAACAGTTTATTGAAGTCTTTATATCGGGATTTTATTAAACTGTTCTACCAAGACTAATTAATAAAGAAGGTAAGTGATCCCACCCTAATTCCTAGACTCTTATCCCCTTATTAATAACAGTGTCCATGGAGTTTCTTGTCCCCGTTCTTTACTTTCTAACCAACTACGTTTTGGAATGGACAACTAACTTCATAAATCATCAATCCTCTATACCTATTCATATAATCCTATTGAATGACTATTTCATGACATATAAATTAATATATGACCGGACAACCTGCAAATTGCATAAAAAACGCAAGAAACTTTTAATTTCACGGGCTAGCTAGCGCAACCGACATAATAATAAAAAATGCTTTACGTTTGAGTTTGAATACTCAAAAAGGGAGAATTCAGAGTTTTCAGTAACTACCTAGTAATACAATTTCGTCAGCGTAGGGCTGTGTGACGGCACGCTCCTACACCGCGATGCGGCTGCCGTGTCGATTTGTCGGCAAGCTTTATTTCCGCCTGTCGCGTGGAAATACGATAGTGGTTATATTTTATTTCCAATATTTCGGCAATCGAAATAGAAACATGGCTTCTGCGTTTGTGAAACGTGTCCGAATACGGCGGCGGTGAGCTGCCGGCGAATTTTTTTGGATTTAAAATTGATTTTGCTGCGCTTTTGTTCGGTGGATATAAGCCGCCTCGTGTTGTTACTACAGTCATTTTATCGATAAAGTATACAATGTGGAGACAACAATACGACAATAAATGAAAACTCTGGCAATACTGATGCTTAAAAGTAGTTTGGAACTATGAAATAAATCCTAGCAACAAAATTTTTTTAATGTGATTTTTTCTAACAAAGTAAATAGTAGATGGGCTGACTATAGGTTTTGCCAATCTTTGACTAGCTGTAGTGACTCATCTGCCTAGCCTTTTCTCAACTATGTTGGAGTCGACTTCCAGTCTAACCGGATGCAGCTGAATACCAGTATCTTTACACGGAGCGACTGCCTATCTGACCTCCACAACCCAGTTACTAGGTAATACGATACTCCTTGGTAAGACTGGTTGTCAGACTTTTGGGCTTCTGACTACCCGTAACGACTGTCAAAGATCCACGAATGACAGCTGGGACCAACGGCTTAACGTGCTTTCCGAGGCACGGAGGGGTCTTGGTTTGTGAAAATGGTCACCCATCCACGGACCAACCGCGGCCACCTGATCGATCGACCCGTGCGGCTGTTATTACTTAGCCACAAGCCCCTCAAGTGACTAATAATTTAATATTGGATATATTTGAAGTTTAATTTATTATCGTATTATCGTCTCCACATGTATATATGGAGCTTTAAATTAACAAGAAAACTAATGAATTTTTTATTTAGCTACCCTAGGTCCAGATATTAGAATACGCAGGCGTTCCTATACAAAGTACAAACCTGTTTCTTAAGCTTATAACACCCGTAACATACCTTACTTATCTACCTATAAAACCCTAAAAACCTCTTTCGCACTTTTTTACGATAACTTATTCAGAATATAATAAACCTAATAAAGTAACATCTTACACTCCTACTTTTACGAGCCGTCCTTGTGTTAACATCTACTCCGACGTACCTACGGTTTTTCGGTAATCCAACCTTCCTCTCAAAAATTGAACTGTCAAATTCCGCTGCTAACAAAAGAATGAACTGGGTAAATAGAAAACGTTAAAAAAGCGAACGTCTGTTACACACCACACTTTTTAATTGAATTTCATTCAAAATTTTCATGGAAACTTTTTTTTTTTCATATCATATTTGCTTCGTTTTGTATTTGGAGTTCGTATTTTGCTCGAGTCTTTTGGTTTTGCGTCTATGATTGTTTTAAAAACTTATGAAAACATTCTCTTCTTTCAAAAACCACACATTTTAAAATACATTTCCTCAGCTTTCATACTTTTTCGAAGCTTACCAGAAGGACAATTCTCGTAATTTAAAACGTTCAAAATCTAGTCGCAGTCTCATCTCAGCGACAAACAAATGTCAAAAACTTGTCAAAATGTAGGGAAATTAGAAGTATTTTTTGACAGATTGAGACTGAGATCAGACTGTGAACATTCTTAAAATTACGAGAATTGCCCCTCTTATTATAACTTCCGATACCTAATAATCATTTCTAAGAACTGAATGAACGGAACTTCGTCTGCGCTTCGCTCCGCTATTCCTAAAAATAAACAAACGCATAAAAGATAACCCTTCATCCATGTTTTCTTATGAACCATGACACCTGTACAAAGTTACAGAGGTTCCAGCTCCAATAAACGACGACCAAAAATAACCTGGCATAGCGAAAAATGTAACTTTCAAAAGATATATGGGAGGCACTACCTCCCATATATCTTTTGAAAGTTACATTTTTCTAAGTGAACACTTGATTGACTTTTCTCGAGTGCTTGCAATAATAGGAATATTGTATTACTTGTGCAAGGAATAAGTGTATGAGTAGCTTCCTACTTCCATATAACGTAATTTACATGCGGTCGCTTTTAAGTGCTCCCTATTAAATTCCGATACCTATAGGTATGGATCTATGTTGGTTAAGTGCATTTGTCGGTTGATTTTAATTTTGCACTTTTGTGGTTCTGTTAAAACAAGGTCTAACTTTTGATATAATATTTATGACATTCTGAGAGCATCATTATCGCGGATAAATTAATTATGAAATAGAATGTACCTATAACAAGTTATCTGCACGTTAATTTAACAAATAGTGAAGATCAGCATTTGTAATTATAATCTAATGATATTAAGAAATATTATGTAATTTAATTCCAGCCAGGTGCAATATCACAATTCTTTTGGAAGACAAGCATTCGTTGTGTTTTTTTTTAAATTATTGCATCAAGTTGAAAATGCCGAGTGCCTCTCAGTTACGTCCGTAATTAACAAAATTTAGCTTCAGTCAAATACGCGCTGCCTTTGCGACGGCTGTTTGATTAAACGGCATCTTTTTAAAAATAGAACTGCTATAAACCTCCTGTCAACTTGGTTAAAGCGTTTAAAAAAGAAGTGGCTGGCTTCCAAGTTTGAATGACTGCTGTTTTTGTACAGAAGTGAAAATATTAGGTACCCACTAAAAGTGCTTAGTGTTTCCTCTTCGTCATTCTTTTTTGCATGCATAATTTTTAACATGAATGATGTAACCAATACTTGTAACCATATTATTGTCATTTAAAAGAGTGTCCATGGAGTTTCTTGCCCGTTCTTCTCCATAGGTACCTACTACGCTTTGGAATGGGCAACTAGCTTCATCTTTTTGACTGACCGACCCTTGACAATTCAAAAGTACCTTAAATTGGTTTAGTTGAAATAAATAGTTTTGAGTTTGAGTTTGAAGTGGTAGGCATGGAAATTGTTTGTAATTTATAGGTAGCTTTTTTTTACTTTCCTACACTAGCCCACTGCTGAGCAATGGCCTTCCCTAAATTCTTCCAGGCATCCTTTTCTAGAGCCACCTCGATCCAACCCTTGCGGTCCGCGTCTAGGTCGTCTCACCAGCTCTTCCTGGGCCGGCTTCGGCGGCGCCGTCCATTATGAGTATAAATTAGACATACCTTTAAAATACCTACTGAACTGAAACTTAGTAAATAGGACCTAGAAAATGTACTGCTACAGCTACTGATTTGGTTAAGACAACTACCACACTTTTTTACGATAATTCTAAAGTTCCCAACATATCTTCAGTGACAATCCTTAGTGGCGCAAATGTCCATTGGCCGAGTAAAAAAATAGAAGAGATTGACTGCTGCGCTGCGTGTCGCGGGTTCGATTCCCGCACGGAACAAATATTTGTATGGCCTACAAGTAGTTGTTCTGGGTCTGGCTGATTTAAATGACTTTAAATGTTTGTAACCGCACCCACGATACAAGAGAAATTCCTAGTGTGGGGCAACGTTTTAAAAAATAATAATAATAATTGCGTAACACATATCAGTTGCAATGACTTTCATTTTGACATTTCAGCAACATTCATCGCGTTACATTATTGAGCAGACAAATATTTCGAACATATAAAGTAATGGGTTAGCAATATTCTTCAAAATGATTCAGATTGAGATTGGTAGTGATTATGCAATTAGGTTTCTGTTTGACAACTTTTGGTATAAAAATCATCCCAATTTCAGACTTTATACTGCGAACATAATGACTCATTTCCATAAACATTACGATGTATATTGCTACTGCGTTGCCGAATACTGCCGAAAACTATAGCTCGGAGGTAAAATGGCGAATATAGAACAAACCAATCAACATTATACTGTTCATGACTTCAGGCTATTAACTACAACAATATTGTGTTACTGTTACAGTAAAACGTGCTGTGTTATCACTTTGGAATAATTAAACACTTTAATGGGTATGGCGTATGATTTTAGTGCCTCTGGTTTAATACTAGTCAGGTACAGGTAGTAATTATAAAGTAGATTTATTGAACCTTCATATTTGCAACGTTTCATAAAACTGTCAATGTAGTTGGAGAAGGAACATCAAAAGTCAAAGTCAAATCATTTATTAAAAAAAAATAGAATTGATTCGAGTTGCCCCTCCAAAAGGTGAATGGACAAGAAACTCCACCGTTACTCTTTTAAAATGTTTTACAATATTTTGTACACTTACATTAATTATATTATGTGAAAACGATGCCGGTGACAATCCGGCTCGAAGGGCCAATATTTTTTATAATACAAAATTCTAAAAATCTTTATGGTATTTGCATATCTATCGCACTTTTCAGTTGCATAAAGGCAAAAACCTTCAATTATGAATCTATCAAACTTAATTGTTCCTTATTTATCCAAAGAAAAAGAATGCACCTGTGTCTTACGACTTTTATACACAACACTTTTGATCTTTTACAGTGGATCATCAGTATAAGTTCAAAATTTACATATTAAATTAAATAAAATCTATCAAAATCAAAATCAGAAGTCATTTATTCAAATTAGGCTGAGAATCAGCACTTTTCGAACGTCAAAATTACAAAACACAGTCCCCCAAAACCCGGCCTTCACATTTACTTGCATAACATGATCATATTATGCAAGTAGCGCTAGAAAAAATGTGATGTAGATGCTAATGTAGGTACGAGTACTAATATCGTTTGCTTTTCCAAAGCAAAATACTATTGAAAGCCTGACTTTATGTATCAAAATTTACAAAAAGCATACATTTCACCAATATTTATTGAATATTTCCCCCATACACCTCCATACTAAATAAAGGTTATAACGTGAAAAGGGTGCATCATTGTTATATTTGTCGGGTTATATGTGGGTTCTTTGCTCAATAATACGTTCTAATTTGTCTAACCTGATCATTCAGTCCGCAGCCCGTGAGAATCTTTCACTTAATTAACCCTTTCAGAGGACTGGTTCACTTCAAAGTGATGGGCATAAATAAAATTCACCGGGGCGGTGCTGCTAGGCTAATGTGTTAAGTGGAGTAAATCATTTAGGTTAATATGTTTCAAAACGTTGGTTTATCTATTGCCGAGATGTACTCAAGTGTTACATTTAGGAGAAGGCAACAACCTATTTTAAATACACCTGCTTATGTGCTTTGCTCACTGGCTGTGAACCCTGAGTGTGTTAGGGGAATTTAGGTATCTACCTACCCGGTAGATTGGATAAGGACTAAATTAGGATATAGGTAAGTGGGAGGAGTAATAAACGTCAAAAGTGTGCTGGATTCCGAGAATAATAAACCTTTTTTGTTTGTTTATTTGTTTGAACACGCTAATCCATGGAACTACCAGTCGTATTTGTTTTTTTTTTTTTTCATTTGATTGTCCAATTCTTGAGGAAGGCTAATAGGCTATTTAATATCACGCTAGGACCCTCAGAAACTGAGCAAAAAGAAAAAAGACAGATAACGAGGTGATAGAGCGGGCATGCGATGCGATGCCACGGGGTGGGTCGGGGGAACAACAAAATTCACGCGGACGAAGTCGCGGGAATAGAATATATTTATTTCTTCCCCGTCATGAAATAAGGCGCCGAAACGTGGACACTGACGGTCGGGCTGGTCCACAAATTCAAGGTCGCTCAGCGCGCTATGGAGCGAGCTATGCTCGGAGTCTCTTTGAAGGATAAAATCAGGAATTAAATTATAACAGAATTGTAGTTTTTAAAGTTTATGTATTTGGTTTTATTTATATTTGCACAGAGATAATTGTTTTCGAGCCATGTTAAAACATGGTTTACTATTTCATTAAGGATTTTTTCGTGATTTGTTTCTGATTTACTATCATTTGTTACAATTACCGATATGTCGTCAGCTAAAAGTATGCATTGTTGTTGTAAAGCTGTAGGTAAATCGTTAGTGTAAATGAGGAAAGTAATGGGCCAAGGATGCTTCCTTGGGGTAGAAACTAGTTGGGCATAAATTACAATATGCACAATAAGAAACTTAGGATTTATGTAACACCTTTGTTTTTTCTGAAGGTGTTGTTAATATTCAGGGCTCTTCATTATCTAAACTAATATTATTATAAAGAGAGAAGATTTGATTTTTTGTATGTTTGTTTGTTACTCTCACGCTAAAACAGCTGAACGGATTTGAGTGAAATTTAGCAAATGGGTAGACCATGACCTTGATTAGCACATAGGATACTTTTTATCCTGCTATTCCGACGAAGTCGATACTTATGCGGGTGAAACAGCAGGGCGAAGCCAGTCATCAATATAAGGACCTATCTCACGTTCTGTATGTTTTTTTATGAGTAAAAGTGTAAATATTTGTAAAACCACAATCCAGATAGTAGTGATTGTGATTAAGGATAAAGCGCTCATTAACCCAAATATAATTCAAACCAAATTCAAGCACTTAACTTTAAAATCACTTCAACATGATTATGTACAATATAATCCCCTCGTATCATTAATAATGTACGTAGTACCTACATGTTTATGATTGATACTTCACTGTGAATTCGCGTAAATTATATTGAGTGCTTTGGAGCCTCGAATAACACAACTAATTGTTATAAAAGCTTTTCACCTGCTGGATAACCGCTTTATATACAACCAACGTATGATAAAAACTACGTCGGTATCCACAAATTGTGGTGTGTATTTTATGATATGGATATATTGCTAATAGAACAATTCGTTTAATTTCAATACTCAATATCTTTATTGTTTTACCATAAAGTGTACTTAGGTGGTACCTATATAATTTTGATCATTATGGACCCTGTAGGGCACAGCTCAAAGGCAAGAAAGGCTCAAAAAATTTGTTTCAGTATTCATTTTTTTTTTTCATTTAACCCTATTGTTTGATATTGCATAAAATTGTCATAAAATAGGATTATATGACCTTAGAGGGTTATATTGATGATTTTAATGGTTATAATTCTGTAAATACTGTTAAGGTCGCTAATCATATTTGGTTCAACATGCAACCTGACACTGATCTGCACCCTAATTGTGTATCACACAATCAATCGGAATCGGTTTCATTTTGACAGTTCAACAACATTCATTGCGTTATTTACGTGTTGAGCAGACAAATGTTTCGAACTTATGAAGCAATGGATTAGCAATTGACTTCAAAATGATTCAGATTACGATTGATTGTGTGTTACGCAATTAGGGTGCTGCAAATTGCAAAACACGTAAGAAAATTTTAATTTCGCGGGCTGGTCTGGCGCTTCCCCCTTAATATTAATTTATTAATATTCTCTTCCTCTTCTACATCAATCTAAGCCATAAGTTAAATATATAATATTCAGATGAGATAGACAGATGGTGATGTCTTTAATTGTGTATCAATTACACTATCAATGTACATTAATTGTTTAGATATTTTTGTATTGTTTATTGTTCATTGAGAATATTACACGATCTTTTATTTGTCCCTATAAGCGTTTGTTTTCGATTATTATTTACCCAATTGTAGTTACAGTGTCAATGCTAAAGACAAACAAATTAGCATACAGATCACGGCATCAGTAAACAACAGTTGCCTAATCTTGTGTTTAAATGTTGTAACATTATGTATTAGCTGGCTCCTATGAATTCCTAATGGCGGCAATGGCGGCGGTAGCCTTACTAAGTGACAAGTCAACGGTAGTACATTGTTGACGACGCTGGAATAGGGAAATAAAGACAAATTCACGAGTAGTAGGTAAGTAGTTGTTATATTCGTGGGAAGTAACGAGGGATTTACATCGTTAATGGTTCCACAAATGCTCTCTTTTCTAAACTAATATTCATAATTATTCTTTTGCCCTTATTCCAATTTATTTTCTTCCATACTTCTCTTCTCTTTCTTCTAAACTAATATTATAAAGATAAAATATTCTTTTTTTTTATATGTTTATTTGCTACGCTTTCTCCCTAAAACGACTAAAGGGATTTGGATGAAATTTGGCACATGGGTAGACCATGACCTGGTTTTAGATATAGGATACTTTTTATCCCGATATTTTCACGTGATCGAGACTTAAAGCGGATAAAACCGCGGAGCGCAGCTCGTCATAAATAAACCAGAATTTATACTCGTACATATCTATATGTAAAAATGAATCCCTATTTCCCTTGGTCACGCCATAACTTGAGAACGACTTTACCGATTTCATCCATTTTTTTTTAAAGTTTTCTAATACTTCGTTGAAGGTTCTTATGGAAAAAAAATAAGAAAGTTGCTTTACGCGGACGAAGTCGCGGGCAGAAGCTAGTTAAAAATAAAATTCGCTTTTCGTACCTGTCTGTGTGACTGCGTTATTCTTCTAATTTGCACCAAAGATTTTGATACGGTTTTCGCCATCATGAAGAGAATTTATTCCGGAAGGTTTATGTGTAGGTATAATTTTTACATTAGTATCAAACTTGCAGATAATAAATAAATCTCGACGTTTTATCAAGTCGTAAAAACTGTGCAAAGCGGGAGCGATCGGGATGCCAGTTTTATAATAATAATTGATGCCACGGTCTGTAACTAACCACCAAACATTCTTGCCCTAAACCAAACCAATAAAATCTGACTATGTTACACGTTACATCCCACGAAAAATTTCATCCACGCAAGAATTAAAGGAGAATTCTCCGTGAAGTTCACATAAAGGGTGTGCAACCGATCGCCAGGTTAAGTGTGGCATGACGAGAGCACGCTAAGCATGTTCATGAATTATTAACGGCCGTCGCCGATGAGTCTGCATGCACCTTTATTACTGACACCGCTTTGAAAACCTTTCGAGTGGATGGCTGAATTCTGAATCTTTTTTTGTCACCGACAGGAAATTGTGTACAAAATGATTGAGAAGATATCAAATGGTGGAGGGGAATTACGGAAATTAAAATCTGGAAGCTCATACCTAAGTACACAAAGTTATTTCAATCATCAGGGGAGTTGCCAAGTAATTCTTAGCAAAAATACTTTATCAATCCTTCTCTTTCGCCGCGTTTTTTTTCGCACTTTGCAGCATTTATTTGTGTTGCCATAAATAATAATTAATATTCTGTGGATTTAATTAACATTCTAGTGCGTTTTCCGTTGGTCGCCATTTTCACACACGATTTCTGAAATATGTGAGGAGAACGTCATTGATGCATTCCTTTTATTTATACGTCGGTCGGGGATCAGCATCTGAAAGGGTCTGCCGTATTGTTTGAATTTGGAAAATATCTTTTTAGGGTTACGTGGTTACAAAAACGAAACCCTTATAATTTCGGAATTCAAACAGCCATTTTACTCGGAGACAGAATACACTTTCTTTCCAAATTTTGTTTCATATAATGCCAGTGCATTATATTCAGAAAATTTGGAAAAAAGTGTATTCTGTGCACCGCTAAACAATGCAAATGGTGTAGTTGCAATTCATGCATACTGATGTAGATATTATTGTTTTTTGAGATACCTTAGATAAGGTAAAGGTCGTGAAGGCTACTACTATAACGTCTTTAATAGCCTTAAAACTATTGCACGATAGTTGATCGTTTGTTCGTCTCGACGCGAGTTCCTATGTGTAAGCAGTTCCGGGAAGGGCAGAGACTGTGAACCTTTTGATTTTTCCATTGATAATATTTTGATACACTAAATTCGTAAGGCAGCAAAAATATTAGTAGATCAGCTAAGGTGTTTATAAACAGAAAAACCATTGAAGCGTTTTCCTTATTCTGACTTATTTATTCCTTATTATTTCCTTATTTTTGACTTTAAAAAAATGACATTCTTTCGGTATCTTCCTTTTCGAAGTAAATTCTCGTCTCTTTTATTTGCTGTGCGTCTGTTTTCAAATTGTTTTTTTTTTTTATAACAAAGGTAACATACACACACAAGAGCAGGTACACATTGTACACTGTACGCGTGGCTACACATCAAGCTATGCATAACCAGTATAAGCTGACTTCTGAATGTACGAAAAACCAAAAACAATGCGAGGTCAGCTAAAACTGGAAATTTACAGCTTGATGTGTCGCCGTGTGTACCTACGTTCGGCAGTACTTTATTGCCGTCAATGTAAACAAAGGTTTTTATTGAGCCGGCTAGTGTCGGGCACTTTCGGCATAATTTAAATCTCCATTATCCGTCCGAAACACAGGAGACACACAGGTCATGAAGCACAATATTGCTTCTGTGAAATTGATGGGGAAAGTATTTTTTAAATGTTCGTTCAAACTGAAACTTGTTCATGAAACACCTACAATGCATGAAACAACAGCTACGCCGCCGGTTATAAATTTTGGGGTAAAATATGTCTCATGCATGTGATTTATTTAAAACTAGCTTCTGCCCGCGACTTCGTCCGCGTGAAACAACTCTCTTAATTTTCTACAAAGTATTAGAAAACTTAAAAAAAAAGATGGATGAAATCGGTAAAGTTGTTCTCAAGTTATGGCGTGACCAAGAGAAATAGGGATTCATTTTTGTTCTCAAGTTATGGCGTGACCAAGAGAAATAGATATTCAATTTTATATATATATATATAGATAAACTATGTACAGTGAATGTTTTTGTCATTTATAACCAGTTTGAAGATGAAGCATGACACCTACCTTCAAATTATTTGTATGTTTTATTTTTATATTGTTTTTTTTTTATTTATTTTTAACACTTTTATGTGCAAGTCCCAATAAATACTTAACGCAGGTACTTTTTCTTTCGTTCTCGGATGATACTCAGCGGCCAGTGGGGTAATTGCGTAACACAAATAAAATGGTTATCGATCGCAATGGAAAGGCATTGCGATCGATACCCATTTTATTTGAGTTCATGTTGTTGAGCAGACGAATTTTTCAAAACTTGAAGCAATGGATGTTAAAGTAAAAGGCATTAAAAAAAAAAAAATGAAATATTAAAAAATAAAAACTGGTAAAATCCTACTTCATACTAATATTATAAATGTAAAAGTTTGTATGGATGGATGGATGGATGTTTGTTACTTTTTCACGCAAAAACTACTAAAAGGATTTGGATGCTTTATACACAGGATTAAAATGTAGACTAATTTTCATTCCGACATTGCCACGGAATCGAAACTTATACGGGTGAAACCGCGGGGCGCAGCTAGTACAGTATAAGTATATTTCTTTCTATGTGTATTACGTAATTATCCCACAGGGCCTTTTCTTTGCAATTTCATCCCATACAGTAATATCCTTATGTTTCGTAATGTTCAAGCAACCAAAACTGTGCTACCCCTGCACAGAGTAGGTAGCTCCCTCAGTGCACTGGTTAGTCAACAGTCTGTGAAGTCGTTCTCTACAAACGTTAACCTGCTTCCGCAATAACAGTTCCTTACTTACGAGCTCTTCCAGGGACCTGAAAGTTATAGCTTTCGCTTTATGTCCACGAGCGATCTTATAATTTGAATTATAAATGCCACTGGGGTTGTAAATGTTTCGTTAAATGCGAGTAAAAAAGAATGATCTGGTGTCCGAGCTGGTTGATAAAAATCTACCAACTGTGAATTCTACTGTAGGTGTTTTGACGGTATAGTAAATATTTTATAATTTAAAAATAATAAATATTTTATTATTAAAAAATAATAAATATTTTATAATTAAAAAATAGTAAATATTATATAATTAAAAATTAATAAATATTTTATCATTTAAAAATAATAAATATTTTATAATTTTTCGTATCTTGGTTTACGACAGGAAAAGCCTGAAAAAGCCGAAGCTAACTATGGTTCTGCGATCATATGAATATAGAATGATCATATAGAAGATCATATAGAAGGATCATATAGAATGATCATATAGAAGGGAAGAAAAAAATGATGAGAGAACTAGACGACATAATCAGCCTTATGAAGACAACAAGCCCTGAAGAGCTTCCTATATTCGTCGCTAAGGAGTTACATAAGCTTCCACCGGTTACTTTTGACCACGTAGATGTGACCAGGTTGTTAAAGGACATTTTAAAGATGCAAAATCAACTAAGTGCTTTGGAAGAAAAAGTTGTAACAGCCGATGAGTTTGATATACTTAAACGCGAGGTGAAGGACATGAAACATGCATCAATATTGGATAATTTTTCAGTCAATGTAAATAGAAGAAGAGGGGCTTGCTTACAAACTAGCCCACTTGATAGTGGTCCCATAGGTCTGCAATATGTTCCTATAAAAACAACGAAAGAAACAGCTGATGCTAGTTGCAAAAACTGCCAGTCATCGGTGAGTCACTCATCAGTGATTAGTAACGGTGACGACGATTTCGTCTCTTTTCTTCGCAAACAAAATGTTGCGACGGGGATACAAGGGTACGTGGAGGCGCCAACAGCAACTGTGGTTTCGAATAGTGTGAGCGAGAGTGGATGTCAACTGACTCAAGGACACTGCGGCCGTGAGATACCGAGCGAGACAGAGATGCAAACGAGGCACGTGGAGGCCACTGCGAACGCCGCGGTTTCGTCAAAAACAGTTAGCCCGCCCGCACCGGCTACCTGCGCTCACTTAAAGGTGGGGACAGCTACCAGTGTCAATCGATCATCGGCGGCGCCAGCTACAGCGCTGCATGTAAGTAAACTCAGCGGGCAGCAAATGGGTGAAGATGATATGAGTACGCGAGATGCAGACACGGAATGGACTGTAGTACAAAGGAAACACCCAAAACGATATAAATTAATCGGTCAAAAAGGATGTGCGGCCACTTCGCCGGACGGTAAATTTAAAGCAGCAGATATCAAAGTGCCTTTGTTTATCTCAAATGTAAGTACTGAAACGAGTGAGCAGGACATAATAAGCTACATAAAGGGAAAAACTAGTGAAAGTGTTACCTTAAAATTGATAAATATGAAAGTTCCAAAGAAATATAACGCGTATAAACTGTTAGTCTCTCAAAACAAGTTAGATTTATTTTTAAAAGATGAATTGTGGCCAAACGGCATAAATTTTAGACGCTTCGTGCGTTTTACGTACCGAAAGAAGTCGGAAGTCTAAGTAATAGCTATTAATGGACTTAATTATGTGCTGTAATCAAAATAAATATTGTAAGTTTACTAGTTTCAACTGCAAATCTGTTAAGCGGTCAGTTGATAGTGTTAGGGAAATATGTGAAATGTCAGATATTGTAGCCCTTCAGGAGACATGGCTTCTTCCCCATGATATTCCTTTCTTGGGAACCATAAGTGATAAATTTGAATACACGGGTAGGTCGGCTGTGGATACATCTGCGGGGTTACTGATAGGAAGACCATATGGGGGAGTGGCTATCCTCTGGAGAAAGGGCATTTTTAACGATGTTATAATATTAAAGTGCATTAGCTCGCGTCTCGCTGCTATCAGGGCGACTGTCGGTGATCGCTCGATTATTGTTATCTCTGTGTATATGCCAACAGACTCAACCGACAACTTGCCTTTGTTTGCGGAGGTCCTAGGTGAGATTAGTGCAATTGTTGCGAGTGTAGATATTGAAAGTATTTTCATATTAGGCGATTTTAATGCACATCCACATGAATTGTTTTTTAGGGAATTAAACAATTTCTGCAATGACCAAGCATGGATTTGTGCGGATATAGAGAAACTGGGCTGCGTGACTGATAACTACACTTTTGTGAGCGAAGCCCATGGCTGTAGAAGGTGGCTAGATCACTGTGTTGTGTCTTGGTCAGCTTGGCAAACTATTGTAAATATAGGAATAAAAGAAGACATATATATGTCAGATCATTTGCCATTGTACGTTGAGTGTGACCTGAATATAGTGAGGTCTAAATTAATAACACAGAATACGCCGCGCTCTACGGTTATCTGGGGTGAAAGGGACGAATCTCAGATGAAGTGTTACAAGGATTTATGTAATGATACGTTTCGTAACATTGATTTTCCACCTGAATTCTCAGGGTGTGGCTATGGGTTATGCAGCTCAGTTGAACATAAACACGTCCTAGACAACCTATACGGTAAAATTATAAGTACTTTATGTGACGCTGCAGAGCAAACATATGTGGTAGCAGGGTGCAGGCCAAGGAGAGGCAGAGTGGTGTGTGGATGGAACAGTCATGTTCGTGACGCTCACCGAGAGGCCAGGCTTAAATTCAAAGAATGGGTTAGACAAAAGAGACCAAATAGTGGAGCAGTTTTTGATGAGATGTGTGAGACCCGTAAAATCTTCAAGGGTCGCCTGAAATGGTGCCAAAAAAACAAAGAGCAGGTCAAAATGGACTACATAGCAAAGCAAAGAGCCACGAAAAATTTTAGTAAATTTTGGAAGTCGACACGTAAGTTGGATACTAGGCCTGGTCTACCGGCGAGCGTAGGAGGGGCCAATGATCCGGTGGGAATTGCAGATATGTTTATGAAACATTTTAAAGTGCAATCTCCACTAGGCCCGTCGGTTGAAGTGGCCGATGCTGAGTCTGACAGTGGGGGGGCGGAACCACTCACTCTTTTCTCGGCTAAACAAGTCAGATCCGTCATTCAAGGCATGAGCAGAGGTAAATCGCCCGGCCACGACGGACTCAGCATCGAGCATTTCAAATATGCGGGAGTTCACCTGCCGAGGGTCCTGTCTTTATTTTACAGAATGTGCATCAGTCACTCTCATTTACCTACTGAGCTGATGCAAACTATTGTAGTACCTATAGTAAAAAACAAGACAGGGGATATCTCGGACAAGGGAAACTACCGTCCAATCTCCCTTGCAACCACAGCGGCTAAAATATTGGACAGTATACTTGATTCGTGCCTGAAAAAGTATTTGTGTTTGCACGATGCACAGTTTGGTTTCCAACCTAAACTTTCAACTGAGAGTGCTGTGCTGAGTTTGAAGAATACTGTCCAGTATTACACAGACCGAAAAACGCCGGTGTATGCCTGCTTCTTGGATCTCTCCAGAGCCTTCGACCTGGTGTCATATGATGTGCTCTGGAGAAAGCTGGATGACAGGAATGTACCGGCGCCAGTGCGTAAGCTCATGCAGTATTGGTATGCGAACCAAACCAATTATGTAAAGTGGGCCGGAACGTTCTCTGAATCATATGGGTTGGAGTGCGGTGTGAGGCAGGGGGGGTTGACGTCTCCACGGCTCTTCAACCTTTATGTTAATGATCTCATAGGCGAGCTCAGTAGTATGCGTGTCGGCTGCAAGGTTGGTGGTGTTAGTATTAACAGCATCAGCTACGCGGACGACATGGTGTTGCTGGGCCCCACTGAGGGCTCTATCAGAGAAATGCTGAAGGTCTGCGAGAAATATGCTGCCTTGCATGGCCTTGTGTACAATGTCCGTAAATGTGAATACATGGTCTTTAAGGCCGCCGGTAAGTGCCCTAATCATGAACCTAGCTTTTTTCTGAATGGTATAAGCATAAATAAAGTCTACCAATTTAAGTACTTAGGGCACATAATTACCGACGACCTTAAAGATGATTTAGACATTGAAAGGGAACGTAGGGCACTGGCGGTCCGGGGTAACATGTTGGCCCGTCGATTCTCGCGTTGTGCGGGCCAAGTCAAAATCAGCTTGTTCAAGGCGTTTTGTCAAGGTCTGTACGCGGGGGGTCTGTGGGTCAGCTGTAACAAAAGGTCGTTAGATGTCATACGCGTCCAGTACAATAATGTTTTTAGGATGTTATTGAAACTGCCCCGTTTCTGTAGCGCATCGGAGATGTTTGCTCAGAACAGAACTGACGGCTTCCATGCAGTAATTCGTAAAAAAGTCGCATCACTGATGCGTAGAACGCGGGGCAGTGATAATAGCATCCTAAAAACAGTTGTGGAGAGTCCTTACTCCCCTATTCTGAGGCACTATGTGGGGATAATGGTCGGGTAGGACATTCCTCACCTTGTCATTCCTCGCACATTCTGCCTCAGACACCTACTTTGTTGTTTGTTTCTTGGTTTGTTTTTTACTAACACTAGTTATAAGATATTTTACTAACAAAATGGACTTTATTGTTGTCTGATTTTGATATATAAATAAATAAAAAATAAATATTTCCCAATTTCAAGTTTATTTAATCCTATTAATATTTTCATCAACACCTCTCAAAACGGTGAAGGAAAACATCGTGAGGAAACCGGCATGTCCTAGAACCAAAAATTCGAAGACATGTGACAAGTGTGACAACTACCAACCCGAATTGGGCCCGCGTAGTGGATTACGGCCCACTCCCTCTGACCAAAAGAAGTCCTGTGTCCCAGCAGTGGGAACAGTATAGGCTGATTGTGTACAATAAAGTATAATATTCTAAAATCTTAGTAAAAAAATCAAGTTCGATTGTTTTTGCCTGGGACCGCGTGTTAGTTTATAGCCCACTCCCTCTCGAAGAGAGGAGGCCTGTGCCCCAGCAGTGGGAACAACAGCCTATATTGTTCCCACTGCTGGGGAACAGGCCTCCTCTCTCCTTATGATGACTTAAGCTGACTATGCTGACTGCGATCATACTTTCCCATTTCAAATTTACATAATCCTATTAATATTTCCAAGTAACATTAGTACCAGCGAGACTAGAATTTGTTATAATTTCCACTTTAAACAGAGATAAGTCTGACACTCTGCTCAGACGCGCCAGACGTGTTTATTTTTAACTGGACGAAGGTAGTTCAGGAACTGAAACTCGTTTGGACTAAAGCCGAGGCGACGCGGACGGCGACGGGCGTTTGCCATTTTTGGTAAAAAGTTACACAAAATTGGATAAATTTGCTTTTAGCTTTTTGATTTTATACCAAAACATGCTTTGGTAATCATAAAAAAATATCTATCCCTTAATGTAAGTTTTAAGCACATCTATCGAAGATGTGATGTTTTAAATATTAATTCTGTCGTTTACTGAACAGTACTCAGAGCTCAATGGAAAAAAGCGAATGCCTCTCTAAAGTGAAGTGAGGAAAATGCATTAGGTCCCCTAAATCAGATTTCCTAACGTAAACGTTGTCCGAAGACAATGCAGACGCCGACTGATGAAGCTTTGCAATGGAGTTTTTGTTTTTTTAAATGAGGATCGGTGTGGTGCATATTTCAATGGTCCTTCAATCTGAAAATAAACCAAAAGAGTATTTTTTTTTTTAAGAATAATTTCTCCTAAAGCCTGTAGCTACCTACTAGCTTTATAAAGCAGTAGACCCTCATCAAACTTATCAAAACAGATGACATGTTAATACAAGTTGAAATGCAAAAACAATGACGTTTATGTAAAGTAGGACGGTAGTTCCGGCAACGTTCAATAGAATAGCACGTGGCTATTACACGGACACAGCGCTAGTGTGCTGAGGAAATAAGATGTCACTCAAAACTCGGCAGCGGTGACTAGCGGACGTGTCACGCGTGTTACTGTCGGACCCGTTATTTTGAATTGTTGATATTTTAAAGGAATAAAGTGGTATTTATGGAACGGACTCGATGTGTGGACGGAATTAGAATGGAGGCGTTTGTAGAAGTTACAAAATGTGGGCGGCGCACAATTATTTTAATTTAACACCCAAATAAGTAGGCATGACTGTATTTTGATTTGTTAGATAAATTAAGTTGTTGGCTTCAACTATCCCCAAAGAGGGCATAAACATACACTGTGATAGTTACCTAATACTTACGTTACCTACCTACCTGAAATTATTTTACCAGCTTAAAAACAAATACTTGAACGTACAAAAAAATACGGATACGATTATTCATGCGATACGAGTATTCACTTAAATTCACTATACATATTAAATTAATCTATTCGGATCAGTACAGGGCAAAAAGAACGAATATTAAGTTCAAAATCCCAATAAAACAGTGTTTCCATGTTCAAAAAGCCAATCAAAACCAAAAACGATCTATCAACATAGATACCTACACCCAGATCGCGTCATCATTGGCCATTATCGGATCCATAAGACAATGTTAAAAGGGTTTTTAATTGCTGCTGCACATACAGGGAAAAGCTTTTACGTTAAGCTAAATTCAGGCTTGCATAACAGGGTATAAATAGAATGTAAATGTGGAAGTTCAGCTTCCAGGTCGCGGTGACATTTCCGAGGTATTATAGTCTTTCTATTTTCAGTATTGAAGCTCGTTAGTCGATAGAGGAATACATTTTTGCTGAAGCATTTTTGAGGATGAAAATTGACTGTTAGGAAAATTGCAAAGTTAGATGTGTCTGCTTTTATCTTGTATATTGTAAGATTTTCTATTTCTAAAGTAACTAATTTATGGTCACCGATTTATTACAATGTCATGGTAGTTGGTGCACAGTAAACTCACGGTCGCTGGAAAACCAAAGATCATCAATATTTTGGTCGTCAGGAGTTCAGGACCTACTATAATGTTTTGGACATGCGGATAATTCATGGTCGTTGGGACCTACTATAATGTTTTGGACATGCGAATAATTCATGGTCGTTTGGACCTACTATAACGTTTTGGACATTTGGACAATTCATGGTCGTCAGGACCTACTATAATGTTTTGGACATGCGGACAATTCATGGTCGTTTGGACCTATTATAATGATTTGGACATGAGGACAATTCATGGACGTTTGGACCTACTAAAATGTTTTGGACATGCGAACAATTCATGGTCGTTTGGACCTACTATAATGTTTTGGACATGCGAACAATTCATGCGAATGAATATAATAGGCACTGTTTTTTAAGTCTATCATAGTGTTTTTACCTTGGTCGTCTTAGTTCTCAGAATTAGAACCAAAAATACAATTTCTAGGCGATTTCAGCCGAACACATCATTCAGCCGAGACAATTTTAAAAAGAAAAAACAAGGACATGAACTAATTGACTTTTAGAATATCCATAATTAATTCAACAACGAGCTTGGAAAACTTTCAGGGAAAGAAACAAAAGTCCAGAAATAGTTGAAAAAGCCAACAATCTCCCATAAAACAATATCTTCCACGTATTTACAAACTATAAACCATAAACCCTAAGCCTCCACATAGATACGCATATTATAAGCAGAAAATTCGGACGCTTTTAATCGGATCGGTCGGCGGCGGGATTTGCGTCCGAATTCGTTAAGTGGGCTCGTTGCGTCGCTGACACCCGGCGGATTGGTGAAATCACCAATAACTAGGATATGACGTCATTAAACTGTGATTGGTGTTATAAGGGAGGATCTACGCGAGTTTGGTGCGTGTGGGAAGTAATATGGTGTGTTCTATTAAATCAATTTTAGTATCTGTTTTAAGAAACGGTTGTCTCTTGTTATTTTGACTTTCATAAATGGTTTAGTAGGTTTCAGCTGTTTTACAGGGCGAAGTTTTACTTCAACGCAGTTTTTTTGTCCCATTACTCTAACTAATTACCCATTTTCTTTACGGAAAATTTTAAAAGATTCGACCATTCCACGGTAACGTGGAATGGTCGAATCTTTACTTTCCACGTTACTTGAACTTGCAGGTACTCCTAGTTAGATATTTTATATCAAAAAGATGCACGGGTCCACTCCAAGGTATCCCTTTCATTATTTTATAGCTCTCAACATCCAATCCATTTTCATTAATTTATTTATATTTTAGTCTCCACACACACACATAGGGCGCCTGAAGACGGACAGCGCTGCCGAGGCCGGCCCAGAAAGAGATGGCGAGATGACCTGGACGCGTACCGCAAGGGCTATTTCGAGGTGGCGCGGCGCGGGAAATGGGTTCCTGGAAGGATTTGGGGGAGGCCTTTGGCCAGCAGCTGTGGGACAGCACAGGCTAACAAAAGACAATCTTTTAGCTAATTTTGCCCCGTATTTTTACACCCACTTTTCAAATCTTTACCTACCCTCAGGTATACCTACACCACCTAAACTAGGTAGGTATACCTACTACTCATTTTTGGATCTCAGCAGCAAAATCATTACAAACCAGAAATTACGATTGAGATTTCCTTTGAAAGAGTATACAATAATGTGATTATAATGTATCAAGAGCGGCCTTACAGGATATCGTAATTGACATGTCATGACCAGTAGCGGTCACAAAGGGTCAGAGATTGTAGAAATTTGCCGAGCCGATAATGTCGGTCTGGAAAATAGGTTCGGCGAGGATCGACGAATGGAGGATGCGACAAGGACCGGTTGACTTTTTGTATACCCTGAATTGGTTTTATGGTATTGTTATGTGTTCTTCATACAATGTGGGAAGGCCGCCAGTCTCTTGGGTACATTACGAGTCGTCAGCGATGCGGAGGAATATTTCAATGCCATATTTTAGTTTGTTAATAATTTTGGTTCGGTTAGGGTATTTTATTTTTATTTTAATATTTTTAGAAGTTTGTCCATTTAATAAATAAAAAATTGTTAATCGGGGTGCACATTAAATATCTAACAGACTGCATCCTTCTGAACAATACATTTGGCTTGATTTATCTACGAGGAACGATCTGTGTTTACAAATACGTCTACTGGGCCTTTTTGGCGCAGCCGTGAGGCACACTTTCCTGCGATTTTCTTACATCGGACTTCACACTTTTTATTTAATCTCTTATTTTTTTTATTCTTTGTTTTGTCTGATATATGTATCTGGTGTATTGTGTGTCTTTTAGTTTGTGCCAAATAAAAGTATTTTCTTTCTTTCTTTCTTTCTTTCTATTGGGAAGTGTCACTGATTACTCTCGGAAATCAGTGACACTTCTTCACTTCACTTCCCGGAAACTTTTATACATACGTCGGCATAAAAAGCTTAATTGCACAACAACCCTTTTCAATATCAACAATCTCTCAAACATGCATGAATAATTGTATCTCTGCTTAGACAACTCAATAAAGGAGTACCAACTGCGCTAATGATCATGTGGCCAGCTCATTTGTTTCTATGATCCGTGTTCCAGCTGACCACGGACTGCGGTCGACAACTCGTGAATGCAGATGTAACTGAACATTTTGTAATACTCCTCTTTATCTCAAAGGCGCCAGAAAGGACCAGCTTTTTGGGGTTTATTCATAAAATGTTTAATATATTGAAATTGATTTCAATTTTACATTAAATTGGTTAGTTCAAAAGATTTTTTTAACAATATCTAATGAACGAATGATATTTTTGTAAGTAATTGTAGGTATAGTTTTTTTGAGTTCGTTGTTCTAGATCGTGTGTCGTTGGTATTAAGACTACTAAAAACAGAAAACAATTATGTGATAAATAAACAATTAACGATAATAGTGACAAAACAATTAATTTAACATTAGGTAATCGAATTCTTACTTCTAGATAAACTAAAATATGTATAGGTACGGTTCCGTTACATATTTTACCATCAGAAACGTTTTTGCAAGGAACTTCATAGTTAGTTTGACGCAAATTGATATAACAAGTGGGGCACGGGCTCATTTGCCGTCTTCACTCAACCATAACAGCCGAGTGAAATAAACGTGAAAAACTTCGTATAAATGACCAGCGACTGTCGAACAGGTTAATTATGCGAAAAAATATTTATAGCTTTGTGCTATTCTTTTCATTGAATAAGGCCTATAGGATTCATAAAAAGCGCGGATATAACTATGTGGTTGCAAAGACCTTCATGAAAATAAACTTGACACATTTCTGTTCAAACTTTTTTGTAAGATGCTGATGACATTGAGGATACAAATCATCATTTGCCTAGCCTTTTACCCAACTATGTTGGGGTCGGCTTCCAGTCTAATCGGATTCGGCTGAATACCAGTATTTTACATGGAGCGACTGCCTATCTGACCTCCATAACCCAGTTACTGGGTAATACGATACATTGAGGATACACATAGGTATTATTTTTTAAACTAGCAGCACTAACTACCAAGACAAAATAAAAGTTTTGATGAATAAATGATGGTGGATGTTTCTTCCTGTTGTACAGCGTGGCGCTCATTAATTTAACACACGTATAAGGTTTTGCGTTGTAGTTTTATGAATGTATTTTAATTTAACTAAACATTAATATTTATTTATTTATTAACAATTTTATAAATTAATGGTCGATCTTCTAAACTTAGGTCCTCAGATTTTAGTCTATTAGGCTACTACCTATACTACTCTTCGTATGTTTATTGACTTAATTCCAGATCCCCAATTAAATACATAGTTTATGCAATAAGTCGAGTGTAAAAAATCGTTTTTACGTAGCAAAAGTTAACACGTGGTTCGAACTGGGTTGAGTACATAGCACGGCCATACATGAATGACGCGAGTACTGCTCGCACCGCTGGAGCGCGGAAACAATCAAATATTGGCAACACCCTATACCCTGCTGGATTCCAAACAGATTTTTATAAAAAAAAAATCCGTAGTGAACCTCGGTTTTCAGTATAGTGATTGTTTACGTGTTGTGGTTTGGATTTCGAAGAAGTAGCGTTCTATTGTTTGGTTACTAAGTGTGCTGTTATTGGCGCAAATAGAAATGTTGTCACCTCAAAAGTTTATAAATTCACTGGTTCACGGGTTACCATTTTTTTTTCATACAGGTCGTCCTGATTCGTCATCATTTGAAAACAAATGAAAGTATCAAATTAAATAGATAGTAGTAGATAGAGGTATATCTAGAGACCGGTAGGTGGACAGCAAGATCTAAAAGTTTATAATGGCGCCGATTCCCTTGTTCACAAACTTAACTAAATTTAAGTTCAATGCATCTTTTTCTTTCTATTTCATTAAGAAAAGGACAGAAATTAAATGAGGCCATGAGAGCCACAGTGGCCTAACTGATAAAAATTGAACTAATTTTTAGGCCATTGTGGCGCTATGAATTTTACAGTTTAGAGCAGTTTTTCCAAATAAAGTCAGTATTGAAAAAATTACAGTTAGGCCACTGTGGCTCTCATTAGTTTAGTCCTGTCAAATTAGTCAGCGCCTGACGTAAATTTGACGTACCTATTTTTAGTAGCCAATTTTTTTATCACGTCTAAAATTGTCTATGGAGTATCTTAATTTGACAGGACTCAACTAATATTTATCTTCTGTCCTTTTCTTAATGAATTAGAAAGAGAAAGATGCACTGAACTTAAACTTAGTTTAGTTTGTGAACAAGGGAATCGGTGCCAGTATCAATCTAGTTATTTCAGTGTCAATTTTAAACAGGACAAGATCAGGGAAAAAATACAATACTCACTAAAACATAATAAATCCGTATTAACATTCACACCCACAGACTTCACACGACGGCAGTAGATGCATACCTACGTACAATGGATGAACTTAAAAGCCGCTGTTAATTGAATCGGCTTCAGATTGCAGGACGCTGTCGGCGGCACTGGTAATTGCGTTAGCTACAAACATGTCCAGCCCTCTAACTGTGCTCATTCGATGTGACCATTTTTTACATACGGCCTGGATGGGAATTTTATTGTTAATGGATGCGACGTACGAATGAATTGAATCTAGGAATACAGCTCGTATAACAATGACATTTGGAGTTTAACTCCCGGCCTCTGAAAGCCTGTCAACATGATCAATTAAATCAGCCGTGATGACCAAAATAACAAGCACTAGTCATGAGATTTGACTATAGACTAAATTGATTAAGCTTTTAGAAATCGGGGGTAAGTGTTGTTTGAAAGTTGTTAATCAAGTTTTAGGGCTCTCAGAAAATCTTCTGGGCCTTGATCTCCTATTATGTAAATGTAAGATGTTGTCATCTGAGTGGGTATTGTCTTTGTAATGCAGTGTAAACTTTCTTAGTCGGCGTAGGCATTTTTTATTTATTTATATCATTCCATTATTTTCATACTGACCACAAAATAGCTTTATCTAAATTTCACGGCGCATGGGTGAAGTCACTTTAATGCTGAAAACAGCAGTTTCTTGTGGCATACAAGTGTTCATCCATGCTATCAAGATAGGCCTTTCCCATGCTGCGCCACAACACCCTGTCCTCCGCCTTCCGCATCCAGTCGGTCCCAGTCACCTTCTTTAGGTCGTCCGTCCATCTAGTTGGGGGGCGTCCCACACTACGCTTGCCGATACGCGGTCTCCACTCCAGGTCTCGTCTACTCCACCGTGCTGTATTAGGTACTTACTTAACCTGCTCAAAGTTTCATTATTTCTACATCCCAATTTTAAATGGACACCCATTTAATTTTTGCCGAGTTTAAGCTTTCCAAAATAGAAATCGTATGAAATTCACCAATTGTTTCGTTAATCTCTGTTATGACTGCGATAAATTACAAACTGCGCATAACTGCGTTCACCACAGATAAAGAATTAAAAAAGGGGGAAAAAGAAATTGCTGCCTTTATCTAAGAACTTAAGAGGTGCTTGAAATGACTCCGGGTTTTTCTCTTAGTCACTCGAATAGCGAGAACCAATTATAACTTGTAAGTAATCCGCTTATCTGAAACTCTGCGAGTCGACGCTCGCCGTTTGGAATATAATTCACTTTATCCATATTCAATATCAGATCGTGCGACGGCGAGCAAATAGAGCGTTTCAAGTGAGAATTATTATTGGATAAAGCTCGCCTCTTTCCTTCTTGTCTATTTTCAGTGTCCGATGGAGTGTAATAATTTACGTGTTGTATTGGATATTGCGCTGTGAAAGTACCCTCTTGTGTCTGTGTGACTTTATGATCGTTTGATTTCTGGGAGTGATAGTCATTAAGTGATATGTGTGTTCTTTCAGAAAATGTCAACTAGTGCGCTTTATCAAACCTTTGTTTTTTTTTGGTAGCCAAAAATAGTCCAAAATATTAATGAATCTACCTTGTTGTTGTGTTAGTAAAGGGGTAAAATCTTTGCTAAATAACCTAAAATCTAATTTTATCAGCATTCCAAAATGTTTCATTGTTGAAATCAGGGTTAAAATAGCACGAAGCAAGTAAAGAGGTAAATAATGAGATTAGCAGGTAACACCAATGTGTTTGTTTGGCCCACGTTGGGCGCCACTTTTACGTGACACGAATTTCAACGTTTGCGAATTCACTCGTACAAAATGGCCCGTGTGGGAAATTTAAATAGGAAACAATTTGGATAGTAAAACAAATAACGATAGTAGTACCATTTTATGATTTATTTCTTGTTCTGTGCATCTTATCGGATTAATTAAGATGGTGCTCGTCGAGCTAATTGCCAGGTGTTGGATTGTGATTTAACGTATTCTACAGACTTTCTACAGATTAGTTTGCCTCATCATATTGAAGAGCGAATAAGCATTCGTCATTTTCTGGAACACATTAAAAATACGTTCAAATTCAATCACATAAAAGTTATTTCATAGAAACTTGGAGTTTTCTTTGACTTACCTTGGAGAATGTTTCAATAGAAACGTCTTCAAAGCCGTGAGCTTGAAGCGGCAAAGGTCGTAACGAGCGTTGCATTATAAGGAGCATGTAAGGACGTATCACGGGGCCTGCATTCCAAAAAGGAATGCTCCAACACGCGTCACACACAGAACTTACCTAAAAGCGTAAATTGAGGGTAGATGTAAATTATTTGTACGGGACATATATCTCATTTTAGTATAATGAAATGAAAATTATTAAAAAATCTGCGTTTTAATTAAATTATATTTTCTTCTAACCTTACCTTAAAGGCAAGAAAGGTGCACAAATAACTTGGTACAAAATGCATCACAATAGTAGCAATGCAGAGCATTAGAAGTATAGCCTGAAACTCGCCTTCGTCGAATTTCTGAAATGATTTATATTAATTTTGTGAGTATTTAAGTTGCACGTTACCAGCTGGAAAGGACCAGCTTTTTGGGGTTTATCCATAAAATGTTTAATATCTTGAAATTAATTTAAATTTTACATTAAATTGGTTGGTTCAAAAGATTTTTTTAACAATATCTAATGAACGAATGATATTTTTGTAAGCAATTGTAGGTATAGTTTTTTTGAGTTCGTTGTTCTAGATCGTGTGTCGTTGGTATTAAGACTACTAAAAACAGAAAACAATTATGTGATAAATACAATTAACGATAATAGTGACAAAACAATTAATTTAACATTAGGTAATCGAATTCTTACGTTAGGTACGGTTTCGTTACATATTTTACCATCAGAAACGTTTTTGCAAGGAACTTCATAGTTAGTTTGACGCAAATTGATATAACAAGTGGGGCACGGGCTCATTTGCCGTCTTCACTCAACCATAACAGCCGAGTGAAATAAACGTGAAAAACTTTGTATAAATGACCAGCGTCGAACAGGTTAATTATGCGAAAAAATATTTATAGCTTTGTGCTATTCTTTTCATTGAATAAGGCCTATAGGATTCATAAAAAGCGCGGATATAAGACCTTCATGAAAATAAACTTGACACGTTTCTGTTCAAACTTTTTTGTAAGATGCTGATGACATTGAGGATACAAATCATCATTTGCCTAGCCTTTTACCCAACTATGTTGGGGTCGGCTTCCAGTCTAATCGGATTCGGCTGAATACCAGTATTTTATATGGAGCGACTGGCTATCTGACCTCCATAACCCAGTTACTGGGTAATACGATACATTGAGGATACACATAGGTATTATTTTTTAAACTAGCAGCACTAACTACCAAGACAAAATAAAAGTTTTGATGAATAAATGATGGTGGATGTTTCTTCCTGTTGTACAGCGTGGCGCTCATTAATTTAACACACGTATAAGGTTTTGCGTTGTAGTTTTATGAATGTATTTTAATTTAACTAAACATTAATATTTATTTATTTATTAACAATTTTATAAATTAATGGTCGATCTTCTAAACTTAGGTCCTCAGATTTTAGTCTATTAGGCTACTACCTATACTACTCTTCGTATGTTTATTGACTTAATTCCAGATCCCCAATTAAATACATAGTTTATGCAATAAGTCGAGTGTAAAAAATCGTTTTTACGTAGCAAAAGTTAACACGTGGTTCGAACTGGGTTGAGTACATAGCACGGCCATACATGAATGACGCGAGTACTGCTCGCACCGCTGGAGCGCGGAAACAATCAAATATTGGCAACACCCTATACCCTGCTGGATTCCAAACAGATTTTTATAAAAAAAAAATCCGTAGTGAACCTCGGTTTTCAGTATAGTGATTGTTTACGTGTTGTGGTTTGGATTTCGAAGAAGTAGCGTTCTATTGTTTGGTTACTAAGTGTGCTGTTATTGGCGCAAATAGAAATGTTGTCACCTCAAAAGTTTATAAATTCACTGGTTCACGGGTTACCATTTTTTTTTCATACAGGTCGTCCTGATTCGTCATCATTTGAAAACAAATGAAAGTATCAAATTAAATAGATAGTAGTAGATAGAGGTATATCTAGAGACCGGTAGGTGGACAGCAAGATCTAAAAGTTTATAATGGCGCCGATTCCCTTGTTCACAAACTTAACTAAATTTAAGTTCAATGCATCTTTTTCTTTCTATTTCATTAAGAAAAGGACAGAAATTAAATGAGGCCATGAGAGCCACAGTGGCCTAACTGATAAAAATTGAACTAATTTTTAGGCCATTGTGGCGCTATGAATTTTACAGTTTAGAGCAGTTTTTCCAAATAAAGTCAGTATTGAAAAAATTACAGTTAGGCCACTGTGGCTCTCATTAGTTTAGTCCTGTCAAATTAGTCAGCGCCTGACGTAAATTTGACGTACCTATTTTTAGTAGCCAATTTTTTTATCACGTCTAAAATTGTCTATGGAGTATCTTAATTTGACAGGACTCAACTAATTTTATCTTCTGTCCTTTTCTTAATGAATTAGAAAGAGAAAGATGCACTGAACTTAAATTTAGTTTAGTTTGTGAACAAGGGAATCGGCGCCAGTATCAATGTAGTTATATCAGTGTAGGTGTGGTGGTGTCAGGCATATTATTATTTTATTTATTATTTATTTAGTGTCAATTTTAAACAGGACAAGATCAGGGAAAAAATACAATACTCACTAAAACATAATAAATCCGTATTAACATTCACACCCACAGACTTCACACGACGGCAGTAGATGCATACGTACAATGGATGAACTTAAAAGCCGCTGTTAATTGAATCGGCTTCAGATTGCAGGACGCTGTCGGCGGCACTGGTAATTGCGTTAGCTACAAACATGTCCAGCCCTCTAACTGTGCTCATTCGATGTGACCATTTTTTACATACGGGCTGGATGGGAATTTTATTGTTAATGGATGCGACGTACGAATGAATTGAATCTAGGAATACAGCTCGTATAACAATGGCATTTGGAGTTTAACTCCCGGCCTCTGAAAGCCTGTCAACATGATCAATTAAATCAGCCGTGATGACCAAAATAACAAGCACTAGTCATGAGATTTGACTATAGACTAAATTGATTAAGCTTTTAGAAATCGGGGTAAGTGTTGTTTGAAAGTTGTTAATCAAGTTTTAGGGCTCTCAGAAAATCTTCTGGGCCTTGATCTCCTATTATGTAAATGTAAGATGTTGTCATCTGAGTGGGTATTGTCTTTGTAATGCAGTGTAAACTTTCTTAGTCGGCGTAGGCATTTTTTATTTATTTATATCATTCCATTATTTTCATACTCGTACTGACCAGCTTTATCTAAATTTCACGGCGCATGAGTGAAGTCATTTAATGCTGAAAACAGCAGTTTCTTGTGGCATACAAGTGTTCATCCGTGCTATCAACTCAGCCTGTTCCTGTGTCGCACAGTGTCCACTGCCGGACATAGGCCTTTCCCATGCTGCGCCACAACACCCTGTCCTCCGCTTTTCGCATCCAGTCGGTCCCAGCCACCTTCTTTAGGTCGTCCGTCCATCTAGCTGGGGGGCGTCCCACACTACGCTTGCCGATACGCGGTCTCCACTCCAGGGGGTCTACTCCGAAGTAGTATCGGCTGAATGTTTGGCCGTTTCTTGCTACAAAGTTACTATTTGGTTCGGTCGGTTCCGATCCTACACTTTTTCGAATATTGACTATGGTCCCGACCTATCTGAGCCGATCCAAACTTTTTTCGCATTTTTCAATAATATTCGGTTCGACCATGTGTCGGTCCGATCTGAACATTCGCACTTTGCACTTCGGAGTAGGCCCCCTGGTCTCGTCTGCTCCACCGTGCTATATTAGGTACTTACTTAACCTGCTCAAAGTTTCATTATTTCTACTTCCCAATTTTAAACGGACACCCATTTAATTTTTGCCGAGTTTAAGCTTTCCAAAATAGAAATCGTATGAAATTCACCAATTGTTTCGTTAATCTCTGTTATGACTGCGATAAATTACAAACTGCGCATAACTGCGTTCACCACAGATAAAGAATTAAAAAAGGGGGAAAAATAAATTGCTGCCTTTATCTAAGAACTTAAGAGGTGCTTGAAATGACTCCGGGTTTTTCTCTTAGTCACTCGAATAGCGAGAACCAATTATAACTTGTAAGTAATCCGCTTATCTGAAACTCTGCGAGTCGACGCTCGCCGTTTGGAATATAATTCACTTTATCCATATTCAATATCAGATCGTGCGACGGCGAGCAAATAGAGCGTTTCAAGTGAGAATTATTATTGGATAAAGCTCGCCTCTTTCCTTCTTGTCTATTTTCAGTGTCCGATGGAGTGTAATAATTTACGTGTTGTATTGGATATTGCGCTGTGAAAGTACCCTCTTGTGTCTGTGTGACTTTATGATCGTTTGATTTCTGGGAGTGATAGTCATTAAGTGATATGTGTGTTCTTTCAGAAAATGTCAACTAGTGCGCTTTATCAAACCTTTGTTTTTTTTTGGTAGCCAAAAATAGTCCAAAATATTAATGAATCTACCTTGTTGTTGTGTTAGTAAAGGGGTAAAATCTTTGCTAAATAACCTAAAATCTAATTTTATCAGCATTCCAAAATGTTTCATTGTTGAAATCAGGGTTAAAATAGCACGAAGCAAGTAAAGAGGTAAATAATGAGATTAGCAGGTAACACCAATGTGTTTGTTTGGCCCACGTTGGGCGCCACTTTTACGTGACACGAATTTCAACGTTTGCGAATTCACTCGTACAAAATGGCCCGTGTGGGAAATTTAAATAGGAAACAATTTGGATAGTAAAACAAATAACGATAGTAGTACCATTTTATGATTTATTTCTTGTTCTGTGCATCTTATCGGATTAATTAAGATGGTGCTCGTCGAGCTAATTGCCAGGTGTTGGATTGTGATTTAACGTATTCTACAGACTTTCTACAGATTAGTTTGCCTCATCATATTGAAGAGCGAATAAGCATTCGTCATTTTCTGGAACACATTAAAAATACGTTCAAATTCAATCACATAAAAGTTATTTCATAGAAACTTGGAGTTTTCTTTGACTTACCTTGGAGAATGTTTCAATAGAAACGTCTTCAAAGCCGTGAGCTTGAAGCGGCAAAGGTCGTAACGAGCGTTGCATTATAAGGAGCATGTAAGGACGTATCACGGGGCCTGCATTCCAAAAAGGAATGCTCCAACACGCGTCACACACAGAACTTACCTAAAAGCGTAAATTGAGGGTAGATGTAAATTATTTGTACGGGACATATATCTCATTTTAGTATAATGAAATGAAAATTATTAAAAAATCTGCGTTTTAATTAAATTATATTTTCTTCTAACCTTACCTTAAAGGCAAGAAAGGTGCACAAATAACTTGGTACAAAATGCATCACAATAGTAGCAATGCAGAGCATTAGAAGTATAGCCTGAAACTCGCCTTCGTCGAATTTCTGAAATGATTTATATTAATTTTGTGAGTATTTAAGTTGCACGTTACTAAAAAATGATACAATAATTATGTACCTCTGCTAAACAGTAGGCAGTCAAGCAAACCACTGGACCACAACATGCTTGTTCGAATAGTAATAATTTCTTGTAGACAATCGCGTAATCTTCCATTAGGCTAAAATATAGTAAAGTTGATAAATATTTAGAAACATGTTTTATTAAGTGAGGTGGTGTGTTGTTAAACATATTAAAAGATCCATAAGCAGGAGTACTTAATTCTTAAAAAAAAAAAACGACAAATTATATTGTTTTTTAGTTAGGTTTATACGTTTACTATCGTCTTTTTTATCAGCTGACTGTAAGATAGAACGATTCTTAAATTAGACCATATTAACAAGAAGACAGACTTTACGTAAGTAACAGCCTACAGCAACAATAACCTTGAAAATTGTATTAGTTAATATTATGAGCCGGTGTTCCACAGGGTATAATATTATAGGTATCAAAACCAGTTAGGTAGTAAACCTAGCTCTGTAGCTAGGTTTACTAAATCTTTGTATTGGCTACATATATTGGCTGTATTGGTATATGTATGTATAACTAGATACAAACAATAACTACCTATTAGTCTTATAGGTAACAAGCCCCAAGTTAACACAATATTCGAATTCCAATAATAACCTCGAGAAAGCAATAATTAATTGGTCCATACCATACCATGAGTGCCCGTAAATGTCCACTGAATATGACCTAATTAGTGGTCGGAGGACCTTAATTGAATTAGTGACCACATTTCTAGGCATAGTAATGTGTCCCAGCATGTTTGTGCCATGAACAAATTCATGCACTAAGGGAATTAAACATGGAAGGACAGACGATGTATGTTCTGCGTACTACATAGTTTGTTCTAGGTAGTCAAGATTCTTGGAATCATACCGCTATGGTGCCATATTGCACTAGTGAGCCTTCTCAACCGAAATGCTGCGAATGATCAAAGGAAGATAATATAGAAAAATATCAAAACGTCGTTTGATGATCCGTTAAAGTGTAAGTTATCACTTTTATTCTATTGTATCACATTCCTTCCTTTTTTCTGTTTCTTTCTGCCTTACTTGTATCATGAAAGTTTTTTACAGCATGTGAGCCACGTTCTTCATTAGGCAACGTTTAACTACATTGTCTGAAGCCTTTCACCGTATTGCGGTAAACGTGGGCAGAAGTGGAAATCTACCTGTACATAGATTGATGGTGAATAACAATTTTTCTCATTCGACTCCAAATCAAATAAGAGAAGTAAAAACTTTCCTCTTCAGTTGTGGCTGGATATATGTCCACTAGAAGATCTTCGATACTCCATATTACAATATCCACTTTTGAAGTTATCTGCCTGATCCAGACTATTTGTGTCTGAATCATAACTGAAACACAGACACACAGGGAAAGTAAAAAATTAACACCGAGTAAAAATTATATAACATGAAATAAAACGCTAACTCACAGATATAATTATAGGCGTAAAGAACGATACACAGGTTAGCATACATAAAAGTCAACTCGTAAACCGGTGATTTTCCAAAATCAACGCTTGGCAACCAAAATGGAAACAAAAGTGGTCTACTTTCTCCAACATTGACATCGGTAGTAGCCAGAAAGTAAACTAGCGACAGAGAAGCGAATACGACCATTCCAAATGCAGTGCAAAACACGAATATGCACGCAAATATACAGATCTTCCAAGTTTTTAGTTGATTCTCAAAGAACGGTGCTCTGAAATTTATAAAAATGGCAAAAATATTAGTACAATATATTTAAAAAAAAAAACAGAGTAATGTTAAAAAGTAATAGTAAAGGTAAAATAAATTGCTTATTATAAAAGGTCATTCAAATGCCTACTAACCGGTATTTTTCACCTGTCGTACAAATAAATTCAAAATCTTCCTTCAAAGCTCGCAAAAAGTTGTGATATTGCGGCCGATTCCTTCTTGTACATGAAAGTATGAGCAGTTCATAGCCCAGCACAATGGTATATGTTCCAGCTTCAGTTATAAAAGGTATGTCGAAAGTCTTCAGACCATGACAGAAGGCGATGAACATGGCTAGAGTAGCCCCTAAGGCAGTTATGAACAGGAAAGCATTTTGATTGAAGTAGCTGGAATTTATCAAACATGAGGTGTAGTCCGCCACAAAAATAATTATAATGGAATATAATTATGTAGATTGTAGACAATTAAATAAATTGCGGTCGATGATATCAGCTTATTGAGAGGCTCAGTCGCAGAATGTACCTTAATGTGGTATACTATATAAAAAAATCTTTCAATAGTGACTTACGATGGTGGATTCTCGTTTCCGAGATCTGCCACTTTAAAAGCAACTAACACTTGATAGAATGTCTGATGAAACTCAAAAGCATCAACATATCCTGTAGAGAAATCAGTGTGGTCTTTGTTGTAAAATGATTTAATTTTTTTTATCATGGTGACTGTTCTTCTTGATAACCTAAACTTCACCGAACAGAGAACACATACAGAAAACACAGAATTGCTATCAAGTCGTTGTGAATTTCACATTCTGTATTAGAGATACAATTTTTATTGCTATTGCATTAGGAAATGGTTCAAGGGTCTGGTAAGGGGAAGCACATCTCGTACGTCTTTAAGCATGTTTGTTCACAACTTCTACTTTTAACTGTAAAATAATAAGGAGTCGCTTTCATCCGATTTACATCGGCTTTCAATTGCCCGAGGTGAGAGATTTTGTATTAAATCATTTCGTATAACCGGAATCTGTAGAATACCGGAATTTTACACGGGAAGGTTGCAATCGGATCACAGTTTTTTTGTTTCAGATCATCATCTGCCTAGGCTTTTCCCAACTATGTTGGGGACAGCTTCCAGTGTAACCGGATGCAGCTGAATACCAGTATTTTACATGGAGCGACTGCCTACCTGACCTCCACAACGTAGTTACTGGGTAATACGATACCCCTTGGCAAGACTGGTTGTCAGAATTTCGGGCTTCTGACTACCCGTAACGACTGTCAAAGATCCGCGAATGACAGCCGGGATCATATCTCGGTATGTAAAGATGGTCACTCATCCACAGACCAACCGCGGCAAGTGTAGCTTAACCTGGAGGCCAATTCTCTTAATTTAAAACGTTCATAATCTAGTCGCAGTCTCATCTCAGGGACAAAAAAATGTCAAAAACTTGTCAAAATGTAAGGAAATTAGAAGTATTTTTTGTCAGATTGAGACTGAGATCAGACTGTGAACGGTCTTAAAATTACGAGAATTGCCCCTCTGATCGATGGACCTGTGCAGCTGTTATTATTTAGCCACGAACCCCTCAGACGGAGTTTTGTTTCAGATGTCAGATGAAAAATCTGAAATCTCAAACAAAAAACTGTTGCAATTTCTTACTAACATAGAATCACCTTTATCATGACACGAAATCAGTACTTCGCAACTTGTATGGTTTCGTAGAATTAATAATTGGTTCCCTCTTATTATGTACCTAACTATGTATTTGATATTTTTCTGGCCAGTAATTTTTATACCCAAATAACCCCGTATACTTGCTGTATTGCGCCTGAGGCAGTGCCATTGGTTAAGTGGTTATGAGTAAAACCTATTTTGTGCTATTATTTGGGCAAACTTGTTACTAACCGTGGCTTTGTCTTCGTCATTGTTGAATCGAACATCACGTGTCAAATAAGTCAATTCCTTGACTTGAGGAAAGCGTTAAATATATACCATTAAGATGACGTATACTGTCGACAAATATAAAAAAACCACTTGCAAAGTGCCTAAAGAAATCTAAATGAATCCTAAACCACAAAAGTTAGTTTCATGAACTTAAAAAAAACTTGAAAGCAGTATTATATTGCATTATATCTTATTACGCACTGGCGTGTTCGAAGTCATGGACAGCAAAAAGTAAAAAAATAATGGTCACGTTTCATAATTTTGGATTAATTTTGAAAACTTTTATTTTCATGTTGATGATTAAATTATCGTTGTTACCTTTGCGTATCAATTTTTTAACTGTGCTTACGGCAGACGTTAGATTGTAAATAAAGGTATTATCATGCCTCTCACACCCGAGGAATGTACCAGGATCATCACTATGGTGCAATTGGGGAGATCCCAGATACAAACGGCCAGAACAATGGCTATGAGGATATTCTACTGTCCAACAAGTACCTCGGAGGTTTAGCGAGACTGGACTTAACCTAAAAAGACCCAGCAATAGCAAACCAAGGTGCACACCGACCCGAGAAGATCGATTTAATGTGTCAAGGAGGTTAAGAAGTCGACATCAGACAGGAGTTGCAATCCAGCAACAACTTTCCGAGACCCGAAGGGTGGGTGGGTGAGTCAGTCTTGCAGAAGCCAATTTAAACCCTTACTGGCCAGCAAATAGCCCAAAACTCGAACGGCATCATAAAGTTGCAAAATGCCCGTGAGCACATCAAATGGGGTGAGGAAGAATCGGGCAGAGTAATGTGTGGTTCAATTCAATTCATTTATTCAGGAACAATTCACATTGTGTTTGAAATCCTTAAAATTATAAGACTAACACATTCATACAATAAATAAATAAAAAGAAAATACATTAACAATAAAATTCAATAACATTACAAGCTACTACATACTAATATTATGTTCTGTGATGAATAGAAATTCGTGATGTTTGATCACGATGGGAGACGTCGAGTGTACAGATGGCCAGAAGAACGTTTCACACATACCCTTATGTCACCCCAAACCCTTATGGGGGGAATTTTTCTTCGAAACATGCTTGTGTGCATGCGACCCACCGATGATGTGCGAGATCGTCGCACTGCGTATATGCCGATACAAAATGGCAAACTTACTGCTGTAAGCTACGAAAACTAGATTCTCAATGAACATCCGTATTTGGTTAATATGGGCAACAATGCATTGTTTATGCACGATAATGTCTAGCCCCACACAGCTCATGTGGTAAACGAGTACCTTCAAGACGTGGAAATCCATTAAATGAAGTGGCCGGCGAGAAGCCCTGACCTAAACCCTACTAAACTGGGACAAGCTTGACAGACGCGTTAGAAGCCGAAATCCACCACCAGTCACACTTCATGTCTTGAAAAATGCATTCATTGAAGAATGGAAGCATATTCCTCAGCATAAGCTGAAGAATCTGGTACTCAGCATGCTAAATCGTGCAGAAACCGAAAATTAATTGTTTTTGGTAACAAGTTAGAAAATTTCAAAAAAATCGAAGAACCGACAAAGCTCGGTAACCATCCAGTTTTGAACCCTAGTTAACTGGTCTAAACTTATTGCTAATGACCTCTAGTATAACGCCTTTCAAGAAATACGTCGAGTTTCCCTGTCACCCTGTATAAGCTATTAATTGACACTACTTTCATCTTTTTACACCCAGGCCCACGATAGTATGTGTAATCGTTTCAGTCTCCTTTAGTTTCAATTTCGTAAACCCACTTTAAGAGTTTGTGTGTGTGTGTTGTGTTATTGTTTTTTGTCCAAATTGCCCTATTTTGTTCTTTCTTTTAATTTGGTGTTTTTTAATGCGTTATTAAATACATTTAAATGTTGCTTTTCACTTCAAGAAGCTATCTTTTGCGGTTTCGAATATGTTTAATGATAAGTTAGTGGCTTTTTTATATAAATTGCTCGTTTTGCATTTTCTATGTTTCAGCAACATTAAACGGTGGAATTAAGGACGTGAATACTATATTACCTATATAGCAACAACATGTATAAACAAAAAACCACCCTCCCTAAATATTGCTATGTAATAATTTAAGCAGTCCATGTTTATCGCATATTATTTAAAATGCAGAAAACATAAAAGTTGTTTACAACATGTGAGTCCTGTTTTTCATTAACAGTTAATATAATGAAATGGAGCTCTTCACTGTGTTTCATATTATGCACGGGATTTTTGATAAACAAGTCCAGTGAACATTTTGTTATCCGAACAGAAATCCACAGGACCCTGTTTATAGCTACAATTATAGCATCTCAATAGGTTTGCCATATACCAAATCGAAGCGCTGGAAATTATCTAATTCATCTTTTGTTAGACAAATAATGTTTTAGAATTAATAATTATCTTAAAAAACATAACTCGTTTTTCATCTCAAGATCCTTTTCATTATTTTAAAAATCACTTAATTGTATTTAGTCTAAGCCTTCTTCATGCTGATTCAAGAAACTAGACAAATTTCGTCTCCTGTCATGCAGGATGTCCTAGGTCGACACTTTATAAATGTAACGTGTACTGAAGTTTTGAAAATAAATTACTACAACTTTTATATCCTCGGAGAGAGAGTGAGAGAGATAAGGACCACATCCAGTATATTAATTGATGAATCAGATTAGCAGTTCACGTATCTTCCCAACACCAAAGCAAGCTACTCTATCTACAGTTCTTCAAATCTTAGGACCCAAGGGAGTGATAAAAGCTCAAGTATTTAACAGGAACGCGCATTACATAAATTTGAAAAGTACCAGGGGCAAATTAGTATTACATCCATTCCGGGGCAGTGATCCAACTGCTCTGTACAACTAGTTGGACCATGGTTCTTTACTAGAGGCAATTGTCCAATTTTAAAAATAGTTGCTGATTGCTTTTTGTCACTTAGAAAAGCAAAAACCAAAGGTGCAACATTAGTAGACTCATTGGTGCTTCCCGTATCGCATAACATCTATATGTATATATAAAATTCAATGTCCTGACTGACTGACTGACTGATATATCAACGCACAGCCTAAACCGGTGGTCCTAGAGACATGAAATTTTTAGGGTGTGTTCTGCGTGAAGAGTAGGCATCCACTAAGAAAGGATTTTTCGAAATTCCACCCCTAAGAGGGTGAAATGGGGGATTTCGTTTGCATGAAAAATCTTATTCCTTGAGTTAATAAACTTGAAACTTGGCAAGAATACTTATCTAAATAAATTATGAAGATTGCCAGTTTTTTTTTCCTAAACTACCCCCTAACAAGGGATTGGAGGGTTTCAAAGTTTGCATGGCAGAATTTTAGCGCGCGCTCCGATTTATTCGAAACTCAGTATTAATACCTAAGATTGAAAGTAATATAATAATTATAAGTGCTTGACACCAATGATCGCATGGAAGTATGGCAGAGTAAGGAGCTTCACGGACGCTTTTACCGGGCCCTACATGGGCCCGATGTAGATTTACTATCGTCCGTCGCCTGGCTGCGTTTCGGTGACCTCTTTGGAGAAACCGAAGGTTTTGTCTGTGCAATTATGGACGAAGTTATGATGACGAAAAATTACCGGAGATTTATTGTGAAAGACGGCACGGTTGACATCTGTCGGGCATGCCACCGGCCGGGAGAATCAATCAGGCATATTATCTCCGGGTGTTCTCGTCTAGCTAACGGAGAGTACTTGCATAGACACAACCTTGTAGCCAGGATAATCCATCAGCAACTTGCTCTGAAATACAGCCTTGTGGAATCTGAGGTGCCGTACTACAGGTATGTGCCCGACCCAGTTCTCGAAAATGGAAATATCACATTGTACTGGGATCGACCCATCATCACTGATAGGACTATTGTTGCCAATAAGCCTGATATAGTGGTGGTGGATCGATCAGAGCGGCGCGCAATGATTGTTGACATAACCGTCCCGCATGACGAGAACCTCGTGAAAGCCGAGAAAGATAAACAAATCAAGTATCTTGACTTGTCTCGCGAGGTTGTCGACATGTGGGATGTGGACTCAGCGATCATTGTGACGATAGTCGTGACAGCCACTGGCTTAATAGCCAAGAGCCTCGACCAACACCTGAGGAGGCTCTCGTTGGGCAGCTGGATCAAGGGCTTGATTCAGAAAGCGGTACTTCTAGACACAGCTCGCATTGTCAGGAGGTTCCTCTCTCTGGAGCCCTGACCGCGTAGCTTGGACCCTGTTCCTGATACCGGTGGGCTACTATTTTTTATATTTTTTAATGTTTTTTTATCATTTTGTTTATAAAAATATTGAAAAAAATAATTTATAAGTGATTAGATGAAATAAAGGAGATAATAATAATAATAATATTTATTTATTTGCATAAACATGTGTATACATACACAAATTATTATTCATGTATGTAGGATGACAATAATAAATTAGAACTACATGTTTGCCATTTGATATGGCGCGTGGCGTGCAAATATTAAGAGTAATAATAAAAATGTACATACTTATTAAAATAATGTACATTAACATTTTTCAATCACATTCATGAATAGAAAGAATAACATGTATCAGGGTTTTTCGAAAATCTACCCCTAACGGAGTGAAAAGGGGTAATCAATTTTACAGTGGAGGATTTTACTGCGTGGCTTGATTTACTTGAAAATTGGTATAAATAACAAATAATGGTAAGGTCACAAAAGACTTTACAAACATTATCACATTTGGAGGTGAAAAGGGGGGATACAGTTAATATGAAAAATCTCATTTCATTGATCTAAAAACTTGAAACTTGGCCCAATCTAAATTAATCATAAATTTTCAAAAACTACTCTTTGTAGGGGTAGTAAATAATAAAGTGTATACTTATAAGTTTTTTTAAACTACCCCTCAAGAATGGTTTAAGGGTTGTCAAAGATTCTATGGAAATATTAAACTTAAAACAAAGATAAAGATTCATGTGTTTCAGGGTTTTGCAAAAATTAACCCTTGGCGGGGTGGTAAGGGTTCGGGCCAGATGATGAACGACATATGATACTACTAGTATCATATGTTGTATTTTTACATTTAGATAAAGTATCGTTATACAGTTTTGGAATAAGTTCATCGGAAACCTTTACTTGTTTTTTCATGTTGTCTATTGATAGCGATATTTCATTTTGTACTTCATTTGGAATACAATTACCACAATGTGGCGTCGTATTTACAATTACTTCCTCCTTTACCTAAAATTAAAGAAAATCATCCATTACTTATTAATAACCGTGTTTCCGTAATAACTGTAGGATTGGACTATAAATAGAAATTAATAATAATATAATAATAATATCCCTAGACATTTCTCACAGCGCCATCTAGTCCCAAGCTAAGCAACCTAATGCTTGTGTTATGGTAACAAGATGGCTGATAAACTACTTATATACATTTTTTTTTGTAAATACATACATATTATAGACTAGCTGCTGCCCGCGACGTCGTCTGCGTGAAGGCTCTACAGCACCAAAAATACCTAAGATGCCAGTGTCGCTATAGCATTATAAGTAAACAACTTTTAAAATTGCATTAAAATATAAGTTTTTTTGCGAAGCAAGTGAAGCGAAGCAAGTGAAGAGAGTTATATGGGAATCCTGCTGAGTTCAGTCATAAGATGTGACTGAAGGAAATAGAGAAAATAATGCAAGAATACATTCCAGGACACAAAAGAGTAAAAATACGTACAAAGGTATCATACCTTACAACACTTCCCTATGAACTACGTTGGTAGTTATGCTGCCAGGAGCCAAAATGTAAAGAGAGTCACGATTGGTGACGCGAGAGCAAGCGACGTACAATTGCCCGTGTGAGAAGCAACTCGTCCTGAGGTCGACACCCGCTGCCCTCAGTGTCTGCCCCTGCGACTTATTGATGGTCATCGCGAAGCAAACATTCACGGGGAACTGTACGCGCTTGAACTGGAACGGGTAGTTATGAGGTATGAAAGGAATGCGTGGTATAAATACTGCCTCGCCGACGCCACAACCCGTAAGAATTTCCGCCTCAATGGTGTGTCTGTGGAGCGAGATGACTTTAAGGCGGGTCCCGTTACACAAATTCGGAGGAGCTAGGTACAGAAGAAGCATAATCGGGACACCGACCTTCAGCTTGTACATAATTATAGATAGAAAAGCACCCAGACTCGGAACAAATACATGTAGGCCTTACAAATATTTGTTCTGTGCGGGAATCGAACCCGCAACACGCAGCGCAGTAGTCCGATCGCTCAGCAACTGCGCTAACAGTGTTGTCATAAAAAAAAAAAACCCACGCTGGGCGCCACTTTTACGTGACACCATTTCTTATAGTTGTGAGTTCAAGTTTGACAATAAGAGAGACGGACTATCAGTCTCGGCCTCCCTAGGCCGGTTAGTAGTAACCGCCTTCCTGTCCCTTTGGGGCTTTCCGTAAGGAGTTTCTCAGTAGCAGCCAGGAATTCGGAAGTTATCTCTCCTCTCAGATCTCGCTTCGGATATGTCTATATTATATTAGGCGCTTTCGATTTTTTTTTTACATTTCTTAATGGTTTTATAACTACATATTTCTTATTTCAAAGACAGGGTAATTGCTTTGCCTTGCACCCCCCTCCCGGTGCCTATGCATGCATTTTGTGATTCTTGTTTTCTACAAGGCTTATGATAGATTTGTCAAAACATGTATCATGCATGTATTGACGTTTTTTCAGACACAATTATATTTTTAACTATTTGATCAGTTTAAATTTTTTTGACAATTTTTGTATACATTTAGTATTTAAAACTTGTTTTAGGCGTAAACTATATGCTGGAGGAGTGCTCAGCTTGAGCCCAACAACGTGTGCTCTCGTCGTGATACTTCGTGGGGGCGAATTCTCGCTTCCGATATCTATTCCCAGCCGCAGGAGCAGGTTGGCTGCCTGTAATATTCGACCTTAGGGAAAGTCCGTAACTAATAATAAGACAAATACCAATTACAGAATAATTTATTTTTGTCTAATAAATATATTTTGATGCTTTGTGATTCCTATAAATTTATTTTAAAAAAGAGTGCACAGTGCTGTGTAGAACTGTATTTTAACATATAAATATTCTTTTCAACAATTCAGAGTTTTGTTTGCCGCAGCATATTGAAGAGCGAATAAGCAGATGTCATTTTCTGAAAAAAAAACGATATTGTTTTTTTAAGTACCTATTGGTATTTTGGAGACCTGTTTGTTTACTTTAACTTACTTGGGAGAATGTCTCAAGAGAAATATCTTTAAAACCAGGAGCCTGAAGTGGCAAAGGTCGTAACGACCGTTGCATTATAAGGACCATGTAAGGACGCATCACGGGGCCTGCATTCCAGAAAGGAATACGCCAACACGCATCACAAACAGATTTCACCTGAAAATGAATATTGAGGGTAGCTGTAAATCAAGAGATAGTCAGAACTGCTTTTTGTGTTTAGTTATCTTTGAGTGAATCAATATTAGTTTCTAATACGTACCTTAATGGTAAGACAGGTGCACATAAAACTTGGTACGAAATGCAACACAATGGTAGCAACACAGAGTAGTAGAAGTATAGGTTGAAATTCGCCTTGGTCCAATTTCTAAAGAAAATTTATTATTTCTATGAAACTCTGTTTGCTTATTGAAAATAATGATAATTCATGGTAGAAAATAAGTACCTCTGCAACACAGTAAGCAGTCAAACACACCACAGGTCCACAAATTGTTTGTTCGAACAACAATAATTTCTTGTAGACAATCGCATAATCTTCCATTAGGCTAAACAAATAACGAAAATAAACAAATATTATACAAATCAATTTTTTTTTAACTGTCAGTGTCCTATGGGTTAAAGTATTGAAATAAGGTGATTTTGTAGAATTTTCTTGTATTGAAAGTTTATTCAAGTTGATTTTAGTTAAATTTAGCTTATTTATATTTATCTGTCCATATCTATCCATTTAATTTATTTTCTTTACATCTCATAAATCACCATGTGTCGCAACTTACCTCCACTTCTGTGACAACCCACCTCGGTACTAGGAGAGTTTTAATATGTTGTCTCTTTCCAGTTTATATTGTTTTTTAACTGATCTAAACAATAAGTTGAACTGTTTTTTTAATGAAAATCCTATAGAGGACAGAACTAGCTATATGTATTGAAAATTGTTACAACCCTCCTCGGTGTCCCCTACCTGTACATAGATTGATGGTGAATCACGATGTCTCTCATTCGAGTCTCAATCAAATTAGAGTAATATTCTCTTTCCTCTTTATTAGTGGTTGGGTGTACGTCCACCAGAAGATCTTGGAGACTCCATGTTATAATATCAACTTTCGAGGTTATTTGCCTGATCCATACAACTTGTGTTTGAATCATAACTGAAATATAACAGTAGTAAATATGAGAAGAATATCTTAATAAAAAATATAAATTTTTTACAACCCAATCTTATAATAGAACCTATTGTTAATAAAACAAAACTCACAGATGTAATTATAGCCGTACAGCAGGACACTAATATTAGCAAACATGAAAGCCACCTCATAAACCGGTGATTTGCTAAAATCGACGTTGGGCATCCAATAAGGAAACAAAAGAGGTCTGCTCCCCCCTGAATCAGCATCATTAGTAGCCAGAAAGTAAAAGAGCAATAGAAAAGTAAATATGTTCATCCCGATTGGGACAGCAGCAATGAATATACACGTGAATATACAGATCTTCCAAGTTATCAGGTGATTCTCAAAATACCGTGCTCTGAAACAAGGACGAACAAAATCGATTACCTACCTACAAATAATTAAAACATTTAAAACAAGAAATATCTGCTGTAAATACAGCAACTGGAGAATTTCGTAATCTGCATAGATGTAACGAAAACCATTTTTAAACTGTAGCGAAACTCAAGAATGTTTAGACATTCTTGAGTTTTTTTATACTAACCGGTATTTTTCTCCCACCGTACAAATATAATGAAAATCTTCTTTCAATGCTCGCAACAAGTTGTGATACTGTGGTATATTCCTTCTTGTACAGGAGAGTATTAGCAACATATAGCTTAGTACAATAGTATAAGTTCCAGCCTCCGTCATATGTGGTATGTCTAAGGTCTCCAGACCATGACAGAAGGACGTAAATGAAAGTAATGTAGCTATGAGCCCAATAACGAAGAGGGTAGCATTTTGATTAAAGTACCTAGAATTCAATATATTGTTATCATTTGACCAGTCACTTTGATGCAATAGTAGTTAGCACCTGTTATGATGGTCTACAATAATTAGGTCAGGAATGAGGGATGCCTCGTGCGGAATGGTTTTAAAATGTGTGAATGGTTTTAAATGTATAAGCAGACCAATCAAACAATGGATAGATTGCGCAAATAATAGTGATAATATAGCGAAAAGGTTCATCCCCTTTTTTAAGATTCGGACTAATTAAGATGTATGAAGATGTTGGTATAACTGCGCCATCCCCAAAAAAGGAAATGTGTTACTCTTAAACTTACGATGGTGGATTCTCGTTTTCGAGATCTGCAACTTTAAAAGCGACTAACGCTTGATAGAATGTCTTATGAAACTCAAAAGGATCGACATATCCTGTAGAGAAATCAGAGTGGTCTTTGTTGTAAAATGATTTAATTTTTTTTATCATGGTGACCGTTCGTCTTCAGTAGCTTGACCGAATACAGTGAATTGCTATCAAATTATTGTAAATTTCACATTCTGTATTAGAGATACAATTTTTATTGCTATTGCATTAGGAAAGGCTTTCAAGGGAATATACATAATATATATGGAAAGCACATCTTAGTATGAAACATATATATCTTACATCTTTAAACCGGTTGGCACTCTACTACCTATTGCGTCTATCTATAAAATAATGATGAACCACTTTCTTTCGATTTTTATCTGTTCACAATAGTTCTAGGTGAATGATTTTGCATAATCTAATAATTTTGAATAATCTAAATCTGTAGAGTACCGGAATTTTACACGGGAAGGTTGCAATCGGTCATAGTTTTTTTCAGATATCAAATATTTCAATTTCTAACTAACATAGAATTCCCTTATCATGACACGTATTCAATACTTCTCAAGTATGGTTTCGTAGAATTAATTGTCTTCCCTCTTATTATGTATCTACCTACCTATCAAATATATTTCTGGCCAGTAATTTTTTGGCCCAAATAACCCCGTATGTTGCGTATTATACCGTATATGCCTTATGCGATGTATTGCGCCTTAGATAATGCCATTGGTTAGGTGGTTATCAATAAAACCTATTTTGTGCTATTATTTGGAAAAACTAGTTAGGTAAGTATGGACCATGGCTTTTTTTCGCCCTTTTTTTAATCGAAAATCACGTCGTATGTCATGTCTACATATGACATGATGTTCAAGTCAAAGAATTGACTTAATTTGACACACGACTCTTCGTGTGTCAAATTAAGTCAATTCTTTGACTTGAGGAAGGCGTTAGATACAATTAATGTTGCTGAAAAATAGTGGCGGAGTGAGGACGTGAATAATATTAAAGCAATGAAATGTAAACACAAAATACTCTGCTTCCAAAACGTTCCTATGTAATCATTTCAGTGGTCCATGTTTATCGCATTATTTAAAATGCAGAAAACATAAAAGTTGTTTACAACATGTGAGTCCTGTTTTTCATTAACACGTTAATAATTATAATGAAGCGGGGTTCTTCACTGTGTTTCATATTATGCCCGGGAATTTTGATAAACAAGTCCAGTGAAATTGTATTACCAGATCAGATTCATACAGGATTCTATTCATTGCAACAATTATTAGCATCTCAATAGTTTTGCCTTATGAGGAGAACAGTTTACATTATTGAAAGCACTAGAAATGATCTTATTCGTCTTTTACGTCCACGGAGAGAGAGAGAGAGAGAGAAGAACCACATCTAGTATATTAATTAATGAATCGGATTAGCAGTTTACGTATCTTCCCAACAGCAAAGCTTGCTCTAACTAAAGTTCTCCAAATCTTAGAACCCAAGGGAGTGATAAAAGCTCAAGCATTTAACAAGAACTCGCATAACATATTTGCAAAGTGTCAGGGGCAAATTACTATTAAATCCAATATTTTGGATGTAAAATAGGAAGCTGTTGTTAAAATTTATATTTGCAATCGTTATATTTTGAATTATTTTGTTGTTTAAAGTGTTCCTAGTAATACTTTTAATCTTCAATATCATACCCACTTACCTATTACCTCGTATCTGTATGTTTTATCAGTTTCTGTTCTTTCAGTTTTTTATCAGTTTCTGGGTAAAACATAATTTTAAAATAGCACGAAGCTACTGCCAAGCTATATTCAAATGAACGATAATTGAATCTAACGATCATTTTGTATTATTTCAGAGCGATGTCGAATTGTTAGTTGAATGGTGTAACGATAATGAAACGACTTTAAACGTTAGACAATGCTACCACGTGAAATACACCTCGAAAAAGTAATTAACGGTAGTGTATACACTTGCCGCTAGTTTATTTTTGTCCCCTACAGTACTGCCGGTCGATTCTGTAAAAATCTCACCGTGAAAACTCAAGAGCCTGATGTGAGTTGTCAGTAGTGTCAATCCCTAGCATTATTTGGAATGACAGCTCACTCCACGCTCACTTCACCTAAGTTTTCACGGTGAGATGGTTATAGAATCGCACTGCTGCTGTTCTCGAGGTAGATCAAGTAAGGGATTTAGTAGTTGTTTTCGATAACGCACTGGCAGTCGTATTTCGTGTTGAAAATGCCATTTAAAAGGCATCTCCAATTACACTGTTGCCTACGACTAGAGCGAATACAAAAGAGATTTCTTTGGAATCTAGCATAAGCCTGCGAAATTGCCTAAAGGAAATGGTCATACAAAACCAGACTATCTAATTTTAAGATGGTGTCGTTAGAGAAACATAGCAGAATCACTGGTTTCATTTTCGATGCAAAATTGATTGGCCTCTACATGGGATTGACTTCTACATGAAGGATAGCTGTCAAACCAAAATAAACCTAAATCTATGATAAGAACAACTACAAATTATGTTGAGAAGAAAACTTATTTTTATCGGTTTCTTGGTGAATACGCATGCTATTTTGTAAATAGCATGAAGCAACTGGTAAGCTAAATAATTATGATACAAAGGTAACACCAGTGTTTGCCAGTCCCACGCTGGGCGCCACTATTACATCACACCAATTTCAAGGGTTGCTTTTTCACTCGCAAATTGGTCTAATCTGGTAGTTGTAATAGGAAACAGGTAGGATAGGTAGTAACAATACATAATAATCATATAATAATTTATTTATCTGTACTATTTCGTCATCATCATCCAGCCAAAAAACGTCCTCTGCACTGTTGGATATAGGCACCCCAAGCACTGCCACTTCGACCGGTTCTGTGCTTTTCGCATCCAGCGGATTCCTATGGCCTTTCCCAGGTCATCGGTCCACCTTGTGGGAGGCTTTCCAACGCTACGTCTTCAGGCACGCGGTCGCAGCTTCAGAACCTTCGCTTCAAATCAGAAATTAAGAGATCTGTAGGAGAACCAAGGTAACCGACATAGCCCAAAGAATTGCCAAACTTAAGTGGGAGTTGACAGGGCATATTGCTCGAAGAACAGATGGCCGATAGGGCTGTACCATAATTATGAATACAATTTATTTTTTATCAGTGTCATGGTAAAAACGTAATTTGAAAATGACATAAAGCTGACAAGCTTAATAATTATGATTACGATCATCAGTGTTGTGTCGTGTGAGTGATCTCTCACTTCCGACCGTTCAGTCCATCATCGAAAGCGAGAATGCGTGGGATGCCGTCGTCTCTTTTTGCAAGGAGGTGATACATGCAACGTAGGTTGCGCTTGACCATACTTTTCCATATCCATAAGGAATTCCCCAAACAAAAAAAATGTAACACCGGTGTGTTTGTTTGGTTCCATGGCCCCATCAACTCAGACGTAGAAATAGCTCAGGATTTTCTAAACTTTTTTGCTAATAATATAAACCTATATACCTACTATAAACTAATGAAGCTTTAAATGCCTCACCCGCGCTTTCATATGCCTTACTTAGAAAGAATGTAAAGGACATGCCTTTACATTCATACTTTCTTTGGAGCTTAGATTTTAACATGCAAACCTCCAGGCTGTTATAAAAGCTTTTAAGAAGAAGATCTCTGGGGAATGTCTGTAAATCTATCATCGACACCATTGCGCCCTATTTAACTTTCATAATTAACACCAGTGTAGGCCAAGGAGTCTTTCCGAATCACACACATAGTAAAGTAATTGCTTTGATCAAATCCGGTGATAGTAAAGAACCCAGCAATACATGAAATGTATGCCAAAAGATGATTCTAACTCTAAACTTTCTGAGATATGATAGTTCTGCCTTTTAATGACTATTCGATTATGAAAGGTATGCCAAAAGACGATTCTGACCGTGAACTTACTGCGATATGATGGTTCTACTTTTTAATTATTATGGATATGAAATTTATGCCTAAAGTGATTCTGCCTTACAAAATTATGAATTTGAATGTGTGTTAGATGAGTGTCTGCCAAACGATTTTCTGCGAAATGAAGTTTATGCTATCCGCTGTTAAGCAAAACAATATTATGACATAAAAAGTTCTGCTATAAAGGGTAGACCCTAAACTTCGCTGTTCTTCATGTTGTTGAAGTTCGAGGAAGTTATCTCGGCGTACTGTTGAAGAAGGTTATGATACGGGTCGGTGAGGTTGATAGTAAGTACGGTGGGGGTAGCGGCACTGTTTGCAATGCAACTGTCGATTGCCAGTCCTGTTTTCTTATCTACGAGTTTCCTGGCACGTAGATCGACGAGAAAGTTGTGATGACGCAAAAACAAGCCATGCTGCCATGACAAGGGGTGGCGTAGGCCAAGGTTGAGTTCCAGCTTCTTCCCACCATATGTGTGTATTGGGACATACAACACTTCTTCCATCCGCTTCATTCCTTTCCAATCGTGTTGGCAATTACCGACACGTTGGCCCCGGTGTCCACAAGGAATCTCAAGTGATGTTGGTAATCGCAAACGTGTAGACTTTATGGTGATATTTCATTAACCTCGGGTCCCGTCGTAGCCAAGGTCGCGACTAGTTTTCCTGACGCTTAAACTTGCACGGAGATCTGCAGTTGCGTGCTTCTTTACCGTAACGGGTGTGGTAAAAACAAATATCGCCTGACGTCTGCTGGTAAGAATTCGTTCGGCCTTGGGATTGTGAACGTGATCTTGAGCGGAATGATGATCTTCTTTGTTGACCTATCCATTTTCATTGCCGCAATTTCCCGCGTGAGCTGCATAATGGCTTCTCGATGGTCCGGCTCTGGCTGCGACTGAATGCTTCCGTGTCGTGACGTAGACGTTGACGGCTGTTTGTACGCACAAACCGAGTGGACTTCTCGGGTTTGCTCGTGGATCTTGTCGGCCATGGCAGTAAACACGTCGAGTGTGGCGTTTTCGTTGATCGATAGTACAGCACGCGTGAAGGCTGGCAGGTGTCTCATCCACAGTATCTGCAGGGTGGTATCGGGCATCTTGTCACGTGCTCATTTCTCTCATGCTACGCAATATCTGGGACGGCTTCAGGTCTCCCAACTCAATCTCGGTGAGCAGCTTTTCCAGTTGCTTGGTCTCCGACTCTTCATAAACAGACAACAGTTCTTAGCCTCCTCGTAGCGCCCAGCGCGTGTCTTGTTCATAATGATGTCACTTATTTGTTCGACGACCGTCTTTGTGCGGTTCGTTTGTGCGAAATAAAATATTTTTCTTTCTTCTCGAGGTGAGCTACTAGGAGGCTGAACTTCGCTTCGTCGCCGGGCTTCTGCGGGTTTGTTTACCTCCGTTTGAAATTGTGCAAACGAGAGAAGTGGTTTGTCGCGCCATAAAGTTGGTATGCGTGACTTTAAGGAGACGATTGTTACTTCGTCCCTGGTTGCCATTTTCAGTGTTTGTCGGGGTCACCACTTTACCAGTTGTCAGGAGATAATAAAAGAAATATTCGGATTGTGATCTTATATTTTAGGAGCAGGTATTTATATACAATTTAGAATTATACATAGGTATAGGACAACATAACTACGATAATATATATTGACCAATCACAGATGAGCGGCCGTTATTGCTCGAACTATAAATACCACGCGTCGCGCCATCGTGCGTCGTTAATGCTAGCGGCTACAGGCTCTTGATTTACATACTAAGATCATACCTGAACGACAAGGCTAAAGTTCAAGTAAACGGCGTAAACTCATAAGGGTCTGAAATGACAATGGGCGTTCCTCAAGGTTCTATATTGGGTCCATTCAGCTTTTTAGTCTTCATTAATTATTTACTGGACGCTTCTTCTTGATACCATATTCAAGATTTACGAGTTCTCTCGCAAAAAAATGGTCCCTTCAGTAATATAAGGAAGTTGTATAATAAGAGAAACACCGATTAAGAGTCATTTATTTTTGTGAAATACATAGATAGGTACTTATTTTGTTGCTTTGTGCTTCCTAATAATTTTACTTAAACAGTGCACAATGCTACGTGTAGAATTATATTTTAACATTTAAGTATTCTTTTCAGCTTTTTAAAGATTTGACTGTCGCAGCATATTGAAGAACGAATAGGCAGATGTCATTTTCTGAAAAAAAAAACAATATTTATTTATTGAAGTACCTATTGGTATTTTGGAAACCTGTTTGTTTTCTTTAACTTACTTGGGAGAATGTCTCAAGAGAAATATCTTTAAAACCAGGAGCCTGAAGTGGCAAAGGTCGTAACGAGCGTTGCATCATAAGGACCATGTAAGGACGTATCACGGGGCCTGCATTCCAAAAAGGAGTGTCCCAACACGCATCACAAACAGATTTTACCTGAAAATGTAAATTGCAGGTAGTTGTAAACCAAGGGATATTTAGAACAGCTTTTTGTGTTTCTCTTTTTATGTTTGTTTCTTCTGTTTATATTTGAGTGAATCAATATTAATTTCTAATACGTACCTTAATGGTAAGGTAGGTGCACAAAAAACTTGGTACGAAATGCAGTATAATGGTAGCAACACAAAGTATTAGGAGTATAGCTTGAAACTCGCCTTGGTCCAATTTCTAAAAAAAATTAATGATTTCCATGAACATCCTGTATGCTCATTAAAAATAACGATAGTTAATTCACGGTAGAATATTAATTACCTCTGCAATACAGTAAGCAGTCAAACACACCACAGGTCCACAAATTGTTTGTTCGAACAACAACAATTTCTTGTAGACGGTCGCATAATCTTCCAATAGGCTAAAATAACGAAAGTAGCTAAGTAGTATAAATATTATACAAATCCAATAACTTTTATTTTGATTTAGGCTTTCTATGCCTTTGTACCTGAACATAGATTGATGGTGAACCACAATGTCTCTCATTCGAGTCTTAATCAAATTAGAGAAATATTCACTTTCCTCTTTATTGGTGGTTGGATGTACATCCACCAGAAGACCTTGAAGACTCCATATTATAATATCGACTTTCGAGGTTATCTGCCTGATCCATACTATTTGTGTTTGAAACATAACTGAAATATTACAGTAATATATGTGATATATGGGAAAATGAAACATTTACAGAAATGAAAAATTGCGTTTACATCCAATCTCCTAATTGAACCTATTGTTAAATAAAAGAACAAAACTCACAGGTATAATTGTAGGCGTAAAGCAGTACAGTAATATTAGCAAACATGAAAGCTATCTCATAGACTGGTGATCTGCTAAAATTAACGTTAGGAATCCAATATGGAAACAAAAGAGGTCTGCTTCCTCCTGAATCAGCATCATTAGTAGCCAGAAAGTAAAAGAGCGAAATATAAGCGAATACGTTCATTCCAATTGGAACACCACCATTGAATATGCACGTGAATATACAGATCTTCCATGTTTTCAGTTGTTCCTCAAAATACCGTGCTCTGTAACAAACACAAAAAAATAAATTAATTACCTACAAACAATTGCAATATTTAAAAAAAAATGTCTGATGTAAATGCACCAACTGGAGAGTATATCTGAATAGATATCACGAAAACAAAGCGAAACTAAAGAATATCTAAATACTAACCGGTATTTTTCTCCCACAGTACAAATATAATGAAAATCTTCTTTCAATACTCGCAACAAGTTTTGATACTGCGGTATATTTCTTCTTGTACACGAGAGTATTAGCAACTTATAGCTTAGCACAATAGTATATGTTCCTGCCTCCGTCATATGTGGTATGTCTAAGGTCTCCAAACCATGACAGAAGGATATTAATGTGAGTAATGTAGCTATGAGCCCAATAATGAAAAGGATAACATTTTGATTGAAGTACCTGGAAAGCATCAAAATATTGTCATTTGACCAGTCATTTTCAGATCAGCATCACAGCTACAGATGCCCTTTAGCAATAGTAATTAGCATCTACATAATGATATTAAAGTATGATGTCTACAAATTATTCGAACAGGAATGAGGGATGGGTCCTTTCCTTGTGTAAAATTTTGAACTGTTTTTGAGTGTCTTTAAAGTAGAAGAGAACCTAACAGACAATGGAAAGATGACATAAAAGATAGATTTCTATGGCAAAAAAGGGGGTGAATGCCAAGATGACGCCTGATAAAGAAGGTCCCCAAAAAAGGAAATCTTGTTACTCTAAACTTACGATGGTGGATCGTCGTTTCGAAGATCTGCAACTTTAAAAGCCACTAACATTTTGTAGAATGTCTGATGAAATTCAAAAGGATCGATTTTGCCTGTAGTTAGATCTAAATGATCTTTGTTGCAAAATGACTTGAATTTTTCGAACATGGTTACTGGTTGGTTCTAGGAAACTTGAATGTATGACTTCGTGAGAATAACAATCTGATTATTTATTAATGCCCCCTTACGCAAAATACGCGCATTGTCGTGGAGTTGCGGATACCAGCCCGCTGTACCTATTATTAATGCCCTATTCTGAATTAGAGATATAGTTTTTATCGCTATTGTCTTATGAAATGCTATCAGTACTTTAGGGTTCCATCACTTATATTCCCACGTCTTGTTTTTGTATAATTTATTTATTTCACGGACTAAAGAGGACTTAAATTATCGTATTACTGGAGAATGGTCTTTATTACTAAAGTAAAAGGAGAAAGCCTCGGAGTGGAGACCGCGTTTTAGCAAGCGTAGCGTGGGACGCCCCCCAGCGAGATGGACCGACGATCTTAAGAAGGTAGCTGGAACAGACTGGACGCGGAAGGCAGAGGACATGAAGTTGTGGCGCAGACTGGGTGAGGCCTATGTCCAGCAGTGGACTGCGACAGCCTGAGGTGATTGATACGGAGAGAGAATTGTGGATTCCATCCCATAATAGTGGAAACTTTAAGATTTTTCTAGAACATTCTAGATAGTAACTTTTCCATCACTTTCTTTTTATTAGAAATATAAGATACGAATACAACACAACCGATGATAGTTCAATTAAGTATAAAATGTCTTGTCTTTTATTATGTGCTCGATATTTTCTGACCAGTAATTCCGAGAGCCAAATAACCGAGTATTTGCTGTATTATCGCTCGGGGCAATGTCGTTCGCTAAGTGATTGTGAAAAAGTCCATTTTGTGCCGCATTGAGGCGAAATAAATAAAATCTGGATACGTTAATGAAAATGGCAAGATATTATAAAAAGATAACGTTTACGAAGAAAATGATTAAGTACACACTTTATTACAATTATGATAAAAAGTGATTTCAAGGGCAGTAGAGCTTTCAGTAGCTTAGGTAAAATGATGTCAGCATTAAAAAAAAGGTGGTTAGTTACACGCTTTATACAAACCAGTATGTTACAGAATCGCTTCTTCAGTATTTTCACTGAACTTCTAGAATACTACAGAGTCAGAATTTGATTAAAATTTTATAATTTTGTTTTTCACGAATGTTTTTATTACCATTTATAGTTTTACACCCATTTTATGTAAATGTGCTGTTGTAGTTATTTTTCGTATTAATTTCTACGAATTCTTCACCATGATCGAAGAAAATAATTATCAGCTAACAATTAATACAAATATCAAAAATTCAAAAAATAATTACGCTATGCGAGCCGGTTCTATTCGCCGATTGAAGGTAAGTCAGGACGTACAAAACGGCTTGTTGCTCTACCTTATTTATGGTCACTATTGCCCAGCTATCTAAGAGATAGAACGGAAATATAGATTGCAATTTCACATAAATGTAATGTGTAGTCGAAATGGCTCACTGGGAATTAGAGCAACATCTCAATGATATGATTTGCCTTTTTTTTTTCTTTTGGAATAAATTGCTTGTATTGCTCTTTGCTTATTTAGTAATTATGCTTTACAAAGCCTTTGACCGCGTCTCTTACCATATACTTTTATCCAAGTTATCTGCATACGGAATCACACACACACTACACTTTATAACTGGCTAAATTCTCATCTTTAAAACCGTTGCTTGTTTGTCGCAGATAGTAGTTATTAAACTGGCACCATTGGGACCACTTGGGGGTTCCTCATGGCTCTCGTATTGGTCCGATTCTGTTTAATGTGTGGATGTTATATGTATGTAGAAAATCTCAAATGCTCTAAGATAATCGAATCTAACGATGATTCTGTACTATTTCAGAGCGATGTCGACTGGTTAGTTGAACGGTGTAACGATAATGAAATGACTTTTAACGTAAGACAATGCTACCATGTGAAATACACCTCGAAAAAGAAATTAACGGTCGTGTACACACTCGCCGTTACTTTATTTTTGTTTCATGTGTGCGTGTGCTTGTGTGTGTGTGGTCTTACAAAAGCCAGACTATCTCATTTTAAGAGGGCGTCGTTGGAAAAACGTAGAAGAATCACTGGATTCATTTTCGATGCAAAATTGACTACCCCCAATTACTAAGCAAATTCCAGTTTAGGGCTTCTGCTAGAGTCCCTCGTGCTCCTATTTCTCCTTTGCACTCTACACTCCGTAGAGTTCTACGGAGTGGAGAGTGAAGTACTTAACTGTTGTGCTTCAGTCGGATCAGCCGCACTTGGTGATTAAGTTATGTCAGGCTGATACCTAACATTCGGGGTTGTGCGCAAATGTAAGTATCTCCCGGGGAATTCTTTATGTATACTTATTCTTTATTGGATCTTGTGCTTCTGCACCAGATACCATTGGAATGTTTTGCAACCTCTCCGACGCGCTTGATTGAGTAAACCATGAGACACTTGCTGAAATTAGATCACTTTATTGTATTAAAAATGTGGCTCGTGATTTACATACGCAAGATCATACCCGAAAGATAGAAAGGCAAAGGCTGAAGGATAGAAGTAAACGGCGTAAACTGAAAAGAGTCTGAAATGGCAATGGGCGTTCTTCAAGGTTCGATATTGGGTCCATTCCTCTTTTTAGTCTTCATTAATGATTTACTGGGCGCTTTTCCATGATACCATATTCAAGAGTTACGAGTTCTCTCGCATAAAATGATCCATTCAGCTATGTAAACAAGTTGGAAAGTAAGAGAAATACCAATTAAGAGACATTTATTTTTATGAAATACATATATACTTATTTTGTTGCTTTGTGCTTCCTAATAATTTTACTTAAACAGTGCACAGTGCTAGGTGTAGACAAATTATTTTAACATGTAAATATTCTTTTCTGCTTTTTAAAGATTTGATTGCCGCAGCATATTGAAGAGCGAATAAGCAGATGTCATTTTCTGAAAAGTAAACAATATTTTTTTATTAAAGTACCTATTGGTATTTTGGAAACCTGTTTGTTTACTTTAACTTACTTGAGAGAATGTCTCAAGAGAAATATCTTTAAAACCAGGAGCTTGAAGTGGCAAAGGTCGTAACGAGCGTTGCATTATAAGGACCATGTAAGGACGTATCACAGGGCCTGCATTCCAAAAAGGAGTGTTCCAACACGCATCACAAACAGATTTTACCTGAAAATGTAAATTGCGGGTAGTTATAAACCAAGGGATATTTAGAACATCTTTTTGTGTTTCTCTTTTTATGTTCCTGTTCCCCTTTCCCTTCCATTTACATACACACACCACACCTCAACACAAAACACATACACATACTAACAGGAAATCAAAAAGTCGTACACAGATCTCAGTATCGCGAAAATAACTGCGGTGTTCCCTAAGGGACCATACTGGGGCCGCTTTTATTCTTGCTGTATGTTAATGACATGCTTAGTGCAACTTTCCACCATTGAATACCATATGCTGATGACACGACCCTTAGTATTATAAACAAAAATGACGACATTATTGAATACCAAAATGAAATAAACTTGACAATTAATAAAATTATTACATGGATTGAGCACAACAATCTTCATAATAATATTAGTAAGACAAAAATGATTCAATTCCAGACATAAGTAAACGCCCACGACTTTAGATACTTTATGAAAATGAGACAATAGAAGAGGTCGGTTACACAAAATTCTTGAGTATAATTGTTGACAAAAACTGTAACTGGAAAACTCATATTGATGAATTATGTACGAAGGTAGATAGGTTTGTATTCGTTATATATAGGCTAACACGTGTGGCTAGTGTTAATCCCACACTTTGTGCCTACCATGGCTATGTCGCATCAATTTTGCATTAGGGTATTATAATATGGGGAATTCTGTGGATCTTACAAGAGTATTTCGAGCTCAGAAGAAATGTGTTCGCTCAATATGTGGAGCCCACCCACTGGACAGTTGTATTCCACTATATAAAAAACCTAAAATACTCCCACTTCCGGCATTATACATCTTTGAATTTTGTATTTGTGTGCTCCAAAATAGACAAGAATTTGACTTGTATAATGACGTTGTATCCAGACCCAGCCGCAAAGTACATATGCTGAATGTTCCAAGGCGTAGAATCAAATGATTTTCTAACAATATAGTATAATGCATTACACTATAACAAATTACCTGACGGCTTCAAAATTGTCAACCTCAGGATGTTTAAATCTAAGTTACTCAACTTTCTCATCAGCAAATGTTACTACTCGACTAAAGATTTTGTGAATTAAAAATTGACCTCAAAATTTGACATTATGGCCTAATCATCATAATTAGTTTGACTTTATTGAATTTTGACTTACACAATTAATCTCTTCGACAACTCTTTATTCCACTTATTTGTAAGTAAAAATTTGTAATCCTAATGATAAATAACTTAATTTTGTAATAAAAATGACCCATGATTTCACAAACAATATTTGTACGCTGGGAACGGCAGAATATTATGATCTAAGCACATATACCTAACAACTTTGTAACAATATTCTGACAAATAAATGCATTCTATTCTATTCTATTCTAACACTTCAGACTTAGTATAAGTTTACATAATCGCATGTTTGTACCTTAAAGTCCTAAGCAGTCTATTGGATTTTTTATTTATTTATAATTACCTTTACAACTATCATAACAGGATTAACCTAATGCGATGGTGTGGTATTTATATACTAACAATATTAAATTAACCTAATAAGGAACTTCTATAACATACCCGTACTACCTATCCTAAATTATATAAATATCATACATTAAAATAACACAGAACAACTATTATATACCTTTTTGTAATCCTTCTGTGGGAACCTGAGCTGGCCAACCTTAATACAGGTTACCATGTAACCTAGCTAGCGCCAGATTCAATTCGTTTGTAACTCTTTATGATTTTCCCTAAATTGTAAAATTATATTTATAGTAACAGACTCTACGACCGCATTTTTTTGAGAAATAAATAAAATTATATTATATATCTTTTTATGTTTGTTTGTTCGTACCTTAATGGTAAGATAGGTGCACAAAAAACTTGGTATGAAATGCAGCACAATGGTAGTAACACAAAGTAGTAGAAGTATAGCTTGAAACTCGCCTTGGTCCAATTTCTAAAGAAAATAAAACATTTCCATGAATATTCTATATGCTTATTAAAAATAACCATGATGAATTCATGGTTGAATATTAATTACCTCTGCAATACAGTAAGCAGTCAAACAAACCACAGGTCCACAAAGTGTTTGTTCGAACAACAACAATTTCTTGTAGACAATCGCATAATCTTCCATTAGGCTAAAATAACAAAAATAAATAAAATACAAATCCAATAACTTTTGTTTTGAGTTAGGCAGTCGATGCCTTTGTACCTGAACATAGATTGATGGTGAACCACAATGTCTCTCATTCGAGTCTCAATCAAATTAGAGAAATATTCACTTTCCTCTTTATTTGTGGTTGGATATACATCCACCAGAAGATCTTGAAGACTCCATGTTATAATATCAACTTTCGAGGTTATCTGCCTGATCCATACTATTTGTGTTTGAAACATAACTGAAATATAACAGTAATATATTTGATATATATGGGAAAATGAAACATTTACAGAAATGAAAAATTGCGTTTACATCCAATCTTCTAATTTAACCTATTGTAAATATTTATAACAAAACTCACAGACGTAATTATAGCCGTAAAGCAGAACAGTAATATTAGCAAACATAAAAGCTATCTCATAAACTGGTGTTCTGCTTAAATCAACGTTAGGCAACCAATATGGAAACAAAAGAGGTCTGCTTCCTCCTGAATCGGCATCATTAGTAGCCAGAAAGTAAAAGAGCGAAATATAAGCAAATATATTCATCCCCAATGGAACACCAACATTGAATATGCACGTGAATATACAGATCTTCCATGTTTTCAGTTGTTCCTCAAAATACCGTGCTCTGTAACAACGCAAAATAATACATATATTAATTACTTACAAACAATTTCAACATTTAAAACAAGAAATATCTGATATAAATGCACCAACTGGAGAGTATGTCTGAATAGATATCACGAAAACAAAGCGAAACTAAAGAATATCTAAATACTAACCGGTATTTTTCTCCCACCGTACAAATATAATGAAAATCTTCTTTCAATGCTCGCAACAAGTTGTGATACTGCGGTATATTTCTTCTTGTACAGGAGAGTATTAGCAACTTATAGCTTATTACCATAGTATAAGTTCCAGCTTCCGTCATATGTGGTAGGTCTAAGGTCTCCAGACCGTGACAGAAGGATGTTGACATGAGTAATGTAGCTAAGAGCCCAATAATGAAGAGGATAGCATTTTGATTGAAGTACCTGGAAATCATCATAATATTGTCATTTGACCAGTCATTTTCAGATCAGCATCACAGTTAGACCTATGTATGATGTCTACAAATTATTAGATCAGGAATAAAGGATGCGTGCTTTTCAAATTTTGAAAATGTATGCGAGTGTCTATAAAGTACAAGAGAACTTATCAAACTATGGATAAATGACATAAAAATAGATTTTTAAGGCAAGAAGGGGGTGAATACCAAGATGACGCCTGATAAAGAAGGTCCCCAAAAAAGAAAATCTTGTTACTCTAACTAAACTTACGATGGTGGATCCTCGTTTCCGAGATCTGCAACTTTAAAAGCGACTAACACTTTGTAGAACGTCTGATGAAACTCAAAAGGATCGATTTTGCCTGTAGATAAATCTAAATGATCTTTGTTGTAAAATGACTTGAATTTTTCGAACATGGTTGCTGTTTGGTTCTAGGAAACTTGAATGTATAACGTCGTGAGAATAATAATCTCATTATTTATTAATGCCCTATTCTGAATTAGAGATATAGTTTTTATCGCTATTGTCTTATGAAATCCTATCAGTACTTTAGGGTTCCATCACTTATATTCTTGATTTTGCATAATTTCTTTCTTTCACGGACTGAAGAGGAATTAAATTATCGTATTACTGTCTTTATTACTAAAGTAAAAGGAGGAAGCCCCGGAGTTGAGACCGCGTTTTGGCAAGCGTAGTGTCGGACACCCCCCAGCTAGATGTACCGATGATATTAAGCATGCAGCTGGAACAGACTGGACGCGGAAGGCAGAGGACATGAAGAGCGCAGGCTAGGAGAGGCCTATGTCCAGCAGTGGACTGCAACAGCCTAAGTTGATTGATACGGAGACAGACCAAATTGTGGATTCGATCCCATCATAGTGGAAACTTCAAGATTTACCTAGAACGTTCTAGATAGTAACATTTCCATCACTTTCTTTATAATAGAAACATAAGACACGAATACAACACATCCGATGATAGTTCAATTAAGTATAAAATGTCTTGGTCTTTTATTATGAGTTCGATATTTTCTGACCAGTAATTCCGAGAGCCAAATAACCGAGTATTTGCTGTATTATCGCTCGGGGCAATGTCGTTCGCTAAGTGATTGTGAAAAAGCCCATTTTGTGCCGTTTTATGGCGAAATAATTAAAATCTGGATACGTTTACGAAAATAGTAAGCTATTATAAAAAGATAACGTTTACGAAGAAAATTATTAAGTAAATACTTTATTACAATTATGATAAAAAGTGATTTGATGGGCAGTAGACCTTTCAGTAGCTTAGGTAAAATGATGTCAGCATTAAAAAAAAGTGGGTAGTTACACGCTATACAAACCAGTATGTTACATAATCGCTTCTTCAGTATTTTTGCTAAACTTCTAGAATACTACATAGTCAGAATTTGATTAAAATTGTATAATTTTGTTTTTCGCGAATGTTTTTATCACCATTTATAGTTTTACACCCATTTTATGTAAATGTGCTGTTGTAGTTATTTGTTGTAATAACTTCTACGAATTCTTCACCATAATCGAAGAAATAATCAGTTAACAATTAATACAAATATCAAAAATTCAAAAAATAATTACGCTACGCGAGCCGGTTCTATTCGCCGATTGATGGTAAGTCATGACGTACAAAACGGCTCGTTACTCTACCTTATTTATGGTCACTATTGCCCAGCTACCTAAGAGATAGACCCGAAATATAGATTGCAATTTCACATATATAATATGTAGTAAGTCGAAATGGCTCACTGGGAATTAGAGCAACATCTCAATGATAGAAGTTCGGGTTTCGGACTTGTGGAATGGATTTTCTTTTTGCAATAGTTTGTTTTTTGGCTGTTTGCCTTTCGTTTTTTTTTTCTTTTGAATAAATTGCTTGTATTGCTCTTTGCTTATTTAGTAATTTTGCGTTACAAAGCCTTTGACCGCATCTCTCACCATACACTTCTATCCAAGTTATCTGCATACGGAATCACACACACGCTACACGTACCTACACTTTATAACTGGCTAAATTCTCATCTTTTAAACCGTTACTTTTTTGTCGCAGATAGTAGTTATCAAACTGGCACCATCGGGATCACTTGGGGGTTCCCGATGGATCTTGTGTTGGTCCGATTCTGTTTATTGTGTGAATGTCCTATGTATGCAGACAATCTCAAATGCTTCAATAAAATCGAATCTAACGATGATTCCGTATTATTTCAGAGCGATGTCGACTTGTTAGTTGAACGGTGTAATAACGGTATAATGAAATGACTTTTAACGTTAGACAGTGCTACCACGTGAAATACACCTCGAAAAAGAAATTAACGGTTGTGTATACACTCGCCGTTACTTTATTTTTGTTTCATGTGACCTTACGTCCAGAAACTATACGTCCAAAGTGCACCTTACGTCCTGATCGCGTCCGTCCGACACTAGGATCGCGTCGGTTGTAGGGGTAGAATTGGTGACAAGTCTTTTTGTGGTGTTTGTTATTTTAATATTACTGTTAGTGTTGTTGTTATAGCTCGTTTTGGTGTGTGTGTCATTCAGATGTAGGTTGGTTTGATTCGGTCTATTGATACTATGACAGTTTTATCATTAAGGAGGAGTTTGAACACTTTTTTCCCCCGACTTTTTGAGGCCCAGTGTAGGATGGCTTAAATGACCCGAATGAGGCGTGGTGGCTGAGACTTTTTATATAAATATTGTCCGTTTATTACCGTGTCGTGAAACCGGTGATGGCTGTAGGTTGCTTGCGAACATGCGTAACATTCCTATATTCGGTTACGTTCGCTGTGATGTCGTTTTCCGGTTGGAAAAAGTCTCTCGGTAGTCGTAAAGTCTCCCCGTATACTAATTCTGCAGTGGTCCCTTTAATGTCTTCTTTGTAGGCACTTTGCATGCCCAGAAGAAGGGGAAGCGTTTCTACCCAATTCTCATTTCCGTAGCAGGTAATGGCCGTCTTCAGGTGTCTATGGAAACGTTTTACCATTGCATGCATGCATGGTAGGCAGTCGTTCTGAGGTGCTTAAAACCTGCTATTTCTGATAGTCTTTTGAAGAGGTTGGACTCAAACTGTCTACTGCGATCTGTAACAAAATACTTAAATGAAAGACTATAAAATTTGCAATAAATACATTCTTAAATAATTATATACATGTGGATATTTATCCAGAAGATTATATAATTAAACATAACATGACTTCTAAATACACAATAAGTAAATTATAAAATGTTACCTACTGAATCTCTAATTGTGATACACGTAAAACTGATCTCTTTTATTAATAATCTTTTATAAATATGGTCTCCTATTAAATAAGTGTTTGTGTTACCTATTATATTACCTGAGTAAATATATCTAAATGTAAAAATAGTATTATAAGAAAATAGCTACCTATTTACCCTTTTAATAGATTTATTTATGTTACTGTTATTAACTTTTTTTATGTGAGCGTAATTTTTTAGTTTTCATGTAGAATTTTATTTTGATTTTTATTTCTACGATTTAGATTTTTAATAAATATTTATAACTATCATTTTGCTGTGCCCTGACAGGGTCTACAACGGCTCTTAGCTATAAGCCTTTTTTGAACATCTGTATACCTTATGGAATGCAAATAAACGAATATGAATACTTGCTTCGTTAGCTCGGCTATCTAATTGGTCATCTGATCGAAGTTGCTACCCGGTATTGCTCGTGACGTGGACGCTACCTGTAGGTTAGTGGGTACCACGTCATGTATGCGGTCTGCTACTTCATCCAATGATGCTTTAGACTGCGAGGCGATAATCAATCCGCTGGTCCAGATGGTCCGCAAAAAATCTTCTGGAACATTCGGTCCTGCAAGGTGTCGCAAGTGTCGCAGAAATTGCGACTGCTTTTTACCCGAGAGGAGCTTGATGATCAGAATCACGAAGCTCTTCTTGGGTAAGAAGCTGATGAACTTTCTTCTCCCGCGACGCTGATAACCTTTTCACCAGTTCTGTTTTCAACCTCTCCTATTTGTTTGAGGCTGGTGGGTCGGTGATAATGTCCTCTACTTCAGACGCTTAGATCGGATCGAGACTACCGATAGCGTGATGGTATTTAGTAGTGTCGCTGGTTATGTTTGCCAACGAACTGGCTCTCTAGCTGTGAAAACCAGAGCGCTGGTTTTTCCGGGTAAAACGAGGGTACCCTCAAACCGACCCGTCCCAACCGTTACTACGATGCACATCGTAGTAACGGTTGGGATCGCTTGAAGTTTTCGCTCCGCCGTCTTGGTTGGACCAGATGAATCAAGACCAAGCTGTCTTGATTCATCTGGTGTTCCTTTTGGGGTCATCAATGTAGAAGTCTCACGTTGTCGCAGGTGTAGTGGGAATCCAAATAACAAGGCACTGATTTCTTGGATATACTTTGTATTGATCCACATACACAAGCAGGCAGTAAAACAATAGAAGGAGAAAGAGTCAAGGATAAGCACGGCAGATCAGCAAGCTACTTTAACTACTCAGTGAAATGAAAGCTATGGCGTGAGAGGGCGAATGACATGCGCTTCACGTCGGAGACGTGTCTCGACTAGCGAGCGACCGCGGGCTTCAGCCCGCGCGCTGCTTGGACGCCCGTCCCACGACCGCGCGCGTTCCCCTCAACATTCCAGCGCCTGCGGCGATAAGGAACCGGACGCCGTGTGACACGCTAGCTAGACTAGATCGCTAATAATCACTTAAATGGAGTGTCTGTTTGTTTGTTGGAATTGTTACATACATTATAACTTAATATAACAACTTTTAACTAAACTAACAACTAACTGCATTTAACAAATGCGTGGAGTCCCGCCACAGTATTAAAAATGTGGCTCTTGATTTACATACGCAAGATCATACCTGAAAGATAGAAAGGCAAAGGCTGAAGGATAGAAGTAAACGTCGTAAACTCACAAGAGTCTGAAATGGCAATGGGCGTTCTTCAAGGTTCGATATTGGGTCCATTCCTCTTTTTAGTCTTCATCATTAATGATTTACTGGGCGCTTTTCCATGATACCATATTCAAGAGTTACGAGTTTTCTCGCATAAAATTATCCATTCAGTTATGTAAACAAGTTGGAAAATAAGAGAAATACCGATTAAGAGTCATTTATTTTTATAAATAAATAAAATAAATAAATAAATAATATCCCTGGACAAAAAAAAAATCATTAAAAAAAATTCATAAACAAAACAAAAAATCATAATTATATACTTATTTTGTTGCTTTGTGCTTCATAATGCACAATGCTAGGTGTAGAATTATATTTTAACATGTAAGTATTCTTTTCAGCTTTTTAAATATTTGATTGCCGCAGCATATTGAAGAGCGAATAAGCAGATGACATTTTCTGAAAAAAGAAACAATACTGTTTTGTTTAAGTAGCTATTATTTATTTTTGAGACCTGTGTGTTTACTTTAACTTACTTGGGAGAATGTCTCAAGAGAAATATCTTTAAAACCAGGAGCCTGAAGTGGCAAAGGTCGTAACGAGCGTTGCATTATAAGGACCATGTAAGGACGTATCACGGGGCCTGCATTCCAGAAAGGAGTGTCCCAACACGCATCACAAACAGATTTTACCTGAAAATGTAAATTGCAGATAGTTGTAAACCAAGGGATATTTAAAACATCTTTTTGTGTTTCCCTTTTTATGTTCCTGTTCCTATTTCCCTTCCGTTTACACACACACATACACACACCACACACACCACACCTCAACACAAAACACGTACACATACTAACACTTCACACTTAGTATAAGTTTACATATGTTTGTACCTTATAGTCCTAAGCAATCTATCTTTTTATGTGTGTTTCTCTTTGTTTATCTTTGAGTGAATCAATATTAGTTTCTAATACGTACCTTAATGGTAAGATAGGTGCACAAAAAACTTGGTACGAAATGCAACACAATGGTAGTAACACAAAGTAGTAGAAGTATAGCTTGAAACTCGCCTTGGTCCAATTTCTAAAGAAAATAAAACATTTCCATGATCATTCTATATGCTTATTAAAAATAACGATAATGAATTCATGGTTGAATATTAATTACCTCTGCAACACAGTAAGCAGTCAAACACACCACAGGTCCACAAAGTGTTTGTTCGAACAACAACAATTTCTTGTAGACAGTCGCATATTCTTCCATTAGGCTAAAATAACGAAAATGAATAAAATACAAATCCAATAACTTTTGTTTTGAGTTAGGCAGTCGATGCCTTTGTACCTGAACATAGATTGATGGTGAACCACAATGTCTCTCATTCGAGTCTCGATCAAATTAGAGAAATATTCACTCTCCTCTTTATTGGTGGTTGGATGTACATCAACCAGAAGATCTTGAAGACTCCATGTTATAATATCAACTTTCGAGGTTATCTGCCTGATCCATACTATTTGTGTTTGAAACATAACTGAAATATTACAGCAACATAATGTGATAAATAGGAAAATGAAACACTTATAGAAATGCAAAATTGCGTTATACCGAATCTTCTAATTAATAATAATATCCCTGGACATTTCACACAGCGCCATCTAGTCCCAACCTAAGCAACCTAATGCTTGTGTTATGGTAACAAGATGGCTGATAAACTACTTATATACATTTTTTTTTTGATTGAACCGATTATTAAAAGAATACAACTCACAGGTATAATTATAGGCGTAAAGCAGAACAGTAATATTAGCAAACATGAAAGCTATCTCATAGACTGGTGATCTGCTAAAATCAACGTTAGGCAACCAATATGGAAACAAAAGAGGTCTGTTTCCTCCTGAATCGGCATCATTAGTAGCCAGAAAGTAAAAGAGCGAAATATAAGCAAATATATTCATCCCCAATGGAACACCAGCATTGAATATGCACGTGAATATACAGATCTTCCATGTTTTCATTTGTTCCTCAAAATACCGTGCTCTGTAACAACGCAAAATAATACATATATTAATTACTTAAAAACAATTTCAACATTTAAAACAAGAAATATCTGATATAAATGCACCAACTGGAGAGTATGTCTGAATAGATATCACGAAAACAAAGCGAAACTAAAGAATATCTAAATACTAACCGGTATTTTTCTCCCACCGTACAAATATAATGAAAATCTTCTTTCAATGCTCGCAACAAGTTGTGATACTGCGGTATATTTCTTCTTGTACAGGAGAGTATTAGCAACTTATAGCTTATTACCATAGTATAAGTTCCAGCCTCCGTCATATGTGGTAGGTCTAAGGTCTCCAGACCGTGACAGAAGGATGTTGACATGAGTAATGTAGCTATGAGCCCAATAATGAAGAGGATAGCATTTTGATTGAAGTACCTGGAAATCATCATAATATTGTCATTTGACCAGTCATTTTCAGATCAGCATCACAGTTAGACCTATGTATGATGTCTACAAATTATTAGATCAGGAATAAAGGATGCGTGCTTTTCAAATTTTGAAAATGTATTTGAGTGTCTATAAAGTACAAGAGAACTTATCAAACTATGGATAAATGACATAAAGATAGATTTTTAAGGCAAGAAGGGGGTGAATACCAAGATGACGCCTGATAAAGAAGGTCCCCAAAAAAGAAAATCTTGTTACTCTAACTAAACTTACGATGGTGGATCCTCGCTTCCGAGATCTGCAACTTTAAAAGCGACTAACACTTTGTAGAACGTCTGATGAAACTCAAAAGGATCGATTTTGCCTGTAGATAAATCTAAATGATCTTTGTTGTAAAATGACTTGAATTTTTCGAACATGGTTACTGTTTGGTTCTAGGAAACTTGAATGTATGACGTCGTGAGAATAACAATCTCATTATTTATTAATGCCCTATTCTGAATTAGAGATATAGTTTTTATCGCTATTGCCTTATGCAATGCTATAAGTACTTTAGGGTTCCATCACTTATATTCTTGATTTTGTATAATTTCTTTCTTTCACGGACTGAAGAGGAATTAAATTATCGTATTACTGTCTTTATTACTAGAGTAAAAGGAGGAAGCCCCAGAGTTGAGACCGCGTTTTGGCAAGCGTAGTGTCGGACGCCCCCCAACTAGATGTACCGATGATATTAAGAATGCAGCTGGAACAGACTGGACGCGGAAGGCAGAGGACATAAAGTTACGGCGCAGGCTAGGAGAGGCTTATGTCCAGCAGTGGACTGCAACAGCCTGAGTTGATTGATACGGAGACAGACCAAATTGTGGATTCCATCCCATCGTAGTGGAAACTTCAAGATTTATCTAGAACGTTCTAGTTAGTAACCTTTCCATCACTTTCTTTATAATAGAAATATAAGACACGAATACAACACATCCGATGATAGTTCAATTAAGTATAAAATGTCTTGTCTTTTATTATGAGTTCGATATTTTCTGACCAGTAATTCCGAGAGCCAAATAACCGAGTATTTGCTGTATTATCGCTCGGGGCAATGTCGTTCGCTAAGTGATTGTGAAAAAGCCCATTTTGTGCCGTTTTATGGCGAAATAATTAAAATCTGGATACGTTAACGAAAATGGTAAGCTATTATAAAAAGATAACGTTTAATACTAATGAAAATTATTAAGTACACACTTTGTTACAATTATGATAAAAAGTGTTTTTAAATTGCAGTTGAGGTTTAAATTAAGGTGAAACTGAATAAGCTTTCAGTAGCTTATGAAAAGTGATGTCAGCATTAAAAAGAAAAAGCTGGCTAGTAGGTATAGTACCTACCCCAGGTACGCTTTATACAAACCAGTATGTTACAGAGTCACTTCTTCAGTATTTTTGCTGAACTTCTAGAATACTACACATTCAGAATTTAATTAAAACTGTAAAGTTGCCGTTACTTTATTATAATTTATTATTTTTCAAGAATGATTTTTATCCCCATTTATAGTTTTACACCCATTTTATGTAAATGTGCTGTTGTAGTTATTTTTCGGAATACAGCGCTCGTTTCCTTATCCAAAAGCGAATTGTACCAGATAACGATTGTTTTTTTTACCGCCTTACCTTATTTAGGATACGCAGCTTTTTGGATGCAGCCTCTGTTTTGGACTCGATGGTTGAGTCGAAGTTTAGGTGTGACGTCAACTCTATACCCAAAAATTCCAGGTGGTCGGTAACTGGTACAGATGTACCTCGGAAAAAAGGAGATAATTGAAACTAGCTCCTTTTGGCAGTAAAAGCCTGTGTTTACTGAGCGTTGAATTTCATCAGACTGATAGGTATTTTCAGTTTTTGTACGTATTTTGTCTGTGAAGTGAAAATTAAAACAATTTTAAAGCGGATGCTACTGTTGGATTAAGAATCTGTGACACCAATCAGTGAGATTGGTCCTTGGTAGCTCTGGACAGAGAGAGGTAGAAAGAGAGTAGGGCAACATTTGCCCAGCAGTGGGACATTAACGGCTAATAAAAAAGAAAACGCCAACATGTGGAAAATAAACTAAGAGTTGGTCTTTATTTCTTCAGAAGAGAATAGAATATTATACTTTTTATTATGTACACCATAAATATTACAGAAGTCCAATTCCCGTAATTAAAAACGTTCAAAATATAGTCGCAATTTCATCTCAGTGACAATCACATGTCAAGACTTGTAAAAATGTAGGGAAATTAGAGGTATTTTTGACAGATTGAGACTAAGATCAGACTGTGAACGTTCTTAAAATTACGTGAATTGCCTCTCTGATATAAATGTAGAAATTCAAGTGCCCGTACGATGTATAACATTGTTTTCAAATCGTTCATTACTCCTTTTATATTTCGTCTCCATAAATTAGGTCATTCTATAACGCCTAAAAATGTTTGTGTGACAATAAAAATGACTGGAAATGTCTTCTTTTATAGCCTGACATTTTCTGGGCTATCATTCCGATGGCCAATTATGGCAGAGCATTTAGCTGCATCGCTTCAAGAAGCTACGAAGTGGCTAGTAAAAAGCGTCCTTGGCTACGATAAAACGGCTATCAAATGGGAGGTCGCTAGTGTTTGAAGATTGCTGCTAATATTTGAGGAAATTAAATGATAAAATATCATGGGTAAGATCTCTTTGGAATGTCAACGAGTAGAGACGTAGACGTTGAAGAGCAGAGGAAGACCATAGAAACGATGGATGGACTGTGTGAAAGATGATATGGCTAGAAAGGGGTTGACTACCGAGATGACGACTATTAGAGAAATATGGAAAAAAATGACTTGTTACGCCGACCCCAAATAAATTGGGATAAGGGCTAGAAAATGACAATCTCTCTAGATCAAGATTCTATTAGTCTAAACAAAAAAAAAAACTTAGGTATAATATAGCAGCTCAACATGAGACTTTCATAAATCTCTACACTATTGTTGTTAGTCATTATTTTCACATTTTATTCTATCTTTACGTGGGTATAGGCCATTTCGGCGGCTATAACGTTAATATTCCCACCAGTGACGATAGCAGTAGGTTTGTAGGAACTTGTAACTAGATAAACGAAGAATGTTGTTTCCCTTGGCCTTGACATAGCCCCTTACTAACCTTTTAACAAGGTACCGAGGCTAGAGGCATAACTTATGAATGTCGATATCAACCGATCTATTCTGTACAAAACTCACCATGATAATTTTGGTGAAGTGAGCTTGAAGTGGGCAGCCGCACTATTTTGTAAAAATCTCACCGTGATGTCTAAGGTGGTGTGTGGTGGTTTGAGCTTGAAGTAAGCTGTCAGTCCACCTGACTATTGATGGCTCACTTCAGTTAAGTTTTCGCGGGGAGATATTTACAGAATCGATCGGCTGTTATAGTCTCAATCTCCAAACAGTTCCAGTTCAATTCTCCTAAGTTTTCATGGTGATTTTTTTTACAAAATAGACCGACTGATCTTGTCTAAGCATGGTAAAGTATTTAAACGAAATAAACTCGTATTTTTATGCAAAATCCTTTCGTTCCTAGGTATAAGTGGCCGTAACTGGTTTCCGCTAAATGTTTTCATGGTAGCGCGTCTCAGGCGTTTGCAAAATATATTTATTTTCTTCTACACAGAATAGCACGGATATTGATTAAGGCTTTAATTTAGTTATAATGATGAAACTGGAAGATTTATTTTCTCAGGTGTAGGTTATATTTTATAGAGTCATCATGAAAAGGAAAGGAATGGGTAAATATCTTGTTCTTATTTTAATCCAATTATTTTCATGATCAGAACAAAAGTTTGTCAAAATCGGTTAATAATCACCATTTTTAACAATCAAATTCGGTGATCATTTCATGCTGTTATTTGAGAGGACACTACTATCCGTTAACGTTTCCTACGAATTAATCCATATCTATGCCAATAAAAGGATCCATCTAAAAAGTCCTAAAAAAGAAACCCTCTCTCCAAAACGAATTAGCCAACCATTGATTACCTCTCAATCCTTTAATACAAAGTCAGTTAAAACAAATTGTCTTTGGAGTAACAATTGAACGATACGCCGAACGTTTACAACTCCCGAGACACAGCTGGTTGCAGTTAAACCGTAGCTTTATGTTACCGGCTCTTCTATAATGCTTCTGCCACACCAGCGTCGTTACATGCAAATTAACGCGTTAAATACTCGTATCACATTACTCAGATGTTACTAATATTTAAATCGTTAATTTATTAAGATGTATAATTGTTAATGTCGTTAGATCTCAAGCGATAACTCGGGTGGTGGTTTTTTCGTCATATCAAAGGGTTTTAGCAAGTTGAATAACGCATCAAACCGTGTTGCCTACATTTGAGCTGTCCCATTCCATGCGTCCCACGCACCAAGGAAGAGCCACAAAGTACCGCAGCAGCTTCTATCTCCATTGTGAACGTGTTTAACGCACAATTTCTTTAGCCATAACTTTTGGCGCTGTACCATATTAATGTAGCCAATCGTTTAACGCACTAATTAAATTATTCCGTTAAACGATTGGCTACATTAACACATTTAACGCCATAGTGTGCCTTAACAGACGTTAATATTAACATTAACGCAGGTGTAGCAGGAGCTTTACCTACTCGTAATTATTACTGTTACCTACAATTTGTAACAATTTAATCTGCTACTATTTGCTAGAGTCGGGAGTATTTTACAGTCTGTGAATTCGAGTTATTCGTTTAATATGAGTATCCCGCGTGGATCGGTTTTGTATTTTTGGAGGGTCTGATAGTTTAGAGGGGTTTGAACGTGTAATTAACTGTAAGCGATTTGTTTTCATTTTGGCATTCCGTTATGAATTCGGACGTAAACATTGTTAATCCAGTATATTTGGTAAAAATGTATGATCATGAGTAAAAGGTAACTTTGTTTTAAGTTATTATAATAATTAACAAGTTTCCGTCTTGAAAACTTCGAAAAAATAGAAGGCAAATATATTTTTACCCGACTACGGTAAAACAAAGTCAAAGTCAAACAATTTATTTCAAACTAGCTGCGCCCCGCGGTTTCACCCGCATAAGTTTCGATCCCGTGGGAATATTGGGATAAAAAGTATCCTATATGTTAATCCTGGTTATAAACCATCTGTGTGCCAAATTTCATCCAAATCCTTTCAGTAGTTTGTGCGTGAAAGGGTAACAAACATCCATCCATCCATACAAACTTTCACATTTAAAATATTAGTAGGACAGGATAGGCACATAAAAGGCACTTTTGAACGTCAAAATTTCAAAGCCATAAGTAAGAGTTATAGGAAAAGGTTAAGGAAGGGGTAATCTGTACGATTTATACCTTAGTTACATTCCTTAGTGACACGTGAGTCCGGCTGTACGAAAACCGAAAAATTTCAATATCGATGTCTTGTTTATACATTTTTAGTTGGCGTTTTGGTCGTAGTTGGGTTTAACCTTTTTATTAAATTCTTTTTTTTTTACTATCCTACGTTGTCCCACTCCTAGGCAAAGGCATTCCTCCACTCCTTCCATCTTTCGCGAGCCCGCGCGTCCTCCAATTAAACTCATTCCATTCCACTTACCAATTAGTAAACAGAAAAATAAACATATCAATTATCCATTGGCCGAAAAACTAAAAAGGTTCGAACTACGAGTGACGCAGCACAGAATTTCATTACGCGTAATAGTATTGGCTGATTAGTAATCCAGTAAGCTATGATTGGCTGTTGATTTGCAATTACATTCCGTTGGTCCGTAACGCGAGCTAGTTGCGCTCACTGTAGGTAATTAATAACTTTTGCTACTGTGGAATGTGGATATTTTTCAGGCTCTATTTTTATTTTAGACTGTTTGCCTTTTATTTAGCAGATAGATCTGTTCTTGTACAAATTGTAATTATTATTAATAATCAAATTTGAATCTTCAGTCTTCCTGCTTGTCAGACTACTTGTTTTATATTTTAATCGTCTCGTAATTTCATGCCAAAAACTTTTAATGGACTCGTGGAGGTTGCATGTAAGCACCAAATACGCTATAATCTCTACAGTACCTACCAATGTCTTTTTTACACATTGTAGAAATAAATGAGCTAGAAAGATAGCTTCGCTGAGCTGGAATTATGTAAAAATTGTATGTACTGAACTACGATGTGTGAAAATACATGCAAGTTGAATTCCCGTCTAGCTTTACCTCACTATAAAAGGTGCTGTGTTTTAGGGATATTAAATTAATAATTAAGGTGAAACCTTGCTGATACTCGGTCATAAATGGTTTTGGAAATGGAGATGTTTATTACTTATTATGTTGCAAGAGCTCAACTGATGTGGATAACATTTTGAAGCGACAAATACTTGTATATAAAGAACGCAAATGAATTGGGATTAGAACTTGTGTTTTTCTTTCTTTTTATGACTATAAAAGAGTTAAAGTATCTAACTGTTTCACGTGGTTAGCTTTGAGGTGTTGAGAGCTTGGAGGATGCAGATGTAACCAATATTTTAAAGGTACAAGATACAAGCAACGCGACGCTTAGTTTGTGGGTTACCGAATATGTCAAATTGTATTATTACTTCTTTGATGAATAAACTGTATTACTTACTGACTTATTTTGTACCTACCTAACAATTCTTTGACTTATTATTGATCGAAGTTTGACTTAAAAGAATTTCCTTGGTGTTTCTTGTCCGTTGTTCTCTATAGGAACCTACTACGCTTTGGAATAGTGTAGCGGTATCTACAACGCCACATGCGAACAACGCGTCATACTGACGTCACGCAAATCCTGCATCTCGCAAGCAGAGTTTACCGCGCAGTTAGCATAGATACAATTTCCCAACATCAATCGGCGGGCAAATGCCCGCCAGACACAACACCCGTCTGGTCGGAGGATCCTCCCTTTTCTATGGAGGATGAGTGAACTTTACACCCTGTTCCTCATGCCTCTAAACTTCCTCGTACCTCTAAAATAGGAAAATAGCTTCATGTTTCTGACTAACCGACTCCTTGACAGTTGAAATCTGTCTGTAAATTGTATATTTAGTTGATATGACAAGGTAATTTAAAGTAACGTTGAAACTGCTTGCTACGTTTAGCTTAGATACTATATCATAGTGGCGACTTCAACTGTACCCAGACATGAATCGCGGCCTTGCGCATGATTCGTTCATGAATACGGTCCTCCGTTTTACTCTAGAACTAGTCGAGAAACCGTAAACAATCCAAAAGATGCAGAATATGCAAAAAAGAAGACAAAACATGCATTCCGGCGGAATAATCCGGTTTCTACTAATTACCGTCAATGTTGAGCGGAGGTGAAAGAGCTCAATTAGGACCGTGCCCGGTGCCGGATGCGAAAAATTAATATGTGTCCGTAATGGGGTCAGGACCGGAACGGTGGCAGAGACCGATCGTCCGGCCCGTTTTACTCGCAATTATAATCAAAACGACATGTGTTTTGTAAGATTGATTCTTAATTTGCGGATTTTGTGGGTGTTTTACGATAGCTTAGTGACGGTATACGGTTAGGGGGTGATAACATAAGCAGCTGTTTCGATAAATGTAGTGTGTATGTTTGTATGTTGTGTGATGTGTGTGTGTGTGTTGTGTGAGGGGGGTGTGTAGGTGTGTAGAGTGCGTCATACGGGGAGAGGGGTTGACCTTATGAAATTTAAAGATATACCTAGCCTGTGTGGATTATTAGTAATTCGCAGCAACAGTCAAGTGCTGTTGACCAGCCACAAAAAGAGCACGTTGCAAATATCCTGGAAATTAAATAAAATGATTAATCTGTAAATAGGTTATTGGAAACACTTCTGCACGCCAAATTAAAGAAAAAAAAAATAAGCTCGATGGAGTAATTTCCTATATCCTAAATATTTCTAATCCATCGGGATTAGAAACATTTTCAGCAACACTTAGGCATATTTATGCTTTAGTTTAACGAAATGGATTACCCTTTCCAACCTCATAAGACCCAGTGATGAACAGCAAAGGGATTTATTGTAATAATCGTTCGTTTAAAACCCAGAGTTTCCATTCCACGTTAGTTTAATATGGATGCACGTGTGGTTTCAAGCTATGTTAATGCAGTCTGATATGAGCTCTTCTTTCTCAAGGGAATAATAACAGGAGTGTAAATAAATGAAAGTCTTGTTTATAGTCTCTTAAGATTCCTGTGTCTTGGTTAAAACTAGGGAAACTCGGGAAAGTAAATATAAATGGGCCTTAAAATGTTTTTTAGATTTGTGGGGACTCTAAGAATGGCAAACCAAGAATCAGTTAAGTCCCGTGCCGGACGGCGTGTATGTGTTCCACGCGCGTCTCAAAGAGATGTCAGCAAGATTGACGGGGCCCGATAGGGCCGAAGCCTGCCAGGGTAGCGGGATCATCCGAAAGGGTTACCGCTGCCCTGGAACATAAAGGGCTAAGGATGGAACACGGGTGGGTTTTAGTCAGTAATAGTCTGACACTCCCTTCTGCTCCACCCAGAGCGGGAGGAGTCATTTGATGATTTCCCATCCTCAAAAAAAAAAAAAAAGAATTAGTTAAGTCTCTTAAGTGAGGAGTGAAGGCTTTTTTTAATTCGTGTAGTCCAAAGTAGTTGAACAAGGAAATATTTAGTTGCAAAGTCTTTTGACCGGTATTATTGTGATTGTATGACTAAATGTTGTTGAAGGCATGTGAAGATATCTTAAAGGGCACAATTTTTGCGACGCATTAATTAGGATTTAGCCATTTTGGTTAGCAGAATTCTTAGCTACCTCAACCTTGATATTTTATCTTTTTTTTTAAAGTAAGATTTTTGTTTACTTAGGTACTCATCATCATCAGTCTACAGCATTTCACTGTTGGACATAGGTCTCTCCAAATGTACGCTATTCAGCTCGATTCTACCAAGCGCCCTGCGAAGATCGTCGCTCCACCTAGCCCGAGGGGTCCTACCTTAAATTTGCCTATTCTAGGTCTCCACTCAAAAACACGTCTACCCCAACGGTCACCGGTTCTACGACTAATATAGCCGGGCTATTGCCACTCCATTAGGTACTCTTAACTAGTTAAAAAACTTTGTTGCATATTTTTCAATCAGGAGATTCTTCTTACTTCCTAAATGAGTGTAGTTTATGATAGGTACTTTAAGTTTACACGAATAAAAACTTTTTTTTTTCATATCAAATAAAATCAAAAGTCATGTATTCAAATTAGGCTGAGAATCAGCATTTTTCGAACATCAGAATTACATGAGACAAAACCAAAACGCCCGCCCTTCACCACTTCCTAGTGCTTTCGCTGGGAACAAGAAGTGGCGCAGTAAACTCCCCAGCAGCACACCTGTCTGTTTAGTTAGAAAACTTGCTTCTATACAAAATTAGGCAAATAACTAGCCAAAAATTAATCTGTCCACATTAATTCACACAAAAAGATTAAGCATATGTACGTTATTTAGACGCTAAAGACTCAAGTAGTCATATAGCCTGCGTCCATACGACGTATGTTGGTTAATCCAAAGTTAGTGTAATGAAAACGTGACTTATCTTCGAGGCGCAGGCTGACACGGTGGGGCTTACGCTCTGAATGCTTGCACGTTTTCAGCCGCTGAACGATCACGTAAGGCATCGAGTTCTGAGCATAATGATCATCCGTGTGTCACTTCGACGTGGATCGGTTTACCTTATTAAGACGGATTATTTATTTTGAAAGTTCTGTATGATTTGTTACATTCATTTTTCTGAGTACCTTAGTATCTATCCGTACAGTACATTTTATATTTTACTGATACGTACTTTGGGGCCTGTGGCTGGCGCACGGGTCGTTAAGCTACGCTTTCCGCGGTTGATCCGTGGATGGGTGACCATCTTCACATGCCAAGACCCCTCCGTGCCTCGGAAAACACATTAAGCCGTTGGTGGCGGCTGTTATTCGTGGATCTTTGACAGTCGTTACAGGTCGACAGTAGCCCGGAAGTCTGACAACCAGTCTTACCAAGGGGTATCGTATTACTCAGTAACTGGGTTATGGAGATCAGATAAGTAGTCGCTCCATGTAAAATACTGGTATTCAGCTGCATCCGGTTAGACTGGAAGCCGACCCCAACATAGTTGGGAAAAGGCTAGGCAGATGATACAAATAAATCTTCCGAAAATAAATGCTCTAAATGATTGTGAAAATCTCATCAATATCTATTCTGTAGTTTAGAAGATCTGAGCGGTCTCGCAGACAGATACAAAAGCCACTTTATTTTATAGAAGCTGTCTGAAGTGAAATATGATGACATAATGATTAGATGACTCTCATATCCAACATTGTCTAGAGTTTTATTACATACATAAACATCTTTGTTGTGCTATTGTCACAGCTCCTAAATTGTATGTGCAGTTAAATGCATTACGAATTAAGTGAACAAAATGTCCACCTTACATTGTTTATACATTAAACAAGGTTTTTGTCGTGGCTTCGTCCATTTCGATATCGGAAAATATCCCATGGAAATGTATTAAAGGGAAACACTTTTACACGTCAATCATATTTTGAAAACTAGATGAGGTCAGCGTTTCCTACCTGACTAGTCTGAGCAGAAAGGCCGAAACAAACTCGGAGGTCACAGTCTCTTTTAAAGTCCATACATAATCTTGGTCAGATCATAATATGAAGACATGTCAATCGGTGTCTGAGATGGTCTTTTGAGGAAAGAACCACAGAGATTTAGAGGAACTGTCCAGTCAGTGCACGCATTTGTCATAAATCGTGCAGCTCAACTCAAAACTTAGGAGCTCAACGATTCGACGAACAATACCAAAGAAAGGACATTTGGGTAGGCCACATAAATTACTCAAAGTGCCAGACCATGACAAAACTAACAGAACAGAGAAAAACAACGTGGTGACGTGGCGCAGCCGTGAGGCACACACTATTGTTGTCTGAAACATTATTTTTAATTTTATTAATTTTGTATTTCACGAACTGTGTCCAAATAAACTTTTTTCGTTCTTTCTTTCTTTAAAAATATAATTAAATAGAAGGACCCACATCATATTCACATTCACAAAAATTAAAATAATATAATACTTTACAAAGTAAGCAAATGTCATTGTATATATAAAAGTCATTAATGTCAATTTGTATATAAAAAATAAAACAACAAAAAAGCAGTGTGCGTCGCTGCTGAGTCGTGTTAGGTCTAGCAGCAACAGCTTAATAAGAGTGTTCGCGGACAGGTGTGACCACAGAGTACATTATAATATATAGAAGGTGTGACTCTCCACTGCTGCGCCACTGGATGCGCTTGCACACTGCCTTGTGAGCAGTGGACATTTCCTCCTCGTCAAATTTAATATGTTGCTTCCTTTGTGTTGTCACTGTTATCATGTTATTCAGCCTCTTGCAGCCTATACCCTGCACAAAGAAGCACTTTCAGAGCATGAGAAGTGAAAAGACGTTTTTTATGTCTATGGGTGATACTAATTAACTGTTTCTCACAAAAAAAAAAAATTACAAAAATATATTTTCGAAAATATTCGATAATCGTTCGAATTTAAGTTACGTTTGCGTCGTGTGTTCGTGTAAGGGCCTCTGGACTGCCATACCATAGTTTACTTGATTTGAAATGACGAATCACTGAAGTAGTAACAGCTTCACTAAACTTGAGATAAAACCCTAATGATAAGACACGCCAAATTCAGCTTAAAATACCTCCATCTCGGTACATATGCCGCTTAAAACACCCAGCTCATTCACTTGTAGCTACGCTGGGAAATGATAATGCGTGCTAGTACTCTAATAACAGGCTTTGTTAACATGTTATCCTAGACCAACACGCCATAAAATAAACAATAACACTTTTGGGTTAATGTTCCCCGCGTTGTTGAAGTAATTGCTGGGATTTTCCCTTAAATATACCTAGTTACCTGTATGTTAAGCTAAGATGTTTAGGTATAGGTAGGTAAAGTGTGTGGGTAGGTACTTGGTTGTTAAAGTTCTCTCTTTGAAAAAGTCCGCCTGTCATTATGACTGGAGTTGGAGGTGAGATATAATACATTATGCCACTTTATAGAGCACGAATTTGGCCCAGAACAACCTCAGCCGAGAAGAAAACATACTAATTTATTAATTACTAGCTGCGTCCCACGGTTTCACCCGCGTATGTTTCGTTCCCATGGGAATATCGGGATAAAAAGTCCTATCCTATGTGTCAATCCTGGTTATAAACTATCTCTGTGTCAAAGTTCATGAAAATTGGTCCAGCCGTTTGAGCGTGAAGAAGTAACAAACATACAAACACACACCCACACACACAAAATTTCGCCTTTATAATATTAGTGTGATTTGACGTATCTATGTATTTTTTTTTTTTTTTATTGACAATGGGCTCACTCTTGACCTCAATCCAGCCCAGAGGCAGGGATGAGATCTACGGTGGAACGAGCTTGCCCAGAAGAAGCCTATTCACTCTCGCCTTGAAGAGATTCGGAGATGTATGTATGTATATTATCTTATTATTTGATTTATTTTATTAAGTGAATTAATTGTTTTTGATTTTATGTAAGTATTTTATTCTCTCTTTTACAACCGTATTTATCCGACAGTGGTATGAAATGGATTTAACACGGCAAATTGACGTAGTGTGCCATTTTGATAAACAATAATTAATTTCCCTGACACAATCTAATGTCAAAGTTATCTTACCAAATACATCAAAAATGTTGGAGGAGAACTCAATACCTAGCAGTGTTTTAGAAACAATTTTAAAAGCTTTTATTAGAAAGAAAACTATGAGTATCAATAATAAGAATATCCGAACAAAAGTTAGTATTATTTATGAAATATTCTTCAAGTTATGTAGACATTCACATTACTCTAAAACAGCTATTAGCCTCCAAGTCCAAAAAATATATAAAATAAATAAAATTTAAGTGTCTGTTTGTAATGTCATAATAACAGATTTTTACTTAATGCATCATCATCATCATCATCTGCCTAGCCTTTTCCCTACTATGTTGGGGTCGGCTTCCATTTTTACTTAATGCATATTTATATGAAATGAAAATACACGGTATCTATAAAAAAAAAAATAACATTTTTGTCTGTCTGTCGATTTTGACGGGACTTTCACTGGCAGGTGACTGATGTTATAAGGAGCAACTTATATGACTTTTATTTTATAAAAAGAATTAGGGTTCCGCCCAAAAAAATTACAACCCAAGAAATCCAATTTGTTCTCCGACATGCACGCGAAAAAAATCGCAAGCACAGCTAGTACCTAATAAAACATCTAAAGCGGAAAAAACAAGACCATTATCTTTTATTGGAACATTTTCTGTGATCCGATATACTTATTCGTCTTCTTCCCTGTTATACGCTGTGGTTTATCCCAGTGGGGTGTAATTGCCTAATTAAATATATTATTTTGGATAGTTTTATGTTTTCTGATGAATCGCTGATGAAGAAAATTACGGGGAAATAGGGTGGGAAATCTGTGGTAGAATATGTGTGGTAAGTAAATGAAACTTAATGTTCGTAAGTTGGTAAAGGTGGTATTTCTAACTAACTACCCGCCTCTGGTTCGTAAGGTTTATACGATTTGACAAAATATCGACATTTCTTTATTATGAATCTTTCTGTCGGCGAACCGTTCGTCGTTGAAAAGTTCTATCGGCGAAACACTGGAAAGTGAATCGTTCAGTCAACGAACCGTTCATCGGAGAAGCGAATGTCGGAGAACTGTTTCAGAATCAAAATTTCAATGTCATCAAAATTATACACATAAACCTTTCTGAATAAATTCTCTATATAGATATAAGTACACGTTTCCTACACGTGTAGCATTATTTTCACTATTGTTCCAGAAGTTTCACCGTTTATTATATCAACTACTAGCTGCGCCCCGCAGTTCCACCCGCATAACTTTCGATCCCGTGGGAACATCGGGATAAAAAGTATCCTATATGTTAATCCTGGTTATCTGTGTGCCAAATTTCACCTTAATCCGTTCAGTAGTTTTTGCGTGAAAGAATAACAAATTTCCATCCTTCCATCGATCCATACATACAAACTTTCACGTTTATAATATTACTAGCTGCGCCCCGCGGTTTCACCCGTATAAGTTTCGATCCCGTGTTCCCACGGTAGAAGAAAGAGAAAGTATCCGACGGTAGAAAAAGTATCCTATACGTTAGGTAATCCTGGTTATAAACCATCTGTGTGCCAAATTTCATCCAAATCCGTTCAGTAGTTTTTGCGTAAAAGAGTAACAAACATCCATCCATCCATCCATCCATACAAACTTTTACGTTTATAATATTCGTAAAAGTAGCATAATATAGTAGGATTTTAGTAGAATTTAGTTATCTGTAACCTCCACTATTCTCATTCAAACATGCCACCGGTGCCGTACATAGTCCTCTTCAAAACGTTAACTTTTAACGATATGAACTTTGTTAGTCAAGGTTACGTTCCGAGCGAGTTGCACTGCGATTACCTTGTTCAAGTTTCGGGACAAACAGACACTCTAGATTTGTTTACCTACATTTGGAGGTGTGAATACTGTGTTTGTGTGTAGGGAGAACTGTTTTAGAAATATTTGGAAAGTGCTGTCGTTTTGTTATCATAGAATAAGCAGGCTGAAGTGGGAATGGTCTGGCCATATTCGCTGTAGTACGGATGACTGCTGGGGTTGACGTATTCTTGAGAGAGACCGCGAATCTGCAAATGTGGTTAGGACGCCGTCAGGCTAGGTGAAGCAATGGCGTTCGAAGGGGGCTGGTAACAGTTGGATGAGAGTAGCGGAAAATCGAGTGGAATGCCGTACAATATGAGAGGCCAATGTCCAGCATTGGACTGCTGAAGGGTGATGATGATAATCCATTTGTAAATAGGAGCCGTTACTTTGTATGACTACAAGATTTGGCATTGTAAGGGTTTATGTATTGATAGACAGCAATTTATAGCCGATTGCAGAAATGCTTGTTTTGATTTCTTATTGAGCCCCGTAGAGTTGTAGATATTTTGGTTTTTGTTGATCATTCGATTCCATCTGCACAATGGAGTGTAGTGTTATGGATAAAATAAAGATTGACGATACGCTTGGATTTATATCTTTTGTCTATTTGAATCTTCGATCAATAATACCCCTAGTTGACTGGACTAAATTTGTTGCTAATGACCTCTAGTATAACCACTTTCAAGGAATACGTCGAGTTTCCCTGTCACCCTGTATACACCGTGATTTTTAAGTCGTCTGACAAAGGTGGTCCACTCAATGTATCCGACATAAAATACCTCTAGGCGTGTTTTTTTTTACCATTAATTAAGATAATAGGTACAAGGAAAAATAATTAATACATTAGAATTATGAAACATCCTGTTAATAATGTTTACATATCAAACAGTAGAACATACCTAACCATCGCACGAGTCGAGTAGATAGATCTTCGCTCGCAACAGAATGTTTCAACTACGTTATGCATCATAATAATGAATATTTTTTTCTTTTTTTTTTTCTCTTAAATGCCATTTTTTTTGTTATGAATGTGTAGTAGTCATTGGATACATGAAGTGGGCTGCCGTTGTCAGACGACTAAAAAGTCACGGTGTATACATAGATTGATTAATTCCCAGATATATGTGTGTGTGTGTAAAAAACGAAAACACTACAAAAACAAACCCTTCCTAAATAAATATGATAAATAATTCACGTAGTTCTCCGCACACAACCCTATCAAAGTCGCGTTGAACCCGACACGTTTCTTCAAAATCTGTTCTTGCCTCCTTAGCATTGCGGTCACGTGTGCCGATCTAACCGTCTCCTGTTAGTCAACAAATTGATATTTTTCAAATACATACAAACTCCCTCGGAGGTAGATATTTAGATATTAAAGGGTACGATCAAAGATTACATTACATTTTCTGATGTTTCTTGGGAATCGTTTTGTTTGGGTTGTGAGATTATATTACGGCGTTTGTTTAGATGTACGCAGGTATATCGATAGACTTTTGAAAGTAATTAGTGTTTGTATTGGAAAACATCAATCAATTTGCATAGCCTTTTCCCAACTATGTTAGGGGCGGTTTCCAGTCTAACCAACCAGTATTTACATGCTGCCAGTATTTTACACGGATCGACTGCCTATCTGACCTCCACTACCCAGTTACTGGGTAGGTAAATACAATACCTCTAAGACTGGTTGTCAAACTTTCGGGCTTCTGATGACCCGTAACGACTGTCAAATATCCACGAATGACAGCCGGGACCGATATTTTATTGGAAATCATAACTGGTGAAATGTGCGTGTACTATAGGTACCTACAGAAAGAAAGAAAGAAAGAAAGAAAGAAAGAAAGAAAAAAAGTTTATTACACTTATCCCTTCGGGCATTACAGGCGTGATCCCATGTTATGTTATGGAAAACGATGGATAGATTGATGTGAAAGAAAAAAGTTTAGCTATAAGTAAATAATTTTGTTAATTTCTTTGTTATTTCAAAGGGGCCCGTGGCTAAATAATAACAGCCGCACAGGTCGATCGGTCAGGTTAAGCTACGCTTGCCGCGGTTGGTCTGTGGATGGGTGACCATCTTTACATACTGAGACCCCTCCGTGCCTCGGAAAGCACGTTAAGCCGTTGGTTCCGGCTGTCATTCGTGGATCTTTGACAGTCGTTACGGGTAGTCAGAAGCCCGAAAGTCTGATAACCAGTCTTACCAAGGGGTATCGTATTACCCAGTAACTGGGTTGTGGAGGTCAGATAGGCAGTCGCTCCATGTAAAATACTTGTATTCAGCTGCATCCGGTTAGACTGGAAGCCGACCCCAACATAGTTGGGAAAAGGCCAGGCAGCTGATGATATTTCTGACTTTGTTATTTCAATAGATCTTAATCAAAAATTAAAATATTATAATCTGTAAGTGAAAATACATCATCATTTTTGTCTTTACTCTCCTTGTTAATTCGTTAAATATATTATGCCTTCATTGCTCGCCAAGCACAACATTTCATACTCATAGCTACAATATAACTGTTAATATTAGCAAGTCGGTGACGCGAACCCGAAACATTTGCCCTCACCAAAAATCGCTCAACCCACTTAAAGAAGTTTACACTTCAAAAAGGATATGTTGGTTCATAAATAAAAAGCGGTCAAGTGGGAGCCGGACTACAAGACAAAAATCGCCGAAAAATACTCGTTTTACTGTATGGAGACGCTCTTTAATTTTTAACTTTATTTTATTATATGTCTTGAGCGGCAATAAGAATACACACTGTGAAAATAAAATTTCAACTGCCTACCTATTACGGTTCATGAAATACAGCCCGCTGACAGACAGACGGAAGGACAGCGGTGGCTTAGTAATAGGGATCCGTTGGCACCCTTTGGCTACGGAACCCTAAATACTGTCCTAAGGGTAAAGATATTAGAGGACACGGTGGAGCATACGGTGGAGGTCTGCCCTGCTTGGGCAGGGCACCGCCGTGTCCTCGTAGAGGCGATTGGCAGCGGCGGCGACCTCTCGCGTCCGGCCCTGGTTCAAGCCATGGTCCGGGGTGAGAGGGAGTGGGAGGCAGTCACCTCCTTCTGCGAAGCAGTCATGCTAGCGAAGGAGGTGGCGGGGTGGGCGAGGGAATGCACCTTGCGCACCTCACGCCTCAGCCGCCGCGGGAGACGCTCCGGGCGTCGAGAGCCGCGTGACGACTCCCGGCCACCGTGGGCCGGGCCTGCGGGCGGAGAGTAATGGGTAGCTCTCCGTCCGATCAGGACTAGGCCCGTGCCGGACGGCGTGTACGTGTTCCACGCGCGCCTCAAAGAGATGTCAGCAAAAGCGACGGGGCCCCATAGGGCCGAAGCCTGCCAGGGTAGCGGGAACATCCGAAAGGGTTTACCGCTGCCCTGGAACATAAAGGGCTAAGGAAGGAACACGGGTGGGTTTTAGTCAGTAAGAGTCTGACACTCCCTCCTGCTCCACCCAGAGAGGGAGGAGCCATTTGATGATTTCCCATCCTAAAAAAAAAAGGGTAAAGATATTACTAACCTGCAACACATTAATCTAATAAGCTTACAACAAACTGTTGTATCCAACAATAAACTTTAATGACCAAAAACTTACAATTTACGGTTTATTCTATTTCGTAGTATTATTAAAAGTACACAATGTATCTTATAGTGCAGTGAACATGCGCGTAGTATTAAGTTATGTGCAAACTTAGTCCGGGGAGCTAGTGGTCTACGGCGAATATGCACAAAATCACTTCTAAAGGCGCGTTCATAACATTCTGCGCGAAACAAAGGAGTTCTTATTTTGTTAAAGGTAAAACTGTTTTATGTGAGTGTTCTCGTTAAGTGAAATCTTTTTAGGTGCGTGGAGCGATGTTTGGCAGGAAAATCTTATGGGGTCCGCGTCACCGATATGTTTACAGTTATTTCTGTAGCTATAGATAGCGTCACCTGCATTGAAAGCATTTCATAGTTTTAATTTTACACTTCCGTCGGCAGTCCCCATGAATACTTTTGTTTTTAAGTTGGAATGGAGATTTGATTGTTTTACTTATTGTTAGTTTTTAATCATCTTTTAATAAATTGATAAATAAAAACTTTTCTAATAAGAAGTTTTCTGTACGCATCCAGGTCATCTCGTCATCTTTTTTTGGGCCAACCTCGGCGGCGCCGTTTTACACACATTTACCGTCATCGTGCATGCGGCGGATGTGACCCGCTCAATCCCATTTGAACCTGACAGCCTTCTTTCCTAAATCCAGTATGCCCGATTTAGAACTCATACTGATTCCTTTATATGTACAGACGCCAGCAGGTCAAGCTACTCGAAACTGTAAAATTTTCCCAGTCAACCTTGAACCTTAATACTTTGCCGATGAAGTTGAAAATCTATTAAAGAAATTTGACAGATTGTAGTAGCTTGATGTGCTGGCGTCTGTACCTAAGTTTAATATTAATACTATATGCGCAAATATCTTCCGGAGTCAATTCCTTAAATGATGGTGAAATCCGCATCAAAACCCGTTGCGAAGCTTACAAGAACAACGCGGTTACACCCCTTTATTTATAAACGTTGTTTTAAGTTAAGTAATGATTAGCGAGCGAACCATACATTTGTGACGTTTGAACGTCACTTAATTTTAATCATCATCATCTGCCTAGCCTTTTCCCAACTACTTATGTTGGGGTCGGCTTCCAGTATAACCGGATGCAGCTGAATACCAGTATTTTACATGGAGCGACTGCCTACCTGACCTTCACAACCTAGTTACTGGGTAATACGATACCCCTTGGTAAGACTGGTAGTCAGACTTTCGGGCTTCTGACTAAAATCGTAACAACTGTCAAAGAATCGCGAATGACAGCCGGGACCAACGGCTTAACCTGCTTTCCGAGGCACGGAGGGGTCTCGGTATGTAAAGATGGTCACCCGTCCACAGACCGACCTGTGCGGCTGTTATTATTTAGCCAAGGGCCCCTCTCACTTAACTTTAATCATCGTTTATAAATAAACCCCTTAATATATAATAATATGTATAGATAACTGACCTAATAACGTTAGCTGGATTTCTCTGTTAACAGATACGCGATGTCAATTATAATGTTGACATCTTGTGGTTGACATTTAATTCATAATGTATCTCTGTCTGAACGTTGACTGATGTATGTGATGCCGACGTTTCCTAGTTTAATTGATCACGTACATACGATTTAAGGTCAGTTAAATCCGTCACGGTAGAATTAGTTTCATGTTGAGGTTTATTATGTCTTTGAATTGTGTGTGTTTATTATATGAATTGGTAAGCAGGAACCTAATAATATGCTGGTTAGTTTTGAAATTATGATTTAGTTACCTAATATTTTTCTTTCTGTCAAAATCATGCTTAAATAAAACCACGGGGTCCTCGTCTATACTGATGGTTTAATAATAATTATTAATAAAATATTCCGAGATCCACAGGAGAACCAAGGTAATCGACATAGCCCGAAGAATTGCCAAACTTAAGTGGCAGTGGGCAGGGTACATTGCTCGCAGAATAGATGGCCGATGGAGGCGAAAGGTTCTGGAGTAGCGACCGCGTACCGGGACACGTAGCGTTGGAAGGCCGTAGGAACCCGTCAGATGCGAGAAGCATAGAACTGGGCGAAGTGGAGGTGCTTGGGAGAAGCCTATGTCCAGTAATGGATATTTTCGACTGAAATGATGATGGAAAACAAAAACTTGAGAGGTGTCAAGGGACACCCGGGTGGAACGAAGTTCCTTTCGATTAATTAGTGAAGGAATTGTAATATTTTTTTTTTATAGAAAGCCGAAACGAAAATAACTGGCTTGCTTTCTATAAGAGAGAGAGAGACAGACGGAGAAACACAACACGCGCACGCCGCACGGCTAACAACTATAGCAAAAAGTGTCGTTCCAACTTTTGGTCTTAATTTTTTCCGTCTAGCCCCCTTTCGCAACGCGCGAAAAACAACTTCGTTCCAATGAATTATTAATTGTTTAGAAATGAAAAAAAAAAACTAAGTAATTCAGCTCGCTTTTTGAGTTAGTTGCCGCCATGTTTCAGTATTTTAGCCGTTAATTTAATGAAGGTAAAATCAAAAGGAGAGATTGTGGTTAAAATACTATTTACCCATATAATCGATATTGATATCGATAATCGTGCTTAGTTAGTAAGCACGATTATCAGGACTTTTGCCTAGATTATCCTTTATGTAAGATTTTTAAACACATAACTTACCTATTTGCATACCTGCATCTTGTACTCAATACTCAAATCTTTATTGCATTCCATAATTGTGTTACATAGATGGTATATACAAGGTAAAAGATCAATATGGACCCTGTCGGGAACAGTAAAATTAATAGTTATAATGGATATAATATTTAACTGGTTCCCTATCCATTTGCATAAAATTTTAAGACCTAATATAACTTGGCATACTTTTGTTTGTCCTAATTATATTTTCGCATAAATTATTTACGCATAACAGCTTACGCATAATTTTTTTATGCATAATTTCTCTAACCATAATAATGATTAAGCATAACATTCTAAAGCATAACTTTATTAAGCATAACATTCTAAAGCATAACTTTATTAAGCATAACAATAATAATAAGGCGTAGTCGACGGAGCCCCGCTTCGCGGGGCCCCTATTTCTGTCTGCAGGGTTTAAAGGAACCTAACACGAAGGGGATGACGGGGGCTCGTTCGCTCGCTCCGCTCGCTCACTTGAGCCCCCGTCATCCCCTTCGAACCTAACCTGTCCGAGTCGGGGTGCCCCAATTCCCGAGCTCGCTTCGCTCGCTCTTGCATCCTAAGTTCTCATTGCCTTTTTACTAAATCGAGATGTGTTAGACCTTGGGGCACCCCGACTCTTGGAAAAAGTGATTTAGAATCGAGTGAAAATAAATACGTAGAAATAACTCAGATTTGTTTCCGTTATTTCTATTAATTGTATGCCCAAATATTATTATGCTAATAATCATTAGGCCTAGTAACGTTATGCGAATCAAATTTATGCCAAAACAAATTAGTCTTTAAGATGATTATGCCAACATAAAATGTATGCCTAAAAAAATTATGCTGAAGTATTATTATGCCAAAACAAATTGTGCCAAAATCGTTATGCCGAAGTATATTAGGACAAAGAACATTATGCGAAAAGAAGGGATCCCTATTTAACTTTCTAACAGAAATTGAAGCAAGCTTACTTAGCTGAGTACTATGCGAAGAAAAGATCACGTAGGAAACTTTTAATAAAGTTAAACGAGTAAGTACGTTTACTCTAGAGATATCGTTATGATACCCAGGTCACTGAGACCCAAAGGGGAACTACTGCTGAGTGAATATTAGTTATTTTTCTGTCAAAAAGTGACAGAGTATTCTTTTTATCGACTGGTCTGGTAAAGAAAGAAGGTGTTTGGGATATTCAAACTCAAAACTCAAATAATTTATTTCAATTAAACCATTTCAGACAGTTTTAAATTGTCAAAATTATAGAGTCGGTCAGTTAGTCAGAAAGTTGAAGCTAGTTGCCCATTCCAAAACGTAAATCTCTATGGAGAAGAACGGGCAAGATACTCCTCAGTTTGGGATAGTATAACTAGACTGTTATAATTATTAACCTTTTTAATTTTATTGACATAATATTTTTTTTTCTCTTGACATTTGTGTCGGTATATTGAATTGAATTTTGTTTTATTTTTATATAACTACATGTTAGTGGCTTTTGGATTTTGAATTGTTTAGCTACGAAGATTGTTTTAAAATTTGTCATTCATGTAGTATTAATATTTTTTGTAGTTATTTCTTATCTTTAAATCGTATTTCATGTTATTTTAGATCTAAATGTTATACATTTCGACGCAGTGTAAAAATTGTTAATGAAATAAATAAATAATAATAATATTCTACAGATGAACCTTGTAGAAATCCTCCCCCAAAATCTCTCTTCTCTATTTTATCTCCTGTTTAAAGGGAAGAAAAATGCAACGTGTTTGGCTACGTTATGTAGGTAGGTAGGTGGTACCCGTGTAAAGGCAGGAACAGTCTTTGTTAAGCAAATTGACTACCAACCTTAGTTGTCCCTATATAAAAAAAAAATAAACAGTTTAAAAAATGGCTAGAACGAAAATTGACATCCATTAGTTTAGGTTCAGGCCTCCACGTATTCTGAATAACCAAAAAACAAACGACCAATATAGGGAAGAATTACATTAATTTAGTTAAGCACCCTTTAAAACCATTTCGATTCAAAAATCAACGCTTATACAGAAATTTTACAGAAGCGTTATCGTGTTATACACCTGAATGTTCAGAGGCCCTACCATAGAGTATCGATCGAGTATCAGCCATTGGGTGAAAGTGTGTTCATATTTTTTTTAGCAAGTAATAATAATAATTTATTAAGTATCTATAACTTGGTGACAAAAAAAATCACAATAATTTGGTGAGTACAGAGATGTGAGACTAATTTATCTCCTGGTTCCCAAACTAGGTTTATAGCCTGTGACTTGGGAGTCAGTGATTCCACAACTTATGCTTACAATACACCATTAGACTTCTTATGTTATGTTTACTTATTTACTAATTTACAAAAGCATTATTAGGAAAAGTAGTAGGTATAAGAGAAGAGAAATGTTTGTGTGTGCGTGAGGGTGTGTTGTATGTGTGTGTCTGTCTTCAGTCTTCATCTTCTTCGTCTCGCTGGCAGGACAGTTATTTAAATTTTGCTGGCCCAAAACTTTGCCACTTCCACGGCGTTGTCGGTGGCAGGCTCAACAACAACTTAAGTATATTTTTTTTACGGACTGAAATAAAAATTAAATTAAAATAATTTATAATAAAAAATATTACTCCAACTTTAGCCGGTACGGCAGAAGGTACTCTTGCAATACGTCTGCCATTTCGTCATCCATAGGCGGTTATGATCATTTAAAACGCTGTTTGGAAAATTAAATAAGTAAGGTGGTTCTTCCCCATCCAAGCCTTAACAAAGACACTACTTCATCACATAACTAAAGTGAAAAAAGGCTCCCACAGACAGATGCGATGCCGCAATGGTGCTACGCGTTTCTGGCGGATCAATTTCCATGAAGTTTTCATAAAAATTGTTCTACCTACTAGGTTGGTGGTCCCTTTAAAGAGCTGAACTACTAAAAACCCTTTAGAATTCTGTCCGTATACCGGTCGGATTTGATATTTTTTTTTTTTGCATTTTATAGCCCGATTTTTAAAGAAGGCTATAATATATAGGTTTACGCTACAACCCTTAGGAGCCGACCAAAAAAAAAAGTTACAAAAGGACGCGACCAAAACGAAGCGATAGCGCGGGCAGGTGATGGCCTAATCTAATAAATATACGAGTATACACTACTCTACCCATTTAACATACTCTGTGCCGTAGTAGTGGCTCATGTTTACATTTGAACGAAGCCCAATCACGCGTGCGCTCCGTCACGTCACAATAAGATAGCACCGCCATTGTCGTGTATTTTGTTCATATTGAAACGCCTATTATTTCGAGCGCCTTCCGTGGACTGACAATGTTGTATCATTGTTAGATACGTGATGGTAGTTAGATAAGTTGACAATTGCGCCTTTGATGACAGACATAGATGAAGGGTAAACTACTATGTGATGTGACGTATTTGGCCAATCGGTATTGGCTTACAATACCTATGGAGAAGGACATTATGGATGTTCAAGCATCACGCTAAAGGTTGAAAAATTAGGAAGGTAAGTAGGAGTACTGGAATAGTATCTATAGTTAATCTTCTTTTGAATAAGTAGTAGGGCGAGTTTAGAACAACTACCTTTGAATGGACTCGCACAGAGCAGCAGGACGTAGCGTAAAGAAGACAGAAACTGTAGTTTTGAACAGCCGATCGATTCTGTAAAAATCTCACCGTGTAAAGTTAGGTGAAGTGAGCTTAGAGTGAGCTGTCAATAGTGTCAATCCCTAGCGTTAGTTGGAATGACAGCTCACTCCACGCTCACTTCATCTAAGTGTTCACGGTGAGAATCGCACTGCAGGACTCTTTCTGTCGAAGTACAATTCCATTTGAGTAGGGTTAGATGTATATGATGTATGTGGAGCTATGTCGCAAACTATGCTTCACCACCTATCCTGCTTTCTGTGCCCCAAAACATGCAAGTGTCCACTGCGCTGCCACCGAGGACGCCATGGAAGTGACGAAGTTTTGGGCCGTTAAGATCTGAAATACAGTCTCGTGCCTGCGACATGAAGAAGAAGAAGAAAAACAGGAATTGTCACGAACACATTGAGAAAGTAAGAAAAAAGATATCGTCCCTGACTGGTGCACTTGGAGGAATTGTCCGATGTTTGCCACTAAAGGTCAGATAAATTACTTAGAACTCGATTTAACCGCCTCTCGTTTGTTTAGCGCCGAAATTTCAGGCGGACCAAGTCGCGAGCAGAAGCGAGTCTCAAAATTAAATGTTTAAAGTTTTAAGCCATTGTGATTTATAATTAACGTCCTCTCAATAGGTTTTTAATTAGTATTCTTCTTCTTAGCGTGTCGATAGCAATTTAATTAATGTACTCGGCCCAGAATTCGGTCACTTGTTTGGCACCATCAAACAAGTAGGTAATTAGTTATTTATGAATACTGATCAAAATAAATATTTATTATTTATTAAACTTACACACACTATCTTTACAGGATGACCCCAATACAATAGTGGCTTGCAAATACACACCAAATAAAATGAAAAATCAACTTACGCCTAATACATAAAAATCTAAATTTTAAAACTACAAGCCCTTTATACAATACCTACATAAAAATCAAAACTTTAAAAATACAAAACTAACCTAAAATTTAAAATCCGACAACACAATACAAACTCAAATCATTTATTTCAATTAAACCATTTACAGGCACTTTAGAATTGTCAAAATTAAATAGTCGGTCAGTTAGTCAGAAAGTTGAAGCTAGTTGCCCATTCCAAAGCGTAGATCTCTATGGAGAAGAACGGGCAAGAAACTCCACGGACACTCTTTTAAATCAAGACATTTTTACAAAATCCTGGTTACATTATTCTTATTGCTTCTCTATAACTAAAAAAATTCAACAAAACTCTTGCGAATTCACTCAAATTGCACGAAAATATGTCAATTCTCTCATGGACTTCATTTAATACACATATTGTGCGGATGAGGGGTGTTTTTATATAATATAACAATTGTAGTGGTTTCTGCCTACCTTCAAGGGAACAAGGTGTGAGTTTATGTATATATTTGTATGTAATTCAATACCGGTAACCACAAGGTTACTGATTGCTAGTATGTATTATCTTATATCTGTATGACCGCAGGTGGTTTATGCAGTAGGTAATGGCGAACGGAAATGGGCTTTTGGCCAGTTAGAGTAGGTACTCTAAAATACTTACCTAAAATATTTGTGTTATTGGGAAAATTGGTTACAATGTAGCCTTGTAATTAAAAGCTTAATGCCGGTTTATTCTCAAATCTCATCGTGAATTAAGGTGAGGTGAGCTTGAAGTGAGCTGTCATTCCACCCGATGCTAGGGATTGACACTATTGACAGCTCACTTCACCGAAGTTTTCACGGTGATTTTTTTTTTACAGAATATATTGGCTGCTCCCTTTTTTGCTAGCAACATCATTTCAGCCGAAAGACGTCTACTGCTGGACATCCCCCTAACAGCAGAAATGTAATATATCTATGGGTTTTTTGCTTCTCACATCCAGGGGATTTCTCGGCCTTCACCACATTTTGCTAGGATAATGCAAGTAATCTATACATATAATAAAACAGTAACGAAAGAAAAACTGTACATTGAGAATTTTCGAGAAAAAATAAGTGGCTTTTGTTAGAAAAACGTAACTGATGACAAAAAGTGACTTTTTAGAATTTTTGTCGTGTGTTCCTCTGTGGCCGGACCACATTTCAGTACTCAGATGCTATAGTTCGAAATAATACCTACCTAAAGTCTACTTTCATCGGAATATATATATATTTTTAGTACCTCAAGAGATATCTTTTTAATTAGCAATTTATGTGGTCCGGCCGCCAAGCAGTGCTCTCTGGCCGCGCCACCTCAAATTAAATAGAGTATAATGAACTATTAATAAATCAATATCCCGAAAAAAACTACCTAAAGAGTACCTTGCATACGACAAATATGGTCCAATAAACCCCTTTAGTTAAGGAGTTATTAGTCGTAGAGTGTGGTCCGGCTGGAAGGTATGCTCTGCAGCAAGTCAATTTTGTAATATTTAATATTAACTATCCATAAATCAATTATATAATAGTACCTTTTCTCTACTCTTCGTTGATACTTTTTTCTCTCAAGAAACTATTCATTTTGATTAATTAATCTTTAAAGTATGTGGCGCGGCTAGGGAGGATTACTTTCAGCAAATATAACGAAATATGCTTTATTTCTTTATGCCAACGAAAACTGCATAATAAGTACTTTATAAAAAGACCTAAACTTCATCTATAAACTTTTATTTTTATTACCAACAATGATTTTGAAAAAGGTGCACTTTTTGGTTTTTGTTTACCTATCTACCTAAGAATAGGTAGTTAATTTGACGAAGTAAGTGAAAATTTTGGTTTAAAATAAACAATTTAGTGTACTTACGAATAACAAATATATTTTCATAATCAAATACTTATTAACAATTGTTAATATAATATTGTAAATGACGGAAAAGTGTTTTATATAACAAACTTAAGTCAATAGATTGAATTTAAGCATTTAGCCCTTTAAACAAGAAATAACAATGAAAAAAGAGTGTACCAAAACCGCGTATTAAAAATATAGTCAATCAGTATTACAAATAAAGGAGTTATTTTCCAACTTCAAAATGCAAGGCCTAAATTAAAAATAAACATTTTGATAAAAATAAGTTATAATTTACAATTTTGCGTATACAATACAATTGGAAGGCGTTTAAATTTATACTTAGTTCCGCAATTTATAAAACCTATTGTATTAACAATTTTTTATTGTTTATATTTGATTATGGAAATATATTTGTTATTCGTAAGTACACTAAATTGTTTATTTTCAACCAAAATTTCCACTTACTTCGTCAAATTAACTACCTATTCTTAGGTAGATTGGTAAACAAAAACCAAAAAGTGCACCTTTTTCAAAATCATTGTTGGTAATAAAAATAAAAGTTTATACTTAGATGAAGTCTAGGTCGTTTTATAAAGTACTTATTATGCAGTTTTCGTTGGCATAAAGACATAAAGCATATTTCGTTATATTTGCTGAAAGTAATCCTCCCTAGTCGCGCCACATACTTTAAAGATTAATTAATCAAAATGAATAGTTTCTTGAGAGAAAAAAGTATCAACGAAGAGTAGAGAAAAGGTACTATTATATAATTGATTTATGGATAGTTAATATTAAATATTGCAAAATTGACTTGCTGCAGAGTATACCTTCCAGCCGGACCACACTCTACGACCAATAACTCCTTAACTAAAGGGGTTTATTGGACCATATTTGTCGTATGCAAGGTACTCTTTAGGTAGTTTTTTTCGGGATATTGATTTATTAATAGTTCATTATACTCTATTTAATTTGAGGTGGCGCGGCCAGAGAGCACTGCTTGGCGGCCGGACCACATAAATTGCTAATTAAAAAGATATCTCTTGAGGTACTAAAAATATATATATATTCCGATGAAAGTAGACTTTAGGTAGGTATTATTTCGAACTATAGCATCTGAGTACTGAAATGTGGTCCGGCCACAGAGGATCACACATTTTTGTCTGTTTGTCTGTGTGTATGGTACGGCTTCACGCCAAAACTACTGGATAGATTGAATTGAAATTCAGCAAAAATGTTCTTTGTAAACCAAGGAAGGCTTTAGGCTACATATTATCACGCCGCATGTTATAGGAGGTAAGCAATATTGATTTTAAAAGGTTTTTGTTCGTAATTGAATGCACAAAATAATTGAATGCACAAAATGGCATGTTATTTATTTAGTAAACCATAATTTAACTCTGGAAACATATTATCACGCTATCACCTACGGGGGAGGAGCTGTGAATCTTTATTTTTCTTACCTACGTATTCTGTCACAGCGTGTAATCTAACGACGCATATTTAAATGTTGTTTTTGAGTAAGCCATGCTATTATCTAGCTTTACACTATAAAAACTACGCCATTTAAGTAACTTGGGCAGAGAAACATAGTTTAATTAATGTTAGTAGTATAATGAAAATTTTGAAGCAGCGCCATCTATGAGATTTCATAAAAATCAAATCAAGTTACATGTTAACACTTTTTGGAAATTAATTATTTAAATTTGATCATGTTGGCGAGGTTAGTAGTTAGTTATTCTTAAAATTCATAGATGGCAATGTGCATTTTATTCATAAAAGTTGTATGGTATAGTTCGTTTCGACAAATTCAAGTTCCAACAAAACCCTCAAAATCTTGAGCAGAGTTGAGGAAGACAATTTAAAAAAACACGCTCTGTGAAGTCGACCAGTTTGCCAGATCCCTTACGTATGACGAGGTGCCTTCATATTACACGTACGACGAGCAAAGGGGTGTATTTAACCGACGTCGACGAGGAGGTGCTGTGGAAGGCTTTCCGGGAATTTTCAAGGACACCGCATTGGGTAGGGTTTATACCGTGCATCCGAATAATGACGAATGCAATTTTCTGCGGTTGTTACTTCACACTGTCCGAGGCCCAACGTCTTTAGCCTTTCTGAGGACATTTGATGGCGTGGAGTATCCCACTTACCGCGCAGCCTGCGTAGCACGTCACCTTCTCGATGGTGACCAAAATTGGGATGACACCCTCGCGGAGGCGAGCGTCAGTGACAGTCCCAGCTGCATGCGTCATCTGTTTGCCGTCATCTTGGTGTTTTGTGGAGTCGCGAACCTGGTAGCTTTGTGGGAGAAGTATCGCCATCATCTGTCTGAAGATTTTCTACGAGCTTTGAGGCGTGTTACTGGAGATGAAGTCGAAGTAACTGATGAACGCGTGCTGAACACCTGTCTCAGTTCACTTCAAGATGTGGTCATTTCTATCGGCGGCAATCCACTGATCAAATATGGGTTATCAGCTCCCACATCATCACCGTATAAAGACCGTGGAAATCGGGAGTATAACGCTGAGACAAATTACGATCCGGGCGAAATGACCACCATACGAAATGACTATGTCGCTTTGTTCTCTTCAGAGCAAAAACACATTTATGACACCGTCCTTGAAAGCGTTGGGCAAAAACAGGGTAAAATGTTTTTCTTGGATGCTCCTGGTGGAACAGGAAAAACATTTGTTACCACTGGCATACTTGCAGAGGTCAGGAGGCAAGGCAAAATTGCTATTGCTGTAGCGTCGTCGGGAATCGCTGCCACACTACTTCCGGGCGGCAAGACAGCACATGCCATGTTTAAAATTCCCATCGATTTAGAGAGCGCCGAAACGCCTGTTTTTGGTGTGTGACGTAACAGCAATAAGGGACACGTGCTCAAGGATTGCTCTCTGATCGTATGGGATGAGTCTACGATGGCCAATAGGAAGGCAGTTGAGGCCGTGGACAGAACCCTGCAGGACATCCGCAGGAACGAACATTTGATGGGTGGTGTCATAGTTCTGTTCAGTGGCGATTTCCGGCAAACGCTTCCCGTGGTGACGTGGGGATCGAGGGCTGACGAGGTGAATGCTTCGTTGAAACGATCTTCGTTTTGGTCACGAGTTCGTACGCTGCGCTTGACCATTAATATGAGAGTTCAGCTCGGCGGCAATGCATGTGCTCAAGAATTCTCCGATGTCCTTCTAAGTCTTGGCGAAGGCACTCTACCAGAAGAGAGAGGTGCACAGGTGGTGCTTCCAGAGTCTCTCGGTAGAGTGGTATCCAGCTTAGAAGAACTCATTCGCTGTGTGTACGGGGACATCAGTCGTATACTGCACCAGCAGAATTCTTGGGTGTGTGAGCGGGCCATTTTGACGCCCAAAAACAATCAGGCTGCAGCAATTAACAAATGCATTCTCTCGGAAATTGAGGGGAATGAAGTGGTCTACACCTCGATAAACACTGTTGTCGAGCAAGATAACGCCACACATTATCCTGTGGAATTTCTGAACTCCCTGTCAGCAAGTGGACTTCCAGCGCATACCATCAAGCTGAAGGTCGGTTTCCCGATTATGCTTCTTCTGTACCTATCTCCTCCGAAGTTGTGTAACGGGACCCGCCTTAAAGTCATCTCGCTCCACAGACACACCATTGAGGCAGAAATTCTTACGGGTTGTGGCGTCGGCGAGGCAGTATTTATACCACGCATTCCTTTCATACCTCATAACTACCCGTTCCAGTTCAAGCGCGTACAGTTCCCCGTGAATGTTTGCTTCGCGATGACCATCAATAAGTCGCAGGGGCAGACACTGAGGGCAGCGGGTGTCGACCTCAGGACGAGTTGCTTCTCACACGGGCAACTGTACGTCGCTTGCTCTCGCGTCACCAATCCTGACTCTCTTTACATTTTGGCTTCTGGCAGCATAACTACCAACGTAGTTTATAGGGAAGTGTTGTAAGGTATGATACCTTTGTACGTATTTTTACTCTTTTGTGTCCTGGAATGTATTCTTGCATTATTTTCTCTATTTCCTTCAGTCACATCTTATGACTGAACTCAGCAGGATTCCCATATAACTCTCTTCACTTGCTTCGCTTCACTTGCTTCGCAAAAAAACTTATATTTTAATGCAATTTTAAAAGTTGTTTACTTATAATGCTATAGCGACACTGGCATCTTAGGTATTTTTGGTGCTGTAGAGCCTTCACGCAGACGACGTCGCGGGCAGCAGCTAGTAGATAGATAAATAGATAGATAGATAAACCATTTATTTGGCGCACACAAAAAAGACAGCGCAACACACAAAAGTACATTATTACATGATAACCAAACTACCCACATAATTAATAATATAAAACAAGGTGCCGACAAAAAAGACAAAATGAAAAACACACAAATATCGAAATCAAAGTGACACTATGACGAATTAACACAGTGCGGTGTGCGTCTCAAGGTTGCACCAAATGGGAGTCCAGCTCAGCATGTGTCAGGCAAATGTACCTAACGCTGATATTCTGCTGGATCCCTGCTGTGACACACGGACGTTGAGAAGACGAGATAAATTAGTGTTGTGACAGGTGTTAAGTGCAGAGTGAGGCTTTGTAAGTATACCCGACACTATAATTATGTATTCTACAGTAAGTTTTGCATTGGGTAACGTTCTTGTTCGTAGGTTTCTTAGTATTGTGCTTAAAATATGCTATTTTACCAATCCTTGTTTCGTTTACTTGGAAGAAAACAACGAGTACCTATGATTTTTTTTTCCGATGCACATTGTATCCACTAAATCCACCAAACGATAAGATCCTTCTCAAAAATAAAAGTATCAGAAACACGTAGCAACCTTATTTATTCCAAACAAAAAAAAGAACAGCATACATTTCCATATTTAAATCGATTGACCGAAATTCAAACCCTAATCATTTAGCAACATTGAAGTCACGTAGGTACTGGCCAGCTGCAATGTTTTCGTTCCCAAACAAACGCAGTGCAAATGTTCAAATAAGTAAGACTGGCCACCGTCCGGTCAGATCCGGCGTCCCATGAATTTAGATTGCAAGTTTATTCCAAGTTCAAAATTCATCCAATACGCTCACGGCTATGTATAATTTGATGTGGGAAATATGTTCTAGAAATCCAGAACATGTATCGTTTTCAGCCTATAACTGACACGGGAATTTTGGAGCTGGAATTTATCTTTTAGGTCTCGCTTTACATCTAATTGCTAGAGGAGGCCTAGCTATGCCATGTGGCACACCGGAATTCGAGACCTATTGTAATTTTTCTATGGTAAAAATGAATAAAGAATAAAAAAGAGAAAAACAGAAAAAATTGTAAAAAAAAATATTGTAGAAAAATTAGTAATTAGTAAAAGTAGTAAAATTTTTATACATACCTGTGTCTGTAATTTATATGGTGTACATAATAAAGAGTATTATATTCTATTATTATATCTAAAGCTGAATAAACTAAATAGTAAGAATACAGCAGAATATTCAAGGAATGAAAAGAAGGTTATCTTCTTCTATATCTATACTTATAATAAATCTGTAGAAGTGAAAATTCTGTACATTGAAAATATCCAAAAAATAAATGGCAGGGGGTGTTACTTGACCGACACCGAACCCAAAAATGTGATTAAAAAAATTTTTGTCTGTCTGTCTGTCTGTCTGTCTGTCTGTTTGTTCAGGCATCACGCAAAAACTACCGGTTCGATTACGATGAAACTTGGTATAATTATTCTTTAATATCCTGGGCACCACACTGGGTACTTTTTATCCCGGAAAAGTATATACAATAAAAAACAAACTTAATTTTGCGGTTCGATCCCTATACCCGATTACCACTGTCTGTACTGTACCAACCGCAAATACTAAGTTTGTCGTAGGTTGGGTCACCCGCAGTGGAGTTCATTTTTATTCCTTTTAGTTTTTAGAGTTATTTAGGTTTATTTTTATATGAGTCGTAGGTATAGATTTTAGTTTTAAAGTAGGTATAGGTAGTATATTTGATAGTGTACGTAGTGACCGTAGGTTATTTTATAATACTGTTAGGTAGGTTTAGTCATTCGTATAGATATTAGTTTTTAGGGATTTTGCTTATTTATTGAGTTTAGATTAGTTATTATCAGAAATAGGTTTATTTAGGTAGGTAGGTATTTAATTTTCTGTTATTGAGTTTTTTTTTTATTAGTTAGGTAGGTACTTAGGTAAAGATATCATATAGGTACCCTCTTAATCACCACTAATGAGACACAATTGGTTTTCTATTGTAATTAGCCACAAAGGGCCCGCGACATAGATGGCATTCTGGGGAAGCACATACATTTTATCCTGTTAGCACGTTCCCATGGGTAAATTTCCGACATCCACGCGGGCGAAGCCGCGGGCAGAAGCTAGTAAAGAAATAATTAAGTTATTCTTAAATAAATCTAAGTCTACGTCTTAAAGTACGAAGTAGGTCCCAACAGATTACTCAACAAGATTTTTTGACAGACACCGTCGTATTTCTAACACAATATTTTGGTAAATAAAAATGATAATTTCAGACGACAAAGTCTTCAGCCTCATGTCATTGTATTATTTGTATAGCTGCCTATCCCTTCGTCTGTTATCATGGTAACACACGCGTTTGAACGCAAAGACGTCTATCTGACATGACGGGTCGAACGCTTCCCAGAGTTACGTTATACTACAGTTAAATGTGCCCTAGAGTATGAATTAGAAGATGTATAGAGTTGGTAATAAGCTGAAGAAATTTGAAAACCGCTTTTTAAAAGGCGTTTGGTGACCTTATTGTCAAATTGACGATGGATAAGGACACGTGGGGATACGTACCGTCTCATAGTTACTGCTATTATGTAAAGTCATGATTTAATTAATGTAAAAAGGTTTACATGCACAACATTACAGAATAGTATTTCAAGGCATTTTACAGAGTAATTTACAAACTAAAAAGGTACCTACACACATACATACTTAAGTTGGTTAGGTGAAATACATTTTTTTTTATGTAACAACGAGAAAATATTGTTTAGGTATTAATTGTTTATCAAATTGCCAACTTAAATTATCCGTAAATTCAAATCACAACAGCTGTCATTCTTTGACGTTTGTACAATATAGATTGGCTAGAACGGCAAATTGGCGTCGTGCATCGACTTGTTTGTTAATTGGATGAATGCTCGTAAGTTTAAGAATGTTCACAGTCTGATCTCAGTCTCAATATGTCAAAAATACCTCTAATTTCCATACATTTTGACAAGTTTTTAACATTTTTTTGTCGCCGAGATGAGACTGCGACTAGATTTTGAACGTTTTAAATTATAATAGGCCTTCTTATTACTAACCATAGCGATAGTGCGTTCCTGTTGTCTTAAAATGTCACAAACAATTGCCTACTATCCGAGGAGTGGTATTTCCGGAATCAGCCTAAAAACTACGCATCAGTAAATACAAAACAGAGCTTATTATCTAGAGAAGGACTATGTATTTATCTACTTAAAAAATATAGGTATAATCTTGTAAGTAACTTAACTGCGCTGCAGCTCATGACACAAGCAGGTACTATGTAGTCAACTTACAATGTATTACATTTTATTCATAATCTACACAATGGCCGAGTGCTCATCGAGTATTTCGGGAGCCAAGTGGATACTTAGTCGACTCTTCATGTGACCAGGCCGGCCTACTTTTTTTTAGGCCTAAGGGTCAGCATTGCCATCAAACGTGACAATGCTGCCTTATGGGCAGTTTTCCCATTGACAGTGATGCAGACGAGTTTTTTGATTCCCAATGAGCTCTTCCCTTTTTTTAGGGTCCCGTAGTAAACAAGGAACCCTTTTAGTTTCGCCATATCCGTCTGTCCGTCCGCAGCTTAGCTCAGAGACTTTTGGTACTAGAAAGCTATAATTTGGCATGGTTAAACATATTAATCACTCCGACAAAGTGGTAAATTTTTTTAATGGCAATATGATTTTCAACTACAATGTTAAGTTTGTTCTTGTGATAAATTCATTTTAACTACGGAACCCTTCATTGTGCGTGGTCCGACATGCACTTGGCAGGTTTTTTGTATTATAGTTTTATGAATATATATATTTTAGTGATTATTGAAGATTGTATGTAAGATTAATATAATTATATTACTTAAACAATATTTTTTTTAAACTATTTTCAATAAATATAAATAATATGCGGTCTATATCCCATTCCTAAGGACGGGCCTCAAAGGCTACAACAGACTGTGTGGAGTTACTTCCAATTTAATGCGATCTAATAGAGCATCTCAAACGTCGACTCATAGATATTCAGTGTGTGCTTTGACTTCTAAATCTAATAACAGATTCTGTGAGCATCGCGTTTATTGTAATAGGGCTGTTGGTTCTATTCCGTTTTTAGGAAATAAATCACTGGTTTATTTTACGAGGTTACTTCGTAGTATCAAAACCAATTTTGTTTAGTTAGTCGATTATTCTGGAAATCTAATTACATGGACTGTTTTTTTCGAATATTTTCATAATTTGTTTCAGGGGCCATAATTATGCCATTTTGATTTCAGCTGAACTGCCTACCTACTTTCTTAATAGTAAGCTGGTTGCCAGTCATCATCTTTATTGCAAAAGCATGAGTAGGTACCGATTGAAAACTTTAATTTAGGTCACTGAAACTTTGAATTTTTTGTATTGAATGTTTTATATTCAAGGTGGATATTCAAGTTTTAAGAGCAGTGGTGGCCAATTGGTAATGGCCGCGACTTACGAGTGGTTGCTTGTAGGTTCGAACCCAGACAGGCGCTTTAGTTTGTGTAAATTATTTCATTACCACTGCTCTCAAAACGCTGAAGGAAAATATTGTGAGAAAACCGGCATGTCCTAGACCCAAAAATTCGAAGACATATGTCATATTTTATATGTGACATCTACCAACCTGCACTGGGCCCGCGGCGCACTCCTCTCACAGAGAGGAGGCCTGTGTCCCAGCAGTGGGGAATGGGGACGTTATAGGCTGAATATGACTCATAGTTTTCTTTTGGAACGAAGTTCCTTATCGCGCGTTGCGAAAGAGGGCTAGACGGAAAAAATTAAGACCAAAAGGTGGAACGACACTTTTTGCTATAGTTGTAAGCCGTGGGGCGTGCGCGTGTTTCTCTCTCTCTCTCTCTCTTATAGAAAGCAAGCCAGTTATACTTCGTTCCATCCGGGTGTCCCTTGACACCTCTCAAGTGTTTTTTTTTAAGAACGTTGCCCCACACTCGGAATTACTCCTGTATCGTGGGTGCTTTTACAAACATTTAAACTCATACACAAACAGCAAGACCCAGTACAACTACCTGTAGGCAATACAAATATTTGTTCCGTGCGGAAATCGAACCCGCGACACGCAGCGCAGCAGTCAATCGCTTAACCACTGCGCCAACCATGTCGTCAAAGAACTAGTGTAAGGTTAGATTATTTAGCATTGGTTTGGTTTACACACCATATAAAAAAAATATATATATACTTAAAAAAAAAATATATGAATCATTTGTGTTTGAAATAAATCAATAATTATAATAATAACAAATCAAATATCTCGACTTAGCACACGAGGTTGTTGACATGTGGAATGTGAGCTCGACTGTCATTGTGCCGATTGTCGTATCGGCCAATGGCCTGATGGCCGAAAGCCTCGATCAACATCTATCGAGGCTCTCGTTAGGCGGTTGGATCAAGGGCCTGATTCAGAAGGCAGTACTCCTCGATACGGCTCGCATTGTGAGGAGGTTTCTGTCTCTGGAGCCCTAACCATCGTTAGCTTGGACCCTGCTCCCGACACCGGTGGATCACTATTTTTTTGTATTTTTTAATGTTTTTTTTTTATACTAATATTGAAAAATGTAATAAAATAAGAAAAATAAATAAATAAACGACATAATAATAATAATAATTTAACCACTCTATACGAAATAGCATATATTTTATCAAAATTAAATTGCCATTAGAATCAGTATAGTTTATACAAAATATATGTAACGTCACAGTATCAACGGTGTATCGTAATTAGATGCGTGAGCGTCACAAACTAATCAATTGCTGTAATTAACAGTCGTTGCGTTGAAATGACGTATTCCACCAGAGTTTAATGACAAGTTTAACATATAAACTGGTGAATTGAACTATTGTTAGGGGAAATACAATGTCTATTGATTTAACTATGTAGTAGGGTTAGGTTGTAGGCTGAGTTAGCAAATTGAAGTGGCAGTACACTGACCATGTTTGTCGAAGGGCCGATGGCCGGTGGAGTAGAGAGCGCGATATCCGCAAGCGTAGTATTAGACGCCCCCCAGCTAGATGGACCGATGACCTTATGAATTCGGAAGGCGGAGGACTGGTTGTTGTGGCGTAACCTGGGAGAGGCCTATGTCCAGCAGTGGACTGCGAAAGGCTGAGTTGATTGATTGAATGTTTTTTTTTTTAATATTTTTATTTTTTAAAACGTTGCCCCACACTAGGAGTTTCTCCTGTGTCGTGGGTGCGTTTACAAACATTTAAACTCACATACACAAACAGCCAGACCTGGAACAACTACTTGTAGGCCATATAAATATTTGTTCCGTACGGGAATCGAACCCGCGACACGAAGCGCAGCAGTCAATCGCTTAACAACTGCGCCAACCGTGCCGTCAAATGATTTACATAACTATGTAGTAGGGCAACTGCGGCTTTCGGGTAACTGCCCCGTTGGTCTAGAGGTCACTAGCGATACTCCAGAGCATGAGGTTCTGTGATCGAGAACCGTCGAGCAAAAAAAACCGGCCAAGTGCGAGTCGGACTCACCCATGAAGGGTTCCGTTACGTTACGATTTATGACGTATTAAAAAAAAACTACTCACTAGATCTCGTTCAAACCAATTTTCGGTGGAAGTTTATATGGTAATGTACATCATATATTTTTTTTAGTTTTATCATTCTCTTATTTTAGAAGTTACAGGGGGGGGACACACATTTTACCACTTTGGAAGTGTCTCTCGCGCAAACTATTCAGTTTAGAAAAAAATTATATTAGAAACCTCAATATCATTTTTGAAGACCTATCCATAGATACCCCACACTATGGGTTTGATGAAAAAAAAAAATTTGAGTTTCAGTTCTAAGTATGGGGACCCCCAAAATTTATTGTTTTTTTTCTATTTTTGTGTAAAAATCTTAATGCGGTTCACAGAATACATCTACTTACCAAGATTCAACAGTATAGCTCTTATAGTTTCGGAAAAAAGCGGCTGTGACATACGGACGGACAGACAGACAGACAGACAGACATGACGAATCAATAAGGGTTCCGTTGCCATTTGGCTACGGAACCCTAAAAAAGGGTGTTATGGGCTTTTTCCATCAGAAATTTCCCAGTAACAGCCCGCAGTTTCGATTTGGCCAGGTTGATAGCAATGGGCTTGCACCCTATTGCATAGAACTTAAGCTTTCGAAATGTGGGTGTAGGTACTAAGGTACACCTCTGTCCAGACCTTTGAGGGATACAGGCGTGATGTTATGCTATCTAGTACGGAACCATCAAAACCTCCATAAATGTGGAACTTCCGCAAGAAATCGTACCTATCGCATGCTTTTAACGGAGTTGTAACCGAGGTCTAATATAGAAAATCTGCTCCAAAACTGACTAAATACTCATAAAGTGATGATAAAATACATCGAAGGTTCAAGTTCACCAAGGGCAGCACCAGGTGAACAACTGTGTAGTGGAGCCGGTTTAAGTTATGAACCACTAAGAAATCGGCTAGAAGGCGACAAAGCAAAAATGGTTTGTGTGAAATTTAGTTTTCCCTCTCTAAATTTTGGCTACAAAAAGGTCGATCTTTTCCTGTAACTCATCCTTTATCATTATATTTTCCACTCTCGCCATTTTAGTTAAAATGGCCTTCGTTAGAAAGGAAGTAACAAAAATAAAATATTTTTCTTTTAAAAATATTTTACTCTTTATATTAATTTTACTGTTTTTGTTGAAAACTCCTGATTTTTCTTTGATAAGTACTTAAGCTACGGTTTCCTAGAAAAGCGGTGATCGCCACAAAACGGCCGCTGTGTCTGCCGGCCGTCATGAAAATTACGGTACCAGGGTTTGACGAAACGGTGTCAAAAAACGCTCTCTAGGGAAACACACTGACTTACTTTCATAAATATCGTTTTAGTGACGTCATCCAACGGTAAGTTACGGACGCTATGTGGCGACCACCGAAGACTTGGGAAACCATAGCTTTAGTGATATCTGTGAACAGTACCCTAATTGTGTAACACACTTTCAATCATTTGAATCTATTTGAAGGATATTGCTAATCCATTACTTCATAATTATGTTCGAAACATTTGTCTGCTTAGCAACGTAAATAACGCAATGAATGTCGTTAAACTGTCAAAATGAAAGCTATTGCTACTCTTAGCGTGTCTACCCCGACTACTTTATACACCTTAAAATTCTTACAAAACCTTTCCTAAGAGTCGATATTGATTTTGGTTCACAACTAATATGACCACATTATCGACAAAATTAACTTTCTATATAAACATTTTGCTTGCACATTTTCACCGGCGCCGCCAGAAACAAAGGAAATGCGATTACACCGGAACCGGAAGTTAGTTTAAGTTGAGCGCGGGAAACATCCGCATTATGTGGACAACACGGAATAGTTGGTAAATGGAGTGCTGATAGGTATACAGAATACATATAGAATATTCATTACCTGCTTCGCACGGCTTTTACGACTTTACAAAACATCTAGATTTTTAAATTTTCTGTAAAATTAATATTTATGTATTAAAGTTTATGTGCTCACATAAACTTTTCGGAATAAATTCTCTAAATGATGGTGCAAATCGCATCAAAATCCATTGCGCTGTTTAGAACAACAACGCGGTCACGCAGGCAGACACGAAAAGCGATTTTATTTTACAAATGTAATGTAATGTGGGTATATATTTTAGTTGTATGTATATATCCACTTAATCAAGCACGTTTAGTGGTAATGATAAATGATAAATGATTTTATTTTGTAAGTAGGTTTGTACAAACACTTTTACACGTCAATCATATTTTAAAACTAGATGAGGTCGGCGTTTCCTATCTGACTAGTCTGAGAAGAAAGGCCGAAACAAACTCAGACGTCACAGTCTCTTTTAAAGTCCAGACATAATCTTGGTCAGATCATATGAAGACCATGTAGGTCGATGTCTGAGATGGTCTTTTGAGGAAAGAACCACACAGATTGAGAGGACCTGTCCAGTCAGTGCACGCATTTGTCAGAAATCGTGCAGCTCAACTCAAAACTTAAGGAGCTCACCGATCCGACGAACAATACCAAAGAAAGGACATTTGGGTAGGCCACATTAATTACTCAAACTGCCAGACCATGACAAAAACTAAGAAAACAGAGAGAAAAATAATATAAATACAATGACCCACATAGTCTTCACATTCACAATAATTAAAATAATATAATACTTTACTAAGTAAGCAAATGTCATAGTATATATAAAATTCATTAATGTCAGTGTATATAAAAAAAAAACAACAACAAAACAGAGAAAAACAAAATAAAAACATTCAATACGTAAAAAAAACACAACTATTTTACGAGTAGAAGTTTTTTCGATAAAAATACCGAAGGCGGGGGATATAATCTTGTTGAAAATAAGTAAGTTGTTTTGGCGCCAAGTGGATTATCGATCGTATGGTTAGTCAAAAGTAAAACTTGTTTAAGCACATATACGCTTTTCCTTCGATCCAGAATACGCGGGTTGCTACGGTGCGTATAGGGACATTAAAGGGAGCTGAGCATTGAGCTAAGGACTTACACCCCTCTACCAGTTAGGCACAGTTAGAGCAAAATAATACGGCTTATGATGTAGTTATTTGGATATTATATTGCTTGAACAGTTTCAGACTTTGCAAATAATAAGGAAGAGCTGAAATATTTGGCAAGATGACCATTGCGGTGGTTTTCAGGAACACTATCCTTCTCAGAATAACAAATCGTAAAAGTTAAAGGGATCCTTCCATTTACTCCTTACTCTATGACACCCAGACGATGGTATATTATTATTAGCTACTTAGATACAGTTTAGTCATGGTCGTTTGGTTATTGAGTTTCAGTGTAGAATATCCAGATAGTATAGATTATTAGATAGGCTAATATTGCTGGCAATTTGCGGTCTGTCTGTTTGTAGCCGGTATGGAGTTATGGACGTGTGATTAGTAGGCGTTGTGTTATGTTGTATGTCTATATTTAGATAAGGTATGTTGGCGATAAAATGATTGATGGTGTAAGTACCTATATGATACTCAAGTCTGTTTTGAATCTATCCATCTAACTACCAACCTGCTTCTCCTTTTTTTTGTGGATGGGAAATCTTCAAATGACCCCTCCCGCTCTGGGTGGAGCGGAAGGGAGTGTCAGTCTCTTACTGACTAAAACCCACCCGTGTTCCTTCCTTAGCCCTTTATGTTCCAGGGCAGCGGTAACCCTTTCGGACAATCCCGCTACCCTGGCAGGTACCGGCTTCTCCTCCGTTCACCTTTTATATCCTTCAGATAACTTATAACCAGCCAATTTGATTCTGTAAAAATCTCACCGTGAAAAGTTAAGTGAAGTGAGCTTAGAGTGAGCTGGCAATAGTGTTAATCCTTAGTATTCGTTGAAATGACAGCTCACTCCACGCTCACTTCACCTAAGGTTTCGCGGTGAGATGGTTACAGAATTGACCGGCAGGATTAACACATAGGATACTTTTATCCTGATTTTCCCACCGGGATCGAAACTTATGCGGGTAAAACTTAAACTTATGTGTACGTAAACAACACCGACTACCAAATAAATAAGAATAACATAATTATACCCTAACTAATTGTTCGTAATAGTCCGAATAAAGTTTTTATGGTATGAAAAATTGGAAATCTCCCGAAGAATTTTAAAATTGGGCAAACTGAGGGTCCTTTATTCTATGGACTACAGAGCGATAATTCATAATTTAATTGAGTAATATTGACAAATAATTCATAACAGCGAAATATTTTATGGCTGACGATGTTGCCAATTGTCTGAATGCAGCAGCTTGAAATATTTTCAGCACATCAAACTACCCGAAACTGTCAAATTTTCCCAATCAACTTCGAACCTAATACTTCAGCGATAAAGTTGAAAATCAATTATAGAAATTTGACAGATTGTAGTAGCTTGATGTGCTGGCGTCTGTACCTTGTTAGGTTAAAATATTTTGCCTTAGGTACCGTCTATTTTTATGTAATAATGTGTGTGACGTATTAATGACCATGTTAGCAATGAAACCAAAATAGAGTATTTGATAAAATACAAAAAAAAGAAAAAAAAATACGATATGCTCTTGACATTTTTTATTCTTAATTTTTTTTCATATAAAATGATTGGTACGGCTTAAAACTATGTTAGTACCTTAAAACTATACTTATTAATGACTGACATGAATTTAATTTATTTATATTTTCATTTATCTGACAAAGTTAAGTTACAAACATTTATTTTTAGTTAAGTTGAAAGTTAAGTTACAAAATTAATATTTTTTTATCACTTTTAAAACTATCTACGAGTAACACATGCATAATTAAATGTTAGATAGTTTTAAATAAATTAATTGTAGTGAATGTGAAAAAGACCCCCGCAGTTTCACGCGCATAATAATAATAATAATATGTCGAGGTTGTCGACATGTGGGATGTGGACTCAGCGATCATTGTGCCGATAGTCGTGACAGCCAATGGCTTAATAGCCAAGAGCCTCGACCAACACCTGAGGAGACTCTCGTTGGGCAGCTGGATCAAGGGCTTGATTCAGAAAGCGGTACTTCTGGACACGGCTCGCATTGTCAGGAGGTTCCTCTCTCTGGAGCCCTGACCGCCGGTAGCTTGGACCCTGTTCCCGATACCGGTGGGCTACTATTTTTTATATTTTTTAATGTTTTTTTATCATGTTGTTTATAAAAATATTGAAAAATGTAAATTATATGTAATAAAAAAAAAAAATAATAATAATATCCCTGGACATTTCACACAGCGCCATCTAGTCCCAAGCTACGCAACCTAATGCTTGTGTTATGGTAACAAGATGGCTGATAAACTACTTATATACATTTTTTTTTTGTAAATACATACATAAATTATAGATAGAAAAACACCCAGACTCGGAACAAATACATGTAGGTCATACAAATATTTGTTCCGTGCGGGAATCGAAACCGCGACACGCAGCGCAGCAGTCAATCGCTCAACCACTGCGCCATAAGTTTCGATCCCGCGGGAATTTCGGCATAAAAATATATAATAGAATAGTGGGTATATAATATTAGTAGGAAGTAGGATAAGTGTGCACTTTAGACCAAATTCGAATATTATAATAATTATGATCAGTGTCAGTTAGTATTAAAATTCAATGACATAATTATCCGAGCTCTTTATCAAATTGCTATTAATGACATGACGGTTAGTATGAGCCGCGAATCGAATATCGAAGAGCTCTCATTTCATGAATTTACAATATTTTGTTTGACAAATCACATTCATGCATCTAAATAGAATTGGGGTTTCATTTATCAAATTATCAACTTTGTGGCGTTAGAAATAAATCTCATTAACTTCATCATTTGCCTAGCCTTTTCTCAACTATTTTAGGGCCAAATTCCAGTCTATCCGGATGCTACTGAATACCAGTATTTTAAAAGACATAGCCTGTGCTGCCTCTGCCTGCAGGCACTAGTTGTCTGGCCTTTTTGCTGAACTGGGCCTTTTTGGAGCAGCCGTGAGGCACACTTTCCTGCTAATTTCTTATATCGGTGTATTGTGTGTCTTTTAGTCTGTGCTAAATAAATGTATTTTCTTTCTTTATTGCCTATCTGACCTTACAAAAACTTAGTTACGATGTCGTGACTAAGTTTTTACCAAATTGAATAGAAGTGTCCCAGGTTAGCAGTTTTAAAATAATCTGTATGTAATTAATTTGTTCACAAGTGGTGTAAAAAAAAAACATATGACTCATTTATGTTTATTTTTGACGGCACGGTTGGCGCAGTGGTTAAGCGATTGACTGCTGCGCTGCGTGTCGCGGGTTCGATTCCCGCACGGTACAAATATTTGTATGACCTACATGTATTTGTTCCGAGTCTGGGTGTTTTTCTATCTATAATATGTATGTATTTACAAAAAAAAAAATGTATATAAGTAGTTTATCAACCATCTTGTTACCATAACACAAGCATTAGGTTGCTTAGCTTGGGACTAGATGGCGCTGTGTGAAATGTCCAGGGATATTATTATTATTATTTATTGGTTTACGAAGTGTAGTTAGCTGCTGTGTAAAAGAGAAATGTTCTCAGAAAATACCTTAATAGTGGCCGTACAAAAGAATTGGCGTGCAGTGTTTTTATAAATACATCCTGTGGAAACTTAGGTTAAGGTGAAGTGTTTGTGAGTGTAGCTTTCGTTTTAACACTAGAGAATCCTACATTACGATTACAATGGAGGTGTGAGTGCGGGTTTAGTTGACAAAAGAGACTGGCAGGTACACACGGCTACACGTCAAGCTATATAAGTATTTCCAGTATAAGCTGACTTGTGATTGTACGAAAAACCTACATAAATACAATGAAAGGTCAGCTAAAACTGGAAATGTATAGCTTTATGTGTAGCCGTGTGTACCAGAGGCTGAGTGACAATAGATTTATTCCATCAAATCAACTCAGTCTATCACAGTCCAGTACTGGATATAGGCCTTTCTCAGGCAAGCATAGTGTGGGACGCCCCTAAGCTAGATGGACCGATGGCCTTAAAATGGTGGCTGGAACAGACTGGATACGGAAGGCGAAGGACATGGTATTATGACGCAGCCTAGGAGAGGCCTAATAGGCTTAAAATACTGTAGCGGTATCTACAACGCCACATACCAACAACGCGTCATACTGACGTCACGCAAATCCTGCATCTCGCAAGCAGAGTTTACCGCGCATTTAGTATACATACAAACTTCCCGACATCAGTCGTTGGGCCATTGCCCACCAGACACAACACCAGTCTGGCCGGAGGATCCTCCCTTTTCTATGGAGGATGAGTGAACTTTACACCCTGTTCCTCGTACCTCTAAAATACCATTACCTATTAACAAAATGGTGAAGGAAAACATCGTAAGGAAACCTGCATGTCCTAGAACTAAACATTCGAAGTCTTGACATCTACCAACCAGCACTGGGCCCGCGTGGTTAATTACAGTCAACTCCCTCTCGAAGAGAGGAGGCCTGTGTCCCAGCAGTTGCAACATTATAGGCTGGTTATGCTTTATGTAACAAAAGTTTCACAATCCTCAAAGGAAACACGCGAGATTGAAGCATAAATCCCATCCACACTTAGTTTATGAACTTAACAGGAAAAACTGCGTATAAACAGGGAATTGGGTAAATGAAACGGCAATCCATCCATCAAAGGGGTGACAAACCGTATCAGGATCGATTTGTGGCACGTTAGTGTGAGACATATTGGTTTGTGTCATGCAAAGTCACGCGTGCTGGCAACATAAACGTGCCGTATTGTTGTAAGGGCGCGGATGCAGCGAGAGCGGGGTGAAATAACAAGCACGCTGTAGGTAAGTAGATTGAATTCTAAAACAAATGGAGCTCTATTTATTTATTTTTAAGGAACACGAACTATAATTTATTCACAACTATACTCTGTCCATTAGGTAAACTGTTTTTTGGCAGATGGAACTAGTGATTGCAGCAACACAATACATTGATTGTTATACGTGATTATCAACTTTATCGCTAAAACATTAAGGTTCAAGGTTGATTGGGAAAGTTTGACAGTTTCGGGTAGCTTGACCTGCTGGCGTTTGTACGTTCTAAGACAGCTGTCAAAAAACGGTTAACCTAATGGATAGGGTATAGCTAATCAGCGCGGCGTTGCAATGCCCTTTTAACCGACTTCATAAAGGAGGAGTTTCTCATTTCGACAGTATTTTTAATTTGTATATACATAATTATGTTGAGAATGTCGGTTGTAATTTGAATATACGGACAATTGAAGTTGTTAGTGGATTTGCTAAGAGTTTCCCTGACATTACTTGTGCTAGAGCCAGAGAAGGTTTAGTTCAAAGATAATCGTAATAATTGGTTAAGTAAAAATGTTTCTGACGTGCCTTCAATTAGCTTTAATTTATCGTTTTCTTTATATTTTGGATTTTACCCATTATTATTAGTTTGCATTCACTGAAAGTAAAAAAGCACAAATACAACTCAGATGATGACTACTTATATAAATGTTTGTACTGTAACATTTTACTGGCACGAAATCGATAATTATAAATCTCTCTCATTGGCTTAGCAAAGTGCTCGCTTTGCTTAATTTCATTATGCATTGAATGGATTTCTGCACACGATAGGTATAATATTTCCTTGTTGATACATTTTACGAGAATTTTATCGGAAATATGTAATAATCTTCCGGCTACCAGTCAAACCTGATGCAGCTGAATACCAGTATACCTACTCGTACTACATGGAGTGACTGCATATCTCCACAACCCAGTTATTGGGTAATGCGATACCCCTTGGTAAGACTGGCTGTCAGACTTTCGGGCTTTTGACGACCTTTAACGACTGTCCAAGATCCACGAATGACAGGCGGAACCAAAGGCTTAACGTGCTGTCCGTTATACGGAAAGGTCTTAGTAGGCATGTAAAGATGGGCATCCATACACGGACCAACCACGGCAAGCGTAGAGTATCATTTTCAAGGAAAAATTTGTCTGCTCAACAACGCAAATAACACAATGAATGTTGTTGATCTGTCAGAATGAAAGCTTTTGTTACTGTTAGTGTGTTAGGCCATTATCCCGCTGATCGATCAACTCCTGCGGCTATTATTACAAGCCCCTCGGAAATATGTAACGTAGTTGACTAAATAAAATATCAAATGCAAACTTAAGCAATATTACTGAAGTATTATGTAGGAATGATTGTAACTGCGAGTATTTAAAGACCTAATGATGTTATTAATTGTATGGAGAATGACGCATACTTATAAAATGTTTCATTGTATAGTTTGACATTGAGATAGACTCGTGATAGCACAAGTTTAAACCTTAGTGGTTTTTGGTTGCTATTTTTTGTGAATAATCCTGTAAGTATTCTTTTTTATAAATGACTAGCTTCTGCCCGCGGCTTCGCCCGCGTGGATGTCGGAAATTATCCCACGGGGACGTGCAAACAGGATAAAATGTATGTGTTTCCGCAGGATGCCATCTATCTCTATGCCAAATCAGAAGTTCAGTGGTTTAGGCGTGAAAATGTAACATACAGTTTCAAGTTCAAATCCTCCCCTTAAAAACTGAATAACCCCTTTTTTTCCCGTCAGTGGTAAATTTTCGACAACTTTACATACTTATTATTAATTATTTTCTGTCAAAAGCATCAATACTGAGTTTCGAGTTACTCGGATCGCGCATTAAATTTCTTCCACACAAACTTAACACCCCTATATCCCCCTTTGAGGAGTAGTTTTGAAAAACTTGTAATGATAAACTTTATTACTTACTTAGGCAAGTATTCTTGCCAAGTTTCAAGTTTATTAACTAAATGAATAAGATTTTTCATATAAACTGTATCCCCCGCTTTTCACCCCCACATGGGGTGGAATTTTGAAAAATCGTTTGGGATTATTCATAACTTGACTCAAAGATTATTTATACCAATGTTCGAGTTAATCAAGCCACGCATTATAATCCTCCCTTGTAAAATTAACTACCCCTTTTCAACCCGTTAGGGGTAGATTTTCGAAAAACCCTGATACATGTTACTCTTTATTTTTGGTCTTAAGTATAAACACTGAGTTTCGAGTTAATCGGACCGCGCATTCAAATTATTCCACACAAACTTCAACACCCCTTTATCCCCCTTTGAGGGGTAGTTTTGAAAAACTTATAATAATAAACTTTATTACTTACTTAGGCGAGTATTCTTGAAAAGTTTCAAGTTTATTAACCTAATGAAGAAGATTTCTCATATAAACTGTATCCCCGCTTTTCACCCCCACAGGGGTGGAATTAAAAAAAAATAGTTTGGGATGTATTCATAACTTGACTCAAAGATTATTTATACTAATTTTCGAGTTAATCAAGCCATGCAGTAAAATCCTCCCCTGAAAAATTGACTACCCCATTTCAGCCCGTCAGGGGTAGATTTTTAAAAAACCCTGATACACATTATTCTTTACTTTCAATATTAGGTATAAATACTGAGTTTCGAGTAAATCGGACTGCGCGCTAAAATTCTTCCATACAAACTTTGAAACCCCCCAATCCCTTATTGGGGGGTAGTTTAGAAGAAAAAAAACTGACAATCTTCATAATTTATTTAGATAAGTATTCGTGCCAAGTTTCAAGTTTATTAACTCAAGGAATAAGATTTTTCATACAAACGAATTCCCCCCTTTTCACCCTCTTAGGGGTGGAATTTCGAAAAATCCTTTCTTAGTGGATGCCTACTCTTCACGAAGAACACACCCTCCAAATTTCATGTCTCTAGGACCAGCGGTTTAGGCTGTGCGTTGATCTATCAGTCAGTCAGTCAGTCAGTCAGTCAGTCAGTCAGTCAGTCAGGACTTTGAATTTTATATATATAGATAAATAAATAAAAAATAAAATGTTCATTGTTTTTTTGTTTTGCTTAAACTGTCCCACGGCTGGACAAAGTCTTGGGGGACATGGGAAGACATGGGGGAGCCCACCTCGATCAAAAATATGTTCATTAACCTACATATTCATGTACACATCTTTGTGAATACTCAACTCTATGATTTTCGGTAGTAAACACGGCTTTTCAACTTTCTACCGTAAGCTCATAATTGGGTTTTTTTTTATTACAAAAGAAAATCCCAGTTATAGAGGAATGGAACGTTCCCAATGAATAGGCCGGACCCCTATCCCAGCGGGACTCCATACATCGGCAAACTGCGGGTATTCGATAATATACCTCTGCGTATTCCACCGGGAATTATAACCGAGAAGATTAATAAGATATAATTTGTTTCGATACTTTTTTCATGTCAGATCTTTGGAGGGTTTGATAAAAATATTGGTTGAGCTATATTTTATTTATTTATTGTAAGGAAGACTTACATACTTACTTGATATTATAACCAATTCTCGTATTTAAAAACGTTCAAAATCTAGTTGCAAATTTGCAATCACATCTCAGCGACAATGAACGTAAAAAAATTGTCAGTAATAAGTATAGGTAAGTTATTCCTCACGATGTTTTCCTTCACCGTATTGAGAGTAGCAGTGGTGATGAAATAAATTACGTAATTACGTATTATTATAATTCTCCATAGGTACCTACGCTTTGGAATGGGCAACTAGCTTCATTTTTCTGACTGACCGACCCCTTGACAATTCAAAAGTGCCTGTAATTGGTTTAATTGAAATAAATAGTTTGAGGTATACGCAAAGTAACTCTACTCCCTCTCAAAAGAGAGGAGGCCTGTGTCCCAGCAGTGGGAATATAATAGGCTGATTATGTTTTATTGTGTTTTTGTCAAATTAGAGGTATTTTTTGACAGATTCAGACTGAAATTATTACAATCAAAATCAAAATATTTTATTTCACATAAACCAACATGGGCACTTATGAAACGTCAGAAGCTAGGTGCACGGTTCCAATTGGTCGTTTCCTATGGAGAAGAGCCGGCAAGAAACTCCACGGTTACTCTTTTAAAATAATTGGCTCTTACAATGTTTTCAAATTACAGTAGGTATGGGAGGACAGCGTAGGCCTGTCAACAAGTACCAGGTACTTGATAAAAAAAATGGTCTACAGATCTAAAGTCCACAAGGCCTACACAGTCCTGACATTTACAAAATAAAAAATAATCTATCAAAGGGTTAAATAAAACATAAAATATAAAAATCTATTAAATCCAAGTTATTATGATTACAAACACAATGTGAAAGTTCTTAAAAATACATGAATTGTCCCTCCGATATAACACAATAATTTTGACAACAACGCAAAGGCCTTTTCAGCAATACGTCGATCGCTGCGTTATCGCGATCATGTGAAGGTCAAGCTTTTCCGTCTAGTCGCAAATCGACAAGCGTTGCACTGAAAACGCACTTGTGGCAAGGCCTTAAAGCTTGTTATGTTATATCACAACGAAAGTCTGTTTAGCAATAACTATGCTTATAGTGTAAAGTGAAGCAAATATCGACGGCCATTGAAATAAAATTGGCAAAAAGCTTGAAAATGTTTCGGTGGAGCTCGCATGTTTACCGTTGCCCGGGCTGTCGGTAAGTTCCGGCCATCGTTCGCTTAAACATTTCTCTTTTAGGGTCCGATCACACGTACCACAGCCACACCATAACCACACCACAACGACACCATTAATATAATCTAATTTGTATAAAAAAAAAACTTGAGTGGTGTCAAGGGACACCCGTATGGAACGAAGTATAACTGGCTTGCTTTCTGTGAGAGAGAGAGAGAGAGAGAGAGAGAGAGAGAAAAACGCGCACGCCGCACGGCTTACAACTTTAGCAAAAAGGGTCGTTCCAACTTTTGGTCTTAATTTTTTCCGTCTAGCCCCCTTTCGCAACGCGCGATAAGGAACTTCGTTCCAATAAATAGTTCATTCACACAGATCACATTTGACAGTTGAATCAACCGTGTGGGCGACACCGGTTATAGAAAGGCGACGTCGCAGCCACCACGCAGCCACATCGCAACCACCAGCGAGGCTGCGCAATAGCGACCGCAGCGAGCGCAAACACAACGTTGCGTAGACCACTTCATTTGAATTTGTAGTTACCACAATGCAATCGCAAAAAGGCTGCAGCGACACAAGACACACCTGACCACTGCTTGCCCACATTTTGTGTGGTTGTGATACATGTGATCGTGCCCTTAAATCTTTATACATCATACGGATGGCAGGAAATGTAACAAAAATAATATAATAAAAGACTATAGGATGTTTTCCGATGCGAATACCTTTGCCTGTTAGCGATTTCTCCTCAGAGCAATTACTTTTATGATTTCACGCGGAAGTTCAAGCTCCTGAGATTTTCAAATAGAAATATGATGTGCTTTCGTTTTGTAACGTAGGTTGTGTTTTCAATGTGTTTAAGTATAAAAACCGGTTTCTATTTCTCTCTGGAAGCTTGTACCTATGGTCTATTCCAAAATTATTTAATGAAAATGTAAACAAATGGATCAGAAAACGTGTCTATGGATGCCAATTTGTTGTGCCATATACAACTTGAGTGCTTTGTTCTGATTAATTGAATAATGAAACTCGCTATTCTAATTTTAAATCACCTTAAAGACAGTATTTCATTTGACAATTGAAGTTAATTTTGTTTCCTCAATTTTCGTCGATGATTTTGAATTAGGTACAATTTAATGTTATTCAAAATAACTGTAAGAAGAAGTGCTGAGATACATATTAAAACCATAAAAATAAAGATTAGAAGTGTTAGGTATTTATTCCTTAAGAATAATGAGTGATAGTGTAAAAATTTCACCTGCAATGCGATTCTGTAACCATCTCACCGTGAAAACTTAGGTGAAGTGAGCGTGGAGTGAGCTGTCATTCCTATTAATGCTAAGGATTGACACTACTGACAACTCACATCAAGCTCACTTCACTTGAGTTTTCACGGTGAGATTTTTACAGAATCGACCGGCTGAACAGTGTTTGTTTACACTTTTATCAGATAATTTTTGAACAGAGTTACAGGTAGTCAAGACTGCCAAATATGAGTTTTTACAATTTATATTCAGAAGGAATATAAGCTGTAAAACTCATTTTTATTAAAAAACAAATTCTACCCCGCTTTTCTGAGATTATTCTTTTATTTATTTATCTTTTTTCTGAAATATCTTTAAACACGTGGATTTCCATAAGAAATAAAAAGAAAATTGATCTCTCACATAATTTGAATAAAGCTTCAAATGCTGTCTCCTTTGTTTTATTCTCAACACAACATTGAATCTTTATTTAAAGTAATTATATCCTAAAATTCGTTGATTCCCATTGTAATGAACTAGCTTCTGTCCGCGACTTGGTCTGCGTGAAATTTCTTGTTTTAACATAAAATACGTCCTGACACTCGGCACTTACATTGTGGCTTCTCATTAGTACAAGAATTTTCGGAATCGTATCAGTAGCTCCAAAAATTACCCCATAGGTACAGACGCCAGCACATCAAGCTACATGAAACTGTCAAATTTTCCCAATCAACCTCGAACCTTATGCTTTAGCGATAAAGTTTGACGGCACGGTTGACGATGGACTGCTGCGCTGCGTGTCGCGGGTTCGATTCCCGCACGGAACAAATATTTGTATGGCCTACAAGTAGTTGTTCCGGGTCTGGCTGTTTGTGTATGTGAGTTTAAATGTTTGTAAACGCACCCACGGCACAGGATAAATTCCTAGTGCGGGGCAACGTTTTAAGAAAAAAAAAACATTGAAAATCTATTAAAGAAATTTGACAGACTGATGTGCTGGCGTAAGTACATAAAAACTCACATTATATATTATATTTATATATTATATTAGAATAGGAAACAAAATTGACCTTTCACATAATTTGGAAGCTTCAGGTATATTTTCTCCTAATTTGTTTCTTCTCAACACTACATTGATTTTAACCGCGTTTCCCAGTTCACGTTTTGGACACCTGCCTAGTTTCGACCACGATTTAGAATGGCTAGCAAGAGCTTCTATTTTAATTTAAATGCTTCATAAATAGTTTAGGTAGGCATCTGAAATATTCGAATTATTGTTTAATTACTTGGTTTTTAATACTTTCCTTTGTGGTTACAATTTGGGAAGGGAATTTATCAAAATAATGGTGGTGGGCAATCTTTTTTTATTAGGTAGGTATCTATTTGTTGAAACAGCTTTTAATGGAATCGGAGTGATTGTTTTTGTTTATGCCTTGTTGCTTAAAAACTGACTATAGTGATGATATTATCATCACTACAGTCAGATTTTTTACCCTTTATTTTGTTTCTTTTCATTACTATTTCTTATACTAGAGAGACAAATCGATATTTTCAATGTTATTTTTCTGGTTTACAAGTTTGTATATAAGTATTATTTGCTATAACATCTTGTTTAGAAAATAATACGGGGTACTAGATCATCTAGACAAAATTCAGGCTAAAATACCTGCTAAAGAAAAGAAATAAAGAACATGCGTTTATTCGCATAAACACAAATAAAACACCTTAAAAGTAAAGGAGTATCAGAGTATGTCAGGATCGTAGCAGGCTCTGTACTTTCAACTTACGGCCATGCCATGAGGAAGGTGTGAGTTTATGTAAGTGTAAAAGTGATTTTAAAAAAAAGGCCCGTGGCTAAATAATAACAGCCGCACAGGTCGATCGGTCAGGTTAAGCTACGCTTGCCGCGGTTGGTCTGTGGATGGGTGACCATCTTTACATACCGAGACCCCTCCGTGCCTCGGAAAGCACGTTAAGCCGTTGGTCCCGGCTGTCATTTGTGGATCTTTGACAGTCTTTACGGGTAGTCAGAAGCCCGAAAGTCTAACAACCAGTCTTACCAAGGGGTATCGTATTACCCAGTAACTGGGTTGTGGAGGTCAGATAGGCAGTCGCTCCATGTAAAATACTGGTATTCAGCTGCATCCGGTCAGACTGGAAGCCGACCCCAACATAGTTGGGAAAAGGCTAGGCAGATGATGACTTCTAGTGATGTATCCTTATCTACGTCACGAATAAAGCAGTGGTGGTCCAGGGTAACGGCCATGACTTAGTTTACAAGTTGACTTGTGAGTTGTAAGTCGTGGGATCGAACCACTAACAGGCACTTTACTATTGTAAATTATTTCATCACCACTGCTCTTGAAACGGTGAAGGAAAACATCGTGAGGAAACCGGCATGTCCTAGAACCAAAAATTCGAAGACATGTGACATCCGCCAACCCGCACTGGTCCTGGGTGGTGGATTATGGCCCACTTCTTCTCACTGAGAGGAGGCCTGTGTCCCAGCAGTGGGAAAATTATAGGCTGATGATGGACGTCACGAATTTCTTCGATTAACACACGTGTAACATCAAATACCACCAAAAGACAAATAAATTAGCAGTAGCAAAGTAAACTTAATAATAATTTCTATCGAACTGCAACATTTTTGCAGTTTAAAACCTAATTCCATACAGATCTCGCATAAAATTATTTCCGTGCGCTCGGAAATAAAATGATTTCCGGCTGAAGTAGCGCTGTAGCTTGTATTACCTGTGTTTGTACACTTGTGCTGTAATGTGAATAAAATATTACGTTTTACAAGGGGTTTACGGCCACCATTTTGTTCTTTTAACAGAATATTTATTTAGTTTGACAACCAGGTAGGTTTAGTCAGTTTGACGTTCAGAGGAAGTACTTACTTTACTCCATAGAAAAAAACAAAAATAGGTTCATTTATCAGAGAAACGCGTGCACTAAACGATAAGTTTTATAATTGGAATAAAAAAAAAAAACAAAACAGATCTATAGAACACAACAAAATACATTATTTTAAGAATAATGTCAATCTTTTTTGTGCACTCAAACTTCTTACAAAGTTGCTAAAATCGCTTAAATTTTCATATTTTCCCTATGTGACTGGCTGAAAGTGACAAACTAAGAATAACACTAATAGGTATCATTTTGATGAAAAACTTATTCGCATTCCCACGAAAACTCTGCAAGAAACAAAAGCATAACATTAGAAGTTTATGTTCAATAAATAACAAGAGTTAACCTTTCCTAATTGATTGATGGATAGCTGTTGTGTTGCGTTCTTCGAGAACGCACCCCGCCTCGCAAGAACTTCCGGGTACGCGTTTTACCATAATTTAATCATCTTAACAGAAAAGTTCGAGTTGCGAATCGTATGTCATGAAAGTAATCCTAATTGCTACAAGCTGTTAAACTCAGCAACATGATTGTAAGGAAAAAATCTTTTTTTTTTAATAAACAAAGGACAACTTCCCTCCATATCCTACAAAGTATCTGAACTGTAAAAGCTCGGCCGTAGGATACAAGACGTAACGTTGCATAATATGGCGCGCGTTCAGCCAAAGTATTCGTTATGGTATTTGCTACACCTAGCCAACAGGGGCATACGTTTTTCGATATGACGCCGAACGTCAGGTGTTCATCTCGTGACCTAGTTATCAAATTCTATTTTAAAACAACAGCTTTAAGTTTCAAACGGGAGTGTGATCGCGGTTGTCGCTTGTGTCGTTTCGCTTGTGGGACGTCGGGAGCCCTCCCTCTAGGAGAGAGCGTTGCCGGCGGCGGAGAGCACTTGAGACTCTGGCGAGGTGATCCGAGTGGCGATATTCGCGAGTTGGGGGGTTCGCTCGCTGCATCCCTCTTGCTCGCGGACGCGGCCCGGCGGCGGGAGGCACCCGCACCGGCCCGGCGTCACTCACATCGTTTCGGTCTCCCCGATCGTGTGTCCGATCCTCTCCTACCCGCGACGTGCGATCTCTCCGAAATCTACCGGTACTAAATCGAGCGTGCCGCGTCTGACGCGACGTTTATCAAAAACATATCCCTTATTTCGTGAATTACCCTCCACGGTCCCATCACCAGCTCTCCGGACTACGGTCAGTAAAGTTTCATTTAATTATTAAGTTTTTGTTTTGGACTTTTCATAGTGAATTAAAGGACCGTTATATTTAAGACTTAACACGTGGTTAGTCGGCGTTGTAGAATTCTGTAGGTCGGTGCAAATAAAGGATTGTTTGGATTGTGGTAAAGGAAAAGCGTCCGTATAGAAAAGCGGCCGGCCCCGCGCCGCCCGGTCTCATTTGCATCCGTCAAGTACTAGGTGAGTACCTGCTGCGTCTGCTTTTTAAAATCCTTCTGGTTTTTTTAAGTGTCCTTGAGGAGATCTTTCTTGGATAGCTTTAATCTTGACACAGCGTGATTGCTAAACAAACGGAGGGTAGCAACTTTAATTATTTTGTCATCGTTCTAATTAGCGGTGGGCAATCTGTGTAATTAAAATTTTCTATAAATCTGCACCTGTCTGGAATTCTTTGTTTCAAAGTGTATCTTCAATTTAGTGTTGGTATTTTAAAGATCTACTAATTAGTCGGTTTCCGTCTTTGTCGTCAACTGAATTTTTATTCCTGTATGTATTTTTAATAGCATGTTTCGAAACAACTCAAGAAGTTTTTCCTGAAACAGCGACGTAATTATGTTTTTGAAAAATGTCTGGCATTACTGATTTCTTTCTCTACAACTTTAATTTCGGATAGAGTAAGTACATACCTAGTTCCACATAAAACTTTAGTTTCCAATTTATTATATTACAAAACGAAAAAGCGCGGGAAAGGGATAAGATTATTTCGGAAGTTTTGAAACTTCCCTCTAATTTGGGTACAAACTAGTCTCACCAACTATTAATTAAAACGTAATAAATTACGTTTGAACAACGTTTTGTAACAATTCCATTTGTAATTATTTGACGACGATGTTATTAAGAAAAAGTTTTGTTGACTTTGAATCGGTTTTAATTTTCTTTTTTCCTTGAATAGCGAACCTTGAATAGTACCTACTATTGAACAGTCAACAGCAAAAGTAGATGATCAAAATCAGAAATTCAATAATAATGAACGGAGTTCGCAGCTATATGGCAGCTGTACCAGTATTAAATGTTTGGTATAATAATTACAATCACATAATTTTGAATCACTTCGACGGCACACAGTTCTGACGCGAACTCCGTTCATTAAGTATTGAATTTCTGATTTTGATCATCTACTTTTGCTGTTGACTGTACCTACCTACCCAGTAGAAATGTGCTTAGTTACTCTTGTTTTAGAGTATTTTGTTCAGAAACAATGTCATTCAATCTGCATACGTTTGCGGCTAAGATATTGGATTGCGGAAGAGGTTTCCTATAAGACAGAGAGCCACTAGTCCCGTGTGGTTGCATGGCTCGGATGGCTCTTGTGGCTCGGGTAGGTCGCGTGGCTCATGCATGTATGAACGTAAATTGATCTCTTCCATATTGGTATTAGGGCGGGTCAGTGAACACCGTCCTGTGTGTCACCCTTATAAATTCTTTGGGTTTCAGATGTCATACGTATTTCGATGATTAGATATTTTTTCCAATGTTTACAGCGATAGTTCTTTTTTATTGTTAATACTTAACATATTTTTTAAAGCGCTTTTTCTAGCTTCAAAAGCGGTTTATGGCACAGTTAGTATAACTCAGAGTTATCTCAAAGGGCAGAATATTTTTACATATACTAAGTACCTATCTTACAAAAATCAGGTTAGCCATGCAAACTTGTCGTTACTTTTAGAAAAATATGCCTATTTTCAACGTCATAAAACCAAACTAAAATAAAAACTGAAACTTTTGCAAGTCGATTTAAAATTACCGGTGAAGTTAAGATATAACAGATTATTTGACAGTAGCAGAGATTAGCAACACTTCTTTTGTACATAAATCTTTTTCAGTAAGTAAAATGGATGAAAAACACCTGGTTTTTATACTCTTGATCCTCATACAGTATTGTCACGGGAATTAAGATAAAGTCATTGAGATAAAAGGTTATCTAATTGAGTTGCTTTCATTCTGCCGACACGTCATTATTGTAATGGACCTTAATGAAAATTGATGACTCTTTGATTAAATTACTTCCTGCGAAATTATTTATGTCCTGTTTTTGTTTTCATATTCAGTACCTATTTTTCTTGTTTTATTAAATTTATTTAAAATTTTCCGAAATATAGATTTTTTGTTCGTTCGAAATTTTGTCGCTTGTTTTGACGTTTATCGAGAACAAAAGAATGTATTTCCAAATTGACATTTGTTTGGAATTTTGTCTATTTGCTTCGACGTTTTATTGAGAACAAAAGAATTTACCTATTTCCATTTTTTCATAGGTACATAACAACATAACAGTCATAACTTCAAACTAAACGTCGTCAATTCAGATAAATCACCGGAAAAATTCTTCAAAACCATTCTTTGACACTTAACCTCCTACAGGAAAATCCGGAAAAATTTAACTCTGCCAATAACACATTTATACCGCATAAAAATAATTTCGACAAATAAGTTGAAAAAACGTCAAAAAACCACATAAAACACAAACTGCACTAAAAAATAACAAAAACGTCCCACAAACGTCAACAAAGTTATTTATTTCTGCAAATAAAATAAAATAAATACGTCGCTAACTTTCCCCTTTTTGGCTCTTTAAAGGCTAAATTATATACGCTTGGGGTGCAAAAATGGAGACGTATGCCACTGTGGGGACCCGAGAGTTATAGTAGACGACCTACATGCTAGAAAGTGCTACTCTATTCATATTTTATATTCCATTACACGAGACTCTGGGTTATTGAATAGGTAGCTGTGGCCGCTATTTTTACGGAACATAGGTAACTACTCCGATACAATCTATTGGGGCTTGGGAGAAAAATTACCAGCTCATGACACAGGTTTTTCTTCGGACGTGGGAATGGTCCGGAGGCAGTGATGTATATACTAACACTATAATGGTATTTACGTTAACGGACTTATGTGCAGTGTAGTGGATCAGATGTGCTTATTGGCTTTTGAGGCATGATTTGTATATGTTACAGCCATAGACTACATCTAATTATTGTCTTTCCTTTTCCCTTTAAAAATCTTTCCAAAGGTTGTCTTTATAAGATTGCTTTAATAGATGAGACTGCCCATTGTGTCATCTTATGTAAAATTACTAATTTATATCTGTAATTCGTATGATATACATAACAGAAAGCATTATATTCTATTTCCGTGTTTCTGCTTGGAAGTAAAAGTAAGTAACTTATAAAAAAACACGTTTTGATGCTCTTTTTTAGATAGAAATTCGAAAGTTGGGGTATCTGAAATCAATATCATCATTATTCGTATCAGCCAGCATACGTCCACCGCTGAACATAATAAGTCGATAGCTATCCAGTACAAACATCATTTTAATTGCTAGAGTAATCTTACAAAGCCAGTAGGACATTAAGCTTAACGTCTGCTTAAACAAAAGCCCCACAACTCATGCATACAAAACACTGTTATCACAAGAAATGAAATACTAATTCTAAAAAAACCTGACTTAGCTTCATAAAATTTTATACTTTAAATAATGATTTATTGTGACATATTTTATATTACACAATTACCGTTGCTACCTTAACTTTTAAGTAAGATAATACCCTGCCTAAAATAATGGCCTTCAAAAGCTCTTTGAGACGATGTCACTTTAATTTTGTTTCCCTTGACAATAGCTAACCAGTGAGTCATCTGAGAATATACAATGTTTCAAATAGAAGGGATTTGTACAACAAGAAGTAGTTTAGGAACTAGAGCATTAAGAATGCATAAAAAGAGAGCAGGCACCCCAGACGGAGATGGCGGGATGACCTGGACTCTGGATAAAGATTCGTCCTTGGCAGCTCAGGACAGAGCGTGGAAAGAGCATAGAGGCCTTTGCCCAACAGTGGGACATTAAGGGCTAAAACAAAAATAACGATTTTTTTTTGAAAATGGACTGTAAATGGGAAAAAAATTCAGTAAGAAAATCCAAAAACATGAAATGCAATTCACCCTTCACCACTTACTGCAGGTGAAGACACAAGATCCATCTTGACGAACCAGCCCAAGATGCACTACCTACGCTAATGTTTATTACTAAATAACGCATACCTCCTTAAAGATTTCGATAAAAAAGTAACATTATTATTATTTCCTAGAATAGGACTCGCCAGACCGATACTCGATCACAACTAATGCAATAGAGTTGGCCGGCAGAGTTAAAGGTATTGGTAAGGAGGGCTTAGGTCTCTATTTACGTATTTGACGTTTTTCGATAAGTGTAGGCGATTTTTTTTTTAAGTTTTGACATGTTTGTAGACGAAGAGCGTCAAGACGACAGTCAATAACGCATACGAGTACCTACACGATGGCATGGGAGCGGATTTAGATAAAAATTCGCACACAGATCATGTCCCAGATTAAAACACAAAGTACCTTTTATCTGAGGTGGGGCTTCTAGCTAAGTAATAACAACTGCACCGGTCGATCCATCAGGTTAAGGTACGCTTGCCGCGGTTGGTCCGTGGATGGATGACCATTTTTACATATCAAGATATAATATTATATCCTCCGTGTCTCGGAAAGCACGTTAAGCCGTTGGTCCCGGCTCTCATTCGTCGATCTTTGACAGTCGTTACGGGTCGTCAGAAGCCCGAAAGTCTGACAACCAGTCTTACCGAAGGGTTTCGTATTACCCAGTAACTGGGTGGCGGAGGTCAGATAGGCAGTCGCTCCATGTAAAATACTGGTACTCAGCTGCATTCGGTTAGACTGGAAGCCGACCCCAACATAGTAGGGAAAAGGCTAGGCAGATGGTGATGATCATTTACCTGAGCACATGACTTAGTTTCTATATGATGCTAGTGAAACCGATGGCAACAACTAGTAAAAAAACTTTTTTGCAAAAAAAAAACAACCGACTTCCAAAAACGACACTACAAAGTGAAAAATAACTTTAATTTCGGAAGTCGGTGTCGTTGGGTTCGCATTTTCGTTGTTTGCCACTGATTCACTTTGTAGTGTCGTTTTTGGAAGTCGGTTGTTTTTTTTTTGCAAAAAAGTTTTTATTTTTCACTTTTAAGTTGTAATTTTTACCAGTAATTTTGGTTTAAAAACCAAACTACTGAACCGTTTTTGATGAAATTTCTATGGGACCACCTTTCCAACAAAAAGAGAATTTTTCAAATCGGTTGGCAAACGACGGAGTTATGCGCGAACAAACATAAAAAAAAAATACAAACATCCGAATTGAGAACCTCCTCATTTTTTAGAAGTCGGTTAAAAATAAATAAAACTGTCGCGGTAAGTACGGGCAATATCTTGCTTAAGGCTACGTGATGTCGTCATAAAATGAATTGCTCAAAGAATAATGGAGGAATTTCTAGCAAAAGAATTATATACATCCCTTTGTTATTGACATAAGCTTTTGCTTGCTTTCTGTCCGATCTTTGAGCGGAAGAAAAACACAAAGTGTGCCCGTTGCTTTATTCCCACGCAGCGTTCAACCAACGGAAAGGGCTGCTCCAATATTTGTTGATGACTTATTGATATTGCGAATCAGTTAAGTAATCTGGTGCATTGTTTAGATGGAAGATCACGATCGAGGTATTTTCTACGCAACACTGATTGGATTGAAACATATTTGCCATCTATCAACTTATGAACCCTTAGTAGGTACTGTAGAGACTATAGCCTATTTGGTCCTTGCATGCAACCTCCGCGAGTCAGTTAAAAGTTATTATACCCTGTCCTTTCGGTAAACCGTTTTTTGACAGATGGAACTATAGTGATTGCAGCAACACACAATACATTGATTAATACACGTACGGTATTATAATGTATGTAAGAAGCCATAAATAAGATAAGGCAGTTTATATATTATATTTGTTTTATTACGCATTCTAAAGTTAATTTTTACGTAATCTGGACGTACGGTCTAAGACAGCTGTCAAAAAACGGTTAACCTAATGAACAGGGTATAGCATGAAATACGAGACAAATATTAACATAGTGTAAGATTATATTTCCACAAATTACATTCTTATACTAGTTATATTACATTGTCAATTTTTTTTTAAACGGTAGGTAGTGTAAATTAAATCAAATAAATACACAGTCAAAGGTCACAAAACAACCCGCCCCTGATCGTTCCCGGCGCAAAGGTGCTCATAACACTCGTCGCCGCTCTAAGATTAGAAGAGATTAGGCGTCAGATTTGGCTGACAAGCAAAATGAAAGAATGTAAAATACGTTGAATGATTTCTAGGAATAATTATTGAACATACGTGATAAACCGTAGTTTAAATGATTCCTCTCGGTACCCTGAAGCTCGTAGAGAGCTTCACAGTACTTAAATGAAGTAAAAATGAGTGATATACATAGCTAAAGCTAAGGTTTCCTAAAACTGCGGTGGCAGTCACATATCGTCCGCAACATACCGTTAAATGACGTCACTAAAATGTTAGAAGAACCTAGAGAGTGTTTTTTGATACCGTAAAGTCAAACCTCGGTACCATAATTTTCATGATAGCTGCCACTGCGGCCGTTATGTGGCGCTCACCGCTGTTTTAGCAAACCGAAGTCAGCATTAAAACGAATTTGAACACTCTAACATACTATGGAAAGAAATAAAGATAATACATTTATTTAGTGCAGGCTAACAGACATACCAGATACATACTGTTAGCCTGCATCATATCACAGCAGGGCAATCACCTCTCCCCACAACTTCCAGCTCTTTCGATCCAGGGCTAAAGATACATACATACATCAGAAGGCCCATTCTCGTAATTTAAAACGTTCAAAATCTAGTCGCAGTCTCATCTCGGCGACAAACAAATGTCAAAAACTTGTCAAAACGTAGGGAAATTAGAGGATTTTTTGACAGATTGAAACTGAGATCAGACTGTGAACGTTCTTAAAATTACGAGAATTGCCCCTCAGATAAAAACAAATAAAAAATCAAATAAAGATTGTAAAGTCCGATGTAAGAAATTAGCAGGAAAGTGTCCACGTCGTATATGTCGGAAAATTAAAAAAAAATACAGATGGAGAGGTAGAGGAGACGGAAAACAGTTCTTGAAAAATATTAAAAGAAAGAAAGAAAGAAATCTCTATTCTCTTAAAGGTTACTGCAATAAAATTACTGTAACTAATGTCAGGGCCCAAGATACCGGTGTGGCGAGTACAGTGCGCCAGTGAAACTCACTACCGCGAAACGAAAGCCGCAATGGATGCTTAGATTAGTTTTTATCAAGCAACGTGTCGCTAAGCACTTGTAACGTCAGCAAAAACAAATGAAGGGAAAAAAAAGATTTATGTCTATTTCGGATTATCATTTTTAAAGTGAAAACTTCTTTCTTCTTTCTGAACAGTTAACGAAACTCTACCGCTCGGGTCGGTGACGCTGAATCGGGTATGTTCGGGTCGAGTCGGTCAGTGTCGCTGAATCGGGTATGCTCGAGTCGAGTCGGTCAGTGTCGCTGAATCGGGTATGCTCGGGTCGAGTCGGTCAGTGTCGCTGAATTGGGTATGCTCGGGTCGAGTCGGTCAGTGTCGCTGAATCGGGTATGCTCGGGTCGAGTCGGTCAGTGTCGCTGAATCGGGTATACTCTGCTCTAGTCTTAAGTTTTTACTTCTATCGTGTAGTCACGCGCACACCGTCTTTTATCGGTAAACGTTCGCTCTTGGTCACGATAGAAAATGTTTCTTACAAATATAGCAGAGTTTCTGAAAAAACGTTTATAATTCAGAGCAGAAGATGTTTCGGAAAAATAAGTTAAAGATCAATCAAAATCAAAATATTTTGCTTCACGTAAACCTACACGGGCACTTATGAAACCTCAGAAGCTAGGTTCACGGTTCCAATTAGTCGTTTCCTTTGGAGAAAAACCGACAAGATATCACGGTTTAAAGAAAATATATTACACTGTTAAATAATATTCAATTCGCAACAAAAGCTTTTAATTAGCCTGTAAATTCTCCTTGTTTGACTTTAAAATCAAATAAAACAGATAACATCGGATGTAATCTGAATGTAAAATGGTTAAATGTAAACTTCCTGAAACTGGAACTTTGGATTTCGATGTGATTATAATTATTGTTTCCTCGAGAAAAGGAACAAAGGTTTTCTTAAAATAAATATGGTTGAGAAAAGTAATTGTTTGGGTCTAAATGATCTTTAGTTTGTATTAGTCGTTCGTGTAATTTTATCTTCTAATTTATGTTATAGGTATTTTGTACCGACCTTTTTTGTTGACCTTACAATAGCTGTAAGTTTCCCGAAGAATAAAAGAAAATAAATATGGTAGATTTATTTTTTAAATCCCGGAAAAGCTTAGTGGAAAATGTCTACATAATAACATAATGCGATACGATATTATGGATTCCGAACACCCTTCCTAAGCGTAAAATAATTGAGGGCGTAATATAATAAATATCTACCCAGATTTGAAAAATGAGATAAAAATATTTTCCTAAATCCGAACCATTAAAAAACTCGTGATAGCTTCATGACACGTAGATACATATTTATCTAGATACTAGTTTCTGTCCGCGACTTCAGCCGCGGCCGTGGCCGTTGGCTCGGCGCTTATGAGTCGTAGCGTGATGTTATAATAGCCTATAGCTTTCCTCAAGAATAGGGTTCTTTAATGCAAAAAAAAATTTTCAAATCCGACCAGTAATTTCAAAGATAAGCGCGTTCAAACAAACAAACTCGGCATTATTAGTAGTATAGATAGATTCATACGTATTTAATTATCATAGTCACGTTAATAGTTATACACGTCTGAATACAACCTATTTACCTAATGGAGCACATTAGAACAGAGAAGTACTCCATAAAATAAGAATTTCCATTCGATCTGAGTTCAAAGCGAGTTGTAAAATCGACTTTATTGCTTTCACATCATAAAGTCCCGAACGCATTTTTACATCGATAGTACCTAGATAAGTACCCACTTCCTCCATTATAGTACTTATAAAATACTCTGAGCAAGTTTCGTTGTTATCATCAATGCCGCCCCATGTTTTATGGGTATTTTATGCTATTAAACAAGACCGCAGCTTCTGCGTGATTTTTATACGTTTTTCATAAAATATGGGGTTTAGAGCAAAGGGTAATAAAATGAAAAACTTTGTTTTGACCAATAAGAAATCTTGATAATATATACCTATTACCATTTTTACTAGCAATGACTAACTTCTCGAGCTTAAGACTATTAACCAAAGATCTGGAGGTCGAGTCCCGTGTTTCATGTTACACTATTGACAAAACCTCATTATCAAGCTTAGTTTTAGGAAATAACCATAAAGCACACTCTTATAATAACAACAACGCCGCTGTATTATAATGTTCGTTTTCTTAGCGTATCGATAATAGATAGTTCAAACATCTTTGCCCCAAAATTCGGCTGCGCGAACTCAGTCAGTCAGACTGGCGCTTTACTTTGTCCAAATTATGTCATCACTACTGCTCTCAAAACTGGCATGTCCTAGAACCAAAAATTCGAAGACATGTGACTAATCACTACCCTTATGAGCCCACGTGGTGGATTACGGCCCACTCCCTCTCTCCGAGAGAAGTCCTGTGTCCCACCAGTGGGCACATTCTAGGCTGATTGTGTTCAATAATGTATAATATTTTACCTACAAAATCTTTAAACAAAAAAATGAAAAGAATAAAAATCAAGTCCGATTGTTTTTGCCATCCGTACGTAACTGCGCTCGCGACTAACGTAGGTGCACGATAGTGTCAACAACCTGACAGGTCTTAGCGCAGTCTTCCTGAACAGGTTCTCCAGGACCAGTAGGTAATCCTTGTGAACAGGACTTATGTCATATAACGTTATGCTGATAATACACTTAACTATTTATGCTATCTCCGGATTCCTACGTGCTGGTATTCCGTAATTATGTTTTGGTATTTGCGTTGCAGGGAAGTTGGGCTGTAGTATTGTATATAAATGTAGAGTATTATCATCCTTATTTTATAACTAGCTTCTGGCCGCGATTTTGTACGCGTGCAATTTCTTACCGCGTCGCATCGCATCGCCTGCCTGAGCCATTACTTAGTTTTTGCTTAGCGTTCTTTCTGACACTTTTTTTCTTTTTTCTTGGTTTCTAAGGGTCGTAGCGTGATTTTAAATAGCTTATTGCCTTTCTCAGAAACTGGGCTATCAAATGCAAATAGTTTTTTTCTAATCTCACTAATAGTTCCAGATATTAGCGCGTTCAAACAAACAAACACAAAACTCTTCAGATTTATTATTAGTGTAGATACACAGGAGTTCTATTTTCATAATTTTTAGGCCATAAAGGTTGGCCACCCTATGGTTCTCTCTCTAACTTCACAAATTGCGATACTTTCCCATTCATTTCCCCATTCCATTAATTACAACAATTTGCAGAGAGACTTCTGAAAGCTAAAGATATCGAATAATGATTTTGTTTCAATGGTTGGGATGTATTCATCTACTACTCGCATGTAACTTTACGGTCTAATATAATTACGGCATAATACAGACGTGATATGCACAATTAGCGATGTTGACAGCTCAATGTTTGTGCATAGATACATAGTAATGGCTGTATCAATGAAATAGATATGAGGCTGTGTTGTGTGTATGTGTGTGTGGTAGAGGTACCGTCGCGGTCACTGGCTGGGAACCGCTTTTCAGCCTTATTACCATTTCAACCTTATACTTATCGAAGCATAATGAATTTGATATTACATTGAAAATATCAAAGTTTAAAAACATCACAAAAGCCATAATATTTTTTCTGTCTATTGATTTTTTTTGTTGTTTTAAAGTTGTTAACATTAATTTGTATTAGTTTGCATTTTTTAAATAATTTTCGTGTATTTAAGAAAAAAAATAATTAAATGTTCTCTTTCTTGTCAAATATGTTGTACCTACCTAGATAAGATGTGAATAATGTGGTTTCCTTTAATTGGAAGCGCACACCTGTATTTGTCAGCGCACACCTGTGTTGGTGTTTATATCAATGTGCATGTAATTGCGTAGCCTCTGTTGGCAATCCAATAAATAAATAAATTACTAAGGGCGTAAAGGTGAAAAGTAGTCAACTGCGATTGTCCGCGGTTGTATCTTACCTCTCCGCAACCTTAGACTGGGACCGCAGATCACGACTATATCCACAGAATTAAAAAAAATACAATTACCCCGCAGTTTTATACTTCAATGTGTGTATGTACTTACACTACAAACTAGCTAAGCCTTGGTTAGCTTTGACTCTATCTACGTTTTGCTGATGTCTTTTAGTGTAGAGCCTATTTGTCATATACTTACGACTATGCTTCGTTATAAATCTTTATCCTCTCTTAAAATTGCATAGATACATATCAATGGCTGTATCACTGAAATAGATATGAGGCTATGAGTAGTTAGAGGTACCATCGCGGTCACTGGCGGTGGATCACTTTGCAACCTAATTACTAAGGGCGTAAGGCGGGTGAAAAGTAGTCAACTGCCATTGTCGGCGGTTGTACCTTATACCTCACCGCAACCTTAGACTGGGACCGCAGATCACGACTATATCCACAGAGTATAAAAATAGTAGGTTAACAGTTCATGCGCCACTTTGCGGTTGTACTTGAGGTGAAGATAAATATTGTTTCTAGATGTACTGTCATTGAAATTATTCAGATATTACAGTTGGTGAGTGTTTCGCTGCATTCAAATAATTTGATGCAGTGATGCAACTTATAAGGTTAAAAAAAACACTTGTTGGTTTTGGACGAGCATAACGTTTAAAAAAAAATCAATAATAAATATTTTTACTTGTAACTACGATAATTATTGGCAAGATTCTAGATACAATTTTTTGCCAAAAATCTATACTTACCTAAGGCTTTTCAATGTTCTAATTAGTCTTCAAACATTTATGTTTAAGGATTCAAAAATCCCATTGATCAATGTTAGCTAAATAGAAGATCCGTAAAACATTTACTAGTCCAATATTTACTAAATTAAAATTTTTGGACTTTAATCAAATAATCACCAATGAAGCTCAATTCTCAGTATGAGAAGAAGAAATGGGATATTGACCATCTGCAATTATTACGGATGACATTATTATTGAATATGGCCGTATTGAAAAAATAGGGCGGCTTGGAAGCTTAGGTATGGCATAGATTTTGTTATTTTTCAATAACATACAAAGAAATTGATCTAGCAACAAACACTACACATTTGAAGTTAACTTTTCATACTAGAACAATAAAAAAAGAAGTTAAAAAAAAATGTAGTTCGATTATTAAATATCGAAATTCAAAACATACAAAATCGCACAATCAGACTACTAAATGCGCGGAATTTATCAATGAATTTGTAGCCCGCTCCCTAATTTCGTAATAATACACTATCAATCACAATCTGAATCATTTTGAAGGATATTGCTAATCCATTGCTTCATATGTTCGAGAAATTTGTCTGCTCAACAGCGTAAATAACGCCATGAATGCTGCTGTACTGTCAAAAGGAAAGCCATTGCTACTGTTAGTTTGTTACGCAACTACCTCCCCCCCCCCCCGCAGATCCTATAATTTACCTGCAAATATTCTCGTGTATGGCTTTTGTTCCAATTACACAACACACCATATTATTTTCGAGGCGGTAAAAATGACATCCGGTATACAATGTGGCTGACAATACTATTGTGTAATGCAAACATCTATAATTTAATTTAAACATCAGCTAACAGAGACAGCATGAGCCGCTAGTACTAAGAGTACATTCCCTGTAGGAGCATGTTTGAACTAATTTAATTACTAGCGTATAACATCGCTATTGGTATTTGGATTATATATTATGTATTTGTGTATTCCAGTTATTGAAACGTATGTCATAGTCTGAATAGCGAATGACGTGAGACGGAATGTCTTTGACTGTTGTTGGGCACTTTAATATAAATATTAGCGTGCGGTTATTGCATTGTTTACGTAAGTAAACAGACTTTACCGGAGAGTTAGGATACAACCCTTTTCTTTTGTGTGGCGAGAAAAGAAAAGAAAGTAAAAACATTTATTTAGTGCAAAATTAATGCAACAGAATTTAGCATGAATCATAACTGCGCCAAATAGGCCCAGTTCGGCAAAAATGCCAGATATCTAGTGCCTGACTCTGATTTTCAATTGGACCTTATGATGGATGTGAATCAGTTTTATACTTCAATGTGTGTATCTATACTTATTAGGTACTTAATTAGGGAGATTTTCATAGATACAATCTACCTGGGAAATGCGAAGAGTTACCTTGCCTTCTCGAGAATCAGGTTCAGCTCAGCTTTGGCCAGCTTTTTCTACCTACGTTTTGCTGATGAATAGTGTCTTTATAGTCTATTGTCATATACTTACGACTGTTTTTCGTTATCAATCTTTATCTATATTAATATTATAAAGAAGTAAAATTTGTTTGTTTGTTTTGTATGTTGAGGGTAATCCGGAACTACCAGTCGAATTAAAAAATACATTTTTGCATTTGATCGCCAATGAAGGCTTTAGGATAGATAACGTTAATATGTGGATAACGTTGTGAGTAGTGTATTTGTTACCTCTATTATTAAGTTCTAACCTTTGTTTACTTATTATCACACAGCTGTTTGTTGTCACGCTAGGACCCTAATAAGCCGATTAAAAAAAAAAAAAAAAACGCTAATCAAGGATTAAGCAGACTGTCCTTATACTTTCAGTGCAGTGCAGTGGTATAGACAAGTATCGAGGTTGCGTCTGGCGCGGATTAAGAATGAATTATTTATTTGATAATATTTTACATAATTATATAAATTTAAATAATAAAATAGATTATTTATTTATTAATTACGCGCGTTATTAGATCGATGATCGACGCGATTATTAACAGCCGCACAGGTCGATCGGTCAGGTTAAGCTACGCTTGACGCGGTTGGTCTGTGGATGGGTGACCATCTTTACATACCGAGACCCCTCCGTGCTTCGGAAAGCACGTTAAGCCGTTGGTCCCGGCTGTCATTCGTGGATCTTTGACAGTCGTTACGGGTAGGTAGTCAGAAGCCTGAAAGTCTGACAACCAGTCTTACCAAGGGGTATCGTATTACCCAGTAACTGGGTTGTGGAGGTCAGATAGGCAGTCGCTCCATGTAAAATACTGGTATTCAGCTGCATCCGGTTAGACTGGAAGCCGACCCCAACATAGTTGGGAAAAGGCTAGGCAGATGATGTATTGATATATTACTGTAACTGCCCGTGACATCACAGCGGGCCATAGCAGAATACCAGCGCTGCGACATTTTTTTTTTAAATGTCTTAGCATCATGCTGAGATAGGACCTTTATCTATAGGGCCTTTTGGCCTCGTACAGGACTTTCTGTTTCATTTTTCTTTTTGTTACTTTTTAATTTGGTTTTGTTACCTACTTTTTTTATATATAATTTGTTTTTTTTTATTTTTGATTGTGTTTAGTTTAGTTTTATGATCTTCCTGTGCGAGTCGCAATAAAAACTTTTTCTTTCTTTCTTTCAGTGCACCCACATTTTGCCAGCTATATTTAAGTTCCATGTAATAAAGTTCAAGCCTATTGCCATCCGCCGCAAAAGTCTAGACTCCAGGCTGCTACCGAGAAATTTCTGATGAAAAATTCCAATAATACTTTGCCAGACCTAGGAATCGAGCCCAGGGCCTCAGCAGTAGCACTTGCGATCAAGGAGGCAGTAAAGTAAAGTAACCTTCTTATACCGTATTCCTATTAATACCCAAGGTCTTCACGACCTTTTACTTGGTACTAAACCAAGGTGTCATAGAAGATACTTGGGCCATAAAACCGCGCGCGTGACAAACACGCATTACGGTAACTGGGGGAATAAATTAGGTAAGTATCCTTCCACGGGCTGAAAAACGTGATACATTTGTATGAGTGGTCGTTTACATTCATTATGTAGGTAGTGTACATAGAGAGCAGTGGTGGCTCAGTGGTAATGGCCCCGACTTACGAGTTGCAGGTCGTGGTTTCGAACCCAGGCAGGCGCTTTACTTAGTGTAAAAAATTTTATGACCACTGCTCTCAAAACGGTGAAGGAAAACATCGTGAGGAAACCGGCATGTCCTAGAACCAAAAAAAAATCGAAGACATGTGACATCTACCAACCCGCACTGGGCCCGCGTGGTGGATTACGGCCCAATCCCTCTCATTGAGAGGAGGCCTGTGTTCCAGCAGTGGGAACGTTGTAGGCTAATTATGCGTACATAAACTACTACGTACACGTATTACGTCTCCTAAGGTAGGTATTAACCTGCCTTAGAAGACAGTAGTGAGATTGTTATAATTTTATATAGCAAACTAGCCGCGTCCCGCGGCTTCACCCGCATAAGTTTCGATCCCGTGGGAATATCGGGATAGAAAGTATTCTATATGTGAATCTTGGTTATAAACCATCTGTGTGCCAAATTTCATCCAAATCAGTTCACTAGTTTTTGCGTGAAAGAGTAACAAACATCCATCCATCCATCCATATAAACTTTCACGTTTATAATATTACTCGTAGTAGGATAGGTTCTATATATGCTAGCTTCTCTGTATGAGATCTTTTGACCTGATGTGGGACAATGATAGGCTGGTATTATTATTTTACTGTCTTCTGCCTACGAATTCGTCGTGATATTTGTTGTTCCACCGACCCACACCGTCGCATCGCATCGCCCGTCCGCGCTATTACTACGTTTTTGCTTAGTGTTATTTCCGATGATTCCTTGTTTTCGCTCGGTTTCTGAGGGACCTGGCGTAATGTTAACCTATAGCGAGAATCGGGCTGGAATTCAAATGCAATTTTTTTTTTTCAAAATCGCTTGGTAGTTGCCTAGATTAGCGCGTTCAAACAAACAAACACATTCAGCTTAATTTTTGGCTCATGAGCAGTTCACTAGATTCGTAATTTACCTGATTCTCGATTTACCAGATTCGGAATTGTACAGATTCTCAACATACTGCACCCTAATTGCGTAACACACGATCAATCGGAATCGGTTTCATTTTGACAGTTCAACAACATTCATTGCGTTATTTAGGTACGTGTTGAGCAGACAAATTTTTCGAACTTATGAAGCAATGGATTAGAAATTTGCTTCAAAATGATTCTGATTCCGATTGATTGTGTGTTACGCAATTAGGGTGCCGGATTCTCAACTCACCATATTCTCAATTCTTTAAAAGTACAATGAGAAAGGCAATTCTAAAATGTAACACAAATCTATATTTTCTATCAATAAAATTATTCAATGATTCACTGATCACTGCTATTTTAAAAGAAAGATAGAAAGAATAATGTTTATTTGGACACAGTTCGTGAGACACAAAATAAACAATGAAAGTGTGTGCCTCACGGCTGCGCCAAAAAGGTTTATTTCAGCATTAATGCCAGACAGATGCTGTCTGACGCTGGTTTTCTAATGATGTTGATGAACATGCATTACGACAAATATTTTAAAAAAAAATAGGCAGTCATGCCGACAGAAGTGAAAACTTAAAACTTTCGAATGTGTGTGTTTAAATAATGTAGGTACTATGAATAATTCAAATTTCATAAATACTAAATTGCAATTATTATTAGTCTGGCTTTCAAATCTCTTGGCTCTCTCATAGTTTATTCACAACATATGATGGGCTGCGCAAGCCCAAGTACAAATTATAAATACAATTTAATTGAAATAATAATTAGTACTCATACACTTATATAATTTTACCTTGTATTTGTATTTATGTTAATGAACTTTATTTTAATTGTAATCATCATTATCACCGTTAAATTCAAAAATACTTAAGATTATTTAGTAATCAATAAAAAATAAAATATGTTGGTAACTAATAGACTAACCGTTCGCTCACACTGCGGCATTTCTGTACGTACTCTATTACAAATCGTAAACAATTTGTTACCTAACTGTACAACATTTGGTGAATTGAGAATCTGGTGAGTAGAGAATCGGGTAAGTTGAGAAACATGTTAATTGATAATCTGGTGAATTAAGAATTTGGTAAACTCATGAGCCTCATTTTTAGTATAGATATATTATGTAGATAGTATAGATTATAGCTAATAGGTTTTCTATATGAGATCATTTGCCCTGAAGCGGGACAAAAATAGGCTGGTATTATTATTTATTATTGAATAGGGATGTATATATAAAAGATCAGTAGCTACCTATGGGCAGAGAGGTAAGTAGGTATGAACATCGACGAAGTAAAAGATAATAGGTGGTTGGTAAGGATCGTAGCACGAACTACAGAATGCCACCGCGTTCTCTAGTTCCTGCTTACCCCATGGGAAGAAGATGTGGGTTTATTTTTGCATGTATGTGTATAAACGAACTAGATAAACATATATCGTCGTCCACACTTGGTTACATTTTTATCAACACATGTGGTTCTGGTGACTGAATTCCATGCAGTGACAAATACAATGAAATAATAATATGGTTTCGAATAGACAGTTCGACACCATGTGCAACAATCTTCCTTGCTGGTTTTATTTCTTCCAGATAAATACTTCACTTTATCATCAATTCGTTCCAAGTTGCATTATTGTTTTTAAATTCACTCCTATTACACTCAAAAATACTGATAATGATAAGGTTTATTGATAGCATAATATTGGTAAGTAATTATTAGAGATGCACCGAATACTCGTTTATTACTCGGTACTCCGATACTCAGCCATTTTGGTAGTAATCGTTATCGGCCGAATAACTCGGTTTGGCTGCCGAGGTACTCGAAAAGAACTCATAACCGGATCTCTTTACAATATTAATGTAGATTAGTACATTGTACAATCTACATCATCTCTTTACAATTTCTTACAATGTACATTGTCAGAAAAATGACGTGAAAAAAACATACCTAATATTTAATTAATTAATCAGTTTCTAGTGGTAATCTTAGATATTGGTCTAGTAAAATAGCGATGGCACTTTTTGGATTTTTACATTGTTGCGGCGCTGTAGATGCTAATTCCTCTTAGCAATGCCAAAAACTTGCATGGAATTTTTCTGCAATATTTAAAGCGTTTCGTACGACCCAATAACTACGTCAACTAAATCGAGTTACTCGGCAGAATACTCGGTTCGGTAAACATAATACCGAACAATACTCGGCACTCGGTTACGCGGTAAAACTTGTACTTCGCGAATCTCTAGTAATTATTAAATCAACACAGATTCAAATGCTGTTTGTTATTTTGTTACTGGTTAATAGTTACATTTAATTAGTCGGTCAATTTAGTTTGTAAAGCATAATATAGTAATGAATGAATATAACGTGATATTCACTTTAATAAACGCAAATATAAAAGCAGGGGTGGGCAACCGACGCGCGACGGACGCCCCGTTGTGCATTGTGTGGCTCAAGTCTTTATGTGACGCCTGAAGCATAAAGAACAAATATTTATAAGTTTACTAACAATACGCCGAGAGTACGCCGTTTAGGTATTAAAATCTGATAATGGCGCCGATTCCCTTGTTCCCAAACTAAACTAAATTTAAGTTCAATGCATCTTTTTCTTTCTATTTAATTTAGAAAAGGACAGAAGATAAATATTAATTTAGTCCTGTCAAATTAGTCAGCGCCTGACGTAAATTGACGTATTTTTAGTAGCCATGTTTTTAATCACGTCTTGACAGGACTAAACTAATATTTTATCTTCTGTACTTTTCTTAATGAAATAGAAAGAAAATGATGCACAGAACTTAAATTTAGTTTAGTTTGTGTACAAGGGAATCAGGGCCATTAATGGGTATTTTTCTTTATTATCTACCACTAATATAACTTTACGTTTTTTTTTTTACAATTTATTCACTTGTCTATAGGCCAACCAGTTAACTGAGACGTTGCCTGAGGTAGCGGCGCGGTGCGGGAGGGGTGATAGTTGTCATGACGTAAAATACCTAATGGTCAGCTGTATCCGGTTAGACTGGAAGCCGAGCTCAACATACTTGGGAAAAGGCTAGGCAGATGATGAGTTGGTACAGTTAAAATAAGCTTCTAAATCTTGCATACAGCACCATAAAATTCTAAACAACAAAGTCTCAGCACTTTAGATGAACAATTTCACGAATCGAATTTTGCCTGCAACTCAATATTCAGTGAGAAATAGGTCACCTTTGTGTGCAAACCTATTAGTATTTTTCTTTTGAAAATGCAAGCAAGAATTTGTCTTGCCTCCTACAGTGCTTATAAACTGTTTTGACTCTCAATAAAAAAATAAGTACCTACCAACTGATAAACAATAATAATAATCGCCAATGAATCAAGCTCTGTACACACCACGTACAGACATAGATAACAAATTAAGTACAAAAAAAACTAAAGATAAAATAATCTTAACATGCTCTTTCTTTTTAAAATTAGTAAAAAAAAACACATAGGCAGTCCATGGGGACTGCCGACAGATGTTAAAACTTAAAACTATGAAATAACAAATTTATTGTAGTGTCTAAAATCTTCATTTTATTATTTTTTAATTTGGATTACGGCCACCTTCATCATGAGAATTTAGGTGAAGTGAGCTTGAAGTGTGTAGTGATGGAAAACATCGTGAGGAAACCGGTATGTCCTAAAAGCATCTAAAAAACATCTACCAAGCCGCACTGGGCCAGCATGGTAGATTACGGCCCACTTTCTCTCATCGAGAGGAGGCTTGTGTCCCAGCAGTGGTATTGGTTAATTGGGTCTGGCTGTTTGTGTATGTGAATTTAAATTTTTGTAAACGCATCCACTATACAGGAGAAATTCCTAGCGTGGGGCAACGTTTTTATAAAAAAACGAAAAAAAAATTAATTAGTCTAGTTTTCACATCTACCGGCACTCAAAACACATTGGCACACAATATGACGTCATACTCATAGCTAGAGATATACTGTAAACACTGGTATGTCGGTGAAGCGAACCCCTAGCATTTTCCATACCAAAAATCGCTCCACGCTCCTAAAGATGTTTTCTCTTCAAAAACAGTCTTATGGCTGGCAATATACATCAGCCAATAATGTTCCCACTGCTGGGACACAGGCCTCCTCTCAGTGAGAGAGAGTGGGTCGTAATCCACCACGCGTACCCAGTGCTTATTGGTAGATGTCACATGTCTTCATGTGACATGTGACATCTACCAATAACAACCAAAAAATCCCAGTGCGTATTGGTAGATACCAATACGCACTGGGATTTTTTGGTTCTGGGGCATGCTGGAAATAGTGCCAACACCAAATCCTTCAAACTCCATAACTGTTTTAACCGACGACCATCAAAATGGAAGATATAAAACGTCACAGAATTTACGCGGGATTTGTTAGTACAGGCCACCTATGACCTGTGTGAAGGAAAGCTATCATTTGTAAGGCTCAGAGCAACAACCGCTGGCATCCGGTTCCGTGTGTCGACAAGACTTTACCTCAAGGAGGGAAACATGCTATTACTGTGTGAGATAGAGATTGAAGAATAACTTGAGGTTTGTATTGCTTGTCTGAAAGCCGGTTTTTAATGGTTTTTTTTATGAACCATTATGTATGTCGGAGATGGTATATCTGTCTCTCGTTAGCATCAGGCATATTTTCATTACTGTGGGCGTACTATAGGTAGTGTCTGTTGGAGCACAAGAGAAACAGTTTACAGTTCAAATCAGATTATAATTTACGAACCAGTTACTCACACTAGCGAATCACATACACACACAACTCAACGATACGGAACGCTGACAGTTTCTATGCACATGTTGTTCGTACGATGTCTAATGTTTCGATGGTCCCGAGAGCTCTGCTTACACCGTTCTTTGTAGCGGTCGCTCCCACCACGAACTCAGGCTAGACTCTGTCCAGCGCCACGAAATGGCGCTGACGTTCCGAATAGTCAAATGAATGACTCCGACATGTATTTAGGCAGTTGAGACTACAAACCTGCTAGGTTCCGCACAGTCAGCCAGCATCTAATGATCACTCTTTAACTTTACCTAGTACTGACACATTTACTTACTTTGAGAAACAGTTTTTCGTCTTGTAATTTAGAGGTTAAAAACTCTACGTATCTTTCGTAAATGTAATAAATTTTAATTACACCATTTGTAATGATAAATACAACAAAAAATCGGCCACGTGCGAGTTGGAATCGCAGACGAAGGTTTCCGTACTACCGTACAATATTAAGCATTAGGTACATATTTTAAAAATAAAAAAACACTTCTTGTTTGCGGACTATAATTTTTTACTTCATTTTGTTTTTTTTTTTTTGTTGTTATAGCAGTAATAGAAATACTCACTCTGTAAAAATTTCAACTGTCTACCTTTTACGGTTCATGAGATACAGCTTGCTGACAGACAGACGGACAGAGAGAGGAGGCTTAGTTTTTGTCACCCTTTGGAAACGGAACCCTAAAAACAGGATAATAAATTCAAGGGGCGCGTAATATCCTGAAATCTCAAAACATGTGACAGAACGTTAAGTTAATATGAAATGTCAAACATTTTCATAATGTGATGCCTGCTAAGCTCGAAGTTCGCTAAATTGTCTTACAAAAACATATAACGAGTTTTTGTTCTACAAACAAAGAAAACATTGTTTTCAGCTGTAACATGAAATAAATCTTTTTCAGTTTAAGTGGATTCATACCTATATTTATTTAAGAACTGTGTCGAATTGTTGTCATATAAATACATACTTACCGCTGTTCTGGTAAAAAAAAAAAACTATAGTTAAGACCCTCTTGCACTACAAATTCGGATGAATGTTGGCACACAGATGGTTTACAACCAGGATTAACATATAGGATACTTTTTATCCCGACATTCCCACGGGATTGAAACTTATGCGGTTGAAACCGCGGGCCACAACTAGTACTACATAAATATAATGATTTTTGGAAAAAAAAATAGATCAAATTATAACAAGTTTAATTTCAATTGTAATTTCAATGAATGCTTTACATTACATAAAAGTTGATCCGATTGATCAGTGCATTAGGCTTCACATTATTTATATATTTTGTTAATGAAAAGAGCCCATTTATATTTTCTAAACAAAGTTTGGAATCATTATTTTGATCCTACAAACCAATACTCCATGAAATTCGCCGGACATTTATGACTGGTAAGTATTATAATCATAAAAGTATATAGACAGTAATAATTGGTTTTTTAATAGGTATCCAATATCCATTCTACTTTAGAATAGAATAGAATATTCATTTATTTTCTGGGTCATATCTATCAATCATAGATCTCCACATTCTATATAACGTTTATTTAATAATAATTACCTACCTACCACTAAACAGCTATTGATCAAAATCGCATTCTTAATTCGGTTTTTAAATGATTATTTTATTCACATCTACCAACTCGGACTGGCCCCGCATTTAAGATTACAGCCCACTCCGTCTCGGAGAGAGGAGGCCTGTCTCCCAGCAGTGGGAACATTATAGGCTGATTGTGCTACTCATTAATTCAGCAGTGCGATTCTGTAACCATCTCACCGTGAAAACTTAGGTGAAGTGAGCGTGGAGTGAGCTGTCATTTCAAATAATAGGTACTAGGGATTGACACTACTGACAACTCACATCAACCTCACTTCACTTGAGTTTTCACGGTGAGATTTTTACAGAATCGACCGGCTGATCTGTGACAGTTTAGTACAAAAACCAAGGAGTAGGTATGCCACAATAGGTACCTACAACAATTGCAACCCTACTGTGTATAAATATCATACAGGAACTTCATCACTATGTTGACTCAATATTTATACCAGGCACTGCAGCGACTGTCATACATACCTACTGTGGTACAAAAATAAAACCATAAAAAAGATTTCATCTTTATGAAAAAAAAATGAAAATGCAACCGACGATTATAATTTAATAGAGATTCAAAATTATTTAAAAGCCATCGAAATCAATGTACCGAATATTCCCCGAAAATGCTATTGAAAATAACCGTGTTTCCGCATGGGCAAGGCGAATATTGCATTTCCACTCGAATGAAGTGTCAACTGCATTTTAAATAACTTAGTGGGGCAGGCTCAGCAGCCGATATTGATTTGCCGTATTTCTGGCAACTATTTTCGGCAGCATCGGTGAGAAAAGGCATTAAAATTTATTCGGAAACTGGGCCGTTGTTTTGAACTAAAAGAGATGACTTTTCAAATTGTTAAAAATAGACAACGAATTTCATACTCCTTTGTTTTCGCTGAATTCAGTTTGTTGTCCGCTTTTGTCGTTCGGAGACGAGAATACGTGAATACATATCTTCATTTCGAACTAAATACCTACTTAAGTATTCTTTCATATCAGCATATTTTATGAGTCAGTACCCTGAGTACCCCACTGTCCATTGCACTCAGCGTGTAGTTTGCAAATTAAGGTGCTCGGTCTTATAAACAGGGTCAAATTAAATTAGCTAGCGAAACTCTGCATCATTAAGTTATTTTTTTTTGTTTTATCATGTTTAGATATGCAGCACTGGATTGTGGAGGTCAGATAGGCAGTGGCGCCATGTAAAATACTGGTATTCAGCTGCATCCGGTTAGACTGGAAGCCGACCCCAACATAGTTGGGAAAAGGCTAAGCAGATGATGAGATAACGATACCCATCATATCTGCGAAGTTTCGCTAGGTAATTTCATTGGACCCTGTAGAGGTTAGCATTAATATAATTTATTGGGCACATTGAAAACCCTGTTATTTATATACGTGCTATGAATTTTACAAACACCCTATTCGGGGGCTTTAATGGCATGCCTGATGGCTGGTAATATTGTAAATTTTATAAGGTGTGTCGTAAACTAATGAGGCAATGACAAATGCACTTGAGTAGTTAAGACTGTACACACTGCCCCATTAATTGCCAATGGACTTGGTTAGTGTTGGTTCAAAGTCAAAGTCAAATCATTTGTTTCAATTAGGCACATAAAAGGCACTTTTGAACGTCAAAAATTAAAATTAAAATAAATTGATTCTAGTCGCCCCTTCCAAAAGGTAGTTTTCGTATGGAGAAGAATGGGCAAGAAACTCCACCGTTACTCTTTTAAAATGTTTTACAATATTTTGCATACATTAATTATATAATTATATGTGAAGACGATGCACCAACCGACATACGTTTATGTCGGTTGAACCAACAATCGTCGTCTACTATGTCCTTCTCACCGCTCTGGCTACATTCACTCTTCTTTCTTTGTCCAGGCAATGTTTCTTTGGAATGCGCTCCCGCTGAACATCAGGCTAGTAACCAGTCGGTTATCTTGTAAAGTGAAAGCACGCGGACATATTCGTAAGTCGTTGGCAGAATCATCCCAGCACAGATTTGCTGGATTCGTTTTTTCCTCTAACTATCAATATTTTTCCTCATAAAGTTTGTTTTCATTATAATTATGTACGAGTAGGTACATATGTATAGTATATATTAATACTTATTATTTTTCTAGTTATCTATCCCTTATGTTGCATCTGCCTTGTTTTGTCTATGCATCACCCTAAGGTTGACTTGTAGAAAATTTTTCAGACATTAAGTCCGCCTTTGTACACACGGCTACACATCAAGTTATACATTTCCAGTTTTAGCTGACCTCGCATTGTATAAGTTTTTCGTACAATCAGAAGTCAGCTTATACTGGTTATGTATAGCTTGATGTGTAGCCGTGTGTACAGTATTTTTTACTTGATCATAATTTTTTAATAATTAAATAAAAGATTTAGTGAAAGCCCTAAAGAATGTTTCGGTAAATTCTGCCGAAACTCATTGGCATTCGCTTACGTGGTCTGTATCCAGCTTTATACCGTAAACATATACCGATACGTCCTTCACATTGGTAAAAAAAAAATCGTGTAGCGAAATACTCCTTCGTTTTCGTCACAAGTCTGAATTTAAAGTTTCTCCACGACCAATCAAAGGTTTATGCATCAATTGTCAAATTCAAATTGGATTTCTGAACGGTCAAGTCTCGTTTTATTGAGTTCGCTCCATTCAGAATCACTGGTTTTAGTTATTGAACTGTTTGCAGTGGCAATCTATCTGTCTACTGAACTGAAGGGTCTGTCCTCAACCCAATACGATGACTTAGGAGGAGTGGTATTAAAATATGGACAGCTAGGTCTTTACAGCTCGGAGTCTGGATTTGTACCGGGTTGGTGACAATAGGCTTTAATATAACTAGCGAAATGTGCCTAACCCTTTTTTAGGGTTCCGTAGCCAAATGGCACGGAATTAATAATTATGGATTCGTCATGTCTGTCTGTCTGTCTGTCCGTCCGTATGTCACAGCCACTTTTTTCCGAAACTATAAGAGCTATACTGTTGAAACTTGGTAAGTAGATGTATTCTGTGAACCGCATTAAGATTTACACACAAAAATAGAAAAAAAAAAAACAATAAATTTTGGGGGTTTCCCCATACTTAAACTGAAATTAAAATTATTTTTTTTTATACGTGTGGGGTATCTATGGATAGGTCTTCAAAAAAATGATATTGAGGTTTTTAATATAATTTTTTCCTAAACTGAATAGTTTGCGCGAGGGACACTTCCAAATTGGTAAAATGTGTAAGTAACTTCTAAAATAAGAGAATGATAAAACTAAAAAAATATATGATGTACATTACCATGTAAACTTCCACCGAAAATTGGTTTGAACGAGATCTAGTAAGTAGTTTTTTTAATACGTCATAAATCGTAAAACGGAATCCTTCATGGGCCCTCTTCACTCGCACTTGGCCGCTTTTTTTTGGGTGGGAAATCATTAAATGATCTCTCTCGCTCTGGGCTGAGCGGAAGGGCGTGTCAGACTTTTACTGACTAAAACCCACCCGTGTTCCTTCATTTGCCTATGCCTTTGCCTTTTGCCATTTGCCTATGACCGCGGGTTGTTCGAAAGAGATATCGTGGCCCCTGCCACGATATCTCTTTCGAACAACCCGCGGTCCTGGCGGCATCGGCCCTAGCGGACGCCGTCAATTCGTGCTGACATCTCTTTGAGGCGCGCGTGGAACACAACGCGCCGTCGACCCGGGCCTGGTCCTTACCGGGCGGCGAGCTGCCCATTGCTCGCCGCCCGCATCGGCTGTTGTTGTTGTATGTGCCTAACCCTTCGGCGATTCCAGGATGTTTTTAGTTATACTACTTCTTTTTGCCTTTAAGAAGTCTTAACTCTCCTGTGCCCTTTCAAATCCTTAATAATTGTTAACTAAGACTTATACTTATGTTCAGCGACAACATAGACTACAAATACACACCATCTAAATTGACACAATAATCGCCTACTGATAAAATTATATTATTAGTCAAAAGTATCGCTTTGCCCACTTCTGGCGAGTAAATTCGTGCGAATCAACCAATAAGCTAAAATGCTTCGATACGGAATACCATATCGACGTATTTTGCTAAAATACCGAATGCTGAATACAGCACATTTCAACATTTCATATGACCTATATCTATAAATTTTATTATTCTTTTAATTTCTATCTGTACCGATTTTAATTAAATATTTAGCTCACTAACTAAGATTAAAAAAAAAAGTGTTAATCGACTTTTGTCGCGGACTCTACGTAGACAGACACCTACAGCTTTTACTTTACAAACTCATATTGTTACGTACGATATAAGCTTTTAAAATATAGAGCTGTAGTCTGTTTTGTCTCCAAAAACACTGTCACAGGGCTTATTGCAATCTTCACAATAGCTAGATATAATAATACATTTAGTCGTCCGTCCCTCCCTCTCAGTGTTTCGTTAAATATTCGAAACGGACTCAAAGAACATCAAAATAAATTTGTTTTACGGGCTGAAGGGATTTTTATTATTTCTTTTTACAACCGACGCTGCAGAAAAGTGCGCACTTTGATACGATTTAATTTTGCTCTGGCGACGTAAATAATGTAACTACATTTTCTTTTGCTTTTCCAAGGTTTGTTATTCAGGTGTAAACCCTTTTTCTTAATGCGAAATTGGCTTGGATTTGATTTGTATTTGACAGCCAATATGTTAAGTTTTAAATTGGTTTGCACAAAGGTCAACTTCTTATTTTTACTTTTTTAATCAATATTATTTATGTGTAGGTACATAAAGTGTGAAACTATTCTCTCTTTGTCATTATTTTTCAGGAGAAAAATCAAATTGTTTAGAGAATTATGGTTGAAAACGTGTGAAAAAACGAGCTAATTAAACAGACCAAATATAATCTTCTAGAAGAATTAAAAGTTGACGTAAATAAGGCCACTACGTAAAAGAACAAGCAACTCAGTCCGAAAATATTTCAGTTAAGTTCATTTCCCTTGTTCTACATAATCGAAATTTTTCCGCGAGTTCCCGTTGATGTGTCCCTCGCTTGTGCCGGTATTTTCGTCAGTTGTCAATCTGCTACGCGTGACTGACGCCACGTTTTTCCGATGGGCCTCGGGATCAAATTCGACCGATGCGGAAGCGATGTAGCTCAAAAGCAACCTTTACGAGAGTATGATCGTTTCATAACATATTTATTCAACGATTCCTTTTTTATTGAATTCGCTGTTTGTTTGATAAATCCAAACTAATATTATAAATGCGAAAGTAACTCTGTCTGTCTGTCTGTCTGTCTTTGCTTCACGCCTAAACTACTGAACCGATTTGTGTGAAATTTGGTACAGACATAGTTTGTAACTTGAGAATAGACATAGGGTAGTTTTTATTACAAAAAATAAAATAAAATTTATTCCGGACATACAGCGCCATCTATTGGTCAAGAGTCGGCATCAATTCAGTACTGAAAATTCATCGGAAAAATGTAAATAAATAGTAAGAACTATTTGGGTAAAACCAAAAATCTGCCGGAAGTCACTATTCCACGCGAACGAAGTCGCGGGCAAAAGCTAGTATATTATATAATATTTCTAAACCTTCATCAGCCTGAAGTGGGTACGTACGGGAAATTAATGAAAGCACCGGTATGCTGTTGTCCAAAGTCCGCACATGTACATCTACAAGGTTTGAAGAACAGAAGTCGAAAGTCTACACAAGGAGAATTATAGATATCCTTCTAATACATATTTATGCGATAGAATTATGTTTGTAAAAACTTATTTCATTTACATAAAAACCATTGACATTGATATCTTCATAACGACTAGTGACGCTACAAGCCTTTAAACATCCACTGTAGATGGTCCTTCTGATTATCAATCATACTAATAAACATCCGTCCAAACTTTCACGTTTATAAAAACGTGAAAGTTTGGATGGATGTTTGTTACTCTTTCACGCAAAAACTACTAAACGGATTTGGGTGAAATTTTCACACAGATGTTTTATAACCATGATTAACATATAGGATACTTTTTATCCCGATATTCTCACGGGATCGAAGCTTATGCAGGTAAAACCGCGGGGCGCACTAGTGTAATTAGTTTGGTTGCCGTGCATTTGATATAATCAACGCTATTCGTTCTTTGTCAGTCTTTGTGGTTTGTCAAAATGTCAGAGCCATAAGTCTTACTTATCTACGGTGAAAGATTAAAGGGCAATGTCCTAGCATGACGCTGGATTATCATATTTTGATAATTCCCATATCATATTTTGATAATTCCCATAACATATTTTGATAGTTTCCATATCATAATTTGATTATTCTCATATCATGTTTTGATAATTCCTATATCATATTTTGATGATTCTCATATCTTGTTTTGATAATTCCTATATCATATTTTGATAATTCCCATATCATGTTTGATAATTAACATATCATATTTAATTAACAATTCCTTGACTTTACTGATACTGCACATGTTAAGAAATAACAGTACTATTCCATAAAGTCAGAAACAACACAAGATTAGCTAATATACAATTTCACGTCTGAACGGTATCAGAGGAACTAGGAAGGTATGCAGCGGAAAACACAGTATAGATAACTATGTGTTGGCTTATGAAATAACATCCTGTGTAGGTTGTGCACTATCTGAAGGGAAATTGGTGATTGCTTTATAGAACATCACTATTAGTGCAAACAATGTTGTTATATTAAAATTCAGCGCCAGCTTATATCAGCCTACAACATTGCCACTGCTGGGACACAGGCCTCCTCTCAGTGAGGCGTGAAATTCAGTGCTAGAATCACCATCATCCACAGCCTGGGTGTCTACTCCGAAGTGGTAAATGTATCGTATCGGCCGAATGTTCGGCCGTTTCCTGCTACGAAGTTACTACTTGGTTCGGTCGGTTCCGATCCTACACTCTTTCGAATATTGACTATGGTCCCGACCCAATTGAGCCGATCCGAACGTTTTTTCGCATTTTTCAATAGTATTCGGTTCGGCCATGTGTCGGTCCGATCCGAACATTCGCACTTTGCACTTCGGAGTAGACCCCCTGACTTCACCTTTTGCTGAGAATAGGCCTCTCTTCTTATGTTCGAATCCCCACGTTCCAGTGCCAGCCTCATCCAGGTTCTACTTGCGATGGTAACAATGTCGTCTACCCTTGGATGTCACTCGGTCACTGCTTTATTCCACCTGTCATCACTTCGCCTTGCCAAGTGTCCTGCCCAACTCTATTTGAGCTCGGTAACTCGTTTTTAGATATCGAAAACCTTCGTACGTCTGCGGTTCTCGACGGAACTTGGTCTATAAGCCAAACCTGGAACGCTCCATGGCTAGAATACTTACTAATAAATTCTATAAGGAGATTTAGGCAGTATTAAGATGTGATAATTATTTTACCTAAAATAACACCCCGTCGTTTTTTCGTCGGGGGCTAATTAGAAATAAGCGCCTTCTATTTTTGTCTTTCTGTATTAATGTCATACTGTTGAAGACAGCCACGGTGAGAAGCATTCTAGCACTTGGAGACAAAAACCTGCAATGGCAGTCAATACAAATATTGGACGCAAAGCAACAACTGTTTTTTCCCAAAGAAATAGAACGGGATCGTCTGCCATTCACGAAGACAATTAATTTAGATGAAACATCTTACCGCAGACTACTCTCGCTTTACAAAATTCTTGTGGGAACTCCCAAAGGTAGCGAGATAGCTATGATAAACTACTAATGCATATTTTATCATTCCGTTATCTGGTTCACGCGGACGCACAATGCAACGGCCACAGGGGACTTTTTATTAACTGTTAAACCAACTATTACAGCTTTTAGTTAAAACAACCCGTGTGAGGTTGCTTTACAGGATCGGCGCTTTTACAACTGAAATAATACTGTAGTTTTGTTAGTCGCTGCATTTGACAGCTTGTTTAATCGGTATCTATATATCTGAACCTAATTAGTTCTGAAGCTTTATCATGCTTCCTCATCTAAAAGTTTTGGTTACGTAGATATTATGCATAAATATTGTACATACATAATCAGCTAATAATGTTCCCACTGAGGCACACACAGGCCACGAGGGCCCAGTATGGGTAGGTAGATGACACTCGTCTTTGAATTTTGCGTTCTAGGACATGCTGGTTTTCTCACGATGTTCACGTTCACCGTTTTGAGAGCGGCGGTGATGAAATAAAAACTTGAGAGGTGTCAAGGGACACCCGGATGGAACGAAGTATAACTGGCTTGCTTTCTATAAGAGAGAGAGAGACAGAGAAACACGCGCACGCCGCACGGCTTACAACTATAGCAAAAAGTGTCGTTCCAACTTTTGGTCTTAATTTTTTCCGTCTAGCCCCCTTTCGAAACGCGCGATAAGGAACTTCGTTCCAATTACACAAAATCACCGGCCTGACTGGGTTTGAACCTACATGTACAATTTTAAGTCGGGGCCGTCGCCAATCCTCCTCAAGCATTGTGGTGATTAATGCTCAAGCCTTCTTTGTATGAGAAGCCTTTGCCCTTCAGTGGGACAGTGGTATTGTTATTATTTAATATTACACTCGCGAGCAATGAAAAAGTTCCAGTGACATAGCACCAAAGTACTCCTAAACGGGAAAGGCTAGCTTAATGACGCCGTCTGCAATATTGAAGTACATTTAACAGCGCATCAGAATATTACCAACTTAAAAACGTAAATATTGTGTTCAAATTTTAAATTTGTCTTAGGAGATATTAAGGTGTTTGTCGGCATTTTGTAATGGAGTGGAATTTTTTCATTGCTCGGCAGTGTATTATCTAGCAACATCATCTTTCACAATATTCATATATCGTTTCCAGGGTTCTATTTAGGTCCTGGAGCAGTGGTGGGCAAGTGGTAACGACCGCAACTTACAAGTTGTAGGTCGTAGGTTCGAACCCAGACAGGCGCTTTACTTTGTGTAAATTATTTCATCACCACTGCTCTCAAAACGGTGAAGGAAGACATCGTGAGGAAACCGGCATGTCCTAGAACCAAAAATTCGAAGACATTTGACATCTGCCAACCCGCACTGGGCCCGCGTGGTGGATTACGGCCCACTCCCTTTCACCGAGAGGAGGCCTGTGTCCCAGCAGTGGGAACATTATAGGCTGATTATGTATTTAGGTCCTAGCTAACTAATAAGTGCTAAAGTTCTAACAAGCTTCTAACATGTAAAAGTTGGTAGTTAGACTGACAACATTCATGATCCGACATAACTAACTGAGTTTATTACTGTGGGAGCTTAAAGTGTTTTCGAGTACTCGCTCGAAGTAACACAAAATCATAATCGCACGTTTTAACATTGAAAGCCCCACCGAAAAAAGTTGGGCAAATTTTTTTGAGCAACATGTTTATCTGTTGAGGGAAACAGTGTTGCTCGCCACATGAAATGTGGTTGTGTTGCTGGCAATATATGCTAGTATGCCCTATTCGTGGTAAAGAATAAAACGTCCCACAACTTTAAATCATGCGGCAACAATATCGGGAGATTGCTGCTCAACATAGTTTTTTTGTTTTTTTTTTTTAATCGTTGCCCCACACTAGGAATTTCTTCTGTATCGTGGGTACGTTTACAAACATTTAAACTCACATACACAAACAGCCAGACCCGGAACAACTACTTGTAGGTCATACAAATATTTGTTCCGTGCGGGAATCGAACCCGCAACACGCAGCGCAGCAGTCAATCGCTTAACCACTGCGCCAACCGTGTCGTCAGTCTCCAGTGTATACGGAGTTGAAAAGTAAAACTGAAAGAACGAAAATATTTTATTTGTAGGTATAATACGCAAAGGAATTACGAACAGTAAAAAAGAGCGTTTAAAAGTAACAAAATTACATTAAGGTGGATGCTCCAAAGTAGCCCGCGAAATTCAAATTTTCTTACGTTTTTTGCAAATTACTGGTCAGTACTATGTTGTACGTTGATTAAAATATGATTCGCGGCCGTAACAAATATGTAATTACAGAATTATAATCATTAGAATCAGTAATACAACTTGTTAAGTTAGCATAATCCTACAATGTCAAGATTTCATGAAATAGTCATTCAGAAGGATTACTTGATCTTAGAGAATTGTGTTTATGACTTTAATGATTACCTTGGGCTACCTTGGAGCATCCACCTTAAAAACAAAACGAAAAATAAACAACAACAAAAAAGATCTTTGCGAGGCCTAAAAGGCCTATCGCAGCATAGTGCTGCGATATTTAAAAACTAAATCCTTCTGATAGGTCGCGCTGGTATTCTGATAGGTCCCGCTGGTATTCTGATAGGGCCCGCTGCAATGGTATTCTGATAGGGCCCGCTGCAATGGTATTCTGAAAGGCCCGCTGCAATGGTATTCTGATAGGGCCCGCTGCAATGGTATTCTGATAGGGCCCGCTGCAATGGTATTCTGATAGGGCCCGCTGCAATGGTATTCTGAAAGGCCCGCTGCAATGGTATTCTGATAGGGCCCGCTGCAATGGTATTCTGATAGGGCCCGCTGCAATGGTATTCTGATAGGGCCCGCTGTTATTCTGATAGAGCTGCACTATTCCTGTCGGTATGAGTTGTTGTCTTTCATAAGTTAGTTTAAAGAGGCAATTGCACGTTCCAATAATTTGCAACCTCTCAGCAGGAAATCGTATTAAAAAAATAAACAAATCTTTGTTATATCTCTTTTTTGCGTCGCCGTTAATCTGTTTCCAACTAAGAAAACAAGTAAAAACATCCGCTATAGTTAGTTGATGCAAATCACTAGTTATCAATGGCTGTTGCTAAACGTACAAATGTATCATGAGTGCACTTATACATAAACATGTATACAACACTCCTCTCGATAAATAATTTGATGAAACATACCCGTACCACACGATACTTTAACTAATTTGATAACTTTTGTCTGTGACGAGAACGCTTTTATTCAAATTAATATCAATATTCTGAAAAGGTATTAAGCTGAACATTTATATGTTTAATGGCTTTATTGAATCGATCATTATGCAATCGAGACAATAAGACTTGAGCTTTTTCGAAAATCATTTTAATAATACGACAAGTGTACTGACGTACTCTAGCGTCTTAATCCCAGAACTATGTAGTTCCTTGAGACCCGAACAACCATAGAACCTTAATTATGACTGATTGGAATGGATGCATACCTAATGCAAGCACTTGTGTGTTTGGAAGATGTAACTTTCTTTCTACATCTTCCTTATAAGACTTGGTTTTGGCCTTTTGGCTAAGGCCAAAAGGCCAAAACTGAGGGTTGAGCGCTGGCTGATAATATGACTTGTGCAAGTGCTTGGCAATCTGAGGGGCAATTCTCGTAATTTTAAGAACGTTCACAGTCTGATATCAGTCTCAATCTGTCAAAAATACCTCTAATTTTCCTACATTTTGACAAGTAGTTGACATTTCTTTGTCGCCGAGATAAGACTGTGACTAGATTTAGAACTTTTTAAATTACTGGAATAGGCCTTCTGGTTTAACTTCAAGGATCATTATGTGCTTCTTTTAGTATCGACAGTAATATGTTTATATATGAAACAGAAAAAAAAACTTAATTATTTTAGCCCTGTTTGTGATCTCACCTTTTGTGAAATTGACTTATTCCATTACTTGAAAATAATTGGGGAATAAACCACGTATGTGTAGGCAATCACTGAATTGAGCAAATATTTATTTATCCTAGTTTCGATAGTAATCAATAAAGCAATTTTATCACAAATTGCCTCACTCAAATCACAACGTTAAAATAAAATATTCTATCTACCAAAGTAGATGTTCCCCGAATTATTACGTTAAAACATTTCACTTTCTTTGAATACGAAAATTAATATTTGGGTACAGACGAAGCGGCAAAAATGTTACTTACATGTCCTTTACGATTTGAGGTGAAAGATCAAAGGAAGCGTAAATTTTACGACGAATTCATACAAAATGAGCTCACCTGCCAGACCAATTGATATTAACACGAGAAAAATTCGCGAGATTTTACGATAAGCTTCCACTTCGCTGATGTCGGTAAGACGTTTATTTCTTCCGTATATTCATGTACCTATATGTGTCTATTTTATTGTCAAAATAAAGGATGTTATGGCGAAGCATAATATAACGTCTATATTCCCTAAACGGGTAGGCAGAAGTTTTGTTCTGTAAGATATACCTCAATTTCGCAAGTTACCTTTGTCATTATTTCCATGTGAAAGGTGGCACTCCTGGTACTCCTTACCGGATATAAATCTAGAGTCGGTGCTGTGTTACCGAGAATCTTAAATACTAGTTAAGTTTTAAATATGTTGTCCTTTGTGTTTTATGTGGAGGTACAATTTATTTAATACTTTAGATATACATATCTCATGCTTAATAGAATACTAACCTATTAGAAGTTATGACTTCTGTTTTTTTTTGCATAGATCAATGGTTTTTGATAAAGTAGGTAATTTATTATATTTTTCAATACATATTTATTATATTGGCAAATAAGCCGACTAGACCCCGATTGCAAAACATTAAACGGCGATTTCTCAGAAATCTTTTTTTAGTAAAGCCCGTATTATATTAAACATGCGAATATGTATAGAGGCGGATTTAATAAACATATACCTACTATAATGTAGAATTTAACATAGCATTGCATTCAACTCTTCATTTTCATAACAAACCTCACATTTCTCCTTAAGTACCCAAAAAAAATATCTTTACATATACGCAACATGCAACATGCTCTCCTACCTTAATTATAATTATCTAACACCCGAACACTTCGCACTTACAGTTCGAAGGAACGAACTTTGTTTATGAACCTGGGATTTCCAATTAAACACCGTACAAGTTGTTTGCAATAGTATTCACAATGTTTATATTGTTTAGTTGGTATTAGTTTCTGCGTTAACATGTTCACAATAATGAGAGCAGCGGTGGCCCCGCTGGGCCACCGCTGCCTAATATATACCAGATAAAGCACTTGATCCTTGACCTACAACTCGAGTCTACGATCAACAACTCGAGTCTACGACCAACAACTCAAGTCTACGACCAACAACTCGAGTCTACGACCAACAACTCGTAAGTCGTAACCATTACCACTGGGCAACCAGTCCACCACTGCTCCTCGACGAATCTTTGTGTTGCCACGATAAGCACTGTTTCTTATTATTTACTAGTGCTGAAACAACAGCACAGATTTACTTAGGTCTTTCTTTTAGGTAAGTACTAAAATAGCCTCCTGAAACAACACTGTGTACAAATTAAACTCTCACTTAAATTATTAAAATAGACCAATAACTTACACTGCCTTGTTAATTTTTTATATTTACTTCATGGTTTGCTTATTCTTTGGCAGAAAGTGTAAATTATTGTTGGCTTATTTAATTTCTTTAGAACTATATATTTAAAGTCAATCTTTTGGAAACGCATAGTATAATGAATGATTCATCATCATTTGCCTAGCCTTTTTCCCAACTATGTTGGGGTCAGCTTCCAATCTAACCAGATGCAGCTAAATACCAGTATTTTACATGGAGCGACTGCCTATCTGACCTCCACAACCCAGTTACTTAATAATATGAATAATTTCTAGGAATCTTATATGGGTGTTTAGACATCTTAGGCATGCTGCCGACTTTGAACTACTACGGACTGTTTACTACGCTTTAGCTCAGTCAGTTCTTGGATATTGTGCTGTTGTGTGGGGAGGGGCCTGCAAGACCTTAGTGATACGCCTAGAAAGAGCACAAAGGTCTTTATTAAAAGTCATGACACACAGGCCATATAGATTCCCAACTAAAACCTTGTACGAATCATGCCAAGTGCTTACAGTAAGACAACTGTATTTACTGCAACTCCTCACGAAGCAACACAGAATCACCCCATATAATGCTTCAGTTTACCACAAAAAGCGTACTATCAGAGATGTCTGTAAATCAGTCAAATGCCATACAGCGTCTGCTAGGCGACAAAAGTGCTTCATGTCTGCATACATATATAATAAAATAAATACAATAAAAAACTTCCACCCGCTTTCATGTCGTGAAACTAAAATAACACTAAAGCAGTGGCTACTTGGTTTAGACTATGACCAAACTGAAGAATTGCTTCCCTGAACTCACTCCATTTCAGGAATATAAATGTACACCACACTCAAACTCTCAAATAATTAATCATCATAAAACACAAAACATATTCCTACATCAACACTTCACACTAACACTCTACAGATTAATACATCCTTAACAATTTGCATCTTTTACTTTGCTTTTGTGACAACTAATGGGAGAGGACACTGCCTTCTGTAACACAGGTCTTTGAACCTAGCTCAGGAGTCAGGGACTTCATAGGTCTTGTGTATTTTTATGTGAATAAATAAATATTATTATTATTATTATATGAAACCCCTTGGTAAGACTGGTTGTCAGGCTTTCAGGCTTTTGACAACACACACATATAAATACATATACACACATATATAAACAGACAATGAAAAACAGAACAGAAAAAATAGGTACAGAGGTGATGCTTATTTCATAAGAAATCTCTCTCTCTCTCTTTTAATTTATCTTTTGGCCCTTATTTCCCTTCCTTTACCTACAATAAAATAACTTTACGCTGCTCCTTCTCCGCCATTTAAAAGTCATATAAAAGTTTGCACCATTCAATGCGATTCCGCGGATCACATTATTATCGGTTCAAGGTGCACTTCGTGTCAATATGAGAGTCGAATGCTCGTCTCAATATCTGAGAGCACCTATGTATGTAGGTGTGTGAGTGTGTAAGTGTGGTATGTATTGTATGAGGGGTGTGTGTGAGAGAGAGTGACGTTTGTCGCCGCTTCGGGACGTTAACGTCTCGACTTCGAGTGGATTTCATTGTTATTCAAACTGGTGTGGTAGATTTATGCAGGTGTCTTCTAGAATTGGGGTAGCTATTAGTTTGCAAAAATGATCTCTCGCTGGTGCAGGCTAGATGCATTTAAAAAATAAAATTAAAAAATGTTGGTGAGTATGAAGTTTTTCTTAAATAAGTTTTTGTTATGTCCGACTGCTAAGTAACAGGCTAAATGAAAATTGAGATCTTTGATCTCAATTTTCATTTAGCCTGTTACGGAAATCAAATTAACAAAAGAATGCATAAATTCCACAGTCTGTAAGTGGCACTTGTCCCGCGTGACAAGACTCGTCGTAACGTGAGTTCATGCCCCCAAATAGATTTCATTGTTTTCTTACAGCATTTACCTACAAATAGGGTAACAGTTTTATGTACCCTCCAGCAAGTTAGGGTAACTTACTCATTCGGGCGTGTCGTGTTAGTAATTTATTCAGTAGGTGGGAAACTGTGCTATTTGCCGGTTTACAGAGGTGAGCTACGATCTTGGCGTATGATTTAGAGATCGAGAGCCATTCCTAATTCTAAAGATTTTAGAAAGAAAAATGTTGTGTTTGGTTGTGCTATTTCGCCATTGACCAGTTTGAAGGGCTAAAGTACCAGCAAACTAAAGCACAGACACTTGAAAATAGAAGAAAATATTTATTAGACTTTTATAAACTGGTACAGCCCACCAGTTTATAAAAGTTTTATAAAAGTCCGACACTGTGAATAACGCCTACTAAAAAAATATAAAAAAGAGAGACGACACGATTGCCTATATCGCGTCTAAAACCTTTTACAACATAGGGATGTTCTAGTTAATCAAACGATTCGATTCCAATGACAAGTGACCGGCCAGTTCCATTTCGAGTGTTTGAACCAGTATAAATCGACTACTGCAATGGCATCGCTCGGAGATCTCGAGCGCTGTGTTGAAATACAACGGAAGTTTGCAAAGTTTTTGGCGCTTGGAACAAGTAATTAGACGTAGTTAGCTGTCACTTTGGAGCTTCGCATGGTTACCTATGTTTACAAGAAACAAGCATTATTGAGAATGCACGCTTTGTGATCAAAAATTGTGTTAAAACATACCAATAATTTTATGACAGAATTTGAATAAGCATTTTCAACTGTATTTTTAAGGAGTTGTTTGCATGTGTCAGCCAGTATCCAACAGCTATATAAGTAATGTTCCTTGCTGGAAGCCAAAAAATATATTATTGTATTTCACCTTTGAAACGAACTTCCTTTGTTATCACCCCTTAAAGTCCTTTAACCATTTAAATAACTCAACAATCCTCGAGAAAAGTCTAGTGAAGCAGCAAAATAAAGATGAAAGATAAAAGATAACATAAATACAGTTTCTACAAACGTAGTGACAAAAGAAGCTGACATCCGACGCTGTATGTTTTGTTTATAAAGAAAATATGAGTGCTAAGTCGAGCAAATGTTTTTTTTTTTTTGCTCGGGAGATAGATTTTGTGTCGTCTTGTTATACAAAGAGGTCCATGCTTCAGCAACCCCCCTCTTTGATTTATTTTGATATGTAAAGAGGACAGACGTCGATTCGTGATTTTTGAAGCTGAGGGCGAGGGTTATGTTTATTAATTACTGCGTATAACAGTAGATATGAGTTTTTAATTTAATATTATTTTGTCAGAATCGAAAGTAAGTTAAAAAAACATTACTTCTACGCCTAAGTGTCTTTTTGTATTTATTTGTATAGTTAGATAGTGAGTCATTTCATTTAGTACCTAGTGTAAATAGTTAGTTGTGATAGATATTGTAAAAGATAAGTAAGTAAATGGATAAAAAAAATATTATCTAAAGATGTAAAAAAAAAATTAAACTATAAGTTATAAAACCAATAAAATGAGCAATATTATATAAAAACAGCTATGATTATTTATTAATATTATATTAATAGTATTTAATTTCAATGCAATCGTCTACTTCAATCACCGTAACATCTTTAATACCCAGAACTAGTCGAGATTACTACTAATATAGATATAATAATATTATACTAACTTAAGATATCTTTTTAGTTCTAATAAAGGCTTTCATAGATTATTTCTAAAGCAAGACAATTTTAAAGCTATAACTAAAAGCTTACAAACTAAAATTTAATAACAGAATCTTACTACTAAAGATGATGAAACATTATTACTAAATTATATTAATTTCGATTCAATTATGTAGGTCTATTCCATGGGCGACATTAATAACTCCACAGCCCTCATATTTATACAATTTAGGACGTTCCTATACAAAATAGATACCGAAGGTTCCCTTCATAAGACTCATAATATTACTAATTACCAAAGCTAGCGAGACGAGAGTATGTATAATACAGGCAGTTACTAGGCAAAATTATATTTTTTTGATGTGACAGATATTTTTTTTCTTTTCGTGCCTATTTTGGACATTGGACGTGCTGCCAAATTTTGTAAAAAATCCTACCCTGCAATGGTAGAATCTTTTTACATAATGTATGACAACAAACACTTTTCATTAAAAGTACCTACATCAATCAAATTTAATAGGGCACAATTTTTTTAAATCCAATATATATCCTAAGTTGGGGTTGGCTTCCAGTCTAACCGAAAGCAGCTGAATACCAGTATTTAACATGAATCGACAGCCTATGTGACCTTTACAACCCAGTTACTGGATAATACGATACGCCTTGGTAATACTTGTTGTCAGACTTTCGGGCTACTGACAACCCGTAACGACTGTTGGTATATAAAGATGGTCACCCATCCGACCGTGGCAAGCGTAGCTTAACCTGATCGATCGACCCGTGCAGCTGTTATTACTTAGCCACGAGCCCCTCCATCAAATCCATCTGTAATTTATATACTGTATAAAATAAAGACTACGATGCCAGAATCCCCGGAAGCATACTTATCTTTGTTATTAAATTTGTCAATCGGATTTCTAGCCCTTAATACACCCATATTTTTGTGAACCTTCTGCCCTTGCTCACGCTTTGGTTATTTGAAATATGGATCCTCTCTACACCATCGTAGACAGTTATTGGATTACAAGACCTGTGTGGGGCTCTTCTGCTAATAAAATCTGTTCAATGGAACAGCGCTTCTCTTCCGACTTCATAAAGATTGGCTGTTTTGTGTGAGTATGAATAACAATGGAGGGCTTGTGGAATAAGTACGCTGATGGCACATTTTTGATCGTGGATTTGTATCTACTTCAATTTTACTGTGTACCCTGACACAGATCATACAGACACAACAACACACATACACACTTGAAACAACAAATAAAATGCCTAAACTACCTAAACGATTGCAAAGAAATATAAGGTCTAAGAAATACACAGCACATAGATCAGAGAATTTTGAAACTATTTTTTCAATAGTAATTGAAAAAATAGTTTCAAAATTCTCTGATTTAAAGTGCTGTGTGTGACACAACAGCACACATGCACACTTGAAACAACAAATAAAATGCCTAAACTACCTAAACGATTGCAAAGAAATATAAGGTCTAAGAAATACACAGCACTTTAAATAAGAGAACCCCACAACAACACACATGCACACTTGAAACAACAAATAAAATGCCTAAACTACCTAAACGATTGCAAAGAAATAATATAAGGTCTAAGAAATACACAGCACTTTAAATCAGAGAATTTTGAAACTATTTTTTCAATAGTAATTGAAAAAATAGTTTCAAAATTCTCTCATTTAAAGTGCTGTGTGTGACACAACAACATACATGCACACTTGAAACAACAAATAAAATGCATAAACTAAGTACCTAAAGTTTTGCAAAGAAATAAAGGTCTAAGAAAGGGGGATTTCTTAGACAGCACTTTAAATCAGAGAATTTTGAAACTATTTTATCAATTACTATATTATTCGACTTCCAGTCTACTATAATAATATTATTAACCCCCGACGGAAAAAGTGGGATGTTATAAGTTAAACGTGTGTATCTGTGTATCTGGAAGTCTGTCTGCAGTATCGTAGCTCCCAAACAGCTGAACCGATGTTGTTTGATTTTGATGAGGCCTTTACTTGTAATATTGATGACGCAACATTTCTATTTTGAGTATAACTTATTTTTCTTTGGGGTGATTTTTCCATCGCCAGATAACTTTTATTCGAGCAATAAAATTGCCGTTTGACAGTTTTTGTATGAAATATCTGCCAAAATCTCAAAATTATTCCTCGAATAAAATATCTAGGGAACAATCGACCCTTTAGGGGCTGTTTTTTCCATCGCCAGATAACTTTTATTCGAGGAATAAAATTGACGTAAGACAGTTTTTGTATGAAATAACTGTCAAAATTTCAAAATTATTCCTCGAATAAAGTTATCAGATGATTGAAAAATTAGCCCTAAGTTTATTTTAAAGTAATAAAATATATTCTTAGCGCTCTACACCCAATTCAAACCAAATTTCCTTGAGCATGGGCTCATGGGAATTGGGTGTAGACAAGTACGAGTAGTGTAGTAGTACAAGTAGTGGTACTTGTAACATTATAGCCTGACGTTATTGATGTTTGTTTACCAACCGTCGCGTCGATGTAAACAACCTTTTTACTGAACATTATATATATATGGAGCTACGATTTGCTAAGGGGAGTACAGTCACGAGCACCAATAGGTCAACACTTGGCAACTTTCAATTGCGATTTTTTCGTGAAATAACGAATGCAACATTGAAATACGACACATTACATAAACGTATGGGTTGGACAATGCTAAGTGCGTAACAATATATAATTTCCTTAAAAAATAAAGGAGTAAATCGCTTTTGAATAAAGCCGAGTGTATACGTATATATACTTTTGCTTGTGACTGTACCTACGACTGAAAAGGGGGGAGGAGGGTGTAGTCTCGATGTTCACGCACTGCTGAGCTCCTAGAAATCTCACAAGAGACCCTTATTCGTTATTGGGAAAATTATTTAAAAATCACGGTTTAGTGACTTTTGGTTTTGAGTTTAGATTTTTACCCTTAATTAATAAACTTTGAGAAATTTTAAATACAATACTTATACAAATTAACACTAAAATATATATTTATATATTATGTACAAGTATGGAAAAAAGAGAAGAGCTCATTGGGCATTAATAAATCGGGCATGGGAAAAATGCCCACAAGGCTGGTAGCATTGCCACGTTGGATGGCAATGCTGAGAATAGTTATGACATTACAAAAGACAGCCTGAGAATGATCTCGATTGTTTTCAACGTAAAATTATATTTGTTTTTATTATTTTTTATTATTTAAAACTAAGAGTACCTATTATACCAGTCACAGTTAAATGTCTGTACATTTACTCAATTTTATTTTGTCTGTTGCAGGTAAACTTCTAATTTATCACCAATTTGTCACCACACAAAGACAACTAAACACCATCATCCAAGTAAGTAAGATGAATTTTTGGACGCTATATTTTAGTTTTTGTATAGTTTTCTTTAAGTTAGGTTAAAAGTTTGTTATTTTTATTAATAACTAGCTTTTGCCCGCGACTTCGTTCGCGTGGAATAGTGACTTCACCAATAGATGACACCGACTCTTGACCAATAGATGGCGCTGTATGTCCGGAATAAATTTTATTTTTTATTTTATTTTTTGTAATAAAAACTATCCTATGTCCATTCTCAAGTTCCAAACTATGTCTGTACCAAATTTCACACAAATCGGTTCAGTAGTTTAGGCGTGAAGCAAAGACAGACAGACAGAGTTACTTTCGCATTTATAATATTAGTTTGGATTAATTTGGTATTAGTTGTTCTTTACTTCCTTATTATTAAATTTACAGAAATAATAAGTTTTAAAGTAAGTAAGACAAAAGATAAAATCCACCTAATATATAATCTTAACACATTAATTCAAAAGGCAAACAACTCATAATTTACCAATAAAAATGGCTGCCACACGCATCATAAGGCCGTATATAGACAAGCACGACTACACGACTATCCAGTTACCTTCGCTGACTAACGACACTCTCTAGGCGAGGGAGAGTTCCTGGCTTCGCAGTACATATGAAGCCTTTTTATAGGTCGTCAACCTGTCAGTATAAAGCCTAAGATATACCGCTACTGGAATAGCAGAAGCGGCTTTTTTTTTTTGCTGTGAGCTTGAGGCAAAGGTATTTTGCTGTAGCATGGCTACTGTTTTTCTTGATGGATGTACTGTTAGGTTATTTAATTTGATGTTTTATTGGACAGTTAGATTGTAGGTTTGTGATTTTAATTAAAAGTCTTCAAAGTTCTAAAGGTTACAAGTGGAGTGTATTGAACTGTCAATATCAAAAGCGAGACAGCGTTTGAGTTTTCTTGAATAAATCGTAATTATTTTGTAGCAATAATTATTAGACAAATAAAACTTTATAGACGAGTTTATTGAAAATAGCTCAGTTCCAATAATAACTGATTTCAATATTTCAAATTATATTCGTCGGATTTGATATTATATTTATTGAACCATCTAAATTTTACAGGTACACATGACATATTATTTTGCAAAAATAGCGAAGCTTTTAAAAAAAAATTATTTACATGCGTCCCAAAAAAAAATACATACATAAATTTAGATGGGGTAAACATAATTTTCAGGTAATTTTCACCCATAGCTAGACATAAAATAACATTCTACAATCATTAAAATAATAATAAAAAAAATATATATTTTAGTGTCAAAGACGTTACAAAATCAAATTATTCTCTTCTTGTTCTCACACACTATTGTCTACATTTCTTTTTAATCTCTTCTTTCTCAAGTCAAAAGAAATTTCTTAAGAAATAAGCAGTACCTTAAACTTTGTACTCAATACTAATATGTCGTATTTATATCCATTTTACTGTGACAAACAAACAAACTTACTTTCGCATTTATAATATTAGTTAGGATTATTCGTTTCAATAATTACTTGTTGCAATCAATCGTTGTAGGTACTTGCTTTTAGAACTTATAATTATTGTATCAAGTGCGTACATCTAGCAGATCAATGAGCCTGCTCTGCTAATGACCCGCTCCCGTAGAAAGCGAACGTTCCACTTATTGCTGGCTTCCTGGTACTTCTAGTTAAAAACGTATCACTTAAATACGAAAACAGTAATTAATAGTTACAACAGTTCATTTAATTCCCTAGCTCTCTCATATCTGGAAATTAATGAGGAATCGCGATTAAGGCGGCGAAATGATTTCATAAGTACTGTTCATTTTTGTCTGTCAAGTATTCAATGACATTCTACATTATTATAGTATTGATTCTAATTCCTAATGAGGACACCAATTAATTAAGTGTTTGATGCGCCCCGCGGTTTCCTCCGCATAAGTCTCGATCCTGTGGGAATATTGGGATAAAAAAAAATTATGTCCTAATCCAGATCTACTCACGTGCCAAGTTTCATCCAAATCCGTTTAATCGTGTTAGCGTGACAGCGTAACAAACAAACAAAAAAATCTTTTGTCTTCATAATATTAGTTTAGATGAGACAACATTTAAGTGGAGTGCTCAAAATTGTTATAAATATCAACTACAGTACGCGTCAACATAAAATCATATAAATCTAATAAAGGTTTGTGTTTTTCCGATTCACAAAATGATAATAAAACCAGTCAATTACCGTCTAAAAGACTCTTTTCCTACCGTGAAGAAGTGAGCATTATCTAATCTATGCGTCATCATCATCATCTGCCTAGCCTTTTCCCAACTATGTTGGGGTCGGCTTCCAGTCTAACCGGATGCAGCTGAATACCAGTATTTTACATGAAGCGACTGCCTATCTGACCTCCACAACCCAGTTACTGGGTAATACGATACCCCTTGGTAAGACTGGTTGTCAGACTTTCGGGCTTCTGACTACCCGTAACGACTGTCAAAGATCCACGAATGACAGCCGGGACCAACGACTTAACATGCTAATCTATCTATGCGTACCTAGAATAAATTAAAGCCGCTTTTCATGTACCATGTGTTTGCTTTTCATATCTGTGTGACCGAATTAATCTTCGATTTTAACCATCATTTAGACGATTTATTCCAGAAGGTTTATGAGGTAATTATATAAAGAAATCTCGAGGTTTTGTCAAGTCGTAAAAACCGTGTGAAGCAGGGTCGGGTCGCTAGTTTACCCATAATTTAATTAGGTAGGTGCCACAAGGTCATCCTGAAAACTAAGTTATTAATGTGTATGTTTATTACTACATTTCATATGAAACAAACTAAATACCAAAAAGTTTTAACTATTCTGAACGGTAATAACGAGCGAGAATGTCAACGTAAATTGTAATTAATATATTTATTATGAATCTACTCGTGATGACCCTTTGTAAACAAAATACATTAAACATGGCATTAGATGTATAGTGAATATGAATCCTTTTGGACTTTTGCATAAAACTATTGTTAGGTTATGGAAAGTTTTAAAATCAGGAGGAAATAATGACAGGAAAGCATCAGGTTGTTATCTCGTAGTTCTTGAAATTCCAAACATCACGTTATATCGTCAAACACCAAGGTTTTACTCAAAAAAACTACAAGAAAATCTTCAGAAATCATTTTCAGCATACAAAAAACTTAAAAAATACTTTAAATTTTTAGTGCTTATAATAACCAAGGTTTGCCCGAAGCTGTTAGGTCTTCATAACTAGATCTTTAAACCTTTGAAAAAAGGCATTCAATACTTAGATATAAAAGCAATGTCCGCCCAAGCTTAATCATCAACTATCAGAGAACAAAGAATACCTACATTTGATCTAAACAACCGCTTACAGATTCGCAAATGCGCCGGCGCTCAGATATGTCAAACATTTCAACCTTCCGTCAACCCGGTCACTACATACATGCAATATGCACTATAGGTACACTCGCTCACACAATCCGTACCCTAACTGCTAACAACATTTGCAATATTAATTATGCGAGCCGCCAGCTTGATGTTCCGGGTTAATAACAGACCATTCGGGATGGCATCGGGATTAAACAATATGTCTGCCGTAACTATTTAATGAGGCACACACATTACCCTCAAAAATGTTTCGTGATATGTGTCACCCAGATTTTATAACAACGAGCGGTTTACCCGAAAATATTATGAGGAAAATCGCGGAAGTTAAATTGTATTTTGCTATAAATAGGGATGTTTCGGAGTAGGATTATTTTGTTCCTGGGGTTCGTTTTGAGAGCCTTACCACAAATCTTCAAACAGATCCACGCAACCTCTGAGGTAAAAGGCGTACTCCCAAAACTAAGCCATTGTAAAAATCACTTATAGCTCGATTACACCAAAAAATCAAGGCACACTTCATCAATGTGTTGATGCCGAGTAAATTACTTACTTTGTGTGGAGACATTAATCAATAAAGGATGATTAATGAAAGCTGGCACACGATCCCGATCGCTTGATGGATTAGCGCCCATATGGTTCTGCATAATTTGCTGAGTGCTGCCACCTGTGCCCTTGTTGTTTTATCTCCCTCCCACCAAACAAGTTAGCCGCTCGAAAAATATCCTACCGTACTTTGTTAGTAAGCATTATTTTTTTTTGTTTAGATTACGAAATAAAAGTCGGAGGAAAACGAGCCAAATTAAATTTTCGTTTCCGTGGTCCTATTTATATTCGGAGCGGTCGAGTGTAAATCTATGATTCTGTAAATGATTGTATCTTAAAGTGGGTAGCAAAATAAGTACTCGGAACATTCATCTGACACATTCATTGTTGCCCTAAATAAAGAGGGGAATATTTTTTGTGTTCTCTTGTTCGGAACTTCTTTCAGGAATCTGTTAACAAGGAATAAGAGGACCTTTTTATCCGGTCGAAATGTTCGGTCGCCTCTAGCGGTTGCGGCACAGATTGGCAGCCGACAAATCCGTACAAATCCTGTGTGGCAAGCAAAGCTTTCCTCGGCTTGAAAAAAACGCGATTGATTCACAACACTGCTAGGAAAAAATGACGACCTAAATAAATCTACTGCTCAACTTCGGGTAATCTAATCTTCTTCTTGTTTTTATATTATTGAGTCATTTTGCAGGATAAATAGTCAATTAATTTTTGTGGTTCAATTGCTGACTAAAAGCCCATTACGCAGGACTTAATAACATCATCCGGAAACCTATTCGCAAGCGGTTACACGGAACTGTAAATAGCTCTATTAATAACTTTCCATCTAAATCAGGATGTCATATAATGTAGCTACGCGATTGGCGGACTGGCGTATAATTCTATAACACTCAATCTGTATATGCAGACAATGGCAGGCATCCATCTCCTGTCGACTGCCATCGGAAAACAATAGAATGCATTCCACGTCGCAGCCTGCGATGTAAAAGCACGAAACATAAAGTTTTTGCCAACTTCATGACTTTTGTGATGTTTTTCAATGTGTTTTTTTTTTGTGGAATGTTGTAACGGAGATCCTTTTGGTGGAAAGATAAGTACCAAATATAAGGCTTTCAGTTGGTAAGGTAATACTGAAAAAAATACTGGTATTCAGCTGCATCCGGTTAGACTGAGAGCCGACCCCAACATAGTTGGGAAAAAGCTAGGCAGATAATGGTGAGTTGATAAAGTAATATTGGAACTCGAATGGTGTATGGTCCGCTATAAAATTCAGGTCTCTCTTCCTAGATATTTTTCACGCAAACTACACAACATCACTTTTACAACGCTCTATTCCATCTTTAAAAAGGTTCTTGGGTACTTTTAAGGCCTTGCACCGGTACCAGTAACAGGATCAAAATAACCAGGCCGTCAGAGCTCAGAGAGAGTAACTATTCGTATAAAAAAAAACTATGAACAATAATTTAACAATATTGTCAAGCTTTGACTACAAAAGATTGTGTCAGTTGTCTTTGTAAGGCGCTTCGCAGAAAATATGGACGTTCATGCCAATTATTTTTCTAGAGCTTCAGTTAGTTTCAGTGTTACACTCGATATTTATATAAAATCGTACAAGCTTGAGTTTTTCAAGCGTGCGATCAGTTATTACTCGATTTATTTTTGTATTTAGTTCGAAACTATGCCACAATTTTGTTTGATTATTGTAGGATTCCACATTACCCACAGTGTTTTTAGTTGGATGAATCTATCTTCCTACAGTGTATTTGCCTTTTCCCAACTATGTAAATATCGGCTTCCCAAGTAGCTTTAATCATACAACAACATGTACTTCAAATCTTACTCGAGCGAATCCTAACCAAATAAAATTCTTAACCCAAAAAAGAAAACAGACTTAACTCACAAAAGGTATAGAATCAAAGCTTGTAAAACTTTCGGCATTCATGTAGCGCACGTACTTATTTAATAACATTTTGTAGTCGGCTTTACGGTTTGTTTATGTAATTGTTATTGGGTGGCTAGGTGCTAAAAGCTGGCTTGCCCGTTGTAATTGTGCATATGCGGCGTCCCGAGTAACCGCTTGTTTAATTTTCCAAATGTTATTAGTAGGTGGGAAGGGACGCTAGCCGCGTGTCGTCGCGTCGCGTAGCGCCCGTGTGTCAGGGCACAAACAAGCCACGAACGTGGCTAATTAAGAGACTGTATGCTGCAGCCTTTAACGTTAAATGGGATACGTTGTGATGCGATTGGTTTATTGACTGACTCTGGGTTCTGAAGCTTAATAGATTAGTTTCTATTTCTTACAATGAGGTTGATGATGATGATTTAGATTAGTTTCGTCTTGTTTCATAAATGCATTTACTAGTAAATAGTTATCTTAATAATAATATACTGTGCTCATCATACAACTACTTATATAATAATATGTTCAAATCATAGGCGAGGACGCTGGCACCCTAAACACAAGTTAAATCTTATTTTGGGTGTCAGAGTTCATCAAAAACACTCCAACACTTAGTTGTAACGCCGCGCCGCGCCGCATAGTATTTAGATAAGTGTTTTTGTACAACCGAAGGTAATGAAAAACTATCTTTTTTGTTTTTTTACCGTTAGAGTTGTGATTTTTTCGTCCCGGAACTTAACATTAGCAACTACTACTAAGGTATCTGAAAGTCCAATGAAATGTCTGCTGTCTAGGCTAGTCTAAAATTACAAGAAGCAATCATAAAATGAAAGTGGATATGAAATTTATTGGCAGATTAAACAAGCCTTTCAAAAATTTGAAATCGAGGCCGGGTTTTAGAGAATGAAAAGTGGAAATCTATGCGCTAATCCAGGATAGACACTACCACGAATTTAATTAAAACCTTTATTCACCTTTCTAGCACGTTTGTCGCGGTTACCAACCCTACCGCTTACCGCCGCGATACGGGATTCTTTTTCATACATTACAGATTTGTTGATGTTTTGCTACCGTTGTCGCTTACCCTAGACGGTGGGTTATTGTTGTAAATATCTTTGACATATACCTTTAAGCTAATATTATAATCCATAGTACGTTGTAGTTTTTCATAAATAAGAGTCATGGGCATTATTACAACATTTACGACATTGTGAGATTTTATTATTTCTAACGTGACGATATTATCGTGGAAGTCCACAGCTGGGAAGTAAAATATATATGGAAATACGTCCACGTTATAACGTTATAGTGGGCGGACATTTTAAAAGAGTCTTCATCCTACTATCCTACTCCCTAATACTAATATTATAAAAGCGAAAGTTAGTAAGGATGAATGAATGGGTGTTTGTTACTCTTTCACGCAAAAACTACTCAACAGATTTTGATGAGACTTTACAGTTAAATAGCATAAACATCAGAATAACACATAGAATAGGTACTTTTTATCACAATATTCCTTCGGAACCGACACTTATGCGGGTGAAACACTCTTTCACGCAAAAACTACTCAACAGATTTTGATGAGACTTTACAGTTAAATAGCATAAACATCAGAATAACACATAGAATAGGTACTTTTTATCACAATATTCTTTCGGAACCGACACTTATGCGGGTGAAACCGCGGAGCGCTGCTAGTATATTATAATTTCATACATTTTACATCCCTGTGTGTCGTGGTGCCATGGATATCCACGTTCCACGTTAGAAATTATAAAAGCGCAATTTAGAGGTTTATTTACAAACTTTGCTTAAAGCTTAAATGATTAGCGACTGTTTAACTATACATTTTTTAAGTTTAACCGTCACTATACCTTAAGCAACGTTTATAAATAAATCCCTGTCTAAAAATTCTCACAGTAACGGTACTCGAATAAACAATTCAACAAATTCTAGAGCCCATAAAGACTCGACCTTATAAACTGACGTCACCGATCTCTAAACAATCAATTGCCATCAAAAACACAGCCTGACATTCAGCCAATACAGCTCAATAGGGCGTGTAGACACGAGAGGCTATAGAGATGCTAATAAGTTGGCTCGTAGTTAGGGATGCACGACTGACTGAGCGCACAGAAGGTGCGAAATTAAAGTCCGCTGTAGTCTACACCCTGCCTTAGAACCATCAAGACGAGACCTCCAGCTAACTTCGGAATTAGTTTTAAACAATCTCTTATTGTCTACTTATTACAAATGTTAGTTGGAATAAATGGACAACTATTAATTTTGAACGAGGGATATGCTAAATTCGCGGAAGTTATTTCGGATTAAGTGAGTTTGGTAAACTATTGGAGCTATTTGTTCCGGTGATCACCTATGATTATTTATGTCGGGTGTCCTATAAATTATGGATAGTTATTAGTAGCTACTGACTTGAGAACCTTTTCCAAAAGCGTTGTAGTGTGTCTACTAGCAGGTAAAAATTACAGAAGAAAAGTATTTATACAAACCGTCAGCTAATCCCTTGACTATAAAGATAAATGGCAAGTCTTACATGGAGAGGTTACCACAGTTTTGAAAATAGTGAATAAAAACATCGTGAGGAAACCGGCATTTCCTAAAACCAGACATTCGAAGACGTGTGTCATCCACCAACCCTCACTGGACCCGCGTGGTGGATTACGACCCACTCCCGCTCACAGAGAGGAGGCCTGTATCACCAACATCATCATCTGCCTAACCTTTTCCCAATTATGTTGGGGTCGGCTTCCAGTCTAACCGGATGCAGCTGAATACCAGTATTTTACATGGAGCGACTACCTATCTGACCTCCACAACCCAGTTACTGGGTAATACGATACCCCTTGGTAAGACTGGTTATCAGACTTTCGGGCTTCTGACTACCCGTAACGACTGTCAAAGATCCACGAATGACAGCCAGGACCAACGGCTTAACGTGCTTTCCGAGACACGGAGGGGTCTCGGTATGTAAAGATGGTCACCCATCCACAGACCAACCGCGGCAAGCGTAGCTTAACCTGACCGATCGACCTGTGCGGCTTTTATTATTTAGCCACGGGCCCCTCAGTGGGAACATTATAAGCCGATTATGTAATGGCAGGTCCCACATGCACACATAGGGCTAAAGTTTGGATTAAGTAGGTAGCTCTATGACAATACCAAAATACAGTCGTCATCTGCCTAGCCTTTTCCCAACGATGCTGGGGTCAGCTTCCAGTCTAACCGGATGCAGCTGTATACCAGTATTTTACATGGAACGACTGCCTATTTAACATCCACAACAGTTACTGGGTAAGTATCGTATTACCCAGTAACTGTTGTGGATGTTAAATTAACCCTAGACTACCAAAATACAGCATCTCTTACAAAATTTAATAACAAAAATAGCTAAAGTAAACGACTCAAAACATTTCAGAAAGGCAAATTGAAAAATAAAACCCTGTATTGAAACTTTCATCTGCAGTTTGTGAGACACGACTCAGTCAATATTTAACCCGACACCGCTTCAAAGTTTCTGTTACACCAATTCAATAAGTTTTCCTACTACCTTCAATAAAACAGCAATGTCTTGGTTGCTCTGACTGCATTCGAGTTCTTTGTGCGAAAACTTTTGATTAGTTTCGATACCCACCTAGAGTTTGTTTATGGCTTCGGAGAACTGTTTAACGGACTTTGGGTATGCTTTACTGGTGTCCAGTGTGTGCTGCTATTTTTATATGAAGTCATTTATATAGGAATATGTCTGCTTTGTTCGTTTAGAAGTCGCACTCGCTAACTGTTGAGCATGAAGTCCTGGGGGCCTACTCCGAAGTGCAAAGTGCGAATGTTCGGATCGGACCGACACATGGCCGAACCGAATATTATTGAAAAATGCGAAAAAAGTTCGGATCGGCTCAGTTGGGTCGGGACCATAGTCAATATTTGAAAGAGTGTAGGAGTGTAGGATCGGAACCGACCGAACCAAATAGTAACTTCGTAGCAGGAAACGGCCGAACATTCGGCCGATACTGCTTCGGAGTCTCCCCTGGTATCAATTCCTAGGTCGAGCAAAGTGTCATTGTGTTGTTCCGTCAGCAATTTCTCAGTAGCGGCCTCAGTGGCTTTGTGCCCTGTTGATCGCAGCCGGCACAAAGGCCAATCAGCTCACCCCCTTTTACGTGGAATTTAAATATGACCCGCGAAATGTCGGTGTAGTTAATAATACATAGGTACACCTCTGCCTGAGCCTTCGAGGAAACAGGCGTGATGCTGTGTTATGAATATTAGGTATGCCTTTTTTTTTATTACATTCAATTTTCAATATTTTACACTATTACGAGTAGTTGTCCGTGGCTAAATAATAACAGCCGCACAGGTCGATCGGTCAGGTTAAGCTACGCTTGCCGCGGTTGGTCTGTGGATCTTTACATACCGAGACCCCTCCGTGCCTTGGAAAGCACGTTAAGCCGTTGGTCCCGGCTGTCATTCGTGGATCTTTGACAGTCGTTACGGGTAGTCAGAAGCCCGAAAGTCTGACAACCAGTCTTACGAAGGGGTATCGTATTACCCAGTAACTGGGATGTGGAGGTCAGATAGGCAGTCGCTCCATGTAAAATACTGGTATTCAGCTGCATCCGGTTAGACTGGAAGCCGACCCCAACATAGTTGGGAAAAGGCTAGGCAGATATGATATATACGAGTAGTTGTTCATATGCAACTTAACAATTTCATATTGGACGTAACGTAGGCGCAATGCAAATTTGCCACAGTGCTACCTTTAAAACTGCCTATAAGGGACCAAGGGAGTATATTGAAAATCATTACGAAAACCAAAAGCAGATGATGATTGTGATGATAGAACAGTATAATGTTTACTATGTGTTATTTTAAACAACATAGTTAGAATTATTGATGTCCACGCTCATGAAAAAATTCTAGCAAGCATTTTATTTCAGTCGACTGTCCATTTATTATTTACCGAGAACCACACAGCCAAATATACACTCACATACCACACCAATATTTGTATACTACATTTTTGCAAACATTGCATCTAGAATAAACAGTAATAATAAACCTGAACCAACACCAAAACTTTTCAATCTAAACTAATATTATAAAGAAAAAAAAAACAACCGACTTCCAAAACACTACAAAGTGAAAAATAACTTTAATTTCGGAAGTCGGTGTCGTTGGGTTCACATCTTCGTTGTTTGCCACCGACTTCCGATATTAAAGTTATTTTTCACGTTGTAGTGTCGTTTTTGGAAGACGGTTGATTTTTTTTTTGCAAAAAACTTTTCTAAGTTGGAACTTTCTTTTTTAAGTTGTAATTTTTACCAGTAATTTTTGTTTAAAAACCAAACTAAAGAACCGTTTTTGATGAAATTTCTATGGGACCATTTGGGAAGTATACCATTTCCAACAAAAAAAAATTTCAAATCGGTTGGCAAGCGACAGAGATATGCGCGAACAAACATAAAAAAAAAATACAAACATCCAAATTTAGAACCTCATCCTTTTTTAGAAGTCAGTTAAAAAGGTTGGATTTGATTTGATTTTATTTGATTTATTTAATTTATACATACAAGGCATGATAATTATGATATTTTGTATGTTTATTTGTTACTGTCTCACGCTAAAACGACTGAACGAATTTGGATGAAGTTTGGAACATGGGTAGACCATGACTTTTTATCCCGATATTCTCACGGGATCTAGATTTATGAGGGTAAAACCGTGTGGCGGAGCTAGTTTAAAGTATAAGTGAGATAAGCAAGAGGTACCGTACTCTCAAAGATGTTGAGAACATGTTTGAGAATACATAAAGGAAAATTATATTTTATAATCTCCGAGCTCTCAAACGCTAAGTAAATTAGAGATTAGACTTCACATTTATAATTCTCTTTATGGCCTATTTCTGACTAAGGGAAATTATTAATTTGTCTGTCTGTCCCCTGAGCTTGTATTTAGGTTGATTTGAGAATAATATGAGCAGTAAATCGTGGGTTCGAACCTAGTCAAGCGATTTACTTTGTGTAAATTATTTCATTACCAACGATGAAGGAAAGGATGAGGAAACCGGCATGTCCTAGAACCAAACATTCAAAGACATGTGACTCTACCAACCCGCACTCGGACCGCGTAGTGTATTAAGGCCCGCTCGTCACTGAGGGTAAAATGTGTCCTAGCAATGGGAACATAATTATATAGGCTGATTATGTAAAGAATAATATATTATAGGTATCTTCTTGCTTTTTCTAGTTCGGATTTGGAGTTAGTCTGTGAGTTTATTTCAGACGGTCACCTATGACCTATCCGGTATTTTCAGGTCCAATAAAATGGGTCAGTCTGCTGAAATGACACAAATTTTGTAAGGTACAGACGCCAGCAGGTCAAGCTACCCGAAACTGTCAATTTTTTTCCAATCAACCTTCATCCTTAATGCTTTAGCGATAAAGGTGAAAATCTATTAAAGAAATTTGACAGACTGTAGTAGCTTGATGTGCTGGCGTCTGTACCTATCAGTTGAGTTTCTTGTCGGGTTTTTTCACAAGACAAACTTTATAATAGTGTGATTCTAAACTCATGAAATTCCAATGGCAATGCCACAGTGACAGTGAGCTTTTTTATCGCCACATTCTAAATTTTCAATCCAAGCCTATCTCAATCGACGGGGCCCCATAGGGCCGAAGCCTGCCAGGGCAGCGGGAACATCCGAAAGGGTTTACCGCTGCCCTGGAACATAAAGGGCTAAGGAAGGAACACGGGTGGGTTTTACTCAGTAAGAGTCTGACACTCCCTTCTGCTCCACCCAGAGCGGGAGGAGTCATTTGATGATTTCCCATCCTCAAAAAAAAAAAATCTCAATTTAAGCAGTAAGTAAACCACAACGGACTGTTTTACCAAAATCTATAACATGGCCTAAAGCTTTGGGTTATTTGCTTAAGAAAGCGGTGAACGGTCACACAATACTTAAGTGCTATCTAAATACAGAGCAAATTTAGACATCTTAATTTCAAATTACAGATTTTCATGACGTAATAATACGACATCCATCGCTCTTTTAAACCGTAGCTTATCAATCCATTTATGGTGAAAAATCTACCTACCGATAACCGTCTGCGTTCTTAGCAGAATATGTATATGTAATAATTGAGTGGCAATATCTATTCGTACCAGCACTCGATGTTACTAGAATACGGTTCGAACTATTTATACCCGGTTGTAGCGAACTAGCGATGACGAATTTGTTCTTACTAGATATATTCGGCGCGTACTAAATTTACTGTCACTTACATTAGAGTAACTCTTATCGTTGAAAACAGATCGTAAATTTTGAATGCATTACGTCGTATTTTCAAATTTTGCATTTTACAGCGTAGTACGGGTTAAATTGCCTGTTTACCTACTTAGGTAAACAGGCAATTTAAACCATTTATTTACCAGTTAAATTGACTCATGAATAAAGTAGACACTTTATTGAAAAGACAAGTCTATTAAAACTGAAATTAATTAGAAGTACTACAATGGTTAACAGATTTGTTAACAGACATAATTATTATATCTTTATTAAAATAACTATCTACATTTTTGATGTAGCGCAGATTGTATTGACTAAAATAAAAGTGCACACAATTTCACTGTTATTTGACCAATATCATAATAACATTAAATCCCCCAATTTTCCGGTGGCTGCGTGTATTATGATTTTGCATAAAATTCACGATTCTGTTTGCATAAGTAATTGAATGGAAAATATTTTTAGGTGGCTTGGTTTCACAGTTCAATGCTCGCATTGCCGTTTTATTGTTTACAATGACTAATAATGCGATTTAAATACGTTTTACATTGAATTAAAAATGTATTGTGATGGGTGAAGTTAGCAATAAGCAAGCAAGAACGACACTGATGCCTCCATCAACGAGGCCACCTATGGCCTCAAACAATATAAACATAAAGAAGATGACTACGGCCTCGTTGCTCAGTGGTCGCAAATGATGCTGCTGAGCATGAGGCCCTGGGTTCGATTCCCAGGTCGGGCAAAGTGTTATTCAGTTTTGCCATCAGGGATTTCTTAGCAGAAGCTCGGAGTCTGAATTTTTTCAATACGCAATAATAATAATAATAACATTTTATTTCAGGTATTTAACCCATAGCAATTACAATAAAATTAATACACACAATAAAATCAACACAAAAATCTTCAAAAAAACAAAACAAAATTTAAATCAGAATTTAAATCAAAATTAAAACCAAAATGGACATCAAAATTAAAATTAATTCATAAAATAAAAACACAATTAAAAACAAAAATTGAAATTATAAAATAAAATAAACAATGTCAAAAATAAATAAAATAGCAATAAGCTTGCCCCCTGTTACGATGGCACTTAAACGTAACTGTCGAAATGTATGTGTACTAAGTGTACCTCTGTCTGTCAGCTACAGACGGAGGTGTCAGCAATAGACGATTATAACTTAACTTAAATGTTATGTTTACATAACGTTTTAAGAACCTAAAAACTTTCCTAATCCCGGTCTTTGGCTAGAAGCTCTAAGCAAAATTCAACAAAGCTCTATTTGCCAAAACGTCGTCACAAAGTTAGCAAAAGTTTCTAGTTTCTGGCCCTATTGAGATTGTATTACAAAACGGATTGTTTCAAGAAGGGTCGTAGTGGCAATAAATAGTTCATTAGTTTAAACACAATTAATATGGATGGCGGTGTTTCAGTACAGTTTGTAACTGAATATCGAATAGCTAGACTGAGACTGAATAGTTTGATCTGTAACTTTATTGTTATAATGAGGCAAAGTGGAGGCTGGCCTATTTTTAGGTCAATGAATCAGCATTGCCATCCAACGTGGCAACGCTGCCAGCCTTTTGGGCACTTTTCCCACTGACAGCGATGCGTAATAAGGCAGACCTACTTCATTATGACCTTAACGATTATTTACTTCAAAATAACGTCAATTCCTTAATCACGACATCAGAAGGCGTATTCTCGTAATTTAAAACGTTCAAAATCTAGTCGCACTCTCATCTTGGCGACAAACAAATGTCAAAAACTTGTCAAAATGTAGGGAAATTAAAGAAATTTTTGGCAGATTGAGACTGAGATCAGACTGTGGATGTTCTTAAAATTACGAGAATTGCCCCTCTGCTGTAATAACGTACTGTCTGTGACACAACGGCGTAGTTTGAACTGTCAAAATTCATGTTGTCCGTACGGTTGATATTTCAATTTCTTGACGTAAACAAGACACGATATTGACGTGGTTTGCACGTGGTAAGATTTCGGGGGGAATATAATAATAATATAATATCCCTGGACATTTCACATAGCGCCATCTAGTCCCAAGCTAAGCAACCTAATGCATGTGTTATGGTAACAAGATGGCTGATAAACTACTTATATACATTTTTTTTTTTTTTTGTAAATACATACATATTATAGATAGAAAAACACCCAGACTCGGAACAAATACATGTAGGTCATACAAATATTTGTTCCGTGCGGGAATCGAACCCGCGACACGCAGCGCAGCAGTCAATCGCTTAACCACTGCGCCAACCGTGCCGTAGTAATGTAATTACTTCTTCATCTTCTTTTTCCTGGCTTTTATCCCTTTTTATTTGGGGTGAGCCCTCCTAGTACTTCAGCGCCACACCGGAAGGTTGTGGGTTGTCTCTTTTGTTGTATTACATATCATGAATAATATTGATTGTCTTACCAAGTATGTTACCCGTAACGACTGTCAAAAACCAACGAATGATAGCCGGGACCAACAACTTAACGTGCTTTCCGAGGCATGGAGGGGTCTTGATATGCAAAGATGGTCACCCATCCATGAACCAACCGCGGCAAGCGTAGCTTAATCTGCACTTCGACCCATGCGGCTGTTATTATTTCACCACAACCTGAAGTGTCTTAAATGTTGTCATACTAATATTTCACAACACTCCATTATAAACCTAACAGAATTAAAACTTTAGCAACAAAAGACAACAATAATTTTAAGAACAAGGTAGGAAACTCAACAGAACGCGACATGTTGTCATAAACAACTTGTTCAAGTCCAACTTCAGTTTTAGCTCTAAAGTCGAGCACTGTTGCACTATGTTCAGACTAGGGTTGTGACGGGACTTCACCTCCGCTTCCACAAATTCGCAAGGAGTGGTACCTCCGCATCTTCATCAGCCTCCACAACTTTTTAAATGAGTTCCTAATCGCTCTCTCATTGCTTTGAATCGGGACTCCGTTTCGAATTTTCAGCGGATTTTCTCCATCTGTTACGAACACTGATCCGGTAGAGTGCAGCACTGATGGGTATCTCCAATTTTTCGAATATTTGATCCGACCACTGTGGTCGGATCAAATTTTCGAAAAATTTTGGGCTTCGGCCTCTAGGTATTTTGCCCTCTATTTCTCCTGTCACTATTAGACGTTCCAAGTTGTTGGTATCTCTGCGGGCAATGTAGCCGAAGGAGTTGTAACGGAGGTCTTATAAACAAAATCGGCTCCAAAACTAAACAAAGACCCCTTGTTTTGGGTAAGATATAACTCGATATTTCATGGTTTTGCTCCCATGTCCCCACCACCACCAGATTCAATACTAAGTGAGCAACTGTTTAGTGGAGCTGGTTTAATTTATGTGCGTCAAAGAAATCACCTAGGTGACAAACCCGCAAAACTGTTTTTGGTAAAATATAAATTGCCCCTCCAAAATTTTGATTACCTATAAGTCGATCTTTTTTCTTAAATTAATTTTGTTTCTACCTCCTCCTCCACTAAGATGGCACACTCCTAGTCCTGGCATGTTGCACGTTCAGACTGATTGCACTAAACTGTTTGAATCGAACGTGCGTCACTAGTGCGATGCATGGTATTGCGTTTCTCCTTTTCGTGAATGGGGAGTAGGGAAATAGCGCTTCGTGTTTGACGATGTTGTTGTAGATTGGCTGTAATAGTCACAAGAGTGCATCTTCTAAGGTTTTTTTTTTGTCAGAGTGTAATATTGACACACGATTGTTTGATTGATACTTTTTGTATACCTCAAAAACCAAAGTTTTGTTTATTTACTAGCTTTGCCCCGCGGTTTCACCCACATAAGTTTCGATCCTCTACTAATATCGGGATAAAAAGTATTCTATATGTTAATCCTAGTTATAAACCATCCGTTTGCCAAATTTCATCCAAATCCGTTAAGTAGTTTTTGCATGACAGAGTAACAAACATCCATCCATCCATACAAACTTTCACGTTTATAATATTAGTAGGGTTCAATCATTTGTTTACACACTTTATAAACAAACAAGAAGTAAGCAACAGAAAAATACACCAAAGGTGATGCTTATTCCTACAGAAATCTCTTCTAGCATACCTGCGATAGGAGGGTAGATAAACAGAGATGTAGACAACGTGTGTAAGCGTAGAAGGGAAAACAAAATACATCAAATCAAAAACAATTCTCTGATCTAAATCAAACACACAATTTGATAATATTCTCAAATAAGAGAAAATGATGATAATAATATAAGAATATATTCTTTTTGTTCGCCTTCCTAATAATAATATTCATCATCATACGTAAACTTATAACCATCCACAGCCGAAGACTGCCTGATGACCGTTTCAATGACCTCTTGAAGGAAAAATAAATAAGTTTTGCATAAGAAGACCACCTATATTAAGACAAAATTCCTAGAAAATGTATCTTCTCCCATTTATCTTCTTTTTTCCTATCGACAAAATAATATCCCAAACAAAATATCTAAGATTAATTGCCAATTCTTTTTTCTGCACAACAAAATGCTTGTTTAATATTATGATAGAATGTTTTTCGAAACTGTTTCATCCGTAAACACGGGTCTCAAGTTGCCCAAAAGTCGGGAGCTCATTCTATTATCCTACCTACCTAATCGGGGGAGTACGCCTGTGTTGTTACCCGTAGCGTAAACTCCCTTTGTGCAAAGTTCTGGCGTCATCCATCGGTTTGCCCAGGTAACAAACAAACGATATACTCGTACATAATAGAATGTCAAATGTAAACAAAATAGATACCTACTTTTCACTGAGCTCAGCTTTTTGGAAACCTATTCAGTTTCATCTATTGTCAAAACTCATATAATTGGTTGTTTTGATATGTTGATAAAATAACCACAACAGCTAATGAGATTTACTGAACCAAGACTTCATTCTTTCAGAATCAGGGAGGAATGAGAGACACTTATTGGCAGTCTGATTTCCTGCAAATAGTGGGGTGACCCTACTCAACCGTGAGTGCCTTGTAAAGGGTTTATTGGCATGTGCAGCATTCAAGATCTAATAACATACTGCGATCGCCAATCTACTTACGAAGCTTAGAATGCGTAGGGATTTGCGTATATTAGTATATTTTGCCTCTTACCATGCATATAGCCTTTATTTCTTTCTTTTTTGAAAAAAAACGTTGCCCCACACAAGGAATTTTTCCTGTATCGTGGGTTACAAACATTTTAAACTCACATACCTACACATAACAGCCAGACCCGGAACAACTACTTGTAGGCCATACAAATATTTGTTCCGTGCGGGAATCGAACCCGCGACACGCAGCGCAGCAGTCAATCGCTTAACCACTGCGCCAACCGTGCCGTAGTAATGTAATTACTTCTTCATCTTCTTTTTCCTGGCTTTTATCCCTTTTTATTTGGGGTCAGCCCTCCTAGTACTTCAGCGCCACACCGGAAGGTTGTGGGTTGTCTCTTTTGTTATATATATATCATCTAATTACCTACGTACCTAATTAAAAAGCCCATATTCAGCAGAACACATTCTAAAACTTCAAGTAATGAAGTCACGAAAAAAGGTTGTCAAATCATAGATCTTAGATCTACATATACGTACCAAAGTTTATACACAAATCAATCTGGATAGAAAAATCTGGTAGATACTCTCATGTCGGGAGTGTATTAGAGGAGGACCGCCCAAACAAATATGGAAGTAACGGATTATGATCACATTTCCCTTTACAACCTTCCATAGCTTTATCCGTGCCACGTATACGAGTAAGGGCGAGTGGAAAAAAGCCTTATTCACATTCATTTTTTAGCGAAAGGGACCGTATGGTGAGTAGGGATACGTACAGATGTCGTTACAATGACAAGTGAGTAAATATTTTACTATTCAGATTGGGATTGCATTTTGGGATTGAAATGGCCGCTTTCTGTTTTTATTTTATACCTGTAGATTATTTGGTTATCCCTTTTCTTACCCTGTTTCAAAATGGAGAGCTGTATCACTTTTATTTTTCACTGATTTAATTTATCGAGGGAGCTCAGTTTTTGTCAGGCATTATATAGTCCTCTTCACCGTATCCGGCGACAGCGACCCCGACTACTTCTCTTTCCTTTCGTGAGCTCTCTGATGACTAGCAAAACCAAATTTGGTCTTGAAAACCCGGTCACACCGAATACAGAAGAGCTGATCAGCATCGTTGGTTGTGTATGCATAGGAAGGCTTTGGGCGGCTTTTGCGTAATTGGCGCTTTTTGTCTAGGTCTACAAGACGATTTGTTTCAAAGCATTCAGCCGTGTTCGTTGTTTTTTGCTTTATGGATTGAAGTGCGCCACCTCTCTCGGTTTCGAGCAAGCTCCTGCCACCGATCAACGGGAATGCCACAGGTCGTAAGGTGACGTTTGAGGACATCTTTGTAGCGCAGGTATTGCCCGCCCTGTGCACGTTTTCCTTGGGCGAGCTCCGAGTAGAAAGCGGTTTTAGGTAGTCTACTGGTATCCATGCGCTGCACATGACCACACCATCTCAGTTGGATCCTTATTAAAATCGCCTCCATGCCCATCATTCCAGTGCGCCTCAGCACCTCCGAGCCAGGCAGGCATGGTTGGTTGGTTGGTTGGTTGTCAGGCATTACTATGTACTGTAAAGTACGTTTCTCTCTTATATTGCGTGGTGATTTGACATAACATCGGTGTGGTTTTTTAGTACCCTGTACAACTGCATAAAATCAAATTTTGGTCTAGTCTATCATACATTTTTAAATATAACTAGTTTTAACCCGCGGCTCCGCTCGCTATTTTGCCGGAAATTATTCCATTTATACATTGTTTTCATATAACTCTATTGGTTTACGCGGCGCACGCGAGTAAAACTCCCAGTCGGCATGATTTTTTCCGACATCTTCAACAATCATCATCATATTTCAGCCAATTTATACAAAACCTTAATGAATTATATACTTAAACCTTCCTCATGAACCACTCCGTCCATTTGTGAAAACCTTATGAAAATCCGTTCGGTAGTTTTTGATTTGATCGCGTTCAGACAGACAGACGGCGGGGGACTTTGTTTTATAATATGTAGTGATATTCTTGGTACATCATAGCTAGTGAGTACCTAATAAACACGCTAAAACATTTTGTTGAAAGCGATAAATTGCGAACATAGATTTTACGAATATCAAATTGTCAATTAAACTTTTCCATTCACAATTATCGGGGCAAATACGGGCAATAATTCCAGCAGTGCGATTCTGTAACCATCTCACCGTGAAAACTTAAGTGAAGTGAGCGTGGAGTGAGCTGTCATTCCAACTAATACTAGGGATTGACACTATTGACAGCTCACTCTAAGTTCACTTCACCTAACTTTTCACCGTGAGATTATTACAGAATCAATCGGCAGGTAAAGGCTAATAACAAGTAATTTACTAAAATAACAAGTAATGTACTAAACAGTGCTTTGGTTGAGCCGAACAATAATATATTTTTTAATTATTACAGAACAATAATAAATTATTGAATTATAAATAAAAAACGTACATAAATACTACTACACTATACTAGTATTATTTGTATGACCTACATGTATTTGTTCCGAGTCTGGGTGTTTTTCTATCTATAATATGTATGTATTTACAACAAAAAAAAATGTATAAAAGTAGTTTATCAGTCATCTTGTTACCATAACACAAGCATTAGGTTGCTTAGCTTGGGACTAGATGCTGTGTGAAATGTCCAGGGATATTATTATTATTATTATTTATGTGATGTCACAATCTTGTATTGTTACACCCAGGTATAGCTACCTAATAATATTACCGATGTGAAGATGATATACCCATACGATACGATTCGGATCCTTGTTAGTGTTCAATAATCCAAGCTTCAACTTTAACCTTGTTTCATAAATAGTATAATAATTCTCTGTTCCCATACGAGTATATTATTTTGAAGAAATACAACGTAAAAGTTACAAAATGTATGTATGGTCTAGTGATTCCAAGGTTTCCCAGGTTGGGCAGTGTATAATAATGCATAACATGCATATTTAGCCTATAATGTTCCCACTGCTGGGACTCAGGCCTCCTCTCGGTTAGAGAGGAGCGGTAATCCATCACGCGGGCCCAGTGCGCCTTGGCAGATGTCACATGTCTACGAATTTTTGGTTCTAGGACATGCCGGTTCCCCCCTGCCTAGTAAAATTTCTATTGGGCAAATCCAATAGAATTTTCCATCCAGCAGCCCGGAGTGTCGGTTTTTACCCGGTTAATGGCAATAGCGTGTCACCCTATAAAATGGGACTTAAACATAACTGACATTTGGGTGTGGGTACTATTGATACGTGGCTACCACTTCGGGGAATACAGGCCTTATTGTGTTATATCAGTTACAGACTCCATTTCACAGAAGGGATTTACAGTCGCACCTAATAAATACTGCCCCATGAAAGCCGTTAATGCTATTTCGTCACATGTGATTTTAAGCGAAACTAGACTTTATCGATATGTCAGATAAGCAAAACGTACAAAAGCTGACAGAAATCGAAATTGAATCGACACAACAACGCTACCATCTGTATGCCTACTCGATATTTTCGTGGAACTCGTTCATTATCTGACAGACGTTTCTGTCAAAATTTACCTATCACAGGTTCCCAGATTTTTCCCGGACGTTCAATAAAATAGGTAAATTCGACTAACATCTAAAATCAAGTTTGGCAGCAGAACGACAGACTAATTTGTCAAATAAGTTTTCGGAAAATGAAGGCTCATTAAAGACTTATCAAAAGATTACGTTCTCTTCGCAATAACTTGAATCATAGTCGCAGTTGACATGAGTACCTACTTACAGGTACTTGCATTTTGACACAAGAATAACAGATTACAGAGTCAACCTTTTAATCTCAAATAAATTATAACAAAGAAAAAGGAAATACAATCTTTGAAAGCTTTTCTATTACGTAACAATGAAAGTTAGAGATGATTACATCAAAGACTTTGAACTGAACTGCCTCTTGGTATCAGCGGCCATTTAAGGATGAATAAATAAAGATGAGGATGTACAAGTTTCTCTTGTGCTTAGTTTGTTTGTTTTTGATTTCATGACAAAGAAGTATAAAATAGGGGACAAAGCACACTTGAAGTGCTGCTTACTTAGATGAAGTCGATTTCAAAAGAATGTTCCAACAATGTAAACAAAACTAAAATGTTTTTTTATTCAGATCCTTACATTGTCCTTCAAAAGACAACTCAAATTAATGAAAACTACTACATAGTATATTTATTTTAGCAATAGCTTGTATATTGTAATTTTAGTTTTTTAAAGTTTAGTTTTAGCAGAAAAAAAAACAAAATGGTTAATTACTTATAAAAGAAATCTTATAAATACAATTTTAGAGGCATGAGGAACAGGGTGTAAAGTTCACTCATCCTCCATTGAAAAGGGAGGATCCTCCGACCAGACGGGTGTTGTGTCTGGCGGGCTATTGCCCTACGATTGATGTTGGGAAATTGTATCTATGCTAACTGCGCGGTAAACACTGCTTGCGAGATGCAGGATTTGCGTGACGTCAGTATGACGCGTTGTTCGCATGTGGCGTTGTAGATACCGCTACATCACTCCCCTCCGGAGACCGGAGGTCGATAGTGGGCTGAGTCTTGTATCTTGCCAGGCCAGCTGAGGTGCCAGTGAGTCGGAACCGATTGTCGCATAGTTCACGGTGAGTCGGAACTGTCTGCGGAGATGTCCCCAGTGAGTCGGGGTGGCGCTGCGTTATACTCCAGTGCGTCGGATGTCGTACAGCGCCGTGGTGAGGCTGGCTGCTGCGTCGACCAGGAGAGGGTGCTCTGCTTGTTGACCGGCCGAAGGTGCAGTGTGCTGTGCCAAGGTTGCTGATGAGGCTGAGGGTGATGACCAGGTATGCGCGGACGCTGCATGCTGGTGGTCAGGATACCCGTTGAAGCCGTGGATGCTGGCTGGCTGGGTGACTCGCCGCTGAAGCTTGCGGGAGTGATGATGATGACGTCACGCTGAAGTGTTTGCACGAAGGCTGCGCTGACGTTCAAACTCGGGGTCACCAGTTTAGAGGCATGAGGAACAGGGTGTAAAGTTCACTCATCCTCCATTGAAAAGGGAGGATCCTCCGACCAGACGGGTGTTGTGTCTGGCGGGCTATTGCCCTACGATTGATGTTGGGAAATTGTATCTATGCTAACTGCGCGGTAAACTCTGCTTGCGAGATGCAGGATTTGCGTGACGTCAGTATGACGCGTTGTTCGCATGTGGCGTTGTAGATACCGCTACACAATAAACAAACTCATGCATTATAGTATAAAAATCATGAATTGCAAATGAGCAGAAACATAAGACACACATTAATTTTACAAACGTTAATTTCAATACACAGCTCCCACAACCCATCAATACTTGTAACCCAGCGAGTCAATATATTAACTAAACATGAATCCGTCTGCACAATAATATTACCTGTCGGTGACTGTACACAAACGCGTATAGTTTGTCAGCTTGCGGTTTGCGGCGCTGACCACAGACTATCGGCGGCAATACGACGCCTACCTAGCATTTGTAGGGCAAACAGGGCATCGGAATCAATTCCCAATTGGAGGTGGTTTTAGATTGTGAAATAATTATTTTATGCAGCTTTTGGTTGTTATTTTCAGTCAGTGAGGGATGAGAATGTAAGTGGATATACTATATGTAAGTCTTGAAATGAAATGAAATGCTGTTTATTACCGATATTTAAGACATTTTTACTCGTCAACTTTTTTGTCAATATTTTAAAGCTGGATGGCGGAAAAAAGGAACACTTATAAGTAGATTAAAGTAAAGACTGTAGACGTTGTTTTTTTTTTTTAAAATAATGAATAATAGAACAAGTTTCTAATTAAAATTGACTATCTAACCGCAGCTAACAAGGAGACAAAAACATCTCATTAGAAGTGCAAAATTATTTAATCACCATGTCGAACACATGGCATGCGAACATGATCAGCATGTATATCATTAAAGTATAGATGAGCGCTACTGTCCATTCAACCGGCATAATCCCTTTCTCACCCCTAACGACGCCCAGGGGAACAGGGGAGAGTCCCTTTGCCGGGACCGCACAGAGCAACACAGACCCCGCATCTAAATACACGCTATAGTTGCCCCTTCAAAATAACGTCGCTCAAACGTTGTCAGTCAGAAAGCCTTCCCGAATTGGATTTGAAATAAATTAGAACCTTTAGAATTTCATCATTTAGTGAGCACTGTTATTGGATTTCATGAACCAAATCGTAAATTCAAAATTAAATTTGGTCGAAAGGAACTCGATAACACTTCATTTAATGGGTTGGTCCGCTAACATTTACATCTGCAGCTTTGTGAGCCGCCGACACGTCATTATCAGAGGGACTTTATGTTTCATGTAAATAACGCTTATTACACACAACATAGAAAGCAGTAGTGGCCCAGGTAACTAACGGTCGCGACTTTGGAGTCATAGGTACGATCCCAGGCAGGCACTTTACTTTGTGTCAATTATTTTATCACCACTGCTCTTGAAACGGCAAAGAAAAACATCGTAAGAAAACCGGCATGTCCTAGAACCAAAAATTCGGTTAAATAGACATGTGATCCTCTCTGGACCCACGTGGTGGATTACAGCCAACTCCCTCACAGAGAGCAGGCCTGTGTCCCACTGCTGGGGAACATTATAGGCTGATTATGCATGGCACACACGTACTCAAAACAACAACTAACGCTTTTTACATCACGTTTTACAAATGTTTGGAAGTCCCACGCTTTGCAGAAGCATCGATTCCCATAAAACAAAAGACAGACTAAATGGATGTATGTGCTAGACTGAGACTAAACGGAGGTCAATTATCGCCCAATAGCTGTAACTAGTGTTCGGGAATTCGCATCAATATCACCGTTTTGCGACCAGAAATTGCTAGTTCACGATTCTTTATGGAGTTCAACAACCGTACTGCATCCAGGCCTCAAAACGCGACTGCCAATTTTCGAAGCTATTTTTTGCAACGGACAACGCGAACTAAGTCGTATCGCCGGTGTAAATTCCACCTAAGTCGGGGGTTGTTTTTATAAAGTCTGACGTGAGTCCCTCAACCCGTGTGAGTAAAGTATTTCGGGGATCAGTTTTCAAAGAAAATACGCTTTTCGGATCCGGTTTACTAGTGTGATGCGGGCAAGCCTCGTCGAGCCGTCGAGAAGGACGAAGATTATAGCCGGTTTTTGTTCATGATTTTTTTCCCTCTTGTATATTTGTTTAACTGAAAAAAACCGTAAGCTCGGGTCCGTAAAGAATTTATTTACGAATTCATCCCGTTACTTATGTAAAGTCGGTAAAGGACTCTTTTGGGTCAGCACGGTCTAAGTGTTGAAAAATTATGTACCTTTTTGGTTGAAGAAACAAGAAAATATGATAATTTTAGGTATAACGGAGATTTGTCAAAAAAAAGCTTGGAAAATTAAATAGGTGAAACCTACTAATCTCCATGATTTTCCTAGCTTTCAAATAAAACTTTATAGTTAATAACTTAACTTCAATTTTTTATAGTTAATATAATAATATATATGTATATAAATTATTAAGTATCCGTTAAGTAAAACGTTTATTTACACTAAATCAACAACAAAGGCAGGAAACAGAAAATGCGTCAAAAAACCGCGTCACTTGTACCCAATATACTTTACGACTACACACAATGACCATTCTTCACTAAAACGCCTATAAACTACAAATCCTTCCCACAGAGGTCGTATGTAACGTACCACGTGACGTCATCACTCCTACACCAACCATTCGCCAGTGGATTATTTTTTTAAATCTTACACAGCACACGTATTAAGGGAATTAATTTTACAGCGAACCGCGTTAGCCCTGTAAATTTAATCAGCTTGCAAACAAATGACGAAGGTGGGAACCTCCACATTACCATGGGAGCTCGGTCCACAGTTAATATGAAAATGCGGGTAACCAACGTGAAAATATGACGGCATTAATATAAATTGCACTTAGCGTCGGTGGGGAAAAACAACTATTAGGGAGGAATAATGAGAGCAGAGCGCAGAGCATAATGTTAGCTCATTGCTGTTGGAGTACCTGTAGGACATAATGATTGTTGGCTCATTGTCAATGTCAAGGTGGATTCTGATTTTACATAGCTGGAACATAATGAAGTGATTGATTGCTTGAAGATTTTCGGGAGTCATTGTGTAAAGAAAGATGAATGTATTTTCCCTTATTACATAATTGGACATTCAGGCTACACAGAATAGAATAAATACTCTTAATTATGTACACCATATAAATTACAGTTATAAATGTAGAAACTTTACAAACAGTGACACATAGGCGATCTTATCGCTAAGAACGATCTTTTAAAGACAATCTTTGGATGGATTAAAAAGGGAAAGGACAGACAATACAGTACATGTGTACATAACTCATCGTCATCTGCCTAGCCTTTTCCCAACTATGTTGGGGTCAGCTTACAGTCTAACCGGGTACAGCTGAATACCAGTATTTGACATGGAGGGACTGCCTATCTGACCTCCACAACGCAGTTACTGGGTAATACGATACCCCTTGGTAAGACTGGTTGTCAGACTTTCGGGCTTCTGACTACCCGTATGTCACTGTCCGTCCGTCTGTCCGACTGTCAAAGATCCACGAATGACAGCCTGGACCAACGGTATAGCGTGCTTTCCGAGGCATGGAGAGCTTGCGGTATGTAAAGATAGTCACCCATCCAAAGACCAACCGCGGCAAGCGTAGCATAACCTGATCGATCGACCTGTGCGGCTGTTATTATTTAGCCATGGGCCTCTCTGATATGTGTACATGCGTACAACTAAGGAACGAATATAATATCACAGAAATATATAGCAAGAGATCATATGGTTTCTGAAGGGTTAACAACGGATGGTCAACGCGGTACTGCAGAACAAATCCACCCTAACGTAACTAACGTTGGGGTTCTTTCTGATGTAAAATTAATTGCAATCTATTTTAAGCTTCGATTTGCCAATAAAAACCTGTCATTGGGTATAAATTGAATTTTAGGCATTCATCAATCAATCTACGTAACCCTACGGACACATTCAGCCTCCATTTCCATAAAATTATATCAACATAAACAATGAATATACAAAAGCATTAAATTTTAAAACATTCACAGTTTACTGAATCTTTATAGCCGCGCCAGCCGGAATTTGATATTGTAAATGCCAACACAAACAAGTTGATTGTTCCGCCATCATGCGAGCTCTCCTCCATTCCATTAATATTCCATTCTTATAGCCACCGAACCTTTGTTCTATCCCGCTAATTCGAAATAACATGAACGAATACCCTTTTGTTATTTTATTGTTATAATACGTACTCGTATATTGTTCTCAAGAAACTAATTAATAAGCCTTTTTTGTCGCTGGCAATTTATGCGTAGCGGTTCAAGGGTTGTGAAAAGATTTTTTTTGGCAGGTAGGACATGGGTTTTATTTTAACTTTTTAAATGGAAACTGTTTTTCATTTATACGGTGCGCTTGTTCAGCTAAATAGATACAAGTTTCACAAAACATCGAACCTATATTTCCCGAGGGGTTTGGTAGTTAAATAAGTATGCAAAATAATTAATATTAAGACACACAGAACATTAGCTTAAACTATTTGCCATATGTCAGCTAGCCACGCCAATACAACTCAATTCAGAACTTAAGGAGCTCATCAATTCGACGAGCAACACCTAAGAGCAACAAATATTGATAATAATAGATATACCTAAAGTCCACATTATTCATATACAATCCAGAACCACTTCGTTCAAAATCTCGATCTACAAGAATCGAAAACGTTATTAATTTTGAGGGAAGCAGGTAGGTTACTGGAGGTATTCATTGAGCATTTATTGAAAAGGCGAGTGCACAGCTTTTGAAAAGGCATGCCTCAATAGCTACGTGGCGTAAGGCGACTCGACTATAGTTTAATGCCTTTTCATGCGTTGAATTTGTCGTTGGCTTTCAAATAATACTGATATTTATGAGGTCTCACGCGGGGAAAATAAAGTTGAAGTGGACTTTACTGAATATGGGCAATTGGACTGACAAGTGTATGTACCTACCTACCTACTGTAAATAGAATATCCATTCGCTGAAATTTATTGTGAATCCGTGACCGAAGTTGAGATCTATAAACATTATCTATGTACTTTGCTCGTGCCTTTACTTGTTCCCATCTCTATCTTGCACTTGTAGTCTGACAGTTGTGCAACAGTGACAAGAATAACGCTTTCCCAAATAGGTACGTGTGCTAAGTAACGTGTTTAGAGTGTGGCTTGATCTCGGTATTAGATTGTGGATTTGACTTTGGCTAAGATATAGCCAGTTTGGATGGCAATGTTGACATTTTTTACCACTGTATACAGTAGTAGTGCCTCAGAAAGCACGTTGGTCCCGGCTGTCATTCATGGATCTTTGACAGTCGGTCTTGGTCTTCGACAACCAGTCTTACCAATCGTATTACCCAGTAACTGAGCAACTGGGTTGTGGAGGTCAGATAGGCAGTCGCTCCATGTAAAATACTGGTATTCAGCTGCATCCGGTTAGACTTGAAGCCGACCCCAACATAGTTGGGAAAAGGCTAGACAGAAGATGATACAGTATTAGTTCAATTGAAAAAAAATAATAATGCAAGGACCAATAAAAAAATCGCAAAAAAAAAGAGGAAATATTTTGAGTAACGTTACATTTTCCAGTAGGCTTACGAGGAGCTTGAGTAGGAATAATAGGTACTTTCCATAAAACTCTTTAATGAATCGTCTTTGTCCACTTGTATACAATACAATGATCCCTTCTCAGACTTGAGAGCTTTCTTTTCAGTCCTCTCCAGAGGAAACTGAACCTTGACCTGAATTTCATATTATCTACCTTCCCCTATGTAATAATAAAGCCGCATTTTTCAACTGAAAAGAAATATAATTATTTTAATGTACCGAGACTAATGTGATCTATAGTACTTAAGGTATATTATGCATAGAAGCTATTGGTGTACAGACGCCAGCCAATCAAGCTACTACAATCGGTCAAATTTCTTTAATACATTTTCAACTTTATCGGTAAAGCATTAAGGTTCAAGGTTGATTGGGATTTTGACAGTTTCGGGTAGCTTGGCCTGTTGGCGTCTATACCTTAATAAATAAATAGATTTAGTTTCATTTATAAATAAGATACGTTCTATATAGTTCGTATCAAGTAGTTTTAGGTATTTCATTTTGCTGTCTGTCACCAGCAATAACAACGTTTTTTACTCTAATCAATTAGGTAAAACATTACTAACAAAAATATAAATTGACTGAAGATTTTTCAATGTCAGAAAACTGATATAAGTTTTCTGACATTGAAAAATCTTCAGTCAATTTATATTTTCAATTTATATTGTCAAAATCCCAATCAACCTTGAACCTTAATGCTTTACCGAAAAAGTTGAAAATTTATTGAAGAATAAATATGACAGTTTGACATAATTTCCATACAAAAGCTATATTCAAACGGCAATATTTATTCCTCAGAAAAAAACTTACTATTGAAAAATCAGGCCTAAAATGACTAACTAATTCAAGAATTGGTTCTAGGGGGCGCGGGAAAAGAGTTCCTGAAAGGAACAGTGGGACAGTAAAGCTAAATAAATAAACAATACCTTTCTGTGCCAATCTTCGCAGATTTTATATCAGATTATATTTATCTCATAAGAGCAATATCACTCTCGAAATGCCGCCGACCATACATTATGTGATTGGGTTTAAGCACTGCGCTATGAACATTCTTCACGTTCCAAAGTGTCCAGCCATTTTATGGCTTCATTCTATCGCCTCCAAATAATTCCACTTTCAGTTTTAAACTCCGGATGAGGAAATTCAACCTAGTTTTTTTTAATTTATAATTTAAAACAGGTTTCAACGAAAATTGGATAATATACAAAATTTATACGCAAAAGATTTAGTTTTCTTTCTTGTAGTAAGTTTTTATGCAAAATCAAAAGACATATAAACTTCAAACGGACACAGCCTCTATTTTTCTTAAACATTTGAGCAGTATCTCGAGAATTGGGCTTTCGGATTCCTGTAAAACATTATTTATGTTAAGAATACGTCGTACGAAATAATCCGTGAAATTCTGGTTGCTGTGGAAGGCAGACCCCGAGCCCCGACCCTGCTATTTGTTACTCGCGATATTTCGGTATGTACTTGCTGCGATGCATAATTTTCGACGATGCATCTTGACGTTGCGCGTCGGAGCACTTTGCCTTGTGTAAATGGAATTTTCTGGGTTGCCCTCACGTTTATAAATGTTGGTTATTTTTTAAGTGATGTAAGCATTTTTGACGTGAATTTGTGTTGAGTTGCAACACAAATTGCAGGTGGGGTGAGATTTTATGTCACAACAATTTATATGTTAGTTTATAAACAAGGATGTAAAATAAAACCTATTTGTACATTTATTTAGGAGGATAAATATGTATTATATACTGAATATTCTTCTAATAATAAATAAACTATTAAAATAAAAATTTAATATCCTAACCTAACTAGAACTATTAAGAAACTACTTGGATTCCCTGTGTTCACCATTTTGGGTTACTCGCTTATGACAGTTACGACCACATCGGGCTTACCGTATTGGCTTACCGTATTTCTTAAATAGGTACTTAGGTATATATACCTTCTCACGAATAAACCCCCCAAACCAAGAACAACACACCAAAATGAAAAAACAACAATTCCATTGTACCAAAATAAACGTCTAAACACGACCAAGAAACTCGCCGCCCATTAAAATGCAAGTCACAAAGTTTCCGCCGGTTGCAGGCAACACAGGGAACACTACATAATCATGTTTATTAACCATTACGGCCCTCTTACACGCCCATTCAACGAAGTTAATGTCCCTACCCTTAACTCAAAACAGGCTAATTTTATGACAAGTAAAATTCATTAAATTAGTACCTCGGAAAGGATTTGACGCGATTATAAAGAATGGCATGTTGTTAGAAAACAAAGGGGTTTGACTGGACCTTTCGTATATTTTCGTACCTTTCATATATTTTCATTATCATCATGTCATCCCCTAACGTTCATCTCGTGAAATGAGTAGACCTTTTAATTTTTTAAACCTTGGTCCTCATAAGCAGGCCTTTAATTTAATATGCGGAAACACTCGGTGTCAAACAATTTGGTCCCTCCCAATTATAATGTAAGTAGCTTCTCATCTGATTTCGCGTGGGATTAGAACTGCGCACACTGCATTAGTTACCTCAAGATTTAACAGATTTATGTAAATTTTGGATGAATTACGCTAAGCTAAAAGGCTTGTAGGCGACGAGACGTTGCTGGCTTCGCTTCACAGCCTGGCTCATCGAAGTTATGTTGCTTGTCTGTCAATCTTCTACAGACTGTAGCTCGAAGAGTGTGCGTAGGAGCTCCACGACCTGGTCCCACCATCGCCCTTTTTCTACCGGACTACCAGATGAACTGCAGCGTACCATTCACACTTGGTTGTTATCCAGAGCAGTCGTATTCAGTGCTTCTCCTCCAGTGGAACCCTCTGAAGGCGTCTGTGTTCCCTTCCACATGTCCATCTGCCTTCAAAACAAGAGTGAACAGGTATCTTCTGGGCACGTTCGTGCCATCATAGACCTCATCCATCGCTTTCCATCAGGCGTGATTAAGGTAGCAGGCCAATCAGTAAAAAAAAAAAAACTTAAAAAAAGGAGTAATATTGGTGACAGTATGCTTTATTTTCACTCTTTGCTGTTTCTTTTAACTATCTATTAATCTCACAGACACCTTTGAAGTATCGTAGAAAAAAAACAGCCTAAATATTTTTCAGGAACATTCAAAATATATGTTTTCTTCAGGTGCAAAAGCCAAATAAATGGCTATAATAACATTTACAATCTGTTAGTTCGTAGGTAACTTGGAAGCGTATCTGCCACATAATGGTAAACAGGCAATTTATTATGACGTAACGTTTGTCGGTGGTACGCTAGAAATGTAGAATAGAGATACAGTGCCGTTGGTTTTATGTATGTACTCGCATGTGAGATAATTTTTGATTTATGTGACTGTTAGTGTTAACACGTATCAATGGAAATGCGTACCTATTGGTTCAGGTGTTTTCCAGCGATTCTGGTACAAGTACACGAATTTATTGGGTAAGGGTTGGAGTTACTGTTAGTCTGCATTTCAATCCAGGGTTAAAGTGTCTCGCCATCTTCTACGGGGTCTACCGCGACGACTTCTATAGCTGTGTCAGGGCTCCACGTGGTGGTTATTTTTGCCCAAAGCTCATTGGGGTACTTTTGGAGTACTTTTGAATTAATAATGAGTTAGTTTTCCTTTCATAAAGTGTAGATTTGTATAGAGAAGAATAACTCTCTGTAATATTCTCTCTGTCGGGAATTCACTATGTATGTTTTGTGGTGGCACAATAGTAAAGGCCTTGACTTTTGTGTTGTAAGGTCGTGGAGTTCGACCTCGAGCAGGCGCTTCATTTTGTGTAGATAATTTCATCACCACTGCTTTCAAAACGTTGAAGGAAAACCCCGTGAGGAAACCGGCATGTCCTAGAACTAAAAATGCGAAAACTTTTGTGATATCTACCAACCCGCACTGGGCCCTCGAGGTAGATTACAGCCCACTGTCACTGTCTCAAAGAGAGGAGGCCTTTGCCCCAGCAGTGGGATCATTATATGCTTTCATAATCTTAAAAAAAAAAAAATTTCTTTTTTTATTGACAATGGGCACTCTGGAGGGGCCCGTGGCTAAATAATAACAGCCGCACAGGTCGATCGGTCAGGTTAAGCTACGCTTGCCGCGGTTGGTCTGTGGATGGGTGACCATCTTTATCATACTGAGACCCCTCCGTGCCTCGGAAAGCACGTTAACCTGTTGGTCCCGGCTGTCATTCGTAGATCTTTGAAAGTCGTTACGGGTAGTCAAAAGCCCGAAAGTCTGACAACCAGTCTTACCAATGGGTATCGTATTACCCAGTAACTGGGTTGTGGAGGTCAGATGGGCAGTCGCTCCATGTAAAATACTATTCAGCTGCATCCGGTTAGACTGGAAGCCGACCCCAACATAGTTGGGAAAAGGCTAGGCAGATGATGATATGATTGGGCTCACTCTTGACCTCAATCCAGCCCAGAGGCAGGGATGAGATCTACGGTGGAACGAGCTTGCCCAGAAGAAGCCTATTCATGTTTCATAATGAGAACTTTACTTGTAAAACAGGTTTCCTAATACACAAGAAACTGCTTCAACGGTTATAGAGGGTAAGGTTTCAAATACGCCAAGAAACAAATGATGGTGTTTATTTCCAACGTGTTTTATTCTCTGACATAAATAGCGAAATATTTTCAGGTGTTAGAGGTATTTTTTGATCAGTGATGTATGAACGAATAATGTTATACAAAATTCATGTTTAATGTAATGTAGGTTATATAATTGTGTACGACAGACCGCCTCGGTTTACCTGTGAAGACATATTTTACGGGTCTTTACCCTTTAGGGTAAAATGTCGGAAAATCCTCTATAAACGGGCCCGACAATTATATTGTGGTACAAAATATATCCGAAGCTGTCATCATAGCTTAGTTATCTTTACAGCTGCTATAATAATCTTGGGTTTATTAGAATTAGTTTAGGATTAGATGCCATGTTACTGTCCCATGAATTAATTGGAAACTGTCTTGCATATATCATTGATTTTAATTACTTAAACGACTTAAATAATCGGACTTTATAAAAACAAGCAACTACTAGCTGCACGCGACTTCGACCGCGTGATATTTCTTTTTCCTTCGACCTACGCCATCGCATAGCATCACCTGCCAGTTTTCGCTTACCGTTCTTTCTAACTTTTTTGGTTTTGCTCGGCTCCTAAACTCCTAGCTTGTTTTTTTTTATAAATAGCCTTCCTTTTGAATTGGCCTATCAAATCCAAAAATGATTTTTCAAATCCGATAGATAGATACTAGGTGTTGTTTTGCAACCTCGTCAAATTCAAGGAGGTAACTATGCTACTGAATCTCGACATGAATCAATAATAAAATAAGTAGGTAGGTATTTTTTTTCAAATTTTCGGAAACGTTTGTGGGACACGCATAATTATTAAAATGCGGCCTGTCTGAGACCGCACTGTAACTGCCCTTTTACACACACATAAAAACGAGGCCGCTTTTACGATAAAATAACGCGATTCTGTTCTTTGAAAGTGGTGTATTTTTAAATACTGTCAAACTTAAATAACTTAAAAAAAAGTATGTATTCATTATTTACCAGCTATCGTAATTTTATTTGATTATTTATGTCTTTCCTAGCAGCCTCCTGAAATTTGACGACGATGCAAAACAACAGCTTGTATAGCGATTAGCACGTCCAAACAAACATAAAAATCTGCAGTTTTATTATTAGTATAGATATAAAAATAGACTGGAAACTGACCCCAACATAGTTGGGAAAAGGCTTGGCAGATCATGATAAATAGATTAATATTAGTACAGATATTAGAAGCTGACTTGCTTAAGACCTTTAGCTTAGCGATCTAATTTAATATGTTAGATATAAGATAAGAAGATAAGATACTTCATTAACAGCCGAGTTTTCCAACGCTATCGGAGGAATAGTTTTAAAATGTTGACAGTTCTTCCATACAAAAACTGTCAGACGTCAATTTTATTTCACGAATAATAATTATCTGTCGCTTGAAAAATCAGCCCTAAAAAATAAATATTTCCAGCTAAAATAATAACTGAATTATTAGTACCCACGCGAAAAAACCTAACCGAGTTTTTATAATTATGCGCTTAAATTACCACCCATTAAAATAAGTGCATCACAATATAGATACAACTTTTTAAAAAGATTCTCGGCCACTATTTGACACTTCCTTTTCCATATTTCGCCCGTTGACCTCGTCACATCCTCTCTAGACCATTAGCGGCAAACAGCGGGCAATGCCAACGTGCTCATTTGCTGTACTGCTAACTAACAGAACGTATTTTTATTTTAATATTATTTTATACTAAAGTTGTCAAAAAATAAAAGGCCCGTTTTGATATTTGAGAATGCGTTCTTGACACCTGTCAGTGTCATACAAACGAATACGTGTTTTGCGACTTTGATCTTTATTAACTACTAGAACTGTCAATGTCAAAACAGGCCTTTTATTTTTCATATATTTGACATATAATATTTTATATATATATTTATTTAGATTTTGACATTTGAGGCCCATTTTTGTAGCCTGTAAATTAAATAACTATGGAATATGGAAATAGCCCACGAATAAGATTATTTAATTGCACAAAATAAAGGTGTTACCAGTTGTAAAACATAGTGGTTTTATGTACAGTCCATACCTTGCCATTAGGGCATGCAAATTAATTTTACACGAATACCTAACAGTTACTTATTTTAATATAATATACAGAATGTACATAAAAACCTATGTTCTAGTATAATTTTTAAATTAAGCAACATTATTTTCTTTGACACACAACTAATCTAAAGTGCAAGTTTAATGCTGCATATACAGTTTCTAAAAAACTATTTCACAACACTTGTTTGCGAACAACGCATTCCTGTCAATGCCATTTTAGCGCCAAAATATCCTTGTAGCAATGTACTTATGACAAAAAAAAAAACTTGAGAGGTGTCAAGGGACACCCGGATGAAACGAAGTTCAAAGAGAGAGAGAGATACAGACAGAGAAACACGCGCACGCCCCACGGCTTACAACTACCTATAGCCCATAGCAAAAAGTGTCGTTCCAACTTTTGGTCTTAATTTTTTCCGTCTAGCCTCCTTTCGCAACGCGCGATAAGGAACTTCGTTCCAAAAAAAAACATTGGGAAAACTCTGACTTTACAATTACCTGTAAAATCAGTGAGATTATAGAGGCATGAGGAACAGGGTGTAAAGTTCACTCATCCTCCATAGAAAAGAAAGAATCCTCCAAACAGACGGATATCGTATTTGGTGGGCAACCGCCCGACGATTGATGTCGAGACGTTGTATTATATGCTAGTGACGCGGTAAATACTGCTTGCGCGATGCAGAATTTGTGTGACAGTGTGACTGTGTGATGCGTACTACGCTTGTGGCGATGTAGATGCCGCCACAAGATAGCATAGTGATCAAAGCTCGTCCCTTCTCTGTTCTAAACTACAGAATAGCAGCCAAATGATGTTTGCTGTTAGATTGTGCTCAGGTGGCAAACGAATACCTGTATCGATTTGTAGACCGAATTCAGGCTCTTGATTTTAAGCAAAATGGTTTGGGCCTTTGACGACCAACAGCTTTGTGACGAGCTCTAGAGTCTTGTCTCTATATTAGTGTTGGCAATCTCGGTGACATGACATCCCACGTCTTCAAAGCAAATCGTTTAAGGCGAAAAGGAAAGGAAAGTCCACGAAATTTAATATTGAGTGACTATTTTCAGTAAATCATGACATTTGAGGACAAGGAGTTATATTGCTGATTCTTATGATTATAATTCTGTAAAGTCATATTTTAATCAACATATAACCTGAAAATTGCAAAAAAACGTAAGTGAATTTCGCGAGCTACCCTGGCGCTTCGGGCTAAGCTCTAACCATAGAGAACGAGAACACCTATCCAAAATAATCTAGGAAAAATATTAGGGAACTAAATCAACACAAGTTTAGGTTTCTTTGACGAAATAATTTCTCTCCAGCAGAAAACACTTTATTGGCCTCCACGTGTAACCTCATATAGTAACCCAATGTTGATATAAAAATAAATAATCACAGGTAAAATGTTTCACGTATGTTGGTATATTTATTATTTACCGAAAGTACCTAGTTCATAGACGAGCGAACACAAGAGAGGAATATTAAATAAGACGTCGGGACCATGAAACTGTACCTTCACTCGGAATTGAATCAGATTATTGAATGAGTGTGCTGCGACATACGATGTCTTTGCTTTCACCTGGATGTTAAGTTACACTTGATATGGCATTGAAAAAAAGATTTTTTCTTGATATGTAGCAATTGATTGATTGTTTTTGATGATATTTCTATGGGACCAATCTGAATAAACAAATAAAAAAAATAATTTTGCAAATTGGAGTACGGAGGTAACAAACATAAAAAAATACAGTCGAATTGAGAACCTCCTCCGTTTTGAAGTCGGTTAAAAATGGGCAAGAAACTCCACCGTTACTCTTTTAAAAATATTTTGTATACAATAATTTTATTATTGTATGTTTTGTAATAAAAAACGTTAAACGATGCACCTAGAATAAAATTACTATAACACAATAGGTAAAAATAATTAAAAATAAAGCAATGACAGGTACAATATCTATGTGACAGATACATGAATGATAATTATTAAATGTAGGTACACAAGACCTAATTATTAAATCACTATTTAATTCAATTTAATTCATTTATTTCAGACAATGTCAATGTCCACTATGCATTCACGTATTACAGACAAAAATACCCAAAACCCAAAATCTCTGCCTTTGCTGACAGTTCAAAGAAAAGCTCAGACATTTTAGTTCCTTTGTCTTGTCACATCCAGCAAGGCATATCGTCGACCTCTCCAGATAATCAAGTTAGGGGCAGGTCAGTTTGCAGGATGAGAGGGTTAGTTCCATGCTGGACGTATTCCTAACGTTTTGAATATCTCATTTGAATGCAGTACTGATATCTGCTCTCAAGCGAATCTTACTTAACGTCTTTTGGCGAAAGCTTGTTAAGTTATTGATTGGCTGGTTGTAGTGACTTTATTTGGTCGTTTTATTATTGAGTTGCAGGTACTTTTATACTTAGGTAGTTTCTTCTTTGGTTTTGACATTCTTTTGCGCCCTGTGAATAATGAATTCATGATGAGTAGAATATTCATTTAAATTTCACATTTAAATGAAAATCCTGTGAAATAATTTGTTTGAAATAATTATTTATTTATATATACTTTATTGTACACCACAAAAATACATAAGAAAAAATAAAACACTGCAACATAAAATACAATGGGCGGCCATAACGCTTTCTGCGATATACAGGGTTGTTGGTAAAACATTAACAATCTCTCAGGACTACTTATATTACTAACATCATCAACAACAACTTTTGTTCTATGACTTTTATTTATTTATTTTTATTTTTTCTTTTATTAATTCATCCAGCTTTCATACAAAAATTAAAATATTTCAATTAAACCAATTGAAATATTCGATTTTCTGTTACGAACTTTAACCGAAGCAAAAGAAAGCGCTAGTTAGGTAAACAAACTGCCGTGTCTGGTATAAAATGCAGCGGAGGGAAGCGGGGGTCAGATAGAACAACGAAATCCTAAAGGTTTGTTGTGGGTAAATGTATTATGTTTTGTAAAAAGTCATAGAACAAAAGTTGTTGTTTATGACGTTAGTAATCCAATCTGCGAGGTCCTGCAAGGTGGTTTACCAATAACCCTGTATACATCTTAGATAATAGATACATAAATACAAACATACTGAATATATAAGCAACGAAAGTATATGAATACTACTGATAATTACAGTAGGTACAGTCAACAGCAGAAGTAGATGATCAAAATCATAAATTCAATACTAATGAACGGAGTTCGCAGCTATATGGCAGCTGTACCAGTAGTAAATGTTTGGTATAATTTACAATCACATACTTTTGAATCACTTCGACGGCACACAGTTCTGACACGAACTCCGTTCATTAGTATTGAATTTCTGATTTTGATCATCTACTTTTGCTGTTGACTGTACATTATAATTAATACTTTATCTTTGGTTTAAATAATTAAATTACACAGATACTTTGCGTTATAATGCGCACCGTTTCTTTTTTTTTCTATAACAGCATAAAACCAAGCTTAAATTATAATATGACATAAGTACACACTTATTAACAGTGTGTGTATTCGGAACTTTACCAAAATAAATACAAAACATGATCCTTTGTTCTCTATGTCCCGTTTCTAACATAGTTCTGGGACGTCATACAACGTACTTCGAAACGTCCGACCTTAACTATGTGCTTATAAATGAGAACAAACTTTGAATTCACGCTTAACTCAGTATATTCTGAATTAGTTAGTTAGATTAGTTAGCGAAATGTAAGTAACTGTTTAAAACAGTGTAATTATTTTGGCATAGTTTGGTCAGACTTAATTAGGTGATTTTACTGGAACATTGAAAGTTTTAAATCGTCATTATTTAGGTACACGTAAGAAAAATGCCCTTTTTTATTGTACGGTCAGCATCAAAAGTCGGTTAACACTTTAGTTGTTTAAATCTTAATTATTGAGAAAAATATTCTTAAAAAGCTTATATTAATAAGATATTTAAGAATAATTAACTCTTTGCTATTACATGAAATGAAATAGAGAAAACCAATGTATCACATCATTTTGTATCAATTTAGATGATTTGTAAAAGTAACAGTGTTAATTGACTTTTGATGCTGACTGTACACGACACGGCTTCTTTATGATACGATTATTTACACGTAAGAAAAATGCCCTTTTTATTGTACACGACACGACTTCTTTACGATACGGCGTATAAACTGCACCGTAAAAAAACGTGTTTGTCAACAAGCTTCCATAGTGAACCACACAACACTGACGACCGTGGCTATATACGGCGAATAAACCGTAGTTTTCCACGGCAAGAAAAACGCGTGTGTACACACGGCCACACGTCAAGCGATACAAAACCAGTTTGTCTTGGCCTCACTTCGTATGATATTTGCTCACAATGAACGGTCAGCTAATACTGGTTTTGCATAGCTTGATGTGTAGCCGTGTGTACAAAGGGCCTAAGCCTTGGTAGTCACGTCGCGTCGGCTAGTTGAGTGTTACTTTTTCACAAATATATACCAATTAGTTTCTGCCCGCGACTTTGCCTGCGTTAACCGGGACAAAAATGTATTCTATGTATTAATCCAGGTTATAAACAATCTGTGTACCAAACATTCAAATTAAATGATGGTGAATAGTTTTTATATTTAGTGATTTACCTTCTTTCTCTTCTTTTTTTTGCTTTAAGTATATAGAATAAATTTATAATCATTTGACATAATAATATTTACAATCATTTATATACTTAATAACTATTTGCAATCTATTGACACCATATTTATCATTTATGTTATTGATTATTTTAGTGAAAACTGTTTGAAGTTCATAACATTTTTTTTTTATTTTTAGCTGTAATAAATTAATGAATGTACTATGTACATATTTCAAACATAATGCGAATTGTTACATGAATAAATAAATAAATAAATCCGTTCAGCCGTTTTTGCGTGATTGAGTAACAACCAATCAAACATACAAACTTTTACATTTATACTTAATATGAAAAGACAAAGAAAGGTGTGAGGTTATGTTTGTGTGTATGTACAATTAACAGCAAAAGTAGAAGGTCAAAATCAGAAATTCAATACTAATGAACGGAGTTCGCGTCAGAACTGTCTGGCGTCGAAGTGGTTCAAAAGTATGTGATTGTAAATGATACCAAACATTTACTACTAGTACAGCTGCCATATAGCTGCGAATTCCGTTCATTAGTATTGAATTTCTGATTTTGATCATCTACTTTTGCTGTTGACTGTACGCCACATTTTTTGTATTTTTTTTTTGTTGTATTACCTACCTATTTGAATTGTGTTTTTTTCATCATGGATTATGTGGTCCGCAATAAAGATTTTTGTTGATTTAATATTAGTAGGATTAATATTTATTACCTAAGTACTAAAATGCTCTTTTTTTAAACCAAACCTTCAGTAGTGCAAGAGTCAGTCAGTTGGTCGTGTATGTTAAATTACGAAATTAATTTGCGGTTAATCTTTAACTTAAGCCATAATTTTTTAAACGTTATTCTTTTTGCTGTACCGCCTGAGATGTCGCAAACTGAATTTTATACCCCGGAAAATTAAAAACAATGCACGAGATCTGAGCTACGGGTACAGCTAGTTTACAAAATGGATAAGAATATTAATAAACAGAGTCCTTCTATAAGTAAAATTCTCAGTAAGTATAATGTTCTACGTGCTCCCTAATTGCGTAACAAACAATCAAAATCGGATTAATTTTGAAGGATATTGCTAATCCATTGCTTTATATGTACGAAAAACTTGTCTGCTCAACAACATAAATAACGCAATGAATGTTGTTGAACTGTCAAAATGAAAGCCATTCCTACTATTAGTCTGTTACATAATTACCCCGCTGTACTTGCCTTAACATAGTAAGCTGCATGAGTAACGAGAAATAAGTTTTACGAACTCGATAGAACTGCCAACGAGTATAAAATAAAATAACTTTTCCAGCAGCTTTTCAGAGTTTCATAAAGGTTATAAAGTGCAAATCTTTTTACTAAAGTAATAAATATTTTACTCTATTTTTAAAGTAAATATTTACCCTCTTGTGTTATAATATGCTATGGAATAGTTAAATTAAGGTCATAGACCTCCCACAAGGTGGACCGATGAAGTGAAGGCCGCAGGAATCCGCTGGATGCGAAAAGTACCGGTCGAAGTGGCGGTGCTTGGGGTAAGTCTCCATTGAAGTATCTTTTGGAAGGCTACAGATTTTAATTGTATTTTAAAATGCCTCATCAAAATGGATAGTTACTCCATTTTGATGAGCCAATAAAATCTGTTTCATCCGATCGCTGCAGCTAGGTACTGTGCACTGCACTGAACTCATCAGTTTTTCACACTACTGTAGGTACTGTGAAGAACTGATGAGCTCTTCGGGGTACCGCGAATAATCAATTAAAACACGGTTTATCACGTATGTTCAATAATTAATTCCAGAAATCATTCTACATATTTTAAATCTTTTTCATTTTGCTTGTCAGCCAAATCTCGTCTAATCTTAAACTAACTTTATGTTTGTCTCGTATTTCATGCCCGTAACTTTTAACTGACTCACGGAGGTTGCATGTAAGTATCAAATAAGTTATGGTCTCTACAGTACCGAGTATTCGTTTGTAAATATAAAAGAGGAAAATTAAGTAAACATGTTCTACGTACAAACATATTCTAATTTCTTATTAATTAAATCCCTCCCGTGAGGGTACTTAATCCATTTTGTAGCTTACTAATACGCGACCAAAGACGACCCACATCTCAATGTTGACGTAGGTACGCATCTCCTAGCTAAACGTGAATTTATTTGCATATAATTATTAACATTACGACGGCCCCTATACATTAATATTTCAGGCTTCTAAGAATTTAATTGAAAGCTTTGACTTTCTTTTTGGGTTTCGTACCTCAGAAGGAAAACACGGAATCCTTATAAAATCACTTCGTTGTCCGTCCGTCTGTCCGTCTGTCAAGACCCCTTTTCTCAGGTCAAAAATCAAGCTTCTAAGTCAACGCAATAAAAAAATACGGCCATTTATGTGACATATTTTGATACTCGCAAATAAGTCAAAACCTATCAAACAACTAAAGGAAAAAGTTTATAAATGGTTAATTAATGGTTAATTAAAGATACTTTAATTAATGGTTTATCACATTTTTTTTGCGGTTACATTTTAACATTAATTTGCAGTTGGAGAATTGACCGTGACATAATTCGATGTATGGGAGAACATGTTTTACAACTTCAATGTTAAGTTTGTTCTTGGGATAAATTCATCTATCACTAAGGAACCCTTGATTGTGTGTAGGCTGACACGTATGTCTCTTATTTATTGAAACAAAAATTGAAGAATAAAAAAAACTTGCAATTAAATTCTCTGAAGCCTAAATTATAATTTATTATATTTTTGCGTGCGCTAAAAACTAATGGAGCATCATTATGTCATGTTTTATTATCAATAAAACCATAGTAAGCCGAAAAATAATAATAACTATAATTCACATGCTCCAAAGTGAACCCACGACATGCTATTGAGTGGGTAGTGCACTGGGATTCAATATACCTACTGCCTAGGGCTTCGCCTGCGTGTGAAAATTGTATAAGTAGGTTTACTAAGGTATAAGTAACATCCATCTCAAAGTTCGAAGAAGGCTGCCAAAGTTTATAAAAACCCTTTGAGTGTTTAGGGCATTAAAACCGACAGTCAAATAGACTTACTGCCGCTTTTAAAACATTAGTGAAATGAAAATCCATAGATTCCCTGCTGCAGTTTCGGACTAACTCTTAACTACCTGCGACATTTGATTAGTAAAAATCCAGTTTTTCCAATATAGGCTATATTGGACAAACCGGATTTTTACCACAGTAATCATCTCGCTGCATACGAAATAAAAACAAATATCTTTTCATAACTCCAGCAAAAACTGCCAAAAAAATCCTTTACACGACAAAAAATATTCTAACATGGATATGAGCAGTAACATATTTCAAAAAAACACCATTCCCCACATTGACGTGAATGTACGTGTCAATAACGGAACACGATATGGCTGATAACAACTCGTTCCGATGACACTGTTCAATTCCCAACAGTAATAAGTCGTAAATTTATATTACGCCGCTGAACAAGTTAAAACACATTATCTATGTTTGTGTGAGAGAGTTTACAGGGGTATTTGAAGTAAGGTTTAATTTAGATCTACAGTTTTAGTTAGGTCCTTGACCAGAGGGCTGTAGATCTACACCGCTACATGCGAACTACGCCTCATACTTTCAAACACCAATCTGCATGGTCTTCACATGATCTGAACAAGATTATGTCTGGACTTTAAAAGAGACTGTGACCTCCAAGTTTGTTTCGGTCTTTCTTCTCAGCATAGTCAGATAGGAAACACCAACCTCATCTAGTTTAAAATATGATTGACGTGTAAAAGTGTTTGTACAAATCTACTTACAGAAATAAAATAATTTATCATTTACTGACGTCATGCAAAATCCTGCATCGCGCAAGCATAGTTTACCGTGCAACTAGCATAATATAGAACGTCCCGATATCAATCATCGGGAATTTGCCCACCAGAAACGGCACCCGTCAGGTTGGAGGATCCTCAAACCTGTACCTACATTGTGGGCAAAAAAATATTTCTGATTTCTCTTTTCTATGGAGGATGAGTGCACTTTACACCCTGTTCCTCATGCCTCTATAGGGCCAACTCTACTTATTTACAAACGTTGTAATTGGTAAACGGTGTAAACGGTCTTTCCATTGTGCGTTTTTGATAGATTTACTATACCAAATATATCCCTTACCTGCCCTGCTTTAAAATGCAGTAGAGACAAACACTGTAGGTATTTCTTATTTCTCTAAAGAATAAATTCAGTAAAAAACCCACCTGTGACCTCACTTCTGTATCCACACTGTCAGTTGTCAATGTCATAATAAAAACTTTTCGTGTTCACTGTGGATACAAAAGAGAATTCAATACCCCACTATTTTTTAACGAATAACCTGCCGGCGGCGGCGCTGCGGAGCCAAACTTTCTAACTGAATATTATAGACCCTTCTATCGTATTACAGTCGACCAGAGGGGCAATTCTCGTAATTTTAAGAACGTTCTCAGTCTCAATCTGTCAAAAATACCTTTATTTTCCCTACATTTTGACAAGTTTTTGACATTTGTTTGTCGCCGAGATGAGACTGTGACTAGATTTAGAACGTTTTAAATTATGGGAATTGGCCTTCAGATCTGTCTCAATCTGTCAAAAATACCCCTAATTTCCCTACATTTTGACAAGTTTTTTACATTTAATTGTCGCCGAGATGACACTGCGACTTGATTTTGAACGTTTTTTATTACGAAAATTGGCCTTTAAGTCAAAAGTGGTGAAGCACTTACCATAATTATCAATTTATGACGACTTAAACTAATATTTAAGGGGGCCCGTGGCTAAATAATAACAGCCGCACAGGTCGATCGGTCAGGTTAAGCTACGCTTGCCGCGGTTGGTCTGTGGATGGGTGACCATCTTTACATACCGTGCCTCGGAAAGCACGTTAAGCCGTTGGTCCCGGCTGTCATTCGTGGATCTTTGACAGTCGTTACGGGTAGTCAGAAGCCCGAAAGTCTGACTACCAGTCTTACCAAGGGGTATCGTATTACCCAGTAACTGGGTTGTGGAGGTCAGATAGGCAGTCGCTCCATGTAAAATACTGGTATTCAGCTGCATCCGGTTAGACTGGAAGCCGACCCCAACATAGTTGGGAAAAGGCTAGGCAGATGATGAAACTAATATTTAAGAACTTAAACTTAACTTTTTTTCCAAAGGGCATTGAGTAGTAACTTGTTTGCCAAAGGGCAGCACTGAGTAGAACAGTAATAATACACATCTCAGCTTTTAAATCTGTGAGTGAAAAATATACCACCCCTATTTTTTTTCCAAATTTATATGGGACCAACTTTGGGGTATACCCTTTCCAATAAAAAAAACTTGAGAGGTGTCAAGGGACACCCGGATGGAACGAAGTTCACAGACAGACAGAGAAACATGCGACGCCGCACAGCTTACAATAGCTTACTATAGCAAAAAGTGTCGTGACAACTTTTCGTAAGAATTTTTTCCGTCTAGCCCCCTTTCACAACGCGCGATAAGGAACTTCGTTCCAAAAACTATCAAAATCGGACGACTCTGTAAAAAGCTATGCGTGGTCATACATAAAAAATATATATATACGCGTTGACTTGAGAACCTCCTCCGTTTTTTTTCGTCGGTTAAAAATACATTTTCAACTACAAAAATGTTCAACAGCTATCGACTTTAGTTTAATGCGACCAGTCAAGCAGTTGACTTACCAAAGTACTATAAACTTCTTGAACTGAACTTGTACACACTTTGCTTGGTAATAACATTTCAATCGGCTTATGTATGACTAACTTCAATGTAAATCATGTATAGAAATGTCACCTGCATACAAGTCCTTACCAAGAATGTTTGAGGCGGTCTATAAACTTACTTGAAAGGTTAAATATCAGTATTGAAGGTATAAGCGCTCATACACACGAGCGACACGCGTCAACGTCAGAGGCAACTGCAGTCGCCAACAACGAGCCGCTCGTGTATGGTGCTCGAATACACGAGCGGCATGTTGTCGGCGTCAGTCGGCATTTGCTTCTGCCGATGAAGCGTGTCGTTCGTGTGTATGCACACTTACCAAGTACAAGCCACTACTAGGTATTCTGCCTATCATACATATAAATACAGAAATTCACACATTAATCGCATGAAGATGGGCAGAGAACGCCATCTGCTGCTTATAATTTTCCCAACATTATTTTCATGTCAGTTTATATTATTACGTACACAGAGTATGAACATTACGATTTCTAATAGATCAGTTGAATGTATGAAAGACATCGAAAAAAAACTCGACAAAATTCCTGAGCCACGGTCGTAGCGCTACCTACGCAAGCTACGCCGTAGATACTTTCGTAGCACGACGGGTGTGCGAGCACTGCCGCCCAAGACCTCTGTAATAAGCAAGCCAAATCTGTATAATGTGTTCTTTGTTATTGGCTTCCGAATCTCATTAATAATATTCTACAGACTGTACTTCGGGGAGTGTGCTCAAGAGCTACATGAGCTCATCCCGCCTTCACCTTTCTACCATCGAGAGTCCAGACGCACTGCGGGATACCACCCCTATTTGGTTAATATACCATATATACGCACTAAGCGCTTCTCGTCATCTTTTCTGATGCGCACAGCTAAGGAGTGGAATCGTCTGCCTGCGTCTGCATTCCCGAGTTCATACAACCCGAATCTCTTCAAGGCGAGAGTGAATAGGCTTCTTCTGGGCAAGCTCGTTCCACCGTAGATCTCATCCCTGCCTCTGGGCTGGATTGAGGTCAAGAGTGAGCCTACTGTCAAAAAAAAAAAATCCATTAGTGTACTATACGAGATAAATGTACTGTAATAATAGTCATAGTCCTCCAGGCCGTTGTTCAGCCAAGGCGGACAGTCTCAACGGAGACTTAGTCTTCGGCGCGGGAGATATTATAGTGCACAAGACACAGATGCACTCTCTCTTCCGTCACTCTCATAGGCCGATGGGAAGGCACGCAATCCGACACGACCGGAGGGAGACCAACAACTTCCAAAATTCAAGCTGTTAATAAGAAATTCATAATGGAAAAAATACCCAATAAAAAATAAATTTACTATAAACTGTATACAGGGTGAAACGCAATCCGACACGACCGGAGGGAGACCAACAACTTCCAAAATTCGGGCTGTTACTATGGAATTCCTAATGAAAAAACACAATAAAAAATAAATTTACTATAAACTACATACAGGGTGAAATTGAATTCATGGGCATCCTTTTAAGGGGTCATTTTAATCATCATTATGAATAACTTTTACTATGGGACCAAACCTGAAATCGCGAAGAAAAACAGCTGTTCCCTACATTTTGACGAGTTATGCGAACATAAATGTAGGGAACAGCAGATTCTTTTTTCGCGATTTCAGGTTTGGTGCCATAGTAAAAGTTGTTCATAATGATGTGTACAATGACCCCTTAAAACGATGCCCATGAATTTAATTTCACCCTGTATACATTTTCGTCCTAATTCCTAATTGATCACCTGTGTAGGTTTTCTTACGTACTTAGCTTCAATTTTGGGTACTTACAAACTAAAAACAGTAGTTACCGTGTCTGAACATTTTGGGTTCATTGACCTCCCCAATAACCAATTAGGCTCGACCATGTTTCAAGATGTACGTAAACAATATTTATTAGCTCTTAAATTGGCCATTATTGGTAATCCCCGTTTACTAGCGAGCCTACCACAATTCGTAACTATGAACTCCCATTTTTCATTTCTCAATCCGAGTTAGGTAAACTTTGTTTTATTGTATGCTTAGAATTTTTTAGAAGAAATCACTTTGTATTTTAGTGGAGATTTTGAACAGGTGCTTGCTACAAAATTTTCAAAGTAAACTTACCTAATGATTAATTAAGGATTTTGTTTAACAAGTTATTTAATTGTTTTTTTTTTTAAGTGAAAATTGTTTTAGTTGCTTTGAAAGATTTTTGGTAGGGCAAAATCTTATGGGTTCGCGACACCAACATGCTAATTTTAGTAGTATCTGTAGCTATGAGTATGACGTGTTGCGCTTGACCAGCAAAGCATTTCATAGTTTCTAGTTTTTACTTCTGTTGCTAGTCCCCATGACTGCCTGGTTTTTATTTTTTTAGTTAGTTAATAAAGTGATAGTGGTTGTGAGTGGTGAGTGAATCTGCAAACGGATTACCAAAAGGTACGACCTTTTGATAGTCCGTTTGCAGATCACCCCCCAGAGTGTATACTCTTGCAATATTCAGTGACGTATGCAATTTGGGCTCACAACCAATTTAAAAATGCTTTTCTAATGTTTTAAAATTTCCCACCAAAAATATGAGTAAAAATTCTCCAACCCCCAGTATTTTATTGACTCTGCACATGCACCACAACACACGGTTTATGGTCAAGTGACACCAGACACGTGCACTATAACGTTGTACCATCAATATTAGATGACCCGTCTCTAGCGAAGGCACGTGCTCACTCAAATGGACTTCATTATTATTGTTTTTATATTTTTATTTGGGTGTCGCATCTCTGACACCGAGTTAACTAGACTTTTTGATGTCGAGGATAGTGTACTCTACAAAATGTTAAGAAATATTTTAAGAGGAACGTTTTAAAAAGAAATTTGGTTTTATTATAATACTAAACTCATCTTTATTCTCCTTCAAGTCATTTTGCACCTAGACTTAAAACTTTGAATACGAGGATAATACCTTTAGACTTAGAATGTGGTCAAGCAACTTTTCTATTTATTTTTTTATTTTTTATTAGCCTACGCTGTCCCCACTCCTGGGCAAAGGCCTCCGTCCTCTCCTTTCATCTTTCGTGTTTTTTTCTTCTTTCTTTCGTGATCTTTCGTTTCTTCTTTCTTTCGTGACTCGCGGTCTCTATCCAGCTCGTCCTACCATCTCCTATGAGAGAATAATAGGGGATGAAAGTTTGTGGGGAAGTTTTTTTCCGATGGAAAATCACATTACACACTGGAAAGTAATGGAATTTCCCATCGGAGTTTATTAAAACAGCACAAAAACAGTCTCTATAATAAACAAATAGATGAAACTAGGTCACAATAAATAAACATACCCAACATAGTACAAAAGCAGCATTAAAAAAAGCTTGTAAACAGACTACGTTACCTGCAATTGGAAACTCTAGACACAAAAATGTTCGCAGCGCCAACAAGTCTGACATTGTTTTTAGTTTTACAATAAATTTTCGATGACTACTACAATGCTTGTTGTGTCACGCACGTGTCATGTTTCGTTGTAAAACATGTGAATAACGTATAAAATTCAAAAGCGTGTCGGTTTTTATTACTAGTACAGTAAATGGGAATAAAATATTGTCAGTTAGTTTTTTGTAGAGCATTTTTGGGTTGAGATTAATTCGGATCGGGTCAACTACGTCGGGTTGAGTATAATCGTGAAGGTAGCTAGAGCCCGGAATTGTGCCTAATGATTGGTTAAAGGATCCGTCTCAATCAAATTAAACCTAATCCTATCGTCTTCGGGTTACTAAATACAATTACGTATGTAATTCGCAGATCGTCGATGAAGGATTTGTTATGATAATATTACAGCGTTATTACTATTTGGGCCCTTTCCTCCGGCCTCGTCGGTCTGTGATCGCAAGGGCTCGAGGTCCTGAGTTTGATTCTCAGTTCAGTCAAAATATTATCGGGTTTTTCGATCAGGAAATTCTCAGTAGCCTCCGGGAGTCTGGGTTGTGCCCGATTGATTGCGATAGACTCACCCACTTATATGGAACTTAAAAATAACTGGTGAAATGTGGTTGTACTACTGTGCTGCACTTACACCTCTGCCCTTCCCTTCGGGGAATACAGGCGTAATGTTATTGGAACGAAGTTCCTTATCGCGCGTTGCGAAAGGGGGCTAGACGGAAAAAATTAAGACCAAAAGTTGGAACGACACTTTTTGCTATAGTTGTTAGCCGTGCGGCGTGCGCGTGTTTCTCTGTCTGTCTGTCTCTCTCTCTCTCTTATAGAAAGCAAGCCAGTTATACTTTGTTCCATCCGGGTGTCCCTTGACACCTCTCAAGTTATTATATAAAGTAACTTCAGTGTATATATAACATTACGCCAATAACGAAGAACACAGAAAAATAAAAATGACAGAGACTGACATAATCCATATATACTAATAATAAAGCTGAAGTGTTTGTTTGTTTGAACGCGCTTATCTCTGGAGCTGCACGTCGGATTTGAAAATTCTTTATGCATCTGATAGCCCAATTCTTAAGGAAGGCTATACCTAGGCTATCTAACATTATGCTCAGACTCTTAGAAGCCGAACAACAAAAAAAATTAACTCTGAAAGAAAGTTAAGCGAAAACGAAGTAGTATTAGCGTGGCAGTAGAAATATACATGCTGTGTGTGTGCGTGTGTATTTTGGTAATATTCCGTTCATTATTGAACGTGTTTTTCCGCATAAAACACTCAACAACATAAAACATGAAAGGCTGCACCACACTACGCAGTGATGCGTCAGTTTTCGATGCAAAAGGCTGTGCCGGAAAACGGCGCCGCTAGAATTTCCCTATCCATATTTGATCGGATTTACTCGACAACACTTACCTCGTCCACAAACTCCCGCCAAGGTGCTTTATATATCGAAAAATTCTCTTTGGTAGCCATATTTGGTAGCTTCGAAGATTTGACGCTATGGTGGAAGTATTTGGTGAATATTGTACTCATTTTGTTGAGTGTTTCTTGGGTTCTTAAGGGTTTTATTGGGTTAAATGCTTCTGTTATAATGTTTTTTTACTAAATTTAATCTTGAGTTCTGAGTTACCTTGCTAGTAAGTAGGTTTAGCAGGAATAACTTTACAATGTTCATTCAATAATACAACGACAAAGAAGAAGGAAACAAAAATACAAGGTGCACTCGCAAAGGTTCTTTATCACAATAGACTTCTGATTTGTCTCTGGTGTTATAGAATATAAGGCTCTTAATCTAATTTAGAGGGTCGACCAGGAGAGGGTGCTCTGCTTGTTGACCGGTCAAAGGGGCAGTGTGCTGTGCCAAGGTTGCTGATGAGGCTGAGGGTGATGACCAGGTATGCGGCGCGGTTGCTGCATGCTGGTGGTCAGGATACCCGTTGAAGCCGTGGATGCTGGGTGGCTGGGTGACTCGCCGCTGAAGCTTGCGGGAGTGATGATGATGACATCACGCTGAAGTGTTTGCTCGAAGGCTGCGCTGACGTTCAAACTCGGGGTCACCAGTTTAGAGGCATGGTGTCAGAAGTGGGATTTGCGTGACGTCAGTATGACGCGTTGTTCGCATGTGGCGTTGTAGATACCGCTACACTGCTATCAGCAAATTATTATCAATCTAAAATCACTCGTCTTACCTGCCTAGTTCAAAATCAAGACCTATTGCAGCAATTTATTTTCCTGTTTTTATAACTGCTAACACTAAATCACCAGACTGTTTACTTCGACTACACCGACCAAATTCGACTATAACAACAGACTTATCAAAACTGCATTATTCATAGCGATTGCGAACTATTAAATCTGTTGGGTACAGCAATAAGCCACGGCACTAACTTACTTCAACTTGATTCCTAGCTACTAGATCCGAAGTCGCTAGTTTATACTCGGTTACGAAGTTTCATTCAAACATCACTTTACCTAATATTCTAGCTAACGTTGTATGTCTTTGAATTCATTGTCTTATGTCTGGCTAAAAATAATTGGCTGCAATAGCAAAAGATTCTTTAAGACCAAATATTTAAATCGATAGATTTGCCCTCACTGTAGATAAATAAGTTGCGCAAAAAGTGTCAAAACTGAGATTCAGTTTACACATCCTGTCTCCATGCCAGTCAAGTCAAGTTACTGCAATATTGTGTGTATAAAAGAAAAAAGATAGAAAAACGTTTATCTGCGGTAAAACATGACGTAAAGAAAAACCACGAACACAAAAAAGAACAAGCTGGGTAGAAATATCCGCCACGCAAAACGGCCAGCGCTCAGCATAACGCTGTGACTTCAAGCGAGATATAACCATAGCGGTGGTTTTCAGCGACAGCCGGCCGGTATGATAGAAGTCAAATACATACAAAACAGAAACACGACCATCTTTTGTCTATCGCGAATCTAACGATTTAAATCTTTGTATAAGACCATTCCTTTCAGTTTCTCATTCTAAACATGGCTATTGCTGTGTCACCAGCTTCATACGATTACTTTTTCTTTCAACACTGATTGCTTAACTCTTTCAAATCAAAATAAAACTAAGGGATCGTATGAAAAGTACGACCAGCCCTTCTGTAACCTGATAACAGCTTAATACAATTACCTACTAAGTAGTTAGCTGTGCGTGTCCATAATGGCTACATTTGCTTACAGAATGTGGTTGTCGACCATGAGAATAGGTTTCATGTTCCATTTTAGGCAGTTACTGGTTACAATAATCTGGATGCGTGGCATTATTGTCATTTTGGTTAAGCGTTTATTTGCAGAGGTAACCAGAAAAATAAACAGGACACTTACTTCACTCAGCACACAGGGTTTTATTCATAAACGTTGCTTAAAGTTGAGATACTTTTAACCGTCAAAAAATTTATAGTTAGGCAGACGTTAGTCATTACTCAACTTTGCAGTCAAAAAAGTCGTTGAGACAAAAAATAAACAAATTTTTGAAGCGAAATTATTAAATCATTCACTGTCCTTTTTAACACATAAAAACGCTTCCCCCAATTAACCCACCTGTTTAATTTCATGAAAACATTTCACAAAAATTCCTCGAGAGTAATTTCTTTCGACGCGATTTGTACTAATTTAGCTTGTTTTTTCTTCTAATTATCTCCTGAATATTCACCAAACGAAATCACTTGACCCCAAAATTGTTAGAGATATTGTTTGTTTACTCTCCAGAGGGTAGGCAAACAATGAATACTTTTTTGTAAGCAAACGGCAATGGGAACAGGTAATGAATATGCTGAAACAAAGAGCCGAATGCGGGGGCTCATTAGGCATTCAGTCGTTGTGTCTGCCTTAAAAATCATTTACAAAAGTCTTGATGAATTTTAGCCTTGTTTATTTCAAACAAAATTATTTAACATACTTTTTCTTTTTTGTTACTTCCGCACGTGTAATGTTTCCTTTTTGTTACTTCCGCGCTTGTATTTTTTCTTTTTTGTAACACGCTTGTCCGATACGTCACGCCACGTTTATTAAAGTTTTGTCGTGTAACGTTACGGAACATAACAATGAATTTCATAACGAATTCCCAACTTGGATTTGATGACAGCTAGCTGTCTGGGAAATTAGGTAAATAATTGTTATGAGTTGTGGAAGAACGTAAAGGTGCTATATTATGTTACTTAGATATATTTTGTGGGTAATTAAATAGTTTAAACTTAATACAAAACTATCTTGCGGGATGTTAATATAATGTGATCGTAACTTGCTATTTTACATAATTTATCAAAAGTGTCAACATTAGGTTCATTCCTATTTCCATAATTTTCCTACGTTTAATAAAAAATTTATATAGATAGTTCTAACCTACACAAAATTTCTAAATAACGTAACGTATAAACAATAAATACAGTAACAGCAAAGTTATTTCCTCGCCAAAGTTTAAGTGACCCTGGATTTGAGGACCAAAAACGATTAAGTGACAAAATTTAATTTGGTCGAGTTACCTTTTACCGAAACACTGAATTATGGACTTACTAAAAGATATTGAAGGCTTTCAGTGGAGTTTGTGGTATAATTACCTTAAAATATGTAAATCGATGTAAACAGTTTACCTCGTTTACCTTAAGTAAAACATAATAATGCCGCTCCATTGATGTTGAGGTGGTGAAACTGAGAGAACAAGGGTATTCTTATAAGCTTTAACGTCTTGTGGTTCAACAATGTCAGTTTCATACGTTTTATTGAGTTTTCTTTAGATTCATGTTGTGTAGTATCTATCTATGTGTAGGATATATCATCATCTGCCTAGCCTTTTCCCAACTATGTTAGGGTCGGCTTCCAGTCTAACCGGATGCAGCTGAATACCAGTATTTTACATGGATTGACTGCTTATCTGACTTCCACAGCCCAGTTACTGGGCGATACGATATCTCTTGGTAAGACTGGTTGTCTGACTTTCGGGCTTCTGACTACCGGTAACAACTGTCAAAGATCCACGAATTACAGCCGGGACCAATGGCCTAACGAGGACCGGGGACAACGCTTACTTTCCGATGCACGGAGGCGTCTCGGTAGGTATGTAAAGATGGTCACGCATCCACAGATCAACCGCGGCAAGCGTAGCTTAATTTGATCGATCGACCTGTGCGGCTGTTATTTTTAGCCAAGGGCCCCCCTGTGTAGGATATGTATCATTGAATGAAAGTTCCATTGAGCCTTGCTTATGTTAAAATAAGCCATCATTTGACCAAGTTAGGTAAATTCCTAATTTGATCATGTAATGCCTGAAAAAGAAAGAAAAAAATAACTTGACCCAGACTAAAGTACACAATTAACTTTGCAGGGCACTAAACGTCCCCAGACGTAATAGCAATAAAATTTATATTGTGTCTCGTTCAGTGTCCTTCAACCGATTTAGAACACCCACCAGACCCGCATTGGGCCGGTGTGGTGGATTATGTCCCACTCCCTTTCACAGAGAGGAGGCCTGTGTCCCAGCAGTGGGAACATTATAGATTGATTATGTTATTATGTTATGCTGCATTCTTGGACCACTAACTAACCCTTTTTTTTTTTTGAGGATGGGAAATCATCAACATCATGACTCCTCCCGCTCTGGGTGGAGCAGAAGGGAGTGTCAGACTCTTACTGACTAAAACCCACCCGTGTTCCTTCCTTAGCCCTTTATGTTCCAGGGCAGCGGTAAACTCTTTCGGATGTTCCCGCTACCCTGGCAGGCTTGGCCCTATGGGGTCCCGTCGCTTTTGCTGACATCTCTTTGAGGCGCGCGTGGAACACGTACACGCCGTCCGGCACGGGCCTAGTCCTGATCGGACGGAGAGCTACCCATTACTCTCCGCCCGCAGGCCCGCGCCTACGGTGGCCGGGAGTCGTCACGCGGCTCCCGACGCCCTTAGCTAAGCATAGTTCAAAATTATTATTATTTTGCTCTTATCCCAATGGATTTGGGATCTACGCAGTATGGCAATTATGTCTAAATTCCTATAGTTGTTTTCTGTCCCATGGGACTCCAATCAAAAATATGCCTTCAACCAGGGTATTCACACACAAAGTGCAGTATAACCTCCAGGAAATACTAAATTGCATCGTTGAACCCCCAGGGGTTCAAGTTTGACTGCCGCACTGCGTTTAGTGATTGCAAAATTTAACTTTCAATTGAAAACTGAGCTTTTCCGCTTGTGTATACTAATATAATTTAAAGCTGCGGTAAAACTTTGTATGGGGGTGGAATACTGAAAATATAACACACTATATAGGTATTGCATGGAGACTTAGTCATTCGTGTACATATATTTTCTCGGCTCTTCAGTCATGACAATGTTTTGTGAAAAAACGTTTCTTATAAAATAAAAAAAAAAGTTGTTTATTGATACCAAAAAAAAACATACACAATATTATTAATTTCTAAATAAAAGGTACATTAATCTCAGGAGTTGGTGATACTGGTTCCCAAACTAAGCTGTCGCTTGTATTTTGGGACTCGGCGTTCAGCCGTGGATAATGGTACAATTTGGTGTCTATATCTATAGGTACATTTTTATGAATGTGAATATGAATATATATATATATATATTTTTAATTTATTTTAATTTATATAAATATTTGTGTCGGGGATTTTTTAAATTCGGTTCGTTGTCATTTCGCAAGTTAAACGAACTTTTTTTAAATACTCGTTTAAGGCATCTTATACTCGAAGGGGAACATTATAGGCTGATTAGGTATACTTACTCGAAAGAACTCAAGTCTATTGTGGAATTTAAAAAAAACAATTTTTATAATATTTATATGGAAAACTCTTTAAATATCCCCGAATGAATCATCATTATTACCAAGCTTACGCATAAAAATGTACGATAAAAATACATCAAAATAATGTAAGAGTGCTTATTGAATAAAATATTTTCGGTCTCATTACGCACGCCACATGTTGCCGATATCCATATTTTAAGGTAATCACTGGCGACTCGTATCGTAGGATACACACATAATATGTACCAATAACCCGTCCCTCCTCGTGTATGGTGCTTTTCAATCTTCAATCCCGTCAAGGAACCGATACTGTAAATATTGTACTGGTACTAGTACCTACTGTTCTTGTGAAAAAGAAAAGGAAGAAAGATAATACGTTTATTTGAGGTAAACAAGACGCAGAGCATAGCCATCATCTGCCTAGCCTTTTCCCAACTATGTTGGGGTCGGCTTCCAGTCTAACCGGATGCAGCTGAATACCAGTATTTTACATAGAGCGACTGCCTATCTGACCTCCACAATCCAGAGACGACGCAGAGACACACAAACACAAAAAAAAAACAAATTGGGGAAAACATATGTCACATACACGCATATCGGACATCGGTCAGCATAATGCTACGACCCTACGCGAGACAGAACCCTGGGGCCCTACTCCGAAGTGCAAAGTGCGAATGTTCGGATCAGACCGACACGTGGCCGAACCGAATATTATTGAAAAATATGAAAAAAATTCGGATCAGCTCAGTTGGGTCGGGACCATAGTCAATATTCGAAAGAGTGTAGGAGTGTAGGATCGGAACCGACCGAACCAAATAGTAACTTCGTAGCAGGAAACGGCCGAACATTCGGCCGATACTACTTCGGAGTAGACCCTCTGGTTTTCAGCGACAGCCGGCGTTGACGTGATGACGTTAACCGGTGCAGCATACGATGTGATAAAAATGACTTAAAATAAGAAATAAATGTTGTTGTTGTTGTAAATGTTGTTCTAAATGTTCATGTGATGAAGTTGTTGTTTATGTGTTACCACCTATGTTGCTTTTCTTCTTCTCCTTCAAAGGGCCGGTATTTTGATTCGTAGTTAAACTCAACTAATTGTTAAAAATAGTAACTAATGGTTAAATTTTTACAAAATGTGTTTTTGACCAATTTTTAGTTTATCTAATGATATAATATCATTGCTAATGGTTAAATAACTAACTATTAGTTAAAAGAATAACAATTAGATAGGTAAACTAAAAAAAAACATATTTTGCACAAATTTAACCATTAGTTACTATTTTTAGCCCCCGACGCAAAAACGACGGGGTGTTATAAGTTTGACGTGTCAGGGTGTGTGTGTGTGTATGTCTGTCTGTCTGTCTGTCATCGTAGCTCCCGAACGGATGAACCGATTCGCAAATTCACCTTTCAAACAAAAAAAAAAACAAAATCAATTGTTTTTTTTTTTGTTTGAAAGGTGAATTTGTCGCGAGTGTTCTTAGCTATGTTTGATGAAAATCGGTCCAAGATGGCCGCCGCCATAAAATTTAATGGCGAATTACATTTTTTTTTTCACAACTCCCTCAATATGGGTATCAAATGAAAGGGCTTGACTAGTAGAATACTGTACTTACACTATGATAAATTTTAAATCGAAGATGGCCACCACCACAAAATGGCGAATTACAAAAAACCTGACTAAACGCCCAATTACCTGAAACTTAAAACGCAAGAAAATAAAAGAAATGAAATAATAAGGAATCCTTACAAAAAGCATGAAATAAAAAATTAAATTTAAAATTTAAAAAACCCCCGACACAAAATAATAATAAAAAAGTATGAATGTAAAAAGCCTAAAACAATTTAAAAAATACTATTGAAAAAGTAGCCACAAATAGAACAAAAAAGGTATAAACGTGAAACCCTATAAAAAGAAAAAATAGGTAACCTTGAAATTATGACCCTACCCGCCGTAGTAAGTACCCGCAAACTTCAGCGGCGAGTCACCCAGCCAGCCAGCATTCACGGGTTCAACGGGTATTCTGACCACCAGCATGCAGCGTCCGCTTATACCTGGTCATCACCCTCAGCCTCATCAGCAACCTTGGCACAGCACACTTCGGCCACTTCGGCCGGTCAACAAACAGAGCACCCTCTCCTGGTCGACGCAGCAGCTAGCCTCAACCCGGCGCTGTACGACTTCCGACGCACTGGAGTATAACGCAGCGCCACCCCGACTCACTGGGGACATCTTCGCAGACAGTTCCGACTCACCGTGAACTATGTGGCAACCGGTTCCGACTCACTGGAACCTCAGCTGGCCTGGCAAGCATCGCAAGATACAAGACTCAACCCACTATCGACCTCCGGTCTCCGGAGGGGAGTGATGTAGCGGTATCTACAACCCCACATGCGAACAACGCGTCACACTGACGTCACGCAAATCCTGCATCTCGCAAGCAGAGTTTACCGCGCAATTAGCATAGATAGGTACAATTTCCCAACATCAATCGTTGGGCAATTTCCCGCCAGACACAACACCCGTCTGGTCGGAGGATCCTCCCTTTTCTATGGAGGATGAGTGAACTTTACACCCTGTTCCTCATACCTCTAAAAATTGTTTTAGACATTCATATTTTTACTATTAATTTGTGTCGGGGGTTTTTTAAATTTTTAATTTAATTTTTTTAACAATTGGTTGAGTTAACTACGGATCAAAAATCGGCCCTTAGCGTATCGATGGCAAACAGTTTAAATATTTTTGGCTCAAAATTCAGCTGCGAGAACACCACTCACTGACATAGTCATAAGATCATCAAGTGCACAGGTGACAGGGCACAATATAAGTTGTTATTCTTAATGTTTTGTTGTTGTTCTTGTCGTGGTGTAGGTACCTATTAAAACAGATAGATAGCCTGACCGGTTTTAATACAAAATTGAATTGCTTTCATTCTAGATAAATTCTAAAGATTTGAACAATTATCCTTACAACGACGACCGATCAATTTCGGCTCCATTACATCCAGCAATTATCTTAAAATTAATGAAGTTGTTTCCACGTAATTATTACGACCTAGATTCGATATTCCAAATTATGAACGTTCCCGAATTTATTTTCGCAAAACAGCTATAAAATTAAGCGTGTTGTGCCTTATTTCAAAAGGAACAAACTGTAATATTTTCTGCTCCGTAATTTGCTTGTATTGTTAATGCGAATACGATAGCTTGTAAATTAGCATGCTGCTCAAAATTCTGTTTGCGCAAATTCACTTCTTAGAGTTAGCCAACTTTACTGAATGGGTGCCTTCGCGACGTAAGAAGTACAAATTCAACTTCTGAATGCAATCAACTGAAAAATGTTACGGTACTTAGCTATACAAGATTTCTACGTCTAAAAATTTCCTCAGAAAAAAGTTAAATAATAAATTGTTAAACATAATAGCGTCTCCTTTATAATTCCGAAAGATTCGTCGGGAAGTAATTCGGCATTGTCTATTCGATTATACCTTTTTCAAAGTGTGAAATTAATTCAAATATAATTACCATTCAAACAAGGATTATTGTTCTGGGGGACGCGTTTAGAATTTCTTAAAAATAAAACTCAAATACAATTGGGCGCGTTCATTAAGTTACTGAACTTTTCAATGTCCTTTGTTTTGTAATACCTATTATTAGACCGGCCGGTGTAAGTGGAACATTGGGTCTATCATTTTCCTCTTATATTCTTTGTGAAGCTGAACGACTAGTAACTCAACTGATTGATACAAGTAAGTAGTAGATTGTCATCAATGGTATCAAATGCCAATGCAGTGCCGACCTTCAAGGCAAAGTTAAAAGTTTTGTGTGCCTGTAACTTTGCCAGGACCATATACTTGTTCAAGTTCCAAAAGCTAAGCAGAAACAGTTATGGTGGTAGCAGTTTTCAGAAGAACCTTTTCTCAAAGAGCTTTCCTATCTATATGGTATACTAATAATAAAGCTGAAAGGTTGTTTTGTGTGTTTGTTTGAACACGCTAATCTCTGGAACTTCCATTCGTCGTTGGATTTGAAAAATTCTTATTGTATTTGATAGCCCAATTATTGAGAAAGGTTATAGTTTATTTAACTTCATGCTACAACCCTTAAAGCCGAGCAAAAATAAAAGAAAGAAACTCAGAAAGAATGCTATGCGAAACGAAGTATTAGTGTGGGGGTGGATTTTTCATGCCGTTGCGGACTGAAGCTAATAAAATGAGGCTCTCTAGAAGAATATTTTCACAAGAGGCTCTAAATACTGTCAAAAGTTATAAATAAAAATAGACCTCACAGCGCGAGTATGAAAAATATTTACGCTCCAAACCTACGTAGATCATATATAGACGTACTTTGATCGTAAAAACGGAGGGTTAGTAAGAGAGGTCGTGTGTATGCGCGGCCATATGCAAATGTAACGATAACACGCCTTAAGGGTCAATAAACTGTTACCTCCTCACTTTTACGACATGATAAGTGTATTGCTTGTCTTATATCTTTGCCCTCCATTAGTTTTTGGGTCACGTTGCTTCTTACTGACGTTGTGTATTGTTTTTGTTACAGATTGGACAGCGGGATTTACTGTTGAGGTAAGGACTTTTTAGCTCGAGGCTTTTTGGAGGGTGTGGATTAAATCAAAATATTGTGTGTTTTTAAAGGAATTTTTGCGTTATTTTACTTGTGGACCAGACTTACGAGTTATATGAGTCAATTTCAACAACTCGATTTTTTACCTAATTTCCATGGACATTTTCATTTTCAGGTTTTGTAAAAAACTTTATTAATAAAGCGCAACATATCCACATTTTAAATACATTTTCTAAAAGGGGATTATATAATTATATTATATAGAGAGTTATTTGGGCCACCGAAATTGGCGAGCCACAGAAATTTTATTATTGCCACCGAAATTGTTCGTGTCCACTGAAATAGTGAATTACTAAACTTAAATCAGTCTTACAAAGTTAGCAATCAAGGAACTGATTTACCCCTATGATCCCCATCATAGGACTAAAAAATTGTTCTGTATTAATGGATTATATCAATAAAACACTGTAATCACATAGACTCGTGTAATGGCTGACAACCAATTGCTTGACAACCCACATATAGGATTATTAACAGATATACTACAAAGATATAATCAGTTTAAAATTTACTTATAATTTCTATACATGCAGTTAATCAGTTAGCATTAATTTTGATACCTTGTACGTATCAAAATGACAAATTAACAATTAATTTAATAATAATAAGAGTAGCTCAATAAAAGCTATCGCTCTGAAGATAAACTATAAAATATAATGATGTTAGACATCAATCAACATTAAGATAAGAAATATTCTTTAAACAAAGAATCACTAACATGGTGAAAATCTTCAGAAAATATTTTCATCATCACTATCAAAAATATTAAAATTATTTCTGGTAACTAATTCTTTGGAATATTCAATGTGAGCATCATTATCAGTCTCAATGGTTTTTTCAAATTTTGACATTATATCTGTATTAATATTTTGGAAAAATGAGGCTCTCAGCTTTGACAGGGTCGCTTTTAATTTTTTCTCTTCTTTTTTGCTCTGCAATCCTCTTCTTTTTTTAACCTTTCTTGGCTATCTTTTTTCTTTTTTGGATTACTAAAATAAAAAAGATATATAAAATACTGTTGAGTCAATTTAAACTCTCATATTTGATTATGAAAGCATGAGCAAAATCATGGGATTTATCAGACTGTAATGGATTGGATAATGCTATCTCTGTGTAATCTATAACTAGGTATGTTAAATGAGTTCTGTAAAAGTAATTTCGGCATAAAAAATATTGTTTCTTTTCAAAAACCTTCATTAACATTAATACAATAATTGATAGGTACAACTTCTGTGGAGTCGTGTAATTTCCGTGGACACCCAGATGCCACGGAAACCACAGAAATTGGCCCACAGAAATTGGAAACGTGGCTATTTTTTTTAAATTACAAGAAACTATCAAGGCTATGACTATGTTTTCTATAATCTTAAATGTGTACCAAAGGCTACGTTTCATGCGTAAAAGTGATACCTTTATTTCTTGAAAAAAACCTTTTAATACCTGAACACCGAAATTGCAAAATTTCGTTCCGAGTAAACTGAAATCATGTATTTTCATTTTTGGCGGGAAGATGTGGCGATATGATGCACTATCGTTCTCACTGCGCGTAAGTGCATGACTGTCTCTTGCCGGGCAGGTATTTATTGTTCGTTTAAACTTATTGGTGGAAGCTCAGGACGGCGAAACAAAATGACCATGGAAATTAGTCATTTCGCTCGGACAAAACTACCGTTGGCATGTATTCATTAACTATGAGTTTAAATATTCAAAAATAATTAGCTTCTTGTAGGTCAATTATTACTTAACGCAATCAAAATACTTTTTCCTATATATGTTGGAAATTATCTTCCTGAGAGGTAAATGCTGTGTATGAAAGTGATTATGGACAAGACACAGAAATTGATAATTCGACATTTACAGATTTTTTTCTTAAAAAGTAATAGTCTTATAAATATAATTTAAGTGGCTTCATTTAGATTCACGTCTCTTTAATTCTGAGAAAAAAAATCGTTGCATTATCTGTAAAGGAGCACTACGTTTTCAGCCTAGACGCGTAAATTTTTCGCCTGAGAAATTCACTCATATATAGGTCGTGGGTTCGAACCCCGATAGGCACTTTACTTTGTGTAAATGATTTCATCAACACTGCTCTCAAAAAGGTGAAGGAAAACATCGTGAGGAACCCGGCAAGTCGAAAAACGAAAAATTCGAATAAATATGACGTCTACCAACCTGCACTGGGCTCGCGTTGTGGATTATGGCCCACTCCCTCTCATAGAAAAAGGAGGCCTGTGTCCCAGCAGTGGGAACATTATAGACTGATTATGTATGTTTACTTGCGGACGTTTTAGACGACGGTGACCATCTTTACATACCGCGAGACCCCTCCGTGCCTCGGAAAGCACGTTAAGCCGTTGGTCCCGGCTGTCATTCGTGGATCTTTGACAGTCGTTACCGGTAGTAAGAAGCCCGAAACTCTGACAACCAGTCTTACCAAGGGGTATCGTCTATTACCCAGTAACTGGGTTGTGGAGGTCAGATAGGCAGTCGCTCCATGTAAAATACTGGTATTCAGCTGCATCCGGTTAGACTGGAAGCCGACCCCAACATAGTTGGGAAAAGGCTAGGCAGATGATGATGACTTGCGGACTTATAATTTCAAAAACAAATTTGGTGCCAGAAATCTACATTTTCATTGTAAAAATAAAATAATATACACAGGATGAAATTGAAAACTTGCAACTAGAACTCGAACAGGTGCGATAACTGTTCAAAAAACATTATAAATAAATTGTCATTCAAAACCTAAATTCTTGAAAAAAATCGTGTATTTATCGTCTATAGTGCAAACCAAGTTTTTACAACCAATTACCTTCAAATAGATACGAATTATCGTAACAATAATTTTTTAATTTCAAAATTTTCAGGATCGTTATGAAAATTAAAGTATCAATTAAATATAGCGCGCGCCCGATAAGCAATTTATTCATAAGTTGGCAATGCTTTGAACTAGCGGTATTTACCTAAGTTTGACCATCCATACGAAAGAAAGAGCGCGTGACGACGTTGACAAATAATAAATCTAAATACATAAATTGTAAAATTATTAATCAAGTCACCAGAGCAAAATTATTTCAAGAGACCTGCTACAATTTTACTATTATACATATAAAGAAAATCTTTTCATTTTCAATACTGAACAACAAAATTCAGATGTTGCTATTGTGTAATCGAAACAAAAGAACGCGATGGCGTTAGGTTACAAATGAATACGAAAATGAATATCATAATAACGAATATAATATGTAGGTAGTGTTTAATCTGTCTATTCATGACATCTATGAAATTGTATTAAACAACAAGTAACTGTGCTGTATTACACAATTACTTGTTGTATATTAAAAGTAAGGAGTAAAGCTTGTGAAAAGTTCCAAAAATAACTTCTTGCTTTCGAATCGGATTTTTTTAATTAACACATTTTTAGCATTTATAAAGTACGCACTCAAACTTAAGTGGAAACGGGCAGGCCATGTTGCAAGTCTGCATGACAATAGATGGGCCAAAAAGATGACTTCTTCGACAGGACCGGTTGGCAAACGCAAACAAGGAAGACCACACACTCGCTGAGAGGACAAGATCATGCGTCCATCCAGCAAGATTCAGCTAGAGAAAGCTGGCATTCTCTGGAGGAGGCCTTCACCTCAGGGGTTCTCAAATAAAGAACAATTAAAATTCTTAAAATTGTTGATAAACGCCGTAAAATAATAAGAGAAAATAAGGCTTTTTATTTTATTTATTTGAGAGTAGACCTTGTTGAATATATAAACAATTCTAAGCAGCGAGCAATTTTATAAATAAATGTTTTATTTAAATTCACAGACAGGGTTAGGGACAGGTGTACGTGTAGTACTCACTTCACCGCCATCGAACATTCAAAATACTTTTACAAAAGCTGAACCAACTGAATTCAAAAAGTGATTGCCAAATATTTTTGCCTTCTATTGTTTAGTTCTGTAACAGCCTGTATAAGTGTATACAAACAAACAAGTAGGTATACAGTTGCACCGCACAGCTGCTAACAGCTATTCAATACGCTTGGGTCGAGATGTGAACGAGCCGAGTGCGACAATTAGGTGGCAATGCCGTATTAGGTGGCAATTCCGTATTAGGTTGCAATACCGTATTAGGGCCTTGTTCCCGGAATTGACGTAAGGATTAGTTCATCAACAATATTGATTGTCCCTGTGTTGCATACATTGGATAGGCCGACTATAGTTGTGTTCAATTAATTACGCTAGGTCATTTAATTACCATTATGTAGCACTGTTTTGGTGCTAATTAGATGTCTGCTAAATACCTAAGAGTACTGAGTAGTTTCGTGTGACGATATCGCCCGTTAAAGTTCGCCGTTCGGCGATATCTTCATCATTTTTTATATAATTGACAAAAGAAAAAATATGGGTCCAATATTTTTTGATAATCTAACTGACGGACTAATTAGTTTTTTTTAGGAAACTAGCCTATTACAGGCACTTTTGAATTGCCAAAAAAGTACGAAATCGGCACCCTAATTGCGTAGGTACCTAACACACTATCACAATTTGAATCATTTTGAATTTTGATATTGTAAATACATTGCTTCATATTTTCCAAAAATTTGTGTGTTCAACAACGTAAATAACGCAATGAATGTGGTTGAACTGTCGATATGAAAGCCATTGCTAAAGACTGTAACGCGTTCTGTTCGTGCAGAATAAAATATTTTTCTTTCTTTCTTTGTTAGTGTGTTACGCAATTATTCCGCGGGTAATGGTCATGGATATTGATGATAGTCGTTTTTGAGGAGTTGGTGTATTTCGGAAGTAAAAATTTCCATGGAAAAAATGGAGTAGGTATACCTCAGTTGTGAAAACAGAAAACTTTAAACTATAAATTCTGTCTTAAAAACACTTTTCAACGGTAAGAGGCAATGCCAAGGAAGAACGGAAACATTAATATAAATGACAACTTTACCCACAAATGTTGACAATTAACGTGTAAGTCATAGTGCAGTGTTGCCAGTTTTTGCCACTTCCACCATTAGTCTCCATTTGTCTGTGAAAACACATTATGCCACATAATGGAATAGTGCGCGACGGATTTTACGATACTTTTTATTATGTGCCAGTGTCTGAACTAGGCTTTTTGTGGACTGTTTTTGGAACATGAAATCATCTACTGGAATATAATTGAATTACTTATGCCTGATGCTGTTAGTTCCTATTCAACTTCTTTTTTTTTCTCCTTCATTAATAACTACCTTCCTTTCATTAATAACTAGCAGCACACCGCGGTTTTACCCGCATAAGTTTCGATCCCGTGGGAAAATCGGGATAAAAAGTAAAGGATATCCTATGTGTTAAACCTAGTTATAAACTAACTGTGTGACAAATTTCATCGAAATCCGTGTAGTAGTTTTTGTGTTAAAGAGTAATAAACGTCCATCCATCCATCCATACAAACTTTCGCGTTTATAATATTAGTAGAAATATATTATAGTAACATAGCTAAAGTTCTTAATAGTTGATTATAATCTACCCAAATACCGCTGTTTTCTGTAACCTCTTGTCGATCAAACGCAGGATCGCGAGCACCCCTACGGCGCGGGCGTATTACTACTCAGCTCGCATTCGACCAAACTTTTATACATAGAATGACTATAAATACTAAGAATAAATTTAGAATTTTTGACAGTTTTTTCATACTAGAACTGTCAGATACCAATTTTTGAAAAAGTTTGGTCGAATGCGAGCAGAGTAGTAAGACGTTACTACTCAGCTCGCATTCGACCAAACTTTTATACCTAGAATGAGTATTATACTAAGAATAAATTTAGAATTCTTGACAGTTTTTTCATACTAGAACTGTCGATACCAATTTTATTTCACGGATAAAAGTTATCTGACTTTAGTAAAATCAACCCTTAGACTGAATAAGATTTTTCGGGATATCAAGTTCTTTGCTATTTCCGCTAGAAAATTTAGAAGTATTGCGCTTAAAATTATAGCAGAATTAGGTACTTACATAACAATCCTAAAATCATAATTTATATGTTAAATATATATATTCTTTCTTTTTTTATTATTTTTACCTGTATAGTATATGTTTCAGTTTAGTTTTATTTTTTATATTTAACCCTCTGTATTAAATGTAGGTAATTCACATCGCACGCCGTTCGTGTTTGTTTAACTTTTTTAGGGCAAAAATGTTTAAGTTTTTTTACCCAAAGGGTAAAAACGGGACCCTATTACTACGACCTCGCTGTCTGTCCGTCCGTCTATCTGTCATCAGGCTGTATCTCAATAACCGCGACAGCTGGACAGTTGAAATTTTCACAAATTATGTATTTCTGTTGCCGCTATAACAACAAATACTAAAAACTGGTAAATATTTAAGGGGGGCTCCCATACAACAAACGCGATAATTTTGCCCTTTTTTGCTCGATATCAATATTGGCAACAGGTAATCACTTGAAATATTCACAAAATATTCAGTTGTATTTTTACTTTAATAATAAATAATAAAATAAATATTTAAGGGAGGCTCCTATACAACAGACGTGATTGAACCCTTCGAGTGCGAGCCCGACTCGCACTTGGCCGGTTTTTATATTATGTGGAAAATGTTGTTGGTTATACATTTATACACCCATTTTAGTTTTAAGACCATAACATTGTAATATATGTACCTAACCGTTTATTTTCCCAAATAAAATAATATACTAACAAATAATATACTTTAACTTATTATTTTACGAGATACCTAAGTAGATTGTGTTAGATCTATGAATAGTGTCAATAATAACAGCCGCACAGGTCGATCGGTCAGGTTAAGCTATGCTTGCCGCGGTTGGTCTGTGGATGGGTGACCATCTTTACATACCGAGACCCCTTCTTGCCTCGGAAAGCACGTTAAACCGTTGGTCCCGGCTGTCATTCGTGGATCTTTGACAGTCGTTACGGCTAGTCAGAAGGCCGAAAGTCTGACAACCAGTCTTACCAAGGGGTATCGTATTACCCAGTAACTGGGTTGTGGAGGTCTGATAGGCAGTCGCTCCATGTAAAATACTGATATTCAGCTGCATCCGGTTAGACTGGAAGCCGACCCCAAACTAAGTTGGGAAAAGGCAGGCAGAAGAAGAACTTGTATGTTTGTCCCACTGCTAGGAAAAAGCCTTCAGACACATAACATATCATAAGATCACGCCATAATTCCCAGAAGGGTTAGGCACTGGTGTACCTCAAGTACAGACAAAAAGAGGGAGGAAAAGTTCTTCCTCACCTCTTCATGTACGCCTCATGAAGTCATGATACCAATCTGAATTACAAATTCAAAAACCTATAAACATTTTAAAAACTTTACAAACTCCTGTTACATTTTCAGCAAACTCACGACCCCTTAAAAATTACTTAGCCAATTCGATTGGCTGCTCAAGAGGTAGATAATAAGTCTTAAAACTTTAAGATCAGTAGTCGCGGAAGCAATGAGTCGTAACATCCATGTTTATACATCTGCACTGCCAGCTACTAGCGAGTAACGAACGGAATCAAAGGAAACTCGTAGAGAAACTTACTGCTTTTTTACAAACTTCTTTTTTTTCTTATATGACCTTTTAACGCAGTCAGAATAACATTTCCTTAAACGGTTCTGTTTGTAGTTATAGTAAAAGCTCACTTATGTACAATTAAAAACTGATTTCGGATTTTTGTACTTAGATAACTGAACAATTTATTGAATAGGTACAATACTTTTTCTCTTAAACATCATCATTATTATATTATTGTATATTATTTTTTCTTTGTTCTTGTTTCATGTTTATTATTATATGTATATATTTATTTAGACGAGTAAAATAAGTGAAATTAAACTTTCCCGACCTAGGATTTAGCTTAAAGGTCACTTTCACCAACTATACCACGATTCTCTTCGAATTTAATTAAATTCAAAGATCGATCTTAGCGATAAGACCGCCCATTGTGTCACCCTTTATAAAATTGTATATATTTATGTTCTGTAATTTGTATGGTATACAATAAAGAGTATTCTATTCTATTCTAATATTTTTTCTCTTTATACTAAATATAAATTTTTATTCCAATTATGGTTAGCCATTATTATCATTCTCCTGGGGTATCCCAATTTATTTGGGGTCAGCGCAACATGTCTTTTTCTTCCGTACTTCTTTATTATTTCGTAATAGTTAGTACAGACAAATATTACAGTTGCTTATGTACCTGCAAAAATGCAACTAAGGTTATGAATAAAACTGAGATTTTATGAAGCATTTGCTGTTTACTTTCAATTAAAACCAAAATTAAATACATTGTATACAATTCTAAACTAATATATAATAGTAATAATAATAGTAGCCCAGTGGTAACGCCCCCGACTTACGAATCAGGCAGGGTTTGAACCCAGCCAGGCAGGCGCTTTACTTTATGTAAATTATTTCATCATCATTTCTCTCAAAACTTTGAAGGAAAACATCGTGAGGAAACTGGCACGTCCTAGAACCAAAAGGGGTTAAATATAATGACCTGTTCTTGCACTTCAAATTGTATTCGACCACCAAATGTAATAATGCGCTATTTCTGCCTAAATAAACCACTATGATTGCCATAAAATGTAGGTTTGTTATGTCGCTACTTGCGGAACCCTAAATTCTTAAGACAATGACTAACCGCGTTGCGCTCTACACCGTGAGATTCGCCTTCTCAGCAATCCGATCCGATTCGCCTTCTCAGCAGTATTACAGGTACTTTACAGGCTGATTATGATTTCGAAACAAACACATAGGTAATAGTTATTACAATTGAATACATCACAACGCATTGTTCACCTACATTATACCTATTGGCATGAAGGCATTAGCCGTGACGTAGCCGCCGTGCGATAGAGCTATTGTAGCTTGATAGAGCCGCACGCACGCCTGGATGTCAATAGACGTTCAATGTTTAATTGCCTCTCGCAGCCTACGTCTTCACTACGGTTCAAAACGTTTATCAACAATTAATCTTAATCGTGGGCCCGTTTGTAGTTGATCGTGTGTTATGTAGGTTAATTTGTTATATTCAGTGATTGAATCCTTATTAAAGGTTATACACACACACGTAAACTCACCCCTTCTTCTCATGGGGGTGTAGGCAGAAATTAGAGAACGCCATCTGCTCCGATCCTTACATAAATACTCCTTTCTAACGGTCCTTTATTCCCTATTTGATTAAAGCTTTACAATTTTTATTGTGTATTTGTTGATGGTGTGTTATGTACAGTCACGAACAAAAGTATGTATACACTCGGCTTTATTCAAAAGCGATTTACTCCTTTATTTTTTAATGAAATTTTATGTTGTTACGAATATAGCATTTAAGAACCCATAGGTTTATGTAATCTGTCGTATTTCAACGTTGCATTCGTTATTTCTCGAAAAAATCACAATTGAAAGTTGCCAAGTGTTGACATATTGGTGCTCGTGACTGTACCTACGTGAATTTATGATTGAATCCTTATTAAGGGTTATACATACATACGTAAACTCATACCTTCTTCCCATGGGGCTAGGCAGAAACTGTAGAACGCCATCTGCTCCGATCCTTACATAACTAGGTACTACTTTCTAATGGTCCTTCATTTCCTATATGTTTTACAATTTTTATGGTGTGTGTGAATTCATCGGTTTACTTATTATAATGATTTAGGTAGGTTTATTCTTTCCAGTGTTTTCAAGCACAAAATAATCCAATTTAATCTTTTAACCGCTTGTGTCGCATTTATGCGACACATATTTCCGTGCCCCTACCGCTCGTGTCGTATTTCTGCGACAGAGAACATGCATGATTTTTTCGTTCTATTTTCGTCCTATTAACTGCGTGGTACAACTAAAACTATTATCAAAAATTTTATCGATTTGTAGCCGCGTGCTAGGGGCACGGCAATTGATATTTAGCCAAGCGCTTAAAAGGTTAATTTTGATTTCCGCAATTCTTAATTGTGACGCTTGACGCTGTAATGTCCTCCAATAAAGTCGTACAAAAAATTATTATTTACACTGCGGACTCCACACTCAACGGAATTGTATAATCCGTCCTATCGAAATCCATAGAGTTGAGAACATCACAGAGATTGACGATCCAATATTGCGAATTACGCCTGAGTGAAGTCTTTTAATTAAGGCGGGTGGTACGTCAGTGCACGCCGTTTGGAACACCCCATCAATTTCTGCTTGACTTCTGATTGTTTGAGCCAAGCTCGTTAGCAAACGACGTACGGCCAACCCTAGTCTCACAAGGTGCAGCCCTACCGACACAAGGTGCAACCCTAGACGACCGATAACACGCACTGGCCCCGATATTGAGCCGCTTTTACATCCATCCCAGTTCATTGTTTATACTTGACGTGACGAAAGCAATTACTTATTTGATACTGCTACCTACTGAACTAATTTTCACCTTTGTTGCCGTAGGATAACGATGACAGTAGATTAATTACGCGATCGGTATTCCAAGTGTTTGTTTTACTGTCGAATTTCAAAATGGATAGTAAAATAACGTCTGGGTCTCTTTTATTGTTTAATGGTTTTTTTTTAAGACAGAACGTAAGTAGGTAGGTACTTATTTGATTCGTGAAAATGTTAATCTGACATTTTGACAGCGCAAAAATCTTATATTTTTTTAGAACTTTAGCAAAAAATTAGTTTGGTTACCTACGTCAATTTTCAAAAGAAGATATTCCAGATCTGTGTTTCGCATTTGTTCTTTTATTTTTTTAAATAAAACAGGCAAAGGTAAATCCACAGACGTCATCATAGGGCGGTTGCCCTAGCCATGTCCCAATATAATATTCACGCCATTAAAATTCTCAAACAAGCGCTTTGAACCCTTGTCCACTTCTAAAAACTATGTACTCGTATGTATAATTTTTATTCACACAGTCGCACAAAAACGGACTGCCAAAGTCAGCACTTTAACTACACACCACTAACTGCCAGGGCTTATTTTCAATTTTATATTTTAAATTGTTTCTTTTTTACATTGTTCTCACATCTATGTAGAAGCAATAAGAATAATGTACCCAGAAGTTTGTAATAATATCTTGATTTAAAAGAGTGTCCTTGGAGTTTCATGCCCGTTCTTCTCCATAGAGATCTACGTTTTGGAATGGGCAACTAACTTCAACTTTCTGACTAACTGACCGACTATTTAATTTTGACAATTCAAAAGTGCCTGTAAATAGTTTAATTGAAATAAATGATTTGAGTTTAAGTTTGCAAAATGTGGCTGTACTATAGGTACGCCTCTGTCTTACTCTTTGTGGGGAATATATGCGTGGTGTTATTTATTATTATTTATTGTTTTTTTGTGTGTAAAGAAAATGGTGAGAAAATGCAAAAATAAAATACCATAACAACACAATACGCTTTTTTTCACGATACTCGATCTCTGATACTCGCGGCACTGATCAAATATTAATACGGAGTCGCTACTAACTTATTAAATTACTTCGACAAAGCATTGCTCTTACAAAAGTTATAACTAAATTATATCGGGGCCGTGATGCCTTTCTAAGAGACTACCTAATCTGACCTCATGAAACTTGCATTCCGTTCTTGCCCGTCAAGACGAGTTTTGTTCAACTTTTCGGAAATTCGTTGGTTGTTTTATTTGTCAGTTTGTTTCCAAGTATTGGTGGAAGCCATTAGGTTTATTTTCAACTATTTTCGTACTGGACAGTTTCGGGAACTTACCTACCTCTAGTAAATTGAAAAGAATGTTTATTTCACACCTCCGAGTCAGTCATTTGCAGACAAAGACTGATACGGAGAAGCTCTCAAAATTGAAGGGTTGCTCATTGAATATTTTATTAACGTGCAGTGATAAGAATACTTAAGCGAACCTTCAGCCTTACAGACACCCTTTTATGCTTATAAGCCAACTGAAACGCTGATCGCACAACTTTCTTTTACAGAAAATAAATTTTAAGTAACGGGTTCTTAAAGCAAATTTTTCTATGACAAAATTCTCCTTTACTTTCACAACGTTAAATGTTTCAACATAATTACTTGTTCTAAACAAAACGTTATTTGTGGGAAATCTCTTTTCATGAACCCGAATCGTGCTTTTATTCTCTTTTATCCAATTACCGAAATTGTTTTACAAGCACACAAAGCTATGGTCCTTATTCGGGTTCCAACGTATTTCATATTCATACGACTCGTAGGTACCTACATAACATAAGTATTGAAATACATTTCATAGAAGACTCTTTGAAGCGCTATTTACTTTCGTATAACCCTAAATTGTGACTGTTCTGTTGAACACGACTCCGTATATCTTGGTTAATTATTCGCTAAAGTATGCAGTAAAGAGTGTTTCTGTTCAAATATGAACGAGTGTCTGCATCCCAGTGTTATGAACAAGCGGGTAAACACGGTGTTGTGAAGCCAGTCACGTCTGCTAACGCGCCGGTCAGAAGGTCAGGGGACCTTTCTGGCCTGGCGCCACTAAATCGTCTGTGAATGTCGAGGCCGATACGTAAGGGTTACCCCTTGATTACAGTAAGCTCTGCCAGATGGATAGCGTACATTGTTTACCTTTGATATAATTTGCATTTTGTATGCTTGAATTAACTTGGCTCTCAGTACTAATAGTTACTCTAACAGCGGTATACAGGTTAAAGACCTGTTATCAACGTATTGTTATGAATGTTATGATTTTACGAATAATTTTTACATCTCTTGACATTTCTCGGGACCCTGGGGTCCCAGATAGGCGTACAAGGGCCGAAGTCAACTAACAGAGGCCCGTAATGAAATGAGGCACCTACGCTGCTACGAATTATTTTTATGGAATTTTAAATAATCGAAAACAGTTGTTTGATCCCTGTTTTTTGTGGTCTCTATGCAGGAAAGAAACCTGCGATGCAGACTATGCAAATCCATTACACAAAAAAAATACAAATAAGTACTGTAGAGGTTATGACCTGCATGGTTTGTGGCATGCAATCTTTTTGGTAATAATAAGATAATGGCATAAAAGAAAAACGCCTATATGAATTGAGAAGGCAGAAAACAGTAGGCGTCAGATTTGGCTGACAACCCAAGTGACAAGAATAATAAAAATGTAAAAAACATGACACGATCCCGTACTTAATAATTATTTCATCTGAAAGATATTGTTTTATTAATGTACCTCTCCTACAGTACTTAGATATTTATTCAATTTAATTTTTATTTATTCAAGTAACCATGACACATTTGTTAGTAAAAAACGTATCCTTTGTTTGTAATTATTATAATTTTATCTAAGTAGGTACATCTTAATCAAATTCCTGTATAATATACACAGCGGCAGTACTGTCCGACGCTTCACCGCGGCTGTACCATTCCATGGGTAATGGCGCAGTAGCGGTTCACGGACGGACAGTCCAGCCTGCTCGGAATTAGAGAAAGGATACTGTTGTTGCTGCCCCACACCCCAAGCACCAGGGACGCACAGCGCTTACGCATTGTGGCAAAGAAACAATCCACATGTGCGTCCGCGAACATCCCTGATGCGCTGCACTAGTAGGGCAGTCTCAACAGCTCCCAGCACCTATAATCTTAAGTTCTCAGTTGTTTTGTTGCTGTACGGGTCACAGGAATGAGGAATAATACCCTACTGTAATACAGTATCAACTAGTACAGGGGGTATTGGGAGTGTTACTGGCGGCCTTAAGTATTGTAATGTCAACAGTATACTTATGCTAATAATTGTGTGTAAAATAAATAAATATAAATAAATAAATAAACCCTGAACACGTTGTTATATTGCAGTTTATGTAATCTAATATCGCGACATATTCGTCAAAAATGTAAACAATATATGAGTTTATGGAAAAATAACTTCCAATAAAGTTCAGTTTACACTACAACTTCAAACATTTTTATAACTTTTTCAATAGTGCTAGTCACTCTGAAATCAACTTAATTACCATTAAAATAAAGTTGATATTTGCTTAACTATACATAACGTCAAATTTTAATATAGGTGCGTTCACATATATGTAAAATCCAAGAAAGAAGCGGTCTACTTGTACGCACAATATTTCAACAAAGGATAAAGAAGTTCTAACTTAATTAGGAGTAATGAAAACAAGAAGCTTTGCTCTTTGTCATGCTAAGATGAAGTTAACTATTAATTTTATTAAGTGAAACTACAGAAAACTTCATCTTACCTTTTTAACTTAACTGAGACCAACAATAATGACATTTTGCAAAACTACTTTAACGAAATCTACAAGGTTCTTTCATTTCATTGCAATAAAGATCAAAAACTTTAAATGTATAACATAGCATAATCAGCCTATAATGTTTCCCACACTGCTGGGACAGAGGCCTCGGAGTGGGCCGTAATCCACCACGCAGTCCTAGAGCGGGTTGGTCAGATGTCTTTTTAGGGTTCCGTGGCCAAATAGCAAAAAACGAATTCCTTATGGATTCGTCATGTCTGTCTGTCTGTTTGTCTGTCTGTCCGTCTGTATGTCACAGCCACTTATTTCCGAAACTATAAGAGCTATACTGTTGAAACTTGGTAAGTAGATGTATTCTGTGAACCGCATTAAGATTTTCACACAAAAATAGAAAAAAAAAATTTGGGGGTTCCCCATACTTAGAACTGAAACTCAAAAATTTTGGTTTGATGAAAAAAAATTTTTTATCAAACCCATACGTTTGGGTATAAATAATCTATGGATAGGTCTTCAAAAATAATTTTGAGGTTTCTAATATATTTTTTTTCTAAACTGAACAGTTTGCGCGAGAGACACTTCCAAAGTGGTAAAATGTGTCCTAAACTTCTAAAATAAAAGTATGATAAAACTAAAAAAAAATATAATATTATGATGTACCTACATTACTACGTTACCATGTAAACTTCCACCGAAAATTGGTTTGAACGAGATCTAGTAAGTAGTTTTTTTTTAATACGTCATAAATCGTAAACCGCAATTTACCTTTCATTCAATCAACTCATGATTGATTTGTATAGGTATAATGGTACGGAACCCTTCGTGCGCGAGTCCGACTCGCACTTGGCCGGTTTTTTTGGTTCTAGGACAGGCGGTTTCCTCACCATGTTTTCCTTTGCCGTTTTGAGAGCAGTGGTGCTGAAATAGTTAAGTTAATTAATAATAAGTCAAATGAGACTTTCCCGACCTAGGGTCTAACTTAGCTTAAGGGTCGGTAGTCACTAATCACTTTCACCAACTATACCACGATTCTCTTCGAATTTAATTCAATTCAAAGATTGCTCTTAGTGATAAGACCGCTCATTGTGTCGCCCTTTCTAAAATGTATATACTTATGTTCTGTAATTTATATGGTGTACATAATGAAGAGAGAAGTGGAAGGAGATATTTTTAAATGTTTTATTTTTTTACTTAATTTTTATATTTAAAAAAATATATAAAAATTTAATAAAATAAGATAAGTAAATAAATAAACGACATAATAATAACATAATAAAGAGTATTCAATTTTTCTATTAAATTATCCCCAGTATTCTCAATTATTTCTCAGATTAAATAGAAATATAAAAAACTCAGGCCCTAAGTACTACTGTACTACTTTGAAGACATGTGACATCTACCAACCCGTGGTGGATTACGGCCCACTCCCTCTTACAGAGGAGGCATGTGTCCCAGCAGTGGGAACGTTAAAGGCTGATTATGGTACGGACCCCAGCGGGGTAATTGCGTAACACACACACACTAGTGTTACGCAATTACCCCGCTGGGGTCCAATGAAATCCAGCTTAAGAGTCTGTAGTCAAGAATCGCTTTCACCAACTAAGTATATACCACAATTCTCTTTGAAATCAATTCAATTAAAAATATTATCTTTAATATTCTCCGTCATATCTCAGATTAAATAGCAATATAAACAACCCTGGGTTCTAAGTAATTATCTTACAACGGAAGTACAGACAAAGAGCCACCACAATCGCACGGAGGTTGCGATTGCTGCAAACTTAAAAAAATTACGTCGAATCCAGGTGGGGTAAATGCAAATTTCCAATGTGTTCCGGACCATTAAGCTACTTACTGGTGGATCGTCTCACGCACCGGAGATCGACGTTCGAATCTTGTTCGAATTTTCCGTTAAACAAAGCCTTTGTACTAGTATATATTATTATGGCTAGCTGTACGAGTATTACCATTTGGCTATTGTTAAATGAGGTAGATATAAGTTTAAATCGAAAAGAGAATAACCGTTGAGTACAATAAAACAAAACGATTAAGCACCCAGTATGTAGCTGTTAAGGGGTATAACACGGTCGAGCTACTAGCTGCTAGTGATGCTGCGTTTAATACCAGTACTCACTAAATAAACAAAAGAAAGTCCGAAAGTCTGACAATCAGTCTTACCAAGGGGTATCATATTACCCAGTAACTGGGTTGTGGAGGTCAGATAGGCAGTCGCTCTTTGTAAAATACTGGTATTCAGCTGCATCCGGTTAGACTGGAAGCCGACCCCAACAAAGTTGGGAAAAGGCTAGGCAGATGATAATGACTCACTAAGGGCTGATTGTTCCATCGCCAGATAACTTTTATTCGAGTAATAAAATTGACGTTTGACAGTTGTTGTATGAAATAATTGTCAAAATTTCTAAATTATTCCTCGAATAAAGTTATCAGATGATTGAAAAATCAGCCCTTAATAAACTAAAGCACGTTATCTATTTATGCAAGGTCAAATTAAACTAGCTAACCGCTATTTTTTTTAAGTGTAAATTCTTAAGTAATTAGGTAAGTATGTATACTTAGGTAATTACCTATTAAAACAGCGTCTTGAGAAACAGGATTCACCCGGGGAAAATTAAACAGTATTTTGTTTAATTTTGACGAGTGCCATGGGACTTTCCAACTTGGAAACTCATCGCTAATCTCTTTGGTGTGGCAGATGTTCTATTTTCCACCAGGTTAGTCAACTTTATTTGATAACGTTATATAACAGACATGAAATCACGGCTTCTTCCCATGGGTGCAGTCAGAAACTACAGAACGCCTGCTGCGATCCTTACATAGGTACTCCTTTTGCTGCGTGTACACACGGCTACACATCAAGCTATGCAAAACCAGTATTGGCTGACCGTTCATTGTGAGAAAATATCATACAAAGTGAGGCCAAGACAAACTGGTTTTGTATAGCTTGATGTGTAGCCGTGTGTACGTAATTTATACTAATAAAAAAGCTGAAGAGTTTTCTTGGTTTGTCTGAACGCGCTAATCTCTGGAACTACCAGTCGGATTTGAAAAAATATTTTTGCGTTTGATAGCCCAGTTCTAGAGGAAGGCTATATGCTATTTAACATCACGCTGGGAGTTTTAGGAGCCAAGCCAAAAGAAAAAAAAGTCAGAAAGAACGTGAAAACAACAAATTACACGCGAGCGAAGCTAGTATATAAAATAACATAATTAATTAGATGATGACAGTTGTACTAATAACACAACAGCTTACACGAAAACAAATATTAGTTCCAAACATCTTAAACCAACATACAAACATAGAAGATCGTGTAACGTAGACTAGAACAGGGATTTACAGGTACCTAGTATTATTTCGTGCGGCACTCGTCTCGACGACACTAGACAACAAATACTGTCGTAGTCGAGTACTCGAGTGTGCGAGCAACTCTCCCATTCGAACAAACACTAATACCGAGAAATGTTGTGCTAATCGGCTCTGCACTAATGGCGATTCCCCCATTTTCTTTTTAAAATATTTTATTCTATTCAAAGCTCAGGAAAATATAAACTGTTCGTTTTGTTTAAATATATGCTGAACGATATTTCTTCGGTATATTTACATCGTATAAAAAGCTTGTGATTGAGATTTTTCTTTTGAATTTGAAGATTGGGCTTTGCCGTTATTAGATTATCTACTGATAAAAGAACCCATTCATTTTCTATAGAAGTCTTAGAACGTACGAGTATTTAATTTTTATTCAGTTTCTCTGATAATGCAATGTGTATTAATTTTAATGTGAAACTTTTCTTGGTACTCGGTAGCAGTAGCTCAAATATACGCTTCAGTAATTCTGTAAGGTACTTACTTATTCGGAGTTCTCGCAAAAACGTTTAACGTGTGTTTATTACTGTGGGTTTCAGAGTTCAGAACTATAGTAAAAACGTTTGCGTAAGTGAATGACGTGTGTGAATTATGTTCGGGGCGAAAATTAATTTAAATACATACAAGTAAAAACAAAAGGGTATTAAGGTCTCCTGACCAGCTCGTCTAGGTTCCAACTCGAAATAGAACATCAGTTCCAGACATGATGTGTAATTAAAATTTTAATTATGTTCAACTCATTGTACGCCGTACGGGTAATAACAGAACATGTTTCCGGCAGGTAACGGTGAATAAAATGTAATTTGTTTTGTAATTTTCTAACAAAAAGTGGAACATTGGAGAAGAAGAATATGAAACAAATTATTGTTTAGACTCCGGTGGCCGGAATACCGACGAGCCGAGCGTTTTCACTTTCATTTAGATAATGGTCTGTAATTTAGAAATTTGCCGCAAGTAATCAAAATTGATAGAGTCCTACCATTGATATTTAGTTGCTTACAGATGAACTGTCGGACTTGGAGTACAGTTTCAACCCTGCTTTTGAACTTTGCTAGAACTTTGCAACTTCACCGTTTTTGACTTGTTATTCGAGACGGGATTGAATTTTACAATGACGAGAGCGGAATGATATGAGTTTGTGAAAGCTGAAAGTTATCAAGATATCTTTTGACGAGGGTTTTGTTAAAAAGGAACAAATTGTAGTTGAATCTGCATTAATTCCATTAGCCGTGGGTAATTGTGAGGCGAGTGGTTCTCATCAAGTCGCGGTTAATGTATCAAGTCAGTAGCGATTTTGCTAATGTCTAAGAGTAGGGTCGCCTCAGGATTGGTCACTTTACCTTTTACCAAAAGGTTTGACGCAGATTAATGGTTTCACGTTATTCGGTAATATGACGTGAAACAAACACTTCGTCTATCCTTCACGGGGTATTAATAGTCAGGTTTTGTATGAGCCTTCACACTAGGGCTAGTAGAATATAGCTACTAATATTATAAATGTGAAAGTTGTATATTTGGATGTTTAGAAGTTTGGATATTTGTTACTCAATCATGCAAAAACGAGAGAATGGATTTAGATGGTATTTGGCACACAGATAGTTTATAACTTGTACTTCGAAGCGTAAGTGTCCTTTTGTTTTTGTACTTATTTGTATAGTTTCTTATTACTTAGTTAGTCGTTTCTAACATTGTTTAGTATCGAGTGTAAATAATTATTTATATATATATATATAACCCGTGGCTAAATAATAACAGCCGTATCGATCAGTTTAAGCTACGCTTACCGCGGTTGGTCTGTGGATGGGTTACCATCTTTACATAGGCTAGTAGGTATAGTCACCTAGGAACAGACGCAGAGGCAAGAGTGCCTACATTATTATGTATTTGAGGTCTAAGTATTTGAAGTTCTGTTATTATTTTGTTATGTTGTTGTTATGTTATTTTTTTGTCTTATCCTGAAATAAATTTTGAATTTTTGACAGTTTTTCCATACTAGAACTGTGCTAAAGCGTATTTAGAACATTGTTAGGTACCTATATTAGATAAAGTTAACTTTGAAAATTCTCATCGCGGAGGTAGGTACAGTCCCCAAAAAAGATAAGTAACCAGGGTCGTTGGATATAATTGAAGTTTAGTAAGAAACCGATAGATGTTTTCGAATGAAATCTAATTTGATAAATAAACTATTAGTTTTCTATTATTTATATTAAATTACATTTGAGAATATATTTTGGTTTCTTACTAAACTTCTACTATATCCGACGACCCTGGTTACTTATCTTCTTTGGTGACCGTACCTATTTATTAACTTAATTTAATAACATGCTTACCTGTCTGTCTCTTGGTTCAACTTGCTCGGGATTAAGAATACCAATTAGGTTCACAAGCATTTTTATAGTAACATTATTTTTTACATTCAGTTTTTACATAGCTTATCAAAATACACACACACACACATTTCTTTCACAGAAATTCAATATTACAATAAATAAGGTCATCCCCAATATATAAAATGTTATCAACCATCCGACCACAACCATTCAAAAAATGCACTGAAAAAAAATCCGCTGTTAACCGTCCGTCCATTCGATAAGAGTGCTTGGTGACATGTTCAATTTACTCTGATTGACTTGACGGCAGACTCGACACTCGATACTTGGTGATTGAAATCCCGATTCCGACGATAAACTCGATTTAGCGTTTGATCGTATCTGTAACTAAAAACGGGACGAATTAGGCTCGACCGTCGGCACCGGGCCTTAACTACATTAAGAATTTTAAAAAAAATGTTTGGCGTTGTTTTTGTTTCAATTTCGAATTTGATTTTGTTGCTGAAGATTCTATAGTTTACTCAACATGTTTTGATACTTGTTTTACTAGATGTAAAGATACTTTGTCTACGATTTGTGGAGGAAAATTTCTCGTTGCGCTGTATAATAAAAGTTAGAAAATAGAACAAGGCGAGTTTCTCTTATTACCAGTAAAAGATTTTTCTTTGTCATTATACAAATCATCATTGCATTTTATCGAAAGACTATTCTATCTACTATCTAGAATATTTTTCCTAGCGTGATGATAAATAGCCTAATAGCCTTTCTCAAAGACTGGGCTATCAAATTGACGGCACGGTTGGCACAGTGGTTAAGCGATTGACTGCTGCGCTGCGTGTCGCGAGTTTGATTCCCGCACGGAACAAATATTTGTGTGGCCTACAAGTAGTTGTTCCTGTTTGTGTATGTGAGTTTAAATATTTGTAAACGCACCCACAACACAGGAGAAATTCCGAGTGTGGGGCAACGATTTAAAAAAAAATGCAAACAGGTTTTTTCAAATATGATTAGTAGTTCCAGAGATTAACGCGCTCAAACGAACAAACAAAAACCCTCTTCAGCTTTATTATTGGGTATAGTATAGATAGATATTGTACGTAGGTACATTGTATTAGGTAAACGTACACCAAAATTAATTTAAAACATTTAGTAAGACTTTTTTCTGTAGATCAATTTCGAGTTACGAATAAATATTGCAATGATTGCCCTTCAATTCAATTAATGTACGTCGCGGTAAACGACATTTGCCCACTCGTTTGAGTGAGCAGTGTTTGCCAATACCTGTTAATGTCAATAGCATCACATATTGGAGATTTCCTCCCTATATTTTTATACACGTAACGAGCTCATTTTCGTCCAGAGCGCAGGCGTCATGTTCCCGCTAACAAGATTTGTGCAAACAAGTCTCAAATCAGTATGGCAATGAAGCCGTATGTTCTACATAAATGAATATTTGATTTTGTTTGTGATGCTTAAAAGTTGTGCTACCAAAGAAATTTCGCTGATAAGTAATTTCGTCTTTAATATAGCTATATTAAAGACGAAATTACTTATCAGCGAAATATAAATATTTCTAACAGAATGACTTTCTCGAAAACGGAGCTCCGTTTTCTCCGTTTTCGAGAAACTCATTCTGTTGGAAATATTTATAAAAACGTACCTTGTCGTATTGTGTGGAAAATCTAAAAGCGAAAGAATATTGCAATAACAACTAAAAGTATCAAGTAAAGTCGGCAATAAAATTAAATGAGAAAGTAAAGGAAATCTAATATCATGTAAACGGATAACCGCAGAGAGAAGCAAGCTTCAGTCGCAGCGAAGACGATATTAATTTTTCTTTGGAACTAGTAATAAAACTCAATCCTGCTAATTACAGGCAAATTGTCTTTATTTTATCTGCAATATTAATTAATTAAGACTACCTGTCTGCAGATTGCGACTTTATTCGAATCGTATTAACGTTAAGCAGATTTTAAATTGATGTTTAATCTGGAATACGAATAAAACCACATCGTTGTAAATATTTTAATTACCTACATATCATACAGCAACTAACAGTCCAAAAAGTTTAGAAAAAGTTTTATTTCGTGAAGGTTCAATATGTTTCAATAGGATTGTATATTATTTACTTCTTTACCTAAACTCTTTTCTTTTGATACTTATCTACGGCGTAGTAAACAAATAACTTAAGTTCTTGTTTACTTATCTTTTTAAAATAAATAGATTTGTTATGTAACTAAAGTTCGTTTTTTAATCCCAGATACTAATTTGACATTTAAGTTTTTTGTGATTGCGTTTTTTTTTTTTGTATAGAAATTTGACATTACATCTGTCAAATTAGTATCTGGGTTTAAAAAACGAACTTTAATAGTAGTTAGCTAATATTTACTGTAAAGGTTGTCTGCAAAATTCGACCTTAGGTATGTTGTACAGTGCAGGCTGGCAGTAAAATAAATTTGGTTGCATTCGAATATTCAAGCGAATTTAGAATGAGCTTTCAATTTACTTCTACTAGGTTTTTTGTTTCGAAAAAACAGTGATACAATAAGGGTATTGATGGTAAACACGTTCGCTTGGAATAAACGTACTTAGTAATTATACGTTACATCATTTAATAGTCCCCACAGTATCTGCCTATATTAAAAAGTAACTTATTTTTTGTTTAATATAAAACCTGTTAAAACCTGAAAAATGATATACGCAGCTCTTAAAAACCTGTAGCGGTATCTACAACGCCACATGCGAACAACGCGTCATACTGACGTCACTCAAATCCTGCATCTCGCAAGCAGAGTTTACCGCGCAATTAGCATAGATACGATTTCCTAACATCAATCGTTGGGCAATAGCCCGCCAGACACAACACCCGTCTGGTCGGAGGATCCTCCCTTTTCTATGGAGGATGAGCGAACTTTACACCCTGTTCCTCATGCCTCTAAAACCTATATTAAAAATAATGCAAAAAACTTTGGTCTTGCAAAGTCGAGCAATATTATTTATGCTGTGGCCTAAGGGCAACACCATCTTCCTGTCGTGTTCAATAACTATTAGTAGACCAGAAAAACAAGATCGAAGAAGAAAAATCAAACTAGAAACCTCTTAAACGCTCTTAAACGGGAAGTCTTTGAGAAACAACTAAAAAATTCTAAACTTGTCGCGATCGTCCTCTCACTTCGTTAAATTGAATAAAAAAGTGTTTGTGTACAAAGTGAGCCGATAATCGATTCTGTTGAATATTTCAAACACTTGGGAACGTGATGGAAATAAAATATACCATACTAGCGACCCGCCCCTGCTTCGCACGTCTTTTGCGAGACAAAACATCGAGATTCATTATTATAGGTACAATACATATTTAACGCAAGACCTCATACACCCCAATCTCTTCTTGTATTGAGTTAGATAAGATAAGATTTCTTTATTTGTTTAAACATTGTGTACATACAAAAGCATGCAAGATAATACGTCGTTTGAGTCCAGTCATGTTTAGCCGTAAGTATCGGCGTACAAATATTTCTATAAAATTGAAAATAATTAATAATAAGACAAAAAAAAACAAAAAAGAATACCTAGAATAAGCATTTACACAATTTACAATTATGAAACTTTAGAAACCAAAAATAATTTTTTATTATAATTTTAAAAGCATAATACAATGACCACCTAAATTTTTAATGCCCACTATTTCTTTTTGTCTTTGATATATCTTGGGACCCCGAGGTCCCGGACCTTTGACGATTATCCCTGTATGCACCCAAGGACCACCCCCGGTTGGTGCAGGACTATTGCAGAACATGGAAACAAAATATACTGGGCAATGGGCGTGGGTGGCTATAGTGGATCGGTTACCTTGTAATGCTCACTATTATTATTAAGAAAATCGTGGTGAGCAGCACTGGCATTATTTTATGCATTTAAAATTGAGTACATTGCATTGCATTGCGTTGCATTGCATTGCATTGAGTGCATTGGGTTGAATTGAGTGAATTGAGTGCTGTGATTTGACATTTAATCTTCTTTGTCTCAATCGGCGGTCAGTATGGCAAAATATATAATTTTTGAAAAAACACATAAAAAAAGTTACCGAGATCGATTCAGTGGGCAATTATGAACAAACTACTTTCAGAACGTTTATTCTGTTACACCTTGTAAATGTTCCGGAATAAATTCTCTAAATGATGGTGAAAACCGTATCAAAACCCGTTGCGTAGTTTAGGAGAACAACGTGGTCACACAGACAGACACGAAAAGCGACATCAACTTATAATATGGTATAGATACAGTATATTTTATATATGTATAATGTCCGCGGTTTCGCACCTCTATTGTCGTGCATTTTAAGACCAGCTCAAGTTTGTTTTGGTAACAATACTAAACAATGCTAATGGTTTTCATAATGGCGCCCTATTTAAGCATTTTGTAAAAAGGGATGCTTTCTTCCGCTATTTGTAAGGAACATTATTTATTCTTTAAACAGGAATATTTTTATATATTTACGTTTTTTTTCTAAGTAAACGTAGGTATTTGTAGCTTTAGTCAGAAATTAAGAGAAGTCAACAGTTTCTAATAAAATGATGGTTTCTTGTGACTTGATTTTCCATATTTTAATTTTTTGGACCATATTTCGTTTACCTATTAACCTATAATGTATTTTTTGTGCCAAAATATATAGGTTTGTATACATTTATGTAACTGTGATTTCTTGACCATTTTATATCATTAAGCACCTGGTACTTGTCCTCACATACCTATTGGCGCCGGTTCCCTTGTTCACAAACTTAACAAAATTTAAGGTCTGTGCGTCTTTTTCTTTCTTTTCTATTAAGAAAAGGACAGAAGATAATTATTAGTTTAGTCCTGTCAAATTAAGACACTCCATAGACAATTTAGACGTGATTAAAAACATGGCTACTAAAAATACATCAATTTACTTCAGGCGCTGACTAATTTGACAGGACTACACTAATATTTATCTTCTTAATGAAATCAGGAAAATTCGTCCTTTTCTTAATAAAATAAAAAGAAAAAGATGCACTGAACTTAAATTTAGTTTAGTTTGTGAACAAGGGAATCGGCGCCATTATCACTGTAATTTAGAAATATTGTAAAAGCCAAAAATTTATAAAAGAATAACCAATTTCATGCCGGCTCTTATTTATGTGAAATAAAAAATATTTTTATTTGATGATTGATTTGTTTGGTTTAACAAATACACAGCAAAAAATGAAAACGAAACTTTGCAGTGTTTAGGATACCTGTAGGTACAGACGCCAGCACATCAAGCTACTACAATCTGTCAAATTTCTTTAATAAATTTTCAACTTTATCGCTGAGGCATTAGGTTCAAGGTTGTACAAATTGTACAATAAAAACAAGGTAACCAAATCGTTCTATTTAAAACTCATCATTATTCTCCCTGCCCTTATCCCAATTTATTTGGGGTCGCCGCAACATGTCTTTTTCTTCCATACTTCTTCTCTATTAGTCCTATTTAAAACTAAAAACAATTATTTTTTACATGAATCAAATCGACTAAAACTAGTTCGATTAATATTATTTCACACATCCAAAGCTGTGATTGTCGATAAACCACAAATGACATTCCATTGACCGGAGGTGTCACATTCATACCACCATTCTGTACCACTACCTACCTGTTCTATTCTAACCGAATTCCTACAATTGTTACTGAGATTTTGAATTTCGGATGTTGAAATTTAGTCTCAAAAATTTAGAAAAATAAACCCGTGTTTGACAAAATACTTTTTGGTTGAATTTAAAGTCTCTATACCCTGTCCATTAGGTTAACCGTTTTTTGACAGCTGTCTTAGAACGTACACATTTCAGATTACGTAAAAGTTAACTCTAAAATGCGTAATAAAATAAATATATAAACTGCTTAATCTTATTAAATTATCTTATTTGTGACTTCTTACTACATTATAATACCGTACGTGTATCAGTATTGACAAAAAACATATAATTGCTCACTAGTTCGATCTGTCAAAAAACGGATAACCAAGTGGACAGAGTATAGCTGAATGTATACAAATTGTTATTGAAATTTTTAATTTCGAATGTTGATAATTAGATTTTGAATTTAGAAAAAAAGACGGTATAATTATGATAAAAAACTTTATGGTTGAATTTGAAATCTTTAGAAGCCAACTTTTAAGTATTTTGTTTTTTCTTATTTTATCAGGGATTTTATCTTATCAGGGATACATTATGATACTTTATAACTGCATGATTTCTTTGTATAATTATCTTAATTCATTGATAAATAAATTATGCTAAAAGTAATTGAACCATAGATTTGGTTTATGAGCTTAGTCGGTAAGTAGGTAAATACCTAATGGATTCAGACAAATAGGATTATTACAATAATACAATAAGCAGATACAAGAGAAATCCAGTTTCATACAGAATTTTCACCAGGTAATAAGAACGCACTCAGAGATTTATGTAACTACCTTACTCTCCCTATTAATGCTTTTACGTCCATATGTTCCTTATGAACGTATTATTTCAATTCTATTAAGGAAATGTACCTAGAAAAATACCATGTTTTTTAAGACATTAGATACTGTTTTCGGACATTAATTAGTTACGGAACTTACGTTATTACATACGGAAAATAAGTCATCATTACCGTGTTTATTACGTCCATTTAGTGACAGAGTAATGACACAAATCGTCACACGTTTATTAATATCATGTACCAAACTACCAACTCGCTTACGTCGTCATTCCGCGAGTGGCATCCGTAGCGTATAATTTCTAAACAGAACGCGCCAGCCTCCCGTCAAAATATCGTCTGAGCACCGTTGTGTGACGTAAATACACAAATGTACGTAAGTGTGTGTGTGGGTTATTGATTCATGCCGCTGGAATTTATGCCTGCTCCCTTGCTCTTAATCAAAACTACGTCAGTGTAAAAGGGAAGGCCTACCAGGTGGGAAAACTAGCCACGTGGCTAAATACCTTTGCTGGCAAAGTTGTACTGTTATCTTAACTGCGCTATGGGAGGCATTTTTTATTATGCAATTTATTTTTTAACTTCACCCGCTTGCTTAATTTTTGATTTTAATTAACAACAAAAATTCGCTCGTATTACACGCTCCATTTCCGAAGTCGCACTCATGTAAATATTATATAATCAGCACACATTTCAGTAAATATTTTACACACAAATAATATTCCGGTCTTACGCAAACCGCGAAAGTCACGTCTAAAACCGGGAAAACGGTGAAAATTCTCGAAACTCAAACGATATTATAATTATTATCTTAAATCATAAATGGTGCCGTTTTATATAAATAATGTTCTGGGAGAACAATAGCTTGTTCCCAACAGAGTTACATGTAGCGGTTCTTGTTAGGGCTGCTCAATGTTCACGAGTGCCCGGAGGCGACAAAGCAATCACGATACTAAAACAAATAGTCTAAACGACTAATTAGTTTGTTCTATCGTTCGAGTGTACGCAAGTGTTACACCCCTGCTTTCGGGACATCCACGGTACCTCAGCTACGTACACCTACCCAAATAGTATCTACAAACAAATAGACACTGTCTTTAATTCATTTATTGGGTGGTGTTGCCTCTGTTAAGGGGCTTGTGGCTAAGTAATAAAAGCCGCACGAGTCGATCGATCAGGTTAATCTAAGCTTGCCGCGGTTAGTCCGTGGATGGGTGATCATCTTCTCACACCAAGACCCCTCCGTGCCTCGGAAAGCGCGTTAAGCCGTTGGTCCCGGCTGTCATTCGTGGATTTCTGTCGTTACGGGTTCGTCAGAAGCCCGAAAGTTTGACAACCAGTCTTACCAAGCATCGTGTTACTCAGTAACTGGGTTGTGGAGGTCAGAAAGGCAGTCTCTCTATGTAAGTACTAGTATTCAGCTGCATCCGGTTAGACTGGAAGCTGACCCCAACATAGTTGGGAAAAGGCACACTGATAGTTTATTACATATATTAACACATAGAATACTTTTATACCGGTAGTGCGTCCGCGTTGTATAATTTACGAGCACCACGCGGGTGAAGCCGTAAGCAAAAGCTAGTGACAAAATAAAGATAGCAACGTTTGCATCATGAACAAAATAACACAAATAAAATAAAATAAATTATGTTACAAAATACAGCAATTGGTAATTCTATAATTACAAAAAGAATCCATGCTGAAAATTGTAACATTATATGACTTTGTGTGCCTATAAATTTGAAATTTTAATAACCCTGTATGTTTTATTAATCGAGAATTAATATGAATACTCATTCAACCTGAAAATCGTACACCAGAATTAATTTACCCTTTTATAAATCTATAGGAGAATAGGTACAATACATGATTAATGTTCGTAAGCTTCTGTGTATCAATAGAACAATAAATTGGGCTTATTCACCGTGTTTCAATCGATTACATGATCTTTTTTGTGAATATACTACGTTCTTAGAAAAAGTTACATTACTGATGTATATCTAGTAATGAGTACAAAATCACGCAACACCGTGGGGTAATTACGTGACACACTATCAGACGCATGGCTGTCATTTTGACTACAACATTCATTGCTTTATTTACGTTGTTGAGCAGACAATTTTTCGAAAATATGAAGCAATGGATTAATAATATCCTTCAAAATTATTCACATTGTTACTGAGAGTGTGTTACGCAATCATAGTGCTGAGCTGATAAGGTGAGCTGGACACCCATTTGGTGCAAACCTTGAGACGCACACCGCATTTTGTATATTCGTTATTTTGATTTATAGTATGCCATAGTGTCAATCTGCGTTTCCCGCATTCCCCTTAAACTTAAGGGGAAGATATATAAAACCATGATTTGACCAGAGGGGCAATTCGTTCACAGTCTGATCTCAGTCTCAATCTGTCAAAAATACCTCTAATTTCCCTACAGTTTTCACAAAGTTTTTGACATGTGTTTGTTGCCGAGATGAGACTGCGACTAGATTTTGACGTTTTAAATTACGAGAATTGGCCTTCTGCTGTCTTGTATGGATCAGAATGTTGAGCCACAAAAGGGATAAATGAAAGGCAATTGCATGCAGCTGAGATGAGAATGCTAAGAGGGATGTGTGGTGTTACACGAATGGATAGAATAAGAAATGAGTACATAAGAGGAAGTCTGAAAGTGGCACCGGTAACTGAAAAGTTGTGTGGAAATCGGTTGTCATGGTATGGGCATGTGTTACGGAGAAATGAGGAAAATGTCGTGAGGAGAGTTTTGAGTATGAATGTCGATGGCTATAAGAGTAGGGGAAGACCAAAGAAACGATGGATGGAATGTGGTGAATGATGATATGGTTAGAAAGGGGATGACTACCGAGATGACAACTAATAGAGAAGTATGGAAGAAAAATACATGTTGCGCCGACCCCAAATAAATTGGGATAAGGGCAGGAGAATGATGACAGTGTCGTTTAATTTCTTTATGTTTATATTTTTTTTTTAGTACGGTACCTTGTTTTTTAATATTCCTGTAATTTGTTATAATTTATTTGTGCTTTTGTGTGCACTGGATAAATGGTTTATCTATCTATCTATCAACACTAATAATGTCACATAACAAATGAACATCGAACAATGTTGTGTGATTATACACCTTGTAGTGGAGACGACAATCCTATTTCCTACTAATATTATAAATGTGAAAGTTTGTATGGATGGATGGATGGATGTTTGTTACTCTTTCACGCAAAAAGTACTGAACGGATTTGGATGAAATTTGGCACACAGATGGTTTATAACCAGGATTAACATAAAGAATACTTTTTATCCCGATCGAAACCGAAACCACTTTTTATCCCGTTATTCCCACGGGATCAAAGCTAATGCCGGTGAAACCGCGGGGCTCAGCTAGTACAATAATAAATTAAACTGTACATCTAATGCCGTTGCCGGTCAATCTAATGTATCCAATGGTTTAGTCACCATTGCTAGTCAAAGATTGGTAAAACTTATAGACGGCTCATCACTATTAATTAGTTTGTTTGAAAAAATCATTTTATTTTTGTGGTTCCAAAATACTCTTATGCATTAGTATTGACTGTAGTTTCATTTATTGTCCTACTAGCAGCGTCCCGCGGTTTCACTGGCATTAGCTTTGATCCCGTGGGAATAATGGGATAAAAATAGTACCCTATGTTATAAACTATCTGTATGCCAAATTTGATTCAAATCCGTTCAGTAGTTTTTGCGTGAAAGAGTAACAAACATCCATCCATACAAACTTTCACGTTTATAATAATTATTATTAGTAGGATTATAGTAGGAAGTAGGATATTGTTGTCTCCACATTGTATAAAGAATAACAAAAGGACTCATACAGCTCTTCGTAAAACTCGTTAACAGGGCGAAACCGATATCCTAGACCTGCACCGATTTTCAGAATTTCAGGCTTTCCTCAATATTTGTATGAAAACGGTTTGACGTGCTCTTTGAAGCAAGCAAGCAGTCATAAACCAACGTTTGACCTCAGTACCGTTGCTGTAGCAAGATTGATCTGAGAAGTCATTCACCCCGGGGCCCTCGTTGGTAAATGATCAAAGAAAATTACAATGAACCTACAGGTAAAAAGGCCCCTAAGTTAGCACCAACCGATCAAGTGGAGCTTAAACGTGACGTCACTGGCAGACCCCGGCCTTGTGGACCTCATTAAAAATTCGCAACAAATTAGCTATGCTCAGTGTTGGCTTCATTTCTCAAATTCCTCATTCTCATAAGTTCGCAAGAGCATTAAATTTTCACGAAATTGCTTTCAAACTTTTCCCCTCTCAATAAGCTCCAAACTCAATTTCCGAAGGCATAGTTTTGATCACATAGTTCGTTGTTGTATATTAATTTACCTGGTTACGTTGTTTAAGTATGCTCATTTAACTAGTTAAATAATTATTTCAAAATCTGTGTCGAGAGTACGCACGCCATTAAAACCACAAACATTCAATCGTTTAAAAGGTTCTTTTTATATCTAAATTGCCTACTGTGGCTTATATTCATTCAGCGACCACTTTATCCGGGTGTCAGAATTGAAAATGAGCCGGGTTCCGTTTATGGAGCACTACATACGTAGGTATAGAGTCAGACGTTGACTGCCGGCGGTACGAATATAGAGGCAGCCGGAGTTGCCTTAATAATTCAACAGTGCAATGCTTTTACAAAACCTGTCCGCGTCAATCTTAATTTAGCGCCACCGATCGACTCGCTTTCGGGAAGTGTCGCCAGACAAACGTAATGGAACTCTGCTGTTCTAGCAGAGCAGCTCATTTCGTTACTGAGCGGATCGCTTGGCCGGTTTTGGATAAATTATTTTGTTTTCAGCACATTGAAGGAAATGGTTTTGAGTCTACTTATCCGGTTTTGTTTTGGCTATTTCTGGCTACGTGTTTATGTTACGGTTTAATTACTTAATGTTGCCGAGTCATAAAATATGGTTTGCTTTATTATATAACCGTGCAAGACTGAAATAGGAACACTGTATTGAACACAGAGCACGAAGGAAACGAACTTACCAACTCGAAACTGACAGAAGAGTATTTCTCGTGACGTCCGGAATCGTAATATAAATAAAATACGACGTAAGACATGTATCAAATATTTGGAGGATCGTTCCGATGTGGGGACGAAGGTAGAACATATTAGGATCAGCTGGTTATTATTCCGCTCAATTGATAAGAGCCATCTGGCAGGAATTGGATCCGCTAGTAAGTAATGAGCTACTTTATGTCGAGGTATTCTTGCGGACGTAGACTGAATGGAAGCTTTGAGTATTTAATTATAAATGTGGCTACAATAGCATTGATTGGTACAATTTTAATCAAGTAGGAACCTGATTTTTTATTTTCAATCTTATGTTTAATTATTTCTTCATTTTTTTTTATTGTTCTTACATTAGAAGCAACAAGAATAATGTACCCAAGATTTTGTAATATCCTGATTTAAAAGAGTGTCCTAGGAGTTTCTTGCCCGTTCTCACAGAGTATCATATATATTGTAAAATATTACTGGTCCGTTCTTCTCCATACAGATATACGTTTTGGGATGGGCCACGAACTAGCTTCATCTTTCTGACTAACTGACCGACTCTTTGACATTTCAAAAGTGCCTGTAAATGGTTTACTTGAAATAATTGCTTTGAGTTGGAGTTTATTTGAACTATTAAGAACTTAGTAGGTAGTAATAGAATAAAAAATAAATTAGTACCCCGTAAAAACAAATGTTTCCAATTAATCATTAATACTTAAAAAAAAATTAAATAAGTGTTTATACTGCGACGTCAATCTATCATTTCACATTTTTTTAACACATTTTCTGGATAGAAACTTGCCTTACTTTGCAGGCAAGTACCCAGCAACCAGCAAAATATTTTAAAACCAACACACAAACTTGATAAAGTGGATAAAGGTGCCACAAACGACACTACATGTCGACGTTGAAGCCACAAATCTAGTTTGGCGGCGTAAGATTGCTTAAACTTTGCCCAAGTCACACACCTGCAGTTGCTCCCGAGTTCATTTACATTAACTTGTGACGTGTTCAGTACTTGAGAACTTATTGTGGACTTAGTCTCACTGATAACGTTAAATGAACAGCTTAGAGCCTTTTTTGGAAGAGAAACAGTTAAATACAACATTTAACATGTTAAATGTTGTATTTAACAATAACAATATTTAAATGTTGTAGTCAGGGAAATGAGTTGTTGCGCTGTATTGATGTCAACTTAAATTCTCCGTATTTTCAAATCAGTATATAATTGTAATTCTGTGTATCATTTGTTTCAAATGGCTTTACCTAAAATAAATAAATCAAGCTAGCAGTGGTGACCCAATGGTAACAGCCGCCACTTACGAGTTTTAGATTACAGGTTCGAACCCATAGAGGTGCTTTACTTCGTGTAAATTATTTCATCACACTGCTCTCAAAACGGTGAAGTAAAACATCTTTAGGAAACCAGCATGTCCTGGAACCAAAATTTCAAAGAAAATGTAACATCTATCAACACGCACTGGGCACTGTCTCTCTCACCGTGAGAAGGCCTGTATCCCAGCTGTAGGAACATTAAGTATATGCTGATTATGCTCAATCAACGTAACGACAAAGAAATAAGTACCCTATCGCATAATTTACTAAAACATGTTTTTAATGAGGTCTTTTCTATTCACTTAAAGTCTATTTCATAAACATTTATACCTATTTAAATACCTAAATATTAAAGTTTCGACTGTAATAACAGCCCTACTTTCAAGAGACACGAATTTGAAGAAAATTACAAAGAGAATTATCAGCCTCCAAAGATCAATGTAATTGCTCTTATTGTTCCAGAAGTACTCTAATAACAAAGTGAACAAGATAATCACAGTAATTCGCCCATTGTCCTAATAGTACCCAATAGCGCTAATTATCCACGATTTATGATCGTTAAACACAAAGATTTAATTAATATAATTACAAATGACTATACAATTATTGAGATAGCTACTGAGGAGGCTGCGAACTCTTGAATGTAAACATTAAGTTCGTCAAAAGGGACAATCAAAAGGTCCCTCAGATGGCCTTGTAACAAGGGAACTCTAATTAATTGAAATGTTTATGATCTCAGCCTCGCAGGCTATCAGTCTAGAAGGCAACTCGTAGATAAAATTAACAAGTTTATCGAAGTTGGGCGTAACTATGAAACTCGTATTTAATATCAACAGAGGTAGTTTTGTAAACAGTATTGTAGTGCTGGGTAAATATTTATTGTTAAACAGGTGGGTTTCTAAAGCTAACTTTAGTTATTTCAGTTTAATTTTAGCTTCGAAATTCAGGGGTTCGATCATGTTAGGCGTTAATTGATACACCGTGATAATTCAGTGACTCCAAAGAGGATTTTAATTGGTTTAACAATGTTATTACATTTGGCTATTAAGTATTCCTTACTACCTCCAATATATTGAACTGGTAGATTTCACAGTTTATGAAGTTTTTACTTTTAAACACGATAATTTTTACATAATATACAGGACACCGACGCACAAACTGAAACCATCAATTTGCACATGACGCTAGAGCGCAGAAATTTTTCGTGGGATATCAGAAAAAAAACCGCTCTTTCATAGAAAAGTGCAATACCTACGCGGTCATAATTTATTTTATTTTTACAATTTATGTACACACATACAGACATTGAAAAACAGAACAGAAAAAATAGGTACAGAGGTGATGCTTATTTCATAAGAAATCTCTTCCAGCATACCTGAGATAGGACAATAGATACAGAGATGTAGACAGCGTGTGATAAAGCAAAGGAGACAAAAAATAATACATAGAATCAAAAAAACAATTCACTTAAAAACTAAACAAAAATTACGAGAATATACTAACATACATACAAATAAACATACATAAATACTTCTAAAATAACTATTACTAGAATGATAATAATTATATCATACTCAAAAAAATAAATACATGCTCAACTATGATGAAGTGGACATATAGTGTTCTTTCACTCTTCTTTTAAAAACTGCAATATGTATGGAACAGTTTTTTTTTTAAATAACTGCTAAAAGTTTCAAGACTGGCTTCAGAATCATGAATCTATGGTAACAAGTTGTGCGTCGATGTCCCCTGACACCCTGCATAAAATAACAGATTTAAAATAATAATAATATGTACTAGATAAAAAAGAGGGGAAATAATCATAGGGAATGTAAGTAGATAATGGCCCTGATTCCCTTGTTCACAAACTAAACTAATTTTAAGTTCTGTGCATCTTTTTCTTTCTATTTCATTAAGAAAAGGACAGAAGATAAAATATTAGTTTAGTCCTGTCAAACTAAGACACTCCATAGACAGATTAGACGTGATTTACAACATGGCTACTAAAAATACGTCAATTTACGTCAGGCGCTGACTAGTTTGACAGGACTAAACAATATTTATCTTCTGTCCTTTTCTAAATTAAAGAAAGAAAAAGATGCATTGAACTTAAATTTAGTTTAGTTTGTGAACAAGGGAATCGGCGCCAATATTATAGACTGCTAACGAATTTTACTTTACTATTTAATGTGGTATTTAGTGCGGGTGTGTGTGTGTTTGATGGTTTACTCAAGTCCGCCAATTGATATTGCAGAGCTACAATTAACAGACCCTAAATGGATTAGTAAATACGTTACTTTCCATTCCATATTTTCCGGTACATTGGGAAGATTGTGCCCGGGCGGAAAAAATATGATGAAAAGGCACGTATTGTTTTGCGTTTGAAGCAATATTTTTATGTAAGCTATCAAAAAAGCTTTGAGAAATGGTACTGTCTTTAAAAGATCGCTTATAGCGATAAGGCTGCCCATTTTCTTACTTTTATGGGGTACATAATAAAGGATATTCTAACGTTAGGCGGTTGGATCAAGAACCTGATTCAGAAGGCAGTACTTCTCGATACGGCTCGCATCTTGAGGAGGTTCCTGTCTAAAGAAAGACAATACATTTGTTTAGCACAGACTAAAAAGACACAGTATACCAGATACGTACTTCATCATCATCTGCCTAGCCTTTTCCCAACTATGTTGGGGTCGGCTTCCAGTCTAACCAGATGCAGCTGAATACCAGTATTTTACATGGAGCGACTCTATCTGACCTCCACAATCCAGTTACTGGGTAATACGATACCCCTTGGTAAGACTGGCTATCAGACTTTCGGGCTTCTGACTACCTGTAACGACTGTCAAAGATCCACGAATGACAGCCGGGACCAACAGCTTAACGTGCTTTTCGAGGCAGATACATACATATAACAAATACATATAGCAACAAATAAAAATAAAATAGAAAGTGTCTCTGGAACCCTAACGACCGGCTCCCGACACCGGCGGACTACAATTTATTTATATGTTTTTTTAAATTAAAATATTTAAAAAGGTATTTAATAAGTAGATATGAATTTAAGTATTCTAATAAGTAAATAGCATAAAGGTTTACTTATAAAGCCCACAAAAACCACATGATTCACTCCCGAATAGCCCAACAGAAGTAGGTAAAACTCCTCATATCTAACCTCATAAATATTAGAACCAGTAACTATCCCGTATCCTTCTGATACCTACTTTCCATACATTTAATTCAATCAAAGGGAGGTGGGCTATATACATGGTATGTAATCCCCTTGAGCCAGAAGGCAAGGGGTTTGCTTATAAATTCTGTATTAAAATAGTTCCGGATTTCCTTGACAATCGCTAAGCTTAATGTTACGTACGAGTATAGGTAAGGGTGTTACCCCCGAACAAATGTAACAAAATTGGGGACTATAGGTTTAAATTATTTGGTATGGTAATAATACATTTATGTAGTATGGCGTCAGCTGAAAATCTATTGTTATTTAAGGGGTAAGTATTAAAAAGAATAACAAAACTTCGTCTTGGAATACAAAAAGTTTGGATGCGTGAATTTTCATGAAATCATTTCCTACGTCCAATTTTTACATTTTCCACTTTAAGAAATCAACATAAAATAAAATACTTGAAACAGACCCATTTCTTTCATCTTTCAATGTAACGCCAGGTGAAATCATATTTTATGCCCCTTGAAGGGAGTTTCCTTCCTAAGGTACGTGTCGGTTTTTTGTAAATAAGGACCATTATCCCTTGACGGTTCCTTTCGAGGTGTTTAATGTAGTGCCGAGCTGCCCTTTGCCCTTGTTCCATTAATAATAGGATCGCGCAATCGAGATTAACAACCCAAATTAAAAATCAATAACATTTGGAACAGATGAAGATTCTCGAGAATTGTTTCGAATTCTGCGCAATAATTTGGAGATGTCCTTGTATTTATTTATTTTACCATTTATGTACACACATATTTAGACAGACAAGACCTACTTTATAAGGTTATTAAGTGGGAATTAAGTGTCCGCACTTGTAAATATAGTTTTCTTTTTTGTACTGTTTGTTCCGTTCCCACAGCCAAACCGTGAAAACGGTTTTGTGGGGCATAGTTCATAAGCAAATTTTTTTGTAAACTTACCATTAATAAAGAAATAAAATAAAAATAAAAAAACCAGAACAGAAAAATAGGTACAAAGGTGATGCTTACTTCATAAGAGATCTCTTCCACAGCATACCTGCGATAGGACAATAGATAGAAATATGTAGACAGCGTGTGAAAGAGTAAAGGAGACAAAAAAAATAATACATATAATCATTCATTCATCACATCTTAATAAAACTAATCAAATATATAATTATGTTGTTGTTACTTTGTGTATTCATCACCACTGCCCTCAAAAAGGTGAACGAAAACATCGTGAGGAATCCGGAATCTTTTTTTTTTTTTTTTCAGGATGGGAAATCGTCAAATGACCCCTCTCGCTCTGGGTGGAGCGGAAGGGAGGGTCAGACTCTTACTGACTAAAACCCACCCGTGTTCCTTCCTTAGCCCTTTATGTTCCAGGGCAGCGGTAACCCTTTCGGACGATCCCGCTATCCGGCATGTCTTAGAACCAAAACTTCGAAGACATGTGACATGTACCGACCCGCACTGGGCCCGCGTGGTAGCCCACTCCCTCTCATAGAGAGAAGGCCTGTTGCCCAGTAGTGGGAACATTATAAGCTGATTATGTCTTGTATGTAGGTAATTATTGTTAAGGGGCCCGTGGCTAAATAATAACAGCCGCACAGGTCGATCGGTCAGGTTAAGCTATGCTTGCCGCGGTTGGTCTGTAGATGGGTACCATCTTTACATACCGAGACCCCTCCGTGCTTCGGAAAGCACGTTAAGCCGTTGGTCCCGGCTGTCATTCGTGGATCTTTGACAGTCGTTACGGGTAGTCAGAAGCCCGAAAGTCTGACAACCAGTCTTACCAAGGGGTATTACCCAGTAACTGGGTTGTGGAGGTCTGATAGGCAGTCGCTTCATGTAAAATACTGGTATTCAGCTGCATCCGGTTAGACTGGAAGCCGACCCCAACATAGTTGGGAAAAGGCTAGGCAGATGATGATGTAGGTAATTATTGTTATTATAAGTGTTGAAACTACATACATACTAACAATTAACATATGTATTTCATCGAAAAATAAATGCACAGAAATATTTTATGTAGCTTTCACAAGTTCACAAAGGAATTAAAAATATTTTACAACATGTTGAAAAACTGAAATATCGTCCGGTACAGCAACCGATGCAGCCAATCGGCCTAAATCCTTCATTCCGGAATTTATTATTAATAAAAATCAGTTTCCTGCTCGCAGTTCTGATATACGTGTTTCACATTATAATCGCGAAAGCCTCACAGATGAAATGAAAACAAGAGAAGTAAAGAAAAAATAAAAATGTTATCAGCCAGCCCTTCCGATGACGCACAAAGAGAGCAGAGATCAAAAAGATCAGTGTTTTCTTTGGAAATGTTTAATGTTATACATTCCTGGTACATACAGGCATTTAAGTACCTACCCATTTTGGGAATCTTTGAACATTCTATTTTTTTTTTTTTGCTTTTCATACCAACCTTTAGATGTAACATGCCTTCCTCAAAGTAAAACTGTGAGTATTAATGCATAATTCTCCTCTTGGTTTTCTAGTTTTTCACTTACCTATGTCGTTAATTCTGCGTTACAAAAAAACTTGATTGCATTCAAACTCGTGATAAAATAATACAAATAGGTAACGGTATTTGTATTATTTTATCACAAGTTTGAATGCAATCAAGTTTTTTTGTAACGAATAAAACAATCATACTTTTAATCCACTATTCAAAACAAATGTTATATATTATTTATTCGCTCAAAAAAACAATACCAATATCCGGAAACAGTAGGTCCTATTTGATTTTAAAAAGTGTGTAAACTATAAAGAGAACATTATATAAATCTGGATTCTTTGAAACTGATAAAAGTTGAAATAGATTTGTTACATAATCGCTGTCGGGTCATGTTCGGAAATAACGAGACTTTAACAACGGATGCAGGTCTCAAAGAATAACATCACTGACTTGTGTATAGACTTGGTAAGTGAAAACTATTTTTTTGTGTTGTAATGATTTTTTTTTTAATGGCAGCTGCTTTATTATTCAGTATACTGATGATGAAATGAGCTCTCTTTCTCCCTAGGAATTTCCTAAGACCATAGGTATTTTTTTTTTTGTAAGTGAACCCAAAAGGATGCCTGGAAAGATTTGAGGGAGGCCTTTGCTCAACAGTGCGACAGTGTGGGATAAATAAAAAGTTAAGTGGACAACTACATCACACTTTTCTTGCCTGGCTTAGAATATGTAGTGCACCAGACCGTGTTTCCACCATGGCGGACAATCTCAACGGAGACTAGCCTTCAGTGCGCAACATACGATAGTGCACAAGGATGTGCGCAGATACAGGTGAACTCCCTCTTCCCTCACTCTCATAGTCCGATGGGACCCTCACTCTTAAAATCCGATACGACCGGAGAGAGATCAGACGCACGACCAACGGCTTAACGTGCTTAAGATAGATAGTTGACAAACACTACTCCCACTTGAAAGACAAATCTTTAAATGAATTTAACGCTAAGCGTATTAAAAACATCATAACTGCCTCTGTCATCTTCAAACGATTGACAAAAATGGAACGAAACATCAAGAAAGATGTTTATAATTCGTTTATACCCTGTCCATGGTTAAGCGTTTTTACAGGGTGTAGCGTTAAAATAATTGAGTGATTTGTGGTGCAAGTGGGCTGAATTAAATTTTTATAACAACAGTGGCAGTATTGTCTGTATGTATGTAAGTTGTTTTAATCTGTTCATTGTTTTATAGTGCTCCTCACACAATACTTTTCCATCCCTTTGGGTGTCATACTAATACGATAACCTGTGTTATTTTTGTTTGTTTCAAATGTTTGCACGGCTTTCCGTCTAACGTGTCCTGTGTAGTTTCCTATATGATATCAATCTGCTCTCTGAAACTCACATCAATAGAAAATATGAGACTTTTTCGTGAAGCCTTGTCACAAAGCAAGCAAATAAAGTTTCCAACGTTAACAGCTAACTTTTGGAAAAATCTCGAACTGAACAGAATTTTGGCGTGTGTGGTTTTTGGCAAAATATTGGCCTCTCTCTTCCCGTTTAATAAGCGGATGATGGTATACGCCAGAAAGGGGACTGTTTGTTTTTAATGCAATAATTTGGAAGGCTGGGTAGGATTTTTACACGAAGTAGATATCATAGCGTTTTTTTCTTAGAACTTTCCCAGTAAGCCAGAAACCACAATCATGTAACAGCGTTCAACACTCAATATCGGATATCTGAAAACCGAGCCAATACGGTTTATCCACCATCCGAACAATTTAGCAGTCAGCCAGCAATTTTCAGAAAATACCAGGAATTAAAACATACATCTCTCTTTTGTTAAATAAAATAATATATGTAGTATTTAATGAAACTGCCTGGTGTTGGTTCCATGGAGAAAATTATTCAGTCTGATAGACTGTACCACACCCTAAAATTTGGCTGGTCTTTAAAAACTAACCCTGTAGATATCGATTGAGTAGGTACATTTAATTCATAGATCGTAACTTTATTACTGAATTATATGTATCAGCTCCCGAAAATGATATCTTGATTGAAATTCAGTACGTAATAGGTTTTATAAAGTGATCACAGAACTCATTCCACTTCATGCATGTAAGTCTAGAAACTTTGCATTCTCATTATAATGTGGGGGAACATGGAAATATGCTAACTTGAGTTTAACTTATTATCTGATTAAGCTTTTATGGAACGCGTTTTATGAAGTTACAAGTTTGAGTCTTAAGTGAAGATGTCGGATCGGTCATTTGCAAACGATTTTATGCATAAGTTAGTTAGTTGGTAGTTCTTAACTCAATTTTAACATAGTGTCAAGATTTTGTTGGTTGATGGAGAGCAGAGGTGGTGCCCCAGTGGTGTCTCTTCAACGTATGAGTTGTAGGTCGTGCGTCTGCATGGCGTGGGCAGGCACTTTAGGTACTTTGTGTATTTAATATCATCACCACTGTTCTCAAAACGGCGAAAGAAAACATCGTGAGGAAACCAGCATGGCTTAGAACCAAAAATCGAAGACATGTGACATCCACCAACCTGTATAGTCACGAGCAAAAGTATGTATACACTCGGCTTTATTAAAAAGCGATTTACTCCTTTATTTTTTAATGAAAATGTATGTTGTTACGAACATAGCATTTTCGAGCCCATAGGTTTATGTAATGTGTCTTATTTCAACGTTACATTCGTTATTTCACGAAAAAACTGCAATTGAAAGTTGTCAAGTGTTAACATATTGGTGCTCTTGACTGTACTGGGCCCGCGTGGTGGCCCACTCCTTCTCATAGAGAAGAGGTCTGTTTCCCAATAGTGGGAACATTATAGGCTACTTATGCGTCACATTCTTTTGTTTTTTTTTTCTTTTTATTTATTATGACGCACCGTTGCACAACCTTTGTATCAAAGTATTCTTGTTTGTTAATAAAAATAACTATAGAGTCATTTAAAATATCGTAACTCACATTTGCAACATTTCACTCGTGCCCAATACAAGCGAATACCTGTGAGTGAAATCCTGTGGTTACTCAGCAGTTATACAAAGGGTAAGTCGAAGATGTAGGCGCAAATTGCTCTTAGCCGTGGTGATGTACTGGTAAACGCATTAGACGTCCTGATGGAGCAATCAGCCCGACACTCTAACTTTAATGGACTAGATTAAAAATCGATGTCGTAAGTGACGCGATATGCGATGGCAGGTTTCGGCAAGTTGCTTATGAATTTTCTTAAGTTTTAGCTAAGTTACCTTTAAGTAAGTACGTTGTTGGATTTTAAGAAAATGTGTTGTGTTTTTTTAAGGTTCTTATATGTGATGTTACATTTTAGTCTAAAATCTATATAGTAATCTGTATTTTAACAGTTTTATTTGCACATTGTTGAACACATCAATTTCTGAGAAAGAAGAAAATATTACAAATTTTCACAGTTCAACAGCATTCATTGCGTTATTTACGTTGTTGTGCAAACATATTTTTTTAACATATGAAGCAATGGATTAGCAATATTTCTTTATTTAAAATGATTCAGATTGTGTGGTATGCAATTAGGGTGCTATTAATGCAAAAATAAACTTGTGTAACTCCCTAGACTTGAATTTAAAAAGTCCTTTACTTACAATATTATCCTTCATCAACTTAATATAATAAGAATTTTTCTGGGAATAAAATAAATAAAAAAATATATAAATAAATCTATGTATTAGTAAATCATCTACAAATAAATTACATTTTATTATAAAGTATCTTATGTACATTTTATAAACAGTATTTGATTTGTGGCTGGCAAGAACGATACGGAAATGAGAGAACTTCACTGTCTACAGTGAAAAGCTTGGAAAGTTGACATCGCGATGTAACGATGTTACCTACCTTCATCGCGATGTAACGATGTAACCTGTCTACAGTCATATATTTTGTACCGAATAAGTTCTTATTTTAAATGGTAGCACTACGATGCTAGACAATTTTCAGGAGCCTGTTACAAAGTTGAAAAGTTTTAGAAATATTGAACCTTAAATTCACTTTATTAAGGGCTGATTTTTCAATAGACAGATATTTTTTATTCGTGGAATAAAATTGAGGTTTAAAGTTAAATAGGCTGGATGTGGGTCTGATTCAAAGTATTTTGGCAAACCCTAAATCGGAAGCAGCCAAAAAATTATGTAATTTAGTATTAGTCGTTCAGCAGTGAGCAGCAGCCTTTTAGTATTACTATAATGAAATTTTGATTTATTTTTCCTCGTGTATTATATCTAAGTATATTTACATTGTTATAAGGTATGATGGGGTTGACATATTCTTATTGGACAAAAACCCCTTTTAAATAAAAAATAAAAATTAAGTTTAAAAAAAAATTGAGTTCTGACAGTTTTTGTATGGAAGAACTGTCAAAAATTCAAAATTATTCCTCGGATAAAAATTCGTTGGAAAAATCAACCCTTAAATTAAGAGGGTGGATGAACCTATTGCTAAAAATAACTTTGTCTGATATTAGGAGACAATGTATACAGATTTTTATTCATGGATATAAAAATTACGTATGTTATATGCTATCATAAAACCTATAGCAACGTATTTAATAAAAAAAAAACAATCAAAGGTATGATTTAAAAATATTTGCTAAACCAAAATATTAATTGGAATTAGACTATACCAGATATTTTTCGTAATAGATTAGAACACAGAGCTTTCGGTAATTACATTGAAAAAGGTAGCTTACTTGTGTCAAGTTGTGTCATGAAACTAATCGGGCAAATCTTAAAACAAATACCAAAATAAAACCGTAAACAATAACAAACATCGTAGCCAAGAAACCGGCCTTCTGCGAGTTATTTAATGTTGTTACCCATACCTACATAAGTACTTATAGTTACCGGGTTCTGGCACAGAGGATGTTTCGTGGAGTGGCGCCCCGAGCGACGACTCTGAACATTTGTGTTGTGAACCCTCTCAGCGTTTCACCTACATCCATCGTACCATCGTGGCTATACTTGACACACAGTCAAATGTTTACATCGACTTACGACAGTATACACTTTCAGAACGTTAAGGTTTTGATGGACGGCCATCTTTCGTAACTGCGAAAGATATCCGTCCGATGTCTGTCAGAGTTAGACCGAAAATTATACTAAACTTACTCAAAATTACTGTAAGTAAATCAAGTTTACACGACTATATATTTCCAGTATTCCAGTTAATTTATATACATATAGGTTTTTCGTATCTGCATGAGAAGTCAGCTTATACTGGAAATTTATATAGCTTGATATGTCGTCGTGCGTACCTACAAGTAAATATACCATTGCAAGCTTGCAAATGACACAATAGAAAGAAAGGAAGAAAGAGACAGAAAATAAATTTATTTGACCTAATAAAAATGAAACCCATTTAATATAATCCAGTTCGACATAAATGCCAAAATTTTACCTAAATTAAAAGGATCAAGAAATGGACCACGATTTAAGTACTTATAACAATTTTAGCTGGCATTTGGTATAAAATTCCAACACGACAAAATTGAAATTGAAAAAAGAAAATACCTTTAAAAGTTACATAAATTAGCCCTTTGAAGTTAAGGCCATCTAAAGCAGTCGATCTACCTATCTAAAAAATTCCCAAAGCATTTTTTTCTTTTAATCCTTAATAATCTGTAATGTCGGGAGCACGGTTACCGTCTTGTTTTGATGTTTGACAGTTATAATATCCGTCGTGGTCAGAAAATGTTTCGTCCTCCGAGAGAGCTGCCAGTCTGCCAGTGAAACATGATGGTGGAATGACAGAAATCACTTGCTTTACTCAGAAGGCCAATTCTCGTAATTTAAAACGTTCAAAATCTAGTCGCACTCTCATCTCGGCGACAAACAAATGTCAAAAACTTGTCAAAGTGTAGGGAAATTAGAGGTATTTTTGACAGATTGAGACTGAGACCAGGCTGTGAACGTTCTTAAAATTACGAGAATTGCTCCTCTGCTTTTTACTGTTATGACAGTTTTTTAATCTTTTATCGTAACTACTTAAGTACGTAGGCTTTAACTCTTAAGACAATTTTTTCGTAACTTTTGACGACATATTTTATTGTTTTGTTTCAGGTAAGACTCGTTCACCAGTTACCTCCTAAGGATCAGTATGTTAAAGGTATTGTAAATAATTTTCCGTGTATAATTTTCCCACTACTTTAAGGCTTATTTTACTATGAATAAAACAATGTTATACATTAAAAAACTATGTACTTAAAGCGTCATAAGCAAAAAAACCGTATTTGCACTTACTACTTATTACGTAGGACAGGTCAAAATACTACAAAAACAGATTGGTCCGATTTTCTTATGGCCCGTACTACGGCTATCTTGATCGACTGTAGAAGATCAAATTCATCTTCGGATTACAAAGAAACACTATTTTAAGAATAGTGAAATGTGAAACATCATGAGGGCATTGTCCTTTCGTTAGTAAAACTAATATATTTTTACAATATTAAAGCGTAATCTTGGAAAGCTGCCACGCTAAAATGGAATTGGGCAGGACACATTTGCCGCATGTGAGACGTCCAATGGGCCAAACTTACGACCCAATGGGTCCCTATTAATGGCAAGCGACATCGCGGCAGGCCCAGACGGAGATGGCGGGATGAGCTGGACTCCTTCTACAAGAACTGGTCCTTAACAACTTTAAACAGAGAGAAGTGGAAAGAAAGTAGGGAGGCATTTGCCCTGCAGTTGAACATCACAGGCTTTTAATAATAATAAGCATAAGCAGTCTATAATAATTCCACTGCTGGGACGCAGTTCTCCTGTCTTCGAGAGTGTGGATTGGTACTCGTAGATGTCACATGTCTTCGAACTTTTGGTCCTACGACATGCCGGTTTCCTTACGATGTTTTACTCACCGTTTTGAGAGAAACGGTGATTAAATAATTTACACAAAGTAAAGTGCCTGTCTGGGTTCGAATCTACTACCTACCAACAACACGCAACTCGCGGCCGTTGGGCCTGGGCCACCACTTATTGTTATATTTACATGTTTACTCTATCGAAGAATTCTCCGAATGAGCTTTTCATCACACTTTAAATAAAGCGACATCGATAACTAGAAATGTCAAAATTAATTAAAATATAACGTCGATTAGTGAGTTTAACCCATATATTTAAATACACATGATGTCTCATAAAGATTCTGAGAAACTTGGGAATATTTTAATGTTCGTGTTGTATTAAATGGAAACTTAAACTATTTGGAGTATCTGTTATTATGATGTGGCTGTAAAGCTTTTATATCGGAATGGAAAACATGCTGTTAGGAAAGACATTAGTTCTCTACAGACGACGTTACGTTATACTTAGACTAGCTTCTGCCCGCGATTTGTCCACGTGAAGTTTCTTGTACCCGTCGTATCCGTATATCGTATATTTTTTATATTTTTTGCTCGGCTCCTAAGTGTCCTAGCGTCATCTATATTACTTATAATAAATCTGTAGAAGTGAAAATTCTGTACATTGAAAATATCAAAAAACATAAATGGCAGGGGGTGTTACTAGACCGACACCGAACCCAAAAATGTGATTAAAAAAATTTTTGTCTGTCTGTCTGTTTGTTCAGGCATCACGCAAAAACTACCGGTTCGATTACGATGAAACTTGATATAATTATTCTTTAATATCCTGGGCACCACACTGGGTACTTTTTATCCCGGAAAAGTATATACAATAAAAAACAAACTTAATTTTGCGGTTCGATCCCTAGACCCATTACTGTGTCAACCGCAAATAATAAGTTTGTCGTAGGTTACGTCACCCGCAGTGGAGTTCATTTTTATTCCTTTTAGTTTTCAGAGTTATTTAGGTTTATTTTCATATAAGTCGTAGGTATAGATTTTAATTTTAAAGTATAGGTAGCATATTTGATAGTGTACGTAGTGACCGTAGGTTATTTTATAATACTGTTAGGTAGGATTAGTCATTCGTATAGATATTAGTTTTTAGGGATTTTGCTTATTTATTGAGTTTAGATTAGTTATCATCAGAAATAGGTTTATTTAGGTAGGTATTTAATTTTCTGTTATTGAGTTTTTTTTTTAAATTAGATAGGTACTTAGGTAAAGATATCATATAGGTACCCTCTTAATCACCACTAATGAGACACAATTGGTTTTCTATTGTTATTAGCCACAAAGGGCCCGCGAGATAGATGGCATTCTGGGGAAGCACATACATTTTATCCTGTTAGCACGTTCCCGTGGGATAATTTCCGACATCCACGCGGGCGAAGCCGCGGGCAGAAGCTAGTGTTAAATAAAAGTCTATAGTCTTCTCCAAAAATTCGGCTATCAAATGCAAAAATATTTTTTCAAATCCAACTAGTCGTTTTGGAGATTAGCGCGTACAAACTCTTCAGCTATATTATTTGTATAGATAAGTATCCTACTATCATAACTTAAGAAAGCATTTACTACGTTTATAGCTGAAAAAACTAGTTCACAAAGGCATTATAAGGGTGACGGCTCAGCATCCTTCTTGTATTAAAATATCCGCATTAAAAACTTCTGAAATTTAAAATGAGGTTTTCCTTCTAAACCAAAGAATTTTATAATGAAATCTCTTTGGATAAGACCTTTTTGAACGCTTCTCAACTTCTGATCTCCGAAGGACGAAGTAAAGGTTTACAGTTCTCTTAATACATTTAACAAAGACTGGTCGACTCTAATTATAAATTTTGCACTCCGTATTGAATTTAAAATAATATTTCATAAAATAGATTCGATCTTTATCCAAATCAAAGACAGATGGCGGCTTTTTACCCTAACTCTTATAGGAAAAAGTGAAAAAAAATCCTTAAGAGAGCTTTTGAGAAGAATCTGATAAACAGAATGGGAAACGAAGCAGAAGGGACCACTACTTTAATCCTAAACTCTTAACGGAACAGCACCCTAATTGCGTAACACACAATCAATCGTAATCTGAATCATTTTGAAGTAAATCGCTAATCCATTGCTTCATAAGTTCGAAAAATTTGTCTAATAACGCAATGAATGTTGTTGAACTGTCAAAATGAAACCGATTCCGATTGATTAGGGTACTGTATTAGATTGTACTATTTGTAAACACCAATGATAAATATTGTCTCCAAAGCCTTTCACTCATCATCTGCCTGGCCTTTTCAACCAACTATGTCGGGGTCGTCTTCCAGCCTAACCGCATTCAGCTGGATACCAGTATTTTACATGGAGCGACTGCATTAAAAGTAAAAAGTGGTAGGTAGGTTAAACGTGAAATGAAATGTTTATTTATGTAAGTAGATCGTTTAAGACACTTTGACACGTCAATATTTTGTTGATCAATATTTTAAAAACTAGATAGCTACTACCTTAGATACCTGAGAACAAATGCCGAAACAAACTCACAGGATTATTTTACGTGCTCCGCAAGTGGCTTGTCAAAAGTTGGTTAGTTAGCCAAGTCTATAGTCTTGTCTCTTTCCTCTCCCATTAATTATGACATGCCGTCCTACTTCTACGTGTCATCTTATAGTGTAACAACATTGTGCCGTTTATGAAGATCGGATGTTGGGTAGGTAACTAAGTGTCACGAACTGCACAAACGGGGACGTATTGTTACGACACACGTCTTATCAGATAGTTTGGATGCTAAACTTCGCTAACACTTCCTTACCGCAGCTCGAGCACGCACTACGTAACAGTGACAAGAAATGTGTCACGGATTTTGTCGTATTTTGTACCTACACGTGTTTAAACTGGGCTAGCTGTGTAAGAACTTGGGCAAATTCCAGTATTATCCTTCATTGCTCTCTTTTTAGCAGTAGACGAAAACCAGACAAAATAAATATCTATCTTTTCTTAAATTACTTCAGTTTAGGTACATCACAAAGCGGAAGCGTAGTCTAGTATGCCGAATTTTGGAACGAAGTTCCATAGCGCGCGTTGAGAAAGGGGGGCTAGACGGAAAAATTAAGACTAAAAGTTGGAACGACACTTTTTGCTATAGTTGTAGGCCGTGCGGCGTGCGCGTGTTTCTCTGTCTCTCTCTCTCTTATAGAAAGCAAGCCAGTTATACTTCGTTCCATCCGGGTGTCCCTTGACACCTCTCAAGTTTTATTATTATTTATAGCACTGTGTGACCTAAGCCCGTTCTTAAGTCACGCTTGTCTATGACGTCTAAGTAGTCCACTTTTACACAAAAAATCGTGACTAAGTGCGGGTTTAGGTCACACGTATCGTAATATACTACGTGTAAACACTAAACTTTATCTTAAATACAATCCATACCAAACAAATCAAACAACTGACAAACTAACTAAAAACAAATATCGACCGCTCAAAAATGTTCCCCACACGCTTTATGCTGTGTGACGCCTTCCTTAGCGTCAGCCTAGCATAACAGACGGGACGGAAGCGTATTGTTACAACGCACCTATTATCTGTCACGCTAAAGCTTACTAAAATATTTTTTTCCCTTATAACACAGAAAACACGCTTTTGCCAGCATCAAACCATAATCAAACAAATCAATTAACGAATAGAGTTACTAAAAACAAATATCTACCGCTCAAAAATGTTCCCCACACGCTAGGAATTATTAGGATAGGCTGTGTGACGCTGACTCGCTTAGCGTCAGCCGGCGTCATAGACGGAAGCGTATTGTTTACGACGCACCTCTTATCTGTCACGCTGAACGACCAAAACATAACTCCACTTCGAATTTATGAACTCGCTCGATATTCGCTTGTACGTCGAGCTAGTGACATTGGTAGAACGTATTTTGTGTTATTTGATTCATTAGGTATTGATTCAGTAGATTTTCCTACTTGGTTAATTTATAACAGCGTATACTGTATTGATAGAAATGTATTGTATTCTATGAAGTCTAGACAGTTTGAGCATTAACTTTATAGTCAGATTGAATACTTAATGAGATTTTGTATATAGAGCCTACACAACCAAGTACCAGACGATCAACTATAGACGAACTGATTATATTATAGTTTACCAAAATATTCCCACCAACTACACCAAAGAACAACGCAACTGGATATTAAGTCATTTTCAAACACAAAAGCAATGTTCTAAATACGAAAGTATCCGTTCAATAATAGACTATGAATTTCTAATACTATTTCTGTAGCTCGTCGTTGCCAGCAAAGGGGGTACCGCAGCGAGGGGGGGGGGAATAACGTCTGAAAGCATAATATGATATTATTGCCAAAATAATAACGCGGAGTAGACAACACCGCATCTTCCCCTGTTAGGGCTGAGCTGCGTACGTCAGTTCATTTTGTAATACAGTTACATTTGTAAACGCTTGTGTTTCCTGTAACTCGAGTTACGGCAGTCTTGTTGGATGTTTGGAAATTATTTTTGAGATTTAAATTTTGCACCTTCGTTTCTATATTTTTACGCAAGAAATTGGCGGAGGCATGGCAACACTTTTTTATGACGAAATTGAAAGAAGAACATTTTTAATGATCCATTTTCTTCTAAGGTGAAATTCCAAAGCGGTTTCTATGGTTAAAATTGTACATAGAGATCGCCATCCCTGAAGATTGACTTCAAAATTAAACGTCGTAGATTATAGTGGACGGCACGATACGGTAGAGTTTAATCGTCGGACAGGTGCGTATGACATGACCGCCGGTCGGTACTATCGGATTCTATTTATTGCCCTTAGCTACAGTTAGCGGCGTTGCCACTAAGTATCCGTCACTAGCAATCAATTTAGCATTTATGGTGGCATCCGCATAACATTTTGAGTTTATTGTTTCCTATTAGTAGTAAGTTACTGAAAATGAGTCGGGGTCTTTTGATCCCATTAGGATCCCAGACGTAAAATATGAAAGGACCGATTCGACTTTCAAGTACTTATTTAAAATTTAAAAACAAATGAATATATTATTATTTTCGAAACACAAAACTTTTAAAAAGTTCTTCCAAGAAGGCTTTTCTCAAGGAGTAACAAAATCCGAACGCCTGTCACTCTCCGATCCTTCTAAATTTAAACATTTGAACGGGTGACGTCATAACAGAGTTGACGCGTCTCATTCCGCGACTTCCCGGCTTGTCAGACACAAAATGGAGCGGAGGCAGGGCCTTTTGTACTTGTAGGCTTTGTGTGCAAAGTAAGCTTCCTACCGAAGCATCTGTGCGATGATGAAACTTGCCAGACAACGCTTTTAAGCACGCTTTATGTCTCGAATTAAAACTATAAAGGAGGAAATTAAACGTCCGAAAAATTGTGCATGTTACACTCACGGCCTGTTTGTTTTTTCGTCTCTGGGTTGGGTTGAGTTGAACCTACTTTTTGTTCACTCGAACGTAGACTCTCTTGTTCGCGTGGAGACATCGTCAAGTCAATATCTTATGATGAGGTTTATCCTCCTAACATAGAGAAAAATAATGATTAGTGTATGCTTTCGATTACAAAAGAGCTGTAGACTTCAAAACTAGCGTCAGCCCTTTGTTTTAAAAGTGTTTTGGCATTTTATAATAACTACAAGAAAAAAAATGAATGAATGATGATGGGTAAATGAAATAATTATATTATACACTCGAATACTTGTACAAATCATTTTATTGGTACTCAACAAAGTTAAATAATAATTGCAACTCGAGACCACTTGCATCGTCCCTAGCTGAGAGAAATTCAAGCCCAATTTTCTGCCGTTTTTCACCCAAAAGTCATCTATGGGTGGCCACAACTCAAAAGCATAAAATGTTTAAAAATGACAATGTTGCGACCCACAAAATATGATATTAGTTAAATAGTAGATGATTGTGTATGCTAACATAAAGTTTCGACAAACAATGGATACGATCCCCTATCACACAATCATCATGTACTTATTACTTTAACAAACATACGAAAGCACAATAACCCAAAACACGAAGTTAACTAACAGCCAAAGCTTAATCAAAGTACCACTGTTTCACAGCAGCAAAATTATCATTGCCGCGATGTATATTTCCAACCCTCTCTTGCAGAACAAATTCCACTTGTCAAAATGTTCACGCTATGTACACGGGAATCACAAAGCGAGACGCTTACAAAGAACGGCCCTAACAAATGGTTCCGTCAAGCCGGTGTTTGTGTAATGCGCGGTCGGACGGCATCCCACTATCAACTGCGATATTACACATGTTTATTTTCAACACGTAAGCTACGGTTAAAGTCCTGTTAATTTGGGTACTGGCACTATTCATAACATTGTCTGTCGACTGGGTTAACATGATGGTTTTGATGAAACTTGCCTAAATATTTCGGGGTGTTTTCCTGCAAAGGCCACAAAATTGACCCAAGAGTGATTTTGCAATTGCACCTGCTGATAGCAATAAAAGCTAGACAGTCATGCCGAATTACCAAATGATAGGTATATAAACACTAATAAATTACTTGATGCAACGTGACATCAAACCAATACTCAGTTGTTTGACACACATTTCTTGCATTTCTGAGTTCTGACGATACGAACTAATCAACGGGCCTAATCGGGGGTTCATGTTCCCGGTACACGAAACCTCAAAAGCTGAACGGTACCCAACGTGAGTTCTGAACTAAATAGCTGAACAAATGTAGGTAACGTTCCATGTATTTGGACAATCGGGGAGATGAACTGGATATTATGGTTTGTTCGTGTACTTAACAGCAGAAGCCCTGAAAGTTTCTTCATTAGAATTGTTTAACCTACTCGAATTGCTTCCACGAAATGCTAATTTATTTTCCCAGTTGTATGCCTGCATATAATGGATGCGTTCATTGCTAACTACTTTTTAAATGTTGTTTGAGTTTCTAACTCAATAAAAAATCCTAGTTTACTGTAGATAGCTTGACTAAAATGAAAAAAACAATCACTTCTCATTTCACTGAACGAATGCATCAAAAGCGTCCTACAAAGGTATTTTAATATACGTAGCAGAAGTATTAAAAAAAACCCTGAAGTTTTCTTATTACCCGGGCGCTTTCTATCTCATGTCACATTTTCTACAACGTGAAGATTAAACGTATTGTTCTGTCACTCAGAGAATCGCGTTACTGACCATTTTTTCTTCATGTAACACGAACAAACTGTGTAACCAGAGCGTTGCTCGTCCCTTAACTATTTATAACAGGGTTCAACCCATTTCCACACTGACAGTAAATGGATCTTGATGTACTTGCCTACATAATGTGATACCTTGATATTAGACCGCTACAATTTGTCTCGCGTGTTTCATACAAGTTACGGAGCACGCTATTATAATATGAATAAGATACGGTACAAATCTTAGCGTGTTGTTGGCGAGACGCCAAAATGTGACAGAGTTTCGGACCACCGCGCGGCTGACCTGTGCCATTACCAGCTTTCTCCGTTTAACTATTTTGTGTTTATATCTTTAATAGTATCAGGTATTTGTAGCCTATTTCAGAATGTGAAAGAAGTTCTTGAAATTGTTATTACAACAGTAACATCTGGCTGCCAACTAAGAACGCTGTTGTTGTAAAAGAGGTTTATGAGAATGAGGACAGACAGGGAATGGACAGCATTGTCCTGTTCTGCGGCCATCAACTTGTCTGTCAACCGTAGTTATTATGTTGACCATTTTGTTATCAATTATTGGAAGAGTTCCGTGCCGGTCATTAATGCTAATGATATGATAATAATGATAAATTTCCATTATTGGTGAAAAGAGCTTCGAAGTTGCTCTAACGCAAGTAAATTCTTTCTTCCTCAGCAATAAGATATCATCTAAAACCCTAGGTGATCTTGCCAATCTGATATTGCATACCGTCTAGACTTAAACTTAGCCGGTAAATTGCATTTCGTAACTGACCTAAAATATGGAAAGTTACCAGGATTATGTCAAAAAAAATTCTTGTGATAAATTTATGTATTGGAACAATTTTGCTGAAAATGTAGATTCTATGTTGCGACATTATTTAACTAAAGTTCACGCTTTGTAAAGGTTAACTCCTAATAACGATGATACCCTGGTAGCAAAGTTGTCGATGCACTAAATAGTTTAACCCACGGTATTTTGTTAGGTAATATAGTTTGATCGTCGATACTTGTAGCATCTAGACGACAGTGCCGACATGGCTGACTATACTATGTATGTTGGGCAAAGTTCGACGCTGGGATAAACCCGTAAGAATGAAAGGCAATATTTTTTTACTATAATATATTGTTGATTTCGAAATACAAGTACTCACAATCCAAAAAATGACTTAAAAACTATGTTAGTAAACTTTTACAAACTAAAACACCTAAAAATGACGTGTGGCTTGCCCCCACACACGTACACGTACCTCCGCCCAGTGCCTTGGGGCTGTCCACTTTGTCTAATAATGTTTTCACGATGCTGTTCGAGCTTCCGCGCAACCTACCCATTATTGACTCTGTTCTATTCCTCATAAGGACAGCGTATAATAACTTTAATTCTGACAATATTTTCACCTCGACCGTCGGGGACAGAATACGATGGCACAGAATCTGATTCTTACGTTCCTATCCCAGCGCCGAATTTCCCCAACATACTTAAACTGCTGCAATGTTCCACTGAGAAAGTATATTTATAGGTACTCATAATCACCAAGACTCCATGCTTGGTTCTGAAGTTACTACCAAATAGGGAACTGCTTCTTCTGCTAGCTAAGCAACCAAACCTTAGTTACAAAGAATATCTATATGGCATTAAGTAATAATGTTTGCAAAGATCATTTTTAACATTTTGTCAGCTAATACCGAAATTGTTGCTTCTTCGCCTCTTCTTGTAAGCACAAACGATATAGAATAGAATAGAGAGAAAAAAGCATATCTTGCATATATTGTGAGAAAGCCTTATTCCGGAGTGAAAATATTATACTGGCCAGAGCGTAGGTACTGGACATATGTATAAGGTACTCGTGTGGGTAATAATGAACCCCAGTACATACACACAACCTCATTAGTCATACAGAATTAGTAGAAACTTACAGTGCATCATTATTTTACGTCATGCAGATCATGTTGTAATTAAACAACAATTATGCTGTCCTTGTATTAATTACAAGCAAACGTTAAATTCGTATCGTGGAAAATTACATTTATCTACCCGAATGGAAAATAATTTGACGGAACATGATTAAATAATTAATTTTACTCAACAGATCAACTGAAACAAATGAATAACTTTTCGCTTTATTCAAGTAGATAGTCAACTGTTTAATTTGACAGGTTTCAGGAAAATCCATGTTTCTCCAAGTATGTTTCCGATCATTTTATAATTTGTATAAATCCTCTCGCTTTTTGCAGTGCGTACAGTCACGAGCACCAATATGTCAACACTTGGCAACTTTCAATTTCGATTTATTCGTGAAATAAAGAATGCAACGTTGAAATACGACACATTACATAAACCAATGAGTTCGAAAATGTTATGTTCGTAACAATATAAAATTTCATTCAAAAATAAAGAAGTAAATCGCTTTTGAATAAAGCCTAGTGTATATAAACTTTAGCTCGTGACTGTACTTACCTATCTATTTAATTTCATAAACATAAACACTTTCTTGAGTTTTGGATTATAGAATCTGAGGCTTGACTGCAGTGAAGTGGACTCAACGTGCCCATACTCTTGTGCCAAATAATCGTATTTGCTTTCCTTCAATTAAAAATTATAAGAAAGGTGTCGTAACTACCTACAGTAAAGATAATTATAGTGTATATATTTAATAGATACTCGTATGTAAACACCACAGAACAGATAAAAGAGGTTAGAAAGGAAATAGTTCCTGATTTGTATTAAAACGCGTGTCGCCGCATGTCTCCTACTCCTGTCTCTCCACTACAAGCAAGACATCATTCGTACGCGCATTACGCACACAAATAAACCACACGCACTTAGATCGCGTGTTTGCTATTGGTTGTCACACTACCGCAAATGCTGCTCTGGACGTACACTCACACACTTGTAAAAGCAAATAGTTACGGCGACCGAAAGGTCGACTAATCATATCGATAAAATTACCTGTAATTTTGTTATTTAAAGTTTTGCAATTTTTTAAGTTGCGGGTACGGTACGAATAATGTGGACATCCAAATTACATATAAATAAAACTAAATCAAAGTCAATTTAAGGGGGAACATCCGATACAGCCGTGAAGTTTAAATTTTCTTTCGTTTTATGCTAGTTGCAGCTCTGTTTTACGTCATAATTAATTTGAGGTAAAAGCCTACTAAAATAATATATTCCATTACTTTAAGAGTATTACTTACGATTATCACTTAGTACATTACTTTATTAAGCTAATGACCGGCCGCCTTGCGGAGTTATTTTAAAACCATGATATCTCCTAAGATATTCATTGAAATCCAAAATCCAATCAAGGACAATTTTGTTCAAAATTAAATACTTGTGATGAGTAACGTATTTATTTGGATGAGGATTAATTAAGAGGGGCAATTCTCTTTATTTTAAAAATGTTCACAGTCTGATCTGTCTCAATCTGTCAATTCCCTGACTGTTTTGTTACATAATCATTTTCTACAAAATGTTGCGAACAAATTGTGCTACATTTAGTAGGTATCCATTGAATGCTACTAGTTGCCTCAATCCACAGTTTTCTTGTACCTGGATCTCTTGGAAAACTAAAAAAAATAAACTAATGTTTACGATGAAAAATTTTTTTTAGTTTTCCATAATTTGGTTTGAGGTTAGTAAACCTCAAACCAAATTTTTGACGAAAAACCAAATAAGAAACTAAATTAATAATAATAATCCACATTATACAATAATAAAATTAGTGTTAATAAAAACGAAGTTGTATTAATTGTATAATATTACTGAAAATAATCATTCGTATAATACACATACATAATATCGACATTGTTTACAATTTGGTACAACACTATCGATGCGCATAGATTTCCCTGAATAGATGCTCTGGCTCGACACACGCGACGTTCGCAGTGAACGCAATACATTGCGCGTCCGCTCACGTCGTACAAGATCGTACCCATGTATTGCAAGCAATGTATAATTTTGCATCTGAATGCGATTTTATCGTTTTTGTCTACAAACTTCATAATACTTTTGCAATAATTACAAATATCACTCGTATTTTAAGGTTTTTGGACTTACCGGTGATAAGAAATCCCTCCTTGGGCCACATTACACTCCTGACTTCTTTTCCGACACGTTATAATAGCGCAAGACGGCATAATTCTATTTTTCCGCGGAGTTTCGAACGCTGTCACAACAAGAGCGCGATTGTTGAGCGGTGATTCACATTTCGGTTGACTTTGAGCGTCTGATCAACATTGCGGCGCGCCTGCCCCGCCCACAAGGCCCTTCTAACCTCTTTTATCTGTTCTGTGGTAAACACTGTCTCATTACCATAAGGGTACCTTACCAATGTCATCAGTCACCACAAATTATGCGTAAAACTTGAAACTGAGGTGGCCATGCACGAGAAGCTTGGTGTGGTAGAGATCCAGTATAATGATATAGTCTACTTAAATAATGTACCCAGGATTTTGTAATAATATCTTGAATTAAAAGACTGTCCTTGGAGTTTCTTGCCCGTTCTTCTCCATAGAGATCTACGTTTTGGAATGGGCAACTAGCTTCAACTTTCTGGCTAACTGACCGACTATTTAATTTTGACAATTCAAAAGTGCCTGTAAATGGTTTAATTGGAATAAATAATTTGAATTTGAGTTTGAAATGCGGACTCAACAGGATTCTGCAAGAACAATCTTCAATCAGAACAAACGTGACACGTGGAAAGGTGGTCATGGCCATTTCCTATGTTATTATAAATTATAACCGTTACATGTACATTGAAAACCACATGAACAACAGTATACGAAACGTACGTCTACCTACGGGCTGATAATAATAATTGCACCTACCATAATTTTTCTCTGCATCACCCTTTTTTTTTGTGGATGGGAAATCATCAAATGACCCCTCCCGCTCTGGGTGGAGCGGAAGGGAGTGTCAGACTCTTACTGACTAAAACCCACCGGTGTTCCTTCCTTAGCCCTTTATGTTCCAGGGCAGCGGTAACCCTTTCGGACGATCCCGCTACCCTGGCAGGCTTCGGCCCTATCGGGCCCCGTCGCTTATGCTGACATCTCTTTGAGGCGCGCGTGGAACACAAACGCGCCGTCCGGCACGGGCCTGGTCCTGATCGGACGATGAGCTACCCATGACTCTCCGCCAGCAGGCCCGCGCCTACGGTGGCCGGGAGTCGTCACGCGGCTCCCGATGCCCGGAGCTTCTCCCGCGGCGGCTGAGGCGTGAGGATCTCTCCCTCGTCCATCCCGCCACCTCCTTCGCTAGCATGACTGCTTCGCAGAAGGAGGTGACTGCCTCCCACTCCCTCTCGCCCCGGACCATGGCTTGAACCAGGGCCGGACGCGAAAGGTCGCCGCCGCTGCCGATCGCCTCTACTCTGCATCATCCTAAGGTTCACTGAAAGAAGAAAATTCCTGAAGTACTAAGTCCGCAATTGTACAGTATTTTTATGTAAAACAAATATATATATATACACCGTGACTTTTTAGTCGTCTGACAACGGCAGCCCACTGCATGTATCCAATGACTACTACACATTCATAACAAAAAAATGGCATTTAAGAGAAAAAAAAAAGAAAAAAATATTCATTATTATGATGCATAACGTAGTTGAAACATTCTGTTGCGAGCGAAGATCTATCTACTCGACTCGTGCGATGGTTAGGTATGTTCTACTGTTTGATACGTAAACATTATTAACAGGTATTAACAGGATGTTTCATAATTCTAATGTATTATTATTATTTTTTTTGTACCTATTATCTTAATTAATGGTAAAAAAAAACACGCCTAGAGGTATTTTATGTCGGATACATTGAGTGGACCACCTTTGTCAGACGACTAAAAAATCACGGTGTATATATAAATATTCAGCTTTCACTAGCACTTCAATTTAAATTACAAAAACAACTACTTACGTATTTTGAGTAACTATTGACTAAAGAGAAACAATTTCCTTTTACTTACTCATAAAAGTGGTCTACAATTTGCAGACATATTTGCCCCATCGTATCAATTTCGGCGCTTACCGCAAGAAACAAACTTGAACGATCGTGGCAAATTATGATGAATGGACTACCCAAACCCATGTCATCATAATATATTGACATGATAGCTTCCTTAGTAACACGCCACATGCTGCTCCGGTAAATACTTTTTGTTATGTACTCTTAACTTGATGAATGTTTGAACAAGTTATCGTAGAGCTTAGGAAGTTGTCTAAGACAATCTAGATGCTAAGTTTCTTAGACTTATTCGTAAGCTAGTTCTGGGGGCAAAATCTTGCTTTCACACTGAAGGATATATCCTACATTATGAAAGTGATTTTTTTAAAAGATTTTATGGTGTACTTCCTATTATAATACGTACACCTTACAATTAATTTATTTGTGCACAAAGTTACACAAAAAAAAATTGATGTGTCAAAAATTATATTTCTGTAGGTAGGTTATACAAACACTTTTACACGTCTTAAATTGATTCATTATATGTATAGGTTATATATCATTATACAGTGTGTAACGGAAGGGGGGTATCAACCCTGAAGGAGGTGAATGTGCTCATGAAACTCAACAACTTTCCCCAAAGAACATAGGTCGAAATATGAAAAAAAAATTTGGCCCTCCCATAGTAAATCAATCAGCTGGTAGTCAGTTTTGTAAGGCAGGGCCAAATTTTTTTTTCATATTTCGTCCTATGTTCTTTGGGGAAAGTTGTTGAGTTTCATGAGCACATTCACCTCCTTCAAGGTTGATACTCCCCTTCCGTTACACGCTGTATACGTACTTCATAAAGCGAATTGAAAATCTTAAACATTAAAATTGATTTACTGCTGAAGTCTCAAACGAAAGTTTACTTACAGTGAACTTTGCATGATTTTTTTGTGTTTAAGAATTCGGCCGCAAGTGTGAAAAGTGCAGAAGTAGATTAGTGATGGTAGAGGCTTGTGACTACGTAATAACAGCCGCACGGATCGATCGATCAGGTTAAGCTACGCTTGCCACGGTTGTTCCGTGGATGGGTGACCATCTTTACATACCAAGGCCCCTCTGTGCTTCGGAAAGCACGTTAAGCCGTTGGCCCGGCTGACATTCGTCAATTTTGAAAGTCGTTACGGGTCTTCAGAAGCCCGAAACTCTGACAACCAGTCTTATCAAGGGGTACTTCCAAGTAACTAGGTTGTGGAGGTCAGATAGGCAGTGGTTGTATGTAAAATACTGGTACTCAGCTGCATCCGGTTAGGCTGGAAATCGACCCCAACATAGTTGGGAAAAGGCTAGGCAGATGATGAAAAGTACCTAACATAAATCAATTTATTTTTAAACAATGGTTTTCAACTTAACAAAATCGTTTTATAATCCTTCGTTCACTGTTTAGCTGTAATTTATTAACAAACTAAAGCACTGAATGCCCAGTCTCCGTAAGAGACCGCATACGGCCATAATTAAGTTTCAAAGCACAATGTTGCCTAACTAATAGCGCAATAAGACCGCTGGTTACTGCTGTAATCACATACCTGCTAATCCTTTAGAGGCAGAATGGGAAAACTGATTGTAAATCAAATGAAATCATTTATTTCTTTGTAAACATGAGTAAATAATTGGTACAGACGCCAGCAGCTCAAGCTACCCGAAACTGTCAAATTTTCCCAATCAACCTTGAACCTTAATGCTTTAACAATAAAGTTGAAAATCTACTAAAGAAATTTGACAGATTGTAGCAGCTTGATGTGCTGGCGTCTGTACATAGATGTTGTCAAAAAGTTAGTTCTCCATGTTCTGCCGTCACATGGCCATGCAAATCATAATTAATTAATATAATTTTAAATAACAATTAGAATTAATATTCTAATTGTTATTTAAAATTATTGTTATTTAATTGTTGTTGTTGTGTTTTAATTGTTATTATTATTTTGTTATTAATTTGTAAAATGAAATTATAATAATTTATAATTTCATTTTACAAATTAATATAAAATCATTTGAATCACAATAAATAAAAAACGTCATAATATTATTGCATCAAATATTACGTCATCTGGGTACAATTTAAGTATGTCAATGGATCAAAATTTACGTTTGGATTTGTGAATGGCTGCACGTTCGAAGCTTACCGCATTCCTTTGTTTGATACTTATTTTTACAACTAGCTATGCCCGCGACTTAGTTCACATGCATATTGGATTTCATAGGTTTATTTTTTGCGGGAGTCCCTAATTCTTTTTCTAAAACTAGTTCTAAAATAAAAGTAGCCTAAGTTACTCGTTATAACATCATCTACCTGCCAGTGAAAGTCTAAATCGGTCCAGACATTTTGGAGATTAGCCGGAACAAACAGACAGACGGACATACATACCTACAGATAGATAAACATTTAAAAATTTAATTTTTTGTTATATTATAGTACCGTAAAAAAACTGTTATATTCACATTACAAACAGGCACTTAAATTTTATTTATTTGTATAGATTATGAAGGCAGATCCTTATTGACTCTACTGGTTAGTGCAGATTCTATTAATAAAATACTGGATTGCGGATAATATGGATTAAATGTTTTAGAATTTTACGTAAAATTAATTGGAAATAATACAGAAGTTTATCTTTATGAGAGTAAAAGGTGAGTTCCAAATATCCAAAAAGAAGCACGACTGGTTATAAAAATTCTAGAAACACCTAGAAAATAGGACTCGAAAAAGGAACATTGTTAAGAGTAAATAAAGTACATATTAACATGCCTGCAATAGACGATATAGAAATCTCTCGAACAATCCATTATTTAGGCAGTAGCTTCAACAAACAAACTTCATAGACTGCGCTAAGTTTTCATTCAGCCCTGAAAATTAAAAAAAAAAACAAAACCAACTCTCTCTTCTCTTCTGCCCCTTTGTGAAACGTGAGCAGCCAATGACAATAAAACATTTATTCTTTCATCGAATCATTCGCCTATAAAAGCTTTGTTGTCATTTGGATATCGGTTTATTCCATTGGCTGTTAACTGAACCAGTGGCCGTGGTTCAGCAATCACGGTAATCCGGTAGTAGAGTAAAAGCGGGGACGTGAAAGAACGGACAGACGGACGGCCCAATCAATTACAGACGGATTTGAAGCGGCTGCCGATCGTTCCAACGTACGCCACTGTCGAATTATGCACCTGTCCGAAATTGAACTTTGAATGTAAGATATTAATATTGATATTCCTTCTATTGACCATCGGGATGTAACTTCGATCAATAATAGTACTAGATTAAGGATCAGGAACAAAACTCAGTCGCTCAGGTGGCCACGTTTGCACACACGTAAACATCTACATTTCTTAGAAAAAAGTTTAATAATATTAACAACTTCAGTTTATTATAAACCTTAATGCTTAAACATAAAGTTTTATTACCATTGCAAAATATATTTAAAATGTCGCTTGAAATAAAATCATTCTATTTTTAAATTATCAGTCATTTATTCTAAAATGAAACTTAAAGTCTAAGTAATAAGGTTAAAAACATACTAATTTGAAATAAGACCACAAAAGTATTTGTGGTCTTATTTTTCGGGCCGTTTTTGAAGCGCTTATCGGGAATCTAGTACTATTATTGATCGAAGGGATGTAAGGAGGATTATTAGTATCTCCCGTTGCGCAATACCTTAGATAAGCGCGATGATTGTGGAGACTGGAAATGTTTCTTGTGAACTGTGTTTGCCAGGATCTAGTCCAATTCTACCTTTCAGAGAAAGCAAAGAGGTATTTGTATAGAAATTTTACTCCTGCTTACTTAAAAATGTTGGTCGAACTTAGCAGCTCGGCTCCAATACCCCGGTTGAATGTCCCTATGCTCTTCCTGTGTTAATTCTTTAACACATCCTTAGAGAAAATTCGTAAGCTGAACAACCTAGCATGCATGGTAGCATAAGACCATTAGAGTCATCTGCCTCAAGGTCGCGAGAAACATCGTGTCTCAGCTCCCAGACATAAAAGCCAAACATTTGCAAAAGCCTGTATGTCTGTACAAACATACAATAGCATATTAACCTCACAGGAAGAATACGACTTCCTGCATGAAGTGTAGTAACAAACGATTATATTCCGATGTGGAGCTCCGTGTCTACATATTTGATACTCAACTCCTACGTGCTCGTTACCCACCAAAATGTAATAAAGTAAACGGAGCCGAAAATTATCTCATGCTCTCTCAAATTCAGCGACGCTCATGAACATTTTTATCATAATTCTGTTGTCTATTCCAAATGTAGGAACCTTTTGTGGGATTTAACGAGCGATTCCGTCTGCGTTCGGAAAATAAGATCCTGTAATGTAGTTTTAGAATATGTATGGGCGGGCTCGTTTCACGTTATGGGATATGTCGACTTTAAAATTCCTTTTCTACGACTTAGTATCGAGTGAAATGGTAATATTTATTTATAATTTTGAAGACGAAAATGATAAATTATTCTCTCACAATCTGTCCTTAAATCATGTTTGAAAAATTACTTTTCTGAGGATAGTACTTACCGATAGAATTTAAAATAGGTATTTACTGGCATTCTTCACAAAATATAAAACTCCGTGATATATTGGAGTCGAGGGGCAAGATGTTATCACGGAATCCCCCTCGAGGATCAATCATTTTCAATAACTAAACGCCGCATAAAATGACAAAATCAAAATGGGTTCGCTCTTTCAACCTTTTCTCCTTCAAATTCAATAATTGTCGCAGTTAATTAACGAATATTTTCAAATGAGGTACGAAAAAAACAAAATGAAGGGATGATAGTGAATCGTCGGGGTGAGGGCTAATAACAATCTGATAAAATGTTAAGAGGAAGGAACAACGGAAGAGTAATAATGTCGGCGGTAAAAAGTGGTCGGTTGCAAATAGTATTATACCGAAGCTAAGTGATTTGTTGTGTTGCGGTCAATCGCACTTTGTGTTGGTTTCTTATAGTTTCTAACACCAGAGTGACTTCGAAACTTTGACCACTAGACTGTCGTCCTCTTAGAAAATAGCTCGCATTTGACCTTTATTTTGATTAAATACTTTTGTTTGGTGAGGGCCGCAGAAATCCGCTGGATGCGAGAATCACAAAACCGGTCGAAGTTATGATGCTTGGGGAATTATGCCCAGCAGTGGGTGTCTTGCAGCTGAACTGGTGATGATGACTTTTGTTTAGTTCTTTTTCTATATCATCAGTTAGCCGAACTCAGTGAAATGTGGTGTTGGCCATCAGACGATCATTATCTTTCATACATCTCTATCAGCACTCATCTCTGTGTGTAGGTGTGTATTTAATTATTTGAATAAAAAATGGTTCACAATATTCAAATACTTTTCGGTTTCGGACGTAACAATCAAACAAAACTTAGTGTAAATGTTACCTCGAATCTGGGATATAATTTCAGGAACTGAATTTGAATTTGCTAAGGCTTCTATCCCTAGAGAACATAAATAATAAACAATAATATTATGTACCTGCTTTACTTGATATTTAAAGCTGGTAAGTACAGTTTGAATTGAGGTTTTCTCCTTGAACCGATGTAAAGTGTTCCGATGCAAGACAAAGATTGTCGGCTTATTTTCAATTCATTCAGTATTGTATTGATAGACTAACAATAATTCTGCAATGGAATGAATGAATGGAAAAGTACATTTTCTTCAGCTAAAGCATATTATTTCATTCTCTGGAAGAGTTTTGTTCTAGTAAATAATCACTTAACTATTTTGTTTCTTTGACAAGTCTATCAAAAGATGAAAACTATTGGATGAATAAAACTAAGACCTAAAGCCACGAAAAGCTGAACCATAGTTGAATATGGACGCTGAGTCAACTACTATTTTACTGTGAGGATAACTAAAATAAGTTACATTATCTAATGAGTGCAGTTTTACTGATCGCGAATGTTATTAGTTATACGCAAGAGGCCACTGATTTAAAATGGCTGACCTATTTTCAGCCTGTTATACGCGTCAAAATAAAAAAGCATGTTTATTTAAGTTTTATTTGGTAAATCTACTTAACAAAAATCTAAAATTGATTCACTGACAGACAACGCACAGTCTTATCTGCTGGGTCTAGAAGCATGAAATTTTGAACATAAATTCCTTATATAATGACAGCAAGCACTAAGGAAGGATTTTTTAAAAATCCTCTAAAGGGGCTCAATAGGTGATGAAAGTTTATATGGAAGTTCGTAATTTTCAGGCAAATGGCGTGTAAGTAAATAAATCAAGTAGGTCACAATGCATCAGAAGATCAATTAAACAAACAATATTTTCCTCCTCTTCCTCACGTTAATTTTGTTAAGCCTAGGACACAACAGCGAACTATTCGCCAATGTACCAACACAGGCCCAACGCCCGCGAACAAAGAAAACGGATAATTAAAGCCAGGCAACGAGAAAAGAGATTTTTAATGAGCCCCGACGTTTGCCACGTAATAAGACTTTATTATAACCATAAAAAATCCAGTAATTAAATAATAAATATGGGGAAGAAATGCTTCGGTACACATTTTGACATAAATATTTTGTGATTCGTCGAGGGAAATTGTTTTCGATAAACAAGTACGTACTTGGGTGATATTAAAATTACGTTTGAAAGGGACTCTTATTCAATATATGAATGCTTTCGTGCTGCATGCAGATATTAAATATTAATATTGAAGGGTGACTGTTGTGAATTTGAGTAGGTAAGTGGTATACAATGTGGAGATGACAATACGACAATAAATGAAAACACTGGCAATACTAACGCATGAGAGTATTTTGAAACTATCAAATAAATCCTAGCATTGCAATTAAAAGAAATATTTTCCAAACAAAATAAATAGTAGTGATGAGCCGACTATAGGCTTTGCCAATCTTTGACTAGCTACATAATTATAGTGACTAAACTATTTGATATATTCGATTGAATTTTCGTATACAGACTGGGAACGGCATTAGATAATATATGCAGTTTAATTTATTTTTGTATTGTCGACTTCACCTTGTATAAGTAGAAGATATAAGTAGATAAATATAAGTATCTAATTTGAGTAGGTATTAGGATACCAATGATGAATTATTTTTACGGAAAGACGTCTGTATCGCGAAAAAAGCCAAAAACAATAATAATAGCCAAAAAAGCCTGTTTTCTTTAAACAAATTCTAAAACCCATGATCTTGACGGATGTTAATTGAAAACACTGTCTCATCTACTACACTAAATTATAGTTGGAGAAAACGGATAGAATTTTTGGAAGTGCCAAAGGCGTCATCGCTCCTCAAAGGCAGCCTGTTCGCATATAAATTGACGAATTTGCCTCCATTTACACCTTGCTGTCATGCAGGCCGCTCGTCTGAGCCCCAGCTCGTTAATAATTTATAATCGTTTCAGATTATACACGCGAATGCTTCCTAGCTAATTGCACAGGCTACGGACGTAAAATAGACCCTCATCGTGTAAAGCATACATTATCGTTCTTATACAACGCTGAATTCGCGCTCGGTTTTAATAAAACTTGTGCGAACAAAACGGAAAGCTAAATAATCAAACCATAGAAAAACAAATAATTAAGTTGGTAAAGAATTTAACCTTATACAAACAAGGTACTTCAAACATAGACCTCCAAATTTTACGCAAGAATTAATATCGTGTGTATTTAATGGGGCTCTTATTTGGCTGCCAAGTACAGAAATTAATGATCTGATCGGAATAATTAGTACGTTGTTCTTTGTTGGATCAGTATCGGCTCATAGTAGCCGTGACCCGGACGCATGTTTAGCGGAAAAAAGCGAAATTAAACGAATGGTGGAATAAAGGACTCTCCAGATTGTGGCAAGCAGACGTGTTCAAGTAGCAGGCCGTGCAGGCTCATAATAAGAGGGGTTCATCAGGGCAGCTTCGGAACACGCTGCGACCCTCGCACCTTATCTTCTAATCATAAAATCTTCACCTTTACTATTTTCAGCCGACTTCTAAAAGGTGGTTCTGAATATAATGCGTAGACCTATACCTATCGCATGCCTATCAGTAAGCAAAAGCGGTTGAAGGCTGTGGATTTCTTAACGATTATATTGTTTGGCTAATTGGTTTTTCATCGTAGCTGAAGATTTCTTTACATTGTATAGACAGGATCAAAAGTGAAGTTTACTGATAGATACTGTGCAGGTCAAATAAATACTTTATGGTTGAGTGACTGCAGGGTTTGATAGTCATAACAGCTAATCATTAAAAAAAATATTCGACAGAACACACATGGCATGGCATGGGCACTTATGAAACGTCAGGAGCACGGTTCCAATTGGCTTTTTCTATGGGGAAGAGTCGGCACGAAACTGTTTTAAAATAATTGGCTTATACAATGTTTTCAAATTAACACTGTTAATGGGTAGGTATTGGAGGACAGTGTAGGCGTAATTCAGTCACTATCAATAGATAATCCGTCAACATTAACAAGATGTTTTCATTGGAGTGATCAATCCAAAATGGGTGGATAATTAAAATTCTGTTTTTAGAAATTCCATTCAATATTTCGATTAACCGATAGAGATTTCAATTTCCTTTAGTCACGTGCGCCGGGATATCGGATCCAGCGGTTGGCTCCGTCGGTAATGAGCAAGCGGATGGCAATTTCGCTAGATGGGCTTTTGGTTACAGGAGCCTGTTTTTATGCCAATGTGCTTTTAATATGTCTACCTCGCTTGTGTCAAGACTAAAGTACTACGTATTTTATCGACTACCACGCTGGCTTTCCAGGTCACTTTATATTTTTATGCTTTCACCGATGTGCAAAGGAAGTGGAACGAGACCATTTTTATCGGGTCACCAAAACCTGAATAAAACAGGACTTTTCCAAAATTTTCCGAGTTTTTGTACCGTAATAGAGATTTAAATTCTTAATGAAATCTGGGTCTATATCAAAATTCCATTTTTCTTGAATATTACAAGCGGTTTACACGTTGAAAAACTAACTTAGGAAATCCCTTAGGACACTTCGAAGCAGATACGGCGGACCCGAAACGTAGCTACTAAATTGAGTTCGTCATGAAAAATGCAAATGATAAAACGTAGGGGTCTGAGGCAGAAGGTAAATATTTTCCCTTCAGGGATGTATGTATGGTATTTTTTTAAAAATTGGGTCAAACAAATGGTTGGGTCCTGTTTGATTTGGGCAAAGATATCTAATGAAAATTCAATAATAATTAGAATACTTAATTATGTTATATCAGTTTGGGTCGCGTTTGGTTCACTTAACAATTATCGAGGGATAATTGAAGTTTATGCTCAGCTTGGCTGCGGCAGGCAATCCGGCTGGCGTGGCGTGTGTGCGTCGGATAACTAACGCAGCCTGCCATCCGTCAGGTTAGTTAATATACGTTTTAGTTGGCTTGTTGCCTGTCATCAGGAGGCACCATGTTTCGCAGATGCTGAACTGTTTAATTGTTTCGCCTGTATTATGTAGGTTAAGTAAAGCACCACTTTACTCTTGATTTAAGGCTATATTAGCTTAAGCGCTGATTTTACCAAAGTCAGATATCTTTTAACCGTGGAATTAAATTGACGTCTGACAGGTCTAGTATGGAAAAACTGTTACCAATTGAAAATTTATTCTAAGGATAAAACTTATTCTAGGTATAAAAGTTTGGTGGAATTCTCCCTAAGTGAAGTTTGCATCAGCTTTACAGCAGTCAGGATTACGAAATAATGAGATTCATGTGGAAAGCAGTTGCATTACTTGAAATGATTAAACTGTACCTAATCGCCAATTGGCTAACTACTGCATGCCCAGAATGGTTCAATGAATCACAGTTAATCCACCAAATGCTCACAGGCAAGAGATAATTTTATGAAGAATTATAGACTCACCACCGTTAGCCCGCGTTTTCGTCTGCGAGGACATGCAAAATGCAGAAGCTATAGTTTTAATTTAAATTGATAACAGTCGTTAAGCCACGTCATTACCATTATTACGCCATGTCATTTACCGGGATAAAAAGTATTCTATGTGTTAATCTAGTTTATAAAGTATCTATGTGCCAAATTCAAATCTATTGAGCCGTTTTTTGCGTGAATGAGTAACAAAAATCCAAACATACAAACTTTCACATTATAATATTATCGTAGGATTAGCTACCTATCAGTCAGTACGAACAAAGGTAAAATGCTTTTCATCTTTGTACAACATAAACATTAATTTAAAAATATAATAAGTACTAGCTCACCATTATAATTTAACGTCTATTATTGAGTAAACACAAGTCTAAGCTATCTACATAATGTAATTATTTTCAGACACGTCCATTGTTTGTTGAAGGTTCTCAGTAATAGTAACATAAGCCTCATTAAAATCTACGCTGTAGTTTTCTATAAACAAATGAATATCGCGAAGTGTTGAATTCAATCTCACTTCTAATTTGTACTTCGAGAGTACAATTAGAAGTGAGTAGTATAATTGTTGCAATTTGCAGATGGTGAATGAGGGTTGAAAGAGTATACCATCGCGAATAGCCCGAAGGATTACCTACATAGAGGTCAGTCAATGTGGGGTAAAGTTGTCCTACAAATGTAGGTATAACATTTTATATGAAAGAGGTTTATCGAATTGAAAAGAATCCTGTTTGTAGGACTTAGGTGTAAATAAAGGAAAGAAAAACGGTAAATTACTCACACTGCCCAAGATCCTTGTCGTACGAGTCTATAGCCTAATAGACTATTGCTGTATTTTTGACGTTATGGTACCTAGGTATTTTAATTCGTAAATAATACATTAATAACAAAACTATTATTATATCTTCTACATAATAAAGTTCTTAAATTCATTCATTTATTAATTCACTGACACACAACGCAACCTAGACCAGTCTAGAAGCATGAAATGTTGCACAAGAATGCCTTATAACTATAGCGAAAGTGAGCACTGGGAAGGATTTTTGAAAATTCATCCTCTGAAGAAGTTAAATATTGAATTAAAGTACCTACTTATGTCATTTTTTCCAATGGGATTCACATCGTGGACACGGCTTGTAATACAGAAATCTCGATATTTTGTCAAGCAGTCGAGGCAGGTTGCTAGCAAAAGATAAATCATACAAAGTAACACTTACCTACAAAACTCTCGAGCATTTATAACTGTCTTCTCAACATAACATGCCCGATTTACATCCCTCCAGTCTTCATAAGATGGAGCTAACTTAACTCACTTAAACATTCATGCCGGACATTACTTTGCCTAGAACAAGGAACACTAAAGCTATTACTCAAGTAAGAATACACCTGCAGAACATTAAACAAAGTAAAAGAACAGGTCGCGGAGGAATTGAATTTGAAAATTTTTCAAGACGTAAACTGGTTTAGACTTTTCTTGGATGGGACTCGGGCTATATTTTAAACTGGCTGTACCCCGCTGTAGCTCGCCCGCATAAGTCTCCATCCCGTGGGAATATCGGGATGAAAAGTATTCTATCTCCTAATCCAGGTCATGGATTACCCATTCGCCAAATTTCATCCAAATCCGTTCAGCTGTTTTAGTGTGAAAGCGTTTTCCTTCACCGATGTGAGAGGGAGTGGGCCGTAATCCACCACGCGGGCCCAGTGCGGGGTGGTAGATGTCACATTTCTTAGAATTTTTGATTTTAGGACATGCCCATACACTAATTCACTAAAATTCTAAAAATACAAGAATTCCGCGTGTTTATTATGAAGCTACTAAATTAATGTTTGAAGTTATTTTGTCACTCATATTCGAATGAAAATGTAGGTAGGTGCGTCAGTTTGGAGAATTTCTCTCTTGAAAGCAGAATCTTGCTCGCTTTCCACGAAATGCGATGCTCGAATATTGTAATAGACAAGAGAGAGTTGTAGTGTAGGTAATAGCACTTTGAACATCTGGTAGGTAGTGGAAATGATTAAGTTTTAAGAAGACATGCACACCAATGTGATGAAATAAACAGAGCGAGAGATTAAAGGTGCTTTTCCACCAGAGATGTGCTATGCTTTGTTGCTATGGATGCGTTTGATATCCACCAATCATATTCATTGGTGCACATAGCTTAGCACTGGTGGAAACGGATTCAACTAAGATTATGTTTTTCATATGGAAGGATGCGTGCTATGGATGTGTGCTATGAATACGTGCTATGGATGGTCGCGAGTGGTGTAGCTGTGTGCCGCCCTCGCCGCTTCCCTACTATCGATACATCGCATAGCTCGAGCTGCGCATCTTCCTCACGCAGCTACTTTGCGGCGGCGCATCTTCATAGCACATCTTACTCGCACCACTACATAGCTTCGTATCAGTGGAAACGGTCACATAGTTTCACAGCTTAGCTATTACATCCTCGCAGCATAGCTGCATAGCACATCTTTGGTGGAAAAGCAGTCTGAAGGAAGAAGAAGGAGAGCAGTGGTAGCTCAATTGTACCCGCTCTGACTTACGAATTGTAGGATGTGGGTTCGAACCGAGGCGGGCGATTTACTTTGTATAGATTATTTCATCACCACTGCTCTCAAAACGGTGAAGGAAAACATCGTGAGGAAACCGGCATGTACTAGAATCAATAATTTTAAGATAAGTGACTGGGCCCGCGTGGTGGATTACAGCCCACTACCTCTCACAGAGAGAAGAATTGTGTTCTAGCAGTGGGAACATTATAGGCTGATCATGAGGGAGCATTTATCCACATTCGAATTTGATTTTAACATTTAAGATATTTTTAGTGCAATGAATAAATCGAAATTGAAATGAGACGATGTTATGAAACTTTTAACTAATATGGAATGTAAACAAACAAAAAAATCGAATGTATAAACTTCTTATTAAATTTTTTAAATGTACAAATGTAAACACGCTCATGCAAAAATGTTAATTTATTCTTCAACGCATGAACTATGGGGCTTTTTTAATTTTATTTTATTTATTTATCCACAATATTATGATGACAAGTCAATTTCTGAACAAAGCACCACTGAATAATAATAATCGAAAATTGTAGAATAAACTCAACCACAAACTTTTATTATTTTAATAAACAAGGTGCCTCAAAGCTGGGTTTGCAATAAAATCAGTCGATGAACACAGAAACGCAACTAATAAGTATTATTGGAACGAAGTTACTTATCGCGCGTTGCGAAAGGGGGCTAGACGGAAAAAATTAAGACCAAAAGTTTTAACGACACTTTTTGCTATAGTTGTAAGCCGTGCGGCGTGCGCGTGTTTCTCTGTCTGTCTCTCTCTCTCTCTCTCTTATAGAAAGCAAGCCAGTTTTCTTTTGTCTATGTTTTTTTATTTGTTAATAATAAAAAAAATATTATTATAACATAAAAAAAAAAATATTATTACAATTCCTTCACTAATTAATCGAAAGGAACTTCGTTCCATCCGGGTGTCCCTTGACACCTCTCATGTTTTATTATAGAGTATCTGCTACTGCGTATTTTCAGACAAATAACCTCGAATTTAAAAGCCTAAACATATATACCCTGCCACTGGCCGAGATTTCGATAATAGGTTAGCAACCCAACCTATACCAAAGACAAATATCTGAAGGCCAATTCCTGTTACTAAGATTATTATCTGGACTTTTAAAGAAGAAATGGCGAAACAAACTCGGGTCAAAGTCTCTTTGACCCGAGTTTGTTTCGCTATTTCTTCTCAGGGATAGGAAATGTCGACTACATCTACCTTATTTTTTTTATAATATTACGCGTGAAAGTGATTCCGATACGCTAATTACAGAATAAATAATTTAATTTCACTAAAAACGTTCAAAATCTAGTCGCAATCTCATCACAGCGACAATTTAAAAATGTTGGTAAATTGGAGGAATTTTGGAAAGATGGAGACTGATGTTAGAATGAGAACCATAGAAATCAAACGCTCTTAATTCAAAGATACGGGAATTGCCCCGTTGATATTCGACCTCATTTGATTGGACTAAACTCTGATTTTTTATTTGCTAGACCAAAATGACAGCTGCGATGATTACATTAATATCATGTTGACATTATAACCGTCGATCGCAGCTGTCATTTCAGTCTAGCAAATTAAAAATTAGAGTTTAAAAGCGTCAGTACTATTCATTATATCTATTCTGTACTAATAGCCATAAAATATCTTAGACAAAGTAAGGGGTGAAGAATTGACAATGCCTATTTAGAATATTTTTAATTATATCCCAAAATTGCGAACAGAATAATTTCAGTGTAAACACTATTATGTTTAAGTATCCAATTAGGAAGACGTCAAAACAAATTGAAGTTATGGAGAAGTGAATACGGTATTTAATTAATACCGATTTGTTAATTGTTTTACCAGATGTTCAAAGTGCTATTACCTACACTACAACTCTCTCTTGTCTATTACAATATTCGAGCATCGTATTTCGTGGAAAGCGAGCAAGATTCTGCTCAAGAGAGAAATTCTCAAAACTGACGCACCTACCTACCTTTTCATTCGAATATGAGTGACAAAATAACTTCAAACATTAATTTAGTAGCTTCATAATAAACACGCGGAATTCTTGATTTATTAAACACCATATTTGTCAAGCGCCTAATCTTTTGATGTCACTTAATCCAAACTGAATACATTAAATGTTTCCCAGTAATGCCTTATGGAAATAATTGGTGGATAATCCCGCAGAAGCCGGCGAATGCCTACATTTCTCACATTTATTTACATTATCTGATTTCATAACCTCCAATCCGCGGCTTATCGTAAACGTTTACAAGCTGGCCGCCAGTAAATTTTCAAATAAACGATGATTAAAACTCTTGTTTTGGTAAATAATTAAACACATTAACTTCTCCTCGGAGACAGATCGTTGAACGTGAACTGATTTATGCACTTACGTCTGATCTCGTTGTTTTATTCGCGTCGCTTATCGTCTAGTTGGATTGCCTCATTATTAAGAACAGTCAGCCGCAGGGTTATAATGAAAATGGAAGTGGAATTTTGAACGTGTCGTTCCAGCACCTTAGTTGCATAACACACAGTCAAGTACAATCTGAATGATTTGGAAGGATATTGCTAATCCTTCTTCATATATTCGAAAAATTTGTCCGCTCAGCAACGTTAATAATGCAATGAATGTTGTTGAATTGTCAAAATGAAAGCATTGCTCTGTGAGTGTGTAAAGCAGTTACCCCGCAGGTCACAATGTGGCGAGCTAGCTCTATGTATTTCTTTGCTAAGTGTTACTTACATTTCTCAACAGTTCAAGATTTATTTTCTCTTTTAGCAAGTTCGAGCTAATAGTTTAAACTTCCACAGTGTTTAAAAACTTAAGAGCTTCAAGCTCTAAAGTTGTTTTCATTAGTGCAATCTCTTTTAATCTTGAATCAAGGCGCACCCCGCGACGCCGCTAAAGGGCCAGGGGCCCACTTGATGTTAATTCCGTTAATAGATTCCTTGCTCAAATGAAGCAGTGGTTCCGAACCTCATCCCACTAAACTGTTATACCGGAAACTCATTACGGCTTAAACCAGCTAAGAAATCTTATAATCTTTTCTTTGAAAATTGAAAATCTTGAATAATTGAATATTAAAATTATTTGGAGCAAAAGCTTTTTCATCTTGCTCGTTCTTCCTGCAAGTTATCTTTCACAGCTATTCTATTTAATACGAAATCACGAGAAAGTAGGGAATAAACTAAGTAATAAGCATTAAAAAAACCAGCATAAAAATACAATTTGAATATCAATTTAGCGGGAAGCTCATGTTTGTTAATGACCGTGCAAGAATCTAAAGCGTTAATTCAGTGTTACGATCCGTAACAAAATTACGACAGTAAATAAAACATAAATACGGCGTCCATTTTCCTCAAATTGAATGTAAAATATATGACTCCGGTGTAGATACTGCTGTTGGACAGTTTCCAGTGCTACATTTTTGCCTTACGTTACGACTGCTCAGAGTAAAAGGAAATAAGACATCATTTTATTACACCTGACTTTCTGAGTGCTGTAGACGAAAATGTCATAAATTACTGAAAATTTTATTTTTTGCACAGAGTACCTAGATTTTACGACAGTGAGTCGCTCAGGCTGTTAATGTCATAAATTAAAAACAATTTTTGTTAAAAAAATGTATAACACGAAAATACTTCAACACCTGATTCCATATTGCAGGCTATTAAATAGCCAACATTTCTCATTAGTTAGCCGTTCGCCCTCGCTTAACCGGCTTCCCCCGAACCTAAAAATGGCCATTCATGCTAATATCGGGCCGCAGGGAAGATTTGTGCGGAGTATTATTAAAGGCACTCGTTGCAAATAACCGCAAATAAAATCAAGCAGTTGAATACGGTGCAAAAATATCGCGTAAATCAGACTGAGCAAAGTTTAGCGTATACCTTCATCTCTATTGTCTCTTTATGATTAAAATTTACCTGGGGCGAGGGTAGGGAGTTTTAAAATGAGACCCGAAACTTGTGCGCCGTAGTTCCCAGGTTCGAAGGCACGAAACAAACAGAGTCCCGACGTAGGTACGGCTAATGTAAAAAGTTTCACGAGGTGGTAACGCTGTTGTTTGCGCACAAAACACCGACCTGTGCGACGATCATCTAAATATTTTCACGGAAACCGGAAAGGGGCTGAAGCGTTTGATTTTTGACTTTGAGTTTTTGGGACGAAGCCAAACGCCCTTTGTTTATAAATCTATACTAATAATGAAGCTGAAGACTTAGTTTATTTTTTTGTTTGAACGCGCTGTTCTCTGGAGCTACCAGTCAGATTTGAAAAAGCACCACCCTTGAGGAAGGCTATAGGCTACTTACATCACGCTAGGACCCAGAGCCGGCTTACCGATTAAGGTAGATGGACCTGTGGGGTCGCGGGTGCATAGAGTGGGGACTCTGTCCGCCTACCAAGTGACCCCAGGAAAGACGGTGGCACAGTGGTCACGTGCTGCCGTGCATAGCGAGGCTTGGGGGAGGCCCCTTTACAGTCTCCCCAGGGATGTGCCTTATAGGCGTTGCGCAGGGGTGGTTCCGGAGTTGGTCTTTTAAGAGGAACCGGGACCACCCCTGTGCGCGGATGGTGATCACCGGGGTGGTTTTAGTGAGGTGAAAATCCCACACTCCCCGACCCCTCTCCCCGGAGGTCGGGTGCCTTTCGAAGGTTTCCCCACGAAAACAAAAAAAAAAAAAAAGGACCCTGAGCCGACCAAAAAGAAAAAAAGTTAAATAGGACGCTATGTGAAAACAAAGTAATACCGCTGGCAGGCGAAGCAATGCGACGCGGTGGGTCGGGGGAACAAGACATTTCACGACATAAAAAAAAAATTGAAAATTTCAAATCCAACGTGTAGTTTCAGAGATTATCGCGTTCAAACAAACAAACGCCAGCTTTATTATTAGTAAGTATAGATAATTACTAACTTAGAAACTTAGTATTATAAAGGACTAGCTTTCGCCCGCGACTTCGTTCGCGTGAAGCAACTTTCTTATTTTTTTTTTCCGTAAGAACCTTGACACCTTGACTACAGAGTATTAGAAAACTACAAAAAAAAAAATCAGCCAAATCGGTCAAGCCGTTTTCATGTTATGTCGTGACAACGGAAAACGGGTTTCATTTTTATATATATAGATTAACAAAACCTAGTTCTTAAAAAAAAATCTGAATGTTTGTTTGGTTAGGTACAGTCACACAAAAAACTAAGACGCTTTTCGCTTTTTATTTCCGTCTTCAGTCATAATCATTTTCATGGCTCTTTTACTAACAAGGCTGTGTGACTACTCTTTGTGCGCTGTAAGTATTTATTCCTTTAAAATGAATATACAAGACGAGGGTAGGTATTGTCTCTTGGAGTCCAGCCAAGTTCGCGAGTTGGTAATATTTTTTAAATTCAATTTCGGTGAAGCCACAGTCCTGTATCCAGTCGGCTTAATGTACACCTGCTGAACATTTAAATGAGATACTACGCCTGCTATTTACTTATTTATTTGAGATTTTATTGCAGGGAATATATCCACAGAGGTTACAATGTAAATAGTTTTTAGTTTCAGATAAAAGGTAGGGCAAGGTTAGTGCTCAATTAATAAAATAGTTTGTGGTTATTTAGGCTTAATATTTTATACATAGAGAAAGATTTAACTTTTCATTATGTATGTTTATTACGCTTTCACGTAAACGGATTTGGATGGCATTTGGCACATGCGTAGAACATTGACCTTGATTAAGACATAATACTTTTTATCCCGGTATTCCCACGGAATCGAGAATTATGCGGGTGAAACCGCGGGGCGCAGCTTGTATCCAATATCTTGTTTGATCGCTGTAGGTACGTAAGGTAACAATTATAATTATTTTGGAAAATTATAACATTAAGTTTTCTTAATAAAAACATGATAGTGTTAAGTATGAAAAAAGTCTAGGTGGTAAATGATCAAATAGGAATATTTTCTCTTATTGTGTTCTTAGGTAGCATAGATGTTATAAAAATACAGCTAGCTTCATTTAATACGCTACTTTCATCCCAAACATTGTTAATGAAGTGTCTACCAGCCACACACGAATAAATACACACTGCAAATCTTGAAAAAACACATTCATATTTGTAGAAACTATGAAAAAAACTCTGCTAGCATTAAAATAAAGTTAATAAAACACACTATTCATAGCGCATAAAAGGCTGGGAGTGATCCCTTAATAACGTGCGGGCGCATCCTGGCTTCATTAGAGCGGTTAAGCCGTCCCACCTGCCCGCGAGCTGCGTTAAACTTTATGAAAAAATCGCGTAATTTTCATAATACTCCACATACACCCCGTAACCCACAATTTATCGCCTGTATTCGGAAAAGATCGCTATAACTCTTCATTTAAAAATTTTGCAGCAATCTGCGACATTATACCGCCGTGTTACAGATAACCCGATTTGATAAAACTTAGAAACTTAGAAGCTGTGTAGTTCCCAGATAATCTCCCTGCTACAAAGTTTGTATCCAAATTCCAATACAAGTTCATATTACAAGTGTTCCCTATCAAACTTTGGAACCACTTACACAGAGCAAGGTGTACAGCGTGTAATTTTAAAAGTAGGGCTTTTTATTTGCATAACAATGCAACTAGCTTTGTATTCTTGTCATGAGAATCCTATGAGAGCCTACTGTTCGCTGGGGTCGTGCTGAAAGCCACGTTAATTACGACTTTTCACAGCGCACGCAGCGAGTTGTTGAAAAAATAAGCTATCCCTAACTCGGAAACTTCTATTGCATAGTTGAATATATTTTAACTTCTCTCGGGCAAACAAAGTTGGCTGAAACCCCGTTGTTGGCCACGTTACGCGGCACCACCTACTGAATTCTGAGCGGGAAGCCGCCCGATATCAAATTTACCTGTACAAAATGCTTACGCGTTTCCAGATAAACCCTGAACTGGGTTTCAAATAAACTGTATTTATTATTAAACATAGTAGAATTTGTAATTAATTAATTCATTCGTTCATTTCAAGTCGTTCTATTTGCGCCAAGTTCTCAGGATCGGCATGTTTTAACTTCATACGCCATTTTATTCCCAACTTTCTGTTTATGTTGTACTCAAGCAATTTGATCCAGTTCGTCTTAAGAAGGTTTACTTACAATTTCGCGTAAAAAGAATCCCCGCCCGCAGCTAGGAGCGAAAATAAATATCTAAAGTTATTGAATGAAAACTAAGTTCTATAATACGACCCAGAAAGTGGGTTTTCAAATGAAAAGAAAATAAGGATGAGGTTTACATTTTGTAATTGTTTTATCATGTTATCTAAGAACGGTGTTTTTCTTTTAATTTAGTTTTGTACTTTATAATGATAGCTGTTTTACATACCTACTCATGTTAAGTAAAGTAGAAAGGTGTATCCAATATTTAATCTCGCATTGTAACCTAATCAGTCTTCCTTGTTATTTTTTTTTTTTTATGAAAATTGACTACTTTTACAATGCTTGTAAATATGTGAGCATCATGTATCTATCACATAATTAATTTATCTGTCATTGTTTCATTTTAAATTCTTTTACCTATTGTGAAACAGCAATTTTATTCTATGTAGTTCTTCTTAACATACAATTATATTCTAATTAACTTGCTGCGCCCAGCGGTTTCACCCGCATGAGTTTCGATCCCGTGGGAATATCGGGATAAAAAGTATCCTATGTGTTAATCCTGGTAATAAACTATCTGTATGCCAAATTTCATCCAAATCCGTTTAGTAGTTCTTGCGTGAAAGAGTAACAAACATCCATTCATCCATACAAACTTTCACGTTTATAATATTAGTAGGATGTAACTATGCTAAATATTGTAAAACATTTTAAAAGAGTAACGGTGGAGTTTCTTGTCGTCATTCTTTCCCATACGAAAACTACCTTTTGGAAGGGGCGACTAGAATCCATTCTACGAGTAGAGTACTTTACCTATTGTAATTTTTGACGATCAAAAGTGCTTTTTGTGTCTATTTGAAATAAATGCTTTGACTTGACTTTGACAATTTGATTTTGAGCGATATCAGTGTAAAATGTTATTAGAATCTAATTACTAAACACTTGGCACCTTTTAAGTCTAAATCATGAATTAATTTTAATTAGACGACCTTAGTAGAGTAAATATTCTATTCTCTTTCGTCTCATGTTTGCTACTATGTTACCATTTTGACAGCGTCTTCCCAGAACCTTAAATTAAGACGAAAAGCCTCGTTCCAATCAGGGCCTTAGGTCCTTTATTAAAAGCTCTAAATACCTACTTCATCTTCTTTGAGCAAATTCTTCTAAAAATCTTTAGAAAGAAATTCAATGTTTTTAATTTTATTTGTTGTTCTTTGTTTCATTAACCCAAATCCTTCTTTTGGGCTTAAAACCTTGGCTTAACAGAAGGCAAAGGTAATCTTCAATAATTCCTTTTTCGTCCCAAGTTTTAATTTTAATTGTGTCTCAAAAATCCTTACTGTTTGGCGTTAAACTCATTTATAAACCTCCAAAAAAATCGCTTCGGGATTTTTAGGGCTCGTTTCAGTTATCGGATGGGGACTCTCGAATTAAAGCCAGATTTTTCCATCGCCAGATAACTTCTAGTCGAGGAATAAAATTGACGTTTGACAGTTTTTTATGAAATAATTGTCAAAATTTCAAAATTATTCCTCGAATAAAGTTATCAGACGATTGAAAAATCAGCCCTAAGTGGTATAGAATCCATCCTGAAAAAAAAAAAAAGTGGTGTAGAATTATTTGATTAATTTGCCAATTGCAACAGAAACATTTTCGTCATAGTGAAACAGGCATAACCAGCCTATAATGTTCCCACTACTGCAGGGACACAGGCCTCCTCTCGGTGACCCTCTCACCGAGAGGAAGCCTGTGTTCCAGTGGGCCGTAATCTACCAAGTACCACGTCGGCCCATTGCGGGTTGTCGGTGAAACAAGGATGCCTTATGAATCATGTGGCGGTGTTCTGAGACACACTTCTCATGTAGTCATCATCTGCCTAGCCTTTTCCCAACTATGTTGGGGTCGGCTTCCAGTCTAACCGGATGCAGCTGAATACCAGTATCTTACATGGAGCGACTGCCTATCTGACCTCCACAACCCAGTTACTGGGTAATACGATACCCCTTGGTAAGACTGGTTGTCAGACTTTCGGGCTACTGACTACCCGTAACGACTGTCAAAGATCCACGAATGACAGCCGGGACCAACGACTTAACGTGCTTTCCGAGACACTTCTCATGTAGTCATAAAAAATAAAATCGGGTCGGCTGAAATAAGTCAGTCTTAGTATAGTTACTAAAACTAACTTATGTCAGCCGACCCGAAAATTTTCAAGCAGTGTTTACTTTGTCTAGGTCCTTGGATTTTAAGAAAATTTCAGTTTAACCTTCCCAAAATCTCTTTAGTTATACAAGCTGTTGTTTTGCATCCTCGTCAAATTTCAGGAGGCTGCTAGGAAAGACATAAATAATCAAATAAAATTACGATCCCTGGTAAATAATGAATACCTACATACTTTTTTTTAGTTATATAAGTTTGACAGTATTTCAAAATACACCACTTTCAAAGAACAGAATCGCGTTATTGTATCGTAAAAGCGGCCGCTTTTTATGTGTGTGTAAAAGGGCAGTTACAGTACGGTCTCAGACAGGCCGCGTTTTAATATGCGTGTCCCACAATGGTTTCCGAAAATTTGAAAAAAAAAATACCTACTTATTTTATTATTGATTCATGTCGAGAATCAGTAGCATATGTAGTTACCTCCTTGAATTTGACGAGGTTGCAAACAACACCTTGTAGTTGCTATTATAACACCAGCCTGACAGTGAACCAGCGACAACACGGTTAGCGCAGTGGCTGAGCGATCGGACTGCTGCGCTGCGTGTCGCGGGTTCGATTCCCGCACAGAACAAATATTTGTAAGTACTACATGTATTTGTTCTGAGTCTGGGTGTTTTTCTATCTATAATATGTATGTATTTACAAAAAAAAATGTATATATGTAGTTTATCAGCCATCTTGTTACCATAACACAAGCATTAGGTTGCTTAGCTTGGGACTAGATGGCGCTGTGTGAAATGTCCAAGGATATTATATTATTATTATAGTGTCTCACTGCATTGCCTCTTCTCATACAAATAAAGCACGAACATTGATCACCACGCTTACACAAGATGGGTTAGCGATTTCAGACTTCTATTAACTATCAACTATAAACAAATAAACAAAATTGAAGTGTCTGTTTCTAATGTCAACATAACAGTTTTCTACTAAATACATAACATAAAAATATACACGGTGCATATGGTACATATATACATATAACTTTCTTTTTTTTTACTGTCTTTCTTTGTATCAGTCTGTTTGTTCTGGCTAATTTCCAAAACGGCTGCACCAATTTTGATGGGACTTTGACTGGCAGATAGCTGATATTATAAGGAGTATCATAAGCTTAACTTTTTGTCCCGAAAGCCCGTTCCCGTCGGATAATTTCCGACATCAACGCGAGCGAAACTGCGGGCAGAAGCTATATAGTATCCACCCTAATTGCATAACACACTATCAATCTCAATCTGAATCATTTTGAAGGATATTGCTAATCCATTGCTTCATATGTTCGAAAAATATTTCTGTTCAGCAACGTAAATAACGCAATGAATGGTGTTGAACTGTCAAAATGAAACCCGTTGCTACTGATGGTGTGTTACGCAGTTACCTACCCCGTTTCCTCACGATGTTTTCCTTCACCGATATCAGCAATGTTCGATGTGTAATGCTTATAGGCTTCAATCAAGCCGATTAAGCTCCAATAATAACGTAGTACAAACAACGTTAAAACAAGCTTCTCATCCGCCTCAGTCGCGGCGACAATAAAACAGCTTACCGAGTTAGGTGTTAATACGATTTACTTTTATTAAAGTTGTTCCATTGTTTGTTTGCAGTTGCCCCAAGCGGTCGAGACGAGACATTAGTGTCGACACGAATATAATAATACGAATTATTATACTTTCCCTCGCAATTTTAAAAGATGGCGGATTGTTATGTTCTGTTGCTACCGTAATGCAATGCTTTGCTAAGTGTTGAATGGAATGAAAATGGTTTCTTTTATTTAGTTGCTGGAGGATTTATTGTAGTCCTTGGCGTGAGCGGAAAACGCTTGGATTTTGTCTAGGCCCCCTTGGGAGACTGGCTTTGGTGTAGCGATCGCAACCGCTACTACTGAACACGAGGTCCTGGGTTCTATTCTCAGATCACACAAGGGGTTATTGGTTACATCAGGAATTTCTCAGTACCTATTGGATTTGGCTATAGACTCGCCTCAATAGGGTAGTTTCCTGGGTAAAAAAAATATTATTATATTTAATTATTTAGTCCGTCAGTTAGATTATCGAAAAATAATGGACACGTATTTTTTCTTATGTCATTTAAACAAAAAATGGCAAAAATAAGGCGCGTCAAAATTTGGGAGTCCGGTCGTGACGTCACGCCATGCTAAAAAGTGTTGCAAGGCGTGACGTCACGCGGAACTTTAACGGGTGCTTTATCTTTGTCATTTTTTGTTTGATTGACCAAAGAAAATCTACGTGTCCATTATTTTTCGAGAATCTAACTGACGGACTAAATATAATAATCATTTTTTTTTACCCAGGCATCTACCCTATTGTACTAAAGTTAGCAGCATAGTTTGCAGTTACAAGTATTTTAGCGTACACTCACTGACAGCTCGGTGATGACGGAATTGGGTCCCAAGAGATTAAGGGCGAGCCTAACGCTATTTACCCGCGCAATTGCACCTCCGGGCTGACAGAAACACCTAATACCACTTTGCATGCCCTGGGGATCGAACCCAACACCAAAGGCTCCAGAGATACTGTCTGTACCAGTCTGTTATTGTTCTGCAAGGCAAAGACTCCTTTTCATACACAGAAGGAACGGGTGAATGACCACGCTTTTTAGGGTTGTGTACCCAAAGGGTATCAACGGGACCCTACTACTAACGTTGTCTGTCCATCCGTACGTCTATCCGTCTGTCTGTTAGCGGGCTGTATCTCATGAACTGAAAAAAGTAGACAAGATTATGTACCAAAATATCTACCAAGATTATGTCTGGACTTTAGAACAGACTGTGACTTCAAATCAAAATCAAATCTAATAATTTATTTTTGCAGAAAACATTGTTACAATTGTGTTATAAAACTTACATGTTTCAAGTGATTCTACCGTAAGGCATGCAAAATTGGGTGTCACCACTGTCAGGATCGCCCAGAGGACACGGTGGAGCATACGGTGGAGGTCTGCCCTGCTTGGGCAGAGCACCGCCGTGTCCTCGTAGAGGCGATTGGCAGCGGCGGCGACCTCTCGCGCCCGGCCCTGGTTCAAGCCATGGTCCGGGGTGAGAGGGAGTGGGAGGCAGTCACCTCCTTCTGCGAAGCAGTCATGCTAGCGAAGGAGGTGGCGGGGTGGGCGAAGGAACGCGCCTTGCGCACCTCACGCCTCAGCCACCGCGGGAGACGCTCCGGGCGTCGGGAGCCGCGTGACGACTCCCGGCCACCGTAGGCGCGGGCCTGCGGGCGGAGAGTAATGGGTAGCTCTCCGTCCGATCAGGACTAGGCCCGTGCCGGACGGCGTGTTCGTGTTCCACGCGCGCCTCAAAGAGATGTCAGCAAGTGACGGGGCCCCACAGGGCCGAAGCCTGCCAGGGCAGCGGGACCATCCGAAAGGGTTTACCGCTGCCCTGGAACATAAAGGGCTAAGGAAGGAACACGGGTGGGTTTTAGTCAGTAAAAGTCTGACACTCCCTTCTGCTCCACCCAGAGCGGGAGGAGTCATTTGATGATTTCCCATCCTCAAAAAAAAAAAAAAGGCATGCAAAATTTATACAATCATAAAATACAGCTGACTTCTGAGTTTGTTTCGGCCTTTCTTCTCAGACTAGTCAAATAAGAAACGCCGACCTCATCTAGTTTTTAAAATATGATTGATGTGTAAAAGTGTTTGTACAAACCTACTTACAAAATAAAATAATTTATCACACTTGAAAGTTTCACAGAGTGTATTTTTCTATTGCCGCTAAAATAGCAAATAATAAAATTAAAATAAAGGTAAAAATTAAAGAGGGTCTACATACAATGCTCCTGGTAAAAGCTCTGGTTTCTTTAGGAAAATTAACTTTAATTTGAAGAATTCATAATGTGCTAGTAGTAGGATATAGTCAGATAGGAAATACCGACTCTATTAAACTTATTTTTGATTTTTTTTAATATGACGTTTAAAAGCGATTCCGATTCCGATTCTGAGCGTTGGAAAAATAAGCCCTAAATAAGAATTTAGGGCTTATTTTTCCAACGCCAGATAACTTTATCCGAGATATAATTTTGAATTTTTTACATTTTTCCATACAAAATCTGTCAGACGTCCTTTTTATTCCACGAATAAAAAATATCTGTCGATTGAAAAAGAGTATAAACAAAAAAGAGAATAAACAACAAAAAAAAGCCTTAGAGAATAAACAATTTCATTTCGTTTCCAGTCTGGCTTCGACACCATTTAGGCCGTAAATTAAACTCGTAGTAAATAAAAAACAGATTAAAAATATAAATGAAACTCTTTTCATAAAATCATAACAACGAGATCTGAAAATAAATGCGTGAAATAGCGCGGAATGTGACTGTTGTTTCCAACACATAACAATTTGCCACCCGAGAAGGTATCAAATCAGGTATCCGATATTGAATAAACTATAAAAGATCAATATTTTCCCAGTGGTTCGACATCCCAAACGTCCCCAATACAACAATGCCCCTAGTTGGGATACTACACAAGTTTGCGTAGGACGTGGACTCATTCACTCCCATCAATCCCTCGATACCATTATTTGTTTACCGTAACTAAAAACGTAACGTTACATCTACTCAGGTTATCCAATTCACTTTTCACCTTAATCCCTTGCCCTTAAGACCCACGTTTAACTCCAAACGAGCTAAGGAGTATCCAATGCTCAGATTTTCGGATAGTCGAGGTCGTTCGTTTCGTAAATCCGAGGAGAAGACTTTCAATTTTACAAAGGGGTGAGCGAGACATTTTTGTTTTAGAATATTACTCCAAAAGTTAAGAGTAAAAAAGTTAAGATTTCGAAAGTGGTTCAGTCATATTATTGCGGCCGACATGAAAATCTGTCATTTATACCAGAATTTGACATTAAGCTTTAAAGGTTTAAATCGCTAGGTTTGCTTTTTGCGCTTGACTGAGTACGGTCTCACCGTACTTAACCGAAAAAGTGTCCATACTGAGTAGAGTGAGCTCACACATTATTAAATAGCGTTTCTATGACAATCAATTCAAGTCATTGCGTCATTGTGTGTCAGAGGTGTCGAAACAAAACAGAAACGCGACTATCTTTTGACGCGGTAGGGCGAATCTAACGATTTAAATCTTTGTCGCTGTCATCATTTTCATGACAGCTGTCACTACGGACGTTAAGTGCGGCTACAGCTTCTAGGAAACCTTAGCTTCAGTCAAACTGGTTCTTATAGTAATTAAACGTGAGTTTTCAGTCGGCTAAACACATAACATTGTAGGCGGTAATGATGTCGACCACATTTTTAAGCCTGTGCTTTACGTCGTGATCAATGAGCCCGCCATGTGCAACAGTGCTTAATCAAAACTTCAATTAAATTTTCGTAATACCTTTCGTCGAGCGCCCTCGCCCGGGAGAGCACACAAATTAATACCTACGCTCCGGAATATGTTTTAATTTCGATATATCATGATAACAGCTGATGAGTTTCGCTTAAATTAAAACATACTGTCGGAAGCTTCATTGTGGACGCTTACGTCACTCCAAAGCGTTCTATTTACCCTGTAAATAAAACAACAAAGTTTAAACAAAGTTGCTCTACATTAAAACAGTAAATTAAAACTAGTCGAGAGAAATAAAAGAGGTATAGTTCTCAATTAAAACACAATTCAGGCGAGCCGGCTTTAGTTTATTTTTTCATTCGTATAAATGATCTCGGTGGCAAAGTTTGTTAATACTAATAAACGGCTCGGCAAAGGCGCCAACTCTTCGCGTTTCGCACCATTTGTCTCTGGAGGTAACGAGGACCGACTAATGGGGTCCCGGCCGAACCTAAGTAATTTAGAAAAACGATTCTTAAGATAGACGACTCTCCGTTTTATTTACTCCTGAAAATGTGGAGAACAACGTGTGTATGTGTGGTCCGCGGTCGTACCGAGCCGTATTGTGTGGTTAAGATTTACACTGATCAAGAAAGCTTTGCACCATTTCACGAATTAAGCTTGTTTTAAATAAAGGCACTGCTCGTTTTAAACTAAGCCATTTTAGAATGAAGTAGGTATTTATCTATTTATTTATATTTTTCAAGAATACATGACATAATAAAAAATACAAAAATATTGATTACTTCTCAAACAATGTGTCATACATAAACTGAGGCAGCCACAGTAAGTTACAATAGTACCGTCACGAACAAAAGTATGTATACACTCGGCTTTATTCAAAAGCAATTTACTCCTTTATTTTTGAATGAAATTTTATGTTGTTATGAACATAGCATTTTCGAACCCATAGGTTTATGTAATGAGTCGTATTTCAACGTTGCATTCGTTATTTCATGAAAAAATCACAATTGAAAGTTGCTAAGTGTTGACATATTGGTGCTCGTGACTGTACTTGTGTCGGAGCTGTCTCGCTCTTGCCTTAAGTGGTATTCTAACAATGAAAATGAAGTCAAAGAACAGAATAAAAATGTTTGGCATCTAATCTCTTCGCAAGCACTGAATAAATTAAGCTGTTTACAAATGCGGTAGACAAAACGGAGTACAGCAAGCGAATGCTTTTTACATCTAAAATATGTGCTCGGAAGCGAGAGCTCGGTGCACAAGATGCCATAACTTCTCCTTGGAACCGAGGACCATATCAGGTGGATTGTGGTTAGCAGAGCTTGGTGTAATCTGGACATCTATAAAAGTTATAGTTAGTTAATAACAACAGTATGATCTTCACAATTATAATTTTTAATATGTTATCTTTTTAACACTTTTTCGGGCATATGACGAGACACAATACATCATCACCTGCCTAGCCTTTTACCAACTATGTTGGAGTCCGCTTCCAGTCTAACCGGATGCAGCTGAGTACCAGTATTTTACATGGAGCGACTGCCTATCTGACCTCCACAACCCAGTTACTGGGTAATACAAAACTCCTTGGTAAGACTGGTTATCAGACGAGACACAACAACTAGAAGTTTTATTGTCATCGCGGCTATTATGAGCCGTTTAGTGTCTTGGAATTTGTTTCAATAATCTTTTTATATGCATAACTTCAAGCCAATTGCCCGATGGGATTGCCCATCAGGAAATATTGAGAAGTACCATACAAACTGTCATCCTCCATGTAACCCCCTTTAGGACATGAAGTTTCAAAATTCCTTACTTCCTACTTCCTCACTTTTGTTATGTAAGGTAATTTTGAACAAAATTTCATGCTTCTAGACCAAGCAATTATGCGGTGCCTGTCAGTTAATGAATTAATTTAAGATTTTTAATATGTAGATGCGGCACCTACAGGGTGCTTGCAAATTTTAAAACAAAACTAGCTGCGTCCCAGGGTTTCCCCCGCATAAGTCTCGATCCCGTGGGAATATCGGAATAAAAAGTATCCTATGTCCTAATCCAGGTCATTTTCTACCCATGTGCCAAATTTCATCCAAATCCTTGCAGCCGTTTTAGCGTGAAAGCGTAATAAACATACATACAAAAAATAAAATCTCTCTAAATCTCTTTATTCTATATTACTAAAACGTTAATCTAATAAAAAAATAATGCAATATTTAAAACCTAATTAATTCATTAAAATAACAAAATTATATCATAACTTAACTAAAAATACTTATTCACAAACAAAAATATGTCGTCAAATAATTCATCCGCATCGCTGTCGACTCCGTACGAGTACATTTTTTTTTTTTTTAAGTCTTTATTTATTTAGGGGCATTTATCTCCATGGACATGAGAGCCCCAACGTTACCTAAACTAAATTACATCCCTAATAATTTATAAAGAAAGGAAAGGGCAAGAGTCACTGGTGCGAAATTATATTTTCAACAATTGATATTGCTGCATCAGATGTTGGTTCTGCTAATATGCTTAGGAATGCGCCTTGATCGTATTTATTTATATTAAATTTTTGCATCAATGCCTCCCTCCCATTCCGGTATTTATCACACTCTACAAGAATGTGTTGTACATCATCTAACTTATCACACAAATCACAATTTGGGGAATCAACCTTTTTCATTAAAAAAGCAAACTTTTTTGAAGGATAATGACCAGAGCGTAATCTATCTAGTGTAACAATGTAGGATCTACTTAACTTACTATTGTAAAACCAAGGTACTCGAGGAGGCTGACATTGTATAGTTTTGAACCATATACCCTTTTCTTTACTTCTTTCATCAAAGTATTCTTTAAATTTTAAATAACATTTATTTTTGAATCTAGTAAGAATTTCTGTATAGTGTGGCAAAATTGGAAAGTGAATACTATCTATCGCTGCTAATTTAGATAACCTGTCAGCCTCCTCATTACCTTTTAACCCTATATGTGACGGAACCCATTGCAATTTCAGATTCACATTATAATTTGTGGTTAATACATATATTGTTTTTAAAATGCTATAGGCTATCGGTACACCTCTGCTGTAACCAGAGGCGCATCGAGTCAAATGATTACCACCACCTAATTAATTAATTAAAATAACAAAATTATATCATAACTTAACTAAAAATACTTATTCACAAACAAAAATATGTCGTCAAATAATTCATCCGCATCGCTGTCGACTGCGTACGAGTACATAATATTAGCCTAGAATTCTAGACATATCGAAGTGCGTAATCAAAGACCAGTTCCCCGTTTTTTACATCAGCGCCCTCTCCCGAATCCACTCGTGTGAAACCTACGGTGATTACGCCAGTACCTCCTGTGACCATTCTTCGGAACTATGACGGAGAGTCACGTCCAACAGTGGACGTTTACGAACTGTTGAGATTGATTGATTGATCCCAACGACTCCGGGACGTACCTCCACTGAATACAGAGCATACTTTTTTTAATTTTTGTTCTTTCATCGAAGGAAAATCTACAAAGATGTTTGTTTGAAATGTTAGAACCGTTGTAACGTTAATAAGCTTTTGTGTAAGACCTTTATATTAGAAGGACGTAATTTATTTTTCCATTAAATAAATTTACGCAGGAATATAGTTTTTATGTTTGGTCTAAATTGTTTACCTAAAGCGTTGGTTTCCTAAGAAAGCTGACAGCGGTCAATGGTCCATGTCAAATACTGTTGAAAATTACAGTTTTTCTAATTAAAATTCAAAATGATTTATTTGTACACGGCTACACGTCAAGCTATACAAAACCAGTTTGTCTTGGCCTCACTTTGTATGATATTTTCTCACTATGAACGGTCAGCCAATACTGGTTATGCATAGCTTGATGTGAACCCGTGTGTACATGATGTTACAAAATAAAATAAAAGTTGTAACACTATGCGGTGCCCTGCGAGGCGTACAAATATGTTTTACACAGTAATAGTTGTACAGGCAGTATACCCTATAAAAATACTGTCAAGTAACCTTTTTAAATCTTTAGGAATAAAAAATATATAATATGTATAAACAAAACAATGTTAATGAAGGCAACAATAAATAGCTAGCTAACCTTATTAATTAATTTTATTTAATGATAATCAGCCTATAAGGTTCCCACTGCCAGGCTCAGGCCATCTCTCGGGGAGAGGCAGTGGGCCGTAATCCACCACGCGGGCCCAGTGCGGGTTGGTAGATGTCACGTCTTCGAATTTTTGGTTCTAGGACATGCCGGTTTCCTCCCGACGTATTCCTTCACCGTTTTTTGAGCAGTGGTGGTGGCAATTTACACAAAGTAAAGCGCCTGTCAGGGTTCGAACCTACGACCTATAAGTTGCGGTCGTTACCCTGGGCCACCACAGCTCACTGGGCCACCAATTATTTCATGACGGCCATTAGTGACGGCGTGTCGCGGGTTCGATTCCCGCACGGTACAAATATTTGTATGACCTACATGTATTTGTTCCGAGTCTGGGTGTTTTTCTATCTACACCGTGACTTTTTAGTCGTCTGACAACGGCAGCCCACTTCATGTATCCAATGACTACTACACATTCATAACAAAAAAAATGGCATTTAAGAGAAAAAAAAAGAAAAAAATATTCATTATTATGATGCATAACGTAGTTGAAACATTCTGTTGCGAGCGAAGATCTATCTACTCGACTCGTGCGATGGTTAGGTATGTTCTACTGTTTGATACGTAAACATTATTAACAGGATGTTTCATAATTCTAATGTATTAATTATTTTTCCTTGTACCTATTATCTTAATTAATGGTAAAAAAAAACACGCCTAGAGGTATTTTATGTCGGATACATTGAGTGGACCACCTTTGTCAGACGACTTAAAAATCACGGTGTATAATATGTATTTACAAAAAAAAAATGTATATAAGTAGTTTATCAGCCATCTTGTTACCATAACACAAGCATTAGGTTGCTTAGCTTGGGACTAGATGGCGCTGTGTGAAATGTCCAGGGATATTATTATTATTATTATTATATGACGGAACCGACTTCCTAGGAAACCTTAGCTTTAGTGTAAACAGGTTTAGTTAGTAAAATACCCCTTAAATAATCCGTACTAAAATCTAGAGTCGGTAAACCTAAATCAACTACCGCTGTTTGCGCGAGGGTCGCAGTCCTTACCCCACCGAATTTAGATCTCTAATTCGACCGGTTCGAGAAAGCCTAATTTAATCTGCTGTCAGATCTCATGTCCAGAGATTCGATTAGCTGCTGTTATTGCGGTCAATCGTTAACTAATCATAACAGCGGCGGCTTTAGAATTAGTAAGTAATTATTTATTTTACTAAGGGCGTGTGGTAATGGTGTTTCCATCGCCAGATAACTTTTAATCTAGGAATAAAATTGACGTTTGAAAGATTTTTTATGGAAAAACTGTCAAAAATTCAAAATGATTCCTACTATAAACTCAAACCAAATAATTTATTTCAATTAAACTAGGTAAATAGTTTAATTGAAATAAATTAATTTTTTTTTTAATAAAAAAAATTAAAATTTTGACAATTCAAAAGTGCCTGAAATCAGGCACTTTTGTATTGTCAAAATTTTAAATAGTCGGTCAGTTAGTCAGAAAGTTAAAGCTAGTTGCCCATTCCAAAACGTAGATCTCTTTGGAGAAGAACGGGCAAGAAACTCCAAGGACACTCTTTTAAATCAATATAGTATGACTTCGCCTAGGTAACATAAGTGTTATTTCAATAAGGGATGGGTTTGGCTATTACAGATGAGAATAGCCCTGCCCTTCAAACTAGGAAAATCCTGTATCTTAAAGGACAGAGTTCTTTTAAGGGATTGACACATTTTACAAAATATTCATAATTGCGTAATAACTCTAATGCTTACTAATTTACCAACTGATGTACAGAAATACACTTAACATTATTCTATTTACCAACAGATGTACAGAAATACACATAACATTATTCTATTTACCAACTGATGTACAGAAATACACTTCACATTATTCTATTTACCAACTGATGTACAGAAATACACTTAACATTATTCTATTGACTGCCTCTATGGTCTAGTCGTCGCAAGCGCCACTGCTTTGCATGACGTTCTGGGTTCGATTTCCATGTCGTGCAAAGTTTATCGGGCCTTTTCCATCAGGGATTTTTCAGTAGCAGACCGGATTTTGTATTTGCCCGGTTGGTAGCAATGCTCGTCCTTTAGGATATGGGATTTAAACATAACTGGCGAAATGTGGGTGTACACACGGCTACACGTCAAGCTATACAAAACCAGTTTGTCTTGGCCTCACTTTGTATGATATTTTCTCACAATGAACGGTCAGCCAATACTGGTTTTGCATAGCTTGATGTGTAGCCGTGTGTACTAAGGTACACTTCTGCCGAACCCATCGGCAAATACGGGTAGGATGTTATGCTATGTTCTTTACAGAAATACACCCAACTATATTCCATCTAGGGCCGAGTCTCCAATCGTAAGATAACTTTTATCTGAAGAATAAATATGGCGGATTGACAGCTTCCGTATAGAAAATATATTATGTCAAACTGCGAGAATATGTGTCATTTTTATTTACTCTTCAGATAAAACTTGTTCGGCTAGTGAAAAATCAGCTTTTTGCGACTTAGGATTAGGCCAATTTAACCAAACTTTTATACCTAGAAAGTCTTATCTTGTGAATAAACTTTGAATTTTTGACAGTTTTTAACATACTAGAACTGTCAGACGTCCATTTGATTCCACGGACAAAAGATCTGTCTTTGGTAAAATTAACCCTTAGGAGATAGGTTTCATCGGTTTTCTATTTTTAGCTCTCAAAGATACACGGAACCAAAACATCGTGAAAACCAATAAATCAGTTTAAACATTAATTAAGACATCACTAACACCACGCATTTACAAAAAGAACTCTCTGCCGTTATTGGCTAAGCGCAAACATCATTCTACACAAGAAGTTTACTTAGGACCGTCGTCGATACAAACCAATAGACAGCTAGATTAACCACTTAACTATCGTGTTCCAGCCCACTGGGCTTTTATCGTGTTTCAGATTTACTTGTAGCGATGTTATTTGAAGGTTTTTATTTGGGTTTGTGCCTGTATTGGGTTTAATAACATCGGACGGCCTTTGTACGTTAGCGGCCATTATTACAAAACAAATTTGTCTTTAGAACAAGGTTTGAACCATCGAGTTTTTGTATTTCGAACTTTATTTTTTATTTATTGGCCTATCTATAATCGTTACACTATGTGCCAACCTGTTAATACAAGCCATCATAAAAGCTAAATAAGTACGCAATATTAAGTGATAAACACAAAAACAAAATTACATACACATGCATACATAAACACACCTTCTGCTGCACTGGCAGGTCTGTGGCATTTTGTACCTACCCCAGGTACAAAATGCCACAGACCTGCCAGTGCCACCATACTCCTTTTGCCTCGTTACAACCAAATACAAACAAAATGATACCTAAAACTAACAATATAAAAATATCAATAATAGTACAGAAATAACACTTTCATAATTTTAACAAGACATTAGTTGACAATGGTTTATTCCATCAAAATCAAATAACAGAAAAACTGGCTTGGACCAAAATTAGAACCCGTTTTGAGACGAAGAGGTTTTAACAAAGGTCGTTGTTAACATTATACGTAATGATAACTTTTTGGTACCTATACCTACTTTGATTATTGTTAACGGGATATTTAACGTGAATTTTACGAGATCACTAGAATTGTTGGATTTGTAGAACCACCTTGTGATTAGTTCATAATTGAGCGTGGTCGAAACCGAACTGGGTGGGAAATTCCGAAAACTGCACGAATTTCTCAGAATATTAAACCGCGTTTAAGAGCGGTCAGTGTCAATATTCTACAGCAATGATGACTCTCTCCACTAGGTTAACCGTTTTTTGACAGACCGAACTAGTGAGCCTTTTTTTTTGTTTTGTTAAAACATACGTCGTACGGTATTATAATTGATTTATTGAAATAATTGATTTACATAAATATTTACAAACTAGGGCCTTATACTAGAGGTAAGTAAGAAATAATTGGATTCTACCTGATCTAGGAATAAACCTGTATCTCAGGTATCTATATAATGTTACATACATATATTATTTTTTTACGAGTACGCATTATAAAGTTAACTTGGAATAGTTACTTTCTAAGACAGCTGTCAAAAAACGGTTAACCCAATGGACAGGGTATAACAGTTTTTGAACGCGGTTTTAATAAGCTGGTCACGTTCACTTTCATTGATGAATAATACACTATTAAAAATATAAAAAAGTAAACGAAACCTTCTCGAAATAGGTACTTAGTTCGGTCTCTTCATATGAAAAGACATTTATTCTATCACTATACAGGGTCAAATTAAATCAGCTAACGAAACTCCGCAGACATGATTGGTTTCGATATCTAAACACGATTACTTTTAAACAGAAGTCGGTTAAAAATAAGAGTGTTTCAAACTGATTTTATTTCAAGTTAATATCAACTTTGTTTTAATAGTAATTAAGTTGATTTCAGAGTGACTAGCACTATTGAAAAAAGTTATAAAAATGTTTGAAGTTGTAGCGCAAACTGAACTTTATTTTGAAGGAATTAAAGCATTTTTGCATAAACTCATATTTCTTTACATTTTTGGCAAATAAATCGCGAATGCTGATTAGAAAATAATGAAATCACTGAACCACACAGACTACATAGAATAACATCGAGAAATAAGGTTAATTGTACAGACTTCATAATATCCTAATTGCTCTTTCCTCATGTTACTAAGCCACACTAAGTTCCCCAGAGTGAAACGTAACTCAGAGAACACTTAACTTGCTACATTTCATAAAGTTTCCATTATATACAACATTTTGATCCGAAAAATAAATTAAGCGTATGGTCACTAAAGGAGATAAGTACCTAATCAGGGTCGTCGGATATAATCATATAGTTAAAGTTTACTAAGAAACGGATTGATGTTTTCGAATAAAATTTAATTTGATAAATGTACTTACTGTTTGTTTTATAATAATTAAATTTAATTTTATTCGAAAACATACATCAGTTTCTTACTAAACTTCAACTATATCCGACGAGCCTGCATGGTTACTTATCTCCTTTGGTGTCCAAGGTATAATTAAAATAGTGTTAAACCCGAGAAACGGGTTTTTGTGCTCATTATTATAAACCACTTTTACTATAGGACCAACCTTGAAATCACGAAAATCAGGTGTTTCTTACTTCCTGTTTTAACGAGTACAATGACCCCTTTTCCGGTCCAACACCATTTCAGTTAGTTACATTTTGTACCTTTTATATAATCTGCTTTAAATTCACTCAATCAACGATTCTAAAAAAACGGAAGGGATATGATCGATTAGTATTTATTTTTTTCATATTTCACAAACCGGCAAAAAAAATACCATACTCATCATCATCCGCCTAGCCTTTTTCCCAACTATGTTGGGGTCGGCTTCCAGTCTGACCGGATGCAGCTGAATACCAGTATTTTACATGGAGCGACTGCCTATCTGACCTCCACAACCCAGTTACTGGGTAATACGATACCCCTTGGTAAGACTGGTTGTCAGACTTTCGGGCTTCTGACTACCCGTAACGACTGTCAAAGATCCACGAGTGACAGCCGGGACCAACGGCTTAACGTGCTTTCCGAGGCACGGAGGCGTCTCGGTATGTAAAGATGGTCACCCATCCACAGACCAACCGCGGCAAGCGTAGCTTAACCTGACCGATCGACCTGTGCGGCTATTATTATTTAGCCACGGGCCCCTCAAATACCATACTAAATAAATCAAAATAAATGTTCAGGTATTTACTCAGAGTCGCAAAAAGTATATTTCGTACGAAACAGCAGTGTAATTCTGCGTTCTTAGGTAATGGTACTAAGCAATTTGTGCCCTTGTACAAAACAAGGTAATTTGCCCGCTTTCGGGGCACTAATTGTTAATAACTACTACTACTCTTTACTACTTCCTCTCGAGAACCCTAAATAATTCCAACGTTTCTTGTTTCAGACTACAGCTCATCCCGCATTCAATACGGTCCAAGCAATCTAATTAGGTAAGTACTTTTCACCTAATTAATGATCAAATTACATGTTCGTAATTTATCGTTTCATGTTATTGAACTAAATAGACAGACACCTTTTGTTCCTTTAAGTATTTCTATGGCCCAGGGTAGCGGGACCATCCGAAAGGGTTTACCGCTGCCCTGGAACATAAAGGGCTAAGGAAGGAACACGGGTGGGTTTTAGTCAGTAAAAGTCTGACACTCCCTTCTGCTCCACCCAGAGCGGGAGGAGTCATTTGATGATTTCCCATCCTCAAAAAAAAAAAAAAAAAAAGTATTTCTATGGCTTATTAGTCGACTCGCACGAATTGACTCGCCCGAAATGGGTGAATCGTCACTTTTTTTAAGTTGAAGTTAATTTATTTATGGGCGAATCGACAACTCCAGAAATATGTATTTAGGCAATTGGTAAATTTTCTTTATCACTTTTGTGCGCTATTGATTTATTTAACTATTATTATCACTTCTGTGCGCTAGTGTCCTTTTTTCTATAATTTATTGCATTATATTTAAAAAATGCGCCAATTGGCTAGTACATTTATTTCTGGTGTTGTCGACTCGCCCACATATTAATCAACTTAAAATATTAAAATAGAAAAAATAATATTATTTAAGAACTAGCTTCTGCCCGCGGCTTCGCCCGCGTGGATGTCGGAAACTATCCCACGGGAACGTGCTAACAGGATAAAATGTATGTGCTTCCCCAGAATGCCATCTATCTCGCAGGCCCTTTGTGGCTAATTACAATAGAAAACCAATTGTGTGGTGAACCATTTTTACCTAAGTACCTACCTAATTAAAAAATAAATAAACTCAATAACAGAAAATTAAATATCTATCTACCTAAATAAACCTATTTTTGATGATAACTAATCTAAACTGAATAAGTATGCAAAATCCCTAAAAACTAATATCTATACCTACAAATGACTAATCCTACCTAACAGTATTATAAAATAACCTACGGTCACTACGTACATAGTACGTACACTATCAAATATACTACCTATACTTTAAAATTAAAATCTATACCTACGACTTATATAAAAATAAACCTAAATAACTCTAAAAACTAAAAGGAATAAAAATTAACTCCACTGCGGGTGACGTAACCTACGACAAACTTATTATTTGCGGTTGGCACAGTATCGGGTCTAGGGATCGAACCGCAAAATTAAGTTTGTTTTTTATTGTATATACTTTTCCGGGATAAAAAGTACCCAGTGTGGTGCCCAGGATATTAAAGAATAATTATACCAAGTTTCATCGTAATCGAACCGGTAGTTTTTGCGTGATGCCTGAACAAACAGACAGACAGACAGACAGACAAAAATTTTTTTAATCACATTTTCGGTATCGGTGTCGGTCTAGTATTTTTTTGATATTTTCAATGTACAGAATTTTCACTTCTACAGATTTATTATAAGTATAGATATAGATAACGATTCGCCCATTTCGGGCGAGTAAATCCGTGTGAATCGCTTTTACTTTATAAGCCATTTCTATATCTGGAATCAATAAAACGTATAATACAAAACGAGTTAATTTACAACTAAGATCAATAAGAACAATACAAAGGAATACGACGTTAAAACGACAACCAATTAAAATTATATTTATTGCTCTATTCTTATACGTAACATTTAACTGAGACATTTAAACTAACTCAATAATTCCTTCAATTAATTATTGTTCCGTCTGAACTAAATTAATAATCGTATTCGATGTCGCTTATGCCAATAATAGACGGTTCAACCAAATTGATTCAGTTTGGTTTAAAGGTGCAAAATTGAAAAGATTAGCACGGTAAGTGAACGATTCATTGTTTTGTTTAAGAGCAAATTAAAGCACAATTTATTGCCAATCGTTAATTTAATTTTTCATGAAATTGACAAGACTAAGGGCTAATTATTCAATCAAAATAAACGTTTTTTGAAATATAAATATGGCGGATTGACATAGTTTCTATAAAAAACCTGTCAAACCATAATTTTTATTCCTCAGATACAAGTTACCAGCAGATTGAAAAAAATAATATGAGTATCTACATAATAATTTCCTAACGGTTTGTGGAACAGAAACATACAGAAATATTTTTTTACATAGAAAAACAATGCGATTTGGTTGATTCAACCAAAATTAAAATAAAAGAAAGAAAAATAGTTTATTCCGCAAAAACAAAGCGCACATTACAAATAAAAGAAAGACATAAAATACAACGTAGTCAAAAGCCTCGTAAAACTCAAGTATATAAAATGTTAACAATTTTGTCCATTGCTCGATGTCAATACAAGCAATAGAGAACCGTCTATCATTACTTTTACAGAAAAAGAGAGGTGTCCCCGATCACGCTTGGCAATTGTTTATATATGGTGTCTGACAGCCGGCGAACTGCCGGCTTAAACCGTCTGCGGCGACATCACAGGAGTTTCGTATGACAATGAGATAAGCCGGGCAGAAGCGCGACAACATTGTACGGGAGAGGATTAAAGCTAGGCGGCTGTTTTACGATATTATTTATGATGAGTCATAGGGAATACTCGTCGGTATTGGTTTACTTGATATCGTTAAGCTTTGAAGTAGGATCTTGACTTTCAGTGGCTACACGACATTAACTATACAAGGTGCCGTTTTGCATTCTCGTCAAATTCAAGGAGGTAACTATGCTACAATTCTCGACACGAATCAATTATAAAATTAGTAGGCATTTTTTTTCTAATTTTCGGATATCGGCATGTGTGGGACACGCATTTTAAAACGCGACCTGTATGAGACCGCTCTGTACATTGACTGCACTGAAAAAACGTAAAGAAAATTGAATTTGGCTGGCTACCCTGGCCCTTCCCTATTAAGGTAGGTACATGGTTCAACTTAAACTCAAAAAGTTTATAATGTTCGTAGTACCTAGCTAGTATATAATTCAAAATACCGACATAGATAACTAACCAGCTATTCTCTATTCACAACTAATTCAACTGCACAAACCTAATCTTGCCCAGCAACCACATAAATAATCTCAAACTGACCACATCAAAGTTCCACCTCAAACAAGATTTCCGTCCAATGCAATCATTTATTATTCAGCTACCTACCGACGTCCGTAAGTAAATAACAGCTGCATTGAGAGTAAGACGGGCGAGCCATTACAATATTTAGCCTACCGGACCGTTCAGTCTGAAGTCTGTCAGAAATCTGAACGCCCGGTATCTGTTAGTTACATTTCGGTATGGTTGAGAAGATATCAATTATTTGGGAGACGATGCAAGGTAGCCGGGCGTAGCACGGTGCTATCGAATTGCAGGAAGTCAACTTGCCTTGAATTTGTAAGATGCAGATATAAATTACCGGTGTAGTTGCAGAGATAACAAACCGGGGTAGCTGTGTAACGTGGCTTTCTGGTTAGACTGGGAGCGTACCTATTGAACAAGAATATTATCCCTTTGTGACAAATTTTAGATATTGGACGAAATATTGTAGAAGCTGCTCTGTAGAAATCACACTGTAAAAGCTGAAGTGAAGTAAGTTTGAATTGAGCTGTCATTCCACATGATGCTAGGATTGACAGCTCAATTCAAACTTACTTCACCTGAGTTTTTACGGTGAGCTTTTTACAGAATAGACCAGCCGCTGTATCAAGGAGTAGCGGTTGGCCATTCATACCTATGCATACCCAATTTTTGGGCCAACGTCTCATAAATACCTACTTATGGTTTCCAACTTATTTTCCTACCGCGCTAACTAATATTTCATCACCACTGCTCTCAAAACGATGAAGGAAAACGTCGTGAGGTAGCCGACACGTCTAAAACCCAAAATTCGAAGACATGTGACCTACCAACCCGCACTGGGCCCGCATGGTGGATTACTGCCCGCTCCCTCTCACAGAGAGGAGGCCTGTGTCCCAGCAGTGGGAACATTATAGGCTTATTATGCTATGTAACACCTCCAGAAACCGCAAATTGGCAGCCTTAAATTAAAATCATAATAAAACCTATGAATCTGTGAACAAAAAAACATTCATTTCAGTACCTAAAACGAAATAACGTTAATATAATTCTGATTGTACAATCAAACTATAATATTCAGCATTAACATCAAATTACTTCATAAATTCGTAGCCAGCAGTCGGAAGCTCAGTACAAAGATCTTATTTCATTACACACGGAGGGAACAATTACCAAATACACCAGGAGTTATTAATTCCCCTAATTACCCCACTTTTACAGTGAGAGGGTTGGAAGGGGTGTGAAACGTGAATATTACGGGGTATGTAATTCTAGCTCAATTAGTCCGAGCTTAGGTTCTAAACTAGTGTTTATGTGAGAGCTAAGTCTAGTTATTTGTTTCCCTGGTGTTAAGAGCGTGTGTTTCTGTGTCTCTCTTTCATAAATACAAAGTTTATTTCATCAAATTGAAATAACCAACCAACCTGTTATTTTTTTTGTTTGTTTATGATCTTTTTCATGCGTCATGTTTGCCGCAAATAATTGTATTTTCTTTCTTTCTTTAAATAATTAGTGCCGTTTTGTAATTAAAATATTTAAATTCAGCAAGATGCGTACTATGTATTAGGGTAGTCAAAGTTCTATTTTGTTTTTTTTTTTATTTTAAACTTACTTCTGCCCGCAACTTCGTAACCTAGTCGCATCGCATCGCCTGGTCGCGTTAGTATTTAGTTTTTTAGGGTTCCGTAGCCAAATGGCAAAAAACGGAACCCATATGGATTTGTCATTTCTGTCTGTCTGTTTGTCTGTCTGTCCGTCCGTATGTCACAGCCACTTTTATTCGAAATTATAAGAACTATACTGTTGAAACTTGGTAAGTAGATGTATTCTGTGAACCGCATTAATATTTTTACACAAAAATAGAAAAAAAAATATTTCTAACTATGGGGGTTCCCCATACTTAGAACTGAAGCTCAAAATTTTTTTTTCATCATAGCCATACATGTGGGGTATCTATAGTTAGGTCTTTAAAAATGATGATGATGATGTTTCTAATATCATATTTGACCCCCACTTGACCGCTTTTTATTTTATTTTGTACTTGCTCCTAGCGTGATTTTATATAGGCTTCCTCAAGAATTGTGCTATCAAATGGAAAAATATTTTTTCAAATCCAACTAGTGGTTCCGGAGATTACCCCCTACATACAAACAAACAATTTTTACCTCTTTATAATATTAAGTATAGGATTTCATCTTATTTATAAACAGGTGTCGTTATTAATACATTATTTAGGTATTCAAGTACTTCACTTATCCCAAATCCCAATCAAAGGAGATTTTTTAGGCTTTCAAAAAATCTGTAGGTATTATTTTATTTTATTATTTTATGGAAACCTTACAGCTAATCACAATAGTACTCATCATCATCATCATTTCAGTCCATCAATCACCCACTGCTGGGTACAAGCCCTTTTTTTTTTCAGGATGGGAAATCATCAAATGACTCCTCCCGCTCTGGGTGGAGCGGAAGGGAGTGTCAGACTCTTACTGACTAAAACCCACCCGTGTTCCTTCCTTAGCCCTTTAAGTTCCAGGGCAGCGGTAACCCTTTCGGACGATCCCGCTACCCTGGCAGTCCCGATACCCTGGCAATCCCGCTACCCTGGCAGTGGGTACAAGCCTCCCCTTTCGTTTGCCATACCTCCCGGTACTATGCATCTCTCATCCAGGTGCTTCCCGCGATTTTGACGATATCGTCAACCCAGGGCGCTTTTGGACGACCCTGGTTTCTTTGGCCGAACCTTTGCCACCATTCGGCATTTTTGCTCCATCGGCCATTTCTTCTGACTTGAGGCGCTCTGTCCCCAACGTCGTAGACTTTCGACTGAGGACGGATTTCGGTATTATATTAATTCATAAAAAGTTTATTGAAGTTTTCTCTCATTTTTCCACGAAGCTTTAGCAAACCCCTCAAAGTTAAGCACATAACGACAACACGATACTTAAGTGCGCCGCCAGTGTATAAAGCACGAGTACAAAGTTAGGCTACGGTCAAACTTACGCAAGGATGCACAGTGCGACACTAAAACCCACTTTACCTTGTGTAAGTTTGCCTCTAAAACAGCTTAAACACCCACCGAGCAAGCATTTATTATTTTAGCTTGATATTACGGCGAATTTTGCCTTAGTTCCATTTTTAATCGTGTTTTAGAATAAACAGCTGTTTATTCTAAAATACGATTAGAAAATCTAACCTAAACTAACTCGAAACTTTCGAAAAACATAGATTACGCAGCTGCGTAATCTATGTTTTTCGAAAGTTTTGAGTTAGTTTAGATTTTTGGTAATCGAATTTAGGCTGTACAAAACTATTCAGTTCAAATCTCGCTTGGCTCTTTCTTATATCGCAGACAGAACATTCCTCATTAATAAAAATAACAACCAAAAGTTTTTTTTTTTTACTAAGAACATTTAGCGTTTTCCCAACTATGTCGGGGTCGGCTTCCAGTCTAATCGGATGCAGCTGATTATTTTACATGGAGCCTCTGTCTATCTGACCTCCACAACCCAGTTACTGGGTAATACGATACCCCTTAGTACCAGACCGGTTAACAGACTTTCGGGCTTCTAACTACCCGTAACAACTGTCAAAGATCTACTAATGACAGCCGGAACCAACGGCTTAACGTGTTTGTGTGGTGTCGATATATAATGGATGGTCACCCATCCACGAATCAACCGCGGAAAGTGTAGCTTAACCTTTGATCGACCCGAACCGACCCGCGGCTGTTATCTTTTAGCCACAAGCCACCTACTTATAACGAATAGCTAACATAAAATCATTGTAAAACCGTCGGACTACAACATTTTTATACAGAATTCATGACTGTAAAACACCTCATACATACGTATTCACTTTTACGGACTTATTAATTTTTCATTAATGCAAACAGAATCGGTTGAGCATTTGCCTTTTAAAGTAGAAAATGTTTAAAGAATGATTAATCAAAAAGCCTTTTGATCAATCATTATTAACTGGTCGACTCTTTACATGACCAGAGGGCTGGCCTATACCAGCATCGCTATACAACGTGGCAATGCTGCCAGCCTTTTGGGCACCTTTCCTGTTGACAGCGATGTGGACGACTTTTTTGATGTCCTATTATTATTTTTCTATTTTAACATATCTCGGGACCATGGGGTCCCGGTCCTTTGGAAGGCGTACGAGGGGCCGAAGCCAACTCGCAGAGGCCCCTTAGGAAATTTTACTGTAATGTGGCACCACCCGACGATTATCCCTGTATGCACTGCAAGTGCACCCAAGGACAACCCCCGGTTAGTGTAGGACTATTACAGGATATGGAAAAATACAAATTTGGCCTATAGATTTGGGTGGCTAAAGTGGACTGGTTACCAATAACTATGGAAGAACTATGGCCCTTCCTGATCAATGTTTTATATATACACGGATAATTATTTTTCTTATTTTTAATATTAATATTATTTAATATAAATATTAATATTATTTTAAGTCGGTTAGCTTACAACATTATGTAAATATTACAGTTAAATGGAATAAATTACCGATTTCCAAAGAACCTTTTCGACTAACATTGTGAATCGAAATATTAACTCAATTCCGCACTACAAATAAACCGCACCAGGGTTAATTGGCGTAAAAATAACGATGTAATTGAAATTTACACGTTGTTGAAAGTAATACAGGCTCGGTAATATTTTAAATACATGGCTGAAGTACTTTTTTTTTTTTTTTTTTGCTGAAGTACTTGTGATATGATAATTAGGGCATGATACTCTATTTTATACATCACAATCAGGGAAATCGATTTTCAGTAATGTAACAATTCTATATACTTTCGAGTTGCTTGTAAACTCAGAAATATCTCAATCTCTGCGACTTCGACCGGTTCTGTGTTTCCCGGAACCAGCAGATTCCTGTGGCTTTCACAAGGTCATCGTGGAACACACCTTGTGGAAGGCCTTCCAACGCTACGTCTTCCGGTAAGACTGGTTATCAGACTTTTAGGCTTCTGACTATGTAACTGTCAAAGATCTACAAATGACAGCTGGGATCAACGCAGCAACGGCTTAACGTGCTTACTGAGGCTCGTTAAGGCCTCGATATGTAATGTATGGTCACCCACCCACGAACTCTCCGCGGCTAGTATAGCTTAAACGTCAATCGACCCCTGGGGCTGTTATTATTTAGCCACGAGCCCCATTTACTTCATGGCACCTTCCTAAGCGATACTACTGGGTATCCTAGCAAGAAAATGTGTAATTGCTTACAAACTAGAGCAAAAACTTCAAAATTTGTAGACTAAAGAAGATATTAAAGTACCTACCTAAATCACTTTCCCCTTTACTTTAGAGCCTACTCGATAAAGATGATTAACCTCGAAAGTAACGAGCCCGCCATCTTTGTTTTAACAGACAATGTTTCTTAAGTTGCTATAAAATTACTTTTGATAAACTTTAAAAGTGAAAGTGTTCAAAATTGCCGCTTTGTTCCTGATTAATCAATCGGAAATCGTACTGTACAGTAATCTACCTACAATATTTATTTAACGTAAATTCTATGATAGCTCTGATTGATAACAACTAAGTGGTTAAATATATTACATAATTTATGTAAGTATACGCAGATGTTTTATACAGGGTGTCAGGCATTTACCACCACCGATGAAATCCATCATCTGCCTAGCCTTTTCCCAACTATGTTGGGGTCAGCTTCTAGTCTAACCGGATGCAGCTGAATACCAGTATTTGACATGGAGCGACTGCCTATCTGACCTCCACAACCCAGTAACTGGGTAATACGATACCTAGGTAAGACTGGTTGTCAGACTTTCGGGCTACTGACGACCCTTAACGATTGTCAAAGATCCATGACTGACAGCCGGGACCAACGGCTTAACGTGCTTTCCGAGGCACGGAGGGGTCTCGGAATGTAAAGATGGACCTTTAAGAATTTAGATAAACTTTATAAGAAAAATAGATAGCTCAGCATCTACCACATAGCCATTTGTCGAAGTTATCGTTCCTTTTCCCATCAACGATGAAATTATGCTTTAAAAATGAAAGCACTATGCTTGAAAGGCAACATCGCCATATATAAAAGAATGGCCTATATAAAACTGTTACGCGAGATATTGAATAGTAAAACTTCCCGAGAGCGTTCATATAAATGAGAATATTAGTAGAAATATTTTATGTGGCCATTGTTGGCGGGAACTTAAGCAAGATTTCCTCGGGGACCACAATTTATAATCAGCACCATGTTTCATTAATCTCCGGTACTTGCTCGATAATGCACACGAGTTTGTAAAATGATGTGGAGAACTTAGAAAAAATTAGTTGCGATATCGGAAAAAACTGCGAGTATCAGAAAGGGGTGATCATGTCTAAGGGTATGGTACAGACCATCAAATTGAATAACTTAATTAATAGCGAAACAAATATCAGCTGTCCCACAAATTTCCAGGCCTACCCGACCAAAATGTACAGACGCCAGCACATCAAGCTACTACAATCTGTCAAATTTCTTTAATAGATTTTCAACTTTATCGCTAAAGCATTAAGGTTCACAATTGATTGGGAAATTTTGACAGTTTCGGGTAGCTTGACCTGCTGGCGTCTGTACCTACAGATCTACCATTTTTATTCGTCTAAAGGGCTGACTTTTCAATCGACAGATAATTTTTGGTTGTAGAATAAAATTGACGTCTGACAGTTTTTGTATGAAATAACTGTCAAAATTACAAAATTATTCCTCTGATAAAATTATCTGGCATTGGAAAAATCAGCCCTAAGTAAAATTTTAAATATATTTTTCAATATGTTTACTTCATGATGAAAACTCTCAACGGAAAATGACCAACGTGTAGTGAGAAAATATTTGGAATATTTTCAAGCGATTTTGCAGTTCAAAAAGTTCGTTTGAAGTTCATGCGTCGAGGTGTGACATGACATTCCCTCAAAAAGAATGTGCATTTTAACACCTACAAAGGCAGTACCTACTGGATATACTTGGAAGAAAATATAGTTGTTGTCAGACATTTTGTAGTCTTTATACGAAGTGTCAAATGCTCGAATGAAAATTACCTTTTAAAGATTTTTATATCATAGGTGCTAGAGTTGGGTAACACAATGTTTGCAAGACTCTATTTCTGTTAAATATTTCTTTAAAAATAAAAATGAAATGCTGTTTGTTAGTAACGCCTCACTAGAGAACGACTGGACCAAGTTGGCCATTTTTTATATTAAAATAGGCAAGTTGTTCGAGTTAGGTTTTTATGGAAATGAAAAATTGGAAAAGTTTCCTAGAAAATGTTAAAATTCGGGAAAAAAATCTGTCTTATTTTCTATGGAATTTTTGTATGAACTTTTTATCTAATATTAATTTATTTATTTCTTCTTATTCTTATTAATTAATTTAATTTTTAATATTATTAATTAAAATAAAAAACAAATTCAACAGGACAGCGTCAGTTGGGTCAGCTAGTTTTAAATACATTTTACAATAAGAAATAAAATGTTTGAGGTTAGAAAGAGGTTGAAACAAACCTCTCGTAACATATTTAGCGGTCTATAGAACTTAGCAGTTGGTAAAATATTTATGAGCAGAACCTTTTCTCTGGGCTTTTTTATACCCGTATAATATAAAGAATTTACTGCCCTGATCCTTTAATGTAATTGAATTTACAAAATCGAGGAGATACTAAAAATATTTCAGTAAACGATCGGTTCATAACCGGTTTTTTAATAAAATTTTAGGTACAGAGCTCATCAAGCTACCCGAAACTGACAAATTTTCTCAATCAACCTTGAACCTAATGCTTTAGCGATAAAGTTGTAAATCTATTAAAGAAATTTGACAGATTGCAGTAGCTTGATGTGCTGGCGTCTGTACCTATAAGACATCCTGTACCTACAATTTTATTTTTTAACCGACTTCTAAACACGACTTCTAAACAAGGAGGCAAGGAGGAGGTTCTCAATTCGGACATTTGTATTTTTTTTTTTTTTTATGTTTGTTCGCGCGTAACTCCGTCGCTTGTCAACCGATTTGGTCCCTTTTGAAAAACTTTTTTGCAAAAAAAATCAACCGACTTCCAAAAACGACACTACAAAGTGAAAAATAACTTTAATTTCGGAAGTCGGTGGCAAACAACGAAAATGCGAACCCAGCGACACCGACTTCCGAAATTAAAGTTATTTTTCACTTTGTAGTGTCGTTTTTGGAAGTCGATTGATTTTTTTTGCAAAAAAGTTTTTATTAAAACTGTGTTCCGTACATAGGTACCTACAGGGAGTAATTAAAATAACTGAAAACTTTTCATAGTTGGTCCCGTAGAAAAAGTTGTTCATAATATTATGAGTACACAGGCTTCTTTTCAGGTCTTCAGTTATTTCATTTACGCCTTGTGTACGTACTACAATACATATACATTTATTTATTTTTTATAACAGTTTAAACTATCATTACAGGGTTTATTCTAATGCGACAGTTATGAACTTAAACTAATAACCAAAGCTTACAATAACCAAATTTAAACTAACAACATTATTAAATTATTGCACCATTAATAACACAAAACATAGTTTGACATAATTACTTACATCACATAGTACATACATAAACACAAACATACTTTACTTACATTAAGAAAAAAAAATAAGAATTATGTTGCTTGTAGCTTAATATAAATAGTAATACCCTTACGAATTCACTCAACTACATGTAAACACATCGATCTGAGTTTGAAGGTCGTTGATGGTATGGATAGCTCATGATGGCAGGAAGGCTAATTCTCCTAATTTTAAGAACGTTTTCATTCTGATCTCAATCTCAATCCGTCAAAAATACCTCAAATTTCCCTATATTTTTAACACGTTTTTGATTTATTTTTCGTTAATTCCTTAACGTTAGGTACATTGCCCCACAAAACTGCTTACGCAGTTTAACTGTGAGATCGTTGAGTCTCTCTTACAATAAACTTAATGTTAGGTACATCTATAACCTATATATACTTAATACATACACTTATCTACATAGAATCTAATAAATATTTTTTAAGTTTACGTGCGAATTTTACTTTATTAGTTTCTTGTCTGATGTCTGCAGGCAAAGTGTTCAATAAATAAGGAATGCGTTTTATTAAGGTCCTGTCGCTTTGTTTGTCGCTGAGATGAGATTACGACTAGATTTTGAACGTTTTTAATTACGGGAATTGGCCTTCTGCTACTATGGATTCAGTACATAATTCTAAACTCCCCTGCGTTAAAAATTCTCGTCGGTGTTTTATTTTTTCAAAAGCTGTTTCCATACATTTTAACCGCGTAGTTCTTGCACTTTTCTATGAAACAGCGTTTTGTTATTACCGACTAAAAAATTATTAAGCTAGACCCCCAGAATCATGTGCTGAATTCATGTTTACAGTTTGTGTGTGGTTGTCCCTGTCACCCTATAGATAGATACTTACACCTCTGCTCTGCCTTACTCTTCGCAGAAAACAAGCGTGATGTTATATATGTGTTGCATACTATGTTACCATATACAAACCAGACGTGGTTTACGCGGTTTTTAATTGGCGTTCCAATGTTTTATCGCTTCTATTTATTTAATTGAACATTTGAATTTCGTTGCAATGAAATATGGATTTCGTTGATTAACTTTCAATGATTCGGTTTACCAAAATCTGTTGGAATTCGTATGTTGATACATTGGTTACGGTTATTTATTGTGACCGTTAATTTAAGCGGTTTTTGGTTTTTGTTAGACGAGTGTTTGATATGGAAAGGAAATTAAACTTATAAATAAGCCCATATAGCCCGCGCCTCAGGAAGCACGTTAAGCCGTTGGTTCCGGCTGTCATTCGTGGATCTTTGACAGTCGTTACGGGTCATCAGTAGCCCGAAAGTCTGACAACCAGTCTTACCAAGGGGTATCGTATTACCCAGTCACTGGGTTGTGGAGGTCAGATAGGCAGTCGCTCCATGTAAAATACTGGTATTCAGCTGCATCCGGTTAGACTGGAAGCCGACCCCAACATAGTTGGGAAAAGGCTAGGCAGATGATGAAATAAGCCCATATAAGTACGTTATTATATTTATTCTATTCAGTATTTAACTTTTTTTTTTCTTTTTACATTGGACATACATTACTGGTGATATATATAGAGTGGCGATTATGTTATCACATTAATTGAAACCACGAATAATCACGATTTCTACATGACGTATTTTAAAGATACAGAATTAATAATAAAAACATTCTAGCCGTGGGACCTTTTTTCGTTTTAGTATTTAATAACAGAAAACTTAATTTGTGATTATTTGGTAACAATACCATAAAGCTAAATATTGAATAGTTGATACCATCGCCCCGTGCATGTCCAGTGCCTTATTGTCTAGGGTGGTTTATTTCGTGCCAATTTTTACGCCAAGTACTTATTTTATTTGAAAAATTCAGTTTTCTATTTTTAGTGAAACTTTTTATTTTTTGTATTTTATCAGATTGATAACAACTTTTAGTAACCGCTGTACTATTTAGGGCTGATTTTTCAATCGACGGATAATTTTTATTCGTGGAAAAAGTTTACGTCTGACAGATTTTTTGACGACACGGTTGGCGCAGTGGCTGAGCGACTCACAGGGCTACTACTACAGGGGCATGGTATAATAATATAACTCCGCCTGGTACTCTCTTCCGAGACTCGGGAACCACGTGACTGACACATGCCTACGTCATCATGCTGTTTACAGGTTCTCAAACTTAAAAATGTGGGAGAATTTTAAACATCGGATACAATTTAGGATAAAAAACATATAAATGAAAATTATAAAGAAATATTTTAAATAATTAATCATAAATATAATGTACCCATGTAACATGTTATGTTGAAATAATGTGGCAATGTTATTGTGACGTAGGCTTGTGTCACTCTGGGAAGAGAAGACCATGTTTTATTAAACTATGTACAGGAGTAATTCCTAGTGTGGGGCAACGTTTTGAGGCAACGTTCAACAAAAAAAAAAAACAATATTTTGTATGGAAGAGCTGTCAAAAATTCAAAATTATTGTTCGGATAAAATTATCTGGCGTTGGAAAAATCAGCCCTTAATGTGATAACCTAATCGCCACTCTGTATAATAAGTACCTGCAGGCGCGATGTTATGTTATGTGAAATAAGCTTATTAATAATCAAACAGTGATAATTCAATATTCTCACAAAGTGAATCCGTAAAACAAATTCAAATCCCGAATTCTATCCAAACGTTTACGGATACCAAACCGATACCAGGAAACCGAGAGCGAAAAACCGAAATTCGCAGACGGAGTTGCATAGTTACCTGCGTGGCGCTACCCGCCGCCGTCCGTAGCCAAACTAACGCTAATTAGTTAGGTATTTTCGTGAGAAAACTTCAATTAATTCCGTCAAAGCCACCACTGGCGGTCCGCTAGCCTTTTTGTTGGCGGGAAAAGTCAAAGAAGCGCGAAAATCGGAATGAAGTAATGAAATTTGTATTAGTGAGCCGTTTAGAAATCCCACCATTTCTTTCGTCCCTTTGATTCCTTTTTGGTTAATCTGGACCGATTAAGTTTATATTCGCGGTTCAATGTTTTTGTTTGGGCTTTAAAGCCGGCCAATTTAGTGGGATTAAGTTGGTTATTAAGTTGGGTTCTCACTCAAAATCTGTTTGAGTATCTTCTGAAATCGGATCTCATAATAATCGAATACAATAGGGCAGACTTCCATGTCGATAAAATGTAGATACCTACAGAGAGAGGAAATCGGAAAAATGTTATTTTTCTAAAGTATCAATTGCATAAATTTTACACGCGAATGTACATTTTTATTACATCTGCTACATTTCTGTACAGCCATAAAAATGACAGGCGCGAACTCATCGAAGCGTCGTCGTCTACGGACGCCGGGATAATCTCATTGAAAGATTTGATTTTCCGCTAAATTACATAAAAGTAATGAAATACTTTCCCGGGATCCCGGGAATCCCGGAGACATTGAAGGAACTTTACACCGATCTTATTAAATGTTCACACGTTTTTGTTTTGCGTGTTCATAAAAGTATCTATAGAAAATTTTCCAAAGCCCCTTGAAGCAGTTCTATCGTAAAAAAGAGTATTTTTAAGGAAGTTTTTTAAAAGTCCTTTGAATAAATAAAAATAAAATTTTCTCTGAATATTTTTTTTCTTTTTAAGGACCATTTAAACATTTATAAAATGTGACACCCATTGAATACACAAGAGCATTTAATAAATTTCGGATACAATAACCCCTAAACACACATACGTACCAAACAACCAATAACCACTCGTCCTCAAACACGAATACAAATCCGTGCGTCTCAATAATCTAGTAGAGTACAATTTTGACGTAACACTAGTGCCAGCAAACTTTAACATTTCATTAGTACAGAGAATAGCTTATAAGTGGAATGTTTCACAGTTTAAGCGGGATATCGTCCTCACCCCCGCACCCACTCTCGCGGGGGTATATTCCGTGCCTCTTATTCAATTTGTGAGCGAATCAGTTCCGCCAACCCGATTATCTTCCACGTCGAGATTTATATGCTCACAAGAGAGCTTTTTCAGAGGTTTTGCGCCAAGAATGTTGCAAAAAATTTCATATTTGAAGCTTGTGAATGTCGACATTTATTTGTGAACTATTATGTTTTGTGAGCTTTCTTTCTGATGTTTGTTTTATTCGCGTGAGCTCTCTCTCAAATAGAAATGTTTTATTTATGCGAGATGTTATTTTGAGACTGTAAATCGTATAAAAGACAGTCCATAACTTTAATGAAGTCAAAGAGCGCTTTTCCAGAAACGTAAATGCAACTATTAACTATTAGTCTCGCTTTATTGGCTCATTGTGCTCGCAGCGAGTCCGTGAGAAAGCAACTAGTACTTTTCTATAATGGGAAAGCACTTGGCACATGTACAGAGCACAGAGCAAGAGGCCACTCGACTTGGTAAACATTTACCCAATAATTGGGAGTCCTCAGTTACGCTGCAGGAATAAATATTCGCGCTCCCTGTGGGGAACGTCGTACATTCCTTTAATTCAAAGCATTTCTTTATTGGAGAAAAACTCATGGAGCTTATTGTTTTATTAACGAATAACTTCGAGGATTCAGGCGGTGGTTTGTTTGTTTACTTTCCCCAATAGAGATTAAATTATCTGTTTTGTTTCGGAGATTAAATATGAAATATTTCATCATGTAAAGTTGTAGTAATGTAATTTAACTCGTCAAACTAAGTTGTGTAACAGTTGATACATGGCTAGTGGATTACTTTGTTATTAAATAAAGTACTCTCATAATCTGTTCATTGCTCATAATGTATGGATTACGACTAGTTACTAACTTCATCAATGAAACTTTTCGCAAAACAATGTCAGGATAATTGAAAAGTATTGAATTCCAGATTCCAAACAAAGGTTGAAAAATTACTCTTTATTAGCTTTGTTCAGTGGACTGAATTCTTTATTTTATTAGGATATTGAATATAAACTGGGGCCGATGGATGCCTCGACTGAACGTTCAAAGCTGGAGATTGTGTCCATTATGGTCGCAATTCAGTAGACGGGGAAATCGTCTGCGGCGATTTCCATCACTGCCCTTTGCTGTCGTTGTCCCCACTTTATGCGATACTTTACAATTTTTATCTGTTGTTTATTATATGACTCTTATAAAGGTTTCTGTAGGTACTTGAATATGACTATCATTTCTCTTCAACACATTTGTTTAGCTAAGATTTTAGGCGTTATAAAGATTGCGAGAGAGTTTTTTTAAATTTCATTTTGGTTGATAGTTTTACTTGATGTAAATAAATATTAAAGAGATTTATCAATCAGTGAGATTATTGCGTTACACATATAGAATGACACAGAACATACATACATAATCAGCCTATAATGTTCCCACTGCTGGAACACAGGCCTCTTATCTGTCAAAGGGAGTGGGCCGTAATCCACCACGCGGGCCCAGTGCGGGTTGGTGGATGTCGAATGTCTTCGAATTTTTGGTTCTATGACACGCCGGTTTCCTCACAATGTTTCCCTTCACCGTTTCGAGAGCAGTGGTGATGAAATAATTTATACAAAGTAAAGTGCCTGTCAGGGTTCAAATCTATGACCAAAAAAAATATCATGTGTGGATTACAGCCCAGTCCCTCTTACAGAGAAGAGGCCTGTTTCCCAGCAGTGGGGACATTATAGGCTGATTATGTAAAGGCTATCTGCCTATTTCAACGAACTGAACCAGTAATACCGTATTCTGCGAGTATGTTTAGCGCTTATTACGTAAACAGCATTAAATAATAAATTCAATACACGATTTGATTTAATACTAAGACTAATAAATTCATTAGGTAAGTGCATCACATCAGTATTGGCACGTACAATTTAAAAGTGATTTTACGTTGAAGCAGTATAGGTGGTTTTTGCAGTTCAATTGTTACCGTCGACTGTACAGCCAATTAGAGATCGTTAATTATTTGCTAAGTTAATCTAGTTTAGCTTTGAGGAACACAGGGTGTCCATTAAATAATTGATAATCTCTTAAGGGGTCATTGTACTCATCATTATGAACAACTATTACTATGGGACTAAACCTGAAATCGCGAAAAAAGAATCAGCTGTTTCCTACATTTTGACGCGTTATGCGAACATAAATGTAGGGACAGCAAATTTCTTTCGCGATTTCATGTTTGTTTGCTGTCCACCCGTGTGTCGTTGGGCAGCTTTCTTTACAGAAAACTTTTCTCAGCAGGCTAGTAAACCAATAAGTCATTACGTAAGTACCTAGCCATCTCATATTTCCACTACCTCCAGTACAACCAGTCACAATTTTCAAAACTATGTCAAATTATTACATAATTTTGAGCAAAGAACCGTACTTAACTCAGAAACACGAAAAAAACCCAGTCAACTTGTAACGACTTCAGGAATTATGTCACACACCAATTAATCGGGTTGCACTACTTTGAACTTTGCTTAGGTGGGCCCTAGACGATCAATTATATTGCACAATATCAAGAATTGCACAATGTTTTTGACCGTCTAGGGTTAATATTGAAGATTGCGCAATGATTGAACAAAAGTTTCAGCGCGTTAATTGCACCATATTTTTTCATTCAGTCGTGTACACGTGCGGCGTGTGGCATTTATATGTTGTATAATAAAATAGTGAGACTGTAGATTAGGTAGAATTTATTTCCTAAGTAGATTTAAAATATATTAATTAAAAACTACTTCAATATCGACCAAAAAAGAACAAAGTTTTATTATATAACATAGACTTAGTAAAGTTTACGTAGGATAAGTATACTTACCTAATTTAAAGATGTCAGAACAATAGCCAAGATAATCTAAAATTTCAAAAGAATTATCTTTGAAATTTTAGATTATCTTGGCTATTATCAAATAACGGCCTTCAAACTTTAAATATTATTTTGAACTTTATTTAGAAAGTACTAAAATAAACCTCCTACACCAACATTACTCTTTAGATCCGAATGAATTTCCAATGTTACAAATATTTTACCTAGATTTAACATAAAATCCTCACATAAATAAACCTCAGTGTATTCTGAAACAATATCAATATTACAAAATAATTCTTTGCAATTTCAAATATTCCAAATAACAGAATTTACGTAAGTGGGACCATTTATAACTTAAACCAAGGGCAAATCGACGTCACTCGAGTTTATAAAAGAGGAAATTTTCACTGTGAAAATTTCATGTTTCGGCTCCGTAGATCTTCAAAATTAAATTAGCATTTAGTGGATATCAGATCAAATTGGTTTCCCGTGGGCTCCATCGGGTTCATGTTTATTTATTAGACCCTAAAAGGATGCGGTAATAATATGCTGAGCTCAAAGAATTTGCATAACTAATTTGGTGCTTATGGGAGTATAGTTAAATATTTAACTGAACTGTTCGGTTTTAACTTCGAAATCTATTGTTGTTTGTGTATCTGTACCCACTTAAGATTATCTAGTTATGGATATTTAATCATTCGAAACACGTGCTTATATAGACGCATGACTCTCCCGAGACACGCTACAGCGATCGGTCGAAATACTATAATTATTTTAATCTATCCACTTAATAAAAATCTTAAAGTCATACATTCACTGATAGACAACACAGAGACTAAACCGCTGGGTCTAGAAGCTTGAAATTTTGCACAAGAGTTCCTTATATAACGATAGTGAGCACTAAGAAGGGAATATTTAAAATTCATCCCCTATACCCTGTGCATTAGGTTAATCGTTTTTTGACTGCTGTCTTAGAACATCCATATTCCAGATTACGTAAAAGTTAACTTTAAAATTCATAATAAAATAAATATATAAACTGCCTTATCTTATTGAATTATCTTATTTATGGCTTCTTACAGACATTATAATACTGCACGTGTATCAATCAATGTATTGTGTGTTGCTGCAACCACTAGTTCCATCTGTCAAAAAACGGTTTACTTAATGGACAGGGTATAGTGGGGTAAATAGGAGATGAAAGTTTTCAAGAAATTGAAAATGGCGAACTTCCTATATGGAATTTCCATACAGGAAGTTCGCCATTTTTGTCGATGGAAAATCTCATCGGGCACATAATTTGTATACCTAGTAATAAATATCCAACTCAAACTCAAATCATTTATTTTAATTAAACCATTTACAGGCACTTTTGAATTGTCAAAATTAAATAGTCGGTCAGTTAGTCAGAAAGTTGAAGCTAGTTGCCATTTTTGTCGATGGAAAATCTCATCGGGCACATAATTTGTATACCTAGTAATAAATATCCATAATAATTGCAGGTATTTCACAAGTAACATCAAAGAGAAAATGCGTAAGCAAGTTTTTCTCTTTGGAACTATACACTGCCAGGTCGATTTTGATGAAAGGCAACACGCAACAAAGGTAACTGGAAACCCAAAGAACATTGGGTATTTTTCATTCTGTTTGAAGACGGAGCCGTTCTACTGACTGCATATCTAGTAATTCTATATTGTTATTCACTTAAGTGAGTTGGCAACTTGTCCTTATAATAATGCAATTTATCACGACGTTTATGTCGGCTTCTTATAAAACAGTTTAAAACCTAATCTGTTGTGGCTGATACACTTCAATAATATTGTCGCACTGCAGGACAACTTGTAAAAAATATTTGGTAAATCAAGCATCGGATCGTTTAGGTACATCAAATATATTTTTTTTTTTATAAAACTTGGCCCCACACTAGGAATTTCTCCTGTATCGTGGGTGCGTTTACAAACATTTAAATTCATATACACAAACAGCATAGCAATAATTTGCATATGAAAATATTTAAATAATATATTTAAGTAAAAAAAATATGCAAATAAAATACATAGGTACCGTATAGATAGATAAAAAATATGTAGTGGCTATCACGTCAACCACAGATGTTTCAGTTTCCCAGTAGGTACTCATAATTCTCCTGCTCTTAGGTCAATTTATTTGGGATTGCCACAACATGTATTTTTCTTCCATACTTGTCTATAAGTCGTCATCATGGAAGTCATCCCTTTCTAACCATATCAACATGCACACAGTTCATCCATCGTTTCTTTGGTCTTCCCCTACTCTTAGCCATCAACATTCATACTCAAAACTTTCCTCACGACATTGTCCTCGTTCGTACCAGTTTCCCAGTACTAATGATCAGTCTGATCTCAGTCTCAATCTGTCAAAAATACATCAAATTTCCCTACGTTTTGACAAGTTTTTGACGTTTCTTTGTCGCCGAGATGAGACTGCGACTAGATTTTGAACATTTTAAATTACGAGAATTGGCCTTCTTTATGCAATTGTATCCAGCCAGTAACATTATTTCCTGTCACATTCTCAAAGGCAGAATTTTAAAAACCTTTATAAGTAAAAACTCCATCTAACATTTATACCTACATTTTGTCGACAACACAAAGGTGCTCGCTATTTTTTTATCGTCTTGTATAAATAAAGTGTATTACTAGCACTCCATTAACACCACAATAAATAACACATTTTCCTTATGTGACTGTAACAAATTACACGAGGTTAGAAAGCATCATGTATATTGCTTTGTGGTCCACTAAGAAATAAGAATGGGCCTCCCCATAACGTCCCGGGAGAGTCACTGGGGCCTTCGTGAAATATACCTTTACTAGAAACTCGATAGATTTAAGCTCCAACGTATTATTTACACTACACATCTGTAAAACCACGCCCAGGTTTGAAAAATCCAACGGAAAAGGAATGATAATTCGATTGTATTTTTTTTTTTCATTTGCTTCATGTCACAAATTCCGTTTCTGATAATTAAATTAACAAATCTTTTGAGGCTCGATTTTCGCTGTCGTCAGCAGACGTTTTGATTATTTCTGAATTAAGTTGTTTTTACAATATTTTTTCGTTTTGTTAATCTAAAACTGTATTTATTAGGCAGATTCTGGTGTCCCAAATGTCACCTCGAACCCCTAAACTTGCATATCAATTTATGCAAAAAATACTAATTATGATTATATTATTTTGTGCTTAGAAATATAAGATGTTATTTCTGTTCATTTAATTACTTTTAGTTCCAAAACAACAAAACCATTATCTTACACAAATGTTTACTATCAAGTTTTACCTTAGATACACCTATAAAGCTCTACACAAACTTAATATCAGTACACACGAGCTACAAAAGCCTTCATCACGAGCATGCACCTGAAACCTTCGTCACGGAACTGTGACGGAACACACCACAGGCATGTCGATAACACGTCCCCATTTTAAAGTTAGTTAGAAACCCGAAGCAAAGATGGTGGTCACGTCTATCAGCTGTCGTTTCATAAAAGCATCGTAATATCTAGAGCAGTAAGGTGTAAGGTATAATACACATTTATCAGAACAGGCTGCCTTGTGACAGTGACAAGTGTTTCCGTGAGTGCCAACCGTTATGCCTAACAATAGCCTACCTCTACCCTACATCTCTTCCCGCACTATCTGCTAGTCTCTTTCTGTATGATTTCTAAAGGGTTCCGTTCCACTATCAGCGTTCTGTATCTTCTTGACGTTTGACGAATCAATGAACTTTAGTTTGTCAATCTATTTGGGCTTTGAACACACTATTTGATTTACCCCTGTCCTATATCAAATGTTGTTCCTCGAATTTGACGCTGCGATAAACTGGAATCATGTTATGTTTAATTGAATTAGTGATTCTTGATAGTTTCTGGGAAAAGGATAATTTTCCATCAGACATTTTAAATTTCCAGGAACATTGTCGCATGTTAATAATAAAGCGTGACAAATAATTCTGAAGTTGAAAGAGACAAAGTTTTCTCATTGAAGCAAAGGAGCAAGTTCATAATTATTTGTTGGCCTCAACGAACTACTGCGCAATTTTAATTGAAACAAAACAACCGAAATATGAGACTCGCTTGACCCGCCATTGAGAAGTTAATTTAGTGCTGTATTGCAGTTCACGGGAACATTTTTATCTTTGCTTTGTTCTATGATAACGAGAATCAGTTCCGCGCTTTCCGATTCAATAAATCGGCATCAAAGTTCGCAGAGTCGCGTCAAATATTCGGATAAAATGAAATTGAATAGAAAATACAATGTTACAGTTCGTTTCAGGATCTTTTATAAATTATGTTAGTTATTCACAGGGCTGCGGCGGGAACTTGAATTACTTTTGCGTATGTATTTTTATTTGACCTGAAAGTATAAGATTGGTTTTGAAAGGCTAGGTTTCAGAATACACTGAAATTCACAAGTAATTTCAAAAGTTCAAAGCATTTGTTGGTGATAGATACTACTTCTTCGGATCGCTGGCACGACTGTATTTTAGATCTTGTTGCCCCAATACTTCGCTACTTCCACGGCGTCGTCAGTGGCAGTCTAGAGGTCACTTTGACTGCATGTTTTGGGACACAGAGGGCAGGACAGGAGATTTTTTTTTTTATTGACAATGGGCTCACTCTTGACCTCAATCCAGCCCAGAGGCAGGGATGATATCTACGGTGGAACGAGCTTGCCCAGAGGAAGCCTATTCACTCTCGCCTTGAAGAGATTCGGGTTGTATGAACTCGGGAATGCAGACGCAGGCAGACGATTCCACTCCTTAGCTGTGCGCATCAGAAAAGATGACGAGAAGCGCTTAGTGCGTATATATGGTATATTAACCGAATAGGTATAGCATAGTTTGCGACATAGCTCCATCAAACATTACTATGATAGAGCTATGTCGCAAACTATGCTATACCTACTACTATTGACATTTAGAGTGCCACCATAGCCCTAACCTGGCAGTCTACTTATCCTATGATGGGGACAGGCAGAAAATATTTTTTTTTATAGATTTAAAATAGATTTATCCCCCGTCACAAGTGTCAGAGTATTTCCAGATATTTCATTTCAAACGTTTCTCTTCTTTTTAACACAAAGAAAATCTTAAAGCTACACGTGTCATGTGCTTAACTTTATTTACCTGTATTCCATACCTTACACCTTTAATTTTGAGACGTTAAGAGCTAAAATTGTTTGGATTCTGGGAATACGGCTATATAACGTCAATTAAAACAATCTTTTTAGATATCATAAATGAAATTGCTTCGCTGGTCTAGTGACCGTAAGCTCAGCTGCTTAGCATGAGGTTCTGGGTTTGATTCCCAGGTCGGGTAAAGTGTTATTGGGTTTTTCTATTAGGAGTTTCTCAGTAGCAGCCTGGAGTCTGGATGTGTTCCCGGTTGATGGCAAAAGGCCCCTTTTTTTTTTGAGGATGGGAAATCATCAAGTGACCTCTGGGTGGAGCGGAAGGGAGTGTCAGACTCGTACTGACTAAAACCCATCCGTGTACCCTACCTTAGCCCTTTATGTACCAGGGCAGCGGTAACCCTTTCTGACGATCCTGCTACCCTGGGCAACAGGCCTCTAACCCTTCGTCCTTCCGGCCCTAAACATAACTAGTTAAATGTGGGTGTACTAGGTAACCTGCCTAACCCTTCGAGGAAAAAGGCGTGATAAATGAAAATTTTAAACATGAAAACGGGTCATACCTACACATAGTTATGTGACTAACAAACAAGCCCCAAATATTTCTATTCAAACATGTCTGTAACAGCAACGAAAGTTTGGTTATTACAAAACTGTCGCAGTTACCTAAATTCTATCGAGCGGGTTCAATTAAAAAGTGCCGATACTAATTAAAGTACAGTTTGGCCTGGTCGGTGTCACGAAGTTACCTGGTTGGCCGAACGGCTGACTCTGTCAAACCGAAAATTAGTTTCCGAATTCTGATGAAAACTTTAATTGATTCCTCAGAGCCAATATGTGAGAGGTCGTTCAATTGAAAATTCTATAAGTCGACCCGACAAGTTTGAGTGTAACTTTTGTAATGATTATTTGACATGTCAAGTAAATAGACTGATGACCCATTTAGCTATCGACTACATAAATATAGAAATTGACATGTCGGTTGAACGGGATGTTTTCGAACTCATGTAATTTCTTATCCAATCCTTAAACTAACTAACTAAAATACCTTACTTTTCGTAGTACTAAAATGTCTCATCAAGTTTCAAAGGCAAAGACGCAACGTATTTTTTTTATAAGTATTTTTTCGGCGCAGCCGAGCCCGGCCCAGAAAGACATGGCGAGGTGACCTGCACGCGTAAGGCGAGGGCTGGTTCGAGGTGGCGCGGGAAAAGAGTTCCTGGAAGGATTTGGGGGAGGCCTTTGCCCAACAGCGGGATAGTATAGGCTAATAAAAAAAAACGTATTTTCAGTTTTGTTTTTTTTTTTAATAATTACTTAAGAGGGAAGCGCCGGTTAGCCCGCGAAATTAAAATTTTGTTTTCGCAATTTGTAGGTCAGTGTAAGGACTATTTAATAAAATAGTCATTCAATAAGATTATATGAACTTAGAGGGTATTGATGATTTCAATGATTATAATTCTGTAAAAACATAATTGTTACGGTCGCGAATCAACGTGACACTGCAGATTGCAAAAAACGATACAAAATTTGAATTTCGTGGGCTACCCTGACGCTTTCCCCTTAATTCATGACAGGATTTTTTTTTTTACTATGTGTGATGTTTAAAAATAATCCAATGAAGATATAACTTGATTTAACTCTTAAAATAATAAAAGTGCCGTCACAGCAGATCAAGCGGTTTAAAGATATGATTCAAGTTTGGAGCACAAGTTTGGTTTTTGCTTTTATACGGATGGGCTCAGTGTGGGGTAGTCAGTTTATATAAAATATATGGTCGTGGACATGCATTTATCTTCCGTCACGTTTTATCCCAGATTAAGCTGTATCCGGAGAGACAGGTAATGCATATGAATATAAAACAAATAGGTACCTATGTATGTGATAGATATTTATAAAGCAGTTACCAGTTTTGGGGTAGGCAGAGGCTTTTCTTAATATAACAAAAGCTTCTTATTTTTGCTAGTATGACAAAAGCTTCTTACTTTTGCTAGTATAACAAAAGCTTCTTACTTTTGCTAGTATAACAAAAGCTTCTTACTTTTGGTACCTAGTATAACAAAAGCTTCTTACTTTTGCTAGTATAACAAAAGTTTCTTACTTTTGCTAGTTTAACAAAAGTTCTTACTTTTGCTAGTACTTATAACAAAAACTTCTTACTTTTGTTAGTATCGTATAGCAAAAGCCTCTTAATTACTTTTGCGTATGTTTTTATTTGACCTGAAAGCATTACAAAAACTTACAACCATCATAAACTGGTGGTCAAAATAATAGCGTATCATGGTCGTAAGGTCATGGTCGTAGTGTTGGCCCAGTGGTAACGACCGCGACTTACGAGTGGACGCTTACTTTGTGTAAATTATTTCATCACCACTACTCTCAAAACGGTGAAGGGAAACATCGTGAGGAAACCGGCATGTCCTAGAACCAAAACTTCGAAGACATGGGACATCTTCCAACCCGCACTGGGCCTGCGTGGTAGATTACGGCCCACTCCCACTCACAGAGAGGAGGCTTGTGTCTCAGTAGTGGGAACATTATAAGCTGATGATCGTGCATGAATACTTTAATTACCCTATTATATTTGTAGGAAAACTACCCGCACTGGGCCCGCGTGGTAGAATATAGACCAGTCCCTCTCGAAAAGAGGAGGCCTGTGTCTCAGTAGTCGGAACATTATAAGCTGATGATCGATGCATGTATTAATTACCCTATTATATTTGTAGGAAAACTACTTGTATATATTTCAAGACACATTTTTCGAGGTATAATATCTAAGTGTCACTTTCTTTCCACAGGGCCGAAGCCTGCCAGGGTATCGGGAACATCCGAAAGGGTTTACCGCTGCCCTGGAACATAAAGGGCTAAGGAAGGAACACGGGTGGGTTTTAGTCAGTAAGAGTCTGACACTCCCTCCTGCTCCACCCAGAGCGGGAGGGGTCATTTGATGATTTCCCATCCTCAAAAAAAAAAATAAGATAGGATAAGATAATAGGTAAACAGTTGAAATTTTCACCGAGTGTGTGTTTCTATTGTCGCTATTTATAAATAAAATAAAGATGAAAATTAAAAGGGGTCTCCGTACAAGAAACGTGTTTTTTTTCAGCTTTTTTTGCCTTTTGGTACAAAACTATTCGTATACTTTTGTTTCTAGGATATGTCGGTTTCCTCATAATGTTTTCCTTCACAGTTTTTAAGAGCAGAGGTGATGAAATTTACAAAAAGTAAAGCGCTGTCTAGGTTGGAGCCCACGACCCGACTCGTAAATCGGGGCAGTTACCACTGCTCTCAAGTATAGGTACATACATAGCTATAAATACATAAAATCAGAAGGGGCGCCAGTGAGGTCGTATTATTGTTTGGTGAGCCATTCTTCTCAGCGTCTAGTCTTGGAATCTGATTAATAGCAGCAATATTTGGCGCCTGCATGAACCACAAGAATTGTTCTACGACCCAGCTGGATTTTGTGTAGCTATTTTGTAGGTAAACATATTCCTACGAAAACAAACTGGTCTTATGGTTTCAATGGTGCATGAGAAGGGTGTTTAAAATTTTTTTAGCTCTGTTAAACATTCTTAATTATGTTTTTATACTTTTCATAAAAAAATAAATTTAAATATGCTATTTTTTTATAACTATTCCACCTGATGCTGATGATGATTCGTGGATCTTTGACAGTCGTTACGGATCGTAAGAAGCCAGAAAGTCGGATCACCAGTCTTACCATGGGGTATCGTATTACCCAGTAACTGGGTTGTGGAGCTCAGATAGGCAGTCGCTCCATGTAAAATACTGGTATTCAGCTGCATCCGGTTAGACTGAAAACCGACCCCAACATAGTTGGAAAAAGGCTAGGCAGATGATGCTAGCGATTGACACTATTGACAGTTCACATCACTTAAGTTTACACGATGAGATTTTTACAATATCGATCGGCAGGACGTCTAGCTGTGTGAATGCTTTTGAAGTTTCGTTTCAACACAAAAAATACAAGAAAAATTGGTAAAATAAAAGTTAAAGTAAACGAATAATATGTCAGAGATAAAAAGGACCCGAAAACTTGATAGTTACGACAAGAGATTTTACATACTTACAACTTCTGACGGCTATCAAGTTTCGATACGCTTCGTAACTTATTCACTTCTATTGTTTACATGGCAGATTTCAGTACTGTGAGCTAAGTTTGCAAAACATCACTATGAAAAAGTGATTCTATTTATTGATATAATAATATGACCATCAGTTTCATCACAAAGATAACAGTCGTCACTTGGGAAGCTGCTACGCTAAAATAGAACTGGGCTGGACACATCAGCCGCATGTCAGACGAACAATGGGCCAAACTTACGACCCAATGGGTCCCTCTTAATGGCAAGCGACATCGTGGCAGGCCCAGACAGAGATGGCGGGATGAGCCACAACACTGCTGAGCAACTGCTAAGGACCAGTTCTTGTAGGAGTCCTGAGCTGGACTCCTACAAGAACTGGTCCTTAGCAGCTTTGAACAGAGACAAGTGGAAAGAGAGTAGAGGCCTCTGCCTTGCAGTGGGACATCACAGGCTAATAAACAATAATTTAATAATAATAATTAATAAATTAAATAATTAATTAATAAAATAATAATTTAATTATGGCTTATCAACTAAATACATAATTAAAAAATAAAATAGGTATTCTTCATTTCTTACTACTATTCGAGTTTAACATAAAATTAATCAAGTTTATTATCTAATAGTTACTTCTAGTTACTTATATGTATAGATGAGGTTTAGCAGTCGCCTCAGCGGCGTAGGCCTCTCCTAAACCTTTCCACACAACTCTTTCCCGCGCCTTTCGCATCCATAAGGGTCAACATCATTCTTAAAAAAAAAAAATTAAACAACTAAATACATACACATCGTTAAACTACAATCTTTGCCAAAATAATAGATCTTGTATGTGTATGTCAGTCTATTAAAAAATAAAGCAAAAACACTTTTTACCACCTAAATCTAAATCCCGTCTCGTATAATCAAACCACATTTATTTTCCCGCGGTTCAAAACAAAAGAAAAAACAAAATGGCCGCGCTTAGCTAAAAGTATCTTCATAATTCTAAACCGTCTTTACAATAACGTGCATATTTTTTAACTTCCCAAGATGTTTGGAGAATGTTATCTTTCAATCTGAAAATTTGTGAGTAATTTTATAAAGGGAAGCCTATTTTGTACATTGTTTATTTTGCGGTACCCTGCCTATATACCTTCACAATGATAGCTTATTCATCAATTTGCATTGTTAATTTTCGGAGTATAATTGCTTGAACAATAGCATGAATGTTTCAATAGAAATCCGTAAGTGCTCATATTATTGATAATCTGGATCGATTTGTATTGGCATGTCATATTAACATCATGGTATGGACTTATCTCATATTTGGGATAATTATCGTTTCTATTTTTGTCTATTACGAGTTAATTAATATCTAAATTTTCCGGTTGATCGACAACTGTGATTTGTAACTGCTACAACTTCTTCTTTATTGTTCAGTCTTGCTGTTATAGGAACCGCTTTTGAAATCCACGTCCAGGGTCAATTCATTTTATGTTCTCTCTTCTTTAAGAACTTAACTGTCACAATATCCTGTCCATTAGGTAAACCGTTTTTTGACAGATGGAACTAGTGATTGAGACACGTACGGTATTATAATGTCTGTAAGAAGCCATAAATAAGATAATTCAATAAGTTGAGGCCGTTTATATAGTTTTTTAAGTAATCTGGAATAGCTAAGTTCTAAGACAGCTGTCAAAAAACGGTTAACCTCATGGACAGAGTAATAATTACTTTTTCTATTGTTACCAAACTTAATAAGCTGGCCTAAAATTCAAGGGTTAATACGATCTTCTTCTCCTTTTAGCTCTATCCCGGCCTAAAATTTTAATCTGGTAGAAAACCAACACCAATATCACTCTCAGATATTTCTCACCAAAACGATAGAGTGATCCCACTCACCTTGCTTAGACGCAATCCTACAATCCTCTTGGGATTACAAATGTTTGCGAATATTGAAAACCATCAGCATGAAGTCTATCTAAGAGTATATATCGTTTTACGCAGTTTGCTGTTTACATGTCATCCATAAATAAGGCTGTGCACTTTAACGAGCAAGGTTTTTTAGCTTGCATAGTTTATTAATACTCACCACATGCTGCTAACACTCTTTTAAATAAGAATCTTGAAGACTTTCCTCAAAAACTAATCTCTTCTCCATCTCTCATCTCTTCTTCATCTTAAAAATGCTTGTTGCCAGATTTTGCAACAATCTCGTCCAGAATTCTACTCAGGTACCCAAAAGGATCGCGTGCCCACACACTTTGCTCCATAGGCGCAATCCTACACTACAGGCCACAATCCTACATTAGGGCTCCAACATTAGTTGGCCGGGATTACAAATGTTTGCGGATAGGTCTGCGGCAGCTATTGAAAACGATCGGCATGTTAAGAGGGTACCTATTTATTTAGCAGCCTCCCGGGATGAACAGAGTTGCGGCCAACGATAGCTTATTTGCCAATTTGCATCATTAATGTGGAACGCTTAATTGATTTAATATGTAAATGTTGCGATAAAATTTTGTTAGCTGTTAACATCTATTATTTTGTGTAGTGATTTCAGAATGGAGTGGAAAATTAAGGACTTTAAGGACGTTATTTAGCCCCGTAAATACGGTCCTGTGTTTAGGCTTTAAAATTGCTTATAAAATGAACGTTCGTGCGGAATTTTGCCATCATCGTCACACTTGGCGATGTATAGTAATCATAATCATAAAGTTTATTTGTGAAACATAGCGTGCTATTTTATATTATAAAATAGCACGCTATGTTTTGTCTTAAGACATACAAATATGGTAACATGCAAAGTAAATATGCTAAAAAAATAATGTTATTAAAAAACCAATAGTCATTAAAAAAATACAGATGTGAAAATTTTAAATGCTGCATTAATAGTGATATACATTTTATTTATTTATGTTTAATTTAGGCACAATACCCATAATTTTGTTTGTATTACTTGAACTATGTCTATGGTATATACTATGTGTATATTTAAGTATACATTAACTAAGACATACACATAAAAAAATTAGAAACAATAATGCTCCTGCCTTTTTCTTTTTATTAAGTATATACTTGTATATAATATTTATATATTTTTAGTGTTAGCTTGTAAAAATTGTAATTAATCAGTCCATGTTAAATAAAAACAATAAAGTCACAAGACAATAGTAACAATATTACTACGACTTAAGATATCCTATACAAGATATCCTATACCTATTATGGCATCTTCTGGAGACACCTGGCAACATTACATCCATTGCGCACAGGTTTCTCATCAGGTAACCTTCAGTCTTGCTAGCAACAATGCTCAGGAGACTAATATATTTAACCCTTCTGTCGGTCTTTTTGACAATTAATACCTCAAAGAAAAATAAGTCCACTAAAGCAAAAAGTATTTTCTATTTCTCTTCGAACTTTTTGGGAAACCTATAATCCTCTCTGACCTCAGTCAGTGATAGAATTTTTAACTCTCGTTCCTACTCAATGGGAAAGCTTTTTGACTGTCAAAAAGTGTTGACAGATTAGAATCGAAATAGCTCTGGCATTTTGCGTGAGTTTAGTTGCTGAAAAAACATTTCACGTACGAACCGATGTTAACCAACATGGCTCATGTCAGACCGCTAAATTCACCAGCTGACCTAAATGTCACCCTGTACCTCAGTATGACGTCACTAGCTTATCTCAACTGTTAACACGGCCGCTGACACGTTATGCCGTCGCAAATTCTACTTAGCTTTTAATCAGTTACTTAGTTTGTGTTGAATATGTATGAATGTTTCTTAAAGAGGTGTAACTTTTGTTTAATACCATGTAATGAGCCTCTCAACGTTTTCAATTACGTTACGGGAAAACTAATAACTTTTCGTAATCTCATTAATATTATAAAGGCGAAACTTTGTGAGTGTGTGTGTGTGTTTGTAACTTCTTCACGCTCAAACAGCTGGACCAATTTTGATGAAATTTGGCACACAGATAATTTATATCCAGGATTAACACATAGGATACTTTTTATCCCGATATTTTCACGAGATCGAAACTTATGCGGGTGAAACCGCGGTGCACAGCTAGTTAACTATAAACTTAAACTTTAATAAAATAGTACGATAACAAGGATAGTGGTTTTATTTCTTGCAAATGAAAATAATATATGTGTTGTCTACTAATGGTTCAGTAATGATCTTTTGCGTTTTAAAATCTCCTGAACTGTCATGGCAGGTAGACTAAAAAGTTTAAAATGTTAAAAACTTTGAGTTTTTTTAGCTGTACTCGTACTGTGTCTCACAGCTACGAAATACTCGTACAAAAGTCAATAATGAACGAACAAACTAACTGCATTCACAGAAAGAGGGAACGCATTTTCATTCACGATTAACTTCAAGGTACCAGGAGTTCATAAATGATTGGAGCACTTCGAATTCTTACGAGAGAGCAGCACGTTGTTGTCTGCAAACGGCTCGTCAGTTTGCGCGCCAATGTTAATTGTCTAGCCTGGCAGCCTGGTATTGTAATACTGTAGAATTTAAACAATGCCGCTTTTCTTTCTTCTGAGGTTTATTTTTAAATAGGTACCGCTTGATAGACCACCGAGAGATGGATAGCTTTAAATTACAAATAATGGAGGATTTTATGCATAAGCCGGTAAAAAAACAATGAGTAAAGACTCCAGTTATTGTTTAATTAGTATTTTTTGTGTTGGGCTTTCACTAAACTTTCACCGAAAATATAATATTTCATGTTTATGTAGTGTGAGGTCAATGAGGAGGGGTCCGTGGCTAAATAATAACAACCGCACAGGTTGATCGATCAGGTTAAGCTACGCTTGCCGCGGTTGGTCTGTGGATGGGTGACCATCTTTACATTCCGAGACCCTCCGTGCCTCGGAAAGCACGTTAAGTCGTTGGTCCCGGCTGTCATTCGTGGATCTTTGACAGTCGTTACGGTTCGTCAGTAGCCCGAAAGTCTGACAACCAGTCTTACCAAGTATCGTATTATCCAGTAAGTAACTGGGTTGTGGAGGTCAGATAGGCAGTCGCTCCATGTAAAATACTGGTATTCAGCTGCATCCAGTTAGACTGGAAGCCGAACCCAACATAGTTGGGAAAAGGCTAGGCAGATGATGATGTTTATGGTAGTGTGAGGTAGTTATTCCAACTGTTATCATTCTTTGAATTTCCATTTTTTGTAATTCTGATCAAATAACTTTTGGATCAGCATCAAAACTTAAGCGAGATGTGTTGAGATGGAAACTATAAGCTCCAAGCTTTCTTAAATATTTGCACAAGAAGGCTTTCCCCCGGCTCTTGCAGTGAATTTTTCTGTTTGTTACAAAAGTTGGGATGGAATTAGCATTTATCGTCTATAGACAGGATTAAACAGCTCTGCGAGTTGCATTTTTATACAGAAAATATGCAAACACAGGAACAAAGTTTCACAGTCGATGCTCTCAGTTTTAGTTATGTTAAAACACGTCGATAGTGGTGGGTATGTAAAAACAATTCAATTTCAAAAAAGTTTTAGTGGCTCGCCAAAAAATACACACGTACAGAATGAATATTACCTCTCACGGAAAGCTTTGAATGATAGTGGAATCCGAGCAATATTCAATCTGTTTTATGAATCAAAACATTCAATAGTCGATTTTTATAAAAGGTTTAGGTTTAGACAAATTAACAAAGTGTTTTACAGATTCACCTATGGGTAGTAATACCTGGGTAGGTACTCAATGTATTAAAACTTTCACTGAACTAACATCATCCAAAAAGCCAAACAAAATGTCCACAAAAAATACCCCTTTGAATACAGCGCCACTTTTCGGAAGGGGAGCGAATGACGAAATTTGATTCGACCGGCATTTCGTTTCGGCTAATAAAAGGGGGTGTTTCGTTTGATCCGGTTTCAAACAATATAGATTAGCACTTCACAACAAACTACGGGAACCTGAAAGGTATTATTAATATTGTAGAACAGATAAAATGTTTTGCGACCAGCTTAGATGTCTGAGATGAAATTACTTGTCTCCAATAGAGTTTACGTCGAAACCAATTTCTTTAGGACTCTCACCTAGATTAGAGACCTTTTTGATCTTGTTTATATTGATTAGAAAACTGTCGTCGTTGTTTATACAAGTTCAAAAGATATAAGATTCTTCATTAATATATTACATTAAGTTATGATTGAATTCCATATCATCGCTTGAACGCTGTCACCGGCACAGCGGGTGGCGACCGCCTGTGTTTGTCGGCACTCTCTCTGCTTTTTGTTGCTTCATGAAGATTCATAAAGGAACCTAAGTAGGTTCCTTTTCCAGTAGCACAAGTGTGCTACCTTCCTACGTGCACCTTATTTTATATGATAACAATAATTACATTTATTATTAAAACACGTGACAACATACATTAGTTTTATGATTCGATCAATTACTTCATAATTCGATCTCCTGTTGTGTCTTCATTGCACGTTCCCCTTATCCTCGGGTTGAGTTTCCCAACAAAAAAGGTAATTTACATAAAAAATTGTTACAAAATGTTTCCGTTGAGGTGATCCCCAAATTTCGCAGCAGTGTACGAACATAAGAAGATAAAAGCTTCTGTGTAACTGATCCATCTCAACACTTGTCAATGATAAACTTTTAATATTTGCAATGTTTGTCGTACAGCACGCAGGATTCCCAAATACGTAGATAATGGCTCATTTACAAAAGTGTATGTAAATTTATTTCACGTTTCACGTTTTTACGTGTTCGGTACGGTAAAAGCTGTTAGCTTAAACTCCGTAGATATATATCCACATTTCGCATTTCTTTCCTAAAAAATCACAAGGCAATCACGCGACGTTTTCGAGTGTATAATATTTTTTTGTTCGGGTTACATCTGTGCTTTCTCCTACCCTTGTTTTAATATCGTTTATCCTATTTGATATTCTATCTTTCTTATACTTGTAACAAATAGTCAGCTGAATTTGAATCACATTTGAAGTCAGGCCCTGTCCCACTACTGAGCATTGGCCTCCCCCAAATCCTACAAGGCATCCTTTTCCGCCTCCTCCTCCTCATTCAAGTCAAGAGCCACCTCGATCCAACCCTTACGGTACGCGTCTAAGTCGTCTCATCACCTCTTCCTTGACCGGCCTTTGGCGTCGCCCATCCTCAAGCACCAACCGTGTGGAGACTGTTGCCCAGCGGTCGCTGTGCATGCGGCTGACGTAACCCACCCAATCCCATTTAACGTTCGTAGCCTTTTTGCCTACGTGTAAGATCCCCGTTTTGAAGTTTTAAATATATAACAAAAATAATAAATCTTCATATTTTATTGAAGGCGTTCATTGTTGGTCACTTGAATGCTCTCATATAATGCTGCAATGAAATGATGTCACGGTTAGTGGGAAACTACGACATGTGCTGGATTTATATGGGACTTGATCATACCTGGCGTAATGTGGGTATACTATAGGCACCTCCGCCTAACCCATCGGGGATTACAGCGTGATGTTATAATAGGAGCTGGCTTGGCTCTTCCAGTCACTTATCTTTTTCAATCAGCATGTACTTGGCAGCCATAATGGTTTTCTTACTTACTTTTTTATGTTATCATATTACGTCTTCTTACTGCGACTGTATTTTAAATTGGTGCTATGTGTATGATATCATATCGCCAGACAAGATCAGTCAAAGCGAATCATTCAAAAGTTAATTGATTTAAAATTCACATTATTCAATTGTTATTCTTAACTATGTATATTAAAAGTCGGAATAGAAAAGTCCTTTTCATTTAAAAAAATCTACAACATTGTAATACACTTTAATAACTAAAAAAATTCTCAGCTTATTTTTGAAAAGTGACAAGAGCAGTTCTCTCCATCTTTTGGGTAATTTATTTTTGTATATTTGCGCATGAGAATTGTTGTCGCAGCATGAAAGCATATCCTTCTGTTGTCGCGCCTATTACGTGGGACTACTTCATCTAATCGTTTAAATCGGTGTGGATTTGTTTTAACAAAAACAACTAGTTCTAAAATGTACAGACTTGGCAAAGTAAGTATTTTATATTTTTTAAGTAAGGCATACAACTATCAGTACTACTAATTTTAAATATTGAACGAACGCATCTCTTTTGAGCCTTAAACACCGTGTCTTTTTCTGTTGAGTTGCCCCAAAAATGACACCATAGCGTAGATGAGATTCTGTTAAACCATAGTAGGCTGTAAGTAATGCCTCTACACCTATTATAGACGACTATGTGTGCAGGGCATAGCAGATTTACTGATTTTCTTGCACAAAATTTCGATATGGGTTTTCCAATTCAGTTTTTTGTCAATGTGGAGCCCTAAAAATTTTGTTGTTTCTACCTATCCTATAGGCTGGTTATCGTAGTGTTTATTTAATTTACTCTTACTATTGATCCGTTGACTAAAACGTATTAATTTAGTTTTAGTCAGGTTAATTTTTAAGTTATTGTCATCTACCCACTTTACCATTAGATCTATAGAATAATTTATGTCACTTTCATAAGTATCAACACTTTTACAAGGTATCGTTATGGTGCTATCATCGGCAAATAGTGTCAGAGATTGAGGGATGCCTTTCGGTAGATCATTAACGTATAATATAAGTAAAGGAGGCCCCAGAACACTCCCCTGTGGCACACCAAACGAAACTATACGGGTGAATATCCCCGCAGCAAATTTTACGCGTCCACGTTGAGAATCGAGGTGTTAAATGATAGGATGTTTCTTATTTTTTTTTATAGTGAACTACGTAACTTGCTTCAATTAGGGCCACATTTTTTTTGTTTATAAGTGTGTATAAATAATCAGAGAAAAAATAATATACCTTAAAATTCATGTTAGGTGGCTTGTCCCAGCTCCATTTTTTGATATAATTGCATTCACCAAAGTAACAATATAGTGTACAATAAAAAATAAATAATTTCGTTAGTATATGCATAAGACACATTCTCTAAAAACAACGAAACCATATTAGAAAATCTAATTTAAAAGGACAGGATACTCAATCAAAGTTTGTCCAAGCAAAAATCTAAATTTTGGTGGCACTTATTCAACATACTATAAAATGAAGCTTGTGTGTGTGCGATCAATCGCGTTTTATTATTTCACATCTCTCAGGAGTGCGTCGGCACTTGCGCGTAACAGGTATGTGATTAATGCTGTGATTTCCCGCCAAAAAACGTAAGTATCATCTTGGGTGGCACGGGGGACAAGAATTGTTCAATTTTTGGTGGATCGATTTGCTGTTAATTTTAAAGTGTTTTAATAATAAGCTACACATTATAGATAGTGATTTGGGTTACGCATAAATCAGTGATATTAATTTAATTGTAACTTAAAACCCCTATTTTTAATGTTTTTTTTTATGCCTGGTTTTAATTTTGGTGGCTCAATTTTGGTGGTTTTGGTGGCGTTTTCACGCCACCAAAATTGGAAACGAGCCACCAAGTTTTAAGTATGTACTGTATATGTATTGTTTGTACCTATATAGCCTGTTTTTACGTTGCAATGCAAGACAGTTTGAAAGTAAATAAATGTTATGTACTTGGCAGTAAGTAAACCTATTATTATAAGGGTGGCATACTAATGACCAAGTTTCTTATTCATATATTTTTATTTTGTTGCTTTTTAGAATGCCAAAACAGACCACCGAAGAGAGGCTGCTTAAAAAGAGAATGGCAGGAAGAAGAAGAAAAGCAAGAATTTATTCTTGCTTTTCTTCTTTCTTCCAGCCTGTTCTTTAGAGCAATCCCGAACAGGCTGAAATACTACGAAATAGAGAAAGGGTGAGATATCACCAAAAAAAGCGAGAAGGTAGACTTGTTTCACAGCAACAAAAGTCACAACGCGAGGATCGAGCTTTACAAAGAAGAAATACAATATATCAACAAGAATAATTATCAAATAAAAATTAGTTAAATTAAAAAAGAAAATATGAGTAGTGATGTGTTTTCCAAGCTCGAAAAATCTGCAGCAACTGCTGAAAAAACATCAGCCTTAGATTTTAATTTTTAATAGGTATACGTATTAAAATCTAAGGCTGATGTTTTTTCAGCAGTTGCTGCAGATTTTCTGAGATTCGGAGTCAGATGAACTATAGTTCATCTGACTCAGAATGTAACATATTTTTAATCAGAATATAAAGATTTAATATTGTATTTTGTAATTTTTTTTAAATTAATTTATATTTTTTGTTAATTATGCTTTATTTCTTAGTTTTGTTTGGGAAACTTTTGTAGGTAGTTGTTGACAAGTAATTTTGTTTACAATAAAAAGATTAATGTTTTTAATTTTCGTGTTGTTGTGTCATAAACTCATAATTATCATTATGAGTTTATCAGATAAATAATAATAAATATTTTTTAACAATAAAGAGTTTTATTAACCGATGAAAGCTATTGATAATTCCAGAGTATAATTTGTGAGATTAGTTACATTGAGCTTTATTAGTAGGATTGAGGTTTGTGATGAAAAATCCAATTTTGGTGACACTGATTTTCAATTTTGGTGGGCACTTTCGATTTTGGTGGGCGATTTTCAATTTTGGTGGACACACTAGACTTTGAACTAAAATATCTCAAAAAGTTATCGAGATATTCTTAGACCTCTTGAAGATCCTTCTAGCTTGGACTTTCTATTCTCATACCAGGTCCTTATTTTTCACGAAAACTGAAGAAAAAATTTCGCCACCAAAATTGAAAAAAAATGCACTTTGTTGATATTGACCCATACGTTCCGAGGATTGAAATACAATTTCATGTTTACTTTTCATATTAATTTGGTTTATATTTGTTATTTGAGTTCGGTTAAGTAAGTAAGATTTAGTTAGATTGTTGACATTTCCTCTAATTCCATAAACTTCAAGTTTATTTAAGAGTGTACAATAATGCACATAGTCAAAGGCTTGCGTCATGTCACAAAATACGCCACAGACCGGTTTCCTCTTATCCACGTTAAATGTAACATTGTATAAAAAATCATAAATGGCCATATTAATAGTTTTACCCATTCTAAATCCTTTCTGTCAACAAAAAGCCTTAAATTTAAATTTCACAGAATAGTTATTTTGTGAACTGGTTGTATGTTTTCAGGTTCTTAGAGCAGAACTGTAATGCTCCTGTAATTAGGTACTTGACTACATTTAAGATCACTCTTTATTTTCTCCTGTGAATGTTTAGGTATTAAATCACATCGCGGAAAATAAAAAGTTCAAATGGTCTTTTCATTTTGATTGAACATTAAATCTTCGTTCGTTTGCCTTGCTTTTATCGGGAAACTTGGATTTTTATGCAAAAGGCAAAAAGAATTGCATTGCATTGCATTTGGTTGCGCCTTTTAAATGAAGTGGCAATGGAACTTCACAAAACGAAGCGGGAGAAACGAGCAATGGGCCGGATATATTAGAAGTAGATTAGGATATATTTAGATGACCAGATGATTACAGTTAAGACCAAAAAATCACAAAAAATGGTATTGGATTGCGTTCAGGTAGTGGAACGATGATCTGTACAAGCTGTGTACTAGGTGTGATACAGCTAGGAGATGCAGGCCTATGATCAATCTCTGGAGCATACTTTTAAGAAAACTTCATCATCAAAAGGATAATCCATACTTCCATACTAATATTATACATGCGAAAGTAACTCTGTCTGTTACGAACGGATTTCGATGAAATTTGGCATTTAAAGTGTGTGTCTGTGTTTTTATTTTATGATTTAATTTTAATTTTGATGTCCATTTTGGTTTTAATTTTGATTTAAATTCAGATTTTAATTTTGTTTTGTTTTTTTTTGAAGATTTTTGTGTTGATTTTTGTATTTTTGTGTTGATTTTATTCTGTGTATTAATTTTATTGTAATTGCTATGGGTTAAATACCCGAAATAAAATATTATTAATATTAATATTTATTTATTTATTCAAAATCTGTATTAACAATAACGTAGTCGTTCTCGTGGGTTGATTTACGACTTACACGCGGGCAAGGCCACGTGCAATAGTTAGTGAGAAATAAAAGCTTAGATACCTTTATTAAAAGTAATTTTAGTGATTTAAATAACAATGTATCTCATTAAAATCCACTGATGGCCTTCCAATGCCGAACTGATTTAGAGAAACCAAGAGCTCTATTCCACTATGCTAATCACCACGTGTATTCGGTTCATGTTTATTTATTCACAACTCTGAATTGACATTAACATCGGCCGGAAATGGAGCTAGTAAATTATTTGTCAATGTCCGAGTGTGATCTGCTTTTAGCTATCCGGACGTTTGAGAGCATTATCATTCAAATCAATTTCTATATCGTATTAGCTTATAAACGTACGCTGTTTATTATGGGCTACTTAATAGGACAAAATAATATCGTGATTATAATTATGATGTTTCAAACTCAAAGCATTTATTTGAATTAAACCGTTTACAGGCGGAAAACCTCAAACGGCGAAAATACTCCAATCTCTTTGAAACTTATATGTTCGAGTCGTTTGTGGTTGAAGCACTAGGGCCATGAGGTCCGAGTGCCCACTTAGTATTTCGAGACATCGCCAAGCGGTTGGTAGACTCTTCACATGACCAGAGGGCTGGCCTTATTTTTGACCAAAGAATCAGCATTGCCATACAGCGAGGCAATGCTGCCAGTCTTTTAGGCACGTTTCCTATTGACAGCGATTTTCCCCTCCTTTTTATATACTTGTACATATTATTATTATGATGTCTTATCATAATAATAATATCTACAAGTATATCTTAGCTTTAAGAGAAGAGAGAGAGAGCAAGAGATGAGAGATGTCAGCAAGATTGACGGGGCCCGATAGGACCGAAGCCTGCCAGGGTAGCGGGAACATCCGAAAGGGTTACCGCTGCCCTGGAACATAAAGGGCTAAGGAAGGAACACGGGTGGGTTTTGTCAGTAAGAGTCTGACACTCCCTTCTGCTCCACCCAGAGCGGGAGGAGTCATTTGATGATTTACCAACCTAAAAAAAAAAAAGCTTTTAAAAATAATGTCAATATTTTGTAACTAAATAGTTTCATTTTGCACTTTTGTATTGTCAAAGAGTCGATAGTTATGGCCGATTCTTATAATTTTTCGGACCGTTATTGGTTAAAATTAATAGTCTTGTATCTTTAGCAATAATGAAGAATCGGTTTAGTATATGGAAGATGTTATCACAGGTAAAATTAGCTTACGAGTCCTTTTATATGCCCAGGTTGGCATCATTCGTAAGTAAAATGATTCGTTTTTGTTTATATGACCGACCGTTTAAGTTGGAAAATGTAAGCAATTTCAATAAGTATTTAGTTATTTTTACCAAAAACTAGATCCAGGCGTAGATGCAGAATGCGCGCTGCATTCTGCATCTACGCCTGGATCTAGTTTCCCCAAAAAAATATGCACATGCAGTAGGTTATATATACGTTTCTTTCCATAATCAACAAAAGAAAAAGAAGGTGCCGTAATGTTACCAATTTTCTCTTTCTTCAGACTCAAACAACCAGCAATCTCAACAATCAGTAATTCACCCACTTAACACAAAACTTTCCTATTTGTCTATATCTTTTATTCTACGGACATCTGTCCACTATCCGGCGCCCGGACCCTTTTGTCCGACCCTCGTCGACCGGCACTATTTACCTGTCAATGTCTTCATAGTTCTAGTCAATATTTTAGTTTTAAATGTTTGATTTTTGTTTTTGATTGCGGTTGTATAGCTATACAAAGGTCTTTTGGCGTGTGGCCAAAATCAGAACTAGCGCCGCCATCTTGTTTTTTCAATATATTTCACAAAACAATTACACAAATCTTTACCAACAGCGCCCCCCGTCAATGTCATTCGAGTGCCAAATGGTCCTGGTAGCAGCGTTTACCTAAACGCAAAATGAAATGTCTGTGACAAGGATTTAAAATTATATCAGCATTTTAGGCTTTGGTTTATAGATTCATTTTTATTTTTTGCCATCTTGGTTGTTTTTGCCACTCCGACAAAGTCGCGGGCAAAAGTTAGCTATAGATAAAAGGAAAGATTTAACTCTTGATAAAACTTTGATGCCAAAAATAAACAGAAGATTCTTAAGTTATCCAGATAGTAGCCAGTTGCCACAAATATAAAAAGTACACAGTAAATATTTCCTTTGATATTTTGTTTATTTAATCCCAACATCAAGTTTGTACAAAAAAATAATATTTGGGACGCGGACGCTTATTATCGGAGGAGGCACCTAAAAGAGGTTCTTAAGAAAAATTTTGGTGTAACACAAAAGACATTTTGCCTCGTGAACCTACTCGGAGACGTCAAGTGTAGCCAGGGATTAAAGCCACGAGGGTAGGCTTCACGAATTCTTTGCTATACTTACATACAAAATATTATGGAAATAGGTATTTGGGTTTATTAATCTGGGTTTTTCTTTGCTAGAGGTACAAACTAATGTAGCACTACAAAGATTAAGTATAAAAACTGCGAAAAAACGGTCATGTGAAAGGTTTTCATTCATTTAAATTTTTTGATGGTTTTGTGTTTGTTTTGTTTTCATATTTCACCAAATCCGTTAGGTTGACCTTATTTGCCTTGCCTTAATATCTTCCACTATAAAATACATAAAAAACCGTGTTGTATCGCAGACAAAGAATAGAATAGAATATTCTTTATTATGTACACTATAAATATTATAGACTAGCTTCTGCCCGCGGCTTCGCCCGCGTGGATGTCGGAAATTTACCCCAGAATGCCATCTATGTCGCGGGCCCTTTGTGGCTAATTACAATAGAAAACCAATTGTGTCTCATTAGTGGTGATTAAGAGGGTACCTATATGATATCTTTACCTAAGTACCTAACTAATTAAAAAGAAAAACTCAATAACAGAAAATTAAATACCTACCTACCTAAATAAACCTATTTCTGATGATAACTAATCTAAACTCAATTAATAAGCAAAATCCCTAAAAACTAATATCTATACGAATGACTAAACCTACCTAACAGTATTATAAAATAACCTACGGTCACTACGTACACTATCAAATATACTACCTATACTTTAAAATTAAAATCTATACCTATGACTCATATAAAAATAAACCTAAATAACTCTAAAAACTAACAGGAATAAAAATGAACTCCACTGCGGGTGACCCAACCTACGACAAACTTAGTATTTGCGGTTGGTACAGTACAGACAGTGGTAATAGGGTATAGGGATCGAACCGCAAAATTAAGTTTGTTTTTTATTGTATATACTTTTCCGGGATAAAAAGTACCCAGTGTGGTGCCCAGGATATTAAAGAATAATTATACCAAGTTTCATCGTAATCGAACCGGTAGTTTTTGCGTGATGCCTGAACAAACAGACAGACAGACAGACAAAAAATTTTTTAATCACATTTTTTGGGTTCGGTGTCGGTCAAGTAACACCCCCTGCCATTTATTTTTTGGATATTTTCAATGTACAGAATTTTCACTTCTACAGATTTATTATAAGTATATATATAGATATGAGTGCAGAAAGTTCGCAAATGACAAATGTCGCAACCACTCAGTGGCCAAGCAGCCACTCAGTGCCACCAATAAATGTACACACATGTACAGATACAAACATTTTCCGCTCGAACGGTTGGTTACCCCTGCGTTAAGCGCGGCGATGCTCTCTGCCCGTGAAGTAGACGCGTGATGCGCGACCCCTGGGAACAGAAAGGTACCCAGTACCGGAAAACTCTCATACAAACTTAATAATAGACGCTTTTTTTAACAACCGTTATATTGATATCGTCGGTTGAAATATTATAATATTTATTCAAATGTTTGAAAAATTCTGTCTGTGTAATTAGGGATGTGCCTATACGGGTTTGTCTATATTTAATTATTACTAGCTATTGCCCGCGACTTCGTCTGCGATCCAGGATGAAAAGTAGCCTAGGTCATGGTCTACCCATGTGCCAAATTTCATCCAAATCCGTTCAGCCGTTTTAGCGTGAAAGCGTAACAAACAAACAAACGTACTTTCGCATTTCCAATATTAGTTAAGATAATCTGTATATATTTTATTTGGCGACTGTAAAAATAATATTAAAACGTTACAGAGATATCAAGTTTTTATTTTATTCAGCAGCCCTGGGAATTAGAAGGAAAACATAAATATACAATTAAAACGATGTAAGCTCAGCCTGCGTAACATAGGACATCGTCTGCCCTGAGGCACTATGGTCTAAATGTTTACAGAATACATAGAAACAGATACAGAACCCTTTTTATACAGGGTTACTTTATAAAACCTCGGTAACAAAAGGAAAAATATTTGACCTGGTTACTTTTTTTTGCAACAAATTCCGGTTTTCCGTATACATATCTATATGTATAAAAGACTTTCTTGACTGAATAACTGACTGATTGACAGACAGGCATGAAATTCGGTAGATATGTTTCTCAGGGGTTACAGAGAGGGTGCGAATTTTTTTCGAAACTTCACCCCTGAACGACTCAACGGGTTGAAAGGGATATTTTCGAACAAAGTCGCGGGCATAATAGAAAAGTCAAAAACGTTATTAATCGTTGAGCTCCTCAAGTTCTGAGTTGAATTATTACTACTGACATGGCATTAAATTATTACTGACAAATGCGTGCACTGACTGGACAGGTTCACTCAATCTGTGTGGTTCTTTCCACAAAATACCCAGACACCAATCTACATGGTCTGACCAAAATAATGTCTGGACTTTAAAAGAGACTGTGACCTCTGGGTTTGTTTCGGCCTTTCTTCTCAGAGTAGTCAGATAGGAAACGCACAGCTCATCTAGTTTTTAAAATAATGATTGACGTGTAAAAGTGTTTGTATTGTAAAGGTTCTCCGCTAAAGTCGACCTTATGTAGTGCAGGCTGGCAACAAATTAACTCTGCACCCTAATTGCGTAACACACAATCAATCAGAATCATTTTGAAGCAAATTGCTAATCCATTGCTTCATAAGCTCGAAAAATTTGTCTGCTTAACACGTAAATAACGCAATGAATGTTGTTGAACTGTCAAAATGAAACCGATTGCGATTGATCGTGTGTTACGCAATTAGGGTGCCGGTCGCATTCGAACAGTCAAGCGAGTTTAGAATGAGGTGTCAAATATTTTGTATTAGATTTTTTTGTTTGGAAGAAACTACCGGGTTAAGGTAAAGGCGTTCCCTTAAAAAATAAATGTAAAGGAATCATAACGTTGTTTGATTTCTTAGAAGTGCTTATCAGCACTTCACAATTGGTGGAAGCGTCGCATCGTGAAACTACTTACAGAAATAGAATCATTTATCACTATAAACATACAAAATAGCCGGCGCAAGTAACAAAGTATTTAAGAACAGAATATCCTACATTTAATGAAAACCGCCAGTCCGCAACAAAAACATGAAATAATAAAAACAGCTGTAGTTAGTTCCATACATAAAGCATACACCTTAATGGCGTTAGTTAACACCTAACTAGACGTTTTAATTAAATTTTACTCTACATTGTAACAATTTAACGCCGGCCATGTTATAAAAAGTAATGTTAATAAGATCCTGGCCCTGTTTTACGCAGGCTGTAAATCAGGCCTCTTTTCATTTTGGCAAAGGTGTCTGATCATTTCTTTTCCGCTTAGGGAAGAATTAAACTTGTCTATGGGCAATTGTGAGCTTCCTTCGCGCTTTAAAAATTAAAAGACTCGCATTTGACAGCGGCGAGTTGTGACGTAATTAGAAAATATCACGTAGGGTGACAAAGGTTTATGAGTGACGTTATAATATATTGTGACAAGGACGTTAACTTTTATTAAACTTTGGAAACTTGAGTGTTTATTTTTAATTAGTAGTTTGGCTCATTTTGATTCGACTCATCCAAGTCTCTGCTGAACAATTTTAAGTGTTTAGTTTAAACTTCGATTTGTAAAGGTACGCAAGTCATTTTTTTTAAACTTGCTTAACATGTAACACTAGCTTCTGCCAAAGATTTCGTCGGTGTGAAATTTCTTATTTTACATAAAATATATTATCTTATGACACTCGGCAATACTGCAGCTTTCCAGTGTTGAAGGAATTTTCGGAATTGGTACAGTAGTTCTGAAGATTACCCCTACATACAAAATCACAAATTTTACCTCTTTATAATATTAGTATAAATGTCTCCACCAACTGAGACGTAAGCCACAGACACATTACTGTATCGTGTTGTGTCGGGATACACCAAACAAATGAATCTGTCCAGGACTATGTCAAACCACAACGAGTTTTGATTGGCTAAGACAGCGTCAGAAGGCGTCACGACACGACACAATGCGACACAAATCGCGAGGATGAAATTAAATTAAATTAGACTTTATTTCAGACTAAAATCCATAAAAACAAATCCATCCAAATCCATAGTTTCTTAGTATTCAGATGTTAGTAACTAACATCTGAATACTAACAAACTATGGATTTGTACTTATGGAATAGTACTTAGGTTACTATTGTTAGTTTTCACAAATAAAATTGTATTTATTCAGTCATGTGAGTGTCGTCAACCAGTGTCCTTGAAATGGACAGTCCGCTCTGGCAGCGATCATTTTAAATCTTGCACTGTACCTCTTCCAGACTTCCCAATACGCAGTACTATAAACAAATATCATCATCCCTTCTATAAAGCTGATGCACACTCCGTATTTCACTTACACAGCACTTCGTCTCACATCTAACTGCACCTTTATCTTACCTATCATCTAAGTTAGGGCCACAACTCAGTTTTATAGTGGCAATCGTTTATCGACACCCTAAGCTTTAACTTTCCAAGTTGATCATATATATTTGCTACGGTAAACGTTTTCAATTGAAACTCTTCAAGTTATAGCTTTTGAAATTGAGGTAGCCCTACCTGTGTAGATTTGTGATTTGATTCTTGATTTATGTGAAGGTGCTTGCACGATTTGTTTTTGACCTTTTCGATTGATAGGGCAAGTGTCAACAAACAGCAGACTTGATTGGTTGTACTATATAGTACTTACTAATTCCATTCTTGATTGAGACTTTGGTTCATAACTTAACGCTGATTTATTGAGTTTTTTAAACCATTTGTCTTTTACACTGTTTACTAGTTATTACCTCAAAACTACGCTACAAGTTCATAAGCTTCACCTACTTGCCAATCCATGTCTCAATCATTGTTTTCCACTCTGTATCATTTATTATAAATGGTACTTCGTCAAAATTTCTTATCGCCTGATTAATGATCAGTCTTTCAAACAACAAACAATTTTGTAATTAGAAATTTACAAAATCACTAATCAAAATCGAAATTATTAACAAAAAGCTAACACCCAACACCAGCTCACAAATATCAAATTGATTGATGCATCTAATCGGTTATTTCGCCCCTCTTAAACCAGCATTTCACCCCGTTCAGTCATAGGCAAATGAAAACGGATTAGTGTTGTGCCTAGTGGCAATGAGCTAGCAAACAACCACTAAATATGCGAGCTACGATCTTTAACAGCTCCCCACTAAACCTGGCTTTGTGTGAAACGAGCGGAATTAATGTTGATGGCGCTACGAGTTTTTGCCACCTAATAAGAGAAAATGAGCGAAAGATATAATAAATAAATCATCTTTATTATTTGCTACACAAAAGAAACGCTAAGACGCTGGCAGTTATTATCGTTATTTTTCAGTTTTTCTGCACGTTATATTATGCTCATAAAATAGTATCTACTAAGTACGAGTATATCTGTCCTGTTATTTTTTTTGTGCAACTATAATTTTTGCCCCAATCTTTATCTAAGTTTAGGTCGACATAGAAACGGCAAGGATTTATTTTCCCACTTGTTTTACAAATACATATTTAAATAACAACCTTTACAAAAGACAGAGAAATAATTACATTTAATTAAATGTACGTAAAACAGAAATTGATTTTAAGTTCTTGACGCTTGACAGCTGTATACGACAGGCGTCTAAAAGTACCGACTTCAATGATGAAAGGATGGGGGCCGGTAATGCGAAATGAAATAAATCAACCCTCAATTTACCCGCGTCTTAATCAAGACTCACGCAAATTAACTTTTTGACTGAATAATTGGACCCGTCACCTATGACCCCTCGGAACCATACCCTCAACATTCCATAGAGCAGAAAATGTTCTTTTAATATCTGAGTCGAAATTCTGAACAACGAAAATCTAATAAAATTACGTCGGATCTACAAACTCGCATCTACGCAGCTCATATATTTGTTCAAACCGTATCATATGCATGCCTTCATGTTCTCGAACTAAAATTAAATTCCCTCGATTTTCAAAGTTCTATAAACAAGGATTCTTCTGAAACACGGCGTGTACAGAATACTGCACAATTTCGTAAACTTAGGGGAAAGAGGGAGTTGGTACGTACTACCTACAATGTGCTGTATGAATGTGTGAGTGACATGACTTCTGAAAATTTGTCAAAGACCACGCGACTGTTGTACATAGAGTGGAAATTCCTGTGTTACAAACTCCAGGAAGCATAGACAACCACACGCCTCACCCGCGTCACACTATTGACAAGCCCCTCACTGAGGAATGTTCTACCACATACTATTAATTGACTTGAGATACATACACGGTAGATAACTTTGAGGCAAATGTAACGCTTTCCGTTGGTATGATGTAAAGTTTATATTAATAACGTATTATTATGAGTTTCCACATCAGCTACATCCGCGGGGTAATTGCGTAACACACTAACAGTAACAACGGCTTTAATTTTGACAGTTCATCAACATTCATTGCGTTATTTACGTTGTCGAGCAGATTTTTTTTCACGCATATGTAGCAATGGATTAGCAATATCCTTCAAAATTATTCAGATTGTGACTGAAAGTCTGTTACGCAATTAGGGTGTCGGTTATACTGGAAGCCGACCCCAACAAAGTATAGACAAGGCTAGGTAGATTTTTGTGAGTTTCCACCTGAGTTTAATGGTTCAAATGGATCCTTTACATATAACTTTAACTCCGTTAAATAAAGAATCTAAACCAAGAAAGAAAATAAAACGAAGTAAACTATTTCAGATGAAACGTCACCATAAACGTGCAAACCACTATCCGATCAGAATCAGAATCAAAGTAATTTATTCAAATTAGGCTGAGAATCAGCACTTCTCGAACGTTAAAATTACAAAAGACAGTCCCCCAAAAACGCCCGCCCTTCACCACTTCCTAGTGCTATCGCTGGGAAGAAGAAGTGGCACAGCAAACTCCCCAGCAGATCCAGACAATTCATTTTATAGCAAATAATTTCTACTGGACCATCATTTTTAGGGTTCCGTACCTCAAAAGGAAAAGTAACCTTTAAGGATCACTTCGTTGTCCGTCTCTCTGTCAGTCTGGTAAGACCTTTTTTCTCAAAAACGAATGGAGGTATCAAGTTCAAAAAAAATTTGGCCCTCCCATAGTAAATCAATCAGCTGGTAGTCAGTTTTGTAAGGGAGGTCCAAATTTTTTTTTCATATTTCGACCTATGTTCTTTGGGGAAAGTTGTTGAGTTTCATGAGCACATTCACCTCCTTCAGGGTTGATACCCCCCTTCCGTTACACGCTGTATATAAATTATACAATAAATTACATTAGCAACCAGTTTGATTTTGTCTAGACTCTAGAGATTGTCCTATGGAGCAGGACCAGCATGTTTCCAAGCATTCTTATCTTGGATATAATCCTCTAATTTGTAATATCGTTGCTTACAAAGTTTAATTTTAATATAAGTTTTAATCAAACTAGGGTGAGAATCAGCTCTTTATGAATGTCAAAATTACCTAAGACAGTCCCCCAAAACGTCTAATCTTCACGACCTCCACCAAAAACATGAGATGTTTAAAATTAAATCCATTACCCTAGGTATCACAAACTCATCAAACCAAGATACTCTACTCCAAACTTATTGATTGTACTTAACTAAACAATTTCAATCAAAAACCATTTGTCTTCAAGTGAGTTCAGCCGGTCGATTCTGTAAAAATCTCACCGTGAAAACTCAAGTGAAGTGAGCTTGATGCGAGTTGTCAGTAGTGTCAATCCCTAGCATTATTTGGAATGACAGCTCACTCCACGCTCACTTCACCTAAGTTTTCACGGTGAGATGGTCACAGAATCGCACTGTTGTATTCCCTTTCAAACACATCTCTAGTAACAATGAGTACCAACCAGATACCTGCATAATCCGATTACTTCGCTCTGGAATATTAGAGTACTACACGAGGGAAATATGTCTAAACACTACCTTCCTATAGTACTTACTAGCTTCGGCTGTCGACCCATCGCGTCGCATCCCATCGCCCGCCTGCACTACTACTTCATTTCCACTTAGCGTTATTTATTTATTTATATTTTATTTATTTATTTTTTATTCAGCCATTTCTGTCCCACTGCAGGGCAAAGGCCTCCCTTCCCTCCTTCCGCTTATCCCTATCCAGTGCTGTTAAACGCCAATCCGTGTGGAAAGAGTCGAGCTCGCCCCGCCATCTCATTCTGGGCCTGCCGCGTTGTCGTTTGCTGCTGTTTGGGACCCATTGTGTGGTTACTTTAGCCCATAGCTCCTCCGGCATACGTTTATTATTATTATTTATATAATATGCTTTATTGTACAGCAGAAAATACATAACAACAAAAAAACATATTAAACTACAAAACAGAATGAGTGGCCTTATCTTCTTCTTTCTGGCTTTTTTTCCTTTTGCTTAGCTCATAAGAGTCATAGCATGATAATAAACAGCCTATAACCTTCCTCAAGAATTGGGCTATCAAATGCAAAAAGATTTAGATAAATCCGACTGGTAATTCCGGAGATTACCCCATACATACAAACTTACAAAGGACATAATTCAAGTGTCGAATATTTTATACCCAAAAATTAAAGTAGCCAGAAAAAAAGTACTATTATCTTATGGGAAACATCCTGATCATTTTATTACTATTACAGCAAAAGTTTACAATTAACCCCCCGGCTGCTATTTGAAATTGAAAATGCCAAAAATCATATTTTTATAACAATTTGTTTTAAGATGAATTACTATATTTATATATATATCTGGTGCAAGCGTCTCGTTTTGTATGACATGACAGAGAAATATAAATTCAACCTCAAATTTTAACCCCCCTATTGAAACTTGTCATAACTTTGCTATTATTGTTTGTCCTATGTTGCGCTGCGATAACTATTTAATTAACTTTGAGTTTACATTTGGAAGCTAAATAAACATTACTTATTAAAGCAACAAAATGTATAAGGTATTTTTTATATGGAGCTCTATATTGTCAGAACTGCAGTGCGATTCTGTAACCATCTTACCATGAAAACTAGGGTGAAGTGAGCGTGGAGTGAGCTGTCATTCCGACTAATGCTAGGGATTGACACTATTGATAGCTCACTCTAAGCTCACTTCACCTAACTTTTCACGGTGAGATTTTTACAGTTCAAGATAAACAACGCACAGTGCACTCTTAGATCAATGTTGACGTCACGTCATCAATCAATTACAATCGAAGGTAGGCTGACAGGCTTGCAGATGGATGATAGAGCAATGCGGCGGTAGTTGAAATAGCATAAATTAAATTTATTTCTTTACAAATTTAAATTACTAGCTGCGCCCCGCGGTTTCACCCGCATAAGTTATCCGGATATTCCCGTGGGAATATCGGGATAAAAATTATCCTACATGTTAATCCTGGTTATAAACTATACATATGTGTGCCAAATTTCATCCTAATCCGTTAAGCAGTTTTTGCGTGAAAGAGTAACAACCATCCATCCATAGAAACTATCATATTTATACTCGTAATATTAGTAGGATAGGAAATTGGATTCGTTCGAACCTAGCTCCCTTTGCTTTTTAAAACAATTAATTACACTCACTTACTCACTTACTGTGTAGACATAAATAATAAAATAAATAAATTAACAATTATTCTCACAGCGCACTTTACATTTTTATTTGATTTCTTTTTTTGTTTCTTTTTCAAATGATAGTATAATATTATTGTGTTGTGTTGTGTGCCTTTTAGTCTGTGCCTTAATAAATTAGAAAGGAAGGAAAGAAAGAAAAAAGATATTTCTTTCTTTTCTTTAATTAGGTAATAATTATTCCCGACCTAAAAATGTTTGCACTCAATATCAATTTGCAACCTGACAGCTGTTATGTTGGAACTGTGGTACTTTTGAAATATATAAAATATATTTATAAATAATATAATAAATATTTTTTATTATATTTAAATAAGTATTTATTCTGTAATTTTTTCGTAACAAAGACGTAAAAAGATCCGCCCAATTAATAGTTTTCCTGGACCAGTCAAAATTACCTATATTCTGTTACCCGATGGATACGCCCACGAATTTTCGTTACCGTTGCGCTTCTGAAAATCATTATATTAACGTGCGTCTGTTTCTCGTAACAAACATAGTTTCATAACACAACAAGCCTTCGGCGTGGGGTACAAACTGTGGAAGCGGGCCTACCGCCATTTGCTAAATACAATTTCTAACGTTATCGTTTATTAGCTCATTCATTTATAGAGACTGGCATAGGAGTTTATGTTTGATATTTTATTTAATTAAGTAACTGGTACTTGTTTAAAGGCCTACGCTGTCTTCCCATCACCTATTAATAACAGTAGCAATGGCTTGCATTTTAACAGTTCAACAACATTACAAAGTTTTCTAACATATGAAGCAAAAAGCAATATCCTTCAAAATAATTCAGATTGTGCTGAAAAAGGTGTTACACAATTAGGGTGTAAAATTTCAACTCGGAAGTTATAATTTTTAACACCAAAACACTATTTTATCCTAGCCTCATCTGCTCATATTTATAAAACAACACCACAAAACCAACCTTTTTTTTTTATAAAAAAGACGCATTGTACTAAAATATTCTATTTAAAACGCTTCCCCATGCATGTCAAGGTATTCTGATTGAAAGGCGGACGTCAGCGTCGTTGTGAATTTTTGCAAGGCAACATAAACTTTGCGTTGCATCTCTTTTACGAGAGTAAGTTCTTTTATGAGACGCTGCAGACGCCCTGAATGACGACGCGACTCACGAAGCAATTAAAACTTGCTTGCACGTGTGTGTACAAACGTAATTAGTGTAGTTGCTACTGTCATCAACTGTTTTGACAAGTTAATTTTTTGGTGTGTGATTGATGAACTGATTTTTTTTAGTTTTCTTTCGGTTTTCATTGTTTTGAGATGTTTTGCCCTTCACATAAACGCATTTTTTCTTGTTTTATATAAAGATTTTATATAATAATCATAAATATGAAATCTAATTAAATTAACTAGTGAAACTTTAAAGACGTGTTTCAATATTTAAATCATGTAATACAGTAAAAAAAATGCGTATAGGTATACTTACGGTTTAGTAAGTCGTACCTATGACAGACCAGCGGTTCTTTACTCTTCGAGGAGACCACGAGATGGAAGGCCTCTAGAAATTTCGATAAACAGTGGGTCACTCGAGGTTACCTCAAACTATCATCACATCTAGTCAGAAGTCCGAAAGTCTGACAACTGATCTAACCATCGTCGTTTGGAGGTGAAAGAGCTCCGTGGCAGATGCTGTGATTAGATATTCAGCCTCATACTTATGGCAAGCCTTGGTGGTATGAAGGATATAAAGATGTAAGGTGTGGGCATACATATGTAAGCTTTTATTTCAGTCGACGTTACCAAAAATAGTTAAGTCAAACTTGTAAACGGCGAAATTATTTTAAAAGTCTTGAACCTTAAGAGGAAGTCTGAAAGTGGCACCGGTAACTGAAAAGTTGTGTGGAAATCGGTTGTCATGGTATGGGCATGTGTTACGGAGAAATGAGGAAAATGTCGTGAGGAGAGTTTTGAGTATGAATGTCGATGGCTATAAGAGTAGGGGAAGACCTAAGAAACGATGGATGGAATGTGTGAATGATGATATGGTTAGAAAGGGAGTGACTACCGAGATGACGACTAATAGAGAAGTATGGAAGAAAAAGACATGTTGCGCCGACCCCAAATAAATTGGGATAAGGGCAGGAGAATGATGATGAACCTTGAATACATAATTTTACTAAATAAAAAGTAAGTGGGTTCGAAGGGATTAGTTCAGAGCTGAAAGGTTTAACTGCCCTCTTCATTACTTCATAAATACAATATCCATGTTCCGGTAAGTTGATCTCCACGTAAGAAGGGCATTGACGTCGTACGTAAGTACATAACAACGCGCGTACCGACGTAGTACGATTAAAGTACCGTGTACAACGTTGCATAGAAAGCTTATGTTATTTCTATTGAAGTTTATAATATAATTTAGAGTTGGCGCTTATATAATTTGGTATTTCTATGTAGTTTGGCAGGGTGAGTTTTATAGATACAGAGTGCAGTTCAGTTCTTGGTTTTGAACTATGTTAGTATGGTCTATACTAATAGGTATTTTGGCTGTAGTATACTTAGTACCTAAGCCTCTACTTTGGCAATTTTAAAGCAAAGACACGATTTGACTAGAAAAAGCAATATATCCGCTTGTTGATGTTTACATTATAATTTTTATGTTAAAAGACGTTTTACCTCGTAACTCCTTGGACTCTAGACTCTAGGTGAATTTCTCGACGAAATATTTTAGAAAAAAAATACAGGAAAGCATTGCAGTCTAGCTGGGGACCACTAAATCGATGAGGAGTTTCTAAGTTCCATTTCTAGGTCGAATAAGCTTTCATTGGCTGAACAGTCTCGGCAATTTTTCATCCCCTAAGGGTTAACATTTCGCTGCAATGTTTTTACAACGATTTTACGTTATTACATTATTTACAGGGAAATATTAGTAGCTTACAGTTTCTGATTGTGCATTGATAGCTTTACCTTCTCGCTAAACAATGAGCTGTCTAATAGACATGCTACTCTACCAAGTGTTGACCTCAGGCGAGTTAACAATCCATCTCCTGCTGTCGAATCACATAATGGTCACATATCCCATTCTGTTTCTCTATAATCCCATGATGCATCATATAATCCAGCAGCTTCCTTCCACAGCCCACCCAGACTGCACAAGCAACGGTACATTATTAACTGAACTAGTCATTAAGCTCCGTCATCATTGCTGGTCTCGTATGCAATTAACCGTGGGCCACTCACACAGCTCCGGACATGAACAGTTATCATGAGCTACACAACATCAGTTCGTAATATCGGGTATTCGGGCCATATCACAATTGGCTCGAGTCCGAAAACGAAACGGGGAGGTGTACACTGTAAACCGGCTGTCGAAAGGTAAACACTAACAAACTATTCCAATATTGTTGAACGTTGCTCTACAGCGGCTTTGCGCGTTATGGTCCAACGAGCTTGCAATAAATAATATACGTACTTTCTCTACAGAATAATTGGTTTCACTGTACATATGTCTTCTCAGCCGTGAATACCCCAAAACGTGAGTAACCCATCCTAGGTTAAACGTATATTTTATTCGTGTTTGTTTTCCTCCGCTATATTGCAGGACTATATAAATAAGTTCAGAAGCTGTACAAAGACTCCTTCCATGGTTTTCATTTCGCGGACGCTAGAAAATGTAAACAGGTGAGCAAATAGACCTTGCGTTCTGAGAATATGTCGTAACATAAAAGGCTGAAACCATGAAAAAACTGTATTTCTAACCAAAAATACTTCTTCATAAATATACTCATATTTATGAAGAAGTATTTTTGGTTAGAAATACAGTTTTTTCAGGTATTCCTTCGGTAATGTAAAGAAACTTACAAGTAAAGACTGTATAAAATTACTGTGTCTATGTATATACGAAAAGATCATTCCTTATTTATGTAAGTACCTTGGAATACCTTTATGTACTGTGATACTTTTTCACTTAACTTTGGCGGAGCAAAATCAAAATTCATTTATTCAAATTAGGCTGAGAATCAGCACTTTTCGAACGTCAAAATTACAAAAGACAGTCCCCCAAAAACGCCGGCCCTTCACCACTTCCTAGTACTATCGCTGGGAAGAAGAAGTAGCGCAACAAACTCCCCAGCAGCACAGCTGTCTGTTCAGTTAGAAAATAGTTGATTATATACAATACTAGGCACCTACGTATATGTTCAGTAATTAACATTACAATAAAATTAAATTATTTGCCATATGTCAGCTAGCCACGCCAATATACCAACAAATATAATAAAAACTATGCGCAACTATACTCAAGCTAAAAAATAATTAATTAAAATGTAAATAAAAACTTACTACCCAAATAAAAGCCTCCAGGCATAAAGGGTGTGACAGCTTACATATTTATGCATTGCTGGGTTCTGTTCACCTAACTGTCACTTGAAGTCACAAATGGTAAACTAAGACCATCGAAGTAAAATAAATAAATAAGTTAATAACAATATCCTATCAGTTAGCTAATTCTGGAGAAAGAACATAAACATTGTCTTGCGTTAAATTACGGCGACCAACTATTTTTATCGTATCGTAGTCGTTGATGGAATAGCATGCCTTTGAACAAAGGTTGAATTTTACTTAAGCTTTAAACGCATTAAAAGGCAAGTTTAGCAAAGAAAAAAGGTTATACCAAGCCCAACAAATGAGTTATGAACCTTATGAAGCCGGTGAAAGTGGGCACGTAGTTTGTCCTTATTTCTAGTGCTAACACTATGAATATCACTGTTTTTAATGTACAAGTGTAAATTTTGCCTAATATATAAGATGTTGGCAAAGATGAATTGTGATGCAACCGTGAGAATACCAATATCTTTAAAAATATATTTTAGAGAAACTCTAGCACCTAACTGGTAAATTGCTCGAACAGCTCGTTTTTGATGGACAAATATATTTTGTATATCAGCAGCTTTGCCCCACAGCAGAATACCGTAGGACATAACGCTGTGAACATAACTAAAATAGACTAAACGAGCAGTATCAACGTCAGTGTATTGTCTTACTTTCCTGACGGCGGCGTAGGAAGCCGAACTGAGCCTTCCTGCTAGACTTGATATATGAGATCCCCACTGAAGTTTGGCATCTACTGTTAATTCTAGAAAAATTGCCGAATCTACAGTTTTAATCACCTCATTATCTAAGACGATGTTGGGTCCTAGATTTCTAACATTCGGTAAGGCGAACTTTACACATTTCGTTTTCTTGGCGTTGAGAACTAGTTTATTTGACGTAAACCAATCTGTAGCTATTGAGAGTGCACTGTTTACGTCTTCAAAATCTTATCTATTCCTGTCTACTTTAAAAATAAGAGAGGTATCATCTGCAAACAGTACAACGTCACAGATGCCCTTCAAATGGAATGGTAAATCATTGATATATACTAAAAACAAGAATGGACCCAGTATTGAGTCTTGCGGAACACCTAACTGAACTGGTAGCCCGGAAGATTTCACACTATTAACATCTACAAATTGCACCCTATTATGTAAATAAGAAATTGTTAACTTACGCAAAAGCGTCATGGTGCACGCAATCAAAGGCTTTGGAGAAATCACAGAAAACTCCAATAGCATTTTGCGATTTCTCCTATACATCAAATATGTGTCTCAGCAGAGCAACACCCGCATCTGTAGTTGAACGACCTTCTGTAAAGCCATATTGCTCATTATGGAGGAAGCTATTTAAATTAAAATGTCTTAGCAACTTAACTTTTCAAGTATTTTGCTAAATGCAGGTAAGATAGAAATAGGCCTTAAATTGCCAATGTCATTCTTATTACATTTAAATAATGGTATGACTTTACTACTCTTCATGAGGTCAGTAAAAGTTCCTAAATCAACACATTTATTAAAAGTAACAGCTAGATAGGGGGCTACGATGTCTATTAAAATACTTAAAAGTTTAATGGAGATGCCCCAATAATCATCGGTGTTTGTAGACTTAAGTGTATTAAAAACATTACTACATCACGCGGGGTTACTTATTCGAAACTAAATAAAGGACTACATTTAGGTACACTACTATGCAAAAGGTTTTCAGCTTTATACGAGGACGAATTTAGGAAGCGAGTCGTAGTTATCGGTATGTTGGCAAAAAAACTTATTAAATGCCTCAGCCTTGTCAGCTGCTTTAATACCTAAGTAATTTGTTGTCGACCATAATCTCAAGTTGTTTTTCTTGTTTAACCGATTTATCATTGTTAATAATTTACCAAGTGGTTTTTACTTTATTATTATAATTTTTGATTGTATCGCCTAAAAAATTTAATTTAGCAAAAGCACTAATCTTTTTGAATAATTGACATACTCTAGGAAAGGAGTATCAAACCGGTATTTTTTCAAACCATTAAAGTCTCACTCTACTTTTATAAATACCCGGAGTAGCCCATTGGATAAAGCCAACAGAGGATCCATTAATGTTAATAGTTTTGGTCTTGAAAGTAGATTGGTACTATTTATGCACAACATCAAAAAGGGCACCATAAATTTTATTAGGATTTTCGTATTCTACTATAGATAGTGAGCTATTATTATATAATTCTATGAGCTATATTATTTTTAAACATTTTGCAACGACAAGCTGTATAAGGCCTGCATTCAAGTTTATGCGGCTTTTATGTAATGGCATGGGGAAGCTAGCTAATAAACCACAGTGGTCGGACGTTAAGTCAATTAACACTAATTTATTTTTGGCATCACAATCACAAAATATATATTATCAAGACAAGTTGACGAAGATGCTGTGATCCTAGTAGGTTCAAAAAACAAGTTAATAAAATTATAAGACCTAAAAAAAACAAAATCAAAATCGGTCTATCCGTTCGGGAGCTACGATGCCACAGACAGACATACACACACACACTGAGAGAGAGAGAGAGACACGTCAAACTTATAACACCCCGTCGTTTTTGCTTCGGGTGTTAAAAAGATTGAGAAGTCTAATAATTAATGGAGTAACGTCTAAAATATTAATATTGAAATCTCCACATAAAATAATACTTTTGTTACTTGATTTCAACCTATTGAGAGAATCTTCCATTACCGATTCGAAACTAATAAAATCCCCAGAGGGGGGTCGATAAACGCAAATTATAAATATCGCTCAAGTTCAACACAAGACAACTCTACAGTGCGCTCGATGGAAAGATTAACTAAATCTAAACGTTGTTTACATTTCAACTTGTTTGAAACAACAATTAAAGAGCCACCGCGAATAGCACTTTTTCTCACAAATGCACTCTGTACGGTAAAGTTTTCATCATTGATAAACACTACTTCATGTTCCTTCAACCAGTGTTCAGTCAAACATAACACCTGAACATCATTGTTCTCCATAAATAAACTTAATTCTAGCTCTTTGCCGGACAGACCCTGCATATTTTGATGTACAACATTCAACATATGCGGCTGACCCGTTGTCGCACTAAGCTCATCACTGAGCTCATCCATCAATCGGTGAATTGAACTATTTACTATTCTGGAGTAAGTTCGTATTATTGTTTTTTATGCATTCTTATTTCTATAAACAAAGTGAACAATAAATACATAAATACTCAATGGAATATTTTTAGGTATGAAAAAATGCTTAACTAAAACATCGTACTGAAATCTAAATAATAAGGGCGCAAAAAGATAAACAAAACAGCCAAGTAATTTCAAATGCAAAAACAAAAAGATACCTAATATTTATTTGTTTGAACATGTTATTTATTTAATAAACATTTACAACAAAATAACAGACACATCATTAGCTGTTGTCAACATTGAATAGGTCTTAATCGTTAGCGTTTAATCTATACATATAATAAATTTGTAGAAAAGTGGTGTCTGTACAATGGAAATATATAAAAAAAAACTAGCAGGGGTTGTTATTATATCGATGCCGAACCCGAAATTGTAATTAATTTTTTTTTTTGTCTGTTTGTCTGTGTGTTTGTGCACGCTAATATCAGAAACGGCTTATTCGATTTATATGCGGTTTTCACTAATATATTTTAGTAAGCTTCACTTAACATTTAGTGTTTATTTCATGTAAATCGGTTCATAAATAAAAAAGTTATGACAATTTAAAGAATCACGGCGAACATTTATTAAGGTATTCTATCAGAGTACGTACAGGCCTCACGCCTGCGCGTCTATGGCTATATAAAGCGCGCTGAGAGCCGCGCCGCTGCCCCCTATCAGAGCAGGAGTCCCTCAGGGCTCCGTACTCGCCCCTCTCTTATTTACGCTGTTCACTAGCGACATCCCTAAAGATGCTAAGTCCCAATTGGCTCTGTGCGCAGACGACACAGCCATCTATTACACTGGTCGCAGCCATATCCAACTACGACTTCGTCTCCAAACCGCAGTCAATAAGTTGACTGCTTGGTTCAGGAAATGGCGAATCGAAGTCAACCCCGATAAGAGTCAAGCGGTGCTCTATTCGAGACCCAGACGACAACCCACCCCCCCTCCACCTATCACCATGTTCGGCAAGCCGATCCCTTGGGAAAAGCGAGCCAAATACCTTGGTGTTATTCTTCTCCTTCTCCTCACCTTCTCAGAGCACATAAAGACGGTCCGTTCGCGCGCCTCTTTCGCTCTAGGCTGCCTTCATTCCGTCCTCAATGAACGCAGCAAGCTGTCACTCAAGTGCAAAAAGCGCCTGTACACAGCATGCATCCGTCCCATAATGACTTGCATAGTCTTCGCTCACGCAAAGCCCCGTCACATCCATAGGATACAAACCCTGCAGAACCGATTCCTCCGCAAGGCCACAAACTCCCCTTGGTTCGTTCGCAATGAGATCCTCCATGTTGATCTCAAGATCCCCACTATCCAGCAGTAAAAGAAACGTCTCCAAGCGTTTCTTTGCCACAGCCGCTAATCACCCCAACCCTCAGATGGTCGCCAACTACACCCCCTCCAAACTCAGTAAAATTCGCCGTCCAAGGCATGTTCTCGACGATGACCCCATAACCCTCCTCTAGGAGAGCGATAGGGCAGTACAGTATACAAACACAAATTACCGACATTCCGACCTCGCCGCCGAGGTCCCTCGCGACGCCCCCAAGTAAATTCTCCCCCCTGACCCTTGCCCGCTGAAGTGCCAGCCCGCGTTGTAGCTGAGCCTGTAGCTTTAAATTCCTCGACTGAGACCTCTGAGTTTGTTTCGGCCTTTCTTCTCAGAGATAGTCCTAGGAAACGCCGCGCTCATCAAAGCATTAATACTACTAATTCGATCCAGCCTGTCCCCTTGCTGCCCTCTCCCAGCGACGCCCTAAGCCAAGGTTCGTACCCCACAGGGGGTGCCTTTAGCGTGCAGTCGTTTAGTATTAATCTAGATGTAGCCCTGGCTGGAGGGTTTAAGTATTCCTAAGGCAACCACAGAATAGTCCGGTAAAGTAGTCACGTCCTCTCAAGCAAAAAAAAAAAAATGACTGTTTGCATATTTCATTTATTTATATTTTAGGGTTTGTAGGTTAAGTTTTTTTTCTTAATTTTCTTTAAAATAATTGTTTACGATAGTACGTGTTTACTAAATAACTGTGTGTTAAGTAGTAAGTACTATTTTATTGTAAGAATGCCTCGAAGAAGATCCAACCTCTCCCAATGTAGCAAAAATGCTAAAAGGATGAGATTAGTTCGATCACAGGAATCTGAAGAAGGTCGTGAGGCAAGGCTTTCTGCAACTCGGGAACATCAGGCTAGGTTTCGTGCTGCAGAAACTTCGACTCAGCGAGAATCTAGACTGAGTTCAAATCGTTCTCGAATGATGACAACTCGAAATAGGGAAAACGGGGAACAACGAAAGGCACGTTTATCTGTCGATCGCGAAGCTCACGCGCTATCGCGTGAGTCTGAGACTTCTGCGAACCCATAATGCTTCTTAGAAATTTAAGCCCCCCAAAACTTTGCAATGGCACCAGGTTAAAAGTGACCAATTTACAACGAAATCTGATAGAAGCAGAGATTTTAACAGGGTGTGGAAAAGGTGAAAGTGTTTTCATTCCTCAGATTCCTCTCATTCCAAACAATTTTCCATTTAGTTTTAAACGAGTCCAGTTTCCAGTCAGCCTATGTTTTGCGATGACAATTAATAAAGCAGATCTAAGTATCAGCTTTTTCTCGCACGGTCAGTTGTATGTGGCTCTGTCACGGGTTAGCAATCCTAGGAGCCTGTATGCTTTCATCCCCGATGGCCATACGTCAAATATCGTATACAGAGAAGCATTACTGTAAAGTAAATTTTTTGCTACCCAAACGACGGTATATGTAATTCAAAATATGCTGCCCGAAAAGTCACTATTCCACGCGGACGAAGTCGCGGGCACAGCTAGTCCGAAATATACTAGCTTAATACTAAGTAGGTAAGTAGAGATGCATCTTAGGCTTAAGTATAGTATACAGAATATTCAGAGATAACGCCCGCACAGAACCGAATCAATCGCTATAGAGTACTAGATATCAATCGGTATACCTATACGGATATACGCACATATGTCAATACACTGATTGCTAGAATTGCTCACATGAATTCCTGCAGCCTAAGATGGCAAAACTAATACGAGGTTGTGGATCAGAAATTGGTTCAATGTGCATTTGTGTTTCAGCTTATAACGTTCCCACTTTTGAGAGACAGGCTTTCTCTCTGTGAGAGGGAGTGAGTCGTAATCCACCACGCGGACCCGGTGCGGGTTGGTAGACGTCACATGTCTTCGAATTTCGTACTGCTTGTTAGTAAGTTATTTGATACTAGCTGCACCCTGCGGTTACACCCGCATAAGTCTCGATCCCGTGTGAACATTTACGAAATGTACATTGTCTTTGGTCCTTGACATCAAGCTATGGACAAAGTTGTCAATTTGGTTTTTATGTCTTTTTTGTAAGGTCAAAGGAGAATGACCAAAAATGTATGGAGCTTGGTCCAAATGTCCACCATTAACGAGTCATATGTAATAAAATAGTCTAGGTACTAAATACTGAGTCATTATAACCAGACCGCAATCGAAAATATGCAGTCTGTAAAAAGTTATGACTGAGTGAAAAGTCATGTTTTTTTACCTTTTTATGCGAAAAATATCTTAATATCATTCTGTCTATCGCACATTTTGAACTAATCTTCGAATGTCGTGTCATGCCGCTTGGTGCCCCATGTTAGGTTCTCGCTGAAATAGACTTTGATCAAAGGCCCGGAAGAAAGAAAACACAAGAATATGCTACACAATAGTTTTATTCGTGTCTTACAGTTACAGTATAACATAAAACTGATATAATTAAAAATGAACATTATATGTTGATATAAATGAACATTATTATCAATAATAATATTGTACCACACAATTATCATTGCCTGGATTGGATCCTTGCGAGTAGCAACAAAGCATCTTCAGGTTCAATACCACAATCTACAATATTATTAAAAACACCGTCTCTTGCTACTTCAATGTGATATACGCCATTGCGTATAATTATGTTCACCATAGTACATTCACCATAGCTACGCGCAATTTTTACATGATATGTCCCAAGTGCAAACAATACTAGATCTTGGTGTGTAAGTACAGGGAACTCGTCTGCTCCGATAACATCGGAATCGATGTTACGGAAACTACCCCCTGTCTACATATTTATTCTTTATTCCGCTGTCTGTGTATTTCTCCGGTAAAGTCATGGGAAGAGTTTGGAGCATCAATTAATTTTGCTCCAAGTGTTCTTGACAGACTCTTACGTTTAGAGGTATATAATAATTCGAGTGCACCAAAAATTCTAGCTTGATAGTATGCGCCATCTACTTTCATTGCCACATTCATAATAGATGCACGCATTAGAGGTGTTTGGTGCCCTTGTGTATTCGTTGGTTTCAAAAATACCTTCAGGTGGTCTTTCGAGATGGGGAGGGGGATTTTGGTCGTCCTGGTTTTGTCCGCGATCGACTGCATACCGCACCCTCAGCCAACAATTGCGACAGATATAGTGCTCGCCTTTTAGTACTAACTGCAACAAATAAAAAAAATATTTATAATTATTAATCTATAATGTAATTCATAAGTATAGGTACTTGTCACTTTCTTAACGTCAACGGATGAGCGCATGCAACATACGCGTTTAACCTAATAGGCATTTTAGGGTTCTCTGTTTAGTAGATAATCTCAGGATACCATTTCATTGCTGTAAAACGTTTCAATACGCATATAAAAGTCAAATACTTTCATATGCGTTTCGGAAATAGATTAGGCACCGGCTGTAACTCTTAAAACGTCGATAGCACACCAGGTGTGCGAATAACAATAGATTTTAACATGTGTTGCGATCGACGGGAAGTAATGAATTAACCGAAATATTAAAAAGATATATATAAGTATACACGAAAAATCATGTATAAATGTATATATGTACTAACCTGTCGAGGTGCCAAAAGTCCTTGAATATGCTCAGCGGTTCGCGGGTGGTGCTGTCGCATACTGAATGTTTCTCTCTATTTAGTGGACTATAACTCAACAAAACATAGGTCTCGTTAGTGGTGGATGCTTATTAACGACTTTTCTAAGCAATGGTTTTCAGTAATTTACATTTGAACGGGTTTCGTTAAATCGCCAAATCGTTTACCTATTACTTAATATCATAAAATTATCAATTTTCATAGATTTTTCTATGGCTTGACCAAAAATTGGAAAAGCTCGCTTGACTTTGAACTCCCTAAACTTATTTTCTGAGTTGATAAAAAAGAACAAAACAAGGTAAGCTTTTTCTAAGAGTAATTAAGTTTCGCTTACAAAAAGTCCTTACAAACACTGTCAGTGGTCTTCAATCTATCAAAAACTCTTTACTAAACCTTATAGAAGTACAAAATAAAGAGCTACCGACCTCCTTTATGGGTAGGAGTGACATAATAAATAACCGTTAGGGCTGTAATCCTCGACAGGTTAGGAAAAGTTGACCTGTCATAGTCCTTAACTTTTCCGACGAAGATATTAGGTCCCCTGTGATTGGGGCGAGTTGTTCCCGAGCTTAGATTCAACCCTAATTGTAATTGAGAATTATATTGGAAAGTTAAACATGATTACCTAACCCTTGACTAAATGTTAATTGGCTGTAGGTTTGCCTGCCTCATGCCTAAGGCGCCTTAGGCATTGCGCAATATAAATATTGTACAATTAGGTTGAATCAGCCCTTGCACTCAAATGATCCATTATTTTCACGCAATAATATTGACGGCCAATAAACTCATTTATTGGAACGAAGTTCCTTATCGCGCGTTGCGAAAGGAGGCTAGACAGAAAAAATTAAGACCAAAAGTTGGAACGACACTTTTGCTATAGTTGTAAGCCGTGCGGCGTGCGCGTGTTTCTCTGTCTGTGTCTCTCTCTCTCTCTTTGAACTTCGTTCCATCCGGGTGTCCCTTGACACCTCTCAAGTTTTTTTATTATTTATTTATTTATTTATGTGCCTTAAAACTATCATTACAGGATGCGACAGTCAAGTCACACACACAAAATTAAAAATAAGTCACAAACTACATCTCAAGATCATAAAGATTATTGTTTGTAACACAGTGTAAACAATAGTACTTTTGCGAAATACACCACCAGTTATTAATTACCAGTGACATGTAAATATACCAATTTCGACCTGAATATAATTGATGGTGCGAATTGCTCGAGTCAGAGGGGTTTTGGCCAGCAAGTAGGTCCTGGCTGATGGTACGACCAGCAGTGGCGGGGGCCGTCGCCTCCACACATAACTTCAAATTAGTTTTCGCGTGAACAAGATCTGCGCAATACTTATCCTACACGGTGCTATAAAATTTTACTTGCTCAAAAGGTGGAAAAAGAGTATAGGCTTTTGCCTAAAAAGAGTAGGGAGGCTTTTGCCTAGCACAGGACATCAATGGCTAGTAAAAAAAAAACTTTTGTCCATGCATTGCGCAATCTCCAATATTCGCCCTAAACGGTCAAAAACATTGCGTAATTCGTGATGTTGTGCAATATAGGCCTGATTTACTCGGTACTATTTAATTGCCTGTGGCATACCAAAAATTGACGCAACAATAAAACACCGTCTATCGTTTAGACGATGCAAATCATTTGTTCCTTCAATTGTATTGTACCACACAAGAAACTTGCATAATGTAAATGGGTGTTCCTAATTCTTAAGTTCTCATCGTCGCTTCTTTGTATGAGAAGAGGTTTTTGCTTCGTAGTGAAAGAAATTGCGGACAAGATAGAACCTAATAATGCGACCACTACACAGTACACAGTTAACAAGCAGTAGGTACTATCGCCAAAACCTTTATCTGACCATTTTGAAAACAAAATCCCGTGCACATGATGACCAAAGCTGCGTCCGTAAGTAAAACAAAAGAGGAACTTTTTAGATCGACTCATAATATGCGCTGCAAGCAGGAATAGTCCTTACGATGGTCAGATATAGATTTTGGCGAAGGGTCATTATTCTCAAATAATGTAATTATCATTATGTACGAAATTCATCCATAAATTAAGAAGGATACCATATAAATATCCAAAGAACACTCCACATAATATTTATGCCTAAGAAAACTAACGTTAGGGACTTACGCCATTTCAGTTTATTAACCGTCCTTGTTATTCTGTTATAAGTGTACCTTCAGATAATAATCTCTCGTTGCTCAGGGCGGTAAGGGGTCTCCGTCATCAATTACCCTTGCCGACTTAATCTATTTATTTACTGTCAATTTACGTGCACCCTACTTTCTCATTCCATATCTCCGTACTTTGACAAAGTGAACAATAAAGGTGAGTAGAGACTAGAGCTTAGAGAACATCAAGCGTTCGCCGTTTTTAAATTTTATCGCTCGATGAACCTGATTTAAAAAATCAACGAGCGTATTGGTGTAACATTTTATCGAGCAAAGGTACGAGCGGTACAGGTAGGTCCGACATTTCAACAATGAACGCTAGGTAGAAAGTAATGTAACAGGTAAATACTCACTCGCTGAGCATTACGCCGAACGTAGCGTCGAGCATTCGCGGAAACGTTACATTACATGGAAATGCTCTTGGAAACTGAACTTTTGCCTGTATTGTACCATTCGTAATGTAACGTCATTACATGGATATGCTCGAGAAAATGCTTTAGTCTATACTCACCTTAAAGTTGGCAGGTGACAAATGCAAGAAAATGGCGTCGATTTTCAAGAATAATTTTTCGACAACTTTAATTAGGTATTTTGAAAGTATGTCTTAAAATAGCAAGAGGGAATGTCAACTGAGATTAAACAGCGGAATCTGGAAGTTCGTTTAAAAACCGATTGTTTTATATTAGAGGATTATTAACTTTAATTGGTTTCCGACTGTGGGTTGAAATGACGTTCTCTGTAAGCTTCCTCAAACTGTATATATAATTCGGGGGCCTATCAGAATACTTTAATTAAAATAATAAAGTTGCCAAGGCGCCCAACTTTTAAGTAGATATTTTTTGTATAAAGCCAGCATTTTCGCATAAATACCTTTAATTAGTCAGTCATTAATTTAAAGAGATTCTATGAGGAGAGTAAGGAGGGGTCTGTACTCGAAGCGGAATGATTGCTTCGCATAATTGATGGAGCTCAAAGGAGATTATGTGTACAGTACAATAATATTATTAAATTTAATGAAGCATCCGTTTGTGTTAACTGAAATAAGATTTATTCAATATTTTCACGCAATTCAATGATAATATCTGCATTGTTGCAAGAAAACTACAATGAAATGAATATTCGAAAGAGCAAATTCATATTTTTTTCGAATAATAGAGCTGCTGTTGAACAGTTTTTAATTATCTTTTGACTGCAGTAACGGTCAGTCGGAAGTGAAATGATTTTTTGATAAGAGAAACGAAAGGGTCGAATGGAACTCCTTTGTTGTCACCCTACGCATGGCTACCGTCTGTCCATCTGTCCGTCAGAGGCTTTTGAAACGCGACATTAATAATAAATAATATATACTGTTACACTAGGTATGTAACGAGGCCATTATTATTTAGATCCTGGGTTCGATACCGTTTGGGTGCGATTAGTAAGGTAAAAAAACCGTTTGGAAAAGTTTGTAATAATTCTACCCTAACCTATAGTAGTTAATCCCATTTTGAATGTAATCGGAGATTGATATTATTTGTTTATTCCCGTTGAGAATATTTTGAATACTTACTATTTTATGTTTTTGTTTGTTCAAAAATTCTTTGCAGTAGGATTTACCCGTACAGTCTCGGCTTTATTCAAAAGCGATTTAATCCTTTATTTTTTAATGAAATTTTATGTTGTGACGAACATAGCATTTTCGTTCTCATAGGTTTATGTGATGTGTCGTATTTGAACGTTGCATTCGTTATTTCACGAAAAAATCGCAATTGAAAGTTGCCAAGTGTTGACATATTGTTGCTCGTGACTGTTCGTACCTACTTCCTAAGTACTTAAGGTGTAATGGTTGCAGCAACAGGAGGGACTTGTGGCTAAGTAATAACAGCTACACGGGTTGATCGATCAGGGCCCCAAGTCTGCTATTTTTATAAATTCGTCATTCCAACACGATCCCATTCCCATCCCATTGTCATTTTGCTTAAAGTTCGTAATCTGCTAAACTCTTAATGGCGATCATTGGTCGGCCAATGGTCTCGTAATAGAATTGTGTCATAATGACATATTGTCGTATTGCCTTTATTATAAAACCCGTTAGTAGAAATGGTTTTCGAAAAACTACCACTACTTTATTTATGCCAGATTTCATTTATATATATTTTTAAATATTATTTATTAGTGTTTTATACAAAGTCAAGTGTTTTATGTAAGTCAGTCATTCATCTATCATTATGTACGAGATTACCATTCTATGCTATTTCTTTCAATGGAGTGTCAGTAGTTGACCACTGGAAAGTCATAATGACGCCATTTACCATTATATTAGTAGATTACCAAACTTGTCAAAATCAACAATTATGAAATCAGTGATAGACCATTCTGACACTATTGTAATAGCAGACTTGAGGCCCAGGTTAAGCTACGATTGCCACGGTTGGTCCGTGGATGGGTGACAATCTTCACATACCAAGACCCCTCCGTGCCTCGGAAAGCACGTTAAGCCGTTAGTCCCGGCTGTCATTCGTGGATCTTTGACAGTCGTTACGGGTGTCAGTAGCCTGAAAGTCTGACTGGTTACTGGGTACCCAGTAACTGGGTTGTGGAGGTCAGATAGGCAGTCGCTCCATGTAAAATACTGGTATTCAGCTGGATTCAGTTAGACTGGAAGCTGACCCCAACCTAATTGGGAAAAGGCCAGGCAGATGATGATGGTTGCAGCAACAGATCGGCTATCTCGTTATGCTTGGATATACATACGTTTCATGCGAGAATCGAACCCCTTTCTGCCACACTGACAATCGAATTGTCAACAAAAAGTGGAGATAAAGTCAGGAAAATTAATTGTTAAGCTACCAACTTAAGTTGTCCGTACATTTAAATCACAACTGTCATTCTTTGTCAGTTGTATGAAATGGCTATATGACAAATGATTTATTTTCTGTAATTAGGTTTGCACAAACAGTTTTCATATTTTAAAAACTAGATGATATTTTAAAAACTAGATGAGGTCGGCGTTTCCTATTTGACTACTCTGAGAAGAAAGGCCGAAACAAACTCAGAGGTCACAGTCTAATATCTTGGTCAGATCATGTAAGTAGATCGATGACTGAGATGGTCTTTTGAGGAAAGAACTACACAGATTGAGTGGACGAGTGTACATATCCAGTCAGTGCACGCATTTGTCAGAAATCGTGCAGCTCAACTCAAAACTAAAGGAGCTCAACGATTATTATAGAAGTCGGCAAATTGACGTCGTCGGTTGTTAATTTGTTAATTTCCTTTCAAATTTTAATCGATAATTACCTAATCCTATTGAACTCTTCAGTACGTACGGAGAGAGCTAAAATTAGCATTCACGTGTCAATTACCAAAACATTTGACTTACAAGATTTTAAATAATTTCTTCAAAGAAATCAATCGTCTATAAAAAACAGAACGGATTTCCTAATACTCTATACGAATCAATCATTTATTGCTAATAAATGATTGATTCACGTAAACGGTTCAATTAGACGAGAAACCCTTCACAAACATATATCTTCGCAATTGGTTCTGAAACTCTCTGAGTAGCTTAACAAATTACTAACATAATTATTTACTAAGCAAAATACATATAAATCAAGGAAATCTATTAGGCGCTTATGCGCTGAATAAGCGGGTATTGGTAGGTACACTGACTACAAATACCCGCTTATTCAGCACATAAGATCCCCATACCTTTCCTTGATTTATATGTAGGTAGATATTTTATAACCCGACTGTGACGAAGCAAAAAGGGAGCCGTGGTCGTATGCCTCCTAACCCTAACAAAACAAAACATTGGCAAAGTTGCATATATGAACCATGGCTATATCCTCTGAACATCATAATTATGTATTAAATACATTAAAATATAGTACGTGTAAGTTGTTTATTTAATAGACGATACATATTAGAACGGTGGTGGCCCAGTAGTAACGGCCGTGACTTACGAGATATATAGGTCCTAGGTTCGACCCAGGCAGGCGTTTTACTTTATGTAAATTATTTCATCACCACTGCTCTCAAAACGGTAAAGGAAACTGGCATATCCGGGAACATTATGTATGTATGGCTGATTATTTATGTATGTTATGTAAATTATTAGAGATAAATTTTATTCAGATGAGAATATTTTTTGTTTCATACTTTTTAGGGAGTCATTATATTTTTCAGTAGTCGGGTTTTAGTTTTAGAACTTACTTTTATATATATTTACAGTTCGCAACAAAAATCGTTGATCATTTCGGATTCATGACCCAGCGATGGTTCATAAGAAAAATACACTCGAAGCGACAAACACTAAAATATATAATCGTGGAAACCATTGAGCGCTTACCCGCAAATGCTAGTCGGCGATCACTTGACGGGTTCATTCAACGTAAAATAGCTTATAATAGCGTTTAATTAAAGTAGTTAGTCGTATTTTTCAGTAGGTACAGCCTTACTCTTCAATGATTACAAGTAATTTAAACATAGGACAGCGGGGTTATTGCGTTATACACTAACAGTAGCAATGGCTTACATTTTGACAGTTCAACAACATTCATTGCGTTATTTACGTTGTTGAGCAGACAAACTTTTCGAACATATGAAGCAATGGTTTAGCAATATCCTTCAAAATTTTTCAGATTGTGATTTATAGTGTGTTACGCAATTAGGGTGCTGGTTTTACCAACTTATATTGCTAATGCTAACCATAGAGTTAGCAATATAATGATGTGATTATTAATCTACCTCTTTTCTTTACAGATCGAATTGCGAAGAAAACAGCATTGGAAAAACAGCCTTATTAACATGTGAGTACACAAAACTTCTGAATGTTTGTCGTAAATATTACATAGGTAAATAGCTAGTTAACTAAAAGGCAGGTAATTGAGCATACAACATCCTTATTATTGCGACTGCCTACGGCTGTGCCATCTCCCTTACATGTTGCTCTTAGAAAAACAAAAAGCTCCACAAAAGACAAATAAATTGTTATAAATACTCGCAGATAACAAGTCTGCGATCTGAAATCAATTATATTTTTTAATAAAACCCTTTATCCGTATAATACTTAGTCAAACATGAAACTGATGGCTCGTTTGTCGTACTTTTTTTATTCGAATTTTATCACGAACTGAACGCGATACCTATCCGAATAAATTTGCATAAAACGAATGGACATGCGAATAATCCCTCATCGATGTATCTTTATGCGATGTAACGGTTCTCTAGAAACAATTCAAAGGATGACATTACATAACATTACGCTTTGTTTCCCCGAGGGGCTAGGCAGAGGTGTAGATACCTATAGGACTTCAAACATAACTGTCGAAATGTGGGTAGTTCACCAAGTTATGTTTGAAGTACCATGTAATAGCCAAGCTTATTGCCATCGAGCGGGCACAAATCCAGATAACAGCTGCTATAGAGAAATTTCAGATAGAAAGACCCAATAGCACTTTGCCCAACCTGGGAATCGAATCCAAGACCTCATGCCGCGTGACGACTCCCGGCCACCGTAGGCACGGGCCTGCGGGCGGAGAGTAAAGCTAGGTTCACATTATTGTGTCGGGGTGTGTTGTGTCGCCTTCTGACGCAGTTTTAACCAATCAAAACTCGTTGTGATTTGACGTAGCTCTGAACAGATAGGTTTGATTGGTGTATTCCGCGTCACGACACAACACAACACAGTAATGTGCCGGTGGCTTAATGGGTAGCTCACCGTCCGATCAGGACCAGGCCCGTGCCGGACGGCGCGTATGTGTTCCACGCGCGCCTCAAAGAGATGTCAGCATGAATGACGGAGCCCGATAGGGCCGAAGCCTGCCAGAGTAGCGGGATCGTCCAAAACGGTTAACGCTGCCCTGGAACATCTTTATGTTCCAGGGCAGCGGTAACCGTTTCGGTAAAACCCACCCGTGTTCCGTCCTTAGCCCTTTGGCTAAGGACGGAACACGGGTGGGTTTTAGTCAGTAAGAGTCTGACATTCCCTTCCGCTCCACCCAGAGCGGGAGTGGTCTTTTCATGACTTCCCATCCCCAAAAAAAAAAAAAAAAGACGCGTGCTCAACAGTAGCGCCTGCGATCACTAGACCACCGAAGCAGTCAAAGTCGTCAAGCAAATTGGTGAATTTTGAATGTAAAACAACGCTATCTCGTCATTTGTCACATTGTCACACAGAAATATTAATGTAACCCGCAACTAGGATTAAAACGAACCGAGGCGAGGCGGTATTTCACTCGCGAGGCCGAAGTGTTACTCGTAAACTTTTCAATGTCAAGTAGCAATTACTCAAGCGACGTTAAGGATTATGTTTTCTAAACATGCGTTTCATTGAATGTATGTTTGTAATGGTTGAAAAACTTGACGTACAGCGCGGTAATTAGGTATGTAACACACTATCTGCAGTAGCAATAAGTTACATTTTGACAGTTCAACAACATTCATTACGTTGTTTTATGATAATGAGCAGCCAAATTTTTCGAACATATGGAGCAATGGAAGCAATATACTTCAAAATGTAACCCATTGCTAATGATAGTGTGTTACGCAATTAGGGAGCAGACATGAAAAAAAAACGGCACCCTAATTGCGTAACACACGATCAATCGGAATCTGAATCATTTTGAAGCAAATTGAAAAATTTGTCTGCTCAACACGTAAATAACGTAATGAATGTTGTTGAACTGTCAAAATGAAACCGATTCCGATTGATCGTGTGTTACGCAATTAGGGTGCGGGTTGCACTCCGGGAGTGCCGGCAAAAGTGAAAACTTGAATATTAACGTTGTGCATTTTTGATATTTTGGAATGCGGTCTACTCTCCCTCCGTCTTACGAATTTTCGATCAGGTCACGTGTCCTGACGCGAGCTCCGTCTTACGAATTTTCGGTCAGGTCACGTGCCCCGACACGAGTTTAACAATTTTTACCCATCACAAAAAACTCCCTCCGTCTTACGAATTTTCGATCAGGTCACGTGTCCTGACGCGAGCTTCGTCTTACGAATTTTCGATCAGGTCACGTGTCCTGACGCGAGTTTAACATTTTACCCATCACAAAAAAAGTGCACAACGCTGCTAAAGAAGTTTTCACTTCAAAAAAGGGTTGAACGTAACACTCATAAAGTGACAATTGGTTTCATATTGACAGTTCACCCACGTTCATTGAGTCGTTTACGTTGTTGAGTAGACATTTTTGGCAAACATATGAAGCAATGGATCCTTCAAAACTCTTGGATTGTAACTGAGTGTTTATGCAATTCGGGTTTAGGCGGAAACTTAGGGGTGTCTCTACTTATTATAAAAGATTTTTTGTTTTCATTAATTGTCTGAAAGCTCACTGTGATCAGGGTTTTTAACTTAGCTGTTGTTTGGTTGATTTAAATTACCTACAACAACCAAAAGATAGATTTGTATAATTCTGGCATTCTGACCTACTAAACTTGAAAAGTTTAACAAAAAGCTCTCAAACATCCCATAACGTCACTAAACAATTACCGTCCAATCCTGCACTCTCATCTCTCGTCCAAACGTGCACAAACACTACCTACTTATTAGGTAGGTATCGTCCAATGATTACCTCAACTACGTATACATACGCATAGCTGGCGGATACCTATCTAATCACAAGACAAATGACAATGGAGCCCACTTAAGCTGATCCGTCCACGCGAGATTATCCCCACCGTTGTTGTTGCTATGTACACACTCGTACTGGATAATCCTTATCATTATGTGGATGAAGACCTTAATTCTGGGAATGTATCTAATGGTAGATTAAAGTCTAATTGTTTTGTTTTTCTGAAATTTTTTGTACGGTAGGTAGCTACTTAATACTTAATTAAGTAATTGTAATAAGGACGTGTAGGGTATTTTAGTAGTATAGAATCCTATTGATTCGTATTTATGTTAAATATATCACTTTACTGGCTCACTACCACACCAACAGCTATCGTATTTTGCCTGCTTCACTTTGTCTGTTTCCCGCAATTCCTCGTGACTGACAGATGACATTAGTGACAGCAGCTACCCCGCTTGTGTGAATGAGACAGTGTACATTTTTCTATATTATAGATACACCACCACAAATAGGTAGCTACTATAAGAAAACAAACGACGACATGATTTCCTTACGTTTATTCCAAGCGTACGTCTTTTCATCACTTCAGCTAAATTGACACTTTTTCTTGCCAAAGAAGAAAGAAAAAAAAATACTCATCAACCAGAGTTTTTTTATTTCCAGCCTGCACTACATAAGGTCGACTTTAGCAGACCTTTACAGTACTTAGGTACTTACTTGTAAAATACCCGTGTCAGTCTCTACCTCTAGAGTTAGAACGTTCTAGGACATAAACCTACCAATATGTAGGAGGACAGCGTATAATAGGCAAGTAAATATTAACTGTAATATTTAAGTATAGGCAAAAACGGTAAAATTTATATGAAAATTTCATAGAACATTTAAAAATATTTTTCATCGAAATCAGTTACGTATTCACTCCGAACAATCTGTATATCATATTATACCCATAAAAGCGTCAACCTTTATTTCAATACATCCCACATTTCCAATACGAAAACATCGAAAAACAAACTCGAAATATCCAGGGGTATAAACCCGAAATCATCATTAAAATTAAACGCCGGGACGGGTCGAGAGGACGATGCGGCTCGTCGGCTCTCGGCCCTCGGCCTTCGGCTTTCGGCGTCACAACGGTGTCATGTGAGAATATCGTTTTAAATAAATTGTTGGCCACCGCGGTGACCGTTGTCATGAGATTATGTGCCCCTGTGACGTGTGATCCATTACTTTTCATATTTCATACAACGTACCGTGATCTATCACGATTAGTTGCGCTATTCGAGACCGCTGTACCTACTTGGATAATAGGATGGCACCCTACATCTATAGGGTTACCAATTATTAATTTTATTTTTAAATACAAGGAGTTCAGGCATTCGCATTTTTTTTTTCAATTATCACTTAACTTCTTTTATTACATATGAAAACTCGAAAAGTTCGGACAAATGCGAAAACCAGACAAAGTCTGGACAGGGGTCCATAAAGCCGGATATGTCCGGACGGACGGTAACCCACCTACACCTCCTTATTACTGGTTTAATTTAATAAGCGACACGTACCACGTACGGACGCCAGCAGGTCAACCTACCCGAAACTGTCAGATTTTCCCAATCAACATTGAACCTAATGCTTTAGCAATAAAGTCGAAAATCTTTTATAGAAATCTGACAGATTGTAGTAGCTTGATCTGCTGGCGTCTGTACCTACTAGCGTGGAAACAAGGCAGAAGTACCTAAATAAATAAATAAATAAAGATACACAAGAGTCATAATTTTATCTAACAACGCCTGTTTTTATCAATGAGCTAATCATAAATATTGTTAATTGACTGCTATAAATAGTGCTCTTGACCATTATTTTAAACGAAACAATGATAAAACTTTATCAATATTTTATTGAGACACAATATGGTAATATTTTTTAATACGGACCAAATTGTGTTCTGTGCCATTTTATTCTGTCCCGACCTCTAGTTATAGCATTATAAATGTACCCCAACATACTTACTTTATTACTTGTTTTAACATTACAAGTAACAAGACTCTAGCGCGTGGCCAAAATTGGAACTAACGCCGCCATCTTATTTTTTCAATCCATTTCACGAAACAATTGCGACGAAAATAAAAACCAACAGTCCCCTGTCAAAGACATAATTTTTCTACTTTTCTATATTAGTCATTATTATTATCCACAGCCCTCCTTATGTCTTAAACACAAACAAATGCCACCTCACAATTCAGTTTTACTGACAAACGTGAAAAATCAAAAAAGACGAAGAAAGTAGGAACGTAAGAAAGTCATAAACATTTTTTTTTCATCATTTCAATCTTAGTTACTGCACAAACATTGGGTTGAATCCTGCCAAGCGGAGTGTAGCGAAGTTGAGCGAAGATACACGGAGAGAAACGAAGCATTCGTTAGGTGCTGCACTACGTTTATCATCCTACAGTGTACAAACAAGGGATAAAGCAGTCCATTAGTGTTGGGAATCTTCGTGAGAAGAACGCTCTTTCTTTATATTTTTTTACGTTACCTACCCAATCTGTATTCTGTGGGAAATAATGAGCATAACCCACCCATTTGTTCGTCGCATTTCCAACATCAGTGGAAACTGATGTCGGAAATTATTTTACCACTTCTATACTTTCCTTTGATGTTCTTATCGATAAAAGTAATTTAAATTAAAAACATATTCGGTAACAAAAGAACGCAAAATTATAGTACATACATACATAGCATCTTAAATAAAAATGAAATATGTAGGAGAAAGAACATTCGAGATCTATATAACAAACCTATTGCAAACATCCGGTAACTTAGAACAATGTATTTTATTATCAAATGTAGCTAGTTATCTTAGTGTATAGTTATATTCACCTTTACCTAGGTCAAACGGTACTAACAATAGCATAATAGCATTACATCTAACATTTTATGTAATAGTAACACTGTTTTCTTTTATTGCAATGATACAAACTGGAACATTTAATTTGTGCATTCTTTTTCCCAAATTGCATTTTTGTTCACTTCGAAATGAGAAACAAGTTCGTTCAGAATTCAAATGAAAAATTACACACTGGCAACTATTTTCTATAACAAAAAAATCCTTTCCGAGTTTTGGAAGCAATCAATGAATCTTTGTAGGTAGCTAGTCGTGGTTCTAGGAAAAGAGTTAATTTACCTGGAATAAAACGTTAATTACCTACGTGTCTGAACCTTTTTACTAGACTTCTGGAGAACTGGCTTTATCCCCATTACTTATTTAAATCGTGGAAAAAATCTTTTTGTTGCTATACCAAAAACTGATTTCGTTCTTTGTATAATAATTTGACTTCCAATTCGGCTTCGTAAAAAAATTGGTCGGAAGGTATAATATTTCCATTTTTTTTCTCACAAAAAACCAATAAACTCTACAACAGCCAAGTAAAAAAATGGTGTGTTACCTACTTCAGGTAAGTACCTACTTAGGTACTTTTACAAAGTAAAGACTTTTTATGACCCTAGACGATTTTCAATTAAAAGCTTTTCAATTTTACTCTTTTATGTCTCACAGAAACTTGCGAGCGTTTCCCAGTTCTATAATCGAAGATTGTTTGTTCACTTATATTCCTCTTAAAGTTTTTCATCCAGCGTTTCAAGAGTTAGTCAGGGTTTTACTTAGAGCTTTTGTCAATCTTCCGACACTAAGGAAAATGTCAAATGTTTTAAAATATTTATAGGTACCCAGAAAGATCTATCCACCATTATTTTTATATAAAACTGCCAGTATTATTATAATTATTGGGCCCCTAATACCGTTTGTGTCCAGAAATTCACTTGATTCCAAAAAGTCACAGGGCTATTATTTTCCAAATTTCCACTAACTACCTTTAAACCAAAATTAAAAATCTTAAACAAAAATCATAACATTAGAAAATCCTTTATAGTAACTGTCCCCCAACTAGACTAGAGTTAGATCTATTTATGTGCAGATTACCTCAGGAAATGTCCCGTCGACCGAGAATAAACGGGGAACGAATTTGCATGGGACAAAGCATTCAGCTTCAATATTGGCGTGCGGGACCAACTGGTTTTTTTGTTCAACTCTTCATAGAAAAACCCCCTTTAGAATTTTATTCAGTGTTTTTAAAATCTGGCAGGTATTAAAGATTAGAATAAAATTATTTAGATAGGTACTTACTAGTTTCTGAGGGTTATTTGGTGAAGTTATTATTTTATTATTAATGTTTATTTTTTCAGACTACACTGTGGTGTACAGTGTTAGAAACAAAATGGCTTAGTCTATGTTAGTACTTAATAAATAAAACGGATCGGGTCCTACTTGTAAGCGCCCACACTAGCGGGCTGTCTGCCCGGGCGGAGTATCTAGTGGGTAACTCTCTACTGGATTTCTAAACTCAGTAAACTCACTTAAATAGATCAGTAGGTGAACCAACTCACCTCTAATTACCCACTTTTTTTTTTTTTTTGAGGATGGGAAATCTTCAAATGACTCCTCCCGCTCTGAGTGGAGCAGAAGGGAGTGTCAGACTTTTACTGACTAAAACCCACCCGTGTTCCTTCCTTAGCCCTTTATGTTCCAGGGCAGCGGTAAACCCTTTCGGATGGTCCCGCTACCCTGGCAGGCTTCGGCCCTAGCCCTACGGAGAGCTACCCATTACTCTCCGCCCGCAGGCCCGCGCCTACGGTGGCCGGGAGTCGTCACGCGGCTCCCGACGCCCGGAGCGTCTCCCGCGGCGGCTGAGGCGTGAGGTGCGCAAAGTGCGTTCTCTCGCCCATCCCGCCACCTCCTTCGCTAGCATGACTGCTTCGCAGAAGGAGGTGACTGCCTCCCACTCCCTCTCGCCCCGGACCATGGCTTGAACCAGGGCCGGACGCGAGAGGTCGCCGCCGCTCTAATTACCCACTCATCTTTAGATGCGTACTCTGTCCTTTTATCATGAGAGTCATGATGAGACACATTTTGTAACCGCCTTTGTCTTTGTGATTTCACAGTTCGCGGTTGAGAAAGACTTGTTGAAGTATTTCAACAAGTCTTTCTCCACATAATGACCGAAGAAATGAAATATTTTTAAATCATGTACCTACGTTAGGCGGCCAGGCGTAGTGTACCTAGTGACATTTTAACGTCTGCCAGAGTCAATATTCTTAGTAACGATTTCAGAGTGAGATTGTCTATCAGTTTACAAGGCAGTAAATACGAGAAAATTTGGTGCCTATCACATTTACAAAGTGTCGGGTGCCCAGTGATGAACGCTTTGGGCTCTTATCTCGCATTACTATTCAATGCACCGCTAAGTAGGACAGAAGTACAAAATATTCAGACCGTGGATGATAACTACGACGATGAACACGTCCTTATAAACTAATAATAAAAACCTTGCGGGAAGTTTATTGTTTACCGATATGCTGGTTATAGGTGCACGTTCCCACAAACACACAACAGCTGTATGAGTTTTATCTGCCCACTTCCTCTTTCTTAGGTTATTAAGACTGTGAATGTTTAGCAACGAGTCTTTTTCATCAGTCCAGGAACCCTGGACGGTTGAAAAAGATTCCGGGAAAAAGACTACCAGGTAGTCGCACTTGCGACTACCCGGTAGTCGCAAGTGCAACCTTATACCGAAAGTTAAATTCTAAAGTCGATTGCCAGGTCGAGGTGGGGTGCTATTGGGTTTTCTCTTCGAAAACTTACATTAATTGGTAAGTAACAGCAGAATTTGGAATTGTGCCAAATAAATGGCAAAAGGCTTGTCCTAATTACGTGGGAAATGCACATTCGAGGCATTACCTAACTCTGCCTACTCCTTCAGAAAATAGAGACGTGATGATGTAAGAAACCTGCAGATTCGTACAGTGACATAATGAAATATATAGACATAGCAATGCTTGAACAATTATTTAAAACTCGGCGCCGCGCCTGTCAAGTCATAAAGCTTTATTTACAAACATCAACAACCTCTATATTTTTACCGATAGATAGATCGTCTATGCGGGCACTAATGCTAACTGCTTTACCGACAAAAACGTCTCCTGTCAAAATTCGCTCCTCGTTGCCACCAGGGGCGCTGTAGTCAGCTTTTCCCTCTATCCTCTATTGTTTATGACTTTATGACAATTACAAGCTTCACACCGACGCGTCACCGTCGGGTTTTATTTTAATTTTATAATTATATGTGACAAAGAAAATTGTGATAAGTGTGATTTTTATACACATCTTGGTGATAATATTAGTGTTAAGATTTGTTAAGTTATTGTTGCAACGTGGAAAACAAACGAGGTAAGAAAGTTGTTGAAACTCGACTGTCGGGAGGATTGTTTGGGATTACTGGGATCGATAACCTGGTCGGCTAGCCATGAGGCGCGACGCTGAGGTTATGTCGCGAGCCGCGAACAGGTATCTGAGTTCAAGTAACGGTCCCTCCGTCCGGAGCGGGCCGCCTCGCGTTACAGCCGCAGAATCCGGTCGTACCTAAGACCAGTTAGTTCATAATAGCGTCTAGATCCTCATTTGCCGTCCTCATTCCGTTACGCTTGCCATCGACCGTCACTGTAAATAAATATTCGGTAATCGGCTTCGCTTTTTAAAAATCGCCGAGTACCCATACACCCCGTACCTTTAGTTCGCTCGAGACCTATGGACGTTCCTTTTGAGATGTGCGCCTGTTTTCCAGCTTACCCTGCCTGCAGTGCGTGCCACGAGCCCCAGAGTCCCAGCCATTAGATTGAGTGGAGTGTCCCCTGTGCCCACACGTAGCCCTGTACGCAGCCAAAATTCCGCGAGACACTACGGACACCTCCTCCAGCATGGAACTGGAGAAACCCCCTACTCTCCACGAGGAAGACTCCAAAGTTACCCTCACAATCAGACTGATTATGCAGGGGAAGGTAAGAGAATGAACACTTGATTATTTTTCAAAATTGGCACTGTTTTCAAAATTTGTATTTTGAATTATTTTCAAATTGTGAAAGTGTACACTTTACCTTCTTCTAAATTCCACTTTAGTACATAAAGGAATGTGGTATTTTGGACTAATGTAGTGTAAACAAAGTAGTTATTAATATGTATGTTTCCCAACACCAATAAGTAGTGGTTGTAATTAGTTCCTTTACTAGAAATTTAATTTTAGCTTGCATTTAAACTAATTAAGTAAGTAAGTACATCATTTGGTATTTTAACAAAGCAGACTTACATGTGGTGATTTTTTGTATTTAGAACCCTAGACGGTAAAAGAGTATAGTATTATGAACTTAAATACCATAAAGTTGAGTTGATGTTATTTAAACTTTTTGGTATGCAATTCCTTCAAAGAAGACGAATCCCTTAAGGTTTCATTTGTAATACTAATACAAAAAAAAACACATTTTATACATGCATTGACATACTTTACATATTACTCATTGTTTTGATTTCAAAGTCAAATAAACAATGATCTAGATAATCCTTGGCTCAAACACTGTATTAGTAATGAATGTATTCAGTTGCATTGTTTATTAAACACTTGGATTATTAAACTAATAAATAGTAGTGGAATTATAAAAATGTCAACAGCTTACATTTTAACATGCAATCTTAACATTTTGTTGACACAGCAAATTTTTCTGTATGACAAAGTAAATGCAACCTTATTAAAAATGTAACATTGCCAAAATCATAATAATAGAATATGGTTGTAGACATTTTCTTACGATGATGTGAAAAAGTATTTTAGTTAGTACTTATGTACTTATAAACGCTTGAGTGAGATACCTGAGATACACGTTTATTCCTAGTTCAGGTAGAATCCAATTATTCTTACCTACCTCTAGTTTAATTCCCTATTTTGTAAATATTTATGTAAATCAATTGTTTCAATAAATAATTTCAATTTTACAGCTAAACAAGCATAGTTATTTTCTATAAGTTCTTCTTGGCAAAAACAAGAAAGATAGAATTATTTTTAATCCACGCTATGTTTGAATAAGGAATAACAAACAATATAGTAGTGAACAAAAAGAAACTTACAAGATAAAGACCAGTTTATTTACCAAAATAAACTATAAAAACAACAAAATAAGGTATCAAGTAGGTATGCTGATATGAGATATAATTATGGTAATGCATACAAAAATGTTGGTTGTGTGAAGTGTATAAACAATACACTTATCAATGCCAGTTTTCAGTTTGTCTCAAAATAATAGACCCCCTCTCCTATAATGCATAAGGTATCTAGAGATTACTTATAAATAAAATAATATCACCTATGTATCTCCCAAGCATGGTAATTATGGTAATTACCCATTAAGATTGTTTCATTTGACAGCTATAAAAAAATCAAGCTAATATCTTATCCAGCAATACAAGCACAAAAATTCAAGCTGTAATTCATGTATTTTACTTCAATTGAAATAGTTTAAAACCTTTAACCTTGTCTTATCATCACTGGACAAATAGTTCTGCTACATACTTAGGTATTATATATATTATATAATCAACTTTAAAATGTTGTTTTTACTAATTCCAAATGATAAAGCCTACTTACTACTTGTAATAATCAAATAAAAAAATTGCGAGACATTAAATGAGTAGTAAAATATTCAACAATACATTTAAATAATTGTTCTACTTATGTGAAAGAGTTGTACGTATTTGTTTGAACATATGGTAATCTAATATGACTTTGGTATTTCAATCTTGTTAGGGAACACACACTTGTAAGGCTGCCCAACGCAATATCCTGTTTGTTAACCATGTAGGCTTGCTTAACGACTAGGCTTTCATTTTATTATTTCTAACAAACCCTTATTACTGCCTCGACTCAACTTAAATACTTTACAAAAGTGAGACAACAGTATCAAATAAAATCTTGCATGTTTTTGACAGAACAGTTTATTAGCATGATATAATTCACATCACATCGTAACTGTTTTATTTAAGCTCCCATTACTCAACAGCGTCACTAATTTAGCGCACCTAGATGTCGCTAGATTGCACTGACATATGAGATGTATTGATGTTAACATCTACCTATACCTACTCTTACATGTAGGTACTTTTAATTGGCTATAATCCAATACAAAGTACATTTGGCAACCGGCCAGCTATTGGCACTCGCCCTGTTCATCAAACTTCGATTTGTACCTTTTTCTAATTGGAGTAATGTGTGTTATTTAATGTTGTCACTGTGTTTGCCTCTGCTCACTTCCTTAATCGCAGTCTGGAATCGTTATATTTTTGTTTCACTGACTAACGCCCGCATTGTGTTAACTGTTTGTTTTTATGTAAACATTCCAATAAATTAGTTACTTTAATGTTATGAGATACGTGTCACAATACGTTTTCATTTATCTTTGTAATTTAACATAAGATGTCCCAAATACCTTCATGATTTCCAGGTTCACGCGAGAGTAAACTCCGGACTTTTCATTTCACCGACTTCTCTTTTTCACGCTACAATTCGTCAATAAACGTAAAAGTGAAACGGCATGTAATCAATTATTTACGACCAGTTTAGTAAATAATTCATAGATTAATCTGCAGTGAAATTGGTCACTGTCAATCGTCGCAATAGAAGTTCGAGCTGGCGGCTTTCTTAGATTATGTTCGCTATTTGTGTCGTGTAAGCGGCGGCGTTGAGCAATAGCATTGTTCACATACTATAGAAGTCATGAGGCTCAGTTGCCAGCACCGATCTGATACAACAAGTCTCTAAAACCGTCCCATTGCAACCCCGATGCGTCTGACTGCAGCAAAGAATCTCTATGCAGTGACTATTATTGGCTACCAGACAGGAAATCTTTTGTACTATAAATCTCACCGCGACTACATTAATTACATGTGCGTGCGCCCGTTGCACAATACTTGCCAATGCAGCAATCCCTTAGGTTATTTTGGGCGACAATTTTAATTAAATCGAATGTAACACTTGTTCTAAGTATAACATAGTTTCTTTTTGTTTGCAGGAAGTTGGCAGTATTATTGGCAAAAAAGGAGAGATTGTTAAAAGGTTCAGAGAAGAGGTAAGTTGATGAGGCTTCTGATAAATCGTAATCAGTCGAAAACTAAATATTCCTGATGGGCAATTCTCGTATTTTTAAGAATATTAGCATTCTAATCTCAGTCAATCAAATCAATCTCAATCTGCCAAAAATACCTCTAATTTGCCTTAATTTTTGTCATATTTTTCGCTCGTCTTTCGTCGCTGAGATGAGATTGCGACTAGATTTTGAACGTTTTTAATTACGGGAATTGGCCTTCTAGCGCAATTTTGCCAAAAACCACAAGTTTAAAACATTCATTTCTTTTGTTATGAAAGTAATGCAACCTTGCAAAGAACTGTTCAGCTTATCAGCAAAACACGACGGTCGATTAATATTTATAATGTATTGTTTTCAGTCAGGAGCAAAAATCAACATATCCGATGGATCGTGCCCAGAACGTATTGTCACTGTTACTGGCAACACAAGTGCTATATTCAAAGCATTCACACTTATATGCAAAAAGTTTGAAGAGGTTTGTACTGCTTATCAAGTATTTTTTATTTTGTTTACATATTGATTGATATGAAAATATTTATAATATGAAGCGATTATTTTCGTATCTTGTATTGCCAAAAAGAGCGAATCATGCGCCAATGTTTAAACCACGTCACATGATTCCCAAGCTTCTATAGAAAAATTATTGAAATATTTTCACGACATGGGATGATAAGGGCCTTCTGAATCTTCAGTTGTACTTTGGTTCGCATTTTGTCGGTGTTTTACGCTTAGTCAACTCACCTAACTTTGCTACTTATGGCGTAAAGTTTTTGGCTTTACAACATAAAATCGTGGGGTCTTGACGCAAAATGTCACTTTCGCAAAACGTCATTTTCGCACACAAAAGAAAAAAGGAAAGAAAAATGCGTTTATTGGCATTACACAAAATCAATACACCTTAAAACTATAAAAACAGAAAACAAAGATTATAATCACCACACCACACCGTCATTTTCTCAAAACGTCATTTTATCACAATGTCAGTTTCGCAAAACGACATTTTATCACAATGTCACTTTCGCAAAACGTCATTTTATCACAATTTCACTTTCGCAAAACGTCATTTCATCACAATGTTACTTTCGCAAAATATCATTTTCGCAGAATGTCATTCAAGACGAAGGTCTCTCCTTAGAAAATGGCTTTTTTTTTTTTTTTTTAAAGCCATTTTTTTCTAAGGAGAGACCTTCGTCTTAGTCTTACTTTTTCAGTAACCGCAAGAGTCGTGTTTCTATACTTAATATTCTATATGCGAAAATAACTCTTGTCTGTCTGTATGTTACCTTTCACGCCTTAACATCTGAAAGGATTTGTATGTGGCACATGGACAGACCATGACCTAGGTTAGTACATCGGATACTTTTGATCGCGGGACCTCCGCGCAGGAAAAAGGTAGTTAGATTATATTTTATAATATTTTCTAGACTATCTTTCTACATCCACGTCTGTAACATTCCAGTGGTGCTCTCAGTTCAACGAGGGCGGCGGCGGCGGGTCGCGCGCGCCCATCACGTTGCGCCTCATCGTGCCCGCGTCGCAGTGCGGCTCGCTCATCGGCAAGGGCGGCTCCAAGATCAAGGAGATCCGCGACGTCACCGGTGCTAACATTCAGGTAATTCAATAAATTCATCATTTCAGCCGAAAGTGTCCACTGCAGCTGGTGGACATAGGCCTCACACAAGCGTTGCCACATTGACTGGCTTTGTGCTTCACGCATCCAGCGGATTGGCCGATCGCGTGCAATTGATAAAATAGATTATTTAAAGTATCAAACAACTGAAAATGGTACTTGGAGAAAAACAGATGCTGTATCATGACGGTTTTATGCCATCATGATTCCAATGTAAGAGAGAGACGAAGCTATACATAACCGATAGTATCATCCCTTTTTAGCACTGGAATCATGATGGCATTAATACTCCCCAGTAAGGTTTTGATTTCCCCACTTTAAACAATTGTCTCTAAAAACAATTCCAATTAACTCAAATTTACAAGGGCCCAAATGTCGATAGCGGCGTTGTGATCAGCAAGGCTTAGTTAAACAGTTTGCCCTAATCTACGTCATTAATGACAGCTGTGCAATGTAAAACCGTAACCTTCCATCGCCGGAAACTAAAATCGTCGGCATTTAAATTAGCTAAGGGTTAACGTTTCTAAATAAGAACATCAAGTTCATGACCATTAAAGCCTGTGGCTTTGCGCAGGCGCAGGTCCGCCCACTTCCTCAGGCCACAAGTTTAGTACAACCGCATTCTTTATAGAGTGGTCATAAACTGGCCTACGCCATTATAAAAATCTCAGAGGAAGCAAATAAGGCTTTTAAAAAAACTAACTTCTGTCCGCGACTTCGCATCACATCTTTGCTCGCCTCCTAAGGTTCCTAGCGTATGTAGCCTTTAACCTTCCTCGAGAATTGGGCTATTGAATGCAAAAATATTTTTTCTAATCCGGCGGGTAGTTTCAGAGATTAGAGCGTTCAAACAAACACTTGAGTTTTATTATTAGTATAGACGTCGTAAATAACATTGCTATCGTGCTTAACACAAACAATCCATGCCCTACATACTTTGGTATAATCACGCCAGAAATGGATATGACTCCAGAAATTAGATATTATAGCTTGTATAATTGCAATAGCGTGCCTAACATGGCAAAAGCTGAAACTGTAAAAGTCATTTCTTTACCATCTGTAACAGGCATTAGAAAAACTACGGAATGATTATAGTGTGAAAATTATAATGTTCTGGGAATAATTAATTCATCACAGCTTAAGCTGTTTTAGATAATAATATGCTTTCAGAAAGAAGTTTCGCGAATCATTTAAAGCGATCTATTACATTCCCACTTCTGGGATACAGACCTTCTCTCTATGAGAAGGAATGAGCCATAATCCACCACGCGGACCCAGTGCGTGTTAATGGGTGTCACATGTCTTCGAATTCTTGATTCTAGGACATGTCGCTTTTAGCAACTTCATTCAAGTGATTAACTTTATTAATTATGTTATTTCCAGGTGGCGAGTGAGATGCTACCAAACTCCACAGAGCGTGCCGTGACAATTAGCGGGACCTGTGATGCTATCACACAGTGCATTTATCACATTTGCTGTGTCATGCTAGAGGTACGTTTCTAATAATAGTCTAGTGATCTAGTCTATTAGATGGACTCCTAATGTCTTCCACAGTGAAAATTTTAGTGTACAGTCACGAACACCAATATGTCAACACGTGGCAACTTTCAATTGCGATATTTTCGCTTTTCTTTTCGATTTTTGTTGAAATACGGCACATTACATAAACCTATGGGTTCGAAAATGCTATGTTCGTTACAACATGAAATTTCATTAAAAAATAAAGGAGTAAATCGCTTTTGAATAGAGCCGAGTGTATACATACTTTTGCTCGTGACTGTATATCATCACTTTTTTCGGCAGACTTGGCAAACGTTAGTTTATAAGTGACAACAGTAATGTTGTTATTAGCATATATCACCCCAATCACCCAAAACATGGGGACAGAAAAATACATAAATAATAAGACATCGCCATCGTAATTAGTAATCTAACCATCTAATACCATCTCTATTGTTCCAGAGCCCACCAAAAGGCGCCACAATTCCCTACAGACCAAAGCCAAACGTGGCCGGCCCAGTCATATTAGCTGGTGGACAGGCATACACAATCCAAGGCAACTATGCTGTGCCTGCACAAGATGTAAGTTTTAGAATATACTAATTTGTTATCTTACTTAATACTTACTTAAACTTAATAAACTGCTAATCGAATAATTGGCTTTTAATTTTTTGTGAAAGGAATTTATTGGCGTAATTTTTACAGGAAAATTTTAATTTTAAGTTTATAATAAAAATCTTTTATGTCATTTTATTTACAAGCTTTATGGTATTTTTTAGAATTAATGAACACTAAAATTGAATTCTAACTTTTTAATAAAACTGCATTGCCAACTGGCAACATTACTTATATTTATTTTGACTGGCTATACCATTTGTTCGTGTAATATGTGTGCATCACTCATTGTTAACAATCTGAATGAAATAAAAATGGATAGAATTTAGGTCAGATAGGTGATCGATTATGAGATGTAATAATAATTGGAAACTTTAGCAAAAATGTGCAACATAGGACAGTAGAACCTTTTCTTATAAACACTGAATTTGCAATCACTGAATTGGCAACCTTAAGCGGCCGTTCACACAGTGCTCTTTGTCTTGTACGATATTTCACGATTGGGATCACACCTCAACATCACACTGTTCATACGGTTAAAAACAATTGCAGGATCCCAAAATTATATAGTATAATATCGCACCGACCAATGTCCTAACGTTCAAAATCCTGCGTACAAAAAACGTAGGCAGTTTTATTTTGTGTGCCAGCGTTTTGTTTATTTGAATAGATTCTATTGTTCTATTGGTACACCGGTACACGTATATTTACTGACGCAGCGTTAACCACTGGTAGACGGCAAAAATTACCTTTCAACGCGTCAGTATATCCGCGCGAGGATATTGCAGCGATCAACTTATCCAACGTCTTATCTATATTATTACAAAATGTGCTAAACTTCTTGGCCGTTCTGAAAGTAGACACGAGACTACACAGATACAAAGATAATCTACAAGAGAACATACATACTTGTATTGAAAGTTGCGCAAATATTTGCATCTACAAAGTGTTGTTGAACATGAAACCGCGCAAAAAATCGAGCAAGAACTGTATCGTCACTTGTTAGATGGTCTGTGTCCGCCGACCGAAATTGATCTCTATTCACATGCATAGTGGGACCGAGATTGGATTGTCCTTCGGAGAGCATACGGATAAAAGCGATAGCAAAAATGCGATGTTTGATTTTTGCAAGGCAATATACAGCATTTTATAATGTACACCTACATTCAATGACGCGTCATCAGCAAGGACACTGCTACAAGAATCTTTTGGCGCTCGAATGGTATTGACAAGGGGGCGCTGTGGGTAAACATATTTTGTGCAATTGCTTTGTAAAATGTATTGAGAAAACAAGATGGCGGCGTTAGTTCTGAAGGCCAATTCTCGTAATTTAAAACGTTTAAAATCTAGTCGCAGTCTTATCTCGGTGACAAATAAATGTCAAAAACTTGTCAAAATGTAGGGAAATTAGAAGTAATTTCAACAGATTGAGACTGAGACCAGACTGCGAACGTTCTTAAAATTACGAGAATTGCCCCTCTGATTTTGACCACGCGCCAAAAGACCTTGTAGCGCTATAAAGGCCTTGTATTCAGAGCGGCCAAAAAGTTCAGTGCACAGCCGAGCTCCGCGGGCGCTCGGCCGCGGAGCTCGCAGTTCGCGCCTGTGCAGTGGGGCGGCGCGGGCGCGGCGTGCCCGCTGTTCCCGCTGCTGGAGGTGAAGGCGCCGCTGGCGGCCGCGCTGCCGCCGCACCACCTGCTGCCGCCGCTGCACGAGCACCACCTCGTGAGTCCGCGCCGCACACCTCATAGGGACTCCCGGCTGGGCGGCGGTGTGCCAGGAGCCGTAAATAAATGAACTGCTAGTCTTACCACGAAAAGAAAGACAGAGAAATATTTTATTTGGGACACGCACAGGAAATACAAGCAATAAACAAGGAACATTTAAAACGAATAAAATAATGAATTATAAAAATAAAAACACCTGTACGGGGACCAAAGGGCTCCTTAGACGAACTGCAGCGACACATCTGCCAATGTAAATTACTGCACCTTTTGTAAGCGTAAACATCTGTCTCGGAACGTCGATACACAACGCCTTAATCGCATTTAACATAAGAACTAAGGACGCAATATTTTTGACACGTGTGATAGCAACCGAATACGTCGAAGCGTACATTTCGACGCTGGCTTACGCGACGTAATCTTCGGCAGGTGTGTCGCTATGCCAAGGCTTGTCCCTGCGAAGACAAATCCCGCATAAACAATATACGATTTGGCCTTCCATATACGCAGGCCAAACTGATACAAAAGACGTTCTAGCAATTCATTTCTTTACTACTCTCCATGTACGAAATAAGTCTGCATGTAGGATAAGCAACAGAAATCCGAGACTGCCTGCCTAGCTGGGACCGAAAGCCTTCCGTACGATCTTCACGACCGTCGTAATGAATGCTGAACCGATTCGACATAGAAATCTTTGAATCAAACACTATTATGCTAAACCCGCCCCGTAGAATTGATAATACCAGAATGTTCGACTTTGCCTGTTAGTACATACGAACATCTTCTAGTTAATACCTATGACGAGAACTCCATGAATTGTTCAGTATTTAAAACTCTTCTCTATGAGGTTGTGTGGACTGAGTGACGTAATGTGATTGGTGCTGCCCCAGAATCCCCTCAAATTGGATGTGTGGTGTCGAATCCCCGTAGCGGCCATGAATTAACCCTGTACTATAATAGTTTTAGAACCCCGGTGATGTGGAGTATAGGAATGATATCCATATTATTTTGCGCTACTCTCTTGCACCTTACGCTTGAAACTCATCGATATATTCTTTCTTGTTTGCACGTATACCCTACATCTGTATCATTCATAATCCAATGTTTTCCATATATCAATCCGTAGTATAGCATTTTATCTTAGCACATTTGAATCGAATGTAATTAATATAGTCGTGTAGTAATAAACACATTCACATTCAAAGCTTTATCTGTTTGTTTTCTGGCATTGCCGAGATACGAGCGTATGTACTTCAAACTGCTCGCGCACCTTTCAGCGATGTTCAAGTTCTTACAAACGTTCCCGTACTTGCACCTCTCCTTATTTGCCTTTGCCTTGCCTATTCCATCGTTTTTCTTTTATTTTCCACACGAAAAATAATAATGGTGATTAACCATGGTCGCGCATGGCTTAACGTGATACAAAATTATATTTAAGAGTACAGTAAACTTTGCCTTTTTGTTATTTAAAAGGTGCATTTTTATGGGCAGCACCATTCAAGAACTCACGACGTGGATTTAATTTTTTCTGAGATTGCTATGAAAATTCGCAAATCCTTTACCTTTCGTCCAATCTGAATCCATAGACTTCTCTGGTCTTGTATGTTTAATTCAGGTGTTTCCAGAGATATTTATTTTTTATAATCTGAATTAATCATACGTCATCATGTCTGAATTGAAGTGTACATTGCGAATTTTCCTAGGCTTTAATATTTACTTTGTAAAATCTAGTTTCTACCCAGGTAACCCTATCCAGCGATCCCATCCCGGCTATGTCAGAGAAGATGAAAACAAGCAGCTGGAGCTCATAAATATATGTATATAAATTAATCTTAGCATACTGTTATGAATTTTGTTTAGAAAAACTATTTCAACGAACGAAGTATCACACTGTGTAGTATGATTTCTTCCTCCCTTGTATGAAACTTGTATTGTCTTGTAAAATATACTGTTTTCGTAGTATGTATACATAAAGATAATACTTTTCCAAATTGTATGCTGATTAACATATATTTTAGTAAGTATTCTTACTAAAATATGTGTATGGAACGCAATAAGAAATTGTAGATAAGGTTTGGATTGGGAAACTTAAGTAATAATGTTAAAATCCAAGCAAAGTGAACTATGCTGATCGTGTATCTTTATCTAAATAATAAGAATAATACACCTGACAACTAAAACTGTATACAATCGTATACAGTTTTTATCGTATTTGATGCCCGAGCGCGAAATTGTATTAAAAAAACAAGATGGCGACGTTAGTTACGATTTTGGCCACGCGCCAAAAGGGCTATAAGATGTTCTATTGTTATGAATTAAAATACAGATCAAGTTTTTAATAAACCTGTTTTAATAAATCAAACTGAGATACACAATCACTTACCATCTTGTTTGGTAATAAAACTTGCAATCTTAAAACTTTACTAAATATCGATATTCTTTTCTAGATGGGAGGCTTGGCTAAGTCACCACTGGCCGGCTTAGCCGCACTCGGTCTTGGCGGCTTAGGTCCAGCTAATGCTGCTGGACTTAACCCTGCAGGTAAACAGAGCCTAAGTATGTATTACTATTTTTAAATCCATACTAACAACTTTTTGTTTAAACGCTTTTGTAAATATATTTTTTTTAAAGATTTTCGTAGTATCATAGAAAAATAAATAATACTTGAAAGTTGTAAAAAAATAAAAGGCCCGTTTTGACATTTGAGAATGCGTTCTTGACACCTGTCAGTTTCGTACAAACAAATACGTGTTTTGCGAATTTGATCTTTATTAACTACTAGAACTGTCAATGTCAAAACGGGCCTTTTATTTTTTGACAACTTTATACAGGAAACTTGCTAATTACCGCGTTCCAAATTGAGCTCTCATAACAAAAAATCACGCCTTTTATACTATAGGCAGAAACTAGGGAACGCCGGCTGAAAATAAAAACGGCTAAGAACGTAATAAAAATAAATAACGTTAAAAAGTAGCTGAAAGCACTGTTTTAAATCCGTTCCTCTCTTTTACTCCCTTCTATAGAATGTTTCAGTTCTGTGGAATATAATACAAACAGTTTCCCTACTATACGAAGTATTATTTCTTTTTCTATAGTATTGTAAAGCGAATTTTCCCCGAAATCGTGTCTTGGAGCCCTATAATCTGTATTTACCCTAGTGTTGTTGGAAATGTTGAACCCTATCCTAGATTGATTAATGACGACTCGTGGATGACGCGCTTTACAATTAATTCTGTAGTTAGTTCTCGTAGTGTTAGATAACACAAATAATAGTAGCAGTAACATAGAACATAAAAGGCACAGTTCAGATGGCCGTAAGCGTAAAGTCAGAGCCCTATTTTTTTATTTATAACTGACAATTTTTTCAAAACTTTTCACACGTATAAAATCAATGGCCGTCTGACCTCTGAAATTCTTAATTCATATATTACAAACATTACCCCAGCTATTTCCCACACGTCCTGTAGCTTATCATTACTTTTTTAGATTAAAGCGGTTATTAATAATGAACGTATGTATTCTTTTCAGCGTTAGCAGCTCTAGCGGGCTCACAACTGCGCACTTCCAACCAGTCTCGCAACCAGCCCGCTACTAACCAACAGTCGCACGAAATGACCGTGCCCAACGAACTGATTGGGTGCATCATTGGCAAGGTGAATAGATACCATCTAGTTAATATAAAATTCTTAAATTCACTGACAGACAACGGACAGCCTAAACCGTTGGGTCTAGAAACCTGAAGTTTTCCACAACATGAGTTTTGAAAATTCATATCCTAAAGGGGTCAAATAAGGGATGGTTTGTATGGAAGTTTTGCCGATCTGCCAGCTTGTTATTAATATGTCTAGTGACAGGATCGCCAGACATAACTTCTGTTTACTTCATCCAGGTGCTTTCCACTGTTCCAAGTTTTGGCGTTATAGGATAACGTGAGCTGGACATTTTGAACCTTATGATTGTTTAAAAAGAGTCTCGATCCCGAATTGTGAAAGGATTCCTCATTTTGAACCTTATAACAGTGGGAAAAGAGTTACGTTTCTATTATCATATAAAACGACAATGCCTTTGCCATTACAAAATTTATCATGATGTTCAGGTATGCTTTACCTCATACGAACTAATAGACGTGTCTTTCACCATTATTACTACCTACACAAATTATGATTGTAATGTAGTCTAACCACCAATCTTTACTAAACTAAAATAATATGAACAGGGCGGCACCAAAATTGCTGAAATCCGACAAATTTCCGGCGCTATGATCCGAATATCGAACTGCGAGGAGCGCGAAGGTGGCAGCACTGACCGGACCATCACTATCTCTGGCAACCCTGACTCCGTGGCTCTGGCCCAGTACCTCATCAACATGAGGTAAGTCGATACTAATCAATAAGAAACCGTTAAATCTTCCCCCCCTCCATCCGACTCCGCCGGAGTATTATTTTGCCCGTTCATGTCCAGTGAACTCTTGCCTAGTCCACCCTTAAGGTCGATTTATTTTATGATCCCTCAATATTCCTCTGATTTATCATACCTTATGGGCCGTTTCGAAATCGTTTTCGTTTAATAGAAAAAAAAGTTCAACAAAAAAGGCGTCTGACCCGAGTAATGAATAGGATTGTTATTTTTTATTTATTTTAATGCTATCGTATCATTATTCATGATATTCGATGCAAATCTTTGTTATTTATTGGCCGATTAAAGAATTTACAGTTACCTTTGGTGGAATTCGATTTTATTTTAACTTACAAACGCTCGGAAAGCCACTTACTTTTAATTTATGAATCAGAAAGGTGTGGTAATATTTAAGGGCACACCCTTACAGTACAGACCATCAAACTGAACAACTTTCTCTATGGGACCAACGACTTAATCGTGGAAAAATAATCAGCCATCCCATACATTTGGGTCGAGTAGGTATTGAAGTTTTGTATGGGACAGTTGATAATTTTTTCGCGATTATGGTCCCATGGAGAAAGTAGTTCAGTTTGATGATCTGTACCACATCCTTTAATATGACTACACCTTTCTGATTCATGCTGTATACTACTGTTAGTTTTTTGTTTGAAAAAATAACTTCTTTTTGGTTCGTAACTCTTTCGACGATATTCGGAAAGTAACTGATATGAAAACCTCTTGGAAAAAATCCTAATCCTGTACCTTGTTTCATATCCTGCATTTAATTAAGCCGCTAATTGACTTTCTACTTATATTCTTAACTTTTAGTGACGACAAGGCACAACCGTCTTCAAAAAGGAGAAAGTACTGAATTCGTCTGTAAATATATTTTATACTTTAAAACTCTCACTATGCTTATTATAAAGTGTCTAAGGGGAGCTACACACCTGTTCGGGTCGGCATGATTCGGCACAGCCGGGCGGCAAAATATATATTCGATTAGCTTAATCACGAGCGTGAAATTCCAGCCCTCGACCCACTGCGTCGCATCGCATCACCCGCTCGCGCTATTACTTTAGCTTAGCGCTCTTACGACTTCTTTTCTTTTTGCTCGGCTCCTTAGCGTCGTAGCGTGATGTAAAATAACCTATAATGTTCTCAAGAATTGGGCTATCAAATGCAAAAGGTAACTCCAGATATTAGCGCGTTCAAACAAAAAACAAACTCTTCAGTTTTATTATATTAAGTGTAGATTTTGCCGCCCAGCTGTGCCGAATGATGCCGACTCAAACAAACGTGTAGCTCGCCTAATATTTAGGTTGAGTTTTGTATACATTGTAATTTAAAATATTACAAATTATGAACTTTTCTTACGAATATTTATACCGAAATCGGTTGCAGTTGTTTTATTCGAAAATCAATACTTTGTTTTGTACCTTAGAACTTTACCGAGCGTTTGTTAGTGATACTTATTGTAACAACATAAACTTAATTTAAGCCAAAAAAAAAACTTGTCGCCGAACGTGATCAAGGTTCTGAAGGAGATCATAAATGATGTCATTATGGTTTATAATCACAATAATAATGTTACTACAACGAATAAACAAAGCATAACTAATTTCATTACTAAAACGTCTTAGACTATTCTAAGACATTCGATAGCCTTTCAAACACAGCCATATTTAATTCCATATGTAGCGAAAAAAGACATAATTATCATCACCTGTCTAGCCTTTTCCAACCGTATTAGGGTCCGCTCGCAGTCTAACCGGATGCAGCTTACCAGTATTTTACACGGAGTGACTGCTTATCTGACCTCCACAACCCAGTTACTGGGTATACCCCTTGGTAGAATTTCGGGCTTCTGACTACCGGTGCCGGGACCAACGGCTTAACGTGCTTTCCGAGGCAGAGAGATCTCTGTATGTAATAGACTGTTACCCGTTCACGGATCGAGCTAGGCAAGCGTAGCTCAATGTTTGATCGACCTTGTGGCTATTATTACTTAGCCACGAGACCCTCCGACTGAGCCAAGCAAGTATCGGGGTTAAACTTGCGATTACCGTATTTTTTTTTCTCCCTTTGAAATGCTTTATGCATCCCCGTCTCGCGGGGGACGAGACGGGGTATGTGGGACTCCCTGTCGGAATGACAGTATACCCACTAAAACTCAGCGGTGTTCCCATATCGCCGTAATGGGAGGGCCATGGGAAATCGGCATAGCCTTTACTTTCACAGCCCTCCCGGCGCACGCCCGCCTAGCTGGAATGGCGGGCCCCGCATGCCCCCCAGGTTGGGGGGCATGCGGCATGCCCGTGCCGCAACAATGTTGCACCAGTTGCAACATAGCAGGGGTGCGGAAATTACATGTATGCATATACCTCGGCCAAATAGTCTCTTTCCAGACAAGGCAAGCTAATGATGTTACTAGGTGCAACATAAATGCTTGGAATGCTGAAGGGAATGCTCATAGACATGTGCGTTCTGCCACCCTCACCTAATAAGCGCAGGCTTGGTAACTTGGTCGCTGTTTACCAGCTGGCAATGGAACGCAGTATTTTGAGAGTGAAACTTAATTTTCGTAATAAGAACTCGATACTGCGCTTCAAAAGTAAAAGTCAACCACACAGCCTAGGAGATGCCGGAATGAATTTAACTCCTAACCTTAAGGAATGACCTCAGATGGCAGTGTACAGGGACAAATGGAAGTAGGGAATAGAAGCCTGCCCTGCAGTAGTACGCTATAAGCTAAAATAATAATAATAATAAAACGTTAGCTTTAAAACTCGGGCCAGCGCCGTCACATTCGCGCCGCGTGCACTCGAAAAGGCCCAGAGGCCGCCTGACCCTGTACAACATTCCTGTCCCGCTCCGGCAGTGTGGAGCTCCAAAAGGCGAATCTGGAGGGTAGCTCGACCAGCGGCACCGCGAGCTCGTCCGCGGCTAGCCCGCTCGCGTCCGCCATCCCGCTCGCGCAGCTGCTCAAGACCGGCGCACTGGCAAAATCGATCTCATTTTAATTGAAAATAAGGCGCCTGACCCGAGTAATAAATAGGATTGTTATTTAATTATTCTTTTTTTTAGTTTTTCTCTTATCCTAATATTAAATCAATATTTTCGACGCAAAGCTTAACCGACCGATGAAAAAATTGGCTGGTTATTTTTGGCAAAAAAAAGCGAGCTTGTAAATCAACGACAAGTCACAAATTCAACTCGAAAAACGTATCTACAGCAAGTCTTCTCGACGCCTAAACTGCAATTTTGGAAGACTAAGTTCTTCAACCAGTACGCCCGCCCATTATGACACTTGGTGCCAAAACGTTGACACTGGCAGTTGACTTGGTCCACAAATTCAAGGTCACTGAGTGCTTCAGAGTAAGCTATGCTAGGAGTTTCTTTCAAGGATAAGATCTAAAATAAAATTATCGGGAAAAGAAAAAAATTGTTGACATAGCTTGCAGGATTAGCAAGCTCTAGTGGCAGTGGGCCGGCCATGTTTGTAGAAGGACTGTAGGCTCATGTAACAGACAATTCCTTGAGTCCACTCAAGGTTCTAGTTTGGGTAAGCCTTTCGTGGCCGACCCACAGCTATATAGACCGAGGACCTTAAAAAAGTGGCTGGGATAGACTGAATGCTGAGACCCGGGTGTTGTTGCGTTACATGGGATATAGACCTATGTCCAACAGACCCGGGTGTTGTAGCGTTACATGGGATATAGAGCTATGTCCAACAGACCCGGGTGTTGTAGCGTTACATGGGATATAGAGCTATGTCCAACAGACCCGGGTGTTGTAGCGTTACATGGGATATAGACCTATGTCCAACAGACCCGGGTGTTGTAGCGTTACATGGGATATAGACCTATGTCCAACAGACCCGGGTGTTGTTGCGTTACATGGGATATAGACCTATGTCCTACAGACCCGGGTGTTGTAGCGTTACATGGGATATAGACCTATGTCCAACAGACCCGGGTGTTGTAGCGTTACATGGGATATTGACCTATTTCCAACAGACCCGGGTGTTGTTGCGTTACATGGAATATAGACCTATGTCCAACAGACCCGGGTGTTGTAGCGTTACATGGGATATAGACCTATGTCTAACAGACCCGGGTGTGGTTGCGTTACATGGGATATAGACCTATGTCTAACAGACCCGGGTATTGTTGCGTTACATGGGATATAGACCTATGTCCAACAGACCCGGGTGTTGTAGCGTTACATGGGATATAGACCTATGTCTAACAGACCCGGGTGTGGTTGCGTTACATGGGATATAGACCTATGTCTAACAGACCCGGGTATTGTTGCGTTACATGGGATATAGACCTATGTCTAACAGACCCGGGTGTGGTTGCGTTACATGGGATATAGACCTATGTCTAACAGACCCGGGTATTGTTGCGTTACATGGGATATAGACCTATGTCCAACAGTAAACTTGGACTTTATAATCGTATTCAGTTACTTGATAGTTGGAGGGACATCAGTTTCTGTCAAAAATAAGGTACTGAGGTGAAAAAATTATGAGCGATAGGAAATCAACATTACAATGCATAGTTTTATATTGAATCTAAATAACTTAAATGAAAAAAAGTCATTATCGTGATTTATAAAATAAGGTCACACAGACTTCACGTTTTTAAAAAATCTATGAACTGATGATAACTTAGGGCTTGACCATGTTTTTAAATAAAAGCGTTATCTTGTCGTATTATAAAGATGTAAGAAAGGTTAAATAATTATAAATGCTATATTCCAATAGAACAAACACATTTGGGTTTAATGCAAACTATTATTACCATTAATTATTTTTGCAAATAGTTTTATGTAGTTTTTTTATGTTTATGGTAACATTTTTTGCTTCAAACTGTCAAGTTACTGAATACGATTAAAAGTCCAAGAATAAACTGCGATAGGTCATGAATGACTGATTCGAATTGATTGATTCGATTTATTCTCAAACGTCCCATATTTCACTACTGGTTGTGACGAAATGGCACATTGTCAGCCGTCTTCATAAAGGATGACATCCTCGACTCGACTGTAAACAATTTAGTTTAGAGACTTATACAAATCTTTTTGTAAACTGTCATGTTTATTCTAAGTTTTGTTGAAATTGTACATTAAATTATGGGCTTAACTTTAAGTCGAATATTTAGAACGGAATCGCTTGTAGTTTTAATCGAAAAGTAATACTTTGGTTTGTGTCGTAAGGCTTAATTTTACCGAGCGTCAGTGATAAGGATTTTATTTAAAAATTGTGGCTACATCGATCAGTTTCAAGTTAGAAAGGGAGCATTAAAACCATTACTTAAAATTTAAAAAATATATAATTACAAAAGCAATAAAGACAAAGAGAGAAAAACATATATTTATGTTCATTGACATTGTTGAGCGAACATTCGCTGTAAAACTCGGGCCAGCGCCGCCACATCGCGACCGCGTGCTTCGAATAAGCCCAGAGGTCGCCTGACCCTATACAACATTCCTATCCCGCTCCGGCAGTGTGGAGCTTCAGAAGGCGAATCTGGAGGGTAGCTCGACCAGCGGCACCGCGAGCTCGTCCGCGGCTAGCCCGCTCGCGTCCGCCATCCCGCTTGCGCAGCTGCTCAGCAAGACTGGCGCACTGGGCGCGCTCAGCTCGCTGTCGGCGCTCGGCGGGCTCACAGACCTGCTGAGCGGAAGCGGCGCGCAGCCCGTACAGACAACGGGCGTGCACCGCAGTCACAAGTCCTTCAGCCGCCGCCAAGATGACGACGCGCCTGCTAAGTCCTCCAAGGACAGGAAGTACAACCCGTACTAGCCGCGTAGGCGCTCTACGATGTAGGACGGCTACGAACGCGGCTCGGACTGCTATCGAAGTGATCGCGATCGTGACATGAAAGGAGATGTATCATAATCGACCCAGTAATCAGTACGAACAAAATGTCTGCCAATACGTTCCTTATGATGAAAGATAATCCTACCCAGGTTGCTATCAAAGTTTGTATGAAAACTATTTTATTCCATGAGTTAATTAACTGGAAACTTTCCACTAACCCAAATAAATTATCTAGTTTTTCAAAAATACCCTTCAAAGAGGATTTATGTGATTTTGAAGTTTATATGGATTCTCATTCATTCATTCTTATTCTTTAGTGTAGGTATTCTGTACACATAATTACAAAAAAAAAAAACAATGTTACAATATTATAAGGACAACTTACGTACAAAAATGCGAGCATAAATTTGGCGAAACCGACTAAGCGTGTACTAATATTATATACTAGCTTCTGCCCGCGGCTTCGCCCGCGTGGATGTCGGAAATTATCCCACAGGAACGTGCTAACAGGATAAAATGTATGTGCTTCCCCAGGATGCCATCTATCTCTATGCCAAATCAGAAGTTCAGTGGTTTAGGCGTGAAAATGTAACGTACAGTTTCAAGTTCAAATCCACCCCTTAAAAACTGAATTACCCCTTTTTGTCCCGTCAGTGCTAAATTTTCGACAACTTTACATACTCATTATTAATAGCTGTGCATTTCGGGTGACGTAACCTACGACAAACTTATTATTTGCGGTTGGAACAGTAATCGGGTCTAGGGATCGAACCGCAAAATTAAGTTTGTTTTTTATTGTATATACTTTTCCGGCATAATAAGTACCCAGTGTGGTGCCCAGGATATTAAAGAATAATTATACCAAGTTTCATCGTAATCGAACCGGTAGTTTTTGCGTGATGCCTGAACAAACAGACAGACAAAAAAATTTTTAATCACATTTTTGGGTTCGGTGTCGGTCTAGTAATACCCCCTGCCATTTATTTTTTTGATATTTTCAATGTACAGAATTTTCACTTCTACAGATTTATTATAAGTATATAGATAAAAATAAAGAAAATCGAAAATTCAAACTTCTAAAGGGGGTAGGATACTAGGATTATTTCTTTCATCATGAGGAACCTATTGGCACACAGTTTATTGGTACCGATTACTGGGTTTCTGGTCCGTACGCATTGGTCCTTCTCCTTTGTTACTTTGAAATCATGTAACTAGAATTGTCATCGTAAGATTTTATTGATATGTAAGAGCGAAGTTTATGCTTAGTATCGTCACTGTACGGATCCACTGGGGGTACATTGGGTAGTCGGTGACACGTCACTCGGTGAAGCTCGTAAGACTATTAGTCGAAACGCTACGTTCTCAAAGACAGTCATTTATCATCATTATATTATTTTTAAGAGTAAATAAACGCAGTTCTTTATTATTTTGAAAACTCTGTTTTCATCTCTTCAATCTTCTTTTATTCAATATATTGAAAGATATTATAAAACACTTTTTTTTTTACTAAAAAATACTTAATCGTACAATGGTTCTTTGTTTAACACGACTATCTTATTTTTATTGTATTATGTAATAGTACTCAGTATATCGCTGTAGGTTTAAAGTATTTGAACCACTTTCAATATAAAATATATAATATTGTGTGGACAAAATATTATTGGTTTTCTATTTAAAATTAAATCAATATCTATTGTTCAGTGTCAGTTTAGAAGTATGACTGAGCTAGAGAAAGCTTTTGAAATGACGAAAGAATTAAATTAAACTTACCTATTATAAAAAAGACCTCGATTTTTTATAAAATTAAAATAAGATTAAATTATCCGGGGACTAAAATATCATCATTAAAAATTAAGTAACTAAAATTAAATAAAATCGCGATGGTAATACTTAGTACATAATAGTTATGTCAAGTTACATGATGGACTAAACGACGGAAAATTAAAATTAATACGACTAACGACAACTAGGGATCTTGACAATAGTAGAAGTACGTAGAAGCTAAAGGCTGTAGAATATACAGAGTGCTTTGCGTTCAGATGTAATGAAATGTCTATTTGGAATCAAAATACAGGGTGTCGCAATCAGAAGAGTACATCAAACGATACTTCAAACTCTGGACATTCTAGAAAACTGATACTCTAGTTATTTTGTAATTCGCCTCATTTGTACACATTCATTTTAACATAATAAAGAAGTATTGTTTGATGACAGTACCTCTGTATACACATTTTAAATGCAAGATCAAATCAGATTTTTTGACAGAATTATTGTAATAACAAATCACATTTTGGTTTAATTATTTCAGTTGACCACTTTATCTATTCGTTGCTAAATTAATATTCCTCGAAACTTTTTGACACATTTTAGAAAACAATGAACTTACTTGGCTTTGTAAAACTATAAATTAAAAATATAAAAAAGGCTATTATGAATGAGGTTTTTACTTGATAATGATGTAGTTTATAGTTTTATAACGCTGACCGGTCGTCTGTGTATGACTTTAATTTTGTTAAACACCAGGAAATGATTTGGTTGTAGTTGGTATGAGTCGTTTTACGCCAAATATATTCCAACAGGATTGGGGATGTTGGATGTTTTTATTATTTATTATACATTTATAGCTACTTATGATTCTATCTCAAGATTATTATAAGTAGTTTGGACTGTTTTATATTTAGGTGACCTTATTAAGTATAAGGCAGGCGACGCCATTGCGTTAGACATAGCGAAGCTATAGCAGATTAGTTAGGTGATGGCGTTGTTCTGTCACTACATTATTTTATTAATTAGTGCGAATTTAAAATTGAGGTCCAATTCGTATGTTTCTAAATGTAGTTCCGTAGGGAATGCAGATTATTTAGCTGTCCTTATAATTTTTAATTTGTAATAAAAATCATGTTAATTTTAAGGTAGTAAACGTTTTCGTATTCGTTTCAGGTTTATATTACTCGCTAGAATCGTTAAGCAAAAGTGTATTGTTTTAAAGTACATACTTAATAAAAATAATAATAGTACGCGTGTGTTTTTTATTGATAAAACTTTTGTCTGGCAGAGCGCGGCTTAGTCTTAAGTGCAGGTAACCATGTCTAAGTAAATGTTCCGAAACACAAAGCTTCCTTGAAGACCCACGCCACAATCCTGCCCACCCACCGGCACCAAACATTCCCGTGATACCTGACATGCTGAACTTTGCTCCACGTGTACTATCCTACTGCTCAATGGATCATCCAATATCCTGGTAAGAGTTTTCCTTACATTTAATTTAAATCCTAGTGTGTCCACGTTTTAAACTTACTTGTTTCTATGGACGGGTTCACGATCAACCTGTTACTGCTTTATCCTTTGATCTCCATTTCCATCCAAGCTGTTATTTGAATTTCATATTTTTAAACACAACACGAAAATTTAACTCGTTTATGTTATGTTCCCAATGAACGGGGTGTTACAGATTGTTATTTTGACGATTGTTTGAACGAAAATGTGACTGAACAGTTGCGGTGTGAATAAAGTGAATTGACTTTAGTATGTAATGTTTTCCAGGATCACAATGGAGACGGCCGGGCTCCCGCTGCCGGGCTACCACTACATCGCTCCGAACCACATCGTGAAGGCACCGATCCATTGAATGGGGCTCCGCGGCCAGAATTCCGGCGTTGCGTACAAATGGTACAACACTGAACGCACGTTTCTGATGCAGCCGCAATACGGGAGTCTGGCTCCGATATATTTCTTCAAATGAACGTGACCAAATCAATCTCTCTATATCGAGGTGACGCTATTGGCAAGACATTAGATCCACGCTGAATGTATGTTTACATTTGTTACGAGTTTATAAGTATTTTAGATATTCTTATATTTATTCTCCACTGTATTTGATTGATTGGAGCAGAACATGTCAGTGATTTATATATCAGTAAGACCTGGGGAAGGGGTTTGAAAAATTATTATTATAAAAAACTTACGACTGACATTTTAAAATTTTTGCTAATCTGTGAACAGTGAACATGTAATATAACTTCACAAAACACTTATTTTAAATATTTATAATAATTTGTCTCGTTCACTGCTCACGGCTTATGAATTTATAACAAAGTGTGCAACAGGAGTTAGCTAAGCTGATCGAATTTACTATGGATTTAAGCGGTTGAGTGTATCAATTGTCTATTGGATTTATTTTCCATTATGATCAGTACCGACCACAAGTAATAATGTTCAAAGTAAGTTTAATCGAGTGTCGGAAACATTAGATAGGTGTAGATGCGTTACAATCGACCTCGGACCCGCTGACGTAGCGTAGTGTTAGATTAGCGAACAGAGCGAGAGGGTTTAAAGACAATATTTGTAAATAAAATAATCGTAATTACCTGAGAATTAGGTGTTACAGTAACTGTTGCGACGCTCGGACGCGGCGCGGCTATACGAAACCGATGGGATCAAATCCTTTAAGAAAACTTACTTTAAAAACGAAGACAGAGGAGAAGATAACATTTCAGTATATCATTTAAAATCGTCTAATATCACAAAAAAAAAGACGTTAGGTATAAAAATAGTGTTGCTAAATGTGATAGTCTTCTAATTTATTTTACATTTGAACTATTAAGATCTCTAACGTATACACAATGTGTAGGATACATCGGCTACTGGAAATTTTAAGTCGAATAATTAATATTGGTCTAGGGATCAAAGCCAAAGATTGTTAAAGTTTGTTTAACATTAATAATGTTGTGGATTTATGCTAAATTATTCTGAGAGTAGTTAATGTCTAGTAATGTAATGTAGAACGGTTAATTTGAATTATTTTATCACCCTCTCCAGACTGCTCATTGTATTTAGTCTTAGATCAAATATAGTCCTGTGGTAATCAAATATTTCCAAAAAAGTAAAAAAAAAAATACACTTAGGATAATGTAGGGTAAGATAACTATAGGACCACTGTATTGAAAAGCTTATCAGTGAAATGTCTTTCTATTTGCTTCAAAGTTGAATAGTGCCAAGTCGCGATGAATATCGAAAGCCAAAATAATTGAATTTCAACTTCGTAAATAATATATGTGAGTTACGCATGTATTTTAAACATGGTGTATGGTAAAATAACAATAAAAGTATCAAGTTAATAGGAACTACGTAAGCGATTACTGTATTATCCACTACTTATTAATTTTGCACCCTAGTTGTAAGATTACGCGATTAGACTTAATATTCTCGAAACATATCCCGATAACATATTTCCCAAGTCTTCCCCTGCAGTATTTCAGTAATTAATGATTGTGCCAAAGTTGTGTCTAAAATTTAATTATGTGTATTTTAATGTGACGTCGATAGTATTGAAAATTAGTTCGTATTTCGTTTAAATCGTCGGTCGGTATGCTAGTCAAATTGTTCTGAAAGTAGAAAAAAAATTAAGAAATTCTATAATGCTAGTCAAAATTTGTTTTTCTATCGGTGTTTATGAGTTATGTAAAAATAATGAAAAGTTTATTTTGTTTGCACTCTTTCAAAGTTTTAACTATTTTTGTGTGCTTGAAGTAAATTAACGTAGCAATAAAATTTTTGATAAAATCAATTATTTATAGTCTATTAAATTGCAATTAAGACAATGTATAGAGCTTCGTAAAGTAAGTACACACAGGTTAAATAGAATTACTCTATAGATATAAATTTGTGAAAAGATAATTTTGAAAAAAAAAAAAAAGTAATTTACTAAAGAGAAGAGATTTCATAGCTGTGATTAACGATTGGGGCATGCACTTTTGTGCAAGAGCTACGTCAGGATGTCGTTTATCGCGTATTGGATAGTGATGCAGGTAGTAGTCATAGCGCACGCTTGTAGTTCAAAGAGTGAACACCGGGGCGCGAGGGCGCGGGCGTCGCACGAGCGATGCAAGTTTTATATAATAATTGACAGGTTATTGTAACGCAAAATCTTTCTGATAAGAAAGTATCAATTCATCGGTGTTGTCAATGATATTAATAAAATTTAGGTCAATGCAATTTTAAATTATTAGTGAATAATTAATAATTAGTGATAATTTTTCATTATATCCTTGTATTATTACGTTCAGTTGTAATTAAATAGTAATCACAGCAATCGATATAATCTTTATTATACTCATTATTATAATTATACTTAGCAATATTATTATGATTCGTATTGTTATTGTTATTTTCATTTGCTCAATTTTGTCAATGTTGATGTAAGCTAGGCTGCGAAATGGAGTTTAGTTTGTTTTCTGTTGTTCGATAAGCAATATTTTAATTTAGTGTGCTATGCACATCGTACTCATTGTGCGACGTAAGAATACATTATATTACATACTTTATGGAGCATCTTTATTACTTACTTTTAGTCGCACCAAATATGCTATAGGCAAGATACGTAACTCGTTGTGTTACATATTGTATAGATAATCACTTACTACTTAAATACAATTAATTTGTTACTCTTCAATTGCTCGACATTTTTGCTCGACATTTCTTTCCTTTCCCTGTCTATTACGTATCGTGCCGTATAACATATTTAATCATTAATTTTCACATACAGTTATATGTCGATGATTTTAAAGAATTGGGGGTTTTTAAATACAGGAATGTTTATTTAGGTAATGTTGAGAATAGTATCACTGTGCCATCAAAGTATAAGAGGTTTGAGTCAGGGCTAGGTACTCGAAACAAGCATAAATGGTTGAAACTATGTCGAATACTCACGATGAAGATACATAGTTAGTCCATGATTCCGTATGTTGTATGAGATTTCAATTAAATGATTATTTACTGTATAATCAGATATCAGTTTTACCCTCGTTATTTGTATGTTTCAAATGTTCGTAATATATTTAAGTCACTAAACTAAAAGTTAGTGCCTTTTGTTCTTAGATTTTCTTCAAATTATTTTAAACTGTAAGTTGTACGATTGTGGACTTCTTTTGGATCGTGTTATGAATTATATAGCCTTTATTGACAGGGTCAGACAGCGCTGTATAGTGTAATTACATTCAATCTTAGCAAATATTTATAAATGTAATAGTGAATTTCTTTACAATTTTCGTGTTAGCACATGTATTTGAAGTTCTTATTGCACCGTTTTCGAGAATCCCTTGAATTTTACGGTTTATAATATTAAAATTTGACATTACTACATTCTATAATTAAATATTTTGGATAAATGCTTACGATGCAATCCACTTCGTTCGCAAGTTTATTGGTGACATTATAATTATATTGCAATTATTACATTCATAATATTTACATAATATTTTGCTATGTCCTAATAAATATATATCCAATATACAGATTCTACACGATTGGGTAAAAAGGTTGTGTAATTTATTATGCATATTATACAATATCCAATAATATTATATTTGCTTCATCCCTTTCTAAGTACACTACGATTATATTAGACAAAATATTCATGTTTTTAATACTACACTTTCGTCACTAGTGAACAGGGTAACATGATACAGAGGATTTCTTCATATCTTCCCATTATCTACACAGCTATATAGTTCAATTGTATGTATTCTGAATACCCTTATGATAGGAGATATTTTTATCAATCTTCAACTATAAATAAAATGGAAAAATTATGTATGTGCTATGCGGGTACGAAAGATCGTACTAGGTATATGAAATAAATTGTATGGTAATATGTAACATTCGTAAGGCAAGTTCTACAAAGTATACGAACACACATAGGACGGTGTGTTTACAAAATTATCAAAGTAGATCTGCTATCTTATTTTCTGTCATATTCTGTATGTGCGTAGGCTATTAATTTCACAGTTTCGACACCTGTTTAGTATTAAAGTTAATAGTAATTATTGACTGAGTATAGTTAAGAATTGTAATATCAAAAAACAACAAAAATATCTGATGTTTTTGTTTCACTGCTGTTATTTCAATAAGCATTTAATTTTTTGTATTCATTATAATTAATTAGTAAACATTATAAAAGTCTATTGTTCTACAAATGTTATTTGGATATAAACATAGACTTTATTGGTTATTATCAATGACATAAATATACTGACATTTAAGTTTTGGAAAGTATGGTTAAGGTGATTGAATTTGTTTGTATTGTGATCTCTAACGCGGCTATGTGTCTAGTCAATCTAATGTAATGTTATCGATACTGCTGCGGCAGTTCCTTCAATGTTGATATATTTATGGCGCTGACTGCCACTAACATCATAATATGCCATGCAATAATACCCGTACCTAATTAAAAGTTAGATTTAACTAGAAACAATGATGATTGGATTCACAAGTGTCGGGCGACATTGCGGTACTCTTCTAAGTGAAGTGGGCTGGCGTGGGGATAACACTGCTTCCTGTAGAAATCAATTTTATTGATTGGATTTCGCAGGCCTTCAATAAATTGATGTGAGCAGCTGACCGCTGGAGGCAGGCTGTAGGACGTGCTCGGTGGAAGAGCACTGTGTTAACGTGTTATTGAGAGTGAGCTTATCATAGTAATAAATTGGTTGTGCGGATAAATCACGTAGCGTTCGTTTGACCGGATGTCGCCGAGAATAGATAGGGAATGTGCATAGTATAATAATAAGAATAACATGCACATATTTTTATCAAATCTGATAAATGGTTTATTCTTTACTGCTTCTAATTGTACTGCAGATGCAACGTCGTGTAATCTATATTATGTTCTCACAACTCTAGAGGTTCGCATGTCATATCTTTCGAATATCACTGTAATTATCTACATATCTAATCGTTTTGTGTATTGAATTGATTAAATGTTATGAATATAAATGTTGTACTCACGGTTACAGTATACTGTCATGAGGTTCATTTCAATATGATATTAATGTTTGTTTTCATTATGTTAATTCAATAAAGTGTGTAAATAAAATTTGACTTTAATTTATTGGACAACCTTATGTACAGACGCGAGCACATCAAGCCAATCTGTCAAATTTATTTAATAGATTTTCAACTTTATCGCTAACGTGTTAAGGTTCAAGGTTGATTGGAAAAATTTGACAGTTTCGGGTAGCTTGGCCTGCTGGTGTCTGTACCTAGTGGAAGGACAAGACGCTTTAAGGAATTGAAGAAATAGCTTGATGGTATTCTATTTCGGGATAGAGAAAGAGGAGAACTTAGTTCTGACTCGAACTTTATACGAGTATCGTTTAGTTCGAGCTGACACTAGCTAATGAACAATCGCCTCAACTTAGACTAGACCGCTACAGTATTTTTATCTCACGAAGCGACGCGCGCTTTACTTGTGGTAGCCCAGTGTACAAACACACGGTGAATGTGTGAATGAAGACGAGTGGGCTCAGCACACGAAGCCATTTCCGACTTCGCCATTCTCGCTTGTGCGCACACACGTGCGCTTCACAGCGTGTTTTGAAACTCGCTTCGTGAGATAAAAATACTAGGGATACAAATAATCTACAAGTCGTAAGTCGGGGCCGATACCACTACGTGTCCTTCAAGTTGAACGACCATGGAGAAAATCCTGGAAAGAGATAATTACGTTAACTAACCAACAACCAAGGTAGGTATCACGGCCACGCCAAGCAATTCTGGGTTGGGAAGCAATCGTTTTCCCGCCTCACTGTTTTTATCCTGACTTCTGAGTCCTCTGTCTCAGTTATACAATTAGTTGTTCTAAGAAATATAAACGGGTCCAACTCCTCAAATAGGTAGTTAGATTTTGACGTTGAAACATCCATCCTAATTTAGTACCTACCTAACCACAGGGACTAACCAAGACTAACGTTTCATTTCCTGCTTAAATCAGCTAAGTAGGAAATGATAAGTCAGCATTCTTAGATGCAGCAGACCTAATTTAAATCTAAATTGGGATAAGTGAACACACATCCCAATTTAGTTTTAAATTAGTTAGGCATACGAACCTACCTAAATGAAAACACGAGTAAATTTTATTGTTGTATAATTGGTACCATGCATATTACATCCTCTCATCACCTTTAGGTATAGGCCTTAGAATCATTATTTTTTTCTTATCATTTTTTTTTTTTATTTCATCTGCGCTGCGTGTCGCGGGTTCGATTCCCGCACAGAACAAATATTTGTAAGTCCTACATGTATTTGTTCTGAGCCTGGGTGTTTTTCTATCTATAATATGTATGTATTTACAAAAAAAAATGTATATAAGTAGTTTATCAGCCATCTTGTTACCATAACACAAGCATTAGGTTGCTTAGCTTGGGACTAGATGGCGCTGTGTGAAATGTCCAGGGATATTATTATTATTTATCATAGGTATAGGTACCTAAAGCTCTGCTTAGGTAGGTAGGTAAATGAAAAATGATTTATATACCTATGAAAATAGATTATAAAAACCACAGTAACAAGTCAAAAATAAGTAAGTTATGTTTTAAAACTACATGAAGTTGGTTTTTGCTATCCGAATACCCTGAGAAGGAACACCGAAGCAAATTCAGAGATCACAGTTTCTTTTTAAGTCTTGACATAATCTTGGTCAGTTCATAACTAGGAGGACTGTGCAGATTAGTGTCTGATATAGTGTTTTGAATACCTTAGTCACCAACGCACGTTCATTGTTACAATTTGACTTTGAAAGCAGCATAATTCCGCAGCAGCATGCACTTCTGAAATTCTGACGTCCTCTTTACCATATGTAGCGATGGGCGCCACGCATCAGCTCCATTTTTGTGCACTTCACCTCGAATATGTTATGTTATAGTTTGTCCATTCATACAAGGAGTAACTTTGTTGACTTATGCATTAAGAGAATGTACCTACCTAGGATGCAAGAGAAAGCTTGATCATTTTTGCTTCTCGCTTCGATTGGTATGGGTTATATTTTGCCCATGCATATCTACAACAACCAAGACGTGTCTATTTATATAAAAAAGCCTATGAATTATGATACTTAGTGTAGAATGCAAAAGCGAGAAAAGCTTCGATAATGTCAGCACCCCGCCTAGGGTTGGTTACATTTTTCGGTACTTTGTTGACTAATGCATAGAAGCTTTAGAATTGAGAGATGGCAGAATGGAAGAGCGAGCTCGAAAATTTTAGGATCTCGCCTTGAGTAGGTCATTAGTGCTCTATTAATGTGTTAGGCGTTTTCGGATATTTCTTTAGTTCTAAATGTTTTAAAAGATGTAGGTACAGACGCCAGCACATCAAGCTACTACAATCTGACAAATTTCTTTAATATACTTAAAACATTAAGGTTCAAGGTTGATTGGGAAAATTTGACAGTTTCGGGTAGCTTGACCTGCTGGCGTCTGTATCTAGATAATGGTACTTGTTGTTTTCAGGGAAGTGCAAGTGCACCCTCTTGCACCACGCTCCCGGCGCCCATGTAGGTAGGTAGGTACTCTTAGGTACAAAAAAGTTGAAACCCCTACGCAAAATACTATTAGGTACCTTCCATTATAAATTAGGCTTCTGCTATTCTAGCCATATCTAGTAATTAATGGGCACGAAGATAGGAAAGTACCTACTCCAAGACCTGAGTCCGATATCGATAGATACCTATATTTCAACGCTGGCTAGCGTGCAAGGGTCGATTATTACCTAGTTATTTATACCTGTATGGCACATTGGACTAGGTAGATATGTTATACTGTTGCACAGTTTACTGACCATTCAATGACCTGTGGCTACTATGGAAACGAACTTGTCAACTTTATTGGATGCAACCAGTTGCATTATACCTTTGTTATGTAAGTAGCTCTTTCAGAAGGTAAATACCCACCTAGTATTTACCCAGTTAGAACAGCATATACGTGTTCACTGATCTCTGGTAAGTAAGTAGGACCTTCCACTCACGTTAACTAAGTATTTAATTAACGGATCTGCCGATCGATTCTGTAAAAATCTCACCGTGAAAAGTTAGGTGAAGTGAGCTTAGAGTGAGCTGTCAATAGTGTCAATCCCTAGTATTATTTGGAATGACAGCTCACTTCACCTAAGTTTTCACGGTGAAATGGTTACAGAATCGCACTGCTGTTGTATAATCACCTACAGAAAGTAAGCGTAGGGTATACTTACAGGGGGGGGGGGGGGGTATCGACACAACCTGAAGGCCAATTCTCGATTAAGTAATCTATTACATTACATATAATAAAATTGTAGAAAAGTGGTGTCTGTACAATGGAAATATATTAAAAAAAAGTAGCAGGGGTTGTTGTTATATCGATACCGAACCCGAAATTGTAATTAATTTTTTTTTTGTCTGTTTGTCTGTTTGTTTGTGCACGCTAATATCAGAAACGGCCTATTTGATTTATATGCGGTTTTCACTAATATATTGTAGTAAGCTTCACTTAACAGTTAGTGTTTATTTCATGTCAATCGGTTCATAAATAAAAAAGTTATGTCAATTTAAAGAATCACGGCGAACATTTGTTAAGGTATTCTATCAGAGTACGTACAGGCCTCGCGCCTGTGCGTCTATGGCTATATAAAGCGCGCTGAGAGCAGCGCCGCTGCCCCCCATCAGAGCAGGAGTCCCTCAGGGCTCCGTACTCGCCCCTCTCTTATTTACGCTGTTCACTAGCGACATCCCTAAAGATGCTAAGTCCCAATTGGCTCTGTGCGCAGACGACACAGCCATCTATTACACTGGTCGCAGCCATATCCAACTACGACTTCGTCTCCAAACCGCAGTCAATAAGTTGGCTGCTTGGTTCAGGAAATGGCGAATCGAAGTCAACACCGATAAGAGTCAAGCGGTGCTCTATTCGAGACCCAGACGACAACCCACCCCCCCTCCACCAATCACCATGTTCGGCAAGCCGATCCCTTGGGAAAAGCGAGCCAAATACCTTTGTTTTATTCTTCTCCTTCTCCTCACCTTCTCAGAGCACATAAAGACGGTCCGTTCGCGCGCCTCTTTCGCTCTAGGCTGCCTTCATTCCGTCCTCAATGAACGCAGCAAGCTGTCACTCAAGTGCAAAAAGCGCCTGTACACAGCATGCATCCGTCCCATAATGACTTACGCTTGCGTAGTCTTCGCTCACGCAAAGCCCCGTCACATCCATAGGATGCAAACCCTGCAGAACCGATTTTTCCGCAAGGCCACAAATTCCCCTTGGTTCGTTAGCAATGAGATCCTCCATGTTGATCTCAAGATCCCCACTTTTCAGCAGTTCATGAAACGCCTCTCCAAGCGTTTCTTTGCCACAGCCGCTAATCACCCCAACCCTCTGGTGGTCGCGGCCGCCAACTACACCCCCTCTAAACTCAGTAAAATTCGCCGTCCAAGGCATGTTCTCGACGACCCCGATGACCCCATAACCCTCCTCCAGGAGAGCGATAGGGCAACCAGTACAGTATACAAACACAAATTACCGACATTCCGACCTCACCGCCGAGGTCCCTCGCGACGCCCCCAAGTAAATTCTCCCCCCTGACCCTTGCCCGCTGAAGTGCCAGCCCGCGTCGTAGCTGAGCCTGTAGCTTTAAATTCCCCGACTGAGACCTCTGAGTTTGTTTCGGCCTTTCCTCTCAGAGATAGTCCTAGGAAACGCCGCGCTCATCAAAGCATTAATACTACTAATTCGATCCAGCCTGTCCCCTTGCTGCCCTCTCCCAGCGACGCCCTAAGCCAAGGTTCGTACCCCACAGGGGGTGCCTTTAGCGTGCAGTCGCTTAGTCTAAGTCGCTTAGTTTATTCTAGATATAGCCCTGGCTGGAGGCTTTAAGAATTCCTTAGGCAACCACAGGATAGTCCGGTTAAGTAGTCACGGCCTCTCAAGGAAAAAAAAAACTGACTGCATATTTCATTTATTTATATTTTAGGGTTTGTAGGTTAAGTTCTTTTTCTTAATTTTCTTTAAAATAATTGTTTACGATAGTACGTGTTTACTAAATAACTGTGTGTTAAGTAGTAAGTACTATTTTATTGTAAGAATGCCTCGAAGAAGATCCAACCTCTCCCAATGTACCTAGCAAAAATGCTAAAAGGAGGAGATTAGTTCGATCACAGGAATCTGAATAAGGTCGTGAGGCAAGGCTTTCTGCAACTCGGGAACATCAGGCTAGGTTTCGTGCTGCAGAAACTTCGACTCAGCGAGAATCTCGACTGAGTTCAAATCGTTCTCGAATGATGACAACTCGAAATAGGGAAAACGGGGAACAACGAAAGGCACGTTTATCTGTCGATCGCGAAACTCACGCGCTATCGCGTGAGTCTGAGACTTCTGCGAACCCCTAATGATTCTTAGAAATTTAAGCCCCCCAAAACTTTGCAATGGTACCAGGTTAAAAGTGACCAATTTACAACGAAATCTGATAGAAGCAGAGATTTTAACAGGGTGTGGAAAAGGTGAAAGTGTTTTCATTCCTCAGATTCCTCTCATTCCAATTTTCCATTTAGTTTTAAACGAGTCCAGTTTCCAGTCAGCTTATGTTTTGCGATGACAATTAATAAAGCAGATCTAAGTATCAGCTGTTTCTCGCACGGTCAGTTGTATGTGGTTCTGTCACGGGTTAGCGATCCTAGGAGCCTGTATGCTTTCATCCCCGATGGCCATACGTCAAATATCGTATACAGAGAAGCATTACTGTAAAGTAAATTTTTTGCTACCCAAACGACGGTATATGTAATTCAAAATATGCTGCCCGAAAAGTCACTATTCCACGCGGACGAAGTCGCGGGCACAGCTAGTTTAATATATATGTTCAAAGTTGATAGGTATTTAAAAAGTGAGTACCTAGGTACTTAATTATCTAAGTACTTACATAAAAGAATACCTCTTTTTAGGGTTCCGTAGTCAAATGGCACGGAACCTTATGGATTCGTCATGTCTGTCTGTCGAAACTATAAGAACTACCTATACTTACTGTTGAGACTTGGTAAGTAGATGTATTCTGTAAACCGCATTAAGATTTTCACACAATAATAGAAAAAAAAAAACAATAAATTTTGGGGGTTCCCCATACTTAGAACTGAAACTAAAAATTTTTTTTTTCATCAAACCCATACGTGTGGTAAATGATATTGAGGTTTCTAATATCATTTTTCTTCTAAACTGAATACCTAGTTTGCGCGAGAGGCGCTTCCATCTAAAATGTCTGCCCCCCCCCCCCCCCCCCCTGTAACTTCTAAAATAAGAGAATGATAAAACTAAACAAAATATATGATGTACATTACCATATAAACTTCCACCGAAAATTGGTTTGAACGAGATCTAGTAAGTATTTTTTTTAATACGTCATAAATCGTAAAACGGAACCCTTCATGGGCGAGTCCGACTCGCACTTGGCCGGTTTTTTACTGTTCCCTACTGCTAACCATGTTTCTTCTTACAAAAGGTACAAAACTGTAAAAATAAAAATCACATTTTGTAGGCAGGTACTTATGCCAACTCCTTAATTCCTTAACTATAACTTCCTTAAATAACTACCATCATACTTACCTAGGTCCTATCTACTTTAGGTACCTGGAATTCCTCATGGATGTCCTCCGCCCTAGGGCGAGGGGGTCTGTCAGACTTACTAGCTAAAACAAAACGGTGTTCTTCAACTTCCTGTGGTCCCAGGGTGCTGGAGACCTGCCTGCTATTGCCTGACAGGATGGAGCTCAACATGCAAGGATTCCGTGGCTGCAGTCGTATTGAGGAGTAGGTAAGGTATTTTAAGAACATAACGAGGGATAAAAATACCTTGGCTACCTATTGGTTAAAATTAGGTAGTTAGGTACAGTCACGAGCACCAATATGTCAACACTTGGCTACTTATAATTGCGATTTTTTCGAGAAATAACGAATGCAACGTTGAAATACGACACATTACATAAACCTATGGATTCGAAAATGTTCTGCAATGTTCGTAACAACATAAAATTTCATTAAAAAATAAAGGAGTAAATCGCTTTTGAATAAAGCCGAGTGTATACATACTTTTGCTCGTGACTGTACCTATAGCTAAAATATTTATCATCGTTACGAATTAGTTAACACGATCGATGGTAGATTGGAAAAGTAGGTAACCTACACTTATATCGCATAATCAACCTATAATGTTCCCACTGCTGCTTCAGGCCTACTCTCAGTGACAGGGAATGAGCCGTAATCCACCACGCGGACCCAGTGCGGGTTGGTAGGATATCCCATGTTTTCGAATATTGGTTCTAGGACATGCCGGTTTCCTTACGATGTTTTCCTTCACCGTTTTGAGAGCAGTGGTGATGAAATAATTTACACAAAGTAAAGCGCCTGTCAGGGTTCGAACCTACAACTCGTACCTACTCATAAGTCGTAAGTCGCGGCCATTACCACTGGGCCACCTCTGCTTTCCCTACCTAAGTATATCGGCAAATGTTAAATGAAAATGTAGCTGTTTCCATTTAGTTACTAACTTAATAAAATAAAGTAACCTTTTTCGATTAAGTTACCAGCTACCTACCGCTGACGGAAGGTTAAATCGAACCATTGACTCGAGCTGATTAATGCTTTGAAACTAATTGTACCTTTAATTTGTACTGAACTTGAGGTCAAGCATATACCAAGGTGGACGTACACCGTAGATACCTATACCTCACTGATTTCTAAAATAGCATTTAAGTAAGACGGTGAGTATACATAGATAGGGATACCAGCCCATAAACTGCGGTCCCACAGCCCATTTTCTCACAAGCCAGATCGCGCCAGGCCAAGCCACCAGGCCGTGGAAACCATGAAGCTAAAACAAAGAGGAGATGATCTAATTCGATTTCCTTAGGAAACAACGCGTGACGCTTTACGGGGTGAGGGGGGTATTAGATTCCGCTGATTTTCCGCTGCCGATTTTCCATCTACCGGTCAATAGCAAAACTATTTGCTCGTTCTGTCGATTTTACTTTGTAGTTAGGTACGTAACTATCTCGCACTAGATGTCACTAAGTGCAAGATGCAACAGGGTCGTATTCAGGATTTTCGTACCAGGGAGTGGTTCATTGTTGACGATAGATGGCGGCCTGTTTACAAAATGATATAAAAACTACAAAAATAATATTTTGGCCATTAGAGGTCTTTTGGTCTTTAAGAATGAATGTTGAACAAACTTCAGTATTAAGATTATTAAAATATGTTAGTTCCGAGCTCTACGTACCTAAATATTTTTACATTCCATGACGCCAAGTGTCACCATCTAGTGTCGGGTAGAATTATGTTTGGAAACGCCGACGCTAAGAGATTTTTCTAGAACTATTTTAATAAATTACGCATAAAATTACTTAATTACAAATAAAATGTGATGCCATACATAGCATCAGAACGTCTATCCGAGTAATTTTTACAAGATAAAACACAACACTTCATTTTTCTTTTCCTCTAGCGCGAATAATGCTGTAAAATGAGAACGTTTACAAAGTTGTGCACAGTACGAACGCCAACAATACACTGAATTAGGCCACGCCCACATGGTGACGTCAGGACCCGGTTAAGAATCACAGAGCACAGTTGCTTAGGCCGTCTCCTCTTTGTTTTAGCTTCATGGTGGAAACCGTCGCATCCGATGAGGCCTGCGGTGGCCTGTCGTCGCCCGTTCGATTAGTCGGGAGTTGGTAAGTTCAAAGGCAGAGGGCGCCTGTGGCGGTCTGCATAAACAAGGCAAAAAGGAACGTCGGACGCGTTACACAACACTTAACAAGTGTTTATACCTAATTATATAATCCTAAATACGGTAGAGAAGGATTACCGAACATTCTAAGTTCTAAGCGACAACAGAAAGATATCTAATACTTAGCTACAATTATACTAAGCAGTACCAAGTACTACATGTATCTGGATATTAGGCGGAGATTCCCGGTAATTGTTACATGGTGTAGTGCTGCTCCAGATGTGCCGGTTAATTGTTTTACATAAGGCTCACGACAGACGGGCGCGGTTTAGCCGCTGCAACTTTTTTTTGTTAACAAGAGTTTTTGCAACGTATAGTACAGCCGCCAAGAGAATGACACTATCAGTGCGACAATCTAGTTAATTAAGTAGCTAATAAAGATCAAATTCGTAAAACACGTATTCGTTTGTATGAAACTGACAGGTGTCAAGAACGCATTCTTTCTTCGGCCGGTTAGGTAGTAGACAGACTGCACCTTAATCGAATTCAAAAGATAAACAAATTAGGTGCCTATTACATATTTTTAACTGTAACTAGATAGGCTTACGCAGCCAAGCTTCCGGAATATCGCCATTTTCATAGATGGATAGTACAGACGTGTCTGCCTTATATCTACCGTGAGCCACCCACGACTGAAGACTAGCCCCTTTAAATCAAAATGGCATTTAGGTCTGGCTATAAATTTAGAAAAGGAAACAGTTGGGATGAAGAAAGTGTGTTTTGTGAAATATCATTATTTTATTACTAGTGAAGCAGTGGTGGTAACGGCTGCAACTTACGAGTTCATGGTTGTGGGTTTGATCCTAAGTAGGCACTTTACTTTGTGTACATTATATCATTGCCACTGAAAATCATCCTAGAATCCAAACATTCGAAGACATGTGAAATCTACCAACCCCCCACAAGGCATGTTGGATTACAGCCCACTCCCTCTCTCTGAGAGGAGGCCTGTGTCCCAGCCAGCAGTGGGAAGATTATAGCCTGATGATGTGTGTAAATAATATTACTATCCTATAAAAGAGTTTAGGTGCCAATGGAATTTTCACCACATTCACAGTATTTTGCGGTTAACCCAAATCAAATCAATTTATTTGCGATAAGTGTTGGTAAGTACAATATCGGTCTTAACTAGCATTGCGTTTTTGATGTAAATAATCCATAATACGCGTCAAAGGTACAATTCACCGTCAATTATTGCAGCATCACACGCGCGATGGTTGACCGCGACGCGTCCATCTGTGTAGGACATAATAGTATCTCGCTCGTTACGCCACAGGTGTGCATACTGCTCATAATCACGGCTGGTGATAATATTGTATGCACAGCACTAGTTCTAAGAAGGTAGCAATTAACGTCTGGATCAGAAGTTTGCCAACTGTGTCAGAGGAAACGGGTGAGATACATTATGGGACAATTTCTAGGGAGACGATTATCTTTCTAAGTATTATGAAAGTTTATAAATCTACTTCAGTTGTGAATTAACTTTTTGATTTATGACCCTTTTATGCCCGTTTTATCTAATACTAGCGACACCTAAATTAATGCCTAAATAAAAGCATACTGTTGGATTTTTAACTTTTGGTGAAAACGGGCATTAGGGTCGCCTAAGTTACAGTACCTACGTAAGTGTATGTTGATGTCAAAATATTTTGGATTATGTTGGTCTCTATATTGAGATCCCCACTGTTATATAGGAAATAGGCCTTGTTGATAAGGAGTGTGATGTCCTTCCCCTAGGCTTGAGGTAGTTTTAGTACCTACTAATCTAGTCTTTAAAAGTGACTACGGAAAGGCAAGTTGTCGCCTATCGAAATACAACAGTAATTTTCTAGAATTCATGGTAGTAGGTACTTACCTAAGCACGTAAAAAGGTTAGGTCAGAAATAGTCAGAATTGAACTTTTCTGTGTAAGATTCGACATCGAACGAAGTAATTTTCAGGAATTTTCACTCGGTCGCGTGTATATCCGGTAGATACCTTTTCCTTATTTAGGCGTTCTTCCCATGTCTAGTGGAATGGTGAATATTCTATGAGGCTTCGTAGGTAAATGACAACCGAAAGCGTTGCGTAACCTTGTTAGATTAAACCAAGGCTTTTTATACAGAGTTGTTCAATCCAGTACAATTTAACCAAGTATTTACTACTTCGTTCTTATGTATGTATTTATTTTCTCACGGCACTTAGGCAAGCGCTATTCGCAATATTTGGTTAGCTACATTACCTGCCTCAATCGAGATCGCAGATAGCGCTCGCGTTCCGTCCTGCCATTATCGCGGCTCCACGCGATTCTTGGCACCATGACCTCCGTTTTGTTATTGACTTTCCTCTGATACTAAGTCACAAAGTGGGTCAGGATGTATGGAGAAGGTTGATGAATTCCGTTTGATTACCCAGCGATACCCCAGCGTGGCGTAGCTGGAAGTTTGTTCAAGGCATGCGCTGGGGAGTAGTGTAGTACCTACTTACTAATTAGGCCAGTCGCTCATATCAGTTGAAAGGAGCAGCTTGTGCGAGTGGTGAGGAGTGAAAAGATTGCCGAGGACTCGGCGGTACGTGCGGCAGCCGACGGGCCGGCTCGGGGCGCCAGTCGCGGCGCGGCACTGCGCATGCCCGCCACTGCGCCACTGAGCGCGCGCTCCCCCTGGCGGCGCGGCGCCGCATTGAGTTGCGTAACAAAAGCACACTCGGCTCCCGACGCTACGCTGAAAACTTTCGGCCGCTCGGCCCGCGCCTACGGCATGGAGAAACGTAAAATCACATAAAACTTTTCCGCGGAGCGCGCCGTTTGACTCGCTAAAATTCTTCTTATCTAATTGGATAGTCTCGGATGCAGTCGGATCGTCGCTTCTGCTTATTTTTAAGTTGTTGAAGTTTTCTCTTGAAGTTGACTGTGGCGAAAAGTGAACTGTTGCGGTTTTCGGCGGCCGCTTTATAATAGTGTGGACTTTCTGAGTGTTGTGTTCACTTGCTTTGTTTTGCTTTGCTCGGGTGGTGGCGGCCAGGCCGAGGTCTGCGTGCTGGTGGTGCTGGGGATCGATACTGCGGTGGGAGCGGCGAAGGTATGTTATTTTTATCACCTTTTGTATTAAATTATAGCGCAGTAGCTTTAAGTAGAGACGTGCCCGTAACTATATATTTTATCGGACGCGCGATGCTGAAAATATGCGGGTAGTGCTATAAATTTTCTCTTTAACTGCCCGTTCTGTAAAGTATGTTTTAAGTTAATAACTTTCTAATGTGTTGATATTAATTTACGTAAAGTGACGTAACATTTGCGGGCACATAATAATATTATTTTATGAGATGTTAGGGTAGTAAAACTACAAAAAACGTTTTGTGTTTTAAAAGTTTGTAGGTTGTACTTACAAACTTTTTCAAAACTGAAAAGAAAACCCTGAAAAAAGCGTTTGCCCTCTTTGTATTCTTCAGGCGTCTCAATAACTTATTCAATAACTTTTTTCATACAGAAAATGTACCTATAAAAATGTTGTATTAGTCTTGTCTAATGTCCCATATACATAGTTGCAAACCGTTCGTCTCAACAGCTTGGCTACCGGCGACGTCGTTCACCAATCGCTTACACTTTCTACGCCGAAATTTTATTCCCAAATTTGGGATACAGCCAAACCTATGACGTAGATATTTTCAACAAACTAGGTCAAATATATAGGTCTGGAGTTAGACTACTTTTACGACCATGTGTATAATGTTACCGAGTACCATATACCTACTTAAGTACTATAATCTATTAATTAGATGGATTTATCTGTCTATTTATAATGTGTATTTCAAATAGTTGGCGCGCACAACTTCCTTTGTCATTTTATTACACCTCTATGAGTACGTTACTCACTATGAATTATATACTACAACGTACCTACGTACATACCTACCGTACAAAGTAACGCGACCAACTTGAAAGTATGAATTTCTTTTCTACATAGCTACGCTGACGTAATAAGGTGTAGGTACACTTGCTTTCCTTTGTTCAAGCTTACATTTCTATAGTATTCAAATAAAGCACGTGTCTTGTAAAATTTACACGAAAAATTTTCATAAAAGTACTCGCGGCTTCAGCTGTAAAAATACGAATAAAGCAAATTACATTTACCGGTTGCCGCCGTGTTTTATGTGCACACAATACCTTATCAAACGTAATAGGGGTGCGAACAAATTCGTGTTAATTTATTTGTTTAATTTCAGTTAAAGGGTTGGGCAAAAATTAATTGGTTTTCCGGTGAAGGATTGGGGGAATTACAGAGGAAACTGATAAAATAAGCTCGGTTATGTTGGACATCCGTTTCCTACTTCGGACATCCGTTTTCTTTTCTACGTCTATTATCTTCTTGGTTATACAGGTTGCAAACTGTAACCATGAATTCAGCACATGATTCTAGACAACATTCTTTTTTAATAAATGATCATCACCTTGCCACATTCGCCGGTCAATTACTAAACCTTAGAACTCCAAGACAGCTAAAACTCTTTCCTGGAACACGCCTATTACATAGCTGTTGCTTGTTTATCTTTTAGTAACAGAAAAAAAAAGAAAGTCTTGTAACGTCATTGATGCCACTTTGAGGTTGCGCTATGGATGGATTATTGTTATTTTCTCGTTTGAACATGCCTATTTCTACAAAAATAACTCATATTGTGATCTTCTTCTTATCATATCGATGTCAAAAAGTTCAAACATCTTTGGCCCAAAATTTAGCTGCGCGAACTCCGCTCACTGACGCAGTCATAAGATCATGAAGTGCACAGATGACAAGGCCTGCAGGGACGCAGGATGGAAGGTGGGCTATCGGGAGATGACGTGGTAAAAATTAGCCAGTTAACAAGTTTAAGAACTGACTGCCTACTGGACCGGACGCATTCAGGTCACTACAAACCGGCCCCCGATGGGATTTCCCATCGCCAAAAATGCCGAACTTCCATACTAACTTTCATCCCCTATTCAACCACTTTAAGGTGTGAATTTTGAAAATTCCTTCCTTCCTGCTCAATTTCCCTATAATATACGGTATTAATGTGCACAATTTCATACTTCTAGACGCAGCAGTTAAGGCTATGCGTTGTATATATCAAAATTTAAGATTTTTATTTCGTTTGTCTTTCATAGAGTCTCTTCTAATGAACCACAAAATTATTAAATGTGACACTATAATGATGGATAGCAGTGGTGGCCCAGTAATAACGGACCTGACTTACGAGTTGTAGGTCATGGGTTCGAACCCAGGCAGGCGCTTTACTTTGTATAAATAGATATGTTCCTCACCACTGCGCTCAAAACGGCGAAGGAAATCATAGTGAGGAAACCGCCGTGTCCTAGAAACAAAAATTCAAAGACATGTGATATCTACCAACCCGCACTGGTCCCGCGTGGTGGCCCACTCCCTCTCACAGAGACGAGGCCTGCGTCCCAGCAGTGGGAACATTATAGGCTGATTATGCTACTATAATGATGTGTAAACCCAACTCAAAGCTATGCCAGGATCGTTCTTGTTCCATATTACAGAAATAACACCTCTGTTTGGCGCCTCTTCTCCTTGAATCAGTTTGATGAACGACCTCGTAAAATGGTTAATGGTCGGTTCGAACCGCGGGGGACACTCGTTGAGATTACAACTAGCCACTATATCCAATTTTATGCTGATTAAATCATCTATGTTGATCTAACTAATCAGATACTAACATGGGTCAGTGACAGTCCAACTTTGAAAGCCTTTTTTTTTGTGGATGGGAAATCATCAGGGGCATCAATCATTCGGGCTTCTGACTACCCGTAACGACTGTCAAAGATCTACGAATGACAGCCGGGACCAACGGCTTAACGTACTTTCCGAGGTACGGAGGGGTCTCGGTTTGTAAAGATGGTCACCCATCCACAGACCAACCACGACAAGCGTAGCTTAACCCGATCGATCGACCTGTGCGGCTGTTATTATTTAGCCACGGGCCCCTCCAACCATCTAAACCTCCTCTTAACCATCTAAACTAATAAACAAAAAGAGGTCAAATTGATCGTTTGTTTGTAGGAGTTAGGTACTTAATGTTTGAAAGTAAGTAGCTACAATCCGATTACAAAAATTCTTTCACTGACAGAAAGCTATAATTTTGTCGAGTGCCATTCCATATGTTTTTATGATATAGTCGCGGACGGAAGTCGCGGTCATAAGCTAGTTGAATATAAAGTTATTAGATAGTGGAGTGGAAAATTAAACTAAAATAAATACAGATCTAAATCAGAAAATAAACAGGCACGACTTCAACTTCATCATTTAACGACATCAACTTAGCATTAACATCATAATTGTTATAAGCAATACGATATGGTGGGTTTAATTATTATTATCAAGCGTAGTGTTAGGTCTGCGTTCCACAACGATGTTTATCGTTTAATTGCTAATGTTCAGACATGAATCTCCTTTAGAAACTGACAGATTTGCTCATAATCTCGACGCAAATCTAGTTTTTAATCAAGATGTATGAACTGATCATCCTTCTCGAATATCTACCGTATCTTATTCAAATGCGTACCGCATCCCTCTGTTCCTTCATTTATAGGGTTACCATCCGACCGGATTTGTCCAGCGATGTCCGGCTTTTAGGCCCCCTGTCGGGACTTTGTCCGGCCTTCTCATTCATCCGAATTTTTCGACTTGGCGGAAGAAGGGGATTTTCTTTAGAAAATAAAAAAGTTAACAAGCGAAATGTGGGTGTATGTACAATTGGTACACCTCTGCCGAACCTTTTAGGTAAACAAGCGCGAGGTTAGGTAAGTCATACAAAAAAAAGATAACTGAAAAAAGAAAGATTACCAACTAAAATGGCCGGACTTTTAAGCAAATGTCCCATTTTTTGGTCAAACTTTTAAACTTTCAAAAATGGTAACCCTATACCAATACAGCTATATAGGAACGGTCAAAAACCTTCCAACCAATTCGTCTTCGTAAGGATCGCCTTTCGCGTCACGTTTCAAAATCGCCGGAGCTCCGGCACGTAGCCAGACATTTATTGGATAAGGACCCCGACGGAAACCCTCTCAAGGGAAGAGGGAAATTATCTTACAAACACCCAATTTGTTCCGTACATTATTGCACTTTCAATCGGGACTTACGTTCCTGTTTGTTTCACAAATAGAGGGTATCTAACGGTGTTATTCTAAAGTAAACAGATAGATTTAGAAGCAGGTGTTAGGGCTCCTTTGTAAAGAATTCATCTGGAGAATGAAGAAACAGTAGGTAATTTTTTTCCTATTTCTGTCATCTAGAATCATTGCTGTTTTTCCGTTTGAAGGGGTACCTATAGGCGTATGTAGGTACATAGGTGCCGGTAAAATAACAGCAACGTGTTATGTTTGCAATACAATTTCGACATATCTAGGTCACTCAGTGACTATTAGCTCTAACTCAGTAAAATTATATTTTGAAACGCGAAGGTATACTCTGCCTTATACTTGAAGGAGAATATGTGTTATGTATTGATACGCTGCAAATATATTGTATCAAGCGCCAGCGTATGATCATTGCATTTATTTGTCTATGGATCCAAGAAAGTTGTTAGTTTAGGCTGACAGCAAATGAAAGCTCGTACAAAATAAATTTCAATGTAGGCCTTGTATGAAATATCATTATGAAGATAAAATACTTGGACTAGTGCCAATATATGTCGCGAAAACCTCCTGACCTCCTATTCAGATCATAAAACGAAATCGAGACTTCTTGAACGAACTAGGTTCTTTGTCTAGCTAGGTTAAATACTTCAGAATTCATAAACGTTTAATTGAAATTGGAATTTTCAAAGGCTTTCTCATTTGTAGTACAATTTGTTAATAGGATTGCGTAGAGGAATGTCTGCTGGGTTAGTGGAGTAGGTAGCACCGTCGTATATATTCATATTGGAGAAACGGTTGGAATTGCAGCAGCTGAGGGTAGTAGGTACAGCCGAAATTCCTGTCATAGCAAAGTGATGTTCAATTTCAAATTTAGGCTATGTTCAAAATAGATCTCTTTATTTTATTCGAATCAAGATAGGTTTTTCATTATGATATAAGCCACACAACCAAATCATTTATCCCCATGAGCGTCCACGTTGGCCAAAAAAATATTCTACCATTTTGTTCTTACGTTTCGAAACTTGTAAATAGAGAACAGAAACAATGGTTTTCTATTAGGTACCAACACTAAATCTCGTAAAATAACACCAACTCGAAACTCAAACTCAAAAAATCGCAAACATTCGTGATTTTTTTTTCAGTTTCTCAGGTGTTGCGGGCATGGCAGGGCAGGGAATTTACGAAAATAAGTAGAAAAACAAAACAAAATACACTTATATAAAGTCGTATACACACTCATTAACATTTTGCTATGCTTCAACTTTCTACAAACAAAACAATGTGATGCCCAACATTATAATTAATTTTGTATTAGACACTAACCTATTTACTAGTAAAACAACAATTAATTTCAAACATTAAGGTGTAAATAGGTCCGTCGTGCCAGAAATGTTTCACCTTTCATTATCCACGCGGTGTTGTCTGTCAAAATCACGATATAATTAGATTGTGTAGCGTGCCACCTTGCTCTTGATAAAAATAAATATGATTTTACAATAGTATGTCAGGTATGTTTCAGCCGGTCGATTCTGTAAAAAATCTCACTGTGAAAACTCAAGTGAAGTGAGCTTGATGTGATTTGTCAGTAGTGTTAATCCCTAGCATTATTTGAAATGACAGCTCACTCCACGCTCACTTCACCTACGTTTTCACGATGAGATGGTTTCAGAATTGCACTGCTGTTTACTTCTGGTTCACCTTTTCTATGCAATATATTTGTATCATCATGCTCCTGCACCCTAATTGCGTAATACGCCATCAATCTCAATCTGAATCATTTTGAAGGATATTGCTAATCCATTGCTTCATACATTCGAAAAATTTGTCTGCTCAGTAACGTAAATCACGCAATGAATGATGTTGAACTGTCAAAATGAAATCCATTGCTATAGTGTGTTACGCAGTTACCCCGCTGTACATTTTACACAAATGAGGTTACTTACTATTTACACGCCCGCAGAAGGCAAAATATGGACTGTGCGTAAACCACTAACTTTTACAACTGGTGACACCTGTATTTTCTGCAAATAAATCATTTTTAATTCTTGATCTGATTTGTATGTTTTTCAAGCTATATTCTCACCATCGTCATCCACAGTCTTTTTTCCAACTAACGGCCAAAAACCTTCTTCGTTGTTACAACATTATTTCCCGTTGCATGCCAATATTTTCCAGGTCTCCCCAACAAGCATAATTACTTACATACCCGACCCAATTATATAACGAATTGCAATAATACCATTGCTGGAAATATACATTGTCATCCAATCTCGGCGTTACAGAAACGAAGTAAGCGCTGTATTAACACATCACAAACTGTTAATCTCTTTTCGCGCAAGCGCAGCCGCGGAAAAGCCTTCACAATATTATTACTTTGTATTATTAAATCAGCTCGTATACCTAAATAACTCATTGCAAAGGCCTCTGCTTAAGTAAATAGAGAAGAAACTAGGACTGATCATTTTGCTCACTGCGCTAGCAATTTTAACCTACCTATTTAGTCTCTTCTGTAAAAATCTCACCGTGAAGACTTAGGTGAAGTGAGATTGAAGCGAACTGACATTCCACCAGCAGTGCGATTCTGTAACCATCTCACCGTGAAAACTTAGGTGAAGTGAGCGTGGAGTGAGCTGTCATTCCAAATAATGCTAGGGATTGACACTACTGACAAGTCACATCAAGCTCACTTCACTTGAGTTTTCACGGTGAGATTTTTACAGAATCGACCGACAGATGTTAAGGATTGACAGCTCATTTCACCTAAGTTTTTAAGATTTTTACAAAATAGATCTGCTACTTTTCTCATGTTTTTCGTTCCCTTCACCAAGTAATTGTCATTTTCATTTCGTATTGCACCACGAATCAGTAAAGACTCAAAGAGTAAGCGCTATAATAAAATTAACGCGGCCATTCTCGCAAGTCCTCAATAGTGATAACAGCAGAAGAGTCATCGTAAACGCAGGCTCCTAAATCCCGACGACTTCTAACAACTGTTCGTCGATGTTGACATTTTGCGTACAAGCGACAATGGTGCTTTCATACGCAGTTTTCCTTCTATGACGGGTACCTATAAAAATTTTGTGAAGATACGGCGGTCATGTTAGTAAGTAATAAGATGAAGAGGGTTAATGATGTCGTTAAAGCTGAAGTATCTCGAAGTTATTAAATATCATGTATTTCATTATTTTGTGCAGCACAAAAACTGCTACATAATCAGCCTATAATGTTCGCACTGCCCATTGGCCTATTCTCGGTGAGACGGAGTGGGCGATAATCCACCACGCGGGCCCAGTGCGGGTTGGCTACATGTCTTCGATTATTTGATTCTAGGACATGCCGGTTTCCTCACGATGTTTTCCTTCACCGTTTTGAAAGTAGTGGTTATGAAATAATTTACAAAAAGTAAACTGCTGCTTGGGTTCAAATTCGAACCCAACTTGCAGTCCTGCAGTGCGATTCTGTAACCATCTCACCGTGAAAACTTAGGTGAAGTGAGCGTGGAGTGAGCTGTCATTCCAACTAATGCTAGGGATTGACACTATTGACAGCTCACTCTAAGCTCACTTCACCTAACTTTTCACGGTGAGATTTTTACAGAATCGATCGGCTGGCCGCTACCATTAAGCCATCACTGCTCGCTCGCAAAAACTTCTGGGCGGACTTCAATGCTAGTTGCACTGTTGTATGTTTAGTCAAGTGCTATAGATACCTCACCAATATTAAATAGGTAATGCTGTTTCTTTTATCACATTGGGCACAGTAGTGACTTCACAACAGAAGTTGTGTGATTAATGTTCACACAACTTCTCTTGATAATGGGGCAAATCAATCTACAGCCTTTTCCCAACTATGTTGGGGTCCGGTTACAGTCTTACCATGTACACGCAGCATGTAGATGCAGCTGAAATACCAGTATTTGACATGGAGGCAATCAGCCTCCACAACACAGTTACTGGCTTACACGATACCCCTTGTTAAGACTAGCTATAAATATTGATAGGAATATTTTTCTTTATATATATATAATAATAATAAACCTGTAGTACTGACTACCGATGACCGCAAGAAGATATGGCAAAGCAAGGAGCTTCACGGACGCTTCTATCGGGCTCTTCACGAGCCCGGTGTAGATTTCTTAGCGTCCGTATCCTGGCTGCGGTTTAGTGACCTCTTCGGGGAAACTGAAGGTTTTGTCTGTGCAATTATGGACGAAGTTATATTGACGAATAACTACCGGAGACATATTATGAAGGACGGGACGGTTGACGTGTGTCGGGCATGCCACCGTCCGGGTGAGTCCATCAGACATATTATCTCTGGTTGTTCTCGTCTGGCTAACAGCGAGTACCTGCACAGGCATAACCAAGTAGCCAGGATTATTCACCAGCAACTTGCTTTGAAATATAAACTTGTCGACTCTGAGGTACCATATTACAAGTATGTGCCCGACCCAGTTCTCGAAAATGACCATGTCACGTTGTACTGGGATCGGTCTATCATCACTGACAGGACTGTTGTCGCCAACAAACCTGATATAGTGGTGATAGACCGATTAGTGCGCCGCGCAATGATTGTCGATGTTACCATTCCACATGACGGGAACCTCGTGAAAGCTGAGAAAGATAAACAAATCAAATATCTTGACTTAGCACACGAGGTTGTTGACATGTGGAATGTGAGCTCGACTGTCATAGTGCCGATTGTCGTATCGGCCAATGGCCTGATGGCCGAAAGCCTCTATCAACATCTATCGAGGCTCTCGTTAGGCGGTTGGATCAAGGGCCTGATTCAGAAGGCAGTACTCCTCGATACGGCTCGCATTGTGAGGAGGTTTCTGTCTCTGGAGCCCTAACCACCGGTAGCTTGGACCCTGCTCCCGACACCGGTGGATTACTATTTTTTTATATTTTTAAATGTTTTTTTTTATACTAATATTTAAAAATGTATTAAAATAAGAAATATAAATAAATAAAGGACATAATAATAATAATATCCCTGGACATTTCACACAGCGCCATCTAGTCCCAAGCTAAGCAACCTAATGCTTGTGTTATGGTAACAAGATGGCTGATAAACTACTTATATACTTTTTTTTTTGTAAATACATACATATTATAGATAGAAAAACACCCAGACTCGGAACAAATACATGTAGGTCATACAAATATTTGTTCCGTGCGGGAATTGAACCCGCGACACGCAGCGCAGCAGTCAATCGCTTAACCACTGCGCCAACCGTGCCGTGCCGTGCCGTGCCGTATTATTGTTTTGTTATTTTATATTGCCTATTTTGATTATGATTATTATTTTGTTTATTTTTAATATGCTATCTAATATTTTTATGTTACGTCGAAATTGTGTATTACTCTATGGATATTTTATTTGTGTGACTAAAATAAATTTATTGAATTGAAAATTAAACATTCGAATAAATTAACTTTCTTAATACGATTGTACGGAACTGTGAAAAGTTTGCTGTTTCTAAGAACATTTTGTTCGATACGGGTATGTCTTTTTCAAGGAACAGATTACAGAATGAAAGTACTTTCAAGAATTAAAGTAATTTGATCAATCAATCAATAAATGATTGCTAAGTTCGGTGATTGTTTAAGAATTCATTGGGTTACGAGTTACAACTACTTAGGATTATACTTGAAAGTAGTATAGTTAGTTCAAAGTTGAAACTGTTTAGTAAAGGCAAGATTTTTCGTTCGAAAACGTCGATAAAACTCGTCCCACATGCTTTCCATTAATGAAGTATTACTATGGTAAATACATATCTAGAACCAAAATTTCGAAGACATGTGACATCTTCGAGTACCAACCCGTACTGGGCTCGCGTGGTACGGCCCACTCTCTCTTACAGAAAGGAGGCCTGTGTACCAGCAGAGTGGGAACATTATAGGCTAACATACGTGTAAGCAATTGATCCTTGAAAAAAAATATAGAGATTATCAGTAGTACTTACGTACTTTCTTATGTTGGTAGATTTGTATGTGCTTATTTAATTTCGTTATAAAAAATGTTTTTCGTCTTACCAGAAAAGTTTGTCATAGAAAATTTTCAGTCCTGCAACTCATTTCTTATCCAATTAGTTTCCAATTAAAACCCATTCTTTGAAAGGGAAATCTATAACCATTAAAGCTCATTAGTGTCGTCACATCACTAACTGCCTCATACGACGACAGTCATCGACCTTGCGTGTGACATACTCCATTCCCCATAGTACACAACTATTGTATGATAATATTTATTTACGAGTTTCCTACATAACTACGACCTATGGTTTAAAAATACATTGCGGCGATCTATAGTGTTCGGGACATCGGGACATCGGGCCGACGACGGACGAAACCAGTTAGAACTGGATTAGTCATTAACGTTTGTTCTGTGGGCAAAATACATGAGTATACAGTTGCATTGCTTTAGGTTCTACCGGAGATTATTCTGTCCTTTTGTGTTATAACCAACCGTAAGTAGTCCGTTTTCCTTTCCCAATTGAAGGGCGTGAGCATTTTCTATAAGAAAATTGGAAACTATGAGTTGAGAGTTACCTACATCATCATCATCAGCCTGCAGCAGTCCACTGCTGGACATAGGCCTCTCCTATTCGATTTTCGGCAACTATCATCCAGCTGCTACCAGCCATCACAGCCAGTCGCACCACCTAGCCTTAGGGCGTCCTACCTAACGTTCGCCAATTCACAGTCTCCACTCAAGAACACGTCTACCCCAATGGTCATCGGTACTACATCTAATATGGCCGGCCCATTACCACTTCAGCTAGCTTATTCTGTGAGCTAGTTCGACAACTTTGGGCACCTAAATGACCTGACCTGAAACCTTGACATATACATTTTTAGATGTTATCGAATTTGTTTATAAAAATTCAATAAATCCCCGTCATGTGTCACAGCCATGAATTTTAATAATACTGAAAAAGTGCACTGAAAAAGCCAAATTTTAACAAATGTCAAACAGTTACCCATTGTATCACTTATATAAACATACATATATCGAAATACACACCTTCGTTTTAACAGTTAAAAATCTGACAGCGAAACGTTGCCTGAGCAGGCACTTAGGTAATCATGGAAATAATTGTTTACCAAATTGACTACCAAGTTAAACTACTTGCATCACAACTGTCATTGGTTGATAGTTGTATGAAATGACTATAACACGGCAAATTAACGTACCTACTTAGTTTTTCATTTTGACAGTTCAACAACATTCATTGCGTTATTTACATTGTATTGCAGACACATTTTTCGAACATATGAAGCAATGGATTAGCAATATCCTTCAAAATTATTCTGATTGTGATTCAAAGTGTGCTACCCAATTAGGTTGTAGAAGTAACTAATTTACGATACCTACCTACCTATGAACAAATAGACGGTATCAAGTTAGCATGGTATAGTTTGCATCTTGTACAGTCACGAGCAAAAGTATGTATATTTATTTTTTAATGAAATTTCGAACATAGCATTGTCCAACCCATACGTTTATGTAATGTGTCGTATTTCAATGTTGCATTCGTTATTTCACGAAAAAATCGCAATTGAAAGTTGCCAAGAGTTGACATATTGGTGCTCGTGACTGTACAGAACCTTATGAAAGGCTGTACATCGGTGACTGAAAGCCTTGAAAGGTAAACAACCCACAACCCAGATGAGTGGACAACAAAGGCTATTCATAAATGTCAATCAAGTTGTTGTTTGTTGCAACAGAATTGCACAATTGGAGCATCACGTTGTTCAAATGAACAGGAAAAATTGATTTAAGTTTAATCAATAAAAACAACATCGTGTTCACAAATAACTACCCTGCTGTGGCCAAACTGTACGACTGTTTGTTGGCAGAAGCGGCTCCCTGTTTTTACTGGAAATGGACAATGTAATCGTAAGTGGACTTGTTTAGCTAATTAAGGTTTGATTGGGAACACAAAGAACTCTATCAATAAAGAAAATCACCTCGTCTCCTAAACTTTCAGGGTACCTACACCTAAAACACTACCACGATACCACACACCCACTACTACCACGATTGGTACCTATTTCCATTAAAAAAAAAACATTTTGTCAAAAATTACCTCCCTCCAAAACGCCCTCCCATCCCTTCACCATTTCCTAGTGTTTAGCTGCAAAAAAGAAGTGGTTCGTTCAAATAACACTCCAATCGATACCTACTTTCCGTTTTATAATACATACAGTAGATAAAAAACCGTAAACCATTAATATTAGAGTTTATGCGGTTATTGATCAACGTGCACCTATTAATAGTCTGTCCTGAGGTCGGTCACACTCCTACTGCCTGGCTTGGTAGGCTAGCTTTTAATAAAACATGTGACGGCAACGCTATCGATTCGATTTGAATGCGGCCGATACAAACGTTTGATCAAGTTGGGTCGGTTTTTTGTATCTTTTTTATAGGTATACCTACCTACCTACCCTAGATATACCTATCTACCTTTGATCAAAGTGTTAGGACTACTAAAGACAAATGGAATGAACTTAGGTGTCAATTTTACCATGTTTTTGACTAAATAAACTGTCCTGCTCAAATTCTCAACATGGAAAAGGTATGCTAAGCAAGTTGATATTTAAATAAAATGTACTTAGTGTCTATCAATCTATCTCATCAGTGTCTTAAACGTCCTCTGAAAAACGAGGGCGAGTAATGAAGAATTCAATCATTATAAAATATACTAAAAGAAAAAAAATCCCAAAACATTTATTCGTAAATTGTTTGTTCTAATAACTAAATCCATACAACCTTCAACTATTTTCATAACGAGCCCTAAGTTTTATTTTATTTCATTCATTTTCTCATATAAAATTAAAATTATACCCTGTTAAAATAATTTAAATTACTTACAAGTTCATTTCACAATTTCGCCCACTCACACACATGATTGAACCAAGGACTTGAATGCGGCATTTCGCCCATACCTCGTGCCTCATGCCTCTATTATTCATTTCGACTATTACTCACTGTACTCGACTTAAGAACTTAACTAGCGTATATTACTGTACTAGCCGATCGATACAAATGGTATAACTAGTCACTACGTTTGTTTAACGACATATGAAAGCTTATGTAACTAGAAACTTTGTATTGTAGCAGTTTTTCTTTCTCCATGGCCGTTTTTATAATACAATTAGGTCAGGAGCATGGAACAGTCTATTGTAGAAGTATATTTTAACACTTAACAAAACTTCACGCCTGTTCTTCGAAAGGTTAGGCAGGGGTGTACCTAAGTACCTTCGATCAATAATAGTACTAGATTCCCGATAAGCGCTTCAAAAACGGCCCGAAAAATAAGACCACAAATACTTTTGTGTTCTTATTTCAAATTAGTATGTTTTTAACCTTATAACTTAGACTTTAAGTTTCATTTTAGAATAAATGACTGAAAATTTAAAAATAGAATGATTTTATTTTCAAGCTACATTTTAAATATATTTTGCAATGGTAATTAAACTTTATGTTTAAGCATTAAGGTTTATAATTAACTGAAGTTGTTAATATTATTAAACTTTTTTCTAAAAAATGTAGATGTTTACGTGTGTGCAAACGTGGCCACTTGAGCGACTAATTTTTGTGCCTGATCCTTAATCTAGTACTATTATTGATCGAAGCTAAGTACACCTACATTTTTCCAGGTATGTGTAAGTCCCATGTGGGGGGCAAGCCTATTGCCGACAACCGGGCACAAATCTTGACTCTGGGTTGCTACTAAAGAACTTTATTTTAAAAAAATACCTACTTTATCTGTGCCTCGGAAAGCACGTTAAGCCGTTGGTCCCGGCTGTCATTCATGGATCTTTGACAGTCGTTACGGGTAGTCAGAAGCCCGAAAGTCTGACAACCAGTCTTACCAAGGGGTATCGTATTACCCAGTAACTGGGTTGTGGAGGTCAGATAGGCAGTCGCTCCATGTAAAATACTGGTATTCAGCTGCACCCAGTTAGACTGGAAGCCGACCCCAACATAGTTGGGAAAAGGCTAGGCAGATTATGATGATCACTATTCCGTTTGCAAAGCATGGCGATCAAAAGCTATGATTATATTTTCAAGAGATGGGTGCTGATAGTGAGCCTAGCCCAGCAAGGTAGTCACAGAAATCGTTCTGTCCCACAAATTAATTCTAAATAGTTTTTTAATCGAATTCCAACGTAACACGGACACGTTTTTCAAAATCAAATAAAATAAAGGGAGGAATTTGAAGCGTGACGAAGGTGAGAATTCTGTCGACTCTACAAAATTAAGTTGGTTCAACTCAACTCAAAAACTGCAATTTCGTCCGTTCCGCAATTCCTTTTGTACCGCTTCGTGTTTCAAAAAGTCACTCAGTAGTAATTTAAAACGTTGAAAAATGCCCTTCGTGCTAAATAAATGCTACTACCGTTATTTACTATTTGTTAGCATACTTGCCAAAAAATACTTTGTAAACAATACCGAGACCTGCCTTTATTACAATAGATATATGATGTGTGAGGGTTTTTAACCATTTGAACTTTAGAATATTACCATACCATCAAAAACAATGATTTACTTAATATTTGCCAAATTGGGATGCATCATTGATAAACCCATTATCAGCAGTGTTTAGTTAGAGGCTTTCAGCTCTTGGCCAGAATCTGTAGCCGTTCCTCTCCTTTCTTCTAAACATTCATGTTTAAAAATTAATTATAGTAATAACCATAGAATAATGACAAGTAATAAAAGTGTTTTTTTTTTTGGTTTCGATTAGTGCTGATTATTCAAAAGTCAAATAAATTCTATCTAAAGAATAAATCTGACAGTTTGACATATTCTCTATAAAAAAATTGACAAACCGCAATATTTATTCCTCAGATAAAAGTTATCTGTCCGTTGAGAAATCATCCCTTAGAGTACAGTCAACAGCAAAAGTAGATGATCAAAATCAGAAATTCAATACTAATGAACGGAGTTCGCAGCTATATGGCAGCTGTACTAGTAGTAAATGTTTGGTATAATTTACAATCACATACTTTTGAATCACTTCGACGCCACACAGTTTTGACGCGAACTTCGTTCATTAGTATTGAATTTCTGATTTTGATCATCTACTTTTGCTGTTGACTGTACATGCGTAAATTTAACGCAGTGGCGGTAAGTTTAAACTTACCCCCACTGCGTTAAATAAAACGTAGCCAAGTAACGTGTGACTGTACACAAAACGATTAAAAACTCAACACTGCTATAAGTCCATTACAATATTCTGTCAAAGTAGTACTTAGTAAAAATAAAAATGAAAGACTTCTCAATGAATAGGTAATCTCCACCAAAACATGGTTATTCGAGAATCCTTACACCTATTTAGTAGCAATAAAACCACCTTCATTCGAACAGCGGGTACAGGCGAACACCCGTAAGTAAAGTAACACACGGTAGTCGGTGACTAATCACCGATTCGAACGGATAATTTGCTTGGCCCGGATAATCCGGATAAACCTGTTTGAGCTCACCACCGAACATTAACTGCTTCCGGTGAACTGGGTCCGGGGTGAATGCCACCGATTTTGGTAAAGGCTAACTGAACCTGGTGGACTCTATTTACTGACATTCTTGAATAAAAATCTCATGAAAATCTTTAAAAGCAATTTTAGGTAAGTACCTAAGTTATTACAACTTATAAAGGTAGGTAGGTACCTATTCTTTTCTTAGATATTTTGTAAATAAATCAACGAGGCAATATAGCCAGTCTTCTGTGCATGTTCCCAATTGACAGTGATGCGGACGAGTACTTCGTCGCCTAAGTGACCAAAGAACATAAGGATTTTTGTAGTTATTTGTTTGTTTAGTTAGTCATTTAATTTAGACCAAGTGTAAATAGTTAGTTGCGCTACATGTTGTATATAATCATTTTAATGTTTATGAAATAGTAAATAATTAGGTGCGGGTTATTTCTCAAACTAAAACTTCAACTAAACCAATTACAGGCACTTTTGAATTGTCAAAGGGTTGGTCAGTCAGAAAGATGAAGCTAGTTTAACAAAAACCTTATTTGAAGCAATATATGGTTATGTTTATCAGATCCTATCACCTACATAAAACTAAAACTGTACAGTAGTTTCAGAGTTATCCTCCGCCAAACACACATACAACAATCCGTCTATATATGACGGAGTTATGCCCGAAAAATATTAACATGAAAATTGAGAATCTCATCTTTTTTTGAAGTCGGTTAAAAACAAAACTCCTCTGACTATGATTCAGATTATGACAGGAGTAATAAAACATTTTTAGATTCAGACATTACTGGGAAATACTTATTCTTAAAGACGTTGGCTCAGTAATTCCGGAGATTAGTCTGCACACACGATGACGTAATCTGTCATTAAGTCTAATTGATTCAGTTGTCACATTGTCAACATTCAATGTAACACTTCCTTACTAATAGTACTCGAAATATTAATTGTTTATTCAAGTAATTCCTTGTACAGTACAGAAAGTACGAATTACGAAGTGTGTAAATGATAAATCTATACATATAATAAAATAGTAACGAAAGAAAAACTGTACATTGAGAATTTTCGAGAAAAAATAAGTGGCTTTTGTTAGAAAAACGTAACTGATGACAAAAAGTGACTTTTTAGAATTTTTGTCTGTTTATCTGTTTGTCTGTGTGTATGGTACGGCTTCACGCCAAAACTACTGGATAGATTGAATTGAAATTCAGCAAAAATGTTCTTTGTAAACCAAGGAAGGCTTTAGGCTACATATAATCACGCCGTATGTTATGGGAGGTAAGCAATATTGATTTTAAAAGGTTTTAATTTAATGCACAAAACAATTGAATGCACAAAATGATATGTTATTTATTTAGTAATTTATAAATAATAATAATTTAACTCTGGAAACATAATAATCACGCTATTTTTATAAAGGAGCGGGGCAGTAATATTATAAATTGCAAGTGAACAGCTATTTCAACAACATGTCAACGGGGAATTTAGCGGTATGGTCAGGCGACCATTTACCGCACTAAATGGTGCGAGTTCAAATCCCATAATATTGTTTTAAAAAATCGTAAAATTCTTTTTTTTAGTTTTTGCATTTTTTATGTGCATTAGGAACGATACTGTTATGAAATCTGAGAACTTTACATGTCCTATCTAATTGTATGGAGAGTTTCACACCAATATTACTAAACAGATTTTTTGGTGGTACAACAAGCTACACTATCATGAAGTCAATAAACTTTTGGTTCAAAGTTCTATCTTACCAAGCACATTTGTTGTAGGTAATTGATTTAAGTATGTAATTCTTAGTTTTGTTCCTTGCTGCTGTTACCATACTTTTTTTTAATGCAAATATAATGTAGGTGACTGTTAAATTAACGGCAATTTAGTTTTATTCATAATTTAATTAATTTGGGTAAATAATATGTAGTTTCCGTTTTCTAACTAGATGGCGTTGGCGTCGAATTAGATCGCGCTGTGGTTTCGTTCCCAAAAAGTGATGTTATAGGTGCCGATGTGCCGCTCTCATCCTATAGAAATGGGGGTTACCTTTGTAGTCTGTGTTGGTTGATGTGTTTAATTTTCCTGCAAATAATAATTATTTTTCTACTTACTAGCAATTCTTACGTACTTATTCGCTTACTTTTCATTGATTTGAATATCCTTAATATCGGATTAAGAAGGAATTTTAGCTATGCCTTTTAGAAAAAGATCAAATCTGTCTCGAAACTCAAGGGTTTCTAAGATGCGCGTTATTTCGATCTCTCGAAACCGACGCAGACCGTGAAAAATGGCTAGGTGCTAACCGTGAGCGTAATGCACTAAGTTAGTCCGCAGAAACTAGCATGCAGCGCCAATTACGACTAGAATTTAAACGAGTCCGCACTGCTTCTCGATCTCAGAAAAGTGTGGAACACCGAGAAATGCGTTTAGCTATCGACCGGGATCGTCATTCTTTGTCTCGCGCATCCGAAACGGTTACACAGAGGGATCAGAGGTTGAGTCTTCAGAATATCCGCTCTGAGACTGCTCGATCACTCGAGAGCAGTCAGGAGCGTGAGATACGACTTGCGCGTGACCGAGAGCGTCATTCTTTATCTCGCGCTTCCGAAACGGATACAGAGAGAGAGAGCAGAGATTAAGTCTTCAGTTTTTCCGCACTGAGACTGCACGGTCGATCGAGAACAGTCAGGAGCGCGATACACGCCAAGCAAGCGATCGCGAGCGCCACGCAGTATCTCGCGCTTCGGAGACGTACACGCAGAGAGACTCGCGTTTAAGCTCCCAGCGTATTCGCACTGCCACATCTCGATCACTTGAGAATCCTGAAGATCATGAGACGTGCCTTAGCGCAGACCGCTCACAGCATGCTCTAGCTCGGTCTTTGGAGACAGACAAGCAGCGCGAGCAACGCAACGCACTTGCTCGGCAAAGATATCACGACATGCGTGTTGAGGTGTCAGTTCATTCCACGCAAGAACGTGAGCGGATTCAGGAAATTCGGGCAAGTCAGTCAGTCGAACAGCGTGTGGCCCAAATTTATCTAGACCGTATTATACGTCGCAATCTTCGCAATTCATCCTCATCTGATACTGAGTCTATGGTTTATGATCCTGAAGAGCAACCGTGGTTCAATAAAGAAAGGAGCGCGTTTTCCTATAACCCATTTATTAATTACATCAAACACGGAGACATTGGCACCATGTCTGAGATTTGTGCACACTGTCACGCGCGTACGTGGAAGGGAGAGACCAAGGGAATGTGTTGTGCGTCTGGAAAGGTACGACTAAACTCTATGCAAGAGCTACCGGAGATCTTACGAATTATTTTGAATGGCGAGCATTCCAAGTCCAGCCATTTTTTAAGCAATATTCGAGCCTACAACAGTGCTTTCCTTGACTTCATTTGGAGCTCATCAAGTCACTTTTAAAAGTTATTTGCAATATTATTGTTAATTCAGTGTACCCTTGGGATCCACTGCGGAATTACGGGAAGAAAAGTTTATTGTTGTATAGGTATTAAGTCTGGGCAACATATAGGCTATAATTTATTTTGGAAAATGGAACACCTGATGCAGAACCGCAACAGACCAGCTAAAGTATAAGAGATATAAAAATGGTGCCATAGCAAAAAATATTTCACGTGAAGAGCATTTTCTGCTGTGAGAATAAATTGGAAGATCTGGAACACCTGTTGTGGAACTCCAAAGCCCAGCGACACTATAACATAATTATATAGGAATGACGTCTTAGCAAAAGTTGTTTAGTCTGATGGGCATTTCCTGTTGACTTACAAAAATAAAAGATCTGGAACGTCTCGAATCGTCTCGCGCATCACGCTGTTTTCCCGTCCCCGGGCTCTTAGAATTCGACATCAGACGTTTCAGATCTTCGATTTTGACGACCTCGTTGTCGCTGGCATAAGCAACAGGATCCGCGTACGAAGTCGCGGGCAGAAGCTAGTATGATTTATATAAGTACTGTAAATACGTTTGCACAAACACTTTTACACGTCATATTTTAAAAACTAGATGAGGTCGGAGTTTCCTATCTGACTACTCTGAGAAGAAAGGCCGAAACAAACTCTGAGGCCACAATCTCTTTTAAAGTCCAGACATAATCTTGGTCAGATCATGTGAAGACCATGTAGATTGGTGTCTGATGGTCTTTTGAGGAAAGAACCACACAGATTGTACTAATATAAAGTTGAAACCTTTGAATTACAGAATGTGTTAGATACTTATTTCTTGTAGTAAGTGATTTCGTAAGAATTTAACCTGATCAGGATTATTTACACTTTCATCAGACAATTTTGAAACTGACTATAGTGTAACTGTGTGTTACTGCTACTGAAGTTGAAAAAAATCTTGTAAATAGGGACAAGTTTGCTTTATGTTTTGTGTAAGGTAGCCATTAGTTATTGTAAACCCCGCCCTTAAGTCCTCCTAATATTATAAACGCGAAAGTTTGTATGGATGGATGTTTGTTACTCTTTCACCCAAAAACTACTTCACGGATTTGAATGAAATTTGGCACACAGATAGTTTATAACCAGCATTAACACATAGGATACTTTTTAACCCGATTTTCCCACGGGATCGAAACTTATGCGGGTAAAACCGCGAGGCGCAGCTAGTATAGCATAATTACTGTTTCTAATTTAAAATGAAATGTAAACAAAAAGACAATCTTTATTTACATGTCAAGTACTTAGGTACTTGACATGTAAATAAAGATTGTCTTCATTGTTTCAATCTAATTAGAGCATTATGTTATAATAGGATAACATATATATTTTACTTTTTAATTCATTAATTCAAATATACAGCAAGAGGAGATGAGGGTGTTAGACAATATGAAGCTGGGAATATGGAGATAATAATGTATTAACTAAACAAACAGCAAGCAAAGGCGTGTTCTCTCTCTTACGTTGAAGACTTACCTAATTATTGCGGCTAGGTACAGACGCCAGCACATCAAGCAGTTACAACGTGTCAAATTTCTTTAATAGATTTTCAACTTTATCGCTAAAGCATTAGGTTCAAGGTTTTAAAATTCTGTAAATACATTATTTGTTACGGCCGCGAATCATATTTTAATCAACGTAGGTACAACTTAGTACTGATCAGCAAATTGCAAAAAACGTAAGAAAATTTGAATTTCGCGGGCTACGTTGGTAAATTTCAGTGATCCGAGACAAGCTAAAAATTCTCATATACCTCGACAATCTCAGTTTTATTAAACGATTAGCATCTATCTTTTAGTCAGTTAAGTATCTATCTTTTTTCTTCCCAGCACCCTAATTGCGTAACACTATCAATCACAATCTGAATCATTTTGAAGGAAGTTGCTAATCCATTGCTTCATATGTTCGAAAAAATTGTCTGCTCAACAATATAAATAACGCAATGGATGTTGTTGAACTGTCAAAATTAAAGCCGTTCAGCCATTTTTCCATTAGGAATTTTTCAGTTGCTGCCCGGAGTCTGGATTTGTACCCAGTTGATGGCAATAAGCTCCCCTTTTTTACTGGCGAAATGTAGGTGTACTATAGATACCTACACCTCTGCTTAACCCTTCGAGGATGGAAGGTTTTGAGTTAAAATACCTACTTAATAATTCTACAATCTATTCCATACTCCTGACCTAATCTATAGGTATATATAAAAACGAATCCCTATTTCCCTTGGTCACGTCATAATTTGAGAACGACTTTACCGATTTCATCCATCTTTTTTTTTTAAGTTTTCTAATACTTTGTAGAAGGTTCGTACGGCAAAAAATAATAATAAAGTTGTTTCACACGGACGAAGTCGCGGGCAAGAGCTAGTTGTATTATAAAAACGGCCATGAAGATAGAAAAACTGCTTACCCTTCCGGGATTACAGTGGTCATGGTATGTTATGTATCTACTTTATAACGTGCTCTATCCTATTTCCTACTAATATTATAAGCGCGAAAGTTTATATGGATGGATGGATGTTTGTTACTCTTTCACGCAAAAACGACTGGACGGATTTGAATAAATTTGGCACACAAATAGTTTATAACCAGGATTTACACATAGGATACTTTTTATCCCGATATTCCCACGGGATAGAAACTTATGCGGGTGAAACCGCGGGGTGCAGCTAGTCACTTTGATACAACAAACAATCACATTAACCATTCCTGAAACTGAAATTCCAGCGGTAATAATTAAGAAGGTCAAGAGATGTAGAGGAAGGTAGTAAAATGTTACCTTTGATAAACAATTTATTTGTCCTTGCAAAGGCAACCCTTTCAGCGCTCATTACAGAATTATGTCCTCGGAGTAACATTGCATTTCCTGAATTACTTACATAATCACTTTGTTACTTGCTTTTATGGATTGTTTCTATATGAAATTTTTATTTAATTTCAATTTATTTTATTTCATGCTAAGTTTGTTTACAGAATAGCGTTACTCTAATAACAGATCGTAATATGTTGTAGTACAACCTTAAAAGACTCGCTCAGGGTTGGTTTAAAAAAATCCTTTCGGTTCACATCTTTCTAAGTATATCGGACAAAATCACAAATGTTATGTTTATACCATAGAAATGTAAATATATCTATGGTTTATACCTGTTGTGTTTTATGAAATGCGTTTTTTATCAGTCACGGAACTGTTTTATTTGTATACTTAGACGTACACTAACAAATAGTTGGCAAACTCCCATCATTTCGGTCTGTGTGATGAATGAAACTCTTAGTAAAGGCCTTCCTAAACGTAATATATCACCTAATTTCATAAGAAAATGTCCGCGGGGCGGCACGCTTTGTCCCCCTAATATCATCGTCGCGTGAACAAATAAATACAATTAGGGTTTCTTTTATACCATAAGTCCGTGAAGACCGCAACACGTCACTCACTGTCATGTCAAATATTGTTAAAGAAAGAAAAATATTTTTATTTGGGACACGCACAGGAAATACAAATAGTAAAAAAGGACCATTTAAAAATAAAAGGTTAATTAAAAATAAACCACAAAAAAGGTATCAGTAGCAATGGGTTTCATTTTGACAGTTCAAAAACATTCATTGCGTTATTTACGTTGTTGAGCACAATTTTTTTTCGAACATAATTATGAGGCAGTGGATTAGCAATATTCTTCAAAATAATTCAGATTGAGATTGATAGTCTGTTATACAATTAGGGTGCTGTGCGAGGCCAAAAAGGCTCCACCTATCTCAGCAAAATATTGCAATATTTAAAAAATAAATGCCGCAGCCTGCGCTGGTATTCTGATAAAAAAATAACAATAAAATATAGTTAAAGCAAGCACCACTACACACGTATAAATTAAATACGTCATTGTTGTAACGTAACAAAGTTGAAGGTTCTCTACCTACTCTTTTTGGGTTTTGTTTTTGATTGTTAACGTCTTTGTCTTCCATCGCCCTTATAACTCAAGTATACGATACTCACCGTAGTATAAAGAAAAGTTAGTTGAAAAGGTTGGTAGTGGAAAACATCTTCATTTTTGGAGGCTCTTCAAATGCAACCCCCTTAATGAATGTAAAGGCTGAGTCAAACAAAAACACAGAATTTACGGTTTAAAATCAAACATAGGTATTCTACCTCGTCCGTGCAATGTCCTGTTCTCCAGCGCGTCGCATCGCATCGCCCGCCCGCACTATTACTTCGTTTTCGCGTAGCGTCCTTCCTGACTTTTTGCCTTTTTGCTCTGCTACTAAGCGTCGTAGCGTGATGTTAATAAATTATAGCCTATAATAACCATCCTCAAGAATTGGGCTATCAAATGCAAATAGAAATTTCCAAATCCAACTGAAAGTTTTAGAGTTTAGCGCTTTCAAACAAACTTTTCGGCTTTATTATTAGTATAGGTACATAGATAGGCGGCACCTACAATAAATGTGTTAAAACCGACATAAAATTCATGAATCTGCCAAAATAACATCGAAATCCACTCTACAGAGTTACGACCGACAGTAAATCCATAAAATAAAATAAACTACAGGGAATTCAGGATGACAGTCTGATATCTGCATACAGATATCTGAATGAACTTACTTAACAATGCACAAAGGAATTGTATTTGTCATTACCGCACCGACGACGGCTAGATAGCTACTTGTTTTGATCTTAACTGGTACTGACAGACAAAGCTAAGATATTCTTTAGTAGAGACTAGAGATGCGCTGAGTACGAGTTTTACCGAGTAACCGGGTAAGGATTGCTCGGTATTATGTTTACCGATCCGAGTACTCTGCCGAGTAACTCGGTTTAGTTGAAGCAGGTATTGGGAACGTACGAAATGCTTCAAATATTACAGTAGAATACCATGCAAGTTTCTGTCATTGCTACGAGGAATTAGCATCTACAGCGCCGCAAGAGCGTAAAGTTCCGACAAGTGTCATCGCTGTACAGTTAAACCAATATCTAAGGGAAAATTTATTACCACGTGAGAATGGTTATTTAATTAAATATGTTCGGTTTTTTCACACGATTTTTCTGACAATGACTAGGTAATGTACATTAATATTGTAAAGAGGCCAGGTTATAAGTTTATGAGATCTTTTTGAGCACCTCGGTAGTCAAACCGAGTTATCCTGCCGATAACGAGTACTACCAAAATTACCGAGTATGTCGAGTAATAAACGAGTACTCGGCACATCTCTATTCGGTTGTTATTGAAGAAGTGGTATTATGTCAATAATTCAATAGAATTTTTTATTTATTTAGTGCATGGAAGATTTAAATTAAATTATTAGGTACCTTTTTATGAGAGAGAAGAGAAGACATGATGTCTAAGATGTTAGGTTTTAAAACAATCAAAATAATGTATGCACAGACGCCAGCACATCAAGCTACTACAATCTGTTAAATTTCTTTAATAGATTTTCAAATTTATCACTAAAACATTAAGGTTCAAGGTTGGTTGAGAAAATTTGACAGTTTCGGGTAGCTTGATGTGCTGGCGTCTGTACGTAAGGTACCTTCTGATATCTAGGTTTATGTAGGTATTCCTCATCATCATCCACAGCCCGACTTCACTCACTGTTAGGCATAGGCCTCTCTTTCCTCGTGCCAATCCCCACGCCCCTGTGCCAGCCCCATCCAGGTTTTGCCCGCGATGGCAACAATGTCGTCTGCCCATGTCGCCGGCGGACGACCGACATCTCGTCTTCCAGTCAGTTCCAAATTAGGTATTAGCCATATTTATTTACATAGTTTCTGATTATACCATACAGATAGATCCCCTCGTGTCTTGCTACCGTTGTAAAATCAATCATCATCGTTGTCCAAATGATCAGACAAGAAAGGCTTTACTTTAATTTACAACTTTACTTTAAACTTTGTTCAGACATAATTATGTTACAACTTTTGAAAGGTACACTGGGCGTCAGTAAAACTTTGACGATTCAGATTTCCGATAAGACTCGAAAATGATCCCTGTCGCAATTTATGTGAATAAAATTATGCCTAAACGGTCGGCGGTGGTTTTAACCGTTTAGGAAAATTACTAAAGAATATTAAAAAGTACAGAACACAATTAAAACGCCCTACAAAATATGATTCATCCAATTTCAATCATTATCATTCTCCTTCCCTTCAAACTAACTACCAATTTATTTGGGGTAGGTACTTCTTCCTTTCACAATTCAATTCAATTTTATTCAGGAACATTGTGTTTGAAATCATTAAAATTATAAAACTAACACATTCATTACAATAAAGACATAAATAGAAATAGTTTTATTGTCCAGGTAATATTATATTAAGCAGGTTCACAGCTTAACTGCAAGTCGAGACGACATGACCTACTAGACAGTTAGTCTGTATCTTGGGGCATAATCCATCCATTGTTTATTTGGAAGTAATCAAGCTACATCCAGAATTAAGACCATCAAACAAGGGTAAAGATTATACTCATAGGTAGGTTTTTAATAGTGCATTCTATAGTCCTACATTTTAGAATTACGCACCAAATGTTTGGTTAAATGATAAATGATTTATTCATACTCACAATTGTTCCCAAAATTTGACCGTCATTCTTTGCTCACACTATAACAACCATAGATATCTGAATATAACAACCGTTAAATAGATACAAATATAACATACAGTATTGTAGTATTAATAATATCAATTACAACAATAAACTAGAAAACAAAGTTGTGCTCCAGATAACAGTAATCAAGACAGATTGAATAGTTTCAAGCTCACTGCGAGAGGTAATTAAATACCAGCGTGATTTATCTGCACCTAACTGCAGCCACTGAGCGACCGGAATGCAATCAATTGCTTGATTTAACTTAGTTATAGATTCATAAAGGAAAGTTATCTAACTGAAGTGTCTATTGAATAGAGATTAAGAAAACATGAATTATGAAAGAAATTATGGTCCTCTTTTTCTAGTCTGGCGCTGGTACGAGAGGGGCAATTCTCGTAATTTTAAGAACGTTCACAGTGATCTCATTTTTAATCTGTCAAAATTACCTCTAATTTCCCTACATTTTGACAAGTTTTTGACATTTGTTTGTCGCCGAGATGAGACTGCGACTAGATTTTGAACGTTTTTATTTACGAGAATTGGCCTTCTGTTATGAGAATATAGCCCATCTCATGGTAGAGTAGATTGGCTAGTCAGCAAGGTGGGCCTGGCTGCCCGGGGTTGGTACACTTATACTACTTAATTACAGCTTCTGCCCGCAACTTCATCTGCGTGATTTTTTTTTAATTCCTCGACCCACCACCCTGTCGCGTCGCTTCCCATCGGCCGTCCAGGCAATTACTTCGTTTTCGGTTCGCATTCTTTCTGACTTATTTCGTTTTTTCTCAGCTCTTAGGAGTCCCATAGCCTTCCTCAAGAATTGGAAGAACTGTCAAAAGCAAAAATATTTTTTTTAATCCAACTGGTAGTTCCAGAGATTTTCGTGTTCAAATTGCAAACAAACTCTTCAGCTTTATTATTAATATAGATAGATATAGATATTTTCCACTCATGGAGAATTAAAAAACACATGTATAGAAGTGCACTTGGAAAAGATTTTTCAAAACTCATCCCGACCAGTTCTAACTGGGGTTGAAGATAGGAAAGAAGAAATACATTCTCAAACAGATGTAGACAAAACATAACACAAACGAGGCTTTGTAGCAGGAGTACATAAACGTTTGTACGAGCCCACTCATCCTCATAAAGAATTCACAAGTAAAGACGGCCCCACACGTTACGGTAATCAAGTCTCGCCAAATCCGACGTAATAATATTATCATTGCACAGATTATCTTGAGAATGCGTGGAATGCCAACACTGTTCCCACCCTTCGCGAGTGGCTGTAAATATTTGGCGTAGATGGTCGGTCCCCAATCTATTTTATCGCTCTTCCCTTGAGGACGGCTGTCGTGTATGACATTCGAATTCATTTCAATTATCCGTTTTCGAATGGGGCTCGGAGATAACGTGGGTTTAGGTTAAGTGAGTGTCGTGGGTTTCCGATAGAGAATGACCAATTTACAGATATTGAATTCAGCAACTAACGGGGAATTCAAGTCCTTAATTTATTAAGTACCTATGTATCTACTCCAATCACATAAATTAGTGATTTGTACCTTCGCTGGTAGTGTTGGTCCACCATACTTTCTTGCAGCGTAGACGCTACGCCAACGCTCCACATCGTAGGTGCTACCCATACGCTACGCATCATAGAAGCTACGCATCGTAGATTCAAAACATCTTAGAAGCTACGCATCGTAGACGCTTCGCATTGTAGACTCTATGAATCATAGACGCTACGAATCTTTGCGTCGTGTGAATTGCGTCTACGCAGAATTAACACACACGCAACTATGGAAATTATCACAGTGCACTTCAAATAAATCTATTTATCGGTCCAATTGTCTTTCAACAACCAAAGTTCACCGTCATCAATCAATCGAAACACAATAAATCTCGTGAAGCGGTAAATCGTGAAACTTGAACAGGTTGAGTAAAGTTTGCAATCGATTCCTCCGATAGGCCAGGCTTACCTTCAACGTGTATCCGACCATAAATTCAGATATTTCCGATTGCGCTATTCTCCGACTGAGAATTATGCAAAGCAATATTGTTCCGATTTCATCTCTCTAGGCGTAAAAAGATTAGGGTGTGAATTTGAAAAGTGATCAACATAATACGGGCACTGGCGCGGTATTTACTTGCCACTTAAGGGAGATGTGTGTGTGTGTTGAACAAAACATGATTCGCGCATTTTTTTATCTGCAGCAACTTTTTATCTGGATGAAAGGTAACCTATGTCCTTTTCTATACCCCTGACAACGTATATGCAAAATTTCATGATGATCGGTTCAGTTGATTAGGCGTGAAAAGGTAACAAACAAATAAACTTACTTTCGCATTTATAATATTAAAGTTAGTATTGATATTTCATGAAATAGTCATTCAATAGGATTATATTCATGTCTTAGAATGAAGGATTGATGATTTCAATTATTATAATTCTGTAACGTCATATTTGTCGCGAATCCTATTTAAAGAAAATTTAAACGTAAGTAAGTGTAATGATGTACTTACATACTTATTACAGTAAGTATACACTCAAGGCTATGTCAAAGCCAATTTGTTTCATGAAAACACGTACCTACATTTATTTTTAGCTTAATGTAAGTTGTTAATTAATTTACTTTCCACTTTTAATTACTTTAGTGTTAGTAACCGAGCTATGCTTACATTTGCCTAGTGTATAGACATAATATTATACTGTTTTAAAAAGAGCTACAAAATGTATATCTTATTTAAACGTGTTTGTCCGTTGGTCTCGGCTGTCATTCGTGGATCTTTGACAGTCGTTACGGGTCGTCAGTAGCCCGAAAGTCTGACAACCAGTCTTACCAAGGGGTATCGTATTACCCAGTCACTGGGTAGTGGAGGTCAGATAGGCAGTCGCTCCATGTAAAATACCTGTATGCATCCGGTTAGTCTGGAAGCCAACCCCAACATAGTTGGGAAAAAGGCTAGGCAGATGATGATTTATACGTGTTTTATATGTTTTTTGTTTGTTATTTTGCCCGCAACTTTATTCGTGTGGATATCGAAAAATATCCCATGGGAACGTACAACCGGGATTAAAAGCAATTTATGTGTTAATTCTGATTATTAACTTTCGGTTTGACCAACCAAATCCGATCTGCCGCCAATCCAGAACTCGTGCCAATCCGGAACATACATACAGACAGAAAAACGGACAAAAAATCGAAGTTACTATTTCTTAAACTAAGAGTGTGAGGAAACCGGCATGCGGCATGCCCGTGAACCAGAAATTCGAAGACATACGACATCTACCAACCCGAACTGGGCCGGCGGCGTGGTAGATTCCAACCCACTCCCTCTCACCGAGACGAGTCCTGTGTCCCAGCAATAGAAACATTATTGACTGATAATGTTATGCTTATGATAGTTTTTTTTATTATACCTAGGTATGTATAGATATACACTACACTACACTGTACAAAAAACTAGGTACTTTCGTTTGAGAAATGGTTGAATGCTTCATCAAACACGAAAAAGCTTTAAAAAGTCTAAAACACATCTGTTTTTTTCTGAATTTAATCTCACATTCATGTAAACAAGCCGCCGTGATGACACAGCAACAGATTGCACCAAAGTTTTGTTTCTGAGAATGTAAGGTTTTGAATGTCTCACTTATTTATTTCACCCTAGAACTTTCCCTGCCCGAGGCGGTCTTTTATTAAAATATACACAAGCCGAGGGTTGAATAAGACATAACGAGTTGACTCGAGCCTGTAATGAAAGGACTCTGCGACAACGACCTAATGAATAATAATTGTCGGTGGAAAGCAATGTCACCCGAGACAATCTGAGAAGCTGAAAATGATACGCTCCGTAGATGTTAAAATATTAAAGAGTTTCAAGCTTTCAGAAGTTCAAACACGGGAGTTAACGTCACGTAAATTCGAGCGATTTTTTAATCGAAAATACAACGCGCCGTCGTCCCGGGCCTGGTCCTTACCGGGCGGCAAGCTGCAAGCCCACGCCTACGGTGGCCGGAAGTCGGTTGTTGATTCCCGACATCCAGGGCGTCTCCTGCGGTGACTAGTGGCGTGAGGGCGCAGAAATTGCCTCTCCCTCACGCGCTCCGCTTCCTCCTTTGCGAGCGTTACTGCTTCGCAGAAAGAGGTGACGGCTTCCCATGCACTCTCGCTCCGTACCATGGCCTGGCCCAGGGCCGGACGCGAGAGATCGCTGCCGCCGATCGCCGCTACGAGGTCGCGGCGGTGCTCCACCGAAGCCGGGCAGACCTCCACCGTATCCTCCGGGCGATCCATGCAGTAGTGACACCCTGGCGTTTCCTCCCGCCCTTATCCTGAACAGGAACCTCCAGAAAAACCGTGTCCGGTGAGGACCTGCGTCAGACGGAAGGTGAGGGCGCCGTGGCTCCTCTCCAGCCACTCCTCAAAGAGGGGACTCTTCGCCGCAATTTAGGCGTGCCCAGCACTGGGTTCCGACAATTGTTCTTTTTTTATTACAAAACGTTGCCCCACGCTAGGAATTACTCCTGTATCGTGGGTGCGTTTACAAAAATTTAAACTCACATACACAAACAGCCACACCCGGAACAACTACCTGTAGGCAATACAAATATTTGTTCCGTGCGGGAATCGAACCCGCGACACGCGGTGCAGCAGTCGATCGCTCAGCCACTGCGCCAACCGTTTCGTCAAATCACACTCTCCATGTCGCCATGAGATCCCGCCGGAGCTCTGTCCGCTGTACCGTGATTTCTCGCGGCAGCGGAGTTACGCCCCGGCGGTTTGCCTCCTCTCGCCACTCCCATATGTGGGCGAGGACTTTTGCCTCCAGATCCCATGGCGGCAATCCGGCAAGGAGATTGTGTCCCACCTCTGGGGTGTTTTTCGACAAACTCAATTAGTTTGACCACAGAATAACTAATGTATGACCCATAGATATGAATATTAATATTATGTGTAGAATGAGTAAGTACTGAGTTTTAGAATCGTTCGTATTTACGTTACGTTTTCGTCACTCGTTCGTGTTAGGGGCCTCTGTTATTGTGAACAAGAGTTCAATAGGATTTTAAGGTCGTCCTGTAACAAACGGCGATTTTTTTTAATCAAATTATTTTTATGTAGGTACTGTTCGTAACGTAATAAATGTTTTCATCTAGCTTTCCAGGTAGACAATACAAAGGAAAATAAATATTAACCTTAAAAAAAAGCACAGACACAAAGTATTACACCTCAGACATCGGACTATCTATAAGACTTATCGCTGCAGATAGAAATACTCCCAGCAGACAAAATCGATCGCTAGCACCATTTTAAACAGCGTCCACAGATGTATTCTGTCCACAATTCCAACTCCGAATTTCAACTAGCACTACTTTGTATTCCGGGCAGATCGCAAACGCAAACATAAAAATTTTAGATGGCGCCCGACACGTGTACCTTCCTATCATATAGTCAACCACGTAATAACTTTACCACCTTTAGATTAAATATCACTTTGATCAATCGTCCTAGCCTTTTCCTAACTATGTCGGATGCAGCTGAATATCAGTATTTTACACGGAGCGATAGCCTATCTGGATACCGCAACCGCGTTACTAGGTATTCAATACGCCTTAGTAAGACTAGTTAGCAGACTATTGGGCTCTTGATTACCCATAACGACTGTCCAAGATCTATGAATGACAGCAGGAACCAACGGATTAACAGGCTTTCCGAATCACGGAGAAGTCTCGATATGTAATAGTACATTCGATAGACCCGTGCGGCTGTTATTATTTAGCCACGAGCCCCTATAAGATTGAATATCACTTGCATTTCATAAAATGACAAGGTCTGTTTGTCATTGTGACAAATAGATAGTTTCAACCTTAGTGAAGTTTCAATATACTGGGCATTGTTGTCGAAAGTGATAAATCAATTACGAGGGCGATTTAACACGTGAAAGTCATGTTATAAACATTTTTTTTTTTGTAATAAAAAGCAGGTTAACGTGCGTATTGACGCGTGTTGTTGAACATTTGTTTCGTTTCAAACACCTCTTGAACGTATTTTGACTGTAAAAACGATTTCTGTTTGAAAACAGACTTGGGTTTCTTGAACTGAAGACGTGAATTGTTTTTTATTTAGGTTCTGAAAACTGCAATATAATTAGATAATTTCTCATTTTCTTTGAGTTAAAATATGAGAAGTAATATCGAACATTATCGCTCTAACTATCTAAGTTTCTGTTAAAAACTAATTTAGATAGTCAATATAGCGCCCTAATTGCGTAACACATCAATCATCATCAATCATTTATCAATCTCAATCTGAATAATTTAGAAAAATATTACTAATCCCTTGCTTTATTTATGTTCGAAAAAATGACCTATTCAACAACATAAGTAACGCAATGAACGTTGGTGAACTGTCAATATGAAGCCATTGCTACTGATAGGCTTCTTCTTCCATCCCTTAATCCCAGCTCTATCTGGGGTCGGGTCTTCTTGTACAGCGGCGCCAGGATGATCTCTCCTGGGTTTTCATAGCAGTTAGGTTCTGCGCTTTCATTTCCCTCTCGATACCGCACCACAATTTAGGGGTGGGGCCTTTCTCTTCACAGAGGAGTAAAAACAGTCCTGCGTTTCGTAGGGCAGGGAAGACCTGCCCTACGAAACGCAGGACTGTTTTTACTGAGAAACTATCATCTTTTCTCATTACGTACCATCTAAGCCTACCATTACTACTGTTAGCGTGTTACACAATTAGCCCGCAGAACAAGGTAGGTACGACTATTATCTTCACACCACTAATTTTGTAACAAAACATACAAACAACCTCCTTGTAGCTTTCAAACTCCGTAAATTTTCGGTACACGTACCCAAACTTACAAGATAGTTAACAGTTTCCAACATCTTTATTAGTAATACCGGTACACTAAACTCTGAGAAACATAGTTTATATTCATATCAAACTATTGTGACCCGCCTCTGGGGTGTTTTGTAAAATGATCGCCGCATTGAATATTCATAGGGATACTGCAGTGAAACGGGTGAAACCTCGACGGTATGCAGAGATGATGACGCGAAACTGGTTTCTGCAAAATAACGTATCATCTCGCCTGTTTTCCCAGAAGGGGTGAGCAGAGGTGTTGAACTCACATTTCACCAAGTCACATGTATGGAGGCGGATAGGGATAGGAATAGGATAGGCAGTGCGATCAACCGGGTACAAGTTAAAGCTCCGGGCTGCAACTGAAATATTTTCTAAAGGAAAAACTAAATAGCACTTGGCCCGACTTCGGAACCCAATCCCAAAGCCAGCAGTTGCGTAGGCTTTTCGACCAACCAGCATTAGGAATGCGTAACACACTAATAATCACAATCTGAACGATTTTGAAGAATATTGCTAATCCATTACTTCATATGATGAAAAATGTGTCTGCTCAGCAACATAAATAACGCAATGAATGTTGTTGAACTGTCAAAATTGCTACTGTTAGTCTGTAACGCAATTACCTCGTAGGTGGTCTACAAAATCCGGGAATAAAACTGAAAATGTTAGACACTTTAAAAATGATATGCAACGTAGCCTGGGTACCGGTGAAACTAGATTAGTTTCAGCAAAATCTGGGATTAAAAATATAAATTTTACTCAGTACAACTCTAATATTCAATTTCAGAGTCGATTTGTGGAAATGTGAGGCTATAATAGTGTTTTAAATGATAGATGAGTTAGTGTCGCTGTCGAGTGCTGTTTGCACGACTTTAATCAATTAATCATGGCCTATCAGAATCAGCTGCTGCATACACATGCATATTGAACTTGTAGTCATAGTGTTGGGAAAATTATTTGCAAACACTATTTATTTTGTCTTTTCGTTTTTGTAGTGACTTACTAATATGAACTGGACTGGTTGATTCGCTGGAGAGCTTGTTGCGCCACTTCTTCTTCCCAGCTAAACCACTAAAAAAGGGTGACTTTGGGGACTCTCTTATGTAATTTTGAGGCTCAAACAGTGCTAATGTGTAATTAATTTTTTAAATTTTCCTGTGCTGGCCATTCTTTGATGAAGGTGAATGTGTGCTCACAGATATCTTTTCCTGTATTTTACTCAATGAGTGTATTTGTCCATTGATCGAATTCTCCACTGTCTTATATTCCTGCTATGTTATTCAGTGTTATCCAGCTTTCCGCATAGGTACTCAAACCTAATGGTAAGTCCTTATTAGTCTAATGATAATACTTAAAAGTTATACACAATAAAGCTATAGTTACATTGTTTGTAGTAGACTATATCATTAATTGTGTACTTCAAAAAAACAACACCGACAAACATTGCCTACCTGCTTATTATTTGGTATTTATTGAAGTTTTTAGGGTCACGTAGTGTGTGATCATTTTACAAAGTTTCTTTTGAGAGTTTTATGTGCCCTTTTTATTAATTCTAACTGGATGTCTCTGTCCTACACAGCGTTCATTGTTATGAACTCTTGCGCATTTGATTTATTAGGTGCATGCCCGTTGTTAAATAGCACAATTGATAGCATTTGTATATGAAACTAGCTTATGCTCGCCACTTCTTCCACGTAATATTTCTTGTCCCCCGCCCCGTTGCATCGCATCGCCTGCCCGAGCCATTACTTCGTTGTCAGTTAGCGTTCTTTCTAACTTTTTCTTTTTGCTCGGCCTCTAATGGGTTCAACCGTGATGTCTAAATAGCCTTTGACCTTTCTCAAGAATTCGTCTATCAAATGCAAAAAGATCCGACTGGTAGTTCCAGAGATTATTGCGTTCATACAAACAAAAAAACAAACTCTTCAGCTTTATTATTACTGTACAGTCACGAGCAAAAGTATGTATACACTCGGCTTTATTCAAAAGCGATTTACTCCTTTATTTTTAATGAAATTTTATGTTGTTACGAATATAGCATTTTCGAACCCATAGGTTTATGTAATGTGTCGTATTTCGACGTTGCATTCGTTATTTCACGAAAAAAACGCAATTGAAAGTTGCCAAGTGTTGACATATTGGTGCTCGTGACTATACTATCGCCAAAACGTAGGTATATCTTACCATTTTAAAAACAAAATCCCGTACACATGATGACCACAGCTGCGTCCGTAAGTAAAACAAAAGAGGATCCTTTTTAGGTTAGGAATAGTCCTTCGGTGGTCAGATAAAGATTTTGGCGATAGTACATATAGATTGCCTGAAAATGCCTTACTTTACCATTGATAGTTAAAAAACTCGTTTACGGAAATAAAAAACGAGCATAAGTAGGTAGATAATGTATCTTTTTGTCTAATGTAGGTACCAGTGTTTCTGTTCGAGCCACTTTAGAACACTGCACTATTAACCGAGCCCGCTTCTCAGAGCAAAAAAAGGGGTTCCTTGATTGAACTTTGTTTTATATCCGTCCCGGATCTATTAGTGACTTGTGCATGTAACGATGAGTTTCTTGTTAACCTGATATGTATGTACGATATATGGACGATGACTTAAATGTCTTTGAGAAAATTCTAGGTATCTTGTAATCTATCCTTACTTCCGCTTATACTGGTCGCTGACAGTTCAGCAGAGGACCAAGGTTGAGGTTTACCAGCGAGCGATGGAACTTAGTATCCTTGGAGTTCGGCTTACCGACCGGCTATGAAAAGAGATACTAAGACACAAATTGCAGACGTCACCCAAGCTCAATTGGGCCTGGGCCGGACCGGCAAACGTCCGCACGTCGGATGCATTGTGGGCTAAAACCACCTCAGCATATTTTCCTGAAAATGTCCAACAGCATCATCGAACACCCAGGCGTATATGGCGGGACCAACTTGACCCTCATAGGAGGGATTGGTCCAATCAATAATTAATCTACACTTTCATACTTTAGTGTCTGGATATAATTTTATACATCAAAAATTATTTGGTCTGATTCTCCCTCGCCCTGTAAGTACCAACTCTTTAGTTACTCTATACTATCCTATCATAATATATGAATCTCATACGCACCTACAACATAACCCCACTCAAAATTCATCCAAGGCCCAAAATACACGGAAAATTGATCCACCACCATTAGGTGCGGTACCTACAGCCACAATGGCTTTGGAACGCGAGACCTCCATATAATGCGTAGCCTTGCAAAGGACGCGTAACAAGACAGGTAGCCTAACGAGAGCCGTTTGATAAAGGTCCTGTGCCATTACAGCTTCGATCGTTGATCGTCTCACTTATCGCGGAAATCATTGGCGAATCTTCGTCCTTGATCGACGATATTGCGTCCGGGTGCAGATGGTTAATGGGTATACGTATGTTTCAAGGTTTTCGCGAGGTTCTTGTAATGTGTTTTGTATACAAAAAATGTTGCTCTGGCCTAGGGAATTTTCCTGATGTAGTGGTATTGGCATATGGGGCTTGGCGCTGAGCGTGTTAAACAAACAAACTCTTCCGCTTTATTATTAGTATAGAAGAAGATAAAAAGACTAAACTGCTTAGAATTCATTAATGTAAGTATTACGTTTACCTAATACAGTTTCACATACTTATTCTGAGAATCGATAACTGCTAAAGCCTTAGTTAGTCCTAAATGTTCAGGAAAAATCTCTCATTTAAGTACCTACAACTTAATAAACACCATCCTGGCTATAGGCACCATTATTTTGCTATCTAAAATCTATAACGTCCAAAGTGAACAGAAAAATTTGGCTTTATAGTCGTTTAATTAAAAAAGGTCCGTAATGGTCCCGAATAAGACAGCTTTTAATTAAGCAAATATACTTTCTATTTGAGCCGCTACGGTTTGTCACAGAATTATACTCAAGCTTAGTCCGAGATATCTTCTATATTCACTGTGTAGTTTCACAATCCTCGCATTGTGTGTGCCGCGAATATTTAGAGGAAGCGAAAAGCTTCGTGTCCGAAAACAGAAATAAGGCAGTCTGCTGGCAACACTATATCTGTAACTCATTCCTTTTTTCGCGCCGTGCGTGCTTGTCAGTATAAAATTTTATTTCTGCTTTTTAAAGTTTTTTAACACTAAAAATGCCGAAAAGAAAGTGTGAATGTAAAGAAGAAAGGTACCAAAGGAAGATTAAGAAGTTGAAAAAGAAATTAAAGAAAAATAAAAACAAATTGAGTGAAAATCGTTCACCATCACCGGGGTTTTCATCGCCAACGACGCCGACACCGGTATCGTCGTGCGAGGCAGAAAGTGATGTCGATGTTATTGAAATACCCGGCACAGAGCTTACAGCCAAGTTTTTTTTCTACAAGAAATAACCTACCTTTTGATCGTCCCTGTTTTCTATGATACGTGGTACGTGTAGGGTTACCATATCTCAGGATTTGTCCTGAGATTTCAGGATTTTTAGGCTGCTAACAGGATTGCGGCCGGATTTTGGAAATCTCAGGATTTTTCGATTTTCAATAAAATACAGATTTTTATTATTTTTTTTTATTAGAAAGAAACTACTTATAGAAAAATATATAATTGTTTCTTCTTTGGATAGGTATATTCACAAATCAACGTAATTAACATCAACATATTTTTAGAGTTGGAATCAATTTATGTGCACAAAACCAATACTTAACTGATTTTTCCACAGAGTTTTAAATTACGTTTGCGACAAAATCTCAGGACTTTTCTATGGAAATCAGGATTTTTGTCAGGACTTTTCAATTTTCCATCTGGTAACCCTAGGTACGTGTCATTACAGGCACTCCGGTGGAGTGAGATCACTACCGGGGGGACATCGGGGATGTCCCGCCGTGTAAGAACGTCGTTCTTGACTCAATGCCGCTGGCTGTTCGAGTCGCTTGAAGCGTTTTAAAAAACGCTCACGATGTGTTAATATATCACAATTTACTAAACTGCCACGGGGTGGCGTTATGTATACTCGTAGTACCATAAAGTACATCCAGCTGGTAGCTGTGTATTTAAATCAAACATGGTTTGGTCTTTTTGTAGGTGCTGAGTGTGTAAACAACACACATGAAAATCCGTTGACTGAAGTGTTGGATGATTCCATAATTCGGGCTCTAGGCCAGACTTTATCTACAGAAAGGGAATATGGACCAGAAATTCATGTGGAACTGGTAAAAAGGGTTGAAGGTATTATTACCCAAGGTCTTAAACAAGACATGAAAGATGAACTCTTTAAGAAATATTTGATACCCTCTAACATCAAGCTTTTGGATGCACCAAAGCTTAACAAGGAGCTGGAGGGACTATTAAATGATGCAATGAAGGCCCGAGACAAGCGAGTAGAAGAACGCCAACAACAGATTGGTATTGCAACAGCGGCCTTGTTGTCCGCTACAGACAAACTGATCAAAAGTGATGTCGACAAAATAAGTCTCATTTCAACCATCAGTGATGTCACTCGCTTATTGACAGACCTCCATCATCAAGACACAGTCACCAGAAAGAAGCTAGTAATTCCAAATCTGGACAAAAATATAGCAAAGACAGTTGAAAACCAAGAACGTGATCAATTCCTTTTTGGAGAAAAATTTAATGACAATGTCAAAAGTGCCACAGCGATTAAAAAATCAGCTAGCACCATCCTAAAACAAAACAACCCTCAGCGAAAAAATACCTCATCTAATCGACCAACTCAGTCTCAAAATTATCCCAAGAAACAGGGAAACTTCAGAGGCCCTCCTCGTATGAGTATGACTCAGTTCAAACAGGGGGGGGGCAGATATCACCAACAGACACAGCACTACAAGCCGAGACCCCCACAACGTCCTCCAGCCAAGGCGCCTGTTCGACAATCTTAGAGGTAAATACTTTTGCTGGTAGACTTAAGTACTTTTATTCTTGCTGGTTAAAGATAACACAAGACAAAGTTGTCTTATCTTGGCTGAAAGGTTATAATATCCCATTTTTAGAGGCTCCTCACCAAGAATATGTTCCTAAAAATGCAAATTTTTCTGTATCAGATAATTTAATAATATTGAAAGAAATAAATAGACTTTTACAACTAGGAGTACTTACAAAATGTGTAACAGTTAATGGACAATACTTCTCAAAGATTTTTACTATACCTAAATCAAACGGAGAAGTTAGATTTATTTTAAATTTAAAATGTTTAAATAGATTTATTTCACCAGAACATTTTAAAATTGAAGATATGAGAACACTTTGTAAATTGATTTCAAAAAATAATTTTATGTGTACCATTGACCTAAAAGAATCATATTTCTTGATCCCAATGGGTGAAGATAAAAAATATTTAAGGTTTTGGTTTCAGAATATAATGTATGAGTTCAAATGCTTGCCATTTGGTCTAAGTACTGCTCCTTTCACATTTACTAAGTTACTGAAGCCAGTGATAAATTTTCTTCGAAGAAAAGGTTATAAATCGGTTGTTTATCTCGACGATTTTATATGTATTGGTAATTCTTACCAGGACTGTCTAGAGAACTGTCAGATGACCATAAGTCTACTGGAATGCCTAGGCTTTATTATAAATAAGGAAAAGAGTACCACTGTCCCAACCAATATTGCAGAATTTCTAGGTTTTATAGTAAATACAAAAGAAATGTCACTGTCAGTGACTTCTAAGAAAAGGGAAGCAATTTCTTTATTGATTAAGAAATATGCCCAAATGGATCAATGTCCAATAAGAGAATTTGCAAAACTTATTGGCACCCTTGTAGCATGTTCCCCAGCTGTGTCTTATGGGTTTTTGTACACTAAAACATTTGAACAGCAAAAATATCAGTCTTTGTGTGCAGCAAACAATGACTTTGATGCAATTATGAATATCAATAGTGATTGTAAAAATGATTTAAAATGGTGGCATAATCAAATTAAAGTATCAAAAAATCTAATACGACAGTACAATTTTTCTTTAGAAATAAACTCAGATGCATCAAGGACAGGCTGGGGAGTATACTGTAATGGTAAAGTTGCAAATGGCTTTTGGACTTTAAAAGATAAGGAAAACCATATTAACTTCCTGGAACTTTTAGCTGCTTTTCTGGGTTTACAATGTTTCGCCAAAGATTTACACTCTTGTCAGATATTGTTGAGAATAGATAATACAACTGCAATTGCATACATAAATAGAATGGGGGGTATACAATTTCCAAAACTTAATTCTCTAGCTAGGAACATATGGCAGTGGTGTGAGATCCGTAGAATATGGTTATTTGCCTCTTATATTAAGTCAAAAGAAAATAAAGAAGCTGACCAAGAATCCAGAATAAATAATATAGATTCAGAATGGGAATTGTGTGACAAAATTTTTCTAAATATTACCAAGTCACTTGGAGAACCCGATATGGATTTGTTTGCAACTAGAGCAAATAAAAAATGTCATAGATACATATCGTGGCATAGAGATCCATATGCAGAGAATATTGATGCTTTTACTGTAGACTGGTCTACATTCAATTTATTTTATGCTTTTCCTCCATTTTCTTTAATTTCTAAATGTATACAAAAAATCATTTGTGATAAGGCAACAGGTATCATGGTTTTCCCCCTATGGACCTCACAGCCATGGTATCCCTTCATAACCGAATTGGCAACTTCAGAAATGTTACAGTTCAAACCATCAAAAGATTTGTTACTATCACCTTTCAGAACACTACATCCCCTGTACAACAGTCTTTCCCTGGGAGCCTGCATCTCATCAGGGAAGCGTTCCAGAAAAAACTAACCCCTGATGAAACAATAGAAGTCATGGTAGCTTCCTTATCACAAAATACTATTAAACAATATACAACAGCGCTTAAAAAATGGTGGTCATTTTGTAACGGGGAAAATATATATGAGCTGTCAATACCTAGAGTTTTAAAATTTCTCACAGAAATGTTTTCACAAGGCGCTTCGTACGCTACCCTTAATACGTGCCGGTCAGCGCTGTCTCTAATCATAGATACAAGTTTAGGAACAGATATACAGATTAAGAGATTTTTTAAGGGAGTTTTCAAATTAAAACCCTCTAGACCTAAGTATAACGACACATGGGATCCATCTGTTGTCCTAAATTATATTCAGAATTGGTCACCAAATAGCAGCCTTAACTTAGAAAAATTAACTAAGAAATTGGTAATTTTGTTAGCTCTCACAACTGCTCAACGTATTCAAACATTGTCAGTTATCCGATTGAGCAATATAGAGTTCACAGACAACAGTGTAAAAATAACGATTACTGATTTTTTAAAAACAACGGCTCCATGTAAAGATCAGGTAGTAATAAAGCTTCCTTCCTTAGATACGAATCCGGAAATTTGCCCCGTATCGACACTTAGGCATTATATAGACCAGACTAGGGCACTCAGAAAAGTAGACACAAATAACTCGGATAAGCTATTTCTTTGTTATAAAAAACCACATAACTGTGCTAGTAACCAAACAATTAGTCGCTGGATCAGGCAAGTTATGGCTGAGTGTGGTATTGATGTAAAGAAGTTTACCCCTCACTCCACGCGTCATGCGTCCACGTCTCTGGCGTGTAGAGAAGGCGTAACGTTAGATTGTATATTTAAATCTGCTGGTTGGTCAATAGGATCTAGTGTTTTTGCCAATCACTACAATAGACCCTTAAATACAGAAAATGATAGCTATACCTTTACAAAAGCCATTTGTAACATTAAGGTCTAAGTCTGTAATTAGTACTTAAGTTTTACTTTTAAGTTTGTAACTAGTACACTACCTTTAAATTAGGTACCAATTGTTAAATTGATGTGATAAATATCATTACATGGCTGATTCTTAAATTCTGTTTTAATTGTATATTACTTATACCATATTATTATTTATGATTTCCAACAAGTCTCTAAACATCTACACAGTGAATATAGAAGATATCTCGGACTAAGCTTGAGTATAATTACATAATTAAACGAACTTACCTGAAGTGAAGTTCTATTGTAATTATACGAAGGGCTTAGTCCGAGATATCAATCTCCCACCCGCCCTTTCCATAATCATAGATTATGATGTCCCTAGAGTCAGGTTGGAAATCATGCCTTTATACTAATGCTCTGAAAAGAATGAGTTACAGATATAGTGTTGCCAGCAGACTGCCTTATTTCTGTTTTCGGACACGAAGCTTTTCGCTTCCTCTAAATATTCGCGGCACACACAATGCGAGGATTGTGAAACTACACAGTGAATATAGAAGATATCTCGGACTAAGCCCTTCGTATAATTACAATAGAACTTCACTTCAGGTAAGTTCGTTTAATTATGTAATTTTATGTAATTTTAGAACAAAGAGGGTCCGAAATGGAATCAAATATTTATACCGGGAGGATGAACGTCGGTTTATTAATAGAAAAAGTAATTTAATTCAAATACTCTTGATTGAGAATTTTCCGGAAGCAAATTCGTTCATGCCACTTTTTTTTTATTTTTTTATTGAATTTTGTGCAGTCTTCTAAATTGTTAGTGCTTCTCTAGTGAGAACAATTTAGAAGACTGCACAAAATTCAATAAAAAAAAATTAAAAAGTTATTAAATTTTATGAGGATAACTCATGTTGGACTGACTGCTTGCATAATTGTAGTGATAAATCGCTTATCTCAATTTATTTGGGGTCGGCGCAACATGTCTTTTTCTTCAGCCGCATTGGTCAATCGATCAGGTTACGCTACACGGTTGGTCCGTGGATTTACATATCAAGACCCCTTCGTGCCTCGGAAAGCACGTTGAGCCGTTGGTCCCGGCTGTCATTCATGGATCTTTGACAATCGTTACTAGTCGTCAGAAGCCCGAAATCCTGACAACGATTTTTACCAAGGGGCTTCGTATTACCCAGTAACTGGGTGGTGGACGTCAGATAGGCAGTCGCTCCATGTAAAATACTTGTATTCAGCTGCATCCGGTTAGAATAGAAGCCGACCCCAACATAGTTGGGAAAAGGCTAAGCATATGATAAGTATATGTATTTGAACTCGCTAATCTCTGGAACTGCCAGTCGGATTTGAAAAACAGTTCTCTTTCTGATAGCCCATTTCTTAACCTTTTGAACGCCATTGTCACATATACGTGACAAGCAAGCGCGTGTGCGCCTGTAGCCAACGACACAAATATGTGACAAAAAATGCGGTGCACTTTTATCACGAAATAAACAATTAAATCATTTTGGAGTCCCTATTCTTTTTGTAGGTACTTGCGGTGAAATTCAGGCTTGGCGTGGAGGGCACGCGCGTGCGTTTATGCTCTGGCGTTCAAAAGGTAGGAAGGTTAGACTATTTGCCATTATCATTCTCCTAAACTTATCTATCTCAATTTATTTGGGGTCGGCGCAACATGAACTTTTCTTCCATATTTCTCTATTAGTCGTCTTCTGTATTCACCCCCTTTCTAACCATATCATTATTCACACAGTCCATCCATCGTTGCTTTGGTTAGGCTATTTAACATCATATATTATTTGCCTCGGAATTAACCTCTTAAAATAAAATAGGCTAAATAGGAATTGAAAAGTACTGCAGCTATTAATTATCACTTTAGTATAAAGTATTTTCCTGTCTTGTCTGCAAACTATTAAATATTATACCACAAAACGTTTCTGTAAGCGCTTATATTATACATCTACGCTAGTTTTTACATTAACCCTCTGCTAGTGAGGTCAGGGAGAATGTATATACGTGTATATATGTATAAGTATATTGAACCCTGAAGCCATTCAGTGGCGGCCAGATTGCCTCGCCTCACTCTTCGTTGTTTCATACATACTAAAGCACTCAACTAATAAAATATTTAAATTTTTACCAACCTACTACTTTATGTCTCTTCAGATGTCTTGCCTTTCTCCCTTGCGTAACGAGATACGTAGGTACCTACTGGGTGTAAAATGAACTTCAGGGAAAAATGCGTCTTGTTCGAGCGAAAAGAAATGTGCAAATTATTATTAGTCGCAATTCTTCTGTCTTTTTGTGTTCCATCATAAAACACGGTGAGCCTTTTGGTTTTATATAGGTAACGAAGTAGCTTCTACCCGGAGTTTCACCTGCGTTTATATCGGAAATTATCCCACAGGAACGTGTTACCGGGACAATGAGTAGCCTATGTCCTTCTACCTACAGGATGCCATCCATCGCCTTGCCATTTTTTTTATCGAAATCCGTTCAGTGGTTTAGGCGTGAACTGCAGGTCAATTCTCGTAATTTAAAACGATCAAAATCTAGTCGCAGTCTCATCTCGACAAACAAATGTCAAAATGTGTGGAAATTTAACGTATTTTTGACAGGTTGAGACTGAGATCAGAAGGCCAATTCTCGTAATTTAAAACGTTCAAAATCTAGTCGCAGTCTCATCTCAGCGACAAACAAATGTCAAAAACTTGTCAAAATGTAGGGAAATTAGAAGTATTTTTTGACAGATTGAGACTGAGATCAGACTGTGAACGTTCTTAAATTTACCAGAATTGCCCCTCAGGTAACATACATACAGAGTTACTTTCGAATGTATTATATTAGATGGTGTCCGGAACTCCACGTCAATGCGCGTATTTTGCGTACATAGTCATCATCTGCCGAGCCTCTTCCCAACTATGTTGGGGTCGGCTTCCAGTCTAACCGCATGCTGAGTACCAGTATTTTACCTACATGGAACGACCGCCTATCTGACCTCCACAGCCCAGTTACTGGGTAATACGAAACCCCATAGCAAGACTGGTTGCCAGACTTAAGGGCTTCTGACGACCCGTAACGACTGTCAAAGATCCAAGAATGACAGCCGGTCCCAACGGCTTAACGTGCTTTCCGAGGCACGGAAGGACCTTGGTATGCGTACATAGTATAGTATAGATTACTGTTGACCTTGAATTCGTAATACAACGTAAAGAAAATCTTTATCGAACTAGTATAGGTACTCGTAGCACAAATTGCTACGGAAATCAGTCAGATCATTTGCTTATGTAATGACCTAGATTACTTCAAAGTAGGCTTCTAACCAGCCAGTAATATGCTGTCATAGTACATACATAACACGATGAAACAACACAGCCTATTAATAAAACTAGGTCAATGCCCTCTTTTAATAGAGAAACCACTCCAAACTTCGGTTGGCACAGAAAGTTGTCCGTCCACGACAAGTTATTCCGAAAATATTCACAAAACATTCAATCTTGATAAATAGAGCAAATAAATAAATAAAACGCGGCCAAGCGCGAGTCGGACGTGCACACGAAGCGTTCCGTACCACCGTACAATAACACTATATATTTTTTTGCATAAAGCATCAGCTTAAATGTATAATGTTCCGACTGCTGGGACACAGGCCTCCTCTCTGTGAGAGAAAGTGGGCCGTGATCTACCACGTTTAATTTAATTTAACTTTATTATAACTGTATATTGTAACTTTATTTTATTTTTATTATTGGTTGTTATAGCGGCTTTGGCTCTGTGATAATTTCAACCTATCATACAGATGTACAGACGGACGAATGGACGGAAGGACGGACAAGGAAGCCTTATTAACAGGGTCCCGTTGCCACCCTTTGGGTACGGAACACAACGAATTGCCGAGCGATTGAAGCGAATATTGATGACTGGCGATTCGCAAGTCAACACCAATCAATCAGTTTCAACGATCGTTTCTATAAAAATAGCTCCTATTAAAGCTGATTCGAGAAAAAACTTGTTCGTAATACTCGTAATACGATGACCTAATTCGTTTGGCTACACTGTTGTGGTGAATTGGGAATTACAGCCGGCTTATGTGCCCACTCGACAGAGCTTATTGAAGTCTTCTACCCGACGTAGGTCTTGGGATTATTAGTTAAGTGGATAATTGATCAATGGACGAGTTTTCTCATTTAAACCTGTACGTACCTACATGGAAATGTCAAGTACCAAGTACTTGACATTTCCCTTTTACCTTTGTAATATTAATAGTACCTAGGTACCTAATAAGGAAAGTGGTACTTCTGGACACGGCTCATATTATAATTAATAATTCCCTGCACTGAGACAATTCAGGTTAGTTAGATTAGATTAAAATTAATAATTTATTTATTTTTCAGTTCAAGACCCAAACAACAGTGTACAGTCACGAGCACCAATATGTCAACACATGGCAACATTCAATTCCGATTTTTTCGTGAAATAACGAATGTATCGTTGAAATACGACACATTACATAAACCTATGGGTTCGAAAATGCTATGTTCGTAACAACATAAAATTTCATTTAAAAATAAAGGAGTTAATCGCTTTTGAATAAAGCCGAGTGTATACATACTTTTGTTTGTGACTGTACCTCTGACTCTTGTACTAGGAGTTCCTGTATCACACAAGAGCCAGACCTCTGAATTTACAGAGAATATGATAAAGAAGCGCGATAGACTAAAATGAGATAGTAACTTTATAGTTATGGCATGCATTAGAAGGTAGGTTTACAAATGTTTGCCGCAAATAAATGCATTTTCTTTCTTTTTTCTTCTAAATATACAAGAGAAATAAAAACGTAATAATTATAAAAGTATATATTGTTAGGGGGTTACTCTCTCTGGGGTCCTGACTTGCGGTAGTTGGGTTAGCTGTTCTCGATACGGATAATCTACTATTTTTTGGATTATTTTTTTAATAAGAAATATTTAATATGGAAGAAAATGAAATAAATAAATGAATAAAGTCGTTCATCATCATCTGCCTAGCCTTTTCCCAATTATGTTGGGGTCGGCTTCCAGTCTAATCTATGCGTCATGTTCGTGAACGGGCGCCATCAGTAGGGACTGGTCAACTCTTTGCTGCCATGGCTTATCTTGATTTAATTTAATATTTGAATTGTTTTTTTTTTATATTTTCATTACAGACGCTTTTAACGTTCTGCATCGTTCTCACGTGCATAATTTTGAACATGAATGATGTAACCAATACTTTGTAACAATATTATTATGATTTAAAAGAGTGTCCATGGAGTTTCTTGCCCGTTCTTCTCCATAGGTACCTACGCTTTGGAATGGGCAACTAGCTTCATCTTTTTGACTGACCGACCTTGACAATTCAAAAGTGCCTGTAATTGGTTTATTTGAAATAAATAGTTTGAGTTTTGACCGGATGCAGCTGAATACCAGTATTTTACATGGAGCGACTACCTATCTGACCTCCACAACCCAGTTACTGGGTAATACGATACCCCTTGGTAAGACTGGTTGTCAGACTTTCGGGCTTCTGACTACCCGTAACGACTGTCAAAGATCCACGAATGACAGCCGGGACCAACGGTTTTACGTGCTTTCCGAGGCCGGAGGGGTCTCAGTATGTAAAGATGGTCACCCATCCACAGACCAACCGCGGCAAGCGTAGCTTAACCTGACCGATCGACCTGTGTGGTTGTTATTATTTAGCCACGGGCCCCTCAAATGAATAAAGTCGTTATTGGCATAAAACTAGGTTATAAAAAAGTGAAGCACTGACTCCAGAGCTAGGTTAGAGAGTACTTGTATTTCAGGAGCCATGGGAGCCATATAAGTCAGTAACCTGAAAATTGCCATTGCATTTAAGTATGTCTATAGTCTATTCTTAGCCAAAAGCAAACGACAAAAAAGTTCCTTTCTTTTTTAAGAAAATACAGGGTGGCAGGCACATCGTCGCACAAACTGTAACCATGAATTCAGCACATGATTCTAGACGTAGCGTAGATATTTATAGTCGGTTATCAACAAAAAAAATCTGCTGTTTCATTGAAAAGTGCAATCAATATACGGAATAGCATTTTTTTTTTTAATAACCGGCTGAAAATTTAAATGCTTGGCGATTCAGAATCATGAACTGACTCCATGGTAACAGATTGCCCGTCGATGTCCCAGCCACCCTGTATTTGAGTTACCAGAATAGAGTAGTAAACTTGTGTAGGTCACAAAAACCGTTATTTTCCGAAAACTTTTCACTTTTATCGTCTTGTTTGCTTCTCTATTACTTATTGTGACATGTTACGTGAGTAGACAAACAAATTAAATAGAGCTGTATTAAGCCCGCTTTTTGCGATGTCCACCAGACAAAATGGCTGTCGTCTGCTATCATAACCCTTGTCACTCAGACAGATTTATGAGCTATCTTTTTTATTGCTGTGCGATTTATTGGGATACGATTTAGAGATAGGTCAGTGACCGAATGGGATAATAATGTGACGGATATTGTTTTTCATTAGTCGACGTCGCTCGCCTATGATTGGACGATATGATTTGTCTTGATAAAGAAATAAGATCATTTTCCTGGTGTGCTGTTCCAGCTTTGAAAACAAAAAAAAAACGGTCAAACGTTTTTTTCCGCGACGGCGACGAAGGGTCACCGAAAAAAAAACGTGTCGCCTATGGAGACCCCGTTTATTTTTATTTTTTTTATTAGCCTTTAATGTCCCACTGCTGGCCAAAGGCGTTCCTACTCTCCTTCCACCTCTCTCTGTCCAGAGCTGCCAAGGACCAATCTTTATTAAAGGAGTTCAGCTCATCCCGCCATCTCCGTCTGGGTCAGTTTATTATTATTTGTTGTTATAGCGGCAATAGAAATACACACTCAGTAAAAATTTCAACTGTCTATCTATTACGGTTCATGAAATAGGTACAGCCCGTTAGCAGACAGGCGGACAGACGGACCAGGGGCGGCTTAGTCTTTCCGATGGCAATCTTTGGGTACGGAACCCTAAACAAAGTCAATCTAAATTATTCATATTTAGGGATTAATCTAAATTGATCCCCAAAATTCAGTCAACAAGGTTTGCTATCTCTATCTCCTAACCATCGTTCCAGAAGACTTCGTACGTACCCACCCTATGTGACCTAAAAACATTAACCAAAGTCTTGCAACATCTTACCCCTCACAACTACCTGTCGGGCCTAAATGTCAGTAGTCAGGAAACGTCGCCTAGGCCAAGGGATCGTAACAAGGCTATCGGCTACTGATCGATATAATTAAACAGTCTCCGGTTGCCAACTTGGCCAGACTGCCCGTGGCCGACTTGTCTTGTGAGATAGACAATTCTCTTTTTGCTTTTTATGCGAACACCAAATACTCTAATTTGCCTACCTAGAAGACTTTATGAGGAATTTCAGTGACAATGAAAAAGGGAGTTCTTACCAAAATAGTATCAAAATTGAATTATGGGTTTTTCCACAAAAACTGAAACACTTATTTTAACGCGTGTCTAATATTAATGTCAGTCTACGTGTATGTCCAACTCCATGGAGTTGGACGTAAGTACATCACATGATCAATGCATGCATGAATGTCATGTTTTTATTGAATAACTAAGGGGCAATTCTCGTAATTTTAAGAACGTTCACAGTCTGATCTCAGTCTCAATCTGTCAAAAAATACTTCTAATTTCCCTACATTTTGACAAGTTTTTGACATTTGTTTGTCGCCGAGATGAGACTGCGACTAGATTTTGATCGTTTTAAATTACGAGAATTGGCCTTCAGATGTTTAGCTTATAATAAAAACAACACATAAACACAGTTTTTTTATTTGGTTAGCACACGGTAAAATTACATGCCCATTATATATCTTAGGGGTTTGGCGCAAAGACGAATAAAAGTGCCACTAAAACGTCTTCAACGACAAGATTTATCAATAATAGTTATTGCCTATTAATCGAGATATTTCGAGTGAATGTCTTATTCGCAGTCTATTGGCGCGTTAGTTGGCGCGAATAACCGAACATCTGATCGAGATGTCACCAATGCGCATTCATATACGCCATAGACATTTCTATGTTATTACGCAGTGCGTATAGCGTTAGTCATTTGTTTTGGTGTTCGGAATTTAATTAATTGTTTTTGTTTTCATTTCATTTCATTTATTCATAAAAACAATTTACATTGTGTTGAATATAATATACACATGCAATTTACAAAACAAATACACAACAACCACATTCCAAGTGTAATTCAAAAACAGTGCCAAATAGTTTTAAAAGTAATGTCAAACAGTTTTAAAAATAAGGTCAAACAGTGTTACAAATCTAATGTCAAACACTTTTAAATATAAAGTCAACCAGGTTTAAGATATAATGTCAAACAGTTTTCAATTTAATGTCAAAATATTCTAGATTATTTAATGTCAAGTGATAAAAAATAAAAAATAAATAACATGTAATTCATTTAGGTACTACGAGTATTGTGTGACATTAGTTCCGTTAGGTTGTACAGACACACACAGTTTTGTTATCATCACAAGATTATGTGTAGCCTCACTATTAGTGAATTTACAAACGCTCGGAGTTAAATGTAATTTATTTATTTAATTCATAACAATTTTTACATTGTGTCGAATGTTAAAAATGATTTTAAAACTTATAAAATACAAAAAAAAAAAAAAAACAATAAAATACATGTCACTCAGTATGTATGTATGTAATACAGATTAGTTATGATATTTTCCAAACAATGCAATCGAATTCAGATCCGTCTTTATAAAAATAATGATTACTTATATACTTATATATGATTACTTATTGTATAACATATGGTACAGTGAGGTCTTAAAAATAAGTTATTCTACATTCGCTTACTTATTTGACTTTACTGATTTTTGTTACAATTATCTAGGTACATTTATAATAATTTATTATGATGATACGATGGATACGAAACTGATGTTACGTATTCAACTAAAAGACTTTTTTTATGTTAGCCCTGTCCCACTGATGAGCAACAACCTCCCCCAAATCCTTCCAGACAAAAAACTTACTTACTTACTTCTGTAAGTTTTTATATTCAAATAAGATAAGACTATTTACGGAAACGAAAGAAAATCCATAAAAAACGATATACTTTAATCAACATTACTGCCACGAAACTTACAAGCCCTAATCTTATTGGACGCAACAATAGTTCGGGTCGTACCCACATCAAACGTGAAAGATGACCGTCGTAAGCTCCGAGCCACACATACTCGTAGGTTGGGTGGGCGCCATGCATACTAACTAAGGACTAAGGAGCTTACAGGTATTGAAGCACGAAGTATTGAAGGCGAAAAACCGGAATCAATGGTGTTGTACAAGGTCTTCGCTTCTAAATGGTAGGCTAAATAAATAAATAAAATAAATATCCCTGGACATTTCACACAGCGCCATCTAGTCCCAAGCTAAGCAACCTAATGCTTGTGTTATGGTAACAAGATGGCTGATAAACTACTTATATACATATTTTTTTTGTAAATACATACATATTATAGATAGAAAAACACCCAGACTCGGAACAAATACATGTAGGTCATACAAATATTTGTTCCGTGCGGGAATCGAACCCGCGACACCCATGGCAGCAGTCAATCGCTTAACCACTGCGCCAACCGTGCCGTCAAATAAAGAACTAGTACCCACTCTGTCGGTCTATTCTGTAAACATCTGACCTTGAAAACGTAGGTGAAGTGAGCTGTCATTCCACGTGATGTTAGGGATTGATACTAGTATTAGTAATGAGTATCTAGTAATTTATTTCCAAAACTTCAGTATCATTAAATCAATAACTATGGTCTCGACCCCTGAACTAGGACATCATAATGACATGGGGTCGAACACTATTGATAACTCATTTCACTGAAAAATTTCAAGGGGAGATTTTTACAGAATAGCACTCCGGTATCTAAGTTAAGCACGGTGAAATATATCTTGGAAAAGTCCTTTTTCAAAATAACTGTACCCCATCACCAAATCAAAATTGTGCACTCGACCTAAAATTTTAATGTGAATGCTCAGTTGTTTTTGATAGCTCACTCATTGATAGTAAGATAATATCGCTTCAATTGAATGAAGGTTTTTTTTTTTAAATACCTCACAGAAAAATGTTGCTGGCCGGTAATTTGTATAATATTTTGTGGCCGGTATTTAAAAATAAAACCTTTATGCAATCGATATTATCTTAGGTACTATAAATGTCGTAACGTGGTTAACCTTTCGTATCTGGATACGTGGATCCACGCGAGACATAATGGCTTTTTAAATGTTTCTTTGACGGCATTCAACCGGTTAATTGAATCATAAGGTTTTGACGTTTGATTTAATAATATTAAGTATACAAAATGTTTTTTGGTTCTTACTAAGTTACTAAGTAATAACCGCCACACGGGTTGATCTATCGGGTTAAGCTACGCTTGCCGCTGTTGGTCCGTGGATGGGTGACCATCTTAACATATCAAGACCCCTCCGTGCCTCGGAAAGCACGTTAAGCCGTTGGTACCAGCTGTCATTTGTGGATCTTCAACAGTCGTTACGGGTCGGTAGAAGCCCAAAAGTCTGACAACCAGTCTTACCAAGTGGTATCGTGTTACCCAGTAACTGGGTTGTGGAGGTCAGATAAGCCTCAACTTGTTGGGAAAAGGCTTGGCTGATGATGATACAAAATGTTTTTTGGTTGTTATCTAGAACGAACTTAGTAACTACGTAGTAATAACAAGATGGATAAGGCTCTCCCGACTTTTCCATTTCATTTATTAAAGGATCTATTTATTATATATCATTCAACCCAAATAATTTATCATTCTAGGCGTGTCCGTATATCTATGAATTTGTAAATCAGCACAGCTTTATGCGCGGGCTATATATTCTAAAATCCAGATCTATTTAAGAAAGAAAAGATATTGAAAAAAAAAATCCCATTGACAGTGATGCGGACGAATTTTTTGATGCCCAATGAGCTCCTGCTTTTTTCTATATTTTTTCGTATTATATACTTGTACCTATATAAATTGTATATAGTATATATTAGTGTTAGTTTGTTAAAAAATAGAAGAAAGAAAAGTAAGTTTATTTGTCACAGAAACACGTGCATACAAATAGATAATTAATTCTAATAATAAGGAAAATTAAAAACAAAATACACCGTGTTCTTCACGTTATCCATAAATTTTGGCAAACGCTACTATAGCTTTTACAAATCAAACCTAACAAAGGAAGTAGTACTGAAAAAGGTTTCGTTACAAAGCTATTTGTTTTTATCTAATGAAATTTGATTGAGCTATGCAGTAAGAAAGGATCTTAATTTGGCCTATGTTGCCGCTTAGTGCAATCTATCAAATGCTGTTTGCATTTTATTTGCACGTACGAGAGAAACCCGAGAGTTAGCGAAGAAGGACGATAATTTTTTGTTTGTATAAAAATTAACAAAAAATAAGTATTCATTAATGTGTCCATATTGAAAAATGCTTATTTCCATGGTCTGAACATCTGGTCGAAGTTTTATGTATATCGTCCGGAATACGATGTAGGTATATCGTAAAAAGGGAGAAAGGTCTTCAATACGCAGACCACCACCCATACAATCATTAGATTAAAGATTTCTCCTTTTAATTGCAGCCAATTTCCTTTGTGACGTCACAAAGGAACAAAGAAACTAAGATAAGGCTAGATCTAGATTAATCTATTCTGATCACGAACGGACACTAGGGAAAGGGAAATATTACCGGTCAAATAGGTTTCCATTCGAACAAGCACAATTCCAATTAGAAAAATATTAACTGAAGGATAGTAAAGTAAAATTGCATTGCGGAATTTGCGGAGCAATAGCTTTTTACGTCACTAGAGTTGCGTCACTATATTTTTTCATTTTTTATATTTAATATACTGGTGTAAATGGACTCACATACATATTAGTAACAATATTTCTTAACAACTATGTTAGTAAACTTAATCTAACACAGCCATATAGTATTTAAAAAAAAGTTTAATCGTTCCTTCAAGTGGTTTACAATAAAAATAGGCCTAAGGTAAGTATCCGTTGTATGTTAGAGTTGCAGCCAATGCCTAAGCTAAGATAACTTAATATCTTGTAATTATAGGTATCAGCGCCCACTCTCGTTAACAATTGTAGCCGATGATCAATAACATATAAAATATGTATTTTACTTACATGAATAATTTCCATAATTTAAGTTATAATAAGTTGAATTTCAGATTGTCTTATACAAAGTAATTAGGGACTGTTTGGGTGCAAAACTAGAACTAGAAAAACAAAAAAATTAACAAAGGGAAATTAAAACAGATAAACGGTGTCTGCTAGTGAGTGTAGGCACAGATAACTAGTGTAGTGGTGCGTGTGTGTGTGTGTGTTTGTGTGGGATATAGTTATGAGAAAACCTGCTGCAAGCTCAACACCGATGTGGAAAGCTAGCAGCAGCGATTCATACACAATAAATGGGAATGTCGTGTGATATTTTTTTCCTTTGATCAAAATCTGGAAAAATGTGTAACATCTGATATTACTAGAGTTGGGATGCCTACTTAAATCAGGCGTTATTTTTATGCGTGAGGCGCACAGAACAGATAAAATATCTGTTCTGTGGTGAGGCGTGATGTTTTCAGAGCAACCAAATATTACGAGAAAATTGCAACACGATTGACTGTTTCTAGCTCAAATGGTACATTTAAAAACTGAGATATTTAAATATATTTCACAAATATACAAGGTGTAACAGAATCAAACGCAAGTCCTGAAAATAGTTTGTTCATAATTGACTACTGAATTTTAATATAGATTATAGGTATTTTATCAAAAATTATATTTTTGCTATAGTGGCTGCAGATTGAGCCAAAGAAAACTAAATATTATTTTAAGGCAATAAGACTCAATTTTAAATGCGTAAAGTAATGCTAGAGTCACACAGGTAACACGATTTTCTTAATAATAATAGTTTTAAAAATAATAAGTTTTGGTCATTGTTGCTTATAACTCAATACTCTAAATGGGGTGTATGAGATCTTGCGTTTATTACGTTACATATTGTATAGACATCTACGATGACGTTACAACAGTAACCAAAGCTATGGAGGTAAGCATATTCAGTTTCAGCTCAATCAGTCCTTTATCCTTTGTTTTCTTTTTACAATAGGCAACCAACCACAATTTGCTTTATCTTCAAAATACGGAACCACGCTACATTTCTACCATCAAAACTATCACGAATATCTCTCGTTCCCCGAGCCCAATGACACAGCTGATATTAATCCGCCATCATTAATTTCCCACAGACACCTACCTACACATCTAACCCTTAACTTCCCACCCTCACACACATATATTTGAGAGTCATATTTACCCCTTTCCCCACATTGACCGATATTTCCGGGGCATCAAGCTTAATGTAAGTATCGTAAAGACGGGAGAAAGCTGGACCCTTTTCCACTTAGTTATTGAGAGCATCTGGTATTTTCTCACGGTATTTGTGAATTGTCGAAGGGTTAGGGGATTGGAGAGGGTATGTGTTGTTTCTACGTAATATTATGGTTGACAAGACTTAGCGGTATACCTGTTTTGGTAAGCCTTTCCCGATGTCTTAGTATCTATAAAACACTAATAGTAAATTTTACACTCAAACTCAAAACTCAACTCATTCACTCTCTTTATACTTTTTAACTTTCTGACTAACTGACCAGCTCTTTGACAATTCAAAAGTGCCTGTTTAAAAGAGTATTCTTTGATACTTTTGAATTGTCAAAAAGGACTAACTGACCGACTCTTTGATAATTCAAAAGTGCCTGAACTCTTTGACAATAAAAAAATGCCAGTTTAAAAGAGTATCCTTCAAAACAGGCTCAAAAGTGCCTGTTTTAAAGGATACTCTTTTAAACTGGCATAGTCAAAGAGTCGGTCAGTTAGTCCAAAAGTTAAAGCTAGTTGCCCCTTCCAAAACGTAGATCTTGAAAGAGTAACAAACATCCATCCATCCAAACTTTCGCGTTTATAATATTAGTAGGATAGGATGTACAGACGCCAGCAGGTTAAGTTAGTTTACCCGAAACTGACAGTTTCCCAATCAATCTTGAACCTTAAAATAAGAAAGTTGAAAATCGATTAAAGAAATTTGAAAGATTGTAGTAACTTGATGTGCTGGCGTCTGTACAACAGAAGATTAGTTTCAAGAAACAACAAATTTAATTCAGTATTTACTTAGCCCTAAAAACCAGCACCTTGATTGCATAATACACTATCAATCACAATCTGTATCATTTTGAAGGATATTACTAATCCATTGCTTCATAAGTGCGAAAAATTTGTCGGCTCAACAACGTAAATAACGCAATGAATGTTGTTGAACTGTCAAAATGACAGCCATTCCTACTGTTAGTGTGTTACGCAATTACCCCGCAGTAGACACACACGTAGGTACTCATCATCTGCCTAGCCTTTTCCCAACTATGTTGGGGTCGGCTTCCAGTCTAACTAGATGCGGCTGATTACCAGTAATTTACATGGAGCGACTGCCTATCTGACCTCCACAACCCAGTTACTGAATAATACGATACCCTTGGTAAGACTGGTTGTCAGACTTTAGGGCTTCTGACTACCCGTTACGACTGTCAAAGATCCACGAATAACAGCCGGGACCAACGGCTTAACGTGCTTTCCGAGACACGGAGGGGTTTCGGTATATAAAGATGGTCACCCATCCACAGACCGACCGCGGCAAGCGTACCTTAACCTGAACAGCTGACGGCACAAACAGTAAAAATAGCGTAGTGAAAGATGTTAATTGACACTGTAATGGGTTTAGGTTAAGAGCCAGTGCCTATAATGGTGATTGACAGAATAACCCTCTTTTTTGGTACCTACTGTAAAAGGCACTTCTCGGTTACTTTACGTAGCTGTGTTTTCCTGTAGGGTTCTATTTTTACCCGACCGGTACAACAATGAGCAGAGGATAACAATTCAAATAGGATTATTTTCTTTTTAGGAACGAAGTTCCTTAACGCGGCTTTCGACTGTTCAGGAAAAAGCGTTATGCTCCACGCGACTTTCTCTCTCTGTGTGTGTGTTTCTATTATAAAGGGGTATGTGTGTAGGTGTGTGTGCGGAACTTCGTTCTTGACCGGAGTCCCCCGACCGCACACGTCTTTTCGTTCATTTGGCCGTTATACGTGGACGTGACGCATGTTTTCTAGGGTGGGTCGATTTTGTAAGGATTTTTTTATTTTTTATTTTTTTATGTTGGGTGGGATTAAAAAGTTGCCTTTTAATATGCAAGTTTATATTCTGTTTTTAGTTTTTAAATACATTATGACTTTTGGCCCTCTACCGTCAATTGAAAAAAATTAAATAAATTAGAAGCAACTTATAAGGTATATCGGTCCAAATAAATAAATAAAACAAAGATTAGTGTAAAAAAGTATTTTAATTTAACACTTGTATTGTGCCTTACAATCAAACGTCGGCATTATAGATCTAGACTGCAGCTTTGAGCGGATAATTCCATCTCTAGCCTTTTCTCCAGCTACTGTTACTGAAGCTTCAGTCACAAGTTTTACGCAGCGCTCCACCGCCTGCGTGTGACATGGAAATGACGAAAAAGTTATATCAACCGGCTTCAATTTTTGCACCATATCGTTTAAATCTTTATCTGTCAGGTGACTTAAAAGTGGCGGAGGTGTTATTTGGCACTCAGCCCAAACAATCACATCTATGTAATCAGTTGCACTGAAGTTTAGTTTTGGTAGCTTGAATACTCTGATGGAACGAGTTGCTTTGTTTCTTGCTTCTACTATTCTCCGCAAGCCAAGTTCTCTGACAAACCTTCTTTCATCCGATATCATAGCCAGCAATAAATTTTCTGGATGAGCAAAAAAAGCATTTCTCTGAATGACTGGGTCAATTATTTCTCTGACTTTCTGATCAAAACATCTTGAAAACTGTATTAATTTAAACACGTGCTGTGGACCCCGGTGACAAGCTGGTTCTCGTTTAATGAGAAACCAAATAGGAGCATATACCTACCTTTATAATGTACTCCACCAGAACTTTTAAATTTTCGCTTGGCTCACGACATCCAACGTAAAGCCGCAAAATACGGTTGGCTGTGGTAAGCCAGCGAGAATGAGCCATTTTTCCAGGCTGTCTGTTTGCAAGTTCTGCACTGCAGACTCCCGATGATACTGCATGGCACATTTCGTACAGATATTTCTGATCTGTACTGAAAGAAACCACGACATCTTGCTGCAGATCAATGATATCGCCTGTAACCGCTAAGTATTTCTGTATTGGCAAAGACTCGCAATTCTCTAAAGCTTTCCCGATTGGACCAGAATATTCGCGTGGTCCACTTGTGCTGCCATCCAAATCATTAAATAAATGCCGTAGAGGCAACTCATTCGCATGCAACTGGCAAATGCACCATTGCAAAGGTCTGCCTAACTTTAATTCAGTAAAACGGATGACTCCCGATTTCCAGCCCGTATTTGTAGCGGTTCCATCACATTCTATGCATTTGATGTTTTTTAAATCAATGTTATTAGTTTTGCAATAATTCACAATTGAATCGGAAATAGCTTTGCCAGTACCAGTTCGTGGTGTAGTGTGTCCCAAATAAAGTGAGCCAGGTTCACTCACGAGTGAAATGTGTTCTTTTACGACAACTCGACGATGAGAACGGCCATTTATCTTTTCGATAAGCAAGGTCTTGTCCTTGCGACCATCAAAATAAATGCTTTCCACTACGACGTCAGCAACTTTTGTTTGTAAGTCATTTCGTGCCTTATTCCTAGCTCGTCGCAACTTACTCTTATCTACAACCAAACTCTTTTCTTCAGATGAGACCAATCCTAGATCTAAATTTAGAATTATATATAGTAGGTAACTTTGTTGCATTAAGTTCAGATGGTGCTCCAAATATAGGACAATCCACTTCACTTCGTGTTATAAACGATTTTAGCTTACTCATTTTGAGAACTTCATAGGAATCTATTTATAAGGCTAATTAAGTGTTCGTTTTATACGAATTAGAAAGAAGTACGTAAAAATACAATAATATTATGCAAACACGACGACACTCGCGGCTTACTTGTCGCGACGCACTGGCGGCACTGGCGCGGGCGTTCGCTTAATGGTACCAAATTAGCTTAAACAAAACATATATCTATCTCGCTCGTTGATAATAAATGTGGATGTAATAACATGGTAACAACTCTGTAGTACAATTAATTTTAAAATTTTAACAAATTCTCACGTCACGCGGAACTTATCTTCATCATTTTTTAGATCTAGAGCCTTGCTACACTTTTTAGCATGGCGTGACGTCATGACCCCCCACTCCCAAATTTTGACGCGGTTTATGTTTGTCATTTTTTGTTTAATTAACAAAAGAAAAAATACGTGTTCATTATTTTTCGATAATCTAACTGGCGGACTAAATATAATATTATATTTATTTTTTTACCCAGGAAACTACCCTATTGTAGCAAACGAGGCAAAAGGAGTATTGTAAGCCTTAAATACTCCTTTTGCCTCGTTTACGTTAAAATAAATCATTAATAATTATGTCCATTGCCCACGTAAACTGTTTGCCGGGTCCGTAACTTAACTTCGAGGGTCATATGTTCGATTAATGGAAAGTCGACTGAACGATTGTTCGAATGGAATTTATTGCGAAACAACCTTTTATCGCCAAACGCTACTTCGACTGAACGATTTATTTGACTTCTTATTCATTCCGAAATTAATTTACCCACCAACAAATAAATTCCTGTGTGTGTAACTTTTTAAAAGCTCCGCCGCCTCTGTGGTCGCCTAAGCGATAATATAAATATAAATTGTCGCCACACACTCGTTCCGTCGGGGTAAATTTACCGAGACAACTGCCACTTACCTTGTTAGTTCATATGTACGTATGTAAATGTGCATGTACAGGAATGTAAATACACGTATATAAAGGAAGTATGTGTTATATTCCCCGAGAAACTGATGGGCTTTGAAATTCTATATGGCTGTACGCACGGCGACGTATCAAGCTGTACATTTCCAGTATAAGCTGACTTCTCATTGTGCGAAAAGCCTATACAATGCGAGGTCAGTTTATATGTCATGTGTACCTACAGTGCACAATAACGTGGGCAAATAACTACATACTATATAAGTAATAGGTGTAGTGACAGATTTAAGGCTGTTTACATATTCAGCCTATAATGTTCCCACTGCTGGGACACAGGCCTCTTCTCTGCGAGAGGGAGTGGGCCGTAATCCACCACGCGGGCCCAGTGCGGGTTGGTAGATGTCACATGTCTTCGAATTTTTGGTTCTAGGACATGCCGGTTTCCTCACGATGTTTTCCTTCACCGCTTTGTGAGCAGTAGTGATGGAATAATTTACACAAAGTAAAGCGCCGGTCAGGATTCAAACCTACGACCTATATGTCAAAAGTGGCGGTCGTTACCACTGGGCCACCACTGATCGAAAATATTACATATTGATAGTGCAATATAGGGTATCTATCTCATCGGTTGAGAAGTTGTTGATTATCCATCAAGTGCATATCAAAATGAATCTAACTACCAATATAATTAATGTATTGTCATTTCAACTGTATAGGAAAAATATAATCGATTATTACTTACTAGATTCTACATACTAACTTGTAAAGTAAAAAAAAACTCTACTACGGAAAACTTAAATAAGAAAAGAAAGAAAGAAAAAGCAAGAATATACGATAAACGATAGTAAATAATATTTGCGGTAAGCATGACGCATAAAAGTAACAAACACAAAAAAAATAACAAGTTGGGGGAAAACATTAGGGTGGGTCGATTTTGAAAATTTTCGAATTTCAATAGTGGGGGTATTTATAAAGTTGCGTTTTATTGTAGTTGAAAGGAAAAAAATAAATAAAAAATTATCCGTTATAACTTTAAGCCCTCTACCGAGACCGAAAGTTTCCTAAGTTTTTATTTTTTACTGAAAAAATCAGTAAATTAATTAGTTAATATCGAAGGTTACTTAAGCCGAATTTGTTAAAATTTTAAAATTAATTGTACTACAGAGTTGTTACCATGTTATTACATCCACATTTATTATCAACGAGCGAGATAGATATATGTTTTGTTTAAGCTAATTTGGTACCATTAAGCGAACGCCCGCGCCAGTGCCGCCAGTGCGTCGCGACAAGTAAGCCGCGAGTGTCGTCGTGTTTGCATAATATTATTGTATTTTTACGTACTTCTTTCTAATTCGTATAAAACGAACACTTAATTAGCCTTATAAATAGATTCCTATGAAGTTCTCAAAATGAGTAAGCTAAAATCGTTTATAACACGAAGTGAAGTGGATTGTCCTATATTTGGAGCACCATCTGAACTTAATGCAACAAAGTTACCTATGAAGTACAAAGTAACATATGACCCTCGAAGTTAAGTTACGGACCCGGCAAACAGTTTACGTGGGCAATGGACATAATTATTAATGATTTATTTTAACGTAAACGAGGCAAAAGGAGTATTTAAGGCTTACAATACTCCTTTTGCCTCGTTTGCTACAATAGGGTAGTTTCCTGGGTAAAAAAATAAATATAATATTATATTTAGTCCGCCAGTTAGATTATCGAAAAATAATGAACACGTATTTTTTCTTTTGTTAATTAAACAAAAAATGACAAACATAAACCGCGTCAAAATTTGGGAGTGGGGGGTCATGACGTCACGCCATGCTAAAAAGTGTAGCAAGGCTCTAGATCTAAAAAATGATGAAGATAAGTTCCGCGTGACGTGACGTCACGCGGAACTTATCTTCATCATTTTTTATATAATTGACAAAAGAAAAAATACGGGTCCAATATTTTTTGATAATCTAACTGACGGACTAATTAAATTTTTTTAGGAAACTAGCCTATTAGCAGTTGGCGTTCTGTAGTTTCTGCCTACCCCAATAGGAAGAAAGCGTGAACTTATGTTATTTTAACGTGCCGTATCAATCTCAAAATTCATCTAGGTATGCAAAATAAGCAAAAATGTTGTTCTTTTTATAAAGTCATGGTTATAAATCATAGAGTATCATAGAGCCGTCCATAGAGGTCCGTGTTGGTCTATGTTATAAATAGTAGACCCCTCAAACCCTTAATATTGTCATATAGTAGCATAGCATAGCACAATCAGCCTATAATGTTCCCACTGCTGGGACACAGGGCTCCTCTCTTCGAGAGGGAGTGAGCTGTAGCCTACCACTCGGGCCCAGCACGGGTTACCAACCCGTGGCACCAACCCCCGACAGGCCTCCTCACGGTGAGAGGGAGTGGGCCATAATCTATCACGCGGACCCAGTGCGGGTTGGTAGATGTCACATGTCAACGAATTTTTGGTTCTAGAACATCCTCACGATGTTTTCTTTCCCCGTCTCTCACTGTCATATAGTACGAAAAGCTAATTAGCAACGTACAGTCCCGCTTTAATTAACTAATAGAATAAAGTTCTCTCTACAATGGAAGGAATTAGCGCGACCGGAGGAACGTGACCGGTATTTCTATAGGGAGGAACTTTTGCGTTGAACCACAGATAATCAAGCACACACAACACTAGCGAAACTAAAAGGAAACCAAAAGTTACAAGCTTATTACGAGTGGATGTGCTACTTCGTAGTCTTTATATCTTTGGTATATGGAAGTATTTTATCAAATGAGATCTAATAAGAATGGTGGCGATTATTTTTCCTCGCACATTGCTCATTACTGGAGGTTCTGGAGTGGCGACCGCGTATCGGAAGACGTAGCGTTGGAGCCTCCCACAAGATGGACCGATGATCTTTTAAAGGCCGCAGGAATCCGCTGGATGCGGGAAGCACAGAACCGGTCGAAGTGGAGGTGCTTGGGGGAGGCCTATGTCTAGCAGTGGACGTCTTTCGTCTGGAATGATGATGATGATGATTTTTCCTAATCTCAAGCAAAAATCAGGCCAAGCCGGAGTCGTGCAATACTTTTATTTCTACTTTTATTACTTACCTGTTATTTGTTGGCCATGATAGTTGATAGCGCCCATATTCAGTGAAAATTACACCTATACTATGCGCTACCCATTACAATTCTAAAGTTACAGCTTTGTGACAGACAGGCGCACAAACAGACGATAATGAAGTAAGTAAGGCCAAGTTTATATTAATAATTCTAACATGATTTTACGACCAGAATATTCAAGTTCAGAAGATTTCAAAAGGAATGTTTCCAATTCCGTGTTCTGGCTGCATATAGTCCCCTTTTCATATAATTGTCTCTTGTTCCCATTATAACCAGTAATAAATCGTTGTCGTCTACCTATTGTAGAAGCTGCTGCCGCTTGACAAATGAGATTTCACTCGATTCATCTCTGTAGCCGTGGAAATAGGTGATAATGGAAAAACTATCGGTCATTTTGTTTGTGGATAGCGGTTTCAATTTTCTTGTGTTGGTTCTTAATTATTTTTTATCGTATTAAAACGAACAAATACAATAATAGAGTAATTTATTATCTTCAGTACTTTAGGGGTAAAAAGCCTCCTATACATCCTCTAAGAGAGAGGAAGAGACAAGATTTCGCGGTAAAACGGCTGAACGGATGGATTAAATTTGGTCCGTAACATGGTTGATGGGAACATAGGGTTTATATTCCGATATTCATACAGAATCGAGATTTATGCGGATGAAACCGCGGAGTGCAACTAGTAACTTAATATTATAAATGGGAAAGTGAGTTTTCTTGTTTGTTATTCAATCACTTAGAAACTGCTGGAATGATTTGGATGAAATTTGGCACACTAATAGATCATGACCTGGTAAAGAACATAGTCTTCCATCCTGGATTGCAGACGAAGTCGCGGGCAACAGCTAGTAATTTAATAAAGTCGCTTTTCGTGTCAACCTGTATGACCGCTTCGATCTTCTAAAATGGATTTTGGTGTGATTTTATCATCATCTATTTAGGGAGGTTTGTGTGTATAAAAGATTAATATTAAACTTAGACATAGCTCAGAAATCTCTAAGTTTTAACATAGCGTCATTCACGGAACCCGTGCAAAGCGGGGGTAGGTCGCTAGTTGAATATAATCAACAAAATCGTTACCAATTGCGTGATGCCATTCCCAAAAAGAAACCACAAGTAAATCAGAATTTGTGAAGGAAAACATCCATTCAATGCGTTTTAGGTGCACAAGAATTGATATATTGCTGAAAAAGCACTGCCATTTTTTTCTTGTACTTTTGAAACTTAGTAAAAGTTGCTCATTTTATAAGTTAAAAATGTATGTATGTACCTAAAACTAAAGTGTTAGGTAAAAGTTTAGATTTTCCCAGTAGGGAAACATAAAATAACGCAAACTTGCCACTTGTTATCGACTGCTGTCGTATTTATAATCAAATCAAAAATCATTATTCAAATTAGGCTGAGAATCAGCACTTTTCGAACGTCAAAATTACAAAAGACAGTCCCCCAAAAACGCCCGCCCTTCACCACTTCCTAGTGCTATCGCTGGGAAGAAGAAGTGGCGCAACAAACTCCCCCAGCAGCACAGCTGTCTGTTCAGTTAGAAAATACTTGATTGTATACAATAAACTTTTAAAAGTGCAGTTGATAGTGGTGGCACAAACTTTAACATGCGTTTTTGCTGTAAAAAGTAAGGAAAATAATAGAATATCATTAGTCAATGATAGTTATTGTGATTCAGCAATAATTTTCTTTAATAGGGTCCGGGTACAAAGGGTCATCTTTGCACGCATCCTCTCGCATTGCAGATGTCTCTAATTGGTGGTGACCAAATAGGTGGGCTAGCTATTTATCTGACAACCAATAAAATATTTTAGAAAATGTTACATGCCATTCCCATAGAAAGTGCAAACGTGGGTATAATAAATAAAATAAAAATAAAAAAGCCTTTTATTTCAGGCATTGAAGAATAAATTAACATTTTTACATGAGTTTGTTTACATTTAAATAATTTGAGAAGAAGTTTATACATTCGATTTTTGGTTTGTTTACATTTCATATTAGTTAATAGTTTCATAACATATTCTCATTTCAATTTCGATTTATTGATTGCAATAAAAATTATATTAAATGATAAAATTTAATTCGAACTTAATTATTATTGATTGCAATAAATAATGTATCAAATGTATAAATTAAATTTCAATATTACTATTTATTAAATAAATTTAATGATTTTCTAAAGATTTAAAATAAAAATCATGCATGCATGAACCCCTCAAGTAGTGAGGGTGTAGGCCTCCTCCAGAGAAAAACGTGGGTATACCTTCATATAAAGTAAACCCAAGTTCCCTCAACCTACACTTTCCTTTGTTATAGGTGCTATATATACATAGGTATGTTTATTGGTAGGTACTACTGTATACACAGATAGGTAGCTCACATTCAACATACCCTAATAGAGGAAATTACTTGCTAACGTCTGGGTTAAAATCGCTCCACTTCTTACATACAATGGTCTTTTGCTACGTTAAACATTTTATTTCTCAAAGTTGAGAAATAAAATGTTTAACGTAGCAAAAGACGGAGATTTTCTTCTTATTTTTCAGTTAAAATTGAATTGAGTAAACTTCCAGTTCCGGAGAAACCGGCATGTTCTAGAACCAATCATTCGAAGACTGACGCCTACCGACCCGCACTAGGCCCACGTGGTGGATGATGGCCCATACATGAAGGAGGCTTGCGTTCCAGCTGCAGGAACATAGTCTGATTACTACTATTCTAAAATTCACTTTATGTGTTTTTAAATAATTCAACTTTATTTGATATTTTAACTTTAGTGAGACACGTTATTATAATGTTTCGGGATTGCCCGATTCAGGTCCAATTTAACCAAACTTTTGTACCTAGAATAAGTCTTATCCCGAGAATTAATTTGGACCTTTTGACAGTTTCCATTTTATTTCACGAATAAAAGATATCTGACTTTGGTAAAATCAGTCCTTAGTATATTATTATCAACCAAACAATTAGCCCGTACCGTCAAAGTCCTCGGCCGGACATAATTACATGTTAACTACATAATGACGTACAGTCACGAGCAAAAGTATGTATACACTCGGCTTTATTCAAAAGCGATTTACTCCTTTATTTTTTAATGAAATTTTATGTTGTTAGGAACATAGCATTTTCGAATTCATAGGTTTATGTAACATGTCGTATTTCAACGTTGCATTCGTTATTTCTCGAAAAAATCGCAATTGAAAGTTGCCAAGTGTTGACATATTGGTGCTCGCAACAGTACATAATGATAGTATACACATACAATAATTGCACGCGACACGTTTATCTCAGCTCACTAATGAGAGAACAGCAATAAAGGAAATACGCGAAACTAATACCATCAATTCTAAGAAATAGCACGCTCAGGTCCATTCAAACCGAATTACCTAGCTCTTTCTCCTTCTCTTCTACTTTGTTAGCATCTGTCCTCTCGCTCTGGCTAGGGTATGTGAAGAATGCCCTATTGAGGACCACGTCCGTGCTGTACTGTACCTACTGGTCCACGCTAGATCAATTAAAGGCACCAACTATGTAGTTACACGCGTTCGGGAATCATAGAACGTTGCTATCGATGCAATTGAAAAATGTAAAGCCGCTTGCTGGTCGAAACGGGCAATTTATTTGTTTTATCAAAGAGATAGTCCCTTTGTGCTGTTTTCAGCATTCCTGTTTGCTCTATTTGGGTATGATTTGTGTAAATTACAAGTACACACGGCTACACGTCAAGCTATACAAAACCAGTTTGTCTTGGCTTCACTTTGTATGATATTTTCTCACAATGAACGGTCAGCTAATACTGGTTTTGCATAGCTTGATGTGTAGCCGTGTGTACAATTCTATGTATACATGTACATACATAGAAAATGGGAGGTCCAACTACTACAACACTGTCATTATTGTTGTGGCGCAAAAATTAAGGAACGCTTTTCTCGTCCTAAAAACATAACATATTACCTGTATTCCCCGAAGGGTCAAGCAGAGGTGAACCTATAGTATCTACACCTAAATTTCGCCAGTTTTCTCGTCCAAATGAATACCACATGGCCAACACAAATATCAAATAGAAAAATTACAAAAGGCCAAACTCACGGGATCTCAAATACATTGAACCACAGAAAGGTAATTACGACATTCTTGCAGCACTGATTGCTTATTTTTAATTGAACAGTATTGTATTACAGCCACCACGTGAGTCCTAAGGACACCTACAAACCACGTGAGCTCATGATTTCACGACGCTAATTTTAAATTGTTACATTGTTTAAATACTAGAGTAAATTGTATATACTATCGTTATTAAAACTTATTACGTTGTTGGTGAATTGAAAGTACTTAATTCTATGTGTAAACAAATGACGATCAATCGGTTACGATATAAAGTAAGTAGATAGCTAACATAACAGTATTGTTGTACCTAGGTATTATTAAAAACATATTTAGAAAGAAGTTTTTTTTGCAAGTTATTTAATAAAAAAACATTTTGACAGTATTTTTTTGTGTTTATGCGTCATTCTGGGGAGTTTTTGGCATCTAATAACTATTTCCGAAATGTTAATTTCTTTGGTGTTTCCGGATGTTTTTGTTGGATAGCATAAATAGAATAATTACGTAATTGGAATCGCACGACCGGTACGACTTTGTTTATTTATACATAATAATTACAAACGAAATGTAATGAGTACTACATTACATACGCACATTGTATCATATTGATGATAAAATTCTTTAAAGAATGGTAGCCTAAGTCATCATCATCTGCCTAGCCTTTTGCCCAACTATGTTGGGGTCGGCTTCCAGTCTAACCGGATGCAGCTGGATACCAGTATTTTACATGGAGCGATTGCCTAACTGACCTCCACAATCCAGTTACTGGGTAATACGATACCCCTTACTGGTTGTCAGACTTCGAACTACGAAGATGAATGGTAGTCTAAGCTCCGCTCAATTGGCTAGCTAAACTCCGCAGGCGCAATGGGTATCGATAAAATAAAAAGATTTGATGTTACATATTTATTGTGAGGTCAAAGACCTCTGTTAGTGTTTACTTAAAGTATGAGTTGAGAAAAACTGTTTTCTTATGTTTTATCATCTTTAGATATTGATGCTCATCGTATCTGAGGAGTTTAGCTAGCCAATTAAAAATAACCCTATATAAAAAATATAGGAAGCTAGTTCCCACAAAAAAAACACAATTTATTATATCTATACTAATATTATAAAGAGGTAAAATTTGTTTGTTTGTATGTATGTAGAGGGTAATCTCCGGAACTACTAGTCAGATATAAAAACATCTTATTGCATTTGATAGCCTAATTTTCGAGGAAGATTATAGGCTATGTAACAGCACGCTACGACCCATAGGAGTCAAGCAAAATGAAATAAAGTCAGAAATAATACTAAGCGAAAACGAAGTAGTAGCAAGGACAGGATGCGATGCGATGGGTCACAGGCCGAAATTCACGCGGACGAAGTCGCGAGCAGAAGTTAGTTAGAGTATAAAGTACTAAGACTAACATAAAATACAGGATAAAACTACCTAAATCTTATAACAAAATCCGTATAACATCTGCATATTGTATTACAAAGAAAAAGTATCGATTAGAGCCACGAATGCGCTCGTGGCCTGTGAAATGAACTGGCTAATGCAGTGAGCCGTGGCTGAATAAAGGTGGTTAGGTGGCCCATTGTTAGCCACCGACCGATCATCGATCGCAATGAAATTAAACATGGAACCTTTTTAAAACAAAACGGGGACAATAATACGTAAAATATGTACGAGTATAGATATAGGGAAGGGTAAATAGTATTGTATTGGGGATAAGGAATATTTACACCGTTAAATTTTAATCGTTTTAATCCAGTAGAATCGGTCAAGCCAACCGATTTCTACTTAAAATTGGTCTCATTGTACTCATCATCATGAACAAATTTTACTAAGGGACCAACCCTGAAATCGTGAAAAAAAAATCAGTTGATCCAAAGATTTATGTTCGCATAACTCGACATAATGTATGGATCAACTGATTTTTTTTCACGATTTCATGGATTAAAACGATCAAAATTTAACGGTGTAGTATGATTAACTCTAAAAACATCTCACCTGTTTTCCCGAAGGGTTAAGCAGAGGTGGATCTATAGTACAGTCACGAGCACCAATATGTCAACACTTGGCAACTTTCAATTGCGATTTTTTCGTGAAATAACGAATGCAACGTTGAAATACGACACATTATATAAACCTATGGGTTCGAAAATGCTGTTCGTAACAACATAAAATTTCATTCAATAATAAAGGAGTAAATCGCTTTTCAATAAAGCCGAGTGTATACATACTTTTGTTCGTGACTGTACACCCACATTTTGCCATTTGCCAGGGACTTAAACATAAAGTCCCATCAAAAGCGCGAGCCTATTGAGGTCAATCGGGCACAGATCCAGACTTCAAACTGCCACCACAGAATAACCAATAGTTGCTACTGAGAAATACTAGCTAATTACTACCTAGTAGTAACTCATTTTTTGCCTTGTAGACTTTAGATCTGTACTGTACTTTGAAAAAATTGTAAAAGCCAATTATTTTTAAAAGAGTAACCGTGGAGTTTCTTGCCGGCTCTTCTGCATAGGAAACGACCAATTGGAACCATGCACCTAGCTTCTGACGTTTCTTATGTGCCCATGTAGGTTTATGTGAAATAAAATATTTAGATTTAGACTTGATTTGCTTTAGTACGTAGGCACTTACTATTAGTAGCTAGAAGATTTTTTGAAATATTCATAAGTGCATTTTGTTGCTTAATTATTACGACATTATACATACATACATACACTACACATACATACATTAACATAAATCCCTAAAAATTCACTTACCCTCACACACTTACATATTATATTATATGCGTTGTCCACTCTATTTTCTGTATAATTTTTACTGTTTTATATTTTTACTTCATTTCTCTGTGACAATGAAACTGCACTAATGCCCCTGCTGTCCCTCGTGGGAACCTGTGTACCTTTGTGTAATAACTTTTGTTTGAACACTGGCACTCATAACACAAATCTTACTTTGAGTACCAGAGTTCAAAATACGCTAGTTTTAAAAATTTCTGGTAATACAGTTTTTAGCGTATCATAGTTACTAGTGTTATTGTTCACTTTTTTGCGAAATAAAGAATTTTATTATTATTATTATCCCTATTTCTACAGAACAAATCCCCGATTTACCAGCACCCTAATTGCGTGACACACGATCAATCGGAATCGGTTTCATTTTGATAGTTCAACATGAGACAAATTTTTCGAGCTTATGAAGCAATGGATTAGCAATTTGCTTCAAAATGATTCAGATTCCAATTGATTGTGTGTTACGCAATTAGGGTGCAGGTCAGGCAAAGTGTTATTGGGTTACCCATTAGGAACTTCTCAGTAGCAGCCCGGAGTTTGGAAGTCGTTGGTGTGATACCCCCGTGCCTCGGAAAGCACGTAAAGCCGTTGGACCTGCGCCTGATCTCTCCCCGGTCGTGTCGGATTCCCGGCCCATTGTAATATGAGAGTAAAGGAACAGAGAGAGCACCTGTGTTTGCGCACACACTTGTGCACTATAATATCTCCTGCGAACCTGGCTAATCTCCGTTGAGATTGGCCACCGTGACCGATATCGGATTATTATATAATTGCAATATAAATGTTTTTGGAACGAAGTTCCTTATCGCGCGTTGCGAAAGGGGGCTAGACGGAAAAAATTAAAACCAAAAGTTGGAACGACACTTTTTGCTATAGTTGTAAGCAGTGCGGCGTGCGCGTGTTTCTCTGTCTGTCTCTCTCTCTCTCTCTCTCTTATAGAAAGCAAGCCAGTTATACTTCGTTCCATCCGGGTGTCCCTTGACACCTCTCAAGTTTTTTGTTCTTGTGTTGCGTTTGCGTCTAGCTCCTGTGTGAAAACCCTAGCCACTTCTCCACAGCAACAGCAATAAAAAAAGAACGTTTTATTTTTTATATTTCGGTGACACTCAATGCCCATTCAGACAGCCGTAGCTGACACTTCAGTTTCATTCCAGTTTTAATTAAATGTCGAACTTTCATATACGTAATAAAAGTTATGATATAATAACATCGCCGAACTAAATGAAATATTTTGTAGCGGCAACAAAAATATTCGTATTCACAGACGGAGTCACGTTCTGACATAAGCGGCCATTTATAAAATTCGTACGTAAGTAAACGACATTTTGCCGACGCCTTAACGCGTTTGTTTAGCGAGCTGTGAAAATTGAAACAGCTGTATTGAGACGATGATCTTACATGTAACTCTTGATTAGATCAATTAAAATACCTAGCTACGCAGTACAGGTATGCTAGCTATCAAGCAAATAGAGGCTGTTTACTAAATGACAATAATAGTAACGTATGTACTGTTAGCATACACAATAATCGACTATTTAACTAATATTATTTGTGGGTTGCAACATTGCCATTTTTAAACATTTGATGCTTTTGAGTTGTGGCAACCCAAAAGTCATCTACTATTGATGAAAAACGGCGGGAAAAGAGGAATTGCATTTTCTCTCAACTAGAGATGATGAAAGTGGTCTCGAGTTACAATTACTACTTTACTGTGTTGAGTACCAATAAAGTGATTTGTACAAGAATTCGAGTGTATATTTCTATCACTACATAATACAGAACATTTAGATAGGTATTTAGATGAAAATAAGGTAGGTAAGCCTAACACTTTTACACGAACATCATATTTTTAAAACTAGATGGCGGTGCTTCCTATCTGTCAACTCTAAGAAGAAAGGCCGAAACAAACTCGGAGGTTACAGTCTTTTTTAAATTCCTGACATAATCTTGGTCAGGTCATGTGAAGACCATGTAAGTAGGTATATCGATGCCTGAATTGGAATGGATGGTCATACCTAGATAATGCTAAAATCTTTAGTTTATCTTTTACAAGAGGGTGTGTTTCTTTAAAAACTATGTCATAAACTACTAAGCAACCATTTTTATAATCATCTCGCCAAGTCATCCTCTAGAATAGGTCCAATTATTCGGAATGAAGCTTTGTAGTGCAAATGAGTTATTTACATAGGTACTCGTAGATACTCCGGCTAAAATAAGATTCAATTTTTACCGCATTGCGCTCGCATTGTTAGAATTTTATGAGGTTCCAATTTCAAAATAGTCATCGTTCTATTTTTAGAAACTTATTTTTTTTTCAATCTATGTTTAATACAATTATAATTAATAATTATGCTTCCTTCAATTTCGTCATCCAGAATGACGAATGGATGCGTTCTTCATTTAAATGTCATTCACTGCTCAAAACTAAATGTCGTGCCAATTCATACTTTTTGTAATACCTACGCTGCATTCAAGGAAAAACTACGAGGTTGCTGATAATACGTCATGGAATTAGTATACTCTGTAAGTAAAAAAATTAGAAAGTTAATATTTTCCCCCACGATACAAGCCAATATTTTTGCCAATAAAACTTTTTGTAATTGTTCGTCTTGAAGGATGACGCTGCGCTGATAATCGTAATATTTAATAACAATTAGATACCTATAAGGTAAAATATGAAAAATAAACACAAAAATCTCAAAAAAGCAATTGTGACGTGTCCACACGGCCAATTAGCTTCAACGTTGCGTAGTAAGTCGTTCTGTCTAATTGACTCGTTTGAAAAATGTAGGCACACACATTCCCGGGAGCTTGTACAACGCAGGTATAATAGGTAAATGGGTAAGGGGTAAGGTTGCTCATCAAGCACGAACCGCGCTCAAAGTGTTGCCAACTAAATTATTCAGCACGTCTGTTCACACACATTCTCTAGGGAATATCTACCTTCGCTTCTTGGAATCCTTTTTGGCATGGAGATTTTGTAGCTTACTTTTCGGAGGTGTGAGCGTGTTTCGTGTTTTATTGTAGGTTTGGCCGAGAAAAATGTAATTTTACACTTTTTTGATGCCCTATGATTCTTTTCGTTCCTTTCTTATATATTGCCGCCAACTGGTTTAATTAGCCATTCAGTTCACTGCCTAGCCTTTTAACTAAACGGCGCCGTTCAACTAGCGGCCTGAATTATATTAAAGAAAGGCTAATTAAACCAGTTGGCTGCGGCATAAATATTATCTTGATTAATAAAAATAGAACAATTTTACAGTTTTATATTATTACGTGTCTACTTATCATAGTTAGGGTAAAAAAGTATATAAGAATATGAACATAAACCAAACCATGTTGTTTCTGAACGATTCGCGCGCGTGTGTGTTTCTCAACGAACACTTCTCTGTCAGCGGTTAACCACGCTTCTGCGACTATTCTAAAATTCCATTGTTGTATCCGTTTCTAATAAACTACTTCTAAATAATTTATATATTTTTGCTTTTTACATTAAAGACCAAAGGGAAATTAGGTAGGTACTTACCTCCATTTTGAATTTTCCAGGCACTTTTCTTTAACATACGACGATCTGCATACGAATGCGAAAATTATACTTTTCATATTTCCAGATATCAATTTTCCTATCCGGGTGTAGGTGTACCTAGTATATGTATACAAAGTTCTTTTGACATTTAAACAGTAGCATTTTAATATGAAAAGCGCCAAGGTAAAACGTTCGGCCTCATTACTTTTGTGAGCAAATAATCTTCAAAGTTGCAATGTCTGCTTATTTTGCATTTGAATGCTGATTTTACAGATATTTTATATTGCTTCGGCATTCCGTAAAAGCAAATTCCTTACTAAAAGCATTTTCCGATTAATTCTTTTAAACAACGGAGTATTTTTACTAATTTATGTAAGTAACCGCTTTCGGATGAATCGGATTTTTCCCTTGCGTATTAAAAAAAAAAGAAAGATTGAATGGTGTTACGCCCCTTGATTGTCTGTATTAGCGAATATTTTAACGATACCGACACAAAAAAGATGGCAATGTTTATGGTTGACGGCGTTTTGCATCGTATTTAAAAAAATACATTTTCTCTATTGTTTTTTTACTCATCAGCTGCCTAGCCTTTTCCCAACTATGTTGGGGTCGGCGTCCAGTCTAACCGGATGCAGCTGAATACCAGTATTTAACATGGAGCGACTGCCTATCTGACCTCCACCACCCAGTTACTGGGTAATATAATAATACCCCTTGGTAAGACTGGTTATCAGACTTTCGGGTTCCTGACTGACCCGTAACGACTGTCTTAGATCCACGAATGACAGCCGGGACCAACAGCTTAACGTGCTTTCCGAGGCACAGAGGGGTCTCTGTATGTAAAGATGGTCACCCATCCACGGACCAACCGCGGCAAGCGTAGCTAAACCTGATCGATCGACCCGTGCGGCTGGTATTAGGTACTTAGCCACGAGCCCCTCTATATACCACATAAGGTTTATGTCTGGTATTCAGTTGCATCCGGTTAGACTGGAAGACGACCCCAACATAGTTGGGAAAATCTAGGCAAATGATGAACTTATGTGGTATGTACCTACAATATTTCGGTAGCAACAGACTAGACTACTCTTGACTGCGTGCAGTATACTACAATTGACTGCACTCATGAGTCATATCGTGCATGCACTTCAGACAATTGAAGCCAACGTAGATTAGAAAAGATTAAACTCGCGTGTTTTACTGCTCTTTTATAATTGCTCCATCATTGTCAAGGGACCTGCACCTTAATTGCGTAACACACAATCAATCGGAATCAGAATCATTTTAAAGCAAATTGCTAATCCATTGCTTCATAAGTTCGAAAAATTGGTCTGCTCAACACGTAAATAACGCAATGAATGTTGTTGAACTGTCAAAATGAAACAGATTCCGATTGACTGTGTGTTACGCAATTAGGGTGCTGCACAGTACCTATTCAATCATACATACATAATCAGCCTATAATATTACCTCTGCTGGGACACAGGCTGGGGGTGGACTGTAATCTACTACGCGAACCCTATGCGGGTTGGTAGATGTCACATGTCTTCGAATTTTCAGTTCTAGGACATGCCAGTTTCCTCATAATGTTTTCCTTCGCCGTTTTGAGAGCAGTGGTGATGAATTTTTTTTCACAAAGTAAAGCGCCTACCTGGTTACTACAGGGCCACACTGCTCACAATATCTCCTATTCAATCATTTACATCGAAATAAAAATAAATCTTTAATACACTCAGACCACTATAAAATCAACGTATCAATGTCAGCAATTAATTCTGAAGTTACAACTTATAGGGACGAATTTGTATAACAATATAAATGCTTTTAAACACCCCTTATAAAGCCGAGCGGCAAGGCATGACCTTATCGAGTTGACTGCTACTAAATGACTAATCGATTCCTGCTGGCACGAAACGTGTAAGGGTGTCTCCACACCGATCGACGGGAAAACGTCCGGTATAAATAGGTACCCTTAATGCTAAAACTACTCTGGCGCAACGACACAGTGCATCTTGAACATTTGCGAATGATTTACTGACAGACGACCCCGATCGATCTAAGTCAAATTCTTGCCCTTTCTGTACGGACCCCTACCTTTAGTTATTATACATAAAATAGAGGTATGAGGAACGTGATGTAAAGTTCCCTCATTCTCCATAGAAAAGTGAGGATCGTTCGACCAGGGTGTTGTGTCAGGTGGGCAACTATCCGATGATTGCTGCCGAGACGTTGCGTTGTATATTCTAGTTGCGCGGTAAACTCTGCTTGCGCGACACTGGATTTTTCGTGAAGTCAGTGTGATGCGTAGTTCGCATGTGGTGAAGAAGATACAAATTTAACGTAAACAACGCTTATAATCGTCGTGGCAGTCGATAGATCGATTGAGGATATCCGGGTAATATTATGTCTCAAACACAGCCGGTTTTAGCCAATCCTACGTCGATCAGTGTGGCGATACCCGTACTGCTTTTATAACAAATTATGCCTGAAACTGAATAAGCAATTTAATTTTAAAAAATATTACCTGACGTCATATTCCAACCAGCCAGTCTCAACCAGTCTTACCAAGGGGTATCGTGTTACCCAGTCACTGGGTTGTGGAGGTCAGATAGGTAGTCGCTCCATGTAAAATACTGGTATTCAGCTGCATCCGGTTAGGCTGGAAGCCGACCCCAACATAGTTGGGAAAGGGTAGGCAGATGATGATGATTACCTGACGTCATATTCATCATCATTTCAGCCGAAAGACATCCACTGCTGGACATAGGCCTCTTCCAAGCACCTCCACTTCGAACACACACATACTTCGCACAGAACCAGTCGAAGTGGAGGTGCTTGTTGGGTTAACTGAGCTAAATTTTTGGCAATTTCAAAGAGCCTAGAGAGTTAAAAAACTGCGCTACTGACAATGACATCGTCAAAAGATAATTACTATCCACAATAATATGTTCCCATTTCCCAATAAGTCATTAGCATACTTAGCCAAAATCCTGCTTTTGAACACCAAATAATAGTCGACGTGTATTAAACGAGACACTAACAAGCCAAATAGTTGCTAAGCTAATTTTACGCAAAATCTCTTCAACTATACAAACTGCGCCAAACTAACAAAAACCAACAGCGATTAGCCCAAACAGCGATCCAACCGAAAACTCCCTAATTAACGCATCACATTTAATGGCAAATTCCCATTCAAATTGCAAACTATAATAATTAAGAATAATTCTACTAAAGCTTGGTCTTTCATAAATTTTACGGAACTTCGCCGCCTCAAAACATAAAACTGTTTTATCCTGATGAATACCAATGAGAGGGTTGGGGGAGGGGTAAGTCGCGAGTCGCGACCGCTTCCACCCCACGCCATGCCTTGCTTCAGCCACTAATGCGTGTTATAACCGGCCTTGACATATATTTACTTGTCATACCTTCCTTGGGTTTACGTTTAGATGCTTTGGAACCTTGAACGTCCGTCAATGACAAGAGTTTGGTTGGGAGTTAACCGTGGACAAAAATATATTTGCCTAGCGTTTTCCCAACTATTTTGGGGTCGGTCCAGTCTAACTGGATGCAGCTGAATATTAGTATTTTACATGGAACGACTCCCTGTCTGACCTCCACAACCCAGTTACTGGGTAATTCTGAAATGACACGCCTTGGTAAGACTGGTTTTCAAACTTTCGGCGGCGTTCTGATGTCCCGTAACAATTGTCAAACAACCACGAATGACAGCCGGGACCAACGGCTTAAAGTGCTTTCCGAGGCACGGAAGGGCCTTGGTACGTTAAGATGGTCACCCATCCACGGACCGACCGGGGCAAGCGTAGTTTATCCTGATCGATCGACCCCTGCGGCTGCTATTACTTAGCCACATGCCCCGCCAGCCAGTCTAAACGGATACAGCTGAATAAACCATGTACCTACAATATGACTTTAAAGCTAAAGATCTATCGCTCACAACCTTTACAAGCCAGGATGGTTATCATTGGTACAAGATAAAGAAAGAAAAAAGATTTCTTAGTAACTTTGGACACATTGCCCGAAGGAACCCAGAATACCAAAAAAAACTTTAATCATGAGCTTTTCCCGCAGCAGCTGTTCTAATCGAATAACAACGTCTGGTTTATGTATGTACCATGTCTCCACACATAAATGGTTTAAGGGACCAGACAGCGAAGCAGCCAAGTAGCATTAGATGATCAAATGGATTACTTTCACATCCTACACACCAAATTAGTAGAGAGATGAAGAAGTCGGCAGGACAAAGGAATGAAATGAAATTGTTTATTCTATAAATACGATATCGGAATTACTTTTACACGTCCTATTATAAAAAAAAATAAGCTAGATGGATTCGACATTTCCTATCTGACTATTATACTATTATAATAAATGGCGAAACAAACTCAAAGGTCAAAGTTAAAGTCCAGACATGATCTTGGTCAGATCATGTAAAGACAATGTAGATTATGATCTTTTGAGGAAAGAACCACTCAGATTTAATTGTACCAGTCCAGTGAAAGCAAGCATATGTCTGTAATCATATAGCTCAACTCAGAACTGGAAGAGCTCAACGACTCATAAAGGACGAAAGTAAAAAGAGCTTCCAGACGAAACCTACGACTTCCTAGCGACGGCGCGACTTCCACGTTGCGTTTCATCAAATTAATGGTAGGGGTCAAACACAAGTCTATGACTATGATTGATTTGTCTACAGTCAAGTTCATATCATGAAGCAAATTTCGACGAATAAATGGACAATAAACTACTCATTGGATGATTTCGGCGGCCAGTGAACCGGCTAAACATCGACTGAACAACCAACATGACGCGATGTTGGTCGTCGTTGGCCAAACGTTTGCCACACGCGTTGTAGCGTGAACACAACCAATGAACACGGGTTACTAACACTGAACCGTTTACTGGGAAATGGGGACTGTGTCAGCATAATGTTTGTGTGAACGGAACTCAAATGACAGACGTTGCTTGAAATTGGTGATTATGTAATCATAGATTATTGGTTGTAGAATATTCCAAATTAAGTGCCTGTTCACATGAGCGTTGGGAATGCCCCTTTGTTTTATTTGTCTAGCTTACAGCCAGTAAACGTTTATCAAGCGTTAACGATAGCGTCCTTCTGAACAGGATCTAAGTTTTAAGTTACTTTTACAGTTTTAGTATTCGAAGACATATGTCATCTACCAATCCGCACTAAGCCCACGTGATGGATTACGGCCCACTCCGTCTCACCGAAATAAGCCCTGTGTCCCAAAATCAAAAGTCATTTATTCAAATTAGGCTGGGAATCAGCACTTTTCGAACATCAAAATTACATGAGACAGTCCTCCAAAACGCCCGCCATTCACCACTTCCTAGTGCTTTCGCTGGGAAAAAGAAGTGGCGCAACAAACTCCCCAGCAGCACAGCTGTTTGTTCTGATAGAAAACCTTGCTTCTATACAATAGTAAGTATGCAAGCAGTTGGAAAATTATAGGTTGTTCATGCTTTACAGTTTTAACGTGTAAAACTTTTCGCTTAACATTTTTAGAAGCCTTTAAGAAAAAAGCCTTAACACAAGCCTCTTTCTCTAAAACAACATTCGATTCTCTGTATCTAATCCATACCTGTGTTTGCTCAGGCAGTGTCATTGAAACCAACCATACTATTAGCTTTCCACAATTTCCTTAATCACACAAGCTTATCGACATTCACTAACTACTGCCATGATGGATAGTATCGAGTGGAACAATTTGTAAATAACAAATGCATTTCCCCCCATGTTGACCTTGCAGCTTAAACACAAAATAAAATTCGTCAGAAGGTCAAGGTACTTCATAAACATGCGATTACAATCTCACGCACGCACGACCCTAAATGAAACATGGACTCAAATGAGGGCGACCAATCACGGCGGGTTTGGGAAAATATTTACTCAAGTATTTATGTTACTGCTAGCCGTTTCCCGCGATTTCGTCTGCGATCCAGGATGAAAAGTAGCTCATGTCCTTACCCAGGTCATGGTCTATCTGTGTGCCAAATTTTATCCAAATCCGTTTAGCCGTTTTAGCGTGAAAGCGTAATAACAATCTCACTTTCGCATTTTTGTTAGGATTACGATTTATCGGGAAGGATATCCTACAGCAGTTGGACGTAACGTCTGTTATAATCATAGATATCCGTGGTTATAATAATAATACCTTTTATTGACACATGCTACGTATACAATATTAAATAATTTAATATTAACTGTATTATGTACAGGAGCCAGTTTTCCCCTAAATCTGTTATATAAAATTACAGATTAATTTTATTTTGATAATCTCACTAGGTAATAAATTAAAAAACTAACTCACTAACTATATAAATAAATACAAAAACAAAAGGATATTTAGGCGTCGAAGTACTCGTCCGCATCGCTTTCACCCAGATACGTGCCCAGAAGACTGGCAGCATTGCCACGTTGAATGGCAATGCTAATTCTTTGGCCTAAGAATGACCCGCCCTCTGGCCACGTGAAGTGTCGATCAGCATTACAGATTATGTTATGGCAATAACAAATAAAAACTGCTTAAAAGTGTATAAAGTAAGCGTGTTAACATGAGCTGCTTGGCCTATTTTACTGGTACAGAAATATTTTAATTGTTTTGTTTCTGTATCCCTAATTCTATACATCAACATTCCAGCAAAATAATAAAATATATTAGGTATTATCTATGTATGTGAACTCATAGTACCGCATTCTGTGGTCCTCTTTATCTCGGCACTGTTAATCTCGCTAAAAGTTTACAACACCTTTTGTCTCTTCATATTTCGTGGTTGCACAGCGTACAGATGTTTTCTTTTATTCTATTTTTTAATTATAAAACAGCACGCTAGAGAGAGGTCCATCTGTCCGTGCACTTTTAGCTCGCCCCGGGGAACTTTATACCGGAATAAGATAAAAAATGAACCAGCTAGATAAATGGCTTCTGACGTAAGAAGGAAAAGTAAGTAAAGATTTATATGGTGCTACAAAGTACTTACGAACGCAGTTTGTAGAAAATGTTAAAAGTGTAATGGAAGGTCCTGTGTCTTCTTGTAAGACAAAGAGAGAAAATAAAAATTCCGTTACACAATCGCCTGACGATTAGCCAAGCCATGAGAACAAATAAAAAAAAAAAGTATTTATTGGAACACGCACAGGAGGATACAAACTAAATAACAAAAAAACATCGATAAAATGTATCAATAAAAAAGAAACGATTTTCTGGGGAATCTAATTAAAATCAAACTCTGCTGATTATAGTTATATCCAATAACTAAGAGCTTCTAATGAATTTAAAAAGATTTACACAAACGCTACATTTTATGTAAACACCATTTCAAAGTCTCACTTTAAATAACTTGATACAAGTAAGAAAAAACAAACAAAGAAAACTACAAACTACAACTTTAACTTTTTAATATACGTTATAATACAATGACGTATATTAAAAAGTTAAAGTCTTCCGCCATATTTTTTACAGCACCGTTCCCACCCACCCACTATAAAATATACGCTTAAAACTTTATATAGCCTTTGTTTTCAGTCCAAACAGGTCAGTGTTTATGTGTGCAGTATCTGAGTGAATCGCAGACGATCCAAACCCATTTCAGCTAAAAGGCTTTCCCAACGCGCATAACTTTTTAGAATAACAAATGAAAACCGAAACATAAAGTGTTGAAATACAGAAGCACCGTTCTGTCTCATTCGCACAATGAATTTGTAAATTATCACTATGGTAGGTGTGAAAGAGAGACACGTGTTTCTATTAACTATTAAAATTCTGAAGACCAGGGGGCCTACTCCGAAGTGCAAAGTGCGAATGTTCGGATCGGACCGACACATGGCCGAACCGAATATTATTGAAAAATGCGAAAAAATTTCGGATCGGCTCAGTTCAGTTCAGCTCAGGTCGGGACCATAGTCAATATTCGAAAGAGTGTAGGAGTGTAGGATCGGAACCGACGGAACCAAATAGTAACTTCGTAGCAGGAAACGGCCGAACATTCAGCCAATACTACTTCGGAGTAAACCCCCTGCACCCTCATTGCGTAACACACTTTCAATTACAATCTGAATCATTTAGAAAGATATTGTCAATCCATTGCTCCTTATGTTCGAAAAAATTGTTTGTTCAACTACATAAATAGCGCAATGAATGCAGTTAAACTGTCAAAATGAAAGCCATAGCTTCTATCTGTGTGTTACGTAATTACGCCCCGCAGTGTTGAAGCTCTCCTTCATAAAACCCGTTTATTTCCATTATTTTGTCGGGTGTAAAATTTTTCTTTTATTTTGTGTTTGCAGAACTTCTGTATCTACTCTGTGTGGAACATTCCACTCACTTTTCATCCCATTTTAACATTTTACTGCGAATAAGACTGGTGTTGTAAATATTAATCTGTAGAAACTTAATTATTCGAAGAATCGTTGCTCTAATTTGTAACGAGATTAGTATACTTTTTAATTTTGCAAGTTAAACAAATATAATATTTTCTATTTACCATATACTACTACTACTACATACATATACCATAACACAAGCATTAGGTTGCTTAGCTTGGGACTAGATGGCGCTGTGTGAAATGTCCAGGGATATTTATTTATTTATTTAAGTAATAGTGCTGAATGTCTCGGAACAGATTGCATTAATAAGAAAGAGAAAAAAAAAATACACGTCTATTATAATTAATTCACCGTGAAAGTATGTTCCTATACTTAGTACTTAGTAACTTACTAAGTTACTTAGTTACTAGTTAGTAACTACTAGTTACTTACTTCCGGTACTTAGTTATAATTTAATATATTTTACCATACCATAGGCTTTTTTGTTTGGACTATACCGACAATAATGTATAAATAAACAGGACTTGGGCGAGATAAGATTATGAAAAAAAAATAAACCTTCAATTTATTTTCAAACTTCTAAACTCGCGGCTACGGAGCGCACGGTTTGCTACGCGACGTGCTACGGCGTAGCCCACATGGTGCCCGGATCGCGTAGCCTTCAGGATGCAAGTTTGTAAGCCTACTGGTGATAAAAGTAAAACAAGATATTTCACTTGTATTTTTGTAACATTTTTATATCTACCGTGCCTACCTAACCTAAACAAACGTTTTTTTTTTAATATGTAAAAGTTTTACATTAGTGTACCGTTTGGCACTCAACCAAGAATAGTTCCACAACATTACCACCAAAAGTGTCAAACGTGTGATCATATCAGGTGGATCCAGCACATTGAAAACACCCCGTGACAGCTTGATTTCCCCAAGGGTTGATGTCCATACGGCAGTCGTGTCAGTGAAACCGCTATAAATTGAACTGGTCCTGCTAACAGACCGCATCAGGAAATAAAACATGAGAAGTAAAGAAAGAAGAAGCTAAAAGAACAATATTTATTGGGCATACCAATAAACATTATCCAAACTATTTTGTTAATGATTTTTTTTTAATATTTTCCTTAAATATTATTTTCATCTCGAGCACGTTCCACTTCAATAAACATATTAAAACGACACAAACGAACGAAATATATATCTTTATTCGTATATTAAACGAAGCATCTCAGACAATTTCGTAGCCATATACATTCAAAAATATTTAATTGATACCGTACTTAGGTACTGTACCAATCAACCTTGCACTAATTGTAAAATATTTTGTATTCTATTTTCATCTCGAGCACATTCCTCATCAATTTGAAATTCCGTTTATATCATCATCTGCCTAGCCTTTTCCTAACTATGTTGGGGTCAGCTTCCAGTCTAACCGGATGCAGCTGAATACCAGTATTAGACACAGAGCGACAGCCTACCTGACCTCCACAACCCAGTTACTGGAATGAAATTCCAATTATATACGAAAACATACTGCGTCATATTAAAATTATCGGAGTTTTAATAAATATTTTGATTGATGTGAAGTGTGCTCCAGCCCCAGCAGTCTCGACATTTATAGCGATCGCTTTACGACCGAATTCGCTCGCAAAGTCCTGAATTGACAGGTGAAATGTATGGAGTGACAGACTTTGCGACCGAATTCGGTCGTAAAGCGATCGCTATGAATGGCGAGACTGCTGCCCCAGGAGATAAAAAATTTAACGAAAATATTCAAAAATGATTGCAAGGCACTAGTACCAATCAAATATTTTCCACTATTTTTATAACAATATAACAAAAATGCCTTCAATATCATAAAACAGACCACGTACGCAAACTTGTACTCAAGTATAAACCGTAAGAGATTTTTCGTCGACACGGTAAGCGCCAAGCAATCTGCCTGATGTATCCGCCAGCCCGGCTAGCGGCTGAGTGCCGATACAATGGATATTCAATAGAGATGCGCTCGTAACACGATGGCTGTATCACTGAACACATCAGCTGATGCGTTCCGATGAAATGGTGTTGGTGTGTGACATGTTCAGAAGAGTTTTGAAAGAAAGTGGGAAGTACGGGCGTATTTTTTAAAAATAAATAAAATAAAATAACCTTTATTTCGGACAAGAAACATCGTTAAAAAATGCGGTAGGTACGTTAAAAAATAATTATAGCACTGTGTGACCTAAACCCGCATTTAAGTCACGCTTTTCTGTGACTTAAGTAGTATATTATAAGTCACTCGTATCATAATGTATTGAGTCAAAAAAATAAAAAAATAATAAAAATAAAAAATTATATTAATTATTATTATTATTTTTATTATTAATTTATTATAAAATAATAAATTATTATTTTTAAAGTTTAGAAAGGTTTTGTCTGAAAATTATAATAGATTATGTTGGAAAGAATAAAAAAGAATATAAGTGCATGATTGTTTGCTATTATCATAAGTGAGGAGATCCAAGCCAAATATTTTGGTTTAGCTGACCTGATGCCAAGTTAGATCAGCTTAAAAGCAATAAATGAGAAGAAGAAACTCCTAGAAAACAATCTTCACCATCATCATCTGCCTAGCCTTTTCCCAACTACGTTGGGGTAGACTTCCATTCTAACCGGATTCAGCTGTATACCTGTATTTTACATAGAGCGACTGCCTATCTGACCTCCACAACCCAGTTACTGGGTAATACGATACCCTTGGTAAGACTGTTTGTCAGATTTTCGCGCTTCTGACGACCCGTAACGACTGCCAAAGATCCACGAATGACAGCCGGGACCAACGGCTTATCGTGCTTTCCGAGGCACGGAGGGGTTTTGGTAAAGATGGATGTGATGAATGGATGTTGATGTTAAAACAATCATCAATGGATGTTGATGTTAAGACTTCGAATACATATTGACGAATGTACCTAGTCGTTTTTGATTGATGGGCCTTTTTACAAGGCACTGCGTGATGTAGTTAGGGTGGATAGCGGAAAGATCGCTACCTTTCGTGATTAATGTACCTCGGCGCGAAAATGAAGACATGCACACTACTCCTGCGAAATGAAACGGTCTGATTTCATTTTAGACGACGAGGGGTCTCGTAACATGGGATAGATTTATAGTTGTTTTTATTATGATAGCTATCTTATTAACAAGAAACTTCACGCGGACGAAAGCGCGGTAGAAGCCAGTTTAATAATATTCCTCTCCCATAGACTACGTTAAAGTTGTCAAAAAATAAAAGGCCCATTTTGACATTGACAGTTTTAGTAGTTAGTAAAGATCAAAGTGGCGCGACGGCACGGTTGGCGCAGTGGTTAAGCGTTTGACTGCTGCGCTGCGTGTCGCGGGTTCGGTTCCCGCACGGAAAAAATATTTGTATAGCCTACAAACAAGGCCACAAGTAGTTGTTCCGGGTCTGGCTGTTTGTGTATGTGAGTTTAAATGTTTGTAAACGCACTCACGCCACAGGAGAAATTCCTAGTGTGGGGCAAAGTTTTTTTTTTTAAGAAAAAGAACGATCAAATTCGCTAAACACGTATTGGTATGTATGAAACTGACAGGTGTCAAGAACGCATTCTCAAATGTCAAAACGGGCCTTTTATTTTTTGACAACTTTAATTCACGCAAACCAACTTTGTTACATTTCATCACAGACAGGTAAGCCTCATCCCTGGGGCGTCGTAAGATTCTAAGGGATTACATCAAGTGGAAAACCACCGCTATGCACGTGAGCAGAGAAATAACACTACGGGAGTCCGTATTCCCTGAGGAGAGCAGGGTTAACCCAGAAGCATAACAACACACTTTGAGGAATAATACTTGATATAAAAAGGAAAAATAAACGTTTTTTTTTTTTAATGTTATTACGTATGTTTATTTTTATTAATCAAGATAATACTTACATAATATAAGCTAACATCCTAACTAATACATATTATAAATGCGAAAGTAAGTTTGTGTATTTGTTTGTTACGCTTTGACGCTAAAACGGCTGAATGGATTTGAATGAAAGGCACACAGATAGACCATGACCTAGGTAAGACCATAGGCTACTTTTCATCCTGGATCACAGATGAACTCACGGGTAACAGCTAGTTTAAAATAATAATATTTACGTATATGTATACATGTATGTATGTGTATACATGTATGTATATGAAAAAAGAAGCAAAAATACTTCCGCATCGCTGTCAACAGGAACAGTGCCCAAAAGGCTGGCAGCATTGTCACGTTCTATGGCGATGCTAATTCTTTGACCAAGAAATAGGCTACCCCTCTGTTCATGTGAAGAATCGACTAACTGCTTGGCGATATCTCAACCAAGTGGGCACTCGAACCCCATGGCCCTAGTGTTTCAACCCCAAACGGCTTGAACATATAACTCCCAATCAGATTAGAATATATAATATTTGAATGTTTAATTTTTCTTGCGTTTAATTTTCATGTTTTTACTATTCTATCCTTTAGCCAGTTGTCTTTTGTCTACTCATAACCTTTACTGGGCTTCATCTAATAACTAAGATACTTTCTGTTCTAAAAGGTATCCTGTAATAAACATTATGACTTATATGTAATGCAGTTATTACTACGCTAGGCACAAAGTTGTGCTAATAACAACAAAATGTGACCTCATATTGTTGTTATTAGCACACAAGCGGACGTTGATGTTTGCTTAGTCGCCATTAACGACATCCATAATTAGAAAAGGACTCTTACTCATTTCACGCATTCATTCTATTACTAGGTTAGAGTTATTCCTACATTTGCACCAGCTGAACTCTATAAAAAGCATCATTTTCTTCTGTAACACTTGAAACATTAAAAAATCTAGGTATTTAAGAATACCTATTAGGAACTTGTTAGTGAGTTGGAGCATTAGACTAGGTACAAGCAGTGCTCATTAGTGAGTTCTAGACTAGATAACTCTTTAATGAGAACAGGGTCAGCAAGTACTCGCAGACAGGAGATGAACACACAAAGATAAAAGAAACTAAAACCCAATTACGACAAAAACGCCAACTAAAAAGGTATACAAGACATAGTAACAATATAACATCGGTTTTGGTTTTAACCGTAACTTTTTTTTTAAAAATTTTTTAGTTTGTAACTTACATTTTTATTTCAATTATTGACGCTGTCCACGATATCTTGTTTGTCAAAACACGACGCGTAGTTTGGAAGTTATGTTATGAGTGAACAGATGAACATTCATACAGGCTATGAGCCTGTCAAAAGCATAACCCTCCTTTGACTTTGCCGTAGTCGGGTAAAAACAAAAGTAAACAAGAAAGCATCATAATACTTTACAGCAGTAAAAGTTTAAAAGTACTTTCTGCTATTAACATGGCTTAGAACTTTTTTTGCTGTGGATCCGGACACATTAAGCTTCCTTCTAAAACGTTATCCATGGTTTCCCCTCCTCCCTTTTAAGGGTGGGGTAGCATCAAACTTCTTGCAGACAGCTTTCGCTTTTAGATACAGATTTTCTTGTAAATACGTCACGACTCACGAACTATATTGAACGTTAAGTAAAAGAAACGGTTTCTTCGGTTTAATGTTATCGCTACATAATTCATAAATCGTATGACTTTACGGATAGCTTGGGCTTATTGTATTAAACGATAGGCACGGCTTAGGAATGTCTGAATCTAAACTTCCTGCTATCCTATAATAATCCTACTACTTAATATTATGTATAAACACGAAAGTTTGTATGGATGGATGGATGGATGGAGGTTTGTTATTCTTTCACGCCAAAACTACTGAACGGATTTGAATAAAATTTGGCACACAGATAGTTTATAACCAGTATTAACACATAGGATACATATACATTTTTATCCCGATATTCCCACGGGATCGAAACTTATGCGGGTGAAACTGCGCGGCGCAGCTAGTAATATTAGGGGCATGATATTTTTATAGTATAAGATCTGCGTCTCGAAACACACCCACGATGCCATAATAACACGACACTTGTCCTACTTACCTATTAAATAGCCTTACACTGTCGCCTTACTGAAACCTTCAATTTCCCTTGACTTATTTCTAACCTAGAACAACACAGCCGTAATCAAAGTAACCGTTCCATATACATGTAATTAAGGCCAAGTGACCGTGAATTTTAATAATTCACAAGAATAACCAAGAACTCGGACCAGCTATTACATTCTTACAATTTAGTATATAAGTAGGCCGGACCGCGTCGCGCCGAGCCGGATTTAACTGAATTATAAACAGCTGTTCCGTGTGGTACTGTTCTTAATAATAAGTTTCAATTACGAGTACTTAAAAAAGAAATGAATGGCAAAGCTTGTTCAATTGTTTCGAACCAACGTTACTGCGAGGACGCCTGTGTCCCAGCGGTGGGAATGTTATAGGCTGGTTATGCTTATGCTTAACGCCACTGTAATTACAAGTACCTACTAACAATCACTTAGTTAGGTACTGAACCTGTTTATCTTTATCAGCCCGTGATTTATCTGAAAAACAAAAACTGCTGAAAACGGGCCTTATCACCATCTCATGACCGCACTTTGAAAGTAATTATTAACAAGCTAACAGGATTGGGCCCGCGTGGTAGATTACAGCCCACTCCCTCTCGAAGAGAAGAGGCTTGTGTAGAACATATAGAATGATTATGTATACAGGGTGACAGGGAAACTCGACGTATTCCTTGAAAGGGGTTATACTAGAGGTCATTAGCAACAAATTAAGTCCAGTGAACCAGGGGTCAAAACTGGATGGTAAAAATTAAACATTTTGCTATTAAAGACCTTTTATTTCTGAGATAATGTAAATTTTGCAAGCATTTTCTTTTAAATGATCACTCATTTTTCAACTTTCAGAAAAGTTTCAATTAATGGTTTGGAGTGGAGTAGTTTTTTATCATAATTAATTGTTTTTTGTAACAAGTCAGAAAATTTCTAAATAATCGAAGAACCGACACAGCTCGGCAACCATCCAGTTTTGAACCCTAGTTCACTGGACTTAGTTTGTTGCTAAAGACCTCTAGTATAACGCCCTTAAGGAATACGTCGAGTTTCCCTGTCACCCTGTATATGTGTAACAGTAAAATCACAATACAAAAATTACAGTACTCCAGAATGCTCGCAGAACGGTGGGATACTCCGATGTTGCGGAGGTGGATGCAGATTCACGCAGAATTTTAATTGTATGTTATTCTGTGTCTGTACCTACTACCACTAGATGTAAAGACTAGATGTGAAGTAAAAATGTTAGTAACCATATGGACTCTGTAATAAAAAAAGGTTCATTTTGTGTATGATTTAAGGAATATCGCGTATTCCTTGGGCCGCAGGTATATAAAACATTGTAACCTTTTTGTTGTCTCTTTCACTACACAATTACGACCCGTTAATAGTAACGTTTACTACTTCAATTAAGCAATATGTCCTCATATCCCAGTAATAAAATATTCCACTATTACGAGCGTACATTCTGTGAACACTTGCTAGATATACTGAGCCGTCATATTTGATCTCGTAAAGCCGCTGAACCGTGCAAAATATATTGCTACCCCGCGTTTGTTCACTGCTGAAACTCATATGTAACGAGTACGTGTTAGATATAAAGATACAATGTTACATAAGTAAAGTTACATGTAAATAGCAGCCATTTTTTAAGCAACAGAATCATAGTAAAACTCTGTAGAATAATAAGTATATTTTTGAAACATTTAGCATCTTTATTAGTCCTAAATAACGTTGACAGGGGGAACAAGATGGCGGCGTTAGTTCCGATTTTGGCGCCAAAAGAACCATGAAGCATTGTAATTGATTTTTTTTTTATTTTAGATATTCTCATCATCATCTGCTATAGTAAAAAAAAACAGTTGTTTTATCGAAAAGTGCAATAGGTACCAACGCGGTCAAAATTTATTTAGCAGCTCTACTGAACATTATAGACTGATTATGGTTATAGTACGGTTTTTAAGTTGCATTAGGAATGATTTATACATAGTCAAATTACTTATATCTGAAGAATAAATTATATTGAAAAATCTGCCCTTAGTATATTGTTTTTTTATACATTTGAATTTTTATGTAAACCTGGCTTATTGCGTTTGTATGACAGGTCAGTACAATGAAACGGTTTACAAATCACGTCACAGTTACTCGCACAAACGGTTATGAATACCAAAAATTAGCTCTGACTCAATTATTTTTTGTTTACACAATTGTAACTGTAACAAAATACATTTATGAAAGAATCTCATAATAATCGAGTTGACACAAACAACGTGAACAATATAATAATGTGCGGCGTCAACGTGAATGACAAACGACTTAACTTCATGAATTTATAACGTCCTGTCAAGTTGGCTCTTTTCACCAAAATATTGTAGATAATAACTTTATAAATAAAAAATGGGAGAAGTTAATAATAGTTCTTAGTTTTTAACGTAAACTACTACCCTTTATCTAAATCTTTAAACTGCCCTATATATATAGTATATAATATACGTTATGGTAAACAAAAAAGTATTCAGTCAGTAGTATTCTATCTATCCCAACTTAGTTGAGGTTGGCACAGTACCTATATCTTCTTCTTATATACATCATGTATATGTATTAGTCACCTGAGTATTAACTTCCTTCTTAGTCATATCCATATCATCTTTCACTAAATCCACCCATTACCAGATATTTTCATTTGTGTAATGGGAACTGGGGCAATTAGTTATTCTATGACAACTGTATACAGGGTGTCAGGAACGTCGACGCGCAAACTGTAACCATGAATTCAGCACATGATTCGAGACCTCATAGCGCAGACATTTTACGTCGGTAATAAAAAAAAAAGCTGTTTCATAGAAACGTGCAATACCTACGCGGTCAAAATGCATGGAACAGCAAATTTTTTTTTAACAACCGATGTAATACCTACTTCAATCCAGGGTTCAGAATCATGTACACAATGCTCTGAATCGATAGATACAGTTTGCGCGTCAATGCCTCTGTCGCCCTGTGTATCAACTAACAATCTGTGTGTTTTCACGTCTGCAACTGGAATCTATCATTATAGTATTCTAATTGTAGTAACCTTGCATTCTCCTAAAAATGGCTTGCCATTGTCATTGAGATAAATGGTTTAAAAATAACATACATATTCTAAAATAGACTTCATTCGTATACATTATCTGCTCACTGACCGTAAAATTGTTTCATTGATAATCAGGGCATTAACGATATTCTAATGATTGGCGGGGGTCAATCAAGAACTCAGAACTGTGTTGGTACATCAGTCGTACAAGAGTACTCTCCCCGACAGTACCTACTAAATCATACACAATTTGTAGGAAAATGAGATTTATTCTCGGTGGTATTATCATTTTTCAACTCCAATCAATTTTGTTCTGCGTGAAGTACAAAATGATTTACCAAGGTATAGAATACTGCCCCAATCCGGACCCACCCTACGACGAACATAGGAAAGTTAACGTCAGCATCGCTGCCGTCAACACTACTGATTCCTTTTACTACAATGCTAACTTCAGTGTGTTCGAGGACTTATCCGGATATTCATGGAGATTCAAAAATGGATTCGAAAAATCAGGAAGGATAATCTATGAAAATGATTTTAAAGCATTGTCCTGCAAAACCTTCCTCCCAAAACTAATCTATGGAGTTTCGACAATTAAGTATGACCGCAAGACATGCAATATATTTAAAGGGAATTACTCTTTTCATCACTTGGAAGTAACTAAGATAGATCGAGCCGCTAATTTAATGCCAAATCGACACATTGGGGTAAATGTTTTCTTTCTGAGTTACTACAAACCTAAGGCAATCTGCTTTTGTATGGAGTCACGCGTTTTGATAATAAAACAGTAAAAAATAAGACTAAAAAAAAAATTGTTTATATATTTGGTTTTTCTAAGTAGGCACTGAGTTCTTAGAATATATTTTATATAAATGTACGTACTATATAAAACAAAACTATACTATACTAAATAAAACAAAAATTAATGAAAAAAATAACATAAACACACACAAACACACAATAAACAAAAAGAAACCTTTTGTCTGACTTCATAATTTTAGAGATAAATACGGCCTTCCTACTCACAATGTTGTAAAAACTAAAAATAAATCTGCAGTTATTCAGTAAGCACTATACAGCGGGTGTCACATTCAGCCTGGAGTGGCTGCTGGTACTAACACCTCATTATACAGGACGAGGTCATCACAAAAACATTAAAGAGAGGCTTGACTTCGTGAAACGACGGAGACTTCACTTGTGCTGTCCCTGACATGAGCTAAATAGGGACACCTGATTGTTTGGTATTTTATGTTGATGCACTATAGAATATTTTACACCCTAATAGCTACGCACTACGTACTCAAAAGGTATGCATAACTAACCTATTAGTGCGAATCTCAAACGTAGATTCCCTTACCTTCCCCAAATGACCAACCTACCTTACCCTGTAGATACTACTTCAAATCAAACCATAAAAAAACAAACAAACAGAAATAAAACTAAAAAGTAAAACAAATACAAAGAAATTAATTTGGAGCTTTACCTTTGTCGCTACAGGTTTACGATAAATGTTCGTATGTATGTTTACACTTTTATATATGTAGTAACAGAAGCCAACCATGTCGTAACATATCCCTTTACCGTGCTTACGGTTTTATCCCGGTTCCAACGAAGCCCTCGAGGTATCAACGGATTTAGACTTCGGACAACAAACAAACATCATAAAACATTGTTTGGGTAAAAAACACTGTGAAAATCCGCCAACGCCAAAATATTGTTTTATTCATCGACACAGATAAGGAGATAGTAAAAGTCGTATTTTTATATATCCCTTTGAAATATTTATTTAAATTCATCTACACATCACCCACGCAATTTTCTCCGTCCCATATTCTGTTACATAATTTACATAAACAAACAAGGAACTAGTATTTTCTTTTTATATTTCCTCGCTTTTTATTTTAGTACTAACAGTAGGAATTATGGTCACGCACGTAATGTAAACTTTATAAATATTTTAATCACATATTCATAATTTTTACTCGCAACCGGCGTGCGTGTACGACCATGTATGAACGTAGACGAAGCAAAAGGACCATGTGAAAATCGTAGCAGTTGGCGTTATTTTGTTTCGGCCCATGGGATGAAGGCGGGAATTTATGTATAACTAGCCAGCTAGCAAAAAAAAAACCGCGGTCTAGCTAGTAAAAAAAAGCGGTTTTACCCGCATAAGTCCCGGTTCTAAAGTATCCTATGTCCTAATCCAGTTTAACAGTCGTCTTAGCGTGAAAGCGTAACAAACAAACATACAAAAAAAATTATATTCCTCTTTATAACATTAGTTAAGATAATACGACTCCTGAGCTAGGTGATACCTGTGTCACAGGCGTCAGGAGTCAGTCAGCCAGTAAGTTCATAGTACCTACATTCATAATTTCGACCAGCACATGCCCGCTTTCCACAACAGTCTATTTTGAGCTCTGAACGCTAACAAAAGTTTCGAGTCGAGGGCTCTCTGTTGTAAGAGAAAACGTCTGGTAAGTGGCCTCTCATCTTATAAGGCTTGAGAGCCGTTGGGAAACTAGTGGTGACAAGACTCTAACTGGCCTTTGTCTGAAGAATAAGAGACCGCCATCTGCGAGAAGCATCCTTAAGATCTAATCAAATAAGTGGAGAAATCTAGCTAATATACCGCATCTTGGATCGGGATTTGTTTTGCTGGTTACCATACAAATCGGCTTTGCGTATTTTTAATAAGATCAGATTTTGGCTTGGTCGGAACTGATCAATTTTGGAAAAACTATGTTCTTCGTCTGACTAATTAATTATTTACCATTGAAAGAAGCAGTGTTAGCCCAGTGATAACGGCTGCGACTTACGAGTTATATGTCGTAGATTCGAACTCAGACAGGCGCTTTACTTTGTGTAAATTATGTCATCTCGACTGCTCTGAAAACTTAGTGAGGAAACTGGCATGTCCTATAACCAAAAATTCAAGGCATGTGACATATACCAACCAGCCCTGGGGTCGCCTGGTACATTATAGCCTTTTCCCCGTCGAAGAGAGGAGGTCTGTATCCTAGAAGTGGGAACATTATTAGCTGATTATGCATTCATCATTCATCAGTTTAGGCTGCTTATGATTGAAACGCAGGCCAATGTAACATAACTTTATAAAGGACGCTAAGTACTTATTTCAACAATCCTGCGGAAGATTGATTATTATTTGTGTACGTTTTTTATTTATCTATCTATAAAAATAAAAATAGATCTTCAAAATGTATGTACGCCCATAACTTTCGAACGACTGCACCAAATTGGATAATTCTTTTTTTTGTGTTCGTTATTGTCAGGACAAGGTTTGTATAATTGGACCCAGTAGGTGGCGCTGCTTTTTCGGGTGGGATGACGTCTGCCGGGTCCGCTAGGTTCTGTGAATCAATCAGCGTTTTACTTATAGGAGGGTAGGAGCAGTGTAGGAGTAGGTTAGGAGTAGGGTAGGAGTAAGGTAGGTGTAGGGTAGGGGGTAGGACACCACGTGAACGAAGTAGCGCGGGGCAGCTAGAAATAATTTATATGGCAAAACAACGTTTGCCGGTTCAGCTAGTAATTCAATAATTTTAATAGTTTTTTATCATTGTTCGGAGCAACCAAAACACCTGCCATCTAATCTCTTCACCACCCTTGGTTGACTGGTAGAGAATGCCTAAGGCATTCTCCTCGCACCTTTTTGTGTGCGAAAAGATTAAATAAACAAAATAATTAGATAAACAGGTACACTTACATGGGTAGACAGCCATGTGTCCTAAAGTTTCGTAAGAATTCTTCGCCGCATGTGCCACGATTATGTTTGGCTTTGTCAAAAGATAGTTGATGGGGAAAAACTGCCCCAGAAACTTATTTCGCTAGAATGAGCACCCTTTGTTTTAGGCACAGGAAATGTCACGCCGGAGTCATGTTACCAGATACATTTTCATTGTAGGCTGTATTTTTTGTTGATGAAAAGAAAGTGGGAGATGGATTGAGAGGGCATTGACCTCCAAAATAAGATATCGATACATCTTGCTTCGGTGGAATATTTTTATGGGTTGTCTCGCCGGTTATTATAGTTAAGATATCGTGTTACTTTTGATAACAAATACATAACCAGTGATTTATGCCTGCTTAGGGCATAAATGTAAAGAAATGCCTTTATTCGGAGACGCTGAAAATAACATAACATCGCTCCTGTATTCTCCAAAGGGTTAGACATAGCTGTACCTACCTATAGTACAATCACATTTCGCTCATGTCATAAGATGCGGGCCGTGGAAAATAATATTACTTTATTTTATTTTAGAACTTTTTAGACGTATCTGACTGGCACTCTAAACCTTAAAAAGTCTGGTAAGACGTAATGTACAAGATTAAAATTTTACAATTATCTTTAATTTTTATTTATCAATTGTCAATGTATTTACTATGCTGTTGGCGTACCTATTTTTTTATTTTTTTTATATGTAATATAAGTTTTCTATAATAGAAGAATAAACCGCATAATATTGGCAATTTTACAGTACAGAACAGAAAACACGTAGGTAAAATGTAATTAGCCTACATAAGCCCTCAGGCCAACAACAACAGCCATCCAGTATGGAAGCCAATCTCACTGACAATGACGTAAACGTGAACGAAAATTGCAATTATCTCCGACCGCTTAACCACTCTGTACGTAATTCCCAGGACAAGCGAAAATAAAAGAAAAAAAAAGACAATCCCGAAGTTAACATAAAACGTGCAAAGCCTACATTGAGTGATGGAACGAATAAATATTTGCTGACGGTAAGAAATGACTCTGTAGGAAAATAAATGTATCCTTGTAAGGCTTTTTGGTTTTGTATTGATACAAATGTAGGCACTTGTCACCCGTTTGTATTTGTTAAGGCGAAGTGATCATGCAAGTTCCTTTTTTAGTGTCCGTACAAATGGAATGAATTTACTCTTTCCGAGATATTTTATGTTTGTGTTGGATAACGTTGAAAGTGATTTTGTTTTGATCTGAAAAAGATAGAGAGAAGAAGACCTAAACGATTTATTGCCAAAATTACATCTCTTATTGCTAAGTTATAACATAATAATATCAGCGTATTATTGTTGAACTGGACAAAGGAAGGACACGGAGAAGGCACTGCTCGTAGCATTGATCATCACGCTTGCACAAGACGGGTTAGCGATTTCAGACTTATATTAACAATAAGTCTACGTTTCCTCATGATGTTGTCCTTCGTCGCAGTTAGTACTTTCTAAGATAAACTCAGAAAAAAAAACATATGAATTAATAAAGTTATTTTTTTTTTAACTATTTTCCTTCTAATAGATGCAACTTCTCAACCTATTCAGCCTCTTTTCTTTCAAAACCCAAGCGTAACTCACACTTGTCGCTTTCTAAGATCATTAAAAAGTCAGCATGTATCTCTGATGCGTCACGTCCATACGAGTGCGACACGTACGACGTTACCCGACGTCAAAGGACTCGTTTAGCTGAGTTCTGCAGGAGTTCCACTTTGCCTAGGCATAGTCAGTTGGATCGATAGCGAGCAGGTAGCAGTAACGTAGCCTACTGAAGTTCTAGATACCATGAGGTCAGTGAACTTCGGACGGTATTGTAAACTGACCTCTAGGAATGCCGTAGTTTTTTTTTTGCCGACTACGGCAAACCCAAAAGGAAGGGGTATTTTTTAGCAGTCTATATTTATGAATATTTTTATTTACATGCACCACAGTAGCGCTTAAATTACTCAAATAATTTTAATGAATGAGATGTCAATCAATTCATTATTGTGGTCTGAGGCTACATTTTATACAAAGAACATTAATATGACGAATGTTACATCCAAAAAAGTAGGGGACATATTTTTTTTGTGAAAATACTTTCTCAATGATACTCATTTGAATGAATAGGAACGGTATATTAGCCATTAAAAGCGCTTACGTAACATTTTGGGCCGTATACAAATATTTTATTGGCAACCAATACAAAAATAAACTCTAGGAACTCAAGAAAAGGCTTGCAAATAAATGAAATACGAGTTCTATTTTATGTGTAGCGAGGTTCTATATTCGTAACATGACAGAACAACTTTTACCTTAAAAGGTTACATGATTTTCACTTCTGGTATTCGTCATTCATAACTGACAACTCTAGTGCTATTCTGTAAAAATCTCTCGTGAAAATTAGTGTGAAGTGAGTTCGAAGTGAGCTGTTAATAGTGCCAATCCCTGGCGTCAGATGGGATGACGATTCCCTTCAAGAGCACTTCACCTATATTTGTACGGTTTGATTTTACAGAATAGACCGGTGGTTTTAAGTGACGATTGTTTTCTTAATTAGCATTGCCCTACGACATTGACTTTTTAATAAAGACAGACGTCGAAGTAACGTGAAGAGAAACCGCTAATGACTGCTATTTCAAGACTGATCAATTGGTGATGTCACACGCGTTATTAAAAACGTCCTGATTGATATATATGATCAGCAATAACATTCCATATGACCAGGAAGTAAGGTTTAGTTTCGTATAAGATGGAGATTATTTTTATTGTTGTGTATCAATGTATGAGCCTTGATTAAATGTCCTATATTTAGAACGGACGCGCGGACGTGAGTATTTCAGTAAGAGGTGCTCTTAAGAAAAACAGACTTACGACTCTGGATAAAGCGCTCTGGGGAGAGCTAAGCTCACAATTATTGAGATAATTCTCTCCCAAATGTGTACTAGCCTAATTATTCGGAAACTTTGTGCAAAAATATAACACTCGCTTTTCATAATGGTCCTCGAGAGACACTTGAGCTCGAAGTTTGTGATTAGATTTCTTTATACAGCTACTTTTAGGGTGGCTCTTAAAAGGCTCAGAAACTGGATTAAGATGCTTTTTTGTTGTTTATGGCTTTCTCACGTACAATTGCTTGATACCTATACAAGTTAAACCTACATTTTCTTTTTACGTACACTGGTCTACATATAATTAACTTATCTTCACAAATATTAGGCTCATATTTCCAGCTCGCAACCGGTGTGCGTGTATGACCATATGTTTGAACGTTAACGAAGCAAAAAGATCGTAGCAGATGCCGTTCTGTAATTTCTGTCTACTTCTAGGTATGGGAAAAGGGCGTGAGCTTATGTATTTCTAGCTAAGGCCCTTTCTAGATACACGTTTTTCTTTGCGTGAAATAACAACGGTTTGTTCGCCGTGCGTAGGCACGCTCGTTAGTATTGTACGGTACTTATTGTATACACGTTTTTTCTACGGCGCGGTTTATATGCCGTCCAATAAAAAAACCGTACAAAGAACGTAATTTTTTACTGTAACTCATTCTCAAAGATAGCCTACCTCTTTCTAAAAAAATCCGTACTCTCTATACGCACGAACGTTATTTAAATACACCTTTGCGTGTGTATCAATTCCTTAACTAAATGAAATTATGTATTTACAAAGAACTTAGCAGACCGCACGGCGCTCCTCCAATGCATATATTAATACCGAAAATATCCTAGAACAGCAAACGTGGCCCTCAAATGGATACAGTCACGCAAACAATCATATGCTTTGCGTCTACTTGACGCCATTTATTAAGTAGCTGCCATGTTTTCGCCATTATTTGACATTGACCTATAATAGTATTGTTGAATACATTAATATCATTTAAATTAGTATTTCCTTTGTGTCAAACAAATGCGTGTAGGTATAAATATTAGTTGAGGTTATAAATTACTATTAAAGTTTAGTAGAATAAATCCCACGTTACCGTTTTCTCATGAAAGGAACTTGCTAAAATTCTAATTGAATTAAAAGGAAAATGTTTTTAAACCAAATCCATCTCTTAAATTACCCGAAACTGGGAAGTGGGGTAACTTTTTAAAAGTTGAGAATTACAATTAAAAATAAAGATTTTAATAGATTTTCTTAAAATGTTAAATACCTTTTTGGTTTGTACCTGTCTTTACAATTATAGTCGTCCGGATCGAATTTCAGTCATGGCGGCTAGTCTCAGCAAAGACTGGCCACCGATGCAGGAGATTTTAGTGATCAAGTGTGTGCGCAAACACACTTGATCTCTGCACTGCACTCTTTCTTCTGTCACTGCAGCTTCAGCTGTTGATCCTGCGCCTGATCTCTCTCCAGTCGTATCCTATTACAAGTCTTTATAATTTAGTAACAGATTACTAAACTTAGAAATTATATTAATAATTTCATTCGTCCGAAGTTAATTTGTACTTAGGTACAGACGCCAGCACATCAAGCTACTGCAATGTGTCAAATTTCTTTAATAGATTTTCAACTTTATCGCTAAAGCATTAAGGTTCAAGGTTGATTGTGAAAATTTGACAGTTTCGGGTAGCTTGACCTGCTGGCGTCTGTACTTACTTTCAAACTTTTCTAACCAAACATACCTGTCCGTAATAAAAGTTAAATAGAACCACTGAGCCGTCGTTCGTAAATGAATTTTTAAAATTACTTTCATAAATGTTGTACAAAGTTACACTCTACGAAGTTTTTATCGGAACGTTCCAACAAACATGAGCAATTCGAATAAAATAATTCAACAAGTATGAATTATTTAACTTTGTTTCATGTTCCACTAATTGATTGGTTTTATAGAGTACTTATTTATTAAACTTTACTCGTAGTCCTTTCATTTAAAATGGAGTGTATATTTTCGATGTATTTTTAATGAAAGATAGGACACCTTATGGAAAGTGGTCACGGTTATTTTGTGGCCGCTACCAGGGGATTCCCGAATACCCGATAAGTTGCTGATATTTGCAACAAAGTTACGAACATTCATGTTCATATCATCCACCTTACCTACAACTGAGATACACAAGTATCTGCATGTGCAAGTATATGCACGGCAAGTATATGCATGTGCAAGTATCTTCACGTGCAAGTATATGCACGGCAGATACGACAGTGATTGGAAATTGTTCTTAGCAGAACGCAGCAATTCTTCTGCTATACTAATTTATTCAGCAGTCATCACGAGGTTACTTTATAATCCCGTAACAGAACGAAATTATCGTAATGGCAAAATATTACATTGATACATACCTAATTAAAGGGGCTCGAGGCTAAATACATACCGCAGCACGTGTCGATATTCAAGGATAAGCAAGGTCGGTCCGTGGTTGGGTGCCCATTTCATTACATACGGAGACCACTCCGTGCCCGGACCAGGCTATCATTCATAAATCTTTTACAATCTTTACGGGTAGTTAGAAGCCCGAACGCCTGGCAACCAGTCTTGCCAAGGGAAGACTTCATCTGGGTATCGTGTTACCCTGTAACTGGATTGTGGAGGTCAGATAGAAGCTCCAAGTAAAATGCTACCAGTATTTTTCAGCTGCATCCGGCTAGACTGGAAGCCGACCCCAACATAATTATGTAGTTGGGAAAAGGCAAAGCAGATGATGATTCAAACGTGTTCCCAGTAGATCAGCGCTTCTGAGTTCTGTATTGAAAATAAACCCAAATAACTGATGAAATTACTAGCAATGCGATAAACGAGTCGATAGGTTACCGACACAGCGGCGTGACAGACACTCAGTTATCAAATATTCACAAGCACTTCGATTTACCATAGCTACGAAAATATTTGACTCACTATGAATTATTTAATCAATTTCACTACGACGTAGCTACTCGTAATAATCGGTTATAATTACTTTATGTAGAAAATTGGAACAATTTCGTATTCGTAGGTAAATAAAACTGTGCCGTGTTTTGTCATGAAAACGTTTTCCAATTATGGAAGGAGTCAAAATCTGACAAGGAGAAACATATTTAAAAAAAATACTTTATTAAGTATAAAAAAACATACCATACGTAGTGTATCTTTTGGAAATAAGTTGTTTTTGTTACAATATTGTTTTTTCACTGTCAGTGTTGATATCTACCCCACACAAATCCGTATTATAACCTACCTTCACTTGCTAAATAACAGTGACAAGAAGTTATTAAGTATAACGTCATCAACATACAATAAGTGGAAAAAAACGTATTATTGAAGCAAACTCTAAAACCACTCATCCGAACTAGACCAAATTTATATGTAACCAGTCTACAACAATTAACTTAAATTAAAAAAAAAAAATACAAATCGGTTTGTAAATGACGGAGTTCAGCACCATGATTGAGTAGATATTGATAATCCATTGCTTCATATTTCGAAAATGTTGTCTGCTCAACAACGTAAATAACGCAATGAATTTAGTTGAACTGTCAAACTGAAACCCATCGCTACTGTTAGTGTATTACGCAATTACCCCCTCTGAAGTAACAAACATAAGAAAAAAAATACAACTGAATTGAGAACCTACTTATTTAAAAAAAAAATACAATTGAATTGAGAACCTACTTATTTTTTGAAGAAAAAAAATACAACTGAATTGAGAACCTACTTATTTTTTGAAGAAAAAAAATACAACTGAATTGAGAACCTACTTATTTTTTGAAGAAAAAAAATACAACTGAATTGAGAACCTACTTATTTTTTGAAGAAAAAAAATACAACTGAATTGAGAACCTACTTATTTTTTTAAGAAAAAAAATACAACTGAATTGAGAACCTACTTATTTTTTGAAGTCGGTTAAAAAAATGTATTTTCCTACAGAATCTGTATCACTACAAGGTGTCTGCGTACAATATACTCTCGCAATAATTCCCAAAAATATCGTTACCGCGAACATAACAAAACATCTCACATATTTTTTTAAGTAAATCGTGTTGTCGTTTTATAGACCGAGATCACATATTATTCCCATCGAATACGTATACCTATTCCCGTTTGTTTTCCTTCAATATAGAATACAAGTACTTTCGATAAACGTACCTATTCTGAATATCGAGTTTCTCTTTTTATTGTATAAGTACGTGGAAGGCTTACGAACTAAATAAGTTTGAGCACGCAATGCTCAAGTCAACGCTCGAAAGGTTATCGCCGTTTCTGAAAACGCTCAGAATAGTGCCTTTAATTAAGCTGAAACTGTAGCTAATGTTTTTATATTTTATATTTACCGCTGACATTGTCAAAGTATGAGTCATGTTGGAAAGTTCTTTTCTACTATTTCTCTTGATAAAGTGTTGTAGTAGATTATTTAGTTTTTGACTACGTTAATCAAAGAAAGAAACAAAATAGCTACATTTATTTAAAACAGACTTTAAGGCTAATATACATCAGATAAAAACAAATAAAAAAGTGAAAAGTCCGATGTAAGAAATTAGCAAGAAAGTGTACCTCACGGCTGCGCCAAAAAGGCCTAGTTCAGCAAAAATACCAGACAAGTGCCTGACGCTGGTTTGGAACTGATCATAATTTTGTAAAGCCAATGATTTTGCCATTTTTGCCCCTAAAAGCAAGTAGGTAAAACCTTTAAAATTGCTGTCCTAAATTTTTTCCTGTCTGCCTTCGTTACTCGTTGCCAATAGCTACTATCCAGAGCAAGTGAAGCGGATTTTCTTTTCCACTATTTTCGGGTTTTAAGCCCGATGCAGTTAAAATCAGGCTCGTTTTTTTCAAAGGTTTTTAGACGGGATAGACGTCATTTCTTGTTAGTGTTCGATGCTAAAATTGGACAAAAAGGAACTCGCATCGTATCGCATTCGAATGTCCGTCTGTTTGTTTCAACTTTTGTGCCCATTGTGAATTCTCAGTAACAAGATTTAACCTTTTGCCGTTGCAGTAGGTAAGTCCAGTTAAAAACGATATTCAAAACAAATTAATACAATGTTGTCTTTCGGTTACATTGACAACTATAGCGCTACAAGGTTACCAACGACGCCATCTTGTTTTTTCAATCATTTCATAAAACAATTGCACAAATGTTTACTAACAGCGCCCCCTATCGACGTCATCCGAGTGCCAAAAAATCCTTGTAACAGTGTATTTATGGTACCGTACGAAACATAGAATAAGCAATCAAATTCTAGAGTCCGAACTAATCATGCTGTCGAAATCAGCACATGTCAAATAGCAAATGTTCAATTGACGCTATCCCGTCAGTTTAATTACTGGCACAGTGTGAACAAGATTTAGGGCAATATTTACATTTTACTGCAGCGGTACGGCGTCGTGGCCATCCAACCAAGTGTAATTAGTGTGGTGAGGCGACACAAAATTATGTAGCTACTATATTGTATAACTAGTGTGATGTGGAGTAGAGAGGACGTGGAGTGATTATGTGAAACGAACTTAGTGAACCGAGGCTGCATAGGGGCAAATCTGTGGGGGCGTAGCTAGGACTGCAGACTCAAATAGGTTGGTGTAAATTTAAATGAAGTAAGTATGTAATTGGAAAACGTGACCCCAGTAATCTTCCAGTGAAGACTCCCTTATCTACTCCTAACAATTTTTCTGAACGACTTTATTATATAGGATTTTTTTAAGCAGCACGCGGTACTTGTGATGTATGTTTGTGTTCCATTTACTGTTTACTCCACGTGTATACAGGCAGGTACACAGTCTCTACACTCGGTAAAATTATTTAATGTCGGAAAACTCTCCCGCCGTGTGTTGAAAACATTTTTCAATAACGAAATGGTTCTGCTGGGGTACGAACATAACTTCATTTGTTCTTATTAAATTGGATGGAGAGCCGCGCTGTTTGTGAACTTGCAGTCAATATTTCGTTGAACTTATTTTCATCAGATCAATAAAGTTTTTATGGTTATCGTATTTTTATATTTATTTTGTCTGTATATGCTGACAGATGATCGTGGCTCTCCGATAGACTGCTACAAACAAAATTAATGCCCATGTTTTTGCAGTAAACGCATGGCTTAGCTAGTGGCTAGAAATTTTTCATATAAGCAACCATCATCATCTGCCTAGCCTTTTCCCAAATATGTTGGGGTCGGCTTCCAGTCTAACCGGATGCAGATGAATACCAGTATTTCATTATTTCATCTAAGCAACCGTGGACCATTAATTACTAATGGTACGTTTCCTTTCCGAATCCATTCTGCTCCACGAGAACTACCTACTACGCTTTGGAATGGACAACTAGCTTCATGTTTCTGACTGACACGTTGATAATTCAAAAGTACCTGTAGGTAATTCGTTGCATTAAAATAAATGGGTTGAGAGAACTCAAAGGATTTGACACAAAGCTTTGAGTTTCGAGTTTTGGCAAAATAATATGTTTTATTTACAACACTAAAATATTTATAACCAGTCCCTTCCGTCATAAATAATCCAAATGATCTAGCATATTAATGCCCAATTCATAATAAATAATTAACGACAAATTCGCGAGTATCACGCCAAGTATATATTGATTTCATGAATTAGTTTGCCAGTCGCGTTCGAGGTTTGCGGCGCCTGCCCTGAGCCCCTGAGCCCCTAGCTCCCTGCACGCGAGCATGCCTCCACTCTGTCTGGTGTAGTTTATTGCTATTAGATTGCGACCATGGTGTTCGTGGTCCCTGGGAAGGCAGAGGTATTGTCGCTTAGTTAGGATCCCAATTTTATTTTGTGGGATCAAAAATGTTCGAAGAAATCTAGGTTGGAAGCAAACAAAACACAATCGCTGGAAAGGTTGCCTGGAAGAGATCGCAGAAAGCGTCAAGGTCGCCCATTGTATCTTTTGTAGTCTAGTGTCAAATATATTTTTTGTTATGTATTTTCTGGTGTACAATAAAGTATATCCACCATGTTCTTCATGTTATCCATAAGCTTTGGCAAATGCTACAGGTCAAATCTAACAAAGGAAGTAGTACTTAAAAGAGCTTCGTTACAAAGATATTTGTAATTTAATTTAATTGAGCTATGCAGTAAGAAAGGGTTTAGAAATTTGGCCTATGTTGCCGCTTAGTGCAATTAATATGATAAATCTATCAAATGCTTCGGATAAAGAGATAAAGGGGCATGAATATCGGGTGATTTACGTCAAGGTATTTAGTTTGTATGAAAATTAACAAAAAATAAGAATTCATTAATGTGTCCCTAATGATAAATGCTTATTTCCATGGTCTGAACACCTAGTCGAAATTTATGTATATCGTCCGGAACTCGGTGTATAAATAATCGCTTTACAATCTGCCAATGTCAGTATCAGTGGGGTAATTGCGTAACACACATACAATTTCAATAAATCGTAATACCTTTCATTTTGACAGTTCAGACACATTCATTGCGTTATTTACGTTGTTGAGCAGACGATTTTTTCAAACCTAAGTTGCAATGGATTTCCTTCAAAATCCTTGGACTTTTATTGAAAGTGTGTTACGCAATTAGGGCTAGTTTCATCATTATACCAGAACGATTTAGTGGAAAAAAATATAACAAACTTATTTTTTTTCCACTAAATCGTTCTGGTAAACCGATAACAGTTGTAGTACCGAATGATTAGCATTTACAGTGCTTGTTATAAGAAAACCTAAATGTGGATTGGCTATAAATATATAACTTTTGTTCTAAATCAAATAATTAGGCACATTATACCCGGCAATTCCTCTATTTTCATTTTCGGAAAGTAAAATAGCACCCCAAGTCACGAATCAAAGTAATTTCGTCCGCGGCGCGATCGAGTTATTTATTGAACTTTGTAACAGCCATGTTCTACAAACTTATTACATAACAGAGCTTTTGTTTCGTACTAGCTGTTGTCCCTAACTTTGTTCGCAAACAATACTTATTTTATCCCCGTTATGCCGTTCAAAAGTTTCTTTTTGAAAAGTTGTTAGTCTTCAGGGGTCTTGAGGGGCTCGTGGCTAAATGATAACACCCGCATGGGTCGATCACTTGCCGCGACCGGTTCGTGGATGGGTGATTATCCATATCGAGACCCCGTTGCTAGGCTGTCATGCATAGATCTTTGACAGTCGTTACGGGTAGTCAGAAGCCCAAAAGTCTGACAACCAGTCTAACCAAGGGGTGTCGTGTTGCCCAGTAACTGGGTTGTGATGGTCTGATAGGCAGTCGCTCCATATAAACTACGGGTCTTCACCTGCAGGCTAAAAGCCGACTCCAACATAGTTTACTCAACTAGGCAGGCAGATTGATAAGTTAGTCTCCAGGCCACCCTACAGCCTATTAGGAACATATTTTCCTATTTCCTGCTAATATTATAAACGCGAAAGCTTGTATGGATGGATGGATGTCTCTTACTCTTTCACGCAAAAGCTACTGAACGGGTTTGGATGAAATTTGGCACACAGTAGTTTATAACCAGAATTAACACATAGGACACTTTTCATCCTGATATTCCCACGGGATCGAAACTTATGCGGGTGAAACCGCGGGGCGCAGCTAAAACAAAATAATAATGTTAAAAGACATTAAGTCACCGTAACCCCTTTATTCAGACACAAAATATATGTATAAAAAACAAGCCCACCGCAATCTCGGGTTCTTAAAAAATACTGTCCCTTTTTTACGACACGTAATTATCCCGAAACCACTCTAACCTACGCCTTTACGGTTTTTATATCTAGAAAATCCGCGTCAGCCTGTATATGTATGTACTTATAGGAAAATGGGTAAGTTCAAGCACCTACCGCTTTAAGTTAGATAGAATTGGAGCCGAGTACTTACCTGACTGCATTTTATTGCTATGGCCGATGTTTACTGCAAGCCGTATTCTTGGAGAAGACGATTTTCTTTTGTCGAGATACGTTGTGTGTTAAGGAATTAGTGTAATTCAGAGGGACAATTCTCGTAATTTTAAGAACGTTCACATTCTAATCTCAGTCTCAATCTGTCAAAAATACCTCTAATTAATTTCCCTACATTGTTGACAAGTTTTTGACATTGATTGTCAGTCGCTGAAATGAGATGGCTTTTGGTTTTTAATTACGGGAATTGACCTTCTGGAATAGTGTACGGTTTCTTTAAAATATAGTGCTGACACTCTTACGAAATATACAGGGTGGCATGGACTTCGACGCGCAACCTGTTACTATAAGAAAGAAAGAAAAAGTATTTATTGCGACTCGCACAGGACACAGGCTATGGATTCGATACATGATTCTGAATCCCACTGCGTTGAAATTTTTCGTCGGCTATTAAAAACAAATTTGCTTTTCCATACAATATGTTGACCGCGTAGGTCCCTACCTATTGCACTTTTTTTATTAAGAAAGCTGATTTTTTTTATAACTGATTAAAAATTTCTAAGCGAGTGGTCTAGAATTTATTATGTTCTGAATCCATGGCAACATTTTGCGCGTCGATGTCCCCGCCACCCCACCCTATGGTATCGATTTGTTATGTATTTCCAAAAAAAATAACCACATATAACCCGTCTACCTTCAAAGCCAGAGTGCCTGGCATCTACTGGCATCGTAGACCTTCGGGTGTGATCGAGATCAAGAGCAGGAAAAAAATATATCATGGAATTCTTTTGTGTTCTTTCCAATGCCACAGTAGCACTGACTTTGAAGGTTCTGACATATCTAAATGGAGTTTTCAGTACCTAAAGATAATAAAAACACAGTAACTTTATCCATTTCGTTGTCCTTCATTAACTAGCCAGTCCCCGTCTCGAACAATATTACTTTTTGTTCTTCATTTTAAAAGCCGCACAGAAAACTAGCATCTAGCTTTGACGTAGGTACATAGCCGGGACAAAACGCCCGCGGCTAGAGTTGCACTCGGCCGCGTTTTATTATTGCTCTTTTTACGTCATGCTAAATCCCGGGATTATGTCGGGAACAACTGTGAAAATCCCGGGATTACATAAGAGGATTGGTTTTGTATTCTGACGGTGGTATTATTTGCTCTAACTTTTTAAACAGCGATCGCTTTGTACTGCTGCCGGTTTTGTCACTTTGTATTATAATTTGTTCGTTAAATCTGTAATATAATAGAATACTCTTTTTTATGTACTTACAGTCACGAAAGGAAATCTTAGGGGTTAGCAGCGGGGTATAGACGCGGGGATAGGGTTATCGAGGCGGCCGACCGGCCCGCGCGCAGTCCATCAATACGGAAACGCAAAATAAGAATCTCAAAACAAGACCAAAATGCTTTAATGAACTGAAAACCTAGTTCTAGCCGATGATAATTAGGATACACCTAAGTTTAACCAGCGGTATGCGGCTGCACCTAGTTGTAGCTGGCTAAAACTAGGTGTAGCCGCACTTCGGCTACCGCAACATATATATAGACGGCACGGTTGGCGCAGTGGCTGCGTGTCGCGGGTTCGATTCCCGCACGGAACAAATATTTGTATGACCTACATGTATTTGTTCCGAGTCTGGGTGTTTTTCTATCTATAATATGTATGTATTTACAAAAAAAATGTATATAAGTAGTTTATCAGCCATCTTGTTACCATAACACAAGCATGTGAAATGTCCAGGGATATTATTATTATTATATAATATGTTTTTATTTTATCGTGTTTAGATATACTACTAATGCGAAACCCATCGCGTCTGCGGAGTTTAGCTAGCCAATTTAAAATAACCCTCTATATTTACGTACCTACATTGAGGATCCAATAAGTCCAATTATAAATGTGTAGGTATTCTCCTTTGCCCATTCACCTGTGATAATCGTTTAATCGCATTTTTAAGCTTAGGAAAGCAGGCAAACCGGAATTATACGACGGACATCTTCCCTACAGCGACGGATTTAACTTTCTTAACTGAATTTGGCATTATTGTTTTTTTTTTATCGCCGTTGATAGATGAGAATGTCTTGTGGCCCAAATTTTTCATCGTTAACTTGCATTATAACTTTCGAAATTTAAAAAAACGTTCCCTGAAAAATATGCATTTTTGTAACGAAAACCCCATCCAAATCGGATCAGTAGTTTTTTGAGAAAAATAGAAAATACATACCTACATACATACGGGTCGAATACAGAATCTCCTTTTTTGAAGTCGGTTAAAAATTAATCAATAATCGATTAGCATTTTTTTTTTTTTCATAAACTTATTAATTACCAAAGCTGTTAAAGTCATAAATATGTAGGTACTAAAAATACCACCTTATTGGACCTGTAGGTAGAAGGTAGAGTATATTGAATTTACTTTAAAAATGGCGGGCCAACCAGACTGCTATTTTGAGCAGGTGGAATAAATTTGATATTTGACTAGCAAATAGCCTGTCAGTGGAAGAATTTCTCTTCTTTACTAAAAGCATTTTTTTCACTTTTTTCTTTATATTAAAACAACTTGTCCCGAGAGACTTTAAAGTAATTCAATGTTTTATATAATTTAATATTATACGCGTGATCCCATTTCAGCGTCGAATTTAAAAGGAAATTGTGAACAAAGATCAATGAAAGAACATTCTTTGGGAGAACTTTACAAATTAACCATTACTCTGAACTAACTCATTCCGCTGGGACTATTGAACTGAGCTCATTCCATTATTATTCTTGATTTATTTTCATCCGGATAATTGCGGGGTGATTGCGTAATACAATCAGTACTAATAGGTTTCATTTTGACAGTTCAACAACATCCATTGCGTTATTTACGTTGTTAAGCAGAAAAATACATCGAACATATGAAACAATGGATTACCAATATCCTTCAAAATTATTCAGATTAAGATTAACAGTGTGTTACGCAATTATGGTGCGGATAAGGGCGCTGATTCTCGAACAGAATCGATAAACTTACTGCTTTATATCTGTACGTTTTTCTAGATAAATAATACATTAAACGTGAGTGGAAACGCCGGGAGGGGACGCGTCCCCTCCCGGCGTTTCCACTCCTAAGCGGACATATAGTGACCTTATTGGTAGTTTGGTACTATTCTTCAGAAAGGTTAGGTGCGTAGTATGTACTCGCAACCGGCGTGCGTATATGACCAGATGGCCAATTCTCGTTATTTAAAACGTTCAAAATCTAGTCGCAGTCTCATCTCGGCAACAAACAAATGTCAAAAACTTGTCAAAATGTAGGGAAATTTGACGTATTTTTGACAGATTGAGACTGAGATCAGACTACGAACGTTCTTAAAATTACGAGAATTGCCCCTCTGACGTATGAACGTAAACGAGGCTTTAGGAGTATGTAAGGATCGTGACAGGTGGCGTTCTGTAGTTTCTGCCTGCCCCCATGGGACGAAGGTGTGACTTTATGTATGTATACATAAAGTCACACCTTCGTCCAATACATTACACTTATATGAAAGAAAGTTAAATAGGTTTATTTGTCACAGAAACACGGGCATCCAAAAAAATAATTAATTCTAATAATAAGGAAAAATAAAAACAAAATATAATTTATAATCACGAGTAGGTACAAAGCAGAAATAGTCGACGGCGGCAGTATATGAAGTTATCTACCAAAAAACTTATCTATGTTAGACACAAACCACTTTTGAATCATTATTCTTCTACTGCTCAAAGCAAGTAATAACAATACACTCCGACCCTAACAAAGTTGTGAAAAGGCAAGGCTGAAGAACATAAAACATGATTTTATAGCGAAAGTAGTAGAGAAATCAATCTAAGGGCTGATAACTTTTATTCGAGGAATAAAATTGACGTTTGACAGTTTTTGTATGAAATAACCACCAAAATTTAAAAATTATTCCTCGAATAAAGATATCAGATGATAGAAAAACCGGCCAAGTGTGAGACTCGCGCACGAATGGTTCTGTGTCATTATCTATACAACATTAGACACTATATTATAACCCTTTTTTTTAGTTTAACTAAATACCTTGTGAATATTTCAAGCGTCTAGTTCTACCTGTTGCCGTTATTAATATCGAGTTAATTATTTATTTCGAAAGTAAATATACAACTAATTATTCTGTGAATATTTCAAGCATCTACTGTTGCCGTTATTAATATCGAGCAAAAAACGGCAAAAAAATTCACGTTTGTTGTATGGGAGCCCCGCTTACACATTGTTTTTATTTAGTTTTTAGTATTTGTTGTTATAGCGGCAACAGAAATACATCATCTGTGATTTTTTCAACTATCTAGCTATCACGATTCATGAGATACAGTCTGGTGACAGACAGACAGACAGACGGACAGTGGAGTCTTCGTGATAGGGTCCCGTTTTTACCCTTTGGGTACCGAACCCTAAAAATCAGCCCTAAGCATACTTAAAACAATATTGAATCCCACAAGAAACAACGTCATTTTCGGGTATACACTGAAAATCAACGCTGTGCTGTCTCCCCCTTTTTTTTTTTTTGAGGATGGGAAATCATCAAATGACCCCTCCCGCTCTGGGTGGAGCAGAAGGGAGTGTCAGACTCTTACTGACTAAAACCCACCCGTGTTCCTTCCTTAGCCCTTTATGTTCCAGGGCAGCGGTAACCCTTCCGGACGATCCCGCTACGTGTGTCTCCCCCTTAAGCATAGCATCATGTTGACTGGAAGCCTTCTTGTCCCAAAGACGTGCCGCTGTCGACTAATTCTGTTCTGTGCGCGTATCTATACCCACTATGATTTTTAAATTGCTGGACCAAAATGAGAGCTACGATCGACCTTTTTTATCAACATGCCAAAAAATGGATTGCAGCTGTTATTAGTCTAGCACTTTAAAAATCAGAATTTAATTAGTTTATTTTTTCTTCAATATCCGGTTACAGATCTTTTTGTATGCACGTGTTTCTGTGACAAAGAAACCTATTTTTGTTTGTTTTTTTCTTTATTATAAACAACACACTACATATTCCCTTAATCTCCTGAAATCTGCGCAACAATATAGTGTATCACTAGTGTTGTGCAGCGGCGGGTGGACGATAAGCCTCGTTATCTACAGGAGGTCCACTTTACTTACTTAGCTCGCATTACACCGACTAACGTTACTCTCTAGACGGTATTTATTAGAGCTCATTCTTGAGCTGTCCACTTCGAGTGGCTCTTTTTACTTTGTAAAGAAAAAATGTGATATTCATTTGTTTTTTTTTTCTATTTACGTTTGTGAGTTATTTAGCAGCTTGACATTATTGATACAAAATCAGAGGGGCAATTCTCGTAATTTTAAGAACGTTCACAGTCTGAGGGGCAATTCTCGTAATTTTAAAACCGTTCACAGTCTGATCTCAGTCTCGATCTGTCAAAAATACGTCTAATTTCCCTACATTTTGACATTTGTTTGTCGCCGAGATGAGACTGCGACTAGATTTTGAACGTTTTTAATTACGGGAATTGGCCTTCTGATCTCAGTCTCAATCTGTCAAAAATACCTCTAATTCCCCTACATTTTGACAAATTTTTGACATTTGTCGCCGAGATTACACTGCGACTAGATTTTGAACGTTTTAATTTACGAGAATATTGGCCTTCAGTTCAAGCAGCTGCTATCAAATCTCAAAAATATTGGTTTTAAGTAGTATAATGTATCACTTAAAATCAATATCGAGTAGTCAATCAACTCGCAGCCTATCGCAGTTCACTGCTGGACATCGACCTCTCCTAATCTGCGCCATAACACCCTGTCCTCCACCTTCTGCATCCAGTCTGTCCCAGCCACTTTCTTTAGGAATTCACCTTCTTTATATCAAGTAGAGCTGACTTTAAATATCACACAAGTAACTCAGTCACTTTATGTGTCACACAAATTATTTACAGAAACACAAGAACTTATTTTACAGTGACTAAAATATCAAGCAATTTTCTGTGAGGAATAAAAATACGACGTCCATGCACTTGCATTATTTATAGATATTATGCAGACACAGTCACACTACACTAAGAATAGAACTCTTCTCGTCTCGTGGGAGACGGCGACAACATGATATCTCATTATAATACTACTTGTAAGTCTCACTGTACATATATCTATGTTCAACCGTTGTATAGCAGTTAGTCCTGCGCCTAATCTCTCTCTGGTCGTGTCGGATTGCCGTTCCATCTGACTATAAGAGTTAGGGAAACGAGAGTGCACCTGTGTCTGCGCACATACTTGTGCCCTATAACATCTCCCGCGCTGAAGCCAGAAGGCCAATACTCGTAATTTAAAACGTTCAAAATCTAGTCGCAGTCTCATCTCAGCGACAAACAAATGTCAAAAACTTGTCAATATGTAGGGAAATTAGAAGTATTTTTTGACAGATTGAGACTGAGATCAGACTGTGAACGGTCTTAAAATTACGAGAATTGCCCCTCTGGTCTCTGCTGAGATTGGTCGCCATGTCCGAAATTCGGGCTCGAGGACTCTATTTATCATATCTATGTTCAAAGCACAACCACATATTCCTGTAAATAATGGTATATTGGTTTAGAAATCGCTCAATAGGTGATTGGGTTATTAACGTCAAACGGTCAAACTAATCCAATATTCCAAATTGAATACATGGCGTGTGAAATCACTATCCAGCAAAACAATGCAATATACACCCACAACTTTGCTAAATTAAAATGAATCAGCACACTAATTGCGTAACACCCAATCAATCGGAATCAGGATCATTTTGAAGCAAATTGCTAATCCATCCATCCTTCATAAGTTCGAAAAAATTGTTTGCTCAACACGTAAATAACGCAATGAATGTTGTTGAACTGTCAAAATGAAACCGATTCCGATTGATTGTGTGTTACGCAATTAGGGTGCTGTTTTAAACCATTGAGATATTTGAAATATCCAGGGTGGCAAGGACATTGACGCGCAAACTGTAACCATGAATTCAGCACGATTCTAAACACCCTAGCGTAGTTTTTCATCTATATTTATAAAAAAATCACCTGTTTCATAGAAAAGTGTATGGACACGGTCAAAATGTATAAAAATAGCTAATAAAAAAAAACCGTCGAAAAATTTCAACGCGGGTTTTCAGACTCACTATGGTAACTAACAGGATAACAGGGCCCGTATTCCCGTAATTTAAAACGTTCAAAATCTAGTCGCAGTCTCATCTCGGCGACAAACAAATGTCAAAAACTTGTCAAAATGTAGGGAAATTAGAGGTATTTTTTGACAGATTGAGACTGAGATCAGACTGTGAACGGTCTTAAAATTACGAGAATTACCCCTCTGGTTGTGCGTCGATATCCCTGGCACCCTGTATACAATACATATTTATCTTTATATAAATATGGTTCGATGGTTTTAACTGTCCAAAATCAATTATTATTTTTTTTACTTATCGTAAAAAAGGGTGACATTTTGGCATAAGAGGACTTTGTACGAGGTTAATAAATTAAATACATCCTTCCTTCCTACTGCATTTCTGTTTACAAAATTACCAAACTTAATCAAAATTAACAACAATCAACAAGGTTCCTTGTTGAACTGGCATCTCATAAAATTTTAACCCTTGATAAGAAAGGGCTGTATTAAACGGGTTGGACTTCGAAATTGGAATGAATGGGGTTCGAAGTTTGAAGTTCTCGGTAGCTGCGAGGCAAATTGTATGTGCTTAGGCGCGGCCTGACTTTCGGCTTTCGGCCTAGTTGCTAGCAATTTAATTAAAACTGGTACATGTAATTATTAAATTACTACACATACAAATATTAAATTGTAACTTTGTCACCATCGGCAATGCTATGAGGTAGTAAAGAGAGAGACATACACGACACACGAGCGAGCATTTCTCACTACATCATTGCGTGTTAGCGATTTCAGCCAAGTCCAAGTTTCGCTCCATGTTTTTTTTTTTTCTTCACCATAATTCATCATTAAAACCGAATTGCGTAAACCTTCTCGCCAAGATGTGATCTATTACAAAAACCCCAAAAAATAATCTCAACGAAACCTATAAATAAAACTATCTATAATCATTTTCAATTCGAAAACAGCGTTTTAGAAATTAGACTCCAAACAACAGACAATATTTTTTTGACAGAAAACTTTTTCCCATTTTAGTTTAACCTGGCAACCGACACGCCAAAACTTAAAGCCACATGACCCAGTTATCGTCTAATAAAAATAAAAAAAAGATAACATATTTTGTCATTTAAAACTCAAACGGGGTGAGTACCCCGTCCCCATCCCACAATCTGGCGGTAACCAGCGAGCACGTCAGTAGCAGGAGGCGGCCGTAATTGCCTGCTACCAGCGCTAATAACAAAGTTTATACGCAGCACGAATTCATGATGCGAACATTAAAAGCACTCAGGCCATCAGACATCTTAAACACACTCCGCAATAAACAGATTTACGTACTTATGTCCCTTTTGGGTATAATCGTTTTCATGCCTTGTAGCGTTGTAAAGAAAATGACAGTTTTCTTCATAGGATAAAACGAGATAATCTATACAAATGTCTATTTGTAATGTCAAACTAACAGCTTTTTACTACTTATATTATTACAATATTTAAAGAGGTCGTCGGCACTGTTTTTAATTTCTTGTTTAAATGTTTTGGCGAATTTACTTTTAATATTCTTAGTTGTAACTTATAAATATCGATCAGGTATGTATGATAAGTTCTCCCATAGCTGCTGAGTCCGTAGTTAATAACAGAGTCTGCACAGAACGTGTTTTCCTGTCGGCTCTGGTCATTTCTGTGATTTTTCCAGGCATTTTAAGAACGTTCACAGTGTGATCTCAGTCTCAAAATAACAAAAATTTTATTTTTGTTTGTTTTTCTTTTATACATTGCCCCACACTAGTAATTTCTCCTGTATCGTGGGTGCATTTACAAACATTTAAACTCACATACAGAAACAGCCAGACCCGGAACAACTACTTGTAGGTCATACAAATATTTGTTCCGTGCGGGAATCGAACCCGCGACACGCAGCACAGCAGTCAATCGCTTAACTACTGCGCCAACCGTGCCGTCAAATTCTCCGGTAACTGCATCAACCCGTGTGTTTTTCATACCAAAAAACACTTTTATGTAAATTAATCGTTTTTTCGCTGACTGGCTCGTTGCTCCAGTGATCACAAGCGCATCTGCTGAGCATAAGGTTTTGGATTGGATTCTCAGGTCGCGCAAACTGATATTGGGTTTTCCTATCTGGAGTTTCATAGTAGCAGCCCGGAGTCTGGATCTGTCACTGGATTCACCGGACCGGTTGAAGGGAACAGGCTCCCTTGAATGGGCATGGCATGGGACTTAAACATAACTAATAACGACGACACGGTTGGCGCAGTGGCTGAGCGATTGACTGCTGCGTGCGTGTCGCGGGCTCGATTCCCGCACGGAACAAATATTTGTATTGCTGGGGTGGATCGAATGATCGATTTTCCCACCAATACGCGCATTGTCGTGGAGTTGCGGACACCAGCCCGCTGTACCTATTACCTATTGCCTACATGTAGTGGTTCCGGGTCTGGCTGTTTGTGTATGTGAATTTAAATGTTTGTAAACGCACCCACGATACAGGAGTATTCCTAGTGTGGGGCGACGTTTTTTATAAAAAATAACAAAAAAACTGGCAAAATGTGGGTGTACTATGGGTACCTACACCTTTGCCTAACCCCTCGGGAATTACAGGCGTGATGTTATGTTGTATATACAGTTGTTTTGCTACTTTTATTGCAAACCTCTTTATTACGAAATACCTCACTCAACCCAGTAAAATGTACCTACCCAGTCTTGTCATAAATTCATAATATTTTAAAGTGAGAATAAAGTTTAATTTTCGCAAAAGAAAAACCGTTTAAAACTCCGGTACATCTACTAAACGAATGTTTCACATAAATTGTATTTTACAGAGAATGTGCAAACAAAATGAATACCTGCAACACTTTATTATTTTTCAGCTGAAATAATTGCATTATTTTAAACGAGAATTCATGAAAAAATGTAAGTTTACATAATGTTATTCCTGTAACTTTTTACCGTATAAAACTGCTAGTCAGGGGGAATATGTTTGAAAATAATTCTAGGAAATCATTTCATGTATTTTATTCAACTTTGCTCGCAGATGGAGGAGTTTTATGGTAGTAATTAGTAAGATTGCATACTTTTATCATTAACCCTTTTGTATTCCAACTTATGTTACATCTTCGTTAATGCCAACTTAAGTAAAATTAACATAGCATTAGCAGCATCATCATCAACGAGTAACGAGTGAAGTGGTTTATGAGAACACGTATAATAAAGCGACAACTTCGGCTTTTACCCAAAGGAGTCTTTCTTATAATAATGTAGGGCAGTGTTTTTCAAGCTTTTTCATAGCGCGGCCCCCTTATTATAGAAAAATATTTCGCAACCCCCTTCCCTAACTTGGAATTCATGTCATTCACTTTGGGTATCTTTTGTTTAAGCAGAATTCCCACAATCAAACACTGAAGCTTTGAAGTGTTTGATTCCATTTCGAACCTCCTATTATTTTAAAGAAACGGCGACCCCCTTTAAGGGGTTTGGCGACCCCCTAGGGGGTCCCGAGCTCCACGTTGAAAAACACTGATGTAGGGGATAACTTGTCTTAAAATTGTTGATTTAACATTCATAAGTTGGAGTAGGTAGTGGTCCAGTGATAACGGCTCTGACTAACGAGTAGATCGTAGGTTCGAACCCAGGCAGGCGCTTTACTTTGTGTAAACTATTTCATCAGCACTGCTCTCAAGATGGTGAAGGAAAACATCGTGAGGAAACCGGCATGTCCTAGAATCAAAAATTCGAAGATATGTGACATCTACTAATCTGCACTGGTACTAATGATTATGGCCCACTCCTTCTCACCGAGAGGAGGCCTGTGTCCCCGCAGTGGGAACATTATAGGCTGATTATGAAATTGGAGTAGATACTATTTGTTGCTTCTATGTTTAAGTTCCATGTCATAAGGTGCGAGCCTATTAAAATTCCAGACGAAAAACACTTTGACCAACCCGGGAATCGAGCCCAGGACCACATCATGACACAACGAGGCAATCAAAGTCATACTACGACAGTAGAAATAACGAAGGCGTTCTTATTTTTATGATTCACACCAGAAGCTCAGGTTTTTAATAACGTTACGCGACGCCGCAGTCCTTGCTATAAAGAACATATAGAGTAATAAAAATACTGATATGTCATACAGAAATAATAACTGATATTTATTTGTTCGGGCGGTAACGGGATCGCTGACCATTCGATATGTTTCTTCATTTGAAGGAAGATTGTATCTTTTTTTATGATTTATTTCCTACCGAGCTGGTGTAGAATAGGATTTGTGAGAAATATTTTCATACCGTAAGTACCTACCTACATAAAAATACTCTGATTTAAGAAAAGTAAGAAAGAAAAATTGGTTTATTTGTCACAGAAACACGCGCATACAAAAAAATAATTAATTCTAATAATAAGGAAAAACCAAATCTATTTATAATCACGAGCACAAAACAGAAATAGTCGACGGCTGCACGTCAGTACTGTGACAAGAAGGCTTGCACTCAACATGATGCTATGCTATAGGGGACCGTACGGAAACCAAATTTATGTAAAAGACATCAGAAGTATGTAAGGATCGCAGACGGCGTTCCGTAGTTTCTACCTAGAGAGTAGGTACGTGAGGTTATGTTGTGTTGTGTGCCTAATAATTAGTATCAGTCTTTTGTTACTTGAATATGAATAAATAATAATAATATGTTAGTCAAAATATTATAAATGACTAACGTATGTAGGTAGGTTTTTACCTTGGTTATTATCTTATTATAGGTAGGTAAGTTATTACTACCTACCCATATTTCTGACCATGAGACGTCTTGCAGTTATACTAAAGTACAGTGAATTAAGTGGAAGTGGAACCTCGTGCCACCAGTAATCATTTTAGATCTATTTAAATAACGAAATATTAAAAAAAAAACTATTTTCAAACCCACCTTTTTCAAACACGCGATTCGTGTATGCACCACTGAGTCATATTTTCACAACAGGTGCAGAAGGGTTTTCTTAACCTTGGGTAATAACAATATAGCACGACCTTTTTAGGGTTATATTAGCATCCTATTGATTTTGAATATAAAACGGGCTATATTGGAAAAGTTAATAAAATCACGGTCCATTGGACGCAACGAAATATAGGCTTAATGGGGGTTATAAATAAATGTAAGTTATTGTATTGTATGTTACTGTAGAGTATGGTATGCTTGTGTCTTATTTATGAGTATTACCCATACTTCGTCGGTTGTATTGTGTTGATTGGAGAGGAGACCTCAGAGTTTGTTATTCAACTAATTGTGTACTGAAATCGACTTAATTTTATACGAGTACGAAATGGAAATCGTAACTGCGAAAATAAACCATAATATTATGTGAAAATAATTTTAGCTAGGTACACTAATAATAATAAAGAAAAAATATTCGATTTTTTGTATATTTGTTCGTTACGCTTTCACGCTGAAACGGCTAAACGGATTTGGATGAAATTTGGCATATAGATAGACCACGACCTGGATAGGACATAGGATACTTTTTATCCCAATATTCCTACGGGATCGAGACTTATGCGGGTGAAAACGCGGGACGCAGCTAGTTGTTGGTTCACTTAGTTAAAATGATGAAAATATCTGTTTTTATGACAGCTGCTACAACCAAGTTAAATTTTGCTTGTAAAACACAAAATGTCCAGCGGTCCTGTAACCTCAGAACTAATCCAACACCCTTTCAAGCATCACAACACATCCACGTAATTAGCTTACATAAACAGTCATAATACATAATTAACACACACACTCACATCACTATACCACGCACAGAGAGAGACACACAGACACACCCTCACATACACATACAACAATAAAAGCTTGACACGGGATACGGGCTAAATCCCCGTGTCCGGAAACGGGCATAAGCGATGTGGGCTGGGATTACGGGATGATGCTACCGGAACGGACTTGAAGAGAACCGGAGGCATCTCACAACTAAGCGTCTGCCTCGATCGTACGGTTCGGATGCAATTTTTATTTTAAGAACAATTTTAGTTGCTCCGTCAGAGTTGAGCTGGTATTGTGTAACTCATCTTCTAATAGGGGATGAAAGTTTGTATTGAAGTTCGTTATTTTAGCCGATGGGAAATCCCATCGGGCATACAACTGGTTTTAGGTTAATTAAACTCTAAAAAAAAATACTGCTCTGGATAACCAACGTTTTTTAAAAAAAAACTTCTGAAAAAGAATATAAACGGGTTAACCCTTTAAAAACAAATTGCCATAATTGAGGATACGTTCAGAAAATAAGTAAATTGTTTCGATGTTTCGAAAATTCATGAAAAAGCGAAGAATAAACGTTAACAATTGACAACAGACAGTGATTTATTGACCTTTACAATTTCACTAATTACTTACACTGAAAAAACCATTATTCTTTCGAAGCTTTCAGGGGTATTAGTATGGGCCCTGATTTTCAACAGGGGATTAAAATGACACGATGATTCTTTCACCACTGAACCCATTATAAACAATTTAGGTAACAATTTATATACCAAAAAAATATTAAATTATGAATTTGATCATAAATATTCATTTCCTAAGTTAGTTTTTAGATGACCAAATTTATAACCTGGTTAAGTCTAACTTACTCTGGACCTGCTACCGGATTAAATATAAAAAAACCTGGTTTACTTATCTATATCAGGTCTAATTTAGGAGATTTTTTAATCTACGATACGTTAAAATCGCTACGATATTATTTAATCTCGTAGCCGCTTCTCCGCTACACCTAACATATTTCTGAAAAACCAGCTTGTTTACTCATAGAAATCCTCCTGTATCGTGGGTGCGTTTACAAACATTTTAACTCACACCAGAGGGGTAATTCTCGTAATTTTAAGAACGTTCACAGTCTGATCTCAGTCTCAATCTGTCAAAAATACGTCTATTTTCCCTACATTTTGACAAGTTTTTGACATTTGTTTGTCGCCGAGATGACACTGCGACTAGATTTTGAACGTTTTAAATTACGGGAATACGGGCCCAGACCCGGAACAACTACTTGTAGGCTATAGAAATATTTGTTCCGTGCGGGAATCGAACCCACGACACGCAGCGCAGCAGTCAATAGCTTAACCACTGCGCCAACCGTGCCGTCATTACATTTTTTTTTTTTTGTGTGGGAAAACATCAAATGACCTCTCCCGCTCTAGGCTGAGCGGAAGGGCGTGTCAGACTTTTACTGACTAAAACCCATCCGTGTTCCTTCAGTTACCTATGCCAGGGGCCACGGTATCTCTTTCGAACAACCCGCAGCCCTGGCGGGCCGCCGCTTGTGTTGTCTTGTTGTAAGTTTTTGACATTGATCGTCGCTGAGATGAGTTTGCGACTAGATTTTGAACGTTTTTCATTACGGGAAATGGCCTTCTGGTTCTTTTGCTACGACACTTAGTCCGAGCTATATTTTCTAATCTCGTAGCCGCGTAGCCGCTACACCTGCTACGGCCTACGAGGCCTCGCCCTCTCCCGGTCATAATGACATTAACGGCCCGAGCCTCCGTTAAGCCGCAAAACAATACCCTTCGTTTGTACCGATGACGGACTCAATTGGTGCTTAATTTTATTAGAACTTTATAATTAAAATTAACAGTCCGGGATATAAATGGAAATACGTTGGATTTTGGGTTTTGTTATTATAATTGCGGTTCTATTTTAGAAATGTGTGTTAAAACAGCTCTTCTTTTAAAGCTTTTCAAAGTACATAGGATGAATAAAGATCATAACGTTTTTGTTTACTGTATTAAATACATAAATTCTTTATTGGCAGTAAAAATGGTGAAGCCATTTCTTTTACCTAGTGCTCCTGCGCTAGGTAAAAACACCTGTGTTACAGGAGCCAAAAAATATTTATTTTTTATATACCTACTTATATATCATATACACATATTATACACAACAGTTCTTTATCAAGAACGAAAGATATTGAACTAAATCTAAGTTTGATTGTTAAAAACCCTTTTTTAATCTTGTTATTTAAAATTAATGTATAAAATATATTCGACTCAAAATACACATGCAAATTCCTGTCGTTCCAACTCCAATGTAAAGTTCAACGAATCCCAATTCGAGTAGGTAGTTTCATACTTTGACGGGTAGGTACGAGAACCCAGTGAATCGAGTAATCTCGTTAATTAATTCAAAACTTTGAAACAACTCTTTTTTTTTTACCTTACTCGCACGTGCTATGTGGAATAGGGTCATACGTAATACTCGCTGTAATTAGCATGCAGCCTGTATGTATATTATATCATGTATGTGGATGTGGACATACAGTATACAAGCACCCTGTATGTGGAGATACATACGTATATGTGTGTGAGTGGTTTTATTAATGCTGACATTATAGTAATCGTTCTATTATGTTCTAACATACAAAATATGTTTTCGTATTTAGCTCGCTTTGCGTGCTAAGATAATAATACTTAATGTAATATTTGCCCTCAATGTTATAATATGAATGTATTATGTATTATCGAAAATTCGAGGAAACTATTTTTAACCCCCGACGCAAAAACGACGGGGTGTTATAAGTTTGACGTGTCTCTCTCTGTGTGTGTGTTTATGTCTGTCTGTGGCATCGTAGCTCCCGAACCGATGAACCGGTTTTAATTTTTTTTTTTTTTTTGTTTGAAATGTGAATTTATCGGGAGTGTTCTTAGCGATGCTTGATGAAAATCGGTCCAAGATGGCCGCCGCCACAAAATGGCGGTTTACATATTTTTTCACAATATGGGTATCAAATGAAAGGGCTAGTAGAATATTTTTTTTTAATTAAATGTCCCGTCGGGGGCCGCTACTATTTTAAACTTTAACAGAACTTTAGGCTAATAATTAGAGCGATCCCCCGACGGGACAACATTTTAATCAAAAAATTTCATACGTACTTACGTATCGACATAATTTCAAGGTTATATTTTTTCTTTTTATAGGGTTTCACGTTTATACCTTTTTTGTTCTATTTGTGGCTATTTTTTCAATGGGGTTTTTTTTTTAATTGACGTTAAATGACGAATAATTACTCCCTGATTGATAAGTATATGTTCTTTTGAAGAGATAATCGATCCGTTTAAATAAACAACAAAGGGTCCAAGGCAAAACTTAATTGTCATTTCTTGGTCTTTTGGTAAAGTATACAAGCTGTAACTTGTCATGAATGAGCATCAACCAGTTAAAAAAAAATTAATAACTGATTACATAAAAACAATACAAATACCGAAAATAGGCTAAAAAGAAAAGCCCAATTAAATTAAAGAACGTTTAGGGCTGATTTTTCCATTGCCAGTTAACTTTTATTCGAGGAATAAAATTGACGTTTTTGAATGAAATAACTGTCAAAATTTCAAAATTATTCCTCGAATAAAGTTATCACATGATTGAAAAATCCCATAAAAAGAATCATCCAATTCGGAGCAGAGTATCCTTTTACATAAAAAAGAATGCACAAAAAGATTGTTCTCCTAAGAAGGTGATTTAGTTTCTTCTCCGGGATTACGAACGAGACTGGAATTAGCATAACTTCGCACCACGACACGGATTTAGGAGTAAATGACGGCATTTTGTAAATGCAATGATTCCGAACCTTTTTTAGGCATTAGCCCGTAAAATCCCGGGCCGCTGTCAAGTTTAATGATAGCTTTAGGCAACTTTTATTTCACTCTACTTTTATTTAATACCTAATACAATTTTTTTTTTAACTTATTCATTTGAGACCCAATATTAAAAATTCACACACACCTACGGGGTAATTGCGTATCACACTTACAATGGTAATGCTTTTCATTTTCACACACAGGTCAACAACATTCTTTGCGCTATTTACGTTAGTAAGCCGACGAACTATTTAAACATAATATGTAATGGATTAGCAATTTCCTTCAAAATCCTTCGGTTTATTCGGCTATTACGGCAAAAGTGTGTTACGCCAATGGGGTGCCGAAGATAATACTTTATTATTCTTACAGAGTAGTAGAGAGAGAGAGAATAACGAGAACATACCTACTGTGTGCATACTACACATTGAAGAACACTTGCTTGTACCATTTTATTAGATGGTATAAGCAAGTATTGTGGTGTTGTGTGTGTGGCAAGCCATTAAATTAGGGTGGAATACCACCCTAATCTAATGAGGGAACAATAATAAACAACAACAAAAAAACAGCAACAATCAAAAGTAAAAGAAAACAAATGAATGAGGCCCAATGTCAATTTCTCTTTATCATTCCCAAAACAAAAAACATTGGGGTCCGTCAATGGACTGCTAATGGCGGCAAAAACGCGTTTTTTATGCCAGTTACTTGTGTCTGATATGACGAATATATTTTTATTTCGGGGTTACATTTATAAAAACAAACACAGTGAGTATTATTAAAATGGCCGCCAGTTGTTGACTTAATTAAACTGGGAGAGGGCGCCAATGAAAAAAGGGTTTTATACCGTCGCGTCGGCAAACAGAAGAGTGCAAAATGTGGCAACCCTCGATATTTTTGAGGGTCCACGAAATTAAGATCTAAATTAAAAATCATAACATTCCAACTTATTTTCACAGAGATGAAGCCCCCGACATTTTGCAATATTGTCGCTGTAATGAGAATATATTTTAATGTCAGCCATTATTCATGCTGCAATGTGAACCGTTCTCAAAAACCTTGTAAAAAGTTTTACAAAGAAACAGACGAGACCCTCCAACATAATTCGCATTTAAATAACCTCGTAAATAAAAGTGAATATAAATAACTGATAATTGCTCGTTTTAATTTTCATAATGTGACTTAGTTTTTCGTTGTTAAGACCGCAAGGTCGGATGTGGCGCCATCTCGCGGTGGTACGACATCGCATTTAATGTTACAAGGAGAAATAAATTGTAACGGGTCTAGTCGAGGAGTTTTACATAATAGGAATTTTCACTCCTCGAAGTATCAAATTCTAGCTCCGCGGTCCTCCCGAAATCAATAGGTGTAATGTTACATAACTTAATAGGGGTAGCAGAAAGATTCTGGTCGCAGTGGCAACATTTTGCTCGAATTTATTGTTTCAACGTAATAAGTGGGAAGCCCTGCCGCTATTTTTCGAGCACGATTTATCTATATAAATCTAAAGGCGTACATTAGCTCAGCTTTCTCGGGCGAACCTAGAGTTTTTCTTACATTTTTCGTATTTTCTTCGCGTTTGGGATGGGAAAATAATGTTGGTGTGGTAGAAATAGGTAATTGTATTAGAAGTAAATTACATAGGTGGTCATTAATAAAATCTCCGGATGTTATTGAGATCGTGATTCTGTTTTTCTTTTGTTTCGGTTGCCAAATTGGTAGCTAATGTTTGAATTGTACCAATAGAATAATAACTTTTGTTTTTAGGTTTACGCACTATAATATCGGAATTTAAGTAACGAAAACATCGTGACCTGGACGATTCACAACTTCAAAGACATGTGGCATGCACCAACTGGCCCGCGTGACGTATTACGGCCCACTCCTTCTCATAAAGAGGATGCCTGTGTCCCAGCAGTGACTGATAATGCATTATGCATGTTCAGACATCTCGTTTGATGTAAGTTTATGTTTGTTGCAGGTATTCAGCGGACATGTTGCGGCGGGCGCAGAGGACGCGGGCGGGTTGATCCATCTCTCCACATGCCGACAAAGCTCTGCAGTCAGCAGAAAGGTATTAATACATGAATATTTAACCTTATTTAATAAACTTATCGAAAATAATATCGATAGCATATGTACCTACCCAAAAAATTTGGGGAAAAATTTGTAGTAGGTACGTAACTCCCGGGGAGTTACGTACCTACTACAAATTTATTTTTTCCTTTTACTTTATCTCTCCTTTTACTTTACAAATAGTTTGTAAGGGCCATTGTAGCCTGATATAAATGTTTTCTTTACATTGTTTATTTTAACTATCGTATCTACTACCTACATAGTTCAGAAACGTTTTATAGCATCGAATCTTTCATGAAATGAACTCTCATCTTCAATAAATCTATTCTTTCTATCTATAATATGTAACTATTTACAAAAAAAAAATGTATATAAGTAGTTTATCAGCCATCTTGTTACCATAACACAAGCATTAGGTTGCTTAGCTTGGGACTAGATGGCGCTGTGTGAAATGTCCAGGGATATTATTATTATTATTATAAATATCCTCCCATTTGTAGGTTATGAACAGAATCCAATTCCAAAGAAAATATCTAGCAGATCCACTTATGCGAATAGCAGTTTGACGGCGAACTCCACAAAGAGCTTCGATCTAACGCTACGAGTATCTCTAGAGAAAATGAATGGTACGATGCTGTACACAATTATTTTTACAAGATTACCTACATAGCAGAAAAGTCAGTAGGCACCCATATTTCGGAAAATAAAAATAAGTTTGACCATTGGGCAGCACACAATCACAAAGAAAATGTTGTCGGCATCTGGCCAAGTTTGAAAAAGGAACGAGTATAAAATAGGCCTCGCGTCATAAATTTCGATATTTCCCCAGACACCGCCTTTTCTAACTTCATATGTCACTAGTAAGGGAGCGATAAACCTTTTTGTAAATAACTGTTTTGTCTCGATTGTTTCCAATAGTTCAGTTTGTTTGAGTAGGAATAAATTTTGTTAGGTAAATAAGTAATAACGGTACGGTAGTGTTCGTCAATATTTCAATCATTTTATTTCCCTTACGTAATGTTTACCTTTGTAAATAAAGTAAGAAAAATAGGTTTAGGTATTTGTCACAGACACATGTATATAAAGGGCAAATCGAATAAAATATACTAATACAGCATCCTAATTCCATAACACACTATCAATCAGAATCTGAATCATTTTGAAGGAAGCTAATCCATTGCTTCATATGTTCGAAAAATTTGTCTGCTCAACAATGTACATAAATAACGCAAATAATGTTGTAGAACTGTGAAAATGAAACCCCGCAGATCTTTAATCACGAGTATCCACGAGCACACGTATTTACGTGACTGTGACAAGGGGATTCCATGCACTCAGCACAGCATCAGCTGTGCTATGGCGGACCCACAGCACAGCGCTGATTATCAGTGATCGCCCGAATAATAACTAGATGAATAGCTGTTTTTATTCAAAGAAACAAAATACAAATAAAAAAAAGATCATAACCCGAAACAATATCCATCAAACGAACTGTGAAAATGAAAAAATCCAATTATTGAAAAACATGGAAATGTAACCACAACATTTTATTAAAACTGCACATACAGTAAGTAGTCGGGAGGCGTTGTCGCTCGCGCCAATGATTCGCGTGTCGACTACATACTGACGTCATGAGCATAACCATAATACAACTTTTGAAAGTAGGTCATGTTTTCTCTGCACTTACAGCAAAAAAAAAAGCGGCTAAGTGCGAGTCGGACTCGCATACGAAGGTTCCGTACTACCGTATAATAGCATAGGCATAGTATAATCAGCCTATAATGTTCCCACTGCTGGGACACAGGCCTCCTCTCGGTGAGAGGGAGTGGGCCGTAATCCACCACGCGGGCCCAGTGCGGGTTGGTGGATGTCACATGTCTTCGAATTTTTCGGTTCGAGGACATGCCGGGCATGCCGGCTCTCTCACGGTGTTTTCCTTCACCGTTTTGAAAGCAGTGGTGATGAAATAATTTACACAGAGTAAAGCGCCTGTCTGGGTTCGAACCTACGACCTACAACTCGTAAGACGCGGCCGTACAATATTTAACACTATATATTTTCTTTAAATACTTTAGTATAAAATACATGTTCTTGTATTTTATATCTTTATTTTATTTTTATTATTTGTTGTTATAGCGATGACTGTGAAAATTTCAAGTACCTATGTACCTATTACGTTTAAACAAACAAGTTTCTGGTAGGGGGACGGGTCCATTAATTTTTAATTATATTTTATTTTTATTATAGCGACCACATGACAGTAGTACACACTCTGTGAAAATTTCAAGCATCTACCTATTACGGTTCAAAAGGTGAAAGGTGTTCAACCCTGTGACAGACGGACAGACTGATAAACAGCGGAGCTTTAGTAACAGGGTCCTGTTGGCACCCTTAAGATACGGAACCCTTAATTATTGGAGGAGGCCATGCAACACGCTAACAACAACACTGCGTGCGCATGAGCCTACTCGTGACTGTATTTTCATACATTTATTTGCAAATTAAGTATGTAAATTAAATAGGTATAATACGGATATTTGCTCGCGAGCTTGCCAACTATGCTACTGATAATTTATATAACTGTAGGTACTCTACTGAAGCAAAGTAATAACAGCCGCACGGGTCAATCGATCAGGTTAAGCTACGCTTGCCGCGGTTGGTCCGCGGATGGGTGAACATTTTGAAAGCACGTTAAGCCGTTGGTCGTGGCTGTCATTCGTAGATCTTTGGCAGTCGTTACGGCTCACCAGAAGCTCGAAAGTCTGACAACCAGTCTTACTGGGTTGTGGACGTCAGATAGGCAGTCACTCCGTGTAGAATACTGGTATTCAGCTGCATCCGGTTGGACTGGAAGCCGATCCCAACATAGTTGGGAAAAGGCTAGGCAGATGATGATTCTACTGAAGCAAACTTATGAATTGTGAATTTCATTGTAATATACGCATAGTATACAATGAACTCGTAAATACCTAATGGTCTCATAAACTATGGAACTGTAATCAGGACATATAAGCACACATTGCTTGTGAATGAAAGGCGACTAACAAAATTTACAAAGCAGATGTGAGTGGAACCGCCGAGGACACGCTACAAGGACATATATAGGCCTTATTGGTGATGTTCTTCAGAAAGGTCAAGTGCGTAGTACTCGCAACCGGCGTGCGTGTATGACCAGACCGGGGCAATTCTCGTAATTTTAAGAACGTTCACAGTCTGAAGGCCAATTCGCGTAATCAAAATGTAGGGAAATTAGAGGTATTTTTGACAGATTGAGACTGAGATCAGACTGCGAACGTTCGCGTTCTTAAAATTACTTGAATTGATCTCAGTCTCAATCTCCAAAAATACATCTAATTTCCCTACATTTTTGACAAGTTGATGAAATGGCGACTAGATTTTGAACGTTTCTAATTACGAGAATTGGCCTTCAGATGTATGTATGAACGTAAACGAGAATCGTAGCAGGCGGCGTTCTGAAGTTTCTGCCTCCCCCATGGGAAGAAAGCGTAAGTTTATGTATGTGTGTATCCGTGTTTGTATATCAATCTGAAAGGATGAGCCGTTATAGCACGGGAATGTCAATCCATTTTGGCATCGTAAAGGAAAATTCCAGAAAATATTTCCCTCACACGGATATTTCAACTTATATTTTATTTACCTTCAGTAATCCGCTTTACTCCGCCGAGGGATTGGTTTGTCCTTCTAAACAACTGTCTTTGTTTTGAATACAGACTTCAAATACATGTCGGAGATGGTATGTCTGTCTCTCGTTAGCATCAGGCATATTTTAATTACTGTGGGCGTACTATGGGTAGTGTTGGTTTTTGCACAATAGAAACACGGTTTACAGTTCAAATCAGATTATAATTTACGAACAAGTTAGTCACACTAGCGAATCACGCACTGTAGGTACACATTTAACGATACGGAACGCGACAGTTTCTCAGCACATGTTGTTCGTACGATGTCCCATGTTTCGATGATCCCCGGAGCTCTGCTTACACCGTCCTTTGTAACGGTCGCTCCCACCACGAACTCAGGCTAGACTCTGTCTAACGCCACGAGATGGCGCTAGCGTTCCGAATAGTCAAACGAATGACTCCGACATACACTATTTAGATTGTATTGATAGTGGAAATTCTACACGAAGAAAAATAAAATTGTTTTATGAAAATCTGATTCAAAAGTAAACCTAGTACCTAATATTGCTTTAGGTTTAGTCTAGTTGTATAATTAAAATCCTCCTATTTTTGAAGTTAGTTAAAGATACGAAGAAAGATAAAGTCCAAACCTAAGCATATTTTGCACTGGGGGGCTAAAAAGGCCACTTTCGCAGAATCATAATAGGATAACAATATGAATCTTATTAAAAATCGTAAAATGGTCACAAACTGACAATTCATAATATGATCTGTGTGCAATTCATATCACGATGTAATAACATTTAATTTTTAGAAATAAAAAATAAAAAACCAATTTGATTAATAAAAACTGTGATGAAAAATTTACCGATAAAATTACGGTTTTGATTTTTTTCATGCGGCAATGTTTACACCAAATATAAAATGAAATTTTACAAAAATTAGAGGAATTGCTAATGATCTGCTGGGAATTCAGGAAATGAATAGCTTGTTGTATTGCTTAATGTGGCCTTTTTAGGCCCCCTGCTCTCAAAATGGTGAAGGAATATATCGTGAGGAAACACATGACATTATATCCACCAACCCGCACTGAGCCCACGTGGCGGATTACAGCCCACTCCCTCTCTATGAGAAGAGGCCTGTATCCCAACAGTGGGAACATTATAAGCTGATTATGCTAAGAATATTTTAAGGGTAATGCCTTCAGAATTACTGCTTGATAAAAAAACTTTATGAATAAGTAGGTACTACAATATTTCACGACTTCCTTTTAAATTATAATAAGTAAAAAGAATGCCTGTTAATTTTACAGGCAGTAAGAACGTGCAACAAAACACGCTATTAGCCTTAATAATCCCAGCTTTGCAAAATGGGTTAATTTGAGTGCTTACCTCGGTACCAAGTAAAAGAGGGTTAATCTTAGCCATTTAAAATATAAGACTGGGCTGTAATTATTTTGTAATGGTCCAAATGGGAGCAACTATGTAGGAATTTGTGTAGGATGAAAATTATCAGAGGCAGCTAAAAGGGGCTTTGCAACCTGTCTTACCTCCTTGTATTCTTGCCCAAAAATCAGCCGGGTCAGCTATGTAGTTGGATACCAAAGGACAGCCAGATATCTCACTAGTTAGATCCCAAAATTATTTATTTTTTATTTATTTATTAAAAATCTCCAATTACTATCATTACAGGTTGTACCTAATGCGATAGCGTGGTCTTAAAATTAACATATAGGTACAATTTAAAACTATGAAAAACGTAAAAAACTAGTAGTAATTATAATACATTTACAAATAATAACTACTTTACCAGTTTCCCTATATATAAAAATAAAATAAAAACATTCACCACTAACTACTTTTCACCTAAGAAAAAAAAATATTCAGACAGAACTGCTAAGACTGAGAACCGACTTCAATTCTTGAGAAAAACGCCGTGAACCCGAAAGTGCTAACACAAGTTTAACCCGCTGTCCGCTACGGCCAATCATTCATACGAGTATCTCAGAGACACCAAGCCCAATTTTACCTACAATACACACACGATTCGCTAGGGATATGAATGATGGGTTAAAGTCGTCACCCGGCGGTCAAAGGGTGATCAGATGGTCACCCATCCACGATCCACGGACCAACCGCGGCAAACATAGCTTAAACTGATCGATCGAAATGTGCGGCTGTTATAACTTAGCTACAAGCTTCTCAATTTGCCATTTTATATAAAACCAAAAAAAAAACTTTAAAAAAATACGTAATTGTATTTTTATCATTAGTCCTGCACCAACCGGGGGTTGTCCTTGGGTGCACTTGGTTCGTTGGTGTCTAATTTCATTAAAAACATCTAACGGACCGTTGCAATTTGGTTTCGGCCCCTCGTATGCCATCCAAAGCCCGGACCTTTGGAACCCCAGGGTCCCGAGAAATGCCAAGAGAGTTTAAAAATAATAATAATAATGCAAAGATATATCGTTTTTTTTTCTGTAATCACTAAGCCAAGATTGTTTCTTGGCATGTCTTGGCCGCATAAAATATTTATTTGGAAAAAATAGCACGTAGATGTACAGAGGTTTGCCATCCCTGCTCTAGAGCAATCACTTTCAGCGTCGTAGCCCGGGTATACACGAGTACGGCAAAGCCAATAGGAAATGGTATTAATCTACGTCACAGGCGTTGGTCAGTTCCGAAATACCTGTAGGTATCCAGCGAGGTAATGGCGTAACACACTAACAGTAGAAATGGCTTTCATTTGACAGTTTTTGACAGTTCAACAACATTCATTGCCTTATTTAGTTTGTTGAGCAGACAAATTTTTTGAACATATGAAGCAACGGATTAGCAATATGCTTCAAAATCCTCAGACCATCTGGAACCAGAGCTCTCTTAAGTTACGTATACTATGCGTTAAACCATAGATATGGTCAATCTGTTTGTAAATTTTCATCCAAATTAATTTACCCTACTAATATTATAAACGCGAAAGTTTGAATGGATGGATGGATGGATGTTTGATACTCTTTCACGCAAAAACTACTACACGGATTTGAATGAAATTTGGCACACAGATAGTTTATAACCAGGATTAACACATAGGATACTTTTTATCCCGATTTTCTCACGGGATTGTAACGTATGCGGGTAAAACCGCGGGGCGCAGCTAGTTAGTTTATATCGAACATCATAACAAACCTTCATTGAATAAATTAGCGTAGAAATTAAAGAATCTTTGGTAATATTTCCAGATGTCCTAATATGGGTTGGTCATGCGTCGTGGCACGCGCTGTGGCCATCTTCCTCATGCTCAGTCGAGCATCAGCTCTCACATCAGACATGTAAGCTAAACACCTTTGTTTTACCTTTTAAACTTATTTTTAGCCTATTTCCAGGTCAATCCTTAATATAAAACAAGGTTTAAACCATGGAACCATTTTTTAATTTCGAACATTATTCTGACAATTCTTATTTCAAAACTGACTAAGTAAAGCCCTTTGTACACACACGTTTTTCTTCCCATGAAAAACATCAGTTTATTTGCCGTGTGTAGACACGGCGGTCGTTGTATAGATCACTATGGAAGCTTTTTGACAGAAAGGTTTTTCTACGGCGCGGTTTTTACGCCGCGCCGTAATGAAGTCGTGCCGTGTACAAAGGGCCTTAGTACTTTGTACCGGACTAAATTGTCAATTTTGTAAAAAAGAACAGTTTTTCAATGAAAGATACGTTCTTATTACAAAAAAGGGTCGATCGATGATTTAATTAAACCATGTCAAAAAAAACCTTGTTTTGTAAGACCGTATAGTTACATCCGCTGCCAAATTTCGTGTAAGCTGTTGTGATTGGTTGACCAAAACAACAAGAACCAATCATGTAAATGGACGAGACATTAAAATTTGACAACAGATGATATTGCTACATGAAACTGTTTTTGATGTCATCTAACGCCTGACAATTTGTCGTTAGGAAAATTAATTTATGATTTGAACATTGTTATTTTTAACCTCTAAACAATAGATTCTTTGACAGCTGTCAGATTTATCCGTTAGTTTTAATGGAAAACTTTTTCCTAATTTTAAACCGACAAAGCAGATTGATGTGGATTTATAATAACGATAGATTTAGATGGTAATGAGTAGAGCGTGGAAGGACACACGGCGAGCGCAGGCGGCGAAGCGTATTTAACACGACAGCCGGCCCACGCCAGCCAAGCGTGAAGTTCCTCGCTCCATTAATACGCCCTGCGGCACTATGCAAAACAAATTGTCTGTGGCGAGGGTTATACCCCCAGTATGTTTATTATCCCGTCTACATTATCACTTTCCCCTGAATTGTGTACACATAACTTGCTTTAGTTGCTTAGTGTCTACGTTGTTCTGATGTGATTACTTTGATTGCATACAGTCCTCTGTTTAACTTTGGACTAACTTTCAAACCAGTTTAGCACGAGTGAACAGCTCCATGCATCTCACAAAGCTTTTGTTTCCGCTCACAGTTACTTACCAAAATTTTGCTTTGAGGTGTGTTTCGATATGATTCAACTATGGTTGAATATTACCGAACTTCTCAGCAAACACTGTTGTTCGATATTTTCTTTAATTCGTTAGTTAGTTAATGGTTGTATTTTGAAATAATGATTCAATACACTTGTTATTTCCAATAGTGATTAAACAACTCACTATTAACACTACGACATTTATTATTAGAACATGTCATTGCTCTGTTTATTAGCTTATTGAACGGCTTTTGTAGCAGCAAGGTAATAAGTGTTAATCTAAAATCAATACTAAGCGTACTGCTGTGCGTTTCCACACGCTTAATTTACTATGATATATGTTACGGCATAAATTTTCTCTAGTACTCGCTTCCACGCCATTATTTTGATGACTTAAAAGGTTCTTTAGAAATGCAAAATTGCTTCACAGTTATTATATGAAAGTCTATTCACTATTCTCCAGATTTGCAGCGGGAAAGTCGGACAAAGAGATACTGGACAACCTTCTGAAAAACTCCCGCTATGACAAAAGACTGCTGCCACCAGTAGATGGTAAATGTCATAATTTTTTACTATACTTTTATCAAATATATGACGAAGTTTTCAAATTATATCATAATATTTCATAGCATCATTGACTTGATATAATTTGAAGACTTGATGTTGCGTATGAATAAAAGGGTCAACTAGGTCATTGAAAATTGGTGTAAATTGCAGATCCAGAATTCTGTTGTGGTCTAACTTCGCCCAACGACTCTCTGGCACAAAATAATGTGGGGCTCCCGTCTCTCCGGCCGCGCTCGCACAATCGTGGTGTGTTGTGTTCATGTTTATGAAAAGAGAAATCCTTCCACATGTATCTGGATCGTAGCAACTGTAACCTTGTAATTAATTCCTTGCACGCTACTTCAATCTTTCTCTTACCTCACGCTACTGTAGATACCTGATCCTATGCTTTAGAATAATTTTATACCTATGTCTATGAGTCACATATTATTTCTACCAGCATTGCACCTGAATACATTGATGTACCTATTAGATTAGAACACACCCACTTTTATTATTAAATTTATTTGAACAGTATATATTTTCTTAGTCGTCGGTAAGCTACATTAGTCTTTCTATCTCAATAACAACACTGTTTAATGGTTCAGTCACTCAACGTTGAATAACGAGTTTTCTTTTTACGCCATGCTTTTTGCCTTAAATGATTTTCTCTTTTCACAAACATCAAACACAAATGAACTCTTGTCTGTCGTAAATTCATACTTCTTTTCCAATAGAAATCGGATCTGCCAACTTCTTATTTACAATTTTCGTTATTAGTGCAACATGTGTAGCCTACGGTTGATTTCCGCAATTTAATTTTATTATTCTTCCAATCATTATCTCTACTACATTCTAACTTGATTCGTTCACAAGATATTTCATAATCGAAATCTTAATGCTAAGAAAGGTTCTTGACATATACCTATTATATATAATTTGGTTAAGCGAAATAAAAAGAAAACTGCTAGAAAAGTCAACATAGGTAGAGCCCTACTGAACTCCAGCACAATTGTTAGCAAGCATGTACTTTAAGTGTATATCGTTGTTGTGTCTTGTATCAATTAAGATGTAACCAAGTAATGAATGTCTATTATGTTGTTTTCAGGTGTCCTCACCGTAAATGTAAGCGTACTACTTCTTAGTTTAGCCTCTCCGGACGAATCTAGTCTTGTAAGTATTTAGTAAACTAGCAACTTTCCTTCCTATCTAACTTCCTTCTCTTGTTTCAATTTCTTTCTAACTTGACCGCTTCCAGAAATACGAAGTGGAGTTCTTACTTCAGCAGCAGTGGTACGACCCGCGCCTGCGCTATTCCAACCAGTCTCATTACGACTTCCTAAACGCCATCCACCATCACGAAGACATCTGGTTGCCGGATACGTACTTCATCATGCACGGCGACTTCAAGGTCCGTATCGAACTTTACCCAGATAAATGTAACTTACATTTTAATTATTATCTGAAGATACAGATTACAAAATTAATTTTCATCTAATTTTATACATAATTATTTCCACCATGCTTTCTTCTGAAGGAGTTTTCCCAGCACTCATGGGTATTTATAACTACATACAATGCTTCATGAATCTAAAAGGACCATTATTTGTACATACAGAATTTTTATAGCTGACACTTCATGCTCGCCTCGATTACTTTCTGGTTTTTAAAATGCAATCTAGACGTTTGGAGTTGATTTTCGTAGATTTCATCGTCACATTTGGTCCGGTGGTTTTGGTGATAAGTAATATTTGTGAACACCATGTAGGAGTATTTAGGATAGGAGCGTAATTTTATAGTGCAAATGCTTTATTTTGATTACGTCTTACACCAGATGATATTCTTAACTGTGCTTATTTTTCAGGACCCGATAATACCAATGCATTTCGCTTTGCGTATCTATCGCAATGGTACTATTAACTATTTGATGCGGCGGCATCTCATCCTGTCGTGTCAGGGACGGCTCAACATCTTTCCTTTTGATGACCCATTGTGTTCATTTGCCTTAGAAAGTAGTAAGTTAATTGGTCCTATTATGCATCCCTACAAAGTACGCACTGTTCTGTTCAATTCATTGAGTACCTAAGCACACGTTTTTATTTTCACTTCCCAAATTCCTATGGATTTCCCGAGTCTAATAGTCACAGTGCTGTAACACATTTTGTATTTGCCAGTATCGTACGAGCAGTCAGCGATCACTTACGTGTGGAAGAACGATGAGGACACGCTGCGCAAGTCGCCGTCGCTCACGACGCTCAATGCGTACCTCATCCAGAACCAAACCATTCCCTGCCCTATCAAAGCCAGTTGGAGAGGTAAAATATACGATTGATCATACCTACATATTACATACATACAACATACCAACATCGCTTCTAAAACGTTATATAAAAGAAAGATATCCTCCAAATCATATATTTTTTTTCGCCCTATACGGTAGCTTAGTAACCAAAATTAGATATTTTGTTAAAGCACATCTTATGTTTTGCACAAGAGATGGTCAAAGGTTGCCTAATTATATTGAAATTCTGATTAACTCTTTTCAGCTTGGTCTTGATTTATGTAAAAGGTTAATTTTTATAATTAATTTATTTTGTGTGTTATTAAAATATATATAGTAGTCGCTTGATAGTGTACGTTATGCGATCACACGTTGTCGAATACATTAGGTGTAACCCTAGCTAACCAGCATGTTCATCTAGGTTGTCCGTCTGATCATACAGTGTGGTCACTAGTCTTTATTATACAGTATGACTATGTAGTGTACAGTCATTGATACAAATTTTGCTATTCCTAACATCTAAATGTATTCATTAGTTTGTTGAGAATGTAGAGTGTAAGAATTTGTTAACGTCTTTGCAAGCAGCTGAGGGTAATTCACTTTACGAGGAAGACGAAGAGATGACATGTAATCTTTGCCAGAGACGCTTTGAGGAGCAAGGTACTTAAGTTGCACCGGACGAGGCACCGTTCTGTCCGGTGTCGTCGTATTTCAAATATTTTTTGCTTATGTGTGAGTAAATGCGTAATTGTGTTATAATAATAAAGTGTTGTATCGGCCGTGATGCTGGAAAGTCGAAGGTTTGCTCCTTACGATACCTTTGTTATATTCACCAAGCATTCATGTTGTTTTAGTTAAGTGCTCATCACTTTTTTCATTGTTTTCATGCATGCACATATAAATTCCATACATGACTGTGAGAGCATGCGTTTGAAATAGTACGCTGTATCGTTTTTAATGAACGTCATAATGCTACGATGTACGTTCATAAACATGATATGACACGAAAACACAACACGCATTACTCATACATACAGAACAGTAGTTAGTATATTTAGATGATGTTTTGGCTGTCCATATGTACTTTGATTTTAACAAGGCCTCTGAATTGAGTTACTTGGAATTTTGTATCCTGGTTATTTTTATTTTAAAATTAAACGACTAACACTTCGCGTGAAACGATGCTCCAATTTTACCTAATAATGTTCATTCACAGGTAACTACAGCTGTCTAAAGGTCGACTTAATATTTACTAGAGACCGAGCGTTCTACTTTACTACAGTATTTATCCCTGGAATCATTCTGGTGACCTCCTCGTTCATCACGTTCTGGCTGGAATGGAACGCAGTACCAGCCCGTTCCATGATAGGTAAAAAGTGGCTGGTCCCTGGAATGCTCTCGGTCTTGCGTACTGCATACATTTTACTCTTCGTAGATGTTGGCTGCGGCTGTTGATAACACGCTATCTGTTGCAGGTTTCGCTTATTATAATTATGTAAATAATACTCTTACAGACAAAGCCGACGAATCATTCTCACCTGCCAATTTTATTTTTGTTTTTTTTTAGATTATGCTTGACATTTTTAGGTAATTACAGCTGCCTCAAAGTGGATCTTATCTTCACGAGGGATAGATCATTTTACTTCACCACAGTTTTCATTCCGGGGATCATTTTGGTGACTTCATCGTTTATTACTTTTTGGCTGGAATGGAATGCAGTCCCTGCTAGAGTAATGATAGGTTGGTCCACTGTTTTATTTGCTCAATTCTGAATAAATTTAATCTCATTATGAATAATTAGAATTTTCTCAAAAATGAGCCCATTCACGGTTACCAAATTGACAGAATATTATTGTAAGTACCGGGGTGCCTGGGGTCTTATAAAAATTTAATCATTTTATGCAATACAAGCCTTGCTTAAAAAGATTGGCTATTCGTAAGTAGATCTATATGTACTTGTACTTTGGTAATCGCATGATCTTTCTACATTTGTCTGTAGAGCTTTACAATTTACATTCTCAATGTTCTAGTATCTGTATCATAAACACGCTTTCTTTTTCAACTAATATTGTTAAGTGTAGGTAATTGTTATATGTTCATGACTGTGATTAGATTCTTATGTTGCTTTGCTTTTTACGCAGGTGTAACAACAATGTTGAATTTTTTCACTACATCGAACGGATTCAGATCGACACTGCCGGTCGTGTCGAACCTGACAGCGATGAACGTGTGGGACGGCGTGTGCATGTGTTTTATCTATGCGTCGTTACTAGAGTTCGTGTGTGTCAACTATGTGGGGAGGAAACGACCCCTACACAATGTTGTCTACCGGCCCGGAGAAAATCCAGTCACACAGGTGAATACTCTTTTTTATCTCTCTAAATGTCAGTGTCTAGAGCATCATCAGTGTTTCTATCTGTTTCTTACTTGAAGTTAAACGTTACGCTGGTGACGATCTATTTAGAAGATTGAGATTTACGTGTATTTTTTATTGCCACGTTTTCTCTCTATGTTTTAAAATTAAATTTCGTCAAGTGTGTTATCGATGTGATTTTCTTGTTTTATTATTTGTACAAAATTCTACATGTTATGTCTATTGATAGGCTTCGTGGGTATAGTGAAAAACATATAAATTCCAATCCAACATTTGTCCAAAATTTCAGTATACCTATTTACATGTCTAAAACCCCTGTACATACACTCACTACATGTTTACGCTACTAAACGTTACCTATCCTTACTGTGGTCCTTGTAGCCAGCAATTGGTATTAGATTCTTGAACAAAGCACTTTGATATTGTATGGTGGTATTAGGAGTATTGTTTTAGAAAACCCACAATGCATTCACGAAGGAATTTATAAGTTTCGCTAGATAGCAAACAACATTTAGTATTGATCCCTGACATAAATTCACTTAACAGAATAACAAATAAGTTCCGTCGTGAATATTTTTAATTTTTTCTATCTTTACTCTTTGCAATGTTTTCTTTCAATCTTACAACAACAAGACATGGCTTGATAAACGAGTACGTACTTTATTTCATACGTAAAATGGCAATGTCGTGTTGTTTGTTTTTTTTTCTACAGCATGCTTCACCTCTTTAACGTCTTTGCATGTATTTGGCTCATATCTTTACTAAATTTAATGTGTAAGCAAGAATTCATCACATGTATCATTTGCAATCGTCACTTCACCGAAATAAGACTATTTTGTGTGGCCATACGTCATAAATTACAGTTCGTGTCTCTTGTCATCATTACTTGCTTTTCATTATGAAATCCATAATTCAGTGTTAAAGTTATGTATCTAACATCTATTAGAAAACATTGCAAAGATGCATATTTACATGTGTTTTGTGATTGATTTTACGTTCATACTTTTACAAAGTGGGTACCGTATCTATTTCAAAGTGCATACTATCCATTATAAATGTGGCCACTACAACCTAGTCTACGTTCACGATTGCACATCGTTAGACCATCTGTCACGAGTGAACAAACTGTGTGTGTGATGTGTTCGCAGCGACTGCCTGCAGTCCTGAGCAGAATTGGCATTATACTGGCCAGCCCCTTGGTAAGAACATTCGCCACATTCATTGGCACTATCCAGACATTGCTCGCGTGTTTCTCTTTTACCTCTGTTCTGGAGGACTGATTAGCTGTAGAAACTAGCTTAACAATAATTGCTTCTTAAACTAGGATGACAGAGGTAAGTTTATTTCAAGGTTTAGATTTGCAAAAATCAGTCTTCCAACAACAACAATTTCCAGAACATTCTTCACATTTTTGATGCAAGATTATCTCCAGCATAAAATTCTGAATGTGGTTTACGTAAGTTGAAGTAAAAAGGAAATATGCGGAGCTCTAGTCATCATCTTGAAACACAAAACGATTATCGAAAATGCATGCTGTAATCCTATCAACAAGCTTCTGTAGAATTGGCCTCTATCCAACAATTTTCTTCAATTTCTACTTTTTTCGTTTCGTTTTCCTGTAATTATTTAACTTTATTTTCATTTCCTTCAGGTCCTAAAGGTGATAGGTCCGCTTTAATTGCATGCATACCTATCTTACTAACCTTCCTCTCTACCCATACATACTACAATAATGATGATACTTCAAGTTGATCAAACTAAAGTAGCAGTTTACTCCCTTTTATATCAGGGAATTCTAACTTTATTTACTCAGATTCAATAACTTGAAACGTATTTTTGGTAATCAATAGAACGCTTATAGTTACTTCTTTTACATTAAACACTTTGCTTTTATAAACATTGAGACTAGGTTGACTGCAGCTTCAGCGGTACGTTTGTACATTACTAAGTTAAGTCATGCTTCGGCTAAACACTGAACATTTACGTAGGAGGCGTTGGCTTTCCTCCAGTGGGCTCGACAAGAGATGCCCGAAGCGGAGAGTAGCGGCGCTGTAAGTGACGTCATTGAGAATGACACTAGTTAGCCCCACTTCACCAGCATCATCACCTCTGAGTCTGATATCATGAAAACTAACGCATTCTTTTATTTAACGCTGCTTCGGAACACTCCAGCCTGTGAGTATACTGTCATATCAGCTATATCCCTTCAAATATTCCTGATTACTACTACTTTTATGTAGCCTTAAACATGAAGAGCTGTATTTAGTTTTGTGATATTCTCACGTATTAACCAAACAGTTTGACTTTCTTTCGAAACTATATAATAATCAAGATATATATTTGTATGTAGGTAGTTTACTAATTTTATGTAAGTTTCAGTAAGTACAGACGCCAGCAGGTCAAGCTACCCGAAACTGTCAAATTTTCCCAATCAACCTTGTACCTTAATGCTTCAGCGATAAAGTTGATAATCTATTAAAGAAATTTGACAGATTGTAGTAGCTTGATGTGCTTTTTTTTTTTTTTGGGTGGGAAATCATCATATGACCCCTCCCGCTCTGGGCGGAGCGGAAGGGAGTGTCAGACTTTTACTGACTAAAACCCACCCGTGTTCCTTCAGTTGCCTGTGCCAAGGGCCACGGTACCTCTTTCGAATATCCCGCAGCCCTGGCTAGCTTGATGTGCTGGCGTCTGTACCTTGTTGTTTATTGGTAAAAATGAAACGTAGGCTGTAATTGTGACACGTATCTAGTAAAAGGCTTGTAGTTAAAATTAAATCATTAAAATTTTGTTTATCATTTTTCCATTCAATTTGAATTGATGTTGACCTTCCCAATGGTCAACCACTTCCGACATATAGTTTTTTTGTGCGTTGTTAAGAAATAATTCAACCGCAATGCGGGTTGATGAGACTCTACCCGTCGTGGTCAATTACGGGCCGCTCACAGGAAAAGGAGTCCCAGCAGTGGAATCATCATAGGCTGTCATATATGTTCTGCACGACTTTACCGAATAAGCCAGTTGTCTAATTTGATCAAGTAAAATAAAAGAAATCAACCAACTGGTGTTACAGGGAGACAAAAAGCGCGAGTCGACAGGCGGCGCCGACCTCGTGTCGTGCACCGCGTGCACTGGTCCGGGGGCCTGTACACACACCGCCAACAATGGCGGAGTCTCGGAGGTAACTGTCCCTCCATCAGACGCTAACATAAACTTACCAATATTTTGCGTATGACCCTACATTCCCATTTGTTTTAGTACAACTACTACATTACATATGAAAGCACTTATTCAGTAACGGCTTGCAAGTAATGATTGCAGCTTCAACGAAAATAGGGTTGAATACGCTAATACTTTTTATTTTCGTGCTGATGCGTAGATAGCTATACATCACAGCGAATGCAAGAAACCTTTAGTACTGAAACTTTCATCTGCTGTAGGGTTGGTGCGTAAATAACAGCAGTGACACAGATTCACAGTTCCATTATAGCCTGTTATACACAGTAGCGGCTTTCGGTATCATCATTCATGTTGCATAATAATTTCTTTCAGCCATGTTTCGTCCAGGTTCGCAAAAAAGAACCGCCGCACCCGATCCGCGTGGCGAAGACCATCGACGTGATCGCGCGGATCACGTTCCCCACTGCCTACGCCGTGTTTCTCATCTTCTTCTTCATTCACTACAAGGCCTTCTCTTAATGCTGCCTCCACTTACCGCTGTCGCTGGCCGCTTCGCGTGAACGGACATTTACTGTGTTTTTCTACTATTCTTTTACTGCGTCACAAATATGTATGAGATTAAGCTACTCACTCTATTTGATGATTGTCAACGGTCGAGAATTGTGATTATACCCGTTTATAGTGATCGTACTGTTAAGATAATTATAGTTTAAGAGACTTGAAGCAGAAAGCTAACGTCGCAGCTTTCCATAATTTAACGTCAATAAATTGAAAGATGTGTGCGATTTTTCTACAGGTTTTGAAATAGTTTTCTACAAGTTCATAGACGGACGTTTATAATGTATATCTACGCGTAAGATTTACTTTCTTGTGAATACACGAAAACTTATGATAGGATAAAGAGGGATCAACTTATGTAATTGTATGAAAATTCTTGTATCAACGTGATTACAACGGATTTTGTATGAATTTAGAGAGAGAGCGTCTACTCTGGATTATCGAACGGTGGAGTTTATAATGCGGAGAGCCTCCGATGCGCAGGAGAAAGAAATCTATTTCAAACCTAAAGGCAGAACTAGCGTTTTTATTGCTTTTAAGTTATTATTACTAGTAAGATAGCAAAAGACATGATTACTTTTTATATTTATTATTAGATAATAATCACCATAGTTATTAGTTTGTCCAAACCAACACTTACATAATACATATGTTGTGATAATTATAATGATACTTACTTGTTGCTTTGTAAGGGTGAGACGTAGGCAATGACCGCCGTATCATTTGAACTATGATTAAGTTTCGAAATAATATAATTCGGAGTAATGTAAAAAATAGCTGTAGATGCATAGATGAAGCTCAAGTCATTATTATCTTTAAATTCTAATATAAATTTATAATACCAATGAGTTCACGCTATTCCAGAGGTGTACAAGTGTGTATACCGGTTGTGTTGTTAATGTACCATGAACATGCCTTCTACATGTCAAAGAATTATTTTTGCCTGATATAATATTAGTGGTTAATACAGAAATTGATGAATATAATGCTGGCTGTAAATAATAATGAAATTAAATGACACCTATCAATACGTAAGGTATACTAACCTAATGAGATATTGTAACTAGATACTTGTTTAAGTATCGTGAATATTGTGCTGTGAGACCATACCGTCACCTTATTTGTTGCGTAAGTAGGTAACTCACCACGTTAAGGTATTTATAACATTATTATAATATTGTCCTCTATCATCACACCCTAGATATTACGTAGTGTCCACAAATGCTAGAAGCCGTTTGTATTTAGGAGTAATTATATTGAAAAACGAAATCTTTGTCCAAAACATGCAACGCGCTTTTGTTTCAGTATTTCTGTAGGATATACGATATCATTGATTACAATACCTACCTGTTCAGGGTGTTTGAAAGCGTTACAATACTTTGTAAACTGTTAATTATTTTCTTTTTCACAAATTCAGTAATATATCAGATTTAAAAAACTGAAGTTTAATTGAACACCATTGAAATTATGCCTTTTGCTTGTTAAAAAGTGGACCAACGAGTCAACTGTTTTGAAACATAGATTTTATATCAAAATTATTATAAAACAATAAATTATAGGAAAAAGCGTTTTGGCTGTGCTTTCGAAATCAAATTATATAATTGAAAAATGTAGGGTTGCCTGATTGAATTAATTAATTATAAAGTTTTTTTCTTTAAATTTTGTTTGAATCATTGTAACGGGTGGTCAAATGCTGAGTACCTGCGATTGAATAAAAAACAACGCTTTTGGCTGTGCGTAACAATATATGCATCGATCAATTTCTATTGGAAAACGTGAGGTGTCCATAAATTGTATATTAAATTAAAGCTTGGATGCCTTATATAAGTGAGTGTGATGTTGTTAGACACTTACAAGATTCATGACGTGTTAGGTAATACAGCCAACTTATGAATACACTCAACAAAAAGTATTATAAGTACAAATCTCAGCTGCAAACTCATTAATTTCAATGTCACGGCTAACAAAGAACATATATTTATTATATAATCTTTTGCTAATGATCTCTTTTTACCTGATATCTAATTATTACTGTTTTCCTATGTTAACAGTATTTTAAAGTTCAATAAAATGTTTAATACAAATGAGACCATTCCCCTAATGTTTGGATAGATACAAAGTGATACTATTTTAAATTCGCTACGTTTTTATAGGTACTATTTAAAATGTAAGATAAAAGTTACATATCATTCGCTTTATAAGATTCAACCTTGTACCTATAATATTGTGCTATCCTGTTAAAAAATATTATATATTCTATGCTGCCTTTACATATATATATACGTGTATAAGTTATACATTTTATATGGGTAGGTATTATTTATTTATATTGTAAAGCACTACTTCGTTTTTGTAAATTACACGTCGAAACAATGATATCATGCCAAACTTTTTAAATTGCTGATCGTGTATTTTGTATATTATTTAGTGCCAATTTTGCTAATGAAACTGAACGCGACCAACACATCTTAACTGCGTTCAAGAGCTGTCAGTGTCAAAATTCCACAATAATGATGACACTGAAAGCTCGTACATCGTTCTTTAGTTGTGCTGCGTTCAGTTTCATTAGTAAAATCCGCCCTTAAGAATATATCTGTAACACTTGGAACTGACTATTTACTGTTAATTTTAAGGCTCGCTTCCCTCCATTTATCTATGCTTATGGTCACGCCCCCACACCTGAAAAATGTACCCTTTATATTTCCTACTTCGGTGCTTATTTCTGAAATATCTTGTTAATTTATATCACTTATTATTTGGGCCTAGTCCAAAATATAAAATGTTGATTTTATATATTGAGTCTAAATTGTTCTACAATAAGCTGTTGACTTTGTTTTCCTGAAATATTTTAACAAAAACTCTTGTTCGAATGAGTTACTATTGTTATCGTAAAGAATTGTATAAAACATGTTTATATTTCGTTTTAAAGTACCTAAGTTTGTGTTTGGTACACACCTGTTTGGTAAGTGTTTTACGAAATAAGTTTCTACACCTCCTGTTTAAATTAATAAAATATGATAATAAATATCTATGAACGTTTATTTTTCTAACATATATGTTGGTCACATTTTCTAGTCATTTTTGTCAATGAATATACCTAACTGAACCTGCAGTGCAATTCTGTAACCATCTCACCGTGAAAACTTAGGTGAAGTGAGCGTGGAGTGACCTGTCATTCCAACTAATGCTAGGGATTGACACTATTGACAGCTCATTCTAAGCTTACTTCACCTAACTTTTCACGGTGAGATTTTTACAGAATCGATCGGCTGGTGAGGTTCTGGTGTAGAGCAAATAATAAATGCTTCGCTGGATATGAGAGATTAGGCTTAAGTATAAGCCGCTTAATGATAAGTATAAAATAAGCAACTTTAATTATTATATAGGAACTTGTATGTACCATATATGCTGTACCATAAAAACAATAATATGAGTAGATACTTCGTTAATACCTGAAATTGTCATCGCGGTCGTGTGTGTATTTTAGATTTAGATGCATAAAGCTCTACGCAAACTGAGGTGAATTTTGTGGAGGTTCTAACTTGAGATGACATTGACACTATAGTATCTAGACTAATATAAACAGAGTTCTAATTTCTACTAGTGTTTATCGAACCAATATTAGTGGTCCGATATTAGTGGTGGTATATATGTAGGTGCATAGGCACCTATGCACCTACATCATATATCTTTCATCGAGCATCCTAACGCATCTACCAAACCACCAACCAACAACCAACCATAACCAACCACCAAGATGAACACACACACACATACACAGAATTACCACACACCGCACAGAATCCCACACACAACAACCCCACACACCGAACACAGAACACAGAATTACCCACACAAACACACACAATTTACCTCGCACAGAATTTACCTCAGTTTGAATAGTACTTAATACACGAAAGTAGAACCAATAATAATTTCACTGTGCATCAGAAAATATTTGCCATTATTTTATAGTTCATCTTGAATCCTGAATAAAATTGTGTACGCGATTGCTACAGTAGAGTTTTATTTCGGTGTTTTTTCTTCAGCTGTTACATATTAAAGATAAATCGAAAAACACAATTTAAATAATAAATTATAATTAGGTAAATAACCTTCACATTCAAAACGTACAAATTGTTAAATTAAGAGATTTTGAAACCAATAGGTAATTAAACCTAAGACCCTTTTCTTGCAACTTATTTAATTAGAAAGTGTTCAAAATAATAATTTGCAAATTATACTTAGAGTAAGCAAACTTTATCGAAAAAAAAAAACCTTAGCACATTGCTGGTTTTTGCATCTTATAAATATATTATGTATAATATTATTGTAGATACATTGTATAGCCTATTTTTAATTACCTAGTATAGTGTTAAGAAATGATTGTCAACATTTTGAAGCATGAAAAGACATTAGTGAGATATCTAACAAATAACAATGAAACTCCTGTATTTAAAAGTGATAGTTCGTCATTGTTCTAATATCTAATAAATTTTTAACATAATTACTAATTTTGGGTCTCTATCATTTCACGTGATGTGACGCAACTTTTGGCAAAAGTGGCTTTTGAAAAAACGACTGACGAATAACTGTTGAATGTTGTTTTTTTTTTTATTGTATAATAGCATCCACGTGTTCATAGTAGGTAACTAATAGTCCAATGACTAAATGTTCGTCAAGTCCTACAATAAATTTAAAAAAATATATCTGGCCATTTCTAAAATTATTGTATATAATTAATTATGCACAATTGGTGCGCATTTTGGCTGTAGCGTGTTTATTTAAATGCCTTAGGTACCCTAACTACTAAACAGAGTGTTCTTTGTCCACCACAAATTCGAGTGAGTGCAGGAAAAATACGCGTTAGCAAAATGTATCAGGTGCTGGACAGACGTAGCCTTACCATTCTCAACGTAATTTTTCCATTTACCAACGTATTACTTCCATTTACCAAAGTTATTTTTAAAATGGATAGGCAAAGGTTTTTAATTTCCATATTACCTATGTATTCTGATTGCTTAAAATTACGCATGTAGACAAGTAGGTAGGTAAATGAAAATCTAAAGTTCATAACCGGACTATGGAGCCTTGGGTTATATTTATCCCAGAAAAAATAAACAAAGCTCGACACCGCCACTGCACTGCAACGTGCAAGCTTAGGTAGGTATTGTTGCACATAAACTGCGTAGATACACAGATAACAAGTAGGTATGTATGACGTAGGAACAATAACAAGTCCAGTTGAGGACTTTACGAAAGGCAATCGATTACTAAAAACTTTGGATATATTCTAGATAGATTTATTAATACAACCTATTTGTAAATACTGAAATTTCAGTCACCCAGATCTAAACTTTTCGGGAATACCTTCTAGACTAACCCACATATCCAACTGTTCTCTTATTTTGTTGGCTCTACGAACTTATATCAACTTTTAGCTAGGATCAAAATAATTTATATCCCGGGACCAACATAATTCCGATTTTGTTTTAAAACAGTTAAAAAAAAAAATACAAACATCCGAACCTCCTCCTCTTTTAGAAGTCGGTTAAAAAATAAGCAAGATAATCTGACTTTATACTAAGTACCTCTTGCTAAATCTTTCATAAACAACCTACGTAGGATAAAGATTGGAGACTCCATAAATTAACTCAAGTCCATATAACATCCATTTTGTCAATTTAGAAAAACGAAACTAACAGAACTCGTGAAAGAAAATTTTAACCCTCTTTCATAATAACGATGACAAACAAAGATACAGACCAAAATTTATTATTGTCTAAGATCAAAGCCCTGATGGAGTCGGTGGATAAACGGCATAGCAAATTCTATAACAATAACTTTCATAACGTTATTTTTTGCCACGAAAAGCTCAGCACTTTATTAATGCTAATCAAAGTTTACTTCCGTAGACCCATAAAGAACAAGAGAGATTAGCATGTATCAGTGTTCATAGGCTTAATAAAAACGTTCCAGTGTGAGATTGGTGAGAAAAGTCAATGCTAGTTTAAAACATGGATTTGAAACATTAAAATTCACAAGATTTTCCCAGAAATCACTAGTTGGTGTTTGCAGGCTTACTAGTCTGTTAACTCTAATTAAGTATATCCAATGATCCATCCAAATAGATATCTATTCAATAGATGAGACGTGCATTGTCACAAGCAATTATAAAGGCGGCGATACACAAGATAGATACCCTTTGCTTCGAATAGTTGGTATTTTGTATCAAGCAAATAATTAGATAATAAATTAGCTAAGTACCTATTCAATTAATATTTTCGTAATAAAATCCGTCATGATGCAGTTTTTACGCATAACAAAACAAGTCGTTTTTTTGAGACAATGAAGCATGATCAATAAATTACTATTTTGCTAAAGCATTAAGGTTCAAGGTTGATTGGGAAAATTTGACAGTTTTGGGTAGCTTGACCTGCTGGCGTCTGTACCTAAAAAATCTTACCCATCAAGTCTTTAGGTATTGAAATTATGCATTGTGTTTGTTTGCGAATTAAATTGTAATAAGGGAAGAAGCTAAATAATATTTTTAGATAGGTTTGTAGTTACGTTTAGAATAGATTTGTACCTGCCACATATGCCTCACTATTGTTTGTACCTACCTTTAGAAACTGACTTAGTGCTGTTTCGGTTAACTTTCATTAAAATAATTAAGTGTGACTTTCGCTATTGAAACTGAACGCGATCAGCAAGCTAATATAGTCTGTGCGATCAGCACATCTAACCGCATTCCAGAGCTGTCAGTGTCAATATTCCACAATGACACAGTGACACTGACAGCTCTTGAACGCGGTTTAGATCTGCGGTCACGTTTAGTTTCAATGGTGAAATTCGACCTAAGTCCTTAAATTACAAATGTCACTGTTTTGTTTCTAGATATAATTGCAGAGTCAATATAAACACCGTTTGCTTTTGTAAATAATAAGATGTCAGCGAGCTGACCGCCCGTTCGTGTTATATTATGGCATTGTAAATAATTTTAATGTAAAATTTATGAATTACAATTTTCATCAAATAAAAACGCAAATTCGATTTACAAGTTTTATTTATTTAGCTAAATATTACAGGAAACATGAGGCTAAGTTACTGAAGTAGTGGACCTAGTTAGTGCCTCATGCACCCGCACCCCTTGAGGCACTAGTGACGAAGCTTGCGCCTCAAAGGGTAGCTAAGGGTTATGTAGTAGGAAAGTACCCTGTGCCACTCAAATAAGTAGATAGGTACTTACATTAATTTTTATGAATGACATTACATTAATTCTTTCATTATTCAACCTAGAGGTACTGTACCCATGTTGGAAGAAAGTTAGGTGGCCAGAATAAAAGAACAAAATAGTGCCTACCCATATAATTTGTTCTACTTTCTGAAAACGACTGATGACCTCTGACGAACTACATTGGCTTCATCCAGATTCCACTTCCATTTGACCCACAGGTTACATCCTCCGATAATTTGTTTCAAGTTTTGTGTCTAGCAAGCCGGACATATCCGTTCCACTTCCGGTCTATGTATATTAAAGCTGGCAACTCCAAAACTAGCGATAGAAAGGTGTTTTACAAAGACCGCAAAAATAAAAATAAAATCGACTAAATGGATGTATTCCGTGCATGATGAAATCGATTAATAAGTTTGTCATATAATATAATAGTATGACAGTTTCAATGGTGGTATTATTAGATTGATTGTAAAAAGAGATTTATCTTTATATTAGAGTCGGTACTCGTGTTTTATAACCACTCTGACGTCCGTGGATAGTACGGTATCCAAGAAAAAAGTAGCGTCATACGCCCATGGATACTATAGTATCCAAAGCGACGAGTTGTGTTTAACGCCCTCTAGTTTAAAATACGGTCTTGCTTGGTGAGTTTTGACAGATTATCTATACAGTTGAATAAATAGTTCGACGAAAAAAATAGAGATGGCAGTGTAATAAGCTTTGACAAACAAAATATAATTTTTTAAGTTCAGTTGACTCGTTTGACGCGCGTGTTGTGAAGTGTTTTTGTGAGTGCCAACAATTATGTCGTAAGTACTACAGTTTTGTTTTATTTATCTTGCAAGTGTTATACATCAAAATAAACTAGAAGATTTGTGCTTTACGATGATGTATAAATATCACAGTTTTAGCTGATAAATCTAGTCTACTTTTAACTTCAAACGATTGTTGTTTCGAAAAAAATGGCCGGTCGTATGGTGTCGGCCACTTTTAGTTTTGTTTATACATATTTTACATACTTTGCATTACAATAGTATATAAAATATCGAAATACATTTCGTAATAAGCAAAATAATACATTTTTCAAAGAGAAATATACTAAATTCACTGAAGATTCCATAATAATGTCAATGTGTTCCTCAGGTTTTTTGATGTGGACTGTTTGGTATCCACGGACGTTACATGAAACGTGATAAATAAGGTTCGCTATACACGGCAAAATATGTTTGCATTATTTTTGTTTTGCTAGTGGTGGTATAATATTTTGCTTGAGATGATACTAATATTTAATATAAAATGCACTTTTGGGTTTTGTACTAATATTCATCATTTATTTTTCGCTTGGTTTCCGTTGGATATGTATAATGTTCTAATGGTTTTTTTTTGTTTTGAAACATTAATTACATGTTTGTTCGTGTTGATTAATTTCCGCTAAATGTAAAAAAATGCACTTGTGGATTTGACTACCTTTCTTTTTTACTGTTGCCCTTGCACGTGTTGCATGGTCGCATATATTTTAATGCTTCGCCAAATTTTATTTTATTCTTTTAACAATACTAATGTTTTAAATTATTCATGCAGATCACCAAATGAAAGCTTTTATGTTGAGGGAAATGGGGGAACTAGGGGACGTGGGGGAAACAGGGGACGTGGTGGAAACAGGGGACGTGGGGGTCATAAAATTATTTAAAATATTTTATTAAAATTACATCGTGTGTGGGAAACCTTAGACGGGCGGCCATATTGCTATTATTTCGCCTTCTCGGACGAGTCAAGGGCGCTCGGGACATCGCGGTAAAATTACGAGGAGTAGTGTTTTGTTTTGATTTAATTAAAATACTTAGAGTTAACCGAATGTAATCGTATATACATCAGAAGAAAGGGTAATAAGTCTAGTTTGTTGTAAAAATATTTTATTGATAAAATATGCAATAGTTGTGCCTTATATTCTAAAAAGGTAGAAATAATTGTGTATTTTTTTTCTGAATTACATGTTTAACCCGGTTTTTTGTATCAAAGATTATAACTTACGATTTAAAAAAATCGTTAAGATTGATCAGTATTCTTCAATCTTTTTTTTGGTATTTTTTTCTTTATTCTAGCCATTACGGTTCAGTAGCTATAATAGGTTTTTTGTTACGACGAACTTGCGAGTCGCGCGCGGTTCGGACGCCGCGCGCAGCTGGACGTTAGAGAGATAAACGGTCGCGCGGCCCGGACGTTAGAGTGGATAAACACTTTATTTAATTAATTATAGGCAAGTTATACTAACTTTAAAAAAAAAACTATAATGATTAGATACGATTTCGGATAAATTCAACTCTATTTCGTAAAAATCGATTGATCCAACCGTAAAGTCGACCTCTGACAGGAGGATTATTTCAAGAGCATCACTATTACGAAATATTTAAAAAAGTTGTGGTCATGACAACCGAGGTGAAACCGAAACGATCGAAAAAATATAATTAATTAGCAAATAAATGCAGCAGTGTCGTGTTAGTACAATTTTAAAGAAATGATAATGTTTAATCTTTGGTCAGTGCTTCAGTGGTATCTGCGACCCTTCATCAAATGGTTTCTCAGAAAAACCACGAAACTGTGTGAACTTCAAAGAATCTGTTACGGTGACAAAGCTGGGGCAGAAAGAACGTGTAATGTAGAGAAATCATTGATGCTCTCTCGTACACGAGATGTGAAAGAGGTCGTATCTTTTTTGGACAGCGTGGTTTACGAAAGGCGATTCGTACCTCGTAATTTTCGTGAGTATTTGGACCCATCGATTGGAATCATACTAAGGGTAAAGAAAATAAACCCCAAGCTACATGGATCCTTTGTAGGATCTTTTCGACGATGTTTAGAACAGATTTGGAGCTATAGATGTTTGATAGACCAAGTGGAACACCTGCGACAGACTCAGTTTGATAGCAATAGTAATGAACATGAGGATAAGTTACTGAAGTTGTGGTCCTTGTTGGTGCCTCATGCACCTCTTGAGGCGCGAGTCACGAAGCAATGGCAATATATAGGATTCCAGGTAAGCTTTGTCACAACATGGTAGTACTACTACCCAACACAAAACATAAAGGGTCCCCAAAACTATCAATCGCGATTAAACAATACAATACACAGAATAATTTCTATTGAAATTAATTGTAATGATTATATCCCTTCAATTGCATCAATGTCAATGAATCACCTAAAAATTTACAATTACAATTATTGTTTTTTTCGGGGCCATCATCGTTCTTAAAAGATTTATCTTGTTAGTAAAAATAACTGCTATCTACAACACCAGTTTTTACACCCACTTATATTTTACAAATAAACACTTTGACTTTGACTATAGTAATTACACAGAATAAAATTCAATCCATCAATTCAATCACTAATGAGGCACAATTAACTTTTTCTATTGTTACCAAGCTTTATAAAACTAATAAAGCTCGGTAACAATAGAAAAAGTTAATTGTGCATAACAGACGTGGGGATTATATAGCTTACATTATGACATGTAGTCCTAATACTTTGTTGGACTTTGTGAATAAAACCTCATTAGATGTTTATGGTGAAAATGTCAAGATGACTGTATCTCAACTGTTATGTGACTACCTACTACAAGAATGTGTCCGTACACTGAATTATATTCTTATTTGACTCTTATAAAGTTCCACTTCTAGTTCACACTGTGCCACTTCTTCTTCCCACCAATAGCACTTGGAAGTGGTGAAAAAATTACAAAAGACAGTGCCCCAAAAACGCCCGCCGTTTTTGGCGCAGTTTTTTGGAATTTTGACGTTCGAAAAGTTCTCTGCCTAATTTGAATAAATGACTTTTGATTTTGATTGATTTTTTATTGTTTCAGGGTGATGATCCAAAAACAGATTTTCGTGGAATGGGCCTCCTTGGATTAGAAAATCTGTTATATTTTGCTATGGAGTATCCTCAAGTTTCGAGCCATGTTTTAAGTCATTCGCTGCATCCTAAATATGGCTACACCTTCGCCATAGTAGGTATCAATATCACATCAATGGCATATTATTTACTGAAAGACGGATCTGCCAAAACTTACATGTTTAATTCAAAACAATATCTGCCGAATGTAAACCTATTTCATAAATTTTATTGCTATTTATATTACGAGTTTGATAAAATGTGGATAGAATCGAAACCAGCAAATATGATGGAATTTTCTGATATTTTTAAGAAATTTGAAAATGCGGTGCGTGTCGAACTGGCAGACCCTGCTTCAGTTTTTAGAATAAATGTTGAAGTCGACAATGTATAATGGTATAACCAATGCTAGTATAATTCACAATATTTAGTTAAAGATATTACACAAAAACATTAACATTTATTAAGCTCAGCACAAAAGACTGAGTGATAATAAAATGTGATACTTATTCGCCTTATGAATAATTTGCTTAAAGGTTTTTAAACAGGCTTACATAATATTATAATAGGAAAACTTATGGAATTATTGTTTTGCATTAGCAACTATTCCTGTAATGAGTAAGTAAGATGGATGCGTACCTACCTATTTATTATATACTTACCTATAACAATTTTTAACTTCTCAATGTTAACAATAATTATTTTTGTAAGAATGCTAGATATATTTTGTGGACCATTAATTAAGATTAACTTATATTATACTTTAATGATCTCTCTGTTAACTAATACACAGTGACAAATATTTAATAAATAGTGCAATATGTTGAAGGACTATGTTACTGTTTTTTGTAGTACATACATTAAGTATTGAGTACATAGTAATAGTTTATCAATGCAATTTTACAGTGACTTCATTATTTTGTGACTTCGATTTTTATAGGATGTGTATTGAAGCAATTGATCGTCTACTGTTTCATTTAGCTTTTACAAAAAATCTGACACCAATTGTATGCCATCTGCAACCGCTCTAAAGTTACAAATATTGGATATTATTAGATAATAGACAGCAACGTCCATGTCGAGTCATCTTTAGCCTTGAATTACCTATTAATTTTCTTTTAGTTGCATATTTTAATAAGCTTCGTGCACTGCTTATTTGCATAGGTAGTGGTACCTCTCGAATTTTTCTGGATTTAATCACATCTTTTATAATTATGTTCATAGGCTAGTTATTAGTTAAAAATAAAATCACCTATTTTCAATGTAGGTGTTTGACTTGTTCTTTGATTAGAAACTTTAAAAAAAATATCACAAAAATAATTAAGTAGAAGAATTGTTTTTGTTAGGATTGTAAATCAACAAATTGACTAGAATAGATAGTTTATTAGAAATCAAATGTTGCAATATGTAGTGTATGTCAGGTGGATTTTAACAAAATATGAATGCAATAATTAATTTATAATGTAACACGAGTGTTGTATGTGGCTTTTGCTATTTATTTATTATTAAGAAAAATGCACAGAAATAAACAAAGCATTTGACTCGAGAATGTTTTTTTTTTATTTTAATGACCTGCCATACAATAAGATAGCGCTATGAAATTAACTTTAAACAGTTAAGATTGGTTTCACTAATTGATTGAAGACCTTTATGTCAACATTAGTACGCAAATACGCGCTATGACGTGGAGTTGCGAACACCAGCCCGTATTGCCTATCAACACCAAATTACAGATAATGTTTATGTTTGTATCCAGACTCATTTCTTAGGTATAGTACCTACTTACATGAAAATTTAAAGAAAACTCTTGTAATCATGACCTTCACATATTTATTCATTCTTTTATTCTAATATACACATGGTAAATAAAATTATCTGCAACATTACTGATTTATAAATCTATAAACATATAGGTAAGTATAGCAAACAATTTTGCTCATGATTCAGAACTAATATCACCAAGTTTCTTATTCACAACACAAATTAAGTAAATGCAAAATTTTATTTAAAGTAAGTATAAAAATAAATAAAGAATAAATGCATAAAAAATATTTTTTCAATGACAAAACAGAAGTTTATTTACTCTTCTTATCTTTTTTGGGGTCTTTGGAAGGCCTTGATCTTCCTGCCTTGAGAAGAGCTATGATGGCAGTTATAGCCACTAAGCCAAATCCTGCAACTCCTATTTGCCAAATCCAAGGATGTTGTGCAAGAATTTCCAGTCCAAATGCAACACTGATTTTGATCATTTGGACACACCAGTCCACTAGATCATCGCTGTAACAAAATCATATATTTTATTATTCATGGAAACAAGGTTCATTTGGCGTCGTTGGTCTAGTGGTGGCAAGCACTAGTATTGAACATGAGGTCCTGGGTTCAATTCCCAGGTCAGGCAGTGTTATTGAGTTTTTCAACTAAGAATTTCGCAATAGCACCCCAGAGCATAATAAAAGCAAACAAGTAGGTCAACTCAAGCCCCGAGCGAGCGATAATAGCCTAAACTCGTAGGGCTGTCACTTATACTTTATTCAATCGTCAAAAATGCATAGTCAATCTCTATACAAAACAATGTTCCCCTGTAGGGTAAGCATCAGGGACCTTTAATACAAAGTTTTTTTTAATTATTTTTTCTACACACGGCTACACATCAAGCTATGCAAAACCAGTATTAGCTGACCGTTCATTGTGAGAAAATATCATACAAAGTGAGGCCAAGACAAACTGGTTTTATATAGCTTGACGTTTAGCCGTGTGTAAGTACATAGACCAGAAGCCGACTACATTTTTTTCATTGCCTACGTCATCTTATCTGTTTAGGTATTTGTAAAATTCGATCGAAATATGACTAATAAAAACGTGGTTTTACTGAATCATGTATTTATTCAAATAAAATGAAATGATTATGAAGTCTTTGTAGTTAAAGGAGGTAGGTAGGTACACGTACAAATTATTTATTACGAGCAGCAGGGCAGCGGCGAAGCGTGCGCGGGCGCGGGCGATATTACCGGCGTCACAGCCACGACTGGCGCACCTTTAGCAGCGATAAATTTTGTCAGTGTGTGCGTGCGACGACGCATACGTACGAGCGCGCTCACATACAAACCGCGCGCGGTGCGAATGTATGAAGATGTCGTACTTATTTGCTTTTACTATGCCCAGAGTCTGATTTGTGCCTGTTTGATGGCAACGGACTATGGACTATTTCTTTTTTTAGGGTCTTCAATGAGAACTGGGTGTACTGTAAGTCACCTCTGCCTAACCGTTCGGCGAGAACAGAAGGCCAATTACCGTAATTAAAAACGTTCAAAATCTAGTCGCAATCTCATCTCAGCGACAATCAATGTCAAAAATGTAGGGTAATTAAAGGCATTTTTGACAGACTGAGATTAGATCAGACTGAACATCCTTAAAATTACGAGCGCCCCTCTGAGGTGTGATGTTAAGTTAAAATAGAATTGGTTCATGGTTCAACTTACAATGGTGATGCCAGCAATGGCACAGGTTCTCCTTTAGAATTCTTATACCAGTCCTGAGCAAAAGTAACAAAAGATTTCACATCTTTCTTGGGTAAATCAAACCGGTACACCTTTCCGAGGCGGAACCTGAAAGAATTTTTTTAACATTACTATTTTATATACACTTAGGTACATTAATAAATAAATACACTTACCACATATCATTTCTATATATCGAATAATAAATAGTACATGTTTGTATAATTTAACACCTATTTAAATATTCAATACAATATGTGTGTTCGCTGTAGCGTAAATTGAATACTAACTATTCGCCTATTATCACACTGGACAAATATTCTTTGTTGCGTTACACTCACACAATCGTCCGAAAATGCATAACCTTGCAACTTTAGTGAAAAGCAATATAATTTTAACTATATTTATTAAGTGTTAATCAAGAGTAATGAAGTAAAACTTAATACTTACAAGAGGAAACTTGGCAGTTTGTTGACCTTGAATCTTTTGGCTGTGTTCAATCCTTGTTGGTTTGAGTCCATCCGCGCCACGTTGATACGGCCCTTCAATGTGGCGCCCACACTCTCCCACACTGCATGTAGCCTCTGACAATCCACACAGGAAGCTCCGTAGCTGGAAATTATACATTGTTTAAATTTAGAAAATGTACCATATTCTAGCTTCTGATTGGACCGGTTGGTTCTTCTGTAGATGACCCACTGACCGTTGCATTATTTAAGTAAATATACACACATACTTAAAACTTTTTTTTTTCTTACTTATTGTTTGATCCCAGAAAATTAAAGAACAATGTTCAAAATGTATGGACACCGTCCCCAACCTTGTAGCACTTTAAAACCTATGTTAATCGAAGGGCCATAGTCATCTTATCATTTTATTGTATGACAGCGAAACTGAAATGTGTATCCGAAAAAAGTTATATCGACATGAAGAAACCGGTATCAGTCAAAATAATAATTATGTTACAGATCACGATGCTTTTCTTTTTTTAATTATTACTGTGGGACGATTTCATTCGGAGCTTTCAAACAACAACAACAACAATGTATATTATAAGTAGTTTATCAGCCATCTTGTTACCATAACACAAGCATTAGGTTGCTTAGCTTGGGACTAGATGGCGCTGTGTGAAATGTCCAGGGATATTATATTACCTATATAATATAACTCTTTGGAATTGAATGGTGACTCCCGCACGGGAACAACTCACGGAGCAGACAAAAGTTCAATGAAGAATTCTGCTGAATATCATTTTTGTGAGTAACTATTGACGTATTTTTTAGGAGTTTTCAAATAAAAATAGGTACCATCTAATCTATTTTTTTTTTGTTTTATTCCAAAGAGTTGTTTGAAAACTCCGAATGAAATCGTCCCACAGTAATAATTAAAAACAGAAAAGCATCGTGATCTGTAACATAATTATTATTTTGACTGATACCGGTTTCTTCATGTCGATATAACTTTTTTCGGATACACATTTCAGTTTCGCCGTCATACAATAAAATGATAAGATGGCTATGGCCCTTCGATTAACGTAGGTTTTAAAGTGCTACAAGGGTGGGGACGTTTTGAACATTGTTCTTTATACTAATAAAGCTGAATAGTTCGTTTGAACGTGTTAATCTCTGGAACTACCAGTCAGATTTGTTTTTTTTTTGCATTTGATAGTTCAATTCTTGAGGAAGGCTAAAGGCTATTTAACATCGACGTTATGGAGCACCATCATGTTAGGAACTGAGCAAAAAAGGAAAGGAAAAAAGCCAGAAAGGTCTCTAAGCAAAAACAAAGTGACAGTGCGGGTAGGTGATGCAATGCATTGGGGTGGGTCAGAGAACAAGAAATTTTATTAAGTAATTTATAGATGCACAAATAATTTTTGCAACACATCTATAATGCATTATTGGGTAACAAAGTTTCTTATGCCAACTTTTAATGCATCTTTTAAACATTTTGGTGTTTTAATTCACTGTCATAAGATTTGACAATAAATATTTAATGGGCATGGTAAAACAATGATATGCATACTTACAACATAACAAACCAATCACCAGTGGTGGCTCCTGTGGCTGCCTGAGTGATATGTTCAAATATTTTATCTGTGAGCTCTTTGACCGCAGGAGCCTGGTTCTTCTCAAAGAACCCGTATATTTCATTCTCATCAGGTTCCCCTAAAAAACCATTAACAATTAATCTATGGTTACAAAACTGTGGGGTAATCGCATAACACACTATCAGTAGCAATGGCTTTCATTTTGACAGTTCAACAACATACATTGCGTTATTTATGTTGTTGAGCAGACTAATTTTTCGAACATATGAAGCAATAGGGTCAGCAATATCCTTCAAAATGATTCAGAATGAGATTCATGTGCTACGCAATTAGGGTGCAGGTCTGACTGAAGGATGACAATGTACAGCTTTAATGACTGAAGATACAGTCATGACAATAGGAATATTCCTAAGGAGATTCGGACTTTCATAGGTTTGTTTGTATGAGAAAATCAGAACCAGTTTTCAACAAAGTGTCTTGAATTAAGTGACTGCGGCAAGGAAGAGCAAGAATAGTATATGCAGTGGTTGTTTAAAATAACTATTATAGAGGTATGAGGAACACGGTGTATAAAGTTCACTCATCCTCCATAGAAAAGGGAGAATCCTCCGACAAGACGGGCGTTGTGTCGGCGGCACCTCTCAGTCTGTTGAAGACAAGCTAAATGGACTCAGCCCAGAATTCAGTTACATGCTTAGCGCCATCACTAGCATCCATCAGTTCCTGTAAAAATTCACTCAAGTGAGACCCAAAAACTTTAACATAAAAGTAGTCTCTTACCACTGAACAGTAAAGGGACACCATGTCTAAAGAACACCAGCGCAGGATCCTTGGCCGGGTTATACAGCCTGCTCATGTGGCTGTTCACTGTCTTCACACATACAGCACTCATATGCTTCTTAAAATCATCCTGTAGACTTTCTATGTGAGTTTCAAACTCATCACATTTATCACAGTTTGGTTTGCCTGGAAAATTAAATGAATTGAAATTGTGTGGGATCAATTTTGATTCACAGTTCTATCAATATACCTAGCCTTTTCCAGACTATGTTAGAGTTGGCTTCCAGTATAAACGGAATCAGCTGAATACCACAACCAAAAAGCTCTTTTCTAGGTTGCCTCTAAGAAATTGTCTACAGACTACAAATTATTGTTTCTTATAGCTCTCTATTCTGCTAATCTTCTGAAACCAATTTAAATTCTGTTTAATCAGGGCCGTTCAACAGTGTTCTGAGGGTCAATTCTCGTAATTTAAAGAACATTCACAGTCTAAGCTCAGACTCAATCTGTCAAAGATGTCTTTAATTTCCCTACATTTTTAACAAGTTTTTGACATTGATTGTCGCTGAGATGAGATTGCGACAAGATTTTGAATGTTATTAATTACAGGAATTGGCCTTCTCTTATATATGAGCCTGAGTAAATAAAATTTAAATCCGTAGTTTAGGTAGTTTTGCACTGAAACATCACTCTAGATACAGGGATTACTTAAAATTAATTTTGAACTTTGCCATTTTATTGGTTGACACTAGTTTTAAGAGATGCTTGAAACTTGAGTGAGGAACTACAGGCCTTATGGCCATCATGGTCATGTTTCTATAGATTCTATGATGTCACTCACTACAGGTTAGTATACTTAGTTATTAGGTAAGTAATGGCACCGACTTACAGAGTAAAGCTTAATAAAAATCTATTACATCATTACCTACAAAACAAGTCATAAAAATACCGGCTAGGAAATCTTTACAAAATTCGACCAAGATTTTAACTTCAACGAACAGTGGCCATTCCACTGCATAATCTGAATAAGTACTTACTAAATAAGACAATAAGCTTTTCTTTCTCTCTAATTAATTCAAGGAGATCATCATCGCTGACACTTTGCAAAGTTTCGCTGCTTGATTTTATCAATGAAAAAAGTAAAACTATGAAACACACTTTGAGCTGCATTTTGTTTATATTTAGTTCTTGTCTGGTGTAAATATCACTATTTGTTTATTCCACTTCTTAGAAATATGAATAAATCAAGTTATCCAGTAAATATAAGCATTGAATTCAGTCCATCACGCAAGTCCTTCACCTGTGAACTGCAGTGAACTAGAGAGAGTCGAGAGAGAGGTACCTTTGTGGTACCTGTCATGTCATATATGTCAAATCAAAAGTGAGTCAACCACAGTCCACAGACTTCAACGTGGCCAAGATAAACAAAGCAAAATTGACACATTGGGCATGTTACGTTGTGAATAATATCACGATACCGTGGTTAATATTGATCGTGTAATAAGCCGTATCGCGGTATCGTGATAATATCGCAGCAGATTATTGTTTAAAAAAAAAGTTTTGTATTTTTAAAGTTTTGATTTTTATGTATTGAATAAAGTGATTTGTATTTTTAAAATTTAGATTTTTATGTATTAGGCGTAAGTAGATTTTTCATTTTATTTAGTGTGTATTTGCAAACCACTATTGTATTGGGGTCATCCTGTAAAGATAGTGTAAGTAAGTTTAATAATAATAATAAACTTTTTGCCCCTAACAATTTGCAACTGATGGAGCTACTGAATATTACTGAAACTTTCAGTAGCGCCATCAGGATGGAATTTGGTGTGGACAAATGTGCGGTCATGCATGTAAAGCGAGGGGAGATTGTGGAATCCGTGGAAACCCAACTCTCGGATTCCACATACCTCAGAACCCTCTCCGCAGCCGAAACCTATAAGTATTTGGGTATGTCGGAAGCGTTGGGCATCAATGTTACTGACATGAAGCAATCGTTGAAGGAGCGCTTCTTTGGCCGCCTGAAAAAAGTATTTAATAGTCTTTTATCAGGCGGAAATAAGGTGCGCGCCTTCAACAGTTGGGTCATGCCGGTTTTGATGTACTCTTTCGGCATACTCAAATGGACTCAGACCGAACTTGACACCCTGGACAGGAGGGTCCGTACGCTGCTGACTGCAATGCATCACCCACGGTCATCGGTAATGAGGCTATATATCCCGCGAAAGTGTGGAGGTCGAGGCTTTTTATACGCTAAAAACCTCCACAATCGCGAGATATGCAGTCTCAGGGAATATTTTCTAGAAACCGACGCGACGTGGGGATGCATCGAGATGTAGTCGCGGTGGACAAAGGCCTCACCCCGCTTTCCTTGGGTAAAGAGAACTGGCGCAAACCAGTAGTGTTTGACACTAATGAACGCATGGAGGTATGGCAGAGTAAGGAGCTTCACGGACGCTTCTTCCGGGCCCTACATGGGCCTGATGTAGATCTACTAGCGTCCGTAGCCTGGCTGCGTTTCGGTGACCTCTTTGGAGAAACCGAAGGTTTTGTCTGTGCAATTATGGATGAAGTTATGATGACGAACAATTACCGGAGATTTATTGTGAAAGACGGCACGGTTGACATCTGTCGGGCATGCCACCGGCCGGGGGAATCAATCAGGCATATTATCTCCGGGTGTTCTCGTCTAGCTAACGGAGAGTACTTGCCTATACACAACCTTGTAGCTAGGATAATCCATCAGCAACTTGCTCTGAAATACAACCTTGTGGAACCTGAGGTGCCGTACTACAGGTATGTGCCCGACCCGGTTCTCGAAAATGGAAATATCACATTGTACTGGGATCGATCCATGATCACTGATATGACTATTGTTGCCAATAAGCCTGATATAGTGGTGATGGTCCCGCATGATGAGAACCTCGTGAAAGCCGAGAAAGATAAACCAATCAAGCACCTATCTTGACTTGGCTCGCGAGGTTGTCGATATGTGGGATGTGGACTCAGCGATCATTGTGCCGATAGTCGTGACAGCCAATGGCTTAATAGCCAAGAGCCTCGACCAATACCTGAGGAGGCTCTCGTTGGGCAGCTGGATCAAGGGCTTGATTCAGAAAGCGGTACTTCTGGACACGGCTCGCATTGTCAGGAGGTTCCTCTCTCTGGAGCCCTGACCACCGGTAGCTTGGACCCAGTTCCCGATACTGAGTGGGCTACTATTTTTTATATTTTTAAATGTTTTTTTATCTTTTTGTTTACAAAAATATTTAAAAATGTAATTTGTATGCATTTAAATGCAATAAAGGAGATAATAATCATCCCGCATGATGAGACACGGGTGGGTTTTAGTCAGTAAAAGTCTGACACTCCCTTCCGCTCCGCCCAGAGCGGGAGGGGTCATTTGATGATTTCCCACCAAAAAAAAAAAAAATGTTTTTGTATTCTGATATTTAAAAATATAATTGATATGTTTACTTTTAAATAAAGGATATAATAATAAATAAATAAATAATAATTATTCGGAAATCTTGAAATCCGCGATACTCAGGGGGCGTGGCTTCAATAATATTGAAGTGCAAGCGCATCGAGATAATAAGCGTCAGTATTCGCTATACTATGCGAATACTGACAGAAGAAATATCTCGAAGGCAGTTAAAGCAATAATACTTGCGATATTATTGCTCTAACTGCCTTTCTACTATTATCCATGATTTGTTTCGGATTTATTAAATTTTAATCTTGTACGAAACACTACTTTATTCTAGTATTTTTAACTGCGTACTGATGATGATATTATTGACTATCTAGTAGCCACTTTCAATGCGATATCGCGATATTAGGATCGTGATAATATTGACAAATGTAACATGCCCCATTGTGGTTGTCTATAGCTTGATTTGAATGGAAGTTATCTGACTTCCACTGTTTAAATTTAACTCCTCGATGGTGTTAAATTTTGGACGTAGCTACAGAGGATAGTAATAGACATGCTGTTAAAATAATAATAATTGCGAAAGTGAGACGACACTTATGTCAAAACGTGTATGTGTGAGCAGGACATAGCATGCATTTTCTATCTCTATTTGCGTATCGGTTTTTGTTGATTGGCATCGACGCCATTCGATGCCAAACAAATTGTGGTGCTAAAATATTTTCGTTGATATAAACTGTGAAACGCATACTTTGTGTAATTTCTGACTTTATTGATATTCCAAAAGGTAATATTTAGTGTGTAATGATGGTGAGTTGCTGTGTAATCGGCTGTAAAAGTCGTAGTGAACGAAATCAACCAAACATAACCTTTCATCGGTAAGTAGCATTTTTTACCTATTACATCAAGTAAATTAAAAAAATATTGGATTTAAGACTATTTTGTGTCAATAATAAGCAAAATATTGTGATAATTTCATCTAAAAAGACGATTAAAGCTGCAGTAATGTACTTATGTCGAACTATCGCTATCTCTTACTGCATACGCTGAGGACTGATCTCCCTACTATCCTCTGTCTACGATTTAGGATAATAAATTAAATGTCCACTATGCAAAACACTGCATAGTGGACTGCACAGAACACTAATACCGTGGACTGTTGTCAAACTTGGGTCTGTGGATAATTTAGTGTGGTGCACTCATCATAATCAACTAAGTAACTAACTTGCAACAAACAATTGTGTGGATTGCATTTCAGCAGCTTTCATGAGGGTCGATATCTTTTGTCCCACGAAGTAGCCAAGTTCATTGACCTATGAAAAATTGGTAAGGAAAAAAGGCAGTAGTTTTGGGAGGTGTCGTATGTATGTACAGACGCCAGCACATCAAGCTACTACAATCTGTCAGATTTCTTTAATGGATTTTCGACTTTATTGCTAAAGAGTTAGGTTCAAGGTTGATTGGGAAAATCTGACAGTTTCGGGTAGGTTGACCTGCTGGCGTCCGTACAGACGCCAGCAGGTCAAGCTACCCGAAACTGTCAAGTTTTCCCAATCAACCTGAACCTTAATGCTTTAGCGATAAAGTTGAAAATCTATTAAAGAAATTTGACAGATTGTAGTAGCTTGATGTGCTGGCGTCTGTACGTGGGCTAACTTGTTACACCTGGTTGGAGCGAAGTTCTTTTCGCTTTTAGACACTTGACGAATGAGAGCTAGACTGAAAAAAATTGTGCTTGCAGCACCGTTCACGTGATAGCAGTGAAACGTTATACGTGCAACACGGACATTGATAAAAACTTCTTTAAAAAAAAGAGAGATTTATAGTGAGAGACAGAGAGCGTTATATCTTTCTTCTCTCTGATTTATCGAAATGTACCTAAATATGACGCGTTCTTCAAATTTCGCTCTCAATACTTGTCCAACTATCGAATCTGTACTTAAAAAGTTTCACTTCAAAAGGTATAACATTTTGACCATCATGACAATTTTGTTTCGTAGCAAAAGTTAGTGTCGTTACGGTTGTATTAAAGTGGGCAGAGAGAGTGAACCGTGAGATAAGTGTGATTTCAAAATCTCTCGTCCATACATAGATTTTGACTCCAGTGGGGTAATTCTCGTAATTTTAAGATCGTTCACAGTCTGATCTCAATCTCAATCTGTCAAAAAAACGTCTAATTTCCCTACATTTTGACAAGTTTTTGACATTTGTTTGTCGCCGAGACATTGACATAGAAAAGTATGGACTGGAAATACCTACAAAAAAAGGGTGCATACCTACAACTCATATTGTCGCATAAAATGGCTGCCATTGCTAGGGTTGTGTCAATCAAGGAACAACTGTTATCTCGTTGTTACTATAACGAGTAACGATACTATATACGAGTTTTACTAGTTATCACGTTTGGATCACGATGGATTTTGGTGCTGTGAAGTGTGAACCACAGGCCGGACCTAGCTAGGTCACTCGGACCGAATAAGACGCAAGATTATTTATGTTAACATCGCAGAATATACTGATATCGTTTCAGCGGAGGAACTAGTTTCGGAAACTATTACGGTAAGTCGGCAACGGTACAACACTATTCCATTATGACATCTGTTTGTAAACAAACGAATGAATTAACAAATATAATAAAAAGGCCTGTTATATGGAAATTAACCCAAATATCAATACTTTAGCCATAAATTCATGATCGCGTTACAATTGTATCATCGATTGTGTATTATTGTATGTATTAATGCATGAAAACCGGCTACTAACCTGTGCAACTACAATTGAGGTTGATTTTCATTCTTTCTTGCACCACACTTCACAATACAACACACAGGCATGTTGAACTTCTGTTTTCCAACATTTACATGCAGTTTTAAAAGGTAAAATCCTCGTAATTTTCTCGCAAATCTCAATAATACAAAAAACAAACAGCCATTTGACAGCAAAACTACCACGAAACTCGTAACTCAAGATGGCTACTACGGCACTTACCTACAACTGTCACTACGTCAAGACAAAATGTTGCCATAATTAGCAACAACTTAAAATATAGTTGTCTCTTTTATCAAATGAGATTATCTCACTAGAAAGAATGAGACATAACGATATTTCAAATTCTGAATCATATTTCACTCATATTTGTATAAGCAAATGTATGTATAGAATAACGCGGCATCTCCATGTTATTTCCTATCTCAATGCGCCGAGATGACACTGCGACTAGATTTTGAACGTTTTAAATTACGGGAATACGGGCCCAGATTTGTCGCAAGCGATATCAAAATCTGTGTATAGAAGTAAGATTTTCACGCCAGTATGTCACTGGCATTATACTACCAAGCAGCTTAGGCGATTATTGACTGATTAAATCGTCCATGCAAGTGTCACTGTCAAAAATATTTCTAAGTTATCTGTGGTTGAGGTCTGGGATTTACGCGATTTGAACAAAAATATTATTGTGAGATTTATTGAGCTTGAATTTATTCTATACATGTTTGTTGAAAGATTTTGCTGTAATCAGTGGATATTTAGTTATTTAACTAGATATTTTTAAGTTAAGAAATTGAAAAAGAATATCAACAGGTGAACGTTTATTATAATTTCAATGTCACACTGCCTTTACTGACCCACCTCCTCTCTTGGTATCTAAACATGATTACCTTGTGAAAGTTCGATCTAACAAAGTAACAACGTATTAGAAATATCACGATTCTTTTCCAAGCTATGTTCGGTATCGAAAGGGAGTGTTTGGCATAAAATATTCTTAAAGAATAAGAAAGTCGTAAAAAGGGAGGAAAGAATGAGTCATAGTCCGTAATTTGGTAGTGCTGATCTAATCCTTAGCAGTGTTGTACGGTTGTTGCATTCATTTATTTTTTTTGTAGGAGGTTTTAAAAAAATGGCGGAAGTAGAGGAAAAAGTGGTGATGACACCAAAATGCAAGACTGCTAATTCAACAACCCTGGTCGTTGAGAGGAAAGCAGTGGAACCAGAGGCCAGTGATAAGATCCATGTTGCTGGTGGAGACCATACAGGGATTATAATCAATAAAGAAAAAAACTATGGTATGCTCTTAACTTTTTAAATCCTACATTTGCTTGCTTTGGACAATACTTTGGGACTGTCCTTAGATTGTTGTTCCATAAATCCTTCTCTCATCTTACATGCATGCCAGTATTTACATGTAGCTACTGCCTAACTGACAACCACAACCCAGTTACTGGGTAATCCAAGACCCCATGGTAAGACTGATTGTTAGACTTTCGGGCTTCTGACTACCTGTAACAACTGTCAAAAATACTACCACAGACGGACGGTTAGATTGGGAGCCAACCACAACATAGTTGGGAAATGGCTAAGCAGATGATGGATCTTACATGCATGTCAATAAAAAAATAATTGAAGGTCATGCCCAGCTGCTACAATAATCTGTTGAATCGCTATAATAATCAAACTTGACTAATTGGTGTTTGCAAGTATTATTGAAAGAAAGAAAGAAAGAAAGAAAAATGCATTTATTTGCGGCAAACATGACGCATAAAAAAAGGACATGAACACACAAAAAAAAAACAAGTTGGGGGTAAACATGCGTCACATTCACGCAAAACGGCCATCGCTCAGCATAATGCTAAGACCCTATACGAGACAGAGCCCCAGCGCTGGTTTTCAGCGGCAGCCGGCGCTGACGTGATGACGTTTACCAGTGCAGCATGCAATTACAACAATCAAAACAAGAAATGAATAAACCATTGCAACATAATATGATTCGACACAAAACAAAAAACAACAATCAAAACATGAAATAAAATAAAATATTGTATAGTTGTAGCATGGTCTGCAATCTACATTAGTTTTTTACAAACCATTCTGCTTTTAATCATTTGTAAAAACTTATTTTCTATTAATATTAATGCATGGTTTAGAGTTAGACAAATTATTTCAAGAGCAACTCCAATTGCAATGTAAAAAGAAGAAGAAAGAAAATATAAGAATACTAGGTGCGCCCTGCGGTTTCACCCGCATAAGTTTCGATCCCATGGGAATATCGGGATATAAAGTATCCTATGTGTTAATCCTGGTTATAAACTATCTGTGTGCCAAATTTCACCCAAATCCGTTCAGTAGTTTTGGCGTGAACAAGTAACAAACAAACATCCATCCATCCATTCATACAAACGTTCATGTTTATAATATTAGTAGGATGTATTTCAGAAAATTATTGTCTTTCAGTGTCGGGAGAAACATAAAACCTTTAGAAATTGGTTAGGATACTTTTTATCCCGGTAGTATGTTCCCAGGGTATAATTTGCGATACCTTTGTGGGTTAAACCGCAGGCAAAATCTGGTATCATTTTATTTTTATTACTTTTAATTTTTAAGAGGTATGGGGAATTTATTATCCCATTGGTCACATTAACAATACTTTGTTCCATTTTCGCAAAAAGCTGTACTATAAAAGGCATACATAACATTTAAATATTATCTCGCCAGCTTCCAGCATAAAAGGTTATCAACATGTTGACCTTGCTGTTTCCTGTAGGCTAGTCATACTAATAAAATCAAAATATAGGTATTTTATCCTTATACAGTAACCACAGTATTTTTGTATAAAACTATTTCTGGCTGGTTTTCCGCGTGTTATGTAAACTTTATTTTTCTGGGAACTTTTGAGTCAAAATCGCAGTATGTAGTTATTTTGTTTTTAATTTTATTTTTACGAATCTGGGTTATGCTTCTAAATGGTTACATCAATAACAATGCCTGCCAAAAGCAGAAATAAACACAAAGTAAGTTTTGTGTGAATGACCTAGCAAACTATAATTAACCTTACTGTAATTACATTAAGTTCATAATAGCCTGCACCATAACTTGACATAAATTGTAAGTCTATAAGTAATAGAATCAGAGAATGAAGCCTATTCCTCAACAGCAATTAAAAATTATCATTCATTAAACTTATCAACTCAACAAGTAAGACAATGGGCATTGTGCTTGTGCTTTATTGTAACAATGCTATGTTACTGGAAAATTAATGTTACTTGTTGATATGTTATGGTATGGTAATGACTCTTTAAATATTAGGTATGGTCCTATCAAGCAGTTGGGAAACATTTTGAGGAAACCGGCATGTCCTAGAACCAAAAATTCGAAGACATGTGACATCTACCAACCCCCACTGGGCCCGCGTGGTGGATTACGACCCACTCCCTCTCACCGAGAGGAGGCCTGTGTCCCAGCAGTGGGAACATATAGGCTGATTATGTTATGAAGCGGTTGGGGAGCCAGGGCCCGATTAACTATGTCGGGGCCCCTGCCAATGCAATTCTCGGGGCCCTTTACTTACACTTATCTAACTTCCTAAAATATTTTTTTTTCTACCACCGTATATTCGTTATTACGCTATTTTTTTACTACATTAATGCTTGCTTGTGTTTGCCGTATCGTCGTCTGATTAGTCTGCGTTAAAATCGCCGCGAAAACATCGAATATCATTCTATAATAATTTGAAATATGACAATTTATTATTTAAAAAACACAAGGCAATAATATTGTCGTTGAGGATACAAATCTTCAAATTAAATTATTTTCGCTCGATGAAACATTTTCCCAAACTGCAGTGAATCCCACGCGGAATGCGAGACGAAGTTCTCTCACGCCATGTTCGCCCGTTCTCTCATGTATCTAACTTGTACGGAGGACTTGAAACCAGCGGGAATAGTCGCGTGACTTCTTAATAATTTAAACAATTGTCGGGTTTCGTCTTAGCGTGGCTATAGAGCTTTCTAGGATCTCTTTTGAAGAGGCATATGGTGGAGCCGATGGAGGGTCAGCTATGGTATTGGGAGGTATTTGTACGTTACGGAACTCTGCGACATTTAGAATGGGTCAGTAACAGCGGCGCGATGTGTGATTTTGGAGGAAATTGTAGTACGATTTGCCCCTTTTATAGGCGGATATAGAAATGTTTTAATATATGACCACCTAACTGCCTGCGACTTCGTCCGCGTGAAATTTCAGCCTCCGACCCATCACGTCGCATCTTATCGCTCTCCTGTGGTACAACAGCGTCTTCGCTTAGCGTTCTTTCCATTTTTTTGTCCTTTTGCTCGGTTCCTTAGGGTCGAAGCATGATGTTAAATAGCCTATAAGTTTTCTCAAAAATTGGGCCTAACAACTGCAAAAAGAATTTTTCAAATCTGACAGGAAGGTCCGGAGAGGAGATTACCCCCTACATACAAACAAACAAATTTGATCTCTGTATAATATTAATAATAATCATTAATAATATAGATAATGAACGCCCCCATACTGCGAAGTTGTCGAATACCTTCGAGGCGTTGAAATCAATGCTATGGGGTGGCCAGCGCGCTCGCCCGATTTAATAAACTCCATAGAGCATGTATAGGATAAGCCTAAAAGACAAATTAAGAAAAATCCTGCCCGCTAACATCCCTTGTATTAGCGGGGGCAAGAAATTATCTAAATAATTTTAGAGAATAATAGTACAAAATATAACAATACAAATTGATGACAATCTGTATTTCTATGTGCACTTTTATTCTTCCTTACATCACTTTTTAGCCATTACCAATAATCATATCCCTGTTATTAACATATCCTTTATTTAGTCTATTGCCATATGAAATAACCATCCATACTAATATTATAATACGAAAGTCTGTCTGTTACCTTTTCAATGGTTTAACGGCTGAACGGATTCACGGACGGACACACGGACAAACCATGACCTAGGATACTTTTTATCCTTGTGGTTACATTCCCGTGGTTTCATTTCCGATCACCACGCGAGCGAAACCGCGGATAAAAGTTTTTTTTTTAAAGTACTAATAAGTTGTTTTTTTAGATATGATCTAATGATTACTCACTGACCTCATCATCATTGTAAGCTCTATTTAGTAATAATAAATTATGTATTCATGTTTCAGAGAATGGAGTGACGGAGCCTTGCCATGCTCAGTTAGAATTCTATGTATATTTGGTGTCTGGTGCGACGGGGACTCACACTAGGGAAGCGCGCGCGTTGCGGTTCTGGTTCAAACCCAACATGACTCCCAATGAAAGGCCGTATGAAGCACAGGCTTTCTTCCGGGAACTTGTCAGTCCACAAGATTTTCCTAAAGGTGAACAACTTTATGAATCAAGCGATTTTGTTGTTAGATACAATTCAATTTATGTTCAGGGGGGCAATTCTCGTAATTTTAAGAACGTTCACAGTCCGATCTCACTCTCAATCTGTCAAAAATGACTTCTAATTTCCCTACATTTTGACAAGTTTCTGACATTTGTTTGTCGCCGAGATGAGACTGCGACTAGATTTTGAACGTTTTAATGAAGAAAGTTGTTCAATTTGATGGTCTGTACCACACCCTTCAATTTAGTATGAGTATATAATTAAGTAGCCAACCCGCACTGGGCCCGCGTGGTGGATTCCTCATTACTGATTACTCACATTAAATGAAATGAAATGAAATATTTTTTTTGCTATGAATGTAGGTACAAAAGTATGGTGTTAAGTAAGAGAAGGATCCAATACATTCTATCGTGAGGCATGCAAACATCAATAATAAGTTAATAATTAGTCAATATTACAATGTCAATAATAAGTTAATAATTAGTCAATAATACAATGTCAATAATAAGTTAATAATTAGTCAATATTACAATGTCAATAATAAGTTAATAATTAGTCAATAATACAATGTCAATAATAATTAGTCAAAAATGCAATGAAATTTGAAAATTAAAATTGCAAAAAAAATCATTGTATATAAATAATTATATATTAAAGGCTGATTATGTGTATAAAAATTAAGGACTTACCACCAAGTTTTGTTAACGGGTAAAAAAGAATAAAGATAACTTAACGTTTTTTATGAAGTTATGCTGTATGCCGCGTATATTATGATAATAATGACCTGTCGCATATCCTAGGGACAGATCACGTAGTTCTTTCCCCGTCATGTAAAAACATTATAGGATTTATTCATAAACGATGATTAAAGTTAAGAGACGTTTAAAAGTCAAAAATGTATGCCTAAACAGTCGGTAATCATTGCTTAACTTTAAGCAATGTTTATAAATAAAGGGGTAAAGCATTAAACACAAAACCATTTTTTTAATTTCAGATTATGTGGGCTATATTAAAAAGATAATGAAACTAATGCAGCACAAGTACAATCAACTAAAACTACTAGAAGTAGAATTAAGACAAGAAGCAGCTGGACCTCCGTTACCTGGTAAGTACCTTTATAATATGGTAAAAATAAAATAATTGCACAAATATTGGGATGATTAACAGAAGTAGTATAAAAAAATGCATATTCTTTAATATGGGGTTGCTTACGTAAACTTGTATCGGGGTGCACCAAGTAAAGTTTGGATTATAAAGCTGGGTACAGACCAGACAATTGGCGAACAGTCGCCTTTCGCTCGAAAGTCAGTACAGACAGGAATAGCCATTAAAATCGATTGCTATAAATGGATACTGGTCCCGTCTGTACCTGTACCTAGCCCAAATGATCGCAATATATATTATTCTAAGGTTAATACAAATAATAATAAGTACTTATATGTTTTTAATTTTATGGTACAGAAGCAAATGGCGTTATTTCGAGTAAGAGCGTTATATACGACTTTTCTAATGGCTGTATGTATATTATTTTAGTATGTATTATTATTATGCATGTACGTACTGTATTCTATGACTATTTGAATTATGTATCAGTTCATCTATGATATCTTGCGTAGTACAGTTGACCAAATCACGCAAAAAAATGCATCAAAATTGTTAGAAGGGCAAAAAATTCTGATACAATGTATGCTTATAGAGGTATGAGGAACAGGGTGTAAAGTTCACTCATCCTCCATAGAAAAGGGAGGATCCTCCGACCAGACGGGTGTTGTGTCTGGCGGGCAACTGCCCGATGAATCATCACGGGCTGTTGTATATATGCTAATTGCGCGGTAAACCCTGGTTGCGCGATGCAGGATTTTGCGTGACGTCAGTATGACGCGTGGTTCGCATGTAGCGTTGTAGATACCGCTACATCCTGATCCATAGGTATCAGAATCGCGTAACATATACCGTTACTTAAGCAAGGCTTTACAATAAAATAAAATAAACATTTTAAAATGTGTTGTTTGTGAAGTAGAATTTTACCGTTTGGAATTTCGGTATTAGAGCCCTGGCAATAACAGTAATGAAAGAAGCACTGAATTAGCATCACCTTAGGTTATCATTAGACTTAGTAATTGGTCAATTGTATTTATTGAGTGGTCAAATTAACAGATGTGGTTTGATTGGAATAAAAACAAATGATTTGATTGGTATAAAAAAAAATACATAATTAAGTTCTTCCTGTATTTTTTTTTTCTTAAAGTTATAATATGTATTTTGTATTATAAATATTTATTTTTTGCTTTATCATAATACGTTATTATGTATGAGAATAGCTGCATTCATTAGTATCTTTGCGCCATTGATATGAATGTAGCCATAGTAACCATTGTAGGTCAATTAATTTTAGCGTACACATTTTCTTTTCGATGCAATCCACTAACGTACTGATTGCATGTATGAGTTTTGTATTGTTTGAATTTAAATTTAGATTAGACTAGTTTTAAGATGTGTCTTTAAGGCTCAAAATCGTGTAAAAGCCCACTTACTGTCTGTTTACTTAATGAATGGTTGTTATAATAGCGATGCCCGGATTGATATAGTGCTTTTATGTTACGAAGCGACGCGCGCTGACGAGACGCTGACGAGACGAGTAGCGTCAGCACATAACACGCACGCGCACATACTTCCGACTTCGCCATTGTCTCGGACGATACCGAGAGCTCCTGCGTTTACAACCATATTCACAGCGTGTTTGTACACTTGGTAACCGCAAGTAAAGCGCGCGTCGCTTCGTAAGATAAATTTAATATATTCGTGTGTCGATGGGAATGAATGTGTGGAAACATAAATTCAAATGACAAGAACAGTAGCGGAGTAGCTGTTACATCTACCAGTCCTGAACAAAATTATAACAAAGAGCTATTATCATAATGCTCAAATGCCAGAGTTTTCTGTCTCGGACGTACATAAAATGCTCAATAACGTAACAAAATGCCAACTGAGCACCTAAGGCTCAAAATCCTGATCAAAATTACCAATAACAAACAAATGACAATCGGACGAATAATTAATGACAGTGTTTAATAGAGTTTGATTTTATTTTAGCGTATATTGAAGACAGTATACTGAATCAAACACAAGATACTATAATCTCAGAACAGAGAGTGTTGGACATGATAGAAAATGCGTATCCTAATCCGTTGAGGGTGGACGATTTTGTCACGTAAGTATTACTAGTTTGCTTAGAGGCTTAACTTCCTTTTGTCTTTATAGTCATAATAGCTAAAGTCTATTCAAATCCTTGTTTCCAAATGACGTTTTTCGCGCTTAAAAAAATATCAACTTTATACAAATGTAATTTAAGTTGATTACAGAACTACTTGCAGTAGTGCTATTTAAAAATACTTTTTTTTTTGAAGTTGTGGCACTCTTTTATGTTTATGTGCAGATATCAAAGTTATTTTTCCAAATATATATTTGTTTACATGTTTGGGAACTAAATTGTGAACGCAGCGTAGGTTTTCAAGTCTTCTAAACATGTCTGCTATAGTGTATGACTGATATAAATAATTTCAATCTTATGAAAAAACTTTATGCTAAAAAGTCAAGTTAACCTCTTCAAAGCTCTCATGGCGGTGCGGTGTCCTTTCTGATGCCCTATTATGACGGTTTAATGCCATCATGATTCCAGTGTAAGAAAGTGACGGAGCTATACATGATCGATACCACCATCCCCTTTTCGTACTGGAATCATGATGGCATTAATTCTACGTAATTCGGCCCCTGTTGAGAATTTGAACTTCTGTTTGAATTTAATATTTTTATTGCAGTGCTGGAAAGTGGTCAAAAGCAGAAGTTAAGGATGCGTTAGAATCACTAGAAGAAAAAGGTCTGACCCGTGCTATGTCAGAAGGACTTTACGTCCGACAACATAGTGTAGACACACAGGTAATATTGATATAATATAAAATAATCAATTTCTAATATTCCACGACAGCATTAAAAAAAAATTAAAACTAATTCCCCTAATAATAATTTATTAAACTCATAGAACACTACTCACTACTTATTAGGTTGCTTAGCTTGGGACTAGATGGCGCTGTGTGAAATGTCCAGGGATATTATTATTATTATTATAGAAGTCAGAGGGGACAGAGAAATGGATAATCTATCCGAGATTACCCATTTCTCTGACCCCAAAAATATACACATGCTGAAGGAGCATTTAGTACATGCATCAAGCAACTCAAACTGCAATCTTCCTCCACGTCTCTCACCTCTTCAGGAGATGTTGACTCGTCGAATGCTAGAACGATACATGGAAAAGACGATAGGGGACACCTCTGCTTACCCTTCTTCTTATAAAGGCGTGATGTAATGTGATAGGTCCCAAAACAAACCATTCGCATAATTGAAACTATACCTATTTGATTTACCTCAAAGTCCATTTTCCCCTGTACTTACGTTTTATTCTCGCGCTGTCACTAGTACACAGTAAAAAACACAGATGGCGCTACTTGTTACGGTTTTAAAATAATTTGATTAAGTATGTTTTAAGTGAAATTATATGGATCTGACCAGATGGAAAGTGAATCCTGAATTATGTAGCTTTTGATACGTTCAGGTTTCAACATCAATTCAGAACTGAACTATAATTTTGGGCTAAAACGTATTTGAAGATGCAAGTGGCTGAACACTGAGTCTTCTAATCTACAAGATGCGCGTTCAACACCCGCTTATATCAAATATTTGTATGGAAGATGATATTTCGGCTTATGAACTAATAATGTTGTATGTTCCGAATTTGGGTATTTGTGCCTCATGTAGTGATTCTAATAGTAAGACGTTTGTCTTATTATGAGAATCACTACATTATCAGGTATAAGTATAGAAAAATATTGTCCTAACTAAGGGTCACGTCACAACCACACCACAAAGACAACACGTGGGCGACTAATTTATATGAAAATTATTTTTTTATTCACACTGACCACATTTGATCGTCAAAATCAACCTTGTGGGTGATACCGACCATATCAAGGCTACCACAACCCAACCATCGGAAACAACGATTTGTCTGTCTGCAAACACTAGCCATAACGTAACTAATAGCGACAACACAACCACAACGCAACTGCAAGAAGTTGCAGCGACACTAGTCACACTTAACCACTGCCTACCCACATTTAGTTGCTGCGATGTGGGGTGGTTATGGTATGTGTGAAAGGGCCCTTAGAACACGTAATATTTTAACAAAATTCTTCTTTGCCAGGTTGTGAAACAAATGCCACAGTTGTGTTCATCACGCCAGCCGAGCATAGCCGTGATAACGGCGCTGTACTGCGAGAAGCAAGCCGTCGACGCCATGATGGATAACCAGGAGACCTATGTACGATACACTACTGTCGGTAAGTCAAACATTATATTTAATACTAACTGACACGACAGATGTTGTTCTGTCCAAATTTCAATCCATTGACGCGTAAACTGTAACCATGAATTCAGCACATGATTAGCATTTTTTTTTTAATAACGGACGAAAATTTTCACCGCATAGGGTTCAGAATCATGTACTTACTGAATCCATGGTAACAGCCGGTCGATTCTGTAAAAATCTCACCGTGAAAACTCAAGTGAAGTGAGCTTGATATGAGTTGTCAGTAGTGTCAATCCCTAGCATTATTTGGAATGACAGCTCACTCCACGCTCACTTCACCTAAGTTTTCACGGTGAGATGGTTACAGAACCGCACTGCAGGTTATTCCTCTTCGATCAATAATAGTACTAGATTAAGGATCAGGAACAAAAATCAGTCGCTCAAGTGGCCACGTTGCAAACGTGGCCACTTGAGCGACGCGCACACGTAAACATCTACATTTCTTAAAAAGTTTAATAATATTAACAACTTCAGTTTATTACAAACCTTAATGTTTAAACATAAAGTTTAATTACCATTGCAAAATATATTTAAAATGTCGCTTGAAAATAAAATTATTCTATTTTTAAATTTTCAGTCATTTATTCTAAAATGAAACTTAAAGTCTAAGTGATAAGGTTAAAAACATACTAATTTGAAATAAGACCACAAAAGTATTTGTGGTCTTATTTTTTGGGGTCGTTTTTGAAGCGCTTATCGGGAATCTAGTACTATTATTGATCGAAGTTATTCCTCGATATTTCTGCCACCCTTCTTCTTTACGTGTCGATGATAATTTTCTTCGATATTTTATATTGTTTGAGCCCAGAACGTCGCCACGTTGATTCGGCATCAGTGGCATTCTTTAAGTAGTAATCCAAGGTGCAGGTGAACGGGCACTTATACTTACTTATGCCACCCTGTATACCGCTATATTAATTAACGCAGAGTAAAGTAATAATGGTTACTTTTATAATAGCCGTCGAGTATTTTGCCGGTTTTTTTCCATAGGAGACGAGAAATTGGAACCGTGCACCTCGCATCGCATTCGTGCACATGAAGGTTTATGTGAAATAAAATATTTTTAATTTGAAGTTTAATCAATATTTTTCGAGGCAATAACTTTATTCAGGATTTTATTTAAAGGGGTATTAATTGTAGTTTAAAGGTTTCTAGACACGAGTCAGCATTGGTAAACAGTGAATTTTTGAGATGTTTACTTATCTCCAACCATTCGTGGATAAAACAGAAGCTTGCGCCCAATCTCAAATACTTACTCTGTGTAACAAAATAGATAGGTACACAGTTGCGTACTAACTAACGGCATTATCTTCTATGTTTTTCACGTTTTTAAACACCAATAAGTGCTCAAACTCAAACTCTTTATTGCATTCATGTGTACATTTCGATGTTACAATATAAGTAAGTTCCAACATGAAACCCGTTTAGGTACGGTAACTGTCAATAAGGTGTTAATAGAGCGAAGTAAAAAGAAAGTGACTACGTCATAAAGGGTGATAAAAGGTGTCATCATAGTAAAATCATAAAACTGCACCGTTTTCCCAACTAACGTTCACGTTTTCTCAACTAACGCACGGATGGTTAAGTTTTAGTAAGGATCCCTAATCTTTTCTAGCAATAAATATAGCCTATGTCGCTCAGCCTCCGCTCAGGGTAAATGTAGCTTTCCAATAGTGAAAGAATTTTTGAAATCGGCACAGTAGTTTTTGAGTTTATTCATTACAAACATACACACAAAAATACAAATCTTTCCTCTTTATAATATTATAGGATAGATTAGTTTATCGGTAATCTTCCCGCTAGAGCACGTCACGCAAACTTATGGGGGAACTCGGAGAACTACGCAAGCAGAGCTACGATTGGAATATTTTGCTATGCGACACATTACGTAGGTTTTTATAAGTCTAGGTTACTGTAACCAGCTGTAACGTAATGGCTAGGTACACTTTTTTTTTATTAGCCATTAATGTCCCACTGCTGGGCAAAACCCTACTGTCTTTCCACCTCTCTCTGTCCAGAGCTGCCAAGAACCAATCTTTATGAAAGGAGTCCAGCACCCTAATTGCGTAACACACGATCAATCGTAATCTGAATCATTTTGAAGCAAATTGCTAATCCATTGCTTCATATGTTCGAAAAATTTGTCTGCTCGACACGTAAATAACGCTATGAATGTTGTTGAACTGTCAAAATGAAACCGATTCCGATTAATTGTGTGTTACGCAATTAGGGTGCAGCTCATCCCGCCATCTCCATCTGAGCCTGCCGCGATGTTGTTTGCTACTGAGCCGGACCCACTGGCTCGTATGTTTGGCCCATTGATCGTCTGACATGCGGCATACACATAAATACACTGCAATATAACTTCTTAAACCAAAAAAAAAAACAAATAAATCATACTAAAAGGATTACTAGATCAGTGGACAGTGGTGATCCAGTGGCATTACTGCTTCGATTTACGAGTTGTAGCTCGTAGGTAGGTTCGAACCCAGACAGGCGCTTTACTTTGTGTAAATTATTTCATCACCACTGCTCTCAAAACGATGAAGGAAAACATTGTGAAGAAACCGGCAAGTCCTAGAACCATAAATTCGAAGACATGTGACATATCTACCAGCCCGCATTGGGCCTACGTGGTGGATTACGGCCCACTCCCTCTCACCGAGACGAAGCCTGTGTTCCAGCAGTGAAAACATATAGGCTGATTATGTAATTGAATTGTAAGTTGAAATAGAGAAGAACATTATGGTAGAAACTTCAACCTAAAGTATATTCACGAGTGTCATCAGCCGGTCGATTCTGTAAAAATCTCACCGTGAAAACTCAAGTGAAGTGAGCTTGATGTGAGTTGTCAGTAGTGTCAATTCCTAGCATTATTTGGAATGACTGCTCACTCCACGCTCACTTCGCCTAAGTTTTCACGGTGAGATGGTTACAGAATCACACTGTAGTTCCAATTTTAGAGAATTGATATACTTCCCCAACTACCTATCTAACATTCTATATAATTAAAATCAACCGGTTCGAACCTACGACCTACAACTCGTAAGTCGCAGCCGTTCCCACTGCTCCAATACATTTGTATGTCAAAAACTCGCGAGTATAATAGGGTAGACTGGGTACGGTTGTAACGGGGTACGGTTGTAACAATTCAAATATTGGCAGAAATATTCACCGTGCGGGGAGGGGTACAAGGGGAAAGACACGCGGCTTACGTGTTCGGACATGATCACCAGTGTTGCGTCGCAGTCCGCGCGCTGTATACGTGTACAGAGTGGCCTATTGTGTTTTGTCAAGCAAAAGTAAGTATTTTTGATCGATTTCTTTCCTCAATTTTATTGTTATTATAGTGTTCTAAGTTTTGCTCGTTCTTATTTATGATTATTAGACTTTAGAGTTTCAAATACAGGATATTCTTTTTTTGTAGGTTAATTTGAATTGATACTGAGATCGTTTTATTGGCAAAAGGGAAGGGTGGGTACAATTGTAACACTTTTTGTGGGTACGGTTGTAACATTAATTATTTTTTTATTTTGCATTGCAGATGCCTAGAAAACGCGTAAGAAAGACTTCAAGAGGAGAAAGCGAGATATTCCGATATAGAGATGCTTACAATGATCTTAAAACTGGAGTTTCTTTGAGACAAGCGGCAGATAGTCATGGTATTAACTATGTCTCCCTGCTACGGTACAAACGAAAGAGAGATACAGCGAACGAAAGTAATGTGGAGTTGGAAAATGTAACAATGGGATTTAGAGCGCATAACAAAGTTTTTACAGAACGACAAGAACGACAGCTTGCCAAATACCTGACTCGTTCTGCAGATATATACTTCGGACTTTCTACAAAAGAGGTAAGAAAGTTGGCGTATGAACTTGCTATAAAATACAACTTGCAGATTCCTCCTACTTGGGTTGAAAACGAAAGGGCTGGGGAGGAGTGGTTTCGATCCTTCATGAAGAGGAACCCTGAGCTATCTGTGCGCGCAGCTCAAGCTACAAGCTTGTCCAGAGCGACCAGTTTCAACAGGACTAATGTTGATACCTTTTATAATAATCTACAAATTGTTATGGACCGTGATCATTTCGAACCTCAAGACATATATAATGTCGATGAAACCGGCGTGACCACCGTGCAAAAACCTGACAGGGTCGTGGCTAGACGTGGCACAAGGCAAGTAGGAGCCATTACCTCAGCTGAGCGAGGCACATTGGTCACATTGGCTTTTGCGGCAAACGCGTTGGGCAATGCTATTCCCCCCATGTTCGTATTCCCTCGCATACGATATCAAGAACATTTCATCAGGGATGGACCTGTGGGTTCCATTGGAACAGGCAATCCATCGGGCTGGATGCAAGATGACACGTTCTTAATTTTCTTAAAACATTTCAAAAAACATACAAATGCGTCTCCTTCACACAAAGTTTTGCTAGTTTTGGACAACCACTCATCCCTACACATAAATTCTCTAGATTTCTGTAAAGAAAATGGAATAGTTCTATTATCGTTTCCACCCCACTGCTCACACAAACTCCAGCCCCTGGATCGATCTGTGTACGGACCTTTGAAAAAAGCCTTCAATACAGCCTGTGACGCCTGGATGCGAAATCATCCAGGAAGAACTATGACCATTTACGACATACCCGGTATTACGACAACCGCAATGCCACTTGCTCTGACCCAATCAAATATTCAGGCTGGTTTTCGAAAGACAGGAATATACCCTTTCAACCGTGACATATTTCAAGATATTGACTTTTCGCCTTCATTTGTGACAGACAGGCCAAACCCAAACAATATAGAAGAAGTGATTATGGATCAGAACATTCCTGTATCGGCTCCTAACGATGAAACACCACCGCTATCACCTTCGTTGTTGAACGAGGCTTCAGCCAGCCTAGTAGCTTCAATACAAAACGCTGAAATTCATATTCCTGAAAACATTGACGGCCTAGCGACTACTACACCACCAAGACAAATACCTGATCAGCAACCATCGCCTAAGCCGTCTACGAGGCATCAAATACCTGATCAGCAACCATCGCCTAAGCCGTCTACGAGCCGTCAAACAATATTTTCACCAGAGGCAATACGGCCCTACCCAAAAGCTGCCCCTAGGAAAACTGCAAATAGGGGTCGAAAAACTAAAAAATCTGCAATTTATACAGACACCCCTGAAAAGGAAACTGTTAGAAAGGAGTATGAAGAGCGACAGAAAAGATTGAAAGATAAACAAGTGAAGAAAAAAGTATTAGAATCATCGACTGGTATGAAACACAAAGGTAAAGGAAAGGGAAAAGCAAGAAAGAAAGCTAACACACCACCTGCATCATCAGAAGAAGAAGAGTATTATTGCCTGGTTTGCCTAGAAGCCTTCTCAGATAGTAGATCAGGTGAAAAATGGGTACAATGCCAAGGGACCTGTCGTCTTTGGTCACACATTGATTGTACCGACGGTAATAGATATTACATCTGTCATAATTGCAGTGAATCTGATTAAATACTGTCATTATTATGTTTTGTTTAAAATATCATTTAATTAGTTTAATTAGAAGTTGTACTTGTTTAAAAATCAAAATGTCATAGACTGATTAAAAAGACTGATTACAAATTAATGTTCCTTAAATGGTGCCATATTAATCTTAAGTAATACGTAAGTACTTGATTGTCATTTATAAGCAATAAAAGTGATTGAAACGCATTCACTGTACTTTATTTGAGTGTGTTACAATTGACCCCCCTCACTGTTACAACCGCCCCTGGTATGGGGGTCAGTTGTAACAGTAGCCGACATTTCAGTTAATGGTAACTGTCTGGAAACTACTGACTTTAACTATCTAATTGTTATGTCTTTTTGAAGACAGATGTATACGGATTTATTTCAAACGTTTATTATGTTGTTAGTCCTATAAATGTCACTTGTACGAACGATTAACGCAAAAATGTTACAACCGTACCCAGTCTACCCTACCTATGTACTTTAAGTTGAAGTTTCCACAATAATCACCTATTTCAACTTGCAAGTCGATTAGATTATACCTATTTTAGAGAGATGAGCAAACAACATTCCAAATGTTTATTAATAATGTGTTACTTCACCATTTTGCTGTCTGACCATGTGCTTATCGAATGCAGTAGACAACTTAAACTGCATTAATCACCCATAATTTATCCGACTTAAATATTGTAGGTATTTAAATTAATGTGTTAGCCTTGAAATGTAAGTGTGTTACGTGTAAACTTGACACATATCTTTGCGTTATCCTGTTCGTGATTCATCAATTGAAAATCTTGTGTTATCGGATTTCCAACCACTTGCAGGTATTGGCGTTGATTCCCTTGTTCACATGCTAAACTAAATTTAAGTTCTATGCATCTTTTTCTTTCTATTTCATTAAGAAAAGGACAGAAGATAAAATTTTAGTTTAGTCCTGTCAAATTAAGATACTTCATAGACAGATTAGACATGATTAAAAACATGTCTACTAAAAATACGTCAATTTACGTCATGCGCTGACTAATTTGACGGGACTAAACTAATATTTATCTTCTGTCCTTTTCTAAATTAAATAGAAAGAAAAAGATGCATAGAACTTAAATTTAGTTTAGTTTGTGAACAAGGGAATCGGCGCCATTGTGTCACAGTGGAAATTTTACTATATGCGCTTTACTCGCAAATAGTACCTATTAAAATAGTTCCCTGAGTATTTTATATAAAAGCTAGCTTCTGCTCGCGACTTCGTCCGCGTGATATTTCTGGTTCCCCCGACCCACCGCGTCGCATCGCATCGCCTGCCTGCGGTTTTTACTTTGTTTTAGCTTAGCGTTCTTTATTATTTATTTATTCTTATTATTTTACCATTTATGTACACACATAATATAAACAGACATGCAAAACAGAACAGAAAAAATACGTACAGAGGTGATACTCTTATTTCTTTCTTTTTTCACACCCGAGACAGGACAATAGATACAGAGATGTAGACAGCGTGTGTGTCTTTCTGACTTTTTTTTCGGCACCTCAGGGCCCAAGCTTGATGTTAAGTTGCCTTTAGCCTTCCTCACGAACTGTACTAACAAAAGCAAAAAAAAAAAAAACAAATTGGATTGGTAGTTCCGGAGATTAGCGCGTTCAAACAAACTCTTCAGCTTTATTTTTCAACTCAGACTATAAGTAAGATCACGTAATTTGTTTGCAAGATTTAAATAATCTAGGATCACGTAATTTGTTTGCAAGATTTAAATAATCTAGCCGAAATTACCGCCGACGGTACTTAAAAATCACCACTCAGACTTAAAAAACGTGAGAAATGTTTTTACGTAAGCACACCTGCTACCCCAAAGTGCAACACTACTCTTTGTTACTTACTCAGAAAATAAGTAACGGCTCCTGGAGGCGGGCCCTGGGATCATACTCAACAACGCTCTTATATGCGAGCCGGGACACGTACCTTCTTATATTTAATTTAAAAATAGAACCGGCAGTCCCAAAAAAACCCATCTGGTTTTCATCGAGTAATGCCGTCTCGTCTCCAGGCAGTGACTATGGGGTCGTACCTGTATAAGGAATTTATATAATGATTCTTTCCTAAACAGAAATCTATTGACGCCAGTCAAATAAGTATTCAACCTCGGAATGCAAGTTAGACAGGTGCATGTTTGTAGAAAATTAAAATGTTTGTCTTGTAATTCTAAATCTGAGAGTTAGTTGGCTACACGTCAAGCTATACAAAACCAGTTTGTCTTGGCCTCACTTTGTATGATATTTTCTCACAATGAACGGTCAGCCAATACTGGTTTTGCATAGCTTGATGTGTAGCCGTGTGTACAAGACGGGAAATTGAATTCGAGAGTTAGACATGTAGGTACTGTGATCATAGAAGTCCGCTGTGAAATATCTTCTTGGTATTCTGATTTGCTGACCAAAACACAATGAACTATTATTAATCAAAATACAAGGTTCAAAAAGGGTTGTCATAATGTGAATTGGCGGCCACTTGGTTGGAAATGAAAAAAATTGGGCTCTGTTTTCACGGAAAGTTTATTTCAAGGCATTTATATGACATGGTTGATTTTTCCATCGCCAGATAACTTTTATTCGAGGAATAAAATTGACGTTTGACAGTTTTTGTATGAAGCAACTGTGAAAATATCAAAATTCCTCGAATAAAGTTAAAAATCTCTTTGATCTGCACCCTAACTGCGTAACACGATCAATCGTAATCGGTTTAATTTTGACAGTTCAACAACATTCATTGCGTTATTTACGTGTTGAGCAGACAAATTTTTCGAACTTATGAAGCAATGGATTAGCAATTTGCTTCAAAATGATTCTGATTCCGATTGATTGTGTGTTACGCAATTAGGGTGCTGATCTGAATCAGCCCTTAGTCGAAAAAAATATATCGATCAAACAATGAGTATTATAAGTTCATAAGCTAATATTGGCAACTGAATATACGGTATAGTTTTTAGAATCCAGGACAATAAGTATACATAATTGAATTCTACTTAAATGAATAGGTATCGTCTTCATGATCCCAGCATCATGTGACCTAAACGAAAACAGGTAAAATTTTTATCCCGTTACGAACTTTTGCATTTTCTACAAACATCCTTCTTACGCATGAACTACCTAAGCATCTATAACAAGTAAAACAATAGTTACCTACGTAATTAGGTACTTAGGTGCTAATTTTCTAACGCCTGCGTCAAGTAAAAAAGTCCAAGACAATGAGTCACAGGATAGCTATTTTACCTTAGTCATTTCATTACACCTCTATCAAGATAGTTTTATGAATACCTACTTGACGTCAATTTAATGTACAGTAATAATATTAACTTAACACTCAAGAAATCATATATAGATTGTAGACTGGAATCAGGGGGCCTAAAAAGGCCACTTTGGCAGAATCATAATAGGATAACAATATGAATCTTATTAAAAATCGTAAAATGGTCACAAACTGACAATTCATAATATGATCTGTGTTCATATTATCACAATGAAATAACATTTATACTGTAGAAATAAAAAATAAAAAACTCGAGAGGTGTCAAGGGACACCCGGATGGAACGAAGTTCAAAGAGAGAGAGAGAGACAGACAGAGAAACACGCGCACGCCGCACGGCTTACAACTATAGCAAAAAGTGTCGTTCCAACTTTTGGTCTTAATTTTTTCCGTCTAGCCCCCTTTCGCAACGCGCGATAAGGAACTTCGTTCCAAAAACCAATTTGATTAGTAAAAACTGTAATGAAAAATTTACCGATAAACTTACGGTTTTTATTTTTTTCATGCGGCAATGTTTACACCAAATATGAAATGAAATTTTACGAAAATTAGAGGAATTGCTAATGATCAGCTGGAAATTCAGGTAATGAATAGCTTTTAGAGGTATTGCTTAAAATGACCTTTTTAGGCCCCCGGGTATCTATTGACTTGAGTTGAATCATAGTAAGCTGAACATTTCTCTATAACTATAAATTGCACAGACCTGTAATGGCGGTCCTGTAATATAACTCTTACATAAACGAAATCCAAGCTAGGGTCAAAGGGATTATCGATATCGCCATCGTATCAATAACACATCGATAGTAAAGACAACTGTCAAATCCTGTTGTCATTCATTCTTAGTTCCCCATACTAATCGTATGTATGTCCGTAGGAGATACGGTGTAGGAAACGCTCGTAACTTCCTCCGATACTACGGCTACCGTTCTGAGGGAGTAAACCTCCAGATACAAACAGCACTCCGAATTCTCAGAATCTTTGTGTAACCTCTAGCGCGGTGCGAGCCCCTGTGGTTAGTTGTTTGTTGTCTCGGATATCTACGTACGTGTACTGTGAAGTTGAAAATAATTGTTTCATCATAGGGACAGAACTTCTTTAGCGACCTCAGTCAATAGCAGCACAAATCATTATGGGAAACGTACTGGGTTAGCTGGACGCTTAGGGGTTTAATTCTAAACGATGATAAAAGTTATGATGACGTTTAAACGCCTAAAATGTATGGTTAAACAGTCGCTAATCACTACTTAACTTTAAGCTTAAATGCAGCAATTGTGGCTTTTAAAACAGATTTCGCTGCACCTACGTATTTTTTTTAATGCGAATTGCCCAAGTACGTTCCACGATTACGACAGTGTTCTAAAAGGAAGGTAAATGATATGTGATTATTCTTGTAACTGTCGGGACACTTCTAAGTTAGAAATAGATACGTGAGTCTGTTTGCTTATTTATGTTATTATTCCTCTTAATCTCTGTTATTAATATCCCGAGTGCAGTTTATATTATGAATGAAATATTACAGGAAAACAAAACAAGCAAATATAGAAAACAGACGTTAACTTCCCATTCATGTAATTACATTTACGTCAATAACAAAGCAATACTAGATACGATACTCGTGGGCAAAATCCCACGGTAATACCTACATAATACTCAATGTTTACCTACAAATTTTAACAGACTGAAATAATTATGTTTCGAACTTTGCACCTACTTTTCGTATTCGTATTATCTTTATAGTATTTCGAGTCACTAGTCGGCCATGATCATGGCAGTAATCCATTTTTAAGTAGTATTGAAAGGCCCCAACTTAAATGGGACTGGGCAGGACATGTCTGCCGCATGCCGGACAAACTGTGGACTCATATAGCACAGAATTGGTGCTCTGAGACAGTGAGGTGGGGTCGCGGCAGACCACGTAGAAGACGGCGGGACGAGCTGGATAGGTTCCGACAAAACTGGAAGGAGGACGTGCGGGCTGGCGAAAGATGAAAGGAGTGGAGGGAGGCCTTTGCCCAGAAGTGGGACAGCACAGGCTAGAAAAAAAAAAGAATACTTACTAAATCCCTCCCCCTCCAGCTTAGTATGTTGAGCCTGCAGAAAAGCTCCCAACGGGCTTCCAACTACTATGACTTGGCCCACTTGGAAATCTTTTAACTACCTAACTAAGAGGCCATGTTGGTCGCTGCAGGTACAAGTAGGTAGTCAGGTGGGAGTACTCCGATGAGCCACATCATAAACGATGCCTCACCTCCTGTCGTGCGCTCTATGTAAAAACACCTGCACTATGGAATTACTTCGCGAGGCCAACGCTAACTCTGTCGAAGCGGTCGAATTCTGGTCGAAACTTATAAAAAAAATTAAAAGGGAATCATCGATATGACGAAAAAGAAGTCTAGTAACACTTTTTTTTAAGGATGTGAGCCAAGAACTTCTCATGTGAATTTAAGATTTACATTTATTTAGAATGTATAATTAATTGAGGTCATAACAGAAAACCACAAAATTAGAGATAGTGAAAAAATTTTATTTTCATATTAAAATAAATGTCACAATACATTATTATGTGCGTAAACAAATATTTCCACAAGACATGTACACACGGCTACACATCAAGCTTTGCAAAACCTATAAGTATATAAAACCTATGTATAGGCTGACCGTTCATTGTGTGAAAATATCATACAAAGTGAGGCCAAGACAAACTGGTTTTGTATAGCTTGACGTGTAGCCGTGTGTACAGAAGCCAGCACATCAAGTTACTACAATCTGTCAAATTTCTTTAATAGATTTTCAACTTTATCGCTAAAGCATTAAGGTTCAAGGTTGATTGGGAAAATTTGACAGTTTCGGGTAGCTTGACCTGCTGGCGTCTGTACTAAAAAAATATAGGTTCAAACCAAACCTACATAATAATAATTAATAACATTTAAATACACAAGTGACTTACATAGTGAAATGTCTATAAGTTAAATGGTGGGATCTTGACGACTAAAGATAAGACACGTAATTTTCATACATTTATGAAAATGTTGAATCATCAACATGACAGACAGTGATTCTTATTTTTTTATTTCATTTGTTTTATTTACGGGCAAGTCACGTCTCATTATTGAGCCTGAGGATGAGAAGATCGAATGAAAATGAACCATACAGAACTAGTTATAAGGTCGAAAGTCAAATAACATGATGTAATTAACTTTAACGCTCAGGGCTCATTCTATGTAGACAAGGTCTAGCCATCAAGGTGAGATTTGTATTTTTTTGACGACTATTATTATATCACGAATCATTGCGTAGGTATACGTAGCCGCCAATAAATCATTGGATAATATTTTATTTAAAAAAATTTATCAAAATGTCATTAAAAAATTATTTCGTTTAAATTTAAAAATATCATACAAAAATTACGCATCTCTACTAAAACAATTGATTCATTCTTACAAATCAGGTAATTACCAAATTTATTGTTATACAATTAAGTAAATGCTATTTGCTAATCCCTTCAATACATTTGCATTTAATGCAAAGTCGGTGAAGTAGAAGAATGATTAATAATGGAAAGATGTACTTGTATTGATTACCAACACAGGAAGGTCATTTAAACATATTTATATTATAATAGTATGCACATCAACTTACTAATTGTAACGTAAAATATTGAAATGCTTAAGTAGGATATAATTGTTCAAAGACAATTGTTGGCTTTATGATATCTTAATACCGTGCTTATAAATACTTCAACAGTTAGTATACTATACACTACTATAATTACTGACTAGCAGCCATAGTAATTTACTTAATAATACAGCTGCAATAAAATCAACGAAATATAAAATTATGGACAGATTCATAATACATTTTTGTGATGTCAAACAGCCTAAATACCATAGGTTTTACAAAACTTTTAAATAATAATAATATTGGTAAAACAAAAACTTGGTCCGCTTCTAGAAAATTTTGGTCTATGCTTGAATATTGATATACTGAAATTTGACAGATGTCATAATTATCTGTCAGATTTCAGAGAGAATGTAATGAAAAAGTTGAATTATCAATGTTGTTCTAGACCTAGAATAAGGACCTTAGACATTATTTTTATCCAAATTGAAAATCAAGTCCTAATACTTTATTAACATCACCATTGACAGTTAAAAATCTTATATTGTGTATATCATGCCGTAGCTCCAGTGTGGTTAAATGGGAGTCTCCTATACGTATGTCCATCCATCCATTGTCCCTCATTCTAAATGTCATACTGAAATTGGTTCCTGAAAAATAAATTTAGAAAAAGTGTTTTCCACTATATTGTTGATGATATAAGTAACAGAAATATTAAATCACTAGCTTCTGCTCGCGACTTAGCCCGCGTAAAATTTAGTGGGGAACACTAAATTTTACGCGGGCTAAGTCACAATGATCTGATCCACTCCATCGCAATGCATCACCTGCCCACGCCATTACTTTGTTTTGGCTTAGCATTCTTTCCTGTTTTTTTTTTTTTCATTTTGCTCGGCTCCTAAGGGTGCAAGCGCGATATTAATTCGCGTAAAGGCATCCTCAAGAATTGAGCTATCAATTGCAGAAAGATTTTTTTAAATCAGACTGGTAGTTCCAGAGATTAGCGTGTTCAAACAAACAATCAAACTCTTCAGATTTATTATTAGTATAGAATATATACTAACAATAAATCTATTATTATACTATGGATGTTACAGAAATTATGATGCAATAAGAGCATTTCAGACATACAAAATAAATTTCCCTTATTTTCAGACTCGACTAGTTTAACACCAAATCAAGAACGATTATTGTGTGAAAAGAATGCAAGTGCTAAGAAATAAAAATGTTTAAGTAGTAAATATTTTAAAAGAACAGTTGTAATTAACTGACACCATTATGTGACCATTGACATGGAATTTTAGAAAGACTCCCAACATTTGTGGCAAAGACTGCTCTACAAAACCAAACTTTTTCCAAAATCCCTGTGCTGCTTTATGAACAACTGGGTACTGTTAATGTTTAGATAATAGTTGATGCAGTGGAAAGCATAAAACGCCAGTAAACAGTCCCATAATCAGTTACTCTAAAAGGTTATAAAAACTAAAAAAAATGATGTTGTTAGATACTGTTAATGGTGGACTTAAAATAAAGTTCCATTTTGTTTGTACCAAAGACAAAATGGAATTCACAAACCTGTTAAAAATGCCTAAGAAGTTAACCAAAAGGTCCAGTGCCAGAAATCAGCATGCACTTTTTCTAAAAAATAATATAATACATACTTTTACCTTCGTAGTAATTTGCAGCAGAATCTTCTTCATAAACAAGTGTAGGTTCCCCATTTTGTACTGTGGTAATTACCAACTTGTCGGAATATTGAGGTGGGAAATACATCTCTAATTGACAGGCAAGGTTACTATAATCAGGTGTAATAGATCCTGTTACTAATCCAAATCTCAATCTGTAATTAACATAAAGTTATCACATTCCATGTGGTATAGCAAGTTTATTAACAAACATTAGTTAATCATCCTTGAATAGTCTGTTTTGATGAAAGGTATAGCTGAACTATCTATTATACTCAAGATGAAAGACACATTACAATAACAAGAGATTTAAGTAGTCAATGTTACATACATGCCCGGGTTATTCATTGTCTCGCAGTTGACAGTGATTCTGTCTCGTGATTCCAATTGTTTTGGTAAAAGAAACATTTTTTCGTTCTTCAACTGTGGCGTTGGCCACGGCGGAGCTTTACTAACGTTCCCGACGTTCCTCCCGTTTAACTGAACACTATACGGCTCTTCAGCACGCGCCCCGTCTCTAATATGATAAACAAACATGTTACTACAAACAGTACTACGTCTTATCTGTCTAAACTACAGGTATAACATTTCAGTACGATATAATAATGGATGATATGATGAGATCTGGCAATGTTTACATCATATATTTTGCAATTACACTGATCATAACCTATATAAACTCGTAACAATGCATCAAAACTTCATGACGCGATGTTGATTCAGGTGGCATTTCGCTCCAAGTGATAGGAACGGTGATTAACGTTCAATTCACGTGTAATTTTATTCACTTTTATATTAATAATTCGCATAGAATTTGGGATCAATTTTCGTGTTATTTTTTGTTTGACGTTTCGTCATAAACTGACATTAGATTAGACAAATAGATGACATTGACAAATAAAAAGCTGCGTCCGGGATTGTTCCTGATACTATTTCGACACGTTCATTATTCAATTTATTCATGACACTTTTCCATATTCAAATGTATCATGTTTTTCACAGGTCATCTTATACAACGATTTAATACTAAGATACCATTAAGTCATACCCGGCTAGGCAATCCCAACACGTTTTCAACATCTTCGATTATTTTGGTACACAAGATTTTTCTTACACGTTAGACGTTTACAAGCGTCAGTGTTTCATCGTGACTACTGACTTCTAAGATGAATCTGAGATTCAAGTTGTTTAACGGTGACGTAATGATGAAAACAAACACACAGGCACTGATTCCACCGACCTCGAAATCGTCTCGTAGATCGTACTACGTCATTTCACGACACGTAGGTTCGCTTCGACATTTCACTTGATACTGCTGCTTGTTTTCTGTTAAAATACATTCACTCGCTACGTAGGTACATTAGTAGTATAGGAACATGTAACACTTGAAACAGATGCTGCGAGAAAACTGGTTAGAGAATTCACCGCTTAGATTTTATATTAGCACCGTGCCAGCACGTGAATATATTTACATAGGTATTGTATTTATAGCTTGAGAGTTGATAAATTTGATAAATAATAACGGCGGCTATTGTAAACTTACTTAATTGTAGAGTTTGTAATTATTGCTGATTAGGTAGGTACCGTACCTAAAGTTGTTTCTATACCTAATAAAATATAAATGATCATCTGAAAAATTCTTAACACACTAACAATTATTTCTAGCTTAGATTAAAAATCTTAATACCAAATATATTTTTTTAATGATAATGAAAGCTGAGAGTATAACGCATTTTTAAGGCTTATTTAGGAACCATTATGTCACCTATTTAGATTTTTAATTTACAGTTGAAAATTGAAGTCATAATTCACCGAACCCAATTTTTTTTACTTTAGATTAGACCAACATTTTCATAACTTTCATCACAGTCATGAAAGGTCATGTCATTATTTTATGCATAAAAGTACGACTCATGAAGATTCAGTTCCAAAAAAAAATCGCGGGTCTTTTTCTTTTTTTTAAAGATTTTTTTAAGTTGGTCAGGTCGAGAAATCTCAAAAATTCAGAAAAAAAAGTCAACTCGAAAACTATGAAAAATCGCGGAACATACGATACATGGGGGTGATTCGGATAGTCCACGATACGAGGAACCCATATTTTTTATTTGGACGTCAATCTTCCGGCCAGTCTGTATATTTTACCTGCAATGGGTACGCGCGACATCGAACAACTAAAACCGATACAACAACAAAAACACCCAATTTCATTGTTTCTTCCGTATCGCCGTAGATAGCGGCCCATGGCTTTTCTTCTTCACTATAAAAAATACGATAAAAACAAACTTACTTGACTTTATTTTGCTGTTTCTTTACAATTGTTTTCTCTGCGTTACGAGTATGTTTCCCTGTTGTACGTTTCATGGTGTCTACTTCGAACACGACCCAAACATTGAATAAGTATTGGCCTCCCAATACATATTGGTAATAATAAGATTTCCTTAAACTGAATGAATGTGTCATAACTTTATCAGCAACATCAGATAAAGTATCTTTTTATGGTTTACGAAGTTCGTTATGTTTGTAAATAATAAAATACAACAACGCATTGTGTGATTTAACAACAAATGGGTGTGAAGGTTAAGATTGGTAATTTTAGTTAGAGCCTATGAGTAGGGTCGTTTGAATTTGTCTCCAATAGCCGTATCGGTGCCAAATACTAGTTCATGTGTAGGTGGACGTACCTGTCTCGGATAATAAGAAGAAATATTACATGGCATGAAGGATGATGAAAAGTGGTTTCAATGACGATTACTAAAAAACTCATCAGAAAGTCGTGCTGTTTTAATAACATTGAATACTTTCTAAGTTTTGAGTATGAATGTCGATGGCTATAAGAATAGGGGAAGACCAAAGAAACGATGGATGGAATGTGTGAATGATGATATGGTTAGAAAGGGGTTGACTACCGAGATGACGACTAATAGAGAAGTATGGAAGAAAAAAACATGTTGCGCCGACCCCAAATAAATTGGGATAAGGGCAGGAGAATGATGACTTTCTAAAGTAGGAACTCTTACTTATGTGTTAGAATCAGCAGAACCACATGGCTACAGGCTTACAGAAAAATAAAAAGTTTCCGTAAACATCGATTGTAAATGACCATTTTCGTATGGGCTTCATAATCGTACGATTTAGAGGCATACCTACACTTTGCGTGGCGTTAGTCTGACGGCTTTACGCTTATTATGTTTATTGGTTATTATCCGCCGGCGCCGTAGGATGCTACGAGACAACAGAACCCATTCAACAAGTATGACGGCATTGAGCAAGCTCTACAAATGTAATTGTGTCGAAGGCGCGGCGTGACTGCGTTAGGTTTCGCAGAACACCCTGCTAGATGAACTAAATTTTACCTAGGTATCTTATCTTTCCAAAAAAGCTTTGTAAAAGACAGGTTCCTAAATATTAAAAGATATTTTAAGTTATAACAACTAGACTTAGAGTTAGACTGGATGCCGAAGGCGGACAGGGTGTTGTGCCGCAGTCTGGGAGAGGCCTATGTCCAGGAGTGCATTGCGATAGGCTGAGTTGATTCCATTTATAAAAAATCAAAATTCAAAACCGGCCAATTGTGTGGCGGGCCTCGCACAGTGAAGCGTTCCGCAGTTGGACTGTAATTTACGCATGCACAATTGCGAAATAAATTCGATAAAAAATACCTAAGTACATTGATTTTTATCGAATTTATTTCGTAATGAAAAAATCAAAAAAAAAAGAAAAAAAAAAACGTAAATGTATACACGTATTTGGTTCAAAATAAATAATAATAATTATTATTTATTATTTCACTACACCATTGTTTAGCGGTGCACAGAATACACCTTCTTTCAAATTTTCATTGATAGATAAAATGAAAATAGTCTGAGTAAAATGACACAGCATTTTAAACACCCGCACAGACAGCACAGACTGACAGACGGACATGACGAAAAATAAGGGTTCCCCTTTGCCATTTGGCTACGGAACTCTAAAAAGGAATATTTACAATTTCCGATCGATTAGAAATACAAGAAGTGGGAGTGCCCGAAATACCGAATGCTGACCATGAACAAGAAAACAGTCTTGACTCATACATCTCCTTGATAGATTAATGTTGGTGTTGATGGATGTATGCTAGTTTAATTATTGTATATTGATGGCCGATGGGGCCGAAAGGTTCTGGAGTGGCGACCGCGTACCGGAAGACGTAGCGTTGGAAGGCCTCCAACTAGTTGGACCGATGACCTTGTGAAGGCAGCAGGAATCCGCTGGATGCAGGAAGCACAGAACCGGTGGAAGTGGAGGTATTTGGGGGAGGCCTATGTCCAGCTGTGGACGTCTTTCGGCTAAAATGATGATGATGAACCTTTCTCTTTAGCTCAATTACTTTAAGAGTTGGTATTTTAATCACTTCCATGGTACTGAATGCCCTTGAAAAATGCTTAGTTACAAAATCAAATCTGTCGATGAATCGCAGATGTAGGAACGCGAACTGAGTTCCAATAATAAAAACAGACGGTGCAGTCTCTGCATTTGTAAGAAATTAAATTGAGACATTTACTAACCATTATAATATTGTAACTAAGTACCTACTATAAATTAGAAGGTGATTCAGTACAGCAACCATACTTGTTGGAACGGGGCCAGTATCAATTGTTTTATTATTTATGTATTATCATTCGGAACATTTTAGCCAGATTCCGAATTATAAATGCAGAAGTGCAGTGAATTTAGTTACTTTAAAACAAAGCTGCGTCTCTCTACATCGCCACATGCGAACAGCAAGCACAGTTTACCGCGCAACTAGCATTTATATACAATCGTCGGGCAGTAGGCAGGACCCCACCAGACACAACACCTGTCTGGTAGGAGGATCCTATCGTTTCTATGGAGGATGAGTGAACATTACACCCTGTTCCTTATACCTCTACTACTAGCTTCTGCCCGCGGCTTCGCCCGCGTGGATGTCGGAAATTATCCCACGGGAACATGCTACCAGGATAAAAAGTATGTCCTTCCCCAGGATGCCATCTATCTCTTTGCCAAATCAGAAGTTCAGTGGTTTAGGTGTGAAAATGTAACATAAAGTTTCAAGTTGAAATCCTCCCCTTAAAAATCGAATTACCCCTTTTTTCCCCGTCAGGGGTTAATTTTTGACAACTTTACATACTTACTATTAATAATTTTCTGTCAAAAGTATTAACACTGAGTTTCGAGTTAATCGGACCGCGCATTCAAATTCTTCCACACAAACTTCAACACCCCTATATCCCCCTTTGAGGGGTAGTTTTGAAAAACTTATAATGATAAACTTTATTACTTACTTAGGCGAGTATTCTTGAAAAGTTTCAAGTTTATTAACCTAATGAAGAAGATTTTTCATATAAACTGTATCCCCGCTTCTAACCCCCACAGGGTGGAAATTAAAAAATCGTTTGGGATGTACTTATTAATAACTTGACTCAAAGATTATTTATACTAATTTTCGAGTTAATCAAGCCATGCAGTAACATCCTCCCCTGTAAAATTGACTACCCCTTTTCAGCCCGTCAGGGGTAATTTTCAAAAACCCTGATACACATTATTCTTTACTTTCGATCGTAGGTATAAATAGTGAGTTTCGAGATAATCGGACCGCGCGCTAAAATTCTTCCATACAAACTTTGAAACCCTCCAATCCCCTTTTAAGGGGTAGTTTAGAAAAACATAAAATGGCAAACTTCATAATTTACTTCGATTAGTATTGGTGCCAAGTTTCAAGTTTATTAACTCAAGGAATAAGATTTTCCATACAAACAAAATCCCCCCATTTCACCCTCTTGGGATTGGTGGAATTTAGAAAAACCCTTAGTGGATACCTACTTATCACTAAGAACACACCCTCCAAATTTCATGTCTCTAGGACGAGCGGCTGAGGCTGTGCGTTGATATATCAGTCAGTCAGTCAGGACTTTGAATTTTATATATTATACTGTTAGGGTTAATGGATGAACACCAAGAAAAGGCTTGTTATAAGGATTTATATAATACTTTTATTATCCTTTTATATTTATATATTGGGAGGTGTGTTTACTATAGATAAAGCAATTATCATACCAATGAACAGATTTAAACAAAAACCCCGAGGATTCCCACCACACACTACCACCACAGACTACCTACTATATTTGTCTCTCCTTAATTTTTAATCCATCCAAAGGTTGTCTTTAAAATATCGCTCTTGCCCAATGGGCGGTCTTATCGCTAAGAGCGATCTTTTGAAAGAATGCGAAATGTTACATATTTATGTTCTGTAATTTGTATGGTGTACAATAAAGAGTATTCTATTCTATTCCCAAATTATTATTTTCATACATATCCGTGGGCTCTGATACCTGATTATTTATAAATCTACAAAATGAACATGTGTTAGCCTCGTCGTCTTATAAGGTGTGATGAAAATCAATCAAACCATCTTATATTTTTATAATTTATGTTTATTATATTTAAACTAATACATCTTTATATACAAATGAAAAAATAACCTTGCTCCGGAACCAGCCGTTCAAAGTTTTTGACTAGAAAAAGTATACAATTAAATTTACTTATTATATTTAAGACGCCATTTTAGCCCATAGGGCGTCAAGTGACATCCATTATAATGCCGGACTATTTTGTTGAAATATCACCGTGAAAAATTAGGAGAAGTGAGATTGAAGTGAGCTGTCTTTCCACCTGATGCTAGGGACACTATTGACAGCTCACTTTACCTAAGTTTTCACGGTGCGATTTCTACAGAATAGATCGGCTGGAGCACACGAGATACTAAACCTAACTTATCACGGGCGTTAAGTACATATTTTGTAAAATTTGGTACCTACTTAAAACTATTTATTTGGTCGCTCTACCTGAACAGAGAGAAAACGCTTTTATAAGTTATGCGTAAAAGTAGCGTAACTAACAAAACATCAAAACAATGATTATACATTTTGGTCAAAATGTGTTCAATCTGTTTAGTGAGGTATGCAAGAAACCCTCGATGTAATTAAGATTCTTAATAATGAATATCGTTATCATAATAATACGACAGGTATTCACGCATTTATAAACGACATAACGATGAACATTAGGATAATAACGTACTTAATGATTTTCTAATGATTTCACTACTTTCCTTGTATTGGGGGCGGGACTAACTGCTCCATAGTGTGCGTTGGACCTTCATTTCTGTGGTGTTTGGTATATACATGATAAGTCCAAAATTGGTAATTTCTGTCTTTTCCTGGTAAACATCCTGCTGCTATAACTATTTCGATTTGTAGCATTATTTAAAGTTTCAAATGCTCACAGTGTAAAATCAGATTTTTGGACTACCGACTCAAAGTTAAAGAACAAATTGTTCACTCGAGCGACACCTTTTTTCATCACGATCTGGTTGATGTCGTCAAAGCTATCGATCTTGCATATCAGTTGTGAACTTGAGCCACCGTCTACGCTGAATAAAGTCATTCCAAACATGTCGTTGTTCTGCATATCCACTCTTGCTACCAGCGTCAAGGAAAACAACGGGCTTTCTGTAAAAGAACAAATAATAAATTAGAACAATAGCTACATTATTTCAAGTACAGGTGAGATGTCTGATAAAGATGTAAAACCCAAATAAATTGGGATACGGACAGGGATAAATAAAAGTGTGCGCTTCCAATTATACGAGACCACATCATTCACTCATTATCTAGGTAGGTACAGACGCCAGCACATCAAGCTACTTCAATCTGTCAAATTTCTTTAATAGAACTTTATCGCTAAAAGCATTAAGGTTCAAGGTTGTTTGGGAAAATTTGACAGTTTCGGGTAGCTTGACCTGCTGGCGTCTGAACAACAAGTTTGACAAGGACGAAAACATTAAAAGAAATCGAAGTAAAATAAACGAGAATTATACAATACGTTACAAGAAAAATTCTTTAAAAAAATATTGACTGAAAATATTTGGGATTTCCAATAGGTAGTAGATATAAAGAAAATTACCAACCGTTAGATCCAGGTGTAACTTTGAGATGGTATTCCATCCTCTCATAATCACCAACAGCTGGTGTGATATAAATATATTCGCCCCCAGTATAATTGTATGTGATCTGACAGCTTTCTTTACCACTTATTGAAGGCAACTCCACAATAAACCTGAAATATGGAAAACAATTTTAAACTTCTATCAACTCAAAATGCTATCAACAAGATGTATTTTATTTTGAAATAATGTTTGGAAAGTAGAATCTTAATCAAACGAAACTGAACTTTAAAGTAAAGTACTTACGTTGAATCGTTTGTGTCTAAGGTGCCGTTTATAGTGATAACAAGACCTTTCTTTACAGCTGTTGGAATCATATATATACGCGTATCCCCTTCTTCAGAACTGGACAATCTAAAAAAAAAAAACTCGGTTAGTTAGAAGTTCTCACGACAAATGCTTGGTGTATACAGATGCACAAATATATCTATATAATTCGCGTTATTATTTTAATAACTTACACATTGTCTGATAAACCACTTGGACGTGCTGCACCTTGGTTAAAAGTTATCGCAAGCACAACAAGCAAAGACACGATCGTCGTTTTTGTCACTGCCATTTTTCTGAATCAAATTCTATCACTAAATGTCCCCACAAACAAACTGAATTGGTCACTTGTGTATGTTATGATAGGCCAACGTCAACTAAGGTGATGGTTTTTAACTGCACGAATAATTAATTACTAAATTAATTTTATTTTATTGGCAGTCCCAATAGTAGGACTATTACCAATTTGCAGTTGGTTGACACTAATGAATAAATCAAATGATCCTTGTATTTAAATGAACCAGCTTTTAAGTGAATCATTAACAGCGAGTAGCGTAAATACGTCATAAGTAATAAACTTGCCCGCTTTACAGGATTTAGTAATCAATATTTATTTGTTATGGTTTTACTATCCTTGTTGGGGAGTTCCCTTTAATCCCTTCTGGCAGGATAAAGTTTATCCTAGAACCGTAAATGTACGCAAATAGATATTTTAATGTTATTTAATAAATAAGTAATAGTTTTTTCATAGTTATGGTTGATAACTATGTACTATATAATGTATATTGTGGTTTATTTTAGTCTAAAATAACTGAATATTAATATTGCTATGAGGAACTCTAAAATTAAATACAATAGTTACAGTTAAAATAGAATACCTACCTAATATATATTATTTTCCAGGGGAATCGAACGTGTACACTCTGGGCACAATAGGCAACCACCGGGTCGTGACCACTAAACTGCCGTCTGTGGGTCGAACTCGAGAAGCTATGACCGCTGCTGGCAACACCACCACGAGACTCCTAGGAATCTTCCAAAAGGTAAATATATTTTGCAATTAAAAATAATAATGATTGAACCCTCCGTATCGTGGATCCACGCGAGACACAATGGCTTTTTAATCTTTTCTGTAATTAAGGCATCTTTCATTTTGACAGTTAAACAACATTTATTGCGTTAAAATTTTTCGAACATATGAATTAATATCCTTCAAAATTATTCAGATTGTGATTAATACCTAGTATAATACCTAGTATGTTACACAATTCGGTATGTAAAGAAAAAAATCCTACGCTGATTCCAAAACCATTTCGAGCCTTTAACTTAACCTTATTTTTTTATTTTTAGCGCTTAAAATTATAAGATGGAGTTTATTTTAAAATCACATTATATACCACTTGACTTTCATTTAAATACCAAATGACGTCAAAAAATAGCCAGATTGGGGATGAATACTTTCAGTGCCCCCCATGATAAAAAAATCAAGTCATGTAATGTCAACTTTAGGGATGACCATAATGCAGTCATGAGAAAAATTCGGCATTTGAATCGAACCAAAACAAAATTAATGACTACTTAAAAACCCAAACTACTCAAATTACTTGTTGCTGTTGCTAGTTGCTTAAAATAACTACATGTATAAAATATATATTTTTTTAAACCTGAAAATACTTTACATGCCGAATTGTACTGATAAAAATCAGTTAAAATCAGTCCGTCATGTACCATAAAACCTCTCTGGGCATCGCTGGTCATAAAAGTTTATGGAAGACGGTCCATTATGAATTATTATAATGTAAGCTTTTAATAAAGTCCCTGGAAACTAATGTGAAACCCCAGCAGACCGACTTATAGTTAAACTGAAATGCGTTTTCTTAGACACATTGAGTGTTTTGCGTTTGTGACTATTTTCGATACTAGCGTGTCGAAATAGGAACGTTGGGCGAGAAACTCTTTAGCCTATCACCATATTAAATCATCATTCCTAATTTCATACTAATATTATAATATAATAATATATCCCTGGACATTTCACACAGCGCCATCTAGTCCCAAGCTAAGCAACCTAATGCTTGTGTTATGGTAACAAGATGGCTGATAAACTACTTATATAATTTTTTTTTTTTTGTAAATACATACTTATTATAGATAGAAAAACACTCAGACTCAGCTCATATTATAAATACAAATGCGAAAGTAACTCAAATCACTGCACGAAACGTTATGAAATTTGACAGATAGGTAGCCTTTTTTTTTTTTTTTTTGAGGATGGGAAATCATCAAATGACTCCTCCCGCTCTGGGTGGAGCAGAAGGGAGTGTCAGACTTTTACTGACTAAAACCCACCCGTGTTCCTTCCTTAGCCCTTTATGTTCCAGGGCAGCGGTAAACCCTTTCGGATGGTCCCGCTACCCTGGCAGGCTTCGGCCCTATGGGGCCCCGTCTCTTTTGCTGACATCTCTTTGAGGCGCGCGTGGAACACGAACACGCCGTCCGGCACGGGACAGATAGGTAGCCTGCAACCTGCGGGGTAATTGCGTAACACACTAACGTATGATTTTTCAATCGACAGATAATTTTTATTCGTGTAATAAAATTGACGTTTGACAGATTTTATATGGAAGAACTGTCAAAAATTCAAAATTATCCATCGGATAAAATTATCTGGCGTTGGAAACATCAGCCCTAATAGTAACAATGACTTTAATTTTGACAGTTTAACAACATTCATTGCATTATTTACGTAGTTGAGCAGACAATTTTTTCCAACATACTATTATACATAGCAATGGATTAGCAATATCCTTCAAAATGATTTAGATAATAATTGATAGTGTGTTACGCAATTAGGGTGTTGGAGAAGGACATAGCCTCTTGGATATTTGTACACATAAAGCCAAACAATGTTTCCAAAAATCGGGCAAACTAAATAAGATCCTTTGGCAACCAATTCACCTATTAGAAGTCAGCAGGTCAACCTACCCGAAACTGTCAAATTTTACCAATCAACCTTGAACCTCAATGCTTTAGCGATAAAGTTGAAAATCTATTAAAGAAATTTGACAGATTGTAGTTGCTTGATGTGCTGGCGTCTGTACAAACAGTTGGACTGGTAAATTAAACTATCATCTCCCCCGAAGAATTTAATGGTTATTTATAAATAATACACCAATACACCATATACTGGAACATATATTCGGAACAGCTCGCCTGGCAGCCGAGCGCATTGTAAATTCCTTTGTCGGAATTTTTATAGTTCCACAATCAACGTATAATGTTCCCATTGTTAGTACACAGGCCTTCTTTCTATGAGAGGGAGTGGGCCAAAATCCACCACGTGTGCCCAGTGAGAGTTGGCGGATGTCACATGTCTCCGGATTTTTTGTTTTAAGACATGCCGGTTTCCTCACGATGTTTCCCTTGACCGATTTGAGAGCAGTGGTGAAGAAATCAAATACACATAGTAATGTGCCTGGCCAGCACGCGTAGCATGCTCACCATAGAAACGGGTTTTTGTCGACGGAAGAATAGACAAAACATTTTGTCATTTCTACGCGTGCTGTCCTCACGACCTAACACTCGCTAAGTCGGAGTTGATAACACTGGGCTTCCACTGTTCTATTGGAAAATTTTCGTTGAATCGTTAGACCTTCCCTTAAGCGAAGCCTACGTTACGTTATTACTAACGTGGGCTCCAATTGAATCGGTCCATGTTAAAAGGGCGCCAGTCCAGATACCCTAATTTTCAGAAAAGAGGAAAAAGGCCTTAGAAATTAATCAAAGGAGCTTTTCTTTTTTTATATTTTGGTACATAAATATGCTTTAACCCTGTAGTTTCCAGTGTTTTTACTACTTTTATATAATATAGTTTTTTAGTTATACCTGTTTCAAGTTGGTGGACTAACGCCCTTTTAACATCAGTCTAATAGAGATTTTCATGGAATAAAAACAAACTTTAGAAAATTATTCCGTTTACTGAACCAAAATATTAAGAAACAAAAAGAGAAAGAAAAAAAATCATATTTTAATTAAAAATCTGTCAAATCATTGTCAATGTCATGACTGCACTCTACAGTAGGACGTCCCAAGATATCTTGATAAAATTGTTGGTATTCCTGAGGCACATAGGTCAAAACCTTTGTCAGGTCTACATATTTTATGCTTTTTAGGGGCACAAAACTCTGTTCATAAGCTCTTCTAGAAGGAAAGTTATCTATATCTATACTTATAATAAATCTGTAGAAGTGAAAATTCTGTACATTGAAAATATCAAAAAAATAATTTACAGGAGGTGTTACTAGACCGACACCGAACCCAAAAATGTGATTAAAAAAATTTTTGTCTGTCTGTCTGTCTGTCGGTCTGTCTGTCTGTCTGTCTGTCTGTCTGTCTGTTTGTTCAGGCATCACGCAAAAACTACCGGTTCGATTACGATGAAACTTGGTATAATTATTCTTTAATATCCTGGGCACCACACTGGGTACTTTTTATCCCGGAAAAGTATATACAATAAAAAACAAACTTAATTTTGCGGTTCGATCCCTATACCCGATTACCACTGTCTGTACTGTACCAACCGCAAATACTAAGTTTGTCGTAGGTTGGGTCACCCGCAGTGGAGTTCATTTTTATTCCTTTATTTAGGTTTATTTTTATATGAGTCGTAGGTATAGATTTTAATTTTAAAGTATAGGTAGTATATTTGATAGTGTACGTAGTGACCGTAGGTTATTTTATAATACTGTTAGGTAGGATTAGTCAATCGTATAGATATTAGTTTTTAGGGATTTTGCTTATTTATTGAGTTTAGATTAGTTATCATCAGAAATAGGTTTATTTAGGTAGGTATTTAATTTTCTGTTATTGAGTTTTTTTTTTTACTTAGGTAAAGATATCATATAGGTACCCTCTTAATCACCACTAATGAGACACAATTGGTTTTCTACTGTAATTAGCCACAAAGGGCCCGCGAGATAGATGGCATTCTGGGGAAGCACATACATTTTATCCTGTTAGCACGTTCCCGTGGGATAACTTCCGACATCCACGCGGGCGAAGCCGCGGGCAGAAGCTAGTCAGGAATATGATTTTTGCGGCCTAAGTCGAAAGTTTGAAGCATAAAACCGTCAATAAATTCTCTGGCTTCAATATAACCTTTAAATCTTTGGTCATATGTGTATTGGTGGTGGCTACTTATCCCAAAATGTATTTTCCTATCTTTGGGGGTGGTCTTCCCCATAGTTTCTTTTGATATACAGGTGGCCACCAGTTCTTAAAATCTATAATTTCTTCAGTTTTTACTTCTTTCACAAATAATTTTCCAGGGCGTCCACTTCTTATTATCAGTTCTGTTATATGAGATAACAGAACTGATAATAGGAAGTGGATGGTGTAATAACGATCATGTGCTATTAATTTCTTCTTCATCGTACTAAAATCCTTATCACATGGCGGTGTTGCCAGTGAAAGGTTCCTTGTAAAAAAGGCATCAGTCACTGGACTGACGCCGTTTTTACATGGAGACTTAAATCTGGGCAGAAGTTTTTGCTTGTATTTATGTGGACTGAAGTCTTTTTGTTGAAAAACCGATTTGAATAGATGGATTGGGGAATTATCTAACGAATGGCATCACTAACTCAATTCATAGAAAATGGTGACTGACGCCCTTTTAACATGGACTGATTCAATTAAGGATAGTAAACTTTCTTTTTTCATGGAATCATGCATGAATGAGTTTGCAAAATATAATTAGGTACCTAAGCCAAAAAACCGCTCTGGTTTGAAGTGCATCATATGCCTATACATGACTTTATACGACAGCCATATGCGACATATGTTTTCCCGATGTCGTCAATAAACAAAACAATGGAAAATGGACATTATATTATGTGCATTTATGTAACATTTATCCTTCCTTTTCCTTGTTAAGGTATCGGTTTCCAAGTCTCCTAGAGGCAGGTGAATATTTTACACAATTACTAGGTACCATCTGACCTTTGCAACCCAATGAAGGATAATAATTTCCGAGTTAGTTCGATCATTGGACATCGATGTAAAAGAGGTTTTTTTTTAAATAAATTTATGCAGTTAATAAAATCAGTCCGATGACAAAAACCGTTTTGATTTTTTTCAATGATAATTCGAACTCATCACGTAGGTGACGTAGTAGGTACAGATTTGATAGGACCGTTTGCAGATTTGGCCGTACGTTTTACAAACAGTGAGATCAACTTGTACCTGTGCTGGAAAATGCTTCTGGAACATTATATTTTCATTAAACGATGATATCAGACGTTACTTAGATCAACATCAAATGCATCAGAGCAGCCGTTATACGTAAGTACTGCTAGAAATGACGCATAAATAACACAATAGGCCACTATTTCGCCCGGTCCTGTGGGAAAAAATTGCCTTAAATGGTAACAAGTAGTATTGTGCAGTTTTCTACTTTCAGTTTGGTCATTTGTTTTATTTATTTTCAGAAGAATGAAATTGTGTACAAGAGTTCTCTATACAACATGTATTAGTAAGGAGTGGTCAAAAAATTGGCCGTCCCTTACATTTGGGTCGAGTATTGAAGTTTTGTATGGGACAGATAATATTTTTTTTTGCGATGACGATGTTTGTTCCATGGTGAATGTTGTTCAGTTTGGTGGTCTGTATATGTCTGTGGTCGGTATCCTTACATATGACCACACTTTTCTAATATATGCTGTATAACTCTTGTACACAATTTCATGCTTCTAGACCCAGTGGTTTAGGCCGTGCGTGGTCTGTTCGTGAATTTAAATTGTTTATCACTATAATGCCTTAACGTTCGTTTAAGACGTCAATAAAATATTTGCGGCTGGTTCCTTCGGAGAACTACAACCACTGAGAACACCTCATGTTTTTCAATGTTCAATTGGTATCGAAGTGCTGCATGATCATGCATGTATAATTTTGTAATGTCTGGCTTTATAACGTTAAAGTTTATTTTAAAAATCGAAGCCATCCGTATCGATAATCCCATTGATATATATATAAGCTTATAATTGTGACCTTGAGTTTGTTCTATTTTGTATCCATGCGTGAAATAGCAATGATTACATGGGATTGGCATGTTTGGTTACCGTAAGGACAGAATTAGCTCAGTAGAAATAACTACTCGAATAACTTTGTTGCCATACGTTGCGTGCGGCATCTGGCTTGGAATTTGAATTATAAGTTATTGTTTTCGTGAGGAATTTCCAACGTGTTTTCTCGTGTTCTGATCTCAAGGAAGCTTCGGTCTAATGAGTGGTCATCAACTTTACATCCACAGCTACAAACGGCTAGATCTTTTGCACACGCGAAAATGAGCGTTTAAAACATACTATGTATCAACTTTTTTTTTAAAGGTCTTTTGTTATTGTTAAATGGGCTTGCTCTTGACCGCGATCACGCCTGATGGAAAGCGATGGATGAATCAATATAATAATATATTTTGCATCTATCACCATATTGTTACCGTCTTTATCAGAGTCGGTAAGTAGGGAATTACATGGATAGCCTCTATTTGTCTTCCTGTAGATGTAGCTGTAAGTTCTATGACATGTAAACAGTTTCATGTTTCCCTGAATTTATCTGTTTTTTTTTTCAATTATTGATTTGCGACTGGTTTTTGCATGACAAAATTTACCATGCAAATACAAAAAAATCATGTATTCCACTCACTGACAGTCGCCGCACAACCTAAACCGCACGATTTAGAAGAATGAAATTTTCAACATTAATTATTTTAAAGGAATGTGATCATCATGGAAGGATTGTAGTAAATTCATTCTTTTATATATAAAAATATTTCATCGGTTATAAAAATTGGGGATGAAAGTTGGTAATTTTTGCGGATGGGAAATCCCATCAGGCGCACGGCTCGTACCTACTTAAATAATGGTATTTCAATACTATTAATTTGAATATTACATTATTACGTTTTTGAACTTGACTGTATTGTAGAATTGTGTGTTGAAGGTATACATAGCAAGATTACATAAGGAAGGTAATTGATTTATTGGGTTAATTGTTATAATAATACTGTAGGTTACCTATATTTAACTAAGTAATTGCTGTAGTTGTAACCATATTAAGTATATTCCGTCTGCGTAATTTTGTGTCCAGACGATAAATATATTATGGCATTTGCTAAATGATTTAGGTAAAATAATTACCAACGTGGGGTATTTCCACAGTTGTTATCAAGACTGTACCAAGTTGACAATTAATTATACTATATGTAACTTTTGATTTGAATGAGGAAAGGCTCGACAGGAAAGTTTTGAGTATGTGGATGGCTATACGAGTAGGAGATATGATGACGACTAATAAAGAAGTATATGGATGAAAACTTTTTTGAAAAAAACAACAACCGACTTCCAAAAACGACACTACAAAGTGAAAACGGTGTCGTTGGGTTCGCATTTTCGTTGTTTGCCACCGACTTCCGAAATTAAAGTTATTTTTCACTTTGTAGTGTCGTTTTTGGAAGTCGGTTGTTTTTTTTTTTCAAAAAAGTTTTTATTTTTCACTTTTAAGTTGTAATTTTTACCAGTAATTTTGGTTTAAAAACCAAACTACTGAACCGTTTTTAATGAAATTTCTATGGGACCATTTGGGAAGTAACCCTTTCCAATAAAAATAGATTTTTTCAAATCGGTTGGCAAGCGACGGAGTTATGCGCGAATAAACATAAAAAAAAAAATTACAAATATCCGAATTGAGAACCTCCTCCTTTTTTAGAAGTCGGTTAAAAAAAGACACGTTACGCCGACCCCAAATAAATTGACATAAGGGCAGGAGAGTGATGATTTGATTTTTGTTTGTGCTTATTTACTTATTTTATTTTATTTGTTAGGTACACCAACGACCTATTCACTAGAAACGTTACACAATAGAAAATAACATAAGCATTGAGTTATGGTGAATTAGTCATTTACAGGCGTACACAGCACTTACATAAAAAATAGCGCCTTAAATATTACGTTTTAACAAGATTTTTTACTCGTAGTTAAGATAGAAAAATTAATTAGAAACAAAAATACAAAACATTAAGTGAGACACAAAATAATAATAATAATCGAAATTAGAATCAAAAATTAAAATCATAATCAGAATTATCATTAGAATCAAAATTAAAACATTAAGATTAAAATTAAAATTAAAAAATAAACAGTACAATTGATATTAAAAATTCAAAACGGTAGAACGAGATAACAAGTGCAATAAAAGAACATTCCAAAATTGTTATAGTGGCAGGTACATGTGGCAAGTAAAAATTAATTAGAAACAAAAAAATAAACAAAACATTATGTAAGACACAAAATAATAATCGAAATGGGAATCAAAAATTTAAATCAGAATTATCATTAGAATCAAAATTAAAACATTAAGATTAAAATTTAAATAAAAAAAAAATAAGCAGTACAAAACTTATAGAGTATTTATATTTAATAGTATAATAAAATAGTAGATTGTACAACTAGTGCATAAAAGAAGCCATTTTACCCCGAGACGTTTATTTTTCTACATGTGACATTCGACTTGGGTACTTTATACTGCCAAGTCATAAAAAACGTTTCTTTGCGTTTTTAAATAATAAATGACAACTATTTTATCTGGTTTTATTAAATTAATGATGGAAAACACGGAAGTGATATCAATTAACACGTTGAATACCAGACAACAGACACAATAGAAAATCTATTGTTGGCGGTGGCGGACACCGATGACTGCGGTGGCAATCAATGACTTAAAGCAATTGAAATTCTGCGAAGTTTTATTGTGCGTCTGTTGGGCCTAATTATCTTAGTCTTGGAAAAAAAATACTTAATGCACTAGAGCATAAAAAGCGACTTTATGTCGCCTACGCGAAACATAAAGACGAACTTTTAGAGCATGAGAAGGGGAAAAAAAACATGAATCCCACACCCCCGGCCATAGGCAGGTGGCGCGGTGATATTAGCCGGTAAAGTTTGGGAGTCCGTCTACCAGGACCAAACTAACGGTATTCCGGGCTCTAGAGAGAAACCTCTTCCTACGCTTGCCGTATCCTAGACTAATGTTTCCTAAATCAAACCCTTGATCCAACCACTCAATGAAAACTTCCTTCCTTTTTAAATATTATCAGCAGAATATTTACCTAATAAATATTTTTCGTCTCCTAAGATGCGGGATAATAATATAAGTATTATCTCGAAATTTATTCTAAGCAACTTCCGGAAGATTTCGAAGTTTCTGCTCTCAAGGTTTAATTTATTCCTTTGTAACGTTTAGGTTCTCTTTGGAGCGCATTATTAATATATTGCGTATATTCTGTGAATAACACCGTTGATTATTCTCTTTTCCTGTACAATAGATTAAATAGAAAACTAAATATCTATGAACTAAATTACTATAGCTGTAAAATATATATATTTAATTATTTACTAACCATCGATTATGCACAGACAGAAGACCTACTTATTGTCTGCAAATAAAACTACTAACATGCTATTTTACTTTTATTTACCTAATATTTTAATTTAGATTTTACGTTATATTTATTGTTAATTTATTTCATAAGGTATTTAAGCACTTTCTAGCCTGAAGTTCAACCTAATTCAGGCAAATTAGCATCTGTGCGCTATTTTTAATTGTTAAGGTATTAAGTGTAGGTAAATGTATTCGCTTTTTTATAAATTATTATTATTATTTTATGTAATTGTTTGTGGTTCCAAATAAAATGAAATAAAAATAAGTGCAACGACAGCGATGAGACACGGTATCAAGTGTCAACTTCCTGATTAAATTGGCAGTACTTACTACCTTGGCAGTTTGTCCCGTTGCTCATATTTCAAAAGGAGATTAACAACAATCTATTCACAGGTCGAATACGTGTTCCTGGTGGGCGTCGGAGGCGGCGTGCCACACTACACGGACTATGCGAGACACGTCCGACTGGGCGACGTCGTCGTCTCGTCACCTGCGCCGGATTTACCAGACAAGTCTGTATTTGTTCTATATTATTACTTTTTTGTAGTCTTCAGTCGAAACTTAAGAAGTCAGAAATCCAAACTTAGGGTTTGCCAAAGAGCGATGGAGCGTAGCATCTTAAAAATTAAACTCGCCGACCAAGTTCGCAACACCACAATTTGCTCCAAGACATTGACAGGTATTCCCGATGTTGGCGATAAGTCTGCGAGGCTTAAATGGGACTGGGCGGGTCACACCTATAGGATGCATCCAGATAGATGGGCCAAATGCTTCACACAGTGGGTGTCTGAAGACGGGCGTCGTCGTCGAAGCAGGCCTAAGAAACGCAGGCGTGACGACTTGGACTCGTTTCTAACCGATTGCCCGGAAAAGGCACAGTTCAAAGAAAAGTGGAAAAATATGGTGGAGACCTTTGCCCAGCAGTGGGACAGTATAGGTTAACAGAAAAAAAAATCTTCAGTGGGTAGAATATGAGCAGATGAGATAAAGTCGTTGTGGCTTTCAGAGCAACAACCTCTTTGGGAAAATCTTTATAGTGCATTATGTGCAGCTGTCCATTTCCAAATATGTCGCCTTTTAGTCTATTTTCCGGAATGGTCAATTGTACGGTAACGTGCTCAATATAAAACAGCCTAAACCGCCTAGATTTAGAAGCATTAAATTTTGTCAAAAGTTTCTTATATAACGAAAGTGAGCACTAGGAAGAATTTTTGAAAATTCACCCCGTAAACGGGTTACATAAGAGATGACAGTTTGTATGGGTGTTCATTTTTGACGATGGGCAATCCTATCGGACCAATAAATCTAGTAAAAGGGATATGTACCTCAATCGACGCACAGACCGAACACTGAAAGAAATTGGGATATATTATAATATTTTCCTGGATGCGGGTAGCACAGAACCGGTCGAAGCCAAACAACGCCAGTGTTTGGGAGAGGTGTATTTCCAGCAGTGAAAAAGAAACCATAAGGTAAGTGTATGCGCAGCAAAAGATAATAGGCTTTTCAGATACGAATCCCTATAAGTATAAGAGGTTCTAAGAGAATATTTAATTTTAAATTACAAAATCTGAGTCACATTGTCGAAGTTGCACCACAGGCAAGAAGTTACATACTCACAACGTCTTGTGGTTTGAATAAAACTCATTCATAAATTTATAATGTAACTGGAAATTCCGGAAGGGCAGGCTCAAGCTAGACAGACGCACACGGTACAGTGATCTCATTGGGGATGACCTATAAAATGACACTTACGCGTAAGTACACACGGCTACACATCAAGCTATACATTTCCAGTTTGAGCAGCTGACCTCGCATTGTATAGGTTTTTCGTACAATCAGAAGTCAGCTTATACTGGTTATGTATAGCTTGTTGTGTAGCCGTGTGTACCTAAAACTGAATGGTTTGCATGTTAAAAAGTATAAACATAGTAGGTACAAGTGAGTAGGAATATTTCTACGACTAAAACACAGCAACAAAAAAAAATACGATTTAGTCACATGAAAGTTTATTTGCCCATTCTTCAAACTTGGTATGCAACGAGCGTATGTTGTACCTACATATACCAAACGAATGACCGAATGACATGCATTACGGCACACGTCGTGTGCTCATTCGTTTGATACGAAGTTGACGTCAAATTGATGGCGTAATCTCTGCCTCCCATCATAAATTTGGGGTCAATTTGATCGTTGTTGGATTGACATTAGAATGATCGTGTGGAATCAGTGGTTAGCCAGGATGGCAGCACGTCAAATTGATAGTGTAATATAGGCATAAAAAACAAATGAGCTTCATGTTTGGAAATACGTACTTATAGGCATAAAAAACAAATGAGTGATTATCCTAGCTTGAAAAGATAAGCACAATAATTTGCTATGTGTCTCAGGGCTGATTTTTCAATCATCTGATAACTTTATTCGAGGAATAATTTTGAAATTCTGACAGTTCACTTCAGATCAGAGATCTTCAGAGAGTCGATTCACGTAGGAGTTTGTAATTGCTTGCAAATATTCTTGGGAATGAATATTGGAACATTTTTTTTATTAATTACCGGCCAGTAGTGACGTTAAAAAACTGCGTCAATTTATTCGTCACTGTTCATTGGAAACCTTAGAAATGATACTTTGGACTATGATGGCATTATCCCGCAAATCGAGGTCTAGGTTTGACTACACCCACTTGCTTCATTTGTTCCGTTTTTTTTTTTTACTATTCTCCTAAATATGCTGATCAAACTAAGCAACTCCTGTTTCGTCTTAGGTTCGTAAGGCGTGACATTTTCGTGCAGCAAACTTGTTGCTTTCGAGGATCACCAGCGAATTTGCCGACTTTGCCGACTTTGCTTTGTTTTTTAAAAGGCTGTCTCTAATGTCGAAAAGTAACCCATTGTGCCAACCCGCACTGGGCCTCACAGAGAGAAGGTTTGTGTCCTAGAAGTGCAAACGATATAGGCTGGTTTTGATATGACGATGGTAATGTTATCTTTTGCAGCCAGAAGGCCAAGTCCTGTAATTAAAAACGTTTAAAATCTATTCGCAATCTCACCTCAGCGACAATCAATGTTAAAAATGTTGGGAAATTAGAGATATTTTTGACAGATTGAGACTGAGATAAGATATATTGCTCCTAAGTTCTGAGGTCTCGCGTTAATCATAAATCTTTATATCCAATGAGATCCCCTGAAAAACGTCTATTAGCAACGGTCCCCTTTTTTACAGCCTGAAAAATAAATAGTTTAAACGTTAGTCGGTTGTTGTTATTGTGATTAATTCAAAAGTAAGAAAGAGTAGTTCAATATTTCCTCACCTAGTAACAAATTTTGTTGTGGTTTAGCTAACCACACACCCGATGCCTCATTACTTTCGAGAACAGTTACTTGCGTAAATATCTAAATGATTTATGAAAGTTTGTAATCCATACAATATGTAAACTGGAAAGCAAAGCTATGGGAAAATGGAGCAAACAGGAAGAGTCGTCGGCTCATTTACAATAACAAACCGTTTCTTGCGTAATATAACCGCATAAGCGCCATTTTGTTATAAACCAATTAGGTATTTCAGTGTGCGTACCAGCCGGTCGATTCTGTAAAAATCTCACCGTGAAAACTCAAGTGAAGTGAGCTTGATGTGGGTTGTCCGTAGTGTCGATCCTTAGCATTATTTGGAATGACAGCTCACTCCACGCTCACTTCACCTAAGTTTTCACGGTGAGATGGTTACAGAATCGCACTGCAGTACCTACCCGTCTATATTTTGAACATTACTGTTAGCCTCATTACTGTTATCATCCCACTTCTGGGCAAAGGCCTCTCCCAAGACTTCTAGCACTTTCACCAGTGTTTTATTTTGTCTAGCTCGTCCCGCCATCTTTTATGGTGTCTGCTGCGTCTGCATACTTTGGACATATAAACTCTTTCGCGATTAACCGTTGATGACGTAAGCCACGGCTAAAATTGAGTGCTGTAATAAAAATGACAGCTAAAATCGCCTGATATGATTTATATCTCAAAGCTCTACCACAGACTGTGGCTCTATTGTTCAATGTTCTAAAAAACGTAATCCTCGCTCGGGTAGTACCAATACTTAGGTTCGTGACTAAACCACCATGTAATGTTACTTTGCTAATACATGGTGTACGTGACTTCTAAAACCACGGTTACTAATACTATATTGTAGTAATATATTGATTATCCCGTGTGTGACGCGTCCATTCTCTATTGACGCGCACGATTGTTTATGATACGAGGGCGGAGTTATAAGTCTGGTAAAAATGTATTATGGAATAAAATAATCGCAAATTGCATGGAACCTCCTAGTTCACAACTCTTTTGAAGGACTAAATTAAAATTTTCAGCCAGTACTGCCGGTTAGTTTTTTTTTTTTGACAGCCTGCAAAATAAATAGTATAAACTAGTGTATTAGTGTTCTGTGGTATAAACGTTAATCGGTTGTTGAAATTTTATTAATTCAAAAGTAAGAAAGAGGAGTTCAATATTTCCTCACCTAGTAACCAATTTTGTTGTGGTTTAGCTAACCACACATCCGATGCCTCATTACTTTCGAGAACAGTTGCTTGCGTAAATATCGGAAACGAAACAAAAACTGGATAAATATTATGGGGACTCTGCTCCGTCGATTAAAATTATTCATAAGTGGTTCAACGATTTTCGATGTGGTCGTACAAGCACAAGTGATGCTGTGCGTCCAGGACGCCCAGTTGAGACACTACTCCAGAGATGATCGCTAAAATCCACGATATAGTGTTGAATGACCGAAGAGTAAAAGTGAGGGAGATAGTCGAGATAGTAGGCATCTCAGGCGAACGTGTTCGCAATATCTTACACCAACATTTAGATATGAAGAAGCGATCCGCGCGATGGGTGCCGCGTTTCATGGATTCACCACCATACCCCAGAAACCAAGCAACAATCGAAACAGTGGATTGCTACCGGCGAACCAGCTCCAAAGAAGGCCAAAGCAGTTTTATCGGCCATTAAAGTGATTGCTACAGTTTTTTGAGATGCACGTGGGGTAATCCATATTTACTACCTAGAGATGGGTAAAACGATTAATGGCGCATATTATGCCAATTTATTGGACCAATTTGACAAAATTTGACGTGAAAAACGACCGCATTTGGCTAAGAAGAAAATCCTCTTCCACCAAGACAACACACGAGTGCACACCTGCGCGATTGCCATGGCCAAACTTCATGAGTTGCGCTATGATTCGCTTTCTCACCCACCGTATTCGCCAGATTTAGCCCCTTGCGACTATTTTCTGTTTCCGAATTTTAAAAAAGTTGCTTGGTGGGAATAGATTTGGCTCCAACGAAGAGATCATGCACGAAACCAATGCCTATTTCGAAGGGTTACCTAAGTCGTACTTTATTCAATTCAATTTATTTATTGCAGATAATAAAAATCCATAATATTACATAAAAACAATATAAAAACAAAAATGAATAATATAAATTAAAAAATACAAAATTTTTGGAAGGGATCGAAAAGCCAGAGAAACACTTGATGAAGTGCATTGAGTTACAAGGAAACTACGTTGAAAAATAAATAATAATAATTAAATAAAATTGACTCCTTGTTTAATTTTTACCAGACTTATCACTCCGCCCTCGTATATACGTCATTGTCCATGATTAACGTACTAGGTACCTAAAAAGGAAGGAAATGTTGCGGCCTATTATGTAATATGATAATTATGTCGATTTATTTGACAGTTTTGTCTTTATTGATAGGTACATTAAAACTAGATGTGTAGGTACCGGAAGGCGAAGCTTGGGTTATCCTCACCAGGTAGGCTCTCGTATTTATGACGTAGTGAAGGTCGCGGGAATCCGCTGGATGCGTATATAACGCAGGACCGATCGCTGTGGTAATGCAGGGAGGAAGTCCATGTCCGGCAGTGGACATCGGGCGGCAAAGATGATGATGATGAAAACTAAATCTACAGGACCCGTTTTAATGTTAGATACCAACCTAATGAACGTAGGATGCATCGGGATAAATGGGCCGGAGTCGTCACGCAATGAGTCAGAAGACGGCCGTCGTGATTACTTAGATGCGTTTATGGGAAGGAGAAGGCTACACACAGGGAAGAGTGGAAAGCTGTGGGGGAGACCTTTTTTTTTTCAGGATGGGAAATCATCAAATGACTCCTCCCGCTCTGGGTGGAACAGAAGGGAGTGTCAGACTCTTACTGACTAAAACCCACCCGTGTTCCTTCCTTAGCCCTTTATGTTCCAGGGCAGCGGTAACCCTTTCGGACGATCCCGCTACCCTGTGGGGGAGACCTAAGATTATGAACTAGAACAAAGAATATGTTTTGTCGAAAATATAAGCTTAAGTGGTCTATATGGAAAATGAGCGTCGATATTATACTTAGTAATATAAAATATTAAAATAATTGAGATTGCTTCCAATAAATATTTATAGAAAAGTTATGAGGACGGATGTAGGCGAGTAATTTATACGGGCAGGCGATCTATAGTCCGACAAGCACGAACTACTAACATAAGTCGCAAAATATACTTAGAAGGTAAGTATCGGCTTCATTACAATAAAATATGTGCATATTAGGAATTCACGTGAATATTTATGTGATGGGGAAAATAAATGTACCTTCTAGTACATTTACCTAGAATAATAAGTAAGTATGTATGTAGTTTACACATAAGTACTTACCTACATCTTGAACAGACACAAACAACGTTCATCATCTGAAACAAGGTTTTGATGTGCGTGTGTGTGTATGTGTTAACTTTTGCAAGCCAGTTATAGCTACAGTCTGATGAGTGATTAGCGTATCTATTAAAGAGTGTCTAGCGTTGCGATAGCAGAGACTATCTTGGTTTCTTATAAAGTTGAGTTAATGAGTATAATAAACTGTACTATGACTACTGACTCAACCAACGGGTATGCTTTGTCAAAAGCTTCAAAAACTTTGGAAACAGCCGTGTCTACTTCTGTTCAAACTCAGTCATAAACAAGTGCCTACTATTAAATACTTGCATATTTTGCTAGATAATGGTTACCTGTTAATTTTTCCTAGTAAATTTTGCAGCCCATGATGATTATGTAAAAATATTTGCTACAAAGTAATGAGGTCAAAGTTTGACGTCAGGTAGACTGCTTTGGAAAACCCATGAATCAAGTCACCGCATTTTTCAGAAAGGCGTGATCATTAGCTGATTTATTAGAAGGAGAATAAGGTAAAATTCCCTTAAAGGAAGGAACCCTTTATGGAATTGTGGAAATATCAGCGTATATAGTGTGCATGTTAACATTATTGGCTGAGAGGACAAAGTTCATATTATATTCCTCATAATATACCTCAAGCGAAAATCTGGGTCATCGCTGTAGCCGAAATGCAAAAACTTAAGTACCTAGAGGTAGGTATTTCCAATCAAATTTTATTCACACACTAATATAGGTAAGTATTGTATAAGATCACAACTTTGACTAAGATCGATATTGTGGCATCAATAAAAAAAAAACGGGTTGGACTCCGGGAGTGCCGGCAGAAGTGAAAACATGAATATTAACGTTGTGCATTTTTGATATTTTGGAATGCGGTCTACTCTCCCTCCGTCTTACGAATTTTCGATCAGGTCACGTGTCCTGACGCGAGCCCCGTCTTACAAATTTTCGACCAGGTCACGTGTCCTGACGCGAGTTTAACATTTTTTACCCATCTCAAAAAACTCCCTCCGTCTTATGAATTTTCGATCAGGTCACGTATCCTGACGCGAGCTCCGTTTTACGAATTTTCGATCAGGTCACGTGTCCTGGTGCGAGTTTAACATTTTTTACCCATCACAAAAAAGTGCACATCGCCGCTAAAGAAGTTTTCATTTCAAAAAGGATACTCGGGTGTCATCATCATCATAATCAGCCTATAATGTTCCCACTGCTGGTACACAGGCCTCCTCTCTGTGAAAGGGAGTGAGCTATAAATCAACCACATAGTGACACAGGCCCAGTGCGAGTTGGCGGATGCCACATGTCTTCGAATTTCTGGTTCTACGACATGCTGGTTTCCTCACGATGTTTTCCTTCATCTTTTTGAGAGCAGCTCGGGGTCAGTACTCGGGTGTCTCTTACTGTAATGAGTAAATTACTTGTTTAGGAGCTTTGATTATTAAAGCGTTATTCTGTGACTAATAATATCTCTTGAAGTCGACTTACATTCGGATACCATTTATCGATAAGCTTTTATACTAGGTAAGGTAATCGAAGCAATACTTAAGTATACCTGAGGAGCCATTGTTGTAGTGTTAAGAACGTTCACAGTCTCATCTCAGTCTTCAATCTGTCAAAATGCTTCTAATTTTTTTGACGTTATTTTTTTTTTAATTGACAATGTGCTCACTCTTGACCTCAATCCAGCCCAGAGGCAGGGATGAGATCTACGGTGGAACGAGCTTGCCCAGAAGAAGCCTATTGACATTGATTGTCGCTGAGATGAGTTTGCGACTAGATTTTGAACGTTTTGAATTGGCCTTCTGATCGCCTCTCCATTCTCGATACTCTATTTTAAGACAGGACCGAAATAACGACTCGTTTGTCCAATTTCATACTTCCGCAAATGCGCTGTATTTGGCCTAATTATTCAAACGTTATCTGAGGCCACATCAAATAAGGAAATTTAAACGATAGTAAAACATTCTATTGATTTTTCTACAGCTCTGTATACGGGGATGAGCGTGGGAGTTTCAAATTATGTAAGAATGAGTGGGAGGCGTTCTAAATGTCCGATGAATAGTAATTGACCGCTGACACTGTCTGACCCTCGTCGACAAGATTCAATTGTACCTAAGTACAGACGCCAGCACATCAAGCTTCTACAATCGGTCAAATTTCTTTAATAGATTTTAAACTTTATCGCCAAAGCATTAAGGTTCAAGATTGATTGGGAAAATTTTACAGTTTCGGGTAGCTTGACCTGCTGGCGTCTGTACTTGCTGTGTCATTCTGTTTGTATATTTACTACTAGTCAACACTCTATCACTCAATTGCGTGGGAAATAGCTTGCGGTTATAATTTGCGAAAGCTATCCTTTTATGTAGGTATTATTTTGCAATGTCATGTACCTAATTAAATATTAGTCATTGGTTCACCGCAATTGCCGTGGTTTGGTTGATTCAATTTTACTGTAGGTATTATTACCTATATACTGTTGGCTAAATTTGCCTAATACCAGAAATCTTTAGAGGCAGAACTACTTTGTATTTTTTTTTAACAATTTTGTCTTACAAAAACGGTGGATCGTCAATTTCATTCCACGGATAAAAGATGTCTGATGTTGTTAAATTCATCTGCCTAGCCTCTTCCCAACTATGTTGGGGCTGGCTACCAGTCGAACCGGATGCAGCTGAATACCAGTATTCTACATTAAGCGACTGTCTACCTATCTGACCTCCGCAACTCTGACTCCTGGCTTCTGACTGTCCGTAACGACTGTCAAAGATCTACAAATGACAGCCGGGAAAGCTCTATGTAATGGATGATCATCCATCCACGGACCGACCTCAGCAAGCGTTGCTGAATCTTGAAGATAGACCATGCGGCTGTTATTATTTAGCCACGAGCTAAACTACCCGCGTTTCGAAAAATATAAAATCATGCCTTGATACAGTTTTCTTTAATTTAAATATCTTTGTTTACAGATACGTGTACATATTCTGTGAGAGAGCCGAAAAGAATGCAAAAGGAGGTTGGGACTATGAGGTGAAACCTTACAAGCCTGCAGACTTCCTTCTCCAAGATATTGCCGTCCGTCTGAGCAACGCTAAACCTCTTTGGGATGCGTTCGTTAGCGAAGGTAAGTCTAAATGTTCTACGTTGAGAATTCGATACATCAAGCGATATGATATGCATAGCTGTATGGGGACTTCCCAATGATCTCCTGCGCTGCATGCTGGACGATTACAGGCAATATAACTTCAATCAATTTGCCTAGCCCAAACGTGTTGGGCTTCTAGTCTAACCGGATGCAGATGATGATTTTACATGGAGCGACTGCCTATCAGACCTCTCCAACTCAGTTACTGAGTAACACGATACGCCTTGGTAAGACTGGTTGTCAGACTTTTGGGCTTCTGACTACCCGTAACGACTAACGACTGTCAAAGATTTACGAATGACAGCCGGGTAGCTTATCTTTCGATCGACGCGTGCAGCTGTTATAATTTAACCACGAGTCTCTCCAGGCAATATACCACAATAAGGGGCCCACTTCAACCGCCAAACTAGAGCCCACTCTAGTTCGGTGGTCGGAGCGGGCCCCTGTCAAAAGGGTCTAGAAAAGACAACGCATTTGGATTGGTGTTTGAAGTAGTTTTTTTTAGTACTAGAGGCTTGTGGCTAAGTGATAAAAGCCGCACGGGTCCATCGACCAGGTTATGCTACGCTTGCCGCGGTTGGTCCGTGGATGGGTGAACATCATTCCATACCAAGACCACTCCGTGTCTCAGAAAAACGTTAAGCTGTTGGTCCCGGCTGTCATTCGGCTGAAATTAGGCTGAGAATCAGCACTTTTCGGACGTCAAAATTACATAAGACAGACCCTCAAAACGACCGCCCTTCAACACTTCCTAGTTCTTTCGCTGGGAAGAAGTGGCGCAAAAAATTCCCCAGCAGTCGTTACGAGTCGTCAGAAGCTCGAAAGTCTGACAACCAGTCTTACCAACGGGTATCGTATTACCCGTTGTGGAGTAACTGTAACTGGGTTGTGGAGGTCAGATAGGCAGTCGCTCCGATGCCATGTAAAATACTAGTATTCCGCTGTATCCGGTTTGGACTGGAAGCTGACCCCAACATAGTTGGGAAAAGGCTAGGCAGATGATGTTTGAAGTAGTTTTTTAAAGTAATAACAAACAAACAATAACAATAATAATATCCCTGGACATTTCACACAGCGCCATCTAGTCCCAAGCTAAGCAACCTAATGCTTGTGTTATGGTAACAAGATGGCAAGTACAAGAGAGTGGTGGTGGTGGTGGTGGTGGTGGCAGTGTGGTGGTGGTGGTGGAAAGTACATTTTGACACTTCGCACCAATCCATTTTTATAATCGGTCGCTAATGCGCATAACCTTTTTATTAGCTACCTTTCCGTCGCAATTTGACTCATGGGAAAAACAGGTCGTGGCCAATTTTGCCGTTACCTTCAAAAGATGAATGTTTGTTTCCTAGATATTGCATAATGTGTGTTACGGATATATCTTTATGAGCTCTAAACAAAGCCATTAAAGATAATGATGTTTGTTTTAAAATTCTTTGCATATTGTTAGCAAAGCAAAGACTAGGCTTGGCCTGTTTCCTGTTAGTTTATTGATTACCTGCAGAAAAACGTAAATAGATGCATAGCAACTCTACAGGGTGTTATTGACAGCCCTCCGCAAACTGATAGGGTGGCTTCAGTACATCATATTAAGATGACCGGTACATGTAATTCTTTCAGGAACATTAAGGAAATCCAAAAAACCAGATTTGTTTTATTACCTCACACGCAACGTATCGTTACTCTGGCAAAACGTACGTAGCGGACGGCAGCGCAGCGAGCTTGAGCGAGGCTGTTTTCAGCTGTTTTATTTACATAAATGGAGTGTTGCATACAGAGAACGTAATTATACATTGAAATAAAGGAATATCAGCAGAAAAAACGGCATAAATTTTTTTATTTTCCTGAGAAAATTTCCAGTGGGATATGATTCAGAATAAGGAGCTGAATCAATCCTGTGTTTTTGTGGAGGGCTGTCAATAACAGCCTGTATATCAGAAAGAAAGAAAATACGTTTATTCGCGGTAAATATGGTGCATAAAAAGAACACAAAAACAACAAAAAACAAGGGACACCCGGATGGAACGAAGTATAACTGGCTTGCTTTCTATAAGAGAGAGAGAGACAGACAGAGAAACACGCGCACGCCGCACGGCTTACAACTATAGCAAAAAGTGTCGTTCCAACTTTTGGTCTTAATTTTTTCCGTCTAGCCCCCTTTCGCAACGCGCGATAAGGAACTTTGTTCCAAAAAATAACAAGTTGGGGGACAACATGCGTTACATTCACGCAAAACGGCCATCGCTCAGCATAATGCTAAGACCCTATACGAGACAGAGCCCCAGTGCTGGTTTTCGGCAACAGCCGGCGTTGGCGTCAACCACTGCAGCATACGATATAGATTGTATATATCACATTTGTATTTGTGCTTCTGTTTGCAAATCGATCACAGGTGTATTTATTGAGCGGTCGGGTACGGGGTAGCCCCTAGGTATGATACAGATTTGAAATGTCATTCTGATTCAGCGCTGTTTTGTATGACATCAAAGAAGTCGACTCACTTTTACTACTAAACACACGTAGTTCTATCATGTAGCCAGTTTTAATTATGTTGTAATGGGGAAACCGGGGGGTTAGTCTCTAAATAACCTGTCCGTAAGTAGTCAGCTGTTTTTGAAAACTAACTCAAATAATACCCTAGAATCTTCAAACCTATTAAAATGATACCGTTATCTAAAAATCTATACAAATAGATAAAATTTAAGTGTCTGTTTGTAATGTCAAAATAACAGCTTTTTACTAAATGCATAGGAAAATACCTAAGGTATTTATAATAAAAAAACAATTTTAATTTCTTTTTTGTGTCTCTGTCTGTCTGTTGCGGCTAATCTCCGAAACGGTTGGACCGAACTTGACGGGACCTTCACTGGGAAATAGCTGAAGTGTTAAGGAGTAGCACGTTCCCGTTGGATAATTTCCGACATCCACGCGAGCGTAGCCGCGAGCAGAAGCTAGTGAACAATATTCAGTTTAAACCCGTAAAGCTTTTGCTATCTCTCTTTGTGGGTTCGAAGTTCGAACCCCAAAGAAGCAGTACAGTAGCTAATTTCGAGAACGAACTCAAATAATACCCTAGAATCTTCAGTTTGTTAAAATGTTTGTTAAACCGCTGTCGAAAACCTGTCTGATTATTGAGTTACATCCATAACATTTCTGTTATCTCTTTTTATAGGCTTGGAGCGACTTCGAGGCGTTCCTGGTAGATGGGATCCTCCGGAAGGTGCCACGGACCGCTTGTGTGTGGACATCGGCGAGGGAGCCTACATCGAAGTGTCGCACCCGGCACCGCAGGGAGATCAAGTGTATGTATACTTATTTAATTTCAACAACTGCTAATAGTCCAGTCTAGGGAATGCAATCTCGATCGAGATCTCGAGTCTTTTTTCGAGATTCAATTTTGTGGGAAGTAAATTTTACTAGAGTTCTCGCGACTGAGCGCGCGCGAGCATACTATGCTTCTTTATTTATTACCAATACTCTAAGTAGATGTAGATTTGGTTTTCATAAAAAAAACACGCATTATTTCAAAATGTAGGCGACATCTCGACCCAAAATTTAGCACGCACGCTCTCGAGTTGCCAATGAGATCTCGAGATTACATTCCCTAGTCCAGCCAAACTGTGTGTGAATATCATGTGAACAAACCATCTTTCTTTTCTCATGTCCAACTCGTTAATGCCCCCCAAAACCGCTTAGAGTTTATATTAATTATAACTTGACTCTCCAATCGCGGTCACGGCAGATAAAATAATGTTAACCTCAGACAACGGCTGCGCCACATTCTACCTACAATACACACATGATCCGATAGTGATGTGATAACGTTTTCAATTGTCAATGGGGGTTAAAAGGTTACTCAATCTTTTAGCAGAATTTGATAACGCTTTGGAGTGACTTCCTTCTCATAATCAGCCTATAATGTTCCCACTGCTGGGACACAGGCCTCCTCCTCTCTCGGTGAGAGGAAATGGGCCACAATCCACCACACGGGCCCAGTGCGGGTTGGTAGATGTCTCACGTCTTCGAATGATCACGTCCTCACGATGTTTTCTTTCAACGTTTTGAGAGCAGTGGTGATGAAATAATTCAAATAATTCAATAATTCAATACAAAGCAAAGCGCCTGCTTGACTTCCTTAGTGAAAAGAATCCATTCGCAACATTAACAGTTACAAGAATAAGTGTACCTTCCTCATCCAACAGGGTCGAGGTTTTCAGATACACAATCTGGGCTAATTATGGAATAATACAAGTCTTGTATGAAATGAATCATGTTACGAACTAGTCCCAACATTATGTACTCTTATGTCACTGAAATGTATTATTATATCAATATTCCTGCAATATAAATTACGAAGAATATCCTGTGAAAACCCATTCATACCGGGCCGGGATATTCCATACGCATAAATGTTTACAAATATGGCTTGTTGTTTAAGATAAGCCTGAAATAAACAGGATTGTTCAAAATAATTTAGTTTCAAAGGAAAATTATATCAATAAGGTATGATTGGGGCCAACCAGACGTTAGGATTAAACGGTTTTAGACAGACTTATCCGTGTTTATGACGCACTTCGTTCAGTTCGCGCGTAGGTTCTAGATTGTTGTGTTTACTCAACAACAACATACTGTATGAACTGGAGTAGCTTAGTAACCTGAGTGAGTAGTAAGAACATAAAAAGTACTACACATGTAGTACTTTTTGAAGTGCAAAGTGCGAATGTTCGGATCGGACCGACACATGGCCGAACCGAATATTATTGAAAAATGCGAAAAAGTTCGGATCGGCTCAGTTGGGTCGGGACCATAATCAATATTCGAAAGAGTGTAGGAGTGTAGGATCGGAACCGACCGGACCAAATAGTAACTTCGTAGGAGGAAACGGCCGAACATTCGGCCGATACTACTTCGGAGTAGACCCCCTGGTCTGTCGAGAACATCTGTGTAAGATCTGGGTGTCCCGAGGGTTTCCGATCTAATGTGGGTGACGCCTGTGCACTCAAAGAGCACATTCGCGACGGTTTCATCAGCCTCCATGCAAGCTCTGCACAGGGGGCTGTCCGTTATGCCTATCGTGTGGAAGTGTTTGTTTAGTGAGCAGTGTCCCGTGATGGTCCCCGTCACTAGGCGCAGGCCTTTCCTGTCCAGGCGTAGTAATCTTGTGGTTAGCTTGCCATCTAATGATGGTTTCGCCAGTTATGTTGAAGTCCGTGATCTGATCATGCTCGCCTACATCATTCAACTTACATGAAGGGTTAGCTGAGCAATAAGCATAATTACAAACGTGTGTTAAACTGTCAAAGTGTTGACAGTATTATGATTTATTTTTCATGAGTCATTTCATGGGCCACCCTGTAGATGCACACATAATTATGTGTGTGTTCTATAAATTTATAATGTTAATTAAATGAAAAAATCTGTGTCATATTGCAGGGACAGGAAAGACAGCGGTCTCCGCGTGCACCTGTCCCCGGTGGCGGGCGGGCGCGCCGTGAGCGGCACGGGCGAGGCGCGCGCCGCCTTCGCCGCGCATGCGCGTGCGCTGGCCTACGACTGCGAGCTGGATGCCGTGCTCGATAGCGTCATCGGGAACAGGAAGGATTGCTTCGTGTCTATTAGAGGTAAGCTGACAGGGTCCGCCACACGTAGTGTTGCTAGCTAAAAATGCTGTGATTTGTTCAATACACATATTTCACATGTTAAGGAGATATAAGTAATATACATTAAATAAGGAAAACAAAGTTAGTTTTCAATATGACCTCCTTAAGCAAGGATATTGGCATCAAGAGTTTCGACTAAAGGTGATGCACAAACGTGGGCCGGTAGCATTCAACCCCATTCTCGACAAAGTGCTGCCTTCAGATTCCCACGCTTATATATCTTTAAATTTAAACTTAGAGATTATTTTTTTTATCCCCAGGCATATCCGACTACCGTGACGGGACCCGCGGCAAGGAGTGGCAGCCGCACGCGGCTCTAGCCGCCGCCGCCGTCATGAAGGCCATCGTGGCCGCCATGCCGCCACCGACCGACTAAACGCAACGCACACAGCACCTATAAGTATTTATATGGCATTTACTTACAAAATCTATATGTATCACTGATCGGCTGGTCACGGAGTAACAAACGAATGGAGTGTAAACTTATCTTTCTTTCTCTTGCTGGCAGCAGCAGAAAAGTTACCCAGTTTTTGAGATGGACTTCAAATTCAATATGCTTGATCAGCATATTATTTTATTGGTACTCAACACATTAAATACTATTTTTACAAGCTAACACTAAAATATATATTATATTACATACAAGTATATAATAAAACAAATAAAGAAAAAGGCAGGAGCAAAAAATTCGTCCGCATCGCTGTCAATGGGATAAGTGCCCAAAAGGCTGGCAGCATTACCACGATGGATGGAAATGCTGATTCTTTGGGCTAAAAATAGGCCAGCCCTTGTGCAATTACTGCAAATTTTATTCACATTGCACGAAATTACTTGCATTCAAGGCCCAATAAAAATGCGCCTTGTCGCCTACCATGGTCACCGAACTTTATGGCAACGTAATGTGTCCGCCCATTATCACTCCATTTGTTCATTACTCCGTGCCACGTAATTTTAATATTTGACACGCGTATATTCACGAAAAGAAGTGTTTACTTCTCTTTTTATATTGTAAACTATATAAATTACGACCAATTGTCGTACCTAATTACGATAGTACACAATGTTCATATAAAAATAAAATAACTGATCCTGATTATTATAGAAACATGGTAGATATTGTTATAAACCATTCCAGAAATTAATGATTATTATCCTAATCTGATTACCTAGGAAAGTATTTATACTAATGGATGCAGTTGCATGTCTGAAAGTGTTGCGAGATTTAATAATGTTTCAATATCAATCTGATATGTTTTAAATTATTGGCTAGATTTTTTTCGTATAAATAACTACAAGAATAGAATAGATTAGTATAATCTTTATTGTACACCATACAAATTACAGAACATAAATATATAAAATTTTACAGAGGATGACACAATGGGCGTCTTATCGCTAAGGACACAAGGATTATCATTATTATAAGGGATGGTTCTCTTGCAATTAAACATCAGTAACTGCCGCACTCTGAAACGTCACTTAAAAATAATCCATCCTTAACTTTAATTGACAAGTTTATTTTAGCACATGTCAACAAAATTGAAAGGTTTTCAATCTGTCATATTTTGGACTGACAGCGAACTTATCAATAATTAACTTTAATTGGCAAGTATACGAGTACAAGCTGTTGTTTTGCATCCTCGTCAAATTTTAGGAGGCTGTCATGAAAGACAAAAATAATCAAATAAATTACGATCCCTGGTAAATAATGAATACTTGTTTTTTTTAGTTATTTAAGTTTGACAGTATTTCAGAATACACCACTTTCAAAGAACAGAATCGCATTATGGTATCATATAAGCGACCGCGTTTTTATATGTGTAAAAAGGCAGTTACAGTGCGGCCTCACACAGGCCGCGTTTTAAAATGCGTATCCCACACATGCCGATTTCCTCGTACTTGTCAATTAGAGTTAACGATTGATTAGTTTTATGTGACGTCTCTGAGTAAATAATATTTTTTTATCTGTGGTAGTTATTTATACGTTTTTAAATCTGGCTTTTATATCTAATCCTACAGGTTTACTTGCCTTAGCGTTGGCTGTTATAAAAGTAGTAAAAATAATAATATTGTCTTATTATAGATATTTACAAAATAATAGGGTAGTTTTTATTAGTGCTAAAGTACACATGGTAGCCTTTATGTAAAACGTTATTTGTGTGAAAAACACGATCTGTAGTAAAATCTTCCACTTGGAAACGTCCTAAGGACAAGAACAGGATATTCTTAGACTAAAACTAAATGGTTAAGACTGTAAACAGATTATTAATTCAATGGTACTATTTCGAATGTCTAGCTTACTTAGAGAATACTGAAAATATACATAGTCAGCCTATAATGTTCCCACTGGACACAGGCCTCCTCTCTTCGAGAGATTGTGGACTGTTATGTACCAAGCGGGCCCAGTGCGGATTGGTATATGTCACATGTCTACGAATTTTTGGTTCTAACCGGTTGGACATGCCGGTTTCCTCACAATGTTTTCCTTCACCGTTCTGAGAGCAGCAGTGAAAATATACAAGTTTGCTTTTTCTGTTGTGTTGTGTTGCCAAATCATTAAAACCTAATTAAAAAGGGCTCAAATATTTTCTGTCTTCCTCCTTTTAGGTTGCAATTACACTTTTAAAGTATTTTACATTATTTTCATAGTATTTTACTTGCATAGAAGAGTTACCAGTTTCCAGATTATTATTATAATTCACTCGTATTATTTTAGATTAATATTTCACAAAGTATTCCATATAATTCCAAGTCATTTGAAGAAATTAGTGTGATGCCAATATTTATAGTAAATTGTTCACTTTGCCCGAGCTTAGGATGTACCTTAGAATTAATAAATTATAAGTACGATCTAATATTTCAACAATTAACTTATTGTATTATTTATAAAATACTAACTCACTGCCATCAATGGCCTATTTATATTATAAGATTAACTTTGTTATTCGACGATGTTGTATCAAAATATGTAACACATATTTTAAAACCAAAGTTTAGACGTTTGGCTGTTTTTTGACAACCTGGTCTAGTCGCCTAGAATGTGAACATTTTGTTGAAATATTTTATTTACAAGTAATTCTTAAGAATCATTGATCTATGTATAAATTGTGAAGTCACATAGTTTTATCCTCGTTGATGTTTGTAAAAATGTTTTCATGTTCGAATTTGAACACTCCTCTCTATATTTATAAATTTTCTAAACAAACTATAACTTGATTGGGGCCATATAATTATCCTCAGGATTTTTCAATCCTGTTGGTTAACATTTGAGTAATGTGTAAAAAATTATTATTTAATTTTCTTTTGTAGTGTATTGTGTTATTATGTTAGTTCAATAATGATAAAATCATGTTAAATTATTTAAATTGTTTGATATTATAATTCTTTCTTATCAGTTGTCTGTTATGTCGAAGTACTGTGTTAGCAAGCTACTATACCTACTGTCATTCTATTGTATCGCACAAATAAAGTCTTTAAAAATACCTTTTTTTTATTAACACGCCAACAACTCTCCCAACAAACTGACTAACAAGTGGATGGAGATTCTAGCATTTCACTCAGCGAACCTGCGAACTAATAAACCAACAAAAAGGGTTTTAAAAAGGCCCAAAAAAAGGGTTTTAAAAAGGCCCAAAAAAAGGGTCCAGAGAAGGACACGTGCGACAAGGATGGTTTCATCAAGTTGAAGAAGAAGAAGCCTCCTTGTCAGAACCAGTGTGGCACCGCGCAGGCAGGACCCATCATGTTGCTGCGTCCAGCAATCCCGAGGACGCAGCTGTACGGGTCCAGACTGCAGCACTCCACGAAGGTTGAGGAGATCGTGAAGTACATGCGTGTGAAGAACTGAAGACCAACTGGACATTGAGGGTCGAGAAGTTGGAGTCGCGTCACAACACGAACTTTCGTGGTGCGTGTTCCGACACATCATCTCGAGAAGTTCCTCATGGAAGAGTTCTGGCCGAAGGGTGTTGTGTACCGCCGGTTTCGTGGCCGGCTGCATGACACCAGTCAGCGAAACACGACGCAGACACTTCGTGTGCGTTAGTTAGTTTTTAGTGTAATTATAATGATGTATGTATTTATAGTATTTTTAAGTTATATTAATATTGTATTGTATGTGTTTATAGGGGCCTTGATGCCTGAAATAAATGGATAAATAAATAAATAATCTAAACAAACCGGCGACGCTGCCGACACGTCGTGAGTTTTTGGAGTAGGTAAGTACATACTTTTAAAAAAGTGTTTTGATTGCATGCAGAGTAGATGAGAATATTGAGATGCATATGAGATAGTGACGAAAATGGATACTTAAAGTAAGAAATGAGCGTAAGTATAAGGGGAAGTTTTAAAGTGGCGCCAGAGCAAGAAAAGTTTAAAGGAAATCGTTTGGTTCGGTATGGACATGCGATGAGGAGGGAGAAAACGCGTGTGACTAAAAGAGTGATGAACATAAATGTTGATGAATGGGAAGGGGGAGGAAGGCCAAAGAAAAGATGCGACGGATTGTGTTAGGGATGATATGAAAGAGAAGGGAGTGAATGAACTAATCATTCACTCCCTTCTCTGACGATTGACAGGGAAGAATGGAGGAAAACATGTTGCGCAGACCCCAAGTAACTTTGTACAAAGGTATGGTAGGAAGAAAATGATGATGATGATTAAAAGTTTTACAGAAACGCCTCCATTGTAATAAGATCTTTTGTGACCTTATAGAAGGGTCTAAAGAATAGTCCTTTAGACCGAATTTCGGCCATGGCAGCCAATCTCAAAAACTAGCCATCTACTCAGAAGATATTATAAAGAAAGAAAGAAAAATGCGTTTATTGGCATTACACAAAATGAATACACCTTAAAAGTATAAAAACAGAAAACAAAGATTATAATGCCAAAAGGGCCTCAGCTCAGCATAATGTCAGATGACAAAACAAGTGTACGCTGACGCTGATAAGTCTCACTAGTTCCATGGAACAATTGCTGGTGGAACTAGTGAGAATGATCCGATTTTCAGCTGCAAGGCTGCAACCCACGAGAGCCATACGCTGGAATAACAAAAACTTAAGAAAGTGTACGTCGGTTATAATAAATTGAGAGAATTATTTTAAATGCTAGAAATTATAGAAAAGCTCATGCAAATTCAAATAAAATGTCGTGACATATATTTATGTGTATAATAGTGCACAAATGTTTGGCAGACTCAGGTGCAGTCGCTCTTCCCCCACTCTCATAGACCGATGAGACAGCAATCTGAGACGACCGGAGAGATCAGGCGCAGAACCAACGGCTTTCCGAGGCACGGGGCATCACCCCGCCAACTTCTAATATCCGGGCTGTTACTAAGAAAATCGTAATGGAAAGACCCAATAACACTGCCAGACCTGGGGATCGAACCCATGACCCACGCTCAGCAGTCGTGCTGACCATGAGACCAACGGGGCTGTTAAGGTATGTAAGTAAATACAATGTGTAACTGAATTAATGCACATTATGAAAGCAGTTTGTTCAGAATCGTTTATTGAATCGATTTCTGTAATTTTTAATATAGGTAGGAAATATTTTATCCCAAAAATAATTAAAACTACGTAAATTAGGTACTGTCACACTTCCGCTGTACAGTCAAAACAAACCAAAATGGATGAAGCTAGACCCTTATACGAGTGCGACTGTGTGGTGTGTATGCGTAGATTTGTAATGTGACCATAATTTTCTCCCACAATCAGTATAACTAATTTATTTAAAAAAAAAAAATGTTTTTAATTAATAATAAAAATTCAGTGTACCTATGTATTATGATTATAACATAATATTCTAATTGGGGTGTCTGGTGGAGTGCGTTAATTCCGGGACATGTTGTATACATGCCTATAATCAGCGGTGAATTTTACAATAAAGTTCCAAGCCCCGTTCAAGATCTAAGCCTTAATAAATTCAAATCATTCGTTAAACGTAAGTTGTGCCAGAAAGCATTTTATACCGTTAAGGCTTATATCGAGGACAAAAAGGCTTGGGATTAAGCTGCTTCCAATTTTTACATATTGAATGTGTTTATTTTTTATTTTTGTTTTGTTGATGTTTTTTTGTTTTTTTTTTTTATATAGAATAGAATATATTTATTGTAAAAACATGAGTATACATCATAACATGTGCAAGGTCTTATAATAATGGTTAGATCTGCATGTTTTGCCATTCATGGCGTACAAAAACAACATATTTGGTTTAAAATAACCACAAAAGATTGGAGTATAAACAACAAAACAATTTTTTTTTTTCCATCGTAATACTACTTAAAAAATATACACTTTGACATTGATGAATTTGATATATACTATGACATTTGCTTACTTTGTAAAGTATTCTATTATTTTAATTATTGTGAATGTGAAGACTATGTGGGTCATTGTATTTATATTATTTTTCTCTCTGTTCTCTTAGTTTTTGTCGTGGTCTGGCAGTTTGAGTAATTAATGTGGCCTACCCAAATCACCCAAATGTCCTTTCTTTGGTATTGTTCGTCGGATCGTTGAGCTCCCTAAGTTTTGAGTTGAGCTGCACGATTTCTGACAAATGCGTGCACTGACTGGACAGGTCCTCTCAAACTGTTTGGTTCTTTCTTCAAAAAAACCATCTCAGACATAAATCTACATGGTCTTCACATGATCTGACCAAGATTATGTCTGGACTTTAAAAGAGACTGTGACGTCTGAGTTTGTTTCGGCCTTTCTTCTCAGACTAGTCAGATAGGAAACGCCGACCTCATCTAGTTTTAAAATATGATTGACGTGTAAAAGTGTTTGTACAAACCTACTTACAAAAATAAAATCATTTATCATTTATCAATGATAGATAACAGACAAAAGAATTATATGTAGTTAGGACAATACTAATAATAATAAAAAAAACGTAAAATTGTTAAAATCAACACTTTATTGTCTAGAACTACAAATTATACACTCAAGAGGTTCTGGTTTTAGAGGAATGTCTTATATAGTAGGTACAATTACAGATAGTGTTCAAGAACTGAAATGTAAGAAAAAAATATTAAAACATTGTGTTTAAAATTATTTCTTCGTGGAAGTAGTAGTATACATCATATTTGATAATGCATGAAGGTAACATCCTTCCAGCCTATCGACTTCTGATTTATTCTGAAATATAAATGATTTTATTATCTTCTAAATAGATACTAATCCGGATCCTGCACTCTAATTGTGTAACACTATCAGTCACAATCTGAATCATTTTGAAGTATATTGCTAATCCATTGCTTCAAATGTCCGAATTTGTCCGGTCAACAACGTAAATAAAAAAAAAATGCAATGAATGTTAAATGAAACCCATTAATACTGTTAGTGTGTTACACAATTACTCTGCTGGATCTAGTTTCCATTACCCAACAATCAGATAATTTTATGCACTCACAAAATAAATAGGTAAGATGCAAGTGGGAACAAGTGATGGTTATAATATGTCCTTACATTACAGTGAAATATTGTAATGATAAAGCCAATATTCAGGACCATAGAGAAGGAGACAGGGGTTAAGTTCAAATTATAATAATTGACTTGAATTAATTCAGCTAACCCTTCGTGTTAGGTAAGCTTATTAAGTTTGGTAACAATAGAAAAGTAATTGTGTCGCATTAGTGACAGTTGAGCTCATATCATTGTTAACATACGTAAGGTCAATTCTATTTTTTTTTTGCAGTATAAGCTCTGCTCATGCGGGAAAGGAGTAAAGGAGATCAAAATATATGTATATATCAATTTGCATTTTTTTTCTACTATAATAGTTACTTGTAAAAATTACAATCTTGAACACACTGCTGGTAGAGATTTAAATTGTCCCTAATTCATAAAACTTCATATTTTAATTAAACTCTGTAATTGATAATGATAAGTAAGTATATCTCCAGTTATTACAATACTCAGAGTAAACAAATGTAATTGCCTTTTTAAAGATTCACTTGTCTAGTTTTTAAATATGATTTATTTGTTTGTACAAACCTACTTACAAAATAATATCATTTATTTAACTTACATTAATTGAGCATATGGATTAATAAGTATATCTGCAGTAATTACAATTTACTTATTATTTGAATTATTTCTTATTCTTTCAATTGATTTATATTCAATTGACTATTTAATGATAAACTCCTTTAAGCACAAGGGAATAGGCCAATTTTGTAACTTATTTAACTATTTAGTGCTAATCTCCTTTGAGCATAAGGGAATAGGCTAATTTTGCAGAGCCATGCGTTTTTAAATATTCTTAATTAAACATACATTTTTAACAGTTAAGCATAATTAAAAGGTATAGCAAAACAGTCTGCAGTGTTTTGTTTGTAACATATAAAAAGGGTTAGATTACAAGGGTTGATAAATAACATTAGTTGTGCAAACACAGAAGCAATGTGTCATAATCAAATATTGTTACTTGCATCAGTCTTAGAAGCATGGCAGCCTTGTTTGATCATCTATGTTATTGTTGGTCTTCTATAATTTTATAAAAATAAAATTATTACATACACACACATCACAAATATTACACTATTAAAAATTCTGACTAACACAACATTTATTATTTATTTAGTTGACTATTTTTTTTCACAGTTTGATAATAAATAGATCACAGTAAGTACAATGTTCAGATAAGTTTGAAAAATAAAATAAAGCATCACTTCAGTTATCAAAAACAAAACTTGGAGCAGACTTTGATATGCTTCATTTATCAATTCACTTCTACTCACCAACATATTTAACTTCATCAAAGGCTTTTCTAGCTTTCTTGAGTTCTTCATTCATTGTTAGTAAATCTTTAACTCGAGCATATTTACGTTGGTCTTTCCGGACTAAGAAAATGATATCTTCTACTTGAACTCTACCTGTTCGGCCCACTTCCATTGCCCTGAAAATTCATCAGCATCTGATTTAAAAAAAATCCTGTAAGTATACACAATATGGTTCGGTACCTAACAGTTACTCGATCCAGTTATCCTACCTATGAGTCGTGTCTGTTATAAATTCGATGACTAAATCTTCCAAAAAGTCAACACTTTCTGTGTATGGATTTTGGTCGTCTCCAAACCCGTACATCATGCATCTTAATTCTTTACTGAATAGCCTTTTTCGTCCTGATGCAGTCGCCCCAAGGTGCTGTTCAGTTTCCTCTTCGTCAAACTGTAAGAAAAATGAAGACATTGATAATTATCAACGGTGCAGTTGAGGTGAAACTTTGGGACCTGTTTTACAAACCTGATCATAGTTATCTGGTGCATCTGGAGGGGTCGTCATTGTAACAGCTGTATAACGTAACTATGTTCCTTTAGCGGATCTAACTTCTCTGTTCAACCCAAGAATCCAGGAATTATTTTGTCGATTTGTAAACTTTCTATGCACGCATCAAACGATAGCAACATGAATGAATGACATTTATAACCATAGCATAGACTATTTTTAGCAGCACCAGCACAAAACACTATTACTCCTAGGTTTTGAGCCGATATATAAGTTACTCTATGATCCTCATTCATTATACACGTTCATAGATAAGGGTAAGTACTGACGTAGACACGTTACTGCCAACCAAATAAAAGACAGTGACATGACGTGAGATTTGACAAATGACAAAAAGTTATGTTAGTTAGTTGTCTTTTAGGTTATGTTTTGAGTGTTTGTGTTTGAAAATGAAAATACAATGATTTGCTTTACTAGAAAGCAGGAATTAGCGTAATATTACAATTATTCTATGGAAGAAGATTTTATAAAACGGCAAAATGAATCCTATGACGTAAATATAACTTTTGTTTCCATTTTTTAGATAATGTTTGTTGACAGAAATTGTATCATATAAGTCTCTCTATTTATTTTAGTAATGTGAAGAATGTGCTAAAACTTAGTGAACGTGAGCTGTCTGGTAAATCCAAGACTTCTTGGCATGACCAGTACAAGGACAGTGCCTGGGTGTTTGTTGGAGGTTTGCCCTACGATCTCACTGAAGGCGACATTATTTGCGTTTTCTCACAGTAAGTTGAATACACAAGTTTGGTTATCGTGTTCTTTTCATCTAGAACTTCTTGCTAGAAAAACCTACTCTCTAATGTTATTTATGGTTTGAAGTGCATTTAAACGCTGCTTCATTGTTAGGTATAAGTCTCCATTAATTTTCATAACCAGATAATCAACCAACAAAAAGTTCGCTTTAAATTGTATTTTCAAATTCAAATATTTTATTTTGGAATTACATCCATATATTGTTAGTAGTAGTAGTATTTTGTATTGTCCATAGCCAACAATATTATGTTAATGTTCTAAGAGAAGTGATTGATATTTACAAAATAACATCATTCATTCATTCATTTATATTATTGCAGGTATGGTGAAATAGTGAACATAAACTTGGTGAGAGACAAAGGAACTGGAAAGTCAAGGGGATTCTCATTTATATGCTATGAGGATCAGCGGTCAACAATCCTGGCTGTGGATAATTTAAATGGAACCAAAGTATGTTGACTATAATATAGAAGTACCTACCACTTTTATCATTTTCTTCATGTAAATATAGAGGTATAATTTATGAACAATAACCATAGACCCCTGAGTTGCTTTAGCGTGGCAATAGCAGGCATTGAACCAATTTTTTTTTAAATAATTTATTTCAACAACTGATATAAAGTCTGTTAATATCCTGATCATAGTTTATTGTTGGTGTTCCTACGGAGATATAAAGGTAAAGGGCAATGACCTTTGCCATGCTAAAGCAACTCTGATATATTCATCTACTGTCTATAATACTAGATTCTGCCTACGACTTTGTTTGCCTGAAATTTCTTGTTTGCCCGAATCACCCCGTCGCATCGCATCACTTGCCCGCGCTTTCACTTTGTCATAAAGTCATTTATTTCAAAACAATATACATTGTGTAGAAATTTTACTAAACATAAGATCTCATTTAATAATCTATATGAGGAATAAATACAATAATAAAAAAAAAACAAAAAGACAATAAAAAAAATAATAAAAATAAACAATATGAAGTGTAAAAAATTTCAGAATAATAATGTCACCATGCCGTTTCAAATTAATTCCATTCAATAAATTATAACAACTATAATAAATTATATAAAAATATATTATTATAAATTATAACCAGAACGATAATAATTATTACGATTATTGTCTTAGCTTAGCATTATTTCTGACTTTGTTCTTTTTGCTCGGCTCCTTTGGGCGTGATGTTAAATAGCCTATAGCCTAGGCTCCTCAAGAATTGGGCTATCAAATGCAAAAAGAATTTTTCAAATCCGACTGGTAGTTCCTGAGATTACCCCTACATACATACAAACAAACAATTTTACCTCTTTATAATATGAGTATAGATTAAGCTAATCAATAGACCTTTTATCTTTCCCCAGATCTTAGGCCGTGTAGTACGAGTGGACCACTGTGAACAATATCGGGCTCCAAATGCGGATATGTCGAAAGTTGATGAAGTCACTGCTTCAATAAGGATGGAGGGCTGTGCTCCACAAGTCCAACCACTACCACTTATTACCAAAACAGAGACTGTTGTGAAACCCGTAAGTACAATAATTTAATATTTACTACAAGCTTTTTCTTTTTGTTACTTTAAAAAAAGTATATAATATGGTTTTTTATTTTGACTGTGTTTAGTTTAGTTTGTGATCTTTATGTACGAGTCGCAATAAATACTTTTTTCTCTTTCTTTCTTCTGCCTGCTTGAATTTCGACCCCGATTCACTGCATCGCATGGCATTTTTTTTGGAACAAAGTTCCTTATCGCGCTTTGCGAAAGGGGGCTAGACGCGGCTAGAAAAAATCAAGACCAAAAGTTGGAACGACACACAAAACCGTGCCACACCGCACTATTACTGACTTTTTCATTTTACCAGCTCCTAAGAGTCCTAGCGTCATGTCAAATAGCCTTCCTCAAGTATTGGGCTATCAAATTAAAAAAAAAAAGAAAACAAATCCAATCCAGAGATTTAGAGTGTTCAAACAAACTCTTCAGCTTCATTATAGAAGATAGATAGACTATAAACAAGCCATCTGCCCAATGGGATTTTCAATTGGCATAAATGTTGAACTTCCATCTCCTATTTAACCGAGCCTAAAGGCTCTAAAGGATTTTTGAAAATTCATCCTCTAAAGTTTACTGGATGAATTTTCAAAAATCCTTTCATATAACTCACTTTAGTCATACAAGGAGCTGTTATATGCAGAATCTCATGTCTCTAGATCTAGCCGTTTAGTCTGTGCATTGTCTAGTCAGTGAACCAAAACAATGTAGTTATTGAAAGACTTGTACTGAAACTAGATTGTTGCACCAACAGCTTTATAATCTGAAATATCTTGTTGCAGGAAAAGGAAAAAGAGTCCAAAGAATCAATAAAAGTTGGAAAGATAAAGAAGAAAAAAGATAAGAAAAGTAAAAAAAAGAAAAAGAAGAAATGCAAAAGTTCTTCTTCAGAATCAGAATCTAGTAATTAATTTAAAAAAGTGTAAGTTTTAATAATAAAAACACAGCATAAAATGATATCTTTTATTTTAAAACGAAAAATCACAGTTTACAATAACATGCAACATAGAGATCATTATATTAAAAGTAATATAATTGAATAATACTGACTAGATATATTTTAATAAAATTTGATATTACATGGTTTTACATTCACGAGTAAAAAGATATTCACAAAAGTATACAAGAAAATCTTAGTAACATCTCACTTACATAAGTACATCAATATTTCGTTAAAACATTGGCCTTCTTGAAATAGTTAATAGAACACTTTAATTATCTAGAAATATGTAGTAGGAATGACAGAAAAACTTGCTAATCAGATCATTTCATGATCTCTTGTTTAGCATTGGATATGGCAGGACCTATAATTATATTATTAATGTTTAATCATTTTAAAATAGTAGGTACCTACATCAACTAGTTGAGATTCAGAAGATACATTTTTTTTTTGAAAATATTTTAGTTATTGAGAATTTTCTTAATCTTTTCTGCTGTAGTTTCATCACTAAAGGCTATGATGCCTTCTTTGTTGCTATAGTCTTGCGACTCCAGGTCCATCTCATCGTTGTAAGTGATAGGATCTTGAGTGGAGTAGCTGATGAGATCCCCACCCTTAGCTCTGAGAATAGAGTGGGGCGCACAGGTGTCCCACCGGAAAGTGGTTCCTTGAGACATCAAGTATGCTGCTGCTTCACCTGTAAATGAAAAATAGTATAGAATTATCATCAACATTGTAGTTGCATGGCTGTCCATCATAATTATGTGATCATAGATGAATTTTAATCTAAAATAATTCCCATTCTGCAAAATCAAATCTCTGCATTATATCAGTAAATTCTTAGTCTAGGAAAGAATTCAATAAAAAAAAAACTGCTATAGTAAAACTGATTAGTTGTCTCACCTAAAGCCACTTTCAGAAGCTTATGCCCAGCTCCCGGAAGAGACTTGACTTCCCATCCAGCCTCTCGGAACTTATCAGCAATTTCTGGCTTCTCAGCAGTGCTCATAAGCAAGATGTTCTTTTCATCGTTCTCGACAATATAACTGCTACCCCACTCATGCATATCTTTGTAATTAATGCCCCACACAACTCGCCCTTTGCCACTGGAAACCAAAAAGCATAATCAAATATAATATTTTCTTTTATTACAATATTGTAAGCAAATGCTACTACAGTATAAGCGAATTCTTAAATGATAAATTATATACATATAATTAAATATAATTCTATTAATAAAAAAATTCACCGCATTAAAAAACCCCAGCGTTCTTCCTCCTCTCTCCTACTTGATCTATGCTGTGCCTGACAGGGTCCATAATTGTGACTAATTTAATTTTTTCCTACTAACTATGAATATACATTATGGTACGCAATAAAGAATTGAGAATTGAGAATATCAAATTAAACATGAAAAGTAAAAAATATTTTATTAAAATAAATGTGAGTGTTTATTAATTTAGTGCCAACTTACTTGTCATAAAATGGCTGATTGATAACTCCAAGGATAGGTTCTCCAGTAGATCTTAGATAGGCACCAATGAGAACCGTCACACATGGAAGACCACGGTCTGCATCAGCATGTCCCTGGACACCAGCTATAAACTCAGCAGTGGCATCTAATTACAGGAGAATAAGGTTTAAAATTATTAAGTATCCAGCAAGTTATATTTTGAGAGAATGCAATTAAATTTGATTAAAATCATTTGTTAGAGTGTACTAGTTTGTTACATATTTTAGAAAGATAAAACAGTTATTTACCAATTGGATCTATCCAAATGCCTAAATCAGAAGTGTCAATCTCTGGAATATCCTTTGGCAAATTGTCACAAAATATATGATCTGTGTCGCGATGAGCCGCTTCAGCCATTCGATTTGCAACAGCCGGTGCCACTAAATACTGTAAAATATCCGCAGTGCCTTCGACGCTGTCGCATAATTCGATCCTCACTCCTCCAATCTCGGAACACTCTTCACCTCTTACATGCTCAGCAAGCTCTGGGAAATGACCTGCTATTTCAGTTTTTGCAGCTTCTTGGGCCAGAACATCCGCAATCGTTTTGAAATCTCTTTCAAAACGGGCGTTGGCATCGCCTTCGAATTTTTCGGCGACCAATAACACTTCGTTTGTCGCTCCTGCACAACAGGATCGAGCAACACATGCCGCCTTCTCTGACGCGTTTATAAGAGTCTCTAAAATATTTTTCATTTTCTCAGGATTATCAACACATTAGATGAAATCAATAATTCAATTTGCAGGATCTGTGAGATTCTGAGATCTAAAAATAGAAATGTCATCTGTCCTGTCAAATTGTCAATGTCAATTTTGTTTATGTTTCTAATCAATAACAATAGGGATGCGACAGTGAACATACGAACCGTAACCATAAATCGCCTAAAAGTTCGACCTAAATTTGACGTCACGCCACTAAACCCCGAAGGGTCAGGGAGAGGTGTGCCTATATAGTATAGTCCCATGTAATAAGGGGTGACTCTATTGCACCAACCGGGCACTAATCCAGTCTCCGGGCTGAGAAATTCCTAATGGAAAAACCCAATAACACTGGGCTATACATGTACGCACCCAATGCCACAATGTTTCATAGGATATTGTTTCCGAAATATTGTTTTCCTTTTCTACATTTAATCTATGGTTTAACGTCTATTACTATAGACACATGGATGGCGGTAAAATAATAGCCGCGAAACCAATATTCAAAAAAAGCTTGTTGTTGTTGTTGTAGTGTAAAAGAGGAAATGTTTTTTTTTTCGACTGGAAGTGATTGGAAAGAAGGATTATAATAATAATGAATATTTTAATACAAAGCCACAAAATCAATCTCAAAAATAATTTAGGTAAGTATGTACAAAGTTGTGATTATGTAATGCACGGAGACTGCGGTAATCTCACTACATGATCAGGAATTATCTGCCTAGCCTTTTCCCAACTATGTTGGGGTCGGCTTCCAGTCTAACCGGATGCAGCCGAATACCAGTATTTTACATGGAGCGACTGCCTATCTGATCTCCACAACCCAGTTACTGGGTAAAACGATACCCCTTGGTAAGACTGGTTGTCAGACTTTCTCACTACCCGTAACGACTGTCAAAGTATTAAGTACCTAAGATCTAAATAGTCTTTCGTTAAAAATTACGGGTGCCTTTGATTGAAAAGGGCTACCCCTTCCGCTCATGCATTGATGTGAGAGTGTTCTGAGCTCCAAACATGGCTTCTATAAAATCTATTCATAATATAAATTAAAGTAGCTTTTTGTGTCCGGTTGTATAACCGAATTGTTCTTCTAAAATACGCAACAGATTTTGATGCGCTTTTCACATCATTTAGAGAATTTATTCCGGAAGGTCTAAGTGTTCATTTACACATGTGTATTACGTTATATTACTACAAACTCAAACTCAAACTCAAATCATTTAATTCAACTAAACCAATTACAGGTACTTTTGAATTGTCAAAGGGTCGGTCAGTCAGAAAGATGAAGCTAGTTGCCCATTCCAAAGCGTAGGTACCTATGGAGAAGAACGGGCAAGAAACTCCATGGACACTCTTTTAAATCATAAAATTGTTACAAAATATTTGATTACATCATTCGTGTTGAAATTAACCATGTGAGAACGATGTAGAAATACGTGCACGTAAAAGCGTCCGTTATAAAAAAAAAAACAAAAACAATTCAGAAATTAAAATAAGCCGAGGCAGCTAAGAGATGACCAGTCCCTACTGGCGGCGCCCGTTCACGAACATGACGTATGGATCAGCACCATTCAGCTCAACCATTTTGGAGGGAACTTAATGATCCAACACACACGCCACCACCAGCGAGACATTTGAGTGAGCATGACATACTCACAGCTGCCAGGGCACATTCAAGTCAATGAAAGACGTACCCAGTAAATGGTAGCTTTATAGAAAGTACATAGTGCTCACACGTGTGCTATGCAATTATACAATTCTAAACAATTGAGTTTATACAATGCAAAGATAGTTTTTTTTTTTCCAATGTTCAGCAGCTCCAACAAGGTTTCCGAATGCTAATTAGTTTATGCGCCTCTGTGGAGCAGGACCAGCATTGAGCCAAGCATTTTTGTCAACGATGTAATCCCCTAACTTATAGTATGCTCGGCTACATAGTGTGCGTTTAATACAAGATTTAAATTTCGTTTCATTCAGTTGGAGTATGTGGGGAGGAATTTTATTGTAACATTTTAAACAGTACCCCATGAAGGATGAGTTTACTTTAGCCAGTCTGAAACCTGTTTGAACTAATTGGTCCCTATTTCTAGTCCTATAGTTGTGTCTTTCACCTCTTTTATTGAAAAGATTTAAATTTTTTCTTACATACATTATGTTTTCATAGATGTATTGACAAGGTACCGTCATGATGTTAATATCTTTAAACAGTTCCCTTAAAGAATCGCGCCTGCGGAGGCCATATATTGCTCTGATGGCTCTTTTCTGCAGAATAAAAATGGACTCGATATCTGCAGCCCGTCCCCATAGTAAAATACCGTAAGACATGATACTATGAAAGTAACTGAAATAGACTAGCCTCGCGGTATCTACATTAGTAACTTGACGGATTTTTCTTACAGCATAAGCTGCCGAACTTAGCCGTCCTGCAAGAGATGTTAAATGAGGACCCCATTGCAGCTTTGAGTCGAGCGTGATCCCCAGGAAAACAGTTTTATCGACGAATTCTAGTTTCTCTTTGTTCAATACTATGTCACAATCACTACTTTTAACATTTGGTAAAGCAAATCTTATGCATTTAGTTTTTTTCCCATTTAATACCAAATTATTAGCAGTGAACTAATTTTGTACCTGCAGTAGGGCGTTATTTACGTCGTCAAGATTTGATGCACGCCTATTTATCTTAAAAATTAAGGAAGTATCGTCAGCAAATAACACCATTTGTGGTTGGTTCTTTAATAAATGGGGTAGATCATTAATATATACTAAAAAGAGGAAAGGACCCAAAATCGAGCCTTGTGGAACACCCATTTTTACTTTTAAAGCAAGAAAATTGACACCATTTATTTGAACTTTTTGTTGTCTATCATATAAATAAGATTTTACTAATCTGAGCGCAAGTTGACCTATTCCGTAATGCTCGAGTTTAAAAAGTAAGGTTTCGTGATTGACGCAATCAAATGCCTTGGAGAGGTCACAAAAGATTCCTATGGCATCTTGGGCCTCCTCCCACGCTGTAAAGATGTGCTTTAATAAGGTTACACCGGCGTCAGTCGTACAACGTCCTTTGGTGAAACCATATTGCTGATCATGTAAGATTTTGTTGGTGTTAAAATGATTAAGCATTTGATTGAGCATTACCTTTTCGTACACCTTGCTGAATACGGGCAACACGGATACTGGTCTATAATTGTTGGTGTCTTTGCTGTCCCCAGATTTAAAAAGCGGTATAACCTTACTGTATTTCATTAAATCCGGGAAGACTCCTTGATCTACACACAAATTAAATATCAAAGCTAAGTATGGCGCTATAGTCTCGATTATGGATGTACAAACTTTGATAGACATTCCCCATAAATCTTCGGTCAATTTGATTTTGATTTGCCGAAAAGCTTTTATAACAATCATAGGGTTTATATGTTTAAATTGAAATTCAACCGAGCAGCCTGGAACGTTAGCTTTTAATAGATCAATTGAGACAACGGGTGAGGAATTTAAAACTTCCGTCGTTTTACATGGTATATTAGTAAAGAAATTTACAAATTCCTGAGCTACATCTAAGTTAGAGCTTATGGCACCACGTGAAGTCTCCAATGCGTAATCATTGTTTCGTATTTTATTCGCACTAGTTTCGTTGTGTATAACTTTCCAAACAGTTTTTATTTTGTTTTCCGCCGTTTTGATCTTGTTACTAATGAACAGTGCTTTAGCTATCTTGCAGGTATTTCTAAAAGTTTTGGAATACATAGCAACATACTTGTTGAAAGTTTCAGTGTTGATATAAGGCTTAAGGCCGTACAGCTCGAACAGTCTTTCCCTACTAATCCTAATACCTCTAGTTGCCTAGTCACTAAATATAAAATTAGGGGAGATATTTACTACATAACTTACATAATATAATATAGAAATCCCGATGTATTGTCAAGTCGTAAAAAGTAAGTAAGTACATATGTAGGTGAAGTAAAGTAAAGCACCCGGTCGCTAGTGATAGATAGCTAAGATAAGTCTTTATTTGCCTTAAGCTAAGCTTCGAATATCAAAACGAGGGGTTGTGAATGATTGAAATTGATAGATGTTGAATCATAACAATCTTTAATTTTGTAGACGGGGTCCTTTCCAAGCGAAAGTATCGTTGAAGTATGCCCAGTGAATGGTGAATGGAGATCAACGCACCGTACCGGCAAACAACATGGTCTACAATTCTACAAATAGCGTCGAAGTTTTAGTGAGTAGATTTTTTATTACACCATTGTCGCTAGCTTATTCAGCATTAAATGATGACCTTGAGTAATCGTGCAAAAAATGACTAGGTACCTATTCTGTAAAACGCAGAGACCATAGGTAATTTAAGTACTCTGCGAATGTACAGACGCCAGCAGGTCAAGCTACCCGAAACTGTCAAATTTTCCCAATCAACTTTGAACCATAATGCTTTAGCGATAAAGTTGAAAATCTATTAAAGAAATTTGAAAGATTGTAGTAGCTTGACGTGCTGGCGTCTGTACGATTGCTCCCGACTGTGTTCATTTTTACCGTAAAGAAAAAAAAAAAAATAGTTTTCTTCAAATAAGTGTTCTCAGCTAACAGTATGAAATCGTTTTGACATATTTAATGAAAGTACTCAAGGTTGCCAAATATCGGGGCACGAGTGCAACGGTATCAACCATCATGAACGCGTGATACTTGTCGCAAAACGGTGCGTGCTTGACCTTAGGGGCGCGTGCCGATCGAACTATTTTGTTAAATCACTGGTAAATTAAATAAAGTGCCGAATAAAGAAATATTGTCGAGACATGTCACTGTTTCAAAGTAGTTCATGAACGCAGGAACGTTATCTATAAAATATTTTCTTTTGTGTTTTGCGTGGGGACCCTGTTTTTATATTTCTATGGTAGGTACCTATTCTTACTTACTAGGTAGATACGCAATGCGTATTCCGATACTTATATTATGATAGTAGGCAGGTACACTTAGGTATCTATTCATGATATCTAGAGCGATTAGCTTTTCAATTATTTCTCTGCTCAATGTATAATTTATTTTTAAAGGCCTTCTCATTTCTTAGGACAGGTTAGACCACGTATTAGGTAGGTACCTACTTACCTAGCTACATAGCTAATCAGATTTGCACGATAGAAAGCTCACGATTGATTTATAGCACAATAGTTTCGAAGGGAGACCATGGACTGGTTGTTTATGTTTTAACTATCTTTAGATATCTGCGATTTTACTGATAAGCCAATGATTTTATTTGATTGATAAGTTATAAATCTGTAGTAGGTAAGTATTTTTGGTTTAGTACAAAACTTTCAAAAAACCTTGCATGGTATCTACTCAGGTAGGTACAGTCAACAGCAAAAGTAGATGATTAAAATCAGAAATTCAATCCTAATGAACGGAGATCGCAGCCATATGGCAGCTGTACTAGTAGTAAATGTTTGGTATAATTTACAATCGCTTACTGTTGAGTCACTTCGTCGCCACACAGTTCTGACGCGAACTCCGTTCATTAGTATTGAATTTCTGATTTTGATCATCTACTTTTGCTGTTGACTGTACCGTGGGAATATCGAATTGGAACAAATGGGTACACTCTGCAAAAACTAAAGTGTTAATTGACAGTTACCAGCGCAATTGCGCGGGCAACCTACCGGTAGGTAACACAAATTACCGAAACGAATCCGGCGAAGAGGTGGAAAAAATACTGAATGGTAATAATGACATTAAATGTTGCCAATTGTAACGATAAATCACGACTTCGAATAAGAGTGTAGGTACCTAATTGTATAAGTACCTACCTACTCCGTGATAAAAACGTGGGTGTCTCAATCTCACCCGTGTCGTGTCGTAATCGAAAAATTTTATTTCAATAAATCGTAGGTAAGTACCTTAATTTTACGTTCTTACAATGACTTGAACATCCATTACTACCAAATACTGGGTCAAATTAAATTAGCTAGCAAAACTCCGCAGACGAGATGGGCATTGATATCTAAAAACGACAAAACAAAAAAAGAAGTCAAATTGATGACTTTATTGTGGGGTCGGATAATGACCCCACAATAAACACACACCGCAGTTAGTGTAGTCACTTAACACAATAGTTTTTTTGTGTATACTTCACAGAAGTATCGATATCTAAACACGAGAAAACAAAAGGGAACAGATTTTCTCAACTCATACTTCAAGTAACAACACTCCCAGCGACCGTTGATCCCCCAAAAAAAAACAACAATTATTTTATATCTTTCTTTTATCGTAGATATTTAGATATCGATACCTATAACGTCTGCGAAGTTTCGCTAGCTAATTTACTTTGACCCTGTATATTTCTGTGAATGATTTTTGTTGCTAACTTCCATTTTCGTACAGGGAATGTTATGAAATGTAAGTAAGTAGGTATGTTTACATTTGTTAGGCATTATTTCGGCCGAGTTTTGCTTTGTGTGTCCTTTCTCTCGGAGTTAAAGACCTTGTGACCGCTGCACGGTTAATCATTCGTTTTTAGAGGAATTAAGGCACTCGTACATACATAATGAATTGTATGGTGGGAAATAAATAAATAATTGTTACGTGCACGAGTCAAGTTATTTGCATAAAACGTATATTTTTGAATGCGCGATTTGTTTTAGGTACCGAAAATAATAAAAAACATGTATTTGCTCTATGTATGTACCTACAGACGCCAGCACATCAAGATACTACAATCTGTCAAATTTCTTTAATAGATTTTCAACTTTATCGCTAAAGTATTAAGGTTCAAGGTTGATTGGGAAAATTTGACAGTTTCGGGTAGCTTGACGTGCTGGCGTCTGTACAAAGGCACATGTCCAAAAGTACATATTTAAATGTTAAAGGTCCCGATTTTAGGCACCCTACTAGTCGTGAAATCTTCAATAATTATTTATTCAACACATTTATGTTCCGTTTATTTATTTATTTACTTATTAAATACCTACTTACATTTTAAAATATTTGTTATTAAAAAACATTTAAAAATATAAAAGATGGTAGTCCGGTAAAATAGTAGTAGTAACGATAGTAGGATCCAAACTACCGGTAACACATTCATTATTATTATGTTATTCTGGTATTCAACTGCATCCGGTTAGACCGGAACCCAACCCCAACATAGTTGGGAAAAGGCTAGCCTATTCTCAACTATGTTCATCATCATCTCACCACCACCTTTCTTTCTTCACTTGACTAGGCAGATGAAGAATGAAATAAAAAAAAAATAATGATGATGATTCATTATTATGTTACACTTACTAGTTTACACCTAAGTACAAGCAGCGCCCTAATTGCGTAACACACTGAATCATTTTAAAGGATATTGCTAATCCATTGAGCATTGTTCGAAAAATTTGTCTGCTCATCAATGTAAATATATATAGCAATGAATGTTGTTGAGCTGTCAAGCTGAAATCCATTGCTACTGTTAGTATGTTACGCAATTACCTCGCAGGTGAAGCTCCTATTAATTGTTCTAATAAAAGTTAATAGCTGCGGTATGAGCAATCAGTTCTTGCGACAATTTTAATCGTAGCATAATATGTTAAATCATAATGTGCTCTTAAAATGTTTACTTAATTTCCTAGTAAACTTATTAAGAGCTGATATAATGTTTAAACATCACATGATTTGGGTACACGCACAAAAGCGGTAGTACCAATGAAGTAGCTTGGAACAAAACCATTGAGATAGGACTTTTCTATGTCAATGAACAAAACTTATGGCGTTTATTCGTACTCGTTACCACAGCAGCCCTTATTGCGTCACACACTTTCAATCTCGATCTGAATCATTTTAATCCATTGCATCATTATGTTCGAAAAATTTGTCTGCTCAATAACGTAAATAATGCAATGAATGTTGTTGAACTGTCAAAATGATAGTTTGTTACGCAACCACCCCGCTGTTCTACCTCTGAAAACGAACGCTTCTCTTTATTTTGTAAAAGGTTTAGAAAATGGTTAGATCCTTCATTTGAGATTGTAAGTGCGGTTGAGTAACCGATCGATCAAATAAAATTGAATCCTTCTATACCAATTTAATTTGAATGCACTTAATAGATTTCTATTTCTTTATTCTTTTATGTCCATTCTGTCTCACAATGATAAGTAATATAAATATTTTAACGACAAACAGTTGGGTAAACGTAGAAGCTTGAATGCATTAATTTTGTCGTACAAAATTACATAAATAAGGAAACATAACTAAGTACTTAGGAAGTTTATATTGCGGTTCCTACTGGACAATAGTTTAACGCTAGAGTTTACGCAAGACGATAGAGTATTTTTACAACTTTAGAATAATAATCTAAGATGTTGGTTTTCTGAGACAAGTCCTAAAAGCTAGGATTAAGGTATATTCGTGGTACCTCTTCTTACTGAAAACACGCACTATGCCGCTATGCGACTAGCCGTAGAGCTAAGAATAGAATACTTAATTACGTTTATGGGGTAGCAAGCAAGTTAGCGTCCCAACGCAAACTCAAACTCAAATCATTTATTTCAATTAAACCATTTACAGGCACTTTTGAAGTGTCAAAATTAAATAGTCGGTCAGTTAGTCAGAAAGTTGAAGCTAGTTGCCCATTCCAAAGCGTAGATCTCTATGGAGAAGAACGGGCAAGAAACTCCACGGACACTCTTTTAAATCAAGATATTTTAACAAAATCCTGGGTACATTATTCTTATTGCTTCTATATGTGAGAACAATGTAAAAAAGAAACAATTTAAAATATAAAATTAAAAATAAGCCCTGGCAGTTAAGAGATGACCAGTCTCAACCGACGGCGCCCGTTCACGAACATGACGCGTGGATCAGCACCACCCAGCTCAACCATTTCGTAGGGAACCGAATGATCCAACACTTGCTCGCATGTACGAGTAGTACCTAGTTTAGGTTTCAACTTACACCATAATCAGCCTATAATGTTCCCACTGCTGGGGCTGGCACAGGTCTTCATTCAGTGAGAGGGAGTAGGCCGTAATCCACCACGCGGGCACAGTGCGGGTTGGTAGGTAGATGACAATTTGTCTTTGAATTTTTGGTTCTAGGACATACCGGTTTCCTGACGATGTTTTCCTTTCCATCGTTTTGAGAGCATAATTTTCACAAAGTAAAGCCGGACTGGATTCGAAACTGTGACCTACAGTTCTTAAGTCGCGGCTGTTACCACTGGGCCACCACTGTAATTTAATTTGTGCCTATACATGTTCTCTTCAAGCTAAGTAATTGGGTAAAAATATTAGCTTTCAATTTTTTTTTTTTAATGTTGTAGTTCTCCAAATAAAAGCGGCCAGCGAAGTCATTGTTGAGCAATAGTTGTGGACAACTCGTTACGCGCACGCATTGGATTTAGCAATAACCACATCAAATCAACTTTATTATTACTTTTATTATCTACATCATAGTTTTATTTGTGGCGAATTAATCTTGACATAAATTTTATCATCTAACTACTTCTTACATACAACTTGATACAATTGATGAAGTAAGAACTTGCAATCTCTATGGCAACATTATTACATAGGCAAATGACAGCCTATCGCAGTCCACTGCTGGAAATAAGTCTCTCCCAGGCTGCTCCACAATACCCTGTCTTCCCCATCCAGTCTGTCACTGCCACCTTTTTAAGGTCGGTTTTTTTAAGGACCTTCTTACGCTTGCCGATACGCGGTCTCCACTCCAGGCGGTCTACTCCGAAGTAGTATCGGCCGAATGTTCGGCCGTTTCCTGCTACGAAGTTACTATTTGGTTCGGTCGGTTCCGATCCTACACTCCTACACTCCTACACTCTTTCGAATATTGACTATGGTCCCGACCCAACTGAGCCGATCCGAACTTTTTTCGCATTTTTCAATAATATTCGGTTCGGCCATGTGTCGGTCCGATCCGAACATTCGCACTTTGCACTTCGGAGTAGGCCCCCAGGACTTGTCTGCTCCACCGGCCATCGGACCTTCGAAAAACATGGCCAGCCCACTGCCACTTCAGCTGGCTTACCCTACGAGATATGTCGGTAACTCCGGTTCTTTTCCGGATTATTTCATGACATAATAGGGATACGATAGTTTACCATAAGTTTTGTTATACTACCGCTACTCATTAGTCATTGATGTAAAAACAGACATAATTGATACTTAGAAACTATAATTTATGTACCTACCTAATAATTTAATAAAGTAAGCAGTAAGTAAATAAATAAAAAAAACAAAAATACCGCATACCTCTTCCCATCGTTACCACAACCGTCAACCTGACTATTATAAAAATTGAAATAGGTTCAATTAAAAACTACAAAGTTATCAAACATACTAATTTTCCTACCGGAAATATCATACATACTATAATTTGTAATAAATTGTGGTGTCTAAAAACGTTGTAGTAAATTAATTTGCGTGTGGCATGAGGCACGGCAATGCTAAAGAGACTCCGTATCTAGCTGCCTTATAAAGGCTTTCACAGATTGAGGCGGACCGCGCCGAAACAACGCATTACAAATTATAATCCTCCTCATTTAGCGTATTGGTCATTAAGCGTGTTGGTCATTTAGCGATTGGTCATTTTGCGTATTTATGACGGTAACCATCATTGGTCATAATGCGAATTAGTCAATATGCGTCGTAACGCATAATTTTCGTACATTTTCTATGAACCAACGCACATTATAGTTGGCCCGCATCTCACTTTTTTTAATGAAAATGTGTTGCGCTGCGGCCCGTTCAAACAAAATCAAAATATTATATTATGTTATTTCATATAAAGCTACATGGGCACTTATGAAACGTCAGAAGCTAGGTGCACGGTTCCAATTCGTCGTTTCACATGGACAAGAGCCGGAAAGAACTCTACTGTTACTCTTTTAAAAATAATTGGCTTTTACAATGTTTTCAAATTATAGAGTTAATAGGCGACGTTGCGGCTGTAACGTGCGCTTGGTTTAATAGTAAGCAGTACACTGGTACTACCGAGTATTAGACGCAAGTTTATGTAACGCCATCTTACATAACAGCTGATAATGCCACATTTCCAGTAACAGATGTGGACTTACACGATACTGAGGAGATTGTCGAGAAAATTGGACAATTCTTCCTATTTGCTGTTCGTACTTGTTCTTGTAAATTGATATTGTATGTCAGCGCTAGTATCTGAGAGGAAGCAGTAAATGGAGTAGGTAGGTACCTAACCTACATAAATGACTTGGGAAAATTTTTACATCGCTGAAACTTTAACCGGAGTGTATGTTTACCTTTTTTAAATTTATTATTTATATGCCTTAAACTGCCTTAACTTATTGAATTATCTTATTTATGGCTTCTTACAGACATTATAATACCGTACGTGTATCAATCAATGTATTGTGTGTTGCTGCAATCACTAGTTACATGTGTCAAAAAACGGTTTACCTAATGAACAGGGTGGTGTTTCACTAAATACGTCTCTCGATTAGTTATCGCATTTTCATTACAATTCACACTGGCCTCAAAAAAAATATCAACACTATTTAAAAGTATACAAAACGTGTTTCAATACTTTAAAAAAACCGGCCAAGTGCGAGTCGGACTCGCGCACGAAGGGTTCCGTACCATTATCTATAAAAATCAATTATGAGTTGATTGAATGAAAGGTAAATTGCGGTTTACGATTTATGAGGTATTAAAAAAAAAACTAGTTACTACATCTCGTTCAAACCAATTTTCGGTGGAAGTTTATATGGTAATGTACATCATATATTTTTTTTAGTTTTATCATTCTCTCATTTTAGAAGTTACAGGGGTTACAGGCGGGGGACATTTTACCACTTTGGAAGTGTCTCTCGCGCAGATTAGAAAAAATATATATTAGAAACCTCAATATCATTTTTGAAGACCTATCCATAGATACCCCCACACGAATAGGTTTGAAGAAAAAAAAAAAAAAAAATTGAGTTTCAGTTCTAAGTATGGGGAACCCCCAAAATGTATTGTTTTTTTTTCTATTTTTGTGTGAAAATCTTAATGCGGTTCACAGAATACATCTACTTACCAAGTTTCAACAGTATAGCTCTTATAGTTTCGGAAAAAAGTGGCTGTGACATACGGACGGACAGACAGACAGACAGACATGACGAATCTATAAGGGTTCCGTTTTTTGCCATTTAGCTACGGAACCCTAAAAATGGCCTTTTGTCTTTGTATTTATTTGTACATATAATTAGTTAGTCATTTAATTTATTTTTATTTAGTGTAAATAGTCAGTTATCTATACATACAATAAAGATATCTTTTTTTAAATAAAATGTTTACTAAGAGACAGTTTCTTCAAGTTATAATTTATTATACTCACATTACATTTAGCTTGCTTTCTTGCTCTCAATGCCCTTGATTCGTGAAACCTTGTGCGAGGACCTTGACTGAATCAGCATTTTATGATATTCCCGGCAACTCAGAGGTATAATAAAAGGTGTCGTGGTTGTGACTAATAACTGTAGACCGGTTAAGTGCATCTAAAACCACTGAAGTGTGTGAAAAACCCAACGTAAAGTAACTAAATGCAAACTCAGTAAAAGGCTTTAAAATAAACGTAAAGGTAAAAGGTAAAGTAAAGTTTGTGATGGAATTTTTGAAGGCTCTCATTTTTTTGGATATAAACTGAAATCTGTGCTCCAGATATTTAGGGAACCGATGGACGGTTACATAGTTTTGGATTTTAACTGTCTTCTAATACCGCGAACACTGTGTACTGAACCAATATGAAATCTTAATAGACATGCAGGAAAACATAACTTTGAATTATGTCGTTTCATAATAATAATTAAAAATTTATAACAATGTGTCACAATCCGGGCTATAAATGACATAATAATTAATACCTAAGTTCCGAGCAGGTAGACAATTGTTTATATTATTTATTTTTAAGTGAAAGAAACCTTTGCGTTCTGAGACGGAAGTACTTACTTACTAAAAGTTTTATTGACGGCGACAGGATTTCCCCTCTTAATGTCAATTGGTTGGGTTTTTTGTTTGATATTATACCTATTCATTAACCCAGCCCAGCTCGCAGCTTATCTAATACTCTAACTACAACTCCAGAAGTAATCAATTTAGTAAATAAATTTTCTTAATTGTTTACTTCGGTAGGTAATTGTTGACAATTAAATAAGGTTAATGAAGATGCAAGAAAATACCCGAACTAATCGTAGGTTGGTACAAGGTTTACATTTATAATTACCAACTGCCAGCCGCTAAATACATTAATGAGCATAAGCATAATCAGCCTATAATGTTGTTGTACATTGCTGGGACTGTGTCCCAGCAGTGTACAACAACATTATCTCCTCTCTTCGGGAGGAAGTGGGCTGTAATCCACCACGTGGGCCCAGTGCGGGTTGGTAGATGTCACATGTCTCCGAATTTTTGGTTCTAGGACTATGCCCTATTACTTCACAATGTTTTCCTTTACTGTTTTGGGAGCAGTGGTGGCTTATTGATGTAACTGCTCGATACCTAAACTTCAAGTCTCTCTTACCAGTGACTTGGCAGATGAATTTAGTCAGCACATATATCTTACAGGTCCGGTAACACGATTATGTCGTAATTTTTTTTTAATCAAATGCAAAATATACGATAAAATATCGTTAAAAATATATTTCGCCACATTACTTAGATCACATTCTTGAGAACCTGTAAGCTTACGCAAAAACTGGTTAATCCCCTAATGAAATAATTAACGCATTTTTGGTGAAAGTCCCCGAACAGCACTCGTTTGGAATACCTCCAACATGTGGGTATACGAGACTTTAACCTTGTTATAATAAAAGTTGTAATTCCTTGAACATGGTAACAATCGCTGTTGCGTAACATGAAATTACATGAATCAGGTTTCGTTTCAAAGGACTATAAATCATGAATTCTTTACCTATACATATTTTCTTAATGAAGTTAGTATAGATTAACACCGAGTTAATTAAATTAAGTACAAATGATATAATTATAAAAAATACATGTATTTAAGACTTGTCTTATGTCATTTATTTCATAACAAAATACGTTGTATTGAAAATATTACCATGATGGATGATAAATAAAAAAATAATATGAATGTATGTAATATTCATAATTTTAAAATTCATTATTAGGACTTATTATAAGTCCATCAGTATTGCATCATCGATGAAATACAAATTCAAATAAATGATTCCATTAGAAAAAGAAAAAAAAATATACTTAGTGTCAACTCGTCACAAGAAGCTGGATGAATGTCCCTAGCACTCGGAATCGCCCTAGAACTAGCATTATATTGAAATGAAGTTTTAAATTAGGAACATAAAAACTGTCACTATCCTGCCTAGCCTTTTCCCAACTATGTTGGGGTAGGCTTCCAGTCTAACTGGAAGCAGCTGAATACCAGTATTTTACATGAAGCGACTTATCGATTATCTGACCTCCACAACCCAGTTACTGGGTAATACGATACCCCTTGGTAAGATTGGTTGTCAGACTTTTGGGCTTTTGACTACCCGTAACGACTGTCAAAGATCCAAGAATGACAGCCGGGACCAACGGCTTAATGTGCTTTCCGAGGCACGGAGGGGTCTCAGTATGTAAGGCCATCTTTACATACCCAGACGCCTCCATATCCATGACCCATGACCCATCCGCGGCAAGCGTAGCTTAACCTGATCGATCAACCTGTGCGGCTGTTATTATTTAGCCACGGGCCCCTAAAAATAAAAACTGTGTTAATAATATATTGTCAAAAACAAAACACTAGTTCTTTTTCTTATTTTGGTATAAATTTTCCTTAATACAAACACCTTGACCTTTTGTCAAAAACATAATAGATTCTAATTATTACGAATATCGTGATCTCACGCAATGTCGGTAGTCCGTGCTAAAAGAGAGATAAGGTGAATGTCGTACACCGTCCGCGTAACAGAATAATAGAAAACATTTTAACGTCATGGTATCCGGCACTTTGAGATAATAACTGAAAAGTTTAGTGGAGCAAGGGCAACAGTTTTGTGATCGAACCTAAGCGCTCACGCAGAAATTCATATTAGTATCCTTAACTAATATTATAAATGCGAAAGTGAGTTTCTTATGTTTTCACGCTTAGACGGCTGAACGGATTTGGATGAAATTTAGCACACAGATAGACTATGAACTGGGTAAAGACTGGATAAGCTACTTTTCACCCTGGATCGCAGACATGAACGTAAGGTGAAAAACTCTCATACTGTTATACAATGGTTCTTGTAGTAACGAAATGGAGATTTAGGGCGTGTAGAGTTGTAAGCTTGGCTCTACATGAGATCAGGGGGTCTACTCCGAAGTAGTATCGGCCGAATGTTCAGCCGTTTCCTGCTACGAAGTTACTATTTAGTTCGGTCGGTTCTGATCCTACACACCTACACTCTTTCGAATATTGACTATGGTCCCGGCCCAACTGAGCCGATCTGAACTTTTTTCGCATTTTTCAATAATATTCGGTTCGGCCATGTGTCGGTCCGATCCGAACATTCGCACTTTGCACTTCGGAGTAGGCCCCCTGATTATTTTTTGACAGTGCGAGCTACATGGTCTCGTCTTGGCAACATTTAACATGAAATGTTTTTGTGGAATTTCATTTCTTTTTGTAAGTTGCTTATGATTTACTAAAAACCCTGAAATACATATCTTATTATTTATAACAAGGACCCCCTATATAAATTTTCAGACCTCTAGCATCAAAATTTACGGAAGTCTCATACAAACTTTCACCCCCTAGTTTAAGGGGTTGGGGGGGTAAAAGTTTCAAGTTTTAAGATTTTTTTGTTGTTTGTGTACTATTACTAGCTTACATACCAATTTTCAGCTTTCTAGGACTTCAGGAAGAACCATAAGATTATGGATGATCATCAGTGAGTCAGTGACGAAATCGGGGTATTTTAGATATCAATAAAATCTAAAGTCTAAGAGCTATGCAATTGAAACTTTATAGGTTTAATAAGTCAACCACTGAAATCATATCCCGAAAATTTTGTTTATCTGGTATAATCCAAACCCAAGTTAAGAAGGTTCAAAAATACGACGAAGTGCTTCGAGAAAAGGTAGGTGTGCCCTTGCGCTTCGCTTGGCTCGTCTTGGCGATGGCGGGGGCACTCCCGTGCCCCCAGATGCACGTGTTTTCAACACGAGACGATGTATGAGTAGGTACCTAAGCAAGTAAATATATACTATAGTCCGTGTGAATGAGGAATATTCAAGCAATAAAATTATCAATTTTTTTATGAAGTGCTTATAAAACTGTATTGTGTTATTAATTTATTATGCTAATGCGAGTAGTTTTAGCTTATGATAACTTTTATGACGGTTTCAATTAATTAAGTTTACACTAGATACCTACTCTCATTAAAATAAAATAAACTTAAGATGCTATAACTTAAGCGATACCAATTACTCCAGAGGTGTGATACCAGTTTAATAAAGAAAACCAGACCATATCAATAGTCCTGATACTGAAATTCAGGAAGACCTAGATAGATATTTTGTATTGTTGATAACCACGGTTCCGGAAAACCGTGAAAAAAAAACTAAACTCAAATCGGTATGAGTTTAGTTACGTCCGACTCTTGCAGTGGAAATCCTCTGTTGTTCCCAGAAGGACGCATCCAGTAAAAGTATTAATTGAAACTTACTATTGAAGTATAGCGTTAGGATTTAAATACAGGGTCAAAACGGCGAAACTATGCAGACATTATGGGATATCAAAACAAACAAAAATAAAATTAATGTTATTTTTTATGGCGTCATGGGACGCAGCTCGTGTACTCACTTGAAATATCAGTTTTTTTTATGTAAACTTCACAGACCTGCACCCTAATTGCGTAACACACAATCAATCGGAATCGGTTTCATTTTGACAAGTCAACAACATTCATTGCGTTATTTACATGTTGAGCAGACAAGTTTTTATAACATAAGAAGCAATGGATTAGCAATTTGCTTCAAAATGATTCAGATTACGATTGATCGTGTGTTACGCAATTAGGTTGCTGATTAGTACCTATCTATGACACGATAAAACAAAAGAAAGCAGACTTTCTCAACTCGTACTTCCAGTAACAACACTCCATATCCATAAAATCTTATTAATATTAATTTTATCGTGTTTAGCAAGCTAATTTAATTTGACCCTGCATATTAGTCGGATGTCGTGGTGTGTCGATTTTGACACGTTCCTGACCGATTGGCCGGAGAAGGCACAACATAAAGAAAACTGGAAAATTGGGGGGAGATCTTTGCCCAGGATTGGGCAAAGGTCTCCCCCCAATTTTCCAGGACCAAATAGGTTAAGTAATAAAAATAGTTTTTACAAAAAAATAGTTTTTATTTTTCACTTTTTAGTTGTACACCTACCCCATACAAATTAGAGGTATCCCAATAACAACTTTGACAGAAATGAGGGTGTACCGTGGTATACTGAACACATCTGTGTACCCCTTCACACACATAAACATACATAAAAAACACATCCGAATTGAGAACCTCCTCCTTTTTTTTGAAGTCGGTTAAAAAATCTGATGTCTATGATTTACCTACTATAAAAGTCAAAGTCAAATCATTTATTTCAAATAGGCACATAAGGCACTTTTGAATGTCAAAAGTAAAATTAAAATAAAATTGATTCTAGTCGCCCCTTCCAAAAGGTAGTTTTCGTATGGAGAAGAATGGGCAAGAAACTCCACCGTTACTCTTTTAAAATGTTTTACAATATTTTGCATACATTAATTATATAATTATATGTGAAGACGATGCACCTAAAAATAAAATTACTATACCACAATAGGTAAAAGAATTAATGAAACCATGACATATAAAATGACTATGTGATAGATACATGGTGCTCACATATTTACAAACATTCCAAAAGTAGACTATTTTCTTAAATAAATAAGGAGTAATAAGGCCGGGTGTGACTTTAAGTAATTACAGAATGTAAATCAATGTCAAAGAGAAAAAAAGAAAGAATAAATTATACAATTACATTAGCAACCAGTTTGATTTTGTCTAGACTCTAGAGATTGTCCTATGGAGCAGGACCAGCATGTTTCCAAGCATTCTTATCTTGGATATAATCCCTTGCTTACAAAGTGTAATTTTAATATAAGTTTTAAATTTTCTTTCATTTAATTGCAATATTTCACAAGGTATTTTGTTGTAACATTTAACACAGTACCCCATAAAAGATGTATGTACTTTAGATAATCTGAAAAAAGGTTGATCTAATTTATCTTTATAACTGCGCTTTCACAGCCATTTGTCTGTTGGGTTACATTGTAAGTGTTGTGTTGACCCTAACTGAATGTTTGTTTTAATTATGTTTCCAAACATGTGTGGTGTAATACCGCAGTTTTGTTATCCTAATAATTCATTTATTATTCCGGCTAGGTGCGGTGGCTCAGTAGCAAGTTTGACATTGCCTTATTTGACATAGTGTACTTGAAAAGATGCTCTACAATAGCTTATGTCGAAATGTGTACATGCTAGTAACCGCCCCATTTTACTATGCGGATATTTCGGATACTTCCAATACGCTATCTGGATAAATCCGGATAATATGAATATTTTGGATACCACTGTAAATTTTTTTTTTAAATTTTTTTTATTAGTCTATACTGTCCCACTGCTGGGCAAAGGCGTCCCCAAATCCTACCAGGAACTCTTTTTCAACGCCACATCGAAGTAGCTCTCGCGGTACGCGTCCAGATCGTCTCGCCATCTCTTTCTGGGCCGGCCTCTGTGGTGCCGTCCATCTTCAGGCACCCATTGTGTGGAGGCTTTTGCCCAGCGGTCATCCTGCATACGGCTGATGTGACCCGCCCAATCCCATTTGAGCCTGGCAGCCTGCTTTCCTACATCCATTATGCCCGTTTTGGAACGCAGCGCGGTGTACCGAATTCTGTCCTGTCTTTTAACACCTAGAATGCTGCGTTCCATCGCTCTTTGGCAAACTCCAAGGCGGAACTTTTGTGACTCGGTGAACGACCAGGTCTGAGCACCGCAGGTTAGGACGGGCGGCCCGTCCTAACCTACGTAAAAACGTACTTAAATCAAAGTAATATAAGTTTATAATGTTATAAAACGAATGATATCCATACAATTATCAACGGATATCCGGATAATTTGGATATCCGGATAGCATGCCTTAGTCTAAATCTAAGCTACAACAAATCATACCAATATGCACCTTTCTTGGAACGATATTAATTACCTAATCTGAAACTGCCTGACACTCGGTAGAGAGCATTTATAAGAATGTCAGAGAAATTAATCGGGAATTCGATAACTATGAATAACAAGGTTTTCTCTGCGAAAGCCGATGAAGGTAAGATTTAATAAGGTTTTGCATTACTATTTGTCTGTTGTGATATTTCATCTATTGTCAGATTGACATTCAGATTGTTAATAAATACATTCTGCTGTTACAATATAATTATATTCAGTAAACTCTTACGGAACATTTCGGAAACCCATTTAGATATTCTAACAATACCATTGTGATCTAGCTATCGTAATGTCAATATATATGTAACAACATTGCAGAAACAGTGTTAGAAGATATTTTCTTAGAGATATCAATCAGAGAAATATGCTTTAAATAATCAGCCTATAATGTTCCCACTGCTGGGACACAGGCCTCCTCTCTGTGAGAGGGAGTGGGCTGTAATCTACCACGCGGGCCCAGTGCGGGTTGGTAGATAGAAATAAGTTTTACTCGAGTTTAAATAAAAGCAGTAAAGGATGCACTACTGACTTAGTTACATTTAAATGAGAAACACGTGTTTGGGTTTTCGCACGAATATAGGTAAATATGACCTTCGGTAATTCTCAGTGGCGCCCATAAGCAGTTTGCAATAGAATACAGCCTTCGCTTGGTTTCAGAGGTTTGTGTAAGGTGAGCGCTCGTGCAGAATAGACCTCTATACATACTTATACTTATGTTTATACGCTTTCAATGTGCGGTTTCTCGCGGTGTTCAATATTTCTTTTTGTGGACTGTTGTTGACGGATTTGGTGTGTGCTAGTGTTGTTTTTTTACGATAATATTTTAAAATGTTTAAAATACTGAATATGTTTACGAGTTGGTGAGTTTTTTTTTTCGTTGTTTTCAGTATTGGTTCAGTATATAATAACTTACAGCATTATGTTAGCTTGAAGTAAATTTAATATGAAACAAATTAGATAGAATTTAATTAGGTTTTCTCTGATTCAAATCTTAGAAGAAGGGGCAGAAGAATATTAATTATTTGCCAAAGCTAAAATAATAGTTTTTACCCACTTTAGTAGGTGCCTACATACAAAACATAAGTAGGTAGTAAAACTATTTATTCAACTGTATCATACAGATTAAAAATCGTTTTACCCATGTGTACTGGAGCCAACATGTATGTACACATGCGTAAAACGATTATTAAACTGTATGATACAGTTGAATAAATAGTTTTACTACCTACCTACTACCTACTAAAGTGGGTAAAAACTATTATTTTAGCTTTGGGAAATAATGAATACCGATGATAGCTACTTACATGGTGCCTACATCTACAAATATTATATCTTGAAGTAGCATAGCATAAGAATAATCAGCCTATAATGTTCCCACTGCTGGGACACTGACAGGGGTCCTCTCGATGAGAGGGATCCACCACGCGGGCCCAGTACTTTAAGTAGAGCTACACCGTACTTAACTATGTTTATAAAAACCGGAAAAGAACGAGTCGGACTTGCGCGCCGAGTGTTCCGTAGGAAAAATATGTTCTTATGTCTATATCTCCATTTTCAAAGGTTTTCATTGTTTGGGACCGCATCTAACGGCTTTTTTGATGATTTCTTAAAAAGTGGGTTAAGAGAGTGTGAGTGGGAAAAGAGATATTTTTTATTCATCTAGTATTATTTACATATGCGTGCATCAACTAGATGTATTTGAGAATTTTCCCTTAGCAAACTTTGAAGATAAGGAGGGCCAGGGAGTGCATTATTACGGACATTTTTCAAAAAGTGTGGTGCGGCATGAAAAATATATATATTTTGCAATGGAGATTACACATCGCACTTGATCCAGTTACTTTAAAATTTAACAGTCTTTCATTAATTTTCGATACCAGTTGCAATGAAACAATTTTTTTTTCAATGCTTTCTCTTGTAATATAGATGGGCTACCATTTATTACCTATAACCATTTTCAAATTTCAAGTAGATAGCAATAGTAGTTCCTCACATAAGCAGCTGTGACAAACGGACGGACGGACAGATAGACGACGTCACACCACAAATGTTCCTTTTTACTCATTTTGATACGGAACCCTATAACATTGTATCAGTGAGTATAAATAAAGAAAGAAAGATATAAATAAACCTATTAGAATAAAGATCATTTTTGAGGACATAATGTCACATACATATATGACAATAATTTAATTCAATTAAGTAGCAACTAGACTAGATTTACCATAGAGAGCACTGGTGGCCCAATGGTAACGACCGCGATTTACCGAGTTCTAGTTCGTGGATTCGAACCCTGACAGGCGCTTTACTTTGTATAAATAATTACATCTCCATTGCTCTCAAAACGGCGAAGGAAAACATCGTGAGGAAACCGGCATGTTCCAGAACCAAAAATTCGAAGATATGTGACATCTATGAACCTGCAATGCTCCCGCATGGTGGATTACGGCCAACTCCCTCTCACAGACAGGAGGCCTGTGTCCCACCAGTGGCAACATTATAGGCAGATTATGCTTATGCTTGATTTATTTGTACACACGGCTACACGTCAAGCTATACAAAACCAGTTTGTCTTGGCCTCACTTTGTATGATATTTTCTCACAATGAACGGTCAGCCAATACTGGTTTTGCATAGCTTGATGTGTAGCCGTGTGTACACGCATTATTTTTATATTGACAACAATATAATCCTCTTATTTTTTATTTAATATTATTGCTGACTCTAGGAGCAGGCAATGCAATGCAAGGCAATTTTTACATAACATTTTTAAATCTGGGCCTAATGTTGGGCACAAATCACTATTGGAAAGAGAGTTATCCAGAATTGGTTATACACTAATTGAGAATTATAAAAACACGTAACATAATGCCAATTTTCCCCGAAGAGTGGGTAGGGGGTGGGAGTACCTATAGTATGCACACCCACATTTCGCTAGTTATAATTAAGTCCCATGTATCCTATTGCCATCAACCAGGCACAGATCCAGACTCCGGGCTGCTACTGCGAAATGCCTGATGAAAAACACAATAACACTTTACCGTAGGTACCTGACCTAGGATTCGAACCCAGGATCTCATGCTCAGCATTAGAGTTTGTGACAACGAGACCAACAGTCATCATTCATCAGTCTCCTGCTCTTACCTATCGCAATGTATTTGCGGTCGGCGCAACATGTCTTTTTCTTCCATACTTCTCTAGTAGTCGTCATCTCGGTAGTCACCCCCTTTCTAACCATATCATCATTCGCACATTCCATCCATCGTTTCTTTGGTGTTCTTCTACTCTTATAGCCATCATACACATACATTCATAATCAAAACCCTCCTCACATTTTCCTCATTTCTGCGTAACACATGCCCATACCATGACAACCGATTTCCACACACAACAGTCGAATTAAAAAAAATATATCACAAAAAGCGTAATCACTATTATTTTAATTTTAGGGTTCACAACCACGAAAGCTTATGACCTAATTCCATTATCCAAATTATGCAAGTGTATCAATCATAAAGCATGCAACCATTGAATTGTCAGAGATAAATACATACATTAATTACATAAACAGGTCAGCAAAAACACGCATGTTTTGATTAGTGTTGCTAAGCTGTATTGTTCTATAAGGTTTTTTTTGTTTTTATTCATAACTAGTTGAGTCCTCGGCGATCGCGTGCATATGCGAGTTGAAAAAAAAAATTGAATTTCATGGGCTTAATTTTTTTGGCGCAGAACCCTAATTCTTTTTCAAAAATAAAAGTAACATATGGTACCTTATGACATCATCTAGCAGCAGCATCTACCAGTGAGGGCGCGTTCCCACTAGGTATGTCGTGACGACAGATTATCGTGTCGTTTAAAGCGCCATGGCTTGTGTATTTAAATGGAGGTGTTCACATATAGGACGACACGATTAACTGTCGTCCACGACTTTTTTTGCAGTGACGATAAACATTCGATATAATGGGAACAGCTAGAGACGACAGTCGTCCAACGATAAGTTAATCGTCACGACATAGTGGGAACGCGCCCTGAAAGTCCCGTCATAATCGGTCCAGCCGTTTCGGAGATTAGCAGGAACAAACAGACAGATAGACAGACAGACATTTAAAAAATTGTTTTTTTTTTGTTTCAAGTACCGAATAAACTGTCATATTATGCATTTAGTAAAATGCTGTTATTTTGACATTACAAACTGACACTTCAATTTTATTTATTTGTTTGAGATGTATAGATCATCATCATCATTATTTCGGCCGAAAGACGTCCACTGCTGGACATCCCCCAAGCGTCGCCATATCGGCCGCTTCTGTGCTTCTTGCATCCAGTGGATTCCCTTGGTGCTTGTCATTTTTTGGGGGCTGCCATAATCGCCATGGTTGGCAGGCGGGTTCCCAATCGCAGTATTGTGTTAAAATACGTTATAATAATAATAATGACATAACCGTCCCGTATGATGACAACCTCGTGAAAGCCGGGAAAGATAAACAAATCAAGTATCTTGACTTTTCTCGCGAGGTTGTCGAGATGTGGGATGTGGACTCAGCGATCATTGTGCCGATAGTTGTGACAACCAATGGCTTAATAGCCAAGAGCCTCGACCAACACCTGACGAGGCTCTCGTTGGGCAGCTGGATCAAGGGCTTGATTCAGAAAGCGGTACTTCTGGACACGGCTCGCATCGTCAGGAGGTTTCTCTCTCTGGAGCCCTCCGGTGGGCTACTATTTTTTATATTTTTAAATGTTTTTTTATCCTTTTGTTAAAATATTTAAAAATGTATTTTGTAAGTTTTTTGATAATAATAATAAAAGATAAACAAATCAAATATTTTGACTTAGCACACGAGGTTGTTGACATGTGGAATGTAGCTCACATTCCACATGTCAACAACCTCGTGTGCGACTGTCATTGTGCCGATTGTCGTATCGGCCAATGGCCTGATGACCGAAAGCCTCGATCAACATCTATCGAGGCTCTCGTTAGGTGGTTGGATCAAGGGCCTGATTCAGAAGGCAGTACTCCTCGATACGGCTCGCATTGTGAGGAGGTTTCTGTCTCTGGAGCCCTAACCACCGGTAGCTTGGACCCTGCTTCCGATTCCGGTGGATCACTATTTTTTATATTTTTAAATGTTTTTTTTTAATACTAATATTAAAAAATGTAACAAAATAAGAAAACTAAATATAAACGACATAATAATAATAAACATTTAATTCAGACGAAGTCCATAAATTAATGGGTTAGTAACAATGTAAGTACTTAAAAACTAATGTTAGTATTGACAAAAAAAACAACAAATTAAATTATGACAGGTAGCCGCGCCCACCTTTGCAGCATGGGGGACTCCCACCGATCGGTAAAAATATCGGTATATCTCGTCTGGTGTGCCACAGGGTTCTCACTTGGGGCCAGTTTAGTTTAATTTCTTTATTAATGATATTCCCAATTGTTTTCGGTACTCTGTTATCTTTATGTATGCTGACGACTTAAAATTCGTCAAAATAGTCAAATCCAAAAATGATGCCGATGACGTACAGGACGATTTAGAAAGGCTTATGCAAGCAATGGTGTCAAACCAAAAAGAGGTATCTAAATCCAAGCAAATGTTACCATGTCAAATACACGCGAAAACATGATCTAATAGACCAAGACTATTATGTCGATGGAGTAAAAATTGCGGAATTGGACACAATACGAGACCTTGGTGTTACGTTTCGATCGAAAGCTGCTAACATTTATTCCGCACCTGGATAATACGAGTATGATAAAAAAGTCCTCTAAAATGCTGGGATTTGTTATGAGGAATTGCAAACAGTTTAGGTGTTGTAAAACTAAAATTATGCTCTATAATTGCTTAATTCGGAGCATATTGGAATATTGTAGCGTAATCTGGCGTCCGCACTAAGCCACACTAGAACGCGTTCAAAAGCGTTTTCTATGGTACCTGGCGTTTTCTAGCGGAATAACTAAAAAGGTGCGTTCGTATAATAATAGACTGAAACATTTTAAAATGGTTTCGCTAGATAATCGCCGACGTATTAATGACACAATGTTTGTCTGCAAAGTGATGAACCATAAAATTGACTGCTCACAAATATTGCACACTTTAATTTCCGTGCTCCCTCAAGAATTCCTCGCAGTCCCATAACGCCACTCTGCTCACCGCAGAGAAGAACAGTTCTAGGCGCCAATTCCCCCTATGCAAGGTTATGCGGGGTCATAAATAGCTGCAGTGATCAAACTGATGTGCACTTCGAAAGTTTGGGAAAATTAAAAGCCAAAACTTCTTAAATACCTTCCTAAATAGATGTGTGTGTTTCGATAAAATAGTAGGTACCTAACTTTTTTACTTTTTTTTCTAGCATTTTTAAATTATATCATTATTGTCATCATCTTTTACAATTTTAGATACTTAAGTTACTTAACATTAAATTAGATTAGTAATATTTTTTTTTTGTACTTACAACTTCTTAATACATGCGGAGTTTGCCTGTAAGTGATTGTTGCACTGTTGTACACATACTTTCGCATGTTACATTTAGCATAGAATCGGTGTAAACAATTGTTGGTGAACCAATAAAAATAAATAAAACACTGCTGCCCATGGATTCTCGGTTCAGTCTCTTACTAGGGAATCATTAACTACTTACAGTTTTTTCGTCCAATTGTGACTAAGTAATTACAGCCGCACGGGTCGACCGATCAGGTTAAGTTACGCTTGCCGCGGTTGGTTGGGATGGTTGACCATCTTTACATACCAAGACCCTTCCGTGCCTCTGAAAGCACGTTAAGACGTTGGTCCCGGCTGTCATTCGTAAATCTTTGACAGTCGTTACAACGCAACAGTCTGACAACCAGTCTTACCAAGGGGTTTCGTATTACCCAGTAACTGGATACAACCACTTGGTAGTAGCTACCGTGGACTGGGTTATGGAGGTCAAATAGGCAGTCGCTCCATGTATAGTACTGGTACTCAGCTGCATCCGGTAGGACTGGAAGCCGACCCCAACATTTGGAAAAGGCAAGCAGATGATGAGATTTTTTGTCCAACTCTCGGGAATAACGCTTCTCCCCATAGAAATGTACTCATATCTATGCTTCCCCCTTTTACGCAATTTTCTCATAATTTGGGCCAGTCTTTTCCAGCTTATTATGTTGTCGACCTATTTGCAATCCGTTTATTCCGTTTTCCTAAAAGACAGCTCTCGCGTCACTCTTGGCCTTCATGTTAACAAAACAAACTATTGTTATGCGGGTATTTCCTATTAGGTACTTTTCAGGAGATAGTGTGAAATCTTATGGAATGAAAATATCTAATTATCTATGTAAAAATATAGTAAGCTCACGTAGTTTCTGCGACTACGCTGAAGCTTTCATAGTCCCTACTATGGGATCTCAAATACTAGGTCCACCTAGTATCTGACAGGGACTACGAGAGCTACGGCGTAGTTTATTGATGCGCACTAGCCCCCTGAGGTATGTAATTAGTCAAGGCATGACAGCTTAGTTCATCACATGCATGGATGTCTCAAAGTCAAATCATTTATTTCAAATATGCACATAAAAGGCACATTTGAACGTCAAAATTTACAAGAAAATAGATTTGATTCTAGTCGTCCCTTCCAAAAGGTAGTTTCATATAGAGAAGAATGGGCAAGATACTCCACCGTTACTCTTTTAAAATGTTATTCTATATTTTGTACTAGCTGCGCCCCGCGGTTTCACCTGCATAAGTTTCGATCCCGTAGGAATATCGGGATACAAAAAGTATCCTGTGTGTTAATCCTGGTTAGAAACTATATGTGTACTCAATTTCATCCTCATCCGTTCATTATTTTTTGCGTGAAAACATCCATCCATCCATACAAACTTTCGCATTTATAATATGAGTAGGATTGATACATTAATTATATAATTGTATGTAAGCCCCGACTTACGAGTTGTAGGTCGTGGGTTCGAACCCAGGCAGGGGCTTTGCTTTATGTAAATAATTTCATCACCTCTACTCTCAAAACGGTGCAGGAAAACATCGTGAGGAAACCGGCTTGTCCTAGAACCAAAAATTGGAATGTGACATCTACCAACCCGCACTGGGCCCGCGTGGTAGATTACGGCCCACACCCTCACAGAGAGGAGGCCTGTGTCCCAGCAGTGGGAACATTATAGGCTGATTGTGATAATGAAGGACGACGCACTTAGAATAAAATTACGAGTACTATACCACATTAGGTAAAGAGAGTTAAAAATTAAGCCATGACAGATACATTCAGTATGTGATAGATACATGATCTAAGCAAGATATTGTCTGAACTTTAAAAGAGACTGTGACCTCTGAGTTTGTTTCGGTCTATCTTCTCAGAGTAGTCAGATAGGAAATTCCGACCTAATCTAGTTTTTAAAATATGATTGACGTGTAAAAGTGTTTGTACAAACTTCTTACAGAAATAAAATCATTTATCATGGTGCTCACATATTTACAAATATTGTATATTGTATCTATACTTATGTATGTTAAGGTTGTCTCAGTCTAGCTCTAGTCTAGACAACATAAACATTAAAGTACTGTTTGGAGGTCGCGATAAGGACCTACAAAAGTCTTGATTTATTAATTAAAATTTTATGCACAAGTAAAAAAGTACTGTACAAAGGCGGACTTAATGCCCGAGGCATTTTCTACCAGTCAACCGGGTGATGCAGAGACAAAATATAGCAGGTGCCATGTTTTGCCACATACGGGATAAATAGCTCGAAAATGACTATAAAATACAAGAATCTCTTCCTCTATCCTTGCTGTGCCCGAAAGGGTCCACAATGATCTAAAATTATGTGTGTTTTATAATGTACCTACCACCTAAGTTCACATTGTGGAATGCTAATAAATGTATTGAGTATTGAGAATATATACTAAAACATAGGTAGACACATATATACATATGACCAAAATGTCTGGAGATAAAATGATCGGTAGAGCAGAAAACGAATCCAGAAAATCGGCGCTGGGATATTACGGCCAACTTCTGACGGATATGTTCACGTGCCTTCACTTTAAAAGATAACCGACTGGTTGCAGTCCTAATGTAGAGGTATCTTATTCGTCTTAAAAAACACATCATTAAAACCAATTGATGTCAACGGTAGTTTTGTAAAGCGCAGGTAGACATGCAAATGAATATTCACAGTCTACATTATCTAAAATGATCAGCAAAACGGGTTTAGGGTAAATAACTAATTTTTTTAATTAAATAGGTAAATAACATTTGAATGTTAATAAAATGTCATGTCATCATCTTAAGTGCTTAAATCTTCCAATGTCACCAAAATAAAGGAGCTAATGTGAATTTGGAGCGCAATGTCATGGAGTCGCATATGCAGGGTCGAGCATTCAGTAGGTGAACGAAATCATCGTGAGGAAACCGGCATGTCCTAGAACCAAAAATTCTAAGACATGAGATAATGTACCAACCCGCACTGGGCCCGCGTGGTGGATTTTATCCTACTCCCTTTCACTGAGATGAGACCTGTGTGCGTGTCTCAGCAGTGGTAACATTATCTATAGGCAGATTACGCTAAACAATGTTAATTTTCATTTTTCAGGAAACAGTGGTGGATCATCTTGGCTATGATATCAACGATGATATCAGCGTATCGACAGGGGCCATCACACATCGTGTTCATCATGGTTGATGATATGGTAATTAATGTTATAAATAACATAACGCCTGTATTCCCCGAAGTGAATACACCCACAATTTACTGCATTTTTTGTTTACTTATATTCGTGACATGATATTCTAACATATTCGATGTAAATTCGGTTTTTAATTAATATTCCTCAGAAGATAAGGACTTGTATAATGGAAAAGAAGGAACCCATCAAAAAATATATTTTTGAAACATAATTTTATCAAAACATAAGAAGATTTATCTAAAAAAATCAATAAAATAGTAAAAATCTTACATCTAAGACTGCAATTTAAATGAAATAATTTCATTTTTATGTTAATCTGCACTCATTTAAATAAATGAACAACATTTTTGTATAATAACTTTAAAAAAAATTTAATCCATGCAACGATAACATGTATCACGGATGTATCTACGTTGATAATTACATATATAGGTAGGTAAGACCCGAGTCATGACTGAGAGTTGCCAAAAGTATGGAAACCGCACTTTATCTCAGGATGGAAAACAGGTCTGTGTTTGTTGGAGTAAATTTTGGTGAAATATTTTTGTAACATTTCCGATACATTTTGGCAAATTCGAATTTTATGCCGAGACCTTGTGCGAAGTGTGTATGTAGGTACAAGGCTGAAGGATGTAAGAATTTCGCTATCTCCCAGAAACTGAATTTGCGGAGGTCACATGGTAGTTGCTCGCTGTAAAATAATGATATTCAGCCGTAATGGAAACCGGAAAAGTCAAAATAACTTAATTTGTTTAAAGGCTCAGCTGATAATGAAGACATAAGATATAGATTCTACAACATAGTCGTTTTATGTTAAATCGCAAGTACTCCCGACGTACGAGTACAACCCAACTATATAAAGGCCGACTTAAGGGTTGTAGGTCGTGGGTGCGAACCCAGGCAGGCGTTTCACTTTGTGTAAATTATCTTATCGCCACTGCTCTCAAACGGTGAAGGAAAACTTAGTGAGGAAACCGGCCTGCAAACATTCGAAAACAAGTGACATCTACCAACCCGCACTGGACCCGCGTGATAGATTACAGATAGAGCCCACTCTCTCTTGAAGAGGCCTGTGTCCCAGCAGTGCCAACATTACCTATAGGATTATTAAGCAAGTACACAAACCCCCTAGACCTAGTAACACTAAACACGCGATAGTATTTATAAAACTGACGGCATAATTATGTGCCTATTGTATGTAAAGTTTCATTAATTATGTGATAAAAAACTTTTCAATCAATTTTTTACACTTGAAATTTAATTAAGTACCAAATTGAAAGTTGGTTATTAATTTAAGACCTAAATGAAAAATTAAACACTCGGTTAGAACTACTAGGTTCTAACCGAGTGTTTAATTTTTCATTTAGATAGAATTGAGCTGTCAGCACAACGTAGGTCGCCGGCCTTCAGGCGCAAAATTCTTACTGCCCTACTATTGTGCAGAATTTGACATTTATAAGCATAAATGTGTCATTTGTCCCGGCAATAATAGACCCGTACGAAACGATTTAGTTTTATGAAGTCTTTGTTATTTTCGTGTGGCTATCTGAATAGTCATATTTAATGGTCTTTATGATTTATTATAGTTATTATATAGCCATGTTGAACGAACAAGTTTAGCTGGGCACGCAACAACAAAATTTTCCAGTAAAACTTCTAGATAAAAACGGTTTTGATGTTTGATTATTCCTATTTTGCTCACCAAAGGCTCAAAAAGGATATCTAAACCTGGGGCTGCAGTCTCGACATTCATAGCGATCGCTTTACGACCGAATTCGGTCGCAAAGTCCCGGATTGACAGGTGTAATGTATGGAGTGACAGGACTTTGCGACCGAATTCGTTCGTTAAGCGATCGCTATGAATGTCGAGACTGCAGCCCCTGAGCGTAGCAAATGGCCAGGACGGCTAAGTTTGGACAGTTGTTTGAATCAAATTAGTTCTGCAGGATGGAACATTCACTGAAATAGTAGGAAGAATAACATTGAGGCACTAGTTTTTGAGCATTCTTTTGTTAGAAGAATATTCTGTTTTTCATGTTTCATTTAAAATTGTATACTTATATTTTGTAAATTATATCGATATTAGACGTGACTAATGGGATTTTGTCTCCGAAATCTCTAACAACTTAATTCGTTATTTTAAAGAATCTTTCCAGTTTGGTAATGTAAAATAACAAATAAGTAGTGCAATGAGAATATGTTACTAACAAAATTAATATCACCTACGAAGGTTATGATAAATTTAAATCACCATACTAAATATAATAAATACAACTGTTCTGTTGTTTCGGTCTCTTTCTACCGAATATAATTGTGAGAATGTTATCTAGCGAATGTTGTTAGCGTACCGGTAAATCTTTCCGCTGCAATTTTATGTATTTTCATGATGATCCTAATGAAGTCAAAAAGGCCTCAATATCGATATAAATACTCTGGCTACAAATGTCTTAGGTTGCACCATAAAAACGGCTGTTAAAATGTTTATAGCATTCCGACAAGCTAGAATTGAGTTTCTCGATTTTTAAAGTCCGTAAAACCGCATTCGGTTGACACCGGCATTGCTCCCTGTCGGAGGCCGTATTGTTCTGTATCGGCGGCCGTATTGTTCTGTATCGGCGGCCGTGTAGGCGGTCCATTTAGTAATCTGTCGTATTTTAAACCATTACGAGTGGGAATGGCAGGCTACCGCTGTTTCCTGCAATAAACAGGTACGTTAATCAATAGCTTGGTTAACTTTGAATTATAATTGTAATTATTACGCAATTTTCACTAGTGTAAGCAGTAAGAACTTTTCTATTGCTGTCTGTATTTTGTACTGTATCTAAACTTATTATTATAAAAAGAAAAGATTTGATTTTTTATATGTTTGTTTGTTACGCTTTCACGCTAAAACGGCTGCACGGATTTGGATTAAATTTGACACATGGGTAGACCATGGCTTGGGTTAGGACATAGGATACTTTTTATCCCGATATTCCTATGGGATCAAGACTTATGCGGGTGAAACTGCGGGGCGCAGCTAGTTAAATATATACGAGAGTACCATTATAGTAAAAGGTGCTCTACAAATACGTCTGTACGTAGCTTAAATGATTTTAAGGAATCACGTAGATGCAAATATATCTGGGTGCTTTTACTAAAAATAAATCTTACACATTTCAATCTACCTAGTCTTTTCCCAACAATGTTAGGTTCGGTTTCCAGTCTAACCAGATGCAGCTGAATACCAGTATTTTAAAGTCAAATAAACCAAACTATGCTTGGCTATCTCCGTGATTAGCAAGCAGTTCCACTGTAGGTTAATAAACTACAGTTAACTTTTTCGACATAAGTAGTCTGTTTGGCCATTACTGCAATTAATTTTCGTTTATTCAAATGCTGTAATAGCCACTCAACATGCTAGTATTTACTAGAACCATTAGATATTACATTAACGTTAATAACTACATTAAATTGATAACTATATAACTAATTTCACGCTCTAGTGAATGAAAAGAAACAAAACAATACTATCATTATTTCTTAATTGTTCAAGTATTTCATTGAGCACGTTGTTTTTTTATTGGCCATGAATTTATTATGCTGTCATTGATCCGGTTATCTTTTGCGCGATATAATCTTTGCGTGCGTAAAGCTTTCAGGTTTATCTAATAGTCATTCTTAATACTCAAACTCAAATCATTTATTTCAATTAAACCATATACAGGCACTTTTGAACTGTCAAAATTAAATAGTTGGTCAGTTAGTCAGAAAGTTGAAGCTAGTTAATAATATATATAATAACATAAGGCTAAGCTTGTGGCTAAGAATTAACAGCCGCACGGGTCGATCGATCCGGTTAAGCTACGCTTGCCGCGGTTGGTCCGTGGATGGGTGACTATCTTTACATACCAAGATCCCTCTGTGTCTCGGAAAGCACGTTAAGCCGTTGGTCCCAGCTGTCATTCGTGAATTTCTGATAGTCGTTACGGGTCGTCAGAAGCCCGAAAGTCTGACAAACAGTCTTACCAAAGGGTATCGTATTACCCAGTAACTGGGTTGTGGAGGTCAGATAGGCAGTCGCTCCATGTAAAACAATAAGGCAGATGATGATTCTTAATAACTTTATCTATCTGTGATTTTTACCTCTGAGTTGGTTTCGGTGTTTCTTATTAGAGTCGTCGGTTAGGGAAAACCGACTCTAGTTATTTAGTTTAAATAAATAAAAATGAAAGAAAGAAAGAAAAGAAAAGTATTTATTGCGACTCGTACAGGAAGGTCACATACTAAATAAAAAACTAAATTATATAAAAAAAAGTACCTTACTAAAAGAAAAAAATGAAACAGAACGTCAAACGAAACAAAAGGCTCCTATCTCAGCATGATGCTGCAGAAATGACGTATATTTTTAACCAATTAGAAAAATAAATGATTATCATTTTTATTTTTTAGCCTTTGAAACACGGATTTGAATTAAACCATTTGCACATATTATAAAATTTTATCTTTAGGTACAATTGTATGGGAAATCTTACTATTGTTGGCTAAATGTACTACTACACTTTTTGTAAACGTTTTATTCAGTCAATTATAAATTAGTTAATTTATCGTACATAATTCAGGCAGTGTTGACCTTTAAATAAGATTCTGCATTTCTATAACACATTTGATCTTTCTTTCTCTACATAGTTTTTTAAGTTTATATTTATACTTTTTTATTTATACAGGGGGCTTAATACCAGCTCTTATAGCGGGGCAGAAGTTGGAACTGCACTGCTCTATTGTACCTCTATAGTCATAGAACAAAAAAGCAGTGCAGTTCAACTTCTGCCCTGCTATAGGAACTGGTGGTAAGCCACTTGGTAGAGCTCTCCGTCCGATCAGGACTAGGCCCGTGCCGGACGGCGTGTACGTGTTCCACGCGCGCCTCAAAGAGATGTCAGCATAAGCGACGGGGCCCCATAGGGCCGAAGCCTGCCAGGGTAGCGGGATCATCCGAAAGGTTTACCGCTGCCCTGGAACATAAAGGGCTAAGGAAGATACACGGGTGGGTTTTAGTCAGTAAGAGTCTGACACTCTCGCCTGCTCCACCCAGAGCGGGAGGAGTCATTTGATGATTTCCCATCCACAAAAAAAAAGCCACCTGGTAGTAACTTTAATCTGCATTTATGAATAAGGGGGTTAATCTCGAATAGCTAAATACCTACATTTAACTGGAGTAGCGTTATATAGACTGTCCGTATGTGGTCAGCTGATTAAGATAACTTTGGGCATATGTCACGTCAGACAGGATACTGGCTCATGAGGGCCCAAGCCAAGTCAGATGCGTTGAGCCGAGCGGCCGAGTTCCTAATTGTACGTACGTATCATATCTCTGGCTTGTAGTTGTCTAATGTTAGTTGGAGATAGTCCGCTGCCAAGAGAGTTTAAGGTCTTTAGTGACAGCATTAACCAGGTCATTTCGTGACCAATACATGCTGTAATTTTGACATAGGTACTTAATCTAAACACTAAATCTATACTCTATATCGATACATGCGAGTGTCTGTCTGTCTGTTGCATTTTGAAGCCTTAAGGGCTGAACGGATTTCGATGAAACTTGGCACACAGGTTGACCATGACCATGACTTTTAATCCCTGTTCCCGTGGGATAACTTCCGACCTGCAAGCGTGTGAAGCCGCAGGCAAATGCTCACTTTAATAATAACCTTTATAATTTCATTCACAGGGTTGGAATGACGTATCATTCCACGGCTCAGATCAGATTCTGACTCCGAATATCGATACTCTGGCGTATCAGAGCGTCATTCTACAACAATACTACAGCGAAGCAATTTGCACGCCTGCGCGGACAGCACTACTCACCGGGAAATACCCCATGCGGTTGGGTAAGAACGATTAACTTTATTATACCGTAACGTAACGCCTGTATTCCTTGAAAGGGTAGGTAGAGATGATTGTACGACATTTCACCTGTTACGTTTAAGTTCCATGTAATGGAGGCAGGCCTTTTGCCATAACCGCAAATCCAGATTTCGGTCTGCTGCTGAGGAATTTATAATAAAAAAAAAACTTGAGAAGTGTCAAGGGACACCCGGATGGAACGAAGTATAACTGGCTTGCTTTCTATAAGAGAGAGAGACAGACAGAGAAACACGCGCACGCCGCACGGCGTACAACTATAGCAAAAAGTGTCGTTCCAACTTTTGGTCTTAATTTTTTCCGTCTAGCCCCCTTTCGCAACGCGCGATATAGAACTTCGTTCCAAAACCGTAATAACATTTTACTCGATTGTTGCCTGCAGTATCGCTTACTATAGTTGCAAACACTCGGCGAACAGGGCAGTGAACATTATATTTTTTACTCTAATTAATTTGTACAATTGTAAGAATTTAATTTCCATACAAGAAAGTGTAATGCAGTCTCGAAGGCAAACGACCGAATGAGAGTTGTTAACCTTCAGTTGTGCTGTACGCAATTTTGTGTAGATACGCTTTCGCAAAACTAGGGCTTTGGGCAATTAAATTATATTGTATTTTTTTATACGATAACTGCAGATTTAATGGCTTCATTCAAACGTAGTGTATACCGGAACCTGGTATTAACCAGAAGGCGAATTCTCGTAATTAAAAATGTTCGCGATTTCATCTCTGCGACAATCAATGTCCAAAACTTGTCAAAGATGTGGGGAAATTAGAGATATTTTTGATATGTTGAGAGAGAGATCTGAGGGGCAATTCTCGTAATTTTAAGAACGTTCATAGTCTGATCCATCTATAGGTTAACACCGCATGCCCTATAAATGCAATAATTGCACAAACACTGTACTACAAAATTAATGACTAAGTAGGAAAAACAAAAACAAAACAAGTTCAAAGTAACGTTTAATAATAAGAGTTTAAAAATAACATAAAATACAATAAAATTGGCCTTAATCATAAAGCCTATAGAGCTAATGAGCAGCAATACAAATATAAAAATAAACTACTAAATAAATTAGTCTCTACTTATAATAACTGGCTTACATTATGTCAAAAGTCGAAAAGCTTAGAGGCCTTAATACAAGCTATTTGCCGAGAAAATTAAAGGTAAAGTTGCGGATGAAATGGTAAAATACTCTTTTAATAATGATTTCCATTACTTGATGGACACTACTGTGATTTCCGACCGCGGTGTGCGGCCGTTTGCCGCGCCATCGCGTGCGTCGCGGTGACGGGAATAATTACCTCTTTTGAATTGATTGCCTACATAAAACGCTAAGATGAGACCTTTGCCACTTTCAATGCTTCTACTTTATCATTCACTGCGCTCAAACTTTTTATGCAATACTCGAAGATCTAGGTACAATCGGAGATTTATCGATAGTGAACTGAGTTTTACATTAAATTAAGTGGCTAACAATAATGTATTACCCCAACCATCATAATGAAACATTTCAAAATGGTCTTTGGATTTGATAAAATAATGGACATATAATAACACACTCACACAATTCACTCGTTAACGGTCACTCAAATGCTGTGTTAATTTACTCATTGCATCAAGCAAGAGGCGTGACGGTTTCCTTCCCATTTTCACAGGCATGCACGGCCAGCCTTTACTCAACTCTGAAGACCGAGGCATACCATTGACGGAGCGTCTTCTACCATCATACTTGAAGGAGTTGGGCTACTCCACACATTTAGTGGGCAAATGGCACGTAGGGATGTCCAAACCAGAGTACCTACCGATGTCTCGCGGCTACGACCATCACTACGGCATGCGAGGCGGATTCGTCGACTATTATACTTACAACAAAGTCGAATCGGTGAGTTACCGACATTTGACGGTAGTACAAAAGGTTCGTCGATGTAGGTAATTAGGTGTGGACACCCAGCAACCGAGCCATGAAATTTTATAAGGCCAAGCAACGCGGATATGCAGTCACGTTTTGTTAGGCGTGAAAGTACTTCAAAGTGAACGGTCTCAAGCACTATTTGTTTGCAAGAACAAATGTTAAGTTAATTATTACAATATTTACGAGATGGTTATTTATTCGCAGTGGCCGAATGGACGACAAATGTTCGGTTTAGATCTGTACGATGATGCAACACCACAAGATTGCGAGCAACGGTACATTGTGGACGCACTCACCGAGAAAGCAGTTAAAAGTAAGTTTCTACAGAAGTTTCATTTACAATGCCATTGTATTTTGTATTACCTTTTGCAATAGTCTTTATGAATTCAATAACGATGGAAATGCGCAAGATTTCATCTTCAATTGGTACTCAAAATTGGGAACGAATGGTGTAATGTGAGGTTCTGCAACACTCATTTAGGTATGGAACGTACCTCCATCATTGCAATACGAACCCATACCGTATGGTTAGAACCTATTGCCATCATGCAAATATCCATTACTCAATGTAATCCAAAATTTTGATTGAATTCAACGGCTTTTGTATTACGATTCGTGTCTATTGTTTGATTTGAAAGACTCCCACCGAAAAATTTATTAGAATTTGATTATGTGCAAATCGCAATTTTAGCGGTTGCTTTATCTTCATCCAGAGAATGATACTGTGTTTGTACTAATTGGTTTTCTGTAGAGTCGTTCGATATCCGGTGTCCCAATATCTACTGCAGTTGTAGCAATGTCTTTATCTTAGCTCCATTCACTTGGTGGTTGTTGCCCAAATATAGATCGGGTACAGTCTCTCGATAGTTTCTAACAAGACTTAAAATAAATGACCTATTTGTGGTTAGTGACTACAAGGTGAGTACTCTACTGTGGGTAGATAACCAAGATGAATCAACACCGAACTCGTGAAGGTTGCTAGAAGCCGTTGGAATTTTCCCGTGTAAGACTGGTTCTTGTGCTAAGTCGTTGGGAGAACCTTATGTCCAACGGCAGACGTCATTCGGCTAAAATGATGATAATAAATACCAGCCTATTATTTTCCAGAGACCCCTTCCTATACAGAGAAGTCACGAGCAGTTATCACGCTTGTTCAGAGTTAAAGTATTATTTCAAATAGGCACACAAAAGGCGTTTTGGATGTCAAAATTTACAATAAAATAGAATGATTCTAGTCGCCCCTTCCAAAAGGTAGTTTTCGTATGGAGAAGGTTGGGCAAGAAACTCCACCGTCACATCAAGACGGGATGGCGATTTCAGACTTATATTAACTATAAGACCAGGTTTCCTCACGATGTTTATCTTTCACCGATGTCAATATTGTCCAAGATAAACAGGGAAAGTCCATATGAATTTAAAAATTTCACATTGGTACCTACTTGCTCGGATTTGAACCCACAACTTCTTGCATGAGAGGCCAGGCCTTAACCAGTGGGCAATCATGACATGATGAAAGAAATTGATGATGATGAGGTAAACATTTTTTTTAAGATTATGTTATTTTTTTCCCCAGTTATCCACCATCACAACTATTCTCAGCCCCTGTTCCTCCACGTGACGCACAACGCTCCACACGCAGGCAATGATGGCGGAGCGTTACAACCGCCGCTGTACTCAACAGTCAAACACGCGCACATCGCCAACTCTAACCGAAGACTTTATGCAGGTAATGTAACTAACACCTCTATCTATCGAGGGCGATGCTGAAAGTTTTTAGAACTGGCCACTTGTAAACGATATAATAAAAAAAATAAGTTCAAATTTTGAAAATGGAACTCTGCCAATATTATTTTATTCATTTGTCATTTGTTTACGATTTGGCGGCAAATTGAAAATTGTCTGCGTCACGTCAGCATGAATTGAACGCGAGTTCGATACATTTAAGTCAACAAGAAAGTTATGATAGACTTCGATTGGCCTTTCACGATGAAGCCCCATCTCGTGCCACTGTTTGCAACTGGTTTAATGAGTTTAAACGTGGTCGCACTAATCTCACCGATGATCTGCGTGAGGGATGGCCTTCTATGGCGACGACTGAAGATAACATCAGTGTTGTGCGGCGTATGACAGAGACTGACAAAAGAGTGACTTATCAGCAGATTCGGACTTAGGCATCGGTATGAGTCAAGTGCACAAAATCCTCCATGAACATATAGCGGTCAGGAAGTTTTGTGCCCGGTGGATACCTCATAATTTTACAGAGGCCCAAAAGCTCCGTCCGTCGTGTTGATTGGTGTCGTGAAATAATTCAAAGATTTAACGGAGGTGACTCAAATGCTGTGTTCGACATACTTACGGGTGATGAAAGCTGGATTTATTGTTATGATCCTGAAACTAAGAGACAGTCTGCTGTCTGGATGTTTCCTTCCGAGGGGTTGCCAACTAAAGTGAAGAGAGGTCGAAGCATGGGAAAAAAGATGGTGGCCTCGTTCTTCGGAAGGACAGGTCATTACGCAACAATAGTTTTAGAGGATCGAAAAACAGTTACTGCAGAGTGGTACACGAACAATTGTTTGCCACTTGTCTTGGAAAAAGTTCGGGAGAAACGACCTCGCAGTTCCTCCTTCACCAATAGACTACTAAGCAAGCAATAGAGTACTTGGCAACGTTAGACGTAGAATTACTGGGTCACCCGCCCTATACCTATATATACGAGTATATACCTATACCCGACCTCGCACCTTGCGATTTTTATTTATTTCCTTATATAAAAGAAAAACTTCGAGGAACATGTTTTATGGACGCCGAGGAAGCAGTGGCTGCGTTTCAAAATGCTGTCGAAAAGACCTCTAAGGACGAGTGGGCAAAGTGCTTTTCTCAGTGGTTCGATAGGATGTAGCCATGTACCTATTGATGTAAATGGACAGTATTTTGAAAAGAAAAAAACCCAAACTAATAAAACTAATAACTTGCTAGTTTGTTCAGTTCAGTGTCACCCTCGTAGTTGTATAGTGTTATAGTTTTAATACAAAGAAAGAAACAAAGAAAATTGCGTTTATTGGGTGCTTAGGCGAAACCGACGCAGATATAAGCACGTAAACGAAGCAAAACGAGTATGTAAGGATTCGTAGCAGGTGGCGTTTTGTAGTTTCTTCCTACCCCTATAGGAAAAATACTTTAGAAACTACAGGAATTATACCCAATAATAAACAAAACACGTTATGAAAATGTATATTTACATAACTTGTTTTGTAACCCAACTAAGTTTACTACAAAAACAAAGCAGAAAAATAATGGATTTGTCGAAAACAGGAATTTATTTTTAGTAAATCCATTTGTTACGTTTGTATAAAATAGTGAAACATTTTTACGTTTAAACGAATTTCATTGTACCCGAATATCCGCATATACCCATAGTACGTCCCAATGGCGGCCTCAGTTGTTAGAATCATGATATGCATTTCCAGGTAGGCACTGTTTGAGAGCTCAGTGGGGAATGTGGATTTCGGCTTATTGCACAGAGAGATTTTGGTTTGCACTAGGAAACTACGTATAATTTCACTGGATTCAAGTTTTGTGTACTAATAACATAAATCGGAATTTCCAGAATCAAGGAACCAGTATTTAAAGACATATTTTTGTTTATGAGTTAGGCTTCTTAAACATGCTTAAGCTATAGTTACTAGCAACCCGGCTCTGCTACGCACGGGTGCAACGGCAACATGTCTAAACATCGTGATTTCTATGTTAAAGTTAAATAATAATGTATTGTACACATAAACCTACCTACTGTAATAAATAAATACGCTAAATGGTAACGAAAACCTCATAAAAATCCATAGAGCTCTGTAGAAGATCTACGCGGTCACACAGACATACAAAATGCTACTTTGTTTTATGTATGTATTGAAATTACTTTCTGTTGACTGTTGGATACTTAAACACATCAGAATCAGACTTTTTTTATACAGGAGAAATAGTAATTTATTGTAATCTAGCATAAAATCTAATCTTTTATTTGCACCCCTCTTGCACGAACCTAAGTTATATTTAATCTTTACAGAAATCGTGACGCACGTGGACCGTAGCGTCGGCAAAATAGTCCGAGCTTTATCAGACAGAGGGATCCTTGACGACACTATCATTGTTTTCGCTTCCGACAACGGAGCACCAACAGTCGGAGAATTCAGAAACTGGGGAGTCAACTTACCTTTCAGAGGAAAGAAATATACACCTTGGGAGGGAGGAGTCCGAGTTCCAGCTTTTATATGGCAGTCCTCAGTCAGACCGAGGGTCTGGCAAGGACTGATGCACATCTCAGACTGGCTACCAACCATAATAGCCGCAACTGGAGGAACAGTCCCAACAGCCATAGATGGAGTCAACCAATGGGACTCTATAATGCAAGATGGAACATCCAAACGTAATGAGGTTTTAATAGCTATTGAAGACGGCAGCACAAACTCCTGGGCAGCTTACAGAGCAGGCGATTATAAAATAGTTGTTGGTAACGTAACAGGGCTAAGTAATGGTTACTATGGAGCTGAGTTCATGGTGAATAAAAGGACTCCTCCCGAATATTTCCCTGCTTTAAGAACTTGTGAAGTAACAAGAGCTTTCGAGAATATAGGGGTTTATTTAGATCTTGATGCTGTGAGAGCGACTAGAAGAGCGGCTACTGTTAAACAAGAGGATACTGCGAGGGACGCTACGCCTTGTGTTCCTTCACCCAGTAAGTTATCTTAACTGTCTAGCTAGCAGTACAGTCCTTTTATAGTTATTTTACCTCTGATTTTGCATCACTGTCCAAATCACAGTGATCTTTATTCTCATTCTAATAAGGTTGCTGTTGGGATGCCGCCACTAACAATTCTGTCAAAATCATTGTGATCTTTATTCTCGTTACAATAAGGTTGCTGTTAGGTTGCTGCTGTCAGAGGTAAAATAACTGTCAACGGACTGTAGATAGATAGCATTTGAATCACGTGAGCCCGAGAGTTGTTCACGTACGACGTTACATGGCTATAAGTAGGATTAAATCGGCAAAATACCACATCAATCAATTGACATATTGCATTGGATTTTGTCATAATTTAAATGCAGTGCTTCAAAAACTATGATAGAAATGATTTTAAAGTATTTTTGGAGGTGGTCAAACCTCTTCTCTTCTGAGTCTGCCAAAATTGATACAAGAGAAAAAAAAAAAATGAAGGAGTCGATTAACATTAATTAAAAAAAAATATGAGCTGTTCGCTCCGTTCCATTCTGCACACAGCGGTTCTTTTTGTGTGAAACCAAAATGGTGGATGCAGTGTCCCCCAGCCATGAAAAGGACATTAATCATCTTTTACGACATCCATAGAAATCTTCTGTTACTTCAAGTTTCAAGAAATTCCCTCGGCACTTATCCTGCATTTCATAATTTTGTAACAATTTTCCTTTTCAGAAACAAATTAGTGTTTCTCATTGTTCCAAAATATTTATAGTATTTTCCAATTTAGAATTATCTTTTATTTCTGAAAAATACAGGGTGGCTGAGGCATCGTCGTGCAAACTATAACCATGAATTAAGTAGGTACATGATTCTAGATCCCTGGCGTAGACATTACCGTCAGTTATAAAAAAAAGTCGGCTGTTTCATAGAAAAGTATAATATTTCCGCAGCTAAAAAAAATAAAATCCAAAAAAAAAAATTTAAAAAAATCCTGTTCCATATTGAACAGGATTTTTTTTTGTAATCGACGAAAAATTTCCCAGTTATAAAATCAAAATATTTTATTTCACATAAACCTTGGTGCATGAAAGGTCAGAAGCTAGGTGCATGGTTCCAATTGGTCGTTTCCTATGGAGAAGAGCCGGCAAGAAACTCCACGGTATCCAAAAGAAATTTAGAATCATGTACTGAATCTGTTTGGGAGCTAAGTAACGAACTCCTTGTTTTTGTTGGTTTAACGTTTAATGAATAAACTTTTACAACGAGTAAAATGAAAATATAAGAAAAATGCAGAAAGACTGACACAAAACGCATGTCATTTGGTTTCCATAACGGAATGCGCGAGAAGCCGCTGTCAGCTGTCACACGCGGGTCTTTGACGACTGGATGACATTGACAGCGTCACATTAGCGATCCGCGGCGCCGAATCCATGGTAACAGGTTGCGCGTCGACGTCCCTGCTACGCTGTTTAATCGGCTGTCTAACCCATTCAATCCTCAGAATACCTACATTTTTATCCAATTTATCTAGGTAAACACTAACTATACTGGCAACACAATTATTCAGAGCGCCATATAGTCCCAGATTCATTAAAAGCGTAAAATATTGAATCCTTTTTCTGACAGCCCGCATTTCGTAACTGGGTTTCTAGATAAAGCACATTTTTTAGACCTTCATTAAATTCAAATTTATCTGTATGAAAAATTGTATCACCCGCATTTTCACGTAATGTTGTTGTAAGCATGTTGCGTCCTAATTCCCCCGCCAGGATAAGTCTTGTCAACAAAAAGATAATGAGACAGAACTTCTGCAAAAGTAGCAAGCGTTACTGCTGAGCATAAGGTCCTGGGTTTGATTCCCAGGTCGGGTAAAGTTTTATTGGGTTTTGCCATCAGGAATTTCTCAATAGCAGCCCGGAGTCTATATGGAGGCTTGGATTGATGGTTTTCATGCCATCATGAGAAAGCGAGCGGCCTCCATATTGCACCGTATCCGAGCAAGCTCCAACTGCATTCTAAAAGTAATAGTGGACCTTTTAGACAGTCCTTTTCTTAGACACTACATGGGGATGGGGATCTTGCTGTTTTGCCAAAAAAAAAAAACAAATATTGACAAACTTTCACTATCCAACAAAATTTTAGGAACCTTTTGTATACCAATGCAATAATTGGAATGATTTTAGTACGCACATTTTCATTTGGTCAAATTTTTACTTGGCAGAATATTAGGTACCAAGGATAATGTCAAATAAAGCATTTGGTCTTTAATCAAATGATTTATTACAGCATGTAAAATTAAACCAACAAAACATATTGTAATTTAATTTGTATATTTTGTGCAACTGACTTAAAGATGCAAATATTTTATCATTGACTAAGCAATTGACTGAATAGAAATGGTAAATTGAAAACTAACGATACTAAATATTTGGCTTATTTTATTTTGCGTAAACTATGTTATAAGTACCTGAAATATTTGACCACATTAAAATTGGTCAAAGTTATTGTTAGCTAGTTGGTAAGCAAGTTATTGTTTAAACGTTCACTTGCCAAACATTAGCTTTGCGTTACTACTATTATTTGTGAAGAGTTCTATGTTACGGGTTTGGTTTGCGCACTTAGTCCTTCAGGTGGACCATTGTGCGTGGTTGTGAAGAGTTTATTTGCTAAGTAATAATTTAGCAAATTAAATTATGCGGAAAATTGTTTGGGAAGTGATAATTTGTTAAAAAAAATTTGATGAAACAAGGGAGACCCCACTACATCTCACTCCAGGTGTCTATTTAATTTCGTTTGTTTTGTCTTGTTGTGGTTTACTAACTTATTCTTAAGTTCTTACTAACACAACTATGGATGTTCACTGACATAAAGTTATTATAATACTAGCTTTTGCCCGCGACTTCGTTCGCGTGGAATAGTGACTTCACCAATAGATGACACCGACTCTTGACCAATAGATGGCGCTGTATGTCCGGAATAAATTTTATTTTTTATTTTATTTTTTGTAATAAAAACTATCCTATGTCCATTCTCAAGTTCCAAACTATGTCTGTACCAAATTTCACACAAATCGGTTCAGTAGTTTAGGCGTGAAGCAAATACAGACAGACAGACAGACAGAGTTACTTTCGCATTTATAATATTAGTTTGGATAATAACTTTATGTCAGTGAACATCCATAGTTGAACATCCTATTGCTATCAACTGGACACAAAATATATTATATTTTGTGTCCAGTTGATAGCAATAGGCTCGCCCACTATTAAGTACATGGGACTTATACGTTACTAGCGAAATGTGGGTATAGATATTATATGTTACCTCAGCCTAACACCTCGGGGATTACAGGAGTGATGTTATGTTATGTAACACATCTTAAAATATAATTTCAGCTCGCGGCTGCCTTTACAACGTGCGTCGTGATCCGATGGAGAATAACAATCTATGGAGCAAGGCGAATAAGATAGCCACTTTGCTTACAAGCCGGCTCAGGGGCCTATGGGCGACGCAGCAAAGACGAGGGGCACTCAGACTGAATGTTGCTTCAGACCCTGCAAACTTCAACTACGTTTGGACCCCCTGGCTCCAACCCAACGTTACCCGCAGTAACAATAACTCTAGACCAAGACCTAATGATAAGAAAAGAACTGAAAACCTCAACCTGACGTTTAACTTCAACCAGCAGACGACTGGTAATAGAAACACTACGGTCGCCGCCGTCATCAACTGCGACGGTACGACCGGCTTGAGAAACTTTTTGTGTATTCTGAAAAGTGTGTTTTAATCAGTATTTAGTATTCACTTTCATATAAACCTGAGTAGTAACCCGAGTAGTGGATTACGGACCCATAGATATCCGTGTACGGACAACTCCTTTTTGAACAGAGCAGCGGGGTAGTTGTGTAACACACTAACAATAGCAATGGCTTTCATTTTGACAGTTCTACTAAATTCATTGCGTTATTTACGTTGATGAGCAGACTCATTTTTCATTTCATTTTTAACATATATGTAGCAATATCCTTCAAAATGATTCAGATGGTCATTTAAAGTGTGTTACGCAATTAGGGTGCTAGCCTAAGTCCTAGCAGTAGGTAAATTATAGGTTGGTTTTGTAATCACATAACATTTTAACTTTTATTCAGGAGATTTGTTCGGGAGTGTTCTGAAGGATTTTGTGGTTCAATACTTGGACCAACTATGCATGTGTCAGAAGTCTGTAAGATGCCATTTATTATTTTTTAACGAAACGGTTCAAGGTTGATTTCAAAGAATTTTGTTTAAGGTATGATAGTACGTTTTTTATCGAAAGATGCATCGATTTCTTCCCTATTTTCTGTATTAATATTGTAGAAGTAAATATCTTCATTCTTTTGAGTCTTTTTAATGATTGTATAAAGAGACTCTCTATACTTACCGTACCATAAAGTTTTGAGTTCATCAGTGTAGGTATTTGTAGTTAGGGCTGATTTTTCGATACTCGGATAACTTGTATCTGAGGAATAAATATTGCGGTTTGACAATTTTTGTATACAAAATATGTCAAATTGTTGTAATGAATATTGAGAAATTAGCTCTTAGTGTTGCGTAGTTGTATTGAACTTAACCTTTTATTGTTGATCTGTTATTTATTGTAGATAATAAATAGGTAGATTCATCTATCTCGTCAACAATTTTCTAAAGTTTAAGGAATTCTTAAATACTTCTAACGTCGAAGAACTTTTGTATGTTACGTTGAAATCTTTTTAAGAATCACTTGACACTAAGTGCCTTGTCCACCCACGATTGAACACGAGCTGGAGAACTTTGGGATAAATCCATTAACTTCTGCATGGGATTCTGTAGGAATCTAATAGTTTTCTATAGGACTTCTGAAAGCTTGATTCAAACTCAATCAGTCAAAGATAATATAGATAAATCTCATGTTAACTTTCGTTATTGGTTGCGAAATAACAACAATTCACTTGACATGGTTATAGATTTGATTTGATAAGCTTTCAGAAACCGGATTTACAGTCTGTTCACAGTGTTATTTTGCATCAATGTCAAAATCACAGTGATCTTTATTGTCGTGGCATTATGTTTGCTTTTAGGTTGCCGCCATTGCCAAGTCTATTAAAATCACAATGATCTTTATTTTCGTTGTAATAAGGTTGCTATTCGGTTGCTCCTGTCATCGGTAAAAGAAATGTGAACGTACAGTCGGACGAGAGATTAGTCTCTTATGGACAAGGAGCTTGAAGGTGGCAACAGACTTATAACACGCCATGCCACGTGATGTCCACGTTTAGCCATTTGACCAACGAAGATACGTGTAGTGACGTCGAGGTATAGCATGTGTGCTACTCTTAGGAAATTGTTGGTAGAGATGCCCCTTTGTGTTATATGTATAACTGTATTGTAATAAGTATTTGTAATTAGGTACTTAGATCGTTCGTTGTTGTAAACTTGTAATGTAAATATTTGTGATACTTTAGCATTAAGAACCAAACAAGTGAATATAAACATCAAGTATTGTCGAAATTGTTTGATTTTAATAATATAGTAAATGGAGACTGTATTCTACGAATGTTTGCGCTGGCAGAATTAAATATCGATTTGTCTTCGTTGTAGACGATTATGATTATACCCTGTCCATTAGGTAAACCGTTTTTTGACAGATGGAACTAGTGATTGCAGCAACACACAATACATTGATTGATACACGTACGGTATTATAATGTCTGTAAGAAGCCATAAATAAGACAATTCAATAAGATAAGGCAGTTTATATATTTATTTTATTACGCATTTTAATGTTATTTTTCACGTAATCTGGAATATGTACCTTCTAAGACAGCTGTCAAAAAACGATTAACCTAATGGACAGGGTATAACTATTGTTATTTTTATAGCTACATTTGAAGTGATCAAACTCACTTCACAAGATTGTAATATTTTCATTTCAGTCATAATAGTATGTAACATTTTTTTCTTCTTACTGTACCTACCTAGTAGTTTTATTTCGAGCAAGATAATATTTACAGAATATAAGCTAATACTTAAAATAATAAATTGCACATGTATATTTAAAAATCGTGGTGGGAGGGGGGGGGTGTATCTGTCAAAAAATTTATCCGCATCGCTGTCAACAGGAAAAGTGCCCAAAAGGTTGGCATCATTATTTACATCCAAACTCTTCTCTTATATAATTTAATCCCTGTTTTCAAACCCTATGAGGCGAAGATTGTTTACAGACACATATTACTTATGCTGTATGCATAAACGGCCAGGCTCAGATCAAATGGATATCTGAAGTCCCAATCAACTTGTTCCATGGGCGGATAGAACCTGTGATCAATAAGCTTAGAAACTAGGAAGCCACATAGAACTGCGGCTTTCTAGCTGGCTTAGTTCCCATATCTTCGAGTTTCACTCAAATTGGGATTGATTCTAGTTGTTTACTTCAGACCTTCGTTCAACAATTGTAGCGATACCAATATTTTCGATGAGCGCATCAAAAACGGTCGGAAAAAATAAGACCACAAATAATTTTGTGGTCTTATTTAGCTAAATACATAGTTTTTAGGGTTCCGTACCTAAAGGGTAAAAACCGGACCTTATTATATTACTAAGACTTCGTTGTCTGTCCGTCAGTCTGTCTGTCACCAGGCTTTATCTCAAGAACAGCGATAGCTAGACAGTTGAAATTTTCACAAATGATGTATTTCTGTTGCCTCTATAACAACAAATACTAAAAACAAAATAAAATAAATATTTACGGGGGGCTCCCATACAACAGACGTGATTTTTATAGATAATGGTACGGAACCCTTCGTGCGCGAGTCCGACCCGCACTTGGCCGGTTTTTATTTCAACCTTATTGCTTAGAAAATATGTTTAATTTTTCCATAAATATCTATTCCATATATATAGTTTTGATTATAGTTTGCAATTATTGTAAACTATAATAAACTTTATATTTGAGTGTTAAGGTTTATATAATCAAGTTATATGCAATCGCGGCCTTTTGAGGGCTGTGTTTTTGTTCCTAATCATTAACCTAGCGCTATTGTTTTTTTTTTCCCATGGCAACTGAGCCGTGTCGGAGGAGCCTGTGGCTAAATAATAACAGCCGCACAGGTCGATGGGTCAGGTTAAGCTACGCTTGCCGCGGTTGGTCTGTGGATGGGTGACCATCTTTACATACCGAGACGCCTCCGTGCCTCGGAAAGCACGTTATGCCGTTGGTCCCGGCTGTCATTCGTGGATCTTTGACAGTTGTTACGGGTAGTCAGAAGCCCGAAAGTCTGACAACCAGTCTTACCAAGGGGTATCGTATTACCCAGTAACTGGGTTGTGGAGGTCAGATAGGCAGTCGCTCCATGTAAAATACTGATATTCAGCTGCATCCGGTTAGACTGGAAGCCGACCCCAACATAGTTGGGAAAAGGCTAGGCAGATGATGAACTGAGCCGTGTCGACTATTCTGCCAGCGTCATGTGGTGACAGCAACGAAGCAAGTTTTACCGCAGCCGTCGAACGTTGCACTCCGTGGTATTTATGTAGTTATAATTATGTTAGTAGCCAACTACAACTTGATTTCGTTTAAATTAAAAAATAATGATACATTTTTTATAAGTTTAGGAGAAAAGTTAGCCAAGAGGGAATGGAAGAGGAATTTTAATTTTGGAAAGCTACAAGGTAAAGTTGGATACAAGTCAAAGGATTGGGAGTTTAAAGGACAAGAGAAAAAGATATGGTCCAGAGTACCATCATCAAGACGCATTTGCACAAGGAACTGTCACGAACACGGATCTTATTATAGAATACTGGAGCAGCGCTATTGTTGTTCGAAGCTTCAGATGTAAGTACAGACGCCAGCACATCAAGCTACCCGAAACTGTCAAATTTTCCCAATCAACCTTGAACCTAATGCTTTAGCGATAAAGGTGAAAATCTATTAAAGAAATTTGACAGATTTTAGTAGCTTGATGTGCAGCTGGCGTCTGTAGGTACATCATCATTCATTCTCCTGCTCTTATCCCAATTTATATGGAGTCGGTGCAACATGTCTTTTTCTTCCATACTTCTTTATTTACTTCTTTATTATTACTTAAGACGTACCTATTTTGTATATTATTTCTCTACAACGACCCCTCTCTCCGCTCTTGAGCTTTTTTTTTATTTAGACTTTTTTTTTACAGTCAGGGAAATTATTTCTTAGGTAAGCGAATTGTCACCCTACCTGTTATAGTAATTTCATGCAACTGTTGAAGAATGATAGTTTTTAAAAAAAAAAAAATTATTGACAATGGGCTCACTCTTGACCTCAATCCAGCCCAGAGGCAGTTGTCAATCAACTTAAATTTATATCTATACTAATATCTGGAACTACCAGTCGGATTTAAAAAATCAAATAAAACATCTTTTTGCATTTGATACACCAATTCTTGAAGAAGGCTTTAGGCTATTCAACATCACGCTAGACCTTTAGACGCTATTAGAACTAGACCCTTAGGAGCCGAGCAAAAGGAAAAAAAGTCAGACAGAACACTTAGCGAAAACGAAGTAAAAGCGCGGACGGGCGATGCGATGCGACGCGATGCGACGGGGTGGGTCGGGGTAACAAGAAATTTCACGCAGACGAATTCGCGGGTAGAAGTATATACCTATTTAATACGGACAATTTAAGTTAGTAGTCGATTTGCTGAGCGATCGATTGTTGTGCTGCGTGTCGCGGGTTCGATTCCCGCACGGGACAAACATTTGTATTGCCTACAGGTTGTTCTGGGTCTGGCTGTTTGTGTATGTAAGTTTAAATATTTGTAGACGCACCTACGATACAAGAGTAATGGCATGAGATTGGCACACAAATGGCATACAAATAGGTGAGGAAAAAAAAAAAAAAAATCAGGTGTTATATAAATATATTATATAAATAAAATTACACACAATATATACATTAGCCTCCTAAATAAATAAGATTACACACATTATATATTTATACCTCTAAATTAAAAAAAAATATAAAAAATACATTAGTAATTACTTAAATTAAACAAATAAAATTCAGTATTCAAAATATGTTATAAACCATGTACGTACCCAAAATATATAAATAAAACAATAAACTAAAATAGCCTTATAATAACAAACTTGTTAATGACAGACTATGCCATCAATGCCACATCTAGTAAAAATCAAATTTATACATCCATGTTGCGCTTGGTTAACTTACGATCCAGTCTATGTTATCTGTTTACCCACATTTTTATTTTTTATTTTACTTTTTTTGTTATTTGTACGTAACATCTGTGCGCTCTAATTATTAATCTTAGTTTTAGATATTGTTTCTCAGTAAGTGAATTATGTATGCAATTCTTATGAGAAATAAAGTTGTTCTTAAACCTAAATTCCTAGTGTGGGGCAACGTTTAAAAAAAAATCCCTGACTTTTTTCCTTCTTAAACCGACACTTTGTCCCTATGACCCTCCGTTGCAGTTTCTGTGTCACTTTATCCCTAATAAAGTGACACAGAAACTGCAAAACGCAGTCTGTATATGTGTGTGTGTGTAGATTTTAACCTACCTACTCGTTTTACATCACCCACGTTACGTGCGCCAGTTCCGTGCCTCATATCACCAATAACACACTAATTTCTGTCTCATTAACACTAACTAACACAGTAGTTGCCCGCAGGTTGTCAAAGCTGCCCCAAAATAATTTATAAAACCGTGACAAGCCAAGCGTGAAAGTTTAACGTTGAAATAGGAGTCGTTAGCGGCAGTTCCGGTTAGTATGAAAATGTGCGGTGCTGGCCTCAACTAGAACGTTTGACAACTACATTATGTACGCAAAGTTGCGGTGGCCGGTCGACATGTCCATTCCTATTTCTACGAAGCGTTTCAAACAGTTACGGGCAAATAAAATCTTTTTCAGTCTACGGGGGGTAGTTTTGTATATTTAGTAGAAAAGTTTGTAGTGGTCTTTGATTGCGGCAAATCTAGGATATATTAAACGAGTCCGAGCAAGCTAAACTCAATTTGTTAGTTATACGGCGGTATTGTAGTTTGTTATTGATTATACCCTGTCCATTAGGTTAACCGTTTTTTGACAGTTGCTTAGAACGTACATATTCCAGATTACGTGAAAAATAACATAGAAATGCGTAATAAAATCAATATATAAACTGCCTTATCTTATTAATTTATGTTATTTATGGCTTCTTACATACATTATAATACCGTACGTGTATCAATCAATGTATTGTGTGTTGCTGCAATCACTAGTTCCATCTGTCAAAAAACGGTTTACCTAAATGGACAGGGTATACGTAGTTTTTTCCAATCTAATGTAAATTGAAAAATACTAGAGCAATTTCATTAGAGCACAAAGAAAACAAGAAAATACGTTTATTTGTGATAAAGATGACGCCGAGAAGAATACAAACACAAAAAAGAACAACTCGGGGGAAATATGCGTCATATCCACGCAAAACGGTCATCGGTCAGCTTAGTTTTATGACCCTATGCGAGACAGAGCCCCAGCGACAGCTGGCGTTGACGTGATGCTGATGACATCAACCGGTGCATACGATAAGATAAAAAAAAACAAAATGAGGAATTAAATAAATATACAATTCCTACCTCCGTAGATTTTTTAATTTTGTGTAAGTACTTATTATATTTGATAGCATATAGGGAGGAGGATGATGAATGATTTGAAGCAACCTTGTTGATGTTAATCTAAAGTGTACAATTTTAAAGTTTTTTACCCGCATCTAAACTCTCAAACTTGGCACCCTGCTCGGCGTAATTACTGAAGTTAAACGTGTGATAATGTTGTTGATGAGTTATTGGGTGACCCACATGTTCACAGCGCGCTAAGTTGCATAATTACTAAAGTCTAAAGTTCACCACTCACCTCAACTTTAGCCTGCACAACGATTTTGTCGCCTCTTTTAGTTAAGTTTTATCTTATTTTCCATGCAGTTTGCATAAACATCGCTGCAGAAAGCTTATTCAGGCTTGGACTTTTAATGCTGGATTCATGCAAATTGTTACAATAGGAAGGGTAAGAATCTGAGTTGAAAAAAAGGTATCCAGAATGTGGCAGTTGGTTGCTATCCCACGCAATTCGTGAAAGGAGAGCGAGCTACAGTGCCTACAGTTGCACAGTTGATAGGAATGAATTGGCAATCCGTCAGCGGAGGAGCAATTTTATCCCTAAAATTCATTCAGATGGTAGAGCTATAGTATAAATGCGATCAACCAATTCTATTGGACTTCTATCCAACTTTGAATCTGAATTCATATTGTCTTTAACCTACCTGCTACCTGTATGGATTATGTTTTCAAAGGACTTTGGAGGATGGCTTTTTTTTGAACCAATTTAATTTTGACCAAAATCTTGATTGCATAATTTATGTTTTCTTGAAACACGTTAACTTGATGCTTAAAACACGATGCTTAGGTATCAATATTATGTAAAATATAATGGATAATATTACCTACGTTTGCAGTTTTCAGAATTCCCAGATAAACATTTGAGATTAGAGTGGACAAAAATTATTTATTATTCTCCATTTTATTAGATCTCTCACGGATATTCGCAACAAAAAGAAAAACAGTATTCACATGAATCACTACAGAAATTTCTTCACTCCAAAACTTCTCGATAAAAAACTGTATCAAAAAATACACGATTGGGTGACGTCAGTTTCAGTTCAAGAACAATTCAATTACGATTAGTTTGACAATCCTAACATTATGATTAATATGAATTAATTACCCATATGAAATTGCAAAGAGCGGAGTAGACGTGAAATGAGTCATCGCCAGGTTCTAAACCGAGGGCTGACGCTAAGCGATCGAGGTTTGCATGCTTCGCTGAAAAGTAAGAAGGATACCAAGATACTTACAGTCAGGGGGCTTGTGGCTAAGTAATAACAGCTGCACGAGTCGATTGATCAGGTTAAGCTACGCTTGCCGCGGTTGGTCCGTGGTTAGGTGACCATCTTTAAAATCAAATCAAATAGTTTATTTATGATACACAGGGTACCAATATAGGTCTTACATATTTACCTAAATATGAAAAACTTTACAATGGGACCAATACTAAAATCACAAATAAATATAAACAGGTACCTACATCGAGACAGAGATTAGATATATTTGAGACATTCAAGAAATTTTACATGCACAACAAATCTCGTTGCATAATATAATCATTTATTCAAGTATACGGAGGTTGATATTAAGATTTACTGTTTTACGACCGTCTGTCAATGTGACGTTAGTCTTCGGTCTTGGGGGAATAATAAAAATACATTATTATAGTTTACTGCATTTTATTACATGATAATAAGTAAAAACACATTTTTAACCCTCTTCGTCCATTTCGTTCACAATGTTATGTCGGATAATCGTATCTAAAAACTGTGCCGGCGGAATCAGATTATTTGGATATCTTTTATTTTCTCATGTACCATATACACACATGCACACCACACACACATGCGAACAGCAGCCTAGCAGCCAGTCCCATAAATATATGAGCGATAGTGGCCCAATATTGCATTGTACTTGATACGTTCCACATAGAAAATCAAAATAATCATCGGCACTTAAAATAGGCAAGTCATCCGACCCAGGAACTTTAGCATTCATATATTCAAAATCAGCCCTTATTTATTTTACCATTTATGAAAAAAAAATATAAAAGAGTGCAGTAGAATTTATAATAACTTCTTCGATTTTAATGAGCAGCACAAAACCAAATATCTCAGTTCCGATATGGTTTAGAGAAATGTATACATAATAACTTTTGAACACTTTATTCTGTTCTTTCATAATATCCAAGTTTCATTACTGGCCGGTCAACTTCAAAACGACGCCAACTTTACTCAAACTCCTTTATGTGATATCGTTCAATGCCGGTCGTAATCGTGCGGTCACACAGTGCGTTACGTCAACAGAGCACGCACGTGCTATGGCACTGAGATAAAAATATTTAGACAATTGCAGTACTATTTTATTTATTTAGTCTCATAATATTATTATCAAGGTAACAACTGTTTATGAGGTTGTGTCAGTGATTGTTAAATTTTCACATAGTTTTTATTCCTCGTTTTGTTTAGCATGGGAACTCATAGCATGTTATCTTTTTTTATGACCATCGGAGTCATTGGTTTATCTTGTGAAGCGGATAATCCCAACATCGTTTTTATAATGGCTGATGATATGGTGAGTTTTATTTATATTATTTTAAACTCAATCCTTGTGCTATCCAGTTTTGGTTACCCCCTTAAATATTATTTTTTTAGCTATAGTAATATCACCAGGAACCAACTCTTTTTTGTAGACCATGAAATATATGACCCTTGTCATCATAATACTTGTGGTTTAGTGTGATGATCGTAAAATAGTTTATAGATTCATCGTCATAAAATTATCTATGGCAGTCGCAATAGGTAGCCGGAAAAACTAGAGTCTGAATACCAATCTAGCAAAAATCTGTATCCTGAGTCTTTTTATCTGAGAGCTGATGATGATGGACCTTTTTTGTAATAACTCAAGATACCTACCGCTTTAGGAGATTCACATAATGAAGTCCCCCAAACTCAATAACCCGAAGATTAATTAATTTTCTTGATGGAAACAATGTTCAATGTTCTACCTTTATGTAATTAACACGAGTCTTTAAGGAAAACAATAGACAGTTTCAATAATGTAAACCGATAACCATTTCTATTTTATTATAGCTTTGTTTAAAAACAAATTGGAGCCATTGACATATATTCCTTTTCTTATAGGGATGGAATGACGTCAGTTTTCACGGATCTGATCAAATTTTAACACCTAACATTGATTTGTTGGCGTATTCAGGAATAGCACTAGGAAGGTACTACAGCCATGCGATATGTACGCCCTCTAGATCAGCTCTTCTTACTGGAAAATATTCATATAAAACAGGTGGGTACCTAATTCCTTTAGACATCTTATTTTGGATATTACTAGCTTTTCTGTCTAAAGTCGTTGTAAAGATGTCTCATTAAGTCATTGAGTCTGTGACGTCAATGCTTATTAAGATGTTTATTATGTAAAGCCAGTTAACAGTAAAATTTTAGCCAAATATTAACTCTCACATCTTTATTCAACCTATTTTTGTAGTACGCTACTCTGTTATGCCTACAAATAATTTTCCACGTATGGGTATAATTTTATTTTATTGCACATTGTTTTTTGGAACTGTAGGTACTATGACCTAAACTGTGTTTTCTCAACCAGGGATGCAAGGTTATCCTTTAACAATGGGTGAGGATCGGGGCATTCCAACAAGTTCGATACTATTGCCCGAGTATTTCCAAGACGCGGGTTATTCAACCCATTTGGTTGGCAAGTGGCACGTTGGGTCATCCCGGGAAGAATATTTACCAACCAAAAGGGGCTTCGATAGTCATTTTGGACATAGGGGTGGTTATTTGGATTATTATGAGTACACTTATGAGGAAAATGTAAGTGTCATAATGTATTTATCAATTTATTATTGTTTTCCATAGTACAGCCAGTAGGTGACTAAAAATTCTCTATATTATTTGGGAATCTTTCTAGATTTAGCTAAAGTCTACGACAAATATCCATATTCCCAGGAAATATAGGAAAACATAAATGGAATTAGGGACACGAAGAACGAGGAACTTCAATTGTTTGAAGATATTCCTGTATTTTTTTGTTAAATAATACAAAAGCCAGCTAGAGAATAGAGGACACCTCTTCAACTTAGGTATTCCCCAAGAGAGTAAACTGGGTCCGATTCTGTATGATTTTCCCCCAAAACTTCGTAAAGGCTTGAACTATGCTTAAACTAAGCTAAGGTTATGCTAAGACCTTGAATTGGCTTAAAGTGCAAAGAACTACATATAACTAATATTATCTAGAACACTTTACGAGGTTTAACCCTAATTTGTCTATGAATGAGTCTAAACTTGTTTTCTAGTGGACCGTCGGCCAAGTTTCTGGTTTATCCTTATTTAGAAACCAGACCCCAGCATGGGACGTTGAGGGTTACATCACCGACGTCTACACAGAACATGCCAAGTCAGGTAAAGTTTATTAATAAGAATATTACATATCGCACTGGTTAGAGAATTATTGAATGAAAATAAGATAAGGTTAGAGACATTCAGCATAATCATAACATAATCAGCTTATAATGTCCCCACTGCTGGGTTACAGGCCTCTTATCTGTGAGAGGGAATGGGCCGTAATCCACCACGCGGGCCCAGTGCGGGTTGACCAAAAACTCGAAGACATGTGACATCTATCAAGATGTCACATGTCTTCGAGTTTTTGGTTCTAAGATATGCCGGTTTCCACAAGATGTTTTCCTTCACCATTTTGAGAGCAGTGGTGATGAAATAATTTATTCAAAGTAAAGCGCCTATCAGGGTTCGAACCTACGACCTACAACTCGTAAGTTGCGGCCGTTACCACTGGGCCACCACTGCTCTCCAGAGCACATCTTCACAGAGACATTCAGACAGATAGCGAAATAACAATACCCAATTCTCAATATCTTTATTGCTTTACCATAATGTGTACTTAGTTGGTAACTATACAGCGTGCAGCGTGGCGACTAGGTTATCACATTAAATTGTACAAGTTGTTATCAGTCCATTCAAATAATAAAATAAATAATTTTACTAAAAATAAGAACATGCATTTTTCAAACTAAATAAATGCTGTTATTATTGGTAAAAAATAAACCATCCTCTATAATATTAGTTTACTGACCTGTAAAAGCGGCAACGCCGCGGCGCGGAGCACGCGCCGTACTACAGTACGCGAGATACGAGTACGAATACCTATTTGTGATGTGTGTGACTCGCGCGTGGTGCGACAGTAAATCAACATTTTAACAACATACTTATGATATTGTTTTATGAAATAATCACAAACTAACTTTAAAAATCTCCACTTAAATGGTCAATTATTATGCATTTAAAATTTTTACATTTTCAAAATGTCCACCGTTCTTCTGTGTCTAAATGACGATATTATTTCGGACTCTTCTGAGTAGGTCACCATTCGCGGCAAAAAATTTTAAATTGTCTAAGGCCCGAATTACCTAATCGAGTTTTAAATCGTCCATAGTCGTCACTTCAGTAGCCTATACCTCATTCCTTAAATGTCCTCTTAAAAAAAAATCGAGTGGTGTAAGGTCCGGTGACCGTACTGGCCATCGAGAAGGTCCGTATCGGCCAATCTATTGCTCACCGAACATCGCAGGGAGGCGCTGCCTGGCAGCCACTACTGAATGAGCAGGTGCCTCGTCTTGCTGGTACCATAAACAGCGATATGCACCCACCGATAACTCTTCAGCGTACTCCGACACTGCACCGTAGAGCAATTCCAGAAACTTGGGTCCATTCAGGCTGTCAACGATAAACACGGGACCAATTATTTGGTCTCCGTGTATTGCAGCCCAGACCAAAACCTGTACTGATGTGCGGACTCTCGGATCAGGTGGGGATTTCTTCAACAGTATCTTAAGTTCTGCTGATTCCAAATCCCGTTGCGCGTGAACGTACCTACTTTCGTCAGTCCACATTATGTCGGACAAAAAGTTAAGAGTCATTCTCTACTTTGCTCAGTAACCACAGGCAGTAGGCTTCCCGGACTGGCTTATCTCTTCTTAATAAAGCAAAATCAAAATCAAAAGTCATTTATTCAAATTAGGCTGAGAATCAGCACTTTTCGAACGTCAAAATTACAAAAGACAGCCCTTCACCACTTCCTAGTGCTATCGCTGGGAAGAAGAAGTAGCACCTTTTGAGGTTTGAATGGCCACTGCTTGTCTCTCTTTAAAATGTTGTGTACAGTGCGGTGGTGAACTGGAAATTGGCGAGCTGCTCTACGAAGACTTGCAGTTGGAATACGGGCCAAATAATTTAGAATTTTCTCTTCCTGGCCCACGGCTACTTGATGAGGAATTTCTGCCTGATGTGAAACCAAAGATTGGTTGTCACGTAATCTTTGGACTGCCCGTGTAAAAATCTGTGAATCTGTAGGACATACACGTGAGGTATGATACCTCTCTCGGTATGTTCGTAACGCCAGCGCTGCGTTTTGGTGGCAACCTCCACAAATCAAAATCATATCGATGTACTCCGACGATGTGAAATTGATTCGAGGCATCTTGGAAACAATAACACAATGAAAATACGTATAGGTAACAATAATTTAAGCGTCTGATTTCGCATGAACTGTCACACAGACCACTTTCACTAACCTATCCTATTACAAAAATAAAGTTAACACAAAACAATGTACACAAAATAAAAACAATAACATTAGGTATATACTACGAAGGCCGCGTGCGCGGGTAGTAAATTCGTCAACTATCCCCCTAACAAGGATTTTGGCGGCGGACCATGTGACTTATTAATCCGTCACACGCGCCAAAGAAATTGGAATCAAGCCTACAAGCACCCCCGTTCCCCGTAGCATTTCGCGCATAGAGATTTATACCTTAAGTCGTCAACCGTAAGAATATTCTTGCACATTTTTTTCATACCTCCCATGTGGTCCCTTTTCATCTTTTAATATTGCGCACATAAAACGCCTTCAACTATTAACTGTAAGAAGGCTTAAGGATATTTTTCGCTTGAATTGTTTACGTTTCTTGTAATAATAGTTTGTACAATGGTAGTTTAGTGCTTGTAGTAGGTAATTCGGAATGGCAACGTTTGAAGTTTTGAACTATCTTCATCGGCCACGGGTCTTTGACCTACTTTTATTGTTCAGCTGATTATGTTTATGCAATACATGATGTTGTGAAATATTAAAATGAAAAAAAGATCCCGCGGCTATAATATTGTTTATTATTACATTATTTGAATTGTATATGATAAAATACCTAATATAGAGTACGTGGTTTCAATTAATGTGATAACTTAATCGCCACGCTGTATAAGATAAGATATTCCGTCTGGAGCTCTTACATTGGAGTGACATCATATCATTCGATCACAGAACAGATTTATCTGTTCTGTGCATTCGATCAATAAAACTGAATACATAGATCCAGTTTTCATGCGCTTAATTTTATTTGTTTTTATTAGTTATAGAGAATCACGACACACTGTCTCCACTTTTCTTATTGGTTGCACACAACGCTCCGCATGCCGGCAACGAAGGTGCCCCATTGCAGGCACCACCAGAAGAAGTCAGGGCGATGAGACATGTCGAGTCACCTGAGAGAAGGATATTTGCAGGTAAATATTATACCTAAAGAATTAGAGGACTCAGTTGTAATTTGGCTAGCACCATGTTGAAAATTTGTAGTATGTCTTTTTGAGTGCCAAGACTCTCACAACATCCTCGTAATACAATACAACAAATATACTTCATTGTAAACGGGTAATAAAAACACTAGGTACCACACTCATATGTTCACATGCGCACTACTTTAGAGCCTACTCTCTATGGCGGCGATTTGCGTGTTAATGTTCATCAAACTTATATTTCCTTTTAACTTTTAGCCATGGTTAAGAAACTTGACGACAGCGTCGGTGAGATTGTCCAAGCTCTATCTGAAAAGGGTATTTTAGAAAACACGATAATTGTGTTTGTATCAGACAATGGAGGTATGACAGTCGGCCAGCATACTAACTACGCTTCAAATTATCCCCTGAGAGGAACTAAATCGACACCTTATGAGGGAGGTGTGAGAGTTGTTGGGTTGGTATGGAGTACGCACTTAAACAATTCAAGTCATTATTGGGACGGCTACATGCACGTTACAGACTGGTTGCCAACTTTATTGAGTGCTGCTGGTGTAAAAGCTCCCACAGACATTGATGGAATCGACCAGTGGGACAGTATTAACTCTAATTTACCTTCTCAAAGGATAGAAATGTATGAAATCGACGATAGCACAGGATATGCTTCAGTAATATACGGAGAGTTTAAGTTGGTAACGGGTCACGTTGTTCAGAGTTACAGTACATACCTTGGTATGAATCTCACAGGCATGATTGGCAATCCACCGTCTTATGTCGACGCTCTTAAAGGCAGTACAGTGTACGGTGTACTAGAATCCCTTGGAATGTCCTTCGATACAAATGATTTGAGTCTAAGAAATAAAACAACAATAAAATGCGATACATCTTCGGCTACAAAATGTTATCCTGGCAACGGTGAGTTTAGTAATGAAATGCTAAATGCGGAGTAGTGAACTAATGGACTACTGAATAGCCCTGGAATTTCAGTCTACATACCGTCGAATTTTCAGTCTCCAGTCTCGAAAATCATGGTAGTGAATGTTGCTACATCTATGTATATGTAATGTGTCTGAATCAATCCATTAGTTTGCTACTCCTTGGTATCAAACAGCTATCAAAGTGATAGACATATCCAATAATACTGCATATATCATTTTCAGGAACAGTATGTCTTTACAATATAATAGAGGATCCGTGCGAAACAACGGAATTATCCGCCAGCTATCCGGACTTAGTGCCGTGCCTGCAGGCTTTGTTGGAAACAGAGGTGGAGAAGAGGATCCCTAGAATTATGCCGATTTTCAGGAACCCTTTAGCTGCTCCTAGTCTGTTCAACTATACGTGGGATGTTTGGATTAAGTGAGGTAACTTAATGAATCTGTATTGCAAAATACGCGCATTGACGTGGAGTGCGGACACCAGCCCGTATTACCTATTATAAATGTTGGTATTTGCAGTGTATTAGATCACCCTGTGATAATTAGTCTTAAGTGTTATCATGGAATGTCTTAAAATGTACTTGAACGTGTTTATAGAACCGTCCTTAGATGGTTATAAGAACAAAGGTCCTTCTTAAAATGTAAGTTTTGATTTTTTGTCATTGCAAGACTGGAAGCGTGGCCATGTAATGAATAATTCTCGCAGTTCAGCTTCGCAGTGAGTTCCCAGACAGAGATTGTTCAAATATTTACATACGAGTAGATATAACTGGCGAGGTCTTGCTGGGGTGTGTCCTTATCTTTTTCATTGTCGCCGATTGTGTAAGCGTACTTGCCGTGTCTATTGAGATAACGATCTTGCAAAATCTGCATTTTTTGTTTACTTAGGATACCGCGGAAACAGTGGTTTTCAATAATGGCATATACAATTATAAAGGAAATAGCTTACAGAGTTGAATTAGCCATTTGTGACTTATCGTCTTCTTGTTGTCTCAGTGAACGCGGAAAAGAAAAGATTTTGCAACTCATTAGCATCAAAGCATTTTGCTACACTGAGTTTTCTTTAGTTTTTCACTGTTGCAATCTGCGTATTTGAAAAGTTTTTTGAGCAAAAGTGGTGTTATGAAAATGTAAATGGTAATAATATATTTATAAGTGCATTCGAATTAATGAGGTCAATTTTCCAGTAGGTATGTATTCAACTGTTTACGAACAGCAGTGCGATTTTGTAACCATCTCACCGTGAAAACTCAGGTGAAGTGAGCGTGGAGTGAGCTGTCATTCCAACTAATGCTAGGGATCGACACTATTGACAGCTCACCTAACTATTCACGTTGAGATTTTTACAGAATCGATCGGCAGTTTAATAATAAGAATAGAATAATAATAATATTTTTATTAACAAAGTTGTAATTAATCTTTTGTTTTTGCAATTTAGCTCTTCATAAAGTCTAGATAAATGTTTATTGTTGTTAACGTTTTTATATGCGTGGGAAAAGGATTTTATACAAGATAATATTCTAAGAAAATGTAAAATCATACATGGTTTGTTTTATTACATATGTGTATCAAAAACGTCAAAACAAAGAGGCGTGGCCATACACCCGCGCGAGTGGAGGAAGGGTTTGTTTCATCATCAACCGCCACGCGCACCGCGAAAGCTGTCACAGGTTTTGAGGTTATATTGTCTTGTGAATAGTTGACATAAATCTAAAAATACGAGTATTTTAATACGCAGGAGACGGCTTGTGTATGAAAACAAATGTTTATGTGTGAGGTTTTTTGTGTAATGTTTCGAAAAAACACGCGCGGGAGACACGGCTTAATATGTATTAAGCCGTGTCTCCCGCGCGTGTTTTTTAAATAATTGAAAAATAATTGGGGGAAGGGTATGTACCCTTCCCCCAATTATTTTTCAATTATTTCATTCATTAGATAGTCCCTAGTAAACATTTAGTAATACCTAAATAAAAATATATACATAGTATAATAACTGCTACGTTTTCAATCACCTAAGTAGCGTTATTACAACGTTTCACAATGAACTTTTCATTCTGACGGCAGTACTAGGTTACCTTCGTAGATCTTCGTATACATTTTCTTTTTTCATACCGCTGCAAAATGACAGGGTATATAACATTAAAAAATGATTGAATGTCCGATTTACAACGGTAGAGTTGGGACCAAAGTAGGATACGCGACATTTTTACAACGCTGTAAAATAAAATTATTGTGCATAAATCCGACAAAATCATACTCGGCACCGTCGTAAAATAAAGACAGGAGTAGCAGAGGCAGTAATCCATGATTGATATGGACTATACGAGTCGATAGAAGCAAATAAATGTAAATTCAATTATTTTGTGAAAATTAAACCAAAATGTAATATTTCGGAGCTCACACGCTGAAATAAAGGAAAGAAATACAACAATGCAAAGAAAACTGGTGGACATTTTTGAAAATTTGTTTTTACAGTTACTAGTTAAAAAATAATGATTGACGTGTAAAAGAGCTTTTGCACACCTACTTACAAAATAAAATCATTTATCATAGATTATTTGAGTTCAATCATACTACAAAGGCGATCAAATACGTAAGTGCATCTAGATAGATGATACGTTCGCCTACAGTTTCAGCAAGCCTTAGTTTTGCCTAATCTGCTTATCCTCCAGCACTCCATTGCAAATCGATGTCAATTAGGACTGAAAGCTGAGATTGGCAATGAGTAGACCCCACTCGAAATTCTTTATTCCTGCAAGCGTTATGATTTATGTACGCACATAAATCTTGCAGAAGCTAGCAAAATAAAATATGTTAATATCGTTGTTACGGCAAGGTTTGCAAGAACAAAATATTCAAGTTTCTACTTTATTTTAATAATTCAAACCACAATAATTTAGTAGACAATTTGGAGACGAAAATATGGAAATAAATAAAAATACTGGCAATACTGGTGTATTTTGAAACTATCAAATAAATCTTAACATTTTACGTTTTAAAAATAATAAGAGAGGCTTGAGGCTAAGTAATAACAGCCGCAGGGGTCGATCGATCATAACCTGATCGATCGACCCGTGCGGCTACGCTTGCCGCGGTGGTCCGTAGATGGGTGACCATCTTTACATACCAAGACCCCTCCGTGTCTCGGAAAGCACGTTAAGCCGTTGGTCCCGGTTGTCATTGGTGGATCTTTGACAGTCGTTACGGGAAAGTCTGACAACCAGTCTTACCAAAGGGTTTCGTATTAACCAGTAACTGGGTTGTGGAGGTCAGATAGGAGATAGATAAAATACTGGTACTCAGCTGCATCTGGTTAGACTGGAAGCCGACTCCAACATAGTTGGTAAAAGGCTAGGCAGATGAGGCAGATGATGAATTAATTTTAATTTTTGTTCAAACTAACTAAATAGTAGTGATGGGGTAACGATGGGTTTTGTCTATTAACCAACCGGCTATACGAAACTATTGGATATCATGATTGCATTTTTATATGCGTCTGCATAGCAACGTCATGAAATATACAAAGTGTACATTATTATCGTATCATTGTTTCCACATTGTATAAAAATACGTTGTTATAATACTAGATTGAAACTGTACGATATAATTTTCTCAAATACACTTCATGATGAACGCAATGAAGAGTGACAGCTGAGCGATGGTACGAATTTGAGGTAGCTTTCAAATGCTCCTCATTGTAGCAAAGGAATTTAGGAGCGTATTACAAACGTTTTCTTACAAAAGCGGCTGCTTATTACATGAACAGAATCTCTGTGAAACATTTTAAGTAGCTATTAAAGTGTTCCTTGGTAAGCCACTTAATATGTAGCATGAATTTTCACTGTTTACCTGTGAAGCGCCTCAGGTTAGTATAATATGCAGTTCCTTATCTTTATCTACTCTCACCTCATCTAATTTTTAAATCCGTTTACTTTGCTTTTCGGAAACGATGGTAAGATTATGTTGACCAAGGTTAAGTAGATTATGTTAAAAAAAAACCTTATTATCGGCTAACTTAGGTCGGATGAGCCTGTAGGTCAAGGCTCCCTTTTTCAGCAGTTAATCTATGTTTGTAAGTTGATTCAGTTGGTTGAAAAGGGCTTCGGCCACGCTTTTACGGCTTCACTTATACTTCTTTCTTTTATAACAGCTCATGAAATGCTTCTATTAAAAAGCGAACATTGGCGAAAATATAACGGGTGTAAAAAGACACTTAACGAAGCCGAGAGTCACTTTGTACTCCCCGATATTGTTATAATTTTTTTTACTAGAACATATCTGTAAACTTTCTGGTTACGGAGATATTGAAGGTCGAAATTCCAACTGCTACTGAGGTTCTTGTACGAAAACAATTTGTTAATGTTATAACACAACTTGAAATACCCCCACGACCCGTTGCATGCATCCATAAGTAAAATGTTTTGCGTGCATTGCGCACTACTTGCGAGTCGCAATAAATACTTTTTCTTTCTTTCTTTCTTTACTGCTAACAGCAAATTTTCACACCAAAAATAAAAGTCGTTTCCCAGCAATTATTTTTGTACAATTTTACTTAGTTCGATGTACAGAATGCGTAGTTGATGGCTATGGGATGTGTCTTTTTACACCCTATATTTGCTGTAGGGAATACCTATCACTTCTTTACAATACGAACTTGTCCACTTCAAGTACTAATGGCTGTTTAACAGTTGCCTTGTTAGCTTCGTTTCTAGATAAAAATATAGGTACTCCAAATCTTTTCACACTTTAGGGAAGAACTCGCTAGCTCAGCAACGTTCGAAGCGTTATCTAGGTACGTAACTGTAATACGAGTATATTATATGCTTTGAGTTTTGCTATATCGGCGAGCGGAAATGTTGTAAAGACACTGTTTAAATGTAGTTTAAATGGCTTATTTTAGGAATCCTTGTCCTCCCTGTAAAATACTTTGTTGTTAAAAAATATTATTATCCCAATCGTTTGAAAAAAATGCTTTGATACAGCCGATCAATTCTGTAAAAAACTCACTTCGGTGAAGTGAGCTGCCAATAGTGTTAATCCCTTGGAATGACAGCTCACTTTACCGAAGTTTTCACGGTGAGATTTTTGCAGAATAGTCCGACTGGTTTTTAGGTTGCCGCTTTAAGCTTAACGTGAGTGAGTGGCTTTGAAGAAAAGATTAGCCAGTCAGCATGGTTTGTATCGGACGTACTTACCTACTGAAATAACACTTCTCGTGAGGTTTCTTTTATGAATATTTGAACAAAAAACCTGTGCAGGCCATGGATAAAATAATACAGGATGTTCTATGTTCTATGTTACGGGTTTGGTTTCCGCACTTAGTCCTTCAGGTGGACCATTGTGTGTGAGCCATGGTGGCCGTCGGTGGTTATTCCAACCAGCCCAACTCACCCATATAGCCCACAATACAGGGTGGCAGAGACATCAACGTGCAAACTGTAACCATGTATCCAGTATATGATTTTGAACGCCTGCGTAGTAATTTCACGTCGGCTATTAAAAAAATTATTTGCTGTTCCATACATTTAGAACGCTTTATTGCACTTTTCTATGAAACAGCAGATAATTTTTTGATAACCGAAGAAAAAATTCTACGCTAGGTGATCTAGAATCATGTGCTGAATTCATGGTTAATTTACGCGTTGATGTTCCTGCCAGCCTGTATAATATTCTTAAATCCTAATCTGCAGTGCGATTCTGTAACCATCTCACCGTGAAAACTTAGGTGAAGTGAGCGTGGAGTGAGCTGTCATTCCAAATAATGCTAGGGAATAACACTACTGACAACTCACATCAAGCTCACTTCACTTGAGTTTTCACGCTGAGATTTTTACAGAATCGACCGGCTGTACTAGCTTTAGGCTCGCATTTTAGAACGATTCTCAGTTACAAATCTCGAGGGGCTCTTGGCTAAAAGATAACAGCAGCACGGGTTCATCGAAGGTTAAACTACGCTTGCCGAGGTCGGTCCGTGGTTGGGTGACCATGACCATTCATTACATATCGAGACCCCTCCGTGCCTCGGAAAGTGTGTACAGTTTTTGCATCCCGGGTTTGTAAGATGAACATATGGTGTTAGGTTTAGAGAAAGTTTTGGCTTCGTGCAGCCTTCGTCGGCTATTTTGCCGTCCTCTCAACGGAATCTCATTAGTACTCGTACACCGGCATTATCCTGAGCAGCGAGAAAATAATTACTGTCACCAGGACGTTAGTTAGCAGATACTAAGGAATAAGCATTGACTGTTTCTGTGGAGCTTTTGTGTCGAAGCCAAAAAGTACAACATAACATCGCACCTGTTATCCCCGAAGGGATAGGCAGCAGTGTACCCATAGTACACCCTCTTTTCACAAGTTATGTTTAAGTACAATGTGCTATGGGGCCAGTTTATTGCTATCAACCAGGCAAAAATCCAGACTCCAAGCTGCTTCTGAGAAATTCGTGATGGGAAAATCCAATAACACTTTGTCCGACATGGGGATCGAATCTAGGAGCTCATGCTCAGCAGTACGGCTTGCGATCACTAGACCAATCATAGAACAGTTAATTTATCTGTTCGGTGAGACCAATGAGGTAGTCATAAAGTATGTTCACACGTAAATCGTTGCACTGGTTAAGGTTTTTATCTTGATTGTACAGACGCCAGCACATCAAGCTACTACAATCTGTCAAATTTCTTTAATAGATTTTCAACTTTATTGAAGTTTTAAGGTTCAAAATTCTTGGAAAAATTTGACAGGTTCGATTAGCATGACCTGCTGGCGTCTGTACCGACTTGAATAGGTTTTGCAAATAAATATAAGCTTAAAAAAAGTAGGGACCAGCCTATGTTAGTTAATTATCATTATAATTTCTGAGAAAAAATACACTTTTCCTTAAATCTTTTACCGTGACAAAATAATAGTACTTATCTATGCAAATGTTGTGTTCTTTTGCATAATATGTTTGTAGTTTTTCCTCATAGGTACGCACGTAAGTGAGGTAGGTAGGTAGTTAATATACCTCATGTACAGACGCCAGCAAGCTACCCGATACTGTCAAATTTTCCCAATCAACCTTGAACCTTAATGCTTTAGTGGACAGATTGTAGTAGCTTGATGTGCTGGCGTCTGTACTTACTTATCATCTTCGATCAATAATAGTACTAGATTAAGGATCAGGAACAAAAATCAGTCGCTCAAGTGGCCACGTTTGCACACACGTAAACATCTACATTTCTTAGAAAAAAGTTTAATAATATTAACAACTTCAGTTTATTATAAACCTTAATGCTTAAACATAAAGTTTAATTACTATTGCAAAATATATTTAAAATGTCGCTTGAAAATAAAATCATTCTATTTTTAAATTTTCAGTCATTTATTCTAAAACTAGCTTCTGCCCGCGGCTTCGCCCGCGTGGATGTCGGAAATTATCCCACAGGAACGTGCTAACTATATCTATGCCAAATCAGAAGTTCAGTGGTTTAGGCGTGAAAATGTAACATACAGTTTCAAGTTCAAATCCTCCCCTTAAAAACCGAATTACCCGTTTTTGTCCCGTCAGTGGTAAATTTTCGACAACTTTACATATTTATTATTAATTATTTTCTGTCAAAAGTATCAATACCTACTGAGTTTCGAGATCCCCCTTTGAGGGGTAGCTTTGAAAAACTTATAATGATAAACTTTATTACTTACTTAAGCAAATTTCAAGTTTATTAACTAAATGAATAAGATTTTTCATATAAACTGTATCCCCGCTTTTCACCCCCACAGGGGTGAAATTTAAAAAAAATCGTTTGGTATGTATTCATAACTTGACTCAAAGATTATTTATACTAATTTTCGAGTTAATCAAGCCATGCAGTAAAATCCTCCCCTGAAAAATTGACTACCCCATTTCAGCCCGTCAGGGGTAGATTTTCAAAAAACCCTGATACACATTATTCTTTACTTTCAATATTAGGTATAAATACTGAGTTTCGAGTCAACCGGACTGCGCGCTAAAATTCTTCCATACAAACTTTGAAACCCCCCAATCCCTTATTAGGGGGTAGTTTAGAAGAAAAAAAAACTGTCAATCTTCATAATTTATTTAGATAAGTATTCGTGCTAAGTTTCAAGTTTATTAACTCAAGGAATAAGATTTTTCATACAAACTTTCATCCCCTATTTTATCCCCTTGGGGGTAGAATTTATCAAAATTCTTTTTTAGCGGATGCCTACGTCTTAACATCTACTTGCATGCCAAATTTCAGCCCGATCCCTCCAGTGGTTTGGGCTGTGCGTTGATAGATCACTATGTCAGTCAGTCACCTTTGAGTTTTATACAGAAGATACTTTTCCGGCATAAAAAGTACCCAGTGTGGTGCCCAGGATATTAAAGAATAATTATACCAAGTTTCATCGTAATCGAACCGGTAGTTTTTGCGTGATGCCTGAACAAACAGACAGACAGACAGACAGACAGACCGACAGACAGACAGACAAAAATTTTTTAAATCACATTTTTGGTTCGGTGTCGGTCTAGTAACACCCCCTGCCATTTATTTTTTTGATATTTTCAATGTACAGATTTTTCACTTCTACAGAGTTATTATAAGTATATAGAAGATAGATGAAACTTAAAGTCTAAGTTCGGACGCCAGCAGGTCAACCTACCCGAAACTGTCATATTTTCCCAATCAACCTTGAGCCTAACACTTTAGCAATAAAGTCGAAAATCTATTAAAGGAATCTGACAGATTGTAGTAGCTTGATGTGCTGGCGTCTGTACCTAATAAGGTTAAAAACATACTAATTTGAAATAAGACCACAAAAGTATTTGTGGTCTTATTTTTCGGGCCGTTTTTGAAGCGCTTATCGGGAATCTAGTACTATTATTGATCGAAGCATAAAGCCCGGAGTCTGAATTGGTGCCCGGTTGACGGCAATAGGATAGCCCCCTGTTACATGGGATTTAAAATAACAACCGGCGATATGTTGGTGTATTACAGTTGCACCTCTGCCTAATCCTTCGGAAATAAAAGCGCGTTGTTATGTTATGTAATACATTGTTGCACAATTACTGTGATTGCCTGTGACATCACAGCGGGCCCTATCAGAAGACCAGCGCATTTATTTTTTAAATATCGAAGCATCATGCTGAGATAGGAGCCTTTTGGCCTCGTATAGGACTTTCCGTTTAATTTTTTTTTTTCCTTTTTTATACAATTTGTTTTATTTTTAGTTTTAACTGTGTTTAGTTTAGTTTATGATCCTGTACGAGTCGCAATAAATACTTTTTCTTTTCTTTCTTTCTTTATAATTGGTATGCCTAGAGCGATGAATTAATTTTCAACGGTCGATAAGTTTACATAATTCTATCAATATGATTGAACCCTTATTTCGCGGCTGTAATGATGTAGGTCCGTGTCTGTACAATTATTCGATTAATCCTACTACGTTGTTAAAGCATCGAAGTAGACAATGCTTATCCTTTTTAATGGCCTTATATAATTGGATTTTCACAGAATTTATACCCAATTATTACAATGGATGTGTAATAATAAAGTTGAACGTATGATAAGGAATTTATTTCATGTACAGGTTGTTTAATTAATGAAATACATAATGTTATGTGTAGATATATCGTTAGTTATGTATAGTAGGTAATAGCTAAAGCTACGCTTGCCGTGGTCGGCCCGTTGATGGGTGACCATTTTAATAGACCAAGACCTCTCCGTGGTTCGGAAAGCACGTTAAGCCGTTGGTCCGGCTGTCATTCGTGGATCTTTGGCAGTCGTTACGGGTCTTCAGAAGCCCGAAAATCTGACAACCAGTCTTACCGAGGGGTATCGTATTACCCAGTTACTGGGTTGTGGAGGTCAGATAGGCAGTCGCTCCATGTAAAATACTGATATTCAGCTGCATACAATTTGACTGGAAGCCGACTCCAACCGAATAGTTGGGAAAAGGTTAGGCAGATGCTCAGTCATAAATCTCGGTTTTAAATCTGAGAGATTCAATACATATTTGTCCTCTGTTCTTATATTGTGTTCCTTAAAATCTGGGTCAAATTTTACTTATTTTCTTCTTTCTTACTCAAACTTTGTTTAGAATACAGGCCTTAATCTATAAAGTTATACAGTCGTACAGTTTTTGCATACTGGGTTTATAAGATGAACACAGTGTTTTAGGTTCAGAGAAAGTTTTGGCTTCGTGCAGCCTTCAGTCGGCTATTTTGTCGCCCTTACAACGGAATCTCATTACACCGGGCGACGGCGGCCTTATCCTGAGCAGCGTGAAAATAATTACTGTCACCAGGACGTTAGCAGATACTAAAGAGTAGGCATTGACAACATAGTTGGGAAAAGGCGAGGCAGATGATGATGATGTATAGTAGGTAATAGCTATTGACAAAATAAAAGTGCAAGTGTTTAAAAATCATTGCCGACTCGTAGTCACACCAGATTATCACACCAGTATGACAAACAGGATTTTTTTTCTCGTTTGTCACACAAAATTATGTTTTTTTCCGTTTTCACCTCCCTTATTCCCAAGCGGCATTCATCAAATTAAAGAGTGTGTATGATTGACGACACATCTGAAAGCAAATGACGACGATTGAATGATTTTTTCATCAACTTTTAAAGGGTGTAGTATTTAATGTAAGAGTAAATTACTCCTATTTAAAAACAACTTTCTTTATTGTAGCATTATCAGCCTATACCGTTCCCACTGCTGGGACACAGGCCTCCTCTCTTCGAGAGGGAGTGGGCCCAGTGCGGGTTGATAGATGTCACATGTCTTCGAAGTTTTGGTTCTAGCATATGCCGGTTTCCTCACGATGTTTTCTTTTATGTAACTTGTCAATATTAAGCAAAGATCGCTGCCCATTTCGACTGTAGTTTTTCTGTCAATAATGGGAAAGCGCGTGGCCCATTTACACCCGACTGCGCCAAAAGAATGCTATCGGACAGTAACCTACCTCAGCGTAGGTATCGAGATTAATCACGTAAAACACCGTAGTGATCCCCATGGGGATTCTGGCCCTCGTCATCATGAACAACACAATCTGTCGAACCCGCTTGTCCGGACATTTCTCCCAGCCACATGAATAGATCGCTTGACGAAACTTTTCGCTCTGGAATAAAATCTAAATTAATAAAAATGAAATGCTGTTCGTTAGTAAGCGTATTATTTGAGAACGGCTGGACAGATTTGGCTATTTTTTATTTTAAAAGGTTTGTAATAACTCGAATTAGATATTGGAAAATTTGGGAGAAACTGAAGTGCGATTTTATAGATCTGGGACTTCAGTATGAATTATTGAGACATTTGGACAAGACAACGTCTGTCAGGTCAGCTATAGTAGGTACATAATTTATGTTTAATTACTTTTATAGCACTCTGTGACCTAAACCCGCATTTAAGTCACGCTTTTCTACTACGCTACGCTACGCTTTTTTTTTTCTTTTTCTAGTCGCGTTTTTCGCTTTTTTCTTTCTTTTTTCTTAAGTGTGGTTAAGGTCACACGAGCTATAAAATAGTATACAATACGTGTGATTTATAATCTATTAAGTCACACGTATCGTATACCGTACTAGTTAATTTCTGGCTAAATGCACATAACTGAAACTTCTTACTGATAACTTGAGATATAAGATTCTTCTAATTAATTATGGTCTTACCGTTTCCATGAGAAGGTCGCTGTAGTAACAAGGCATGTAAAAATGTAAAATGCAGCCAACAAAGAATGAAAGAAACTCGACGTTTATCCGTTTATCTCGCAATTCCTGCAAGAATTAATTATAATTTACTGTGTATAATTCATCTTGTATTCCGCGTAGTCGAATTATTTTAATGTTTAGAGTCTGCGTTTCATAGCTTTAGAAATGAAATCTTTATAACATTAAATAAAATAAAAATAAGAATAGGTTTTCTATTGTAGAATACATGGATCTGGTTTACTTACTGCGACTATTTGAAATGCAGTTAGTGGTAATAAAAATGTAGTTGCTTTCATGTTGTATTCGTATAACATAGAAAAGTTATCTTTCACGCGGTCTACTAACCTGCAAAATGAAGTAGGTATTAATTAAAATGTTCAGCAAAACTTAATATCACATCACCAAAACACCACTAATTGCCGTACTTGTAAAGGTCCTGCAGTTTCGAAATAATCTTTTTCAATCCTTCTTCTATTTCTTCGTTATTTTCGGTTTCAACGAATAATTTACCGATGCGTCGACTAAGCAATTCAAGTTGTCCACACGTATGTAACATAAATATAGGTACCATAGGATCAAACCCTACATACATCGTTGAGGCATAAACGTCGAATAGAAAAGTTGCAATAAAACACAGCCAAAAGATTAAGCCTCCATTCTTATAGCTTTCTATCGGTTCAGGATACGTTAGATCAAAAAGAGGAACAAGAACAAACTCTCCCTTGCAGTAATAATATACCATTAGGAAAAATGCTTTTATTGGGAAGATAGCGCTAGTGCCGAAGCCGAACACGAGCCAAAATTTGCATACGGTAACACCTCTTTTAGCATACTGGACTACTATATCCATGTCTTCTCTAGAATCCTGGGCCGTTTCGTAGTCCCTTTCCAGGATGTTGATGAGTTCTTTAATAGATTCTTCGTGATACAGAAGCACCATATATTTAAGAGTAATTGTACAAGATACGATAACCATCGTGCAGTTCTTGCTGGCTTCAGCAAATAATCCCAATTTAATGTCATTAAGAAAGATGGAATGCAAGAGAAAAAGACAACAGGCAAATGTATTTGTCATTATGATTGAGAATCGAACTTTCCAGCGTGTATCCCGTGCGATTGATGGATGAGCTCCGTTTACACGCAAAGATATTGTTGCGATTTTAAACATTTTTTCAAATTTTAAATCAAGCTCCTCCATTTTGCCACTACAACTGTGCGGTTCTAGAAAATAACTAAACCGATTTGAATATTCAACTTTATAAAATGGAAGGTATAATGGAGCTGGTAAGAATTGAAGTGATTTCTTTGTGAAAAAGGGTATGCTATTGACAGAGTAATGACATATTAACCAGCAAAACAATTCTTGGTGAAAGTATACCCTAAGTCTGTGGATTTGCTCTCTCGATTCAAGGTTTTATTTTTTACTTATTTTATTTTATTTCATAAGGGAAAACAAACAATACCTAGTTTATTAAAAATAAACAGAACTAACTTAACATTTAGCTTAACAAATATGTGTACTGCCCCCTACATTTTTCACAGATTACAATTCAGCTATTTACAAACTGATGGCAAACGTAACTGTAATTTCTTTTGAGTAGGTGATCGATTACTTGGTCCGACAAGGAATTTAGTGTATGGAGGCATGAGGGACAGGGTGTAAAGTTCACTCATCTTCCATAGAAAAGGGAGGATCCTCCGACCAGACGTATGTTGTGTCTGGCGGGCAACTGCCCGTCTGGTCGGAGGATCTTTCCTCCACAAATGTCTACGGGCTGATTCAACTTCAATCCACACTTAAAGTACAATCTTGTTTACCTAAATAAGTAGGTAGGTACAACCAATTTAAGGTTCTCATAGGTTTCAACTTAGTTGTGCCAAAACATGGCAAGTGTGATTTTTAACAGAGTTCTAAAACGGAGGTTTTCCATTCGTCTTTATCTAAATATATAAATAATTCTTCTGTACGTGTGTTTGTCACCTAACTCCTAAACGGCTGGAACGATTTGGATGAAATTTTGTTTGTATATTTCAATGGATTCCTGGATGGTTTGAAAACACAATTGGACCCGGTAGGTGGCGCTGCTTTTCCGGGCAGGACGACGTCTGCCAGGTCCGCTAGTATACATAATATATTTTTATATATTTTCGGGCATAACTTCTTTGTTTATGAGCTGATTTTAATAAGTCTTTTTTCATTTGGTAAAAAAAGCTTGCGCTGTAGTCCCATACATTTTGTTAACTTTTATTGGGTAGTTTTTGAGTTAACTTCAATAATAACTTTTATTTTATATTTTCAATACAATACACTAGCAAGTAGTGGTATAAGAATTGGTGTGGGGTAGGGACTATAACAAATAGTGAAAAATAAAAAAATCAATAACCGATATTGAGTGAGGTGTATTTGGTTTTGTATTTTCGTTTTTAGGGTTCCGTAGCTACCTAAAGAGTAAAAACAGGACCCTATTACTAAGACTTCGCTGTCTGTCCGTCCGTCTGTCTGTCCGTCGGTCTGTCACCAGGCTGTATCTCAAGAACCGCGATAGCTAGACAGTTGAAATTTTTACAAATTATGTATTTCTGTTGCCGCTATAACAAAAAATACTAAAACAAAATAAAATAAATATTTAAGGGGGGCCCCCATACAACGAACGCGATTTTTTTGCCCTTTTTTGCTCGATATCAATAATAGCACAGGTAGGCACTTGAAATATTCACAAAATACTCAGTTGTATTTTTACTTTAATAATAAATAATAAAAATTTAATTAAAATAAATATTTAAGGGGGGCTCGGAACCCTTCGAGCGCGAGCCCGACTTGCACTTGGCCGGTTTTTACTACCGACTTCCGAAATTAAAGTAATTTTTTACGTAGTAGTTATAATAGTGTTTTATTAGGACGTTGGTTGTTTTTTCTTTGTAAGATAGTTTTTAATTTATGTAAATAACGTGAACGTAAAGAATTTTATTGTATGTAGAGAACAACTAATTCGTTTCCATTCGTATTAGAGTTGCAAGCTTGTTTCATTACCTTGTATCTGACACAATAGCTCCGCCCCTACAACGTTACTGCACGCACCCCCGCATTAGGTGCTCAATTGAATTATGGCTGTCATCAATCAAGCTTCGGGAACATTACTGAAACTTATTTTGTCGTCAAACCGATTATGGGAAATGACTCGTATTACGGAATTTTTACATCTTTTGTAGATATTGTTTGTTGACCGGGTAAATTCTTCCCTGGTTTCAGGGGGCAGACTGCTCAGCGGCGTTCTCCTATATTGGAAAATATAGATAGGTAGATAGGTACTGCGATTATTAATAATACTACTTTCACCATGTGTAGCGATGGTTGGCACTGGCCCTACAACATGCAGCAGTGAAATTTAAATACCAATTTATTCATAAAAAAAGAATGGAAAAGAAAAAAAATGATTTGATTAAAAAGTTTATTTTTTAAATAAAATATGAGTATCCCTTAAGAGAAGACTCATCGACATGTGTGTTCTTTCCATCCTCACGTATGGTTCAAACATGGTCTTTGACAATTCAGCAGAGGGCCACGCTCGAGGTTTGCCAGAGAGCTATGGAACGCGGAGTATTCTGGGTATTAAACTTGTGGACCGGGTTAAGAATACAATAATCCGTTCCATCACTAAAATAACTGCTGTCATTCGGAAAGCTGTTACGCTTAAATGGAATTGCGCTGGACACATGTGCCGCATGTTAGACGATCAATGGGCCAAACATACGACCCAGTAGGTCCCGCTTAGTGGCAATCGACATCGCGGCAGGCCCAGACGGAGATGGCGGGATGAGCTGGACTCCTTTAATAAAGATTGGTCCTTGGCAGCTCTGGACAGAGAGAGGTGGAAGGAGAGTAGGGAGGCCTTTGCTCAGCAGTGGTACATTAAGGGCTAATAAAAAAAAATATCCCTTGAGGTTTTTTGTCTAACTCGAGGCGAAGCAAAATTTTAATCTGGAAATTTATAGATATTGGATAAAGTTTAAGAATGATAAACATTTTAATGGTCGTTCAACCGCCTGTTTTACAATGAGCTAGGCACATAAAAATGGCAAGATAACGCACGAAAGCTTATTTTTGATAGGCCTATAAAACTGTATCAGAGATTGTAAACGCGTATAGGCGTATCATAGGAAAGGCGCCTCAATATTTTTATTCGTCAATTTACTTGAACAAGATCGAAAAGGGCGTTTTATTCCGTTGAGACCTGCACCCTAATTGCGTAACGCACTTTCAATAAAAGTCTCAATTTGAAGGATATAGCTAATCCATTGCTTCATATGCTCGAAAAATTTGTCTGCTTAATAACGTACCTAAATGTCGCAATGAAAGTGGTTGAACAGTTAAAATGAAAGCCATTGCTGTTAGTGCGTTACGCAATCACCCCGCTGAGGAATTAGTTTTACATACCGAGACTCCTCCGTGCCTCGGAAAGCATTTTGGTCCCAGCTGTCATTCGTAGATCCACGAATGACAGCTGGGACCAAAATGCTTTCCAAGTCATTACGGGTCGTCAGAAGCCCGAAAATCTGACAACCCGTCTTACCAAAAGGTATCTATCGTATTACCCAGTTACTGGATTTTGGAGGCCATATAGGCAGTCGCTCCAAGTAAAATACTGGTATTCAGCTGCTTCCTGTTAGACTGGAAGCCGACCCCAACATAGTTGGGAAAACCGAAAAGGCTATGTAGATTGATATGGGCCATCAGTTATCAGCAGGTAAAAACCTATTGCAAGTTCGCAACAGATTGGCACGGCAATGACCCTTGTGGGTGATAACGGGGGCTGTGGCATTAATCTCGCTTGTTATTAATACCCACGAAGGACCAAGTTGCTGGAGATTCTACTGACGTATCGCGTAGATGATGATAAATGGTTAAGATGATAACAGTGGCCGAACAAAAAGAGACACATGAAAGTTTGGACCATTTTCACAGTCGGTAGCCAAGTAACAAATCTCCTGTATTTCAGTATCATTCAGTTCTTCAGTACCAAGTGTAGTTTTTACGTAAACACAAAAAAAAATTGTGTCAACATTTCAAAGTCCATTTTCAGTAGTCACGAGATATTCTACTTTATATTTGTTCATTTGTATTCCGGCTGCGGACCAAAAGACCCGCGGCTGTCTTGAATTCCTTATTTTGAATCTCGACATCTCTTTTTTTCGAGTCTCTAAGCCAATTTATGAAAAAGATAACAACATGAAGAGTGGTATCTTATGTGAACATCTGATGTAATTTTCTTATGACGGTTGTTGTAGTTACATAGGTTATATCTACCTTCATACGGATAAGGAAGGTGGAAAACCACATTCTCCTTTGTTGGCAGTTTTAAGGTTGATGCAAAAAGGCCTCACCAAAATTTCGCTAAGCGGATTCGACATTTGCATAACTGTTAATGTCCTTTAAAAGCGACGTGTTCGCGCAAAGTTGGGAAAAATATTTTGCGTTAGCTTTTACAAAGTTTTTATTGCCGTTGCCGACGCCTCGCATGTTACCTACATTTATAAATAATATTTCCTGCTTTGTGAATTCGCCTAATGTTGTGAATATTTGAATTTATTTTGCGATTCGAACTCGTACATTTTCTGGTGTATTGTTGCGCTTTTTCGCTTCAAGAGTTCGGATAAATTGATAAAGAGATAATAGTATGATTCCTGCGTTCGTAACCTTTGGAAAAAAAGCGAAATCAATTAAACTTGTTCCGAATCACGATTCGACTTAGACCTTGTTCCAATTCGCCTAAAGTGACGGTCGTCGACCAAGCAAAATGGGTCATCTCGTCAAACAGACAGCTTGATGGATCGCCTTTAGTCGGTCTGGGAGAGCGGGCAGCAGCTGACTCATTCGGAGAGCATTACCATGCTTTCGCTGTTACATTATTGAGAGAAGATCGTGACCGCAAGGCCAAAAAACTATCGCCCCGACTCAATTTTCTTTTAGTCCTTTGGAATGGCAAGAATTTTCGGTGAGACAGATTTTATGGATTGATATTGCATGCCTATACCTATGTAGGTACAGGTACATATCTAAAATACTTATCTATCTGATCAAAACGATAAAAAATCTTAGATTTAAGATTGGTCTCGTAAATCATGGACCTATTATTATCTCTGAGTATCTGGTTGTTAATCCAAGTGCCACTTATTTGTTATTGGAGAAGAGTTAGATTACCTACTTGAACAAAATATATTTTTTTTCGATGAAATATAATGTCTTTTCTTATTTACCATACCGATAATTATGATCTTTAATTATCTATTTGATAATAGAAGTGCCACTTATTAGTTTTTGGGGAAAAGTTAGAAGAGTTAGATTATCTATTTTACCCGAATATATTTTTCAATAAAAGACTTGCCTTTTCTGATTTAAAAGAAACCACCGCCTGCATTGAACTACCTGACGGAAACAAACAACAACCAACAATGGATGAACAGAAATAATATTTAAATATACCTAAGACTGCAAAGAGAATTGGAGAAAGTATAGATAGGGATCCCTGTATATAGAGCTCAGTTTTCACCACTCCACTAAATTTGGAGCTTCAAAAAAAAAACAAAACTAGAATTAACGCGATTAAAAAGAAAAGTCAGTTTCCAGATTAATGTGATATAGTAACCAATTGATATCCAAATCCTGAACGGAAAAAATATTGTGTAACCATTTTAAAAAAAGTATCGCTGAAAGAATTTATTTACGATGCATTCAAATCGAGGTAACGCCGATTTCAGTTTTCATCTACATAAATATTGCTGCCTAGAGCTGTGTATCGATAAAGGTTGTTGGCTGGTCAGAAAAAAAATGATTTGTGTATTTGCAATCGTTATTTGCGGAACTCTTTGATGGATATGCGGTGTACGTCACAACGGGAACTAATTGAAGCGGACGCCGGACGTCGACGTCGGGAAAAAACTGCAACTGGACGGGAAACAAAGGGTAGAAATAGGTTTTTGTAGCAATCGTCTCGTCTGACGAGGGCTGCGAATGGATGAATTAGCTGTTTTGTTTCAGGAATAGCCTGCACACGTGCTAAATGCATGTCTAAACTTAAAAAGAAAGAGAGAAGACTAATGGTAGTGAGTGAATGCAGTGTCGTAGCCATTTTTCTTTCAGAATAGGCAAAGAAAATGTATTCTTCTGTCAGGTGGCGTGATAAATGCTTGGCTAGCATTTTGAACCTTTTGGTACGTGCTCTGGCAGTTCAAGAAGAAAGTAACAGGTGGTCCGATCTATTAATTTTTCAATGCATTTTATATCATCTTGCGAAAGTTGTAATGTTATATGCACAGAAACTATAGTTTTCGGACAGAATTCGGAATACCACGCTGCGTTCCAAAACGGGCATATTGTATGTGGACTGAAGGTTGCCAGGCTCAAAAGGGATTGGACGGGTCACATCAGCCGCATGCACATTGACCGCTGGGCAAAAGCCTCCACACGATGGGTGCCTGAAGATGGTCGGCGCTGCCGAAACCGGCCCAGAAAGAGATGGCGAGACGATCTGGACGCGTACTGCGAGGGCTGGTTCGATGTGGTGAGAAGAAGAGTTCCTGGAAGGATTTGGGGGAGGCCTTTGCCCAGCAGTGGGCTACTGTAGGCTTACAAAAAAAAACTTGAGAGGTGTCAAGGGACACCCGGATAGAACGAAGTATAACTGGCTTGCTTTCTATAAGAGAGAGAGAGAGAGACAGAGAAACACGCGCACGCCGCCGCCGCACGGCTTATAACTATAGCAAAAAGTGTCGTTCCAACTTTTGGTCTTAATTTTTTCCGTCTAGCCCCCTTTCGCAACGCGCGATAAGGAACTTCGTTCCAAAAAGTATGAAGTCCGTAGCCAAAATCATATAATGAGCACTTTTAAAACATAAAAAAGCGTCGATTATATTCAATAAATAGCGCTGGCGTGACCACATTTCTCTTCAATCAAATTTCTAATAGATAATTAATTTATCAAAGACGAAAACCGCGCACTCTCTGCAACCATAATGTTGTAGACAAAACAACGCTATCACATCGCACTTATCATTACGAACCTACGTGTACGTGGGGAACATTCAGAATTCCCTGATGACGCAACACGTTATTATAATTAGGCACCCGGTTCGCATCCGACTCGTATCTGACAGAACAGATTCGGAAACGTTTACATGTATCTTGGGACTTCCAACAAGTATCTAACCTTTGTTTTGTTCTTATATTTTACGTGAGAGAGTTTGGGGACGTTTAGAACTGCGTTTTGAAGTAAGGAATTCTAAGAGATCGGACGTTACGACAAAATATATATCTCAATTTATACACTCTTCGACAACTGTCTCTTTACCCACAACGGAGTAAGTACGTAACATACTAACAGTATGCATGACAGTTCAACAACATTTATTGCGTTATTTACGTTGTGGATCAGACAAATTTTTCGAACATATGAAAGAAAGAAAGAAAATATGTACTGGTTTGGAGGCTTTTATTTGGGTAGTAAGTTTTTATTTACATTTTAATTTTAATTAATTATATTTTAGCTTGAGTACGTATAGTTTTTATTATATTTGTTGGTATATTGGCGTGGCTAGCTGACATATGGAAAATAATTTAATTTTAGGTGCTGTGCCTTGTAATGTTAATTAATTAACACCTAGTATTGTATACAATCAAGTATCAAGTATTTTCTAACTGAACAGACAGCTGTGCTGCTGGGGAGTTTGTTGCGCCACTTTTCTTCCCAGCGATAGCAGTAGGAAGTGGTGAAGGGCGGGCGTTTTTGGGGGACTGTCTTTTGTAATTTTGACGTTCGAAAAGTTCTGATTCTCAGCCTGATTTGAATAAATGACTTTTTATTTTGATTGATAGAGTGTTACGTAAATAGGGTGCTGGTTCTGATGTTAATACTTAAGCCATAGCAACAGGTCCATGAATGTGGTAGCTAGAGAGCCGAATCTGTACTGAAAAGTTGGAGTGAGATATTTTTTTATTGTGATTAAATACTGACAAGAAGTCTATTAAGTTTTACCAACTAATTTAAGAAGACCATGTACCTACCTACCTACATGTCACCCCGAGCCCCAAGATACAGATTAACTGTCTACTTTGGGGCTCCTAAGATATGGACTAACAGTCTAGTTTGGGGTCCACTGGATAATACTTTGTAACCTAGCTATAGGTCATATTTTAAGTTACACAGGTAGTCTTAATTTGGTGTTAATAATACAATATTTTCTCAAAACAATGAAGGAAAACATCGTGAGGAAACTAGCATGCTTTAGAACCAAATAGTCGAAGATATGTGACATCTACCAACCCGCACTGGGCCCGCTTGGTGGATTTCGGCCCACTCCCTCTCACCGAGAGGAGGCCTGTGTCCCAGCAGTGGGAACATTATAGGCTGAATACGTAAGCTATAACAAGGTCTTCGGTCCACCTTGTGGGAGGCCTTCCAACGCTACGCCTTCCGGTTCGCGGTCTCTAGAACTTTTCGGCCCCATCGGCCATCTGTTTTGCGAGCAATGTGCCCTGCCCGCTTCCACTTAAGTTTGTTGATTCTTCGGGCGGGGGCTTCGGGCCGCAGGAACCCGTTGGATGCGGGAAGCACAGAACCGGTCGAAGTGGAGGTGCTGGGGGAGGCCTATGTCCAGCAGTGGACGTCTTTCGGTTGAAATGATGATGTTACGCTATTTTCTATGTCGAAAGAGAGTTTATCGTAACTTTGACCTAAACATAAAAATAAAGATAAGAACACGTCGACATCGTTAGATAACGGTAATTGCAAGTTAATGTTGTGAACTTAATCTGTGTGTTTTCATGTAACTGGCACATCACCTTTATCTATACAAGAATGGTCGTTGCTTATTTACTTCAAAAACAATGTTATGTGCACGATTGAATCAACCAAATTAAATCAAAATATTTTATTTCACATAAACCTATATGGGCACGTATGAAACATCAGAAGCTAGGTACACGGTTTCAATTGGTCGTTTCCTATCGAGAAGAGTCGGCAGGAAACTCCATTCCACTTTCAAAAATAACTGGCATAAGAGGAAAGGGCCTGTCAACAAGTACTAACAAAACAGAAAATGGTCTACAAATCTACAGTCTACTCGTACAAGGCCTACACGTGCTGCACGTTCGTAGAATGAACCTTGACCATGGTTTTTGACAGCTCGTAACTATATTTCGATACCCATAAGTGCTTGGAGTTACCTACGCACATCCTCGACCCTCGTCACAAGTTGCGAAAATCAAAGTACAAAAAAGTACCAGGAATACAAAGATAATGTACCCAATTCAAGAAATGTATCTGTGAAAAAATTCTTCACACTTCCTCATAATGTCAACATTTTACAGATTTGCTTGTTTATATTTATATTTTTAACCGACTTTAAAAAAGGAGGAGGTTCTCAATTCGGATGTTTGTCTTTTTTATGTTTGTTTTGTTTTGTATGTTCGGACATAATTCCGTCATATACATAATAGACGTATTTCCTTAATTACTTTATGTTCGCACGCATTTCAATTCTGTTAAGACCTGATGATGAGTTTCGAAGCCGATTGTTAAAAGTTTGTCTCACCTTTTACTAAGTGTTGTATAAATCACATTATACCTGTTAAGTCTTTTGTTTGCTTAAGTTTGCTTGTACCTAATTAAGTTTTTATTGTATTACTAGCTTCTGCCCGCGGCTTCGCCCGCGTGGATGTCGGAAATTATCCCACGGGAACGTGCTAACAGGATAAAATGTATGTGCTTCCCCAGAATGCCATCTATCTCGCGGGCCCTTTGTGGCTAATTACAGTAGAAAACCAATTGTGTCTCATTAGTGGTGATTAAGAGGGTACCTATATGATATCTTTACCTAAGTACCTACCTAATTAAAAAAAAAACTCAATAGCAGAAAATTAAATACCTACCTAAATAAACCTATTTCTGATGATAACTAATCTAAACTCAATAAATAAGCAAAATCCCTAAAAACTAATATCTATACGAATGACTAATCCTACCTAACAGTATTATAAAATAACCTACGGTCACTACGTACACTATCAAATATACTACCTATACTTTAAAATTAAAATCTATACCTACGACTCATATAAAAATAAACCTAAATAACTCTAAAAACTAAAAGGAATAAAAATGAACTCCACTGCGGGTGACCCAACCTACGACAAACTTAGTATTTGCGGTTGGTACAGTACAGACAGTGGTAATCGGGTATAGGGATCGAACCGCAAAATTAAGTTTGTTTTTTATTGTATATACTTTTCCGGGATAAAAAGTACCCAGTGTGGTGCCCAGGATATTAAAGAATAATTATACCAAGTTTCATCGTAATCGAACCGGTAGTTTTTGCGTGATGCCTGAACAAACAGACAGACAGACAGACAGACAGACAGACCGACAGACAGACAGACAGACAAAATTTTTTTTAATCACATTTTTGGGTTCGGTGTCGGTCTAGTAACACCCCCTGTAAATTATTTTTTTGATATTTTCAATGTACAGAATTTTCACTTCTACAGATTTATTATAAGTATAGAAGATATAGATTATGTGGATAACGGTGCTGGTTGCGTTATTACCTAATTGTTCTATAATCTATCTGTACTTGTTTGTTGTCCTGAAGAAATAAAAAAATGTGTACGGTCGAATCAAGTAGTAGTATGACAGGCTGGTGTCCTTAACTCCTAGTCCAAGCGTCTCCGTCATCATTTTACGTACAGCGGGATAATTGCGTATCACACGTAAAATGCCAATAGATCACAATGGGTTACATTTTGACAATCCACCAATGTTTATGGCGTTGTTGAGCAGACGAATTTTTCGTACCTATGAATCAATGGATTGGCAATATCATTCGAAACTATCGGATGTGTATGATTAAAAGTTCCTTACACAATTAGAAATTACTCAACGATAAGAAAATCCATGGAGGCTTTTATTTAGGTAGTTTTTATTTACATTTTAATTTTAATTAATTATTTTTAGCTGAGTACGTATAGTTTATATATTTGTTGGTATATTGGCGTGGCTAGCTGACATATGGCAAATTTTAATTTAATGGTCTGTGTCTTGTAATGTTAATTACTTAACATACCTAGTATTGTATACAATCTAGTATTTTCTAACTGAACAGACAGCTGTGCTGCTGGGGGAGTTTGTAGCGCCACTTCTTCTTTCCAGCGATAGCACTAGGAAGTGGTGAAAGGCATGCGTTTTTGGGGGACTGTCTTTTGTAATTTTGACGTTCGAAAAGTGCTGATTCTCAGATTTGAATAAATGATTATACTTGATTAACGTAGGTAAAATTATCTAAAGTTAGACGGGGCATAAAAACATAAGAGATAATATTGCTTATAACCACAGTGGAACAAAAAGGTAAATAAGTTAAAGTATGTTTAGCCCAATTTTACTTATGTAGGAATATGCTCATAAATAACTAAGCATGAAAAAATAAACACATTTTATCACGCTAACAAGTTACAAACGGTACTATCTCCCAAGTTACTAACTTGTTTTTCACGGCCTTTCCCCCCACTGGGAATAAGCACATAAATTATAAATAAACAATTTTCTCCTACTAAAACTCATATTTGTGTGGTTAAAACTTAATATGTACGGTTTGACATTATGTACTTACCTATCAATATCAACATCATTCTCCTGCCCCTGTCTTGGGATAGGGGCAGCATGCATATTATTTGCATTTCCATACTTCTCTATTAGTCGTCATCTCGGCAGTCATCCCCTTTCTAATCATATCATCATTCACACAGTCCATCCATCGTTTCTTTGGTCTTCCCCCACTCTTATAGCCAACGACATTCATTCTTTCCTCATTCCTCCGTACCACATGCCCGGTATGGGCATGTGGTTGATGCTGATGACAGCCGATTTCCAAACAACTTTTCAGTTACCGGTGCCACTTTCCGACTTCCTCTTATGTAGGTACTCATTTCTTATTCTATCCAATCGTGTAACACCACATATCCCTTTTAGCATTTTCATTTCAGTATCACACCTTAATTTAAGAAAATACTTTAAACACTTTTACCTTAGCCTACTCCAGTTTTGGAAAAGTTTTCCGAAAAGAGACATTTAGCCTTTGTTTACAAAGCAAAGCCAACCAGGTTGTACATCCTGTACTTTGTACCAGAAAAGTGATGCTACTGAGAGTAAGGGCCGCTGGCTTTTTTGGTCAGATCGAAACATTACATAAAACGATTTTCGACACAAAATAATCTAGATTACAAAGGCAAAAGTATAGCAGAAATAGAAGCTGTCCAAAGCTCAGAGAGCCAACCGGTGTACCTATCAATTAAAAGAAACTAAAAGCGAGTAATTCTTATCTTCTATCGACGAAAAATGCAATTTACTGTGTCTGCATCTGTGTGTACGACCTAACGTTGCAGTATATGAACACTGAAATTAAATAACACGCAAATGGTTTGTGGCATTTTTAATTTGTTGAAGGAGCGTCGCATCCCGGCTTCCTATGAAGGCAGTGTTTCACTTCACTAAATTGGAAAACTGCGAAATTCAGCACGCTTTGGTGCAGTTTTACAAAACTGTGCAGGCTGTATGTTGATGATACCTACGGCTACGACAGGACCGATTTTTTTTTAATGAATATTCTTCTTATCATCATCATCTGCCTTTTCCCCACTACGTTGGGGTTGGCATCCAGTTTAACCGGATGCAGCTGAATACCAGTATTTGTTGATTAATTATCAAATTAACAAATTATTAATTATCAATTTTTTTATGGGATATATCCCATAAGAAATTTCATGTCTAACCACAATGATTGGTTGTTGGATTTATCAACAACCACAGTAAAGATGACGTCAGACAGCAGATTTAAATTGTTGGCTTTCAAAAACAACATGAGGTAAGTCTTATTAATACTACTGAATGAAAGAAAGAAAAAGTATTATTGTGACTCGTATACGTATAGGGAGATCACAAACTAAACTAAACATGGACAAAAATAAAAAATCAAGTTATATAAATAAAGTAACAAAAATAAAAACGAAACAGAAAGCCCTATACTAGGCCAAAAGGCTCCTAGCTCAGCATGATATTGCGACATTTCAAAAATAAAGGTCGCAGCGTTTTTACATTTTTGATTTTTGATAGGACCCGCTGTGATGTCACAGCGGCAGGGCAGCACAGGGCAGTTACGAAATAAAATAAATAAAAAAATAGATATAATGTAAAATATAATATTACCAAATAAAATAAATATTCACTGAATACTAACTAACTGCACTAGAAACTAACTGCAAAATATTCACTGAATACTACTAACTGCAGTGTCAAAAGCCTCCTACCAAAAACCGTACAACAAAATAATAGAAATAAAATATTCAAAGCTTTGTCTCCAGCTCTAGAATAAAGAGCACTTGCCAGGTAAATGCTTTTTATTTTACCTTACCAACTAGTGTTACAACTTTCAAGAGAAAACTTTAATCGAATTTCTTTATCTGCGATTGGAAATCGAAGACCACCAAGTCGTGATGCATTTATTATTCGTTTATCTCCATACCACACTCGACCTAACCTTTTGTGTCCTAAAACAGGGAAAGCGATGTCTTCATACGTGGTCATAAACTATAGAACGCGGCATTGTCTCGGGTATTCTGCGCAAACTAGTTGGATCCATATGTCTACCGCCGAAGAGAACGTAATTAATCAAAACAGTCAGCGTTCAGTCTAGTGATTAAATTGATGAAGATTGTACGCAGCTGCGCTGTGCGGTGCGTCAGAACGTTGTCAAAGTGAGTCGTGTGCCCGCTACCCGGGGTGCCTGACCTGAAGAGGGTAAGAGGTATCCTTGCTTAGGAAACTCTATGAATTATTATAGCTCGAGATTTCCCTTGAGTCGAGCCTATAGTTATTATACAACAAACTTTTACCAGACCCATATGTCGTGGCGACACCCACCTACTGAATTAAAAGATACATAACACGAGGTACATCAGACAAGACTTTTACAGGGTCAAATTAAATTGGCTAGCGAAAATATGCAGACGTGATGAGTACCTATCGATATTTAAACACGATAAAATGGAAATAAACATTTTTTAGGGGTCGCCGCTGGTAGTGTTGTTACTTTAAGTACAAGTTGAGAAAATACGTTTTAACGTGTTCAGATATCGATACCTACTAATCACGTCTGTAAAATTTAAAGAAAAGAAAGAAAGAAAAAGTATTTATTGCACACTAACAAAAAAAAAAAAACAAAAACAAACAAGCTAATGTGTTTTCATTTACACATAAAAAACTGATTTTTACACTGATATTTTAACTGCGGTCGATGACCGCTGACCACAAAAGAAGATCATCAAATTAATTTACTTTACGTCGGCGTTCCAGCTGTATTAGAACCTAATGGTTTGGCACGCGTCGATGGCAAGAGACCGGACGGCATGTCTTTATTTCCATGGAAGGTGGGTAGGCCTTTAGTGTGGGATGCAACTTGTGTCGATACTCTTGCGCCATCCCATCTTCCAGGGTCGGCGTGCTGCGCTGGTGCAGCCGCTGCGGCTGCGGAAAACCTCAAGCGGCGTAAATATAATAACCTTATTAATATATTTTCGAGCCGTTTGGGGTTGAAACCCTCGGGCCGTGGGGTCCGAGTGCGCTTGGTCTTTTTAAGGAAATTTCGAAAAGACTGGTTGACACTTCCCGTGACCCAAGAGCTGGCTTTTACCTTGACTAAGCATTGCCATACAACGTGGCAATGCCGCCAGTGTCTTGGGTACGTTAACAGTAGACAGCGATGCGGATGAATTTTTCGTTGCTATATTTTACATACTTTGTAAATAGTTTTAGTTTTAGGATATGATTTTATTATTTTAGTATTATCTTGTACTTAAATGAAAATATAAATGTTGTTGAAATCCATTTATTTTTGGTTTTATCGTGTTTAGATATCGATAGCAGTACCCATCACGTACGCCGAGTTCCGCTAGCTAATTTAATTTGATCCTGTATATTGATAAACCTTATTTTACACCTCTCCCTTTGGTCTAAGAGCTAGTTTTTCCAACGCCAGATAATTTTATCTGAGGTATAATTTTGAATTTTTGACAGTTCTTCGAAACAAAATCTGTTAGACGTCAATTTTATTCCACGAATAAAAACTACCTGTCGATTGAAAATTAGTCTATATATTTTTACTCTCAGGACCAGACAGAGACGATAGTATTCAAATCGATCATCTTGGTGTAGTCAATTAATTAATTGGACGTGGGACACGTCTCGTTATGCGATGTCACTTGCAGAACGCTATTCGAAGTAATGATGGAGTGACTGCCGCTGTAGGTGTGACACCGATAGATGTACTGAGTCAACCCTAAGCGCTAAATATAGATAGGCAGCAACGCTTTGGGGTTTAATTTGTTTAGGTAGAGTATTTTCGAGCCGAAAGGTTATTTATTTAGGGTAAATCTACAAATACTTTGGTTAAATTTTAAGTAAAATACTGGAACCTTGCTTGCCTTGCTTGGTAGGGCTTGGTAGCTACGCTTGCCGCGGTTGGTCTGTGGATAGGTGACCATCTTTACATACCGAGACCCCTCCGTGCCTCGGAAAGCACGTTAAGCCGTTGGTCCCGGCTGTCATTCGCGGATCATTGACAGTCGTTACGGGTAGTCAGAAGCCCGAAAGTCTGACAACCAGTCTTACCAAGGGGTATCGTATTACCCAGTAACTGGGTTGTGGAGGTCAGATAGGCAGTCGCTCCATGTAAAATACTGGTATTCAGCTGCATCCGGTTAGACTGGAAGCCCACCCCAACATAGTTGGGAAAAGGCTAGGCAGATGATGATGATGACTGATAGGGTTAACCTTAATGCATTACTGATACTGTTAGCCTGCATCACCCCACTGCTGGGCAAAGGCCTCTCCCCATGACTTCCAGCTCTGTCGATCCAGGGCTAAAGTAGACCACTGGTCGTTTGTTTGTCCAGCTAGTCCCGCCATCATCTACGGGGTCTGCTGCGACGCCTTCTAGCTGTGTCAGGGCTCCACGTGGTGGTTATTTTGGCCCACAACTTATTGGGCTTATGGTAGACGTGGCCAGCTAAGTCCCACTTCAGCTGAGCGGCAATAATATAATAGTAATAATAGCATAATCAGTCTATAATGTTCCCACTGCTGGGACACATGCCTCCTCTCTGTGAGAGGGATTGGGCCGTAATCCACCACCACCAACCCATACCAATTACTAATTCAGATAAACGGAAACATGTATAGGTACAGGCGCCAGCACATCAAGCTACTACAATCTGTCAAATTTCTTTGATAGATTTTCAACTTTATTTCTGAAACATTAAGGTTCAAGTTTGATTGGTAAAAATTTATTGACCTCTGCTGGCGTCTATACTTCTGCCTTTCCATTCAAGAAAAAAGAGGCGTGAGGGGTATTTTTCAAAATCTAGGTATGTACAGTACCTACCCTAATTGCGTAACACACTACCAATTTAAGTACGAATCATTTTGAAGGATATTGCTAATCCATTGCTTTATGTGTTCGAAAAATTTGTCTGCTTAACTACGTAAATAACGCAATGAATGTTGATGAACTGTCAAAATGAAAACCATTGTTACTGTCAGTGTGTTACGCAATTAGGGTCCTGGTGTAGTTTTTCTCACAACTGTTAATAATAGTAGCAACGTATCGTCGACGCCGCATGAGTTTTACAGAGCAACATTAAGTTCGTTAATTAATTGCTAAAGTGTAAAAACATCACGTTCCAACAATGTGCAAAAAGCTACGCTTGAAATTGTAGGACACTTTCAACATCTCATCGTAAGTGTCACTTCGCTCGAGACTCCTGTGAAATCCTTTACCAACTTTTCCATTAAATATCTCTAGCCCGGAAAATAGCAAAACTAAAGGTGTGTTTAGACCATCATACAAACTGCAAGAAAGAGATTGGTTGCTCATCGAAATTGGGCCTAATTCACTATGACTATTTAGCGATTCGTTACGTCGAAAACTTGTCAATTCCTTACCTACCTAATCACGACATCTGAAGGCCAATTCTCGTAATTTAAAACGTTCAAAATGTAGTCGCAGTCGCATCTCGGTGACAAGCAAATGTCAAAAACTTGTCAAAATGTAGGGAAATTAGAAGTATTTTTTGACAGATTGAGACTGAGAGCAGAGGGGTAATTCTCGTAATTTTAAGAACGTTCACAGTCTGATCTCAGTCTCAATCTGTCAAAAAAACGTCTAATTTCCCTACATTTTGACAAGTTTTTGACATTTGTTTGTCGCCGAGATGAGACTGCGACTAGATTTTGAACGTTTTAAATTACGGGAATACGGGCCCAGATTGTGAACGTTCTTAAAATTACGAGAATGGCCCCTCTGCTTATAACGTATTCTCTATGACACAATGGCGTGCTTTGAGCTGTCAAAATACATGTTGTCCGTACGATTGACATTTCGATTCCTTACCGCAAGACACGATATTGACGTTGTTACTTCAGAACTCCGTAATTTATAAACTGATTTGAAAATATCTTTTTTTTGTTTGTACTTGTATACATATTTACAGGATGGTCACATGGTCAAGTTCTCATGTGTGGTTTTTGAGTTAGCTTTAGTAATAGGTAACTTTTCACTTAGTGTATGTATGTTGATGATGTTATAATAATCTGTCCCTGTCACTGTTATTTACTTAGCAAGTGAGGGTATAAGAATTTGTGTGGGGTAGGTAGGTACTCGTACCACAACTAAAGAGTGAAAAATAAAAACTTTATTACAAAAAAAAACAACTTCCAAAAAAATACTACAGTGTGAAAATAACTTTAATTTCGGAAGTCGACGGTAAAATACGAAAATACAACACCATAGTGTTTTTTTTTGGAAATCGGGCGTATTTTTATGTAGGTAATAAAGATTTTTTTATTGTGATATGGGCTTGCTCTATAGGTACCTACCTCGATCTCGCATGTTTGAAAGTGATGGATGAAGTCTACGATGGAACAAGCAAGCCCAGATGCCTCACTTTGAAAGCTGACGGGTTAGACGTGGAATACCAACACAGACGCTGGCAGAGAGTTCTCAACACTTTGGCAGTGGGCATATTAAATGTAGAGGAAAAGTACTGAGTACGACTAGTCGGTATAATCTTCTTGTTCTTTGTTTTTTGGCCATGCACCATAGAAAGAACAGTAAATGTCTTAAAACAATGAATGCAGTGTTGTAACAAAATCTATTTAGAAATACAAGATACCTAAGGGGCAATTGACAATAGAGGGGCTTTAAAAAAAAAAAACTCATAATTTTAAGAACATTCACAGTCTGATGTCAGTCTCAATTTATCAAAAATATCTATGATTACCCTACATTTTGACAAGTATTTGACATTTGTTTGTCGCCGAGATGAAACTGCAGCGACTAGATTTTGAACGTTTTAAATCAAGAGAATTGGCCTTCTGATAATTATTGTGTCAATTTAGACCCAGAATTTCCTTTGAAATGAATGGTTCATTTTGGGGTTTGCTACTCTTCCTATGCAACGTTTCCCAGAAATCTATTCTAGCTGTCTGTATTTCCTCTACGTTCGTATAGCCCAAACTCGCCTTTAGAGAACGCTAATTACGATGTGTAGAGTCATCCTGAAATTACCAACCACGTACAACATTGTCACTCTGTGATGTCAAATTGTATACCCTGTGATGTCGATTGGATGCTCTGTAATTTACTCGGAATATATTTAGTACAATGTGTCTATCCAACTGACAAACGAGTTTATTTATTATTTATTTATTAGGGAAACAAACAGGCGGCATTTCGTTTTTTGTAGTAATTATTATTATAAGCTTATGTCCAAAGATTGATGGTTCGAGCTATCATAGAAGTGCCTTATTAGTTGACTCGTACGACGTTAATTTATTTGTGGGCGTGTCGACAACGCCAAATATATGTGTTACCCATTTGGCACATTTTGAATTTTATGCAATGAAGTTAAGAAAAAAAGGACACGTTTTATAATATTTTTAGCTCTTATCAATTCTGAGCGCTACTGTCCTTTGTAAGTACTTAGTTTAAAATCACGATCATTTTATTGAAAACAATTTATCATGTTATAAATATTGATTCACGCCTTCTCCCCATGGAAGTAGGCAGAAACTACAGAACAAACCTGCTACGATTCCTACATATTCCTTTTACGTCGTTTAAGGTCATACATGTGCTTGCATCTTGCTAGCACTACGCACCTGACCAATCTGACAAGCACCACCAATAAGGTCACTATTATGTCCTTCTAGGCTGTTCCCTCCCGCCGTTTCCACTCACCTCTGTCTTGTAAAATACCTTTTGATAGCTCCTTTCATTCATTCTTTCATATTCACACTTTTCATTGATCATGTCCATCATAGATATTCAATCAACCAATCGCAGTCCACTGCTGGACATAGGCCTCTCCCGGACTGCGCCACAACACCCTGTCCGCATCCAGTCTGTCCCAGCCACCTTCTTAAGGTCGTCGGTCCATCTAGCTGGCGGGCATCCCACGCTACGCTTGCCGATACGCAGCCTCCACTCCAAAACTTATCTGCTCCACCGGCCATCGGTCTTGCGACAGACATGGCCAGCCCACGGCCACTTCAGTTTGCTTACTCTGCAAGCTATGTCGGTAACTCCAGTTCTTTCCGGAAAATTTCATTCCTGATTTTATTCTTCAAAGAGACTCCGAGCATAGCTCGCTCCATAGCACGTAGTCATAGATATTATCCAGACAGAACTCAATTCAATACAAACACGTTGTTTTTTCCTGACTATCAACGACCGACAAAGGCTTCTTCTCTTCGAGATGGAGTGGGCTGTAATCTATCAGTTGGAAGATGTCACATGTCTACGAATTTTTGGTGTTAGGACATGCCGTTCTGAGAGCAGTGTTGCTCTCAAAACGGCCTGTCGTAGCATGTCCATGTATGCTGGGTTTGAACCCACGGTTTGAACTCGTAAGTCAGGGTAGTTCCCACTAGGCCACTATACTCACCTTTACCTACTGCGTATGTCTATAAATAAAACAAACAACGTCCTACACTCTAACCTAAACTATTTGCATGTACAAATTAGTACGAACCCGTATTGACAGTGAATAAGATGCGGCAGAGCATGCAATCATCCAAATTGAGTTCACTGTTACGGATAGTTTCACGTCACTCCTCGTTTGTCGATCATTTTACACTCCTAGAGTAATTAACACCACCCCACATCGTCTTAGAATAGAGCCCTAATTTATTTAACAACCCATAGGCTTGATTAATATTATAAATCACTAGCGGTAACAGATGCTAAAGGAGTTTAGTTATAGGTAATTAAATTAGTAGAATCAAAAGCCAGAGGTTGTTTGTTCCTGGTCGAGATTAGGCTGGATTTGTTACGAGAGGATGGTAATTTTTGCTACACTGACAGCATTCTCTGGTTAACGGACAAGGTGGTTGGGGATTTCTATTTGAGCAGCACTTGGCCTTCAAGCTCCGTCATAAGATGAAATGAATGATGATGCCTCTGGGAAGAAATGCTGCCATATCTTAACCTTGCGAAATTCGAAGTACCGTCATAAACTACTTAGCTTTGAAGTAAAATGTTAGAAACATTTGCTCAAACAAGTCGCGTGACATGAATCGCAACCCGCATCGTAGCGCAGTTGAGGCCAACATTATGGTAACGATGATGAATATTTTAAAGTCATCATCTGCCTAGCCTTTTCCCAACTATGTTGGGGTCGGCTACCAGTCTAACCGGATGCAGCTGAATCGATGTGGGGAAATAAAAAAAAAAAAAGAAAACAAAGAAAGAATACCAATATTTTACATTGGCCGACTGCCTATCTGACCTCCGCAATCCAGTAACTGGGTATACGATACGCCTTGGAAAGACTGGTTGTCAGACTTTCGGGCTTCTGACGACCAGTAAGAATTGCCAAAGATCCACGTATGATAGCCGGGAACACTGGTTAACATGCTTTCCGAGGCACGGAGGTGTCTTAGTATGTAAAGATGGTCACCCATCCGCGGACCAACCGCGGCAAGCGAAGCTTAACCTGATCGATCGACAAGTGCGGCTGTTATTACTCAGCTACAAGCCTAAATCATCAGGTTAAATAAAAGCTCGCAATAAGTAAACAGTGCGGATATGAAAAGTTGGGGCAATTTGCGAGCCACGGAACATGCGGTCGGAAACGCTGGCAACAAGAGGTGTTAAACTTTTAATTAGTTCGACAACTTTCAAAGAAGCATTAAGGCTTCCTGGCCGCTTGAGCGCGACCTTTTCTTTTTCACTTTGTAATCAATGAGGATTTTTCAATGGACACTTTACATTCAAAGAACAAGTTTTGTTTTGAAAAATTGTGTATTTTCGTAGTAAACTTTGAAATATCCGACGAAAGGATAGCCATACGAAATGTGAATAGCTGAACACGTAGGTATGTGAATATGAGAAAATAAGGTTTGCAAAAATGTGGCCACGACGGAATTTTTCGAAAATATTCGACAGCTGTTGCATGCGAGATTTTTGGTACGGAATTCAGTCGCTGAAACTTTGCAGCACTAACTACTCACCGCTAACAATGCCTCGGATGTAGTTTTTAGTTTGTTGAAACTTGATATTATTTGCTCACTGTTTAATTTGTGTCGATTGAGAACTTCGACTGAATTCTTTTTTACAAGCTTTTATTTAACTTGCGATGTATGTATGTATGTAACTATGTTTGTTCGGGTGGACTCTTGCAACTCAATTTTGAAGCAGATATATCCAACCAATTGAGCTGAAATTTTGCATGCATGTGTAAATCGGATGACAATGCAAAATTATTATGACATCGAGCTGATCTGATGATGGAACCGGAAGGTGGCCATAGGAACTCGGTAGTTAAACGACACAACCCCATCGAGTTTAGACTCGTTTGATCCGTCTTGACGAGTACTTTGGTGTTAGATGGTAAGCAGGGACTAAAGATGAACAGGTAGCTTAAGTGCAGTAAACGCATATAACGGAAAACACTGCTTCGCGCTACGAACTACGCCGTTGTCCATCTCGCAACAAAAATACTAAAAAGTTAAAAATAATGTATTAAAAGAAATAAATAAAACACTAGCGTGTTACATTTTGATGGAACATTTAGAACACAATGTAACACGCTTTTAATTATTTCTTATCAGGTTTAAATTATTTTTAACTTTTTAATTCTTTTTATTAATAAGTAATAAAAGCTTGTTTTTTAAAATGTTTTTTTTTTCTTTTAATTTATAATTTTTACTAGCTATAAAAATCTGTCCTTTGATTTCGGGGAACTTGTTACCCTTTTGTTGAAAACCCACTCCTGTCTCATCGCACAACATTTTGACCTTAGTTTGGGGGACAGGAAAAGTAGTGACATGTCAGACGTCTCATAGTGGGAACAAACATACCGAGCTTAGTTGAAGAGATTTGCAGGACTACTAAAGTTACGTGACCCAGACACCTAAAAGTCCTTTTCTAGATGAGGCCTATTTCTGGTCCATTTACTACACGAAAGTGCTATTAAAATTGAAGCAGAGTTTTATTACCCTTGTTAAGGTACTATTTAGGATTAGGGACGGTCTTATACGTAATTTATTAAGTAATTAATGTAATATGTAGACCTGAATGGACGTATTTTAATTCGTTAGCTAAATTTTACTAAGAATTTTAAAGGGTTTGAGTACACAAACCGTTTTAGGAGGCGAATATACTGACGTAGGTGAACTTTATAATATATTTTTAATTGAAATTATATTAAGATTTAACGATGAGATTTTGTGTGAAATGTGAATGATGATGATGATGATGGTGATGATAATGATTATAATCATCATTATCACCATCCACAGCCCGACTTCACCCACAGCTGAAAAGAGAGGCCCATGTACGGGCCTCTCTTTTCAAGTGCCATTCCCCGCGCCCCGGAGCCAGCTTCATCCAGGGGGTCTACTCCGAAGTAGTATCGGCCGAATGTTCGGCTGTTTCCTGCTACGAAGTTACTATTTGGTTCGGTCGGTTCCGACCCTACACTCCTACACTCTTTCGAATATTGACTATGGTCCCGACCCAACTGAGCCGATCCGAATTTTTTACGCATTTTTCAATAATATTCGATTCGGCCATGTGTCGGTCCGATCCGAACATTCGCACTTTGCACTTCGGAGTAGGCCCCCAGGTTCTACCCGCGATGGTAATAATCAATGTTGTTCGCCCATCTCGCTGCCGGACGACCGACATGTTCTATATCTACATGTCGGTCGTCCGGCGAAGTTATAAACATGTTATCTCTATCCAGCTTGTTTGCTTGAACTGATTACCTACTGAGTACCTTTTGCATTTGCCAACACATCACGATTGTGTAAGCCTCACATTACTTTTTGTATGTGTTGTGTATGTTATACCTACATAATAATCAAACTACTACAATTTGTCAAATTTATTTAATAGATTTTTAACTTTATCGCTAAAGCATTAAGGTTGATTGGGAAAATTTGACAGTTTCGGGTAGCTTGACCTGCTGGCGTCTGTACCTAATACAATTGGATTTTAAACAGCACCCTAATTGCGTAATACACTATCATTCACAATCTGAATAGTTTTGAAGGATATTGCTAATCTATATCTATTGCTTCATATGTTTGAAATTAATGTGTGTCTGCTCAACATCGTGAATAACGCAATGAATGTTGTTGAACTGTCAAAATAAAATAAAAGCCATTTCTACTGTTAGTGTGTAACGCAATTACCTCTCGGCTTACTTTTAGTCTTTTTTAAATATTTTATTGCTCATTTTCTACGTAATTTTATTAAGATGTGGCTAAGTGCTTGTTTCACCGCCTACGATTATTGGCAGATAATTTCATACAAATTCTGTTTCAATTGTTAATTTATTCGGTTAGTAATTGATTAGTGGCTATTCGGACATCTTGAAACAGACCTTAAAATTAATAAAACAGAATACTCCTTATTATGTACACCATATACATAGGTACTACAAACATAAACATATAAATTTTACAAAGAGTGACACAATGGGCGGTCTTATCGCTAAGAGCGATATAATACTCTTCACGAATATATTGGAACGTCATGTCTAGCCATAATTCGAAGACACAATACATAACAACATAACAAACGACGTAACATATAGTTGGAAAAAGGCTAGGCTACGTATGCAGATGATGCATACGTAAAAACATAAAACATCATGAAAGTTCGTATCTTTGATAAGAGATAATAAGCTAAGCAGACACACAAAGTACCAACTATCCCTCATAAATTATCGGAAGAAGCCTGATAGGATACATACCTAATCACGGTCAGTTATCTCGCTAAATACTTGGCATAGCGTACACTGCGCGTCCAGCAAGGCACGTCCCCTCAATAGGTCACGGCTAATCTGGCATTTGGCACGTATAAAATGTTGAATTGTGGTTCTACTATAGTTGTCACGTTTTAGCAAGGCAATAGCGGTCATTGCCCTTTCCCTAATATCTCTCTGTAGGAACCCAAGTAATAAACTAGGTATGGTTTTTCCTCAGATTATAGAATAAATAAATAAATAATCTTTATTCTATAATCTGAGGGTTTTTCGTTATTGGAACATGTCCAAGTTCACGATAGATATTGTTTTGAAATAAAAAAAACCTAGAAAATGTACGTACGTGGTCAATGACCACTATTGTCATGCTAAAACGCCACAACTATAGCTATGTGATCGTCGTAACCGCAAAACATGATATTGTACGAACTCAAAGTAATTATGCAAAGTTAAGATCTTGTATTGTAATTGATTACGGGCAATTACAGGAAATTTGTACGACAAGCCGGGATTATTTGACGTGCCTGGCTCTGACACATTGATGATTTCCTACGCGTAAGCGAAGATGGAACCTTTAATGGAGGTTTCATTGACATATGACACGAAATATACCTTCACAATAGACCTATGTTTCAGGAACACAGATTAAGAAAGTTTCCTCGATAAACCTTATTAGGAAAGGGACTTTAAGGCCAAAGTTTTGCTTCAAAACTGCGTGTAAAGATATAAATAAATTAGGATACCAGGATTAGAGTCGGGGCTTCAGTGTTCTTTAATGAAACTATTTCGAGGTATGGTTGTTTAATTTGGTATAAACTGTATTTTTCAATAGAAATATGCGGAGCGTACAAGTTCGCAACGATGGTGAAAATTTTGGGCCTCAAAATATAATTAGTGATGGTGTATACATGATTAGTCCATAATATTCTCACTGCTGGAATACAGGCCTCTTCTCTGTTAGAGGGATGGGGTCATAATCCACCACGCGGACCTACTGTGGGTTGATATATGTAAAACAAAAATCCGTAAAGCGCCTGGCCCTTCAGAATAGCAAACGCTACACACACACTGAACATCTTCACAATTAAAACGTGAACAATTATTATTACGAATAAGTTCAATACAAAGATTTAGGGGTGACTTTTCAATACTCGGCAACTTAGCTGAAGAATGAATATGGCTGTTTGACAGCTTCTGTATAGGAAACTAGATTTTGTCCACGACTTCGTCGGCGTGAAATTTCTTGTGCCTGCCCGTGCATTACTTCGTTTTCACTTATTTTGTATTAAATAGCCTATATAGCCTTCCCTAAGAATCGGCAAATATATTTTTTCAGGAAACTAGATTTTGTCCACGACTTTGTTGGCGTGAAGTTTCTTGTGCCTGCCCGTGCATTACTTCGTTTTCGCTTATTGTGTTTTAAATAGCCTATAGTCTTCCCTAAGAATTGGCAAATATATTTTTTCAGGAAACTAGATTTTGTCCACGACTTCGTCGGCGTGAAATTTCTTGTGCCTGCCCGTGCATTACTTCGTTTTCGCTTATTGTGTTTTAAATAGCCTATAGCCTTCCCTAAGAATTGGCAAATATATTTTTTCAGGAAACTAGATTTTGTCCACGACTTCGTCGGTGTGAAATTTCTTGTGCCTGCCCGTGCATTACTTCGTTTTTGCTTATTGTGTTTTAAATAGCCTATAGCCTTCCCTAAGAATTGGCAAATATAAAAAAAAAATCATATCCGACTGGTAGTTCTAGAGATTAATCTCGCGTTCAAATAAACAAAATCTTCAGCTTTATTATTAGTATACATATATGTGAAGCTGTCATATTTATTCTTCGCATAAAAATCCGCCCTTAGACAATATTTATAGGTACAATAAACTTCTTATCAAACATGGTTGTTTATAGAAAATTCCCAAAAACAATAGCTCTTAAAAAGCGAGGGATTCCGAACCTGGAATTGCTGCTTTCAAGATTTATCGGCATAATATACAGGAGTATAGAGTTAATGCCTTAAGGCTTCCAAGGCAAATCGTCATATTATACAGAAAGTTGCCAAGCCTCTGTCTATATGAACACTACATGTATAAAATATGTATTGGGTATAGCATAAGATATTATGATAAGATGATGGAGATATGAATATGATTTAACCAAAATCAGCTTATAATATGACGGCATGGTTGGCGCAGTGGTTAAGCGATTTACTGATGCGCTGCGATTCCCGCACGGAACATTATTTTTATGGCCTACAAGTAGTAGTTGTTGTAGTAGTAGCTGGCTGTTTGTGTATGTGAGTTTAAATGTTTGTAAACGCACCCACGATACAGGAGAAATTCCTAGTGTGGAGCAACGTTTTTTTTCTAAAAAAAAAAAAAAATACGGGACGGAGGGTAGACTGCTCTCGACAGAACATATTCCAAGTCACTGTTATAGATAGCATAATCAGTCTATAATGTTCCCACTGCTGGGACACAGGCCTCCTCTCGGTGAGAGGGAGTGGGTCGTAATCCACCACGCGGGCCCAGTGCGGGTTGGTGGATGTCACGTCTCTTCGATTTTTTTGGTTCTAGGACATACGTTTCTTCACGATGTTTTCCTTCACCGTTTTGAGAGCAGTGGTGATAACATTAAATACACAAAGTAAAGTTTCTGCCTGGGTTCGAACTCACGACCTGCAACTCGTAACTCGGGGGCCTGCTGGACCAAGAATGCTCCACCTATATTCAAATTTTATTTATTTTTCAAATTGACGTTATTTCAAGTTAAACAAATATGAACTTTATAGTAATAGTCATTAAGTTGATTTCAGAGTGCCTAGCAGTATTGAAAAAGTTATAAAAATGTTTGAAGTTGTAGCGTAAACTGAACTTTATTGTGTAGGAATTAAAGTTATTTTTCCATAAACTCATTTTTGGCGAATGTGTCGCGATAATAGATTATGTACTTAATAACAATCTTATTCCTTCACTGAAAGACAACGCATAACCAAGACTGCGTCTAGAAGGAGAAGCATTAAATTTTGCACAAAAGTTTCTTATACAGGATGTATCAGAAAGGTGTGGTCAAAATAAAGGGGGCGGAATGTTGGTTGGACCAACAAACCGAACAACTTTCTCTATGGTAGCCCGCGAAATTCAAATTTTCTTACGTTTTTTGCAATTTGCTGGTCAGTACTAAGTTGTACGTTGATTAAAATATGATTCGCGGCCGTAACAACTATGTATTTACAGAATTATAATCAGTAGAATCAGTAATACAACTTGTTAAGTTAGCATAATCCTAAAATGTCAAGATTTCATGAAATAGTCATTCAGTAGGTTTACTTGATCTTAGAGAGCCGTGTTGATGACTTTAATGATTATAATTCTGTAAATACATATTTGTTATGGCCGCGAATCATATTTTAATCAAAGTACAACTTAGTACTGACCAGCAAATTGCAAAAAACGTAAGAAAATTTGAATTTCGCGGGCTGCCTTGGAGCATCTACCTTAAGCATTTTTTTTTTATGTTAACACTAGCAGGGCATGCGGTTTCACACACATAAGTGTCGGTTACGTGGGAATATCGGGATAAAAGTATATTGTGTGTTATTCTAATGTATAAGCTATATTACTTACTGTAAAGTTTCATCAAAATCCGTTCAGTAGTTTTCACGTGAAAGAGTAACAAACTTCCATCCATCCATTCACATACACAAACAGTCAGACCCGGAACCACTACCTGTAGGCAATACAAATATTTTTGTTCCGTGCGGGAATCGAACCCGCGACACGCAGCGCAGTGGTCGATCGCTCAGCCACTGTGCCAACCGTGTATTTATAACTATGTATATTTAACTAGGTTGACAATTAAAATTCATTCATTTTAATTACGTTGCATAATTGGATTGTGGTTTTCTTTTCGCTTTAAACATTTAGTTTACAGTGCGAGCAAAGTACTAACAGTCCAGGTGAAATGAACGGATTTTTTATTACGTGCCTTCACAGTCCTTACCTGACCTATTTTACTAAGCCTGCTACTTAAGCTGGATAACAAGAGAATTATGTAAGTATTTGAGTAAAAAAAATACCGGAATGAGGTTCATAATTATAACGTTTTCGTGATGAAGCTTCGAGTGTTGTAAATTATCATAATATTGTGTAATTTTGGTTGATTCGCACGAATTTACTCGCCCGGAACGGTGAAATCGACACTTTTAAAATAATATTATTTTTCTGTTGGCGATTCGCACGAAGTTAGTTATTTATCGAATCGATAACTTCGCACATTTTGAATTATATGCAAGAAAGTACACTAGCACACAGAAGTGATAAGTATAATATACTAACTCTATGTGTATATAAAGTGCTTATGGAGCAAAAAATAATTTGTTCTGAAGGCCAATTCTCGAATTTAAAACGTTCAAAATCTAGTCGCAGTCTCATCTCGGCGACAAACAAATGTCAAAAACTTGTCAAAATGTAGGGAAATTAGAAGTATTTTTTGACAGATTGAGATCAGACTGTGAACTTTCTTAAAATTACGAGAATTGCCCCGCTGGTGTTCCCTACATTTTGACGAGTTATACGAACATAAATGTAGGGAACAGCTTATTTTTTTTTCGCGCTTTCTGGTTTGGTCATATAGTAAAAGTTGTTCATAATGATGAGTACAATGACCCCCTAGAGTTATGCGATATATAAAAAAAACACGTTGTATATAATAATTAATAATCATGAAACAGGAGCAAAGAAAATATTATGATGATGTTTAAGGAGTAATATGCAAAAAAAAATGAGGGATAAAAGTGAAAGAGTAAAATATATAAAATATGATATACATTTTACTGGGAACCGAATGCGTGTATGACCAGCGGGATAATTGCGTAACACACAATGTAACAGAAGTAATGACTTTCATTTTGACAGTTCAACAACATTCATTACGTTATTTACGTTGTTGAACAGACAAATGTAAATTGTAATCCTACTTTGGAGGTATGAGGAACAGGGTGTAAAGTTCACTCAACGTCCATAGAAAAGGGAGGATCCTCCGACCAGACGGGTGTTGTGTCTGGCGGGCTATTGCCCAACGATTGATGTTGGGAAATTGTATCTATGCTAACTGCGCGGTAAACTCTGCTTGCGAAATGCAGGATTTACGTGACGTCAGTATGACGCGTTGTTCGCATGCGGCGTTGTAGATACCGCTACACTACTAATATTTTAAACGTGAAAGTTTGTATGGATGGATGGATGTTTGTTACTCTTTCACGCAAAAACTACTGAACAGATTTGGATGAAATTTGGCACACAGATGGTTTATAACTAGAAATAACATATAGGATATTTTTATTCCGATATTCCCACGGGATTGAAACTTATGCGAGTGAAACCGCGCGGGGCGCAGCTAGTAGTAAATAAATAAATAACATTTTCGAACATAAATGAAACAATGCAATATCCTTCAAAATGATTCAGATTGTGATGGATAGTGTGTTACTCTATTATGGTGCAGATGTATGAATGTAAACTAAGCTATATTGGTTTGGTACAATACAATACAATACAAAAAGTTTATTTTCTCTCTCACATAGCATTATACAAGGAATACATAATTCAAGGTGTACATTTGTGGGTTATAATCTATGTGTATGTATGTTTCTGTACTAGGAGACCTGTATGACAGATTACCAGCCTCTCCAGACTCCGGAAGTGAGTAACGGTAAGCTGTACATCATTCCAGTTACGTGATATTTAAATAGGTAAAACTTGGTGAAGTGTGACTGTAGTGAGAATTAAGTATAAGAGGTTGTGATCATCAGGTGTGTGAATGTGTATATGAGGGTGTGTGTGGGGGGTGAGGGTGTGTGAGTTGTGTGGGTGTAAATGTGTGTGTGGAGTGGGTGTATGTGTGGAGTGGGTGTATGTGTGGAGTGGGTGTATGTGTGTGGGTACCTATATGTAGGTGATAGTGTGGGTGTTTGTGTGGGTGTGGGTGTATGAGTGTGTGTGGATGTGGATGAGTGTGTGGGTGATGTCAAATCATACTAGGTCATTTTAGGACGGGACTTTAAGCAAATTTTCTGTTTCCTCGTAACTGAGGGACTTTAGCCAAGTGGTTAAAGCCCTTTTACAATTGGCTCTTGTAAGTGGATAAATTGCAAGCTTTTTATTTATTTTATTGTAAAGAAATCCACCTAAAAATTCAAAGAATTTGCGTGAGAAAGCAGTGTTTCGCTTGGTTAACGTTTGGCAAACCCTGTGTTTGACTCGCTTATTATTATTCAGTAAGGGATCATACCCTATTAGAGAATGCTGTTTTAGAAGTGTGCACAATATATACAGTTGGCGTACTGTCAAGACATCAGAGAGCAAGTAGAGATCCTTAGTAGGAAAGAAGAATGGCAGCGACAAACTTACTTTTAAGACCGCTCTTTGGGCTCTTTCTAGTCTCAGCATATGTGACCTACAGGAGCCACCCCACACAGTAACACAATAGCTCAGAATGGATTGGCATAGAGACATATATACCATTTTAACGACTTTTTTGTCAGCTATGTGTCTCAGACTTTTAAAGATATATATTAGTTTCCTAGTTCTAGAGGTTAGTAAGTCAAGGTGATGTTTGAAGCTTAGTGTGCTATCAATCATGACTCCAAGATACTTTATACTAGAAGCTCTTTCTAAGTCTCTACAGGAACATAAACGGTTGGAGGAGCAGTAGTGGGCTTTTATAGAATAATTTTCGTGAATTGCGTCTGTAGTATTTATGATGGAAAACGGTATATATTTAGTTTTGTCTACGTTGAGTGTAAGGCCGTTGTCATCGAGCCATTGTATTACTGTGCTGAAACCAGTTTGAGCAAATGCGTAGACATCATTCCAAGTATCACCATGGAAGACAAGTGCTGTGTCATCCGCGAACGTTATGATTTTGCCATTTTCAAGTAGGAGATTACACAGGTCATTAATGAAAATGAGAAAGAGTGTGGGGCCCAACACACTGCCCTGAGGAACACCGTAGGTTATGGGTAAGTCATCACTAGTTGATTCCCCCACTCTAACTCTCTGCTGCCTATCAGAAAGGTAATCCCTAAACAACTCGAGCTGCGCATCGCGAATCCCCATGGTATGTAACTTGGCTAATAGGAGTGGAACAGAGACTGTGTCAAAAGCCTTTGCTAAGTCCAAGAATATTGTTATTACTTTATTTTTATGGTCTATTTTATTTACAATGTAATCAGTTAATTCATGAACTGCATCATTTGTCGATATTCCAGCTCTAAATCCGAATTGAGAACTCGACAGTAGGGTTTTGGTCTCAAGATAATTTACCAAACGTTTGTTGATAAGTTTCTCGACAAGTTTTGAAAGTGTAGGTAGTATCGAGATGGGGCGATAGTTATTGACACAGCCTCTGTCACCACTCTTGTGTATTGGGATCACCTCCGCAAGTTTAAATTCTCTCGGAAAAACACCTGAGCTGAACATCAAATTAAAAATGTACGTTAAAGGGGGTACCAGAATGGCGTGGTATCTTTTCAGAAAAGCTCCCGAGATAAAGTCACGCCCAGCAGTATTGACCTTCTTTAAATTTAATATGCATAGACGAATCTCTGTTTCATCAGTAGGATACAAGGCGAAGGAGAAAGGAGTGGAGTTGACATAAGATGTACTGCTAGGTGGATTGCCGCGATCAAAGCTCTCAGCAAGGTTCTTCCCAATAGACACAAAAAAACTGTTTATATTATTGGCTGAGGTAGTAGGGTTTGACGGAGAAATAAGATCCATAGCTGGATTCGTTTTTTTATTTATGTGTGTTATTTGTTTTATAGCGTCCCACAGTTTTTTGTTGGTAGTGTTAGCTTGGTAATGTTATATTGGTTTGGTCTGTTTTTGTTTAATTTATTTAATGTTCACGACTTGCGTTTTGGGTATGATGTGACCTTATTATTGACTGTAATTTGCACGCCTGCTTGCAGGCAGAATACAATAACTCTTAGGCTTTAAGATCTTCCCTTGTTGAACAATGTATTTTCTGGCAAATAAATATTTTGAATTTATTTTGAATTTGAAAGCGAGAGGAGTATGTGAGATTCGTAGCAGCCGATCGATTCTGTAAAAATCTCACCGGGAAAAGTTAGGTGAAGTGAGCTTAGAGTGAGCTGCCAATTGTGTCAATCCCTAGCATTAGTAGGAATCACAGCTCACTCCACGCTCACTTCACCTAAGTTTTCAAGGTGAGATGGGTACAGAATTGCACTGCTGGTAGCGTTCTGTAGTTTCTGCCTACCCCCATGGGAAGTAGGCGCGAGGTTATGCATTTTATATTCTAATTTTTATTCTACGAGTTTCTTAACTAATTACATTGTCTTCCTGATACCGCAACTGATGGAGCCAGATGTTCTCATTTCTCATGCAAATCGTTGTTTTATAGCAAAAAGTTGGCAAAATCTGTTGTTTTTTATACCGCCCTATTCTTCAAGTTGAAACATCATACTTTGTTTTTTAGTAACTTTGTTATGTCTGTTGGAATTATAATTATCGTCATAATGTTAAAGGTGGGCTACTGGTCTTCTTTTTATTTTCGTATAGAACAGAATATATTTTTTCTTTATTAATAACGAAGACTCAACAAGATTCTTAATAAAACTTACGACTATGTCAGTAAGCACAGACACTAAACAAAAACAAGGAAAACAATACACATCGCGACATCCCATGAGAGACTGCACAACAGTGACCCACGTATACACAGTCTAACGCAACTATGCTTAAGACACTGTTGGAGCCGCCCCACACCCTGCGCACCAGAAAAGCGCACCTTTTACGCATTGTTATGTAAACGCAATCTACATGCGCACCTGCGAACATACCTGACGCACTACAGAAACGGGGCAGCCCCACCAGAATAGATTATAGTATAGATGATGCACTTACTCATTGTTTTTTTAATTTATATAGTCATCATTGGCATTCATCGTCATCCGAGGTGCAGATGAACAGGCACTTAGGACACTCCAGTAAGTAACTTCAACAAATTGTTTCTACAGCGGCCTAGTTAGGTACGCAATCGATTGAGAGCTTTCCATATAGGCTTACTGGTAACGCAGGAAGATAAGAAGATAATATGAATGTTTATTTCTATACTAAATATATTTAACCATTTATGTACAGATGCCAGCTACCTGAAACTGGCAAATTTTCCCAATCATCTCTGAACCTAATGCTTTAGCGATAAAGTTGAAAATCTATTAAACAAATTTGACAGATTGTAGTAGCTTGATGTGCTGGTGTCTGTACACAAATACAAACAGACAGGAAGAAAGGAACACAAAAATACATACAAAGGTGATGCTTATTTTTAAAGAAATCTTCTAACATACTTGCGATAGGAAAGTAGATAAAAATAAATTTAGATAACGTGTGTAAGAGTAGAAGGTAAAACAAAATACATGAAATCCTAAACAATATCTGATTTAAATATAAACAGAAAATATCAGAATATACTTACATAAAGTCCTCCAGAACGAGTTACGGCAATGACGACCAATCTCAGCGGAGACCAGCCTGCATAAGTGTGTGCATAAGTGTATAAGTGTGTGCGCAGGACACAGGTGCACTCTCTTTTCCCTCACTCTCATCGTCCGATGGGACGGCAATCCGACTCGACCCGAGAGAGATCAGGTGCAGGACCTACGGCTTAAAGTGCTTCCGAGCCACGGGGACATCAAACCGCCAACTTCCAAAATCCGGGTTGTTACAAAGAAATTTTTAATGAAAAAACCCAATAACCCAATAGGAATCGAACCCAGGAACCCCACGCTCAGCAGTCACGCTTGCGGCCACGGGATCAACGGGGTAGACTTACGTGCACATTAATGCCATAAAATAATTAAGTATGATTCACTTCATATACTGCCCAATTTTTTTCTTATTACTTATAATCAAAATTATCTGGTAAAAGTAAATGGTTAAATATAGTAATGAAAATGGTTCTTGAAATTCAATTTGGGTTGGATATTATAAAAATACTAATGGCCTGCAAGATTTCTTTCAACGGCCCTCCCTTATAAGTCCTCATTTCATTAACGTTAAAGAAACCAGACAGATACATATTTCTATTACCTTTAAAGTTAAGTAAGTAATCAATTTTTATTATGTAACGAATGTTATTATATCTGGGATAATCTGCCATGATAGAAATAAGGTTTCATATAAAGAATAATTTTATTTTTAGTCTGTAAAAACCTATTACTATCAGACGGGTCATGACCTCTTGCAGGAGTCGTCAACGTTGCATGCTTCTTTACATAGAGCCACGTTTATTATCCTTGACAAGTTAAAGAAGTTTTAATTAGTGCTGAAAGTCTGAGTGTGACGTTAAAATGATGGATTCCTATTGGGATTCATTTGTCAAACAGGTAAGAAACGGAGTTGTTACAATTTGCGTGGGTTTATCTATTCTACAAGGTGTTGTTTTGCAACCTCGTCAAATTCAAGGAGGTAACTATGCTACTGATTCTCGACATGAATCAATAATAAAATAAGAAGGTTTTTTTTTTTCAAATTTTCTGAAACGTTTGTGGGACACGCATATGACACGCATATTAAAACGCGGCCGCTTTTACGATACAATAACGCGATTCTGTTCTTTGAAAGTGGTGTATTTTGAAATACTGTCAAACTTAAATAACAAAAAAAACGTATGTATTCATTATTTACCAGGGATCGTAATTTTATTTGATTATTTATGTCTTTCCTAGCAGCCTCCCGAAATTTGACGAGGATGCAAAACAACAGCTTGTATACTAATAATAAAGCTCAAGAGTTTGAACGCGTTAATCTCTGGAACTACCTACTACTCGGATTTGAAAGTTTAATTTTGAATTTTGTAGCCCAATTTTTGATGGAGGCTTTAGGCTATTTAACATCACGCTAAGACCGCCGAGCCGAGCAAAAACTAAAAAAGTTAGAATCAACGTGACGTAATAAAATCGTGGGAAGGCGATGCGATGCGACGGTGTGGGTCGGGGAAACAAGAAATTTCACGTGGATGAAGTCGCGGGCTGAAGCTAGTTTAAAATATAGTATGTAGGTAGTGCCTATAATCAAATTTTATTTATGTTTCAAATTGACGTTATTTCAAATTAAACAAATATCAACTTTATTTTAATGGAAATTAAGTTGATTTCAGAGTGACTAGCACTATTGAAAAAGTTATAAAAATGTTTGTAGCCGTAGCGTAAACTGACCTTTATTGTGTATTGTGTCATACTTATTTGTTAACATTTCTGGCGAATACGTCGCTATTCAAATTTAAGTCAAATCATTATTTGGTTTTATTTCCTTATAAAAATTAAGAAAATCACTTTCGTGTAGATAGAACAGTAGCGGTATCTACAACGCCACATACGAACAACGCGTCATACTGACGTCACGCCAATCCTGCATCTCGCAAGCAGAGTTTACCGCGCAATTAGCATAGATACAATTTCCCAACATCAATCGTTGGGCAAATGCCCGCCAGACACAACACCCGTCTGGTCGGAGGATCCTCCCTTTTCTATGGAGGATGAGTGAACTTTACACCCTGTTCCTCATACCTCTAAAGAACAATAAATCGCCATGAATTTCTTTCGTTTTTTTTTTGCCGTTTATGTCCCACTGCTGGGCAAAGGCCTCCCTACTCTCTTTCCACCTCTCTCTGTCCAGAGCTGGACCAACCTTTATTAAACGAGTCAAGGGCCTCAATTTTGCTATTACAATAGTGTCAGAATGGTCTATCATTGATTTCATAATTGTTGATTTTGACGTGTTGAAGTTTGGTAATCTACTAATATAATGGCGTCAATATGACTTTCCAGTGGTCAACCACTGACACTCCATTGAAAGAAATGGCATAGAATGGTAATCTCGTACATAATGATAAATTAATGACTGACTTACATAAAACTTGACTTGTATAAAACACTAATAAATAATATGTAAAAATATATATTAAATGAAATCTGGCATAAATAAAGTAGTGGTAGTTTTTCGAAAATCATTATACTAACGGGTTTTAAAATAAAGGCAATACGACAATGTCATTATGACACAATTCTATTACGTGACCATTGACCGACCAATGATCGCCATTAAGAATTTAGCAGATTACGAACTTTAAGCAAAATGACAATGGGATGGGAATGGGATTGTGTTGGAATGACGAATTTATAAAAATAGCAGACTTGGGGCCCTGGTCATTCGCTCATCGCTTTTGTTATTAAAGTAAAAGTGTGCTGCAACTATACCTATTATTGGTAATTTTAGTATTCATACAGGTGCTGGCACTAAACTTATTAGCTCATTGATGAGCGGAGCGGAAAGCGGCGGAAAATTGGTTCTTAGCTCTCACGTAAACACATCTCGCAAAAACATTCTAAGAGTGTATTTTAACTTTTTTGTTTACCTCTAGTGGTTAAAAGTATATTATCAAATTCTGAAAATATTCGGAAGACAATATTTATATTTAAGTAGACATAGGTAGGTGTATATTTTAATGAAAGAAATTTACTGAAATTGAGAATTTCCTGGTGGAAAAACCCAGTAACATTTTGCCCGACTCGGGAGTCAAACCCAGGACCTCATCTCAACCTCTTTTGCCCACCGCTCACTTTGAGATTTTTTTTTAAGCTTTCATACGTCTGAATGAAAAAACGGAACCCTTTTACGATAACTCTTGCGTCCGTTCGTCTGCCACAGCCAATTTGCTCCGAATCTACTGACCGATTAACTTGAAATTTGGTCTCATCATGAATCATTTATTTACGTTGCACGTCCGTAACGTGCAACGTAAATAAATGAATTTCGAATATGGAAAGAGAAAATTAAAAAAAAAAATCTTGCAAACTATACCGTTAATTAAGTGAAAGGGCTTGTTGTGAGGGTCTCAAACATAAAAAATAAATAGTTTTAAAGTTATTTAAGAATAGATGAAAAATGAGCTTTCCCACCTTATCTCCGAAAATGAATGAATGAACCGAAAATTAAAAAAAAAATTTAGAAACTTACCATCTGTTGCGAATCTGAAACAGCTATTGCAACGATTATATTGAATCAAGTAATATTATATAGTCCGTAAGATAGGATAATATATATAATTTTCTCTGGGTCTTCTACTGCCCCCCTGAAAATCTCAAACGCCTACGAGAGGTAACGACCTCTAGCCCACGTTGAGAACCCATGGTCTATCCGGGACTATCCAATCTAAAAAAAAATAAAATTTTCCCAGTCGTGCTTTCTTTCCAGCCAAGGTACATACAAATCATCTCACGTCGCAGACCGGAGTTAGTCTTTGATATTCAGAAAGCACTTTAAAATGCGTCCATTCTTAATAATAAAAATGTTGCCGTTGCCTTTGTGAATTTCATATTTTTTCTCCAAGTTTCTCATTCAGTTTGCTCGCTATTTCTGCATTTCCGTCCATACTTTTGCTCCGGTAACCGTTCGCCAATGTAAGTACCTAGGTAGGTACTTGTAAGCAGGTATTATTGTTATCAAAGTATTTTATTTGGCTGACGGGTTTCAGATGAAAATTGGTTCCGACTAATTTATCAAAATGAGGCCAACATTTTGGTGAGTTATTTGTAAAATGATATTCGGTCTGCTTTACAATAGGCAGCCTCTATTCAAAGTTTCTCTTTGTTAGTATTTTCACGTCACTTGTGGATTTAATTAAGTGTGAAAGTTACTCAAGCCGAATTTAGTGTTTATTGTACAGACGCCAGCACATCAAGCTACTACAATCTGTCAAATTTCTTTAATAGATTTTCAACTTTATCGCTCAAGCATTAAGGTTCAAGGTTGATTGGGAAAATTTGACAGTTTCGGGTAGCTTGACCTGCTGGCGTCTGTACATTGTTGCTACTCAGTAGGAGAGATTAGGATACCTAAGCGTAAACGTGAATGCTATATGACTTTATGTAGTTGGACTCTTCTTTATAGACTTCTAAGCCAATGTTCCCACTGCTGGGACACAGGCGTCCTCTCTTCGAGAAGGAGTGGGCCCAGTGCGGGTTCTTAGATGTCACATGTCTTCGAACTTTTGGACATGCCGGTTTCCTCACGATGTTTTCTTTCACCGTTTTGACAGCAGTGGTGATGGAGTTATTTACACAAAGTAAAGCGCCTACGCCTACCGTAAGTCGGGACCGTTCACACTGGGCCACCATTGCTCTGAGTAGACTAATTGCCATTAAGTAATTAGTGTTGTGTAAACTTAATCCAGTATACAGTATATAGGTAACACAACATAATTATAATGTTCTGCCAGTAGATACGTTGCGCGCACAGATTACTTTTAGCCGGCGGCGCACCGTGCGTCGTTGCCGACGGAAAGGAATGTTGCCATTTTAAATATTATATTTATATAAATATTTAGAATAAAAGTAAATTGTGTATTTACCTATTTTAAATTTTTATTTCTTATTTATATCTCATTGAATGCTGCACCGGTGGACGTCATCACGTCAACGCCGGCGCCGGCGCCGGCTGTCGATGAAACAGCGCTGTGGCTCTGACTAGCATAGGGTCGCAGCATATGCTGAGTGATGGTCGTTTTGCGTGGATGTGACGCATATTTTTCTTAAGTTTGTTCTTTATTTGCGTCATGTTTACCGCAACTATACATATTTTCTTTCTTCTAATTTTTCTTTCTTTACTTCTTCTACGGATACCTCCTGATCTAAGCATGATAAACACTCTGTTTTCTAATTCTTGGTCTGTTGTACAGACGCCAGCAGGTCAAGCTACCCGAAACTGTAAAATTTTTCCAATCAACCTTGAACCTTAATGCTTTAGCGATAAAGTTGATAATCTATAAAAGAAATTTGACAGATTATAGTAGCTTGAAGTGCTGGCGTCTGTACCTACCACCAGTAAATTTTACCAATTTCTACACCATAAAATTGCCATTACATAAATGTCTATGATTTTACCTTATTAAACTATAGTCAAAATACTCACCTTGAATATCTAGCCGATTTATTTCCCTAACCAAGTTTTTGACGTAATCACCGTACAATCTTAACAGGGCTGGGGCGACGTGAGCTTCCACGGCTCGGATCAAATAATGACGCCTAACATCGACACGCTCGCATACCAGGGCGTCATAATACCGCAGTACTATACCCACGCGCGCGGCACGCCAGCCAGGAGCGCGCTTTTCACCGGAAAATATCCTATAAGGATAGGTACGTTTGGAAGCGAAGAAAGCGCTTTTATATACAAAGCTCGGGTGAATTTATCTGTGCAAAATTTTAAAGGGAGACTGTTTATTTGACTTTTTGATATGGAGTTAACTTGGTGGCTTTTGGTAATTCTTTTAATGTCAGGAAGCCACAAATTAGGGCAATATTAAGCAGAGAAGAACATTATGTATTTATATTAAGGTACCCATCAATTTGGCATGACATGACATGACATGACTCTAAGGTTGAGGGCTGATTTTTCCATCGCCAGATAACTTTTATTCGAGGAATAAAATTGACGTTTGACAGGTATTATCTATATATATATACTTATAATAAATCTGTAGAAGAGAACATTCTGTACATTGAAAATATCAAAAAAATAAATGGCAGGGGGTGTTAAAAAAAAAAAGGGGGTGTTACTAGACCGACACCGAACCAAAAACTGTGATTAAAAAAAATTTTGTCTGTCTGTCTGTCTGTTCAGGCATCACGCAAAAACTACCGGTTCGATTACGATGAAACTTGGTATAATTATTCTTTAATATCCTGGGCACCACATTGGGTACTTTTTATGCCGGAAAAGTATCTTCTAAATATATAAAACTCAAAGGTGACTGACTGACATAGTGATCTATTAACGCACAGCCCAAACCACTGGAGGGATCGGGCTGAAATTTGGCATGCAGGTAGATGTTATGACGTAGGCATCCGCTAAGAAAGGATTTTGATAAATTCTACCCCCAAGGGGATAAAATAGGGGATGGAAGTTTGTATGAAAAATCTTATTCCTTGAGTTAATAAACTTGAAACCTTAGCACGAATACTTATCTAAATAAATTATGAAGATTGTCAGTTTTTTTTTCTTCTAAACTACCCCCTAATAAGGGATTGGGGGGTTTCAAGTTTGTATGGAAGAATTTTAGCGCGCAGTCCAGTTGACTCGAAACTCAGTATTTATACCTAATATTGAAAGTAAAGAATAATGTGTATCAGGGTTTTTTGAAAATCTACCCCTGACGGGCTGAAATGGGGTAGTAAATTTTTCAGCAGAGGATTTTACTGCATGGCTTGATTAACTCGAAAATTAGTACTTATAAATAATCTTTGAGTCAAGTTATGAATAATCCCAAACGATTTTTCAAAATTCCACCCCTGTGGGGGTGAAAAGCGGGGGATACAGTTTATATGAAAAATCTTATTCATTTAGTTAATAAACTTGAAACTTGGCAAGAATACTTGCCTAAGTAAGTAATAAAGTTTATCATTATAAGTTTTTCAAAACTACCCCTCAAAGGGGGATATAGGGGTGTTAAGTTTGTGTGGAAGAAATTGAATGCGCGATCCGAGTAACTCGAAACTCAGTACTGATACTTTTGACAGAAAATAATTAATAATAAGTAGGTATGTAAAGTTGTCGAAAATTTACCACTGATGGGACAAAAAGGGGTAATTCAGTTTTTAAGGGGAGGATTTGAACTTGAAACTGTATGTTACATTTTCACGCCTAAACCACTGAACTTCTGATTTGGCATAGAGATAGATGGCATCCTGGGGAAGCACATATATTTTATCCTGTTAGCACGTTCCCGTGGGATAATTTCCGACATCCACGCGGGCGAAGCCGCGGGCAGAAGCTAGTATGAAATAACTGTCACAATTTCAAAATGATTCCTCGAATAAAATTATCAGATGATAGAAAAATCAGCCCTTAGATAAACAAAAATTTAGCACAGGTGTTATTTCCTACCTATATTTTCGGACCGTTTCGGCTTGTGTTGTGTTAAAATAATTGGCAGTAGCGGATCAGTGCTACGAAAAGCCTCAGCAGATTTTCAGCAAATAAAGTTTAGAAATGTGTAGATTAAAATGAATCGTAGCCTGGCACTTTACTATTAAAAATATAACAGAAAAAGTACTCACCATGGGAACCCAATTATTTTAATTTACGTCGCCGGAAATAAAATAAATATTTAAAATTAATAATGTAAAGTATCGTACGATGATTTGTAATGTAATTTACTTTATGACTGTTTCACCTTTATTTGTGGTTAATTCTTTGAAGTATTGTTAATGTGAAGCCTGTCATTATGTGTCCACAATTTTATATACCTAATGAGCAGAAGGCCAATTCTCGTAATTTATAACTGTCAAAATCTAGTCGCAGTCTCCTCTTGGCGACAAACAAATGTCAATAACTTGTCAAAATGTAGGGAAATTTGAGAAATTTTTGACAGATTGAGACTGAGATCAGATTGTGAACGTTCTTGAAATTACGAGAATTGCCCCTCTGATCAAAATATGAAAAAAATACTGACCTTTTTATTTGTTTTTTATCCTTTATACAAACAAGCTAATTTGTGGTAAAAAATGAAAGTATATTATATGGCTGGGAGTACCGTGGGCTCTTAAAACTTTTACTGAACCATTTTATTACGATTTCTACGAAATTACGAAAGAAAGACTTCAAAAGCAACTTATAATTCTTTAGTCGAATGCTTATTCGGTTTCCAAGAAAATACTCGCTTCTGCTAATTGTAGTTAATCTGTGCCAATTAAGTATTGTTACTAGTAGCATATTGGCTACCTATCAACTAAAATTGACCGTTTATTCAAATCACAACAGTCATTGTTTGACAGACTGATATATGAAATGCAACCGCCCTGAGTGTATGACCAGAAGGCCAATTCTCGTACTTTTTTTTCTCCTTTTGGCAATTGAGCCAATGAAGATTCTCGTATTTAAAAAACGGTCAAATTCAAGTCGCAATCTCATCTCAGCGACAATTAATTGCAAATCTCAGCGACAATCAATGCCAAAAACTTGTCAAAAATGTAGGGAAATTATACTAAGGTATTTCTGACAGATTGAGACTGAGATCTGAAGGCCGATTCTCGTAATTTAAAATTTTCAAAATCAAGTCGCAGTCTCATCTCGGTGACAAACAAATGTCAAACACTTGTCAAAATGTAGGGAAATTTAGAGGTATTTTTGACAGATTGACACTGAGATCAGACTGTGAACGTTCTTAAAATTACGACAATTGCCCCTCAGACTGTGAACGTTATTAAAAGTATGTAAGGATCGTAGCAGGTGACGTTTTGAAGTTTCTGCCTGCCCCCATGGGAAGAAAGCGTGAGTTTATGTATATATATATATGAAATGGCACAGTACATTGATACGGCAAATTGACGTAAGGTGTCAATTAGCTTAATAATGGATTTCCCTGACTAGGTACAATCACGAGCAAAAGTATGTATACACTCGGCTTTATTCAAAAGCGATTTACTCCTTTATTTTTTAATGAAATTTTATGTTGTTACGAACATAGCATTTTCAAACCCATAGCTTTATGTAATGTGTTGTATTTCAACGTTGCATTCATTATTTCACGAAAAAAATCGCAATTGTAAGTTGCCAAGTGTCGACATATTGGTGCTCGTGACTGTACATCTCTCCGTTCATTAAGCTAATCTAATAACCTATAGTAATTATACATTCAGGTACGCAAGGAATCTCGATCACATCTGCGGAGGAGCGCGGCCTACCTCCCACGGAGCGCTTACTGCCCGAACATTTATAATTGGGCTACACCACACATTTGATAGGTAAATGGGTCTCGGTAAATCCAAGGAACATTATCTACCCACTAATAGAGGCTTTGATACATTCTACGGCTTCTTAGGCAGGGACGTGGATTACTACACGTACAACCACGTAGAGGAACGTATGTATATTTATGTCTTTGTACACAGCACGGTTTCTTACGGTACGGCCTCACACCGCGCCATAGAAAAAACGTGTCTATCAACACGCTTCTATAGTGATCCATACACCAGACAAAAAAAAACCGGCCAAGTGCGAGTCGGACTCGCGCACGAAGGGTTCCGTACCATTATCTATAAAAATCACGTCTGTTGTATGGGAACCCCCCTTAAATGTTGCTGCTCAATGCTGTTATAGCGGCAACAGAAATACATAATTTGTGAAAATTTCAACTGTCTAGCTATCGCGGTTCTTGAGATACAGCCTGGTGACAGACAGACGGACGGACAGACAGGAAAGTCTTAGTAATAGGGTCCCGTTTTAACCCTTAAACCCGGTACGGAACGGTACGGAACCCAAAAAAAAAACTCATTTACACATTTATCACTAATAGATAATTTACTCGAAGCGTGTAATTGACACTCACAATAATGGGATCGTTTGAAAAGTGAGTTACTTAGTTGTTTTGTTCTTAGATAATATGTAATATCAATATTGAACGCAATTTCCTGTGCGAGTAGGAGGATTTGTTATGAAAACATGAAACTTATTCCTTATAATTTACTCGAAGCGTGTAATTGACACTCACAATAATGGGATCGTTTGAAAAGTGAGTTACTTAGTTGTTTTGTTCTTAGATAATATGTAATATCAATATTGAACGCAATTTCCTGTGCGAGTAGGAGGATTTGTTATGAAAACATGAAACTTATTCCTTACTAGCTGCTGCCCGCGACGTCGTCTGCGTGAAGGCTCTACAGCACCAAAAATACCTAAGATGCCAGTGTCGCTATAGCATTATAAGTAAACAACTTTTAAAATTGCATTAAAATATAAGTTTTTTTGCGAAGCAAGTGAAGCGAAGCAAGTGAAGAGAGTTATATGGGAATCCTGCTGAGTTCAGTCATAAGATGTGACTGAAGGAAATAGAGAAAATAATGCAAGAATACATTCCAGGACACAAAAGAGTAAAAATACGTACAAAGGTATCATACCTTACAACACTTCCCTATAAGCTACGTTGGTAGTTATGCTGCCAGGAGCCAAAATGTAAAGAGAGTCAGGATTGGTGACGCGAGAGCAAGCGACGTACAGTTGCCCGTGTGAGAAGCAACTCGTCCTGAGGTCGACACCCGCTGCCCTCAGTGTCTGCCCCTGCGACTTATTGATGGTCATCGCGAAGCAAACATTCACGGGGAACTGTACGCGCTTGAACTGGAACGGGTAGTTATGAGGTATGAAAGGAATGCGTGGTATAAATACTGCCTCGCCGACGCCACAACCCGTAAGAATTTCCGCCTCAATGGTGTGTCTGTGGAGCGAGATGACTTTAAGGCGGGTCCCGTTACACAACTTCGGAGGAGATAGGTACAGAAGAAGCATAATCGGGACACCGACCTTCAGCTTGATGGTATGCGCTGGAAGTCCACTTGCTGACAGGGAGTTCAGAAATTCCACAGGATAATGTGTGGCGTTATCTTGCTCGACAACAGTGTTTATCGAGGTGTAGACCACTTCATTCCCCTCAATTTCCGAGAGAATGCATTTGTTAATTGCTGCAGCCTGATTATTTTTGGGCGTCAAAATGGCCCGCTCACACACCCAAGAATTCTGCTGGTGCAGTATACGACTGATGTCCCCGTACACACAGCGAATGAGTTCTTCTAAGCTGGATACCACTCTACCGAGAGACTCTGGAAGCACCACCTGTGCACCTCTCTCTTCTGGTAGAGTGCCTTCGCCAAGACTTAGAAGGACATCGGAGAATTCTTGAGCACATGCATTGTCGCCGAGCTGAACTCTCATATTAATGGTCAAGCGCAGCGTACGAACTCGTGACCAAAACGAAGATCGTTTCAACGAAGCATTCACCTCGTCAGCCCTCGATCCCCACGTCACCACGGGAAGCGTTTGCCGGAAATCGCCACTGAACAGAACTATGACACCACCCATCAAATGTTCGTTCCTGCGGATGTCCTGCAGGGTTCTGTCCACGGCCTCAACTGCCTTCCTATTGGCCATCGTAGACTCATCCCATACGATCAGAGAGCAATCCTTGAGCACGTGTCCCTTATTGCTGTTACGTCACACACCAAAAACAGGCGTTTCGGCGCTCTCTAAATCGATGGGAATTTTAAACATGGCATGTGCTGTCTTGCCGCCCGGAAGTAGTGTGGCAGCGATTCCCGACGACGCTACAGCAATAGCAATTTTGCCTTGCCTCCTGACCTCTGCAAGTATGCCAGTGGTAACAAATGTTTTTCCTGTTCCACCAGGAGCATCCAAGAAAAACATTTTATCCTGTTTTTGCCCAATGCTTTCAAGGACGGTGTCATAAATGTGTTTTTGCTCTGAAGAGAACAAAGCGACATAGTCATTTCGTATGGTGGTCATTTCGCCCGGATCGTAATTTGTCTCAGCGTTATACTCCCGATTTCCACGGTCTTTATACGGTGATGATGTGGGAGCTGATAACCCATATTTGATCAGTGGATTGCCGCCGATAGAAATGACCACATCTTGAAGTGAACTGAGACAGGTGTTCAGCACGCGTTCATCAGTTACTTCGACTTCATCTCCAGTAACACGCCTCAAAGCTCGTAGAAAATCTTCAGACAGATGATGGCGATACTTCTCCCACAAAGCTACCAGGTTCGCGACTCCACAAAACACCAAGATGACGGCAAACAGATGACGCATGCAGCTGGGACTGTCACTGACGCTCGCCTCCGCGAGGGTGTCATCCCAATTTTGGTCACCGTCGAGAAGGTGACGTGCTACGCAGGCTGCGCGGTAAGTGGGATACTCCACGCCATCAAATGTCCTCAGAAAGGCGAAAGACGTTGGGCCTCGGACAGTGTGAAGTAAAAACCGCAGAAAATTGCATTCGCCATTATTCGGATGCACGGTATAAACCCTACCCAATGCGGTGTCCTTGAAAATTCCCGGAAAGCCTTCCACAGCACCTCCTCGTCGACGTCGGTTAAATACACCCCTTTGCTCGTCGTACGTGTAATATGAAGGCACCTCGTCATACGTAAGGGATCTGGCAAACTGGTCGACTTCACAGAGCGTGTTTTTTTAAATTGTCTTCCTCAACTCTGCTCAAGATTTTGAGGGTTTTGTTGGAACTTGAATTTGTCGAAACGAACTATACCATACAACTTTTATGAATAAAATGCACATTGCCATCTATGAATTTTAAGAATAACTAACTACTAACCTCGCCAACATGATCAAATTTAAATAATTAATTTCCAAAAAGTGTTAACATGTAACTTGATTTGATTTTTATGAAATCTCATAGATGGCGCTGCTTCAAAATTTTCATTATACTACTAACATTAATTAAACTATGTTTCTCTGCCCAAGTTACTTAAATGGCGTAGTTTTTATAGTGTAAAGCTAGATAATAGCATGGCTTACTCAAAAACAACATTTAAATATGCGTCGTTAGATTACACGCTGTGACAGAATACGTAGGTAAGAAAAATAAAGATTCACAGCTCCTCCCCCGTAGGTGATAGCGTGATAATATGTTTCCAGAGTTAAATTATGGTTTACTAAATAAATAACATGTCATTTTGTGCATTCAATTATTTTGAGCATTCAATTACGAACAAAAACCTTTTAAAATCAATATTGCTTACCTCCTATAACATGCGGCGTGATAATATGTAGCCTAAAGCCTTCCTTGGTTTACAAAGAACATTTTTGCTGAATTTCAATTCAATCTATCCAGTAGTTTTGGCGTGAAGCCGTACCATACACACAGACAAACAGACAAACAGACAAACAGACAAAAATTCTAAAAAGTCACTTTTTGTCATCAGTTACGTTTTTCTAACAAAAGCCACTTATTTTTTCTCGAAAATTCTCAATGTACAGTTTTTCTTTCGTTACTGTTTTATTATATGTATAGATTTCTCCAGACATGGAACGGTACTATTTTCTATATACTCGATTGTTAGTTAGCTGTTGTTTAGTGTTATAGGATGTTAAATTAAAAATAAATAAAGAAGGAATGTTCTTTACAGATAATGTTATTCACCATGTAATGATAGATAGATAGATCAACACTAGGGCACAACTTAATTTACGCAACCGTCAGGCCGAACACTGTCTTAAGATACAGGCCTTCTAGTTTAAGAGACAGGATGGAAGATCAAAGGGGCCACCTCACCAACGTACTAACAGATCGGGCAGTAAACTGTACGCAAGCAATTAAAAGGTTTGTAACGTACACATGAATATTTATTAGTTGCACGCATTTTTATAATATATACAAAGTTAGGACATCACAGAATATTAAAGCAATGAATTATATTATATGGTGCGTGGTTAAGCGCTCATTTGATTAATAATTCCAACTCGTAATATGGTCCCTGATGCTCTGTGCATAAATAAAATATTGCAAAAGTTACAGTGTTGATAGGGGTAACACTTAAACCTTGGGGTCAGTGCCAGTGGCTGGTCAAGTCAATGGAATATGTCAAGTAGGATTCAGAGTCGTATCAAATGGCCTAAAATTAATTAGAAATTTTAGTTTAAGTACAGACGCCAGCACATCAAGCTACTACAATCTGTCAAATTTCTTTATTAGATTTTCAACTTTATCGCTCTAACATTAAGGTTCAAGGTTGATTGGAAAAATTTGACAGTTTCGGGTAGCTTGACCTGCTGGCGTCTGTGCATGTCAGTATTACTTTATCCATTTTTTTTGTCAACCGATAGTATAATCAGCCTATAATGTTCCCACTGCTGGGACTTAGGCATCTTCTCGGTGAGAGGGAGCAAGCAGTAATCCACCACGCGGGCCCAGTTCGGGTTGGTGTTGGTAGATGGCACGTCTTCGAATTTTTCTAGGACATGCCGGTTTCCTCACGATGTTTACCTTCCCCGTTTTGGTGATGAAATAATTTAGACAAAAAGTAAAGCCTCTATCTGGGTTCGAACCTACGACCAACAAATCGTAAGTCGCTGTCTTACCACTGGGCCACCTGCACTGCTCTCAACCAATAACCAGGGTGGGTTATTGGTTAATAGTAAAAGTTGTTCATAATGATGAGTAAAATTACCCTTTTCAGGCTTTCAGTTATTATAATTACGGTAACATAACTATGTCTATCATTACAGTCATAAGGAATCACGATACATCAGTACCGCTGTACATATCGCACGTAGCCCCCCCCCCCCCCCACATCGGAGGAGGCTACGTTAATCTGCAGCCGCTTGAGGAGTTCATCGCCGCAAACGACCACATCGCACACTCAGCACAGAGATTATACGCAGGTAACTAAACAGAATCAAATCTTATGACTACTATACGTATATGATTGGTACCTGAGGTTACCGTTATGGACTCAAGAGTAATTGCCAATTAAGTTACCCTCGAAGTAGGTATACGGTTCGCTTTTGCTTACCAATTTGGTTGAAACAATCAAATCGTGTACAAACGTTTATAAAATTAAATCCTAGAGGCTGCAGCGCCTTAATTGCGTAGCACACTATCAATCTCAATGTGAATAATTTTGAAGGATATTGCTAATCCATTGCTTATTATGTTCGAAAAATTTGTCTGCTCAACAACGTAAGTAACGCAATGTATGTTATTGAACTCTCAAAATTAAAGCCATTGCTACTGATAGTTTGGGCCGCCCCGCAACACAACGCATTGCAAAAATCCTTTTTCATCACTTTCTTACATTTTCTATGAACCAATGCATACTACAAGCGGACCGCAACGTACTTTTTTGTACGGCCCGTTGCGGGTGTAATATGCGCTTGGCTTTACTGTCAGCCCTTCATTTTGGCGCCTTCCAATCAAAGTGGCTGAACCGTGCCAAATCGATCCACAATACTTTCAACGTACGATCACTCTAATGCTATTTATCTAGAAGGTAAAAACCTCAGAATCTCATTAGTGATACTTTAGTCTCTGTGGTCTTAAGGTTGAGTTAAGATCGGACATCGCGTAATTGACTTTTTTATAGAGCGAGCTTTTTGCTCCAATAATGGCGGACGATTTGCTCGCTCAGAGTATTCAAAGCTCAAGAGACACTGAAGAGAAAAACGATTACCGTCAATCATGAAGATCAGGTTCACTTATATATCCTTTGTAGGGAAATACTTATGCATGTGTTCTTTAAATATTTTTATTCGATAGTATTATCGCTATTGAATAGTAAAACAATAATATTCAACGCCAAAAAAGCAAATAAAAGTACTTAAAAAAAGTGACGTCATAGTTCATATTTTTTCGTCATTGTTCATTGCCTACGGACTAAATCGCAAACTCCTTTATAACACATTGACATTTAATTACATATTGTTGTCATCGACTTTTACATCACATTCGCTCTGACTAATGGCGTGGCTTTTCAAATATTTTAGTTTCCCAGTTTTAATGCACTTTCTTAAATAATTTCTTGTTAAAATATAAATTATAATAAAAAATATAGCTGGAGACCTAATTCTGGAGTAATAAAGTTTATTACAAAAATAAATTTGGCCCCTGTTTAAATCACATGCATATTGTTATGTACCAACATCTTGCTTGAAAGCTGCTTTGCAATTGCAACTATCCATATCAATTAACGTGTATCGATATCTCTCAACAGCTCTCGTTTCCTGCTTAGGCACGAGAGTTGGTCACGTTATATCGGCACTTGCCGAGAGGGAACTTCTCAACAACACTATCATCGTTTTGGTTACCGATAATGGTGCAGCTTCAACAGGATTAAATCGGAATTTCGGCTTGAATTTACCTCTGCGTGGTACAAAAGGCACGACCTGGGAAGGTGCGGTTCGGACTACAGCGGTTGTATGGTATAGATATACCGTCCAAGATTTGGCCGGGTCTGTTTCACGTAACGGACTGGGTGCCGACACTAATTGGTGCTGCAGGTGGCAATTATAACCATACAATAGACGGTATTAACCAATGAAATGCCTGAACAAAAGATAAGACACCTCCTAGACGCGAGGCGTTAATAACAATGGACGATCTTAAGGACTGGGGCAGCTTTCAGACAAGGCAATTATAAAATAATCCTAGGTGATGTAGAACCGGAAAAAAGTGAATTTTGAGATTCTCTTAGCTTACTCCAAAATAATGACAGATTATGTATAGAACTGGAATATTTACACTTGTGCGTTTAGTGTTTGCAAGACTCACCGGGTATTCATATGAGAATGTGTCTGAATATGAGAATGTATTCAGACACAGCACGAGTGGCTTTTTTTTCTTCCGTTTGGGTTTAAAAATTCTTTATTCATTCTAAAAGGACAAACATTGTCGCTGTCTACATCTCTGTATCTATTGTCCTATCTCAGGTATGCTGGAAGAGATTTCTTATGAAATAAGCATCACCTCTGTACCTATTTTTTTCTGTTCTGTTTTTCAATGTTTGTTTATATATGTGTGGACATAAATGGTAAAATAAATAAATAAATACATTGTTCACTTAGCGAATAAATACATAACTGAGGTAAGTGTTTACCTATGTTGTCCCACTGCTGGGCAAAGGCCTCCTCCATATTCTTCCACCTTTATTTATTTATTTATACTTTTCGCACAAAAAGGTACAAAGGCGGACTTAATGCCTTAGGCATTCTCTACCAACCACCACCACACCACCTCACCTTTCTCACCTTTCTCTGGACCTAGATATATGGCAGCTATGAAGTGAAATTATTCGAATTTAAAAATATAAAAATAAGAAATATAAATATGTCAACAGGTATAGAAGAACTTTGCATTCCAACAAAAGGTGAGTAATCAAGTTTTGTGAGAAATAGCTGCGCTCCGCGGTGTCACCCGCATAGGTTTCGATCCCGTGGGAATGTTGGCATAAAAAGAATCCTATGTCTTAATTCAGGTTATGGTCTGCTCCTGTGCCAAATTTCATACAAATCCATTTTTTTAGCCGTTTTGGCGTGAAAGCTTCTCGAAGAAACATGAGTACAACAATAAAATCTTTTGTCTTTAAAATATTATAGCTTACTTTAAAAAAAGTTAAGTTAAGCAGCAAATTGTAGATAGATTATTTCTAATTCAGAACAATTTTTCATTTACAGCATAAGAATGTCTGTTTGACTTAAGCGTGGATCCAGGAGAAACTTATGATTTGTGGTCCTCCCATCCGAAGCTCGTGTGCAGCACATGGTCCTTCGACTCCGACTGTTCTGGTGCGCAATAAATCCACGACAAAGACCAAAGCTAGACCCAACAGCAAATCCTGCACTTCACGATTTTATTTTGCTCCCGTGGCTTGATAACGAAGAAAATGTATCAAAGGCTTTACAGACATTCCCGTCTTTTCCTTTGCAAGTTTCCGTCGGCGAGCTACAATATTTAGCAGATTTCAATCTCAAAGCGTTTAAAGAAAGTTTGACAAATTATGTGAAGAGTTCAACTGATGCGTTTGTGCAAAACATCGCTTCGTTTTTCTCATTTTAAGTACCTATTAATAAACCTAAAAAGGCACGGTAAGAAGCAATTTTTTAGGAAAACGACAATAGCGCATCGCGGGCCGCGGCTTCAAATAAGGTTCAAAATAGCTATATGCGTTTGATGCTAGTTGAATCGAATGACTAACAAAAAAAAAAAGTAATTTTCCAGTTTTAATTGTATTAATAAATAAATTTAATACTCAGTGGAATATTTTTTAGGTATTTCTTTAATTGGTTGAATTCCCTTTAATATCATTATACATGATAAATATAATATGATAGTATACGCTTAAAATTTTGAGAATTATGCGACTTATAAATATTTTTTGAGCTCTGTTTTTCAATTGTTTTATCATTAAGTATTTTTATGAAATATTTTTGAATAAGTCTTTTCTTTGAACATTGGTTTGTAATTTTTTACCAATACGCCTAACTGTGCGACAAAAACTGAGCATTTTACGGTGTTTTACGTTTGGGCAGCGCCTTAAAAATAAACAAAATCTGAATTCTGTTAAAACATCTGTCCCTTAACTTTTTAAATTGTACATGTTTTATATTTTCATTAATGAAAGTGTTGTTAAAACATGCTTGATGACTTGGATGGGCCGAAATAATGAATTTTATGAGCCGGCGAGTTATTTTGTCGTCGCTTCGCCGCCCGCCCTTTGATCAAGGCATGCATTAAAAAGGAAAATTGGTCAGCTTTTCGGGTTCGCATAGCTGAAAGAGCATCTGTGTTATTATGTTAAAATAAATAGCAACATCCATCTACGTCTAAAAGGTGTAAGGGACTAATAAAATTATAATGTTAAGAGGAAGTTTGATCATATCTCGGCCATTTCCCTTTATACTGCTTTATAAATATAAATGACGAATGAAATGCTATTTATTTATAGTAATACAAAACAGTGCCTCGTTATCTAACGGAAAATCTGTGATTTACGAATCGGATCCTGAATGATGTGTCATGAATAAAAGATTGTATAGCCTTGGATCCAATTGGTGTAGTATCTAAAACTTGAATGAAATCTTGAAAGAAACAAAACAGGGCTCTTGAAGATTTTATTCATAACTTTGAATAAAAATAGTGCTCCTTCAAACTAATTTTTCTCTTTAATATTCATCACAACAACGTCTCGCAAAACAACTTAGAGGGAATGAGTACAGTGAGATGAAACAGAACCATTGCTGAAGCAAACATGAAGTATTTAACACAAGCATTAGGTTGCTTAGCTTGGGACTAGATGGCGCTGTGTGAAATGTCCAGGGATATTATTATTATTATTATTATTTAATGAAATGTGAGAAATTGAGTACCGTTACAATATTTTGTTTTTTTTTACATTTATGTACAGTCAGCGTCAAAAATATCGGGACGAACAGACTGTTCAAAATGATCTCAACAACTAAGAAAATTAAACTTTGTCTCAATTGCATAAAGTTCTTGTCAGAATGACAGTAGTCGTGTACTGTCTTCATTCTGAAACATTCCTTGTGTCATTGAGTTAATATTTCATTTTCATAGTTGCTTAGATCATTTTGAACAGTCTGATCGTCCCGATATTATTGACGCTGACTGTACTTACACACATATGTCCCGCTATCCTCTAGTGAGTCTGCCGCAACGTTTTCTAGCTATACACACAATCTGGGAGTAAAAAGATACATCACATAGCCGTCAACTACGCATTCTTTACATTAAACTAAGTAACATTGCATAAAAATAATTCCCGGGAAAACACTTTTATTTTTGGTGTGAAAATGTGCAGTTTAATTTTACTGTTTGCAGTGGTGCGCAATGTAACGCACGCAAAACATTGTGCTTATGGATGCATGCAACGGTACAGGGGTCGTGGGGGTATTCAAAGTTGTGTTATAATAACATTAAAAACTTGTTTTCGTAAAAAAATGTCAGTAAAAGTTGGATTTTTGACCTGCAATATCTCCTTAATCAGAAGGTTCCCAGGTATGGTGCAACACAAAAAAAACCACAATGACGGGGAGTACAAGTGACTCTCGGCTTTACACCCGTTATAAAAAGACAAGAAGAAAAGAACAGAAAAGAGTGACATATTATAATAGGTTCCCTATCCATTTGCATAAAATTTTAAGACCTAATATAACTTGGCATACTTTTGTTTGTCCTAATTATGTTTTCGCATAAATTATTTACGCATAACAGCTTACGCATAATTTTTTTACGCATAATTTCTCTAGTCATAATAATGATTAAGCATAACATTCTAAAGCATACATTTTTTAAGCATAACATTCTAAAGCATAACTTTATTAAGCATAACAATAATAATAAGGCGTAGTCGACGGAGCCCCGCTTCGCGGGGCCCCTATTTCTGTCTGCAGGGTTTAAAGGAACCTAACACGAAGGGGATGACGGGGGCTCGTTCGCTCGCTCCGCTCGCTCACTTGAGCCCCCGTCATCCCCTTCGAACCTAACCTGTCCGAGTCGGGGTGCCCCAATTCCCGAGCTCGCTTCGCTCGCTCTTGCATCCTAAGTTCTCATTGCCTTTTTACTAAATCGAGATGTGTTAGACCTTGGGGCACCCCGACTCTTGGAAAAAGTGATTCAGAATCGAGTGAAAATAATACGTAAAAATAACTCAAATTTGTTTTCGTTATTTCTATTAATTGTATGCCTAAATATTATTATGCTAATAAACATTAGGCCTAGTAACGTTATGCGAATTAAATTTATGCCAAAACAAATTAGCCTTCAAGATAATTATGCCAACATAAACTGTATGCCAAAAAAAAAAATGGCAAAGTATTATTATGGCAAAACAAATTAAGCCAAAATCGTTATGCCAAAGTATATTAGGAAAAAGAATATTATGCGAAAAGAAGGGATCCCATTATAATACTATTAATAAACTAGCTTCTGCCCGCGGCTTCGCCCGCGTGGATGTCGGAAATTATCCCACGGGAACGTGCTAACAGGATAAAATGTATGTGCTTCCCCAGAATGCCATCTATCTCGCGGGCCCTTTGTGGCTAATTACAGTAGAAAACCAATTGTGTCTCATTAGTGGTGATTAAGAGGGTACCTATATGATATATTTACCTAAGTACCTACCTAATTAAAAAAAAACCTCAATAACAGAAAATTTAATACCTACCTAAATAAACCTATTTCTGATGATAACTAATCTAAACTCAATAAATAAGCAAAATCCCTAAAAACTAATATCTATACGAATGACTAATCCTATCTAACAGTATTATAAAATAACCTACGGTCACTACGTACACTATCAAATATACTACCTATACTTTTTTTTTTTTTTTTTTTTTGAGGATGGGAAATCATCAAATGACCCCTCCCGCTCTGGGTGGAGCAGAAGGGAGTGTCAGACTTTTACTGACTAAAACCCACCCGTGTTCCTTCCTTAGCCCTTTATGTTCCAGGGCAGCGGTAAACCCTTTCGGATGGTCCCGCTACCCTGGCAGGCTTCGGCCCTATGGGGCCCCGTCTCTTTTGCTGACATCTCTTTGAGGCGCGCGTGGAACACGTACACGCCGTCCGGCACGGGCCTAGTCCTGATCGGACGGAGAGCTACCCATTACTCTCCGCCCGCAGGCCCGCGCCTACGGTGGCCGGGAGTCGTCACGCGGCTCCCGACGCCCGGAGCGTCTCCCGCGGCGGCTGAGGCGTGAGGTGCGCAAAGTGCGTTCCCTCGCCCACCCCGCCACCTCCTTCGCTAGCATGACTGCTTCGCAGAAGGAGGTGACTGCCTCCCACTCCCTCTCGCCCCGGACCATGGCTTGAACCAGGGCCGGACGCGAGAGGTCGCCGCCGCTGCCAATCGCCTCTACGAGGACACGGCGGTGCTCTGCCCAAGCAGGGCAGACCTCCACTGTATGCTCCACCGTGTCCTCTGGGCGATCCTGACAGTGGTGACACCCGGGCGTCTCCTCCCGCCTGATGATGTGCAGGAACCTCCCGAAACATCCGTGTCCGGAGAGGACCTGCGTCAGGCGGTAGGTGAGAACGCCGTGACGTCTCTCTAGCCACTCCTCAAAGAGGGGTCTTACCGCCGCTATCGTGGCGTGCCCTATACTACCTATACTTTAAAATTAAAATCTATACCTACGACTCATATAAAAATAAACCTAAATAACTCTAAAAACTAAAAGGAATAAAAATGAACTCCACTGCGGGTGACCCAACCTACGATAAACTTAGTATTTGCGGTTGGTACAGTACAGACAGTGGTAATCGGGTATAGGGATCGAACCGCAAAATTAAGTTTGTTTTTTATTGTATATACTTTTCCGGGATAAAAAGTACCCAGTGAGGATATTAAAGAATAATTATACCAAGTTTCATCGTAATCGAACCGGTAGTTTTTGCGTGATGCCTGAACAGACAGACAGACAGACAGACAGACCGACAGACAGACAGACAGACAAAAATTTTTTTAATCACATTTTTGGGTTCGGTGTCGGTCTAGTAACACCCCCTGTAAATTATTTTTTGATATTTTCAATGTACAGAATTTTCACTTCTACAGATTTATTATAAGTATAGATGATAAGTAGGTACTATTATTTACAATTAAATCTCCATACAAAAAACTACCTTTAGGAAGGGATGACAAGAATCAATTCTATTTTTTGTAAATCTTGACGTTCAAAAGTGCTTTTAACGAGTATGTGCCCATTTGAAATAAATGCTTTGACTTTGAAACTAAATAATATGTCAATTAATTATTATTTTAGATTGAGATTTCATGGCCTCTAAATTAAACGTAGACATATTATAATAATTGCTGCTAATATTCCACTTTCCATTCGATCAAAAAATGTAAATGAAAATAGATACCTACCATCAAAAACCTTCACCAAATAAATTCCCTTTTGTGTCTGTAAAATTGTCGACTTTAGGAACATTAAATCAGGATTGATAGCAGGAACTGAGAGCGCTACCCAAACGTTTTAGATCGACTTAGTATTGGCGTCATAAATCTTTTGACTCGGAGAGCCTTCTAATCTAACACCCGACAAGAAATATACGAGGCTTCGTTTGTACACCATTCTTATACCGAATAACCACGAATTATGAGGGGAAAATGTAAGGAATAGGGGACTAACTAAGTTTTGTTGCTAACTTTTAATGATGGAACTTCACAATATTTATTCATGAGGTTGTCGTTGGAGTTTAACATTCATTTCTGTGGCTTCAAATTATTTCCAATAAGGTGGAGTAATGGAATGTCATGGGTGCAGACATCTCTTCCGGCAGCATTAATTACTAACTCGTCACAAGTAAGGCGATAATTAAACAAGGTTTATTAAGAGAGAGGAAAAAACTTGAGAGGTGTCATGGGACACCCACATGGAACGAAGTTCAAAGAGAGAAAGAGAGAGAGAGACAGGCAGAGAAACACGCGCACGCCGCACGGCTTACAACTACCTATAGCAAAAAGTGTCGTTCCAACTTTTGGTCTTATTTTTTTCCGTCTAGCCCCCTTTCGCAACGCGCGATAAGGTACTTCGTTCCAAAAACAATTATGAATGGCTTAGGGGAAATTGTCGTAATTTTAAGAACGTTCACAGTCTGATCTCGAGTGTGTATCTGTCAAAAATACCTCTAATTTCTCTAAATTTTTTACAAGTTTTTGACATTTTTTTGTCGCCGAGATGAGACTGCGACTAGATTTTGAACGATTTAAATGACATGAGTTTTCCTTCTGGGCAGTTTGATTTCATAAAAGATACTTAAAAAATTATTACAACAACTGTTTTGAATAGAATTGCATAACATAACATCACGCCTGTTTTTCGACGGGTTAGGGAGAGTTGTATGTACCTATAGTACACCCACATTTCGCCAGTTATGTTTAAATATTGTTTATTGTTTGTATTGTTTAAGTCACCAGGCACAAATCCAGACTCCGGGCTACTGAGAAATTCCAGATGGATGGATCCAATAACACTGGTCGACGGCGACGGGGGAATCGAACCCAGGACCACATGCACACCGCTTGATACCACTAGACCAACGGGGCAGTAATAGAATCATCGGTGCTTATTCAACCAAAAAGCACGGATCATTTGATTTCTGCTTCCAGAATTCAGATTTTACCATTCCCAAAAGTTGTTCATATTCACGTGCTTTCCCTTTAAAATTACAAATTATCTTTCTATTTAAAGTGCTGCCTAAATGTAGGACTAGTTTTTTGTCGCACAGCTACGTGTATTGGTAAACATTAATAAGCCAGAAAAAAAAGTGTATTGTGTATGTTCAAAGAGAAGACTTATTAAAAAAATATTTGAAAAAAAATAAGTAGTCAGTCTATCATGATAAAACAATCGTAAAACAGAGTTCAAAGAATATTTTTCTTCGCAATCTTCTCAAAATTTTGAGCGTGAACTATCAAATTTTATGTAATACCTATACGTATATAAATAAAGGAATTCAATCAACCAGAGAAATACATACAAATTATTCCACGGAGCCGTGCATTTATTTTTTAATTTGAATAAAACTGCAAAATTACTTTTCTTTTGGTAGTGTATAGTGATTTGATTCAATCAACATCAAACACTTCGCTGTTTTTAACCCAATTCCAAAAAAGAGGTTCTGAATTCGACCCGTATGTATGTATATATGTACCCGTATGTATGTGTCCGCGATTTTCTCAAAACCTACTGGTCCGATTTGGATGGGGTTTTTTAACCTTATTTTTTGCCGCGATGCGCTATTGTCAATTACCTTAAAATTTGCTTCTTACTGCGCCTTAATACGTTTTCTTACTAACTTCAGTTCCCAGTGGAATCTCTAAAGTAAGTAAAAATAGTACAAGAGTGATGAATCACAGCGTGCTAAACTTCTAACACCTCCGCTTCCTCTCGACTGTTATTTATTCGGAACTAAGGGATTGGCGCGGTATCGATAGTGTGAATGCTCTCATTGTTTATCCCGTAAAATAGTTTATCTGAGCGAGAATGTATCGATATCAGCTTTGTACAGAGAATCTGTTTATTTATTTCACTCCCCTTTATTGAAAACAACGGACTAGTTTTACGTTTATGAGGTATTTTATTGAACAGTATCGGAGTTCAAAATTATTATTGAATTCTTTGATACTGAAATATTTTTGTGGCATTTGGTTTTGATTATGTATACAACGTGTTTTTTTTATACTCTAGGGGGTCATTGTACTCATCATTATGGACAACTTTTACTATGGGACCAAATCCGAAATCGCGAAACAAAAATCTGGTGTTCCCTACATTTAGACAAACACAAAAGTAGGGGTTTTTCGCGCTTTCAGAGTTATGGGATATCAAAAAAAAACAGGTTGTATAATGTTAGTTCTGTCAGAATTTATCTAAGTAAGAATTTGTGCCCGATAAAGATCCGGTTTCCTAGAAGAGTGGTGACCGCCCACATAGCGTCCGCATTTACCGGTGATTGACATCACTAAAACGTTATCTATGAAAGTAAGTTGTTTTGTTTTCAGTGTTTTGACAGTGTAAATTCTAACCCCTCTGCCAAAAGATTTAAATCGCTAGATTTGCCGTCACCGTACCGCTGTAGACACGAAAAAAAGTGTCCATACTGGGAAGAGTGAGCTCACACATTATTATATAGCGTTTCCATGACAATCAAGTCAAGTCACTGCGTCATTGTGTATCGAGGTGTCAAAACGAAACAGAAACGCGACTATCTTTTGAGCCGGGCGCATTTAGCGATTTAAATCTTTGCCACTGTTACATTTATATGACAGCCGTCACTGCAGCCGCAAATTTTGTACTTTTTATTTATTTATTTCAGGCGACGCTGGCCCATAGATATAAATAATCTATACATACGTATTTTTACTATAAAACTTCGAATCACTAGCTTGTTCTTGAGCTGTTCTGTGGTACTTCTCCGCGGAAGCGACAGTACACCACGTCCTGCGGCCAGAAGTCTTCTTCCATGACGACGGGCAGATAGCAATTTGGTACGCGCACCATAAACGCTTTGAAGTTGACTAAGCTACGGTGTGAAACCTGTCATATGCTTATCCTCGATATTCATATTATTATAACATTGAATAATGTAGTAGCCAACTACTGCCATTTGCCAACTGTAAGTATAATAAAACCAGTAGGCACATTTCTGCCAAATCCCTCGAGAACACAAACGTGATATAATGACCCCATAACATCGCAGTTGGTAAATAAAGCGTGATTCTATTTGCATGCATGGCCAAGGAACAAAGAAGTGCGGATTTTTGTCCCGAAGAAGTTTATCAGCGAATTGCCATCGGGGATGGCACGCTGGCAAGGCGCCAGCCTGCGTTCCTAACAACTTTATTATGCATTACCGGGTGCGCGTCAACCCTAAATAAGCAACAGTTCACTTGCCAAGTTTTGGCTTTACATTTTCATTAGATGGCGGTCTGTCAACGCGTGTGTGATATTAGAGCATAATTTGCGATAACAGCGGCTCCTGAGATTGGACCAGTGTGTGGAATAATATGATTAAAAATAGATCGGATCGTGTAAGTACTAAGACTGGAGAGCATTTTCGTTGTGTTACGTATTTGATTTAACTATTTTTAACAACATAACTTCTATCTATCTACTTATATATAAATAAAAATGAATCACCGATATGTATGTACGCGCATAACTTCCGATCGACTGCACCAAATTGGATAATTCTTTTTTTTTGTGTTTTTTTTTGTCAGGACAAGGTTTGTATAGAAGAAAATTAAATCGAAATCGGGATCGAAACTTATGCGGGAGAAACCGCGGGGCGCAGCTAGTATTTAATAAATGCTAGACATCTAGGGTTTGTAGATCCAACTACGCTCGCCCACTCGAGGAGGCCTGTGTCCCAGCAGTGGGAACATTATAGGCTGATAATCCTACAAGCTAGAGGCCTGAAATACAGAGATGAAACGCACACTCGTGCAGTGATGACCAAATTAGGTCACTGTATGATGGCGATATCTAAATTCTAAATCCAGGATTTCTTTCGATTATTTTCTTTGCTGTTAGTGTGGGATGAGTTAAATTACTAAGGGCTAATTTTTCCAACGCCAAAATATTTTATCCGAGGAATAATTTTTAATTTTTGACAGTTCTTCTACCTAAAATATGTCAGTTGACAGATAATTTTTATTCTTGGAATAAAATTAACGATTTTATTCCAAGAATAAAAATTATCTGTCTATTGAAAAATCAGCCATAAGAAAACTAAAAAGAAGACTCTCCATGATTGCCTGTTAAACTTGTTTCTGATAATCCCACGCGTCATATAATATGCACCTACTTTACTCCAGCTTCTTTCTAAAGGTCATCTCCCCAGTTTATCAGGTGGGAGCGCACTAATCAGCCTTTGTTAATTGTCAATCAACGCGGTTCGGCGGCCGGTGCAGGTGACCTTTCGGTAATCAAGTGTGAACCTGATCAGCACCCGGTCTACCATATCGGTAACATAATTACAATGGGTCATTAAACTAACTTACCGTTCCGAATAAACCAACCTTAATCTAGGCAGTAGTTTTACTGATGCAAGAGATTAGTGCTTAAGTATAATTAAGATTTGTGCATCTCTCTCGCGTCTTGTGCTTCTTCTACCATACTGGTCTCTCCATCCTCCTCCTCTGGTCCTCCATCTGGTGATCATTCTACTTCAATGATCACCAGATTACTTCAAAACCTTTATGATTTTTTTTAAAATTATTTAAGGACAATCTACAAAGCATACACCATAATACATGCTAAAGATTCCATGTTTTCTTACATTTAATAGTGTAGCCTTAATTAAAGGCTGCCACGGCATGCACTAAACATAGAAGGAGAAAATGCAGTAACAAATGTGATGTTTGAAAACAAACTAATTATGGAACCAGTCTTATTAAGGGGTGCCAAATAGGCAGTCGCTCCATGTAAAATACTAGCATTCAGTTGCATCCGGTTAGACTGGTAGCCAACCCTAACATAGTTTTGAAAAGGCTAGGAAGATGATGAAAACGAATTATGGCACTCAAATGGAGTTACGCAGGGTACAGGTAAGGTGCAGTGTTGACAGGTGGAGTAACGCAGTGGCCGAGTGGCTTTCAAGGATTGAAAGACGAAGTGTCGGTCGTCGGACAGCATTGTTACCATCGTGGTTAGAACCTAGATGAGGCTGGTACAGGAGCGTGGGGATCGGCACAAGAAAAGAGAGGCCTACTCGGCAGTGGGTGAAGTCGGGCTTCGGTTAATGATTAGCGCTTCAGTTACTAGCAATTGGTTGTGAAGTAATAACTACGAAGGCTCATTGTTAGAGGAGCTCAAATTTTTGACTAACTGACTGACTCTCCGAGAATCCAAAAATAAATGGTTTATTTAAAATAAATGCATTGGATTAGGCCGGACCACAGGGTGTCTTGACTGGGATAGGCCGAGTTGATTGATTGAGGTGGTTTGTTTATAAATGAAGGGTTTTGTTTCAGCCGATCGATTCTGTAAAAATCTCACCGTGAATAGTCAGGTGAAGTGAGCTTAGAGTGAGCTGTCAATAGTGTCAATCCCTAGCATTAGTTGGAACGATAGCTCACTCCACGCTCACTTCACCTAAATTTTCACGGTGAAATGGTTACAGAATCGCACTCCGGTCTTAGAGTGCATAGCTAATATTTCACGTTAAAAACGAGTAAAAAAATATTGAAAGATCGTCTAGTCTAGACCCTTCTGGCAAAATGACTCGCCTAGCAACTATGGCGTTTGTTTGCATTATTACGCAACGGTTTATTATAGAATACACCATCTGTGTTTAATTAGATTTTTAGCCTAATACCTACTACGCTCAAAACTTAGATTCTGTTTGCGAACTTTGTTCGCAACCAAATATATCCATTCGTTTAGTCACTCTAGTTAGTCAAAGATAATAAGGCACAAAACTACTAACACTACTATCTAAATTGTTTGAAAAAATCACGTGTTTAATTTCGATGTTAGAATTTATTTGCTAGTATCAACATACCTATGCATTAGTATTGACAGGGATTTCATTTATTGTCGTCCACATTGATGATTATAATTTCGACAAAAAATATTTTGTAGCCATTGCCTTACGGCCGAATCCAATAACCTATTGACAGATTGTTACTGAAGGTTGCCAGTACAAATTATAACGGCCAGTATACTAATAATCACGCAGATCGCTACTGATATTATAGATTATTGGGAAGTTAAAACCAGAGATAGATAGGTTTTTCTACCTCCAGTATAAAACTGGTGATGGGGTTCGGCCGTTAGAAGACATTTTATCACCATAAAGCTTATACATTAATTTCCGTCACTCAAACATTTTGAGTACCTATTCCAAAGTAGCCAGCCCTTATTCTACACTCGTAGAGAACTTACACTCTAAGGACCAAAATAAACTTCTATACATCTCTACATTATCTGATTGTAAGTTGTTCATTCTTGTTAGAATTCCTCGTAAATTTGAGGTCCTCTCTAGTTAGAAAGTTCTGCGGGACGTGGGAACACCTTGCAAACTCCTTTGAACATTCATAACTCGTAATAAAATTTGTGCATTTTAGAAAACCGCAATACCCTATACGGGAATATGTGGAACTTTTCGTTTTACGCGAGGAATACTAAACTGTAGCCTTGTAGCTTTGTAGCCTTGTAGGTCGTATTATCGTTTGTAGCGTCTAGTTCGTGGGTACGAAGAATGTGGGGTTTGTAACTGAATACAGATGCAGCTATCTGTCTTTTGTTTTATTGTCAATTTCACTGTCACTGCCTCCCAAGATACAGGATTTTCCTGGTTTGGGGGGGTAGGGTACTTATTTCTTTGGACTTTTGGTCCTACCGCCTACGTTTTGTTTCCAATCACTGTCTAAAATGTATTTATGTTTGCATACGTCTCTGTACTTGATTGTCAAAGACTATGTTTTTGTGAATAAAAAATTATTATTAATTTGCGTCTGTTTTTGTCTTCGCCTGTTTGTTACTCTATTCTGATAATATGGTCGTGGAAGATCGAGACTTGATGTTATGATTATCTGATCAGCAACAAAGCATACATTCTAAAGTATGTAACTTTTGCCCGGGTCTTCGCCCACGTGGAGGGCAGAAATTATCCCACGGGAACGTGTTGCCGGGGTAAAAAGGTCTCAGGTCATGCTTTAACCGTGTGCGGAATTTCATCTAAATCCGTTAAATATTTCTATGGAATGGAGCAAGGATTGATTCGAGGTCAAACAATATTTTTTAAGCCACAGAATCTGTACAATTATATAAAAAGCGTCTGTTTGTAATGTCAAAATAATAGCTACCACATTTTTTTTTTAAGTTTTTTCTGTCTGTATATCTGTCGGCTAATCTCCGAAACGTCTAGACTGATTTTCATGGGACTTTCACTGGCAGATAACTGATGTTATAAAGAGTAGTTTATTTTAGAAAAAAAATTAGGGTTCCGCGAAAAAAAACCCATGAAATCCAATTTGTTCTCCGGCACGCGAACGAAGTTGCGGGCACAGCCAGTATTAAATAAATACCTACCTACGTTTCGCAAACATTATTGTATTGATAATCATTATTATAATTATATTACAGCCTATGTATTTCAGCTTTAATGACGTTCTTCCCTTCCTTTGATCTGTGACGTATCATTATCAGACGTGTTCTACCTGGTTGATTAATATTTTTGTTCATTACTGTACAAAATATGATATAAAAGTCTCTTTTCACATAAAACTGACTATCTTTTTATTATTCAAAAGGAAGAATATTAATTTCGCCTTTGTAATTTTTTACATGTATGTAAAGTAATATCTGTGAACATGAGAATAGTAATGAAAAGATACCTAGGAATCGGAATGGGTTATGAACTATATTTTCTCAAATTTCTTTAATTCTAGGATGTAGCCTTTTAATTAAAAAAAAAAAATATCCATGACGCGAGCACATCAAGCTACTACAATATGTCAAAATTTCTTTACTTGAATTTCAACTTTATCGCTAAAGCATTAGGTTCAAGGTTGATTGGGAAAATTTGACAGTTTCGGGTAGCTTGAAGTGCTGGCGTCTTAATCAACAGAATCTATATACAATATATACCTACCTAATAATAAAGCTGAACAGTTTATTTGAACTCGCAAATCTCGTATTAGTAGAATTAGAAAAACATGTCATTGCATTTGATAGCCCAATTCTTGAGGAAGACTATTATCATCACGCTAGGAGCCTTAAGAAGCCGAGAAAATAACTAAAAAGTCTGAAAGATCGCTAAGCGAAAACGAAGTAAGAGCGCAGACGGGCGATGCGATGCGATGCGACGGGCTGGTTCGGGGTAACAAGAAAATTCATGCGGACGAAGTCGCCGATAGAAGCTAGTCTGATTATAATTAGAAAATTTCTCCGTAATTAATCTTGTATGAAACAATAAGCCTACGCAGATAATAATACTTTCCATAGGCATAATGTTCATTAGGGAAAATGTATTCAGTACAAAAAATCCATTAGGTACGTAGGTATTCATTAAGTTATAAATATGAATTTATCATTTACATTTACATATTCATAAAATGTCACCGTTGAAGTATCCAATTCGAATCGACGAATAGGGAACTTTCCGATCCAGGTACAAAATTCTAATTACATTATGTTTCGGAATAAAAGCTCCACCCGGTCCTTTCATAAGCTCGTAAAGTGACATAATCCTTGAATTTAATAAATTACCCCACAAATTGAGACTTATATAACAAGACTGAAATTAACGAGGGCAAAATGACTTTCAGTGGGTAAGCTTTTATCGTGTATAAATTCGTTATAATAGTTAAACGAAAGGAAATTATTTATTTTGAACTTTGGTCTTTTGAGGCACTTGGCACCGACGTTTCCTGATTACGGCGGAATAATTAAAATACTTCAGGGTTGTCAAAGTTACGTGACAACAATATTTGGGGCCTGCATTTAAATTTTCAAGGAGTTTTCATCATTTTCGCTAGTGTTGGAAAAACCTGTGCGAAAAAGGGTCACGATGCGCTCGGAAAACAGATTAGACGGTCCTCAAAGTGCGTAGCTAGGCTCACTGGCCAGCTCCCTAATTGCATAACACACTATGAATCACAATTTGAATCGTTAGGATATTGCTAATCCATTGCTTCATATGTTCGAAAAAATTGTCTGCTCATCAACGTAAATAACGCAATGAATGTTGTTGAACTGTTAAAATGTAAGCCATTGCTACTGTTAGTGTTACGCAATTACCCCGTAGGTTTATCTCTATTTTCGAAAGATCAACGAGTAAGGGACAAAAGGACCAACCAAAACTACTATCAGCAAGTAAATTACATCAGTAGAACATTGCAAAGTAATTATTCAATCAAAATAATCTCATTTGACAATATCATTATTATATGCGTCACGAACAACAATATTTAGGTGACCTATTTTTCAGACAATGGCACCAATAAAATGAACTTTCAGTGTACAGATAACGGTTCCATTCATTCATTCATTCAGAGCACTGTACGATGTTTATTTTTTTTTAATTTTGTTCCTTTTTTGCGAGTTCTTATTCTACTTGCTCTTCCGTATCTTACACCCATTGATGAAGTTCATTCTCCTATTTGCAAACGTCCCTTGTTAACATCGCTTTTCTTAAAATATACATGGATGGTAATTTCAGATTCTATTTTGCTATTATTTTACTCAGAATTATTGGCATCGTCATTTCAGTCCCAAAATGACGATATTAATACAAATTCGAAACGCACGGAGTATCTAAGGCGGGGGCCGGAGTGGGGCTTGAATCGTCGTAAATACATCACTACTATAACTAGCAATGGGATTACCTACAGATTGGGCGTGCTAAACGATTTGTACGCATGAATAACGTTACGGTCCAATTCGGTGGAATATATTTGTCTGTTAGAGTAATGTTGAATTATTGCGAGGGCTTCTTAGTGAGATCAGAAGGCCAATTCTCGTAATTTAAAACGTTGAAAATCTAGTCGCAGTCTCAACTCGGCGACAAACAAATGTTAAAAATTTGTCAAAATGTAGGAAAATTACCTAAATAGAGGTATTTTTTACAGATTGAGACAGATCAGACTGTGAACGTTCTTAAAATTACGAGAATTTATTGTCCCTCTGAAATATACTTAATCAAAGCTAAGAATGTTGTTTGAAAACTAACAAATAATAGACATGTTGTTTTTGATATTATAGGAAACTAAAATTCAATTAATATAAAATTAATAGCTAGTCAAGCAAAAAACTAACAATGAAGAAGCTAAATGAAACTAGTAGTCAGCATGTGTAAGCATAAAAATAAAATTCCCGAGCAGATTTTAGTTCTAGCTAATCTACTTCTAAGTTAGGCTTAAACAGATAAAGTTGACAAGACTTAACTTGAAAAGAACGTGATGGAACTAAGTTTAATATAGTTAAAGTAGAAAGATAAAAGTTTCTTATGTTGGTAATAGATTTATAGCAAATGGAACGTGCTAATGGTTTTAAACAAAAGATATCGCCGACAGCCGCGGTAGTCGATTTTAATTATTTTGAGGTAAATTTGATGGAGAAGGAGTTAAAATGTTCTGGGACTTTTTACGCCTTTAATCCCCCTGGGATTACAGGCGTATTGTTATGTCACTATGAATGAATAAATGAAATGTGGTTAAACCAGACTCAATTAATCGAATGAACCCCAAGATTCGCGCTAACTCCTGTAGCCTCATGTTCATAGTGCTATAGCGACCATTGCATATCAAGGAGTAGACCCGGGGGGCGCGGTAATGGTAGGGAAGACGTACCCGTAGGAAAGGATAGGATTTAAGAGCCGTACCGGATATGCATCCTAGATTAAGCATTGGACTAGTGCAGAGATGGGTAATTATTATCTATGGATGGGCTATTTTTTAACGACGTCGCCGCCAGGTTGGTTCAGGTCGAGCTTCATCGGCGAATCTTTTGGCGGAGTTCTACTGCTTTCTCGGTTCTTTTGTATGTCATTGCTCTGCTGTGTTATGTTGTGTTAGATGTTGCTGTTTTCAATGTCATCGGAGTCGGAGTTCTCGCTACTATCCGTATCTGGTTTTTGTAAATCTCTCTCGTGTTGTTATGTCACTAATCGATTTATTAATAAGGCGCGCAACACCATAAAAGAGAACATCGCGTGCGATTTTAGATCATGAATTGCGACCAAAACTGTCATCGTGCCTCCGATTTTACAAGCGACACACTCGCATCTCACGGAACATTTGTCACCTAGTGAATTAAATACGAGGCTTTATATATTAATGTTGACTTCAATTGAGAATCGTTTGACTATTTGTAATGTTTTGGAGTTATTTAAAGTTACATTAGAACTGGAAATATTCCAAAAATATCCTGATCCTGAAATATCAAACCAGGAAGAATACTCATGAATTTTTCATCGTGATTTCTATAATCATAACATAATTTATTCTTGTTTTTAATATGTGAGTTTATCATTGGTTTTCAAGTTTTGCTCTATTCCTTGATTATGTTTACATACTGTGTGGTGGGGTCGTTACGGGTAGTCAAAAGCCCGAAAGTCTGACAACCAGTCTTACCAAGGGGTATCGTATTACTCAGTAACTGGGTTGTGGAGGTCAGATAGGCAGTCGCTCCATGTAACATACTGGTATTCAGCTGCATCCGGTTAGACTGGAAGCCGACCCCAACATAGTTGGGAAAAGGCTAGGCAGATGATGATGATGACTGTGTGGTGGGACCCTGGTGATCTGCTATACAGGTATTCCTAGTGCAGACACCAGTCTCTGAACCTTATCTGATGAATATGATGCCAGTTTGCGAAGAGAAAATCATTACTGGAATTTGAATAACATCGCGCTTATATTCCCCGAAGGGTTAAGCAGAGTTGTACAGTCAACAGCAAAAGTAGATGATCAAAATCAGAAATTCAATACTAATGAACGGAGTTCGCGGCTATATGGCAGCTGTACTAGTAGTAAATGTTTGCTATAATTTACAACCACATACTTTTGAATCACTTCGACGCCACACACAGTTCTGACGCGAACTCCGTTCATTAGTATTGAATTTCTGATTTTGATCATCTACTTTTGCTGTTGACTGTACCTATACATTACAAACACATTTCGCAAGTTTAGCCAGTTATGTTTTAGTCCCGTGTGATTCCTATATAGTAAAGAAATAGATTCTCAACAACATTTAGGAATTAAAACGTAACTCACCTATTTCAAGCTTAGCTTAAAATAGTTTTGTCTATATATCTCTGTCATCTGCTAACAAACAAGGTTTTGCTTCTAATTCTAAATCAAGTTAACATGTATTAGTGACGATGTAATTAGTTGGCAGCTAACGAGAAACGTAAATATTAATGAATCTCGGGACCTTTCACGACGTTCCGAGAATCCTGTGTGCCTAAAGTGTATGTTACTCTAGTCACTATTACAGACTTTTTGGTCATATAGTTGATACTGTTCATTAGAATTCTGTTCTGAGTACTCTTTTAGCTATTGGTGGTAAGTTCTAACCTAAAAATAAGGGTTTAAAGAGAGCGCGAACTGTTCTACATTTAGCGTATTTATGATGTATCATAAGTATGTAAGTTGTGACTTGAGCTGTTGTGGCTCAGTGGTAACGGTAACTTACGAGTCGTGAGTTCGAACTCAAGCAGGTGCTTTATTTTGTGAAAATAATTTCATCACCACTGCTCTCAAAACGGTAAAGGAAAACATTGTGAGGAAACCGGCATGTCCTAGGACTAAATAAAAATTCGAAGACATGTGACATCTACCAACCCGCACCGGGCCCGCGTGGTAGATTACAGCCCACTCCCTCTTGAAGAGAGGAGACCTGAGTCCCAGCAGTGGGAACATTATAGGCTGATTATGATAAGTATGTAAGTGGCGTGAAAATTTAAACACATCAATAGATGAAAGCCTATAGAAATCTTGCCGTATGTATGTCTATGTCGGGCTTATACCACTGTTAAGATTTTACTTTTTAGAGAGTAGAGCAATGCGAAATATATATGCAGTTCCGAAGTTCTTTCAATGCCAATTAATCTACCCTATACAACGTGGCGCTACAATGGCGACATTAATTTAACACACGGGTAGTGGCCAGTAATCATAAAAATTATAAGAACATAAAAAAAATCGTAACTTGAAAACTTCTACCTGCGCCGCGCGCCGACATAGGGCTCTCTCTCTTTCCTTCAATTCGCCTTCTCTTTGCTCGTTAATTGTTTTAATTACATTGATGCGATGTTATGATCCGTGACCCCGGCAAATGACCCCTGCGCTACAGTTCTTTAAGTCAGGTTGATCTAAGATGCTATTTTATAAAATTGTTAATAAATAAATAAATATTAATGTTTAATTAAATTAAAATATATTCATAAAACTACAACGCAAACCCGTATACGTGTGTTAAATTAATGTCGCCATTAAAGCGCCACGCTGTATATAGCTGCCATGAGGCTTAGTGGTCATATAATTGACTTATATGGTGTTCAAAGACAACGTCTGATTTATTTTCTTTAGATGACACTGAAGCTGTGGCGAGAGTGTGCTTTTTAACCCATACCATTTGTTCCACCTGTTGAGGATCTCTCACCTGGACACGATTTGCCTTGGCCTCCAAGTCTACCAGAGACTAGTCCTCCAAGACTTCCAAGTCTTTAAGACTCCGGACCCAGGTTGGCCAAAGTAAGAGAAACCTGTTCAGATGGAGATCTTTTAGATGACTCCGCCTTGGAGTGCAAATGCGGTGCTGCCGATCGATTCTGTAAAAATCTCACCGTGAAAACTTAGATGAAATGAGCTTAGAGTGAGCTGTCAACGGTGTCAATCCTTAGCATTGGAATGACAGCTCACTCCACGCTCATTCACTTAAGTTTTCACGGTGAGATGGTTACAGAATCACACTGCTGTCCCGCAAACAATGGGACACTTAATATCGTGTCCTGCGTATCCTGTCGTCTGCACATTACAGGAACTAATGGACGTTAGTGATGGCGCCAAACACATAGCCGGATTCTGGGCCGAGTCCGTTTAGATTGCCATCGACACGCCAAGAAGAAGAAAAAGGTGACACTTGTATCACATGGGTGGTAATCCCATACCCATATGCTGTAGACATTCTACATATTAACATGTATTAGGCCGCATCAGAATTTTACTTTCGTTCGTAAAACACATGGGTATCGAAATGAAAAAGTTTACGGCTTTAGAATTGACTGTAAGCTCACATACATTCTCGAAGTTCCAACACAAATAACGTATAACTTTCCCTCATATACTGATTATCCAAATATTTGTTTTTTGGAAACGTGGTAAGGTGAAGGTCGTAGGTAGGTATACAGAATGGGTTTTTGAGACGGGGCAGTAATGGTCAGTACCTTAACCGTTGTAGCTACAGGAAAGAGGTCTTAGGAGCTTCTTCTACCATGAAGTTTTTAGATTATGAAGAAAAAAATACAGTCGGCAAGATAATGCGCAATTTTTACAAACACTTTTTGATGCCAAACGATCTCGTTTTTTTTAAGGATCATAAAAACTCTGTCAGACCAATTGAGTTTTGAGAACTAAAAAAGTCAGAAATCGCAAAAAAACCTCAATCTGTGAATGCAGATCAAAATGTCTCAAAAAGTTAAGGTCAGCTTCCTAACACCGTTTTCTTGTAGCTTACAATGGTTGAAGTAACACCCTTACTGCTCCGTGTTAAAAATCCATCCTGTACACCTACGCCTTACATTGTTTCCAAAAAGCAAATATTTTATCCCATCTCAAAAATCCACCCTGTACACTTAGTAGGTATATCTTGGCAACTGTTTTTGACACATTTTTACCTAGATTGAGAACAGAGGATCCTAAACAGTTCGTGTGGCTTTTTAATGTTGACAAGTAGTTTTCTCTCATATTGTTTATCTTAATAATAAGTTGAACAACAAGGTGACTGATCCACTATAGCCACCCAAACCCATAGCCCAGTATATTTTGTTTCCATGTTCTGCAATAGTCCTGCACCAACCGGGGGTTGTCCTTGGGTGCACTTGCATGGTGCATACAGGGATAATCGTCGGTTGGTTCCTCCTCATCATTTAGAATTGTGTAAAGGGCCTCTGGCTTCGGCCCCTAGTACGCCTTTCAAAGGTCCGGGACCCCAGGGTCCCGAGATATGTCAAAGTTGAACAAAATTGTTTTTGTATGTCTTGTTATTTTTTCATTGGCTATAGGCACTGTGAAGCTCTTTGCGAGCTTCAGAGTACCGGGAGGAATCAATTAAACTACGGTTTATCACGTATGTTCAATAATTATTCCTAGAAAATATATAACGTATTTTAATTATCATATTATTATCATCATAATTCTTTTGTTCGTCAGTTCAATCTGACCCCTAATCTCTTCTAATCTTAAATTAACTTCATGTTTGTCTCGTATGTCATGACAATCACTTTTAACAAAGTCGCGGAGGTTGCATGTAAGCACCAAATATGCTATAGTCTCTACAGTACGTACGGTCTCTTATTTTAAATTCACCATTGTATTATTATGACCAATTTAGTAAATTACTACATATTATAAAATAAAGTCCCCGCCGCGTCTGTCTGTCTGAACGCGATAAACTCAAAAACTACCGAACGGATTTTCATACGGTTTTGACCAATGGCTGGAGTGATTCATGAGGAAGGTTTAAGGTTTATTCATTAAAATTTTGTGGAAAATGTCTGCAATATGACGATGATTGTTGAAGATGTCGGAAAAAAATCAGACTGGGATCTTTACTGGTGTTTGTCTGGATGTATAATCAGGATTGGCGCAAAAACGGCTCAACGGAGTTGGATGAAATTTGGCACACAGATAGTTTATAATCTGGATTCGCACATAGGGTTAATCCCGTTAAGACGTTCCCGGTAAGATGAATTCCGACATCAACGCGGACGAAGAGAAGTCAATTAATTTTATGAAAATGTACTATCAATAAAACTTTATTCATTTCGAAATAATTTGTTTACTCGTCAACAAAACAAAGGACTTAGAACGAATTTCATAAAAAAGTAATTGGGTCCGTCTCGTCAATATCTCGGGAACCTTTGTTAAAATATATTGAAAGAGTTTTGTTAAATTAAACGACAATAATGAAATGGTGAATGGTTATGTCATTTCATAAATTAAACCTTTCGTAAAATGAAGGATTAGAAAAAAGCTGTCGCTAAGAAATGGCGTTAATTCAACAGAGTCGGTTGAAATGCAAGGATATGCACTACGGTTATCTAATGACCAGCGAGGTAATTACGTAACACACTAACAGTAGAAATGCATTTTGACAGTTCAACAACATTCATTGTGTTATTTACATTGTTGAGTACAATTTTTCGGACATACTCGTATGTAGCAATGGATTAAAATTATTCTTCAAAATGATTCAGATTCTGATTGATAGTGTGTTAAGCAATTTAGGTGTTGCTGTTAATTTCTTCTGTAAAAGGATAAAATAAAGTTTTTGTCATAAGAAAAGGTTTGTGAATATTATGTCAGAGTTTACGTACAAACGGGAGGGGCCCGTGGCTAAATAATAACAGCCGCACAGGTCGATCGGTCAGGTTAAGCTACGCTTGCCGCGGTTGGTCTGTGGATGGGTGACCATCTTTACATACCGAGACACCTCCGTGTCTCGGAAAGCACGTTAAGCCGTTGGTCCCGGCTGTCATTCGTGGATCTTTGACAGTCGTTACGGATAGTCAGAAGCCCGAAAGTCCAGGGGGTCGACTCGGAAGTAGTATCGGCCGAATGTTCGGCCGTTTCCTGCTACGAAGTTACTATTTGGTTTGGTAGGTTCCGATCCTACACTCCTACACTCTTTCGAATATTGACTATGGTCCCGACCCAACTGAGCCGATCCGAATTTTTTTCGCATTTTTCACTATTATTCGGTTCGGCCATGTGTCGGTCCGATCCGAACATTCGCACTTTGCACTTCGGAGTAGGCCCCCAGTCTTACCAAGGGGTATCGTATTACCCAGTAACTGGGTTGTGGAGGTCAGATAGGCAGTCGCTCCATGTAAAATACTGGTATTCAGCTGCATCAGGTTAGACTGGAAGCCGACCCCAACATAGTTGGGAAAAGGCTAGGCAGATGATGATGAGTTTACGTACAAACGGATAAAGTTCAAACAGTCTGTTGAAGCTTAAATTATTAAATTAATCAGGCTTGATATTGGCTTTTCATACTAAAATGAGAGCTATTGTGCGTTTTACGTGACGTGCTTGCTATGTTCAAATGGGATATGATTAGCTCTAGCCTGTCATATTTATTAGCATCCCAATGGAATATTCAGTTTATTCCAGTGCACTTCTCATAATACATCGTTAAAATTAAATTAGATCCTAAGCTAACAGTAGGCTCTATCAGAATACCAACGTTGCGGTATCTGTTTTTTTTTTTTTTAATATATGTATCGCAGCATTATTTTGAGGTAGGAGCCTTTTTGGCATCGCACAGTTCTTTATTTTATTGTTTTCATGGTTTTGTTAGATTTAATGTTTGTATTTCCTGTCCGTGTCCCAAATAAAATACAAATAAGCCAGAGGGCTGGGCTATTTTGTGGCCGAAGAATCAGCATCGCCATATAATGTAGCAATGCTGCCAGCCGTTTGGGCACGTTTCCTATTGACAGCGATGCGGACGAATTATTTGATACCCTTTGATTATTTCTCCTCCTTTTTATATACTCGTACCTACATAATTTATTATTTTAAGGCTGTTACCTTTTTAAATTATGTCAATATTTCATAGGTAACCTAATAAATAACTACTCCCAATAAGCCTTTAGTTTTGATAATTGAACATTGATTGATGAAACTTTCAACTATCCTGTCCATATACAAAATATCATGACACACAAAAACGCAACAAAGGTGAAAAAGTAAACGCGAGGAAAGGTAAAAGATGGATAGGCGATATGATACAAAATACAATGGACCATAAAGTCACGACATGACGGCACGTATCGGCCAAACGAGCCGTGTAGTCCGTACACCAACCGGTGGAAAGGTACCACAGGTAGAACTATCCGTTACACGTCAAATCTTTTCATGTGCCGTAGCCTAACAAGCGAGTTGTGCTATCGGCAGATAACAATTTTTACGCTGTTCGCAGATTTGTTTTTGTTTTTATGAAGTTTCCTAATTTGGACGGGTTTTCGGTTTGCAAAATAATTGGACGATGTGAGATGATATAGCGTACGTGTGTTTTTCGTCTATCGTTACATGATAAATGATTTTATTTTGGTAAGTAGGTTTGCACAAACACTTTTACACGTCAATCATATTTATTTTAAAACTAGATGAGGTCGACGTTTTCTATCTGACTATTCTGAGAAGACGTGTGTCACTCGTGCATATTGACCAAAAAATAAAGTATTTTTTTTGTACTTATTTGTATGATTAGTTAGTTAGTCATTTAATCTATGATGTGAATAGAGCCACATCGAGTTGATTCAGAGTATTATAACCCCGTTGAATTTTATGAATGATGCACTCACATAGTTTTATGACCTTTGCAGCTAACAATAAATAATGGACAAAAATAATTAGTCTGAAATAAATGAATTTAATCATTTGCCAAATCCAAACGAGTTTTTAAATACCCAAATAAACAAAACAAGAAACGTTGATGGGTTTTTGTTTACGTTTCGGTTCTGTCATAAATAGACACAGGTAACATTATTTAACAATCACCTCCTCAAACACGTAACGAACCGATTGCATCAACGCAGTTTGTTAGAAGTTTGCCGTTGTTGTGTACAAAGGTTTTTGAACTTGACGGTTACAAAAGGTTGTTGGGACAAACAGCAGGTAAACCGCATCAAATGTTAAGTAGCTGTCATAAATAACCGCGGAACCTTGACATCGAAAAGTATCGAATCCATTTCGTGCTTTTAAAGTGAAGTTGTTATGCTAATCATGTTTTTAATCATTTTTCGAAGCTCAACGGTCACGCTGGTGTGATGACCAGTTAGTTGCCGCGCCGGTTGGTGTGTGAGGGAGACAGCACGAGCGGTGCGTCAACGCGTCAGTGCCTCCCGCGCTACAGCCGGCATTTATCGCGGCGCATTCTCGTATACCGCGCGTTCTCTGCTCGGATATCCCGCACATGTATCCCGCGAGTGTATCTCTGTGAACCTCTCCTGTGATCTCTGGATGTTTTGCGTGCAACCATGGAAGCACGACTAGTGTTGTTGTTAGTGATGTGCACGGGACTCGTGTTCGGCGACAGGAAACTTACCGTTGTCGAGAAAATCAGAGGAGACGGGGACCTCTCTCAGGTATTCCAAACTTTCTAACGAGTACTTAAATAGTTTTAAAAGTCTTTTGTTTGACTTTTAAGGAGTTCTTAAGAGCACTTTTTGGTGCTAGAACTGCTTTAGTTGTTCTAAAGTTAGTTACGGCTATTTTATGGAGTAACTTTGACGAGTGAAGGGTTACGTTGAACCTGCAGTTTAATTGGCCCAAACTTTATATTATTGGCGTTACCATTTGGTGTCCTAGCGTGAATACTTGTAACAAAACAATTGCTTTAATCTATTTTAATTTAAGGTGGGTGTAAGATAGAGCGATGACCTACTAGCTCTTCGCAGTAAGTAGGTGCTTTGCATATGATAAAAAGCGTAATAAAACAAGTACCAGCGTCAGATATGTAAATAAATAAAGTTCTTATTGGTCTTCATGTACGAGCCAAGTTCTTTCTTTTTAATTGGCTCACAGTACTGTACCAGCCTTATAGTATTGACTAGCTTCTGCCCGCGGCTTCGCCCGCGTGGATGTCGGAAATTTACCCACAGGAACGTGCTAACAGGATAAAATGTATGTGCTTCCCCAGAATGCCATCTATGTCGCGGGCCCTTTGTGGCTAATTACAATAGAAAACCAATTGTGTCTCATTAGTGGTGATTAAGAGGGTACCTATATGATATCTTTACCTAAGTACCTAACTAATTTAAAAAAAAAACTCAATAACAGAAAATTAAATACCTACCTACCTAAATAAACCTATTTCTGATGATAACTAATCTAAACTCAATAAATAAGCAAAATCCCTAAAAACTAATATCAGCTATACGAATGACTAAACCTACCTAACAGTATTATAAAATAACCTACGGTCACTACGTACACTATCAAATATACTACCTATACTTTAAAATTAAAATCTATACCTACGACTCATATAAAAATAAACCTAAATAACTCTAAAAACTAAAAGGAATAAAAATGAACTCCACTGCGGGTGCCCCAACCTACGACAAACTTAGTATTTGCGGTTGGTACAGTACAGACAGTGGTAATCGGGTATAGGGATCGAACCGCAAAATTAAGTTTGTTTTTTATTGTATATACTTTTCCGGGATAAAAAGTACCCAGTGTGGTGCCCAGGATATTAAAGAATAATTATACCAAGTTTCATCGTAATCGAACCGGTAGTTTTTGCGTGATGCCTGAACAAACAGACAGACAGACAGACAGACAGACAAAAATTTTTTTAATCACATTTTTGGGTTCGGTGTCGGTCAAGTAACACCCCCTGCCATTTATTTTTTGGATATTTTCAATGTACAGAATTTTCACTTCTACAGATTTATTATAAGTATAGATATAGATGACTCCACATAATAGAGTTGTTTTTACAAGGAGAAATGTTTAGTACAAGCATGTTTTGTATTTAATATATTTCCTTATTCATTGATCTTAGTTTACATAATAAGTAAGTTAAGTAATAATAACAGCTGCGATTAATTATTGCGAATGCGGTTTGTAATCGCTGGCCATCTGGCAGGGCTGTGATTCATGTGGTCAGACCCCTTTGCTAGTTTTCCACTTAGAACAATGCCTCACTGATTTGCGCCCTTTGACTTTCACTGCTTGACATTAGCATTTCCTTTGTTTAGCATAATGCTGTACTTAGGAATAGTTACGATCATTATTTCCTAAAAGAGAAGAGGAATTTGTGTGAGCACGCGTAATGCTTGATATTTTCGTCGTTCAATCATTTCAGTTATAGTCAACGGGTTGCCGCCCTTGTTACGAGTATCTAGTTTCCGCAAACGGCGCTGCTGCGTAGGGTCTTGGGTTTGATTCTTACCAGGAGAACTCAGTCGCATTGCCCAGATGGAGGTTTATGAATTGGACTGGGGCTTGGAATTGAAGTCAGGGACTGTATCACTAATGTCAAGTCCCAAAAGAGAAGATCATGATGATTATTATTACCAGACAGATGCCGTGATACTCAGAGATGGCCTTCAACTAAACTTGGAAAAAAGTTATACCTTCAGCTTGAACATTTTGGGAAGACAGCCAAAAATATGACATTACATAACCCCTAGAAAGGTTTAAAGGGTAAAAGTGACGTAAATGGCACACCCAATGTACCAATTTGCGAATTTGCAATTCATCGATCGATGCCATTATAGACATCAGGAAGAACCTTTAACAAGTCAGAAAACAAAAGCCGTCTGATTGCAAGCTAGAAAGAAATGGCTGATTAAAAAGAGGGGTCAAGACATATAGCATTCATATAGCCGTAGGTACAGTACAGCCGTAGGAGGGGCCCGTGGGTAAATAATAACAGCGGCACAGGTCGATCGATCAGGTTAAGCTACGTTTGCCGCGGTTGGTCTGTGGATGGGTGACTGACTATGGGTAGATCCCGACTGTCATTCGTGAATCTTTGACAGTCGTTATGGATAAAAGCCTGAAAGTCTGACAACCAGTTTCACTCAGGGGTATCGTATTACCCAGTAACTGGGTTGTGGACGTCAGATAGGCAGTCGCGCCTTGGCAGCAGCAAAGCCAGGCAGATGATGATAGCCGTAGGTACAGTCGCAGCCAAAATACTTCGTCATCTTAAGAGCTATTTTATTCTGCTCATTGCACGACAGAATCCGCTTTACCGACTCAGCATTATATATTGCATCGTCATATCAATACCGCAGAATGACATTCTGTCATCTTCTTTACACGTCTGCCCGAATTAAATATGTGCCACTGGCAGGCTCTGATAATAAATTTAAAATATATATATATAAAGGTGGACAGGACAATACGACACGATTTAAGTAAATCAAACTTCGTATATATAATGACGTTCCCAGTCTGCATACAAAAATTCAGCCAAATATATTATATATAACAGTTTAGACACTATAGCTAGTCATAGATTGGCAAAACCTATAGTCGACTCATCACTGTTATTTAGTTTGTTTGAAAACTTCACTTTTTTATTTCAATCTTAGGATTTCTTTGACAGTTCCAAAATAATCTCATGCATTAGTATTGCCAGTGTTCTCATTTATTATCCTATTGTTGTCTCCACATTGCATATTATATATTTCATAAAATGGCCAAACTTTTAAAAAGATTTTAGGTTGGATTCAACTCGACTTTGCTCACAGGCGTAGACTAATTAGAATCTTTCTTATCAAGTAATAAAAATAGTTTTCTATGCAATAGCTTGCTCAGTGCCGTAGCTTCAAAAGTTATCATGTGTACTGACTTAATAAAGGAATGAATTTGAAAATTGATGAAGATATAAAACACTTGACTGTCGCACGATGACATATCATATCAAGCATAATCTTCTAGTATAAGGTGACTTCTCATTGCACAAAAAGCCTTTACAACGCGAGGTCAGCTAAAACTGGAAATGTATAGCTTGATATATCGTCGTGTATACTATCACTACTTCGTGCATAATGTCGGCTTCTTACTGGCTAGGTAGCTTCCGTTTTGAGTGCGTATGAATCATCAATCGACCATACACAACGTACAAGTGCATTAAGTAAGTCAATAAAGTTTGAAAGCTGCAAGGGTCAATTAGAGGGAGGGCAAGAAGTTAATCTAATGTGTTTACTTACTCTTACATTTCCTGGTCGGCTAAGTAGAGCTGCAATTGCACTAAGTGACTCTACTTGACCTTAACTCCTCTTGAATCCAGCCTAGGAACAAATGTGGATAAGAGTAAAGTAAATACAGAATTGCCAACATAGTGTAATGTTAATCCAGCATTCAGTAACGTCACTAATTTTAGGAAGTCTGCGGGGTAATTGCGTACCTATCACATAAACAGATGGCTTTATTTTGACAGTTCATCAACATTCATTGCGGTATTTACGTTGTTGAGCAGACAAATTTTTCGAACATATGAAGCAATGGATTAGCAATATCCTTCAAAATGATTTAAATGGTGATTGAAAATGTGTTACGCAATTAGGCTGCTAGACGTACTAGATGATGCAGATGGAATCTAAAACAAATTCTGTTGACGAAACACATTGGAAAACCAAGATATCAACGATTGCTGCTGAGACTGTACACACGGCTACACGTCCAGCTATACAAAACCAGTTTGTCTTGGCTTCACTTTGTATGATATTTTCTCACAATGAACGGTCAGCCAATACTGGTTTTGCATAGCTTGATGTGTAGCCGTGTGTACCAATAAATTAAACTAAAACTGACTTGAAAATTGAACTCGGTTCGCGCACTAGTCGCGGCCACTTGACCAATGGACCTACCTACCACCTATATATAAAGTCCAGATATACATAAATTCACTGACTTATTATTGTCATCTCCAAAAGCTTATCATCTATGATAATAAGTGTTCTAATACAAAACAAGTCGAATTCAGTGAACCAATTTTGGTTGAAGAGTTTAAAAGACCCAGTAATTTTTTCTTTTATTTACGTAGCGGGGCTGCGCTCGAGGCCGATAAGCTAGGACAAAATCTTCTTATTAAAGTTATTATTTAGTCACGGTCGAAGCCGGGTTACAGAGGAATTTACATATTTTGTTGGAGGGTGGAAGAAGGACCAAAATATATAAACTCGATAACTAAAGAGTTCTCCAAACTGGACTTTAATTTGAGCCCCGTCATCAACATTAGTCCCGAAGGACCAAAACGTATTAAGCTATAATGCGTAGTATCTCTCCAAGGAGTGCATAAAACTCGTTCCTATTTCAGGCCGAAGTAGGAAAACTCATAAAACTTTGCTAATGTCTGTTTTGGTACACATTCTGCTTATAAAGAGTTAGTTTTAAGTGTTTAATTTCGCGTTACTCGTTATGTCGAAACAAATTCCCATTTAGAGTTTGTCTTCGACATAATTGAGTTGGCTTTTAGGCTGTGATCGATAATTTAATCAATGGTCACGTAGTACAAATGTTAATAAAGGACTGTTCATAATTTAATCGAACGTCTCAAATGGCTGCATCCGTTGTCTTATGTCGTTTCAATTGTGGCTCAACTTTGTCAAAGGCTGGTCTTGGATTTATTAATAGCTATAGCAACGTTTAGAAATTAGTCCTCAAAGAGTTGGGGAGAGAACATCTATTGAAACAGGGTACGTACGTGGTAGTCTGGACCGTTTATGTACTTATGTTACCAAACCTCTTCATTGTTAAGTCCTATACAAACATAGAGTTGCGCTCTGTTTTGAGTTGTGGTTTCTATATACAAATTGAAAGTGGTTTAATGCCCGATGCTAAAATACAGACCACTTGCTTCGAAGCATTGGTAGAATTTGGCATAATTTTCAAATTAGTAAGCGCCAGCCGTTCTAGTGGAGGATAATTTTCGATTCTGATCTCTGTGAATTCTCGCTTATATTGGGGACCACGTATACAACATCTACTTATTCAAAAATCTTTGTGCCTATTCTACAAATGAAAACTTATATTTTCTAAATCTTCCCTCGTTTCGGAATCTCTAGAGCACTGGCGCTTATTTAGGTACGTGCCTGTAAACCGACAACCCGCAGTGAATGATGAAATATTACATAACTTCTTGTATTGTCTACGTTACGGATGTCCTTATGTACCTACGTGCGTACTAGGCATACTTAAGTGGTGGGAGCACGCGACGAGCGCTCATCTTACCAGCTTCCTCCGAGATAATTACTGTGGACAACGGGTCCTTTCGTCAATCAACGAACAGTTAAATTTCATTTGAGCTTCCTTTGTGAAGGTTACCAGTAGTCGACTCACGATGTATATTATATTACCTTCCACAAATTTTGTCATATGGGTCGTTAAGAAAATTATGGTGGATTAGTTGGGACATAGAAACTGATCATTTGTCATGAAGCTTGTTAGTCAGGTATTCGTCCATTATCCATTCAAAATTATTTAATAGTAGATATGTTTAATTTAAGTACTCTCTATATGTTTAATGCTGTATTTACGTTTTCCGTGAAGGTGGTCCTCATCCCAAAATGGATGACAAGAATGGATTTATTGGTAAATATTATCTCTGATAATAAATCACCAGAAAAATGCGTTTACTTTTAAATGGCATCTGTTTCTCTGCATACATTTTTCACCAATTGTGTAATTGGTGAAAAATGTTTTAATGAAAAATTGTTGTTTGTCGTGGTTATGACCCGCATTCGAGGTTTCAGGGGGCTCTAGTTACGTAGCCCGGGACGGCAAATCTAAAGTATTTTAATAAATCTTATCTACCAAACTGGGAAGCATTGCGAACATGTTGTATGCTCCATATTAAATTCTTGAGAATGGACTTGAGCATTTTGTTCTGCAGATACTGTTGTGTCTTGAATTGCATTTTGATAGGTAATTTAGACGCTTGTATGACTTGTGTTTTTATTTCCTATTTAAAATTGAATAAGCGGACTTATGGCAAGCCATGCGCAATTTGTATAGTTTTGAGACTAGGTTTGGCAACTATATGCAAAACTGTATTAATAAACCGCTAAAGCCCTCTTTCAATGGATTGTTATAAATAAGTATTCCCTTTTGTTTCTCCTATTTCCCAAATCCGAATACAATCAAAAATTAAACCGAATTCATTAAAATAAGTGAATGAACAAATTTCAGAATTTTTCGATGAAAAATCAAGGAGCGGCTTCTCAAGCGCTTTTGTGTTTAGGTTGCGAGTGCGACCGACTTAATTGGAAGGCTTGTGAAGTGTTGGAAATTACAATATGGCGTCGATGTAAAATCTATACATATCACAAGTTAAAGTCGCTTGTCGTGTCTGTCTGTGTAACCGCTAGAGAATTTATTCCGAAAAGTTCATGACATGTGTATTATACATTAATATTAAACTAACATAATTACATAGGTACATAAATAAAATAAAAAAAATCTTAATCTTTTGTCAAGTCGTAAAAACGTTCTTATAAGAGTACAAGTTACTTATAACAAGTGATAAGACCCGGTAATGTCACCTTGTTCCCGTTTCAACGCTCAAGTGTTATTTTATTAAAATGGATTTTCTTTTCTATCGTCTTTAACTTTTTTTTATTGGAAAATGGACAATATTGCTTTTCTATTGGGCTTTCATTACACCCATTTGGTTTAATAAATAAGTTGTTAGAACCATTCGCGCGGATAATGTTTTTCCTACTTTTCCTTTTGGCGAAGTTGGAGAATCATAAATGTAATAAGAGATAATTTTTTGTGTTTGTATTTTTTGTATAAATAATATAAAGAAGCCATAACAACGATTTTTTTTAAATCTATGTGTTTTTTTATGTATTTTATATTTATAATTTTAAGGCTTGAGAGTTGAGATACATTTTGCATTACACCGCTTCAATGACAGTAAATAATACGTAGAAACTAGCAAAGAGGATGTGAAAAAATAAGGAAAAGCCAGTATTTATTATGTCAAGTTTTTTTTTTTAATAATATGCTTAAAAAAAAACGTTTATGTATTCTTTACTACCTATCCTCTTAAATATTTAGTATATGAGTAGATACATCTTATATATATGTATACATACATACGTTAGTAAAATTGGTATAATTAAACGGTTGAAGGACAGTAATCGAGACACATTGAAGTTTAGTTGTTATTACGCTTATGGGCGTTTAGTGTCCTTCAGAGTTAATGATGATGACTTAAGGTAGTTGTTAGGGCGGACTTACAAACCCACATCCTACAACTTGATTTTGGCTTATTTTGTTTAATGATAACATTTTAAAAAAAATCCCGGCTCAAAATACCAAGATTGGATAACACCCTAAAAAACGTCGAGTTCCTCGAAATTCCACGTTTTTTACGATCTATCTCATAGTAAAATACATGCACGACGTGACAATATCTGGGGACACATCCTGTCACCGCTTCCTGCGTTCCTGTAGGTGACGAAGTATCAATTGATAGGGAATTCAATATGTGCGTACCGCGTAGTGCCGTAGTGCGTATTATGCGGGCCACGAGACGCGCCCAGCGTTTTTCGTATTCCGAACACGACGCACTGACACCTACCTGACAGGTGTTCCTAATGCCTAAACGAATTTTAACGTATTTTTGCGAAGGTCGACTTTAGTTTTTTTTATGATTCTTGAGCTATTGCCTGTTGCTTCCTTGGGAAGTGGGTAATGGATTCATGGCCATTGGTAATGGGACATGATTTGATTAAATATTATCAACTTATAGGATTTTTTTTTGATTTTATGTCTTCTTAACAGTTAAATATGTCTGTGAGTACATATAAAATTTACAAGGAGGACTTTAGAAAGAACTCATCTATCGAATAAAAACACTTGTAACAACCACTTCCGCAACGCAACACAAAATTTATTGAAGGGTAGTTGAGTAATTGACCTAGACAAAGCATTGTAAATTATGGGAGCCATATAAACGCAGCTCCGCCGAAAAAGTTCTAGCTTTGGAACGAGCATTCCAAAATCTAAATGTGTAGGTTTCCTTTTATTTGTGTTATTTTTCCGTTCAAACAGTTCAAGATTGGACCTCACAAACCTGGCAACTTCGTAAATATAAATGCATGGGACCGTCAGTAGATTGTGCGACTTGAATATAGCCCTGCATGAATCTGAAATAGTTTCGATGATGACTTCGTATCTACCTACCTCTTTGAAGATGTAGATGTGTACTTATTAGATAAACAAGCTTTGCGATGATAAAGACTTTCATAAACGAACTTATGATGTTTGTACGCAATCTTTCTGTTTTCACGGATAAAACAAAACATCATCATCTGCCTAAACTTTTTCCAACTATCTTGGGGTCGGCTTCCAGTCTCACCGGATGCAGCTTTACTTGAACAATATTTTATGAAGCGACTGCCTATCTGACCTCCACAACCCAGTTACTGGGTAATACGATACTCTTGGTAAGACTGGTTGTCAGACTTTCGGGCTTTTTACGATCCGTAACGACTGCCAAAGAACCACGAATGACAGTCGGAACCATCGGCTTAAAAAGTGCTTTCCGAGGCTCGGAGGTGTCTTGATAAGTAAAGATCACAGAGTCACCCATCTACGGACCAACCGCGGCAAGCGTAGCTTAACCTGATCGATCAACCCATGCGGCTGTTGTTACTTAGCCACAAGCCCCTCTAGGATAAAACGAAACTTTCACCAATTATTATTTTAAATAAAAAAATAATAGGTACATTCATCTAATGTAACTTAGTTTTTCATCCATTCTGACTTGACATAAAAACTGCCACTAACCAGATGACCGATGTAGTTTTTCAGTTATTTCCAGTCCAACCACGAGTACGGAGCAAGAGTCAAGCGCCGTTTGAAATAAATAAAGTTACTGTTCGCGAATAAAACTCTCCGTTCCGCCTTTTAATATTCAATATTCTGTTTGAAAGACAAACTTCCCCACCTTGGAGACCGATACCGGTACCGATACCGATACTCTATCACTATTAGTTACCGTTCAGTCCATCGTTCCGTCTTTAACATCGGTATGGTCGCTCGACAGCTGTTAAATTTCAGTTCGCAAATAATTACCGTAATTAAAATATTTAACTACCGTTCCAGACCCTCTGCTGGGGTGGCTTCCGGTCGCTAGATCTACGGTTTCTATACCACGGTGTATCAGAAGGGTGTGGTCAAATTTAAGGGTGTGTTACAGGCCATAAAGCTGAACCACTTACTACGTGGGACCAACATCGTAATCGAGAAAAAATAATCAGTCGTCCTACCTAGATTTATTGAAGTTTTGTACAAGACAGTTGATATTTTTTCACAATTACGATGTTGTTTGCATGGAGTAACTATTATTCAGTTTGATGGTCTGGTTGACCACCTTGAGTCTGACGGTTCCACACTCTGAAATTTGACCACACTTTTCTGATATCTGACCTGTATAAAATGACGAGTCGTCTTGGTTACTGATGGTTTTATTTGGTCACTGCTTATACCTATTATATATAGCCTTTATTTTAGTTTTAGCTTGCAAATGACGCCGCGGTCTGAAGATAAAACACAAGATAAACACTGGACACACACACAAACACGAAAAAAAACTAAAACACAAACAAAACACACAAACAACACTAGAACACACAAACAAAACACACACACAACACTCATGCAGACACAACCACACAAACACTAGATTCTACCCTCGACTTCGTCCGCGTGGAACTTCTAGCTTTGACTCGCTTGTACTGACTTGCACTTTGAAAAAATATCCTATGACACTCGGCAATACTGCACTGTTCCATTAATGAAAGAATTTTCGGAATCAGATCAGGAGTTCCGGAGATTACCCACTACATACATACTCACAAAGGACAATGTCAGAGCCTGCCCCAGCCATTTGCAGAAAATGTAAATTATTGCTGCATATTGCATGATTGTACATGACTTTTATTGACTGGGGCTAAGTTCTATAGAGTTTCTGGCCTTTTACCTCTTCATAATTATGATTAGTATAGATAAAATGGGTTAACTAGCTGGACTTAATAATATACAGGGTCAGAGTTAGTATTCTCCGAAAAGAGCCGTTACAATAACTAATAGAAACCGGAGTGGACTGTAACTTCGTGTTATTTTATCATTTCAGTTCACAAATTACCGGACGCTGAAAGTTCCTGAAGCTAATACATTTTAGATTACTTTACTTGAAGTTAAGGCTAAGCATGTTTAGATCGCGAGGTTCTCTTTGGAGAATGCCTCGTGGTTTTACGGAATTACTAAATTAAACACAAATGGTAAAACGTATTACGTAGTAAACTTTAACTTTCGAAGTACTAAACTTACTTTGAATTAAGACAGAGCAGCGTTGAACTTAATTATGTAATAATAATTATTGTTTTTAATGGTTGCTGTTGGGAGAAAATTACAATTTGATGTTTCTACAGCTAAGTTATTAGTACCGATTTTATGTACCTTTGTTGTACCTACTGGAGGGTAAGCAGAGGTAGAAGTAATACAGTTTTTAAAGATAAGGGGTTTTATTTATATAAACGTTACTTAAAGTTAAGAGACGTTTAAACGTCACAACGTATGGTTAAACAAACAGTCGCTACTCATATTACTTACCTTTAAGCAACGTTTATAATTAAAGGGGATAACTTAGTACCTACTTCATCATCTGTCTAGCCTTTTCCCATCTATGTTGGGGTCGGCTTCCAGTCTAATCGGATGCAGCTGAATACCAGTATTTTACATGGAGCGACTGCCTATCTGACCTACACAACCCAGTTACTGGGTAATACGAAACCACTTGGTAAGACTGGTTGTCAGACTTTCGGGCTTCTGACGACCTGTAACGACTGTCAATCAGATCCACAAATGATAGCACGTTAACCCGTTTGTCCCGACCAACGGGTTAACGTGCTTTCCGAGGCACGGAGGGGTCTTGGTATGTAAAGATGGTTACCCATCCACGGACCAACCGTGGCAAGCGTAGCTTAACCTGATCGATCGACCCGTGCGGCTGTTATCACTTAGCCACCAGCCCAGTACCTAGTATACTTGTATATTCATTCTGGAAATATCCATGACTGAGAACTACTAGCTAATTGATGTGGATTGTGTGGTTTATCTACATTTTTTATTGTGAATTCAATGTTGACATTGAATACACAATAAAAAATGTGAAAACAAGATTATTTTGTTTTCTTATGATAGGTTTGAACCAATCATAAGAAAACAAAATAATCTTGTTTTCAACATTTACTGTGTTGTGATCACTTCGACAACTTAATCGCGGCCATTTTATTTGAATTCGGGAAGTTCGGGAATGTGGGTAGTCGGATAGGTTTGATGCAAATAATGGTGGGGTCGGAGCTCCTGACAGTGATGCGGGTGACTCTCAAGTGTTAGCTCTTATACTGATTTATGCGCTTTTATATAGACATCTATCTCTCTACGTTTTAGTGGAGAAATAAACACTTCTAATGTCTTCGGCGTCCATGTAATTTGAACGAAAAACAGTGTTACAGAAATCACTCTTTTTTACGTTCAATATGTATTTGTAGACACTACTAAACACCATGCGGTTTATTTATAAACGATTATTAAAGTTAAGTGACGTTTAAAACTAACAAAAAAAAAAAACATTCACAAAAAAATAACAGTTGGCGGAAAACAGTACTTAACTTTATGCAACGTTTATGAATAAAGGCGTTAATTTACACCTGTTATCTATTTATTTCTATTCAAGTATCTAATAGCTTCTGACCTAGACTTTCTCCGCGTGGAATAAGCATAACTATCCTATGGCAATAGTGTAGCTTTTTGCAATCGCATCAGCTTCTAGAGATTCAAAAAAACAAACAAATAATTCCAGTTTTTTTTCCTCAATATTCTAGAGATATTCTAGAATATTGAGGACAAAAAGCTAGAATATTTAGAACATAAAGTTACGATACAGATAAAGACATTAAAACATCGAACAGCAATCGAATTATTCATATATATATCATAACCCGTCAGTTTATCCAAATGATTACAGTGACCCAAGATTATCTTAATGTCAGCAACCTCTTGCTCTCTCAGACGAGACACTTTGAAAATAATAATTATAAAACTGTTCTCAGTAAAAACATCTCATTGTAATCCGGAAATAAACCAGATCAATTCGTCGCTAACTGACCAAGTAATGCAACAATCAAATCGATTGAACTCGAAGAAAGATAGAAAAATAAAAAACCGATGTCTGGTCGAAGTTTGTTGAACTCACTGTTATGATCGTGTTCAAAGAAAGAAAGAAAAATAAACCTTGTAAAAAGCATTTATGCTGAACTTCTTCAGGCGACAATCGCTCACAGACTTTGATAAAAAAGCAAAGAGGTTGTTTGAAATTAGCTGCTTTCAACGCGGGAAAATTGACCCTTCATCTATGATGCCCCGATAATTGAATGCCCGTTATAACACGAAGGAAAAACTTTCACAATATTCCTCAAAGATTTATAGGGAAAGTTTTTCATTATATTATTCTTTACTACATCAAAATTATGATGAAAATACACGGTGGACTAAATTTGAAATAAGCAGGTGGTTTTAATCGGATCAAGTATAACAACTTGGTGAAACGAACCTCGTACAAACACCCTTTGAAATTGTACTGTTTTAATTATAACTTTCGCATCTGCCATCCGAAATAATTAAAAATGTTGCATAACGAAATTGTGCCTACGATACGATTATGACTTGACATGTGTCGCCGCCAACTAGCTTAATCAGCCTTTCAGTTAATAGCCTAGCCTTTTAACTAAACGGCGCCGTTCAACTAGCGGCCTGAATGATATTCAGCCAATGCGTCTAATACAATATATATGTCGCAGCCAACTGGTTACATTAGCCGTTTAGTCAACCGCCTGGCCTTTGGAAGTAGTGCTAGCCTTGCTTCGCTCTCTCGGTTCGCACGCGGTTGATCACAGTTTTAACCTAACCCATTTGGTCGGGGTGCCCTGGCTTAGTTACTGCGACCAATTCGCCTCGCACCTATAATGAAACAGTTGGCGGCGACATATGCACTATAAGCACTGCTGTGTTGTAGTTTGTAGCAAACCTAGCCGAAATGTCTTGAAGAACAAAAATAACAACACCCCTGCATGAATTTTCCACAAAAAAAACATGGAACCCAATCCTATAAAGATTGCAATCAAAAGTAATGTACCGCAACAGTAAATTTCATCTACTTAAACGTTATCACAAATGTGAGTAAACGACAAACGAATGAATCCAATAACGTTCGGTTGCTCAGGAACATCTCGCGCGCGCGGCACGGATGCAGGCAGCTGCTTGAGAGATAGGCTCCTTTATATTCAGAGCACTGAGCCCACACGCCGAATTGCTTACAGTTCTACAGAATTCCTGAACAGTATCATTGTTCTTGTTTGGATATGGATCCACAGGTATACGTTTTAAAAATTCAACCCTTTAAAACGTACATTTTGAAGTGAATTTCACACACGTAGCTTTGTAATTTCAAACTGGCTTACTTTTTAATGGTTTTAGAAAAATGCCAATGGTCGATTCAAGGTATACCTACATTTCACAAATTCCAGCTAGTATAATGATTTTGAGCACGTATGCTGCTGTTGTATAAGCTACATAATCTAGGTAATAAGTATAGGTAGGTATACCTACCACTGTTATGTTATTACTTATTGACGAATATTGATTTTTACGACCTTGTACGAGTATGTGACAGTAAATAATAGATTGGAGACAAAGAACAGTCCATGAGAAAAAAAAATTGTGACCAACGCTGTTTAAATAATAAAAATATATATAATTCAAAAGTGTGAGTCTACCTCTCTGCTTCAGGAAAATAAATTGACTTATTGAAAAGGAATGTTAACGAACTAATAGGTAGAGGACTAGAGGTGCGCTAAGCGTCAAGCGCACTTGAGTCTCTAAAATGTCTGCTCGTAGTGAGGGCCTCGTTTGAACGTGACATGCTAAAGTCGGCGTACACTCTCCTCTATTGTCTACGGGGCATCCGTGGCGTTATCGCGTTACCCCGCCTTCCCCTTTATATGGCTGCATCCCTAAGAACTACGCTCCTCACAAAATGCTTGTTTATCGTACACCCATTTTTGTAAAAGAAAATGTTGCTCGCGTTTTAGACATGTTTTCCAATGGTAGTCGCAGGCTTTGTTCTTTTCTTTTAATGTTTTTTCCTTTCGTTTTAACTAGCAGGAGCTGAAGTATTTTTGCGAAACAGAGCTCTAAATTACTGTTATTTATTACACCATTAGAGTCAATTGATTAGCCTTTTTTTTGGCGGTAATTGGAGCAAGTGGCTGTATATGCATGCCAATAACTGAGTTGACAAATAGGACTGTGCATGATTAGAATGAATGGGAAGTCCGCTGTGCTGTCTCTTACAAACTGATTTTAAAATGCGTGCATGGCCCATTAAATCCGTCATCGTCGTTAATTTATGAGCGTTGTTCAGTGCCCCTCTCGAATAAAAGTCGATGAGCCGTGATCTGTATGCCAAAAGTTCCACAATAGCGCTATAAGTTGGTTTTATTACGCGTCGTGCGTCTTAATGCATCCGTGAGGGTTGTGAGCTAACATTACAAATGTCCGATTAATTAAATATCGTATGATTTATTGCATTCCATATTTTTAACGATGCAGATAAAGTATTTTTTCACTCGACAACGTGCTTTGTCGAGGAGTGGCGGGGCTTTCAATTAAATAATTTTATTCGCAAACGTGTAGTGCGCTCGATTGAATTTTTATAAGGTGCATCCTGCCAATTATTACTTTATTTTGATGTATTGAAATAATATATATTTTTGCTCATGTAGGACACTCCCGTTGGTTTATATTTTTTCTTTATTATAAACAACAATGATCGTCATTTGCCTAGCCTTTTCCCAACTATGTTAGGGTCGGCTTCCAGTCTAACCGGATGCAGCTGAATACCAGTATTGTACATGGAGCGACTGCCTATCTGACCTCCACAACCCAGTTACTGGTCAATACTATATACCTTAGACTGGTTGTCAGATTTTCGGGCTTCTGACTTATCATAAACAACAATATGATGTATCTACTTATTATATTTCAGGTCTGAAAATGTAGGCGGAAGCCATTATTCCCATAAGCTGCCATACTTTCCATCATATTGACAGTTACATGGGATATACATTAGTGATCCAAGAGGGATCTTGGATAACCCAAAAAGAAATCCTATAAAATAGATTGACATTCATCGACCGATTGTTGTTTTACAACAATTGCCACATAGACACATTATTATCATTCTAGTGATATTTACGAGTATATATTAGAAGTATGTATGTATGTTAAGGTCTATGTTCAGTTTTTTAAGTGAATTGTTTTTGTTTTTATGTATAATTTTTTTGTCTCTTTTACTCTTTCACACGCTGTCTACATCTCTCTATCTATTGTCCTATCGCAGGTATGCTGGAAGAGATTTCTTATGAAATAAGCATCACCTGTGTACCTATTTTTTCTGTTCTGTATTTTCTTACCTGTTTATATAAGTTTGTACATTAATGGATAAATAAATAGAATCCTACGATTCGTAAGTAACTTAGAATAGGATTTTTTATGACTTATTGACAAGGTATTCTACCAACCAAACGGCCGAGTGGGCGACCTGCAGAAGATCGCGGGGTCCCGCACCCTAATTACACAATACACTACCAATCACAACCTGAATCATTTTGAAGGATATTGCTAATCCAATGCTTCATATGTTCGAAAAATTTGTCTGCTCAACAACGTAAACCTCGCAATGAATATTCTTGAACTGTCAAAATGAAAACTGTCTGTTATGCGAACCCGCTGAATCAGACTAGCACAGATCAGGGAAGCATGGCACAAAATGGAGTAGGCTTATATTCAGCAGTGGGTGAAGGCAGGCTGTCAATAATCCCTGGACGGGAGTCAACAGCCGACTCCCGGCCACCGTAGGCGCGGGCTTGCGGGCGGCGAGCAATGGGCAGCTCGCCGCCCGGTAAGGATCAGCACCCTAATTGCGTAACACACAATCAATCGGAATCAGAATCATTTTGAAGCAAATTGCTTCATAAAATCGAAAAATGTGTCTGCTCAACACGTAAATAACGCAATGAATGTTGTTGAACTGTCAAAATGAAACCGATTCCGATTGATCGTGTGTTACGCAATTAGGACCAGGCCCGGGTCGACGGCGCGTTGTGTTCCACGCGCGCCTCAAAGAGATGTCAGCACGAACTGACGGGGTCCGCTAGGACCGATACCTGCCAGGGCCGCGGGTTGCTCGAAAGAGATACCGTGGCCCCTGGCACAGGCAACTGAAGGAACACGGATGGGTTTTAGTCAGTAGAAGTCTAACACGCTGTCTTATATGCTGTGGATAACGGTTTGAGTTTCACATTTATATAATATCCTTGTTTATATTATTTGCGCAGATATAATGTGTTACTGTTTATTTGTCCCAACTAAATAAATAAATAAACACGCCCTTCCGCTCAGCCCAGAGCGGGAGAGGTCACTGTCAATAATGATGATGATGTTGACAAGTATTTTGATTGAATTCAATAGAGGACCAGCCTATGTCCAGCACTAGACCGATATAGGATAAAAAACAGTACAAAACTCAAATTCAAATCATTTATTTCAATTAAACCATTTACAGGCACTTTTGAATTGTCAAAATTAAATAGTCACACACAGCAATTCAAAATCCAAATGAGTCAATTATGTGTCAGATTCACTGCCTTTTTTAATGGAACTCTAGCTTTAAGCTGTAATCCGTTCGAGTTGATGAAATAAAAATCCAACATAGTATTAAAATCCCGGCTCTATTAGTTTTTGTATTGAATGCCTAAAAACTAGATTTTTAAGACTGTTATTTCACACTATCGTATGATATTTTTTGCATGCAAATTGACACCTAGCTGGAATAGTGCTGTGCGGTGTGCCTATGGCAACGCCGATATTCAATAGTTGAAAACTAAATTGGATTTAGTTTCACGTGTGGAATTCTGTCCTGAATAGCTTAACAGATATATAGGTATGTCTATTGACACGTTAGTATGTATAGTTATAGTACTACAGTACGTAACATTGTACGTATAGTTATAGTACAGTACGTAACCTTGTACGTATAGTTATAGTACAGTAGGTAACATTGTACGTATAGTTATAGTATAGTACGTAACATTGTGTGTTCTTGTATATGTATAGGTGACATTCAAAACTTGTGTCAAATCGAAATAGGAGGTGCAGTAACTGTTACATAAGCTTCATAAATTGTCTTTTCACAAATCCAAATTCTTTAAAAAATCTTGTAATTATCGTCTTAGATAGTGCAAACTAATGCATTGCCTTCAAGTAGACACGAATTATGTAGAGATAAGTATGCTGCACTGCAGTGCGATTCTGTAACTATCTCGCCGTGAAAACTTAGGTGAAGTGAGCGTGGAGTGACCTGTCATTCCAACTAATTCTAGGGGTTGACACTATTGACAGCTCACTCTAAGCTCACTTCACCTAAGTTTTCACGGTGAGATTTTTACAGAATCGATCGGCAGGTCGCGGGTAGAGATAGTTGTTATAATAATACCATAGCTAAGACAATTTTTACACAAGTTGCAAACTGTCCGTAAATAATAGTACGCCGCGCTCGGCTGTTTGCAGCGTATTGTGCGATGAAATGCACGGATTAATTAATTATGACAATGTGTTGGAACGTGGAAGAATCGATCGGCAGGTCGTCGGATATCGTTGAAGTTTAGTAAGAAATGGATTTATGTTTTCTGATAAAATTTTATTTAAGTAATAGAAAACAAACAGTTCATTTATCAAACTAAATTTCATTCGATAACATCCATCGGTTTCTTACTAAACTTCAACTATATCCGACGACCCTGCATACTTATCTCTTATCTTTTGTTGACTACGTTCCGGCAAAAAAATTTCACAGAGTTCACAACACGAAGCAAGTTGGCATCGCGTTGAACTAGCGGTATTTACCAAATTTTGACCGTTCCTACAAAAAAAAGGTGCGCACGTATGTTCATCCCTTTCCTAAAGACATGCTCTAAATTTAATTTATAACACGTTGAATTCGATATTTTAATTTGGCACACCTATTCAATTTCATTCAGTATAATGAAATATTTCTACCTACCGCAACATCGTAGCAAAATTATCGAGATAACACCAAAAATTCTCGAGATAACACCAAAAATTCTTTCCCTATCGGTTATTATTATTATGTTCACGAGAAATGGTAATGAGATACTTACTGTACACGTGACACCATTCCCTTTGTTTTGTTTCAGAACATCAGAGGTTTTTAAAAAGGTGGCGTAAAAACAAAACCCTCAAAATTTCTAACGATGTTTTTTGCGTCAGCTACTTTTTTTCTGGAAGCACGATGCTCGAATTATGAGGCTACCTTTGAAGCCTATTTTGTATTCAATATCATAACCTGCTTACTTAGAATCAGCGATTTAAATTAACATCATCTGCCTAGCCGTTACCCAACAATTTTTGAGGTCGGCTTCCAGTCTAACCGAATGCAGCTGAATACCAGTATTTTTCGTGACCTCCATAACCCATTTACTGGGTAACCTGATACCCCTTGATAAGACTGGGAGTCAGACTTTCGGGCTTCTGACGACCCGTAACGACTGTCAAAGATCCATGAATGACAGCCGGGACCAACGGGTTAACGTGCCTTCCGCGGGGTCTCGGTATGTAAAGATAGATGGACAGGTAACCCATCCACGGACCGACCGTAGCTTAACCTGATCGAACGAGCCGTGAGGCTGTTATCACTAAGGCACGAGCAATTCAAATTAATATTCAGACATTTAAATTACAATGTTACCTAAGCACCAGTATTTAGTCATTTTAAGCTACGTGTTTCTGCTATTTAAACGTAATTCCTTTCTATTTTCGGTGGGATCTCCCTCGATACTGGCGTTAAATTGCCGATGATTTAATTACAAGAGTTAACTTTGACAATGCTTTGTACTCGTAACGTAATTAATGCGATCCATTCCTCCTTGATTCAAGTTCTTAAATACGAAAGCAATCCGCTTTGGATTCGTTTTCGAACATAAAAAAAGACTTTCGAGCTCCTGTACACTTGAACATTGTTTGCAGGATTAGTTTAATCCTTGTTTTAATCAAAGACTTTTTGTGTTTGCTTTAGTGACGTGACAATCTAACAACTAATAGAAAGTAAATACACGGATAAGTTTAGGTTCCCAGTCTATCCAAAGACATAATTTTCACGAAAATGACACGTGTGGTCACATTAATTATTGTTTTTGTTCAATTTTCATTTTCAATGTTTAAGTATTCATATAAAATTCAACCTCCCCTCTCTCCTCTCCTCTCTTTCTCATTGGTATATTTACATACCAAGACCCCTCCGTGTCTCGGAAAGCACATTAAGCTGTTGGTCCTGGCTGTCTTTCAGGATCTATGACAGTCGTTACGGGTCGTCAGAAGCCCGAAAGTGTGACAATCAGTCTTACCAAGGTGTATCGTATTACCCAGTAACTAGGTTGTGGAGGTCAGATAGGCAGTCGCTCCATGTAAAATATCAGTGTTCAGCTTGGGAAAAGGCTGGGCAGATGATGATGAGGTATTCATATAAAATATAAAAGGTGGAGACGACAATACGACAATAAAAACTTCATATATCTTAATGGCGTTCTCAGTCTGCTTACAAAAATCAACCGAATATAATATCGAATAGTTTAGTCAATAAGTCAAAGATTTGTAAAAGTAAGTCGTTCCATCACTAAAGTTGTCAAAAAATAAAAGGCGCGTTTTGACATTGATGTTCTAGTAGTTAATAAAGATCAAATTCGCAAAACACGTATTCGTTTGTATGAAACTGACAGGTGTCAAGAACGCATTCTCAAATGTCAAAACGTGCCTTTTATTTTTTGACAACTTTACAACTTCATTTGTTTAAAAAAATCACGTTTTCAACTTCGATGTTAGGATTTTTTTCATAGTTTCAAAATACTTCTATGCATTAGTATTACCCGAGTTTTCATTTACTGTTGTGTTATCATCTCCACATTGTATAAATTATCTATACTTTTCTATACTAATATTATAAAGAGGTAAAATTTGTTTGTATGTAGGGGGTAATCTCTGGAATTATCAGTCGAATTTGAAAAAATCCTTTTACGTGTGATAGCCCAATTCTTGAGCAAGGCTATAGGCTATTTAACATCACGCCATGACCATTAGGAGCCGAGCAAAATAAAAAAAAAATCAGATAGAACGCTTAGCGAAACCGAAGCGGCAGGCGACGCGTTGCGACGGGGTGGTTTGGGAATACAAATAATTTCACGCGGACCAGGTCGCGGGCAGAAGTTAGCTTAAAAGATTTATCTTATTTTATTTTCTAACTCTCTCCTATCTGTATAAGAAACATAGTTTCGGATGATTGCTTCTCAGGAATCGGAATCAATTCACCGGAACTCTAAAAAACCTTTTTATACTATTTACAGACTTTTTCCGGTGAAACAGAGTCTGATAAAAAATAAATATGTAGATCGGTCTTGCCTCTATTTTTGTTTTTAATCTACGATAGCTTAGGAATGCTTATTTATTTACAACTAGCGACCCGCCCGAGCTTCACTCGGTTTTTACTATTTGACTAAAGATCGATATTTATTAAATAAATGTACGTTTTATATTAACGATCACACATAACCCATCCGCGATAAATTCTCTTAATGATGGTGAAAACCGCATCAAACTCCGTTGCAAAGTTTGCAAGAATTTTGCGGTCATACAGACACGAAGAGCGTCTTTAATTTATAATTTACATGTAGGTTCACATTAAATTAGCTAGCGAAATGAAAACACAGGCAAAGGAAAGAAGAGAAAAGATAGATAGAGTAAGAAATACATACAAAGATATGCTCATATCTATAAACACGGATTTTCTTGAGAAGATAAAGGTGCTATAAAATGCATAAATCAATAAATGCATAGGTACTTGCCTTTTACCTTTCTTTTAAAGTAGCAACTATTCTCCCATACGGGTAACAGTGTAATACCATTGTTTACAATTTCGAGCATCCTCTTTGGGAATTACAAATGTTATGGTTATGTTATTGCTTTTATGGTTGTCTTCGAGAAGAAAGTGCGATGTCGTTTTGTTCTCTTTGTTATCGAACAAATACAAAAGAATATTCCTTATACTTTATATGGGTAGGCACTTCCAAGGAGCTCTTTTAAGGGTCCCCGGAACGGTCAATTGCAATTGTCAATTTTTACGTGTTTGCGCACACATATGCGCAAATTGATGGCTATGGAATGCAATTTAAAGTGATGGACATTACTACAATTACAATTGATTGCAATTGATGCTTTCCCGCTTTTCATTTAATAAATCTGCCTAGCCTTTCCCTATGTTGGGGTCAGCTTCCAGTTTAACCTGATGCAGCTGAATACGAGTATTTTACATGGAGCGACTGCCTCTCTGACCTTCACAACCTAGCTACTGGGTAACACACACACCCTTGGTAAGACTGGTTGTCATACTTTTGTGCTTCTGACTACCGCTTTTCATTCGTCACCTTCAGTAAATGCGGAGTTACAACCAATAAAACTATCAGGATTACTATACATTTTTCGAGGGTTAAGTTTGGAATAACGTTAGGTATTCCGCCTTTATTTAGTACACTATTTTTTTATTTAACATACCTACATATCGCACCCCCGGTCCACTGTCACTAATGCAAAAATGTAGTTTTTCAGGAGAAGCATTTAAAACTTTGACACCTCACCAAAACAAACCAAAACGGCAATGACATTCACGCCCTCATACGGAAACTTTGCGTACTACAAAAGTAACGTTAGTGCACCAAGTAAAGGGGTGCTTTAGGATCATTTTTAGATATTTAACTCATATTTGCATTTTTTGCAAAAGTGACAGTGTCGCGGGAGTGCGATATGTATAGAATAGAATACTCTTTATTGTACACCATGCAAATTACAGAACATAAATATATACAGTTTTACAAAGGGTGATACAATGGGCGGTCTTATCGCTAAGAGCGATCTTTTAAAGGCAACCTTTGGATGGATTAAAATTAAGGAAAATTGTGAAAATTGTTGTATAAATTAGTTTTCTCGATAGCTCTACGCAAACGATATTGTTTTGCAGGACAAAATATGTATCTGAGAGTAACTTCACACTAGCAATACAAAAAATAAAAAAATAAATACATAAAGTAGCAAAAAGCTTCTTACTAAATATACCTCTTACTAAATATACGGCATACTACGCCTACGCAAACTCGTGGCTAAGATATGGAGTGATGTTATGGGGAAACAGCGTCAACGCAAGTGAAGTATTTATAATCCAAAAAAAATGAGCTAGAATACTAGCCCATATTAACAATACCCGAAGCTGCAGCTGTAGGCCATATTTTATTAAAATAAAACTCCTAACTTTACCTTCTTAATATATACATGACCTTTGCATATTTGTATTTAAAAATAGCAAATTTTTTCCAAAAACAAAAGATATTCGAACGCAAACACACGTGATAAAACAAATTACATCTTCCACCCTCTCGGATCAAAATGCTTTACCATAGCAAAATATTACATGGCAAACAAAATTTTCAACAAATTACCGGAACAAATAAAAGAAGAAACCAGATTTAACAGAAAATTAAAAGAATATCTAACAGAAAAATGCTTTTACTCGGTCGCAGAATATCTAGAACAAAATAATTAGTAGTTATACATATATAATAATATAGATAGATTATGTTAACATTACTATGTTGCCGTGCCCTAACCGGGTTTCATGTTGGAACTGACTTATATTGTAACATCGAAATGTACACATGAATGCAATAAAGAGTTTGAGTTTAAAGCAATTAAAGGTCGACAACCATATCGTTTGCGCAAAATTGTCGAGAAAACTTATTTTATATAAAACATAATTGTATATGATATAATTATGTTTATAAAATAATTATGAAGAACAATGTAACCTATACCGACGCTGACCTTTATAAAGTTGCTGGGATAAATCGGGAAACCTCAATATCTGATGCAGAAACATCAGCAGCAGCAATTGATCCAATTAATAAATTAGTGCCGATAACCGGATTTATCGAAGCGTAAATACCGTAACCGTGTCACACCCCTAGTCCCCCACTTGGTGACTTATTTACGTAATGTATGAAGAAATGCGGAACTTTGTCTAACAAGTGTTACAACCTACCCGACAATGAACTTCTTTTCGAGTTGTTAACTTTGCCTCTTAGAACTTGATTCAAAGACAATTCGGGAACAAAACTTAAGATTAAAATTAATGAGGTTCTAAGGTAGTTTGAAGTACCTGCATGTACTTATTTATAGCCATAAGTATGGTGATCCGAAGTGGGGAGAATTTACTGGCTGCCTTGTGAATCTATCAGTTGTCATGGTAGGCAGGAGTTAGTGGAGTTCGGTCTTGGTAGTAATTAGATTATGGGGTACAGGTGCCAGGCTAGTCAGTTGTCTTAGCTTATTGCAGTTCACCGTTGGACATTGCCCCGTAGTCTAGCAAAGTCATACCCTGGGAAAATTAATAAAATCTGAATCAAGTAAAAAACAAAATAAAATGTAAGAAACTGGGCAGTTAACAAAAACATGTAGGGTTCACTCCTACCACATACTTATTTCAGAAAAACGCCACTAGTGGCGCTTCTGGTTGTAAATTTTTTGCTGTCATGGTTGAGACTGTATACGTCTGTTTATTTTATTCAGTAATGTCAATTAATATTATTATTGTGGTTTTGTGATCTCGTCCTATCTTTTGTTTTTCTTCTGTATTACTCCTGTATCTATATTTATAAATATATATATCGTGCTGTGTACACAGACATTATATTATTTTCATAAATTGTACATTGACTTTTGTTTCTTGTTCGTCCGTACATTTTCTACAAGAGCTGAACTACTGGTAAACCCGCAGAGATTTTTGTTTTAACCTAAACCTAAAACGGATGAGCAGTGCTGGCCCAGTGGTAACGGCCCCGACTTACGAGTTGTAGGTCGTGGGTTCGAACCCAGCCAGGCAGGCCGCTTTATTTTGTCTAAATAATTTAATCACCACTGCTATAAAAAACGGTGAAGGAAAACATCGTGAGGAAACCGGCATGTCCTAGAACCAAAAATTCGAACACGTGACATCTACCAACCCGCATTGATGAGTGGTAGATTACGGCACACTCTCTCGAAGAGAGGAGGCCTGTGTCCCAGCAGTGGGAAAATTAGAGGCTGATTATATTAATAAGAATAGGAGCTGTGTTATTCTAATGTCCTTTTTGTATGCGTCATAAAAAAGATTTTATGGGAATAAATCATAAACATGAACAAAATTCAATGCAGATGTGCGGATAATAAACCACTAATACCTCTACGAGGAGATCACCATTATTTATTATAATACCATTAAATGTCAACTACCCGCAAAATTCGTGCCAAAGAACACGCCATTTTGTATGTAATCCGCTACCTTATTTGTCAAAGCTAATGGTTCCCTACGTAATAAGTAATCTCTAGTTTTTTCCCCGATGTTTGTATACAAAAAATAATATTGTGTTGTGTAACATGGTATTGTGAATCGCTTAGCTGAGAGCATCCACAATAGATGGGACCCCATTGTGACGGTTAATTGAAAAATGCGGGCATAATCAATGCTTTCTATGTTATTGTAATATTTCGTCACGCGTCGTGATTTTCGGTGTGGGTACCTAATTTACACGATGTGTTAATTTTTAGTTTGAATTTGTTGAAATTACTTGACTGCAGATTTGTCCTGTAATATGAAAACATTGTAAACATAATTATTTTTAAAAGAGTAACGACAAATTGGAACCGTTCACCTAGCTTCTGACGTTCCATAAGTGCCCATGTAGGTTTATGTGATATAAAATATTTAGATTTGATTTATTTTACTTACATCGTCCAAACGGTGCTAATTGGTTATATAAATTGTTGCTTAAACGCCTGTAAATTATTCTATAATAACATTTATAATAAGCTCGTTTTGTTGCCCGTATCAAATAGATGTTATACTGTTTATAGAAGTGGAAAATTGTTAGTGATTCAGTAAATTTCGGCTAGCTCTGTTTGTTAAATTCAGACATCCGAGCAACTCTCCAGTGGCATAAGCACTGCCTTTGAAGGAAGATATTCACTCAACCGTCTAAACAGACTCTAAACTTTGACTCACTAGTTGGCGGTCGTCTCTGACTTAATTTAGGCAAAAGACTAACAAAGGAAGAAATATACAAGGTGATTTTTTAAAGACCAGCTGGATGTGGTACAGACCATCAAACTGAACAACTTTCTCCAAGGGACAAATAGCGTAATCGCGAAAATTTTATCAACTGTCCCATAGAAAACTTCAATACCTACTCGACCTAAATGTATGGGACGGCTGAATTTTTATTCGCGATTACGATGTTGGTCCCACGGAGAAAGTTGTTCAGTTTGATGGTCTGTACCACATCCTTAAATTTGGCTGGTCTTTAAAAAATCACCTTGTATAATTATTAAATTAAAACTTGAAAGTAGGATACTGGTGACGGTGTGGTGTGTAAACTAGGTAAATTGAAGGAAGCACTTCAAGAGCCTGTTCCGGTTTCGAGCGAAATGCCGACCGACCACCGGTATGGCTTCCGCTCACTGACCGCAGCATGTACCCACCACCACCGCCGTGCGCCGCTCAGCCGCTCAGTACTCGTCGGACAGTTGTGTAACACAACTCCGGCCAAACCCGAACATCAAATACAGCAAATAATTCACGCCCGATAAATGAGAGAGTTCACCGGCGTTCAAAACACTCTAATTTATTAAGCCATTCAAAGAATACTTGCTTATAGAAATGGCTTTGTTCACTCAAAGTTATTCACCGTACTGGGTCTACAATTCTTAAAACGTCAAGAATATTTACTAAACGACGCATCCTAGACATTTAAAGGTCGTTTTACTGAGCACAATATTACGGATCTTCTCATTCATGTAAATGCAATGGCAACAGCGTAAACAAAGCAGCCAGCGTTAACAATTAGTTGGTTTGAACACCAGAGTACTGATAAACAATTTGTTGAATTTGTACAGCGTTAACGTACATAATCAACAGTTTCCTTGTTTGTTTACGGTAATTAGCATCGATAATAATATCGCTGCTATTTGTATTTACCTTACAGTTCAAGATAAACAAAAGAGCCTCTCATTTGTATCACTCCTCAAATGTAAGGAGATCCCAGTCTGAATGTGTCGGGGACATTGATCCGACATGCAGAGGCGCTCTCGAGAATTTTAATTTAAATGAAATGAGACACTAATGATTATATTACGTAGTCTAAGGCATTCACTGTCGAACAGGAAGAGGCGCCCGTCATGAAATAATAATAACAGTTGTATCAAATTAAAACAATTTCCATTGAATAATTTACATACTTTCAAACTTTGGTCCGAGCTACCGGAATGCCTGCCATAGTATAAATATTACAAGCTCAAAATGAATGATCGCAGTTTTCCAACTCCGTCGAGTCTGATTTATTCGGGTCCAGTTGTAAATAAATGGACGCGCTGCCATCAACCCATCAATAAAATGCTCACAAACATATCACTCAACAAACTTAAGACAGTTCTGATAGATATAATGACAATGTTGGAAATTTATTTTCGCACAAGAAGCATTTTGTAAATTGATGAACAAATTTTGTTGAAAACAATCCTAAAGAGATTGGAAATTCGGTTTACGACTTTATAGCTTAAAGCATAAAGTCTTAAAACGGCTGATGTAAATTTTCACTCAGCTTTCATCGGGTTTCAGGGAGGGAATAACAAAGGTAACTAGTTAGAATCGTTTAAGCTCATCAATAGCAGCCGGATTGAAGTGCATACTTAGCCTTATTTGAAAGAAACAGCGTAGGATGCACTGTTTCATAAACAAGCACTCCTTGGCATAATCCATTAAAACCGTAACACTAAAACAAACACATTTTAACAGTAGTGATGATGATCTATAGGATTAATAACAAACATAATTTAAATTATGTAAATATTTTAATATAGGTAGTAAAAAAAAAACTTAAACAAAATAAATTAAAATAATATAATTAACAGTAGTATTTTTTTTAACCCTTCCGGGAACACAGGTGATTTCCCGAAGAGTTATTTTTGTAAATAATTCTCGAAAGCATCTTCGACTAAACCACTTTTACTAATTCTCAACATTTTAGCTAAGTAGCTGCTTGTTGTTGCATAGAAGCCAGCTTGCTTATCAAAATCTTCAACAAAGCTGTGTATTGTCCTAGCCGGCTCATATTGAATGCAAGCGAGCGCGCGGCGCCGCCGCTCTGCCAGCGGCAAATCAAAAAGTACCCACGCCGATACGCAGGAAATTCTCGGTCGGTGGTCTTATATCTATACCACTTATAGTCTCCGTAATAATCGGATAGCCTGGATCAGATAGCCGCTTTAATATAATAAAAGAGCTTGCAGCAAAGGAGCTCGGTCTTGGAGAACATTTTTAAAATAATTTGCTTTAAACGCTCGCTCTACGTAATAGTATTAGTAATCGAGAGTCTCTTCTAACGGTCAGTGGTGCTTCATATTATTCAGATTTTAGACTTAAAAGAGGTAACCAAATAGATGCTTACTTTTTATAGGATCTTAGAAATGTTATGTAAATGCTTCGTTTATGCAAAATTTGTTTTCATTGTATTTAATCCTATCTGCGTTTTTTGCGCCAAATGAGGCCAAGCCACAGTCACGGAAGGCAATTAAGAAAATTTTAGCATTTTTGTGGGATCACAGTTGGCCATTTCTCTCAGATGTGCTGACATTACTCTTGATGATAATTTTGGGCAGGGTTCAGTCAGATACCTTAATCTGCGGGGTAATTGCGTAACACTAAGAGTAGGAATAGCTGTCATTTTGCCAGTTCAACAACATTCATTGCGGTATTTACGTTGTTGAGTAGACAAATTTGTCGAACACATGAAGCAATGGATTAGCAATATCCTTCAAAATGATTTTGATTTGTGATTGATAGCGTGTAACGAAATTAGGGTGCTGTTCGGTCTGTAATTGTTAAAACTAGTCTCACCTCGACTTTGAACTTGAGTATAACCTTATTAAATATTTAAAGTACCTACGCAAAGCTTTTTCAAAGTCACTAATAAATTAAATAGCTTCAGTAATCTGTTAAAGTTGAGAATATTCTTGTTGAATAAGATTTTTTTAATAATGTTTTTGGTCGCCTATCTGAAAATAGCTTTAATATCTTTTTGGCTTTCGAGGAATTTAGTATTGAAAGAAATTGTATCTAAAGAAATATGTTAATATTTTATATCATTTGAAATTCGGCTTGGCTCATAAAATTAGCATGAATAATATTGTTAGTTGTTCAAATAAGACAACCCTAAAATGCTCTTTCTCTTTGAGAACAATAAAATGCGAATAAGGCGCAACGAAGTAACGATTCGAGCGCAGCGGTTGCAGGGTCAAAGAAGTCGTTTAAATCGATATCATAAATAACAATAGTCAAGGGATATATCTGATAAGATATCATGAAAACTAAATGTAGCTTTTAGTAGCAAGCTGATCGTAAATTCAAATCCAATACACATGACTAAAAGGCGATCGGGAGAGCGTCGCGAATACTACACAGTCACGCTACAGCTATCAATATTCCACGTCTGGTATATTGTTTGTAAAGAGCTTTTATCCACCTTCATTTCAAATATTTATATCGTGTGTGAAATTTGATAACGTGCAGTGTATCAAATATTCAGTGAATCGGTAGGTGTAGACAAAGGAGACTGGGCGATTCTGTATGGGAGTGGTCTATGTGCCAACAGCGGTTTTGATATTTGTGTGATACCTCATCTTTACCCTTTGGCAAAGAGGTATCAAGATCTGACCTGGAAATTTTGAGAAAAATACCTTTACAATTAATAGGATTTTCGAGGGCACGGCCCATTTACAACGGTTGAAGTACCTACCTGTCCTTACCACCCGTCCGAATATCCACCCTGTATAATATATTTATCAAAAATTGGTAAGAAATGGGTCAAAGTGTACTTTTATCAAAAATGGGTCAGATTTTGATGCCACTTTGCTCAAGGATAAAGATGAAGTATCCCTACATAAAATTATCGCTATTGGTCCATAGACCACTTTTGCGCAGTCTCCTTTCGAATTCTTAGAGTAACAAACATCCATCCATCCATACAAACCTTCGCGTTTAAGTTTTTGCGTTAAAACGCAAAAACTACTGAACGGATTTGGATGTTTGGCACACGGATAGTTTTTAACCAGGGTTACACATAGGATACTTTTCATCCCGATATTCTTACGGCATTGAAACTTATTTTTTTTTAAATATATATAAACTAGTGCTTGACTGCGATCTCGCCTGATAGAAAGCAGTGATGCAATCGTTGATGGTAAAGCGCACTAATTTATTATGAGCCTATTCACTCTAGCCTTGAAGAGACTTAAATTATGCGGGTGAAACCGCGCGGCGCTGCTAGTTAATGAAGAAAACCTTTATAATTTACAGTAAACCTTACTATACCAACACGTTTTTCAATTACAAAGCAAAATTCGCTTTTATCGTGGATAAAGTTTTATGTTTATCCGTTTTACATATTCATTTATATTCAGATTTTGTTATAACAAACTATAAACACGGCCGGAGGCAATGACTAGGGTCTCATAACTTTATAGGAGTTAGAACAGTGGTCGTAGACACGAAATGTCGCGTCGTCAGAATGCGGGTCCTATTGTTCATGCGTCCCTCGGACGACTCTCGTTTAAACACTTGATACTTGCTCTCCTTTTGTCTAGTTTTCGAGACCTCGTTACACAGGCGACAGTTTTCAAGTACGGATTTTTCGTGCAATAAAATGGAGGATTTCGAGGACGACTATTCGGTTCGATATTTTCTTTAGAGGCCTCGAACTCCCAGACGTAGATTAAGGTTAATTGTATACTGTAATACATGTTATTCCTGGGTGGCCATGGCCTTCAACCGACTGGTAAATATTATTTAGATTAGCTTCGAAATAAGAAACTATTTTTTTTTATCATACTAGCAGCGTCCCGCGGTTTCACCCGCATAATTTCAGATAGCGGTGGGACGAAGCTTGTGTTTCATAAAAAGAGAAACTTATAACACGACTTGTATTTCAAGAGACACATCATGAGCTATTCCCGTATTTTTAAGAACGTTTGCATTCTAATCTTTCAGAAATATAATCAGTTTCTCTAAATTTTTGACAAATACTTGACATTGATTGTCGCTGAGATGAGATTGCGACTTGAACTTGAAAGTTTTTAAGTACGAGAATTGGCCTGCAGATAGTTACTCCCAAAGGGAAAAACCCCGGAAATCTAAAAGCCGTAGCTATTAAAACAAACAAAAGAGGAACGACATATCGATGAAGAGGGAATCAGCATACGTATGTTTCATTCAGTCCGGATGCAGGCGGCCGTTAGCTCCCCGAGTATCGGACAAAGCTCGATTTTTCAAGTAGTTTTTATCAGTAACCGGCTATTACCCGCCGTGACCGGGTGTAGCTGTGTAGCTATACAAATGAGCATACTGTTAGTACTGCCTTATAAGTCGATTCGCACGAATTTACTTGCCCGGAACGGGCGAATCGTAACTTTTAAATAATATTATGTTCTTTATAGGCGGCTCGCACGAACTACATTTATTTGTGGGCGAGTCGACAACTCCAAAAATATGTATTAGATAATTGGCACATATTGCAAATCAAGTTTAAAAAAGGACACAAGCGCACAGGAGTGTTAAGAGTTATATTATAAAACGAGTAATTTTTCTTAACTTTATTGCATAAAATTCAAAATGTACCAATTGCCTAATACATATTTCTGGAGTTGTCGACTCGCCCACAAATAAATTAACTTCGTGCGAGTCGCTTAACGTACAAATAATATTATTTAAAATTAGCGATTCGCCCATTTCGGGCGAGAAATTCGTACAACGTACACACGGCTACACATCAAGCTATACAAAACCAGTATTGGCTGACCGTTCATTGTGAGAAAATATCATACAAAGTGAGGCCAAGACAAACTGGTTTTGTATAGCTTGACGTGTAGCCGTGTGTACAACAAGCCAAATAAACATACTGTTAGAATTTCGGACTGCATGCCGCGTTCTGTAATTCGTGGCATATGGCGCATTAATTTCTCAATTGACAGCTTATTGACAGAGATTATAACATTAGAGAGCCCCATTTGGATCTGTGAAGTACAAATGCCAATTTAGATTAGATTTATTAAATGTAGAAATAGAAATTGAATGCTTTTAGCATCTGGTTGTTCGTCCAGTCTGTTTTGTCATCTGGGGTAATTTCTGTTTATATCTATACTAATAATAAAGCTAAAGAATTTGTTTGTTTGAATGCGCTAATGGCGCCGATTCCCTTGTTCACAAACAAAACTAAGTTTAAGTTAAGTGCATTTTTTTTTCTATTTATGTAATTAAGAGAAGGACAGAAGATAAATATTAATTTAGTCCTACCAAATTAGTCAGCGCCTGACGTAAATTGACGTATTTTTAGTAGCCATGATAAATGATTTTATTTTTGTAAGTAGGTTTGTACTTGTACAAACACTTTTACACGTAAATCATATTTTAAAACTATATAGATGAGGTTTACGGCGTTTCCTATCTGACTAGTCTGAGAAGAAAGGCCGAAACAAACTCAGAGGTCACAGTCTCTTTCAAAGTGTTTTTAATCACGTCTAAACTGTCTATGGAGTATCTTAATCTGACAGGACTAAACTAATATTTTATCTTCTGTCCTTTTCTTAATGAAATAGAAAGAAAAAGATGCACTGAACTTAAATTTAGTTTAGTGTGTGAACAAGGGAATTGGCGCGAATATCTGGAAAAAAAGTAAAAAATATTATTGCATTTGATAGCCCAATTCCAATGAGGAAGGTTCTTATGAGTCGAGCAAATATAAAAAAAGTAAAAAAGAACGAGAAAACGAACTAATAGCGAGGGCAGGCGATGCGATGCGACAGGATGGGTCGGGGGAACAAGAAATTTAATTTCGCGTAGAACGAAGTCGCGGACAGACGATAGTTATTTAATATTCAGAACTAGATTATCACTTTAAACCTTAAAGCTTTTCTAGCTATACGTCGAAACGTTTCTATTATAAGGGGTCCTCCTTCTAAATTCCTTGCTGACTGTCTTACAACTATCATCTATATTTTTTTATTTCAAAATACAAAGTAGGTATTCCCTAGTATTTTTAATAATAAAACAATTATTATAGAACACTCTCTTTACGCAAAGATAGGCCAGTTTTCTGTTTAATTTCCAATTTATGAATTTCAAGTTTATCTAAGTAAATCCATCGAGTAAGCAACAAGATTGATGAGAAATATTGAGGAGGAGCTCTTTAAATAGAAAAGATTCTATTAATATTAATAACAATAGCCTTGTCTATATACTCCACGGTGTACAAGTACGTACTTGTGAAAATGTGGGAATATTTATCGCAAATATTCAAAGGATTCAAAGTCAGTATTTTCCTGTAGGTGTACACGGCGACACATAAAGCTATACATTCTTAGTTTTAGCTGACCTCGCATTGTATATGGTTTTTCTTACAATCAGAAGTAAGCTTATACTGATTATTATCTAAAATGCGTTGAAGAGCTGTCAGTGTCAATAAATCCACAACAAAGATGGCACTGACACCTCTTGAATGGTTTAGATGTGCTGATCGCGTTTTTGATAAATGATTTTATTTATATAAATAGGTATGTACAAACACTTTTACACGTAAATCATATTTCATAAACTAGATGTTGTCGGCGTTCTGTTTCATTGTTAAATTCCACCCTCAGTGTACAGGTGATGGAAAAACTTGTCATAGTTTGTACATGAGTTTTCATTTGGATGTTTTTGATGATGATGGAAGAATAAAAAAGTAGGTAATTCTCAAGGCCTCGCTTTTACCTTGGCCAAGGGCTAAGTATTGCCATTCAACGTGGCAATGCCACAAGTCTCTTGGTACATCACCAGGCGACAGCGATGCGGAGGAAGTTTTCGATGTCATATTTTAATTAGAAAGAGAAAGTATTTATTGTGAATCGTACTGGAAGATAACAAACTAAACTAATCAAGTAATCACAGTTAGGTTAGGATATTATATTTTTATTTTAATAGTTTGTTAGTTTATTTAGGGTTGGTTTTTCAGTCATCTGACAAGTGATAATTTTATTCCAGGATTTTTTTTTAAATTTGCACAGTTATTTTCTACAAAAACTGTCAAACGTAAATTTTGTTCCTCGAATAAAAATAATAATAATAATATCCCTGGACATTTCACACAGCGCCATCTAGTCCCAAGCTAAGCAACCTAATGCTTGTGTTATGGTAACAAGATGGCTGAAAAACTACTTATATACATTTTTTTTTTTGTAAATACATACATATTATAGATAGAAAAACACCCAGACTCGGAACAAATACATGTAGGTCATACAAATATTTGTTCCGTGCGGGAATCGAACCCGCGACACGCAGCGCAGCAGTTAATCGCTTAACCACTGCGCCAACCGTGCCGTCGAAATATAAATGTAAAGCAAAAAAAAGGTCATACTATCTGTATAACAATTTTTCAAGATAGAAATAATGTCAATGTATAAATACTGGAGGATACTTAATTCATGTTATACTTAGAATATACTTAGATAGGTAGATTAAAAGGACTGAATCTTTTCCAGAATGTTTGCCTTGGAGTCCCACATTAATTGAATAAATAAGGTACCTTTACGGGAGGGATTAAACAAATTTGTTCACGTCGATTTGGTCCCGAGAAGATTATTGTTTGAACAAAAAAGAGATATCAAACATTTGCTTATATCTTTTTGGTTTGATATGAAATCAAAAAAAATTTCTTTGTCCGCACTTATTTTGCGAAGAATGAAAATGGTTGGACTGCGATTTTATGGTAGAATCTTTGGAATGGGAAATCCCGTCTGAAAGGCTAGGATTAATCGCTCTACTGACGGGTTTTAGTTCAACGTAAGGAGAAATCCTTTTGACAATTCTACAAAATCCACTGCGTTCATTTAAGTGGGTAGTTGTCGGGAAGACAATTTTTCCTTTAGTACGTTTGAATGGACACTTAAGTGTCAAAAGCCAAAAGCTATTGCAATGTGTGAGTGTGTTACGGAATTCTGTTGCTGCTTTGTCTACATAGATACATTCATCATCATTAATTCATTCTTCGTTTTTCTGTGTTTAGTATAGTTTATGATCTTCCTGTACATACGAGTCGCAATAAATAGTTTTTCTTTCTTTCTTTCTTTCTTTCTTTCTTTCATAGTTACGTAAAGTCAGGGAAATTTATTAAATTTGACTACATTGCAACTTACCTACCTAAATAATCCTCCGTATATTCAAATCATAGATGTCATTCTATGACAGTTTTATTTAGTTACAACATAATAAAATTAGCGAAGGGTATCAATTGACTATCAATTAATTCCTTGAACTGTATATCTAAAAACAGACAAAACAGGCGCTTTTCTTTGTGTACATTATTTGATCACCACTGCGGACTACTCTCAGGAAACCGACATGTCCTAGGACCAAAAAATTCGAAGACATGTGACATCCACCAATCCGCACAGGGCCCGCGTGTCAGATTAAGGCCCACTCCCTCTCACAGAGAGGAGGCCGGTGTCCCAGAAGTGGGAACATTGATTGGGGTTGATAATATTATGACGTACATCAAAATATAACTTATTACTAGCATTTTACGTAATTTTAATAAGGCATGGTGAATATAATGCTGTTTATTTGCCATCAAATTGACAATTCGCTTTCTTCACAACTTAGCCAGATTAAATTGAAGACTTGTAAAGTAGTCTGCAGCTTGTGCCAGCACAGGACGTTGTTTGTCGTAGGACAAGTTAAGAAAAAGCTTGACAAATTGAAACAGAACTTTATTGTAGAATCACTGGAGCTACTCTCAAGAGCCGGTAAAAACTTTATAAGTTGTTTCTTCTTAAAACGATAACATTCATATTTTTGTCAAGGAGATTTGTAATTTTTTTAAAATAAAGCTAGAGCGACGACCTAGCCTCTTCACTGATTGGCCGAAAAAGGCAGCAGGCATAGATGAATGGCGAAGTATGGGGAATTAAAAACTCAATGACATACACAGCAGGATTCAAATTCTATTACCTAAACTAATTATAATATGTAAATTCTCTAGTTTAATTTTTCTTATTGTAATAAATTTTTGTTATTGGTTTTGTCACTAACAGGCTTTGTATGTGGTGGACACATAGACATGGAAGAGGGAGGTCTTCTGTTACTTACAGGTATCTCTATACTTAAAAGAAGACCTCTAAAGAGTGTTTGTTGATTATGAAATCAATAAACTTACATAAACTAAACTTTAATAAGTTTAGTTTATTTAAGTTTGTTGATTTCATACGGGTTAATAAAAAAAAAATGTTGTCTCATATTATAGTTATTTTAAATAACCAGCTTTGAGTTATCTATAACATAATTTAGGCTATTTACATGAGGTAGGTACTTACCCTATTATCAGCTTACTAAGCAAGGGTTTGCCGATTAACGCGAGTAATTAAAATGATTGAAACATATTAGGTAAAGTAAACTTAATTATAACTTGCCCCTTAACCGGTTGAGAAACAATTAAAAAGCCACCGTGTGTCTCCCGTCATAACACAGATTATGTTGCCTTATCACGAAAGGACATATTACAATGTCTTTGAAATAAAAACATTCACGGCAAGACGTACACAAAGTTGTTAAAAAACAACAATAACATAGTTGCTCTACTCATATTAAAACTATACAACAAAATAGCAAGTAAGATGCTCTACTTCGCAATTAAATTACTATGAAAACAATAAAAATATATTACGCGAAGCTACAAAGTCTTGTCTTGTACATTACTTCAGTTATATAAGCTGTGTGCCAATTCGGAGGTCAGAGGGGTTTAGTGAACCCTTGTTGACGTGTAGCAGACTCGCAGATGTTTATAGTGGCTGTGCCATCTTCGGATGGCGCCAAGTAGACTGCGAGGGTTCCCGTCGTCGCGACGGAGTGGCGCCGGACGCCGGATTGGTATATTAAGACAACTCCTTTATATCCAGTGACGACAGTAAATCTGTACGTTGTTGAAGTGATTTGGTTGTTGTTTTTAGTGAAATATTTTTATACTGATTTAGTTATATGTATTTAAATTGTTAACGGTTACCGTCTTTCTATATAATAGGTAGCATGGTTTGGCAATAGACTGGGACCAAAACTTCGGTGCATGAACATTCTAGTTACAAAATAGGAGTTTGTTTTGAACTACCGTTAAACTAGGGACGGTTTAAGTTCAGTTCCGTTCCTGACTTTACTTAGCATCCGAGCATTAGTATGCTCGGATCCTATAAACAAAAACGAATCGTTTTGCTTACCAATGGTAGCCTTTTGTATTCCAAAACTGGGCATATAAATAGATTCGTAAGCTAATTTTACTTGTGATAGCTGCTTCCATATGGGAGGGTCTACTAAGCAAAGCTATAAGGTCTTTGCTTTATTATTGGTAAAGATACAAGTCTTCATTTTAACCAATAACGGTTCGTGAATGATAGAAATCGGCCAGTAGTCATAGTCTCATCTATAAGTAGGTACTATCATTAACCGACGTTTTCTAAAAATAATTCAATTATTTTAACCATGTTTTGTAAAAAGAGTTCAATTACTTCACTCTACATACTTAAAGATACGGTCAAAGAATCTGTGAAAGCTCCAATGAAAAAGAAAACTTCTGAACTGGAACTGCAATGCCCGAAGCGTTGAATATAATTAAAATACCCTTGTAACTTGTAAACTGCTTTAGAAACTTTGTGAAAAACGTTCTAAGAAGTTGTGGAACGTTTGAAAATCCACGCGGTAGTTTGAAAATCTATGCGGTATTCGCAACCGAGGCGGTCGAGAACTTTGTTGTATAACGTGTTAGTGGATCTGTGGTGGTGTGGATTAACGCACTGTTGAATGTTCTGGGAAACTAGCTGCTATTAAAATAACTATACAAATAGGATGGTTAAAATATATGTTAGTTGCAGTGGTGGTTGTTTACTTTTGTTTATTGATAGAATCTTATAAAAATATAATATAATATATAAATAATATTATATTATTATTTTTATATTATTATCTCCTTTATTGCATTTAAATACATATAAATTACATTTTTAAATATTTTTGTAAACAAAAAGATAAAAAAACATTTAAAAATATAAAAAATAGTAGCCCACCGGTATCGGGAACAGGGTCCAAGCTACCGGTGGTCAGGGCTCTAGAGAGAGGAACCTCCTGACAATGCGAGCCGTGTCCAGAAGTACCGCTCTCTGAATCAAGCCCTTGATCCAGCTGCCCAACGAGAGCCTCCTCAGGTGTTGGTCGAGGCTCTTGGCTATTAAGCCATTGGCTGTCACGACTATCGGCACAATGATCGCTGAGTCCACATCCCACATGTCGACAACCTCGCGAGCCAAGTCAAGATAATTGATATATTATTATTATTGTTTATAATATTATATTGAATATTTGTGCAAAAATTGCTATTCCAGATTTTGACAACGTAGGTATTTCACTTTTGTAGGAAATTTGTATTTTACATTCTTTTTTTTATTGTAGTTGCAACTCTGCTTAATCCTTCGGGGAATACAGGTGTGATGTTATGAAAGAAAGAACGAAAGAAAGAAAATGCATTTCCGCAATGCATTTTTTTTAGGCTATCCGATAATATATCCTATATAAAGATTAGTTAGAAGTGATGATGGTGAAATGTCACCATCATCACTTTCCACACTACTCTTTAGGGGCCGGCTATGCCAAACTCATTTACATTGCTTATCTAATTCAATTATTTCCAAAAGCTATCATAAACCACCCCAAATGGGATAGCCTGTAATTATTATCTTTGAGCATTAAGTATTTCTAACGAAATTAAGGGTATCCGTAATTTATTCGGATTCCTTTGATTGTAAAGTTGGGGTCATAATTTGTGAAGAGTTTGCCAAGTTTCGTCGCAACCCCACTTGATGAGATTCAAAGGAAATTACTCGTTTTCAATGTATGGGAAGGCTCTTGCATAATTTATACCTGAAATTCTAAAAATCGTAACGACCAGTTTTTCCCCGCGGCTTCGCCTCCGTGAAGGTCGAAAATAATCCCCACGGTAGCCTACTTACGAAATGAACTGTTTAAGTATCTAAGTAGATCTTTTATGACACTTTTGGACGTCAATATGTTAGTGGTCATTATTTTAAAAACTAGATGGCGCTGGCAGTACCTGCCTGACTGATCTCTGAGAAGAAATGCCGAAATAAACTCATAGAGGTCACGGTCTCTTTTAAAGTCCAAACATTACATTATTAGACAGGGCCATGTCTGGAAGGACCTTGAACAGACGGGGATAAAAATGGATAAAAACGAGATAAAAAGTATCCTATCTCCTAAACCAGGTGATGGTCTACCTGTATGCCAAATGTTATCGAGATCCGTTGAGGCGTGAAAATGTAACAGGTAGACACAGTTACTTACTTTCGCATTTATAATATTAGTAAGAATTGATGGGTACTGAATATCTTTACACATATTAAACGGGTAACGTCACTATTTCCGTTAGTGGGCCTGTAACTATCTCAAAAAACTTTGTTTCGTTGATATTGGCCTCATATTTTTACTAGCTTTTATATTTTAGTTAGTTAGTATGTATGGGTCTACATTGCAACTGATCCCAACCGGTTGAGATGAATTTTGCACACATGTTTGGTTTTGATAAGAATGCACGGTAAACTAAGTAACATCATTCTAAATCCAATATGGCTGACCAATTCATTTTAGTACAACTGAAATATTGAATAAGCTTGTTCATAAAAAGTTTTATTTTTCTAGTTAGGTTTCAAATATTTCGTTATAAACTTAAGGTACACATAAAACTAGACTAGCCTAGCTCTACCCACAGTTAGTTTTGTTTAAATTAATCATCTACCTGGCTTATTTCAAAATGCCGAGCAAGAAACAGCCGAGAGCCCTAGAGTATAAAAAGTGAAAAATTATTTAGGCTAAGCGCAAGTCTAATGAAAAATTCGCGAGAGGAAATTCTGTAGGATTGATTTCCACTTCGACGATCACGCAACACAATCCAGTCGACCGCGCCGGAAATTAAGCGCGTTACGATAACAAGCAGTAGTTCTGTAGCGTTGGCAAATGTTTAACTTATGCAAAGTTTGTAAGAAAAATAGATCCTCTTGGGGTTCGATCCCAAGAGGATCTATTTTTCTTACAAACTTTGCATAAGTTGTTGTTGTTGTTGTTGTTGTTTGCATAATGTTATGCTCATCTTCAGTGGCGGACTAACAGGGGGGCGGAAGGGGCGGCCCGCCCCAGGCCTCCGGTCTTGGGGGGCCCCAAATGCTTTCGGGTTCCCCTGATCAAATCCTAAACAAGACATTAAAAATGTGCGAAATCTTTGTAGCGGGTACTTCCTCAGAAATCCCTGAATGAATGAAGTGCGAATAATTCACTCTTGTCTAATTTTTTTTTTCGTTCAATTCGTATTTTATTTTCCTCACCCATATCCATTCCATATTGTAGGTATGTATGTTTATTTAGCCTAAATATTTTTTTTTTTTTTTTAAGCTGGGGGGCCTCATTCAGCTTTGCCGCCCCGGGCCTCTGACGGGCTTAGTCCGCCACTGCTCATCTTCCTCTAAAACTTACATAATATTAGCGAGCCGCCCCTGCTTTGTACTGGTTTTTATTAAACATCCAGTTTTTGTTTACTAAACTTCCTGATTTCTTTATTATACATAAGTCTAATTTAGTCTCCGTGCCTCGGAAAGCACGTTAAACCGTTGGTCCCGGCTGTCATTTGTGGATCTTTGACAGTCGTTACGGGTAGTCAAAAGTCCGTAAGTCTGACAACCAGTCTTACCAAGGGGTATCGTATTACCCAGTAACAGGGTTGTGTAGGTCAGATAGGCAGTCGCTCCATGTAAAATACTGGTATTCAGCTGCATCCGGTTAGACTGGAAGCTGACTCCAACGTAGTTGGGAACAGGCTAGGCAGATGATGACGTAAGTCTAATTTTTTATTTTTTATTCAGCCATTTTTGTCCCACTGCAGGGCGAAGGCCTCCCTTCCCTCCCTCCTTCCACTTATCCCTATCCAGTGCTGTTAAACGCCAATCCTCGTGGAAAGAGTTGAGCTCGCCCCGCCATCTCATTCTGGGCCTGCCGCGTTGTCGTTTGCTGCTGTTTGGGACCCATTGTGTGGTTACTTTAGCCCATAGCTCCTCCGGCAAGTCTAATGTTAATGTATTTTGTATTACCCCGTTGGTGTAGTGGTCGCAAGCGCATGCAACTGCTGTGCATGGGGTCCTGGGTTTGATTCCCAGGTCGGGCTAAGTGTTATTGGATTTTTCCATTAAGTTGGTGGTGTGATACCCCCGTGCCTCGGAAAGCACGTAAAGTCTGCTGATCCTGCGCCTGATCTATCCCCGGTCGTGTCGGATTGCCGTCTCATCGGACTATGAGTAAAGGAACAGAGAGTGCACCTGTGTTTGCGCACGCACTTTTGCACTATAATATCTCCTGTGAACCTGCTTAATCTCCGTTGAGATGGCCAGCGTGACCGATATCGTTCAGGGGGGATTATTATGTACTTACATAAACCTACAGGAATAAATTCTCTAAATGATGGTGAAAACCCCGTCGAAATCCGTTACGTAGTTAACAACGCGGTCACACAGACAGCCACGAAAAGCAACTCAACTTTGAATTTTCACGATTTGGTGCAAGATATTCGGACGCGGTTTTTCCTTCAGATGTTATCGCATAGCCCTATCATAAACATTCGTTGATAGCCCGAAATCCAGAGCTTTCTTTGTGCACCTTATGTTGGGATGGTTTTCGATTCGGGTCCAAGCAGAATTTAGATACGCAATCCATGGATTAAATACAAAGAATTGCATTTTTTATGTTCATCGTCCTCTACAGCATATTTTCACGATTTGTTACAAGATATTATGATTTGAACCGGCATGTCCTAAAACCAAAAAATCGAAGACATGTGGCATCAGCAAACCCACACGGGGTCAAAATGGTGGTTCATGGCCCACTCCCTCTCACCGAGAGGAGGCCTGTGTCCCAGCAGTGGGAACATTATAGGCTGATTATACTTTATGATATTCCAATTTTTTGTTAGGATTTATCACATACCCATCATAAAAATTCGTCGATAGTCTGAAAGCGAGTACTTTCTTTGAGCATCTCCTGTAGGGATCGGTTTCGATTCCAGTTTAAGCAGAATATACGCAATCCTAAGGCCGTGAAAAACTACGATTTATTCGCCGTGTGTGGGCACGGTCGCACATGTTGTATGGATTACTATAGAAGCTTAAACACGGACACGTTTTTTTTACGACGTGGTTTATACAATGTTTGAATATTTCACGATATTTTGTTAAACATCTATTTTCTAAAGTGTTGATCAAGTGATCAATTTACGTTATAAATCAGTGATATTCAGATTCGTGGATCATCTAAAGTGTTGCAATTATGAACTATTTATGTTATAAATCAATGTTATTCACATTCGTTGCTCATCTGAAGTGTTGACATTTTTACCGTTTATGTTTTAAGCTAATGTTCTTCTGATTCATTGAAAAATTAAACTGTGATTAAATGGTGTTGATATATTGATTGTAGATGTTTTGATTTTTGAAGTTGAGTATCCCACCCCGTACCGTAACGAAACTGTGCCATGTACAAAGGGCCTAAGTAATTTACATGCTTGATAAAATAGTACCGTACCTGCTCAACTAATTGCCTGCTGATATGTATAAGAAGTTAGAAAATAAAAGATAAATTTTCCAAATTACTTAAGCTGTTCTTCGAGAGAGTTTGTAGGCGATGTTCTTAGGAAAGTGGTTTGCAGATTGTCTAGGGAGAACAGATGAGTAATTAAGTAATATTATACGATACATATTTATATGGTAATTACGTAGTACTATAAGATACAAGATATTTCCCTGTATTTACTTTCCATACATATAATATAAGATTATTGTTACTTACTTTATAAGTTAACAAGGGAAAATTAAATGTCCGCTCTAATAAACCTTATTCGTAATACTGTTTATTCCGTCCCCACAGACAAACCGTGAAAACGGTTTTGCGGGGCATAGTTTTTAAGTCGAGTATTTTATAAACTTGTAAAATAAAAATAAACATAAAGTGAGATGCAATCGATAAACATTTTTTAGTGTTTATCACGCCATATTCCGATCGTTAAACAACAGTTAGGATCGATTAGAATTTGTGCTGACTATCAAGTACAGAAAGAGTGAGCTTATCATAAAAATAAGTGACTTTTTATGAGCGATTTCAATCCAGTTTACGTCTCTTTTGATACCTATCTATGGACATGTTAGAATCATAAAACATCCCGTATAATACAGGTCCTGTCTGCCTTTACTCTGATTTAGGATCGAGAATGTCGATTCACCATAGTTTATTTTGTTTCCAAGATTTTAAATAATTATTGTAACTATATTCGTAGTATACGAGTATCTAGTAGTATTGGTATTCTATTTATTTTTTTTGTAACGGGAGTATTTATTTAACTGTTATACATACAGTGTGGCAGGGTGGCATCGACGCGGAAACTGTAAACATAAATTCAGCACACTCAAAAAAAAAAAAATTGTTTCATGGAAAAGTGCAATACCTACGCGGTCAAAATGTATGGAACAGCATTTTTTTAATAACCGACGAAAATTTTCAACGATACGGTTCAAAATCATGTACTGAATCCACGGTAGCCGGTTGCGCGTTTATGTCCCGTATACTGAAGTCTGTATACTAGTATATAAAAGTTATACGAAATTCGTCGTTACTGAAATGAAAATCACTAAAACATACTTCACACAGGCTGGTGAAACATTCGGGCAAAAACAACATGTATTTCCCAATAAACATCAAAATGACTGATTTAACGCCTTACCCATTCTGACACAACTCTTAACCCTTCGCCCCAAATTTATTGGCACTAACGTATAATAAAATAAAACTATATGTGCGCTTGCCCGGCGTTGGTTGTTTGAATGATTTTGAGATATTTGCTCTACGACGCCGGCGCCTATTTTATGGCCTGATTCAGCGCAACTTGAACGATTGGCACGTACGACTAACAGCCCTATCATATCTTTATATCCGATATGCCTGACATGGTTTGAGGTTGAACGGTGAAAATGATACTCGAACAGGGTAAAAAACAGAACATTAACTTTTACGTTTACGTTTCCTTCCATGTTTCTGGCCTTCAGTTACTTTTGGCTGTAGGTAATAAAAATAAACTTGGAAAAGCACATCACACCCGGGTGAAAGGGTAACAGGGGAACTGTGTAAACTAGGTTCGCCAAACGTCAATCTTACCTGCACTAGGTAAGACAAACGAGGTGCTGTCGACGGATAGATAGCGGGGAAACTGTTTACTTATCTTACCGCCGCAAACTTGGAGCAGAGAGTGACGAACAATGACATTACCGCTGCGGACGGTACAACTACCCTATTTTGGAGATGCCGATGAATAGTAGCGGGTGCTATTCATTATCTCTCAGCTTCCGCAAAGGATGAGTATTCTATTACGCGATAATTTTCCCTTTTGAACAGAAGATTAGCTAAATAAATAATAATAATAATATCCCTGGACATTTCACACAGCGCCATCTAGTCCCAAGTTAAGCAACCTAATGCTTGTGTTATGGTAACAAGATGGGTGATAAACTACTTATATACATTTTTTTTTGTAAATACATAGGTACATATTATAGATAGAAAAACACCCAGACTCGGAACAAATACATGTAGGACTTACAAAATATTTGTTCTGTGCGGGAATCGAACCCGCGACACGCAGCGCAGCAGTCCGATCGCTCAGCCACTGCGCTAACCGTGTTGTCATAAAAGATTACAGGTTTTTGTGTGTTAGCAAATAACGCAATCAATAGACAAAAACACAAAAGAAATTAAAAAATCGAAGGATTCCATAACACCGTACAATATTTAACACTGACTTTTCCAACGCCAGATAACTTTATCGGAGGAATCATTTTGAAGTTTTGACAGTTCTTCCATACAAAAACGGGTCTGACCGTTTTTGTATGGAAGAACTGTCAAAACTGTCCGTTTTATTCCACGAATAAAAATTATCGGTTGATTGAAAAATCAGCCCTAAATACTTTGTTAAAAAAACTGGAGATGTGTAATACTTGATTGCAAAATAAACCAAGACACTCTAGGGAAAGACCACTTAAAGAAAAAGGCTTAACAGCGATATTTTCGTTTTTTTTTTATATTGTGTGCTTTTTAGTCTGTGCTAAATAAATTGATTTATTTTCTTTCTTTCTTTCTGTGGCTTTATTTCTCTTCTCAATTGTGCCAATAGTGTACGTTTGGTGATATAAAGGCACTCCGTAGTGATTTATTTTACGAGCTCGCGACAGGTGAGACCAGGGTAGGTACGTGTCCCCTACTCTTGTATGTACAGGGGACTGAGTCCCAACTATATTTTTTCTCGGAAATCAGGAACGCAACAATATAAAATGTAAATAATGTAGGAGTATTTTCTTCCGTATAAAGTTTGAGCGTATTTATATTTAGGAGGAATTTATTCTAAAAATACTGTCATCGTGAGAAAAGTTTATAATATTTTACGATGAAATTGAAATTTACTTTTCCAAGAAATAAATTTTAGTTATAATTTGTCTAACGTTTTTATACCGTTTATTTTTAGCTAAGCAATTTATTGAAATTAGTTTGTAGATAACTTAAGTATTAGGTATTTATAATTTATGAACATTATAATAATAATTATCTACATTTATATGTGACGAAAACTTGACTGTAGACATAGTAAAAGCAAACAAGTACGACATCTTCATACATTCGCACCGCGCACGGTTTGTATGTGAGCGCGCTCGTACGTATGCGTCGTCGCACGCACACACTGACAAAATTTATCGCTGCTAAAGGTGCGCCAGCTAGACATGGGCGTTTTCGTATTTATTTGCTAACGGATATGTAACCGATATTCAGTTTTCATATCGATATCGAAAACCGTTTTCAGATATCGATATCAGTAGTACGATTTGCACAAGTAACTGAAACGAACGAAACGCAAACTAACGACAAACGCAAACTCACACTTTTAACGTTAATACATTGATTTAGATACTTTCGTTGTTTAAAGTTTAGTAACTAAATAAATAGAAACTAGACCTTATTGCAAGCGCATTAGGATATAGATATTACACACGCACTATTATTAACCAAATAACAAATCACTAGCCGAAGTTACGTAATATTCGCTTCATCACTTTTACGCCAGTAAAACATTGAATGGTAAGACAGAGACAAAGCGAATGAAAACCGTCGATGTCATATCGGCTCGTGATGTGAAGTTTGCGTTTTCGTAGTTCGTTTTCGTTGTTGCGATATGGACAGATATGGATATGGATGAAACCATAGCTCGATGAAGTTTTTGTGAAAACGGTTATGTATATTTAGATATCGATATGGTATGATACTAAACACATATCCGATACAAGTTACGTTTTGATATATCGAACCCATGCCTAGCGCCAGCCAGTCGTGGCTGTGACGCCGGTAATATCGCCCGCGCCCGCGCACGCTTCGCCGCTGCCCTGCTGCTCGTAATAAATAATTTGTACGTGTACCTACCTACCTCCTTTAACTACAAAGACTTCATAATCATTTCATTTTATTTGAATAAATACATGATTCAGTAAAACCACGTTTTTATTAGTCATATTTTGATCGTAATTTTTCAAATAACTAAACAGATAAGATGACGTAGGCAATGAAAAAAATGTAGTCGGCTTCTGGTCTATGTACTTACACACGGCTACACGTCAAGCTATACAAAACCAGTTTGTCTTGGCCTCACTTTGTATGATATTTTCTCACAATGAACGGTCAGCTAATACTGGTTTTGCATAGCTTGATGTGTAGCCGTGTGTAGAAAAAATAATTTAAAAAAACTTTGTATTAAAGGTCCCTGATGCTTCCCCTACAGGGGAACATTGTTTTGTATAGAGATTGACTATGCATTTTTGACGATTGAATAAAGTATAAGTGACAGCCCTACGAGTTTAGGCTATTATCGCTCGCTCGGGGCTTGAGTTGGCCTACTCGTTTGCTTTTATTATGCTGTAGATCTAAATCAACCGATTTGATACTAGGTGGTGATTAAGTCAACGAAAAAGTGCAATTTAAAAAAAAAATCTAAAGCAGTAGAGCTATGCTAGTTATTTTTACAACGTACCTGCTGCTTTTATTTCAAATATTTTTTTCTAATTAAAACAATTATAAGAAAAGTGTTGAGTGGCGACCACACTTTATGAGCCAAGAAGGAAGCTTAACAAAGTGTGACAGTGCCCCCAATGCCGACCAATTAACAGACGTTTATAATGTTATTTATAGTCGCAAAAAATAAGGAAACAGGAAGGTATTATCAATACAAAAAAAAAAATCCTAGAAAACTTGACGTGTCAATCTGTTAATATTCATTTTACTGGTATACTGAATCTTGATACTTTTGTAGGAGGCAAGGCTTTTAATTCTTTACCTATCAACTTTACTTTCAAGTTCTATTTCAAACTCTTTGCTACGGAACATTCAATACAGAAGATTGAAAATACTACTATAGCGCTACAAGGTTCTTTTTTTTTTACTTTTGCACAGATGTGTACGTCAACGTCAACGCCATTCGAGCGCCAAAAGATGCTAGAAGCACTGTAAACTAGCTGCTCATGCCCATGATACATTTTTGCTTTGTCGTTTCTTTAGTATTAATAGTATTGCAAGGCAGTTGCGATCCAGGGTAGCGGGATCGTCCGAAAGGGTTACCGCTGCCCTGGAACATAAAGGGCTAAGGAAGGAACACGGGTGGGTTTTAGTCAGTAAGAGTCTGACACTCCCTCCTGCTCCACCCAGAGACACCCGGGAGGAGTCATTTGATGATTACCCATCCTCAAAAAAAAAAGGCAATTGCGATACCGGAAGGCCAATTCCCGTAATTAAAAACGTACAAAATCTAGTCGCAATCTCGGCCCGTATTCCCGAAATTTAAAACGTTCAAAATCTAGTCGCAGTCTCATCTCGGCGACAAACTGTCAAATGTCAAAATGTAGGGAAATTAGACGTATTTTTGACAGATTGAGACTGAGATTAGACTGTGAACGTTCTTTAAATTACGAGAATTACCCCTCTCATTTCAGCGACAATCAATTTCAAAATATTGACAAAAATGAAGGGAAATTATAGGCATTTTTGACAGATCAATCTGTACCGATCGATCGATCGATACGTGTGATCTGTCTGTGTGAACGTTCACAGTCTGATCTCAGTCTCAAGACTGAGATCAGACTGTGAACGTTCTTAAAATTACGTGAATTGCCCCTCAGATATTGTAGAATACGTTAGGTCGTGGTGACCACTTATTATCAAATCAGTCGCCTACTGTTTGTTACCCAAAAACTTTTAAAAAGTAACCAAATGACAACAGTTTATTTTCATAGAACATAAACTACAGTATATTATTATTTACTAAAAGAATTCCCAAAGGACAATATTTTCCATAATGTCGTCTATATATAATTTGGTATCATTCTTCGTGTACCCATAACTTATCTGCAGACGGGAGCGGTACAAACCTGATGGGTAATAAAACGTCGCCCGGGCGCTTGAAATGACATGAAGGCCATTGAAGGCACTGTTATGCTATGTTGCCCTGGTACCTTTAACAATATATTTAATTCATGTTGCGTGCTATTGACGCGTCTTTAAAATATTGTATCTTCGTTTTTAGGGTTTCGTAAGGAAGGGTTTCCAAAGGATGTCAACGTCCGTCCGTAAGTCACAGGGCTGTATCTTTTGAACCGTAATAGGTAGACACTTCAAATTTTCACATAGTGTGTAGGTACAACTATGGCCGCTATAACAACATCATCTGCCTAGTCTTTTCCCAACTATGTTGGGGTCGGCTTCCAGTCTAACCGGGTGTAGCTGAACACCAGTATTTTACATGGAGTGACTGCCTATCTGACCTCCACAACCCAGTTACTGGGTAATACGATACCTCTTGGTAAGGCTGGTTGTCAGACTATCAAAGATCGACGAATGACAGCCGGGACCAAAGGCTTAACGTGCTTTCCGAGGCACGGCCATTTACAAAAATGTAGTTAATTATAGTGTTAAATATTGTAAGGTGGTCATCAAGAAAAAACCGGCCAAGTGCGAGTCCGACTAGCGGTTTTTGTTGAATGTGTCGTTGATGGCGAAACTCGTGCTTTTCAGTACCACAAAACAAACAGTAAATATTGTCAACATTATGTATGCAGGTGCTACGCTAGGTAACCGGATCACAGTAAGGTTACATAAAAACACATTAGAAGGTTACGACCCATCCTCATTTAAATGTATACCATTAAGCTTTTGAGAATAACAAGGAGGGATTAATTTAATCTACTCTGGAAACCATACGGAATATTTTTATTACGTATTAACTTATGCCTGCGACTTCGTCTGGGCCATACCGTGATGTTAAATACCTTACAATAGCCTTCCTCGAAAATTGGGCTATCATATGCAACAATAATTTTTCAAATCCGACCGGCAGTTCCAGAGATTAGCGCGTTCAAACGAACAAACAAACTCTTCAGGTTTATTATTAGTATAGATTACGCAAGAGTCAAGAGTGCTAGACGAGGACCGAATTTAGAAACCACTCACAGTTAGCAGCTAATGCATAAGCCATGTTTTTTACGTAGAGTAGGTTACCTAACTTTTCCTGAAAAATATAAGTCTGGGCTCCGCTAGTAAAATATAAAAAAGGTTAGTAATATTATCATTTAGGTATATAAGTTATTACAATAGTTTAGCATGCCATTTAATAATCTAGCAAAAAGTGTAAATTACGTCTTTTATGGAACAAGTATTTTCAATCCAAACAATAATACTATATAAATAAATAATAATGCTTATTTTTCCAACGTAATACTTAGACACAGGATGAGCATAGTTATACTGTCTCTAAGACTAGGAGACCTGTATCTTAACAGACAATAGGAACTCTCAAATACTTCCGGCGCATCTAGAGTTCTCGTCAATCTAGCTAATGTTTGACCATATTAACATTGCTGAGTGGCCAAGTGGGTTCTTTTGCCACAGTTTGACAGCAAAAGTACTGTTATACTTAGTAATAAAAATTCCTGTCAACTCAACAGGATAAAAATACCTAGTATCAAAAGTTTCAACATCAATTACTGTGTTGTGCGAGATCAGCGCAGCAGTGGACGTTTACAAACCTATGAAGCGAAACGTCGTATTTTTCTAACAAGTCCAACGATAAACAGTTGTGTACCGACGTGATTATCCCGCGAAAGTACATATATTTACTACACATGTACAATTTAACGCGTTGAGACTGTTCCACTTGCAAACTCGATTAGAACCTCCACTTAAACTAACTGGATTTAGCGGGCATGTCTCACATCCGTGATGCTAGACATGAGCGTTTGGTACACGATTTTATAAATAAAATCGTGTACCAAACGAAAAACTCAGAAGGTAAAACTCAAAAAATTTGAAGCTTCATTATTTTGATAGGTAAAAGGGTTTCCTACCGACCAGTTTTGTTAGGCCGTGAGTGTATAATTTAAAAGTGACGCGCAAAGTTCCAAGCAAAACCTGCAGGGTAGGAATGCTTTTCTTTTTGACAGTTCAACAACATTCATTGCGTTATTTACGTTGTTGAGCAGACCATTTTTTCGAACATATGAAGCAATGGATTAACAATATCCTTCAAAATGATTCAGATTTTAATTGATAGTGTGTTACGCAAATAGAGGGCTGGATTTCCGAAAATGTTGATATGTTTTCGTGCAATCACACTCACTTGGCCATGGCCGTTTTAGTATTCCTGTATGGTGTATGTATCTATGTACAGACGCCAGCACATCAAGCTACTATAATCTGTCAAATTTCTATAATAGATTTTCAACTTTATCGCTTTAGTATTAAGGTTCAAGGTTGATTGGAAAATTTGGACAGTTTCGGGTAGCTTGACCTGCTGGGGTCTGTACTTATATTCTGTGTGAAACGTAGTCAAATGTCAGTAGACAAGATATATGCACAGGTGTTCAACGCTACAGTCCTACCACAGTTATTTTGCCTGTGATTTTGCTCCACTGTCAAAAGCACAATTATCTTTATTTTCATTGCAATAAGGTTACTGTTGGATTGCTGCCAAAATCACAAGACAAGAATAATAATTAATTAAATGTTTGTCAAAGTCATTGTGATATTTTTTCTCGTTACAATAAAGTTGCTGGATAGGTTGCTAGGTACTGTCAGAGGTAAAATGACTGTGCAAGGTTCTTTTGGCGCGTGCCCAAAATCGGAACAAACGCCGCCATCTTTTCTATCTTAACATTTTCTGCTTCGATTAATAATAGTACTAGATTAAGGATCAGGAACAAAAATCAGTCGCTCAAGTGGCCACGTTTGCTCACACGTAAACATCTACATTTCCTAGAAAAAAGTTTAATAATATTAACCACTTCAGTTTATTATAAACCTTAATGCTGAAACATAAAGTTTAATTACCATTGCAAAATATATTTAAAATGTCGCTTGAAAATAAAATCATTCTATTTTTAAATTTTCAGTCATTTATTCTAAAATGAAACTTAAAGTCTAAGTAATAAGGTTAAAACATACTAATTTGAAATAAGCCCACAAAAGTATTTGTGGTCTTATTTTTCGGGCCGTTTTTGAAGCGCTTATAGGGAATCTAGTACTATTATTGATTGAAGATTTTCTGTGACAATTTCACAAATGTTTAACAATAACGCCCCCCTGTCAATGTCATTCAGGCGCCAAAAGTTCTATTCACAGCTATATCTGGTTTAGGTAATGCAATAGTATACATACCTATAGTATTTTTTATATATAGTATTTTATATACCTACATAGAAGTCACGCACTAAATATCACCACAGAGACAGTTAACAAATACGTCCTACTCCAATAAAATTAGTTGCCAACCCAATATCTGGCTAGAAGATCTGGTCCCGACTGATAAATAGGTACTATTAGGCCGAACTATTTTTCGGATATTCGTTCTGCCCGTCCACGTCTTGACCCATGTAGTTTCCGATTAGGCCATTTTATCTCTATCCATCTTCGTGTCTTTAGAGGAGTTAGCAATAGCTAAGGGTTGTTGTATGGAAGCCAGACGAGTATCACTCTTGTGACGTCAGAAACTTGCCTTATGGATGACCAAACTAGTCGTGTGCTTCCTAATGAACGAACTAACCCGTATGTAACCCGAAACTGACCAATGGGCTAGAAAAAGTTACCTGTCTATGGTGAGTTAACGTGACAAAAATATCCATAAGGTGACGGCGTGATTTTTTATGAGAAGTGGTCTATGGACCAATAGCGATGCGTTTTTGAGAATTGTAGTCTAGAAGAGTGGTCTAACAGTGTATTTTAATCCTTGTACGAAACCACATCACTTAGCACCATACAAATAAAACGTAAGAATTGTATATATTCTAGCTGACTGTACCATTTTTACAAAATTTGTGAATACAATTAGCTCAAAAAGTTCAAGATAGTCTCCTAAGAACGTTTTCCTGTAACTACGGTTGTATAATAGACTGTGACCTTTGAGTTTGTTTCGATGTTTGTTCTCAGTGTTGTCGGATAGGAAACTGACCTCATCTTGTTTTTTAAATATTATTGACGTGTAAAAGTGTTTGTAGAAACCTTTAAGAAATAAACACCATTTCTTAATAACACAGCAAAATTTCGCCGTGACGATTTACAATAACGACACCAAAATGATACCGATTTTTGGTATTTCTCCGTTTATTTTTTATTTTGCTACTTTTTATTTAAAATAAATAATTAATGTAATTTATATTTACATAATATAAAAGCTAACAGCGTTAAATTAATTTCTCCGTTTTAAATGACCTAAATCTAAGAAAGACATCATTGAATTACAAACCCTCTGTCTCCTTAACGGAAGCAGTGAACAATTAATTAAACAAAACACAGAATAATGCAATTTGAAACAGATTCTTGATACAAATTAGGCTAACAAGCCAGAAAATCCGCGCCCGTTTTCTCTTTTTAATTGAGCATATAATTCATTAGCAGTCCGTGTTTACGAAGTTTATAACAATCATATCGGGTATCTGGTTGAAACTTAATAGGGCAATAGAGTTAAAAAGGAAGCTAGTAAGACGAGACATTGCCAATAATAATACAAGATTGTATGTATAGTAGTAGCTACAAATTAAGTACTCAGCATAACAGCATAAGGGTGCTTTTCCACCAGAGATGTGCTATGCTACGTTGCTATGGATGCGTTTGATATCCACCAATCATATTCATTGGTGCACATAGCTTAGCACTGGTGGAAACGGATTCAACTAAGATATGTTTTTTATATGGAAGGGTGCGTGCTATGGATGCGTGCTATGGATGGTCGCGATTGGTGTAGCTTTGTGCAGAGCAGAGTACTCCCCGTGCCTTCCCTACTATCGATGCATTGCATAGCTCGAGCTGCGCATCTTCCTCGCACAGCTACCCCATGGCGGCGCATCTTCATGGCACATCTTACTCGCTCCGCTACACAGCTTAGCATTAGTGGAAACGGTCGCCCAGTTTCGTAGCTTAGCTTTCACTTGCTCGCAGCAACCGGAGTTGTGCTATGCAGCTATAGCACAACTCCTGTGGGAAAGCAGCCTAATCAGCCTGCAATTTTTCCCACTGGTGGGACACAGGCCTCCTCTCTGCGCATGGGCTGTAATCTACCACGCTGGCCCAGTGCGACTTGGTAGATGTCACAAGTCATCAATATATTGGTTCTATACCCTGTCCATTAGGTTCACCGTTTTTTGACAGCTGTCTTAGAACGTACCTATTCGAGATTACGTAAAAGTTAACTTTAAAATGCGTATTAAAATAAATATATAAACTGCCTTAAAAAAAATCCAACGTACCTACATACATATGTGAAATGTATTAGTAGTAGTAGTAGTATACAAAGGTATTTTGCGTCAATAAACTTATTTTTATTTATTTATTATTATCTTGATGGCGTCTCACAGACATTATAATACCGTACGTGTATCAATACCGTGTGTCGTGTGTTCGTGTATTGTGTGTTTCTGCAATCACTAGTTTTATCTGTCAAAAAACGGTTTACCTAATAGACAGGGTATAGGACATGCCGATTACAGAAAGAACTCAATGTGTACCTAATATGATTTGTGGCTACTACACATTAATACAGTATTATGAAACAAAGTTTGTAGACAATTAAATGAACTAATACTTTGCGCGAGAACAGTATTTAGGTCACAATTCGCGTACTCGCAATAATAACTGAAAACAACACGTATAATTAATATTACAACACACAGGATGGCGATTGACCGCGTACATGCCTCCATATTACCCTGTAGTAGGCAAGGTATGACAGAGATCGACCTCTCTAAAGTAAAAAAAAATGTGGTTAGATTTCGTTTCGTTGGAGTAAAATTATAATGTCGCCAGAAGCCCAAGCAACCAGTCTCACCAAGGACGGTGTTACCCAATGATCGATTGGAGTAAAATTATAATGATCCTACCTACCCAGACCCAATTTATTAATTATTCCGTAAAACTTGTAAAAGCTAGGCAAATTGATTGATTGGAGTAAAATTATAATGATCCTACCTACCCACATCCAATGTATTATTTATATCGACGACACGGTTGGCGCAGTAGTTAAGCGATTGACTGCTGCGCTGCGTGTCGCGAGTTCGATTCCCGCACGGAATAAATATTTGTATGGCCTACAAGTAGTTGTTCCGGGTCTGGCTGTTTGTGTATGTGAGTTTAAATGTTTGTAAACGCACCCACGATACAGGAGACATTCCTAGTGTGGGGAAGCTTTTTTTTTAAAAAAAAATACCTATACGTATATCGTAAAACTTCTCAAAGTTAAAATGCGAAATGATTTTAAATTTTTCCGAAAACTTACCTCGAAATAGCTTTGAACCTCGATTTTAAACATTCTACTTTTAAAATACCATTTGAAATTTTGTGCCCAAGGAATAGTACGAAAGTGTCAACTTATCATCTGTAGTTTGGGACAGGAGCTCTTCGAAAGATTTCCATCAAAGAATTCCTTCAAAATTTTCCAAAAGTAATATTTGAGAGCGAAAATTTCCTTTGGTGAGTTATCCCTTTAATGTAGCAGCTCTCTCACAGAATCTCTTACGTTTCATTTTCACCGTCACCTTATTCTGTCTTGGGCTTTCGTCAAACGAAACGAATTTGTCAAATTGAATTACGATTTTTGTGTTGGTGCGTAGATTTTTTACGATTCTCATTTTTCAACTAAAGATTATAATCCGAATGAGAGCTTTATTGTGTCAATTTATTGCGATAAAACGGTGTCCGTTAAAGCGCTGAAAAAGCGTGTGTAAACAACAGATGGAGTACGACACGTATATTTGCTGACCCTATAATAAAATTCGGGCACACACACAAACATTGAATAAACAAAGGCTGTTGACAAGAGCTTTTTGGCAAAAATAGACACATTAAAATACGAGAAGAAAAATTATGTAAAATGTAATTATGTAAAATACGTTACGTGTCCGTGGGCCGCATTAAAGTAAGTAGGTAGATACCTATATTATGTATTCGGGATGTCGAGCCAAAAATTTGTGGTATTAAAATATGGATTGTTATATAATATTGCAACTGAATCTTCAAGAAGACGACGTTATGCAAGAGGACGCATTGAATAAGAAAGAAGTTGAATATTTCATGTTTTTACGTTGAGAAAACAGTTTTCCTTTGCGTGACTCAAACTTAAGATAAAAAATTGCAGAAAATAAGTAGGTAACATCATGTCCCGAGTGCAGTGGTGGCCCAGCGAGTAGTGGAGTTTGTAGGTCGTGGGTTCGAACACAGGCAGGCGCTTTACTTTGTGTAAATAATTTCATCACCGTGAGGAACATCGTGAGGAGACCGGCAAGTCCTAGAACCAAAAATACGAAGACATTTGACCAACCAGCACTAGGTCCGCGTGGTAGATTACAGCCCACACTCTCGAAGAATAATGCCTGTGTAGCAGCAGGAATATGTTAGGCTGATTATGTGGTATACCTATTCCGAGATCGGATTTTCATCTAGCATTTATAATACGTAAATGCTGCACTATATACCTACTTTGCTAATAAAAATAGACAAAGATTTTGCAACCGCCATAAAATTGTACGGACATTTTCAACTCTTCAAAACTAACGCCAAAAAGTTAAGTCGTTAGGCTATGAACGCGGACAACTCCCGCTTGTCACAAACGGCTCTGACTAGAATAGAAAACACATGTCCCTTCGGCATAGCGCCAAGTAGAGAATGTTTGAAACAGACTAATTAGGGAAGAGAGCGACATATTATATTTGTCGTGTGGTTCCGGAATAAAAAATACTTCACACTCGGTGTTGTAAAAGGCGACCAACGCGTTATGTCACGAGAATGAGTAGCGGTATCATTCTGCTAATTGCAGCGTGAATGCCTAGTGTAGTCACAAATCTGCCTGTCAAACGTGGCGATTTACGAGATATATACTAGCTTCAGGACCAACTTACATGGCCAGAGATCGCCCTATGTTTGGAAGGAAAATGGGTAGGCCTTTGCCCAGCAGTGGAACACAGTATAGGCCAAAAAAAAAATACTAGCTTCTGTCCGCGACGTCGGTCGCCCGCGTGAAATTTCTTGTTCCTCCGATAAACCTCATGGCATAACATCGCGCCCGCGATTATTACTTTGTTTTCGCTTAGTGATCTTTCCGTTTTTTTTTCTTTTAGCCTGTCTCCTAAGGGCCCTGCATGATGTTAAATAGCCTATCAAGCCTCAAGAATTGGGCTATCAAAGGCAAAAATATTTTTTCAAATCGGACTGGTAGTTCTGGAGATTCCCTACATACAAACTTACAAACAAACAAATTTTACCTGTTTAAAATATTTATTTATTTATGTACACACAGTAAAATACATATAATATCACCATCATCATCTGCCTAGCCCCTTTTCCCAACTATGTTGGGGTCGGCTTTCAGTCTAACTGGATGCAGCTGAATACCAGTATTTTACATGGAGCGACTGCCTACCTGACTAAAATACATAATGATATGACATAATCATAATATGAGTACAAAGGTACTGCTTATTTCTTAAGAAATTTCTTCCAGCAGACCTGCGAAAGGAGAAGTAAAAAAGTAATAATAATATTAGTATAGATATAAACTGTGTAAAACAAAATAGTCATTAGGTAACTCATTTTAGGGTGGAAATTAATTAGTTGAAATGAGCATAAGTAACATTCTAACATAATGTTAGATACGGATTCTTTCCCCGAAGAGATGGGTAGAGGTATGCCTATAATACACCAAGTAATTGACGATATTTGTGCAAAAAGGGTTGCAAAACTCTTTCAGCATATCTTAAACAAGACAAGACCACTTTTGCGAGGCGGCTTCCCTAAATATTTTAATGAGAATTCTCGCTACAAAGCTAATCCTACTCATTTGGACGGACACTCATTCATAATAATTTGCCTTTCAGATTACGTACAAGCTTAAGGCAATTTGTTTTATGTTACCAAGTCCTGACTTCGCTGACGGACTTATAACGACTGTTTATGTAGTCCCGATTAATTACTAATGAGAAAATAATTAATTATGCGTTGTTAATCTCTTATGGTAATAAGCCACCAATGTAATTCGAGGAAAACCGTTTTTCATTTCTATATTACGTACAAAACTTTTTGTTCGTTTTACGATTACTCCGTTTTGCGGTTAAAGTGAAATGTGTATTTTACATTCGATGTTCGGTTTACGGGTCGTTATATTACAGATCCTTTGGGCTTTCATTAAAATAATAATAGGGACATAAACTTGTATTGTAGACTGTTCGCTGTACCTCCGCCATATTGTCCTATCAAAAGCTATTAACTTCACAATAAAGCTTCTCCTTTCACTAAAACTTCGATCCAACGACCCTTTATTAAAAAAAAAATGTCATGCGTCTCTCCTGCTGGGCAAACACAATGAATTAAATCAGATTAACACTTACTATTACAGCGAAAGCTTTGTAGGCGCATTCTAATCAAGATTAGGGGTGTCGCAGCGTAATTCTTTACATTTAAATTCGTCGTCAACAAAGGGCGCGCTAAATCGGAGTGGAAATAAACAATTTCACACGTTGGCAGGGTGTACTACTGAGCTGTCTGATTTTATCGACGATTTCAATGGGTTAACATTTACAGGGAGTCGGGAACACGACGGTTATTTATTCAGTATTATTCTTACTAAAACTAATGCTAGTTTACACTTTAAATTATGCGGCGAACTTGTTTTTGTTGTATGTTAAATACGGATGTAAATTATGAGGAATTTTTAGGGGATGTTCACAATATATCAATGTTGATGCAAAAGATTATAAAAAAAAATCAAATCTGCTCCCAGATTGTTATCAAGGCAGCTTTTTTTCGTTTAATAAAATGTTTTTTACTACATTTGTTCTCTCTCTCTCTCTTTGTCCAGCCTTATCCGATTTCATTTGGGGTCGTCTCTCCTCGTCATTCTTCTTTATTTTACTACATTTTAAAAGCATAAAATAAACTACCACATAAAACAGGCCCAATCTACTTTAAATATCTTCGTGAGAACCAAGCAATCTAGTTAAGTGAAATAAAAGAAAACTATGTGTCCATTACCGTTGACATAACAGCCCTACAAAAGTTAAAAACTCAGGTCTTTCTACTTATTTCCTGTAACAGCAAAGAGCGAATAAAATGTCAGTTTGAAGCCATATAACCTGCACCCTGTTTATGTTACGACGGTGGTTGGTGACTCACCTTATGTTTGTGCCGTATGTCTTATACAGGGTTACTTGTAGTTTGACGTATTCATTTTGAGGCAAGATAGTGTGTTAAATAAGAAAAAGAAAGAAAGAAAAAAACGCAGTACGCAGAGAAAGAACACAAACCCAAAAAAGAACAAGTTGGGGGAAAATATGCATCGCATCCACTCAAAACGGCCATCGCTCAGCATAATTAAAATGTTAACTTTTGTCAACTTTTGGGTGCCTTAAAATATTCGGTAAAGTATAAATAAAAATAGAAATATAAGCTTATCAATTCGGTATTTCGAAATAAAAATAAATAAAAGTTTGCAATTTTTCGAAAACTATTGGGATTCTTAAGGAGCATCCGGGGTGTTAATTTGAAGCACTTAATAATATTTAAGTCACACAAAAATGCTTTAACAAAAGTTTACTCGAAATAAGTCAACCTGTATACAGTATTGTTGCCGAAGTGACGATTCGCGTTTTGCATACGACATCGATGACATGTTTAAGTTTTAAAACGTGGGGTTTTTAGTACCCCTCGGTTTTACTAGACCATTGTTCTTTGATGGATACGTTAGGTATTGTTTCTACCTTGTATATTTGGTGTGATACATTTTGAAATATATGTGAACGTGCTAAAATTAAGTAGGGAATGAAATAGTTTTGTAAAAAGTAATTCGGACGAACTTTTTTTATAGTATCTGGATAAGACTAAAAATACGAGGGTTTAGTGATGATCCTATGACAGGACTGTGTTCTGTGTGTGTGTGTTTCGTATTGTTCTTAATTACTTACACTTTACAACCTGCATACAAACAAAACCAAAGGGTCAAAAGTCCATGGCATACCTACCTGTCCAACCCTATTTTTTTTCAAAATGGCGGTTACCCATGAATCCTATATATTACATCAATGCAAACAGAAAACATACTAAGACTAAACCCCGTAAAGGGTCAGTTTACGAGACATTAACGTTCAATTGATCACGTGACATCCATATTTGCTCACGTGGTATCCATGTTCGTTTTGAACATACTTAAATCTTGTTGCATACATGTTTGATTACTTTAAACTTTCAGAGTGATTATTTAAAAACAACCATCAACCCAATGTGCACTTTTATAATTTCTAACGTAATGATATTATCGTAAACGTCCACAATTCCAGATCCACGTCCATCAAATGTATGGGAATACGTGCTGTTGTAACGTTATCGTGGACGGAAATTTAAAAGCGTCTTCATATATCTCCATACCTACATTTTACTTCCCTGTGTTATAGTGAGGCCGTGAAGGTGTTCATATCGTTAGAAATTATAAAAGCGCACAATTGATGAATCTACGAATTCTTTACTGTGACTTAAGTAGTCCATTTTTACACAGAAAAGCGTGACTTAAGTGCGAGTTTAGGTCACACGAGCTATAGAATAGTAAACGATACGTTTGACTTAAGTAGTCGACTCTCTACTTAAGTCACCCGTATCATATATTTGTTGATATTTATTTATTTATCCTCACACTGGAACGCCAGCATACGGCAATTACTACACCAATGGAGCAAAAAATCACTTTATGTGCTGCTTTCAATCCATCCTGTGCGCGGTGGGCATCGAACGAGTGGCGATCATATACTATTTGTTATCATCATCGATAAAATATACCTACGAAGGTAATGATGAGAATCAGAGCAACAATCTCGGTCAAGCTTGGGTTCAAATATACACAACCACAAGTGACGTGTGCTACAGGTGAGTTTGTATAACTAATAGATTAATCGAACGTGAATATGTCAATGGAGGCGTGACAGACGGAATATCGTGCTACAAATTTATATACATAATGGCTGTATCATAATTTTATTTTCACCTATATGTTCGTTTATTAAGAAGCTGCCCGCGATTCTGGAAGTCGTAAGATAAACAGTATACTAAAATAACAGCCACGTTTTTATACCTCGGCCCCTGACCCACAGCGTCGCATCGCATCGTCCGCCCGCACGAATACTTCGTTTTCGCTTACCGTTCTAACCGACTTTTTTGTTTGTGCTCGGCTTCTAAGGGTCGTCGGTGTGATGTTTAATAGCCTAAGTATAACTTTTTGTCAATAATTGGGCTATAAAATACAAAATCAAATCCGACTGACTGATAGTTCCAGAGATTACCGCTTTCAAAAAAAAAACTGCTTTATTATAATACCTAGTGTTGATGTGTTTTGTCTGTTGGATAAGATAATGGTTTCCAAAAATAATAATTTTAGCTAGAGTCAAATTGCCCATCTCCCTTTCTTCAGGAAGGGGAGAGAGAGAGAGAGCTTAAAGTTTGTGTGCCCAGAATTAAAATTTCTCAGCTAAAAAAATTTTTTTTTTATGGTATAAACCTAACTTCAAATTCAAAATCATTTATTTGCTAATATAGGTAATTACATAAAGTTGTTAAAATAATAGAGAAAGTTCAATCATAATACGCCTTGAGGCATGCAAAATGTATCGAAAACTCTTTAATCGACATAATATTGGAGATTTCTCATATTAGACAGAGAAAAATAAATAAAAAAATATTGAATAAGTGTTCGAAATGTAGATACGTAGATATTATGTATTCGTGATTAATTGGAGACTGCGCGATCGATTCGCTTCCTCTCTTAATTGAAAGGGAATACTCACGATCGGAGCCCATTTAATTTTCATCAACATTGAGTCTGAGTTTATTTTTTGTAAAATCGACATGCAAATGTATGTTCCGTCATTACAGCAATATGTTTCTACTTTCTTTATTTATATCAGTACTTACGTAACACCCTAGCAGTAGCAATGGCTTTCATTTTGACAGTTCAACAACATTCATTGCGTTATTTACGTTGTTAAGCCGATTTTTTTTCGAACATTTGAAGCAATGGATTAGCGATAAAATTATTCAGATTATATTGGTAGTGTGTTATGCAATTAGGGTGCGGGTGAGAGATTGTTATTCTTTTTTTTTGTCCTCATGATGTGATAATGAGATTCGAATGATTTTACGAGTAACCAACTATCAAAATCAAAAATCATTTATTCAAATTAGGCTGAGAGTCAGCACTTTTCGGACGTCAAAATTACAAAAGACAGTCCCCCAAAAACGCCCGCCCTTCACCACTTCTTAGTGCTATCGCTGGGAAGAAAAGTGGCGCAACAAACTCCCCAGCAGCGCAGCTGTCTGTTCAGTTAGAAAATACTTGATACTAGGTACCTACCTCTTTTAAGTAATTAACATTACAAGACACAGAATATAAAATTAAATTATTTGCCATATGTCAGCTAGCCACGCCAATATATCAACAAATATAATAAAAACTATACGTAGGTACTCAAGCCAAAAAATAATTGATTAAAATGTAAATAAAAACTTACTACCTAAATAAAAGCCTCCAGGCATAAAGGGCGTATACATATTAATGCATTGCTGGGTTCTGTTCACATAGCTGTCACTTGAAGTCACAAATGATAAACTAGGACCATCAAAGTAAAATAAATACCTAAATAAGTTAATACTAATAACAAGGTAAGCTAATTCTGGAGAAAGAACATAAACATTGTCTTGAGTTGATTAGGGCGACCAACTATTCTTACTATATAACCTACAGTTATTTTTAAAAGGTCCATCCATTTAAAATCATATTTTAAATTGATGGACCTTTTATAAATAAAATAATTTTATTTTGGACAACGATAAGATCCGTAGAATGCAGCAAAATGTATTTTATCACAAAATTAGAAGAGGAAAGCGCATTGTACTATTGCAAAGCTCATATTCTTATTCGTGACTAGACTGACTACCTATAATTCAGTCCCGAATAGACAGTGACAAAAAAACTTACCTGTATTCGGATAAAATCATGCGATTATCAATCTACCAATTCAAAGAATCGCCACCGTTTTGTTCGAGAGCGAGGTAAAAACTACCGAAAATAGCTTAGCATTTGAAAGCACGAGTTGTCCTAAAAAAAGCGCGGCGGTCAAGTGCGGGTCGAACTATCACACGAAGAGTTCCGTACCACCGTACAATTTTATATTTTTTGTAAGAAAAACCCGCCGAAAAAAAACGTTTCCTGTAATGGAACTTTAATTTTTAACGTTATTATTTGTTGTTATAGCAGCTTTAGTAGGCCACACCAAATTTCAAGCGTCTAGAATACTCTAGAACTATTACGTTTCAAAAGATACAGTCCTGTGAAAGACGGAGGCACGAACGAGCGCGTTGACGGACGGACAGTGGATCCTTGGCTCCACCACGGCTCCACTGTCCGTAATAGGGTCCCATTGGCACCGTTTAGGTACGGAACCCTGAAAAATGGCGTGAATTATCACGTTGTGACAACTGGGGCGAGACGGAAAGGTAGGTACGAGTAGGTAGTAAAAAGGAAATAAAAAAGTAGGTATTATGTAATTTTATTTCCACAAGGACGCGCCGTGAGAACCAACTATAGCCTGTTATGAATTTTTAAAAAGTTTTCTCACAGTGGAATATTTTAGAAGTGTAGTATACACCGTTAAATTTTGATCGTTTTAATCCTTAAAAGGGGTCATTGTACTCATCATTATGAACAATTTTTACTACGGGACCAAACCACAAAATCGTGAAAAAAAATCTGTTGGTCCATTGACTTATGTTCGCATAACTCAACATTATGTCGAGTTATTATGCGTAGTAAAAGTTGTTCATAATGACAGGATAAAGTACAACAACGGCAGATTTTTTTTTTTTTGATAACCGGAAAATATCAACGCAGGGGGGATCAATCGAATCATGTACTGAATCCAATCGTAACACGTTGCGCGTCGATGTTCCTGCCACAATCTATATCTATCTATCTATATAATCAATTGCTGTTCGTTTGTGTCGCTAAAACTCGAGAACGGCTGGGCCGATTTAGCTGATTTCGGTTTTGAATTGTTTGTCGTAGACCAGGGAAGGTTTAAACGGTGATAAAATATCGGAAAAATTGCGAGAAAGATAGTAACTACTACTACCTACCTGCTACCCTGCATACCCTACCTGCATACCCTGCATACCCTACTTTCCTGTCAAACATTTGACAATCGTCTCTTCGGTACGGTAGACTAGGGTCCACTCGAATAGAAGCACGTATTAAATTAAGGGTTTTGAATAGTGTAGGAGTAGGTTAGGAGTAGGATAGGAGTAGGATAGGAGTAGGGTAGGAGTAGGGTAGGAGTAGTGTAGGAGTAGGTTAGGAGTAGGGTAGGAATAGGGTAGGAGTAGGCTAGAGTAGGTTAGGAGTAGGGTAGAAGTAGGGTAGGAGTAGGATAGGAGTAGTGGACACCACGCGAACGAAGTAGCGCCGGGCAGCTAGAAATAATTTATATGGCAAAACAACGTTTGGGTCAGCTAGTGTATACATAGTATTCAAATTTTATTTGTTTCAAATTGGCGTTATTACAAGTTAAACAAATATAAAGTGTATTTTAATCGTAATTAAGTTGATTTCAGAGTGACTAGAACTATTGAAAACGTTATAAAAATGTTTGAAGTTGTAGCGTAAACTAAACTTTATTGTGTAGCAATTAAAGTAATTTTTCCATAAACTCACATTTTTTACATTTTTGGTAAATAAGTCGCAAATGCAGATTAGTTGAGTTTTGCCACTCGTTGTGGATATTTGGTAAAAAGATATTTATTTATTTTTATTTATTTATTTATTTATAGTTAATTAACACGGCACAGGTCCAATTACATTAATTAACATAGAATTATAAAGATTAAAATAAAATAAGCATTCAAATAACATACAATACAAAAATTAAATTCAAATTCAAAGATGTACAATTCGTGGATAAAATTATTAATAATTATTTGCGAAAATGGTTAAATAAATTAGAAACAACATAAAATAACATAAACTATCATGTAACAGTGGACACCCTCGCATACTGTCTCTCACAAAACACCAGACAGGCACGCATTATTTTCTTCCATTCATCAGCAAACACATCACATTCAGGGTCGGCAGTCAGGAGGGCGTTTAGCATCCTTAGGGTTCGACATACCGGGGATTCAGCTCTAGCAACCGATCTAGATAGCGGTAGTGCGAACAGGTTATGACGGCGGCATTGACGGTGCCCAAGGTATTTTTCGGGCACAAATAGGCAGCAGAAAAGTCCGTGGAGCTCAGGGCAGTCAATACGACCGCTTAGGGTTTTACAGGCAATCGTGAGCTGATCAAAGCCCCTTCTTACCTCCAACGAATTGAAGCCCAACACCCCTAGAAGATAGTTCGTTGGGTACATGAAGGGAAAGTAATGGTACAGCCTTTGATACAAAAATCTCAGGAATGTTTTCTGAACTTTCTCAAGCATCAGTGTCAGTGACGCAGTATGTGGATGCCAGACACAGGCGCTGGACTCGAGTTTACTCCGAACCAAAGTGGTGTATAGTAGTTTAATAACACTGGGATTGCGAAAGTCACGAGCGTTCCTCAAGACAAATCCCAGACGCCTGAAGGATTCCTTTGCAAGGGCCGACACGTGGTCCCTAAATGTCAGACTGCGGTCGAAAGTCACTCCTAAGTCCTTAACGCTGGTGACACGAGTGATCACTATACCCCCCAAATTATAAACATATTTTATTGGTCTCAACCTTCGACCATAAGTCATAACGCTGCATTTACTAATATTAAACAACAACTTGTTCGCAATGCTCCACTCATAGACGGTATCGATATCTTTTTGTAGGAGTTCGCAATCCACCTCTGTTCTGATTTGCGCAGCTAGCTTTAGATCGTCGGCATATAGTAGACATTTTGCGAATCGAATCTTACTAATTAGGTCATTGATCATGATCAGAAACAGAGGCGGCCCTAATACGGATCCCTGACTCACACCCGAGCGAGTGTAGTAAGCCTTCGACTCAAAGCAGCCATGTCGGACGAACTGTTTGCGATCCCGTAGGTAGTCGGCGAAGAAGTTAAGAAGGCCGGATGAGAAGCCCGTAGCCCCTAACTTTGCCAAAAGCACATCATTGTCCACTTTGTCGAACGCCTTCCGGAAATCAAAATACAGAGTGTCGACCTGCCTACCGGATTCCAGGCTACTGGATATGAAGTCAACATGAACCAGCAGATTTGAGTTCACGGAGCGACCAGGTCGAAAACCATGTTGAGCATCAGAAAGATACATATTGGTTTGTTTACAGATAACAGTGTGAAGTACATGTTCAAAGACCTTTGCAATGGTTGATAAAATAGCGATGGGTCTGTGCTCCTCGACAGATGTCTTGTCACTGGTTTTAGGGATGGGAGTAACACGTGAAGTCTTCCACATCTCCGGATACACGCCCGACTGAAGAGCTAGATTAAAAACATGACATAACGGGGCTGCTAATATACTGCTACATCCTTTAACGATATATGCAGGGATGTTATCCGGGCCGACCGAGCTGCAGGGTTTGAGTTTGGAAATACCCCTAACCACGTCCGGAGGGACTAAAACGGGTAGGGGAAAATTACCTCCCTCACTATTCACCGTGTTTGATTTCGGGTCCAATTCTGGTGTGTCCGGCAGAAATACGCTGGAAAAATACTTAGCAAATGCCTCAGCAGCTTCGACACCTGAATAGACCCTGCCATCAAGCACAACGTCCGGCTCAAACCCACCCTTAGATCGCAGGCTTGAAATGTGCTGCCAGAACAGTTTTGGATTTTTGCCTAGGCTGTTTTCCACATTAGAACAATGCAATCTATATGCCTCCGCGGTTCTCACTTTTAATTCCGACCGCAGTGCGCTAAACCGAGCATATGCAGCATCACATCGGGATTGTTTCCATTTATTATGGAGTTTTGATTTACGTCGAGTGTCGCTTACGATATCTCTAGTAAACCAGACTGGGTACCGCTTATTACCAGAGGTCCTTCTCGTCTTCCTTGGAATAGAGGAATCAAATATATCGTACATTAAATTATTAAACTTACAAGCAGCGGTGGACGCGCCATTGCAGCGAAAAACGTCTTGCCACGGAGCAGAGCGAACAAGATCGAACAATAATGTGTAGTCACCTTTACAAAAGTTCCAATCCTTACTACGGTCAATATTGCTAGGGTCAAGTTTTTCATGTACCTTACGCCTAGGGATGGTAACAGCAATATCCAACGGAGGGTGATACAGATCAATCGGAACCAGTTCCGTACCCTCGAAATACTCACAGTTTACAGCAGCGCCCTCCCGAGCCAACACCACGTCTAACTTACTGCCACGCATATTCATCACCTCATTCATCTCTACTAGTCTACAAAAGCTTAGAAAATAACAGTAGTAATTATTAACATTTACTGACGCACTTTTTAGATTAAGGTCACCTAAAATAATAATAGTTCCCTTCAAACTGTGAATAATGTCCTCGACCTTGCAAAACCACGCCAGGTAATCCTCGTCAGTTGCACTAGGTTTGACGTAAACAACACACACATATATATTTAGGCCATAAATTGTGATCTTAGCCCACAAATCTTCGCCGCGGGCCGTCTCAAGTTCCTGTAGCCTATTCACGGTGACCCCAGGCCGCGCAGCCAGCAGCACACCACCACCCGTTGTTACTCTGTCTCGTCGAAGAGTACGCCAGTCTCCAGGCGATATTTCTGAGTCCTCCACTGAATTATCCAGGTTTGTCTCGGTAACGGCTATCAAATCATGCTCAGACAGTAATAAGCTTGACCTCCATACGGGTAGCTTGGTTTTGAGCCCACGCACATTTTGGTACAGTAAGCGCAGATAGACGTTGCGATCCGTACAAGCACGAGAGGCGGGAGCGGCAAGTACGCAATAGGGCTTATTGGGTCTCATCGCTTCGGGCACGAAAATTACGGCGCCATGGTTTGACGCAAATATCCTCTGCCCAATTTTCAGGAGCCACAACTTGATCAGCCAATTTTGAGGGCACACCCAGCTTGAAGGATGCGTATTTACCACGGGATTTGAGGACTTCTACCGTGCAGGCATCTGTTCCACAAATAGTAGTTAGGTGATCACGTACCTGACTATCAGATGTACCCTGCTTAACGTAGAAGAGGTGCAGGTATCTCCATCTTTCAGAGGCTTCTAGATTGGTGGTACCGGGCGCTGCTGTTCCACGCAACACATTACTGAGTGAACGTTGGGAGCGTCTGTGTCGAACTTCCGTCCAACCATCTTTTTCTGTGTCGCCCATCGAGATGTCAACAACAGCGGCTGCCACCGGCACGACGAGACGGGGTTTCGAGCAATCCCGCTGACTTGCCTCAGGATTTTCCCGATCAACATCCTCCACCTCTTTAGACGTGATCTCCAAGGGGACCTTTCCGCCTACTTTTGGTGTAGCCGCACGACGTTGAGCAACTTCAGTGTACGAGCGGGGATATTTTTGTTGCACCTGCTTAACCGTATCCTTCCCACTCGTTTTCACTTGGGGAGTAGCTGTGCTAGTTTTAGCCCCGAGCTCCGTTGTGGTTTTTCGGATTATCACACATTGGTTTTTAATTTCGGAGACATCTTTAACCAGGGCGGATAGCATTTTGTCCTGCTCAGTTTTCCATGCCGACAACTTAAGATCGAAGTCGGCCTTCCAGGAAGCCAACATTTCCAGTATTTCACTCTTCAATTCACGACATGCACATGAGTTGTGGATAGCGGGGTTGTTGGGCGAGTCGTCAATGCGTGGCCGCTTGCCCCTGAATGTAACATTATCATCAGGCTCCTTGCAACTAGAAGCCGATGCTATGTCAGGAACCGATTGTGATTGTCCTGGTCCCCCCATTTTCGGGGATGTAGGCGGTGTACGATTTAACTTAGGCATTATCCAAATCACGCGTGAATCGTCCTCTCAGAGGCAGAGTGAATTAGGTAGGAAGTAATGCGCCGTCTTCGTTACTTAGTCTTTGGTGCGAGCGCTCGCATACGTCACTATGCGTAGCCGCGCGCAGATATGACACTTATGCGGTCCGCGTAACCGCGACGGTCGCATGCACTGTGCGTAAAATGTCTTGTCACTCACTCACCGTTTGACTGGTCCAGATTTAAAATTTCAAACGGTTCACACCAAAAAATCGTTCCAAATTAGCACTTATTATAACTTTTCGACAAAATTTCACTTGTAAGTAGATTAGTCAGTCACTTTGTACACTTTTGTTTGCGAAATAAGTCCAGATTTAAATTATTTTAGTATTTTAGCAAAGAGCAAAAACATACGTAAACTTGAACGTTCGGCCGCCAGGGCAAAGATGATTACTCATCCATTATTTACTAAATACTTTACGACGCTGCGCATCCCTTAGATAAAAAATAATTATTATTACCTACTTTCTTTATATTCTGTTAATAATGGTATCCGATGCTGGCCTAGCCTTTTAAAAGGCCAAGTATACATTTAGGTTAGTATGTGTTTGTATGTGGACTATTGTGAGCCCTCAATGACCAGTCATTAGCAATGAGTGAGCAGAGGCCTTGTGTAACGCGCCTAACAAAAGTACCCATCTAGGACCAAAATTAGAACAGCGAATGTAGGCATTCATTATTCACTTAAAACAACCGTAACTTTTCTCTTTCAGTTTTTTTACAACCGTTGATTTTTAGGTTAGTCATATCCTACTCTCACACTAATAACACTAATATTATAAAAGCGAAAGTTTGTGAGTGAGTGTGTGTGTGTGTTTGTATGTTTGTTACTTCTTCACGCTCAAACGGCTGGACCAATTTTGATAAAATTTGCTATGGACGTATCTGACACCCTGGATTAACATATAGTATACTTTGTATCCCAACATTCTCACGGAATCGAAACTTATACGGGTGAAACCGCAGGGTGCAGCTAGTATTTCATGAAGTTATGTTTAAGAACTAACTTGTTTAAAACGACTTTTATACCATAAAATAAAATTTCCACGAATTTACTTCTCTAACTTGCAGTTTTCCGAAGAAAAATTCATGCCTAGTTTAAAATGTTCGCAAACAGAAAGTTTGAATTCCTATTGCGTGACGTCCCGGACATCGTTATATAGTTCTTGAAGACAAACTTTTAAAGTATTGTAATATCTGTGTAGCACTCATTAGTATTCTTCTCCTGGAAAGTATTATGTAATCATAAATTTTATTGTCGTGATGTTGTAAAGTTTTCAAGTGCCATTTCTCATTGAATTCTCGTTTTTGTTTGAAAGCTCAGTAGTACCTATGCAAGACAAGAAAAATAAATGAATATCTAACTTTGATTATTAAGGAAATGAACTAAAATTGTTTATTCTGTAAGTAAATAGGATATCGGAATCAGTTTTACACGACATAATATAAAATAATAAGGTAGATGGGGTCGGCGTTTCTTATCTAACTACTCTGAGAAGAAAGGCCGAAACAAACTCAGAGGTATAGCCTCTTTTAAAGTCCAGACATAATCATGGTCAGATTAGAATAGAATATTTATTTATTTGCAAACATGGGTAAAAAATATACATTGATGTTTTGTTTTTAAATGAATAATAAAGTTCTCCACGTTTAACCATCACATGGGTGTGCAAATAACAAAGTAGGTAAAATATAAAAAAAAAAAATATGTCAGCCTTGTCAGTTACAGTTATGAAATTATTATAATAATATTATGAATCATATAAAAAATTAAATGTCAAAATAAAATTAAAATGTCAAAATAAAATTCAAACATTAAATTACCAACAAATGCAAATTAAGTTTTAAATAAGTCAATTAACAATATAGTTCAATTCAAAGTAACAATATACATCAGTCTGATTTAAAATTAATACAAATCAGATCAAATAAATTCATTGATAATTCATAACACAAAACTCACGATTCTTCCCTAATATAATAAATTGGATGTAGTCTTTCATTTAGATAGATCAGAAGGAAGTCTCCTACCTCAGATGTACGAGTATAGTAGCAGAAAACGTGGCTTGCGGTGCCTTATTAGAGCCTATTGTTCAAGTGCTGTACCATTTGCGGCGTCCCTTTTGTGGCCACATGCTGCGGAATCATTATTGCGCTCCCTAATTAGAAGGACAGGCCATGTTTCAGATGTACAGGGAACAACGCCGAACTATCGCTTGGTCAATCGTAAATAAGTCGTTATAAGGCTAACTTAGTGATAGAACACAAAGCCTTTGTCTTTGTGAAAATTATGGCAGCGATAATTTGCAAGTGGTGAATTAGCACTTTAGTCGTAAACTCGGCAGTCATTCCGGGACAGTCGGGGGAGCTCGGGTCGCTTCGTTAGCTGAACGAGGTCCTATGTTTTTAGGGTCGCAAGAGATTTCGTCTAGACTTTGCGCTGCACATTTCACGACAAGTTAAGTAGACTGAACGGAATTTTAAGCTTTTTCGGGTTCCAATTTGTGCTTTTTTATTTATGTGCTAGCGTAAACAGTGTATTTACAGACTTAGCGAACCTAAGCAGTTAGGTATGATATTTATTTCAGGAAACAAAATGGATCGACGAGTCTATAAAAACCTGAAAAAAGGTGCCACTTTTAGCAGTTTTATCGATTCCAATCCCATTGATGACGTATCAGAAAAACATAACTTCATTGAATTTAAGATAAATTCAAAAACCTCAGCAGTTGTCCCGAGGGGTTATGAACGTTCAATTTTGTCGATTCTAGAGCTAACGTATTAAAAGCTTATCCGCTAAACGTTGGGAGAATTGAATAGAATTTAATTTCACCGATTTTCCCATTCAAAGTAAATACTGAAACGGAAAAATATGAATTCTTTTATTACAGGATTCAGGACTTCATAAGAGTGTCACACAAAAGGCTTTAATAACTATCTACCTGCTTATAATACCACACCTTTATAAAATTCTCTTTGAAAATCTCATATGTACTCATCGTTATGAGCTTTGGGGACTTGGGGTTGAGTCTCGTATTAAACCCAGCCGTCATGTCAACATGAACAGGCGTCAGGATTTCTGAAGTAATTACACGAAAAACGTCTACCGCAGGCTCGAGACAAAGCATTTTATACACCAACCCTACACAGGTATGTTGATAAATACATTATGTGCACTCATTCATACTGATAAAAGTTGTACTTAACCGCATAATAGGACCCAAGATAACAATATGGTGCACATTAATGCAGAACATTATGCGAGATTGGTCTGTATATTTTATGTATTTGGAAGCATAGGTGTATACCGACATATGAAGATAACCTACACGGTGAAATATTATTTCAGGAACTGAGTTCAATAGCGAGGCTGTCAATTTTATCATTTATTTGCGCGCGTCAAAGTGGAAAACACAATTAAGTTTAAAATATTGTGACAAAATATTACTTTGAAGTACAGACGCCAGCACATCAAGCTACTACAATTTGTCAAATTTCTTTAATTGATTTTCAACTTTATCGCTAAAGCATTAAGGTTAAAGGTTTATTGGGAAAATTTGACAGTTTCGGGTAGCTTGACCTGCTCGTCTGTACAATAATTACATTCGAATATGTTGCATATACGTAACATACTTTTGATTACAATCCGAAGGATTTTGAAGGAAATTCTTAAACCATTGCTTCATTTATCTGTGTTTGAAAAAATCGTCGGCTTGACAACTTAAATCACGCAATAAAAGTTGTTTAATAATATTTAATTATGAAAATGAAATACGTGTTACGCAGTTTGCTGTTACAGTGATATGAACCAAAGCCAATTTGATTTACCCGTAACATGATCTAATCAAGTCAATTTATGCGAAAGTTCGCCACTATGGGGTCATTACACCGCCCCCAAATAGGGCACTGGCTCACCCCTACGTTGGCAAATCTTGTCGGCGCCGATACCGCCCCGGCGGCGCCACTCCACAACCGTTCCCTTATTTTGCAAACCAGTGTACTTGCAACCTGCTTTCCGTTGCCAAAAACTCGATATGTTGACCCATATGATATAATATTAATGTTACAGGCAGTGAACCTATGACGTGGAATATTTATGATTTTACGGTCGAAGGTCATCGCTCGTGAATTTTATTGGACCGGATTAATCTAGTGGCCACAAAGGACAAAAATACTCTTAAAAACGTAGGAGGGACTCTTTTAAACGAGGTAACGGTGAAAGAAAACATCATGAGGAAACCGGCATGTCTTACGACCAAAAATTCGAAGACATGTGACATCTACGGCATCTACCAACCCACACTGGGCTCGTGTGGTGGATTACGGCTCATTCCCTCTCACAGAGAGTAGGCCTGTGTCACAGTAATGGAAACGTTATAGGCTGATTATGGTGAAAACGTAGGAAGGTATTACACTCGTATTTTCTTTAATTTCCTTAGTTAAGTTAAGTAAGCTTAAGCTTAGTTAAGTTTATTAGTTTACTGTCAGGAAGGATGTGGAGACTCCACATCCTTCCTGACAGTAAACTAATTGATTGAATGAAGGTATTACACTCGTATTTTCTTTAAGTTCTTTTGGAAAATCAATTAGTTTACTGTCAGGAAGGACGTGGAGACTCCACATCTTTCCTGACAGTAAAATAATTGATTTTCTTTTGGAAGAAATCAATTTAAATAAGAAGTTTTATCAAATGCCGTGATTAATCTTCTAGTCTCTCTGATGTGACTTCTTTGTGGAATTAAAAAACGATGTATGTCATTTTCTTACACAGATGTAGGATAATACTTCCATACCAGCCTATAATGTTCCCACTGCTGGATTACAGGCCTCCTCTTCGAGAGTGAGTGGGCTGTAATCTACCACGCGAGCCCAGGAGCTGCAGGCTCGATATTCATAGCGATCGCTTTACGAACGAATTCGGTCGCAAAGTCCTGTAACTCCATACATTACACCTGTGAATCCGGAACTTTGCGACCGAATTCGGTCGTAAAGCGATCGCAATGAACGTCGAGACTGCAACCCCTGTGTGGGTTGGTCGGTTGGTGATGTCACATGTCTTAGAATTTTTCATCGTTTTGAGAGCAGTCGTGATGAAATTATTTACACAAAGTAAGTTATTTACATCTCGTAAGTCGTAGCCACAACTGATTCAGGATAACACATAGTTGTTAAAAGACAAATTAAATTGGAATGGATTTGGGACTACTGCCAGATACTGAAAAATATGCATAACACGAAAATGGAACGTGGTAGTTGGAAAAGTTCGGAATATCAAACCAACCATATCTGTATGTACGATGGATGTACACTGTACAGTCCACATTTGTGGATATAAATAATACATTCCGTTGAAACATTACCAGCTGCTACGGATGAAAATATTCCAAACGGACCACGCCAGTTTGTTTCCAACACTCGTTTATGGTCCCTCATTTTGTGATCTTTACATTATTAATCATAATTCGTCTGGCCATGTCAAAAAACTTGAATACGTTGGGTCGTAGGCGTTCTCATTTCAACTAACCCTGACATATTCCCTAGAGATGAAATGTTAAGGGAAAGGTCGCCTGACATAACAAGTCTGGGGGATATTATTTACCACCATTCCTAGATTTTATAACCCGGGTTAAGGGTAGGTAATTATATCTATCTTTGAAATGTAACTTTGACTGTTTTTTGTAGATATGATTAGGGTAACCCTAATCATATCTACAAAAAACAGTCAAAGTGCAAAATGAAAGCGCATCTACTAAATATTTGTTCGTGTTTTCAGTTTAGGATTGTTTATTTAACTAACTAGGTATTTATTACACTCAGGCGTCGAAGTCCTCGTCCGCATCGCTGTCATGCGGAAACGTACCCAGAAGACTGGCAGCATTGATTGTTTTGTACTTAAGAATTTATGTTGAGGTTCAGTTGTATAATAATATTATTATACATAAATAAGTGACGGCCTACCCCGGCTTCGCACGGTTTTTTTTATCGGACAACGTATCGTTTATTGTATGTTAGTTTAATATTAATGTGTTATACAGATAAAACATCCGGAATAAATTTTCTAAATGAGGGTGAAAACGCATCCTAATCGGTCATACAGTTTATAAGAACAACGTGTTCACACAGACAGACACGAAAAGAGTCTTTAAAACTTGAAGAAAAAAAGGTTTATTTGTCACAAAAACAAGTGCATAATAAAAAACAACAAAACAGATAAATCTATAATCACGAACACAGAAAAGAAATAGTCGGCAGCTGCAAATCGTGACTGTGACAAGAAAGCTTTCACTCAGCATGATGCTGTGCTATGGGGGACCCGAGAATGACGTACGGAAACCAAGTCAGGCTTACAGATTTGTACAGCTTACTAATAAAAACAATTTACAAAAAAACGACCGACTTCCAAAAAATACACTACAAAGTGAATTTTATTTTCCACTTTGTAGTGTCTTTTTTGGAAGTCGGTTGTTTTTATTTTTTGTAAAAAAAAAATAATTTTTACTTTTAAGTTGTACTTACCGCAAACAATTTGGTTTACTTGAATTTTTACCAGTAGGTAATTATGGTTTAAAAAACAAACTACTGAACCGATTTTGATAAATATTTTAAGGGACCAATCTGAAAGTATATCCTTTCAAATAAAAAAATAATTTTGCAAATCGGCTAATAAATGACGGAGTTCAGAAGTAACAAAAACCAAAAAAAAATTACCCCATTGAGAACTTCCACCTGTTTTTGAAGTCGGTTAATAAAACGATAAAAATTAGAGGATTCGTGACGTTTATTCTAAAATGTTGTATTGTAAAGACACTTTTGAATATTTTATTAACATCCTTAATTGCCACTCTTTGGTAATAGAATATTTAAGTTAATACTTAGGTATCGTGAGTCCGCCTCTATTCTATTATCGAAGAAAATAAAATTCTTGAATCAGTATTTGATACAATGTCATAACAACTAAGACTTCGTATCCGGATTTTTCCATAAATAAATAATATATAAACCAAACACTACAAGGTTCTCCATAAATTACTTTGTTTAACCAAGAAAATAAACGAACCATTTTTCCGGTATTCATATTATTTTCATTCGCAGGAAAATGTACCTTAAAATAAACAACCATATCAAGTTTCACTTCATCCAGAAAGACGAAGACTACAAAAATTAATTAGAAACCGGCAATGTGGCAACACCAAAGAATCATTTAAAATTATGGCAACACTTCGTGTGTCCCAAACACTGGGCCCAAACTATGTGTAGGGGTAGTGAAACGGATTCGTGTTTATTCGCCAGTGATTGGGGACGGATACGTCAGTTAAAACTGTGTGAGCATCCACTTTGATGAAACTGACGCGACTGCCCGTCGCTTTAGATACGTTCTTCTTTATGTTTTTGGTTGGAAAGAGACTGGGGAACATGCCAGTTGAATGAAACAATTGAACGAAACCAGCGGAACATGCTGGTTCTGTTCGTTGAACGAATGAATGTCGTTAGGTACACTTTTGTTGTGTTACTGTTAAGTTTTTTTTATTATAAAAGATGATAGGTAAGTAACTAAAACTTAGCACGATGCTTTTATTTGAAGTTACACATGTACGAAAAGCAATGTGCCACAAAACAACGCCAAAATTCAATACAAACACAACCGTGAAACGTGCAACTACCTCATAAGCGAAAACAATAATACAAAAGTCATTTTGGGTCAGTCAGAAACAATTTCGCACAACTGATGCAGCCAAACGCTCCCCGCTAACGGCTAAGTACAAATCTCGCGAATTTACTTCAAAAGTTTGCTTACTTCTAAACTTGCTACACTTAAAAACTACAGAAGTGCGCTAAGCGGTCGACTGTTGCAACTTCCAAGAGAAACAGCCAATTGACACGGTACTCCTTTGTCTTCCAGAAAAAAATGAGACGGACAGAAATAACGGATGAAAAACCTGATCCTATCACAAGAGAGGGTTCTCATTTCTCAACGCTTATTTTCCGTACAATGCGAAATGAAATAAATCCAGCTGCGTTCATTTGTGAATGCAATCATGAGTACTGCAGAACAGCTAATCCTGATCATTATTAATGAGAGTTTTAATTGGTTCACCATGGAATGGTGTAGCATGAATTTTAAATTATGGTCTCCAGGGCATTACGGTTTAGAGGCCGGACGCTGGTAATGCAGTGCGTACATGGAGCACCTGTGCGTTAGTTTGTTTTGCATTGTTTGGGAAATGAACTCCGAAATGGTTAGTATTCATAGGCTTATTTGAACTGCCAATGGGGAGAACGATTTTGCAATAAATTGAATGTTTTGTTATTGTTCGTTCACCTGTTGTCCGAGTATTTGTGTAAAATCGTTTGCAAATGGATGCGTGTTATTACTTATTAAATTAAATAATGTTATGAGTTTAGATTTTTGTCGGTAGATAATACAACGCCCACTCTGATACATTTATCATAGACTTATAGCATCAATTTTAAACGTGTAGGTAGGTATATTGTTTACCTTTACTAGAGGATTATGATTTACTCTTTCACACGCTGTCTACATCTCTCTATCTATTGTCCTATCGCAGGTAAGCTGGAAGAGATTTCTTATGAAATAAGCATCACTTTTGTACCTATTATTCTGTTCCGTTTTTTTTTTTTCTTGTCTGTTTATTAATGTGTACAGTCTCCAAAGGAGATAAGTAACCAGGATCGTCGGATATGGTGGAAGTTTTGTAAGAAACCGATGGATGTTTTCGAATGAAATTTAGTTTGATAAATGAACTTTTTGTTTTCTATTAATTAATTAAATATAATTTTATCCGAAAACATCACGGAATAGATAAATAAGGTTGGAATGGTAATGTGGGCGGGGCAAGCGCGCCACAGTTATGATTCGAAAATCATAACTCGACCGATTCACTCATTCACCGCGTTCAGTGCGCGTCGGAATACTTCGGAGAACAGAACTCTGCTTAGTAATGCCGTGTTGTGGAATTATAACATGTAAGACAAAAAATCAGACCTCAAATATAAAGCGAGGAGGTATATCTTTCCATCGGCAAGTCCAAAATAACATTTAATTACAATATTATTTGTCAAAAACATAAAAATATACTGATCATTATGAAATACCAAACATTAACAACATTATTGCAACAATTTAAAAAAATATATACATTGCCCGCTGTGTACTCGCTCAATCAACACAATGACCAAGTAAGCGTACAATGTACTGCATGCATTGCGTCCTCTACACTTCAACCGTTGACGTTTCGTCCTTTGCTCTGATTGGCTGTGATGCACGGCGCATGTTTTTCGATAGTGAGGTAACCATGTGGTTTATGGTTAAATAAAATCATCGATAGAATTCTCGACTATATTTACGTTTGACAAAGATAATTTTTGGATTATTTAATATTTAATTAGTTATAGTATATTTTTATTTAGACGTATTATGAGTAGGTAAATTAAATATTATATTAATCATTGAATGAATCCTACCGAATGTTATAAAGGGACATAGACCTGTCATCTACTAATATACTAATCTCTGATTTTTTATTTAAGTTTATGTGCAATGATATTATGTGTATTCATATTGTTATATTTAAATATTTACGTTTATATTCTTAAAACTTTTATTTACACCATTTAGTAAAATTAAATTGAGGAATTTGAATTATGCAATAAATTATAAATTTTAGGTTTCCTAAAGAACCTAACGCCAGGTAACAATGGATTGACGTGACAGGTAGAGGAAACTGGATGCCGACAAAGACGAGTACTATTTGCTCTAAACATTTTAGTGAAAATGATTTTATCATTAAAAAATCAGGTTATAGGTACACACGGCTACACGTCAAGCGATACAAAACCAGTTTGTCTTGGGCTCACTTTGTATGTATCATCATCATATATCATATCATATTTATGTATCATATCATATTTTGTCACAATGAGCGGTCAGCCAATACTGGTTTTGCATAGCTTGATGTGTAGCCGTGTGTACTTAAAACCAGTTTGCAACCGACCTTTTTTTTTTTTTTGGGTGGCAAATCATCAATTGACCCCTCCCGCTCTGGGCGGAGCGGAAGGGAGTGTCAGTCTTTTACTGACTAAAACCCACCACGGGTGGGTTTTAGTCAGTAAGAGTCTGTCAGTCCTTCAGTTGCCTGTGCCAAGGGCCACGGTATCTCTTTCGAACAACCCGCAGCCCTGGTGGCATCCAGTTCGTACTGACATCTCTTTGAGGCGCGCGTGGAACACAACGCGCCATCGACCCGGGCCTGGTCCTTACCGGGCGGCGAGCTGCCCATTGCTCGCCGCCCGCAAGCCCGCACCTACGGTGGCCGGGAGTCGGCGGTTGACTCAAGCCGGGCAGACCTCCACCGTATGCTCCACCGTGTCCTCCGGGCGATCCACACAGTGGTGACACCCTGGCGTTTCCTCCCGCTTTATCCTGAACAGGAATCTCCCGAAACAACCGTGTCCGGTGAGGACCTGCGTCAGGCGGAAGGTGAGGGCGCCGTGGCGCCTCTCTAGCCACTTCTCAAAGAGGGGACTTATTATTTAATATTGCTTGATGCAGGTGGGACTCCACCATTCTTCTTCTGCCCAACCTTCGTTTGCAATTAATAGCAAGCGCCAATTACTTAATAAATATGTTTAATTCCAAGGACAGTGATTACTTGTAATTAATCAAAGTAAAATAAAATTATTTCTTAATATTTATTTAATGTTTCATTTTTCCCCATAAATTCATCAGATATATAATTTATCGACAAAGAATATCGGCTTTGTCAAGCACTAGCGTGTATGAAAATTTTTATTGCATTTATGCTTGTTTGAGTGTCTATGCCTACGGGAGGTTATTGCTAGTGGGCGAACGAATATCTGCCCTGAAATTTATGTGTGTGTGATTTGGTTGTGTGCGAAATATTTGTAAACATAGTATTGCGTATGTGTAGAAATTAAAATAGTGGGAGTCAAGCGGCGACGCTGGTCCTAGTACAAAATTGCAGCGAGGGCCTTTCCAACCTTATTATCTGTTCCGTGGAAAACATCAATCCGTTTTTTACTAAACTTCAACTAGGTATATTCGACGACCATGGTCACTTATCTCTTTTGGTGACTGTACATAAATGGGTTTTTTTTCCTTTTCCTTTCTCAATAGAGCCAAAATTGATAATTCTATTATTCCGTGTGGTCTTAAAACTTTAAACACAGTTAGTTTGTGAGGTAAACTTTTTTAAAATACAGTTTTTAAAAAAGTACATTACGTCAATCTGTCTTCCACCAAATAATTTAGCTTCAGCAGAACATATTTTCATATTTCACATTTAATGGTAACATGTTTTTCCTGAATAAAATATAGTAAAATAAAGAAATGTAGCGGGTTGTGAGCGCTGTGAAATTATGGTTATTTCCTGGTAGCATAAGTGTCAGGGCGAGCATATTGTGTGTATGGGACTGCACCATTACCTGCCATGTTGTGTGGACATTACTGCTATGTATATTTATTAAAAATAATATGTGCGAGTGTTTGTGTAAGCGAGTGACCGCTTACACAAACACTCGCACATATTATTTTTATAGTCCACTAGAACACATTCTTTATTTATTAATATAAATAAATAATCTTCGTTTTTTAGTTAAATGTTACGTTGTTGGCTTGTTTCGCGCTTTGGTGTCTAATGTAAGTGCAGCAAGCAGTTGTTTTATAAATAAATAAAGGTTTATCAACTAAACACATACGAGGGGCATTGTAGCTAAGTGTGGGGCGTATGACTAAGTGTGGGGCTTCTGGCTAAGTGTGGGGCTTGTGGCTAAGTAATAACAGGCGTACGGGTCAGTCGAAAGTTAAGCTACGCTTGCCGCGGTTGGTCCGTGGATGGGTGACCATCTTTACATATCAAGACCCCTCCGTGCCTCGGAAAGCATGTTAAGCCGTTAGTCCTAGCTGTCATTTGTAGATCTTTGGCATTCACTACGGGTCGTCAGAAGCCCGAAAGTGTGACAACCAGTCTTACCAAGGGGTATCGTATTACCCCAAAGTCACACTTTATTTATTACTAGCTTCTGCCCGCGGCTTCGCCCGCGTGGAGGTCGGAAATTATCCCACGGGAACGTGCTAACAGGATAAAATGTATGTGCTTCCCCAGAATGCCATCTATCTCGCGGGCCCTTTGTGGCTAATAACAATAGAAAACCAATTGTGTCTCATTAGTGGTGATTAAGAGGGAACCTATATGATATCTTTACCTAAGTACCTACCTAATTAAAAAAAAAAAACTCAATAACAGAAAATTAAATACCTACCTAAATAAACCTATTTCTGATGATAACTAATCTAAACTCAATAAATAAGCAAAATCCCTAAAAACTAATATCTATACGAATGACTAATCCTACCTAACAGTATTATAAAATAACCTACGGTCACTACGTACACTATCAAATATGCTACCTATAATTTAAAATTAAAATCTATACCTACGACTTATATGAAAATAAACCTAAATAACTCTAAAAACTAAAAGGAATAAAAATGAACTCCACTGCGGGTGACGTAACCTACGACAAACTTATTATTTGCGGTTGAGACAGTAATGGGTCTAGGGATCGAACCGCAAAATTAAGTTTGTTTTTTATTGTATATACTTTTCCGGGATAAAAAGTACCCAGTGTGGTGCCCAGGATATTAAAGAATAATTATACCAAGTTTCATCGTAATCGAACCGGTAGTTTTTGCGTGATGCCTGAACAAACAGACAGACAGACAGACAGACAGACAGACAGACAGACAGACCGACAGACAGACAGACAGACAAAATTTTTTTAAATCACATTTTTGGGTTCGGTGTCGGTCTAGTAACACCCCCCGCCATTTATTTTTTTGATATCTTCAATGTACAGAATTTTCACTTCTACAGATTTATTATAAGTATAGATAACAACTAAACACATAAACAGCATCACTTTGTCATAATATAGACCTCGTATGTATCAATATTATAGGAAAGCACCACACTACCAATTTGAGTCAGCACTCAAATTGGTAGTGTCGTCCTTTCCTATATAAACATTAAAATTACATTTAAAAAAATATATATAAAAATCAAATGATATTGTAACAATTTATAAGAAAAAAAAATAACCTACATAAAATTAAGAATTTCATGCAAGTGTAGCGACTATAGAGATACCCTTAAAACAGTGGAATTTTACATACCTCTAATAATATTATGATATAAAACTTAAGCTATTATTTAAAAAAGAAAACATTAGCTGTGCCAAAATAATCATGTTACATTATTCAGTTTTTCTATAAATATTAAAGAACCTCGACAGCTTTATGAATCCTATTTGCAGATTTCTTTTCGAATAATTACTTACAACATAGCATTTTCGCCTACACACTTCAAGCAAATAAAGTTGACAGAATCCATTTACATTTCTCTTGCGAAATAATACCGAGCTTTGCTTATCCCCACTTTCGTGTAACAGTCTCATATCTTAGTATACAAAATACTGTAACAACGTAACATCACGCCTTCTTTCCACGACGGTTAGGCAGGGGTGTACCTATACTTCTAACAGAACAGACAGCTGTGCTGCTGGGGAGTTTTTTGCGCGACTTCTTCTTCCCAGCGATAGCACTAGGAAGTGGTGAAGGGCGGGCGTTTTTGGGGGACTGTCTTTTGTAATTTTGACGTTCGAAAAGTGCTGATTCTCAGCCTAGATTGAATAAATGACTTTTGATTTTGATTTTATAGCGCTCCCACATTTCACCAGTTATGTTTAAGTCCCATATAGAGTCTATTGGCATCAACCGGACACAAATCTGAATCCCGGGCTGCTACGGAGAAATGCCAGATCGAAAAACCCAAAAAACACTACCTAATAGCACCAATAACACCGATTCATAACACCTATGAATCGAACCCAGGATCTCATGCTTAGCATTAGCACTTGCGACCACTCGACCAACGACGCAGTTAGAATACTGTATTGCTCAGAATTTGGATACGACAAACAAAATCCTAATAATGTTATAAACGTGAAAGTTTGTATGGATGGATGGATGGATGTTTGTTACTCTTTCACACAAAAACTACTAAACGGATTTGGATGAAATTTGGCACACAGGTAGTTTATAAACAGGATTAACACATACATAAAAAGTACCCTCTTTTTATCCCGATATTTCCACGGGATCGGAACTTATGCGGGTGAAACTGCGGGGCGCAGCTAGTAATATCTATAAGTACAAAACTTCTCGTTCAAACGGAGTCTATAATGTTAGTCCCTTATATAAAGACTTTATAGGTCGAATCGATATATTTTATATAGTAGGTAGGTACATTATAGGCTATTGTGTCTCCTCCAATAAAAACTTGTTGGCTGAAATAAAAAGGCTAAAGTTTTAACGAGATTCGGTTACTTATAAAGAAAGTCGAAACGGATAGGCGTTCTATGTCAAAACATCGCCCTTGTCGACTATCTTATATTTATATCTTGTGTTAACAATGATTTTTCTTTCATTCATTAGGAACGAAACATACATAAAACTTTATGAATTATTTTTACTGTCATTTCAATTATTTAAAACACTTTTATTATGTTAAAATTATTATCTCCTATAAATGTATTAAATGCACACACAAATACTCTTTTTATAATGTTATTGCTCTTATTTTGTTAAAATCATTATAGAATCTTCTTTATTTCACTTAAATACTTACAAATGACATTTTTAAATATTTTTATAAACAAAAAGATAAAAAAAACATGTAAAAATATATAAAATAGTAGCCCACCGGTATCGGGAACCGGGTCCAAGCTACCGGCGGTCAGGGCTCCAGAGAGAGGAACTTCCTGACAATGCGAGCCGTGTCCAGAAGTACCGCTTTCTGAATCAAGCCCAAATAAAATCAAATTATGGTTTCATGTTGGAACTTACTTATATTGTAACAACTAAATGTGGACATGAATGTAATAGAGAGATTTGATTTGATTTAAGAAAAACAATGAGACAATTAATAAAGAGATTTGATTTGATTTAAGCTTCGATCAATAATAGTACTAGTTTCCCGATAAGCGCTTCAAAAACGGCCCGAAAAATAAGTCCACAAATACTTTTGTGGATCCATACATCATCATCTGCCTAGCCTTTTCCCAACTAGGTTTAGTTGGGGTCGACTTCCATTATAACAGGCAGGGTAATTGCGTAAATCACTAACATTGGCGCCGATTCCCTTGTTCACAAACTAAACTAAATTTAAGTTCAGTTCATCTTTTTATTTCTATTTAATTAAGAAAAGGACAGTAGATAAATATTAGTTTAGTCCTGTACAATTAGCGCCTGACGTAAATTGACGTTTTTTAGTACTCGTAGCCATGTTTTTAATCACGTCTAATTTGTCTATGGAGTAAGTATCTTAATTTGACAGGACTAAACTAATATTTATCTTCTGTCCTTTTCTTAATGAAATAGAAAGAAAAAGATGCACTGAACTTAAATTTAGTTTAGTTTGTGAACAAGGGAATCGGCGCCAGTAGGCTTTCATTTTGACCGTTCAACAATATTAATTGCGTTAATTACGTTGTTGAGCAGATACACTTTTCGAACATATGAAGCAATGGATTAGCTATATCCTTCAAAATGATTCAGATTCTGATGGATAGTGTGTTACATAATTAGAGTATGGATGCAACTAAATACCAGTATTTTACATGGAGCGACTGCCTATCTGACATACACAACCCAGTTACTGGGTAATATGATACTTCTTGTACGACTGGTTGTCAGACAACAATATCCATTCCTCGATATTAAAAATAAATGTTTATTTGTAATTTCATCTATTTATGTTTTATTTTGTACAACAGTTTATAAAAGAAAAGTGCTAAAAACTGTAAAGACGGTAAAAGGAACTAACGGTCAACTGAGCGCGACGCGACGCCGACGTCTGTCCGGCCACATTGCGACACTCGTCCTACTTAGTGTCCAAATATAGACCTCTGACTCGACCTTACACTCCTGCTGCTTCTTATTATATAATAATGCCGTCTGTGTTTTCTTTGAGATCCTCCCAGACAGGATACCGGTATAAGTTAGGCTAGGTACACACGTTCGCACACGAACGCAGAACGAACGTTGATCAGTGAATCTTTGATGTTTGGCGGCGGCGTATAGCGACAGCGTTGTGGTTATAATGTGGCATATTATGCGTAGCAAGTTTGTTTCAAACACCGCCGTGTACGGCTTCTTTTGCAAGAATTTAGAAATTTCTGGTAATCTATAAAGAGGTCATGTATTAAAATACCTCTGCCCTTCGAAGGGCAGGTATTCGGAGAATTTTTAACGAATGGACGAACTAAAATAGTACGTAAGTAATAGTGTGTAAGTTATATAATCAATAAGCAAATACTTATATAAAAAGAGTCCGCTTCTAAAACGAATGTTTTTGGATACCACCGGTGCCTATTGCGGTATAGTACCTATATAGGTACGTTATACAGTAAATGCTCGTCTATTTATCTCTCTTGAAGAACGACCCCTAACAATCTAATATCCAATATTTTAGTGATAATAACATTCTGAAAACTACAGTCTCGCAGAACAGCAACAAAAGATTGGTTTAAAGATTGCAACTGTGAATTCGTAATGACAGGTTGCGAGCTCGATTACGAGCTGTTGTCTTCGAATAAATGTTTATTGCACTACAAATACTAGAGTACCTTTGAGTACTGAGGTACGAAATCCTTAGCACTTACGCCTAGTTCAGACGAGGTTAAAACTTCGGCTATGTACAGCTGCATTGATGCCACCTCGAATTTTCGGCTTTGTCATTTCTCGTTCGACCGCATCGTGGTATCAAATGGCTTCGTTGTGGCTTTCAGAACTGTGTTGGCTTTTGACATGTTTAGACACGCATCAAAAGAAAAAAAAAACCTTTCAAAGCCAGGACTCGTGGCAGGGTACTTTGAATTGCGCAATTGAGTTTTGTCGGTATCTTTGATTCTAATAAAGAGCGGAAAGGTATCATCACGTCTACACTGCACCTTATAGTCTAGTACACTATCGCGTATTTCATTTACCACACCTTTTATGTATTTCATTCGTGGGTCACGTTTAACACATGTTACAAAAATGCACAGGCCAGGCATCAGTTGAGTACACTCTGCACACAGCGTATTAATTTTTGTCACACATTTCAACTCCAACAATCGGCCGGCGGAATTTTCATTAAAAAGTACTCGAATAGTACCTATATATTAAATGTCGAACCTTTTTAGACCGGAATCCGTTTCATAATTCATCGAATACCTACCCAACAGCGTTTTTTTTAACAAATTATTTAACGATGGTGGAATAAAAAACTGGGAATTGATTACGATACCCCATTATTTTGCCGTAAACATATTTTATATAATATTCCGCCGAACCTTTTTTATGAGTAGGTAATCCGTTATTCCGTACCAAAAATAAAGTGGCTTAATATCGAGTACCGAATAGAGATTATCCCCGTCGATATTCTGATCCGCTTATACAGTCTTTATTCATATTAAAACTACTCAAATCACTTTCTGTTTGGAAATTTTGCGTAATTGTTTGTGTTAGTAAAATAATTGTTTCGTATTAGTTGTCACTGTCACCTGTCAATCTTGTTTTACGTTTAGTTTGTGTTTTGTAAATTGCGTTCCGTTTCTGCTCATGTCATGTTTCGTTTTGTTCTTTGCTTGTTCATTTTTTTTTTTTGTGTTAATTTTTGTGATGCTGTTTCTTCTTTTAATTTGATGTTTATTTCTATTTTTTACATTACTACTACTGTACAGTACTACTGGGATCTTTTGGAGTTTGAATAATTACTGTAGATTTTAATAGAAAGACACTAGTTCTGATTTTGGCCATACTCCAAGGGATCCATGTACAACTATTCCTGGTGCGGCTGGCGGGTGGTGCACAGATAGTGGTTTTGCACCTAGAATAAAAGCAATCGTAGCTTTAATTAATTTGAATATTTAGTAGTTATATTTTATATTTATATTATTTTTATTTTATGATATCTGATGATGATTCTTTTTACTCTGCCATTGATTCCACTAGCTCATCTGCTAATGCAAGTTTCAGCTCCATAACTGACACACTTGGTGACTTTGTGCGTCGCACAGTGGGACCTGTCCATACAACGTAATGCTCAAAACTTGATTTTCAAAATGAGGGTATTTCAAAAAATAAACTATGTAAGGGTAGACTTAAGAATGTGTCACATCATTTCTACAAATACTGAATCAGTAACTGCTATCTGCTGGCCAGTGCATCAGCTCAAAGTTTACTTTATACTCACATAATTAATTATCCGATAACATTCGTAAGTTTGTAGACAATATTAAAACATTTATTTCTGCAAGTAATCGTCATATTTAATAGAAGTGCATCATGGCTGCAACTAGGCAAGGTATGGTTATTCTAATATTGTTTTTATGAACCATAAAGATTAGTACTTTTGGATTAATGACTAATTATATGTGATAGTATGGTTTTTTATGTACTGAATCAAACATTTCTTATTTTTTCCTTTTTGCGCAAAGTTCTATTTTTGAAATATTTTTTACAATATCTACGAGGTGTTGATTAGTAATGAACTGAAGAGATTAGCAATAGAACTTTGCGCATTTTCGAGATAATAAAAGTTTTCTTGCGCACAAATTATGTTAGGCGTTTGTGATGTTACTATAAAACCAAAGTATTTAGTCCCTAGCAATAAATTTTAATAAATAAGATATATTTTGAAGAAAACAATTATAAATCATGTCTGTCGCACTTACTTTTGATATTTTTTGTTAACTTTATTTCATTACATTTGAGAAGAAAGTTCATCATCATACTTCACCTTGAAAAATGCAAACTTGTGTGAGATTATATTCCAAAGTAGCTTTAACTCTGTGGAAAAGAAGTTAATGGACCTAGAAACCTACCTTAGACATCATACCAACTGTCCAATTCTTAAGCTTTAAATAATATTACAAACAATATCAAGTGGTTTTAAAATCGATACCAACAAGTTTAAATCATTTTTTCTAAATACCGCGGAATTATACGTCACTCTTTATCCTTGGTACCCAATGACTACGACATTGCACAAAATATTAATCCACGGTAATGAAATTATATCAAATTGTTTACTACCGATTGGGCAGTTAAGTGAAGAAGCGCAGGAATCACGAAACAAGTATTTTAAAATATGTAGAGAGCGCTTCTCTCGAAAAACCTCAAGACAAAGTAACTTAGAAGAATATTTCATCGTCTACTTATTTCTTCTGACCCTAACATAACAAATTTAAGACCTTCGCAAGTAGTTAAAATATGGACCGTTTGATCCTGAAGTTACAAATATGCTTTTAGAAGCATTACTAACCCTTTCTAATGATTCTGATGCTTTGGATGTCGAAATATAATGTTGTATTTTATCAGTTTTTCATTTCTAACTGATATTTCAATTAAAATAAACATTTTATAGCATTTTATTTATTTTTGGACTTTTGAGCATTACGTTGTATGGACGGGTCCCACTGTGCGTCGGTGCTTCAGTCAACAGAAAGGTCATTTGTTAAATGTTTGCCATATAAATGCGCAAAGTGTCCCTAGTCACTACAGTGATCTGTTGGACGCCTTTACTGACACCAATGTCCATGCCGTTCTGGTTTCTGAGAGTTGGCTCAAACCTCATCTTCTCTCCACTACCTACTGTCTCCCAGGCTTCACTCTTATCCGCAATGATAGAATTGGAAAGGGAGGGGGTGGTGTAGCTATCTATCTTCGTAATGATTTTCCTTTTAAAATCATTTCCTCATCTCCCTCACAATACCATTCTTCCGCTGAGTACCTCTTTTTGGAGGTCTATGTCAAAGGCGTCAAGACCCTTCTTGGTGTTGTCTATTGTCCACCCGCCGTTGACTATTTTTCCAACCTCGAATTGGCGCTTGAATCCATAGGTTCAGAGTATGCACATTGCGTCATCATGGGCGATTTCAACACTGACCTTGTCCATCACACTCCCCGATCCCGTAAACTCCTTCACATCATTGAGTCCGTTAGTCTCCATATCCTTTCACTGCAACCTACTCATTTTAATATCTCAGGCGATGACACTTGGCTCGACTTAATCCTCACCTCCGCACCCTCCCTTGTTTCCTCTCATGGTCAGTGTCCCGCGCCTGGCTTTTCCCATCATGACCTCATTTTCCTCTCATATGTCCTAAAACCACCTAAACCTATCCCAAAAGTTCTGCACATGCGGTGTTTTGCCCGCATGGACATGGAAAGGCTTCGTCAGGATGCGTCAGACCTTAATTGGGATCACCTAGCAGCGGCGACAGCTGTAGACGAAAAACTTCGCATTTTCAATCAGGCGATCCTTGCTCTCTACGACAAACACGCTCCTGTTAAACAGATCAAACTTCGGCGTCCCCCTGCTCCTTGGATGACGACAGGGGTACGTATGGCGATGAGGCGCAGGGATCGGGCCTTTCGTAAATTTAAAAAGGATCGCAGTGAAGAAAACCGAAACTTATTCAAAGCTGCTAGGAATCGGTGTAATCAGATGATACGCAACGCTAAACGCCGCCATATTCTCGAGAACATATCTTCTTCTTCACCTGCTGATATCTGGAAGTTCCTTGGTACTCTTGGTATCGGCAGACCACGGCATGTGGATTTTCCTAACACAATAGGCCTTGATGATATCAACTGTCACTTTACAACCACATGTCATTTGGATTCCCAAATGTTGTCCCAGACGGTTGATTTCATTACTGGCCTAGTGAGTCCCATCATAGAACCATTTCACTTCTCTCCGGTGACCTTGGACGAAATTAAAAAGATCATCCTGTCCATAAAATCCAAGGCTGTGGGCTATGATGGCATCAGTCGTAGTATGGTCGTTTGGATCCTTGATAGCCTTCTCCCTCCGATTTCCCACATCATTAACTTCTCTCTTGATTCCGGACAATTCCCATCCCTGTGGCGTACGGCCTATGTCCGCCCACTCCCTAAAATTTCAAATCCCTCCCTACCCAGTCATTTTCGACCCATTTCCATTCTCCCATTCCTGTCTAAAGTGCTCGAGGCCTGCGTGCACAAGCAGTTTGCGGGGTTTGTTCATCGGAACAACCTCGTTAGCTCCTTCCAGTCTGGGTTCAGGCCTGGGCACAGTACAGCCTCCGCCCTCCTTAAAGTGACTGGTGACATTAGAGAGGCGATGGAGGATACTAAAATTACCGTTTTGGTATTAATTGATTTCTCCAATGCCTTTAACGCCGTCAGCCACGATATTCTCCTCTCTATCCTCTCTCACCTTATGGTTTCGTCGGAGGCCCTGGAATGGTTCTCTTCTTACCTTCGAGGACGTCGGCAGTCGGTTCGCGTTGATGAGAGGTCATCGAGTTGGCGTGACCTGGATGCCGGTGTTCCACAAGGCGGTATTCTTTCTCCATTATTATTCTCCATCTTCATTAATTTTATAACTCACTGTCTTCGGTGTTCTTATCATCTATATGCCGATGATCTTCAATTATATACAGCTGAGCGGGTAGAAGGTTTGTCGAATGCTGTAGCAGATGTAAACCGAGACTTAGATGCTATCAAAAAGTGGTCTGATAGTTTCGGGGTGTCAGTAAACCCCTCGAAGTGTCAGGCCATTGTAATTGGAAGCTCACGCATGATGGCTAGGGTGACGCTTAGCTCTCTTCCACCTCTTATCTTCAATGGTACCGTCATACCCATTACACCTACCGTGAAAGATCTCGGTTTGCATCTTGACTCAACGCTTAGTTGGCAACGCCAGGTCTCTAGTGTTAGTCAAAGGGTCAACGGTACTTTGCGATCCCTGTATCGTTTGAGGAGCTTTTTGCCCGCTAAGACGAAAACCATGCTTGTGCAGACTTTGATTTTCCCTATAATCGACTATGGTGACGTGTGCTACTTTGACTTGAATGCGGTTTTGCTGGATAAGCTCGACAGATTGCTCAACAATGGGATCCGGTTCATATTCAACCTTAGAAAATACGACCACGTGTCGAGCTATAGGTCTGAGCTCAAATGGATGTCCATTCGCCAAAGAAGAAGTTTACGCGCTTTGACCACACTTTTCTCCCTTCTTAACTCTCCCACTCCTCCTTCTTATCTCTTATCTCACTTCCAATATCTATGTTCTTCACACGCTAAGAATCTGCGTTCTTCTAACAATCTTCTCTTACTTTGTCCTTCTCATACATCTGACTTTGTTCATTCCTCTTTTCATATTCAGTCCATTCTTCTATGGAATGCGCTTCCTCTTGATATCAGGACGGCCACCAGTCGGTATGCATTTAAGCGGAAATTGCAGAGTTATTTTCAAAACAAATTTTTAAAAAAATAGCGTAGAGTCATTTCAACACATCTCTCCCTTGATTTTGTATATATATATATATATATATATTATAAGTATATATTATAGTAATATATATGTATGTGTATGTAACCTATTTATGTATTTGTGTACCTAGTTTTAAGAGTTTTTTTTTTAAATTATTATTGTCCCTCTCAACCAAAGCACCTGCCATCTAATCTCTTCACCACCCTTGGTTGACTGGTAGAGAATGCCTAAGGCATTAAGTCCGCCTTTGTACCTTTTTGTGCGAAAAGTTTAAATAAATAAATAAATAAATATTAAGTAAAAAACAATGGCTTCCTAGTTTCACCTTCTACGTGCACATAAAGGCCGGTACATACGTCTGCGAACAGTGGGCTCTCGAGGGAACCATTGTTGTAGGAACTACGCACGACGATGCCGACGTGATTTCTATTACCGTTTCCGAGTTTTCTTTGTTTAAATTATATTGTTTGAAGTGTTTCACTTTCTTCATAATACTCGTGATCTGGTTGAGTAACTGTGTTGGCACCTACTTGGCACTACCATCATGTTTATGTTGGGATTTGTATACTTTAGGTAAACAACACGAAGTTCGATACAGTGACCTCAAAAGGGAAATGCGGCTTTGTCTTTAGTAGACATAAAAAGTTTTAGTTCTCTGCTAACATTATTGATCAAAGACCTTTTCCTAGGTATGATATAAGGACCGTATTGTGGGTTCTTGGTTATTGAAACTAACTTTCGGATAGTCAAATCAAAATGCCGATCGCAACGCTACGTTTATATGAACCTACTAGAAAGAAAGAAAATACGTGTATTTGCGGCAAACATGACGCATAAAAAGAACACAAACACAAAAAAATATAACAAGTTGGGGAAAACATGCCTCACATCCACGCAAAACGGCCATCTCTCAGCATAATGCTAAGACACTATACGAGACAGAGCCCCAGCACTGGGGTCTACTCCGAAGTAGTATCAAATCAAATTAAATTTATTTCTGAACCAAAGAGTTTTACATTAGTTGGTGATTGGAGCCTCCTGTTAAGCAAGTAATGCCTGTGTTAGGAGACTCCGCTCTTCCACAGCAGTATACAATTTATTTTTATTTTTGAGTATCGGCCGAATGTTCGGCCGTTTCCTGCTACGAAGTTACTATTTAGTTCGGTCGGTTCCGATCCTACACTCCTACACTCTTTCGAGTATTGACTATAGTCCCGACCCAACTGAGCCGATCCGAACTTTTTTCGCATTTTTCAATAATATTCGGTTCGGCCATATGTCGGTCCGATCCGAACATTCGCACTTTTGCACTTCGGCTTCTTTCTTTTGCCCTGGTTTTCAGCGACGTGATGACGTCAACCAGTACCTACAGCATACGATTAGATATAAATACTCGATTTTTAAAGCGTTCTCGTGAATCCTTGAATAACTAATACAATCTCCGGTCGGTCGACGAACTTATCTTTCATGCACGATAATCCTAAAATTTACTCTACACGAAAAATCGTGAGAAAGAGGAACATCGTGATGCTTGAGCAAAATAAAAATATCCTGCAGCAATTTATTGTTTACCATCCATGAACTCAGGATATTGTGATCTTACTGTGTCAATATTCCAGAATTTCCTACTTAAAACAATTTGCAACGCATTTTTACTGAGATTTTCTTGTACAAAAAGGAAATAGACGACGTCTTTGCTGCATAGCGTACAGATTAAAAAGGAATTAAAGTAGCAACATTTTATTTTATCATGAATAGAGGAATGGAAAAGCTAGCCAGCCCTTTATCCGCTGGGGGGGTGGGGTTGTACTCATTAGTCAATATTTTTTGTTTAAACAAGTCCTTACTAGTTCTCCTTAGGGCAATAAAGAAAGTACAAGTACAATACACACCTTCACTTTTGCAAAGGGCGCGGTCGGGCTCAAATGGTATTTTGAGGATGTTATCAAATATACTTGACTCACCTTTTCTGCAACAATTTATGTAAATACTGGTTAAGCAAGAATAATGTTAAGATTTTATTATTCTATTCAATGTGTGTTTTAATAACATAGTTTATAAGTGTTCCGTAATTAACTGATGTCTGATAAATAAATGAATTAATTAATTAAAATACAGGGAGTCCGGAGCAAAGAGATAGCTTTATAAATATAAATAATAGTTATTTCTCTGTCTTCTCTAAGGTCTTGTGTGGCACATACAAGACTTGAAAGGTAACCCTTTTAAAACTTTATTTACCTTACCCATTGACTCTTTGTTAAAACTAAAGGCAATAAGTACAGTCACGTGCAAAAGTATGTATACGCTCGACTTTATTCACAAGCGAATTGCTCCTTTATTTTTTAATGAAATTTTATTTTGATATGAATATAGTATTTCCGAACCCATAGGTTTATGTAATGTGTCGTATTTCAACGTTGCATTCGTGATTGCACGAAAAAATCGCAATTGAAAGTTGCCAAGTGTTGACATATTGGTGACCAACGGAGGTACGAAGGGATCTCGATATGTAATGGATAGTCACCCATCCACGAACCGACCGCGGCAAGCGTAGCTTAACTTTCGATCGACCCGAGCGGCTATTATTATTCAGCCACGAGACCCATGAAAAAAAAAACTTAGTAAAGTCTCGGTCTATTTCCATATCCAAGTTTCAAGCTAGAACATGGAAATGACTTGTTTAGCTTACCCCTAAAATATACAAAACATTAACAGAACATCACGAAGGCAGAAGGTAACTTTTGCATTCAATAGAAAAAAGTATACAAAACTTTTTCTACACACACTATTAAGGTAACGTCAAACTTTTTATTCAACACGAAACTCATAAAATGTTCTACAATAGATACGATGACGCCCTTAAAAACCTTCCTAGACTGGATTGAAAACATACTCGTACATTGACGTCAGCTGTTTTCATCCAGCAGGTAGGTAAGTACCTATCTGTAGGTAATCGCAAGAGTCAAGTGAAAGGAATTGTTTATTGTGAAGCTCGCAGACAATAGCTGTCGTTATTATTACCCACCGTTGAACTACTTCGATTTTATACTAGCTGCGCCCCGCGGTTTCACCCGCATAAGTTTCGATCCCGTGGGAATGTCGGGATAAAAAGTCCTATAAGTATGTTAATCCTGGTTATAAAGCATCTGTGTGCCAAATTTCATCCAAATCCGTTCAGGAGTTTGTGCATGAAAGAGTAAAAAACATCCATCCATCCATACAAACTTTTACGTTTGTAATATTAGTAGGCAGTAGCTCACTTTACAATTGAAAGTTTAACTGAACCAGCTGATCCGAACAGAGCGAAAATAGAGTACAAAAATGATGAATAATTTATCATTTGTGTATTGTATTTTTGCTTTCGTAAACAGCTTTTGCTGTGTTATTCGACTGGTTGTTGAAGTTATATTTCATTATTACTAGATTTCGCCCGCGGCTTCGCCCGCGTGGTATGTCTATAAAAGTAGGTATCCCCGTACTAAATTTCATAAGAAATTGGTCCAGCCATTCCGGAGACTAGCCGGAATAAACAAACAGACAGTCAAAAATTTAAAAAAATGTTGTTTTGTTATAAGTACCGTATAGGTGGTATACTTTCATATGCATTTCGTAAAAAGCTGTTATTTTGACATCACAAACAGACACTTCGATCTTATTTATTTGTATCTATAGATTTACGTTTTCAATCAATTACCCACACAAACCAAATAAGACATAATAATATAATAATAATATCCCTGGACATTTCACACAGCGCCATCTAGTCCCAAGCTAAGCAATCTAATGCTTGTGTTATGGTAACTAGATGGCTGATAAACTACTTATATCCTTTCTTTTTTTGTAAATACATACATATTATAGTTATAAAAACACCCAGACTCGGAACAAATACATGTAGGTCATACAAATATTTGTTCCGTGCGGGAATCGAACCCGTGACACGCAGCGCAGCAGTCAATCGCTTAACCACTGCGCCAACCGTGCCGTCAAAATACATACCTACGGATACATTATGCAAGTATATACAATCAAATGCATTTGCATTTGATTCTTATATATATTTTTTTAAAACGTTGCCCCATTCTAGGAATTTTTCCTGTATCGTGGGTGCGTTTACAAACATTTAAACTCACATACACAAACAGCCAGACCCGGAACAACTACTTGTAGGTCATACAAATATTTGTTCCGTACGGGAATTGAACCCGCGACACGCAGCGCAGCAGTCAATCGCTTAACCTCTGCGCCAACCATGCCGTCATAATAATACCACACTATTATTGTACCACTGCAGGGCAAATACCTCTTAGGAGCATTGATCATCACCATATCACAAAATGTATAAGTTACCATAAATACAACAAAATTGTTTCCTATATTTTTTGGGATGCCAATAAAATTGTGTTACTTATTTTGACGGTTTCCTTATTCCAACAAACACGTAATCATCATCTGCCTAGCATTTTTCCAACTTTGTTGGGGTCGGCTTTACATGGAGCGACTGCTTATCTGACCTCCACAACCCAGTTACTGGGTAATATGAATGATACCCCTTGATAAAACTGGTGTAAGACTTTTGAGCCATCTCACGACCCGTAACGACTGTCAAAGATCCACGAATGACAGCCGGTACCAACGGCTTAACGTGCTTTTCGAGGCACGGAGGGGTTTTGGTAAGTGAAGATGGTCACCCATCCACGAACCAACCGCGGCAAGCGTAGCTTAACCTGATCGATCGACCCGTGCGGCTGTTATTACTTAGCCACAAGTCTCTCTCTCGAACAAACAGGTAACCACTCTTAGAATAAATAATGAAAACCGTCCGTCTTCCTGTCCTTCAAAACTTTTTCACACGCACGACTGAATAAGGTATCTTCTTAAAAACGGATCAAGGATGCCCCAGACATACCAACATCGACCCCAAGTTAAGTGTTACACTAATCTAACATACATTTTCTCTTGTCCCCAGTTTCTATCTCTGCTGGAACGCAATGTGGTCGCCAACACAACCCTTCACTACCGACAGATGACTCTGTTCGCGCCAACCAACGAGGCATTCCAGAGGTTCAACGGAGAATTGGACGATTCACTCGTCCTCTATCATATAGGTATGTGGGATATTTGTTCCGTAAATGTTGTGGGTGTAAAGGCGTGTGTAGGGTGTGTGTGTGTAAGGCCTTTCTATTGAAGTCGTGTGGTTCGCAGATAGTACATTTATCTTTTGTATTTATAGGGGTATTCCGTGTTGTCGGTAAATGGTTAGTGAATAGCCTGAGATAAGTGATCAGTATTATATGTGATAGCAACAGTAGAACATTATAAGTATGCCTTATTTCTATCAATGGATAGGCGGTATCAAAGACTAACATTTTTGAAAGACATCTTACAAACCTACTTCGAAAGCTGCCGACAAAATATGAATTTCACTGCCAACCTCAATTTGTTCGAAAGTTATCAACAACAGCCCAAAATTTCAAATTGCGTCCAATTAACACTTAGAGTTGATTTTACAAAAGTCAGATAGATATCTTTTATCCGTGGAATAATCTGGCGTCTGGCAGTTCTAGTATGGAAAAACTGTAAAAAAATCAAAATTTATTCCCAGGATATGACTTATTCTAGGTATACAAGTTTAGTGAAATACGCGCTTAATAAATTAAATGTCTCTCTCCTTAGGGCGCGTTCACATATACGTACGTTTTTACAGGATCCTTTTTAACGGATCGGTCGCTACTGGAGATAGTTTTCACACAGGACTGATTTTAAGAGATCGGATCAGTATACTGGATCCGAAATACTGTATTATGTGTGAACTGGCTCATACAACTACATACGCTAATAACACATACGTTTAAACGGACCTGTAAAACGGATTGCTGCTTATTTTGTCGGATCGGTATTTTCTACTGGATCCGGAATACTGTATTATGTGTGAACTCGCTCATACAACTACATATGCTAATATAATAACATACACGTTTTAACGGACCTGTAAAACGGACGTTAAATGTGAACGCGCCTTTAGACTTAAAACCATGCCTAACAATACATTATGTTTGTACAACAGACAACCTCTAACTAACCCTTGAAGAAATAGGGACTCGACAGATATTTTAGGTAATAATGCATCTGCATTATACATTCTCTGAGGTATTTCGGTACTTAAATCAAAGTCCCGTGTTGTTTTAAACAAGCTCAAAGACTAAACTTGTGGAACTTATCCTATTAGTCAACCCTCCTTGTAGTTTAGTCTAAACTAAGCTAGTGCAGGTACAGCAACTCCTAAATTAAAGCGATTCTGCTAGATTTTCACCTTGTGTCTACTTGAGCACTCAGGCATTCATTAATTTTAACTCCACATGTCAGCGAGTCACCGCTGCTTATTGTTTAGAATATTAACTTTGTTTTATGTCAACTACGGGTTAGGTTAGCCGAGATGGAAATTAAACTTCGAATGAAGTTTCCCCCTAACCCGAAATTAATGCTAAGCATATGAAGTAAGTAGTTAGGTATCGCTCAGTTCAGTCAGAACAGTGGTGGTCCAGTGGTATCGACCCCAACGTAAGAGTTGTAGGTCCTGAGTTCGAAACCAGTCAGGCACTTCACTTTGTCAGTAGGTACTGCTCTTAAAATGGTAAAGAACAACATCGTAAGGAAACCGGCATGTCCTAGAACCAAAAATTCAGAGACATGTAACATCCACCAACCTGTACTGGGCCCGCGTGGTGGATTACGACTCACGCCCACTCACCAAGAGGAGGCCTGGGGGTCTACTCCGAAGTGTATCGGCCCAATGTTCGGCCGTTTCCTGCTACGGAGTTACTATTTGGTTCGGTCGGTTCCGATCCTACACTCCTACACTCTTTCGAATATTGAGTATGGTCCCGACCCTACTGAGCTGATCCGAACTTTTTTCGCATTTTTCAATAATATTCGGTTCGGCCATGTGTCGGTCCGATCCGAACATTCGCACTTTGCACTTCGGAGTAGGCCCCCTGTTTTCAGCGGTGGGAATTTTATAGGTTGATTATGTAAGGGAATTGAGGTAACACAAAAGTTAGTCGTTAAACACGTGCCAGCACAGGCAGGGCTGGAATTCGATTTAGCCTACAACTTCTTATAATTCAAAGCCAATCCCCTTTCGTAGATTGATAAAGGAACCGCCTTAATCCAATATGGCTGACATAATCCGATTACAATAGTCATGGAACGAGCTAACTGTCAAACGCGGTTCTGCCCGCGCATTATTTGAATAAAATATTAATAATGGCGTCGCTGTGTCATTTATCAGGAAGATAAATAGATTTTGTGACCTGAGAAAGAGCACAATATTCTGGAGCGAAGTTTTGTGACAAAGAATGTTTGTGATCGTGACATAAGCTTTTTATTTGCACGATGTGTATGGCTTTCATAGTGTAATGTATCATGATGATGGTGAGGTCATGCCTCGTTGGTCTACTAGTCGCAAGTGCTACTGCTGAGCACGAGGTTGGTCTACTAGTCGCAAGTGCTACTGCTGAGCACGAGGTTGGTCTACTAGTCGCAAGTGCTACTGCTGAGCACGAGGTTGGTCTACTAGTCGCAAGTGCTACTGCTGAGCACGAGGTTGGTCTACTAGTCGCAAGTGCTACTGCTGAGCACGAGGTTGGTCTACTAGTCGCAAGTGCTACTGCTGAGCACGAGGTTGGTCTACTAGTCGCAAGTGCTACTGCTGAGCACGAGGTTGGTCTACTAGTCGCAAGTGCTACTGCTGAGCACGAGGTTGGTCTACTAGTCACAAGTGCTACTGCTGAGCACGAGGTTGGTCTACTAGTCGCAAGAGCTACTGCTGAGCACGAGGTTGGTCTACTAGTCGCAAGTGCTACTGCTGAGCACGAGGTTGGTCTACTAGTCGCAAGTGCTACTGCTGAGCACGAGGTTGGTCTACTAGTCGCAAGTGCTACTGCTGAGCACGAGGTTGGTCTACTAGTCGCAAGTGCTACTGCTGAGCACGAGGTTGGTCTACTAGTCGCAAGTGCTACTGCTGAGCACGAGGTTGGTCTACTAGTCGCAAGTGCTACTGCTGAGCACGAGGTTGGTCTACTAGTCGCAAGTGCTACTGCTGAGCACGAGGTTGGTCTACTAGTCGCAAGTGCTACTGCTGAGCACGAGGTTGGTCTACTAGTCGCAAGTGCTACTGCTGAGCACGAGGTTGGTCTACTAGTCGCAAGTGCTACTGCTGAGCACGAGGTTGGTCTACTAGTCGCAAGTGCTACTGCTGAGCACGAGGTTGGTCTACTAGTCGCAAGTGCTACTGCTGAGCACGAGGTTGGTCTACTAGTCGCAAGTGCTACTGCTGAGCACGAGGTTGGTCTACTAGTCACAAGTGCTACTGCTGAGCATGAGGTCCTGGGTTCGATTCCCGGGTCGGGCAAACTGTTACTGGGTTTTTCCATCTGGAATTTCTCAGTAGCAGCTCTGAGTCTGATATGTGCCGGTTGTTGGCAATAGGTAGGCACGCCCCCTGTTACGTTGGAACTGAACATAACTGGGGATATGTGGGTGAACTATAGATCATGATCTGAGGGGCAATTCTCGTAATTTTAAGAACGTTCACAGTCTGATCTCAGTCTCAATCTGTCAAAAAATACTTCTAATTTCCCTACATTTTCACAAGTTTTTGACATTAGTTTGTCGCCGATATGAGACTGCGACTAGATTTTGAACGTTTTAAATTACGAGAATTGGCCTTCAGATCATCCAATTATACATAATCCATCAAACTTAAGCTCAAACTCAAATCATTTATTTCAATTAAACCATTTACAGGCACTTTTGAATTGTCAAAATTAAAAAGTCGGTCAGTTAGTCAGAAAGTTGAAGCCACTATTTCAAAATGTAGATCTCTATGGAGAAGAACGGACAAGAAACTTCATTCTTTCAGTTATACATCTAACATAACATATAACATCACTCTTTCAGTTATAGTCTAGAAATTAAATAATCAATACCGTCACCTGTTGAATATCTATAATACATATAAGCTACCCATAGGTAAATACAATTACTAGCACGCTCAGCTTGATCAGTTTTAATGTAATTATAATCTAAAGCTCCTCGCTATTGTTATTAAACAATAAAGGACTCTCAGTATTACCAGCCGATCTATTCTGTAAATATCTCACCGTGAAAACTTAGGTGAAGTGAGCGTGAAGTGAGTTGTTAATACTGTAGTGCGATTCTGTAACCATCTCACCGTGAAAACTTAGGTCAAGTGAGCGTGGAGTGAGCTGTCATTCCAAATAATTCTAGGGATTTACACTTTACATCAAGCTCACTTCACTTGAGTTTTCACGGTGAGATTTTTACAGAATCGACCGGCTGGCAAAGATTACATCACGTGGAATGACAGCTCACTTCACTTAAGTTTTCACTGTGAGTTTTTTATAGAATAGCAATGCTGGACTGTTCTAACAAAATACTTGAGAAAGCATAGATTATCGTGTGTATGGTACAGCTGTTATAGAAAGTCACTCAAGAAAATACTTGTTACAATTTAGTACAAAGTACTTTTTTAAATGACTGAACTGGGTTTGTTCATACTGTAATCAGATACTTTTGGAACAAACTATAACTATACTAGCAGCGCCCCGCGGTTTCACCCGCATAAGTTTCGATCCCGCAAGAATATCGGGATAGAAAGCATCATGTGTGTTAATCCTGGCTATAAACTACCTGTGTGCCAATTATCATTCAAGTCGGTTCAGTACCTTTTGAGTGAAAGACTTACAAACATCCATCCATTCATCGTCACAAACTTTCGCGCTTACAATATTAATAGGGAGTTGCTTTGTTTGTTACCAACCCAAAATTTACCACACCTTTTCTTCCAGCAAATCTGGCGACGACCCTCTCAAACATGGACTACGCGATATCGACTGATCTGGACGGGAACCCGCCACTGTGGGTGACGACACGACGGGGAGCCATGCATGACGACATCTACGTGAACAACGCTAAGGTCTACGTCACCAGGTCCTACCAGGCCGTCAACAGGAATAATAAATTACAAGTAAGAGATTTTTTTACTTGCAGGGGTGTCAAACGTTGGGTCTTTGACGTTGGCTTTAGAATATCGGAATTGTTGAGCCAATTTTTAGTTAATTCGAAGCAGACCTGCACCCTAATTGCGTAACACCCTATCAATCAGAATCTGAATCATTTTGAAGGGTATTGCTACATTTTATTTCATATAAACCTACATGGGCACTTATGAAACTTCAGAAGCTAGGTGCACGGTTCCAATTGGTCGTTTCCTATGGAGAAGAGCCGGCAAGAAACTCCACGGTTCCTCTTTAAAAACTAATTGGCTATTACAATGTCATCACGTCATACAAAAACACTACCCATTTCTCTCTAATCTATTTTCGGCTAAGAAAACAAAACTACAAAAATATATGTTTCAAACTCAAACTTAAATCATTTATTTCAATTCAACCATTTACAGGCACTTTTGAATTGTCAAAATTAAATAGTCGGTCAGTTAGTCAGAAAGTTGAAGCTAGTTGCCCATTCCAAAACATAGATCTCTATGGAGAAGAACGGGCAAGAAACTCCACGGACACTCTTTTAATATCAAGATATTAAATCAAGATAGTCTCAACCGACGGCACCCGTTCAAGAACATGACCCGAGGATCAGCACCACCCAGCTCAACCATGTCGTAGGGAACCGAATGATCCAATCCAACACACGCGCCACCACCAGAGAGACATTTAAGTGAGCATGACATATTCTCAACTGCCATGCTCTTTCAAGTCAACATCAAAATATCATAAAAAACGGATCCAAAATTTATAAAATGCATCTAAATTATACAAAACTATAGTTTGCAATTTATTTATTTTGAGAAAAAAAATATACTACCAGTAAGTACCAATCAGGAAGAGGTATTTAATATTGAAGTATTAAGAATTAAATCTTGACTGAATAAAATAAACATTAAGGTCGTAATGTCAGAAACATTAAAAATACGTAGGTAATGTTTCTTCCAAACATTACCTACGTCTCTCCATAAAACAGACCAGGTACTGAAAAAGTAACATCCCAAGATAACAAGAATTTCAAGAGTTTTTTCACAAGCTAAGCCCGGATTTACCTCACTGTATTACGGATGCCAAAAACATTCCCGCGGGATTCATAGTTGTCGTCAGGTGTCTTCGGTAAAGACATAATATAATTATTATTTCGAGTAGATACTTCGATAACTCCTTTGACTTTGCTTAGTTCAATCCGGCCAGATTAGGGTTTTGTCTGATAATTATAATCGAATTGGCTGGAATTATGATTTAATCAAATAGAGGTACGTTTAATTACAAATGAAAATGACTAAAAGAGAGGCTTTGTCCAAGAGTTTCATGGTCAATAAACCTTCGCCAACATAAAATATGGTTATAGATAGACAGACCCCATAAATCTATAACGGTCCCACTGCTGGGACACAGGCCTCCTCTCGGTGAGAGGGAATGGGTTGGAATCCACCACGTGGGCCCAGTGCGGGTTGGTAGTTGACACAGTCTTCGATTTTTGGAACGAAGTTCCTTATCGCGCGTTGCGAAAGGGGGCTACACGAAAAAAATTAAGACCAAAAGTTGGAACGACACTTTTTGCTATAGTTGTAAGCCGTGTGGCGTGCGCGTGTTTCTCTCTCTGTCTCTCTCTCTCTCTATTATAGAAAGCAAGCCAGTTATACTTTGTTCCATCCGGGTGTCCCTTGACACCTCTCAAGTTTTTGGTTCTGGGACTCCTTTCTCATGATGTTTTCCTTCACCGTTTTGGTGATGAAATAAATTCCACAAAGTAAAGCGCCTGGCTTCGAACCCACTATCTACAACTCGTAAGACGCTATTGTGTATTCTATTTGATTACCTACCCCATACATTTGCGTTCCATTTTTACTAAAATGGAACGCAAATGTATGTGATAGGTAATCAACACAAATGGTACGGAACACAAAAACTAAAATAAAAGGGCCCGAAAGTGGCACGCGGAAAAATCGATATTTATTACACCTCCCGAAATTATTATATTGCTGTTTGCCCAATTAATCACTGCTCCAATAACAAAGTTTCCCAAATCAGGCAAACATTTGGTTTATTCGGGTTATTTGGAAAAATCTAATCGCGTTATATTTTAGCCCGTTACAAGTATTGTGCCAGGTGCTTGTGGCTAAAAAACAGCTGCACGGGTCGGTCTTCAGGGTTAAGCAACGCTTGCCGCAAGCAAGGTTGGTCCGTGGATGGGTGACCATACATAACAATGTACCTCGGGAAGCACGTTAATGTCACTGTCATTCGTAAATCTTTGACAGTCGTTACGGGTAGTCAGAAGCCCGAAAGTCTGACCACCAGACTTGCAAAGGGCTATCGTGTTACCCAGTAACTGGATAGTAGAGGTCAGATAGGTAGTCGCTCCATTAAAATACTGGTATCCAGCTGCATCCGGTTAGACTGGAAGCCGACCCCAATATAGTTGGAAACGCTTAGGCAGATATACTCGTATATAACAAGTGTTGTGCCAAAAAGTCCGCAACGATCAATATCGCCACTGAGTTTTGGCACGTTTCTTATACGAATAATATACAGGGTACATTTGAACCCAGGCAAGCTTGAACGACGTGATTACTGGCCTGATTCGGGAAACCAAAACATTTGGCTGATTGCTGCTAAAAAATCATTTTTATTGGACCGTGCCATGCGAGAGAAATTCGCATAAAAAGGCGTTTTATATAACTTCTACCCATCAGTTTGCATACAATGTAGGTATATGTCAGCGTATGATTATGGACATCGTAAGTTTATAATCTATCTCGCAAGATTATAAACTATGGAAAAATTGTGAACTGCAACAAACCATTTACAATTGAACCCATTATTTTTCGATAGTTTATAATCTATCCATGGCAAACCGACAAATTGTGAAGGGGCAGTTCTCGTAATTTTAAGAACGTTCACAGTCTGATCTCAGTCTCAATCTGTCAAAAATACTTCTAATTTACATTTTTTTTTTACATTTTAGCAAGTTTTTGACATTTGTTTGTCGCCGAGATGACAGTGCGACTAGATTTTGAACGTTATAAATTACGAGAATTGACCTTATCAACCTTGCATGCGACGAAACACACCTTGCGTTAATACTAACTAAATAGGCAAGTAATTGCGACCAACTGGGAAGTAGCGCTCGCCGGCCACCGCCGCATACCTACATACATTTTTTTGCCGTTTATGTCCCACTATTGGGCAAAGGCCTCCCTACTCTCTTTCCACCTCTCTCTGTCCAGAGCTGCCAAAGACCAATCTTTATCAAAGGAGTCCTGTTAATCTATTCTGTAAAAATCTCACCGTGAAAACTTAGGTGAAGTTTGCTTCAAGGGAATTGTCAAAAGGGTTAATCCCAAGCATCAGTTTACAGAATACCACTGCTGCAGTGGTATTCTGTAAACTTCTCACCGTGAAAACTTAGGTGAAGTGAGCTGTCAATATAGTGTCAATCCCTAGCATCACGAGGAATGACTACTCACTCCAATCAAGCTCACTTCACCTTAGTTTTCACGGTGAGATTTTAACGGAATAGACCGGCTAGTGGAATGACAGCTCACTTCACCTACTTTTTCCACACTGAGATTTTTACAGAATAGGATAAAATCATTCAAAACACCAATAGTAAATATAAAATACCGAGGGAAACCACAAATAAACACAAATGTCGAAGCAATAACTATCAAGTACCTAACCCAAGTTCTGCTAGAATAATTAGACGAGGTATTGACGAAGGAACAGCAATCAGGGTCGAAGGTCAAGAGGACCCAGCACGGCACCGAAGGGGCTTCTGACACGCCATTTATTAACACTATTAAGGGCCCGTACACACGTACCACAACCATACCACATCTCAGCGACAGAATGTTGACAAGCAGTGGTTACGTGTGAATAGGGTCGCTGCAACTACTTGCTGTCTTGTTGCCAAACTTAAGTGGCAGTACGCAGTGCACATTGCTCGCAGAACAGATGGCCGATGGGGCCGAAAGGTTCTGGAGTGGTGACTGCGTACCGGAAGATGTAGCGTTGGAAAGCCTCCCACAAGGTGGATCGACGACCTTGTGAAGGCCGCAGGAACCCGTTGGATGCGAGAAGCACAGAACCCGTCGAATTGGAGGTGCTCGGGGAGGCCTACTATGTCCAGCAGTGGACGTCTTTCAGCTGAAATGATGATGATGATGAACAGTTCAGGTCTTGCAGTTGCATTGTCGCTAGTAGCTTCGATGTGGTTACGTTGTGGCTGTTTGTAGACCGACAGATTGTGGTGTTTGCGATGTGGCCGGCCGCTAGTGCAGTGTGCGGTCTCGCTGTGGCCAGTATCGCCCACACGGTTTATTTTGTCGGTCAAATGTCGTCCGTGTGAATAAACAACTTTTTTATACAAATTACGTGTTGTCGTTGTGGTACGTGTGTTAGGGCCCTAATGATGTTGACGCTAAAACCACTTAGACACTAGGAAACTCTTTCCTTAGAACAAAAACTACTACTTTTCTCCAACACTAATTTTATTTATACTTGACTGAACAAAAAAGGTTTTAACTAACGAGACAGAACTTTATCAGCACAATTCTGTCTTTCTTCTTTCACATTAATCTATTTATCTTTGATTTCTTTTGACAAGAGCACGAAAATCATTGTATTTGTTTGTTTCATTTGGAAAAGTATTTTTATTGTTTCCAAGATGATTGATGTAAAATTGTTTATTTTGAACCTTGCTTGGGACATGGACTATTGTGATTATTTACCGTAGTATCATATTCTAAACCTATCCGATTAAGGGATTATAGGTCAAAGAAATGACAAATTATATTAGTGTTAATTACTAAGAGTTACTGTTTTTATTTAATTGGGTATGGGGACCCAAAAACTAAGTAGAGCTGGTAAATCTTCACTAATTAATTACATATGTATTGATTTATTTTATTTCTGGAATAATGTTACGTGATAAAGGTTGCGACACACAGTAAGCATACAGACACTCAAACATGCTTGCTGAAACTAATTGTACATACAGGCTTCCCAAGCTTAACTACAAATTTGGGAATCATGTAGACATTCGTCGCTACTTTAATACGTGTAGTATGTTCCAGTTGTATGCTTTAGACAACAGTCGAAGTGCTAATTTAGAATTATTAGGAACCATCTGTAGAATTCCCGTTGAAAAGGCAGGATCTTCCGACCAGACGGGTGTTGTGTCTGGTCGGCTACTGCCCGACGGTGGAGGTTGGGTTTCTATTTACTCGGATATGTCAATCGCGCGGATAACTCTGTTTTCGCAAAGTAGGATTTTGCGTGACGTCAGTATAATGCGTAGTTCGCATGTAGCGTTATAGATTACCACAGTAACTTCTTACTATACCTACTTACTTCAAACAAGGAAGGAGAAAGAATTTGGCATTATCTTAATTATATCCATTTGTTTTAGGTCCTGCACGTGATAGACCAGGTGTTGCTGCCGCTGCAGCCTCATGGACCTAGTTCTATCAGCTCCCCAGTCTATAACCCCAATGCCTATCATTTCCTGGAACATTCAGACCTCTTCAATATTGGACAGCATCGACTCAGGTAAATAATTTATAATTAAAGTAATACCTACTTTATTTAAATTAACTTAAAGCTTACTTTTAATGGACATACAATGATTGGAATGTTTGGTTTGCTATTGGTAATTTTTGGAAGGGTAAACGAAACACTATTTTTTAAACAATAGGTACCTACCTAAATGTTCAGTAAGGAGGGATCAATATAATGTTTAAGCAAAATATAAAACTATGCAAGTTATGTAAGTTGAAATTATGCAATTATTCGTCAAAAATAATGTGCAAATTGGCTCTTAATTCGAACATAAAATTTCCATTTAATGAACAATTATACAAGCCTGGTTTGCATCGTAATTGTCCTTAAACGTTAAGTAGGTACACGTTGTACATGATGTGCTAGTAAAAATTATGAAAAATAAGCCTGAAAATGAAACAAGTTGAAACTTAATTACTTCGCGAGTGTTTCAATTACGACCAAACTCGCGGTGAACCGAATTATCGTTGCATTGAACTTTTGCACGTTGAGTTCGCGAAACAAACAACACAATTACTGGAGTACTATCTGTAGTGCAATCGCGACTAAGGCTGTGTAGTAGTACACGCAAGGAATCCCAATTGAATTCCGTAGTGGATTTAATTAATTTTGAATTCCGAGTTCGTGAATTATTGCGAGAGGGTCAAGGTTGTATTAAAGTGTATTACAGTATACATCTTTTATGTTTGTTAACATGCGAATAAAGTCCTTTTTTGAGCGAAACTGATGTTGATATATCGGCTGAGTTTTTTTTCCGTCTGGACCAAAATAGGGTATAAAAAGTGAACGGAGTAGAAGCCTATGGCACAAAAATCTCTGCTTTTTTTCAAAAACCTAAAATCACAATAATTTTTCACAAGTTGTGCTTGGCAACTGTATGATCCAAGACATTATATCACAGCCTAGAATACAGAATGTTGTGTCCCTACAGATACGTCCAGTTAAAAAAAAAACAAAACGTATATTCCTATAGACTTTATACCAAGATGTATTTCTCCACAGATCCTTCAGACAAAAAGTGAACCAGCTTAAAAAGAGCAAAGTATTCGATTCTGACGGCAGACATACGTTCTTTATCCCTGTCGACGAAGGATTTAAGGTAAAGGTATAATTCTTTCCGATAGTAGACTGCAAAAATCTTCTTAAAAGGACGGAACTAACCGCGAGCATTCGCTTCACAAATGAATGTTCGCCGCGTAGCAAAAACTTACGCTACGAATGTTTGCAACACAAATTTGCGACGCAAATGCTCACGGTAAGTACCGTCCCTTAGGGACACAGGAATAAAGTTTGTTTTCTTTTTTAGCCGACAACGAGATCCGATTTGATAGACGAGAAAGTTATAGATGGACACGTGATTCCTCATCATGTGCTGTTCACCCATGCCACATCAGATACCAAGGAGTTTGAGACCCTGGCCTTCGGGGACAATGTTAAGGTCATCATATCGTTCAGCACTGTCATGAATGGGAACGATGAGATAAGTAAGTACCTATTGATAAGGGCGAGTATATGTTCCTTTCTTCTCTCTTAAATGTTGATAGATGGAAGGAGATAGGAAGGCCAAACAAAAGATGGATGGATTGTGTGAGGGATGATATGGAAGAAAAATGAGTGAATGATAGAGTAACGGCTGACAGCCAGAACGGAAGAATGAAAACATCTTGTGCCGACCCCAAGTAAGCATATGGGACAAAGGCTGGAAGATGGTGAAAAATGGATGGTGATAGTGTGTATTTACGATCTTTTGCATCATTTGGGGAAAAAAATGCTAAAAACAATATTTGAAGGTATCTTACTAAATATAGCCATCACAATGAACGGGCTCACTTTTTAACCTACTAGCTGACTTGGCGGACTTCGTACCGCCTCAGAATATGAAGTATTTTCATAACATTTTTTTTTCGTGAGTTTTTTCTGTTTTAATTTTTTATTCAGCTATATGTGGCGGATCCAACAAATCATAAAAATCGATCCAGCCGTTCTCGGGTTATAAATTAATGGTGTAACTAGCCCGACTTTCTTTTATTCATGTAGGTAGATTATATGTTCATCATCGCTGATTGATTAACACACTTGGCACTTAAAAGAATGCTTATAACCATCATCATTTTGTAATGTAGGTATCCCAAGTTTCATCGTACAATACCGGCGGGAAATAAAGACGTTGCATATTCTTTATAGCGGTCGCGAACCACAGGGAACGAGAAATCCAGTCTTTAATAATAGATTGAAAATCTGTGACCTTTTAGCTGAACCCAACTACAGCCGTAGCTAGACACAAATGCAGGCAAAGGGCAGGCTTCCAAGCGTTCCTCGCGATAACAGCTCCTGACATTTGATCGAGTTGATAAATAGATTACTTTGCCTACATCGCTACACAACCGACGATATCAACTTATTTCTTGAAATAGCTTTCATTTTTTATCAAGATTTACTGACATTGTGGTAAAAAGTTATCCCTCCAAGAAAATGGCTTTGAACTTTTTAAGGCAACCCAATTTCTCATTATAATGATACTAGCTGCGCCTCACGGTTTCAACCACATAAGTTTCGATCCCGTGGGAATATCGGGAATAAAAAGTATCCTATGTGTTAATCCTGGTTATAAACTATCTGTGTGCCATTTCATTCAAATCCGTTCAGCAGTTTTTGCGTGAAAGAGTAACAAGCATCTATTCATCCTTCCGGATGAATGGATATTTGTTACTCTTTCTTTGGAAGTTTATATGGATGGATGGATATCCATCCATACAAACGTTCACTTTTATAATATACTAGCTGTGCCCCGCGGTTTCACCCGCGTAAGATTCGATCCCTTGAGAATTTCGGGATGTAAAGCGCCAAATTTCATCCAAATCCGTTCGGTAGTTTTTGCGTGAAAGAGTAACAAACATACATACAAACTTTCGCGTTTATAATATTAGTGGGATATCATTAGGGAATTAATCATAGTTTAAAGGAAATGAAAGAGCGAAGGGATAGTTCTCCCGTTGCGCGGGCGCGCGCGGCGAGAGGGGTGAGGGACGGCGGCGGCGCCCGCTGCGAGCGCGCAACATTGGTTCCGGTCCGCTAGTCAGGAAACGCGATTTGTATCAAGAGCACGCCCCTTTCGATCCCGGCGTTCCGCCTCGCGAGTGCAACAGTTTACCTTGATGTGTTTATCCTGATTAAACGCGATACTTATAATTCGACTTTGATTACTGAGTTATTCTTTCAGCTCAGTAAGTGGGATTAGATTCCATAAACGTCCACTTTAAATGTGAACTCGAATGAATGTTTCTGTTGTGTGAATTGTGTAAACGTGCGTGTGCGCGAAAATGAGCGCGGATAACATAATAAAAGAAGAAATTAGCCGCATTCGTCGCGAGCTTTTAACAAATTTAGAAGAACAATTAAAACACCGCGTGCGTAAACTGGAAACGGAAGTTTACGGCGCGCCGGTTTCGCGTGATATCGATGAAGAGGGCTCTTTGACACCACCAATACCTACATCATTGACCATCGGACATGTGACACCGGCCGGGCGAGGCTGTGGTCATCAAGCAGCGCATGGGAGTGCATCCTGTACCTCTGTTCCTGCCACGACGTGCCAACATGGCTACTTCACGAGTTCGTGGACGCCTGCCACTACCGGTAACGGTCACCGGGCGGTTTCGCAAACCGCTGGACCAGTCGCGTCATTGCCGGCAGAGCCGACACCGAATATGTCAGCCCCACAGCTGGATTCAGGTATTTCTCAGTTAGCGATGCCGGGCGCCCCGTCGCTTGGCGTCCATAGCACGGTCGGCGAGTGCGGGTTATCAGCCACGCGCGCCGATGAGCTTTCGCGTGTTATCACGTTACCTGCCGCCGGTACGCCGCCGCAACTGAATTTCACGACTTTGACGCCTACAAATACTGGGTATGTTGCACCTCCATCATCACTGCGATATGTTGGTCGTAGCGACCCTATACCGGAATTTGACCCCCAGAAAACTCTAATTACAATGGAACTTTGGATTCGTAAAATCGAAGGTATATCTAACATGTACGGCTGGGACGAAAAGACCACTATTTTCAATACTTCATCAAAACTAAAGGGCTACGCGCGTCAGTGGTTTGATAATTTAATAGACGTGAATGTGACTTGGTCGGATTTTAAGTCAAAGTTAATGGTGGCTTTTCCGTCCCAGAAAAGTAAATTGAATATGTTACGTGATTTAGTGAATGTCGTACGGAAACCCGACGATGACTACATGCAATTTTATTATGATAAACTGGCTTTGGGGAATGCTTGTGGCCTCCCGCCATCGCTTACCACGGAAATTATAATTGGCACGATTGGTAGTCAGATCGTAGAGGTCGGCGCAGTTTCCGCGGCTTGTAATGACCCCACTAAGTTGTTGAAATACCTATCCGCACTTCGTACCGCCGAAGGAACAAGTCATATCGTGCCAACTGTAAATTCCTCTTTTAAAAAGATAAGATGCAATCTTTGTAAAAGGCGCGGTCATATTGCAACGAATTGCAATTACAAGGCGCGTGATAAAGCAACTATTTGCGCTTTTTGCCGTAAATCGGGCCATACGGAAGATAAATGTTTCCGCAAAGCTAAAAAATGTACGTATTGTGGTAAATCGGGCCATAGTAAGGATGAATGTTTGAAACTCAAGGCTCGAAAGTCGCACATCAATAATAATACTAATAACAATTCGAACGCTGGCGCATCCCAGTCGGTACATGCTATAAAAGACCAGTCATCAAGCTCGAAATATTATTTAAACGCAAGGGTCAACGACCACCCCGTGAAAGCTTTTATTGACTTCGGTAGTTCGTGTATAACTATTACTAACTCTATGTCACAAAAATTAAATCTCAAAGTGCAGCCCTGTCAATCGAATAGCGTTATCAGTGGTTTTGGTGGTTCGAAGATAATACCTATTGGTGAAGCGTATGTAAAGGTGTGTGCAGATGAAGCTTCGTGCGACGCGAGCGCTTATATTGTGCCAGACAACGCGCAAGACATCGGTGTGATTATAGGTCAACCGTTCACGGATTATCCAGACGTGTACGTCATTAAGACACCTACGTGTTTAAAAATGTATAACGCTAATAATTTATGCGAGTTACCCGCTGTTTGTGAGGATGTCGAACATGTGAAGTTGGTCACGGATAGTTCAGTCACGTTGTCGCCAGGAGTAAACAAAATAATAGTTTCATGCGACCAACTACTATTCGGACATGCGTCCGTGCGTCACACCGAACATCAAGCTCCGAGGGCTGAGCGCGTTATTCCACAGAGCGATATCGAGTTTATTGACGGAAAGGCAGTCATGAATATAATAAATACGAGTAATAGTTCATTTGACTTACCTGTTAATCAATGCGTAGCACGAGCCGCGATTAGCGATAGTGGGAATACGTACAAAATAGGTGACGATCTTGAATCGGAAGTGTTAACGAAACTCGAGTCGATTTTACAAGAATACTCGGAATGTTTCTCGGGAACAGACGACAGTAGAATAGGCAAATGTTCTGTTAAGATGCATATCGAGTTGACGGATAAAGAAAAGGTCGTATATTACCGACCATATCGCATGTCCGCGAGTGATCGTGACAAGGTCCGCAATATCGTTAGTGATTTAAGGAGTAAGGGTATTGTGGAGGAATCCACTTCACCATACGCGAGTCCTGTCATTCTCGTGACCAAAAAGACGGGAGAGCCGCGCATGGTCGTCGATTACCGCGCGCTTAATAAAATTACCAAAAAGGAGCGCTACCCCTTACCGCTAATACAAGACCAACTAGATCGACTTTCAAATGCGCGTGTTTTCTCGTGCTTAGACATTTTATCGGCTTACCATTGCATTCAAATCGATGACGAGAGTAAACACTATACTGCGTTCATCACACCGGACGGTCTTTATCAGTACACTCGCATGAGCTTCGGGTTAGTTAATGCCCCAGCGGTGTTTCAACGCGCTATAGACGAAATCCTCGGGCCGTTAAAATTTAAATTTAGCACGGCTTACTTAGACGATATTTTAATTTACTCGAACTCGGAAATTGACGCGTTAGACCACTTAAGAGCAATTTTAGAGCGGATCCGAGAAGCCAACGTTACACTCAGACTCGATAAGTGCTCATTTTTAGTGTCTCGTGTCGAGTATTTAGGCCACGAAGTGTGTAATGGCGAAGTAAAACCGGCTCAACATAAACTTAATGCTGTGTACGATTTTAAGCAACCCGAGAACGTACACCACGCAAGACAATTCATGGGTCTAGCGAACTACTTTCGTAAGTACGTACGTAACTTTGCTTCGCTAGCTCGACCTATCACGCTATTGACAAAAAAGGACCAACCATGGGTCTGGGGCGCTGCACAACAGCAGGCCTTTGATAGCATTAAGAACATACTAGTAAGTCGTCCGGTACTATTATTATTTCACCCGGAGTATGAAACACAAGTGCACACCGATGCCTCTAAAATCGGTCTGGGAGGTATTCTGCTTCAAAAACCGCCTAATGGTACTTACCAACCAGTCGCTTTCGCTAGCCGCCAGACGACCACCGCGGAGCAACACTACCATAGTTTCGAACTTGAGACATTAGCTGTTATCATGTCATTACAGAAGTTCAAGGTCTACTTAACGGGTTTAAAATTCACTATTGTAACTGATTGCAATGCTCTGCGGTGGACGTGGTCAAAGCGGGATCTGAACCCGCGCATCGCTAGATGGTGGCTCGAAGTTCAGGGATTTAACTTTGACGTGGAATATCGACCGGGCAAGGCCATGGCTCATGTGGATGCATTAAGTCGTAACCCAGTTGAATCCGTTATGCGTTGCACAGACGGAGATCTTATTGAAAGCATGCAGCACGCTGACGACTCAATCCGATCCACTATAGGGCAGTTGAAAGACGAAACATCCGTGGGTAATAACAACGGCCTAGGACGGGACTACGTTTTAGAGAATAACGTTTTATTTAGAAAAGTGAACGGTCAAAACAAAGTTGTAGTACCACGACAGTCTCGCTGGTCAATCATGCAAACTTTTCACGATAACAACGGTCATGCCAACCATAATAAAACCTATGACGCTATGAAGGAAAAGTATTGGTTTAGTGGTATGAAACGGTTTGTGCAGAAGTACGTCGGTGGTTGCATATCATGTCAGTACGCAAAGAAACCGACCGGTCGTAAAGTAGGATTATTACATCCTATAGAGAAGGTAGCTGTACCGTTTCACACCGTTCACGTGGACCACCTCGGTCCATTCTGTAAGAGTCCATCAGGCAAAATGTACATACTCGCCATTATAGACGCGTTCACGCGTTTCATCTGGATTGAGGCGGTACGCGATGCTGGTTGTGACAACGTATTAAAGACATTTGATCAGTACATTAAAACGTTCGGATTGCCGAGCCGTATAATCAGCGATCGCGGAAAAGCCTTTGACTGTCATGAGTTCAAAAGGTATTGTCGTGATAGGCAAATCAAACACGTACTAACCGCGGTGGCAAGTCCAAGGGCCAATGGGCAAATTGAGCGGTTCAATCGCACAATATTGGATGCTCTGGTCGCCTACCTCGGAGAGGAGGATCAGAACCGTTGGGAGGAATATTTGCCCAAGGTACAGCTCGGGATCAATTCCAATACCAATAATAGTACAGGGAAGTCACCACTGGAGCTACTATACGGTTTCCGACCACGACTGTCGGGAGACATCGTTGTACCTACGAGGTCTGATATCAGCTCTCTCCGGGCTGGAGCTGTCACTCGCTCTCGAGAGGCTGCCCGTAGGTCAAAGATCAATTTTGATAAAAAGAGACGTGAGGGTACTCCATTTAAGGAAGGCGATCTCGTCCTGGCTGAACGTAAGGTATTTAAGAAAGGGTTACGCAGCGGCAAGCTTATGCCTCGTTTTGATGGTCCTTTTGTCGTGCGTAAGGTTTTACCTCATGACCGTTATTTAATCAAAAGTACCACCTCTCGTGGTCGTCCTTACGAAAACGTTCTTGCCAGAGATAAGCTCAAGCCTTTACAATATCCTAACGAGTTAACCTCCGATACTGATTGATAACAGGATGGAAGTTGTTTATTAGATTATAGTATGTTTTATTATTGTTTTTTTAAAATCCATGGTTAATACCGGGTTGCACGTTAAACGTGTTAATATGCGTGTCTTAATGTCACTATAACGGGCAGTTGACTAATTGTTACTATTAAACGCATATGTGTGTAACCGTGTGTAAAATATGTACCGACAGTTGTTGGTGGTGGATGTTGAAATGTTTACAGTACCTACTTATTTTTCAATTATTACTTATTATTATAATAAGCAAATTAATTAACAACAAGTATTGATGTTAATGCTGTGACTTTGTGAGCCACTACTCTGTGGCCGCTGCAACTGTTCACTTAGTATACCTAATATATTCATTTACTTATTGGAACACTGTTAATGTTGTGAGCCACTACTCTGTGGCCGCTGCAACTGTTCATTTAATATAATATATTATTAATTTGTTTAATGTGAATATTGTTATCAATTGTGAGTCACTAAACTGTGGCCACTACAATCGATGATCTACTTATAACACAAGGGTACCCTACTAAATATCAAGCGCTAAAATAAACATGCATGAAAGACAGATACCGCATTGGTGTCGTTTGAACGAAGGCCTCCTCAGACTGGTGGTAGATACAGGGTGTCGTTCTTGTCGACGGGCGCATTTATAAAGTGTCAGTCACTTGCAACAGACACGCAGTGTCGTCACCGTCGATAGACACATTGGTAAAGTGTCATCCGCAGATGATAGACAACAGGGACGGCACATCCAGTGTCATCATCTGACAGACACATTCATAAGGTGTCGTCTGATATAATCACGATAGATGCCCAGCAGCAGCTCGTCGTCGTCTGACAGACACATTCATAAGTGTCCTCATTATTTCATGGTGCCAGACACATTCAGAAGTGTCACGACAGTGTTTCATGGTCTGACTGTCTAACAGACGTATCGATACCTACACTCCCCAATTCTTTTTCGTGAGATTAAGAACTCACCTTAACCAGCTGACCTCGAGAGTCGGTATTATTAGTTCCAGGATAGGCTACCCGGGGCGGGCAGCTTCATCAGGAAAGGCCGACTGAAAGAGCGAAGGGATAGTTCTCCCGTTGCGCGGGCGCGCGCGGCGAGAGGGGTGAGGGACGGCGGCGGCGCCCGCTGCGAGCGCGCAACATTGGTTCCGGTCCGCTAGTCAGGAAACGCGATTTGTATCAAGAGCACGCCCCTTTCGATCCCGGCGTTCCGCCTCGCGAGTGCAACAGTTTACCTTGATGTGTTTATCCTGATTAAACGCGATACTTATAATTCGACTTTGATTACTGAGTTATCCTTTCAGAAAATAGAAAATACTTTTAGGAAAAGACAACCAGTGACAAAAACAACTAGTTTTTTAGAATAGGCAACAATAACGGACAAAAAAAAGACATGAAAGCCATATTATGAAATCAAATGAAGACATTGCCTTCAACACAGACCTATGTATTTAGACAAGCTTGCATCGGGTTCACTGCAATGGATCAATTATTCAATGATACAAACTCTGACAGGATAATTGCTTGTATAAGAGAACGCTGAAGGAATACGTTCGTACGCCTGTCAGGATAATAAGCTAAGTTCTCTATTGTGATGTATGAGTATGACGCTAATTGGCATGACGAATTTAATGGGGGCAGCCAAGCGTCTGCCTTTCGCGTTTAAAACTCGTATAGCGAGGCATATCTTGTATATGACATGTAGATATTTTTTTCTTTTTCTAGGACTGAATTGTATATTCCTTGTGATTTGGAAGTGAAGGTAGGTACAGTCGGTTATAGCAATTAACTGACCCCCTTAAAAATTAAACGAATTTGAACCTTCTTCTTGTTAGCAGTAAGCTTAGCGAACTAGAACAACTGGTTCAACGTCTACGATTAATAAAACAGTTATTCGAATTTGATCTTTAACACGCAGTGTTAAGGTAGGTATGATCTTGAATATTGTTCTAACTTGTAATATATTATTGCTAATTTCAACGCTATACAATATGTTCGTATGGTCTGTGGTAGCTGCAGTGAGCTGACAAGAGCGTGGTTGTGAGTTCGAAACCAACATATTTTCTGCTACGCGTTTTGTTTTATAATATTATTTATTTTTTTAAGTTATAAATAGTAAATTATAACTTTAGCAACAAAAAAATGTTGAACAGAAATAAAAAACGATAATGATGGTAAAAACGATTTTATTTTATAAATAAAATTATTATAAGAACAACGTAAATGATATAACATTTACCTGCTTACTAATTACGTTGTTACATACTTCACAGAGTTTAATGTAGTGAATCAACTTGTTATAATATTTAGAAATATAGGTATCTATTTCTATTTCATAACAATAACATCACCACATTAAATATCATTGAACTAAATAAAATAGCATTATACGTTGATGTTTTACCTACTAGGTATACTATATATTATTTGTTTTGTAAGTAGTTATGTTTAGTTATAAATAAGGTTTTGACAAAAAACTAGGTATGTGAAATACTTCGTTAGAAGTTATAACAATACTTAGTTAATTTAACACACACACTGACACGTTAGTATTGTTTGTGGCCAACACTGATCACTGAAGTCATTCAGTGATGGTTTTCAATACCGAAGTGGAGCACCATTTTTTTCTATTACTTGTTGTAAGCGGTTCCGCATACCGCGCACCATATTCCAACAACAATCACTTCCTCTCATGAATTCCCAAGTTGATGTCACAAGTTGGGACAAATTTTCTTTTGTCCGCACCTCAGATGAGTCCCAATTTAAAATCATTTGACCCCACAAGTTTTCTATTGGATTAAGGTCAGGACTTTTAGATGGCCAGTTTATAACTTTAACATCATCTTGACTGGCTAACCAATTTTGCACGACAGCAGCTCTGTGAATGGCACAATTATCTTGCACGAAGTAAATGTCCGTGTTTGGGTAAGCTACACGCACAGTCGGTAACATTACGTCTCGTAATTTTCGTATATATTAAAGCGGCCACCAACTTCTACCAGTTCACCAGGTCCCATTGAAGACATCCAGCCCCAGTAGCCCAGAGTTATTCTGCCACTGGATCTACACGACAGTAAACAATCTTCATTATAACGTTCACCTTTCTTTCGCCATAAAATTTTTCGTCCATCCTTATCGGATTTAAAGGACTTCTCGTCGGTAAATATGACAACATTATCTTCCCAATTAAAATTGAGATATTCTTGGGCAAAGCGGACCCTTGCTTGGCGATGTGCAGCAGTCAGTTGAATTTTACGTGCTGGCTTGTATTGTTTCAGTCCAGCAACATGCAAATGTTTTCTGACCGTCTGAACAGAAACATTATACTGCATTGCAGTTGATTGAGTAGGCAAAAATGGGTGTTCAGTATGCCTTCTAACAATTGCTTGGTGACGTTCTGACACAGGAGTATACATTACAGGTTTTGGTCCAGGACGATCCTTTTGAATATTCCCTGTCTCTTCAAAACGTCTTAGCCACAATCTGACTGTATTTCTCTGAAACAACACAATAAGCATAATTTTAGTAACGAAGTAAGCATGATTTTTCGAATAAGTTTGCAAAAATACGTTTAGGTAAACCACATTAGACCTATAAGTGATCTCATAATGAAACAGTTAATTTTCTATTATTCTACATTCACCGGCGTTTTTAAGCCAACTACGAATTAGGGAATAGCTATAATTATAAATGAAGTATAAAAAAGAATACACTTACCGCTATATTAAGTTTCCTAGCAATCGCTTTAATACCAACATTCTCCTCATGCAAATAGATTATTTTGTATTTTAAATAATCACTCAACTGAGACATGACGATTAAACTATCAAAACTGATAATAATAATTAATAAAAAGGAAAAAGGCGTGGACTTTCGCAACTTAGTAAGGCAAGATAAAAATGTTCGCGCGTATTCACTGCTATTTGGGCATATAATGTCTTGTTCAATTTATTCTTCTACCCCATATTCCTAATATAATTTCAATAGCAGTTTTTGTTGAATACGCATATTGACGTCTAACTACCCACTTATTGAAAAATGTGAAAAGTTTATCAACTTAATAGATGTGCTTGTTCTTTACAATAATTCAAGAAATATTTAAGGAACAATTTATATATTGAAAACAAAATGAAACATTGAGACTGGGTTTGAACTCGCATCATGCACGTCTCAGCCTTACGCATGAACCACAACACCAGATTAACTTGGGTAAGACAGATGAAAGAAGGTATTAGTAGCAATGACACAAATTATCACAACATTAACCTAACCTTTATGTCTTGCTGCATAAAAATGAAAATTACGTAACAAATACCCATACATAGTAAATGACCTAACACCGACATCTTAAAGCTCAAGTTTGCGTATCAAAATGATTTATTGTTTCTGTTCATCGAGTAGTGTTAGTCCGATAAACTCATACATATTGAATAACCTTTAATGTTATGAGCAGAGGGTGCAAAATCGAGTAATTTTTAGGGGGGTCAGTTAATAGCTATTACCGACTGTACATACTTATGGAATGAGGGTTAAGAGAGAGGTAATAACTCAACTCCGGTATCTGAAAGCATCATCAAGACTCTGATCTCTAAACAGTAATGATTACTGAGAGAGAAGGCTAAACAAAATTACTACAATGAATCAATTCATATCTAACAACTTGCTATATAATTCGACAACATAATCAATGATTAAATTAATTATATAATTTTGCATGCCGTAAGGCATAATGTGTCGGGACTCTCCATAAATTAACACCATATTTGTTACCTACATTATTGGCAAATAAATGATTTCTATTTCTATAACCGTAATTATGACATTCAGAACAGAAAACAAGTAATAAGTCTCTTTGTTAAAATTTCACTCTTTTTCCTTAGCCTACGTAAAGTCAAACACCGTTGCTGGCGACGCGAAGCATGCCCGAGGCGTGGTTCTAGCAGATATCGTGAGAGCTAACATCCCTGTGAAGAACGGTGTGGTCCATCTCATTCAGAGACCGCTCATGGTCGTAGATACAACCGTCATCGATTTCCTCAGGGTGAGTGGACTTTGAGAATGCTATTGTAACTATTCTAACATTTCTATTGTTAGGATGGCTCTCAATTTTAACGAGAGCCATTGGTGGAGGGATTTCTGAAATTCTGAGTAAGATTAATATCACGGCTAAGGAAAGAGCTAACACATATTCGCTTGACAAAATAATCTAGTTTTACTCTATACCTCTTCACTTCTTGTATTGTCCACATATTGATGTACTGCTACTTGACTCATACTTTACACATCACCTGACATTTATCCAACTATACTATTATTGTAAGCTAATAGAAACACAATTTCAATCACATAATTGACTTTCCGCTCCATTTTAATGGGAACCAGGCCATGAAGGTAAAATGAAGCGTTTTATTTATTTATTTTTTTTACTATCCATCTTTGTGTGTCCTTTATTTTTATTACATACCTTTCCGTTTCATAGAATCTACGGTATAATCAATTTGAGCACGTTCTTAAAGTTTTTGTGTGTGCAATCGAGCGTAAGTTTGAAGTACTGTGATAGTCTGGTAAGCTTCGTTTGATGCCATAGTAATATTGTTTGGTAGTCTCCAACCTAACGTTGACTTGTAAGTAATTTGTTCATTAGATACAACTGTCTAGGACCCAACTCATTAGTTACCGCAGTTTTAGTTAAGTAATGAAGAGTAAAATGTAAAAACGTTGAGAATAACATTTGTAGAATTTGATTTAGAAGTATTTATTGTTAATTCGTATTTTGTATGTAAACTTTAAACGTTGATAAAATTACGTCTTTGCCAAAACATATACCGATAGAACCCACTAGTGCAGGTAGGTATATAATGAATATTTGTTATTATCTCTCTTTGTTTTTGCATCCCCGCTCCGTTGGATCCTGCCGTTCCTGCATGATCTTGTCAACTTTAGGGAATTGTAAGTACTATCGCCTTATACGCATGACTTACCTACCTAACCTAACTTATACCTAACTTCTACACCTTCTTTATAATATATTTTCTCTGTTCTATCTTTCTTATTTATATATTTTGTAGACTTTTATTACCATTGTAATGGAACACCCGTTAAAAGGTAAAGTACGACCTGTATTTAAACGTAGACGTAAATATTTTAGTACACAACAATATTCAGTGACTTACAGCTGAAAGAGTGAAGTTAATTACGCATTTCATTACAAAGAACAGTACGTAAATTAATTACAACGGTCACTTGATAAACGTTGGCTTTAAAAAGGATCTCGGGAGCCTTTACAACGTTATCCAGATAAAAGATTACCAAGATTGTTTTGGTGTACTTTTGTTTTTTTTTTTTGAGAGTAAAATGAGAATTGTTTAAACAGGAAAAAGAAGACGGACCTCTTTGTAAATTCTATGAAGTAATCATGGACCTGGGAGCAAACAACCAGTTTTACAACGAACTCACTTTGGCGAAAGACATCACTCTATTTGCGCCCTCAAATGAAGCGTGGGCCGACTTCAGCGTGCAAAACATCATTAGGTTATTTACTTCACTTTACTTTTTACGAGCTTTTTGTGTTGATGTTATTGCTGCCATAATGTTCGTCTCTGATGAGCTTTTACTGGGTTAAATATTGAATCTTTTAGAACGCTAAAGTTCAAAATTATTCGCAAGCTAGCTTGTGAACGAATTCAATTGTGTTTTTTTCGTAGGAACCATCAAAAGCTGAGAGAAATTCTGAGCTTGCACTTGGTTCGTGAGAGGCTGCCAATGGAGGCGATAATTCACAACAACATGAATCAGGTAAACATTGAAATGTTAATTCACAGTTGCTGTGTTTCCATTCGAATATTTAATTTATGAACGAATACAAAACTGTAAGGCCCTTTGTACACACACGTTTTACGTGCCGTGAAAAACTACGGTTTATTCTCTGTGTTTGTTTGTTTGTGCACGATCGTCAATGTTGTATGGATCACTATGGAAGATTGTTGCCAGACACGTTTTTTTTTTACGGCGCGGTTTATACCCCGTGTGTAGGCACGGTTCGTCGGTGTTGTATGGATCTCTATGGAAGCTTATTGCCAGACACATATTTTTAACCGACTTCTAAAAAAGGAGGAGGTTCTCAATTCGGATGTTTGTATTTTTTTTTTTATAACTCTTTCGCTTGCCAACCGATTTGAAAAATTCTTTTTTTGTTGGAAAGGGTATACTTCCCAAATGGTCCCATAGAAATTTCATCAAAAACGGTTCAGTAGTTTGGTTTTTAAACCAAAATTACTGGTAAAAATTACAACTTAAAAGTGAAAAATAAAAACTTTTTTGCAAAAAAAATCAACCGACTTCCAAAAACGACACTACAAAGTGAAAAATAACTTTAATTTCGGAAGTCGGTGGCAAACAACGAAAGTGTGAACCCAACGACACCGACTTCCGAAATTAAAGTTATTTTTCACTTTGTAGTGTCGTTTTTGGAAGTCTGTTGATTTTTTCTACGGCGCGGTCTATACGCCGTACCGTGAAAAACCGTGCCGTGTACAAAGGGCCTAAGTGGAAATCTGGAATTGCGACGAATTATAAAATGCGATTCGATTTAAAATTAATGTCGTATATTGGTTTTAATTCTCTGGTTTGGTGGTTGCTGCTATTTGGACTCAGCTACCTGGAACTGTATGTTTAATCATTTTTAAATACAATTTATATCACAAATGTTTTAATCGGTTACAGCCCAGTGTTTTGTTTAAACGTACTTATTATTTTTAATTAATGTACCTCCCAGTTCATTTTATTAAATCGTTACTGTGGTTGCATGGTTGTAAAATGAATTCATAATAATGTGATTTACATATTTTATTGATGTTCTCTTTCGATAGATTTTCCAGGAATGTGAAATCTGTATTTTGAATGATCCTATAGATATTGTTGTAAATGCATCGTAGCATGGGTGTCGAATGCAACGACGAAAATTAATCATACATTTTTTCTATAACTTTGTATAATATTTTAGATCTACCAAGCTCCGACGGCCTTACCTCGGAAGTACCTGTACTTCAATATTCTGACGCATGGTCAGAATCAGACCCTGACGGTGGAAGGTGGCGGAGTGAACGCAACCGTGACACTTCCCAACATTGCGGCTACCAACGGCTTCGTTCACATCATCGACAGAGTACTGGGAGTCCCTTACACAACCGTCTTCGAGAAATTGAAAACGGATCCCATGCTGAAGTAAGCAAAAACACTATCGCTCGCTACAAGCGAGCTTCATGTTTATACATGGCATGTTTTACTTAGCCAGAAATAGGAACCCGAAGTTTACTAAGAATAAAGGCGCTCCTTCACTGGTAGCATTCACCTGTACTGTAACAAACCAAGATTCTACTGTAACGGCTAGGGTTTTGCAGGTAGACTGCGCAGGCGATCAACTAGTACGTAGTGTAGATAACTAAAACCAGCAGGATAGGTAAATACATATAATTTTAAGTAGGTACTTAGAAGTAACACGGCTAGGCCACAGGTAAAGGTTACAGGCGTTAAAGGTTACAGTTACAGGCGAACGCCCTCGTTGAGGAAGCACCTTAAGGAAAGAAAATAAATAAAGAAATATGCGTTTATTGGCATTACAGCGAAATAAATACACCTTAAAATAAAAAAAAACAAAAACAAAGATTATAATGCCAAAAAGGCCTCAGCTCAGTATAATGTCAGATGACAACACAAGGTATAGCACCTGACGCTGATTTTCAGCTGCAACCCACAAGTGACTTACGCTGGAATAACAATCGCATGGGGAAAACAAAAACTTCTAGGAAGTACTTACTGATTATACCTTAAAACTAAGGAAACATTGACGCCAATTTCCTTGTTCACAAACTAAACTTAATTTAAGTTCAGTGCATTCATTCTTTTTCCTTCTATTTCATTTAGAAAAGGACAGAAGATAAATATTAGTTTAGGCGCCTCCAATAACATGTTTTTCTCTGTTTTAGCATCACCTACAATCTAGGCAAGCGGCAGATGTTCAACCAGCAGCTCGATGACATGGAACATCGTTACACATACTTCGTCCCCCGCGATCACGCTTGGCTCAAATTCCAAATCAAGCATCCTTCTGCCTTCAAATCTCTCTTCAGGGAAGACTTTGGTTATTTCGTAAGTTTCAAAACTCCATAATTCTGAAGTTTATTTTACGTTTGGTGTTTAATCATTATTTTATCTCGCTTGTCATTTTGCAGACGAAACAAATTTTAGAGCGACACGTTATCCGGGCCGGGCGCGCCTACACAGTATCTGATTTAAAACTTCTCGCGAACGAAACACATCCCTTCGTTCTGCCGACTTCACGCGATCCACTTCGGCTGCGTGTCAAAGAATCTGATAAGAGTAAGCTTTTAGCGGTTCATTTACATTATTATCCGTTTTCCTTTATAATGTTGAGATTTTAAAGTCAAGATTGGAGATTAAACTAATTTGTTATTTTCACAGACTACTACGTCGAGTGGAACGGCCATTGGATCCATGTGTTCAGGCCTGATGTCGAGTGCACCAACGGCATCATCCACGTGATTGACGAGCCCTTCGTATTAGAGAGTGACATCCGCGCCACCGGTGGCGCTCAGAAAGTCAGTGTCGCCTCCACGTACTTCGTGCTCTTCCTGTCCTTCTGTTTTGTTAGAGTTTTGGAAAATTAAACGTCCATCGGTTTTTGTTGAGTCAAAAGCGTTTGTATTATTAGCCAAAGAGCTCTGAATTTCCGTTTCAAAATTCATATTTTACGGCGAAATAATATTATTTGGACAATGTTCGCTAATGATTGCATTGAATGTAAATTAATGAATTAGTTTCGGGTACCTTCATTTTACGTTACCGTAGTGTTTGATATAGTTTAAGGATAATATGCGGGATTGCACTGATTCGTTGAAAATTATATAGAAGTCCGTTGTAAGATGTTAACCAAATGACTCGAGATATACACTGCCATCAATATTAGAACTTTTTAAGTAAAGTAAAAAGAACATTTATTAAATTTTATATATCGGTATTTGCATTTTAAATCGAAACTGTTGTTGTATCAATCTAAATTGAAATTTCTGTAATCTGAAATATATATTATATTTAAAATAAATATTTAAGTAAGGCATTATAGTCGTATAGGTATTTATTTCTACAATAACCGTTGTTAAAGTTTTTTTTAGATTAATTATAATGAATGAATGAATCATACACTCCACTTTTAAATTTTGGTCCCTTGTGCCTTTTTTAAAACCAAAGTACTAAAATTAATTCAAAATATACCTATCCAAATTATTATTTACAAAAAGTATATAATATTTACTTTAAAACATATAACCTATTATACATTCCATGTTAATGAGTATCTTAAAGATCTATTAATGTCTAAATATTTATCGTTGTTACCGCTGAAGTACCCAATTTAACTTTCAGTTGTAAAATATCTTCGACTGAAAAATTATAATTGTAGAAAATTAAATTCGAAAGCATTAATTTACGTAGGTAGAGTTATTCATTCGTGTCAAATTAATTGGTCTATAAATTAAAATGTCTGGAGTGAAAAGATTATCTGAAAGCGTATCGAGAAGCGCCTGTTGCGATCATTATTATATTAGGTTCATTGAATATTTCCAACTTACGATGATTTGAATTTATTAACGTATTATAAGATGGCCGCTTTAGCATGCACGCTGCGCCGGAGCTCAGCAGGTCTTTCTATCATTATTATAAGCAATGGAAAGTAAAGTATTTAATAGAAGTATTCTTAAATTGAGAGCGATCATATTATAATAAATGTATATAGGAATGAATGGGCTTATAATTATGATGGTGCATTTGTGATTCTCTTACGTTTACTAAGCAGATGTAAATAATTTATATAAGTTATCATAGTTCATTATAGTTATTGTATAATTTAGTAGCTATTACTTGAATACGACTGAAATTTTATCACGTTGTCATACTCGTACATGAACTATTGGAGAATTTGAAAAGTGTTAATTGAAACAGAAATGCTGCTTACGCGCTTAAACTTAAACTTTAATAATAAAACGTTGAAGTTTTCTAAGAAAGTGATTTATAAAATACTGTTTATGTACTTACAAAGGGTCACTTTATACTGAATATACATGAACCATATTTGGAGTAGATATTTACAACCGTAAGGCAGCATTTATTAGAGAATTCTTACTAATTAATATACTCAAGTATCCTGTTGAAATCAGTGTAATAGATACATTGTCTGTCGCTTTATAGATATATTTACATTAATAACTTTTTATGCAAATATTCAAGTGATGTCTATATTGAGCCAAAGCTACTCGCTACTTCAACTGATATCATATTACCTTCCTATATGTACTGTAAGGTTTTAATATTACCTAACAATAGCTCTTAGATTGACATATAGCCGATACATTTAAGGTTTGAATGTTCATGAAGGCGATCATTATAAAATTGCATTTTGAATACTATACACTAGTGTTACGTGGGGCGTATTGACCCGAGACAATATAATTCTGACCAAATATTCAACCAAATATTTGGTTAAGTACGAAATTGGAATTCAATTAATTAGTGGATGTTTTGGTGTAATAAATAAAATCTATGTCAAATTAGTGAAGACGTTATGAGAAAGTGTTTAATGACAAAGAATTTATGTGTAAAATATACATATTGAACTTCTCGTGTTGGTTTTATTGTTGGCTTCAAATATTCCCTTAAGGATGATTTCCACCAAACGGCTTGTACTGCATCGGATCGGAAAGGATATGTGAACGTATGTGGCGATAGCCGATCGCGTTCGGCAGAATGTCGAAGCATACGATCGGCTCCGTAGCGTCGCTTGCGAACGTATCCGTTTCTGCGCCTAGTCAAATAGTTTACCGTGTTGCGAGCCGTTTGGTGGAAATCGTCCTTTAGTCTAGTCACGTGCAGGGTAGGTGTCAAATTAAATTTGGGTACGGCGATGTCGGCGAGCGGACCCTGTGCCACGCTGCCTTAACAGTCTGCAATAACAATGTTAGCAACAAAATCTAAAACAAAATTAACAACAATAACAATTAAATGTGTTGAGATGTACTCTCATGGAATCGTTTCAGCAGCTGCTACAGTTTCATTAATTTTCAGCTGCACGAACGAATATGTGCCTAATTAAGCGATGTACGGTTGCACTGGAAACGTTGTTATGAATCCAATTTCATCTATTTATGTTAATGCTGTAGGTGTAATTAAGAATTTTATCAGCTTTGTTACATGTAAGGGGGAACAGAAAACGTAAGTATTTGGAAACAGTACGTATGTTTGGTTGTGTTTTGGGATTGTTTGACCTAGTATCGCACTTTGTATCGGAGCTAGCATGTTACAAATCCATTTGCATTAAAAAACTGTAGGGTTATCCCGAAAATTACTCGTTAATAAATCCGAAAATAATAATAGGTAATTACCTACCTAAGTTATTATGTCTCACGAAAATTAATGTAGATAAATAACACTCTTATCGAATGAAGTGAACCACATGTATTGATATTCACTTAATTAGCAAGCTTTGAGTGCCAGAATGGTTACTGATTATTTATTTACTATTTATGAAAGTACCTATGAATATCGTGTTTAGGTAATGGATTTCCTTTGAAGAAAAGTATAACAAGACAACCTTTATTCCCAGTAGTTCCATGTAGCTAGTTCCACAACTATTGCAACCTTTGCCATTAGTTTCACGTAATTTAACACCAGTTTTACTCAATCAACTTCATTTAGTTTCACAGTGACAGTTATATATAAATATTATAATTAAAAAAACTAAAAGCACACGCTTTTATCACGCACTAAAAATTAAAATAATAATTAAATAACAACTTTTATTTGTTACGATATATGCATGCTACCCTTGCCAATATTTTAACTTCATTGTAGAGTAATTGTTTTAGGTTGCAATAGTTCCATGTGGAACTAGCTTCATGGAACTGCTGGGTATAAAGGAAAGACGTCTTGTCTTTCCTTTATACCCAGGAGTTCCATGTAGCCGACTAGGCATTTATTTTAATAGGTTTATTAGTTAATTATAATTAATGTTAATTAGAAAGCTAGTTGTCCGTTCGCGCAAAACTAGGTCTTCATGGAGAAGAAGGACAAGAAACTCCATGACCGCTGTTTTGAAAGTATTTTATCAACACATTTTTTCTTTTAATTATCTTAAATTAATAGTTATCACATTAATCTCTTGGGCCATTTACCAAAGTTATAGCGACTTATGAATGGGAAGAAACATTAAAAAAACGTATTCGATGATTCCCATACTGTTATACCATAAACTCTACTAATAAAATGGAACGAGACGTGAAATGTAATCCAAACATTCAATAGCATTCAATAAGTTTATACAAACGCCTCGTCTCGGCGTTCAGGAAAAAAAAATCAAAAAGTATTTCCGCGCAGTTTTGCGCGGGCACTCGGTTTTAACGGAATAATTGAACGCAACGTTGCAAAGGTCGTAGTCAGTCTCTTAATCCCATAAGGTTGGTGCGACGACACAGCTACCCTGCCTTGCTAATCCCCTTGATGGATGGCAGGAGTAACTCCTTTCTATGAGGCCATCCCATTACTGAGGACACGGTTACTCGAGGCAGTAATGCGTGTTGTGGTTTGTAATTACCTCCCATTTAAACAGAAACACTGGGAATAAACAATTGGATATGTTAACGGCCGCGCTTATAAACAATAGGCGCAAAATGAATGCAATTAAAGTGTTATTCGACTGAAATGTCCACATGAAGTGAGTTACATTTAAGCCAGGAAATCGAGGGTTTGCCGAGGGCGACCCGAATAAACGAGAGGTCATTTGAATAAAGTTTGAATGTTTGTAAACTAGCCGTGCCCGAGACTTCGTTCGCGTGGATGTCGGGTACCAAAAGTGTGTCGCTTAGATAGGTAAACTAAAAATTGATCAAAAAACACATTTTGCAAAAAAATTATAGTATTTTTAACAGTAGGTTGAGTTTAATTCCGGTTCAAAAAACCAACCCTAACTTACTCTTTATATCATCTGCTATCTGCCAGTGAAAGTCCCGTCAAAATCGGTCCAGGCATTTCGGAGATAAGCCGAAACAAAAAGCAGACAGACAGACAATTTTTTATTTTTTATAAGTATCTACTGTATATACTTTCATAAAAAAGCATTCCGCATTTATTAAAAAGCTGTTATTTTTACTTTACAAACAAACATTTCATTTTGTTTGAAAAACTGCTTTATGTAACTAGTTAAAAGAAAGTTTATTTATTTATTTCGGTCTAAGAAACAGTTACACAAATATCTTAGTAAACAGCACCCTAATAGCGTAACACATGATCGATCGGAATCGGTTTCATTTTGACAGTTCAACAACATTCATTGCGTTATTTACGTGTCAGACAAATTTTTCGAACTTATCAAGCAATGGATTAGCAATTTGCTTCAACATGATTCTGATTCTGATTGATTGTGTGTTACGCAATTAGGGTGCTGGTAGAGAGAGAAAAACAAAGAGATTTTATTCACATCTTAAATACAACATAATTGTTAAGGAACTATTTCACACGAGTGAAACTTATAAGGTAACCTCAATCTCAACTCAGCTTATCGCATTCCACTGCTGGACATAATCTCTCCCAGGCTGCGCCACAACACCCTGTCCTCCACCTTCCGCACCCAGTCCGTCCCTGCCACCTTCTTAAGGTCGTCCGTCCAGTGGCAGTGGGCTGGCCATGTTTGTCGAAGGACCTATGGCCGGTAAAAGGTCACACATATGAAATAAATAATATCCCTGGACCCAAGCTAAGCAACCTAATGCTTGTGTTATGGTAACAAGATGGCTGATAAACTACTTACATATATACATTTTTTTTTTTGTAAATACATACATATTATAGATAGAAAAACACCCAGACTGAGAACAAATACATGTAGGACTTACAAATATTTATTCTGTGCGGGAATCGAACCCGCGACACGCAGCGCAGCAGTCCGATCGCTCAGCCACTGCGCTAACCGTTTTGTCGTAACATATATCTAAAGAAAATTCTTAAACGATAGAAAACTAAAAAACATAAAGAAAGAACAGAACAAAACTACGGTATTTGTTATAAAAGTCTGAGTCACTAATTAATTTTATGAACGGGCTTCTAATTTTTTAATTATGACCGTAAAACACGACAACGTCAGCTAAAAAAAAATCCCTGAAGTATTTTCTGTTCTCCTAAGCAAGTGCAGAAAAGCTTTATTACGTTAATTAAAGTTTAGAGAATTTCCTAGAAAAAGTTCCATTATATTTGTATCTTTCTTTTCACCTGAGTTAATTCTAGGTTTACATCACTCCTGTTTCAGTCGTAAAAATATTTTACACAAAAGGAAATTCGCCCGGATTTTTCGGCTGTCGCATGAACATGAACAATGCCGCATTGTCAAAAAATAAATGTCTCCTCACTATTTTCACTAAGTAAACAGATTTATTTCTTGGACATCCCTTACGAAAAATAATATAAACAGGTGTGTCCAGTTACATTTTTACTCACGCTCAGTGACCCGAATAAAACATTTTGTGAAACGTCAACATTATGCGTATTCCTTAAAACTGTTCGTTTTATACATATATCTACATAGTATCCATTACTAGCTGCGCCCCGCGGTTTCACCCGCATAAGTTTCGATCCCGTGGGAATATCGGGATAAAAATCCTGTGTTAATCGTGGTTATTAACTATCTATGTGTCAAATTTCATCCAAATCCGTTCAGTAGTTTTGGCGTGAAAGAGTAACAAACATCCATCCATCCATCCGTACAAACTTTTGCGTTTATAATACCTATACTAGCTGCTCCCCGCGGTTTCCCGCATAAGTTTCGATCCTGTGGGAATATCGGGATAAAAAGTATCCTATAGGTATATTAATCCTGGTTATAAACCATCTGTGTGCCAAATTTCATCCAAATCCGTTCAGTAGTTTTTCCGCTAAAGAGTAACAAACATCCATCCATCCATCTATCCATACATACTTTCACGTTTATAATATTAGTAGGACGTGGGATAAATTAAAGTCGTTTTTTGTTGTGTATCTGTGTGACCGCGTTGTTATTCGAAACTACGCACCGAATTTTGATGCGGTTTTCAACATCGTTTAGAGAATTAATTCCAGAAGAATATGAATTAATTCCAGAATTTATATGAATGCGTAGCAAGTGGCGCCACCTGGTTTTGTTACGAAGTTACTGGAATCACCGAAAAGATTGGATAAGAGTGACACTGCCTGGTGACAGTCACTCTAGCAGAGCGTCGCATCGATGGTTGCGTGGTGGCTGTCTTCTGATGACTCGCCGTAGGTGAGTATATGTTCCATAAAGATTATGTTAGTAGATGATTTGTCAAGTCATGATAAAACCTTCGAAGCAGGGCCAGGTCGCTAGTTAAGTACCTATAAGGTATAAGTAGTTCTGAAAATACCTCAATACAAAATGTTATTTCGAAACAAACCTCAAATGAAAGACCACTTTTCACAGCTTGCGAATAACGTGGCGAATACAGACCATTAACTTCTGTAAACCAAACATATTGCTTTGAAAATACATAAATTTTCCACGAGAAATATGAACTGGTAGAACACATAATTATTTAGCATCGCTGTCTGTAGACCACATCCTCTTAAATCTCTCACAAAATAAATGCAAGCTGTTACGACCTCCTCCGAGCGGGAAGAGAAAAAAATAAAAGTTTTTATGGACCCGATTTATCTTAACGCTCCGAGCAGAAATACAGAAAGCGATCGGAATCAAACACAGTTCTTCTATATCAAACAGGCTCGATCTAATTAATGTTTATTTTTTTTGCTCATTCAAACTGCAACTGACCAGTCGTCATTATGTTTATACTCCGGATACTCGTAGTACTTTTCTTTTTTAGGTAAAACTATATAGTAGAGCTGCAATAGTGGAATAGTGTTGAAATGACCTGGCAGGAAGCGGAATGCATGTTGACGGATGAAAGAAGATATATGATAGGCAAAGACACGCTGAGCTGACTCTTAATGAATTGGGATAAGCAGAGAAAATGACAAAGAATGACGTTATTAGTGAGGGCACGAAGCTGATAATCGATTCCCGGGTTGGGAACAAAACATTCAGTTTCAGTTTGGAGTTATAAATTTTGTCCGATTACCAGAAGAAGCAACTGGTCGATGTTACAAATGTAACTCAACGCCAGCCTTCAAATAAATACATTGTACATTCAACAGTGCACGTCTTCAATTCCTTTGGGAATATAGTATTGCACCTGACGCTTGACGTGTGACGCATTTTTATTAAACTAGCCTCTAGGCGAACCCTCAAAGGTATGACTTATTTGCATATCCTTGACAGAAACTTGATCTACCAGGATCAAAATCATCCTATGTTGTCATCTTCATGACAAGCCTATATGTATGCAAAATTCATGGAGATCGGTCGATCAACCGAGCCGTGAAGCTGGCATAGATATGACACAGGTGTATCTTGAACTTTCGGGGAATTTCATACAGGTGATTGAGCAAGTGATTCTGATTTTGTATCAACAAGATTATATTAAAAACTAGCGACCGACCCCTGCTTCGCACGGATTTTACGACTTGACAAAACACGAAGATTTCTTTATTATTTGTAATGTAAATGTAGGTTTAATATTAATTTATTACACATAAAACAACCGGAATAAATTCTCTAAATGATCAAAATCCGTTGCGTAGTTTATAAGAACAATGTGACACTCAGATAGACACGAAAAATAACTTTAATTTATGATAATGTTTAAAGACATAGATGCATAGCTTGCTACGCCGCCGTGCTACGTGGCTACATCGTAGCTCGTCGAATGTCCGCCTGTAGATTTTTGAGGTAATATTTATTTCTTATAAATTGTATTAATTCAAATAGTTCTCATAATTGAAACTTTAAAAATGATTGTTGTAAATTAACTATAATTTTGCATGCCCGTAATGAGGGTGAAATAAATGTCCTGTGCTATAATTTAATTTAACATCTTGTGTACCCACCATATTTCAGGCAAATAAATTATTTATTATTATTATAAAAAAAGCAAGGTCATTATTTCTCCATGTTGAAATAATCGTCTAAACAAGGGAGGATCTGTCGATCGATTCTGTAAAAATTTCACCGTAAAAAGTTAGGTGAATTGAGCATAGAGTCAGCTGTCAATAGTGTCAATCCCTAGCATTAGTTGGCATGACAGCTCACTCCACGCTCACTTCACCTAAGTTTTCACGGTGAGATGGTTACAGAATCATACTGCTTTAATACCTCGGGTATCGCTACTTATCAATTACAAGAATATTACACCGATCGACTAAAGTGTGATTTTTTTCTAAACCAATCAACGAATATCACTCTGGGCGTACTAGACATTACTGAAAGTCTAGCTTTTTTGTGATTTAAGGCGCAAGGGTATTACATAATACAGTTTATTTTTAGTAGCTACATTTTTCTACTCCTACGACAATTCTCTTCACGCGTGCTATTACGTTATTGCTATTTTTTCTGTACAGGCGCTACTCGTGTTTGGGACAGTACGTGGAACTTCATAAATTCCACTAAGCTCTTTTCAGAAGGCAATATCAAAAGTAACACGCTGCTTATCAGGTTAAAAAAGATATTTCTTTATGCGGCCATTAAATTCTTAGAACGTACAGTCAAGCGGACGTCAAAACCGCGGAGTGGGTCAGTAGGTACCACTGACCTCAACTAACAGTCTGTTGTTTTTTGTGCCGATTCAAAGCACCCCGCTCGAGCGTCTCAGGAACTAAAATTGACACATTGTTGCAAATAGCCGATGTGCTGTTTTGATACGTCTCTGATGATTTAGGTCTAAATCGTGGAATAAGACATGTTTGTGTATTTTGTGTTTACTACCAGCAGTGCGATTCTGTAACCATCTCACCGTGAAAACTTAGGTGAAGAGAGCGTGGAGTGAGCTGTCATTCCAACTAATGCTAGGGATTGACACTATTGACAACTCACATCAAGCTCACTTCACTTGAGTTTTCACGGTGAGATTTTTGCAGAATCGACCGGCAGATATTTAGAACATTTTTATCATTCGTTGCTATCGGCGCCAAAATGGCAAAAATCAAATGTCTTTGTTTTGTCATCGATAGTATGAAGTCGAGCGTACCTACTTGTTTAATATCAGTCAGTGGGCAGTACCTGCCTATAGTACCCACAAAGTAAATATTATAAAGAGTATCAAAGGTTCAGTGGCGAGGAATATAAGTACCTAAATATTTCAGTCACTAAAAACAGGGCATTTCTCCAACTCAATACAATGTTATCGCAACGGTAATCTGAATCGATTCAAGTGATTCTGTTTCATTGAATTTAAGATTTAAATGTAACGAAAATAAAAAAGATTGCGACTTGAATGAATAGCAGCGAGAATTTGCAATTTAAACGAGACTTAGGCGATACTAAATGGGATTCCATTTCCTTGATTTCATTACTTGTATTGCTACGAGTACATTCTACTGTTTTAACTAAATCCACTGCATTTCCTCATCTATCTATATCTATACATAAAGTAAAGTCGGTTTCCGTGTCTATCTGTGTGACCGCATTCACTGCGTTGTTCTTCTAAACTACGCAACGGATTTTGTGATACTGTTTTTACCATAATTTAGAGAATTTATTCCGGAAGGTTTATGGGTTTAGTTTATTAAACTAACATAAAATAAAAAATCCCGAATATTATGGCCAGTCATAAAAAACCGTGCGAAGCAGGGCCGGGTCGCTAATCCAAACTAATATTATAAATGCGAAAGTAACTCTGTCTGTCTGTCTGTCTGTCTTTGCTTCACGCCTAAACTACTGAACAGATTTGTGTGAAATTTGGTACAGACATAGTTTGGAACTTGAGAATGGACATAGGATAGTTTTTATTACAAAAAATAAAATAAAAAATAAAATTTATTCCGGACATACAGCGCCATCTATTGGTCAAGAGTCGGCATCAATTCAGTACTGAAAATTCATCGGAAAAATTTAAATAAATAGTAAGAACTATTTGGGTAAAACCAAAAATCTGCCGGAAGTCACTATTCCACGCGAACGAAGTCGCGGGCAAAAGCTAGTTTAAATATAAAATAGATATGTAAATAAAGCTTGTACGTAGTGTAATAAATAGTCCCATAACAAGATTCAATTTACTTAATTTCGAGATTACAAAAGAAAAAGAAATCTGTCTAATGTTTGTATCCATTTATCCTTGTCTGTTTGGTAATGTACCAATCTTTTCTTTTTAAAGACAACCACTTTGGTGGATAGAAAAGTAAATGTAAATAAAATATAGGCTATCTCTCCAAGTGCGTGTCGGGGACCAAGTTGGGTTCCGTAGTCAATTAACAAATCTCAAGGTTACTCGTGCTGTCTCCTGTCACCGAGAAATAATTGAGTCTACAGAGAGAAAAAAAATAGCGTGTTAGAATACACTAAGGGACTAACCACACTTATTCAGCTTTTCTCCATACAAAATCGTGGTTTTCTTTGGACAAAAGCTGTACAGAGCTGAGTATGTAGAAGGTCTACGTTTGCACTCTAAGAGAACTAGAAAATAGCAGTTTGTTTGCGGGTTTTGGGAATTTGATATAACAGGTGGTGGACCAGTGGTCCCGGACGCGACTTCCGACTTGTGTGTCGTAGGTTCGAACCCAGACATGCTTTGTGTGAATAATTTCATCACCACTGCTTTCAAAACAGTGCGGGAAAACATCGTGAGGAAACCGGCATGTCAACCAAAATCGAAGACATGTGACAACTACCAACCCGCACTGGGCCCGCGTGGTGGGTTACGGCCCACTTCCTCCCACTGAGAGCAGGCCAGTATCCCAACTGTGGGAACATTATAGGCTGATTATGATATGCTCTTCATCAAAACTGTGGACCATTGTGCAATTAGCTTGCAGTCGGCGAGCAGTGTTAACTACTTTCAAAATTGCGTAAGTCATCATCTGCCTAGCCTTTTCCCAACTATGTTAGGGTCGGCTTCCAGTCTAACCGGATGCAGCGGAATACCAGTATTTTACATGGAGCGACTGATGCCTATCTGACCTCCACAACTCAGTTACTGGGTAATACGATACCCTTTGGTAAGACTGGTTGTCAGACTTTCGGGCTTCTGACGACCCGTAACGATTATCACAGATCCACGAATGACAGGCAGGATCATCGGCTTACCGTGTTTTCCAAGGCACGGAGGGGTCCTGGTATGTGAAGATGGTCAACCATCCACGGATAACCGCGGCAAGTGTAGCTTAACCTGATCGATCGACCCGTGCGGCTGTTATTACTTAGCCACGAGTCCCACCAAAAAAGCAAAGCAAAACTGCGTAAGTAGTTGGACACAAAATATGTTTTGAGGAATATCTTAACCTAGAAGAGTCGCAAAATATTTTAAGTAAAGAATCTGGTAATAAATTAAACTTTTGAGTGGTTTATTCAAAGTGAACTAATTTTTAAGTGCTTCCCGAATTCTTTATTAGTTACTTGTAATGGTATATCTCGCGGAAGACGTAGCTACATTTTGTTAAAGGAAAATTTTGGTAGATACCGGAGGTACGAAGGTTTTACCTTTTTATGGGGCATAAGTTTTAGGTATAAACTGCTGTAAACTTTTATAAAAAAAAACAACAACATTCATTGGAAGAATGCCTGCCGTAGGAAAAATTGCGTAATATTTTTCCTCATCTATCAAAGTTTCTAATTCTTTAGGCTTTTTCTATTATTCACTTCTACGTAAAGGTCTAAGTATGTGGTGCATCCGATCAGCCGGTCGATTCTGTAAAAATCTCACCGTGAAAACTCAATTGAAGTGAGCTTAATGTGAGTTGTCACTAGTGTCAATCCCTAGCATTACTTATTTGGAATGACAGTTCACTCCACGCTCACTTTACCTGAGTTTTCACGAGTGAGATGGTTACAGAATTGCACTGCTGATATACTTGCACCGATCCCTGCTTCGCACGGGTTTTATGACTTGACAAAACCTTGACGTTTCTTTATTATATGAGGCGATGAGAGCCACAGTGGCCTAACTGAAAAAAATTGAACTAATTTTTAGGCCACTGTGGCGCTATGACTTTAACAGTTTAGAGCAGAGAGCCACAGTGGCCTAACTGAAAAAAATTGAACTAATTTTTAGGCCACTGTGGCGCTATGACTTTAACAGTTTAGAGCAGAGAGCCACAGTGGCCTAACTGAAAAAAATTGAACTAATTTTTAGGCCACTGTGGCGCTATGACTTTAACAGTTTAGAGCAGAGAGCCACAGTGGCCTAACTGAAAAAAATTGAACTAATTTTTAGGCCACTGTGGCGCTATGACTTTAACAGTTTAGAGCAGAGAGCCACAGTGGCCTAACTGAAAAAAATTGAACTAATTTTTAGGCCACTGTGGCGCTATGACTTTTACAGTTTGGAGCAGTTTTTTCAAATACAGTCAATATTGAAAAAGTGACAGTTGGGCCACTGTGACTCTCATGGCCTCATATGTAACTTTAAAATATAATACAGGGTTATTGGTAAAACATTAACAACCTCTCAAGACTAACATCATAAATAACAACTTTTGTTCTATGACTTTTATTAATTCATCAGATTTTAGTTCATCAGACTTTCATACAAAAATGAAAATATTTGAATTCAATGAATTGAAATATTCGATTTTCTGTTACGAACGCGCGAAGTAAAAGAAAGCGGTAGTTAGGTAATTAAATTACCGTGTCTAGTACAAAATTCAGCGGAGGGGAGCGGGTTAGATAGAATAACGAAATCTTAAAGGCTTGTTTTTGGTAAATGTATTATGTTTTGTAAAAAATCATAGAACAAAAGTTGTTGTTTCTAATGTTAGTAATTCAGTACTGCAAGGTTGTTAGTGTTTTACCGATAACCCTGAATAAATTCTCTAAATAGTGGTGAGAACCGCATCAAAATCCATTGTGTAGTTTAGAAGAAACGCGGTCACACAGACAGACACGAAAAGTGACTTTAATATACATAAATGTATAGTCTGCTCTTTATCCCTTTAGTGCCAAATATCTATTACTTACAAAACGATTGACCTACTTCCTAAGTCTAGAAGGATGGGTACTTAAATCTACATTGATTACTTTAAAAATAACTCTATTTTATTATTTTCTATCGCGACCAACAACGTGAAAACGCGAAAGTTTTTATGGATGGATGAATGTCTGTTACTCTTTCACGCAAGAACTAGTAGAACGTATTTTGATGAAACTTTACAGTAATATACAGCTTATACATCAGAATAACACATAGGATACTTTTTTATACTGATATTCCCATTATGCGGGTGTAACCGTGGGGCACTGCTAGTATTCTCATAAGTCCCACGGTAAGCGGTTTTTGATTCACGAGATTATGATTCATGAGTGTTGTGTCATTTACTTTTATCTTAGATAAAAGAAACAGCTGCTGCAAAATGAAAATCTGCACCCTAATTGCGTAACACACGATCAATCGGAATCTGAATCATTTTGAAGCAAATTGCTAATCCATTGGCTTCGTAAGTTTGAAAAATTTGTCTGCTCAACACGTAAATAACGCAATGTATGTTGTTGAACTGTCAAAATGAAACCGATTACGATTGATAATCTGTTACGTTTCTTACACCCACGACATAGTATTACATAGGAAATATTGTAATACTGTGCCCACGACCCACCCCATCACATCGCACCGCCTGCCCGCGATAGGTTCTTACGGAAAAAAAAATAAGAAAGTTGCTTAACGCGGACAAAGTCGCGGGCAGAAGCTACTTATTGATAATACTATCTCCAATCCTTTCTCCAAATTGAGATTGATTGATGTATGAGTTAAAACTATGGACTAGAATTATGTCTGAAATAAATAAATTATTATTTTTATTATTGCCACCACTTCTTGCGATCACGTGGTTACTTTTCACAGTTTTCAAGGAATTCAGTCCTTGCTGTACTTAGATGCCTGCATACCTACAGATTCTCTTGAAGTTATTCCAAAGATATTCAGGGATAAAGGCCATAAAAGTCGTTGTTCTGCGAAGAATCTTCACAAGTCGTTAGCAGTTTAATTAAATTGACGCCTTCAACGAATGATATCGAATTTTCGATATCTAACCTTTGTCAAGTCAGAGAGTTGTAGGTAATGGTGTGTTAATGATGCTTTTACCTTTCATCCATTGGATTATTTTATTTCCATAGATGCAGGATTATGTTGAATTTCCCCACGGGAACGTACTACCGGGGTTAAAAGTACCCGTGTAGTATAGATCTGTGTTGATTCAGATTACAGACTATTTGTGTGCCAAATTTCATCCAAATCCGTTCAACCGTGTTTGCGCTAATCCGGAATATACATCCAGACACACGGACAAAAATTCTAAAATTACTTTTCTATAATATTCAATGTACAGTTTTTACTTCGTTACTATTTTATTATATTTATAGATAGGTACACGGTACGGACCATATGAAACACTCATTAAGCTGAATCTGATAACGACTTTTTCTTAGCATTGATATTTTGCAATCTTTCTCTAAAGACTCATCATCATCATCATTTCAGCCGAAAGACGTCCACTGCTGGACAAATGCCTCCCCCAAGCACCTCCACTTCGACCAGTTCTGTGCTTCTCGCATCCAACGGGTTCCTGCGGCCTTCACAAGGTCGTCGGTCCACCTTGTGGGAAGCCTTCCAACGCTACGTCTTCCGGTACGCTGTCGTCACTCCAGAACCTTTCGGCCCCATCGAAAGCCCCATCATCTCTTCTGCGAGCAATATGCCCTGCCCACTGCCACTTAAGTTTGGCAATTCTTCGGGCTATGTTAGCTTGGTTCTCCTGCGGATCTCTTCATTTCTGATTCGATCACGCAGGGAAACTCCAAGCATAGCCCTCTTCATTGCCCTTTGAGTGACTTGCAATTACTGCATTACTAAAATCGATGTGCATTTGTTACTTGTACCTAATTACACAACTGATTCAGATATTGTTGAATACAGCTGCATCTACATATTTAAACTGTAAACAGACCCCAACATCCGAGAAAATCCTAGGCAGACATAAAACGATAACTTGAAAACAAGCTACCAGCTACCTATCAGCGCCTAAAATCAAACGCACCAATCAGATCACAGTAAATATTAGATGGGTATATAAATGCGATTTTTTAGTTTTACGTGAGCTCGGCTCGGTAGCCCCGAATAGCCCTGAATGCAGTGTGCACGATGAACAAATACAAGCACGGGTAACGAGTCTACAGACCCGCCGGGAATTCAACCAGGGCCCCGTTGACATTTCAAAAGCTCACCAGATTTTTTCAAATATCTATCTCCCATTCGAAGCTTCGTTAACAAGCTGTCCTATGAAATTGCTGGTCAAATTTTACATCCTCCATACTTTCCTATTCCTACATTCCTGTCTACGAAGGAGCGATGGGCAGAGGTCCATAAGAAAGAAAGAAAGAAAAACATGTATTTGGTGACAGTTCTTGAAACACAAACAAAAAGGAACTGAAATAATGTTTTAAGAACAGTAAGTATTGCGTTACTAACGGCTGCGCCATAAAGGTCCATTTCAGCATGAATGCTACTCAGACAGAAAATATTTTCAATATACCTACCTAATTTATAATGTGTATATGTCGCAGCCAACTGGTATTTTTTTTTCTTAATTGTGAATATAGCACTAAAGTTGTCGTAACTTGCACCCTTGCTAAGTTATCAGGATAATGTGTATTAAGGACATTTAGAGGTATGAGGAACGGGGTGTTAAAGTTCACTCATACTCTATAGAAAAGGGAGGATCCTCCGACCAGACGGGTGTTGTGTTTGGCGGGCAACTGCCCAACGATTGATGTTGGGAAATTATATCTATGCTAATTGCGCGGTAAACTCTGCCTGAATGATATTCAATAAATTATAGTTTAGGTTGGAACTAATCACGTGCGAGCCGAATTGGTCGCAGTAACTAAGCCAGGACACCCCGACCAAATGGGTTAGATTAGAACTGTGATCAACCGCGTGCGAACCGAGAGAGTGAAGCGAGGCGAGCACTACTTTCAAACGCCAGGTGGTTGACTAAACGGCTAATTTATCCAGTTGGCTGCGATATATACATATAAATAAATAAATAAAGGTGTAACCTGTTACCGACGAAAAACCTGTTAACGATAACCGACGAAATATTTCTACTAATCATGAATCATGTGCTGAATTCATGGTTACAGTTAACGCATCGATGTCTTTGCCACCCTGTATAATAAAGTATTGTACAAGAAAACGTATATAGAAGATAGGTAAGGACCTCCCTATAATTTGATGATATGTAGAAGGCCTATCACCACTGACCTATATTATGCAAGTACGCTAGACATCATACTATCGATGACAAAACGAAGACATTTGATTTTCGCCATTTTGGCGCTGATAACAACGTGAGCGTCTATGGCACTAATATTTTTGATAGTGAGTTTTACAAAACGCACATACTCTAATGACAAAAATGTTCTAATTATCTCGTAGTAAATAAACACAAAATACACAAAAAAGTCTTATTCCACGATTTAGACTTAAATCATCAGAGACGTAGGTACCAAAACAACAGGAGGACCATTTGCAACAGTGTGTCAATTTTAGTTCATTAGATGCTCCAGCGCTTTGAATCGGCACAAAAAACAACTGTCATTTCGTATAGTATATTTAGTCCAACGTACTTGTTTATTAGACGTCATTACCTATCACTAATAAAAGTAACCGTTGTTCTTCCAAAGGAGGTTGCTTATGTGATCCCCATTTAATACTTTTTACAGACCGGCCGCCGAGAGAATGCGTTCTTGACAGCTGTCAGTTTCATACAAATACGTGTTCACAGAACACTAGGCGTACGTGTTTGGCTAAGTGTTTGGAGAATTTTATCTTTATGTTACTAGAATTGTCGCACTGACAGATATGGAATACATTCTCTTGACAGCCAGACTGAAACCAAGCAAAATCATTGAATTTTTTTGGGAAATGACCCAAGAGAGAGCAATGCTCGGTGTTGCAGTGAAAGTTTTCACTGACATGACATAGCAACATACTTCGTTTTTTTGTGCTAAATGTCCCAAAGGATCCCAAATATGGTGGTATATAGGATTGCTGTCCTAAAACCTATCGTCCTATTTTTTTTTTTCTTTCAGGATGGGAAATCATCAAATGACTCCTCCCGCTCTGGGTGGAGCAGAAGGGAGTGTCAGACTCTTACTGACTAAAACCCACCCGTGTTCCTTCCTTAGCCCTTTATGTTCCAGGGCAGCGGTAACCCTTTCGGACTATCCCGCTACCCACCTATCGTCCTATTGCCTGAGGAAAATAATCATTACCATTACAGTATAATATCTACTTCGCGTTTCCAATAAAATATTTCCAAAAACTCTTAAAAACGTAAAAGCTACACGATGTATTTATTTTCGGTATCCTCGTAATTGAATCATCGGAAAAACAGGTTAATTCTATTATTAAAAAATTGGATAGAAGGACATTGCTTTTACATACATTTTTATATTAAACTGTCCCAATTTCATATTTTTGGCTTCAGCGGTTTACGCTCGGCGTTAATGAAGTTCCAGTCAGTAAGCCATCTATTTTAATCTAGATAGGAAGTTATTTTATAGAATATTTTGAACTGCTCATATTCAGGAACACCAGTATTTTGTATGAAGTGATGGTATTTCATTATGGACTTAAAACTCATGCGCACTCAATATACATAGATTTTGATGAAGTTTCGCCTAGTTTAAATTCAGAATTCGTACATGTGGCAAATATTGTTAGACGCCGGAAGCGCTTGCCACCGGAAACACGTCACCGGAGGCGCACGCCCTCTACATCCGGCCGACAGAGGCAGAGCTATCCGAGCGACTTACTTGCGCTCATTTCTCGCCGAATGGATTCCAGGGAATCGCTTTTCAATCCGTCCAAGGTATTCTCAAAGAGCCTTTAGTTCACTATCGAACACAAAAGACAGTGTCTGTCCAATTATGTACGTACGTACTTCGTGTGACGTACGATAGGGGGTTGCTGGAGCTTGCAAATCTGAAAATCGAATATTGGACACAAGAGATAAGATTCAATGTCAATTATATTGTGTTGTGAGAGCTGTGGTGGCCCAGTGGTAACAGCCCTGACTCACAGGTTGTAGGTGTTGGGTTCAAACCCAGGCAGGCGTTTTACTTTGTGTAAATAATTTCATCTCCACTGCTCTCAAAACGGGTGGGTGTTTTTCTATCTATAATATGAATGTATTTACAAAAAAAAAAAATGTATATAAGTAGTTTATCAGCCATCTTGTTACCATAACACAAGCATTAGGTTGCTTAGCTTGGGACTAGATGGCGCTGTGTGTAATGTCCAGGGATATAGTTATATTCTAGCTCTGGTCTATCTAGAAATTGTGAAGCTAAATAAAACGGTGAAGGAAAACGTCGCGAGGAAACCGGCATGTCCTAGAACCAAAAATTTGAAGACACATGTGACATTGTTCATTACGGCCCACTCCCTCTCGAAGAGAGGAGGCCTGTGTCCCAGCAGTGGGAACATTATAGACTGATTATGCTATATTGTGTTCTAGAGCCTGTAGTTGCCTGAATGAAGGAACAAGAACAAAACGTGTGCAGTCGATTGACCACCCTCAGGAACGAAGTTCCTTACGCGAAGCGCACGCACACACACACACACTATGAGAACGTCGCATGACGCAAAAAGTATTATGCCTCTCGGGCATAGCGCTCTTTCTTTACGTGACGATTTCTACGAAGTCCTACCGCAAGCCGCGTTAAGGACCTTTGATCGAAAAAAAGTAGCTTTATCTCAAAAAATTTCTCACTTAAGTAAAAACTGGGATAGCAATTTAGCTTAGCTTAGAACATTACGTCACTGTATACTAAAGCCCTAACAAAAATTTCAATCGAAATAAATAAATAAATATAATTTAACCTGACATCCGAATAGCATATTTTTTTCCAAAGCTTTGAACCAATAGGTTTAGGCAGTATATGTATTTAAAACTAACGTGACCCATTTTTAGAAAATCCCACAATATGTTATTCAGCACGTTTTCACATTGTTATGTGTGTTGTAAGGTTTCGTGGATGGATTTCAATTTATGCCAGGCGTGTACACCTACACGAAAAAACGTACACGTGTCGCTCGCTCTATCACTTTATATATGTTCACTCGTTATTAACTTTGCCCGCTTGAACCTAGCGGTAAATATTACATAGTTTTTTGCAGAGAGAAGGTATTAGATTTTTCTAATTAACTTAAGGTTTCTTAGGATATTGATACTTCCAGTATTTCCGATCAATATAGTCACAACCACAAGTCCCTGAATTTCTTGGATAAAGACCCGCGGGGTAATTGCGTAGCCTACTAACAACGGCTTTCATTTTGACTTATTACATTCAAAATTAAAATAAAGAACAGTATAAAAAAATATTATTTAAAATAATAAAATAAAAAACAAAAATTGCAACAATAAAATGCAAACGCTAGATCTCAAACCGTGTATCGTCGATTTCACAAATCCTAGTAAGACAAGGATTTCAGAATGCAAAGTTGCAAACGCCTTGGGTGACATCCAAAGCAACTTGTCGGTTTTCATGCATCTATGCGATCTTTCTCAGGACATGTTGCGGACTTGCGTTGGGTACCGCAGCGTGCCATATTTGTTCTACAGCAAGTTTTATCCGACGGTTGTTTTCACAACTTTTTGTTTAGAAGTTTGAAATTCTTCCAGTCATTGTTTTGCTTTTGTTCTCTTATTTTATTACCTATTTATGTACAGTCAACAAAGGAGATAAGTAACCTGGGTCGTCGGATATAGTTGGAAGTTTAATAAGAAACCGATGGATGTTTTCGAATGAAATTTAAAATGATAAATGAATTGTTTGTTTTCTATTAATTTAATAATCAAATTTTATTCGTAATCATCCATCGGTTTCTTACTAAAGTTCAATTATACCCGACGACCCGGTTACTTGTCCTTTGGTGACCGTACACACAGTTAAAATACAGTGAAATGATGTAGGTATCTTCTTCTTAGTAAACGTACCTGGGTCTATAAACTTGGAATTTTGCACAAGTGTTCCTTATATAACGAAAATATGTCCTAAGGAAGAATCTTTGTAATTTCATCTCCTAATGGAGGATAAATATGCAATGAAAATTTGTTTGGCAGTTCTTTATTTTAGCTGATCAGAAAATCTCATCGGGCACAAATCTTTTAGTTAAAGAAAATACTATCACATGCTATGACATGTGGCCTCTACATGACGACCAAAAAACCTTTATTGAAACAGTAACTTACAGTTCACCAGGATTGCGGTATGCACGTTTCAACCTTACCCAATATTGTTTAAACAGGTAAACTCTAAATCCCGCGGCTTTTGATACAACACAATACCGTGTATATTTTAGGAAGGTGCCACAAAATTTTCCGTTTTCGAAAACAAGGATCGAATAATAGCCGAACGTAAAAAATAGAGATATAAAAATGGACAGGAGCATCGTCCTGTTATTGGATAAGTATATTAATTTGTTTTAGTTTAAAAAATAATGAAGGTCTTCCTTCTCTTCTCACACACACTATACGCACATCACACACACACACACACCACACAAACATACACACGCACCATGCCATACCTGAAATCACCTCTCTAGTCTCCACTCTGGAATTCATACTATGAGCCCCAAGATACAGACTAACTGTCTAGTTTGGGGCTCACTAGCAAATACCATATTGGGACCTAGCTGTAGGTAATATTTTAAGCCACTCATGTCGTTTTAACTTGCTGTAAGCCCGTGAACCTGCTTACTGTATTACCTGGACAATAAATATTTTTCTATTTCTATTCTATTCTTAAGAAATGGGGCTTAAACATTACTGATGAATTGTGGGTGTAGATATTACATATAGGTAGACTTGTGCTTATCATGCTTACGAAAAATATAGGTTTAATTGTATGTTACATTGAATATGTAGTTTTGGGAGTCACATGTTTAAGATGAATAAATAAATATTTATAAAAAGGGAAACATTTACAATAAATACCTTCACAATTAGAACAGAGCGCAGTTGCTAATTTGCCTGAACTAGGTTGAACCTGATGTGCTTCAGGCTAGAAAAATCATAAATACTTAATAATAATAATAATATCATTTATTTCGGACAATGTCCATATTTGGTTAGTAATACAAATTGCTTAAGAACTAGGTATGATAGTAAAGGAAAAAAAAAAAAAGTGTAATATGTAAATTAACAATGGGTAAAAAGTAAAAACGGTGAAGGAAAAACATCGTGGGGAAACGGCATGTCCTAAAACCAAAAATTCGAAGACATGTGACCTCACTGCCAACCCGCACTGGGGCCCGCGTGGTGGATTACGGCCCACTCCCTCTCACCGAGAGGAGGCCTGTGTCCCAGCAGTGGTAACATTAATAGGCTGATGATTATGATAAAAAAAAAACTAAATTAAAACTTTGGTAGGTAAATAAAAGTAAAATAGCATGTTAGCAGTCTGTTCTATTGATTTTCCACCGAAGTTAACGTAACATTTACATAGCTACTATCTTAGATTTTAGTATAAATTGTATTATTTTATGAGGGTACAACATCTGTCTACTACGTCACAACTAAATAACCTCATGTTAAATAAAATACAGATAAATAAAACCACAGAAACTCCACTGTGCCCATGACAGTACAATTAAATTGAACAACAATAACTGAACAACAAAGAGACGTAATCTCTTTGGTTGCAATAACGCATTTCAAAGAACTTTTGTAATGTAAAATCCATATTCTTTGCCTCAGGGAACCCAGCAGAGTAATTGCGTAACCCTCATAAAATGGCAGCCGATCGCAATGCTGTCAAGCAGGCGAATTTTTCATTGGTATTACATAATTGTTCGTTGAATAAGGAGCAGTGGTGGCCAAGTGGTAACGGCCGCGACTGACGAGTTGTAGGTCGTAGGTTCGAACCCAGACAGGCGCTTTACTTTATGTAAATTATTTCATCACCACAGCTCTCAAAACGGTGAAGGAAAACATCGTGAGGAAGCCTAGACCAGCCTAGCCAAAAATTCGAAGATATGTAGGTACCATCTGCCAACCCGCACTGGGCCCGCATGGTGGATTACGGCCCACTCCCTCTCACCGAGAGCAGGCCTGTGTCCCAGCAGTGGGAACATTATAGGCTCATTATGTTCGTCGAATCGTTGATCTCTTTAAGTTTTGAGTTGAGCTGCATGATTACTGACAAATGCATGCACTGACTGGACAGGTCCACTCAATCTGTGTGGTTCTTTAATCAAAAGACCATTTCAGACATCAATTTACATGGTCTTCACATGATCTGACCAAGATTATGTCTGGACTTTAAAAGAGACTGTGACCTCTGAGTTTGTTTTGGCCTTTCTCCTCAGAGTAGCCAGGTAGGAAACGCTGACATAGTTTTTCAAAATATGATGACATGTCAAATTGTTCAAATAAAATCATTTATCGTGCATTGCGTAATTTACGTTGTTGACCAGACAAATTTTTCAAACTTATGAAGCAATGGATTAGGAATTTCCTTAAAAACCGAATCAGATTTTGATTGAACGTGTGTTACGTAATTAGGGTGACGATCCTGGCGGAGACTTCCTGATTCAATTTGAGGAAGATTATAAGCCGCCCCTTTCTGAAGTAGGGTCCAAATCGTTAAGTACCTTGTGAGAGGGACTCGGAATTTACGAAGTCTTAACCTCGGGATACGAGTCTCTAATTGTAGTTTGAAGTAGATACATAATACTAAGTGGTGTCTGTCAAACTTCGAGTTTGTATTTGGCACGATCTGCACTTACTAGTAAATTCACTGATGTTTAACAGCGAACTTGAGAGACAAATATGAGTAGCTTTGGCAGAATTTTTATTACCAATCAATATAATACATTGAAAAATGATCTATTATTTATTATTATATTTATTATAAGCATGTGTTGTCCCACTGCAGGATAAATACCTCCCTTCCCTCTTTCCACTTTTCCCAGTCTACTGCTATTGTGGGCCAATCCTTTAACAACATGAACGTGTCATGGGTTGCCGGGATGAGCTGGACTGCGGGGGCCTCGGGGCCTGCCGCGTCGTTACCTGCCATTTGGGATCCACTGAGTGGTGGCTTTTGCGTATTGCTGCTCCGACGTGCGACAGATATAGCCAGCCCATGTCTATTTTATACAGGCATAGTTTTGACCTTTGGAAATCTCATTATTTTGTGAGAGTAGGTAAATTAGTAGTTTGTACACAAAACGGTTTCTTTACGGTAGGTACAGCGTATAATCCGCAATCCGCACCGTAGAAAAAATGTATCTGTCTACAATATAATATAATATCCCTGGACATTTCACACAGCGCCATCTAGTCCCAAGCTAAGCAACCTAATGCTTGTGATATGGTAACAAGATGGCTGATAAACTACTTATATACATTTTTTTTTTTGTAAATACATACATATTATAGATAGAAAAACACCCAGACTCGGAACAAATACATGTAGGACTTACAAATATTTGTTCTGTGCGGGAATCGAACCCGCGACACGCAGGGCAGCAGACCGATCGCTCAGCCACTGCGCTAACCGTGTCGTCTACAAGCTTCCATAGTAATTCTAACAACACTGACGATCGTGCCTACATACGGCGTATTAAACCACGCCGTAGAAAAAACGTCGACAAACGACAAGCTTCCATAGTGATCCATACAACACTGACGAGCGTGCCTACACACGGTGAAGAAACCGTAGTTTTTCATGTCTAGAAAAACGTGTGTGTACAAAGGGCCTTACCGTCTGGCGCGCTCTTTGTAATAGCAAAGTTAATAGTTAATGCACATAAAGTCACCTCAAGGTTAAAAAAAACTGTTGTAAAGCCACACGAGCCCCTAGCGAGATCTGCTCATTTTACTAAATAAACAAATCTCTTATTACTCCGAATTAACTTTATTTTATAAGCTTTTCTAAACAGTACCTTCAATTTGTTAAACAAACTAAACGGTGTACACAAAATGTTCTTTTTTTATTAGAGACAATAAACTTATCTCTGTTTTAATTAATAACAATTAACTTATCAGCTGCTCCCGACCCAAAACTGCTGTATAAAATAATAAAAAAATGTATACATTTATACCTATTACATATGTACCAAATAAATATAATTGAAGTGTGTTTGTAATGTCAAAATAACAGGTTTTTACTAAATGCACATGAAAGTATATACGATACTTCTAACAAAAAAAACTGTAACAAATAAAGTATTATGATGCCATATTAAGTTATGTCTCCGGCTTGCTGCAAACTAGATAGACGAGGTTAATTTAAAAAAAAAATGTTAGGTTAAAACTGTGACTTCCTACGCACGAGCCGAGCGAGCGAAGCGAGCGGTGCCGCGGCAGCGACCGGCGTGTGACACAAACGACTAGATTGTATAGAATAAAAATATGGAAAAACAAGAATTTATTTTTTGAACATGATTTATTTGGAGTTATTTTGCTTAAATAGGATAGCGAGATGTTAAAACTTTGGTTATAAGTTTACATTAAAATGCGGGTTTAATTTTGGTCATCATTTACTATTTTTGTGTGTTATATGTTACTATATCTGGTGGTAAGTTAAACATAAGCCGAAAAATATTAGGGTTCCACGAAAAAAATAAACCCCATGAAATCAAATTTGTTTTCCGACAGGCACGCAAACGAAGTCACGGGCACAGCTAGTTAATTAAATTAAATACATTTAATATTATCTAGAAAACTACGAGAATGAAGAAAAGAGGTTATCTAATCAAAAATAAAGTAAACTAGTACACGTTAAGTCTTCAACTATATACAACGGTACTACATAATTAGTAATTATTCACACATCTGCAGCATTAAAATGTTCAGTAGAAACTGCTTCAAAAGTCTACTTCAAATTAATAGAATATAATATCAAAGGCGAGCGATATTTCTCCCAAAACAACTTTAGTTGCGTACCTAAAATTCATGAGGACGCGAGTTTCGACCCGGGGTCGGTGGCACGAAAAGAAAATGGTTGGGCTATCAAATTGTTTGTCTGCTTCTATGGGCCAGCGGCGTTAGTATCTCATCTCATGCAATTTGCATTTGTTTAGCTTCACAAAGGGCAACAAACTATACATTCCGACCCAGGACCTACCTATCTGTCCTTTAGATTGTAAGCTATTGATATGTGCCGTTTATTTTATCCGGTTTGCATATATTTGTTGGTTATTTATGGCCTGTCACATCCGTCTGAGAATTTCCGTTTAATTTTTTTTCTTAGGTATATTTTCAAACTAATTCTTTTTAATTTTTAAGAACTATCAGTTTTTTTTTTCTTTTATGGAGTAGCACAGTTGGTGATATAATTATTTACATTACAATCTAGCCTATTAGCTAATAAGTAATATAAACATAACTTAAACTGCTAGTAACTAGGTATGCTACAAAGCTGGATGAAAACAGCTGCATATCAATGTATGTATATGTACTTTCAATCCTTTTAGGATACTTTTTTAAGGCATGGAAGGCATGTGGAATAAAAATTTTGACGTTACCATATTAGTGTATTTTCTTTGTATTATTTTGACGGAGTGATTGCGTAAGACAATTACAGCAGGAATGGCTTACACTTTGACAGTTCAACAACATTCATTGCGTTATTTACGTTGCTGAATGGACACATTTTTCAAACATATGAAGCAATGGATTGGCAATATCCGTCAAAATTATTCAGATTGAGATTGCCAGTGTTTTGGCGGTCAACAATGGTATGTACACGATTGCCTACGAGTCATCATCATCATCAGCCTATAGCAGTCCACTGCTGGACATAGGCCTCTCTTATTGCACGCCATTCAACTCGATACAAGTAACATATACCTATCTGGAAATACAGCTTTCGGCAAAGATTTCCATTCCTTAACAGAATGTACAATATCTGCATAAAGTATCAAGTTGTCAGGATGCTAAAACAGTTTTTATTGCACCAAATATTTCGTAAAAATCAATGAGTATTTTTATTCGAAAATCAATCAAACGAAATAAATATACGAATACCAGCTAGCATACTTAACGGTAACATCTATCATAACCACAGACATTTAAGCTCTCTACTTTCATCTAGTTATTCGCTGAAAAACTGTTTTTTCAGAACATTGCTCATGCTAAGAGAAAGATGGATTGCTCTACGTTTTTAAATATAACATTACGACATTTGTTTTTTTAAGGAAAAATATTGTTGGTTTATCTTTTAAACTTAAGTGTATCGAAAAATAAGCATATTTTCTTTCTTTTGTTTGTGTAGGTATGTTATCAATAATTGTATCATTAAACATGTCCAGTTTGGCATGGATATAGTAGTAGTATAGTTAAAGTTAACATGTGGTCAGTTTTTGAAAAATAAAGTTTCAAAGTTAATAGTTAAATAGTTAGAGATTTCTTCAAAAAAATCTTACCTAAATTTCAATATTTCGAATAATCGATAATCATGAAATAGCGCAGTTACGATGGTTTTATTTATATAAGTATACATACTTTATTGTGACGACGCCACTTAGCCATATTCCAACTATGTTGGGATCGACTTCCAATCTATCCGGATGCAGCTGAGTACCAGTATTTTACATGGAGCGACTGCTTATCTGACCTCACGATAAGAATTTTACAGAATACACCGGGTATTCTGTAAAAATTTTATCGTGAAAAATTGGGTGAAGTGCGTATGAAGTGAGCTGTCAATCCCAAGGTATTCCTAGCGTCAGCTGGAACGACAACTTCACCTACATTTTCACGGTGAGATTTTTACAGAATTGCACTGCTGTACCTACAGACATAAGCTTGGTGCCGTAATAGCACGAAGAGAGGATTCACTTGGAACCCAAGTTGGGTAGCAGCCAGGAAAATTTTACCATTGTACAAGTTTCAACTTATATGTAATATACATAAATAAATAGTTACGTTGACAGAACATTTAATAAAGTTCTTGGCACACAAAGATCTCTTGCATCCAGATTCAGAACAACGGTCATGTAATCGATGTTACATACATAGAATTTGGCACCAAGCTTTTATAAAAGATGCCCATTATAGTTTACATAGTTCAGGTTGTATCTGGGTATATACATTTTTTTTTCTTTCCTTTTAAATGACCAGTTCGTGTCCACAGACTAAAAAAAACCTTATAACTAATTAAATAGTGTTGATGTATAATCATTAAAACAACTATCATTTAAACCGTTTTTGCAGAATGTACTGCTTTTTTTCTTTTTTCCTTTTTGTAAACAGGAGTCAAAGGTTTAAGCTGAAAACCAGCGCTTAGCAACCCACTAGGGAACCTAAGCATAATGCTGACGCTTGAACCTTTTGCTTCCGGTATTATAGTTTTGTGTATGTACTAATACTACTAGCTGTAATACTGGAGACAATAAACGTTATTCTATTCTATACTAATTTGTGCCTACCTACAAAGATTCGCAACATAGCTTTTTTTTTTTTATTGACAATTGGCTCACTCTTGACCTCAATCCAGCCCAGAGGCAGGGATGAGATCTACGGTGGAACGAGCTTGCCCAGAAGAAGCCTATTCACTCTCGACTTGAAGAGCTAGCTAGCTAGCAAATTATGGATGCTTCTGCCTGTAATTCGGGATATACAGACGTGATAAAAAAAAAACTTTACATACCAAGACCCCTCCGTGCCTCGGAAAGCACGTTAAGCCGTTGTTCCCGGCTGTCATTCGTGGATCTTAGACAGTCGTTACGGGTCGTCAGAAGCACGAAAGTCTGACAACCAGTCTTACCAAGGGGTTTCGTATTACGCAGTAACTGGGTTGTGGAGGTCAGATAGGCAGTAGCTCCATGTAAAATACTGGTGCTCAGCTGCATCCGGTTCGACTGGAAGCCGACCTCAGCATAGTTGGGAAAAGGCTAGTCAGATGATGATGTACACTCATTTACAGAGTGACAGCGACATCGACAATCTCTCACCATGGATTCAGTAGGTACATGATTCTGGACGCACCTGCGTTTAAATCTTTCGTCGGCTTTTAAAATAAAAAATTGCTGTTCTATACATTTTGACCACGTACTTACGTAGTAATGGACTTTTCTATGAAAAGGCAGATTTTTAGTTTGGTAACCGACGAAGATTTTCTACGCTAGGTGAAGCAAGAATCATGTGCTGAATTTATTGTTACAGTTTGCGCTTCTCTGCCACCCTGTACACACGAAGAAAGGAACAGAAAAATACATACCTACCTACAAAGGTGATGCTTATTTCTAAAAAATACTCTTCCAGCATACCTGCTATAGGATGGTAGATAAATAGACCCGTATGAGAGCTAAGTATGTTCAATAGAAAATGACGTCACACAGTTACGTCAGAAGTCATTGTCATGGTAAAATATGAGAATACGATTTGAAATCGTTTTGATTCGAAATCAGAATCGAGGCTTGAAATTATCATAAATAATGCCATCATAGAAATTACAATACTCGATTTTTTTTCCGATACGCGCGTGTTCTAATAATTTATTAGTCCTGAGAATTTCTTGGCTGTACGCAAAGTGAAGGAAGAATTTATGTTGAGTTTAATATAATTATTATTATATATATAATTAGTATAATATAATTTTAATTAAAAATTTTCTTTACAATAAACGGTGGGCCACGCACAATGAAGCGTGATTTTCAGACCTTTTCCTTTACATAAATTATTATATCATTATATTATATTCATTATATCATTATATCATTACATTATTATATCATTATATCCATAAATTATTGTTCGAGGTCTCACGGCACAACCGTGAGACCTCGAACAATAATTTATTAATACAATTCTGAGTACTTATTTCATTACTGTAAGCGTAGTGAAGGAAGAATACACTGAGTTTAAATTATGTTTAATAATTTTAATTTAAAAAGCAGAGATGCTCTTTTTCTACCTTTCCAATAAACCGTCGGGCCACGCACAATGAAGAGTTCCGTAGGTGGAATGAATTTATCCCAAAAACAAACTTAACTTTGTGGTTGATAAACATGTTCCCCATACATCATAATACGTCACGATCAATTCTCCAACTGCCAATGTAAGATGGTAATCGCAAAAAAATGTGTTAAACTACAAATTTAATTAAAGACTTTCGAATTTTTCCTTTACTTGTGCCGTGAGGCCTTCCTTCTTCCCTTTCATGTCACATAAATGACCGAATTTTTTATTGATTTGACTTAGAAGCTTGAGTTTTTAGAGCTCCGTAGACCTACTACGTATTTGATATTAATTTCAACTTGATACCTCCAGGCGTTCCTAAGAAAAAGGGTCGTGACAGATTTGTCAGGCAGACAGACAGAAAGACGGACAACGGAGTGATCATATAAGGGTTTTTAAGATACACACAATTATACATCTTATAAACAATAGGGTTTGGGGCGAAGATACAGATTCATAAATATCGAAAACTTTCGGTGCGCAGCCCAGTTGACCAACGTCACACCACTCTTGTCAAAAAGGGGCGCGCGTGGAATGTTTTCAGGAAGCATCTAGAATGTTCTAGAAGCTTCGACTCGCTCTCATTGGCCGGGCTCACGAGAGGCGTTTCCGCCAGAAGCGCGTGGATTGTGGCGGGAGCAGTTACAAATAGGTTCGCGTTACAGGTTCCATTTTTTTTCCTTTTGAGGTACGGAACCCTAAAAAAGTGGTCAGCAATTAAGTATACTTTTCTCGTCATTTTATTCAATATATGGACTGTTTTGTTCTGTAGTATTTGTAGAAATAATAAGAAACGTACTGAGGAATAATTAATTAAGATTATTGCCTTTTTTTTTTTTTTTTGTGGATGGGAAATCATCAAATGACCCCTCCCGCTCTGGGTGGAGCAGAAGGGAGTGTCAGACTCTTACTGACTAAAACCCACCCGTGTTCCTTCCTTAGCCCTTTATGTTCCAGGGCAGCGGTAAACCCTTTCGGATGGTCCCGCTACCCTGGCAGGCTTCGGCCCTATGGGGCCCCGTCTCTTTTGCTGACATCTCTTTGAGGCGCGCGTGGAACACGTACACGCCGTCCGGCACGGGCCTAGTCCTGATCGGACGGAGAGCTACCCATTACTCTCCACCCGCAGGCCCGCGCCTACGGTGGCCGGGAGTCGTCACGCGGCTCCCGACGCCCGGAGCGTCTCCCGCGGCGGCTGAGGCGTGAGGTGCGCAAAGTGCGTTCCCTCGCCCACCCCGCCACCTCCTTCGCTAGCATGACTGCTTCGCAGAAGGAGGTGACTGCCTCCCACTCCCTCTCACCCCGGACCATGGCTTGAACCAGGGCCGGACGCGAGAGGTCGCCGCCGCTGCCAATCGCCTCTACGAGGACACGGCGGTGCTCTGCCCAAGCAGGGCAGACCTCCACCGTATGCTCCACCGTGTCCTCTGGGCGATCCTGACAGTGGTGACACCCGGGCGTCTCCTCCCGCCTGATGATGTGCAGGAACCTCCCGAAACATCCATGTCCGGAGAGGACCTGCGTCAGGCGGTAGGTGAGAACGCCGTGACGTCTCTCTAGCCACTCCTCAAAGAGGGGTCTTACCGCCGCTATCGTGGCGTGCCCTGCGCTGGGTTGCGATAGTCGCTCCTTCCATGCCACCATGAGATCGCGCCGGAGGTTCGTCCGCTCCGCCGCGGTTTGCCGCGGATGCGGAGTTTCCCCCCGGCGTAGTGCCTCCGCGCGCCAATCATATAGGCGCGCGAGGACTATCGCCTCCAGATCCCATGGTGGCAGTCCGGCAAGGAGGCTTGCTGCCTCGCCTGAGATCGTGCGGTAGCCCCGGATCAGCCTTACGGCTACCACCTTTTGGGGCGCGTTCAGGTAGTGTGCGGCTCGGAGCCGCAGTGAACGCGCCCATACCGGGGCCCCATATAGGGCCATGGACCGCACGACCCCCGCGTAAAGCCTCCGGCAGGAGGCGTTTGGCCCCCTCAGGTTGGGCAAGAGCCGCTTTAGGGCGGCCCCGGCCCGTTCCAGTTTGGGGGCCAAACGTCGGAAGTGCTCGACGAAGTTCCATCGGCTGTCGAGGACGAGACCCAGGTACCTCATCGTGGTCTCGACGCCGATGTGAACCCCTCCTACCACTAGTTGGGATCCCGGAGGTGGCCCGTACCGAGGCCCATGAAAGGACATGGCCTCAGACTTGTGCAATGCCACCTCGAGACCCAACCGCCGGATCCTTTCCACGACTATCGCAACCCCGCGTGTCATCGCGTCGGCCGCCGCCTGATGCGACCTCCCCTGCGCCAGGACCAGCGTGTCGTCAGCGTAGCAAACTACGCTGACGCCTTCAGGGAGGTCGGCCCGCAGCACCCAGTCGTAACCGATGTCCCACAGGAGCGGCCCCAGAACCGAACCCTGTGGGACACCGCACGACATCTCTCGCCGGTTCCAGTTCCCGTCGCGACCGGGGTAGATGACGGCTCTGTCCGTCAAATACGCCCCGACTACTCGACGGAGGTAGGTCGGCACCCGGTGATACCGGAGTGCCTCCCCAATGCAGCTCCAGGGCAGGGTGTTGAACGCGTTGGCGATGTCGAGTGACACCGCCACGACCACCCCACCCCGGGACACCGCGTCCCCCGTCGTGAGGGCTCTCACGCGCATGATGGCGTCCACCGTAGAGCGCCCCTTGCGGAAGCCAAACTGGCAATCCGCAAGATCCGGCCCAGTCCCCACAAGGTGCCCGACGAGGCGGCCCGCAATTACCCTCTCAAAGAGCTTGCCAACCTCGTCGAGCAGCACTATGGGCCGGTATGCGGACGGAGAGTCCGCAGGGCGCCCCGGCTTCTGAATGAGGACCAGCTTCCCCGTCTTCCAACGGAGTGGAAACTGGCCTCTCTCCATGCATGCGCTTAAGAGCGCCTCCAGTCGAGGCCCGAGAGCCGTCGAGGCCAGGACCCAGGCTTTACCCGGCAAGCCGTCGGGTCCTGGGGCGGTGTTTTTGGCCTTAAGCCTGCCTACCGCCGCTCTCAGATCTACCCCGGTCACTTCAGGGGTGTCGTCGTCGTCGTCCGTGTGGTCCGCTTCGGGCACCGTAAGTGGCGGAGCCATAGGCGGGGGAGTATGCTCCCCGCGTGAAGGGAACAGAGCGCTCACCACCTCCTCCACCAGCTGAGGGCGGAGACTCTGAGTCAGCGGGGGGGCCCAGGTGCGGAGTTTATTCCGCACCATTTTGTAAGGGCGCCCCCATGGATCTCTGTTCAGAGTCTCCAGCATCTCCTCGCGGGCCGTGTCCTTGGCCCGCTGGATAGCCTCTCGGAGGGCGGTCTTCGCCGCTCTGTACCCCTCGTACAGCTCCGCCTCTGTGGCTTCCGCATCCGGAGGGCGGATGCGGCGCCTGCGGTGCCTGGTGTACCGGTGTCGCGCGTCGACGCACGCCTTGCGCAACGCCTCCACCTCCTGCGACCACCAGTACACCCGACGTCGGGCGCATCCTGGCCGGACTCGGGGCATTGCCACGTCACAGATCTCGGACATGGCCTCCCGGAAAGATTATTGCCTTAGTTAATATGGAAACTTGCTACGGATCTACATCTAGATAGGTACTGTACTTGCTTTAGAATAATAAGCACATCAAGTATTGGTGTAGGTAGGTATTGGAACAACATTCTATACTGTTATTGTTCAGTTAATGATAAAAGTTTATTACGTGTACATCATAAACATAAGTTTTGAACACATAACAATATACACGAACTCAACATGACTTTTCGGTACTTTCTTGAATCGATAATACTTATGTTGGCACAGTTGGCGCAGTGGCTAATAGTGGTTGGCTTTTGGACTATGGTCGCTACGGGTTGCGGGTTCAATAACCGAATGCAACAAAAAGGGGATTGATGATGTTTATATGAAGCCTGGCCATACCTACAGTTTGCCAATTTTTTTTTTTTTTTAAATGGCGGCCACAGAATATGTAATAGGTTATGATCAATTTATATTGCTTTCAAGCATGGCCGCCATTTTGAATAAAAATCAAAATGGTGGACTGTGGGTATGCCACGGACCTTCATACCTGGTTCATATTTATGCTTTAGAATGTAGAGGACTTATGCTTAAAAAAATTATGCGTAAACTGCTATGCGTAAATAATGTTATGCGTAAATATAATTATAATAAACAAAAGTATGCCATGTTACGAGTATATTATGTCTTAAAATTTTATGCAAATGGATAGGGAACCGGCAGCGAGGCCTTCGCTGGTTATTAAAGTGAACCCAATTACCTTTTGTTATTTCACTGTACCTTTTCAAACCAACCTGTGATTTCAAATAAAACATGATATGTACATTTAAAGGATCAAAATAATTCTAAATGTCTCTCTTGTTTCCAACTAAATGGAGGGTTTCGAGGTTAGATTGCGGTTACTGGACTTACCCTAGTCTTACCCTCCCGAGTAGTTACCGTAATAGGTCCGCTAGCAACGTATCAAATCCAGGAAACGGTTAACCTGAATCTAAGGGCAATCTACTGAAGTGATTTGAAACAATATGCTAGTAATTAGTTTTGGTACTTGGCTTTGATGGCGTGCTCCGTTCCCGAAAGGTACGGACTGTTATTGGTAAGTACAACGTCTGGTAAAGTACGTAAATAATTTTGATTGCCTTGCGACCAACGACACTTACGAAAAGACACATGGTACGGCGAGCCCTTTACAAGCTTGCGGTACAGGGATGAATAAATTAGAAGAATAACTTTCATAATTATTCTTAAGAACGGATCTAATAGTTTAAATACATTTTTATGTTTTCCTATGATATTAGTTCGCTTGTCAGCTAATCTGACTCCTACTGTTTTTTCTGCTATCATAACTAATATTACACATAAATGCGAAATTAAGTTTGTTACGCTTTCACACTAAAACGGCTGATCGGATTTGGATGAAATTTGGCACACAGATAGACCATGACCTGGGTAAGGACATAGGCTACTTTTCATCCTGGATCGCAGATGAAGTCGCGGGCAACAACTAGTTTTTTTTATATAAATCAATGTTTGTCTCGTATACTCGCGAAGGTTGTATGTAAGTACGAAATAGGTACAACCTCTTCAGTATCAAAAAATATGTTAGTTATTCTTTACTACAAAACCACCAAATCATGTGAAGTGTTTGCCAAAAATCAAAGAAATCAATTTAACATTAGAAACGGAAAACTTGAACACAAATAAAATCACGTTCGCATCAACAACCTCAAGATTAAAGTTACCTACTGAGTAAGTACTTACCGCCTGCTTTATTTATTTCTCGTGGCTTTTAGATATTTTCACAAATGATGCTGCGGTTCAACATTCTTTGCTAGCCGTTCGTGTGGAAAGAAATCAAAGGATCTCTGCGTTTTCGTAGCCAGCTAGGTAACTGAAATTTCACGGGTCGTTGAGCAACGTTTTTGGTCAAAAAGGGAGCTTATCTTGGGGATGAAAACCTTTTAAAGTATTCTAGGAATATTATCTTTATCTTTCTTTTCTTTACTTTGAAGTAGGTACTGAAATATTTAATTATTAAGGGACTAAAAGGAAGCTTTTCTTAATTCGATGACATTATCGTAAGAATGTTGACATACACAGAAATTGGACATTAGAGTACGCGCAAACTAAACCTGCGCGCTATCATAATCGGAAATCTTTTGCCGCCATCTCGACGTTTATATCAAGTGTCTGTGTATGGCTGTGTGAGTGTGCTGTGTTCCGTGTTTTCCAAAGTAAATATTCGCCATAATTATGCCGAATGTGATTACCTACGAGTGCTGGCAGGGATATACTCTTGAAGTTCAAACACGCGCGCAGACTTAGCTTGCGCGCACTCTACTGCCATCGATGAAGGAAAACATTGTAAAGGAACGGACTTATACGACGTTAATATATCTAAGTCTAAAATCGCCAACCCGCTTTGAGCAAGCGTGATGATCAATGCTCGTAGGTACAGACGCCAGCACATCAAGCTACTACAATCTGTCAAATTTCTTTAATAGATTTTCAACTTTATCGCTAAAGCATTAGTTAGGTTCAAGGTTGATTGGGAAAATTTGACAGTTTCGGGTAGCTTGACGTGCTGGCGTCTGTACCTTCTCTGTTTGAGAAGAGGCCTTTAGATCCTGCAGAGGACAATAAGAAGCTGCTATTATTTATTGCAAAAATATAAAAGGCTTTCATGCAAATATTTCACGAAATCTTTAAGCTTATTAATGGCCTCGTGTAATAAATTCTTAGCTATATATTCTGTACACTAATTGCGTAACACATGATCAATCGCAATCTGAATCATTTTGAAGCAAATTTCTAATCCATTGCTTCATAAGTTCGAAAAATTTGTCTGCTCAACACGTAAATAACGCAATGAATGTTGTTGAACTGTCAAAATGAAACCGATTCCGATTGATCATGTGTTACGCAATTAAGATGCCGGTAACATACATAATGTATTAAGTAACACCGAGCTACTTCTGCCTACATGTCATCATCTGCCTAGCCTTTTCCCAACTATGTTGAGGTCGGCTTCCAGTCTAACCAGATGTAGCTGAATACCAGTATCTTACATGGAGCAACTCCCTATCTGACCTCCACAACCCAGTTACTGGGTAATATGATGCCCCTTGGTAAGACTGGTTGTCAGACTTTAGGGCTTCTGACTACCCGTAAAGACTGTCAAAGATCCACGAATGACAGCCGGGACCAACGGTTTGACGTGCTTTCTGAGACACGGCGGCGTCTTGGTATATGAAGATGGTCACCCATCCACGGACCAACTGCGGCAGCATAGCTTAACCTGATCGATCGACCCGTGCGGCTGTTATTACTTAGCCACAAGCCCCCTCTACTTCTGCGTACATATATAGGTATGTTAGTGTTACTGTTACTATTTTACGAAGAGCGAGATTAAATTTCAAGAATGCGAGGAAGTAAATTGGATTTTACCGCAACATATCGTATTCGGGTATATTTGCGCTTCACGCATCTGTATGCGGGTAGGTACCATGTGTTAGATTACGAATTTATTATGAATTAAAGTTAAGGCGGATGCGCTAAGGTAGCCAGCAAAATTAAAATTTACTTATGTTTTTTTGCAATTCGTAGGTCAGTGCCAGATTATATGTTGATTAAAATATGATTTGTGACCGTGACAAATAAGTATGGCTGTATAGATTTTTTATCATTAAAATCAGCAACACAACTCCAAGTTAGAATTAGCCTCAAATTTCATGATTTCTTGAAATAGTCATTCACTATGGTAATATGAATTTAGTGAGATTTATTGATGATTTTTATGATTATAATTCTATAACTTTTTTTGGCCGCGAATCATATTTAAATGGTCATATATAAACAGCACCCTAATTGCATAACAAACTTATTGTTATATAAATAAAACGGGCTATGATGTTAGTGAACTGTAGTTTAATCAGTAAAAAGACACACTTATTAGGTACAGCAGCAGTTTAAACGAGGCGGCCATATTTATTGGAGTAAAATAACAAACGCATAATAGGTAGTGTAGCCAATATACATATTGCACTTTTATTTTATTGCCAACAATACTATCAGTCTCAATCTGAATAATTTTTGCTAATCCATTGTTTCATATGTTCGAAAAATTTGTTGCTTTTAAGCGCAATCGGACAAAGATCTTGTTGTACAACTGTATCGTTCGTAGTACGAGTATCTTAGAATACTGCAGTACAATTTGGAGACCTCATTACTCCACGCACATCCTTCTTTAACTATTCTATAACTGGAGCGAATACAAAAAAGATTCCTCTGGCAAGACTATGCCAGCGGAAACGCAATAAGGATACTGTCGTTCCTCGTCTTTGCAAATGGTTAAATAGCTGTAGCAATCTTGTTGACGTGCATTTTGACTCATATGCCAAGTTTCATAAAACAACCACCTAACAGTAATGCTTAATTCCGTTTTCTTTGTCTCTATTTGTTTTGCTTTAAATAATTTTACTTTTACTGCTTATTTTAGTTTTATATTCCATCGCGTAATATCATTTGAAACTTGTTAATTTTAGTTAATAAGGTATCAATTTTAATGTTATAGTATCTATAGTGCTTGTGGCACACCTAATGTTTATGGGGCATGCGGTGCTAACCTGTAAGAAATTTTAACACTAACTCTAGATGATGGTATGATAGTCACTTTAAATATTTACAGTGTAAATGGTTGGTTAGCCAATAAAGGTAAAAAAATAAAATAAAATAATTTTGTCTGCTCAACAACGTAAATAACGCAATGAATGGGGTTGAACTATCAAAATGAAAGCGTTGCTAGTGATAGTGCGTCACCCACAAATTTTAAGAAAGAAAAAATTCTAAGAAAATTTGAATTTTGCGGACATTTTAACGGATTTGGGGGTAAACTAAATTGGAGGTTTCATAAGGGGGTGCTATGATACTAGCTAGTTTTGAAATTAGCTCCTTAGCTTTATTAGCTTAGTGTGATCTAATAATATGTTATTACTTACAGCCGGTGTCTTTGGCAAGTTGTATACACGAAGGCAAAATAAAAGGAAGGGAGAGGATGTTAGTTCGTGACTTTTTGTAGTTTCTGCATAAACTTCAGATTGTACCTAAACATGTGTACCAAGGGAAACTTAGAAGTATTATAAATACATTTATTGATCCTAATATATGTAATACTACTTCATCATTACCAGTGGCGTGCGTTCCATAAAGACAGAAAGACACTGCCTACCCTATTTCTGATAATAGATCTAATATTATTTTATCAATAAACAAAACAACATAAAAATCTTAAATCATAAATCAGCTCCACCTATCGAGTGCCGGTGTTATCATTAAGATCGATACAGTTTACTGCACTAACGCCACCTCGCCTTTGCAACGGCAAAGACACAAACTATTCGTCTCTGAATATTTTGTATGTGTGCTCCGTGGAAACTCGTGGTCATGCGTATTTTTATGTGTGTGCGTTCCTATAGCTACGTGGGCTTTGCTGACACACAATGACAAAAATCACTCACACAACTGCATGAAAAGCCAGTGTCTTGTTCGAGTTTTCTTTAAAGCTAACACGAAAAATTACGATCCTAACCGAACATTTCCGACGAAAGTTTGCTATGCAATGCGAATATTTTAAGAAGTAACATTGTTTCATTGAATTTTATATATTTAGATTGCCATCATTTTTTTGTCGTATTAATTTTCCTTTTTACTACGTAATTTCAATAGTCAATAGTAGCTAGTAGCCATTATTGTTTGATGTGTGTTGTGTTTATGTGACTTACGCTATCAGATATTTAGGATTTTAACATTGTGATTAGAGTGAAAAATGGATAATATTGTCTGTGAAAGTTGTTCAGATGGTGTGTGTACCTGTTGATAAAATAAATATGACGCGTTTTCAAAACTATCTTTTAGTGAAAAAAAAACAAGTTATCGAGATAGGTCGTCCTACACCGGATTTGCAATTAATACAAACTAAAAGTAAAGTCAATCGTAAATTAAATACAAAACAATATTATTCATATCATTGGCTGACAGGTTGCATATACAGTAATCGGTTATTTTGTTTCGTTTGTTGACACTCGATGGACTTACAATTCGCGTACCTACTGTAAATGTAATTTTCAAATCTTATTTACATTTAATTGATTTATTTGAGGATATGGCTGAAAACGAAGACTCTTGGGATGGTGAGACATTATGTCAAGTTTCGTATTTGTTACACAATTTAGAAGACTTTCAATTCCAGTTTTTACTTCATGTGTTTAACGAAATCTTCGCAGAAACTGATGTGCTTTACGAAATTATGCAAAAAAAGACATCAGATGTGACTTATTGCATTAAAAAAATTAGGGACTTTGAATCGTTTTTGGAATCATTCAGATCTAGGTTTGAATTAATTTTTGAAGTCATAAAAATAATCACAGGGCCGCCAAAACAAAAACGTAATGTTGTGGACGCGAAAACCAATTTAAAGCGCATTTTTATTGAAATTATAGACAATATATCCATCGAATGTCGCGACCGATATAAAAATCTGAAAGAGTTAAAATTTTTTGGAATACTTTCATGCGAAAATTTCAATAAATATAATGACAATTTTCCGGTTGAATTAGTATCGCAATTCGTAAATGTTTATAAATTATACGACTTTAACTTAGACCGCCTTATCAATGAGCTCAAATGTGTTTATAAATCTGCCGAATTCAAAAACCTTAGTATTTACAAAATTATAGAACATTTTTACGAAAATAACATAAATACAGTTTTTCCCGAAGTACTGCGTTTGGCAAAATTAATTGTTACAGTTCCCGCGAGCAGTGCTTCAACCGAAAGGTCATTCTCGTCGCTAAAACGTATACACACCTACTTATGAAATACACAAGGCCAGCAACGACTTACAGATCTTTCCACGATTTCAATAGAAAAAAACCTTCTTACGGAAATAAAACGCCTTCCCAACTTTTACGATTCCATATTGCAGATATTCTTACAGAAAGATAGGCGTGTAGATTTAATACACAAATAAAACAATCCTATATACTTAGTATACTCACACCACCATCTTTTCAATGATTTTATTTAAATTTTGCAAATCACACAAACATTACCAAACATCAAACAAACGCGCCGAAAGGCTACTTCGAATATCCGTAAATTGATATGTCTATAAAATCAGTCAATCTATGGATATTTGAGTTGGCATTTGGCAATTACCTACATCATCAATCGACAAGACGACGAACCAAAACCAACGTGTAGTATTTTTGGTGAGTACAATTTTCTGCCTACCCTGTCTTAAAACTGTGTGCACGCCACTGATCATTACCCTACATCAGTCCACTGCTTTACATAGACCTTTCCAATTGCACGCCATTCGGTTAGATTCTCGGGAACTCTCATCCAGCTGCTACCAGCCACCCTGCCAAGATCTTCGCTCCACCTCGATTGAGGGCGCCCTTTTTTTTTTGAGGATGGGAAATCATCAAATGACTCCTCCCGCTCTGGGTGGAGCAGGAGGGAGTGTCAGACTCTTACTGACTAAAACCCACCCGTGTCCCTTCCTTAGCCCTTTATGTTCCAGGGCAGCGCGGTAACCCTTTCGGACGATCCTGCTACCGCCCTTACCTTACATTTACCGAATCTCAATCTCCACTCAAGAAAACTTCTCAAGAAGAACTTAATATAACCTATATCTATATATCTGAAGAATTTGTTTGTTTGTTTGAATGTGCTAATCTCTTTTTTTTTTTGGAACGAAGTTCCTTATCGCGCGTTGCGAAAGGTGGCTAGACGGAAAAATTTAAGACCAAAAGTTGGAACGACACTTTTTGCTATAGTTGTAAGCCGTGCGGCGTGCGTGTGTTTCTCTGTCTGTCTCTCTCTCTCTCTTATAGAAAGCAAGCCAGTTATACTTCGTTCCATCCGGGTGTCCCTTGACAACTCTCAAGTTTTTTTTTTCTGGAACTAACAGTCGAATTTGAAAAAATATTTTTGCATTTGATCGCCCAATTCTTGAGGAAGACTACTTAACATCACGTTAGAACCCGTAGGAGAAGCGCCAAAACATTGCAAAGTAATAGCGCGGCCAGGCGACGACGCGATGCGATGGAGTGGGTCGGGTAAAAGTTTGTATGTTCGGATGTTTGTTACTCAATCACGAAAAAACAACTGCACAGATTTGTATGAAATTCGGTAAACAGATAGTTTATAACTTGGATTAACACATAGGATACGTTTTACCTCGTTCCCGCGGGATAACTTCCACCCTCCACGTGGGCGAATCTACAGGAAAACGTTGGTAACTCATATTTATAAATTACCGAAATCGAACTTAAAGCGGAAGTTTACACCAATCATTTTTAACAGCGATCTTCACAGACTAAACTTACCTAATTGGAAGTAATTTTTTTGGGATCTTTGACTACCAGGAAAAGTTGTTGCTTTACCTGGTAGTCAAAGATCCCAATAAAAATTTAGTTAGTTTAATTAGTAGGTATAACCTACTATATATCTTTGTTAAGACATAAATTAATACACATACTAATATTATATGTGGCTAAATAATAACAGCCGCTTAGGTCGTGGATGGGTGACATCTTTACATACCGAGACCCCTCCATGCCTCGGAAAGCACGTTAAGCCATTTGTCCCGACTGTCATTCATGGATTTTTGACAGTCTTTAGTCAGAAGCCCGAAAGTCTGAGGGGTATCGTATTATCCAGTAACTGGTTTGTGGAGGTCAGATAGGCAGTCGCTCCATGTAAAATACTGGTATTCAGCTGCATCCGGTTAGATTGGAAGCCGACCCCAACATAGTTTGGAAAAGGCTAGGCGATGACAAATATGATAAATTATAATGAAAAGATAAATGCGTACTAACTTCCTGTTAAATTCCAGCATTATTTGAATCTTCATAACATGTTAAGTCACCCTAAAATTATACCTATCTCATTCCGAGAATTCGATCAAACAGAATTTCTACGAAATGAAAATAGTTTCACTCAGTTGATATGTTCGGGGAAATTCTATTAATTTTGGCGCTTGTCAGGGATAGGGAAAATTGACAATAATGTCCTTTGTTACTACCTACTTATCAAACTCAACCTCAAAGTATTCGTTTCAATCAAACCATTTACAGGCACTTTTGAATTGTCAAAATTAAATGGTCGGTTAGTTAGTTAGAAAGTTGAAGCTAGATCATTATAACTAGGTAGTAATAAATATGTTTAATATATTTTAGCATTACGTATTTAATTAAAAGTATACATATTCTTATGTAGGTAGTTATTTTTTTGCATTATACAGCCTTATTCATAAAAATCTCGTTAATCACTCATTAGCTACTGTTTAGCTGACCATTTATTTAGCTCTTAATCAATACTTAACTTTTCTTTATTCATAAACGCTAGTTAGCAGGTGATTAGTAGCGAAACGAAATAGAGGTGAAATTATGCGTTCGGCAGATTATAATCAAAATAGTTGACTATAAACTTGTCAAAACTAGGATTTTTTATCAGTCGTGACTTTGGCAGATAAAAGTCAGCATCAGATAATTTGAATAATTATGAATAAAATAACGTAATGTTTAAATCATTGTATTTGCGATGGTAACAATGAAAATAATAAGCTAAAAATAATAATTGGAGTAAACAGGAAAAGGTATTTATCTCTGAATTTATATCTACTTACTAATATAAAAATGACCTAATTAATGTTAAAGCAGTAGCCGATAATAGCTATGTATTTTCATGCCCTTTATGCTTGTTAACATGAATTTACTCTTTTAGATATGTAAGTGGGTACTTGTGTCTATACTATATTACTATATTAGTCTTTTATTAATAACTAGCTTCTGCCCGCGGCTTCGCCCGCGTGGATGTCGGAAGTTATCCCACGGGAACGTGCTAACAGGATAAAATGTATGTGCTTCCCCAGAATGCCATCTATCTCGCGGGCCCTTTGTGGCTAATTACAGTAGAAAACCAATTGTGTCTCATTAGTGGTGATTAAGAGGGTACCTATATGATATCTTTACCTAAGTACCTACCTAATTAAAAAAAAACTCAATAACAGAAAATTAAATACCTACCTAAATAAACCTATTTCTGATGATAACTAATCTAAACTCAATAAATAAGCAAAATCCCTAAAAACTAATATCTATACGAATGACTAATCCTACCTAACAGTATTATAAAATAACCTACGGTCACTACGTACACTATCAAATATACTACCTATACTTTAAAATTAAAATCTATACCTACGACTCATATAAAAATAAACCTAAATAACTCTAAAAACTAAAAGGAATAAAAATGAACTCCACTGCGGGTGACCCAACCTACGACAAACATAGTATTTGCGGTTGGTACAGTACAGACAGTGGTAATCGGGTATAGGGTTCGAACCGCAAAATTAAGTTTGTTTTTTATTGTATATACTTTTCCGGGATAAAAAGTACCCAGTGTGGTGCCCAGGATATTAAAGAATAATTATACCAAGTTTCATCGTAATCGAACCGGTACTTTTTGCGTGATGCCTGAACAAACAGACAGACAGACAGACAGACAGACAGACCGACAGACAGACAGACAGACAAAAATTTTTTTAATCACATTTTTGGGTTCGGTGTCGGTCTAGTAACACCCCCTGTAAATTATTTTTTTGATATTTTCAATGTACAGAATTTTCACTTCTACAGATTTATTATAAGTATAGATATAGATTATTATACTTGTTTACAGATACAAGTTTGACTGCTGCTATGAAAACTACTATTAATACCTAGCACCAATACTATTCAACCTCGCAAAGACGGCGATGGAGGAGACCATGCTACGTGAAAAAGATGATGAATGAGAGTGGCATGAGTAAAGAATGGCACCCATGTCTTTGGAGGAAGAGTATTGGAAAACAAAAAGAATATAGAACAAAAATTTAGTTTTATTACGTATCAAAATAAATTATTTCTACAAAATCTCTCTTATTATTTGTGTGTGACTGCCACGACGTGGCATTGTGGCGTTTCTTTAGTTCTGTACCATAGAACTGGCGTCATAAGATAACACATGGGCACATGGGATAACACATTGAATAATCACTATTAATCTGTGATCAGTTTTTTCACGAACTCATTCTCTTCAAACCTCCTGAGCACCTACTGAGCCACCCAGAGCCACCTCAGTGAGCTTTCCCTATAAATCCTTTCATCATATTATGTACTCGGAATGAAGAATATGCAATAGGTAATCATTCTCTTAGCGGTTTTGTACGAGCTTTGTAGGTACTAGGTAGGTAGGTAGCTTCTTCTACTTCCCTCAGGCGTTTCAAAATTATCTAACTTTGCTACATCGTTTTGGAAATCCAGTTAAAGATTGTCGAAATCCATATTTACGCACTACTCGATACTATGAACAAACTAAACTCGAAGTGCAATGATCCGATCAGCTGATTCAAATAAAATCCGCCATGTTGCCTCTTAGCATCCTCTTAGCAGTGGTCCGGTGGTGTTTAATTTTGACTGCTACAAATCAATTGCTTAGCATCCTCTTAGCACTAAATAGCTATTATGAATAAGAATTTTGCTAATCAGTTGCTTAGCAATTGATTAAAATTTTATGAATAAGACTGATAATGTGTAGGATTAGTTAATATTTTAGTTGTCGACTTCACAAATCAAATTTTAGACTATATTTATGATATCAAGCAATGAACAAAATTGACAACTTTTTTATGCTTGAGTCTACGTTGTTATGTATATTTTATGTCTTTTTTAGGTTTCCGTAGCCAAATGACAAAAAACGGAACCCTTATGGATTCTTCATGTCTGTCAGTCTGTCTGTCTGTCCGTCCGTATGTCACAGCCACTTTTTTCCGAAACTATAAGAACTATACTATTGAAACTTGGTAAGTAGATGTATTCTGTGAACCGCATTAAGATTTTCACACAATAATAGAAAAAAAAACAATAAATTTTGGGCGTTCCCCATACTTAGACCTGAAACTCGATTTTTGTTTTTCATCAAACCGTATAGGATGTGGTGTATCTATGGATAGCTTAAAAAATGATGTTGAGGTTTCTATTAATATCATTTTTTTCTAAACTGAATAGTTTGCGCGTGTTAGATATTTCATTTTGATATAATTATAATATTAGAATATTGTTTGTTGGATAATGGCATCTGTCACATTTAAGAAGCCTGGGACCAACGTAGAAGTACTTAATTTGACTAGATATTGTGTTTACAAAAAACAACAGTCTTAACTTGTAAAAAACACTTAAATGTTATTGCTATAAATGATTAAGTAATATTTGATTATACTTGTAGTATATCTTAGATTTTATATTGCCATTTTAATATAATAGGTTGTTTCAAACGATTGGCACAATACTGTCAGTTGATGTTGATATACTTTTTGATGATATCTAAGAATTAGTAATCAACTCCTATTAAATTGATTAATTACCTTATAATGTTTTAAAACTGTTCTACTACATAAGATTTGTTTGTGAACCTGTGTTAGAAGATATTAAGCTAAAATATATGATAATCTGTGATTGTTTCAAAATGGAGGTAGATGTTTGACGTAAAAGACGTTGGTAGTGTATAAAAAGGATTGTAACGACGTTATCGGTTCAGTTGCTTGGCAGATGTTCAGTTGGTTAGTTCTAGTGCCGTTATTATGTGGAATAGATCGACCAGTTGTCACGTAAGTTAAGTAATTTGATATTATACCTTAATTATTGCTTATTATGACTATGTTGTTCTGTAAGTTATATTATGGCCAATATTCCTAGCTATTGTTATTATGTTGCTATTATTTGAATTCTCTTGGACCGTTGTACAAGAGATAGAATTAATTATTTTTAAAGATAACGATAATTTATGACAACATAAGAAATGTATTGATAGAATACTTTAATACTGCTTCCATGGAGTTTCTTGTCCTTCTTCTCCATGATGACCTAGTTTTACGAACGGACGACTAGTTTTCTGATTAATTACTGACAAGCCTAAGATTAAATAAATGCTTAGCTTTGTCTATCTGTGCTTTACTTCATAAAACCCTTCCCTTACAAACCATATTCAATAATAACCTTCATACACAGTAAATAACTAACTAGTAACCATTCTGATATTCAAGCTTGTTATTTGGGTAATATATGGGTACATATACTTCTAGTTTATACTAAATAATCTAACACGCGAGAGACACTTCCAAAGTGGTAAAATGTGTGTCCCCCTCCTGTAACTTCTAAAATAAGAGAAAGATAAAAATAAAAAATATATATGATGTAATTACCATGCAAACTTCCACCGAAAATTGGTTTGAACGAGATCTAGTAAGTATTTTTTTTTAATACGTCATAAATCATAAACCGCAATTTACCTTTCATTCAATCAACTCATGATTGATTTTTATAGATAATGGTACGGGGAACCCTTTGTGGGCGAGTTCGACTGGCACCTGGCCAGTTTTTTTTAATGTGCGTTTTGTTTATGCAGATTAAACAATTTTTCTTTCTTTTATCTTCTTTTAATCACACACTATTGTCTACATTTCTTTTTTATTTTTCCTTTCGCAGGTCTGCTGGAAGAAATTTCCTAATAAATAATCTTATCAGCAGTATCTTTGCTCAATACTTATACAGGGTGACAGGGAAACTCGACGTATTCCTTGAAAGGCGGTATACTAGAGATCATTAGAAACAAATTTAGTCCAGTCAACTAGTGGTCAAAACTGACCACTACCGATGATCAATGATTACCGAGCTGTCAGTTCTTCAATTTTTTTTAAATTTTCTGCCTGTTACCAAAAACAATTAATTATGAGAAAAAACTACTCCACTCCAAACATTTAATTGATACTTTTCTGAAAGTTGAAAAGCAGTGATCATTTAAAAAAAAAATGCTTGCAAAACACATAATCTCAGAACTAAAATTTAATAGCAAAATTTTAATTTTTTACCATCCAGTTTTGACCACTAAAGTTGAATGGACTAAATTTGTTGCTAATGACCTCTAGTAAGTGTAACCCATTTCAAAGAATACGTCGAGTTTCCTTGTCACCCCGTATATGTCATATCTGAATCTGTTTAAGGTACCTACTGTGTGGTACATTAATAATAAATTATCTAAGAACCACGAGCCTCGACCAACACCTGAGGAGGCTCTCGTTGGGCAGCTGGATAAACTTTATCCAGCTGCCCAACGAGATTTGTTTTTTTTTCTTTCTTTTTTTAAATATGTTGCCCCACACTAGGAATTTCTCCTGTATCGTGGGTGCGTTTACAAACATTTAAACTCACACAAACAAACAGCCAGACCCGGAACAACTACTTGTAGGCCATACAAATATTTGTTCCGTGCGGGAATCGAACCCGCGACACGCAGCTCAGCAGTCAATCGCTTAACCACTGCGCCAACCGTGCCGTCAATTCAGAAAGCGGTACTTCTGGACACGGCTCGCATTGTCAGGAGGTTCCTCTCTCTGAAGCCGTGTAGCTTGGACCTTGTTCCCGATACCGGTGGGCTACTTATTTTTATATTTTTAAATGTTTTTTATCAAAATATTTAAAAATGTAATTTTTTTATAGTATTTAAAAATGTAATTTATAAGTATTTAAATGAAAAATAACTATATACTAATAATAACTTTACAATAATAGAATGACTGCCGACTATAAATGTCAACTAATCGTTATTATCAAATTAAATTGTTGAACAGGTATCGATGGTTTCCCCGGAAATAAAACAAAAGGTATCGATTGAGAGTTCAGTTAACAGACATTTTAATAATCCGATCAATTTTAATTTGGCTAAAGCGATTTGCGTGTCCGGGAACAGGCTGATCGTTAACTCTGATGCGATTTAACACCCACAAACGCAAACAAATCATATGGACAATGATAACAAATAAATCAACAGATTTAGAAAAGCCATATTTTTTATGTAAAATGGAAATTTGGGTTTCCGATAAAAAATAGCTTAAATTCTCCTGTGTACATTTTTGTGTGTAAAGTATTAAATAAATTATAACACGTGTTTTGAAAATTATGGGATAATAGGGTATGAAAGTTAAGTTTGTAAGATTGGAAAATCTGAAAACTACAGCCACATCCCCAGTACTGCGTTCTAGTTGCTATATCACGTTTTGGCTGGTGTGTAGGACCTCAGTAACGACGCGTTGAAAAGCACCATTTACTAACATGCCTACGGCTCGTAACATTTCGTCTCGACTCAAATGACGACGTGACATGACTCTTAAAGCTCACACGGCACGTTAAATTAAAAAATATAAACACTCTAATCCCTTTTCATTAATTAATATTAATAACACAATTTTAATTTTCCTTAACGTAACGAATTACTAACAATTTGGCCGCCGTATTTTGCTTTTTCTTTTGTTATTTACATTATTACATTTTGAAAATAGAATAAAAGAGGTTTCAATCTGTATATAAACTTTTTATGGAAACTAAAACGATTTTAAACTATAAATTCTCTAATTTAGGAATAAGGTATCCCTAGATTCTGTTGTTGTGTGTATGTGGACGAAGTCGCTGGCAAAGTGATTTTAGATAATTCTTTTTTTAATGTCGCAGCATTATGCTGAGATAGGACCCTTTTGGCCTCGTATAGGACTTTCTGTTTCATTATTATTTTTGTTACCTTTTTTTTATACAACTTACTTTTTTATTTTTGACTGTGTTTAGTGTTGTTTGTGAGTTGTGTGTAGTTTGTGATCTTCCTGTACATTCGAGTCGCAATAAATACTTTTTCTTTCTATAATTACATCTAAACCGGAAAACATTCCTGTAATGATACCCTATGATTGTACTTTGACATCAAACTAGGTTTACAGTACCTACTTGTATTTAAAAGCTCATTATATGCCACAAATGTTTCATGTTTCAAAGGCCAATGAATAATTACTTAATGCTACAAATGTCACGCACTCAACCATGACTGAATATAAATCCCCGTTTTTTTTTTTAAAAAAAAACAGGCGCTATTTATTTTACTATACCACATTTATTCGATAATTATCTTTTTATTCTTGAACCTATACTGTCCCACTGCTGGGCAAAAGCCTCCCCAAAGTCCTTCCAGGAACTCTTTTTCTTCTCGTCCAGGTCATCTCGCCATCGTTTTCCGGACCGACATTGGCGACGCCGTCCATCTTCAGGCACCCATTGTGAGGAGATTTTTGCCCAGGGGTCGTCCTGCATGCGGCTGATGTGACCGGTCCAATCCCATTTAAGCCTGGTTAGCTCAGGGTAGAATATTTTTAGAACTATGAAGCATTTAGCTAAGTCAGACAAGGCTAAGAACAGTACCTACTGAGTATACAAAAACAGGGGACAAGTGGGAAATTTTCCAACACCATTTAAAAAGTTCTAATAACATAAAGGTAGGTCTACGTCCGAGTAGGCCGCTGCAAACAAAATTTATCGAAGTGAAGGATTACTGACCGAACACTGCGCGGTGCTTCTGATCAGACCCTGTCCCAAGTTAACCCGGCCGGACCCTCAACTTTCTGCGACATGGTCTGATGCAGGAAGTTTAAGTGCCCGTTCACTTTTCACCTGATGCCGCAATCAACGTGACCACCAACTGGGCTAAAACAATATAAAAGCAAAGTACCATAGACACGAAAAAAAAGGAAAATAAGTCATAGGTGCTTTTCATACATTTACTAAATCCATTGCAAATATAATTATTCAATTTGGCTTGAAAGGCGGCCCCTTTTCAAGCCAAGGGTAAATATTACGTGACATGGAATTCATGACATGATAGGACCGAGAACTAATTGGCTCTCTGATCTAGCCGATCACATCTAGATGTTTCCTGCGATCGCTTCTATATAGGTACCTAACTACCTTCTTCGTGTCCGTTTCGACTGCTCGGCCACAGTTTCGTAGAAGCAAAACGACTACGTCAACATTACGAAGGAATTTGTAAAACACTAACAATGAAAGTCGCAAATTCGTACCTACAAACTCGGCCAGAACATGATCGAACAATTATGAAAAAACAATCGTTGATTGAAAATTAACGTATGCACATATTGCACATACCATAAACCATTGCTTCCATATTCATGATAAAATTATTAATTCCAAGAGGATTTGTTTTAACTGAATGTTCTCTCTTTCCCTCTCTATCAAAGTTTTGTTTTTGTACCATTCTATTTGATAAATGATCTAAACCATAGTATGCTATTTGATAATTAGGTTCTTAACCGTATTTTGCTCACCGCTCACTGAGAATATTTTTAAACCCCAATTTTTTTTACTTACAATCTGAAACAGCTTTTGCCACGATTATTTCAATGTGTATATTATACAGGGTTATTTCGAAAATACCAGCAACCTCTTAAGAGGTCATTGTACTCATCATTATGAACAACTTTTACTATGGGACCAAAACTGAAATCGCGAAAAAAAAATCAGCTGTTCCCTACATTTATGTTCGCATAACTCGTCAAAATATAGGGAGCAGCTGATTTTTTTTTCGCGATTTCAGGTGTGGTCCTATAGTAAAAGTTGTTCATAATGATGAGTACCTACAATGACCTCTTAAGAGGTTGCTGGTATTTTCGAAATAACCCTGTATAATATACACATTGAAATAATCGTGGCAACAGCTGTTTTAGATTGTAAGTAAAAAAAATTGGGGGTAAAAAAAATATTCTCAGTGAGCGGTGAGCAAAATACGGTTAAGAACCTAATTATCATATAGCATACTATGGTTTAGATCATTTATCAAATAGAATGGTACAAAAACAAACCTCTTAAGAGGTTGTTGGTGTTTTACAAATAACCCTGTATAGTCGTATGATAGGAAGTATAATTTTCCCTGGGTCTTTTACTGCCCCCTGAAAGTCTCAAATGCCCCCCAGGCGTCGTTAGCGCCCACGTTGAGAACCTAATGATCTAAACGAATGTAAACTAATATTACTATAAAGAGAAAAGATTTGATATTGTATGTTTGTTTGTTATACTTTCACTCTAAAACGGTTGAACGGATTTGGATGAAATTTGGCAGATGGGTAGAACATGACCTGAATTAGGAGATAGGACTTTTTATCCCGATCATCATTAACAGCCTATAGCAGTACACTGCTGGACATTGGCCTCTCCTATTGCACGCCATTCAACTCGATTTTCGGCAACTCTCATCCAGCTGCGACAAGCCATCCTGCGAAGATCGTCGCTCCACCTAGCCTGAGGGCGTCCCACCTTACGCTTACCGATTTGCGGTCTCCACTCAAGAACACGTCTACCCCAACGATCATAGGTTCTACGGCTAATATGGCCGGCCCATTGCCATCCGATATTCCCACGGAATATAGACTTATGCAGGTGGAACCGCGGAGCGCAGCTAGTATAAAACATAAGTGTTATATATGTGTGCGTGGGGCACACACCCGCCATGTTGTTTTATGAATACACGTCAGTGCGCTAACAGCAAGCAGAGGTTTCACTTGTCCCCATCCCACGTATTTATCAGTGGCGACGAGTACCTACGTTTAAAAAAAAAAAAAAAACGGTAACGGAAAATGTCCGGTGCAATATTCGGGATTTTGTCATCGTTTGACCATAATACCCAGTCTTGGGAAACTTACAAGGCTCGGATTTCGCAGTGGTTCATCGCGAATGACATAAATCCGACTACAGATACGACGGGAACAAAGCGACGAGCGATTCTACTTAGCGCGCTCAGCGATGGCACGTACAAACTGGCAGCTGACCTCACTCTGCCAAAGCAGCTGCAGGACGTGCCATACGAAGATATCGTCGGATTGCTGGACGAACACTTCACTCCGAAGCGCTGTGGGTTTGGCGAGCGGTTCAAGTTTTACGCGGCTACGCAGCAGACGGGAGAAACGTTTAGTCAGTGGGCGGCGCGCCTGCGCGGGTTGACGGCGCACTGCGGTTTCACTAACGTGAGCGAAGCTCTCCGAGACAGATTCGTCATGGGAATGAATTCTGGGCCGGAGAGGGATAAGCTCTTCGCACAGGACCTTAAGGTCCTGACCCTGGCTAAGGCCGTGGAGTTGGCGGAGAGTATACATTGCGCGCGCGCGGGCGCGGCGGCCGCGCAGCCATCACAGGTACATCACGAACAGCTGCACAAAATTACACAAGCACGGCAGCGAGCGAACACCGCTGAACGCAGCTCCGCAGGTGATAAAGTGCAGTGTCAAGTGTGTGGTTATTACAACCACAAAACATCTGAGTGTCGTTTTAAGAAATCCAAATGTAAAAAGTGCAAATCGGTCGGTCATTTACGCAAAATGTGTAAAAATGTAAAGTTCATGGAAGCGAGTGACGTGGATGAGGGCGATGACGGTGAGTGTTTTAATATTCGTTCTGTGAAAGGTGAGCCTATGGTCGAAACGATTTCAATTTCGGGAGTTCAACTTAAATTTGAAGTAGACAGCGGTTCAGCCGTTACAGCGATCTCCGAGAGCACGTACAAAAAATATTTTACGAATGTGCCATTGTCATTAACAAAAAAACGGTTATTTTCTTACACCGGCGATAATATTCCGTGCTTGGGGGTAGTACTCTTACCAGTTACATACGCGCAGCAAACACATTCGCTTAGTGTGTATGTCGTACGGAATGCCGCTGCGGAGATATTAGGTCGCGATTTTATTTCTCTGTTCAAGTTAGAACTCTTACCGGTTCGTTATTGTAAACAAACCAACGAAAGTAGTGAAATAGTGTGCAGGCTAGAAAAACAATACCCATCGGTCTTTTCCGATAAATTAGGACGATTTAATAAATATAAAGTTAGTCTACAATTAAAAGACAACTCGAAACCGGTTTTCATTCGCGCGCGGCCGATAGCATTCGCTTTGCGAGAAAAAGTAGACAAGGAAATAGATCGTTTGTTGTCATTAGGCGTGTTAGTGCCGGCGAGTCATGCGCAGTATGCTTCACCGATCGTACCGGTATTAAAGAAATCGGGGTCGATTAGGATTTGCGCCGATTATTCGACAGGTATAAACAAACAGCTGGTTGTCGATCAGTATCCTTTGCCTACTATAACCGAGTTGTTTGCGAAATTGCACGGCGGTCAACAATTTACAAAATTAGACCTGTCAAATGCGTATAATCAGTTTGAATTAGATGAGAAATCGCAGGAATTAACTAGTATCAATACGCATCGTGGTATTTTCAGATATACAAGAATGGTTTTTGGTCTTTGTTCAGCACCGAGTTTATTTCAGCGGGCCATGGAGAGCATGTTAGCGGGCGTGCCGGGCACTCTGTGTCTGCTGGACGACGTGCTCGTCACGGGCGAAAACACGGAACAGCACTTGCTTAGGCTCAATGAGGTGCTGAAAAGATTACAAGACGCAGGCCTCACACTGCAAAGGGAGAAGTGTGAGTTTTTCAAAAATGAAGTCGATTATCTGGGTTACGTAATTAATAAAGACGGCCTAAACAAATCTCCGCTCAAAGTCAAGGCTATGGTAGAAGCGCCGGTACCCACGAACGTAAATCAGCTGCAATCGTTCTTGGGGTTGGTAAATTATTATAGGAATTTCGTCCCCAACGCGTCTAGCATATTAAAACCGCTATATGATTTACTGAAAAAGGAAGTTAGATGGGTTTGGTCAGAAGAACATAATAAAGCGTTTGTCACCATTAAGGAATGTCTGGCTTCAGAACAGGTATTAGCCCATTTTAACCCGGCCGCGCAATTGGTGCTCACTGTAGATGCAGGACCAGCTGGATTAGGGGCGATATTGTCGCAGATCGACGCCGACGGCGAACGTCCGATATCTTTCGCGTCGCGAACTTTAAACGCGGCAGAGAAACGATATTCGCAAATCCAGAAGGAAGCGACCGCGATCATTTTTGGGGTACGCAGGTACCACCAGTACTTGTACGGCCGTGCCGTACCGTTCACCCTCCGGACGGACCACAAACCCCTTTTATCGATTTTTGGCCCGTATCGTGGCATACCGGAAGTGTCCGCGAACAGGCTGCAACGATACGCTATGTTTTTAAGCGGTTACAATTTTAACATAGAATACGTTCGGAGCGCTGACAATAGTGCAGATTTTTTATCGCGAGCCAGCCTGCCTGAGCGGGCGGGGGCGCGCGCGGCGGAGGGGGGCGCGCTCGACGGCGCCGCACAAGACATACCCGATCGCGCCTCGTACATTAATTTCGTCGTAGAAGGTAATTTACCGGTAACACTAAACCAGTTGCGCGAACAAACTCATAAAGATGCAACTTTGCAAAAAGTGATTCATTACATCTTAAACGGTTGGCCTACGAAAATGGTAGATGTAACCTTAAAACCGTTTCACTTATGTAGGTTACAACTTTCTTATGAAGATGGCTGTGTTATGAGGGGCCACAAGGTAGTTATCCCTGGAACCCTTCAAAATATGGTGTTAACAGAACTACACCGGTCACATCTAGGTATAGTAAAAACAAAGGCGGAGGTCCGGTCTAGGTTCTGGTTCCCCGGGGTTGACGCGGCACTGGAAAGCATGATAAACTCGTGTGATGTGTGCTTACAGTTGCGCCCGACGCCGGCGCGCGCGCCCCTCGCGCAGTGGCCGTACCCACCGCACCCGTTCCATAGAGTACATTGCGATTTCCTCGGCCCAATTAACGGTAACACATTTTTAGTTATTGTAGACGCATACACGAAGTGGGCAGAAGTGTATAATATGAAAAACACGTCGACGTCTGCGGCAACAATCGAAAAATTGTGCGATTTTATGTCTAGGTTCGGAATTCCGCATACATTGGTTAGTGACAATGGCACGGCATTTACTTCGCGTGAGTTTGAGACTTTTTGTGCACTGAACGGTATTTCGCATGTGACGTCACCGCCATATAATCCTGCTAGCAACGGACAGGCGGAATCCTACGTAAAAATAATTAAGAAGGGCATTAAAGCAAGTTTGCTTAGCGTCAAAGGAGAACAGAATTCCTATAAAAATCTTTTAAAATACTTGTTTGATTATAGGAATTCAGTACACACGACAACTGGAGTTTCGCCTGCCGAGCTAGTATACGGCCACAAACTCAGGTCACGTTTGGACTTGATAAACCCTCATGTGCCGTCGCCCTCATCTCCGTCGCTTGCTAATGTTGTACGTAAAAAACAGTGTTCACAGAATAAGGCATCAGGAGGCCAAAATAAACAGTGTTTCTCTCAGGGAGACAACGTAATGTTTAAGAAATATACAACAAACGGTAAATTTACATGGTGTCGGGGTACAATAGTAAAGAAAGTTGGCAAAATCGTGTACATAATAAGAGACAATATCACTTCAATGGCTTTTAAAAAGCATAAAAATCAAATAGTGGCGTACAAGGGCTATGATAGCGCGCATTATGACTACGCGGATATAGACATGGAGATCCAGTGCGATGACTCATCACCCGATGTCGGTCGAGCACCGACGGAGGACACGCAACCAATCGCGGAGGAGGAAAGAAGAGATGACCCTGTTAATGAGCTTCATGACAGCCATGACCAGGCTGTGCCGGGTGGTGATTCGCATGAGTCATCAATGATAATACCAGGTGCGGACCGGTCGGATGATGACGAATTCCAGGAGGCATTGCCTGACCTAGAACCTACCGTACAGTCAGCAGAGCCCACACAAGCGTCCGGCAGTAGTACCCTGGCACCCGCCTCTCGGTCTAAACGCACTCGCCCTGTGGTTAATTATAGACAATACTTTTAGGTTAAGACAATTGTTATTGTGTTCTCAATTGACGTGTATCTAAACTAAGGGGAGGAATGTTATATATGTGTGCGTGGGGCACACACCCGCCATGTTGTTTTATGAATACACGTCAGTGCGCTAACAGCAAGCAGAGGTTTCACTTGTCCCCATCCCACGTATTTATCAATAAGAAAGAAAGAAAAACATTTATGTAGCACAGACTAAAAGACACCAGATACATACATCAGATAGCAACTAATAAAAAAAAAATAGAAAGTATAAAGACCGATGTAAGAAATTAGCAAGTACCTAAGTGTGCCTCACGGCTGCACCAAAAAGGCCCAGTTCAGCAAAAATGCCAGACAATAGTGCCTGACGCTGGTTTTCAACTGAACCTGATGTGTGAGGTGACGGATGTAAATCAGTTTTATACTGCAACGTGACGTGGTGTATGCATACTTAAATGAGATAAATACAAAAAATGACAAATGTATGTATGTGACAAATAAAACATTGTAACGAATATGTACATAAATAGTGTGAGTTGAGGAATATTGCAAAAAAATAAACTAACACAACACATGTTCTTGGTTCTTGAGTACATCTAATCCGTCCTTTTCGTTCGAGAATTAGTAAAGTAAGAGCCTTTCACAGAGGCTTAGCTGCCGAATGTAAAAGCTTATTACAGCAATGTTGTTTTATTTAATACATTAGCCTTTTACGAACACGACATAAAGCTTTATATGAACAATTTTGGTTTAACTTAATGTAATTAAGAAGAAATGAGCAATTCAGACAGACAATTCAAAATGGTGAAGGAAGCCGTCATGTCGTAGAACCAATGCATCAAAGATGTGTGACATCTACTAACCCGAACTAGGCCCGTGTGGTGGAATACAGCCTAATCCCTTTCACAGAGAGGAACCTATATCCCTGAAGTGGGAACGTTATAGTCCGGCTATGAGCAATTCAGTAAATACGAGTAAATCTATACGTTCGCAGAACCGGCGAAATAATAATAATAATAAATCATTTATTTCGGACTCTCTCACATCCATATTATTGTTAGTACAGACGCCAGCAGCTGGCTACCCGAAACTGTCAAATTTTCCCAATCAACGTTGAACCTTAATGCTTTAGCGATAAAGTTGAAAATCTATTAAAGAAATTTGACAGATTGAAGTAGCTTGATGTGCTGGCGTCTGTACCTAGCACAAAAATACTTATAAACGAAGTTAATACAGAACAAAAAAATATTAAACACAATTTTTCGGACAATTCGACACCAGTAAACCTGTTTACTTGACTGCATGCAGTCGTATCCTGCGCTCAAGCATCGGAGAGTCCCATCGATCTGCCAATACGCGCAAGATGCTGTTAGAACTAGCACGCATGTGTGTTAGGTGCAACGCTTGCGCATAATTGTTGCAAAACTATCTACGTTAGCCTCAGCAAACACGGAGGCGCTGCAAAACCGCGGTAGCCCCACCAGCATCCTGAAAACATTGTTGTACTGAAATCGCGGGTCATGCCCTATGTATGCCCTCTGCAAGAAGCTAAACCACAGGTTGCATGTGTAAAAGGATTGATAATACGCTATAAACAGTGTCATCTTTGCTTGTTTTGTACAGTCACGAGCACCAATATGTCAACACTTGCCAACTTTCAATTGCGATTTTTTCGACGAATGCAACGTTCAAATACGACACATTACATAAATCTATGGGTTCGAAAATGCTATGTTCGTAACAACATAAAATTTCATTAAAAAATAAAGGAGTTAATCGCTTTGGAATAAAGCCGTGTGTATTATATACTTTTGCTCGTGACTATACACCGTGCAAACCTGCGAGCCAACATGAAATGAAACAAGGCGAAAAGATGTCGAACCATTTTATTTCCCTAATGTAAAACATAATATTTACAGCTTAAAACGCCTTTTTTTATCTTCGCTGAGCCACAATAGCAACTGTCGAAAACACGGAATGATATTATTGTTCTAGCTGTTTCAAGGAAAATGCAACTTGTGACTTGCACATAAGGTTTGTATTGCAACGATTGAACGAGAACATTTTTTGGGTAAAATTTCGTTTGGTGAACCAACCTGAAAGGTAGACGTATATTCGAAGTTCGTTAGCTTTTATCATAGAAGATATGAGCTTGATAATCTAATGCGGAATCGTGTTAGCAAAATCAAAGAGGAATCAGTTCAAACAGATTTTTTGCCCTCATCAACGTAATTATGCAGTCTGACTAGCACCCTAATTGCGTAACACACAATCAATAACAATCTGAATGATTTTGAAGCTTATTCATATGTTCGAAAATTGTCTGCTAAACAACGTAAATACCACAATTAATGTTGTTGACCTGCCAAAATGGAAGGCATTGCTACTGTTGTGTGTTACGCAATTACCCTAAAACTCTTTTTCAAGTATCGAAATTCAACACGTTTTGGTAAAATATTGGTGATCGCAGCACAGCAGTTGATACAAGATCATTCTGTGTGTCACAAAGTGGCCTTTTACGTAAATGATTCAAAAGGGCAACCCATAGAAATGTAAAAAACAGGAGAAGTGGCAAGGAGGCGTGTCTGTGTCGTCGCGGCATGCCCGAAATGACCATGCACTAGACAAATGGCCGTCTCCGCGAACTAGTGCGCTTTCGACCGTAATCGTGAAAAAATATAAGAATGCCGTGTTGTTCAGTGGTTTCTTGTAAAAACCAAAGCCAAAACCAAAACTTTGTAAATCATGGAATCACTTAACATATATAAATATAAGTATTTTACTATATTTGTCTTTAAAGTCATGAAAAACACAAATTCTAAAATATTTCTTGCTTTTACTGTGTTAATTTTGTTTTTAATTTTTTTTTTTTTATTTTTTTTTTTCTACGTTTTCTCACTAGGAATTACTCCTGTATCGTGGGCGCGTTCACAAACATTTAAACTCACATACACAAACAGCCAGACCCGGAACAACTACCTGTAGGCAATACAAATATTTGTTCCGTGCGGGAATCGAACCCGCGACACGCAGCGCAGCAGTTGATCGCTCAGCCACTGCGCCAACCGTGTCGCCATCAAATATCACAACGACTGTATTATTTTCGCATTAAATACATTGCTCCTTAACCACTGCCTAAGTATGTCACTAAGTGACTAGACAAGCAATGTAAAAATCACAAAACGATACTTTATTTATGCGGTGCACCGCATGGTACGGTGGCTGTGCAGATCCACTAACGTAAGCTATCGACAACAATGTCGATTACCCAACGGATATATAGGTTGTTAACCGTTTTAACCCAGCTGGAAGACCTAAAAAGTTGACGTTTAAGTCCGGTTGGATTGGAAGACCCTTGAGAAGATGTAAAATAATGTTAAAAATGTTTGTTTAATTGGAACGAAGTTCCTTATCGCGCGTTGCGAAAGGGGGCTAGACGGAAAAAATTAAGACCAAAAGTTGGAACGACACTTTTTACTATAGTTGTAAGCCGTGTGGCGTGCGCGTGTTTCTCTGTCTGTCTCTCTCTCTCTCTCTCTCTTATAGAAAGCAAGCCAGTTATTTTCGTTTCGTCTTTCTATTTCGCATTGAACAGTGTGGTGTCGCGACGATTATTTTTGTTCAGTGTATACAGGTTTTTTGTACATAATAAAAAATAAAAAAATTAATCGAAAGGAACTTCGTTCCATCCGGGTGTCCCTTGACACTTCTCAAGTTTTTTTTCCTATTTTTTATTGATTTATAATATAATATTTTCTGGACATATCGTTTTTTATTTATTTTATTCTCAAAACCCCAAATTGTTTTCAGTACAATAATAAATGGGAGAATACTTTCCGATTTAGTCAATCACTAGCGTATATGTAAAATAAATTGCTTTTGCACAGCACAACGTTAGCGAAAGATGTTTTTGTGTGAGTAAGTTGTACCGTGCATGGTAAATGCACGTTATGTTTGATGAGTTAAGGTTTATAATTGATTGTGTAGTACGTCCTGATTTATGAATTGCAAGTGTGTGCGCGACTTTGTATCTATTGCTTTTACTGAACTACATGTGTAGTAGTGGCGCGGTAGTGGGATCGTCATGGAGTGAACGACATGGGGTTCTGATACATTTTCAACTACAGGCCTACAGGGCATATCTCCTTCTATCCTATATCTATGGGGCAACCTCAACGTACAGAAACAGCATCAAACTCAAAAGTCATTTATTCAAATTAGGCTGAGAATCAGCACTTTTCGAACGTCAAAAATAAAAAAAAAACAGTCCAAAACGCGCGCATGTTGCTCGCAGATAAAATTTTAATATGGCATTTACTGAGATGCTAGAATATGAAAAAAATATAATGTTGAAAATTTATGCAAGCTTGTTGAAAATATTTGTGAGACAAAATGTTTTTATCTCAGCTAGCTTACAGACAAGTATTAATCTAAATAGCATTTTTTAACTACCCACGCTCTCGTCACTAAAAAATTAATGCAGGGATTTTAATGAAATTTTCACCGTTGTGATGCTTAGCACCGCAATATGCTGGCCCTGCTTTACAAGCTCTATGCAATTATTTTATTTGAGTCTCTTTGAAGTTTCAGTGTTCTTGTTTTGGTAATAAACTTAGCAGTGTTTTTGGTGTAGGATTTTAAATGATTAAATGAAGTACCTGTGGTCTGTTGTGTGACTGTTTCCATGAAAATATTAATTACTTGGGATACAAGTACCTACACCTCTGCCTTACGCTCCGAGGATTACACGTGTGATTACATGTTAAAAGATAAAGTGATTTTGGTAAACTGTTTTCAGCTTGTTATTATACAGGGTGAAATTAAATTCATGGGCATCCTTTTAAGGGGTCGTTGTACTCATCATTATGAACAACTTTTACTATGGGACCAAACCTGAAATCGCGAAAAAATAATCAGCTGTTCCCTACATTTATGTTCGCATAACTCGTCAAAATGTTGGGAAAAGCTCTTTTTTTTTCGCGATTTCAGGTTTGGTCCCATAGTAAAAGTTGTTCATAATGATGATTACCATGACCCCTTAAAAGGATGCCCATGAATACAATTTCACCCTGTATTTAAGTGAGAAATATGTTATTGTAGTTTTTGATTGTGGACATGAATTCTTGTGCGTTTTGGTCGTATTTTTTTGTTGTGATTTTACTTGTTTCAGGGATCCCTAATTTTTCATGAATATTTAAAATACATACTTAATGAAAGCCACTATGATTTTAATATTGAAATACCATTCGTTTGGCAAATGTTTTAGTTTTTATTTTTGACTGAATTTACTTTTACAGAGCATTTTTTTTTTGCTGAATTTTATTGGCTGGCTCAAGACCTTGATCTCGCCTGATTGAAAACGATGGATAGGTCTATGATGGAACGAGCATGCCCAGAACATACCTGATCTCTCTTGCTTTGAAGGCAGACGGGTTATATGTGGGGGAACACAACCGCCCCTAAGACGACCCACTGACCCAAGTTACTTATTTTTAATGACCAAGCAAGTCAAGAGACCTGGCGTCAGCCTTCTAACAACAAACAACAAAATTCTAGCCGTGTTTGGCAAATAACCATTCAACAAAATTTATGAATAAACTTCACAATATGCTCCATTTGCATTCGTCTTACCCCTTACGGATATGCCATCAAAAGTTGTTCTGTAGCCGTTCAAACTTATCGTCACACATGCCAATATGGCGACGCCTTGCGAAATCGAAGAAGGTACAGTCCAGCACACTGACGGTAGCATTGTGACCTTGAACTGGCCTGGCGTAGTACGGAGTTTCAATAGAATGAGAGGCCAGCTTAACTGGTTTTGTTACTATTGAAATGCAGCCTATTGTACCTAAGTTTGGTTATTAGTATGCATGCCTTCACTCTGATGTGGCAACATCAGAGTGAAGGCATACATTCTCAGTACAATGTTTGGTGACATATGGCAATATGTCACCAAACATTGTACTGAGAATGTATTAGATATAATTAATTCGATATAAACCTTCCGCATTGTTTTGTGTTAGGATTTGCTTAGCATGACAATGGTTCATTAATTATTTTCATTTAGTTGTCAAAACGAACGCCTAGTTGATCTAGTGGTCGCAAGCGCTACTTTTGAGCATGAGGTCTGGGGTTCGATTCTCAGATCAGGTAAAGTGTTGTTAGGTTTTGAGAAAGAAAGAAAAAACATTTATTTAGCACAGACCAAAAGGCACACAATACATACATACATCAGATAACAACAAATAAAAGAACATTAATAGAAAGTATAAAGACCGATGTGCGATGCGATGCGATGCGATGTGTGTGCTTTGTGGAATTTTTGTCTATGGTCCCGACCCAACTGAGCCGATGCGAACTTTTTTCGCATTTTTCAATAATATTCGGTTCGGCCATGTGTCGGTCCGATCCGAACATTCGCACTTTGCACTTCGGAGTAGGCCCCCAGGGGTGATGTTATGTTAGGGACTATAAAAAGTCAAATCCGCCACGACGACTTTTGTTAAGTACAGGTACTAAAATTAATATCTAAATAAGTAATTTGAGTTTATTTTGGTCTTCTCTGAGTGCTACTATGTACTATCCACACGAGAATAAAACCAGCTGCACTCGCTTACGACTCTTTTAATTTTGACGTGACAAATGTTGATGTGTTCAAAATTTTTTGCAGATCCAAGTAGCGACAATATTAATGTTTTTATTCATTTTAAATTAGTAGAAACATAAAAAGAAAAAGAAAGAAAACACGTTAGAGAAAAAAACACAATAAAGAATAAGTCCACAACAACATCCAACAAACAACAACATCCAACAAACAACAACATCCAACAAACAACAACATCCAACAAACAACAACATAACATGCTCTGCTACTTTTTTTCTAAGGGCTGTTTTTTCAATCCACAGATAATTTTTATTCGTAGAATAAAATTAACGTTGACAGATTTTGTATGGAAGAACTGTCAAAAATTCAAAACTATTCCTCGAAAAAAAATATCTGGCGTTGGAAAAATCAGCCCTTTAAGTTGTGACACAATTGAAGTGGTGTCAACGTTATCTATGTAAGTACTTACATTATTGACAGAAAATAACCGTCACCACAGAAAATATGATGTACGGATCAAATTGATTTATCGATGGTCTCCTCAGTGGAAATGCTCAAAGTGCTTGTCCATTTGAATAACAGGAAGCACACGGTCCGTCGCCGGAAGTGGTCGTGATGCGGGATAACTTCTGGTTCCGGTGGACGTGCCTGTCCAGTGACATATTAGTGGGTAGGTATGTCGGGAGCCGTATTGTGTGGACGTGGTGTACGTGTCTCATGTCTTCGAGTTATGTTAGGTTAATACTAGCGACCCGCCCCTGCTTCGCACGGTTTTTGTGACTAGACAAAACTTGGGAATTTATTATTTGTAAGTTTTATCTTTATCATACAAAACGGGTGTAAAAAGACACTTAACGAAGCTGAGAGTCACTTGTACTCCCCGTCCTTGTGATATTTTTTTTGTACGGGACCATACCTGGGAACTTTCTGGTTACGAAGATATTGAAGGTCAAAATTCTAACTTTTACTGATGTGTTTTTAAGAAAACCAGTATTTGGTGTTATACAAAACTTTAAATACCCCCACGACCCCTGTACCGTTGTATACACCCATAAGCACAATGATTTGCGTGTGTTACGTTGCGCACTGTACCGAAAACAGCAAATTTTCACACCAAAAATAAAAGTCGTTTCCCAACAGAATTATTTTTATGCAATGCTACTTAGTTTGATGTACAGATTGCGTAGTTGACAGCTATATGATGTGTCTTTTTACAGCCTGTATAAACCTTTCGGAATAAATTTTCAAATTTATGGTAAAAACCGCATTAAAATCCGTTCCGTAGTTTAATAATAATATCCCTGGACATTTCACACAGCGCCATCTAGTACCAAGCTAAGCAACCTAATGCTTGTGTTATGGTAACAAGATGGCTGATAAACTACTTATATACATTTTTTTTGTAAATACATACATATTATAGATAGAAAAACACCCGGACTCAGAACAAATACATGTAGGACTTACTTACAAATATTTGTTCTGTGCGGGAATCGAACCCGCGACACGCAGCGCAGCAGTCCGATCGCTCAGCCACTGAGCTAACCGTGTTGTCAAAGAACAGTTTGAAGAACAACGCGGTCACACAGACAGACACGAAAAGTGACTTCATGTTTGAGGTTAGATATCAAAGTATTACTTGTGATTCTGTGCATTTTACGACCAAGGGAATGTTGAAGAACAATAAATATTTTGTAGAGAACGAGTGGCAGGAAGTTATGAATGATGAGTTTAACACGGGCGGCGCAGAGGCAAAGTCATAGGTAGGTAAACATTGCCAATGACTAATTGGCCTCTGCGCCGCCCTTTTCGCAGATTCAATAGAACAAATATTTGTATGGCCTGCGAATACTTGTTCCATCGAAGTAATTGCATAACACAGTAAGTTGTTGTTCAACAACATTCATTGCGTTATTTACGTTGTTGAGCACACAAATTTTTTGAACATATTAAGCAATGGATTAGCAATATCCTTCAAAATGATTCAGGTTGTGACTAAAAATGTCTTACGCAATTCGGGTGCTGGTCTGGCTGTTCAGGCCTGTGTAATCTCCTACGAAACAGAAGAAGTCCTAGAAAGAGAATAAATAATTAAGCAAACAAACCTTTTTTTTTTGGGTGGGATGTCATCAAATGGTCTCTCCCGCTCTGGGCTGAGCGGAAGGGCGTGTCAGACTTTTACTAACTAAAACCCACCCATGTTCCTTCAGTTGCCTGTGCCAGGGGCCACGGTATCTCTTTCGAACAACCCACGGCCCTGGCAGGAAACAAAACAACCCTTAGTTTAGTCACTGCGCTGCGCTGTGCTGCGCTGTGTGTCGCGGGCTCGATTCCCGCACGGAACAAATATTTGTATGACCTACAAGTAGTTGTTCCGGGTCTGGCTGTTTGTGTATGTGAGTTTAAATGTTTGTAAACGCACCCACGATACAGGAGAAATTCCTAGTGTGAGGCAACGTTTTCTTAAAAAAACAAAACAAGCAAACTTTAGACACGCCTGGAAAAGAAGGAACATCATTTTCTCCATCTAATGAATCAATTTCAGAAAAACTGATCAGAAAATATCGCAAAACAGCAGAAACGAACTAACGACGTAAAAAACTGAAGCATTGTGGAACGTTACGTCGCCGAACCGAACGGTGTCATGTCTAATGCATAGTAATGAACTTCGAAATCCGTAACCCGAACACACGTTGACCACTAAGAGCAAAAGATACGAAACTGCACGTCTATTTTCCGATTCCTATAGCTTACGAACCGTTACCGGTGTATACAGATTCAAATTAAATTAGCTAGCGAAACTCCGCAAACAATGATAAAACAAAAAAGTAATTAATTTGATGAGTTTTTTTTTGAGGTCATCGATACAAGTAATGTATCACGTTGAAATATTGTTTAAAAAATCAGTTTTTACGTGTAAAATTCACAAGAAAACAGATTTTCTTAATTCAAACATCATCGACATAAAAAATAAAAAAAATATTTTAAGTATCGTGTTTAATAGGGTAGTTTCCTGGGTAAAAAAATAATTATTATATTTATTCAGTCAGTTAGATTATCGAAAAATAATGGACATGTATTTTTTCTTTTGTCAATCAAACAAAAAATTACAAAGATAAAGCGCATCAAACTTTGGGAGTGGGGGGTCGTGACATCACGCCATGTTAAAAAGTGTAGCAAGGTGTGACGTTACGCGGAACTTTAACAGCGATATGTTCATCATTTTTATATAATTGACAAAAGAAAAAATACGAGTCCCATATATTTTGATAATCTAACTGACGGACTAATTAGTTTTTTTTTAGGAAACTAGCCTATTGTATACCTACTCATCACGACTGTAGAGTTTCGCTAGCTAATTTGATTTGACCCTGTATAATGCTTGTAACCCTACAAACAATACTGCATCATAATTTCTAAAGCGTAACTAGGTTACCACCTAGTCTGGAGGTCTACTGACCGTACCTATACTCCTCTAGACTATTTCGGACATATCGGCCAATCGCAACGGAGACTAGCCTTCGGCACAGAAGATATTACAGTGCACAAGCGTATGCGCAGACACAGGTGTACTCCCTCTGCCCTCACTCTCGTAGTCCCGTCGGACTACGAGAGTGAGGGCAGAGGGAGTACACCCAAAGTAGATAGCAAAAGTACCAAAAGCGGCCATTTTTGACAGTTTTGCTATCTACTTTGGATACTGAATTTAATTAAGATTGAGAACATAGTATTAATTAGCGAACTAAGATTAGCATAAGGTACGATGGGATTGTCATCGTCATTTTTATGTACAAAAATCCCTTACAAATCAATAAAGAACCAAAAAAAAAAAAAATACTTTGGATACAAAACATTGAGTCCTGTTTTAACAACGTAAAAATACTTTATCCTCTTTGTAAAAAACTCCAAGATTCAATTTTTTTATTTTTTGTTTTCTATGCTATGCTACGATTTTTTATTCAATGAGGGCGCCACTTAGCTCGGGGTACCGCCATAAGGCTGTGCGTTGTCATTCAGTGAATGAATGAACTTAAGATATGTATTAAGTTGATCTGAGCAAAGTGTTACAATTTCCTTTATACCCTGCCCATTAGGTTAACCGTTTTTTGACAGCTGTTTTAGTACGTACATATTATTAACCAAGTATAACTTAACTATATGTTAGAAATTATTCAAAATTATTTAAAAAAGTTTGTTATATGGCCAAGTCACGTTATTTGGGTTCAAAGATTAAAAACAGCAGTAATGTAATTAAAACGACCTGGTCTATTATTAATAGTGAAGCGGGAAGATCTAGTAACCGAAATACTGACTACAGCCTGTCTATTAATGACAACATAATAAAATCAGACTCACAAGTCGCCGAGGCATTTGAAAATTTCTTTTCAGATATTCCCGTTTCAACTACTAAATCCCTAAACTCATCACCTTCTGTTGCTGAGTCTTTGCTTAAGGAAAATGTTAATGGTTGCGATTCGGAATTTCATTTTGAACATATTACCTGTAGGGATATAATTAAAACCTTTCACACTTTAAATGTTAAAAAGACTGCAGATCTGTGGGGTAATTCTGTAGAAGTTGCTAAGTCTATTATTGACATTGTAGCACCTACTCTAGCTCTTATTTTTAATAGTTGTATTAACAGTGGGGAGTTTCCTGACCTAATGAAAAATAGTAAAATAATACCTTTGTTTAAATCAGGTAGTACATCAGACCCTACAAATTATAGACCTATTTCTGTACTACCTACCTTTAGTAAAATTTTTGAGAAATTAATTTTAGATCAAGTGCAAAGATTTTTTAATAAACACAAATTATTACATAGCAAACAGTTCGGTTTTACAAGGGGTCGTTCAACTACTGATGCCGGTGTTGAACTTTTAGGACATATTTATAATGCATGGGAAGATAAATGCGATGCCTTGGGCATCTTTTGTGATTTGTCCAAGGCATTCGATTGCGTTCTTCACGAAACGTTAATCAGGAAACTCCGCCACTACGGAATCCGGAACACTGCTCTGGATCTTCTTACTTCATACTTGAGTAAGAGGATTCAGAGCGTTGACGTTAATGGAAAAAGATCTCCCGGATCTATAGTAACAATGGGAGTCCCACAGGGCTCAATTCTTGGTCCTTTCTTGTTTCTTATTTATATAAATGACTTGCCGTACCTCATAAAGGATAATCATGATATAGTGTTGTTTGCAGATGACACTTCACTTTTGTTTAAACTTAAACGTCAGCAGCAGGTTACTGACGATGTAAATAGCGCGATCTCTAAAGTAGTCCACTGGTTCAATGTTAATAATTTACTTTTAAACGAGAAAAAAACCAAATGCATTAAGTTTACGCTACCTCACGTTAGGCAGGTGAAAACTAATGTGTTGATAAAGGGCGAAGAATTGAATCCTGAAGACAGCACAGTATTCTTGGGCATAACTTTGGATGCTAAGCTTCAGTGGGGTCCACATATAGATAAATTGTCAAAAAAGCTAAGTTCCGCAGCATTCGCTGTTAGAAAAATTCGTAATTTAACTGATGTAGAGACAGCCCGTTTAGTGTACTTTAGCTATTTTCATAGTGTAATGTCATACGGTATTCTATTGTGGGGAAATGCCGCTGATATTCAGACTATCTTTGTTTTGCAGAAGCGAGCTGTTCGATCAATTTATAAACTGAGTCCGAGACACTCGCTCAGAGACAAATTTAAAGAGATTAATGTTATGACTGTGCCTTCTCAATATATTTATGAAAATCTTTTATATGCCCATAAAAATATAAAATTATTTAAAAAATACAGTGATATCCATGATATAAATACTAGGAACAAACACAAATTTGTTGTACCTGCAACAAGGCTCAAGAAAATAGGTGGCTCGTTCAGATGCCAATGTATACGCTTTTATAATAAAGTTCCAAGCCCAGTTCAAGATCTAAGCCTTAATAAATTCAAATCATTTATTAAACGTAAGTTGTGCCAGAAAGCCTTTTATACCGTTAAGGATTATATCGAGGACAAAAAGGCTTGGGATTAAGCTGCTTCCAATTTTTTTTTTATTTTTTACGTATTGAATGTTTTTATTTTGTTTTTCTCTGTTTTGTTGTTGTTTTTTTTTTATATACACTGACATTAATGAATTTTATATATACTATGACATTTGCTTACTTAGTAAAGTATTATATTATTTTAATTATTGTGAATGTGAAGACTATGTGGGTCATTGTATTTATATTATTTTTCTCTCTGTTCTCTTAGTTTTTGTCATGGTCTGGCAGTTTGAGTAATTAATGTGGCCTACCCAAATGTCCTTTCTTTGGTATTGTTCGTCGGATCGGTGAGCTCCTTAAGTTTTGAGTTGAGCTGCACGATTTCTGACAAATGCGTGCACTGACTGGACAGGTCCTCTCAATCTGTGTGGTTCTTTCCTCAAAAGACCATCTCAGACATCGACCTACATGGTCTTCATATGATCTGACCAAGATTTTGTCTGGACTTTAAAAGAGACTGTGACGTCTGAGTTTGTTTCGGCCTTTCTTCTCAGACTAGTCAGATAGGAAACGCCGACCTCATCTAGTTTTAAAATATGATTGACGTGTAAAAGTGTTTGTACAAACCTACTTACAAAATAAAATCATTTATCATTTATCATTTATCATTTATCATTTATAAAATGCGTGATAAAATAAATATGTAAACTGCCTTATTTTATTGAATTATCTTATTTATGGCTTCTTACATACATTATAATATCAATGTGTATCAATCAATGTATTGTGTGTTGCTGCGGGTTTTCTCTCCCAATAACAAGACGAGACACCGTTCTAACAATATCACATTTCTGAACGGCTTCCTCACCTTGATGATCTAGGGTTGTATTTAATAGAAAGGAATGGCCATTGTTTAAAGGATCACAAATTCTTAATGGCCCATTGTGTATCATGTAACGTATCCATTATATTTGGTTGATGCCAATAAATGCATTTTTCTTTCTTTCTTTCTTGTTATGTGATAAAGAATGATATGTATGATAATAATATCTTCGATATGTAAACAACTAACAATACAGTCATGATGATCAGCAGTGCGATTCTGTAACCATCTCACCGTAAAAACTGAGGCGAAGGGAGCGTGGAGTGAGCTGTCATTCCAAATAATGTCCCTAGGGATTGACACTACTGACAACTCACATCAAGCTCACTTCAGTTGAGTTTTCATGGTGAGATTTTTGCAGAATCGACCGGCTGGTCCCATAGGTATGCAGAAGCCAGAGCCAGTAGCTATTCAGTGTCTTTATTTATGATATAATCAACCTGTAATGTTCCCAACATTAATATTACTGGCTGATTATGCTAAAAACACTGCTGGGACACAGGCCTCCTCTCGGTGAGAGGGAGTGGACCGTAATCTACCACGCGAGCCCTGTGCGGGTTGGTGGATGTCACATGTATTCGATTTTTTGGTTCTAGGACATGCCGGTTTCCTCACGATGTTTTGCTTCAACGTTTTGAGAGCAGTGGCGTGAAATACTTTACACAAAGTTCCTGCTGAGGTTCATACCTACAACTCTTATGTCGTGGCCATTAGCGCTGGCTGTGCCACTAGTGCTCCATATTTTTTGATTTTGCTGCTCTAGACTGCTGTTCAATGGTGTTAATCTTGCTTAGTTATCGACGCCTTTTAGTATTTAGATTCTAGGAAAACTTCTGATGGTCTTTAGCCTTTTTTTCTCTTTTATAATCGCAATACAGAGAGTCCCATCATACATACTACTACATATTATATTTACGATATAGGCCATGATACTGAATAGAATCTTCGCATCATCACCATTTGGTTGAGATAAAATTTTATAGAAGATGCCTTATTAAACCCTAAACAAATTATGTCTACAGACTTCTATCGAACACAGTCCATCAATAAGTGATGTAAGTCTGCAACAACTCCACACTCCACACAGTTATGCTGTTGGACTATTACCAACTAAAACCACATGTTACTCCTCAAACTACTAAGCCCAGTAGTCTCTCTTAATTATCTTGTCGGGTGCTCAGCCGGTCTATTCTGTAAAAATCTCACCATGAAAACTTAAGTGAAGTGAGCTTGAAGTGAAATGATAAGCATCAGTTGGGATGCCAAATTATTCCAAGCTCACTTCACCTAAGTTTTAACGGTGAGATCTTTAAAGAATAGACCGGCTGTCTTCGCCACACAACTCAACAGCACAACTTACATGTACCTACTACCTACCTACTCATGCTACTGCATAAGCCGCAGCACTTAAGCAAAATAATACATTTTATTTCGTCCTCTTCTGCTCAGGTCAAGGTTTTATGTTTATATACGTTTATAAAGTAAAACAAATTGCTGATGCTTTAAAACGCGCGCAGTAGTGAACGCCGGGTATTATCAGTAATTAAATTAGACTTGCAAAACGTAGACGTATACTATATACAAGTACGTTTACTTCCAAGCATTTATTTCCTTTACGCACAGCGAAAATTTAACGTATTTCACGGAATATTGTTTCCAGTTTGTGCTAGCTCGAATTCATCAAGTTTCGGATTTTGGAAACATTTTTGCTTTGAGCGCTACCTGAATGGAATTGTTTTCATCTCCGACAGAGATGATTTTTAATTTAGAGGTCTTTGTCCCGTTTCATCAAACTGTCGAGGTTAATAAGATTTTAATAATGGATGCGAAGGTGTCAAGTTTGTTACGTGCGGGTCATTCAGTCTATTGTATCGAGTTTACGAGCAAGCGAGGTCGTAAAGTAAGTATTGCTGAAGGTTCAGCTATCAATAAACTTTGTATTGTTAAAGTTGCAGCCGTTTTGTGGAAAATGAACCACAAACCTTAGATTGCAAGACGTATGTACGTTTGAAGGCACTCTTAAATCAATATTTACCCACCTACATTGAGGTCGACTTATAGTCTTACCAGATGTAGCTATGTAGCTAAATACCAGTATTTTACATGGCACGACTGCGTATCTGACTTCCACAACCCAGTTATTTACTGGGTAACAGGATACCGCTTTGTAAGACTTTTTGGCCTATGACTACCCTTGTCGACTTTTAAAGATTTACCTATGACAGCCAAGACCAAACAGCTTAACGGGCTTTCCGAGTCATGGAGGGGTCTCGATATGTAATAGATGGTAACCCATCCACGAACCGACCGCGGCAAGCGTAGTTTAACCTTCGATAAATCCGTGCTGTTATTATTAAGATAGGAGATAGACACTGCAGTATACTGAGAACTACATTGTTCTAAGACGCGAAGTCTCCCCACAGACCACAGTGGTAACCCTGCACATGGGATCGCACACAAAGTTGTAACTTTAACTATTCATGAAGCCATAATCAATCATTTCTCGGTGAGAAACTTCTGAGTCGGGAACTTGATCTTGTTACATATTGTCTACCATAGACAAGTTATCTATCACCCCACCACTGTTCCGTTCAGTTTAGTTTGGCTTTCGTATTGACTTAGTTTTAGTTGCATCAACTTTAAATTTGTACATTTTTCAGTATTATTTTGTTCTCATAATATTTTTTCCCTGTTGTTGTTAAAAGCTGTTGTGGTTTTATTTGTTGATACTTCTGTCTTCCAATTTTTCCATAAAGATGAAATAAGGGTAAGGAAAAGACCAGGCCCGTGCCGGACGGGACCAGGCCCGTGCCGGACGGCGCGTATGTGTTCCACGCGCGCCTCAAAGAGACGTCAGCATAAGTGACGGGGCCCGATAGGGCCGAAGCCTGCCAGGGTAGCGGGATCGTCCGAAAGGGTTACCGCTGCCCTGGAACATAAAGGGCTAAGGAAGGAACACGGGTGGGTTTTAGTCAGTAAGAGTCTGACACTCCCTTCCGCTCCACCCAGAGCGGGAGGGGTCATTTGATGATTTCCCATCCACAAAAAAAAAAGGGAAAGGAAAAGTAACAACAGGATAATCTTTTGAGATATGGCCATACTGTCTATGATTTGTATTTGTAAATATAGTATCAGTGATTTACTCACCTACTTTGGCTTCTACGTGTTCCTGCTCAGTACTTACGTAAGTAAAGTTATCACTTTACTCCATATTTGTTCGGTCTCCCTAAGACAACGCATTTGGAGTTTGGCCAAAAGTGTGTACTGGCCCCTCACCACGCTGTAACTTCGTAAACACAACCATATTCGACCCACACCATCCACCTACTGAGAATACTTGTAAAGTAGGTCTCGTAACATACAGAAAGTATCATTTGGGAATACAATTTTCTTTTTAGTATTTTTGAATAGTTATGGAATCATCTTCGAACTAAAAGAAAATAAGTTTTTGAATAAAAATCCAAGACTGGCAAGGCTCTAATAACTAGTAACAAATAGTTTTTCGTCAACTTCTTGAAATTTCATAAGCCACCAGCTCAAATCTCTCAATTAAACCTGGATCCTGGAAAAAATAATGAAAATTGAAAAAGTGTTTATTCACATAAATTTTTTTTACAAGATATTTATTACCTCTGCCAAACTGCAAAGCAGTTAGTTGGCAGACGTAGATCCTTTTTTTTTGTACATAATAACATTTTTTTTTTGTATAATGACACTTTTTCACATACCTACGTACCTATTTCCCTATTTCTTAAATTTAGTAAAAAAAAAACAGACAGATTTATTTTTTATTCTTTTAGCTATTCTCTACAGTGAGCTTTTGACAAAAAATATTAAAGAGGTACTTATGTATTTTATTTTTAAAGGCGGTTTTTGTGATACCACTGTTTATATCGACTGGAAGGTTATAAAAAATAGTAGGGACTAAAAAATTTCTACACCTTCGACCATAATAACTATTACAAGGGGGCACTACAAATCTTCTCATATTATTGTTCCTTTAGAATCTTGTGCGTATAATATTGTTTTTAAATTAATTGCTGAAATACCTACTGTTCTAAGGCTACAGACAGCACTACCCTCTCATGACCCGGCAGCATTTTACATTCCAAAAATAACTCTCCGTAATCCTAACCTTTTGCTTCTGATGAATGTGTCCCAATAGGTCGCAATCGATGATAAATCATTAGTTACATTAAAGCTTTAAAAACCCGTAAAATATTATTTATTTAGATTAGGAAATAGGCAAATAGGAAACGAAAATAGGTAAAGAAATAAGAAATAGGAGAAAACATCCTATGCCAAGGTCCGTTGTACACACACCTTTTCTTGGCGCGAAAAACTATGGTTGATTCGCTGTGTGTAGGCACGATCGTCAGTGTTGTATGGATCACTATGGAAGCTTGCAGATAGACACGGCAGCACTACGGCACATCGCCGTCGCCGTATGCTAATGTAGGTACAAGCTCACACGATTTTTCTACAACGCGGTCAACACCGTACCGTCCAGAAACCGTGCCGAGTTCACGGGCTTGAAGCACAAAGTTAATTACTTCCCTAAAGCAGCTCAAATGATACACCATTTTCATAATCCCTCAAGGCTTTAATCAAAGGACAAGACTTAACTCCATCTGTCCAGAAACATTTAGGTAAACGTTAGTGGCAACAGACAATTTGAACCACTCCGTAGTGGCTCGGTGCCAAACTTTGTGGTTACTTCCCCAGAGTTTTCGGAAGCCCCACTGTATTAACAGTCGCTATCGATTGACCGCTTAACTATTTTAACTACTAGGAGATACTTACGAAAACTTTACAAGAATTTCTAATAACTTAGAATGTTTTAGCAGGAACAATTTGGAAGTGGCCATCTATAAAATACCTACGAAGTATAGATATTTATTCTCTGTATCATAATCATAATCAGCCAATAATGTTCCCACTGCTGGAACACAGGCCTCCTCTCGGTGAAAAGGAACTGGCCGTAATAACTACGCGGGCCCAGTGCGGGTCGGTAGACGTCACATGTCTTCGAATTTTTGGTTCTAGGACATGCCGGTTTCCCCACGATGTTCCTTCACCGTTTTGAGAGTAGTGGTAATGAAATAATTTACAGAAAGTGCCTATCTGGGTTCAAACCTACGACCTACAATTCGTAAGTCGCGGTCATTACCACTAGGCAGCTACTGCACTCATTCTCTGTAAAGCTTTTGGAAATTGGCCTTTGATTTATATAATAAATAATAATAATAATATCCCTGGACATTTCACACAGCGCCATCTAGTCCCAAGCTAAGCAACCTAATGCTTGTGTTATGGTAACAAGATGGCTGATAAACTACTTATATATATATATATTTTTGTAAATACCTACATATTATAGATAGAAAAACACCCAGACTCGGAACAAATACATGTAGGTCATACAAATATTTGTTCCGTGCGGGAATCGAACCCGCGACACGCAGCGCAGCAGTCAATCGCTTAACCACTGCGCCAACCGTGCCGTCCATCATATCCAGTCTTGTATTTTACTTTTTATTCGTGTTACAAAAAACTGGTCAGTCAAAAGAGAATTTGAATTGCGCACTGAAATATGCATGCCTCAAAAACAAAAAATAGGACCAGCGTACTTGGCAAGTGAACGCCGCGCGGAACGGGTGAACACATGAGTAAACTTATATTACTTAGGGTTTTCTTTGCGGGTTGTGAAACCTCTAAAACTTATAATAAACTTACACGCATTCAGATTTTCATTTCCATCTGACACATTTATCGGGTCCATTGATCCCCTGAGGTTAAAGCATCCGGAAAAAGGGTTTTGGATGGCATATGTACATAGGTAGATAGGTACAAATATATTAACAATATCAATGGGGACTTCGAACTGTCAGGACGAATACCGCAAGGGATTCCACCTTTTGACCCGCAAGTTTCAAATCTCGAAGTTCTCCGATAAAAGAAAAAGCAAAGAACCGCCACCTTATATCCCTAGCGGGTTGCTTGATAATCAGTCAGTGACGTCACACGCCTTCGATTCTATCTGCTGAGAAATACGTTACTCAGCTTTTTTTTCTTCAATCGTGTTAGTAAGAGTATTACGTAGCTTGATAAGTAAATCTGCTAGCTTGATAACTATCCGTATACACTATATACACCGTGACTTTTTAGTCGTCTGACAACGGCAGCCCACTTCATGTATCCAATGACTACTAAACATTCATAACAAAAAAAATGGCATTTAAGAGAAAAAAAAAGAAAAAAATATTCATTATTATGATGCATAACGTAGTTGAAACATTCTGTTGCGAGCGAAGATCTATCTACTCGACTCGTGCGATGGTTAGGTATGTTCTACTGTTTGATACGTAAACATTATTAACAGGATGTTTCATAATTCTAATGTATTAATTATTTTTCCTTGTGCCTATTATCTTAATTAATGGTAAAAAAAAACACGCCTACAGGTATTTTATGTCGGATACATTGAGTGGACCACCTTTGTCAGACGACTTAAAAATCACGGTGTATAATAGTGTATACGGATAGTTACGTGTAGAAGTAGAAGAACATTAACGACAGATTTGAGAGACATTGATTTTTTAGGAACACCTATAACCCTGTCCATTAGGTAAACCGTTTTTTGACAGATGGAACTAGTGATTGCAGCAACACACAATACATTGATTGATACACACGGTATTATAATGTCTGTAAGAAGCCATAAATAAGATAATTCAATAAGATAAGGCACGGATATATAATATTTATTTTATAACGCATTTTGAGTTCTAAGACAGCTGTCAGAAACCGGTTAACCTAATGGACAGGAATGGAGGGTATATAGGTATGCATCTCATGAACTATCTATATATAATATATATATAATATAATATCCCTGGACATTTCACACAGCGCCATCTAGTCCCAAGCTAAGCAACCTAATGCTTGACAATACTTAATCTATAGACATACTCTTTGAAAAACTCCATTTGCATTATTATTTTAGAATCAAACCCATTTCAGCCGAGATAATGAACCTAAGGCTAAGTTCAGATGAACGCGTGACGACGCGCGGTCATGTACAGTCACGAGCACCAATATGTCAACACTTGGCAACTTTCAATTGCAATTTTTTCGCTTTTCTTTTAGATTTTTGTTGAAATACGACACATTACATAAACCTATGGGTTCGAAAATGCTATGTTCGTAACAACATAAAATTTCATTAAAAAATAAAGGAGCTTTCGAATAAAGCCGAGTGTATACATACTTTTGCTCGTGACTGTACACAATAACATTGATTTGTTACAATCTTAAACCGCGCGCCGAGCCAACCGCGCGTCGTCGCGCGTTCATCTGAACTTAGCCTAATTAGTTACCAAAATACCAGGACCTGGATAGACTGGATCAATAATATTATTTGATAGGACACAGGCACACGCTGCAACGCTGGTGTTTGATTGTGTCAGACGGTTAATTGGTACGATCTTCTCTGGACGCCCGAAGGCACCCCAGGGTGTTCGGATATACGGAATCGGTTATGTTCGGGTCAAACCACGAGAGTCGGCGATTTCAGATAGTGTACGTCAATTACTGTAAGATTCATTATCTTCCTAAGCTACAATCTGTATGTATTCTTCTGTACGTGGATATGAACTTTGTGTGTGTTTGAGTGGGTGGTTTAGATTCACAATTGGATCCAATAGGTGGCGCTGTTCGGGCAGGGCAACGTCATTCAGGTCCGCTAGTAGTTTATAAGTTTCCTTCCTCGAGAATGGAACAAGAAATCTAGAGATAATCCGCTATATTAGAAGAAACTTGTTCTGGAACTTTATTGCTTCTAAAGTTATACAGATGAAGCCACTGATGCTTTGCATACCTTTAGGTACTAAAAGCTATTTTTATTGCTTTTAATATTATTTTGTAACCAATCTCCTGCGGTGTTACAAAATAGGTTTGTTACAAAATAATGCTACGATAGAATATAATAGTAAATGTTTATTTGTGTAGGATCTAGGTACATTCTATCCAGTTACACATTTTCATTTATTTTATTTTCATTCATTTATTTTAGCCAGAGAATTAGAATTGCCATTAAACGTGGCAATGCTGCCAGTCTTCTGGGCACGTTTCCATATGACAGCGATGCAGACGAGTACTTCGATGCCTAAATAAATAAATCCACTCCAGTTTTCAGAACCACTGAAATAAAAACTACGAGCAATCGTATAGTCAGATATTTCTGCCTGGTCGGTGCATAAATCAGTTTTTAATACCATAAATTTAATACACTTGGGCACGGCACAAACAGGGCGCGGAATCAGGAGATATCTGTTCAGTTTCGTCCCAGATTCTCCCCAAGGAACCGCGGGAAGGAAAACTGTAGATACATATGGCGTTTTTACGGCGAAACGCGTTGTGATTGATAATAGTCATAACTGCTTACCGATGTGAAAAATCATTTCTGCGAGCGGATTGGTTTTTTAAACTTTTGATTGATGATTTTTGTGCGATTTGGTGGAGTGCCTTTTAGTGGTTAGGTAACTTTTAAAAGGTTATTTGTCTAGTGTAGATGTCTATATGTCCATTAGGTTAACCATTTTTTGACAGCTGTCGTAGAACGAACAATTCCAGATTACGTAAAAGTTAACTTTAAAATGCGTAATAAAATAAATATAAAACTGCCTTATCTTATTTATGGCTTCTTACAGACATTATAATACCGTACGTGTATCAATCAATGTATTGTGTGTGGCTGCAATCACTAGTTCCATCTGTCAAAAAACGGTTTACCTAATGAACAGGGTATAGTCGATGCAGTTTTTATTTTTCATAGAATCCTACTCATGACATACTTAAATGATAAATGATTTTATTTATGTAAGTAGGTTTGTATAAACATAATTCATAAATTACTTAGTAAGACCGAATTTTATTATTAAAGCATTTTCACGAACTGAACTTTTTGAACTTCTTCTTATATATTTTTAGAAACTAGATAAGGTCAGTGTTAAGAAACACTCAGATCAGATAAGAATCTGATTACTCTGAGAAGAAAGGCCGAAACAAACTCAGAGGTGGAATGTGAAGACATAAAAAGACATTTAAAATCACAAAAAAAAAAATCGATGTTCTGAAATAACATAAAACAGCTTTTTCCACATTTTACGAGGAATAAGTATGTAACACTGATTTGTCCAGAAAACTTGTATCTTATGTCTTTCAAAGCTATTTTTGTAACAAGTAGTTTGTGGAACTTTGTTATCATAGAGAACCCTAAAACCTAAGATTTCCTCTACCTACTTTACGACTTACATACAATATCACTAAGGTTACTTAGTCAAAAGTCTAGTGGACCCGCTAAGGTAATCTGACCAAACAAAAGAAAGAAGGTCGTCCAACCTTTTATACCAAAAAAAACTGAAAGTAAGGTACAGGATTAAATATCCCAGATGTTTTCTCAAGATTTCCCCACGTGTAAACTTAAGGCTTTTAAGTGATTTTGGGCACAATGTGGACACACAATATGTATGAAATATGCTCTACCCACACAGTTCTTGTTTGAATATAATTTTCATATTGTTATAGGCAAAAATATGGATTTAATCTGCTAACAATTTTCCGGGATATTTTTTTTATACTTTTAGAACAATGTACAGAGAACTCTAAAGTGCGATTCTGTAACCATATCACCGTGAAAACTTAGGTGAAGTGAGCGTGGAGTGAGCGGTCATTCCAACTAATGCTAGGGATTGACACTATTGACAGCTCACTCTAAGCTCACTTCACCTAACTTTTCACGGTGAGATTTTTACAGAATCGATCGGCTGAATATTAAGGAAGCTCTTGTTACCGAAATAAAATACCTATAACTAATATATTTGATTAAAAAGCTTTCGTTATCCTTACAAAAAAAAAAGATAGTGAGATACATTTTTCCTTTAAATTATTATAAGACCGCGTTTCTAAGTTTCGATTCCTCGGCGTTCTCATTACTTCCTTCATCAAGCTTCGAAGTTAAATTCTTAAAAGTAAGGTCTTAAAATCTCGTCGCCCGCAATTGCACACTTTTCATAATTTCTATTTAATTTGCTAAGCTGCGAGCAAATTAATTTCGCACCGTAATTTGAATGCACCGTATTTCCCGAAAGCGGTGAAGGAAGTTGTCGTCGGAAGTAGTTAGGTCTAGCGGAAACAATGCGGCGGCGGGAAGATGCCGCGGTTCTATACCGAATTTGTAATTTATGTAATACACACGTGTATAAATTACAAATTCGGTATAGAGTAGTAACTGTAATAATAATAATAATAATAATAATAAATTTATTAGACATGAAAAAAGGTACACAGATACAGGGTGACACTTAATTAAGCATGCGAATAGCCTGGTACAAAATAAATGATCAATGACCCCCATGCTAGGCAAAACCTGTGTTACAGGGGTCATCCATCCGTCCATTCTGGTTGTTAAGATAATTACGTACAAATTAGTAGTGTGCACTTTTGTAAAAAATAAACTAGAGTAATACTAATAATAATTTTAAAGATAAAAACGGGGAAAGAAGGCAAAGGAAAAGAGAGTAACTACATAAGTGCCGGGTGTGTGTGATGGGGTGAGTGTAGCTGTGTATGTGTGAGTGTAGATGTATAAGTGAAGGTGTGTCTGTGTGAGTGGGTGCCTGATTTGTTCTGTTTAACTTATGGTTTGAGTAATTCTTCTGTGTCGTCATAGTTCAGGGTTAGCAAATATTCTTTTAATTTTTGTTTGCATTGGAATTTGTTCAAGGAATGAATGCTCAATACATTTTGCAGTTTGTTATATAACAATGTGCTTAAATAACGGTTATGCCGCCGTGCAAAGGTGGTATTTGTACAAGTCTTGGGAAAAACGGGCTTGGGTCTTCTTCTGAGTGTAGGGCTTTTACATCTACTGAGAGGGGTAATTTTATGAGCACGTGTGATCGTACGAAGCATAAACATTTGACGGATTGTCAGTACCTTAAAGTCCGAATAAACTTGTTGGGTTGGGTACCTAAATGGTTTGCTTAACAGGACTTTGATTACTGCACGTTGGGCTCTTTCAGCTGGTAAGAGGATTGTTTTGGCTGCACCACCCCACGCCACGATACAGTAACTTAGGGTTGATTCACATAGAGCGGTGTAAACCATTTTTAGGATATCTTTATGGGCGGAAGTTCTCAACTTTTTGAAAACGTAAATGAGTTTTCTAGTGCGCGCAGATAGAGATTCGATGTGGGTCTTCCAGCTTAGACCGGAATCAAGGTAAAGGCCGAGATACTTGACGGAGGAGGCTCTCGTCACTGACTGGCATGTACAGGGATTGTTGCGGTTATACTCGCCACAGACATGAGCTTTGATTTGCAGCGAGAGGTCAGATGGAAGGGTAGAGGGTCTGGAACCGAAGGTAATGAAGTTGGTTTTGCTGACGTTCAAAGTTAAGCTATTATTTCCCAGCCAGATCATTACTTGGGTCAGGGACCTTTCAGCGGCCTCTCTAGCCGTTTCCCAGTCATTTCCGCTCGACAGTAAAACTGTGTCGTCGGCGTACGCTATAATCTGAGTAGAAGGGAGGGTGAGTAGACAGAGCTCGTTAACATAGATTTGGAAGAGGAGGGGGCTGAGCAAACTTCCTTGTGGCACACCGAAATCTAGTAGTTGCTCACTACTGACATACTCCCCTATTTTAACGCACTGGGTCCGGTCCGATAGAAAATCGCTGAGCAATTTGAGCGCTGTGCCACGTACTCCTATGTGTTCCAATTTTCCAAGTAGAATAGGGACAGAGACAGTGTCGAAGGCCTTAGAGAGGTCTAAAAATATGCCGACACATTTGTGTTTACAGTCAATTTTGTTGACAACAGAGTCCAGCAGAGCTAATACAGCGTCTTCCGTTGATACCCCCTTTCTAAAGCCGTACTGGTTTTTAGCGATGATTTTATACTTGTCCAGAAAGTTGAGAAGATTTTTGTAGATGATTCTTTCCAATATTTTGGAAATCGCTGGAAGTACTGAGATTGGTCGATAGTTATTTACACTGCCTCTGTCACCTGTTTTGAAGATTGGATGAACAATGGCTTTTTTGAGGGTCTTAGGGAAAGTGCCGGTGGATATTGCAAGATTGCAAATGTGCGTTATGGGCGGAACTAGTTTGTGACTTGTGGTTTTTAACAATTTGGGAGAGATATCATCCCAGCCAGAGGCACTGTCCACGCGGAGATCTTTAATAATAGCCTCGACCTGTTCCTCGTCAGTCTCCAGAAGGCCAATTGAGTTAAGCATCGAGGCTGGGCGGGGAGGAGTACGTTGCGCGTTGCTTAGTTTTTGCGGGATTTTATTAGCCAAGTTTCTGCCAACATCAGCGAAGAACCTATTCACGGCGTTGGCCGATACGATTGGGTCAGTGTCTATTTTTAGGAGGTCAATCGGAGCTGAAGTATTTTTTTGTGTGTCGAGTACATTACGGATGGCCCCCCACATCTTTTTTGGGTTATTTTTAGCGTCAGAATAAGCTCTTTGTTCATACGTTATTTTAAGTTTTTTAAGCAGATTGTTGCAGAAGTTACGGTAGCGCAAGTATGTTAGTTTTAAAATCGCGTTTTGAGGTTGTCTATTTGATTTTTTGTGCATGTTGTCACGGTTGCGTATACATCTCAGCAGACCAACCGTTATCCAGGGTTTAATGATTTTAAGTTTACAGGATATGGTTCTATAAATGGTGTTCCTTTTTAGTATAGGTGTCAGGATTTCGTAGAGTTTGTCCATAGCAAGATTAGGGTCATTTATGTTTGAGATAATTGAAAAGTCACAGTTTTCGATGTCGCTGGTAGCACAGGATAAGTTTAGGCGGGAAGAAACACATCTATTTGTGTTTCGGATTGGGGCTTTAATTTCTAAGTTTAATAGAATAGCGGAGTGATCTGTTATTGACGTTTCTACTACCAATGTGGTTGTCTTATAATTGGTTTTTAACATAACATGATCCAGACAGTTGTTAAGCCGAGTTGGGATCACATGGGCAGGAAGGAGACCGTGTGATGCTATCAAATCGAGATATTGACAAGAGCGGGGGTCGTTGTTGTTTGGAGCAATGTTTATATTGATGTCTCCTATTACTGAAACAGTTTTACATTGCCTACATTCTGTTAATAGGTTATCTAAGCTGTTCAAGAAATTGTCTATGTTTTTTTGTGATGGTGGTCTATATAATGCTATAAAAGTAATATTGTTTTGGATTTTGCAGACAAGGCAGCTGGCATCGGCAAACGACGGCTCCGTAATGCTAAAGCTCAGAGTATCTTTAATAAAGATAACCACGCCATCATTCTGATTAATGAGGTTGTTGGTTTGGAATGAAGTGTAGCCCTGTATGTTTGGGACGGTCGCATTCGTCTTTAGCCAACACTCTGTTAAAATTAGGACGTCACATTTTATTTTAATAGACGCGAGTAGACAGTTTAGTTCGTTGAAGTTCTTGTTTATGCTTCTAATGTTGAGGTGCAAGATATTATGTGCTAGAGGGGATCTTAAATAGTCAGCACATTTATTCGGAGTACAAGTCAGCGATGACGAAACGATAATACTGTCCAGCTCGTTGTTAATATCATTGATTGACGCCATTAATTATCGTGTGAATGATCCAAAAAGTAGTGCTTGTATGCAGCGAAGGGTTCGTGTGTGGTGGAGATTGGCGTCCAGAACAGTAATGTAATAAAACTAATAAGTTTCAAAGGTTCGTGCGACAGAACGATTACGCAAAAACGATAGTTGATAAAGGAATATGGCTGTGAGTATGAATTTGGGCTAAGAAGAATATATTTGCACTCCATTTTATTTTTTTTGTGCGAGTACGTTGAGTGTGATGTAAGAAAAGTTGTGGTAAGTTCCCAGGGTGTGTGTGTGTAGTGAGAAAGGCTTGTTTTGGTATCTATACAAAACATAATTTGTTTGGTGTGGAGGTAGTATACATGATTAAATGTTGAATTTAAAGTTAGTATTGAAGATAAGGACTTACATAATTCAGCTATGAGTAACATTAAAATGAAAAGACTTATGATTATTAGGAAGTTCGACAGCTGTATAACATACATACACTGTAGCCCAGTGGTAACGGCCTTGATTTGCCAGTTTTAAGTCGGGGGTTCGCAGCAGGTACTTTACTTCGTGTAAATTAACGGCACGGTTGGCGCAGTGGTTTAGCGATTGACTGCTGCGCTGCGTGTCGCGGGTTCGATTCCCGCAAGGAACAAATATTTGTATGGCCTACAAGTAGTTGTTCCGGGTCTGGCTGTTTGTGTATGTGAGTTTAAATGTTTGTAAACGCACCCACGACACAGGAGAAATTGCTAGTGTGGGGCAGCGTTTAAAAAAAAGGGTATTCTGTGAAAGGGAATGCAGAGACGTGCTTTAAAAAAAAAGAAAAAAAATGCTGTTGCTTTAAAATATGTGGCTTGGCCATTTCACTACATTCACATGAGCCTAAGGTGAAAAACTCTCATACTGTTATACAATGGTTCTTGTAGTAACGAAACGGCTAAGCCATATATTTATTTTGACTAAGGTGTAGAGTTTGCGAAGTTAGGCCTTGTAGAGTTAGGGCGTATAGAGTTAGAAGCTTGGCTCTACGTGAGATTTGATTACTTTTTGACAGTGCAAGCTACATGGTCTCGTCTTGGCAACATTTCATTTCTTGTTGTAAGTTGCTTATGATTTACTAAAAATCCTGAAATACATATCTTATTATTTACAACAAGGACCCCCTATATAAATTTTCAGACCTCTAGCATCAAAATTTAGGGAAGTCTCATACAAACTTTCACTCCCTAGTTTAAGGGGTTGGGGGGGTAAAAGTTTCAAGTTTTAAGATTTTTTTGTTGTTTGTGTACTATTACTAGCTTACATACCAAATTTCAGCTTTCTAGGACTTCAGGAAGAACCTTAAAAATATTGATGATCATCAATGAGTCAGTGAATCAGTGACGAAATCGGGGTATTTTAGATATCAATAAAATCTAAAGTATAAGAGCTATGCAATTGAAACTTTATAGGTTTAATAAGTCAACCACTGACATTATATCACGAAAATTTTGTTTATCTGGTATAATCCAAACCCAAGTTAAGAAGGTTCAAAAATACGACGAAGTGCTTCGAGAAAAGGTAGGTAGTGCCCTTGCGCTTCGCTTGGCTCGTCTTGGCGGGGGCACTCCCGTGCCCCCAGATAAATAAATGATGGCAATATCTATATAAGTATCTATGTATTTTTTTTTTTGTATTAACGTCTGTTTTCATCGTTTTCACAGTTCTAGTATGGAAAAACTGACAAAAATTCAAAATTTAATCCCAGAATAAGACTTATTGTAGATATAAAAGTTTGGTGAAATTCGCCATAAGTGTACATGCGTGAACTTACTTCCACTACGCCATAACCTTGCCAAGTTAAGTGCGGACCTGTACTGTGCTATAGATTTTTTTTAGAACAAAATTCAGGCAATATTGTTTCCTAGTTTGCATCTTACAACTCGTAGTAAGAATAAGATATAAGACGAAACCAAGTCTAAATGTTGCTATTCGTGGTTCAGTAGTGTGCCAGATTTTCATGGCGGCTTATCAGACCACATTCCGATAAGCCGCATTAAGAAAGCCCACGCGTCTGAGGAGTTAAAGTTATTATTGTTAGTCATAATCGATAACCACATTGTTTATTCATGTACATAAAGTTGTATCTACTAATTAAGTTACAAAGACTAATTAAGTTGCGACGAAGATCTCATTTAGGCAACTATACGAAGTCAACAACTGTGTCGTTACTACAACTTTGTTGTTACTACAACTGTGTTGTTACTAAAATTGTGTTGTTACTACAACTGTGTTGTTACTACAACTGTGTTGTTACTACAACTGTGTTATTACTGCAACTGTGTTGTTACTACAACTGTGTTGTTACTACAACTGTGTTGTTACTACAACTGTGTTATTACTACAACTGTGTTGTTACTACAACTGTGTTGTTACTTCAGCTGTGTTGTTGTCTGTGTTGTGATAGGTTTTTCGCGATTAATAATTTGTTTTAATTCATAAATAAATAAGCATAGTTTTTAACGTTTGCTGAGCATGGAGTCCTAGGTTCAATTTCCAGGTTGGGCAGTGTTTTTGTTTTTATCCATTGGGAATTTCTCAGGCAGCTTGGAGCCTGGATTTGTATACGTTTGATAGCAATAGGCTCTATCCCTATTACATGGGACTGGAACATAACTGGAAAAATGTGGGTGTTCAATGGCACTCCTGCCTAATCCTTCGTGAATACAGGCGTGATGATATGTTATAGTTTTTAAATTAATGTTTGGACTAAACTAATTGTGTAGGTACTAAAAGTAAATATCATGTATGGCTCAGTGTAAAAATTTTTGGTATTTCTTTATTTGATTGAATCTCTCTATCTGTTACATAAAATATGATAGTTAACGCTCAAAATTTTGAGAATAAATTATGCGACGAAAAATATTTTTTGAGCTCTGTTTTATCATGATATACTATTTTATTTTTATGAAATATTTTTAAACAAGTCTTTTCTTTGACCATTTGAAAATTCACTACTTTTTTTTCTGGCTTGTAATATGTACCAATATTCCTTACTGTGCGACGAAAAACTGAACGTTTTACGGTGTCCTGCGTTTGGGCAGCATCTTAATCATGCTCACAGTTCGGTTGTTTCTCACGGCCTTTTTTCCCTAAGAGCAGTCATACTTTTGAACTGAGTTTTACGGCCCACTTCTGACCTTTCGTATTTCGGTCAGAGAACAAATAAATATCCCGTTTTTTTGTGAGTTTAGGAAGTTACACCTAAAATTGGAAAATGCCTCGAACTTTTTTCGGGGGCGCATGACAAATCTGCCGATCGATTCTGTAAAAAACTCACCGTGAAAAGTTAGGTGAAGTGAGCTTAGAGTGAGATGTCAATAGTGTCAATCCCAAGCATTAGTTGGAATGATAGCTCACTCCACGCTCACTTCACTTAAGTTTTCACGGTGAGATGGTTACAGAATCGCACTGCAGCTCCCGATTGGTATTGACAATCATAAATGGGGGGCTGAAAGAGTGAATATAACTAGTTCACTCTGGAGGATTAGGGGCTCAACAGTTCACTGGTACTGAAAGTATTAATAGTCCTTTTTGGAAAGTCGCAGTTTTTCATAGAAATATATAGCAAACTCCCCTAGTACAAGTGATTTAAAAAAAAAATGCGATATGTGGGTGTATAGGCAAATTTGTTTGTTTTGTTTGTTTGTTTTTTTTTTAAAGTTGCCCTACACTAGGAATTTCTCCTGTATCGTGGGTGCGTTTACAAACATTTAAACTCACATACACAAACAGCCAGACCCGGAACAACCACTTGTAAGGCCATACAAATATTTGTTCCGTGCGGGAATCGAACCCGCGACACGCAGCGCGGCAGTCAATTGCTTAACCATTGCGCCAACCGTGTTGTTAACACCCGAATTTTTTTAAAAAAAAGTAGTTAAATTAGCGATATTGGGTGGGTGTGGCTTTATGTATGCCTCTAGTAACCGTTAGTCCTTCGGGGATTACAGGCGTTATGTTATATTATGTTACGTGTGTTAGGTAAGCTGTACTTATACTTTGTTATAGGAGCAGCTTGAAAAGTTCAATTACCGGTCTAAACTGGTTTAGCTATTTCCTGGAAAGGTCGGATTGATATTGTAATGAATGAAAGAAATAAAGAAAAATGCGTTTATTGGCATTACAGAAAAAAAAACACATTAAAACACCACCACAGTGCCTTGATGACAGTAATAGCTAGGACACGAAATATACCTATCACTGTACAGTATGTCAGACTGAGAACCAACCCCAACAAACTTGGGAAAAGGAAGGCTCCTGATTTCAGATAAAACTTTGCCTGGACTTGGCGCGGCCAAGACAACTGATAGCTTGGAGTTAGCCAGCCAAGTTAGCACTTGATGGTTTCCTGTATCTATCAGTCATAGACTAATGCATAGTCTGGTACTTGGGATAACGTACGTACACATTAACGGCATATCTAAGATTCGCACACAGTACCTCTACATTCTGCATTCCGGTGCGATTGCCACTGAGGCAACGGATCTAGCCACGAATTACGTTCCTCTACACGCGAATAGCTAACTGTGAAGTGGAGTTACGAGAGTGCAAACTGTGGTACAGTGAGGAATATTGTATTAAGTTTAGATTACTAGGTAATTATTTACGTAGAGGCACATGTGGCTAAGTAATAACAGACGCACGGGTTGATCCATCAGGTTAAGCTACGCTTGCCGCGGTTGGTCCGTGTGGTATGTAAAGATAGTCACTCATCCACAAATATTCGGGTTATTCGGAAAAATCTAATGGGGTTATATGTATGTTAGCCCGTTTCGAGTATTATGCCAACGCTTAACGAGGTCGGTCCGTGGATGCGTGACCATGACCATCCCTAACATACCAAGAACCCTCCGTGCCTCGGAAAGCACGTTAAGCAGTTGATCACGTTGGCGGTTATTCATGTATCTTTGACAGTCGTTATGGTAAAGTCTGACAATCAGTCATACAAATCGGTATCGTATTACCCAGTTAATGGGTTGTGGTGGTCAGATAGGTAGTCCCCGAAACCCCAACATAGTTGGAAAATGGCTGGTCAGATGATGATGGCTTCAAATCTGATCTGGGCCAGTACCAAAGTGACTTTTTCAATTCATGTGTAGGTACTTTCCGAGTTTATCTAGGACTTTCCTGACATAGGTAAAGGAAGACACATCGTGAGGGAAACTGGACTTATAGTTTTTATAAGTCTGAAATCGGCAACCTGTCTCGAGCAAGCATACTCGGGCCTTCTCTAATGAGAAGAGGGTCTTTCCCTGCAGTGGGACAATAGATAGTATCACTGTTCAAGCTATTGAAAGAAAAAAAGAAAGAAAAAAACTTGAGAGGTGTCAAGGGACACCCAGATGGAACGAAGTATAACTGGCTTGCTTTCTATAAGAGAGAGAGAGAGAGAGACAGAGAAACAGGCGCACGACGCACGGCTTAGCTATAGCAAAAAGTGTCGTTCCAACTTTTGGTCTTAATTTTTTCCGTCTAGCCCCCTTTCGCAACACGCGATAAGGAAATTCGTTCCAAAAGTATTTATTGCGACTCGTACAGGAAGATCATAAAACTAAACTAAGCACAAACAAAAAAAGAAAAACAAATTATGTAAAAAAAGTAAGAAAAATGAAACAGAAAGTCCTATACGAGGCCAAAAGGCTCCTATCTCAGCATGATGCTTCGACATTTAAAAAATAAATGTCGAAGCGCTGCTATTCTGATAGAGCCCGCTGTGATGTCACGAGCAGTTACAGGAATAAATAAATAAATAATCTATTTATTATGATAATCTATTTAAATAATCTATCTATTTATTAAAAAAAAAATGTATATAAGTAGTTTATCAGCCATCTTGTTACCATAACACAAGCATTAGGTTGCTTAGCTTGGGACTAGATGGCGCTGTGTGAAATGTCCAGGGATATTTATTTATTTATTTATCAAATAAAATAAATAATTCTCAATCCGCGCCAGAGGTAACCTCATTACTATTAGTGAATTGTTTGCAAAAAAAGATGACGGCACCATGTAAATCATCATTTCAGCCGAAAGACGTCCACTGCTGGACATAGGAAAGAAATAAAGAAAAATGCGTTTATTGGCATTACACAAAATGAATACACCATCGTTCCTTAACCCAAAGCTCTAAAGCTGGTATTCACTCTAACCTCGAACTGTCTGTAACTATAAAAACCGAAAACAAAGATTATAATGTCAAAAAGGCCTCAGCTCAGCATGATGTCAGATGACAACACAAGTGTACCACCTGACGCTGATTTTCAGCTGCACCCCACGAGTGCCATACGCTGAAATAACAAACACATAGGAAGAGTGTGTCCGTCATAATAGGTCTCCACCATGTAAATATTCAGGCATAAATAAAGCATATTCTACTTATTTTCTCAAATAATTTTGATAAAAAATTCTAAACAGAATACGTGAAAGGGGTTTGGGCTTTTATACTCACTTATCTCTCAGTCTCCAAATTTCTGAAAAGGCATTGTAGGTACTTTAGTGATTTGTCCATGCGTCACGACCACTGAATAGAAAACAATTTATTATTTAACGGAATAATTCTAAGGTTTCAATATAAACAGGTAAACGATTGTGTACCGGTACAAAGGTAAGGTTTAGTGTTTTGTTTATTTTTATAAAGTTACGAAAATATAACCTAAAAATAACTGTTACATTTCTAGAATTGTTTGTTTATTTTAATTAAAATTGAATGTAAATGTGGTGCTGTTCCACAAACGATGGGGCACTTGATATCGTGCCCTGCGTGTCCTGTCAGCTGCACGTTACAGGAACTGATGGACGTTGGTGATGGTGCTAAACAAGTGACCGAATTCTGGGCTGAGTCCATTTAGATTGCTATTGATACGCTAAGAAGAAGAATTAAAATGCCGTGATTGTGATGTAATCCAATTTACGTAGGTATGTTATTTGAAAGGTTATCACTCAATGCAAGAACAAATAACTATAAATAACCATCATATCAAACAAACAATGGCACATAACGTAACAATATAAATACCTAACAAAATAAAACAAATAACATCTGATTATGTTTCCTCCAGTATTAACTAGTACCTGCCTAACAATTTACTAACATCATGCCGTAGGTAGATATTTATTTAGGGTGCTGCTGACCTATTCTCTAAAACTCTTACCGTAAAAACTTAAGGCGAAGTGAGCTTTCAATAGTGGCAATCCCTACTACACTATTGTACTGCGAGTACTACACTATTGTACTATTACACTATTGTCTACTTACTTACTTACTTCGCCTTAAGTCAGCTCATATCTATGTTATATTGCTCATCTTGGCTCATCTATGTTAGGACATCAGAGGGGCGATTCTCCTAATTTTAAAAACATTCACAGTCTGATCTCAGTCTCAATCTGTCAAAAATACCTCTACCTAATTTCCCTACATTTTGACAAGTTTTTGACATTTGTTTGTCGCCGAGATGACTGCGACTAGATTTTGAACGCCTTCAGATTGAAAGATACAGTCCTTTCGCAGTTATTCTACCTATTACAGCAGCAAGCCAATAGCAACCTTATCGTAACGAAAATAAGGATCACTGTGATTTTAACTGACTTGTCAGTGGCTGCAGCCCAATAGCAACCTTACTTCAACAGAAGATCACCATGACTTTGATAGTGGTGCCGATTCCCTTGTCCATAAACTAAACTAGATTTAAGTTCAGTGCATCTTTTTCTTTCTAATTCGTTAAGAAAAGGACAGAAAATAAATATTAGTTTAGTCCTGTCAAATTAGTCAGCGCCTGAAGTAAATTGACGTATTTTTAGTAGCCATGTTTTAATCACGTCCAAATTGTCTACGGAGTATCTTAATTTGACAGGACTAAACTATTTTTTTATCTTGTGTCCTGTTCTTAATAAAATAGAAAGAAAAGATGCAATGAACTTAAATTTAGTTTAGTTTGTGAACAAGGGAATCAGCGCCAATGTCGTAAAAACAAAGTTTATAATGAGCTCACTTCAAACTCACTTCACGGAGAGATTTGTAAAGCATAGATCGGCTGGCTAGTTGGCTAGTGAGGGGTCCGTGGCTAAATAATAACAGCCGCACAGGTCGATCGGTCAGGTTAAGCTACGCTTGCCGCGGTTGGTCTGTGGATGGGTGACCATCTTTACATACCGAGACCCCTCCGTGCCTCGGAAAGCACGTTAAGCCGTTGGTCCCGGCTGTCATTCGTGGATCTTTGACAGTCGTTACGGGTAGTCAGAAGCCCGAAAGTCTGACAACCAGTCTTACCAAGGGGTATCGTATTACCCAGTAACTGGGTTGTGGAGGTCAGATAGGCAGTCGCTCCATGTAAAATACTGGTATTCAGCTGCATCCGGTTAGACTGGAAGCCGGCCCCAACATAGTTGGGAAAAGGCTAGGCAGATGATGATGATGAGATCGGCTGGCTAGTTTTTCAATTTTATTGACACTGTTAGCGTCGTAATTATATAGCTACAAACACTGTTTTTGCGACGTAGTTAGGAAAAACAGCTATATTTTTCGATAAACAGTTTTAACTTCCCAGATCTCCTCACCCAAGAACAGGCAATGGTTCGTAAAGCCACCATTATATTAACATAATGTCCTAGTAAAAGTACAAACTGTACTAACCGTGGGCACGCGGTCCAAACCAACGGAAATTATAAAGGTGTACGGTAAATGAAACTCCTTGAACAAAGCCCTTTTGTCTTTCGAGTACACTGTTAAAATTAAGTGAAAAATAATTTCGGCCCTGAGAATTGGCTTTCACGAAAACACAGGATTATGGATAGATATTAGATGGTGCAGAGTTTCCAACATAGCCTTACTTTACTTTTATAGAACTGAAAAGTTTTTAAATTTTTCTTTTACGCTGATGGAAATACATTATGTTCAGCCAATAATGTGCCCACTGCTGGGACACAGGCCTCCTCTCTGTGAGAGGGCGTAGACATTCGCCCGTACGGGACGTCGCGTACGTGTCGAGTGGGCTGTAATCTACCACACAGGTCCAGTGCGGGTTGGTAAATGTCACATGTCTTTGAATTTTGGTTCTAAGACATGCGGTTTCCTCACGATGTTTTCCTTCTGCGTTTTGAGAGCAGTGGTTTTTTTTAAATAATATAAACTAGTGCTTGACTGCGATCCCGCCTGATGGAAAGCAGTGATGCAATCGCTGATGGTAAAGCGCACTAATTTATTATGAGCCTATTCACTCTAGCCTTGAAGATACTTAAATTATAATCGGACGGGAAGACCGCTGCAGGTAAATTGTTCCAGTCCTTCGATGACGACGAGGCAAAACGCTTCGTCCGGATCGCGGCGGTGTCAACAACGTAAGGGTGGACACTCGCCGTACGACGGGTTGTCCAATGATAGAACGGTGATGGCGGAATTAAGTCATGTAATTCCCGCGCACACTCTCCAGAATGCATCCTGAAGAATACCGAAAGGCTGGCTACCTTACGCCTGTGCTCCAGGCTTTGTAGATTGGTCTTAACCAAATCTGGATCACCAATTAGCCTCTTCGCACGCCTCTCCACTGAGTCCAAAGCTGCTAGTGGTGATTAAATTAAATAGGTACACAAATTGCCTATCTGGGTTCGAACTTACGACCTACCACTCGTAAGTCAGTGCCGATACGACTGGGCCACCATTGCTCTAGACATTCTTTACTTAGAACGGAAAAGTTTTATCATTTTTCTTTTTCACTGATGGAAATAGTTGCTAAATTCATTTTGTTCAGTAATTATTCATTAAGGCGAAGGCGTCAGTGTAGCGTAATACAAATTTTCTTAAGCTTTTTTGCAATTTTTTTTTTTAAACCGATCAAATTCAAATTGCAATCACATCTCAGTGACAAACAGTGTCAAAAACGTGTCAAAAATGTTGGGAAATTTATTTTATTTTTGACAGATTGAGACGAGAAGAAAGTTGAGTTGTTTGAGTTTAGAATGCGAACGTTCTCAAACATACGGGAATTGCCCCTCAGGTGGTATGACGATTTAAATATTATTCGCATCCGTAACAAATATAATACAAATCATCAATACGACTCTAAGTTCATATTACCCCATTTGAGGCCAATTCTAACTTAAGTACCTAGTTGTATTGCTGAATCTAATGATTATAATTCTTTAAAGCCATATTAGTTACGGCTGCGAATCATATTTTAATCAAAATACGGCCTGACACTGACCTTAAAATTGCAAAAAACCTAGGTAACTTATACAATTAAAGGACCACTAAAGTAGAAGTTGCGAAAAATTGTGTTAAACCCACGGCCTTTAGAATTGCTTTTTGCCTGTGCCAGCGGCCACGGTATCTCTTTCGAACAACCCGCAGCCCTTGCCCCAGAATTGCTCCTGCCTTCATGTTGGTAATCTTATAACTGACCAGTTGATGATATCTTATAGAATAGAATATATTTATGCTTTAAAACATAGTACAGACGCCAGCACATCAAGCTACTACAATCTGTCAAATTTCTTTATTAGATTTACAACTTTATCGCTAAAGCCTTAAGGTTCAAGGTTGATTGGGAAAATTTGACAGTTTCGGGTAGCTTGACCTGCTGGCGTCTGTACATTTTTTTTTAGCCTACATTATTGCCCGCTGCTGGGCAAAGGCTTCCCTTATTTCTTTCAAACCTCCCTGTCTTGTGCTATATCTGGCCATGTTGGCCCTACAACATGGTACATTAAGGTATTATAAATAGAATTAGGATCTTGCATGTTTCGCCAAGGACTGGAATACTCGTACAAATATTTAAGTAAACACGTTACATGTAGTCTAGACGACACGGTTGGCGCAGTGGCTGAGCGATCGACTGCTGCGCTGCGTGTCGTGGGTTCGATTCCCGCACGGAACAAATATTTGTATTGCCTACAGGTAGTTGTTCCGGGTCTGGCTGTTTGTGTATGTGAGTTTAAATGTTTGTAAACGCACCCACGATACAGGAGTAATTCCTAGTATTCCAACGTAAAAAAATGTAAAAAATTAAAAGGATTCTTTAATTTGTTAAAACTATTATTCTATCATGTCTAATAAATAACTTTAGCAAACCTTAGTTCTCAACAATAATAGGTACAGAGGCCAGCACTTCAAGCTACCCGAGCCTGTCAAATTTTCCCAATCAATCTTGAACCGTAATGCTTTAGCGATAAAGTTGAAAATCTATTAAAGAAATTTGACATATTGTAGTAGCTTGATGTGCTTGGCGTCTGTACATACAAAAAGTAGGTTACTTTTTTATTAATAAACTAGCTTTTGCCCGCGGCTTCGCCCGCGTGGATGTCGGAAATTATCCCACGGGAACGTGCTAACAGGATAAAATGTATGTGCTTCCCCAGGATGCCATCTATCTCGCGGGCCTTTTGTGGCTAATTACAATAGAAAACCAATTGTCTCATTAGTGGTGATTAAGAGGGTACCTATATGATATCTTTACCTAAGTAACTACCTAATTTTAAAAAAAACTCAATAACAGAAAATTAAATACCTACCTACCTAAATAAACCTATTTCTGATGATAACTAATCTAAACTCAATAAATAAGCAAAATCCCTAAAAACTAATATCTATACGAATGACTAATCCTACCTAACAGTATTATAAAATAACCTACGGTCACGACGTACACTATCAAATATACTACCTATACTTTAAAATTAAAATCTATACCTACGACTTATAAAATTAAACCTAAATAACTCTAAAAACTAAAAGGAATAAAAATGAACTCCACTGCGGGTGACCCAACCTACGACAAACTTAGTATTTGCGGTTGGTACAGTACAGACAGTGGTAATCGGGTATAGGGATCGAACCGCAAAATTAAGTTTGTTTTTTACTGTATATACTTTTCCGGGATAAAAAGTACCCAGTGTGGTGCCCAGGATATTAAAGAATAATTATACCAAGTTTCATCGTAATCGAACCGGTAGTTTTTGCGTGATGCCTGAACAAACAGACAGACAGACAGACAGACAGACAGACCGACAGACAGACAGACAGACAAAAATTTTTTTAATCACATTTTTGGGTTCGGTGTCGGTCTAGTAACACCCCCTGTAAATTATTTTTTTGATATTTTCAATGTACAGAATTTTCACTTCTACAGATTTATTATAAGTATAGATAGATATAGATTCTATCACACTATAAAAACGATTAGATACCAATGAGCCATTTATGTAGTTTGGATTTAAAGTATTCCCCTATTTCTTTTGGAATATTGTTAAATATACTTATTGCTGTAATAAAGCTATTTTTATGGCACAATGTGTTGATATGAAGGAAATTCTTAACCGTGTTGGGTGTCGACGAGTATATTTTGAATGCTATCTTGAAGTAACAATAATTAGCGCACTTCCTCTTTCTACTTATTAAAAAAATTGCTGTGCCCGACACTGCCCGACAGGGTCCATAATTGTTTCTATTATTTTTTATTTACCACCTGTAAGTGTACATTATGGATTACAATAAACGATTTCTGATTTGATTAGAAGATAAGGTAATCAAACAACAATTAGAGACAATTAATTACCAGATCATAATGTATTAATGACTGATGAATGTATTAATTAAAGATTGCACAATGAGTTTCATTATTATGTAACGTTAATAATAGAAAACCGATCTTAAGATACCACTTAAGATCGGTTTTCTTAGCATAAAATAAAGTTTGAAACCCTTGGAGTCATGTTTATTTAAACTTTTGTACCTTTTTTGCACACAAAAAGGGTAGAATCGAAAATTCGAAGTTGAGATATGTCCAATAAGGTAAGGTCATGTATTCTCCTGCCTGTTGCTAACAGTAAAATAATTGCAGTCATTCAAAGTGTATTTGTGCTCGGAACTGCCCTCAACCAATTGAAAAACAATTTTGTGTCCCAAATAATTTGGAAGGTTGAGGTTTTGCTGATGCTATGGCTTTTAAAACTTGTTGAATAAAAAGGTGACATTTACTAATCCGCACTGGGCCCGCGTGGTGGATTACGACCTATTCCATCTCCCCGAGAGGAGACCGATGTCCCAGCAGTGGGAACATTATAGGCTGATTAATATGCTATAGATATTAATATAAAGTCTTAAAACTAAGTAAATATTATGTGAGAAAAGAGTTTTCTGAATTTTTAAAATCGTTCTAATTTATGGGCCGTTTACTCCGATCATTTGTGCAAGGCCCACGGATGTAGAGAAATTGGAGACATTTACATAGAAAGCGTGATGTTTCAATATAATTCTAAAAAGTTTATCCACAAAACAAGTATGTACCAATACGTATTAGGTATACAACTACTTCTTTCAGACGTGGTTTGCCTTGAAGACAGTAGAAAAATGATAACACAATTATTTTAAAGTTTTTGATAAGCGAAAACTAGGCCAGTGCGTTCTGGATTTCACATCGAGTTCCTCAAGATACGCCAAAAACAGAACTGAAAGTTTTTTTTTCATTTTTCGATATGCTGACCTTTTAACCATTTCAACCATAGTATTAATAGAAATCTATCAAAATGTTATCTAAAGTTCTAATTAAATTAATAAATAACTATCCAAAACAAATGGGTTGGAAAATTAAGGGTTTTCCTAATATAGATTGAATTTTACGATTGACCAGGAGAACTTCTGACAAATGGACATTACAATATCGTAGCCTCGTCGGGGTTTCTTCAATTTACAACGGATCAACCTGCCTAATCTTTTCCCAACCATGTTAGGGTCGGCTTCCAGCCTTACCGGATGCAGCTGAATACCTGTATTTTATATGGAGCGACTGCCTATCTAACCTCCACAATCCACTGGGTAATACTGACTGGTAAGACCAACGGCTTAACGTAATTTTCGAAGCACGGAGGGGTGTCGATATGAAAAGAATGGTCACCCTCCCATCCACGAACCTACCGCGGCAAGCGTAGCTTAACCTTTGATCGACCCGTGTGTCTGTTATTATTTAGCCACGAGCCCCACAAGTTTACAACGGAACTCTTTAGTTTACAACTGAACTCTAAATAACAAATTAACAATTCTGCTTGTTTCTAGGACTTACTATCAGGACCACTAACAGCTAAACAATTTCCATTCACATAGCACTATTCGTTGATACTGTGAATACTTGCAGAAGCAAATAAAATTTATTTTAATCCTAGTCACAGTTAAACGACCAGATACCGGTGCTGCCGCTTTTTGTCGCCTCAATAAACTATCGGATTCACGTGAAAATGGCGCACAAATATTTATTTGCAACCATTTTTGTATTTGCCTGTGTTTTGACCTGTAGGAGCGAGGACTGCGAGACCTACGATGGAAATGGATTGTGTAAGTTTTAACTATAATCATGTTTACTATAGCTTATAAACTGCTCGGCTTCCAGTCTAACCGGATGCAGCTGAATACCAGTATTTTACATGAAGCGAATGCCTATCTGACCTCCACAGCCCAATTACTGGGTAATTCGATACCCCTTGGTAAGACTGGTTGTCAGATTTTCGGGCTTCTGATGTCCTGTAACGACTGTCAAAGATCCACGAATGACAGCGGGAGCAACGGCTTAACGTGCTTTCCGATGCACGGAGGGGTCTTGGTATGTGAAGATGGTCACCCGTCCACGGACAGAATATTTACATTATAATTATGGTCTTACATATTTTAAATTAGTATTAACTTTCACCTGAGTTATTTCGCGCTAATCTCTAAGGCCCTTTGTACAGACGACATCAGGTCAAGCTACCCGAAAGTGTCAAATTTTTCCAGTCAACCTTGAACCTTAATTATTCAGAAATAAAGTTGAAAATCTATTAAAGAAATTTGACAGATTGTAGTAGCTTGATGTGCTAGCGTCTGTACACACACGTTTCTCTTGCCGTGAAAAATTACGGTTTATTCGCCGTGTGTCGGCACGGTCGTCAGTTTTGTATGGACCACTATGGAAGCTTGATAACGGACACTTTTTTCTACGGCACGCCGTACGGTAATGAAACCGTGCCGTGTACAAAGGGCCTAATATGTTTTACCGGTCGATCCAGTTTGGGGAAGATTGAAATAATTCTTTCAGGAGTCAATTCTTTCCCCTTCTACTTAATATCTACCACCAAAGGAGCATCTCCCTGCGGGGTATATGTAACCTTCCGTGGTCCGCTTGGAAGTCTCTGAACCGTCTCCGGACACAAGTGGGAGGATGTAAATCCAACCTGGTAAAGTGGGGCTACCTTGACGGAAGTGGAGCTATGTCACAAACCATGCTGCACCTCCTATCCTGCCCTTTTTTTTTGGGTGGGATATCATCAAATAATGACTTTTCCCGCTCTTGGCTGAGCGGAAGGGCGTGTCATACTTTTACTGACTAAAACCCACCCGTATTCCTTCAGTTCCGTATCTCTTTCGAACAAACCGCGGCTCTGGCAGGCATCAGCCCTAGCGTCTTAGCCCGTCAATTCGTGCTGACATCTCTATGAGGCGCGCGTGGAACACAACGCGCCGTCGACCCGGGCCTGGTCCTTACCGGGTGGTGAGCTGCCCATTGCTCGCCGCCCACAAACCCGCGCCTACGGTGGCCAGAAGTCGGCTGTTGACTCCCGTCCAGGGCGTCTCCTGCGGCGACTAGGGGCGTGAGGATGATTGCCTGTCTCTCACGCGCTCCGCCACCTCCTTCGCGAGCATTACTGCTTCGCTGAAGGAGGGGCTGGCCTCCCATGCACTCTCGCTCCGTACCATGGCCTGGACCAGGGCCGGACGCGAGAGATGCCCTCTGTGTCCCAACACATGCAGTCAAAGTCACCTCTGTGCTGCCACCAGCGACGCCATGGTAGTGGCAAAGTTTTGGGAAAACAAGATATTTTATTTATCATTGCGTTTGCATTAACACTATCATCGCTTGTAATATTTTTAACACGCGTCCAAACTAATTAGTAAAATAATTCTTTATAAAATTCAGCACACAAAACATAAAATTGTCATTGTTACCTGAAAATGTATACACTTTATTCGACACACCACAATTTAAATACCTACGACATTAATGTTTCGCTGTTTTCAATTAAGAGTGTTATTTTAAAATAATAATTGGCCTATCAGAACATAGCATTGTTTTAAATTCAACTAAATTGGATGAAGCTGCATAATTTAAATTGTAAATACTTTTGATCCAGCTAATAATGATAAAACTACATGAAATGTTTTACTCAAAATTATAATCAAATTAAACAAAACGTGTTGTTTAATTTGTTAATATGATTTTGAGTGCCTATAACTGAAATTACCAGCATAATATTCCATACAATATCTGAACAAAATGTGGTGTTTGATTGTTTGGTAGCGGAACTTATTTCTGGGTTTGAACCACTGGTCTGCAGTTTTATTATTGAAGTTGTTTCCATTAGGTCCCTATATTACAATAACTGGCACTATACAAAGCACGTCTCTGCATACCCTTTCACAGAATACCCTTTCTTTTTTCTTTTAAACGTGTCCCCACACTAGGAATTTCTCTGTATCCTGACTGCGTTTACAAACATTTAAACTCACATACACAAACAGCCAGAACCGCACCCTAATTGCGTAACACACGATCAATCGAAATCTGAAAAGTGAGAAGTAGCCCAAGTGAGAAGTAGCCCTAATGAGAAGTACTCCATTAGGGAGTCGGTTGCCAAAATGAGAATTAGCCCTAATGCGTCTTAACCATCATTTTGAAGCAAATTGCTAATCCAAATGCTTCATAAGTTTGAAAAATTTGTCTGCTCAACACGTAAATAACGCAATGAATATTGTTGAACTGTCAAAATGAAACCGATTCCAATTGATCGTGTGTTACACAATTAGGGTGCCGGAACAACCACTTGTAGGCCATACAAATATTTGTTCCGTGCGGGAAAAGAACCCGCGACACGCAGCGCAGCAGTCAATCGCTTAACCGCTCCGCCAACTGTGCCATTCTTGTTACTACACACAGAACATCACGCTTATAATCTCAGAAGGGTGAGGCAGAGGTGTACCTGTTGTACACCCACATTTCGCCAGTCTATTGGCCTCAATCGGGCACAAATCCAGACTCCGGGCTGCTACTGAGAAATTCCTGATGGAAAAACCCAGTAACACGTTGCCCGACCCGGGAATCGAACCCAAGACCTCATGCTCAGCAGTAGCGCTTGCGACCACTAGACCAAGGAGGTAATGTTAGAGTAACGGTGTATACAAAAGTCATCATCATCTGCCTAGCCTTTTCCCAACGCTCGGGGTCGGCTTCCAGTCTAACCGGATGCAGCTGAATACCATTTTACACGGAACGACTGCCTATCTGACCTCCACAACCCAGTCACTGGGTAATACGATACCCCTTGGTAGGACTGGTTGTCAGATTTTCGGGCTTCTGACGACCCGTAACGACTGTCAAAGATCCACGAATGAGAGCCGGGATCAACGGCTTAATGTGCTTTCCAAGGCATGGAGGGGTCTTGATTTGTAAAGATGGTCACCCATCCACCGATCAATCGCGGCAAGCGTAGCTTAACCTGATCGATTGACCCGCGCGGCTGTTATTTCTTAGCCTCAAGCCAAGCCAAGTCAAGACAAGTCCACAAAAAAAAAATCAGTAGATCCATATATTATGAATCATAAATCTGTGGATCAACAGATTTTTTTTTACGATTTCAGAGTTGGTCTCGTAGTAAAAGTTGTGCATGATGATGAGTACAATGACCCCTTTTAAGGATTAAAACGATAAAAATTTAACGGTTTATAAGATAGTTACAAGTTTTCTGTTTTATTTATTCAGGTATCCCATCGTGTCCTTCCGACATGGTGTTATACAGCGCCGGTTGCCTCGACCCAACATTGTCGGAGCGTACGTGCCGGCAACCCAAGCCCCGCTCCCTGGGTGTCCGCTGCGACTACTCGCGGTGTGAGTGTCCTAACCCGAAGGTGTGGGACGAAGCCGCTAAGCAATGCGTGACCGTCGACCAGTGCTCGGATCAATCTAATGTTAATAGTACCAGAAGTGACTGATTAATATGTGTTAATAAATTTTTGGGTATTCTATTTATTTCTACAACATGTCCCAGAATTAACGCACACCACCAGACACCCCAATTAGAATATTATTTTATAATCATAATACATAGGTACACTGAATTTTTATTATTATGTAAAAATCATTGTTTTTTTAATAAATTAGTTATACTGATTGTGGGAGAAAATTATGTTCACATTACAAATCTACGCTTGCACATACTCGCACTCGTATAAGGGTCTAGCTTTGTAGGTATTTCATCCATTTTTGTTTGTTTTGACTGTACAGCGGAAGTGTGACAGCAGTTTACGTAGTTTTAATTATTTTTGGGATAAAATATTACCTATATTAAAAACTAGCTGCTGCCCGCGACGTCATCTGCGTGAAGGCTCTACAGCACCAAAAATACCTAAGATGCCAGTGTCGCTATAGCATTATAAGTAAACAACTTTTAAAATTGCATTAAAATATAAGTTTTTTTGCGAAGCAAGTGCAAGCAAGTGCAAGAATACATTCCAGGACACAAAAGAGTAAAAATACGTACAAAGGTATCATACCTTACAACACTTCCCTATAAACTACGTTGGTAGTTATGCTGCCAGGAGCCAAAATGTAAAGAGAGTCAGGATTGGTGACGCGAGAGCAAGCGACGTACAGTTGCCCATGTGAGAAGCAACTCGTCCTGAGGTCGACACCCGCTGCCTTCAGTGTCTACCCCTGCGACTTATTGATGGTCATCGCGAAGCAAACATTCACGGGGAACTGTACGCGCTTGAACTGGAACGGGTAGTTATGAGGTATGAAAGGAATGCGTGGTATAAATACTGCCTCGCCGACGCCACAACCCGTAAGAATTTCCGCCTCAATGGTGTGTCTGTGGAGCGAGATGACTTTAAGGCGGGTCCCGTTACACAACTTCGGAGGAGATAGGTACAGCAGAAGCATAATCGGGACACCGACCTTCAGCTTGATGGTATGCGCTGGAAGTCCACTTGCTGACAGGGAGTTCAGAAATTCCACGGGATAATGTGTGGCGTTATCTTGCTCGACAACAGTGTAGACCACTTCATTCCCCTCAATTTCCGAGAGAATGCATTTGTTAATTGCTGCAGCCTGATTATTTTTGGGCGTCAAAATGGCCCGCTCACACACCAAAGAATTCTGCTGGTGCAGTATACGACTGATGTCCCCGTACACACAGCGAATGAGTTCTTCTAAGCTGGATACCACTGTACCGAGAGACTCTGGAAGCACCACCTGTCCACCTCTCTCTTCCGGTAGAGTGCCTTCGCCAAGACTTAGAAGGACATCGGAGAATTCTTGAGCACATGCATTGCCGCCGAGCTGAGCTCTCATATTAATGGTCAAGCGCAGCGTACGAACTCGTGACCAAAACGAAGATCGTTTCAACGAAGCATTCACCTCGTCAGCCCTCGATCCCCGCGTCACCACGGGAAGCGTTTGCCGGAAATCGCCACTGAACAGAACTATGACACCACCCATCAAATGTTCGCTCCTGCGGATGTCCTGCAGGGTTCTGTCCACGGCCTCAACTGCCTTCATAATGGCCATCGTACACTCATCCCATACGATCAGAGAGCAAATATTTGAGCACGTGTCCCTTATTGCTGTTACGTGACACACCAAAAACAGGCGTTTCGGCGCTCTCTAAATCGATGGGAATTTTAAACATGGCATGTGCTGTCTTGCCGCCCGGAAGTAGTGTGGCAGCGATTCCCGACGACGCTACAGCAATAGCAATTTTGCCTTGCCTCCTGACCTCTGCAAGTATGCCAGTGGTAACAAATGTTTTTCCTGTTCCATCAGGAGCATCCAAGAAAAACATTTTACCCTGGTTTTGCCCAACGCTTTCAAGGACGGTGTCATAAATGTGTTTTTGCTCTGAAGAGAACAAAGCGACATAGTCATTTCGTATGGTGGTCATTTCGCCCGGATCGTAATTTGTCTCAGCGTTATACTCCCTATTTCCACGGTCTTTATACGGTGATGATGTGGGAGCTGATAACCCATATTTGATCAGTGGATTGCCGCCGATAGAAATGACCACATCTTGAAGTGAACTGAGACAGGTGTTCAGCACGCGTTCATCAGTTACTTCGACTTCATCTCCAGTAACACGCCTCAAAGCTCGTAGAAAATCTTCAGACAGATGATGGCGATACTTCTCCCACAAAGCTACCAGGTTCGCGACTCCACAAAACACCAAGATGACGGCAAACAGATGACGCATGCAGCTGGGACTGTCACTGACGCTCGCCTCCGCGAGGGTGTCATCCCAATTTTGGTCACCGTCGAGAAGGTGACGTGCTACGCAGGCTGCGCGGTAAGTGGGATACTCCACGCCATCAAATGTCCTCAGAAAGGCGAAAGACGTTGGTCCTCGGACAGTGTGAAGTAACAACCGCAGAAAATTGCATTCGCCATTATTCGGATGCACGGTATAAACCCTACCCAATGCGGTGTCCTTGAAAATTCCCGGAAAGCCTTCCACAGCACCTCCTCGTCGACGTCGGTTAAATACACCCCTTTGCTCGTCGTACGTGTATTATGAAGGCACCTCGTCATACGTAAGGGATCTGGCAAACTGGTCGACTTCACAGAGCGTGTTTTTTTAAATTGTCTTCCTCAACTCTACTCAAGATTTTGAGGGTTTTGTTGGAACTTGAATTTGTCGAAACGAACTATACCATACAACTTTTATGAAGAAAATGCACATTGCCATCTATGAATTTTAAGAATAACTAACTACTAACCTCGCCAACATGATCAAATTTAAATTATTTATTTCCGACAAGTGTTAACATGTAACTTGATTTGATTTTTATGAAATCTCATAGATGGCGCTGCTTCAAAATTTTCATTATACTACTAACATTAATTAAACTATGTTTCTCTGCCCAAGTTACTTAAATGGCGTAGTTTTTATAGTGTAAAGCTAGATAATAGCATGGCTTACTCAAAAACAACATTTAAATATGCGTCGTTAGATTACATGCTGTGACAGAATACGTAGGTAAGAAAAATAAAGATTCACAGCTCCTCCCCCGTAGGTGATAGCGTGATAATATGTTTCCAGAGTTAAATTATGGTTTACTAAATAAATAACATGTCATTTTGTGCATTCAATTATTTTGTGCATTAAATTACGAACAAAAACCTTTTAAAATCAATATTGCTTACCTCCTATAACATACGGCGTGATAATATGTAGCCTAAAGCCTTCCTTGGTTTACAAAGAACATTTTTGCTGAATTTCAATTCAATCTATCCAGTAGTTTTGGCGTGAAGCCGTACCATACACACAGACAAACAGACAAAAATTCTAAAAAGTCACTTTTTGTCAACAGTTACGTTTTTCTAACAAAAGCCACTTATTTTTTCTCGAAAATTCTCAATGTACAGTTTTTCTTTCGTTACTGTTTTATTATATGTATAGATTACAGGAATCGATTCAGTAAACGATTCTGAACAAACTATTTTCATAATGTGCATTAATTCAGTTACACATTGTATACTCTACCAACCTGTAAAGGCTCCCGTAGACAAGCATAATTCGACAGTGCGACGCAGTTCTGGTAGAACAGTTTCCATGAAGTTTTCATAGGAAGTTCTGCATGAGTCGCGTCGCACTTGGAGCCTTAACACCCGTAGTCCACGACGCGACTTAATAACCCGTTATTAAGTCATTTATGATTGGTAGCGTCGTGTATGGTCTATTGAAATATTAGTGCTGTGACATTTTGGCTAATCATTCGTGACTTGAGTTTGTAACTGGTTAGTTTTGACTAGCGTCGTGGACAGTAGACCTTACTGTACCACTTCCAAAAAAGAAAAGATTTTTTCCATGTAGAGAGAGAGCAAAAAAATATTACCACGCTTTCTGTGCTTTAATTCTCCGTCAGTCAATAATATGTCTGAGGTTTCTTAATAAAGTTCCTAGTAGCTAAGTGTTTGATCCCTGCAACATACAATTTTACACAATTAGAATAATAAACGGACGTTTGTCAACTGCTTGAACCATTCATGATAGTTCGGACGAAGGCAACGGGGTGTGAACGGAATGCGGACTCGTGTCATGTCCGTGACGCGTCCACTCTGCCTTTGATAAATGAAATATACAGTCAGTCAATCAGCCGTAAAAGTTAATTTCACTTTCAGGCTCAAGCTCAAAGCATTTGTTTTAATAAAACCTTTTACATGCACTTTTGTCAAGGACTATCGGTGAGTTAATCAGAAAGTTCAAGAATTTTTATCTGTATACCGCCAATTCGTTTATTTTCTTTCAAACATAGTTTTAACATCAGCTTCTTTTTTTTTGGCTAAGTAGTTAAAACCCAAAGGAAAACATATCTTTTTAGTGTATGAAATGAATACTAATTAAGGATTATTAAATTTTAAGAATGCGTGTTTTGGAAACTTATGTAAGTACTTACTATGATTGATACTTAGTATTAAGTTGTGGTATACAAATTGACACTTACGTTGGAAATAAAATCTATTCTATTCTATTCTAAGTAGTTGCTAGTTCCAAAGCATAGATTCCTGTGGAGAAAAACAGGAAAGCAACCCCATGGTTTGGTTAGGTAACCTTGGTTGGTTAGCATAAGCATAGCATAATCAGCTTATAATGTTCCCACTACTAGGACACGTGCCTGAGGAGTGGGCTTTAATCTACCACGCGGGCCCAGTGCGGGTTGGTAGTCGTCACATGTCTTCGAATTTTTGGTTCGTTTTTTTGGAACGAAGTTCCTTATAGACGGAAAAAATTAAGACCAAAAGTTGGAACGACACTTTTTGCTATAGTTGTAAGCCGTGCGGCGTGCGCGTGTTTCTCTGTCTGTCTCTCTCTCTCTTTGAACTTCGTTCCATCCGGGTGTCCCTTGACACCTCTCAAGTTTTTTTTTGTTTCTTCACGTTGTTTTTCTTCACTGTTGGTTGGTTAACTTTATTAAAATAGATAATCAAGTTATAATATAACTGGAAAACAACAATATCACTTAAATTGTTAGCTCTCAGTAAATTGTAACAAAACTACATCCTGAGAGTTCCAACGCTTTTTGATAACAACTGGGTGTCCGGTGTATATATACTACTAGAAACTCCAAACCAGGTCAATTAATTATTCTTATTTGAGGAGATAGAATAGTTTATCTACCTGCCGAACCTCTGTTTACTTTTTCAACAGAAACCGAGCGCTGCGCCGTACGATTGAAATAAACGAGCAAAGAGATACCTAATAAATGCCGTGAATGAATATTCATACAATGATATTGCAATGTACTCGTAGAACGAATAACATTATTTTTATAAACAGGAATTTTAAATACATGGAAATTGTCTACGCGAAAAAAGAGAGAATAGTATGAGTTTATTTATTTAATGCACAATAGTTTGACAGTGATGGATCATCATCAGCCTACAGCATAGCCTCCAATTGTACGACATTTGACACACACACACACATATGGCACTAACATTAATTATAAGGAATTTACTAACACAATGGATCTTAGGTTGTACGAAATAAAGAATTTATTATTATTATTATTTAACTGATAAGGCCTTATCAGATGGAGAAGTGCTAGTGGTGGGCCAGTGGTAACGACTCTAACTCACGTTTCATTGGTTCGAACCCACGCAGGCACATAACTTTGTGTATTTTATTTCATCACCCAAAAATTCAAAGACGTGTGACATCCACCAACCCACTGGGCCCGCGTGGTGGATTATGGCCCACTCCTCCTCACAGAGAGGAGGCCTGCGGGATCAGCAGTGGGATCGGTATAGGCTGATCAAGATGGCCCTTCAGATAGATATCTTCAATTACCTAGGTACTTAAGTTTTCTGATACATTGTTATGCAAGAATGTTGAGGAAAACTACTTTGTTTCCTTCTAGGGATCTTCACTGCAATGGAATGGTGACCATTCCATTGCAGTGAAGATCCTTGAGAGGATCCCCGAGATCCCCCTCTTCCTCATAATTATGATTGGGACAGACATGGTTTTAGTTGGTAGGAATACGACATACCTACCAAACGAAAACTATCTTAAGTATTTCCACAAAGAAAACAATCCATCAATCATGTTTTGTTCAATAACAGTCACGGCAAATAGGGGAAAAAGTAATATAAATGAGACGTACGTAACGTAGTTTCAGTCAGTGATCGAAGATATTTGATCGCACGTCAGTGGTTGCTTTGCGAATGTGCGTGGCATTCGATATATATCCCCAGTTTATTCCGGTCTGTTGTTATGTCACACGTGACAAATAGCTCAACGTAACTCGCATCCTTATAACTCTTATACTCAATGGGCCATCGTGGAAACTTTTCACTGTAAAACGCTCCTGATACAGGTTAAAAGTTAAAAACAAAAAAGCTGGCTGAAGTAAGAGGATCAGGGAGAATAACTACTTATCAAATTGTCACTCAACGTCAATTTGCAATGTTATAACCATTCTAAACAACTGTCAAAGTATGACAGCTGTGATTTGAATACATGGACAATTTAAGTTGCTAGTCAATTTGCTAAAAGATTTATTTTCGTGACTTTTTATAAAGACGACATTAGATACCTATACCTACTTGAAGTTGGCCTTTAATGTCTTTGGCTCGGTTACTATGGAAAAAATAACTTCATTATATATAGTTTCGTCTCCACAACCAATTTAGAAATCAAATGGGAAACCATTTGATTTCTATATAGGACCACCGTTCAGGAACATAGGCTTCTTATTAGCCCGATTTCAGCCAAGTTCTGTAACATATATGTGCTTTTCAAAACACGAAAGGATTCGATTCGATATCAAAACACTGCCATTGGAAGTGCCAATTACACCAATGATACTAAACGCGATCAGTACAGCTAAACTACGTTCAAGAGCTGTCAGTGTTAATATTCCACAACATTGATGACAGTGACTGCTCTTGAACGCGGTTTAGATGTGCTGATCGTGTGGTTTCATTGGTGAAATCCGCCCTTAGAAGTCACACAGCAACACTGCCCAATGGCATAGGTCGATTGATTAGCGCGGCCATCAAAGAACATCAGCGGATCAGTCCAATTATCATGTATAACAACACTTAGGAATCCCTAGTTTCCCAGGTCAGAGTTCTAGAGATAACCCCATATTTTATTATTGGTCAGTCACGCTTACCATATGTACCAAACACGTGTTGAGTGTACATAAGCACGTTATCATATTCCGATAAGCCACAATGTCATACTACATCTGTTATTGTCCTACAATAGGAAATAATAATCGTTTAGCTGTTTATTTTTTAACATCCAACTCAGCCTATCGCAGTCCAGTCCAGATACACGCCTCTTCGTGCTGGACTGGCCTCTTCCAGGCTGCGCCACAACATCCTGTCCTCGGCCTTCCGCATTCAGTCTGTCCCAGCAAACTTAAAGGTCATCGGTCTAGCTGGGGGGCGTCCCACACTACGCTTGCCGATACGCGTTCTCCACTCCAGGATTCGTCTGTTCCACCAGCCATCGGTCCTTCGACAGACATGGCCAGACCACTGCCACTTCAGTTTGCTTACTCTGCAAGCTATGTCGGTAACTCCAGTTTATTTTCAGATAATTTCATTAGTAAATTATTTTTTTATTTTTGGAACATACTCGGGACTGCATAACCAGTCTTACCAAGGGGTATCGTATTACCCAGTAAGTGGGTTGTGGAGGTCAGATAGGCAGTCGCTCCATGTAAAATATTGGTATTCAGCTGCATCCGGTTAGACTGGAAGCCGACCCCAACATAGTTGGGAACAGGCTAGGCAGATGATGATGACTCGGGACTTCATAACAGCAATTAATTTATTGCTTCCGCGGTTCATTATCACTATCATCATTAACCTGCACCTAAAAGTCCACGGATGGACGGACGTATGTCTCTTCAATTACCCTCCATACAGGTAACTTGATAAAGCCCTGATGTGAAAATCTGAAGGCAGTCGATATATATGCACAGTGCAACATAGATTATTCAGTCCAATTTAATCAGTCTGAAAGCCGACATTAAAATGGAAACAGTTGAGGGAACTTTAAAACATGGTCTGTCTCTAGTCTATGCCTTTAGTTCATATCGTATCTTGCCTTTTTTTTTGTAACGCTGTTTATAATTCGACACATAAAAAATTACTTTCGGCAAAAGTTCAACAAACTAATAAGATACAATAGATTTCCTGGACAAGACCTTCCCCAAGTACCGCCACTTCGACTGGTGCCGAAGCATGATAAAATATATTATTCGTAGGTACCTATATGATGACATTGTGATGGCCGCAGGATTCCGCTGGATGTGGGAAGCACAGAACCGGTCGAAGTGGAGGTGCTTGGGGATGGCCTATGTCCAGCAGTGGACATCTTTCGGCTGAAATAATGATGAGTTAAGTACCTACAACATACAGGTATAAATAGGTAATTTAGTTGTTTACCTTACCTACGCTCTTAAAATACCCGGTTAGTTGAAGTAAAAGCCTTTTGCACGCGAAGTAGTATTTAATAAGTACCTACTAACTTTCTTTTACAACCCATTTATAAAGTGGTAAATAACTTTGCCTACTATAAAACGCCTGATTGGGTATTGGAATGGTCTAACTTTGCTCAGTTTACGAGTAGTTTGAACTAAACCATACTAAGGTTTACTAGCAATAAAAGTTAAATATCACAGAAATACGAATACGGAAATATATACTGAAATGTATGAAACAATATTATTTTTTGTAAAGTTGAAATAGCCATTTAGGTCACTCTTAAAACTTTCCTTTTTTCTTTCCATTATCAGATGAAAAGACATTCACCATCATCTTCTTTAATGTTCCCACTGCTGGGACACAGGCCTCCTCTCTTCGAGAGGGAGTGGGCTGTAATCCACTACGCGGGCCCAGTGTGGGTTAGTAGATGTCACATGTCTTCGAATGTTTGATTCTAGGCCATGCCGGTTTCCTCGCGATGTTTTCCTTCACCGTTTTGAGAGCAGTGGTGATGAAATTATTTTCACAAAGTAAAGCGCCTGGCTGGGTTCGAACCTACGACCTACAAATCGTAAGTCGTGGCCGTTGCCACTGGGCCATCACTGTTCCTTCTCCTTCTTACTTATGACGAATAGATTTCCCTCGTTTTTAGTGTGTTTCTTGCCTTTTCTGTACAAATTGCATCCAAGTATTCCCACTATTCTTTGTTAGTCATCTGCCTGTTTGGCAAGACTGGCAATATTCCATCGTATGTGTCTAATTTTATGTCCTACATATACATTGGTACCTGTATACCTATAGTTTTTTAATAAACATCCAACACCGAAAACCGTCACTTATAATATATTTACCGTATTTTATGGAAATGTTCAGATTTTCATAAAAGATAATTTGAAACACATTAACAAAGCGTTTATAGTATTTAGCTTACAATGCGTCGGAAAATTTCACGCGACCTTTTATCAGTAGCGTTGATGACCTGATAGATTAAAGTGTATAGTAGATACTTATCTATGCTACTGTTAACCTTTACAATAACTTTATGGACAATTAACGCATTATATTAATAATAGTTTATGCATTATTGAAGTGCCATTGCATATTGATGTTTACGCCTGGTAAGTCGTTTGGTTCAACTATTCATAGTGAAGTAATCTAAACCCTTGTTCTACTTTTAACAGTGTAGTGAGCAAACGTAAGGAATGTAACAAAGCATAGTTGTTAATGTTCTGTCTTTTGTTCCAGCTCCAGAAATTCAAGATGTTGTGTAAAATGAAAATAGCAACTTTACTAGTTCTGGCAGTTGTTACACCTAGTTTTGAAGACCCAGTTACAGACCCCAAACAAGAGGAATGTAAGAAAATATCTTCATGTTCCTCGTGTATATTAAAAAGTTTCTGCACGTGGTGCGTCACCAAAAGTAAATGCACGAAGCAATCATGCGGCAACGATAACATAATTTATCCCGACGGGAACCCAGCCATAATGGCAGGGCCGCAGTTCTGCCCCAGGGTCGTGGAACCGGAAGAAATATTGACTCTGAAGAGTGGAGCGAAGCAAGTTATTGTTGTGAAAATTACACAGATACATTTGTATATGGCATTCACTCCATGGAAATGTAAAATAGATTATAACGGTGTGCAAATGACAGTGGTAGCGATGTTGCTGGGTGACCAAGTATATTGTGAATCTGTGATACTCACTAACGAGAGCCATGAGCCTCGCACAAGTGGCAGTGTGTCGGTACTGTGGGACTACAGTAAATCCTTTGATGGATCTGTTCCGTTTAAAGTGTGCCGCTGTGACTTAGACCTGTATTGTCCCGCTTGTAATAAAATAACTTTAACGCAATAGATGAAGTACTATTTTAATTGCATATCTCATATTCACAAAGTGCATATTAAATTACTTTAAGAGTTTTCTGCAGTGTCTTATTTAAAAACGTTGGGGATTTTCTTGGTTCTGATTCTACAAATTAAAAGAGAAATTCACAGACCGAATTTTAATCACGGCTTCACGTTTCAATAGTGTTTTTTAGTAAAGAAACAAAGGGAAAACTGTAACAAAGGAGTGAGCACTGGGGTGAAAATACGTGCATGAAAGTGCGCCCACCGGTTTCCCGTACACTGTATGGTGAAAATATACTAGATAAAGTTTCCACAAGCTCTTGTATCTCTTACAACAATTTAATTTGACGACACGCAGTGGTTAAAAGCGATTGACTGCTGCGCTGCGTGTCGCGGGTTCGATTCCCGTACGGAACAAATATTTGTATGACTTACAAGTAGTTGTTCCGGGTCTGGCTGTTTGTGTATGCGAGCTTAAATGTTTGTAAACGCACCCACGATACAGGAGAAATTCCTACTGTGGGGCAACCTTTTTAAAAAAAAATTGATCAGAAATTTTTTGTTCAAATGTTCGTTCGAGCAATATCGTTAGGGCAGTTTTCGCTTCAAAGAACAAACAAATGGTGAAAGCCTTTTCTTTTTTACTTCATTGTAAACAACTAACATAATTGTTGGATAAGATATGTTTTGCCTTTCTGTTTGTAAATATGTTTAGGTATTTGTTCGAAACCTGGGGGCCTACTCCGAAGTGCAAAGTGCGAATGTTCGGATCGGACCGACACATGGCCGAACCGAATATTATTGAGAAATGCGAAAAAAGTTCGGATCGGCTCAGTTGGGTCGGGACCATAGTCAATATTCGAAAGAGTGTAGGAGTGTAGGATCGGAACCGACGACCGAACCAAATAGTAACTTCGTAGCAGGAAACGGCCGAACATTCGGCCGATACTGCTTTGGAGTAGACCCCCTGTTTATTCTCTGTCGCTTGAAACGAATCCTCTATAAGCTCCATCAACTTAGCGTGGTCTTCATAGCACACCATGAATCTAAGGACCCATTTCTGTAAACGGGTCTTAAGGGTAAAAGGTTCTCGACCCCTTTCATTTACAGACATTTACAGAAACTGCCCTAAGATTTAGAGAAACAATTTAGTCTTGAAACGACTTGTAAATATCACTACGTATTACGGAAAGTGAAGTAAATGTACATAGTATGGCATGACATGGGAATGGCATGGCAATATGTGTGGCAATAGTAAGTGGTCTGAAACCGCCAACCCATAGTGGGTAACGTGTTGATGATTAATGTTTGTTATCTCCTTATGAGAAAAGATAACGAGCAGAGAAGGCCTATGGCCTAAGGCCTAGCTGTGGGATAATTTCACTCATACTCATACGTCAAGATTTCCAAACTTAAGTGGCAGTGAGCAGGGTACATAGCTCACAGAGCAGATGGCCGATGGGGCGGAAATGTTCCGCGTACCGGAAAACGTAGCGTTGAAAGGCCTCCCACAAGGTGGAGCGATGACCTTATGAAGGCCTCAGGAATTCGCTGGATACGGAAAGCACAGAACCGGTCGAAGTGGCGGTGCTTGTGAGAGGCTTATGTCCAGCAGTGGATGTGTTTCGGCGAAAATGATGATGATAATGATACGACAAGATATAAGTATACAATAAGTTCACCATTTTTTAACCCACGAGTTTTTGAAACACGATAAAAGTATTACCTACTAAAACATACAGGGTGTTATTGACAGCCCTCCGCAAACTGATAGGGTGGCTTCAGTACATCATATTAAGATGACCGGTACATGTAATTCTTTCAGGAACATTAAGGGAATCCAAAAAACCAGATTTGTTTTATTACCTCACACGCAACGTATCGTTACCGTGGCAAAACGCACGTAGCGGACAGCAGCGCAGCGAGCTTGAGCGAGGCTGTTTTCAGCTGTTTTATTTACATAAATGGAGTGTTGCATACAGAGAACGTAATTTTACATTGAAATAAAGGAATATCAGCAGAAAAACGGCATATTTTTTTTTTTCCTGAGAAAATTTCCAGTAGGATATGATTCAGAATAAGGAGCTGAAACAATCCTGTGTTTTTGTGGAGGGCTGTCAATAACACCCTGTATACTGTAGTCTAGTAACTATCAACCGAGAATCGTATCAGAGAATATGATTTAAAACGGTTGAACTTTAATTTCCTGTGTTGGTTGTGAGACGACCGTAAAAGCGATACTGCGAATATGAAGTTCGCTTAGAATAATGTCAGTTTGAAAGCTATTTTTGTGAAAGCTGAATTGATTTAGACATTGTTTGTTTGGGACTGCGATTCACTTGATACAAAAGGTTGAACACCAGAATGCCTATTCCCGTAATTAAAAATGTTCAAAATCTTTTTTTTTATATAAAAACGTTGCCCCACACTAGGAATTTCTCCTGTATCGTGGGTGCGTTTACAAACATTCAAACTCACATACACAAACAGCCAGACCCGGAACAACTATTTGTAGGTCATACAAATATTTGTTCCGTGTGGGAATCGAACCCGCGACACGCAGCGCAGCAGTCAATCGCTTAACCACTGCGCCAACCGTGCCGGCAAAATCTAGTCGCAATCTCATCTCAGCGACAATCAATGTCAAAAACGTATGGAAATTATTTTTGACTGATTGAGATCAGACTGTGAACGTTCTTAAAATTACGACATTTGCCCTTTAGGTGCTGTGGCGCTGCGTGGGGGAGACATATCTAGCAGTGCACGGCGGTAGGCTTAATTCACGGGACGAGCCAACCACAGTTTTTCCACAGTCATTGGAACTTACTGGCAAAGAGAAATGATTCCATTGTGTTAAAACACGCTGCTGAAGTAATTTGAAAAGATAATTGGCGGAGCATTAAAGCAACGGTCCACTTTCCTCCTTCTCAAGTAGAATTTAAATACAATGATATGTATTTATTTCTATAATAAAATGTATATAATTAGTTTATCAGCCATCTTGTTACCATAACACAAGCATTAGGTTGCTTAGCTTGGGACTAGATGGCGCTGTGTGAAATGTCCAGGGATATTATTATATTATTATTATAATATACCTACATACATATTTTTAAGTCAATGTGAATTTTAGGTAGTTCCGTACTCAAAAAATGCAGTTTATCAACATTTTATTTAATTTGACGTGTGTGGTTTGAAAGTAACCGTTCTTCCACCCGCCACCGTCAAGGGGACGTCAACGAGAGATGAGATTATTCGAACCGAGCGTGACGTCCCTGTGACGGCGCGGCGGCGTGCGGTACACGCGGCCATATTAAATGGCCTGGCTCATAGGCGTAATGTTGTTTGCCTGTCGGTCTTCTGAAAACTGTATTTCGGCTCTACGCTTTTACTACAAGACTAACAGACGTACTGTAGCGTACCATCCGCACTTCATTGATATTCCGACCCAGCGCGGTACGCAGCGCCTCTCCGCCATATTTATTATGCGTACAGCCAAAGTGTGGATGGAACTCTCTGTCAGCGATCCCTTCCACATTAAACCCGACCGCTTTCGAAGCAAGAGTCAACAGGTATCTTCAGTTCCATCAGAGACCCTCCATCCATCGATTCCTATTGCCAGGCGTGATCATTCAAGACCAGGCCCATTCAGCAATTTAAAAAATGTATGTATCGTTACTACGGTGACGTCATCTCGTTCTCATTGACGTCCCGACACGCACTTGGCCAGTTTTTTTTAAACACTCATGTCGCTAGCATTCATTTGGCTTTTGGAATGATAAGTACCAACCAGTGCCAACAGGGTTTTCATATAAAATGCGTAACATCACACATTATCCGAGGACATTACACAAATAATGTCCTTCAGTTATAAGTTGAATATCACCTCGTTTAGAAACAATGGCAGTTTGTGATAGTGCGGTATAAAATAGAATAGGCTTGCTATTTCCATTGTGTGGTGGTATTATGAATTGTTATGGATTCCTTAATTAGCGTAGCTACTACAGAGCGTGGGTTTCCAGAGATTAATAAATTGATTGATTCATTAATTGATTATGTTATGAAAAGGGAAGAATTTGAGTCTATTATTTTTTTTTCCAATTTAAACATTTTACCAAGATATCAGGAGGATATAGGGAGCAGTGCTGGCCCAGTAGTAACGGCTCCAACTTACGAGTTGTAGGTCGTGGGTTCGAACCCAGACAGGCGCTTTACTTAGTGTAAATGATTTCATCGCCACTGCTCTCAAAACGGTGAAGGAAAACATCGTGAGGAAACCGGCATGTCCTGGAACCAAAAATTCGAAGACATGTGACATCTACCAACCCGCACTGAGGCTGGGTGGTGGATTACGGCCCGCACCCTCTCACAGAGAGGAGGCCTGTGTCCCAGCAGTGGGAACATTATAACATGCTGATCATGATGATTATGACCAAGATAACTGAAGGCGGACGATGACATCATATTTACAATGTTTTTTTTTTTTTTTTGCAAATTGTGAAATTGCGATTCTGTAACCATCTCACCGTTAAAAAGTAAGGTGAAGTGAGCGTGGAGTGAGCTGTCATTCCATCTAATGCTAGGAATTGACACTATTGACAGCTCACTTCACGCTCACTTCACCTAAGTTTTCACAGTGAGATTTTTACAGAATCGATCGGCAGGGCAATAGACTCTCCCCTTGTATGTACTTACATGGGACTTCAACTTAACTGGCAAAATGTAGGTATATTAAATAATAGGTAAAGCCCTGCCTAACCCTTCGGAAATTACAGGCGTGATGTTATGTGTTTGTTTTAGCAACCTATGTAAGGAAGTAAGCATTTACCTAGATAGATTATCTATAAGTGAGTTTTGCTATATTTTTTACAATTATGTATTTAAGCAGTGATTATGATTATTATATCCGTGATTGTCGTCAGCACTTGACGTTGCTACCATTAAATTTACCTAACTACAACGAACTGATAACTTTTTTTACATACTCATGTAATTGTATTTTAATAACATGTAGGTTATAAAAACATAAGTAGACGTTTCTTGTTATTTCCGCAACAAACCTAAGTTCCAGGAAAGGAACGGAAAAGGTATGTTGACCTCGAACTGAAAACAGACGTACAGACGCCAGCACACCAAGCTAATCTGTCAAATTTCTGTTATAGAATTCTAATATTATTTATTTATTAAAATCTTCCTACCACTATCATTACAGGTGTATACCTAATGCGATACCGTGGTCTTAAAATTAACTTAACTTACAATTTAAAACTATGAATAACTTAAAAAACTAGTAGTACAAGTATGCATCAAATTCCCTAAATAAAAGAAAACAAAATAATAATAAAATAAAAACAACAACATATAGCCTACTCTAATCTACATTATAACATAAAAGGAACAGCAGTATTTTTGCAGCAGTTTTTTTGTTTTTTAACTTTATCGCTAAAGCATTAGGTTCAAGGTTGACTGGGAAAATTTGACAGTTTCGGGTAGCTTGATGTGCAGGCTGGCGTCTGTATATATTGAAATTAACAAACATTCATGACGCTTGTCAAAGGCTTGATTCTGTTAAATCGCAATATTTACTCACCGGAATGTCGAAGTTTCGTATTAAACCGACTTTATAGGGACTCGATCCCGAAGGCAAAATAATATTATTATGTCCGGTAGCCATGCAGTGACAAGCTCATCCTAGGACAATTTATTAATCATTTGATCATTATGTAAGTCTTCATCCCATCAGTTTACTATACAGGGTGGCAGGGACATCGACGTGCAACCTGTTACCATGGATAGTACATGATTCTGAACCTCACAGCGCTGAACTTTTTTGTTACAGAGCGCCACCTGCTACAATCCTTAAATACTCCTTTACGCTTCATAATCAGCACCCTAATTGCGTAACACACGATCAATCTGAATCTGAATCATTTTGGAGCAAATTGCTAATCCATTGCTTTATAAGTTCGAAAAATTTGTCTGCTCAACACGTAAATAACGCAATGAATGTTGTTGAACTGTCAAAATGAAACCGATTCCGATTGATCGTGTGTTACGCAATTAGGGTGCTGCTCATACACGTACGCTGGTGGCGAGTACTACGCACCTGACCTTTCTGCAGAACATCACCAAAAATGTCACTATATCCACCTAGGGCGTCCCCTCCCGGCGTTTCCACTCACACCTGCCTTGTAAATATCTTTTGTTATTCGCCTTTCATTCATCCTCTCAGCTTGACCTAACCATCTAAGCATACTCTCATAAATTGTCACTACATCTTCTTTGAAACCGCACCGGTGCTTTATCGTCTAATAACAATATATTGTGTTAGAGAATTGGCTCATGAGCAGTTCAACAGATTCTCAACACACTGGATTCTCAACTCACCATATTCTCAATTCTTTTGTTACACAAATCTATATTTTCTATCAATAACATTAACATACATTCATAGTCTAATTAATATATTATTATATTGTGTTAGAGAATTACCTATACGACGTTTATTTCGGCATTTCTTATGAGGGATCAGTCAGCCAGGAAATTCAAGCGCCATCTAGTTTTTTAAATACTAACCAACAAAAATATTGTCATAAATTAACATTTCATTTCAACTTATGGTGTTCAGGTGTTCCCATCTGCCAGACAAAATATTACCAATATAAATTCTACAAGCAGCTCAAAAGGACTTTTAAAGGATCCTAGAAAAATATATCAGCTCAGAAAACTTACAGAAGGGACTAGACAGGACCTTAAGTACTGTTACGTTGTCTGTAATTTATTTAAGAGATCGTACAGTTGTACCAACTAAAATAAACAGATTTGGGGTGTGAGTTCTTGGAGTACAGTAATTTCATTGTTATTTAATCTCTGATTTGGCATCACTGTCACAATCAGTGCTGCCATTATTAAAATAACCGCAATTGATGATATTTTATGTGATAAGTATCTGTTAATTTCAGTGAATGCTTAATACGATTTTAATTGAATTCTTACAAAGGAAATATTCATGGCTGACGGTGCAAATTCGAAACTGCCAATTTTCTTGAAGGAACACTCTCATCCTACATGTTGATCGGTAATTTATAGAAGTTGATGTTTTCAAGCAAAGTATCGTTATAATGATGCTCTGAGTTTATTTAAGTATACCTGGGTATATCTGAAAGATTTTCGACTGCTCCAAAACCTTACACCGGTATTATTGACTAAAACTTATGCCTGCCTATAGTTTACTCCTACTCTCGAATAAATATCTACCAAGGCTTTTCCCAACTATGTATGTTGGGAATGTTCCAGTCTAACCGGATACTGCTGAATACCAGTATTTTATATGGAGCGACTACCTTTAAGCCATGCCAGCTATGGAGCCTTTTGGCCTCGTATAGGACTTTCTGTTTTTTTCCTTTTGTTACTTTTTTATACAATTTGTTTTATTTTTATTTTTAACTATGTTTAGTTTAGCTTATGGTCCTGTACGAGTCGCAATAAATACTTTTTCTTTCTTTCTTTCTTCTTTATATAAGACCGCCACAACCCAGTTACTGGGTAACACAATACCCCTTGGTAAGAGTGATTGTCAGACTTTTGGGTTTTTGACTACCCTAACGATAGTCAAAGATGTACGAATGATAGCCGGGACCAACGGCTTTCCAAGGCACGGAGGAGTCGCGATATGTAATGGATGGTCACTGGTCACCCATCCACGAACCGACCGCGGCAAGCGTAGCTTAACCTTCGATTGACCCGTGCGGCTGTTATTATTTAGACACGAGCCCCTCTTGAATACATTTTAATATAATATGAATAATTTAATTTTGTCTATATTTTTACAGCTTCGATACTGGTTTCAGGTATTGTGCTAAACAAACATAGGAATTTAATTTTAAAATGATGACAGTCTGCTTTATCTGTAATCCTGAATTCTCTGAAATCCAATTTGTCATAGAAATAAAATAATTTCAGCGAATACGGCATCTGTTTTGGTAACGATATTTTTTTTTTAATTACTTTTGGATAGTGATCGATTGCGAAAATAGAGAATTGTGTATCAACTGAAGAATCATGTACGGACGCCAGCAGGTCAACCTACCCGAAACTGTCAGATTTTCCCAATCAACCTTGAACCTAACTCTGAAGTAATAAAGTCGAAAATCTATTAAAGAAATCTGACAGATTGTAGTAGCTTGATGTGCTGGCGTCTGTACCAGCAAGAGCCTTCTTGATAATACCTACCTACTTACATATTTTCAAATTTGATCTTTATGTAATTTATAAGTTTCCTCATGCACGGGCACATTTTACCCGCGGCGATTTTTTTTCGCGCACTGTATTTTAGAAGAGAAATTTAGAGTTAGAATTTTAGCGGCGAGAGTTCAAATCCAACAGTGTTTTGTTTAACGAACTGGGATGTGCTCTATTAGATTATCAACGCTCAGCTCAACAACGAGAGTTTAATATCCAGCGCACGATAAAATCCCGCCGCGATTTTTACGAATAATAATAAAGGTATATATAAAAAAGGGGGAAGGTATTAAAGGACAACAAACAATTCATCCGCATCGCTATCTACAGCAAAGGTGCCCAAAGGCTCATTGCCACCTTGAATGGCAACTGAGTATCTTGAATTTGTACTGCTTTAAAAAAAGTCTTCATCGTTTTATGTTAAGTCATGAATTATCTACAGAATACGTGTATACTTTAGAGTACTTTTTAAAATTCTACGCTCAACTTGAGAATTTCTTAAAAGCGATGTAGTTTATCTATTACTAGCTTCTGCCCGCGGCTCCGCCCGCGTGGATGTCGGAAATTATCCCACGGGAACGTGCTAACAGGATAAAATGTATGTGCTTCCCCAGAATGCCATCTATCTCGCGGGCCCTTTGTGGCTAATAACAATAGAAAACCAATTGTGTCTCATTAGTGGTGATTAAGAGGGAACCTATATGATATCTTTACCTAAGTACCTACCTAATAAAAAAAAAAAACTCAATAACAGAAAATTAAATACCTACCTAAATAAACCTATTTCTGATGATAACTAATCTAAACTCAATAAATAAGCAAAATCCCTAAAAACTAATATCTATACGAATGACTAATCCTACCTAACAGTATTATAAAATAACCTACGGTCACTACGTACACTATCAAATATGCTACCTATACTTTAAAATTAAAATCTATACCTACGACTTATATGAAAATAAACCTAAATAACTAAAAACTAAAAGGAATAAAAATGAACTCCACTGCGGGTGACGTAACCTACGACAAACTTATTATTTGCGGTTGAGACAGTAATGGGTCTAGGGATCGAACCGCAAAATTAAGTTTGTTTTTTATTGTATATACTTTTCCGGGATAAAAAGTACCCAGTGTGGTGCCCAGGATATTAAAGAATAATTATACCAAGTTTCATCGTAATCGAACCGGTAGTTTTTGCGTGATGCCTGAACAAACAGACAGACAGACAGACAGACAGACAGACCGACAGACAGACAGACAGACAAAAATTTTTTTAATCACATTTTTGGGTTCGGTGTCGGTCTAGTAACACCCCCTGCCATTTATTTTTTTGATATTTTCAATGTACAGAATTTTCACTTCTACTTCTACAGATTTATTATAAGTATAGATAACGTTCAGTCGCCTCTGAAAGCCAGCCCTGCTCTATCTCCATCTAAGCTATCCGCTAATCTAGAGGAGTAAGTTGCTCTTTTCAATTAACAGACGTCACGGGCAATTTTTCTTTCTCCTCAGAATACTTTCTGAGAGAAAAAGGAAGAAAGGGTGTGCTTTGTAGTTTTATTTTATCGCTCAGAGTATACATTTTAAAAGAGAAATACTAAACTAGTTTAATTACGAAATCGAACAAAAGATATAATCAGGCAATCTTTTATATTTTAGAAGGAATAATATGTCGGAAATACGTTATAAATTCGTTTGACTATTCGGGACGCCAGCGACACCAGGGGGCCTACTCCGAAGTGCAAAGTGCGAATGTTCGGATCGGACCGACACATGGCCGAACCGAATATTATTGAAAAATGCGAAAAAAGTTCGGATCGGCTCAGTTGGGTCGGCACCATAGTCAACATTCGAAAGAGTGTAGGAGTGTAGGATCGGAACCGACCGAACCAAAAATAGTAACTTCGTAGCAGGAAATGGCCGAACATTCGACCGATACTACTTCGGGGTAGACCCCCAGGTGGCACTCGACAGAGTCTAACCTGACGTTCGTCGTCTCTTGACCATTGGACAACGTACGGATAACATGTGCTCGGTGTCGCGCGTTCCGTATCATTGTGTCACACACTGTAGGTACACGCCTACAGTGTGTGATTCACTAGTGTGATTAATTTGTTCGTAAAATTATAATCTGATTTGAACTGCAAACGGTTAATAGAGTACATGCCTCGAGTTTAAGAAACTTTTTAATAAGCTATATATTTTTCAAGTTACACGGGGCCGTGCTGAAAACGTTTGACTGGCACGGCCCCCTTGAAAAATAAACAGGTACACACGGCTACACGTCAAGCTATACAAAACCAGTTTGTCTTGGCCTCACTTTGTATGATATTTTCTTACAATGAACGGTCAGCCAATACTGATTTTGCATAGCTTGATGTGTAGCCGTGTGTACATTTACTTCTAGAGGCGAGTCCTTGCATTAGTGCACACCTAAAACGCAAATTCTGGGGGGCTGTGCAAACCTACATAAGATAGGTACCTATTTTATTTTATGCTAGGTACATTTTTATCACATGGGAACATATTTGTGTGTAACCCGCTACTTATTAAATAGTCTACACATAATAATCAACACAATAGCTTTTAGCGTTATGACGATACGGTTTTGATAGTGGGGAATGTCTATCAAAATCGGTATTGAAACCAAATGCCTACTTAAGGGTAAGTAATAGATGATATAACAACAAAATCTCTAATATTAACAACATATAACAACGGAACCTATAATTTTATTTAATATAACGATTAGTTAATATAATGAACGATTGATATAATTTTAAAGTAACTAATTTTTATAAGCATAACATACATTAAATATAACATCGTTTGACATAATATACAATAAATATAAAATCGTTTGACATACCACTCAAAAGATTTAAAACTTATTTGGTCTAATATGATGAAAACGCCTTAACGCCACTTAAAAACACAAAGCAAAATTGCATAGACACGGGTTAGTTTAATAAGGTTGCATATTAGAAAATCAAAACTTTCCTGAGCAAATTTCAAAAGAACAACGTACAAATCAACAAAGTTTAAAATAACGATGGTCATTTGATCAAAAGTTCAGCTGTCCAAAGTCTGGAATATCAATGTTTAAATTATTTATTACACTATTGACTAAATCGATGAAATCCCAAAGAGCGGCTACGTAGTTCCCGCGATTAAGTAATATGTTTCTGGCACTCGCCGGCCGCTGCCGCGGCACCGCTCGCTGCGCTCGCTCGGCTCGTGCGTTGTGTGGTCACAGTTCTAACCTAACCTAACCTAGGTAGCTGTTTCGATGTAAAAACTTTTGATCAGTCGTTCATTTGATGTCACATACATTGGGATTTTAAAATTTTTCTAAATAAAAAATTTGGTCATTTAAATTATGTTATTTCGTTTATTTTAATTTTAAATTTGCTCGAGAAAGTTTTGATTTTCTAATATGCAACCCTTAATAAATATTTAAAAGTATTTTTTCTTTGTTTTATTCTCTGTAAGTTCTATCGTAGTTGTAGGTAATAGTAACCTAAGTAGATATTAAACATAACTAGTAACTGATTACCACCTGTGCTAAGATAGGTCGACGGAGCCCCGCTTCGCGGGGCTCCTATTTCTGGGTGGTTTAAAAAAAAATAACCACGAAGGCTAAGGCGGGAGCTCCGCTCCGCTTCGCTCCCGCCTTAGCCTTCTAACCTAACCTATCCGAGTCGGGGTAATCTGAGTCGGGGTGTTAACCATAATGACGGTTTTTATATTTAATAAACGTTAGACATAATGATTTTCGATTAAATAAACAATATACATATTAAACGTTAGGCCAAATGATTTTCGATTACATAAACGTTATATCAAACAACGTTATACTAATTAAGTTTTAGAATAAATAAATGTTATATGTAAAGAAATTATATCAACAGTTGGTATATCTCACGTTGATTATATCTTATGAACGATAATAAAATGAAATTAGACCAAATGAGTTTATACGTTATGAGACGCACCCCCTACTTAATAACGCCCAAATCTCAGTTTGACTTAAATGCGAGACGCAAGAGTCTGCAAGACTCTTGCGGATTAGTCTGGTTCTTGCTCAAATCTTGCAGGGGTCAGTTGTGGTCTTGGTCTTGCTATAATAAGTCGGCCTTGGTCTTGGTCTTGCGAAAATGCAAGAACAAGACCAAGACTGCAATACCAAGGCCGTTTTTGGGCAACACTAGTACCGCTGTAAACAGCACCTCCACATGAAACAGAACCACATAGAACTTCGGTGAGTATGGAAAACAATTTCTTTACAATGTTCTCCACTGGAATGGAAGCAATTCTTCAAAAAAATTGCTGAAGGCATGGGTTTCCATCCACTTCCGGGAAAAACGCAAATCAAGTTGATGCACAAGGCATCAACTTGATTTGCGTATTTCTATCTATGCGTATTTATATAGATCCTGAATCCTGATGCTAGAATTTGATAAAGTAAACTGGTGTTTGCTCAGCGATATTATAATTTAAAAAACCGGCCAAGTGCGAGTCGGACTCGCCCATGAAGGGTTCCGTTACGTTACGATTTATGACGTATTAAAAAAAAACTACTCACTAGATCTCGTTCAAACCAATTTTCGGTGGAAGTTTATATGGTAATGTACATCATATATTTTTTTTAGTTTTATCATTCTCTTATTTTAGAAGTTACAGGGGGGGGGGACACATTTTACCACTTTGGAAGTGTCTCTCGCGCAAACTATTCAGTTTAGAAAAAAATGATATTAGAAACCTCAATATCATTTTTGAAGACCTATCCATAGATACCCCACATGTATGAGTTTGATGAAAAAAAAAATTTTGAGTTTCAGTTCTAAGTATGGGGACCCCCAAAATTTATTGTTTTTTTCTATTTTTGTGTGAAAATCTTAATGCGGTTCACAGAATACATCTACTTACCAAGTTTCAACAGTATAGCTCTTATAGTTTCGGAAAAAAGCGGCTGTGACATACGGACGGACAGACAGACAGACAGACATGACGAATCCATAAGGGTTCCGTTGCCATTTGGCTACGGAACCCTAAAAAAGGGAAGCATGGAGGAAGGAAGGTGTAGACGATTTAATTTTGGCTCTTTTTCATGCTCTGAAGGGCCGCGCTGGCCTCTGTCTCACTATGATACAATTTGATAATATCACTTGGAGCTCTATTAGGGAAATTCTGATTTCCAAGATTTAGCAAGCCAATGCAAGATTATTTTAACCAAGTTATGAAGTTTCAGATTAAAAACACAGAAAGCCCAGCAGAAGCGGGTTTGCGTCTATGGCAATTAGAGATAGATAGATAGAGAGACATACATATAGAGGGAAATCCTGAAACAAAAATGTCAAGTCAAAGTCGTGACAGGTTTGGTCATATCTGTCCCAATGTGATGACAAGATTCGTCGAGAACTTAACTCAGTTGTAATTAACGATAAACATTAACTTTTTCATACCTTGCGAAGCTTCACATTGAAGCGAAGAATTTACGAGCCAGCTACATCCGACAATGATGCAAAAAGGTTTCGTCCTTCAACAGAGTTCCATGGAAATTGCCATTTCTGCAATACATCTGATCATTGTTATTAGGAGATTTATTGTAAAGTTTAGATGGAACAATATTACTCGGTCTAGCAAAACCTGAGTGATAAGAAAAAAAAGAGAAAAAAATAATAGAGAAAGAAAAAAATAGAAGGGAGACCCTGAAGGGTCGTTAGACTGGACCAGGAGATTATAACTGAAGGGTTGTTAGACCCGATGCCTGCCAGGGCCGCGGATTGTTCGAAAGAGACAGCGTGGCCCCTGGCACAGGCAACTGAAGGAACACGGGTGGGTTTTAGTCAGTAAAAGGGTTGTTAGAATGGACCAGGAGATTATAACTGAATGGTTGTTAGACCGGACCAGGAGGTTATAACTCAAGGGTTGTTAGACCGGATCAGGAGGTTATAACTCTGGAGGGTCATTGGACCAGACCAGACCATAAGATATCATTTTAATGTCAGGATGAACGAACACTAAAGTAATTGTGCTTCTCTTGCAGATACCTAGATATCCCTAAGGTGCGCGTGCGAGGACGTACGTCAGCATAGCCGTGCCGGCGGTACGTCATCGTACCGTTGTAAACAGCACGTGCACCGGACCGATCAGGGGATGTCGCCGTCCCCACCTCCCCCACTACTCAACTTGTTTGTGCTCGGATATAAAACGACGCCAGGCGGAGCGATCGAGGCAAAATTCAATCCAGGCTGTCCCATCTTGCTGCCCTCTCTCAGCGACGCCCTAAGCCGAGGTTCGTACCCCACAGGGGGTGCCCTTAGCGTGCAGTCGCTTAGTTTTTAATTAGTTTTAGTCCTGGCTGCAGGCTTTAAATTTACTTAAGGCAACCACGGGATAGTCCAGCAGTAGTCACGACCTCTCAAGGTCAACTACGAGATGCCATTTAGAAAAACAAAAACTCAAAAACAAAAAACTTTTGTTTTTGCATGCTGTGTCTATCGCATCATATTGTACACTATGCTTGTATTCATATTGCTTGTATTTTTTTAGGATAAACAGTGTAACAATTGTAGATTGACCAATAAATAAAATAAAATAAAATAAACGCGATCGATCTATTCTTGACTTCGGTCCGATGCACATGTTGTCATAGCGCCTAGAGTTGCTAATTATTATGTTATAATATTTCAAATAACAATTATTATATAATTAATTAAGTCACAGTTATAATATAATTAACTAAGTGAGTCAATCGAATAAAAGTGATTAATAAGTGAAACTAACGATTTTCTACTTAAAAAATGTCCGATCCTGATCTAACCCCGACATATACAAACTTTTGCTCAACTCGTGTTCCTAAATAATGTTTATGTAAACTTACCGATACTTTTATCTACTAAAACCGAAGTTCATCGCCTCGTGCTACGAGCTTACCACAAACTTGCTCATACAAATTATTATTTTCACAATAACTTACTTACCTACGTACGAAATCTTGTGATCTTGATATTGTATTGTAGTATCTTCTAATTCCTAATTGATTGATACAGTCTAACATAAAATCACATCTGCTCTCCTCGAGGGATAGTGGCAGAGATATATTGAAGCATTTATATGCACAGAACACCCCCATTTAGCCATTAAGTGTTTATGTACCACTGATTATCGGTCGAGACCGAGCGTTTAGTGCTGTAAGTACCGGAAACTAAATACCCACTAGAGAGGTCACAAGAAATATTGCATACGCGCGTACGGTCGCCGGTCAGTCGCTCGCTCAGCGTCGCACTAAATGCCCGCATATACCGACATAGCGCGTCTGTCGTTCGACATACGCCCGACCGACGAGCGCGACTGTCGGTCCTCGTCAGCGCGACGTAGCTTTAGTGTCTAAACACACTATGCCGAACGTACGCGACCGAAGTTCCGCGGCTGATTTTACGTTCCAACGTATTCGGCTGATATGACACACCATAAGTGCCGAACTTACGCGGCAGAAATTCAGTTGCGCAACGGTCTACGTTTTAATGACACAACAAAGCACGTGCATCTCGTGCGCAGACAGAGGCGAAATAAACACTACGGGCGGACACGCGGGGCGCGGGCGGGGGCATGCCTGCCTCCCGCTGCTCCCCGCTCCCGATCTTCGTCGGCAATCGAACCGAACTTCGGTCGCGTTTACTGTGTGTTCTACAGAATACGTTGCCGCCGAATTGCCGCTGAACTTACGCCCGACCGAAGTTCGGCTGTACGCTATAACGCAACGTAATTTCGGCATAATGTGTCGCCAGTAATTCAAATAGCATTGCAGGCGTAATCATGCCGAACTTCGGTCGCGTATCCTCGGCATAGTGTGTTTAGACACTTACGCGCGTAGGCATTCATCAGCGCTGCACTATTAGTTGTTCATAAGTTTTCATTGATATAGCTACGTTCGACCGATGTCAGCGCTGACTATCGGTCGGCAGACTTAACGCTTTGCCCTGACCTGTGAACAAGTACCCCACGCATAGCACTAGACAAAATTGACTGATAAGATCTTTGCAAGAATAGTTGTTTTTGGCAAAATGTAGTTCAATACCTTGGATGATAAATATTATCAAATATTGATAAATATCTTTGTAACTACTTGGTAGCAGCGATAAGGTATCAAATTAGATCCTATCACTCAATATGTCTGTCACTTTTGCGTTGCATTTTTGATCTCTTCTTATATTTTAGATTTAGCCAACAATTTCGTACTTTGTCACGATCATCATCATCTGCCTAGCCTTTTCCCAACTATGTTGGGGTCAGTTCCAGTCTAACCGGATGCAGCTGAACACCAGTATTTTATATGGAGTGACTACCTATCTGGCCTGCACAACCCAGTGACTGGCCGGGTAATACGATACATTTTTCGATACTATGCATTTTAATTCTTTACACCTACTATACTTCAGTTCTGAGCTTCTATAAAAATCATTACTATATTTCTACTATCAGTCATCCGATAGGCTCTAAAATCCTAGCCTTTCCTACAGACACGTCTTCCCTACAAAAACAGTGCCCCCGGTCTACTCCTTGATATGCAATGGTCGCAGTAGCACCATGAACATGAGGCTACAGGAGCTAGTGCGAATCTGGGGGTTCATTCGATTAATCAAGTTTGGTCAAACCACGCTGATATCGGTGCAAGTCATTCATTCATATCAGTCATCTGATACAATTATAGATAATTACAACAGTTTTACTCGTCTTCAATCAATCAAGTAATTAATGATAATAAAACTGGGTTATCAATTTATCTCCATTGATTGATAAACGATAACAATTATCTAAATTACCACCAAAGTCTTGTCTAAAGTTGGTGTGTTTCCATTCCATTATTGATCTGTAATCTTCACTTGAGAATTCAGTGAGCGTGGAATAGCTGGCTATTGACAATGTACTGAGCTTACTAAGCTCGCTTGCACCTGTGTCCAGTCGACAGCTCTCTAGACTATGTTTGTATATACCTGGCACATCACACACATTAATGGCACATTAATCCACATCTAGCCATCTATACTATCATTTAATTTGATTTAGGGCTGACTTTTCCATCGCCAGATAACTGTTATTCGAGGAATAAAATTGACGTTTGACAGTTTTTGTATCAGAAAAATCAGCCCATAATTAATACCGGAGAATTTATCCGAGGAATAATTTTGAATTTTTGACAATTCTTCCATACAAAATCTGTCAGATGTCAATTTTATTCTGCGAATAAAAATTATCTGTTGATTAAAAATCTGCCCTTAATCAATAACAACGTTAACATTTAATGTATCATCTGTAGATACACTTGACATAATGCTAGTTAACAAAACAGATAGGTGTTGCAACTCTTATCAATACTAGCCCGAGATTATCCTATGGCACCTACTCGGCAATAGCGTAGCTTTCTCATCAGTGAATGAGTTTTTGAGAAGTTTCGGAGTATCCAAACTGACAAACTTTACCTCGTTATAATATTAGTTTAGACGTAAATATCTGTCATGCGTTTACAGCTGAACGGATATCGATTTTCGAAATTTGGCACACAGGTATACCATGATCAGCCGGTCTATTCTGTAAAAATCTCACCGTGAAAATGTAGGTGAAATGAGCTGTCGTTCCACGCGACGCTAGGGAGTGACAGCTAAGTTTTTACGGTGAGATGTTTACAGAATAGCACCGGGAACTGATCCAGCCTGTTCTCGTAGGACAATTTCCGAACAATGGGATGGGTGTATGGTGATTCATCGGAATACGTATTGCAACCTCAACCTGAGAATTGATCCTGAACATGTTGTGGTTAATAATGAAAACTGAACATCCTTCTACATCACGGGCGTACATTTTTTATGAACCATCGTAACTCTAGAGGGGGCCGCACCGCGCAATTTTGTGTTACTTAGCTTTATAATCTCCCATAAAAATATTCCTATCTGATATTCAATTGAATCCTTTGAAGAAAAGACAGTCCCTGAACTGTCTCCGGACACAAGCAGGAAGATGTAACTCCTACCTGGTAAAGTGGGGCTACTTCGACGGCCCTACTTTAGCAGGTTGGAATTACATCTTCCTGCTTGTACTTGTAATTCGACGGAGCGGCAGTAGGGTGTGAATGTCGAACTATGTCGCAAACTATAGTCCACCTCCTGTCCTGTCCTCTATTTCCCAAAATTTGCGGTCAAACTACAAAGTGACGATGTCTGCGCTACCACAGACGACACCGTGGAATTGGCGAAGCATTGTGCTAGCAAAATTTGAAATACAGTCGTGCCAGCGACACAAAGAAGAAATAAAAGAAGCAAAATTATCTCAAAACTCTTGACTTATCTTTCTCTTCTTTAAAGTCCGTAATTTTTCCGGAAGGAGGAGACTCCTTCCGAAAAGATTACAATATAAGATTAGATAGATGGAGATATCTACAATTTTTTCTCCATCCTCATACATGATCATAAGTTTTTAAAGTTTAAGCCGACTACAATGAAGTGAGCAACACTCACATACTCTTCTCTCGTATCTTTTGTAACAAACTTGCGAATTGTGGTAGGTATCAGATGTTTTACTTACTTTGTAAAGTTTCAAGCGAGTGTTCTATATCAGATTGGAGTATTACAAGAGTTCTTATGTAAGTTGGAGGCACTAGCGTTAGTCTGTACGCTTCGTTATTCCGTAGTACCTCATTTTCTTACTTTTTATATGAAATTCGATCTGAGGTTCGCCTACTGGCTGCAGCGAATATCGATTGAGGTCAGTATTTTATTTTCTCTGGTGTGGTTTGGATATTTGGAATATGAACGTAGACTCGTAACTGCAGTGGGTTTTTAATTTCTGTATACACGTATATTATTTAAAACACTTTTACAAGTCACGTACGTATATATTTTTGGATATATTTTTGTACTAGATAATCATTCTTTTTGTACTTTTTATTAGTTACAAGCCGTTTTTCCCATGACATTTCTCATCAGAAAAATGATAAAGTTCCATAAAAAGTTTCGTCCCCGAGAATTGGTCTCGATATGTAAAGATGGTCACCCATCCACGGACCAACCACGGCAAGCGTAACTTAACCTGATCGATCGACCCATGCGGCTGTTATTTCTTACCCACAAGGCCCTAGCAAATAGATAAATAAGTATAGATACTAATAGTAAATACTCGTTAAACGTTCTGCACCCGTGCGTAACATACAATCAATCGGAATCAGAATCATTTTGAAGCAAATTGCTAATCCATTGCTTCATAAGTTCGAAAAATTTGTCTGCCCAACACGTAAATAACGCAATGAATGTTGTTGAACTGTCAAAATGAAACCGATTCCGATTGATCGTGCGTTACGCAATTAGTGTGCTGGTTAGGGAAAAAGACAATACATATTTTGATACTAACTATGTATATTTAAATAATTAAATAGTTGTTAATTATCAGACTAAGTATTTACTTTACGATACCGTCAATTATAAATGCATACAATGCATTACTTAATTGTGTGGACTATTTAATTTAGAAAGCAAACAACAAACTATTTGTCAATAATTAATTAACTTGTAGGTACGGTCAGCATCAAAAGTCGGTTAACACTTTAGTTGTTTAAATCTTCTTAATTATTGAGAAAAATATTCTTAAAAAGCTTATATTAATAAGATATTTAAGATTAATTAACTCTTTGCTATTACATGAAATAGAGAAAACCAATGTATCACATCATTTTGTATCAATTTAGATGATTTGTAAAAGTAACAGTGTTAATTGACTTTTGATGCTGACTGTACCATACAAACCGGTACGTAGTTAGATTTGGACAGTACAGACGCCAGCACATCAAGCTACCCGAAACTGTACAATTTTCCAATCAACCTTGAACCTTAATGCTCTAGCGGTAAAGTTGAAAATGTATTAAAGAAATTTGATAGATTGTAGTAGCTTCATGTGCGTCTGTACACCGTCCACGTATTCAATTGACCATGAATATAGTTTCAATTACTATTATAATATTATTCAAATTTTATTTTGACGTTATTTCAAGTAAACAAATATCAACTTAATTTTAATAGTAATTAAGTTGATTTCAGAGTGACTAGCACTATTAAAAAAGTTATAAAAATGTTTGAAGTTGTAGCATAAACTGAATTTTATTGTGTAGGATAGGAATTAAAGTTATTTTTCCATAAACTTATATTTGTTTACATTTTTGGTGAATATGTACGAGATTAGATTACAGTATTGCCCAGTGTCACTGGGTTTTCCCTTATTCATTAGTGAAATTTCGGAATCAATACAAACTCAATATACCTCTTTATAATGTTAGTATAGATTATGCATATCGATATGACTATTTACGGTCGACTGGATGTCGTCCACGACTTCGCTCGCATTCTAACTTCAGCAATCTCACTGTCCAACGTATGGATGGAATTTCTACAAATATCTACTTTTATAGTGTACCTCTACACCCTCTGAACTATATTATATTGATTCTTTAGTAAGTTAGGTTGTGAGTTGTCCTACAGTGGCGCCTTGTTCACAAACTAAACTAAATTTAAGTTCAGTGCATCTTTTTCTTTCTATTTCATTAAGAAAAAGACAGAAGATAAATATTAGTTTAGTCCTGTCAAATTAAGACACACCATAGACAAGTATAGACGTGATTAAAAAAATGGCTACTAAAAATACGTCAATTTACGTCAGGCACTGACTAATGTGACAGGACTAAACTATTCTTAATGAAATAGAAAGAAAAAGACGCACTGCACTTAAAATTAGTTTAGTTTGTGAACAAGGGAATCGGCGCCACTGTAGAACAACTCACAACCTAACTTAGAGGTACACTATGAAAGTAGATATTTGTAGAAATTACATTCATACGTTTTTGCGCTTAGCGTTCTTTCTAAATTCTTTTGTTTTGCTTGGCCCTAGCGTGAGGTCAATTCTCTATCTATCAGAGGGGCAATTCTCGTAATTTTAAGAACGTTCACAGTCAGAGGGGCAATTCTCGTAATTTTAAGAACTTTCACAGTCTGATCTCAGTCTCAATCTGTCAAAAATACCTCTAATGTCCCTACTTTTTTTCATGGTTTTGACATTTGTTTGTCGCCGAGATGACACTGCGACTAGATTTTGAACGTTGTAAATTACGAGAATTGGCCTTCTGATACAATTTTTTTTTTAATCCGACTGGCAGTTCCAAGCATTGGCGAGTTCAAACAAACTCTTCATCTTTATTATTAGTCTATACTTACTAATCATAAAACAGAAGTTTGTTTGTTTACTATTATAGCCTTCCTCAAAAATTGGGCTATTAAATACAAAAGATTTTTTTTATTGACAATGCACTCTTGACCTCAATCCAGCCCAGAGGCAGGGATGAGATCTACGGTGGAACGAGCTTGTCCAGAAGAAGCCTATTCACTCTCGCCTTGAAGAGATTCGGGTTGTATGAACTCGGGAATGCAGACGCAGGCAGACAATTCCACTCCTTAGCTGTGCGCATCAGAAAAGATGACGAGAAGCGCTTAGTGCTTATATATGGTATATTAACCAAATAGGGGTGGTATCGCGCAGTGCGTCTAGACTCTCGATGGTAGAAAGGTGAAGGCGGGATGAGCTCATGTAGCTCTTGAGCAAACTCCCCGAAGTACCTACAGTCTGTAGAAGACGGACAGACAGGCGACACTTCGCCGGTGAGCCAAACTGTGAAGCTTTGCCTCCACCAGCTTTTTATCTCCAATGAGTCTCTTAGCTCTGCGCTCCACTGAGTCTAAAGTGGCGAGTTGGTATTTAGCTGAGCCATCCCACAGGTGACTGCAGTACTCCATACACGATCGGACTTGTGCTTTGTAAAGGGTCAGAAGCTGTCCCGGTGTGAAGTACCGCTTAACCTTGTTCAGGATGCCCAGCTTTTTGGCCGCCGTTTGTGCTTTAGACTCAATGTTTTCGCCGAAATTGAGATTTACTGTCAATTCCATGCCAAGAAGCTCGAGGTTGTCCGTCACAGGTACAGCTGTACCCCGGAAAGTAAGAGCCAGATCAAAAGGGCTCCTTTTCGCGCTGAACAGACAAGCCTGTGTTTTGGTGGTGTTGAAGCTGACCAGATTGTTGTCACCCCACTGGGAGACAAGACTTAAGTTCGCATTCATTCGGTCCACCAGGGCCCCTCTTAAGGAACTGATTTTTTTCAAATATAAGAAATAGTGCTAAGTATTAGCGAGTCCAAACAAACAAACTCTTCAGCTTTATTTTCTTTCGGGATAAAAAACAGGTACAATTTAATGTAATACATACTATCTTAATAATTAAACAAAATACTGATTATAACTAGCAACATTATCCACTTATTACTAATTTGTTGATTGTTAATGCTACGTGAGATTAAAATAAAAATAGAATACATGAGTGAATGGAGTGAAAGATTAAATGATTGTATAAATGAATGAATGCTTTTTAATAACGAAATATATGGGATAGAAATAGGAAAAAATTAATATTAAGAACTTACTCCTACGAAAATTATAAACGTGAAAGTTTGTATGGATGGATGTTTGTTACTCTTTCACGCAAAAACTACTAAACGGATTTGAATGAAATTTGGCACACAGTTGGTTTATAACCTGGAATAACATACAAGATATTTTTATCCCGATATTCCCACGGGATCGAAACTTATGCGGGTGAAACCGCGGGGCGCAGCTAGTCATTTATAAACCTAAGATAGAATCGACTACAGATTTCGTAAATTGATGATTTATTATTATTATAGATAGATGACCATACACTGCCCTTTTATATATGGCCTATATTGTCCAATGTGTGTGATGGTCATATAATAGATTGTATATCGTATAATCTATGATGGTCATCGTGACATATACGTTTTTCACCCATACTCACGATTCAGACTTATAAATAGCTCCCTCTCAAGCGAGGTCACTGTATTTTCGCCGCTCCAGTCTCCGCCACAGTAATCTAATTTCAGAATAACGAGGTTTCGCAAAATATTGTTAGCCTGTTCGTTTCGCATAAAACTTGGCCTTCTTGTCGCTGAATTTTTACATAGTCGTCTCTAGGCGAAGCTGTTCTTAGTTCTTGTTTAGTGTATCTAAAAGAAGTTTATGGGTGTATCTTGTGAGCTAACGTGGCTGGTCGCGTGGTCGTAAGTTGTGGAGCAGGGAAAATTATAGGAGGATATTCTGAAAGAGAAAATCCTCCAACTTCTACTGCAAAGTGCATTGTGATTCATTTTAATTAGTGTGATAAAAATGGCGAAGGGGACACTCCTGTGTTTTGGATACTGATAAAATCTTGAAAAATGTGCAATCTGTTTTTATCTCTTTATTTAATATCTAGTACACGAGTATATGTTATAACTTACTGGGGTTACTTCTAACTCTGCTATGCAGGTTAATGTTAAATAATTTAAAAAAATATTGTTAATTTATGACGCGCCTCGAAGTTACATTATCATGACTCGTCGATGTTCCATCACATTCTATTTTTCTAAAAGCTTGACATTCAACTAATGCTCATGTGTCAAGGGCATCGTTATGTAAACACGACCAAAAAAGCGAAAGTGTATAAAAAATTGCGTCTTGAAACTGAATAAAATAACCATAGTAGTTAAGGATGAACAAACAAAGGATAAGCTTCTAAGGCCATGATAAGGTTTGAGTTCGGCTCAGCTGAGCGGAATATACCCGCTTAAGGCCGTCTAGTCGCGGATTTCATCGTATGTCGCGAACGTGGGAGGAATTCCTTGCAGTTTCGGCGCGGGTCTTTGTTTTGTCCCTATTATGTCGGTATTAAGCCTCAACCTCCGCTCAAATGTGAGCTGTGAGATTTTTCGCATGTTTCTGAGTATATGGTGACACGCTATACGTACATGGGAATGTCATTGCTCTTTACCACATGTTCCTAAGTCTACCCTAAACTTTAGGTTATGAAGATTTCTAATTTGATGCGGCGTTATGAGTGTACAAGAATCTGGAAAAAAAACGATGAGCTTATCAAGATTATTAAAGCCTAAATACTGCAGAAAACTCCCCAAAATAAAATTACTCCCACAAAAATCCCCATTTTTCTGCGATTTCATCTCCGAAATTAGCGGTTCAATTTGTAGGAGTGCTTAATAGACGTGTTGTAAGCCTGGCGTGGTGGCATGGCGGCTGGTGGCTGGCTGGCTGCAATTAATCAGTCCGCCACTTTCCCCAGCCAGGATTATAGTTAATGGCACGGATTAGAGTTGCTCGCGTTTTTACTCCTAGATTTTTAACACACGATTTATCGCAGACCTCTCAGGGATACAAGCTGACAAGTTAATCTCCACGCAATCAGCTACTTAATGTACCTACAGATAGCAGTCGAGATATTTATGTAGGAGATGCGAGCGTTACGATGTCTGTAACTTTGTGAGTCGATCTGCGTAACGACTGGATAGATTTACTTGAAATATGGTAAGAATAATGGTAGAATGTGTGCATGCTAAAGTTCTATATAGCAGACGTGATTGCAGACTAGTTATCCTGGTTAAAATTCTGACTTGACATACGTAATAATCGCTACGACTGGACAGGAAAGGCCTGCGCCTGGTGACGGGGACCATCACGGGACACTGCTCACTGAACGAACACTTCCACACGATAGGCATAACGGACAGCCCCCTGTGCAGAGCTTGCATGGAGGTTGATGAAACCGTTGCGCATGTGCTCTTTGAGTGCACAGGCGTCACCCAGATTAGATCAAAAACCCTCGGGACACCCAGATCCTACACAGATGTTCTCGACAGACCAGGAGACCTAATAAGCTTCTGGAGGGAGGTGGGCTGGTTGGAATATCCACCGACGGCCACCATGGCCCACGCACAATGGTCCACCTGAAGGACTAAGTGCGGAAACCAAACCCATAATATAGAACTTACCTAATAATCAGCCTATAACGTCCCCCACAGCTGGGACACCTTTCCTCTAACTAAAAACAAAATTTTGGTCCTGTAACCAATCTATGCTGGCACAGAAACATATAGATTAGCATAAACAAAGAGAAGCAGTATGGCCGTCAGTGGGTGAAGTCGGGCTGCGTATGAGGACGACGAACCGTTCTGGGAGACGACTACTAGGTATACCTACTCACTGAAATGCGTAATTGTATCAAAGAAAGAAAATACATTTAACACGGTTAGCGCAGTGGCTGAGCGATCGGAATGCTGCGCTGCGTGTCGCGGGTTCGATTCCCGCACAGAACAAATATTTGTAAGTCCTACATGTATTTGTTCTGAGTCTGGGTGTTTTTCTATCTATAATATGTATGTATTTACAAAAAAAAAATGTATATAAGTAGTTTATCAGCCATCTTGTTACCATAACACAAGCATTAGGTTGCTTAGCTTGGGACTAGATGGCGCTGTGTCCAGGGATATTATTATTATTATTTATTTAGCACAGACTAAAAGGCACACAATATGACATATGTAACATCAGATAAAAAAGTGGAAAGTTCAATGTAAGGACAAGAGACACAGTCATGGACGCCCTTGAACTGCTAAAACCATAATTATACTGCGATTACTTTATTTATCTACCAAGGGAGTCAATTAAAGCATTTCTCCCTTTGACCGTGAATTTGGCACATGTTTCATATCTACTACTATCTGTTTAACAACTAGGTACTCAAAGCGATAATGTAACGAACACCCATAAATAAATAAACAACTTTGTCCCTACGTGATTGGGATGTCGTGTGTATTACTATTTATATTTTATGTCCAGGGATATTATTATTATTATTTATTTAGCACAGACTAAAAGGCACACAATATGACATATGTAACATCAGATAAAAAAGTGGAAAGTTCAATGTAAGGACAACAGACACAGTCATGGACGCCCTTGAACTGCTAAAACCATAATTATACTGCGATTACTTTATTTATCTACCAAGGGAGTCAATTAAAGCATTTCTCCCTTTGACCGTGAATTTGGCACATGTTTCATATCTACTACTATCTGTTTAACAACTAGGTACTCAAAGCGATAATGTAACGAACACCCATAAATAAATAAACAACTTTGTCCCTACGTGATTGGGATGTCGTGTGTATTACTTTTTATATATTTTTATGGTCTCCACGAGCTTTCCTTCTTCTAATAAATATGTATTGCGGTCGTGTTTGTAGAAGACGCTACACAAGGGACACTGCCCTTTACGGGAATTATTTGACCGAACTCAGAAGTTGGTCGTAATATTTTTAAGTATGCTGACGAATTAATGGATACAGGGTCCATGTTACTTCTCTATTTATAATTTTGAACACAAACTGGTAATGAGCAGATTCCTATCTGGGGGGCCTCAAAAGGCCACTTTGGCAGAATCATAATAGGATAACAATATGAATCATATTAAAAATCGTAAAATGAACAAACTGACAATTCATAACATGATCTGTGTGCAATTCATATCGCTATGAAATAACATTTAAACTGTAGAAATAACAAATAAAAAATCAATTTGATTAATAAAAACTGTAATGAAAAATTTACCGATAAAATTACGGTTTTTATTTTTTTCATGCGGCAATGCAATGATATTCTACTAAAATATCATTGCGGCAATGTTTACACCAAATATGAAATGAAATTTTACGAAAATTAGAAGAATTGCTAATGATCTGCTGGGAATTCAGGAAATGAATAGCTTTTAGAGGTATTGCTTAAAGTGGCCTTTTTAGGTCCCCTGTTCATTACCTGTTTGTGTTCAATATGCAAATAAGTGATCCTTATCATAAAATTTGTTTACATTACTTTCACACTGAAAACGTTTTTTATCTGGCGTAACTCAGAAAGCTGTTAAACTTGAACGGTACTGGGACATATCAGTCACATGTCGGATAAAGTGTGAATTAAAATAACCACTGAGTTCACACAGTGATCGGAGACAGCATGACGTGGTTGGCTTCTATCGAAAGGCAATCTTTAACCCTATAAGTAATGGTCTCAATGCTGGGACACAGGCCTCTTCTTGGTGAGAGGGAGTGGGCCGTAAATCGTAATCTACCACGCGGGCCCCCGGGTAGATGTCACATGTCTTCGAATTTTTTGGTTCTAGGACCAATGTCGGTTTCCTAACGATGTTTTCCTTCGCCGTTAGGAATGCAGTTCGAACCTACGACCTACAACTCGCAAGTCGCGGCCACGACACATGAGTCAGCGGAACACGACGCAGACACTTCGTGTGCGTTAGTTAGTTTTTAGTGTAATTATAATGTTGTATGTATTTATAGTATTTTTAAGTTTTAATATTGTATTGTATGTGTTTATAAGGGGCTTGATGCCTGAAATAAATGGATAAATAAATAAATAAATTACCACATAGCCAACTCTGCTCCATCATTAAAAAAATTGGTATTACTTAAATTATCTTTCCAAATTGAACATAAGTATGTGAAAAGGAGGACTTTGTCCTTCATTAGGAAAAATATGTCAACAATAGAATTACTTTTTGTTTGCTAACGTAAGTAAAAACCTACCTTCTTTATTATTAAGTCCACTATACCTACTTTCATTTTAAATTACTTATTAGTCATGTCTTTCTTGTTATACGTTTGTCGGAGTAAAAAGCAATCATGTTATGATAAACTTGGTTGTTAGATTAAGAAAGCGGAATTACAACTTTTGTAAATATAGACGATTACTAGCTGTGCCTGGCGGTTTCACCCGCATAAGTGTCGATCCCGTGGGAATATTGGGATAAAAAGTAACATATGTGTTAATCCTGGTTATAAACTATTTGTGTGCCAAATTTCATCTAAATCAATTCAGTAGTTTTTGCGTGAACGAGTAACAAACATCCATCCATCTATCCATCCATACAAACTTTCGCGTTTATAATTTTAGTAGGATTTTGCGGTAATCAACAACTTTCTACTGGACAGATAAGATAATGTGAATCACTAGCTTCTGCTCGCGACTTCGTCCGCGTGATATTTCTTGTTACCCCGACCCACCGCGTCGCATCGCATCGCATCGCCTGACTGCGCTATTACCCTTTTTGCTTAGCGTTCTTTCCGACTTTTATGTTTTTGCTCGGTTCCTGAGCATCCTAGCGTGATGTTAAGTATCCTAATAGCCTTCTTCAAGAATTGGGCTACCATTGCAAAAAAAAAAACTAATCCAACTGGAAATTCCAGAGATTAGTACTTGGTGGCGCCTAACACCAATAAGTGAGCGGAAAAATAAATTTTGTTTGAGTTTATCCCAGACGCGGGGAGCTGGTTTGATAAAATAGTGGACTATATTATGCGAGGGTTGAAAAGTACGTAGGTATGTCTGACTTTGCAAATGCGACACGAATTAGGACGACGAACCTGTGAAGATGGACAACGGAATTTGGCAGGAAACATGCAGCACCACTGACCTGTAATTCGCCGTCTTCAATATCTGGCCTTCGCGTCGGTCGGCAGGGGGTTCGCGTCCTTGCTGGATTCAGGGGAGCACACGAGGAAGCACTCAGACACCCTTCAGCATATAACCACGCACTTTTCGTAGTGTTTTTCAATAGTTCGCAAAATGGACTTGCGGCAGTTCGCAACCGTAAAGTTATTAACAAATTAACAAGGGGAGATGTTCTCAGTAACGCTACTCTCGATCTTGTGTTTTAGGGTCTTCAAACCGTCACCGTAGGTGGTGACAAGAACAGCAATAGTCTAGGTGTGCATGTGGGAAAAGGATGGGACATGATAGGATAGTGACGCATTTTGCAAGTCAATTTTACTTCTACCCTGCAATGTAAATTATGAAAGAATACGAAATCCAACAGTACTTTCAAACAAACAAACTCTTAATTAAGCTTTATTACTATTAGAATAGATGAGGAAAAAGATGAAACTCAGTCATGATTTAACCAAAAAAGTTGTATCCTGGCAGTTCCTTAAATAGAATAAATACTACTCAAATGCTTTGGTCCTATAAAAAAAACAGTTCGACTGTCAATAAGACAGCTATCACTAAAATATAAATAAACGTGAATTAGACAAGGTAGTCGGACCGGCCACCAATATATTGGAATCTTCGACCAACAATCGAAGGGAAATTATATTGAGAATTTCATCAACAGAATTATTCTACCAAAAAAATTGATCAGTGACCTTACCTTTATTTCAAGAGGATAATTGAATTTCTAATAATCGAAAAGTTTGGAGCCCCTGTTGAAGATCGAACTAATACAATCATTGTGGACTGCGAACAGGTTACCATGGCAAACCACTTTTAATCTAGTAGGTATCTCCTACAAGCAGTGTTCCCTTTTCTTACGATATTACCACGATATTACTTTTGTTTTTAGTTTGTGCTTTTTATTACATCTAAACTAATATTATAAAGAGAAAAGATTTGATTTTTGTATGTTTGTTTGTTACGCTTTCCCGCTACAATGGCTTAATGGACCTGAACATATATTATGCTACTTTTCAACCTGGATCGCTGACGAAGTTGCTGGCAACAGCTAGCTTGTTATTTAGTTATCACCAGAAGGTTCTAGGAATAGCTAGAGGATACTAGATGGAACATTCCTTTCTAGAACATTTTGACACTTTTATAATCTACAGATCGAGTCAATTCGTCTGAAAATTACCATATTTCAGTTTAGGATAATAAAATAAATAAATAATATCCCTGGACATTTCACACAGCGCCATCTAGTCCCAAGCTAAGCAACCTAATGCTTGTGTTATGGTAACAAGATGGCTGATAAACTACATAAATACATTTTTTTTTTTTTGTAAATACATACATATTATAGATAGAAAAACACCCAGGATAGAATAAAATACTCATTATTATGTACACCATGTAAATTACAGATATAAATGAATACATTTTACAAAGGGTGACACAATGGGCGGTCTTATCGTTAAGAGCGACCTTATAAAGACAATCTTTGGATGGATAAAAAAGGCGAAGGAGACAATACTTTAGGTAGTCTGTGGTGTACCACTTACAGAATATAATAAATACACACATAAAGCATATTATAATAATGTATATAAATACTAGCGGACCCGGCAGACTTCGTCCTGCCCGACCGGATCCAACTGTGTTTTCAAATCATCCAGGAACCCAGCCGTTTAGGAGGAGTTAGGTGACAAACACACGTTCAGAAGAATTTTATATCCTACTAATATTATAAACGCGAAAGTTTGTATGGATGGATGGATGGATGTTTGTTACACTTTCACGCAAAAACTACTCAACGGATTTGGATGAAACTTGGCACACATATAGTTTATAACCAGGATTAACATATATGATACTTTTTATCCCGATATTCCCACGGGATCGAAACTTATGCGGGTGAAACCGCGAGGCGCAGCTAGTATTAAGATATATTTAACAATAATCATGAAACAGGAGCAAATCAAATATAAAGAAGAAGATAGAAGTGCTATATAAGCACGACTGGACTATATTTTAAACCTAAGGATCATTTTTCCCTGCTGATAGAACCACAACCTAATCCCTTATTGTATAACTTCGAATAACAATTGGGGGCAAAGCTGTACACATAAATATAATTCAAATGCCATAACAACAAATAACGAATGTTAAACAAAAGTATAAGTATTCTGTTTTTCTTCCTTATTCGTATGTGCATCACTTAAGATAAAATCTAAAGTGGGTCTTACGGTGTTGCATCGCTGATATTATCTTCATCTTGTCTTGTCTCTTTGTTAAAAAAAAGGTAACTTTGTTCTTTTCAAAGGGATTTTTGGCTTATGTAGGTACCTACTTATGTACTTACTGGTTCTTTTGCCTATTGGCTGAAAGTTTGGCTTCTGTATAGGCAAATACAGGATTATCTTGACTTACTAGCTGCGCCCCACGGTTTTATCTGCATAGGTATCGATTCCCTGAGAATATCGGGATAAGAATCTCTCTATCTATCCTTTGTCCTAACCCATGCCATGGTCTACCCATATGCTAAATTTCATCCAAATCCGTCCAGCCGTTTTAGCGTGAAAGCATAACAAACAAACATCAAAAAAATCTTTTTCATCAAAAAAAAAAACATGGATTTTTAAGTTCTAACTCATTTTATTTGTTTTCTCCAGGTGACGGAGAAAGTCAGACGAGGCGATAAACCCTCTTTGTTAGGAAAAAACACAAAAACACAAAGTAGGAGCGAAATAAATAGCTCTGCTTATATATGCGATCTTACGAATAAGGAAACTATATACATATAATTATTTGTAATGACGTATGAATCGAATGGATTATTTTATTTAGTGAAGAGAGACTATAGTGATCAATGTTGATATGCCAGTGTCACCGAACAATCAATTTCTCACAAAAATTATAGAAGTCAAGATCATGCAAGCTCATCCGAAAACCTTAGGTTCCAATCTCTCCACTTGGTGCAAAGCCAACTGGCGTGGGATCATGTCCGAGTTCCTTTCCACACTGATGCTTGTGTTACTCGGCTGCATGTCATGTGTACCCGTTCAAGGAATTGACACAAGCATCTACGCACCTTTTGCTTTTGGCTGTGTAGTCATGTTCAATGTTCAGATTTTTGGTCACATATCTGGAGCATTCATGAACCCGGCGGTGACATTGGCATCTGTCATCTGGGGCAGTACGTCCATCGGCTTGGGAGCAGTTTACGTGATTGTTGAATGTATTGGAGCAATTCTCGGTTATGGGATCTTAGATGCATTATCTCCGATTGACTTAGTGACGTCAGGTGTATGTGTGACCAGGCCGTATCCAGGAGTGACTGTGTTACAAACTTTGGGGATTGAAATATCTATTACTGCAGCACTTTCCTTTGTGTGTGTGAGTGTGTGGGATCCAGTGAACGAGCATAAACAGGACAGCACCTCATTAAAGTTTGGGGTGACAATTCTTGGACTATGTCTCGTTGCTGGAGCGCTAACTGGAGCGAGCATGAACCCTGCAAGGAGCCTGGGTCCTGCGGTTTGGACCGGCCATTGGACCCAACTTTGGGCTTACTGGGTTGGACCTTTGGTCGGCAGTGGTTTGGCAGCCGGGTTCTACAAGTACGTATTTTTGAAGAGACATGAAATTGACCGGAAATTGGATTTGACCAACAACGCAAATGGACAATAAGTTCAGCAAAACTGTACATAATTTAATTATTCCTTATGTTATGGGTGTAATTTCTTTTATTATTATTAACTTTAAAGTAAATAGTACTTAACTTTATGATAATTTTAACTAATTTTATTTTGCTTACATTGTTATTAATAAGAATTAGATAAATACATAAGTAGGTAGGTATAAGGCACGTAAAAATATATAGTAGGTACAGCAGATGCAAAAAAGTTATTGAAACAAAAAGTATTATTAAAGATGTTTAACTTTTAAAAGCATTTTCTTTCGACATAACGTCCTGTCAGACTTTCAAAATGAATTATAATCGCCTTTAAAAACACCAAACACGCTGACGCTGCAAATCGAAAACCCCTCCTAGTTTTTCGGCAGTCGGTCAAATATAAGTACCTAGTGGCTTAGTGGTTATGTCAAGAGAAGATTACTCAGCTCTCGATATATGGGGATCTTTTGAAGTGGCTTTACGACAGTAGCTTAACGTCGTCGTAAAAGATTAGCCAGTCAACGGGACTGACTTTTCAGAGTACGTCGGTATACACACTCAGGGATATTAACTTAAACTCAAACTTTATTTCAAATAAACCAATTACACTTTTGAATCGTCAAGGGGTCAGTCGGTCAGTCAGAATGATGAAGCTAGTTGCCCATTCCAAAGCGTCGTAAGTAACTATGGAGAAGAACGGGCAAGAAACTCCACGGACACTCTTTTAAATCATAAAATTGTTACAAAATATTGGTTACATCATTCATGTTGAAATTGTACATGTGAGAACGATGTAGAAAGACGTGCACGTTAAAAGCGTCCGTACTTAAAAAGATAAAAACAAAAAAAAAACAATTTAGAAATTAAAATAAGCCGTAATAACTGTTTATTAAATTGACAAACTACGCTAATTTGCCGTGTTATAGCTATTTCATACATCTGCCAACGAATGACAGTTGTGGTTTAAATATAATATAAGTAATTTAAGTTGGTAGTCAATTTGCTTAACAATTAATTTAATTTACTTCATATAATTATAGGCTGTTCTGAAAGTATCTGATGAAGATGTAAACAAATGGATCAGAAAACGCACGCCATTTTGTAATGCCATTTTTTTTTTATTGCTAAATAGGCCTCGCTCTTGACCTCGATCACGCCTGATGGAAAGCGATGGATGAGGTCTATGATGGAACGAGCGTGGCCTGAAGATGAATGACTTACAAACTGAGTGCTTTGATTCGAATATTTGAACACTAAAATTCTAATTTGAAATGACAATAATAATATTATGTTTAATAGCCGGATTGATACTTTAAATAATTTAATTTATATGGACGTACGTATGCGTTTCTTAGACTCGAATCTAAATCTTCCTTACACACATGATACTTACAACCATTAATCTCAATAATAAAGGCTTTAATATCGTAATATCTGACTTGCATGACCTTTGACGGCACGGTTGGCGCAGTGGTTAAGCGATTGACTGCTGCGCTGCGTGTCGCGGGTTCGATTCCCGCACGGAACAAATATTTGTATGACCTACATGTATTTGTTCCGAGTCTGGGTGTTTTTCTATCTATAATATGTATGTATTTACAAAAAAAAATGTATATAAGTAGTTTATCAGCCATCTTGTTACCATAATACAAGCATTAGGTTGCTTAGCTTGGGACTAGATGGCGCTGTGTGAAATGTCCAGGGATATATATATATGTTTATCTTAGACTCGAATCTAAATCTTCCTTACACACATGATACTTACAACCATTGGCGTGGTAATCTCAATAATAAAGGCTTTAATATCGTAATATCTGACTTGCATGACATCCTAGTCCTAGATAACGTAAACACCATGCAACCAATAGTTGATTGTTCCCGTAAGGAACAATTTGAGATGGCCCAAAACACATCTCAGTTTTTTCTATAATTATCATCTTAATATTCTCCATCCAAACATTGCAGGACTTATGAATAAAACGGATTCGCTGATAGTAAAATTAGAAGAGCTTCATAGAAATGGAACTAGTATAACAGATGTAATCTGTATAACTGAGTATTTTGTTGTAACAGGCTACGAGAATATATTTCACATACCTTTTCTGTCCAGCAGCTTTCTTCACTAGAAATGTTAAACGTGGCGGCACGTGCATTTTTGTTAGAGCTGGACTGCAGTCTCGAGAATTATTGGATGTTGCTAAACAATCAGTGACAGGCGTTTTTGAGTGTTGTGGTGTAGAACAGAAGGCCAATTCTCGTAATTTAAAACGTTCAACATCTAGTCGCAGTCTCATCTCGGCGACAAACAAATGTCAAAAACATGTCAAAATGTAGGGAAATTAGAGGAACTTTTGACAGATTGAGACTGAGATCAGACTGTGAACGTTCTTAAAATTACGAGAATTGCCCCTCTGATATCTTCTAGAGATTATATTTTACGAAAATTTTGCTCATTCAGAAATAAAAATATTATCTTAGCGGGAGACTTTAATATAGAAGTGTTAAAAAGGAATAAACACTCTCTTTTGCAACATAACCTACAATTAAAACTTCATAAACCGACTAGATTGAGTAGTAATTCCTGTATACATAATTTTGCTTACACCTACCGAAAAAAATGTAAAGCTAAAATTATGGACTTAGTTCTTTCAGATCATACGTCTCAATTACTCCAGGTTACTACAACTTATACACTGAAATATTGGAAAACAAAAAAACAGGATATATCAGTAGGCAACTTAGAAAATTTCAAAAATCATCTAAAATGCTTATCTTTCTCAAAGTATACAAAGCCAAAGATGCTAATGAATCCTATGAACATTTTATGGAAGATTTGTCATTATTGTACAAGTTATGTTTTCCAAATAAAATTGTGACTATAGTATAGATAGTAGATATATAGTACTACTAATAAAAAAAATAAGTGGATATCTCGAGGAATAAAAATCTGTAGTCAAAAACAAAGGCAGTTACTTTGGGCATATAGATTCAATCCTAATACAGAAAATAGATTTGCGTTTAAAAAATAATCTTGAATTTATAGAAAAATAATAAAATTAACCCAAAAAGCCCAAAATAACAACTACATTAACATTACATTACGTCAAAGAATAAATAAAGCTGCTTGGAAAGTCATAAAAAAAATTCCAAATTCAATTTACCACAAGAACCTATAATGTCAATAAACAAAGATAATTTAACTCTTACACACCCTAGGAATATTGCAAATGAATTTTATAACTATTTTATAGAGGTCGTTGAAAATAATATTAAAACTAAAAGAACTAACAAATAATTACGTTCTTGAACATTCGAATTCGCAATCACTATTTATGCTACTGTTTCCGATTCTGATATAATCAAAATAATTAGCAGCCTAAATAATACAAATACGATAGGATTTGATGGCATATCAACTAAAGTCATAAAACAAGTAAAGGAAATTATAGCGCCTCTATTATCGCATATAATTAATCTCTCTCTCTCTCTCTATGGTTTATTCCCAAATAGCCTAAAGAAGTCATCATTAAACCGCTTTATAAAAAAAAAATGATAAATCTGATGTTCAAAATTGTAGACCCATTGCAAAAGTATGTTTTCTCAAAAATAATTGAGAAGGTAATTTATAATTCGATATATTCTTATTTTGAAAAATTTAAACTTACACATACAAACTTTTTTGCAATGAACAAAAAGGCTTCAGAAAAAATACAAATATTAATATGGCTCTATTTGACCTGAGGGGCAATTCTCGTAATTTTAAGAACCTTCACAGTCTGTGGGGTAATTTTCGTAATTTTAACAACGTTCACAGTCTGATCTCAGTCTCAATCTGTCAAAAAAACCTCAAATTTCCCTACATTTTGACAAGTTTTTGACATTTGTTTGTCGCTGAGATGAGACTGCGACTTGATTTTGAACGTTTTAAATTACGAGAATTGGCCTTCTGCTATCTAGTGTAATGACATCTGTAGATAAAGGTAATCCTTTGTGTGCTTTACTAACAGATATGACAAAAGCGTTCGATTTCGTGGATTATAAGATTTTGCTGCAAAAATTACATGGGTGTGGCATAAGAATTGTCCTATTAACTAAATTGGAGATAAAATCGACGGTTGAAAGGCTAATTGGTCTAAGCGACATTTTTTTTTAATTTTTTTTTTATTTGCTCATTCCGAATATGTATATAACTCATTGTTGCAAAAAAATGTCGCTTAGACCAATTAGCCTTTCAACCGTCGAAATATGCGCCTAAACCAAGGCATATAAAATATGGTGTCCCTCAAGGTAGCGTACTGGGGCCACTACTTTTCCTAATATATTTCCAAAAACTATAGATCATAAAATGGTACTATTTGCAGATGACAGCACGGCTATTGTGGAATATACTAATTCTAATAATTATGAAATTGACATAAATAAATTCTCTGAGTGACATTATACATTGATTTGACAAAAATAATCATGTAATTAATTTAAATAAAACTAAAGTTATTCATTTCCACCAGCGCCGTAAGTGTCCACCAGTTAACATTGCCTATAATAACTGTATAGTAGAAGAACTTACAAATGCAAAATTCTTAGGTATAACTATAGATAACTAACCTGGAAACCTCACTTAGAGGAAATCTGCAAGCGTCTGAGTAAATCTGCATATCTATTATTCCAATTATCCAAGGAAGTAAATACTGACACACTATTAACAGCCTGTCATGGATTGGTCGCTTCATTTTAAGATATGGTGTTGTTTTTTGGGAACAATCAACTAATAGAGAACTCATATTCAGGATGCAAAAAAGATGTATACGATCAATGTGTGGTCTAAGAACAACGGATAGTTGCGTTCCTTACTTTAAAAATTAAAAATACTAACTTTCGCATCTTTGCACGCGTGTATTGGAAACTGCATTATTTGTTAAAGCGAATCAACACTTATTTCAAAAAATTTCAGCAGTTAAGAGAACCCCAATTCGTGCCCAATATGAGTATTTGTTATTTCAAAACAAGTGTAAAACTGCTATAATGAAAAAGAATTTCTTTGGTATTGCTCCAAATAAAAAAAAATGGTCACGATCCGATTAATAGTTGCGGAGAAATGCGTTTTGTATATTTGTTTGGAAGCCCTAATAGATTGTCATTTGTGAATATAATGCAGTTCCAATAATATTACATATATGTAGGTACGTGTCGAATTGATAACCTCCTTTTTTTGAAGTCGGTAAAAATATAAGCTATTATGTAATTTGAAGGTTTTTAATTTAACTAAGGGCTGATTTTCCAATCGACAGATAATTTTTATTATTCATAGAATAAAATTCACGTCTGCCAGATTTTGTATGGAAGAGCTGTCAAAAATTCAAAATTATTCCTCTGATAAAATTATCTGGCGTTGAAAAATCAGCCCTAAGTACGAGTAGTATAACTAGGACAGCACTAGTTAAGAATAAATGGCGTGGAAAAATCAGTGGTGTGACAAACTAGAAAAAAAATCCTGTTTGTCATACTGGTGTGATAATCTGGTGTGACTACGAGTCGGCAAGGCTATTACAGCGTAGGTGAATTTATTCTAGAATTCTGATTGTGCGTATTATTATTATTATTATTATTATCTCTTTAGATTGGTGTCATTCGTTTGACTATTCGGAACGTTAGCGCCATCTCGTGGCGCAGTCTAGCCTGAGTTCGTGGTGGGACGAGAGCAACAGCTACAAAAGCGGTGTGAGCAGAGCTCTCGAGAGAATCGAAACATTGGACATCGTACGAACAACATGTGCATAGAAACTGTCAATTGCGTTCCGTATCTTTGAGTTGTGTGAGTGTGTGATTCGGTAGTGTGACTAACTTGTTCGTAAATTATAATCTGATTTGAACTGCAAACCGTTTTTCTATTGTGCTATAACCAACACTACCCATAGTACGCCCACAGGCCACAGTAATTAAAATATGCCTGATGCTAACGAGATACAGACATACCTTCTCCGACATCAGAACTGGGATTCGTGTTGGTTTATGCACAAAATGAGAACGCTTAAAGTGAAAGTGACCGTTGACATTTGAAAAACGAAGTACAAACATGCGAACGCTTATCAAATAATCGTGTGGATTTGTTCAAGTTCGACCCAGACAAAGCTGATACGGATGCGCGATCATCGCGGAGAAATACCTTTGTCGAATGACGCGAGTGTTGCGCCTACCGCCATGTTTGAAAAAAAAAAGACCGTCTCTAACCGGTGTTTAAGTTCGACGTATCCCGTTCCCGTGTTTAGAACACGCGGTAGGAGGCGTGTGCAAACGTAACATAACATAACAGTGCACAACAGCTGATTTGTGTTTTGTTGAAAATTCACTGCAAGGTGGTCAACTGGTTGTGGCCATCAGTAAGACGTAGGTACGTTTTCTATTGTGCTATAAGCAACACTACCCATGGTACGCCCACAGTAATTAAAATATGCATGATGCTAACGAGAGACAGACATATCTTACTCAGAATAAATTTAAATTTTGTTGTTGTATTTTTAATTGAATTTAAATTTTAACATTGTAATTGTGAATGAATTTAAATTTTGACGTTGTTATTTCAATTTAATTTTAATTTTGACATTGTAACTTTTTTTTTCTCTTATTGTTTTTGTACTTTTTGCTTTTGTATTGTCTAGTGCAACTAATTTTGTATGCCATAAATGGCAAAACATGTAGCCACCATGTACTCATGTTTTACAAAATAAATATAATCTCATCTTATCTTATCTAATAAAATTAACCCTGAACTGTCAAATGAAAAATAACTTATGTTTTTCAGTTGGTAGTTCAGGGTTTATTTTGGCCTTTCGATGATGATTTTTTAGAGTGAGTGATTGCGTAAGAATTTAACCAAACAGGGTTTGTTTACACTTTTTATTAGATACTCTTGAAAGAGACTATAGGTACGTGAAAGCTCTGGTATTATTTCCAAATAATATTATTGTAAAATATTCTGGAGAAATATTATGATGCTACCTATTCGTGAGTTCGTAGTTTGTTTAACTGATGTTAAGTAAGCCTTAACTTTACTATTTAAATGTATAAACTAATTGTTATTGTCACTTATTGTCTATACATATGAAGATGATTCACCTAGAATGAAATTAGTATACCATTGTTAAGCAAATAAAAACCGAATACTTGCGGATGCTCACGTTTAGGTTAACACCTATTGTTTTGGGTTAATTATTTGAATTACACAAAACAATGGATAAAAAGAAAAACTGTTGCAGTTGTTAGTAATCGTTTGACAAAATGGGAAAATACTAGATTTTATTATTCTACTAAATTAAATAATTTCTTAAAAATAAGTGTATACAGGGTGGCAAGGACATCGACGAGCAACCTGTTACCATGGATGATTCGGGACACCCCAGCGTTGATTGAATTTTTCATCTGGAATCATGTGCGTGTAAATTCATAGTTACAATTTGCGCGTCGATTCCCTGCCATCCTGTATTTTTGCACTTTTTTCATTCATACAATAAAATTAAGGAGGTACTTATCTAATAAATAATAATTATTATTCAAAATATGTTTTTTTATTGCCAGCTTTTGCAATGGCAGAAAATGCAATTAGTCAAACCTTAATAGCGTTAATAACTTTTACATGCCATTAAAATGTAACTGCTATATATTTCAATGTAATAAATAAACAAAAGGCAGTACATTTCGAAAGCGATATCCACTTATATTAATCCGAATTCGAGAATCCATAGCTGAATAGCCACTATTCACAAAACACGATAATAAACAATAATCGGTAGTTTTATTGTACGGCTGAAAACAATAGATAACGTCGCTCTATCTGCATTAATATCATTTTATCCATGTGACTGTGCGCCGGAGATATGTATATACTTTTGCCTCGAACCTGACGCAATACAGTCGCGTCCATCGGCGGATCAACACCACCAAGTCACAGTGAATTATTGAACTGCGTGCAATAAAACAATGAGTGATCACTGATCACAGTTGAGAAAGTTGAACGAAGTGACGTGCAGTTAAAAGTTAATAATTTATTTTGTGAAAACGTATAATAGTTTATAGCTAATAAAATGACGGTGCCAGCTCTTCCTCAATTAGTGACAGAACTCAAGATCACGCATGATGCTGATGCTGCGAAATACACCCTCAGTTCATGGTGGAGAAATTCCTGGCGCGGTATCGTGGCTGAGTTCATTTCAACCCTGATGCTTGTCCTACTCGGCTGCATGACATGCATACCTGTGGAAGGAATTAACATGAGCATCTATTCCCCGTTCGGATTCGGCTTCGTAGTTCTGTTCAATATCCAAATTTTTGGACACATCTCTGGAGCATACATGAACCCGGCGGTGACATTGGCAGCTGTCATCTGGGGTAGTATCTCCGTCTCTGTGGGGATCCTCTACATGATCGTGGAATGCGCTGGAGCTTTAGTGGGTTATGGAATACTGCTAACATTATCTCCTGTGGACGTGGTGACAGAGAACGTTTGTGTGACAGCCCCGCATGTGGGATTGAACGGCCTTCAAGCGTTCGGTATTGAGGTGGCGCTAACAGCAGCACTCACTTTTATTAACTGTGGCGTGTGGGATCCGGTGAACGCGAGTAAACAAGACAGCGCGCCAATAAAGTTTGGCTTGACAATCGTTGGGCTGTCCCTCGTGGGGGGCCCTCTGACTGGCGGGAGTATGAATCCCGTGAGGTCTTTCGCTCCCGCGGTCTGGACTGGCTACTGGTCCTACCAATGGGTATACTGGGCTGGCCCATTTGTAGGCAGTCTTATAGCAGTTGTGTTTTACAAGTGCGTTTTCTTAAAGAAACGTGAAATTGATTAATTTATATATACATATATAAATTAAATACACTTCATTAGCCTTAGTTTGGCTAGTGAAGTGTATTTAATTTAAGATTTAAGTGTATGGGTATGAAAATGTAATTTTAATATTATTTTCTCGACGATCATCTTGATTTATACCAAAATTATGTTTTAAAATATTGAAGAATGCTTTTAAAATACCTATGGTAAAGTATTTTTTCATATTTTCTTTACAATTATATAGATTAGGTAGTGATTGTAGTAATTTATTAAAAAAAAATACTCTTTTAGCTGATTACTATGTCTACATCTCGTAATTACAGGGCATACAGGTAAAAATAATCCATGGTGATTGTAATATATTGTCACAAGTGGTTTTTTGCTATTCTCTTTAATATCAATTATACAACATACATACTTAAAGTCTGATATTTAATTTGCTAGACAAAAAAAGAGCTGCTATCATTATATTAATGTCATGTTGACAAAAAAGGTCGATCGCAGCTGTCATTTTAGTCTAGCAAATAAAAAATCTGAGCATAATCGTTATTTACGGTCGGTCGTTATTTTTTTTTAAATCTTTTTTTATATAACAGTATTTCTTATACAAACTAGTTATTTTTAGCGATACATACTTCTTGGAAAACAGGTTACTAATTGGATTTCCCATAATTATTGGAATTCCAATACTTAGTAATTAAACTGAGAAACTATTGACTGAACTCTCACACAATATGGTGTGAGGATAATAAATCAATTATAATTAGAAATTTATAAAGTATTTTTTAATAAAGTTCCATTTTGTTAAGGGCAATATTGAAGACAGGAATATAATATAAATTTTAATAAAAGTTTTCAATGTATATTCCATTCTTGATTTGTGGGTGCACAATGGGTACACCTGTGCTTATTCCTTCGGAAAAAAAGGCGTGAGGCGTGTATAATGAACTCTGTTGTGTATTTTGTTCTAACTTAAGAAAGAATTAAATATATTGTTGCGCCAATGACCTCTAAAATAAGGATAAAGCAATGTACCAAACTCATAAGTATTACCAGCCAGTCTTGCTGTAACAGTTTAAGACCTGTTATATGAGCCCAGCCTTAATAACTAAGTAGGTACCGACGAGTGTATTTATGTGTGAAGTCAATCACCACATACAATTATTTACTATATAAAGCCAAGTATGCTTACAATCTATACAAATAAATAAGATTGAAGTGTTTATTTGTAATGGAAAAAAACAGCTTTTTACTAAATACATATGAAAGTATATATAGTACTTGTAAGAAAAAAACATTTTTAGGATTTTTGTCTGTCTATCTGTTTGTTCCGGCTAATCTCATAACGGGCTGGACCGATTTTGACGGGACTTTCACTGGCATACTGCTGGCTGCCGCTACTGCTGTCTGCTGGCTTATACTGGATAGCTAATGTGTATAAGGAGTAACTTTTTTATGTTACTCCTTATACACATCAGCTACCTGCCAGTGAAAATATCGATTTGCACGAGAACGAAGTCGCGGGCACAGGTAGTTTAGTAAATAATTGTTGTTGTGTCAAAGTATTTTTAAAAATTTGTTTATTGAACGCACCTTTGTGCCTTTCATTGCAGATGTGCAATGAAAGGATACATGACTAATGCAGGTACAAATAAACCTTCGCGGAACGAAAAGGTTAAACACCTTCTTTTGTTATTTTTTTCTCGTGAACTGTGCAAGAAACTTCAAGGCGATTTATGTAAATTGTAAAAATATTAATGATATCTACGAAGAAATTGATTCTTCGAGAATTTTATTTGTTTTTTGCTTAATAATATCAAATCAGTATTTCGATTCCCGAGGCCGATTTCAATTACCAATTGTTTGATTGGATCCCCTATATATCACAAACTTACGATGATTTAATAGAAACCTACTAGTTCACATCGAGAAGCCTTAACAGAATTAATTAATGGTTTTAATCTACTTTACTGAAGTAGTAATTAACAATTGTACCTAGTATAATAGTACCTTTTAATTAAAGCTCTGTCTATGTAAACTATAATTCCTAAGTAAACCACATTAGAAGGAGCGAATACTGTTTGACATTTGCATTTGTAGTACTAGTCCTGTCAGACATAAGGCGGTTCGATAACCTTAAGGCGTTAAGCAGACGATGGACAATTTGTTCGGGAGTTCGGGACAGACGATAGAGCATATATGAAAATCCTAGCAGGCTAATGGTGCTTCGTGTGCGTTTTTGCATAGATTTCCATGCGATGTATCGTCGCGGACAATTTGTCCGTGGACAGAAAATAACGTATGGAAATCTATGCAAAAACGCACACAAAGGACCATTATACTGCTGCGATTCCCACGCGTTCTATCGTCGCGGACAAGTTGTCTATCGTCTGCTTAGCGCCTTATTGATCGGCATAATAATTAGTTATAAGCTATATTTGTAAGCTGTTGCCCTTAAACTTAGCAAGTGAACTAAGTATTTATGTTAATTTCTGTAAACACATGGATATACTCGCAAATATATTACGGGTCAAGGTATAATGTTGTTTATTATTATTTAACTCTTCTTATAAATCAACATACCATACAAAATTGGCAAATTAGCAAAGGAAAAAGTGGCTATACATTAAAAAAGACCAATATAGCACGTAATACACTGCTGCAAGCTGCAAAACATTAAATTAATTCTCTCATATTATTTTATCGGACGACACAACTCCATCGAGTTGAACTCATATGATTAGTCTTGATGAGTACTTTGGTGCTAGATGGTAACCAGGGTCTGATGATGGAGCTGGAAGATGGCCATAGGAACTCGGTAACTAAAGGACATAACCTCACCGAGTTTGGGCTCGTTTGATTCGTTTTGAAAAACACTGCTTCGCGCTACGAACTACACCGTAGTCAATCTCGCATCAAAAATACTAAAAAGTTAATAATAAAATTAAAAGAAAAAAATCGTTTTAAAAAAAGCTTATAGGTATAACATTAATAAAAAGGACTAAAATGTTAAAAAATAATTTAAACCTGATAAGAAATAAATAAAAGCGTGTTACATTGTGTTCTAAATGTTCTATAATGTTCCATCAAATATGCGTTTATTGGCATTACACAAAATGAATAAACCATGTATTCATTTTTACTATATTTTAAATATATTAAACGCATATTTGTTTATTTCTTTAAAAAAAAATTAAAACAATGGAATTTCGCGATGTACCCTGACGTACCTCCTTTAATTAAAAATGTGTTTGGATCTTAGGTATCGTATACTTAGGATCCAAACACATTTTTTCCAAAACAGTCGCCAAACAAGCCTTTGTCGCAAGAAGGTAGTAGTAGTATAAACAAAATAGGCCTCACAAATATTGTAATGTCGTCTGTTATCAGCAACAGCTGATATTGATAATCCTATTCCATAACCCTCACATTTATTTTAAAAACTTACTTATCTTTAATTCGCGGAAGATCCAAGCGTAGATGGCGAGACGAACTTGAACCGTATAATTATGAGGGATTGGTCCATATTGGCTCAGGATCGAGTTGAAGTGGGAAAAGGGAAGGGCGGCCTTTGGCCAGCAGTGGGACAACACGCCGACACAGGTAATTTATCACATGTATAATAACTACAACATCACTTTTGACACTTCAAAAATTAAAGAAAAGTTTTGTGTCATTCTAGCAGCTAACACTAGACGCAAAAGTGAATTCAATACGTATGAGTAAGTACTGGGTTCTGAAAAATAGCCCCTCTGCCGACCCATGTTCAGGAGGATACTCTGTTCCCTTAATCTTGAATATCTTCAGCAAGTTTTATTTTTGGAGTAGGCCTCTATCCATAAAAATATAACCGGGAAAACTTACAATCATTCTCATCAAAAGAGTTCCATTTTAATCGTGAACAAAGCCAAGGAGCCTTTGAATAGAATAGAATATATTTATTTGCTTTAAAACATGATACATTAAGGTCTTATAAATAGAATTATGATCTGACATGTTTCGCCAAGGACCGGCATACAAATATTTAAACACGTTACTTACATGTAAAAAATTAAAAAGATAAATTATTCCAACATGTCTAATAACTTTAGTGAATTCTTAACAATAATAGGTATTTACAAAAAGTAGGTAATAATTTTAATGAAAATTAGTAACCATATTTATCTACGTTTTTATCAATAAATTCTTTCACACTATAAAAACAATTACCAATAAGCCGTTTATATAAATAGTTTGGATTTGAAGTATTTAATTTGTATTTGTTAGCATAATAAATATAAGCCTATAATGCTCACACAGGCTTCCTCTCGCTAAGAGGGAGTGGGCCGTTAACTACCACACAGGCCCAGTGCAGGTTGGTAGATGTCACATGTCTTCGAATGTTTGGTTCTCGTACATTCCGATTTTTTCACAATGTTTTCCTTCACCGTTTTGAGAGCAGTAGGTATGCATGTTATTTGCTAATCTCAAATAAACATGACCCACACAATTGCTTTTAAGTATTTACTGCCTGAGTAATCAAACAGGTATTTTTTTGATTATAAAAAAACAAGTAGGTATCGATGACGAGATTTGATAACGCTTTGAGTGCACATTGTTATAAAAACTAGTCTGTTGGGTTCGAAAATAACTTGGTATTTTGATACGAATTAAATTGGGAAAACCTGTATCCTTGAAGCTTCTTCGAAAGAAAACAACAGTTGCTTTAGAAGAAGCAAACAATAGTTTTAGAAGAACATGGAATGATTTTATCAATGTTTTGGAACCTTGTATTTTTTTTAGCGGTTAATTATCTATCTACTGCCAAAACCTACCATTTTTTGTGTTATGACTTATGACGACGTGTCATGTTTATGTAGTTGCATTGTTATTAAAACAATCTAGAACTAATCATTATGTGCGAGTCACATCTCGAAAGTGAAGCCAGAGGGGTAATTCTCGTAATTTTAAGAAAGTTCATAGTCTGATCTCGGTCTCAGTCTGTCAAAAATAGCTCTATTTTCCCTATATTTTTAATTCGGTATATATTCACAAAGACACATTAATTATAATTTACAAGCTTTATTGTTACTATTTTAATATTTCTCCGAAATTCGGTCTGGAAGACTTTATTTATCTATACTTATAATATCTATATCTATACTTATAATAAATCTGTAGAAGTGAAAATTCTGTACATTGAAAATATCAAATAAATAAGTGTTACTAGACCGACACCGAACCCAAAAATGTGATTAAAAAAATTTTTGTCTGTCTGTCTGTCTGTCGGTCTGTCTGTCTGTCTGTCTGTCTGTTTGTTCAGGCATCACGCAAAAACTACCGGTTCGATTACGATGGAACTTGGTATAATTATTCTTTAATATCCTGGGCACCACACTGGGTACTTTTTATGCCGGAAAAGTATATACAATAAAAAACAAACTTAATTTTGCGGTTCGATCCCTAGACCCGATTACTGTTCCAACCGCAAATAATAAGTTTGTCGTAGGTTACGTCACCCGCAATGCACAGCTATTAATAATAAGTATGTAAAGTTGTCGAAAATTTACCACTGACGGGACAAAAAGGGGTAATTCAGTTTTTAAGGGGAGGATTTGAACTTGAAACTGTATGTTACATTTTCACGCCTAAACCACTGAACTTCTGATTTGGCATAGAGATAGATGGCATCCTGGGGAAGCACATACATTTTATCCTGTTAGCACGTTCCCGTGGGATAATTTCCGACATCCACGCGGGCGAAGCCGCGGGCAGAAGCTAGTTTTATAATATATTTAAAACTTTTTACATACGGATGGATGACCCTTTTTAACATGACGAGGCAACGAGCACTGATGGTACTCAAGCTGCAGTCGAACTTTAAAACACTCTGCAACAGTATCCAAGAGTGCCCCTTCAAGTGGGACTCTTGTAAGTAGGATGCTTACATGAAGAGACGGATATAACAGCCGTCTGGATTTAGCGTTCTTTTAGACTACGGCAACGCTTTCAATGATTCTTTTTATCGTAGGTAGGTACTATCGCCAAAACCTATATCTGACCACCGTAAGGACTATTCCTGAAGGCCAATTCTCGTAATTTAAAACGTTCAAAATCTAGTCGCAGTCTCACCTCAGCGACACACAAATGTCAAACACTTGTCAAAATGTAGGGAAATTAAGACAGGTTTTTTTGACAGATTGAGACTGAGATCAGATCTGTGAACGTTCTTAAAATTACGAGAATTGCCCCTCAGCTTGCAGCGCATATTATTAGTCGACCTAAAAAGGATCCTCTTTTGTTTTACTTACGGACGCAGCTGTGGTCATCATGTGCACGAAATTTTGTTTTCAAATTGGTCAGATATAGGTTTTGGCGATAGTACTTGCTGAGAGGAAAACTTGCAGGCAACCTGCTAGATAATAAGTAAGGTAACACCAGCGGGTTGCGGTTGTATAACACACTAACAGTAGAAATTACTTTCATTTTGACAGTTCAACAACATTCATTGCGTTATTTAGGTGAGCAGACAATTTTTTCGAACAACACTTCATTAGCAATATCCTTCAAAATAATTCAGATTGTGATTCATAGTGAGTTATGCAATTAGGGTGCAGGTACCACTGCCTAACATCATCAGATATGAAGTACCATAGACATCGCAGGTGTGTTTACATCCTAGTAAAAAAGCTAAAGCATGATGTGCCTAGGCTGTAATTACGAAAGGTACCGATGCTCTTTAAACCGGAACGGAGCTGCTTGTTGCTGTAGGTATAATAGATAGTAGGTAATCAATGGCAATCACAGGTCTTCCCACAGAAAAACCCCTATTAAATAAAGGATGTTATTCAATTCTGACATACCTAGTGAGAGCAACGGTCAGCGGCAAATGATTGCGTACAAATCGTCTTTCGAAATCGCGGAGGTCTAGGCGCAGCATGTACCTACTATAGCAGGATACCATTCATCAACAAAATTGCGACAGACATGTATGTTTATGGGTGTGTCTTGCATAAGATTAAGTTTATGCTATCATACGCTTGACGGCACGGTTGGCGCAGTGGTTAAGCGATTGACTGCTGCGCTGCGTGTCGCGGGTTCGATTCCCGCACGGAACAAATATTTGTATGTCCTACAAGTAGTTGTTCCAGGTCTGGCTGTTTGTGTATGTGAGTTTAAATGTTTCTAAATGCACCCAGGACACAGGAGAAATTCCTAGTGTGGGGCAAAGTTTAAAAAAAAAAAAAAACTTGATCAACCTATATTGTTCCCAATGCTGGGCACAGGCCTCCTCTCCGTGAGAGGGACTGAGCCATAATCCACCACGCGGGCCCAGCGCGGGTTAGTGGATGTCACAATTCTTTTTTGTTTCTAGAACGTGCCGGCTTTCGCACGATATTTTCCTTCGCCGTTTTAAGAGCGCTGGTGATGAAATAAATCACACAAACTAAAGTGCATGCCTGAATTCGAATTCAAAGTTACCACACGTATGTCCGTGCCATTACCACTGAGCTACCACTAGGAAGCAATGTTTACATATACATATATCAAAAACTGCACCTTCTTCGATTCGTTTTTAAGTTTAATATTCCGTATAACATAACTTCTCCATAGCTTACCTGCAGATTCTGTTGGAAACGGAACCAAAAAAGGCTTGCCTAACGACTCTGGAAACTCTTATTTAAAAGGTTGTGATCTACTTAGTTGCAACTACAATTACTCACGGACAATTACTCACTAGACGGCACGGTTGACGCAGTGGTTAAGCGATTGACTGCTGCGCTGCGTGTCGCGGGTTCGATTCCCGCACGGAACAAATATTTGTATGACCTACATGTATTTGTTCCGAGTCTGGGTGTTTTTCTATCTATAATATGTATGTATTTACAAAAAAAAAATGTATATAAGTAGTTTATCAGCCATCTTGTTACCATAACACAAGCATTAGGTTGCTTAGCTTGGGACTAGATGGCGCTGTGTGAAATGTCCTGGGATATTTATAAAATTTATTAATTGTTTCGCTCGCTCTACTCTAAGTAACCGTGAGATTCATTTTTGTTTTCACAGGCCAACTGTGACCACGGTTTATTTCTGAACCGCTTAGTTTTTAAATTACTATAAACTTTTTTAAACCGAACTACTTAGCGACTTGCCCCAGGGGCCAAAGGCCAGGCCAGGGCCAGGGGCCTGAGGGTCTACTCTCTAATGCTCGATTCCTATAATTTACGGACCGTTATTGGCTAAATTTTAAGACTCTTGTATCTTTATCAATAATGAAGAAAAGACCTCATAGCTTTGCATAGGAGGCCCCCCCATATAGAAGTAGCAATCACAGGTGAAATTAGTTTACGAATCTATTTATATGCCCAGTTTGACCATAAAAATGCTACCAATGGTAAGCAAAACGATTCAGTTTTGTTTATAGAAACCGAGCATAAATAACGAAAATACGGGCCCATCCGAAGGTATAGTTAATCTGTCAAAACAAGTGACAAACTACGGATTCCGTGCTTAGGGAGTAGACGAGTGGAGAGGCATGCTTTGCTTGGTTTACGACTAGACAAAACATGGAGATTTCTTTATCATATGTAAGTTTAATGAACATACACCGGAATTCTGGAACAATTCTCTAAATGATGATGAAAACCGCATCAAATTCCGTTGCGGAGTTTAGAAGAACAACGTGGTCATACAGACAGTCATGTAAATATATTAAGTGTTATGTCGGTATAGACAAACATTATGTGTCTGTACCTGAAGTCTACCTATAGGTAGATAGATAAGATAAAGATCTTCTCGAGGGTTGTCTTTTCGTCACGATTTGACATCATTCGACTTATCCACTTTTATCAGCTCTCAGGGGGGCTTGTGGCTAATTAATAACACTTGCCGCGGTTGATCCGTAGATGGGTGACCATCTTTACATACCAAGACACCACCGTGTCTCGGAAAGCACGTTAAGCCGTTGGACGGCTGTCATTCGCGGATCTTTGACAGTCGTTAGTGTCATCAGAAGCCCGATAGTCTAACAGCCAGTCTTACCAAGGGGTAGTATACCCAATAGTATTACCCAGTAACTGGGTTGTGGAGGTCAGATAGGCACTCGTTCCATGTAAAATACTGGTACTCAGCTGCATCCAGTTAAACTGGAAGCTGACCCCAACATAGTTGGGATATGGCTAGGCAGGCGATTGTGCTGATCAGTCCTTATAATTTTGTTTTTACTAGATTTTACCTACACCTTAAGTTATTCGATGATCGATTCATTTTGCCAGATGTGCAATTATGCACTGCTTTCTCTGTTAATGCATTTCTTGAATTAACTTACTATCAGCATTTAGTTAGCTACATAAACAATGCTAATAACCTAGTAGTGATAAGAGATTTCTAATTAGCATTCCTATAATTACATCTGTTAATGATATCATGGCATTGTGTTCATACGTCTAGGAATAACCGATAGCAATCTCGGTTCATTATTTGATTCGCACGAATTTATTCGCCCGAAACGTGCGAATCATCACTTTTAAATAATATTATTTTTTCTATAGGCGACTCGCACGATATTAATTTATTTGTGGGCGAGTCGCCGAAAGAGTCGCTGGATGAGAGTTGCCGAAAATCGAGTTGAATGGCGTGCAATAGGAAAGGCCTATTGGCACATTTCGCACGTTTCGGGTGAGTCAATTCGTGCGAATCGACAAATACGCCGCAATGTCCAGCGATTGTTAGGAAATGATTGATAACCGTGATCTTGCCGGTGTTATCTGAGATTAGGCTGAGATGATTGTTTTATCTTGAGACTGATTGTTGATCTCAATGGTTTTTATCAGAATCTAATATTATCGTTTACTATTATGTAATATTGAGAGCAGTTGGCTTAGTGGTAACGGCCGCGATTGAAGGTCGAGGTACACACGGCTACACGTCAAGCTATACAAAACCAGTTTGTCTTGGCCTCACTTTGTATGATATTTTTTCACAATGAACGGTCAGCCAATACTGGTTTTGCATAGCTTGATGTGTAGCCGTGTGTACAAGTTACTATAGGTCGTGGGTTCGAACTCAAGCTAGCACTTTATTTTGTGTAGGTAAACTATTTCATCACAACTGCTCTCGAAAACGGTGAAGGAAAACATTGTGAGGAAACAACATGTCTTGGAACCAAAAATTGGAAGGCATGTGACATCCACCAACTCGCACTCGGCCCGTGTGGTGGATTACGGCCCATTCTCTCTCACCGAGAGAAGGCCTGCCGAAATTTGGGTGTACTATAGATACATCTCTGACTAACCCTTCGGGGATACTGGCGTGATGTTATTTATGTAAAATGGCCTCCAAAGCTTAGTTGACGTTTTTCCACTTCAGTTGTGTTGCCACATGATTACATATGATTTAAAACAAAAAAATATCAGATACCTAATCCTGAGGGATATACTTGATTATTTTTTACGCTAAGTCATAAGGTTGAATTAGTCAATAAAAACGTTAGTGTAGGTACACACGGCTACACGTCAAGCTATACAAAACCAGTTTGTCTTGGCCTCACTTTGTATGATATTTTCTCACAATGAACGGTCAGCTAATACTGGTTTGCATAGCTTGATGTGTAGCCGTGTGTACAGTTCAAAACATTTGGAACTAGAATTTTAAATCATAATGTTGTGTGTCACAGCTGAAGTGGAAAAAATGTCAACTAACTTTTGGAGGCCACTGTATGTTACTTACGTAATATTGACTCAGATCAATGAAAAGTTTCATTCACTATCTTCTAATGCAATTATGTTCTCGATTCCTTTTGTTCAGTGATTTATTAGAAACGAAAAAGTTTCAAAGTGAGGATTTTATTGGACGTACAATATAAATCGCCTCCCTTCGTTGGCATTATAAAGATTACCCGACAAAATAGTCGGCTGTGTGGGGCCGTCGAGCCCTTCCGTTCAATTTCGCAAATCGTGTTGTGTTGACGGTCGGCCGGTCTGACGTATCGCATTCCCGCCTTCAAATTTACTTCTGCTCGATGGCAAATTGGATTCTTTTATAAAGGTTTTTTGCTGGTTTGCGTTTTGGAGACAGTCCAGTCTAACCGGGAACCGATATTGTAGTGGTTCTACAAACGCCACATGCGAACTACGCGCCATACTGTCGTCACACAAAATCCTGCATCTCGCATGCAGAGTTAAAAAAAAATCTGTTGATCCATATATTATGTCGTGTTATGCGAACATAAATCTATGGACGAACTGATTTTTTTTTCACGATTTCAGGGTTGGTCCCGTAGTAAAAGTTGTTCTTAATGATAAGTACAATGACCCCTATTAAGGATTAAAACTATCAAAATTTAACGGTGTATACAACGGCCCGACATGAATCATCGGGCAGTTGCCCGCCAGACACAACACCCGTCCGGTCGGAGGATCCTCACTTTTCTATGGAGGATGAGTGAACTTTACACACTGTTCCTCGTACCTCTATAATATCAAACAAATGGAGACACTTACATAAACTCAAAACCATAAAAATGTCTATCATGATTGACAGCATTCATTCTATCTACTGCTATGTATAGACCGTTTCTCTTTAGTCTTCTAACTTCTCTGGTTTTATCCAGTGGGGTAATTGCGTAACACACTAACTAGCAATGTCTTTCATTTTGACAGTTCATCAACTTTCATTGCGTTATTTACGTGGTAGAGCAGACAAATTTTGCGAACATATGAAGCAATGGTTTAGCAATATTCCTCAACATTATTCAGATTGTGATTGAAAGTGTGCTGCGCAATTACAGGTCTTACCCGCGGTCAGACAACCCAATAGCTGTTCATCTACAAATATTTCTACTACGACAAAAAAATACCTGCAACTGCATGGCCCTAATGTTTTGGCTTAGTTAAATTATCAGCCTTCGGTTTTCTTCGAGTGTTTCCCCATTTAAAACTTCCTAAGAAAACCCGTAAACAAACTTCATTATTACAAACAAAGTAAATGAATATTTATATTTTCAAAACTTTGTGCACAAGTACAAAAATACTGTACAAAGGCGGACTTAATGCCTTAGGCAGTAATATTGAACATAATCATAATCATTTGTTTGCTAAGAAACTTCTAGCAGGTACATAAAATAAAGGTGTTTACAAAACTGTGATCCCTGTACAATCTATCTTAATTTGAGGCATGCAAACATTGATAAAAAAAAACATGACAGAGAAATTAATAATGTCCAAGCATTATAAAAATAAGTGTAAAGTGCGCGCAAGCTAAGTCTACGCGCGTGTTTGAACACTTTTAACTTCAAGACTATATCCCTGCCATCACTTGTAATCATTCGGCATAATGATGGCGATTATTTACTTTGGATAACACGGAACACAGCACTCTCTTGACACTTTATTTAAACGTCGAGATGGCGGCAAACGATTATTTCCGATTTTGACAGCGCGCAGACTTGGTTTGCGCGGACTCCAATGTCATTCAAAAAATCGTTAATTGAATAATAACACTTGCTAAGTAATAGGGCTGTCAGTTCTAGTGTTTACAATTTCTCCAGTATTTCCACGAAAAAAAAAAATCTTAATCCTTTAGTTTATGATAACAACTACTTGTACGTGTCATTGACTCACACAATAATATCATCACTACATATGTCAATATTTTTAAGTCCAGTAATAATTGATTAGTGATTAAAACAAGATTCATTAACGCTTAACCGATAGCATTACGTTAACCTTATATGCCGTATATAAAATGTGTAACTGAATTAATGTACATGATGAAATTGTTGGTTCAGAATCGATTCTGAACCAACTGATACTGAATCGATTTCTGTAAATTTTAATATAGGAAATTTTTTATCCCAAAAATAATTGAAACTACTTAAATTACAGTAAAAGGTGAACGGAGTAGAAGCCTATAACACAGAAATGTCTTTTTTTTTCACAAAAAAATAAAATAAAAAGTTGCGTTTTACATTCAATCCTTTGATTGAAACCAACGTTAGCTTCAATAAAAGGATTGAATGTCGCTACGAATTCATTGATTTTTTCCGAGCGTAGAGAAGGGTGCCTAATATAAGTTGAATTTTTATGTTAGGTATTTTTCGATATTTTTTTTTTTTTTTCATTTTAGGCTTTTTTTAATAAAACGATTTTTTTGTGCTCCGTTCACCTTTTATACCCTGTTTTTGTCCAGACGTTAAAAAATTCAGCCGTTAAGTAGATTATAATTATAACATAATATTCTAATTAGGAATTAGGATGAAGCATGCATGTTTGTTAGGAAATATAAAGAATTGTTCAAAACAGCAGAGGAAATAAGTTCTCGAAGTCGCCGTGATCAATACAGACTTGTACTGAGCTCCCTAGGTTAGCAAAATATAATAAAACCTGTCTGGCTGTGTGTGTACGTGAACATAATTTATAATGTTTGTAAATTCAAATTTTTTATTCGTTGAAATTTGCATGCTTAAATTTTTAAGCAAAACATGTATGATCTCATGCTTTAATAACACCTATGTATAGGTACCATATGTTTTACGCAAATAAATTATCTTATCTTATCTAGGATGATAAATGATTTTATTAAGTAAGTAGGTTTGTCCAAACACTTTTTTTAAAACTAGATGAGGTCGGCGTTTCCTATCTGACTAGTCTGAGAAGAAAGGCCGAAACAAACTCAGAGGGCATTGTCTCTTTTAAAGTCCAGACATAATCTTGGTCAGATCGTATGAAGATCATGTCGATCGATGTCTGAGATGGTATTTTGAGGAAAGAACCACACAGATTGAGAGGACCTGTCCAGTCAGTGCACGCATTTATCATAAATCGTGCAGATGATCTGGATCATGCATGACAAAACTAACAGAATTACCCACATCGCCTTCACATTCACAATAATTAAAATAATAGAATACTTTATAAAGTAAGCAAATGTCAGTGTATATATAAAATTCATTACGAGCGCGCCTAAAGCCAGTAAAATTTTAGAATAGAAAAAAAAACGTAGTATGCGCCAAAACTGTTATATCGTAATAAATCCAAAACTAAAAGGAATTACATAAAATGCCTAAGCACAGCCTTTACTCTTGTATAAATATAATTAATTATCAAATTTTTGTCGCAATAGGCATTACCGCATGAGTACAAAACGGAAAAATATGAGAATTAGAGGTTACTTTGTGATTTTTTCTATCGAGTAAATGTTATTATTTCATGTTTTTGATCAAAGTGAACCCTCGGAAATATCATGTAGTTATTCATACATTTTTATTTTAAGATTTGGTCCGGAATTTTTCATGTAAAATCAAATATAAGATTGGTAATTTTGCTTTATCCGCGCTCTTAATGTCAATGTGTATATAAAAAAAACAACAAAAAAATCTATATAATCTATAAAAATTGGAAGCAGCTCAATCCCAAGCCTTTTTGCCCTCGATATAATCCTTAACGGTATAAAAAAAGGCTTTCTGGCACAATTTACGTTTAATGAATGATTTGAATTTATCTTGAACGTGGCTTGGAATTATTGGAATGGAATTATTAATATTATAAAAGCTTATACATTGGCATCTGAAAGAGCCACCAATTAACTCTGTTACTTTTACAAATCATCTGAATTGATACAAAATGATGCGATACATTGGTTTTCAGCATTTCATGTTATAGCAATGAGTTAATTATTCTTAAATATTCTATTACTACGTGGTTTTTAAGAATATTTTGCTCAATAATTAAGATTCAAGCAACTGAAGCGTTAACCGACTTGTTGCTGACCGTACAACAAATTTGTGTTTGTTCCTAGTATTTATATTATGGATATCACTGTATTTTTAAACAATTTTATATTTTTATGGGCATATAAATGATTTTCATAAATATACTGAAAAGGCACAGTCATTACATTAATCTCTTTAAATTTGTCTCTGGGAGAGTGTCTCGGACTTAATTTATAAAATGATCGAACAACTCGCTTCTGCAAAACAAATACAGTCTGAATATCGGCGGGATTTCCCCACAATAGAATACCGTACGACATCACACTATGAAAATAGCTAAAGTACAGACGCCAGCAGGTCAAGCTACCCGAAAGTGTCAAATTTTTCCAATCAACCTTGAACCTTAACGCTTCGGAAATAAAGTTGAAAATCTATTAAAGAAATTTGACAGATAGTAGTAGCTTGATGTGCTGGCGTCTGTACACTAAACGGGCTGTCTCTATATCAGTTAAATTACGAATTTTTCTAACAGCGTATGCTGCGGAACAAATTTTTTTTTTTTGACAATTTGTCTATATGTGGACCCCACTGAAGCTTAGCATCCAAAGTTATGCCCAAGAATGCTGTGCTGTCTTCAGGATTAAATTCCTGATGATGTTTGATGGTGTACGATAATTTCGGGACATGTTGTATATAAAACATAACGCCTCTTTGTCTGTGCGTTTATTTCATAGGAAACACTTCCGATTTATTTGTTTATTGTGTCAATCGGAAAAACAAGTACCTACCTAAGGCACAGCTATAGTCCTTTCACAGTTCCTTTTCAGACAGCAAGCCTAGGGGCAACCCACCAGGAACCATATTGCAACGAGATAAGAAAAAAGATCACTTTTGACATACACAAAATTAGAGGTTAATTACTGAACTGTTTGTGTAAACGTTTGTCTTGTAATTTGATTTTTTTTATTGCTGAATGGTCCTGGGGGCCTACTCCGAAGTGCAAAGTGCGAATGTTCGGATCGGACCGACACATGGCCAAACCGAATATTATTGAAAAATGCGAAAAAAGTTCGGATGGCTCAGTTGGGTCGGGACCATAGTCAATATTCGAAAGAGTGTAGGATCAAGGATCAAGGTAAATAGTAACTTCGTAGCAGGAAACGGCTGAACAGTCGGCCGATACTACTTCGGAGTAGACCCCCTGCTCTTAACCTCGATCACGCCTGATGGAAACCGACGGATGAGGTCTATGGATGGACTGAGCGTGCCTAGAAGATGGCTGTTTACTCTGGCTTTGTAGGCAGACGGGTTAAAGGTGGAAGGGAACACAGACGCTGGCAGAGAGTTTGGGTGTGCGCTTTGAAGGTCGAGAAGTTGGAGTCGCGTTACAACACTAACTTCAAGTCGTTCGTGGTGCATGTTCCGACACATCATCTCGAGAAGTTCCTCAAGGAAGAGTTCTGGCCGAAGGGTGTTGTGTACCGCCGGTTTCGTGGCCGGCTACATGACACCAGTCAGCGAAACACGACGCAGACACTTCGTGTGCGTTAGTTAGTTCTTAGTGTAATATTATAATGTTGTATGTATTTATAGTATATTTTTAAGTTATATTAATATTGTATTGTATGTGTTTGTATGGGCCTTGTTGCCTGAAATAAATGGATAAATAAATAATAAATGTGGAGGGGAAGCGCTGAGCACGACTGATCAGGATATCAACCGAATGCGGAATGGTACCCTGCAGTACGTCTGGTAGTCCTTTTTACCTAGCCATTAAATCCTACTTATCGATAACAAGTAAAAACATGAAAAGACATTCGAAACTGTAAATAAAACCGACTACCGAAGTTATTAATAAACCAATTTAATAATACGCCTGTGGCATTCTGAATTCAATTATGTATTCCATCATGATAGTAATTGGCTCATTTGATATACTCGCATTTGTAAGTCAACCAATTAATGTTGTATACTATGTAATTACTTTTACACAAAGAAACGTTAATTATAACGGGTTTTAAACACGCTCAAAGAAGCCGAGTGTCACTTGTACTTCCGTACCCTAATTGCGTAACCACAATCACAATCTGGTTCATTTTGAAGGATATTGCTAATTCATTGCTTCATATGTTCGAAAAATTTATCTGCTCAACAACGTGAAAACGCAATGAATGTTGTTGAATTGTCAAAATGTAAGCCATTGCGTGTTACGCAATTACCCTGCTACTTATTCTGAACACTCTTTTGTGTCTACTGGACCACAGCGGGGAACCTTCTGGTTACGGAGATATTGAAGGTCAAAGTACAGACGCCAGCAGGTCAAGCTACCCAAAACTGTCAAATTTTCCCAATCAACCTTGAACCTTAATGCTTTAGCGATAAAGTTGAAAATCTATTAAATAAATTTGACAGATTGTAGTAGCTTGATGTGCTGGCGTCTGTACCACTTTTAAATGTTCTAACTTAACTTTAAATACCCCTACAACTCCTATACCGTTGCATGCACAGCACAGTGTTTTCCGTGCCTTATATTGTGCGCAGTCGTAAAAAGTGATTTTTCATACCAAAAATAACAGTCGTTCCCAACAATAATTTTTGCTCAGTGTTATGGGTGTTTAATGTACGGGAGCGTAGGTAACGGCTTTGTGGTGGTGGATTTTGCACCCTGTTTATTGTGTCCAAACAGAAAGTCTGATTGCAGCGTTCTGACTTGAGAACGCAGGACGCTCGACCGCAGTGTTTGTATGGATCCTTCAACTCAATCAGCCTTCCCACTCCTGGGACTGAGGCCTCTCTATGAGGGAGACCGTCTGTGTGGGCCCTTATGCTTTGGGTAAACATAACATAACATCACGCCTGCTGAAGGGATAAGCAGAGGCACCTGTATAGTACACCCATATTTGGCCAGTTATATTTAGGGGTAAAATATAATGACCACCATAAAATGCTTTGATACCCTTAGTTCTTGCACTTCAAATTGTATTTGAATACCAAATGTAGTAAATGATCGCTAAATCTTAGCGAGCAAATTAATGCGCTATTTCTGCCTAAATAAACCACTATGATTGCCATAAAATTTCGAGCGGTGCCGCGGCAGCGGCCGGCGAGTACCAGAAACGACTAGATTGTATAGAAAAAAAATATGGAAAAAAAGAGATTATTTTTTGCAGGCTGTCGAGAACCGAACATGATTTATTTGGAGTCATTTTGCTTAAATAGGATAGCGAGATGTTAATTAAAACTTTGGTTATAAGTTTACATTAAAATGCGGGTTTAATTTTGGTGATCATTTACTATTTTTATCTGTTATATGTTACTATATCTGATGGTAAGTTAAACATAAGCCTTATATTTAAGGCCTATGTAACAGAGGCCAAGCCTATCGCCATCATTCGGGCACAACTCCAGACGTTGGACGGCTACTGAGGAATTCCAGATGCAAAAACCCAATAACATTTTGCCCGACCCGGAAATCGAACTCGAGCCAGACGACAAACATGTCGCATTCATTACAAGTGTACAGTATAATGTTATTGGTTTCGATACCGGTACCGATACTTAGATACTTTTAATTTAGACATCAATACAAAGAAGTTTACGTGATCAAAATACGACACTGTTCATTGATAATGTTTTCCTTCCTAATACATACAACAAACGCTTCTCGATGCTTACTAAGGCATCTACCTAAAAAAGTTTGAGGAAAACTCATTTGCCATTATAGGCTGTGTTGGAGAATTGGAAAAATGTTTAATACCTACCTACTAGCTTCCGCCTGCGACTTTGTCCGCGTGAAATTTCTTATTTTAACATCAAATATATTCTATGACAATCGGCAATACTATAGCTTCACACTAGTGAATGATTTTTTGGAATCAGATCAGTAGTTCAGTTCCCAAGATTCAAAGCCACAAATACCTCTTTATGATATTAGTATACATGGATATGAATGTACATAGATAGATACCTGTAGATTCGATATGGAATCTTTTACAGAAAAACTAGAACGCAGTCGCAAGCAATTATTTTAAGTAAGTACTTCGTATCAAATCATTTGACTTGAAAACTTTAGACTATCCTTTCAGAAAAATCAGTTTTTCAATTGTGGAAAACTCGTGGAGACGAATTCATCACTTGTCTAGCCTTTTCCCAACTATGTTAGGGGTAATACGATACCCTTTGGTAAGACTGGTTGCCAGACTTTTGGGATTCTGATGACGACTGTCAAAGATCCACGAATGACAGCCGGGACCAACGGCTTAACGTGCTTTCCGAGGCACTGAGTCTCAGCATGTAAAGAAAGTCACCCATCCACAGACCGACTGCGGCAAGCGTAGCTTAACCTGATCGATCGACCCTTGTGGCTGTTATTACTTAGCCACAAGCCACAGCTATCCATTCAAAAACAAATGGAGTATCTTAATTTGACAGGACTAATGTTTATCTTCTGTCCTAAAATAGAAAGTAAAAGATGCACTGAAGTTAAATTTAGTTTAGTTTGTGCACAAGGGCGTTGGCACCATTACCAAAGTTGAATGCCTTTCCGAAATAATAATTATTTATTATAAAATATTCGTCCAAACTCGACAGAAAAGTGTGACCCGTTTGTAAAACTAAAATTAAGCCTTTGACTAACTAAAACAGATTCTAGGTAACTATTTTATCTGAGTAACCAAACATTAGCCCTCTCAAATAAACTGAAACCCTAATTTGTTTACAGTTGAACTTTACTTGTTACTAGTATCGATTTAGCAAACAGAGGGTGCTTGTAACATTTTCATTTTATAATTTGCAAGGAGCTGAAGTGGCCACGTTAAAATGTCAACGCAGATGCAACTAAGTACTACGTCTGCATTTAATGCAGTTTTGAGATGCGCAAACCGAAATAATACAATTAATGAAGTGGAAAGTTTTTACCGTGAACAAAATTAAAAGTTAAAGAAGTTTCACGAACCTTTTAGAATTTTATTTTGATTTAAATAATATTATGTTCCAGTGCGTTCACGACTGATTTGCCCATATAAAAATTGTTATCTACATTTCGTCTCCATGGAGCCCCCTCCATGGCTAAATAATAGCAGCCGCACAGGTCGATCGATCAGGTTAAGCTACGCTTGCCGCATTCGGTCTGTGGATGGATGACTTTCTTTCCATGCTGAGACTCCGTGCCTCGGAAAGCACGTTAAGCCGTTGGTCCCGGCTGTCATTCGTGGATCTTTGACAGTCGTCATCAGAAGCCCAAAAGTCTGACAACCAGTCTTACCAAAGGGTATCGTATTACCCGGTAACTGGGTCGTGGAGGTCAGATAAGCAGTCGCTCAATGTAAAATGGTATTCAGCTGCATCCGGTTAGACTGGAAGCTGACCCCAACTTAGTCGGGAAAAGGCTCGGCAGATGATGAGGCTCGCCCCCTATTACATAGAACTTAAAAATAACTGGCGAATCGTGGTTATACATACTATAGGTGCCTAACCCTTGTTCTTTTAAACTAAAAATAAAATAGCCTTATAATAACAAACTTGTCAATGACAGAATATGCCATCAATGCCACATCTAGTAAAAATCAAATTCATACATCCATGTTGCGCTTGGTTAACTTACGATCGAGTCTATGTTATCTGTTTACCCACTTTTGTTTTTGTTATTTTACGTAACATCTGTGCGCTCCAATTATTAATCTTAGTTTTAGATATTGTTTCTCAGTATGTAGGTATGCAATTCTTATGAGAAATAAAGTTGTTCTTAAACCTTAAACCTTTTTTCTTTCTCTGCGTCATGTTTACCGCAAATAAAAGTATTCTCTTTCTTCTTTCTTTTCAAATTATTTTTCGTAAAATAGCTTTTTCATTTGGTTTATTTTGTACCTAGAATGCGCCTTATCTTGTCAAATTGTAAAACGGGAATATAAATTATAAAACTATAATAATAATATTAAGCTTTCTGGCTCTAATGTATATTTAATAGTATGTGAATGCAAATGAGGATGGGCGCTGATACCTATATCACAAGATATTAAGTTATCTTAGCTTAGGTATTAGTAGCAACTCTAACATGTAAAACAATGTAACTACCTTTTGGCCAATTTTTTGTAAACCTGTTTCTCATGTTAGTTTTGAAGGTGCAAATAAACTTTTTTTTTTCGAGGATTACATGCACGATGATATTATGTTATGTGTTATTGTAGGGTCATTATAGTCCAGTGAGTTGGTGATCTAGCGCGGCTTTCACCTAAATCAATCAACTCAGCTTATTGTAGTCCACTGCTGGACATAAGCCTCTCCCAGGCTGCGCCACAACACCCTGTCCTCCACCTTCCGCATCCAGTCTGTCCCAGTCACCTTCTTTAGGTCGTCCGTCCATCTAGCTGGGGGACGTCCCTCAGCGGCTTTCACCTCTACAGTCTAATAAAATTGTTGCGCTGACTTTAGTAGGCATCGACTTCCTAATCGTACAAGTAGCCACTTCATAATAAAATAATAAGCATTATCGCTCGATAGCGTGTTAAACGCTATAAATTTTAGCTGCAAGTACGTGAATAAATAATCTATTAATAACAATGGAACTAATCAGTTTCGAATTGAGGGATTGCATGAATAATTTACTAGAGTGAACAAGCAATGTTTAGTGAAAAAGTATAAAAAGGAGGGTGTGTGCACACTATAGAAATGAAAGTTTACATGATTCGGTCGGTAAAGGCGTTATAGCGCCATCTACACCGCCACATATGAACTACGCATCACACTGATGTCATATAAATTCCTGCAACGCGCAAGCAGAGTTTACCGCGCAACTACCACCAGACACGACACCCGTCTGGTCGAAGGATTCTCCCTTTTTTATGGAGGATGAGTAAACTTTATATACTATTCCTCATACACACATTACACACACCCCTGTTTGTACAGACACCCTTACGAGGACCTTGTTAGTCCTAGAACGAACCGAGGACCCTCCAAAAAACTGGTTTAAATACCTCGTAGGCCTTTTAGAGTAAGATAGAAAGAGACAGGTGAGTAAATCTATAGTGATGAGCTTATTGGGATAATGCTATCTCAACATTTTTCTGTATGAATTTCGGCTATCATACCGAGGACCTGAAATACACTGCTAAATGTGACCAGCGATGCACATACGAGGACTTTGTGTAAGCCAATCGAGGACCTCTGACGTATGCCCTGCGACGCCCTTCCGAGGACGTATTTTTACACAATATTTCTTATAGCTTGTACAAAGTGCGGACGTTGTGTTAGACTTTATATCACTAAACCGAGGACAGTTTTCGCGTAGAACTTGTACAAACCGAGGACCTGGAAAATCTACCTACCTAAAACATTTTTCGTGTAAGATAATAATTGTATCAATGTTAGTAGAATGTTCCGATTTACTTCTTACACACTTTTTCTAAAACGAAGTACCAAGCGAGGACGAGTCGATGTCTTTACGTTTGTCGTTGATGCGGACCGCAAATAAGATGGGTATAATCACTGTGGAGGAAAGGTAAGTTTTTAACTTTATATAAACAACTTTAAAATGAGTGTATTATTATAGTATCAGATGCTGCAGCCAGTGTCGTCTCTACTACTGATCTGGTACTCCTCAGCACTTGATAGCATCGTCTTCAAAATTGGCATACGCATTATCGCATTATCTAGTAACACTAAAATACAGTTTGTGCTGATGCTGCAGCTAGGGTCGTTTCTTCATGAGGGAAGTCCTTAACAGTTAATAGCATTGTATTCAAATCTGGAATACGCGTTAGGTTTATGTAGTAAAACTAAAATAATTACCAGTTTGTGCTGATGCTGCAGCCAAGGTTGTTTCTTCATAAGCGAACTCCTCAAGTTTATCTAGTAACACCAAAATAATTACCTGTTTGTGCTGATGCTGCAGCCAGGGTCATTTCTTCATGAGAGAACTCCTCAACAGTTGATAGCAGCGTCTTCAAATTTAGCATACTCGTTAGGTTTAAGTTGTAAAACTAAAATAATTACCGGTTTGTGCTGATGCTGCAGCCAGGGTCGTTTCTTTATGGGGGAACTCCTCAATAGTTGGTAGCTTACGAAAATGATAGGTATTCAATACAATATCAAGTTATTAGGTATTTCGTTTCTTTCAGATAAGCCGGATTAAAGAAGAGACAATTCTAGATCTCAAAGATGCTGGTATTGATTATTCCAAAGAATGTTTGCTATTTTGTTTTATTAAACGTGATGTAACTAATAGTGTTGATTATACCAAAGATAATTATTTCTTTAAAGTACAGACGCCAGCAGGTCAAGCTACCCGAAACTGTCAAATTTTCCCAATCAACTTTGAACCTTAATGCTTTAGCGATAAAGTTGAAAATCTATAAAAGAAATTTGACAGATTGTAGTAGCTTGACGTGCTGGCGTCTGTACATGTCACATGTCAGCTCACCTGCCTTTTTTTCTTTTCTTGCGTTTTTCGCTACTTACAACTAATAAATACGTTGATCAAAACTGATGATACAACAATTAATCCTTTTTATTATCAGTTTCCATGATCCCGCATTGTGTTATTTAGCGAAAAAAGCAATAACTTTTGAATTTCACAAGCCGTTGACATGAATGATTTATCTTTAATCATTTTATAGCTAGTTATTAAGTTTCATGCTTCCCAAATTATTTTGATCTCACTTGATAATATTTCTTTGATAATAATACTAATGGCGTCTGACAAACGTCGATATTGAGTCTGCGTGGACGACAACCAGGTCGCTGCGTTCGTTTATCAGTTTGCACATTTTTCTAAGGTTATAGAAAAAAATATTTATAACTGTTAATGTTAATAATTTCCTATCCAAATATAATGTTTTAAGTGCGGAACAAAAGGGTTTCAGGAAAAATAAGGGTATAAATACAGCGGTTTACGTAATAAATGTCATATTGCAAAATGTGGATAAAAAAGTACCAGTTTGCGCAATTTTCACGGTCATGACAAGGGCATTTGATTGTTACAATCATTTTGTCATGAAATTATTACAAAAAAGCTAGACATCATAGGCATCAGAGGAAATGTACAGACGCCAGCAGGTCAAGCTACCCGAAACTCTCAAATTTTCCCAATCAACCTTGAACCTTAATGCTTTAGCGATAAAGTTGAAAATCTATCAAAGAAATTTGACAGATTGTAGTAGCTTGACGTGCTGGCGTCTGTATTTAATTTCTTAAAATCATACCTTAACAATCGTAAGCAGCACACAGAAATATCTAGAATATGTTTAAAAAGTAAGCACGAAGAAAAATATTTATCTAAATCAAGAATTATTAGGTACGGCGCACCACAGGGCAGTGTCCTGGGCCCTTTATTATTTTTGCTATATGTTAATGTTTTACCTCGCCACATTGAACATCCTATGGTCTTATTCGCTGATGATAGTAGTGCCTTAATTAAATATATTTACAAAAAAAACATACGAACATGATATAAATGAAACGTTAATAAACATTATACGCCGGCTTGACCAAAATAATTTAATGATTAATATACCAAAGACGAATGTAATGCATTTTTATCAATGGATTCCACCAGAAATCTTACATTTACACTATAATGGACAAAAAGTTGACCAAGTACTACATAGTTGCCAAATTCCTTGGCATTATGATAGATAGCCAATTAACTTAGAAACCACAAGCAGAAGAAGTATGCAAAAAACTTAGTGTAGATGCGTATGTACTTTTTAACCTAACGCTGTATGTGTGCAATTTAATAGTAACAGATAGCTGCGTACGTATTTAAGTCCCTAAAATTATTAACATTCCCGTCACTGTATACTATTGAGGTGGCCGTTTTTGTTTAATAAAGTGTCCGCAAATAGAAACCGGACAATCAGGAGACAATATAAAAATTTGCTAATTGTTAGTGGTTCCGATACCGCCCTATTAAAGAAAAGTATTTAATGTATGTGTCAGATCATTTTTAGCTAAAACTGTTTGCGTGCCCTAGTTAAAGTAGTTAGTATAAGGATCATTTTAAACTTAACATCTGTAACTTGTACCTACTTTCTGTGCAAATAAAGATCTATTCTATTCATTTTAAAATAAACTTGCTTCTATTTCAGTAAAGTTTATGTTGTTTTCTTTAGTACGTTCATATTCTTTATTTCTTTGTACTTTTTGTTTGCTTCAAATCTTGCTGCTGACATTTCGCCTTGGAAGACATTTACTTTAGGTTCTTTATGAAGAGCACACGTATTCAGCTCCTGCCAATATAATATTTTATGGTGCAAATCATAATGTTGTATAATCTAAGCAGGCCTAGGTACTTAGCACATACTGCAGAAGAAGCCTGATTATTCCTCGTACACCTAGTAGCTACTAACGATTTGTTTAAGGATTCAGTCTACCTTCGCTTTTCTCCTTCATAATTTTATTTAAATGATAGCACTCGTCTTCTACACACGAGGAAAATTGTCGAAACGAGGACTAGAATACACACTGTTCGGAAAATCTAGCAAACCGAGGTCTTAAATACACATTGTGTGGAAAAGCTACCTAACCGAGGACTTTTGTGTTAAAGTTAACACATAGGTCCTCGGATAATACAACAAACGTGAAATGAGTGTAAAGAGCCTGTGTATGAGGCGAGAGTGGCACCATCTGGTGGATACACAATGTTTGTGTATGCGTATGAATATTTTTGATCAAACCGAGGTTCAGACAACTTTTTCGTAATAAGTATATAGAAAGACTCAAAATCGCTTGCAGAATACGAATCTTTGGTCAAGTCAAACCGAGGACCCTCGAAAAGGTCCTCGCTTTGAAAAGGTCCTCGGTCGTGCCTTGTGTATTCATACGCACGTCCTCGGATGGTACTTAAAACAAACACACACCCCCTGAAATACCCTCACATACACACATGCTCACACCCCCACACACTCTCCCAAACACACACAGAGACAAAGAGTTGTTCTATTATAATCAGGAACTGACAAATTCAAAGCCTAATTGCGTAATACACTCACAATGACAATCCCCCAATTAGACAATTCAACAATATTCATTGCGTTATAACGCTGTCGTGCAGACGTAATTTTCAAACAAATGAAGCAATGGATACGTTGCACTTTGTTGACGAGTTCTACTCACATTTTAGAGTGGACACTGTAACAATAACTACTAAAACATATCATGTAAAGTAGGTTTCCAAGTCCTCATAACGCTTTCACTGTTAAAAAGGTATGATTATCTAACGTAGAGACAAGCTTCTAAGGCTTCTAACTCTAGAATACTATTTACTACTCTACAAATCTCACATCTTGGTTAAAATGTAAGGTTTGGCCTTTTCTCGGCCGTCACACAAACTCGTCGATCGGCTTATGGTAAGAAATTAAGCTACTGGTCTTTAATTTGGTGTAATACAATACTTCAATGGAACCGACGTGAAGGAAGTGACGAAATAGACGTAATGTAGGTATTAATAAAGTCCAAAGTATAAAAGCTAGACAAATTAAACTTAGTGTGCTTATAAGTCTGCTAACTACATCTTATCCTTATTAATCTCTCTAGAATTATCCAGGTAAAGCTATGAAGGTTTAAAAATACGATAAAACACTTCGAGCAAATGTCGGTAGTGCCTCTGCTTTTTTGTTTTTGGCTCGTCTTGGAAGGGCACTGCTGTGCGCCCAGATATTATCTCATTGGGGCATGTTACATTGTCAATAATATCACGATACCGTGGCAATATTGATCGTATAATAGGCCGTATCACGGTATCGTGCTCAATACTTGCGTTATCACGATATTAGGATCGTGATAATATTGACAAATGTAACATGCCCCATTTTAATGTAGACCTTTGAACTTGGGACCTAAATTAATCAATAATAATAGCTGTTAACATATTTTACTTTTAAGAGACATATTTTAAATTTATTACCCCAAAAATTAAAGCAATGACCATTAAGTTCCATTTCTTAAACATTGAACACACTTAAACGGCAATAAAAACAATTTACCGCCTCTAGGGCTATATTTGCGTAGCACTTACATACAATATAGTACATTCGCCGCCATTTACGTGAACGACTCATATTATGTTGCATTCTGGTCCTTATGAAAGTTTAGAGGGTGATATCGTGAACATCTCAACCCTTGTCACGCGCCAGACGCAACTGAAATGTACTGTGTGTGTATGTGTGTGCGTGTGGAAACGTGTCGTCCACCTTCTTGAGTTATACAACCGCGCACACCCATGTTACAAACACCGCTGTTTGTGATTGTACCTGAATACTTTAATGTACTTTGATGTAGTCGTTGAAGTTAGTTTTCAGTGCCTTCATGCGTGGGTACACGAAATAATTTCAAGTCTAGTGCTGTAATTATTTGTACCTAAATGGTTTCTAGGAAAGTTATTGTAGTTAAGTTTCAAGTTACTGAGAATTTGGACTTGGTTTTGGGCCTTTTGTTATTACTTAATAAAAATGTGATGGCCCAGTAGCTAAGAACTCGCCTCGCATGTACAAGGTTGTGGGTTCGAATTCAAATTCAAAAAACCTTTATTCGATTTATATCGAGAAAGCTGTCTCATATAGAGCTAGGAACTTAGTCCTTAAAAACTAAGTGTTAGTAAACAACACGATACAGTGACACATGTAAAGGCAAAACCAAAAAAAAAGAAACAAAATCCGTGCATGTACCAATATATGACTTTTTCAATACATAATATGTACAATCTGAGTTTATCTTGGACGTATCATATTTATATCGGTGAAGGAAACATCATGAGGAAACCTGGACTTATGTAGGCAATAAAAGTTTCAAATCGCCAGCCCTTCTTGCGCAAGCGTGGTAATCAATGCTCGTGCTTTCTTGGTTTGAGAAGGGTTTAGCCCTGTAGTGGGACCATATGGGCTGGTATTATCTATACACATATACATACATACTACATAAATAAAATTTAAGTGTCTGTTTGTAATGTCAAAATAACAGCTTTTTACTAAATGTATATGAAAGTATATACGGTATCATTAAAAAAACTTTTTATTTTATTTTTGTCTGTCTGTTTGTTCCAGCTAATCTTCCAAACGGACAAAAAGGCAGACCTTTGGTGTGGGATGCAACATGTTGCACCCTTGCATCCTTGCGTCATCCCATCTTCCTAGCGTGGTGGGCTGTGCTGGGGCGGCTGCTGCAGGTGCAGAAAACCTCAAACAGCGAAATATTCCAACCTGATCAGGAGTTATATGTTCGAGCCGTTTGCCGAGTGCCTACTTGGTTTTTCGAGATATCGCCAAGCGGTTAGTTGACTCTTCACGTCACCAGAGAGCTGGCCTATTTCTTGGCCAAAGAGTTAGCATCGGCATACAACGTGGTAATGCTGCCAGCCTTTTGGGCACTGTTCACTAAGTATCTAAATATTATCTTGATTAAGTAAATACATCTCGTTGAGATACATTAATGTCAATTACCTACAGTTCAGTCCTATGATTACACCTACTTATCTATGATAACGTGTCAAATAATTCAGAGATTTATGCGATTTCCATGTTTCGATAATTACGCACGGTAACTACATAATGTGACCGTGACAGGATCTAGCGTGACATGGACAATGATGATTCCGACAATGACTATTATTTTATTAAATTAAATCGGAAACATCCTTGTTCACGTTACGCTAGAACAAGAGTAGCAGTACTTACCTGATGATGACGGATGGATGACGTCAAACTCAGTCATTATCTCATCATTCGTAATGATGACACTGTTAAACTTTGTCATTAACGTTAGAGGTTTATTTATAGTATACAGTGTCGCAGCGACACCGACGCTTAACCCAACCGGTTACCGTGGATTCAGTACATGATTTTGAACCCTCTCGCGTTGAAATTTTTCGTACGTTATGATCACAAAAATTACCATATTTTGACCGCGAAGGTATTGGCACTTTTCTATGAAAATAAAAGAAAGAAAATACGTTTATTTGCAGCAAACATGACGCATAAAAAGAACACAAAAATATAATAACAAGTTGAGGGAAACCATGCGTCACATCCACGCAAAACGGCTGTCTCTCAGCTTAATGAAACAGTAGTTTATTTTTATTTTTTTCGATAACCGACTAAAAATGTCTGGGCTATAATCATGTGCTGTTCATGGTTTCCATTTACGCGCAGCTGACAGTAAGTATAACATTATTATTATTCTCAACATTACGCCAATAACTCACACAAAAAAATAAGAACACACATACACACACACAGAAAAATAAGGATGGCAGAAAGAGCTATACCATCACCACGAAGCACCATCACCTCTTGCCGTTCACTTTTCTGATATCATTAAGGTAAAAGATAGATTCTTCTTTAGATACTGGGTACGAATAATGTTGCTTTAGCAGTTCCAGACAATCCTAAATACCTCAACAAAATATCTCGAATGAAAGTACCCTACGTACCTTCTTCAGGTCTCAGGCTACCTATTTGTTACGTGTGATAACAATCGGTTCAGTGATTTAAGTGTGAAAAGAAAACAGACAGACTTACTTACGCATTTATAATCTATATGCGGAAATTGTAATTAAATCTAACTGCGATTTCCATACCAATAACTAAGCCTATTCAAACTTAACTATTATTATCTTCTATAAAGTTCAAGAGTTTGTTTGTTTTTGTGTTTGTTTGTTTGATCGCCTTAATCTCTGCAACAACCACTAGGATTTGAAAAATACTTTTAGCATTTCATATCCCAATGCTTGAGAAAGGCTATAGGCTATTAAACATCATGCTAGTACCTTTAGGAGCCGAGCAGAAACAGTCAAAAAGAACGCTAAGCTAAACGAAGTAATAACGCAGGCAGGCGATACGATGCGACGCGACGGGGTGGGTCGAGGGAACAGGAAATTTTACGCGCTGTCACTGGTAGAAGCTAGTATTATAATATAAATATGGATTATGAGTACTGGGTTACATCTCAAATTCGAAGCAAAAACATTCAGACTTAAAAGGATCTGTAAATCATAAACGTCATAACCACACCAAATGCAAGAATCGAACGCAAACATTGAATCCTACAAGACATTTTCAACCCTTCACATTTATAGCGGTACTCACAGCCATTTCCCGAGAATCGAAAGAACGGAACGAAAGCTCTACTAGAGCGATCATGGCTAGAATTCCATTAGATATCTGGGGGGAGGACTTGCCAGCACAGCTGGCATTAGGGGCTTTGTTTCTAAATCGATCGGCGACTCGCTTGCATTCATCCTAATGGCACATACAGCAAAACCTCATTTCGGCCTGGTACAAATGGTCTGGATGGCGATATAATACCATAATACGGGCTCTATTCACAATTATGCGGCTTTGTTGTTGCTCTCGGTAATCCGAGCAGTGTTTTGTTTGTAATTAGTTAATGTGTAGGCATGTAATGAACACAACACTTTTAGTTCTGTTAGGGACGTATTTGTAAGCGTTATCGCGTCTGTATCAATAACTTTATCGGTATTTTGGAGCTCAGTGTCCAGTAGTAGATTGATTAGATATACTTACTTATGCTTGTAATCCTTATCATCATAATCGTCTGGAACAAAATTATTATCATTTTTATTGGAATCAAGTTCCTTATCGCATATACTATGCACTCTTGGCGAATGATAGCTAGATGGAAAACAGCGCAAAAGTGTTGTGAAGTGCAATAACAAATTGACCGTCGATGACACTTTTGTTTTTATATATCATCAAAATCAAAAGTCATTTACTCAAATTAGGCTGAGAATCAGCACTTTTCGAACGTCAAAATTACAAAAGACAGTCCCCCAAAACGAACGCCGCTCACCACTTCCTAGTGCTTTCGCTGGGAAGAAGTAGTGGCGCAACAAACTCCCCATCATCAGCCAATAGCAGTACACTACTGTACATGGGCCTCTCCTATTGCACGCCATTCAACTCGATTTGCGGCAACTCTCATCCTGCTGCTTTTTCATATAGTTACCCTTTTTTTTTGGGTGGGTAATCATCAAATGACCTCTGCCGTGCCTGTGCCAGGGGCCACGGTATCTCTTTCGAACAACCCGCAGCCCTGGCGGCATCGGCCCTAGCGGACCCCGTCAGTGCTGACATCTCTTTGAGGCGCGCGTGGAACACAACGCGCCGTCGACCCGGGCCTGGTCCTTACCGGGCGGCGAGCTGCCCATTGCTCGTCGCCCGCAAGCCTGCGCCTACCCTCAAACGTTGCTAATTTATTATTATTGCGCCTGTTATTTTCTACATCATATACAGCGAAAGAAACTTCGTTCCAAACGGCGGGGCGATTACGAAACACACTAACAGTAGGTATCAATGGCTTAAATTTTGACAGTTCTACAACAATCATTGCGTTGTTTACGTTGTTGAGCAGACACATTTTTCGAACATATGAAGCAATGGATTAGCAATATCCTTCAAAATGGTGTAGATTGTTATTATTAGTGTGTTACGCAATTAGGGTGCGGGTCTCACGATAACTCTCGACTTTATTTTCTAACAAATCACCATTCTACATATTTGTGCCGATTCACACTGTGACTCGTAAATCAGCGTTGCATAGAATAGCTCGCTATAAGTTGTTCATTTAATTACATCCATTTGCGATTTCCATACACAAAGCCTATTCAAATTTAATTATCATTATGTATCACATCGCACATAACTAAGCCTATTATATTACACCGCACATAAGTACCTAAATCAAAATCTAAATATATTATTTCACAGAAACCTCTATGGGCACGTATAAAATACCAAAACCTAGGTGCATGGTTCCAATTGGTGGTTTTCTACGGAAAAGAGCTGGTAAGAAACTCCACTTTTAAAAATAATTAGCTTTTACTATGTTTTCAAATGACAGTGGCAATAGGTATGGGAGGACAGTGTAGGCCTGTCAACAAGTACCAGATACGAATACCTACTTAATAAAATAGAAAATGGCCTACGAGTCTATAGTCTACAAGGCCTACAACGTTCTCACATTCACAAATATATATGAAACTTTAGTTAAGGGGCCCGTGACTGGGTAGCGGGATCGTCCGAAAGGGTTACCGCTGCCCTGGAACATAAAGGGCTAAGGAAGGAACACGGGTGGGTTTAAAAAAAAAGGGGCCCGTGGCTAAATAATAACAGCCGCGCAGGTAGATCGATCAGGTTAAGCTTCGCTTGCCACGGTTAATCTGTGGATGGGTGACCATCTTTGCATATCGAGACCCTTCCGTGCCTCGGAAAGCACGTGAAGCCGTTAGTCCCGGCTGTCATTCATGGATCTTTGACAATCGTTACGTAGTCAGAAGCCCGAAAGTCTGAAAACCAGTCTTACCAAGGGGTACCTATCGTATTACCCAGTAACTGAGTTGTGGAGATCAGATAGACGGTCGTAAAATACCGGTATTCAGCTGCATCCGGTTGGACTGGAAGCCGACCCCAACATAGTTGCGAAAAGGTTATGCAGATGATGATAATAATATGAAACTTTAGTTGAAGCGAACCAAAATTATTAATTATATTTCATAGGTTATTGAAATATAATTATCAGGCCCGTCAGTTCTGTAATGCATTTTGAATGATCGCAATCTACTGTGGCACATTTTCATAAATAATTATCTATTTGTTATTTAGGACATAACACAAAGTTACTTTTCGTGTTTAAATTATTATCATCAAGGGAAACTGTCCTAATAATTTTGTTGGTAATACAGTCGACATCAAAATTAATTATTGATCAATTTTCGAAAGGAATTGACGTTAATGGGAACTTTTATAATTTAAAAATATATTTTATCTCTAACTAAGAAGCTTTTGCCAGCAGCTTCACCCGAAATATCCCATGGGAACGGTTCCCTGATCATCATCTTTTTTTATCGTCTTACCTTTTTTTTATTCCTGAAGGCAATTGATAAACAACTTATCTCTTATTAATTATTCAAACTTTTGAAACTTTTTTAAGTATCTAAAACTGAACCTTTTCCTCCTTATTACAAAACAAAGTTTTTCTTTAGATCAGAGGGGCAATTCTTGTAATTTTAAGACCGTTCACAGTCAGAGGGGCAATCCTCGTAATTTTAAGACCGTTCTCAGTCTGATCTCAGTCTCAATCTGTCAAAAAATACTTGTAATTTCCCTACATTTTGACAAGTTTTTGACATTTGTTAGTCGCTGAGATGAGACTGCGACTAGATTTTGAACGTTTTACCTACATTTTATGGCAATCATAGTGGTTTATTTAGGCAGAAATAGCGCATTAATTTGCTCGCTAAGATTTAGTGATAATTTACTACATTTGGTGTTCGAATACAATTTGAAGTGCAAGAACTAAGGGTATCAAAAGCATTTTATGGTGGTCATTATATTTAACCCCGTATTTTATTGAATGTTATCATCATCATAATCTGCCTAGCCTTTTCCAAACTATGTTGGCGTCGGCTTCCAGTCTATCGCAGACTACCGCGGCAAGCGTAGCTCAACCTGATCGATCGACCTGTGCGGCTGTTATTATTTAGCCACAGCAGTGCGATTCTGTAACCATCTCACCGTGAAAAGCTAGGTGAAGTGAGCGTGGAGTGAGCTGTCATTCCAAATAATGCTAGGGATTGACACTAGTGACAACTCACAATAAGCTCACTTCACTTGAGTTTTCACGATGAGATTTTTACAGAATCGACCGGCCGGCCCCTCCTTTCATCTATTATATTTATAGATAGATATATGTATAGACATCGTTCCAGTAGGTAATTTCGGTAATGAGACTTATGCATGAGCAACAAATTAATCACATAAGGGATTTGTAGGTACTTCATATTAATGAAAATAATGATTGAAAGGGTAACATCAACATCATCCTTTAATGTTCACACTGCTGGGACGCAGGCCTCCTCTCTTTGAGAGGGAGTGGGCTGTAATCAACCCAACCACGCGGGCCCAGTGCGGGTTGGTAGATGTCACATGTCTTCGAATTTTTGGTTCTAGGACATGCCGGTTTCCTCACGAGGTTTTCCTTCTCCGTTTTGTGAGCTGTGGTAATGATATAATTTACACAAAGTCTAACTGGGTTCGAACCTACGACCTACAACTCGTAAGTCGCGGCTGTTGCCACTGGACCACCACGGCTCACATTGAAAGGGTAAATCGATTAATAAGAGTACGAAGATATAGATCGAAGATACGATGATGAATGGATTTTGCGAAAGATAACAAATGGCTCGAAAAGGGGCATAAAAGGGGTGACAACTGAGATGACAGTTTGAAGGCTAATAGAAATTCTGATAAATATATTATGGAAGAAGTAGACCCTTGAATATGTTGGAAAAAAGTACAGGGATAACGTTTACGTATAACAAGTACAATATTGAGCAGTGGTGGTCCAGTGGTCACGGCCGGGACTTACCGAGTTGAAGGTCGTGGGTTCGAACCCAGTTAGACTTTGTGTAAATTATATCATCACCACTGCTCTCAAAATGGTGAAGGAAATTATCGTGCCGAAACCGGCATATCCTAGAACCAAAAATTCGAAGACATGATTGTGACATTTACCAACCCGCAGAGGGCCCGCGTGGTAGATTACGGCCCACTCCCTATCACAGAAAGGAGGCCTGTGTCTCAGCCGTGGGAACATTATAGGCTTAGTATTTAAGTACAATATTGTGTATTTTATCAACTCTAATCACAATACACCCCATGACTCTATTGTTTCTCCGAACACACACATCCTCAAATAAGCCGGAGGAGCTTATTCCCAAACAAAAGGCACTCGTGAAGTACCGAACTAACTCATGTGGAGTGCCGCTTATTGAATCGTACGAAAGTGTAAGACCAGTGTTTGGCAAACATCGAGTTCAACTCGGAACTGCCGGGCAATTAGAAACTCCGAGTTTGCCCGACTTCAGTTCGGACTGAGGTCAAAACAATTATCTACAGGTGAGTTTGCTTTGCTAACTAACCGTGAATTGTTCCTACCAACAAATACACAGACAGCTGTATAACTCATTGCTATCTTCTTGTTAATGGCTCCAGGGTTTTTGGAAAGTAAATAAATCTTGACTGGACGCGGAAGGCGGAGGACAGGGTGTTGTGGCGCAGCCTGGGACTTTCCTATATCCAGCATTGGACTGCGATAGGTTTAGTTCAATGATTTCAATAAATCTAATATAAGGTGATATAATATGAGAAATTACATTATCGTATATAATTATATTGCTGTATCAAATGACACACAACTGTAGCCATAATATTCAATTTAATCTTTATGTATATTGATTTAGATTCACATTTTAGGATTTTATTGAAGTTTTATCTTTATTTAGACTTACATAATAAAAAACAGAAGCCCGTTATCAGACGTTAATAAAAAGACTTGGCGATTAAAGTCCTTTTACGACTAATAACAAGCTACGATTCTTGTGTAAATAAGTATTTACTGTTACGACAAATCATCACACTTTTTAGTTACATTAAACACTTACCTACACATGTTACATTTGTACGTCAAATGTCATTTTATTGTTAGTCAGCTGATGTAGAGTCGGCCATTTTTTTATTTATAGTACTGCTAGAGTAGGGTTCAGGCTTCTATAACTTTATAGAAGGTTTATAGAACGCTTTAGTGCTAAAATGCGCTTATGAATAATAATTTTTGATAACCAGACTTATGAACATAAGACTGCAAACTCATAAGTCTGCAGTCTTATGTTCATAAGTCTGGTTAATTTTCTTTATAATCTAACAGTCTTATTCATAAATAAGACTGTTAGATTATAAAGAAAATAAACCCATGTATGGTCTATTTAATTGCAAAAGCACTTAGTGATAATGTAAACAAATGCATGAAGAATCGATGTACCGACGTACCTGTGAATGCCAATTTGTAGTGCCACACACAAATTGAGTGCTTTCATTTGATTATTTCAATACTTTTAAATCTGAAATTCTAATTTTAATTCACCTAAGGCCTGATTTTTATTTGTGGAATAAAATTGACGTCTGACAGATTTTGTATGGAAGAACTGTCAAAAATCCAAAATTGTTCTTAGATAAAATTATCTGGCGTTGAAAAAATCAGGCCTTTCATTTGACATTAGAGGTTAATTTTATAACCTCATTTTCGTCGATGATTTTTCTTTTAGAATTTAATAATGTTATTCAAGCAATAATTGTTGAAGAAGGTGGTAAAGATATAGTTAAAACCTTCTAAATACAGATGAATGTGAAACTGAACAGGGTGTGTTTACACTTTCATCAGATACTTTTGGAACACACATTAACACACACACACACACACACATTATTTCACATTATTTCCAATTTGATTTAATTTAATTCGTTTTATTCTGTTTGCTTAATGATTTTATCTAATTTGAATTTTATTTGATCTGAGTTATACGTGTACTGAATGGGTGTTATTTACCTGCAATAAATAAATTATTATTATTTCGTTTATTCATTTAACTTTCTTATTTTATTATATTTTTAAATATTAGTATAAAAACAAAAAAAAAACATTTAAAAATATAAAAAAATAGTGATCCACCGGTGTCGGGAGCAGGGTCCAATCTACCGGTGGTTAGGGCTCCAGAGATAGAAACTTCCTCACAATGCGAGCCGTATCGAGGAGTACTGCCTTCTGAATCAGGCCCTTGATCCAACCGCCTAACGAGAGCCTCGATAGATGTTGATCGAGGCTGTCGGCCATCAGGCCATTGGCCGATACGACAATCGGCACAATGACAGTCGAGCTCACATTCCACATGTCAACAACCTCGTGTGCTAAGTCAAGATATTTCATTTGCTTATCTTTCTCAGCTTTCACGAGGTTCCCATCATGTGGAATGGTAACATCGACAATCATTGCGTGGCGCACTAATCGATCTATCACCACTATATCAGGTTTGTTGGCGACAACAGTCCTGTCAGTGATGATAGACCGATCCCAGTACAACGTGACATGGTCATTTTATTATTATTATTATTATACTACAGTATGGCGGACGAGTGAATGCTCTTGACACCTGACAGTTTCATACAAACGAATACGTGCTTTGCGAATTTGATCTTTATTAGCTACTAGAATTGTGGAACTGACAGGCATCAGGAATGCATTCTCTCGACGGCCGAACTGTAACACATCATAACCTCACATGTAGGCAACCATAGTTTCCTCTTAAAGGGCTAAGGCTGGTCAACCGACGGTCAGCGCTGACATTGGTCGCATAGGTACCTACTGCTTTGTATGGCATATATATATACTCGCGTTTGCTGACCTTTTTTTTTGGGAATGGCATCTATCAGTTGAACCTAGGAAGATGTCGTCTGCTTAACCCGACTTGCCTGTAGTTAGCTCAATAAATTAAGGCCTCCAGACAGGGCTTAAAAAGTAAAAACTGAGCGACAACGCTAAGGGTAGGGCAAGGGTATGGGCTTAGGGCGTCGCTGGGAGAGGGCAGCAAGGGACAGGCTGGATCGGAATTAACGATTGCTGACCGTCGGTGCTACATTCATGTCCACGTCCATTGATCGTCAACGTCTTGGCCCGCGTGACTGACGTTACGCGACCGACGCAGACGTCAGCGTAACACTAAACCCTGCCACATCGTATCTTAATTGATTATTTAGAAGAGATTACCTATGTCTATTATACATAATCTCTTGTAATCGATTACGATTAATTATAATACGACATGATTAGGAAAAGATCGCTCTTAGCGATTAGGCCGCCCAATGTGTCACTCTTTGTGATATTTCTAAATTTATCTATATCTGTAATTTATAAGGTGTACATGTAAAGAAAATGTATATCTTATTTAATAGCATTTCGCGTAATTATTAATACCTTTTGGTCATTAACACTAAAGAGTTTCTTTATGATAGTTAATCCGGATGTCAGATAGAAAAAGGTAGAGATGTTGTTGATGATGAGATGGAAAAATTGCAATATTAATTATTAGTTAGAGAGAGAATATTAGATGAAGAATCGACATGCGACTCCTAGGTGATAAATAATAATAAATTACTTTAAATGTCGCTTCTTTAATTTCAGGTATATTTTTGTATATAAAAACCTAGTACATAATTTTAGTTAACTTTTAATTTAGTCAAACTTAGATTATGGCGCCGATTCCCTTGTTCACAAACTAAACTAAATTTAAGTTCAGTGCATCTTTTTCTTTCTATTTCATTAAGAAAAGGACAGAAGAGAGGTATTAGTTTAGTTCTGTCCTGTTCTTAACAAAAAATACTTTCTAAATAAACAAAAATCATAAGTACCGACAAACATTATACCTTTACAGAGTGCACAAGAAGTAGGTAGATATCTATTCTTTTATGTTCGCAAGCAGAGAGTAGAGGCCCCGCGGTGTCGTAGGATCCAATTACCGAAGAAAATAAAATGCTAACAGAGCCGCTTCTGTTTACTCGATGGTTCGCAAATTCATCTACAACGAGGTTGACTTTAGCGCTGTGTTTTAGACGTTTTGCAATGGAAAACCAATCAGTTTTTACTTGTATTTTGAATGAAGTTTTGGTTTTGTGAGATCAAAACACATCAGCAGTGCGATTCAGTAATCTCACCGTGAAAACTTAGGTGAAGTGAGTGTGGAGTGAGCTGTCATTCCAACTAATGCTAGAGATTGACACCTTTGACAACTCACTCTAAGCTCACTAAACTTGACTTTTCACGGTGAATTTTTTACAGAATCGATCGGCTGGCCCAGTTGAAATCCAGCGTCAGGCACTAGTTGTCTGGCATTTTTTCTGAACTGGGCCGTTTTGGTATAGCCGTGAGGCACACTTTCCTGCTATTTTCTTACATCGGACTTTACACTTTCTATTTTTAACCCCCGACGCAAAAGTGACGGGGTGTTATAAGTTTGGCGTGTCTGTGCGCGTGTGTGTGTGTATGTCTGTCTGTGGCATCGTAGCTCCCAAACGGATGAACGGATTTTGATTTGTTTTTTTTTTTTGTTTTTATTGGTTGCTATCTGATGAATAGGTATATCTGTGGGGGAATTCTCGTAATTTTAAGAACGTTCACAGTCTGATCTCAATCTCAATCTGTCAAAAAAACGTCAATTTTCCCTACATTTTGACAAGTTTTTGACATTTGTTTGTCGCCGAGATGACACTGCGACTAGATTTTGAACGTTTTAAATTACAGGAATACGGGCCCTGGTGTGTTGTGTGTCTTTTAGTCTGTATTAAATAAATGTATTTTCTTTCTTTCAAAACCAAAACTTAGAACTAGTTCATTCAGAACCCGCACCATAATTGCGTTACACACTATCAATCTCCATCTGAATCATTTTAAAGTATACTAATCCGTTGCTTCGTGTGTTAGAAAAAATGGTCTGTTCAACAACTAAAATAACGCAATGAATGTTGTGTGAAAGCCATTGCTACTGTTAGTGTGTTACGCAATTACTCACAGATTATTTTATTCAAAATAAGTGATATTACCTATCAACAAATTGTTTATTTATAAGAATTTGAATTGTTCAATAATAAGAAACTGCCTCGTAGTCTAGTAGTCGCAAGCGCTATAACTACTGAACAACAGGTCCTGGATTCGATTTGGTTTAACGTAACAGTACTTTATAGTAACATATAACAGACAAACATAGTAAATGATCACCAAAATGAAACCCGCATTTTAATGTAAACTTATAACCAAAGTTTTAACATCTCGCTATCCTATTTAAGCTAAATGACTCCAAATAAATCATGTTCGGTTCTCGACAGCCTGCAAAAAATAATCTCTTTTTTACCATATTTTTTTTTTCTATACCTACAATCTAGTCGTTTCTGGCACTCGCTGGCCGCTGCCGCGGCACCGCTCGCTTCGGTCGCTCGGCTCGTGCGTAGGAGGTCACAGGTTTAACCTAACCTAACCATTTTTTTTTTAAATTAACCTGGTCTATCTAGTTTGCAGCAAGCCGGAGACATAACTTAATATGGCATCATAATACTTTATTTGGTAATAAACCTACATTTTATGGCAATCATAGTGGTTTATTTAGACAGAAATAGCGCATTAATTTGCTCGCTAAGATTTAGTGACCATTCACTACATTATTTTGGTGTTCGAATACAATTTGAAGTGCAAGAACTAAGGGTATCAAAGCATTTTATGGTGGTCATTATAAATATTTAACCCCGTTCGATTTCATCAAGAATTTCTCAGTATATATATGTCGGAGTCATTCGTTTGACTATTCGGAACGCTAGCGCCATCTCGTGGCGCTAGACAGAGTCTAGCCTGAGTTCGTGGGGATGGACGGAGAGCTGCAAGAACGGTGTGAGCAGAGCTCTCGGGATCATCGAAACATGGGACATCGTACGAACAACATGTGCTGAGAAACTGTCGCGTTCCGTATCGTTAAACGTGTACCTACAGTGATTCGCTAGTGTGACTGATTTGTTCGTGAATTGTAATCTGATTTGAACTGCAAACCGTTTTTATAAAGTGCTAAAACCAACACTACCCATAGTACGCCCACAGTAATTAAAATATGCCTGATGCTAACGAGAGACAGACATACCATCTCCGATATATACCTAGATATAGATAGATAGCAGCAGGCTCGCTCCATTACATAGAACTTAACATAACTGACGAAATGTAGGTATACAATAGGTCGTCCGTCCTCCGACCAGACAGGCCCGAGTCGGCGCCGCAGTGTTCTACGCGAGCCACTCGAAAGTGGGGGCGACCATTGTGGTGGTGGCGAGTAGGTGGGACCAGCTGAGGAACAGCGGGTCGAGGTCTGTCGGGGAAGCGGTGAATGCTTATGCGAATCCTGGACCCCCGGCCATAGGCAGAGGTGGAACACCGCGGTGGTTTTAGCCGGTCACCCCCACGATGGAGGAAGTCCATGAGGATTTACAACACAAACACGCGAAAGCAAAAAAAAAATGTCAGTCACGATCACCAATAGGTCAACACTTGGCAACTTTCAATTGCGATTTTTTCATGAAATAACGAATGCAACGTTGGCATACAATACATTACATAAACCTATGGATTCGAAAAGGCTATGTTCGTAACAACATAACATTTCATTCTTCATTCAAAAATAAAGGTGTAAATCGCTTTTGAATAAAGACGAATGTATACATATTTTGCTCGTGACTGTACACATCTGCCTAAACCTGCGGAAATTACAGGTGTGATATTATATTATGTAATAATAAAATATTTATTTACTTTATTAATATACCTACCATCTAAGTAACCTGTTTAGATTAGTTAACCCGGTTAGTGCACTAGAGGATAACTAATTACACTAATTCAATAATAATGAGCAAATTGGTTTAACCACAATTAACAACATAATAACAGTGGTCAATTAATTTAATAATCCAATCATTTTATTGTGTGACTTTCCGGAAAATCACAACTAGCTTTCGCCTGCGGCTTCGCCCGCGTGGATGTCGTGTTTTTGAAATGGGAGTGGGCCGGACACGTCGCGCGAATGTACCCGGAGAGATGGGCAAAGATCGTCACTCACTGGACGCCTGAGGGAGGACATCGCCGTCGAGGTAGACCACGGCGAAGGTGGTGTGACGATCTGACAAGGTTTGCAGCCAACATGGCCAGAGATTGCTCAAGACTGGGAGGTTTGAAAGGAAAAAGGGGAGGAGGCCTTTGCCCAGCAGTGGGACACAATATAGGCTTAAAGGTAGGTAGGTAAAGTTCACTCATCCTCCATAGAAAAGGGAGGATGAGTGAAATTTACACCCTGTTCCTCATACGTCCAAACTGGTGACCCCGACGTGATGTCGGGATGTTTGTATGTATGCTAATTGCGCGGTAAACTCTGCTTGCGAGATGCAGGATTTGCGTGACGTCAGTATGACGCGTTGTTCGCATGTGGCGAACTAACTTTAGCCTTCTGCTTCGTCCGCGTGGATGTCGGTAAATATCCCACGGGAACGTACTACCGGGATCAAAGGTGCCCTATTTGTTAATCCAGGTTAAAATTTTTGTGCTAAATTTCATCCGAGCAATCCATTCTGCCGTTTTTACGCCAACCCGAAACATCCATAAAAACAGGCAAACGGACCAAAATCCTCATTACTTATTATTTTATTTAAAGATTAATGAATTTATTTTTTAGACATAGAGAATGGACTGATCGTTAGCCTCGAAAAAGTGACCACTCTCTAGAAGAGACAAGCGACTGTGCGGCCAATTCCTGTCCCTTTTTTGCAAGACTTTAATAACAAAGCTGCAGTTACAATTTTAATTAATAGGAAAAACATTGAAAATTATAATTACTAGTAGTATAAAAAGTAATTATTTCTTTACAGAGTGGCAGGGACATCGACGCGCAAACTGAAACCAGGAATTCAGCACATTATTTGATGATGATTTAGACTCTAGGGTAGAAATTTTTGGTCGGTTATAAAAAAAAATCTGCGGGTTCATAGAAAACCTACCCCAACCCTAACCTACGCGGTCAACTGCATAGAACGGCTGTTTTTATTTTTTTATAATAATTGTACTAATAATAAGCATAATCAGCCTATAATGTTCCTACTGCTGGGACATAAGCCTCCTCTCGACGAGAGGCAGTAGGCCATAATCCACCACGCGGGTCCAGTGCGGGTTGGTAGATGTCACATGTCTTCGAATTTTTGGTTCTAGGACATGCCGGTTTCCTTTACCGAGAGACCTTCTTCTTTGAGAGCAATGGTGATGAAATAATTTACACAGAGTAAAGCGCCTGTCTAGTGTCGCTCCATGTAAAATACTGGTATTCAGCTGCATCCGGTTAGACTGGAAGCCGACCCCAACATAGTTGGGAAAAGGCTAGGCAGATGATGAAAGCGCCTGTCTGGGTACGAATCTACGACCTACAACTCGTAAATCGCCGCTGTTACCACTGCTCTCTTATTTTTTATAACCATAAAAAAATCCTACGCCTAAGGCGTAGCGTCTTGCCATTTGCCGACACGGCACACGACTCGGCGTTACCCCCAAGGCGCGCCAATAGATGTTTCACATCAAAACAAATCTATGGTTTGTTTTTACCTATAATATTTTCTACTTACTGTGTTTTCCGCATTGTTGTTTTTCAGTAGGTAAATGTTTGTATGTCTATAAGTAGGTACAGAATGGTGTACCTTTCCAATTGATGTTATTTCAAGTTAAAAAAATATCAACTTTATTTCAGTGGTAATTAAGTTGATTTCAGAGTAAGTAGCATTATTTTAAAAGTCTTAAAAATTAAGTAGGAATTAAAGTAATTTTTCCAATAAGTCATATTTGTTGATCAGGTACCTATAGTTGGCAATAGTGTGAGTGAGAAACAAATTGAATTACCGCCATTTATAATCCCTTTCTTTAGTTGACTGGCTTGCATACTATTTTTAATAACCAAAACAGTCAAATTATCCTGGGAGGGGTCGTCGCTAAATAATAACAGACGTACGGGTCGATCTTCAAGGATAAGCAACGATTGCCGGACTCGGTCCGCGGATGGGTGACCATCCATTACATACTGAGACCCCTTCGTGTCTTCGTGTGTAAGACGTTAATCCCGGCTATCATTCGTAGATCTTGGACAGTCGTTACGGGTCGTCAGAAGCCCGAAAGTTCTACCAACAGTCTAACCAAGTAGTAACGTGTTACCCAGTAACTGTATTGTCCACAATACAGTTACTGGGGTTACCCAGTAACTGTATTGTGGACAATACAGTTACTCAATACAGCTCCATGTTACGGTGTGACGAGAGACGTGTTAACGTCTCTCGTCATACCGTAACATGGAGCGACTGCCTATCTGACCTCCAGGTCATACTGGATATTCAGCTGCATCCCGTTAGACTGGAGGCCATCCCCGACATAGTTAGGAAACGGCTGGGGAGATGATGATGTGTCCTTCTGACGTTTGGAAGTAATCTACGAATTCATGCGCACCTACATCAAAAACGGAAGAAATTGCATTACCCACTTGACGTTGCAGGTTGTTCAATTGTACAGGATTAGCTGCCTACGAGAAAATTATAGATTATCTGTGTCTTATACAATTATACAGAATACCTACAAGTTGTTAAATCAGTCTTTTCCGCAAACTCTTTCTTTAAATCCGTCTAATAAAAATCCGATTTTTTTTTTTACTTTTTTCAAAAGCATTTTTTACTACACGTCGAGCTCGGCAAAGGCGATAATTAAATTGTCGTTACTTAGGATCAGTAATTGATTGCTGTGATGGATAAGGTCTTAACAGATTATTTTTTAAAGGAAAAGATTCATCTCCTAATATCCCCTCGTCGAACACATGGCATCTTTATTGTCAACACAGGAAGATTTTTGGAACGAAGTTCTGTTACGGAGCTTACTCCTAAGCTTGGAGAAATCGTCACGTAGCGAAAAAGCGTTATGCGACTTTTTATAAGATATATAATACAGAGAGTCAAAGAGAGAGAGAGAGATAGATTTCATGGTTTATGAGGGTGCTGAAGCCGATGGTAATGGAAGTGAGGTCAAAATGAAAATCTAAGATGGCGGCTCCGAAAAGATATTTTAAAAAAATCCACCGCCATTTTAGATTTTCATTTTGAACTTCGTTCCTGCCGGGGACCCCCGACCCCGTTTTGTTTTTTTATCATCAGGGATATTGAACTTCTATTTTATTATCGGCCTTCCCATTTTTGATTTCGACAATATATCACCATCACTATCTTGACCGGTAGCGCCTACGTTAACGGTAATAAGTTATGATTCGAGTCAACCAAACCCAAAAAAACAATGGAAAATGTTTCTTTATAATTAAAATACAGGGAACCAAGCTTTTTAGAGGTACAGCAATTAAGGCATAATCAGCCTATATTGTTCTCAGGCTTTCTGTGAGAGGGAGTGGGCCGTAATCCACGCGGGCCCGGTGCAGTAGTTGTCATATGTCTCACGATGTTTTCCTTCCCGTTTTGGGAGCAGTGGTGATGAAATTATTTACACAAAGTAAAGCGCCTGTCCGGGTTCGAACCTACGACCTACAACTCGTAAGTCACGGCCGTTACCACTGGGCCACCACTGCTCTCATATTGAACCACGATAATTTTTAATCTGGAAACCGACACCAACGCGACTTGCGACTTACAAAAGAAGGAGAAACTTAGGTATTTAAAGTGTTTTAGTTTCAGTGTAACAGAAAACAAATTAACTTCCGCTCAGAACTCAACGAACAAAGAGAATTTGTATCTACTTTGTCACATCACTTGCGAAAAAGCAAACTTCTGGAATTTTTATCTAACAATAAGAGACTACTTTAAAAAACCTTTTTTCTTTAACGAATTGTTCTTAGATAAAAAGGTTTGTATTGTGTTTCCAGACGTAACTTAGGACTCAACGCAATACATATTTATTTGTTTTCGCTTGAAGAAAGTATTCAAAACTGCCGTCTTGACATTGCTTTCTTAAAAATGCTATTGTATTCTATATACAGCTACACGAGCATTCATAATTTCTTGTTCTGTTCGTAATTTTTCACGGGCTTTTCGTGTTTCATAATACCTGCTCGTTTAAGGGGCTCGTGGCTAAGTAATGACAGCCGCACGGGTCGATCGATCAGGTTAAGCTACGCTTGCCGCGGTCGGTCCGCGGTTGTGTGAACATCTTTGCGTACCGAGACCCCTTCGAGCCTCGGAAAGCACGTTAAGCATTTTTTTTTATTGATAATGGGCTCACTCTTGACCTCAATCCAGCCCAGAGGCAGGGATGAGATCTACGGAGGAACGAGCTTGCCCAGAAGAAGCACTCTCGCCTTGAAGAGATTCGGGTTGGATGAACTTGGGAATGACGCAGGCAGACGATTCCACTCCTTAGCTGTGCGCATCAGAAAAGATGATGAGAAGCGCTTAGTGCGTATATAAGTATATGGTATATTAACCAAATAGGGGTAGCTCCTTAGCTGTTGGTGTCGGCAGTCATTCCTAGCCGGATTTTCATGGAACTTTTTTGTTATGTTGCTAGAGGTGAGAAGAGCAGTTCTTCTGCCTGTAACGCTGGCCTAAGACAAAACATGGCCACTACGTCCCCCCAGGTCTACGACCACGACGTAGACTCTGAGACTCACAAATTGCACTTTAATTTTACTATGCCTAGTAAAGTAAGCGCCTCATACGATTGTGAACTTTATTGATATAAGTAAAATGTTAATATTCCTACGAAACGATTGCTTGCATTCGCTTATACGTTTATGTACATTAAACTTCTAAGAAAATTAAAGAAACGTTTCGTATTCATGTATGAAACGCTTCCTTTTTTTATCATTTATTAAAAAGAACCAGGTTCTTAATAATTAATTACAATCTAGCCTATAAGACTAATAAGCAATTTTACTCTAACTTAATTTATTACGTGATAATTATTTTAAAACTTAGAATAGTGCTAGTAATAACGCTTCCTTAGCAAAGGGAAGTTTTGAAGCAAGGTACGATCTGTGAACCATGACCTAAGTTATCCAATACATTAGGTCCTCAATCATTTATATTCACAGTGCAATATCAATTAATTAATTGGAATGACGTTCAGCACGGGCGCGGCAAAACGTACACCATTCGAACGCCTAACCACATGGGTAAAGAAATTACTCATGTGGCCTAGCACTAAACATACAATATAAACACTTTCAATGACGTCACGGCCAGAGGCGTATTTTTTTTTTTCGTGTTCGATATGAAGCAGGCGGTTAATTTTACCAAGTCCACTGACCTATATTATACAAGTACGCTTGACTAAATATGCTATACGAAATTACAGTTGTTTTTTTTTCAATTCAAAGCGCCCCGCTCGAACGTCTCAGGAACTAAAATTGACACATTGCAGCAAATGGCCGTCGTTTTGTTTTGGTACACACGGCTACACATCAAGCTATGCAAAACCAGTATTGGCTCACCGTTCATTGTGAGAAAATATCATACCAAGTGAGGCCAAGACAAACTGGTTTTGTATTTCTTGACGTATAGCCGTGTGTACATCTCTGACGATTTTGGTCTAAATCGTGGAATAAAACTTTTTTTTGTATTTTGTATTGATGTTTAGAACATTTTTATTATGAGAGTATGTCAGTATGCGCATCTTGTAAAACTCGCTATGAAAAGTATTAGTTCCACGGACGCTCACGTCGCTGTCAGCAACAAAATGGCGAAAATCAAATGTCTTCATTTTTTCATCGATAGTATGAAGTCCAGCGTACTTGTTTATGGCACTGATTTAAAGAGGCAGTTGTAAATAGCGGTTTTGGGAGTAAAGTAAACAAAAATGAGTAATAAAAAATAATGAAATGGATCAGTGAATATATAATTGAGCAGGAAAATAATTAAATGGGCGGTAAAAATTATTGAACGAGCGGTTACGTGTGATATTTAAAATGTTTGGTTTTGTATTCAAAAATATGTTTCTGGCGGGGTTATGTGGTCACGGTTCTAACCTTTTTTTTTTTTTTTTCTCGCTGAGAAATGCTTTATGCATCCCCGTCTCGCGGGGGACCGAGACGGGGTATGTGGGACTCCCTGTCGGAACTTCTGAAGGACAGTATACCCACTAAAACTCAGCGGTGTTCCTACAAACGCCGTAATGGGAGGGCTATGGGAAATCAATTACTTCCACGGCCCTCCCGGCGCACGCCCGCCAAGATGGTATGGCGGGCCCCGCATGCTCCCCAGGTTGGGGGGCTACGGGAATGGCCGGGAACACCTGGCCATTCCCGTCCCACAAGGTGGAGACCTGTGCAAAACAGGCAATGGAGCCCCCGCACCCGTTGCCTGCTGGCCTCCACGCCCGCCTTACAGGCAGGCCCCGGATGCCCCCCGCGTTGGGGGAGCTACGGCCGCAGAGGATAGGGAGAGCGGCAACGAAACACCGACACTCCTCTTCCCCTGCGGCCCCGCCGCGTCCGCCATCATACCGGTGGCGGCCCCGTCAAGGCCGCGGAAGGAGGGAGAGCCTCTCCCGCCGCGGCCTCTATCCTCAGCCGCAATGTCTCCCTCACGGGGGACATTGCACACGCGGCCCGCCTCAGGTAGGTCGCGATGTCGCGGCACCGCAACCTACCCGTGGGCCGCTACGTCGGGCTAAACCGCACAGCCCGAACGAGCGGCCCCCGCTGGGGTTCCTCTTAGCTTCACCGTGGCCCAGCTCGCCACGGCTACTGAGCCCCCCCGCCTCGACAATGCGGGAACCCACCGGTGGGGGGGGGGGGGGTCACGGTTCTAACCTAACCTAACCTAGCTGATTCGATGTAAAAATTGACATTGTATGATAAAATAACCGACTAATTGATTTCTTATTACTGTCCATGTTTTACTGTCGCAATAATTAATCAACCGCCATTAAATTGTTTTTCAACTGATCATAATAACATCTCGAATATTAAAATTTAAATAACAGCTCAAAAAATTAGTTCCCCTTGTTTATTATAGGTCAGTGATCAAAACAGAAAAACCACCTATAGCCGTGTAAAGTTGCGTACATTACTAAGAAGCAATGTGATCCAGTAACCAGTGACCTCATCCCGCACATGTATTGTGTGTGCGACGACGCACCTATGGACGTTTAGTTCTCTATACCGTCAGTCATGTGTTGGGTTGGTATTATTTAGTGAGCGAAATTTTAGTGTCCTTTTCTGTATGTTTACTTCATCTCACTGTCCGTGAAAGTGTTAATCAAGCTTTAGCATTAAGCTTAGGCAAAAACTAAAGACGACCTTCATTTTATTTTTGGTAGAAAAATGCAGTTATTTGAAACTTTGTTTGAAAGTAACTTTTAGTTAAATCTTTTTGTAGCGAAGCTTTTCAGTTACAATTAAATTTAAGAGTCTGCTTAGCGTAATCTTGTGACTTAAGTTATCTTTTAAATGTATTAGCCAAGTCTGCCCCTTATTTTCTTTTCTCTGATGCCCCATCTGTAACAAAAATGTGTTAAGTACGAGCATTTTAAACTTGAACGCAGTCCTTGGTTTTTGCTGGAAAAGCTCGGGTGGTGATTTTAAGTTATTAATTGATTGCACCAATTGTAAATATTAAAATAATAATAAAGTTATAGTCTGTATTAATTGCTATTATACAATTATTTATATGTATAATTTCGCTTGGGAGCCCAACTGGTACTTGAAATACCAATGAATGAGTAAATAATATTCAAATGTTCTGGTTTAAAGATGAATCAGTGGTAAAATAAAATGCTTCATCCGAAAATATCTACTCCGTTGTAGGGTCGCACAAAGCTATCTTATTTTTTCAGGTATTTTCACGGAATTTAATTTTATTGTTGGAACATCACACCGCACAGTGTTGAAACGAGAGTCCATTTGCATATTCAAATACCTCGTTTAAAAAACACTTTTTCATCTGAATATCCGTCCGTAGGAAAACATAGCGCGCTCATGCGTTTGTGTCCGACTGTACGAACAGTCGCGTTGACCAGCTGTCGTTTGTCGTTTATTGGACAACCTTTATCCTTCAGCCGACGTGTCTAAACCGATATATTCGATACACGATAAGCTCGGTTTTGTTCGTTGATGACACGATCATTTTCCGACGGGTGTTAAACTGAACTCTTTCAGACCAAATGGATGGAAAATTGGAAGGAACTGTTGCTTATTTCGCATGAATAGATCTTGCAACTATCCGTCGATGCGGATCACGGATTTAAACACGATGTAACAAAATTGAGTGCTTGTATGTTTTAGATATTGTTAAATTGATTGTTTATATCATACTTTGAATAACAGTAGGAACCAATTATAGAACAGCCGGTCGATTCTGTAAAAATGTCACCGTGAAAACTCAAGTGAAGTGAGCTTGATGTGAGTTGTCAGTAGTGTCAATCCCTAGCATTATTTGAAATGACAGCTCACCCCACGCTCACTTCACCTAAGTTTTCACGGTGAGATGGTTACAGAATCGCACTGCAGAACTATTTTTAAATAAACGTCCAAAAAACCGTCCGTCCTAAATTCTGAATGCCAATTCCCGTAATTAAAAACGTTCAAAATCTAGTCGCCATCTCATCTCAGCGACAATCAATGTCAAAAACTTTTCAATAACGTAGGGAAATTAGAGGTATTTTTGTCAGATTGAGACTGAGATCAGACTGTGAACGTTCTTAAAATTACGAGAATTGCCCAGCTCTGGTCTACCGTTTCAAAACGGAAGTTGGAACTTACTTTGATCGTTGACCAACTTGCTGAGTTTGTTTACTAAAAGTCTAGTATTTTTATCTCCTCGCAATTTGTTGCCCATTGAAAAGCAGTGTTTATTTTGAGTTTAACGGCCCTCGTTTCATGCAATTCATATATTAACTATGTTTGCTTGGAGTTAAGTCCGGTGAAAAATGTTGGAGCATTTATAAAAGCGATTCGCTTGGAAATATTTTTAGTTTTTTATTTCATCGTGGACCGGACAGAACTTGCAGTTGTAAACAGATGGTAAAGCAAAAATGTGAGCTTATCGTCAAGGGACTCAGAGCAATGATGAGGCTGGGTTACCTGTGGAAGAATTGCTGAAAAATAAAAATAGGTAAAATGTAATTATTATTACTGCTGATACATTTTACCTTTTTTTTTCAACAGTACTTCCACGATCAGAAACGCTAAATTACATGGCAAATGCATACATCTGCCATGTAATTTTGCGTTTCTGATAACTTCAAAGTAAAAAAAAAAAAGAACCACATAGTATAGCAGTTGGGATAGGTAAAGTGCTACAAGCATTTTTTGGCGCTCGAATGATATTGAAGGGAGGCTCAGAATGTACTGGAAAACAAGATAGCGGCATTACGCAAAAAAACAATTTATCTATATACTTATAATAAATCTGTAGAAGTGAAAATTCTGTACATTGAAAATATCAAAAAAATAATTTACAGGGGGTGTTACTAGACCGACACCGAACCCAAAAATGTGATTAAAAAAATTTTTGTCTGTCGGTCTGTCTGTCTGTCTGTCTGTTTGTTCAGGCATCACGCAAAAACTACCGGTTCGATTACGATGAAACTTGGTATAATTATTCTTTAATATCCTGGGCACCACACTGGGTACTTTTTATCCCGGAAAAGTATATACAATAAAAAACAAACTTAATTTTGCGGTTCGATCCCTATACCCGATTACCACTGTCTGTACTGTACCAACCGCAAATACTAAGTTTGTCGTAGGTTGGGTCACCCGCAGTGGAGTTCATTTTTATTCCTTTTAGTTTTTAGAGTTATTTAGGTTTATTTTTATATGAGTCGTAGGTATAGATTTTAATTTTAAAGTATAGGTAGTATATTTGATAGTGTACGTATCATCAGAAATAGGTTTATTTAGGTAGGTATTTAATTTTCTGTTATTGAGTTTTTTTTTTAATTAGTTAGGTACTTAGGTAAAGATATCATATAGGTACCCTCTTAATCACCACTAATGAGACACAATTGGTTTTCTACTGTAATTAGCCACAAAGGGCCCGCGAGATAGATGGCATTCTGGGGAAGCACATACCTACATTTTATCCTGTTAGCACGTTCCCGTGGGATAACTTCCGACATCCACGCGGGCGAAGCCGCGGGCAGAAGCTAGTTTAACAATAATTTCAATCAATTCATTCGTGAGGAAACCAGCATGTCCTAGAACCAAAAAATTCGAAGAAATGTGTGTGTGTGTGTGATGTGTGTGTATGTGTGTCTTCTTCTGGACAAGCTCGTTCCACCGTAGATCTCATCCCTGCCACTGGGCTGGATAGTGGTCAAGAGTGAGCCCATTGTTAATAAAAAAAAAACTACCAACCCGCACTGGGCCCGCGTGGTAGATTAAGGCCTACTCCTTCTCACAGAGTGGAGGCCTGTGTCCCAGCAGTGGGAATATTATAATCAAAAATATTTATTTGCTAAAATATGGTACGGTACATAAATTTGTTTCAGCATATCCTGCCATTACGTGGCGTGCAAATGTATTCACAATCAGCGATGTCAATTAATCTAACTTACAAATTACTGATTCTATTGATTGGAATTCTAAATAGTCCTTAATGGTATACTTAATATCTTTAAATATTAATAGATGGTAAAGTTTTTTTTTAAACATTGTCAGCGGTTAGTCTTGAATAATAGTTAGTAAATGATTTTAAATAAAGCTTTGCTGTATAAATACTGCTATTTATATGAAAAGCCACGTCTGGACTGAATCGTAAAGCAAATCTGTGTTCAGTCACCGAGTCGTGAACATTCAGTCTACTAAGTCTAAAGCTGCAGTCAACCACATATCTATTGAGAGAGCATCTGCTTTTATTAGCGGTTACAAGAAGTAAATTACAGTTTTAGCCAAAACCCTTTGACTTCGAATCTCTTGATATGTGTTGGTACGTATTTATGAATACAACATACCACTGGCACATCCGAAATAAATTTGACAAAATTTAATTTAATTTATAAGTGTAGTGAAGTTTCTTGCCCGTTGTTCTCAATAGGAACCTACTACGCTTTAAAATGGGATACTAGCTTTACTTTTGTGACTGACCGACGCTTTGACAATTCAATAGCGCCTTCAATTGTTTTAATTAAAATAAATGCTTTGAATTTGAGTTATAGTAAGTTCATTCCACATAATTATGAATGTCAAAGACGCTTCGACGCTCTTCAAAGCATTTTTTTTTTCCTATAACAGCTGCATATTTCCAATACTTATACCTTTTTAGGTAAACAAAACTTAAAAAAGCGAGTCGTTTTTTTTCTTAAACAAGTCAGTTTTTCACAAAACATTAGCTTCATTTGCCGTTAATGTTGTCTGTTTGCTCTCTAAATATATTTCTTCGGGAGCCAAGTTAAATTGCTTGTAAGTTTTTTATTGGATAAAGTTTTAATAAGACGAAACAATACTTTATCCGCACCAATAGACAGATACCCATCTACCGACTGTTCGAAAAACGTGACATTTAGTTATTTCCGTGTTATTGCTTCTAAAAGAAAGAAAAAAAATACATTTATTTAGCACAGACTAAAAGACACACCATATACCAGATACTCGTACAGTCACGAGCAAAAGTATGTATACACTCGTCTTAATTCAAAAGCGATTAACTCCTTTAATTTTTAATGAAATTTTATGTTGTTACGAACAGAACATTTTCGAATCCATAGGTTTATGTAATGTGTCGTATTTCAACGTTGCATTCGTTATTTCACGAAAAAATCGCAATTGAAAGTTGCCAAATGTTGACATATTGGTGCTCGTGACTGTAAATACAGACAGCAGTGGTGACCAAGTGGTAACGGCCCCGACTTACGAGATGTAGGTCGTGGGTTCGAAACTTCGAACCCAGCTGGACAAGCGCTTTACTTTGTGTAAATAATAAATAATTTCATCACCACTGCTCTCAAAAACGGTGAAGGAAAACATCGTGAGGAAAACGGCACGTCCTGGAACAAAAAATTCGAAGACATGTGACATCAACCAACCCACATCGGGCCCGCGTGGTAAATTACTGCCCACTCCCTGTCGAAAAGAGGAGGTCTGTGTTCCAGCAGTGGGAACGTTATTAGCTATTTCTATTCAGAGGGTGTTTAAAACACGTATTAGTTATTAATACGAAAAAAAAAATAAAAAATAAATACCGTATACAGTATAAATATATTAATACGAAATATTAAAAACATAAATTAAACGCTTTTCGCGGCCAGAGCAAAAAACAATCATAAAACAAAAATATAAAAAAAATCCAAACTAATATTATAAATGCGAAAGTAACTCTGTCTGTCTGTCTGTCTGTCTTTGCTTCACGCCTAAACTACTGAACCGATTTGTGTGAAATTTGGTACAGACATAGTTTGGAACTTGAGAATGGACATAGGATAGTTTTTATTACAAAAAATAAAAAATAAAATAAAATTTATTCCGGACATACAGCGCCATCTATTGGTCAAGAGTCGGTGTCATCTATTGGTGAAGTCACTATTCCACGCGAACGAAGTCGCGGGCAAAAGCTAGTATATTATAAATGCTTCTAAAAAGTAGGAGTGAATTTTATAATTTTTCTTTTTATTCAAATATCCAACCGATCAATTCTGTAAATATCTCACCATGAAAACTTAGATGAAGTGAGCTGTTCATGGTGACTAGGTTCTGGTCGTGACTTCGTCAACGTAGTTGTCAACTATCTATACTTTAAAATATACCCTATGGCACTCGGCAATAGTGTAGCTTTTTGTCAGAAAACGGTGTTACGTAGATGCCGCCACATACTGTTGTATGTGGCGGCATCTACAGCGCCACATGCGAACTACGCATCATACTGACGTCACGCAAAATCCTGCATCGCGCAAGCAGTTTACCGCGCGACTAGCATAATTATACGTATGTATCAAACATCCCGACATCAAACGTCAGGCAGTTGCCCACCAGACACAACACCCGTCTGTTCAGAGGATCCCAGCTTTTCTATGGAAGATCCTCATCCTCATGTCATTATAAGTATTTAACCTCTCACATCTAAACTTACAAACTTTATCTCTTCATAATATTAGTGTAGATGAAAAGTAGATTACACAGATCATAGACACAAACATCTTTCGGAAGCTCCTGTAAGTAAGGTTTATACTTCTATTCAATGAAACACGATATTCCATGTACATTTTATATTTGAATTCAGCCAATTAGCTACCTAAGTTGGTTTTGTTTCAACAAATATTGATATCGGAAAGCTAAAATCCGTTAATAAAGCCAATTAGGGTTCCGTGCCGTTAATTCTTACCCACGTAATTTACAGAATACCTTTGTGAACATTATCATACATTTTACATTACAGCTTTGTGGTTTAGCATTTGCTACTCTGATCTATCTACTTAGTTGGGACCAGCACCCTAATTGCGTAACACACTATCAATAAGAATCTGAATAATTTTGAAGGATATTGCTAATCCATTGCTTTATATGTTCGAAAAATTTGTCTGCTCAACAACGTAAATAACGCAATGAATATGGTTGAACTGTCAAAATCGCCATTCCTACCGTTAGTGTGTTCCACAATGACCTCGCTGTTTTAGAAGCTAGAAGTTTTTTTGTTTTTTAACTAAGTTCTTTAACGTGGCTTACGGTAGTAGAAAACTGATAGGAAAAATAGTGAGGGCAATGAAAATGAAAATCCAAGATGGCGAAAACTTCATGAGAGCTTATTACGTATTAAAAACGCGTATAAAAATCACACTTTCTCTCTCTCTCTTTCTATTATATACGAGTGGGTGTGCGTGCGAATATCGTGTAAGGAACTTCGCTCTTGAAGGTGTCCCCCGATAGCACGTGTTCTATTTTAGTTTACTGTCCGTAGGGGCAACACCTTGACAACATTTAGGAGTCGGTGTTATTTTTACCTCTCACTAGTTGCGATGTTAGGCCACTTACGGATATTCAGAAACTTTCTGACTAGTGCAAAAATCAAAAAGGCTAGATCGCAAGAAAAATCTTTCTGAAAATAAATAGCCAGCCTATCACACTAGTCGTACGATGAAAATGTTAGAACAAAACACCCCGTGATTGTTCTACAGGATGTTTTAAAATATTGATGGTTGATACCTATGTATCATGTAGATAGCGCGCCCTGTCGCCCGGTCACACGAAACAAAACGGTAAAAAACTAATTTAAGAGGTCCGAAGTAGATTTACTAAGTCGAAAGCGACGACATTTTGCTCCGATTGCTACAATCCCTAACACAGAGAGGAGATCTGCGTCCCAGCAGTTGGAACATTATAGGCTGATAATACGAACTATTACTAGTTACGATGTTAGACCACTTATGGATGATCAGAAAGGCTACGCTAGCAAAAATCGGAAAGGCTACATTACAATAAAAATCTTTCTGCAACAAAATAGCTAGCCAATCACAATAGCCGTACAATGAAAATGTTTCAACGAAAAACCCCGTGAGTGATCTACAGGATGTTTTAAAATATTGATGGTTGATATGCATCATGTAGATAGCGCGCCCTGTCGCCCGGTCGCAGGAAATAAAACGCGTCATCGCCAGACACAACACATTGCTGATACAGCAAGTCCGGTCATGTGCAAAGCTTACCGGATAACAAAACAGGAATGTTTTAAAGCTTGCTGAGCTGTTTTAAAAATATTATATTATTATGTATGTAAATTTTGTTATTGTAAATTTTCTTCTGTAATGAGATACAACCACACCCGTGATAAATAAAATGTTTGTTAATCTCGCATTTACGTTCGGACGACTATTTCTATATTGGTTTTGTAAGGTTTGTGAGTGAGAGGTAAGTACCCAATTTATGCAGGCGTCTACACTTTCCTACGTAGGTACTGAACTTTGATTGTGATCTTATCGTAGTTACTGAGTCAATAAAATTGATGAATAAAAGACGACTATACGATAATATTTTAAACTTTGCATATTAAAGATCGAACTTTGTATACCTAGTATTAAATAACATACAAATATTAAAAAAAAACCACTTATTTCAGATTCTCCCTTATTAAAATCACAAGCTCCGAAACACGAGAACGAGATAAATAAAAAATCACAATATAAATACAATGTCATCAAATTATAAAATACAAATGAAAAACAAACAAAAAATAAACAACAATGAAATACTAGCAGTGCCCCGCGGTTTCACCCGCATAAGTTTCGATCCCGTGGGAATATCGGGATGAAAAGTATCCTATGTATTAATCCTGGTTATAAACTATCTGTGTGCCAAATTTCATCTAAATCCGTAGAGCAGTTTTTGCGTGAAAGAGTAACGAACATCCATCCATCCATACAACATTTCACGTTTATAATATTAAGTAGGATATATCCAGTATAGTTTCTTCACTATAGCCAGTTGGTTGATAGGCAAAACCAGTATCTGTATTCAGTCCATCCTATTTAATTCAAAGTTAGGATTTATTTGATAGTTTCAAACTATACTACTATTGCCATTTTTTATTTTTATTTATTATCATATTGTTGTCTCTACGTTATATAATACCAATTCTGTTCTGCCTTTGCGTTTTCAACAGCACTTTCAAGATTTAAAAGAGACCGGCAATTATGCTAAAAAAAATTAAGGGTGTGCTGGATGAGATTTCTTGTGAAATAAGCATCACCTCTGTACCTATTTTTTCTGTTCTGTTTTTCTTATCTGTTTATATATTATGTGTGTACAGACGCCAGCACATCAAGCTACTACAATCTGTCAAATTTCTTAAATAGATTTTCAACCTATCTATTTCTATCTTATCGCTACAGCATTAAGGTTCAACGTTGATTGGGAAAATTTGACAGTTTCGGGTAGCTTGACCTGCTGGCGTCTGTACATAAATGGTAAAATAAATAAAATAAGTATCATCATTCTCAGCCCTCAGCAGTCCACTGCTGGGCAAAGGCGTCTCCAATGTGCGCTTTTATAACTTCTAACGTAAAGATAATGGCGCCGATTCCATTGTTCACAAACGAAACTTTTAAGTTCAGTGCATCTTTTTCTTTCTATTTAATTAAGAAAAGGACAGAAGATAAATATTAGTGTAGTCCTGTCCGATTAAGATACTTCATAGACAAGTTTAGACGTGATTAAAAAATTGGCTACTAAAAATACGTCAATTTACGTCAGGCGCTGACTAATTTTGTGAACAAGAGAATCGCCGCCAATATCGTGGACGTCCATTAAATGTTTTGGAAATATGTGCACGTTTTAATGTTATCGTGGACGGAATTTCAAAAGCATAGTACCTAAAGCATTCATATATTTTTATACGTTTTACGTCCCTGTGCTATCGTGATGGGTCGACATGAAAGTCAACGATAATATCGTCACGTTAGAAATTAAAAAACGTACAATTGCACGCCATTCAGCTCGATAGCAACTCACATCCAGCTTCTACCAGTCATCCCGCGAAGATCGTGGCTTCTGAGGGCAACCTATAAGTTACCTTTTATTTGCCGCGGTCTCCACTCCGAACGCGTCTACCCCAACAGACTTCGGTTCTACCTCTATGTGGCCGACCAAGTGCGACTTCAGCTTGCTTATTTTGAAAGAAAATACGTTTATTTGCGGTAAACATGACGCAAAAAAGACCATAAAAACAAATAAAGAAAAAAACAATAAGAAATGGTTGACATGCGTCACATCCACGCAAAACGGCTATCGTTCTGCGAGCTACATATGTCGACAACTTTAGATCTCTACCGGATCACCTCATTGCAGATTCGATCCCTCAGAGAGTTATCCAATATAAGCCACTATGTACACAACAGTTCTATTATCCTCTAACAAATAACTCCAAACTCTTGTTCCGGACACTTTTCAGGAAACGTTTGACTGAAGTATAAGTTTTCCAAGTCAATATTATAATAGCATGTCTCGCTGAAGCAATCACCTCGTCGGCAAGAACAATTTCCTTTTGTGAAGCTTCGCAGTCAACAGGGATGTGATTTCACGCTCCGTTTACTAGACATATCAGCACAAGTGCGGTGGCGTTTAAACGTAGCTAGTCATTTTGTAAAACGTCTCATCATTGTATTTACTGTAGCATGGCGATTAGCTCTAATGTTTCCTTTTGAATGTTGGATTTATTTTGGATGTTATGTACGTTTGAATAGAAGGTCAATTTCCATAATATGGGATTTACACTAGGTCGATTTTCGACGTGTAGCTGGTCGCTTACAAAATCGCCTCATATGAATAGCCACCCTATTTGCACAGGTCGATAAAAATCGCAGATGTCTAGTTCATTTTGCATCAAAATTTCGAAGGCGGGCGATGTAGGTAGGTATATAAGACAGTAGGTGCACATGCTCTGCAGTGCCCGCGTTCAGTATGGCCATACCAACGCATACCTCGCGTAGCTCGCGCACATATTTTGGACATTTGGACACTACAGGAGGACACCGGGTCGCAACGCAACGCTCGGGTGGATCGCTCGCCAGGCGTATTTTTGCGACAACCTTTTTTGCTTTGCGATGCGGCCCGCCTGTAGTGTGTGATGGTTAGGTTGCTATGGTTGGTTGGAAAGTGATCTAGAAGGATTTTTGCAATGCGTTGCGTTGTGGTTCGGCCCGCCTAAATTTGCGCGAGCCTCACTGCACTGAAGTGGAAACGGTGCAAATTCAAATTCAAAATTTGTGTCTATCAGAAACAAAAATTGCAACAAATATTGCGGTGCCCACCGCGGCTTTTAATCTGCGTTGGCGCGTTTTTGCAATGTGGCGCACCACGTCCTGCCAGGGTTATAATGGGCGCATAGCTTTAAGCAGCATTCGCAATGGCGTGGATGGGGGTCCTCAGTCGTTTAATATGAACATGTAGGTTCACACTGCGTCGCGTCCTGCGACTACCGCGATCCCAACGAAATTCAATGAACGCATATTTTTGCACGTCACGCGCTGTCGCGAGACGCATTGGTATTGAACGCTCTGGCTTGGCCGTCCCTTGAATTCAAAACAAAACAATCACGATATAGGTGGTAGCAATTAACACGGTACCACTGCGGTATAATTTCCATGAAATTGTGGTTGTGGTGACGGTATGACGTATCATTACAGGGTTCACAATAACTAATTAAAAAGTGTTTGCTAAGTAGTTGCTGGTGACTGCTTGTTATGTTGGTCAACATTTGGTTGCGTTATTTTATGTTACATGTCATCACGCCTGTGTAAGGATAAGCATTTATACCTAATAAGTAAGTACACAAACATGTCTCCAATGGGTCTATATCTTTACATATAATACAATGGTAAAGAAGGCAAACTGTACATTGAATATTTTTTCAAAGAAGTAATTACTACGAATCTTTCTCTCATGTATGTTTCGGATTGGCGCAAGGCCAAACGGTTTAAAGGATTTGCTACTATGAATTTCCTAATGAAAAACTCTATAATACTTTGCCCGATGATCGAAGAAAGAAAGAAAAATGCGTTTATTGGCATTACAAAATGAATACCTACACCTTAAAACTATAAAAACAGAAAACCAAGATTGCTGAGCCCCGCGCTCAACAGACGCGCTTTCGACCGGTGGGCCGACATAGTAGGATTTACGTAGATTCAAATGCGATTCATAGTTTTTGTAAGAACAAATATTTCATGTAAGTGTCACAAGTACTGCAAGTGAACGATGGATGTTTTCAAATGAAATTTAATTTGATAAATAAACTGTTTTTTTTTTTTCTATTAATTAAATAACATTTTATTCGAAAACATCCATGAGTTTCTTACTAAACTTCAACTATATCCGACGACCCTGCAGTGCGATTCTGTAACCATCTCACCGTGAAAACTTAGGTGAAGTGAGCGGGGAGTGAGCTGTGATTCCAACTAATGCTAGGGATTGATACTACTGACAGCTCACTCTAAGCTCACTTCACCTAACTTTTCACAGTGAGATTTTTACAGAATCGATCGGCTGGTTACTTATCTCCTTCTGTGACTGTACACAAAACAGTCGAGAGGTGTCTTAGGACACCCGGTTGGGACGACGCCTTCGAATGAGAGCTAGACCGAAAAATGTGTAGCATTTTGACATTCACGACACTATTTTCGATGTAGCATTTGCGAAGTGTACTGGGTCTAACAAGCGATAAGAAACTTCGTTCAAATAATGTTACGTAGTTTGGAAGTAGGTACTGTGCAATACTGTGCAAAAGAAGTAGTAGCATACAGCGAAGGTTACTCGATATCTACTGCACAGTGACGTCCCTTGTCAGATCGGTACTGAAGATAAGGAGCACCGCCTCGCTAGTCGCCAGTCAAATACGATATTCCTCAGTTAACTGTAGTCTAGGGGATTAATTTCAAGTCGTTTCGAGGTAGAACTAAGTTTCCTTTGCTAAACCGTATTTTGATCCCTGAAATAGGATTGACTGAAGTCTGATGATTATGACAAGATTAAGGTGCAGTTCGTAGCGCGCTACGAGTTTTCGTAGCAAGTTTCGTAGCAAGAAGACTTGCGCACATTTGCTACGCTTACCATTATTTCTTATCCAAAATCTATATTTTACTAAAGTCTTTTTATCTATATGTTATTATAAAATCTAAGTAAAATTTGTAGAAAGCTAAGAGTTTCCATAGCATGAAGACAGATAAACAACTCGATTTACTTATCCTTTATCCTGAATGAAAGCAAATCTTACTTAGACTACATAATGACTCTGGATCTAATAAGTATTGACAAATAAACAGGAACTTGCTTTAAAACTTTCGTTCTTTAGTAATAAATGTCTAGTTATTGTTTTATTATTATTAAATGTTTGTCTAGTATCCTACTAATATTATAAGCGCGAAAGTTTGGATGGATGGATGGATGTTTGTTACTCATTCACGCAAAAACTACTGAAGATTTGGATAAAACTTGGTACACAGATAGTTTATAACCAGGATTAATACATAGGATACTTTTTATCCCAATATTCTCACGGGATCGAAACTTATGCGGTTGAAACCGCGGGGCGCAGCTAGTCTACCTATAAGTATAACCAAAATTGTTGTTATGGAACTCAGTTGTATTTCACTCCTAGGGTAGGCGCTAATAACTGCGACACATTCACTGAACTAACGCAGTATTAACATACACACAATTTGTAATATGTTTTTGTTCCAATAAAATATTTGTATCCGTAAAGCACATTTTATACATAGGTAACTTCTTTTTACCAAGAAAGATGTATTGTTAAAGTGCTCTCACACAGCAGTTATATAACGTTAGAGAATGTTGCATAACATTTGTTGTCTCACTTTTTTTAACAAATTGTAACAAAAGTTATAATTTGTTAGTGACAACTTCAGGTAACAAAATGTTCTCTGTTCTCTCGCTTTCAGAGTTCGACGCATCCAGTAAGAGCGCCTTTTCTTTTATTTTTTCAAACAAAAAATAAAAGCCAAACCAATAAGCACTTCCTCCATTTAGAGCCACTACCAGCTTCCTCGAAAGGCAGACCCAAACTGATGGTTACAGAATGTGATACGTTGTCATACAACGAGTTGAACCAGTGATGTTGTAGCAAAATGTTACACACTGTTATAAAATGTTATCGTACTACACAATGTTTCATAACGTTATATAACTGCTGGGAGCACCTTTACTTTCTAGGAAGTAGATACGTGAATCTGTTCAACATATTTAGGGTACTGTTCCCCGGTTTGATGTCGAGATTCGTCCATGGCCGTAGTTGTGTCTACCGCCGACGGTGCCGCTCGTGTGTATGTACACTTAAGTGGCTTAAGCCGTTTGGGGTTGAAACAACTGGAGGAAGTGCTTACAAATAAATATATCTTTATCTTTAACACTAGGGCCATGGGGTCCGAGTGCCCACTTGATTTTTCGAGATATCGCCAAGCGGTTAGTCGACTCTTCACGTGACCAGAGGGCTGGCCTGTTTCTTGGCCAAAGAATTAGCATCGCCATACAACGTGGCAATGCTGCCAGCCTTTTGGGCACTGTTCCTGTTGACAGCGATGCGGACGAATTTTTTGATGCCCTATGATTCTTTTGCTTGTTTTTTTTTTTCACGTGTTCATATGTATTTTGTTTTTTAGACTTAATTTGAATTAAACCAGATCAGTTGCTTAAACAAGTAAAGTTATGTGCTTATCATATTATACGAAAGCCACACGCGCGATTTACACGTGGGATGCATAAGTCACAGGTGGCTGGACACTTACAAAAGGAGCGAATTTACACATTTCAAACAACCTAGTTTCATGAATTTAATTCTCGATGAAACCCGTCGTCTGGCGAAAACGGAGGGATATTTCGAACTGTAATCAACTGAAACTAGCGATGTAACGATGTCCTTTAACTATGCTATCATAAGTTCGTTTCTAATAAACTGCATCAATACACTACGCAGTATGTCAATAACGACTACGACTGTAATGTCAAGTTTTTTAGATAATTCGGTTTTGTAACAGAGTATCTGTGACTTGGTGGAGCCGTCATGAAATTGTTGGCACCGGGGTTTGGTGAAAAAATCACTATCTAGGAAAACACACCAACTTACTTTCATAAAAGAGAAATCAGTCACGTTATTCAACGATAAATTGCGGACGCTATGTGGCGGCTACCGCAGTCTTCCAGCTTTACTTGACAGTATGACAGTTCATTTCTAGAACTCAGTAAATCCTGCGCTTTGCATGGACAAGACCACTAGCACTGGATGGCATTAACTTGCACTAAATTCAAACAATTCAAACCTCGCCAACATCTTCTCTCCTAGCCTTTTCCCAACTATGATGGGGTCGGCTCACAGTCTAACCAGATACAGCTTAATACCAGCATTACATGGAGCGGCTGCCGTTCTGACCCCCATAACCAAGTTACTGGGTAATATGTTAGAAATATAAAGTTATAGGAGAAAAAAAATCAAAATGGCGCGACAGTAAGTATGCCAGGCTACATATAGAAATTTTCACTCCCTTTCTTCATGCCTTGTCTCTTGTGAAATCATGCAAAGTAATAATTATAAGGTTTGATCTCACAGTAAAAATCTTGTCCTTTTTTTCTACGACATTCCTTCAAGACTGGTTGACAGACCTTCGGGCTTCTGACGACCCGTAACGACTGTCAAAGATTTACAAATGACAGCCGGGACCAACGGCTTTTATGTGCTTCCCGAGGCACGGAAGGGTCTTGGTATGTAAAGAGGGGCACCCATCCACGGACCAACCACGACAAGCGTCGCTTAACCATCAGGATTGAACCGTGCGGCTGTTATTACTTAGCCACAAGCCCTCAAAAAACATTCAAACAATTCAAATCTACCAACAGAAAATTATTTGTTCTCAATACCAATGGTTACCAATAATTTCGCGTGTCATTTGTGTGGACACCGGCTTATTTTAATAACCCACAGAGCTTTGCAAAATCCTAGCTAAACAGGTGAAATTCAATTATCTATTGTTTTGATTAATTAACGGTTTTTGCTTTCAATTTGTACAGCAATTTACGTTCTGCGCCATTGTTTAAATGGCAAACGAATTTGCTTATTACCGTTTTTGTTTTGGCATGCATTTAATCGAACTTCAAATAGTTTCAATTTTGCTTTCCTATAAATATTATGAAACACTCTGATATTTTGTGAACCTCAAATTATTTACAGTTTGCTTTTCTAAAAATGTTATGAAACACTATTATATAAGATTGCGCCTCTTTTTGTAAACCGCAAATAATTTATATTTTGGGACCCTAAAAATACTTAACAGCCAAGTAACTGCGACCAATCGGGATGTAGTTACCCTAGTTTAGTTTAGACCAATTCGGCTCCTGCGTGGTTGATCACAGCTCCAACCTACTTAGTTTAGATACTGCGACCAACTGTAAGAATAGGTCAGAATGTTAAAAAGAGGCTCCTTAATTTAAAAAAGTATGCATCATTAGAAGCGATAAAAGTTTTTAGAGGTTAATTCATTTAAAAAAGTGTACATCTTTAGAGGGCCAAAGGCGTCAAACAGACGAGCAGCACTTTGCTGTCGACAGAGCCAACTTCAGCTGTCGACAGAGGAACTGCTACTATCGACCAAAACAACTGCTGCAGTGTCCGACACGCCAACTACTGCCCACCATGTCGACAGCATTGTTTTTGCTGTAGACAGAGCCAACTTCAGCTGTCGACAGAGGAACTGCTACTATCGACCAAACAACTGCTGCAGTGTTCGACACGCCAACTACTGCCCACCATGTCGACAGCATTGTTTTTGCTGTCGACAGAGCCAACTTCAGCTGTCGACAGAGGAACTGCTACTATCGACCAAAACAACTGCTGCAGTGTTCGACACGCCAACTACTGCCCACCATGTCGACAGTATTGTTTTTGCTGTCCACAGAGCCAACTTCAGCAGTCGACAGAGGCGCGCTCATTGACAACACGGTTAGCGCAGTGGCTGAGCGATCGGACTGCTGCGCTGCGTGTCGCGGGTTCGATTCCCGTACAGAACAAATATTTGTAAGTCTTATATGTATTTGCTCTGAGTCTGGGTGTTTTTCTATCTATAAAATGTACGTATTTACAAAAAAAAAATGTATATAAGTAGTTTATCAGCCATCTTGTTACCATAACACAAGCATTAGGTTGCTTAGCTTGGGACTAGATGGCGCTGTGTGAAATGTCCAAGGATATTATTATTATTCCGTAGCTGTCGCCATTGGCCGCCGTTTACTGTCCACGTGTCGACGGCAAACGGCGACCAATGGCAGCAGCTGCATTTGCCTCTGTCGACAGCTGAAGTTCGCTCTGTCGACAGCAAAGTGCTGCTCGTCTGTATTCTGCCTTAGTGTTTAGAGGATCAATTAAATATTTCTCTTTTATTTTATAAGTTGAACCTAGCTCTAGAAACGCAAATACCAAAAAAGTAGAGTACGTAGTATGTAACTCAAAGTTACAAAATAGAATGTTGTGAAGGTTTTCATAATAAAATTGTTAGAATGTAGTCCCCTTGTGATCTGAAATTCCTAGCATGCCTCTTCTCCGTTGCCTGAGCGTTGTTGAATTTTATTACCTAGAGCAAAATCCTTGAAACACTTATCTTTTTCTAAACTATCCAAGCTAATATTATAAACAGGTAAGCTTTTTTGTACGAGATAAGTAATCTCGTGAAGTACTTCTTCTTAGCGTGTCGATAGCAATCTAAATGGTCTCGGCCCAGTATTCGTCTACTTGTTTGGCGCCATCACCAGCGTCCATCAGTTCCTGTAACGTGCAGCTGACAGGACACGCAGGACACGATATTAAGTGTCTCATCGTTTGTGGAACAGCACCACATTTACACTCCAAGGCGGAGTCGTCTATGAATCTCCACCTGAACAGGTTTTCCTTGCGTCGGCCAACCTGGGTCCGGAGTCTGTTTAAAGAGTGTTTGAGTCGTGAAGTACTGTTCCGATTACAAAAGTCATTCACTGAGAGAAAGCTACCTACACTATTGCCGAGTGCCATAGGATATGTCCGAACCCAAGTGGGTAGATGTAATTTGAACTCCGCAAAGTCCCTTCATCGACGGAACCGCAGCAGGGTGTGGATGTACAGCTGTGTCACAAACTATGCTCCACCTCCTATCCTACCCTCTGTGCCCGTACATACATGCAGCCAAAGTGACCTCAGCGTTGCCACTGATAACGTGGTAAAAGTGGTGAAGTTTTGAGCCAACAAAGGACATCGTTCAACTGTCGAACAATTTATACAGAAAAAGATAGTACTATTTGTTATGGGAAATAAAATTTTAAATTGAGCATTTTTTACTATTACATAAGACAGCAGTACTTTTTTTTTCTTGTTGGGTCAATTTTGTTACGAAAAATGAATGATGTCCTTTAAATAACAGACGTAAGTACTAGCGACACGAAGAAAAAGAAAATATAAAGGTTTTATATTGTATAGTTGACTCATGCGAACGGAAGTCGCAGGCAGAAAATAGTTCGCTTCAAAATCTTTTATTTCATCTCGATCGTTCGCAGCAAGATACTTGCGCTATAAAAGTATGAGAGCTATAAATTTGAAAGCTCTGCTACAGTCGTGAACTGCGGTCTCGGTGTTCATTCTCGACTTCGCGCTCAAGACCTCTCGGTGTGAGAGCCATCCAAACAGATGGCAAATAGTAATTCTCGTGATTTGAGGAACTCGATCAAATCAAGCGTTTGTGTGTATCTGCTGTCTAATGATCGGTAAGTACTTTTACACTATAATTATATATTTTCTATTCTTTATTGCGTACCATAATGTGTATATTTGGTAGGGGAACAATTATATTAGTCACATCTATGGACCCTGTCGGGCACAGCATAGATCAAGTAGGAGAGAGGAGGGTGTTTAATGTGGTAAATTTTATTATTAGTTAAGTAATGTACAAATAAGTCATTAATACCTAATGTGAATGTGTGTGTTTAAATATTTGTATGACCTACAAGTAGTTGTTCCGGGTCTGGCTGTTTGTGTATGTGAGTTTAAATGTTTGTAAACGTACCCACGATACAGGAGAAATTCCTAATGTGGGGCAACGTTTTTTATCAAAAAAGCAAACAAAGCAATGTATTTGTGTTAAAAAAATATTTGAAGTCCTGTATTGATACACCTTGGCGTTTGTAAATAATCAGAAATTGAAGTTTTTTAAGTGGATTTTGCGCAGTTCTTAACGTAAATTGCTAAAACCAAATATTCGGTAATAATAAATATCTAAAATATGTTGAACTCGGGCAAATCCGGTGATATGGGATAGCCAGCGCAACACCATCATCCATCCATCTTTCTTTCTTTCTTTTTTTCTATACATAGGTGTAGGTATAGTTGTAGCAGAAAACCCTATTTTTATTAGCTTCGCTGCGCTAATTTGATACTGTTGTCTGTATTATAATGGTAATTCCCGAAAATTATGCACACAGACGAACACATCACTGAGTACTATAAGTAGGACTAATGCGCCTTCTACTCGCACTGGACACGCATGGTGGATTACGGCCCAATCCTCCTCACCAAGAGGAGGCCTGTATTCCAGTAAAGATAACATTATAGGCTGATTTAAATTCAATGCTCCTTCTCGAGAAAATTTTATGTAGTAGTAAAAAATACCATTCTATTATTGTGTTCATGTAATTATGTTCGTATTAGCTTTGCCATCTTCCTAGAATTATTGTAAAGGAAAATAATAATTCAAACCAAAACAAAAAAACCCTCAGACTGAGAAATTAGTAGATAGGCGTGCTACACACTTGTTCGGGTGGACACATTCGATTCTGCAGTATTTGTTGAACAATAAAGCCGACCCGAAACAATTACCGACCCTGCTGTGCCGATATATTTGTTTGTTTAATGACTTCGTCTGATCTCCCGATCAGACCAAGTCATTAAACAAACAAATATATCCCTTATTTTTTTATCAGTTCAGTCATTTCAAAAAAGTTGTAATATGCAGGTATATAATAACAAAGTCATCAAATTTAAGTATGTACACTTTGTTGTTATTAATAGGTTCCAACATCATTACTCTATTACTCGTATAATAAAAACGTTGACAAATTACTGGAGCATGCAGTATGAAATCCGTAGATAGCCTATTTGCGGCCATCCAGTACAGTAAATTTTATTTACATTGAACAATTGACAGGCAAACGAGTCCTGGACTGGAGACTGCGTATCGGCAAGCGTAGTGTTGGACGCCCCCCAGCTAGATGGACGGACGACCTAAAGAAGGTAGCTGGGACGGACTGGATGCGGAAGGCGGAGGACAGGGTGTTGTGGCGCATCCTGGGAGCGGCTTATGTCCAGTAGTGGACTGCGATAGGCTGAGTTGATTGATTGACATTGAACAGTATAGTAAAACGTCAGTCAGCAGTTTTCCATTGCTCTTATGACATCTCCTGCTACAAACGAATCACCAGTCCACGCTCTAATTTTATTGGTGACTAGATAAAATAATTATTATTATTATTTAGCTAGACACACTAGCATCTAATTAGCTAATGCATGTTGTATCAAATAGATTGGAGATATTTAATCTGTCCAGCCGATTCTTGAAGCAGTTCAGTGTGGGAGCCGTCACAAAATTTTCCGGAGCCTATTCCATGCTGTTACAACTCGGCTAGATAAGAATTTCTTTAAACCCTTTTTTTCTTTGATGATTTTTTCCATAACTTTATTTAGGGCAACTTTTCCCTTACCCTTTAAATATCCCATCAGTACTAACAGTATTTTTCAGTAAAATAGGAATTCTAAATCTAAAACCTCTGCGAGAAACATGGAGCACTTATTTCCAACAAAGACCAAATCTATCCCGCACATTCAGAGTCGTTCCATTTCACGGAAACGCGCTGCTGAAATCAATGAGTGGTTTTTGATGTCAAATTGATTCCGCCGACTAGACTAACAATGTGGACATAGTTTATATGAAATGCTTACTGTGTTCTGCTCCAAGACCTCGGTTCAATGAAACTGGGTTTGTGAAAGGAATTTCAAATGGACTTATTGAAAGATTTATGACGTTAATTTCCTTGTTTAAAAGGCTGAAAATAGCTTAGTTTGCAGATTGTTGTTTTGGACAGTTAAACCATGATGTAGCTGTATTTTCCGAAACGTTTAACTATAATCATATCTATATAACTCAACTATATATATATAACTCAAATGAATTTTTTCACAATCAATATGATGGGTAAATTATTAAAACTTCACTATTTATTTACATTGCCATAGATGTGACATGCTCTTGTGTCTATGGGGGTGACGATTAGACTGTGGTTTATATTGTAACTAGATTCTGCCTAGCTAACTAGCTACCGGGAGAAAAAGTAGCCTGTACTTCCCCAGGATGGCCTTGCCAAATTTTATCGAAATTCGTTTAGCAGTTTAGTCGTGAAAAGGTAACAAGCAGACAGAGTTACTTTCGAATTTATAATATGAGTATGGATTTTTCATTGAGGCTGGATTTATTTTTGCGGTACCGTATCTACTTACACTGAGTACCAGTATTGTTCATTGAGCTTATCCGACCTTCAATCGCTCCATGTAAAAGACTATCGTGCCCAGTAACTGATGGGTTGTGGACAACCACCACCCAATTACTGGGTAACATAATGTAGGTACCCATTAAAACTAAAAATGATTTCACAACATTTGTTTAAACAATATCTCAGCTTTTCCAATATATCCCTAAAGGTAAACCGTTTTATTTTTTTTTTAAGTTAATTAAAAAATCTATTTCCACCCAACTCAACTGCCTACCGATTCAAGAAGTCTCGAAATTCTATGAAAGAAAATGTGCTTAAACTCATTCAGAAGTAATTTTAAGTCAGTCGGTTGGAGCGACGATTAGACACGGCCACTTGATAGCTATTAGGAGTACTTCGAATACTCCTCGAAACTTGCGAATTTGCGATAATTATAGGAAGCCTTCCTTATCTATACGAAATAGGCGTATTTTCGTAAGATAAGTTGGCGTGATAGGTTACTTACCTAATTATGAAGTCTTGCTTAGGGTAACTTTAATTAATTAGACCTAGTTTGAAAATATGGTTGGTATCTATTTTGTAAATGGTTGTTTAAATTATGGGTTCTTCGAAAAGTGTAGGCAAATATAGTAAATTTAAGTTAAAGAAAACGCTTTTCACAGGTTGTACCTACCTAAGTATCTTCGGGTCGGCTCAGGCGCGGTCAAGCTGTTGAGAGTCTGCATGATTTAATTGCCTTACTAACTACTTAAATACTTGTTTATAAAAAAAAACGGGTTGCACTTCGGGAGTGCCGGCAGAAGTGAAAACTTGAATATTAACGTTGTGTATTTTTGATATTTTGGAATGCGTCTACTATCCCTCCGTCTTACGAATTTTCGATCAGGTCACGAGTCCTGACGGGAGTTCCGTCTTATGAATTTTCGATCAGGTCACGTGTCCTGACGCGAGCTCCGTCTTACGAATTTTCAATGAGGTCACGTGTCCTGATGCGAGTTTAACATTTTTTACCCATCACAAAAAAAGTGCACAACGCCGCTAAAGAAGTTTTCACTTCAAAAATGACAAAGAAGATACTTAGGTAGGTACAAGCGTTTTGTTTAACACTGCTAGTTTCTGAATATTATACTATTAAGATTCGTAATTCCAGATTAACATGAGAAATAACTGTATTGGTTGTAACAATTAGTTACTGTGAACTTTATTCTAATTGGAAACAGGAATATTATATTCTTACCTTGTAATAGAACTATAAATAGTTACCGGTAAAGTGCGAGGTTGTTTTACTGTGAAATAAATCTATATATATAAAATTCAAAGTCCTGACTGACTGACTGACTGACTGACTGACTGACTGACTGACTGACTGACTGACTGACTGACTGACTGACTGACTGACTGACTGATAGATCAACGCACAGCCTAAACCGCTGGTCCTAGAGACATGAAATTTGGAGGGTGTGTTCTTCATGAAGAGTAGGCATCCACTAAGAAAGGATTTTTGGAAATTCCACCCCTAAGAGGGTGAAAAGGGGGGAATTCGTTTGTATGAAAAATCTTATTCCTTGAGTTAATAAACTTGAAACTTGGCATGAATACTTATCTAAATAAATTATGAAGATTGTCAGTTTTTTTTTCTTCTAAACTACCCCCTAATAAGGGATGGGGGGTTTCAAAGTTTGTATGGAAGAATTGTAGCGCGCAGTCCGAATTACTCAAAACTCAGTATTTATACCTAATATTGAAAGTTAAGTATAATGTGTATCAGGGTTTTTTGAAAATCTACCCCTGACGGGCTGAAATGGGGTAGTAAATTTTTCAGGGGAGGATTTTACTGCATGGCTTGATTAACTCGAAAATTAGTATAAATAATCTTTGAGTCAAGATATGTATACATCTCAAACGATTTTTTCTAAATTCCACCCCTGTGGGGGTGAAAAGCGGGGATACAGTTTATATGAAAAATCTTCTTCATTAGGTTAATAAACGTGAAACTTTTCAAGAATACTCGCCTAAATAAGTAATAAAGTTTATCATTATAAGTTTTTCATAACTACCCCTCAAAGGGGGATATAGGGGTGTTGAAGTTTGTGTGGAATAATTTGAATGCGCGGTCCGATTAACTCGAAACTCAGTGTTTATACTTAAGACCAAAAATAAAGAGTAACATGTATCAGGGTTTTTCGAAAATCTACCCCTAACGGATTGAAAAGGGGTAGTTAATTTTACAAGGGAGGATTATAATGCGTGGCTTGATTAACTCGAAAATTGGTATAAATAATCTTTGAATCAAGTTATGAATAATCCCAAACGATTTTTCAAAATTCCACCCGTGTGGGGGTGAAAAGCGGGGGATACAGTTTATATGAAAAATCTTATTCATTTAGTTAATAAACTTGAAACTTAGCAAGAATACTTGCCTAAGTAAGTAATAAAGTTTATCATAAGTTTTTCAAGGTAGGTCGGGGGGGGGGGGTGTCAAGTTTGTGTGGAAGAAATTTAATGCGCGGTCCGAGTAACTCGAAACTCAGTATTGATACTTTTGACAGAAAATAATCAATAATAAGTATGTAAAGTTGTCGAAAATTTACCACTGACGGGACAAAAAGGGGTAATTCAGTTTCTAAGGGGAGGATTTGAACTTGAAACTGTATGTTACATTTTCATTTTCGGTTCTAAACCACTGAACTTCTGATTTGGCATAGAGGTAGATGGCATCCTGGGGAAGCACATACATTTTATCCTGTTAGCACGTTCCCGTGGGATAATTTCCGACATCCACGCGGGCGAAGCCGCGGGCAGAAGCTAGTTCGGTATAAAACTTTACTAAACAAACCTGAAATAAACCGTGCATTCATTTTCCATTTTTCACTTCATGAATGTAGATTTGTCAACTCTTCTTTATATTTTTCTACATAACATAACATTTAATCTATGTAATATATAATCTATACGCCTGTAATCTATGAAGGGTTAGGAAAGGTGTACTTACCTACACATAGTGTACCTACAATAACTGACGAAATGTGTGACCCACATTTCAAACGAAATATAACAGTAAACATGGACAACCAATATGATCAATATGTATTTCAGCAAATAGGTTGTCAACATAGAATTAATGTGGACACTGGACAGTAGATGTGGACAGGGGAAACGCTGCCAGCATTCCCGGCAAATAACGGCCGAATGCAATGCCTCAACGCTGCTGGAGATCCAAAACCAAGCACCGCAGGCCATGACCCATGAGGTAAGCACGGAAAGAAAAATAATAACTATATGGGAATTAAAAACTTATTGTCCAGAGAGTTGTACATGCAACAATAACTTCTTAAGTTGAAATATAAATGATTGTATTGTTTTTAGGCCTCGCATTGGCGGTGGAAGGTCATTTCAGCAGTTTTATTTAGTTATTTTTTATTTAAAGTTGAAAATCTATTAAAGAAATGTGACAGATTGTAGTAACTTGATGTGCTAATTAATTTATCTGTAATTGCTTCTTTTTACCCATTATGGTATAGTAATTTTATTCTCCGTCTTCACATATATTTCATGTATGAAATATGTATATTGTGAAACATTTTTTAAAAGCGTACCTATGAGTTTCTCCCATTCTTCTCCATGCGAAACTATCTTTTGGACTGGAATCAATTATTAGTTCTTGTAAAGTGCCTTTTATGTGCCTATTTGAAATAAATGATTTGACTTTGACTTCAAAAACATTCCTCAAAACATTTTACTGAGAAACAAAGAGCACCTACGCAGCAATATCTTTTATATTGGTTGTAATTACTGATCCAGCTTCGCATGGTCTTTGAGGCGTACCATCATGCTCAGCAGATTCACTTTGACCGTTGAAGGATTATGGAGGCAATCGAGCCAATGCATTCAACAGATAGGTATTGCGAATATCTTTCCATATGTGGTCATAACATGACTATGACCATACAAAACCAGTAGCCCTGGCACGAATAGCGACGAATACCTACTTTAAAGTCATTCGAACGATTTTTTGATCGAACTATCCGATTGAACACAAGTATGGAATCCCTTTTCCGCACTCCATTCCCTGCGAAACGAACGAGCGAAAATTATCGCAAAATTACTGTGGTTCGATGATTTATCAATAGCTAATCACAGCAGTGCTTGACAATTTCTTCCATTATTTTGCGATAATTTTCGTTCGACAAACTGGAACGTTGTGTGAGTTCAAATAATAATAATAATATAATATAACTGGACATTTCACACAGCGCCATCTAGTCCCAAGCTAAGCAACCTAATGCTTGTGTTATGGTAACAAGATGGCTGATAAACTACTTATATACATTTTTTTTTTTTGTAAATACATACATATTATAGATAGAAAAACACCCAGACTCGGAATAAATACATGTAGGTCATACAAATATTTGTTCCGTGCGGGAATCGAACCCGCGACACGCAGCGCAGCAGTCAATCGCTTAACCACTGCGCCAATCGTGCCGTCAAATACATCCTAAACCTATATAATATCTATACTATATCCTATACTATCCTATACCTAGCCAGTGGTAACGGCCCCGACTTACTTGTTGTTAGTCGTAGGTTCGAACCCAGACAGGCGCTTTACTTTGTGTAAATAATTTCATCACCACTGTTCTCAAAACGGCGAAGGAAAACATCGTGAGGAAACCGGTAAGTTCTAGAACAAAAAAAAATCAAGACATGTACGACATGTTCGAATTTACGTTACTTTTACTCCGCACGTTTCAGCTAGACCCTATAGACATTTTCATTGTTACAAAATGGGATATTTGTTATGTTAATAACTATTATACCTAGTTCGTACCTGTTTTGTTCTCAAACGCCCCATGTGTCTGTCAAATGTCTAATTATCATAATAGAGACAAAGCTTCGCATTATAATGAGGCACGGGACAATACCTATTTAGAATGGTTATGATGGTGATCCTATTTAAATATAAACAAATAGGCACTTTTTCTGCTCTGTCTGAAATTCTAAATACATAATTAGAATTACAATAGGTTTTGTTTCTAAAAGAAAAAAAATACTTGTTTCCTCTCCTGTAACTTTTTTATATCATACTGACATATGAATCTGCCGAGCCTTTTCCCAGCTATGTTGGGGTCGCCTTCCAGTCTAATCGGATCGGAATAATCAGTATTTTACATGGAGCGACTGCCTAACTGACCTCCAAAACCCAGTTCCTGTGTTACACGGTAACTTGGTATGACTGTTAGTCAGACTTTCGGGCTCCTGACTACCCGTAACGACTGTTAAATATCTACAAATAACAGCCGGGACCAACGGCTTAATGAGCTTACCGAGGCTCGGTATGTAAAGATGGTCACCCAACCACGGACGAACCGCGGCAAGCTTAGCTTAACCTTATTGATCGACCCGTGTAGTTGTTATTATTTAGCCACATGCATATACCATACATCATCCATACAGACATATGCATAGGTATAATATTATAAATGTGAAAGTAACTCTTGTCTGTTACCTTTCCACGTTTTAATGGCTGAACTGAATTCGATTTTTGGCACAAGTAGACCATTATTTAGGTAAAGACAGGATACTTTTAGAACTTCATAGTACTATCGCCAAAACTTATATCTAACCACCGTAAGGACTATTCCTGCTTGCAGCGCATATTATTAGTCGACCTAAAAAGGATCCTCTTTTGTTTTACTTATTACGGACGCAGCTGTGGTCATCATGTGCACGGGATTTTGTTTTCAAAATGTTCAGATATAGGTTTTGGCGATAGTACATTCTCGTGATAATTTCCGACCTCCACTCAGTCGAAGCCGTGGGCAAATGCTAGTGTAGGAAATACAACTTAGTCCATATTTTTTAAATCTACACAATTTAGAGTCCGCTTTAAACGTAAATACGATCAAGTCATCTTGCTTTTCCACTTTGAGGCGCAGACAGGAAGGCCCAGGAGAGTTACTGAAGAGATTTTAATACAGGAAGCAGTGAGCGTACCTTGTCTAACGAGGCATTACCTTGAGTTCTCTAGATAGTTGAGATTCGATACTTTCGTACATCTACTTACTGATATTTCGTCTCTATCTGTTGTATTATTTTGTGAAATATATACGTCGTTTTTTAGTCTAAGAGCTGATTTTTCCAACGCTAGATAATTTTATCTGAGGAATGATTTTGAATTTTTGACAGTTCTTCCATACAAAATCTGTCAGACATCAATTTTATTCCACGAATAAAAATTATCTGTTGATTGAAATATCAGCTCTTAGAATGAAAGAAAAAAAAAGAAAGAGTAAGTTTTGCGTCAAACATGACGCATAAAAAGAAACAACACACAAAAAATAAAAATAACAAGTACAAGTAGTAGAATACCTTAATTATTTCAACTTTTGGTTATACCAGTTTACTGCTGTGAAACCCCCGTCATTATAGAGGCACCCCGTCATACTGACGTCACGCAAATCCTGCATCTCGCAAGCAGAGTTTACCGCGCAATTAGCATAGACACAATATCCCAACATCAATCGTTGGGCAATAGCCCGCCAGACACAACACCCGTCTGGTCGGAGGATCCTCCCTTTTCTATGGAGGATGAGTGAACTTTACACCCTGTTCTTCATGCCTCCAAACTGGTGACCCCGAGTATGAACGTCAGCGCAGCCTACGTGCAAACACTTCAGCGTGACGTCATCATCATCACTTCCGCAAGCTTCAGCGGCGAGTCACCCAGCCAGCCAGCTTCCACGGCTTCAACGGGTATCCTGACCACCAGCATGCAGCGTCCGCGCATACCTGGTCATCACCCTCAGCCTCATCAGCAACCTTGGCACAGCATACTGCACCTTCGGCCGGTCAACAAGCAGAGCACCCTCTCCTGGTCGACGCAGCAGCCAGCCTCAACCCGGCGCTGTACGACATCCGACGCACTGGAGTGTAACGCAGCGCCACCCCGAGTCACTGGGGACATCTCCGCAGACAGTTCCGACTCACCGTGAACTATGCGGCAACCGGTTCCGACTCACTGGAACCTCAGCTGGCCTGGCAAGCATTGCAAGATACAAGACTCAGCCCACTATCGACCTCCGGTCTCCGGAGGGGAGTGATGTAGCGGTATCTACAACGCCACATGGGAACAACGCGTCATACTGACGTCACGCAAATCCTGCATCTCGCAAGCAGAGTTTACCGCGCAATTAGCATAGATACAATATCCCAACATCAATCGTTGGGCAATAGCCCGCCAGACACAACACCCGTCTGGTCGGAGGATCCTCCCTTTTCTATGGAGGATGAGTGAACTTTACACCCTGTTCTTCATGCCTCCAAATCATCAAATGACCCGCTCTAGTCTGAGCGGAAGAGCGTGTCAGACTTTTACTGACTTAAACCCACCCGTGATCCTTCATTTGCCTGTGCCAGGGGCCACGGTATCTCTTTCGAACAACCCGCGGCCCTGGCAGGTATCGGTCCTAGCGGACCCCGTCAGTTCGTGCTCATTTCTTTGAGGCGCGCGTGGAACACAACGCGCCGTCGACCCGGGCCTGTTCCTAACCGGGCGGCGAGCTGCCCATTGCTCGCGGCCCGCAAGCCCGCGCTAGTGAAACCCCCTCACGTCCAGTTCAAAACCAGCGAACCCTTTTATAGGCACCTAACTTCCTACGTTCTCTTTGAATCGGCAAACAAATCTCGGGCACCGCGCACTATGGTAGCATCCAATGCAGATCGTAGGGTATATTCATGAACACTGGTCAGAAGCGCTGGTATACCAGCGCCGACAAGCGCTGGTATATTAATTTATTTTAATACTTAAAGCACACAAATGTACAGAGGACTTAATGCCATAGGCATTTTCTACCAGACAATCTTTGAGCGCCGACAAGCGCTGGTGGTCAACGCCGCGCTGATTTGGCAAACATTATGAAAACTGCCGGTAGCCCACCAGCGTTGACAATCAGGGCAGACAAACGCTGGCATATCGACGTTGGTTACCATACCAGCGTTCTACATGAGTACACCCTACGATCTGCATTCCATGCTACCAAAGTGTGCTGCCGATTGTGCGAGATTTGTTCGCCGGTTCAAAGACAACGTAGGTAGTTAGGCGACTATAAAAGGGCATAACGGCACAGGTTTCCACGTGAATACCCCCTTATCAGTTACCTAATCACTTCCAAATTACCCTTTGGCCATTCAATTGGTGAATGTGCTTTATGATGCTGTTAGATGTGAAATCGATAACACTTACGTCTCGCTCGATCGCACACACCTGGGCTAAATTCGTCAATTTAGCCCAGGTGTGTGCTTAATAGTTGAAGGGTTGCTGTGCACCTCTAGTAACACTTGCAATTATCAACCATCTCACTTTTCAAGCGTCCTTGAAAAGTGAGATGGTTGATAATTGCAAGCGTTACTAGAGGTGCACAGCAACCCTCCACCTATTAAGCATTTTTAATCAGTATTTGTTTCGTTATAGCCAGCGGTATCGGAACTAGTATGATACAACTGCAGTATTATAAAAAATAAATAAAAAACACGCACAGCAAAGGGATCCGTAGTTTGAATGAATATTTACGCAAGCACCGCCGATGCCATGTGCCCTGCCTGTTTTTCAAAGTTTTACTACACCATTTTTATGCGGTGCTCAGAATAAGCCAATTTACAAGGGTACCATTTTTGTAATTTCGCTGCGGAACCCTAAAAAGTGTCTTATTTCAAAAGGCGTCGAAATCACTCATCTCGGAAGTTAGATGAGTTTTCCGGAAGATAACAAACCACTGCCTGTAGAGAAAGTTCAACCTAACAAAGTAAACTTCATTGATTATTTCTCAGCTACAAAGGTATAAATATTTAAACACTTCCGTAATAATGTAACATTTATTATTGCTATCGACGTTAATGCGTTATAACCGCAGACAACGTTTCACTGACAGCTCGCGGTTGCTCTCATTACGTACTCACGTAATATTCGCCCTAATAACATGAAATAATCATTACGATGTCTAATTGCCAGATTTTTCTGTACGATCGCGTAGCCTGGGGCGTAAACTGGAGACAAATCCAAGGATGCATCGAGAATTTGTTATCAGAAGGCCAGTTCCCGTGATTAAAAACGATCAAAATCTAGTCGCAATTGTCGCTGAGATGAGACTGTGACTAGATTTTGTTCAGTCAAAAACTTGTCAAAAATGTAAGGACAACGAGGTATTTTTGACAGATTAAGACTGAGATCAGCCTGTGAACGGTCTCAAGATTAAAAAATTACTTCTCAGTTCTATAGTTTCAGTGTGAGGTGACCAACTAACTCACAAGAATAGCCTTAGAGATTTAAAAGTGCGTATAGACGGCGCGAGACCTGCTCCGCGTCATATGCGTAATAAAACATTCGAAGCAAATGCCTCGCACTGTCTGAACGCGCCTTTATATCTGATTAAACACATCATTATTTGCATATACTCTTTTATTTATGGAAAAAGTCACATAATGTTTGTATTTCTGAAATACTAAAAAGCATTAATGATTCAGAAAGCATCACAGGAATATGAATTTTAATCTCTGCTTGCGAGCAAGTTAAGCCTTGTACTGTCGCGTGAATATCAATGACAGCAGTTCGCGTCCAGCGCGCACTGTGTGTTGCGGCTAATCTCATGTTGTTATAAATTATTGCTGTCATATTTAATTAAATTCTAGTGACGAGTTTTTACAGGTACCTACAGATTTGTTCGAATTTTGACGAACAATAAGATCTTACTTCTCGTACAAAAAAATCGTTCAAATTCAAGTCGTAATCTCATCTCAGCGACGATCAACGTCAAAAACTTGTCAAAAATGTAGGATAATTAAAGGTATTTTTGACAGATTGAGATCAGTCTGGAAATTACGAGAATGGGCCTTCTGCTAGTTTCTTACTTACGACGAAAAATACGATGACGATCGTCTGGCGTAAATTTAGATACCTACTCAATTTTGAAATCTAGGAAATCTGCATTGTGGCTAGGCGAACGATTTTTTACGTAGGTACCTAACCAACTAACATCTGTGACCTCTGCGTTTGTTTCGGCCTTTTAAAGGGAAAGGCCGAAAGGGGCCGAAAAGGCTGAAAGAGCCGGCCTTTCTTAGTCAGATAAGAAACGCCGGCCTCATCTAGCTTATTTATTATATAACGTGTGATTCGGATACCGGAATTTACAAGCTAACAGAATGAATAATTTCATTTCATTTCTAAATATTCGTCTGCCAAATGATTTTAATTGTTCCGGGCACAAACTCGGCGACGACGACGTAGTTATAAGAACAACTAAAAATAGGAATTCTAAATACTACTAAAACATAAAGAGTAACAAAAACTGTGGACGTGGATATGGAGCTGTGAGCATATAATCCAGCTGAGATAAAGTTGGGAGAACAAACGAACTAACTTGAGGCTTGTTGTTGGCACTCTGTCTACGGCCACTTTACTTGTCTGATTACTCGCACTAAACTGAATGATTTACTAATTAAAGGACACTTGCAAGTAAACTTAGGGAAATTAATTAATTTATCAAAGTGACTCGGAAGAGGGGCCCGTGGCTAAATAATAACAGCCGCACAGGTCGATCGGTCAGGTTAAGCTACGCTTGCGCGGTTGGTCTGTGGATGGGTGACCATCTTTACGTACCGAGACCCCTCCGTGCCTCGGAAAGCACGTTAAGCCGTTGGTCCCGTGTCATTCGTGGATCTTTGACAGTCGTTACGGGTAGTCAGAAGCCCGAAAGTCTGACAACCAGTCTTACCAAGGGGTATCGTATTACCCAGTAACTGGGTTGTGGAGGTCAGGTAGGCAGTCGCTCCATGTAAAATACTGGTATTCAGCTGCATCCGGTTAGACTGGAAGCCGACCCCAACATAGTTGGGAAAAGGCTAGGCAGATGATGAAAGTGACTAGGAACCAATTTAAATTGTCCGTATCAAAACTGTTTTCTTTGACAGTCTCATTCATTGACAGTTTTATAAAATTGCTTTAACACAGCAAATTGGCAATGGCGCCGATTCCCTTATTCACAAACTAAACTAAATTTAAATTCAGTACATCTTTTTCTTTCTATTTCATTAAGAAAAGGACAGAAGATAAATATTAGTTTAGTCCTGTCAAATTAGTCAGCGCCTGGCGTAAATTGACGTATTTTTAGTAGCCATGTTTTTAATCACGACTAATTTGTCTATGGAGTATCTTAATTTGACAGGACTAAACTAATATTTATCTTTTGTCCTTTTCTTAATGAAATAGAAAGAAAAACATGCACTGAACTTAAATTTAGTTTTGTTTGTGAACAAGGGAATCGGCGCCATTGTGTCAATTTGATAAACGTTTAATTTCCTTTACTGTACAGACGCCAGCACATCAAGATCTTTAATAGATTTCAACTTTATCGGTAAAGCATTAAGGTTCAAGGTTAATTGAGAAAATTTGACAGTTTCGGGTAGCTTGACCTGCTGGCGTCTTTACATAGTTGTATTATTTTTCCATATTCATCTCACTTCTTCTTCGTTCGCGCAGCAATCCCAATCATTATTAGAGGGTCTCTCTGTAAACAACAGTATGTTCCAGTGGGATACTTTCGAACCCCACGTGAGCGAAACCGCGAGATAAACCTAGTGTTAAATGAATCAAACAGAAGAGAAAACGTAACTTCGCGAGTGCCGTACTTCGATATTAGAATTCATCTTAGTTTGTCAACAATTTCTACGTGAGATTCGCGAAGACCGGCGAATCCTAGAACAAAGCGTTTCTAAGAGTTTGTTCAACACACCCTCCCCCCTGCAACCCCCACTTGTAAGTTTAACAAAGAAGTTTCGGCGCGAAGTTTTGGGAACTCCCCCTGGTTATTAAGAACGATATTCACGACGTCTCTCAACTTTAACACAATACTAACAATACCTTGATGAAATCGGTGTTGCCGCGCTAAAAATACACGCGAAGCCAGATTTTTAATTGTGCTGTGTTCTTTTAATAAGTTGTCTTTTTTAATGATACGAAAATTATGTTGTTTCTTGACCCAACAGGTAAAGTTAAAAGTGTTACGAAAGTGTGTTGTGTTAAAAGTGTGACCGTCAATCTTTGTACAAATAGTGACGTTGTTTGATAATAACGTAGGTAGTTATTTTGCTATTGCCACAGACAATGGCCCAACTTCCATCCTGTGCCGCATCACAGTGCACTTGATGATCTTATAACTGCGTCAATGAGTGGAGTTCACGCAGCTGAATTTTAGGCCAAAGATGTTTGAACATTTTGGCATCGGCACACTAAGAAGTTAAATAATAATAATAAATAATAATAATAATAATATCCCTGGACATTTCACACAGCGCCATCTAGTCCCAAGCTAAGCAACTTAATGCTTGTGTTATGGTAACAAGATGGCTGATAAACTACTTATATACAAAAAAAAGAAAAAAAAGATAAAGATTTTAAAAAGAAAGATTAAAGATTTTACTATTTTATAATTTTCGGTGTTTTTATGCTAGAGTAGATGTATAAAAGTCCATGAAACAATTAGGGGTTCAACATGGTCGGGGGTAAAGATTGTGGGGGTTGAACATGGACTAACCCGGCAAAATATTATCGTGTGTTGGGACAACTGTCAAATCGTGTTTTCATTCATTCTTAGTTCGGAAACTAAGCTAATCTGTGTCTGTCTATGTCCGTAACTGACACGGAGTAGGAATGGCCCGTAACTTTGGACGAAATTACGGACTTACTGCTTCAGGAGTAGAACCCCTGATAATAATTAATTGATGATAAGTAGGTACACGATTGCTAAAATACCTTTTTCGTAACCGTCACGAATAATGATCACAATAAGTATTGGAAAACACAGACTATATGCTGGTCCACAAGAAGCTCTAAAGATATAAGTAATAAATTGAAATGCATATTAATAAAAAACCAATCACTGTCAACAAAAACAAAATGCGTAAAATTTTCCGTTCAGGATTATCGTAGATTTTGCTACGGCAATTGAGTTACGGGTCTACGGCGTAGGCCGTAGCCGTAGCGCCGTAGCTCCTCATCACTTTGTAGTAATTACCGTACAACACGGCGATGCAGCGATGCCGTAGCAATATGCGGCGATATTAAATTCATGTCCTGCCTGGAACAATAAGTTGTCGGCGTTGGTTTGGCTGCGCCAATTTCATGGAAAGACTTTGTTCTGAAGATTAATTGCAAAAACAAGAAAGGAAACGTAGTCTTTGTAATTTAGGTTGTTATATTTTATTTTTATGTTTCTTCTTATAAAGGAGAATGCCCAGGCACAGTACTCTTGAGAACTGTCTCGTGTCTCAAAAATTTGAACAGCATCAACTATCTAAAATAAAAATATATTTTTTAAATAAGACTTAATTAATATTTATAATGGGATAGTGTTTTGAACAATAATTAGTACTTTTAAGTTTCCGACTATAAGTTACGCCATTTTTTACTATAGCCTATCATTACTAGGGGTGTCCATTTTTTCTATTTCGTGTAATGTGCGTAACTACCCGCCTACAAAAATATATAATAATATCGATTCTGTATTGATTGTTCGATTTATTATTGCGTATCAAGTTAAATAACTGTTTATTTAATTAAAAAAAAGCTGTATATAATATTTTTTAAATATCGATAACTAGCTCGCAAGGTAAAATAAATCAGTTTCTATATCCCCACAGAATTAGACATTAGGTAGTAGGTACATTTATCTACCTTTTCATTGAAAATGAGACGAGACAATAATGTGCGGTGAGGTAGATATTTGGTTGGTATGGTTATTAGCTTTGGTTTTATTTATTGTTAATATTGAAATCGGAATAGTTTCAAACGTCTAATCATACTAATACCCCCATGTTGATTAAAAAGAATAAAGATTTTAACTTACATATAAAACGCTTTATGATTTTTATTTTTTTAAATGTTGCTAATCGATATGTTTGCTTTTCTTCCTATAATAAGCCATAACGAAGCTTAAATACAAAATAAGTACTCAACGCAACAACAGAGTTCTAAATCACATGTAACTTGCTGATATTTGTGAGTGCCGGTAGTTGTCAACCGCGGCAAAGGCGCCTAGTTGTATTCGTGAAATACCACTGGGTGATTATTGTGGAAATCGATTAAAAGTCGAATGTATTAGAATCATTTACCAGCACGGGTACAACCTTGATTGACATTTATTGCCCGTCTGTCATACACATTGTCAAGTTAACCAGTATGTTTTTTCTGTTGGTTTTGGTACATTGTGCGTCGAGTTTGAGCCTTTTAGTTCCTCCGTTACTCCTGCTAACCCATTGAAAATAAACATGCTTCCAACCCGCAGCACCGTGTGTGTTGTATATTACTGAAGAGTAAAATAAAGGTTTAAGGAATAATCATTCTTTCATTTATTGCACCTAGTGTAGCTGTTTTCCATTTCTTCCTACGTACATAGACCATTTCATGAGACCTGCCGATCGATTCTGTAAAAATCTCACCGTGAAAACTTAGGTGAAGTGAGCGTGGAGTGAGCTGTCATTCCAACCAATGCTAGGGATTGATACTATTGACAGCTCACTTCAAACTCACTTCACCTAACTTTTCACGGTGAGATTTTTACAGAATCGATCGGCAGGTGCCTAGTTAACTCGCACGGGTTACTGGCCGTTAATTTTATCGGGTTCGAACTAGACTTTTTAAATTTTGCCCGTGCCCCGAAGCTGTTTGTAAAGTTATTCAAATTTTTCCTTCATACTTGCCTTTGATTGGCTGCTGAAATGCTCCTTTCAAAAAAAAATGCGCAATGGTTAAAAACTTGTCTGTATTGGTATGAATAGTGACGCATTATTAATAACTTCATAGAATCATAACACAGCTCATCATCTGCCAGCCTTTTCCCAATTATGTTGGGGTCGGTTTCCAGTCTAGCCGGATACAGCTGAATACCAGTATTTTCAATAATCATAACACAGCTATCTCTTATTTTATTATCTAAAAATAATCAGGTTAGACGTTGACACGTTCATTCTAATACATGACAATCATTTTTGAAGTGCTGCAACATGAAGTGAGTCCACTCCAATTTATAGCGATAAGCTCGCCCTACACATGACAGTTACTTTAATTTATTTATTTAATTCAGACACAGTGATATATGATATAACGGTGAATGAAAACATCGTGAGGAAAGCGGCATCTTCTAGAACCAAAAATTCGAAGACATATTACATCTACGAACCCGCACTGGGCCCGCGTGGTGGATTACAGTCCATTACCAGGCCTGTATCCCAGCATTGGGAATATTATAGGCTGATTGTGCTACACACAGTGATCCATATTTACGAGTATGTTAGTATACTTAAAAAACCAAGTGCGAGTCGGACTCGCGGACGAAGGGTTCCGTACCATTATCTATAAAAATAAATCATGAGTTGATTGAATGAAAGGTAAATTATTTATGACGTATTAAAAAAAAACTACTTACTAGATCTCGTTCAAACCAATTTTCGGTGGAAGTTTACATGGTAATGTACATATATTTTTTTTAGTTTTATCATTCTCTTTTTTTAGAAGTTACAGGCATTTTACCACTTTGGAAGGGTCTCTCGCGCAAACTATTCAGATTAGAAAAAGACCTATCTATAGATACCCCACACGTATGAGTTTGATGAAAAAAATTTTTTGAGTTTCAGTTCTAAGTATCCCCCAAAATTTATTGTTTTTTTTCTATTTTTGTGTAAAAATCTTAATGCGGTTCACAGAATACATCTACTTACCAAGTTTCAAGTGTTTTATAGTTTCGGAAAAAAATGACTGTGACATACGGACGGACGGACAGACAGACATGACGAATCTATAAGGGTTCCGTTTTTTGCCATTTGGCAACGGAACCCTAAAAATATGTTTGTAACCAAAGATTAAACACATGCCACAATAATACAGTTATTACTAAATTAACTATCTGAAGTACATAAAATCAAATTGTAAAATAAATTCATAAGTTAAACCAATTAAAATCATGAAATTCATTAAAAAATAATAGTTATAACATAACTACTAACTAGTCATGTTATGTTTTTTTCTATTAAGTCTAAAAAGATTTAGTTTTTTCTGACTGCACTCACGTTATTCAATTTAATTATCTTTTTTAGTCCAAAGTTCTCCTCTACGTGTTGCGTAGAAAATTCCCACATTGGAACATTGAAATTGTTCAGTGATTTAACAAAAACTTTTCACGTTCAGCTGTGGCTGAAAATTTCAAACATTTTTGTAGTATAGTTTCTATAACTACAGTAACAGTTGGGCAAAGGAATTACGGGCTGTTTATGTTGGCTAGTTGCGTCCTTGTTTTGGGTTGAACGTGTAAATAGCTCCGCGCTAACATTGTTTGCATCGTTAGCTGGAAGCACTCGGAGTAAATAGTTGCTTTTTAAAAGCATTTCTTAAATATAAATATATGAGTTTATTTATTAACATTGCTTAAAGTTAAGTAATAATTAAGATCTGACCAAAATTATGTCTGGACTTTAAAAGAGACTGTGACCTCTGAGTTTGATTCGGCCTTTCTTCTCAGACTAGTCAGATAGGAAACGCCGACCTCATCTAGTTTTTTAAAATATTATTGTTGTGTAAAAGTGTTTGTACAAACTTACTTATAGAAATAGCGACTGTTTTTGACGTTTAAAAGTCTCTTAACCTTAAGCAATGATTATAAATAAACTCACACAGTGTGTATCAGAAAGTTATGGTCATATTTTAGCGTGTGATACAGATCATCAAACTGAACAACTTTCTCCATGGGACCAATATTGTAATCGCGGAAAAAGTATCGCCCGTCCCATACATTTGGGTCGAGTAGGTATTGAAGTTTTGAACAGTTGATATTTTTTTCGTAATTACTACGCGTTTATGCATCGAATATGTGGTGATACTTGTTTTAAAAAAAAGCATAAAGACTGAATTAAACACAATGAAAGACTGACTACATCAAAACCTAGTATCTATATAATTATACAAAAAGGCTTTAAAGGCATAAGAAACATATCCGCCAGAATGAAATTATGTACCTTGGAATCTATAAAATAAATACACCAAAGATTAAATAAATTATTTACTTTTCCAGACCGAATATAAAATTATTTATAAAGAGACTTGATTCCATCAAGATAATTTTATACGGGTTCTATCAAATGTAGTTTTCATTAAATGTATTGCTAGAGATGAAAAAATAAGTTTTTTTGGAACTTGTAGAATTTTTTTGTAGAGTATTTCATTTTATATGTTGTCATCTGTAAGGCTGTATGTCGTATTTTCTTTGGCGGTCAAAGGGTTTAAAGAGCACGTTGCTCTCCTAATAAAACTCAACTGAAATTCAGAAGAGCTACTTTGAAATTCGTTCTCCGAGAAATCAGTGACGTCATTCGACGATAAATTGCGGACGCTATGTGGCGGCTACCGCAGTCTTCCAGCTTTACTTAACAGTATGACAGTTCATTTTTGTTCATGTTTTTTATTATAATACTAGGTTCTGTTTTATACATAACCTAAGGTTTAATCGTTCTTTGGCTAAAGAATTAGCATTATCATTCAACGTGGCAATGCTGCCAGTCGTCTTTCCACGTTTCCGGATGAGAGCGTTGCAGACAAGTACAAGTAGGTACCTATAAGTAACCAGGGTCGTCGGATATGGTTGAGTTTAGTAAGAAACCGATGGATGTTTTCGAATGAAATTTAATTTAATAAATTAACTGTTTGTGTTCTACATATTAACTAAATTAAATTTTGAATTAAAAATTGACCCTGGTTACTTTATCTCCTTTGGTGACTGTACATCGACGCCTGAGTGTCTTTTTGTTTTTGTACTTAATTAATTACTTAGGACTGATTTTACCAAAGTCAGATATATTTTATCCATGGATTAAAATTGACGTCTGACAGTTCTAGTATGGAAAAACCGTCCAAAATTCAAAATTTATACTCAGAATAAGATGTATTCTACGTATAAAAGCTTGGTAGAATTCGCCCTTAGTAATTTAATTGGTACCTATTGTATAGATAGTTATGTTATATATTGTAAAAGTTATGTTAGTAAACCAATAAAAAAATTACCTAAGGTTATACCTACAAACAATTAGATATTTCTAAACCATCTGCTACTTACCTGCTTACTTTGTTTTACCTGTTAAGTACAGCAAGTATACGAAACAACACTTCAACTTTGAGCAAAATCTCATCGACGAACAAAACCGAGCTTATCGTGTATCGAATATATCGGTTTAGACACTTCGGCTGAAGTTTAAAGGTTGTCCAATAAACGACAAACGACAGCAGCCGGTCGATTCTGTAAAAATCTCACCGTGAAAACTCAAGTGAAGTGAGCTTGATGTGACTTGTCAGTAACGTCAATCCCTAGCATTAGTTGGAATGACAGCTCACTCCACGCTCACTTCACCTACGTTTTCACGGTGAGATGGTTACAGAATCGCACTGCTGGTCAACGCGACTTTTCGTACAGTCGGACACAAACGCATGAGCGCGCTACGTTTTCCTACGGACGGATATTCTGATGAAAAAGTGTTTTTAAACGAGGTATTTGAATATGCAAATGGACTCTCGTTTCAACACTGTGCGGTGTGATGTTCCAACAATCAAATTAAATTCCGTGAAAATACCTGAAAAAATAAGATAGCATTGTGTGGCCCTACGGGCGAATAAAATGAAATTTCCGATGACTTTGTGCAATATTATTAAATCTGAATTTCATTCAGTCACTGTTAGTACAAAATGCATTGAAAAACTCATGAATAATAATTGATAATGTAATACGAGGTGAATCAAAAAAATCTTGGAATCAATATTAAAAAACGCAAAGATTTAAACAAAAATATTTTATTTTTCTACATAATCTCCCTCCAATGCATTTAAAATAACTCGTTTTTAACTTCCCTAATCCTTGTGAACAAAATTGTTTTTCTTGACTCTCGAAAAACTTCTCTACAAATCTCTTCTCTCTTCTCTAAAATTTTGTTCTTGTAATTTTGGGAATAAGTGAAAATCTTACTCTAATTGAGTACGAAAATCGCATGAAAATCCGTTTCATATTTAAGAAGAACAATGCAGTCACACGATTTTGTCTTACAGGTGGGTGGGTACTTTCTATTTCTAGATTTACGTACGCACATGTTGGGTATTTATTTATTTTGGTTTTTCATTCATTACAATACAACACACACACACACATACATGTATGTCACGACATTTTATTTGATTTTGCATGAGCTTTTCTATAATTTCTAGCATTTAAATGAATTCTCTTAATTTATTATTACGGACACACAGTACTTCCCTGTGTTTGGTATTCCAGCGTATGGCACTCGTGGGTTGTAGCTGAAAATCAGCGTCAGGTGGTACACTTGTGTTGTCATCTGACATTATGCTGAGCTGAGGCCCTTTTGGCATTATAATCTTTGTTTTTGTAGTTTTAAGGTGTCATTTTGTGTAATGCCAATAAATGCATTTTTCTTTCTTTCTTTCTTTTCTTTCTTTCTATCACTCGGGGCTAAGTTCGGAGAATATGGTGGGTGGTCAAGGAGACTGAAGCCAGCACAGCGGATTGCGTTGAGCGCAACTTCCGATCGATGAGCAGGAGCGTTATCTTGAAGAAACAACACGCCCCACGATAGTTTTCCACGACGTTTTTCTTTAATCGCTTCACGCACTTTCGGGATTAAATTTGCGTAATAGGGTCCAGTAATCATCTGGCCTTTTGGCATGTAATCAATAAAAAGGATTCCTTCACTATCCCAGAACACTGAGGCCATAACTTTGCCAGCGGAAGGAACAACTCGAAATTTCTTAATGGAAGGAGAGGATGGTCGTTTCCAAGACATGCTTGGTCTCTTAGTTTCAGGATCGAAATGGTGGACCCTCGTTTCATCCATGGTGACAAGGCGACGGCAAAAATTATCCGAATCACGCTGGACATTTCGAGATTACGCTTAGAAATTTCCAAACGTGGCTTTTTGTTTTCGTCGGTTAACATTCGTGGCACCCATCTTGCCGACAATTTTTGAATCAATTAAAATGGATTCAACGCTATCAAATTATATCTTTAGGATCTCAGCTATATTTTTTATAGTTATTCTTCTGTCTTCCAAAACCAGATTCTCAACCTTTTTCAACGACCGCTGGTAGTGTTGTTGTGGAGTTAAGAAAATGTATTTTATAGTTTTTAGTTTACACAAAAAAAAACTGATTTGTTAAACTGATATTTCAAGTAAATACAAAAAGAGCTACCAATGAAACAGCCTGATTACTGTCTAGTTCTATTTTGCTTTATTTTGCTTCATGTTGTGTTCAAGCTAATTTTTTCTACTTGGAAGGATATGCGTCACAATTGTTTCTGTCGGGTGCTTGACTTACTTTTTTATATATTTGTTCTACACATCAATACACTTATTACACTGATTACAACATACCCTAATTATATCCAAAAATTATATACAATCACTTTATTTTCAATTATTCTAATCTACGTTATTTACATTTACAATTCATTAACACATTATCATTTAAGCCCATTGCGACCCACTCTTGAACATAATTCCCACCTCGTTAGTATACAGATACACTGGGCATACATACAATACACAGATGACAGATGCAAATGACTCCGAGTAAATGTATTAAGTTTGGTCTACTGAATGCAGGCTCTCTTGGTACCAATCAGGATGAATTCTTGATAGCCATGGGCAACCATGCTGTGGATATCATGGCTATCAACGAGACTTGGTTGCGGAAGGGTGAGGAAGGTCGAGCGCCCAGTGTGCCTGGGTACAAGCTTAAGCACGTACCGCGACCTATATCTATACGTGGTGGGCGCGGGGGAGGTGTTGCATTCTATATAAAAAATGGGGTTACTGCGCGTGTAAGAGCTCATCCTGATCATCCCAATGTTGAACAGCTCTGGCTAACCCTTGTTGTGAATAAGAGAAAGTTACTCATTGGCACTGCATATCGCCCACCATGGTTAGACTTGGAGCTCTTCCTCGAGGGCCTGACTGCCAGTATAGGTGGTCTGGCCCCCTACGATAACGTAATATTATTGGGTGACTTTAATGTTAATGTGCTGGATGTCAATAGCTCTAAAACTAAACAACTTTTGGATTTTTTTAGCTACTTAAACCTTAATCAATTAGTCCAAACACCCACACACTTTATAGGTGATAGTAGCTCGCTTATTGATGTTGTCTGCACTGATGCTCCAATCCGTAATGTCGTGGTGAACCATATTAGTGAACTTGGCCACCACTCCTTTATCACTTGCGAGACAATTTTTAAGAAGCATAAGGCTATTCCCAGATCTGTAGTTTTCCGTCCGCTCACTGACATTCTGGAGGAATATTTTAATGTCGACCTAAAAATGATACCATGGTCAAGTATTGGGGACATAGGTGACGTCAACTCAATGGTGCAAATATTTAATTCCTTTATGATACAGTTATTCGATCTTCATGCTCCTCTTAAAAGGAAGACATATAAGACCCGTCCTACTCCATGGATAACAGAGAACATCAAACTGATGTCGACTTTGAGAGATGAAGCTAGGGATAGATTTCGTAAATCGAAACTACCTGGTCATAAGGAATACTATCTAAATCTGAAGCACCAAACAGTCACTGCACTATTTAGAGAGAAGATGGCATATTTCGCTAAAAGCATCAATGACCGAATTAAGGACCCCAAGCTGTTGTGGCGCAATTTAAAATCGGATGTGCTTCCGGACCATAAACAAAGTTTGCTCCCTAGTCACTTCAACAACCCTGATGACATCAATGCGGCGTTTTTGGACGTCCCAGGTGATTGCCGTCATTCCAGCTCACAATTGTCCTACTTTGAGTCTCACAGGTATGGTCCGGCCTCGTTCTCACTCACAACAACTAATCCTGAAGCAGTCCTGAAGATAATCAGGAGTTTGGGTTCAAATGCGCAAGGTGTCGACGGTATAAGTCTCGGTATGTTATCTCTCACGTTGCCAACTACCTTGGAAGCCATTACAGGTATCATTAACCGGTCTATAGCCACGCGAACGTTCCCCGAACTCTGGCGTTGCGCTATTGTACGCCCGATCCCTAAAAACAATAATCCGGTTAACATGAAGGACTTGAGACCAATAAGCATTTTACCTTGCCTGTCTAAGATCCTTGAACGTGTAGTATACTCGCAGGTTATCCAATATCTCGAAACCAATAACATTCTTCCTGACCTTCAGTCGGGTTTCAGAAGGGGTAGAGGTACTGCAACGGCTCTGGCTGATGTTGTGGGTAATGTTCTTGAAGCACGTGACCGGGGGGAGGGAACAATTCTGGCTCTGCTGGATTTCTCCCGGGCTTTTGACGCAATTAATACCACTCTACTGCTGTCAAAGTTAGCTTTCTATGGCTTCGACAGTGATGCGGTGGAGTGGTTTAAAAGCTATCTTACCAACAGGTCTCAATATGTAGAGATGCATAGGGACGATGGGTCAAGGGTGTCATCCCCTCCCCTCCAGGTGTCAAGGGGTGTTCCTCAGGGTTCGATTCTGGGGCCTTTGTTGTACATTCTGTACAGTGCGGATATCACAAATTCCTTCATAAACTGCAAATATCATATGTACGCTGACGATATTCAGTTGTACATATCCTGCAGGGGGGAGGAAACATCTTTGGCGGTGCAGAGAATGGGCGAGGACTTACATAGAGTGGTTGCTTGGTCGGAGGAAAATTCTCTGGTTCTGAATCCTCTCAAGTCTAAATTTATGGTGCTGGGTTCGAAAAAGCAAGTCAGTTCAATACTGTCCGCCAACCCTCAGATAGCTATCATGGGTGAGAAAATTGAGAGGGTGGAGCAGGCATGCAATCTAGGGCTAATTATGGATCCGGAGCTGCGCTTTGAGGCTCATGTGACAAATGTTCTTCGGAATTGTTTTTATAGGCTAAAGGTCTTATATGGAATACGGAAATATGTAAGCATACCAGTACGGAAGCAACTTGTTGACAGCCTCATTCTATCCAAGCTAAATTACTGTGACACAGTTTATGGTCCATGCCTGCTTTCAAGAACGGAGCGTGTAATCCAACGTATCCAGAATGCATGTGTTCGTTTTTGTGTTAATGTCCCGCATAGAAATCACATTACTCCATACACAAACGAACTAAAATTATTAAAGATGGCTGCCAGGAGAAAGCTGCATTTAGCCAACCTATTGTTTGGTATCATTGCAACTCAAAAGCCACACTATCTTTATGAAAAGTTTATTTGGAAACAAAACTATCTAAAGTATGGTCTTCGCTCCATGGTAAGCCCACTGTTGGTGCCAAAGCACAGAACTTCAGCATTCAGAGGATGTTTCAAGTTTGCAGCCACGCGCTGTTGGAATGACCTTCCACCACCACTGCGACGCCTGAAAACATTACAATCCTTTAAATACCAACACAAAAAGTTACTGTTACATGAACAAATTTCACTTCAACCTTAAATTGTACTTTTGTATTGGTTCACTGTACCTCAGGGGTCATGGCTTGCAGGCTCTGGTTTGGGATCTCCTAGTGAGTGGGCTGCTTTGAATTTTTGATCTTCTGTCGGTAGGGCTGTATTTAACATCTGTTTTCGCTGTAGAATTCTTCCTTTGCACTTAGGTATGCCTCTGCTTTTCACTTTGCAACTTAATCGATCAGCTGCCTCCGTTCAACTGTCTTGTCAGGTATAGTGGCTTGATGGGAAAAAAAAAATGTCCAAATTTATTTAACTAACCAGTTTAATTTATTATTTTATTTATTATAATCACGTTGCACTTACCAATTTCTTCCTGTACTGAGGATTTTTGTTCTCCTTTGAGTAACCAAGTTTGTCATTTGCACCTTCTAGCACAATTTTGCAAACACTGTTTTGCAAAAACATCAGGTACACATTCGACCCAAAACATCAATATAATTCTATCTTATTATTGCTAATTATTACGTTCTTCTATTGTAGTCTTTGATTCCTATCCTACGTTCAAGATGTCAAAATGTCAAATCTAAGTACCGTACCATATCTAATGTAATGTATGTATAGCATTGTGACAGCTGGAGCTGCAAACGGGCACAGATTACTATTTACTTATACCCGGCGGCGCAAGATTCGTTTCCCGAAATGTTACCACATCCAATAAATTTCATGTTTCACCATCTCTTTTTTCTTTTTGTTTTAATGTATGTTTATTTTATTTTATTTCATGTTTTGATTGTTGTTTTTTGTTTTGTGTCGAATCATATTATGTTGCAATGGTTTATTTATTTCTTGTTTTGATTGTTGTAATTGCATGCTGCACTGGTAAACGTCATCACGTCAGCGCCGGCTGCCGCTGAAAACCAGCGCTGGGGCTCTGTCTCGTATAGGGTCTTAGGCGCTGTCTCCACGAGCGAGAGAATCGCGGCGATATTATCGCCGTGCCACGTTTTTCTATACACTCTCTATGGAACCGTCTCCACACGGCGATATTATCGCCGCGATGCGACGAGTGGCAACGAGCACGCAAAACGTCATTACATCGTTGCTAGCCCGCCGCGACTAGCAACGCGGCGGGCGCGCTGTCAAACGCAGCGTCATTTCAGCATTGCCTCTCGTTGTGACGTCAAGGAAACGCGGCGATACCGTTACGAGTCGCCGCGGAATCGCCGCGATTCCGTAACGACTCGCGACGATACGCGGCGGAATTATCGCTCGTTCGTGGAGATTATCCGACGATATAAGGGCGGACTCGTCGCGATTCTCTCGCTCGTGGAGACAGCCCCTTAGCATTATGCTGAGCGATGGCCGTTTTGCGTGAATGTGACGCATGTTTACCCCCAACTTGTATTTTTTGTGTGTTTATGTCCTTTTTTTTATGCGTCATGTTTGCCGCAAATAAATGCATTTTTCTTTCTTTCTTTCTTTCTTTCTTTTACCAATGACTCCACAAAAAAAAATCATCGGATTATTATTTTTTGTTTTATCATGTTTAAATACGGATACCCATTACGTGTGCGGAGTTTCTCTAGCTAATTTAATTTGACCATTTCCATAACTAACTAATCAGCATGATACGTGTTTTTCCAAGAATTAACAACTCGCTTGACAATGCAAACCTCGGATGTGAACATATAAGTGGTCACATGACAATTAAAAAGTCTGGTGTGAACCTAAAGATGAGTATACACTAGAGCATTTTCTCGAGCATTTCTATGTAATGTAACGTTCTTACCAATGGTACAATACAGGCAGCTTCCAAAAGCATTTCCATAACGTAACGTTCCTGCGAATGCTCGACGCTGTGTTCGACGTAATGCTCACGGCGAGTGAGCAGTTACCTGTAACATTTATTTCTACCTTGCGTTCATTGTTGATGATTGTGCGTTCTTGCACTCGTGCCTTCTCACGGCGAGTGAGCAGTTACCTGTAACATTTATTTCTACCTGGCGTTCATTGTTGATGATTGTGCGTTCTTGCACTCGTGCCTTCTCACGGCGAGTGAGCAGTTACCTGTAACATTTATTTCTACCTGGCGTTCATTGTTGATGATTGTGCGTTCTTGCACTCGTGCCTTCTCACGGCGAGTGAGCAGTTACCTGTAACATTTATTTCTACCTTGCGTTCATTGTTGATGATTGTGCGTTCTTGCACTCGTACCTTTGCTTGATAAAATGTTACACCAATACGCTCGTTGGTTCTTAAAATCTGCCGATCGATTCTGTAAAAATCTCACCGTGAAAAGTTAGGTGAAGTGAGATTAGAGTGAGCGGTCAATAGTCTCAATCCTTAGCATTAGTTGGAATGACAGCTCACTCCACGCTCACTTCGCCTAAGTTTTGACGGTGAGATGGAAACAGAATCGCAGTCTCATCTCAGCGACAAACAAATGTCAACAACATGTCAAAATGTAGGGAAATTAGAGGTGATTTTGACAGATTGAGACTGAGATCCAGACTGTGAACGTGCTTAAAATTAGGAGAATTGCCCCACTGGTTGTAACAAAACAACGAGCGTCGTCATCGAAGTGCGGTTCGATAAAATTAAAAACGGCGAATGCTCGATGTTCGGTTACAAATAAATGCCCCGAATGATATGATATATTAATGTAATAAGGTGAGTATACACCGTTAAATTTTGATCGTTTTAATCCTTAAAAGGGATCACTGAACTCATCATTATGAACAACTTTTACTACGGGACCAACCCTAAAATCGTGAAAAAAAAATCAGTTGATCCATAGATTTATGTTCGCATAACTCGACACTCACTCACCTTAATACATATATCACATCACTACCTTATTATATATTATGAGTAACGACTAAAACCATAAAGAATTAATGACAAAGACATGTTTTATGAGAGAATAAGCACATCATTAAAGAAAATTATAACGACTATAATCATAATGTTTCCGAAACTCAGTGTAGCTGCTTTATTACAAACATAGCATAACATCAGGCCTGTTATCACCGAGGGATTACGCAGAGGTGTACCTTTGTTATAAAATAATTAATAGTGTGCTTTTATAATTTCTAACGTGACGATATTATCGTAGACGTCATCGTCCACGTCACGGCATGACGATAACACAGGGAAGTAAATGTATAGAAATATATACAGGATTTTTGAAGTGAAAACTTCTTTAGCGGCGTTGTGCTCTTTTGTTGTGATGGGTAAAAAATGTTAAACTCGCGTCAGGACACGTGATCTGATCAAAAATTCGTAAGACGGAGGGAGAGTAGACCGCATTCCAAAATATCAAAAATGCACAACGTTAATATTCAAGTTTTCACTTCTGCCGGCACTCCCGGAGTGCAACCCGTTGATTTTTTTTTATAAACCAGTGCACGTTCTGCTGGTCGATTCTGTAAAAATCTCACCGTGAAATCTCAAGTGAAGTGAGCTTGATGTGAGTTGTCAGTAGTGTCAATCCCTAGCATTATTTGGAATGACAGCTCACTTCACCTAAGTTTTCACGGTGAGATGGTTATACAATCGCACTGCTGTAACCTTGCATTCAGCATATGATTCTAAACCCCCAAGCGTAGAAATTTTTCGCCGATTATCAAAAAAAAAAATAGTTGTTCCATACATTTGTGTGAAATGTCCAGGGATATTAAAAAAAAAAAAAAAAAAAATTTGACCGCGTACGTATTGCACTTTTCTATGAAACAGCAGATTCTTTTTTTGATAACCGACCAAGACTTAATACACTAGGGATCTAGAATCATGTGCTGAATTCATGGGTACAGTTTGCGCCTGGTTTAAATTTTATCCTGTGTGAAGACGCTTTTAAATTTCCGCTCACGATAACGTTATAACGCTCACGCGGTTATCATCATCATTAGCCTACAGCAGTCTACTACTGGACATGGGCTTCTCATAATGCACGCCATTCAACTTGATTTTCGGCAACTCGCATCCAGCTGCTACCAGCCATCCTGTGAAGATCGTCGCTCACACATTTTATGGACGTGGTGGACGTGGTCGTCCACGATAATATCGTCACATTAGAAATTATAAAAGCGCCCAACAAACCATAAATTGGTTAATGAACTGCTTTAAATTAGGTACATATTAATTAAAAAGGTAGACAAAACAGCAAAGCTTCGTCGATTGATATACATTTACTTTATTTTAGGTATCAACGTGATCAATCTACGACACAAAAACACAATATAGGTAATACAAAGATAAGTAGTAGTACCTATCTACCTAAATGATAAATGATAAATGATAAATGATTTTATTTTTGTAAGTAGGTTTGTACAAACACTTTTACACGTCAATCATGTTTTAAAACTAGATGAGGTCGGCGTTTCCTATCTGACTAGTCTGAGAAGAAAGGCCGAAACAAACTCAGACGTCACAGTCTCTTTTAAAGTCCAGACATAATCTTGGTCAGATCATATGAAGACCATGTAGGTCGATGTCTGAGATGGTCTTTTGAGGAAAGAACCACACAGATTGAGAGGACCTGTCCAGTCAGTGCACGCATTTGTCAGAAATCGTGCAGCTCAACTCAAAACTTAAGGAGCTCAACGATCCGACGAACAATACCAAAGAAAGGACATTTGGGTAGGCCACATTAATTACTCAAACTGCCAGACCATGACAAAACTAAGAGAACAGAGAGAAGAATAATATAAATACAATGACCCACATAGTCTTCACATTCACAATAATTAAAATAATATAATACTTTACTAAGTAAGCAAATGTCATAGTATATATAAAATTCATTAATGTCAGTGTATATAAAAAAAAAAACAACAACAAAACAGAGAAAAACAAAATAAAAAGATTCAATATGTAAAAAATAAAAAAAATTTGGAAGCAGCTTAATCCCAAGCCTTTTTGTCCTCGATATAATCCTTAACGGTATAAAAGGCTTTCTGGCACAACTTACGTTTAATAAATGATTTGAATTTATTAAGGCTTAGATCTTGAACTGGGCTTGGAACTTTATTATAAAAGCGTATACATTGGCATCTGAACGAGCCACCTATTTTCTTGAGCCTTGTTGTAGGTACAACAAATTTGTGTTTGTTCCTAGTATTTATATCATGGATATCACTGTATTTTTTAAACAATTTTATATTTTTATGGGCATATAAAAGATTTTCATAAATATATTGAGAAGGCACAGTCATAACATTAATCTCTTTAAATTTGTCTCTGAGCGAATGTCTGCGAATGTCCTACATAATCTAATGTATCATTCTTTAGTCACGAATGGTTAATCTAAGTATGTTCTTAATTAAATGCAGCCGTAAAAGCTTTTTTCTGTACAAAAAGATAAAATAAAAGTTTGGGTCGCAAACAGTCTCCATGCATTTGCATTTTATATAGTCAAAATAGAATGTATGCCTCAATTTTAGCTTTATTTGGGTGTCAAAATATTTGCTTTACTAAACGGGACGTTGTGTTAGTTGATCAAATTCCAGTATTACACAAATGTTCAGAATGTTAGACATGTGTTCGGTATATATGTAATATACATATATTAAATTCTTAAATTCTGTATATTACACAGCTAACTATTTACACTAGGCACTAAATTAAATGACTAACTATACAAATATGTCCAAAAACAAAAGGAAACGAACCGTGCCTACAGACGGCGCGCGTATAAACCGCGTCGTAGAAAAAACTTATCCGTTACGAAGCTTCTATCTATACTGATCCATACAATACTGACGCCCGTGCCTACACATGGCGTATAAGTAAATCGCGTCGTAGAAAAAACTTATCCGTTTCGAAGCTTCTATACTGATCCATACAATACTGACGCCCGTGCCTACACATGGCGTATAAGTAAATCGCGTCGTAGAAAAAACTTATCCGTTTCGAAGCTTCTATACTGATCCATACAATACTGACGCCCGTGCCTACACATGGCGTATAAGTAAATCGCGTCGTAGAAAAAACTTATCCGTTTCGAAGCTTCTATACTGATCCATACAATACTGACGCCCGTGCCTACACATGGCGTATAAGTAAATCGCGTCGTAGAAAAAACTTATCCGTTTCGAAGCTTCTATACTGATCCATACAATACTGACGCCCGTGCCTACACATGGCGTATAAGTAAATCGCGTCGTAGAAAAAACTTATCCGTTTCGAAGCTTCTATACTGATCCATACAATACTGACGCCCGTGCCTACACATAGCGTATAAGTAAATCGCGTCGTAGAAAAAACTTATCCGTTTCGAAGCTTCTATACTGATCCATACAATACTGACGCCCGTGCCTACACATGGCGTATAAACCGTTGTTTTTCATGACAAGAAAAACGTGTGAGTACAAAGGGCCTTAGGCGTTGAAGTATTCATGCGCATCGCTGTCATGATCTGACCAAGATTATGTCTGCACCTTAAAAGAGACTTTGATCCCTGAGTTTGTTTTGCCATTTCTTCTCAGGGGTAGTCAGATAGGAAATGTAGACTAGCTTATTTTTTTTTATAATAAAAGTGATTCCAATATCCTATTTACAGAATAAACAATTCCATTTCATTTCAGTGAGACAATAATGAGAGTCGATAATGATCATTCTCTTGCTCTTTTTCTTCCATATACCTATACCTCTATATAGTCGTCATCTCAATGGTCACCCCGCTAGCCACATCTGTTACTCCACCATCCATCAGTCTTTGGTATTTCCGTACTCTTACAGCCATCATACTGAAAACTTTCCTATCGACATATTCCTCACTCCTCCGCATACCATATCTATACCATGACGGGTCGGTACCCCTACTATTGTGTGGAAATCAGTTATATTGATTCAAAAACGCTTTGTTTTAGTTTCGGCAATTGTCTTAAATCCCACGTAGAATCTGTAGACCGTCTATTCTAAATCATAATATCGGCACATACCTACTTAGACACCTCTCCCACCGCAGAGATTAGCGAGAAGCGAGCAGGGCTAGCAACTAAAAACAAGTTGGCGAGTAACGTACTGCTAGAACGCAAGTGTCGAGCGCCGGCGAGTACTCGTATACGCAGCGGCAAGAGCTATCAAAGAAAGTACTCGCTCAGCGAAGCTTGGAAATTTACGAACGAATTTGCCATATGTCAGCTAGCCATGCCAATAAATACAATGAAAACTATATTCAACCAAATAAAAATAACGAAATAAAATATTTTATTTCTAGCTCACTCGCTTCTCGTTAATCGCCAGCGATGGGACAGGTGCCTCTCGAACCCACGCGACGCTACCTGTTTACCTACCCACGTTTGACTCATTGATTTGATAATCAGTTGAATAATATTTTATGCTGATTTAATTTACATTCGGCCACTAAAAAAATGTTAGTCCTTGTTTTGATAATGTCGTAACTAACATTTTATTTGTTTAAAATGTGTGTAGGGTTGTAAAATCTAGTTTTGAAGCGGGAAAATAAGCTTGATTTAATTATAGATAATCTCGTTTGGCAAGCTGCGCTTTTAAATACAGCGTTTATTATTATTTATCTATCTAAAGGCTGATTTTTAAATCGACATATAATTTTTACTCGTGGAATTAAATTGTCGACTGACAGATTTTGTCCTGTCAAAAATTCAAAATTATTCCTCGGATAAAATTATCTGGCGTTGGACAAATCAGCCCTAAATAAAATGAAATGCTGAAAGAAAGAAAGAAAGAAAATTATGTATTGGGACTCGTACAGGAATATCATAAACTAAACACAGTCTTGGGGCTGATTTAACAATCATCAGATAACTTTATTCGAGGAATAATTTTGAAATATTGACAGTTATTTCATACAAAAACTGTCAAACGTCAATTTTATTCTTCGAATAAAAGTTATCTGGCTATGGAAAAATCAGCCCTTAAAACCATAAAAAAGAAATTGAGTGAGGGAATTTCGTCGTGAGATGGGCGGCCTGCAATCGTCGATGGGAGTCTGTACCGAGTGGGTTGACAGCCTGGAGGCCAGGATCGAGGCTCTAGAAACTAGGTAAAGTACTGCAGTGCCATATATTATTTTATTAATTTTAGGAAAACTTACAACTAATACATTTTAATATCTAGTACAATGTGTAAACGATGGCCAATTACAAGCTTCCACTAATGATACATGACACAGATGGCAATATGTGCCGGTTCGAGCAGATAGTGCTACAGTTGCAGCTCGAGCTCAACGGCCGTGAGCAGGATTTGCTTGCCGCTCACTACTGTTCACCACTGCTCTCAAACTGGTGAAGAAAAACCTCTTGAGGATACATCCTAGAACCAAAAATGCGAAGACGTGTAACATCTAACAACACTAACAAGAGACGGAATGATCTAGTATGCATGTCTAATGCAGCCTCAAAACATGTCTTTGTAGAAAGATTTTTAACATTCTTAGGTCCATTCCTGTACAATAGATTAAATAGAAAACTAAGTATCTATAAACTAAATTACTATAGGTAGCTGTAAACAAATTATATTAAATTATTTACTAACCATCGATTATGCACAGACAGAAGACCTACTTATTGTCTGCAAATAAAACTACTAACATGCTATTTTACTTTTATTTACCTAAGTTTTTAAATTTAGTCTTTACGTTATATTTATTGTTAATTTATTTCATTAAGTATTTAAGCACTTTCTAGCCTGTAGCACAGGTTCAGCCTAGTTCAGGCAAATTAGCAACTGTGCGCTATATTTAAATTGTTAAGGTATTAAATGTAAATGTATTCCCTTTTTTTAAATAAACGATTATTATTATGTCGTTATTATATCTACGTACCAACCCGCAGTGGGCCTCACTGAGAGGAGGTCTATATAACCTGTGTCCCAGCAGTGGGACCATTAGAGGCTTATTATGTTATGTTATGTTAATCGTACAGAAAGTGCTAATAACAAGCCTCTAGCACAAATACCTCAAGTTTGTTTGTTTGTACTACAAACTTTCCCTTAACTGCCTGAATTATATTTGTATATCTTTTGCCCACAGCGTCGCTTGCGTGGGTCGAGAAAAAACATAATGTCGTAACTTTCATGGTGATCGTTTAAACAGTGTTGGAGTTTGAAAATCTCATAGTTTATCTGCGACTAATCTGTCTATTATAAAAAAGTAAGTTCGTCTTTTTTTCTACAAACTGTATGAAAAAGTTTTTGTGCGATTTCTTGTACTCAAATCTCAGTCGGTTCATTGATAGATTTTTTTGTTTCTTTTACGAAATAGGAACGAGCCATTCGTTCCTATTTCGTAAAAGAAACAAAAAAAATCACAATCACAAAATATTTAAATGCAGATCAAATGGTCTCAAAAGTTAGTAGCTACATTGGCTAAGATTGCCCTTACTGCCCCCGCCCTGTCATAAAAATCCAACCTGTATACCTACTAATTATCTTTTTTTTTTGTATAGATTAAAAGATTTTGTCCAAGGTTTGTGAAGCTTTTCAGAAACAATATATGTATATTTCAAATGTGTAACCTATGTACCCACATCCCGGAACTTCACTATTTTAAACCAAGTCCATTGATTAAATCTATCTTTTACTAGGGCCCGTGACTAGTGGTCAACTATGCTATAACACATATGGCACTCGGTAATAGTGCAGCTTTCTGTCAGTGAAAGAATTTTCAAAATCGGATCAGTAATTCCAGAAATTACCTCCTACATCCAAACTTTACCTCTTTGTAATACCTATTAAAGCGGGTTGTTTCACGTCCAGTTTACGCACGCGTATATGTCAAAAATGGCGCTAACTATCGTCAAACCAAAAAAAAGCGTTGTTTCAAAATGCAATTACAAAATTACGTGACTTACGTCAAATATTTACGATTACGTAATCGTTATTGACGTGCGTATGTTACGTTGACCAACCGCTTGAAACAACTGGCCCTAAATTTTGTTTAATTAGTCGCTAATTACTAACCTATTAAGTATATTTTTTATATTATGTTATATTACAAGCTTCATTCTTTTCTTTTAGGAAAAAAATATGCAGAACTAAATTATTTAAATTGTGGGCTTTATCCTGTACCTACAATAAGTTAACATGACATCTGACTGACGTATTGACTGTTTAAAAATAAAACCCTCTGGCCAGGTAAAAGATATTGCGGAAAAGAGGTGCTCATAATTTCTCTATAAATATTTCAGGCATCGAACAGTGGCTCGCATTTGTAGCTGAAAAATATGTTTAGCTGACCTATTATATAAAAAACTCCCCGCGAAAACTTATGTGAAATGTCATAACACTTGATGCAAAGGATTGACACTATTGACAGCTTACTTCACCTATCTTTTCATGGCTAGATTTTTACAGAATAAATCGGCTGAAACTAGGGATTGACACTACTGACAGCTAATAGCTCACTAGAATTCGTCTATTCCAGCACCGGACCTTCGTGCAACAGTATGTTTTTTTTAAATATTAATTACCTACTAGATTTTAACTACCTATAGCTTCTAGCGACCCGTAACGACTGTCAATGATCCAAAGATTTCGAATGACAGCCGGGACCAACGGCTTAACGTGCTTTCCGAGGTACGGAGGGGTCTTGGTATGTAAAAATGGTCACCCATCCACGGGCCAACCGCGGCAACAGTTATTACTTAGTTACAAACCCCTAATTAATATTAATTAATAGGTAATATTATTTATAATTAAATAGGTAGGTAAGTATAAGTGCCTATTGGTTTTTGCCTTGTACTTATTGAGCTACTACAGTTTCCTGTTTTCAGCATACCTACTTGTAATACCTAAAATAAAAGCACGCTATTGGATTTTGATTCAAGTCATTTTTATTTTATACTAGCTGCGCCCCGCAATTTCTCCCGCATTAGTTTCGATCACGTGGGAATATCAGGATAAAAAGTATTCTATGTGTTAATCCTGGTTATAAACCATCTGTGTGCCAAATATCATCCAAATCCGTTCAGTAGTCTTTGCGTGAAAGAGTAACAAACATCCATCCATACAAACTTTCATGTTTATAAACACAACACAATTAAATTCCTATTCCTACTAATAAGTAGGAATAGGAATTTAACTGTGGTGTGACTGTGGATAAAAATAAAATATTAAAAGTTCATCTGCAATTTAAGGGCGGTTTTCTTAATTTAATGGCTACCAAATGACATTGTCTATTAATGTAGGTACTGTCGCTCCATTCATCATGATGAAAATTTGAAAAATGAAACTGGAAGATTGTTTTCAACGGTGACGACATTGGTGACACATTTAATTTGCATGGAAAGTGTTGTCAATGCCGCCTCTAGCAACAGCCGCCGCCGCCGAGGTGTTTCCGTACCCAGTGCTTTAATGTGTTACACAGATTAAAACCTATTTATTTAGAAAAACGTAAACGTACCACGTCTCAAAACGGTGAAGGAAAACATCGTGAGGAAACCGGCATGTCCTAGAACCAAAAATTCGAAGACATGTGACATCCACCAACTGGACCCGCCAGATGCATTATGGCCCACATCACATGGGGGAGGCCTGCGTCCCAGCAGTGGGAACATTATAGACTGATTACTAAAATATGATTGATAAACTTGTAAAACTACCACATTCTTATTTTGTACTCCATTTGTAGTTCAAGCGTGTGGTTTTCCTAAAGGCTACCAAATAAGGGAGGTTCAATGTTCTTGTTATCGTGTTAGTTTATGGAAATATTCCATACGATAATGGGGCAGCACGGTCAGCAACAAAAGTCGGTTAGCACTTTAGTTGTTTAAATCTTAATTATTGAGCAAAATATTCTTTAAAAACATGTAGTAATAGAATATTTAAGAATAATTAACTCTTTGCTATTACATGAAATAGTAAAAACCAATGTATCGCATCATTTTGTATCAATTTAGATGATTTGTAAAAGTAACAGAGTTAATTGACTTTTGTTGCTGACTGTACCTACCATAGAGATTGACAATATCCATAGAGATGCTCTTTCCATCTAAGTTTTTACGGTATTTTTTTTACAGAATAGATCTGCAGACGCTTCACTCGAGTGAAGGTTAATTTTCGTTTGATTCCTCGTTCACACGAAACCGACAACGTTATATAGGAATGAACGTTCATCCAATCCTTTCATTGTATTTTTCGATCATGCGGTAGGCGAAGAAAAGATGCCCAGTGCCGAAATCCAACATTCTTGGATCGATCGATTCACTTATAAATTACTTTTTCACTTCGAGTGAAAGATGGTGAAAGAAATTCAACAAAGAAACAAAAAGTAAACCGTCTAATATCGCTTAAACAGGGTGGCATCGACGCACAACGTATTACCATGGATTCAGTACATGATTCTGAACCGCCCTGCGTTGGAATTTTTCGTAGATTATAAAAAAAAAAAACTGTGAAACAGCAGATTCTTTTTGATAACCAATGAAAAATATCTACTCTATCCAGGATCATGATTCCTCCTTGCGACTGACTCTTTTTACTAATACTTTGTGTCGTACACGTGGTTTAATATCATTATACAATTAACACAATTGACTGCTTTTTTTTCCTTTCTTCATTTTGTATTTTTTTTTTTTTTTTCCTTGTCATGTTTTCCAAAACTACCCACTAGTGCTCAGCTGTAAGCGTTATTTCTGCACAATTATTACAATTTTATTGTTATAAATTTGTTTTTGCATGTTGTGTTTATCGCATCATATTGTACACTATGCTTCTAATCTCATATTGCTTGTATTTTAAGGATAAACAGTGTAACAATTGTGGATAGACCAATAAATAAAATTATGTTGTTGTTGTTTGTCACGTCATTTATTTTGTTTTGTAAAATTACAAGTTTCGGATCGTTTCTTTAAACAGTAACTATGATAATGGATATCTTAACGTTTGCTCTTGGAGACGAGTGGCACTTTGCAGTGTATGAAACATATTGTATACCAAACTCACTTCAAGCGATAGCAATAACGATGATATTCTTCATGGTGTGCATACATCGACAACAGAGGCAACTGCAGCGGTCCGCGCGTCGGTGGCTGCCGCCGACAACATGCTGCTCGTGTGTTTGAGCACCGTAAGGTGCTCCCTCATCGGGAGCATTCGCCTGTAATGTAACGTTACAGATTCAAGCATTACTGATGTAATGCGCGCTGTAATGATACAAAACGAGTATTACATCAGTGAAGGAGGAGAACTGAGCATAACAATGCGCACCTTAAAATGATACAATGTACAACTTGTGACATAAATGCGCTCCACTTTTAATTAAATGTATCTGTCAGGCCGTGAATGCTTGCAAAGCTTGTCAAATGTAATATTACATTACACGCGAGTGCTCGTCAGTCAGGGTGGTAGTATTGTAATGTAATGTTCAAAGTCGTATCTGTAATGTTACATTACACGCGAATGCTCCTGGTGAGGGAGCACCTGTACGCAAAAACACGCGTCGACGGCTGCCGCCGACACGCGTCGACCGCTGTAGCCGATATACGTCGACGGTTGCAGTTGCCTCTGTCTTCGACGCGTGTCACTTAATGTTGTTTTTTTTTTTGTTATATCATACTGTTAACAGTAGATAATAAAGGCAATTTAAAGGTTTTAAACAATTTTCATTTTTCATTATATTTTACCACTCTCGTTGGTTTTGGCCGTTTTTTGCTGCATCTTGGTGAAGGAGTCCATTGTTTATGCTTCGCTTCGTCCCTGGCGTGGCGTGTTCTACATCACCTATCTTTGAGGGCCGCGGTTTAGGCCCACTGGCCGTCCGGTCTGCGGTAGAACTGTCGATATTTTCCGTTTTGAAGTTGTGTTCCAAACCGTATCTATACTTTCTGGAAAGCCATATTTAGGATTAGGTATGTTACCATAATTTAAATGAATCGAACGCCTCGATAACATTCCATCTGTCGGGCAACTAGATGGGAGATTTTTCCTTTATGGTTTTGAGCATAAAAAAAATCATCGCAGTAGCGGCATTGTTAAAATATATTACCCATTTCACTTAAGAGTAGGTTAGACTATATAAGATAATACTCTTATCTTATATAGTCTACCTAGGTATTTTAACTCAGGAATATTTTATCAGGGCTTCTATATTTTGTTAATGAAAAAACAGGTAAAGCGAAATCTGGCATTTATTATTATTTAATTACAGATTTTTCCTTAACTTACAGCGATATTTTCAGAACAGTTTAATATTAAAACATAAATTACGTTACAATTTGTATCAAACGAATAAATAAATGACATCATTTAAATAAATACTATGTTCTAAAAGATTATTTCCTACATTTACTACTTTCACAATAGCCCCTAATCTATTCTACAACATTTTCGTTTGATTGTATACGACAAGCATATAGTTTGTATGAAACATAGAAATAACGTCTTCAATCAAAATAAATGTAATGTAAATAACTAATTTAACATAACTGGCGAAATGTGAGTGTAATATACTTACACCTCTGCCTATCCCTTCAGGAATTGCAGGGGTGATGTTATGTATGTATATACCTAGTATTTCCAATTCGAAACTTACTTACGTTAGCGTTACAGTTATGCTATCATTTCTCGAAAAAATCGTACTAGGTGTATTGATAAGATTCCTAACACGTACGAGAAATATAAAAGTGATTGCTGCCGCTTGAAGTGAATCAAAAATATAAAACGTCTCATAGATTGCAGGGTGCATCCCACCAACCTGCGCATACGCTAAGATATCTGCTACCATTAGCTGAATAAATGTACCGGAACACGTTATGCTTAACAAAATAAATGAGATAACACTTGATAATAACAAACTAACGAAACGATAGTTATCTTTTATGTGTTTTATTACATAGAATATTTTACAGAACATCCACATGTTTACTAACAATATTATTATTTTTAACCACGTGTACGTGTATAAGATGTATTCTAAAAAATATTCAGTCGCAAAAATGCCTATCAGGCCACCTATTAGTACCATCAGGAACCAAACCAGCGCAGACAACAGTAATAAGTTCCATCTTTTAAACGTAAACACCAACTCAACTCTGTTGTATAATATTTTCGTGTAGACAGATGTCCAGCATAGTGACACAGCGTCTGAATGCCCGAAGACTACCAATAATAAATTATGTGTGGTCTTGGTAAAACACTTGTAATACAATAAGAATCCAAGCATTGTATTCAACGACCTTGATACTGTCAGCTGTGTGAGGATGTTTAGGTCTATTCTCCTTATCTTCGGCAGAAATGTTAAGAGCAGCACTTGCAGTATCAAGCACGTTGCAGATAAAACAATTCCTAAGATCCATATGTATTTTGTCACCTCCACAAACTTCGTATCCGATTTGATATCCATATTCGTTGGTGATATTGGTTAAATCCTCTTCGGTTTCGTTCGACATTGTTTAAATATGGTGTTTTGGCTGTGGTGGTCGTACAACTTTGATTCATATTGAATTCCTTCAAGCTGACTTTCTTCCTGCGAGGTCATTCGTCTAATTTCCACTGTGGTGCGTCATGGTACCGGAGACCGACGTTGGTGGCCGTTGCCAGTTCCAGGACCAGGTCAATTTAACGTTAGTAGTTAACAGTTTTCCCGGGTCTCTATATCTCAGTTCTACCAACCACTTGTCTTTTCAAAAACATTATAATAAAAAACCGTTAGCTCAATTATTCAATTTCATTCTGGTGCATGAATAAAAATTTTGCAACTATCAGGAAATCCATACAAAAGTAGAAAGTTGTCTGGTTCAGCACAAGTTTTTAAGGAGCACTTTTCACTTGGAACTATGAGCAATTTTTTTAATCAAAGGCAGAAGTATTATTTACATCCTAAATTTACATGAACTGAAACTATTTAATTTGCTGCACTGAGTCTTGAGCTCTCATTGATACTGATTCTGTGACTCACCAAACTGAACTAAAAATATTTCCATTTTACTGGAACGATTTATTTTCCTTGTGCTAATTTAGTTATTAACAGGAAAAAAAATTGCCATTATCATAATGGATGAATTAGGACCATGTTCATTCATGTCCTATGTAGCCATGCATGTGATTTACCAAATAACAGTAATGGTGATAATGATAAGACACGCAACGACGCATCAAGCTATACATTTCCAGTTTAAGCTGACGTCATGAGAAGTCAGCTTACACTGGAAATGTATAGTTTTGTATGTCGTCGTGCGTGGCAATGGCTTTGCCAATGAACCTTCAGGAATGTTTAATAAGTTAATGTCATGTTGCAAAACTACTATTTTATACTAGCTGACCCGGCAAACGTTGTTTTGCCATATAAATTATTTCTAGCTGCCCGGCGCTACTTCGTTCGCGTGGTGTCCTACCCTACTCCTACCCTACTTCTACCCTACTTCTACCCTACTCCTAACCTACTGCTACCCTACTCCTAACCTACTCCTACACTCCTACCCTACTCCTAACCTGCTCCTACCCTACTTCTACCCTACTCCTAACCTACTCCTACCCTACTACTACCCTACTCCTACACTACTCCTACCCTAGTCCTATAAGTAAAACGTTGATTGATTGATAGAACCTAGCGGACCCGGCAGACGTCATCCCACCCGAAAAAGCAGCGCCACCTACCGGGTCCAATTATGTAAATAATGATTCAGAAAGCGGTACTTCTGGACATGGCTCGCATTGTCAGGAGGTTCCTCTCTCTGGAGCCCTGACCGCGCCGGTAGCTTGGACCCTGTTCCCGATACCGGTGGGCTACTATTTTTTATATTTTTAAATGTTTTTATACATTTTATATTCTAATATTTAAAAATATAATTGATTAAATATATTTGTTAGAATATTGTTGTTAAAGACACATAATATGATGTCCATAATATTCTGCTGTTTCCAGCGTACGGTCAGCAACAAAAGTCGGTTAACACTTTATTTGTTTAAATCTTAATTATTGAGCAAAATATTCTTAAAAAACATATAGTAATAGAATATTTAAGAATAATTAACTCTTTGCTATGAAATAGAGAAAACTAATGTATCGCATCATTTTGTATCAATTTAGATGATTTGTACAAGTAACAGTGTTAATTGACTTTTGTTGCTGACTGTACAAATATTTCAAAGAATTTAATAAACCATACAATGTCGGGAATAAGGAAAACGTTAACTACTATCAAATACAATGTCAGGGGTTATCAATTATAATGTCAAGAATTATTAAATACAATGTCAGGGGTTATCAATTATAATGTCAAGAATGATTAAATACAATGTTGGTATTATACATAATGTCAAGACAAAACGACGACGATGTGTTTTGAAATACAATGAAAAAAAAGAAAAATTTTATTACAATGGCATAGAAATGAAATTCCATTTAATTATTAGGAGGTGGATCGTCGTCTAATTTAAATTTTGAACCAAATTTTCATTTACAAATTCATTCGTTGAGTAGTAACATTTTTGCAATAGAAAGTTAAATAGTTTCTTTTTAATGTCATGAGATTAAGACTTTTAAAAACATTAGGCAATTTATTATAAATTTGAATTGCCATACAGTACACATTATTTGAAAATAGTTTAATTCTTTGTTGGGGTGCACATAATTTGTGGATATTACGACTTTTCCTTATAACAACATCATTGTGTACTTGAAATAAAGCTAAGTTTTTACGCACAAAGATACAGAGTTCGAATATATTTATATAAAGATGGGAGTGGTAATATTTTTATTTTTTTAAAGATTGGGACAAAGCTTTGTAATGATTGGGCTTTAGTCATTGATCGATTACATTTCTTTTGGGCTCGGAATGCTTTAATAGTATCAACAGAATTTCCCCATGTAATGATGCCGTATCGGAAAATTGATGCTACGTAACCATGATAAGCACAAAGTGCTGCATTGATACCAGCTACGCGCTATACAAACAGCTTGTCCTTACAATAACGAACACAAAAACAAAAGAATTATCCAATTTGGCGTCGATCGGAACTTCCGATCGAATGCGCCAAATTGGATAATTCTTTCACCGAAATGTCTGTACGCGCATAAATTCCGATCCGGAAGTTATGCGCGTACATACATTTCGGTGATTACTTTTTATAATAGATTTAGAACAGTACCATAATTGCGTAACACACGATCAATCGGAATCTGAATCATTTTGAAGGACATTGCTAATCCATTGCTTCATATGTTCGAAAAATTCGTCTACTTAACAACTTAAATAACGCAATGAATGTTGTTTAACTGTCGAAATGAAAGCCATTGCTACTGATAGTAAAAAAAAATGTATATAAGTAGTTTAACAGCCATCTTGTTACCATAACACAAGCATTAGGTTGCTTAGCTTGGGACTAGATGGCGCTGTGTGAAATGTCCTGGGATATTATTATTATTGTTATTATAGTGTTACGTAATTACCCCGCAGAAAAGATTTGGGTGATGGCGAGTGGTGTACCTTCCAAACTTCTGACTCACTTTAGGTGGTTTGTCTTGGGTGGCCTGTAGGTAGAGAAGAAAACTGTTCCAACTCAGTGTACCCAGAGCTGTTGTACAGGGAATAAGCTGGGAACTGAGACTGCTGCCGCTGCTGCTGCTGGGGGCTGTGAGCTGGGAGCTGGGGCTGGGGCTGGGGTGTATTAAGCTGGGAATGTTAACTGGCTAGTCTTACACAGCGCGTCTCCTCCACATTTATTATGCACACGGTCAAGTGTAGAATTCTCTGCCAGCATCTGTGTTCCCTTCCACGTATAACCCGTCAGCCTTAAAAGCAAGAGTGAATCTTCTGGGCATACGAGCGAAGCTGGGGCAGGTCACTATCAATGTATGAGCTCAACTGTCACAATTACTTTTTCTATTGTTACCGACCTTAATATGCTTCTATAATTAAAATAGAAGTCCTAACTCACTCACTCACTCACTGCCTCATCAACGCCTAGCGCAAACCCTTGAACTCAGACGATTTTTACGAAATTCACACGGAGTACCTACGCAATATAGGGCGGGCGAAGTCGCTGACAAGTGCTAGTGTTAAATAAAATATGTAACAGTTTATATATGAATGTATAGGCATAGATATTGATTTCCCTAAGATAATATTTGTAACAATGAACTAATTATTTATTCTTATTCAAGCTTAGGTTGACCACATTTTTCATTTCAGCGAGCAACTTCCGTAGGTACGAAAATAGACTGCATACACAGGATAAATTTTTAACCAGCGCAAACTGAAACCAAGCGTTCCCAACATACATGCGTTGTTTTTCGTCAGTACCTAATTAATATAAAAAAATTTGCTCTGCCATACATTTTGACCGCGTCGGTATGGGACTTTACTATGAAACAGTTGATTTTTTTTTTATAACGACGAAATATTTCTATGCTATAGGGTTTAGAATCATATGCTGATAGGTACATGGTTACAGTTTGCGCACTGGTTAAAAATGTATCATGTATAGAGGTCACAAAATTCAGTCTCATACATAAATTAAAAGGTTACAGGCAAGTCTAAAGCCTGGAGTATACTCGTACATAAAGTAGTATGCTCATTCTTAACATGATCTCTGAGTGTTTACATTTGCTAGTGATAACACAGGCCTCTGAAGCACACTACTTCTTACTTGCACGCCTGAGATGCACGTGCTCATTTTCATTCAAGATTCAAAATAGACGCATATTTATGGAATTGAGGAAGCGACGAAGCGAGGTAACGAGTAAAGGGATGAAGCGAGGTAACGAGGAAAGAGATGAAGCGAGGTAACGAGGAAAGAGATGAAGCGAGGTAACGAGGAAAGAGATGAAGCGAGGTAACGAGGAGAGAGTTGAAGCGAGGTAACGAGGAAAGAGATGAAGCGAGGTAACGAGGAAAGAGATGAAGCGAGGTAACGAGGAAAGAGATAAAGCGAGGTAACGAGGAAAGACATGAAGCGAGGTAACGAGGAAAGAGACGAAGCGAGGTAACGAGGAAAGAGATGAAGCGACACAATCACAAAATCCTAATTAAAACTATAACTAGGTATTCATCATGCTCATGCCCTTATGCCAATTTATTTGGGGTCGGCACAACATGTCTTCTTCCAAAACTCTCTATTAGTCGTCATCTCGTTAGTCAGCCATATCATCTTTCACACAGTCCACCCATCGTTTCTTTGTTCTTTCCCTACTCTTATAGCCAGCCTCATTACCACTCAATACTTTCCTCACGACATTTTCCTCATTCCTGCACATCACATGCCCATGACAACACAACTGTACAGTCACCGGTGCCACTTTCAGACTTTCTCTTTATACTCACGCCGGCGCCGTAACTATTGACTATATGATTTAACCTGATTTAACTGATTTTTGACACACGAGCCGCCCGCTGGCGTCGTCGACGCGTCGGTGGGCGGCTGCCGTCGACAACGTGCCTCTCGTGTATTTGAGTGCGGTGCTCAAATACACAAGTGGCACGTTGTCGACGGTTGCACTTGCCTCTGTCGTTGACGTGCCGCTCGTGTGTATAACATATTTATTTATTTATATATACCTACTTTATCGTACACCACAAAAATACAATGGATGGCCTTATCGCGTTACTGCGATCTCTTCCAGGCAACCTTAGAATGGTCAATGGACAGTGATTTTCCTGGACATAAAATGGGACTTCTTATTTATATGCAGTGACTCACATAAAACTTGTAAATAACGCGTTCAGACTTGAATTTAAGCATACTCCCCTTCAATCGCACCTAACACTGTGCGCTAGTTACCACCAAAAAAAGTCGCGGTTGCGATTCGATAACCTGCATGTCCACTAGAATACTTACACTATTCGTATATATACGTGCTTATTCTGCTCAAAAGTACATAGCATGTGTATTCTAGCCTTAAATCTCAAATTGATAGTGCTTCCTTACCTAACAGTTTCGTTCTAAAAACTGTCCTAAAAGTATTTAACCAGACTTTAGTTTCAGGTTTGCAGCAGCAAGGAATACCTGCCAAAACCAGGTGGAGAAAGCCCTATCTGCTGTGAGAATCTGATGTTGTTGTTGTTACATAATATACCTACCTACTGCGTGCCCTTATTTCACCATGGTACGGCAAATTATGGACACTAGTAGGTATACGTAGCAGTTCTAAGCTGACATAATTACAATTGCCATCGACATGCTAAAAAAAATTAATACTAAACCAAAATGAAGCAAATCTTAATTTGAATTTCATCTATACAACAAGTGGACATGATACAACTATGTATTTCACTGTAGGTATAATAAACTTTATCAGTTATACCTACAACTGAAGTAGACAAGACATCCATTAAAACAACAAATATATACTATAATAATATTATCATTTATTTTATTAAGACTAAACAACTGACATCACATTTTGGTCTTAAAACAAAGTAGAAACCCAACTAAACAATAGTCTTCGATTTAAATGTTAAATCGTTTCTTATTCCTTAAAACTAATTTATACTACCAATAATAGGGATACAAAACGACACATATATTTTGAGGAATAATTATATACTTTAACTTTAAGTTGCTTTGCATACAATCAAAAGTCTATTTAGTATTTCTAGGAATGAGCTGAATATCAACATTTGCCAGTTTAACATTCAGTGTGTCATGAGAGAACTTTATATCTACATTTGCTTGTTTGGATAAAACAGTAAAGTTTCGTAGAACGTGGACCATACCAGCAAGTACCTGCAACTTGGCATACCTGGCACCAATACACGTCCTGTTGCCCATCCCGAATGGCAGGTAAACGTCATCGTTGGGTCTCCTCTCCTTAGAAAACCGCTCCGGATCAAACACTTCTGGATTCGGGTAAATTTTTGGATCATTGTGTATTTCATAAATCGAGGTAAAAATTTTTGTTCCATTCGCCACTTTGATATTGCCAGCAGGTAGCGTGGTGTCTTGACAACATTGTCTAGTCAAAAGCCCAATAGGAGGGAATCGTCTTATCCCTTCACTTAGCACCTTGTCTACATACTCCATTTCAGAAATGACGTCGTATGTTATATTGTTCTTGTGCTTCTCAAAATGTTCGTCTATTTCTTGATGAACTTTCTCTAATATTTCTGGGTGGCGAGAGAGTAGAATTAAAGTTGAGAAGATAGCATTGGCGCAAGGCTCAACACCAGCAGTGAAGAAGAACAAAGCCTGTGCTGATAATAAGCCGGTGGTGGGTTCCATCTCGTAGCCTGTTTGTTGGTCCTTCATGGTGCCGTTTTTCTGTAGACTCATACATATATCTGCGAAGTCGTGCTTCTTGACATTCTCCTGTTTGCGCTTTTTAATTAAAGCGTTTATTGAACCAATGAAGAAGTCCTCGTGCTCTTTGAATACTTTTATGCCCAACGCCGATGTCAACTTGGGGCTGAGACTGAATATTAAGAATTTCAGCTGGTTCTTCCAATTCGATTGCGAAAGATTTTTGGCCATTTTGAGGAATGGTGAGTCAAAGATTGATTCTGATCCAATTCCAAAGATTGCTCCACAAACAGCGGCGTTGTTGAACATCATAAGTGTGGCGTGGAAATCACCTTCCCATGTCTTGGGATTGTTTTTCAAATAGGTCACGAAGTCTTGTGCGCTTTTATCCATGACGTAATACATGTTCTTTAATTTGTTTGCTGTGAACAATGGGGTCATATTTTTCCGCATCAGCTTCCATCTAGGACCATTCATGAAGGTAATGTTATCAGTCAATTGGTCACCATCAAGAGGTTCTATTCCTCTGTGGTGGAAAGCTTGGAAGTCGCCAGACAAAACATGTTGCACATTTTTCGGATCAATGACGAACAATGTAGGTGTTACAAGTTGACCGACGCCAATAGCCGGCAGATCCCTATGTTTCTTATACAGGTCACCGAAGACTTCAAACAGTGCACGTTTCGAACCGAGAAAATCCCAAAACGGTCCCAACACTTTGTTATTACTGTAAAATGTCACTCCGCGTGTCTTCCAATAGTTTTCATTGTACTTTCCTAAAAAGTACCACCCTAATGTTATGGCTAGTAATAATAAAGTTAATGGTAAAAACAACATTTTGACTATTCGGGCACCAGTCACTTTGGAATAGACACCACCACCACTTTGTATTTAGCTTTTAACCAAATTAATGACTATAAATAATTGACTCTCGATATATAGTCGGTTGTTATCAGTCATGCGTTGTTGTAATTATAATTATCATCATTACTCGGCACATATCTTATTTATAAATACATTACCAACCCGTTTTCATAAATACATACTAGCTGTGTCTGCGGGTCTGTTCGTGTGATAAATTTAAGAAGTAACAAGCTACCTCTGGTGGTAGTTTTCCCGTTAAATGATCAACTTTCGCATTAAGAATCGTAATTATAATTATATTGCGCCCGCGTCATACAGCGTGTCGCTTTCATGGCGACATTAATTTAACACACGTAAGGTCAGGTGGGGTAAGTGAAACATACTTTACTTTTAATTTTACATAAACAGCTCTAGCACAGTAATATGAGTCGCATTTATAATAACGATTGATGCGAACTACTCTTCCTTTAATCGGTCATCTATGATACGAGTTCTAAGCTCTATAGTCGTTCTTAAATCGATAAAATCATCGAATTTAAGCAGACTGTGGTTTTGTTTCACTTCCCCCGTGTATGGGGTAAGTGAAACTGTCGCCATAATATGTATAATATTGAGCCTGCGAAACTAATAAAAGGGCTAAAATGACGTGTCAAAATGCTTTTATCTAATATGAGTTGTATTTCGTCGGAATAAGTTTTAATTTAGGATATACACTTAAAAAATGTAATTTGGGGTAAGTGAAACGTAGTCACGGTGGTCAGGGGTACTGAACCAGTGCAAAAATCGAACAAAAATTTACAACTAAAATAAAATTGCGAAAAGATTATAAAACATATCATTGTGTTTATTTAGGTGCTCATTGAACAAATTCAAGTTTTCTTCCTTAATTCACTTATAATTATGTAAGTAGTATGTAGTAGATTTATTTTAGATTTGTCGTCTAAAATAAATAAAAAATTAAACTCAAATAACAATAAAAATATATTATAATATAAAATTGCATTTTGCAGTTTTTCATCAGAGTAAGCTTTATTAGTTTTCCGAATGTAATTTCGAGGCATGTTTTACAAGACCTGGAAAAAAAATCCGATTATAACATAAATGAATTAAATTAACTTCTCCGTTAAGCTAACAACTCTAAAAATAGTTTATCAAAAAACTGTCATAAAAAGTTTATAAGTTTTGTTTGTACAATGATTAATTGCTGTATCTTAATAATTATTTTGTTTATTGATGGCTCTACCGAATAATATTGGAGGACCTCGAACGGTTTTTTGATTTTTTGTCGGTTTGTTCGGGATTCTTGCAAAAACTACCTGCAATTTTAATAAAAGTAAACAAGTACCTCGTAGTTCGACTAAAAACTGATAAATGTTTGGTCAAAATCTATTGGTTAGGTTACCTTCTGAACGAAATGCAAAGATGATAAACAATAAATTAAGTACCTAGTAAAACTAAACATTTTACGCGAGATTACCAAAAAAATGTTTGTAAACTCTGGCACGGGGGAAGTGGGCCATATGTTTCACTTACCCCGGCCATCACTGTTTCACTTTCCCCAATCAGTACTTTTCGAGGTTAGAATTTCTACAACTTATAATTCAATTGCCTGCACGTTTAAGCTAAAAAAATCTATTAGAACATGAAATCTACAGTTTGAATACGTTCCTTACCTATAAAAATCTTCAAAAACACTATTAAATTGCTTGACACCAACGAAAAGATTAGGCACGTCCAACTCGTGTTTTGAAGTTCCAAAGATGTCAGATTTCTTTTTTTTATATAACCTTATAGAACTATCGTAGCGACAACTGTGCTACAGCATTGAAACCTCTTCGTCGATCCTGCTTTATCGACCGATCACTATTAGAGCTGAACTCTATAGCTAAATAGATAGGGTTGGGTGTTTCACTTGCCCCTTCGTTTCACTTACCCCACCTGACCTTACTCGTATACAGTTTCGCGATTTCGTTTTATGAACATACTAGCTGCGCCCCGCGGTTTCACCCGTATAGGTTTCGATCCCGTGGGAATGTCGGGATACAAAGTATCCTGGCTATAAACTGTGTGCCAAAATTCATCGAAATCCGTTCAAAAGTGTGAAATAGTAACAAACATCCATCCATCCATACAAACTTTCGCGTTTATAATATTATAGTAAGTAGATTTTAATTTCATTAAACATGAATATGCATTTATTAATTTTCTAAAATAGCATCTTGGAGCAACCTGTAGGTACTTACGCTATGTCGGCGAGCGGCACAGGTGGTAGTTTTCAAATTACGAATTATTTTATATGGTTATAATTTTTATGATTACTGTCCATTAAGTGATAAGGGTGTCATAGTGTTGGGCGAGCTTAAATCCCTCGCTGCACTCAGGATTCTAGCCTTGCTCGGGAGCTTCAGAAACCTTTGTTGCGTTCGGGATCCGCAATAGCGCCTGCGACACTGCTTTATCCCTTTAGTGAATAATCTACTATTTTGCCAACATACTTAAAGACTCGCTCCTTAAGTTCGTCCCAGTTTAAAGCTCAAAACTTTTTGCATAGTAGTGTGCCTAAATGTAGTCGCTTATTTAGCTTCGAACATGTAACGCCTCGTGATGTAGTTGACGTTATGATGATTACTGGGGCCTGTCCATTAAACTTTTAAGTAATATAATACCCTCCATGTATACATATATCTACTCCCTATGAAGCTGTTACTTCTAACAAATGTAGGTAGTGTTGATAAGGATTTTTGCCTGACCTAATGAAAAGTAGTAAAGTCATACCATTATTTAAATCAGGTAAAAAGAATGACGTTGGCAATTTCAGGCCTATTTCTATCTTACCTGCATTTAGCAAAATATTTAAAAAAGGTAATACTCATAGAGTTGCCAGACATTGTAATTTAGAAAGCCTCCTTCATAATGTACAATATGGCTTTGCAATAGGTCATTCAACTACAAATGTGGGTGAAACACATATTTAACGCATGGGAGAACTCGCAAAATGCTATTGGAAATTTCTTTGATCTCTCCAAAGCCTTTGAATGCGTGCACCGTGACACAATTTTACGTAAACTACGTCATCACGGTTTCCAAAACGAAGCTCTCAACGTAATGAATTCTTATTTACTCTTATTTATCTAAGTCATTTATTCAAATTAGGCTGAGAACCAGCACTTTTCAAACACGTCAAAATTACAGTCCCCACCCTTCACCACTTCTAGTGCTTCCGCTGGGAAGAAGTGGCGCAAAAAACTCCTCAGCAGCACAGCTGTTTGTTCAGTTAGAAAAACTCGATTCTGTACAATAGTAAAGTAATTAACATTACGAGACACAGAACATTAAATTAAATTGCCAGCACTTATAAAATACAGAGAAGAAAAAGTAAATTCTAAGGACATTCACACCGACACCAACTACTATATACTACAGCATAATATTATTATGCTGCTCGAACTGCTTAACAATCATTGTTGCAACATTGTTGCTACAAAACGTCACTCCGCGTGTCCTCCAATAGTTTTCATTATACTTTCCTAATAAATACCACCCTAATAGAAATAGAAAATATGTTTTGTCCAGGTAATACAGTAAGCAGGTTCACAGGTTAACAGCAAGTTAAAACTTAAAACGACATGAGTGGCTTAAAATATTACCTACAGCTAGGTCACAATATGGTATTTGCTAGTGAGCCCCAAACTAGACAGTTATTCTGTATCTTGGGACTCAGAATGTGAATTCCAGAGTGGAGACTAGAGAGGTGATTTCAGGTATGGTATGGTGCGTATGTATGTTTGTGTGGTGTGTGTGTGTGGTGTGTGGGGGGGGGTGTGTGTGTGTGTGTGATGTGCGCGTGGTGTATGTGTGTCTGGTGTGGGTGTGTTTGTTCCATTGTGCCTCGTTTGATTTGGTGTCAGGTCAGGGTCTTTATTATTGTGACTATTAATATTAAACTTATTGGTAATAAAAACATGTTCAGTTTTTGGACGCTAGTGAAAAAGGAGCAATCACTATATACTGAGCTCTTGTTTAAATTCTAAATATTTTACTCTTGTTTATATACACTGCTGTTATCATTAGTATTATCACTGTTATTGTGTATTTATTTGTGATTCTGATTATATAATATTACTAGCTTCTGCCCGCGGCTTCGCCCGCGTGGATATCGGAAATTATCCCACGGGAACGTGCTAACAGGATAAAATGTATGTGCTTCCCCAGGATGCCATCTATCTCTATGCCAAATCAGAAGTTCAGTGGTTTAGGCGTGAAAATGTAACATACAGTTTCAAGTTCAAATCCTCCCCTTAAAAACTGAATTACCCCTGTTTGTCCCGTCAGTGGTACATTTTCGACAACTTTACATACTTATTATTAATTATTTTCTGTCAAAAGTATCAATAAAAATATATTATTATTAATATTTTTTTATTTTTATTTTATTCATAAAATAAAATAAATACTGAGTTGCGAGTTACTCGGACCGCGCATTCAATTTCTTCCGCACAAACTTAACACCCCTATATCCCCCTTTGAGGGGTAGTTTTGAAAAACTTATAATGATAAACTTTATTACTTACTTAAGCAAGTATTCTTGCCAAGTTTCAAGTTTATTAACTAAATGATTAAGATTATTCATATAAACTGTATCCCCCGCTTTTCACCCCCACAGGGGTGGAATTTTGGAAAATCGTTTGGCATTATTCATAACTTGATTCAAAGATTATTTATACCAATTTTCGAGTTAATCAAGCCACGCATTATAATCCTCCCCTGAAAAATAGACTACCCCATTTCAGCCCATCAGGGGTAGATTTTCAAAAAACCCTGATACACATTATTCTTTATTTTCAAAATTAGGTATAAATACTGAGTTTCGAGTAAATCGGACTGCGCGCTAAAATTCTTCCATACAAACTTTGAAACCCCCCAATCCCTTATTAGGGGGTAGTTTAGAAGAAAAAAAAACTGACAGTCTTCATAATTTATTTTGGTAAGTATTCGTGCCAAGTTTCAAGTTTATTAACTCAAGGAATAAGATTTTTCATATAAACTGTATCCCCCGCTTTTCACCCCCACAGGGGTGTAATTTTGAAAAATCGTTGGGGATTGTTCGTAACTTGATTCAAAGATTATTTATACCAATTTTCGAGTTAATCAAGCCACGCATTATAATCCTCCCTTGTAAAATTAACTTCCCCTTTTCAACCCGTTAGGGGTAGATTTTCGAAAAACCTTGATACATGTTACTCTTTATTTTTGGTCTTAAGTATAAACACTGAGTTTCGAGTTAATCGGACCGCGCGCGCATTCAAATTATTCCACACAAACTTCAACACCCCTATATTCCCCTTTAGGGGTAGTTTTGAAAAACTTATAATGATAAACTTTATTACTACTACTTACTTAGCGAGTATTCTTGAAAAGTTTCAAGTTTATTAACCTAATGAAGAATATTTTTCATATAAACTGAATCCCCGCTTTTCACCCCCACAGGGGTGGAATTTAAAAAAAATCGTTTGGGATGTATTCATAACTTGACTCAAAGATTATTTATACTAATTTTCGAGTTAATCAAGCCATGCAGTAAAATCCTCCCCTGAAAAATTTACTACCCCATTTCAGCCCGTCAGGGGTAGATTTTCAAAAAACCCTGATACACATTATTCTTTACTTTCAATATTAGGTACAACTACCGAATTGTGAGTAAATCGGACTGCGCGCTAAAATTCTTCCATACAAACTTTGAAACCCCCCAATCCCTTATTAGGGGGTAGTTTAGAAGAAAAAAAACTGACAATCTTCATAATTTATTTTGGTAAGTATTCGTGCCAAGTTTCAAGTTTATTAACTCAAGGAATAAGATTTGTCATACAAACGAATTCCCCCCTTTTCACCCTCTTAGGGGTGGAATTTTGAAAAATCCTTTCTTAGTGGATGCCTACTCTTCACGAAGAACACACCCTCCAAATTTCATGTCTCTAGGACCAGCGGTTTAGGCTGTGCGTTGATCTATCAGTCAGTCAGTCAGTCAGTCAGTCAGTCAGTCAGTCAATCAGTCAGTCAGTCAGTCAGGACTTTGAATTTTATATATATAGATAATTATTAATATCACCATTGCGTGGCAGAATTTTCTTAGATTAGCTGAGTAATGATTTCTCTGTTTGTAAACAAAATTATTACGTCTGTGTCACTGAAATCCTCGTAAACGGCTGTATAAATTATCATTTTCAACCAAATGGTCAAAATGTTGGCCTTGCCTTTATATCGTTACCAAATAATTAATTATAATATGGCCGTTAATGATATTATGGACCTTCTTTAACGAAAATATAGATACATCAAATGTGACCCACGACTAAGAGCGGTTCTGCACTGCATCCGATTCGAATCCGAGAAATGACGGTCCGAAGTAGCCGTAGTACTATTTGTATGAGGGGTTGCGCACTGCATCCGAACTCAGCCCGTCCGAATTTAGAAAATTCCCAATTCGGATTGAACTCGGATCTTGAATTCGGATTCGGATCGGACGTAGTACGAAACCGCTCTAAGAGAATGAAATGTTTCTCGGATCGGCACGAACCATATGATTTGAAATGAGAATAGTGATCGTTGGGAAATAATGAAATCAAACAATTTGTCTGTCCTCTTCTATCTATATTTCTATATAATTAACTCTTATCTACTTACGTAGTACATCTTCACTGTAAAAAGCAGTATCCTCAGCATGTATTTCTAATACAACACATATTGTAAAATGAATCAATACATATACAAAAATAAAAATTAAGATCCAACTTAGATTTAAGTATGCACATTTAACGTAGACAGAAACTAAGTAATACCATTTTGAGATTATTCCATGTGGACAATACTTATGCAGATTCAATTGTTCTCTTCGACATCCTGTAGAAGAAGAAAAAATGTATGTCAATAATGTAGTCTACAAGCTTTTATAATAAAGCGTGGGCCATGCGTAAATACTGACATACAATCTAAAATACATAGAAAATACAAGATACACCGGAATCGAGCCACCGTGCATATTTACAAAAGAGCTCAACTGTCAATTACTTTTTCTATTGTTGCCGCGAGGGGATAAAGGTCTAAGGGCTGGTTTTTCCAACGCCAGATAATTTTATTTTGAATTTTTGACAATTCTTCCAAACAAAAATTATATTCAGACGTCAAATTTAATCCACGAATAAAAATTATCTGTCGATTGAAAAATTGGCCCTAAAACATTAAAATAATAAATGAATCGAATAAAGTTTTTATGCCGTTTTGAAGCCAAGATACTGGCCATAATTTTGGTTTCATCATTGTTCCAAATTTGTATTCACGAACATCTAAAATGTTGCAGACCTTTATACAAGAATGCAGGGTGGCTCGATTCAAGTGTATAATATAGGCTCGTGTGTATTTTCTAAGATAAATAAAAACCTAACAACGTGCTTAACATACAGCATAAATTTTTAACCAGTGCGCAAACTATAACCATGAATTCAGCACATGATTTTGATCCCGTAGCGTAGAAAAATTTAAACGCAAGCAGGTGTTTAAATTTTTAGTCGGTAATTAAAAACAAAAAATGTTCAACCATACATTTTGACCGCGTAGGTCCGTAGGTGTTGCACTTTTGTACGCTACGGGTTCAGAATCATGTGCTGAATTCATTAAAAAACTTATCCTGCAGGTAATCTAACTAATCTAAGTGTAAATCCAAAACAAAACGACCGATAATGTATAATCGTCTCACATAATTTCAGAGACTACAGCAGCACGGTAAATCGATGGATTAATCTGGCTTAATTAATTCGTTACGTCATCATCATTATGCAGCCAAAAATCAATGATGTAAGTACCTAGAAATTAACGTTTTGTTTTATTTTCCTTGCTACGTCAAAAAATATATTTACCTACTAATTAACTGGCGAAACCTCATGACGCGATGGCGTGATGGGTAAGGTAAATTGAAATCGTAATTAAAGTAAACAGCTAAAGGCCAGTTCCTGTAATTATAAAAGTTCAAAATATAGTTGCAATTAAGATTAAGGCTGAAATCAGACTGAATGTTCTTAAAATTACGAGAATTGCTCCTCTGATCACGTGTCCTGCTGTCTAGTCAAATTCTGGACTATTTAAATTGGAGACTGTGTCATGGACACGCTAAGAGGAAACAGGGTCGTCGCCCTCATGTCGGGTTGTTAGGTACATTAAATTGTGATTTCATAAATAACTTTTTTGTTTAGGAGTCTGAGAATTTTGCCAGTTAATTTAAAAAAAGTCCCTTATAATAATAACTCTTGTCCTGCGACTCATTTGCCTCGCCTTTTACCGACCATGTTGTGGTCGGCTTCCAGTCTAACCGGATGCAGCTGACCAAAACTATTGTCCTGCGACTACCAACCAATATTAAATTGCTTGGTAAAAACATGCACGGAAGCCATTACAACATCAAAAAATACATTATGTAAACTACAATTACTTCTAAAACTACTTAACATAACATAACATCACGCCCGCATTGCCCGAAAGGTTAGGCAGAGGTGTACGATCACCAAAGGAGATAAGTCGTCGAATATAGTTGAAATTTTGTAATAAACTGATGGATGTTTTCGAATAAAATTTAATTTAATTAATAGAAAACAAATAGTTCATTTGTCAAATTAAATTTCATTCGAAAACCTCCATCGGTTTCTTACTAAACTTCCAACTATGTAAATCTAACGACCCTGGTTACTTATCTCCTTTGGTGACTTACCACAATCACCAAAGGAGATAAGTCGTCGGATATAGTTGAAGTTTGTAATAAACTGATGGATGTTTTCGAATAAAATTTAATTTAATTAATAGAAAACAAATAGTTCATTTGTCAAATTAAATTTCATTCGAAAACCTCCATCGGTTTCTTACTAAACTTCCAACTATGTATATCTAACGACCCTGGTTACTTATCTCCTTTGGTGACTGTACCTACAGTACACCCACAATTCGCATGTTATGTTTTGTTCGTTTGTTTTAAAACTACTTAATACCAAACAAGTGTAATGTCTAACTTACAGTAGGATCGCAGTCGGCGCAATGCCACGAGTAGCCGCGCTTCTTTGGATTCTTGTTCAGCGGCGGCTCTAAACACGTGAAGTGGTACCTTTTCGAGCATTCATCGCACCTACACAAAGATACAGTTTTAAGTATCAACTAATGCTTATATGAATAAAGTGCGGATTTCACCAATGAAACTGAACGAGATCAGCACTTCTGAACCGCGTTTAAGAGATTCCACAACAATGGGGATTGAAGATTTTCATACGGAGCCGCGAAACCTACTGTCGCGCAATTTTGTTTTTTGTTCAAAATGGCGGCCACGCATAAAACTTATTAAATAAGTTTAACTTGTCCGCCATTTTTTTTTTTTAATGGCGGCCTTGATTGGAACCTATATAAACCGATAGCTGACATCAATGCAAACGAAAAATATAATATATCAACTTTGAACTTTCATTTCGAAAACGTGACACTTGGTCTTATTCGGTCTTATTACAAAAAATTGCTTAAGTACTGGTTTAAACCAAGACTAAAAAGTCTAGGATTGTGACGGTATTAAGATTAGTACCAGGATCAAAATGTGTCCCGATTACAAAACGAAGACTATCTGAGGATCTCTTAGTACCAAAGAAAGTCCATGGTTCAAATAATATCCACAGATAAGAAATAAAAATGGTATTCTTTCATTCGTTCGTACAGGCTTTATTTGAAGCAACATTCTGTTTCTCTTAATAGTGATATTATAATAACACTTGAAATGATTTAATAATTATTTATCAGTACAAAAATATGTCATAAATGGTTCTTTGTTTGGATTACAATATAATGAACAAGAACAACTTGTACTTTTGGCGCGCTGATCATAATCAAGTTGTTATATTTTTAACACCTCTAGCGTGAAATAGAGCGAATTACATTCGGCGACAGCCCGCGTCATTTGAAGCGAATGTTTATCTTTTGAAGAAACAAATAATACAATTCTTATTTTTATTCGTTATGGTTTGTTCGTGAGTGGATGTGTCCGATTATGCCTCGTAATAGGCAATTATCATTAAATTAGAACACCTCTCCATCGTCTTCCGGGTATATATGGCTGCTGTTATACCTCTCTTCTTGTGGTGTTGTGGGGTTACGCAATGGTGTAAATAAATATGGAGTGCAGTGATAGCCACAGCCACCGAATAATATTCCAGATAAAGCGCCAGCCTCAAACCTCTGTTTCAATCTACATCCTCGGAATATTCTGGAGTCATGGTCCACGTCATCTGGTAACAATGTCCATGATTTTCAGGCCAGCATCACAAACCGCCTGAAAAGTGACCGCATATTAGATCTTAAGACTCGTCTCTATTATTTTAATATGACAAATAAAACAATTATATTGGGATATTATTTGGATTTTATTTAATGTAATGTTAGCATTGACCAAGGGTACTTACTTCATGGCGAGCCCGGTTGTGTAAGTGTTGGGTTTGGATCCTTGCGGAATAAGTGGACTGTATTATCAATAAGGAACTGGTTTATTTAATACAATAATGTTACAAAATAATATAATAATCCCGACAGCGTTATTTCGTTGTTACGCGGGTGCGCGTGTGTCCTATGCGTAAACCACTTGCACTTCAGGACTCAATGGGCATCCTCGAGGGTCGTGGAGTAAATCTTCACGTAAAACATCCACAATTTTTTCCCGAAAACGTTTTGTGAACCTATACTTATATTTAAAATCTTCGTCACTCAATTTAAAAGGATTTACATGATGACGACATCTGTAAGGTCGCCGAGACGTCTCCAGCATAACCAAATCCATCAAATCAATTATAACAATATCCATTTTTGACGATTTGTAAATAAAAAGACACAATAATAATCAATGCTAACCTCAAATAATTTAGTACCGATGTCAAATCCATGGTTAAACTAGGGGTCTCGGCGGACTAACTTTAGTACCTTAGTTAGTTCAAGAACTAGTGATAAACTTCATTTTGTAATAACGTTTTATTTAGTCATGGTTTAAACCTAGTAACAATCCCAGTACTAAATTTAGATCGTGTTTTGGAATAAGGCGGATTGTGTTTTCTGTTTGCATTGATGTCAGCTATCGGTTTATATAGGTTCCATGCAAGGCCGCGCGCGCGACAAGTACGGACGGACCTTCAAAGCCCTTTGACACTGACAGCTCTTGAACGCGGTTTAGAAGTGTTGATTAAATTCAATTTCATTGGTGAAATCCGCCCTAAGGTGTACATTCATTGCTGTGCCTGGATGGATAGACTAAAGCTTGCATCGTTAATCAGTCACATTTTATTTTAGCTTTCCTCAAATGGTATAATATTTTGATATACGCTCTCACATCTAGGCCACAGTATCAATTATATAGAGCAAAATTATCATACATTCTCCTATAGTAAAATAAATTTAAAAAAATTGCATTCATAATCACGTAGTCATTAATTGTAAAAATGATCGCTTAGTCTATCACCTATATTATTATGTAGATCACACAAATACATATTTATTGCGTGCAGGAATCGAACCCGAATTCCATAGAACAGACGCCAAACATTCATTTGTTGATCCAGAAAATTCCAGAACACACCATTAGTTAGGTTTGATTTACTACCCTCCACAGATATGATAATGCAAAATAATGTTTATTTTAGTTTTTCGCAGTTCATGAGACATCATCAGGAAGATTTTATTTCTTGGTAGTTTCAGGAAGGTTTAAGTTTTTGAGAATGTGGTAAACACAAAATATTATAATTGTTTGCCTGTCATGTTTGACAGGCATCTCATACTTTTTGACAAAGTAGATCGTTTTGCGCATAATAAGTACACACAAAAACTGTTGCCGAGTTGGTTTTAAAAGAAAACAAAAAGCAAGTCCATACATTTTTTAATCGGTTTCATAATTCATTTCACGTTTTCATTCATCGTCCTAAGGACATCCATTACCTGTTATACATACATTGGCTGCCACGAACTATTACTGCCGTTTCTTACAGATGATAAAAGTTACGGCTGTGCTGGGTTATCAGAGGCTTTTCGGATCTTCAAAAAGTTGTAAAACTTGTACTCGGCGCATCTCTAATATTTACATAGTTTAAAAACTGCATTCATGGGTGATACTTAATGTGGTAGCAAAAAAAAAAAAAATTGTTGTATTTTCGATTTAAAAAATCTTCGAATTTGCTAGGCCAGTGCTAGGCCCACTGATTATACTTCAATATCAAACGCCGCTAACACACGGGACTGAGCGTAATACCTGCCGTACGTTCTGCTACTATCTCTCAGTGCTATGGATCGCGACCACACCTGTCGGGTCCCAATTTAACGCTTGAGGGTTGTACCTCAAGGGTTAAACTGAGACCCAACAGGTCCCGACTCCCGCACTGTTACCGCTCTCGCCATCGACGCCTCAGTAGCACGCGCGTACGTCATCCGAGCTATGTCTCAAGTTAACTCTTGCTGGTTGTACACACGGCTACACATCAAGCTATGCAAAACCAGTATTAGCTAACCGTTCATTGTGAGAAAATATCATACAAAGTGAGGCCAAGATAAACTGGTTTTGTATAGCTTGACGTGTAGCCGTGTGTACGACGCGTTTTCAAGTTAATGCGGCTCAAAACATGTATTATTATTCTTTCTCGCTAAGACCCAGTTGCACCGCAAATCACTGATTGCGTTTAAAATATCATTCAAACGTTTTTAAAATATAATTCTGTCTTTGTCATCGTTAAACGATAGAAGGGAACGGAACGATGTTTTGAATTCGTTTAGCACTGTATGCATTTTGTGGTGCAAGTGGGCCTTAGTGTTGAATATTAGTTTAAATAATTATTTCAAGGCTCACCGTACGAGGTTGGTGTAGTCTCCAGGCTGCACACACACGTCACAGTGCGTTAGGGGCGAGGGCGCGGCCGCGGCGCCGCTACTGTTGACCCCCGAGCCGCCGCGGCGAGACCGCTCGGTACGACTTCGCTGTATACAGACATGAAATAGATGTTTATTTACATAAATCTTCGATCAATAATGCACTAGATACAGTATCACGACCAAAAACACATTGCCCAACTGGCTGCGATACTGCACATTTACACAGGGTCAAATTAAATTAGCTAGCGAAACCCTGCAGACGTCATGGGTATCCAAGTAGGATTAGTATAGTATTCTTTTTTTTTTAATATTTTGGTAGGTAGGTATTTAAATATCATAAACTTCAGATTATTATCAACGTTAACAGTCGAACGTTCGCTTGAAGCTTGAAAATACACGACAAAGATAAAGACAGTTACATACAAACATTGCTACAGGGATATTTTGGCGGTCGTAGGATGTCAACAGGGGAGCGCTGTTGGTAAACATTTGTGCAATATTTTGTAATGTGTTGAAAAATCAAGATGGCGGTGTTACTTCCCATTTTTACGAGCCTTTTGCCACTACAGGGCATAAACACTGACACCGGGCTGCAAATGAGAATTTTCTGACGGAAAATCTCAATAACACTGCTCGACCAAGGTCTCGATTCTGGGACCCAAAATTCAGAGAGGCAATTCTGGTAATTTTAAGATCGTTCACAGTCTGATCTGTCTCAATCTGTCAAAATAATCTCTAATTTTCCTACATTGTTGACAAGTTTTTGACATTTGTTTATCGCCGAGATGAGACTGCGACTAGATTTTGAACGTTTTAAATTACGAGAATTGGCCTTCAGCTGTGGTCGCTGTGCAACCTTTAGACAAACCAGACAATAGGGTAGTTTCTTGGGTAAAAAATAATTATTATATTTAGTCCGTCAGTTAGATTATCGAAAAATAATGGACACGTATTTTTTCTTTTGTCAATCAAACAAAAAATGACAAAGATAAAGCGCATCGAGATTTGGTCGAGACGTCACTTGCTTGCCAAAATGTTGCAAGAAAGTGACGTCACGCGGAACTTTAACGGGCGACATCTTCACAATTTTTTATATAATTGACAAAAGAAAAAATACGGGTTCAATATTTTTTGATAATCTAACTGACGGACTAATTAGATTTTTTTTACGAAAATAGCCTATTATCATAAGAAATGCTTTGTGTGTGCTATTCTATTTATCATTTTGTTCGTGAATTTAACTCCTTATCAAGTACGCGCAAGGTTTAAGTTAAAAATATCGAACCAATCACTGGAAAGCAGACATGTCTTATAGATAAGATTAAACGTTGTCGTTTGCTTAAATATTATCAACTGATATTTAAGCTCATTGCTTTTTAGACAATACTTGTCCACATTGGTGAAAGTTATTTCAATAATACTTATAAGGAAAAATGTACTAGAAAGGGGATTGAATATTTTTATATGGAGCCTGGCATAGGTATGCCAATGCCAGGCTCCATATAAAAATATTAAAAAAACATGAAAAAAAAACAAAATTTGATAAACCAAAATGGCGGACAGGTAGGTACCAGTCCGCCATTTTGTTTTTTCAAAATGGCAGCCACGCATTATACTTATATAAATCGATAGCTGACATCAATGCAAACACGCAAATAGCATCAATATATATAGCATCAATGTATCAATGCTAATAGGACCAAACCACGTAAAGAAAGTTAAAAAATATGGTGGTGGTTAAAAATATGGTGGATGGTTCAAAGTTAAAATATTAATAATATATTAACTTTGAACGTATACGTAATATCTCGGAAACGTGACACTTATTATTATATTTTCTATTTTCATTCATGTCATCTATCGATTTATATAGGACACATGCGTGGCAGCCAATTTGAAAAAAAAAAATGGCGGACAGGTATGTATGCCACGGACCTTTAAAGCCCTTTATTTTCAGTGATAAGCAGTAGAAAGTTTACCTTAGGTTTGGGTTCAATAATTTCAGCCGGTTTATCCTCCACAGGCTTAAGCTTGCGTGAAAAGATACATACACAAAATTATGGCAAAAGTATTTACATACCTAGGCTAGGTAGTTATTTTATCATACAAATATTATGCTGCTGTTTGTTACCGTCGAAATTACTATGTAACTTCATGATGGCATTACAGAATTCGATGCACAAGCGCTCAATTTTTCAAATACGAGGAACATGTAGAATTTCTGTAATCCTTTTCTTCTAGTGCAAAAGCAGATGCAACTAGACACATGTTCACTTTACACACGTTTTTAAAATAATAAGTGACCAAAGATCGCGCATAGAACTTGAAACGTTACAAAACTTTGCGTTTAGGTGCAAAAGCCCTTACGTCCTGGGATGAATGAAGAAAACCATGAAGTTTTCAGTATAAATATGTTCGTAATTTAACGTAATTTGCACTGTGATATTTTTACTTCGGTTAGGTGTTCGCGGTTCAGTGTATGGAAGACTACTGAAGCCCTATAGTGCTTACTATAGTATACGTAGTCCTATAATCATGGTGTGTGCGGGGAGAATGAACTCTGCAATATCAGCATGGCTACACATTACACACATGTAATTTTTAAGAAGTCATAGTAAAATGAGATAATCGAAAAAAAAAACTGTAAAATCGATGGAAATATGGAGAAGCTGGATTATTCCCGTATGGAAAATATATGGTGCTTGTATGTAGTTAAATAGTCGTGACGTCACTTCTGTGATAGAAGCTTTTACACTTTTTATAATATTGATTGCAATATTTGTAAAGAAATATTTAAAAATGATTTAAAATATTAAAAACTTGTCATCATCCTTATTTGATAGCCAACACCAGTAACGATGAAAAAGTGTGTAGCACTCACATTCGCTGCGTCGGGTGTTTCTGTCATAGGAGTGACTTCTGCTTCTACCGGTGGTGGAGGAGGCTGCTTAGCTGCTTCATGGTCCACATGCTGGCCATACACAAATACCATGTATTAAATATACTCAATACTTTATTGCATTCCATAATGTGTACATAATTATGATAGTTGTTATGTCAAAACATCGAATCAATTATGGACCCTGTCGGGCACAGCAAAGTTAGTTTTCTATAGGAGAGAGGATGAAGCCGCTTTTTGTTAAGAAAAAAATAAATAAATATTAAATTAAAATAGTATCATTAAAATAGTATCACTTGCTTTTATGGTATTTATATTTTATATACATAAACTTTTTTATGTATTTGGTTTTAAGTTATATTTTTATATTATACAGGGTGTTATTGACAGCCCTCCGCAAACTGATAGGGTGGCTTCAGTACATCATATTAAGATGACCGGTAAATGTAATTCTTTCAGGAACATTAAGGGAATCCAAAAAACCAGATTTGTTTTATTACCTCACACGCAACGTATCGTTACCGTGGCAAAACGCACGTAGCGGACGGCAGCGCAGCGAGCTTGAGCGAGGCTGTTTTCAGCTGTTTTATTTACATAAATGGAGTGTTGCGTACAGAGAACGTAATTTTACATTGAAATAAAGGAATATCAGCAGAAAAAATGGCATAAATATTTTTTTTTCCTGAGAAAATTTCCAGTGGGATATGATTCAGAATAAGGAGCTGAATTAATCCTGTGTTTTTGTGGAGGGCTGTCAATAACACCCTGTATATTGCACGATTTACATTATTCTTTATTTTTCATTATTATTATTATATAATATTAATTGTTAAAGTAAAAAACGAATTGTTTACGAATCATAAGGATGTCAATGGATTGTGGTAGGATTCAACAAGCATCACTTGTGAGAATTGATACACCTTGTCCATTAGGTTAACCGTTTTTTGACAGCTGTCTTAGAACCTACTATTCCAGATTACGTAAAAGTTAACTTTAAAATGCGTAATAAAATAAATGTATAAACTGCCTTATCTTATTGAATTATCTATGTATGGCTTTTTGCAGACATTATAATACCGTACGTGTATTAATCAATGTATTGTGTGTTGCTGCAATCACTAGTTCAATCTGTCAAAAAACGGTTTACTTAATGGACAGGGTATAATATATTGTAACTGATTGAAGCGAATAAATAGATGGTCATCATGTAGCTCCACTTGACTATACGATTCCTAATTACAGCCTGATATTGTCAAAATAAGCTGTATTATCATTATGCTGAGATAAGAACTTTTCTGGACATCAGGTCTTTTTTTTTAATTGTATTGCTACTATTAAATGTTTATTTTTTATTGTTTCTATTTCATGTGCATAACCCAAATAAAATATTTTATTTCTTTCAAAGAGCAAGTGTAAGAAAATAAAAACATGAAGCCGTATTACAAATTCGTGTTATAAAAGAAAGGGAAAATGGTTAAAAATGAATAGTTAGTAAAGAATACCTTGGATAATTTCTTCATAACTGCAGGTGGTGGACCATCGTTGCTGTCCGTGGGTACGTAGAACATTTGCGTGTCCAGCGACCCATCTGGCTTTGGAATAGGCTTGATCTAGAACAAAGGAGAAACTCATCATAATTATATGTATAGCGCTACAAGGTTCTTTTGGCGCGTGACCTGTTTTTTCAATACATTTCACAAAACAATTGCACGAATGTCCGATCACAGTTATACTACCTCTGACTGTAGAAACCTAACATCAACCTTATTGTAACGAGAATTACATATTATTGTATACAGCGTGGCGCTTTAATGGCGACATTAATTTAACACACGTATACGGTTTTGCGTTGTAGTTTTATGAATATATTTTAATTTAATTAAACATTAATATTTATTTATTTATTATCAATTTTATAAAATAGCATCTTAGAGCAACCTGACTTAAAGAACTGTAGCGCAGGGGTCATTTGCCGGGGTCACGGATCATAACATCGCATCAATGTAATTAAAACAATTAACGAGCAAAGAGAAGGCGAATTGAAGGAAAGAGAGAGAGCCCTATGTCGGCGCGCGGCGCATGTGGAAGTTTTCAAGTTACGATTTTTTTATGTTGTTATAATTTTTATGATTACTACCACCACTAGCCCTACCAGTGTGTTAAATTAATGTCGCCATTGTAGCGCCACGTTGTATAAAAGGTACTTGTGCAGTGTACCAATATCACACACAATGGCGCCGATTCCCTTATTCACAAACGAAACTAAATTTAAGCTCAGTGCATCTTTGTCTTTCTATTTTATTAAGAAACAGACAGAAGATAAATATTAGTTTAGTTCTGCCAAATTAAGATACTCCATAGACAGTTTAGACGTGATTAAAAACATGGCTACTAAAAATACTTCAATTTACGTCAGACGCTGACTAATTTGACAGGACTAAGCTAATATTTATCTTGTCCTTTTCTTAATGAAATACAAAGAAAAAGATGCGCTGGACTTAAATTTAGTTAGTTTGTGAACAAGGGAATCGGCGCCATTATCAGATTTTCTTATGGAATGTTAAAGAAAAATTATTGTATTACCTTGATAGTAATTCTAGGATGTGGAAGTTCAGGATTTTCCATATCTTGCGTCTTCTTCTTCCTTTTATGTTTATGGGACTTCGACGGCGATCGCAAAAGGTCCGGAGAATATCTTGATCTGTGCTTTTCTTTCCTCCGCTTCCTGTTAGCTTTGTACGTCGCTATATCCGACGACAAATTTGCTAATGTACTTTCTATAGAACTCTCGATGGCTTTGCTGTCTCTTTCTTTCCCTTCTACAAGAAGAGATGAGAACGATAAATTCTGTGGAACAAAGCTGTCTTCTCGTTTGCTGGAAGCTACATTAGTGGAAGCGTTCGAGTTTTCATTGTGAGAGTCATTTGGACTGTCAGCGACGATCGGTGTTATTGACATCAATGGAGTGTTCGTCAAGGTAGGTGACGTGAAACTGCGCTTGTGTATCTTCTTGCACGGAGAATCGCCCTCCCCTGCAGAGACCGACGCATGATCTCTTTGTTTCGACTTCTTTATTTTCTTCTCTTTTCTCAGTTTAAGTTCTGAGCTCTCATTCTCGCTGCTGAATTCAAACGGCTTGATGGTTACTTTTATTGGCGATATACTTTCTGGAGTTGTCAGTTTAGACGATTTTTCCACTTTGTGATATTTTTCTGACCCTGATTTAGGTGGCGACGATGGGCTGTGCGGTTCGGTGATGATAGCACCGTCTTTACTGTAGCGGATTCGAGATCGTCGCGGTACTTTTTTCTCCAGTAGCTCGGGTTCAGAATCGGAGGTCTTGTCGCATTCCGAGCATTGCCTGCGAAACATTTGTGTCAATTCATGGGAATAAGTGGAAATATGCGAGTGTTAAAAGATACATTCGATCATAAAATGCTTAGATAGTAATTTATTAAAAAACAGTCATAGAGTAGGAAAAGAAATGGAATGCTCATGATGAGTAAAAGTAACTATTTTTTTGTCCTTATGCTATCGTTAATCGGAATAATTACGATTCCATACTATGTCACCAAGGAAACTTTTTGAAAAGGCATTAAGTACTTGGAATTTCCCAGCCTTTGTTCAAAAATATGCACAATCATGCATTATGTATACAAACTTATGAATTATAATATTCAATTGTTTACTAATCCGATGAAACTGCCACTCATGACACATTGCGAAATAATAAGAAAACACTATAGATAGAGAGATAGTGTTATTTACTATAAACAAAACAGGATATAATAATCAAATATGCATCCAGCATTCAAATGGGGGAGTTTATCGCTAAAAGGTATTTTCTCCAGGTAATTGCTCTAGAAAAAAGTTAGGGATGGGATACAATGTGCATGGTTTCGGAAGAGGGATTTCGTCGCTGAAGGTGTACAAAACGCTGGCGTGACGACACGGAAGCTTTTATGAAAGATTGGTTAGACAAGGGAACACCTACAAAGAGAAATTTCTAAGTGTAAGGAAGTGAAATGTTCCTTTGAAGTCAGGTCAGTCAGTCCCATTACCCTCCTAGCTGACTGGCAAATCTTTCTAGTATGGCGTGAGCTTTTCTTAGCAGCGTGGGTAGGCCCTTAACAAAGAGGTCCGCTGACTTGGTGAGGGTCACAGGAATGCACTAGATGCAAGAAGCACAGGAACGGTCGTTGTGACAATACTTAAGGGCCTATCTCCAGCAATGGAAGTTCTTTGGCTGAATGATTATGATGATGATATTTTCTCAAATAGCTCGTGCCGAAAGAATAAGAGATATAGGAGGATAGGCATCTAGTTAGACGAGGACATGGCCGATGGAGTAAAGCTGTGACCGAATGGAGGACAAGGTTAGGCCTTGAAGAAACGAGAGCTGTTCACAAAATCACGGGAAACATCAAGATGAAGGACGCACGGAACCGGGAAGTATAGCAGAACTGCAGAAGAAAGAGGAGGCCAGTACCTAGCAGTGGGTGATTCCGGGTTAAATTGATGATGATGAGGAGAATATGTTTTTTTTTTTACAAAATACATGATCATACCATCCATAGAGTTTGCTCTTCTTCGGCGGTCGCTGCAGCGGCGGCTTGAGGCAATGCAGGTGGTAGTGCTGTCTGCACGTGTCACACGCAGCCATCAGATGGCGCTCGGAGCTGCGCCCGCAAGCCGCGCACTCGCGTCCCGCCAGCGAGCCTGATGTGGCTGACGCAACCACACACTTAGCCCAGGTTCGCACAGGCGATTTTTTATCGTGTACTGGATTATCAACTCTTGGCGTTGATCCGAGTGTCGAATCCAACAGAATACATGCCAGCGCGTCAAAAAAACACAGTTGCATTTTCAACTGTCGGCGCTAAGCGGTGAGTTGAAAAACCAGTACGCGATAATAAAATCGCCCGTGGGTATACCGTGGGCTTAACGCAACTATACTACTACCTAGTCTTTAGCAGTCTATTACCTTACAGTTGGTGAATGAGTGCTTTTTTAGAGCAATCATTGCTTGGGTTTCCTAGGAAAGCTTTGACACCACATAACGGCCGCAACATGCGCGAATGTTAAAAGACTGCCATCATATAGCTGCTGTCATGCGATGACAGCTGTCTTTGTGACCGTCATCTGGCGGCCACCGTTTTCTTAGGGTACCCAAGCTTAAGGGGAGAAGGAAGCTTCCGTCCAAAAACTTTCGTAAACTAAACTACGGTCATTTTAGATAACTTGAATATTTTTTAATTATATTAATCAGTTACACATTTGGAAGTTAGAATTTTGAGATTTCTGAATTCCTGTCAAATGAAAGGGGTAGGGTGTCTAATTTTTTGGTGGTAAACTAAGCAAGTGGTTCACCCGATGGTTAGTGTCGGATTAGATAGTCGGATGTATTTTGTAAATGGCTATCAGCTTAAGAACGTTTGGCGTCATTGTTATCTCGGACGTGTTACACGTTATTTCGTAAGCCTAACTAGCTTTCTATTATTAAAGGATAACAAAGCACTAAAGGAACTTAGATTTAACCTACATAAACATTAGCTAACACGTTACAGGCAAATTATTTAGCAATGGCACTCATGACTTAGAATTTTGTCTCTTTTTAGAGCATAGCCTGGTCTTACTCAGCCATCTGAAATACGATGTAAACCTACGGGTCCTGAAAGCCTTATCAAGTGTCTAATTAGTAAGTCTGTTGTCCAAATTTCATGTTAGTTGATCATAAGCATCGCAGGACATTTAGTATTAGATTAAATTAAGAAGACTTTCAGAAGCCATAGATCGGGATGCCATAGTTAAATAACACACCTGCATCAAACACAATGACGTAGAGTGATACTTACCTTCCAAAGAGGTTGACAAAACTTTTCCTTGGCGAGCGTCCGGGTTGTCGCTAAGAGGAAAACCAACGCCCATCTTAAGTGCAGCCGCGGTTGGCACAGACATTGACCTGCTGGTCGACCCTCGATACAGTACATCACGTTTAACATATGATTGGGGTTATGATGGGTACCCCTAGCACGAACATCGAGCAAGGTATAGTCACTGTAACAGCGTCGCCATTGACAAGAAAGTAGACTGAGCTAAATGGTCTATGAATCAATAAAGATTGTGCTATAATTTTAGGAAGAAGACAATCATTTAGAGAACAAATATCGATAATGAATGCTTTAACAAAATTATAACCATCACCTTATTGTTAGTATTCGCAACCAGTGTGTGTGTATGACCAGCCGGTCGATTCTGTAAAAATCTCACCGTGAAAACTCAAGTGAAGTGAGCGTCAGTAGTGTCAATCCCTAGCATTATTTGGAATGACAGCTCACTCCACGCTCACTTCACCTAAGTTTTCACGGTGAGATGGTTACAGAATCGCACTGCAGAAGGAAAATTCTCGTAACTAAAAACGTTCAAAATCTAGTAGCAATTTGATCTCTGCGACAATTAATGTCAAAAACGTAGGGAAATAGAGGTATTTTTGACAGATTCATACTAAGTTCAGACTGTGAACGCTCTTAAAATTACAAGAATTGCTCCTCTGATGTAAGAACGTAAACGAAAAAAAAGGAGGAGAAAATAAGGATCGTAGCAGGTGGCGTTGTGCAGTTTCTGCCTTCCCCCATGGGAAAAAGGGTGATTTTATGTACGTGTCTTCATTGGTTCATAGACCCAAATAACTTTACCCAGTTGTCCTTTACAGAATTTGTAAGTGTCACGGTGAATGTTTCGTATTTTGATCACGGGTCACACCCGTGAGCGTATTTGGAACTAAATAAGGATAAAGTTAGCGAGAAACACGTGACTATAACTTTACGCAAAGCGGTATGTTCGTGCTAAGGGTACGGGTGTCTTTAAATGCATGTTAATGAAACTGGCCACATTTAATTTTAAATTGACTTTCGTACTTAAAAACGAACATAATTAAGACCATCAAAAAAAGTTTAGCACCATTTTAGTACAGACGCCAGCACATCAAGCTACTACAATCTGCCAAATTTCTTTAATAGATTTTCAACTTTATCGCTGAAACATTAAGGTTCAAGGTTGATTGGGAAAATTTGACCGTTTCGGCTAGTTGCCAGCTGGCGTCTGTACATTTTAAATTGACTAAGGATAATTTATTTTTTTACTTAGTAACTTCGTAAATAACGTAGGAACTCCTCAAGGTAAAAGTTTCGACTCCCATTTAGATATTTTGTACTAATGAAACTCATATCCTGTTAGTACAAGCGGTGCAATACTTTTTTTGATAATGCGTTTATGGACAGGATTAATTGTATAATTTTTCATGAAATTATTAAATCAATCCTCTCCATTTTATACAAGGTGTAAACAATTTGTAAGGTTTCGAATTCAACCTTAAACCAAATTACAACCTTCGAAAGCTAACAAACAAGAGCGCATTTACGAGCATTTGTTCGCGAGCAGAATATTTACTTGGTAGGGACGTTTCAACAAGCACCGCCAAATTCATAATTTATTCTCTAACGAATGATTGTACACGCCACGTGAACTGTCGCAACCGAATGCTCGCGGTGGAGTCGTAATTTTTTCGCCCATATATCAATCACCCCAAAAGTTCGTGTAATAAGAGTGACACATGGGCGAAATAACTTCCTAGTGCGTCAATCCGCCACTTTAAAGTGATATTAGGGCTGAGCCAGCCCTATCCGCCCAGATTCACATCTTTTCTTAACTCCTTCCCTCCTTTTTGTTGATCATAAATATCCTTTGGAAGATTGAAATGGATAGTTACGGGATAAATGATAAATGATTTTATTTTTGTAAGTAGGTTTGTACAAACACTTTTACACCTAGCTAGCCTGTGTTTGCCAATCTAGGCGGATATGTCTGGCCCGGCTTTTATACTCCCAATAATTAATAATGAGGTCCTTCCAAGGATTTCCTCCCAATCACCGAAAACGTGCACTAACCGTTTCTGAAGCTGTAGTGGCGTTACTTTGGGCGTCGACCGCGGCAACTCAGGCGCAACCAACGGTTTATCCTCGAGTATTGGAGGCGCGGTCCTCTTCGGACACAACGCTAATATAGCATCGTAGATCTTCAGTAACGCTTGTCGCGTTGATGTTAAAGCTGCTAGGGCATCTGTGTTTTCTTTTGAAGCCTAAATGTTTAAGAGACATTAACAGCTGTCAAACTTTGATAATGATTTACAACAACAACCTAATTATCCAATGTCTGTTGAGACTCACGCCTTCTCTGTATTAAAGGCTAGACGTAATCTACTAAACTGGCCCAATGCTGGTTGGTGGACGGAACATGACTTCGAATCTATGGTTACAAGACATGCCGCCGGTTTTCTCACATTGATGATGAAATAAATTTCATAGAGAAATATGCACGGTTGCTTGGGTTCAAACCCACGACTTATTACACGAAGTCGGGGCCGTAACCACTGCTATATATTACATGTTGATATTCTGATATCGCTATTGAAAACATTCAAGTACAAATAATAATTGATCACTTTCCTTAGATATCATCAAGTACATAATTAAGTATATCAAGATAACAACATACTGCGATAAATCAATTAATTTCCCAAGATAGGTGACTCGTAACTTTTAACGGCGGTACAATATTTTTTTTTAATGAAAATTCAAGTTTTAAATACGTGACTGCCAGCGCCATCTCTGGGCCGCGCGGGCAGGTTTGCGATGAGTAGTGCCTAGCACGCGGCAGCACGCAATCCATTCAATAAACGTATTTTGAACCACATAATACTAACTAAAAAGCCATTGAATAAGATCCCTGGTTGTGTCCTAATGCATACCTGCAAACACAATATCAAGTATGACTCGAATTCGTGTTTATTTGACAGTTATTTTACGAGCAACTGAGTAAAAAAACTTCTCAAAGTATGCCAAATATATGTCGCCGCTAACCAGCTTAATCAGCCATTCAGTTAACTGCCTAGCCTTTTAACTAAACGGCGGCGCCCTTCAACCAGCGGCTTGAATGATATTCAGCCAATGCGTCTAATGCAACAATTAATGAACTGGCAGGCTGATGCTGAATATCACACAGGCTGCTAATTGAACGGCGCCGTTAAGTTAAAAGGCTAGGCAGTTAACTGAATGGTTAATTAAACCGTTGGCGGCGACATATACACAACACTAGCGTTTAAGTTGTTTATGTAATAACGAACATATTGGATTGTATGATCTGGGAAACAAATGATTATTATAATGAAAACTTCACCTTACCTCATCATAATCCAACCTCAATTTATCATCCTCTCCCAACAATTTCTCGTTCTCTCTCGTCAGACGCTCGAGAGACTGTCGCAGTGATGACACTCGAGTGTTCCTCTCGAGGTAGTAGCCGACGAACTCGACGGAGAACGCGGGCGGGACGTGCCAACGACGGGACACGTCCTTTAGAGCTGCCATCTAAGATTAAAAGCATCGCGAAAATATTATTTATGGCCTCCTTTATTCATTCAATTCACATATAAATTCCATTCTTTAAATATTACAACAAACATTAATAAATAAGCCACCGGTAGAACAGCGTCCAAGCTAAAATATTTATTGTTGAATTAGATAATTCCCGAAGCGGCTTCTGCCAAAAAAGGACATCCTTTGTTGTTAATTTCGTAAAAACAAAGCATGCAGTTACATGAATCTACTCTTGTGTCAGTAAGAAAGAAAGAAAGAAAAAGTATTTATTGCGACTCGCACAGGAAGATCACTAAACTAAACACAATCAAAAATAAAAAACCCAAATTATATAAAAAAAAGTAGGTAACAAAACCAAATTATATATAAAAAAAATAAAAAGAAAGTAGGTAACAAAATTAATAAAAAATAAAGTACCTAACAAAAAGAAAAATGAAACAGAAAGTCCTGTACGAGGCCAAAAGGTAAGTTAAAGGTAAGTTATTTCTTTGTAAACGGAGCATAGATCTGCATTTTTATGTAAAAAGAGGTCCGAGTTCAGTAAAAACCAAATCGCGATATCGTCGTAGGTAATACAGTATCAAACAACGCACATTATATGCGGTACACTATAAGATTTAAATGAATTCCATGATTCGTCGAATCGTTGAGCTCCTTAAGTTCCGAGTTGAGCTGCATGATTACTGACAAATACGTGCACTGACTGGACAGGTCCACTCAATATGTGTGGTTCTTTCTTCAAAAGACCATTTCAGACATCTACATCGTCTTCACATGATCTGACCAAGATTATGTCTGGACTTTAAAAGAGACTGTGACCTCTGAGTTTGTTTCGGGTTTTCTTCCCAGAGTATTCAGAAAGGAAACGTCGTGATGAGTACGACGTTTTCAAGATATAATTGATGTGTGAAAAGTGTTTGTACAAACCTACTTACAGAAATAAGATTATCATGTTAAAACAATGACGTATTGTGTAAAACATAACGTAAATATATAATTAATTCTTGATTCATGGATAATCAATGGTATTGATACCCTTTGCGTGTGTTATTACAACTAGAAGCATAATTTTAAACAAATAGGGTAGCAAATATAAAGACGGGCAATTTGCGGCTATTACCTGCGCATCTTGAAATTCCAACGCGTGTGTATTGATACCCATACATTCGGCTTTCCGCTGGAACTTCCTCATAGCTGACGCGCTGCTGTACAGCAGGCGAGCCATTTTCTGTGTTGGCACTGTATAAACAAATAAAAACAACGTAATATTTATTATAAACCAGTGGCTAAGCAATAACAGCCGCGCGAGTCAATCGATCAGGTTAAGCTACGCTCGCCGCGGTCGCTCCGTGGATAGGTGACCATCTTCACATACCAAGACCCCTCCCCCTATTGGCCCAGTTGTCATTCTTGGATTTTTGGCAATCGTTACAGGTCATCAACAATGTTTAATAAGTTAAAAAAATTGTCTGTCTGTTTGTTCCGGCTAATACCCGATACGGCTGGACCGATTTTGATGAAATTTTGTATGGGGATACTTTCAACCCTGGCGAAGGATATAGGCTACATACTTTTTATCGAAATACAATGCCGGCGGAAGCTAGTACATTATATAACGAAACTAACTACTTACAGTTGGTAGATAAAAATTGTGTTAAAAATAAAATGTTTCGTTAACTTACCCCATGGAGGATTCCTATTTTCCTTCTGTATCAAATACTTCTTTCGGTACTTCACTAGTTTGCGCTGAATTCTTAATTTCTCTTCTGTACTTAAATTGTTTTTTAACTCCAGTTTCCTAAAACAATGGGAAATACCATTATAGTTTTACCTTGTAGTCTTTAGGTAAGGCGCTATCTACACGGGCGAGTTTATCGCGGCGATAGTCATGCCATGACATCCAATTCTATAGAAACTATATGGAGCAATCTCCAAATGGTGATGTCATCACGGCGAGAATTTGATGGCACGGCCAGGCTATCGCCGCGATTCCAAAAAAACCAACCAGCCACACCAGCAACCAGCACTGAGGCTCTGTCTCGCATAGGGTCGTATCATTATGCTGAGCGATGGCCGTTTTGCGTGGATGTGACGCATAGTTTCTCTCAACTTGTTCTTTTTTTGCGTCATGTTTACCGCAAATAAACGTATTGTCTTTCTCTCTTTAGGTTATTAACAGAAAATTGATTTTATATTACTTTTCCATGATTTACCTTTTTTCATTTCTCAGCTGCAAAGCAAGCCAGTTCCTCTTGCGTTTCTTGACTAGAGTTTTATCAGAATGTAGCTTGCAATGAGCGTAGAATGGGTCTGCTTGTTCCGCCTCTTCAGAATGAGCCTCTGCTAATAGTCCCGAGCGTTGACCACTGTAACAAACATTATTTGAATTAACCCTTCGTAATAACATGGATCCACGCGAAACGGAATGCCTTTTTAATTGTTTCTGTAATTACGGCATTCAACCAGTTAAACCATGTTTTAAGAACTAGCAAATGTATCTTAAATTAACTAAGTATTTTAAATGTAAATAAATCATTCAATAGATCATCGTCCTGGAAATGCATTCAAAATGTTCATGCATACATTAAAAACCTTAACCATTGGGCTAAGGTGTCGCCTCTCATGCACTATGTTGTATTCAAATCCAGGCCAAAGTACCAATGTCATTTTCCAATTCATGTGTACATTTATTTATCTAAATCTTTTCGCACACAAAAAAGGTACAAAGGCGGATTTAATCCCTTAGTCATTATCTAGCAGTCAACCAAGGTCAACATTCTGAAGAACATCTATTGAATTGATCTTGATTGAATTGATTTGATTGATCGATTGAGGTCACATGAAATAAAAAGGGATCCTTACCAAGTGACATGAAAGAAGGTCTTGCACAATCCAGCGTCGCACCCAACACAGACGCCCGTCCGAGCTAGCGTGCCATCTTCACACAACGCACACGACCGCGCCCCCCATCGGGAGTATGCCATCTCGAACAGCGTTACACCCGACAGACGCTCCACCTGATATAAAATGTTATGTAAATGTAAATATATGCCTAAAAGAAAAATATGTCTAGACGCTGTACAAATCAAACATTTCATTACAGATTTTTTTTTCCAATAATGGTACCTAATAATCTATTCTATACTTATAATAAATCTGTAGAAGTGAAAATTCTGTACATTGAAAATATCAAAAAAATAAATGGCAGGGGGTGTTACTAGATCGACACCGAATCCAAAAGTGTGATTTAAAAAATTTTTGTCTATCTGTCTGTCTGTCGGTCTGTCTGTCTGTCTGTTTGTTCAGGCATCACGCAAAAACTACCGGTTCGATTACGATGAAACTTGGTATAATTATTCTTTAATATCCTGGGCACCACACTGGGTACTTTTTATGCCGGAAAAGTATATACAATAAAAAACAAACTTACTGTTCCAACCGCAAATAATAAGTTTGTCGTAGGTTACGTCATCCGCAATGCAAAGCCATTAATAATAAGTATGTAAAGTTGTCGAAAATTTACCACTGACGGGACAAAAAGGGGTAATTCAGTTTTTAAGGGGAGGATTTGAACTTGAAACTGTATGTTACATTTTCACGCCTAAACCACTGAACTTCTGATTTGGCATATAGATAGATGGCATCCTGGGGAAGCACATACATTTTATCCTGTTAGCACGTTCCCGTGGGATAATTTCCGACATCCACGCGGGCGAAGCCGCGGGCAGAAGCTAGTATGTAATAAAAACGTATTATATTGCAATAATCATTATTGTTACATCGTAGCTAAACATACTGGCGAAATATGGGTACACCTCTGACTAACCCTTCGGGGATTAAAGGAGTGATGTTATGTGTCATCATTGTTTTAAGATTTAAATGAATCACTTGACATCACACAGATACACCCTGAGAGGTTTACGTTATGTAGCTAAAACCAAATTGTAAAATAGGTGATGTGTTTTGGAAATAAATACATAAATATATTCATATTCATTTATTGCGAAAATGGGTAATATAGGTAGGTAACATACAAAATATATATTAGTCTCTCCATAAAAAAAATAAATAAATAAAAAAAAAAGATAATAGTGTCTCCATAAAAATAATAATAGTGTAAATGGTGAAACCGTACACCTTGATATAATAACCTTTGGTCCATTCAATACATTTATTTAAGGCATTGACTGCCACCGTGGTCACCGATGACCGCCAACAATAGATTTTCTATTGTGTCTGTTGTGTGGCAGTTAACGTGTTAACCTTAAACGCAGCAGTATCATTGACTACCTTCCAACCAAAAATAGATAGAAAGCCTGATCAAGTTTCTTAAGTAAAGAAAGAAAATAAACTTATTTAGCACAGACTAAAAGACACAATACACCAGATACAACATACATCAGATAGCAACCAATAAAAAACAAATAGAAAGTACCTAGGTAAAATACAAAGTCAAAGTCAGTTGGACTTTCTATGTTTTATTGTAAAAACATAGGAAGTGCTAAATCTATATAAATAAAAATGAATCACCGAAATGTATGTACGCGCATAACTTCCGATCGACGGCACCAAATTGAATAATTCTTTTTTTTTGTTTGTTCTTGTCAGGACAAATCTCACCTGATTGGTTGACCTCTCATAAACAACAAACAAGATAGGTAATTAGTCAAGAGATTTAATATTGCAGGTCAAAAGACAAAGGTCATATTGCCTACTGAAGTTAAGAAAACGTCAATGCCACATATCTGCATCGATTGCTTTTACATACTGCGCGCGCAACGTTTACGCAACGTGTTCAATAATGCAGCACAGCTAACAAGCCACATTCTTAATTACTCCAACATATGTTTGATTTGTCTTGTGAATATTATTCCTTACCTCTGAAAATGCCACTCCAGGTACATAAAGCGCACATACTAAATGCACCCAAGCACCAACTTCAGTCTCCTTGAAAATGCCACCTGTAACATGAAAATGAAATGAATACTGTAATACAAATCAAACTAATTAAATTGTGGCTTTAACTATCTTTTTAGTTAGCAGAAATATGATTGTAATAGTAACATCAGAAGCACTATGTAACTTTATTAAGCTTTAGAGGGAAAAGGGCTGTTTTTCTTAACACAAATTTTCATATAATCTAGCCAGGAGAGCAGTGCATGCTTACATAATTGTAGCTACAGTATTTATTTTGTAAAACTGTAAATTTAACATGAACTGCAATCCTTAGTTTGAGTAAATAAATGTAGTATTATAAAAATAGTAATAATTCTAATTGGTGATGTTCTTAAGAAAGGTCAGGTGCGTAGTACTCACAACCGACATGCATGTATGACCAGAAAAAGGAAAAAGGAGTATGTAAGGATTGTAGCAGGTGTGTTCTGTACTTTCTGCCTACCCCATGGGAAGAATATGTGGGTTTCTTTATCTATAGATATACTTTTTGCTCGGTTTCTAAGGGTCCTCCTTAAGCCGAGCATAAAGAAAAAAAGTCAGAAAGAACGCTAAGCAAGAAAGAAAGAAAAAAAGTTTATTTGGACACAGTTCGTGGAACACAAAATAGAAAATTATGAATCTCACCTTTATTTGGACAAAGCTCACAGCTAGGGTCAGTAACACCTGCCTTGCAAGCTTCACAAAACCAGGGTTCTGTAGAAGCTGAGCTGACTGTGCTTGACTCACTAGTTGTGTCTGACACGCCATAACAACCTGAAATTAAAAAAGTATTCAAATATAGTTTACAAAATAAACATTTAAGATTCAAAATGCACATTTCTACACTAAGATAGAAGGGGTTTTAAGTTAACACTATTTATGAATAAATTTTTAGTGTCAGTGTTTCCCATTTTAGGATTATTTTAATGACAATCACTGGGTATTTTCAAGATATATTATGCCAGTGCTGATAAAGCCAATTCCTGTAACACCACTGTTTACAGACCATTTTTATAGTTTAAATTAAGCCTCTTGTATCTTTACCAATAATGAAGCTAAGAACTCATAGCCTTGTATAATAGACCCTCCCTTATGGAAGTAGCTGTAGCTTACAAAACTATTTATATGTCGTTTGGCAATAAAAAAATATACCATTGGTTAGCAAAACAATTTGTTTTTGTTTATAGGAACCGTCTTCTTAGCATTAGAAAAGTAAATTGACCTGATTTCATAATAGGGCAAATATGGCCCATACAAATAGTTGATGAGCTTACACAAACAGAGGCCAGAGATCCCTTACCTTGGGAAGTGAGAAACTAAAAGTAATTACGATATTGATAAGTAAATAGTTCACCAAATACCTTCATGTACAGTTACACCACAACCGTCACACTCAACAATTTCATTGAAGTCGTCACTCCTGGAACCGAGGCACCCTGCACAAATCAGCAAATTCGCCAGTTCAACTGGAAACTGAAGAAACAAAATGATTTTAAATTCGATTATTTATACAAAGATAACGAAATACCAATTTGGAAAACAATGACTATAATTTGTTACATTGATTTCCTTTCATATGAATTATCTGTATGTTAACAGTCTCATATAAGCAAGTTCCAAAGCATACATACCTTAAATTCTTTATGTTTAGCTTTCTCCAGGACATCATTAACAGGTTTATCTTCTCCGATCTTATTGGAGTTCTTGAAATCATCATCATCAGACCCTGATTCTTCTGAAGATTCACTTCGTAACGCTGCTCCTAAAAGGAAAATTAATAATATATAAGTAAGATTGATGTCGGATAAGATAAAAATTGGTAATAGGATTAGAAATTGTGTTGGAATATAACTGTAGTATATAAGTTTACGCTCAGATTCAAATTATTATGGACTACAATAACAAAAGCCGTGCCGCTAGTTGCTTTTATATTTTTTCACACCCGTGGTTTCTATGAACTCCTATATATCCTGAGCATTTCTACATACAATTCATTGAAAATACTATGTTTATTGTGACTTTTTAAAGCTAGAGCTCATACACAAAATAGCTAGCAGCTTGACAGTTGTAGCAGCATAGGGACAAAGACACATAATTGCAGCTAATAACTTAACATATGGAATGACTGTGGTGGGCATACACATGTTAGGAATACAGTGAGATATTAGCTTACTGAGTAATACTCATAAAAGCGATGAATAGGGCCAGAAATACGTACTTTTTTCTTCATCTTCGGTGTTTATCGAGCAATCGTCGCTTTCATCGGGGTGGTCCTCTATCCGAAAGTCCGAGTCATCCGAGCTCTCGCCTTCAAGATCAAAATCTAATAGCGACTGGGGCCCTACCGGCCTAACTTGGCGCTTAGCCGGGCCTCGGGTCTCTGAGAAAGTAACATTTTCATTGCATTTTAATGGAAATGCAATATGAATAATGTCAGTCCAGTTGGAGTTTAAAACAATAATAAATTGAAAATACTTACGATTGCTCATTTTTTAATAAAGTTATCCGAATTGACACACATTTAGTTCAACAAAATCATTATTTCTCGAACACTAGAGACACAAAACAGTTTCCGATACTCCATGAAAGAAATATGTAATGTTGCCAACCTCGTTCAAAGCAAAGCCGGACCGAGCTATTTTTTCCCATAGACTTGTATGGTTATTCCCGGTACTGGCACAGACGTCTCAGGGGGTAAGTCAAAGAGTATAATAATAATACGGGAGGGGTAAGTGATGATGACTTGATGACATTTTACACGCGATCGCAGAATTAACAAGAATAATTTGAATAAAGCCTCATAAACACGGTCCATCCCAGCTGTACGTCCGCTCAAGGCTGCGGGGTGCTGGCCTGCAAGTAGCATGATGCGTACTATCGTGCGCGCATACAACCTGCTAGATGTAAAATAAGAGCACGTGTTTTATTTACAAACGCTACCAGTTATAACAATGACGTTGTCAGCAACAGCAGAAGAAAGGAAAAAAAATAGGAAGAGGTTATGTATGTTTTTTTTCTGAGTATACTCAAATGAATTCAAAGAATCATGAAAGATTTGAATTTCAATGAATCGTGAAAGTGTTTCACAATTCATTTTGACGGGCAGTCACCGACACACGCTCTAAATGGTGAATGATGCTATTTAGAAGATCAAGGACGCACGACGCACGATCCTTTGGATTATATACCAACTTTAGTTTATGGTATATACGTCCGCGTTATTCACCGTCTATCTGCATGACGCTCGCTGTGGTCGGGGCACTCGCTTGATGCAAAATTGGTCGTGCATTTCTAGCAAGTAAATAATAATAATTATTGACGTACGTCGAACCTATTCACGTTGTTTTTCGTCGTGCATCGTTCATGGCCTTGGCGATGGCGGGACATATGTACAGCCAGATGGACCGTGTATATGAGGCATAAGCTATGGTGTACGATTTATAAAACCATGGTTAGACCTGCACCATAATTGCGTAACACACGATCAAAAGGAATCGGTTTCATTTTGACAGTTCAACAACATTCATTGCGTTATTTACGTGTTGAACAGACACATTTTTAGAACTTATGAAGCAGTGGATTAGTAATTTTCTTCAAAATGATTCAGATTCTGATTGATCTTGTGTTACGCAAATAAGGTGCTGCTGTCCTTTAGGGATCAGAATGTTTGACCATAAAACGGCTGAATGGCTAAGATGAGAATGCTAAGAGGGTTAAATGATGAGAATAAAAAATCTATGTGTATACATGAAACAATAAGTTATAAATAGTGCCGACCGCAAATAACTTACTTTTACGTACTTAGTGCATGGAATTAGTATGTACTTTATTTTATGTAAGCTTTTTGGATAAGGGCAAAAGAATGACCTTTTAACCGGTTGTGTCACATTTATGCGACACATATTTCCGTACCCCTACCGCTCGTGTCATATTTCTGCGACAGAGAACATCATTGAGAACATGCATGATTTTTGGAACGATTTTTTGGAACGGTTCCTTATTTCGTTTTATTTTCGTCCTAATAACTGCGTGGTACAACTAAAACTATTATTAAAAAAAATATCGATTTGTAGCCGCGCGCTAGGGGCACGGCAATTGATACTACTAAAAGACGAGCTGAAATCAGCTGAAAAGAAGAGAAGAGAAGAATTCAACTCTACTATACTATGGTTAGATGACATTTATTTTGATGTGTCATGTCATGTCAAGTGTCAATGTCATTTCAAACAAAAGCATAGCAAAATATTGTTTTTGTAGTTTATTGCGGTCTGCGTGAGTAATCGTGAAATTGGTTTCATATCGCATCAAAAAAGTAATGATTATCAACGTTAACTTCGTCAAAGTTACTTTGAATATAATTTAAAACCGAAGTCTTTGATTTTAGCACAACAGGATACTTTGAAAATGGTTGGGCTCGATACCGATATGAACCGGGACGATGAATGCGACAATATTGGCCTGGGATGCGCTTTGGAGCACTTTTCAGAAATAGAAGATGTGTTGAAAATGATCGACAACGTTAAAAATATCTATAATACGCCAGCTTTTGAAGTAGAATACGATAAACTGTATGCTATCTTAAAGCAATACTATGAGCAACCACACTTGCTTGATCCTCACTTGGAAAAAATGCTATCAAAGTTTCTGAGCTTAATCAAAGACAAGGAGTCGCCGTTTGAGTTAAAGCATGCTACATTCGATTACATGTATCAAATTATCAGAGTAAGAGGGTACAAAATTGTTGTAAGGCATCTTCCACATGAGGTAAGTTTTATTTCAAGTTTTATACTACTTTATCCATGAAATTGAGATGTAGTTTGTGACTTATTTTTAATTTTGTGTGTGTGACTATCACATTAGGTAAAGTAAGACCTGTAATGATAGTTTTAAAGCATTTAAATAAATAAATAAATAAGGGTTTTTACCTATTATGTTGTTACCTAGCTGCACAGGAGTTTCCATATTATGAAAAATAAAAGATTTGCCATATAAAGTCAGTATACCATTCTATTCTACAGCAATGATGAATTTACAGAAAAACTTTTAAATCTATCTTCACATTTCAGGTTTCAGATCTTCTAACAGTATTAACATTCCTTGAGGCTCAGGATCCAAACGACAAGGAGACATGGAGGAGCAGATTTGTTCTGCTACTATGGCTCTCTATAGTGGTCATCATTCCTTTCCACATGAGCCGGCTAGATGGCTTTGCACCTGGTCAACCAGGTAATTGGTTTCAGGTCTTTTATAATAGACAAATTAGAACAGAAAAGACAATGGCCTATGACTCTGTTCTGATGCTTAAACCATTGATTGATGTCTGACCCCCAAGATACATGCAGATGCCTAGCTTGGGGGGTAACCATCCAAACTGATCTTGTATAATATTTACAATTTAAGGAATTAATTCATTCATGTGAGAGTTGCACAAAAATGTTGTTGAATGGCGTGCAATAGGAGAGGCCTGTGTCCAGCAGTGGATTGCTTTAGGCTGATGATGATCATCATCTGCCTAGCCTTTTCCCAACTATGTTGGGGTCAGCTTCCAGTCTAACCGGATGCAGCTGAATACCAGTATTTTACATGGAGCGACTGCCTATCTGACCTCCACAACCCAGTTACTGGGTAATACAATACCCCTTGGTAAGACTGGTTGTCAGACTTTTGGGCTTCTGACTACCCGTAACGACTGTCAAAGATCCACAAATGACAGCTGGGACCAACGGCTTAACGTGCTTTCCGAGGCACGGAGGGGTCTCGGTATGTAAAGATGGTCACCCATCCACAGACCAACCGCGGCAAGCGTAGCTTAACCTGACCGATCGACCTGTGCGGCTGTTATTATTTAGCCACGGGCCCCTCTATAGGCTGATGATGATGATGAATTAATAAGTAAATAAAACAGTTAATTGGGTTAATAACATTATATAGCGACAAGTCAGTGGCTTGTGTTCATTTATTTATTAAAACTATATGTAGAAGTAAAAAAACTACAAAAGCAAACCTAATGCATGAGGCATTTTCTGCCAGTCAACCTTAGAATAGAATAGAACCTACCTAGACTTTAGGGTGATGCAGAGACAAAACATGGCAGGTGCAACATAAGGGATAGATAACACGAAAATAATCATAAATTACAAGAATAACTATATAAAAAGATGCGAGTCAGTTGCTGATTGCAGAGTTACTAATGATTACATTCATGGAATTACTTCTTCTAGATGTTGCTGAGGGAGCAAAGAAAACGACAGTGATGGAGAGAATTTTTAATATCTGCAAGACTTATGCAATGAGTAAAGACTCTTGTGCTGAAGCTAGTGCTTATTTAGCTTCCAAATTCCTTATAAGGTAATGTATTTATAACCCCGCTATTACACATTTTAAGGACACTATTATCTATGTGATATCTATATATATAAAATTCAAAGTCCTGACTGACTGACTGACTGATAGATCAACGCACAGCCTAAACCGCTGGTCCTAGAGACATGAAATTTTGAGGGTGGGTTCTTCGTGAAGAGTAGGCATCCACTAAGAAAGGATTTTTCGAAATTCCACCTCTAAGAGGGTGAAAAGGGGGGAATTCGTTTGTATGAAAAATCTTATTCCTTGAGTTAATAAACTTGAAACTTGGCACGAATCTTATCTAAATAAATTATGAAGATTGTCAGTTTTTTTTCTTCTAAACTACCCCCTAATAAGGGATTGGGGGGTTTCAAAGTTTGTATGGAAGAATTTTAGCGCGCAGTCCGATTTACTCGAAACTCAGTATTTATACCTAATATTGAAAGTAAAGAATAATGTGTATCAGGGTATTTTGAAACCTACCCCTGACGGGCTGAAATGGGGTAGTCAATTTTTCAGGGGAGGATTTTACTGCATGGCTTGATTAACTCGAAAATTAGTATAAATAATCTTTGAGTCAAGTTATGAATACATCCCAAACGATTTTTTTAAAATTCCACCCCTGTGGGGGTGAAAAGCGGGGATACAGTTTATATAAAAAATCTTCTTCATTAGGTTAATAAACTTGAAACTTTTCAAGAATACTCGCCTAAGTAAGTAATAAAGTTTATCATTATAAGTTTTTCAAAACTACCCCTCAAAGGGGGATATAGGGGTGTTGAAGTTTCTGTGGAATAATTTGAATGCGTGGTCCGATTAACTCGAAACTCAGTGTTTATACTTAAGACCAAAAATAAAGAGTAACATGTATCAGGCTTTTTTGAAAATCTACCCCTGACGGGCTGAAATGGGGTAGTCAATTTTTCAGGGGAGGATTTTACTGCATGAATTGATTAACTCGAAAATTAGTATAAATAATCTTTGAGTCAAGTTATGAATACATCCCAAACGATTTTTTTAAAATTCTACCCCTGTGGGGGTGAAAAGCGGGGATACAGTTTATATAAAAAATCTTCTTCATTAGGTTAATAAACTTGAAACTTTTCAAGAATACTCGCCTAAGTAAGTAATAAAGTTTATCATTATAAGTTTTTCAAAACTACCCCTCAAAGGGGGATATAGGGGTGTTGAAGTTTCTGTGGGATAATTTGAATGCGCGGTCCGATTAACTCGAAACTCAGTGTTTATACTTAAGACCAAAAAATAAAGAGTAACATGTATCAGGGTTTTTCGAAAATCTACCCCTAACGGGATGACAAGGGGTAGTTAATTTTACAAGGGAGGATTATAATGCGTGGCTTGATTAACTCGAAAATTGGTATAAATAATCTTTGAATTAAGTTATGAATAAACCCAAACGATTTTTCACAATTCCACCCCTGTGGGGGTGAAAAGCGGGGGATACAGCTTATATGAAAAATCTTATTCATTTAGTTAATAAACTTGAAACTTGGCAAGAATACTTGCCTAAGTAAGTAATAAAGTTTATGATTATAAGTTTTTTAAAACTACCCCTCAAAGGGGGATCTAGAGGTGTTAAGTTTGCGTGAAAGAAATTGAATGCGCGATCCGAGTAACTCGAAACTCAGTATTGATACTTTTGACAGAAAATAATTAATAATAAGTATGTAAAGTTGTCGAAAATTTACCACTGACGGGACAAAAAGGGGTAATTCAGTTTTTAAGGGGAGGATTTGAACTTGAAACTGTATGTTACATTTTCACGCCTAAACCACTGAACTTCTGATTTGGCATAGAGATAGATGGCATCCTGGGGAAGCACATACATTTTATCCTGTTAGCACGTTCCCGTGGGATAATTTCCGACATGCACGCGGGCGAAGCCGCGGGCAGAAGCTAGTCATTTATATAATGGATTTAGGTCTGATTTTTCCATCGCCAGATAACTTATATTTTAGGAATAAAATTGATGTTTGACAGTTTATGTATGAAATAACCATCAAAATTTCAGAATTATTCCTCGAATAAAGTTATTAGATGATTGAAAAATCAGCCCTAAGTCCAATATTTATTTCTATCTTCTTTTAGATCTGATGTAAAAGAGCTTTACATGGGTGCGTTCTTTGACTGGGCCTGTGATTTACATTCCAATCTTCAAGAAGAAGAGAGCATCCACTATGGTGTATTGGCTGCAGTGGCTGCAGTATTAAAACATGGAAAGAGAGATGATCTTCTACCACTAGCCCCTAAGTTACTGACTTGGGTCACCAACCAGAACTATCAGCAACATAAGGCTATGTTGGTTAGGAAGTATGGTGTGAAGATTGTGCAAAGAATAGGTGAGAAATGGTGGAATTTAGTTTATTTTGTAACTCAACATGGTAATGCTGCCAGCCTTGTGGGCACTGTTCCGGACGAATTTTTTGATGCCTTATGATTCTTTTGCTTATTTTTTCACATGTTTATTTTAAGTTTTAGCTTAAGTATATATAATATAAATATTAATCTTGATTAAATTTAACAATTATTGTAAACCTCTTGTAACTTGGTCGTGGTATTTAACTACAATAATTTATTGCGATTTGACCACATATTTAAGTGAATGAATTTCTGACTGTAAGTAGAATGAAATAATAATACAATTTACTATCGCAGTCAGGCTGCGTGCGTAAGTGCAGTCAAGATTTACTATAATTGACTTTATTTGTATCATAAGCTTTACATATTTGCTATTTATCTTGATTCCTCTTAATCTATTGGTCTATTTATTTTCTTCTATTATATTTTTTTATTATTTTCTCAGGCTTAACATTCCTGCGTCCGCGCGTGGTGTCTTGGCGCTACACTCGTGGTTCCCGCTCTTTAGCCGTAACTTTGGGTGGAGTAGCGGCCGCTGGTGATACTGAACCCATCACCTCGCCTCCTGATGATGATGATCAGGATATACCTCAGGAGGTAAGACGTGTTTTGTAAAAATGGATATTTTGTGTATCTGGACCCGGAGACTGGATTTGCGCCCAGTTGATGACAATAGGCTTGCCCCCTAGGTAATACGGGCTGGTGTCCGCAACTCCACGTAAATGTGGGACTTATACAAAACTTGCGAAATGTGGGTGCACTTGTCTACTGTCATAATGACGTGTTTGATTGATCACAGAATCCCCTTCACTTGCATTACGTGCATCATCCTTCTCCTGCCCTCATCGCAAATTGTTTGGGGTCGGCGCAACATGTATTTTCTTCCATACTTCTCTATTAGTCTTCATCTCGGTAGTCACTCCCTTTCTAATCTTATCATTTTTCATTTATAGATACAACTCACCTAACCCTTTGGGATGTATGTAATGATAAATTAAAAACGCTACCAATTATTGTTTTACATCAAACTAGAGAAGAATATTTGAGGTACGCACGGCTACACATCAAGCTTTACACAGTATAAGCTGACTTCTGATTGAAAACCTATACAATGCAAAGTCAGCTAAAACTGGAAATGTACAGCTTCATGTGTAGCCGTGTGTACCTGATTAAAAGCCTCGATAGTACATTGCAACTAATGGATACGACTGCCACAGGAACAAGGGGATGACATGCAACATAGGAAGCAGAATTTTCAGTTGGATCGTAACGGACTTGTGTATGATGATGGTGATGGTAAAATAAACAGAAAATGTCCATATTTCATATTATGCTATGTAAAAAACTAAACATTTACAATCATATCTATCTGTATAAAGAAGTTTGTTCTAACAGTTTTTCATTCAAATGTAATTTTTCAGGTAGAAGACGTAGTGGAACTCCTACTATGTTCCCTTCGCGATGACGACACCGTGGTGCGATGGTCGGCAGCTAAAGGCGTGGGTCGCATCGGCGCGAGGTTGCCAGCTCTCGCGGCGGCTGATGTGTGTGACAGCGTGTTGTCGTTGTTCGCCGAGAACGAACGAGAGACCGCCTGGCATGGAGGGTGTATGGCGTTGGCTGAACTAGGTAATGTTATAGATACTTTGTAAAGGGACATGACTCTTTTCTTCTTGAAATTAATTAACGATTTAGGCTCGCTTGCACTACAACACTCACATTTACCGCGATTTTAAAACAGCGTTCTGTTTCTGTCAATCGTTTGAAGATGGTAGAGACAGAATGATGCTGTAAATATGTTTAGCGTTAAATGTATTTAGTGATTAGTGGAGGAAGCGGGTCTTAAAACATTATTTGGTTTAGAAGGTTTTGTACATTATTTATTATTTTGTTGCATTTTGTCCAAAAGACGTATACTCATTAGTGTAAAGTCAGTTTTAGTTTTGAAATTGTCATCTTATTATTTTGACTGGCGAATAAATTATTGGTAGCTAAAACCTTCGATATCAATTCTATTCCGTTATATCCTAAATAACGCTCGTTCACCAATGAGCAGTACAGTTCTACAAATAAAACGACGGTCCGATGCAGTCAGGTCAAAATCGTGTTAGGAATCCAATCCATAGCGATTTCAAACACAAAATTGTACGTGAGATTTCTGTTTGGCTACCCGCAGCTCGTCGCGGCCTGCTGTCGCCCGCGCAGGTGGGGCTGGGCGTGGCGAGCGTGGTGAGCGCGCTGCGACGCGACGAGGCGCGCGCGGCGGCGGGCGGCGGCGGCGGGCGCGCGGCGCGGGACTCGGCGTGCCACGCGGCGTGGGCCTTCGCGCGCGCCTACGACGCCGCCGCGCTCGAGCCCTACGCCGTGGCGCTGGCTAACGCGCTGATCGGTACTGCGTGCTTTGATAGAGAGGTAACATTTATTTTATTGTTACGTAATAATCAGCCTATAATGATCCCGCTGGACATGACTGCGCTGAGGGAGGAGGCTATCGTTACATAATTATTATCTAAAAAAGATATGTTTGTCTCTCTGTTAGTGCACTTTTAGTGATTATCATTTTTTACTGTCTGGAAAAAAAACCGGTCAAGTGCGGACTCGCGCACCGAGGGTTCCGTACAAATTTGTAGGTATGTAACTAAAAATTTACGGTTTTCGCAATTTTTCCTTTATTTTTTTTTGCTATAAGACGTTGCTTCGTACTAACCCTGTAGGTTTTGATTCCCTTGCAAGTGTCGCAAATTTGCGGCATAAACGGCTGTATCTTTTGATTGCTTTGTCTTATAAGTTTGATTTTTTCACAGCTTGAAGGGTCAGTAGACCTGAGTATTTGATATAAATTCCAGCTTGATACTTCTACGCGTTCCTGAGAAAAAGGGTCTTGACGGACGGACGGACAACAAAGTGATCCTATAAGGGTTCCGTTTTTTCCTTTCGAGGTACGGAACCCTAAAAATGGATTTCATTTTCGACGGAACCATTTCTTTCATAAAAATTTAAAAGTTCATTTGTATTTTCACCATATTTGAGCTTATTATGTCTTATTTGACTTTTCAAAAACTGCATTTTATTATAATACTAGCTTCTGCCCGCGGCTTCGCCCGCGTGGATGTCGGAAATTATCCCACGGGAACGTGCTAACAGGATAAAATGTATGTGCTTCCCGAGGATGCCATCTATCTCGCGGGCCCTTTGTGGCTAATTACAATAGAAAACCAATTGTGTCTCATTAGTGGTGATTAAGAGGGTACCTATATGATATCTTTACCTAAGTACCTACCTAATTAAAAAAAAAATGTCAATGACAGAAAATAACATACCTACCTACCTAAATAAAGCTATTTCTGATGATAACTAATCTAAACTCAATAAATAAGCAAAATCCCTAAAAACTAATATCTATACGAATGACTAATCCTACCTAACAGTATTATAAAATAACCTACGGTCACTACGTACACTATCAAATATACTACCTACCTATACTTTAAAATTAAAATCTATACCTACGACTTATTAAAATAAACCTAAATAACTCTAAAAACTAAAAGGAATAAAAAGGTCGCACTGAAAAGCACGGTTTAGAATTGCAAGTAGCAGTTAAAATAAGAAGGAACGCTCGCCACTCGACACGTCCGATCAAATCAAAGTTCAAAAAATGTAATGCGCGCGCTCACTTATATATACGGTAGCGATCAGCGCGCCACGCGTGTGCTGCGAACAGTGCAAGCCAAATTCAACCTTCAGCACTACATTTAGAGCATAACCTTAGTGAACTCCACTGCGGGTGACGTAACCTACGACAAACTTATTATTTGCGGTTGGTACAGTAATCGAGTCTAGGGATCGAACCGCAAAATTAAGTTTGTTTTTTATTGTATATACTTTTCCGGGATAAAAAGTACCCAGTGTGGTGCCCAGGATATTAAAGAATAATTATACCAAGTTTCATCGTAATTGAACCGGTAGTTTTTGCGTGATGCCTGAACAAACAGACAGACAGACAAACATTTTTTTAATCACAATTTTGGGTTCGTTATCGGTCTGGTAACACCCCCTGCCATTTATTTTTTTGATATTTTCAATGTACAGAATTTTTACTTCTACAGATTTATTATAAGTATAGATTACTCTCCTAACGAATACACGTACGACTTTCTTTTGCAGATCAATTGCCGCCGTGCAGCATCAGCTGCCTACCAAGAGAACGTGGGCCGACACGGCATGTTCCCTCACGGTATCGACATACTAACAACAGCTGACTTCCAGTCAGTAGGTCCTAGGAACAATGCGTACTTAGTAATAGCCCCGCAAGTGGCTTCCTACAAAGAATATACTCAGCCGCTCATAGACCATCTCGTTGACCTGAAAGTGGAACATTGGGACTGTGCCATAAGGGAAATAGCTGCTAAAGCGCTTTATAAGCTGACTGAAAAGGTTTGTATGATTATTATGTTACTAAAAAATTGCGCAAGCGATCAACTAACTTGATCTCTGAGATTGCGAGACATAGGAACAACTATTAACATACCTACATGTATTTGTTCCGAGTCTGGGTGTTTTTCTATCTATAATATGTATGTATTTACAAAAAAAAATGTATATAAGTAGTTTATCAGCCATCTTGTTACCATAACACAAGCATTAGGTTGCTTAGCTTGGGACTAGATGGCGCTGTGTGAAATGTCCAGGGATATTTATATTTATTTATTTATTTATTTATTAATGTTCTGACACCAGTGTCCACCTGAACCCTCATTTATATTCCCGGTTTTTTTTTGTTGCCAAATTGGACGACATAATTACATTTGGGAACTTCATTAACCTTGCTGTAAAAAGAGTTGATATGAGTTTCTAGACTATTGCTGGCCATCTACAAATTGCGGCAAGAATAATGTTCAAATTGAGAATGGTCAAAATGATAGCTTGACAGTTTTTATGTCATAATATCATTCATTTTCTGTATTGCTTAGGTTATGTAGGATTAGTTTTTATTTTATTTTTTTATTCAACTTATTTTAGTACATTTGATGTCGTTTTTCCGTGCCATAGTTTATTATAAGCCATTCACAATTTTTTGAAAATCTGTAAATCCAAAGATGCGTGATGTAAGATTATTTGTTTGTTTATTCATCTTCCTCCATTATCCACATTTTCATTCTAATATTATAAATGCTAATGATATTGTTATGCTATTATCTTCACTCCAATGTTATTATGTCTTAGATTCCTGATTACGTGGCGACGGAAGTACTTCCTAAGTTGGTGAAAAAGACCGAGTCTATTGACTTGAACGTACGACATGGAGCTATTCTTGCTATCGGTGAAGCTATCTATGCACTCTCCCAGGCAAAACTGCCAAATGGTATGTTTTGTTTTTGTTGTTTCATTTTATGTTAAACCATTGAAAGGTATCGAACTCTCTAACTAAAGCTTTGGTTTCCTAAGAAAACGGTAAACGGTCACACAATAAAAGCTGTCAAAATACAGAGCGTTTTTTGACACCTTTGTCAGGTACTCGTAAAAATGATAAATTTTCATGTCGGCCGTTAAAATTATGACGAAATCGCTTTCCTAGGAAACCAAAGCTTTAACCATAAAATTAGGTGTAAGTATCTGTTGTTAGTATTTTTTTCGCAGGATCAAAAACTTCTGTATAAGTTGTGCAACGCAAATGTTTTTACATTTGCGTTGTACAAAGTTTATTATCTTCACTAGAGAGTGCAACGACTAACTCGTGCAGGCACGAGATAAGTTCCAGTCAGTTATCCTAGCTAATGCTCTAGCAATTTTTGCACACACACACACACATTACTATGGAAGCTTGTATATGGATACGTTTTTTCCACGCCGCTGTTAATGTGTTTAAGCACGGTTCGTCAGTGTTACAATGAATCACTACGGAAGCTTGTTGGCAGACACGGTTTTTCTGCGGCACGGTGTATACGCCGTGTGTAGGCACGGTTTGTCAGTGGTATAATATAATGGATGACTATGGAAGCTTGTTGAAAGACACGTTTTTTCTGCGGCACGGTTTATACGCTGTACCGTAATGAAGAAATGTGTACTGTACAAAGGATCTAAGTCTTCGAAAACAAAAACTTTAGAAAAGACGAACCCATTCAAAATAGATCATTTAACATTTTCCATCGTTACAGGTAAGACCGCAGATACCCTAATATCGGAAGAGGTATCTGTGTCGGTGCGCGGCCTGGTGGCGTCCCTGCGCGCCCGCCAGCAGTTCCGCGGGCTGGGCGGCGAGCTCATGCGCCAGGCGTGCTGCCACTGCATCGCGGCACTGGCGCTCGCCAACGCGCCTTACCACGGACATGAGATCATTGGTGACATATTTTCAAGTGATCCTGTATAGTTCCATAGCGTTTCGTAACCATAATTTAAACCTTATCTCAATGGCGTAAAGGTCATACAAGTTCTCTTGATTTGCATTGACTATTCTACTAATATTATAAATGCGAAAGTGTGTTTGTTGGTCTGCTGGTTTGTCCTTCTTTCACCCATTAACAGATCGAAAATTATTTTTGCATGACGATAATTTATAAGCCCGAGACGGATCAAAATTATCAAATTACTAATATAATTATGGTTATAAATCAATAAAAAAAACGTTACAACATTTATGAATGGCTTGCAAGATTTTTACCCGAATTAAATGCCCTAAAAGTTATCGTACTAACCAAAATTAATTAAAGTAATAAGTCTACGTTTACTTCAGTAGAGGAATAATGTACTGCTCTCCGTACTTTTAATAAACAAACCATCTTATCATCATTTAAGACGAAAGCAACCACTGCCGGTCGTATTCTTCCCCCAATACACCATACTAGAAATTAATTTCTTTCTGTAAATTTAATTAAGTATCAAAATAAATAAACATAAAATAAAAAAAATTATAAATTTTATTTTAAAATTTAATATATTAAAAATATTTATTTAATCTATTTAATTTTTTTTACAGACGAATGGCTCAGTCTAATCGAAGAATGTCTATCCCACGAAGTCCAAGCCATTCGCGAAAAGGCGATCTACGCCCTCCCTCTAGTCTTCGACCATTACTTACGTGATGACAACTTGAAGTACGGAGACCTGACAGCTAAGGAAAAGCGCAAACAGCTGATGGATAAGTACTGTGAACAGCTGAACAACACTGGGGTAAATGGGCTAGTGTTGAGGATGGGATATGCTAGGGCTGTTGGTGAGTATTTTGTAGTCATTTTACGGTTATTTATGATGTTTGCCGAGGCAAATCTCGCCCTTATTTTACTTGAGGGTATCAAGATTAGACATAAAACTTTTTTTACAGTCCGTTCAACCGATTTTGACTTCTATTGCGTTGGAGGCATGATAAATGGCAGCTGCAGTAAATAGTTGATATTGTAACCACTTTTTTTCTTTTAATGCCATCCTTATGCCCACGGAATAGACGTCAAAATTGGTTGAACGAACTGTAAAAAAGGTTTTTTTAAATGTCTAATCTTATTTTGAATGGAGTGTAGAAATATGTGAAAAATAAATCTCGGTTTTCGCTATTCAATAAAGTGAAAGTCAAATCACGTATATCAAAAAGGCCATTAAAAGTCACGTTTTATCGTTAAAATATACAATTTAAAGAATTGATTCTAGGTGCCCTTCCAACAAGTAACTTCATAATACATTTTTGGCTTGCTGAGATTTCTTCATTCCAATAAAATTTAGTGGCGGAATTACACTTCTTCTAAAAATGTAATGAATCTTGATATCCAAACTAGAATATGAACACTTTTCAACTTAAAACTTTCCTTAAAAAATCCTTCTTTTCAGGCTCGCTCCCAAAATTCGTTTTAACAGAACACCTACCTACAGTGATCAAATCACTAATAAAATGCACGAAGCTGACGGAAGGCACTCAGAAATGGGCCGAAGGACGTCGCGACGCCGTCGTCGGTCTCACCGAAGTGTGTCAAACTCAAGGAATAGTTGGGGGTGTGGAGAATTACGTTGAAGAAATAGTAGCGGCTCTGTTAGACTCTCTGTCGGAGTATACCATTGATATGAGGGGCGATATCGGCGCTTGGGTCAGAGAGGCTAGCATGACAGGTTAGTCCGATGGTTATCAATATTTTATAGTCAGCTGGTATATCCAGTAGTAACCCTTAGATTTCGAAAACATTCTACGAAATTGTTGATAAACTCTACTGTACTTTTATAATCAAATTGATGAACAAACTACCGATATTGTAAAAGACAATTCAACTACAATACTAAATATAATTTTCCTCGTATGCAAACCCTTAGGACTCCTGTCAATCTGCCGTCAATGCGCCGTGGAAGCTCCTCAACTAAACTCTCCGCAAGTGATCAAAGAGATCATGTGCGGCGTCGCACAGCAAGCCGTCGAGAAGATAGACCGCACACGCGCGCATGCCGGCAGGATATTCACGTCTTTGATTTACAAGTAAGAAATACATCCTTTGTTTATCTTCTTTTGTTTCTGAAAGGCATCTCGGAGGTCAACCTAGGATGTTGTCAGCTCCGGGGCAGCGGCAGTCGCATTCGCACCCACAGCTCCCAACGCCGGGGTGGTTTTAGTCAGTAAGAATCTGACAGACTCCTCTGCCCACGCCAGGGCGGAAGACACATCCATGAAGATAAATTCCATCTTTTGTTGGAAGGGTTTCCAACACAAAAAAGGCGGTTGTCAGCTGCTTGACCGGGCGATTCTGTTGATGCCTTAATGGATTAATGTCTCCAGCCAGGGCAGACTTATAAACCAAGCGACTACACGCTAAGGGGCCACCCTGTGGGGTGCGAACCTTGGTATAAGGCGTCACAAGGCAGGGTAAGCTCGTGCCTACGAGGGCAGCAAGGGACTTGGTCGATCGAATCTTTTATGATTTTATCTACGCGGCAACGTGATTTGGTGGCTCTCTGTGTTCGGTCACGATAGCAAACTTGCCCGTTTCAACGATTATTTCGATGAAAATTCGGGTTCGGGCGACTAGAATTTTAAAAGCAATCGCTTATGAGCGCCGTATTAAAATTCTGAAAAGCGCCTACGTCGCTGATTGCTGATACTAAAAGTAGCATGACTGGTACGGCCCGAAGTGATAATAAAGAATTGCAAATTATTATAATAAAAAAAGTTCTGACCCTAAACTTTTTGTTGTAAAAATATTACCCAAAGCTTATCTAAATAATGTTCTTCTCCACAGCGATCCACCTATATCAAACATTCCGCACCACGACGCACTTAAACGCATCTTTCCCTGCGAAGAGGTCGAATTGAAGCCAGGAACAAAAGAGGTCGAGGATATTGATCAACCAATCACGAGTGAGAACTCCAACGTGGTACTGTGGCTGTTCCCAGGACATACTATGCCGAGATTCGTGCAGTTGCTGAACTATCCGGACTATAGATACAACGTTATCAAGGGATTGATCGTCAGTGGTGGCGAGTTGACTGAAAGTTTGGTATGTAATTTTTTTTCTGTTATGTAACTTGAAAAGAGAAAGACTTTATAATTAGAAAATAAACTCATAGATGTATTAAACTCGTTTTAACTTTTAACAGTTTTGTACGATGGTTTGACCTTCACTACATATAAAAAACAAAGTCGATCTGTGGCGTTTGTCTGAACGCGATAAACTCAAAAACTACCGAAAGTATTTTCATACGGTTTTCACGTATGGAGGGTGTGATACCTAGAATCTAGATGAAATGCGTGCACTAACTAGACAGGTCTGTTGTTAGGTGGTCCTCACATGATCTGGGGGCCTACTCCGAAGTGCAAAGTGCGAATGTTCGGATCGGACCGACACATGGCCGAACCGAATATTATTGAAAAATGCGAAAAACGTTCGGATCGGCTCAGTTGGCCATAGTCAATATTCGAAAGAGTGTAGGAGTGTAGGATCGGAACCGACCCAACCAAATAGTAACTTCTTAGTAGGAAACGGCCGAACATTCGGCCGATACTACTTCGGAGTAGGCCCCCTGACCCAAGATAATATCTGGACTTTAAAAGAAGACTGATTCTGCGTTTGTTCCGGTACTTCCTCTCAGAGTAGTCGGTTTGGAAACGTCGACCCAGTTAACTGCCATAACCCAGTTAACTGGGTTATGGCAGTTAACTGGGTCGACGTTTTGTCTACTCAGCTGCATCCGGTTAGGTTGGAAGCTTACCCCAACATAGTTGGGAAAAGGCTAGGCAGATAATAATGATGACCTCCATCGACGAAGCATTTGTTTTTGCAACTTTTTAAATTAAATAAAGAAAGAAAATGCATTTTACAAGGCAGATGCGGCGGCTGGTTTTTTTTTTTAATAGTATTATTATTTTATTCACAGGTAAAACACACAACACAGTCCCTCTACGCATATCTCAACACGCTGCACAGCGACAAAGTAATGCTAACATCTATCTGTGACACTATCATCAAAGTGTTTGCAGACAACTTTCATGTCAAGAGGATTACTGGACCTATCTTTAATTTCTTGGATAGGCTGTTGAGTTCAGGTAAGGTTTAATACTTCTATACATATTATAAACCGTGACCGCGTTTTCTTCTGAACTACGCAACAAATTTTTATGTTGGGTTTTCACCATCTTACACACACATACTTTAAATGAAGGTGAAAACCGCATCAAAATTTGTTTCATTTTTTTTTCTTTCAATTTTAAAGAATCGTTCAAATCATTCCGTAACCAAACCGAAACATTGGACCTTTTAGACGTGTTAATATACCTGAAGACCAATTCCCGTAATTAAAAAACGTTCAAAAAGTAGTCGCAATCTCATCTCAGCGACAATCAATGTCAGAAACTTGTTAAAAAAAAATGTAGGGAAATTAGTAGTATTTTTACAGATTAAGACTGAGATCAGAGGGGCAAATCTCGTAATTTTAAGAACGTTCACAGTCTGATCTCAGTCTCAATCTGTCAAAAAATACTTCTAATTTCCCTACATTTTGACAAGTTTTTGACATTCGTTTGTCGCCGAGATGAAACTGCGACTAGATTTTGAACGTTTTAAATTACGAGAATTGGCCTTCTGACTGAAAGTTCTTAAAATTACGAGAATCCCCCCTCTGGTAAAATGACCTAGAGGAATTCAAGTTTGCTCTTATTTTTTATTTAGGTTCCATTTCGCCGATACTGGACGATGCTGAGTCCACGTTTGCTATGGATATATTGAAGCATGTCCAGCTGGAACTGCGTGGAGGGAAGAACATTTACAAGCTCTTGGATTCCATCAACGTTTTGTGTCAATTGATTCAGGTAATGCCCCCTCTTTTTTCTTCTCATACTTCCCGGTTCCGTGCGTTGCGTTCCCAATCCAGCGGGCCTACTCCGAAATGCAAAGATGCAAAGTGCGAATGTTCGTAGCAGGAAACTGCCGAACATTCGGAGGATACTACTACGAAGTAGACCCCCTGGTGTTTCTTGCAACTTTGACGATATCGTCAACCAATTTTTTTTTTCCACCAGGTCCAAAATAAGAATACGCCAACACAAATATGTCGGATACTCGGGACCTAAGGCTGGTCTATTTTTCAGCTTCGGGAAAAATTGGCTCAGTAAAAAATCTCGTGTTGATAGACTGTTGACACTGACCACCATCAATCTGACAACAGATCTTTTCTACTATTGTACAGTCAAGGCTTTTGTTATCTTTGTCAGTTTTCAAATTCTTTCCTTTATCAAGTCAGGACGCATAGGTACGTTGAAGGTACGGCCCTGAAAAGACTACTGCATAGAAAAGTATATTTAATTACTTGATAACAAAGATCAAAATAGCATACACCTTCGACCAGTGTCGAGTTGAAATCAACCTAACCTTTTTAATGGTCTGGCCATTTTATGAAATACAAATCATTTAAAAATAAATAGTCAGTTTGTCAGGGTCACATTTTTTATTCAGTATCTCGTGTAAAGAAGATGGCTGAATGTCAATGTGGCATTGATACTTCATGCAATGGTATATGCTGAGTCCGTAAAGCTGATTCTATCGTGCATTGAGCCGGCAAAACGAGCCACTGTACACACGGCTACACATCAAGCTATGCAAAACCAGTATTGGCTGACCGTTCATTGTGAGAAAATATCATACAAAATGAGGCCAAGACAAACTGGTTTTGTATAGCTTGACGTGTAGCCGTGTGTACAAACGTTGCAATGGTCTCTCCACTGTGGCTTAGCAATCAAAATCAATCAACTCAGGCTATCGCAGTCCACTGCTGGACATAGGCCTCTCCCAGGCTGCGCCACAACACCCTGTCCTCCGCCTTCCGCATCCAGTCCGTCCCAGCCACCTTCTTTAGGTCGTCCGTCGTTGTGGCTTAGCCCAAGATAATAAAAAAACTTGAGAGGTGTCAAGAGACACCCGGATGGAACGAAGTATAACTGGCTTGCTTTCTATAAGAGAGAGAGAGAGAGAGACAGACAGAGAAACACGCGCACGCCGCACGGCTTACAACTATAGCAATAAGTGTCGTTCCAACTTTTGGTCTTAATTTTTTCCGTCTAGCCCCCTTTCGCAACGCGCGATAAGGAACTTCGTTCCAATAACCTTCTGATATAATCTGAGTAACGGCCGATCTCTGGCATATTGGAGGTAGAAAAACCTATCCAATTCTGGTTTTAACGTCCCAATAATCTATATTGCAGTTACGATTATACTGGCTATCGTCAGTAGCAATCTGACATTAACTGAAAATAGGTTATTGGGTTCGGCCCTATATGGTTCCCTATTTCAAAACACTTGTGAACCCGTGACAAGGGCTAGTTCAAGCTAACAACAAACTCTTTTCTAGGTGGGAGGCGTAGTCTGCAGCAGGTCTTTAGGCCAGCTGGTGATCTACCTGTGCTACGCAGACCGCTACGTACGGCGATGTGCGGCCGCGCGTCTGTATGAAGCGCTCACTTTGTATGGCGACGTGTGCTCGGTGCCGCAAGATAACATCGACCAGGTACTTGTTTAGTTTTTTTTTTATTGGCATCTTACAGGTCAACCTAGGAAGCTGTCGGGCTGCTTAACCGGGCTTTCCTGTGGATTACACGGGCATAGAGCTTATAAACAAAGCGACTTTACCCCCTGTAGGCTTCGATCAATAATAGTACTAGATTAAGGATCAGGAACAAAAATGAGTCGCTCAAATGGCCACGTTTGCACACACGTAAACATCTACTTCTTCAGTTTATAAACCTTAATGCTTAAACATAAAGTTTAATTACCATTGCAAAATATATTTAAAATGTCGCTTGAAAATAAGATCATTCTAATTTTAAATTTTCAGTCATTTATTCTAAAATGAAACTTAAAGTCTAAGTAATAAGGTTAAAAACAAGACCACAAATGTATTTGTGGTCTTGTAGTAGTACTATTATTGATCGAAGCCTGTAGGGTACAAACTCGGCTTAGGGCGTTGCCGGGAAGGCAGCAAACGACAGGCTGGATCGGATCAACCGGGTAACATATGTAAGTTTCTTATACCCGGTTTCTGGATTGAGAACATGTAGCCCGCGAAATTCAAATTCCTTTGAAAAACTTTAGTATCATAACTTGAGTAATGCTAAAGTAGAGTTTGACAAATTCTAAAATCGGAAACCAGGTGTTAGACCAGCTTGCACCACAAATCAACTATATACAGACCCCCAAAAACGCCCGACCTTCTGATGAAGGGCAGGCGTTTTTGGGGATCTGTCTCCACTTCTTCCCAGCGATAGCACTAGGAAGTGATCTTCCTATTGCTATCGCTGGGAAGAAGAAGTGGCGCAACAAACTCCCCAGCAACACAGCTGTCTGTTCAGTTAGAAAATACTTGATTGTATACAATACTAGGTACCTTTATTAAGTAATTAACATTACAAGACACAGAACATAAAATTAAATGGTTTGCCACATGTCAGCTAGCCACGCCAATATATTTTTTTAGCTTGAGTACGTATAGTTTTTATTATATTTGTTGGTTAAATATAATAAAAACTATACGTACTCAAGCTAAAAAATAATTAATGAAAATTAAAATGTAAATAAAAACTTACTACCTAAATAAAAGCCTCCAGGCATAAAGGGCGTGACAGCTTACATATTTATGCATTGCTGGGTTCTGTTCACATAGCTGTCAGATTGTATGTTGATTAAAATATGATTCGCGAGCGTAACAAAGATGTATAGTGAAAGCAGTGCTGACCGAGTGGTATCGCCCCCGACTTATGAGTTGTAGGTCGTGAGTTCGAACCTAGGCAGGTACTTTACTTTGTGTTTCATCATTTCATCACCACTGCTCTCTAAACGGCGAAGGAAAACATCGTGAGGAAACCGGCATATCCTAGAACCAAAAATTCAAAGATCAACGCACACTGCCCGCGTGGTGGATTATGGCCCACTTCCTCTTCGATAGAGAGGAGGCCTATGTCCCAGCAGTGGGAACAGTATCGGCTGATTATGCTAGTATTTATTTTGAAAATCGATTGTTTTTTTGTAAAAATTTTTTATTTTTATTTTTTGATAATAATAAATCCAACGTTTTGGCTGCCGAACCCCGCGTGACTGCTATTTTTGACGCGTCGGTGTGCTATCTTGTGTTTTCTTAGGTAAGGCGTAAACGAAGTATGTAAGCCTTTGTAAGTTCGAGTCGAACGGCTTTTTGACGATCAAAAGTGCCTTTTATGTGCCTATTTGACTTTGACTGTCAAAGATCCACGACGAATGACAGCCGGGACCAACGGCTTGACGTACTTTCCGAGACACGGAGGGGTCTTGGTATATGAAGATGGTCACCCATCCACGGACCAACCGCGGCAAGCGTAGCTTAACCTGATCGATCGACCCGTGCGGCTGTTATTACATAGCCATCAGCCCCTCTATTACTTAGCCATTGTTAATGAGAAAGATATAATTCTATGCATCGACCTAAACACTGACGGTGCGAGAGGGCTGAGTTTCATAACTGTTTGTTAGGAAATTATTTCATATTTAACCGCACGTGCCAGTCTGCTGTCGGTTCCAGAACTTATTAGAAATAACGTGCTATATACAGGGTGGTAGGGACATCGACGCGCTACCTGTTACCATGGATTCAGCACATGATTCTAAACACCCTCACGTCGATAGATTTCATCAGTTATTAAAAAAAACGTTAGCTGTTCTATACATTTTGACCGCGTAGGTATTGCATTTTCCTATGAAACGGCAGATTTTTTTTTTTTTGTTAACCTACAGAAAATTTCTACACTACTCTAAAATTATGTGCTTAAGTCATGGTTATAGGTTGCGCGTCGATGTCCCTGTCACCCTGTATTAGTTAGATTATAAAAAAACAAACAATAATATATTATTAAGACACTTCAAAATATATAGTCACCGGCCAAAAGGTTAAACGCAAAAAAATGGCGCATTGTTTTTGTATTCATTTTTATATACGTAGGTAATCAAAATATAAATTGCGTACACATTTGTTTATGTAATGTGTCAATGACTGGCGATAAAATTATCCTTAATGCATCAGTATTCATTTTTTACTGAGTTAAGGAGAAACTCTAGCGTTTTAAATAGTTTAATTGTAACGATTACAATTGCAAAATTATCAGGGCATCACGTGGTAATATTATACTAATGTGAAAGGTTTTTCCATAGTATAAAGAGGGGAAGTAAGTTATCTTCATACAAACGCACCGCGCGCGGCTTGTATGTGTGCGCCAAAGTATATATGCGTTGCCGCACGCACACTTAAGGGCCTTACTCTCGTTTAGTACCGTAATACGGTCACTTTATGAAGAATATTTCTCATTAACGGCTTGATTAAAAGATCTGTAAAAAATATATGTTTGCTATAGATTCATGAACAACATTTCTGTAGAAGGATTTTTTCGTATGGCTAATACTTTTGCCTTAAAAAAATATTTACCAACACGCTATTTTTTTCTGAAATTCGATATTACTTCTAAACGGCTTTGATGTTTGGAAATATTTTTACACTGAAAAATCGATGGTTAGAGGTACTACAGATTTGTCTTAGCTTATGTAAATCAATTAACATTTGCAAAGGAAATGTCCCCACTTTGAGATCGAGCTTCAGAGGGGCTCTGCGCGGGCGCGGGCGGCAGTCGTGCGTTAGCATTGAGACGGGATGGCTGTGTCGCTCGCTGCTACGCTCCGGCTATCGACCGACTATGCGCGTCTGTCTGTGTTAGTGCAAATATTTACGAACGAATTGTATCAGTGTGCGTTTATTGACTAGCTCGCTGCAGATGGCCCATTTCTATTGTGCGCGTGGACGCTTACGAATACTTACGATAGTAAAATACAAGTAGTCATATCTAAACTAATATTAAAATGAGAAAAGATTGGATTTGATCAAAATAAAAGTCCAAGATGGCGGCTGCGAAAATTTTCAAGTTTTTCATCATGGGTGTCGTTTTCATATTTTTCGAGGGTGACAAAACCGATAGTGAGGTCAAAATAAAAATCCAAAATGGCGGCTGCAAAAATTTTCAAATATTTCATCATGGGTGTCGTTTTCATACTTTTCGAGGGTGATAAAGCCGATAGTGAGGTCAAAATAAAAATCCAATATGGCGGCTGCAAAAATTTTCAAATATTTCATCATGGGTATCGTTTTCATACTTTTCGAGGGTGATAAAGCCGATAGTGAGGTCAAAATAAAAATCCAAAATGGCGGCTGCAAAAATTTTCAAATATTTCATCATGGGTGTCGTTTTCATGCTTTTCGGGGGTGATAAAGCCGCTAGTGAGGTCAAAATAAAAATCCAAAATGGCGGCTGCGAAAATTTTCAAATTTTTCATCATGGGTGTCGTTTTTATGCTTTTCGGGGGTGATAAAGCCGCTAGTGAGGTCAAAATGTAAATCTAAGATGGCAGGTGCGAAAATTTTCAGAATTTTCGTCATGGGTGTCGTTTTCATGCTTTTCGGGGGTGATAAAGCCGCTAGTGAGGTCAAAATAAAAATCCAAAATGGCGGCTGCGAAAATTTTCAAATTTTTCATCATGGGTGTCGTTTTCATGGTTTTTGAGGCTGCTGAAGCCAATAGTGAGGTCAAAATGAAAATCTAAGATGGCAGGTGCGAAAATTTTCAGAATTTTCGTCATGGGTGTCGTTTTTATGCTTTTCGGGGGTGTTAAAGCCGCTAGTGAGGTCAAAATAAAAATCCAAAATGACGGTTGCGAAAATTTTCAAATTTTTCATCATGGGTGTCGTTTTCATGGTTTTTGAGGCTGCTGAAGCCAATAGTGAGGTCAAAATGAAAATCTAAGATGGCGGGTGCGAAAATTTTCAGAATTTTCGTCATGGGTGTCGTTTTCATACTTTTCGAGGGTGATCAAGTCGATTGTGAGGTCAAAATAAAAATCCAAAATGGCGGCTGCGAAAATTTTCAAACTTTTCGTCAGTGATGTCGTTTTCATGCTTTTCGGGGGTGATAAAGCCGATAGTGAGGTCAAAATAAAAATCGAAAATGGTGGTTGCGAAAATTTTCAATTTTTTCATCATGGGTGTCGTTTTCATGCTTTTCGGGGTTGATAAAGCCGATAGTTAGGTCAAAATAAAAATTCAAAATGGCGGCTGCAAAAATTTTCAAATATTTCATCATGGGTGTCATTTTCATAGTTTTCGAGGGTACTACAGCCGATAGTGAGCTCACAATGTAAATCCAAGATGGCGGCTACAAAAAATTGATTTTTTTTTAAATCATACATAAGGAACTTCGAATAACCGTAATAATCGTATTATATTTATTATTCCGATCAAACTAAAATTTACTAATTATTACTTGATTTTAGGTACACGATACTTATTTGACAATAATATATTTAGTGTGATGAGTTGCCAAATAAACAATGTTATTTATCACGAGACCGCATGAGTGAGTGAGTGAGTGAGTGACAGATAGATTGCAAAAACAATATCCTATACGGTTAAGACATAAGAAATGCGTTTCCGTGAATACTGTATCATTGTGTATTAAAATTCAATTGATTTAATACAGATAACTTATTATTGAAAGATTATCTATTTATCCAGTTCTTTATTTAGATATTTAAGAAGGAAAATTAGTTTTATATGTAACCAACACCTCAAATGATGACTGAATAATTAGTTAAAACTAAAACTAGATTTTTGAAGCCGCCATTTTGGATTTTTATTTTGACCTCACTATTGGCTTTATCACTCTGGAAAACCACGAAAACGACACTTATGAAGCAAAATTCCAAATTTTTGCAGCCGCCATTTTGGATTTTCATTTTGACCTCACTATTGGCTTCAGCAAACTCAAAAACCACACCCATGATGAAAAATTTGAAAATTTTTGCAGTCGCCATTTTAGATTTTCATTTTGACCTCACTATTGGCTCCAGCACCCTCGAAAACCACGAAAACGACACCCATGACGAATATTTTGAAAAGTTTTGCAGCCGCCATCCTGGATTTTCATTTTGACTTTATAATCGGCTCCAGCACCCTCGAAAACCACGAAAATGACACCCGTGACGAAAATTTTGAAAATTTTCGCACCCGCCATCTTAGATTTTCATTTTGACCTCACTATTGGCTTCAGCAGCCTCAAAAACCATGAAAACGACACCCATGATGAAAAATTTGAAAATTTTTGCAGCCGCTATTTTAGATTTTCATTTTGACCTCACTATTGGCTCCAGCACCCTCGAAAACCATGAAAACGACACCCATGATGAAAAATTTGAAAATTTTTGCAGCCGCCATTTTAGATTTTCATTTTGACCTCACTATTGGCTCCAGCACCCTCGAAAACCACGAAAACGACACCCATGACGAATATTTTGAAAAGTTTTGCAGCCGCCATCTTGGATTTTCATTTTGACTTTATAATCGGCTCCAGCACCCTCGAAAACCACGAAAACGACACCCATGACGAATATTTTGAAAAGTTTTGCAGCCGCCATCTTGGATTTTCATTTGGACTTTATAATCGGCTCCAGCACCCTCGAAAACCACGAAAATGACACCGATGACGAAAATTTTGAAAATTTTCGCACCTGCCATCTTAGATTTTCATTTTGACCTCACTATTGGCTTCAGCAGCCTCGAAAACCACGAAAATGACACCCATGACGAAAATTTTGAAAAGTTTTGTAGCCGCCATCCTGGATTTTCATTTTGACTTTATAATCGGCTCCAGCACCCTCGAAAACCACGAAAATGACACCCATGACGAGGTTTATCTACTAAACGGCCGTAGGTAATTATTTCAAGGTCACTGCCGAAACTATAACATCGTTCGATTGGCTACGGAACCCTAAAATGCTATTTAGGTACAGTGCTAGTTAGGTAGGTTTATTACTGATTTATATTATAATAATTCAAATTGGTGAAACAGGATCACATTTTTTATAAAATCTCATTTTTATGTACTTAATAAATCCTCCTACCTACAGTATGCAAATAAAATGTTATTCGATTCCTAAGAAAAGTTTTACCCCCGCAGGAACTAAGTTCTGATTTTAAATAAAATCGAAATTTCTAAATGAAAAATGCTTAAAATATACGTAACATACGTATCAATCTATACAAAATATATCAGACTTGCAACCGCAATTCCCTTCTGGAATCGTTGGCAAAAATAGCGACCTGCGGGCGGCATGTCTGTGCCTCTGCATACTCTTTGATCGTCGTTTTAGTTCAGCGCGCCACCGCGCGCGTTTTACGTTTTCGGGAGTAGAGCGTTTAGCTCCGCCCACATGCACAAGGTCAGCGAGCCCTATATACACCTTAAACAAAATCTCGACCCGTTTCATAGTGCGCCAGTCGGGGCCAAGAGAAATATGTTCCTTGGTCGGGGCTAACGCCGCACGAGGTTCGCTCGTCACGGCTTTTCGGCACCGCTAAATGAACGAAAAATTTGTGATAATCGCAGGAGAACATATTGCTGTGTTTAGGTGTTTATTTTATTGGTTTATTTTATCCCTTTTTTATAAATAATACTGCTCTGAATCTTGAACCCATTTCTGTATTTGTTGTTTGACCATTGTTGAACTTTATTGACTAATGATCAGTGAATTAGTTATACAGAGATGTGTTATCTTTGGCCGGGCCGGGCTTTAAACTAAGGAATTGGTGACAGTACTATCAGTAACCTACCGTTTACTCGTGCTCATCACCGCCCCGCGCCGCCCGTCTGCTGGCCCGTCGCTCTTTCTTTCATCGTGAACGGTTTCATCATCGTTTAGGTAAAACCGACCTCACACACCCTGTACCCAGTACAACTTCCCGACCCTTGCCAATTTATAGGCACAGAATTAAAATTTAGCCAAAAGTGACAACCATGAGACAGTAGGCAATTATAACGCGGATTGGGCCGGAGATAGCCTACTTCCCTTCTTTATACTATGGTTTTTCTCTCGTATACAAGGTGGAGTCGACAATCTATTAAACTGCGTATATCGCATGCCGTTCCCTTTACATCAAATACATTCAATAGTTTCACTATAACTAGTCAAAGTTTGGCAAAGCTCATAGTTGGTTTGGTTGAAAAACTTACATTTTTAATTTTGATGCTAGGATTTATCTGATAGTTCCAAAATACTCTGCATGATGCATTAGTATTGCCAGTGTTTTTATTTATTGTCTCCACATTGTATATTTCGGGTTTTCCTGTCCGGTTTAGAACTCGAACAGTGGATTTCACCATGAAATGAACGCGATCAGCACATCTAAACCGCGTTCAAGAGCTAACATTATCAACATTTCACAACAATGATGACACTGACAGCTCTTGAACGCTGTTTAGAAGTGATTATCGCATTCGGTTTCATTGAAAATCTTCCTTAATGTACATACACTCGAGCGGCACGCGTCCACTTCAGCCACCGACACTCGTCGACGCGTTGCCAAGGTGCCGCTCGTGTATTTAAGCACCGTACTCAAATACTCGAGCGGCACATTGCCGACGGTTGCCGCCGCCGCGTCGACAATGCACTCTTAGCCATATGCTTCTAGCGGTATCTAAACGCCTTATGCAAATTACGCGTCATACAAAATCCTGCATCGCGCAAGCAGAGTTTACCGCGCAACTAGCATATATACAACGGCCCGACATGAATCATTGGGCGTTGCCCACCAGACACATAACCCGTTTGGTCGGGGGATCCTCCCTTTTCTATGGAGGATGAGTGAACTTTTTACCCTGTTCCTCATGCCTCTATATGCTCATCCCGCGGCAAAGATGCTACTTAAAACGATGAAATGTGCAAACCACAAACCAACAGCAACAAGCGCGTAAGCAGCACTGGTGAAGATAAAATAGGAAATCTCCATCATTCGGTTGCTATGGACATCAAAAGAAACCTTGACCTCTGAAAAGGGTTTTGGTTTTTTTTCTCAAATAAAAAAACCGCCATCGTTTACAAAAATGTTGATTAAATACCTACACGTTTACGTTCATTGATTCCTAAAAGATGTATATTTTTTTTGTCTTCACGACTTAGAATAGTAATAACATAACGTTTCCCCCAAAGGGTTAGGCAGTGGTGTTGGTGTACCTATGACTTATGGGCACCTACACCTCTGCCAGTTTTACCAGTTATGTTTAAGTCTCCCATGTAATAGGGGGTGATAGAATTGTAATATTTTCAAGTTTTCTTACATAAAATTCTTTTTTCACAGATAATGTCAGTCCTAGCTGAAACAGACTGGGAAAAGGAGGTATCCGAACTGAGGCCCATAAGAAACAACCTATGTGACCTCATGGACATCAAGCAGCCTGTCATGAAACAAAAGGCGGGCGCTTAAACTTATAGCACACTTTTACGGTACCAACATTACTAACGCTTGATAGTAGCTTTATTGTAGGCATCGTGGTTAGAGACCGGATCATTATACGATAGTGGGGCATTTGGCCCTGCTTTAATTTAGGCTGTTTTGAAATCAGTATTCAATAAGTGTAGCTTTTGTTTTTTACGAAATTCCTCTCTATGCTCTTTTAAGTTTGAATGATCTTTGCATATATCCATTTAGGTAAAAGTCTAGGTCAAGTTTGTACATTTGCTAAGTCCGAAAGTACGAAATAGTGGTGTAATATTATTTTATAAAAATGTGCGATGAGTTTTGCTATTTTGCTCTTTAAAATGTTGTTTGTTATTTGTATGGCGCAAATGATGCATAATTTTCATGAATATTTCAGCAGTTTTTTATTACAAATAATCCGGTCTCTAATGATGAATGATGATTGCAAGCAGTTACTTCAGTGGCTGCATATTATTCACTTTTTTATTGCTAAAGAATTATTAACTTGCTAATGTGATAATACAACTTCTATGTTAAGGTACGTTTTTACTGATAGATCTTGAGCGAGCTAAGATTTGTTTACGACCGAGCGAATGCGCGTTCCGAATGTCTTTCTTCTGTCTAAATAAATAGTAACTAAAGGGAGAAACTGAATTACATATGAGCATAATCAGCCTATAATGTTCCCATTGCTGGGACAGGCCTCCTCTCTGTGAGAGGGTGTGGGCCGCAATCAACCACGGCGGGCCCAGTGCGGGTTTGCGGCAACGCCCAAACTACTGAGACTAGGAACGGGAAATTTTGTACAATGGGGGAGCCATTGTACAAATTTTTTATAATGTGCGAGCACTAAAGGGGGTTTTTGAAAATTCAACTCTTAAGTGGGGTGAAAACGGAGATTTTGTTTGTACAACAAACAAAAATCTTAGACTTTGGGTTAATAACTTAAAACTTGGAACTAATACTTAGCCCAGTAAATAATAAAGTTTGTCTTTAAAACTGCCCCTCGAAGGGGTTGGACGGGTTGTTCTTTGTAGGGTAGGTATGTATACGTAATCCACACGAACGGAGTGGCGGTTGAAGTGCTACGTTAAATATAAATGTGTGCTTTCCCGTTTCGTCGATAGCCTGGTGCTCTTTTTGTATACCATCAAGAAACGTGGTTAGGATCAAATCCATTCGAAAAGAAAGCTGTTTTTTAACTATAATAGAATTTACTAACATTTCTTCAAAACAAAATATTCTTTGTTCTAGCCAGTGAAAACATACCTTTACAGAAATTATATGAGATTCATATTTTTATAAAGCTTATCAGTAACGACATTTGACACTATAATGATATTTTAACACGATGTCAGATAATGATTTGAACACGTTTTGCTAATTTGTGATAACTACGAGATTCTCACTCAAATGTATTTAATCTTGATATGAAATGATGCATTTATGTAACTCAATGTAATATTGTAATAAACTTATCTATTTCTTTATATTTAGTTTTATTTACAATTATTATTAGCCTACGATAGAGTATTACAATTGTGGGTTTAAAGCAACAACTTTCGAAGCAACATGAATTGATTTCAAAAGTAAAACAGTGGAGTTCCATCTGCTAGTTTCCTTTTCAACCAAGAACTTGGAGTTGTGATGGGTCCTGTGGCGCGTCTGCGATGAGGTGTGACCAAAAAGTGCCGTAGTTCTTCAGAACGGTGCCCCTGTAAACAAAACATGTTATTGTAAATCTCGCTCATGCAAATCATACAAGGAAAATGGAATTATAGTGAATGTTTACAGAACCGTGGAGATTACATGAGACGGCAAGACAGTTTGTTGTTTAGGTCGAGATGACTACTGAAGCCTTGCTGTGTTTACTTGCCCACGCGTGCATATCGTGCGTCAGATGACTTGAATTTAGTCTATTGCATTATCCGCCTTAAAACTATCGATTACAGGAGATTTTAAGTATGGCTTCACCTGCTAACGTCATACACAAGATTCTATGATATTGGTGATACATTGCACCTGTATAGAAAATCTATGCAATCGTAAGCAATACGAAATAATATAAACATAATTTCCCATAGTCCACCTATTTTAGGTGAACTAGGCGGGTGGACCATGGGCAACACGATAGAAACACGTTACGTCTGTACCTATTCTTTGAAGGCAGGGGTGTCCCATCAAATACTAAACTATGTATTTCAATATTTAGTCTATAGTGTAGGGCCGAGGAGGTTGTCATATAACAGTCATCTTTAAATTGCTACTAAGAATTTGAACAAAAAATTGAACAATTTTTTCTTATTCACTGCTAGGCATAGAAATGTAAAAAACAATGGGAAGTGGCGGGGCGGCATGTTCAAACTGAAACTAGTGCGCTTTCCGTGAAAAAATATAAGAATGCCGTGTTGTTCAGCGGTTTCTTGTAAAAACCGAAAGCCAAAATCAAAACTTTGTAAATCATGGATCACTTATATAATCATGGATCTTTAAAACCATGAAAAACAACAAATTGTAAAATATTTCTTGCTTTTACTACTTTAATTTTGTTTTCAAATATCTCAGCGACTATTATATTCGCAGAAAATACATTGCTCCTTTTAACCACTACCTAAGTATGTCGCTAAGTGACTAGACAAACAATCTAAAAATCACAAAACGATACTTTATGCGGTGGATTTCATGGCACTGCCGCTGCTTCTTGCGGCTAGTTACGTGATGTGGCTGTGCAGATCCACTAACGTAGACTATCGACAACAATGTCGATTACCCAACTAATGTATAGTTAATTTTACAATTTGTCAACCGTTTTAAACCGGTTGGAAGACCTAAAAAGATGACGTTGAAATCCGGTTGGAAGACCCTTGAGAAGATGTAAAATAATGTTAAAAAAAATGATTTCCATTTTTTTTTCTATTTTTTATTGATTTATAATATAATATTTCGTTATTTTATTTATTTTATATTCAGAACCCCAAATTTTTTTTAGTACCTACAATAATAAATGGAACAATCGATATTTTTTCCGATTTAATTAATCATTAGCGTAGGTATATGTAAAATAAATGGCTTTTGCACAGCACAACGATAGCGACAGATGTTTTTGTGTAAGTTGTACGTTGCATGGTAAATGCACGCTGTGTTTGATAAGGTTTATAATTGATTGTGTAGTACGTGTAACTACATGTGTAGTAGTGGCGCAATAGTGGGATCGTCTTACGAGACATGGAATTCTACGAATTCTGATACATTTTCAACTACAGGGCATATCTCCTATTCCATATCCATACTGCTAGGCGAAGCCCTTTCCCCAAGTCCTTCCATCCAGGAACTCGTTTCCCGCGCCACCTCAAACCAGCCCTCACGGGTCCAGGTCATCTCGTCACCTCTTTCTAAGCCGGCCTCGGCGAACAAGATTTATAACTATTTTATTCAAACGTATACACAGCTGTTGACCTATCACACCACTAATCAAGTCATTAACACACTTGTTTAATCTAGTTTTTACAACAATCATGCTCGGGTTATCACTTGTACGAAAAGCTTGTGAAACACCCAAGGTACGTTTCAATATCATAAAAACTTGCTGATTAATGTCCAATCATCGAAACATTACAAAACTATGTATGATATAAACATGATCATTATTCAAAACTTGCAAGTCACCGGATGACCGACATCGCAATTACTTCAGAATAATAAATTCAAGGCTAATTATTTATACGCCTTAAAATGATCCACAGTAGTATGATCATTTTTAATTGATACCTATAACACACTCTCTAGAACCAGGGTTTATCTTTAAGGTCAGTTTACGTTAACTAATGATCATGACAGCTCATTGATGTTACGCAAGTGCATATATGTATCTGCAGTGAAAGGAGTAGTGCTATTAGGGCACGGGTCGACAACCTCATTATCACGCTGTGCCTCAAAATCCAAGTACGGCCAAGTACTTCAATTAACTTGTTTGTATTAGATTGACGGCTATAATTAAATCTAACGATTTCAAAACATCCTCTGATTATCGTGGGCTTTGAAGTTTAGATGCGTCCTGCGTAATAAATACGACTTTTTTAAAAATCTATCTAGCATCGAGCCAAGAAAGAAGAAGAAGACAAGCAAAAGGAACCATTTAGGAATGTTATGGTTCGTATATTTCTTTCTGCTTCGCGTATCCCAATTTATTTGGTTTCGGCGCAACATGTCTTTTTCATCTAGATTTCTCTATACCTACTGGTATTCAGCTGCATCCTGTTAGATGGGGTCGGCTTCCAGTCTAACTGGATGCAGCTGAATACCAGTATTTTACATGGAGCGACTGCCTATATGACCTCCACAACCCAGTTACTGGGTATTAATACGATACCCCTTGGTAAGAATGGTTGTCAGATTTTCGGGCTATATCAATTCTATTGTCCAACAGTGGACAACTGTAGGCTATGGATTGCATTAGTTGGTCGTTTCACCTGTCATTTCACGTGTGGGTGGGTCATTTAGCGTATTGGTCATTAAGTGTGTTGGTCATTTAGCGATTGGTAATTTCGCGTATTTATGATGGTAACCATCATTGGTCATAATGCGAATTAGTCAATATGCGTCGTAACGAACCTAAACAATCTTACCCAACCTGCCTACCTAATAAGTACCTACATAGATTATAAGTAAATGGTGTGGTCTCCTAAAATTAAATTATTTTATTTTGTGTAAGTAGGTTTGTACAAAGACTTTTACACGTCAATCATATTTTAAAAACTAGATGAGGTCGGCGCACAATTGAAAGCGCACACTTGTGTTTCCATGTATACTTGCATGTAATTGTGTAGCCTCTGTTGGAGATCCAATAAATAAATAAATAATAGGAATATACATTCCGTACTAAAACTTACGTAAAATAAACCCTTCCTTGGCTGTCAGGCGGCGCTCGCCACAGTAGTGTGGCCCTTGTCTTGAACTCAGGGTCGCCATGTGTGATGGACGAACATTCTGGATGCACAGTCGTGTTGGGGGCTGGTTCCCATGCCCCAATCCAGTTATCGTGCTCGACTGATCGCGCTTGAATGAAGAACCCTTTGAAGGGCTCGGATCCTTCTATTGTAACTGAAATTTGAGAGTTTTAGACGTTAAATAAAATAAAATAAAAATAAAAACTTTTTAATTCAGACTTTTTGAAATCCATAGAATGTTAGTAAGTATAATAAACTTGTGAAAAAACTTATGAAAAAAAAAAAAAAAAAATTAAATTTTATTGCCATTAAAATTGTTAATTTATTTAATGTACAGAGGCAAATTTAATGGCAATAAAATTTAATTTTTTTTTTTTTTTTTTCATAAGTTTTTTCACAAGTTTATTATACTTACTAACATTCTATGGATTTCAAAAAGTCTGAATTAAAAAGTTTTTATTTTTAGTACATTATTTTAGTACATTAAATAAATGGTTAATTTATTTAATGTACAGAGGCAAATTTAATGGCAATAAATTTTTTTTTTTTTTTTTTCATAAGTTTTTTCACAAGTTTATTATACTTACTAACATTCTATGGATTTCAAAAAGTCTGAATTAAAAAGTTTTTATTTTTATTTTATTTTATTTATTTTTTATTATTATTAATGCCATTTATCTACCGGTTCAGTGAACCTTTGGGTGATACAAAGACAAACAGTGGGTGGTGGTAGGTGCAATCAGGAGAATTGAGGAATAATGATTAAATTCAATGTTCAAGGAAGATTTGTGAAGTTTTCTGAACATGCTAACCTACTTCATCTCCGTTTCTTGATCTGGCTGAAACTTCACTTGAGTTTTTGTAAAAGTGTAAATGCTTCGCATTTATGATAAGCTTTGTTGGCGTGTAGGTAGGTAACTGTGAGTCACACCCTGTGAGCCTATGACCTAAAGCCCTTAGTGCAAATACGTTAACGCGACATTTGAAGTTTTTTTTCTTTTTGATGAATTCATTTTGAACCCCAATTTGATTCTCGACTACACAATTTAAAATCAAATAAGTAACGTAAGTACAAATTAGGGTCCTTTCACCCTTTGATACTTACCCAACCCTTTAAATCAGCAGCTGTCCATCTACAGACAGTTTTCAAGGTCTACTTTGTTACCCTGTACCTTGTTACCCCAATTCGTTTTTGGACAAACCGGTCGAGCCACCATAAGCCGTCTGACCTACAATACCATACATATACGGTTTGCGTAATCGAAGTTGTGAGTAAGTATTACGCACTCGAGCGGGTTGCTCGAGACCGGTAGATTTTATCAATGAACGCTACTTTATAGTAACTATATCGTCTGATCTTGTTATATTCGTTTTATTATTTTGTAACAGATTTGCTTGCTTGCACAAAAATAGTTAAGTAGGAGATACGAAATATCGAATGAAAGTTTACATGTTGCGATTGTGCAACGCTGTCTAGTCATTTTAAGTTCGTAATAAGTAATGAAATGATGAATGAAATATCGAAGCAATGAGCGTGTGTTAGGTACCTACATTAAATTATCGGTATATTTTGCTGGAGTATTAGGTATATCAAATCGAGTCTCTGAAACCGCAATAATGCTCTCTGGGCGAAAGCTTAGCAAGCTTTTAATTAAAAAAAATATCAGGGAAAACAAACGGCTGTAAAAAATGGGTCAAATTAAATTGACTAGCAAAACTTCATAGACATGACGGATTTCGATACCTACAATCATAATCATCATAATTATCATGAAAAGTATTAAGTTCCGCGCGTTCGACAAAAAGCTTTGAGACAAAAACTTTGATCATGACTTGATTTAACAAACTGAGAGCGCACGGTAGTATTAGTTATATGTATTTCAATCGATATAAATCAATACTGTGGGTAGTATTGATTTATATCGATTGAAATACATATAACTGAATATAACTAATACTATGTACATGTGAAAAAATAAGAATCATAAGGCATCAAAAAATTCGTCCGCATCGCTGTCAACAGGAACAGTGCTCAAAAGGCTGGCAGCATTGCCACGTTGTCAAGGAGCGCCCAAACGTTAGTTATGTTGTAAGTTGTGGTAAATCAGAAGAGGAAAACTTGAAGGTACGGTTAGCATAGGAAGTCGATTAAAACTGTTACTTTTAGAATATTATGTACCTAAATAAAACGAAACCATAATAAAATAAAACAATTTTATTTGTTTTAAGTAGGTAGTGTTTAAATTATGAGGAAATTAATCGTCCTTCGTTGCTAACCGTATCTGAAATTGACTTAGGTACCTACTTATAAACAAAAAAAGCATTTGTCATTCATTAACCTTAATTTAAAAATTATATCTCAATCACAACTATTCATACAAATTATCTACCTGATTTATCTTTATACAAAAACAACAACAACATAGTATCAGACAATAATGAGACAAGTGTATTCACCTGTGACGGGAGTATTTGGCCCATAAACCAGCGCCGATGCGGCGACCCGGTACGGCAGAGTGGACAAGGGTTGCGTCCTATGTTGCCCATGGTTAGGCTGATTGGCACGGCTTTTCACACATGTGTCTATCGGCGCCCCGTCCGGGAAACATTCCACACCCCAGCACAAAATTAACCCTAACATTAGTTTCTTCAACATTTTGACTATGTTCGTTTGGACGTTTAATTTGAAAGGTAACACTGCACACCTCGCGGTCGACTGTGCGTGAATATGTTGCTGCGCTCAGTTTTGTAAACCGAGTTCGAAAGGATCTAGATCTTTATACAAGTTGATAGATCAATTAATGTTGTAGGATGTTGAGGTGTGCGAAATATCGTGGCTGTGATTGCACACATGACGCATGCTCTCAATGACCTGCTGTGTTTGAAAATTGAAATAAAATTATCTTTGTATCATTTCATGTTTATTTATACAAATTTAACTAGCTATACATTAGCTGTTATGGACTAAAACATGAAGTTTCGATTACAGTTGTAGACTGAAATGTTAAATGGGTTAGTAGCATTGAATAAAATTAGCATGAATAAGCTGTTGCACAAAAATTAGCGACTTGTTTTACTTATGTTATTTGTTAGCCTATTTATTACTTACCTACATTATACGTTGTAAGATTATAATATCGAATCAGAAATGTTAACGTGTTTAGTAATTTTAGGCGATGTAATTACAAAAAGGATTGTGTACTTGTGCTGATTTCGATTAAGAAATGATGATAAAAATATTATCAGATATAATGAACAGACAACTAACTCTATAGGTACAAAAACAATGGTGATTTTATGATAATGTTAACAAGGTGTAAGTAATTAATTATTTAAAAATATAATCCTATCTCCATCGGGCCTATTTGGCGCAAGAACGTTCGGGTCTAATGGAACTTTGTCTGCAGTATCTGTGGTGTCGATGTATTGCATTATCTCCTCGAACATATTTTCACAGTGATCGTATTCAACCTCATCTTTCGTCTTCATAGTGACGGGCTCTTTTTCAGGGCCATTCTCTTTCCTAACCTCTACGATAGGTGAATCATTCCTATATTCCAAACAATTCCAATCTGCTATTATTTGATCAGAATTCTTGTCGCGAACTTCAGAAATGTCGCGTAGTTTGGAATGGTTCGGATATTTCTTCTCTAAATATTTTGGTTCGTAATCGTTCAAGGAATTGTTGTAGACGCTACTGGATGGTGATGAAACGCACTGGATCCAGTCTCGGCAATTGATCGAAACGCTTGAAGCGTTCGTGAAACCGTAGTAATCTTCTACTCTGCAATCTCTGTTAGCTATGAAGCCGGAATCGGTGTCCAAGTCCGACCTATCTAGCGAGTCATATCCTTCGTTAGTCACACCATTCTGTATAGTTTCATAGACTGGTTCTAAGATCTCGGCCAGTCGTTCGCTGGCTTGTATCGATATGATTTCAGCGACATGTAACTTCGGTCTGATGGAAGCGTATTGGTCTTTGGCGTCGTCTGACGGACTAGGTAGAGCGGTACTGCAGGTAATTCTTCTTTCGGAGATTGCGCCCATACTAGGGTAGTTGGAATCTCTTCTAATACGGGACACTACTGCATTTTCTGTTTTTCTGTATGTGACTTTGATTAACCCGTGGACCTAGAGGAAATAGAATTTGAACCTTTAAATACCTTTACGAATCTCAATATTATTTTTAATCATAAAGACATTGAAATCTACCTCTTTGTTAACATAACAGAAAAGCATAGCCACGATGAGTCCCTGCAGCCCCTCAACGGTGTATGACGCGTAGTAGTAGATCTGTTCTTCAGTGCAGTTAGAGGTGGATGGCCTGAACGCTGTCAGCAAGAATTGTGTTCCAAATAGTGGCATCAAGAACAATGTTGCCTTAACTGTGCTCCTGCAAAATAAATAGCATTCGGAAAATGACATTTTCTCTATATCTAGATGTCCTTTTAGGCGCTCAGGGGTTGTGTTTTGGGAAACAGTGATTCTTCTCCATGATGATCTTTTATTGGATAGTTTGTTGCGCTATCATCTCTCCCCAAGCTCAAACACAGGAAAGCGATGAAATGGTAATTCGAGAGCTGTCTTTTGAAATACAGAACTTCGAAGTCCTTTTTTTTTTGGGTGCAGGGCGCAGTCCTGCTGACTGTATAATTTTTAAAATTATACTACCCACTTCTTTTTACAAGTAGGCACAGACGCCAGAACATCAAGCTACCCGAAGCTGTCAAATTTTCTGAATCAACTTTGAACCTAATGCTTTAGCGATAAAGTTGAAAATCTATTAAAGAAATTTGACAGATTGTAGTAGCTTGATGTGCTGGCATTTGTACCTAGTATAATTAAAAAAAATCATTGCATAATTTATTTTTAAGAGTAATTTTCAGCAACTAGATGCAGTTCTGCTCTAATTCGCTCAGCCGGCCATTATAAGATAATTTATTACTTAAACTGTTATAAAGACTGCCAAAAATTTAGATGTGTAAATTATAACACCTAATGCATATTTTGATATCTAGACACAGAAACCTTATTTATGTTATCTTAATCTGGTTTTGGATAATCTCTACATTACTTAAAAAAAAATCCATCGCAAAGTACGAGTAGGTAGGTACCTACATCATCAGCAGTACCCATGCAGAAATACCCACATGTTATTTGTTGTTAAAATAGTTCTAGAACATTACTTTAATCACTGTGATTGTACAATGTTTTTAGCCAACGGGAGACGCAGATTATTGCAGTTCAAGAGCGTCAATAATTGCACTTCAAACCTTATAAATGTCAATGACATGAAAGTCACATGGCGCGCTCAGACCTCGTGATGTGCAACGACTATAGGCACTATCTTAATAAAAAAAAAAACAAATGAAGCAAAGATCCTTCAACAAACACTTTTAAATATAGACGCTCAAAGTACTCACAGCTGATTTGCATTCTCCGAGTTTCGAATCTTCGTTAGCAAGACCCTCAGCACATCAATGAAAAGGCCAGTATTGACCAGCAAGATGGCGATGCGTGGCACGTCCAGTATCCACTGCACGTGCTGCACCGTGTATATCAGCCAACAAGAGTGGTCGTTGTGAACTGCCATTACGGTGGCCCAGGCTATGGCAGGCGCTACAGCTATTACTGGGAATTGAATGAGGTTTGTAGGTATTATTTTGGTTTGGTTTTGGTGTCCTTTGAATGAATGGTGCGCTTATAGAATTACTTCTGCTTTCTTTTAATAAGGAAGTAATCGGTCCGAGTTTTTATAATACGTGTCTACTTCATATTCATCCTCTAAACCTGCTTCTCTTATGCAAATATACAAGTTAAAGCAATTTTTTAGCGTATCGTAAAAAGCTGTAAAGTAAATAGCACGTTATTCCTACCGCACAATTAATATGTTGTGATCTAGGCGAACGTGTATACAGGGTTATTTGTAAAACACCAGCAACCTCTTAAGAGGTCATTGTACTCATAATTATGAACAACTTTTACTATGGGACCAAAACTGAAATCGCAAAAAAAAAATCTGCTGTTCCCTACATTTGTGTTCGCATAACTCGTCAAAATATAGGGAGCAGCTGATTTTTTTTTCGCGATTTCAGGTTTGGTCCTATAGTAAAAATTGTTCATAATGATGAGTACATAATGACCTCTTAAGAGGTTGTTGGTATTTTACAAATAACCCTGTATACACGTTCGCCTAGATCACAACATATTAATTGTGCGGTAGGAATAACGTGATATTTACTTTACAGCTTTTTACGATACGCATAGAGTACAGTCAACAGCAAAAGTAGATGATCAATATCAGAAATTCAATACTAATGAACGAAGTTCGCGTCAGAACTGTGTGGCGTACTAGTAGTAAATGTTTGGTATAATTTAAAATCACATACTTCTGAATCACTTCGATGCCACAGAGTTCTGACGCGAACTCCGTTCATAAGTATTGAATTTCTGATTTTGATCATCTACTTTTGCTGTTGACTGTACAAGTTAAAGCAATTTTAGACGAACAACGGTTGACACAAATTCCTGCCTTGAATCAGCTATAATTTTTATTATTTATTTAACATACACTGATTACCTAATTACTATTTTTACAAGCTAACACTAAAATATGTATAAAATTATATACAAGTATAGGAATATATAATACGAAAAAATATAGAAAAATGCGGGAGCTCATTGGGCATCAAAAAATTCGTCCGCAACACTGTCAATGGGATAAGTGCCCAAAAGGCTGGCAGCATTACTACTTTGGATGCAATGCAATTAATTATTTAGTTTAGATCAATGCTGTAAGAATAACTACGTTGCCGACTTCCAAGCAAATAAAATTCATTTATATAGCACTTGAGTGACCTAAAAGTCACGATTATCTGTGACTTAAGTATAATCTATTTTTACAGAAAAAAGCGGGACTGAGGTGCGGGTTTAGGTCATGAGCTATAAAATAGTACACGATACGTGTGACCTAAGTCACGTATCGTAATGTACCATTTTATACGACTGCAAAGCAAAACTAGGTAGGTATTTCTGTTCTCTATTTGACTGTTTTATTAGGAAGGGTCTCTTAGTGAAGAACATGAATTTGCCTCTAAAAAGCTCCCTTAAAAATATATTAGTGACTAGCTGCGCCCCGCGGTTTCACCCGCATAAGTTTCGATCCCGTGGGAATATCGCGATAAAAATATAACCTGTGTTAATCCAGCCGGTCGATTCTGTAAAAATCTCACCGTGAAAACTCAAGTGAAGTGAGCTTGATGTGAGTTGTCAGTAGTGTCAATCCCTAGCATTATTTGGAATGACAGCTCACTCCACGCTCACTTCACCTAAGTTTTCACGGTGAGATGGTTACAGAATCGCACTGCTGGTTATATACTATCTGTGTGCCAAATTTCATCCAAATCCGTTCAGTAGCTTTGGCGTGAAAGAGTAACAATCATCCATCCATACAAACTTTCATGTTTATAATATTTTATATTTTTTTGTAACGAAGTTCCTTATTGCTCGTTGCGAAAGGGGGCTAGACGGAAAAAATTAAGACCAAAAGTTGGGACGACACTTTTTGCTATAGTTGTAAGCCGTGCGGCGTGCGCGTGTTTCTCAGTCTGTCTCTCTCTCTCTCTTTGAACTTCGTTCCATCCGGGTGTCCCTTGACACCTCTCAAGTTTTTATTTTATAATTGTAGTAGGATATAAGTAGGATAGCATACATACCAGTAGCAATACAATACAGCCATTTCATGTTCAGCTTTTGCTTGAACACAGCAACTATGGAGCGATGCAAGTGCAAGCCTTCGACGAGCATGCACACAAACACGGCATTGCCTGCAACGCGCTCAGCAAACGCTAGAATACGACATGCAACACCATGCGATGACATCACCGTCTCGCCGGCACTCGTTAGCTCATCCATGTAGATCTACAGATAAGTAGGTATTTGAGGACTTTAGTTTACACTAAATATTTTGTATAATGTAGATTAGGAGCTTTGCAAAATATAATTTATAAAACGCACAGGCTATTCAAATGGAGCAACCCAAAAAGCATGAGGTTTAGTAATTGCAAAAATATGAGAGTCATTTTCTGGAAATACAAACACGTTTATGAGGACTAAAATATGGGTCAATCCTACTCCTCTATTTAGATCTTAAAAAAGGAAACGGTAGGTACGTAACTGGACTTCGATCGATACCTAAATCTAGAGTAAACAAAAGCAATTCAGTCAATATTTTCGCTTCACAATAGTAAACACCAAATTATTTTGATCGAACGTTCAATACAATTACACCGTACAATCGTACGTGATGTCAGTCTATTGTCTCTGGCTTACCTCACTTCTGCTGACGATCACAAGCGCATTCCTGATTACGATGGCAATGAGAAGATTCCTGTGTAGCGCCACACGGGTGATTCTGAGTCTTTTATAGAAGCAAAAGATGAAAACTGCGGGTAGACAGGCGATTATAGAGATAGATAGCACGGCGATGTAGAACTGGTAGCGGCGAAGGAGGCGCGGGGTGATGCTGCAAGTGCTGTAGTCTGTTTGGAGCTCCCATGTCGCGTTTGTGTGGCATTGTTTGCTACTATAGTCTGTAAAATAAATTTGGCCACTTAATAACAAGATAGTATTTGTTATAAAACAAATTGGAAGTTGTAGCTAGTGCAGATACCTAACAACAGCTATGCCCACGCAAGCAAGAACTCTGAAGTTACATAGTTTACTTTTGCGGTTATTGAACCATAGATAACATTACCTTTGATACTTAGCTAGACAAAACAAATTGGACTTATAGCAGGTGAAAGATAGTTTAGGTTAATATCGTAGGTCGAATACCAGCCAAAGTCAATCGACTGAATACCAACGATAACAAGTCGGCCTGCGTAAAAAGAATAATTAGTAGGTAGGTATCTACGTAACCAAATGACGATAGCTAGAAATCTAACGCCAGTAGGTATCTGCTGGTTAATTAATATTAAAAAAAAACATACGGTTGCACGAAGGTCCGGCGCTGGAATAAGCGAATTCTGAACAAACTTCGGAGGCCACATCTCCTGTAAACGCTTCTTGCCAGCAAGTCCAGCCGTCGAAAGTGACTTCACACTGGTTGACTACAATGAAAAGTTAATAATGCGTGATGTGTCCTATTGTAAATTTTACCTTTGGCAGCAGCAATCTAACAGCAACATTATTGTAACGAGAATAAAGATCACAATGATTTGGACAATGATGCAAAATCAGAGGCAAAACTGTGAACGGATACTGTAGTCTAGAAGTCCGTGTCTTTTCAATCGTCTTTTGTCCTATTTTAATTGACCTTAGCTGCCTTTTTTTCTCCCGTGGCGGAATCCTCATGGATGCCCTCCGTCTGACGCAGGGTTATGTTGGTCTTCTAACGACTAAAACCCTCCAGCCTAAACTGTTTCTCTTGATACCATGAATCGTCTCGGGAGTGCACAATTCGTTCCCGCTTGTTCCGCACCCCCGACAGGGTTATAACAACAAAACCATATTTTGCTGGATCACTACTTCACCCTTTTTTTGGGTGGGACATCATCATGAATGACTTCTCCCGCTCTGGGCGGAGCGGGAGGGCGTGTTAGACTTTTACTGACTAAAACCCACCCGTGTTCCTTCAGTTGCCAGGGGCCACGATATCTCTTTCGAACAACCCGCGGCCTTGGCAGAACAAATCACCCCTGAAGCTCAGGTATTATTAATAAATATAAATAATAATAAAAAAAATATTTACCAGAAATATTATGGATTTCTGGCATATAATGGCTGCAGCAGTCGGTTGCGGCGTAGAAGCATCGCTCCCACCTCCCCTGTGCCGCCGGTATCAGTGCTTCGTGCACTGCTGCGGCCACTTCTTCTAGACCAGGGTCGAAAGGATAGCAGCCACATGAACCGTCCTCTTTAGCCTGTAAGGCAAAAAAATCTAAATCTGATGGCCGCACGCAGACCGCGAGTCTTTGCGTAGGCTACACCAAAAGCTAGACGAGCTAAGGCGCTTTGCAGGAGATTTAAAAGTTCATAATTCATCAAAAAGAAGATGGGCGTCGAGGGATTTGATATCTTATGGAATCGGAAACATTTTGACGGAGTCACCCACTTAGAAGGTTGCATGTTCTATTACAAGCCTTCGGTATCGTACATTTACCTACATATACCGTAGAATCTACTTTTAACTTCAGCAAACGCTGATTTATGTTTTGGTGACAAGGTTACCTAACAATATATCATAGGTACCTATAATGTTCAAGACTATCACAAGTTCATATCGTTGGCAGTGATCCACTATCGCTAAGATATTCATCGCTACAATCGCTTCTAAGCTGATGGCTGAACGTAAAGAGGTGAAGACTAATAATAGGTAATCGAATACAATACTTAGGGTAGATAAGTATCATTCATTTTGGAAAATTTCAGGGACAGATTAACAGAATAGGTATTTAAACTGGTTATTTAAGTGTAAGAAGGGCGCTGCAGACAACTGGTCGAAGTGGGGGATTACTGATCCATTCAATACCCAGTGCGAGTGCGGTGCCTCTAATCACACCATGCCCCATTTGCTGGGGGTGCCCTAATTGCCCGTTCACCTGCACCTTGGATGCCTTAATGAATGCCACTGATGTCGCAATCAACGTGGTCACTTAATGGGCTCAAACAATCTATATAAATAAAAAGGGATCTTCGAAATGTAATATATGTACGCCCATAACTTTCGAACGACTGCACCAAATTGGATAATTCTTTTTTTTTTTGTGTTCGTTACTGTCAGGACAAGGTTTGTATACATAATTGGACCCGGTAGGTGGCGCTGCTTTTTCGAGTGGGATGACGTCTGCCGGGTCCGCTAGGTTCTATCAATCAATCAGCGTTTTACATATAACAGTAGGGTAGAAGTAGTGTAGGAGTAGGTTAGGAGTAGGGTAGGAGTAGGGTAGGAGTAGTGTAGGAGTAGGTTAGGAGTAGGTTAGGAGTAGGGTAGGAGTAGTGTAGGAGTAGGTTAGGAGTAGGGTAGAAGTAGGGTGGGAGTAGGGTAGGAGTAGGGTAGGAGTAGGGTAGAAGTAGGGTGGGAGTAGGGTAGGAGTAGGGTAGGAGTAGTGTAGGAGTAGGGTAGGGGGTAGGACACCACACGAACGAAGTAGCGCCGGGCAGCTAGAAATAATTTATATGGCAAAACAACGTTTACCGGGTCAGCTAGTATAAAATATCTAAGAAGAGTACCATCGACACGAAAAGAAGCAGAAGAACTGCTTATTGAGACTTCTCACGGATTGCTAGAGAGCACTTTAATTCGATACCAATACACGTTTTCATAAAGTGGTCATATGGTCTCTAAGGTAGACAATTTGTCCGCGATCTAAACATATGGAAATCCCAGCAGTCTAATTGCCCGTCGTATGCGTTGTTGGTATAAGCCCCCCCGTCAGCATAGGCTTTGACTCGTAAAGTCACTCCTAGCTTATAAGTAATTTTAGGTCTACACCTAATGGGATCCTAAATCCAAAATTTCTCACACTTGTTCTGTATACCTATAAATCAATTATGTGAGAAAAGATCTCAACAATAGGTTGCAAAAGATCCCTCCCCGGACAACGTGCGCCAAAATAAAATGCATACCCAATGCTCTTGTAAAATTACATTTTATAAGTGACATGTAGGTAACACAGTTTTCTCAAGTAATGAAATAAACATCTATTCTATTCTATTCTGCGTTGTTGGTAGATATGTTTTACATAAGCAGGCAATAGTAGTAGGCTGACCAATCGACCTTACGCCATATGAGTGTACCATATAAAAATGTACTTTGTGGTATGTACACACGGCTACACATCAAGCTATGCAAAACCAGTATTGGCTGACCGTTCATTGTGAGAAAATATCATACAAAGTGAGGCCAAGACAAACTGGTTTTGTATAGCTTGACGTGTAGCCGTGTGTACTATGTCGCATGCCCTGTCACCTGTGCACTTGATGATCTTATGATTGCGTCAGTGAGCGGAGTTCGTGCAGCTGAATTTTGGGCTAAAGATGTGTGAACTTTTTGCGATCGATACGCTAAGAAGAAGAAATAGCTACTCTACCGTAACTACGAGGCCGTACCGGGCACGTCGAGTTTTAGGAAAGGTCGGGTTTTATAGATGATCGTCGTTGTTGTCGTTTTCGAAAAGTCGAAGAGCCATATTAAGAGACAGGGGTACGCTGAGTAAACAATTGTACATTTTTTAATGAAATGTTTGATTAAACAAGATGGTGGCGTTAGTTCCGATTTTCTCCACGCGTAGAAAGAACCTTGTGGCGCTATAGGTACAAAACATAACTCACGATCTCCAGACATGGCGCGAACCAGTTCCCGTAGAAGCATCCAGCGTTCAGGTTGATGGAGTTAGAGCCGGCAACGTAGAGGAAGTCCGGGGTATACAGCAAGCATCCTCGACCTGCCACCCAGCGGAAGACCTGCTCGTGGTAACGCACATTGCGGTAGTTGCAGGTCTTTCTCGCATCTGGCGGTACAGTGTTTGGTGGCTCCTAAAGGTAAGTTATGAATTAAGAAAACCTTTTTCAGTTTACTGTGATAAGATGCTTTGGCAAACAAACTAAAACCACAGAGTAGAAACAGCACCTAAAAATGACCCTCTCTATGCTGTTAAAATGTTCATGAAAACTATATGTTCGTACTAACCATTCTAGGTTACATAGACGCAGTAGAATGCTAGCCTATTCTATCGGCAGATCGGATATCTACCAATCAATCTACGAGTATCTTTACCTTTCCGCTAGCAAAGCTCTCAGCTCATTATAGTGGAACGTTGCTAGTCGCAGCTTGTGTAATGCTCACGATATGGTATGTGTATACCTATCACATAATGTAATGTACAAATGGTGCAATACTAGGAGATATAGGAGATCCCTATATCTAAGTATAGGTGCAAGTGTAGTTTCTAACAGTCTGCAGCCTCGAAGGGCGGTGCTTCAGTGTCTAAGACCATTGAAGTCTTCATGTATTCAATTTAGTCATCGATTCTGCTTTGACCAAATTGCTGTCCAACTATGTTCTACATTTTTTTCCTGACTTACCTCACAAATGTAGATGTTGGGCCTCTCGCAAGCAAGACGGTCATTATTGGCCCGGATGGCGACTCGCGTGTCACGCTGGTGCCACACATCGATATCCACGTTCACAGGGTTCAGGACATCATTGAGGTGGGCGTCCACCTACAAGCAAACGGAAGATACACCTAAGTCGAAGAGATGGTTAGCAAAAAACTAATTGGTACACAACTAAGTATCTACTAATTAGAAATTTAGACTTTTAGGGCCACTTGCACCACAAATCCTGAAATGCATTTTGCTCTACACGAATTTAAAATATGGTTCTATTTCTGTCAATCGTTTGAAGATGACAGAGACAGAATGATGTTTTATGAATTGTGGGCCTTATAGTGCTTTACTATTGCCTCCCCCCCCTTTTTTACACCACACTATCAATCACAATCTGAATCATTTTGAAGGATATAGCTAATCCATTGCTTCATATGTTCGAAAAAATGGTCTGCTCAACAATGTAATTAATAACACAATGAATGTTGCTGGACTGTCAAAATGAAAGCCATTGCTACTGATAGTGTGTTACGGAATTACCCCGAAATTAATTCGTCTTCCTAACTTCAACATAAAAATGGATATAATATCTCTAAAGCTGGCCATTATTTATAATTATAAAAGAAATCTTTTTGCACCCATATTTACTTTCAATCTGGGCCCCAAGTCTGCTATTTTTATAAATTCGTCATTCCAACACGATCCCATCCCATTGTCCTTTTGCTTAAAGTTCGTAAACTGCTAAATTCTTCGATCATTGGTCGGTCAATGGTGTCGTAATAGAATTGTGTCATAATGACATTGTCGTATTGCCATTATTATAAAACCCGTTACTAGAAATGATTTTCGAAAAACTACCACTACATTATTTATGCCAGATTTCATTTAGGTATATATATATTTACATAGTATTTATTAGTGTTTTATGTAAGTCAGTCATCCATTTATCATTATGTACGAGATTACCATTCTATGCCATTTCTTTCAATGGAGTGTCAGTGGTTGACCACTGGAAAGTCATAATGACGCCATTATATTAGTAGATTACCAAACTTGTCAAAATCAACAATTATGAAATCAATCATAGACCATTCTGACACTATTGTAATAGCAGACTTGGGGCCCCATGTTGACCGAGCGGCTTTTTCCTAACAACGGCTTTTCGGTGCGCGAGTCCGACTAGCAGTTTTTTTTTTTTTGGTTAGGCAGAGGTGTACCTATAACAATAGCTATACATTTTTTTTATATGAAGTGTCAAAATGAAACCTATTTACTGAATAAACAATTTCAGTTCAAGTCTTTAACGCAAACAGGAAAAGTTAGAAAAATATTTTCAGTGACAAGATTAATATCCGATTTCGTGTCGTGCGAAAAAAAAAAATCAATCAATTATTTTTAATAAAAAAATAAAATAAAAATAACTTCAGTGTAGGTACACAGGTGTTTTCTGTTTTAAATTACCTACTGTCTATGTAATTTTGTGTCCTGCTCTACACAGCATCAATCAGTACCTAGACACGATAGATATATCGCAGATGGATTGTAGAATCCGCTGTTTTAGAAAAGCGCTAGTTGTTTTACAAAACAACCGTTATGTAAAACAACGTTCTGCGGTTTTCCCATACTTACTGAACTTGAACACGCAGAATTACATAAACGTTTAGCATTCATCATTGCAACGGGTCAACGATTAGCGATATTGTAAAACAACGTGCACTTATAAGTCAGCGGGGTAATTTCGTAACACACTATCAGTAGCAATGGCCTTCATTTTGACAGTTCAACAACATTCATCGCGTTATTTACGTCGAAGCAATGTATTAGCAATATCCTTCAAAATGATTCATGTTGAGATCGATAGTGTGTTACGCAATTAGGGTGCTGATTGTAGATTTAGTTCGAAATTTTCGCTCGTGGCTCTGTGTGACGTAACAACGATAATGGCGTCCGAAACAGAAATAAATAAAACGAGTAAAAATGACCTTAACTCAAGCGAAAACAATATTAATTAAAAGTTATCAAAGTTTTATGAAAGACGCTCATTGTGACTGCTAAGCCATTTTGCATTACGTCTAAACGTCGGTAGCAGTTTTTTAAAACGTAGCGCAATGATAATCCAGCTGAACGTTGTCCAGTTGTTTTACATAACGGAGCTGTTTTGTATAACAACTAGCGGTTTTGTAAAACAGCGGATTCTACAATCTATCTGCGACAGATACAAGACTAAACTACTTTTTTTTCAAACAGCCGTTTGCTAGTTAAGTACCTACTTTTTCTTGTACGTTTTACCTACTCTCTAATTTTCTCTTCAACAAAAATGTCTTAAAATTCTAATAAGTCAACCCTAAAAAAATAGAACGCAAGGCTTATCCAAACTTCATCATCTTCCTGCGCTTGTCCCATGCGTTACTTGTGGTCGACGCAACACGTTTTCTTCTCCCATTCTCCCCTGTCAACCGTCACGCTATCATTCATTCCCTTTTCCTTCATATCATTCCTCAAACAACACAATCCATCCATCATTTCTTTGTCCTACTTCTCCCTCTCCATCCATCAAAAATCAAAATCAAAATATTTTATTTCACATAAACCTACATGGGCACTTGTGAAACGTCAGAAGCTAGGTGCACGGTTCCAATTGGTCGTTTCCTATGGAGAAGAGTCGGCAAGAAACTCCACGGTTGCTCTTTTAAAAATAATTGGCTTTTACAATGTTTTCAAATTACAATTAGGTACACCAACATTTATATTCATCACTCTTTTAGTCACATGTGTTTCCAAATTATCCAAACTTGGTATCCATTACGTGGGTAGCGGGAACATCCGAAAGGGTTTACCGCTGCCCTGGAACATAAAGGGCTAAGGAAGGAACACGGGTGGGTTTTAGTCAGTAAGAGTCTGACACTCCCTTCTGCTCCACCCAGAGCGGGAGGGGTCATTTGATGATTTCCCATCCTCAAAAAAAAAAAAAAAAAAGCCAGTCATTACGTAGGTACCTTGGCACTTACGAGTAGTAGACCAATTCATAAAGAAGGTTATATAGGATATCTTCCATGTGTATAATTTCCTGTACTCGTAAGTATAGAACCTCCAGAAGTCTTATAAGCAAAATAAGTTGTATTGCGACGACCCCAAAAATTTGGAATAGGGGCAGGAAAATTATGATTCTATAAAATAAGTAAAAAAAATACCTGCGTCCCATGTAAAATTAAAATCCATGTGATAAAAATATAATGTTCAATATAGTTCAATATTAAATGACGTTCTTGCATAATTTCCAAAAAGCACTCTTTATGCACTCGTAGAACATAATTGAAAATATTTTAATTATTTTAAAAGCACAATCACTAAAAAATTCAAATCACCGAATTAAGTCACAAGTGAATTAAGAACGTCCATTCGACGACACGAGACACTGCACGAAAGTGTTTGGAAATCGAATACCATCTAACATTCTGGCACGAGGAATATCCATAACAGCTTTGTTGATTGTCTTCAGTTTTGAATGTATTTTCATTCGCCGCGACAGGCACACTAATTATTGTGCTAAACAACCCACTGTTTACAAATTATCTGCAGCCAATTGCTACAATCAATTGATAATTCTATTAATCACGTTATGGACCTATCTCTATATTCGGTTGTGATTGAATTTGGTGAAAACATGTGTTATTGTGAAACAATACGCATGACATCATACGATTCTACGTCGAATTCGACAAAGTTATTGATAGAATTAGTTTATTTAGGGCTGATTTTTCAATCGACAGATAATTTTTATTTGTAGAATAAAATTGTCGTCTTACAGATTTTGCACGGAAGAACTGTCAAAAATTCAAAATTATTCCTCGGATAAAATTATCTGGCGTTGGAAAAAAGTAATTAGTAGTAGGAATGTGTATAAGTAGAGAGTGTGACGATGGGAATGTCCTCGATTTACCTACAAAATGCTGATATGGGGATATTTAATAGCGTTTTAATTTTCTTAAGGAGCCCAGCCGCGTGCCTTGATTTGCGTCAATATCTTATCGTGGAATTTGTAATGTTATTCATTATCAAGATAACTTTTTCAACTGACAATGACGGGATATTAAATACGTACGATAGGTAAAACCTCGTACAGACCTACTTAGTCTCACGAGTTATGACTACTGAAAATAAAATAAAGAGGCAACCCACCAGTTAAATAGCAAGTTAGTTAGCTTAAGTTTAAATTTTTCTGTTTTGTTTTTACTTTGTTTAAATCGAACATTTTCCTACTATTGTGTCCGCTTCACAACAAAAAATAAAAGTTTTTCTAGTTACGATAGTGGGTTCCTAATGGTAGAAAAGCATAGCTAAGATAGTTAAAATGTAACTTGATGTTGATAATTTAACTTTATAATTTCCAGAGCACAAAACTCCTACATCAGGGGAAACGGTTCATAATTTATTCGTGAGTGTCCTAAAAAAGCCTAAGATTTTCCTATTTTAAGTTTTTGCTTATTACCCACGTCTAGGATCCCCGTTTCGGAGCGCAGTGGATGTTTCGTATTCTGTCAGTTCATTTAACGCCTAAAATCCTGCGCTCCATTGCTCTTTGGCAAACCCCAAGACGGAACTTTTGCGACTCGGTGAGCGAGCAGGGTCTGAGCATCGTAGGTTAGGACGGGATATGTGTAATATCACGGAATAGATAAATAACAACAAAAAATAAAAGTTTTTCTAGTTACGATAGTGGGTTCCTAATGGTAGAAAAGCATAGGAAGTAATCTAAGATAGTTAAAATGTAACTTGATGTTGATAATTTAACTTTATGCCAATAATTTCCACAGCATATAACTCCGACATCAAGGGAAACGGTTCATAATTTATTCGTGAGTGTTCCAAAAAAAGAGGGTTATGTTTTCAGGGTTCATTCATGTACCTAGTACCTATCTTTACAGGATGGCACGGACATCGACTTGCAAACTGTAACCATGAATTCAGCACATGACTAGACCTAACGTAGAAATTTTTCGTCGCCTACCAGAAAACAATAATTAGCTGTTTCATAAAATTTTCAGCGCTGGGACAGGGCTGGTTTTAGTGGAGGTCAGCGATATAGTCGCTGGTGGAGGTACAATGTTACAGGCTTCCGCAGACAGGCGCGACGCGACGGTGCGACGCGATTCTGGTAGAACAATTTCCATGAAATTTTCTTAGAAATTGTTCTACTAGAGTCGCGTCACGCCTGTTTGCGGGAGGGAGAAACCTTTAACGCGTACACTTAAAGCAAATAGGCATGATGAACACATTCTTCATAAGGAACAGAATTATCACTATTATCAGTGGGTATATTATTCAGAGACCTTGCAGAAGCAAGGCGTCAGTATCTTGACTCTTCGTTTTCCTCGAAAATCACGTACGGGTCATTACTTATTCGTCATTTAAGATAACAAGTTGATGTCACTAACACTACTTACTATTATATTATTTTATGCTCTAGAAGGCATTTGACATGACTCATGACACAGAAGGCCAATTCTCGTAATTTAAAACTTTCAAAATCTAGTCGCTAATCTAGTCGGGTCAAAATGTAGAGAAATTAGAGGTATTTTTGACAGATTGAGACTGAGATCAGACTGTGAATGTTCTTAAAATTACGAGAATTGCCCCCCAGATATGGAACAAATAATGCAAAGAAAAGCGAGCTGTTAGTTTTTATGGCACAAAATAAGACATTATATGAAGTGGTACCACCTGTCTCGCTAAGTGGTGCAACTCTCAACAGAGTAAAGCAGATTAAATACCTTGGTCACTGGGTTACAGAGGATGGCACTGACAACTGGCCCGCAGATTTGCTAAGTGCGACAATAATGTCAAAATAACTCTGTTTATTGCCAGGCTTTCTACACCTGCAGTGCGATTCTGTGACCATCTCACCATGAAAACTTAGGTGTAGTGAGCGTGGAGTGAGCCTGTCATGCCAACTAATGCTAGGGATTGACACTATTGACAGCTCACTCTAAGCTCACTTTACCTAACTTTTCACGGTGAGATTTTTACAGAATCGATCGGCTGCAGTCTGTGGACCAGATACACGCAAAAGACGTTTAATGCCCTCGTGTGCAATACAACAATGCTTTTAGGATACCTACTGCTGTCGCTGCCACGATTCTGTAGCGCCTCAGGGACGTTTGCAGCAGCGCATACTGATGACTTTTTTGCTGTCTCCAGAAGATGGCTTAATAGATAATACTGGTACTTCTAATATTGGTTGTTATTTGTTATCATTATTCCTTGATTGTTTATATGTATGTCTTTGATAATTATACTAACATAGTTTTAAGTAATACTAACAAAATTATGGGTAATGTGCCGGACATAAAGATAAATAAATAAACAATTTATGATATGTGTATACAAGTTGGCATAAGTAGGTTGCTACAATAATATTCTTAGCGATAAATACCTACCAATATAATGTCAGGTCAACTTAGGTCTAATTATTTTTTAAATGTTTTTTTTTTATCTGACACCCACCCTACTAGGCGGCATACAACCTGAATCAGAGAGATGTGTTCATATTAAAGGGTCCATCAAACTGAACAACTTTCTCTTTGGGACAAAAAGGTAGAATCGCGAAAAAAATTAAAAGACTTCAATACCTGCTTGACCCTGTATGGGGAAGCTGATAATGTGTTGTTCAGTTTGATGGTCTGTAACACACCCTTAAATATGACCACACGTTTCTGATATAAGTGTTTTGTTGATGATCTGTAACACAGGTTTTCCCAAAAACCTATATCAGGCACCATTGTCTCACAAAGGTGGAATACATCTGGGCCGTTTTTACCCGAAATATACACACAGTATTCCATCGGTCCAGCCGTTTAGGAGGAGTTAGGTGACAAACACACGTACAGAAGTAATATTAAGATATTATACACTCGAGAGCAATGAATCCGGGTCACTTAAAGAATGTTAAAAATCTCGGAAACTAAAAATGATAGGTTAATGCAATAAATTGTATTTAATAGACAATGTAATACTCCTTAAATGAAAGTAAAAAAAATATGAGTCACCATACATTTTATTAACACAAAATTACATAAAGAAAAAAACTGCTGATCTCTCCTTAAAACAAAAATAGGAAACATGAAATTTTTGAACTTTATTACGATTTTCTTGAATTTTAATACTTCGTATTGCCTCCTCGTGCTTCCATTACTGCGTTTACGCGGTTTGGCATGCTGTACACCAAGTTCCTTATACGATTTTGGGGAATATTCTCCCATTCCTCTGTGAGAGCAATTTTGAGCTCACGAAGCGTGATTGGGGGAGGGTTTCGTTGTTTTACGCATCTGCCTAGCTCGTCCCAAGCATGCTCGATCGGGTTGATATCCGGGCTGCGCGCTGGCCACTCCATACGAGTAATGTTCATCTCTTGAAGGTAGTCATTCACAATCCTACCTGTATGAGGTCGGGCATTGTCATGCATAAATATAGCATCCTCACCTAAATTGACCATAAATGGACCAACGTGATCATTGAGGATTTCTTCCACATATCTTACGCTAGTTAAAGAGCCGTTTTCTATGATCACCAGCTCTGTGCGACTTTCAGAAGAAATTCCGGCCCACACAAGTACAGACCCACCACCGTAGGCTACTTTTTCTTCGATGCATGCTTGCTTGAATCTTTCCCCTGGTCTTCGATACACTCTGTGTCTTCCATCGTGCTTGTAGAGCATAAATTTTGATTCGTCGGAGAACATAACTTTTGACCAATCTTCAATACTCCAATTTACGTGGCTCTGGGCATATCTTAGTCTTGAAATACGATGCCCACGCTCCAGTTTAGGGCCGTTTGCAGGTCTAAGGGGTTTTAAGTTAGATTCAGCAAGCCGACGTCTTACTGTCCATGCACTTGGGTTACTTCCTCCGAGGCGTCGAAACTGATTTGTGAGTTCAGTTCCTGTGAGAAAGCGATTTCGAAGCATGGTGTTCACCAAGTATCGGTCTTCTCGTGCTGTGGTACACCTGGTTCTGCCCGTTCCTGGTCTGCGTAGGTTAGAATCAGTTTCTTCGTAACGTCGGAGAACTCTTTGTACCGTTGACAGCGACACACCGACAGTCCTGGCTGTATCGCGCTGACTCCGGCCGGTTTCCAGCATTGTAAGTATTCTGGTGCATTCTTCAGGCGTAAGCGACATAATTTCAGCTTGAATAATGAATATAGAGCACTATCAACATAGTTTATGTACCCACATAAATGACAGATTACAAACAAAAGCAAAACCAAATGCTGTAATTTCGTAGTTCCATCTTCGAAAGTGGCCCTTTTTCAAATTTGATTTTTTTATGATATAACTTTACAATAACTAAGAAGTTTTAATACCTTCATTTAAGGAGTATTACATTGTCTATTAAATACAATTTATTGCATTAACCTAGCATTTTTAGTTTCCGAGATTTTTAGGATTCTTCAAGTGACCCGGATTCATTGCTCTCGAGTGTAGTTGACGGCACGGTTGGCGCAGTGGTTAAGCGATTGACTGCTGCGCTGCGTGTCGCGGGTTCGATTCCCGCACGGAACAAATATTTGTATGACCTACATGTATTTGTTCCGAGTTTGGGTGTTTTTCTATCTATAATATATATGTATTTACAAAAAAGAAAAAAATTATATACGTAGTTTATCAGCCATCTTGTTACCATAACACAAGCATTAGGTTGCTTAGCTTGGGACTAGATGGCGCTGTGTGAAATGTCCAGGGATATTATTATTATTATTATGTTATAACTATTATAAGTATATGCGGTGTACCTACGGCGATAAAGTGCAGACATGACCCAAGGGCCACCCTCTATATTGAAGTAGATAAGTATCATGAATGGGAACTACCATTTTGTGGAATGATTCCGTATGAAGATAAGTTCCTGTACTCTTTCATTATTTACTCCCGGAAATGCAAGTGATGATGAAAATAAAGAAAAAGTGCTAGAAGGTTTTTTACTTGTGCACAATTGTACGTTACTTTGTTATCGAAAACAACGTGTTGTAAGTAGTTTAATGCAAATGCAAGAAGGCGTGCATAAGTTGTTTATTTTCCCCATTCAGCTACACGTGAAGCTTCTGCTACTCCAACTATCTACATAGGTACGCCTATTTTTGTTCGATCTAGATCTCAAACTCCACAATGTAATTATGTACCTACATTGTTATTTTCAATAAAAAGACTGACTCTAAAGATGCCTCAAGGAACCATTGTCCACTGATACCCATCTTTGTGTGAACAACTATTATATTGTATGTAGATGTAGGCAAAAGAAAAACTACGTTTCAAGATCAGCAAGACAGGAAAGAGACAAACTAAAATGGAAATATTTCTATCTGAAAGATGAAATGCAAAATAGAGACACGTGTTAGCCTTTGACCCGACTTACTTACTATGAGAGAAAATTATCTAAGTTTTCTTCAGTAATTATATCTATTGCGTACAAGTTGGTAGGCCACTACAGACACAATTTTACGAAGTGGGGGATTACTGACCCTCCCAACCCAACACCCAGTGCGAGTGCGGTGCTTCTGCCGGTCGATTCTGTAAAATTCTCACCGTGAAAGCTCAAGTGAAGTGAGCATGATGTGAGTTGTCAGTAGTGTCAATCCCTAGCATTATTTGGAATGACAGCTCACTCCACGCTCACTTCACCTAAGTTTTCACGGTGAGATGGTTACAGAATCGCATTGCAGATCAGAGGGGCAATTTTCGTAAATTTTAAGAACGTTCACAGTCTGATCTCAATCCCAATCTGTCAAAAATACCTCTAATTTCCCTACATTTTTGACATTTGTTTGTCGCCGAGATGATTTTGAACGTTTTAAATTAGGAGAATTAGCCTTTAGATCATGCCCCTCTTGCTGGGGTGTCCTAAGTGCCCGTTCACCTGCACCTTGGATGACCTAAAGAATGCCACTGATGCCGCAATCAACGTGGCCACGTACTGCCGGTCGATTCTGTAAAAATCTCAACGTGAAAACTCAAGTGAAGTGAGCTTGATGTGAGTTGTCAGTAGTGTCAATCTCTAGCATTATTTGGAATGACAGCTCACTCCACGCTCACTTCACCTAAGTTTTCACGGTGAGCTGGTTACAGAATCGCACTGCTGGTCTCTACAACAAAGACTACCTATATATTAAAAAAAAACACAGTAGAAGAATTTTATTATCAATCATGGTTTCCTTAGTATCTTAGACGGTTTGTTTTTTAAAGTGCTTTTAATGTAACGAGAGCTCGAGTTTTCAGGATCCGACGACCAGCCGATCTATTCTGTAAAAATCTTACCGTGAAAACTTAAGTGAAGTGAGCTCGTGTCAAGTGTCAAGCGTCAGCTGTCAATAGTGTCAAACCCCAGTATCTGCAGTGCGATTCTGTAACCATCTCACCGTGTAAAGTTAGGTGAAGCGAGCGTGGAGTGAGCTGTCATTCCAACTTAGGATATTCCAAATAGGGATTGACAATTTGACACTCACTCTAAGCTCGCTTCACCTAACTTTTCACGGTGAGATTTTTACAGAATCGATCGGCAGGCTTTGGAATGACAGCTCCCTACAAGCTCAATTCACCTTAGTCGTTACGGCGAGATTTTAACAAAATAGACCGGCTGGTTATTTATGTGGTCACTAACGATTAAAATCTGTGACAAAGAATGACCTACTAAAATTACATTTTATTATTGCAAGTATAAAACAGTTAATAAATATGTTTTAACACCCACTATCTTTAACTGTTTTATAAATAATGATAATTACCTGTTTAATGAAATTTTATCGAGTATTGCAATATAAATAATAATATTGATTATAAAATCGCAAGCCAATTGCGAGGTCGTGACTTTATTATTGAGCAACATTTTCGGTTTTTGCCTAAAGTGGAAGATAAATAAGTAAACATTGAATAAAATACATGATTTAATAGAGTGTGGCAGGGACATCGACACGTTGCCTGTCATGTACATGATTCTGAACCCCCTGCATTAAATGATTTCGTAGGTTATTTAAAAAAAAAAACTGGTAAAAATTTCATACATTTTGACTGCGTAGGTATTGCACTTTTCTATGAAACAGCAAACAGCATTTTTACAAGGTGGCCAAATAATAGGCTATTTTCCTAAAAAAAATCTAATTAGTCCATCAGTTAGATTATCAAAAAATATTGGACCCGTATTTTTTCTTTTGTCAATTATATAATAAATGATGAAGATATCGCCCGTTAAAGTTCCGCGTGACATCACTTGCTTGAGACACTTTTGCATGCAAGTGACGTCATGACCAAATTTTGACGCGTTTTATCTTTGTAATTTTTTGTTTGATTGACGAAAGAAAAAATACGTGTCTATTATTTTTCGATAATCTAACTGACGGACTAAATATAATCATTATTTTTTTACCCAGGCAACTACCCTATTCACATAGTTACAGTTTGCGCGTCGGTGCCACCCTGTCCAATCTAGTCGTAAAGAGCAATCATTACTTTTAACCACCTTCTAACTTTTCATGATATTATATTTAAATACGTAATTCAACGAATCGTCTTGTTGTTAAACATTAGACACATAATAATATGCTGCGACGTTTATCATGAATTGATCAAAACATATTATTTCATTTATTTATACCAAGTGATGCCATTTATTAGTTACATAATAAAAATCCCCACAGCTTCACATACTTAGAATGATGTCTATTCATTCAGTGCTTAGGAAAATACCTATACGTATCAACTAATAAGTTAAAATATTTAGGTAGCTACTGGCGCCGATTTCCTTGTTCACAAACTAAACTTAATTTAAGTTCAGTGCATCTTTTTCTTTCTACTTCATTAAGAAAAGGACAGAAGATAAATATTGGATTAGTCCTGTCAAACCGAAGCGCGTAGCACAGGCTCGTAGCGCGCGTACCGCGTAGTCGTGACCTCGTAGCCCGTAGGCTATAGTGTCTCCTAAGTGCCCGTTCACCTGCACCTTGGATGACCTAAATAATGCCACTGATGCAGCAATCAAAATGGCCCTACCTCTGGGTACATACTATAGAAACATATGTATATACGAAAAGAAGCAGTAGAAGCCCGTAGGCCACAATTTTCAGGAACCACGTTAGTACATTTTTTTTCAGAATTGTATTTGTAACTGCGGAAGTGCGGAATCAAACTTCGCACTAAGTAGTTTGTGTTCTTTTTTTTACTGATAATAATTTATGACGCACGATATTATCGAGTGATCAAACGTTTGTAGGCCAAGAGTACAAATGTTTGTAGGTCCAGGACCTACACTTATTTTAAAATAACGCCCATACACGTCACAGTTGTTTGTTACATATTTTCCAGTGTCCTAAAGCCTTGCCCTAACATCGTCGCGTGAATTCGCGATCGTCGCGTTCGTTTTGTTCGGCGAACTCGAATGCGTCGTCGCGCGCACGATCAAATTCTACCTGTAACTGACTAACTAATCCACCAAAAACATTTCATGTAAAGTAGGTTGCCAAGACAGACATAACGCTTTCATTGTTAAAAAGAAGGTCAAAATAGATGAAAGAGAAAAAAAAGAAGAAGATGAAAAAAAAAGAAATTGAAAGATCAAATGAAGAGCCAAGCCCCTAACTCTACAAACCTTACATCTTGGTCCAAATCATTGGGGCGACTAAGCCGTTTCGCGGTCGTCAGACAGACACTCTTATGCTTATGGTAAGAAATTAGGTCACTGGTGTTTACTGTTGTGTCATTAAATAGTTCAATGGAACGGCCAAGCCATACATTTGGACCAAGATGTCTATAGTTTGTAGAGTTAGGCCATGTAGCGTTAGGGACTTGGCTCTACATTAAACCTCATAACTTTTTAACAGTGAAAGCGTTATGTAAGTCTCTGCAACGTACTTTACATGAAACGTTTTTGGTGGACTTTCATTTCTTTTTTGTAGGATGCTCTATTTCTTTTTATTTTAGCGGGCAATACTGACCTACTATCACTAACAGACTTGCACCTCCCTTGGAGGATGAAAGTAAAAAAAATGAAAAATTGCAGCTTTCTATAGGGCTTTGAGAACTGGCCTAGAAGTTTTAATGGCCCTAAATCAATTGCCATTCAACCCATACCGCATTTGACAAATGAAGAAACCACACAGTTTAAATAAGGCATGTCTACGACACGACACGAAGGACTGCCCCGACGTCATATTAAAATACATAATGCTTACGCATTATTAAATCTTGATAGCAATGTGTGAACCATAACAAAAACTTCATATTACGATTAGAGGAGCCAGCTACGAGAAATAAGCAGTTGAGAACGCTGACGTAATATAATATTATGATTTTAGTAACCGAACCCTTGCAATAACAGCTCCAAGCGATAACACCAAAACTGTAATGTATTTATAAGAAAAATAACTAGTTTATATATAAAAACTTCTTTTCAACCTGTACGTTTGTCTATTAATCGGCCGATTAATAAAAAAAAGCAAATGTTCCAAAGTTGCAATGTTTGTTTTTGTGACATTAGTCATTATTCGAAAAAGTGGAAAAACTGCGTTGTTATCAAGTTTCAGTACAACCGGTGTATTGAAAACCAGTGTATTAAACGAACTGATTGCCTTCAGACTGCCTCCGCCGTGGGGATACCGGCATCCTAAATTTAGATCAGTAATCAGATTACAGTTCAGACTGCCTGTGCCCGAAGCTTGAACGATAGCTTCCCATGCTCATCAAATCAGATACCGATTACTTATAGCGGATACAATTCTGTTGGCCGACCGAGGAACGCAGTAAGTAACTTCGCAAGGGAAACATTCAAAATTTAGCTTCCCCAAAAGTCAACCTCGGTTAGCTATTGATAGCACCCTAATTGAGTAACACAGTATCAATCTCAATCTGAATCATTTTGAAGGATATAGGATATTGCTTATCCATTGATTCATATGTTCGAAAAATTTCTCTGCTCAACAACATAAATAACGCAATGAATGTTGTTGAAATGTCAAAATGAAAGCCATTGCTACTGAGTGTGTGATGAAATTCTGCTGATGAAATTCACTGATGAAATTCTGCTGATGAAATTCACTGATGAAATTCTGCTGATGAAATTCACTGATGAAATTCACTGATGAAATTCACTGATGAAATTCAGCTCTAACAGCTAGTTTAATAGGTGAATCTCCGGACATTGTCATAAATACCACTTCAAACAATAAGCCAATTTTATACCCGCTCCACAAACAAAAATGCTTGTCTTACACCATGGTTAAAGCACTACAGCGGCCCTGGGCGACCCCGTCTCGAATAGGTTTTTGCTTGGGCACATCATCATTTCACCCGAAAGACGCCCAAGGCCTCCCCCAGGCACCGCCACTTCGACCGGTTCTGTGGTTCTCGCTTCCAGAGGATTCCTGCGGTCTTCACCCAAGTCACGGATAATATTACCGTGCCCAAGTTATCGGTCCACCCGCGGGAGGCCTTCCAACGCTACGTCTTCCGATACGCGATCACCACTCTAAAACCCTTCAGCCCCACTTGGCCATCTCTTCTTCATTTCTGATTTAATCACGTCAGGGAACTTCGCAAGATATTAGTTGAAGGTCATACAGGTTTACGCCTCAACCTCGTCACACCCGACGATGAGGTGGAGACCCTGTATTAGGATATTTCCAGAGTCATGCATGGCTCTAAAACTCACTTCACCGTAGTCACGGGGACATCAACTTGGAACTGGGCAAACGAGACGATGATGTACTGCGAATGGGGCAATTTGTAGCTGGAAGTTGGAACCACCGGGGTCATTGGGGTTATTAGCCAGTTTAATGGAGGAGGAAGGCCTCTTTTTGATGAACTTCTTCTTCAGAAAGCGTGAGCATAGAAAGTGGGCCTGGCAGAGCCATTTTTTGGTGCAACTAAAAATGAGAATGAATTCATTATGTCGACAAAGAAGCAAATATTCAATGATGTCTCTGTGATCAACGTGGTGAAAACCGGAAGTGATCACCGCATGGTAAGACGCACATTGAATTTCAATATCAAGCTGGGATGAACTTTTCGCTACATCTACATTTCACCAGCACCAATCCAAATCCAAAACTCCGAGAGCTTTCAGTTCAAACTGTAGAAACATTTCGAGTGCCTAGAGAACTCCGTGAACTATTATAACGATGAGTTCGTAAAAACTGTCCATGCGGTCGGGTCTAAGATCTTCAAAACCCGTCGTATAAGTAGAAACAAGAAGTTCTCTTATCATACATTACAGCTCATAAAGGAGATCCTGCAGTCTTCAGACGATGCGTTCAACTACCGGCAGCTCAATAGATGGATCTCTAGTCCATGAAAAGTGACCTTCTCTGCTTTAATACGGACTGTATTTAGGACGCGATAGAGCTGAACAAGGGCTTCAAGGTCTTGATCTGTCTATTAGGCAGAGTCAGCTTGCGAAACTAAAGACCGATATGCAGGATCATATTTGCGAAACCTGAGCTGTTGAAAGACATCTAGAGCTAGAATGATCCGACATTATATCGAAGACGTCCCGGACGTCAGCTTTTACGAGATGAAGATAGCTCTGAAGCAGTTTAAAAACAAGGTGCCGAGTGATGACGGAATTACGGCCGAGCTCCTGAGGACCGGACCGGTGGAAACACCGTTCTTAAGGGCCTCTAGAAGCTGTTCGATTCCGTCATCCTCGAGTGTAAAATGCAACAGGCATGGAACAGAGCTTTGGTGGTAGTCTTATTTAAGAAGGGAGACAATGCCCTGCTTAAGAATTATAGGCCCATCTCACTTCTGAGCCAGCTGTACAAGCTCTTTTCAAGAGTCATCCCGAACAGTCTCGCGCACAGGTTTGACGACTTTTAGCTTCCTGAATAAGCCGAATCCCGTAAAGGCTTTAGCTCCGTAGACCACATTCATACGCTGTGACAGGTTAAACAGAAGACCTAAGAGACCTGATCTGCCCCTTTGCTTAGCGTTTGTGGACTACGAGAAAGCCTTCGATTCTATCGGAACTTGGGCTGTAGTACTGCAGTCTCTCCAACGGTGCCAGATTGACTATCGGTACATCGTGGCGCTGAAGTTTTTGTATGAAACCTACTATGTACTATGCTTGAGAGCATACAGAAAAAGGAGTTACTTTGTCGAATTATGCAGAACAGTTTTAGAATCCAGAGAATGTAGTAAGCAAAAGCAAATGAAGTGAGCTTAAGAATTTTTAGCAACCGCCTCGGTTATGGTAGGTTTTCTTTTGACCATTCAATAAAATAGGTAAGTTGCAACACCTACAAAAACCTGTAGATAGCTACTTTTGATTCCTTACAGATCTTTATAATCTTCACTTCTAGCGCCTGCAGAATAATTTTTAATCAAATCCCCAACAAGCACAATTGTTCAGTAAATAAAATTCAGTATGGCGCTAGAAAATATAAAGCTGTAATATTCAAGCTCGCTTCGCCCGCTATTACATCCTACATTTTTTAATTTCTCAACCTTTTCTACATAAGTCGACCTATCAGGGACAGGGTGCTAGAACTTTCGAGCTTGCTTCACTCGCTATTACATTCTACATTCTCAAACAAAGTGATTCTCTACAGATGTTTAAACGTAAATATTACAATTCGGAGTGCTAAAATTTTCGAGCTCCCTTCTCTCGCTCTAGCATCCTTTATTCGTCCAATACCTACTCTAACTTTCCGGTATAAGTCGACAAAGTGTTTTCTATTTCTGTGTGAATTGTCAAAAGAAAACCCAGCCTTTTGCTTAAAATTTCGAGCTCGCTTCGCTCGCTCATCTGGGCGGGGCCCCATTTAGTTTTACCGCCCCAGCCCCCTACTTAGCTTAATTCCCAATAGGCTTAGTCCGCCACTGCGTTTGGGGAAGCTAAATTCAATGCGATATAATATTATGTTGTAGGTAGATTTATCTCTAAGCATTCTATATCATAATTAAGCAATCAGAATTCTCCCCGGAAGGTATGGAATGGACCTATCTAGGCTATTAGTAAAAGTCAAATAAACTTGCATCAGAATCAAAATAATATGTTATCGCGATAGCTTTTGTATTTGAAAGTTTAAAGTTTATCACTGTTGACTTTACGCAATGAACCTTATTTTGTTTTTGGGTGACGACTAGATTGTCTATGATGCCGTTCGGAGTTTCCTCCTGACGTTTGCGTTCCCCTACTCTTGAGGGTGTGAATGCCAGCAGTTATTCCTTAGGCGGATCACACACTAAAAGGCGCTATGCGACGAAGCGCAGATGACGCGCCCCGCGCGTGATTTTTTTTATACAAATTCAATAAATACGCGCGGTTTATTTGCCTTCGCTTCCTGCGCCTCGTCGTGTGGCGTGTTTGACTGTATAATCCGCCTTATAGCTTCAAATTACCTACTAATAATAATCGCAGGCGTTCTAAATTTACCTAGGTACCTATAATCCGCCCTAACGTAACAAGGGTTGAAGGCGGCAACATCGTATGTTATTAATAATACTTAGGTTGGTACTAATTCGTCAGCCTATCGATTTTCGCGACCGGTGCGATACAGATTTAGCGCCTGCTAATAACCTTTTAGTCTATACATAAGTATGTATACATGCTAGCTGCATACCATAAATAAAACTGACGTGTTTGTTTGTAATGTCAAAATAACAGTTTTTTACTAAATGCATATGAAAGTACCTACCTACGGTTTACCTACGGTACGTAGGTATAACAAAAAAAAACATTAAGTAATTTTTATTTTTTTCTCTTCGGTACTTACTTACCTAATTTCCGAAACGGCTAGTCCGATTTTGATGAAATTTGGTATGGGGCTACTTTTATCGACATACCACGAGGGCGAAGCAGCGGGCGGAAACTAGTATCAAGTAAAATTGGGCCCAATAAGTAAAATTATGCCTTTATCTATTAGGTAGTAGGCAGCTATTTAATTTTGCGTTGATAAAACGGAATTAAGTACCTTTAATCATTTTTAAATACTGCTTATTGAATAAGAAAAGTTACACGTAGGTACCTGTTTATTCATGTAAGTTTCACAAGCCTATCATATACTCAATAGGCACTCGACAAAGTCCCAACCACTGTAACGTGTAACACTATAAATCTCAATCTGAATATATTTGAAGGATATTGCTACTTAATCCATTGCTTCATATGTTCGAAAAATGTATCTGCTCAACAACGTAAATAACAAAATGAATGTCGTTGAACTGTAAGAATGAAATCGCACTACAACCCATACTGATGTAGCGGGATCGTCCGAAAGGGTTACCGCTGCCCTGGAACAATAAGGGCTAAGGAAGGAACACGGGTGGGTTTTAGTCAGTAAGAGTCTGACACTCCCTTCCGCTCCACCCAGAGCGGGAGGGGTCATGTGATGATTTCCCGTCCTCAAAAAAAAAAACCCATACTGATGATCAATAAACTCTCACCTGCAGGCTGGCAGGAAAAAGACAACGTTTCTCTGTGTATAGGCACTCAATTATTATTCACTAGGCCGTAAACTATGACTGGGGTTTTCCTACTTCAGCGGCGCATGATTTCAATACAATAGAAATTTTAATAAACAAACTGTTGACACTTTTTTAAGCAATAGTTTTTTTGTATCCTTAGCAGAAATAAAAATCATATTATTCTGCTGTATTAGTACCTAACTACCCATTATACCGGGTTCGCCGGGTTCGTTTCGACAGTAAAATCACAAGGAGTGATAGATTTAGTTTATTTATTTATTTTTCCTTTAGTGGCAAACCGACAATGTTTACTAAACACTGTAAATATTTAAAGTGCTATCTAGGTACCATAATCTAGGGTTAGTGTAACAATTTCTTACAGGTTAGCACCGCATTAGTTAAAGTGATATCACAAGCTTTTTTTTTTTTTTAATTCAACACAATTGCATTTCCTGCCATTTCCGAAATCATTAGATTTTTTGAAGATTTTCCAGAAATAACGGAGACGCGAACAGTAAGCACAGTCGTCGGTACCTAATTCTAAATCCAAATCTTACCCACAGTGCAAGTGTACCTAACTAGGGTTAGCAACGTTTTTCATGTCTAACACAGTATTTTCGAATTCATTGCCTGTACCTAAAAAAATATAGTACTTAGAAGGCAAAAAAAAATTAAGTATTGTAATTCTTAAAAAAAATATTGCATATTTTTGCTACATTGAGGTTTTTTTTTAATGTCTCTTATCATAACTATTATTAGTTTCACTCTAAATTAAGATTTAAGATTACAAAGTTACCTACTAGTTAACAACATTTTAATAAATTATCATTTCCTTTGTATCTTCGTATCTCATTTTTTTCCTTGATACCTTCAATGTATTTTTTTCACAAATAAGTATGTTTTTTAGAAACTAGTGTTCTTAAATTTTAGATAGATACTTCATTATTTCTTATTCTTATTATGATTAAAATCTGGATTTATTTAATTATTATAATGGATACTTACAATACCTATTCAAAATGTGCTTGGAGTGACTTTGTTTAAGTGTTCAAAATATCTGGCGCCGCTCTATTATAAGAACGTTATACATACTTATTATTATAATAAATTACATCAGAAATTATCGTGGATTGCCCTCGATCCGGTTATTATCTCTAATGTACAGTCGCCAGCAGGTCAACCTACCCGAAACTGTCAAATTTTCCCAATCAACCTTTAACCTTAGAGCTTTAGCGATAAAGTTGAAAATCTATTAAAGAAATTTGACAGATTGTAGTAGCTTGATGCTGGCGTCTGTACTTAATAAAAGAGAACTTACAATATATTTTTACAAAAACATGCTAAAAACACCAGAAAGCTAGAAACACCAGTCTTTCAGGGTAATTGCTTTTTATTTTAACAATTCAGCAACATTCATTGCGTGATTTACAATGTCGAGCAGACGAAGTTTTCGAACAAATGAAGCAATTAATTAGTAATTTCCTTTAAAATTCGTCCGTTTAGGATTAAAAGAGAAACAGGTGACAAGTAGACACCAAACTTATCATTTTAACAGCCTGTGGGGAGAACCACGAACTCTACCTAAAACTGAGCGTAGGTATTCGAGCGGTTCGCAAATTGCGTAGGTATGTTCGTAAGTAGGTCAGTTAAAGTTCAATATAATAAAAAAACAATTACAAGTACTGTTTAATTAAAAGTTACAAATACTGCAGCAGTTAACTCGCTTGTGCTGCACCCCTTGAATTTATACTTGAAGCCAGTGGCGTAACAATAGGCAGGAGTGGCAAAATTCCACGGGCCCCCCCACCCGGAGGGGGCCCCCAGCCCGAGAGGGCCATGAGCCCAGGAGGACCCTAACATACCTAAGTCTAGAAATGCAAACTTTTTTCGACCACTAGACCAAGGAAGCGGTCAGGTATAAAGTTTTGTAGGGAAATTACGAAATCTACGTGGTTAGTTAAGTAAGTTAGTCGCTCAAAAATATTCTGGTCTTTAAACAGAGTGACTTGTAAGACGTCTTCCTTCCTGGGCGTGATAGTGTTACCCATTTGCAACAATTAAGCACCCCTTAAAGCCTAGGCGAAAATTCATGGGATTAGAGAAAACTTAATTTTATGTATTTTAGAAAATTTCCCAGAATTCGTCACTAAATATCACATTTCTGTAAACTCTCTAATTTAATGACCTTCATTGCTATTATACTTGATGCTTTAACAAATCTTTCGATGTAACCAAATGTTTTAAAGCATCAAACAGTTAAAAGTTAAAGGAAGAATTAGTTTATTAACCATTTCCAAAAATCATCTACATACATGAACTTTAAAACCAGTTATCTCAAAATTTTTGTATTGCATTAAGCGTACAAATTACAAGGAAGGCATCCTCATTTAATCAGCTACCTAACGAGGTACAAATATTTACAAAATAAGATACCCATGAAACAGTCGATAATGCTGGAAAAGGTCGAATTTGACACTGAGAAGTGTAGTCTCAACATGCAAACTCTAAATATTTTTTAAATATTTGTGCATAGCATACCTCATTTGATAGCTGATTAAATGATTGTCTTCCCCGTAATTTGTAGGTAGGTACGCTTAATACCTCTCTTTATACTATGCTTAATATCATAGTCAAATTTTGAGATAATTGGTGTTAAAGTTCATGTACCTATGGAGGTAATTTTTATTTTATTTTATTAATTTTAAGAAAACTTACAGCTAATACATTCGCGTAGTCAGAAGTAATATGTAGATGAAAGCCAATTACAAGTTTCCACTTATATAAACTTATTTGTAAGATTGACAAAACGGTACAATCAGAGAGATTTACGCGAGAGTTAAACATAGAGATAACTGAAGAGAACAAACAAAGATAAAATACATCACACAGTAAAGTTACACTTCAAAGAAAAAGTTACTTAACATTTTTTTTAACTTCTGGACACTATTTGTGAATAAATCAAGCTCAACATCCCGGCACACCATATTGAACATTCGACATGCTCTTAACATATATGTATTTTGCCTATAAATAGTTCGAACAATAGGTACATGAAGGAGATGATGTCTCCGAAGAAACACAGACGGTACACGAAGTCCAATCTTGGCCACCAGCTCAGGGACGTCAGTAGACCCGTTCGACCCGGACGACCCGTCCGTTCGTTTTGGAAATACATACTTCATAAACTTCTTCCTTTTACTTTTTAACTGTTTTAGTATATTTAGTTATATCAAATGATTTGTTAAAGTATCAGCTAGGTAGGTATCTAATGGAATAGCAATAAAGGCCATTAAATTCGAGAGTTTAAAGAAAAGTTATGTTTAGTGATGAATTCTGGGAAATTTTCAAAAATACTTAGGTACATAAAATTAAGTTTTCTCGAATCCCACGAATTCTCGGTATGTTATGTTCTCAATAGTTCGATTCATTCCTTTAGTTCGATCATCGAACTAGTGAGAATTTTTTTCTCAATTGTTCGACCGTCGAACTACTGAGATTTTTTTTCTCATTTGTTCGACCGTCGAATTTATTTTAATCAAAAAACCAAATAAATGCTTATAATTATGTATACACACGGCTACACGTCAAGCTATACATAACCAGTTTGTCTTGGCCTCACTTTGTATGATATTTTCGCACAATGAAAGGTCAGCTAATACTGGTTTTGCATAGCTTGATGTGTAGCCGTGTGTACCTAAATGATCATTACTGATGTTAAAATACTAGGGCTAGTCATAGACGCCAAACTGACCTTTAACAAACACATAGCTATCGTCTGTAAAAAGGCGATAGCTAATATACAAGCAACTAGCTAGAGCAGGCCGGGTCAGTTGGGGTCTAAGTTGGTTGGGTAGGGGGGGAGAACAAACGAATATTTTCAGCCCTGAAAATTTTGACTCTATCTAAGTAGGTCATCACATCTATTTCAGATACCATTTCGGGATTAGGTATCCTTTTTAGCGGTAAACCGAAAATAGTTACGAAATAGCCTAGGTAGGTACTTAACTTAAGTACCTAGGCTATTTCTAACTTGAGTACCTAAAAGAGATTTTTTTAATATCCCAACTAACCCCTGCAGGATTGTCAAAATTCAACTTAATTGGCCCTGTACGACATTGGGAAATCTGCGACATCATTTTTCTGTCTCTACCTCTGTGCTTATTTAGAAGTCATTACCTACCGGCGGCGTTCACTCATTTACCTAGTTTCAAAGAAAACCGCGTAAGGGATACAAGACTACAGACACCATGGTATCATGGTTTTGCTAACTTCGACATGAAACTCCAAAATGCAATCATAATAAGATAACCGTTTGGAGAAAAAAACAAGCGGCAGAAATATCTACCTTAATTTTTCAACATACCTAATGATGCGATAAAACTAGTGGCATGTTAAATAAATAAATGCTTCGTTAGTATTTAAGTACAGATGAATCAACAAACTTGCCCTCAGTTGACGACTAGATTTCGTCTGGGAAACTAACCAGCTTTAGTACTCATTCTTAATTAAGTAAAGTAAAATATATTAACATTACGGATATTGGAAAGTGGTGCTTTGTTTTCAGTATTAATTTGTGGTGAATCTAGCTACCAGGTTTACATTTAGAACTAAAGAGGTATTTATTTTTATTTTATTTTTTATAAATTAAATTAACGTTAAAATTAAAGTTATTAACTAGGCAATTATTGTTATTGCAGTGTTTATTTGCTAGTTGTGATTGTAACAGCAGAAAATGTTTGTTTCCTTTGGATAAATTTATGTAACTTTCCGTAATTAATAAATCTTTTTAACAAAAAAATTAAACCGCCGATAAAACTGAAAAGCAAAAACTAATAAACTATAAAATTATTATTTTAAAAATATACTTAAAATGTATTAGGTATGTTTCCTTTTTTATTTTATAATTTTTTGCGGCTATAATCTACTGATTGTTGGCCAAAGGGCAGGCATATGTGGCACTGAGTAGAGTAATAATCTAATAATACACAACTCTGCATTCAAATCTGTGAGTGAACAATGAATCACCCCTATTTTCCCACCCATATGGTTGGATTTATTTTTCAAATTTATATTGGACCAACTTTGGGGTACCTTACCCTTTCCAATAAAAATTATCAAAATCGGACTACTCTGTAAAAAGTAATGGGTGGCCATACATAAAAAAAAATATATATATTTACGCGTCAACTTGAGAACCTCCTCCATTTTTTTTTTGTCGGTTAAAAATAGAAATAAACTTGTGTGTACTAATGTCGTAACTTAGTAAATTTTCTTAGAAATGCTTATAAAGTTGGTAACTGAGGTTCTTCCAGTATAAACAGTCCGTAATAAGATTTCCCGCACCGCAGATCTCGGTAGAGATGGAGTGCGACTATTCACTACTATGTAATCACAATGCGAAAAACAGATAATATTCCACTATATAATCTTCGACCTCACACATGAATGTGTACGATTAATATTCTCATACGATCGATCTAAGTAGTATTATTTGAAAATAATACTTGCACTTATGGCCTGAAACTTTATCTTTGTTTGATTTTTAATCACTAAGCAATCGTAATAAAATAATATATGCGTAATAGACTATGATTGTTTACTAATTGGTACTAATGAACTGACTTAAAAAAGCAAGTACATCTTTATATCAATCAATAATGAGACCCTGATTTATGATTTAAAAAAAAAACTAAAACAAGAAAGTATTGCCACTGTTTTATTTTTAATTTTAAGGTGTTTACTGTGCTTTCAATAAGAATTTAACGTACAATAATTTGTAACAATATATAACCGTTAATCTAAGTTTCCATTGCGAGCAAATTCATTAGTTTGCTTCAGATAAAAAATGTTTATTAAAAAAGTCGCAGTAACGTATATTCAAACTTACCGCGTTTGCATTCCAGATTATACGAAATCAAAACAATATATTTTAACCAATAGCAGCATTCAGCACCGTCGGCTTCGAGAATTCTGATTGGTGAATAAGAATTGCTCTGTGGCGCCTCTCCGACCTTATAAATATCGGCGCGATCACAAACCAGACCTCTTTTCCACAGTGTTAATTCAAGGGGACTCTTTCGGGTTATTTTTGTGAGCTAACTCTAAATTCAGAATGCCGGAGACCTCAAAAATGAATGGATACGCAAAAACAAACGGACATAGCTATGATATGGAAGAAGGATCAGTATTTTTATTCACATCAGAATCCGTCGGCGAGGGCCACCCAGGTTAGTTTTCTTCATCTAACTCTAGTGCAGGAATTGTTCATCGAAAAATGGCCGCCTAAGCATGTGCGTAGCTAAAGTATAAATAGGATTCTTTTTGTTTACAATATTACTTGTGCTAGTCCTCGAAAATCATTGATTGTCCGGCAATAACACACACGGACTGGCATGCTTTAGTCAATGGCAATGTTTTGTTACATCATGGACCTCGCAGCTATTATCGCACTTTACATTTGTCAAAATAATCGCAACACGTGGTCTGAGCCAAACAACGTTGAAATTTATGATAATATGCACTTGCACTTTTATTTGTATTTACATTAGATGATGTATTTATTTCAGACAAAATGTGCGATCAAATTAGTGATGCTATCTTAGACGCACATCTGAGACAAGACCCTGACGCAAAAGTAGCATGCGGTGAGTGTCATGAAATACCATGAAGTCGGTGTGTTATTTCTAGAAATAGCGATACTTTTTGCTAACCAGAGTGCTTTATTATCAGAAACGGTGACAAAAACCGGAATGGTGTTATTGTGCGGTGAAATCACTTCCAAAGCTAATGTTGACTACCAGAAGGTTGTAAGAGAGACTGTGAAACACATTGGCTATGATGATTCCTCTAAAGGTATGTAAATATTATCCTTGAATTACTATCCGTTACCAGAGGTATACAGATGCAGCTCCTTGGCTTGAAGCCAGTGCTAGACAAACTCTAAATTCTAATTTAACTTCCCTCATAGTAATGGATGAATATTATTCCGTGCACACTAGGTTTTGATTGGCGTACACTAAATTTACTAGTGGCTATTGAAGAGCAAAGTCCAGACATAGCAAATGGAGTATATCAAGATAGAGAGGAAATAGATGTTGGGGCTGGAGATCAGGTACAAATTGTATAAGCACTTGCTGCACGGAATAACTCTTGGGTCTATTGGCTATTTGAGGACTAAACTTTACATAAAGGAGTTTACATTCTGCATGTTTTACAGAACGAAAAGCGTTGTCCATGACTATGGGTTTCCATGTCACTGATGTCATAAAATTCATTCTTGCCAATCTCTAATTCATCCATCACCGTGGTCAGACAGCACATTTACAATGGCGCATGAATATTTGAATTATCTTTGTTATGATGATGTCTGACTGCCCAGTGTCACTTGATCCTCTATAGTCTGTCACTAATCAGTACTAAAATAAGCATGTTGGGACCAGGGTTTGATTACAAGACCTGCTGCGTGATGCTTGCCTTGGACCAGCAGTCGCCAAACATAGCCGCGGGAGTGCATGAGAACCGCAATGATGATGAAGTTGGGGCCGGAGATCAGGTATGTTAAAATCACCATGTCTAACTTTAAAATTATTCTTGTCCATATTTAAGGTAGTGAATGATTATTATAATTTGGTAAATTACAGCAGCTGTGCATTAATTTATTCATTTTTCATTTCATGGGAGTACATATTCATATTCATTTCCATTATTCAAATTAATTTTTTTTTTACTGAATTACATAGTGTACATTACAAATATACATTTCAAAAGTATAGGTTTTATCTTCCACAAAATTATTAACAGACAATTATCTCTCAATCACAAATGTTCAATGATTGCAATTTCATTACACATTGAAAATATAGTTATTGTGAATGTGCATGATTCACAAGTATGTTTTCTTTACCTCGACCTGGGAAAAATCCATGTGAAATTTAATTGCTATGAATTGTGTAATATTGAGGATAAACATACTTTCCTTATTTACCTAATTACAGCATGGCCTTGTTACTTTCTTTAATGCAGTATGTTTTTGACTACATCAATTTTTGAGATCATTATTGTAACAACTGTCTGCTAATTACAATATATCTAAAAATGATGAAAATAAAAAATCTAGGTCATATTCTAAAAATGGGCTATTGTCAATCCCAATTATTTTAACAATACTCCATAATAAAAATCTATATATAAGACTACAAAATAGTCAAAATTTAAAATTTCTTTATAATATTCTAGAATCCTGACCCAATTGTGTGAGAAATCATTTTTATTTCCATATCATCTAATTTTAGTTTTGTTTCCAGGGTTTAATGTTTGGTTATGCAACAGATGAAACTGAAGAATGCATGCCTCTGACAGTAGTACTTGCACACAGACTAAACCAAAAAATCGCTGAGCTACGACGAAATGGCGAATTCTGGTGGGCTCGCCCGGATTCCAAGACACAGGTAATAATATACACATGCAATATCTTCGCCGCCTCTGCCCAACCCTTCAGGGATTACAGGCGTAATGTTCTGTTATGTGTTGTACAGTCAGCGTCAAAAATATCGGGACGAACAGACTGTTCAAAATGATCTCAACAACTAAGAAAATTAAACGGATAAAGTGCTTGTCAGAATGACAGTTGTCGTGTACTGTCTTCATTCTGAAACATTCCTTGTGTCATTGAGTTAATATTTCATTTTCATAGTTGCTTAGATCATTTTGAACAGTCTGTTCGTCCCGATATTATTGACGCTGACTGTACTTTTCTACATACAGCTAAGTATCCATTTTGTTTTGTAAACTTGATAAGACAATGACTTTTAAAAAATATTTTATCATAGGTAATATTAATGACATAAATATTTGTAACAAATGGACTGGCTTTAACTTAAACAGATAGTTTATCTGGCCTTTGCAGCTATGGTATGCTCAGTGATGTCAAAGGCCAAATGTTGCTTTTATTTAAGATTGTTATTTTTGTAAACTCAGCCAATGGTTTATCTTTACGACAACCAAGAATGAACTGCAGGCAGATAACATTTTTCGATATTGTATTTCTGAAAAAGCAAATTTAATATTAAAATAAATTAAGCAATCCAGTGATTGACTTACAAATCTAAATCAGTAGATAGAAAATTTAGACTCAATTTAAAGCTAGTATTGAAGATACAGTTGAGGTTGGGTCAGGCTTCTAAAATGACTAGACCTCCAGGTCATTTCAATAGCTAGAGGCTGCCAATCTGCTACAATGTAACGATACTTTGTTTCGATCTTTGACCCAATGCTGTGCAACATTACAAGTAGCTTTGATTGATGCATATTGGTGTCGAGACTGTTAGGTATTCTCCAGACCAATTAACCCTTGTAAATCGGTACAAGCTTAAATGAAACGCTTCAATGTAGATGGCTTGTTAGTTCACCGACGGCGAATGGTCGTGTTGCCAACCGCGATATCCTGGGCAGTATTAAAATGAATTATTTGAAAACGTTTTCCGTTAAAAAGTCGACTAGATCGCCTTCTCACGCATCATAGAGCCAGGCCCCGCCTAACTCAGTGCCAATTTCACCAATGTAACTAAAACTGCGTTCAAGAGCTGTCAGTGTCAATATTCCACAATTATGATGACACTAACAGCTCTCGAACGCGGTTTAGATTTGCTGATAGCGTTAGGTTTCATTGGTGAAATCCGCCCGAGTGTTTTGTAGGAAGGTATAGGTAATCAGAGAAAGAAGTCTTTAAGAGTATCAGTTTCAATGCTGATCCAGTTCATTCTGAAGATCGCATGCATGACGTATTCTGTCTAATATATCAATTGTTGTTTAATGACTGAGCGATAAAACTGACACCAGTGTCAAGCGACATTTGAGATTGCTCAATTAAATACGCCGGTAGTAAGTGCATTATAAGCGACACACAAGAAGAACGAAAAAATGTCTTTATAATTAGTCTTTATAATTTCTTGCAAGTTTGTAATGTCTACTTTATTAATTTGGGGACTTGTACAGTTTTTTTCTTTTAATTATTATATGTGTTAAGTTTTGGTTTTGGCTTCGGTTTTTACAAGAAACCACTGAACAACACGGCATTCTTTTATTTTTTCACGATCACGGTCGAAAGCGCACTAGTTCGCGGAGACGGCCATTTGCCTAGACATGGTCGTTTTGACCATGCCGCGACGACACAGAAACGCCCCCTTGCCACTTCTCCTGTTTTTTACATTTCTATGGTATACTTATAGATACGAGGGAATGAAATAGATAAAAAACGCAACATCAATTCAGAAATTAAACTGTGAACGACTGTTTTTTTTTGTGATTAATAAATTACACAAAGTAATTTTCAAGTCTGTATGTACAAGGTACTTTATTATTCTTGTCGGTTAAAACTATTCTGTAGACTTCATGTATGACAATATCTCTACTTGGGGGATCCGATTAGATCAGCGTCAGCTTGCTATGTTGAATTTTAATCATGTCTTGAAGCAGTCATGCTATTAGCAATAATTTACTTATATCAATCAAATAGCAACAAGGAAGGATTAAGAAATAAAATCTCATGATTCAATTTGATTGGTTTCAGGTGACATGCGAGTATGTCTTTGCTGGAGGCGCCACAGTGCCGCAGAGAGTTCACACACTCGTCGTCTCCCTGCAACATTCAGAGAAGGTAAGCTTCCCATTCATTCAATATTTCAATTCAGACACTTCTTGAAAATTCTACACAATCAAGACACGGAACATTAAAGAAAAATCAATTATTCCTATAATAGCATACATACCACGGCATTTTATTAAATATTTCGTCATATATGTTATATCATGTGTGAATAATTTTCTTAGCACACGAGTAATTTTCTTGATAAAACTTAACCACAACTGAATCATAGCATCACTAATGTATTCATTTCACGGAGATAAATCTTTTTTTTATTTAGGTTACATATCAACAAAGCACGTCATGCTTTTATGTAATAATAAAAAGTGGGATTTCATAGGAAATATTTTACTTTAATAATAAAGTGCTTGATAGTATTAGGCCGTGACCTATCATGACATCGTGATTCATATTTGTTAATTATTCATTTGTAGATAACTCTGGAAACCTTGCGTGAGGAGATTAGGGAGAAGGTTATTAAGGAAGTCATCCCTGCTCACTACATCGATGAGAAAACCGTCATCCACATCAACCCATGCGGTCTATTCATCATTGGTGGACCACAGGTAAGGACTGCATGATTTTGATAGTATATAAAACACTAGTCTTCAAATAGATGTCCTCAGCTTAAGCTATATACAGGCTGTTAGTGTAAACACCGTTGTCACTAAAACCATAGGTAGTTGACTTAATTATAAAAATGTTTATCTGAATTTAAAAATAAATAAACGTTATTTTATTTCAAAAATGTAAGAAAGTTTCTGTCCGACACCGTCCGTAAATTCATGCGCTTGCCGGCTTGCGGGCACTTGCGGCACGCCCTGCATAGATAAGGGAAGTACTGACGACGCGCTGTTTCCCGCGCTCCGTCTACTTTGCCCTTGCGTGCACTTGTATAGGGTGAAATAATTTTGAAGAAAAATTGAGACTTTACTTAAAAAAAAAAAAAAGATATTTTTTTTCATTGAATTTACGTTCTATTAGTGAAACCAAACCACTGGTTTCAAGGATAACGGTGTTTACACTAACAGCCTGTATATATATACATATATTCTTTGTATATCATGCTTGATGTTTGAATTTGTCCAAATACCAAGCATGATGTACAAAGAATAATTATATCATTCAAGAAAATTAATTTTTCAAAAAGTAAAAATAAAAGCTGTCCACCCCTTGAGGTCTACTCCGAAGTGACACATTCGAATGATCGGATCCGACCGACACATGGCCGAACCGAATATTGTTGTCTTACTACGAAAAAAGTTCGGATCGACGCAGTTGGGTCGGAACCATAGTCAATATTCGGAAGAGTGTAGGACCGAACGAAATGTAGTGCCAGAGGTGAACGTTTTATCGATATGTTTTTATTAGTCATTATTATTCATGTCGATACAATTAAACTATTGAATTACTGGGTAAAATTATTTTTTATAGTAACAAAATAGAACTTTGCTTTTATTTCAACATTTATACCTAGGAACATAGTACTATTTCTCGAAAAAACAATATATTTGTAGCTGGCATGCAGATGGCATTGCCGATTGTCAAAAAAAAAAAGAAAAACGATAAATGTCAAAGGAGGATGACAAAATTGACAAGTAAACAAACAATTGGATGGATTGAGATTTTTATTATTGCAAAATTGAGAAAAAAGCTGGAAAAAGTATAAACTCAAACCAAATCTCGTCTGTCTCTATCGTTATAGCAATAAGCGTATTTCGGTCGTTTATCATCAAGTACTGACTGAAGTGTAAAGTGTTAAAGTGAAGTTATGAGATGTATACAAAAAACAAGCTAAATATACTATAAACTACATATATTCTTCACTTTACGCGTGATAAAGTGCCCCTTGGGTTTATCGTTTTCTCATGTTCGTGTTTTGGAAGCTTGGAAATGAAAGTTATGAGCAAACATTCTGCAAGAAGAAGTCACCATGTCCAGACCGACAGCGGCACAAATAGATGCTCTCCTTAATTTCCGTATAGAGCATCGAGATTTGGCTCATGGAAACTTGAGGAGCATCGACGGTCGTACGCTGAATCATCGACTGTGGGAAGAAATTTGCACCACGCTGAATGCTATATTATTTTTACTTATAACAAAGTGAAGATTAGTTCTAGTTGTTTAGTATTGTTAAAAATAAATTTTACTCATTATTTTCTAATGATTGTCTAGTCTTTCCCTCTTTCCCTCTCTCTTTGTCTCCTCTGGCTAATATGTGACCTGCCGGGAGTTCTCCGATTCAAAATCATAAATAATAAAAGACATTAATATAGATAAAAAATATATATATTTTATTGATTATTTTCTAATATTTGTATCAATCTTTCCCTCTGTATTTGTCCCATTCTGAAAGCCTCTGTGGCAGATGTAACAGGCTGGTATATGACCTGCCAGGAGTTCTCAGATTCAAACTCGTCTTGAGTTAACTCTGGAGCACTCACTCCGGTCCTTATGCACATGTTGTGCAAAACATAGCAGGCAGTTTTATGTATCAAATCACGTTTGTAGTAGGCTCAACTGCAGGGCTATTATGCTTCCGGGGTAACAGGGGCACTATATCCTGGCACAGTTCCTCAAAAAGGGATCGACTGAGTCTGTATTTATTGGTCGGGCACTAAATTGCTATCGAAGGAGTCACGAAGTCGTCTGCGATTCCTTCTGCGCTCCAAACGCTCTTCTCGCAGAGCCTCTTCCACCAAAAACATACGTGCTGCCATTTCACTACAATTTCAAGTATGACACATTCACTTTAAAACTATAAACAAACATAAAACTCAATAAAATTGTAATTATTCATTAAATTCGATACTTACGATACTCAAACGATAGCTATTTTGTTGTCGTGTATTTTGACATTAATTTGACGCTGTAACTCTTGTCAAAATCAAATTATCGGTAGGTCTTTTCTCGTTCAGAGTAGGGTTTACGATACAACAAATGTCAAAATGAAGTTCAGTCGGATCGGACTGTTAGGTCGCGACCGACCGAACCAAATAGTAACTTCGTAGTAGGAAATGGCCGAACATTCGGCCGATCCGATAAATTTACCACTTCGGAGTAGACCCCCTGGTCTATGACGCGTGAGGAAACCATATTTGAAATAATTATGTAGTCAAGGTAGCAATGGAAGTTGAGAATTAATAGTTTTGTGTGCTGAAACCTTACAATAGTTTGTCTATGACGCGCGAAGAAACCGCATTTATAAAAAGAAGTTCAATAGGCAGCAATAGAAAATGAAAAATAACGAAATTTTTGTGCACGGAAACCTCAAAATAAAAAGTAGATACCAACATTATGGGAGTTGTGTGTGTATGTATAAAAAGCTATATTTTATTATTTGTTTCTCTCCAGTCTGACGCGGGTCTGACCGGTCGCAAGATCATCGTTGACACATACGGCGGCTGGGGCGCGCACGGCGGCGGTGCCTTCTCGGGCAAAGACTTCACCAAGGTGGACCGCTCCGCTGCCTATGCTGCCAGATGGGTCGCCAAGTCGCTCGTCAAGGCCGGACTCTGCCGTCGCTGCATGGTTCAGGTGAGAAATGCTGTTAATTTTTACCCAACGTATTGGAACGAATGTTTCATTCACATTTCGCCAGTTATGGTTAAGCTACATGTAATAGACGCGAGACTATTGCCATTAATTAACTGGCCACAATTTCAAATTAGTCTGCTGCCTAAAGGAAAAACTAAATTAAATTTTCCGACCGGGATCTAACCCTGAACTTTACGCTCAGCAGTCCCACCAAGCAACCACTAGACAGATCAGGCAGTAGGTTGTATTTGAATAACGCAAAATCTGTGTTACGCTACGACGCCTACAACCATTTTCGTACTACTCAAAAGGAATCGTGCTGCATGGTATCTCCAAAATATTCTACCAAAACGGGTTCCGTCCTAATTGGTCATACCTACTTATTTATAGCTTACCCAACCCTAACATTCAAAACTAACTAAGAATCGTGAGAAACAAAAGTAAGATACTATAACTTCAGAGTGTCGATCAACACAATCATGTGAAATGTCATTGACATCTTTATTCCATAGACTTATAGGCGTTTCTGTCCAACTCAACATAATGCCACGTTGATAAAAATAAATAACTATGCCCTCAGTCATCTCAACTTGAATGGAACTATAGACTGGATATATGTACATATATTATTATGTTCAACTCTCAGATAGTTAGTCACCATCCGCATCTCTTACCTATTGCAGCGAAAACTAATGGGGAGTTTTCTTTGCTTGATTGATCACATTTTAATTTTTGTAATTAAAATAATACAGTACCTAATAAAAAATTGAAAAAGTCACAGAACGAATATTATTTTTAGATCGCGCGCAAGGTGTTGTGTAGGGTTCGATTCCCAACAGGAAGCTTGTAGACGTCTGGTACAGGGTAGCGGATAGGGCGAATTCAAGATCGCCCTACAGACGATAGCTCCTGCCCCTGTAGGGCGATCTTGAATTCGCCCTTTTATTTTTTGCTACAATATGAGCCAAGCGAGGAGCCTTCCGATTGTCAGCGTGGAGCCTAGGACCGGATTTTCGTATATCTTGTAGATTAGTTTTCAGTAGAGTTGATATACTACTACCAGTTAGCCGTATATGTATTACCATTTTTTACAATTTTGATCAAACTGTAATTTAAATTATTATTTCGCTTCCTAATAACGAATTGACTTGATGCCAATTACCCATTTAGGACGTCCTTGTATTTATCAAGTTACGTAAGTTTAGGAACGTTTGCAAACAAGAAAACATGAAATTTATTATAGGGTTCGAACACCAAAGACGTCACGTCGGCGTCACGACGTAATCCTTTTAAATAATAAAAATAATATTCGTTGTCTTTTGCTAAGTTTTTTATTACTGTAGTATTTTAATTACAAAAATTAAAACGTGATCGATCAAGCTAAGAAAACCCCCTATTTTTCGCTACACTATGCAGTAGGTAGATGACCCAAATAAATGTTGCGTCAAATTGACGCGATGATTATCGTACGTCACGATGACGCGTCGCCGGCGCCGGGTTTCTGTTGACGTATGCGTCGCGACTGTCTATTAACGCGACTTGTACTTTACACCGCTCAATCATCTGTCCTTTGACTCGTATTGATTATACAGATGATGATCTCGAATGTTCTTTCTATTCACTATTTGTATCTATAGTATAATGTATTTTTCTTATCTTATGACCAAATATAGCATTTAAAAGTTCTTATTTACAGCCATGTGTGTGTGGAATGATATGAAAGATAAGAGAGTGTGTTTAGAATATGACTCGCTCGGTTAAATACTCATTTTAATTCCGATAGTTTACAAAAGGTATGTGTATATATTTAATAGATCGCACGGAACACGGTACGTCCGCCGATGACCGAATCTGTAGACGAGTAGAGGGGGCGCCGCCGCGGCTCGATCAGCTGTGTGGCCCCTCAGCCCGCGTGCCCCGCCGCGGCTGGTGCACGCGTGTGGTGCGTGAACAGAGTGAATGATACCGTGATAGTTGACAGGGGAGAATGCAAGAAGAAAAGGTGTTGCCGACCCCGAGTAACATGGGACTAGGGCAGGAAGATGATGATGATGATGATTTACAGTAATCTAGGAGATGACGAAAGAACTGACATTCCACCATCAAATATGTTTCTTTGTTGCTAAATAGTGCATTTTATTATTTTACAGGTCGCATACGCCATTGGTGTGGCTGAACCACTGTCCATCACCGTATTCGACTACGGCACTTCGCACAAGACCCAACAGCAACTGCTCGCTATTATAAAAAAGAACTTTGACCTGCGACCGGGCAAAATTGTCAAGTAAGTTGTCATTGTTACATTGTTTTTTTAAAATATTATCATGTTCAGTTTCCGCCCGCGTGGTAAGTCTATAAATGTGCTTCCCCAGGATTCAAAGGATCCGAATACCAAATTTAATCAAAATCGGTCAAGCCAAGTTTCAGAAATTAGCCGGAAGAAACGGACAGTAAAAGAAAAAAAAATTTTTTTTTTTTGTTATATACTTTCATATGCATTTAGTAAAATATTTTGACATTACAAACAGACACTTAAATTTGTATATATAGATTACTGATACTAACATTTACTGCTTTCTTTTTCAGGGAATTAAACCTCAGAGCACCAATTTACCAGAGAACCAGTACTTACGGTCACTTCGGACGGGAAGGCTTTCCGTGGGAGAGTCCTAAGCCACTGGTTGTAGAATGACTTGCAACTTAAGCACTAGACCATTGTAAATATTTTCACCAGTATGTTATAAACACTTAATTTACGTGTGTAATTGTAGCGAGGGCGCAGGGAATGTCGCTGATGTCTCTCTTTAGACATTAATATGTACGTGACGGAACCTCGCCGGTGGAACTGTATGCGACGCTATACGATCACGTGACGGTTGCATTTACGAGGTTCACTCTATATTTAAGTATTCTCTATATTAGACATAGGATTAAGATGGTGCCGTCATTTCTGAATTTGAGTTAGTTCAGGGGTTTTAATGGCAGTCCTATTTATTTAGATTACGTGTTCAGTTTCCTATAAATAAATTTGTTTGCTTTTTACACTGCCTAATATTTTTTATAGTTAAGTAAATGAACTTTCCAGTGATTATGAAATAATATGATTTATATATTTATGTACAACTTAAATTGTGGACTGCCTCCACTCTCGAATGTTCTTCACTTTACGCTTTACGATGTAAGTGCTATGATTTATCGGTAGAGTAGACTACTTCTCTGGTCGCGTCACAGTAGAGCGAGCGCCGGGTGAACGCTCCGACGGAGTAGTTCCACTGTCCTTCGCTTCACTGCAAATATATTTATAGTGCTGCGTGGAGAAGTTTTCCCCTAATAACTTTATTAGGACTTCCCAATATTAGCTGAAATAAACTGCCTTACATGCTGTGAAAAGTTAGTACATGAGAATGTTGGTTACTGTCTCACGCGCAGCACAATTTGTGTTGTGTTTCCGAAAAGGATTGTCGTGGAAAAGAGCCATTTTGAAAACACACCGACTAGACCAGGGCAGTAGTGCACTGTGCATTTACTCCTTACTGTAATTGTAATTCCGCCGGTAGTTTTAATTAGGTGAAATGCTAACCGTACATTTGACATTAGGAATTAACATAGTTTTTAAACTATTGCTTAGGACGGTTAGTGAGTATTTCTGATTATATTTTTTGATCTGTTTCATCTTCGACCTGTTAAAGTTTCTGATTAACTTCTGTGGATTATCAATTTGTCAGATTGTGAAATTTAAACTTAATAAAATTATGTCCTCCCGGTTAACTAACGGGAGAAAAAAATCTTTTGTTATTTTAATCATCTGAAAAATCTACCTATAAACGTTTCTTTACAAGAAAAGTACAGCGCAAAACTCCGTTGCTATGTAAACGAGTACGTGTTCGTCCATGTGGTTTACTTTGCATTGAAGTCATGGTTTACATAACAGCGCCGCGCCGCTGATAAATCGCTTAAAGAATTCACGTACAGTTTCATATTGATAAACTGTTCACCTTGAAAATATTGAGAGCAGTTTTTAGGGTTCCGTAGTCAACAAGGAACCCTTATAGTTTCGCCATGTCGTCTTCTGTCCGCGGTTTAGCTCAAAAACTATTGGCACTAGAAAGTTGTAATTTGGCACAAAAAAGTGGAAAATTAAAATTTCGAAAAAATAAAAAAAACAATTATTTAGGGTACCTCCCTTACATTTAAAGTGGGGATGATCATTTTTTTCTTCGTCCTTCCCATAGTGTGGAATATCGTTGGATACCTAGGTCTTTCAAAAATATTAGGAGTTTGGGTAGACCGTTTTTTGATTATGTAAACCATTCGTGACTTATCAAGTTTTAAAGTACCTACCAGTTTTCGTTAGTCAAGTGTGGTCCCCCCCCCCCCCCTACCAACTAAACGGTTGTAGTTAGAAATTCAAATGTCACGGCAGTAGTACCTATATATAACGAAGTTTAATGGAAAACTATCACACTTAAGTGGGCTTTAGAAGTTTACGAGTAATAGTCTACTCGAAAATTTCGAACAACTCCATAGAAATGTCGATAGATGGCGTTAAGCGTCAGTTGTATCGCGCTATTGTTTCATTCCTAAATAAGTTTAATAAAAAAAAAACAGTTGCTACACCGGAGAGATGTGAGATTTGTTTATGACAAGTCATAAAAAAAAATTAAGACTCCGGTGCAAAATTGTCGGATCTGAGGATTTGTATAGGAAGTCAAATTAGGTAGGTAGTCATGTTTGGCTTTTAGTTAGAGCATGGTACGAAACTATCAGTCAGCGAATACGATCCGCACTTGGCTGTTATAAAAACTACGGAACCCTACATTGCCCGTGGCTCGACACGCACTTGACCGGTTTTTGTTATCTATTTATTAGCTTCCGATTTACAACGCATTAGATGACAATATTTCTTCCTCCAAAATATTACGTTGAAAATCTCCAATTTCCTTATACAGGGAAAATAAATAAAAAATGTAAGTTTTTTACATGAAACGTGTTCAAAAAATATTACAAATATTTTGCAAAAAAAATTCTTTGTATGTGGAGGAGTCTAGGAGTTTGACTCAGACAGCCAAGAAGCTACAATCCTCCTTGCTCTTTGCTGAACGGCCGTCATCTGGATAGTGTCTGACACAGACCAACCTCTCATGTCAAAACAATGGGATGCCCTGAGAACAAAATTAAATATTAATAAATTTTTATTTTTACACATTAAAAATAAATGATGTTTTAAAACTAGAGGAGTTCAGTTTCACAGTCTTTTAAACAGTGGCGTAGCGCATCCTAATTGGGCCCTGTATAAATTTATTTTTTGGGGGCCCTTTTTACCTTACTGTGCAGCTACAGAGGGTAGGTATTGTTTTTACAAAATAAAGAATATAGCATACTGACTTAGAAGGTGAGGGGCTCATGGCTAAGTAATAACAGCCGCACGAGTCGAGAAGCTTGCCGCGGTAGGTCCGTGGATGGGTGACCATCTTAACATACCGAGAACCCTCCGTGTCATTCGATTCATTCGAAATAAATATCATTAAATAAACAAGAATTTTAGATTCTGGATAATATTTTCAAAAGTTTTGCTTAAACACGTCACATCGGAGGCCCCTGTAGCTCAGGGGCCCCGTATAGTTGATACGGCTGATACAGCAGTCTTGCTTTTAAAGTCCACATAATCTTGGTCAGGCCATATGAACACCATGAAGATTTATTGTCCGAGAGGGCTTTTTGAGGAAAGAACTACACTGATTTGAGCTCCAGTCAGTGCATACATTTGTCAGTAATCGTGTAGCTCAACTCTGAACTTATGGAGCAGCTCAATAACTCGACGAATGTACACTGGACAGTAAATAAACCGAGCCACCTTGGAACTCTGATTCGAAACGTCTTTAAACTCGTTGCACCGAAGATCTGCTAATTCGAAGTCTTCGAGCGACCTCACGTTGCGCGACGCCTGCTTGAAGTAGTACTACAGCTTGAGCTGCTTCCTGAGGTGTCGTATCCATTATTGACAGAAAAAAGTAGCAAAAATACACGCGTCTGAGTAAACGATGGATAAAAACTAAAGAAATTATAAGAAATATCCGACTACCCTCATTGTAGAAAAAAAGAACGCTAATCGTGAACTCTAGTCAAAACAGAGCAAATCGTTAGCATTGTGTTTGTTGCTTTGATTACAATGTGAGTAGACGGTACTTAAAAATAAATTTATAGCCATTTTAATCATGAAACGCAATTTCTGTAGGTAGGTATAACTTTGACAGTTGTAAGTTTTATACTTTTTAAGAAAATCGAATCAGAGTTCCAAGGTAGCGGGTGGCTCGGTTTATTTGCTGTCCAGTGTAGAATATTATAAAAACGTATTACTAGATTAGGTATAGAAAGCGAACGGACAACTAAGAAATATTAAAGTTAAAAAGGTGAAATTTTTGGTACATAAATTAAAGTATCAAACCTGTGGTCTAATAATGGCTAATACTCGTAAGCTATAAATACTCTAGCCTCGTACTCGAGCTTAGTTATTGTACACTTGTATATAATTCCATTAATATTGTATCTTACCTGTCTACAGTGTAGGTAGGCGAGGTCTCCGAGATATCCTCTTTGTAAACTCCTAGCGCTCTCCACGGGTCGATGTAACCGTGAATGTTGATAGTATTGTTCACGACTGGCTCGAGGCCGCCAAAAATTAAGTTGACCCGATCAGCCCCGGCTTTCACGAAAGCCAAGTTGAAACTGTTAAAATACATAGAATTTGGTTATGCACAGGGAAATACATTACATAAGATTCTGTTATAGCCATGGAAATAATGGGGTAGGTATATTAACTTAACTCTGTTAAAGTTAAGTAGGTACCTAATGTTAAGGGACTGGTTCAATTCATATTGAAAATTTACCATTCGAGTGAAGACTCGTAAAGGGTAACACTATCAATCACAATCTGAATCATTTTGGAGGATATTGCTGATCCATATCTTCATATGTTCGAAAACTTGTCTGCTCAACAACGTAAATAAAGCCATGAATGTTATTGAACTAAGAAAATTAAAGCCATTGCAACCTACTGAAGTGTGTTACGCAATTACCCCGCAGTTTTATTTAATGCTGCTGTCAATGATGAGATTGGAATAACCTTCAATCCGTAGAGATATCTATACCCTCTACCAAAGCCAGAAAACCATAATAAGGTTTGTAACTACTCACCTTTCATCGAAAATCTGTTTGCAAACATCGACATAGAAATCCAAGCTGAGCCATTTCAGAATGTCGAACACTGTGCCAGAGCGTGGCGCTGTTTGATAATAACCGTATTCGGTGCATGTTTGATAATACCAGGCACGTGCTGAAAACAAGTTCGATATTGAGATAGACTCGTGATAGCACAAGTTTTAAACTTAGTGGTTTTTGGGTGCTATTTAATATGAATAATCCTGGATTCTTTTGCATAAATCCTCATCTGCCTAGCCTTTTCCCAACTATTTTGGGGTCGGCTTCCAGTCTAACCGGATGCAGCTGAATACCAGTATTTTACATGGAGCGACTGCCTATCTGACCTCCACAACCCAGTGACTGGTTAATACGATACCCCTTGGTAAGACTGGTTGTCAGACTTTCGGGCTTCAGACTACCCGTAACGACTGTCAAAGATCCACGAATGACAGCCGGGACCAACGGCTTAACGTGCTTTCCGAGGCTTTCTTTTGTATAAATGATAAAAAAAATAAAAAAGTGTGATTTTATTATTACTAAGGGGTAAGGCCTTGCCTGTAATGTTCGTTGTGTGTTTCCCAATGTGATTCGTCGTGAGGAATTCTGGAGGTCATACAAATACCTAAGTCTGAAATCGCCAACCATGTAAACATGGCAAACAAGAAGACCTGGTGATCATGGTATGAGAAGACGCCTTTGTCCTGCAGTAGGACATTAATAGGCTGATAGTTGTATTATAATTTAGGGTCAAACCCGAATATAGGTCGCTGCATATGGTCGCTACGTACTTGTTTTTAACTCGGATGGAACGGGACAATTTCTGGAAACATTGTTTCAGAAAATGTGTACCGAAAGAGCATACGTTACGGGTACCCAAGGGACTGGGAAATATATTATCATCGGTGACGATGTTTAGTACGTCCCGCCCAGCGCGCGCCACGATCCAGCCAGCTTGAGTTAGGTACATCGTCCAGTCCGTGGTTCCGCTGCGTGTATGCACAGTCGCTCCGGAGAGCTTTACTTGTTCTCCACTAGCATATTAGTTTGGCGTCACTGTCGAGGTGCGTATGCATTAAACACCCGTCCGTGTTTTCATAACACCGCATTCCGTCTCCGCTCCATCCACGTCCTAACACCGTCCAGTAGGTATGCAGCGACCTTAAGTCGACCGTCCACTGAATGCTGCTTCGCGGTTCTTTTGTTTGCGAGCCACGCATCCGTGAGCGTGGTTGTAGTGTAAGTCGCAGTGGACGATCGCGTCTACATTTTCATATAAAGCGAAGCTAAGTACCTACAAGGAAGGCATGGGCCTTTATCCAAATAAAGGCAAAAAAAAAAGTTTTTTTCTAAATACTAGGTTAGGTATAGGTACTAATAAATCTTGTTAAAATATACAACAAATTTTATTTTTTATAGGTCCTTTTCGCGAAGAAAAACCTACATTTATGACGAGCCCTCCGCGAGGGCTCCCGGCATCCCATATGGCGCATATAGGATGCCGGGAGCCCACGCGGAGGGCTCAAATCGCATATGGCATATGTGATTTGAGTGAGCCCTCCAGGAGGGCTCCCGGCACTGAACGTGTTAATAGATTTTCAACTTTAAAGCTGAAGCTATAAGGTTCAAGGTTGATTGGGAAAATTTGACAGTTTCTGGTAGGTTGACCTGGTGGCGTTTGTACGTAAATTTTGATTTGTCAACGTGATGAAATGGAAACGTGACGTGGCACAGCTAATGTTTGAGGATTGAGTGTTATCGAAAGTATATAATAACACTGGAAACCTTTATTGTAACCATGAGATATTTTATGGAGCTAAATAAATCAGCACTTACAATTTGTCGGAAAGCTGTAGCCGGTCAGGAAACTATCATAACTACTAAGCCAACAGCCGTTTTCACCTAAGTTACGAGTCGTGGCTATGTATCCGCCAATTTTCTCCATAGGAGTTGTACCTGCAATGTGACAAAAAAAACCTGTCATTTATGTCGCCTGAACCGAGTTCTGTTAGACGATTAAAAAAATAATTTAACAACATCATAAAAAGCAGAACTCACAATGGACGAAAGGCTTTTTAGAGCGGTACCTACTTACAGTTTAGAGTAAATACCTAATAGGTACAGACGCCAGCACATCAAGCTACTACAATCTGTCAAATTTCTTTAATAGATTTTCAACTTTATCGCTAAAGCATTAAGATTCAAGGTTGATTGGGAAAATTAGACAGTTTCGGGTAGCTTGACCTGCTGACGTCTGTACTTAGTTAGGTACGCAAAATTCAAAATATTATTTTTTTCGTTAAATGATGAGAAAAGTGTATTTTCTCAGTTGCAAATTTGCAACTGAGAAAATACACTTTTCTCATCATTCAGGGTTTCGATAATAGGCACTTGGTCGTCGTAACAACATAAAATCTCCTCGATTTAGAATCTTGCGTAAGCGTAACTACGGTATTTATGCTTTTTCAACCTTTTCGTTTAGGTAGGTAGGTTAGAAAATAAAGCTTACCATAACTATTATCGTTGAAATTATTGCAAACAGCCCGCAGCGTTCCAGGTCTTGCCTGCTGAACTGAATTGGAGAATGACCAACTGATAAGCCCCGAGAAAACGCCTAACGCGTACTCATTGTCATAGTCCAGTGAATTGCACAACCTGCAGAAAAGTTAGTAACATTACTGTGTACAAAACAGAATACGATTATGTTTTTTTCGTTCACTGATTATTTTATGATATGACGTAGGTAATTACACAAGAAGAGGACTGACCTCATAGATTACAGGTTACAAGGAAGAGTTAAGAGGATTTTGATGGAATGTAGTTGGGTGAGCTGCGGTTTCCCAGAAGTACCTTCTAATCGTAACACTATCAACCACAATCTGAGGTGTCCGTTTCAATGGCGCGGCCACGACGTTTTCTTAAAAAAAAACCATGCCAATATTTTGTAACAGTTTGTAAAAGTTGATCCCCAAAACCATAAATTTGTCAAAGCTATGGTTAAAAAGTTATAAGGGTTTGAACGTGGCCGCGCCATTGAAACGCGGCGAACCGCGCGACCACGGAGATCTTTAAAACTAAGCATTGCAAAGACCTGAAATTTAGGTAAATAACAGATTGAATTTGTAAAAAATTTGTAAAAATATAGGAAAAATTCCTGGGTTTATATTTTAGGAGCTGCAAGACTTAAAACCTCATGGCCGCGCCATCGAAACGGTGTGAAACACGTTATGGCCGATATCTCGCTGAAAAAGCATCGCAGACATCTGAAGTTTTTTGTAAAACCCAGATTTGAATTTGTCAAAACTAGTAAAAATACAACAAAAAATCCTAGGTTTATATTTCAGGAGCTATGAGACTAAAACCCCATGGCCGCGCCATTGAAACGGTGAAAAATACGTTATCACCGATATCTCGCTGAAAAAGCATCGCAGATGTCTGAAGTTTTTTGTAAAACCTAGATTTAAATTTGTCAAAACTAGTAAAAATACAACAAAAAATCCTAGGTTTATATTTCAGGAGCTATGAGACTAAAACCCCATGGCCGCGCCATTGAAACGGTGAAAAATACGTTATCACCGATATCTCGCTGAAAAAGCATCGCAGATGTCTGAAGTTTTTTGTAAAACCTAGATTTGAATTTGTCAAAATAGGTAAAAATGCACAAAAAAATCCTAGGTTTACATTTCAGGAGCTGTGGTACGGTATCGCGTAGAAATAAGTCGTGATTCTCTTTCGATGAAAGTAAGTGATAGCGAGATCTTTTTTTTTTTGTAAATAACACCTATGAATATGTAGAATTACCGACAGTAGGGATTATTTTTTTTATCCTAATAATATAATTTTTAGTGCGTCTTGAATATTTCAATAAGGTGACCATGGCTTATCTTTTACAGAAAACTTTGCACGTATTATATTAGAATAACTCAAGGATTCTAAATTAAATGAAAATCCTTACTAAATATTATTATATATATAATATTATAAAAGCGAAAGTAAGTTTATTTGTTACTATTTCACGCCTAAACCACTGAACCGATCATCCTGAAACTTTGCATATAGATTTTCAGGTGTACGGAGACGGGAATAGGGTACGGACGCCAGCAGGTCAAGCTACCCGAAACTGTCAACATTTTCCAATCAACCTTGAACCTTAATGTTCCAGCAATAAAGTTGAAAATCTATTAAAGAAATTTGACAGATTGTAGTAGCTTGATGTGCTGGCGTCTGTACCTTTTATACCGAAAAAAGTAGTTTCCGAAAAAAACAATCAAAACGTGGTTTTTTATCGTAGATGGTGCCACATGTCTTAAGAATATTTTCTTCCAAATTTATTGTCAAATTCTCAATTAACGCGAGCGAAGCCGTGGAAAAAAAAATTGAAACGATAAGATACAAAACTATGTTTATTTCTTTAAAAATAATAAACCTTTTTTATTTAACCTTAATAACTAAGTTACATTAGTTTAAGAACTTGGTTATTAAGGTTAAATAAAAAGGTTTATTATTTTTTGCTTTTCAGTTTTTTCGGCGGTTTGATTTTTTTGTTAAAAAGTTTTTATTTTATATTTTTTTGTGGCTATAATCTAGGTACTAATTGTTTGCCAAAGGGCAGGCATATGTGGCACTGAGTAGAGTAATAATACACATCTCAGCATGCAAATCTGTGAGTGAACAATAAATCACCCCTATTTTCCCACCCTTAGGGTTGGAATTTCTTTTCCAAATTTATATGGCACCAACTTTGGGGTATAATACCCTTTCGAATAAAAAAAGAATGATCAAAATCGGACTACTCTATAAAAAGTTATGTGTGCTCGTATATAAAAAAAAAATATATATACGCGTCGACTTAAGAACCTCCGTTTTTGTTCGTCGGTTAAAAATAGGTGGAAAGTGTTCTGTAAACAATAAGCCATGGTCACCCTATCGACATATTCAAGACGTATTGATGATTCCGTACACAGCTCCTGAAATGTAAACCTAGGATTTTTTGTTGTATTTTTACTAGTTTTGACAAATTCAAATCTAGGTTTTACAAAAAACTTCAGACCTCTGCGATGATTTTTCAGCGAGATATCGGTGATAACGTATTTTACAACGTTTCAATGGCGCGGCCATGGGGTTTTAGTCTCACAGCTCCTGAAATATAAACCTAGGATTTTTTGTTGTATTTTTACTAGTTTTGACAAATTCAAATCTGGGTTTTACAAAAAACTTCAGACGTCTGCGATGCTTTTTCAGCGAGATATCGGCCATAACGTGTTTCACACCGTTTCGATGGCGCGGCCATGAGGTTTAAGTCTTGCAGCTCCAAAAATATAAACCCAGGAATTTTTCCTATATTTTTACAAATTTTTTACAAATTCAATCTGTTATTTACCTAAATTTCAGGTCTCTGCAATGCTTAGTTTTAAAGATCTCCGTGGCCGCGCGGTTCGCCGCGTTTCAATGGCGCGGCCACTTTCAAACCCTTATAACTTTTTAACCATAGCTTTGACAAAATGGTTTTGGGAATCAACTTTTACAAATTGTTACAAAATATTGGCATGGTTTTTTTTAAAAAAAAACGTCGTGGCCGCGCCATTGAAACGGACACCAATCTGAGTCATTTAGAAGGATATTGCTAATCCATTGCTTTATACATATGAGGCCATGAGAGCCAAAGTGGCCTAACTGAAAAAAAATTACTTAACTAATTTTTAGGCCACTGTGGCGCTATGACTTTTACAGTTTAGAGCAGTTTTTTTTCAAATAAAATCAGTATTGAAAAAATGACAGTTAGGCCACTGTGGCTCTCATGGCCTCATATGTTCGAAAAATTTCTCTGCTCAACAACGTAAATAACGCTAATAATGTTCTTGAACTGTCAGAATAAAAGCCATTATTGCTACTAATAGTGTGTTACGTAACTACCCCACTGCCACTGGTCTGTCAGGTTGATTACTTTATGCAGCCTACCCAAATGTATTTTCTTTGGTATTGTTCGTCGAGTCTTTGAGCTCCATAAGTTCTGAGTTTAGCTACACGATTACTGACAAATACTTGTGCAGACTTTTTTTTCCTTACGACTGTTTCAGACACTAATCAACATGATTTGACTAAAATATGTCTGAACTTTAAAAGAAACTGTAACCTCTAGGTATGAATGTTTCGGCCTTATTTCTCTCAGAGTAGTCAGATAGGAAACGCGGACCTCGTCTGTCTAGTTTTCTTTTTTAAATATGCTTGTAGTGGGACATATAATCCCACCTGTCCCATCATGGGACTGGGTCAATGGGACTAGTGGGACAGACCCAAAAGTCATTGTCCAAACATATATAGTTACTTACACAAATAAAATCATTTATCAAACTTTATATTGATAAGAAAGTAAGTGTTTTCCTAGAGAGCTTTTTTGACACCACGAAGTCAAAACCCGCTGCCATAATTTTCATGACAGCCGTTAATGCGGCCTTTATGTGACGGCCACCGCTCTTCTAGGTAACCGTAGCTTAGGTAAGGTAAAGGACATTACTGCGATACCAACCAACGTCACCAGACATCTTGTATCACGACCTTTTTCGTTGTTTTCGATGTCGCTAGACAAGTCTGACGTCGCTTGACTTCACCCGTCATCTCTGACGACACGGGCAGGGACATTTGTCTCCTAGTACAGACGCCAGCAGGTCAACCTACCCGAAACTGTCAAATTTTACCAATCAACCTGGAACCTTAATGCTTTAGCGACAAATTTGAAAATCTATTAAAGAAATTTGACAGATTGTAGTAGCTTGATGTGCTGGCGTCTGTACATACGAGGCTTTATGCTATAACATATAATTTATAAATTATGAACTTAAACTCGCCTATACGATTTTTCCAAGAGGCGCCTTCCGCTTTCGGTCTGCATTGCAGCGACTGTGTCAGCTATGCCTTGTCTGATGTGCCCTATGCACTCCTCACCACCCTCCAACATGAAAGCTTCATGAACAACTTCCAAGTATCCTAAAATATAGATCGAGGTGTGTGTTTATTAGTATTGAGCTTGACTGCTATTATAGCGGCCTGCGGCTCAGAAAGTCGGCTAACACTGTACCGATCTAACTTGACACAAAATTACTCGATAGGTACATTGGTTTTCAGCATTTCATGTAATAAGTTCGTGAATGTCATGCGGGACCAAATCAAGGGTTTAAATGTTGAATAGCATAATTAGTACCTACCAAATTGTTACTAAGTACCTAATTGGTATGTATATTACCTTTAATGAAATAATTCGTACCTAGGTAAGTACCTACAGACGCCAGCACATCAAGCTACTACAATCTGTCAAATTTCTTTAATAGATTTTCAACTTTATCACTAAAGCATTAAGGTTGATTGGGAAAATTTTACAGTTTCGGGTAGCTTGACCTGCTGGCGTCTGTAGGTAGGTACATACTTTTCTTGCGCTGCAGAACAGCAAAGCAAAGCAAAGATTCTAAGCCACTAGACACCCTATAAAAGGTGTCCAGTAGCTACACATAAACATATTTTTCAACAAGTTTGTCGCGGACTTCATTCAAAATAGAGGTATTGAAATGCCAAACTAATAATAATAATATCCCAGGACATTTCACACAGCGCCATCTAGTCCCAAGCTAAGCAACCTAATGCTTGTGTTATGGTAACAAGATGGCTGATAAACTACTTATATACATTTTTTTTTTGTAAATACATACATATTATAGATAGAAAAACACCCAGACTCAGAACAAATACATGTAGGACTTACAAATATTTGTTCTGTGCGGGAATCGAACTTTGTCAAGCAAACTGCCAATATACATCTAAATTGGTTGAAACTATTCAACGAGACGTCAGGTTGGCGGATTATGTAAAAAGTAGGTATCTATTTAGGGTAAGTACTTGCATACTAATAACTATGCTATTCAACATTCAAAATCTTGATTAAAATTTGGTCCCGCGGTCCTGTCCTGACGTTCACGTAAGTTTGTGTTATTATAATTTCATACGGTCTCTATCTGCAGATATTTTGGATAATGATTTATCCAATAGGTACCTACTACGATTTGAAGAATAGGGTATGGATATGCAAGATATTCAGACTTATTAATTATTTAAATTCTACATTGTACCTAGGAATTAAGAAACAGCTTCCTAGTTTTTTTTTACATTTATATTGCATAACTTTTTTACCATTCGTTATTATGTTGCGTTTTTTGACGTGTTAAGTCAAAAAATAATCCATTCTATTGTTTGCGAAGTCCTTGAAATCACGCTAACGTAAGTATGCGATTTTTACTCGATAAAGCACAAACAGTAATTTAATTTATATAATTTGGGTCTAAAAACGAGGAACAACAGAGCATTTAGATGTCGTGGGAAATGGCCGCAACAGAAACGGACGTTTTAACTGTAATTATGTAGTTGAAAATAGTTGTATATAATTTTTTTTTTTCTAGCAACTAGCAGTAGTTTTTGACTTTTAATACTTCTATCGGGTTTTATTATGTACCTAGTTAATTACTTTCTTTTATTCATTTAGGTAAGCTTGATTTTTCAATCGACAAATAATTTTTATTCGTGGAATAAAATTGACGTCTGACAGATTTTATATGGAAGAACTGTCAAAAATTCAAAATTATTCCTCGGATAAAGTTAGGTATAATATATTTATACATATTAAAAATTAGGCATGCATTGGAAATTCTCTATTTGAAGTGTGTGTGTGAAGTCAGCTAAGAAAGTAAACTACCTAATCGACTTTCGTGGCTCACCTATTTTAAGAAAGACTTGGCAGTAACTGACTAAAGTTAGCACGTACCCGTAAAGTCAACTTTCGCCAGGATAGGGGCACTAGAGGCAATGGTGCCAACCACCAAGTGTGGATACCTCTTCTTGAACCACATGACCATGTTAGCGGCATACGACCCCCCGCAGAGCACCACCTGGCTCTCTGCGAACTGTGGCTGTTTCTTCATCTCTACAATGAAGTACGCAAGATCGGCGAGCGCCTGGTCGATGTTTAAGAAACGCAGGTTTTCTGCTGTGAACTCCCTGTATAAAAATATAGACGTTTTTAATTTAAAAGATTACTTTTAATTGAAAAGATACAGCAATATGAAAGATAGGGGTGAAACAGTATTCAACGGGAAACAAATGAATGAGGATCTCAGCGCAAGCTACGCCGCGCATAGCGTAGCGAGACGCTCACATTTTTTAAACTAAACTAATTTCTTCTGGCGTAGATCGCCAGAAGAGTAGTAAATTTAGAAATTAGAAGCAATTTGTCTAGTCAAAACCTTGTACGATTGCTTGATTGGTAGGTACTGCAACCGAATTAGCAATATTAGGTAGGTAAGCAGTGGCGGACTAAGCCTGTCGGGGGCTCGGGGGGCCGGGCCGCCCAGGAATAATTGTTGCAATACCTAGGCGGTCAAAATGTATGGAACAGCTAAAATTTTTGGAACGAAGTTCCTTATCGCGCGTTGCGAAAGGGGGCTAGACGGAAAAAATTAAGACCAAAAGTTGGAACGACACTTTTTGCTATAGTTGTAAGCCGTGCGGCGTGCGCGTGTTTCTCAGTCTGTCTCTCTCTCTCTCTCTCTTATAGAAAGCAAGCCAGTTATACTTCGTTCCATCCGGGTGTCCCTTGACACCTCTCAAGTTTTTTTTAATAACCGACGAAAACTTTCAGCGCCCCCTGCGTTGATTTTTTTTTTACGCTAGACTAGAATCATGTGCTGCATTGTATGGTAGGTATATAAATGTTCTGAATGGTAACAGGTTGCGCGTCGAAGTCCTTGCCACCCTGTAGAGATAACTATTAATTCAGACATAAGAGATACTTTGTCGACTGTAAACTAAAGGAAGGCAGAGCTAACTAAGTATTTCTCGAGTTTTGCCCCAAGGACTGCACCTGCTCCCCCCCACCTCACCCCCACCCCCTCCCTTTTTAGTCCACCAGTATAGGTAATTAAAAGTTGCTAGGTCTACTTACTCGAATATTCTAGTTTCTCCATAATAACGATGTTCAGTGTACACTTGGTACCCCTTGTTCTCTCGCGCCATCTCGTACATGTTACCAGCTAACAACCAGCCTTCAACAATGTCCCATTCCCCGCCTACCAAAATGAATATCGGTGAACCAGCACCGCCGAAGAATTCTTCATTATACATGAAACGCTGCGAATTAACCAATAATAACAAAATGTATTGAATTGTCCGCTGATCAAGGGTACCTAAAGGAGGGTGTGATTCCTAGCTGTAAGTAGTTATCCTCGTCGGTAAACATAGGTATTCAAAATATAGTAGGTAGATAATAGGTACCTACTAACATTGCTTACTTATAAACCTATAGGGCAAGAGCTGATTCATTGGTGAAAGGTTTTTGAACATTACAAAAATAGTAGACAAAAAGAATTTCATACGAACCATAGAAAAATTTGTAGGATTCTGCTGATCAAAATGATCGAGAGGCATCGATATCCAGGAGACGGAGACCTTTCTGGCAGACAGTTCATTGAACTCTCCTGGTGGTTTCATGTCCACCTCTGTCATCTTCACGACCCTGGGTTCCTTCGCCCATGATGACGAGAACAAACTCAAGAATAATAGGAAGACAATCTGAAAAGATTCGAGTAACAATGAGATAAATTGAAGAGTAAAGGCACTCTCATCAGGGAGTATTTGCCTGTAATGTAACCTTTACCCGCGACCTAGCCGTATTACTTCAAGGGCTGATTTTTCCAACGCCAGATAATTTTATTGGAGGAATAATTTTGAATTTTTGACAGTTCTACCATACAAAAACTGTCAGACGTCAATTTAATTCCACTAATAAAAAATATCCGTCGATTGAACAATCAGCCCTAAGTATCTCTACGGCCGTAGAGAGAATGCATTCCTGACACCTGTCAATGCGAAAATTCTAGTAGCTAATAAAGATCAAATTCGCAAAACACGTATTCATTTGTATGAAACTGACAGACCGGTGTCTAACCTATCGGTCTTGACGCAGAACGTCACTTTCGCAAAATGTCATCGTGAAAAAGGTCCAAAAGGTCACTTTCGCATAATGTCACTTTCGCAAAACGTCATTTTCGCACAACGTGATTTTCTCAAAACGTTATTTTCACACATGTCACTTTCGCAAAACGTTATTTTCGCAGAATGTCATTCAACCCATTTGTTTCTCAGGAGAGACCTAATAATAAAACTGCGGAATCGGGTAAGTTTCATTTCGTAAAACTCTATCAATATTAATTAATGACAATTATATTTTATAGTAAATCATTTAATTTTGAAAAATAAATAAAAAATAAGCAATGAAGCATGAGTAACAAAAAGTAAAAGTGAGGGTACCTCAAAAAAAAAAAAAAAAAGGGTACCTATTTCGGTAATTTAAGTTTGTTTAGATCTTGCTTTTAACCATTGTTGCATACATCTTTGAGTGTTTTATTGTTTTGTGACTTGTGAGAGTGTAAACAGTAGAAACAAAAATACATTTGCGTTAGTGGAAAAGTTTGATGTTTGATTATGTCTCTCCTGAGAAAAAAATTGCTTGAATTACATTTTGCGAAAATGACGTTTTGCGAAAGTGACCAAATTTTTCACGATGCCATTTTGCGAAAGTGACGTTCTGCGCCAACACCAACTTATCCTGCTGATTTCAATTATGATTACACTACGTACAACGGCCGGCGAATTCTATTTGCAAAGACCTAGCCGTTACAGTAGAATCTTGGATTGTTACAGTACTGGCAAATGCTCCCGGTGCGGGAGCACCTACCTTACTATTGAAAAATCTCAATTAATAAGACCACTTACTCTTTCAAGTTAAACAAACACGAAAAAGGATGATTACTTACCATTATTATTATATTTTTGTAAGAATATTTAACACATTTATATTAGGTACACATACATTTGCTGGCCTAATTGAGCTATCTTTACGGAACTATTTGATACAGAATGCTCGCTTATCGTTATCATTAAATACGATTAAGATTATACCTAGGTTTGTACAGGGTGCGCTCAATGTGAGCACTTTTTAGCGTGTCGAACTGTCGATAGCAAAAATTTAACATACCTATTTTTTTTTTTAAATGGCCCAAAATTCAGCAACGCGGATAGCATTCGCCGACGCAGGCATTAGGTCCAATATGAGCACTGAAATACACTTACGCAGTAGGCAGAGTAATGGAATCTCATTTCATGTCTTGTTACCTATTTATTTTATATAATTACAAAGGTATACAAAAAGGCAGCGAGAAAATAATTATTCCGGAGAAAAGAACTTCAAATTATACCTGCTCATCATCTTCCTGCCGTTGTTCCATGTTAGGTACTTGAGGTCGGCGCAGCATGTTTTCTTCTTCTGTTCTCCTCCCTCAACCATCACGGTATCAATCCCTCCTTTTTCATATCATTCTTCACACAATCCATCCATCTTTCCATTGGCCTTCCTCTCCCTCTCCATCCATCAACATTTATATTTATAACTCTTTAGTTGCATGTATTACCTACTTGTCGTAATTTTAACCAAAAAGGTTTCATCAAAATGGTAGGCGTAAAACAGGCCAAAATAAAATAAATAAAACATAAACTGAAAGCCATAACTTTAGGAAAATTAATTATTTAAAAATAATTATTATATGGCACTTTACAATTATTTTAACCGCAAGCAGTCAGTAGCTTTTTATTAAAAAGCATTTAACATTTTAATTTAAAATTACTCGATTACATTAAGTACATAAATTACGCCCGTATTTCCTGAAGGGCTCACCAGTAACCCCTAAATATCGCCATTTATACTTAGGTACCTACCTACTTATTTATTGTTATTTAAGTAGGTAACATAATTTATTACACTTATATTGAAGTAAGAACATCATGTATTAAGTAGTACATTTTTTTCTATGCGATAAAGTACTGATAATCATACAGGACTTCGAGATACTGTCCTCACTTTAATAATTACCCAAATTATTGATTTCATTAATCATTCTGTAGTAGTAAGTATTAATTTGGCATACGCATACCTACCTTATACTCATACCGCGTAATGGATTATGGCCCACTCCCTCTCACAGAGAGGAGGCCTGTGTTCCAGCAGTGGGAACATTAGAGGCTGATTATGCTTATGTTTATGCTACCCTATATCAATATTTATAAACGACTAGCTGACCCGGCAAACGTTGTTTTGCCATAAATATAAATTATTTCTAGCTGCCCGGCGCTACTTCGTTCGCGTGGTGTTCTACCTCCTACCCTACTCCTACACTACTCCTATAAGTAAATAAAAGTATTAAATAAAAAAAAGTACCTATCCTATGTCCGTCTCCTGGTTCCAAGCTACCTCCCCACCAATTTTCAGCCAAATCGGTTCAGCCGTTCTTGAGTTATAAATAGTGTAACTAACACGACTTTCTTTTACCTATATATTTTACGTAGCACATTACCCGTTAATCTATATTAACGGGTAATGTGCTACGTGCTACCCCGTTGCACACTACATCGCAGATCTCACTGTTAACCCTCCAAGGTAAATAATTAACTGGGATAGTTAACTCTGTCTGACAACCAGTCTTACCAAAGAGTATATATCTTATTACCCAGTAACTGGGTTGTGGAGGTCAGATAGGCAGTCGCTCCATGTAAAATACTAGTACTTATTCAGCTGCATTCAGTTAGACTGGAAGCCGACCCCAACATAATTAGGAAAAGGCTACGCAGATGATGGTGAGTTAATTCTGTCTAATTAGTTTCTTTGTTTGTAAAATGCAAGGCTTGTAAATTGATTGCTGCGTGATGCCTATCAGCAAACAACTTATCAACAGCCTGACAGCTGTGATGACAGGTCGTCTGCAATCGATAATCGATTTGTAACTGAATACCCTCAATTATCAGCAGAGGCATTTGTTTTAATTAAAGCTAACTGATTATATCAGTTACCAACAATAGTTTTCCTCATCGGATCGCGTGTCAAAGTGGTAAGGTCAATGCCTGCCACCACAAAAAAAAACTTACTTGATAATCTAGCTAGATCATCATTTCAGCCGAAAGACGTCCATTGCTGGACGGAGGCCTCCCCCAAGCACCGCTACTTCTACCGGTTTTGCGCTTCTTGCATCCAAAGGGTTCCTTCACAAGGTCGTCGGTCCAGCTTATAAGTACGTCTTCTGGTACGCGGTCGCCACTCCAGAACCTTTCGGCCCCATCAGCCATCTGTTCTGCGAGCAATGTGCCCTGCCCACTGCCACTTAAGTTTGGCAATTCTTCGAGTTACGAGTTATAGGGCTCGTAGGTTTAACCTAAGCAGGCACTTTGCTTTGTGTAATTTAATTCATCACCACTGCTCTCAAAATGGTGAAGGAAAACATCATGTCCTAGAAGCGATAATTCGTAGACAACTGGCATCCACGATTCCACGAACCTGCGATTCCACGAACCGCGTGGTGGTTACAGCCCACTCCCTCTCACAGAGAGGAGGCCTGTGTCCCAGCCATAGATATAAGAAAGAACTGCAGTGCGATTCTGTAACCATCTCACCGTGAAAACTTAGGTGAAGTGAGCGTGGAGTGAGCTGTAATTCCGAATAATGCTAGGGATTGACACTACTGACAACTCACACCAAGCTCACTTCACTTGAGTTTTCGCGGTGAGATTTTTACAGAATCGACCGGCTGTTCTTTATATGTTTATGGTCCTAGCAGTGGGAACATTATAGGCTGATTTATCTATCTATATCTATAACTTATATACTAATAATAAAGCTGAAGGGGTTGTTTGTTTGAATGCGCTAATCTCTGTAACTACCAGTCGGATTCGATTTTTTTTTTTTTTGCATTTGATAGCTCAATTCTTGAGGAAAGCTTTAGGCTACTTAACATCACGGTAGGATCCTTAAGAGCCGAGCAAAAACACCTAGATATCTACTTACCTACTCTTGCGTGTATCTTGTGCAGACGCCAGCACATCAGGCTACTACAATCTGTCAAATTTCTTTAATAGATTTTCAACTTTATTGCTAAAACATTAAAGTTCAAGGTTGATTGGGAAAATTTGACGGTTTCGGGTAGCTTAACCTGCTGGCGTCTGTACTGTGACGTTGAGTAGAGTCGAGGATATACTAGGCTAGGAAACCAACTCTGAACACGATGGTAGGTATTTTATAATGAAGCACCTAGATGATCAAGAACCTACTTTTTTGTGGTGGCACGCCAATGCTTTAGCACGTTGACACGCGATCCGATGAGGAAAACTCAGAAACTCTTGTAGGTAACCGATATAACCAGTTAGCTTTATTTAATACTAGCTTTTGCCCGCGACTTCGTTCGCGTGGAATAGTGACTTCACCAATAGATGACACCGACTCTTGACCAATAGATGGCGCTGTATGTCCGGAATAAATTTTATTTTATTTTTTATTTTTTGTAATAAAAACTATCCTATGTCCATTCTCAAGTTCCAAACTATGTCTGTACCAAATTTCACACAAATCGGTTCAGTAGTTTAGGCGTGAAGCAAAGACAGACAGACAGACAGACAGAGTTACTTTCGCATTTATAATATTAGTTTGGATAAAATCCTCGTTTCGATGCAGGCAGTAAAGTATCAGTTGAACTCATATGACTTCAACCATAGAAATACAAAAAAAAAAACAGTTCAACTGATAGCTTATCTACATCAGAATCGGACTGTGAAAGGAGATTACCAGAATTATATAGCAATAAGTACGCCTATTCATAGATACTCTTATATCCCTAAAAAAAATATAATTCTGGTAATCTACCACAATTAAGTATATATTTTTTTAATTAAAAAGAGTAGATGGTTTGGCCATATTTGAGATGAATGAAAGGCGACAAAAAGGCTATTTACAAGGCAGATGTCAGTGGAAACGCCGGCAGGAGACTTCCTAAGGGAACCTGAGAGAAAGATTTATGGTCGCATAACTCGACATAATCTATGGATCAACTGATTCTTTTTTCATGATTTTAGGGTTGGTCCCGTAGTAAAAGTTATGCATAATGATGAGTACCTACAATGATCCCTTTTAAGGATTAAAACGATCAAAATTTAACGGTGTATATGCCAGCCAGCACATCAAGCTATTACAATCTGTCAAACTTTAATAGATTTTCACCTTTATCGCTAAAGCATTAGGTTCAAGGTTGATTGGGAAAATTTGACAGTTTCGGGTAGCATGACCTACTGGCGTCTGTACTAGGAGTTTATTTAAAACGTTGATTAAAGTTAACGTCAAAAATGTATGGTATAACAGTCGCTAATCATTACTTAACTTTAAGCAACGTTCATAAATAAATGGGAGCGTAGGGAAACCGATTTGTTTTAATAAAAAACAGATTTCTTATTAGATTATGTTGGTCCTTCATTTGATTAAATTACAGTAGTACACTTAATTTAGAATACCAGCATACCTTGAATAACGTATTAAATAATCATAAAATTAAATGCAAACAGCCCCCATGTAGTCAAACCGCCTTTGAAAAATTATGATGTTTTTCTACACTTCGGTCCATAGGGATGGCTACAACTCTTAGCGCCGCATATTAGCTTGTTGCTGCGGCCATTACTATCCTTATACGGTTTTCTCCCCAAAATATTACCACTGAAAAGATAAAGAAACATATATAAAAGAAAGAAAGAGGTGTAGGTATGTACGCACGGCTACACATCAAGCTATACAAAACCAGTATAAGCTGACTTCTGATTGTACGAGAAACCTATACAATGCGAGGTCACCTAAAACTGGAAATGCATAGCTTGATGTGTAGCCGTGTGTACCCCCACATTTCGCCTGTTATGTTAAAGTCCCAGCCTTTTGCAATCAATCGGTCACAAATCCAGACGCCGGGCAAGAAAGAAAGAAAGTATAAGAAACTCCCGACGGAAAAACACTAGTTACCCGACCTGGTAAGTGAACCCAGGACCTTATGCTCGGCAGGAGTGCTTGCAACCACTGGACCACCGAGCGAGAAAAATAGGAAAATCTACTGATAATCTGGCCTGCAGCTTTTTTTTTTATGGGAAACCATCAAATGACCTCTCCCGCTCTGGGCTGAGCGGAAGGGCGTGTCAGACTTTTACTGACTAAAACCCACCCGTGTTCCTTCAGTTGCCTGTGCCACGGCAGGGGCCACGGTATCTCTGGCCTGCAGGCCTGATATGCAGTTTTGGAACAAGTATTGATGACCACCCTTGGTCACTGGGCGCAGTGGTGGCCGCAGAGGTAACGACCCCGACTTAAAAGATTTAGCTAGTGGGTTCGAACCCAAGCTGGAGCTTTACTTTGTGAAAATTATTTCATCACCACTGCTCTCAAAACAGTGAAGGAAAACATTGTAAGGAAACTGGCATGTCCTAAAACTACAAATTCGAAGATAATGGTCCTGATTCCCTTGTTCACAAACTAAACTAAATTTAAGTTCTGTGCATCTTTCTATTTCATTAGGAAAAGGACAGAAGATAAAATATTAGTTTAGTCCTGTCAAATTAAGATACTCCATAGACAGATTAGACGTGATTAAAAACATGGCTATTAGAAATACGTCAATTTACGTCAGGCGCTGACTAGTTTGACAAGACTAAACTAATATCTATCTTCTGTCCTTTTCTAAATTAAATAGAAAGAAAAAGATGCATTGAACTTAAATTTAGTTTAATTTGTGAACAACGGAATCGACGCCATTATGTGACATCTCCAACCCGCGTGGTACATTATGGCCCACGCCCTCTCACAGAGAGAGGAAGCCTGTGTCAAAGCAGTGGGCACATTATATGCTGATTGTGAAGCCTTCCTGATCAGATTCAGCACCAGGAGAAGGCTCTACGTTGACAGGATTAAGAATTGGTACTAGGTACCTCCTCGTTTACGTATTGGTGCTTCATGAATAAAAAATAACTGTAAACTTACGCTGGTCCGTAGTTACAAACAACGAAGAATTTATTCCACCCGTTTTTGAATATTTGTGAGATAGCGCAACCTAAGTAAACGCTGTCGGACCACACCATCTGTAAATGATAAATGATTTTATTTCTGTAAGGTTTGTACAAACACATAGGTACACGTCAATCATATTTTAAAAGATAGATGACGTCATCGTTTCCTATCTGCCTACTCTGGGAAGAAAGGCCGAAACAAATCATCATCACAGTCTCTTTTAAATTTCAGACATAATCTGTAAATCAAAGTTGATTTTAAAATAGGTAAACCTAAATTGTCGGGCTGCTACGGGGAAACACCCGATGTGGAAACCAAATAACACTGACCTAGGAATCGAACCTAGGGCCTCACTGACTGGTCAAGGCGCTTGCGACCACTAACAAGGCAATCAACGGGAGAGTGGTGAATGTGTGTGTAAGCGCAGGTCCGCAGGAGCTTTTGGTATAGTCCGAGACAATGTCGAAGTCGAAAGTGTGTTTGCGTGTGTGTGTTACGTGCTGACGGTACTCGTCTTTACGCACACATTCACAGCGTGTTTGTACACTTGGTTACCACATGTAAAACGCGCGTCGCTTCGTGAGATAAACATACTATATTTTCTTTAGCTTTCATGGTAATCGCGTTTATCAATCCAAGCACATCCATTTCTGTTTTTGCGTAAACCAACAAGTTACACAAACCTGAGTGTAATGCCCAATATCGTAGTCTTTGTCAAAGTCGCTGGGCTGTAACGCTCCAAATGTGAAGTTGACATTCTCAGCGAACCAAGGCTCCAGGGCTGAATTCGGCTGAAGTACATAGTTGGGATTGGTTGTTGAGTACCAATATAAATTCTCACCCGTCGTGAATCTATTGGAACCTGCAGAAAATCATTGTAAGTCAAATTCAAAATATTTTATTTCACACTAGCCCAGTGCTTCGTCCCCATAAAAAAGTAAGAAAACGGACAAAAATTCTTCGTTACTATTTTATTAATCCTACAGGGTGACAGGGATATTGAAGCAACCTGTTATATATATATACCTGATTGATTATTACATGATTCTAAACCCCCCCGTGCGTTGAAATTTTTCGTCGGCCAGCTGCTTCCTAGAAAAGTGCAATACCTACGCGGTCAAAATGAACAGCGTTTTTTTTTATAGTAGGTAACCGACGAAACGTTACAATGCATGGTGGTTCGGAATCATGTAGGTACCTACATATAGGCCCTACGGAATCCATAACAACAGGTTGCGCGTCGATGTCACTGTAAAAATCTCACCGTGAACACTTAGGTGAGGTGAGCTTCAACTGAGCTCTCATTTCACCAGCAGTCCGATTCTGTAACCATCTCACCGTGAAAACTTAGGTGGAGTGAGCGTGGAGTAAGCTGTCATGCCAACTAATGCTAGGGATTGATACTATTGACAGCTCACTCTAAGCTCACTTCACCTAACTTTTTACGGTGAGATTTTTACAGAATCGATCGGCTGATACTAGGGAGTTTCACTATTGGCAGCTCACTTCACCTAAGTTTTTACGTAGAGGTTTTTACGTAGAGATTTTTACAGAATAGCTCGGCCTGTGTGTGAGGCACCGGCAGACACAGCCAGTGAAAGTGTTAAAATATTACCATTGAAAAACAACACAGTGGACTAGTTTCTAAGCTAAAGTAGGATAACCTCATTACCTCCTAGTCGCATTGTCTTATAGTTTTTTCTTCATAACACATCAAAATAGACAGACAGGTGACACACATTTGAAGCTAACGGTGTAAAATCTTTACCATGATCATGTTCTTGACTACGTTTGCTTTCGTAATGCTAAGTACAGACGCCAGCACATCAAGCTACTAAAAGCTGTCAGATTTCTTTAATAGATTTTCGACTTTATTGCTAAAGCATTAGGTTCAATGTTGATTGGGAAAATCTGACAGTTTCGGGTAGGTTGACCTGCTGGCGTCCGTACTTTCGGTCTAATTTTTGCCTTGTTAGAGAAAAGAACAAATAAAGCTGAAGAGATTTGAACGCGCTAATCTGCAGCCTAATTGCGTAACACACGATCAATCGGAATCGGTTTCATTTTGACAGTTCAACAACATTCATTGCTTCATTTACCTACGTGTGGAGCAGACAAATTTTTTGAACTTATGAAGCAGTGGATTAGCAATTTGCTTCAAAATGATTCAGATTCCGATTGATCATGTGTTACGCAATTAGGCTGCTGGATCAGTCGGCTTTCATAAATTCTTTATGCATTCTTGAGGCTATTTAATATCACGCTTGGATTCTTAGCTGCCGAGGAAAATGAAAAAAAAGTATGAAAGAATGGTACCTAAGTGAAAACGATATAAAAGCGCTGGCAGATGATGCGATGTGACGGGGTGGATCGGGGAACCCAAAATTACACGCGAACGAAGTCGCTGGTTTAAGCTAGTATTCACAAAACGAATGCGACGATCGCGTACGCGCTCGCACGACAGCTTTTGTACCTATAGAAAATATGTCAAACTGTCATTACGTGTACGTATGACAGTTTGACATATGACAGTTTGTCATTACGGTACGATGGTCCTGAATTACAGATCACCCGGCTCTCAAGGATAGGAACCTATTCCTAAACTACCTAACTACTAATGACAATGTTATTTATTGTAGTAACTTCCTCCCTAGCTCTTTGACCACAAGTACGTTTTATCTACCGAATTCGAAATTTCCAATTGGTAATTGTAACATAATTATTAATTATTATTATGAGTAACTTGCGTCGCCCTGACTACAATTTACAAAGGAAAAGTGTACTTTTTCCTTATAAAGTATACTTTTCCTTGTCCTACCCATATTAAAAATGCGAAAGTTTGTAAGGATGGATGGATGGATGTGTGTTACCTACAGAACGGATTTTTATGAAACTTTACAGTAGGTACCTAGGTAGCTTATACATCACAATAACACATAGGATACTTTTTATCCCGATATTCCTGCGGGATCGACACTTATGCGGGTGAAACCGCGAGTTGCTGCTAGTACGAGATAATTTAACATAGAATACTTACCGACAGATTTATCTGGGTTGTGGTGATTTAGGTTTTTTTTTGCCCACTTGGATGCCTTGGCCTGCAGCTCCTCGTCCCACACCTGGAAACCAAGGAAAGCATTAGAAAATAAATAGATAATAGTCATCATTTTTCTTTGTGTTTTTCGTTGAACTTTAGGTACATATTTAGGTACGGTCAGCAACAAAGGTCGGTTAACATTTTAGTTGTTTAAATCTTAATTATTGAGCAAAATATTCTTAAAAAACATATAGTAATAGAATATTTAAGATTAATTAACTATTTGCTATAACATGAAACAGAGAAAACCAATGTATCGCATCATTTTGTATCAATTTAGATTAGACGATTTGTAAAAGTAACAGTGTTCATTGACTTTTGTTGCTGACTGTACCTATTAAGTTTATATTTAGAAATAGTTAGGTATTCTTAAAGAAATTCCATATAAAGAATTCAACAGACATTTTGTCTATGTCTGTTGAATTCTTTATATGGAATTTCTTTGTAGAGTGAATAGGCTCATAATAAATTAGTGCGCTTTACCATCAACGATTGCATCACTGCTTTCCATCAGGCAGGATCGCAGTCAAGCACTAGTATATATCATTAAAAAAAAAAGTAATTATAATTAGCCTGTATTGTTCCCACTGCTGGGACACAGGCCTCCTCTCTTCGAGAGGGAGTGGGCTACAATCTACCACGGGGGCCCAGTGCGGGTTGGTAGATGTCACCTGTCTTCGAATGTTTGGTTCTAGGACATGCCGGTTTCCTCAGGATGTTTTCCTTCACCGTTTTGAGAGCAGTGGTGATGAAATTATTTACACAAAGTAAAGTGCCTGTCTGGGTTCGAACCTACGACCTACAACTCATAAGGCGCGGCCATTACCACTTGGCCACCACTGCTCTATAGACAATGTAAGGTACGGTCAGCAACAAAAGTCGGTTAACACTTTAGTTGTTTACTGCAAAGTGAAAAATAACTTTCATTTCGGAAGTCGGTGGCAAACAACGAAAATACGAACCCAACGACACCGACTTCCGAAATTAAAGTTTTTTTTCACTTTGTAGTGTCTTTTTTGGAAGTCGGCTGCTTTTTGTTTGTAAAAATGTTTTTTTTGGGTAATTGACAATAGCGCATTGCGGCAACAAATAAGGTTCAAAAAGCGCGGGCGATGCGTATATTAATGCTAGTTGAATCGAATGACCACCAAAATTAAAGTAATTACCTGTGCAGTTTTAATTAAATTAAAAAATAAATGCACGACTCAGTGGAATAATGTTTAAATATTTCTTTAGTTGATTGAATTCCCTTTATTATCATAACATAAAATATAATTACGTTCAAAATTTTAAGATTTAGTTTAGATATGCGACGAAAAATATTTTTTGAGCCCTGTTTTACTATGTTTACACACAATACACTCAATTTTTTTTTTGGTTTGAATATGTAGAACCAATACCCTTGACTGTGTGACAAAAACCTGAGCGTTTTACGGTGTTCGTCTGGGCAGCGTCTTAGATAGTATTAATGAAGCTACAGACCATCTTCTTCATTTCCGAGGCAGCAGGCTGTCCAGCAATTTTTCCTTGGGCGGCAAGGAGGCGACGGGAATTGTGCCCATCCACGAACGCACGTATTTGACGACAAGATAACGATATCACTGAAACCAACAACTTTAATTTAAAACAAAATAATTAACAAAAAAAAAAAAGTTTAATTAGGTACCTACGTAAAAAGTTACAAATTCAAACAAATCAACGGTATTGATAATATGAACTCACATTTGCATTGTGCGACAGCTACGAAAGCTAAAATAAAAAGCACTTTTAATTCCATTGTTCTAATAATTATGAGCACAACTACTGGTAACACCGACCGTGGACCGACTAATAATATTGGTGAACGCGATTTGATTGTAAAACAACGCTACTTGTGTTATATAGTACTACGATGTAGTCCAAACGTCGCTCAAACACTTGAGGAAGATCGCAGGGTTCCGTATGTTGACTTTAGAAAAAAAAATTAATTAGCTATCCAAAACTGCATGGAGGTCAAAGAAAGCGCAGGTAACCGCCGCGCTTGTTGAAAATTTTGTTCTGATTCGAGATCTTCATAATTATTTTTGAGGAGTGGTAAGGGTGCGGGGAAAGAGAAAGCTGAGCTGATTAGCAAATTCAAATAATCAAAAAAAAAAGTTTCTCTCTGTAGTGATGAGACAAGGATAAGAAATATCGATAAAAGATATGGATAAATTCTGTAAAAAAAAGATTTGTTTAAGATTGTTTTTTCTACTTTGTTAAAAGAAACCAATTAAAATAAAAAATAAAATGCTCTTTATGTAGATGTAGACGAAAACCTGTAAGTAGTCTCAGACGAATTATGAAACAATTATCGATATTTGTAGGTACTCCATAATAGTGATGGTTCAGTGATTAAGGTGCCCGGCTCACATGCACGAGGTTGGGTTTGAAACCAGGCAAGTACAGACGCCAGCAGGTCAAGCTACGCGAAACTATCAAATTTTCCCAGTCAACCTTGAACCTAATGCTTTAGCGATAAAGTAGAAAATCTATTAAAGAAATTTGACAGATTGTAGTAGCTTGATGTGCTGGCGTCTGTACCAATGTAGTCAGTACTTTCTAAATGATATCGGTTTAGGAAAACATCGTGAGAGATGCGCAATTAAGTCCATCTACTGGGCCTTAGTAGGTAGGTAACATAAAAAATAAAAATGTTAGCCATCGATACGAAAAGAAGAAATTATGAAAAGTACCTAGTGTTAATTCTATATGGATAATATATCATCATCTGCCTTGCCTTGGGGTCGGCTTCCAGTCTGACTTGATGCAGTTGAATACCACCTATTTTACATGGAGCGACAGCCTTTATCGGACCTCCACAACCTAGTTACTGGGTAAAACGATACACCTTGATAAGACTGGTTGTCAGACTTTCGGGATTCCAACAACCCGTAACGACTGTCAAAGATCCGAGAATGACAGCCGGAACCAACGGCTTAACGTGCTTTCCATGATTTTTACGGAAAAATAAAACTTTAACTTTAAACGAATCTCGCAAATCTATGTCAAGATGGCACTGATGATGTACCTACCTAATATTTATTTCAATATTTATTTTTTTAATATTTATTAGTCCAGGAGGTCGTCGGCGTTGCGGAAGGATCATACGTTCCCGCGACCCCCGGCGTAGGTGTGAGATGGAACAACGGGGTGGTTTAGTCAGCAAAAGTCTGACAGACATCGCCACCCGGAAAAAAAAGAAAAAAAAGGAGGTCGTCGGCGGCGTCGTACATTTTGACCGCGTAGGTATTGCACTTTTCTATGAAACGGCTGATTTTTTTTTGATAATCGACATACAAAATCTAGGTACCTTAGGTTGAATCGTGTGCTGAATTCATGGTTACAGTTTGTGCGTCGATGTGCCTGCCATCTTTTTGTGCTAATAAACTTATCAGTGGCGAATGAAAACTGCTTGCAATGCAGTATCAGGGTTATGTGCGGCAGAAAGTGAATAGACCTAGATGTTTTGCTCGATCATCACGTTAAGGAGGGTACCGGGTTAAGTGCATTGTTAATTAGGTGCCTACCCACTGATATCAAATACTAAGAACTACGAACGTACACAGGAGAAAGTTTATTTTGCTGAATCAGTCCGTCCATCTACTGCAACGTCCAAAAAGTTGAAGTTTGATAATTCAAGAAGAAAACAAAACGGGTATAATAGACGTAGGCAAGAAGGCTGCCAGGCTCAAGTGGGATTGTGCGGGTCACATCAGCCGCATACAGGATGACCGTTGGGAAAAGTTTCCACACAATGGGTGCCTGAAGATGGACCGCCGAGGTTGGACCAGAAAGCGGTGGCGAGATGACATGGACGCGTACCGCAAGGGCTGGATCGAGGTGGCACGGGAAAGGAGTTCCTGGAAGGACTTGGGGGTAACCTTTGCCCAGCAGTGGGACAGTATAGGCTAAATAAAATAAAAAAATTCAAGAAGCCTCTAAGTTAGAATAGATATATTGTATGTATTTTACACTGTACCTACATGGTAGCAGGAGACATCCTGTTACGATTATGAACCCCTAGAGTAAACATATTTCACCGGTTTTCCTACGTATAGGTATATAAACGTGAAAGTTTGTATGGATGGATGGATGTTTGTTACTCTTTCACGCAAAAACTACTGAACGGATTTGGATGAAATTTGGCACACAGATGGCTTATAACCAGGATTAACATATAGGATACTTTTATCCCAATATTCCCACGGGATCTAAACTTATGCGGGTGAAACCGCGGGGCGCAGCTAGTTAAAAATAAAATTAGCTCTGCCATACAATTTGACCGCGTAGGTATTGCACTTTTCTATGAAATAGCAGATTGTTTTTTTAACCTACGAAAAATGTTTACTCTATCTAGGAGGTCTAGAACCATGTGCTGAATTCATGGTTTCAGTTTGCGCGTCCCTGCCAGCCTGTATTTGGCGCTATTTTCTTCGAAATTCTTGCGTCACTGCCTCTACCAAATATTCAAAATCAAAAGCATTAGGTAGGTACCTACTATTATCATCTTCCTGCCCTTGTCCCATGTTACGTGAGATCTTTTATTTGGCCTCGCTCTCCCTCTCCATCCATCAAAATTTATCTTCATCACTCTTTTAGTCACATGTGTTTCCTCTCCATACCAACGATTTCCTTTCAACGTTTCTAACTAGACTACTTAACAAAGTTGATTTGGAAATCTCAAAATAGACTTGCTGCTGCAAAGACAATCTCCACAGATGGGACGGACGGCTCAGATCTCAAGTGAGTATGCTGCACCTCCCTACAGACAATGGCCCACCTTCCATCCTGCGCCGTCTCACCTGTACACTTGGGCCAAAGATGTTTGAACTTTTTGCCATCGATACGCTATAAAGAACATTAAGGGTTGCTTTTACAAGCTTTTATTTAACTTGCGATGTATGTTCGGGTGGACTCTTGCAACTCAATTTTGAAGCAGATATCTTCAACCGATTGAACTGAAATTTTGCATTTGTAAATCGGATGACAATGCAAAATTATTATGGCCATAGGAACTCGGTAGTTAAACGACACTACCCCATCGAGTTTGGACTCGTTTAATGCGTCTTGATGAGAACTTTGGTGCAAGGTGGTAACCAGGGTCTGATGATGGAGCTAGAAGATGGCCCTAGGAACTCGGTAATTAAACGACACAACTCCATCGAGTTTGGGCTCGTATGATTCGTCTTGACGAGTACTTTGGTGCTAGATGGTAACCAGGGTCTGATGATGGAGCTGGAAGATGGCCATAGGAACTCGGTAATTAAACAACATAACCCCATCGAGGTCGGGCTCGTTTGATTCGTCTTGACGAGTACTTTGGTGCTAGATGGTAACCAGGGACTAAAGATGAACATGTAGCTTAAGTGCAGTAAACGCATATAACGGAAAAACACTGCTACGCGCTACGAACTACGCCGTAGTCAATCTCGCATCAAAAATACTTAAAAGAAAATATAAAATTAAAAGAAAAAAAAACTTTTTAAAAACAAGCTTTTATTACTTATTAATAAAAAGTTAAAAATAATTTCAACCTGATAATAAATAAATATAAGCGTGTTACATTTTGATGGAACATTAAAGAACATTTAGAACACAATGTAACACGCTTTTATATTTATTTTTGTCGTGTAAGGTAGGTACGTGTCACCAGTATGACGCAGAGAAAGTACACAAACACAAAAAAGAACCAGTTTGTAAAATATGCGTCACATTCACGCAAAACTGCCATCGCTCAGCATAATGCTAAGACCCTATGCGAGACAGCACTGGTTTTCAGCGACAGCCGCCGTTGACGTGGTGACGTCGACCGGTGCAGCATACGATAGGATAAAAACCGTTGATTTGTCTGTTTTCTGACCCTGGATTAAATCAATCAATCAGTCATTCATTACAATGTTCTTGGTTGCGCTATAAGCAAAAAATATCAAAGGGCGATCCCACGCTAAAGAACTATGCATATTAAACAGCCGGTGTTTCAAAATCCACGTAGGTACCTCTATTTCCTTCAGGGTCCTACACGACTGTGGCAATCCTACCTAAATAGGACAGTAGGATTAGGTACCTATTATTTTTATACGCTAAGGTAGGTTCCTGGAAGGATCTGTGGAGGCCTTTGCCCAGTAGTAGGACAGCACAGGCTAACAAAAACCGGCCAAGTGCGAGTCGGACTCGCCCATGAAGGGTTCCGTTACGTTACGATTTATGACGTATTAAAAAAAAACTACTCACTAGATCTCGTTCAAACCAATTTTCGGTGGAAGTTTATATGGTAATATACATCATATATTTTTTTTAGTTTTATCATTCTCTTATTTTAGAAGTTACAGGGGGGGGGACACACATTTTACCACTTTGGAAGTGTCTCTCGCGCAAACTATTCAGTTTAGAAAAAAATGATATTAGAAACCTCAATATCATTTTTGAAGACCTATCCATAGATACCCCACATGTATGGGTTTGATAAAAAAAATTTTGAGTTTCAGTTCTAAGTATGGGGACCCCCAAAATTTATTGTTTTTTTTCTATTTTTGTGTGGAAATCTTAATGCGGTTCACAGAATACATCTACTTACCAAGTTTCAACAGTATAGCTCTTATAGTTTCGGAAAAAAGCGGCTGTGACATACGGACGGACTGACAGACAGACAGACATGACGAATCCATAAGGGTTCCGTTGCCATTTGGCTACGGAACCCTAAAAAAGGAAGGTAATTTAGGGTTGAATGATGAATAATTAGGTTTGTTCGACTAGTTTCGTAGATAAATGTAAATAAGGCTATAAAGTAGGCAATGATAACTCTCATATCGAGGGTATAGTGTTAAACCCAATAAGTGTCGAAAAATCAAAAATCGTTTTATTAGTAGGTACATACAACAATAAAACAAATTGTATAAAAAAGAAACAAAAGAAAAAAAATGAAACAGAAAGTCCTATAAGAGGCCAAAAGGCTCCTATCTTCTTCTTTTTTATATAATTTGTTTTATTGTTGTACTAATAAAACGATTTTTGATTATTCGACACTTATTGGGTTTTAACACTATACCCTCGATATATATAATATATATAGAAGTATATAACTCATAGAGAACTCTTTAGTGATAAAGAAAAACAAGAAAAAATGCATTTTTTCTTGTTTTTCTTTATCACTCAAGAGTGAATGTTGCCTAGTTTAAAGCCACATTAAAAACAAAAAAAAAATATAATTTTTTCTTGTTTTTCTTTATCTTCAGTGTTGCAGTAGGTACCTAATACCCATTTATATTTAACAATAACAGATAATACGAATGAGTATGACGGTGACAGAAGATGGACAGCGCTTAAATCTTTACGAGCGGAACGTGTCGTTTACTCTGATAAAAGGTGGCTTTGTTTGCACTCATTACAAAATATGTTTTGCTTAATTTTGTAATGAAGTCACTAACTTAGTGACGCCACAGTCAAAATTTCCGTATTGTAAAATAATGTTCACTGCAATTAGGAAAAACCACCATGGTAAATTTGCAGTCCGTAAGGAAAACCAAACATGCTTAGTAATCAACTAGGTATAATTGTTCGGGTCTTATACCAGTATTTTACATAGCATTATTATTCCTTTATTTCATTTAAATACTTACAAATTACATTTTTAAAAACAAAAAGATAAAAAAACATTTAAAAATATAAAAAATAGTAGCCCGCCGGTATCGGGAACAGGGTCCAAGCTACCGGTGGTCAGGGCTCCAGAGAGAGGAACTTCCTGACAATGCGAGCCGTGTCCAGAAGTTCCGTTTTCTGAATCAAGCCCTTGATCCAGCTGCCCAACGAGAGCCTCCTCAGGTGTTGGTCGAGGCTCTTGGCTATTAAGCCATTGGCTGTCACGACTATCGGCATAATGATCGCTGAGTCCACATCCCACATGTCGACAACCTCGCGAGCCAAGTCAAGATACTTGATTTGTTTATCTTTCTCGGCTTTCACGAGGTTTTCATCATGCGGTACGGTTATGTCAACAATCATTGCGCGCCGCTCTGATCGATCCACCACCACTATATCAGGCTTATTGGCAACAATAGTCCTGTCAGTGATGATGGATCGATCCCAGTACAATGTGATATTTCCATTTTCGAGAACTGGATCGGGCACATACCTGTAGTACGGCACCTCAGATTCGACAAGGCTGTATTTCAGAGCAAGTTGCTGATGGATTATCCTGGCTACAAGGTGTGTACTCTCCGTTAGCTAGACGAGAACACCCGGAGATAATATGCCTGATTGATTCTCCCGGCCGGTGGCATGCCCGACAGATGTCAACCGTGCCGTCTTTCACAATAAATCTCCGGTAATTGTTCGTCATCATAACTTCGTCCATAATTGCACAGACAAAACCTTCGGTTTCTCCAAAGAGGTCACCGAAACGCAGCCAGGCTACGGACGCTAGTATTTTGAGTATGCCGAAAGAGTACATCAAAACCGCATGACCCAACTGTTAAAGGCACGCACCTTGTTTCCGCCTGATAGAAGACTATTAAGTACTTTTTTCAGGCGGCCAAAGAAGCGCTCCTTCAGCGATTGCTTCATGTCAGTTACATTGATGCCTAACGCTTCCGACATACCCAAATACTTATAGCGTTTCGGATGCGGAGAGGGCTCTAAGGTTTGCGGAATCCGAGAGTTGGGTTCCCACGGATTCCACAATCTCCCCTCGGTTTACATGCATGACCGCACATTTGTCTACACCAAATTCCATCCTGATGGCGCTACTGAAAGTTTCAGTAATTTTCAGTAGCTCCAATAGTTGCTGAAAGCACTACACAAGTGCACCCAAGGACAACCCACAGTTGGTGTGGAACTATTGCAGGATATAGAAACAGATATTAGCATATGTGTTTGGATGGCTAAAGTGGACTGCCGGTCGATTCTGTAAAAATCTCACCGTGAAAACTCAAGTGAAGTGAGCTTCATGTGACTTGTCAGTAGTGTTAATCCCTAGCATTATTTGGAATGACAGCTCACTCCAAACACACTTCACCTAAGTTTTCACGGCGAGATGGTTACAGAATCGCACTGCTGGTTATCTAGAACTATGGAAGGACTAACAGCGTTGGCCGAACATGTAATGTAAATAGTAAAAATAAAGTAAATAGTTCAGTACACCTTACTGAATAAAAAATGTAAAAATAAAAGAAAATAATATACTTTTACGCTTTATTTCGTTCATTTTTCACTAACAAGTATACTTAATTTTTTCACGTCATAATTCTATTGGAATATTTGTTCCACAGCATTAAGAAATTTGTTTTTTTATTACAATACTAACATCTTTCGAGCTTGATTTTTTATTAGTATTAAATCTAATCTTAACATTAAGACTCACGTGACGTAACAATAAATGGACAACAATTTAATGATGGCATCTGGTATTGATTTGATCCATTTAAACATTCATCATATCTTTTGTCAACAAAGAAAATATATTCTCAATTGATTTTATCGCTTTACTAATAAATAAAACTGACAGCTAATTAATTTGTTATTGGCCCAACTATTTAAACGTTTTTAATTTACATAGTGCATTTTATTATCGTAATAAATATTAAGTATTTGTGATGTTTTTTAGTAATTATCATACAATTTACATACTTTTGAACATTACAGCCGTTATAAGTTTTTAATAACAACATAACAGAGCTATACACATACAAAATGAGACACTTGTGTAAGCACGCATGATGTGTTCTATGACTGCTCCTACATATAATCAAAGAAAAGATTGTGAAAGAATTATGCAGACAAACTGAAACTTGACTAAGTACTCAACATAAGACAACCAGGATTGAAAATAATTTTTACTTGCTACCTGCTTACTATCTCTGTTGTTGACTGTACCTATTCTACTTTCGAGACCCGCCCATCGATTCATAGATAATTATAATAAATTGTAGACTTTCTTCGATTTATTAACATTAATTAAAAAAATATTTGTCACCATTGTGCGTCACGTGGTAAAATATTAAATTTGCTTGAAAACACGCAAAAAATTAATCACATCAAAATATTTCGAAAACAATATTACGCCTTATAGCTATTGAATTTGTGATATTTCCCTTTATAAAATAATAATTCGTGTGTTTATCGGTCAAGCAATATTCGATTTGATTTACTTGAACTCTTAGCAAAATAAGGTTTCTTTAACAAAGCAGTTTTTATTTAAATATTATAAGAAACAGCTTAATAACAAACGTTTAAGTCTCAAAATGGCAATATTCCCCTCATTGTAGGTATTAGTAAATTGTTTTACATTATATTTAAATGTAAAAATATAAGGGCACAATACGTTTTTTGTAGTTTCTTATTCCAATTGTATGAATTTAACACTGATTAAGTCTTAATCAATGTTTGCAGGTATAGCATAATTCTCGCATTCATTTGTTTTATTTTAATTTAATTTTTATTCTACATCTTTCACACACACATACATGAAAACTAATTCGAATCAAACACTGTACACTCATAATAAAACATAATTATTGTTAACACTGATATGAAGTATTTATTCAGTCCCGGATTTGATCACAATAATTAGGTTGCACACACATTGGTAAACACGGTGCACATTTTAATTCCGTGGAGTGTACATCAACAAGTATTTTTAACGCACCAGTAGAAAAGAGGTCAACAACATTCAAGGTAGGAATAAAATTGCTAAAAGCTAACAGAATTACGCAAAATGTCACGTACAGTATGGCCAGTCTGAACATAGGCGCTACGAACTTTCGCGCATGTTCTCTCACCACACTCGCCCCTTGCGCAGCCTTCCGCGCCAAGTTCGGACCGGCCATGGTACTGTATCAACCTCTTTCCTTCATCGGACTAACATAATTACAATAATTCAATTAAACACACATTTTTTTTCGTTTACATCATTTTCCTTTAATTTACATCGATACACTTATGCCAATAATTTATTATTTGTATTCCTGAATACAAACTGATCTACCTATTAGGTATACACTACGTTTCTTTGTCACAAGACTGTACAACTACTTAAAAAAAATAACAGAGATTGAAATGATACAAAAATTAAAAAATGCGATAATTATGATACAGATTATTAATTTAGATTTAACTTCTTAAAAACAGAAAAATAATCTAAGGATAAGGTTGTGCACTATTCTAATCTATGTAATTCCTATAAACATTATGATACGGTTTATAAAACATTGCTAAGCTGTTCAGTTCAGTTCAGTAAGACAAATGAAAAATTATACAAAAAATAATCTCCAAATATTATCATCTTCTCTTTGATAACTGAGTAGTCATAAACATAATACCTTTCAAACCCGCATCAGTTTATACACGTAACAATAGTTTATGACGCTATTGGCCAAATTAATATTAATGTACTTTATAGATAAAACGGTAGAAACTTTAAATGTTGCATAATAAATTAGAAACTAACATGTCATCAAATTGAAACCTACTTACGCTTATCATTATAAAAAGTCTACAAATAAAACCATTTGTAGAGTAAAAAAATAAGAGGAAAATAGTTTCCATTGTTTTTGAGTAATATTCCTAGAAATGAATGGTTTAGGGGTGAAATTGTTCTAGTTGGTGCTTGGGCTGTCTGTGCCGCTACCGCTGTTCTCTGTGTTAGCTAGCACTATTTTAGTATTTTTATTGTTTTTTTTAGCAGACTTGCTCAGTGTTGCAACCTCTTTTAGAAGATTTTGTATTTTACTGTTCATGAGGCCGAATTTTGTCTCGTTGAGTCGATCCTTGTTTTTCATTTCTGTCCGCAGGTCCTGTGTGTTGTTTAAGTGCTGGGCTTTAAGCTCCGTGATCTGAAATGATGAAACAAAAGGGGTTATATAGCTGGACTCCTTCAACAAGAACAGGGGCCTACTCCGAAGTGCAAAGTGCGAATGTTCGGATCGGACCGACACATGGCCGAACCGAATATTATTGAAAAATGCGAAAAAAGTTCGGATCGTCTCAGTTGGGTCGGGACCATAGTCAATATTCGAAAGAGTGTAGGAGTGTAGGATCGCAACCGATCGAACCAAATAGTAACTTCGTAGCAGGAAACGGCCGAACATTCGGCCGATACTACTTCGGAGTAGACCCCCTGGTCCTTAGCCGCTTTGAACAGACAGAAGTGGTGAGTAGGGAGGGCTTTGCCCTGCAGTGAGAGTGGCTAATAATAATCTATACTTAATTTCAAAGAGGAGTTAACATTGAATAACTAAAAAAATTAAAAAAAAACTTTGCCCTCCACTAGGAAATTTTAGTTATTGTTTTTATATATGGTGAAGTTATGTTATTAATTTTGAAATGACCAATGTGTTACTTGAATGATGAGTGTTTTTTTTAAATGTACGAGTAGAATGATTTCACACACAGTTTATGAATAAATTGAATTGATCATCATGGGCGCGAGCGATTGGCGAGCTTATTCGACGTGAACGTCATAAAAATAATAACCGCGTGTGAATAAATGAGTACACACCTCAACACGTGATATTTTGGGTTGCAGCTGTCATTATAATTGTTCTAATAATCTACATTCGCGATTTATTTGCCAAAAATGTAAACAAAATATGAGTTTATGGAAAAATAACTTTAATTCCTACACAATAAAGTTCAGTTTATACTACAACTTCAAACATTTTTATAACTTTTCAATAGTGCTAGTCACTCTAAAATCAACCTAATTGCCATTAAAATAAAGTTGATATTTGTTAAACTTGAAATAACATCAATTTGAAACATAAGTTTGAATAGACTTCGTTTCTATATCCATACATATTATAAATTAAAGTTGCTTTTCAAGTCTATGTGACCACAATGTTCTAAACTATGCAACGGATTTTGATGTGGTTTTCATCATCATTTAGACTTTAGAGAATATATTCCAGAAAGGTTTATGTGTATGTAGTTAAACTTACATTTAATATAGAAATCTGAATGAAAAACAATATAAAAAGTCATTTATTCAAATTAGGCTGAGAATCAGCACTTTTCGAACATCAAAATTACAAAAGACAAGTCTCCCAAAACGCCCGCTCTTCACCACTTCCTAGTGCTTTCGCTGGGAAGAATGTTTTAGCAAGACACCAAATCGAGCAAAGCAGGGGCGCGACGCTAGTAATAAATAAAAATAATATATATGATTGTAAGAGTAAGAATTCAATAATACATACCAATTTATCTTTGGAAAGTAATTCGTTATCCTTCTGCTGCACCTTCTTCTGAAGACTCGCAATGGTTTCCTTGAGCTGTGTCATCGCTACTACATGGTCTGAACTGTTGGGGTCCAGTTCACCTATGGAGCGAAATATAACTAAGAAGAAAAAAACAAGAAGATTAAAATATCGTTTATAATTGTATTTACAACCTGGGTTTTATAATTTTGCTTTTGTCGTTACTGATTCATCAGTTCTTTTGTTGCCAATTGCCAATTTAGGTTACGAGAAGGTAAAATCATGATTTTTTTTGTATATTTTCAATTTTATTATTCGAAAGCAGCATCGCTGTGTTGCCAACGATCAAACCACAGCACAGACCTTACTTGAAAACGACGACCATGAAACTGTCCATTGCCCTCTCACTTCACTTATGTGAAAATGACAAAGACAGGACGTAGTATTTCAAAGGTTAATGTTAATAAGGCTAAAGGCTAGGTTAAATGCTTTAGATCCGATACACTTACGGTGGCACGTTTAGTGTGACGCTTTGCGTTGTCCACCGCGTCGCATCCTAAGTGGGTTCGAGGATCCGAACAGCTTCGACCAACAGATGTAATCCAATCCACTCTTGACGTTCCATCGCACGGAATAAATGAAGTGCTCCGTACACACGTCGTTAAACCTTCCATTTGTTCATTATTAACAGTCTACCTATATACGTACACACCGCGAGCATTTCCGCAGAGCAGCCATGTGATAGAATTCGTGAGGGAAAAGGGGGGACTTGTACCAGACTCCCATACTTATGCAATTCAAATGGTATATACACTGTGGTGGTATTGCACAAGCGTGTCCAATAAAAGTAATTTAGACAGTGTGTGAAAGAGATACTCTGTTCTGCTTAAACAAGAGCGAGTCGGCGCTAATCATAGTTCAATCACTTAATACATTATACAACAATCTGCTGGCTGCTAAATAATTCCTATCCAGCCAGTCCCTCAGTCGCTGCCCTCCTCCAGCGACGCCCAAAGCCGAGGTCCGGACCACACAAGGGTGGTAGTTAGCGTGTAGCCTCTTAATTTTAAAGTTTTTTAAGCCCTAGCTGGATGCCTCAATTTATTTAGTCATCCACAGGCAAGTCTGGTTAAGCAGACGACTACCTTCTAGGTTGACTTGATGAGATGCAATTCCCAATAAAAAATTGGCTGCTAAAAATCAATGTTAAGTTTAATTCTGTCATTAATGGAAAGGGAATATAAATAAGTGATGCTTACCTTGCAATGGATTCAACTTGGATTTCTTTTCAGACGGCTGCGAATCATTGAGGGATGAATCATTGGAGTTCATTGATTTCATCATGTCCGACTTACGCTTCTCTTTGTGACCACTCCTAGACCTACAACAATGGACAAGGGGTTTAGAACAGACCAAGAAGAGGACTTATTATATTATACTAGCTGCGCCCCGCGGTTTCACCCGCATAAGTTTCGATCCCGTTGTAATATTCTTTAAGTTAATCCTGGTTATAAACCATCTGTGTGCCAAATTTCATCAAAATCCGTTCAGTACTTTTTGCGTGGAAGAGTTACAAACAAACATCCATCCATCCATACAAACTTTCACGTTTATAATATTATAGTAGGATTTTTATTATTAGCCTGTGATGTCCCACTGCAGGGGAAGGCCTCCCTACTCTCTTCCCATTTATCTCTGTTCAAAGCTGCTTGCCGTATTTAAAAACGTTCGTATTCTAGATGCAACTTCTTCTCAGCGACAGTCAACGCCAAAAACATGTCAAAAATGTTGTAAATGAAAGGTATTGTCAGACTGAGATGAGAATGTGAACGCAAGCGCGACTGCCGAGCTCCTGGGAGGTCCGAGTTAAATTTACGGGTCGGACTTAGTGTTAGAGTTCTCAGTAGCAGCCCGGAGTCTAGATTTGGTTCATCATTCTAAATTCTAGACCAAACCTGGTTCTGTCTGTGCTTTGTTTTTTGTTTGACTATGAAACCTTATAGTTTCTACAGCCATTTAAGCCAGCCCTTTTATATTGTGAATATTGGCATCGCGTATTCACGTTCTAGTCCACCAATCACTAAATACGTTAAACGAATTTAAAACATAATTCTGTCTGATATCTTCAGAAACGGAACGATATATTAAATACGAAAAAAAGATGTTTTTACAATAACTTACTTGTGTCCCCTGTGCTTATGTTTGTCCACAGATGAAAGATGCTGCTTGGTTCTAGCCAGTGCCCTTTTGAGGGATTGGGTGCATAGCCAACATAATAGTTTTCCATCCACCTGCAACAATATTATTCAATTTTTCATTTTAGATGGTACTGTACTACTTAACTTTTAGCATACAGGCAGATGAGCATAAGCAACTAAACTTGCACATGTTTATGAAAAAAATCTCTAATGGCAACATTTGCATTTGACGAGGACTTAAAACAAAAGAAAATGGTTTTGATTCATTCGTGATGTTGAGCAATCGAATCAGTGAATGAAATAAATAAACGTTTCTAAATTAAGACAATTCAAAGAAAGTATATTTGTCTAGCATAGCCAAATTATGCTGGGTGGAAATTAAAGACGGGTGATTATGCGGATGACGATTCACTGTTCATTAGAGGGATTTGATCCTTATGACCAATCATAATTCAATCAGGATTCCATCGACAGGCCACCAAAAAGTACAGAATGTAGTTTTTACGCATTTGCTTCGCGGTGCGATTTAATGATCTCGATCTGAGAAAGCAAGCGACGTTTTTTTTTAAATCTTTGGATGCAGTTATATGTTTCCTTAGAGCAAAATTTGCCATCAATATTTAAAGTCTCTCTTCAGTAACCATCTCTAATTGCCACCCTATATTTTATATTAGGACGTAAAGCTTTCTAAACCCGAAATGCAAGCAGGTACTACATTATATTTGTTTTTCTAAGAACGCTTTCGACTAGCTGACCCGATAGACGTTGTCTTGTCCAAACTTATAAACTTATCAAGAACGAATTTTTTTTTATAGTAAACATTCAATCCGTTCTCGAGATATCATCAAAAAAGCCGTTCCATACAAAATGTATAAGAAAACAAATTATCTTCATTATTATTATTTTTTTTCCCGAATTGTCCCCATGTTTTAATAGTTATTCAGCTATTCATGCTGGGGCGGAGACAAATTCAATAAATCAAAGATTATTAAAATCAGTCCAGCCGTTATTGAGTTATAAATGGTGTAACTAATCAGATTTTGTTTTATATTATAGATAATATTTTAACAACTAGAGGAAATCGGAGTTCTTTATCTCCGAAACAACGAAACAAAATTAAGGGCCTTACTCTCGTTTAGTACCGTAATACGGTCACTTTATGAAGAATATTTCTCATTAACGGCTTGATTAAAAGATCTGTAAAAAATATATGTTAGCTATAGATTCATGAACAAAATTTCTGTAGAAGGATTTTTTCGTATGGCTAATACTTTTGCCTTAAAAAAATATTTACCAACACGCTATTTTTTTCTGATATTCGATATTACTTCTAAACGGCTTTGATGTTTGGAAATATTTTTACACTGAAAAATCGATGGTTAGAGGTACTACAGATTTGTCTTAGCTTATGTAAATCAATTAACATTTGCAAAGGAAATGTCCCCACTTTGAGATCGAGCTTCAGAGGGGCTCTGCGCGGGCGCGGGCGGCAGTCGTGCGTTAGCATTGAGACGGGATGGCTGTGTCGCTCGCTGCTACGCTCCGGCTATCGACCGACTATGCGTGTCTGTCTGTGTTAGTGCAAATATTTACGAACGAATTGTATCAGTGTGCGTTTATTGACTAGCTCGCTGCAGATGGCCCATTTCTATTGTGCGCGTGGACGCTTACGAATACTTACGATAGTAATACAAGTAGTCATATCTAAACTAATATTAAAATGAGAAAAGATTGGATTTGATCAAAATAAAAGTCCAAGATGGCGGCTGCGAAAATTTTCAAATATTTCATCATGGGTGTCGTTTTCATACTTTTCGAGGGTGATAAAGCCGATAGTGAGGTCAAAATAAAAATCCAATATGGCGGCTGCAAAAATTTTCAAATATTTCATCATGGGTATCGTTTTCATACTTTTCGAGGGTGATAAAGCCGCTAGTGAGGTCAAAATAAAAATCTAAAATGGCGGCTGCGAAAATTTTCAAATATTTCATCATGGGTGTCGTTTTCATGCTTTTCGGGGGTGATAAAGCCGCTAGTGAGGTCAAAATAAAAATCCAAAATGGCGGCTGCGAAAATTTTCGAATTTTTCATCATGGGTGTCGTTTTTATGCTTTTCGGGGGTGATAAAGCCGCTAGTGAGGTCAAAATAAAAATCCAAAATGGCGGCTGCGAAAATTTTCAAATATTTCATCATGGGTGTCGTTTTCATGCTTTTCGGGGGTGATAAAGCCGCTAGTGAGGTCAAAATAAAAATCCAAAATGGCGGCTGCGAAAATTTTCAAATATTTCATCATGGGTGTCGTTTTTATGCTTTTCGGGGGTGATAAAGCCGCTAGTGGGGTCAAAATAAAAATCCAAAATGGCGGCTGCGAAAATTTTCAAATATTTCATCATGGGTGTCGTTTTCATATTTTTCGAGGGTGACAAAACCGATAGTGAGGTCAAAATAAAAATCCAAAATGGCGGCTGTGAAAATTTTCAAACTTTTCGTCAGTGATGTCGTTTTCATGCTTTTCGGGGGTTATAAAGCCGATAGTGAGGTCAAAATAAAAATCCAAAATGGCGGCTGCGAAAATTTTCAAATTTTTCATCATGGGTGTCGTTTTCATGCTTTTCGGGGGTGATAAAGCCGCTAGTGAGGTCAAAATAAAAATTCAAAATGGCGGCTGCGAAAATTTTCAAATATTTCATCATGGGTGTCGTTTTCATGCTTTTCGGGGGTGATAAAGCCGCTAGTGGGGTCAAAATAAAAATCCAAAATGGCGGCTGCGAAAATTTTCAAATATTTCATCATGGGTGTCGTTTTCATATTTTTCGAGGGTGACAAAACCGATAGTGAGGTCAAAATAAAAATCCAAAATGGCGGCTGTGAAAATTTTCAAACTTTTCGTCAGTGATGTCGTTTTCATGCTTTTCGGGGGTGATAAAGCCGATAGTGAGGTCAAAATAAAAATCGAAAATGGTGGTTGCGAAAATTTTCAAATTTTTATAGTGAGGTCAAAATAAAAATCCAAAATGGCGGCTGCAAAAATTTTCAAATATTTCATCATGGGTGTCGTTTTCCCACTTTTCGAGGGTGATAAAGCCGATAATGAGGTCAAAATAAAAATCCAAAATGGCGGCTACAACAATTTTCAAATATTTCATCATGGGTGTCATTTTCATAGTTTTCGAGGGTACTACAGCCGATAGTGAGCTCACAATGTAAATCCAAGATGGCGGCTACAAAAAATTGATTTTTTTTTAAATCATACATAAGGAACTTCGAATAACCTAAGTTATTCCGATCAAACTAAAATTTACTAATTATTACTTGATTTTAGGTACACGATACTTATTTGACAATAATATAGTGTGATGTGAGTTGCCAAATAAACAATGTTATATATCACGAGACCGCATGAGTGAGTGAGTGAGTGACAGATAGATTGCAAAAACAATATCCTATACGGTTAAGACAAAAGAAATGCGTTTCCGTGAATACTGTATCATTGTGTATTAAAATTCAATTGATTTAATACAGATAACTTATTATTAAAAGATTATCTATATAACCAGTTCTTTATTTAGATATTTAAGAAGGAAAATTAGTTTTATATGTAACCAACACCTCAAATTGATGACTGAATAATTAGTTAAGTACAACTAAAACTAAATTTTTGAAGCCGCCATTTTGGATTTTTATTTTGACCTCACTATTGGCTTTATCACCCTGGAAAACCACGAAAACGACACTTATGAAGCAAAATTCCAAATTTATTGCAGCCGCCATTTTGGATTTTCATTTTGACCACACTTTTGGCTTCAGCAAACTCGAAAACCACACCCATGATGAAAAATTTTAAAATTTTTGCAGTCGCCATTTTAGATTTTCATTTTGACCTCACTATTGGCTCCAGCACCCTCGAAAACCACGAAAACGACACCCATGACGAATATTTTGAAAATTTTCGCACCCGCCATCTTAGATTTTCATTTTGACCTCACTATTGGCTCCAGCACCCTCGAAAACCACGAAAACGACACCCATGACGAATATTTTGAAAATTTTCGCACCCGCCATCTTAGATTTTCATTTTGACCTCACTATTGGCTTCAGCAGCCTCGAAAACCACGAAAAGGACACCCATGACGAAAATTTTGAAAATTTTCGCACCCGCCATCTTAGATTTTCATTTTGACCTCACTATTGGCTTCAGCAGCCTCAAAAACCATGAAAACGACACCCATGATGAAAAATTTGAAAATTTTTGCAGCCGCCATTTTAGATTTTCATTTTGACCTCACTATTGGCTCCAGCACCCTCGAAAACCACGAAAACGACACCCATGACGAATATTTTGAAAAGTTTTGCAGCCGCCATCTTGGATTTTCATTTTGACTTTATAATCGGCTCCAGCACCCTCAAAAACCACGAAAATGACACCCATGACGAAAATTTTCGCACCCGCCATCTTAGATTTTCATTTTGACCTCACTATTGGCTTCAGCAGCCTCGAAAACCACGAAAATGACACCCATGACGAAAATTTTGAAAAGTTTTGTAGCCGCCATCCTGGATTTTCATTTTGACTTTATAATCGGCTCCAGCACCCTCGAAAACCACGAAAATGACACCCATGACGAGGTTTATCTACTAAACGGCCGTAGGTAATTATTTCAAGGTCACTGCCAAAACTATAACATCGTTCGATTGGCTACGGAACCCTAAAATGCTATTTAGGTACAGTGCTAGTTAGGTAGGTTTATTACTGATTTATAATAATTCAAATTGGTGAAACAGGATCACATTTTTTATAAAATCTCATTTTTATGTAATAAATCCTCCTACCAAAGAAATAATTTTTAAAGTTTTACCCCCGCAGGAACTAAGTTCTGATTTTAAATAAAATCGAAATTTCTAAATGAAAAATGTTTAAAATATACGTAACATACGTATCAATCTATACAAAATATTATCAGACTTGCATCCGCAATTCCCTTCTGGAATCGTAGGCAAAAATAGCGACCTGCGGGCGGCATGTCTGTGCCTCTGCATACTCTTTGATCGTCGTTTTAGTTCAGCGCGCCACCGCGCGCGTTTTACGTTTTCGGGAGTAGAGCGTTTAGCTCCGCCCACATGCACAAGGCCAACGAGCCCTATATACACCTTAAAGGTCACGTTTCTTTTAACACGTTCAGCAGCGCCTTCTTTTCGCATTTGTCGTTTGAAGTTTTTCTTAGCTAATCAGCGTTATGAAATGTGAACTTAAAACAGTATATTTCAACAAGATTTATTGGTATATGCGTTGGTTTTAAAGTTCGAGCATCTTTATTTTCAAAAATGTCTGAGATTATAAAAGACGAGGATGAGTTTAACAATTGAGGCTTTTCAGGATTCCGTGTCAAAATGCCATTGTGAAAATGTTAAAAAGGAATCACTTCTGGTATGTCTGTCCGTTCGTCTGTCACAGGTGCTTATTTCAAGAACTACTAATATTGCTTGTCCATTATTGAAGTGAAAGAATGTAAAAATATGTTATTTTTATTGCAACAGGGGCCTAAATGGAGGGTTCATATTTTAAAGTCGGGTAACAAGGAGAGTAAGAAGCCTTTGTCCAGCAGTTAGACAATAATGACTAATTCTACTAATATTATAAACGTGAAAGTTTGTATGGATGGATGGATGTTTGTTACTCTTTCACGCAAAAACTGCTGAACGGATTTGGATGAAATTTGGCACACAGATGGTTTATATCCAGGATTAATATATACGATACTTTTTATTCCGATATTCCCACGGGATCGAAACTTATGCGGTTGAAACCGTGGGGCGCAGCTAGTCCTAACTAATATTATAAATGCGAAAGTAAGTTTGTTTGTTTGTTACGCTTTCACGTTACAACGGCTGAACGACAAAGAGAAACACACACAACCTGGAGAAGGACATAGGCTTCTTTTCACCTTGGATCGCCGACGATAACGCGGGCAACAGCTAGTAAAAAATAACTAGGTCAAATGGGGTAGGTATTCCATGAAAGGGATCACATTTGCACATCTCATTTTTTTTTTCATTTCCGCTGCGAATTTTCTGACATGCTTACTGTCTTCCCAGGGTTATCTCCAAAGTTTGCTAAGCGAAAATTATGAAATAAGTCTAGTTGATGGGAGGTTTATGTAAACATTACGCGAAAAATAAAACGATTTCTCTAACTAGCAGTTTTTGAAAATTCTGCAAAAAGGCTTTAAAATCTATGCGATATACCAAAATTATGAGTTCGCAAAAAAAAAATGTAGTTAAAACAATTTAAAAATATTTTTCTTATCAAGGTACCTGCGGAACTCTGGGTGTGCAGGGCCGACTCGCTATTTGCCGGCTTGTTTTAAGTGATGAGTGATGATGATAAAGTAAATAACAGCACACTGAGAACGTTCATCACTCAACTTAACAACACAACATAAAATTACGCATGTATTACCCGGAGTAGGCAGAGATGTATTTATCATACTCCACATTTCGCCAGTTATGATTAAAACGTCATCCTCAATTTAAATAAATCAAACACTAAAATAATTGCATAAGATTTCACAAAAGCTTGAACATCCGTCTCGCGGATCAGAGCGAGCGATTATGCTTTATCTTAATTTTTTTATTTCATGTATCGTCCCCACCCCCACTAGAACATACAAATTCCACCAGAGATAATATAGTGAAATTAGTTAACTACCCTCATTAGATTTTTACAAGTGCTAATGAAAATTTATAATCGTCAAAACATTTTTCTTAGAACTCAAACCACAACTACACAATCAACAAATCAGCTTACTTATCAGAAAAAGGTGAATGTAGTCCATAGTTGCCATTGTTGCGCGATATTGCAAATCATTTAATCACCTAGAGGACCATGCAGATTAAGTATCCGAGATAAGCTACACTGTGGGCGACAGAATGAGTTTTTGACACCTGTCAGTTTCATACAAACGAATACATGTTTTGCGAATTTGATCTTTATTAGCTAGGTACACACGACTACACGTCAAGCTATACAAAACCAGTTTGTCTTGGTCTCACTTTGTATGATATTTTCTCACAATGAACGGTCAGCCAATACTGGTTTTGCATAGATTGATGTGTAAGGAGGTAGTTATTTCGTAACGATTAACAGTAACAACTTTCATACCACAAAACTACTAACGATTAGGAAAGTAATAGTGGTTATTTTGTGAAATAGTCATAATTCATTCACAAAGTACTCTTGAGCAAGTCACAAAGTTACATTACATTAAAGGTAAAGGAAGTTTGTTGCGCCACTTCTTCTTCCCAGCGATAGCACTAGGAAGTGGTGAAGGGCGGGCGTTTTTGGGGGACTGTCTTTTGTAATTTTGACGTTCGAAAAGTGCTGACTCTCAGCCTAATTTGAATAAATGACTTTTGATTTTGATTTTGGTAGGTACAGACAGACGCCAGCAGGTCAAACTACCCGAAACTGTCAAATTTATCCAATCAACCTTGAACCTTAATGCTTTAGCGATAAACTTGAAAATCTATGGAATGTACTGGCGACTGTACATTGTTTTCAATGTTTCCTCTGAAATTTTGTTATCTAACTAACAACTGGGCCCTGGCGAATGTCGACAGTTAGGTAATTGATTCAAACAGCTAGGCTTCACCCAGCTGCGGTGAAACCCAAAATGTGGGTTATGTTTTTAATTTCATAGTAACCTCAGCAGGTAACGGTTAAGGAAAATGTTTAAATTGAACTTTATAAGCTACACATTTAATAAGAGCATTTTCCTTATTTCCCCTCGGATTTCTTCATATAATTTTATGAAAAGGAAGCAGTACAACTTGTAACTTTCATGTTGACTTAGCCTTACTCTGATGAAATATTACAGTATGTTATGTTACGTAATGCCATGGTTAAAGTACCCACTCTAACCATTTCTGTAGAGGTTGCCACCAATATTTATTTGAGAAATAAAACTGACGGGAAAAGTAGTTTATTGATAAACATGAAAACAATGAAATGGTTTGGAACACAAAGGAAAAAATGCATTGGTAGACCAAGAAAACGTTGGACTGATGACATTATTGAAGTAGGTGGGAAAAACTGGATGAAAACTGCCAAAGACAGGAAGAAATGGCATAAGCTTTTACTCAAAAAAAGGCGGAAATATTACAACTAAAACTAGTAGTAAGATAATATTACTAACATTAAATTTGAATCGTAAACTGAAAATATTGAATAAAGAAGCTCTATTATCATTATTATTTAACTATAAACGTGATTTGCCGGGAATTCCCCACTATCATATTTTGTCTACTAATATTGCCTACTCAGACTGACTTACATCCAGAGTATTATCAAATTGTTGCACAAAGGGCTCTTGTTGCAAGTTGCTATTCAATGACTAAGGCTTGTTCGATTACTAAGAAACATGGTTGATATCACCGTGAATAAAACTGTGTCCGTAGATATTTCTCAACATCAGAGCCACCTGGTTGGATATCCATTTTTGCAATTTTTCATGAGGGTGAAAATAAATATTGAAAGATAATTGAAGACTACTATAATTACAATTATAGATGTATTCTCCGTCTTCGTAGTTTGTGTGTAATCTTCAAAATTATAGAACAATTATTTATTTTTAATGTTTATTTTTGCTCTCCTGAAAAGTTGCAAAAATGGATATCGGACCAGATGGCTCTGATGTCGAAAATTATCTCTCTTTAGCTATGATGTTAAAATCAGTAAGTCGTCATAGACTTACTGATTTTAACATCATATTTTAACATTTCTCATTTATTTTAAAATGCATGAACAAACTCTTGACCATATTAAATTGTATATTTTTATACTTTTGTATTTTGCACAACTCTTGTATTATTCATTCAATCAATTAATGAACCAAAATGACCAACATCTGTAAGGTAATGGGAAATGCTACAGTTTTAAAACATTCTAACTTTTTTTACTTCATTATTCATGCCTAGCCTTGACTGTAATCAGGCGGCTTCTAGGTCAATACTTAAACAATCTAGCACTTAAAATGTAGTTTACGTAACATCAATGAATAAACTAGTCATATTGCAGTTCAATGCTGAACAAGAACATAGAATATATTTTTAATTGGGATGTCTGTGATCAATGAGATATAATTGTTTTGTTTTGTCGACAATGGTGAACAATACAACATTAAAAATACCTTTAAGTATCAAGTTCATGCAATATTAAATCAGTTAACCTGTTTCTAGAACATCTGTAAAGTTTTCTAAGTTATTTTATAAGAAAAGAAACTTTATTGAATTTAATACCTTTTTAGTATCATCATGGCGGTCAAAAGCGCAGCGTTGTTTGCACTGCTCGCACGTGACAGCTGGTCCATACTTCCGCTCGGAGTTAGCACAGCGTTGGCATTTGTTACCTAATTTTTAATGAAGTGTCAGTATATAGTTTTCATACTGTAATCAAAACATATTCTGCAATATCTACTTGGATTACAGTTTAATGGCAAAAGGGCATTTACACACCTTCAGTCTTTTGATAAGCTTCTATTTGTGAGAATCCCTAATCTGTTTGTAGATTCTACAATGAAAAATATGATAACCCAAACTTAATTGGCTGAAGGACACTACAAGACACCCATTAGCAAGTTTTATTGTTATTACACCTATGGGTGATTAGTGTCCCTCAATGTAATAAGGCAGCTATGTGGCCTGAGTTATTTAAGAAAGTACCATCAAATCGAAAAGGAGAAGAAGATTTATATCTAGGACAGAAGATGTGTAAATGAGATTTATGCACTTGCTTGTTTGAATTTTGGTCTTCTATTTTTTTTTTGTCTATCATTAGCATTGAAATATGTAGTTATTTGCAATAATTTTTTTTTAATGTTTGTCAATGAGACTCAAAATAGTATTTACAGCAAGCTGTGCACAAATATTACCCATAATCAGAAGTAAAATGCAAACATAGATTAATAAGCTTACCAATAAATGCAGCAATAATGTTGCAATATTCACATGCTGTAGGCTTTCCGTAGGCCTTAACATTGGCCTCGCACTTCTTACATATTGATGAAGTGTTTGACTTGCTACAAAAATAAAGTGCATCATAACATTTTTTATATTACAGTAATGTAAAGTGATACTAATAAAAATCAATAAGCATTTCTTATTATTTAGTAATGATTGATAGAGTAGGTATCATATATATTGAAACTGGAGCAGTAAAGAAAATAATAGGTCTGTTGCTATGTCAGCTGATTAGATGCTATGTGAGGACAATGTTACTTGTATCAGGGTGAAAGTTATGATAAATAAGAAAGTAATATTGATTTGCAAATGTACATCTTAGTACGCAGTTCTTTCAAGGATTGGCAGCTGGTACTGACCTTGTTTGTTGAAACTCGGAACGGCAGTACGTGCACTTGACGACTGGGAATGATCCGCGACATTCCTGAATTAACACAAAACAAACGCGTCACTTACTGACGTCAAAATAACAGTAAAGTATGACGCACACCCGTAATCCCCGTTCCCAAAACTAAACAACAATAAAAATAGTAAATAATGATCCGATCAATATCGTATTTTAAATTCAATAATTTGTGACGTACGTACCTTACAAAGTTGTTCACCAGTTGATAATTCCTCGAAAGGGTGTCTAGAGAAACAACGCGAACAAGCGAACAGCGGTGTTGAAGCCGTGGTACTCATGGTTATTAAAAACAAACAACACTGTTAATAATCAAAAATTTAATAAAATTAGGTCCAATGAACTAATACAAAATTACAAACGCGTAAATTTAACAACTGATATTGAAAAATGGCTTCCAGTTAGTGATGGGCATTGAATGAACGAACTAGTTATTACGATCCAAAATAAAATACGACCGTCGTCGACGTACTGCGAATGAATCGACGGTTCACCGATAATCGATGGACTAGTCGAATCCGCAGACGCCTCACACGGCTAATTTGTTGATTAGTTGTGCTAATGAGTATGAGTTAAAATCGTCAAAAACATTTCTTAGAACATCATCATCATCATAGCACAATTAATAAACAAATTAGCCGAGTGAGGCGTCTACGGATTCGACTAGTCCATCGATTATCGATCATCGAATTTTTTTTAATTCATCAAAATATTTTTACTGAAACAGTTCCTTTTAGTGTTTGAGTTGAGGGACACAGACTTTTAACAATAGCATCATCCCTATATCCCCAAAGGAGTAGCCAGAGGTTTATAGTACACCCGCACTATGGCTGTGGACACGTAGTCAACGGGAGCGGGGTGGCGGCGGGGGCAGCGCGGGTAGCGGCGCGGCAACGCAGACCCCGGTCACAAAGCCAGCGGGCAGATCGCGCGGCGCTTGAGCGGTGTAGTATTGTGAAGATAAGAAAATCAAAAGTCATTTGTGTCAGTCCAGGCATAAAGGGTCCAGTAGTGGGGTATTGAGTTAAGACTGGATTCGGTATCTAGAATAGTCAATTGATAGTACGGATTGAAAAAATAATCAAAAAGTAGCACACGTTTTTTTTTATCAGACATTTGAAGTTGAAATTCTGAAAAAGCTTGATTTGAGAAAAAGCATTTTGAAAGTTTGAGTGAAAAAAAAACACACTTTTACTTGCTTGTTACGTAGATTTTTATTCATTATTGTAGATTGATATGTTTTCCATAGAATCAACTTATAATTATACTTTTGACATCAAAACTAAAACAATTATTATCAAAATAAAAGAAGGATACACAGTCTAGTAAAAAAGGTCCACTTGCCGATATTTAATAAAAAGTTAGTTATTGCGATAGTAATTAACAATAAAAAACTAAAATTAAGTATTCTTACTCTATTTAGGAACTAACAAAATAACAAGACAGGCTTTTTTCAAACATTACTGCAACAGAATAATGATTATTTTAGCCACTGGTACCTTTTATGTAATGTCATAAAAGGTACCAGTGGCTAAAATAATCATTATTCTGTTGCAATAATATTTGAAAAAAGCCAATACAAACATAAAAATAAAACTTATTCTATTTGGGACTCCAACTTACGTTTTGGACAAAAATAAATTCCTCCTCGCACCTGATTCCTATGACCAACCTGTTTGCAGTACGAACATGTTGGTTTTTGTCGAATACTCTTTTCAATTGATGGTTTCTGAAAAGAGTACTCGACAGATGTTGTTGGGACAGAGTTGTGGTCAACATCAACATTTGGAATGGGTTTCGGGCATAAAATGTCTTTAGATTCTTCACGTACAAATTCACGAATCTTATTATAAAGATACGATTTTCTTTCGTACGTCATGCCTGCAGGGGATTTTTCTAAAGGAAAACCGTATACTTTATTCGGGTTCAAAACCTTTGATACAGTTGGTTGACTGTCAGTATATTTTTTGTAACATAACATGTGCCCTCTATTATCTTCATTTGTTTCAAAATGACTAAAATGCAGAAGTTGGTTAATAGTTACACAATCAGGTTGAAAAAAATTGGCCCAGTCGTAAGTTTTCACAAAAGTTTCTCCTTTCTCATCACCAGTTAGAACAGCTACTATAGATTTTGTTTTCGGACAAGCTTGAACAGCAGCTGCAAGAATATCCTTTAAGTTATTGCATTCCCATTTTCTAAAACTTTTTTTGAATAGACCGAAATACATGTCGGGTGCAAACTTCGTATGACCCACGGGAAGGAAAGATATACGGAAACTTCGGTGTCTGCCTGTTAAAACTCGCCATGTTGCATATTGCATGACATAGTTATTTTTATTTTGTCCAGCACAATTATCTGCATGACAAACAACATCTTTTTCGCCTATACCAAAATTTTCGAAAAAATGATGTAGCATTGAAATTATTACATTAGCTCCTTTCCCAGTAGCACAGGGTTCAGGAATTACGTACAAAACGAACTTTCTCAAAGGCTCTGCAGCAACACCAAATAAACTGACTTTAAATCCTGTCAAGAAATACAGTGGCCCAATTTGTTGTGAACTGTGCGGCAAATGCACCTGTTGGGCAAAATCAAAAGAGTAATGCATGACGCCATCATAAGAACATGGTTCATGAGGTCCAAGAATAAGAGTAGAGTCCGTTATTGAATCAGTCGCAACTTTGATTACATTGTTATAATATTTTCGTTCATTTTGCACTAAATCAAGGTGCTGCCTCGACTTTTCTACAAGCTGTATTTTTTCCTTTTCATCTAAACCACCCATTCGTCCCAACGTGGTCACGTTTTTCTGACAAGTTGCACATAGATCTGTTTTCGGTTTCTGTATAACGACATATGGACAAAAATCTTCCCAAAGATCATACCAACTACTTCTACTAATAGGAGTTTTATCGAGTAAAGCTATAGTTTCCAAATATTTGTTGTACACATACGCTTTAGACATACTACAAGGTAAAATTATTAAATCAGATTTAAATTGGTGGCCTGGTAATCGGCCCGGCAATACTAAACCGTTTTCATTAGCAAACTGTCTTATAAAAGTGATTGCGTCTGATCTAGTTTGCAAATTAATACAATTGTAAGGTCGTTTACGTGACCCGTGGACCTTTGGAGCAACACCGCTGTCCAGAAAGTTCTTTTTTACATTTTTTAACCTTTTCAAACCAGTGGCATATACATATTGGAAAAAAATCTTGCATACTGAAACACCTCGAAAGAAATACTTTACCGTGTATTCTTTTCGTTGCAAGTTTCTGTTTTTTGAATGTAATGTATTTTCACTTGTACGTAAGAGAGCATTTAAAGCTCCTTTCAAGACCAAGTGATGATGATTGACTCCTTCATTACAACGTGAATTTAATTCGATACAATCTAACCTACTACTTAATATTACATCTTTTTGAAATTTGGACACACAATTATTATTACATCCACAGCCAGTATCTAAGAATGAGGCCTGAGTTACATCGTCTAGAATTAAAGGATCATCATCTAGTAAAATATTACCAATTTGCCGCTCTTCGAGCGGCTCACAAGCACTAAATTCGATGTCACACGATAATTCTGTACCCCGTTGACTTTTGAACTCTAAATTAAAATTTTCATAGTCTTCATGTTCTACAGACGCTGAATAGCTAAACTCTGAAAACAAATAGTTGAAATATACATACTACACAGGTCATTTTTTCATACTATGTCTATGACATAGGTACCTAACACAACTTCTTAATTGGTATTAGAGTCCTTGCTGTAGTCATAAAGAATATGTACTATTGCATGCATACAATGATCACGTCGATCTTTTTTGATTTTACACAAGGCTCGGCTAACTATTTTAGCAAAATCATAACACTCATGTATTTCATCTTCACTGATTGCTTCTGTATTAGTGCTTTTTTCATAATACTGATCCGTTTCATCCATCTCAGATGTCGACTCTGTGAAATTATTTTCTAAGTTGTAAGTACCTGAATAAGGTGCAACGGTTTCTTCTTCTGTTGGTAAATCCGGCGTTGTTGCGGTCGAGGCCAAAACAGGTAGTGTGTTTACTTCCACCTCCATAGAAAGTGGTACAGGTCCATCAGAATGCTTAGATTCATCACTAGAGCTGGAACCTTCGGTTGAATCTTCAATAATTATGTTACCTAAAAACAAATTTGAATTTAGTATAAATGGGATGAAATTATGACTAATTGAGATTCATTAGCCTATCAACTTTGTCGCGGTCAGTTTTCAGTCTATGTGGATGCAGCCGAATTATTATGATTAAAGCTGCTCTCTTTTAAAATGTAATAAATAAGTAGGAACGTAACGTAATCTACGCTTAATCCATAAATCTCTAAATCTCTAAAATCCATAAAAAATCGAATTTAAAGACGACTGCTGTCTGTAGGAGGCTTCGCCCCTGTCGAGGTCTAAATATGAAAAGTAGGTAACAGCTGTAGATACACACAAGAACTCCGTAACATTCCGATACCCCGGTTTATAGAACTAGCTTTTCGACCTCGGCCCCGCTAAGCGTAATAACGTTAATAATATTATAGCCTATGACTGAATAATGCAGCTTTGTATTGGAGAAAGAATTTTCAAAATCGGTTCAGTACTTTTGGAGCTTATTCGATACATAACACAACACGTAACAACAAACATAGTATTAGTAGATATAATAGACAACGTAAAGACTTACCTTTATTCATTTTTATGCGCACTTTTCACTCACTCAATTTAAAACAGCTAAGATAATAAAAACTGCTATATTTACACAAAGACTGTCGGATATTGTTTCCTTTCCGGTGTCAAATGACAAATAAATTATTGCATCACAGGCAGATCTATTTATAGGACACGTAGGTAGCAAAAAACGATCAGGGAAATCCCCGCTATGTCGAAGTGAAGCAAAGTAAATCCCCTTAGTAGTTGCATAGTAGCAGGGAGTTCCCCGCTTTAAGGGACCTTTTACACGTAGTTTCAACATTTTAATCTTAAAATATAATTAAATTATTAGAAGTGATCAGTACGGGGTATTGAAACGTATTTTATTCCCAGAATATCGACATGCCACCCACTGGTACCTTTTTAGTAAACTTTTTTCATAAAGTTTCTGGTACTTAGAAACATCGTATATAGTCATTTACTATATGAAATTGTAGATAATTGAGCATTTATTTATAACCAATTAAAATCGCGAAATGCAATTTTTATACCCAACTTTACAAAACCTCTTATATCTCGGAAACTAAATGCCGCGCACTGGACCCTTTTCGCTTGGACTGACACATTTATTAAAATTAGGCTGAGAATCAACACTTTTCGAACGTCAAAATTACAAAAGACAGTCCCCCAAAAACGCCCGCCCTTCAATTAGTGTCTTTGTTCGAGAACGAAATGTCTATCAAGAATCGTTATCATAATTTGCTCCACCACGTCGGCGGGCATTTTGAAACGTCAGTCGTTAAAAAGCAAAAATATAATGCACAACACTACGTCGTCAATGCAGACGCGCGGGCACCCACAGATTACAATATACGGGTACCGCTAAATTAGACTGGTGCGCATCGCTCGTACGCCGCTCCCCGCGCCGCCGCTGCTTTCGAGCCTGGTTCCATATAAATCTATGCATTGGAACGCGCCGCCGCCGCCGCACGGTGGGCAGAAAATCGCCTTTCATAGACCTAAAACCTCATTTTTCATGTCAACGCCATACAAATTTTTCTTAAAAAAATGATAACTCCTTCATTTTTACACGCAATTGCCTCATACGAAATTTTATAGTAAATTAATGATCAGTAGAATCCACTTCTAGCCAAACAAGTCCTTTCAAAATTCATGCCTCTAAGTCTATGAAAGGCGATTTTCAGCCCACCGTGCGCCATCGCGCCGTCCCGCGCCCGCTGACTTCGTGCCCGCAGCCTTAGGCTGCCTATCCATTGAAGCGGAGTGCGGCTGCAGAGCGGAGAAACGGAGAAATATTAAGCAACAGGATTGAACGAAGTTGAGATTTTATGCAATCCTATTGGTTAATATTTCTCCGTTTCTCCGCTCCGCAGCCTCGCTCCGCTTCAATGGACAGGCAGCCTTAGGCAGCTATGTTTGAGCTAGATATTTATCAACACAAAATGAGTTTTAACATTTTTCATAAAACCAAAATACCAAATAACAAATGGTTTAGTCTTTTAATTAGTCTGAAAACAAGCAAATAAGTAATTACAATGATTTAGGGCTGAAAACAAACAACCTAACTTTTAATTTACCTAATTTTTAAAATAACATTGTAGGGTGTAGTTATGTACACAGATTTTCAAGAGAGGTACGTAAAGGTACACAGAAGGTATGTACCAAATAACTGCAATAAATTTAGGCAGATCTGAAAAGTACACCCGCGGTTCTGATGTGTACATCACCATGACCCCTAAGGCGCTGTTAGCGCTAAACGTGACCTCTAATTTTGTTTCGTTGTTTCGGAGTTAAGAACTCCGATTTCATCTAGTTCGTAAAATATTATCTTATAAAAATAATACAAAGTCGGGTTAGTGATACCATTTTTAACTCAAGAACGGCTGGACCGATTTTATGATCTTTGATTTGTTGAATTTGTCTCTGCCCCAGCATGAATAGAAGAATAACTATTGAATCATGGTAAAAATAAACCACATAAAAACGCACAGTAAAAGGCTTAATACACTATCCAATCGGTATGGCCCTATTGATAGGGTGGGCAAGTGCGGTATGGAACACCCGATCGACAGTAGGAGGCCCTACTGCTAGGTCAATCGACTCTCTATCTGTTATTACACTACCCTTACAACTTGTATTTACTAGGAGATACCGATTGGGTGGTGTAATAAGCGCTTTAGTTTCTTGGGTGCAACTCTATTTCAGTGAAAAAGTCACGAAAAAGTTCAATGGGCGATCGTTTTTCGCGTCAGTTAATAGTCTGTGCTTTATTCTCATTCATTCAGTGTGTTGTTATGTTGTATTTTCTTTTTGCATCTGTGTGTTTTTGTGTTTGTGCACGAATTTGGAGCGAGTGTTAGCTGTGCACTGTTTATTATTTGTGATTTTGTTAATCAATTACCTTGAATTTAATGTTATTCTTAGTGGATTAAATCGTGCAGTGTTCATATTTCGTGTAAAAATGACGTTACCACCATTTCCTTCACAAGATTTGGCTAAACTAGTTCTTGGTATGTTGACTATTTGGCGGGAACACTGCGATCCCAATTAACGGACGGGATGATGATCGCATTCTTTGTTTTGTATTTTAGGATATCTTGCTGAGGAGCAGCTTATGACTGCTTATGATGAGTTTCTGCAAGCGAGTCCTTACTTGGACGCTCTCAGAAACGAATATGACAGGATATTTATGACATCACTGAGGAATATTCTGGCAGAATATAGGGCTGTAAAAATATACGGTTAGTACCGTGGGGTCTCCCCCTCCGTGTTCATTGTTGTTTTTTTATTAGTTCACACATTGAATGTTCGCCCCTCATGATATCTTTGATGTGCTTGTCTGCCTCTGACCCTATGCAGTGGAACATGTTTTTAACACGCAATTTCTGTTATGTCACAGACATACTTACAAGTGGTACAAAAAATTGTAACCCACTGGCAAAAGCTATCCATTGTTCCATGTGAATTATTAATGTTTTCATCCAGCATACAACTTGCAACACTGTCAATGCCAATTAGAAAGTTGCTGTTTTTTGCAAACAGATCTAAGGGGCAGAGGGTCATAGCAGCAAGTACCTCCTATGTGAAATCAGTGGCGGACAGAATCCTTAAACACAACTTTATCTTCAAAATTATTATGAAATTTAGGATGAGCACCCCTTTCTCAATATCATTCCAAATAATTCCAATCGATAACATGTAAATTTTAACTGGGTGGCAGGTTTAAAGCTGAATAGGCCACTCACAGGCCTCTAAAAGACAAATATATGAGGCTTATCCGGCCATACAAGACTATGAACCTTTGCACAGTATAATATAGCCAGGCTGCTTGCTTACATGTCTAAGAATAACCAAGCTTGGCAATTTGACTGATGATCATTACTTTTGTCAAAAGTCATGTTAGGCGGATCACACACTGCAACGCGCCACGCGACGGGACGCAGATAACGCGCCCCCGCGCGTGATTTTTTACATACAATTTTAACGAAAACTCGCTTTCGCGCGGGGAATTAGCCTCCGTTTCCCGCGCCCCGTTGCGTGGTGCGTTGTAGTGTGTGATTCGCCTTAGGATTCAGATTGCCTATCCAATAGCTCACCCTCAACTAATTTGTATTTGGCTTTGATAATGTTCACAAACAGGCCAGGACTGGCTTGGTTATAAAACATAACTCAAATCTTATATCTATACAATAACATTATTTATGACTTAATTACTTATGTTGAACTTTTCAGTGGAAACATGTAAACCTCTTGTTTTGAGGAAGAAGCTGGTGCAATGCACTACTTTGTTAGATGTAGTCAAGTTCCTAGCAAATAATGCAGATATTAACAAAATACAAGTGCAAGACACCTCCATTGAAAACATCAGGTAACTTAATTCACACAATAATCTACATCATTTAGAGGTTCCACCATTTTCCTATCCCATTATAATCTAATTTGGATTTAGACAAACAAGGATATTTAACAAATTGTAATGTTACTTTAGTTTAATTTTAGGTTATATATGAAATGTTTATAACATACTTATGATGCTCATATGAATTGCAGTTTTAAGACAATTACTTTGTTACTATATTAAATATTTAATATAGCATGTTATTTCCCTCTTTTCTTTTTAAAGTACATGTTATTTCTCCCTTTTCAGCTTAGACAAACAAAATACTTCACAAACTTCCAAACAAAATGCTTGCGAACTCTGCAGCTCATCGAGTTTGTCAGGGTGTTCGTGCAAAAATAAGCAGAAATCAAATGTATCAGCAAGCTTTGTGGAAACAAGTTGCTTGGAGACTTCTGTGGAAACTACAGCTTTGGAAGATTTACCAGGTTTGTACTTTATATTCTTGTTACTGCCATTTTTCTATGTTTAAGATAATTGGTCCTTGTTGATAATTCAACTTTCAGCTCTGAATGAGTAATCATTTACTGAGGTTGATTTAGTATTAAAATCTATAAATTTGTCACAAAATGTCGTTACTAATAATAATAAAGCTGAAGAGTTTGTTTGAATGCAATCTCTGAAACTACCAGTTGGATTTGAAAAAATATTTTTGCATTTGGTAGCCCAATTCCTGAGAAAGGCTAGAGACCACTTAACATCACGCTAGAAACCTTAGGAGCCTAGCAAAAACAAAATAAAGTCAGAAAGAATGCTGTGCGAAAACGTAGCACGGGCAGGCGATGCGATGCGAAATGGTGAGGGCCGAACTTATACGCGAACGAAGTCGTGGGCAGAAGCTAGTAACTAATAAACAGACACCAGAAGGAAATTAAAAATGAAATCTTTTTCTTTACAGGAAACCATGTTACAAATCGAAAGAAACATGGTCGAGTGCTTGAAAAGGAAACTATTTCAGAGTCCAACATAGGATTAAGTGAAAGTACAAAGCAATCATCAAGTGCCTTGAATAACAGTGGCAATGGACTGAATACATTAAATTCTAATACTCATTGTTCTGAAATAAAATCTAGTGACAATTCTTCATTACCTCTGAGTTCAATTGTAAGTATATTTTCGTCACTATAATACTAACAAAACCTTTAGAGTTTACCTCTATTTCCTTTCCCTGATTCCATTAGGTTAATAACACGCCGAAGATGCCTCACTGTCGTACTTCGCGGTCGCGGTTTAACATACTACCTCAATGTGAAACAAATGCATGCCAATAGTCACGCTCGCACATGCCGAAGGATATCTTACTTACGATACATCGCGGGCTGCTTGAGTGTTTACTTTGATGCCTGGCATGTGCGGGCATGTTGATTACCATCTATATGTTTTATATAGAGTTGGCGCGACCGCGAGGTATCGCAGTGAGGCACTTGTCATGTAATTACCCTAAAGCTTAACCCTTTTGAAGTCCCATTGAGCTCCACCTTATGTGATTTTACAATACAAATGGGACCCTTTGACTTTCAATCACAATTCGGTTGCCTTTGTCTGTACTAAGCTCCCAAGTTTTATATTATTGTACAGTCACAAGCAAAAGTATGTATACACTAGGCCTTATTCAAAAGCGATTTACTACTTTATTTTTTAATGAAATTATACGTTGTTACGAACATAGCATTTTCGAACCCATAGGTTTATGTAATGTGTCGTATTTCAACGTTGCATTTGTTATTTCACGAAAAAATCGCAATTGAAAGTTGCCAAGTGTTGACATATTGGTGCTTGTGACTGTACAATAGTATTAGCTATCATCAGTAAGACTAAAGTAAAAAAAAAACATATTTGAATATAGCCATTATCAAATGACTCTGATAAGGAAAAGTCATGTGAATAATTCGGCGTAAAACCAATCTGTTTGGTTGTTATAATCTAGGTTATTTAGCAACACCTTTGTGGCAATATATTCTGTCACTATTTGTGTATTATTGCACAGTAGTAAGTTTTGGAGCTTTGCCAGTAGGAGAAAAACTTGCATGCACTTCTGTAAACATGACTCTTGAGAGTGACCAGTTTTACTAACTCACTTTCTTGGATGTTATTGTACTTGATGTGCACAATAAGTTCAACTATTTTAAGTAATATATAACAGGGTAGGGTTTGGCAGACCTTTAGTACATCCACATTTCGCTAATTATGTTTAAGTCCCAATTTTGACGGCACGGTTGGCGCAGTGGTTAAGCGATTGACTGCTGCGCTGCGTGTCGCGGGTTCGATTCCCGCACGGAACAAATATTTGTATGACCTACATGTATTTGTTCCGGGTGTTTTTCTATCTATAATATGTATGTATTTACAAAAAAAAATGTATTTAAGTAGTTTATCAGCCATCTTGTTACCATAACACAAGCATTAGGTTGCTTAGCTTGGGACTAGATGGCGCTGTGTGAAATGTCCAGGGATATTATTATTATTTAAGGGGGGGGGGGGGGGGGGGCTATTTCTTTCACAAATCCAGACTCCGGGCTGCTATTGAGGAAATCGAGATTGAAAATCCAATAACACTCAATTTCAATAATAATGCTTGAAAATTGAGCAATACAGAATATGGCTCATATTATACTCTCTCACTCTCCAAGGAAAGTTTTAAGGATTTTTTTTAAACTAATCATAACAAAAATAGATTGATTACTGCAGCATGTCAAGATTAGCACATAATATCGTGATAATGCTGCCTATTCATATACTATACCCATGAATCAACGAATCAGAGAGTGTGGCCTACACTTTTTGTAATATACATGCTTGTATTATTTATTCATTTCAAAATATTGTAAACTCTTGCATTTAAAATATTAGTGGCATTTATCATTGCAGGCCAAACCCGCCGATACACCAGAATGCAGGGAGAAGATTGAAGAATTCAACACTATCCTGAAGAAAGTTTGTAAGAACAAATCTCGAGCTGAAAGTCTAAACAAAAGTATTCCCAACGCTAGCTCATTCCAAGACTTCGCATCAGGAGTTGGAGGTATGTATATTTTAATACAAATTATGTACTGTTACCGGCCGTAAATACAGCGAGTATCAGAAATGCGTCGTCATATTTAAGGGTATAGACAATCAAACTGAACAACTTTCTTCATGGGACCAATATCGTAATCGTGAAAAAATAAACGGCTGTCCCACACAAAACCTAAATATCTACTCGATCAAAATGTATGGGACAGCTGAATAATTTTTCGCGATTATCTTGCTGGTCCCATCCCTAGAACTCGGATCACTCATACAGCTCGATTCAAACTTTATGTCGGCACTAAAGTACGCTACTCGCTGCGCAGTACCTCAAGCCTCACCCCTGCTGACACGTGAATTTGTTACTGCGCAACGACACTTCTCATGTGCCGAGCCGCCATGATACGTATGAATCGGGCTATACCTGTGTGCACTTTCTAAAGCTTGGTGTGTTATATTTATGCCAGGGTACTATAATTATGTATTTTTATAAAGGTTTTTATAGTGCACAATTATAATTTTTCTTAATATCTTTTATAGGGCATGAAAACCGGAGTGTTCCTGTGCCAGATTCGAGCACGTCGGAAAACTCGATAGTTCTGTGAGTTGTTCTGAGATTTTATTTGGATTTTGCAATATTGTGTTTGGATATTAATCCACTTAAAATGCTATTTAACTAATCGTGGTAATGATTATGGGGCGTGGTAATTAAGTTCTTCCACTTTCTATATTTTCAGGGCTTCAGTAGCCAACAATACCAATACAGATTTCGGTAACAATTTGAATGAGGTAGCAAAAGGTGCTGAATCTGAATCTCTTCAGTATAACAACTATCCATATCCTAGAATAAAACCTAAATGTAAGGACCAAAAAATTAAAATAATTTCGGACATAAAAGTGGACAAGCAGTTTCCGTCAATGAGCAACGCTAAAGCAACTACTTCAACACCATTGATGCAAACAATTGTTATAAATGGAACGCCTGCTTACAAACAGAAACTTCCTATCGTGAACAACAACTTCACAAAAGACGAAATTATGGCAATGCCTACTATTATAGTTGTGCCCGCATCAGGTAAGATGTTGATTTATGTAAATACTTAAAGTAATTATGGCTTGCAGTCAACAGTAAAGTCTGATGTATGCTTTATTTATTTCAGGTCCCCCATCAAACAAGTCTCAATCTAAACCGGTCCTAGCTCACCAGTTGCAGAAAGCGATAACAACATCTGATTCTTCACCAAAATTGCTTGGTCCTCTCGTAATTGATATTTCGTCAAGTAGTGCAGCAGAAACAAATAAACCTGACGATGAAAGACCAAAAATAGATCAACAACAACCTGGTGCAGATTCTGGTTTAGTAAAAACAGTTGATATGATAAGGAATGCATCTGTTCCTAAAGATAACGTCATTGCTGGTTCTCTTCAAACAAATACTCCACCAGTCTTGCCACCCGTGAGGAAGTCGTCTTCAACACCTCGTAGAAATTCGCACATCAGAGTACTGGATTTTACAACTCCAAGGAGAATATTACACGAGACAATCAATGAAGTCGTTCCAAACGAAACTGATGATAAGCCTGTTGAGGTTGTCGACAATAGAAGTCCTAATTTGATTTTCTCTGAAACAGGCAATGGTGAAAATAACATCATCGATATGAGCAATGTTAAAGTTCATAAAATAGGATCATGTCATTACAGTAACCTAACAATGCCTGCTGATAATAAGCAACCAGTGGTGAATAAGAGAAATAATTGGGACGCTGATTTGCGTGTCTTAGCCACAGCAAGTGGTTATGCTTGCAAGCCTCCAGCAAAACCGAAACCCAGACCTAGAAGACCGAAGAATAAAAAAGCTGCAGACACTCAGTCGGGACAAGATAAAACCATGTCTGATAAAGCAGACAAAACTACTGATAATGTAGATAAAACTATAGGAAAGGATGATAAAGCTGATATAACAACAGATAAAGCCATTAAAACTACTGATAAGGTGGATAAAACTACGGATAAAGCAGATAAAACTACCGATAAACCAGATAAAACTATTGATACAGCAGATAAAACCGCAGAAAAAAAGCCGCGTAGTAAAAGAAAAATATCTCCTAAACCTAAGAAATCAAAGAAAAGACGGAAACTAGAAGAGGAGGAAGAACAGTATGCGAAAACGGAAATACACACTGAAAGTAAAGTTACAGTAAAACCAACATTCAATGTAGTGGCTGCTAATACTTATATAGAACCAAGAGATAAAGTTCCTGAAGTCAATCAAAATCAGAATAAATCAAATAATGAAGATATTATTGAAACTCCAGAAGCAGAAAGGTTATCCCTGCATAATGAAATTGGTGCAAGGCTAAATATATCAGAATTTCTAGAAACTCCTTATAAACAAGCTCTCTATGATATTCAAATGGAAACGCCGAAATTTTTAAATTCTGTTCTGCCAGACGAACCAATATCGGATATTAAAATTATGAGTATTCCTACACCCCGTTTCTTTGATACTCCAAAACTGCTGGCTACGCCTTCTTCATATTCATCGCGGCCTACCGATTATTCTAGTGGTGGCTCTTATTATAAGCCAGATGATCAAGATTACCTTCGAATCACAGATTTAGAATGTCCAGTGACATCATCCAAGGAGGTGGAGGTTGAGGTGGTAAAGCATGTAGAAGTGCCCAAAGAAACAGCAGCAACCAGTAAAAAGAGTTCTAGACCAGTAAGAAAGTGTACGAAGAACGTGTCATATGTTAGTAGTTGTAATGTAGGTAATAAAAGTAAAGTGATAGATGAAAGAGTCGAGATTGCATCATCTAGTAGCGATACAACAATTCTGAATAGTTCTTTTGAGACCAGTAAAGAGTTAAATGTGAAAACGCCGAAAAACAATAAACTTAAATCGAAGACCAAATCTGAATCTTCTAAGAAAAAATTAGAATCTGTTAAAAAACGTAAATCTCCAATGAAAAAAGATAAAGCAAATTCGTTCATGAAAATAAAACCAAGGCGTCCCACACCAACGAAAGCAAATACGAGTAAAAGAGCTAGATGGAAAAAAGACATATTTTCGCCAAACAAATCACAAGCCAATAAAAAAATTACATCAAGAGAAAAGAATATTCACATATCCCCTATTGTAACTCCTGCTCCGACGAAGTCGCGTAGAAAATCATCGACCCCCCGAAAACTACATTGCACTAAAACATTTAACTCTGAAAGTTCTGGTCACGAATCTCCGGACATCAACGCCAGTAGTAAACAAAACGTAATCCGTGAGCAGAACACAGCTGTTGTACTCTCTCCCCTTGACTCTGATACAGAACAAATAGCGCTGCGTTGGTCCGATGATGGATCCCAAGACTCAAAGCCAAAAGAAGCTGAAGTTGAGGATGTGTCAAAAATACAACAGTATATCAATACTACCGTTAATATTAAAGACAATTACAATGATAATGCGGGCTCTTTGCATATGGATTTAATGAAAAGAGGATTTGATGTCAAAACTGCAAAAATAATAGAACATGACTTGCTGGATCCTCCTGCAGAGACAACGTGTCCCACTCATGTTGAGGTTACTGAATCAAGGAAAGAAGAAAGTATATTAGATAAAAATGTTGAAATAAACACAAGTGTTACAAGTGAATTACATATAGTGCAAGATGCTGAATCAGATGACGAATTTGAATTATCTGCTTATGAATGTAATGAAGATAGTCATAATTATATTAAATGTTATAGTGACGCCAAAGATAGATTGAAGCAACAGCCTGTAAAATTAAAAGATAAGTTTAGTATGGAAGTGTGCATAGATGACGGAGTATCAATTAGATTAAGAGCAACAAACTTCAATATGTTATACAGTAATGATCCGGAATGCGAAGGAGAATTAGGATATAGTTTCAGAGAAACAGAAGTAGCTGTAAGTTCAATATCAAATATAGATAAACTATACACGCCAATGAAAGATCACAAGGCGCAGTGCTTCGAAATATTTGATTCTACTCTCACAAGTTTGGATACACCATTAAAGATAAATAGTCCAAACAGTAAAGAACACAAAATAACTGAGATAGAAATAGTTTTAGAAGAGGAAAAAGTAGAAGTTAAGGATAAAGCGAATGATGTGAAGAAAAGAAAACGATTGCAAGGTAGTAATAGTTCTGAGGAGGCTTTAAACGAGAGCAAGAAGACGAAACCAGAAGCTCAGTATTTATTTAATTCTACAAATATTCAGGATATCGATATTGAATCGGTGCTGAAGAAACTTCATGGACCCTAAGGGCTTTGTATAATAGTAGTTTCTAGTTTTCTGAGTATAAACTTGAAGCCAAGTGTTACGTTATTTTTAATTCGTATTAACTAATTGAATAGTGTTATGAAAGTATATTATTATTGATATGTGTAAGACACATACATTAAGTCCATTCTGATTGTACAGTTCATTTTAAGTTTATGTAAATACGTTTGTGCTAGACACGACTTTTGACTATGTTTCTAATTAAAAATATATTTTGTAAGGACGAAGACTTGCTTGTATTTTTTTAAACCAAAGATCTGGAAATAGCATACTAAAAGCAAACGTCTATCATAAAGCTGTATGGATGAATAACAGAATGTGTAAGAATTGATCTACGTAAAGGGCTTTGAAGGTACAAGACATACCTACCTGTCCGCCATTTTGGTTTTCTCTTCAAAATCTAAATAAATCTAAGAATCTGCAATCTATATAAATCGATAGCTGGCATCAATACAAACAAAAAATATCAGCTATCGATATATAGGTTTCATGCGTGGCCGCCATTTTGAAGATAAAAGCATAATGGCGCGAGAGTAGGTAGTTACGCCAGGCTCCATATAAAATCTTCAAGTATACATGAACTTACTAATTAATCAATTATCCAGTCTGCGAATGAATGCGTCTAATTTACCGGTCGGATCACCAGCACCGGTGTGAGCCGCGTGCAATTATGATGATATTCAGTTTAATTAGATATCACAATTAGAGGCTATCGTGACACTGCCGTCGGTGCGAACCATCCATTATGAATGCTAATTTGGACCGTTAGCTCCGACGTACCGGCGCAAGCGCATTCTTCGTAAAAGTGCATCTTGCCACGATTTTGTAGTCGACGTGTTATTTTGTATGCTAAAAATTTAATATGATTCGGGTGCAGTCAGTAGTGAAAAATCCGGGCGTGTTTAGGTGAACTTATTTTTCTGTCCTATCCACGAGGGTATATCTTTGGTCCTACTGAAGTGCTGAAACCAAAAAGTACCTTTTGTATAAGAAAAAGAGAGTATATTCAGTCGTCATAATGTTTTTATATGGCGTGGAACCCACTTTCAGTAGGTAGGTACTATCGCCAAAATCTCTATCTGACCACCGAAGGACTATTCCTGCTTGCATCGCATATTATTAGTCGACCTAAAAAGGATCCTATTTTGTTTTACTTACGAAGGCAGCTGTGGTCATTACGTGCACGGGATATTGTTTTCAAAATGGTCAGATAAAGGTTTTGGCGATAGTACCTACATACCTACCTCGTTTTATTTAAAAATATCGATGATGCAAATATACAATTTATAGACAATTACTTCCTGTGACTAATATCCTATGACTAATATGTCACTACATATAAAGCCTTTGCTTGTTTTGTTTTATTATCGATCATCGGTAGATTTAAACAAGGAATGGAAAGCGTGGATGAAACTCGCACACTGGTCTGTGTGAGTCTCATCCACGCTTTCCATTCCTCGATGATCGGGGTAATAGCGAAACACACTAAAAGTAGCAATGGATTTCATTTTGATAGTTCAACTACATTCATTGCGTTATTAATTTATTTATTTAGGTATATATATTTTATTGTACACAACAAAAATACATAGCATAAAAAATACATTAAACACTACAAAATATACAATAGGCGGCCTTATCGCATTACTGCGATCTCTTCCAGGTAACCTTAGAATGGACAGTGATTGTCCTGGACATAAAATGCGACTGTCGTTGCGTTGGTGCAAATATTATGTATAAATAGATACCTACACAGATATATACATATCTAAAATTATAGATACATAAATATATACCTACATACCAGTGGCGTAGCTCATCCTAATGGGGCCCTGTATCAAATTTTTTTGGGGGCCCTTTTTACCCTACTGTGAAGCTACAGAGGGTATTGTTTTTACAAAATAAAGAATAATAGCATACTCACTTAGGCGCTGTCTCCACGAGCGAGAGAATCGCGGCGATATTATCGCCGTGCCACGTTTTTCTATACACTCTCTATGGAATCGTCTCCACACGGCGATATTATCGCCGCGATATTATCGCCGCGATGCGACGAGTGGCAACGAGCACGCAAAACGTCATTACATCGTTGCTAGCCCGCCGCGCGCTCGGGGCGCTCTCGCGACGAGCGCGCGGCGGGCGCGCTGTCAAACGCAGCGTCATTTCAGCATTGCCTCTCGTTAAGCAAAGACGTTTCTAGAAGCTTTTTAAGTACAATGTTTGACATTGAAAAGTTTATACTTGAAGTGAGAGAATTCCTTCTTTCGCAACGTGACGTCAAGGAAACGCGGCGATACCGTTACGAGTCGCCGCGGAATCGCCGCGATTCCGTGACGACTCGCGACGATACGCGGCGGAATTATCGCTCGTTCGTGGAGATTATCCGACGATAAGGGCGGACTCGTCGCGATTCTCTCGCTCGTGGAGACAGCCCCTTAGAAAGTGAGGGACTCCTGGCTAAGTAATAACAGCCGCACGAGTCGATTGAAGGTTAAGCTACGCTTGCCGCGGTAGGTCCGTGGATGGGTGACCATCTTAACATACCGAGACCCCTCCGTGCCTCGGGAAGCACGTTAAGCCGTTGGTCCTGGCTGTCATTTGTGGATCTTTGACAGTCATTACCTACGGGTCGTCAGAAGCCCGAAAGTCTGACACCCAGTATTACCAAGGGATATCGTATTACCCAGTAACTGGGTTGTGGCGGTCAGATAGCCAGTCGCTCCGGAGGTAAAATACTGGCATTCAGCTGAATCCGGTTAGATTGGAAGCCGAGACCCAACAACACTGCTCGACCCAGGAATCGAACCCAGGACCTCATGCTCAGCAGTAGCGCTTGCTACCACTAGACCAATGAGGTAGACACAATTTTCTTCCATACTTCTCTATTAGTTGTCATCTCGGTACTCACCCCCTTTTTAAACATATTTTTGAAGCAATTTACAGAAATAAATATAATTTATCAACAATAATTTTAGGTTCTGGATATAATTTTAAAAATTTTTGCTTATACACATCACGTCGGGGGCCCCTGTAGCTCAGGGGCCCCGTATCATTGATACGGCTGATACAGCGGTAGCTACGCTACGCCCCTGCTACATACTAAATTTATAAGCAACGAAAAATAAAAGAAGACTGTAGATGATTGCAGTTAGGACAACTAGATCACAACGACAAGTAGTGTTCCTTTACGAGTCTTTTGAACACCTGTAACGACTGCGCGTGTTTCACATTGTTAAGCAGACACATTTTTCGAACATATGAAGCAATCGATTAGCAACGTCGTCCAAAATGATTCAGATTTAGATTGATAGTGTGTTACACAATTAGGGTGCAGGTAAGCATGATGTGGCTTGGCGTCTGTACTTTAACTTATTCGTGGACCTACTGACAGGACAAAAAGCTGGGCGAGTCGGACACTAAGAATTTCGTACCACCAAAGCACTAATATAATATGAGGCATAACTAAGTTTTGTCTAACGCGGAACACTTCGGAGATCGAGTTGGTCCATTATGATTTTACAGCTGTGAGCATTTTCATCTTATTCTCCAATCTAGAGATTCCAATAAAACAAAATGTAACAAAACCACGATACAAAAACGGCCGGATATTTGCGCAAGAAACAGCGGAGGTGCGAAGCCATGCGAATCATTTCAAGAATATTCCATTTTCAAAGTATTAACAGAAGTTTGTGTTTTCAAATGGCGGATGCCCAGATCGGCGGGGTAATTGCGTAACACACTTTACAGAGTAGCAATGGCTTTCATTTTGACAGTTCAACAACATTCATTGCGTTATTTATGTTGCTGAGCAGACAAATTTTTCGAACATGAAGCAATGAATTAGCAATATCCTTCAAAATCATTTAGATGTGATTGAAAAATTACGCAATTAGGGTGCAGGTACATTAGCTTTTAATTGACATATATCACCACCATTTGACGTCGGCAAGTATCTACATATATAATAATAATAAATCTTTATTCTCAGACCATAGATCCATAACTTAACATATGACCAAGAAACAAAAATAACTAACCTAATTAAACCTACAAAATAAAACACACAAACATAATAAAATAAAACATATAAAATAAACCTACCTCACATAACATATCTAAATGACGGATGATATATCGTTATCCCTGAATCCAGTGTGCCATTGTGGATGTATCTACTACATAGGTACAGAGAGAGAGAGAGAGAGGTAATAAAGAGTAATGCAGACTGCATTACTCTTTATTTACAAAGGTATATAGTTATTCTATATCACCGTTTAAACGTTGAAGTAATTACTTATAAATGATTCGAATATACTCCTTGAGATCGCGAAATCGTTGTGTTAACTGCATTCCTTTACTTGCAGCTAAATAAATGCGTAAGGTATGGCACTACACTGAAAACAATTAAAATATTATTTTATCTATTACTAATAATAAAGCTGAAAAGTTTCTTTAAAACTACCTGACGGAACTACCTGACGGATTCGAAAAATTCTTGTTGCATTTGATAGCCTAATTTTTGAGGACGACTATAGGCTAACATCACGCCATGACACTTAGCCAAGCAATAAGAAAAAAAGTCAGAACGCTAAGGGACAATAAAGCGAACAAAAAAATTTCACGCGGACGAAATCGCGGGAAGAAGCTCGTGAAATAATAAATAGGCACCTTCGCATCTAGCGTCGGCGTTCAGTGCGTACCTATAACATATACGGTGCGCTAACGCCGCGCCAGCGCGTCTGTATTTCCGTTGCGGATTGCTAGAGCAGCACCCTAATTGCGTAACACACGATCAATCAGAATCTGAATCATTTTGAAGCAAATTGCTAATCCATTGCTTCATAAGTTCGAAAAATTGGTCTGTTCAACACGTAAATAACGCAATGAATGTTGTTGAACTGTCAAAATGAACCGTGTGTTACGCAATAAGGGTGCAGAGTTTACGCGGCGTCAAAATACAAGATCTGTGACCTTATAGTACTGGTACAATAAAATGCGTATTTTATAATAATTACCCAGGTATTTCTATCAATGAGACTAGGTACGTATTTTACATCATCGCGCACTGTCAGCTCTCCCAGCTGATTCTTTTCTAATCTTCTAAATATGATCTAGTGTATCCATCAACTTATAAAATACTAGCAGCGCATTCACATTACAAATATTACAATCCACAACATCATATCCAACCAAACTAAATTGACGGAGGTATGTAAGGACAATAATATTACTTATCCATGTTTGTCATAGACTTGGATTCTCACAGCAGAAGGCCCGACCCATACTGGTACGATTCTTCAAAATGGAGCACCGACAATTGGTATGGGATAGCAAGAAAGCTCTCAAGGGTCCCGGGATCACCATCTCAGAGTTCTTCACAAGTTCGGCATCGTGTGTTTGCAGCTGCTCGTAAGCATTTCGGTATGCCAAATTGCTGGTCCCGCCGAACGATCGAAACGGCAGGCGAACTTCACGATCTGATAACCAAATTCCCGTCTTGTTCAACCAACACCGAGGATTCGCGCAATCTGAAGATCCTGGATTTCCTAGTGCCGCAACCTTGGCTACTCCCGCTAAGAGAACGAGGAAGATGCGTCTGCGCAGCTAGCACATTCATTGTTATTGTTTTGTCACTCCATTTTTCTCCCTAATTCACTACTTCTCAATTTGGCCGTTTTGCATATTCACAATCAACTTGGGCCGGTAGTTAAATTTGTAATTTTTATATTTAGGATTATGATAGGAGCCTTTTAATAAAAAAGACCTTTGATAAAAAAGGCCCTTTGATAAAATTCATCAACCTTGTACCTTCATTTTTAAAGTTTCATCAATAAATATTTTAATAGACAGAAGATGGGTAATTAGTACCTTCTTTGAGATTCGGGATTTTAGGTAACTACGTGTCTCTATACATCCTATTAGGGAAGTTCTCGGTATTAATACCACTACCTAGAGATATACCTACCCTTCTATAGGTATGACTAGATAAAGCCGCGTGCATATAGCGGAGACACCTTAACCACCGTCTGCATATTCGCAACCCGGCGCTCAGGTACCTTTGTTTCAGCAAATTGTAATCATGTCTTGTAATACTATTTTGTCTGTTAATATCGATCTTCTGCTTGTCGATAATATGGCAAATGGGTAGGTATAGTATAGCTACATAAATCTACATTCATTATATTCTATAGATACGTACATAAAAATTTTATTTGAGTAGGTTTTCTGAAAATGAAACAAACATCGCATAAATGTTTGTGTCGCACAGAGTTTGATTTAAATTTCATGTTATTTTCATTAAACTATCTACATATACATTACAGACGTCATTAAAATCACGAACCTACCCTTCTTAATTCCCACCACATTCAGCTCCTTTTATCTCGCTTTTCTCAAAACTAAATTCTCTGTTCTTTATAAAGGTAATTTCTGCAAAAGGAATTACTGGTGAAAATAAGCAGAGCACGCAAATTGTCCGGAGCGACGTCGCGTGGCGCTGCACTTTGGGTGAGGGCCTATGTGTTATTCTGATGTATAAGCTATGCCTATTACTGTAAAGTTTCATCAAAATCTGTTCAGTAGTTTTTGCCTGATAGAGTAACAAACATCCATCCTCACAAACTTTCGCGTTTATAATATTAGTAGGATAGGATTCGCGTAGGTAGCTTGTCAAAACCAGCCGGACAATGCCTCGAAAGTACCTACTTATTGCGTGTGTTGTTGCTGTGGAGTTTCTTGTCTATTCTTTCCATACAAAATTACCTTTTGGAAGGGGACAAATAGAATCAATTCTATTTTCTTGAAAATGTTGACGTACGAAAGGTTTATGTGCTTATTTGAAATAAATGAGTTGACTTTGACGTTAATTTCATGCTTTGACTTTAGGTAAGTTGGTGCCGTGGCTGGGAAGGTAGGTATCTACTGCATATTTTCTTGACTTTTTCAATCTTATTAAAGAACTTGCACTGTTATTCAATTTCCCTCGCACTTCCAACACATTACCAAGGATAACATAAAACACTGTAATGGCGGCAATATAACTTGACATAACCCATACCAAAATATGCGGCAGTGTCGGGTACTCGCTACTCGCTAGTACGCGGCAGTAGGGGTGTTTGCGAAGTGGGTCACGGGTACAGTTCCCGACACAAATAGCTACGTCGCATCTCACCACGTGGCCTCGTGTTGCCTCTCAAATGCTGTCAATGTGCAAACGTACCTATGTAGGTACCTACTTGTGTGGAGGACGGTATATAGATGGAGGGTAGATGTATAAACTTAAGTAGTACGTTAAGATAAGATTTTAGTATTAAAACTTAAACTTACTCTTAGGTACGCGTGGCTTGGTAGTTTCCTTGGTCTGCTTTTAATTGGTTGATAGGAAGTTTTTTTTTTAACTTAATAAACTTTTGGCTTTGGAATTAAGACAAAGAAATCCAGCAGGAGGTAAGGTACTTATTTTTTAGGTTTACAACTTACTGTCAAAAGTATTTTGTATTTTCAAATGAAATATCCTTAATAGTAGCTCACTTCTTACCTAAGAGGTTATCAAACATTTATTTCCATCTTTACTGTTCAGACGGAAGACATTGAGTTCAGGATTCATGTCTACCAATCTCAATTGGAAACCACAACTTGCCTTCTAACTTTATGTTTACGTAACGGTAAAAAAACCAGCAAAGGTATAATTAGCAAAACAGCAAACAAAGGCAACCGAATCCACCTTTATAACTACCAAGAAATAATAATTCCTATCAATTTCAATTTTATACTGTAAGAGAAAGCCATAATAAAGTTGGTGCAAGGGGGGGTGTCGTGAATTTAGTGACGGCTAGTAATTCTGCAGGCAGTTTGGGTATAAATGATTGCGGGTGATTTTACACCACCCACCACCCCGATGTCTGTGCCTCCACGGCCCTCACCCAAAGTGCAGCGCCGACGCGACGTCGCTCCGGACAATCTGCGTGCTCTGCTTATTTTCACCAGTAATTCCTTTTGCGGAAATTGCCTTTATAAAGAACAGAGAATTTAGTTTTGAGAAAAGCGAGATAAAAGGAGCTGAATGTGGTGGGAATTAAGGAGGGTAGGTTCGTGATTTTATTGACGTCTGTAATGTATATTTAGATAGTTTAATGAAAATAACATGAAAGTTAAATCGAACTCTGTGCGACACAAACATATTTATGCGATGTTTGTTTCATTTTCAGAATACCTACTCAAATAACAATTTTATGTACGTATCTATAGAATATAATGAATGTAGATTTATGTAGCTATACTATACCTACCCATTTGCCATATTATCGCCAAGGAGAAGCTCGATATTAACAAACAAAATAGTATTACAAGACATGATTACAATTTGCTGAAACAAAGGTACCTGAGCGCCGGCTTGCGAATATGCAGACGGTGGTTAAAGTGTCTCCGCTATATGCACGCGGCTTTATCTAGTCATACCTATAGAACGGTAGGTATATATATCTCTAGGTAGTGATGTTTATACCGAGAACCTCCCTAATAGGATGTATAGAGACACGTAGTTACCTAAAATCCCGAATCTCAAAGAAGGTACTAATTACCCATCTTCTGTCTATTAAATTATTTATTGATGAAACTTTAGAAATGAAGATACAAGGTTGATGAATTTTCAATGAATCAAAAATACTGGCTTTACCAGTGAAATCTAATTAGATTTCACTGGTAAAGCCAGTATTTTTGGCCAAAAGGCTCCTATCTAAGCATGATGTTGCGACATTAAAAAAAATAATATCGCAGCGCTAGTATTCTGATAGGGCCCGCTGTGATGTCACGGGCAATTACAATAATAAGTCATCTATTTTATTATTTATATATATTATCAAATAAAATAAATAATTCATTCTTAATCCGCGCCAGACTTATAGCTTCAGTCATGAGATCGATAGAAAATTATTTTCATGAGAAATAAAATAAATTTCTCTACATTACAGATACAAAAAATAAAATTGTGGGTAGTTTACTATTTTTTATATCGATAAGATCATTCCTCATGTCTGCTTGTAAGGTGACCTCTACTTTTCACTTATTTATCAGAGTAAACCCTATAAACTAATCACGTTGCAGTCTTAGAAATGCAGAATAATTTGTTTACAGTTCTCCAAGGTTAAATAAAATAGATACATATCTTCTATAAGCAAGTGCGCGATGTTCCGATGTACGGTCGGGCTCAGCGCCAACTGGGTCGAGCTTTCTGTAATTTTCAGCTACTCTGCTAACAATAATCGTAGATGCAATATGATTCTCTTTATCTGATTATTTTTTGAAGTGACTCGCAGTTTCTTTGTTCCCGATTCCTTTACTTTCATCTAGCTGGCGAATGTTTCGGTATTGAAGTAGTTTGGCATAACAGCATTGTTTCCGCTGGCCATCAGTACGTCGAGGCGACATCGTAAGTGCCAAGTATTACCTTAAGTGTGTCAATTGGTGGCTCGATGTGCGTGGCTCCCCACTTCCCACCCTTTTGGGAGGTAGAGCGTGGGGTAGGTCGTCGGATCGATACCCGACGTCTGGCCCACGACCTCGCCTTTCTTACCACCTTCCTAAATACTAATTACGTGCTTTGACACAGCCTGCACCGGCTCGTGCCGAATGAAAAGAGCTATGGATGGCAACGTGAGCGTTATTAACGTTACCGCGCTGTTTTGACGTGTTTGTTTTTGGTTACGTTGATGATATGTTTACGTGTTGAATGTGCACTCCATTTTAGTCTAGCACGTTTGCTTCATTGTGAGACAGTAAGTTTTAGATACTTGCAGCTACTACTAGCTTTTTAAGTTTAATGAAAGGAAAACTTTTCCCGACTTTATATTCGATGAAATTATATTTGGAGGCTTCTTGATACCTCAAAATTCTGTTCCGAAGTTTTAGAAATTCCTATCTCCCTTACCTTAATCAGATTACAGGTAGGTATGATAGAAAATTCGTATTTTCCGTCCAGTTCTCGTATTTAGGAAGGTAGTTTCCAGTTTTATCCACCGCTACCTACCGCTTTTCTGAGCCGCATGATATAAAGGAAACAAGATTAAAAATGTATTCTCTACACGTGGGCCATAATGCGATTTATCGGTGCAGGGGCATGTCGTGACTGGGGTAGGTACCTACTTTAACAAAATAGGAGTACATAGGTGTAGGTAGGTAGGTACTGATGTCATAGTGTTCAAGGATTGATTTATTTTGGAAAATCCATTGTGGTTTTAGAAAGCTCAGCAGGTAGACATATGTACCTACGAGAACGAGGTACCTTATACGATGGTTGTAGTTGTATAGTAGGTATAGTACAATGGGCTGGTGTCCGCAACTCTACGTAAAAGCGTGTATTTCACGTATTTACATGGTGATAAGTCAATACGTACTGACTATGTAAACTCGTATAAATAATTAAAACATGAATTACGTAGCCAGATTTTCGAATGTAGCGAGCTTGCAACAGACTCAAAGGCTTGCAAAACATGGCGAAATTTCAAGAGAAATCGATAGCTAACATATAGGTACGTACTAAATAAAATGGAGACGAAATTCATTACCATTATATGCAGCGGCAGTGCGGTTTCGTCCAGAAACTCGATGCATCTTTGGGTGTGAGCGAGACACTTGCCACCCCGCACTTTCGGCAGCCCCCAGTTCCCCCACTGGGAGGGGGGTAATGGACGCACGAGGCTCTTCGGCCGTGCTGCGCTCACTCTTTATACCCGGCCCCGCTTGCACGCGTACACTTGCTAGTTTCTTTGACGTCCCTTTGTTGTGGATTCCAATTTTGGAACAGCAAAATGTTGCCGATATTGCCTTTAATTTATTGCCGTATCGATGTAAGAATTTGATGTACCTGTTCTGTTGTACGTTATTGGATTTTAGCCTTTGGGAATTACGTATTCCGTTTTGTTGCAACCTTTTACTTTCACCATTGTTTGAAAAAAATCTGGTAGTTAAATTTTCCTAACTGTATTGAAACACGTATCCTTTAACTTACGTATACTTTGTTCTATAGGTAGCTACCTAATTTAGTTCAATCTACTTTACTTGCGTTCTTTAAAGGCAGCGCGTTTAATCATGCAAATTTTCCGAGACGGGTGGGAGAGCGCCCTCTGCAACTGAAACTGAAACTTGAACAACCACCCTCCTCGAAGGTCGTTCAAAGTTCTTAGAAGAAATGAATTTGCTGCACTAAAACACTTTCATTTTGTATTACGTTTTGTAATATTATTATGATACCTACGAGAAATTTCCATTTTACTTGTAATGCTGAATAAATACAAAGCAGGTGGTTTCTACGTTTTCAATGTGCAGGTAATTTGTTAGAATAACAAGTTGACAGGCTAAGCACTTGTTAGAAACCTGGTTATTATTCGACGTAACTACTTTAAAATAGCTTTTTTTATCGACTTGTAAGTTGTGTAAAAAACGTACCTTCTTATATCGTAATGGTAACTTTAGTGTTTTAACCTATCAAGCTTTGACTAAAGGGACACAATTAACTATCTATTGTTGCTCCATCCCTCGGAGGCCAAAGCGCATTAATAATTGTAAATTTACATTGTAGTAACTTTAAACAAGGTAGATAACTCACTGAAATAATTTCTGTTGTCTGTTATTGGCGCCCAACATTAAAAAATAAGTTGGGCGCCAATAACGCCATGAATAAAAAACTTATAAACTCATCATATAAATCCGAAACAGCATTAATAATAATTAGCGACGCCAAATACTTATCGAGAGCAAAACATTTTAATTATCGCGGCGCATGATGAGGTCTGCATGAAAGGGCATACTGGGTGGGTGCACTATCGATCTCCTTTGAATTAGTGTGCGGATCGGTCGTCGTCTTTGTGTGGCGGCCGTCCTCGGCCCAAACAGACCAAAACAAGCGAGCCTCCCCACGGATCGAGCCTCACCCGAACCCACCGCGCAAACGATGCTTGTCGCTACCTTGTTCCGATAGTCTCGTGGTACGGGGGACACTCCCAATTTATTTGATATACGAGTATACCTAATATCTAATAATTGGTGTTCGTAAGTTTTGCTGAAGCATTGCGTATAATGCTTTGCCTGTTAGTATAATGTTTTTAACGTGGTACGGGGATTTACTAATTATGTTTTCAGACATTTCGTCGAAATGGTCTTCTTTGTTTAATCTGCTTTTGAACATTTTGTATGATTATTTTTGTATCTAAAACATGAACGGTTTTATTTTTCTAATACAAATCTCATCTTTCGTCTACCTTGAAGTAGGTACCGTCCTTGTGTATGATCACAATCATTGAAAGGAAATGGATTAGAAATGAAATATATTACAGAAGACGTTTTCATACTAGCAGAAGATTTTAGGAAATCACGACCGGTGATGGATGATGTACTAAGAAATAACATTTGTGTCTTGTTATTTTGTAAAAGAGTTAGTACATCGTACGGCGGAAGATACAACCTAACTGCACTTCCTGCATGCACTATTTCCGTAGGAATAAAATATCATTGCTTTTTATGAGCTGCTGCTAACTGTGGATCCCGGTTCCGATTTCCTGTCTGAATATTCCAGTCAACAGTCTATTTCCGATGGTGCGTCTGCTCTTTTGAAATAACCTTCATAACCCTAACATCCTATAGTATTTACGTTTATATCTGTGTTCAGCTTACACTCCTACATTTTTAGCCGTATGTGATTATTGACGGTACGTCGTCATCATTTTTTTTCCTCTGCGACATGCGACAGCTTACTGAAAAATAATTTCCTTCTGGTTTTAACTTTTTTATGACTTTTTGAATAAAAAAAATCTTTGCTAGGTGTGTCTATGTACAACTCATTGACATATATCAACCTAATTTTGCAATTAAGTTACGTATTTCCTTCTCCTTAGTATTAAGTAAATAAATTAGAAACCGGGCAGTTTGACGATGTTAATGATGTAAAGCTCTTGATCTAAACTATGTATATTTGAATCGCGACATATCTGCCAAAAATGTAAACAAGTACGAGTTTATGGAAAAGTAACTTTAATTCCTACACAATAAAGTTCAGTTTACGCTACAACTTCAAACATTTTTATAACTTTCTCAATAGTGCTAGTCACTCTGAAATCAACTTAATTACCATTAAAATAAAGTTGATATTTTTTTAACTTGAAATAACGTCAATTTGAAACAAATAAAATTTGAATATAGATGTAATACACCTTCAATGTTTTACACCTAATACAGTAACAAAATCGGTATTAACAGGTAATACCTAGATAGCTTGAAGGTATAACCGAATACATTATTGTGTAGTCATTTCGCACGTGCTACCTACAATATAGCCGTAATTCGACGTCGCACTGTTCCCGTGTGTCGTATGTCGTAGTTACACCAATTTACTTGAACAAATAGTTATAACATCGCTGCAGATACGTCTATTATATTACTCGTTGTTATAATTCGTTGCTTAATTAGTGTGCTCTTTATTAAATGTTTGTTTTATGTAGGACACCTAATTATGCGTCGGGTTTTAGATATTATTATTTACGTTTTTGGCGAATATTTTTTTGGAAAAGTTCTTCGTAGCTCTCGTTGCGACTTAGGTATATAAATTGTAGAAGTCTGCTTTGAATTTACACGGGCTGATACAAACGGACAGTAGGTACCGACCGTAAAATAGAAAACAAAGTTGAAAACTACTTTATCCATATAAGACAATTTTTACTTACCTACCTTTTAAAATATAATTTGCGTGAGCTACATAAAAAAGTTCTATCGGTAAATTACAAAATAATTACAATATTCAACGCTTCACTGACTAACGTTCTATCTTATAAACTATGTATCCCTTATCCAACGTAACGCAAAGCTAAACAAAGTATATAATTATGTAACGGAAAGAGCCGTGCCACACAGCGTCCATCTATTGAATTAGTAAAGTCTGTCAAAGTGCATCGCCGAGGCACAAAGGTCGTTGCGTGGGAAATAGAGGGTGGTGGGGGCGCCCACCCCACTATCCCCCCCTTCCGCCGGTCTCGTGGGCTTGCACCAAGTTAGCTACGGCTCCAGAAATTTGTTATGACGCATCCCAATGCGTCAAAGACAAGATATATTTTGTCCAGTGTTTGTTTTAGGAGAATATTTGGATGTGAAAGAGTCCAAACGTTATATAACTCTGTTTTCGTGTATCGTTTTCATTTTCACTTTTGCTTGCAAAATAGCCGCGGCATGTTTCAGGGATTTTTTTGCTCTTTTTACGCCAACTCGGGGCGAGGTATCTTTTTAATCAATGCTCGTTCTTTCGTATGAAGAGGAAACGCCTCTAATTGGGAAAATTTCAGGCTGATTATATGTAAATTACCTACTTAATTAGTTTACCTTTTCATTTGGAGTTCGATTACAGAGTGTGCACAAAGAGAATAGGTACGTACGATCAGAGAGCATAAAATAGAGTGTGCTATGCTTGAATGATTGATTGATAAGACCGTTTTTGTGCATTTACTTAATCCTTTTATTTTCATGTCATTACATAATATTTATGGATGTGTAAGTTCTTTTTCTTTACTACTTCTATTGAGTTGTGCGCTGCTTTTTATGTCCTACTAAATATTGATCAAACGTACATACTAAGGTGGTCAAACAAAAAATACCTTCTGTTTACTCGTACCCGTACATTTAGATTTATGTACTTAGTTGTACTAACATTAACTTCCAATTTGAATGGAATATGAATGAGAAGTCCCCATCGTAGTATTTCATATCTTTACATAAATAAGTACGGCGATAATCATTTATATTTACTGGAAGCGCACAAAAAGGCAGAGAGCGGTTATTTTCAAAGCGTTGCGTGTGAACGAGGGTGACGCATGGCTGTAGTCTGAAGTCTAGACATTATATTATTATAAGTGAAGCTAGAGGGCGCGCCTCATTGCACCGCAGCTGTTGACTTGTTTACCACATTAACACGAACCACTAATTAATCCCTTATCACTATTGTTCTTAATATACGTACCATCTAATAATTTGCAATCAATTTGTAATTAAATATTTTGCCGCGCACACCTCATTAATCAGTTTGACAACTTTCTATGTTGAAGCTTACAGTTTTTGCTGGTATTGTGACAGTTTTTGCGTCGTATGCAAGTAGCCGTCGTTGTTGGTTAAAAGTGTCAAACAAAAAGTGTTTTTGTGTTTTGCACAAAAGAGTTCAGTGATCCCTCTTTAGTTTAGCACCTATTCCGTATTGTTCGGTATACGTAACATCGTCTGCTTAGTATTGTTGAGTTGACAGGGCAATGACGTTGGCGGTTCGGTGCAGCGGTTCGTGCCCCCCTTCGTCTCCTCCTCTGGCCCCCTCGTAGCCGACGGTCGACGCTCTCTAAAAGGAAAAAGGAAGCTAAAGGATAATCTATCACGCCCGAGGCCCGACTCGATAAAAATGAACGATTAGAACACACTCACAATCGATGGTTTCAGGACAGTAGTAGTGATAAGTAATGTTTGTCAAAGCGTTCTTTGTTAGACGGCACTTTGATTGGGGTGATTAGCAGTCTCGTAAAATATGAATTTTAGATGTAGGTACGATAAACTGAACTGCTCCTTTGTTATTCAGTAAAGTTATGGCTACGAACAAACCTCTACGCCGAATCGTGAGGTATGTAGTCTGGCTACGTTCATATTTCTATAACAATTATCATCTACGAAAATAAGGGATAGAATCGAGTACATTACTCTTTGATCTGCGCAAGTTAAGGTGTATTAAGTTCAGAAGGGTGCATGCGAATTCGGCGCCGGCACGTTGGGTTCAACGGCCGGACGTAGACCTGGAGCTACGCCGTAGACCAGAGCTCCCGACTCCCGTGTGGACTACACACGATTAAACCTCATCGTAAACACGCTGATTTTGTGTGACGTACCCTTTGTGTTAAGGATGTAGGAAGAGTGGAGTTATATAATTTACGTAGTTACGTTTAAGTTAGAGTGCTACAGATCTTTTGGCGCTCGAATGACGTTGCCAGGTACGGAAAAATTAAGATGGCGGTTTTAGTTGTGATTTTTGTCACGCGCCTACAGATAATAATATCCCTGGACATTTACAGCAAAATTTTGGAAAGTTTATTAATTTAATCTTTTCGCACACAAAAAGGTACAAAGGCGGACTTAAATTTCTGTGCTTTTGTTTGTTTTTTGTCTGTAACGGTGCTGGTGGAAAACTTTTCATGCTAGATGACCACCATTTAATTTTCTGTCCACTGTAGAGGTTCTGCTTGGATTGCTTTCTCATCCAACCTCCACGAATGTTTGATAAGTTAAAGGCATATGACGAGATACACACTATTTCATATTTAGAATAGAAAAAAGAGGAGAGAAAATCTTAAAGTCATTCATTCACTGTCAGATAAAGTACAGCCTAAACCGCTGGGTGTAAAATCATGAAATTTTATACCAGAGTTCCTTATATTATGAAAGTGAGTACTAAGGTAAGATTTTTGATACATAGGGGTTAAATAGGGGATGGATGTTCGACATTTTTGTAGATGGGTAATCCCATCGGACTTGTTTTGATATAAAAGTGTTTCTTTTGAATAATTATCTGAAACACTAGGGCCATGGGGTCCGAGTGTTCACTTAGTATTAGCAATACTGCCAGCCTTTAATAATTTCTATATACACAACTAACCAAAAATATCTGAACACTTACAACGTCAAGTGACAAACACTGAGCTTACCTAATTCGTTCAGATATTTCAGGATATATATATTTTTTTTAGGTGTTTTATTTTTGTGTTTTATTTTTCGTTGTGTTCAGATATTTATGGTTAGTTGTGTGATGCAGATGCTTGTCAATTATTTCTATACAGAAATAATTGACAAGCATCTGCTCAGATATTAATGAACTATTGAATGTTCAGATATTAATGGTAACTTGTAGTGTATGGAACTTATTGACATTATAAATTGTTCAGAAGTATTTGGTCACCTGGTGTGCTACAATATATCTGACGGCGACTGTACAGTTTGAGAAGATATTCCTTACCTGGGACTTAAACTTAACTGGTGAAATGTGGGTGCTGTAGCCTATAGTTCAGCTCTACTTAACCCTTCGGGGCAACAGGGTGATGTTATGTTTATTTATTCTATTTCGGGATAAAAAACAGGAGTACAATTGAATGTTATATGTCTACTGTCTTCCTAATTAAATTAAATACTTATCGTACTACTAGCATCATTATCCACTTATTAGGTACTAATTTGTTAATTGTTAATGCTACGTGAGATAAAAATAAAAACAGAATACATAAGTGAATGATGTTTGTGTCTTGAAGTGAAAATAAATAAAATTATTAAAAAAAAAATATATTATAATGGAGTGAAAGATTAAATGATTGATTGATTGAATGAATGCTTTCTAATAACGAAAGATGTTTGTTCAAAAGAGGTAAAGATATAACTTATTCAGACTTCACAATTTTCATCACGAAAACTATAGATTTTCCGAGTGTTGTTAAGTATTTATAAAAATAAAGTATTTAATGCTCACGAATTTTCAGTGTGTCCAGACTGAAACTTATCAGTTTGGAACCAGTTATGTAGCAGCGTGTTTATGAATATTTTATTTTAATGGTTTGTTCTTTATGTTTTTTCATTTATCAGTAACCGCAGTTACGATTTTGGGAGATTAATTGAATCTAAATACAGAGTGGCAAGACGCGCAGCCTGTGTCAAATGGCAAATACATATACCATGCATGTTGAATTTTTTTTTCGGTTATAATTAAAAAAAATTGCTGTTCCATACATTTTGCCCGCGTAGGTTCAATCGCCAAAATCTATATCTGACCGCGCACCGTAAGGAGTATTCCTGCTTGCAGCGCATATTATTAGTCGACCTAAAAAGGATTCTCTTTTATTTTACTTTCGGCCGCAGCTGTGGTCATCATGTGCACTGGATTTTGTTTTCAAAATGGTCAGATATAGGTTTTGGTGGTAGTACCCAATTACGTTGAAATTTTTTGTCGGTTATTTTAATAAAAAATGGCTGTTCCATACATTTTGACCGCGTAGGTACTTACTCTTGCACTTTCCTATAAAACAACAGGATTTTTATTTATAACCGGCGAAAAATTTCTACTCTAGAATCATGTGCTGAACAGTTTGCGCATCGATGTCCCTGTGTTTTTTCGTAGAGTAAAATTTACGTCTGACAGATTTTGTATGGAAGAACTGTCAAAAAATTTAAATTATTCCTCGGATAAAATTATCTGGCGTTGGAAAAATCAGCCCTAAGCGTGATGCGTAGTTTTTTTTATAGATCGCTTTTTATTTTTCTGTCTCTATTGTAATGTATCTTATTCTGCAAATTTTGCAGCAGCGTAGGTAGTTTAGTACTTCATAGCTACCTACATTTGTAGTACCTATAATTTTCCCTAACCATTGTGTGTGGGTTCCTCATGGGATTGAGTCTTGATCTATTAATGAACAATGCAATATTATAATTGTATAGGTAAAGTACCACGTTATATGCATATTTGATTTTTCAGTAGAAAATTACTGCGTGGTTTTGTATTATACAAAACGCGGTTGCTAAGGTGCCTTGGTTCGATTTTACGGATTACCTAGCTACATTTCTTTTTTACACATTCTTAGATACATAATTATTTTGTTTTTCGTTTATTTTATTAGCTCGAAACAAAACGCTTACCTTTTGTATAAATAGGTACTTATATGTGATGAAGGGCTGATTTTTCCAAAATTTTATCGGAGGAATAATTTTGAATTTTTGACAGATCTTTCATATAAAAACTGTCAAACGTCAATTTTATTCCATGAATAAAAATAATCGGTCGATTGACAAATCAGCCTTAAGTTTCGTCATTATCGACTAAATAATGGAAAATGTGTGCGGTAAGTGTATAGTCGAACTCGTAATTGATTTATCACCCTAAGCTTCAATATCACTTCACGTCATAAAACGACAGGGTATATCTAGGTCGTCATCTGCCTAGCTTTTCCCAACTTAGTTGGGGTTGGCTTCCAATCTAACCGGATGCAGCTGAATACCAGTATTTTACGTGGAGCGACTGCCTATCTGTCCTCCACAACCCAGTTACTGGGTAATACGATACACGATAGATATGTAAGATATAGATAGATAGATATAGATGATATTGATCCACAGATTTATGTTCGCATAACTCGATGTAGGTAATGTATGGATCAACAGTTTTTTTTTTCCTCAGGTAATTTTGCCCCTTGCCCCATTTTGCCCCCTTGTTGCTAGACCTGCGGTGCATAAAAGGAGTGGAGAGGTATTCCATGGCTTTCAGAATAATCCCAGAGCCCGGAACATGGTCAAGATCCCTACGAGCACTTACTGAAATACTTCCTTCCCCGAGCACGTTTGCTCTTGCGAGTCTCCACTCAAGCTGGCTAGTAAAGGCAAGAATGAGGTGGGAGCTCTGTTCCTCGTCATTGTTCACTCCAGCCGGCCAATAAAGGCAAGCCTGAGGCGAGGAACAAGACTTTTCCCGGGAGATAGTCCGTGGGGTCGCTACTGCCCAACAGCTCTCCACACGCTGCCCTGCGGGTTTCTGTATCTCTCTTGTTCTGGCTCCTCACCCTAGACCTGTTTCGGCAAAGTAAACTTTTCGGGCGGGGGCCTGGAGTTAAGAAAAAAAAAAAGCGCGCAAACCCCACCACGCCGTCAACGTAGAGATACGGCGTTATTATTATTATTCAATTTAGTGGCAATGGTTGTCAAAAGTGATAAAGCAACTACGAGGTCGACTATACATCATCTACTAAACTCTTCAGGAAATACAGGAGTACCTTATGAAGTAGGTGGAACAGTTTTTCTCATGTTGTAATTTTATTGACCCGTTTTCCTCGTAAATTGAGGCAGGAAAATATGAAAAAGGTAGATATATCAGCCACCCTGTAACGGACGTGTATCGCGTCGGACTACACTCACGAAATTGGCATTTTTGTGGGCGGAGAAGCACGAAACTCCACGAATTAATTACAGTTTTCATCTGAAAAAATTCTAAACAGTGTAGGATGTATCTATCTATATCTATACTAATAATAAAGCTGAAGAGTTTGCTTGTTTGAACGAGCTAATCTCTGGACCTATCAGCTGGATTTGAGAAATTCTTTAACAGTTGATTGCCCAATTGTTGAGGCTATAGCTTCGATCAATAATAGTACTAGATTAAGGATCATGAACAAAAATCAGTCGCTCAAGTGGCCACGTTTGCACACACGTAAACATCTACATTTCTTAGAAAAAAGTTTAATAATGTTAACGACTTCAGTTCATTATAAACCTTAATGCTTAAACATACCTAAAGTTTAATTACCATTGCAAAATATATTTAAAATGTCGCTTGAAAATAAAATCATTCTATTTTTAAATTTTCAGTCATTTATTCTAAAATGAAACTTACAAGTCTAAGTAGGTAATAAGGTTAAAAACATACTAATTTGAAATAAGACCACTAAAGTATTTGTGGTATTATTTTTCGGGCCGTTTTTGAAGCGCTTATCGGGAATCTAGTACTATTATTGATCGAAGGGCTATCTAACATCACGCTAGGACTCTGGAGAGTCGATCAAAATGGAAAAAAGTCAGAAATGACGCTAAACAAAAATGAAGTACTAGTGAATAGCGCGGGCAGGCGATGCGATGCGATGCGATGGGGTGGGCCGGGAAACTAGAAACTATTTGCGGTCTTCCGCAAAAAGTTTCTAGTTTCCCGTTACAGTTGCGAGCAGAAGATAGGAGTTGATATAAACGTTGGATCAGAAGGCCAATTACCGTATTTAAAAACGTTCAAAATCTAATCGCAATCTCATCTCAGCGAAAATCAATGTCAAAAACCTGTGAAAAATGTAGGGAAGTTATAGGTAGTTTTGACAGATTGAGACTGAGATCAGAAGGCCAATTCTCGTAATTTAAAATGTTCAAAATCTAGTCGCAGTCTCATCTCGGCGACAAACAAATGAATGTCAAAAACTTGTCAAAGTGTAGGGAAATTAGAAGTATTTTTTGACAGATTGAGACTGAGATCAGGCTGTGAACGTTCTTAAAATTACGAGAATTACCCCTTTGACTGTGAACGTTCTTAAAATTACGAGAATTGCCCCTTTGACTGTGAACGTTCTTAAAATTACGAGAATTGCCACTCAGATATTCCTCATTACATCACAAGTTAACTGTCATAATATTTTTGCCCTAGCATAAACTACTCTCACATACTTTGTACCGATTCGAAAGCAGAAGTACCCATAGGTATACAACGTGGCGCTACAATGGCGACATTAATTTAACACACGGGTAGGGCTAGTGGCCAGAAATCATAAAAATTATAACAACATAAAAAAAATCGTAACTTGAAAACTTCCACCTGCGCCGCGCGACGACATAGGGCTCTCTCTATTTCCTTCAATTCGCGTTCTCTTTGCTCGTTAATTGTTTTAAAAATAGCATCTTAGAGAAAATCATAACATCACATCAATGTAGATGTGATGTTATGATTTTCTCTAAGATGCTATTTTATAAAATTGTTAATAAATAAATAAATATTAATGTTTAATTAAATTAAAATATATTCATAAAACTACAACGCAAAACCGTATAATACGTGTGTTAAATTAATGTCGCCATTAAAGCGCCACGCTGTATGTAATATTATGTAGATGGCGAAATAATATTTAACAACTAATGATTTTCTATTAACTTTTTTTAAGCAAAGTTAAAGTCCAGAACGGATTTTGGCCATGGCGGCCAATCACAACGGAGACGAGCCTTCGGCGCAGGAGATGTTACTTAAAGTGCACAAGCGTGTGCGCAGACACAGCTGCAATCTCTCTTCCCTAACTTTCATGGTTCGATGGGACAGCAATCCGATACAACCGGAGAGATCACAGGCGAAGGACCAACAGCCTAATATGCTTTCCGAGGCACGGGGGGTATCATACCGCTAATTTCCGAACTCCAAGCTGTTACCAAAAAATTCCTAATGGGAAAATCCAATAATACTATGCCCAACTTGGGAACCAAACTCAGCTTAGCAGTCGCGCTTGTGACCACGAGACCAACGGATTTTCGTTTTTATGAAAACAAGTATCGGGCTATAGTTTTATTGCTAGATAGTTAGCCTAGTAACTTGCTTGCATAAAAACGTAAATCTTTAGGAAAATCTACAAAGATGGCAGTTTTTGTCAAAGGAAAAATGCATCTAAAGTTGCTAAATGAATTCTCTACAGGAGCACAATGTATTTTTTGTTCAGTAGCACCTTTCCTGATCTGTGTTCTTTGTTCATTGTTGAGTTAGATAAAATCTGGTGGTTTTTTGAACCGCTTAGTGTTGCTACTCACAAATAATATCTGTAAAAGTTTATTGAAGCATGACTCTCGAAATAAGTATTTACCTCCAATGACATTTGTATTTATAAGTGTCTACTACCTTATCCAAAGGATGCTTTTTTATTCAAATCTTTTAGTGACCGTAACAAAAATTCTTAGTGAAAATTATTTTCTATTCTATTTTCTGCGTCCCGCGATTTCACCTACAAAAGCTTCGATTCCGTGGGAATATCGGGATAAAAAGTATCGTATATGTCAATCCTGGTTATAAGCCATCTGTGTGCCAAATTTCATCCAAATCCGTTCACTAGTTTTTGCGTGAAAGAGTAACAAACATCCATCCATCCATACAAACTTTCACGTTTATAATATTAGTAGAATAAACATGTGTGCCTGCTTTGACATCAAACCTAGGATCTTTGATGTCCAGCACCCTAATTGCGTAACACACTATCACTGACAATCTGAAACCTTAAGGATATTGCTAATCCATTGCTTCATATGTTCGAAAAAATTGTCTGCTCAACACGTAAATAACGCAATTAATGTTTTTGAAATGTCAAAAGGAAAGCCATTCTTAGTATTTTACGCAATAACCCCGCAGGTAGGGCACTATGATAGTGCTGTTTCTGCAGGTATAAGGTTGTTAAAGCTCAAATTAATTGATGTAGATGTTACAATTATTCATCATCTAGGTATTTGCTTCAAAAATATTCATTAGGCTATCCGTCATTGTTCCCAAGTTCCAAACGGAAAACCTGTGGGCAGGTTTGTTAACACAATTAGCTTATAATATTCCCACTGTTGGGACACAGGCCTCCTCTCTTCGAAAGGGAGGGGGCTGGTAATGTACCAAGCGGGCCGAGTGCGCGTTGGGTAAGTGTCGCATGTCTTCGATATTGGAACGAAGTTCCTTATCGCGCATTGCGAAAGGGGGCTAGACGGAAAAAATTAAGACTAAAAGTTGGAACGACACTTTTTGCTATAGTTGTAAGCCGTGCGGCGTGCGCGTGTTGCTCTGTCTCTCTTTCTCTCTCTCTCTCTTATAGAAAGCAAGACAGTTATACTTCATTCCATCCGGGTGTCCCTTGACACCTCTCAAGTTTTTTGAACATGCCATTTCCTCACGATGTTTTCCTTCACCGTTTTGAGAACAGTGGTGATATAATTATTTACACAAAGTAAAGCGCTTAGTTGGGTTCGAACTCACGACTTTCAACTCGTAAGTCGGGGCAGTTACCACTGGGCCACCCCGCAGGTGATTTGATAGATGGTGGTGATCACATCATCTATCATACCCATCCAGGTATGATAGATGATGTGATATGGTGCTATGATATAGCTGTTTTCCCGGTAAAACGTTGTTAAACGCTCAAATTGAATAATGTTGAAGCTACGAACTGCTACTTGTTAAGCGATCAGTCATTGTTGCTAAGTTACAAACCGAAAACCTGTGGATAGGTTAGTTAGACAAGAAACAATACAACAAGTACCTACCCACTTATTCATTCATCATCACGTCATTATAACGTGGTCCTCGAGGCAGCATTCGAAGTGCATTTTAACTAGTTTCTATTCATCGCTAGTCGGATAGCAAAAACATATTATGAGTATATAAAAAAAAACCCAAAAAAAGGGGTCTAGCTAGTGATCACTTCTTAAAGCCATCGGAAATAATACCAGTTTGATTAATTTGTTGAACCAGCCGATGAATAATCAGGCTGGCTTCTTTTATTTACTTTTTCTCAAGACTAACATTAATTGAAAACGGTCTTTGAATTATAACTGATTGTCAGTTGTTCTTTCTCAATTGTATGTTTCATTGTTTCTCCCCCCTTTTTAACACGCTTTTACGGCTTTATTTGTAACTAACTAATAAAAAACAATGTAATAAAATGTTAGATATAAATTATATAATGAATTTATATAAAACGTTTTAAAAGAGTAACGGTGGAGTTTCTTGCTAGTAAATTTTGACGTTGAAAAGTGCCTTTTATGTTCGTATTTTTGAAGTGACGCTCGCGTCAGGATACGTGGCCTGATCGAAAATTCGTAAGACGGAGCTCGCGTCAGGACACGTGACCTGATCGAAAATTCGTAAAACGGAGGGAGAGTAGACCGCATTCCAAAATATCAAAAATGCACAACGTTAATATTCAAGTTTTCACTTCTGCCGGCACTCCCGGAGTGCAAACAGTTTTTTTATTACACCACTACAAATTTACAAACATTTAAACTACAAACAAGACCCGGAACAACTACTTGTAGGTCATACAAATACTTGATCCGTGCGGGAATCGAACCCGCGACACGCAGCGCAGCAGTCAATCGCTTATCCACTGCGCCAACCGTGCCGTCAAAATGATTTGACTTTGACTTAGAAGTCAATTTTATTTCGGATATACTTTCATTCAATGATACATAATAAATTTGACTCGTTTCAACTTAGTTTTGACTCGTTAAAATTTACATCAACTCGCAATGGAACGAGGAGATTGCATTTTAAGTGTGTGCAGTAGAATAAAATATAAAAAAACATCTTCAATTCGATCGAACTTCCTAACTGAGTCAACTGACTGAATTATTTCCTCGCGAGGTTTTTATTTATTTTCAACTATTCCCCAATAACCCCTGAAAGTTCCGTTTTAAAACGCCGAAGCCTATGTTAGTGCATATTTGCTCAAACTTATATATATATGCCTACGAGAATTTGCTTTAATCAGCCAGCTATTATATGTTATGTTATAGCTCAGCCTATTGCAGTCCACTGTAGGACATAGGCCTCTCCCAGGCTGCGCCACAACACCCTGTCCTCCGCCTTCCGCATCCAGTCTGTCCCAGTCACCTTCTTTAGGTCGTCCGTCCATCTAGTTGGGGGGCGTCCCACACTACGCTTGCCGATATGCGAGAATTTGCTTGTGGCTAAGTAATAACAGCGGCACTGGTCGATCGATTTGGTTAGGCTACGCTTGCCGCGGTTGGTCCGTGGATGGGTAACCATCTTTTCGTACCGAGACCACTCTGTGATATCTGTGGATCTTTGACAGTCGTTTCGGCTCGACAGAAGCCCGAAAGTCTGACAACCAGTCTTATCAAGGTATAGTATTAACCAGTTGGTTGTGGAGGTCAGACAAGCAGTCGCCTCATATAAAATACTGGTACTCAGCTGCATCCGGTTAGACTAATATACTCGTATATAACTAGCTGCGCCCCGCGATTTTACCCGCATAAGTTTAGATCCCGTGGGAATATCGGGATAAAAAGTACCCTATATGTTAATCCTGGTTATAAGCCATCTGTGTGCACAATTTCATCCAAATCCGTTCAGTAGTTTTTGCGTGAAAGAGTAACAAACATCCATCCATCCATCCATCTATCCATCCATCCATACAAACTTTCACGTTTATAATATTAGTAGGATTATTCTCTAGTTAAATTTTTCTTAATGTAACTATTTTTTTTTGTTACTGATTCTGTCATTAACAGGCTTTTTATGTGAATAAATAGACATGGAAGAGGGAGGTCTTCTGTTACGGGTATCTCTATAAGTATAGATATACTTATAAAAGTATGTTTTAAGTAAAAGAAGACCTCTAAAATGTATTTGTTAAAACTTGTTGATTATGAAATAAATAAACTTAAACTTATTATACAACGTGTTTTTTTTATATCCCATAACTCTAGGGGTTCATTGTACTCATCATTATGAACAACTTTTACTATGGGACCAAACCAGAAAGAGCGAAAAAAAAAAATCAGCTGTTCCCTACATTTATGTTCGTATAACTCATCAAAATGTAGGGAACACCAGATTTTTGTTTCGCGATTTCGGGTTATTTATATTTATTTATTTGGCTCACCAACAATTTAATACACTGATACAAAGATATGGTCCCATAGTAAAAGTTGTTCATAATGATGAGTACAATGACCCCCTAGAGTTATAGGATATAAAAAAAAATCACGTTGTATACTGGAAGCCGGCCCCAACATAGTTGTGAAAAGCCTAGGCAGATGATTATGATGAATACGAGAATTTTCCTCAGTCAGACATTTATAGCTACACTGACATAATCGTAATGCATATCGCACGTCCCACATTTACGAGAAATATGAAATATTTTAATTTTAACAGTAAGGAAGCCGCAGAGCAATGCTTTAGGTGGTTCATAAAAGTAGTCGTGTGTCCCAAGTTTATGATTATCGCTGCGACGGCGGTATTTGAAGACGGATAGCCTCGACAGTTTTACATACGAATATTTTAAGTTATATTGTGGAAAGGAGCCTGGTTATGACTTGGAGGAATTACCTATAAAAAAAAAGTAATAGTGCAGTGTTACTCGGTTATTGATAACTTTGAATATTTCTAGAATTTCATTTTTAGTAATTATTATGTTTGTTTGAAACTTTACAATGGCCGTACCATTGTTGATATTGGATGATTACGATAATTGGTTATTCGTCTTCTAAGGTATTTTGATGAGCGAATGCTGGCGCCTATAAGTTTTTTTAAATCTGTAAAAAGTTTCGTTATTGTAAACTTAGTAAGACATGTTGTGTGCGGTTTCTGGGTGCAATTTTGTTAGTCTTGGACTAACTGTATGTATTTTTTTAGGACCGTTTTTTCTATCATTAGATAAATTTTACCTGAAGTATAAATGTGGCGTTTTGACTGATTGTTCATACAAAAACTGTCAAAATGATAAACTTATTCGTCGTATAAAAGTTAACAGGTGATTGAAAAATCAGCCCTTAGTACAATAAAAATATTACCTACTAGCTGCGCCCCGCGGTTTCACCCGCATAAGTTTTGATCCCGTGGGAATATCGGGATAAAAAGTATCATATATGTATGTGTTAATCCTGGTAATAAACTGTCTCTGTGCCTTTCATCCAAATCCGTTCAGTTTTGGCGTGAAAGAGTAAGAAACATCCATCCATCCATCCATCCATCCATCCATCCATCCATTCGTCCATCCATCCATCCATCCGTCCATCCATCCATCCATCCATCAATCAATCAATTCATCCATCCATACAAACTTTCATGTTTATAATATTAGTAGGATTTATTTTATTTTTATAGTGTTCGTTTAGCTCTTCGACTCAAGATTAGGTCGATTGCGGGACTGTCTTATATTTTGGCCTTGCTCTCGTGTCTTATTCCATTTGTGTATTACGTAAGTGCTTAATCTATCTTCTATCTATCTATCTATATATATAAAAATCAATTGCTGTTCGTTTGTCTGGCTAAAACTCGAGAACGGCTGGGCCGATTTAGCTGATTTGGATTTTGAAATGTTTGTCGTAATCCAGGAAAGGTTTAAACGGTGAGAAAATATGGAAAAAGTGCGAGGAAGATATTAAAAACCAAAATTTCATTTTCCCATACTGTTCTACCTACTTTCCTGTCAAACATTTGACGATCGTCCCTTCGGTACGGTAGACTCGGGTCCACTCGAATTGAAGCACGTATTAAATTAAGGGTTTTGAAGAGTGTAGGAGTAGGGTAGGAGTAGGGTAAGAGTAGGTTAGGAGTAGGGTAGTAGTAGGGTAGGAGTAGGGTAGGAGTAGGGTAAGAGTAGGTTAGGAGTAGGGTAGTAGTAGGGTAGGAGTAGGGTAGAAGTAGCTGGGTAGGAATAGTATAGGAGTAGTGTAGGAGTAGGGTAGGGGGTAGGACACCACGCGAACGAAGTAGCGCCGGGCAGCTAGAAATAATTTATATGGCAAAACAACGTTTGCCGGGTCAGCTAGTGTTATGTAAATATAAGTTGACTTCTAGAGTGGATTAGTTTACTTTTCAACTCTGTTTAATATTTTTTCATCCATAGTTGAGTGTACTACACGGTGATTGACCTCTATTATATAGTTTTATTAAACTGTATTAAGAGATGTCGAGACGATCTGGACGCGTACCGCGCGGGCTGGTTCGATGTGGCGTGGGAAAAGAGTTCCTGGAAGGATTTGGGGGAGGCCTTTGCCCAGCAATGGGACAGTAAAGGCTAACAAAAAAAAAAAACGGTATTCGCGATGTTTTCGGCCCGTGGCTTTATTTTCTGGCTCTATAGTCTATAGATACATTTCACTTCAACATACAGTTAAGCTGTTTTTGAACCCCGTCCATTTAAATCGTCAAATCAATACAAACCAAAATGAGTGTTTCAAGGCTTTCTCTCTGCTCTTTTAATTAAACTTGAAAGTTCTCAATTTTCCACAAAAGCCCTGTCAAAAAGTAAAATAGAAAAAATAATGAACCCCAATCTTCAGACTTCTATTTTCAAATAACGACAACACCTTGTCGGCACTTCACGTTCCGTTCCCAGAATCCTGCGAACAGAGAGAAGATATGCAACGTGTTTGTATTATCAACTATACCAACGCTCAGAATACAGAGTAAACCAGAAGGCGCGAACCAAACAAAATAAATATCTTCGCGAACTTGAGACAACAGATACTACGTTATGGGATGACTTTTCAATCGTCAGATAAAGTTTATCACAAAACCTTTCTCGAAACGACCTACGTTTATCCATGAAATCGCAGCTGATCAGAAAGAAATGATTACATACATACATAATCAGCCTATAATGTTCCCACTGCTGGGACACAGGCCTCCTCTCGGTGAGAGGGAATGGGCCGTAATCCACCACGCGGGCCCAGTGCGGGTTGGCAGATAAAATGGTTACCTTCTGCAAAAAAAAAAACTTGTGACATTAATATAGAAGATAATAATGATAATACCTTTCTCTTTTTTTTTCTAATGCCTTTGATGGAATGTTTTTTTCAATTTTTGGTTGGTGTTTGGCCACACACCAAGACCCCTCCGTGCCTCGGAAAGTACGTTAAGCTGTTGGGCCGGACTGTCATTCGTGGATCTTTGACAGTCGTTACGGGTCGTCAGAAGCCCGAAAGTCTGACAACCAGTCTTACCTAGGGGAGTATTACCCAATAGCTGGGTTGTAGAGGTCAGATAGGTAGTCGCTCCATGTAAAATATTGGTATTCAGCTGCCGGAACCGGAAGCCGACCCCAACATAGTTGGGAAAAGGCGAGGCAGATGATGATGATGGTTTGGCAACATTGAGTGGCATAAAATTATTATCGTAAGCACCTTCTGGTTCGTTCTGTATTCCGAGTACTAACTTTAGGGGTAGGGAAGTGGTAGGGTAGCGTTAGGGTAGGGTTGTCAAAGTGAGTTCAGGTTTACAGTGATTAGAATTATAATATCTATACCGTGCAATAGCTTACGAATAGAGGTGTCCATTGTTCCGTAAATTGTTGTTGCAGGCTATTGTGGCGTTGATTGACAGCGCATGAGGGGACTATCGCCGATGTCAGCTTACGATTCAATTGAGTCTCATATTATTGATGGTACTTCAAAATACTTAGATATTTATTTTGGCTAATGATGTCATCCAATTTATCGAGGCTGGAATAGACTAGTACTGCCGGTCGATTCTGTAAAAATCTCACCGTGAATTTCATTTCACTTGAGCTTGATGTGAGTTGTCAGTAGTGCCAATCCCTAGCATTAGTTGAAATGACAGCTCACTACACGCTCACTTCACCTAAGTTTTCACGGTGATTTGGTTACAGAATCGCACTGCTGGACTAGTTTTTTGAGTGTGTTGAATGTGAGTAGAAGACACTTTGTACCACAAATCACTAAATTCATTCATTCATTTCAGCTGAAAGATGTCCACTGCTGGACATAAGCCTTTCCCAAACACCGGCACTTCGACCGGTTATGAGCTTCCCGCATTCAGCGAATTCACAAGGTCATCGGTCCACCTAGTTGGAGGCCTTCCAACGCTACGTCTTCCGGTACGCAGTCGCCACTTAAGAACCTTTCGGCCTCATGGGCAATCTGAGGGGCAATTCTCGTAATTTTAAGAACGTTCACAGTCTGATCTCAGTCTCAATCTGTCAAAAAAAACCTCTAATTTCCCTACATTTTGACAAGTTTTTGACATTTGTTTGTCGCTGAGATGAGACTGCGACTAGATTTTGAACGTTTTAAATTACGAGAATTGGCCTTCAGTTCTGTGCAAGTGGACCTTAATAGAGCAATTATTATTAACTAGTTTCTGCCCGCGATTTCCCCCACCCACCTACCCCGTCGCATTGCATCGCCAGCCCGCGCTATTAGCGTTCTGTGTATTATGTAGCGTTTTGTCTAACTTGTTTTTGTTTTTACTCGGCTCCTATGGGTTTTAGCGTGATGTTAATAGTCTATAGCCTTCTTCAAGAACTGGACAATCAAATGCTATAAGAATTTTCCAAATCCGACTGGTAGTTCTAGAGATTAGCGCGTTCAAATAAACAAACCAAAAAATTAAACAAACTTTTCAGCTTTATTATTAGTATTAGATCTACTATTACGCTCAAACAAACAGTAATAGATTTTCACGTTCATCACCTGCATGATTATCCACTCGTCCGTTACGCAAGCTGATTCAGTTCGCTGTCAAAAAACTGCGTATCCGTTACCAAGCTGATTCAGTCTGGCGTGCTTAGGGTCGAATTTAATGCAAAAGATTGCCTGTCTAAACTATCTTTGCTGCTCTAATTTTCTCAGAGTGTAGGGAAAATATCAAAGGCTACGAAAAAAAAAATAAACAAGCATATCTATCAACCTATCTATTATCGACAGTTGTCTTTACCTCTGCACAAGTCCTCATTAATACGGCATCAAGTGGAGTATAAAGACATGGCAGTGGAGTAACTGCACAGTGCACACAATGCTATAACCGATGCGCTGTGTAAGCTTGCACTTTGCGGCCACTTACAGGCCTACACACTTGTTCGTTTTTGCATGAGTCCCGTGTAATCATAAGTAGGGGCGTTCCACACTTGCGTGGCTAGTTTTTTATTGACTTGTTTTTTTTTTGCCGAAAGTTTATGGAAACGATCCAGTATTTGTCTGCTGTAGGTATGTCTCCGACTGTAATTTTCCTGCAAAACTATTTGAAAATTTGATTGAGATTGAGCTAACACCAATAGACCGCGAATTACGAGTTGTAGATCTTAGGGTCGAACCTTGACCGGCGCTTTCCTGTGTGTATATTTCATCAAACCGGCATGTCCTAGAAACAAAAATTCGAAGACATGTGACATCTACCAACTCGAATTGGGCCCGCGGGGTTGTTGCGGGTTGGTAGAGGTCCATTCCCTCTTACAGAGAGGAGCCTGTGCCCCAGTAGTGGTAACATTATAGGCTGATTACGCTATCAGTAAAAAAAAAAATCGTCGTTCTAAAATTGATGAACGGTAAATAGGCTGGATTATGTTAGTTAGCTTAGTAACAATATCATATAGATATAATGCCTCAACGATTACAGGTTGGTACATTTAATTACCGGAAAAAAAATAGGAACATCTTCAATAAAAAAAAATAAAAAAATACAAAAGGACTTACATTTTCTATCTGCTGATTTGATAATTGATTTGAAAGGTGCGTATGTGACTAGGTAGGTATATCAAAAGTAGTAGTCATCGTAGACCACCCGGCTCCGAGTACGTCGGTATTAATCAAAAGGAATGACAATGTCAAATAACTTAGCACCAAGCCTTTACGCAATGTTTACAGGCATAATGATGTAATGATGATGGTGGAGATGTGCGAAGTGTGCATAATTATTGAGGAAGATTTATTGGTTTTGTAATAAATTGTGCGAATACGGAAGACGTATTTTTTCGTTTTTTTTATATATGATCGAAGGATTTTAATAAGTTGAAAAAAAAAACTTATATTTTGGAAGAAATCATTCAATACCTAGTAAAACCATTGCCTATATGGCCGTTACTAATATACCTAATACCTGCTTACTTATGAAAAAGTTGTAAAATGATTTTGATACTTCGAGTGTTTTTACTTCCTACCTTCTTTAAATTTGAAAGTTCGCAATGCACATCAAAATCAAAATCAAAAGTCATTTATTCAAATTAGGCTGAGAATCAGCACTTTTCGGACGTCAAAATTACAAAAGACAGTCCCCCAATAACGCCCCCCCTTCACCACTTCCTAGTGCTATCGCTGGGAAGAAGAAGCGGCGCAACAAACTCCCCAGCAGCAAATCAATATATCATATTCAAAAATAATACAGGGTGGCATGGACATCGACACGCAAACTGAAATCATGAATGCAGCACATAATTCTAGATCTAGCGTAGAAATTTTTTGTCGGTTATCAAAATAAATCTGATAATGTATGGCACAACAATTTTTTTTTTAATAGCTGCGATAATTTTCTACTTAGAGGCGTTTAGAATCATGTACTGAATCCAGGGTAAGGTTGCGCGTCGTCAATTCTGGGGCAAATAATAATCAACTTTTATCCTCCTTTATGACCAGACCCTAACTGATTCCTACAATCAATAATAAGGGAATTACACGCACGCTCTACAGCTATTTGTTTTTACCTTTCTATGCCTGTGTTTAGGAACCCGGAATTCATTATCTAGAACATAAAGTTTGTATGGGAAAACACCAAAACTGTCTGATCTGTGGTGAAAGCTCTCATGTTAACGTTCACTGGCGTAGGTAAACAGATATCGCTTGAAGTTGCAATGTTATATAGTGCAACGTACTATGAATGTTTAATGAGTTTCGTTTTTATTGTCTGGAGCATGTAGATAGGTTTATTATGTACCTACGAGTACCTATAGGTAATGTAAAGTCAACGAAATTAATATTGAGAAGCAAATTGATTACCAACTTTAATTGTTCGTATATTCAAATTACAACTGGGGCCCGTGGGGGCCCGTGGCTAAATAATAACAGCCGCACAGGTCGATCGGTCAGGTTAAGCTACGCTTGCCGCGGTTGGTCTGTGGATGGGTGACCATCTTTACATACTGAGGGGTCCCTCCGTGCCTCGGAAAGCACGTTAAGCCGTTGGTCCCGGCTGTCATTCGTGGATCATTGACAGTCGTTACGGGTAGTCAGAAGCCCGAAAGTCTGACAACCAGTCTTACCAAGGGGTATCGTATTACCCAGTAACTGGGTTGTGGAGGTCAGATAGGCAGTAGCTCCATGTAAAATGCTGGTTTTCAGCTGCATCCGGTTAGACTGGAAGCCGACCCCAACATAGTTGGGAAAAGGCTAGGCAGATGATGGGTAGGTATATTCTTAAACCTTAACTTGTACGGTAGGTATCTAGATCACCTGTAAATAAAATTTGGTTTCAAATTAAAACAGACTTAAAGACTCACTGACAGTTATCCATAATTGAAATTAAAGTAAGTAAAAATATCTATTGTTCTAGAAAAAACACCGCAAACAAATGACATTAGCCTCCACAACAGAATTCCCCGTGTCGTGTCTTAGTCTTAAAAATTAAAATCTATTTTCTGCATCACTTCTCTATTAATATTAAACTAAAAATCTAATCATTAAACCAGGTTCCCACAGCTGACAAGCTCACAAGAATGTTGGCTCTTCGGGAATCCTTTTCCAAATAATTAATGCGATAAAATAGTGGTGTGCGCTTGCGCTGGGCGGGACGCGTGACGAGAGCGCGCGCGCGGTCACGACGCATGCGCGCCGCAAAACGACCACAGAGGCCGCACGCGCGACCCTACCCCTACCACCATCACTTACGACGATGTTTTCTTTAGAACTCTGTACATTTCTGCTGGATTAAAAGTGGATTTTGATGTTATTAGAAAGAACAGGCGAAATAAGTGAATTGAATTTACTTTTCGCTACGGAAAAGTCCCTGAATATAGGTAGGTACGTATTTGCTAAGCTGTTAGTGTTGAATCGGCGTTATGGCTCATGTTTTTTGTGATAACATAAGAGAACATCACGCCTGTGTTCCCTAATATTATATTCCCTATAGTTTGCTAATATTTCGCCAGTTATGTTTAAATCCTAGGTAACGAGCCTATTGTTATCAACCGAAAATAGTTTGTTTTTATTTTGCTGACGCTTCGTCATCAAAACTCCTCCCGCCCGGCACCAAAACCTTAAAACAATATTAGGATTAATATATTTGTTTATATTTTTTGTTGAGGTATGTAGCCATCAATGTAAACAACATAAAACCAACGAATCACTAGAACAAAATAAACGGAAATACGCGCGAGTACGAGCGCCGTGTGTCTCTACATCTATGGCTCTCTATTCTATTAAATCAGGACGCTGGCCAGCTATGCATGCATCTTTTACGTACGGAGCGCTTTTTGCGATTCATGCTATGCAAAGTTATTCCAGATTTGAGGCAGAAACAAGTAAAATAGGGCTCTCACTTAAGACTTTGTTGGTGGAGTATTAAAACTACGCAAGTGCTGTATCTAGCGCAGGAGTTTTGATTCATGATTAATTTTATAATAAATTAGTGACCCCTCCCTGTTTCGCATAGATTTTACGACTTGACATAACATCGCTTCTTTATCATTTGACGTTTGATATAATATGTTTATTGTACTCATAAATCTTCCGGAATAAATTCTCTAAATGATGGTAAAACTGCATCAAAATTCGTTACGTAGGTTAGAAGAATACCGCGATCAGATAAACACGAAAAGCAACTTTAGTTTATTATAATATGTAGAACTAACTAAATTAAAATAATCTTAGTTTTGTATCTGTAAATTCATCGCGTATAAAGGATACCATAGATTTAACTGTTATACAAAAATAAAAAAGAAACGCTAATATTTATTAGGTTGAATTTCGTTTAAATTCCAAAGACCATTTAGTAGGATCACTTCCGAACAAGTTTTACCGTTTTAGTCTAGTTTTTAATGGAGAGCAGTTATGGCTTGATCTTAGGTAGGTATTCAATTTTAATGGATAGTACTGTTAGCAACGGAGGGATGCTAACTGTTTGCCAGGATTCATTAATAAAATACTATTTAGTTTTATATAGCGTAATTATTAAGATCTTTAAATTAATAACCCTTTTTATACATTTTTCCGTTGGCTTGTCAGCCAGCGGGGTAGTTGCGTAACACACTATCAGTAGCAATGGGTTTCATTTTGACAGTTCAACAACATTCATTGCGTTATTTACGTTGTTGAGCAGACAAATTTTTTGAACATATGAAGCAACGGATTAGCAATATCCTTCAAAATAATTCTGATTGAGATTTATACTATGTTACGCAATTAAGGTACAGATCTGACGCCTACTGTCTTCTAATCTTAAACTAAATTAATGTTTGACTTTTATTTCTTGCCAATAACTTTTAACGGACTCGCGGAGGTTGCATTTAAGTACCAAATAGACTATAATCTCTACAATACGCCACATGTAACAGGTAAGTATTCTATACCATATAGCTGATAGTCATTCTAGAATCTTCTTAAGGCGCGGTAAGAAGCGGCAACAAGTAAGGTTCAAAACAGCGACGGATGCGCTTGATGTAAATAAAAGTATTTTCTTTTTGATGTTAGTATGATTTTTTTTGTTAGTTGAATCGAATGGCCATGCACCAAAATAAAAAGAAATTTTGCAGTTTAAGATTAAAAAGTAAATGTACGGCTCAGTGGAACAATTTTTATTTAATTAGTTGATTGAATTCCCTTTATTATCATTACATAAAATATGATAGTTTTCGCTCAAAATTTTGAGAATTCAGCGACGAAAAATTTTTTTCCGAGTTCTGTTGTTAATTGTTTTATAATGATTCTAATTTATTTTTATGAAACATTTTTGAATGTCTTTTTTTGGAACATTTACGATTTTTTTGTTTTTTTTTATAGGCTACTTTGTCCCACTGCTGGGCAAAGGCCTCCCTTGTTCCAAATCTCCCTGTTTTTTGAAAATACACTTTTTTCTGGCTTTTAATATGTACCAAAACCAATACCTACGCCTATAATGACGGCACGGTTGGCGCAGTGGTTAAGCGATTGACTGCTGCGCTGCGTGTCGCGGGTTCGATTCCCGCACGGAACAAATACTTGTATGACCTACATTTATTTGTTCCGAGTCTGGGTGTTTTTCTATCTATAATATGTATGTATTTACAAAAAAAAAAAAATGTATATAAGTAGTTTATCAGCCATCTTGTTACCATAACACAAGCATTAGGTTGCTTAGCTTGGGACTAGATGGCGCTGTGTGAAATGTCCAGGGATACTATTATTATTTATTATTGGTTTCGGTACAAAAAACTGAGCGGTGTCTGTGAAACGGTGTCTTACGTTTGCGCAGCGCCTTAAGCCAATATTTACGACTGGCGTGGGCACTCCCCGGTCAAGTAGTACCTAGTGAGTGATGTCACTTTCATTGTCGCTTAGTACGTAATCATCGTAATATAATATTTTATGTCCGCATTATAATTAGCATCACGCTTGTAATCCCCGAAGGGTTAGCAGAGGGGTTCCCTATTGTCCACTCACACTTCGTCAGGTTTGTTTTAAGTCCCATGTAATAGGAGGCGAGTCTATCAAACTCAAACTCAAAGTATTTATTTCAATTAAACCAATTACAGGCAATTTTGAATTGTCAAGTCGGTCAGTCAGAAAAATGAAGCTAGTTGCCCATTCCAAAGCGTAGGTACTTACCTATGGAGAAGAACGGGCAAGAATCTCCATGGACACTCTTTTAAATCAATATAATATGGTTATTGACACAGGATCCGGAAGAAATACCTTAATTATTGCTATCAAAACAAATAAAAATTCATTTATTCAAATTAGGCTGAGAATCAGCACTTTTCGAACGTCAAAATTACAAAAGACAGTCCCCCAAAAACGCCCGCCCTTCACCACTTCCTAGTGCTATCGCTGGGAAGAAGAAGTGGCGCAACCAACTCCCCAGCAGCACAGCTGTCTGTTCAGTTAGAAAATCCTTGATACTTGATTGTGTACAATACTATATATCAATGACAATCTAAATAATTGTGAATGATATTGCTAATCCATTGCTTCAGATGTTCGAAGAATGTGTCTGCTCAACATCGTAAATAACGCAATGAATGGTGTTGAACTGTCAACATGATAGCCATTCCTACTGTTCGTGTGTTACGCAATTACCCCACAGGGCATCGTTGTCGTAAAAACAGTAACTGGTTTATTAAAGACGGTGAAACTAGGTGTCTGCCATTAAAAGTCAAATTAAGTCAATCATCGTTGAATCTCCCTATCCATAAATAAAGCCTAATTAAAGTCTACCATCCGATTCTAAAATACCTAACCAATCACTTTACCGCTTTTATTTTTTGTTAAATGATGTTGTGTACTAGATACCAATGCGACTACAGATTTCTATAGGAGATAGATTTTATTTGTCGGAATCCTATGTTTAAAGAAACGGACACACATGTTTGTTTTGGTGTTTTCCGACTAGTGTCGAACTCGAAAAGTGCCGTCACGCGGCTTCAAATAAATTTTCATATATCATCATTCTCCTGGTATTATCCCAATCTATTTCGGGTCGGCGCAACATGTCTTTTTCTTGCATACTTCTCTATTAGTTGTCATCTCGGTAGTCACCCCCTTATTAATCATATCATCATTCGCACAGTCCATCCATCGTTTCTATGGTCTTCAAATAAAGTTTTATATGTAAGGTTTTATTTTAAACAATACTTGGAACCTGGAATTGATGGAAACTATGAAAAGCTTTGTCACATTTTATGTTAAAAAACCGGTCAAGTGCGAGTCGGACTCGCGCACCAAAGGTTCCGTACAAATTTACGGTTTTTGGTTTTTTCCTTGTGCTACATTACGTTGCTTCTTGCAAAATTTCATGATTCTAGGTCAACGGGAATTGCCCCATAGGTTTTGATTCACGGACATAAACGCCCGTATCTTTTGATTGCGTTGACTTAGAAGTTTGATTTTTTCACTGCTTCAAGGGATTGCAGCCCTGAGTATTTGATATTAATTTCAACTTGATAACTTCACGCGTCCCTGAGAAAAGGGTCTTGACAGACGGTCAGACAGACTGATAACGAAGTAATCTTATAAGGGTACCATTTTCCTTTTTTTTTTTAAAGAGAGTAAAGAAAAATTAATCAGCACTAAATCTTGTCATTAATTAGCCTATACTAGACACATTCATTCATAAATACGTATTACAAGTGTGGTCATAAGGCTGGTTCGCGACAGCTGGCGGCTTCTCAGGCTCTATTGGAATGTCAGTCGGTTTAACGAATGCCGCATGCTGTCTGTTACTGCCCTAACTGACGATTGTGCGTACACGTGCCGCTGCGCATCTAATGAACACAACCTTTATACTCGTATCTTTCATTTAGTATTTTTATACGATGTTAGGTTTAATTGCGTCACGTTTTCTAGGATATACGTTACTATGTTGTTGTTATTTTTGCTTGTAAATGGAACTTCGGTATGTGGTATATTTCCATAGGTTAATTGTGCAACCTCGATGCAAGGATATCACTCTGCTTTTCCTATATTGTTTGCATACTTAGGTATATACAGTTAAAAAGAGTTTTAGCTTAGTTTTTCTATAAGTCTTTCATCCTACAAACGTATTAATAACTCTAATAAAATGCAACGATTTCATTTCACTTTCACTGTCTGCGAATCGAAGTAAGATGCACTGATAATTTAATAAGAAGGAGCCAATTAATATAATTTCTTACATATCTAAAATTCGCAACTAGTTAAAATCCCCACAAAAACGTTATTTAAGTTACATCACTGTATTATTGAGGGCGCGATATGTTGAATATTGCCAGCGAGTGCTGAGCCGTGTGACAGCGGACAATGCAATTCAATTCGCATGCCAGTCTGCGGCTTCATTCCAGATGAGATTTTTGTCCACCAGTCAGACTCGCGTGCCCACCGACAATAACAACACAACGTTTTAAATTCGTTACAAAGTACGCAACCTCGATACTCAACCATTCAACCTCTAATTGCTGAACCTCCGCTAATTTAATTTACATACACATTTTGTGCACTTACGTCTCAATTAGTCACAATTAATTATACAAATGAGTACGTTCTTATCGTAACATTATCGACGTAACTTTGAACCAGTATGCGGACAGACGCGGCTTTCTACATGCGAAACGAGAAGCTTTACTCACTCCCCGTCACACCGTCCCGCATTAATTACTGAACAAATTATACGTTCTTTATCACCATTCTTTTTTTTAATAACAGGCATTGTTGTCCATTCGTGCCAAGAAACGATTGTTTTCAGCCAGTGACTGATTTAATTCGATTTCCACACGACTCGCGGCTGACGTATGGTGGAACGTCTCCATCACTCCTGCAAGACGACTTAATTTTGAAATTCTTTGGGCTTTGTTTCCCAGTATGCGGTTGTGAGGTAAAATAAAACGTTACTGGGTTTCCGGTCTGTCTTTATGGGGTTCCGTTTGAGTGAAAAGCATAAAAAAAATCGAATTTCGGTACAGATATTAATATCAGAGGGGTAATTCTCGTAATTTTAAGAACGTTCACAGTCTGATCTCAGTCTCAATCTGTCAAAAAATACTTCTAATTTCCCTTCATTTTGACAAGTTTCTGACATTTGTTTGTCGTTGAGATGAGACTGCGACTAGATTTTGAACGTTTTAAATTACGGGAATACGGGCCCAGGTAAATTAAAGCCTGCAGTTTTAACGTTTCGGAGAATGAACCTATTAATTTCCGAGTATAATACTGATTTATATGTATAATAAATATTATTTACCTACTTCGAATCCAATTCATGCGTTTTCGGTCATGTACTTTACAATTTATTTCCGTAAATTTCCGTGTAACAAGATTTTGCTGAAAATTTTAACTGACCTTGTTTGCGAAATGGTAAGATATGACTACTTATAAATTAGTTATATAGGGTCTAATTTAGTTAAAGTTATAGTTAAGTACCTATGTAAAAAAACTTAAGAAAATGAGGGTGATTATCTGTACCTTTATAATATTATAAATTAAAGTCGCTTTTCGTGTTTATCTGTGTGACCGTGTTATTCTTCTAAACTACTTAACGTTACAACGACGTGTCATCATTCGCCCATTGCCTCCCCCAAACACCGCCACTTCGACCGGTTAAATTCTGTGTTTCTCGCATCCAGTATTTATGTGTGTAATACATCAATATTAAAGTCACATATAAGAAAATAATCTAAATGTTTGTCAAGTCGTAAACCGTGTGAAGCAGCCAGGTAGCTAGTTTCATACAATTAAGTATCTAATCTTCAGAAGGACAGAGGGGCGCTAATGCAATAGACGATATGCAACGGGTTGCCCCTACATAACAAACGCTTAATCTTTATAGGCAAATAATAGTTAGAACGTCCTTTACTAGAACTAATTGAATATCTTAAAGGCAGCCGCCCGCGCCGGTGCGAATGTTAGACATAGACAGATCGCTAATTAACTGGGAAACAGTGTTCAAAACGCTAATTTTGTTTACTCCATTGGTGATACGGCGTTCAAACTAGGTATCAGCAAATGTGAGGTTATAATTAATTAAATGACTCCGCAAGGCTCGCCAGCGCCCTCTGTAAAACGATGATTATCTTAACTGTCATTTTTAGACAGGCTCTAATAATAGTTATTAAAACGACTGCTTTTAAATTCATGCGGTTTTATGCGTTACGTTTAGGTCAATTATTTAATTTAAACTTTGTAGGTACAGACGCCAGCACATCAAGCTACCCGAAACTGTCAAATTTTCCCAATCAACCTTGAACCTAATACTTTAGCGACAAAGTTGAAAATCTATTAAAGAAATTTGACAGATTGTAGTAGCTTGATGTGCTGGCATCTGTACTTTATCCGATATTTTTTTTCTACAATCGTATATTAAGTACCTACCTACTGAATGTTATTTTGTCGAAAGAAAGAAAGTATATTTATTTAGCACGGACTAAAAGACACACAATACACCAGAGGATAATTCTCGTAATTTTAAGAACGTTCACAGTCTGATCTCAGTCTCAATCTGTCAAAAACACCACTAATTTCCCTACATTTTGACAAGTTTTTGACATTTGTTTGTCGCCGAGATGAGACTGCGACTAGATTTTGAACGTTTTAAATTACGAGAATCGTCCTTCCGATAAAAACAAATAAAAAATTTAATAAAAAGTGTAAAGTCCGATGTAAGAAATTAGCAGGAAAGTGTACCTCACGGCTGCGCCAAAAAGGCCCAGTTCAGCAAAAAATGCCAGATAACTAAGTAGTGCCTAACGCTGGTTTTCAACTATTTCAATCAATTTGCCTAGCCTTTTTCCAACTATATTGAGGTCGGCTTCCAGTCTCACCGGATGCAGCTGAATACCAGTACCTACCTATGTTACAAGAAGCGACTGCCTATCTGACTTCCACAACCCAGTTGCTGGATTATACGATACCCCTTGGTAAGACTGGTTGTCAGACTTTCGGGCTTCTGACGACCCGTAACGAGTGTCAAAGATCCACAAATGACAGCCGGGATCAACGGCTTAACGTGCTTTCCGATGCACAGAGGGGTCTTGATATTGGCTTGACATGTAAAGATGGTCACCCATGCATGGACCAACCGCGGCAAGCGTAGCTTAACCTACTCGATCTACCCGTGCGGCTGTTATTACTTATTGAAAGTTATTACTGTAGGAATTGAAGTTGAAGTAATTGTTAATTGAAAATGATGTAGGTAATTAATAGAAACTACTCAAATTATTATACTTTACTTAAATTGCTATGTTAAAGTATGATTGCATCTATAGTTAATAGTTTATTTAATGGACTATTAAGAAGATACTAACTAAGTACAAATAATTATATTTATGGAAGAAAATAATTTCTTCGTGTACCTACCAAGTTATATGAAGAAAGCACCTGTATTGAGCTGTTGTAATGATGAGTAAAGTTTTATGAAAGGAATAATATAAAAACACTAGCTGTTACTCGTGACTTGGTCTATTCAAGATGAAAAGTGGTCCTTACCCAGGACATGGTCTATGTGTGCCAAATTTCATCAAAATCCGTTCAGCCGTTTTAGCGTGATTGAGTAACAAACATCCAAACATAAACTCTCACATTTATAATATTACAAATTATGCCACGGGAACGTGCTACATGGATAAAATGTAGCCTATGTTGTTCCCCAGGATGCCATCTATCTCCTTGCCAAAATCCCTTAATCGAAATCTCTTCAGTGGTTCAGCCGTGAAAAGGTAACATACAGGATAGTATGGATTAGTGAATGGAAGACATTGTTGCACGACGAGATGATGAAAAAGTCGATAAAATAGATTTTATCGTTAAAATTCTATTAATTTTTTATAGTTTTAAGTACATAATAATCTCCGTATCAGTAGCCTGGAGCAAAATACCAATTATCTTATAAGAAATATTAAAAATACAGGTGTTAACTAAACAAACTTAATAAAATTTATACTAATTTTATACTAGCTTTTAGTTAGTAGACATATAAAACTGTATACTTATTAACTAAATTGCTAATTGAAAAATAGACACAAACTACGCAAGGTGTAATTTTATGTGAGAATTTATTCACATTTTATATTACGTCTTAAATATTGATGCACAATATTATTTTATAACTGTAACACACTAACATAGCTTTTAAGTTGTTTGTACAGACGCCAGCAGGTCATGCCACCCGAAACTGTCAAATTTTCCCAATCAACCTTGAACCTTAATACTTTAGCAATAAAGTTGAAAATCTAATAAAGAAATTTGACAGATTGTAGTAGCTTGATGCGCTGGCGTCTGTACCTAAGTAACTTAACCTTTTGTCTATGTCATCATCATCATTCTCCTGCGCTTATCCCATCTTATTTGTGGTCGGCGCAACATGTCTTTTTCTTCCATACTTCTCTATTAGTCGTCATATCGATAGTCACCCCCTTTCTAGCCATTGTTGTCTAAGTAAATGAAGAATAATCATTAAAAGCCTGTGATGTCTTTCTGCAGGGAAAACGCCTTCCTACTCTCTTTCCACTTCTCTCTGTTTAAAGCTGCTGAGGACCAGTTCTTGTTGAAGGAGTCCAGCTCATCCCGCCAACCCCGTCTGGGCCTGCCGCGATGTCGCTCCTATTGGGTCGTAAGTTTGGCGCATTGGCCGTCTGACATGCGACAGATGTGTCCAGCCCAATTCCATTTTAGCATGGCAGCTTCCCAAGTGACTTCAGTTATCTTTGTTTTGGAACGGATGGTCGTATTCCTAAGTAAATAAATAAATAATTATTTTTATTATGTTAAACTAATAATATTACAAAAATGTTTAGGTACTTTTATCTCAATGCTGATCACTGAACCCAGTGAGACTGTTTCTGAATATTCTGTGTATAAATTCGTGTTATTAAAGCTTATCGTTATTACCTACCTAGTCGTTTGTATGCCTTTACCCACTAAGTACTGGCCACCACATTGATTCCATGAACGTAAGTTGGTCACTGTAACTGAAACACTGTATAATATTGCGTGTTGGACCTTCAGCAAATCGCCGCTAAGACAATGTTGTCGAAAAGAACTGGGTTATTTTTTCAGAGATGAGCCTGAAAAGGAGAAAGAGAAAGAGGGAAAGAGAGGTGTAGAAGAAAAAACAAAAAACGTTTCCTCATCAGTGGGACAGTCAAGGAAGCAAGTACCTACCTAGTCAATCAGAACTCTAGTCCTAATAACCGATATCTAAACTAATATTATTATGAGAAAATATTTGATTAATAAAAAGATAAAATATTTGTTTTGTATGTTTACACGCTAAAACGGCTGAACGGATTTGGATGAAATTTGGCACATGGGTAGAACATGACCTGGATTAGGACAAAGGATACTTTTTACCCCGATATTCCCCCGGGATCGAGACTTGTGCGGGTAAATCCGCGGGGCGTAGCTAGCTATCTATAATTTATAGTGATAGGTTTTATATAAGCATTAGCTCTTGAAACGTCTATGCTTTTTGATCTACCCACATTGCAGGAAGCGTAAGCGACACACTTACAAAGTCAGCTCGAAACGGGTTAGTTTCGCAAAGGTGCATCGATTGGTATAGCGAAATAATCTAGGGGATCGGCGCGTGCCTTACCATCGCGCCGGCACGCCCACAGCTGCGGGCCGAGTTTGTTTTAGCACGACGTCGGCTTCGTCCTGTTTGTACCATTTTTTGTTGGAGGGAATTTAGTCCATCTTCATATAAAATTTCTCATTTTTTGTAAGATGTTTCTGGTGTTTGAGGAAGCCGGAAGACTGATCAGAGGATGATAGCGTTTATTTTAATTTCAGTTTTTGTCTGGATAGTTTCGCCTCCTTCAAAAACCTTGATTTAAAAGAGGCCTTTATATGGATTGTAAGGACAGTCCTTCTGTGCAAGCAAAAGGACGGTCCACAAGAACCTGTGTCCGAAAACTTTCTTTATAAGCTCAGGCTTATAATGACAGATCTCAAGTATCTATTTGATGGCTAAGGTAATCATGGGTTACGACTTATATCCTTTGTGGAAGAGTAGGCATCTGTGCTAAGTAGTTACGTAAGTAGGTGTTAATGTTAACTTTTGAAGGAGCACAATTATATAACAAAATACCATCATGTATAAAAAGGTTGCACTCATTCAATGCATTCAAAATTCAATTAGCTGCATATTTAATCACAAATAACACCCTTCCTAAAAGCTGAATGCATTGGATGGGTGTATCATAATTACTATCGTGACCTCTGTGACGAACTATAAATATAATTAAATTTTTTAAGCATCACAAGTGACTTTGTGTCTTTTTTGAGAATAAATATCTTTAAACCTACTTACTACTTTGTCTAAATCAATTTGGTATTTTGATAATTGAGGTGCTCACAAAAAGCTCAGCTTGTAAATTTTATTTATCGTCAGCAAAAAATCTAAGTTGGAATAAGACCGAGTTCACTAAAGCGATACTGATGGCCAAATGACGAACAACTAACTTTCTTGATGACAGCAATCTTAACTTTCAGTGGTCAACAACCTTTTTAGGACGATGTCTCCCTTCACTTTGGGCATTGTTATTTGGAAACTACGAAGATTAAAGTTAGTAAATGTATTTCTAACGTGTGTTTTTTTTTTGTATTTTAGGTGTCTTCAACTTTCTTCAGGTAATTTCAGTTTAAGATTGATCTGAGTGTTGTCAACGTCTGCAACAACGGGATTTCATAGTTTATCTTTATTTTCCGACGCACTATGATTCGATGTCGATTATTACGGACACCGACAGAGAATCGAAAATAATACGAGTTATCTACGTAACGAAGTTTTATTACAGGTAACCGCTGCGTTGGAAAAGCGGTCAGGCTTACGATCGCATTTGGATGAAACAACTGTTTGGTCGATGGTTGTTTTTTTCCTGTTTTTATCGGTTTACTGATGATTTGTACAGTCACGAGCAAAAGTATGTATACACTCGGCTTTATTCAAAAGCGATTTACTCCTTTATTTTTTAAAGAAATTTTATGTTGTTAAGATCATAGCATTTTGGAACCCATAGGTTTATGTAATGTGTCGTATTTTAACGTTGTATTCGTTATTTCATGAAAACCTCGCAATAGAAAGCCAAGTGTTGAGATATTGGTGCTCGTGACTGTACACTAGTTAAGCTTTTTTCAGTTTTAGATTAAAAAAACGTTCAGTATTCTTTCAATATTCATTTGTGTTTACATAATCAGCCTATCATGTTCCCACTGCTGGGACACAGGCCTCCTCTTGGTGAGAAAGACTGGGCCGTAATCCACCACGCGGGCCCAGTGCGGGTTGGTAGATTTCACATGTCTTCGAATTTTGGTTCTAGGACGCGCCGGTTTCCTCACGATGTTTTTCTTCGCCGTTTTGAGAGATTAAATAATTTACACAAAGTAAAGCTATCTGGGTTCGAATCTTCGACCTACAACTCTTTAAGTCACGGCCGTGACCACTGGGCAATTGACAATTGGAGTCTGCGCAGCGGGGAACTTAAAAAAAAAACTTGTGAAATTGACAAAAACATTGAATAATCTAAACTAAAGGTGCAAATTTTTAGTTTCGAGTCTTTGTGACGTCATATCGTCATACAAACTGAAAGCAAACCACGAAGTCTGAACTTCTTTGTTACAAGTTTTGTAAAGGCACTCACCGCTATCTCTATAATAATTTTCACACCACATAACATAAACGTGATGTCTTGATAGTTTAGAGGCTCAGACTGTCTAGTTAGAGGGTATAAAATGGCAGGCAATATTTCCTTGCCGAAATCCGATGTTAGGATTTTTAGATAGGTTTCGTGATAATATGTGGCGATAAATCTTTGGCGATAATAGTTCACCTTTCTGTCAAGGAGAAGAAAACATTAATTTGTTGAATGGTGAGCATTTATGGGCAATGTTATAGATGTAGTAGAATAAAAGCGCGCGAAACTATAAACTGGTCCATAGATCAGCTAATTGTTGCAGAATGGTACAAACCCGGATAATGGCGCGTTCGGTCGGTGCAGCCGCTTCGCAATTTAAACGCTAACGACTTTTATGGCCAGCATGTATCTTTCTTTAACAAGGTTATAATGAAGCTTTATTTTAGTTTTTTTTTTTTAGTTAGCTTTTTAGTACTCTTGCGTATTGGTTGAGAAGTGGAAACGTTTTGTGAATTGCAGTGATTTGGTGTAGTTACTTTTAGCCTCTATAATAATAAAGTTTGTCTATGATCTCGTGAGTTTTGTAATGTGAAGAGAGATATAACGGTATGTTATCACTAGATATAGTCTGATTTTAATCTACCTGCTTAAATGTTTTTTTTATAACAAAAATCTTAATAGTGTTGTATGTATAGATAACTATTTACACTAGTAAGTACTAAATTAAATCACTCATTAACTATACAAATAAATACAAAAACAAAAGGACACTTAGGCATCAAAGTAATTGTTGAAAGGAAACATTTTGAATATGAATTCTCAAAGTGATTCATTATCAGCTGAATGTATGCTTCCCTATGTATAGATACCATAACAGATACCGAGACAAACTTCAATTCACCTTGTTTGTATTCATTATACCTAAGTGTAACCATTTATACAACGTGATGGCCCTGTCATAAAACTCATGAAAAGATTATTATGAAAATGATGACACAATAACCGATGTACCTACGTAAAACTCTTCACTTACACCAATTTAAAGAAATTTAAATAAATTGGATTGGAAAAGGTAAAAAAAAGTTCCATTCATCAGGTGTGTTTGGCAGTAGGTACTACATAAAAAATTCTTATTCATGTTGGTCGAATAGGATATCAAATTAATGTTCTCACAGAAATAATTCGTATTACACTTAGGTATATCCCCAAGACGTTATTTCATTTCAATGAAAACTACTGCAATATTACTTTTTTACTTTTTAACAATTATATAATGTCACAGCTGGCTATTCCTAACTTGATAGAGTTGTAAATAATTGCCAATTTAAATAAGATAAATTAACTTTTTTACGATCGCGATCACCGACCCATATCTGCTATTACTGTAAATACTCGTAATTTTAACGAAGGCCTATAAAAATAATTGAAAAAACAAATAGCTCTAGTCTAATAGGCCCTTCGTTTTAATGAATCTTAACGAGTATTACTTATATTATTACGAACAATTATATAATGTATGTGGAACTGGAAATGGAGTTTTTGTTTAATTGTTACATCGTTCTTGTTTAAGTTGTTTAATTTTTAAACTGTATGTAATCTGCCTCGCTACTCCGCAGGCTGCGTGGCAGTCCCAACACTATTCTGCAAGCAATAGCCGCCCGGGCAGACAGCCCGCTAGTGTGGGCGATTACAAACCGGACCCGTTCTGTTTTAGTTATTAAGTACTAACATAGGCTAAGCTATTTTTGTTACTAACACTAATAGACCATTGTAGTCTGATTAAATAAAGATTATTATTAAACTGGGAAAATATCTCCTATAGTACCGACGGTACAGGGGACAGGTAGAAGTAACGTTTTCATTCCTGAGTCGGAAACCAAGACGCATTTCGATTCGCTGAGCCTGTGAAAAAGCTTTGCATATTATAAGGCCCAAATAAATCATCTGCCTAGCCTTTTCCCAACTATGTTGGGGTCGGCTTCCAGTCTAACCGGATGCAGTTAAATACCAGTATTTTACATGGAGCGACTGCCTATCTGACCTCCACAACCCAGTTACTGGGTAATACGATACCCCTTGGTAAGACTGGTTGTCAGACTTTCGGGCTTCTGACTACCCGTAACGACTGTCAAAGATCCACGAATGACAGCCGGGACCAACGGCTTAACGTGCTTTCCGAGGCACGGAGGGGTCTCGGTATGTAAAGATGGTCACCCATCTACAGACCAACCGCGGGAAGCGTAGCTTAACCTGACCGATCGACCTGTGCTATTATTTAGCCACGGGCCCCTCGGCCCAAATAAATATAACAGAAAATTAAACTTGAAAATGTACGTATTTATAAATTGTTTAGCATAGTCAGTCTATAATGTTCTCAGTGCTGGGACACAGGCCTCATCTCTGTGAGAGGGAGTGGGCCTTAGTCTACCAAGCGGGCCCTGTGCAGGTTGGTAGATGTCAAATATCTTCGAATTTTTGGTTCTAGGACATACCGGTTTCCTCGCAAAAACGAGCAGTGGTGGCCCAGTGGTAATGGCCGCGACCTACGAGTTTGTAGGTCGTAGGTTCGAACCCAGACAGGCACTTTAATTTATGTAAATAATTTCATCACCACTGCTCTCAAGACGGTGAAGAAAAACAGCAAATTGTTTTCTGAGGGATGTTTATAATAAAAATATTACGAAAGCAGTCAAGCTATGCTTTTGAACTAGACTTTTGTGAAAATTAATTATAAACGCAACTTACACTGCTGTCCTTTTTTTTAAAAGCAATATTTTGCTTTTCATAGTACAGTCCCGGTTCAGCACCGAAGTTAATGAAACCCTGTTTTCCCAGAATTCCTTTCTATAATGAATCTGGAATATGGACGCTCTTTTTAATTTTCATTCGCATTTTCACTTATTAATTGGATTTCCTTTCCTTTATTACCTGTCATGGTGCTGGCTGGGAATACGCCTGTAGGTATTTTATAAGAAAAATCTTGGCCAAGAAGAAAGCGGACTCAGAGATAAAAGCTAATAGAGATGAATAGAAGAAAAAGACGGGCTGCGAGGACCCCAAATTAATTAGGATAAAGACAGGACTCTGCAGGAGGATGAACGTACTCGAATCTTCACAGAGAAAAAAACAAAAAAACTTAACAGGAAAGTTAACTCAGCTCAAAAGACCTAAAAAGTTTTTTGTGCTTATCATCTTTTTCTAGGTTTGAAAACGCCTAGAAATGTTTAATTATGCTTTGTTGTGGTTGGTAGCAAAATATAACAACAGCCAAACAATAACACGTGTTTTAAGTATGTCGGCGGACATTGGAATGTTATTGTCAAGAGTGACAGGTGGTCAACGTCACTCTAGCGGAGCGTCGAGTCGATGGTAGCGGGGCGGCCATCTTTGGAGGCACATTCCTGCAGAGCGGTCGCCAGCGCCCCACGTTTTCGACGAATCGCTATCCATCACCTTAATCAAAGTTTATTTTAAAGTGAAGCTAAATCGTTGTTTCGAAGACAATACCCACGTTGCAAGATGGATTCTGATAAAGGCCGTCCTGAGCTTTTAAGTATTAGATTCTTGCTTTCTACTTATAATTCTATCGGCTAAGTTATGAGACAAATTCTAGCTCAATTTATAATCCTTCCACATTTTAAAAAGCCATTACCCGATTCAACTTTAAGTGTATCATCAAAGAACTGTACTGAACTCAACCCAAAAATTTAACGTTAAAAGGCTATCCAACTCTTAATTTACGTTATTAGGGAAGCCAGAAAAATAAATGTTATTAGATTAGCGAAACCAAGTGGAGGTTTAAATTGGCGGTTAAATGGCTTTGCAAATAGAAGCTCGCGACCAACTAATTGGTCCACAATGGGGCAGCGAGCTGCGTTGGCTTCACTGTTAAAAGTATTAATATACGCCGGCTGCTAGTTTTAAAAACGGTGTCAAAACACATTATTTGGTTCACTCCTGAGGTAATATTACGTGTGTGGGCTAACTGCCCCGTTGGTCTGGTGGAAGCAAGCGCGACTGCTGAGGAAAGGGTCTTGGGTTCGATGCCCAGGGGGGCAACGTGTTATTGGGTTTTGTCCATTAGGAATTTCTTTGTAACAGACCGGAGTTTGGAAGTCGGTGGTGTGATACCCCCGTGCCTCGGAATGGTCTTGCGCATGATGTCCCTTTGGTCGTGTCGGATTGCCGTCCCATCGGACTATGAAAGAGAGGGAAGAGAGAGTGCACCTGTATCTGCGCACACACTTGTGCACTTATAATATCTCCCGCGCCGAAAGCGCTCCGTTAAGATTGCCGAAATACGGTCTGGAGAACAATTATGGGCGTGGAGTACCCAATTTTCTCTTGTTGACACTCTAAAGCTTGATTTCGTAACAGAGATGTGATATCTTCAATCAAACTACTTCTCATATGGGTAGGGTATGCTCGGATTGTTTTCCAAATTTGTCACTCATTCGACTTCAAAATCAAAATATTTTATTTCAGATAAGTAAACCTACACGGGCACTTATGAAACGTTAGAAGCTAGGTCCACGATTGAAATTGGCCGTTTCCTATGGAAAAGAGTCAGCAAGATTCAAGAAACTCCACGGTTATTCTTTTGAAAGTACGTAGCTTTTACAATATGATCGAACTATTAACTCTGTAAGTTAATATTTACGGGAAGACAGTGTAGGCCTATCAGCAAGGACTTAATAAAATAGAAAATGTTCTACAAATGTACAGTCTACAAGGCTTACAACGTTCTCACATTCACAAAATACAAAAGAATCTATCAAAAAGATAAATAATAAAATATTAAAACCAAATGATATGATTGCCTTCATTATTTTTAAACGCAGCTGTCGGTTTCCATCTACAAAAATAAGCTTTAATGGCCTATTAATAGAGCAAATAGTTGTAACTTTAGAATAATTTGTGTATCAGCTCAAAATCTTCAAGCTAGTTCGAACATAGTCCACAACAATGGTTCAACAGGCCAGGTCATGAACCTATACTACGACCTCTGAATTGCCAGTTAGCGACGTAGCCTTTGGGCTATTGTCGTTTCTAATAAGTTTACCAATAACTATGCTATAAATTCAACCAAAATATCAGTATATCTAAGCCTTACTTAGGTACCTACTGGCTAAGAGTGTTCTGGCTAAGTCTGAAAACGTTTCTTTGGTGGGTGCCATTTTATGTTTAGTTTTTCTGGGAAGATTTTATACCCACCGTTTAATTTAAGTATATAAAACTTTAGTTTAAGTTTCACATTCTAGTTTTTCTGACTTCTATATTTTTGAGTCACTTAGAAGGTACAGACGCCAGCACATCAAGCTACTACAATCTGTCAAATTTCTTTAACCCCTAAATGCATCTTGTGCCAAAAACGGCACAATAAATTAAAGTTCAAATAACCCGCCAAACATTAAACTGTCATGTTATTAGCGGTTGCATTTTTAATCTGTCATCTATAAAGAAAAAAAAAACGAGAATATCAGCCTTTAGTCTGCATTACCAGTATATTTTATCTGTGGAATTATGACAGAGGTTTGAGTACTTAGCGCCAAGCGAAGTTACCGAAGTTCAATTCAAAAAATCTAAGTCCGTTTATTATTATTCTCTCGAGTAAAAATAATATTTTAGCAGGTAAGTTCATCCAAAATATGTGCTTATTATTATTTTACTTCACATTTCAATCATTGACTCGTAAAAACACCAAAGTATCTTTGTGCCGAAAACGACCCTTCATGCATTTTTAGTACAATTTTTTCCCGCTAAGTGCTTACCTGTTCTAACACGTTTCAAAAGATTTATTTGCTTTTTTACTTTACTGGGTGGTTGGTTATTGCATATTGTTGTGTTGCTTTATAGCTATGGATGACAAAAATATAGAAGAGATGTTTCGCATGCTAGAAAGTGGCGAAATTTCTGACGACGAGATGGAATCCGACGGGGAAGACCTAGATTATTATCCGTCTCGTCAAGAGCTTTTAGATGAGTTAGAAGAATCTCCTTTAGAACCATTCAGTGGTGATGGTGAAGACATTGATCCATCTCTTACAGATATGCAAGTTATTGATCCTCCCTTAGCAACTGACGACGCAAATTGTGACAGTAACCCTCCAATAATACCTAATAATTCAACTTCTGAAAGCTCTAATTATTTGCCAAGTGGAGGTAGAAATCTACTATGGAGAAAACAAAATCTGGTCTATTCTGAAGACAAAATAACCTTTTTAGGGTCTGAAGAATTATCTTCAAATATTTTGGAATTAGATACACCTTACCAATTTTTTACGTACTTTTTTAATAATGACATTTTAGAGTCTATTGTTCAAGAATCAAACCTTTACGCAACTCAGAACCAACCTAATAGAGTAGAAACATTTACAGTAGAAGATTTGCGTAAATATTTGGGGATTATCACTTTTATGTCTGTTTACCACTACCCCAATATTCGTTCGTACTGGGGCAAATTTGGGTTTGGCCCTATACGAGAAACTATGCCCGTGAATAAATTTGAAAAAATTAGAAGAATGTTGCATTTTAACGACAATTCAAAACATCTTCCAGTCGACCATCCAGACCACGACAAGTTGCACAAATTGCGGCCAGTGATAACACATTTGAACAACAAATTTTCTAGTGTTACGATTGACCAACGCTTGTCAATCGATGAGCAAATGTGTTCAACCAAAATCGGTCACTTTTTGAAACAATATATGCCCAACAAGCCTCACAAATGGGGTTTCAAATTATTTGTTCTCTGTAGCTTACTGGGATATTCATATAATTTTATAATATACGCGGGTAAAGAAAAAGATGACGAGAGACTACCAAGTGAACCTGACATAGGAGTTGTTGGACAAACTGTCATGAGGTTGATCAGGGTGGTTCCAAGACAAAAAAATCATATCGTATACTTCGATAATTATTATACGTCGTTGCCCCTAATGTATCATTTGGCCACTGAGGGAATCCATTCTTTAGGAACCATACAGCGAAATCGTTTGGGAAAAAGTTGTAAATTGCCTGATAAAAAAGACGTAATGAAAAGTTCTGTACCTCGAGGAACATATGAGGAATATGTCACCAATTTTGATGATGTGGACATTGCTGCAGTTTCGTGGAAAGACAATAAACAAGTTACCCTGGCATCTACTTACGTAGGTGCAGAACCTGCGGGAACAATCAATAGATATGATAAAAAATTGAAGCGTAAACTCGAAATTCCTTGCCCCAAACTCGTAAAAGAGTATAATGCACATATGGGAGGTGTCGACCTTATGGATTCTCACCTTGGCAGGTATAGAATTCGTATCAAAAGCAGAAAATGGTACATGAGAATATTTTACCATCTGTTGGACCTCACCATCATCAATGCCTGGATTCTTTACAGAAAAGTAATGGGTAAAAGGGGGAAAGCCAGCAAAGATATCATGAATCTTGCAGACTTTCGTTCTGAATTAGCAGACACACTTTGCAAATATTCCACACCTATACCTAGGGGTCGACCACGTTCTACATCAACTGCAGAAGCTGGCCCGCCTCCCAAGATACGGAAAGGAAAGCCCTGTCAAGTTTTACCCCCAAATGACGTTATACTCGATGGCTTGGGCCATGAACAAGTAAGAACACCTAATAGGATGAGATGTATGTTTCCAACCTGCAATTTGAAGACTGTAGTAATGTGTGCGAAATGTAAAATTCATTTATGCGCAAAAAAAAACAAAGACTGCTTCAATGACCTACACAAAAAAAAAAAATCCATTTAATGCATGTAGTGCCGAAAACGGCACATGTTGATTTTTGCTAAATATATACATAAAAAATTAAATCTGATTTTTTTTATTATTTTTTATCGAACCTAATCACAATATTCTATAAAAAACTATTTTTTTCAAATTAAAATAAAAGGTCATGCATTTAAGGGTTAATAGATTTTCAACTTTGTCGCTAAAGCATTAGGGTCAAGGTTGATTGAGAAAAATTGATAGTTTAGGGTAGTTTGATGTACTGGCACATCAACATGCGGACATAACGACACGCACATTTTACCACTATTATGTTTAAGTCCTTTGTAAAAGAACTAGTTAAGGCTAGTAAGGAAAGCACGTCCTGCCATCGCACTAAGAATAAATAAACACTTTTATCGACACCATAAATCATATGAAATGTCTGTTCTAAAAGGTTTCAAATAAAAACCGTATACAAGAGACGCTCCCGGCTCCTCCCACTTCTCATAGATCGATTTTACGCAAATATTAAACAAAAACTTTCTTTGACCATCTTAGTATGGTAATTCCGGCGTCATAACTGCGTTTATTAGGCGCAGTGGAGCGTGGAGCGTGGGCGTCCTATGTGCGCGTGCGCCGCCCTCTACGCCCTTCTGCGCTATCGCCCATCGATGCATGCGCACCACGCTGGATGTAGGCTTTAATTGAACCTAGGCTGAGAAAAATATTGGTATAAGACGATTTAAGGACTGATCTGGTTGTTTTAAACCCTTGTCTTTACGGTAAGACACGAACATTTAGTACCAAAATCTTAATGCTATTTGCTTATTATCAAGAATAGAAGTAAAGTAATGAATAATAATAATATCCCTGGACATTTCACACAGCGCCATCTAGTCCCAAGCTAAGCAACCTAATGCTTGTGTTATGGTAACAAGATGGCTGATAAACTACTTATATACATTTTTTTTTTGTAAATACATACATATTATAGATAGAAAAACACCCAGACTCGGAACAAATACATGTAGGTCATACGAATATTGGTTCCGTGCGGGAATCGAACCCGCGACACGCAGCGTAGCAGTCAATCGCTTAACCACTGCGCCAACCGTGTCGTCAATAATCAATTAATGAAAGACACAAAGTAGTCAAAAACACAATTCATACTATTTATTCTCAATAAATATTATGTAGCCCGGCGTAATAATGCACTAGATTACAAAATGTATGAGGAACAGCAAGATGCACTAAATGAAAACCATTGACATCAAATATTACCATCACAATACAATAGAGTCCACATTGTATGAAACAGTAACGTTAACAGATAAACATCTCGGTAAATTAAATAAATATTATTTTATTTAGGCCCCGGGCGCGCTGGCCAGTCGTATTTTGTGCGCAGACGCAGCCTACGATAAGACAGACCTAACTACCGAGTGGTGAGCTTATTAATTTATTTTATTTACTGCTTCAGACTGGCCTGCTACATACGATATCGCAGATTGTAATTTGTTAAGCTGGTGGTTTGAATTGTTAAGATAAAGTCTAGAGCTTTTGATAGTTGAGCTTTGGGCTGTAATGGAGATAATCCGATCAAGAAATCTGATGATGATTTTATTCCAAAAAATGTTTATGTTTTGTACTTATACTCTATTCAACATAGCATTAGAATAACAACAGTTATTGACACCGATTCCCTTGTATGTACATACACAAACTAAACAAAATTTAAATTCAGTGCATCATTTTCTTTCTGTTTCATTAAGAAGGGACAGAAGGTAAATATTAGTTTAGTCCTGCCAAATTATGATACTCCATAGACAAGTTTAGAAGTGATAAAAAAATTGACTACTAAAAATTTATACGTCAATTAACGTCAGGCGCTAACAAATTTTACAGGACTAAACTAATATTTATCTTCTGTCCTTTTCTTAATGAAAATAGAAAGAAAAAGATGGCCTGAACTTAAATTTTGTTTAGTTTGTGAACGAAATTACTGCACTAATATTGTCGAAATTACTGCACTTTAGAGTTATTTTTATAATATAAATGGTAAACAGATTACATTGCTTTGTACTTATCGTGAAATAACTGAGATTTACATCGAAATAACGAAACCGACCGACCGAACCGATAACCGTTATTTTTTCAATTTTATAATAAATGGAGTTAGTACGTAATCATTATCGCTTCATGAAAGGATGTATATCATAGCCGTTACTCGCGACTTCGCCTGCTCGAATGTTGTATTTCATATTTTTTTAATACAGGATAAAAAGTAGCCTATGTCCTTTTTCAGGTCCCAAGCTATCTATTTGTCAATTTCATAACGATCGATTCTGTGGTTTAGTTGTGAAAAGGTCAGACAGAGTTACTTTTGCATTTATAATATTAGCATGGATATGGGTCCAAAACTGCAAGGTCAAATTAAATTAACTGGTGAAACTTCAGACAAAAATATATCTTTTGTCTCATAATATTTCAAGTAACTAAAATAAAATGTTCAAGTCTTCACAAAACTTTACTGAATCACCCTACATCTCAGGCTTATGGCCTAAGTGGGTATCCTGTACTTCTAAAGGCACAGTATCACATGAGGCTGTGCATTAACGACATCAAAGGGTCTAACAGGAAGTAGTTAGTGCCCGGATGACTGACCGGACATACCTCTTACTCCGGACATTTATTATCTGTAATACCTAATGGTTCTAGGAGATGAAAATAAGGAAAAACTTTGGCTTATTTTTTTTACAGAAACGTAATTTGCGTTCCTATTGCTGGTCGGAGAAAATAAAAAGCGCTCACAAACAGAGACATAATATTCTGTATATGAATATGTGTTTGAGCGCTTTTTATTTAAAATCTACCTGTGAATTTTACTGACCATCGAACTAAAAATGATTTGTCATATATTTCTTTACATTTTTGGATACCGCGCCCCTTTTCGAAGATTAGATGGAATGTAAGTTTTGAAAAGTGCTTGTGTTCTGTAAGGGTACTTAAAAACAGCTGCCCATTTCCCTGAAAATTCGATTATTAATTATTTATTTGTTCAAAGTTTTCGTACACAAAAAAGGTAAGTATAAATGCGGACTTAATGCCTAATTATCTTTTGAACCAGAGCAGGTCGTTTACAGCTTCGGCTAAACTTTAAAGACTATCCAAATCTTCAGGTATTATTTGCATAAAATCACGTGACGGACATAAAAGCTTCTTTCCCAGACTACCTTCCTCGCGAAGCTTTCAAATCACGTCATAGACACTAGATCATAGCCTACAAAAGCTAGCAGCCAGTACACAGTCGTGGTCCCGCGCCGGGTGTGCGGTCTTGTCACGATTCACGCAGCGCCGACGCAGCCTCGCTATTTGTTTTATATCCGAGACATATCGGTGAGAGGCACCCACGCCACGCCGTGCGTGATACAAACGAGAACTTTGCTCTTTACTTATTTATGTTCTTAGATTTATTGTACTTCCTTGGTTTACTGTGTTTCAAATGGGACAGGCTTTGGTCTAGTTTTATGTTTGCGCTCGTTAATTTGTTCTGTCATTATATTGTAATCGTCTTTGTGATTGTAACTTTTGAATTACTTTCTGAATTGAATGTGAGTTCATGTTTTATGTAGACGATTTGCTTGTAACAAAAAAATCTTGGCCAAGAAGGAAGCGAATCCAGAGATGAATGGAAGAAAACGATGCGCTGCGACGACCCCAAATAAATTGGGAGAAGAGCAGGACTCTAGAGAATTCTATCAAGAGGAGGATGACTATACTTAATTGAAAAATTAACTTCACCCAAAATACCTAAAAAGTTTTTTGTGCATACCATCTTATTCTAGGTTTCAGAACGCCTACAATTGATATGCCTAGTTGTGATTGGTAACAAAATATAACAACAGCCAAACATCAACACGTATTTCAAGTATTAGATTCTTGCTTTCTCAATATAATTCACTTGGCAAAGTTACGAGACAAATTCTGGCACAATTTATAAATCCTTCCACATTTTAAAAAGCCATTACCCGATTCAACTTTAAGTGTATCATCAAAGAATAGCTCGTAATGCATGGCCGGCGCGATGAGAGTCTAGAATCTAGATTTTCGTTCATAGCTTAGAGCTAGACTTTTGCTGCGAGCATATCACGCGCTATTACGCGGGTCGGTCGTGAGTACGCTTTGCATATTTCAAGAACGCCTGTATGCGCGTACGCCACAGTTAAGTGAAATGGATCGACGGTTATGTTATGACGTTAAGACTAACTGCTCTGTTCGTTCCCACGTTGGTGCGGTTCCTTGTAGTTCATTGTTGCGGTACTTGATTAATATTTGGATGGAAAATTATGCTGTTTGTAACGGGTTCTTGCTCTGTTTTCTGAAATTAAGAGAGAGAGACCAGGTCGTCGGGCCATAACGCTAGTCAACCTTGTGAAAGTAGTTAAGATAGACTGAAGGCCGGCTTGGTTCTTCCAAAAGGGCTAAGCTGGCCTAAATTTATGCCTGAAATAAATGTCCCCAAAATTACTATTACTATTAAGGGACATTTATTTCAGGCACTGATTAATCGGGAACAAAAACAATCAATGGAAGGGCTCGTGGCTAAGTATTAACAGCCGCACGGGTCGTTCGACCAGGTCCGGTCCGTGGATGGGTGACCATCTTTATATACCAAAACCCCTCCGTGCCTCGGAAAGCACGTTAAGCAGGTCCCGGCTGTCAAAAGTGGATTTTGACAGTCTTTACGGGTCGTCAGAAGCCCGTAAGTCTGACAACCATTCCAACCAATGGGTTTCGTATTACCCAGTAACTGGGTTGTTGAGGTCAGATAGGCGGTGCGGCAGTGTAGGCGTGCAGCCCCACTAATGTTTATGTCTATGATTTCTGATTAAATGCTGTTTATTTATTGAAACTATTACGCTTAAAAAGACCAACCGCAGTTAAAGTTGAAAGAGCTAAAAAGGACACGAACAAACTTTTGTTATTTGTCGAACATTGGGGCTGCATTTAGCGAGTCTCTTTTTCCGGATCGGATTTAGTGCGTCTTTTATGATCAAAGTTTTTAAGTGACATACATTAAAACTTTGTCAAACTTATTATAAGCCTAGCTCGGCTGCAGTTTCTGGAATGAAGTGGACTGTTTTAGAAGTTTTTCATTGATTTTAGGTCAAAATAAAATGAACGCGGAAACGGGTCACTCCATTTTCCATGTGGTGTAGGCGACTTTTTTTCTTTACTAGCCATTGATTTCGCACTGCTGGGCAAATTTAATTAATGACAACATGGTTAGCGCAGTGGCTGAGCGATCGGACTGCTGCGCTGCGTGTCGCGGGTTCGATTCCCGCACAAAACAAATATTTGTAAGTCCTACATGTATTTGTTGTATGTATTTACAAAAAAAAAGAATGTATATAAGTAGTTTATCTGCCATCTTGTTACCATAACACAAGCATTAGGTTGCTTAGCTTGGGACTAGATGGCGCTGTGTGAAATGTCCAGGGATATTATTATTATATTTTTTTGACGTTTAAGCTTGACTTTTTATAAGCAATGGGGAGAAAATTAAAACACGCACGACCAATTATAACCAAACTCCATTGTCTTCTCAAGGAAGAGCCACAATAAATAGCCATACGTATGTATATAGTCGTCTGCGTTAGCTTTGTGAATTGTGGCAGTACGGAGCTAGCACGCTTGACCTGCGTAATTGTGTGCCGAGCCGAACAGCCGAGCCTATAATACCTTACTACTCTTTAAGGGCCTTTAGAGCTCACGACTCCTTGCGAATCCCAGGTTGGATGTTGTTGTTGACGGTACGGGGATGAATTGTTAGGGTTGGAAGATGTGGATGCAGGTTTTTGGTAAATTACCATTATCATTTAAAACTGACATGGGCGTAGACAGAAACTTTAAAACGCTGAGGGTTGCTGAACTATAATAGGGCTGCGGATACTAAAAAAGTAAAAAGCGTTGGTAAGTTAAAAAGTCTTTTTTGATAGCCTATACAGTCCCACGGCTGGGCAAAGGCATCCCCCAAGTCCTTCCAGAAACTCTTTTCCCGCGCCACCTAGAACCGTTCCTCTAGGTCGTCTCGCCACCACAGCTTTCTGGGCCAACCACGGCGGCGCCGTCCGTCTTTCGGCACCCATTGTGTAGAGACTTTTGCCCAGTGCTCATCCTGCATGCCGCTGATATGACCCGCTCAATTGAGCCTGGCAGCCTTCTTGCTTACGTCTATTATACTCGTTTTGGAACGCAGCGTGGTGTTAAAAAGAAGTATTTTTTAAGTCTCCTTTGTATGCTAATTTCCCTCTAACAGCGTTGAAGTACGGTATTAACAGGATAGCTGGCACTTGCATACCAACCTAATCTTCACTGACGATCTTTCACTCGTGTCTAAATGCCACAACAATAACTAGAGTGTCAGCACTAGTCAACAGTAATCAAACCAACCAACACTACAATACAACTGACCTTTGAATTCTTACAGATCACGCACACATGACATTCTTCCATTTATATCAAAACTTGCTGTGCCTGCGACTTCGCTCGCGTGCATGTCGGAAAATAATTGTATTAAATGAGTTTTATTTTTTTTACTCAGAACCCAATTTTTTTTTTTAGTCTATACTGTCCCACTGCTGGGCAAAGGCCTCCCCAAATCCTTCCAGGAACTCTTTTCCCGCGCCACGTCGAACCAGCCCTCGCGGTACGCGTCCAGATTATTCTCTTATACTTATTCTTAGTAACATAAAAGTAGCCTACATTATTAGCTTATAACATCAGCTATCTGCCAGTGGCAGTCCCGTCAAAATCAGTTCTGCCCTTTCGGAGAGTAGCCGGAACATGCAGAACATTTTTTAAATTGTTTTTTTTTTGTTATAAGTACCGTATATACTGTCTTATAAATTGATTAAAAACCTGTTATTTTGACATTACAAACAGACACTTTAATTTTATTTATTTGTATAGATAGATAAATGTGCGTCTGTCTGTAACCTTGTCAAGCCTTAACGGATTTCTATGTGGCACACGGATAGACGACCTGGGTCTTCATCTGCCTAGCCTTTTCCCATGGTTGGGGTCGGCTTCCAGTCTAACCGGATGCAGTAGAATATCAGTATTTTACATGGATCGACTACTAAAATTACATCATGCTGAGATACGTAGGTAGTCTTTGGAACCTTTTGGCCTTGTATAGGACTTATGTCTTTATTTAACTTACTTTTTATTTTATTTTTTATGCTTTGAGTGTGCTTAGATTAGTTTGTGATATTCCGGTGCGAGTCCCAATAAATACTTTTTCTTTCTTTCTTACTCAGGTCGTAGTAAGAAATAAAAAGCTGGTACATACATACATAAAATTACCATTTTTCACACATATCGGCTCTTGTAAATGTCTTCAAACCAAGCTCTTGCCTATTAGTGTTGGGGCAAAAACGTGCGGAAGGCAGTGCAGACTAATTGGGCTGTATTGAGACCGCAACGGCACTATCGTATCGATATTTCATGTATTGTGAGCTTTAATATTTATTTAATCCGCTGAAGCCGATGACCTGTCACTTAATTTATTAATTTTCGTTGGAAGGAGGTGCGGTTTGGTAGGCTTTCTGCGAGAAGATTGAATCCTCTTTTGTGTTCAATGTTGGCTTTATATTTGATGAGAGAATTAAAGACAGTTTCTTTAACTTTATTCGTAGATATTATGCAGGGTTAAATTAAATTAGCTAGCGAAACTCCCCAGACGTGATAAGTATATTGTTATCTAAAAATGAGAAAACAAAAAAAAAAAAAAAACTAATTTGATGTTTCTTTTTATATGGGGTCATTGATTGATTATTGTAGTCACTTGAAATATCAGTTTAAAAAATCCGTTTATTTTTGTAAACTTCACAGACGTGATAAAACGCGATGATACACAGACGTGATAGAACACGATAAAACAAAAGGAAATAGATTTTCTCAATTCATACTTCATGTAACAAAATTACCAGCGGTCGTTGTCCCTAAAAAAACATCAAATATTTTTAGTTTTTATTTTATATTATATTTTTAGATTTTATTTTATCATGTTTAAATATCGATGCCCATCACGTCTGTAGAGTTTCTCTAGCTAATTTAATTTGACCCTGTATTGGAGTCATATTGTTTCTATCTTAACTTGATTTAGCACATTCTACAGGGTTATTTGTAAAACACCAACAACCTCTTAAGAGGTCATTGTACTCATCATAATGAACAACTTTTACTATAGAACCAAATCTGAAATCGCGAAAAAAGAATCAGCGGCTCCTTACATTTTGACGAGTTATGCGAACATAAATGTAGGGAACAGGTGATTTTTTTTTGCGATTTCAGTTTGGTCCCATAGTAAAAGTTTCATAATGATGAGTACAATGACCTATTAAGAGGTTGCTGGTGTTTTACAAATAACCCTGTATACGAAATATAAACTCTAAAATCTTTATTGCATTCATGTGTACATTTCGTTGTTACAATACCTACTCGTATAAGTAAGTTCCAACATGAAATACCGTTAGATCACGGCAACATAATAATAATTTTAACATAATCTATTTATTATTATATATATAAAAATGAATTGACGTTTGTTAGTCTCACAAAAACTCGAGAATGGCTGAACTTCATGTGCTTCGTATTCACTAATACGAAGTAATTTGGATACCTAATTGTAATGATTTAAATATAGATTGCATGCATGATGTTTCTTATATATTTAGTTATAGAAATTCAGACACGATGTAAAAATTGTTTTTGAATAAAAGAATTGAATGAAGCTAGTTTGAAAGCTCTAAATTCTAAAACATCAGGTGTAAAGTTCAATTCTATCCCAATTTTGAACCCATCGTCACATAACTAAGGTAAGTACCAACTTGCTATAATTGACTGACATTCTCGATCAACATAACCTGTCATACCTTTCTTCCCCCCTTTTCGTTAATTGCATGACATGTTGACCGACAAAGGCACAAGTGTGACAATAAACATAAATAAACTCAATAAGAACTTGTGTAACTAACACCTGTTTCTCGAAACATGTTAGCTGCCCGTTCTATTATGAATTTCAACTGTTAATGTGCGCATGCGTCTATAGGAGTCTCCGTTACAAATGGAGAAATGTCACAAAAGGGCAAATTCCGAGGCTTGGCGTTTTGAAATGAGATCGTTTTTTTAAGACCGACGACATGCATATCTCTAATCTTTAGTTGGCTAAATAAAGACAATGGTACCTTCTACGGTTCAGCTACAGTTACTGTATTTGGTATCGTGTGACATATCACGTTAAGGAAAACAGTTACACCCGTGGTGCATCCGCCCTTTCTACTATTCGTTTTTACCGGACACAGCACTGAAACTGTTGCCAGTAGTAGTAATTACTGTACCTACTGGGTGCTATATTGAACTGGCAATCGAGTCAAACAATATTAACGGTGATCAATCTGCTGCTGAGCAAAGGGCTTTTTAGATACGGCATCGAAATGAGCATAGATCACCACGCTTGTCCTGCGTATTGGCAAATTCAGACCATTGATTGGTTTCTTCGCGATATTTTTCCTGTAATTTGGGAGTATCAAACGTAGGTCAAGAAAGCATCTTTTAAGATGTCCTTTTCAACCGCGCGGCCAACTCATAAAATTTGATGAAACTTTACCAGGAATTAGTGGTAATTTGTTACTATACACAACTCTTTTCCTGAATTTGTTGCAAAAAAAACTGAGATGCTATGACCAAAAATAGTTGGCCGCTAGAACCGCCACTTGCAGTAGTCATCGCCTGTGATTACACAGAAACTTAATAATGCAGATAGGCGAATGATACATCAAAAGGTCTTAATTTGTTGTAAGTATTTGTTGCAATAATAAAAAGCATCAAGACATAAGTATACAAAAAGTTATGCTATATCTAGTTTCCAGGTTATGGGTAGGTAGGTATCTCACCATAAATATCAAATTAATAGAGGCTTATGTGTGGACAATTAGTTGCTAATTTGTTGCAGCGAATAAACAAGAAACATACTAAAAAGATAGGTTCAATAATTTGTTACAGTCGATTTTAGTTGGCCGCTCGGACGGCAATATGCCTAAAATACAATGGCGTTTATTTCGTTATTAAAAATAGGTTCAAGCTTAGTTAAAGTACTAATCGACAGGTAATGTAACCTAAATTGGATAAATGTGGCGACAATAACGGTGAAATTCATATTTTAGGAGATATCAGTCCTAAATGTTACTTACATACTGATAAAGTACCAGAAATCTGCTAGCAGCACCCTAATTGCGTAACACATTATCAATAACATTCTAAATAATTTTGAAGGATATTGCTAATAATAATAATAAAAATAAAAAAAAACTTTTTAATTCAGACTTTTTGAAATCCATAGAATGATAGTATAATAAACTTATGAAAAAAAAAAAAAACCATCGCTTCATACATTCGAAAAATGTATTTTTTCAACAACGTAATAACGCAATGAATGATGTTGAACTGTCAAAATGAAAGCCATTCCTACTCTTAGTGTGTTACGCAACTATCCCACACGTTAATCTGCTTTAAAGAAAAAAGAAATTATTTATTTAACTACCCTCATTATGCAGCATCATAAACGAAAACTTCACACCGTCCGCGTTGAGTAGTAAAGCACGGAAGCTAGTTGCTACGTTCATCGCACGCAGGTCGGGCGCGTTAATTTTTCACGGAGCTAACTCGCCCCATTGTGAGGTGTTGAAATAGCCATTGTTTTCCTGACAATGGGCCGACAATGGCCCGTATCTCTCAAAAGGCCGCGAGCTCCCGACCTAGGCACTGTATCTTGGGTACGATAGCAAGCCGTGAGCTTTTGCAAGTCATGCCGATAATATGTGCCTATATGTTAATTGGCGACTGGTATCGCCTTGTCTAGGTGTTGGGGATTAGTTTAAGTTTTCCAAGGAAATTAGGGTTCGTTAACTAAACACTTACGTGCGGCTTTTTTTTAAATTCCACATTATAATCATAGACAATCACTTTTACTAATCTCCTTGACTTGCACGGGTTAATTGCGTAACAGACTATCAATCTTAATTTGAATTATTTTGAAGGATATTGCTAATCCATTGCTTCGTATGTTCGAAAAATGTTTCTGCTCAACAACGTAAATAACGCAATGAATGTTGTTGAACCGTCAAAATGAAACTCATTGCTATTGATAGTTTGAAGTACGCAATTACGCCGCTGTATTTTGTATTTTATTTTTACTCCTGTAGGAGACAAGTTTTTTTTTTGACTAGCTTAAGCTGTCCCTCATATAGGCGAAGGCCTCCCTTCCACTTTTTCCATTTTTCGCGAGCCCGCGCGTCCTCCTTCCAGTTTTGACGGAACCTATCCAGCTCTTTCCGTCATCTCCTACGTGGTCTGCCGCGACCTCGCTTCACTGCCTCAGGACACCCTGTTCTGTGCTATTTGGTGACAAGTTTACTCTCCAAAATGAGTTTCAGTATGTTGATAAGTAATAAGTCGTTGGAGATCCATTACTTAATAAATAAATAGTTTGATTTTCTTTTCACTTTCGATCATTCAGTTCACTTCAGAAATTACACACATCTGTTCAACTCAAAATTAAAAGGTACCAAGTCTGATTGTGGCTTTTACGGGAGAAGAAAATTTTCTTGCTGCTAAACTTGAGATGATTAATTGCTCCGATTTTTGTCAGCCAATTATAATCCAACAACTAACATGTAATTTGACAGATAATGTATTGTGATTTTTTGTTAACTATTATTTTTGTAAGCCAATTATAATGTAACATCTAACTTGACAGTTAATGTATTGCAGTGCTATTCTGTAAAATTCCCAGCGTGATAACTTGGGTGAAGTGAGCTGTCATTAGTGTCAATTCCTAGCATCAGATGGAATGACAGCTCACTTCGCCTAACTTATCACGGTGAGATTCTAATCGACCGGCTGGTCAAAGACTAAATAGTCTTCCAAAAACCTAGTAAGCGTACCATCTAGTTTAACCTGCTTATGCAAACAACATGACCACACCTTCTAAAACAGCTAAACAAGACACCCTCATTGCACTGTCTTAAACGATTGGCCGTTAAATTGAATTCACCTACAGGCGGCATAACTAACATCTAATCATTGCTCCATTAGACGTCTAGCAGCATTCTAATCTGTGTTATTGGCATACCAGGCGTTAGTACGAGCCGTTTTACATCAAACGTCTCGCCACTGGCACTTCTGCCAATGGAATTTTATATTAGTGCCTAAGGAATGCCGGATTTGGATCCTTTCTAACTGGGAATTAATGTCTTCTGAACAGCTGGGAAAAATGCTTGGCATTAGAATTTAATGAATGTGGGGACGTGCTGTTTGTTAGAATGTTTTGTGTTTGGAGTGCAGTAAGAAAGTCGAGTTTTCTGGTGTTACTTTGGGAGCCTGGGACTGGCACTGGACTGCGATAAGTTTTGTTTCAAAATATCCTGCATTGCTTTGAATGATGCCTACTGCAATCTGAATTAAACTTTATACGGTATAATAGCTCCGATCAATAATAGTACTAGATTCCCGATAAGCGCTTCAAAAACGGCCCGAAAAATAAGACCACCACAGTTTTAACCTTATTACTTAGACTTAATGTTTCATTTTAGAATAAATGACTGAAAATTTAAAAATAGAATGATTTTATTTTCAAGCGACAATTTAAATACATTTTGCAATGGTAATTAAACTTTATGTTTAAGCATTAAGGTTTATGATTAACTGAAGTTGTTAATATTATTAAACTTTTTTCTAAGAAATATAGATGTTTACGTGTGTGCAAACGTGGCCACTTGAGCGACTGATTTTTGTTCCTGATCCTTAATCTAGTACTATTATTGATCGAAGGTTAATAGAGAGCAAGGAGAGCAGTGGGTTCGAACCCAGGTAGCCGCTTTTCTTTGTGTAATTAATTTCTTCACCATTGCTTTCAAAAAGATGAAGGAAAACATCGTGATGAAATCGGTATGTCCTAGAAGCAAAAATTCGAAGAGATGTGATATATCTTATCAACCCATACTGCGTTCGCGAGGTGGATTACGGCCCATTTCTTCTCACAGGGAGAAGGCCTGTGTCCCAGCAGTGGGAACGTCATAGACTGATAATGCAAGGTAAATAAACTAATGTAACTGTAAAGGTAGCAACTTAGTTCAAAGAGAAAACTCAAAAGATATTTTAAAACTGAAATCGACTCGTATTTACAGAGATAGAAATAACATTGGGAATCGGAATCGACTTCCTCTGCCCACGAGGCTGATTACTCACAAAAACCCATCAGCTCCCCACAAAAACATTGGCTTACAACCAAATTGGTTTCGTGATACATTTAGCGAAATTTCAAAGCAGGTGGAAGAGAATATCCGCATCCGATGGTGTACGCGTTCCTTTTACGTCATACCGCTATTAAGCCCCACGGTGGAATGGTGAAATCGATCAATTATTTTTCGCTCGGCGTGCAGTAAAAAGACGGCAGAGACGGCCGTTCGGATATTAAACGCCCGCCCGACGTAGAAGGATGAAACGTTCGCTTGGAACCAGCGATCCCTTTGACTGAGAGTTCGCGATCTGTCTGCGTCCTTATCGGGGCTCCAATTTCGTTTTGGAATGATTTGTTGGGGTCATCTATCTTTCATGGGTGTTTTTGATTAATTAGTGATAGTTTTCTGGACCACACGTAGCAGTTCGAAGCAGTACTTGTCCAGTAAACAGTTTTTTTTACTTGAATTTCTGTTAATTACCCTATTTTCGGAGAGTACAAACCGGGCTGTAGCTGATGATTTAACAGTCAAAAATCCTTCTACAACCATAGCCATTTTAACATCCAAACCTGCCCAAAAACCACAAAACACCAGCAGTTTCGTTTCGCATATCACCTACCTATAAAAAACCCTGTTATCTATTAATTCGCTAGTTTCGGCTGTGTAGTCTTGCGGTGGGGGGTGGTGATCGTATCGGTGTGATCGATGCACGCTTGCGACGCCCCCCCTCGCCCCCGCCCCCGCCACATCCGAAACGGCTTCGGTAAAGCGCATTAGCTTTATTACTGTAACAAGGCCTTGCCTGTACGAACATGTCACATTCGATGCTTGAAGAGGTAATAACATGGTTATTGGGTAATATCGCGATGTTTTGGGGGGGTTGGTTATTGATTGGTTGATACCGAAGTGCATGATGTATACTGCGCTTATCTGTACTTAATAATTGCATATTATAAAGCTCCTGTGTTTCTCTATAGCCTTATTTATTGCTCTGGCCTAATATTAATGGCACAGTTTGAATGTAATTAATTTTAGAGAAAGATCAGACACTGGCGCCGATTCCCTTGTTCACGAACTAAACTAAATTTAAGTTCAGTGCATCTTTTTCTTTCTATTTCATTCAGAAAAGGACAGAAGATAAATATTAGTTTAGTCCTGTCAAATTAGTCAGCGCCTGTTGTAAATTAGTAGCCATGTTTTTAATCACGTATAAACTGTATGGAGTATTTTAATTTGCATTTGTGTCTTATTTGTTTTTTCCTTATTTTAAAGTAATCTAAAGATTCAGCGAGTATGATCTTATTATAAAGTTTAACAACATCTATACTTTCGGAATTTGGCAACTAGTCTTAAAAAGTCAGAGAGGTCAAAACAGTTTGTTTAATTAATGATATCATTTTCCTTCTTAAATATCGCCTTCACTTCAAGAAGTCAAAATATCTTTGTCGGCAATCATCCAAAAAAAAAAAAAATATATTCAACCACTCAAAAATATTCTCCCCGGTAGCAAGAGCACCATAATATCACTTGAAAACTTGAAATATAATACTCGTTAAAACCTGAATGAATTTCCGGGCAGGCAATTAAATATAATTTTCCTTCTTAAATCTCGCCATCACTTTAAACAGTCAAAAATCTTCTTAACCCCAACTTGCCAGCACAAAAAAACCATCTTCCAAAAAGCACTCACAAACATTCTCCTCTGAAGCATTAGCACCATATCATTTGAAATATAATTCTCGTTAAAACCGGGAGGAGGTTCCAGGCAGGCTAGGTTTTCAAGGCTTGGTCTTAGCCGCCATTAGTATCGGTCGGTGGGGTGACGTTGATCGATGGACGCCCTGCTACGTTCAGATGCACGGTGCAATGCTACCGTGCGTCAGCCTTTGTGCAACGATATTTTTGGAAAAAAACGACGTAATTATAGTAAGTAAACGTAAAATGGAGAAGATTTTATGTTGGTGAGAGGGGTGGTAAGATATTATGCTGCGTAGTTGGAAGGTAGATAAATAAGCAAGTTGGTAATTTAAAAAAAGTTAAGTTCGCTTTAATAACTAGTGTTTTGCTCATTATGGTAAAGTGGAAAAAAAAACATAGCATTTTGTTAGTAAAAAAAATACATAACATTTACACTGTATCTATTCACATTCAATTTCTATATAAATTCAAATCACAAATACCGAAAACTTATACAAAAATGCAAATAAACCATAAAATATTATTATGATTATCCAAACTAACAAATGAGCTACATTTCGGTGGGCTATCAACCCACAAAGAAAGTTGGGCGGCTGTCGGAGTTAGCTGAAGTTGTTTGTACCGTCTGAGGGCGGGCGGGGAGGCGGCCAGGGCGGGCGTGGGGTCGCTCACACCGTGCGAACAAAGCCTTCCGTGAAAGCCTTCGGACGTTGATAGATGCGATAAGCTCGGATGCAAGTAAGCTGCATACATTTCTTGCTACAGTTTCCCGCTAGCATAATCTTTTCGTTTTTAATAGATTGTCTAATTGTACGGGTGATTAAGCGATGTTAATTATTTTTACTTAGGTAATTCAGCGATGGGAACGTGAGTTTGTCCATTAGTAGTTTCGCCAAATCAGAGGGTCGATTCTCGTAATTTCTCGTAATTTTAAGAACGTTCACAGTCTGAAGGCCAATTCTCGTAATTTAAAACGTTCAAAATCTAGTCGCAGTCTCATCTCAGCGACAAAAAAATGTCAAAAACTTGTCAAAATGTAGGGAAATTAGAAGTATTTTTTGACAGATTGAGACTGAGATCAGACTGTGAACGGTCTTAAAATTACGAGAATTGCCCCGCAGATCTAAGTGTGAACTTCTAATTTCCCTACATTTTTGACAAGCTTTTGACTTTTGTTTCTCGCCGAGATGAAATGGCCGTTCCCTAACTTACCTAACTTTTCTTCTGGGAAAATTGGAAGCTTTTAGGATGGACCAAGTCATGCTGTTGACATGTTTGATGCTAAAGTATAAGAAAGCTCAAACCGTCGTAACAAAATAAAGTAACATGATGTTTACTGTTATACCGTTCACTCAGTGTCATGAGACTTGTTCAAATTAACTGACGGGTTTAAAGGACGATAACAGTGTGTGAAGACTTGTCAATGAGCTCCGAATTGTTCGATTTAATATTATATTAAAGTAGTATGTACTTGTATGGTAACCTAATACCATGGAAACGAGTCACATGACAGTTTATGAGTTCAGTTTATAGTCGACCATTGACACCATTTTGTAGAAATAGTAGTAGTCTTTTTTTGTAAAATAACTTCTTGTACGGGGAGGGACTATATTCTTTCCATACTTTTCTGATCCTACTATCCATACATATGTACTTTACTAACTTTACTGACAAATGCGTGCACTGACTGGACAGTGGATAGGTCCACGCAATCTGTGTGGTTCTTTCCTCAAAAGACCATTTCAAACATCAACATCAAACATCATCTACATGGTCTTCGCATGATCCGACCAAGATTATGTCTGCACCCTAATTTGCGTAACACACTATCAATCTGAGTAATTTTGAAGGATATTGCTAATCCATTGCTTCATATGTTTGTGAAACGTGTCTGCTCAAAAACGTTAATAACGCAATGAATGTCGATGAACTGTCAAAATGAAAACCATTGCCATTGAAAGTGTGTTACGCAATTACCCCGCTGGACATCAAAAGAGACTGGGAAGACCTTTGAGTTTGTTTCGGCCTTTCTTCTCAGAGTAGTCAGATAGGAAACGCCAACCTCATCCAGTTTTTAGAATATGATTGACGTGTAAAAGTGTTTGTACTACTTGTCATGCTTGATGGCCACACAAAAATAAAAAAACTTGAGAGGTGTCAAGGGACACCCGGATGTAACGGAGTATAACTGGCTTGCTTTCTATAAGCGAGAGAGACAGACAGAGAAACACGCGCACGCCCCACGCGACGGCTTACAACTATAGCAAAAAGTGTCGTTCCAACTTTTAGTCTTAATTTTTTCCGTCTAGCCCCCTTTCGCAACGCGCGATAAGGAACTTCGTTCCAATAAAAACCTACAAATACATTATTCAGAGAGGCGTTAGACAGCATCTGAATGGCATTTTGCTGAAATGAGCCTATTTGGATGCGAGGCTCACATAATCAATCATATGTCATATATTTAAATTTTATGAAATTTTTTTTTTTGGAAAGAAATGCTTTTTTGGATGGACTTAGGGGAAGCCCAGCCCAGCAGTGGGACACTATAGGTTAATAAAAAAAAAAAAAAGATATTTTTGCTTTCTCTCACGTTTGTAAAAAACATACGGTGTAGTGCCAAATAACCATTTTTCCTTCTTTCTTATCCTTTATTCACTACACCCAAAAAATATTTCAATCGACAAACTACGAGTGTCCTTGAAGGCCCCTACACACCCTTCAATGTCAACGCGCCCCTCGCAACTGCTACTGACCTTGACCCGAGCACCCTCGAAAAATATTCGTAACCTTGACCGATTTACCCAAATTCGAGCCTAACAAGGTTAAGGGCAAAAGCTGTTTCGATTATTGGGGTGCCGTAGGAACTTTTTTAAATTCTTTATATCGCCCGTCATAATTACGTAGGTGTACCTAATCAGAACTTTATACTTACCTACTTAGGGCTGATTTTTCCAAAGCCAGATAATTTTATACGAATTTTAAATTTTTGACAGTTCTTCCATAGAAAATCTCTCAGATGTCAATTTTATTCCACGAATAAAAATTATCTGTCGAATGCAAAATTTTATTCATAACTTACTAAGTAACGGAGAAATCGAATTCAATTTAAAAATAATTAAATTACGTCTTCAAATTAGGTAAGCATAGAAATAAAAAATTTAAGTGGGTAAATGTCCTTGGGTAATCTAGATAATCTAGCTCCCAAGAAGTATAAAAACTAGAAACCTGATTAGTCTTAGGTGAATGACGTAAAAAGTAATGACTGATTATATTCTCTAGTTGCGGTACAGTAACAGGCAAACATTATAATAGGTTATAGTTAATACTATTTTATGTAGGTTATTTACAAAAAAATCTTAGTTGGTATCATTGATGTAGAGCGAACTAACTTGATGTGAAAAAGTGCGAGTCGGACTCGCAGACGAAGAGTTCCGTACCACCGTACAATATTTTGTTTTATAAACACCGAGGAAACACGTTTGTTGTATTGGGACCCCCTTTGATTTTTTTACTTTACTTTATTTTTTAGTGAGACAGTCGTTACGGATCGTCAGTAGCCCGAAAGTCTGACAACCAGTCTTACCAAGGGGTATTGTATTACCCAGTCCCTGGGTTGTGGAGGTCAGATAGGCAGTCGCTCCATGTAAAATACTGGTATATTCAGCTGCATCCGGTTAGACTGGAAGCCGACCCCAACATAGTTGGGAAAAGGCTAGGCAGATGATGATGATGACTTTATTTTTTAGTGAAAGCAGTGGTGGCGCAGTGGAAACGGCCGCGACTCCGAACCCTGACAGGCGCTTTACTTTGTGTAAATTATTTCATCACCACTGCTCTCAAAACGGTGAAGGAAAACATCGCGAGGAAACCGGCATGTCCTCGAAACAAAAATTCAAAGACATGTGACATCTACCAACCCGCACTGGGCCCGCGTGGTGAATTACGGCCCGTTTTCTCTCACTGAGAGCTGTGTGTCCCAGCTGTGGGAGCATTATAGGCTGGTTAGGGTCAACTCACACCGAAAGAGCGGCGAAGGGCAGCGAAGCGCAGCGAGCAGACCCAGTCGCACGGCTCCGTTTATGGAATTCGCCGGAATTCCCGCGGCGCCGCGGGCATCCGCGCGACTCGTTCTAGTTTCTCATGCGATAATAAGTATTATAGTAATGAAAATAAAGTTAAAATTCATATGACACTGAAATTGCGCTCCGCTTCGCTGTACTTCGACGCTCTTTTGGTGTGAGTTGAGCCTTATAGCGGCCATAGTAGTACACACTCTTTGAAATAAGTTCAAGTGTCTTCCTATTACGGTTCAATACATACAGCCCTGTGACTGACGAACGTAAGTACAGTGGAGCCTTAGTAAAGTCGCCGGCACGTAACTTGGCCAGGTTTTAGCGTAGTAGGAGTAAGTTTGCGCATGTATACTTAGTGCAACAAAGAAATTGACACTGTTATTACTTGTGATTACTCTATGGTTATTGCCATCATTTATTTTTAAATATATCTGTCAGTTGTGAAGAAAGTTAATGAAAGGAGAGAAGCGACTCAAGACTCTGGCCAAGGTAAAGACGCCAGCAGGTCAAGCTACGAAACTGTCAAATTTTTCCAATCAACCTTGAACCTTAATACTTTAGCGATAAAGTTGAAAATCTATTAAAGAACTTTGACAGATTGTAGTAGCTTGATGTGCTGGCGTCTGTACGTTCCGGCGACTGTAATAGGGTCCCATACACCTTTTGGATATAGAACCCTAAAAATGTAAGTATCTTGAATGTAGAGTTGTGAAAAAATTCAAGACCCATATTAAATTATTTTACAATATTTAATAAACTACCAGATGCAATAAAGGATGAAACCAACGACATTTATAAATAAGCTCAAGCAAATATTAATTCAAAAGCATACGTGTAATAAGCTTTTTTGCATCGTGTAGATAAACGAATACATACAAGACAAAAAAAAAAACAATGAAAACAAACAGACACCACACACACACACACCACACATAGATACATTCATACATACATAGATAAATATTATAATATGATAGCTATATGTTTAATTGACCTTACCAAATAATTATTATGTAGGTACCATGTTGAAGTTATATCACCTCCATGTACTAACATAACTGGTTAGATGAAAAAAATATCCTCTACTAAGAGTTGACATATAGTTTTGTCATTGTACTCCATTTTTACACATTGTTTGTAGATAACCTCTTCTAATGTCTTATTAAATGCTTTACAGTATTTCCTGTGTTTTTCGCTCTGCAAACCTCCCCAACAAAGGTTATGGGCCCAGGGCTAAGTGTTTTGTGAAAATAATTCGAAATTGTGAAAATTTGTAATCTACATGTAAGAAGAAAAATGACTTCGAATGTACGTATAGAATTATTGACGAAAGACAATTATGACAGTTGGAAGGTACAGGTGGAAGCATTGTTGATAAGGAATGACTTCTGGGAATATGTGAGTGGAGAAAAACCGAAACCTACCACTGATGCTGCTATATCGACATGGAAGACGGCTGATAGAAAGGCAAAGTCTGAGTTAATATTGGCATTAGATCCGAGTGTAGTTCGTCATGTAAAAAGGGTGGAGACTGCACGAGAGGTATGGTTAAAATTAGAAAGCTTATTTGCATCGAGAGGACCTGCAAAGAAAGCGAATTTAATGAAAAGGCTCATGTTGCAAAGGATGAGTGAAAACCAAAAGGTACATGAGCACCTTGATTCTTTTTTTGAAGCTGTTGACAAATTGGAAGAAATGGATATAAAAATCCATGATGATTTGCTAACGATCATGTTGCTGTACAGTCTTCCGGGAAGTTACGAAAACTTTAGATGTGCTATAGAGTCTAGAGATGAGCTTCCGAAGCCAGAGCAATTAAGAGTTAAAATCATCGAAGAGGATAGTTCAAGAGGAAACGCTCAAGTTGACAAAATGGAAGGCGCCATGTATTTGGACAAACATCCGAAGAAAATTACTGGAAAAACATTTAAGTTTAAATGTTTTAAATGTCACAATTTTGGCCATAAGGCATCGGACTGCACAAAGAAAAGGGAGAAGACTCAAGAAACTCGATGTGTAGAGTCATGCACTAGTCATGAAAGCTGTGAAGCTTTTACTATGTATCATGTTTCAGATGACTGCCGCATCGCTGTTGATGCGAAGCGCCGTCAGGAATGGATTTTTGATAGTGGTTGCACTTCTCACATGTGCAATGACCCGCAAAGGTTTGCCGAGATACTCCCTGCGAGTCAAAAATTAAAATTAGCCACAGATTCTTTGACAACCGTGCAAGGTAAAGGTACAGTTGAGTTATTAGTATGCAATGATGACCGAACGCGAAAAATTAAATTTGAAAATACCCTATTTGTTCCCGATTTACGTAGTAATTTAATTTCCATCGCCCAGCTTACCGAACGAGGTTGTGAAGTTACGTTCAAGCAAGGTGTAGCCTATGCAGTTAAAAAGGGTGAGGTAAAGCTGATCGCTGATCGGCGAGGTGATTTATATTACTTGAGGGAGCTGGACGCTTCAGCGTCTGTGTTAAGTAGTGAAAGTGTTGATCTGTATAGATGGCATGAGCGTATGGGACATCTGAATGCTAGGGATCTTATGAAAGTACTAAAGAAATCAGGTATTGATCCGATAGAGATCGATAGTAACTTGCATGATTGTGATGTGTGCGCTAAGGGTAAAATGGTGTCGTTGCCATTTGTGAAATCCAGTTCACGCTGCAACGAGAAGTTGCGAATAATATACTCTGATGTGGTAGGTCCAATGAGAGTTCAATCTAATGGTGGAAATAAATACTTTGTTACTTTTATTGACGACTGTACTCGTTGGTGTGAAGTCTTTATGCTGAAAAATAAAAGTGATGTTTTGTCAAAGTTTAAAATTTTCAAATGTCATGTCGAAAATTTGACAGGAAGAAAAATTAAATATTTACATACGGATAACGGAACTGAATATAAAAATAAAGTTTTCGATGAATTTTTAGAAAATGAAGGCATTAAGAGACGCTTTACGACGCCATACTCACCTCAAAGTAACGGCATCGCTGAACGCATGAACCGTACATTAATTGAGATGGCAAGGTGCATGATCTTATCGTCAGGTATTTCACCAAGTTTTTGGGCAGAAGCTGTAGCTACTGCATGCTATTTACGTAATAGGTGTCCAACTAGCAGTCTAAATGGTGAAATTCCATACGAAAAATGGTTTGAGAGACCTGTGAATGTCAAATATTTTAAAACTTTTGGCACGAAAGTACATGTCTTGGAAAAGGAACCAGGTAAAGATAAGTTTGCAGCACGAAGCTCACTTGGTGTTTTTGTGGGTTATCCACCTGATGCTAAGGGCTATAAAATATGGATACCTGAGAGTAGAAGAATCGTAGTGTCGAGAGATGTAAAATTTCAGGAAGGTAAACTAACTGAAATTGAGTGTAAGGTCTCAAATGAATCACTAATTGAATCACAATGTGAAAAGAGTATTGTGAGAAAGACTGTTGATATAGAAATCCAAACTCAAGAACAGTCAGATGGGCCATTTAGTGACGAAACTTCATGTGAAGAAATTCCATTAGATATTCAACCAAATGTGCCAATGATTGATGAAGGAAGTACAGAGAATACAGAATCTACTGGAATTGGTAATAGAAATGTTACTTTAAAAAGAGGTCCAGGAAGGCCAAGGATTCAGAGAGGACATGTTGGCCGCCCTCGTAAAATCTACAACATGGTTGAGGTGAGAGACAGTGGCGACAATGAATCATCGACGGAAGAATACGTCGACACTGATGATTTTGCTGGAGCTATTGTAATCACGTTAAAGGAAGCTTTAGCATCTGATGAAAAGGTCCTATGGGATGAAGCAATTCTTTCAGAATTAAGAAGTCTAGTAAATAATGACACGTGGGAAATTGTGAAGAAACCTTCAGATCGTAATATCGTAGGATGTCGATACGTGCTGACTACAAAGCTAAATGTTGACAATACTGAGAAAAAGAAGGCCAGACTGGTAGCAAAAGGATACAGTCAGCAACATGGCCTAGATTATAATAAGACATTCGCCCCAGTTGCGAGAATTGCAACTGTACGTTTGTTGGTCGCCTTAGCTGTCGAAATGGGCATGGACATTGACCAGATAGATATAAATACCGCCTATTTAAACGGTGATCTGAACGAAGATATTTATATGAAGATCCCAGAGTTGCTGAAAGAAGGTTTAGAGAAACTCAAAACTGCAGATGGAGTTAATTCTGCAGTAGGTAAAAAAGCAGCTAAAATGCTTGAAGATATGAAAGCAGGTGGTGACACCTGTCGTCTAAAGAAATCTCTTTATGGTCTCAAACAAGCTGGACGACAGTGGAATATGAAACTGGACGAGAAGCTGAGAGAAATGGGACTGAGACCAACGATAAATGAACCTTGTTTGTATCACAAGCGCAATAAAGGTGGATCAGATCTTTTTGTTGTTGTTTACGTGGATGACGTATTAATCGCATCAAAAGAAAGATTGTGTATTGATAAATTTAAGCAGGAATTGGCGAGGAGGTTTGAGCTTAAAGACTTTGGTCAAGCAACCTTCTGTCTCGGGATAAATATAAAGAAAAGTGGCAATGAGTATTTCTTGTCACAAGAGAAGTATATTAAAGATATTTTGAAGAAATTTGCTATGGATAGTTGCAATCCTATCCAAACTCCTATGGAAATTGGAAATCCTGTTATTAGTGAAAAAGAAGTCATAAAAGGGAAACAGTTTCCATATAGAGAACTAATTGGAGCGCTCATGTATTTAAGTGTAGCGACTAGACCTGATATCGCCAACGCTACGGCAAAACTTGCACAGTTTGCAGAAAACCCGCAGGAGACTCATTGGAGGGCTGCGAAGCGAGTTCTTCGATACTTAAAAGGTACGATAACTCACGGGTTAGCGTTTAAGCCGACAGGGTTATGCATACAAGGGTATGCAGATGCAGATTGGGGTAGCTGCGTCATTGATAGACGATCCTTTACGGGTTATTTATTCGTTCTAGCTGGCGCAAGCATATCATGGACTTCACAAAAGCAACGCATCGTTGCGACTTCTACTTGTGAGGCTGAGTTTGTGAGTTTGGCAGAAGCTATGAAAGAAGCTGTGTATTTGAATAGTCTGTTGAAAGAACTAGGTTTACATCAACTCTGTAAGGTAAGAATGCATGCTGATAATTTAAGTGCTATTTGCCTTGCTGAGGATCATGGTATACATCATGCGAAAAGTAAGCACATTGACATTAGACATTTCTTTATAAGGGATGTGCTACGTTATAATAAAACTATAACGTTGGAACATTTGTCAACCGATAAGATGTTGGCAGATGTCCTCACCAAACCTTTGCCTCGCATAAGACACGAGTTACTAACAAGTGCGTTAGGATTGTGTGTGCGAAAGTAAAGATAGGTTTATTTTTTCTGTTAATCGTATCGTACATGAGTTGAGGGGGTGTGTTGAAGTTATATCACCTCCATGTACTAACATAACTGGTTAGATGAAAAAAATATCCTCTACTAAGAGTTGACATATAGTTTTGTCATTGTACTCCATTTTTACACATTGTTTGTAGATAACCTCTTCTAATGTCTTATTAAATGCTTTACAGTATTTCCTGTGTTTTTCGCTCTGCAAACCTCCCCAACATACCACCTATAACAGACTGATTTAAATAAAATAAAATGTTATATTTACCTATAAAAATTTAATGTTAATAACATATTTTAAAGATTGTTTATTGTTAATTTGTGTCCTAAATTTATTTTAATTTAATAATTAATTTTATACTTTTTGCTGTGACAATTATATGGACCCTCTAGGGGGTCCATAATTGTATCTTAGCTTTAAGCCATTGTAACACCTCTACAACATTATGGAATGCAAATAAATATACATTTCACGATCGTTAATCAGTCGGAATAAGCTTAACTTGCATCGGAATAATCGATTAAATTGAAGGCTACAAGTCTGCGACCACTCTAAGGAGCCACTGTGACATTTCGCGCTTATTTGCAACTATGTGATAAGCACAGTCATTCCCATATCATTATGTTAATTGTTCATGTATACAGGTTACACGTGCCGAAGATTTACATAATTTTTGTTTCTACGCATAAAATTATGATTGTACCTATGGAAAGGTTTTAAGTATGTAAGTTTTTTTTTTTTGCGTTTTTTGTCTGCTTATTTTGAACTGGAACCACTTATTCCATAGATCGCCCCTGAAAGTCCTCCTTAAGGAGGAAAAGTGGCATCTAAGAAAAATGTCTGGGATTCCCCCAGGTTTTCTTAGATTATCAGGGGATAATCCCCCTTTATTATTCTTTATTTTTAGCCCATGTTGTCCACCTCAGGGCAAAAGCATCCCTTTTTCCTTTCCACTCTTCTCTGTTTTGAGCTAGTGTGGACCAATCCCGACTGGAGGGCCTCAGGCTCCAAAATTGGAATCGAAATAAGTGTCTAAAAATCCCCACTGAGGTAATTACAATTTATGTTTTATGTTGGGGTCTAAAAAGGCCACATCGAGCAAGTGATCTGAAAGCCCCTGAACTTAACATTCCAGAGTATCTTTGAAATAACTTTTATACCTATGCAATATACAATTCACGTGAATCATGTCAGAGTAGAACCCACCGAGTAGGTACTAGGCACGAAAACGTGGTGCCGTCTGCTCTGCGGCAGAGCGTCGTAAATGCATTTTCTTATAATTCAGAAGCGTCACGTAGACTGTACGTAGCGCGGCCCCAGGCTGAAAGCCCGGCTACACAAGACCGCCAGCGAATTTGCAGTTACCTCTTTTTATCTCACGCCCGCACCTATAAAGCGAGATAAGAAAATTGGTTTGGATTTAATGACGTTATTTTTTTTTTAATATTGTGTGTAATAGAAATATTTGTTTAATTATTTGCAGCATGTCTGCACGTTCACTAACTCGAGTTTGTTTTTCATATTCCTTTGAAGGTTTTCAATATGTTAAGTGAAAGTTACCGCAATTGACTGCAATCAAATACACATTAAAGTTACCTCAAAGTTTCTAAGAAGTTAATTTACTTAATCAAATGCTTGGTACTTTTGGGTTTTCATTTTTCAGCGAACGTTCTTTTGGCGTACTTAAAACTAAATTAATGTTTTTACTAAAGACCCAAAACATTCAAACATCCACCCTGTAAAACCTCCTGTATACAGGATGTCCATAAAAGTTCCGAAAATAAGTTCAATATAAAACGAATCAACTAATACAATTTGTCATACATCAACTTTGACACGGGACAACGGGTGTCACATCTAAGCTTGCGAGTGCACAGCGCTGCGAATATTTTATTTGGGCAGTGCGGGGACGTGTCGCCCCCCGCCCCGTGCCTCCCCGCGCCTATCCGGGGGTGGCGCCCCCCGGGGGGTGCTGAGTGCGACCGGGGGTGCGACGTTGATCGATGCACGTCTTGCGCCGGAGGCTGCACCCGACGTAATTCATTAAACGCTGAAACTCCAAGCGGATTTTGAGTATTAAAACGATTTCTCACGGGGTTGTCCAGTTTGGCTGCTCCTTTATGTAAGAGAGGTTTAAAGCGGTTTGCTTAGTTGATAAAGTGAATAGGAATTAAGTTTAAAAGCTGCAAAGGATTTTGCAGTCTGAGTCAGATCGTCGACGTAAATAAATTAACAAAGGTAAATGTTGAGGACTCTTAGGAAATTAATTCTGGGAATTAGTACGGTGTTGGTACTTGTACAGTCAAGAGTCATTAATTGATTACCAGCTTAAGGACTGTATTGCTGTGAACGCGCAGTAAAGTCTGTACCTACGTCTGTGTGTAGTGATGTACAACACAGAACGCACATCTCAGAATTCGCACACTGGCTGGCGTCGAACGAAACAAAAAACATACCGTCGCTTTTGCACATAGGCTACGTAATTACGCATGACTTTGGTTGGTTCATACCATTGCTAAAATTGAAGTCATTTCATCAAGTACCGATAGCTGGTAGTCTTACGTATTAGATTGTCGAACGCATAGGTCTGGGTTCCAATCTCGAGATGGGACTTTTAATTTTTCTTTTCCAACAATAATCTTTATCGGTTTTTTTTATTATTCGATAGATTAATAAACGATAATAATAAGTTATTATATTGTTATTATTATATTGTTATTGTAATATGGGGTTAAAAATAAAAATGTTTTATAAGTAATTTCAAATTGTTTATTCGTTATAATTTTATAAACTAGAAATAAAGAAACGTCTAGTTAAAACAGTTTATTTTCTCATAAAGAACAATTTATTGAAGTTAAGCAGGTAATAGCGGTTCACCGTAATTATGCGTTTTGTAAATTCGTTGCACGTAATATAGTCTATTTTATTTGTATTCACTCATTAGTCCGTAACCACTTAGAAAAAATTCTTATCGCTCAGGAATGCTTTTGTTCTCACTCACGGGCCGGTCGATGACTTGAATCCAGTTCGATTTAAGACCATATGTTTAATGCAATAAGGTTGTATTTGGTTTAAAGGACTAGAAATAATAGAAGTGTGTTTGTCGCAAAGATTCAATTTAATATAATAATATTGTCCTTTAATTACCACTATGTGGGTAGATTTGCTAGTTGTAGTTTGTTAGAGTACTTTAACAAACTACAACTAGCAAATCTACCCACGTAAATAAAAAAAGTGCGGACTCCTTGTCACAATACAATTAAATTACTCAGTAGTAGTAGCCTACCTAAGTTGCCTATCTCAAATGTCAAAGTTAACAAATCGTATTTATTAGGACTTATTGCGGTTATAGCTTAAGTATTCATTTTCATTATGAAAAGAAGATTGAAGCTAAACCTCAAAATAATCCTTATTACGGATATCACAATATAATTTTAGTATTGCTATAATCAACTTATAATTTAATACTTCGTATAACCCCCATTAGGCAATGCAATCAAATAAACGCTGGCGCATCGACCCTACAATATTACTACATATGTCTATTCCTCTTATATTTTCCCAGATTTCTAGGCAATGCAGCTTCAATTGCTCATCAGTCCTCTCATTCCTTGCGTCCCATCGCTGTGTGATTAAACCCCATAGATTTTCTATGGGGTTGAGGTCATCAGGAGGTCGTGCCGGCCATGGAATTACTTCTCTAAAATAAAAAAAGGAGTACTGTTAGGCTACTAAGCAAAATACTAATATTACCTACGATTTAGAAACAAAATTATAATGACAATAGATATGTTACATATATTTATAGAATTAATATAGTTATATTAATCCATCATTCAATAATCTAGGTAAATAAATTTACTTCGGAATTATATTTTCTTCTATTTAGACTTTATAAAACGTTTTAAAAAATTAAGGATCAGCAGTTCTACTTTAATAAGATAAATTGTTTAATAAAATAATTTAATCATTACACTTACACTCAGTCCGGTTTCATCAGATATTTGTGTTATATTAAGTCCAATTTTACGCAGCGCAATAATATTCGCTTTCATTTCAATGTTCAAATTTGCTTGCATTTTAAAAGGAACTACAACACCGCTAATATATAGATATAGAACACACGTCGCTAACCCACAATGAACAACGTTCTATTTAGTCGCGATTGAATGACTCTTTAAGTTAACTGCATCCATCTACCTTATAATTTATTTATTTTGATTTCTGTGGGTATAATCCTAAAATTTTACGAATAAGTAACTGTAGTCAATAGCGTGATTAAGTATTCAATGTGTGTGTTGAGTGTGTGAATAGAGTGTGTGTGTGTATACTATAAAGTATAGGAATTACTCATTAGAAGAAGGTCGTAAGTTAAACAGAAGTGTCAATCTATTGCTTCGTGAAACTGGCGCGCCGCTTTGGACTGCTACTGTACCTACACCTGCATTATATTCAGGTAAAATTATTAATTTAGCACTGAGATCCTTAAGGTTTTCTTTGTTCACCACGTACTTATAGAATAAAAACAATGTACCCATGTAAATTAATGTTGTCTGGTATGTTTTTCAATGTAATTAGAGAATTACTAAATTAAATTAGTGGGCTTGGTGCCTGAAGTCTGAAGATCAGCGAATTTTTCATCCTAAAAAATAAAACGTGAAAAGTGGGGAAGGCGGGAGAAGGACGGAGCGCAAAGCTTTAGCTTTACTTGAAAAGAGAGTATAAAACTACAAACCAGAAAAATAAAACAAAACAAAAGTTTTAGCTGTTTTTCGCTAATTCGAATCAGCGAAAAACATTTAAAAGTTTTACTCAAATGAGAACAGAATCAAAAAGATCTCAAGAATACTATCATCACACAAGATTACCCACTCACACATGTCCCATAAAAGAGTTCAATCCATAAAACATGGTGATACTTGCTTACTTTTCCACTTCGTACACGTCTTCGACAGTTTGACACCTATGACGTCACTCCTTTCCGCCTTCGTCGTCGACAAACACCGCGGTCGCGTCACTTCCCCGACTGTACATACGTCTGGTAGACGTATACAACAATACAAACATGCACACAACTCTCTTGAGAATATTCTTCATACAGTAAACTGTGAATATAGAGGTTGTGAAGTAAATGAAAAGTTTCAATTGAAAGGGAAAGTAGTGAAAGAAAATTAATGGAATGTTTTCAATGATTGCCTGATTGGTATTGAGATGAATTGTACGAGTATTATTGACTGTCTAGCATTTGTGAGACGTTGTCATGCGTGGGGGGAGTACCTATTAAATACATATGATAGATCGGTAGACTAAGGGGTTTATTTATAAACGTTGCTTAAAGTTAAGCGATGTTTTAACGTTAATAATTTATGGTTAAACAGTCTAATCATTATTTAACTAACAATAAAAAATAAAAGGTTAAATATCTGGGAGTGGATTCCTATTTTTAGGGAAAGAGTAAATTAAAATTTAACAAAAATAATTTGCCAACTAATATTGTTTTTCTTTAACTAGCTTAAAATTTTAAATCGTAAATTTTTCACGTTTTTTGTACTAAGTAATCATCATCTGCCTAGCCTTTTCCCAACTATGTTGGGGTCGGCTTCCAGTCTAACCGGATGCAGCTGAATACCAGTATTTTACATGGAGCGACTGCCTATCTGACCTCGATACGATACGATACCCCTTGGTAAGACTGGTTGTCAGACTTTCGGGCTTCTGACTACCCGTAACGACTGTACTAAGTAATACACTCTTATAAACTAGTTGTGCATTCAAATTCGCTCGTGTGAAAAGCTCCGAAGATTTTCCGATTCTTTTCCCGCGTTCAGTGACAAACAGACAGACTTTAAGCACCTACTCATATAATCATTATATTACTAAAGTTTTATACGCACAATTAAAGAAAAAGTAACTAAATTAGATTGAAATAGTTATTTACATATTTAAGAGTTTGTTTAAAACTTTTTACTATAGCTATGATACACAGGAAGTGGGGTATTTGGGGCTTTCTTTTGCAACTTTCGACGATTAAAAAGGACCGATTCTTAGCCTAACATTGTACGAAAGATTTTTAAACTTAAATTCAAAGTATTTATTTCAAATAAACCAATTACAGGCTCATTTTAATTGTCAAGGAGTCGGTCAATCAGACAGCTGAAGAACAACGGGCAAAACAAAAATGCTTTTAAAATAATGGTTACATCATTCATGTTGAAATTATGCAATTAAGTATGTGAGGACTTAAAAAAAAAACCTTTAAATCAATTTCCTTCAATATCCTTCAGTCGCAATTAATAATGGCTGGTTCCGTAGATACAAAATAATTGCGTATTCACTAAGGAGTCTGTCGGGCCACCGTCTGTGTACCTGTACAGTGTATCACATTCTCAAAGACTTTGTGATACGTTAAGCGTTGTCAAAGCTGGACCTGCCGTGGCATTCTGCTTTGTTCAGACTTACATGTCGCTCTGTGGCTTGCAAGAGTTGCAAGTATTTATAACAATGTTATATTGAATATGGTTGATATACTGGTTGCTTTATACATAGTTTAATGTACTTAGTTAGGTATAGATTAACTGAAGTAAAGTTAAAATAATTTATTAGGTACTGGCTTTACTCTTTCTACCTTTTTCTGATATTAATTTGGTAATGTAAAAAAATAGTTGTATAATAATTTAATATAAGCATTACCTGATAATTAAAGAATTAAAAAATCGATGAAAAAAATTAGGTATTACTCAAAATCAGAACTTTTCGAACGTCAAAATTACAAAACGCAGTCCCCCAAAACGCCCGCCCTTCACCACTTCCTAGTGTTTCCACTGGGAAGAAGAAGTGGCGCAACAAATTCCCCAGACGCACAGCTTTCTGTTCAATTAGAAAATACTTGATTGTATACAATACTGCAGTAGGTACTGCAGTTAGACAGTTGATTGTCAGACGCCCACGAACTAGTGCGTACGAATAAATAGCATTTTTTTTTACTTTGTACACCCGATTAAAGAAACACCCTTAGCACCTATGTACCTACTGTGCACTTCATTGCATAAAAAACGCAACGCTTCACGTTTTCAAACAGTTTGAAAGTTGGCTGCCGTAATGTTCACGTTCAAGAGTGAAGGCACTTCTTGCACACCTGCATCGATCAACGTCGCGGTCGGTGGCGCGGGACCCGGGGAAGGCGAGATTATGGAGAAAAACTGGCCTGGGATTTTTCTTGGTGCTCCACGCCATGTAATACTTGGATTAACGATCTTTTTCGTGTTGGATAGCGTCTTATGATGGAAGCTGAGGAGGATTTAAGTGTGTGAGTATGTAGTAGTTTCTTCACAGACCTTGTGACCGACACTGTTGTACAATCGGCTGAACAGAAAAAAATATACTTACTTGTCTTGCAAAACTTTAAAGCTGTAGGGGAAAAATGTCAACTAACTTTTGGAGGCCACTGTCTGTCCAAGTTTTCTGGCTCATAGACACTGCTTATGATTGTTGATTCTAAAAGCAATCATTATCTGCCTAGCCTTTTCCCAACTATGTTGGAGTCGGCTTCCAGTCTAACCGGATGCAGCTGAATACCAGTATTTTACATGGAGCGACTACCTATCTGACCTCCACAACCCAGTTACTGGGTAATACGATACCCCTTGGTAAGACTGGTTGTCAGACTTTCGGGCTTCTGACTACCCGTAACGACTGTCAAAGATCCACGAATGACAGCCCGGACTAACGGCTTAACGTGCTTTCCGAGGCACGGAGGGGCCTCGGTATGTAAAGATGGTCACCTATCCACAGACCAACCGCGGCAAGCGTAGCTTAACCTGACCGATCGACCTGTGCGGCTGTTATTAATTTAGCCACGGGCCCCTCTGATGATTCTAAAAGCAATAAATATTATAATAATAGACGTCTACCAAGTCCACCAGATAAGTACTTACCGACTGTAATTCAAATAAAGATTTACGCCCATTTCGCAATCATATTCATAAATCCCATTCCCATACACAAGTGAAATGTACCCTAAATGAGTGGAGGCGGTAACAAATGTGTCTTCAGCAAACAGTATTAGTCTTTCCGCGGCGAGCGCACTTCGGAAGCCCCAGAACAGATGCTGCTCGCACACTGACCATGTTTCATGGAAATCTTCATAAATTACTATTTCACTGAACACTACGGATTCCTGCATTATTACTTACCTTCTATTCCTAGAAATGTTGGTGCGTGAGGGGTAGTTTATTAATGAAGATAGCCTTTGTGTAACTTTTTTGGTTGTTTAATGTATTTTGTCATTTAATATTCGGAATTTACCGTAGTTAGAATGATAATGCTAATATTTCAAGTAGTTTAATGTCTTATATAATTACAATTACAAAAAAAAAAAAAAATAACCGAGTGGTTATTTGGAAGTCGAATGTTTTTTTTTTTTTAAAGTTTTTATTTTTCACTTTTTAGTTGTACCCACTTACCCCACACAAATTCATATAACACTACGTGCTATGTAAATATCAGTGACAGGAAACAATTAAAACATCATCAATATAAGCTGAGTGGAAAAAATCGTATTATTGAAGATAATTCCAAAACTACCCATGCAAAGTTAATAAAATTTATATGGGACCACCCCTGAGGCATACCTAGCATTCATTAAAAAAATCCGCAAATCCTATATATGACGGATTTATACCCAAACATACTTAAAAATATATATATAAACATCCAAATTGAGAACCTCCTCCTTTTTTGAGATCGGTTAAAAATTATCCAAAATGCTCCACATGTCTATGGAGTTTCGCTTGCTAATTTAATTTGACCCTGCATATTCGTAGACACAGTCACGAGAAACGGTCGGTAGGTTATAGCAACCCGTTAAACTTACGCAAGCGGCAAGACCGACTACAAAGATGATCGAAAATGGACATTTGGACATTTATTAAACATGTAGTTTATAGGTAACGTGACCATGACGCGGAGCGTCCTGCTCCCGCATGACACAATACGTTACATAAGGTGCATTGTGATGTCAACGAACGAGTACCTACGCATACATAAGAATCGCCTATATATTTTTAGAGTTATAGTCCTATAGAATACAGGCTTGGATATAAAATTTTATTTGAAACACGTGTAGCGTTATTGTTATTTGACGTAACGTTATGTTTATTTGTATGTTGTTGGTAATTGTAAGCTGAGACTGCGCGAGATGTGTGAATCAGACTCGTGTCCGAAACAAGAAAATCTGACTTTACAGAAATACAGGGTGGCATCGACATTGACACGCAACATTTAACCATGAATTCAGCACATGACTAGACGGAAATTTATCATAGGTTATAAAAAAAAAAAATGCTGTTCTATAGAAGAGTAACGCAAAACGGTGAGAATGTATGGAACAGCTAATTTTTTCTTTAATAATCGACGAAAAATTTCAACGCAGGGCTTTCAGAAGCATGTACAGAATCCGTGGTAACAGATTGCACGTCGAAATCTTTGCCACCCTATATATTTTACAAAATCGAGAATAAGGTGTAATCCCAAAAAAATCACTCTGTTAATATTGCAAAACTCAAATAAATATTTCAATACTGTTGACGTAAAAAACGTTGATCAGTCGGAGATGTCCCTTCGGTCTCCCGAGATTAATTTAGCGGGTAGCGAGCAGGGCGCCAATGTAGACGTCTAGATGGCGCTCTAAGCACCTTTACACGCGGCGCTCACACCGACTGTCTAACTTCCTACGATAAAATGCCCCCGTAGCGTGCAGTGACGACACAACTGACGGGAAAATATTGGAGATGACAGTAAAGGATTAGGAAAGTAAAGACTTTGTGAATCAATGATCGAGAAAGAAAAAAACATCTATCAGTTTTGTTGTACATACAACATAGATGTATGTTGTATGATCTTTTTCTTTGTTCTTTTTTTTCTTAATTCAAATGAATTAAGAAAAAAAAAACCTATATTTTTTTGTTATTTTTATTATATGTTATTTAATTTAACTCCAATTTATTGTAATCAATTTAGCTTCTAATAATTTTATTTTTATTTTTTCAAACTATGTATTACTTGTTTTAATTAATTAATTGTGTAATTGTAGTGCTGTAAGTAATGAGGCACTTAGACTTAAGTTTCATCATCATCATTTCAGCCGAAAGTCGTCCATTGCTGGACATAGGCCGCCCCCAAGCACCTCTACTTCGACCGGTTCTGTGCTTCTCGCATCCAACGGGTTCCTGCGGCCTTCATAAGGTCGTCGGTCGGTTATGGGAGGCCTTCCAACGCTACATCTTCCGGTACGCCGTCGCCACTCCAGAACCTTTCGGCCCATCGGCTATCTGTTCTGTGAGCAATGTGCCCTGCCCTGCCCAGTGCCACTTAAATTTGGTAATTCTTCGGGCTATGTCGGTTACCGTGATTCTTCTGCGGGTCTTTTCATTTCTGATTCGATCACGCAGGGAAGCTCCAAACATAGCCCTCTCCATTGCCTTTGCTTTGACTCTGCATTTGGGTGACTTAGTGACACGGACTTAAGTTTGTAATGTACAAATTGTATAGTAACAGTGTACTCATTGTTGAAAAGCCTAATAATAAATAAATGTATAGTTGAAAAAGTAATATTTTATCACACCTTATTTACACCAAAATCGTCAAAAATTCTTATTATACTTTCAGTGTTGAACCAATAGTGTGCCCGATAGAGGCGCGAAAGTGCCTTATGCGTGGGCCACGAAACTATCGCTTAGCGAGTCTTTTTGTTACACGCGTCAAAAATGGTTATTTCCCCTTAACAAATAGCAACTTTATCATAGTGTAAATAAAGTTGATTTTGTTTATTTGCTGTTCGACGGTGACTTTTGAAGCGCAGAGCAAAAACTTTATTGGCGTTCGTTTAGTGGCCCTCGGGTTACTATATGATATGCCTTTGTCTATCTTCTAGAAAGTTTTTGGGCTTGGCTATTTAGTAGGTAATCGCTTAAAATTCACCTATTCATAAGTATTGCAGCAACGAAATTGAAGGTCACTGCTAGTCCACGTGCCTCATTCACAATTCAAGTATTTTAATCATGCACATAATTAGGTACTTACTTAAATAAGAATCAAGGCTGAATTGTAGTTTTTGAATTTTTTTAAAAACGTTGCTCCACACTAGGAATTTCTCCTGTATCGTGAGTGCGTTTACAAACATTTAAACTCACATGCACATGGGACCGCGCTTTCAAATTCTTCCATACAAACTTTACCACCCCTATATTCTCTTTGAGGGGTAGTTTTGAAAACTTATAATGATAAACTTTATTATTTATTTAGGCGAGTATTATTGCCTAGTTTCAAGTTTATTAACCTAATGAATAAGATTTTTCATATAAACTGTATCCCCGCCTTTCACCCCCTCGTGGAATTTTGTGGATTTTTTTTTTGTGGAAGCTTGACTCAAAGATTATTTATACCAACTTTCGAGTTAATCAAGCCATGCTGTAAAAACCTCCCCTGTAAAGTTGACTACCCCTTTTCAGCCAGTCTGGGGTAGATTTTCGAAAAACCCTGATACATATTATTCTTTACTTTCAATCCTAGGTATAAATACTGAATTTCGAGTAAATCGGACCGCGCGCTAAAATTCTTCCATACAAACTATGAAACGCCCCAATTTTTTTTAGGGGGATTTTATAAAAAAGGCTAATTTCATAATTTACTTAGATAAGTATTCGTGCCAAGTTTCAAGTTTATTAACTCAAGGAATAAGATTTTTCATACAAACGGAATCCCCCCATTTTACCCCCTTAGGGGTGGAAATTCAAAAAATCCTTTCTTATTGGATACCTACTCTTCACGAAGAACACACCCTCCAAATTTCATGTCTCTAGGACCAGCGGTTTAGGCTGTGCGTTGATGTATCAGTCAGTCAGGACTTTGAATTTTATATACTTAAATAGATAGATTGTAAATCACAAAAATGAAAAATACATCAAACACTACAAAATATACAGATAAACGTAAATATTTCCTTTATTCAGCAGTACCTACTAGACAACACCAATAATAATAATAATATCCCTGGACATTTCACACAGCGCCATCTAGTCCCAAGCTAAGCAACCTAATGCTTGTGTTATGGTAACAAGATGGCTGATAAACTACTTATATATATTTTTTTTGTAAATACAGACATTATATTAATAATAATATTATAATATAAAAATAATAATATATTATTAATATTATATTATTAACACACACACACATATTACATTATTAATATTTTACGGTCACACCGGTTTCATGCTTTTTGGCTTTGGTCCATCAATAAAGACTTTCATAGGTATTATGACCTACACGTGTAACTACAGACAAAAAAACGCCAGTTAAAGTACAAAATATTTTTAATTATTGCATGGTAACCAACGCACATTAAACAATCCGGAGACGATTAGTAACGCATCAGGACACCACGAGTATTGCTTGACGGTTGGAGCCATATCTACATACAAAACGTTAGTAATTATATAATTAGGACCGTGTAAACATAGGTTACAACACTCGATGACCTTCGAGCCTTGTTGGGCATCCCTACAGGAAAGGAAAAGTAATGAGAAAATACTGAGCATATTATGTTAAATTCAAAATGTACCTTCAAGACTAATTATTCCGAAGGCGTTGAAACGTATCTATAAATTGCATATAAGTACGTCGAAATATTACTAGCCTTAACTAACCGTATCCTCAATCTCTATTCAATTTTAGTCGCGAATCGGTTTCTGAGGGGTAACTGGGTTGTTCGAAAGAGTTACCGTGGCCCCTGGCACAGGCAACTGAAGGAACACGGCTGAAGGGCACGGCTTCCGCTCTGGGCCGGGACTTGTCAGACTTTTGCTGTCTTTAGACAGTAAAAGTCTGACAAGTCCCGGCCCAGAGCGGAAGAAGTTATTAGATGATTTCCCAGCAAAAAAAGGGGGTAATTATGTAACACACTAACGGTAGCAATGGCTTTCATTTTGACAGAACAACAACATTCATTGCGTCATTTACGTTGTTGAGCAGACAAATTTTTCGAACATATGAAGCAATGGTTAAGCAATATCCTTCAAAATCATTCGGATGTGATTGAAATTGTTATGCAAAGGGGGCCGGATCTCCGGTAGATTATTATACGGATTACGCGTTGATACGCTGTCATACGCAGTCGTTCACTAGTTCACCGTCATTGTCACATTTTGTCAGTTGCAATTGTCGTAGTTCGAAGTACACTCCCCCAGTTTATACCCCCTAACAATAAACAGGCGGCATTCGTGTCCTAAGTCATTGTCTAAACCTACCATCAATTATGTAGGTACCACCTAAACTTAAATCCACAAACTGCAGCGCATTCGGGAATTATCCTTCCTATTTCCCTACTTAATGGGAGACGAATGTCGTTAGAAGTCGCAAGTGCTCGTAAAATCCGGCAGTTTTCGTATTGTCCACATTAGTAGACAAGAAAACTTGCAAGACCGTAGAAGGAGAAAATGTACACGGTGTAAAACTAATATCGTTGTTCCTCGTCGTCGTACTGCAAATAACTCCACTGTGTTGGTGCAAGTTATTTCGCTCTGTGGCGGTTGCTAAGCGTTTAGCAGCGCAATCTGAACGCGGGTAAGCCAAGGAATGGGGGTGGAGGCAAGTGGAGCGGAGACGACTAATTGACCATCGACTACATGCAAATCGCTAATTACCGTCGTCGGTAGCCGAGCTTCGTATATAAATAATGGTAGATACAATTATTTTCTATTGCCAGACCCGCGAATATCTGATAGTTATGCTAATATTAAAACTATGTACGCGCCTATAACAGCAGCTTCGTTAGACTTGATTTTTTCTGCGTGACTGTTCATAAATGTTGCTAACTATTGTTTATTTATTACTGTGACTTCGCCTTGGAAGCGTTCAAGTGTTATCTTCAAAGGTTACTGCGTACGTGTAGGTCGTTAGTTTCAGTACTTACGGCTTAAAGTGTGATTTTCAATACATTGTTATAAAAAAATACGTGTGTAACGTTCGTGAGTCGTGATTACACATTTATTGTTTAGTTTACTTTGTTCAACTTCACACGTGTCAAATTGCTTGGAAACAATGCCTAATGCTCTTGCGCACCTGCTAACGTTTCTCGTTACATAACAATTAAATCTGCATGTTCTTCATTAAGCGAATAAATTCTGTCAGCAAGCTTCTCAGCGTTTGCTGTGTAAATAATTTGGGTACTTCTAAAGGGGCCTTATTCTTCTGTAAATAGGAATATAATATGCAGGTGGATGAAGCTGCTTCGCTTCGCCATAGCAAAAGGCATGAAATGAACTAGTCGATTATTATAGCTGCTAAAACGGAGTAGGTACAACCCGCAAGAGTTAACCTAACTTGAGACCCGAGCGACTTCCGATCACCTCACTGTTCCCGCTCTGGCCATCGACGCCTACGCCACATGCTTGCGTCATCCGAGCAAAGTCTCAACTCTTGCGGGTAGTAATTTCAACATGGTTATAAGTACTACCAACAAATAAGTCATCATCTGTCTAGCGTTTTCCCAACTATGGGGTCGGCTTCCACCTAACCGGATGCAGCTGAATACCAGTATTTTACATGGAGCGACTGCCTATCTGACCTCCAAAACCCAGTTACTACCAACAAGTAAGTAAAAAATTAAAAAGAATAGTCATCCAGTCCGTATTTTGGTCATGGTGGCCAAGCTCAACGGAGATTAGCCTTCGGCGCGGGAGGTATTACAGTGCACTAGTGTGTGCGCAGAGACATGTACACACACTCTTCCCTGACTCTCATGGTCCGATGGGACGGCACGCAATCCGACACGAGCGGAGAGAGATCAGGCGCGGGAACAATTGCCTATCGTGCTTTCTGAGGCACGGGGTAAGACAAGAAATTCGTGATGGAAAAACCTCGTAGCACTGCTCGACCTGGGAATCGGACTCAGGAGGACGCTCAGCAGTCGCACTAGCGACCACGAGACCAGCGGGGCAGGTAAGTACTTATAACCAGCCTATAATGTTCCCACTGTTGAGACACAGGCCTCCTCTCTGTGAGAGGGTGTGGGCCGTAATCCACCACGCGGGCCCAGTACGGGTTGGTGGATGGTAAGTACTTACCTACACTTAAAACTGGTAAAGTCGTTCAGAATATTTCAATTGTTACAGGATTGCCTCGTTTTCTGTAAACCAATAAATAAAATTGTGTAATGTCAAAGTAACAGCTTTTTACTAAAAGCATATGAAAGTATATACGGTACGTATAACAAAAAAAAAAAAAACATTTTGACATTACAAACAGACTTCAATTTTACACATTTTTATTGTACACAGCTGGTACTTACGGACCTATACATACCTACTTTTGATAGTAGCGTACTAAACACCTCATATTCGGCTATGCAGTAGGTATGATAGAGCTGTGCATGACCAATTTTCATAATTGCAGGCGCACCTCAGGTTTACCTGTAAATTGGACGCAAGTCCTTGACATTTGCAGTTCACCTACAAAATATAAAACTGCGTGATTGCTTTCTGCTAAATAAACAATGGAATAATAAACTAGGTGGCTCTAGGGTTCAGTTGCCGCAAAGGCGGTAAAGTTTCTTGGTTCTCTGTCATTTACAACAGTAGGTATTTGACATTATGTCAAACGCCGCTGCCCAAAGATTTAGATCGATAGATTTGCTCTCACTGTACCTACTTAGTTACGCGAAAAAGTGTCCATACTGACAAGAAGGAGCTTATACATAATTATCGTCATTGTGTGTCAGAGGTGTCAAAACGAAACAGAAACGCGTATAGCTTTTAACGCGGTAGGATCTAACGATTTAAATCTTTATCACTGTCATAATAATTTTCATGACAACCGTCATTAAGTGCGGCCACCGCTCTTCTAGGAATCCGTAACTTTACGGCTGTCCAAATATAGACCGTTGTTTTTGTAATCTGTCATTTACTACATACATATACAAGTGAAAATGTCAGATTTTCATGATGAAACCGCTTTCGTAGGAAATCCAAGCTTTAATGAGTGCGTGTTTGTCTTTCAAGGACTTTTTTAGTATTCTGGATTATAAGTTTCTTGTTGGATTTGGTTAAATAACGTCACATTATTAATAAACAATAAATACTTTCTCCAGAGTTTTTTGTTTAGAGTATACAAGCTGCGCCCCACGGTTTCACCCGCATTAGTTTCGATCCCGTGTGGATATCGGGATAAAAATTATCCTAGGTCCTAACTCAGGTCATGGTCTACTCATGTGCCAAATTACATACAAATCCGTTTAGCTATTTTAGCGTAAAAAAGTAACAATCAAATCAATTCAAATGGAACTTTCTTTATAATATTATATTACTTAGGTATAGTATTGTAGTAAATTATACAAGATTTTTCTACAAAAATCCGACTGCACAATAAGTAACACGTTTCTTTTAAAAGTATACAAAACAACGTTGTAATATGCAATGTATGGTGTAAAGTCAAGAAGTTCAGTAATGGAGGATAACTTGTGCACAGAGGCGCCATCTAGACGTCTACATGGATGCTTAGCTAAATTAATTCGCACCCGAACAAAATGCATCGCGGCATGTAACAAATAGATAGAGAATACATGAATATTATACAACGTGGCGCTACAATGGCGACATTAATTTAACACACGGGTAGGGCTAGTGGCCAGTAATCATAAAAATTATAACAACATAAAAAAAATCGTAACTTGAAAACTTCCAACTGCGCCGCGCGCCGACATAGGGCTCTCTCTCTTTCCTTCAATTCGCCTTCTCTTTGCTCGTTAATTGTTTTAATTACATTGATGCGATGTTATGATCCGTGACCCCGGCAAATGACCCCTGCGCTACAGTTCTTTAAGTCAGGTTGCTCTAAGATGCTATTTTATAAAATTGTTAATAAATAAATAAATATTAATGTTTAATTAAATTAAAATATATTCATAAAACTACAACGCAAAACCGTATACGTGTGTTAAATTAATGTCGCCATTAAAGCGCCACGCTGTATATACTATGATACAACATTGGAATGGGCAACTAGCTTCATATTGCTGACTGACCGACTCCTTCTTTGTGTAATTTATTTCATCACGACTGCTCTAAAAGCGGTGTAGGAAACATCATGAGGAAACCGGCATGTCCTAGAACCAAAAATGTAAGACATGAGACATCTACCAATCCGCACTAGGCCCACGTGGTAGACCTCTACCACGTGGGCCTAGTGCTAGGACACACGCCTCATCTCGTCAATACCTATTGACGAGATGAGGCGTATGTCCTAGCAGTGGGAACATTATACCTATGCTGATTATGATGGACATAGGCCTCTCACAAACTGCGCTACAACACCCGATTCTGCACCTTCCGTTTTTATTTATTTGTTTGCTACATGTAAAACACTGGTTCGTAGGAATGCATTCAAATTTCATGGCACAGTGTTAAAACATGTACCCTGTAAGGGCACTGCAAATTGTACATAATACTTATTATAATATTATTCTAATTATTACAATTTACAATGTACATACTAAACACTAACAATTAAATATAATTACAAAAAATTATTACATTTTATTTTAACATTTATCATTATTATCAATTTGTTAATTAATTATTTATTTAGGCAGCTCTCTATGCCTTTTTAACGTCATCTGAATTAAGAATCGATTAGCAGGCGAACCAAGAATCTAACGTAATAAATCTAGATTTAGAAATGCGTAGGTAGTCAATTTAAAATCTTGATACTTAGAATATATTTCACAAAATAACCAATAAAGATACTAAAACTACACATTTATTGTAATTTGGAGACTTAATTTGGAAAACATTTGTGATTTGACGCACAACATCTAAAGGTGTCCACAAACGTTAGTAGAATATGTATCACATTTTATATCGGATCAGAAACTATATTCTATACGTCATTCGTAAATGTGACGCAAAAAGTAAATAAAAACTTGAACAAAATGATAAAATTACGAAAAGATGGACGTGGACGTCATACAATTTGCTTATACAATAATTCTAAACATATATCTACTTATTTCCCGAGAGGAAATATGTGTATTACATATGGCATACGGTCATTTTAATAACTTTTTATTGGAAACTGAATATAATTATAACAGTATTAAAATAAACATGAATAACCAAGTATGGTGTTGTTATAAATATTTACAGGCGAATGCCTTCATTTTGTAAGTATTGAAATAATGTTACGTCCAATTTCAATGAATTTTAATATCGTTCGAATGGTACTTGTGTGTCCTGTTTTTCCATGTGTTTGCAAAAGCTCATGAAAATACGTAATAATAGAATTCAGTGGGTAATTTAAAAGTGGCTTGCATTGTTTGTTTGACGAGTTGTTGAATACGCAGTCCAATATTATTTGTGAATTCATTTATAAGTGGACTTAACGTTGGAATAAATATATCCTATTAGCTGCGCCCCGCGGTTTCACCCGCATACGTCTCGATACCGTGGGCATAATTATCGAGATACAAATATCATATATGTGTTAATACTGGTTATAAACTGTATGTGTGCCAAATTTCATTCAAATCCGTTCAGTATTTTTTGCGTGAAAGAGAAACAACCATCCAACCATCCTCACAAACTTTCGCGTTATTAATATTATTAGTAGGAGTAGGAGTAGGATAGTAGGATGTACCTATCTTCTATCTATTGTCTACTGTTTAGTCTTTTATGTCTTCGACAGTTTTCAAATTGTTTCCGTTATTAAGTCAGCACACATAATACTTTTTGAAACGACGCCACTGAGCAGACTATTTATTTAAATATATATAGAAAAACTATATTTAATTTACTTGATAATAATGATCAAAATAGCATACACCTTTGACCAATGTTGTGTTGACATCAACCTAAAACCTTTCTAATGGCCTGGCTATTTTATGAATTCTATATAAAATAGATAATTTAATTGTCACATTTTTAATTCGGTCTGACATGTAAAGAAGATGGCTGACCGCTATTCCGTTCACAGTAATATTACCTCTGACAGCAGCAACTTAACAGCAACCTTATTGTAAAGCGGATAAAGATCACAATGATTTTAACAGACTTGTTAGTGACGTAACCCAACACAAACCTTATTTGAATGAGAATAAAGATCATTTTGATTTGGACAGTGATGCAAAATCTGAGGTAAAATAACTGTGAACGGACTGTAAATATAAAATGCTGAGTCGGTAAAGCGGTTTCTATCGTGCAATGAGCAGACAAAAATAACCCTATTTTGGATTTAACTGTACCGTACCTGTACCAGCAGTGCCATTCTGTAACCATCTCACCGTGAAAACTTAGGTGAAGTGAGCGTGGAGTGAGCTCTCATTCCAAATAACGCTAGGGATTGACACTACTGACAACTCACATCAAGCTCACTTCACTTGAGTTTTCACGGTGAGATTTTTACAGAATCGACCGGCTGGTCGTACATACTCTACCTGTGTGCCAAATGTCATCCAAACCCGTCCAGCTGTTTCGGCGTGATATAGTAACACAAAATAATAATAACACAACTATAGCATTTCTTTCTCCATTCGGATAAGTAGAACGGCTTTGTCAGCTAAACAGTATTATTAAAAAATATATAAAAGTACGTGTCTTTTTGTCGTCACATTAAGCGGGTGCTGGGGGTGTCACAGTGCTGTCATGCAATACTGCAATCATAGCGTGCATTGCGAGCGACGTTCTTTCTCTACTCGAAAAATAACAGCTATAAACCCCTTATATATCCCTTTCGGAAAGTTTTGGGGTGGCTTTAAGTTTTTTTTTTCTGTCGTAAGAACTTGATAGAACTACGACAACCCAAACCGACGACGTTACCACACCCATAGTTACGTTATATAGTACCTAGGTATGTATCTCTTCATGTCTCATAAAATATGAAATAATTATACATAGGTACTCGCGTACATATTTTACGAGTAGGTACCTACCTACTATAAAAAATACCTGCATGAGTCAGACAGCATTATAAACAGTACGTTAGTAATGGATATTGTAAAGCAGTTAGTAAAATATTAGTCACTGTATTTAATTGTATTTGACTAATTTATTGCACAACGGTATCCATACCTTGGTTGAAAATGAGGGAGGCGTAGCAGTAGGTTGTCCCACTGCTACGCAAAAGCATTAGGACAGTACGTCAAATATTTGCTTTTAGAATTAACGGATTTAGAATAATTCGATTCTCAAAACGGTCCACATTATAACTGGCCATAAATGATTTTATTTCTGTAAGTAGGTTTGTATACGTCAATCATATTTTTAAAATTAGAAGAGGTCGGCCTTTCCTATCTGACTAATCTGAGAAGAAAGGCCGAAACAAACTTAGAGGTCACAGTTTCTTTAAAAAGTTCAGACATAATCTTGATCAGATTATGTGAAGACCATGTAGATCATATACATAATATATTCTGGCGTATAGAACAAGCGTATTCTGATAGGCTGCCGCAATTTTCACAATAGCGTGGCTATTAAAATAAAAAAGGTAGCTGAAAAGCCCGAAGTTCTGTGTGCATTAGGTGCATTCGGAGTCACGCACGGATACCGCGTCACGCAATACGGCTGTTGTCACGTGATTTTGATGCTACAGGTATTATATTTCAGGACCTGTAACTAATAATTCATTATTTCAATTTTTCATAATGAGTCGGCCTCCTAACTGCGACGTTGGAATTAAATTTTTAACAGAAGATCTGTAAAATCATTTCTATGAGAAAATATTACTTAGCTATTGTGTGAAAATTAGTCTGTTAAAATCTGACGACCAATCGTACCTAGGGATTCTATCGTGTTACGCAGTAACTGGATTGTGGAGGACGATGAGGACGAGGAGATAAGCAGTCGCTCTGTGTAAAATACTGGTATTCAGATACAGCCGGTTAGACTGGAAACCGACCGGAAAATGCTAGGCAGATGATAAAGAATCTGTTCACTGAAGCAATAAAAATATTTAAAAAAAACACCTACCAACCACACCACCTACCCTAAATAAACTTCTCTGTTTGTTTATTTTCACAATTAACGGTATGAAACACAAAACACGGAAATAGTAATAAAATAACATCTTTACGGTCAGCCATGAGCAAATATTCGTTATATTGGTTTGTGGTGTTATTCAATTTAATTGGTGTCTGCGTGTCCCACCGTTACACCGGCGAGGGTGCGCTTGCACATGACACACGTAACCTTCACTGACCTTTATCATGCGTATCGTTAGTGCGTGTACATATATATCATATTAAATACGAGCACATAAGATTTTTTATATCGCAACATGTAATATATATGAGATTCTTTTACTTTATTTAACTGGTATGTCGTTAACGCGTTATGGACGACGCAGTGTCACGCGGATACCAACTAGTGTCATGCAATATCGCCATTTTATTGTGCATGCCTGCATAGGGGTGAAAAACACATTCATGATTGATCATAGTAATTAGTACCGTATAAATTATAATTATTGAATTGTGCTGCTCTATATAGGGTATGCTGTAATTCTCTATCGTTGCATTTTTAATAAATAAACATCCCCGTTTTAAATATTAATTGAGTGATTAAACTACTTTACAACGAGGTAATGACATGGTAGTTATGTGGGATTCTTACAAAAACTTCATACGTTAAAAGATTAAGAATAGATCTATCATTAAAGTTTACTAAGCCTCCTGGGAAATCGCATTTGGTTAAACGTCGACTTATCTTAAACCGGGTCCCCATTTTTATGTTTCTTTTAAAGTTGCAGAGACAAGAAAGCTGCTTCGTAGAAGGAATACCCCAAATTGAGAAATATTTTTGTAGACATTTGTAGCGGGAATCGTAGTATTTTTATGTAGTGAGACATTTTAGAAGATTTGTTTGGGTGAATATGAAAGCTTTTCATAAGAAATTAAAATGAAATACCAAGTAAAACTGCTTTAATTTTCCACGTTATTCCACAGCTCTAAGTATTTCAGTGGAACCTGCCACAATTTCTTTGAGCAGCATGAATTTTTTATAACGAGGACGATGTACGATGTAGAAATTACTTAGTTGACAACATCTAAATTCAATTTAAAATAAATTAATATCTAAAGCGTAAATATTTTCATGAAAATAATTCACCTCGCTCAAAGCTTCTGAAGTGCAGAAAATGTAAAATAGAGCAAGAACATAATAAGTTATCGTGAAGCATTCTAAGCGTAGGTAGAAGTCAACGCACTCTTATGTTAGGAGCGTCTTCCACATAATGTTCTAGAAAATCCCTGCAGCATTTGTGCGCTACGGGGGTGGAAGTAGTGGGAGGTATGAAGTTGATAACCTGGATCGGGAGCGAGGGTGTAGGGTCGCGGACCCTGCCGCACGACCGCACCCAATCTAAACCTTACTACCCTCAGCTCTAACCACCCAGAGGACACAGATCCGACAAACTCTGATAAAACAGTATTGTACCTATTTGTTGAGATTACGAAACGAATTTGAGAAGATTTATGATGTTTTTCATATCAATAATGGTTTTGAGTAAAAAATCTCCGTCGGTTTTGCAGACGGACACCCACGTTTTATGGGAGAGGTTAGAAGTGTCGCATGTTACTTGTTCGGCTCTTTAGCAGAAACTTTTGTTTAGAGAATAGGGCTAAATTATTTTTAGCCAGGTTACTGAACCTGAAATCTCAATATAGGTACGTGCATTTTCAGACTATATTACAAGTTTTAATCAAATTCCAGCCAAAAAAACTAACTAATTAAACACTTTTCGTACATCAAAGCAGTGTTACTTCTGTCCCGTCCACATTTCCATGTTAGTTAAGTTTTACATGAATTTTTATACGGTGAGGTGAGGGGAGTTATTAAAAGTTGAGATAAGATTCGACACGATGCGGTGCACGCCATCAAATAGCTCATGACGTGTTCTGTCAAGATATTGTGCGCCACACGAAATAGAAATGAGGTCTCCTAGTTAATGGCGCAGAAAACTTTCATAATTTCGAAAGTGTTTTGTTGGAAAACTGAAAAATGAGTTAAGAATAGCGTTGTCTAGGGTTGTGTTGCCCTGGTATATCATGATCGTCGTTTGTGATGCAAAGTTGTACAGTCAACAGCAAAAGTAGATGATCAAAATCAAAAATTCAATACTAATGAACGGAGTTTGCAGCTATATGGCAGCTGTACTAGTAGTAAATGTTTGGTATAATTTACAATCACATACTTTTGAATCACTTCGACGCCACACAGTTCTGACGCGAACTCCGTTCATTAGTATTGAATTTCTGATTTTGATCATCTACTTTTGCTGTTGACTGTACGAAGAGTTACCTAGTTAGGTACTAAGGCTATATAAAAAAAATATAGGTATGTACGTGAAAATAATGAAAATAAAAAGCAGTTAGCTAATTATACGTGTTCATTGTTTTTTCTAGTCCCTAAAGGTTGATTGTTCCACAAAATTAGCGAGTTCGACTTATCCTGAAACTAGTGGATGTGTGAAGTGGAAGGTTTGCGACTTGAAAGTTTTCCTAGAAGCTTATGCTCCCATGGAAGCGTAAAAAACCCAGTGCAAAATATCCTTTTCAAAATTTAAGTTTTAGATTTAAAAGTTTTTCGGAAAATCAAGTGACAAAGTCCTGAAGGAAAATCTCAAAGGGCAATACACAAATGAACGTAAAATTCTAAGTTCGTTGCCCAGGCTGCAATTGGAACGACGTTCTTGAATCATAAAGGCATTGACACAAGGGGGGGTTCCAAAATTCCTGCACAGGGGGTAATACCACCCGATAGAGTTGCGTGCAAGGTGAACGGACCTAGACGCTCAGTTTAGGCAAGCTGACATCTATATTCTATACTATGCCTTATATAACATCACAGCCTTTGTGTTAAATGGGTGGATAGTTGGAAGGAAAATTTTGACATTGTTTGATATTTCGTTTGTTCGAGGGTTCAATTTTGGTTGTACGTTTATCCTCTTATTATGTGTTTTGAGATCTGTGTGAAGTGTAAAGCTTTTATGCGTATGTTTAGGTCAATCAACTCACTGTTATTGATTTTTCATTAAAGGCTGATTTTACAATAGTCAGATAACTTTTATCTGACGAATAAATATTGCGTTTTTACAGCTTCTGTATAACTGTCGTATTTATTCCTCAGATAAAAGTTATCTGGCTATTGAAACATCACATAGATAGATAAGCTCACTCCTTCCCATGGGAGTAGGCAGAAACTACAGAATGCCACCTGCTACGATCCTTTGTTTGTTTCTGGATAAGTTCTGTATCTACCATTATCAAGGCTTTGTATGAAATTATCTGCCCAGGAAATGGATTTCCCCGAAAGTGTTGAAAAACGCCATAAGGCAATGTTAAAATTACCTTACTTAATTATATTTTTTATAGCACGTGTTTCTGTTACACATATTTTCTTTCTACTTTCTTTACCTGAGTGACCAATCAATCTATAGTTATATAGCGGCTAACTTTTTTTACTGTCAACAAAAACAGGGTATAAAAGCGGAACGGCCTAGAAGCCTATGGAACAGAAATCTTTTTTTTTTTACTACGTTTTCTACTCCGTTCACCTTTTATAATACCCTGTTTTAGTTCAGACGTTAAAAAATTTCATCAGCTATAAGATTGCTATATTCAATAGAGCCTACAGACTGGCTTTTAGATGCCCACCACTTTGAAGGATGTTAACCTTTGAGGATCGGAGACTCGTAAACTAATCGATACTAAGGTTGAAGGGTATATCGGATACGCCTGTTTTGTTATCAAATATTTCGTGACTAGTATTTTGCAAGTTATTAACGTAGTATTTTGTGAAAATATTCTCTTTTGAGTCAAGTGGGTGTAATTTTATCATAGAGTTGGGCTGAATAAACTTTACTTAACTCATGTATATTATGAACACAAAGTCAGAAATTAAAGTGTTTTTCCATTCATAAACCGAAAATTTCCTAACTTAGGCGGAAGCGCCAAGGTAGGATTTTTTTTTTAATTTTAACTTTTTTTCCATTTGCCAGTGTCCGTCAGTGTGTGTTTTGTCAGTGTCAGCTTGTACGAGTATTTTGAACAAAATATGATTCGCGACCATAACAAGTATGTATTTACAGAATTATAATCATTAAAATGATCAATAGAATCCCTCTAAGTTCATATTACCCTATTGAATGACTATTTCATGAAATCATGTCATTTGAGGGCAATTCTAACTTAGGGAGTTGTTTTGCTGATTCTAATGATTATAATTCTGTAAAGCCTGTAAAGCTGGCTACCTTGGCGCTTCCCCCATAAATGAACCCAGAAACGCTCGTTCAGCAGCCGTCCTTACCAGTATTACACCATTGAGGCAAATAAACTTATTCTTTTTTAAATCCATGTGTAACCATGCACGCAACGTGTTTACATCAAGCACCTTTCTCATTATTTAAGCAAAATCTTTTTAATTTATCTAAACTCATACAAAGAACACGCATATCGGAATCATTTTCAAATAATTATATTTCATTTCGTAGACATCTAGACTCTAAACAAGATAGACATATCCATGATTGAATCGGTACAAATTGTAGGCCTGAGGTCTGGGTGGCGGCCATAATGTTATTAGAACTTGGCGTAAACTGGCATAATGTTTGACCTGGGGCATCAACACTGCAGTGCCTCTTCATGTCCTGTTATGGCATTATGAATCGTCTATTCGTTTTCGTGACGTATGTTTAGGTTAAAGGAGAGATGGGTTTTTTTGATTTGTCAATAATCTAAGCTTAATATTTTAGAGAAAATAATAGATTTTTTGAATGTTTGTTTTTTACGCTTTCACGCTTTTTGCGGCTGAGCGGATTTGGGTGAAATTTAGGACAAGGGTAGACCATGACCTGGATATAGAGGATATAGATATGGAGGACATAGGATACTTTTTATCCCGATATTCCAACGGGATCGAGACTTATGCTGGTGAAACCAGTGCAGCTAGTAAAATATAAAATCATCCGATGGAACTATAGTACCAAATCATCATCTATATGTATCTATACATATTATAAAAACTCACTTTGCTAGTCTGACTGTGTGACCGCGTTTCTTCTAAACTTCAGTATGGATTTTGATGCAGTTTTCACCATTCATTTGAAGGATTTATTGCGGAAGGTGTATTTGTATATTCTGTTTTGCACAGAAATCACGATGTTTTGATATATCACTACGTCATCAAAGCAGATTGCACTATGTAATGCTAAGCAACGTTACTAGTACGCGCGGCTACACATCAAGCTATAAATAACCAGTATAAGCTGACTTCTGATTGTACGAAAAACCTAGTCAATGAGAGGTCAGCTAAAACTGGAAATTTATAGCTTGATGTGTAGCCGTGTTTACATCATATTTTTTTTTTAAACTGGAAGCCTCTACCAATATGGTTTCGGAAATACGAAAATACGAACTAGGCTTTGATCTAACGGTTGGATACGGCTACTGAGAATGTCACACAGTGTTTTTTGTACTGTAGCCTTTTGAAAATTTCGTCGGTATTTCTGTCTATTTAGCCATTGGCCGTAACGAATATATCAGCGTAATAACTGTCGGCAAGAAAGAATCTCCAACAGTCAGTAATTTAAAAAAATCTACCTACCAAGTCAAAAAGAAAAAATTGAAAAAAACTGATTCGTCACACGTGAAAGTTTCAAACACACCTTCGCTCTTCACATCCAAATGTGAATGTGTGGTGTGAAAAAGTGAAGGCGTGTGATAGCCAAAATTCAGGAAACGCTACCTCAAACGTCAAGACAAGTGTTAAATACCGAACAGTATGGTACTCAGTACTTAAATTTTGCCCTTATGTGTATACTAGGGTTAGGGTAGGGTTGAAGGTCTGAATAAAACAACCAAACTATATACTGTTCTATAGCTGATAATATATTTGCTGAAATTCACATGAACCCAACCAAATCGTTGTCACACAACGCTTGCGATTTCTAATTTGACGTCAACGCCATCTATTTACGTCTTGTAAAAATCTTTTGACAAAAACACCATTAACAACAAGGCCCCAATTTTGTTTTGGCTTTTCTTCTAAAGCGGTATGAAAAACAGGAGTCAAGTAAAGTTTTGTAATTTTGTTTTGTTAAGTATAAGTTTTGGAACTTATTTGAGTTTAAATGCCCTTAGACCCATCGCCGTAGCGTCGTCGCTACTCAAAAATAAAAATTACGGACGTATACCGGACCGCCATTGTTATACTAGGTGAGCCTATTGACATATCAATCGGACACAAGTTCAAACTCGGGGCTGATACTGGGAAATTCCAGATGACCTAGTAATCGAGCCTGGACCTCATACTCAGTGGTAGCGCTTGCGACTAATCCTACTCATATTATAAACGTGAAAGTTAGTATGGATGGATGGACGGAAGAATGGATGGATGGATGGATGGATGTCTGTTACTCTTTCAAGCAAAAACCACTGCACGGATTTGGATGAAATTTGACATACAGATAGTCTATAACCAGAATTAACACATATGATAATTTTTATCCCGATATTCCCATGGGATCTAAATTTATGCGGGTGAAACCGCGGGGCGCAGCTAGTAATTAATAAGTCTAAAAAGTCTTATAAACAGTTTTGCTATAATACAGTTACTAATATCTATGAAAGTCCAATTAGCAAGAGGCTCAATATTTTTAGAGTATCGAAAAATACCACGTACTGCTAATATTCCTGTTAACCCCTCCAATTAGGCTCAATAACGCAAGTGTTTGCAGCATCACTGGGTTCAATACATTATAAGGCAGGATTGGAACTCAAGACCTCTCGAACTTCAGTCCAACGCCCTAGCCCGGTAACGTGTACATGTACATACTTCATTTATACTTAACACCTATATAAATTGGCCTAGCACTTGGTGTAGTAATCGCGCCAAACACGCAGTCGAATTCTGGGCAGAGTCCATTTAGATTGAAAACAACGTCAGGAAACCAGCGTCCTAGAACCAAAAATTCGAAGACATGACATGTGACATCTACCAACTCGCACTGGGCCCGCGTGGTGGATTACGGCCCACTCCTTTTCACCTAGAGGAGGCCTGTGTCCCAGCAGTGCGAACATTATAGGCTGATTATGCATATCATTTGACATGTAACGGGTTCCGAATGTGATAGGTGTGTGTGAACGTTTTTAGTAAAACCTACGTTTATAAGTACGCGCAGTGATGGACGCACGTATACCTTGTACCGTTTAGTTTCAAGTCGCATTTTAGACTAATCAACTTAAACAATTCTGGAGTGTTCGTCAAAGAGCCAGACCAGACAGTTATCTACATTGTTCTCATATAAATTATGCAGAAATAATAGTTTTAAGAATGCAAAATAGTTTTAGGAATGTTTTGTTATTTTTTTTTTTTTTATATAAAGCCTTATTTTAGGAAGTTCGCACTCTTGCACTACCTTACCCTAAATTGCTTTAGATTTACTTTATCTCCTTCTCTTTTTCTCCTTTACTTTATTTTCTTTATCTTTGTCTATGTGTTGTAGTTGAATATCCTGAAGTATGACATCACGCGGCGATGCAAGGACTTTTCATTTCCTAGCCCATTCGGTCGTAAATGATGAATGAAATTCTTCTCTAATAAAGAGCCGGCGGCGGCGAGTAGCTTAAGTCCGTGGTTTTGCCCGCGATCTAGTTTTCTTTTACATTTCCGTTTTCGACCATTTTTATTTTTAGTAAGTCGAAAGCCGGGCGATCAGCCTCCCCCATTACCAACCATACTACCTGCTCTACAAATCTCACCGTGAAAACTTAGGTGAAGTGAGCTTGAAGTGAGGTGTCATTCAATCTGATAATAGGGATTGACACTATTGACAGCTCTCTTCACCTAATTTCTCTCGATGAGATTTGTACAGAATCGGCTCGGCTGTGCTGCTGGGAATTTTGTTGCGCCACTTTTCTTCCCAGTTAAAACACTAGGAAGTGGTGAAGGGCTGGCGTTTTGGGGGACTATCTTATTTCGACGTTCGAAAAGTGTTGATTCTCAGTCCAATTTGAATAAATGACTTTTGATTTTGATTGACTGGCTAATTTTTCTACCACGTCAAGAGGAAAAATATTCAAAATCCACCCATGTAGCCTGTCTGATGCACCAACATGATGATGATGATGATCGGTTGGGCTACAGAGCCACTAAATCTCACTGTCCACAAAGTAGACACAACAGTTAAATAATCAACCTGCGAGGTAATTACGTAACACAATTTAATAACGGCTTTAATCTTGACAGTGAAACAACATTCATTGCTTTATTTACGTTGTTGAGCAGACAACATTTTCGAACATAGTGGAGCAATGGTTTAACAATATCCTTCAAAATGATCCAGATTCTGATTGATAGTGTGTTATGCAATCAGGGTGCTGAACCATATGTGGTTCATCGGACAGGGAATGGGTTAACGGCATTTGTTTCGTCGCTCCTCAAATAATTATATAAAAAGTTGCAACAAACGAACAAATACAGAATAGCGTTGACAACATTCTAGGATTTCCAAGAACTCAATACGGGGTAAAGTATTTTGACACTGCAATTTGAGGTCTAAAGTAATTGGAGAAGGGATTGAAACTGCTTATCTATTTACGCTTTTACTATGAATGACACTGCTGATAACGCATCGTCGACGGCAGACATCGAGTCGTCACGTTGTCAATTGACACCTTAAATACCTCAGCATACGCGTATTATTACATAAAGTTTAGAATTATATTGTCAGGAACGATTGATAAACTCATAATTATGTATGTACACAAGTGTGAACTAAACGCGAACTTAAATATCTATCCAATTGTAGATTAATTAAATTTGGGGTGCCACAAGGTAGCGTCCTCGGGCCATTATTGTTCTTAATTTATATCTATTTTTATATTTTAATTTTTCTGTGGAAACTTGTATCTATAATATTAATTGTTTGAAAGCATTTGCACGCCGGACGGTAAAAAGTATCGGGACTCTTGACATAAAAACATCTTATCTGTATACCTACATTATTGGCAAATAAATGGTTATGATTATGATTATTATGAAGAAAAACCCACCCTCGACCTTTGAGTCGGTATTGTTAAAAGCATAATCAGCCGATATTGTTCCCACTGCTGCACTGCTAGGACGCAGGCCTCCTCTCTGTGAGCGGGAGTGGGCCGTAATTTACTACGCGGGCCTAGTGCGTGTTGGTAGATGTCACATGCCTTCGATATTTTGGTTCTTAGACATGTCGGTTTCCTCCCGATGTTTTCCTTCACCGTTTTGAGAGCAGTGGTGACGAAATAATTTACACAAAGTGAAGCGCCTGCCAGGGTTCGAACCTACAACTCGTAAGATGGGGCCGTTGACACTGGGCCACCACGGCTCAAAAGCTGCTCAAGTCTGTTAAAATCGACGAAGAGGACTAAGGTGGAAAGTATAGTCGCCCACGTAAGTGCTTTGCACAACAATTCCCACAAAATTGAAACTCCAATAAGATTGAAACTATCAAACTATCACATACACAAATAGACCTTATAGTTTCAGGATATGCAAGATACATTGAACATAAGGGTGATAACGCAATTACGAGGTCAGATATACCTAGGTCATGTCTTAGATACGAAAAGCAGATTCTTCCTGTGAAAATAATACAGTAGAGCAACACAATATTCGGAGATCAATCATTGTATCATTCTCCTTCTTCTTAGAGTGTCGATAGCAATCTAAATGGACTCTCCCTAGAATTATATTGTATTGTATTTAATTGTATCATTTACTTTCTTATACCATTGTATTGTATCATTTACTTTCTTATGTATGTTCTTTTTTTATTTAAATACAATATACAATCTGATACTACTATATACATGTATATTATGTACAAGTATACAAACAAACGAAAAAAAAAAGGAAGACTTAATTGGGCATCAAAAAATTCGTCCGCATCGCGTGCCCAAAAGGCTGGCAGTGTTGCCATATTGGATGGCACGGCTGATTCTTTGACCTAAAAATAGGCCAGCCTTCTGGTCACGTGAAGAACTGACCAACAGCTTGGTGATGTCGCGAAATAAATTCTCATATTATGTTAATGACAAAATACAATAATGATTTAAGTTCTGAAGCAAGCTCAAAGATCAACCCACAAATAAAATGTATCGAATCAGACAACGCCAGTTACTGATCTAGGTACTAAATCTTTATATAACGTCAGCATATTAAAAATGTCAGCTAGAAAATAATTCTTTATACTTATACTTTAATTTTTTCTTTATCATACCAATCTGTAACTCTATACCGCAGCTGGAAATATCTCTGTTATTAATTACACAGAATGGCTGATGACAGCTATGTGCTGAAGTGAATAAATGTATGTATGTGAAACTTATATTTTTTGTCAATTGTACAATTGTATAGGCAATTGTACGATTGACAAAAATGATAAGCTTGCAAACACGCATTAGGGTTAAAAACTAGTCGGAAACCCTAGCACGAACGCGGGACGTAAACGTAACGTACTAGTTTATATATTTATTTATATATTTACACTATTAGTCCCTAAAGAGTAGGTACCACGATCCACCTCCTGGATCCATCATAAGATCCTTGATACTATGTGCAATCTATTGGATTATATTACTTAAAAAGATCTATGCTGTCCGCAACGTCATGAAGTACACGCAAGGTGCGCGTTATAGGGGCTTTACCTTTACTCAGTAGCTCGGTCCTACTACTGGGCACCGCCAACAGACGTGGCTGTCGCTTTCGCAATACATATGAAGCAATGGATTAGTAATATCTTTCAAAATGATTCAGATCGAAATTTATAGTTAGGATTAGGTGCAATTAGGGTGCAGGGTCCCAGAGAGAAAGTAACCTCATAACTATTATAATACTAGATTTACATTTATTTGTGTCGTAGAAAAAAATGGAATACTTTCAAGCTCTACGTAAACATTTAATGCCACTATTTCATAGAGGTCCCGCAGTAAAAGTTAGCCATACTTATGAGCACTTTCACCCCCTGAAAGATTGCCAATGAATTGAAAGTCGGCCTTAAATCATCTGCCTAGCCTTTTCCCAACTATGTTGGGGTCGGCTTCCAGTTTATCCGGATGCAGCTGAATACCAGTATTTTATATGGAGCGACTGCCTATCTGACCTTCACAACCTAGTTACTGGGTAATACGATACCCCTTACAAGACTGGCTGTCAGACTTTCGGGCTTCTGACTACCCGTAACGACTGTTAAAGATCCACGAATGACAGCCGGGACTAACGGCTTAACGTGCTTTCCGAGGCACGGAGGGGTCTCAGTATGTAAAGATGGTCACCCATCCACAGACCAACCACGGCAAGCGTAGCTTAACCTGACCGATCGACCTGTGCGGCTGTTATTGGTCGATCGGTCACCTGTATAGCCCCTTAAGCTATTCGTGAATCGTGTTGTGTGGAACAGTCTCATGCTTTTGTCTGCTAATAACTATTTGCTATGATCACTTATCAGCTTAGTGCGTAACACAGTTTCAATCACAATGCGAAAGAATTTGAAGCTAATCTAATCAATTGCTTCATAAATTATGTTTAACAAATTCGTCTGCTAAGTAACGTAAATAACGCAATGAATGTCGTTGAACTGTCAAATTGAAAGGCACTGCCATTATAATTGTATATATTGGAGGTTCACAAAAAATTAAACGTAAATGTATGTTGTAAATGTATAATGTAATGTGTATAAATGTACGTTAAATTTGTGAGTGCTAAACTTATAGCCTCTTTAGTAATAGCATATAAATGCTACTAATTAAAACATAGGTACATGTTACTAATTACCTAAATACAACCTACCTAAAAAAATTACATTTGTAAGTTAAAATAAGGTCCCCAGTCCCTCTGTGTATAGAAGTTAACGGAACACTTTTATTGCGTAATGAATGAGAGGTCGGCGCTCGGGCTCAGGGGGTGTAAGGGGGTGCATCGGGGGGTGCAATACCACCCCACGAGCCTTATTTCGGGTCATCGAGCCCGACCTCGCAAGCAACGAACGCAGCTTGAACCGCCTTGCAAAATGGAGTTTTCATCTTGGATTATTAATTTTAACAAAGTGTTAGATTAAACTAATTCAGTAAAAGCTCTCACCATATTACATGCATGAATTATGGTTTTGCATTTTTTGTAATATATTTTTGTAATATAGTTAATAATGATAAAGGTTACCTATTTCGTGTCTTATAATACCTACCTAAGCTAATTAGAATAACATTGCTACTAATTTAGAATTGATTTAGACTTTTTCGGCGTTTACGTGCCTAAGGGCTGATCAGTCTATATCGATATAACTTTTATTCGAGAAATAAATTTGACAGTTTTTGTTTGAAATAACTGTCAAAATTTCAAAATTATTCCTCGAATGACGTTATCACATGATTGAAAAATCAGACCTAAAAAGTAAAAAAAAAAATGCATAAAATAGGTTACATTAAAAAACCAAATGATGATTAAATTAATAAACTACATTATGGTCCGAGCTAGAATATTAATAACGTACCTAGGTCACAAGTACGAGGCACTAAATGATTGTTAAGTCAATAAGAGCGTGCAACACGTTAACGCTAGGACCTCGAAGAAAAACTAATAAAGATCTCGAAGCATCGATAAGTAGCATGTTTAAGCTAATAAAAGAAAATTAAAATAAAAAGGGGATAAAGCAATCAATTTCTTTTCCGCCATTCCTCATTTATCTAGGAGTCACGTAGACAAGTTCTCTAATAAAGCAATTAATACTAACTCAGGTGTACATTTTCGTCAATTTCATTGTGAGAAAAGATTGAAATTTTGAACAAAAGACCTTCGATATACATTAGGAGTTCGGAAGCGTTACTCATTAACACTTTAATCTTTGTAATGTTGTAAATAATAACGTTCCGTTTGAAGTAGGTAAGGTGGAATCTAATCACGTCAACGTTGAATCTCTCACGTGCCGAAAACAGTTTCTTTGATGTTTGTCGAGGACGTTAAAGTCCACTATTTTATTTATTTTAACACGCTCACGTGAGCCTCCACCAAATGTTGTAAATGCACGTGATACGGGTGAAATAACTATTTGTATGTAATGGGAAACATTTATGGGAACCGAATAATTTTCCCATATCGTACAGTTAAATCCGTTATTATGTCCGATTAATATCTTTTACGTATAGTTTTGGTTAACAATGGTAAGTTTTAAAAGATCATGAAACGGACACGTTTCTCGGTACCTATTTCTTTAAATTACTGAATAGTTTTACTGTTTTTACCCCTTTTAACCCTTCGAACTTCGTCTTAATCACAACACTTCATTATCCAGCGGGGTAATTGAGTTACATAAAATCAGAAGCAATGAATGGCTTTAATTGTGACAGTTCAACAACATTCATTGTGTTATTTACGTTGTTGAGAAGGCAAATTTTTCGAACATAAAAAGCAGTATGCTTCAAAATTATTCAGATTTTGTTTGAAATGTGATATGCAATTAGAGTGCTGGTGATAATCATAATACATAGTTTGTAATAAGGATAAGAAATTAGATTGATCCCTTTTCACACAGTAGCAAGAATTTAACACGCTTGTCAAAGTTATTGCAGTAAACAGCATTATATTATTTGCATAAATTATAGAAGAAAAAACGTAATGAATAATAATTATTTTCTAGTTATTTAGCCTTAAAGCTTTACGATAGTTATCTAAATGCATTTTTGTGACATTGAGTACAGAGTGGCATATTAAAATGACAACCACATCTTGAACGAAATGCAGGTACGTTATATGCAAAGTGATTCCGTCGCTGCAATACGCAGTAGACACTCAAGGCTGTCTAATTGTACAGTGTTCATTAGTCACACATATCCTAATACCTAATATCTTTTGAAATTGTTATTTACGTTTTTATAAACTACTCTCAGTTCCGGTTCAGCGATTTACCTACTAATGCCACTATTTATTACTTAGTCCCGGATCTAATTTGCGGATTCCTCACCATTGTGGTTGAAAATAAAAAAATGAGCTCTTCATGGATGGGTATTTTTCTTAAATTTTCTTTTGATTTTGGTAAATTGATTCTATAATCCTATTTTGATGTTTGAAAACTGGGTCCAAGTGACCAGATATGGGGTGGTTTCTAATACAGGGTCCAATTAAATTAGCTAGCGAAACTCTGCAGACTTGACAGGTACTTATCGATTTATAAATACGATAAAATAGAAATAAAAACGAATTGATGTGTTTTTGGGGGTCGACGACCGGGTTACTGGCTGTATGAGTTGAGAAAATCTGTTTTTACACAGAAAAAAAAAACTGTTTTTAAACTGATATTTCACGTGATTAATCAAATAAAATAAAGTTTAGATATCGATACCTATCATATCTGCGTCGTTTCGCTAGCTAATTTAATTTGACCATGTATGATAAAGTTCATATTGAACCCTCTATCACTACTTTAATCAAAAGGTGTTTGAGGAGCATAAACTGCATTTTTTCATAGGTCCTAATTGAATAATTCTAAATAGTAGGTTATACCCAATATTATGTACATGTATAATTTTATTGGATTAATAGTATCTAGGCTCATTAGCAGACTTACGACTAAAACTGTAGATACAGTTGTACATATAAACAAAACAGGTGGCGGTAGTGTAGCGAATGGTGCCCACACGCAGTTGAATGCGACGCTTATTGCGTTTGCCATATTTGAAATTTTTATAGACGTGTCTCTTGCAACATTTATAGTATTATATTACAAAGTTATAGCTATAATTTCTGAAGGGTGAGACAAAAACGTATTAGGTATAAAGGCCATATATAAGAATGTCTAGGGAAGATATAGCTGCAGTCAGATAAGAAAGAAGAGGGCCATCTTTGAGAATAATAAAAGATAACTGCAGGCTTAGCACGAGAATCGTTTTGTCGACGGAAGAGTAGGTAAAAATGACGTTTCCGTGAAGACAGTAGAAAGTTTTCTACTGTCTTTTGTATGGTGATTACAAAATCAAATGTGAAGAGAAGTGTCTTCGCTACCCTAGACAATTGTTTACAACGTCAAGCATGACGTAAAATTTATTTTAGATTTTGACCGTTTGCGATAGAAAACTTTCATACGAAATATTTTACATATAAAAGGACAGTGGATTATTTGTGTGGTTTTAGGATTAATTTAATCTTATAATTAGAGGGAAGAGCCAGGTGTAGGTCAAAATATTTTTTTTTTTTTTTAAATAATCCTATAAACGTGAAAGTTTGTTTGGATAGATGGATGGATGAATGGATGTTTGTTACTCCTTCACGCAAAAACTACTGAACGGATTTGGATGAAATTTGGCACACAGATAGTTTATAATCAGAATTAACACATGGAATACTTTTTATCCCGATATTCCCACGGGATAGAAACTTATGCGGGTGAAACCGCAGGGCGCTGCTAGTTGATTATAAAATCATTTTTATAAAGATATCGCTCCTTTCACGTCTCCTTACACTCAAAGTTACTTAAAGAGAAATCCATGAAAATAATATAAAAGACAGGTCGACAAAAACATAAAGATTAATTCAACTGATATAGTCTGCATACACGCATTACATAGCAATACTTGCAAATGCATTTTTTTCTTCTAACGAGAATATTTTAATAACTAAACGCTGTTTGCGCTTACCGCGGGGATGCGCGGGCGGCGGTGAGGTGGTGTGCAGACTGCAGCTATTAATCCAATGCGCGCGCCCCGACAGGTGAGCCGCGATAATCTTGCGGACTTGCGCCTGCGCTTACAAACGGCGTGACCTTTCCGTAATTGAATAGGCGTGCGCGTTTCGAGCGCCGCACGCACGTTCTAAACGCACGCGAGCGATTAACTCCTATAATGATAAAAAATATCATCTTCACCCATATATAGCTGATTTTTGCAGCCCAAGTACTCGTGTAAATGCATTGTTTGTATGTCAGTCATAAATTAATTTTGTAAAGAGTATACTGTGGGTTTACACTGTTCCCTATTCAACAACATTACAAGAAATGTAATACTTATAGATGCATCGAGGACTATCTAAATCTTCTTCACGTAGGTACTAGTGCTGACAAAAACATAATTTCCACAAAGTACTTAATGTTGATACATTTCGGAATGACTTAACAATTTCCTTGGACTAATAAACCATTGTGCTGACTTAATTCTGTTCGCGTACCGACGTGGACGGCTGGTTTCTTCACATTTCCCTACATTATAATGTATGTAAAACTGCCCTTACAATGCGAAAGGTTGGAAAAAAAATTTGAATGTTCTCTCATTGTTTTGAGTTTTAGTGGCTTATTAATGTATATCGTTATACTATGCAAATGGCTATTTTTTGGTATCGAAGCCATTTTCTTGCTTCATTGGATAAACGTTTGAGAACAGATGTAGAGATATGTGTTATCTACTTAGCGTTTATACTGCTTACCATATAATGTTGTCTATTCCGAAATAATACAATATGGTTGTGTGTTATACTGTACTATTTTTGAGCCTAATATAAGCCTTATTGCTTACATTTGGCCTCAAAATAGTGTAGTTTTAGATGGGTGGGTAATGTGCTGTTGCAGCAAGATAAATACCCTGAGTAAGGGGTGCTTCACACCTGCGGGGTTATTGCGTAACACACTATTAGTATCAATGGGTTTCATTTTGACATTTCAACAACATTCATTGCGTTATTTACGTTGTTGAACAGACACATTTTTCAAACATATGAAGCAATGGATTGGCAATATACTTCAAAATGATTCAGATTGAGGTTGATAGTGTGTTAGGCAAATAGGGTGCTGTTCGGGTTGGCATGATTCGGCGCAGCCGGGTGACAAAAACCGAAAAAAGCGAAATAAATTAGCGAAACTGGGGGTCTACCGTCTACACTCTTATCACGTAATCCGTAGTTTCGGCCGAAGTTACAGCTGTTTTCTACACCGTATCACCTACGACCAAAAGATTAGTTCGGAGCCGGAACTAAGAATGAATGACAACACAATTTGACAGTTGTTACTCGCGATGTGTCTATGCCATACCGAAAAAATTATTTTGACACTAGTCTTTGTAGCCCCGAATCTTTGTTGACGGACTTAGAGAGTAGATCCCCGATATGATGGGTAACGATATTGATACTATCAGCGCAGCGGTCGTTGACCCCATAAAACTTCATCAAATCATATTTATTTTTTGTTTTAATATGTTTAGGTATCGAAACCTATCACGTCTGTCAAGTTTCGCTACCTAATTTGACTATGTATTTTACCACCCGGCTGTCCTGAATCAGCCGGCACCTACAGTGTGTAGTACACCAAACGCATGTTGAATGAAAATACATTTATTTAGCACAGACTAAGAAGAAGGGGGGGGGGGGGGAAGAGTCGTCGTCACTTCGTGATGTCACCATGTACAAATCTAAAATACACACAATACACCAGATACATACATAATTGACGAAAATTCCTGTACGATTTTATAGTTAACAAGCAAAATCAGCCTATAATTTCCCCACTGCTGGGACACAGGCCTCCTCTCTGTGCCGTAATCCACAACGCGGGCCCAGTGCGGCTTGGTGGATGTCACATGTCCTCAATTTTTTGTTTCTAGGAAATTAGTCGGGGCGGATACCACTGAGCCACCGAGTTAACAAGATTGTGGAGATTAAAAACCAGTCGATAAAGTCAGTTGCAAACAACCTGACTGCCTTCATCTATCCTAAGCTGCTAAAATAATAACAAAAAAAGGAAATATTACGAATACATATTAATAAGCTCGTTATAAGCGTCATTTGCGGCCAACGTGTGATCATTTATAATACCCAATTAAATATAGATGATAAAAAAAGTATTTAATTGGACAATTAAAATGCTATATTGGCCATAACACCTTTCATAAATAATTATAAAGGTAGACGATGAAGTATTTATCATTACCTAGCTATTAGATATTTTTTAGTTTAGTGTATCTTCAAACTCATAAAACAGTCGGTACGTATCTAGATTCATATTTAATTCCTCTGTATTAACATTTGTAATCATTTTTCTTTTTTCTCTAAGCCTGACGATTTGATAGATTGCTTACTTAAGTATAATAATTTATACGATAGTCAATTGGAAACAATGATTGCAATTGACAAGAGACTCATAATTCGTTCGTCATCATAAATATTTGTCATTTGATAGACTGATACGTTAATCTATGAATTTATTGATTTCATTGTCAATGTTAAAGTTGTTGAAAGCATTTTTTTAAGATACATTGCTTATTGCTGTCTTGTTTTTAGTTCTTTCCATACCAGTAGTTTATGGACTAAAGGTATATTAAGAAAATGGACTCTTGATGCTAAAATTGTCACAAAAACAGTCACATAACGTTTCTGCATTTTGAGAACGTTGGTTCTCATCATCTTCATCATTCTCCTGCCCCGTGGGGTAATTCAAACTCAAACTCTTTATTGCATTCATGTGTACATTTCGATGTTACAATAGAAGTAAGTTCCAACACGAAACCCGGTTAGGGCACGGCAAAATAATAGTAATTTTAACATAATCTATCTATATTATTATATATATAAAAATGAATTGACGTTTGTTAGTCTCATAAAAAAACTCGAGAACAGCTGAACCGGTTTGCTTGATTATGGTTTTGAAATATTTGTTGAAGTACAAAGAAGGTTTAAAAGACGAAAAAAAAAAAAAAGTTCAATGGAAATAGTAATGACACTTTAATTGGCGGTATGAAGTTCCACTAATTTTTAAATTTAACTACGAATTATTTTGTTCTAGGTATTCTGCGACCGAGTAAAAGCATTTTTGTCTTGATATTCTTTTAATTTTCTGTTAAATTGATTAAATTTGGTTTCATTTTGAATAGTCTGTTCGTCCCGATATTATTGACGCTGACTGTACACACTAACAGTAGAAATGACTTTCATTTTGTCAGTTCAACAACATTCATTGCGTTATTTACGTTGTTGAACAGACACATTTTTCAAACACGAAGCAATGGATTAGCAATTTTCCTTCAAAATGATTCAGATTGTGGTGCAAATGTGTTACGCAATTAAGGTGCTGATCTCAACTTATTTGGGGTCGAGGAAACATGTCTTTTTCTTCCATACTTCTCTATTAATCGCCATCTCGATAGTCACCCCCTTTCCAGCCATATCATCATTCACAGTACCTACCTACTCTACTACTCTAGTTACTTACCATAATGATATTCTTTCGCAGTATACTTCTTATCTTCATTGACTTGCACAATTTCTGTCCACTTACTAGCGCCGATTGAAGCTATAGGGTGATCTAGCAAAAACTGCCGATTGCGTTAAGACCGACTATACCTTTTTGTAGTAGAGTCCATTTGTTTTTTCCCCCCTTAATTTGGTGTGAAAAAAGGAGTTCCTATTCTATCTATCTGTACACACGGCTACAAGTCAAGCTATACAAAACCAGTTTGTCTTGGCCTCACTTTGTATGATATTTTCTCACAATGAGCGGTCAGCTAATACTGGTTTTGCATAGCTTGATGTGTAGCCGTGTGTACCAACAAATTATAAATTAAAGTCGCTTTTCGTGTCTGTATGTGTGACCGTGTTATTATTCTAGACTACGTAACGGATTAGGATGCGGTTTTCAACATCCTTTAAAGAATCCTACTAGTTTTATAAACGCGAAAGTTCGTATGGATGGATGGATGTTCGTTACTCTTACACGCAAAAACTACTGAATGGATTTGGATGAAATTTGGCGAACAGATGGTTTATAACCAGGATTAACACATAAGATACTTTTTATCCCGATATTCCTACGGAATCGAAACTTATGCGGGTGAAACCGCGGGGCGCTGCTAATCTATTATAATACTAGCAGAGCCCCGCAGTTTCACCCGCGAAAGTGTCGATCCCGTGGGAATATCGGGATAAAAAGTATCCTATATGTTATTCTGATATATAGGCTATATTATTGTAAAGTTTCATCAAAATCCGTTCAATAGTTTTTGCGTGAAAGAGTAACAAACATCCATCCATCCATCCATCCTCACAAACTTTCGCGTTTATAATATTAGTAGGATAACATTACATTAATATTAAACTTACCTATACTAAAGATATTTCGATGTTTTGTCAAGTGTTAAAACCGTGCCGATCGCTAGTCTTTAAAATCTGTTCTAAAATAAAGCCTAAAGGCGGTGCGCGGGAGCGATACTGCACATGATAATTGATACATCCGTGTGCCTCTAATCGGCCGGAAAACCGCTTCACTACCCGATGCACATTTCGATTTTTCTCCTTTGATGTGTTTAATAATGCATGATCCAGATCGGCGCTCTCAAAGTATTCACGCGGCAGAGCAAATTTACGGACACCCTTGGACTCCCCCGGACACTGGCGGACACAAGCGGACACCGACGGACACACACGACCGAGCCGCATTTGTTTTGATCCTAGGATCGATGTCTAATTGGGTTAGAGCACGTTCTGATTATAGGTCAGTCGATCTACATTGTGTGTGAATTGGAGTAGTGTTGTCCGATGTAGATGTAGGGATGTATGCTTGATTACAATCAAATGGGACCTAGTGGTAAAATAAAATACGGAATTTACTTATTTTTTATTTTTTGTGGCTTTTAGTTAGTTTTAAATGTGTTTAAAGGGGAGAGGGTAGCCCGCGAAAGGACATCATTCAAGTGTCGAACATTTTATACCCAAAAATGAAAGAAAAAAACTTGAGAGGTATCAAGGGACACCCGGATGGAACGAAGTTCAAAGAGAGAGAGAGAGAGAGAGAGACAGACAGAGAAACACGCGCACGCCACACGGCTTACAACTATAGCAAAAAGTGTCGTTCCAACTTTTGGTCTTAATTTTTTCCGTCTAGCCTAGATGGAAAAAATTAAGACCAAAAGTTGTTGTTGTTGTGTTTGTTTTTGGAACGAAGTTCCTTTCGCAACGCGCGATAAGGAACTTCGTTCCAAAAAGTACTATCCACAAACTTGTTATTAAAATATGATTTCAGACTTTGATTTTTGATTACGAAATGAATGATGTCCTTTAAATTTTATTACGTTTTTGCACGTTGCAGGTCAGTGTCAGGTTGTATGTTGAACAAAATATGATTTGCGAGCGTAAAAAATATGTATTGACAGAATTATAATCATTAAAATTATTAATAAAACCCTCTAGGTTCATATAATCTTTTTGAATTATTATTTCATGAAATATCGCGGGCTATCTTACCGCATCCCCTGAATTCGGTAATGCAATTAAAATTTAAATAATTTATTTTTAAAATAGCATATTAATTGAGACCCAAAATAAATTATACAGATGCTTCCTATATTGATGACATCCCAATGTATAAATTATCTTATATCGAAAAATAAATATTAAAATTATGCATTAATGCATAATTCCTGTGAAATTAGTACTTACATAGTTTTAAACTCTTTAGCATAATAGCTTTAGCACATTATTATACTATCCGTAATAAGATAATTATAACTTTACTACAGAATAACCATAATTTTCTTCGGTAATCTTATAAGTACATGCACATACCTAATTATACTATACTTATTTACTTAACTATTATTATCCACACAAAGTTTTTCTGGAATGACTTATTGGTTACTTAGTAAAATTAAACGGACTTATTGGTTGAGTTGAGGATGACATCCCAGGTTCGATACCTTGAGTAAGATGACATTTTATTTCATAGCGGCCTGTAGTTTGGATTCGTGCCTAATGAAAGGGAAATAGGATAATTAAGTCATTCTTTACTTTTGTACTAGCTTTTGCTCTCGCGACTTTGTCCGCGTGAAATTTTTGAAGTGAAAACTTCTTTAGCGGCGTTGTGCACTTTTTTTGTGATGGGTAAAAAATGTTAAACTCGCGCTAGGACACGTGACCTGATCGAAAATTCGTAAGACGGAGGGAGAGTTTTTTGTGATGGGCAAAAAATGTTAAACTAGCGTCAGGACACGTGACCTGATCGAAAATTCGTAAGACGGAGCTCGCGTCAGGACACGAGACCTGATCGAAAATTCGTAAGACGGAGGGAGAGTAGACCACATTCCAAAATATCAAAAATGTACAACGTTAATATTCAAGTTTTCACTTTTGCCGGCACTCCCGGAGTGCAACTCGCACCCTAATTGCGTAACACACGATCAATCGTAATCGGTTTCATTTTGACAGTTCAACAACATTCATTGCGTTATTTACGTGTTGAGCAGACAAATTTTTCGAACTTATGAAGCAATGGATTAGAAATTTGCTTCAAAATGATTCTGATTCCGATTGATTGTGTGTTATTTTAATTGAGAGATTATATGTTATTGCAATTAGGGTGCCGTTTTTTGGTACCTCGGCCCACCCCGTCGCATCGCATCGCCTGCACCGCTATTAGTTCGTTTTCTACTGGCCTGGAATTGTGCCTGGTTGATGGAAACAGGCTCCCCCTTATTACATGGGACTTCAACATAACTGACAAACTATTATTATAGGTAAGTAGGTACACCTCTGCCCAACCCTCAGGGAACACAGCCGTGATGTTATATTATGTTATTACATCTGCAAATCCTACTTATATTATAAACGTGAAAGTTTGTATGGATGGATGGATGGATTGATGGGTGTTTGTTACACTTTCACGCAAAAACTATTGAACGGATTCGGATGAAATTTGGCACACAGATGATTTATAACCAGGATTAACATATAGGATACTTTTTATCTCGATATCCCCACGGGATCGAAACTTATGCGGGTGAAACCGCCGGACACTGCTAGTACATTCAAGAAATGAATGAATATATGCATACATAACATCTATAAATACACCGTATCATGAAACATTCAAACGATAAAACAAAATAAAAGCTTTCCCGTGTTAGTAGCAAATAATCGAATAAAAACTAAAATTCAAATGGGCGTTGGAATAACATCCAGTTTGCAGACGAAGCTGTTTTATTTATAAATAGTATCGTTCCAGTTTCATTGCACTGGGTCAACCGTGGTGGTGGAGTCTGTTTATTGATTTGCTAACGGTCCCGGTTAATTTTGGCAAGGTGGGCCAGTCGGCAACTCATCTCTATACTGCGCACAATGCATTTTTTAACGTAGTTAAAATACTTTCAGAGAATACTTTGTTTTTTTTATGGCTATCTCGTGGAGTGATACAATATGTGTAATAAGGTCGCATTAGGGCATTTTTGAGGGCAGTGGCGGCCCAGTGGTATCGGCAGCGGCTAACGAGTTGTAGTTCGTAGGTTCGAACCCTTTACTTTGAGTAAATTACTTCATCACCATCACTGCTCTCAAAGCGGTGAAGGAAAACATCGTGTCCAAGAACATAAATCCGAAGACATAATTATGACGTCTAAGTAGGGGCCCGCGTGGTGGATAACGGCCCACTTCCTCTCACCGAGAGGAGGCCTGTGTCCCAGCAGTGGGAACATATTAGGCTGCGCCCCGCAGTTTCACCAGCATAAGTTTCGATCCTGTGGAAATATCGGGATAATAATTTTATCCAAATCCGTTCAGTAGTTTTTGCGTGAAAGAGTAACAAACATCCATCCATCCATTCATCCATCCATACAAACTTTCACATTTATGCTATGAGCATTTCTGCCCATAAAAAAACATTTGAACAACGCGCAAATGTTAAAACACTTATGCCTTACCGAACGCAATTTGATAACAATATGCAAATCGGATAGAACTTTAATTACAATGATTACAAGAAAAGCGGTTTGCTTCCAACTATGTATGCTTAAAATGTTACAAAAACAGGATGGTCGGACCTAATAGGCTTCACCTTTTGAATTTCACCATAAACGCAATTAAATGGCCGCGCATGCTCTGCACGCACCCTTACCTCATCCACATACATACATTGAATTATCTTAGGAATATTAGCAGCTCAAATTGACGCACACATTGTCGAAAAATATGCGAGTAAAACATGCATCACGCTCGCAAATATAATGACAGCTGCTGCAAGCGTGTCATTTGACAGCTTATAATGAACAAAGTCAATTAGCAAATAGTTCACATAACTGGAAATTCGTTCATCTCGTTAAAGGCTACTTAATTGAATATTGTGCGTGGCTTGTGTTTGGGGCTGCATACAACCTTTAATATTTCATGTGAAAATGCATAGGTAGGCTAAGTATGCGTTAGTTGGCTGATGGGTGTCACACTCCAATGAGGTCAGACCCTTCAGAAACAACCTTTCAATCGACTAGAGCCCAGGAATTAACCTTCTCAATGGAACAGGGTGGGCCTATTCGATTAAAAGGTAAATTCTGAAGGGTACGATCCCGTTAACGATGAGACGCTTGCCGTAGCGAGATGTTTCTTAAAATGCACTGCAAATGATCGACACGCAACGAAGGTCCCATATTATCTGTATCTACACAACAACTAATAGCTTAACTAAATAAATGGCTTGTGAACCTAGCGTTCACAAGCTATCGTTGTGGGTCCAAATCCGGGCCAGTAAGTACCAATGTGACTTTTTTAATTTACATGTACTTTATGTCTACCGCATGCCGGACCAACTGTGGGCCCAAATAACACAGAACTGGGGGCCTAAAAAGACCACTTTATTTACACATACATATTACACATTATTATTATTAAAAACATTATTATTTATTTTATTTGCAATAAACATTGCCGCATGAAAAAAATAAAAACCGTTATTTTATCGGTCAATTTTATCATTACAGTTTTTATTAATCAAATTGGTTTTTTATTTTTTATTTCTACAGTTTAAATGTTATTTCATCTATATCTATAAAATTCAAAGTCCTGACTGACTGACTGACTGACTGACTGACTGACTGACTGACTGACTGACTGACTGACTGATAGATCAACGCACAGCCTAAACCGCTGGTCCTAGAGACATGAAATTTGGAGGGTGTGTTCTTCGTGAAGAGTAGGCATCCACTAAGAAAGGATTTTTCGAAATTCCACCCCTAAGAGGGTGAAAAGGGGGAAATTCGTTTGTATGAAAAATCTTATTCCTTAAGTTAATAAACTTGAAACTTGGCACGAATACTTATCTAAATAAATTATGAAGATTGTCGGTTTTTTTTCTTCTAAACCACCCCTTAATAAGGGATTGGGGGGTTTCAAAGTTTGTATGGAAAAATTTTAGCGCGCAGTCCGATTTACTCGAAACTCAATATTTATACCTAATATTGAAAGTAAAGAATAATGTGTATCAGGGTTTTTTGAAAATCTACCCCTGACGGGCTGAAATGGGGTAGTAAATTTTTCAGGGGAGGATTTTACTGCATGGCTTGATTAACTCGAAAATTAGTATAAATAATATTTGAGTCAAGTTATGAATATATCCCAAATGATTTTTTTAAATTCCACCCCTTTGGGGGTGAAAAGCGGGGATACAGTTTATATGAAAAATCTTCTTCATTAGGTTAATAAACTTGAAACTTTTCAAGAATACTCCCCTAAGTAAGTAATAAAGTTTACCATTATAAGTTTTTCAAAACTACCCCTCAAAGGGGGATATAGGGGTGTTAAGTTTGTGTGGAAGAAATTGAATGCGCGGTCCGAGTAACTCAAAACTCAGTATTGATACTTAAGACCAAAAATAAAGAGTAACATGTATCAGGGTTTTTCGAAAATCTACCCCTAACGGGTTAAAAAGGGGTAGTTAATTTTACAACGGAGGATTATAATGCGTGGCTTGATTAACTCGAAAATTGGTATAAATAATCTTTGAATCAAGTTGTGAATAATTCCCAACAATTTTTCAAAATTCCACCCCTGTGGGGGTGAAAAGCGGGGGATACAGTTTATTTGAAAAATCTTATTCCTTGAGTTAATAAACTTGAAACTTGGCACGAATACTTATCAAAATAAATTATGAAGATTGTCGGTTTTTTTTTCTTCTAAACTACCCCCTAATAAGGGATTGGGGTGTTTCAGAGTTTGTATGGAAGAATTTTAGCGCGCAGTCCGATTTACTCAAAACTCAGTATTTATACCTAATATTGAAAGTAAAGAATAATGTGTATCAGGGATTTTTGAAAATCTACCCTTGACGGGCTGAAATGGGGTAGTCTATTTTTCAGGGGAGGATTATAATGCGTGGTTTGATTAACTCAAAAATTGGTATAAATAATCTTTGAATCAAGTTATGAATAATGCCAAACGATTTTCCAAAATTCCACCCCTGTGGGGGTGAAAAGCAGGGGATCATTTATATGAAAAATCTTATTCATTTAGTTAATAAACTTGAAACTTGGCAAGAATACTTGCCTAAAGTAAGTAATAAAATTTATCATTATAAGTTTTTCAAAACTACCCTTCAAAGGGGTATATAGGGGTGTTAAGTTTGTGTGGAAGAAATTTAATGCGCGGTCCGAGTAACTCGAAACTCAGTATTGATACTTTTGACAGAAAATAATTTAATAATAAGTAACTAAAGTTGTCGAAAATTTACCACTGACGGGACAAAAAGGGGTAATTCTGTTTTTAAGGGGAGGATTTGAACTTGAAACTGTATGTTACATTTTCACGCTTAGACCACTGAACTTCTGATTTGGCATAGAGATAGATGGGCATCCTGGGGAAGCACATACATTTTATCCTGTTAGCACGTTCCCGTGGGATAATTTCCGACATCCACGCGGGCGAAGCCGCGGGCAGAAGTTAGTTGTGATATAAATTGCACACAGATCATATTATGAATTGTCAGTTTGTGACCATTATGATTCATATTGTTATCTTATTATGATTCTGCCTGAGTGGCCTTTTTAGGCCCCCTGGTGCCCTGAGACAGTGAGGCGGGGTCGCGGCAGTCCATGTAGGAGATGGCGGGACAAGCTGGCTAGGTTCCGTCAAACTTGGAAGGAGGACGCGCGGGGGTCGCGAAAGATGGAAGGAGTGGAAGGAGGCCTTTGCCCAGGATTGGGACGGAGTAGGCTAGAACAAAAAAACCGGCCAAGTGCGAGTCGGACTCGCCCATGAAGGGTTCCGTTACGTTACGATTTATGACGTATTAAAAAAAAACTACTCACTAGATCTCGTTCAAACCAATTTTCGGTGGAAGTTTATATGGTAATGTACATCATATATTTTTTTAGTTTTATCATTCTCTTATTTTAGAAGTTACAGGGGGGGTGGGGGGGGGGGGAGACACACATTTTACCACTTTGGAAGTGTCTCTCGCGCAAACTATTCAGTTTAGAAAAAAATGATATTAGAAACCTCAATATCATTTTTGAAGACCTATCCATAGATACCCCACACGTATGGGTTTGATGAAAAAAAAAATTTTGAGTTTCAGTTCTAAGTATGGGGACCCCCAAAATTTATTGTTTTTTTTCTATTTTTGTGTGAAAATCTTAATGCGGTTTACAGAATACATCCACTTACCAAGTTTCAACAGTATAGCTCTTATAGTTTCGGAAAAAAGCGGCTGTGACATACGGACGGACAGACAGACAGACAGACATGACGAATCCATAAGGGTTCCGTTGCCATTTGGCTACGGAACCCTAAAAAAGGTACTTTATGAGTAACTCGGAAATTACTGACATCTTCTTACGAAACCTAGTCTTACAGTAGGTAATGTAAGTCTGAAATCGTCCCGTCCCGGACGGCGCGTATGTGTTCCACGTGCGCCTCAAAGAGATGTCAGCATAAGTGACGGGGCCCGATAGGGCCGAAGCCTGGCAGGGTAGCGGGATCGTCCAAAAGGGTTACCGCTGCCCTGGAACATAAAGGGCTAAGGAAGGAACACGGGTGGGTTTTAGTCAGTAAGAGTCTGACACTCCCTTCCGCTCCACTCAGAGCGGGAGGGGTCATAAGATGATTTCCCATCCTCAAAAAAAAAAGTCTGAAATCGTCAATCTGTCTCCGGCCCTTTTTGTATGAGAAAAGGCCTTTGCTCTTCAGTGGGACTGTAATAGGCTGGTAAATTATACACAACGACGGAGTGTCACAGTGAAAAAGGGTGTAAGTTTCCATAGGAGGTAATTAAAAATGTGTGCCAAAATTCCATGTTTAGAAAAGGAAGCCGACGAAAATCATCTTCTTGAGACTCTAACCTCTAGGTCCTAGAGGTTAGGGTCTAGGGAGCCTAAGGTTAGGGAAGAAGCTGATTCCTGTCGGCTTCCTTTTCTAAACATAGAATTTTTTAGACACTAGCTTAGGTCCTAGACACGATTACCTAGACTAGGGTCAACAAAATTCCATCTCTGTCTGTCGGTGTACTTTAATCTGTTAGTCTAAACTCTAGTGTATCAGGTTACGATAATGATATCATACCTTCCTTGATCATCAGTCCACTGACCGTGGCGTGGGTTCAAGAGCGCTCTCTTTAACGGTGTGTGGGAAAGACCCAAGTAGTACGTAGACGTTTACTGGCTAATGCGTTGTCAGAAAAAATTCGTAACCACAGCCGAACATAAGAAATTGTTCCATTTGCGTATGGAACGTTAAGTAGCATCGAATTAGTTTACATAGGCAAAGGTATAATCATGCTGTAGTTGATCTTTTTTCATCTTAAAATTCAATATTGTAGAGCATATAAGTAGTGTATTAATCATTTATAAGTATGGATAGACACATAGATAATATTTTCATTGGATTTGTTTGGAATCATGCGTTGTTCAGTTGTTTAAAATAATAGATACTTACTAGCTTCCGCCCGCGTGGTAAGTCGATAAATAGCCTATGTCCTTCGCCAGGGTTCAAAGTATCCCCATATAAAATTTCATCAAAATCGATCCAGCCGTTTCAGAGATTAGCCGGAACAACCTGACAGACAGATTCAAATTATTTTTTTGCTTTATAAATACCTTTTTTTTTTAAGTACAAACAGACAATTCAATTTTATTTATTTGTATGTATATGTATGGATGTATAGATTATTTATTTGAATAGATAAGTCTATATCTATCTCATCTCTGCACATTACTTTAAAAGAGAAAGGCATACTTACTATGTTATTATTTTTATCGAGTGTCATCTTCATAAGCCTATTGCAGTACTGTTATAATTTTAGTCGATGCCAAACTCTACAAGCAACGCCATTCCCACAACCAAAACCAACTTTAAAACAAAATAAAAAGAAACATTACTTACATTAATTAATTTCCATAATAAATAAATCATGAAGCGTACCCGTCAATAAACTAAGTAGTGTGTGTCTCGACGCAGTTGCGTGAACCGCCGGCGCACGCGCCGCCCCGCGCAGGCGGCGCCAACTTCACGCCTTTCAATCATTCGCTCGTCTTCATTATACAGTACATCGAGTTAAGAACACACATGTCAGAAATTAAAGGCTTATTAGTCCTTAATGGAATGAGAACTGGACAAGAATAATTAAAATGAATGAAGGAAAGAAAATGTACCTAATTTATGTTGATTGTGGATTGATTCGGGTAATAAAATACTGAGTGAATCGAAAGCACTAAAATGGTAGGATTCCTTTAGAGTTCTCTATAATTTGTTTCGATTAAATGAAAATGCCCTTTTTTTTGGTTTCGCGGTGTAAATCCTCATGTACAGATGCCAGCACATCAAGCTACTACAATCTGTCAAATTTCTTTAATAGATTTTCGACTTTATCGCTAATAGCATTAAGGTTCAAAGTCGATTGGGAAAATTTGACAGTTTCGGGTAGCTTGATGTGCTGGCGTCTGTACTTCCTCCATCGTGGGGGTGACGGAGGGGTATGCCGGACTCTTACCGGCTAAAACCACCGCGGTGTTCCACCTCTGCCTATGGCTGGGGGTGCGGGAATAGCATTAAGCTGATATCAGATCGAGAGCAGCGGTGGTACAGTTGTAATGGTCCTGTAGCGGTATCTACAACGCCACATGCGAACAACGCGTCATACTCACGTCACGCAAATCCTGCATCTCGCAAGCAGAGTTTACCGCGCAATTAGCATAGATACAATTTCCCAAACATCAATCGTTGGGCAATAGCCCGCCAGACACAACACCCGTCTGGTCGGAGGATCCTCCCTTTTCTATGGAGGATGAGTGAACTTTACACCCTGATCCTCATCCCTCTAAAGTCCCAACTTACGAGTTGTAGGTCGTAGGTTCTAATCCAGGCAGGGGCTCTACTTTGTGTGAATAATTTCAACACCACTGCTCTCAAAACGGTGAAGGAAAACATCGTGAAGAAACCGGCGTATTTTGGAACCAATAATTCAAAGACATGTGACATCTATCAACCCGCACTGCGCCCGCATGGTAGATTACAACCCACTCCCTCTCAAAGAGAGGAGTCCCGGGTCCCAGCAGTGGGAACATTATAGGCTGATCTTTGGACAAATAAGACTTAATAATATACTTTTGATCGTTCCATTTTCTTCTGCTGCTGTAAAGTTTTGTAACATGAATGTAAGTCTAAGGGGTTTATTTATAAACGAATGTTATTAAACCATACGTTTTTGACATTTAAACGTCTCTTTACTAAAAGCAACGTTTATAAATAACGAGGTAAAAAGTTTTGAAAAAAAATATGGAACAGCGGCAAGAATTTATGTAACTGTATAGAGCTAAATGTCTGTTAATTAATATTTGTAATGTACTAGGCCTTCGTTGATCAATGTATGTATAACGTTTTTTATACATCGTTTTCTTACCGTTTCAGCGAGAGTTAGGCTAGACAACATGATGCGTGCGTCGCACACGCAAAACATCGATTAATTATGTTAATCTTTACGTCGACATTTACCTTCTACCACTTACCTTGGTAAAAAGAAACCGTCGGTAACGCATTATTGGCAGATTGCTATAATTAACCGACCGTTGTGCGTTAAAACTCAGACTTGCGTGCGTTAATCGATAATTAAGTAATCTTTACAAATAAGTCTATTCTCTCTTAACGTGAGATTGATGAATGGATATATGGGACGACTTGAGTAGTGTTCAGAAGTAATATTAACTTAGCTCTTAGGTATATGCCCACAGCTCAGCTCATTGGTTACACAATAGAATGCTCTGCGGCTGACCCCATAGAAGGTGGTGAGACGAGCTGGACAAGATAAACGACCAGTGGTCCACTTCTACCCTGGATCGGAAGAGCTGGAAGTCATGGGGCCTTTGCCCAGCAGTGGCAAACACCAGTAACTAGGGAACAGGGTGGGAACAGTAACCAGTAACTGGTATATACAAGGTGGAGACGACAATACGTCAATAAATTCTACTCCGTATATCTTATGACGTTCCCCGTCAGCTTACAAAAAATCAGTCAAATATATCCAATGGTTTAGTCACCATATCTAGTCAAAGGTTGGTGAAAACCCATAGTGGGCCCATCACTACTAGATAGTTATTCGATAGTTTCAAAATACCAATGTTTTTATTTATTGTAGTACTGTCATCTCCACATTGTGTAGGTATAGCTGCATGTACACACGGCTACACATCAAGCTATGCAAAACCAGTATTGGCTGACCGTTCATTGTGAGAAAATATCATACAAAGTGAGGCCAAGACAAACTGGTTTTGTATAGCTTGACGTGTAGCCGTGGCCCGTGTGTACTTTAAAAAAAATCTGCGAAACCAGATCAAAATGTCTCAAAAAGTTAAGGACAGTTTCCTAAAACGTTTTCCTGTAGCTACAACGGTTAAGTTATCTGTCCTTACTGCCCCATCTCGAAAAACCAACCTGTATGTTTACAAACTCCGTTTTGTCAACAAAAAAAGATTTTTACTGGTGGTAACCAAAACGTGTTAACTAACTCGTTTTTAGACGGTAACCGACAGGTAAATTAAACGAATTCGAATCGAACTAGTATGATTTTAATCCAGAATCGGATTCTAATAAAACTTTCCGTATTCGCTAAGATTCGTGTACATTCACCAAAAGAGATAAGTAACCAGGGTTATAAGTTACAGTTGAAGTTTAGTAAAAAACCGATTGATGTTTTCGAATGAAATATAATTTGAAATATGAACCGTTTGTTTTGTTTTAATTAAATTAAATTTTATTCGGAAACACCTATCGGTTTCTTACTAAAACTTTTATTTTTATTTTTTTTTAGCCTCTCTTCACAATAATGGTTTCCTTAATAATTAACAATGTTTCTCAAAACTCAACTATATTCGACGACCTGGTTATCTCCTTTGGTGACCGAACATTGAATACGATTTCTTCTGATTCCGACATATTGCTGAATGGCAATTGAGGCCAGACGTAATAAGTTTATTTTACAAAAAAAGCATATCAATTGATTTGATTCTAACAAACGAGTAGCAGGAAAATTGCATTAGTTATCTACCAACTATCTTTTATTATATACTTTTGTTATTTAAGAAAGTACCTAGTTATGTAATTTAGCTTATCAAACTGGCTGACGACTCACCAGGTGAGATAGACATTTTGACAGTTCAACAACATCGAGCAGACAAACTTTTCGAACATATGAAGCAATGGTTTAGCAATAATATCCTTCAAAATTATTCAGATTATGACTGAAACTGTGCTACGCAATTAGGGTGCATAACAGTTCCTCATGGTATAGTATTTTTATCTCACGAAGCGACGCGCGCTTTACTTCTGGTTACTAAGTGTAATAACATGCTCTGAATGTGTGTGTAAACACAGGAGCCCTCGGTACCTTTCGTGACAATGGCAAAGTTAGCAGTGTCTGTGTGTTCGTGCGTGCGTTATGTGGTGGCGCTGCTCATCATTACGCACACATTCACAGCGTGTTAGTACATTTGGTTACTGCAAGTAAAGCGCGCGTCGCTTTCTGAGATAAAAATAGTAACTGTAGTAGGTACTAACAACGTCGAACGAATCCTTACACAAAGAAATCTTTATCCCAGTTCTCATAATATATTTTTATAGAATAGTTATTTTTAGGTTTTCTGAGAGTCAGTGTACTTTTAAAAATTAATATTAGAGCAGATTTTCGGTGTTATTCAGCTGTAGTCGACCCCAACATGATTGAAAAATGGCTAGGTAGATGGTGTTGTTACTCCTTTACAGCTTTACATGGTGTGGGGAACGTTTTAAGTTTATACGTAGAGGAACTCCAAAGAAACGGTGGATGGTCTGTGTGAGAGATAATATGGCTAGAAATGGGGTGACTACTAGAGATGACGACTAATAGAGAAGTAGGTATGGAAAAGTCATGCTGCGCCTACCCTAAATAAATTGGGATAAGTGCAAGAGAATGATGATGCGTCAGCTGTTACTCCACATGAGGCCATGACCCAGATGAAGAGCAATACGTGGCCTGGCCAAAATAATTTCGTGGCATCAAATGTCAGCAAATGTTGCAAACTTGTCATTTACAACTCCTGTAACATTTACAAATCCTGTAATTTCCCTACGGAAATTACAGGATTTGTAAATGTATATTTGTATTTGTTGACAGATTGAGACTGTGAACGTTCATAAAATTACGAGAATTACCCCTCTGATCTTTTGTAATCTCTGTTCGTTGAACGATGATTGTACAAAATCTTTCATGACTGAATTCGGTTCTAATGATTTAACACTTGATTTGGCAATCGCGCAGAGTTAACAGGAAAACTTAGGTAGGTAACTACCACCTAACAGGTTAATAATAGACATTTTGAACAGTTAAACTGTTTCGCTCTGCAGCTCTAGATAAAATAAAGAAACTTCTGATTTTTTTTTTAATTTATCGCTGCTCGTTTTGTTTAAGTGGACGGTCACAAAAGGAGATGGATGATTTCGTATAAAATTTCATTTAATTAATAGAAAACCAACAGTTGATTTATTAAATTAAAGGACATCATATTATTATTATTCAAGTGTGCTAATCCATTGCTTCATTTTATACCAAAAAATTTAAGTCAGCCGGCTAGAAAAAAAAGTACTTTTTTCATTGGGAAATAAATCTTGAGTATTTTTTACTATAACAGCGAAAGTCTACAACTAAACTTATATTTTTATAACAAATATTTTAAGCATAACATTAAAAAAATACCAACTTTTCCTATAATTTAAAATCCTGCACATGTTTTAAATAAACTTGTTATGAAAATATGTTTTGTTGACATTTTCAATCTCAAATTAGACTTTATTTTATTTTCATTCGAAATTATCCATCGGTTTCTCACTAAGCTTCTACTACATCCGACGACCCTGGGGGCCTACTCCGAAGTGCAAAGTGCGAATGTTCGGATCAGACCGACACATGGCCGAACCGAATATTATTGAAAAATGCGAAAAAAGTTCGGATCGGCTCAGTTGGGTCGGGACCATAGTCAATATTCGAAAGAGTGTAGGAGTGTAGAATCGGAACCGGCCAAACCAAATAGTAACTTCGTAGCAGAAAACGGCCGAACTTCGGAGTAGACCCCCTGGTTACTTTCTCTTGTTGACTGTACATTATAGCTGTTATTTCAACTTTTATATGCAATATACAGGTACATCATCGTTCTCCTGCCCTAACCCCATTTTATTTGGGGTCGGAGCAACATGTCTTTTTCTTCCATACTTCTCTATTAGTAGTCATCTCGGTAGTCACCCCCTTTCTAAACATATCATCTTTCACACAGTCCATTCATCGTATCTTTGATCTTCCCTTACTCTTATAGCCATTCATTACCATTCATACTTAAAACTTTAACTTAACCATAACATAGTTATTTATTAATCACCTAATAAACCATAATAGTAGGTACCTAGGTACTTTATTAATCACCCTCGATAATATTTACATATTAAATTACCATGCAAGCCTTTTTCTAATAATTATGTAGTTTACCTGATTAACCCAGGGGTGTTAATCGTATGAAAGTGCAAACTGCTCATGCAAGAAGCATTGTAACGATTATGTTTGAGTTTACAATGGTGAATAAGAAACTGAAATTGAAATTTCTCCCTAACTTTATGCCTCATCATAACTTATAAATCGACTCAAACAGCTGATTATTTTACTTTTTCATCAATTTACTGACACATTGCTGTAGTTTGTTCACCAATGTGTGATTTTTAGTCGATAGAGCGGTTAAATTATTGCTGTAGGATAGTGGCAGAGCCGCTGTTCCCAGGTCAGACCAGCACCCACACGCATGTTTAACCCCAACTTGTTATTTTTTTTTTTGTGTTTTTATGTTCTTTTTATGCGTCATGTTTGCCGCAAATGAATGCATTTTCTTTCTTTCACTCTAATTGCGTAACACGCGATCAATCACAATCTGAATTATTTTGAAAGATATTGCTAATCCATTGCTTCATATGTCCCAACAAAAAAATCTGCCACAACGTAAATAACGCAATGAATGTTGTTGAACTGCCAAAATGAAAGCCATTGCTATTATTAGTGTTGATTGGGTTTACTATTGCAAAAGCTATTGTTTTATCCAATGAATAGGTACCATACAAAAGCCAGCCATGGTTGTGTAGTTTTACGATTGTTCTTTATAAAGGCCTCCATGTAAACCCATTGGTCAAACAAGGCCATTTAAAAAACAGTAGGCGAATGACGCCGTTAAATTTAAGCCTACTTATAGAGACGGCAGCGATCAAAGGATAACGGTATTGCCAAGTAATTATTACATTACTCCCCTTTTAATTATTTTCATTCGGCCTAAGCCACCTTCTCAAACGGGGCCAACCAGCTGGCAATATCATCTTCATTCATTACCTGATAAAGGAAATAATATAATTAAAGAATTACACCCGATATAAGCGCACGTGATCTCTGGTGCAATGAATCAAGCGCAGGTGTTATGTCACTCGATTCCTCGGCGATCCGAGAATGTATCGAGTCAGCATCTCGGTATCGAGAATCGAGTCGTGGCGTATGTGAACGCGGCCGCACATTGCGAATGACTCATATTCGTGTGAACAACGAATTAAATTACGATAAAAGTAACGAAAGGTTTGTAATGTACAGTCAGCAACAAAAGTCAATTAACTCTGTTACTTTTACAAATCATCTAAATTGATACAAAATTGATGCGTTACATTGGTTTTCACTATTTCATGTAATAACAAAGAGTTTATAGTACGTAGTAAGAGTTATTCATAAATATTCTATTACTACATGTTTCTTATATTTTGCTCAATAATTAAGATTTAAACTACTGAAGTGTTAACCGACTTTTGTTGCTGACCGTACGAGTAAGTGTCCGGTAAACGGAAGTTGGGTACTATGAATGAATGGTGGGCAGGTACTGGTAATTCCAGTGATAACTTATTGTTTTTGAAGCTTGATGCGGAAGGTGATTTCACAAGTAGGTATAGTGGAGAGTTGGTTTCGTAACGTAGTTTTTCTAATTAGCAGTTTTTTTTAGTCTCTCGTAACGCTTTAATAATGTTTTGTAGTCCATACTGTGGAATGAATTTTGTGCAAAAAGGAACGTATGCGAAAGTGCGAGGGAGACAAAACGAAAAGAGTACGATACTAGAGGATAGACGTGTGTTTGGACATGTGCTTGTTAATTTAAGTTTGAAAAAATTAAAATTTATAAGTTTCTACGAAGACTACTCTATTATTTCATCAACCGATCCCACAATACTTTAGTGGTGGGTCTAGGTACCTACAGTCACACTGGGGCGCTCAAGGCCTAGAGACTAGAGACTGCCTCGTTGGTCTAGTACTAGCATCGCTGCTGCTGAGCCTGAGCTCCCGGTTCGATTCCCAGGTCGGGCAAAGTGGTATTGGGTCCGAACTCCGGAAATTCCTGACGTAAAAGTCAGGAATTTCCGGAGTCTGGATCTGTGCCCGATTGATGGCAATAAGCTTGCTCCCTATTACATGGCACTAATGTAAACATATCTGGTGAAATGTGGGTGGTACAGTCAACAGCAAAAGTAGATGATCAAAATCAGAAATTCAATACTAATGAACGGCTGAAGCTGAATTAGTGTGAGTACTCCCTTAGTCTTCATTTTGAAACTAGTATTTTAGCTCAAAGCACTGATAGCGAGACCTAATCCATAAGGATGTAGCTACCAACATAGAACATTCTTTCGTTTACCCATACACAATGCAGCAGGTGTAAGAATTTAATTATTTGTTTATTTACATAAATCAACAAGAAGAAATCCCGTAGGCTTGCTCGGGACCAAACATAATCGTGTCCCATGTATTGTATGCAGATTCCCTTTTCTTATAGGCGTTAACATTACCGCCTTCGGGTGAAATAATAAATTTCCTATACTTACATGGCGCGGGGTAACGATGTTATGATATCATTATTTCGTGGCTGTAGATAAGAGGAACTGATACAATATATTGTTTCGTTCACACTTTCTTTAATAATGTTGGTATGTAAACCTGTTTTCAGCTGATATTATTTTACATAATATACAGTGCAGCAGTTGTGGCCCAGTCGTAACGACTGCGACTTAGATAGAAGATAGATAGAATACTCTTTATTGTACACCATACAAATTACAGAACATAAATACTTACGACGAATACGACTTACGAGTTGTAGTTATTATTAAAGTAGTTAGTATTTAATTGATCATCACTGCTCTCAAAACGGTTAAGGAAAACATCGTGGGGAAACCACGGTGCTGCGACGCTGCGCTACGAGTCGCGGGTTCGATTCCCGCACGGAACAAATATTTGTATGGCCTACAAGTAGTTGTTCCAGGTCTGGCTGTTTGCGTATGTGAGTTTAAATGTTTGTAAACGCACCCACAACACAAGAGAAATTCCTAGGGTGGGGCAACGTTTTTATAAAAAAAAAACCGGCATGTCCTAGAACCAAAAAAATCGAAGACGTGTGACTTTTACCAACGCACTGGGCCCGCGTGGTTGATTACGGCCTAGTTCCTCTTGAAGAGAGGAGCCCTGTGTCCCAGTAGTGGGAACACTATAGGCTGATTTTTATGCTTATTATCGTTGCTTGTTTGAAGGCTAAAGTGTAATTTCTTTTTTCACATATTTCATTCCTATACTACTTAGTTATTCCAAAGTTGACAGGTATTTTGACAAAATTTAGCAAGGAGGCTGTGTACAGGATGATAGTTGCACAGAGAGCAATGAAGCGTACCGTGCTTGGCATAGGCCTAAAGACCGAGCTCCAAATTTAGCTGCCACGGCTTATTTAAATTTTTAATTTCTGAATTGTTTTTATGTTTTCTGTAACGGACGCTTTTAACGTGCACGTATTTCTACATCGTTCTCACATGGTTAATTTCAACACGAATGATGTAATCAAATATTTTGTAACAATTTTATGATTTAAAAGAGTGTCCATGGAGTTTCTTGCCCGTTCGTCTCCATAGGTACCTACGCTTTGGAATGGGCAACTAGCTTCATCTTTCTGACTGACCGACCCTTTGACAATTCAAAAGTGCCTGTAATTGGTTTAGTTGAATTAAATGATTTGAGTTTTGAGTTTGAGTTTGAAAAAACGTTCCAAACACTTATGAAGGTTTTCGATATCGGAAAACGAGTTATGGAACTAAAATGGAGTTGGGCAGGAAACCTGGCAAGGCGCAGTGATAGCAGGTGGAGTAAGGCAGTGACCGAGTGGCACTGAAGACGAAGTGTCAATCGCCCGGTGGTGATATGGGCGGACGATAAGTACTGTTGCAATCGCGGGTAGAACTTGGATGAGGCTGGCACAGGAGCGAGGAGATTGGCATAAGAAAAGCGAGGCCTATGCAATGGGTGAAGTCGGGCTGTGGATGATAATTATGGTGATGTCATCATCATCATCATCATCTGCCTAGCCTTTTCCCAACTATGTTGGGGTCGGCTTCCAGTCTAACCGGATGCAGATGAATACCAGTATTTTACATGGAGCGACTGCCTATCTGACCTCCACAACCCAGTGACTGGGTAATACGATACCCCTTGGTAAGACTGGTTGTCAGACTTTCGGGCTACTGACGACCCGTAACGACTGTCAAAGATCCACGAATGACAGCGGAACCAACGGCTTAACGTGCTTTCCGAGCCACGGAGGGGTCTTGGTTTGTGAAAATGGTCATCCATCCACGGACCAACCGCGGCAAGCGTAGCTTAACCTGATCGATCGATCAATTGAAAACATTCAGGACCAATTTCACAATAAAACTGAGCGCCATCAGTACATCTAAATTGCGTTCAAGACCTGTCAGTATCAATATTGTAATAATCGATGTTCTTTCGTTTTTATTTTGGACACGTGGTGAACTTTCCATATGCCATCATCCTAGCTTGAATATAAATTCCAGAACCTTATCAGTTCACACTGTTTTTAATAATTCTGATATGTAATTGTAAACCTGCACACTAGTTGCGTAACACACAATCAATCGGAATCAGAATCATTTTTAAGCAAATTGCTAATCCATTGCTTCATAAGTTCGAAAAATGTGTCTACCCAATGCGTAAATACCCTACCCTATCTCTTAAGATACAGGCCAGACCTAGTTTAAGGGATAGAGTTGAAATTTATTGTACTCCTATGCTAAAGTTGTATTGAATAATGTCAACTGAATGTATGCAGTGCGATGTTATTATTATTATTATATATTATTATTATAATGTGATTTTTGTTTATGCAATAAATTCTTTATTATTATTAAATAACGCAATGAATGTTGTTGAACTTTTAAAATGAAACCGATTCCGATTGATTGTGTGTTACGCAATTAGGGTGCTGTTTTGTCCGGATATTATGTGTCATGTTGCTTGTATGGAGGAACAATCGCTGCTCTTTTATTTTCATTTTATACGGGGTGGCAGGGATATAACGCCGAAACTTTTCCTAAGGGTGCGCCCATATGAAAAGTTTGCTGTTCCATACATTTTGACCGCGAAGACATTGCAATTTTGTAGGAAAGAGCAGATTTAAAAAAAAAATAAGCGGCCAAATATGTCAATGCAGGGGGGTCCAGAATCATCTATGGTAACAGGTTATGCGTCGCCACTGAAACCGTTCTTGGAAAAACACTAACAAGCTTTTAAGAGGTCATTGTACTCATCATTATGAAGAACTTTTACTATGGGTCCAAACTTGAAATCGAGAAAAAAAAAATCAGCTGTTCCCTACATTTATGTTCGTATAACTCGTCAAAATGTAGGGAACAGCTGATTTTTTTTGGCGATTTCAGGTTTGGTCCCGTACTAAAAGTAAGTACGTAAAATACCTCTTGGTGTTAGTGTTTTTCTAATAACCCTGTATAGCAGCTTCGGAAATCAGACGCTTTTTTCGAGAAATCGAACTCTAGTACCCATGAAATCCAAAAGCCAGTACTTTATGTAATTTCTGTGATGACGTAAGACATTAAATAATTACATAAGAGTTCATATTTAAAGTTATTATGTATTAGAAATTCAAATTAAGTAGCTGTCTTAGCAAACAGAATAAAAACGTTAAACGTTCATAGTTTTCAGTTCAAGTGGAACCGATATTATAATAACGCATACAATTGCAATGACAATGGTGTCTATTTAATTGTTAGTTGTAGGTTTGTTAGTAAAAAGCTGTCAAGTATCAAGTCTAATTGTGTTTGCTGTTTGCAAATTACTTGAAGAAAAAATCTGCATCCAATTTAAAAAGAGGTTAACTTAACATGATTCTGAATTAGGCGTTGAAATTTTCCGTCGGTTATAAAAAAAATATACATCTGCGGTTTTATAGAAAATTGCAATACCTACGCGGTCAAAATGTATGAAACACCAATTTTTTTTTAATAACCGACGTAAAATTTCTACGCAGGGTTGTTCAGAATCATGGACCGTATCCATGGTAACAGATTGAGCGTCGATGTCCATGCCAGCCTGTATAGGGATGTTTTTTAATAGTCACATAACGGGACCAAGCCCTTGTATCTGTGAATAAATAAAAAACAAAAATGAATAAAATATCTGAAAATAAGTGAAACTGTTGTACATATATTATTTATTCTTCAGATAAAATTATCTGAGGGGCCTGTGGCTAAATAATAACAGCCGCACAGGTCGATCGGTCAGGTTAAGCTACGCTTGCCGCGGTTGGTCTGTGGATGGGTGACCATCTTTACATACCGAGACCCCTCCGTGCCTCGGAAAGCACGTTAAGCCGTTGGTCCCGGCTGTCATTCGTGGATCTTTGACAGTCGTTACGGGTAGTCAGAAGCCCGAAAGTCTGACAACCAGTCTTACCAAGGGGTATCGTATTACCCAGTATCATATAATGTTTTCACTGCTAGGACACAGGCCTTCATATTGAGAGGGAGTGGGCTGTAATCTACTATGCGGGTCCAGTGCGGGTTGGTAGATGAGTATTATAGTTCTTATGTATAGGGCCTTCCCAGTAACTGGGTTGGGGAGGTCAGATAGGCAGGCGCTCCATGTAAAATACTGGTATTCAGCTGCATCCGGTTAGACTGGAAGCCGACCCCAACATAGTTGGGAAAAGGCTAGGCAGATGATGATGATGATAAAATTATCTGACTATTAAAAGTCAGCCCTTCATCCTTCATCTTTAACATTATTTTCTGATGAGCGTGTTAACAGAGGTGACCCCACACAGTCAGGACATCTCTCGGTACCACACTCATATGCTATACATATATAAGCCTTGTAAAGTTCTATGCTACCAAGTAACTAATTTGATTACACATAAACGCACTGAAAATGGCCGCGTAAACGTTTTCGTCACGTCAAAAATGTACTTGTAATCATTAGTCGGTCCTGAACGAGACGATTGCGTGCTTGCTAGGTGGTCGAGGTCGTAACTGCAGTGGACAATCGATTCATGGTACCAATGCGGCATAGTATGCGACACTATAAATTGAAATCGAACACAAACTTTTAAATTCACTCTTTTACTGTACATTGACGACACAACTCAGCCTATAAAAACACCCCCACGTAGAAGACCAGCGATGTATCCAATGGAATACGACAACTCCAGTGCAAGGTTTGTTTAAATTTCTATATGGTACCCGTCATCGCACGCGATCGACACTTAGATCGAAAGAATCGAATGACAAATATGTTTCAGATATTGACTATACGAGTACCACAACTTTCTATAGGTCTATTGGTTTCCGGTCGACTACTCATGATTATGGTCACTCGAGTTGCAAATTTCGCTTGAAGCCTCCATTCTTTCCACTGATCCGATTCCATTTAATTTGATAGGTTACATAATAAGAAAGGATATTGCATTCACTTATGCAGTATTATTAAAAGATACCTGCATAGTTAGTATTCTATAAGCCATGTCGGTAACTTTAACGCTCAACTGAACGGAAACATTTTTATTATCATAATCTTTAGCGTGTACATTATACGTAATAACTCTAATTCTTTTAATTGCTGCTGTATAAGCAGAGCCACTCACGCATAATTGCGAATTACCGTGAAAAAATATGACCTTTAGATGCACACGTCTTTTATAATTAACCTAGGTTGTGGAAGCGTCATTGGAGGTCTAAATAAATACTTTTTGTGGTCTAATGTCCCTTCGCCTAAGGCCTTTCATACACAAGTGGATCCAAGTAACCGATATTCTACAGTCCTCTAGTAAGGCTCTTGGCGCCTACTGCAAAACAGTTGAATACTTGCAACGCCTGTCGTACGAGGGGACCAAAAAACAGCGCGAAGAATGTCTAATTGTTAGTAATTTTCTATGACTTTGTAATCTATTATTCAAAGGATCAGAGTTGCTATTGTGTGACAATGCGTAGGTATCACAAGTACCTACGTGAGCCACAACGAAATGTTCGATTATTTGTTGCTAAAGGTTAATGAAAACATAGGTATGTGACAATGTCCTGCCGTTTATATTATTTACACATCAATATTTGATGTCGGTGTTGCATGCTAATTTGACCACTTTTATAGGCACCTAATACATGTTGTGTTAATTTTATAGTCGAGTAAGTAATTGTTTTTAAGGGCGGTTTCTAGAATTGCAATTCACTTTTTTCCCTCATCAAAAAGAGGAAGCGAATAAAACTGACGAAGAAAATAAACAAGTCTGGGCTAATTACGAAATTGTCATCGAGGAAAGGTTCGCAAATTACCCTCCAATTTAGATGTAAAATGTCGTCGACAGACGGACGGACGGACGGATGGACTGACGTTTTTACAAACACTAGTAATTGTCCATTGTGTACAACTGCTTTCCTACCTTCTAATTGAAAACTATGCACCACTCTGCATTCTAGATATCTGTGGGAACGGCATGGGGACTGCGAGTGGGATATTTTTTATTAGACAAATTATACTTTTTGTAATGTATTTTTTCTGCGAGTACACGCTAGGAAAGGAACTTTGAATTTATTGAACTTATAGCACTACTTACTGCAAACGCATTTTACTATGAGTTCGTCACATTTTTGAGAACACAGGGTCAAACTAAATTGGCTAGCGAAACTCTGCAGACGTCATGGATATTTTTTTTTTTTGGGATGTCTACGATCTCTGATAGTGTTCTTACTTGAAGAATGAATTGAGAAAAACTGCTTTCTTTTGTTTTATCGTGTTTAGTTGTCGATACCAATCACGCCTGTGAGGTTTACATAAAAAAATAACAGATTTTCAAACCAATATTTCAAGTGACACTAACTGCGGTCGATGACCCCAAAAAACAATGTATCAAATAAATTTCTTTTTTGACTAATCATGTCTAGATATCGATACACAACGCGTCTGCGGAGTTTTGCTAGCTAATTAAATGTGACCCTATATTATTAAAACACATGCATCAAGTTTGTTTTCAAAATGGCAGTCATGTCCTATTTCAACCTTCAACAGGGTTACCTTGCCTACCTGTAAAAATCCCTGAAAACCCTAATCAAAAATCCTTATGATATGTCTATAATTATTTCATCCGCTAATAACAAGTTACGTTGAGCTAGGTTGAGCTTTACCGTTTACTTTTTATTATAGTTGTGTAGTTGTGTGGTGTATCCTCGGTCGTGACATTGTGGCACCACGCATTTATCTCGCAAACTAATCATAGCCTGGGCCCCGAGTGAACTGATTTACTCAGCCTTTTGGCTGGTAGGGTGATAATGGCGCCGATTCTCTTGTTCACAAACTAAACTAAATTTAAGTTCTCTTTCTTTCTATTTCATTAAAAAAAGGACAGAAGATAAATATTAGTTTAGTCTTGTCAAATTAGTCAGCGCCTGACGTAAATTGACGTATTTCTAGTAGCCATGTTTTTAATCACGTCTAAATTGTCTATGGAGTATCTGAATTTGATAGGACTAAACTAATATTTATCTGCTGTCCTTATCTTAATGAAACAGGAAGAAAAAAATGTACTGAACTTAAATTTAGTTTAGTTTGTGGACAAGGGAATCGGTGCCAGTGTCATGACTGTCTCTAAGTTTGTTGTATACAGGGTTAAATTGAACTAGCCAACGAAACCACGCAGGCGCGATGGGTATTGAAATCTAAACACAAAAACAAAACAAAATAAAACGTATTTTCTCAACTCATACTTCAAGTAACAATACGGCCAGCGGTCGATGACTTCCAAAAAAAACATCAATTCATTTTTGTTTTCATTTCGTCGAATTTATATATCGATACCAATCGGCTGCAGAGTTTCACTAGCTAATTTAGTTTGTATACTTTTGTCATCATTAAATCTAGTATTCTTTAGCTTTAGAGTTATAATAAGTATAGTCATGAGCAAAAGTATGTATACACTGGGCTTTATTTAAAAGCGATTTACTCCTTTTTTTTGAACATAGCATTTTGGAACCCATAGGTTTATAATGTGTCGTATTTTCAACATTGCATTCGTATTCAAAGTTGCCAAATGTTGACATATTGGTGCTGGTGACTGTACCTATGCACTGTGAGCTTGCTGCGATTATGGTTTAAAAAAAAATATCTCCACCTATAAAATATTTTTCATGACCTTTTGCTCATGAATGAATGGAGACTAGTCGCATTCATTTGTTTCTGCAGATCTTATAAAACCAAAATCGTTAATTCTCCTTCGCTTCTAATCTTTTTTTGAATGGTGGTATGCTAATTACTGTTACCGTTGTGATCTTCACCCTGAAAACGATTAAATCCGCTAATTATAAGCTTCTTTACCCTGTACCTGTATCTATCGTTATTGTTAGCGTTGGTAGGCCCGCTCGTGACGCTACGCGACCTCGCACTTATCTGGCGCGCTCTCACGACGCAGCGCGGGCGCAGCGTGGCACGACCACGCGCCGCTTTCGGATGCTAGTTGCTACGAACTACGGGTTTGTGCGGATGCACTGAACTGGGATTAGGAGAACCTTTTTTGTGCTTTTTGTTTTGGTGTGTTTTAGCTGTTGATTGGAGCTTAGCTTGTTGATGTACAGCTCAACAGAAACTCAAATTCTAAGTATTTATTTCAAGTAAAACATTTACAAATTACAGGCATTTTTGAATTGCCAAGGATTTGGTCAGGAAGTTAGAAACAATTTCCTTTCTTGCCTGTCTGCATTTAGTTTAATTCAACCATTGACAAATTACAGGCACTTTGAAATGTCAAGAAGTCGGTCAGTTAGTCAGAAAGTTATCAGGGTACTGAATTTATCTTGTTTTTGAAGCTAGTTGCCCATTCCTAAACGTAACTCTCTAGCCTCAGCCTAGTGGTGGATGTTTGTGGGTTTGGTGGAGTCAATGCTCGCCCTAAAAGTCCTAAATAAAAACAAAAAAAACTTGAGAGGTGGTATGGGACACCCGGATGGAACGAAGTATAACTGGCTTGCTTTCTATAAGAGAGAGAGAGAGAGACAGAGAAACACGCGCACGCAGCACGGCGTACGACTATAGCAAAAAGTGTCGTTCCAACTTTTGGTCTTAATTTTTGCCGTCTTCCCTTTCGCAACGCGCGATAAGGAACTTTGTTCCAAAAAAACTTGAGAGGTGTCAAGGGACACCCGGATGGAACGAAGTTCCTTTCGATTAATTATAATTTTTTCTTATGTACAAAAAACCTGTATACACTCAACAAAAATAATCGTCGCGACACCACACTGTTCAATGCGAAATAGAAAGACGAAACGAAAATAACTGGCTTGCTTTCTATAAGAGAGAGAGAGAGAAACACGCGCACGCCGCACGGCTTACAACTATAGCAAAAAGTGTCGTTCCAACTTTTGGTCTTAATTTTTTCCGTCTAGCCCCCTTTCGCAACGCGCGATAAGGAACTTCGTTCCAATTAGATTAAAGCCCAAAGTCCTAGTGACTTTGTTATGGTGTGGTAGAAACTTTTATTCTATGTAAACAAACACATTGAGAAAAAAATGCTTATTTTTCTCAGAATGGTATATAATATTATGCTCAGACAACTGGCTCCATTCTAATGTTAGTAAGATTTAAGAATAAATATAAATCTTCGACTAATTTATGTAAGTTTCATGCGTATAAAAAGATCCATTATGATGGTGACTCTAACTACAGCAAAACCCCTTCAAGTACCTGTGCTGCACCTGTAAGCTTTCACAGAAAATATGGCTGTTTTGTTCGAAGCTTTGTTCGAGAGCTAACAAGAATATTAATAATGAGCTCTGAACAGAGACTCCTATTATTTTTATCAAATACTTGCAGCGCCCCGTGGTTTTACCCGCATAAGTTTCGATCTCGTGGAAATATCGGGATAAAGAGTATTCTATGTGTTAATCCTGGTTATAAACTATCTATGTGCTAAATTTTATCCAAATCTGTTTGGTAGATTTTGCGTGAAAGAGTAACAAACATTCATCCATCCATCCATCCTCAAAAATATATTAGTAGGATTAGTAAGAAAGAGCAGGATAGTAGGAATAGGAAGTAGGACGCAAGAAAGTAAGAAGTAGGTTAGGATACTCTTCGCTTTTGCTTTTATAATAATACCTATTGTTATTAGCAGCTTTATTAAATACGAGGAACGAATCTGAAGTAGTTACGACTTTTAAGTGCTGCTTATTGAGATGAATTTGTTATTGTTGTTTTGTTATACGAGTACCGCTGCAGTTACGGCTTTTGAACTATCTTTCTCACTATTCATAGCTATTAAGGTATTTTTAAAGGGAATTAACTCATCTTCTTTTGGGTCTGCCTCGGCGTCACTACGGTGACAATATATCGACTTTTACACAAACTGAAAAAAAAAAAAAGTTTAATTTCTTGGTAAATTACAAACACAACGATAAAAAAGTGAATTTCGTGAAAATTGTTAGTTAGGAGTAATTGGCATTTCGCCGTCGATATGTAGGTTGGTTATGTCATTCTACAGCGCGTCCGACGAGAGAATGCGTTCTTGATACCTGTCAGTTTCTTGCAAATTTGATATTTAATAACTGCTGGAATTGTCACGCTGACAGGCGCCAGGTACGCATTCTCTCGATGGCTGGACTGGAGCTTGTATGTTAAGCTTGGAACAAAATACTGATTAGACAATTTTAAGTGGTTAAAAAAATGTAACTTTAATTTTGTTCTCAAAGGTTTTTTCGGGGAAGCAACCATTATTATTGAAGAAGATGGCGGGGGTGCTGGAAAAAACAAACGACCAGTACCATTTTTTTTTTTTTTTGAGGATGGGAATCATCAAATGACCCCTCCCGCTCTGGGTGGAGCGGAAGGGAGTGTCAGACTCTTACTGACTAAAACCCACCCGTGTTCCTTCCTTAGCCCTTTATGTTCCAGGGCAGCGGTAACCCTTTCGGACGATCCCGCTACCCTGGCAACGACCAGTACCTTTAGCCCTGGATCGAAATAGCTGGAAGTCATGGGGAGAGGCCTCTGCCCAGCAGTGGGATGATGCAGGCTAACAGTAACCATTAAATTGTACCTTTATCTGCAGGTCAATAGCATTGTTGTATTCTTGTTGAAAAACTTGAGAGGTGTCAAGGGACATCCGGATGGAACGAAGTATAACTGGCTTGCTTTCTATAAGAGAGAGAGAGAGAGAGACAGACAGAGAAACACGCGCACGCCACACAGCTTACAACTATAGCAAAAAGTGTCGTTCCAACTTTTGTTCTTAATTTTTTCCGTCTAGCCCCCTTTCGCAACGCGCGATAAGGGACTTCGTTCCAAAATTACAGGTGCCATTGAAAATATACAAGCACATGAGACATTTTTGCTTCGTCTCTTCGGCTAACTACGCATCGGCAAATTCATTGATGTTGTAAAAGTTTATAGGAAGCGGTAACCATTTCCTATCATGACATGTGTTGTCGGCTTGTACAAACCTATCAAATAAATATAAATTCCAAAGCTTATTGAAATATAAAAAAGCACTGTTACTAAAACATTTTAGTGTGCGTAGAAGATGTCTCTACTCACCAGTTAAATGAGTAATTAGTCACTGAATAAAGGTTATTAAAGAAGTTGTAATTATGTATGAAAAGTTTCATCGGTGTAATAAAATTGAATGGCTTGGTTGTCAGCCATTCCTTTGGGTAATATAACATTATTGCCAGCACGCGGGACCTTCTGTGATGGCAAATGGACAATAATTAGTTACTATGATATAAGTTTTTCAGTTTAATCATTTATTAAATTAAAGTTTTATTATGTCTAATTGATCAGTTGGCATTTATTCGCTTTTAATTCAATTTTATAATAAATAATACAAGCTAAGTAAGAATAACTATGACTTTAGTGCCTGACTGTACCAAAAATCACTAAGACCTGCACCTTAATTGCGTAACACACAATCGGAATCGGTTTCATTTTGACAGTTCAACAACATTCGTTGCGTTATTTACGTGTTGAGCAGACAAATTTTTCGAACTTATGAAGCAATGGATTAGCAATTTGCTTCAAAATGATTCTGATTCCGATTGATTGTGTGTTACGCAATTAGGGTGCTGAAAGCATTAGATTTTCGTTCAAGATCTAGTCGCAGTCTCATCTCGGCGACAAAGAAATGTCAAAAACGTGTCAAAAATGTAGGAAAATTAGAGGTACGCAAGGGCGATATTTTTACGCGATAATTTTTTTACGCACTGGATTTTGACTCTCGGTATTGGTTCTCAGACATGCCTTCCTCACGATATTTTCCTTCACCGTTTTGAGAGCAGTGGTGATGAAATGATTTACACTAAGTAAAGCGCATGTCAGGGTTTGAACCCACGACTAGTAAGTTTCATATGAAGTAAGAACTTACTTTCTTAATTTCTCTATTATTATTTTGCTTGTCTCATAAATTTTAACGCGAGCTTGCGACATTGAGGCACAACAAACAATTTGTCAGTAATTGAGACACCATAGTCTCAAACTGCAACGAATCGAATGATATATCGTGTGTGGGACTGGTCTTTATCTAATTTCCTTGTTTGGGTTCTCATAAAAATCTACTTTCCAGGTCTTTTTGTCACAGGCATGCCTGTATATCTTTCTTGTTCGGCGCAGTCAAAGATTATTAACACATAAAATCATAAAACACGTACGTCGTAAAATGTGGACTTAAATGTTGCTATAAAAAGTGTCTGCAGAAGGTTTACTTCTAATAAAAAATCAGCAACTTGCGTCTTCGGTTAACAACGGAAGTTAACTAGGTACTGTAAAGACCTATTTGGTACTTACATGCGACCTCCGCGAGTTTGTTAAAAGTGATTGGTATAAAATACAAGACAAACATGAAGATTTAAGATTAGAAGAGATTAGACTGACAAGCAAAATAATTAAGGTGTAAAATACGTACCTGGTATATATTTTATAGGAATAATTATTGAACGAGATAAACCGTAGTTTGATTTTATTCCTCCCGGTACCGTGAAGCTCGTAGAGAGCTTCACAGTACCGACATCACTAGTGACGAAGTTGATGACCGACAGACATCCAAACAACAGCTTTATTTCTTTCTTTTTTTTTTTTAAAGACTTTGCACCACACTAGGAATTACTCCTGTATCGTGGGTGCGTTTACAAACATTTAAACTCACATACATAAACAGCCAGACCCGGAACATTTGTTCCGAGCTTGTTTCGAGAAGCTGATATTTATTATGTTTCCAGTAAATTAATCAATATACCTAAATATTGTAGCAGTAGAGTTTTAACTGTATGCCTGTAAGTATTTATTTATTTCCTTTTTTCCTACGGCGACTTTCGATTAGATTTTCACAGCTATCAGTTACATGTGCCATCGTATCGTGTTGTTTACTAACACTTCGTTTTAAGGACGATTTTATTTTTATTATTTTTTGCTATCCTACTCTGTCCCACTCCTGAGCAAAGGCTTCCCTCCATTCCTTCCATCTTACTCGAGCCCGCGCGTCCTCCTTCCAGTTTTGACAGAACCTATCCAGCTCTTCCCGCCATCTCCTACGTGGTCTTCCGCGACCCCGCGTCGATGGACGTTCGAAACCCAATATGGGTCGACGCTCGAATGAAAGATTTTGAATTTGAATTTACGGCGAATTTCTCCAACTGGGTCTTCTGTATGTATTTACTCTGTGTTCGTTATGCCCACAACGCGTTGCAGGCTCTCACGCTTTTCTCGTTGACATTGATATTATCAGCAGGTACTAAGCTGATTTGCTAATAATAACAATGAGACAACTGCGTTTTAGTGTATCCTGAGACCTAGATCATGCTCTGTCTAACTTTGTGTAATTTGAGACTAAGTTAATTAGACGTAGTATCGTAACGTGGGACAAAATTGGACGGGGTAGATGTATTTATTTATTTATGTACGACACAGTATAGGAATAGGAGTTACGAGTATATACAGGGTGACCGGGACATCGACGCGCAAACTGTAACCATCAATTCAGCACATGATTCTAGACCTTCTGCCGCATACATTTTTAATTGTATTTATAAAAAAAAATATGCTGTTTCATAGAAAAGTGCGATACTCACGCGGTCAAAATGTCTGGAGCAGCAATTTTTTTTCATAAACGACGAAATTTAGTCAACGCAGGGAGGGAAAGAAGGATGGAGTACTGAATTCATGGCAATAGTTACATAATTGTATCTTGGTATTTTCAAACGAATTACTCTTTGGCCTTTTAGGTAGGTTTACTTACATAATAAAATACTTATGCCCGTTTTCACTTTCACCAGGCGACATCTAAACGAATGCCTAAATAGAACCCTCTGTTGGATTTTCAACTTTCGATGCTGAGCCGAGCATAAAAAATCCAATTTCGCGTTTTTATTAAGGCATATAATTCTTTTGGTGTTACCTAGTGTAAATGAAAGCGGGCATTATTAGTCCGATTTTAATAAAAACTAGCTATTTCGAGAAATCCTAATTCTTTTACTAGAAATAAAAGTAGCCTACGTTACTCCTTATAACGTCAGATATCTGCCAGTGAAAGTCCCGTCAAAATCGGTTCAACCGTTTCGGAGATCAGCCGGAACACAGACAGACAAACTAAAATAAGTGTTTTTTGTTATAAGTCCATATAAATTTAGGAAAAGCTGTTATTTAGACATTACAAACAGACACTTCAATTTTATTTATTTGTATGTATGTATGTGCGTATGTATATAATGTATGTATGCATAAATAACACTGTGGTAGGCCTTGGGAAGAGAGAGCTCTAAAATCTGAATGCAAGTTTTGACGACGCAATTCAAATAAGAAAAAAAAACTTGAGAGGTGTCAAGGGACACCCGGATGGAACGAAGTTCCTTTCGATTAATTAGTGAAGGAATTGTATTTTTTTTTAAGTTATAGTAATATTTTTTTTATTACTAAAAAATAAAAACAGACAAAAAAAACTGGCTTGCTTCCTATAAGAGAGAGAGAGAGAGAGACAGAGAAACACGCGCACGCCGCACGGCTTAGAACTATAGCAAAAAGTGTCGTCCCAACTTTTGGTCTTAATTTTTTCCGTCTAGCCCCCTTTCGCAACGCGCAATAAGGAACTTCGTTCCAAAAAACGTATAGACAACCTTTATATTGAATGACAGAATTGCGTGTCATGTGTTAGAACCATTATTTTAGCGTTCAATGTAGTGTTAGTTTTACGTGGTAACGTGGCCTTATTGCTCTCCTTGTCACGATAGCTCGTTCTATACTACGTGTTCATGATTGAAAGCATGGAATTATATGGTGGCCTACCTCTAATCACTTTAACACACAATCGACAAGTTTCCTTCATGTGTACAGACGCCAGCACATCAAGCTACTACAAACTGTAAAATTTCTTTAATAGATTTTCAACTTTATCGCTAAAGTATTAAGGTTTAAGGTTGATTGGGAAAATTTGACAGTTTCGAGTAGCTTGACCTGCTGGCGTCTGTACAATTGACAAGCTTTCAACGGGGTAATGTCGTACCACACTAAAAGTAGGAATGGCTTACATTTTGACAGTTCAACAAGTTTTTTTTTTTAGGAAAAATCGTTGCCCCACACTAGGAATTTCTCCTGTATCGTTTTTTACAAAGATTTTAACTCACATACACAAACAGCCAGACCCGGAACAACTACTTGTAGGCCATACAAATATTTGTTCCGTGCGGGAATCGAACCCGCGACATCGCTTAACCACTGCGCCAACCGTGCCGTCAATCAGTTCATTGCGTTATTTATGTTGTTAAGTCTAGCTTCAACTTTCTGAGTAACTGACCGACAATTTAATTTTGACAATTCAAAAGTGCCTGTAAATGGTTTAATTTAGTGTTTTTCAACGTGTGGTTTGCGACCCCCTCGGGGGTCGCCAAACCTCTATAATGGGGCCCCGTGTCTTTAAAATTATAGGAGGTTCCAAAAATCAAACACTTAAAAGCTTCAGTGGTTGATTGTGGGAATTCTATTTTTCTGTTGAACCAAAAGGTACCCAAAGTGACAGGCTTGAATTCCAAGTTAGAAGCAGCCGAGTGAAGGGGGTCACGATATATTTTCTGTACTAAGGGGACCACGCCATGAAAAAGGTTGAAAAACACTGGTTTAATTGAAATAAATGATTTGAGTTTGAGTTTAAGCAGACAAGTTTTTCGAACATATGAAGCAAAATGATTCAGATTTTGACTGATAGTGTGTTACGCAATTAGGGTCGGACAAAATTTTAGTTATCGACAGGAGAAGAGAAAGGCACAAATATAACTCTTAACATAACATCACGCCTTATTACGCCGAAGGGTTGTTCAGAGGTGTACGTAAGGTACATCCACATTTTGATAGTTATGTTTAAAATATTACAACGGAATAGAATCGATGAGTGGGTTATTGAGTAAATTAAATTATTTTAAACTAACTAGCTCACGGCGAAGGTGGTGCGATGATGTGGCAACATTTGCAGGGCCAACACTGTACACTATTGTCGTACATACTAGAGCATTATCAACATAACTATGTAAGTTTTATGATTATAATCAGACTAAATTTATTCACTAATTATAAGTACCTAGCAGGTTTAAGCAGATGCTACTTATAAAAAACTAGGAGCTCATAAATATACAAAGTAGCAGCCAGTTCTATAAGTATTATAATTATATTTCTAATATTTAAATGTCTCGTAAAAATGTTTTAATTTAAATGGTTAGACGTCATATCAGATGGTCGCTTAAACCCTGTAAGGGCCACCGCACACGTTTCTGTCTGAATGCACGCGGGTCGCGCGGTATCTCGCGATCTTGCCATTTGCATCCAACGTCTTGGCGGCGAGAGAGCGAAATGTGCTTCCTGTGTGATGCGCTGAACTCGATTATGTTTTTAGTACGGCTGTATTAGTTTAAACCGACGAAGTTTCTGTAAGAAGAATTCAGATGCAAGAGAAAGAAAGTGTGAAACCTAATTGACTTCAACGCTGCAGGTTCAATACAAATACTTTTGTATTTGTATCGAACCTGCAACGTAATATATTTAGATACGTAGTGGTTCCGGGACTGGATATCTAATTGTACAAACTTCTTGGATCTTGTTTCTTCTTATCTCCCAAAACCTTGATATTTTGTAATACTCCTACAGAATCTGAAAATTTCTTAAATTACTACTCCAAGAAAAAGCAGTGTATTTAACATAAAATCTTTAGTACCTAGAGTCATATTTAGATCCTTTCCTTGTGGAAATACGTTAGCTCTACAATTTTAGTTCTACAAATTCGCAACACATCGACACCAGACTTTGCCTCTGCGCATCCCTGTGCGTGGTCGTGCACTGGCAGTAATGACAGGCCGCACGCGCGCGCGCCGCCTAATTGATAATGGTTGCGGACGTGCGCGCTTGCCATGCACCATGGGAACTGCGCACGACCATCTTCGCCGACCTGGGGTGGTGCGGTATTAGGTTATGAGTGTCCTGTGTTGCTTTGGAAGGTGAAGAATCGCGATGCCGCGATGCCCATAATTTAATAACGTAAAAGTCTACAGCTGATTCTGGGAGTGCCAGGGATCTCTATAATGGACAGTCTTGGTATATATTTATATATGCATCCTTCTCAACTTCACTTGTTTTCGATCCAATAGATAGAAAAGATCAAGAATAGGTGAGAGAGCGCTCTTATTACCGTACTCCTTGCTAACTGCGCACTTATACCAGCTCTGGTCTTCGAGTTGGGGTGGTGGATGCTATTTCCTATACAGCATTAAGTTTGCAGCTGTGACTATGAGTCTTAAAACTCCTGGTGGAACTACTTACCTGAGGTGGAGAAACAAAATTGCTTCCTAATCTAAACTATATATTATGATATTGTAAAGAGAAAAGATTTGTTTTTTTTTTGGTACGCTCTCATACTAAAACTGCTCAACGGATTTGGATGAAATTTGTCACATTCGCAGACCATGACTTAGATTAGAACATAAGTTATTTTTTTCCCGATATTCCCACGGGATCGAGACTTATGCGGGTGAAATCGCTGGGTGCAGCTAGTCAGTAATATTATCTAGAATGCCAAAGTGAAGGAGGTTCTGGAGGGATTTTCTATGAAAGCACACTCATATTATGATGAAAAAACTCTTTTGCTACGAAAGGGACGATCGTTAACAGTTGAACATGGTGGGTACTCCGAATGATAGATACAATGTAGGTAAACGTTTATGGAGAATATATAAAGCTACCATTGTCAAAATGTGTGTATTTAACTACCCAGTAAGAAGCCAAAAACTCTGACAACCTTCCTTACCAAAAGGTATCGGTCCAGTAACTGCGTTGTGGAGGTCAGATAGGCAGTCGCCCCATGTATAAAGAAGATTGAATTAAATTGGAATGACACTTGACAACTATTTTTTCTGGTCAAAGTATTATCGTGGGGTGGCACACTAGTCTCTTAATCTATATTTCTTTAATCTATAATATCGTTAACGTGTCTTCATGTTTATTTCTGCCTTTAACAGTTGGGTTGGATGTGTTATTGATGGTTTCCCTTCTGTATAGCCACCTTGTGCTATGCACAGTCTCGCATCAAGATTTACATCACCCTTATCCACACTTTTATTGCTATAGTTATCGCAAAAACACGAATGCTGACCTGACAATGTTTATATTTTTGAGTCAACATTCCTGTACGCGCATTACGGATATTTACGCCAGTACTAAAGGCTTTGTGTAAAGTATGTTTAGAGCGAAGAAATTATTAAATGAGCATCTAACTCTAACAGAATAGCAGGCAGGTGTGCCAAAGATCGTTATTGATGCGTACGAAGTAATTCTTTCGCACAGTTATTTCACATATGCATACATTTCAAGGCAAAACTGTGTTAAAAAAATATTAATTAGTTTAATTACATATTTTATTTATGCAGAGGCGTGTAATTTATTATCGATCTAAACAAAAAAGTTCCCAAGTCATGTGTTGGCTGCGTAATTACTGAAAGCGATAGACCGGAACACCGACGCATGTTTACGTACATAAGAGGTGTTTATTAATAAGGCGGTTTTAAAGTAAACAAACAAATAAGTTTTGCAATGGAACGTCGTGAGGAAACCAGAAGTCTGAAACTGCTAACCCGTCTTGAGCGAGGGTGGTGATTGATGCTCGTGCATTCTTTGCATGAGAAGCGGCCTTTGCCCAGCAGTGGGACATTAATAAGCTGGTATTATGGAACATAGAGGCTTGAAGATTTGTAAAGTTGTGGAAAATTTGAAAAAGTTACTTAGACTTTGAATTTGAAAAAGTTACCTATACTAAAAAGTTAACTTACTTGAAAAAGTTAGTTAACTTTTTAGTATAGGCGAAAATTAAGAACATTACGACTTCTTCGTGCACAGGAAAAATGCGTGGAACTAGCAGCTGGTCTGAGTGTATCTATGTCTGTAAAATGCATGTTTTACATTAACTGTAGGTACCTAGGACACGAGCCGTTAAACCCCATCAAAACGTACCTATAATAATTAATAAGTGTCAAACAATATTGTCATGAAACACAACAGAAAAAAAATACCAAAGAGTATAATTACCTCATATAAAATCCATCTTTGACCCGGTTGCAACCTAAATGCAAACATTAGGCACACGCAAGTAAGCTGCGCACTGCGTGTCTGCCCAGCCGGGGTTCGCATGCAAGCCGTTACTACAACACACCTAATGGACACAGACGTGGAAAGTAAAAGAACCGTAATTATTAGTTACGTCGCTCGATAATATAATTATTATTGGATGAAAGAGCGGTGGCTCAGTGGAAATGGCCGCGACAGTAAAGTTGTAAGTCGTAGGCTTGAACCTAGACAGGCGCTTTATGTGTGTAAATTATTTAATCACCACTGCTCTCAAAACGGTGAAGGAAAATAGCGTGAAGGAACTGGCATGTCCTAGCCCCAAAACTTCGAAGACATGTGACATCCACCAACCCCTTTCACAGAGAGGAGGCTTGATGTTCCAGCAGTGGGAACATTATAGGCTGATTACGCTTATGCATGGATGAAAGAGGCAAGGGTTTAGACAGAAACCCTTGACTACTAACATAAGCTAGTTTTCCACTTTGTGGATCGCAGACACAGGCGGAAGGCGTCACAGTAGACCACGTAAAAGATGGTGGGACGAGGCGGATAAAACTGGTCCACATTAGCCATGGGTTGAAATAACTGGAAGTCTTGGTCTTTGGCCTTTGCCCAGCAGTGGAGTTATGAAGGTTGACACAGGCGCGGTCGCAATCCAAGATTGGGGGGGTCACCATGGGTGCCGAGGAATATTTCAAGGGAGGTACATCTTCTCGTGGAGACCCACGACCACTAAATAGTGGTCGCAAGCGTTACTGCTGAGCATGAGGTCCTGGGTTCGATGTAGGCATCCTAACCCTATCTGGATATCCTAAAAAACCTAATAACACTTTAGCCAACCCAGAAGCAGCCTGGAGTCTGAATTTGAACCCGGTTGGTGGCAGTGGGCTCGCCCCTATGCCAGTTACGTTTAAATCTCATGTCATAGATATGGGATTTAAACATAACTGGCGAAATGTGGGTGCCTAACCCTTCGGGGATTAAAAGCGAGATGTTATGTTAAGGTTCATGTACATCTCCAGCTCCACATTACTTATGCTATTCAGGGACGAAGCTCCACATTACTTATGCTATTCAGGGGCATGTTAGTTGTGTGTAGTATGGGAAGAGCGAGCGAAGCGAGCTCGAAAATTTTAACAACCAGCCTTGGATTGGTTAGGATTTGTTTTATATTTTCATGCAAAAATAGGAGTTACATTGTCGACTTATGCAGGCAAGCTCAAGCAACTATGAGAATGTAAAATACAAGAGCGAGCGCAGCGAGCTCGAAATTTTTTTCATACTCAGATAGGTTCGATTTTCTTTTAATCATTCCAAAAGGACTAGGAATTACTTGCTTTGCGAATTATGAAGAAGAGAATCAACAGAATGTAGATTGCAAGACCGAGCGAAGCGTGCCTGAATATTTTAGCACCTCACCTTGAATAGGTTCTGTTTTCCTTTGACCATCATACAGAAAGAGAACTTACATATTTTATCGATATCCCGAGTTTGCTTCGTTCGATCTTGCATCCTAGATTCTATATTTATAACAGGCTATTTGAAGTAAAACCTTTTTTAGGCGCGTTAACAAACCCATTATCATTTCAGTTTTAAGTTTTTACTTCTGTTGTCAGTTCCCATGTTTGCCTATGTTCTTAATGTTTTTGTATATGCCCATCGGGGCTCCGTGGCTTAAGTGCAGTTTTAAGTAAGTAAGACAACTAAATCATTCAGACTCTCGACAGCTTGAATGATTTTGGGGGGGTCAAGACCCCCAACGCCTCCTCGGACCGCGCCTGTGTTGACATTAACCAGTAACATGATAATATTTATTCTTTTCATCACCACTTCTCTTAAAACGATCGAAAAGGTGGTCGATCTGGTAACGTTTGCAGGGCCAACATGGCCAACGATAGCACAGAACATCCCGTTTACAAGGAAGAAGTGGGTCCTACAAAAAAAAAAAATCTTCGTGTGAAATTCTAATCTGAGCAAAAACTTTCAGTGCAACCCGGGACTTCAATTAAAAGGAAAGACATCGTCTGCGACCCAGGATGAAAAGTAGCCGATGTTCTCCTCCGGGTTATGGTCTACCTACACGTGTTCCAAATTTCATCCAAATCCGTTCAACCGTTTTAGTGTGAAAGCGTAACAAGCAAACATAGAAAAAATCAAATCTTTTTCTCTTTATAATATTTTTACAGTTTAGAAGACATAAACTTGAAAGGTGAAAGCTAGAGGTAGATGTAAACACTAAGAAAAAAATTATAAATCGACATCGGTAAATTTTTAACTATTTTTCACTTTCTAGTGTTTTTTTTTTTTGGAATTATAGTTTTTGTGGGAAATGAAATCTCATGAAGGCTTTTTCTGTCGTTTTTTTCCTTCGCTATAAAGTTATGAATATTCTGTTTGGTTGACCAAGATAATACCAAACAATCATGCTCTCGAAAGTTGATACAAGATTTAAAATTAGATTAAATCGATTACATATGATTTCATTAACACGAGGGAGATTCATTTTAAATAATCATGGATGAACAACTCTAACTTAATATGTCTTCCATAACGATGACTGCGAAAGAAATAATAAGTAAACTCCCAAAAGTAATACCTACGACTATAAATCCGGTTGAACTGCAACAGTATTGCCATATAAGCTGTGTCTAGCCACAATCATCTGTCTGCATTTAATGATGCAATTTAAATAAATTATTTCTTTATTGCTGTCGAAAATTAAAATTGGCAAAACGATTAACAAGAAAACAGTGGGTTATTGACACTAAATAAAAAATACTTGCTTTACCACTGTAAAGTTAAAAGCTAGGGCTGTTCTGGTTGGAGTAGATCCATGTTTAAAGTGATCAATTAAAAATAATGCTAACGACACTGACGTCATTTTATACGTTTTATAGGCACTGTATGAAAATCAAATAGGGGCAAATGGGGTATGTTGATATGATTGATAGGACACAATTAACTAACGAAGAGGGGCTTGTGGCTAAGTAATAACAGCCGCACGGTACGATCGATCAGGTTAAGCTACGCTTGCCGCGGTCGGTCCGTGGATGGGTGACCATTTACATACCAAGACCCCTCCGTGCGTCGGAAAGCACGTTAAGCCGTTGGTCCAGGCGTAAGGTCGTTAGTAGCCCGAAAGTCTGACAATCAGTCTTACCAAGGGGTTTCGCACTACCCAGTAACTGGGTTATGCTTGTGGAGGTCAGATAGGCAGTCGCTCCATGTAAAATACTGGTACTCAGCTGCATCCGGTTAGACTGGAAGCCGACCACAACATAGTTGGGAAAAGGCTAGGCAAATGATGACACAATTAACTAACGGCTTAAGTATGATTAAGTCGGATAAGAAATCTGATGGGAAATCTCATGCCTAGCAGTTGTGATTGGTTGATAGTTGGCAAAAATAAGAACAGCCAAAGAAAAATCTAATTATAGAGGGTTTTGTGAGGTTTCAGTTTACGTTTTGTTTTCTTTTGTCTTTAACTAGCAACCCGCCCTTGCCCGGTTTTTTACGTAAAACATTGAGATTTCTTTATTATATGTAAATTTAGTTTGTGGGATTGGGCGGGTCACATCAGCCGCATGCAGGATGACCACTGGGCCAAAGTTTCCACACAATGGGTTCCTAAAGATGGAGGGCGCTGCCGAAGTCGGCCCAGAAATCGGTGGCGAGATGACCTGGACGCGTACCGTGAGGGCTGGTTCAAGGTAGCGTGGGAATGGAGTTCCTGGAAGAACTTGGGGGAGGCCTTTCCCCAGCAGTGGGACAGTATAGAATAAACAAAAAAAAAAGTGTGACTTTAATGTTAATGTTGTATGCACATAAAACTTCCAGAATACATTTTCTAAATAATGGTGAAAACTGTATCAAAATCTAGAACAACCCGCACCCTAATTGCGTAACAATCAATCGGAATCGGTTTCATTTTGACAGTTCAATAACATTCATTGCGTTATTTACGTAAATAACGCAAGCAAGAAAAGCAAAGCAACAAAAGCAAGCAGACAAATTTTTCGAACTTATGAAGCAATGGATTAGCAATTGGCTTCTAAATGATTCAGATTACAATTGATTGTGTGTTACGCAATTAGGGTGCCGGTCACACACAAAAAGCGACTTTAATGTAGGTATAATACGTATAGATAGATATATTTTAATGTATACAAAAAAAACCAACACGATATTAGACAGCAGAAAAAGACAAAAAACGCGAAGGTCAAACACATACATAGGTATAATATGTCTGAAAAATGGAGCCAGGAATTTTCTTAACTTTGTGGAATCTGCAAGTTTTGTTTAAAAAAAAAAACTTATACGTTTTATCAAAAATGGTGCCCAAGAATAGTAATAATAATATTACGCTTTATTGTACACCATACAAATTAAAGAACATAAATATATAAAATTTTACAAAGGGTGACACAATGGGCGGTATATAAGTTAATATATTATCGCTAAGAGCGATCTTTTAAAGACAACCTTTAACCCAAGATACAGGTTGTGTCTAGTTTGGGACCAACGGTATCTCCATATTGTAATTTTAATGTTAAAATAAATGACTTTTTACTTTACCTACTTAAAGTTAGAGAACACGACGCAGTAGGTAGGTATTTGCTTCCATCGCTTAGGGACTCATATTCGAATCCCACAAGGGACGTTTGTGTACCTATGAATATTGGTTCCGAGTTCCAAGTACCAAGTTCGATGCGTCTGGGTTATTCTTGTGTGCGATGGCACTCACAGAAGTACCGGAAATCCAGACGCATCGAACTATGAAGTCGGAAATAAACTTTATTCAAGCCTGCTAGGAAAGTTACCACTTGCCTAGCAGGCTTGAATAAAGTTTATTTTGCCAAATTAGATAAAAAGAGGATAATTTAAAAAAGTGGGACTAAGTTATAAGAGTGAATGAGTAGGGTGCCCCTTTCGTAGCGACAGAGCCTAAGACGCAAATACACCAGCAGATCTATTCTGTAAAATTTCACCGTGAAAACTTAGGCGAAGATAGCTTGAAAAGATCTGTCAATAGTGCCAATCCTTAAAAACAGGTTGAATGACAGCTCAATTCAAGGTCACTTCACTGTCAGTAGCAATGGCTTTCATATTGACAGTTCAACAACATTCATTATGTTATTTACGTTGCTGAGCTGATTTTTTTTTCGAACATATGAAACAATGGATTAGCAATATCCTTCAAAATGATTCAGGTTGTGATTGATAGTTTGTTAGGCAATTAAGATGCTGCACCCTAATTGCGTAACACACGATCAATCGGAATCTGAATCATTTTTAAGCAAATTGCTAATCCATTGCTTCATAAGTTCGAAAAATTTTCTGCTCAACACGTAAATAACGCAATGAATGTTGTTGAACTGTCAATATGAAACCGATTCCGATTGATCGTGTGTTACGCAATTGGAGTGCTGGTGTGGTTAGCAACTTAGTACCATGCTTGTTTTGCCTAAAAATACCTAACTATTCTATTATGTACCCAATTGCTAGGTTTACCTATGTATCTACGTTGTAGCCACTCGTAAATATAGTGATAATAAAATTCACAGTAGCAGTACCTATTTTACTGACAAAAAGTTGTATAACAATGCAGAAATTAATAATTCAGTACGACTGAGTATAGTATCGTTAATGAAATCCAATACGATGCTTCAATACATCGGTAGCTACTGAGAAATTTATGAATTGTGTAATGGTGGAAAAACTAGTTTTTCCCAACTGTGTTACTTATGTAAAAAACTTGAGAGGTGTCAAGGGACACCCGGATGGAACGAAGTATAACTGGCTTGCTTTCTATAAGAGAGAGAGGGAGACAGACAGACGAACACGCGCACGCCACACGGCTTACAACTATAGCAAAAAGTGTCGTTCCAACTTTTGGTCTTAATTTTTTCCGTCTAGCCCCCTTTCGCAACGCGCGATAAGGAACTTCGTTCCAAAAATATTTAAATATCTTTAGAGCAGTAGTGGTCCAGTGGTGACTTATGAGGTCGCGGGTTCGCACCTAGGCAGGCGCTTTACTTTGTGTAAATCATTTCATCACCACTGCTCTCAAAACGGTGAAGGAAAACATCGTGAGGAAATCGGCATGTCCTTGAACTAAAAATTCGAAGACATCAGAGGGGCAATTCTCGTAATTTTAAGCTGCGTTTTTATTTTATGCATCTGTAAAGACTTTGGAGTCAACTGAGTAGAGTTTGGAATACATAAAAAAAATCATGGTTTCGTTTATAATCTTGTTAAATATTCTTTTCAAGTTACCTTATCGGGTGATCCGGTTATGTAAAACCTTGATGCAACGACCGGTATACTGCGTTATTAAGAATATTTTTAAATCTATGATATTAAACATTTGTGGCGATGCTTTTATATTTTTTGCCGCAATAACGATGCGTTTTATTATATTTCCTGCTGTCTAGTATTAGCTGGCAATTATTTATTACAGTTTTATGCCAATTTTAATTATGTAAGTACTTAACTGTATAATTTTTTTTAATTTTGTTACATTAAATTCAATATTATTTAAGATAAAGTCGTACAAGTGGTTGAATGAGTTTAGCTTCTATAGTTTAAAAGAATAGGGGAAGACCAAAGAAACGATGGATGGACTGTGTGAATGATGATATGATTAGAAAGGGGGTGACTGTCGAGATGGCGGCTAATAGAAATGTTGTGTTGTGTGATGTGTTGTAGTTGTATGGAAGAAAAAGACATGTTGCGCCCAAATAAATTGTGCTAAGGATGTATGGATAAAAATGTTGACGCTCTGTAAGTTATGACATTTTGGAAAACCCTGAGATTTTGCATGCTATATTTTATCCTAGCTAAAAGAAAGAAGGAAAGAAAAATGCGTTTACTGGCATTACAGCAAAACAAATACACCTTAAAACTATATTGAACAGGTATACCATGTTTTATGTAAAAAAAAAATGATTTATTATTATTTTTTTGTCATTGATCATATATTTAACTTTATGTAAAACTTACGTATGAAAATTAAAAAAACTATACAGGGTGGCAAGGAAATCGAAGCGCAAACTGCAACCATGTATTCCAGCACATGAGTTTAGACCCCATAGCGTCGAAATTTTTCATCGGTTATTAGAAAATATTGCTGTTCCATACATTTTGACCGCTAGGTATTGCACTTTTCTATGAAACAGAAGATTTTTTTTTGATAACCGACGAAAAATTTCGACGCTATGGGGTCTAGTATTATGTGCTGAATCCATGGTTACAGTTTGCGCGTCGATGGCCCTGCCACCCTGTTATACACATGCACTAAAAACAAACACTTAAAAAAAATAAACTACAAAACCCCTTTGGGCTATTTTCACTATTTACACTTGACGTTTTGGATTTGACATTTTAATTGATTGGATTTAACAGCTAAAACGTGACAGTACCAATAAAATTTCTTCAAAGTAAAACAGTAGCAATGGCTTTCATTTTGATAGTTCAACAACATTCATTGCGTTATAATTACGCATGCATAACGTAGTTACGCAGCAATGGATTAGCAATATCCTTCAACATGATTCAGGTTGACATTGATAGTGTGTTATGCAAAATTAGGGTGCTGTTAAAATGTTTTTTTTTTTTTAATGTTTTAAGTTATGATGTAAAAAGGTCAATCTACGTCTTATACTTAATCCGCAAGTGTCATATTAGCATGCGTAAACGCTTTAACCTTTCAACGACGACGCTCACATCTTGTTCCATAGATATATTTGATTCACGTAAATTCCATATGTTTAATATGTCTGGTATATGTAGATTATGTTCTGGACCATTTAATCTATACTAATAGTAAAACTAAAGAGTTTGTTTATTTGAACTCTGGAAGTTCTAGTCGGATTTGAAAAATTATTTGCATTTGATAGCTCAATTCTTTAGGATGACTATAGGCTACTTAACATCACGCTGGGGTTTTTAGGAGCCAAGCAAAAACAAAAAAAATTCGGAAAGAGAGAGAAGAGTGGGTCGGGAGAAGAAATTTCACTCAGGCAGAAGTTAGTCCGTTTATAAAACTAAAAGTGACTTGTTAGCATGCGTATACGCTGTAACCTCTCAAAGGCACTTACTTGTTCCATACATTTGATTCAAATAAATTCCACGTGTTTAATAGGTCAGAAGGCCAATTCTCGTAATTTCAAACGTTCAAAATCTAGTCGCAGTCTCATCTCGGCGACAAACAAATGTCAAAAACTGTCAAAATGTAGGGAAATTAGAAGTATTTTTTGACAGATTGAGACTGAGATCAGACTGTGAACGTTCTTAGAATTACGAGAATTGATCCTCTGGCATAAAATAGATTATGTTCTTGACAATTTAATTAGGTCGGCATCCAATTTGCAATCTATTGTATAAGTTATATTCTATATGATCAAGTAAATTACAATATTCATTGCTGTTTTTTTCATTAGATATTATAATGAGGTGTATAATGACTAAGGCATTATGATCAAAGAGTTAAGTTAGAAGTTGACAACATAATACTACTGTACTCTACACTTTAGTCATCACATGCCTAGCCTATTCCTAACTATATTCGGGGCGGCTTCCAGTCTAACCAGATGCAGCTGAATACCAGTATTTTACATAGAGCGACTACCTATCTGACCTCCAGTTACTGGGTAATACGATACCCCTTGGTAAGACTGTTTGTCAGACTCTCGAGCTCCTGACTACCCGTAACGACTGTCAAAGATCCACGAATGACAGCCGGGACCAACGGCTTAACGTGCTTTCCGAGTCACGGAGGGGTCTCGGTTGATGGTCACCCATCCACAGACCAACCGCGGCAAGCGTAGCTTAACTTGATCGATCGACCTGTGCGGCTATTATTATTTAGTCACGGGCCCCTCTACCTTTAGTATTCTTTTAAGTACATTGTCTTCAAAAAAGTGCAAAAATAATGACGAACACAAGATGCTCCCAGAAATAATATTTGCGAAGATGGTCTAAAAAAAAAGGAAACGTCCCTAATGAGCTATTTATAGGGGTGACTGCCTACTGTGTGCCAGACGACAGTTAAGGCGAAAACACAATACAAGCGATGCAACGTGCCACGATGCGATGTCGTATCGTGCTTATGTGTTTTGGCCCTATAGTACGAGTAGATAGTTTTCACGAGAACGTGCCTTTCATCATACCACGATGCGACATCATGTCATGAATTGTTACGTTTCACGTCGTAGATTTCCACGAATTCCAGGACATGAAATCCCATCGTCGCACGTCTGTGGTGTCGATAAAAGTAGCCCCATACCAAATTTCATCAAAATCGGTTTAGCGTTTCGTAGATCAGCCGGAAAAAACAGACAGACAGTAAATTATAAAAAATAGTTTTATTTTGGAATAAGTACCGTATACCTGCTTTTATATGCATTTAATAAAAAGCTGTTATTTTCACATTAAAAACAGACACTTAAATTTTATTTATTTGTATAGATTAATAACTACCGTATATACTTTCATATGCATATAGTAAAAGCTGTTATTTTCACATTACAGACACTTCAATTTTATTTATTTGTATAGATGTATAGATTATCATAATATTATTAATGCGAAACTTAATTATGTCTGTCTGTCAGTTACCTTCGGGTTTAGATGAAAGGGCCCGGGGTACCTACTATGCCATACATTTTATGGCGTTAGTATGTTCTCGAGGGATAATTTCCGAACTCCACATCGGCGAAGCCGGGTAAAAGCTAGTAAAAGAATTATCAAAATCGGACTACTCTGTAAAAAGTTATGCGTGGTCATACATAAAAAAAAATATACGCGTCGACTTGAAAGCCTCCTCCGTCTTTTTTCGTTGGTTAAGAGATTTTGAAACGTCAAAAAAAAATTTGGTTAAGCAGTAATCATTGCTTAATTTTAAGCAACGTTTACAAAAAAAAAAAACCCCTAAGTCGTTTATCTATGAATTCAAAAGCCAAGCGAATACAATATTTTTTATACTGTAGCTAGTTAATTTACTTAGCAGTTAAAAGTCTATAGAAAACAATTATATAGTCATAGAATTGAATTACTAGCTACTAAAATAAAGATATTAAATCGGACTACAATTACGTAGATAAATTGAATTGGTTCTAAACTAGACCCTCTGTCCCTTTCTTATGTTTTTTTTTTGTGTTTTATGTTTTTTTTTGCGTCATGTTTACCTACCACAAATAAACGTATTTTATTTCTTTCTTTGATAACATCTATTCATATATATTTTTTATGATACAAAAGACTTAGGCGCAATTGCCCACATTAGTATTTTTTTTCTTAATTTATTTCCTAGGGTTGATTGCCATACTTAAGTTATGGTATGTTTTACGAACTAATTGTGGAACATTTTTGGAAGATTTATGTATTTTCATACATGAAACACTTTTGATGGTGACTGTAGATCAATCGATTTCAATTTGAAACATCTAAATCTAGGAAGTAATAAATCCGCCTAGGCTTTTCCCAAATATGTTGGGGCCGGCTCCCAGTCTAACCGGATGCAGCTGGATACCAGTATCTTATAGTATAAAGTTACTGACTACCTGACCTTCGCCACCCAGTTACTGGGTAACACGATATGTCTTGGCAAGACTGGTTGTCAGTCTTTCCGGTTTCTTACTCCCAGTAACGACTGTCAAAGATCTTCTACGAATGACAGACGGGACCAACTTTTTAGCGTGCTTTCCGAGGCACGAGTGGGGTCTTGGTTTGCTATGAATGGTCACCCATCCACGGACCGACCTCGGCAAGCGTTGCTTAAGCTTGAAGATAGACCCGTGTGGCTGAGATTATTTTGCCACAAGCTCCCCTATGCCATCTAAACCAAGGAAGCAAGGATAGTTAAATCCTTGTAAAATTAAATAAATCATTCGTCATAAGTCGTGAGAATGAAGAAACTACGAAACAATTGATTTGACTTCAGGGTTCTTCCACAAACCTGCAAAATAAAACTGTATTTCAACAACTGCTCGAACTTGAAATCATATTCCACAAAAACCAAATGTGTTACAAGTTCGCATATTCCTAAAAAAACCTTGAAACATTGACTCATACGTTAATAACCGTGTTTTTAATATCAATTAATAGTTAGCAGACGAGCATACTCGTAAAACTGAAGAACGTCTCGCCAAATCGGAAAATCTTTATTTGCTCATTAACATAATTAGTGACTGTTTAGGAGAATGTCGGCCTTTGTCAAACTGACACTCTGCGACACGCTAACAAACCATCGCACGTTCTGGAAAACCAAATATGGAAGCTAACACAACTGTTAGCAATAATTGAAACATAAATGTATTTCGAAAAAAGCGTGTGGTATAACCGTTAATCGTCCTCATGCAGTCCAGTGGCCTTTGCCAACATCTGCTGCCTATGAAAACTCGAAAAAAATAACGCTCGAGTATTCGATTGTAGTTCCCTCGGAGCAAATGCCAACTCAGTGGTATCTTGAATTATGTCATTAGACGCGTACAATGTTCGAGGTGTAATAACGTCTGTAATTTAAGAAAAAGTTTTTTAAATTACTGTAGGCTTTGGTAGCCAGTTTATCAGTGGGACTGTCAAATTGTCTTGGTTTGTGGCTGAGTGTTAACAGCCGCACTGGTCAATTGATTACGTTAAGCTACGCTTGCCGCAGTTGGTCCGTGGATGGGTTGACCATCTTTACAGACCCTCCGTGCCTCGGAAAGCACGTTAAGCCGTTGGTCCCGGCTGTCATTACGGCCCCCGGCCCCGGCCCCGGCGACTGCTGACGACCCGTAACGACTGTCAAAACCGGGGGCTTTGACAGTAGTTACGGGTCGTCAGAATTCCGAAAGTCTGACAACCAGTCTTACCAAGGGGTATCGTATTACCCAGTAACTGGGTTGTAGAGGTCAGATAGGCAGTAAAACACTGGTATTCAGCTGCATCCGGTTAGACTGGAAGCCAATCCCAACATAGTTAGGAGAAGGCTAGGCAGATGATGATACTGTCAAATTGTCTTGTTGATTTATCACCAGGGCCGTAATTCAGCAGAATTTTCTAGCCTTCGACGCTGGAGATATTATAGTGCACAAGTGTCTGCATAGACACAGGCGCACTCGCTCTTCCCTTACTCTCATATATTCGATAGGACGGCGATCCGACATAACCGGAGAAATCAGGTGCAAGGCCAACGGCTTAACATGCTTTCCGACGCTCGGTAGTAGCAAACCGCCAACTTCCAAACTCCGGACTGTTACTAAAAATTCCCAAAGTTAAAACCAAGTAACATTTTGCCCGACCCGACAATCGAACCCCAACTCAGCAGACGCACTTGCGACCAACGGGGCAGTAAAGGTAAATCGTACGAACCTATCCTACGTCGACTTTCGTTGGTGACCGTATACCATGTGTCCACCCCAGGGGGCCTACTCCGAAGTGCAAAGTGCGAATGTTCGGATCGGACCGACACATGGCCGAACCAAATATGATTGAAAAATGCGAAAAAAGTTCGGATCGGGTCAGTTGGGTCGGGACCATAGTCAATATTCGAAAGAGTGTAGGAGTGTAGGATCGGAAACGACCGAACCAAATAGTAACTTCGTAGCAGGAAACGACCGATCATTCGGCCGACACTACTTCGGAGTAGACCCCCAGATCTCAGCTTCTTATTTAGTGTTAGCGTGATAGTTGATACTAAGTCACACTTACAAAATGATTAGCATAATCAGCATGATGGGACACAGGCCTCCTCTCAGTGAGAGGGAGTGGGCCATAATCCAACACGCGGGCCCAGTGCGGGTCGGTAGATGTGACATGTCTTCGAATTTTTGATTCTAGGACACGCCGGCTTCGTTATGATGTTTTCCTTCACAGTTACAAAATGTATGCTCCATGAGCCCGTGAATGTCATTGATTCTTAGAACACAATGACCGCTTACTTACAACAAATGACCAATATTGCCCTAATTACCGTAAGATACTCTTGTAGTACCTATCAGTCCTATAGCATTTCGTGTGGAATAAACCCATTCTCCAATGAAAACTGTTGAAAATTGTACTGACGTCTGACTTCTATTAAAAGTTTAAAATTAAAACATAGAATATCAGAAGACTTTAAGTTGAAATGTAAGGTATACAATTATGTTTATCACAGGTATTTAAAATATGAGAAACTGGCCTCTTTGTCGATGTCCTCATTTTTGGTTTGTCAGCAAAAGTGACTAGAACTTGTGGAAAGAAACCGCCTTCTAAATTACTGACGCACTTCCTGCCCAGTTAGACGTTATTATAGTACCTATAGTATGTACTAAAATACCGGTTTAAATAGTTTCGTGCATATCATTATGCGTGTTAAAAACTACTTTCTGATAGTAGAACTGTCTGGCTAGAATTAATTTATTATATCGTAAAGCCATATAGCAGTAAGTATATCAAATTGTCTAGCACAATTTCGCTACCGCTAGATTAGTTAACCGTTTTGTGGTGCTAGTAATAAATATCCTATACTACTAGTATATACTTATGTTACTTTATAAATATTCTTTAGAATATAATTTATAACATCATTTCTCCAATAAAGGGGTTTTTTTTTTCAGGATGGGAAATCATCAAATGACACTCCTTTCTGCTCGACCCAGAGCGGGAGGGGTCTCCCGCTCTGGGTGGAGCAGAAAGGAGTGTCAGACTCTTACTGGCTAAAACCCACCCGTGTTCCTTTCTTAGCCCTTTATGTTCCAGGGCAGCGGTAACCCTTTCGGACGATCCCGCTACCCTGGCAGGCTTCGGCCCTATCGAGCCCCGTCAATCTTGCTGAAATCTATCATAAAGGGGCTTGTGGCTAAGTAATAACAGCCGCACGGGTCGATCAAGGTGACCATCCATTACATATAGAGACCCCTCCGTACCCCGGAAAGCAAGTTAATCCGTTGGTCCCGGCTGTCATTCGAAGATCTGTCACAGTTATTACGGGTAGTCAAAAACACAAAAGTCTGACAACCAGTCTTACCAAGGGGTATCGTGTTACCCAGTAACTAGGTTGTGGAGGTCAGATCGCTCCATGTAAAATGCTGGTATTCAGCTGCATCCGGTTAAACTGGAAGCCGACCCCAACAGAATTGGGAAAGAGAACCAAGGTAACTGACACAGCCCGAAGAATTGCCAAACTGAAGTGGAATTGGGCAGGGCACATGCTCGCAGAACAGATGTACGACGGGGCCGAAAGGTTCAGCGACCGCGTACCGGAAGACGTAACGTTGGAAGGCCTCCCACAAGGTGGACCCATGTCCTGTTGAAGGCCGCAGGAATCCACTAGTTGCGAGAAGCACAGAACCGGTCTAAGTCGCGGTGTTAGGGGGAGGCCTATGTAGCCGTTTTTGGCAGTGGCCTCGATAAATCACCATAAGCCTGTCAATTACATTTTAGTGTGTGTGCCCTATAATTAAGAAACTCATAAAATTATCATACCTAACAAAAACAAAATCTTTAGACAAACACGCGCGGCAGAGTAGGCAGTCGCCAGACGGCCTACTTGGCTCCCGTACTATTCGCACATTGTCATTGATCTTTACACGTTCAAGTTATTAAGACGAAATTAAAAATACGTACGTTTCACGCGTAATACTATGACGTTCGATCTTTGCAATTTATCACCCTTAAGTGGGCATGCCTACTCATAACCAACCGAGTATGAATGTTAAAATTAAAAATATACTTCGTAAATTGGCCGTGCGAAGGAAGAAAGGAATAAATAATGAGGTCGCCAATAGTGAGGTATAAATGAAAATCCAAGATGGCGACTGCAATCAATTTCGAATTATTCGTCATGAGTGGTCGTTGTCATGGCTTTCGAGGGCGCTGGAGCCGATAATAAAGTCAAAATGAAAGTTTTCATGGTTTTTGAGGGTGCTGAAGTCAATAGTGAGGTCAAAATGAGAATCGAAGACGGCGGCTGTGAAAATTTAAAAATTTTGTCGTTTTAAAAGTTTTACAGTCGCCATCTTGGATCATTCCTGCCGGGGGTCCCCCGACCACACAAGGTTTTTTTTTTCAAGACAATTAACTAGAAAACTTAGTGGCTGTTATGAAGTGATTAGCGACTGCCCCGACTTAAGAATTGTAGGTCGTGGGTTCGAATCCAGCCAGGCGCTTTACTTTGTGTAAATAATTTCATCACCACTGCTCTCAAAACGGTGAAGGAAATCATCGTGAGGACACATGTCCTAGAACCGAAAATTTGAAGACATGTGACCTCTACCAACCCGCACTGGGCCCGCGTGGTTAGATTATAGCCCACCCCCCTTTCGAAGAAAGGCCTGTGTCCCAGCAGTGGGAACATTATAGGCTGATAATGTAGCGACTGTTTAACCATACATTTTTGCAACGTTTATAAATAAACCCCATAGGTACAGCCAGCCCCGTATCAGTGGTAACAAAACCAGTATAAGCTGGCCTCGGATTCTATTGAAACTCCGTACTTCGTTGGGCCAGCCAAGGTCAAGTATTTATCACTGACGTGCGGTCGCCTGTACCTACCCGTTTTTTACACGAAACTTCCACTAATTATAATTGGACTTTATTACTCAAGCAGATAAACCTATTGGAAGACCAATTAACCTTTTTTTTTTAAATAGCTCACATGCATTGGAAATTTAAATTTTTGATCGTTGACGTAGCATTCTTATGTAATAAAGTGAACCGGCCTAAGTTCAGACTGGTTAGTCTAGTCTAGTATGATTCGAACCGACAAAGAAGGTCGTCAGGTAGTCGCCGAAAAACAGAATTTATTCAATTATTTTTATATAACCATAGAGTAGTGACACAAATATTATAGAGGTGCAAGTGTAACGGGAATTGAATTTCCTAGTAGGTAGTTTATAATGACAGACCTTCAAGGTCTGTCATATAAACTACTAGGAAATTGATAGGAAATTACTCTGATACTGGATGGTTAGAAAAGTTTTTATGTTGTTGGAACGAAGTTCCATACCGCGCGTTGCGAAAGGGGGCTAGACGGAAAAAATTAAGACCAACAGTTGGAACGACACTTTTTGCTATAGTTGTAAGCCGTGCGGCGTGCGCGTGTTTCTCTGTCTGTCTCTCTCTCTCTCTTTGAACTTCGTTCCATCCGGGTGTCCCTTGACACGATGACGTCGTACATTTAGTGGGACCCGATTGGTGGTTCTCTTAGCCCATTTGTCATCTGACATGCGGCAGACATATCTGGCCTAGTTCCACTTAAACTTTTTCTTTCACCAGTGTTAAATCAAACTGTCTTTGTAAAAATTCTTACTTTTTTATGTGTTTTAAAATATCGACGATTTTTAATAAAGAAAATAATTTTCTAATCTTTATTTTACGAGTAATTAGTACAGCAATTTTAGGCCCATTAAGTAGTAAAAGTTTGGCCGATGGAGTAAAGCTGTGACCGAATGGTTGCTTAGGTAAGAAACCAGAGGCGTCCAAAAGTGCGTTAGGTTGACGTTATCGTCAAAGTCCCAGGAAATACCTGGATGAGAGACGCACAGAACAGGGAAGTATGGCAGAAGAAAGGGGAGGCTTATATCCAGCAGTGGGCGATTCCGGGCTGAAATCATGATGTTGAGTTGTTTTTTTTGGTAGTAAACAGTTATAGGTACTTACTACCTAGAAAGTACCTAGGTATCTAGTTTCTACGAAAAAAAAACCAAATATTTCTATTAAAAATGCAAAACTACCACGAGGATTTAACAAAAAAACCAAACAAACATAGTCAGTTATGTACCTATTTATTTAATTATTAGTAGACCCAGACAGTCACTAATTTGCATTTTAAAATGTCTCTATTTTCAAGGTTCCTAAACTCGCGATAGACGCAAAATATTCAGCAACTAAGTAGGTAACATTTATTATTGCAATTCGTTTTTTTTTTGCAAATAAATAATATTTTTTTGGTAATAAAATTCAATGTCATCTATTCGTGAGAAAATCATTCACAATGAAAATTAGCTTTGAATTTGTTATCCTTAACTTTGCGTCAATATATTTGTAAATGAATGTTAGAGAATATTAAACAAGATTATTATTCGTATTATAATTGATCGTGACGTGACAACAGTTAGAGCTATTTTTTTTCATATCTAAAGGTATCCACATGTAGATTTCATTAATAATTATATACAACGTGCCGCTACAATGGCGACATTGATTTAACACACGGGTAGGGCCAGTCAGTCGGCCAGTAATCATAAAAAATATAACAACATAAAATAATTCGTAATTTGAAAACCATCGCCTGCGCCGCTCGTCGACAAAATATATGGCTCTCTCTTTCCATCAATTTGCCTACTCTTTGCACGTTATTCGTTTTAATTTCATTGATGCGATGTTATGCTCCGTGAGTCAGGTTGCTCCAAGATGCTATTTTAGAAAATTATAAATAAATTAATAAATAATAAAAATAAAAATAAAATAATTAAAATTTAAATAATAATCCACCGGTGTCGGGAGCAGGGTCCAAGCTACCGGTGGTTAGGGCTCCAGAGACAGAAACCTCCTCCTCCTGCCTTCTGAATCAGGCCCTTGATCCAACCGCCTAACGAGAGCCTCGATAGATGTTGATCGAGGCTTTCGGCCATCAGGCCATTAGCCGATACGACAATCGGCACTATGACAGTCGAGCTCACATTCCACATGTCAACAACCTCGTGTGCCAAGTCAAGATATTTGATTTGTTTATCTTTCTCAGCTTTCACGAGGTTCCCGTCATGTGGAATGGTAACATCGACAATCATTGCGCGGCGCACTAATCGATCTATCACCACTATATCAGGTTTGTTGGCGACAACAGTCCTGTCAGTGATGATAGACCGATCCCAGTACAACGTGACATGGTCATTTTCGAGAACTGGGTCGGGCACATACTTGTAATATGGTACCTCAGAGTTAACAAGTTTATATTTCAAAGCAAGTTGCTGGTGAATAATCCTGGCCACTTGGTTATGCCTGTGCAAGTACTCGCTGTTAATTAATTTTCGTTTAATTAAAATAAAATATGCCCATCAAACCAAAACTGTATACGCGTGTTAAATTAATGTCGCCATTAAGGCACCATGCTGTATAATTCATGTATAAAAACCGGCCAAGTGTGAGTCGGACTCGCCCATGAAGGGTTCCGTTACGTTACGATTTATGACGTATTAAAAAAAACTACTCACTAGATCTCGTTCAAACCAATTTTTGGTGGAAGTTTATATGGTAATGTACATCATATATTTTTTTTAGTTTTATCATTCTCTTATTTTAGAAGTTACAGGGGGGGGGGGGGGACACACATTTTACCACTTTGGAAGTGTCTCTCGCGCAAACTATTCAGTTTAGAAAAAAATGATATTAGAAACCTCAATATCATTTTTGAAGACCTATCCATAGATACCCCACATGTATGGGTTTGATGAAAAAAAAAAAATTGAGTTTCAGTTCTAAGTATGGGGACCCCCAAAATTTATTGTTTTTTTTCTATTTTTGTGTGAAAATCTTAATGCGGTTCACAGAATACATCTACTTACCAAGTTTCAACAGTATAGCTCTTATAGTTTCGGAAAAAAGCGGCTGTGACATACGGACGGACAGACAGACAGACATGACGAATCCATAAGGGTTCCGTTGCCATTTGGCTACGGAACCCTAAAAATGAGAAATTAAAAAAGCAGTGGTGGTCTAGTCGTAACGGCCGCGACTTAAGGTCGTGGGTTCGCACCCAGGCAGATGCTTTACTTTTTGTAAATTATTTCATCCCCACTGCTCTCAAAACGATGAAGGAAAACATCGCGAGGAAACCGGCATGTCCATGAACCAAAAAATCTAAGACATGTGACATCTACCAACTCGCACTGGGCCCGCGTGGTGGATTACAGCCCACTCCCTCTCGAAGAGAGGCCTGTGTCCCTGAAGTGGGAACATTAAAGGCTGATTGATTATGAAATGTATTAAAAGTATTGTAAACATTTTATAAGAGTAACGGTGGAGTTTCTTATCCATTCTGCTCCATAAGAAACGACCTTTTGGAAGGAGCGATTAGAGAATTAATTATATTTATTGTAAATTTTGACGTTCTAAAGTGCATTTTAGCACATAAAAGGTACATGAATGAAAAACTACGCAACCAACGCATCAAAAAATTACATCCATTTTCAGAACTAAGTACCTAAGTTAGTTTTCCACCAATAAAAGTCCAATGCGCTGCCGCAATCTACGAACAACTTTTTTTTTTCAGTTGAAAAAATATTAAATTAAACAAGAACTAACGCATACGTATCAGTAAAATTAAAGGAACCGTTAGTCCACCTACTGCATTCGGTTTAAGCAACGTCTACATAGATGCGTCATGCTACACAAGTAGGTAGACAGGCGCATGGATGACCAAGGTGGGTGTTTGGTCGATATAAATTTAATATCCGAACAGAATTTTGTTCGTCGCCGCTGGCTAGTGGTCAGTGAAGTCAGTATCTCGTGTAAACATAGCCGCGTTTAGTCGGAGCATTGGGCCACGACTAGAACCTTCTCGTGAGTCGCGTCGTAGGGCTATAGTGGGGCCACACCACGCGAGAATTTCAAATAGGAGACCTTTTTTTGTCTCTGCAAAAATCCAGTCAGTCATTGCAAAAAATGGAAAGTTTTTCGCAAATGATAGATAGAGTTGCGGATTACGTATGAGGTTTCCTAAATGAGATTTTTATTAATGTGCTAATGATGAGCGATAAAACTAAGGATTAAAAATATAATAACATCAGCAACAGTTCCAGAAGAACAAGTAGGTATTATCGATTTATCAAGTATCTCAAACTGACAAAAAATTATGGACAGCCTAAAAATAAGCTTTCAACGTCGTCAATATACACCTATAGACATTTTTTTTTATTAAAGTCGTACGACCTAATAGACCATGTATCTTAACATCATCGTGTAAACCCCGCCAGACTAGATTTGGCCTAGCATTGACCTCGCTTAGTGCGCTCACCAGAAATACATTAGCTTCGAATGCTATAGCGATGGCCGCAGACTGTCTGATGCATTGGTGATTCAATAAACCAGTTTTAATATTACTATTCTACATTCCATAACGAGGTGTTTTTCTAGATTAGAAGAATAATGTGACGCCTACACGTGAATAAACTTTCATGCGTACCTATCTAATCTTTTTACTTGTAAATAGGTTTCATTTTTAGAAAGTGGTGGATTATCGTTTCATTTTATATAATGTAATTTAGGGCTGGCCATGTTTGTCGAAGGACCGATAGCCGGTGGAGCAGACGAGTCCTGAAGTGGAGACCGCGTATCGGCAAGCTCAGTGTGGGACGCCCTCCAGCTAGATAGACCGACGACCTTAAGAAGGTGGCGGGGACAGACTGGATGCGGAAGGCGAAGGACAGGGTGTTGTGGTGCAGCCTGCGAGAGCCATGTCCAGCAGTAGTAGCGATATTCTGAGTTAATTGATTGAATGTCATTTAGCTGTTTTGTAAATATGTAGTTAGGTACTATTATATTTGTCAACGTAAGACAACTTTACCCAAAAAGTTGTATTTAAACTTGACAGCGAACTTTTGATTTAAACCATTACCTCTGACAATGACAATAAAATCGCATCGCACAACACTACAGATCGCTGCTCGTATAAGTTTAGTGGCTCGCTATAAAGCATGAAGCGCGCGTGCACCGTTTTCAGTCAAAAACAACGCTATGGCCACGACTGCGAGTGTTGCCGCGGTTTGACCGACCGCTGCACCGTCTAGCCGAGAGCACAGCGAACACGTGGAGACGCACGCCGGCATCAGGAATAAGACAACCTATAGAGCACCACTTATTTTCGCAAAAAGTATCGATGGCAAAAGTTCATATAATAAGTTTGGCCCAAAATTCAGCTACGCGAACTGCACTCACTGACGCAGTTATAAAGTCGTCAAATGTACAGGTAACATGGTAGACTACTACTCTTTTCCTCGATCGATTTAAGCGTAGCTGCAACTTGGTGAATTTAGTTTACTTCAGCCGGTAGTAGACAGGTCAAATAGCCAGCTATGAGTGCACCAGATGTGGGCAAGTTCTAATTAGAGAACTCTTGACTGACTGTAGGATATTGTGCCAAAAGCTATGGAATACTGTGTAGTTATATGAAAAATGAAACATTTATATCGATCAGCATTGTAATCAATGCATTTATGATGGCCAAGAAGCAATGTATTAAACTGTTCAATGAAGCGGTTTATTTACTAGCCCCAAGTTTGATGTGAACATTTATGGCATGGCACGACGATTTCAGTGCGCCAACACAAATGCAGCCTCTATTAGGTGATTCTACAGTTTTTTCTGATGCTGTGACTTATTCTTTTTTACCTCTAAACATCATTTCATATTTCCGCAGACGGCAAGGCAGGACTTGCGTGCTCATAATATTTACGTCACCACTTTTTGTAATAACTTCACCGTTATGTTATCAACTATGAACGTATATGGAACTCTTAGCTAATGTTTCCTTAAACAGTTTAACTATTTTTATGTGTGTTATGCATCATTTCGTGTACACCTGCGTATACGTGTTGTATGTTATTGAAGAAATGTAAAAGTCTATAAAACTCTCAGAAAAATAAAACTAGCTATCTACCAGATTACGAAAAACAACACATCACCAATAACTGTTCGGTTAGGCAATATGTAGGTTAGTATGCAAACAAACACGTGAGCAACTAATAGAAAAACATCTAACTTTAAGAAAACTTATAATGCTTCAAAAACAAAGTCATGTGCATGAATAGAATAGTGACAAACACTATTTTTACAACGCTTAAGGCAATGCAGTGCGCAGACAAATATTATTCATTAGCCTTCAGACGTTGCTGCATGCATCGTTAGAGCATTAAGCAAGGACAACTTGTAATGTTACGCATGAAAACGCTTATTAGCGACTGCATAGTTTTTTTGTTCTAGCATCGGTGGGGGCGTGGCGGGAAAAGTTGCACATTATTTACGACGGCCACGAAGGCGATGCGGCGATAAGGCGCGTCGCAGTCGCCGCGTCACGATCTCCACTATCTCCCGATGCCGATATTGGAACTATAATATTATTAAATACAACCCCAGTGCGCACTCAGCGTTTGCGACGTAAAGACTATTGACCTAATACGGATCAGTCTAAATCGATTTCCGTCCGACGCTGCCTGGGGATGTTCGGCTCGTAATTATATTATTATGTTGGTACAATTTGTGTTCAGATTCGCTGACAGTTGAATGCTTTCTATATAATTTGGTAGGTGTATGGTATGATGTAGGTGTTCTAGGTGTTACAAGCAGTCTAGACAAGTAAGTCATAGTCATGTCTAGACGGTGAACGTTACCTAATGATGTTGCTCTGTTATCAGGCGTGGATAAAGCGGAGTCTAGCCGACATGAATGTATCGGCGGGCTTGTTTTGAAGGAGTCTTTTTTTAAAGAAATCTAACAGAACATTTGTCTATACTTTCGTGTCATTGTTTTAGCACAATGTGTTGTCTTTGTTAGGTCGTCATCTCTAATTTCGTATAGGATTATGAGTAACTTATGATGTCTTTCAGGAAGTTTGACATTTACATACATTATTGGCTACTGATAATCAAAGTTGCATATAAGTAGGTGCAACTTTTTTTATGTAGAATTGATTTGTAGGTAGATAATTGGTAAACTTATTTTCAATGTCATTGTATGAAGGTGTCTCTCATTTCAGCACAACGGCATCATGACGGCACGGTATTCGCAGAGGCTGAGCGATCGACTGCTGCGCCGTGTCGCGGGTTCGATTCCCGCACGGAACAAATATTTGTATTGCCTACAGTAGTTGTTCCGGGTCTGGCTGTTTGTGTATGTGAGTTTAAATGTTTGTAAACGCACCCGCGATACAGGAGTAATTCCTAGAGTGAGCCAACGTTTAAAAAAAAAATAATTAAAAATAACTACGTCATCACAAGTTTTGATCCCGTGAGAATATCGGGATAAAAAGTATCCTATATTTTAATCCTGGTTGGTCATATGTGTGCCAAATTTCATCCAAATCCGTTCAGTAGTTTTTGCGTAAAAGAGTACCTAACAAACATCCATCCATCCATACAAACTTTCACGTTTATAATATTAGTAGGATTGTCTTACGCGGCGCACGCCAGTAAAGCTCCCAGTCTGTATGATTTTGTCCGACATATTCAACAATCATCGTCATATTTCAGCCAACTTACACAAAAAATTAATTAATTATACGTCTACTTAAACCTTTCTCAAGAATCACTCCGTCCATTGGTAAACACTGTATGAAAATCCGTTCGGTAGTTTTTGAGTTTTTCGCATTTAACTTACATATGTCGTGAAGTATTGATTGTTTTATTAGCCTTAGTTGCACAGGTCGATCGGTCAGGTTAAGCTACGCTTATCGCGGTTGGTCTGTGGATGGGTGACCGTCTTTACATAACGAGACCCCTCCGTGCCTCGGAAAGCACGTTAAGCCGTTGGTCCCGGCTGTCATTTGTGGATCTTTGACAGTCGTTACGGGTAGTCAGAAGCCCGAAAGTCTGACAACCAGTCTTACCAGTGGGTATCGTATTACCCAGTAACTGGGTTGTGGAGGTCAGATAGGCAGTCGCTCCATGTAAAATACAGGTATTCAGCTGCATCCGGTTAGACTGGAAGCCGACCCCAACATAGTTGGGAAAAGGCTCGGCAGATGATAAGTCCGTAGTATAATACTAACATAGTTTTAAGACCCTTGCAACTAACAATTATTGTTTATATACTAACACCAGTCTTAAAGTGGTGTAATTACTAGCAAATTGGATTTTATGATCTGAAAATAAATAAAAATGATAATCATTAGGACGTACGTCATAAAAACTACATCTAAACATAAAATTGATAACAGCAATAAAATAACTAATCAACTAATGATAACTAGTAAGAGAAAGTTACAACTCTACTTGGACTACTGATGACCTTTACAATCGTCTGATTTTTATATTACATCTTATCTATGCACCTGCTGCACACTTCATAATGACTAACTAGACATTAAATTAATAATAAATTGAGCACACAAAGGCATAATTATGATTAATTAATATACGATTAGTAAATATAGATATTAATGAATTATAGTGAGTCACATTACTAGCGGGGGATTACTGACCCATCCAACACCCAGTGTGAGTGCTGTGCTTCTAACCAGAGTCTGTCATTTGTTGATATTTGACAGTTGTTACTGACCAAAAGTTCGAAAGTCTGACAACCAGTCTTGCCAAGTGTTGTATTACCCAGGAGGCCTACTCCGAAGTGCAAAGTGCGAATGTTCGGATCGGACCGACACATGGCTGAACCGAACATTATAGAAAAATGCGAAAAAAGTTCGGATCGGCTCAGTTGGGTCGGGACCATAGTCAATATTCGAAAGAGTGTAGGAGTGTAGGATCGGAACCGACCGAACCAAATAGTAACTTCGTAGCAGGAAACGGCCGAACATTCGGCCGATACTATTTCGGAGTAGACCCCCTGGCTTGTAGATCAGATCAGCAGTCACTTCATGTCAAATACTGGTATCCAGCTGCATTCGGTAAGACTGGTCGCGGACCCCAACATAGTTGAGAAAAGGCTTGGAAAATAAAGATACAGCAACTCCCATCTATCCTCCGCAACACAACCACAACGCAGCTTAACCTCAAAGATCAATCAATTCGCGCGGCTGTTATTTAGCCAAAAGCGCTCAACAACAGTATCGAAGATTGCAATTAAAATAAGCAACGTTATCAAATATATTAAATCGGATACAGGCGTGAATACAATCGCGTGTTTTTGTTAGAAAAAACGCAGCGAAGAGATTAAAGATGTGACCGATAAAAAAAAAGAATGGGCGTCAAACCGACCCCCAATTATTGAGAACAGTAATTATCTGAAATTGCCTAGTGACTGTCCGAAAGAATGTCTTTTACTGCATCGGGGTATTACCCACAGAAATTTGTAACGACGGTCTTGATTTTATCTACTTTATTGCAAAAACGGCGTACAAACTGTTGATTTTTCTGTTTTTGAATTTTTCAATTTGATCGTGTTTTGTTCTTGTTCCAAATAGCTACATACTTGAACATGAAAAACTTCGCACAACTTTCTTTTGCCGCTTGAGTGTCGATGTGACTTCAGTTCAAGTTTGTTTTATGTTTCCCTGAAAAGCAACTCTTCAAAAAAGTTTTGTTCAAGATCAGACCAAGCTAAGTGATGATTTTTTAGTTCGGGCTTTATTAAGCTTTTTTGACACTTTAAATGACAATCTTTATTTTCATATAGCACAATCAGCGAAAAAAAAATATATACGTCGGAGATGGTATGTCTGTCTCTCGTTAACATCAGGCATAATTTAATTACTGTGGGCGTACTATGGGTAGTGTTGGTTTTAGCACCATAGAAAATCGGTTTGCAGTTCAAATCAGATTACAATTCACAAACAAGTTAGTCACACTAGCGAATCACACACTGTAGGTACACATTTAACGATACGGAACGCGATAGTTTCTAAACACATGTTGTTCGATGATCCCGAGAGCTTTGCTCACACCGTTCTTGTAGCTGTAGCTCTCCGTCCATCCTCATGAACTCAGGCTAGACTCTGTCTAGCGCCCCGAGATGGCGCTAACGTTCCGAATAGTCAAACGAATGACTCCGACATATATATTATTATAATATATGGGGTATCGTATTAACACAGTGATTGGGTTGTGGAGGTCAGATAGGCAGTCACTCCATGTAAAATACTGGTATTTAGCTGCATCCGGTTAGACAGGAAGCCGACCCCAACATAGTTGGGAAAAGGCTAGGCAGGTGATGATGATAATCAGCCTTTAATGTTCCCAATGCTGGGACACAGGCCTCCTCTCTGTGAAAGGGAGTGGGCCGTAATGCACCACACGGGCTCAGTGCGAGTTGGTAGATGTCACATGTCCAAATTTTTGGTTCTAGGATATACCGGTTTCCTCACGATGTTATCCTTCATTTTCAATATTTATTTTAATATTTTATTTTACGCCCTGAAGCCCCTTGACAACAATCTCGTAACATAATTTGAAGACACGTAAGTATCAAACATTACATTAGCAAAAATGAAAGTTATTTCATAACTGACAAAATTTTCATAAAAGACACCGCTTACCCTGGAGAGGAGGTGTCTTATTGTTGTTACACGTGGAGTTGTAATTACGAGGTTGATAGTAGGTTGATAATTTGGGTATACAGTCGTTGACCCACACTTTACTCGATCAGGGGAAATCCTAACCCAGCAGAGCGTAACTATCCATGCTAAGTAAAAACTCGCTCTTTAAACTAGAAAAAAGTCTCGTCGAGTGCGGGTTACATGTGACCGCCGATGGTTCCTTACAAAAAGCAAAGATTCGATAGGTATAATGTTTTGAAAAATGCTCTCAAAATCTAAAACAGGGTCGATTCTTGTGGCCATCGCTTTACTTTTTCAAACGATTACGATACCTACCTCGGTAAGATTCTGGTTCAGAATATTCTTATTATGAAAAGTCAAAAAAGCATCGAATCAAAACGAGATCCCAGACAAATTATTCAACTTACGGAGGGAAAGTTCGACCACAGAAAGATGATAATGAAAGTTCTATTGGCGAAAGCGTAACGTATGTAGCGAGTATGTATACTTAGTCTACAGACGTACGTCTGTACGTCTGTAGACTAACAAGCACATCAAGCTACTACAATCTGTCAAATTTCTTTAACAGATTTTCAACTTTATCGCTAAAGTAATAAGGTTCAAGGGTGATTGGGAAAATTTGACAATTTCGGGTAGCTTGACCTGCTGGCGTCTGTATCTATCTTATTAATAATAAAATGTGTTGGTGAAGACTGCTACTGCTGACAAGTGGAGTCTGCGAGTGATTTGTTTTTAATTTACCTATAATAGTTTTATGCATTTTCGATGGCTAGAAAGGGGGCGACTTCAGCGATGACGACTAATTGGGAAGTATGGAAGAAAAATACATGTTGCGCCGACCCCAAATAAATGAAAAGGACAGGAGATAATGATGAGTTTTATAAATGTTCATTTACCACAATCCTAATTGTACTGCATTTCTAAAGCGAGAGCTTTATGAAGCTTTAAGTTGACTGGTACTAGGAAAAAAATGAAATCAATTGCCTTGATTCATTTTACAGGACTTTGTGAGCGGAACCCTAAAATAAATAGGTAGCTCGCGGCTTCTTTGCTGAGGCTTAAATTAGGTTACCGAATGGATTCGCAAGGCATCTCTACAAGTGCAGATTTAGATGGACATAGGTACCTACGTATAAACTACATGGGATCATATTAAATTATGTGACGCAAATGCTTCATGTTCCGGAAAAGGTTACGAGGCAATACGCAGCCAGGTAAGTAAGAATCAAAAGTGGAGTGACAGTGTCACGAAGCAATAGATTGACACTTCTGTTTAACTTACGACCTTCTTCTAATGAGTAGGTAATTTCTATACTATAGACACACACTCTCACTCATTTGCAACTGATTGTAGTTCATAAATTCAACCATTACGTTATAAATGGCATGATAGCCTAGCGGTTATCATACGTCGGTAAGCACGTTCATGCGTAGCGACCCGTTGGTTTGAATCTCACGCGCGGTGCATGCAGTTCATGATGACGTCATGTCATTGTATTGCTAGGGGTGAAATCGACGTTCATTGGACTTGAATTGATGATCAACATTTGATGGCTATTCGCTTTTTACACGAGGAAGCTTGAACGATTACTTACTGCGAGAGGTGAGTTGCTAAATTTAGTTTAAAAAAAAACATTTATTTTTCTATGTTCATTTATGTTATTATTTTATTACTAAACTGAACAAGATCACCAGTTCACCACGCTAGCTCAAGACGGGTTGATGATTTCAGACTTATATTACCTATATATAAGCGCAAATTCCTTTTAAATTATGTTTACATTTGGAAGTTTGTAATTAGAAAATGTTCCTAGTTATACCTACATGATTTTCGGTTAGTTGTTAGTAAGCTTTCCTTAAAAAAAAATGTTAGTAAGTTTTTTATAACACTGCAACCAAACTTTAATAGGATGTGTTAACAAAGATTGTAGTTACTTCTAATTTGTGCATATCGCAGCATAATACAATACGGAAAACCAATACAAATAAGCAACAAAGCGCGCTCTATTCAGGCAACCGATTCGTAACTCCACGTCTCCACGTCATACCGTCGTATTATTTTGACCCCTACGTCTTATTAGTCATACCAAATTATTGATTTATTTTATGTAACGTAAGAGCAGAGGTGGCCCAGCGGCAATGGCCGAGACTTACGAGTTGTAGGTCGTAGGTACGAACCCAGAGGGGCAATTCTCATAATTTTAAGACCGTTCACAGTCTGATCTCAGTCTCAATCTGTCAAAAAATACTTTTAATTTCCCTACATTTTGACAAGTTTTTGACATTAGTTTGTCGCCGAGATGAGACTGCGACTAGATTTGAACGTTTTAAATTACGAGAATTGGCCTTCTGATAGCCGCTTTACTTTGTGTAAATTATTTCATCACCACTGCTCTCTTAACGGTGAAGGAAAACATTGTGAGGAAACCGGCATGTCCTAGAACCAAAAATTCGAAGGCATGTGACATCTTCCAACTCGCACTGGGCCCGTGTGGTGGATTATGGTCTACTCCCTCTCATCGAGAGGAGGCCTGTGTCCCAGCAGTGGGAACATTATAGGCTGATTTTGCTTATGTAACGTTAAAACTGAAACAGGAAGGGTGATGGAATTTTACCGAAATGAAAAGTAGCAAATGTCAGTACCACGGTTTATTTGTAAGTAAGTTCATTTTTAGGTGGGGTCAATATTTTTCCCTTGTAACTTAAATTATTTGTAAACTAAACCCCTAACAACAGTTAGCGGTTTAGTTTACACACAGTATACAAACAAACACTTCAGCCGATCGATTCTGTAAAAATCTCACCGTGAAAAGTTAGGTGAAGTGAGATTAGAGTGAGCTGGCAATAGTGTCAATCCTTAGCATTCGTTGAAATGACAGCTCACTCCACGCTTACTTCACCTAAGGTTTCACGGTGAGATGGTTACAGAATCGCACTGCTGTACAGTCAACAGCAAAAGTAGATGATCAAAATCATAAATTCAATACTAATGAACGGAGTTCGCAGCTATATGGCAGCTGTATTAGTAGTAGATGTTTGGTATAATTTACAATCACCATACTTTTGAATCACTTCGACGCCACACAGTTCTGACGCGAACTCCGTTCAGAAGTATTGAATTTCTGATTTTGATCATTTACTTTTGCTGTTGACTGTACATTATAAATATTTGTGAAATAAAACAGTGATAAAAAAAGGTTTAAACTAGTGGTTTATTTCGAATAAACCAACCCTAAGTTCTTTTAAGCCAATATTAGGCACCCTAAGCATGATCGATTAAAGGGGGGCGGGGGGGGGGGAACTAAAAGTGTTAAAAGCTAAGCTGTCCAAGCATGAAACCACAAAGACCGAATGATACTGAATCGCTGAACTTATCCACAAACTTTATGAATCAATGACGAGAGAAAAAAATAAGTGCCGAAACATTTTTTTATGAACATTACGATTGAATTGTATAAAAAGTTTTAAGTGATTGAGAAATAGATTGTGTAAATACGTGTATCTTTTATTATAAATAGAATGACAATACGTTAAGTGTTGAGATGGTACACCTATGTTATTTTTAGTTTTCCGTATCTCAAAATGAAAAACGGAAGCCTTATTACTTCGTTGTCCGTCTGTCAAAACCCTTTTTCTCAGGAACGCGTGGAGTTTCATGTTGAAATTAATATCAAATAACAATCCCTTGAAGCAGTGAAAAAATTCTAAGTCAACGAAATCAAAAGATATGGGTGTTAATGTTCCGTTTATGTCGCATATTGCAAGACAAAACCTATAGGATACTTCCCGTTGACTTAGAATTATAAAATTTGGCAAGAAGCAATGTCAAAGCACAAGTATAGGAAAAAATCCGAAAACCGTAAATTTGTAGTTACATTACAAAAAAAAAACTCGTGATAAACTAAGTATTTACATACCTATGAATTTGTAGGGAACCCTCGGTGCGCCAGTCCGACTCGCACTTTTTTTATAATCTGAATGTGTCTGTGTGTGTTGAATGGCTGCTTTGTTTTCTTTTTTCTTCGTCGTACAGCCCGATACAAACTTTTTGGCGGTTCTGAAGTGCGCTACTTTCTGCGCAGTAAGTACCTCACCCCTCACCCCGCTAACACGTGAATTTGTTACTGCGCAGCGACTCGCCTCATATTCCGAGCGGTGGCTCGGAATATGAGGCGAGTTAAAAAAAAATAAGTAGATAAAGTTTGAATCGGGCTGTAGGAATTTTCTATTTTTTAAGGGTCATCAACAAATAAGGAAACTGTTACCTATACAAGAAGCAAAGCTAATCTGTTCAGTATTGGTTAGTCGGTGGAGATAGATTTCTAGATTCAGCCATGATTTAGTATTATTAAAGAGTGGCCCAAACCTTGGCAGTTTTGTAAAAACATGATTAAAATGAGATCACACATAGTTAGTTGGATTCGGTCCTAGTCCTGACGTAATGTAGGTACCACCTACAGGTACAGGTCTCGACAGTGCCAGCAGTCTAGCCACTATTCTACGAAATTGCGACCGCTATTCGATTTAAATTATGACCGGAGGAATAAATTTAGTCATTTTTTAATTTGCTTATCTAATTAAAGTATACTTTTACTTCCTAACCGTGAATATTTCTTGATCCGAAGCTTTTGTCTAGCGGTAATTGTCAACTAAATTTTACAGTAGCACCATCTCTAATTACTTTGGTGATTCTAAAAGAAAGTAGGTGCTGGAATAATAATAATGTCAGCCTATTATAGTCCCACTAAAGGACAAAGGCAAATTCTTAAATAGAGAAGGTACGAGCATTGATCATCACGCTTGCTGTAGACCAACTCATTCGCACTTTGCACTTCGAAGTGCGAATGTTCGGATCGGACCGACACATGGCCGAACCGAATATTATTGAAAAATGCGAAAAAAGTTCGGATCGGCTCAGTTGGGTCGGGACCATAGTCAATATTCGAAAGAGTGTAGGAGTGTAGGATCGGAACCGACCGAACATAGTAACTTCGTAGCAAGAAACGGCCGAACATTCGGCCGATACTACTTCGGAGTAGACCCCCAGGTTACCTCACGATATTTTCCTCCACCGATGTCAGTTATGTCTAAGATAAACTCAGAAAGTATTTAAGTAAGTATTCATTGAAAAAGTCATATCGTATTTGAACCTACAACTTCATGCTCGAGAGGCGAGGACAGGTGCTGGAATGAAAAATTTAAATGGTGCTTATTATTTTCTTAAGTAGGTAGATACCATACCATTCTTTGGTTCTATTGTTCGTCGAGTCGTTGAGCTCCTCAAGTTCTGAGTTGAGCTACACGATTACTAGTAAATGCTTGCACTGACTGAACTGATCCTCTCAAATCTGTGTGGTTCTTTCCTCAAAAGACTATTTCAGGCACTAATCTCCATAGTCTTCACATGATCTGACCAAGTTTATGTCTGGACTTTAAAAGAGACTGACCCTTGAGTTTGTTTCGCCATTTCTTCTCAGGGGTAGTCAGATAGGAAATGTCGACTCTATCTTGTTTATTTTTTTCTATAATATGATATGTCATGTAAAAGTGATTCCGATATCACATTTACAGAATAAACAATTTCATTTCATTTCCATAGCTTTGCCAACTCTGTCTCAAGCTTGTTATTTGCAGAAAACAGTTTTCAAAAATGAAGTTTAGTAATAAAACCTAGATTATAAAATCGTTAGATATATTTTTGTGATTAACCGTACCTTTCTAATTACTCTGTGTTAAAGGTCGGTAGACATCTTAATCACGGATGAAATTAGAGCAGACACTTGGATATTACATTTTGGTTATAAAAAAGTAGCAGCCGCAGGGTTACAGTTGTCTGATATAGGGTTACCGAGCGTGAAGTTTTGGGTTCGATATTTTATTTAGGGCTGATTTTTCAATCGACAGATTTTTTTAATTCCTGGAATAAAATTGACGTCTGACAGTTTTTGTATGGAAGAAAAAGAACTGTCAAAAATTAAAATTTATTCAATTATCTGGCGTTGGAAAAATTAATTAGTAATAACCAACTTATCATTTATATACAATTTGTCACACATACCTACAAGTGATCAGTCAATACCACAGGGTGGCAGGGAATCGAAGCACAAACTGTAACCATGAATTCATATTGTAGAAATATTTAGTCGGCTATCAAAAAAAAAAAAAACTTGAGAGGTGTCAAGGGACACCCGGATGGAACGAAGTATAACTGGCTTGCTTTCTATAAGAGAGAGTGAGAGAGAGACATGCAGAGAAACACGCGCACGCCGCACGGCTTACTTTTAGTCTTAATGTTTTCCGTCTAGCCCCCTATCGCAACGCGCGATAAGGAACTTCGTTCCAAAAACAGCTGTTTCTTAGAAAGGTGCGATACCTACGCAGTCAAAATGAATGGAACAGCAAATTTTTTTTAAGAACTGTGGAATAATTTCAACAATCTTTTCCTCTGCGTTGAAATTTTTCGTCGGTTCAGAATCATGTACTTACTGAATCTATGGCAATCAGCCTGCGCATCAATGACCCAGCCACCCTGTAAATTATACTATAGTAGGTACAATATTCAGATGTAGCGAGGTTTTACTTTTACATTGTGGTAGGTACAGCCAAAAAAAAGCAGGCAGATAACTATGACTTATTTTTAACCTAATACCTTTTAAAATAGTTAAGCACCATTGAAAATGCTTTGTAGCCGGGTCCGCACGTTGTTGGTAACAATTTAATCCGATCCGGTAGTAATAATGTGTCTAGAGTTAGAAAGTTTACCGTTGTAATGTTAATGTTAATTCGGGGTGAGAGCCTGGTGATCCGTCACTCAGGGTATCCTAGTATAGACGGCAGTCTCTCACAAAGGATCATATTTTTTGCATTTTTGTCAACGCTATAATTCTTGTCACGGTTTATAACTATGTGAACCTTTGTGAAGAGAGAAAAATAAAGACTATTATTATAATTTCGATACTGGCTTTTACAAAAAAGGCAAATGAAAAAAAAAATTGTCCTTGAGCTTAGACCAGAGACCCTTGAGAGACCAGGCGCAATTCTGCTATTACAATAGTGTCAGAATGGTCTATCATTGATTTCATAATTGTTGATTTTGACATGTTTGGTAATCTACTAATATAATGGCGTCACTAAGACTTTCCAGTGGTCAACCACTGACACTCCATTGACAGAAATGGCATAGAATGGTAATCTCGTACATAATGATAAATGAATGACTGACTTACATAAAACACTTGACTTGTATAAAACACTAATAAATAATATGTAAAAATATATATAAATGAAATCTGGCATAAAGTAGTGGTAGTTTTTCGAAAATCATTTCTACTAACGGGTTTTATAATAATGGCACTACGACAATGTCATTATGACACAATTCTATTACGAGACCATTGACCGACCAATGATCGCCATTAAGAATTTAGCAGATTACGAACTATAAGCAAAATGACAATGGGATGGGAATGGGATCGTGTTGGAATGACGAATTTATAAAAATAGCAGACTTGGGGCCCAGTTTATACTGGTTTTGTTACCACTGACTTATGGCCTCAACCTCAACTCGGCCTATCGCAGTCCACACATAGGCCTCCCCCAGGCTGCGCCACCTTCTTTAGGTCGTCCGTCCATCTAGCTGGGGGCGGCCTACTGTATCTTGAAAAATAATGTATTTGAAATGAAATGTTTATTTCTGTAAGTAGATATTTTAAGACACTTTTATACGTCAATATTTAAAACTGGCGCTAAATATGGCGCCGGCATTTCCTAGCTGATTGACGCTTGAGAAAAACTGCCGAAAAGTCAAATTTCTCGTCTGTATACCAGCCTCCTGAGGGTAGTTGTTGTATCTGGCAATTTGATACACCTACTGGAATTGTATGGTGATCATGTAAAAAGTATACTGTGACAAGGTCCAACCCTCATGTTCAGTTCAGTACTGCCTAAATAACCTACAACTTACGGCCCGCATTTTGTTTTGTCAGTCTATACTGCCCCACTGATGGGCAAAGGCCTCCCTGAAATCCTTCCAGGCATTTTTTTCCGAGGCCGGCCCAAAATAAGATGGCGAGATGACCTGGACGCGTACCTTAATATTGGTGACCTAATTAGGGGTAAGGGGACACCCGTACCTTCTCCTTTGGGATACAAATTCCAACATCGCAGAATTAACGAAATTAAAAAAAAGCCAGACTCCACTGACGGTTTCGCATAAAAAGTAGATCAAACCCAATTCAGAATTCAAATCTAGTCGCTACCGTTCAAACATTTTAAAGTCACGAAACTCTGTCTCAAACTTGGTATAGTCTGTTAAAAAAATAACTGGTTAAAGTGTATACAAACCCTGTTCAGGTTAAATTGTTACGCAATCACTCACAAAAGGTAATTAGTAACACATATATCTTTATTTAGAAGATTTAATTTTTTTATCTCACCAGCTCTTCCGACAATTATTGTTTGAATAACATAACCTATTAAATTGTAGTTGAAAAATCACCGTCAAAAATTGAGGTTATAAAATTCACCTAAATTGTCAATGAAAAACTTCTATAACGTAATTTATAATCAGAATTTTGGGTTTAAGCATTCAAAAAAATCAAATCAAAGCACTCAATTCGTAAGTGACATTATAAATTAGCATTCACAGCCACATTTTCTAATCAATTTGTTTACATTTTCATCAGCTATTTTTAGAACAGACTATATATTTCCTTACATGCCGATGTCCTACATTGTTTTCAATTACTTTATTTTTTGTGACGCGTAGACAGGTCGCTAGTTTTTTATTTGTTATCGGTTTTTTACACTTCAAGCGTCAAAAAGCTTAATTGTAAAAGTAGCGGCACTTGCTTGAGGAAAATGTGTAGAAATACTACTGTTGTATGGATTTTGCAAGCGCCTACTATAATAGACTTTAATAGAACTGTAATAGATTTTGTGAATGGTCTTTCTTTATCATTTAATGACATACGTAAGCTAGCATACATTGTAGTTTTTCAGTTCGGGGAAAAAGGATTTTTTCGGTGTCAGTTCGATGGAATTTGATTCAGGTATCATAACGTTAAATTCAAATTATAAGTTTTACTATGCACTTTTCTTGACTTTAGATTTATATGAGAACCTATTGTTATTTTTTTAATAAAAAAAACCCTATTTTATAATAGATATAACAGAATACACGCAAGTCCTGAAAATAGTTTGTTCATAATTGAGTACTGAATCGATTTCAGTATCTTTTAATATAGGTATTTTTTCAAAAAATATGTATTGTGACATACTGACCACCAATTTATTGAACCAAAGAAAATTAAATCTTATTTCAAGGCAATAAAACTCAATTTTAAATGTATAAAGTAAAGCTAGGGTCAACACGATTTTCTTAATAGCTTTAAAAAAATATGGATTCAGTCATTGTAAGCTTTTAACTTAATACTCTAATTGGGGTGTATGAGGTCTTGCGTTAATTATGTTACATAATGTATGGCTTTCTATAAATTACTTATTAACTTTTTGCGTGAACATAAAAGAAAAAGAACTAAAACAAACCGAAACAATAAATAGACTTAAAAAAAAGTTTCTACTCTTTCAACCTTGTTTAATTTTTTAGGTAAACTACGACGCCGCATAAAAACTATATCAAAGGATCTCCATAGGTGGCGCTGAGGTCGGCGTCCGTTGATAGTTTGCATAAACGCGGGACAGGAACATTCTCCGAAGTTTGTTTTTCGAAGAGGTAGTGTAAGAGCGATAGATTTACGGGGGGTAAGGGAGGGGGAAGGTTTACAAGGGGTCCCTGCGGACTTTTTTGTTGATCGTCCATTTTATTTCAGAGTCGTGAATATCCTTGTTAGTCTTTTTAGCTATTAGAAGTTCTGTGAAATTCAGAAAGTCTTTTAACAGATTTTGTTTATTATGCGGGCCGGTTTTGTTTACCATATTGTTTGTTAACTCATCGATCATAGAAGTCTTCATAATGTCTTGCCCAATTGCAAACTATCGGACTACAATGTAAATAAATTTGATTACCACTGCTCCCAAAACGGTGAAGGAAACCGGCATGGCCTAGAACCAAACATTCGAAAACATGTGACATCTACCATCCCGCACTGGGTCCGCGTTGTGAATTACAGCCCACTCCCTCTCAAAGAGAGTAGGCCTGTGTCTCAGCAGTGGGAACAATATCAACTACTACAGTGATAATGAAAATTAACTAACACGTAAAATTCGGGAAACAAACTCCGTTAACCATTACATTCAGAATACAAAAGATAACTGCAGGTCAATAGTGCAATCAGCTCTTTAAATATTATTATGCATAATAACCACGGAATTTTACTATGCTAGGTAACTAACTAAATAGTAGTATCGTCAAAATCGATAGTCATAACATGAAAAGGTACATAATTAGAAACAACGATCCTACAAGGTTCAATGTTGGCAGTGCAGCCAAAACAAGCTAAGCAGTATAACATCTCCATACTACAGCTTTTTTTTTTGGATGCCTATGCAAATCTTATCATCATCTGCCGAGGCTTTTCCCAACTATGTTGGGGTCGGTTTCCAGTTTAACTGGATGCAGCTGAGTACCAGTATTTTAAATGGAGCGACTGCCTATCTGACCTCCACAACCCATTTACTGAGTAATTACTGGTCCCTTTGTAGGACTGGTTGTCAGACTTTCGGACTTCTGACGACCCGTAACGGCTGTCATTCGAGGCACTCTCCGAGGCACGGAGGGATCTTGGTACGTAAAGGTGGTCACCCATCCATGGACCAACCACGGTAAGCGTAGCTTAATCTGATCGATTGACCCGTGCGACTTTGATCTTACTTAGCCACAAGCCCCCCCTATGCAAATCTATAGCATTCAAATAGTGTCTCATTAACCTAGTTTCAGTTAAAATGTGCAGAAATGTACGACAGTTTGAGAAGTAAGTACGGTAACAAAATGTAAACGGTAAAGGAAGTGATGACAGGATAGTGACGCATTTGGTTGACATTTATAATAATTGCAGAAATTATGTTTAATTTAGATTGGATTTTGTAATGAGATGGAATATAAAACAAAGGGCGTTAAAAAAGTCCTGAAAAACCCAGAGCTGAACAATGAAACGCGGCAAAATAAATCTGTAGACAAAAGATTTTATGCAAGCAAGATTTGAATTGAAATTATTTGGATTTAATTTTATTGAAAGCTTGTCTCGTTATCTAGGCTGTGGCCGGCCGCCTGTCTGCGTCAGGCAGCGAGCGCTGCATCGCATGAAATTCGTCTGGTGTCTCTTACGTAACGCCAGCCGCGCGGCCGATTGATCAACCCTAAATTAGTGGATACGGGGAGAGCGCGGCGCGCGGAGGGTTACGGCAAACTAGGTTGGCCGCGGAAGCACACTAACCCCTAGAAAACTAGGGGTGCGAAACTCCACCCCCTTTTCTGGTCACGGGAGCACAGCGATTGGTCCGTCCGCCTCAACCGCTCGCCCCTCACCCAGATTACAATCGGTGGGGTGCGCTCATAGAAATAGTGCTATGTGCTTATCTATGTACCTATATACCGCATGTGTACATAATATATGGGGGCCCCCAATTCGTGACATTGAAACAACCCCGCACTGTCACTCGCATCGCCATATTTTTTGGCTTAACTCAACGCAAAATTTATATAATTAATAATTTTATAGATTTTGAACTAGCCTCATAGATTATTTATTGCATCTCGGTAGTCAAGTGACAAAGTTTCAACAATGTTTAACTTTGTGACGGCAGATCCTCTAACGTCTATTGCATTAAATAATTTTGTTCATAAATTGTGTTAGCTATTTTACTATGCGTCGATTACACTAATATTATATGCTCGTCTAACCTATTTTCAACGCATTGAATACAATGTATGAAAAAAAAAAATTAAAACAGTTGCAAATAATTTTTACGACTGAAATCTATTTACATAAGTGTCGTTTTTCTTTGCTCGAAGGATACAAAATTTATTTTTATTACAACCGAGGTCATGTTGTAGGTACCTACTCTGTTTTGTTTCACTTGAAATAATTACTAATTGTTAATCATTGACTAAGTATTTAATTTCATAAAGTAAAACAAATAATTTAATACACATCAAGGGAAGGCGTGCAGAGCATTGATAACCACGCTTGCTCAAGACGGATTGGCGATTTCAGACTTATATGAATTATAAATCCAGGTTTTCTCACGATGTTTTCCTTCACAATGGCTAAGATGTCTAAGATAAACTTAAGTATTAAATAACGTGATTATGAAAATTATAGAGGTCGGTCAGCACTTAGTAAAAATATGAAATCATAAAAGTGTTTCCACGTATTTTAATCTCTTCGCTATCGTCTCCAACCCGTATCCATTGTCTGTAGATTTCTCTTCTTTGTAAAAATGTTTTTTTTTTACCTTATCAATAAGTTATTCTACTCCGTAACACCAACTAGAGCACTAGGGCAATGCAGACGCAACATTCACAACTATAATTTGTTGGCGGTTTATTAAACAGTAAGTTAAAGTCTGGCGAAGTTTAATGACAAGGATGTAGGAAATGCTTGACTGGGCTTTGGAAAGAGGATAAATTATTTTTTATTTTATTGATAAAAATATATTGTTTATCTAGGTAATTCCTACTAATAAGCTATCTTTCGCTTTTCGTCATTTTTTATTTTTTGATAAATTGTGTAAATTTTCCATTTTAGGTTAAAGTCAAAGTCAAATAATTTATTTCAAATGAAACACAAAAGGCGATTTTGAACATCAAAATACTGCACTTTGAACGTCATAGCAAAATTGCCGAAGAACAAAGCTAACACTCGCTTTTAAAAAAGGGGTAATACGTATGGTCGAAAAAAGACTACTCTCCGAATTTTTTTTTTCATTATTCAGACGGAAAAATGAGTTCAAGAAAAACAGCTAAGTTATGCTTGCATAAGTGTTGTGATGGTTTATTAGTGTCATTGTTTCCTGGTAACAAAGGCTGATTCACGATTTGTTTGATCAAAATTGAAAACTGCTGGATATTACTGTAACGTTTCTACAGTAGCGTTCTAGTGTATTTAGTTCGTCTAAAGAATGAGAAAAACACCACAAAAAACTATCATTGTTAGGTAAATAAATTATTCTTAGAAATTCATTCCCGTTTCTTGGAAAGTAATCGTTTTGTTTTGTATTTCCGGTTACTTTTTACTTGTTTTTTTTTTTGTTGATCGGATTATTCTGTTACAGTAGCGAAGTTTCTGATCCGAACTTCCACGAATCTCCTCATTTGTTGGTTTCCTAAGAATGTTGAACATTTCAAACATTTAAGGGATTTATTCATAAACGATGATTAAAGTTAAGTGACGTTTAAACGTCAAAGGTTAAATAGTCCCTAATCATTCATTAAGGCGCGGCGCCCACTATCGGTGGGCATCGGTGCGGTTCGGTACAGAGAGGGCGCCTTACGGCGGCTTCCGGCGACTGAGGGCTGTTTCGGGCGGCTTCGGTCGCCTGAGAGCTGCCTCGGCAGTAGTAAGCATACCTAATAGTTCGGGTGGCAGACACGTCGCAGAGCAGTCGTAACGATACGTGAAAACAGTTGTGCGTGTGTATTTATAATGGTTGATTGGGACTTAGTTCTCATTGTTTATCTTGCTTGCAATTAATGAGGCTGTTGCCTTTTATTTTCCTCTGGATGTTGCCAAGCTAATGGAGGCGCGCGCGGTGAACGTTATGACTGTTCTGCGACGTATCTGCCACGAAAATGCCACCCGAGCTACCCGAAGACAGCCTCGGCGTCCTTAGGTATGCTTACGACTGCCGAGGCAGCCCGAAGCCGCTCGAAGCAGCTCGCAGGCGCCCGAAGACGCCGCCCGTAAGGCGCCCGAGCTTTACCGAGCCGCACCGATACCCACCGATAGTGGGCGCCGCGCCTAACTCTGAGCAACATTTTTATGAATAAAGGTGTATGATATTATAGCTTATTCTAGGATACCTGTACTGTACGAAATTAGATTAATTTCAAATGCAACATTGCCAAAATATCAAAATTACGTGCAGCAATTAATATCTACAGTTATAGCAAAACTATAACATATCTGCGTTGTCATTTCTTTCCTGTATTTATTATCTCAACAAAAAGCGCTAAATAACAGTAAACTTACAGCAATGATTTATTGGATATTAGGTACAGCCCGATTCAAACGGCGGCTCTGAAGTGCGCTACTCGCTGCGCAGTACCTCACCCCTCACCCCGCTTACACGTGAATTTGTTACTGCGCAGCGACTCGCCTCATAATCCGAGCCGCCAGAAAGTTTGAATCGGGCTGTAGGAATTTTCTTTTTTTTTTTCAAGGCTCATCAACAAATAGGCAACTGTTACCTATACAAGAAGCAAAGCTAATCTGTCCAGTATTGGGTAGTCGGTGGAGATTGATTTCTAGATTCAACCATGATTTAGTATCTATTATTAAAGCGTGGCCCAAGCCCACACGTATTTATTACAGGTCTACGGAGGCAATGACATTATAAAAGAATGGAGACACGTACGAACTGAAGCTTTATTCTAGAGTAAAGGCTCCCGCAGACAGGTGCGATGCGGCTCTAAAAGAATAATTCCCATGAAATTGTTCTACTAGAGTCGCCTAGCCTGTCTGCGGGGGATTTTACGCTAGGCTTTTTATTGAGTCGCGCAAAAACGAGTCTAGGAATTATGTTCTCGACGACTTATTGGTCGCATCGGGTGCGGTGCACATCGTAATATCGAGTACAGATTGCAACGTAATTTCGGCGAATTATTTTGAGAGACATAAATTACGCCAGTCTACACTTTCTCCTGCACACTGTCTAGCATCAGCAGTTTTTAATTTAGGATCAGTGTTATATGCAAATATGTGCCACTATATTTACCTCTCTATATGAAAGCTTCGGTTTTACGAAGCTGATGCAAAAGTCGCATGTTATTAAAAAAGTAATAAGTTATAACGTTACATGTCGTTCTATCTTCATTTGTAAAAGAAATATAAAAAATGGGAGCTTCTTTCCAATCTCGACGCGGTTCCAGACTGAATATGGATGGGTGAACATAAATTACTGCTAAGACCCCCATTTTGGCTTGCGGGGGTTATGTTTGTTCATGATACAGAAACACAACACACTGGGTACGTCTTTCATTGACTTGAATGTGCGCTGAGAGTAGGTATGTAAGGCTCACTCTGATGTCTCGCTGATGGTGGCGCATGTGTTGGATCATCTAGCTCCCTTCAAAATGGTTGAGCTGAATGGTGCTAATCTATGCGTCTTAATATACGTGAATGGGCGCCGTCAGTAGGGACTGGTCAACTCTTTGCTGCCATGGCTTATTTTAATTTAATTTAATATTTGAATTGTTTTTTTTATCTTTTCATTACGGACGCTTTTATCGTTCTGCATCGTTCTCACATGCATAATTTTTAACATGAATGATGTTACCAATACTTTGTAACAATATATTATTGTGATTTAAAAAACTGTCCATGGAGTTTCTTGTCCGTTTTTCTTCATAGGTAGCTACTACACTTTGGAATGGGCAACTAGCTTCATCTTATTGACTGACCGACCCTCAACAATTCAAAAGTGCCTGTAATTCGTTTTGGTGGTGAAGGGCGGGCGTTTTTGGGGGACTGTCTTTAATTTGTAATTTTGACGTTCGAAAAGTGCTGATTCTCAGCCCAGATTGAATAAATAATAATAATAAGTTTATTAATGCTTCAGTTTACAAAATGGGGTATAGTGTTTGGAGCCTCCCTTTAAGCAAAAAATGCCTGTGTTAGGAGACTCCAAATGATAAATGACTTTTGATTTTTTAGTTGAAATAAACAGTTTGAGTTTGACAACATCACGCCAGTAATCCCCGAGGGGTTAGGCAGAGGTGTACATATAGTACACCTTCATTTCGCCAGTTATGTTTAAGTACCTACCATGTAATAAGCGAGGCTTTTGCCATCAAACGGGCACAGATCGAGAATGCGCTGCGAACGGGCTGCTACTGCGTAATTCCTGATTTAAAAACCAAAAACACTGCCAGACCTGAGAATCGAAACCAGGACCACTAGACCAACGAGGCAGTCCATGACATTCAGTGTTATTTCTTTGTCGAGTCCAAGAGATTCGTATGCTCAGTTGCTTCCAACATTGTCGTTCAGCAGCCGCGAGCGAGCCAACTTCGCCTGAATGAAACTCGCGTCGAAAGACTTTCGTTTTCCATACGAGCGGCTCACATGTTCGCAGCTTTGCATTTTGTTTCCCGCTTTTTCACTTGTGACGTCACACGATTCATGAGCGCGCTTTTAAAAAAAATATCTGTGATGCTGCGTTACGCAATTATTGGAAGCCATTTTGGAGTCCGATTATCGATTTCTGTATTTGCATTATGTATTTTGTGTGACGCCAAATGCAAATACATTTATAACATGGTGAGACATTTGAAAGTTGCAGAGAGGACTTTCAAAACCGCATGAGTCTAGAAGAAGTCACTCAAGCCTTGTTGCATTTGGCATGGCATATGCAAATATATCAAATTCCTATCAACATACACACATAAACTCTCGCCTTCTTCCCATTGGGGGTAAGCAGAACCTACAGAACGCCACCTGCCACGATCCTTGCATATTCCTTTTACTATGTTTACGTCCAAACAGCCCACTCACCTAACAACAATAAACTTCCCATCAACAATAACAACTTCTTCATCTTTTTGTGTCGATGGTACTCTTTTTTGTTGTTTTTCTTTTTTCTATAGTTGAGCTCAGCAGGCGGCCACGTTGGTTGCGGCATCAATGGCATTCTTTAGGTCATCCGAGGTGCATGCAATCAGAAGCACCGCATTCGCACTGGATGTTAGATGGTTAGACAATAAAAAATATTTCAAAACAACAACAACAAATCCATCATCTGCCTAGCCTTTTCCCAACTATGTTAGGGTCGGCTTCCAGTCTAACCGGATGCAGCTAAATACCACTATTTTACATGGATCGACTGCCTATCTGACCTCCACAACCCTGTTACTGGGTAATACGATACCCCTTGGTAAGACTGGATGTCAGACTTTCGGGCTTCTGACGACCCGTAACGACTGTCAAAGATCCACGAATGACAACCGGGACCAACGGCTTTACGTACTTTCCGAGGCACGGAGGGGCCTTGGTATGTGAAGATGGTCAACAATCCACGGACCAACCGCGGCAAGCGTAGCTTAACCTGATCGATAGACCCGTGCGACTGATATTACTTAGCCACATGCCTCTCAACAACAACAACCTATCAACATATAAACAATAAATCCAAGATTGGGCTGAATTTGAAAGGTCACAGAGGACTGCACCTTAACTTGGAGGGGCACGCATTAAGAGATAGCGAGCCACAACAATGGCAATGGCAAGGTGAGCCTTAGTAACTCACTGATAGGAAGACATGTGCAGTCTCGCATCCACTGATATGAAATACTTTGATGATATTTTGTTTCTATAAAATTTAAATTAAAAAACCCCCGACACGAAATAATAATAAAAATAGTATGAATGTAAAAAACCAAAAACAATTAAAAAAAACAATTGGAAAAATAGCCACAAATAGAACAAAAAAGATATAAACGTGAAACCCAAAAAAAAAAAGAAAAAAAAACGATAGTATCTTTAATAGAAATTAAAGATACTGGATTATCGTCGTATCGCATGAAGGTATACAATAAGAGAACCAAGTTCTTCAGATATTGTTTTTATCTCTATTAATTATAACTTAATATGCCTATACTTTTTGAAAGATTTATTACGAATTGTCACATAATATCACCCAAAGTGGTCACACACAAGGTCACAGATATAAGCAGAAAAGAAGACTATTGGCGCAATAGCTAAGTGATTGGCTTCTGCACTTTGGCGCGGTTTCGACTCCCGCACCGAACAAATGTTTATGTGGCCTACAAACTATTGTTATAGGGCATGATGTTGCATGAGAGAATTGTGATTCTTATCGTTTCTGGGATATCTATGTAAAATACCGTAAAATAACTTCACTAGATAAACAAATGTGTGTATCTAAAAATGTTTGTTACTCATTTATAAACAGGCTTAGACATCTACAGTGCGATTCTGTAACCACCCACCGTGAAAACTTAGGTGAAGTGAGTGTGGAGTGAGCTGTCATTCCAACTAATGCTAGGGATTGACACTATTGACAGCTCACTCTAAGCTCACTTCACCTAACTTTTCACGGTAAGATTTATACAGAATCGATCGGCTGAACGGATTTGATCGAAATTTTCTTACTCAGATGTTGGGCTAACTCATCGGATACTTAAGCAAAAATAAGTAATCCGTGGATACGAAAAAAAATGAATAAATAAATACGACTATTGTATCTTTACCAATAATGAAGCAAAAACCTCATAGCTTTGCATAGTAGACCCTCCCATATAGAAGTAGCTATCATAGGTAAAATTAGCTTCTAGGTATATGCCCAGTCTGGCAATAAAAAAAGCTACGAAAAGTTAGCATTGGTAAGCATAACTATTCCTTTTTATTTATAGGACCCGAGCATAAAACCACGTGCAATGACTAGGAAAATAATATAGATATATATTTTTTTACTTCTTCCATACTTCATAAACGCATCCTATGCCTAATATAGAACATAGTTTGGCAGAACATCTCTAAGTCCAGACAGCTCTAGATCTCGATAAGATACCCAAAGTTAGTCATAGTAATATTGTTATGTTGTCGGACTAGAGCGAGTCTGCAAAGTTGCATATACAATAGGAAGTAGGTCACAATATTGAGGTGCTACGTTTTCTTAGAGACGAGGCCAAGTTAATATATTTTAATTTTGAAGATGGACAAGCTGTGTGCCTGATCGAATTTCCTATCGGCAAGAAAGACGAACTTCCATATAAACTTGCATTCCCTAGTAACAACCTAACAACACTACCAGCGGTCGTTGACCGCTAAGAAAAAAAAACCTTTTTATTTTATTTGTTTAGATATCGATACCCATCGCGTGTGCGGAGTTTCGCTAGCTAATTTAATTTGACCCTGTATAAGGAACTTACTCTTCTCTACGCGCATTCCATGCTACACTCAGAGGTTTAGCCTATGGGTGGTCTGACTGTGAATGAATGAATGAATTTAAGATTTTTTATATGTAGATGTTGGTCCCTGCTGTGTATCTGGCTGTCGTTGTGCGTAGTTGAAGTCCGAGATCTAAGAACCACTCTTACTCAAGGATACCGTGCTACCCAGTAACTCGGTTGTGGAGATCAGATAGGCAGTTGCTCCATGTAAAATACTGGTATTCAACTACATCTGAGGGGCAATTCTCGTAATTTTAAGACCGTTCACAGTCTGATCTCAGTCTCAATCTGTCAAAAAATACTTCTAATTTCCCTACATTTTGACAAGTTTTTGACATTTGTTTGTCGCTGAGATGAGACTGCGACTAGATTTTGAACATTATAAATTACGAGAATTGGCCTTCTGGTTAGACTGGAAGCCGACCCCAACGTTGATGGATGTGGCAACAGAGAAGAAGAAAAAGAGATAGTAAAGTCCCATTGAATGGTTAGCGACATCGTGGTAGATCAAGGTGAAGATAGACGAGTACGTTTCCTAACGATAGGTCTGGCTCGTATTAGCAGCAAAAGCTTGTGGAAAAGGAAGTGCATTGGGATAATACAGAATAGACAGTAGTGTGATGTGAAAGCTTACTGTGTTGAAGGCTGATTAGTTACTTGAAAATATTCAGAATGCAGTTATTAGTAGCATGCCACCTACGAAATTGTAGGTTTCCTCTAGGCCAAGGTAGCCAAAAAATATTCTATATCCTTTAATTGAATTTGGCAGTGTCGTTTGACATGCCAATGCTAAAAGTGTCCATGGAGGTTTTACCTGTTCCTTGCCATAGGAACTATAACTTTCTGACTGACGAGCTCCTTGACAATTAGTATAACATAGTGCCTGTGAATGCTTGTGCACTTAATGATAACAAACTCGGTACTTCAATTTTATATACTAAGAAGATTAATTAAGTAGCTGTACCTACTGCACCGATAACTCGTGCAGGCGATCGTCCAAATTACACGACACGTACGCGCTCCCAAATTTTCATCAAGGTCGAAATATTTATCTCTATTACCATTTTTAAACAGCTGTCAATATAAATGCGATGCAAAAGTAAAAGTAAATTGTTTGCGACAGACAATACATCTGGAACTGAAGGCCTATTTGAACAGGCTTGTATACTTTACCTGTAGATGCATGCTACATTATTCTTTACATAATTCGCGAACGCAGGTGTCACGATGCCTTATCATGCTCCGTGGCTATTTCAGTGACAGTCAAACCGAACTCACAGATAACACTCAGTTACCTACCAAAAGATACTGGCCGAAACTTGCGTATTGCATTGCAGCCAGATAATGCAACAGATCAAGATTATCTTAGAGAGCTAGGAAGTCTGTTAATTCCTCTTTCATTTATCTTACTCAATGTTTCTACACCTGTCGTTAAAGAAAGGGTGAAGTTGCACATTTTTCGTACTGTCCATAGAACAAAAGAATTCATCTAATATTTTTTGTCGTCTCATTTGAAATTCAGGCAATAAAACAAATGCATTTGAAGAGGCACCTAATGATTTCCGTCTGGGATCTAGTGTCTGTTTCATTATTTTAAAATATTATGCCCGTCGGGCACTCGTAATATTTATCTCTTTCAAAATAAAAAATCTGTTATTTTCTATAGTCTACAGGTAAGTCGTTGATCATGCCTTCTAATTACTTCAGGTTTTGCGTCGTATGCGCTTACGTTGATACGCTAGAGTGTATTCACACGTCGCAGGACTGCCTTAATAATAAGATGAATTCATTTTTGTTATTAGATTATTCATCATAGTTTTTTTGCGATAGAAACAGGTTTCACACTTGCAAAACGTATGCAACCGTCTGGCGCATACATTATTATTAGTACCTAAGTATTTCTTTTGTGAGCACTAGGATTCCTCTCAGTAACGACCGTTACGGATGACAACTTTAAGAATAACTATGTTAGTCCTGTGAGTGCAAAAAGCCAGGCTTTTCTTACCGGGCCAACGACGTGTGAGTCGACCTCAAGGCTTTGTGGCTGGCCAGACAGACCGAAAAACATCTAACAAAAGAAGCTATAAGAACACGTCTAGTCGGTTTTAGGAATTCGCGCTAATGCGTCTAGCGACCCACTTGAATACATTTGCGGCCACTCGGACGTTATAAAATTATTTAATCATATAGTCTATTAGATGCGTCTGCGGTGGCGTCCGCGTCTGCAGCGCGAACTAGATGCAAACTTACTTTATGGTCATTGCTTATTTTAATTTGGCTAACTGTAATCGAATGCAACATTCGAGAGTGGACTGGCATTAAAAACCTGAAAATTAACTAGCCAAGAGAAAATGACGATGGAACAGACACATTTTAAAGCATTGATCCTCAATCAGAAAGGCAAATTGAAAAATAATACCTAATATTTTAAATGAAGTGCAAAATGTGTATAGTTTAGTAACTTAATTAGGTGTAAGTATTTCCATTTTTTTTTTATAAGAAACTTTCCCCACACTAGGAATTTCTCCTGTATCGTGGGTGCGTTTACAAACATTTAAACTCACATGCACAAACAGCCAGATCCGGAACAACTACTTGTAGGCCATACAAATATTTGTTCCGTGCGGGAATCGTTGGTCTCGCAAAAACTCAGAAATGGCTCGACCGACTTTTTTTCTTTTTTGATTGCTTCGATACTGAGGGTTTAGGAAAAAAAGAAAATTAGGAAAAACCAAAAGGGACGGCGAAAACATGACAAAAAAATGAAATTTTATCTCACGTGGTGCGAAGTTCACCGGGCCATCAGTTTGGAATATAAATTGTAAACTTAAACAAATTTTAGTCATTACTTACTGGGGAACATAATCTAATTATAATAATAATATTTAATTTTGTTGTTGCAGTTTGCAGTCACTTATCGGCACGGAGTTACTAGGCAAGCAGAAGATTACACTAGTGTCAAAACATTCGATAGGTAGTCTGTTGGACACGTGTATTTTTATGCTACACTAGCTTCTGCCCGCGGCTTCGCCCGCGTGGATGTCGGAAATTTACCCACGGGAACGTGCTAACAGGATAAAATATATGTGCTTCCCCAGAATGCCATCTATGTCGCGGGCCCTTTGTGGCTAATTACAATAGAAAACCAATTGTGTCTCATTATTGGTGATTAAGAGGGTACCTATATGATATCTTCACCTAAGTACCTAACTAATTTAAAAAAAAAACTCAATAACAGAAAATTAAATACCTACCTACCTAAATAAACCTATTTCTGATGATAACTAATCTAAACTCAATAAATAAGCAAAATCCCTAAAAACTAATGTCTATACGAATGACTAAACCTACCTAACAGTATTATAAAATAACCTACGGTCACTACGTACAACAAATATACTACCTATACTTTAAAATTAAAATCTATACCTACGACTCATATAAAAATAAACCTAAATAACTCTAAAAACTAAAAGGAATAAAAATGAACTCCACTGCGGGTGACCCAACCTACGACAAACTTAGTATTTGCGGTTGGTACAGTACAGACAGTGGTAATCGGGTATAGGGATCGAACCGCAAAATTAAGTTTCTTTTTATTGTATATACTTTTCCGGGATAAAAAGTACCCAGTGTGGTGCCCAGGATATTAAAGAATAATTATACCAAGTTTCATCGTAATCAAACCGGTAGTTTTTGCGTGATGCCTGAACAAACAGACAGACAGACAGACAGACAGACAGACAGACAGACAGACAGACAGACAAAAAATTTTTTAATCACATTTTTGGGTTCGGTGTCGGTCAAGTAACACCATTTGCCATTTATTTTTTGGATATTTTCAATGTACAGAATTTTCACTTCTACAGATTTATTATAAGTATAGATAACATGAGCATTTCTTATTCAAACTGAGTTTTACAAGACCGAGACCCCTCCGTGCCTCGGAAAGCACGTTAAGCCGTTGGTCCCGGCTGTCATTCGTGGATCTTTGACAGTCTTTACGGGTAGTCAGAAGCCCAAAAGTCTGACAACCAGTCTTACCAAGGGGTATCGTATTAACCAGTAACTCCATCCAACCAACGTATAGGCAGTCGCTCCATGTAAAATACTGGTATTCAGCTGCATCCGGTTAGACTGGAAGCCGACCCCAACATAGTTGGGAAAAGGCTAGGCAGATGATGGTGAGTTGTACCTACCCACAAAATTCATATACCACTACTTGCTATGTAAATATCAGTGACAGGAAGTTATTAAAACATCAACATAAACTAACTGGAAAAAAATTGTATTTTTGAAGCTATCTCAAAAAGTGAAGCAAAATGAATAAAATTAAAAGAATCAAAGAAAGAATTTTGCAAATCGGCTTATAAATAACGGAGTTCTGAGGTAACAAACATTTAAAAAAAAAACCGAATTGAGACCGCGACGAACCTCCTCCTTTTTTTAAAACCACCGATTTTGGATAGATTTTACCTAAGTTAGAAATCTTTTTTTTTTTTTTGACAATTGATCGAATATCGACTTTTCTGCCAGCAGCGTCACGTTTAGACGACAGAAATCTTTTATCAGTGGAATAATATTGACGTTTATCAGTTTTTACATGGCAAATCTGCCGAAAATTCGCCGCAATGTGAGTAATAAAAAAATTTATATAAAAGGTCGGTCGAACTCGTTCTCAGGGGTTTTTATTGCCAAATAAGCATTTCAAGTCAGACTTATTATCAACTAGCTTCTGCCCGCGGCTTCGCCCGCGTGGATGTCGGAAATTTACCCACGGGAACGTGCTAACAGGATAAAATATATGTGCTTCCCCAGAATGCCATCTATGTCGCGGGCCCTTTGTGGCTAATTACAATAGAAAACCAATTGTGTCTCATTATTGGTGATTAAGAGGGTACCTATATGATATCTTCACCTAAGTACCTAACTAATTTAAAAAAAAAACTCAATAACAGAAAATTAAATACCTACCTACCTAAATAAACCTATTTCTGATGATAACTAATCTAAACTCAATAAATAAGCAAAATCCCTAAAAACTAATGTCTATACGAATGACTAAACCTACCTAACAGTATTATAAAATAACCTACGGTCACTACGTACAACAAATATACTACCTATACTTTAAAATTAAAATCTATACCTACGACTCATATAAAAATAAACCTAAATAACTCTAAAAACTAAAAGGAATAAAAATGAACTCCACTGCGGGTGACCCAACCTACGACAAACTTAGTATTTGCGGTTGGTACAGTACAGACAGTGGTAATCGGGTATAGGGATCGAACCGCAAAATTAAGTTTGTTTTTTATTGTATATACTTTTCCGGGATAAAAAGTACCCAGTGTGGTGCCCAGGATATTAAAGAATAATTATACCAAGTTTCATCGTAATCAAACCGGTAGTTTTTGCGTGATGCCTGAACAAACAGACAGACAGACAGACAGACAGACAGACAGACAGACAGACAAAAAATTTTTTAATCACATTTTTGGGTTCGGTGTCGGTCAAGTAACACCATTTGCCATTTATTTTTTGGATATTTTCAATGTACAGAATTTTCACTTCTACAGATTTATTATAAGTATAGATTTCGGAGAATACAAAAAAAAAACTCATTGCAGACATCTCATTGCAATGTTATATTTTGAAAAGTAACGGTACTTTTCAAAATATAACATTGCAATGAGATGACTTGGACGCGTACCGAGGACTGGTTTGAGGTGGCGCGTGAAAAGAGTTGCTGGAAGGACTTGGAGGAGGCCTTTGCCCAGCAGTGGGACAGTATAGGCTTAACAAAAGAAAAAAACATTGCAATAATCATAGATTGCAATATTATAGATATTGTATTTTTTTCTGAGATTAAGGGCTGATTTTTCAATCAACAGATAATTTTCTACTTCTTTCTTTTTTTCTTCTTCTATTTTCTTCTTTTCTTTCGTTCTTTCTTTTTTTTATTCGTGGAATAAAATTGTCGTCTGACAGATTTTGCATGGAAGAACTGTCAAAAATTCAAAATTATCTATCCAATTTCATATTATCTGGCGTTGGAAAAATCAGGCATAAATAAAGCTTGCATAGCCAATAAGGTTGATCCTGGGATAAACCAAACTTTTATCACACCAGACGGCGAAATGGAAAAAAGTTGTTATTTTTATTTTTTTTTTCTCTTGCATGAAGTAAAGGTTTCCTTATCCTTAATTGGTGCTGTAGCGGTATCTACAACGCCACATGCGAACAACGCGTCATACTGACGTCACGCAAATCCTGCATCTCGCAAGCAGAGTTTACCGCGCAATTAGCATAGATACAATTTCCCAACATCAATCGTTGGGCAAATGCCCGCCAGACACAACACCCGTCTGGTCGGAGGATTCTCCCTTTTCTATGGAGGATGAGTGAACTTTACACCCTGTTCCTCATGCCTCTAAAGTACCAATTCAAATTTTATTGAAATGGAGAAAAATAACTTTTTTCTACTGAGACTTTTTTCTGTTTAGTAAGCAAGCCAATTATAAGTTATCGTATTAGTTTTAATTAATTATAAGGTCATTGCATGGTGCAGCGGGTAGTCGACATGCTCAAACTACGTACCGTGATTATTAGATTAACTAAGCTAGATAAACTAGCTAGCTAAAGGTTTGCTTAGTATTCTTTAGACGATTGGATCAGCTACAATTTTGCTTAAGTAACAATACCATACATATACTGCATTCTGTAACTTCCTTTTATTGGATGTAATAAGTTAAGTCCATAATAAAATGCAACACTTAACAAATCGTGACTATAAGCATCAATAACCATAACATGAGTAGGGGAAGACCAAAGAAACGATGGATTGACTCTGTGAATGATGATATGACTAGAAAGTGAGTGACTACCGAGATGACGTCTTATAAGAAGTATGGAAGAAAATGACATGTTGCGCCGACCACAAATAAATTGGGATAAGGAAGCATCAATAACTAGACTAACAACCAACTAGACTATATGAGGCCATGAGAGTCACAGTGGCCTAACTGAAAAAAATTGAACTAATTTTTAGGCCACTGTGGCGCTATAACTTTTACAGTTTAGAGCAGAGAGCCACAGTGGCCTAACTGAAAAAATTTAACTAATTTTTAGGCCACTGTGGCGCTATAACTTTTACAGTTTAGAGCAGAGAGCCACAGTGGCCTAACTGAAAAAAATAAACTAATTTTTAGGCCACTGTGGCGCTATAACTTTTACAGTTTAGAGCAGAGAGCCACAGTGGCCTAACTAAAAAAAATAAACTAATTTTTAGGCCACTGTGGCGCTATAACTTTTACAGTTTAGAGCAGAGAGCCACAGTGGCCTAACTAAAAAAAATAAACTAATTTTTAGGCCACTGTGGCGCTATAACTTTTACAGTATAGAGCAGAGAGCCACAGTGGCCTAACTGAAAAAAATAAACTAATTTTTAGGCCACTGTGGCGCTATAACTTTTACAGTTTAGAGCAGAGAGCCACAGTGGCCTAACTGAAAAAAATTGAACTAATTTTTAGGCCACTGTGGCGCTATGACTTTTACAGTTTAGAGCAGTTTTTTTCAAATAAAGTCAGTATTGAAAAAAGGACACTTAAGCCAATGTGGCTCTCATGGCCTCATATAACTATACATATATAGTTACGTAACTAATAACTTTTCTAAAAAAATATCATCATCACCATCATTATTTCAGGGGAAAAACGTCCACTGCTGGACATAGGCCACACCCAAGTACCGCCACTTCGACCTGCTCTGTGCATCTCACATTCAGCGGATTCCAAACCAATATGTAGATATTATAGAGGTAAAATGGTTTGTTTGTAAGAGATCATTTTGAAAGCACTAATGCAATTTAAAAATTCTTCACTGATAGAAAGCTACACTATAGCCGAATGCCATAGAATATGTTTTATGGTACAGTTGTCTTCCACGCAGACGTATTCGCGGGTAGAAGTAAGTTGAATAATGTCTTGCCATTTAGTTTTCTGAAGACATTTTTGATGCTAATAATAATAAATTTGTAAAGACATACATTTCGACATCGCGGCAGGCCCAGACGGAGATTGCGGGATGAGCTGGAACCTTTAATAAAGATTGATCCTTGGCAGCTCTGGAAAGAGAGAGTTGGAAGGAGAGTAGGGAGTCTTTGCCCAGCAGTAGGACATTAAAGTCCAACTAATAAAAATTAAAAAAAAAAACGCAAAAGTAAGGATCGTGGTGGCAGCAGGTGGCAGGTGGCGTTTTGTATTTCCTGCCTACCCCCACGGGAAGAAGGCGTGTGTATACGTGTGTTTTCGAAAACATTCACAATTTGATTGAACCTAATTTAGTTCTGTCAACCGTTTGCGCAGTTTTTGATCGATGTTTTATATTTTAGGCACGATTTTTATGGCTAGTTATGATGCTACGCCTATAGTCATAATGCTTTGTTGTCTGTGATATAAAACATAGTAAGTACGTATTATTATTATAGTTATGACGACATTAGCTAATGTGTCGGTGTTCTAAGATACATAGGATAGTGAATTCATGAAATATTGTATGGAACAAAGTGTGAAACAACTCAGGGAGAGCCTTTACAAAGGAGAGGTTTACGTAAAATGAACCGAAAATAACAGATTTATTTCCAGAAATTATTATTATGAGTTTACAAAACAATGAGCTTCACAGAAATACTTAGGCGTATTTTTTTTTAAAATAAATAATAAAAATGTTTTCTGATTCATGCATGACAAAATCAATCATGAAACAAGGCACCCTACCTAATTAACCAATTTGCGTAATTATTTTTAGTCTTAAACAAATAATTTCGGCTTGAATGCAGACAGTTTACAAACTTGCGCTTTTTAATTCTTTTTTTACTTAACGGTTGCCTTACAGACGACGAAACATGAGGTCGTTGACCAGCAAAGATAGTCTGGCCTTGCGCGTCTGTCTATGAATTCGTCTAGTACTATATATAGTATCTAAGTGTCTATAGATGCGAACAACGCACCGCCGCACTGAAAATATTCCATTTCAAAGCTGCGATCTTCATGAAGAGTTTTTTCTAAAGGAATAAGCAGTGATTTTGTACATTCACGTGCACTATGCAAAGCGGATTTCCAGTTGTGTATCGGTTCAAATGTTGAATTTTTGTGTTAATTTAATATAATACAAAAGGCTAGTTTCCAAAAAAAAAATATGATTAGTCCGTCAGTTAGATTATCAAAAAATATTGGACGCGTATTTTTTCTTTTTTCAATTATATAAAAAATTATGAAGATATCGCCCGTTACAGTTCCGCGTGACGTCACGCCTTGCTACACTTTTTAGCATAGCGTGACGTCACGACCCCCACTCCCAAATTTTGACGCGCTTTATCTTTGTCATTTTTTGTTTAATTGACAAAAGAAAAAATACGTGTCCATTATTTTTCGATAATTTGACTGACGGACTAAATATAATAATATTTTTTTTTACCCAGGAAACTACCTTAGTGTGTGTGAAAATTGCTTGCCATATACATATAATTATCTAGGTAGGCATACTATTCCATCAACGACTACTTGCACGATAAGAATAGTTGGTCGCCCTAATTTAACGCAAGACAATGTTTATGTTCTTTCTCCAGAATTAGCTTACTGACAGGTTATTGTTATTAACTTATTTATTTATTTTACTTCGATGGTCTTAGTTTATCATTTGTGACTTCAAGTGACAGCTATGTGAACAGAACCCAGCAATGCATAAATATGTAAGCGGTCACGCCCTTTATGCCTGGAGGTTTTTATTTGGGTAGTAATTTATTTGGTTTTTATTAACATTTTAATTTTAATTAATTATTTTTAGCTTGAGTACCTACGTATAGTTTTTATCATATTTTTTGGTATATTGGCGTGGCTAGCTGACATATGGCAAATAATTGAATTTTCTTGTAATGTTAATTACTGAACATAGGTTCCTAGTATTGTATACAATCAACTATTTTCTAACTGAACAGACAGCTGTGCTGCTGGGGATTTTGTTGCGCCACTTCTTCTTCCCAGCGATAGCACTAGGAAGTGGTGAAGGGCGGGCGTTTTTGGGGGACTGTCTTTTGTAATTTTGACGTTCGAAAAGTGCTGATTCTCAGCCTAATTTGAATAAATGACTTTTGATTTTGATTTATCTCCTATTGAACAGGATTGTAGGGATTGTAGAAGTGTTCCGTAGTTTCTATTTAGCACCATGGATGGGAAGAAGTTTATGTATGTATTTATGTATAATGCATCATCATCTGTCTAGCTTTTTCCCAACTATTTATGTATAATTAAATAAGTAAATAAAATGTGTTTTTTATACTTTAACGTTAATTCTAATCGTTTCTGTATCAATTTAACGTGAATTCCGCTCTATGAGTCATCAAGAAGTAATTCCAGCCGTAGTGCTAAATCATCAGATTCGTCACGTAGATTTTATGCTCTTTATAGACAAGTATCCGAGACTTTTCCTCAATATGTCATTGACTTCTAGTTTGTTAGTACTGGGCCTAGTTAAACTGTTTTTGAATATCAAGGAATCGATGCCAATAAATTGCTGATTGATTTTGGTACCAAAAGGAAAGTTTCAAGTTAGATTTTGAAATACATAATTTAATTTACTAAGATTAGTATAATATTCTTGCTGAAATTAAAGCACAAATCTAAATATTTCGTTAATTACTTATTCAGAAGCGAAAAATTAAGCTAATTTAACGATAGTTGAAATAAAAATTATTTATTGCTCACGATTTATTCGAAATAGATAATAATCATGTTTTCAACAATTTAAGAAAGCGTCTGCATAGTTAAGATTTAAAATAAACAACTAACTATTACTCGCATTTGCATAAATTATTTTAATAAAAAATGTTAATGGAGCAAATTTTATAAAAATATCACTAATTAAAATGGCATTAATGGCAAAATATTACAACAAATAATATACATATTTCGGTAATGGGTAGTTTAAATTTCCAGTTTTAAAAAATGCACTGTGATTTTGGAGCTTCTTCGTGTTTTCATTTCAAAATGTGATAGTCACGATTAATTATTAAGTTAAACACCACGGGTGTTTTAATCACACTACATATTTTTTAAATTCATATTTACTTATAAACAAATTATATTCACCTGGAATAGTTTTTATGATATAGGATCATAAAAACTATTCCAGGTGAATATAATTTGGCTAACTAATAACAGACACACGGGTCGGTCGATCAGATTAAGCTATTACGCTTGCCGTGGTTGTTCGGTGGATGGGTGGACCCCTCCGTGCCTCGGAAATCACGTCAGTTACGGCTCGTCAGAAGCCCAAAAGTCTGACAACCAGTCTTACCAAGGGGTATCATATTACCCAGTAACTGGGTTGTGGAGGTCAGATAGGCAGTCGCTCCATGAAAAATACTGTATTCAGCTGCATCCGGTTAGACCTCAACATAGTTGGGAAAACGCTAGGATCATGATAATGGCAATATCTTGTCAAGAAGATAGTGCCGATAGGTAGTCTGACCAAATGCTTAACCAGCAGAAAAAACAGACGGTAGCTTTTTAGGGTAGGATTGGACCGCTTGGTTCTTGAAGTATTGCGTTTTAGGCACTAAACAGATGATAGACAATTTGTACGCGATGTAAACGTATGGAAATCCGAGCAGTCCATCGTGTGCGTTATTGCGTAGATTTCCATAAGATCTATGGTCGCAGACAAATTGTCCATTGTTTCATGATTATAAGATAACTTGTCCATCTGAAAACTGAAAAATCCTGCAAAACGTATATTTTTAACTATGAACTTATCTAGTCTTACTAGATACGTACATCTAAAATCATGTTATAATATGCACATAGTTTACCGTCCAGGGCAAACTCGTCTCTATTACCGAGCACGTTAAGCCTTGGAAGAGCGGGACATTTATAGCTAAATAATTAATAGAAATACTAACGCTACCCCTTTTACAAACTAAAGAATCAGAAGATGCACTCTTCAGCAAACGATAAAAACGTGTATCAATTACAACGGAAACGAGAATCAGACAGGTTATAAGAAAAAAAAAATCAAGGCCGCTTTCTTTGAAACAACACGTTATCACTGAGCAAGCCTGAAGTCTAGACCGACCCGTGAGCGCTTGAAATAATGAATGTCAAAACATGAAGCAACAAGGATTATAAGGAAACGTCTACACAAAGACTCCACGGTCCTTTATTTTTCTGTCTGCCGTAGAAAGCGTTCGTTAGAACAGGTGCACATTATATTCGGCTCAGACGGCTAGTGACGTGAAAGAAAACGTCTGAATCTTACTGATATGGAGACGAGACATCTCATAAAGCTTGTTTCAGCAGAAAGTGGCACGTGTGCGCAAGGCATAACCATTTTTAATGTCAGCCGAGGTCACGACGCGACTGGCTAGGAGAAAAAACGATGCCTAACACGCTTTTTGAGAGGTTAAAAAAGTAGACATGCCGCAAAAAATGATTCCGACGGCGGCGTCCGACTGTGCAGCGAGAACGCGAGGCGCGACCTACACACGAATTTATACGAATAACCAACTATAATTGTATTTGCCTAGGTAGCAAAAATACTATTATGTCTGTTACGACTACAATAATGACTGAATCCATTATATTTGAGGTAAAGAAGTTAACTGAACCGATTTTGTGGCTGTGATTCATTTAAGTAAGTAAGTAATCATTTATTTACCCAAAGACGTAGTAGTCAGTAAGAGTCTGACACTCCCTTCTGCTCCACCCAGAGCGGGAGGAGTCATTTGATGATTTCCCATCCTCAAAAAAAAAAAAGACCTAGCCTAGGTCACATCAGTTTTGGTTCAATAAGGGGTGGGTTTGACTATTACAGATGTGTAAGACCCCTGTCCTTTAAACTAGGAGAATCTTGTCTCTTGAAGGAGTCTATTGGGTGACTTTGACTTAATTCGTTGTGTGTGCAGGTAATTGCAGCACGACGTCTGCACAGTCACGAGCACCAATATGTCAACACTTGGCAACTTCCAATTCCGATTTTTTCGTGAAATAACGAATGCAACGTTGAAATACAACACATTACATAAACCTATGGGTTCGAAAATGCTATCTACGTAACAACATAAAAATTCATTCAAAAATAAAGGAGTAAATCGCTTTTCAATAAAGCCGAGTGTATACATACTTTTGTTCGTGACTGTACAAATACCAAAAGCCTCTACCCACTAAGACATCCTATCCAACTTATATTATAAACGTGAAAGTTTGTATGGATGGATGGATAGATGGATGGATGGATGTTTGTTACTCTTTCACGCAAAAACTACTGAACGGATTTAGATTAAATTTGGCACACAGATGGTTTGTAACCAGGATTAACATATAGGATACTTTTTATCCCGATATTCCCACGGGATCGAAACCTATGCGGGTGAAACCGCGGGGCGCAGCTAGTAGGTAATAAAATAATTTAAAGATTGTTTTTCTTTTTTTATCTCTGCTTTGTCTAGAATTAAATGCTGGCGAGCCAAGCGTACAGTCTACCTGTACGGTATTCCTATTGCATTTTTTAAAGTTTATCTTAACAAAGCAGATACCGAATTATTTGCATTCCATTAACAAGTTTGGTGTTAGTGTTGTTAAAAAAAAATATACTTCTGAAGTAAAACTTTCGTGTTTAGAGTATTTTTGAATCGAAATTATTTACTAAATTTTGTAATTCCCATTTATTTTTATGAAACCCATAAAAGGATATTAGGCAAAAAAGAAAAAAACGCATGATTTTATAGAAAACGAAAACAGATACCTATTTATCGATTCATTACATGTAGCGACGACATATTAAGCTATACATTTCCCGTTTTAGCTGAACTCGCATTGTATAGGCTTTTCGTTCCATGAGAAGTCAGCTTATACTGCACCATCTTTGCGTAACATACTATATATCAATCTCAATCTGAAGGATATTGCTAATCCATTGCTTCATATGACGGCATGACGGCACGGTTGGCGCAGTGGTTAAACGATTGACTGCTGCGCTGCGTGTCGCGGGTTCGATTCCCGCACGGAACAAATATTTGTATGACCTACAAGTAGTTGTTCCGGGTCTGGCTGTTTGTGTATGTGAGTTTAAATGTTTGTAAACGCACCCACGATACAGGAGAAAATCCTGTGGGGCAACTTTTTAAAAAAAATAAAAAATATGTTCGAAAAATTTGTATGCTCAACAACGTAAATAACGCAATGAATGTTAATGCCTGCCTAGCCTTTTCCCAACTATGTTGGGGTCGGCTTCCAGTCTAACCGGATGCAGCTGAATACCAGTATTTTACATGGAGCGACTGCCTATCTGACCTCCACAACCCAGTTACTGGGTAATACGATACCCCTTGGTAAGACTGGTTGTCAGACTTTCGGGCTTCTGACTACCCGTAACGACTGTCAAAGATCGACGAATGACAGCCGGGACCAACGGCTTAACGTGCTTTCCGAGGCACGGAGGGGTCTCGGTATGCAAAAATGGTCACCCATCCACAGACCAACCTCGGCAAGCGTAGCTTAACCTGAACGATCGACCTGTGCGGCTGTTATTATTTAGCCACGGGCCCCTCCTCGCAATGAATGTTAATGAACTATCAAAATGAAACCCATTACTACTGATAGTGTTACGCAATTACCCCGCTGATAATGTACCTATAGCTTGATATGTCGTCGTGCGTACTTAAAGCTGCTACGCAATGTGAAGTGCTACGAAACTGAGAATATACATATTATATTCATAATATATAGTCCCAGACGTGCTTCAGTCGGCGACAACTTTACTTGAATAACTTGTAAACGTAAAACCACACGATAATTTTAATTAACAGGAAATATATATGCGTTACTTTGATAATTAATAATATACGTTCCTACCTATCTTGTTCATTGTTGAAAAGGCTCTAGAAAATACGCTTTATAAATTGCTTTTAAAAGGAATGTTCCTCTCAAGCGGGCTTGCTCTGTTTATAAAATAATTGATATTACCTCGAAATATAACGTTACTCCCACACGATTTCAAGCTGTGTCTTAAAATAGAAATTACTAGAAACGCTCTTCCCTTAAAGGAAATCCTATTAATATTATAAACGCGAAAGTTTGTGAGGATGGATTGTTACTCTGTCACGCAAAAACTACTGAATGGATTTGTATGAAATTTGGCACACAGTTTGTTTATATCCAGGATTAACACATAGGATACGTTTTATCCCGATATTCTCACGGGATTGAAACAATGCGGGTGAAACCGCAAGGCCCAGCTAGTGTAAAATAATTGAGCAATCGCAAATCAAATAGATACACCAACAAATATTTATTTTATTTAGTCTATCTTGAAGACGGATTTCGCCATTTTGATGCTTTTCAATTTCGAAAGAGGGAAAGTAATCAGGATTATCTTATAAAACTAAATACAATCTGGTCCGTGCCTTCAAGTCTCACGTCTGGGTTTCTTTGAAGCTGTTTTGCTGACTTAGCAGGTGGTACCGCCACCACCTATACGAATGGCCACCACGCCTTGCCACCCACGTCACTGCGATTACGTAAACTGCATCGTGCAATTACTGGAACTGACTACTGTTTTACGAATCAGTTTACATAATATTGAGTTGTTGAGAATTCGAGATTCACAGGGGTTGGTTATAAGTTTTAAAGACAGAGTTTTTTATTGGCTCTGCTATGAGATGATTCTTCTACATTTTTGCGAAGTTTCTTTCATGATATCAACCTGATCTGGAGCCTAATTGCGCAACTGACTTACTTAACTGACTTACGTATGGATATAGCTTTCATTTTGACAATTCAAAAAAGTTCTTTGCGTTATTGGCTGTTTTTCATATCGTGAAGCAATGTATTTTGAATTTTCTTCAAAATCCTTTGGAATTTAATTGGAGTGCTAACTTATCTTTCCAAAACGTCATCGGATTCCTTTTACAATTTTTGTTGACCCGACAGTTGAAGATTCACCATCCAGAAGGCCAATTCTCGTAATTTAAAACGTTAAAAATCTAGTCGCAATCTCATTTTGGCGACCAACAAATGTCAAGGACTTGTCAATAATGTGGGGAAATTAGAGGTATTTTTGACAGATTGAGACGGTGATCAGACTGTGAACGTTCTTAAAATTACGAGAATTGCCCCCTTTTTTTTTTGAGGATCGGAAATCATCAAATGACTCCTCCCGCTCTGGGTGGAGCAGAAGGGAGTGTCAGACTCTTACTGACTAAAACCCACCCGTGTTCCTTCCTTAGCCCTTTATGTTCCAGGGCAGCGGTAACCCTTTCGTACGATCCCGCTAGCCTGGCAGGCTTCGGCCCTATCGGGCCCCGTCACCCGTGCTGACATCTCTTTGAGGCGCGCGTGGAACACATACACGCCGTCTGGCACGGGCCTGGTCCTGATCGGAGGGTGAGTTACCCATTACTCTCCGCCCGCAGGCCCGCGCCTACGGTGGCCCCTCAGGATCAGAATTGCCCCTCAGGTTGCATTTTTCGAAACAGTCCAGTGGCAGTCTACAATATGGCTGAGTTGATCAGTATTTTGCATGCAGTGACTGCCGTTTGACCTTAACAGTTCAGCGGAAAAAAAGCATTTGATACAAAAACTGTTCTCTATTTATTTTCAGAAAAAGTCAGAAGTCGTGCTTGCAATAAGCAATAAGACGACTTTTTTCACTAAACTTACAATTCGTACTTAATAAATTAATATAAATGCGAACGTTACTCTGACTTTTTGTTTGTCTGTTACCTTTTTACGCCTTAGTGGCTGAACGGATTTCGATCAAAAGCAGACAGGTCTAATCTAACTAGCCTGTATTGTCCTACTGCAGGGCGAAGGCTTCCCTCTTCCTTTTCCACACAATTCGGTCTTTTGCGAGTACCAGCCTGCACCCTAATTGCGAAACACACGATCAATCGGAATCTGAATCATTTTGAAGCAAATTGCTAATCCATTGCTTCATAAGTTCGAAAAATTTGTCTGCTCAACACGTAAATAATGCAATGAATGTTGTTGAACTGTCAAAATGAAACCGATTCCGATTGATTGTGTGTTACGCAATTGGGGTGCTGTCTCCACTGTAGGAATCCAGGTCGTCCCGCCATCTTCGTCTTAGCCTGCCGCGATAGAGTGACCCAATCGGTGGTTCTCTTAACCCAATTGTCATCTGACATGCGGCAAACATATCCGTTACAGGTAGTCTGTTAAATTTCCTTTTTATTCCGGTATTATGTACAGATGCCAGCACATCAACCTACTACAATCTGTCAAATTTCTTTAATAGATTTTCAATTTTATCGCTAAAGCATTAATGTTCAAGGTTGATTGGGAAAATTTCACAGTTTCCGGTAGCTTGACCTGCTGGCGTTTGTACGTTCCCGTGCGACAATTTCCGACCTCCATGCGGGCAAAGCCGCGGTTAAAACCTAGTGTAGATATAATGAGATTCTATGCATTTTTGTTAACCATACCGTGAATAAATATAGCTTGTTTCTGCTAGCCTTATTTCTTGAGTAGCTAAGCTGTACCGTGGAAACTTATACCGGTGTTAATGACGGCAAATGCTTGGCATGCCAGGTATGTTCGTAGCGCCGCCAGTTCGTGCGCACGGTGGCAGGGGGCGCTTTTTGTCGCAGCAAGATGGATGATGAACTAATTCCTTGTATTCAATTATTTATGGCTTATCATGAACGCGAAATAACATTGGATATTAGTTAAAACTGTTGTTTTCCGGCAAACTATTTTATGTTATCAATTAATTACCTAAAGGGATTGTTATTTTTTGATTAGATAAAATAAATAATGCAGTAATTGACATTGAATTAATGAGCTGTAAACGGACCTACGCCGCCAAAAACAGGTTTTTTCCATACATTGTATTGTTTTAATTTATTTTATACTTTATCTACTGTTATTGTTAGACACTACCTAAATTTCCTCCATGCTCTAACAAATGCCTAAAATAAAATCCTACGTAGGGTTAAAATATTTGTTCACGTAGGTACAGTCAGCAACAAAAGTCAATTAACACTGTTACTTTTACAAATCATCTAAATTGATACAAAATGATGCGATACATTGGTTTTCTCTATTTCATGTAACAGCAAAGAGTTAATTATTCTTAAATATTCTATTACTATATGTTTTTTTAAGAATATTTAGCTCAATAATTAAGATTTAAACAACTAAAGCGTTAACCGACTTTTGATGCTGACCGTACTTTTAATAATGCACACAACATTTTTGATTGTTTTTTTTGATTTTGTACCTAAAGGGTGCCAACGGAACCCTATTACTAAGCCTCCGCTGTCCATTCGTCCGCCTGTCTGCCAGCGGGCTGTGTCTCATGAACCGTAATGGGGACAGTTGAAATTTTCACAGTGTGTGGGTATTCTTTTTGCCACTATAACAACCTCATCATCATCTGCCTAGCCTTTTCCCAACTATGTTGGGGTCGGCTTCCAGTCTAACCGGATGCAGCTGAATACCAGTATTTTACATGGAGCGACTGCCTATCTGACCTCCACAACCCAGTTACTGGGTAATACGATACCCCTTGGTAAGACTGGTTGTCAGACTTTCGGGCTTCTGACTACCCGTAACGACTGTCAAAGATCCACGAATGACAGCCGGGACCAACGGCTTAACGTGCTTTCCGAGACACGGAGGGGTCTCGGTATGTAAAGATGGTCACCCATCCACAGACCAACCGCGGCAAGCGTAGCTTAACCTGACCGATCGACCTGGGCGGCTGTTATTATTTAGCCACGGGCCCCTCTACCACTATAACAACCTAATAACCTAATTTACTTCCTTCTTCCTAATCATTTAATTCCTAATAATATAATAATAATTATTATTATGTGCGGATGGATGGATAGATGTATGGATTGATGGATGTTTGTTATTCTTTCACAAAAAAACTACTGAACGAATTTGGATGAAATTTAGCACACAGATGGTTTATAACCAGGATTAACATATAGGATACTTTTTATCCCGAAATTCTCACGGGATCAAAACTTGTGCGGGTGAAAACGCGGGGCGCAGCTAGTAATAAAAATAAAGTGAATAAAAATTAAAGGGGTCTAACCAAGAAACGAGATTTTTTCCAGCGTTTTTTGCCTCGTGTTAGAGTCCTTTTTGCACTTGGCTGGCTTTTTTTATTATTCCGTCACGATTTTATCAATAGCTTTTAATGATTGAAAAATGTTTTGTCAACAGAACAGCAGGCTACAGGAACGAACAGCATTGAAAGAGGTATGCACTGGTTTCGCAAACTGCACTTTTGTCATACTTTTTATAGAACTAAGTATTGACAAAACTTTCACGACTCGTTGACAGCTTTCAGTGACTACGCCAAAGAATTCAATAATTGTGAAATAAATTGGTATTTTCCTAATTTTCGTTTCTATTGGAACATATGTACGTAAGATGACAAAAGAGCAACGTGTTATCTTAGATTTTTATATCGTAGTCGTTTTTTTTTATGGAGGTATTCCACTTAGAGCACTGATTTCAACAGCACTTGCCCGAACCGCACCTGAGCACTTCCACTAACCGCACCAAACCAAATTTTGTAACACATGCGGTTCGGAGAGTACTGTTTTCAGTTCCCGAACGGCATCTACGTAAAATATGTTTTTACTGATGGGATGAACTTTTTTGTTCAAGGTATTATCAAGCAAAACATATCGATACAAATTAGTAGAGGTTAAGTCTTGTACCGGATAATTCCAGCTTGTTCATGTATTATGGTTAAGGTTAAGCAGAGGTTTACCTAGTAGTAGACTCACACTTCGCCAGTTATGTCAAGGTCCTATGCAATAGGGGTTCAGCAGCAACGTGTAACCTTAGATTTTTATCCAGTAGAGTCTTTTTATGGTCATACCATGTCATAATATTTACGCCGGTAATCCCCAAAGGGTTAGCCAGAGGTGTACTTAGAATAGGTTTACACTTACATTTTGCCAGTTATGTTGAAGTCCCATGTAATAGGGGGTGAAACTATTGAAAGAAAGAAAGAAAGAAACGTAAACGAGTACGAGTACGTATTGCCATCAACTGGGCTCAAATCTAGACTCCGGGCTACTATGGAGACATTCCTGATGGTCTATCGTCATGTTGAGCTCCTGAAGCTCCGAGTTGAGCTGCATCCATACTGACGAATGCGTGCACTAGTCCACTCAATCTGTGTACTTCTTTCCTCAAAAGACCATTTCTAGATGGTCTTCACATGATCTTACCAAGATTATGTCTGGACTTTAAAACTTCTTAGTTTGTTTCAGCCTTTCTTCTCAGAGTAGTCAGATAGAAAATGCTGACCGAATCTAGTTCTTAAAATATGATTGACGTGTAAAAGTGTTTGTACAAACCTCCTTACAGAAATAAAATCCTCAATGCATTGCACGAATGACAGCCGGGACCAACAGCTTAACTTTCTGCTGCTTTCGACTTTCTGAGGCACGGAGGTATGTAAATATAGTCACCCATCCACGGACCAACCGCGGCAAGCGTAGCTTAACCTGATCAATCGACCCGTGGCTGTTATAACTTAGCCACAAGCCCCTATTAAGTATTGGACAGGAAAATAGGCTGTATGTCTACCCACCCACTGTTCAATTTCCTGAAATAACAACACAGGATATATTCTGTCGTGTTGTTGTTACATATTGTGTGTTTTTGTTTGATATAAATGAATAGGAAAAAAATATCTGCGAAAAGAACGGGTAAAATAATTATTTTACAAAAACATCTTAGTACTTGTTCACCTCGTTAAAAGAGCTTTACCAAGTTCGATACATTGTCTGGTTATAATATAGGTAGGTACCTTTGTATTTATCAGGTAATATTCTCGTATAATAAGCTCTAAGTGGGAGAGAAAATAATATCAAAATAGACGTTGTAATTTTCCTTTAAGAGGCAGAGGAGTTGAGAACTATTCAAAGTGGGTATTAGAGAATAGTGATTCCCTGATATAAATGTATACTATATTATGTAGAAGGTCGAAGTCTCGAATAAACTGAAAGAACATGTAAACTTTTTCTCATAATTAGGCATCGATTTATAATTTGCTAGGCCAAAATGACAACTAATTTAGACTTAATAATGTCATGTTGACAAAAAAGGTCGATCGCAGCTGTCATTCTAGTCTAGCAAATAAAAAAACAGAGTTTAAATGGTTTCTGATTATCATTATTCCCAGCTCACAGCTCTCAATATCGGAATTCCTCACTTATACTTAACGCCATATTTTAGTTTGTTAATAGTTTTAGTTAGTTTAGGATATTATATTATTATTTTAATAGTTTGTTAGTTGGTTAAGGGCTGATTTTTCCAACGCCAGATAATTTTATTCGAAAAATAATTTAGAATTTTTGACAGTTCTTCGATACAAAATCTGTCAGATGTCAATTTTATTCCACGAATAAAAAATATCTGTCGATTGAAAAATCAGCCCTTAGTATTAGAAGTTTATCCAGCGAATACTATATATTGCTATCATCATGTAACTTGGTCGTGAATTAACTTTGATTCAAACAGTCTATCGTAGCATAAATTATAGTGCTACGCACCTGATACGTTAGCGAACATCGCTGAAGTCGAGTCTCTACGCACTACGCCACTACAGACAGACAGTCTGTTGTAACTTTTGCTTTTCCACCAGCATCTGAAGCGAGCGAGTGCGATGTTTGAATGAAAGTTTACGAACTGGTTTGATAACTTTTAGCCGAATGTGAACCTATACCCTGCCTATACTCTTTATTTAATTATAGTAACTGAATTATTGACATGTAATTATTTCCTTTATTACATTTTTAAATATTTTTATACAAAAACATTTAAAAATATAAAAAAATATATATATTATATTTACATTTGAAATGCGTAATGAATTTCAAATATTTATTATTTTATTTATCATCACTGTGATATTTTCAACACAATGTATTTAATGAAATAAATGACTTATGATTTAAGAAAATAGTAAGAAAAATATTTTATTAGGGACACGCACAGGAAATACAAACGATAAAAAAAAAACATTAAAAACAAAAAATAAACCCGTGGGAGTCCAAAACCGCTCCTATCTCCTCTCTATGACGTCATTAAGTAGACCAAGTCAGTCTAGACGACACTTAACTGTAAAGTAAGTTATAAAATAATAACAGTTTTTAAAATTCAGAGTGAATGCATTGATTCAAAATTAAAAACAAACTTTCCCAAGTTCACCATGCTTGAAAGTTATTTTTATGGATTTAGGTTATATAATTAATTCATTAGTGAAAGATTTTTGAGTTAAAAGACTAATGGATGTTTTTGCAATAACAGGACTTTGATAGTTTGTTTTTAATGTAATGCTGGGTGTGATAAAAAAACGATTAAAAAAATACATAACTTGCGTGTGTTATGTATTTTTTTTAATCGGCATTTTTTTTAATTGTTTTTTTTTCTCACTCAGCGTTACATCGAACTCACTATAAATATCTACCTATCTATCTAACTTTTTGCTTGAGTGGCCTGTGGGTGAGCTATACGCGACGATTTTATGACACCCTGCGGGTTCAATATAACAATGCTTTCAGAATATTGTTAAGGCTACCGTGGCGCTGCAGTGCCTTCGGGGGAAGCCCACACGGACGGCTTCAAGGCTATAATTCGCATAAAATCAGCTTCTTTGCTGCAGCGTCTGCGGGGTGCTAAAAATGGCATTCTGAAAGTCATTGCTGCTAGATTTGGCTGCCCCTTTCAAAAACACTGGGTGAGGGTAGTGAATAGTTTTGTATAAGTAGTGTACATAAAGATAAGTACTAACAATACTAACATAATTGTAAGCTAATATTGTTGCTAGTAAATACTAACAAGATATGGATTTTAATTATCTCAAAATAAATTATTATATTATTTATTCTTATTTTTTTTTTAAACGAAATGAAAAAGTTTGATTCTATTGAAATGAAATGATTGATGATTGATTTGAATGAAATGATTCTGTTCTATTCTATAAATATAACTAACATTAAGGTAGGTAGAAATTTAAAACAAAACTTTTGTCTCTAGTATGTAGCTACCAAGCGAACCACCCCATCTGTTCCCATGGGTGTCTTTAAGGGTGTAAACCGGCTGGGGTGGCTGCAGCATCCACCTGTGAACTAATAATATCATGTACAGCGATCGTCAACCCTGTAACTAAACCATTAGGTATGGGTTAGGTAAGCAGAGGTGTACAATGTGTACCTATCTATACTTATAATAAATCTGTAGAAGTGAAAATTCTGTACATTGAAAATATCAAAAAAATAATTTACAGGGGGTGTTACTAGACCGACACCAAACCCAAAAATGTGATTAAAAAAATTTTTGTCTGTCTGTCTGTCTGTCTGTCTGTCTGTTTGTTCAGGCATCACGCAAAAACTACCGGTTCGATTACGATGAAACTTGGTATAATTATTCTTTAATATCCTGGGCACCACACTGGGTACTTTTTATCCCGGAAAAGTATATACAATAAAAAACAAACTTAATTTTGCGGTTCGATCCCTATACCCGATTACCACCGTCTGTACTGTACCAACCGCAAATACTAAGTTTGTCGTAGGTTGGGTCACCCGCAGTGGAGTTCATTTTTATTCCTTTTAGTTTTTAGAGTTATTTAGGTTTATTTTTATATGAGTCGTAGGTATAGATTTTAATTTTAAAGTATAGGTAGTATATTTGATAGTGTACGTAGTGACCGTAGGTTATTTTATAATACTGTTAGGTAGGATTAGTCATTTGTATAGATATTAGTTTTTAGGGATTTTGCTTATTTATTGAGTTTAGATTAGTTATCATCAGAAATAGGTTTATTTAGTTAGGTATTTAATTTTCTGTTATTGAGGTTTTTTTTTAATTAGGTAGGTACTTAGGTAAATATATCATATAGGTACCCTCTTAATCACCACTAATGAGACACAATTGGTTTTCTACTGTAATTAGCCACAAAGGGCCCGCGAGATAGATGGCATTCTGGGGAAGCACATACATTTTATCCTGTTAGCACGTTCCCGTGGGATAATTTCCGACATCCACGCGGGCGAAGCCGCGGGCAGAAGCTAGTATATATATATAAATAGGTATAGAGATAGACAAGCTCAAACGTGATTTGCGAACTCAACAATGAAAAGTTGTATTGTAAGGGTATATTTATAAAGTGAGATTGAGGAACTCGTGTCTAAGTTATAACAACCGCATGGGTCGATCGATCAGGTTAAGCTACACTTGTCGCGATTGGTCCGTGGATGGGTGACTATCTTTACATACCTCCATGCCTCGAAAAGCCGCTAAGCCGTTGGTCCTGGCTGTCATTCGTGGATCTTTGACAGTCGTTACTGGTCGTCGGAAGCCCGAAAGTCTGATAACCAGTCCTACCAAGGGGTATCGTATTACCCAGTAACTGGGTTGTGGAGGTCAGATAGGCAGTCGCTCCATGTAAAATACCGGTATTCAGATGCATCCGGTTAGACTAGAAGCTGACCCCAATGGGATAAGGCTAGGCAGATGATGATTTATAAAGAGATATTCCTTTTGAAGAACCTCAGCTTTAGTAATGCGTATGACTTATTTTACACCTAAAAAGAAATGCTTCATACATTTGCAAGTACAGACAACAAAATACTTTGGTGTTCAGGCAAGTATTTGTTTTTCAAAGTTAAGTTTTTTTTAACAAAAGAGAAAGGAAATCTGGAACTCTAAACACAAAGCATTAAAGTAGTTATAGTGAGCTGCCTGCTTACTTACAATACTTCTCTACAATATACATAATACAATACACACAATGCAATACTTTCAATCTCTATAGTTGACTGTGCGTACTTAGTTGCTTGCATTCAATTATTCAGTTGGGGGCTCCGGCAATTCGTCCCCTAGAAATAATAATCGACCCACGTTCTAATGATGGGATGCGACGATACGGTGTGCTTTTTTATCGAATCATATATTTACCAGTGTTGGTTATCATGTTTAGGTATCTATAGGTACTCATTTTAAAGGTTAGCTTGCTGAAATATTTTTAAGAATCATGAGATTATTTTTAAAAGTTATGAAAAAAAAATCTTTTGAAAATTCTATATTTAAAACCTTTATTTTTTTGTTCGCATATTATTTCTGGGGATGTTCTCTTATTTAGGTTAAGTAGGTTTATTTCTTTCTACACTTTTTTTTTACACTTTTTACATTTAAAATTTATCATTTAACCCAATGAGATTTCCCATGGGCAAAAATGACATAATTACGTTTCTTCTTCGTGTCGCTGGCACAACTGTATTTCAAATCTTGTTGGCCCAAAACTTTGCCACTTCCACGACGTCATCAGTGGCAGCGCAGAGGTATCTTTGACTGCATGTTCTGGGACACAGAGGGCAGGTTAGGAGGTGGAGCATAGTTTGCGACATAGCTCCACAATCACACCCTACTGCCGTTCCGTCAAGGCAGCCCCACTTTACCAGGTTGGACTTATATCTTCCCACTTGTGTCCGGAGACGGTTCAGGGACTTCCAAGTGGGACACGGAAGGTTACACCCTGCAGGGAGATGCTCCTTTGGTGGTAGATAGTAAGTAGGAGGGGGAAGAGTATCCTGCCATAGTTTGCAACGGGCGTCGGCCGGGTTTCCTGACAGAGACGCTGTCGAATTCAAGAAGCTGTGTCTGCTTTTTTTTTAGCCGTTGCGTTGGTAGCTGTGCGCCAGATAGTGTGTGTCTGGTATCGGATTCCTGTTTGAGTTTCTCCACTGCGCTTGCAACTTCTCTTCGGACTTGTGGTGGTGCTATGCCAGCTGTGGGATATAGTGCGCTGACCGGGGTCGGTTGCAGGCAGCCCGTGATCGTACGGCAGGTCTCGTTTAGAGCAACATCTACTTCCTTGGCGTGAGCGGAACGGTGCCACACTGGGCATGCATATTCGCCCGCGGAGAAGCAGAGTGCTAGGCCAGTAGTCTGGGGTACCTCAGGTGAAGCACCCCAGGTGGTTGAGGTTAGGCGCCTGAGCAAGCTGTTATGGAAACCGACTTTTTTCTTGGTTTTGAGGCAATGGTTCTTAAATGTCAGCGCCCTGCCAAGGGTGACTCCCAAGTAGGTAGGGTTACTGCAGTGTTCAACGGTGACAACCATTCAATTGATGTTCAGAGTGCGTCTTGCCGAATGTTTGCGGAGATGGAAAGCGCATGCCTGTGTTTTTGTGGGGTTCGTTTTGAGAACATTTACGTTGATGAATTCGTTTAATGCTCCTTGTTGACTCTTAGACCCGATAACCATACACATCGCGCCAGTGAAGTTTAGCTAGCCAATTTAAAATAACTCTGTATTTGGACTGCCAAATACACCCTGTATTTGGCAGTCCAAATACAGGGTTATTTTATGTTACACTTTGTAAACTTTGTTCGAAAAAACACTGGTTTTTTCATGAGCTCAAAGTAGTCTTCATTATTGTTTATCTAGCAGATTGATGAGTCTATGTTTCATGTTCCCTTGCTTTTGCCTAGAATCTACGTCATTAGACAAAAAGGTATTTGATGAATGACCAAAATTGATCGCACACGTATAATTGAATAAGTTAACGATATCATTCAAATAGAATAGATGTATGTATAAATGTACACCATATAAATTATAGACATTAATATAAAAAAAATTACAAAGGGTGACACAATGGGCAGTCTTATCGCTAAGAGCAATAAAATTAAAATCGGGTTTTTTTTTTACAAATGATTGATTTTTTCTGTTCAATGTTACGATTTTGCACTTTTTAATTTTTATTCATAATTTTGATGTAGTTTTAGCTATAATAATCTGAAAACTTGTAAACCTATTCTTACCTTTGACATAAATAGAAATAAGTAAATAATTAAAACATTTTTATTATTGGATATACTACACGACCTCTATTTCCTTTATTTTAGGAATAATTTACCAGAATTACTTAGGTACACGAAAAGTTTATTTATAGTGAGAAATTACTGAAGAGTCTTTTACCTACACACTACGTCCTTCTAGGAAAATGGTTTCGATATAGGTAATTGACATATCTCCGGACCCTCGCAGAGGCCCTTTAGACAATTTTAAATGATGAGGAGGCACCAAACGACGATCATCCCTGTATGCACCATGCAAGTGCACCCAAGGACAAGCCCCGGTTGGTGCAGGACTATTGCAGAACATGGAAACAAAATACTGGGCTATGGTTGTGGGTTGCTTTAGTAGATCGGTTACCTTGAACTATGGACGGTCTATGTCCCCTGCCCGACCAATGATAATATAATTCACAGATAAAATGGCAGGGGGTGACTGGCACATTCAATAATGGGCCCCCGAAAACGTTCGCTAGCACACAGTATCGTAGCGACAAAGGAGCAACATGTCCTGAGGTGCTTGTGAAGATTGGAGAGATATTCCACGGCTATCAGGACAATCCCGGAAATACGGTCAAGATAGGTAATTATAATTAATAAGATGAAAACCGGATGTTATTACCCATTCAGCATTTATAAAATTCCATTAATACCTATCTGTTTAAGAGGTAGGTCTTAAACAGATAGGTATTAATGGGTCAACAAAGAATTTCCTACAAAGCTTAAGCTTAAGCAAAGCAAAAAAAACTCAAACTCGTAAAATACTCAAAGCTTTGTAGGACCATTGTATTTTTGTTTAGGACAGATGAGTTGCACCATTTGTTAATAAAAAAATATTATTATAACCTATCACCATCAATCCGGTACAAATCCAGACTCCGAGCTGGTATTGAGAAATTCCCGATGGAAAAAAGAAATCTCTGGAGTTGAACCCGTAGCTATCAGCAGTACCTACCGCTTGCGAACTCTAACCCAACGAGACAGCCAGTAGATAAGTAGTAAGTTTGAGTTTACATACATAAATAATGGGGTTAAATATAATGACCAGACCACCATAAAATGCTTTGATACCCTTAGTTCTTGCACTTCAAATTGTATTCGAACACCAAATGTAGTAAATGATCACTAAATCTTAGCGAGCAAATTTAATGCGCTATTTCTGCCTAAATAAACCACTATGATTGCCATAAAATGTAGGTTTATTACCAAATAAAGTATTATGATGCCATATTATGTCTCCGGCTTGCTGTATACTAGATAGATGAGGTTAATTAAAAAAAAACTGTGACCTCCTACGAAACACACACACTATCAACCACAGACTCACATATACTAACACAAATTTAAAATTAATAGCGAATCAGCTACCTTACGTATAAACAGTATTGTGTACCTTTGCTGCGACTGAACACTGTCTCCCAAGATACAGGCTCCTGGCCTAGTTTGGGATTCAGCATTATATTGTAACAAACATCCTAAGACTGTCCATACTTAAGTACCAATGTTGAGATTTTTGTGTAAATAAACAATTTTTATTTTTTTATTTTATAAACGACTATATTGTATACAAAAGAAATATGGAAAAAAAGAGATTTTTTTTTTTGCAGGCTGTCGAGAACCGAACATGATTTATTTGGAGTAATTTTGCTTAAATAGGATAGCGAGATGTTCAGACAAAAATAGTAAATGATCACCAAAATTTTAATGTAAACTTATTTTACATTAAAATGCGGGTTTAATTTTGGTGATCATTTATTATCTTTGTCTGTTATATGTTACTATATCTGGTGGTAAGTTAAACATAAGCCATAGATAATCTCTCGCATTCTTCCCATGGGGGTAGGCAGAAACTGAACGCCACCTGCTACGATGCTTACATACTCCTTTTCATCGTTTACGTTCATACATCAGTGTATTTAACTGTAAGTTAATTAAATTCGTCAGCTTTTTATACTAGTTGCAGAACTCATAGAAGCCTTTAAACAATTTTAAAGTACTTGAACAGAAATAAAATTCTGCACTTATAAAACACCTCGTTACCTATAAAAACGAAACACAACACCGAACAACTGTTGTAATATTCTTAGAATTTGAAATGTGCTTGCCTTAAATTTATGACTATGTTAAATTTTTGACGCGAATCGTTTGGTATGGTGCAAAATAATCATACCTAATGTACTATTTTAACCGTTATTTCTAGGTAAGGATAGAAATGGTGCAATTTTTACTAATTTATTGCCTTCATAAAAATATTTCATAATGGGCATTTTTTTGCGATTTGCATACGCATCGTATTCTAATTGAAAGTTTTATGAAACTTAAAAAAAATATATATCGGCCTTGTATTATAGATAATCATGATCCTCTAGCCTAGCCTAGCCCTAACTCATCGTCATTTTTCATATTAAGAGCTACGCCTGCCAAGCTGCTTTGCAGTTTGGCAGAAGTAATATATTTTATTAAAACATTTTTTCTGTGAATAAACACTTTTTCATTTTAATTTTTTTCATCTCATTTTCGTTCTGGGTCGTCGAGACATTTACTAGTCCCTCCTACAGGTGTTTCATTATGGCGGGTATCCAAATACTGTTTTTATTAACAAAAAGGCAATTACAATATACAAGCTAACACTAAAATAAATATTCTATGTACAAGAATATAATAAAATAAAAAAAAAGGGAGGACCTCACTGGGCTTAAAAAAAATCCGTTATTAATTTTACATCATCATCTGCCTAGCCTTTTCCCAACTATGTTGGGGTCGGCTTCCAGTCTAACCGGATGCAGCTGAATACCAGTATTTCACATGGAGCGATTGCCTATCTGACCTCCACAACCCAGGTTATTTCTCTCACTCACAACCCGTTATTAATTTTACAATGAAATGTAATTAAGTACAATTCTTCTAAGATATTTTTGCTTTTTTATTATAACATACCATATAACATAACATCACGCCTGTATCCTTCGAAGGGTAAGGATGTGTATCCATAGTACACCCACATTTCGTCAGTTATTTTTAAACCCCACGTAATAAGGCGCGAGCCTATTGCCATGAAATGGGAACAAATCCTGACTCCGGGCAGTATAAGCATAATCAGCCAATATTGTTCTCAAAGCTGGGATACAGGCCTCCTCTTTTTTTGAAAGGGAGCGGGCCAAAATCCACCATGCGGGCCCAGTGCGTGTATGTGGATGTCTCTCCGGGCTGCTATTGGAAATTCCTAGTGGAATAAACCTGTAATATTTTGGGAATCAATTGCCCAGGACCTCACGCTCAACAGTCGTGCTTGCGACGACTAAGTAGATCATCGCGTCTCAGTTTTTTTCAGTACTAGGTTTATCTACGTACTTTTGCTTATTACAAAATTACAGTCAGTCTGACACTGATGTACGTAGGCAGCGCCGATGCAATTTTACAGGCTGGGCTGGCGCAACCGATGTCGCGATAATTAACGAATTAACTTTATTTATATTGAGTGAGGAAAGAGAATTTTAAATAGGCAAAAGTTTTTATGTAGTTTCGCAACAAATCTTGTTTTTGTTATTGTAAAAAAAAAGTCTGTCGAAATAGTAATTGTGTTGTTTGAATAAAATACTACGACTCATTTTCGTAAAAATATGAAATCAAAATCAAAAGTCATTTATTCAAATTAGGCTGAAAATCAGCACTTTTCGAACGTCAAATTTACATAAGACAGTCCCCGAAAACGCCCGCCCTTCACCACTTCCTAGTGCTTTTGCTGGGAAGAAGAAGTGGCGCAACAAACTCCCCAGCAGCACAGCTGTCTGTTCAATTAAAAAAACCTGCTTCTATACAATAGTAGGTTGCAAAATAATTAACATTACGAGACACAGAACATTAAATTAAATTGTTGTTTGCCATATTTATGTCAGCTACCCAGCCACTATAAGAAGAAAAAAAAATCAATATTCCCCTAGACACGCACACTTAGTTGTTATTTTAGAAGCCTTATTATATCTGCAATTTAAATACTGCAATAACTTCTTAACCTCTACTTTTTCGTAGCACTGCTACGAAAACCTTCTGGTCTGGGTCAGTCTGGTAGTTGTTATACCTGTAATCACAAACACGGTAATCACCATACTTGGGAAGCGGATTGGTGATAATAGAACATAAACAACTCACATTAGAATGCTAGTCTGTCGTGACTATAAGGGAATAGACAAGTAACAATCGCTTTTTATTTATTTGGATCTGCAACCGAGGCTGCACAATTTCATGCAAGTTTACAAGAACAGGGACAAATACTAGTGTCCGTTTCCAATTACAGGAGACCACGTCATCTTATAATCTAGGTAGATGCAGAAGTTTGACAAAGCGAAAATATTAAAATAAATCAAAACATACAACAAGGACAATCATAGAAAGGAAACAAAATGAAATACGAAACAAATGACTTCGAGCTGAGACAATTTTTATTCGTGGAATAAAATTGACGTCTGACAGATTTTGTATCGAAGAACTGTCAAAAATTCAAAATTATTCTTCGGATAGAATTATATGGTATTGGAAAAATCTGCCCTTAGTAGTCTAAAGTTAGACTACTTTCAAAGCGTTTCGTACTTCTACACACTTTTGGACAGGATTGACATAAACTTTTCGTTAGCTTATGTTCCAGTTCTTCAATCCCATATATTTTTGACTTTTTTATCATCGTTATCCCTGATAAAATGTCACCTTGGCCAGTCTCTATGGCCAGTCACTGTGGCTACTTTATCCTTTTCTACGGAAGGAAAGAAAGAGTGTTCTAATTTTACAAAAGAAACCAAACGCAGATGCATTCCTTTTTAATTTCAATTCCTGTTGCCTTTGCCAACCAGAGAGAAAAGGTAAGGAAGTTATCTGGCAGTCATGCATACCCCACAAAGGGTTACCTATACACAAAAATGTTTACCTTTGACAAAAAAGACGAAAAAGAAGAAAGGATTAAGTACTATCAATTCTGGCGCCAAATATCGATGGAATACGAACTTTTCCGAAGGCTCTTGGCTGTACTAGTCGCAGTTGAGCCCCTTCACAAGCTTCATTTGTGAGGTCTCCTGCTGTCCTCATCCCATCCAATTTATTTGTTGTCGGTGCAGCCTGCCTTTCTCTCTAAGCCGTCCTAATCATCACTTTTCTCCCCTTTCCCTTTGTGAAGCTACTTCTATGAATACAGGTACTCAATTCAATACAAAATCCAAGGACTTAGACCTTATCGTGGCTATTTTTATAATTCCTGTAATTCAGTCGTTCAGGAGATAAAGTTCAAAGATTGCAGCAGCAGGCAGTTAGTCCATCGTTTACGAGTACAATTTCCTTAACCCGCCTTTTACTCCTTGCACGTAATAAAGTACTGATATACGTGTCTTTCTTTTTAATTGTTTTGTTATAGCCAACTTAATAAGTTATGCAAGGCAGTTCTGTGTTGACTATGGATCAGTAACGATCAAGCACAAGGGTTTCCAAAATAGGCGAGTATACCAGACTTGCCTGCTTGTGTTTAAAGAAATATATTTCGATAACGTGCAAGTCTGCTGTACCATTTTACAAAATAATATTATTTTTGTTGTAAAAGAAAAACAGTTTGTACTTAGTTGTTATGTAATGCAAATCATTACAGCATAACTAATATTACAACTAGTTTTTGAGTATGTTGAAATTTGGTTTGGCTGACTCTACCGAACAATAAACGTGTAAAAGAAAAACATTGTTGTGAAGGATTCTTCCTGTTGCATTATACAGTTAATTTAAACATGCTGTTGGTGGCGCCAGTAACAAAATAATTATAAATAGCAATTCTGACGGTATTACACAATAATGAAACTGAAATGTGACTATTAAAATAATGCACATGCACAATTTTGAGATAGTATATCTTCGGCTTTTTGGTAGCGATAAAAATTACTGCTGTTTTATATGTTACTCGCTTTTTATCTAACCTTGACAGTAACATGTTTATAATACCAGCGATATTATATAAACGAATAGTAGCGAGAGATAGCACAGCAGCTAAGTGGCGGCGGGCATTGTGCGGCTCGGCGATGTCGCACAGTGAAAGGCGATGCGCTTGACCGTCGGCGGCAGCGCCGGCCGCCGGAGAGGACGCAAGGGCGCCGTGCGTCTTGCCGAAATTATTCGGGGCTCGCTGCACAATCGATTTTTCCCGCCCGATGCGGAAAATTCTTCGGGGCGGGGCGGGTGTAGTGCGACGGGAGGAGGGGGGCCGAGCGAGGGGGGCATAGCGCCAGGGGGGCAGGCGGAGTGCAGCGGGGCGGTGCAACGCGCGCCGCCGTCCCGGCCGTCGGGCAGACAGTAGGACGGCGACGCCACTGAGAGTCGGTGACCACGGCGCGAGGAGCGCGCTCGCCGCACAGTGACATGTAGCGCGGCCGCCGCGCCGCAGCCCCGCGACACTCCGCCGGTGGCGGCGCGCCGATGCGCCTGCCGCCCGGCCGCACGCCGACGCCCGCGCCGCGAGACTACCCCGCGATCCGCAATATCCTCATCAGTGTCACTTTCACTGTTACACCTGAAGCGAGCCCTTCAGCCCGTCTGTATTGACGACAGTCGTCGGATGGAACCCGGAGTGCGCCGATTCGCATCAAGGTTAGACGAATATTTGAATGTGAGTGTTAGTGCGCCGCCCGCCGACGATCCAGCGCGCCCTAGCGCACCCCTGTACTTCAGCTGTTCGCGCACACTACAGTAACACATAGGTAGGTCGCAAACACGTGAGAACCCACTCGTCACTGACTCATGTAAAATTCCAACAGGCCGTCGGTGAAACAGTTTTCCCGAAAAGTCCCTTTCATTGGAACCTGAAGGAAATCAAAGTCAAATCTTACAAGTATTTGAATCGCTGAATAACGTTATAATCTAGAGCCTTTCTTAGATGATTAGGAGTCGTTTTCCCGCCTTTGTGTATTTAGCGCCAAACTGGTTTGTTATCCTTTGTAGTATTAGATCGTCTGAGATTTAGTTTTTTATACTAGCCTGTATCAACATTTATGTAAGCGAGGAGTTTTATATAAAAAATTGTTCGTGAGTCAGTGCTGGACAATAACGTGACATCGAACCGGGCTAGCTGCGGAGCATGCGGTGAAATTGGACTGTGTCTAGTTTATTTATGAACTAAAATATGTATTTAATTGTTATAAATAATTGTCAATTAATTAGTTGGTTATGAGAGTATAAACGGAATACAGAAGTGCATGCAGGTGGAACCTGGTATGTCGCCGTGCGTGTCGCACATACGAGGGTACGATGATCGCACGTACAGTCAATATTTAAAAAGCAGCTTTTGTCCACCGCATACATCGCGTGACATTAGGAATTGGAAAAAATACTACCTCCCGTCTATGTAGCGATGGTTTTACCCTTTAGCTAAAGTATTATATCGATGAATATTGCATTGCATTGTCGGGTAGCTTGAAAACAGCGCGCGCCTAACACCAGAAAGTTTCAAATCTTGTCTCTTACAAAACAGGAAACTGAATTTTCTTTGTCTACCCTCAATTTTGAAACACAATCTTTGTTTTTTTATGTAATTAATTATCTGAGATGTATGGAGACGGTCATCTCAGCTATCATTACGTTTTTAATTAGGTATAAACTTCACATGTATAATGACTTGAAGACAAAGCCTAATTTCCGGTAGAAATAGTTTTGTAAATCTCTTGTTCGACTCAAAAGCATTAACTTTTTTTTAAACTGAGCAATTAATAATAATGATTATATAAGATTTCCTACCAATAGAAATTGACTGACTTACCGAGATGACGACTAATTTATAGAGAAGTACGGTATTGATAAAAAAGACATGTTGCACCGCCTAATAATATGGGATAAAGTCAGGAGAGTGATGATAAATGATGATGACGAATTATGTGACTTAGGTCTAACGAATTAATTTAATTCTTTAAGGTATAAGAGCATTGTCCTTCCATTGGTTCTGAGCACAGTTCCGAGTTTCCGACTAACTGTTGATAGGTTGTCAAAACAATGACATTTAAATCATAGACAACTCGCTTTTGTTTTAAATAATGAAGATGGAAGGAAGATGGTTCGGTTACCAAAGATAATTGACGAGGAACAAGTTAATAAAAAGCTTGTAAAGACAAAGTCTTTGTTACAAATAACATCCTTATGATAGCGAACAGTATGAGTCTATACATAACTAATTATTTATAATGGTAAAAGCTTAACGCAAATAGTTACACGAAGAAGAGTGCTTTGGAAATTGCCAATGTTACCAACACCTTTCTACACTATTCTGCCTACCTATATTGTTTTGCGTATAGTTACTAATAATTGTTAATTTCAAACGAAAGAACACCAAGAAGGCTTCGAAGCTTTGAGTTTTAATATTCACTGTGGATATCTAGCAATGGTTCAGTTTGAAGACTTCTGCCAACTTAAGATAAATATTGTTTTATTTTAATTAAGTTTAACTGGTTTTAAAACAAAGGAAAAGTCATTTTAACAAAGCTGTTATGTTTTCTCTACCTTAATACGAATGTAACAGATCTAGGGATTATCCAACAGTATTTTTGCAAAAAGTCACATTTTCTGCAAAACGGTACCTACCTGTTAAACTGTATCTGTTATAATATCTATTCTAATAATAAAACTGAAGAGTTTGTTTGAACGCGCTAATCTTTGGAACTACCAGTCAGATTTGAGACATTCTTTTTGCATTTGATAGCTTAATTCTTATGGCTATAGGCTATTTAACATCACGCTATGGTGGCGGTGCGGGGCGACGGGGTGGGTCGGGAGAGCAAGAAATTTGACGCGGGAGAAGTCAATATAATAATAACTAAATAATAGTAAATATGTAACCTGTAACCAACATGGAATCCAGAACATATATCCGTTTACAATGATTAAATAGTTTTACTTTAAAGAAAGGTCCACAAAAACTTTCCTAGTTTATCGTCAGTGTAATTTATAAATATCTGCAGTACTAGCTTCCTTGTAGCGTGCCAGTGGGTAATGTAGCTAATCTTTCTCAGAAAAATTTGCTATGAACACGGTGTGGACGCTTGATTTCTTTATTACAGCAACTGCTAGACCCATGGAGTTGTGTTCTGTTTCAACTTTTGCTGGATTTTTAACTTACGAAGCTGAAAGGGTACCTGTATAGGTATCCCGACTAAACACAGAGCCCCATTTTAACTGACAATGCGACATATTTGTCGAAAAGTATCAAAATGTACACATTTGAAAGAAAGAAAGAAAAATGCGTTTATTGGCATTACAGAATGCCAAAAAGGCCTCAGCCCAGCGTAATGTCAGATGACAACACAAGTGACGCTGACGCTGATTTTCACGACAGATGTGTGAAAAAAAGTAAATGTATGATAGAAACTTAAACGTAAAATTTTCGGATTGCCGACGGTAGGTTTTATTAAATAGCTCCCAAATTATTATTTTTACATTACTTTAAATCTTTTTATGAATAATTTAGTTATGTCAGAACTAAAAGAAAATAAAGTTGAAATAAATCAAAGTTCTCTTTGTCATGAAAAACTAAGTCCATCTATTACGATACTTTATCAATAAATAAATGTGGTTTGATATAGTGCTAATAAATGTTTCTTGATTATATCACATTATTATTACCTATTTTATAATTGTTACATCTCGTGATGTAACGAACACATTATCAGATAATATTTATTACAACATACGATTATTTATTTGCTGGTTTATCTCTTCTCAGCTCTGCATGTTCAGTTCATCAAATCAATACATGCCTACATACACACACATGCACACCTTTACATACACACCCTTTACATGCATACCTTTGGAGATACATAAAAAATCAATATAATTTGACCATCGCTTACCTACAATGAAACAAAAGGTTTACAAACTTTATTTAATATTTTTTTATTTTATTATTTATGTACACACAGTAAAATACATATGATATGACATAATTATAATATGAGTACAAAGGTACTGCTTATTTCATATCTCTGCTTCTTTAACTATTCTTTAACTTCTTAATAACTCTAGTTTATTTATTATTTCTTTTTTATTTTACCATTTATGTACACACATATATAAACAGACAAGAAAAAACAGAACTGAAAAATAGCTACAAAGGTGATGCTTATTTCATAAGAAATCTCTTCCAGCATACCTAGTTCTTAATAACTATAGTTCTTGTCCTGAACCACGCAACGGTTTTTGGCGCGATCACCATCAGTTAGCGAATTTATTCCCGTGTATAATATAATTATTAATATTCAACTTACATACAATAAACAAATCTCGATTTTTTGTCAAGTCTGAAAATCCGTGCGAAGCAGTGGCGGGTTACTGTGAGCCTGCATCTTCCCGCTGCTGAGCAAAGGCCCCTCCACATGACTTCCAGTTCTTTCGATCCAGGGCTAAAGTTTAGGCTGCTAGTTATCAATACAATGATGTATGTAGGTATACAGGGTGGCAGCACATCGACGCGTAACTAAAAACATGAATTGAGCATAATTATGATTCTAGACCTCCAAATATAGGTAACCTTCGATCAATAATAGTACTAGATTAAGGATCAGGAATAAAAATCAGTCGCTCAAGTGGCCACGTTTGCACACACGTAAACATCTACATTTCTTAGAAAAAAGTTTAATAATATTAACAACTTCAGTTTATTATAAACCTTAATGCTTAAACATAAAGTTTAATTACCATAATTACCAAAATATTTTTAAAATGTCGCTTGAAAATAAAATCATTCTATTTTTTTAAATTTTCAGTCATTTATTCTAAAATGAAACGTAAACCTAAGTAATAAGGTTAAAAAATACTAATTTGACATAAGACCACAAAAGTATTTGTGGTCTTATTTTTCGGGCCGTTTTTGTAGCGCTTATCGGGAATCTAGTACTATTATTGATCGAAGTATGTAACCCCCAATGTCGCATGAGCAGCGCAATCAATGCCCTTAATTTTGACTCATTTAAAACAAAGTTTTTGCCAACAAAACCAAATTAAACTTGAAACCCGAAGAATCCGTGAAATCTCTCCGTGGCTAATTGGGATAAAAACATATATAATAATTATGTATCTATCTATATACTCGTATATAAAAATTAATCCCTATTTCCCTTGGTTACGCCATAACTTGAAAATGACTTTACCGATTTCACCCATCTTTTAAGTTTTGTAATACTTTGTTGAAGGTTCTTAAGGAAAAAAATATTAAGAAAGTGGCGCAGAAAATTTAAGAATTACGCTTTTACGCTAAAACGGCTGAACGGATTTGGATTAAATTTGGCACATGGGTAGACCATGATCTGGAGAAGGACATATGCTACTTATTATTATTATTTCATCCTGGATCGCAGACGAAGTCGTGGGCAACAGCTAGTCTATCTATATAAATAAAAATGAATCACTAAAATGTATGTATGCGCATAACTTCCGATCGACTGCACCAAATTGGATAATTCTTTTTATTGTGTTTGTTATTATCAGGACAAAGTTTGTATAGAAGAAAATTAAAAGAAAAAAAAATATGGCGGTACGCCGTTCGCAGGGTCAGCTAGTTACACATAAAAAACAATCAAAACTGAAAATAGTAAAGTAAGAAGAACAATAGGCCTAAATATTGTAATTACTATAACTCTAAAACTCAATTAGCTGTCACATGAAAAACATATTTTGCTATCAATATAATAAACTTATAATATGTACACACCTACATTAAAAACAAATAGGCTAGGCTCTTACAAAGTTAATTAAAAACGAAGTTTACTTGAGTACCTACCTTAATACATAATTATACTACACAACTTAAGAAAACTATGTCTTAAGCCAAGTTCTATAAACCATACATATCGATTGCTTTGGCTTAGGAACACCGTCTCTATTTTGTATATATAGTTTGACTATTGCGCGGCAGTAACAGGAATAACGTCTCACCTTAGTACGTGCATAGTAAAGTTTATTAATCTTGGCATAAGAGTGGACTAAAAGTTAAGTTAATTAATAAGTTTACTGATTAACTTGTGAAAAGGTCCCCGGTTTATTAAACGCAGTTTCAATAATCGACAACTTCGTTTCGCTGTCTTGACACATTGTATTTTTGAACTTTAGTTAGACGAATCTTCGTTTAAATAGATAACTTTGTTGAATCAATAACTATTAAAGCCCGCTTGCACCACAAGTCACTAGCATTTAACGCTAAACGTACCTACTTAAAACATCATTCTGTTTCTATCATCTTCAAACGATTGACAGAAACAGAACGATGTTTTAAATTCGTATAGCGCTAAACGAATTAAAATATTTAGATGTTCAGCAGACTTTAAAATTAGGGCATTCGTTTTGTAAAAGCCTGCTGACTGACAAGTTTCAATTGTAAAAGTAGATTCACCTCACACATCACATCACCCGCCCACTGCTGGAAATAGGCCTCTCTTTTCTTGTGTTCCCTCGCTCCTGTGCCAGCCTCATACAGGTTTTGCCTGCGATGGCAACAATTCCGTCTGCCCATCTCGCCGGCGGACGACCGAAATCTCGTTTTCCAGTCCTTGGACGCGACTTGGTCACAGCCTTACTCCACCTGTCATTACTACGCCCTGCCAGGTGTCCTGCTCAACTTCATTTGAGTTCTGTAACACATTTTCGATATCGAAGACCTTCGTACGTCTTCGGATCTTGATGTTTACTATGTATTAAGTAAGAAAGAAAAGAAAGAAAGAAAATACATTTATTTAGCACAGACTAAAAGACATACAATAGGTACACCAGAGGGCCAATTCTCGTAAGTAATTTAAAACCTTCAAAATCTAGTCGCAGTCTCATCTCAGCGACAAACAAATGTGAAAAACTTGTCAAAATGTTGAGATTCTCGTAATTTTTAGAACGTTCACAGTCTGATCTCAGTCTCAATCTGTCAAAAAATACTTCTAATTTCCCTACATTTTGACAAGTTTTTGACAGTTGTTTGTCGCCGAGATGAGACTGCGACTAGATTTTGAACGTGTTAATTTACGAGAATTGGCCTACTGTGAACTTTATTAAAATTACGAGAATTGCCCTTCTGATACAGATGTCAGATAAAAACGATGTAAGAAAGTTTCAGGAAAGTGTGTGTGTGTATTAATATGTTAGGTTAGTTATAAAAATAAGATGTAAGATCAATGCTAGTTTGTGTACCCGTACAAATTAATAAGGACCTGCCAAATGAACATAGGTAATTGCCTAAGGTTGCATTACTGGTAGTGTGTCGTTCGTAAGTATAATTGAACTGAGTGCCAAAAAAGGTTGATACTTATACACGCTAATTCAGAATATCCTGTATGTGTGTAACATTCGCGGTTTACGTATTACGTATAAAATAGTAATAAACTTCATTCTTACATACTTGTACTTAACGGTTATTGTCACGATAGAACAAATACGAAACATATGTAGTAAACTTCAACTAATAGGGAACTATGGGAGAAATCACGATTTTATTAAAAATCAAAAGTCATTAAATTCAAACTAGGCCGAGAATCAGCACTTTTTGAACGTCAAAATTACATAAGAACGTCAAAACATCCGCCCTTTAACACTTCCCAGTGCTTTAGCAGGGAAGAAGAAATGGCGCAACGAACTCTCCAACAACACAGCTGTCTGTTCAGTTATTAATATTTCATCTGTCAATCCAACAATTAAATGCTTATCGAGTTTTCAGTCACTTTTAACAGTTCTGGTAACATAAAAGTTATTTCTATGATGTCATATAGATGATGTTATAATAGGTACCTGAGATGGCCCGCTAATGCAAGACTTCCATGAACATTACAACCACATCACCGTATCACAAGGCAGAAAACGCTGAAAAAACACGTTTCTTGTATGGAAACCCCTTAAATTTTTAACTTTATTTTATATTTATTATTTTGTGTTATAGCGGCAATATAAATAAACACTGTGAAAATTTCAACTGTCTCCTTTTTACGGTTTATGGTGTACAGCCCGCTGACAGACAGACGGACGGACAGTGGAAGCTAATAGCTTTGGGTAAGACACCCCAAAAATCTCAACATTAAAAAGTTGGTTTAAATATTTGTTATTTTTTTTTATTTGTATGTAAATCTAGTTTTATTACGTGCCTCTATGCCTCTAAACCGTACTCACTATCTACATAACAACTATGTATTTTAGACACAAACATGTAGGAGTAATTACTAATACTTTGTGTAACTTATTCAGGTAGAACATTGCGTTCGATGGACCGATTTTTTTTTATTGATCGTTTCATACATACCATAACTCTTATGTTATCGTCCGTGCATCGCTCGATTACGTTTCTTCCGAGATAAAACGTAGCCGCTTTTCACGTAAAATTAACCATGTAATTAAAAAACTATAGAGCCGACGGCGCGAATCTAGACTCTTGCATTCCTAGCATTGATTTCAAAATGTCTATAGATGATTAAGGTGAAAAAAGTAGACTTTTAGATTTGTTAACTGTGCTGTTATAGATAGCCATTTACTAACTATCGGTTTTAGGTTTACATCAGTCGTAGAATATTTCTTAACTATCAAATTAACCAAATTTTATGGTTGTATGTGTAATTTGCTACTAATATTGACCGATAATTTGTATGTGTGGTGCAAACTGTAAATAGTATAATAGTAATAAAAAGCCAACGTTAGTTATCAATAAATAAATAAAAATTCCTATTATATACAGAATGAGTAATTTTAGAGAAATCTGCAGTAGGTATACCTATGTAGGTTGCACTTCCCTAAAACCGAATATAATATATTTATCTTCTATATTTATACAAAAATTAAATGCCGTGCGTTAGTCTCGCAAAAGTCGAAAATGGCTCGACCGATTGTGATGAAACTTTGATAAGTTGTTGTCTGCGCGCCGGAGAAGGTTCCTAACAAACAAAATATTATGAAAAAGACATAGAAACGCTTTAGCTAGTGAGAAATAAAGCATAGTGGTTCAAAAAACCAGCGTTAAATTTCGGCTATTCGTTACGCATGTACATTTTTTTTTATTAAAAAAAATGTCAAAATGTCTATCTAAACAAAATAACCACGCCTTTTCTTCAATGATGATGATCACTACTTAACATAACCATTTCAAAATTTAAACAGTTGAAAAAGGCATTGACATGTAAAACTATGAGCTAAGTAAAAGGCGTATGACTGTCCAAAATTCGTATAAATACTGAACTTTGTTTCGTTTTTAGACAATACAATTTCAGGGCAAATAATTGGTATTGAACCTGTAACCTAACTATCAATGAAACAATATAAATTAATTAGTCACAGTTATTGTTAAAACGTAAAAAAAATTATATATGCTAAGTAGGTATACTTTTTTTTTACATTTTAGGTTTAAAGATTAAAAGAGAGCGATTTAAAGTTCAGTGATTTTCTTTCTAAATTATGTATCCTATTCCATTATTTAAATTATATAAGTAGGTACATCCTACCAACTATTTATTCACTATTAATTGGAGGCTCCACGAATGGCGATATTTAAAAGGTCGTGCTACGCACCCTGTGGGGTGATTTTGTAACATTCTCACAATTTCAATACTGTAGCTGTAGGTACTGTGCTGTGTGTATAAGTTTATTTACCCACATATTTGTCACTGTTGTTAATTATTTTGCTATGGATGAGCGGGGTCATTGCTTAAAAGGAGTCCCCAAACACAACCACCCATTGTTGTAACAAATATCTTGAATAAAACATTTTGAATTTGTATTTTGTTAATTTTGACAGTTCAACAACATTAATTAATAGTAATAATTGCATTAGTTACGTTGTTGAGTAGACGAATTTTGCAAACATATGAAGCAACGGATTAGCAAATTCTTTTAAAATCTTTTGAATTGTGATGGAAAGTACCTATGTGTTACACAATTAGGTGGCTGGTCCGTAATACCTTATCATCTTGCTGGTTAGCTTATATTTTTATCACGGCTTACCAAAAAACTTATCAAGTTCTCGTAGTCATTCGGCAACAATCTGAAGAAAACGAAATCGTTTTCGCGCGTGTGTACCAAACCTAGAGCAGAACTAACAAGCAAGTACTACTACCAAAGTTTACTGCACTAAGGTGGAATTAACGTTTACGATACTCAGGTGTCTTCTCAAACTTAATTTAACATGGCAGATAACCCTTTAATAATCCAGCTTGAAGTAATTTTTACTACTTTGAATGATACAACAACTACAAAGTATTAAAAAAACCGGGTGACACTACTGTCTCAATAATACGTTGTAATTTGCCTTAAAATCCAAAACTATAAACACTACATGCAACACAAATAGCCATTTGTGTTTCATGTACCAGTTATTAACTTACAATGGCAAATAGAGGAAATAGTAATTATGACCTCGCGAAGTAACAAACCAAATAATTTGTAAAGAGTTTTTTTTTATTTTTATTAATTCTTTTAATTAATAAAAATTAAAAATAAACAGCGAGAATCACATTAACCATTTTGACTGATTGCCGATATTCTTAAGTGTAATAAATAAAGTACACGCTTAGGGCTGATTTTTCAATCAACATATATTTTTTATTCGTCGAATAAAATTGACGTCTGACAGTTTTTGTATGGAAGAACTGTCAAAACTTCATAATTTTTCCCCCGATAAAGTTATCTGAAGGCCAATTCTCGTAATTTAAAACGTTCCAAATCTAGTCGCAGTCTCATCTCAGCGACAAACAAATGTCAAAAACTTGTCAAAATGTAGGGAAGAAGTATTTTTTGACAGATTGAGACTGAGATCAGACTGTGAACGGTCTTAAAATTACGAGAATTGCCCCTCAGGTGTTGGTAAAATAAGCCCTTAATAAAATAAAAAATATTCATCGATGTCAATATTGGTAAAAATATAAGCAAAAAAAAAAAACAAATGACAACGTAGAAAAAGGAGTACCTATGTAAGAATCGTGACCGGTGGCGTTCTGTAATGTCTGCCTACCCTCATGGGAAGGCGGCCTGAGTTTATATAAGTATTAACTAAAGGCCGGTACTTCAAGGTACTTACTATAAAGATTACTCAATATTAATAAATGTAAATTGCCATTGTGTAATTGAAAACTAAAAATAATTTAGCAATTAATGTCACGCGTAGATATCTTAAGAAACTGATACTTAAACTGGCTGATAACAACATTGTAACAGATACCCAGATACCTTTATCAGTCTTCAACGATTTCACAGATTGATCATGAATAGATTTCTGAATGTTGAATTGTTGTACCTACCTACGAGTATGTGGTTCATGTCAGAGAAAAATCACCCTGCATTGGATTTAAATATGCTACGTTGAATTTAAATTCAAAACATGTTTTTTGTTTTCCCAGAAAAATCAAATTTCAAAATTACCTTTTATTCTGGTCTCTACGAGAGAAAAATACTTTGGAATCATTTATAAGGTTAACAAAAAGTGTCTATTTAGTGAAAGTCTTTAAAGATTTAGACGTTTCCCATGAAACATGATGTGAAAAGAAAGGTCGCAAAATTGCGATGTTCTTTTCTTGCAATGGCAAAATAAATTACTTTCCAAAATGTTTTAATTTTGTGTTGGTTCAAAAATATAATTTAAAACCTCCTTGATAACATAAAATAATAAAATGAACTAGCCAGTGTAGGCTAATGAATTTAAAATATTTTCAGCAGACTTTAGGTAATAACACCAATAAGTACCTATGTCGTGTAACTTTTCCTATTATATCAATGTCACAAAATGCAATTAACCATTTATATTTCGTGTAGGCACTCGGATTTAAAGGAAATTAGGTAAGTGCAGTCATTTTATTATAAACTTTTCAAGAATGTATAATATGTTTACGAAGTATTTTCAGCAATGTATAAATCACATCATAGCGTTGTCGTGGGACAGGAAAGGTGCAAACGAAAACAAACATATGATGAAGAGCTCGTCCGCTAATAGAAACACCATATTATATACACAACACTGTATCCTATTATATCGGTAAATACATATAACAATGTACTAGGCTAGGAACTATTAGTAACGTATACAAGCCGCTAGTTGTAGCGACTCGACGTCAAATGGCAAAGAAAAAAAACACAGATTATTTTTGTACTAACCAGGAACTAGGTGAGAAAGAATTTTAATACATTTTTATCTAAGAAAATATAATATCTTTATTTATTTTAATAGTAAAATATTATTTAATAGAGTAGTAGTCTAAACAAGTAATGTGGGACCCAATAACAATGAAAATTCTTGTTGTAAATCATTATATAAGTGGAATGTGAGAAGTTTTTCAACTCATAAAGTGTTATGGATTCATCATCATCTGCCTAGCCTTTTCCCAACTATAAAGTGTTATAGATTGTATTATTAAAACAAATTAATATAAAATCAATAAGACAGATCAGGCAGAGGGAAGTAGCAGACGTAATATGTATATGAAATCCTTTTCAGCGCTGTATTGCAGCGCACACAATAGTTTACGTATATTATCTAAAACGCGCGGGTGGTGCGCTTGCGCCTACCGTTTGACAGCGGCGCCGCCGCTGCTCAGTTTAATGCCTAGCAATTAACATTGACGCGAAATTCGCGCGGTATATTTCGGGCATAGCAACTATTTCTGCAAGCGAAAAAGTTACTCGCCGTCGCTGACGCATTCATACTAGCAAACACTAACACATGTGCATGAAGAGCACAATAGGCCTAGGTATATAGGTATCGTTTATGCCAGTCTACACACATACATCGTCGTGTATGCACATGTGTGCGTTCGGCCACAGACTTTACCCTTGAACGCATGCGAAACGCTAGATAATTCCGCACCGAATTGGTGCATTGATAAAAAATGATAACCTGAATAAACCGTTGGCAGGTTTCAGCGATGACATACCTACTTTACAATTTTTTCGATTTTTATAGTTATATGTGTCATAAAAAACGCAGTAAACTGTATTAGAATTACATCTAAAGCAAGACAAAGAAATGCCAATGTGCTCATGTTTCTCGGCTTGACAACCATTACATCAAAATTATTTTATCTGAAACTACAGATTTTTATCGAACAAAAATAAAAATGATTGTTATGAAACTCCAATTACCGTTATGGCAGCTGCACCTCATGCGATAAATGATTCGAGCCTATTTATCTTTGAGTACCTACCATTTTGTGACGATGAATTTTCATGTTTTAAAAGTCCATTATCTAACTATAATTATGTGGAAATTATTATAATTTTAATTTATTTTTAATACTAGCTGCGTTCCGCAGTTTTACCCGCATACATTTAGATCCCGTGGGAATATCGGGATAAAAATTCCTCCTATCCTATATGTTAATTCTGGTTATAAACCATCTGTGCGCCAAATTTCATCCAAATCCGTTCAGTAGTTTTTGCGTGAAAGAGTAACAAACATCCATCCATACAAACTTTCACGATTATAATATTAGTAGGACTATACAAGTCCATGGAGCATTTTCTTTCAGTACCGGCAGCGTTGTCTGCACAAACATGTATTCTAAGTTATAATGAAATTCTACACACAATTTTATTTCACACCACTTACGCAACATGTCTGGTAACGTCACGACGACTGACAGCGAACAAAGTGGTAGACTTCAAACGAATTAGTCAGTCTGGAGTGTAGACAAACTTGAATTCGATTGTACGATCGCATGCGCCGTCACAATTGCCTTCCCCGTATTAGATTAGCTCATTCTACAACATCTTTATCAAAACTTCCTTGTTCATGTTGTAGGTAATCGTAGGCTTTTTATCTCCTCTCTCTTTAGTAGATAGTTGATTGATGTAATCGTTAATTTTATTGCTACGTATGAAAGTTCGCGGATTCAAAGAAATAATACACTTGATTGTAAGGTGTATTTAAGAGGAGGATCTTTATGAACTTATTAGTCAAATTCGATGAAGATGATAAGAAATAAAAGACAGCTTGTAGTCATGCAAAGGCAAAAAAAAATATGATAAGTTTCCTAATTACATAATATAGGTATTTTAAGTGCTTACCACACAACTTTTTAATACTTTTCAGTTTTGTATAACTTAGTGCAGAAGAACGCAAGAAATGTGGAAAATAACCGAAAACATGTTCTAAGAATTATTGCATCCGCCATTTTAATTGTAGTTTTATTTGTTGAGTCTATTCAAATGAATATATTTTATAATTTTGACACATCCGTAGATTTAACTCGTTTTTTTTTAACAATAAAATTATAATTTTCGTGAGGCGAATCTTACATAAACAAAAATAATTAAGTTTAGGTACCACCTTAATTTACATATTTTAATTAAATCATTTCATTGAAATTGCGTTGCTTAGTAATTAAGTTATGTTTTTACTAAATAAATAGAGTAATTGCCTTTTTTGGCCTAGTTATTTACTTACTACGAAGATGAGGTTACGATACTTATGATGTAACGAGATCTTGATCTTCAAATTTTCATTGAAAGTAAATTAATAAATAATAATATCCCTGGCCATTTCACACAGCGCCATCTAGTCCCAAGCTAAGCAACCTAATGCTTGTGTTATGGTAACAAGATGGCTGATAAACTACATATATACATTTTTTTTTGTAAATACATACATATTATAGATAGAAAAACACCCAGACTCAGAACAAATACATGTAGGACTTACAAATATTTGTTCTGTGCGGGAATCGAACCCACGACACGCAGCGCAGCAGTCCGATCGCTCAGCCACTGCGCTAACCGTGTTGTCAGTTATTTACTTACTACGTAGATGAGGTTACGATACTTATGATGTAACGAGATCTTGATCTTCAAATTCTCATTGAAAGTAAATAAAAAATCAAAACTTATTATTAATAGATTTACATTTCAATTATAGTAAGGGATAATTTTTATTCGTGGAATAAATTGTCGTCTGACAGATTCTGTATCGAAGAACTGTCAAAAATTCAAAATTATTCTTCGGATAAAATTATCTGGCGTTGGTAAAATCAGCCCTAAGTTACGTAAAGTTATCTTTGTGGTTTTTTTTTTAAATTATTATTTACACTATAATACTACTTAACTGTCGAAAATATTATCTGCATCGCATTTACAAGGGCAAGGACATGTACTGGTCTTACTTTACAACCTTTATGTTTAGTCTGCTAGTGACGTAACGTGCCCAGACTTCATTCAAGATTTCCTGTTTAATTTATACATTACACCTATGTAGGTAGGTACGCATATTATAAAAAAAAATGCTTTTCGTGTCTGTCTGTGTGACCACTTAGATCTTCTTAACTAAATTTTTTTTTTCACAATCATTTAGTTCAGACGGTTTTTTCCGGAAGATTTATGTGTATAATTCATTTATATTTAACTTATGCATTGTGCGAAGTATCGCTAGTTTAAAAATAAAGTCGATCTAGGTTAACTAATAATCGATGAGCCGAATAAATTAGGCTTCATCTGTCATGCATAACCAGTAGGTTTTAAGTGTGCTTTGTTCCGAAAGTAGAAAATATTGACGACGTCATTATACACGTGCTCTGTGTGTTTCTACACACACACAGTAAATCACTTTACACTAGTATTCTTTATGTAGGCATGCAATGGCCTTGCTAAGTAGTTGGTGTGCATTGAAAAAATATAATGCTTATTATATTCTAGTCGGATTTGGGCAATTTAGAATTTATATAGCGAAACTAATATGTTTCATTGAATAAATAAATTAACTATATTAAGGATACGATGCATTTCCTTGGTTAATAATATTACAATTATTAATTAACATGGATACTTATTTTAATGTTAGAATCATGTATTTATTTTATACATATTTAAATACAAGATGTTACTTGACCTGTATATTTTTTTTAAGTAGGTAATATATATTATAGCAACAGAATAGAAACGGTTCATGTCCTTCGTCTAAAACGGAATAAGATGCCATTGAAGACAGTTGCCTTCTGAAGGGTTAAAATCGGGAGCTTACAAAAGCCATCGAAAGCAAAAGTACACAATACCCAAAAAAAAAAAACGAATTTTCTAGCCATAACGCCAAAAACTGAAAACGATATCAGTCGCACTAAGAATATCTATAAACGCATTTCTAATTCTTGCCATTAACGCGATTGCTTACATTATCCATCGCTTTAAATCGCTATCGTACACCAATTTCTAGGGATGTAAATCGAAATTTTGTAGTGTCGATAATCGTAAGACATCGCCAGATTTTAAAGAAGTATAATTTCAGGATTTCGGTATCGGCATCGCAAAGACGTTCTAAACCTCAGGTGACTTTAACCTTTACAGCAGACCTTTGAAATATGTGAAACCTAAAAAAAATGCATTATGTATTTATACAATTTTGTATAATTATGTTTTAGACGTGACGTGGATCAATACTAAATTTGCATTAATTTAAGTGCTAAAAAATTAGACAAAAGCGTTTCATATTAAAGATTATTTTGTATAATACGGAAGAGTAAACTTGTATAAAGTTTTGCATAAATGAACATCATAATGGCATGCCTGCGTAGTAATTTTTACTAAAGAACCTACCTCAACGCGTTTTCATTTGGTTTTGAAAAGCATATTTGTATGTACGCAAAATTACTACGACACTTAGAAATACGCGTTCAAGGTTTTATTGGTTGGCTGTCTGTTCGTAAATATTTATGCATTTAATGTTTAATCAACTGAATTCTTTTAATAATTATCCGGAATATTGGCCATATCATTTGAATGTATATGTATTTTATTAATTTATTTGGAAGACTACAAAGGCCAAAAATCATTATCATTCTCTTGCCTTTCTACCAATTTATGTATTTGGGATCGGCGCAGCATGCCTTCTTCTTCTATACTTCTCTATTAGTTATCATCGTCTCTTTCTAGCCAAATGATCTTTCACACAAACTACAAATGCACAAAATCAAAGGCGTAGTTTTCGTTACACAGCTTTTAATTTAGCTAGAACTCCCAACGCCTTTACGAGGTAGGTAGGTACCTACCGATAAGGGCATCGATAATAAATATTTCAAAAGTCACTTTTATCGATACCTTATCGAATCAATCACTAAGTCGGCGTCTCGGCGATAGCGTAACTGCATGTTTCAAAAAGGATTGCGTGCACGCTTTTTGGATTTCCCAAAGGGGTTTAAAAATACGCGGCGGATCTTTTTTTTTTGTTTGATATTTATTAGTTTAAAGAGGGTTTGATAATTCTGACAATGTCACCCTTATAGGGACATTCTATGACGCTTAATAGCTAGGTGTACAATTTTGTATAGTTTTTTGGCTGTCCCGGACAACGACGCAGCCATATTATTTATACATGCCAATATTAATAAAATTACTTTTACTTTTTGGATTTTCCGAAGGGTTTTAAAAATACGCTACGCATCTTTGATTTTTTAACATGGTGTAAAGCTGACTGTATTACATTGTAATAAATACATTAAGCCTAAGAAAGTTTTGTGACAACTTGCCGCACAGTTGCTTACGTAAGTAATTAAGTATAAATAACACCGCTTTGTTAAGCACCCCTCAAACTTATTATTTAACTCTCTTATTAATATTTTATTAACAGCGTAACTCTTCACAAAAATATAAAACTCAAGCAAGTGTTTTTTTTAAGGTTTTGTTTTTGTTCAAATATTTTGCTCCGGATAGTTAAGTATTTATAATAATTGGAAATTGATTAATTATACATGAATGAAAATATTCAAACTTAAAAAAAAGTAATTATTTTTGTGCGCCCGTTGATGTCTATTGAAGGGTTTCGTTTGTTCCTTACATAAGGACAGTCAACGCGATAAGTGTTAAGCAAAAGCGGGCAAATTTTTTTAAGTAAATCATTTTGTTTCTTTTAAAAATTACTGTAATTCTGTTCTGTTGTTGTGCCAGATATCATCATGCACCTAAGTTCATCTTTAGAACACATATTTACGGCTTCCTGTCTAAATACCATGACATAACTATGATTATCGGATAATAATAATTAGTCTCGCGTCAGATTTGGACTTGACTTTTTTCTACTCCAAGATTGCTAATATGCAACGTTAGAACATTACCTCATAATTTGTTAATTAATTGATCCAAATGACGTCAAATAAACCAAGTAGTTGTTTAAAAATTGCAAAAAAATATTTGCTTGGAGAAAACAGGTAATGTTAGGGTCTCATTCAAAATAATCTCAAGGCTAGCAGGTCGAGATGCTGTCGGTCGCAGATCTACAAAAAGCCTATGACGTGAAACACTAACCTTCGTTCGACGCTTCTAGCGTGTTCATTGTTTTCTATAGATCTACGACATAAATTGTGCGTCTACTCAGTTCTTGTAGCAATTTATTTTTTCTTTTATTCGTTTGACATTAAGATTAGCGTTTTTTAAATATAGTATTTATAGAGTTTAACACAAAATATTAAAATGTGGGAAAAATAATCTTCGAAAAATAATTTAATATATCTAAAAAATAAAAAGTAATTTCCAAGTTACTCTATGGAGATTTGACATAAGAATTCTAAATGAAGCATCAAAAAATCTCTCCGGATAGGCAATATTAGCTTTGTTCAGGTGGGTTTTCTCAACTTTCTTGAAGATTTACCAGCCCATTTCGCGGCCTTTCGATTTTCAATCAGTCAGAAAAGGAACTGCATAAGACGTATTAAAGTTTAACAAAGAACAAGTAAACTAGAATAGTCAGTCTGTTCTCATATTCTGTGTTTTGTAAACGATTGTTCTAGGATTGTTTTATTCCAATTAAGGGTTTTCCCAAAGACATCATAGGTACTTAGGAAAATCCATGACAATGTCAAGTTAAAAATAAACCATTAACACTGGCTGTTATGTAACTTAGATGATGGGAGCTTAGTTCAATATGACGACTTAATTTTTTCTAAACTTATATTAGAGTTTATTTTTTTAAAGAATTTTCATTATGAATAACCTCACCCTGATTGCGTAACATACATATAATTCAATCACAATACGAAGGATTTTGAAAAAAATCCCTAATGCATTGCTTCATAGTTTTGAAAGATTTGTGTGCTCAATAATGTAAATAACGCAATGTATGTTATCGAATTGTCAAAAAGAAAGGCATTTATTGTTTAAGACTGTCACGCTGGTCTAGTAGTCGCAAGCGCTACTGCTCAGGCACACACTATTGTTGTCTGAAACATAATTTTTTATTTTATTAATTTTGTATTTTGTGTTTCACGAACTGTGTCCAAATAAACATTTTTCTTTCTTTCTTTCTTTTCTCAGCAAAGTGTTGTTGGGTTTTCTATGTCACATTTCTCATTAGCAGCCCGGAGTCTGGATAAGTGCCCAGTTGATGGCAATAGATTGCCCAATTTTTTTATTTTCAAATTCAAATAATTTATTTGCTTGATTAGGGGGGGGGGGGGTTGGTTACATGAGGTGGAACATAATTACAAATTCTTTAAACCATATCCTACCTTAATAGGTGTGCAAATAACGAATAAAATAAAATATACATACATAAACACAAGCCTTCTTCCCATGGGGTTAGGCCTGATTAGGCAGAAAACTACAAAAAACGACACCTGCTACGATCCTTACGCAATACTTTGGACTCGTTTATGTTCACACATCGCACGGTTGTGAGAAATATTTATTATATTATAATTCAGGATTTCAATACATAGATGACATTAAACATTATCTATACCATAATATTACATGGATTTTAAACAAAACTGGCGAAATGTGGATGTGCTAAAGGTACACTTTTGCTCAACCCTTCGGGGGCATAAGGCATGATGTTATGTAGAATCGCCATAAGTGCACATGTTCAGACCGAAACCGACAGTTGGCGCTCTCGACCATCTATCTCCATCCTCTCATTAACCTGTGACTTTTATAGAGATATTTAAAAAAAATGTATATAAGTAGTTTATCAGCCATCTTGTTACCATAACACAAGCATTAGGTTGCTTAGCTTGGGACTAGATGGCGCTGTGTGAAATGTCCAGGGATATTATTATTATTATTTTTTCCCTTTAACAGCTGTTGACAACGTTATTATTAGCTCGCCGCCGTAATTATCAATTTGAATTATTACCGGATTCGATAGAACAACTCTACGATAAAAAACCCTCCTGTAGGGTCCTAGATTACTTCTACACCTAATTATTTATGTAAACTTTTTTCGATAGCGTTGCCACGAATGGCGCATCACTAGTTTCATTTCAACAATTGAAAGCATCGAACTATCACGTTCTCAAACGATGAACTTTTATTTGCACTATTATGGTTTCCTCGTGTACCCTCGTATTAGAATGCAAACTCTAAGTTCAAAACGCAGTAAAACAACTCACGTTATTATAATGTCATAACATTAAACATGCAAATCGAGTGAAATAAGATTCTAATCGATCCAGTGCTACTCGATACCTGAATATAAAAACGTCGATGTTCTGTTTACTAATTGGCCGACACTAAATCGTCCTTAAAGTGCTCATTACACACGCACTGCGTATAATTGCAGCGAACTTTAACGTTTAATTAGTCGACGAAGTAATAAAACGTCGGAGCTTTGTACTTCCCCTGTTAATTCAAACAAGTTCAATAGTCAAGCTCATGAGACTATCTATAAATGTAATAAAAACCCATAACTGCTATTTCAACGAGCGCCTATTCGCAATTCGCATCACTATAACAAACGCCATCGCGGGTTCTGTCTGTGTGCGTCAGTCACGAGCCTGTATTTTTCTTGTCTTAGACGCACACATTCACACCTCGAGAGCATCTGTATAGTCTCTAGACTGTAGTTACATAATCCTGTATGCAGTAACGCTATGTATTGTTGAGCGGCGACGGTTTAAAAAACGTGTCGTTGCTGATGTTGAGCTAAATCATTAAATAGGGTCACGAGCTTATCTTTTTTTTTATCGTATAACTGTTATTTGAATTTTAGCGATATCGCTACGATTTCGCCGTTTTAATTCCTGTTTTTAGTACCTATTATTTTATCAAAAATTTTGTGTGTAGCTAATTCGAATTGTAGATTTAGGTTAATTCGATAAACTGGATAAATTATACACGTGATATTTTTGTCAGTTATCGTAAGCTGATTAATTAAACAATTTAATAGAAGAATAGGACAGATTAGTTAAATAAAATATCGAGTGTTTTTTCAATTTTAAATGAGACAAACAATATGAGAGAGACAGAGAATGCTGAACTTAGCCCCGCCACAATGATAATGGTAACGACCCTTAGATTATATTGAATAATTAATTGGATTAAGAATTTTATATTTTATGTTACAAAATGTTAAATAACAAAATTAACAAACATAGACACCAACTCCATCGTCTGCCTCTCAAAATGGATGTAAGAACGGGTTCCGCGGTACTAACGAGCTACTCCAGGAAAAAACTTCGTAAAGAGAAAGCTTCACGTGTGAAAAGGACTTCAAAAATTAGGTAATAAAAAAATCTCGAAGGCTCTACCGTAGTCTCTTCAAGACACCTCATTTTATTTGTGTTAGATATTAAAAAAATAGTCATCGTTGACAGGTATGGTCAGTATATCAGGCTCATCTAAAACATAAATTATCTACTCCCCGTAACTAAGCTTAGTTCCTTCTATTGCTCAGAGCATAACTGGCGCGACGACCTCGCAAGCGAAATTTTTTGCCGTTCTCATATATTTTGGGAATCCCACCTCAGAGCTGCTGTTGATCTGTAATTTAGAAATAATAACACAGCACTTACTACTAAAGAAGCAGTAAGCATCGTTTTTAAAACCATAAAATCAGACATTTGATTTGAAGAACAAATAAACGGTAAATTTTAGCAAACTTGAAAAAGGGACTGTTTTTTCGAACTTGCCACGTGGTATCTGCAAAAAAAACAAATGAACCACAAGAACAAAGCCTAAAAATAATTGACAGCCTTATATTTCCACAGTACTTACTAGCCTTGAAAGTTTTAGAATATACGTTGCAGCAGAAGCCATTCCTACTTCCGCATGGTCTTAATTCATTATAGATATTTCATAAGACTTATCAAATCTGTTTTTCAACCAGATTTCAAATGTACCGGACTAAAACCGCTTACGTTTAGTCTAAGTCTTGGCTGGCTAGACAGGTTTTACGCGCCAGAATATAAACAAAAAAACCAGCCGAAATCTTCGTAGTTATATATTTAGACGTTTTTGCTAGGTTTTAGCCTCGCACGACCGATGTAGGTGCATTCATTGATTGGGACTTTGCATGAGTTTGTTTTTGCCGTTACTCGATAAATGCCAAAGTAGGTTCAAGTGGTAATTTTTTGTCACACGTTGAACCAAAGAACTGGGTTGTGGAGGTAAGCAGTCGCTCCATGTAAAATTAATATTCAGCTGCTTTCGGTTAAAATTGAAGCCAACCCAAACAGAGTTGGGAAGGCCAGGCCGATGATGATGACGTTGAACCTGATAAAAAAATGAAAATGGCTAAATAAATGTTTTCTTTTTCTTTCTTTCTTTCTATAAATAATTTGTCTTGGATCTTATCATGGATTGCAGTTGTTTTTTTATTAACATGAATATTTGTCAACAGATGCACAGAATATAAAAAAAATATAAAATGCTACCTCTGTTACATATTCATTCGATTGGCCACTCTGGGCAAGTATTATTTATTTATCCATTTATTTCAGGCAACAAGGCCCATACAAACACATACAATACAATATTAATATAACTTAAAAATATACTATAAATACATACAACATTATAATATTACACTAAGAACTAACTGCTGCTGTTGTGGGCCTGGGCAAGTGCCCAGGGCCCACAACAGCTAACAGGGCTAACTTATCCCAGATGGAGTACTAAATTTTTCGAGCACGCTGCGCTCGGTCTTGCAACCTACATTCTCTTAATTCTCTAGCTTTTCTCCATTTAACGTCAATTACCTCTTTTTATGTACGAAAAGTCAAAGACAACCTAACTTGTCAGAGACGGGCTGCTGAAAAATTTGACGCCATTATCCTTAAGAGCCCAGGGCCTTCCAATAGGTTAAACACGGCCCTGTATACTATACATGTATTCTAGAGAAAGAAAACATCAGTCACTTATAGAGGTAAATATTTTTTGTTCAACTTAGAACATGATGATTCACGCACACTAATTTAGCGAATGACTTTATATCTGTCTGCCACCCAGGCATGGATATCAACATTTAACATTTTTATTATCTATACTAATCTGTCTGGAACTTGAAATCAACTTTTGAGAATGTAGTCATCTCATGGACTTTCACGGATTGTGGGTCTTAATAGTAAATTATTAGATTACATCTTTCGATTTACATCTTAAACTTTTTTTTAAGCGTCTTGATTTAGTTTTTATGAATACTACTGCTCACGACTTCGCATCGCATAGTCTGCCTGCTATACATGTAACACAATCATGAACAAAGTATTTTATCAATTATCAGACCCTAAGAAAGTGCTACGAAACTGTGTAAAAGTGCAAATTGACACTATTCTTTGTTATAACAGTCATAATCTATCTCGTAAAATATTAAGTTAGAGTTAATTGCTTATTAGTCTGTTAGGCTAGATTGTAATCAATTACTAAGAACTTTAATTCTTATTAATAAAGAAAAAAAAATCGTCTGCCTGCGCTATTTCTTCGTTTTCACTTACCTACCGTTTTTTCTGACTTTTTTATTTGCTCGGTTCCTGATGGTTTAAGCGTGATGTAACGTAGCCTTCCGCAAGATGAAATGCAAAAAAAAAAATTTTTTACGTCGACTGGTGCTTAGTTTTAGATACGTTCTTAGAAATGTTCAAACAAACAAAAAAACTTTTCAGCTTTATTATTAGTACCTACTTATTGATATAGATACCTACTCAACAGATCCTGGGTATCTACTCCGAAGTAGCATCGGCCGAATGTTCGGCCGTTTCCTGCTACGAAGTTACTATTTGGTTCGGTTGGTTCCGATCCTACACTCCTACACTCTTTCGAATATTGACTATGGTTCCGACCCAACTGAGCCGATCCGAACATTCACACTTTGCACTTCGGAGTAGGCCCCCTGGATTCTATTACCAAATACGGTTTTCCCATGAGAAAATGTCAGTTGTACCTTTAGCAAATTCTCGGAGGACCACCTACCTATATATAACCATAGATTTATTACTTATGTATATACTACGCTATACCTATAACAGACTGACCTGTAATTTTTATTTTTTTTGGTTACATATTTATTGTTCTTATATGTAATAGCGATCGGTCATTATAATGAGTATACCACGCTTCCGGAGGAATCGAAGAAGTCAATTAGCGTTTTTACAATACATAGGTAATCACTGCTTGTTGCTTTAGATTCCTATTTAAACACTACTTTAGTTTAAGACTTGAAAGATCTAAGTTATTTCTTTGAGCATCTTTCCTCTCAACTAGGAAGTGATTTTTCCCACGCTTCAGCTTCAGATTTGCATCAGCTTATCTCAACGTTTTTAATAAGCGTATGTGAAAACCTATCGTATAGACGTAATCATACAGCATAAGAGCATAATCAGCCTATATAACGGTCCCACTGCTGAGACACAGGCCTACTCTCTGTGAGATGAATCCACCACGCGGGCCCAATGCGGGTTGGTGCATGTCACGTGTGTTCGAATTTATGGTTCTAGGACATACCGGTTTCCTCACGATGTTTTCCTTCACCGTTTTGAGAGCAGTGGTGATGAAATAATTTACACAAAGTAAAGTGCCTGCTTGGGTTCGAACCCACGACCTACACTCATAACCACATCGTACGTCTCGACACATATGTATGTCCGATCTGCTGTCGATAACTCTACAAATACGGAATAGACTTCCTTCCTTTATTTATTTCTGTCTTCCCAAATATATATCATCGGATATTCAGAACGATATCATGTGATTCATCAAACTGTAACCGTATCAATATGGGGGGACATAAATCGGACATTGCGCAGTGTCACGCCCAAGCCTGTGACATGGTTTCCTACAATAATACTGGATTTATTGCAACGATGTCGGATAGGCGGCGTTCCGTGCAAAAATCTTGCGTAGGCGCAACATATGCTCCGCCCACGCTATTTGTGTACCCCATCACTGAATTCGTACGCATAGTAATATCTTATTTTAATGTCGCTCCTATGCCACGACTTAATTTACGTGCATCGGTAAAAAATACTACAGCCTTTATTATTATTATTTAATTAAGGCCCTTTGGAAGAAATACGTTAATCTGATTACGAATTAACTAGCGTTATGAGTATTTCGGGTGAGATAGTGGTCAAACACAAGCAATGATATATGCTACATATGAGGCCATGAGAGCCACAGTCGCCTAACTGTCATTTTTTCAATACTGACTTTATTTGAATAAACTGCTCTAAACTGTAAAAGTCATAGCGCCACAGTGGCCTAAAAATTAGTTCAATTTTTATAGTTTGGTCACTGTGGCTCTAAACTGTAAAAGTCATAGCGCCACAGGGGCCTAAAAATTTGTTCAATTTTTACAGTTAGGCCACTGTGGCTCTCATGGCCTCATATTTGCTACATATCAAGTGTGGAGAAAAAAACGGCAACCTGCAAACTCATTGCCTCGTGTCGTTTTTTTTATAACGAAACACATCACCTTTTTTCAGTGCAAAATAAAATAAGTAAGAACATTAATTAATTGTAAAAAAAGACGTTATTGATAATTCACTAAAGACTATAAATTTTGTGTGAGAGCAATGGTAGCCCAGCGGTAGTAATTGCCGCGACTTACGAGTTTTTGGTCGTGGGTTCGAACCCAGACAGGTGGTGTAATTTATTTCATCACTATTGCTCTCAAAATGTTAAGGGAAAACATCGTGAGGAAACCAAAAATTCGAAGATCTGTGGCACTTAACAACTCGCACTGGGCCCGCGTGGTAGATTACGTTCGTTCCCACCCACAGAGAGGAGGCCTGTGTCTGACTGCTGAGTGGGAACATTATAGGGTGATTATGCAATCAATTGAGCAAATCCTACGGATGTTTAGATGTTTGTTACTCAACCACGCAAAAACGGCTGCATGAATTTGGAGAAAATTTGGCACGAAGATAGTTTATAACCTGGATTAACAAATAGGATACTTTTTATCCCGGTAGTGCGTTCCCGTCGGATAAATTCCGACATCCACGCGGGCAAAGCCGCAGGCAGAAGCTTGTGTCATTATAAATGCGAAAGTTTGACGCCGAGTAAAAGTTTGTAGATGTTCCTACCCGTTTAAAAACCAAAAGTTTCACAAAACAATTTCGGTTTTATCATATTTCACAATCTACAGCTCCTCGTAATATCTTTTAAAATTGAGATGATCATGGTTCAAAACAACAGTTACTACCGAGAGCTAAAGCACAGTTAAATCCAACTAACATAAACACAAGTTAAATGCCTGGTTCCAGTTTTATGATATATATCTGGTTTCAGTGTCAGCTGAGTTTTGTCTGTCGATGTCGGTCAGTCAATCATTCACTCAACAGACTATTTTAAATATTAGAAGATTTGGATTTAAAAAGCACTTAAAGTGATCGATTTCCACGTCAAAACTGCATTGATCTATTTATTTATTACTAGCAGCGCCCCGCGGTTTCACCCGCATAACTTTCGATCCCGTGGGAATATGGGGATAAAAGTATCCTATATGTTAATCCTGGTTATAAACCATCTGTGAGCCTTTCATTTAAATACATACGTTCAAAATTTTTGCGTGAAAGAGTAACAAACAGCCATCCATACAACCTTTCACGTTTATAATATTAGTAGGATTATAGTAGGATAGTTCTTATTATTAAAGGCTCCATGAAATGGAACATCACGCCAGCCATTTTGAAATTGAAAGGTCCTAAAATATAATTAAATACCATTATGTATATCATAAAAAAAATATGTCGCATCAATTTGTGACATTAAAAAAAATAGAATGACCTTAATATTATCACAATCCGTCCAAATGAGTAACATAGCCCTACATTTTTCGGCCAATCTATATTTAAATTGTTTATCAACGAACATAATATTTACCTACCTACATTAAATAACATTAAATGTCAATTGAATATTTTGTTGCTACGCACGTTCTACGAAAGTGCTACGAGAAAGTATGCACGACCAATATGCTACGGCATTTAAAATTAGAACTGTATACTTAATGTCATATCAACCAATTGGTTCACCGTCCCACGCGTAGATAGTCGTACAATTTTGTTTTTTTTTTAAATAGTGTTGTGTTTAATCTAAAAGTTTTGCGATTTTAGTACAAATCTGCAAAGCGTGTAAATAATTATGAGACATCCTTGCCTTGACTAATGGGATGTCGCGAGAAGTGTAAGTAAACTTTACTCTTGACAGGCATTGCTGTTATAGAGATGTTTCGTAGGAAAATAAGTTTTTCGGTGAAATGCAAATAAATGATTTAATTTGATTTGAAATGAACAGGTACCTACTTCTTATGACGTCAATTAAGTTTTTATATTGGGCATCATTACTACAATAAATCAGCCTAATGTGAACATCACATTTATATCATACATTTTTTTTCAGTGTTCCAACATTTAAACGTTTTTATTGATCTTTTAAATTAATTGATCCACATTTTTTTTTTTATATCGTGACAGAACGGATTAAACAACAACAACAATCCCCCCTCTTTCGTACCAGAAAAAATGGGCTACGCCCACATAATATGGCCTGTACTCCATAATCATTTCACATACAAAATAAAATGTAAATAAGGTACGCGTATCGTGCAAGTTCGCCTCGCTCTACTGATGACCAGACCTCCCCTAGAACGCTGCGCGATCTTTAAAGGATAGTGCCAATAATCACCAAGCTGGGAAAACAGATAGTCGATCTCTATACTTTGAGTAAAGGCGCATGCACACTTGGTCGTTGGCCCGCATTCGGTTACCCGAAAGAATTTACCCGAATTCGGGCATCCGAAATGTTATTTACACTGGCAGTTTTGAAGCATTCTAGTGTCTTTGGAGTTAGACAATGTGTTAGACTAACTTACCCGAAGACGGGTCTACTTCATATCATTCATTTACATTTGGTTATTAGCCTAAATTCAAAATGGCATCCAAATTCGGGTGATCGACAAGTGTATTTGTGCCAGAAGATAGTAAGTTTTCAATTTCACGATTGTACTAAAAGAATGTAGGTACAAACAAAAATTAATTTAAATACTGCAGATACTAAACTGGTATTTTTAATTATAAGCTCGGTTTTAAAACAGAAAATAATCTTAGACATTTTTGTAGACTTCACCTATAAGCAAATAAGTAAATGAAAAGAGCACCCTTGAATAAAAGAACAGCTGTTTTTTCCAACAGAGTATGTACTCATATATCAGTTCTTTTTCTCTTCTTGCAACTGTCCGTGTTCAAACTGTGTAGGCCTATTTTTAGTCGTCCCAGACGGCGACTCACACTTGCCCATTTTTTATTAGATACGCGTATAAAATGAGCAACCTTCAGAAAATGCAAATATACCGCCAACTGCATGTTAGTCGTTGCCCGAGTAGTCTGGGAGTGATTAGAACCAAGGCCATATTGCTAGCTTCAAATTTTAACAAACTACTGTTGGTGTTTTTTTATGGAATATAATTATGCATATATTTGAATATTAGGTACCTATATTATGGGTGCTCTGAGATATAGCTATGGCGTCAGTCTGGCGATAAGGATGCAGATGTAGTTTGATGTCCACCTGTTGACACAGTACCTACCTAAGTAATACCTACTTGGGCCTGCTAGACCACTCTTAATTAAATGGGTTAACAAGAAGTTTTATCGAACACAGAAATGCTTAAATCTGATTAGCTTGAAAGAAGATTATGGATATTTTTCTCCCTACACAATTAAAAATCTATTTTTAATTTATCCATACTTAATATTATAAAAGTAACTCTATGCTTCTGTCTGTCTGTTACCTCTTCCAGCCTAAACTACTAAACCAATCGTTAAGAAAATAGACGGGTAACCTGGGACCTGGGGAAGGACATGGGCTACTTTTCATCCTAGATCGCAGACGAAGTCGCGGGAAACAGATAGCATTAAACATAATAACGTTAATACACCATTGCCTGTGTAACTGTCAAAAGCAAATTAAAACCGTAGCGTCCATGGCATCTGTCCCGCCAAAGTGGATCATTACTCACTTAGGTACCTATCAATTCCGCATCTACTTTGGTCCAATTTCGTAGCCACTATAAGGCCCTTATCACACATTCTGGCTGTCATCTTGCCTAATATATGGCTAACTTGGGTGAAACCAGCCGATACGTGTGAAAGATTCATGTCTAAAAACTACCCGTGCCGGTCCAGGGCGAGTTACCAGGCAACTGAACTGAGCGTGTGAAAAGGCGGATAAGATTATGCTCACTTCGGCCTACTGTCCTGCACGAAACTGCGTCATAGACTGTTCAGCCACGTAAAATACTGGCTTCACTGCATCGTGACGCCTGCCGTCCCGCGAGTCATACCAGCCTAAATCAAGTGGAAATGCACCTTTTTTAGGGTTCCTTACCTCAAACGAAAAAACGGAACCCTTATAAGATCACTTCATTGACCGTCTGTCAAGACCTTTTTTCTCAAGAACGCGGTACTTCCCGTTGACCTAGAATCATGAAATTTGGCAAGAAGCAATGTCAGAATGTTAGCATGTAGCACAAGTAAAGGAAAAAATCCGATAACCGTAAATTTGTAGTTACATACCTACCTACAAATTTGTACGGAACCCTCGGTGCGCGAGTCCGACTCGCACATGGCCAGTTTTTTATGTAAGCAGACGCAGGCTTACACCAAGCGCATAATTACGAATACGCGTCTGTGAAACTACACCTCTGTGAACAGTGAGCCTTATGTGACAGACGCTGTTGGTGACCGACGTATATAAACTACGCAAATCATTATTGGCCTGTAAATGTCCTTTGCTGAACATGTGACTTCCTGCGACGGATGCAATGAACGACCGAAGACGATTTTCCATAATCGCGTGGCAGTTGAGCAATGATGGTAAGGGCGGACTTACGAGTCGTAGGTCGTGGGTTCGAACCCAGGCAGGCGTTTTACTTTTGGTAAATAATCTCATCTGCTCTCTCAACGGTGAAGGAAAACATCGTGATGAAACCGGCATGTCCTAGCACCAAAGAAGACATGTGGCATCTACCAACCCGCACTGGGCCCGCGTACATTACAGCCCACTCCCTTTTGAAGAGAGGCCTGTGTCCCAGCAGTGGGAACATTATAGGCTAATTGTGCTATGATTATGTGTGGCAACTCCTTTCTGGTGCAGTCAGAGGACGACTGACTTACGTTATGAATGACATTCCGTATTGAGGGGCTGTCCCCACAAGTTTAACCACGTGGAACAACTATGACTGTAATCATAATCATTTCATCATTTCATACTTTAAAAATGTGGTCTTAAAACTGACTGTGTCGATATTCTTTGACATAGGTATGAACGCTTCCATCGTTACTCAATTCTCAATTCTATATTGCATTCCATAATGTTGGTAAAACAGTCGGTTGGCTTAACATTATTGAAACAATTATACTACGCACATCACACTGTTCAAATTCGAGAAGTACGTACAGTAATTCTGCATTGAATTGTTTCGAATTGATCACCATTGACCTCTTGATCTTATCCTCGTCTATTTCTTTTGCATGCTACTAGTCATCATCTTGACAGTCGTAGTCACCCCCTTTCTAGCCATGTCATCTTTGACAAAGTCCATCCATCGTTTCTTTGGTCTTTGCTCTCGTATTGAGTAACTCTTTCTAAATCTATGTATATCTATATTTTAATAATAAAGCTGACTAGTTGGTTTGTTTTTTTGGTTGTTTGAACGCTCTAATATCTGGAACTTCCAGTTCGACTTGAAAAACTTTTTTTTGCATTTGATAGTTCAAATTTCAGGAAGGCTATAGGCTAATTGACATCATGCTAAAATAAAAAAAATAAAAACAGAAAAGAACGCTCACCGAAAACGAAACAATAGGACGATGCAACGGGGTGGGTCCCGGAAAAAGAAATTTCACGCAGACGAAGTCGCAGGTAGAAGTAAGTCTTTTCTTAAAGCAAAAGACGAATGATGAGAAAATGTTTGAATTAAAGTTGACATTTATTTTCCCGTCACTTGTCATTTAATTAGTAATAATAAATGTGAGAGTTAAGCTAATACCAATTAATTAGGTGACCCTGTCTACCTCTAATGAAATCTTTATTTAACAAACCGGACCTTTCTCTAATAAGTTAGTTTTAATTAAATGTATAACCACAGACTGACATTCGTGAAAGTTAACCTGAATTCATCTGTTGAGAGTTTTCAGTCCGTTGACATTTAAGATTAGGTACTGACCATTCAATTTGAATAAGCAGCAGAATTTCATTTCTAAAACTTTTATTTACATATTACTGTAAACTTAAAGAAAAAGGAATAATTACTAGAAATCTGGGCGTGAAGTCATAGCTTCACAAAAACGTTAAGCAGCAGTCACTTTAATGTCATCACCGGCCTAGCCTTTTCCTAACTTAGTTGGGGACTTGGGGTCTTCCAGTATTTAACATAACTGACCATCACAACTCAGTTAACTGGGCAACATGATACCCTTTATGTAAGGCCAATTCCTGTAATTAAAAACCGTTCAAAATTTAGTCGCAATCTCATCTCAGCGACAATCACTGTCAAAAACTTGTCAAAAATGTAGATCAGAATGCGAACATTCTTAAAATTACAAGAATGGCCTCTCAGATCAATTTTTAAGACTTAAAATAACATTATCAAATTGAGTCGATATTCACCACACTTCCTTATTTGACTCGTTCCACCCAAAAATACCTACCTACTTAGTTCTTTAACATACCATACATACCATCACCATACCTATACATTTATCGACGGGGAAAATAGGTCCAAAATATGAAACCCAACCCAGATTATAAAACCACATTTAAATTGAAAAGCCCTCAAATAACAAGCTTACCGCAATATGCTGTAGGTTGCGAATTTTACAATAGGTTCGGGTGATTAGATTAATAAGTATAAGGAAATTGCAGTTAAATATAGAACTTTACGCAAATGGAATTTGGGTGCATTATGGAAAACGGAGTTGGCAAAATATACCCGGAACCGATGGTATGAATTTGATAAGAGCTAGCGGGAGTTAGGTATAGATTTAGGCGCGACCGGATGCATGCGTTGTCGGGCGTCGGGCGCAGTCGTCGAGCCGAAGATATCGCGTCCGTCGGCGACGCGCGCGCGACCTGCACCGGGCATATATGCGTTATTTCGTGCGACCTTGATCCCCACGCCGCGCGGCTCGATCCGCGCGTGTTATGTAAGGCCAGAGCCACACACTGCAGTTTCAGGACAACGCGTGACGTCACCCTATTGATCGGAGAACAGAACAAAAATAGAAAATGTTTAATGGAATTATTATGAATAATGAACCTCTGTGTGCGTGCGCACGCGTTTCCCGTTTAATTGTTTTGTTATAGAATTTTATAATATTTTTTATTTTGCGTTGGTAATTGACGAGGCTTGAGATCAAAGGGCAGTGAAAGGGGAAAGAAATTATCAAATTGATAAGCACGTTTATAAGGTTAGTCATGCATTCGTTATTAAAAGGCATAGAGACAAAAATGTAGGCTGATCGTAAAAAAATGTAACAAAATGTATTTAACTCTGAATTATAGACTCTGGATTTGACATTGTGTAAGTAAATAAGTATTATTAAATGTCAAATGTAAGGAGAAAATCAGGTTATCATGTTTAACCGGTTGAATGCCGTAATTACAGAAACAATTTAAAAGCTATAGTGTCTCGCGTGGGTCCACGTTCGAAGGGTTAAAAAACGAACTCAAAACCATGAAAATGCTAATACTATAAATATTGATAGACCACCTCTCGCACTACCAACTTTAGTCAAGTCTATTGGTCATACCTATATCTGTGCACGTGACAGCATACCTAGGTACATCTAGTATGCCTAGGCTATAGGAAACTGCACACGCAGAATGTATGAAGTGACATACAAGTGTGAAAGACGCCTAATGTACCATTAAATTAACATAGGACGCTCATGCGAACTGCATCGTTAAGCCAAGGGTACACTGATTACTACAACAAAAACTTCGTTTGAACATCAACCCAATGTCTTTTGAGTATTTACTTTATATACCGACCCACATACATAATCTCTCGCCTGATTCCTATTGGGGTAAGCAGAAACTACATAAAGCCACCCGCTACGCGGATCCTTACGTCCTTTTGCTTCGTTTAAGTTCATACATCGGCGGGGTTATTGCATAACACACTTGCTAGCAATGGCTTTCATGTTGATTGTTCAACAACATTCATTGCGTTATTTACGGTGTTGAGCAGACATATTTTTCGAACAAATGAAGCAATGGATTAGCAATATCCTTCAAAATGATTTAAATTGTGATTGATAGTGTGTTATAAAGGGTATATTCCAATCATCATGTGGTTACTTTACAAATTAGCTCCTGCAATCCCGTCGAGCCTAACCAGCCATGTCTGATTGCCCTGGATTCATGGTTTCGCATTTAGAGTTCACTAAAGACGAGCTATTTAGGATAGCGCTTTTAAAGAAAGAAAGAAAATACATTTATTTGCGGCAAACATGACGCATAAAAAAGAACATAAACACACACAATAAAAAGAAAACCGAATTACTTACAGTTATTTGGGAAAGAGTTCCTGGTGGTTCCGTGATAAGGGCTTTTGTGGAACAGGAAAATAGAAAGACGAAGTTCTAGCATTCATACCTTAGTAACTATACTGACTGCGATCACCAGTGTACATATTTGACAAGCATGCCGACAGTCTGATGCACACGACGACATACTGCTGCAAGACATTGTACACACGGCTACACATCAAGCTATGCAAAACCAGTATTGGCTGACCGTTCATTGTGAGAAAATATCATACAAAGTGAGGCAAAGACAAACTGGTTTTGTATAGCTTGACGTGTAGCCGTGTGTACTAAAAGCCTATACAAGGCGAGGTCCACCAAAACTGGAAATTATAGCATGATATGTCGTCATGTGTACCTGCCATTACTTCAAATATTAATATTTATCATCAGTTTCACTGTTCGTAGTACTTAGGTTACTAATGCAGTACCAACCAATTAGTTAACTGTAACCAAAAAATATGGTGCTATTTTTTCCGCTTTGCATATCACCATAGACCATTGTAGTCTGAATAAATAAAGATTATTATTATTATACAAATACCTTTTGGCAGACTATCCTCAAAACACCTAAATTATATGACTAACAAATGCATGTATCCAATCAAACCCGTTATTGCATGCTCAATCATCATTTGCCTAGCCTTTTCCCAGCTATGTTGGGGTCGGCTTCCAGTCTAACCATATGATGCAGCTTAATACCAGTATTTTACATGGAGCGACTGCCTATCTGACCGTCACAACCCAGTTACTGGGTAATACGATACCCCTTGGTAAGACTGGTTGTCAGACTCTCGGGCTTCTGACTACCCGTAACGACTGTCAAAGATCCAAGAATGACCAATGGCTTAACGTGCTTTCCGAGGCACGGAGATTGATGGATTGCATACTCTATCATCACTCAAAAATAATAAACGACCTCAGCTACTCGTGAGTTAATTAAACCTACATAGTTACACATAAAAGATACACAATGTAGCGTTCGTCCGTGTGTCCACTCCTTTAAACATGTTAGCTAGACTATTGTGCTGCGAAGGTCGACCATAGCTATAGGTACCTAACTAGGCTTACAAATGTGCGCTAGCATTTGAGCTAAGCGCTTTTATCTTACTTCCTATTCGATTATATTGATGATTTGTTTTGTCCTCCATTTTTTTTTTAATTGACATCTTGTACAGACGCCAGCACATCAAGCTACTACGATCTGTCAAATTTCTTGAATATATTTTCAACTTTATCACTAAAGCATTAAGGTTCAAGGTTGATTCAGAAAATTTGACAGTTTCGGGTAGCTTGACCTGCTGGCGTCTGTACATCGTCGTATTTTTTTTTTATTGATGTTTTTCTTTTTATTTTAACCTTGCACAACTAAATATGAATGGCCTAAATTGAAAACTGAAGGTCATGAGCAAATGTTGCAATAATCAATAATCATTGACCGTTAGGGATTTGGTGAAATCCCTGAAATCACCAATTAGGACAGAAATTCAAGTAAAACTGGGCTAGTATTTTTAGAAAATTGTCTTCACTTAAACCAGCCGTACAAAGTTATCAATTGGATTATTCGACATCTTTCATGGTTTCGTGGCATGACATCCCTGAAGATTTAATGAAATCCCTGGTCATTTCCCTGACATAACATACAAACCGATTCCTTTCGGCTGTCCCAAATAAAGAAAGTACAGAGCACAAAACAAACAAATAGATAGGTAAATAGTTATCCTGAAAGAGTAAGTTATTGCGAAGAATTCCTGCTACTTAGCAGTTAGCAGTAACAAGAAATAATTATTTGTTCAAATGTATGTTCATTGCTCGATGTCTAAATGCTAAGCTGTAAGGGACGTGCCTTTAAGACACAGGTGTATTGCCACAGGATAGGATAAGAAATAAGGTTCTATTTTAATAAAATTTTGTAGTTCTTGAAGAAGTTTTTACTCCACATTCCGAAAAGGATTAGTGATAGGTAAGGTCCTTCAAGGACATAACACGCAGAGTGCATTTTGAGCTCTTATTTTCATTCTTATGACTATGAAGTAGTAATCAGAATGATTTTGAAACTCTTGTGACTACCAATATACCATAGACATTCAAGGTCTCAAAAACCTCCTGACATTAAAGAAAAACTTTAGACGAAAAGGAGTTTCTACATAGGTAAACGAACCGTAACAAATATTCCTAGATTTTTCCTTTGAATAATTTATGAATAAAACGGATGAATTCGCGCCATTACTCGATTGTATCTGAGGAGATAACATCAAAATGTCTGCGTAGCGTGTTAACGGCAATCTATTGCATTTTTATCAAGTGCATTTTAGGAAGGTCACAAGATTGTTCAGCCAGTTATATCACGGAAATGTTACGCTGATAATTATTATAAATGATAAATTACTTTTTATTATCATAAAAATGTCTTAACAACATTTTACGAAAAACTGGATAGGAAGGGGTTAGAAGTACCTACTGAAAGTCTTCAGTTAAATACCATCACGGAAATAATGAACAGGAAATAAAACTGTTACAGCAGGTAACCTACAGTTTAGCCGTTCCTGAAAATTACAGCAAATTGTTCAAGATACCATCGACAGCAAGCTCGCAGCTCATTATATTCTGCAGCCATTTGCAAAGTCTAGAACAATGATATGACGTTTTTCTGAGAACCGATGGATGCGGTGAGAAAAGGTCCCAAAGGCCTTTAGAAAAAAAAAAAAGATCAAAACACAAAGCGTACGGTCAAAAATTTAAAATAGAATGTTCCGCGTCCGCGGCCTTTACAACGAGCGTGTGATGAAGTGAGGAGTGGGGGGAGATAGACGGACCGATGACATCACACCGAGTTGCAGTGCGGTGCGACCGCCAACTCTTGCGCAATCGTGCGCCCTTGATCTTGACTGCGTCGCGGCCGCACGCGTGTGCGCACAACACCTACGTTTAAATACTAGGTACACTCGCAGCTATATTTATCTTCGCGCATGTAGGCGCGAAGCGGTAATCACAGAATAAAAAATAATACACAAGTGGCGTTTTGTACTTATTAGCAAATCTGAGTGTTCCGGCGGCTGCGTCGGGTAGGTAAATGTTGTAATTAGTGGCGGATGCGCACTAAATTTGATTTTAAGTTCATCTGCAGCAGTGCATTATGTTTTACAGTTCAATTAAACTTTTATTCTCCAATTAACAGAACACACAATTATTTAACAGGACATCAAATCACATGGCACATGGCAACTGAAATTCTGGTCCAGATGAAATAAATATGCGCACACTATGAGGACTTATCAACGACGGTTAAACATTTTTAGCATACCTATCGAGGCTGCGTTGTGCAAAATTAATTTATATTATTCCATGATGTTTTCGAGGTCGCAGACTAAAACCGTTTATACTACATATAAGTTAGTATTATGCCTAGACACAATACCTTTTGTATTTACGTGACGCTGACGGTTCGTGGATGATTTAACATCTGTCATCTGTGTTGAGGTGTTGAGGCACTGTATCAGTTAATAAGCGGTAAATGTATAATGAGTCGTGACTGGTGTTGAAAATAGGCCTTAAAATTGATAACGCATAAGTCTGTGGAAGACGTAAATACACGTGTAACGATAACTGTGAGTACCTACTACCTATATAAGTGTATAGGGCTAGAACTGCCTACGCGACAGGTGGATTTAGATCCGGTTTCCGTATTAGCCCCCGGACTCCTAAATCGAGCCACCCTGTGTTTTTGGTAAGCATAGAATCCTATAACTTTTTAAATGGTCGTGAATTCTAATTTGGAACAATGACGACACCAACATGATGGCCAGTATGACAGCTTCAAAACTGCATAAAAAGTTTTAGGTCTATAGACCTGTCGTGGAATTGCACGGTTGCTCGATTTAAGAGCCCGGCTCCCTAGTTATGTACGTAACACTCTATCAATCTCGATCTGAATAATTTCGAAGGATATTGCTAATCCATTGCTTCATATGTTTGAATAATTTGTCTGCACAACAACATAAATAACGCAATGAATGTTGTTGAACCTTCAAAATAAAAGCCATTGCTACTGATAGGGTGTACGCAATAACCCCGTGGGAGTGTATTCCAAAAACAAAATCATAACTGACAGTCCAAATAGGGTTGGGAAACGACTCGCCTACGAAAATATAAACAAGAGAATTACACGTCACTATTTGCATAGGTACTACATCCACATGGCAATAGAACTCCTCGTCTTAATTTAGAGATTATTGGCAGTACTTCTAAACCAATAAACACTTGAGCACTTGTTTTGTGCATTAAAAATACGAACCCGTAAAAACCCGAGTTACCGCAATGATTTTTATTTACCGGTATGAAGAATAGCGTTAACGACATGTTACTTTTATATATGTATAGGTACCTACAGATTTTGTGTATGTATCTATATGGAAATATTGTTTTGTAATTATGTACCTAGACTGTTATCTATGGCTGGAAATTTCACCCATTCTGAATCACGTGATGTTTTTTTTTAAATATATATTATTTATTTGTGCTGAAGCGGATACAAGGTGGACTGTGAGATTATTTTTTTTTGGTTGTCATTCTGATTAGGAACGGACTATGTATAGGTACCTAGCCGATATTTTCTTAGTAGTGATTTTTGCTATACTTAGGTAGGTCATTTTCAGCAGTGGACGTCGACTGGTGTATGACGGGGGTGGTCTAATGAAAGTTAAATATTTTAATGTAGATATAATCCAGACACAGGGCGTGTTACTGGTCAGTTTGTTGCGTCACTTCTTCTGTCCAACTTTAATATTAGATAGTGTTGAAGGATGGGCGTTAAGGGGGTTGACTTTTGACCTTCAAAACGTGCTGGTTCTTTATCTAGTAATATTATAATTATATACCTATTGTTATATACAGTTTATACTTCGAGCAGAAATAGTTAGCGTTACATCCATTAATGTTATTGCTAGTAGGTAACAGAGAAATGCTTATGAGAAACTAATGTTATTTCAGACGCCAGCAGGTCAAGCTACCCAAAACTATCAAATTAAATTTTCCCAATCAACCTTGAACCTCATGCTTTAGCGATAAAGTTGAAAATCATACAGTCCAATGACATGACTTATGAAAAGAATTGATGATGAAGATTATTGATTATGAAATTTGGAAACATAAACAGGCTCTAGAAGGAGTTTTGTGTTCTTGACAACAAGATTTAAGAAATGTTTTTTTTTTTGTGTGAACTATACCGTTATAAGAATTATTCCATAATAATTTTGAAGCATTCACATCTTGTCTAATAGATATGTATGTATAGGTTGTTTTTTAACCCTAGCTTTTTCAAAGTAGCTAGCCCTAGCTAATTAATGAATGTGTAATTTAAATGATCCCATTTACATGTTACAGCGGCGGGAGCTAGCTCAGACATGGGAAGTGAGCACTATTGCCTAAGGTGGAACAATCATCAGAGCAACCTGCTGGGAGTATTCAGCCAGTTGCTGCACGACGAGAGCCTGGTGGACGTCACGCTAGCCTGCTCCGAAGGTGCATCCATTAGGGCTCACAAGGTAAACTTCGACACTCAATTCTATTACCTAATTTAATTAAACTTAAAATAGTTATTTTACATACCTAAAACTACATTGGCACTTAAGAAACGTCAGAGGCTAGGTGCCCGGTTCCAATTGGTCGTTTCCTATGGTGAAGAACCGAGAATACAACTTGCTCTATTAAAAATAATTGGCTTTTACAATGTTTTCAAATTACAGTGTATCATATCAGTCAGTGTAACATCAGTAGCAATCGCTTTCATTTTGACAGTTCAACAAAGTTCATTGCGTTATTTACGTTGTTGAGCGGACAAAATTTTCAACTTATGAAACATTGGATTAGCAGTATCCTTCAAAATGATTGAGATTGAGATTTATAGTGTGTTACGCAATCAGGGTGCTGGCCTGTTAACAAGTACTACTTAGTACAATTTACTATTTAATAAACTATTTACTTTTAAAAACTGATGCGATACGATATGATGCGGAGGAATGAAGGACATGTTATGGAGAAAGTTTTGAGTTTGAATGTGAATGGATGATAAGGGAAGACCAAAGAAACGATGGAAGGATTGTCTGAAAGATGATACATACGGCTAGAAAGAGATTCAATACTGTAACGGCTCATAGAAATTTCTGTCGTAGAAGAAGTCTTGCTAATCTTGCCCAATTAAACATTTGTAGAAGGTAGAAGACCAAGTAGAAGGATTCGGCGTTCTATGTCAAAGATGGCCGGACGAGCTTGAGTCCAAACAGGAGTGAATGGGAAAGGCAGTATGAAGCCTTTGTCCTGCGTGGAATAAACAAATAGAAACAGTCGCGCACGCAAACACGTTGAAGGCAAATGGATACCAGAAAAACAAGTGACTGGATTAGACTTTAATGGTCTGATACCTCCAGATTTGAAAACACTTGTCACTTTCGATTTTCGTCTAAAGTTCTCACAGTTGGCACTTGGCATTGAGCGATAGTATGATTCCGTATAAGTTTAATGACTTCTGTTTAGCACGGCACGTGTAGAAACTTCTCGTTACGCCTCATTTCATTACTTTGTGTATACCTATTGTTAATCTGCTCGCTCTTAGGACCCATTTACATGTTACGATTATTGCTTGCATCACGCATAGATACATACCTACTTTGCTATGAGGTACTCTTGTCAACCGATTGTTCTTTTTCTCCGTTTGCGGAGGTTTGGCGAAAAGACGGTGTGTGTAAAAGCACTTATATATAAGCAATGTGAAGGCAAGATATAGACAAAGCTAATTTTGAGTTCATGCTGATAGAGTAGGTACCTAAACAAAATTTTGTATGCCGGTGTCTACAACGTACTATGATCTAGGTGATCGTGGGTACCACAGTAGATATTTATATGTTTTAATAAGGGAATTGAAGTACAGGTTTTGTAAGAGATTATTTAAAGAAGAAGGAAAGGACCAGTTACCTGGAGTTACCTTACTATCTATCTTTTCAACTAACAGAACAATCGGTAGCGTGATAACGACAATTTCTAACCAACACTGCAAGGGTTATCTCTGGAAAATCAGCTTCAATTCCGGAAAACCAAGATTTCGAATGACAGAAAGGAGAGGAGGGGAGGGGAGTGGAGACGCTTATCAATGGTGAATCCACCGGAGCTGGGGTGTGTACGCCATATTCTCTTCTCAGCTTTGATCGCGCTATACAAATCGAATAATTTCTTCTCCTCTCCGCTTAAACCATAAGTCAGAACTCAGAACCTATCCATTCACTAAACTAAGTGAAAATGAGATGAGTTAATAACGAAATCCTATCGGTTGCTTACTTCTTGTTTACTTTCTGAGTTTATCTTGGACAGTACTGACTTAGGTAAAGGTAAAACATCGTGAGGAAACCTGCAATTACAGATAATATAAGTCTGAAATCGCTAACCCGTCTTGGGCAAGCATGGTGGTCAATGCTCGTACCTTCTCCGTGTGAGAAGAGGCCTCTGCCCTGCAGTAAGACAGTATTAAGCTGGTATTATTATGCAAATCATCTCCTCTCGTCTTCCGAGGGGCCCGTGGCTAAATAATAACAGCCGCACAGGTCGATCGGTCAGGTTAAGCTACGCTTGCCGCGGTTGGTCTGTGGATTGGTGACCATCTCGACATACCGAGACCTCGGAAAGCACGTTAATCCGTTGGTCCCGGCTGTCATTCGTGGATCTTTGACAGTCGTTACGGGAAGTCAGAAGCCCGAAAGTCTGACAACCAGTCTTACCAAGGGGTATCGTATTACCCAGTAACTGGGTTGTGGAGGTCAGATAGGCAGTCGCTCCATGTAAAATACTGGTATTCAGCTGCATCTGGTTAGACTGGAAGCCCACCCCAACATAGTTGGGAAAAGGCTAGGCAGATGATGATCTCCTCTCGTCTTCGCATGAAGTCTATCCACTAATCCAATGGCAGATAGATAAATGACGAAGTCCTTTTGATTATATGTTACGTCACATGGTCTTCTCTGCGCTCATCTGCCGGCCGATTCTGCAAAAATCTCACCGTGGAAACTAAGGTGAAATGGGCTCGACATGGACTGTCATTCCACCAGCTGGACTATTCTGTAAAACTTTCACCGTGAAAAATCCGGTTAGTGAGCTGTCATTCCATCTAATGCTAGCGATTGACACTATTGACAGTTTTCACGCTGAGATTTTTGCAGAATAGCACCGCTGGGCTTTGATGGATACCGGATCTAACTGTTAGGTAACTCGCTTTAAAGTTAGCCGACTTTTGTTAGCATGCACGTCTCGACAACACGACATTGTCAATGCAAGAATATAATTGCATTAACAATGCGATTAAATTATTATTAATTGCATCATAATTTTGCATCATCACGCATTCTGCGATCACCGAATATATTACTTAGTAGTACCTAGCTACCATCTTTTGTGTCATATTAGGTAGAGGAAGTTAATCCTAGACTGGTAGGATACCTAAGGATTATCCTAGCTAGGAAAAATTCATTTTTTAACGGGTCTTGGATTGTTAACGGTACTGTAGTTTGAAAATCGTGCGAGTGTGGTGCTTCTGATCTGACCATGTCACACATGCTGGAGTGTCCTAAGTGCCCGTTCACTTGATTTATTAATAGTCTACCCTCAGAAATAAACAAATGTATTACTCATAAACCCCTTTAATCATAAACGTTGCTTAAAGTTAAATAATGATTGTTTAACCATACAGTTTTGACGTTTATTTATTTTTTATTTTTTTCACGTATGAAGAAGAATTTGATTTAATTTAGTTATAACATTTGGTCTATGAGTTTAACATCACACACAAGTGTGATGTATACCGTACTAAACACCTCTGCCTAACACTTCGAGTAACATAAGTTACTCGAAGAGTTAGGCATAGGTGTTTAGTCGCAAAGTCCCGAATTGACAGGTGTAATGTATGGAGTGACGGACTTTGCGACCGAATTCGGTCGTAAAGCGATCGCTATGAATGTCGAGACTGCAGCCCAGGCACAAATCCAAAATCCGCTCTGCTGCTGAGTACTTCTTAGTAGGAAAATGTACTTACCTACATATGTACTTTAAAAAACTTCCCGACCAGGGTAGGTATTCAACCTAGGACCTCACGCTCAGCAGACGCGCTGAGGGATATAAAGGGATTTCTAAAGATCAGTAGGGGACTACTGATCTTTAGAAATCCCTATAGATCCCTAAAGTAAAGGTATAATTTACCGTAAAACTTGAAACCGAGGTTACCGAACGCTAAGTTAAACACCAGTGAAAGAGTCGACTGCGATGGAAATTATGCAGCCAATCCCGTTTAGATTTAGTAGCCATTAATCGGGAATACGAGGAAATACTTTCATCTTTAACACGAACAGTTTCTGTGAAGCGAGAGATAGTTTAAGACGATTTACCGCGTAGATTTGCCTACCTATTGAATTCTAAGTAGTAATGTAGGTAGATGATGAATTCGAATGAATTGAAGCCCAATGAAGTTATAAAAAAAACGAATCAAAGAATAGCAAGATGCGGAAAACTTAATAGCTATTAGCGGTAGATAGGTATTTTATCATGTTTTTAGTCTCTGCTTTGGTAACGGTCGCACTGGCAATCCATTCAAATAATCTGACGGACGACGCATCCAGCAATTAAAACAAATGATAAAGCAAAACGCTTGCCTCGTTTCCAGGTAGTGCTGTCTGCGTGTTCATCGTACTTCCGATCTCTGTTCGTGGACCACCCGTCGCGTCACCCCATCGTGATTCTCAAGGACGTGGGTCTTGAGGAACTACGGACCCTGGTAGACTTCATGTACAAGGGCGAAGTCAACGTCCAGTACTGTCAACTGCCCGCTCTCCTCAAAACTGCTGAGAGCCTTCAGGTAACTATTTTATTTTTTAAATATGATTCACGTCTAAAAGTGGTGTATTAACATACTTCGGAATTATAGACATTTATCTTTTTTTTATCGATTTTGTTAAAGATTTTTAAAAGGTCACCGCTACCTATCTTCTAGCTATCTTCCTTATGCGCAAGTCACTGTCTTGTTTGTAGCTACCCACACGAATATTTAGTCTAGGCATAAACATTATAAAACTTGCTTCTATTGAGACTAGTTTTCATCCTGCCTTTAATTTTCAGCCTGCCTGCTATCGCAAATAAAACATTAAGGTCAAGTCTATTTCAATTACTGAATGAGCACAACAATTTTTTTTTAAAACTAGAATTCCTATTTATCCTATTTATGTTTTATCTACTTATTATGTAAGCAACTATAAGGTTAGTTAACAGTGATATAAAAGATTTTTATTTTTTATTTTCCAGGTTAAAGGACTTGCTGAAATGACTACCCTAAGCGCCGCTGGCATTGAAACAAGAAAAGTTCAAGAACCAATGGAAGAGTGTCAACCACAAGACACGAGGGAAAGTTCAGAATCACACGAGAAGTTGGACGGCAGAGATCACAGAGAGAAAGAGGATCGGCGCGAACTGAAAGACACACGGGAAGTCCGTGAAAGAGAAAACAAAGAGACTCGTGACGTAAGAGAAACTCACGTAAGAGAGAGTCACACAAGAGATTCTCGAGAGTCGAGAGAACCAAGAGAACACAGAGACAGAGAAATTAGAGAACCTCGAGATTTAAGAGAATCTCGAGACATTAGGGAACCAAGAGACCCTCGAGACTTGAGGGATCCCCGCGAACTGCGGGAACACAGAGAGGCCAGAGAATCTAGGGATATTTCCCGAGATTTGATCCCGGTTCGGGACCCTAGGGACTTACGTGAATCTCGGGAAGCTCGTGAACACAGAGAAATGCCCGAAGCGTCGCCCCCGAGGATATCCCCGTTACTTTCAGTTCGGCGATTTAGGCCAGACATCACAGGCGAGACTCCAATCCTCTCACACCCTCCTATCCCTAAAGACGAGCCTCCTGATGAGCCCATGCGATCATCGTCACCAGAAGACGATACGGTGTCGATTAGATCAAATGGAGCACAAAATGAAAGTATCGGTACGTAACAATTACGATACTTAAGTTAGTCAATCTTTCTAGCGCTAGGTTTAGTTTACATTATATTATTTGTAGCCACTCACGACAACGACCCAAGAACTCATTTCTACTATATTAGTAGGATCTAATCTAGGTAGGGTAGGTATACCTACTTTTCTATGCAAAATTAATTTAAATTTTAGATAAGTGGGCGACTATTACACTAAATCGTCACTGTGCTATTACTTATTATGGTTTCTTTTCTAGAAAATAAGATACTTACATATAGTTGACAAAAAATAAAAGGCCCGTTTTGACATTGACAGTTCCAATAGTTAATAAAGATCAAATTCGCAAAACGTATTCGTTTGTATGAAACTGACAGGTGTCAAGAACGCATTCTCAAATGTCAAAACGGGCCTTTTATTTTTGACAACTTATAGTAAATAGACAGCAGTTAATTTTTTTATTTTGTTACACCAGTGGCAGTAGCAGACATACAAAGAATTAAAACAGAACAATAACATAGATAATCTTAAAACAACATCGTATTTTTTTTTGTTAATTTATGAGAATATAAAATTCAATATAAAACAAAATTCAAATTATGTGGATATTTGCATTTTTACCACTTAAAATGATGTAAATGTTATCACGAAAGGTGAATTTATTTGTGTGAATGATATTTAAGATTAAATTATATGAACACTAGCTTTTGCCCGCGACTTCGTTCGCGTGGAATAGTGACTTCACCAATAGATGACACCGACTCTTGACCAATAGATGGCGCTGTATGTCCGGAATAAATTTTATTTTTTATTTTATTTTTTATTTTTTGTAATAAAAGCTATCCTATGTCCATTCTCAAGTTCCAAACTATGTCTGTACCAAATTTCACACAAATCGGTTCAGTAGTTTAGGCGTGAAGCAAAGACAGACAGACAGACAGACAGAGTTACTTTCGCATTTATAATATTAGTTTGGATAGAGGAGAATGCCGTCATTAATGATTTATTTTTTTGTAAATTTTTGCACGCAGTTTCCAGTTATTAAAATTTTATCTCTTCTTTTCGTTTAATATAATTTATTTATATTAGCATCGAATTATTTTAATACACTGTTTCTAAAAATGATTGGTTTTTTAGTAATGCCGAAAGGTCAAGCAGAAATGATTCCTAGTTAGCTAAACTTTGCCTATTATATTAAAGTTTCAAATGAAGTGAAAACCAACCAAAGTAGAATCTTTTTTTCCAATCGACTAATAAATTAGGATTAGATTCATAGTCGATTAGGTACACAATTACGTTTAGCGGTGGGTTCATCTCTAGTTTGTTTTGACTTTTGAAATTTTGAATTTGACGTTTGTCGTACTTGAATACGTTTGAATACGATACGAAGCGAAACAGGATTCTATGTAATCCAACGAAATTTCATATAAATACAAGTTAAAACAACAAACTTGAACATGATATCAATGATTTCTCTCACTCAGAACTATGCAAAATATAGTGTAACATCAATGTTTAACTTGGGTGCAGTAACTTGAAGAACAAACCTAAAATTTGTCAACTGGAAACAAGAACCTTAGGTCATTATACCTCTTCATGCAATAGATCAAGACTCAATAAGATATTAGTAAGCACAAACACTAAAAAAAAACAAGAAATACAAACGGCAATGACTTTTATAGTAGAACTTAAAACATTTTAAAACTTTTATGGGTAAAAATTAAAAATACAATTTAATTACTCAGTAGTTAATATTTAGGGTCCGCTACCAAGTAGTGAGTAGAGTGTCGTCTTACATAGCATACTAGTATAATTCATTTTTAACATCTTCAGTCTAAAAGCTATAAGGTTCATTTCACCTCAGCATTAGGTACTTACCTAAATATTTCTGCCTTACTTTGGTTATTTTTGGAACAGCTTTATTACATATTACAATCTGTATTTTCAGGATTAAACATGACGATAAACAGTCACAGCAGTAGCAGTGTATTAGGAGCCCATTACTCTCCAGTGGAGGCGCGGCTAAGTGTGCTGAACACAATATCGCACCCTGGATTGACCCACCCATCGCACGCATCATTGCCTAGTCCGAGGAGCGAACCTATTGCAGGCCCCTCCGGACTCCCTCCTGTTCAGCAAGTACCCCTGGTATGTATCATCAGAAATGTATTTTATTTTTTACCTGCCCTACGATTTGATTAACATTTTCGAGACATACTACTGCAAGTGCGAAGACATACTTGACAGGAAAGTCTATGATATAAATAGACTGGAATGTTTAAACTGCTCTCCTGTAAAGTTGCAGTATACCTTTTGTATGGCCTGTGCATATTGCTGTGTACAAAAAATTCTTCAATGCAGTTGGGACCATACTACAACTTTTGTTGGGAATTGAAAGACTAAAAACATTGGCAAAGGTATAACAATATATTAATTCGAAGAATGAAATTGCCGTTTGACAGTTTTTGTATGAAATAACTGTCGAAATTTCAAAATTATTGCTAGAATAAAGTTATCAGATGATCAGCCTTTAAAATGTAAATGTAATGTAATTAATTAAAAGCTGTAAAATTTGATACAAAGCTATGTCAATCCTGCAATTACTAATAAAAAAATTAAATAATTCCAGTCTTTGAAGAAAGAAATTGACTGGGACAGGAGCAATGAAGAGAAGGTGGGTGGAGAGTCATCATCAGAGTACCGAATGCAACACGAATCCGTGAGTACTAACTGTTTATATTAAATGTGTCAAGATGTTTACTTATGTAGATGGAACACAATCTAAAGTAGGCTCTAAAATTTTTTTTTTGGCAAAGAAGTAAAGAAAACATAATAAATAAAAAACCCTTGTATTTTTTTTGTCTATAATAATAAATTATAAATAAATAATTGTCAGGAGGTTCCTCTGTCTGGAGTCATGACCGTCGGTAGCTTGGACCCTGTTCCCGATACCGGTGGGCTACTATTTTTTAATATTTTTAAATTCTAATATTTAAAAATATAATTTATATGTATTTATAGAAATAAAGGAAATAATTATAAATAAATAAATTTCTTTATTTCATATGAGTGACAACATGGTTACAGATTTTACATTTACAACATATTATGTAGAACCTCAAACATAAGTCCCCTGGCTCCCAAACCTGTGACTTGGGAGTCAGTGTTCCCCCATCATAAAATCTATCTAAATAATAATCTATGGCTTAGGGCTGATTTTTCCAACGTCAGATAATTTTATCAAAGGAATAATTTAGAATTTTTGACAGTTCTTCCACACAAAATCTGTCAGACGTCAGTTTCATTCCACGAATAAAAAATTATAAATTTGTCAATTAAAAAATCAGCCCTTAATATAATCCATAGCTGGACAATAAATACCAAAACTGAGAGTTATTTACATCTCTGAAAAAATTCAGCAAGATTCATTTTACTTGTAGCTAAGTAAATAAGTCATAATTAAAAAAAATATATATTAAGACCAAAATAAATGTTAGCTAATTAATCAAGACTTTACATTGTGTTCATATAAACGTTTATAGATGTCACTGTATATTTTTTATTGAGACATTTGCCAATATTTATGTATTTTTATAAAGTATGTAGATAATAATGCATGTGTGTAATAAGTAGCTTGTTATAAATGTCTCCGTATATAATGATAGATCTGTGTTGTATTGCATGTTTCATTTATTTTTCCACAATCATAAAATATTTGATGTTTATACTTATTAAAAGTAAATTCCTTAAAAATTGCCAGTGTCTAGCAAAAACAAAACAGTTGTTTTTATGTCCCTACTGTATAAAACAGTACTTTAGTTTTCTGTAAAAAAAAACATATTTGCCCAATTAATTAAACGTCTACACTGCCTTGCGCTTGTCAACATTCCAATGAGTTTCTTTAGTTTGTATAAAGACTTATGTATGTTGTGTGGCTGCTTGATTAATACTATATGTCAGGAGCATTGTTGTATGTTACGCCTACAAATTTAAGTGGTGGCACAAAATAAAGTAACTAAAAAATAAAGTAACATGGTCTTGTGAAGATCCCATAACAATTAAGTACCTAATATTTAATTTGGCTGTTGGTGTTTATGTGTTATTGATTAGTTAAACGCATGCTTGTTTGATATGCTGCGCTATTTTGAACATCGAGTATTATGCCTTGCTGTCAAGAAGTTGACCTTCATTTTGTTGGCCATCATTTTTATATCCATTCATTTTGTTTGATATATATTTTGGGCAGTTTTTTATTTTAAATTTTGGCCATATTACATGCATACGTTGTTGTACGAATCTGTGATTCAGTACGCGTGCGCGTTGCTAAACAACAAGGCATTACGCGTTGCCGGCTCCCGGGTCACTCCTGCACATTTTTTGGGCAAAAATGAGCGTCAACTTCTTAATTAGATAGTGGAAATTAAAAATATACCGAGACTGCATCTCAATTTAGAAAGTAGTGGTAGAGATATTGCACACAGTTTGGTCCGTGTAAAATGGAACAAGAAAAAAGAAGTTGATGTTCTTTTTTGTGGTTGCAGGAGTACGATGGGTCCGGTAGGGGGCGAATTGATGAAGGGGAGAGGGGGTATCCTTGCATACACTGCGGTGCGGCGTTTCCACATCAGAGCAAATTGACGCGGCACATACTGACGACGCACACGCTCGACACGCTGAAGTACCGCGACGCCTTACTGGGCAGGCCGCTCGGCTTGCCCATGATAGGCCAGTTCAGTGACCCCACGTACATGAGCATGCACGCCGAGGAGTCCCCCATAGAGCTGGACATAGGCGCCGTGGAGCCGGGGAACGTAGTGCTGTGCAAGTTCTGTGGGAAGAGCTTCCCAGACGTGTCGTCGTTAATAACACATTTACCTGTGCACACGGGGGACCGGCCGTTTAAGTGTGAATTCTGTGGCAAGGCGTTTAAGTTAAGGCACCATATGAAGGATCACTGTAGAGTTCACACAGGTAAGCATATTTACCTTATCTTTCCTACTTCTACATTTTCTTATGTAATTATTATATTATTATAAGTTTAAAGAGTTCATTAGTTACCGGGGTAAATTTTGATTCCTAGAAATCCTAGTGGTTTCCATATCGAAATGGCGTTTTATTTTACTTCTTTTTTTATTAACTCCAATTTTGACATTTAGGACTATGAAATTCATTCACTAATTAAATCGCCATACAGCTAGCATTTTTTGTAAAACTTAATAGAATATTGTTTTCACTCTTGATATGATTAGGCGTAACATTATTTCCTGTCTTCATAACTAACTGGACCATGCTACCTATTTCAGGAGAACGGCCATTTCGTTGCGGGCTCTGCGGCAAGACGTTCTCGCGCTCGACAATACTGAAGGCGCACGAGAAGACGCACTACCCGAAGTACGCGCGCAAGTTCCTGTCGCCCAGCCCCGTGGACACGGAGGAGGAGAGTCCGCACCAATGAGCCTCGGACCCTCGTAGTGCACAATTAGCCTTCCACGATATATTCACCAGTAACACAAACTATTACTGGAAATAGTCAATGTGAGCGAGAAGTGATAGTTGAATGAACAAATGGAGGACAATATGTTGTAATTAGTTAAGAATGTGATTAAAACGCCGCAACTGTGATCTGAATGATATGAATAATATTTGATATTTCACTAATAGATAATTGACACACTAAAGTTGAAACTTCTTAAATTTATTTCGAACATTTTTCAGTTTCGTTCTTTTTGCTTAGTTTCTCTTCTAAGAGTTTTTTGAACGTTAGGTGCTTTCTTTATGCTTTAGTTTATAATAAAAAGTAAACTCATCCTAGGATGGGTCATTAGACGGCATAGCCAAAGTTAGCTAGAGAAGTATGATCCTTTTAATAACGTTACTTTCGAAATCAAGATAATAACAAATGCTTTTTAGTTTAATTTGCTTGTACAAAAATGTTTTTTTTTAATGATTCGCATTGGTTGCAATTTCGAAAATTATCGAAATTAATCGAGAAATTGTAAAATATCATATTAATTTAGAGCTGGCATAATCCTTAGAGAATTGCGTATTTATTATAGTAGTATCTTGTCAGAGTTGATTTTATAAACAAAATTAAAGATTGATTAAGAGTGCTTTAATTATTATTATTAGAGACCATACGAAAATTGCACTCAACATAGTTGGTATCAATTAAGAAGTTAGGATTTGAGATTTTTACTAATTTTATGTCTTTCGAAGTTAACGACGCACGCTCCCCTGAGGTAATTCAAAAGCAATATTATGACATATAAATGTAAATAACATATAGTTTGATAATATCGGATTTTTAGGAAATTTATTAGAATGTAAACGCTTCGGTAGTTCTGTATTCGGTATACACGGGGAGGGTTGTGGATGTGATCATGGGAATCAAAGCTTTAAGCGCTGTTTCTGTTCTGTCCGAGTGCCGTGCCTCTTGCTGCGTGCCCCGTGCAGACCTATTCACTCGATATGTTTATTTTAAAAGTCGTTACTGTCAAATACAAACTGGTGGAACCACACCATGTAAGAGGCATGGCATATACATATAAGTATATATCAAATTTTCTATCTATTTTCATACTGCAGAACCACATTGATTTATGGTTATTCAAAAGTTTCAAACCCTGCGGATATCGACGTTTATTATGAAAGCACCGCACTTTAGATTTTATCGTCTGAAATAATCCCTTTTCCATTAGTTCAATATAATCAAACAATCACTTGATCATTCGATCCCGACGGATGTGCCCAGAGTTTGAAACTCGTCACAATAATCGCTGTGTTCAGTAAATTCAACAGAGTTAAATACAGGGATATTTTATTGATCGTAAGATTAATTATTTTTCAACACCACCATATTTTTGTTCAAATACGATTTTAGACATAGCCTTTATTTTTTGGGCTCAGAATTTATAGAAAGTATTTGTTTTATTATACAAAGTTTCATATTTCAACATCACAACCGAGAAATTTAAAGCTTTGATTTGAAACTGATTGAATGTTGGCTCATATAGTCTGTAAGTTCAATGGAAAATTACTTATACATAATTTTGATCTGCCCACGGTACTCTCTGGCAAGAACATGCTAATATCTTTATAGAAATTTATATCATTATCTTAATGTACCTAAATGGTTTACGTAATGTACTAGTAGATAGACTGAACTGCCTAATCATTTCATAATCTTTTTGGTCATGGGACATATCATTTTTATATAAAAATACTATAAATTTCACGGATAAAATAAGGGTGACTTACACTTATTTTATAAATATATATATTTAAAAGTAGGTTATAAAAAATTCTCGGTAAACGTTTCGTTCTGAATGTAGGCGTTTAAATATCTTTGATTGTAAATTAGATATTTAGTGATTCATAATTTTGGGTTCACTCAAAAGAAAGTATTATGGTAATATAGAAAAAGATCTGTGATATATGTCTAATACAAGTAAGGGTATTATATCTGGGAATTTATGATGCGATCTCAGAATGTGATTTCAAATATTTAGGATTTTAGGCCAAACCATTGAGATCTTAAATCTTAATAATATGATGGATTTAACGATTGAAATTTCTTTTTTTAAACAATAAAAAATTGCTTCTAAATATTATAGTTGCGACCTGAGCTATTTTATTAACGTTAGCAACATTTAAATGGATAAATTCGTTATTTTTTAAATTTAAATGAAAATTGCAAAGAAGCTCATATTGTGGGACGAGAATCATTAAAATTAGGAAACAAAAATTCTGCAACAGATCTCATTGCTATTTATAAGTTGTTTAGGCATCGTGTAGAAATTAAGGCCAGTATGCTATTCGTTTATTTAATTTTGGTATATCTAAAGTACTTATTTTAACTCTATATACATATTTGGATTGCAAACGCCTAACATTCCAAAATTATTCCAGTGTCAACATGGTTACTTTGTAGCAAATGCCACCGATACATTATAGGTAAATATTATATGAACTATTTAATATAAAATGTCTAAATTCTGTAGTATGGCTGCCGTGAGTACCGGGGCATTTCAAACTCGTTTATAAACTAAGTTTATTTCGTTTGAATGGAATGTTACGATAATAGTTATTGAATTAATGATGTGGTAGTGTTTTTAGTGGAAGCTCTTCCAGCACGTGGTAATATTACACTTGTTTTTCGAGTATTATGTGATTGTTTATATAAACATGGTTGACGAGAATGTGTGCTTTATATTGATCAAAGTGATTTGAAAAATTGCTAGCAATATAATTTACATTCCATAAACCAGTCAATTGTATGTCGACGTCTACGCACTCAGGATACCAGTACCAGTAACTGTTTAAATTTACTTGGCAGTTTGATCTTGTTTCTGTTTAAGTGTTTCCTTTCCTGCTAGAACTTGGCCATGTCTTCATCGTTTTAACCTAATGACCGCTTGGTTTTATATCAAGTGGCTTATCCCCAGCGCCCAGCTCTTAAATCGACATATAAATATCTACGACGAATTAAATAAAAACCATAAATACGAACATAGGTCCTCAGTCGTATATATACGACTGAAGCGCTACGGACACGAAAGCATTTGTCGTATTAATCCGACGGGTGGTCAATAGGTTAAATAAATTTAAACATTTATGAACGATGATGTGAATTGTTTGAATACATATTATTTCGAACACTCCTGTGTAAAGTTTAGCGAATTTACTATGAAAATAACTTGGGAAAGTAAAATTAAATGTTGGTCTATTGTTAAAACTCACACAGTATATAAAATGCATTTTAGATAATAGATTGGTAGATGCGCTACTTTCCGGAGCTAGAAATGAGAAATGAATAAAATTCAATAAAAATGATAAAAAAATGAGACACCAGAATGTTGCTATTTGAAAAGCTGCACTCGTTTTTGTTTTTATCAGAGTCGAACGTTACCAAACTGTATAGCAATATTGAAACCTTGATTAATGTTCCTCTTCTTATTTTAAGAAAGATTAAATATTTACAATTTACAGAAATACTTAATAGCAATAAATAAATGGTTAATAATGATGCGAATTAACAAATTTGTACGAGTTTTTATCGAAATAGTTTTTTATAATAATACAGAATGCAGTTTAAAATACTATTTTGTTTCCTAACTTTCAGAGGTAATATTTATTATTAAAATAATGATATTCAAATAGATTTATATCTATGTATTTACGTGTATATACCTAGGCAATGTGGTAAATGTTGTTAGTAAAATATAAAATAGGTACATGAACAATAGATTATACTACCCCCAAGTGCAGTTATTCAAATTTTAACATTTGCCAGTTGTTGCCACGTCCCCGCAGAGTTCACACGCCGTTAGCACAAATAAATGATACATATTACATATATAATATATATATTGATAAACTTTATTATATCTATATTTTAAATTTACGTAGGTATCTTTCTAAGTACCTACAGAGCATGATAACTTTTAAGAAAACACTAGCACGAAATATTTCATGTGTTGAAATAGTTACGACGTAGATTCATTTTTATATTATCATAAATTGTGACCACAGTTTTATATTTAGAGTGCCTCTTGCCTATACAAGACTTATATAAAGGCTGCAAATCACGGATTAAACATAGAATATGTAGCAGATAGAGAAAAACTGTAATTTTTATGGTGAAAATTGTAAGTTGCGTTATGATATGTGACTTGCGCACTCTACTGTCCTATGATTTGTACGCGTGACAGCCGCGCCCGAGGCGATCGTATCCCAGCTAGCGCATTCCAGTCGAGTGGTGTTAACAACCAGTGCTAGATTATGTTCTTGACCAATATTACTACAGTTGTGTTGTCTAGTGTTAGATAGTATTGTTAAGTTTCGGTCAACATGATCGAGCTAGATGTCGCTGAAGCCTGAACTGGTTCATGTTAATTTAACTTACCATTTTATTTAAGTGGCATACCTAAATATAGAACTTATATTGCAATTTTTCTAAGTTCCTGTAGGTGTATTAATTATTGTATATCGGTACAATTTGTTTTAATAATTATAATGTGTTTATTATAAATTATTTAGAGTTAAACTTTCGTGACTAATATTTGTATTGGCATAATATACGACTAGGTTTTAGTCGCTTCTGTTTCCGTAGTGACTATCAAAATTTTAATCATTGCTGTTTAAATTTTTGGACTTAGGAATGTCTTTAGGTATATAGTAAACTTCGTATATTATGCTGGTATAGAATATTTTCAGCACAAGTTCAAATAAAGTAGGTCCACTTTATTTATAGAGCTTAATATAGTTGTCGTTTCTTCGTCAGTGAAATGATAACTGTTTCCCTTAAGCTCTTTTATTTAACATACATTGTTGACATTTTAGATTAGAGAAAATCTGTTTTGCCTTAACATTATTAATAGTTCATAATGTTGTAACAAAGAGCAGTACAGTTTTGTTGAAAAAGTGTTACAGTATATCAGAACGGATCAAGGATCAAACGGTGTAATGTTTTGTCAATTTTGCAACAATCTTAACAGAGACCCATCGCTGTTGATCATTGTAACTTTTGAAACAAATATAAGCATATCATAGCTGTAAAAATACAATTTTGACAAATAAAAGCTCTACAATCATTACAGACCTATTCTTTTATTGAATTCTTGTTCCTGCTTCATGGACTCTTACAGGTATAAAAATATGCATAATACACTTTTAGAAATCCATATATATTATGATCCACGCATAATATGAATTCTGCTTTCAATTTCAGATGTGTCTGGACATGTCATGCGTATCTCCGAGCATCCCGAGTCCCATTCCGGCGCGCTCGCCCACGGCTCTCCCACTGTGGTCCCCCTTGCTGGCGCTGCAAGCGTGCCGCCTGCGCCGCTACCTCAGCGACGACTGCATGATGTACCAGCACCGCCACATGCTTCACTCCGAGAGGCGCCGCTGCGGCGTGTGCCTCGCCTCGTTCCCGTCCGCCTGGCTGCTCGAGCGTCACGCCGCTTTGCAGCACGCCTCGCAGACCCCCTGCGACGACAAACCCTTCGTCTGCGAGCAGTGCGGACAAAGCTACAGGTACAGGTCTGCCTACGTCAAACACCGCGAACAAAACCACCGCGCGCGACTCCCCGCCGACAAGCTCTTCACATGCGATGTCTGCGGCATGCAGTTCCGCTATCTCAAATCGTTCAAGAAACACCGCCTCAACCACACCTTAGAGCGACTGCATACTAAGAACACAGACACACCCGAAGGCCCAGATCAAGTCTCCAGCACAAACGAGGCTCTGATCGGCCAGTGCGGCGAAATGGACCTGTCCATGAAGAAAAAGAATAGAAATGATGTGACGAAGACGTCCGAAGAGGTAATCCGGGACGCTGAACAAGACAGCACCGTCGACTCGAACGGCGCTACAGATTCCGTGGTGACCGTAGACGACTCCATAGACTGCCGTACTTCGGGCGCTGAGAGCGAAAGCAAAAGGGATGAAGACAGCACGACTTCCGAGAAGAGGCGAGTGCCTGTCTCATTCGCTAGCATCAGCTCGATGGCAGACAGCTCGGAGAACGAGTCGCGTGCAGATAGCAGCAAGCACGAGAGCTCAAGCTCGCACTCGGGAATACTAAGCTTCATGCAAAACGACGAAAGACAGAGGGACAGGGAGAGGAGGTTCGCTTGCCCGTTCTGCGGGAAGTGCGTGAGGTCCAAGGAGAACTTGAAGCTGCACGTGCGGAAGCACACGGGCGAACGTCCGTTCGTGTGTCTGTTCTGCGGACGCGCGTTCGGCGGCAAGAGCGACCTGACGCGCCACCTGCGCATCCACACCGGCGAGCGGCCCTACCACTGCGAGGCGTGCGGTAAATGCTTCGCCCGCGCCGACTATCTCTCCAAACACCTCACCACGCACGTACACAACACACGCTGATCTACGAACGCGCCGTCCTTTTCTCGATCTTCGCATACCTCCGGCACAATATAACTGAACTCCATACAGTATAATTGCAGAGTAATCGTGCTAGGTTTGCGGGATGTAATGGTCGGGCTGATGTCTCATCCTGACTTCTCAGGACTTGACTTTTAGGCTGGCGCGTTCCGATTTTGTACGAAGTTGCGACTATTTGATATTAATGATCGTTTTAATTTATTATTTGTGTCATGAGGCGGCCCCTGTGCATATTCCAGGGGTTGTTCACTATTCTGGGCGGTGAACTACTGTATGGAGTCTGTAGTTACATTGTGCCCCTATAGTTAATGACCGAGTCATATTATAACAGTAAATGGGAATATTTTTTAAAAACGTTTTTAAACTTTACAACATTATTGATATAAGCAGGTTTAATTAGAATTTTACAGGACAGTTTTTCGTTTTGGAGTGGTTTATGTATATTTATGACATAATTTTCTATATTGATTCTGGAAACAAATAGTGAATGGAAACTATTTGCGTTTACCGCATAGCAATAATAGTAATTATAATGGCTTATTATTTTCATGCTGCAACTATATTTTTGTGTTAAACACATGGCTTGGACAAAGTGCTTACTTATATTTTGATTTGCTGTTTCAGGGCAAACTTTATTCATTCAGTTTGTGCACATTTGAATCCTTAACGTAAGAGTTTTGCATTACTAATGCAGCAGTGTTTGCTTGTCTCTCATCGTGCCAGTAATTAGTATCGTTTTGTATACCTAACTTAGTTGTGCAATGCCGCGCATTTGTTTAAAGATGAGGGACTATGTCTGTTATCCGCTTTGCATGATCACGAGCATTTGACTACAACCTTTATCTTTATCTACCGACGACGGTGCCAGGACAATCGATCATGATGACGATTCACAGGTGACGACAACAAGGCACACCATTTGCGTTTTAATGAAGGCTTAAACATAGTTTCTTTTGCCATATTTTTGTATGCCTACGTATAATAAGATTTTTAAATAACTCATTCCATTAAAGAGGAACTAGAAAATTGGTAGACGTGACGATAGGTTATTAGGAGAATGCAAAAACTGTGATTCGTACGATTAAGACCAGTCAAACAAGTTTTAGAACATCGAAAAATGTTTTATGTAATTTAAAATAACGTTATCTAACAATTAATATACCTATGTATTAATTAACTATAGTTTTAAGAAATCTCTCTGTGCCAAAATATGTACCTCATAAAAATAAACACTGAAGTAGATAAATTAATTGTCAATAATAATTATTTGTACACATTTTGTTTTAGATTTGATGTTACAGTACAGAATACCACTGCGATATATAATCGACTACAAGTTTATAATAGACAAACTGATTGTTCCAGTCAGCTACAGAATTCTACGAGCCTAAAGGTTAGATTATATTGTCTATGGATTTTATTCCGTTGGAAAATATTCGTCCGCAATGTTTCAGGAAATGCGTCCCGTATGATAATTCGCGCCATTTCGAATTATAAGATTCATATATTTATATCAATGTTTTCTGATTTCTAAGAGACCATTGTTCGCAATAATATAAATCATTATTTATTTTACCGGAAATATTCTGTAAAGTTAGTTCTATTTTAATAATAATAATTAATTAATATAAATCTCCTCAAGACGAATTTTAACTGCCGATCTTGTGATATTCTCTATACAATACAGTATAAGTGTCAGTTTTAACAAATGCTGTTCTATTTTATCTATAAAAAGGCACCCAAGTATTTAATATTATTTTCTGACAGTCAAATGTCATGACATTTTCTATAGGTAACTTTATAATATTATATAATTTCTTATATATTCAGAAAATATAAATTTTATAATTTTACTATATTTCCTCTACTTCAGTGACACACAGTGTCCTCTCAATTCTTAAGAATATCCTCAATTTGTAATTAAAAAAACCTCAAATGTTAAATGTACAACTGAGAGCTTTATTCTTTAAAAAAAATATTAAATCATTCTCATTTATAGTCTGTCCGGAAAGCCTATAATGATACTGTATAAAATACTGTCAATTAAGTCTAGGATAAGTGAAATGCTGTCTATATAACCGTACAGTAATCAGATATTTTTATTGAATAATTTTGCGGCCGAATATTTCCAACAAATATTAGGAGCGAGTGTTTAACTACTCGTGTCCATGGAAAGCCTACATTTTACCACAGTTATTTAAGAAGTCAATGCAACGAAATGATCAGGTACAGGAAATGTTCATCGAAACATTTTAATATAGCGTAATTGATTTAGTTAGTACTTTAACATAAGCCGGTTTTAACTGAGAATATTAACTTTTTTTATTTATTTGTTCATTGTTAAACATGATACAAGTTAAAATAAAGTGTATTAAAATTATAATAGTGACTTTGCCAGAGGGATATAATAAATAAGATAGGTAGTCGAAACTTTTAGTATAAACGAGAAGCAATACTCTGAATTTTTATTTTTACTACAGAAATACTCTGATTGCTAGAGGAGCGAATACGGAGACTCGTCACCTAATATATTAACGGAAGAACTCGATTTTTTATAATGTGTAGCTACAGTGTATCAAACATTGCCATCCAATAATGCGTGTCACAGCCAGTTTTCGTATTCTCTCTCGACGAGTTTATACAATACTATCAAATAAACAATGTAATGCATTCACATTGTGTATAATGTAGATATTTTGCCATTACTTCAAATTTAAAATATAAATATTATTCAAAATTGATGTTGACTGTTTTTATAAGTATATCAGCGGTAGTTACTTGATGTTGTGGTGTAATTTAGTGTCTTATAGGATTAAGGTCATAAACCACTCAAAGTATTAATGTTAGTGTCTATGTCCGATGTGTGTCAGTGGCCAGTTTTAATATAAATGTCGTTTCGGTATTCCAAAAATGTTGCGCTTACTTTGAGTGGTTCATCATTTTGAATTCTCGTAGTGTTAAAATTGGTGTGGTATTCTTTATATCTGTTCTTGTAACATACATTTTAACTCTAATATATATTAGATAATTTAATTTTAAATCAGATTCTAAAATATAGAGAGCACAGCAAACGTTATGTAAATATGCATGTGCTAACCAGGTCAAATGTGATAAATTAGGATTTAAGTGATCTTTCATTTCGTTGAGAACTAAAGATTTTCAAATGAAAACATTTTTTTTTACCATTATAAGTTGGAGCTCTATCATATCTTCAGTTCTGGTATAAGAAGTGGGCATATAATATTTTTGAACATTTTCATTATTATACCTATTTTAATCGTCGACTGTGAGAGGTTAACGGGCATTATTTATTGTACTACTTTTTTATAGTCTTCATCTTAAGAGAACTTCCACGAAGGGAGGGTAGGTAGACAAGTAAGATTGCGCCAGTCTGGAATAATGTAAGAACGTGCAGTGTTACACAGTGTTACAGTGACGCACAATTTTGACACTTTTTAAAGCGTTTTATATATTATCTCCGTCCACTAAATATTGTGTGTCTTGTTTCATTCTTTTCACCGACTGATGGCATTGTAGTGTCAAATGATTACTAATTGTTCCATTTAATATGAATTATTTCAACATCTTAATGCAATAGATACACATAGGATTAATGATTATTAAATACGGTTACAACGACTATTTATTACAAGTTTTTACATGTTTACGTACTGCAATAGGGAAATAATATACTGACGATCTTGTGTAGCTGATGTTATCTGGTGGGTTTAGTTAATTATATGATGTGAGGCAAACGGTCACGTCCCTGTCTGTACCGAGCTTTATTTGTGGAAGTCTGTTACAAGGAAGCGTCGATACGAGCCAATGCGGAGGCTGCCACCACACCCAACTGATGACAACTGTAGGATATTGAATGTAGGTAGTAATGTTAAACGGAGAAGGCAAAGAATGTGATATTATAGTACGAGGAGGCAACGGAGGAGAGGCGCGGGCCTCTCACAGAACAGCCAACGACGATCGAACGTAGATAGACTGATTTTCGGGTAGAAGTAAAGTAGGCCAGAAGTATCGCAGTCAATAAGTAATATTTATAAATAGGTGTTGATTTAAAAATGTTTTACAAGCCAAAACACAGTCTCAATAGCTTACGACATAAAACAATAAGAGAGTTTATTTAATTTTTAAACATAATTATACAGAATCTTTTATATACCAATCTTAAATTATTTTTCAGATGTATTGATTTTTATACATCTCCATATACAACAATGAATAGTGGTAAGTGTAGACATAGATGGGTCTATTAACCGCGTGGTGCTACAATGTGTAAAGATATGTGATAGAAACTGTTCTTCAGAGACATTTTATTTATTGAAGCTCCCATAGGTAATAATATAGTCACATTACACTATGATATACCCACATCAGCAATAATTTGGTTTAGGTAATTACATAAGGATTTATTTTGTCCAGTATTTTAATGTCATGTGGTTGGTCGAATGTGTCTCTTAGAAACCAAAGTATCCAGTAATGTAAGGACTTGTGTTCGTAAGACTTTGATGGTGTAACCATTCCACAATTTTTAATATTGTATCTTTCACTTGTAATTTATTTCTATGAGATTTAAGTCGACCAAATGCCATCGACGTGGCGGTGCGAGTTTTAAAATCGTAGGTTTTTAATTAATTATTTCTAAAATACGTCCAAGTCTTATTACCATTCATAATAAGGCGAGATCGTTAATGTATTTAAACGTAATGCAGACAATGCTAGTTAGTAAATTTTCATTAGGTTTTGGCTGGTCAGAAGTAGGTATTGGCTCTCAAACAATACTGGAATATTATGTGTAAATTGTTTTATGGCCTTATTAAAATAAATTTATCTCGGAATAAATTGTATGTATGTAAGTAATAACATAAAACTTTCTTACCTGTTAAAGTAATGAAAATCGGACAAAGAAGTATTTTATTGTTTTCAGTTTTTTTTTTGACATATTATTGGTACTTCCAAATATTTGTCGTGTGTATGTGCCAATGGCGGGCACTAGCGATAAATATATTGTATATTATATGTATATCTTCGACGAACGGTTTTTGTTGACAAACTTAATTTATATCATGGGTCAGTTTATCCGATACCTAGTTGATAGTACATACATACTGTTACATAATATATTTTTTTTACTTGTATATTTCAGATAATTATTATTGTTATACAGATCGTTTTATATTTTTATCGTGATTAACTATTACTTGTTTTCAAGATTTTTATTTTGCAATATGACTATTCGTCTATAAAATAGTCCATTTAATTTATAATATCTTGTCCATTGTCCAAACTAACTTAGGCATAGTTCCATATTTTGGATGTGTATTATACCACAGTCTAAATTTAAACGCTATTGTGTATATTATTTCATTTTAATATCGATGTGCAAAATTATAGTAAATGTCTTGGATCTCTAAAAATAAGAAAAAAAAAGACAAAAACACTTTACGAAATTTCTAAATGTGCAATAAATATGTGTGTTGTAGTGTTACCATTAGGCGTAAAATTTTTAGCTCTGCAGGTGTTGCTACTAGTAATATATTGGACGATGCTGTCGTATCGGCCACTTTATGTTGTTTAATATTACAATGATCTCAGAATATTACCTGTAGCCACATCTGCACAGCATATTAAATGAATATTTGGCACTTATAAAAAAGGCACATTTCCCTATCATATTGAAAATGGTTTGAAAACGTGTTGAAAATGGATTTGTTGGTAATTAATTTCATAATGAAATATATTTGTTTCATTAATAGATGTTCTTTTATTTTTCCTTTAAATACCTTCTTGCTACCCTCAGGGTCGATTCCTGCGAATTTCAAATTCCTGAAAGTCTTTTTCTTTACATAAAAGCTAAGTAATGCGATGGCACTAATAATAGATGTTTTTTAGCAGAAATGCTTCTCATACTATCATGGTTTGTGTGTGACTCGTGGTCCCTTCCGTAGTCCCTGGAAGGTACCACGGGGATTTTCTTTACCCGTGGTCCCTCCGAGAAATTTTGAGGAGCTTTGAATTTGGGACGATAAAAAGAAAAACAAAAGAAATGCTTATTTTCAGTTTCTATAGATACCGCAATCTTGTGTGGCAATATGGCAGGATTAGAGTTTTTGTCTGTAAACACGTAAAAGTATAGTTACCGGCAAGTAAGTTGGCAATAGATTTTGTAGTGGGGGAAGTTCGCGCACGCACAATTTCATACATTTTTACATGCGCGAACTTCCCCCACTACAAAATCTCTTGCCATCTTACGTGTCGGTAACTTTACACCTATTATTGTAGTATAGATACCTAGAACTGATAATAAGTTTTTGAAGAAATAAGCAGTGGTCCTGTCATATATTGGTAAAGACTAGAATTTTCAAGGAGCAGAATCAGATATTAGGTAAGAGGTAACTAATGCTGCGTGCAATTATATTTTGTTTATTCTCTTTTACCAGTAAGACACGTAGACGCAAAGATTGGCAACTCGTCTTCCAAAGTATTCTGACCTAACGATTATTACACTTTTGACCTACTTTAAATTATACGACTTTAGTGTTATTCTAGGTCTCTGATCGAGGGCTAGGTCAGTTTTAAAAGAAGTTAAGTGCCTCTACAGTGTGAAGGAATTCGATTTGGAATAGATACAGGCGCCGCGCCGCCTAGTTTGGGGACCGCCGTAAAGATCCAAAAGATGATCGCTCGCTATCTGAAATCAACTTGATTACCATTAAAATAAAGTTTATATTTGTCTAACTTGAAATAACGTCAATTTGAAACAAATAAAATTTGAATATAGGTACCATATTGTAATACATACCTACCCTCAATCTAGATACTAGCTAGCAGTAGTGGCCTTGTAGTAACGGCTGAGTTGGTTGTTCTCTCGAAACACCCTATACCTACCTCATCATCTGCCTAGCCTTTTCCCAACAACTATGTTGGGGTCGGCTTCCAGTCTAATCGGATGCAGCTGAATACTAGTATTTTACATGAAGCGACTGCCTATCTGACCTCCACAACCCAGTTACTGGGTAATACGATACCCCTTGGTAAGACTGGTTGTCAGACTTTCGGGCTTCTGACTACCCGTAACGACTGTCAAAGATCCACGAATGACAGCCGGGACCAACGGCTTAACGTGCTTTCCGAGGCACGGAGGGGTCTCGGTATGTTGAGATGGTCACCCATCCACAGACCAACCGCTGCAAGCGTAGCTTAACCTGACCGATCGACCTGTGCGGCTGTTATTATTTAGCCACGGGCCCCTCCTATACCTACCTACCAAGCTAAATCTTTTTTACTTACGTCGGGTACGGTGACGTTTGATTAATAAGTAGGTACCTCATCATAATCAGCCTATAATATTCCCACTGCTGGGACACAGGCCTCCTCAAGGTGAGAGGAAGTGGGCCTTCCACCACGCGGGCCCAGTGTAGTTTGGTAGATGTCACATGTCTTCGAGTTTTTTTGGTTCTAGGACAGGCCGGTTTGCTCACGATGTTTTCCTTCACCGTTTTGAGAGCAGCGGTGATGAAATAATTTAGACAAAGTAAAGCGCCTACCTAGGTACTAAGCGGTACGTACCTACGACCTACAACTCGGTAAGTCAGGGCCAACACTGCTCTTAAAAGTGTAGAAACAATATATTACCCTTAGCTTAAAATCTGTGTCTTCCGTAAGGTGTACCGTGTAGGTTATCTACCTATGTCTATGTAAAATCTTCTTGTACATCCGCCCTCGCTTTGTATCCAAGTTACGCCACTATTTGTATTCATGACACTGAATTACACAGAATCACGTCCGTGCTGCGAAATTATAACGTTCTCATCAATTTGGGACAGACACGTAGACATGTAGGTAGGTAGAATGGAACTCCTCCAGTGTTGAGAATTAATAACTGAAGAGATTTGGGTAAGGTTTTAAGGTAGGTAGAATGGAACTCCTCCAGTGTTGAGAATTAATAACTGAAGAGATTTGGGTAAGGTTGTACCTAGGTACAGACACCAGCACATCAAGCTACTACAATCTGTCAAATTTCTTTAATAGATTTTCAACTTTATCGCTAAAACATTAAGGTTCAAGATTGATTGGGAAAATTTGACAGTTTCGGGTAACTAGACCTGCTGGCGGCTGTACTTTTATAAGCTCATTTACAGTGGCCTCCAAAAGTTAGGCGACTTTTGTCCACTTCAGCTGTGATGCCACAATATGATTTAACATTTTTTTTAAATATCAAGAGTATTTTTTATGATGAGTACCTAAAAACAATCTGACTATTGAAATACCAAACCCAATTCAACTACTGATGAATTGGGTTTGATTTTTCAATAGGTAAGTAGGTACCTAGTCAGATTTTTTTTTTCTGAGGTATAAATATTGCGGTTTGACAGCTTTTGTATAGAAAATAATGTCAAACTAAAATCATTATCTGCCTAGCCTTTTCCCAACTATGGGTCTGGTTGACTGGTAAGACTGGTTGTCAGACTTTCGAGCTTCTGACTACCCAGAACTACTGTCAACGATCCATTAATGGCAGCCAGGACCAACCGTTTAACGTACTTTGCGAGGCACGGAGGGGTCTCGGTAGAGGTATTTAAAGACGTTCACCCATCCACAGATCAACTCCGGCAAGTGATCGATCAACCTGTGCGGCTGTTATTACTTACCTATTGGTATAAATAATACCTACTGCCAGGCTAAGCCACATTCTAATAACTAAATTAAAACCCTTCAACGTAATTTAAAGAGACCTTCAACATAATAATAGCGTAGTAAAAATATTAAAAGGTTTATTCGCAATTTCCGGCCATCGAGACTTGGCCTGTTTTCCAACAGTAAAATGAGTACTAATTCAGTAGGTAGACGTAGGTATAGGTACGTCGATTCAATTTGAGACTAAAGCGACACTGTGCTGCTTATACACCACAGACAAACACAGTGTCTCCAATGTTCCGAAACTTAAAATGAAGTGGTTTCAATTTCGAACACCTGCCTTTTCTCAAGGGAACGACGGTTGAAAAGTTTGCTCTGTGACATTATGATTTAGGTACATATTATCACTTTTTTATTGCGTAATGGGCCTGCTCTTGACCTTGATCCCGCCTGATGGGAAGCGACGGATGAGGTCTACGATGGAACGAGCGTGCCCAGAAGATGCCTGTTCACTCTCGCTTCGAAGGCGGGTTATATGTGGAAGGGACGCTGGTAGAGTTCCACATTTTTGCTGTCTGCATAATAAATGTGAAGGAGAAGCGCTGAGTAGGACAGCTGGTCGATTCTGTAAAAATCTCACCGTGAAAACTCAAGTGAAGTGAGCTTGATGTGAGTTGTCAGTAGTGTCAATCCCTAGTATTATTTGTAATGACAGCTCACTCCACGCTCACTTCACCTAAGTTTTCACGGTGAGATGGTTACAGAATCGCACTACTGGTCGGGATATCAACCAAGTGCGGATGGTACCCTGCAGTAGGTACAGACGCCAGCACATCAAGCTACTACAATCTGATCATTTCTTTAATAGATTTTCAACTTTATCGTTAAAGCATTAAGGTTCAAAGTTGATTGGAAAAATTTGACAGTTTCGGGTAGCTTGACCTGCTGGCGTCTGTACGTCTGGTAGTCCGGTAATAAAGGGATGGTGGGATCAGGTCGTGGAGCTCCTGCGCACACTCTCTGAAGTACAGTCTGAAGAAGATTGACAGGCAAGCAACATTATGCCGATGAGCCGGGCTAGGTAGCCTAGCCACCATCGTTCCAGGCGCACATGACAGACATGGCCAGGCCAGTTCCACTTTAGCTTTAGCGGAATTTTGAGAAACGTCAGTAATCTGTGTTTTGGAGCGCAGTGTGGTGTTGCGATTATGGTCTGTCAATTTGACATACCTTGTTGCGATGGAAATTATCTGACATCACTTTGGCAACATAAAATCTAACAAGATAACGATTCGAGTTTAAAAAATCTTATATCACAATCAGACAGGACAATCGCTTCAACTGCGCGCTGCACGTGTATCTGAACTGCGCGCTGCACGTGGAGCGTAACTGTGCGCTGCACGCACACCTATCCACGCGCAACCGGCGTCCTGCTGACGCTCCCCGGTGTTCAAGCCTGTGTCCCAGGAACCAAGGACGGTACCTTTCCCATCTACCATGTGGTAGTGCTCAGAAGGACAGTGTGTCCTTACCCAGTGAGGATAATACGTATGAACTTTGCATGTGTGTTTCTATTTCCTAACCTAACTTGTTAACTTTCTTTATTTATAATTTATCAATTCATTAATGTAATATAATTTTAACTTTATTGTACCTATCTACCAATGTTGTCATTGCCAAAAATTATTCAATTTATTTTTTATTGATTTTGTCATAATTCTGTTTAACTATTTTAATTTTATTTAATTGAATATTTGCGCTTAGTACTTAGTAAGCTAATTTTCCGAATTTATTGTTTTGTGCATGTGGTGTCTACCTATAAGTAATTGTTGCGCTGTAATTTTATTTTAAGAATGAATTATGTTGCTGTATCCAGTGTGAACAATTGTTGGTAGACCTAATAAAAATAAATAAATTAACGGCTTGCGCAGCCTAACTGCAAAGGCCTAGCCGTTACAATTATTTGCGTATATTATTTTTGTTAGTTATCTAAGCTTTAAAAATAAAATAAAGACATTTGAAATATTTATTGTTTGAAATTCTTTTGAAACACTGCATCGTGTCGGTGGTACAATAATAATAGGTAAGTAGGGATACCCTTTATTTCTAGTTACAAAATAACCTTTAAAGGAATACCTTACAGACTCATAAATAAATTCAGTATAGGTCCATCCAAGTATAAACCACAAAAATATAATTACTATCACACCACACATGGGAGTTTACTTTTGGTCATACTTCTCTGTAACATCTATACACAACTCCAGCCGGTCATAATTCGTAGTCTAGCCCGACTGCATCGTCCTTCCTTCGGCGCTGAGAGCTAAGGTCTTAACTTAGCTCTCTCGATATCTGTCGTTCCAACCGGGAAATGTACGGGAGCAAAGTGGGCACTACAGCTCAAAAATCGCCGCTTGCAGGAGTAGCACCGCGTTTGTTGTGGTTGCGACGCTATCGACCTTTCTTGTCCACAACCAGAGTAAAGCCGTCCTTGTCCATTTGACTGGTTTTAAATCCGGCGCCTTCCGCTTCTGTATCTCATGTGTCTCATTCATCAACGCTACACAAGCAACAACTATCCAAATTTGACAACATTGACAGAAGCCTGAAGTTTTCTTCGTGTGTTTTTCGTTGTTGTGACGGTCGCAGTCTTCTAAGATGTTTATGAACTCGTAACACATTTTGTTAAAATATATTTATTATTTTCTTTCGCAACTGACATCAACATGATTGCCATAACCACTGTTTGACGTTCGTACTGTGGTCGACACGAGTAGAATACGGAATTTCGACGCACAAAATATCGATAAATGCTAATACGATGCCACAAAATTGCGATGCACGTTACTGCGAAAGACCGTCTCTGCGAAGCCACTACACTTCGATGCACGTTACCGCGATAGATCTTCACTGCGATACTACTTGCCTTCGATGCACATTACCGTGACAAATCATTTCTACAGAGCCGCGGGCAAAAGCTAGTACCTAATAAACGCTTGAAAATTATAAATACGTTAAGGAATTATTTGGGGAAAATTAGTTTTACTTCTTCTTCTTTTCTATAGCTTAATTATGCAAGGTCATCTAAATACGTGAAAATATCCATGCCATCTTTTATGTTGAGATGGTTTTGAAGTTTGATTTGTCTGTATTAATTTGTTTTGTGTCATTGTGTGCCATAAATGCCAAATCTATCTTACATTATATTACATGTCATATCAGATGTCCACAATACAATATTATAGAACTTTTCTTTTTTACTTAACTCATTATCATCATCATTCTCCTGCCCTCATCCCAATTTATTTGTGGTCGGCGCAACATGTCTTTTTCTTCCATACTTCTCTATTATAGTCGTCATCTTGGTAGTCACCCCTTTTCTAACCATATCATCATTCATATTATTCTTATAGTCCATCCATCGTTTCTCTGGTCTATCTTTCTTATTATTTTTTTTAACGTTGCCCCATTCTAGGAATTACTCCTGTATCGTGGGTGCGTTTACAAACATTTAAACTCACATACACAAACAGCCAGACCCGGAACAACTACCTGTAGGCAAGAGGTTTTTTTTTAGGTTTTCATGCTCTAGTTATGGACGTTTCCCGCCTCATTAACCTACTATTCTACAGCTTTTTAGGTCAATGCAAGGGTTTTCTGCATCCCGACCCTTTCTATTTTAAAGGCATCTTTTTATTCGCATACCTTAGCTTTTAGTAGCGGTTTAGGTTGCGGCTTTGGGAGATAGTAAACATTTCAGTTAAGGGCACATTTCAATAGTTTGGCGATTTCATTTTTCTTTAATAATCTACTGTTTAGGTTTCGGGGGTTTAGGTAGGTAGGTAATACAAACCTGTGTTGTCGTTAATTTTTAACCGACTTCTAAAAAAGGAGGAGGTTCTCAATTCGGATGTTTGTATTTTTCTTTTATGTTCGCGCATTACTCCGTCGCTTGCCAACCGATTTGAAAAAAATCTTTTTTTATTGGAAAGGGTAGGTATACTTCCCAAATGGTCCCATAGAAATTTCATCAAAAACGGTTCAGTAGTTTGGTTTTTAAACCAAAATTAACAACTTAAAAGTGAAAAATAAACGTTTTTGCAAAAAAAAAATCAACCGACTTCCAAAAAGACACGACAAAGTGAAAAATAACTTCAATTTGGAAGTCGGTGGCAAACAACGAAAATGTGAACCCAACGACACCGACTTCCGAAATTAAAGTTATTTTTCACTTCGTCGTGTCGTTTTTGGAAGTCAGTTGTTTTTTTTTTTTGCAAAACAATTTTTTATATTTCGAAAGCGACGCAGAGGTCCAAACGTTCGTCCTAACTAAGTTATGGGTTTCCTGTAAGGCTTTAAGTGCTTTTCGTCTCGGATTTTCATTGCACTTTACGGTGAGTTGAAATTAAAAATTATTTACTTAGCTTTTTTACCCAGGTAGGTATCCCAACCTTGGTTTAGGTTGGTTGTCTACCCAAATCAAAGTAGGAGTCAAACCGCATAATCAGCCTATAAAGTTCCCACTGAAAGGACACAAGCCTCATCTTATCGAGATGGAGTGGGCTGTAAGCTACCATGACGGCCCAGTGCGGCTTGGTAGACGTTGCCGGTTTCCTCACGATGTTTTCCTTCACCGTTTCGAGAGCAGTGGTGGTGAAATTATTTACACAAAGTAAAGCGCCTGTCTTTGTTCGAACCCACGGCCGTAAGTTGGAGCCTTTACCGCTGGGCCACCACTGGTCTCTAGTGTGAGTCAAATCGGTTACAGCTGAATACCAGTATTTTACACGGACCGTGCATATAGAAAGAAGAAAGAAGAAAGAAAGAAAAGACGTTTATTTGCGGTAAACATGACGCACAAAAGAACATAAAAACAAAATAAAGAAAAAAAACAATAAGTAATGGTTGACATGCGTCACATCCACGCAAAACGGCTATCGCTCAGCATTATGCTGCGACCCTATGCAAGACAGAGCCCCAGCGCTGGTTTTCAGCGACAGCCGGCGCCGACGTAATGACGTCGTCCGGTGCAGCAAACAATTATTCATAAACAAGCATAAAGCTATTATTTTTATGTAAACAGTTATTATGACGCTGTACTGGTACAGCGTACATAAAGAAAAATAATACAATCCAATTTAAGTGAGAAAGAAACAAACAGGAATATAAAAAAGAAACAAAAAGGAGGATAATTATACATGCTAAGAGAATATCATCCTTAATAGAAGTTTTACGCTTTGGGTAGTGGCAACATTTCCGAAGCGTCCTATCTATTTGACGTACGCGCACCCAACATGCACCAAAGGAATTATGTATGATGTAAGAAATTACAAAATGGCCAATGATGTAATGTGTTATGCAAAAGTTATGTGTCAGTGTTCTATGTGGTTCTATGCGTTTGAGAGTGAATTTCAAAGATGTAAGATGAGATGGACCCGATAAAAGACGAAGCCTTGGATACTGGAGGGTGACCCGACATGCCACACTGTACAAGGAGCTTTGGCACAAAGTACATTCTTAAATACAATACTAGCTTTGGAGAAAAGCAGGAAGTCATGAAAAATATGAAAGGTACAAAATAGAACAACACAACTTAAATAAATAATACATCTATATAATATATCTGACCTCCACAACCTAGAAACTAGAAAAACCATACACTAGACTGGACTGGTCTGGATATTATCACATATTAAACGAAAAACACAGTGCCTATATAATGGTTTCACTCTCCATAGTCTAGCCTACTCTAGAAACTAACTAACAATCACTCTTAATCTCCATTCTTCAATAAAACTGCGAATTGACTGCGAAGTCACCATCATCATCTGTCTAGTCTTTTCCCAACGGCTATGTCGGCTCGGCTTCCAGTCTAACTGGATGCAGCTGAATACCAGTATTTTACATGGAGCGACTGAATCGAATGCGAATCTGTCCTCCACAACTCAGTAACTGGGTAATACCATACCCCTTAATAAATAAATAAATAATAAATAAATATCCCTGGACATTTCACACAGCTCCATCTAGTCCCAAGCTAAGCAACCTAATGGTTGTGTTATGGTAACAAGATGGCTGATAAACTACTTATATACATTTTTTTTGTAAATACATACATATTATAGATAGAAAAACACCCAGACTCGGAACAAATACATGTAGGTCATACAAATATTTGTTCTGTGCGGGAATCGAACCCGCGACACGCAGCGCAGCAGTCAATCGCTTAACCACTGCGCCAACCGTGCCGTCAAAGACAGAGACAAAGACATAATAAGACAAATGACAGCTGGAACCAATGGCATAACTATGTAAAGATGGTCTTCACTCATCCACGGACTAACCGCGGCAAGCGTAGCTTAACCAGATCGATCGACCCGTGCGGCTGTTATACTTATTTCTTAGCGACCATCCGCAAAAACATACGATTTGTCAATGTGTAAAAGCGTTGTTGTGTACTGTAGTTGCCGTTACGTAACTGACAACCACTCAGAGTCCTCCACCTGTCTATTTCATATCACTATACTAATAACAAAGCTTTTAACGTAAGAAATTTTGCACGATTACAAAGTAGTAAATAGGTATTAAATATTTATCATTCCAAGATTGAAAATAAACCGCCCATTAAACAATTGAATCGTCAATTTGGAGGGACCAACTTATATAATCGATATCTTTAAAACGATATATGTTTCGGGCAGCCAAAATCAATCATATAAGGTATTATAACACTAAGTAGGTAGAAAATTCCAGGGAGTAGTCTATCAGTTTGGTCCCTCCATCTTGATATCATGATTTGGTCCCTCCGACCAAGCATTTTGTTAAAATATTATGTAAATGATGAGGTAGCTAAAATTATAGCAAAGGTAGGAAATAGTAGATTAATGGTACTATTTTTTATATATGTATGACAGAGATTCGAGATTTGGTCCCTTCATTTTGACGGTCACGTGGTTTCACCCGCATAAGTTTCGATTCCGTAGGAATATCGGGATTAAAAGGTATCCTATATGTTAATCCTGGTTATAAACCATCTGTGTGCCAAATTCCATCCAAATCCGTTCAGTAGTTTTTGCGTGAAGGAGTAACAAACATCCATCCATCCAGCCAACATCACTCTCGGATTTAAAAAAAGTCGGAAAGAACACTAAGCGAAAACTAAGTAATAGCGTGGGCAGGCGATGCGATGCGATGGGATGGGTTTGGGGAGCAAAAAATTTCACGCGGATGACGGTCGCGGGTAGAGATAGTTGTTATAATAATACAAACCATAGCTAAGACAATTTCAATTTACACAAGTTGCAAACTGTCCCGCTCGGCTGTTTGCAGCGTATTGTGCGATGAAATGCACGGATTAATTAATTATGACAATGTGTTGGAACGTGGCAGCTAGGCATCGTTTTAAAACCGGTTTATGTTGTTCTGAGTCGTTTAGAAGAATTTATTTAGTTACATATTAACGAAGGTCTATCACGCGGCCGTCTCATTATATTTGTCAGTATTTTTGCAATATTACTCAACTCACACTATTCATATTCGTTACTATTTTTTATTTGTCACATATTTATCTTATTTAAGTATGCATACACACGTCACGTTGCAGTGTAAAACTAATTTACATCCGTCACCTCACACACCCAGGTTCAGTTGAAAACCAGCGTCAGGCACTATTGTCTGGCATTTTTGCTGAACTGGGCCTTTTTGGTGCAGCCGTGAGGCACACGTACCTACCTGCTAATTTCTTACATCGGGCTTTATACTTTCTATTTGTTTTTTTTATTAGTTGTTATCTGATGTATGTATCTGGTGTATTGTGTCTTTTAGTCTGTGCTAAATAAATGATTTTTGGAACAAAGTTCCTTATCGCGCGTTGCGAAAGGGAAAAACTAGACGCTAGACGGAAAAAATTAAGACCAAAAGTTGGAACGACACTTTTTGCTATAGGTAGTTGTAAGCCGTGTGGCGTGCGCGTGTTTCTCTGTCTGTCTCTCTCTCTCTCTCTTTGAACTTCGTTCCATCCGGGTGTCCCTTGACACCTCTCAAGTTTTTTCTTTCTTCTTTCTTTCTATCTTTGTTCGATAAAACGCAGAAAATCTGGCCTACCTACCTACAGAAATCAGTTTACTGCCAACAGAAACCATAACAACCCTCGAGGGTTAAACTGTGCCAGACAAAGGATAATAATAGGCTTGCTTGCCCCTATCATAATGGCAACTAATAATGATATCGGTACACAATAGCTACCAGGCTACCAGGCTATACATAGGTACTGGTAGTTGTGGGCACTATATCAATCGATATGAACGTTACCTTGTCTTATTGACAGCTGTTCAGTGTTAAGTATTTTCTAGATAGATATTGATTGTCACGGTATATATATGATCAAATAACAAAGTTTTGATTAATGAACTATAAGCATAGCATAATCAGCCTATGATGTTCCCACTGCTGGGAGATAGGCCTCATCTCGGTAATCCACCACGTGGGCCCAGCTCGAAGAGAGGCCTGTGTCCCAACAGTGGGAACAATATAGGCTGATTATGGGCCCAGCTCGGGTTGATAGATGTCACATGTCTTCGAAAATTTGGTTCCAGGACATGCCAGTTTCCTCACGATGTTTTCCTTCACCGTTTTGAGAGCAGTGGTGAAAAGATAATTTACACAAAGTAAGCCTTTGCCCAGCAGTGGGATGCTGGCTAATAGTAAACAGTAACCAGTAAATAGTCTGCCTGGGTTTGCAGCTACGATCTACAAATCGCGGCAGTTGTCACTGGGCCACAACGCTCGGTACAGTCTACTATAACACTTTCTTCAACTTCCATTTAAACTTCATAAGTCTCTAAAGCGCACTTAGAATCTGCTTATTCTCTTAGAAGTTGTGATTCTCAGTAAATTTTCATCCCTATGAAACTGTCCATGAATACAAAATATACATGAATAAGAACGTTGGTAGACGCTCAGCGTGGATGCAACGAGTAGGCAACATGGCGGGTCGTTGCGCACGTACGCGGCCCTACAATGATACTCAGAGCGTGGCCTGCAACTAGCAAATTTAAATCTAACGTACTATACACATTTTGTACGGAACGTGGGAAAAATACGGATGAGCGTAAAACACAACCGTTTTGTTTCGGTTTTTGTTGAGCTACTCGTTTAATCCAACCAATATAGGAATCTATCTATCATCTTTTTGATTAAAATAAACCGATTGACCTTAGTACCTATCCAAAATCTTTATAAACGCCACAAATAAGAAAGCTGGAAACAAAACCCTTCGAACCACTCCATTATTTATTCATTAGGTTCAATGTAATCAAGAAACTTCCCACTGAATGGCCCCAATTTCGTACAAATTTCACGAAAGAGCCGAACCACAACCGCGAATCTGCAATTATTTAATCGTTTTCGAGGTGTTGCTCCACGGAAACTGTGGATTTATAACAATATCGGCGATCCCTCGAGTAATCCAACTAGTTCGTTATACATTGGAGTTCGGTAATGGAATAGTAAATGGTGCAAGTTCATGAAACGAGTAATGGAAGTGACGCAAGTCGGGCGGGGCGTTTTATATGGAGCAAGTAGTAAGAGGTCATCGTATGGGGTGCCCCGGGCGCGATACCGTTCGGGGAAGAGTGATCATCCACGTCGAGTGAGGGCCAACGGGGAGAATTACCCCGAAATGATCAAAAATTTACCGCTTTAGTGCGTTCGTAACCTGAATGATTCAAGGTCGTTTTATGAACCTTTACTAAACGGATTAAGTGCTTATTGGTTCAAACCAAAGTGTATGATTATAAGAGAGTTCGATGGTTTTAAAGATGCATCTAATAGTGCCTCAACATAAATAAATCAAATAAAGGTTTTAGACTACATTTAAAAACCAGAATAATATTTTTTTATTATTTTCTGTTAATTCATGAGTAATTAAACCACAAAAAAGAAAACCATAATCTCTAACATGCAAAACCTTTAAAGCCAAACATCTATATCTTACACCGCGCATCAGATATCAATAAAAACGAAAAGCTCAACTTCTGATTTTATTGGAAAAGTGGAAAACGTATCTGAGAGCTTGCAACCCTCGGAGGCACCGGGCCAATTTCACTTCGGCGCTTAGTCTACATTGACACGTCGGTGGAGACGCATCGCGGTCGGGCTCTCCCAAAAAAATAATACTTTATTACTATACAAAACGCGAGTGAGTGCTTGTGAACTTATATCAACTTTATGTGTCGGTTCTAAAAGACCCTACCCCTTCGAACTGCCCAGCCAAGGTCGTCCATCAGCAATATGACACCTGTTGTGTGGATATACTATATGTATGTAATTTCATATGTAATAAAATAAATAGTAGTATTGTGTAACATTGTAAGTATTGGCTTATGTTGATGTAGACTTGATTTGCGGGCGTTAATTGACTAATTAATTAAGTTATATTGCTGTTATGTGACAATTAGTTAATTAGTGCATAACGTGTGTCTTGTAGTTAGTATTATTGAAGCTTTGGAGTTATTATTCGTTTATTGAGACGTCGTCGTTTGAATATTTTATGTAAATCGATGTTTGTTTTATTCTGTTCCAGGCGATAATAGGATAATTAGGTCACCTTGTAATTGTTATATATACTATCGTTGGACCCACTATTGAGGATTTAATAGTTATATCGATTTATAATTAATTTTTGGACAGAAGGGACTGTTCTCATGCCTATAACTATATAGGCATTGGCACCATCGTTTCTACTTTATTTTAAATTTCAAGATTGCTGTATAGGCAAAGGAGTTTTGCCGTTACTTTAAATTTCAAAAGGAGGCCATTCTTTTTTCGACGTTTGGAACAGGGCTGATTGTATAGCAACACATGGATTTAATCAATTGCTTATATTTAAACATACTAGACAAAACAGAAGCTACCAAACATTACAGCCAAATTCCAGGTCACGCGAATCATAACTCATATTATTCTCATTTTCTGCCAACAGTTACATAACACCATTCAAAATCGCCCTTAAATCCTCATGTTTATACCAAATACGTCACACAATTCGTGTAGTATTAAACAAACAAACAGAAATACATATTTTAAAGTGGCAATTGGTATATCCTGCACAGTTGGCCGAGCGAGCGCTAGCCCGGCGGAAGCGTCGGGCTGATTCAAATAATTCAATTAAATCTCGTGTTGAGCTGAGGGCAGTCTCACTTTATGCTGCTTCATAATAGGGATGCCTAAACGTTTTTGTTTTAAATGCTTGGTAAATATTTTGTAAGCTACAGCGGTAAGGCGTGCCGAGTCGGCGTTCGATTCTTGGGTCGGACAAAATGATGCTGGCTGTTTCGCACTTACAGCTACTGTTACAAGACACTTCTAATTAGACGGTACAGTAACTTGTTAAAATGAAGTTATATTATATTAAGCTGTCAGTAAACCTTCAATGATATCATGATTATGGCCTCGGTGGAGCCAAAGGGGAGCCAAATCGAAATAACATCGTCAAGAACTGTATCTCCAGTTGAGCGTTTTTGGACAGTACTTATTTGTTTTATATAGATTGAGTTGTTACAATTGCAGAAGACACTAGTTATTTGCTTGTACAAATATCTTAATTGATGTTCAATACTTCGGCTTCCAATTTAACCGAATGCAGCTGATGGTTTTCAGCTGCATTCGGTTAGAAGCCGACTCCAACATTATTGAGAAAAGGCTATGCAGATCAAAATAACATATCTGCGTCATAATTATGGAAAGTTTTTTTATTTGTGACGATAACTAAATTCAAGATCACGTTCTGTTGATCCTTGACATCTGTTAAAGATAAGATATAACCAATCTGTCATTTACTAATTCACTCTGATAGAATGCTTCGATTAGGCAATACATTAATTTAACAAGGGGTCAGCTAATTAATAAAACAGACCATAAAAGAGGTAAAGGCATCATTTTCTCAACCCTTTTAGATCGTTAAGGGCAAATAAAGTGATTAGGTGATCAATAGAGTATGCCGCAGTTTCTCTTGTATCTGGGTGGCTTTGTATTACGGTCGGCTCGAGAAGGATTATGATGATAGCTTTATTATCATGACAGGGTTCTGTTACCATTTGTGGTGTGGCCTTCGCCCTCTTGTGCCATGTTTCCCTGGTCTGTGCTGATCACATCTAGTTCTTTCTCGAAGATTGTTGACAGTACGACCTTCTTGAAAATTTAATCCTACTGTGAAAACATTATTTTTCTTTTCTTTGTGATGTTAAAGTATATTTTATTTTTTTATTATATATTTTTTCTTTGTGACAATGCTTTTTCCGTATTATTTCCCGAAATTTCATTACAATTGGATTCCAAACTGTTTCAATGAATGCTATTATGAGAAAACCTGATTTAATATATTTCTTGTCTATATTAACATTTATTTTGTAAGATACGTGTTCAATGTCTTTTCCTTTTGTATTTTTATCAACTTTATTATAAAAATCGTTACCTGCAGGCCTGACATGTGGCATCGCTTTCTAAGTTCATATTTCTACTGCATTTTTAAACGAAATTGACATAATAAACTTTTCGGTAGTTTATGTCAGTACTATAGAGTTTGTCACTCTGTCCTTCGACCATATTATGTGTTATTTTTTTTTTGAACTTTTATCATTGTTCTACTTTGAGTATTTTAATCATCATAATTCATTGTTATCATTGCTGTCAGTGATATTTTTAATCCTTCCATTTACCTCGTATTATTATTATTTATCATCACGTTCAGTTAAAATTACACAACCCACCCATCTCATTGCCTTGCCTCTTTTGTTAATGCTTTAGTGAGTATTCTCGTAAATAATTAGACGCTTAGGTAGGTACATATGTTTCCTTACAATTAACGTTAAGACTCATCGCAGAACGGTAGGAACTATACAATTCTTTCTTGATGTAGGTTTTTTCTTCATTTGGTGCCTCTTCAATTACTGAAGGTTGGTCATCAACTTTGAATATTTCACCTTATCCTTTGTCAGGTAGCTCAGCAGCACTCGTGACTTCGTATGTAAAAACCAGGATAATATAATAAATTCCTTAGTTATCGTTCCCTTTGTTAATTTACGTACAATCCTCAACAATTTCGGGAAACGACTCGAAATAGTAGACTACACAAAATACAGGTTAATTTACAAGGCAATCTACTAATGGAGTACTTTGCTACTCTATCCCGAAAAGAAGATTTTCTTCGCGGATTTACAGGTTCCTGAAAATGTTTTCTTAGCCACTGATAAATTGATTCCATTAATGAAAGCCAACTTCAATAAATTCCGCGTTCGGTTCGCCGCTATTGAAAATAAGGTTTTCTAAGAGAAAAATTCTTTCAAAAACTTTGATAATGCTTATTGAATCCTTGAAAAGAAAATTGTGTGTATTCGTTACGTATCCTTATAAAATGAAGTTTCATAACTTTTCAAAACAACCTTGTTTTTTACGAATACGAGAAGCTCTTCAAGTACTTTGGTGTAACAGATATGGGTAAAATCTGGAACAAAATAATTTATAACAAAAGAAAATATTACGGTGAATAAAAATTATCGACTGTGTCCCAACACTTAAGCCTACATGCGGCTAGGACGTGGGTCTAGCTCACGAAGTGACGTTGACAGAAATGCATCACCGCCTCGTAAACCCGCAAACGATAGATAGAGGTATAGCACACATGGCTCAAGGATATTCAGCTTTGTTGGAAGGGTCAACAGGCGGTTACCCGCAATATGGGTTAAATTACCCATTATAAGATCCATGTTGACCTATTCTAAGGGTCTATCTATAGCGTCTTATAGCCAAGCAAATTCCTTTGTTCTCTCTTTCCGTTCTTACCGGACTTTGGCAATCTTGAGCCAATATTTTATATAGGAGTCCAGCTCTGTTCATTCTGAAATCTCCTTCTGAATCTGTTGCTATATCGTTTCCTGCTGTTTTGGAAGCCTCTGTGTGGTCACTTTTACCCATAAAGACCAACCCAGTTCCAAGATAACCTAGCTAGTAACATGTTTTTAAATCCAAATAGCAAGGACTGTTAGTGCCTATTTTCTCTGTGGTACACCATATTAAAAAAACCTTCTTCATTGAAATTCCCAGTAACAAAGTCATACTGAGTACCTAATTAATATTGCGGTCAGATACAATAAACAATATAACGAGTAGGAAGCCGAAGTATTCGCGCAAATAAATCATTATCACTCCCTCGTTCTATATTGTACGAGTATTGTTCGAGCTCAGTCCTTCGGGTATAGCTGACAAGTTTGCGTGACACGTAAATTAACTTTAAAACTTAAAGTTTCATGAACATTCGTTTTTGTAGCAGTAAATTAAAAATGGTTTTATTGATTATCCAGCAGTATTATAGCTGAATGTTGATAGAATAAATTATAATACATAGTACCTAATCTTTATCCAAATAGGATGGGTGGGCTGTATGGGAGATGATAAATATGACTGGGAAGGAAGTGTACCTACTCAGATGATGACTAACAGGAAAAATTACGTTCTGCGAAGAGATCAAGTACAGTTATTTTACTTCTGATTTTGCATCACTGTCAAAATGACAGTGATCTTTATTTTCGTTGCAATAAGGTTGCTATTTGGATGCTGCTGTCAGGTAAAATAAGTGCGACTTTAATTGAGCAAGAGGATGAATATGAGACGAAAAAAGAACGAGCTATGCTTTCTAGAATTTAGCATCGTTTTGCCCACATATAATTAAAAGAAAATGCAGTTACAATTATTCTCGAAATAAAACGTAACGTAGCAGACTTGTTGTTAAAAGACGTACATTTCAAGTTATGTATTATGTTATGTATAGTTTATGGGTAGGAGTAGGTTAGGAGTAGGGTAGGAGTAGGATAGGAGTAGTGTAGGAATAGAGTAGGAGTAGGGTTGGGGTAGGGTAGGGGGTAGGACACCACGAGAACAAAGTAGCGCCGGGCAGCTAGAAATAATTTATATGGCAAAACAACGTTTACCGGCTCAGCTAGTATAATATAATAATAGATATGGTGACGGTTTGTTTTACATTCAACTGTTTTTTTCCTGTTGTAATTTTTTTCTATTATTTTTGTCCGAGGGACACTCGAGTGTGTTGCAATTTCCATATTTTTTATTCCGATTCCAACCGTATTTAAACATTTAACTTGAATAAAGCACAAACATCTCTAGATTTTGACATGTGCATCCATGAACAGAAGTGGCGGGTCGCTAGTTGGTTATGTTGAATCACGTGATATTATTTTCATTTTTCTGTAAATGTGCTTAAAATACGTCATTTCATTTTTGCTATGAGGTATTTCTTCTTCAGTCCGTTAGCATATTTTTTATCGGTTTTACTGCTAATATGACTGGCCCATTGCCACTTCAGCACGCGTATTCTGTGAGCTATGTCGATAGCTTTGGTTCTCTACCGGATCAACTCATTTTCGGATTCTTTCCCTCAGAGAGACTCCAAGCATGTTTCGTTTCATAGCTCGCTGATCGACTTTGAGCGCCCTGAGGCTAGGCGGAGCGACGATCTTCGCAGGGTGGCTGGTAGCATCTGGATGGATTTTTCTGAGAATCGAGATAAAAGGCGTGCAATTGGAGAGGCGTATGTCCAGCAGTGGTCTGACGTAGCGTGGTGATGATGATATTTTTTGTAGGCATAAACTCTTTCCATGTTTCGATTATGACTACGCTTCAAATTATAGACCTAATTCGTCAGGTTTATTGCGAGTATTTAAGGTCTGAATTATCTCTCATTATAATATATTATTTAAGTATATTGCCCATAAAATTTTTCGAGTTTATGTACTTAAGATCTCTAATTCAATGTTCAAATTTATTATTTAACATAACCAACCAGTTGCTTCTTGAACTCTGAGTAAAGTACATTAATCTTAGCACTCCGAGTTTTAATAAGATGATAATTGTCTTGAGCTACAGTTAATAAAATTACTTATATAACTTTGTAATTTAGAGCGTTCAAATGGTATGAATAATTGTTTTTGTTTTAAAAGAATAAGTAAGTACTTAGCTTTTTTGAGAGATGACAGATCTTCTGGAAATGTTTTAGAAGTTATTTATAACTAGCTGCGCCTCGCGGTTTCACCCGCATATGTTTCGATCCCGTGAAAATATCGGGATAAAAAGTATCCTATGTGTTAATCCTGGTTATAAACTATCTGTGTGCCAAATTTCATCCAAATCCGTTCAAAATTTTTGCGTGAAAGAGTAACAAACATTCATCCATCCATCCATCCTCACAAACTTTCACGTTAATAATATTAGTAGGATTTTACTCAGCATGTGAGATAGATCGTTACCTACCTATTGCCTCGAGGAACAGCGGGGGTAATTGCGTAACACACCAGTAACAGTAGAAATGGTTTTCATTTTGAAAGTTCGACAGCATTCATTGCGTTATTTACGTTTTTGAGCAGCCAAATTTTTTGAACATAATGAAGCAATGGATTAGCAATATCCTTCAAAATGATTCAGATTGTGATTGATAGTGTGTTACGCAATTAGGGTGCCAATTTAGATATAGCAAAAATTAGATAAAGCAAAATTTAGATATAGTAAAATTTAGAAATAGCAAAATTTTGATATAGCAAAATTTTGATATCACAAAATTTAGATATAGCAAAATTTAGATATAGCAAAATTTAGATATAACATAATTCTGTATCGTTAGATTTGACATGATCCAGAATTTATCCTAGACCGTATGATGGCAAAGAGAATTCATAATGGCAGACACTAGACAATGAATGATGTCAAATTAATTTCATCCAATTGAATTAAAAAATATACTTAGTCAAGGTATAAGACATATTACAATGCAGTGCCAAATGATCAAGAAATGCCTTTTTTTTTGTTAGCCTGTTTTGTGTCCCACTGCTGGGCAAAGGCCTCCCATTTTTTCTTCCAAATCTCCCTGTCTTGTGCGATCTCTGGCCACGTTGGCCCTGCAAATGATATTAGATCGTCACAACACCTTTGCCTTGGTCTACCTCGACGGCGATGTCCTCCTTCAGATGTCCAGTGAGTGACGATCTTTGCCCATTTATCCGGGTGCATTCGTGAGACGTGTCCGGCGCACTCCCACTTCAACCTGGCTGTTTTTTCTCCAAAATCCGCTACTTGAGTTATGGAGCGCAGCGTGGTGTTTCTGACTCGATCTGTACGCTTAACACCTAATATGCTACGCTCCATTGCCCGTTAGCAAATCTTGACAGAAGTTTGAACTCAATGAAAAGACCAGAAGGCCTAAAAAAGGTCAAAATCTAGTCGCAGTCTCATCTCGGCGACAAAGTCAACTCAATGTCAACAACTTGTCAAAACGTAGGGAAATTAGACGTATTTTTTGACAGATTGAGACTGAGATTAGACTGTGAACGTTCATAAAATTACGAGAATAGCCCCTCTGATTCATGTTTGCCTCTTCATAGTTCACTATCCTGCCCTTATCCCAATTTATTTGGGGTCGGCGCAACATGTATTTTTCTTCCATACTTCTCAATTAGTCGTCATCTCAGTAGTCACCCCCTTTCCAACCATATTATCATCATTCACACAGTCCATCCATCGTTTCTTTGGTCTTCCCCTACTCTTATAGCTATCGACATTCATACTCAAATATTTTCTTCCTCGCAAAACGCAAAATAATAATGCCAGCCTATTATTGTTCCACTGCAGGGGAAAAGCCTCCTCCCTGCCAGGGTAGCGGGATCGTCCGAAAGGGTTAGGTACCGCTGCCCTGGAACATAAAGGGCTAAGGAAGGAACACGGGTGGGTTTTAGTCAGTAAGAGTCTGACACTCCCTCCTGCTCCACCCAGAGCGGGAGGGGTTATTTGATGATTTCCCATCCTCAAAAAAAAAAAGGGGAAAAGCCTCTTCTTGTATAGCAAAGGCACGAGCATTGATCACCACGCTATAGCTCAAGGTAGGTGATTTTATTCTTTGATTAACTACGAGTCCAGGTTTTCCCACAATGTTTTCCTTCACCGATGTCAGTATTGGAAATTTCCAAGATACACTCAGAAAATACATATGAATTGAAAAAAGTCATGGCAGACTCACCACCAGCTCTTATAGCAGGGCAGAAGTTGAACTGCACTGTGTTTTTGTATTTAGTCAGAACAAAAAGGCAGTGCAGTTCAACTTCTGCCCTGCTATAAGCCCCCAGGCCTTACCCACTGGGCCATCACGACAAAACTGAAACTCTGAAAACGTAAACAAAAAAATTAAAAAAAAACCAGTTCCATAATATCAGGAAATGCCACAGATGTATATGAAAACACTAACGGTTAAGAGCTTCACTTTAAAGGTCGTGTTTTTTTTTTCATAAAAACAATTCCCCCTAAAAAGAATTCTTCTCACACTATGTACCCGTTTTTTATCATGAGGTTTATTTCCTATTTTTTGCTGTCCAATAAATTAAAAACGTTACGAGTTTTGAACCGTAATGATCAAATTGTTAAATGTCAACTAGTTTTTGCTGATTTAACCGTATAGTTAAAGCAAGGTACGCAGTTTATTAAGGCCGTGGTTGTGGAGCCCCTGATAAATTCTAAATTTATGTTATTGTTTCGTTTGTTTTATTGGATCACTGTTTTTGTTTTGACAAACTATTTTACCACTGTTTGGTACCAGGTTTTATGTTTTAGCCGTGGTAGTATTGTGTGACTGTTTTGATGTAGATCATAATGCCTACCCGTCAAAGTGTTTGGGAATGCCTTTCTTGTGTTGTAAAAAGACTGAAAGGCTCTTTTTATTTTAGCACTAAGCCGAATTTATACCGTAATAAGCCTATAATGTTCTGGGACTCAGGCCTTCTCTCTTCGAGAGAGGGCTACGAAGCCTGCCCAGTGAAAGTTGGTAGGTACGTTAATAGATGTCACATGTCTTCGAATTTTTGGTTCTAGGACATGCCGGTTTCCTTACGATGTTTTCCTTCATCGTTTTGAGAGCAGTGGTGATGAAATTATTTACACAAAGTAAACCGCCTGCCTGGGTTGGAACCCACGACCTATATATAACTCGTAAGTCAGGCCCGTTACCACTGGGCCATTACTGCTTCCATACGGCATACCATAAGTTGCATCGTCTAAGAAGTGCTTAGACAATGCAAAAACGACACAATTATTTATTGCTTCAATTTCATGAGAAACTTGCATCGTGTTAATGGGGCTTAAGATTTCTAGTTGGAATTATCTTCAGCGTCTAAATAGGTACTATGCTTTTAGTGCAATGTATCAAAGTCAAACGGGACACTTTTGAAACAATGTATATGTTTTAGTATATAGTTCAGTTTGTCTTCTTAATTTTATGAGTTCCTTGAATATCAAGACAGAGCTCGCTTCAACTAAATTCCCTACAGCAATAATTCATCGGGTGAACTTGAAATTTACGAGCTGTCTTCCGTCGCCCGTATACCTAGGCACACTACGATGTACATACGTCCGTAATTCCTAGCTCTTGGCAAGTTGTAAAAGGTTTAGGAAACAGCGCAATTATATTTAGTATTTATCCTTCACAATACTCTGGCCATTTCATAATATTCCTGGTTTATCGACTATACAAAGGCGAAGGTTCAACTTTATTGCCGAAACATTCTATTTTCGCGTCACCTTTACACCAGTCCCAAAATAAGCATATGACGGAAAATCTAAAGATGGTTGACCGGAAAATTTTCAAATAACTAACCTTTGTATCATAAAAGATTGAATCAGTGGTTTCACGGTATATATTTTCACGTGAATGAAATCAAAAACGTATTATACCGAGAATTACTATCGCTACTCTAGCCATGCCTTGGTTGATTTTGTGGCTATGCAAATAGTTCAAGGGCCGTTAGTTAGAAAGCGATTTAAAAAGGTGGAAGGTCATGCAAATATTTTCTTTGGTATCTACATTATTTTTAAAGGTTTAAAATAACTTTAGGAAAAAAAAAAACATGTTTTTATTAGTGAATGAATGAAGTAAAACTATTTGCTAATTTAATACAAAGGATAAGATACGCACCATATAATATCCAATATTGCATCTCTTCATAATATATGTCTTTTCTGAACGTCTTTGTATCTGAGGAATTGACCACCTTGTTTCCGCTCTCCGTCCTTGAGTTCAGAAAAGAAGAACGTACATATACCTTTACAGTGAAGATAGGTTACGTTAGCCACATCTGAGGGGCTATTCTCGTAATTTTAAGAACGTTCACAGTCTGATCTCAGTCTCAATCTGTCAAAAATACCTCTAATTTCCCTACATTTTGACAAGTTTTTGACATTTGTTTGTCGCTGAGATGAGACTGCGACTAGATTTTTAACGTTTTAGAATACGAGAATTGGCCTTCAGATCACACGCCCGTAACCTATAGTGGTCGGAAACAATTGCAGTTACCGTAGTCGAAATCGGCATGGGATGTATATATATATAATATCCAACAAGATTTGCTCAGAGACATTAAATGCACAAAATAATAGCAAAACAGTACACACAGTCAACGAGCAAGGAAATAACTTGCTAAAATTCTTCATCAATTACTTTCCGAAGACATTGTTCACGTAATTATCGAAGCCGATCCAACGGATACGATTCGACAGGTCGTGTTAGTAAGGATAATCAATATTATGAGGGGTGGCGCAACTGGGCCCTTATAACGAACTAAAAGGTTCCCCACAATTTATTACATAGCATCTTATACTTCCACTTCAAGCGCTCTTATCCTATTAGTGTATTGTGCGTTACGTAATCAATAACAAAAGACGCTCGAATTGTCGTAGAGGAAAGTACATCTGCGGGCCAACGTTGTTTTGTTTTGTTCCCTTATTACGGCGATAGCCGCAGTGCCCGCAGTATTGTTAGTGGCTTCTGTTTCTAAGAAAACTATTTGTCCTCCTGATACGTTAAGAAAAAGTTTTTTTTCCCAATGAAAATATAACTCAATTAAAAGTGATATATATAAAATACCTAAATTGTTAAGGCCTTCATCTTCATTCAATTAATTAATAGTGGAAGAAGTAGGATACGTACGGTAGTTGGTAGGTAAATAAACTATGGTTAGCTGATATAAAACTCGTATGCTGTACATATTGTATAACTTTAGTTGAAGACCAGTGATTTGTTTTACTGATGTCCGAAGCATCTACAGCAACGCCACACCTCTTTATGTCCATCTAATGTTAAATAGCATCTCTAAACTCTCTCCCTAGTTGACCCCCACCCAACATGTGCACCTGGTTTCAGTCTAACACAATTTCATTGCTCGCAGCCTTTCTCTGCTTCGGAAAAAGGGTCTAGATAGAACATGTTCTGATTAGTTGGAGGCAGTAAATACCTTCCGAGAAACTCAAGAGGTATTTTCTGATGGTGACTAAAAGTTGAACGAGCCAGAATCAACCTATACTTTTTTTTTAATACTTGTAATATTTCGTATTTTTGTGTTAAATGTGTGTAAATGATAAATGATTTTATTTTTGTAAGCAGGTTTGTACAAACACTTACATGTCAATCATATTTTTTAAAACTAGATAAGATTGTGTGGGAGTGTGTTTTGTGTTTTTGTGTTAAATGTGTGTTCGTGTGTCGTGTATGTGTTCCGTATTTCGTGTGTGTTTCGTGTTTTTTCGTTAAATGTGTGCGTTTCGTGTGTGTGTTCCGTATTTCGTGTGTATGTGTCCTGTGTTTTTGTGTGGCCCTCTGTTTGGGAAAGACAAGTGTGACGGGTTTCTACCTATTCAATCTACACGGTTTCTCTTTTTGGGAAATAGACGTTTTTCATCAACAACTTTGTGGTGCACTATGACGGTTTAACGTGCTGCCTCCTTTAAGTGAGCGTACGCGATCTCTCGCGTCCGGCCAGTGGTCCGGTGGTCCAGGCCATGGTACGGAGCGAGAGTGCATAGGAGGCCGTCACCTCCTTCTGCGAAGCAGTAATGCTCGCAAAGGAGGAGGCGGAGTGCGTGAGGGAGAGGCAATCTCTGCGCCCTCACGCCCCTAGTCGCCGCAGTAGACGCCTTGGACGGGAGTCAACAACCGACTCCCGGCCACCGTAGGCACGGGCTTGCGGGCGGCGAGCAATGGGCAGCTCGCCGCCCGGTAAGGACCAGGCCCGGGTCGACGGCGCGTTGTGTTCCACGCGTGCCATAAAGAGATGTCAGCATGTACTGACGGGGTCCGCTAGGGCCGATGCCTGCCAGGGCCGCAGGTGGTTCGAAAGAGATTCCGTGGCCCCTGGCACAGGCAACTGAAGGAACACGGGTGGGTTTTAGTCAGTAAAAGTCTGACACGCGCTTCCGCTCAGCCCAGAGCGGGAGCGGTCATTTGATGATTTCCCCACCCAAAAATAAGGCTTCTTTCTACAAAAAACCGTCGCCCTTCATTTATAATTGCAAAATTTAGGAGCAAACTTCGTTTTCAATCAAACGTACCAGTACAGCAGTGGCTAAGTCCTCTCAAACTGGAAGTCATTAATAAGAACGAACTACTAAATTGGAGTTCCATTATAGTTCCAAGACGTCATATTGACGCACTGCAATAGCTCCCAAGGTCACGGTAAATTACCTACTGGAATTCATGCTGCAGAAATCAATTCCATAATGAAAATAATTATAGCTGCATAAATACCTTTGAAATATGTTAATTTTACAGTTAACTTACTGGATTTATAGGTGCCATTAAGTAGTTATTATGGTAAGTTATGAGTCAAATTGAATCAAATTGGATTAGGTTTAAAACGAATTTTGTGTCTTTTGAAGTAATCTAAGATTTATTAAAGCTTTCATTATTTATAAGTTTCGTTAAGAAAACTGATCTTATTAAAAATTCCAATTACCATTTTCTTTAATAGTCTACAAATAAAATCAACTTTACCGATTTCCGTTGCCATGAGAGCCTTCTTTGTGCTATGGCGTAACGAGGTTAGAAAATACGTAGCGACTAGGTACCTAGCTAACGTAGGTAATTTGTTGCGACGCCTGATGTAGCCCACAGGCTAGTCTTTGAAAAATCTTCGGTACGGTAAATGTCTTTTTTATTATGTTTTCTTTAAGTTCCTTATAATACAGGATGGTAGGGACATCGACGCGCAGATTGTAACCAATAAATTCAGCACATGATTTTAGCGTAGAAATTTTTCGTCAAAAAACAAAAAACCTGTATACACAACCGCATCGATAATTTCTTTTAATTATGTAATTTTAATACAATATAATTAATACACCTTTACATTAAACCTTCTGGAATAAATTCTCTAAATGATAGTGAAAACCGTATCAAAATCCGTTTCACAGTTTAAAAGAACAATGCGGGCAGACAGACACACAAACGACTTTAATTCATAATAAGTATAGATAGGTTTGGGTTAATGTTTTAGAATGCTTCAATAGACATCAATCTATTATTTTGGGTGATACTATTTTAGCCTTTAGGAACTTAAACTAAAACATTCACTGGTAAAATATCGAATGATGTATGATGCGTCTTAAAACAGCTGTGTTTATAATAAAATTTCACTGTTACAACAGCACCCCAGTTGCATGACACACTAACAAATACAATCTCAATTATTTTAAAGGATATTGCTAATCCATTGTTTCATATTTCCAGAAAACGAGACGTTTCATTTTTGTATGGAGCCTTGGCTAGGACGTGTACATTTCAGAAAATTTGTGAAATATATCTATAAACATATAATAGGCAATTATTTATAGAATTAATTTGTATTAATTTAGTACAAAATTAAAATTGAAAATGTTTGACATTTGTTGTGAGTAAAATGGAGACATATTGAAGTCAATGATAGATGACAATGACGTTAATGTCATTATAACCTAAAACGGGATATTTTATGTTTTTGCTTCATTGATTATAAGCTCTACTAACTACAACTACGTAATAATATGGGAAGTCGTAGAGAAAAATCGCAAAATAACACTGAAAGCCACGAAACGAACACGCAAACGCAACGCACGAGACAAGACTGATTGACAGTCAGTCCCATGACAGACAGTGTATGTCAAAATAAAACGTTCGGAAGTACACTGGCCAAGTAGATGATTAATCAAACTAGAATATTATTATCAAAATTATATTGATATTTTTTTTTTTTACATGTACGTCCATTAATAACGCATTAGAAATAGGTATAATAGATGAATTAATAATAAGTTATACCTTATTATAATTATATTTAATGTTTTTGTATTTACGGTTTCACACTCATTTCAGATCCATTCTGGTTTCAGAACGCATGTTTGCTGTCAGTACGCCGCCATATTGGCTATAACGATAACAAATGGCAATAATTGAAAAACTTTCATTTGTTTGTACACAAAGGGTTATTCTCAAATTCACAGATTAATATTTTTCCTAAATTCAGGATATTTTTCCCCGTTTTTCGATAATTGTGCAAGTGCTAGCCAAAAATGAAACATCTCCATTGTCTGCCTACCAACGTAAATAACGCAATGAATGTTGTTGAACTGTCACAATGAAAGTCTGCTATTAGTGTGTTACGCAAATACCCCTCTGGTTGTTTTTGTCAGTCGATTTATATCTTGAATAATAATTAGTCGACTGCCGGGTATCCATTCAATAATTAAGCACTCACCCTCTTTATAATTTATTCCCCTATCTAGCTCAATATCTAATGGTTTGAGAATGGGCCACGGTCACTGAAACCAAAATTAATTATTTAGCTTAAATTGTCTGTATTTTCAAATCACAACTGTCATTTTTTGACAGTTCCATGATGATATGGCAAATTGACGTAGGATTCAATTTGCTTAACAAATTAATAACACTCACTAACTATGGTGATGAAGAACGTATATAGGATATAGGAATATCCTGACCATTTTCTTTAATTCCTTTCTAATGTTTTATGACGCCAATTGCAATGTAGATACACATTGCATCTCCCGGGCCCAAGACTTATGGTAGTTGAAGGAACAGTGGAAGGAACATAACCCTCCATTCTTCTTAGACGGAGGGTATAAAAGAGGATTTCCCCATAACAAAAAAGGTAGCTTTACTCCCGCCATTTAATACGAATAGCTCTTAATTTGTGTAATAGCGACGTAGATATTCCTAATAAATATACTACCTCTACGTGTGAAATCTATATCGTGCCACACGGAACTCAGCGAACCGCAGCGATTGTCGAGCAGTCGGGCTCCGGAAACTACACTTATCGTAACAGCTACATTTCATTAATTCATATTGTTATAGTCAAAAGCGATTGGTTATTACGATTGATTGATACCGTGTATGACTTAGTTTTGGATAGTTTATTATAAATGGGGCGTAATTAGGACTGTTTTGTAAATGGGACGATTTATATTTTTTCACCGATTATTATCGTGGACGTCTACGGCATCGCGATAACACAGGGAAGTAAAATGTACTCGTATATAAATATATGAAAACTCTTTTTCCGTCCATGATAACGTTACTTATAACGTGCACTTATTTCCATACATTTTATTGACGTTAACGTCTACAATAATATTGTCTCATGGGTTAATTGTAATAATTATATATATATATATTTAATAATTCTATAAAAAAAATAATTAAATATGTTTTTAATATTCTTTTTAAATTATTTAATTTCTTTTATAATTAAATTATTAATTATAAAAGAAATTAAATTTTTACTTATATAAAAGCGCACATTATTGTTTGAAAGCTCTTTTTTATAAATAAAACTATTGTAATGAAACTATAAATAAAGATATTGCGTTACTGTTGTTTCAAAGAAAAACCCTTTTGACGGTTTTAATTGAAGTATAAACTTTTTGGAAGTAATTTGCGTGCGTTATAAATTCTCGTTGACGTTCCCTAAGAAATGCTTGAGAATGTTTCAAACCTCGCGTTACGGTTAACCGACCCTGAAGAATTATACATAATTAAACAGACGCGTGGGTAATGCATTTTTTATTACTTTATGACAAGTTTGTTAACTGGTACAAAACAATGAGAGCATAAGCCATTTATGAGAGGAGCTCTTTTGTATTCAACGTAATTGTTGGCTATTTTATACTGAAACTGCGTGGTTATTATGGCCGGATTTCCTAGCAACTGTTTGTTTTAGTGGTCTTTTTAAGTGGAAAATTCATCAGATGTAACATGATGTAGTTTTTTCTTCTATTTGCTTACGAGAAAGAATCCTAGAACGTTGTCAACTATTTAAATCTTGGAAATCTGTTAGTTTTCTAAGACTCCCTGATATCTAGTTTTACGGTAATAGTAGTATTCAAGGTAGGTATAATGAAAAGCCAGTCAGCAATATTAGTAGCAAGAGCAAGCGGTAATAGTATACTATGGAATTTTTTTTTGGTAATAACTTTTTTATTTTATTTTATTAATTTTCTATTACAATGTTACTTTTATGGAGCTTTTTATTATTAGTCGATAAAAGGATTAAGATTATAACAATGTTCAATATCTAAAAATAATCGACCCTGTTTCTTCCCGTAGTTAGAAAAGCTAAAGGATTTTGCCAGGTGACTGGGCACAGCGTCCATGATTATGTCACAAAGAGAAAAATGAAAAATGGTTCTGTTAGGGTTCAATGACTACTCGCAGTCAATTCGCTTAAAGACAAAATGGATGATCGCATTGTATGTACTTACGCCCACTCGTTTCAAGGAAATTCGAGGGAGGTCGAAATAGCGAAGATTACAGTAGAGTCGGAACTAGGAATTATCTTTTATTTCTTACGTAACGTAGAAGCCGAAGTACCGAAGTAATATATTTTATGCTTTAGGTAACATAATGTATTTAAATGTCGATTAAAAGAGCATTAGTACCTTTCCTCTATACTGTGAATATTATATATTTTAACATTATGTGTTTATTTAAGTATACGTATGTAATTTTTTTTGCATTATATGTGTTTAGTTTTAGACTTCACACATTCATATTTTTCTCTTCTTGTTCTCACACACTATTGTCTACATTTCTTTTTAACCGACTTCTAAAAAAAGGAGGAGGTTCACAATTCGATGTTTGAAATTTTTTTTTGTTCGCGCATAACTCCGTCGCTTGCCAACCGATTTGAAAAATTCTTTTTTTGTTGGAAAGGGTATACTTTCCAAATGGTCCCATAGAAATAACACAATCATATCACAACATACATCTTAATAACTTCGTGCACGGGTTGATCGAACAGGTTAAGCTACGCTTGTCTCGATTGGTCCGTAGATGGGTGATCATCTTTACATACCAAGACCCTTCCGTGCCTCGGAAAGCACGTTAAGGTCCCGGTATCCGGTTAGACTAGAAGCCGAACTCAACATAATTGGTAAAAGGCTAGGCAGATGAATAACTTCAGCTACTTTCCACATGTCAGGAACTTGTTTTAACCAAAATGCAGCATTAATGAGTGTGGGTGGTATGCTAGACTGTGGGTTTGCGTGGGATATTCTATAAAACTTCGCCAGTAAATACATCCTAACCTGGGGATTTTCTCCAATTACAATTAATTTCTCTAGATACTTCTTTTAGGGGAACCAACTTTATATCTGCTAACCTGTATACCCTGAGTTATCCTCGCATTCTGAGAGATTTTGACAAGTAAAATGTAAGTTTGTAATACTTAACCCAGCAAGAATAATAAAACATTATTACAACAAGTTTAATTTTGCTCATTCATCATTGTTGAACAAAAATATTACGTATTTTTTTTAATGTTGTTTTAATTTTGATAAAAGCTTCCATTAAATTGATATCATGATAATCCTCATTATTGGAAAGCTTTCACAGGTCATGGTTTATTTTGGGATTCAACATACACAAGGATTAATTAATATCGGTAGATAGCTAATTATTTTTTACGATCTGCTGAGCTCTACTTGGAGAGAGGAGCTGGTGGCCGAGTAGAAACGGCCGCAGCTTACAAGGTGGGCCGTGGGTTCGAACCCAAACGCGCGCTTTACTTTATGAAAATTATTTCATCACCACTGCTCTCAAAACGGTGAAGGAAAACATCGTGAGGAGACGAACCAACAATGAAAAATTCGAAGATATGTGATATCTACCAACCCACTCTGGGCCCGCGTGGTAGATTAGGGCCCACTACCTGAATACCAGTATTTTACATGAAAGAACTGCCTAGTTACTGGGTATTACGATACCCCTTGATAAGACTGGTTGTCAGCCTTTGGGAATTTTGACTGTCAAAGATCTAGAAATGACAGCCGAGACCAGTGGCTTAATGTGTTTTCCGAAGCACGGAATGGTTTCGATATTTAATGACCCATTTGATTGTACAGGGAATAAAAGCTTATTTCGAACAAATATTACGATTTCAGAAAGTAAAGTCAAAATCTCTCATAAAAGTTATCTTAAAAGTTTAGATAAATGATACAGACGCCAGCACATCAACTCTACTCGAAACTGTCAAATTTACCCAATCAACTTTAAACCTTAATACTTTAAAGATAAAGTTGAAAATCTACAAAAGAAATTTGACAGATTGGAGTAGCTTAATGCGCTGGCTTCTGTATACCTACTTATACAAGAAAACAGAATTTAATTACTCTTGTGTCCCTGAAAGTTTTCCACCTGCTTGAAAATGGCAATCATATCAAAGCGAGTTTAAAACATTAATGTGAAAATTATGGAAAATAAATGGAAAAAAAAGTTTCAGAAATTAGAAGTTTTCGGAGATCAGAGAGGCAATTCTCGTAATTTTAAGAACGTTCACAGTCTGATCTCAGTCTCAATCTGTCAAAAATACCTCTAATTTCCCTACATTTTGACAAGTTATTGACATTTGTTTGTCGCCGAGATGAGACTGCGACTAGATTTTGAACGATTTAAATTACGAGAATTGGCCTTCAGAATAAGCCTGTTTCACGTAAATAAGATATTGTGTGCTCTAGAACCGTTAGGTAGGTAGTACCTTTTGTATTTCAGGATTTAGTATTTTACGAGTCGTGCGTGTGTTACAATATTTAAGAATGTGCTTGGTCGTTGAATTATCAGGCAAAATGCTTTGCGAAGTGTGTGTGCAAAAAGGTGAAAATGTTACAAAAATATTATGATTGAAAAACTTAGGTACTTGCATATACTTCTTGCAAGTCTGGTGACCTAATCCTTAGATTATCGCAATATGTTCAATGGAAGAAGCCCGAAAGTCTGACAACCAGTCTTACCAAGGGGTTTCGTATTACCCAGTAACTGGGTTGTGGAGGTCAAATAGGGCTCAGCTGCATCCGGTTAGACTGGAAGCCGGCCTCAACATAGCTGGGAAAAGTCTATGCTGATGATGTTCAATGGAAATAAAATTAATATTAATGTTAATTTTACAATATTTTCTTATACGAGTAGGTATAGGAACATAGTTTAATCTCGTTAGTTACTTAAGCAAAGTAATTAGTAATTTGAGTGCTCAGTATCTGTAACCTTGACATGGCGAGCTTATGATTATATCTGCCTAATGACTAATGTCACTGACCTTTAAAAAGCAGCCAAGTGCGAGTCGGACTCGCACACGAAGGGTTCCGTACCACTGTATAATATTTAACACTATATATTTTCGGAGTCCGCTACGTGACATCGAAATATATTTTCGGGGTCCCCCTTTAATTTTTTACTTTAAGTATTACGTTGTTATAGCGGCCAAATAATTCAAATGTCTACCTATTACGGTTTAAAAGATACAGCCCTCAAACGGCTGTATCGGATGGACGGACGGACACCAGACCCTTAGTGACCCTGTGGGCTCCCTCACCAATTGGTAAGGGAGCCTAGAGAGTTTTTAAGAAAGCATATAATAATAATAATTTATTTGTCAGATCAGTACAATCCACTTATGTTAGTAAAGACATAAACAACTTACAAAACTAGTATTAGTACATATACCTCTGTCAATTCATTTATGAATTCTAAAACATGTCAGAGAAGATAATAATAATTCATAATAACACAATAACACACTACTTCTGGGCACGGTTTGACGACAACACTATCGTCCTCGTCCAGTGTTTCCATATTAGGCCATCAGCCCTATCCGATACGGTCATCAAGAGGCTGTTGGCGCTGCCACGCACCCGCCACATCAGGGATGCGATACGTTTTCGAACAATAGCATAGAAGTCATCTATACGTGCCTCAGTGAACATCCCTGATGCGCTGCAGCGTCGCGGCAGCCTCAACAGTGTCCTGTATGCGTTATTGTATTGGACTCGCAAGGCGCTGTTAGCTCGCCCTTTACATCACTTGAACACCTCGCAAACCTACGGGCATATCCAGGGCGAAAAGTTGCTAGTAGGTGCGGCCAAACAGGCCCCGTTGCCATCCTTTAGGTACGAAACCCTAAAAAGTTACAAAAGTCAATAAATTGTCTTGATTATTGTAAAGTTGGGACTTGAAAAGGTCACCGTGGTCTCTCTGTCTGAAAAACTTTATGTATTGATTGTCGGTAGGTAGAAACTCGTATTTTGAGTAGAAGTTATAATTACCTATAGGCTAATGTAGGTAACTGGCGCGGATGGTCCACGTGATGGTAAACAGTTTCTGCATGTATATTGTTTAAGAACACTGGTTACATTAGCCGTAAAATTTCCGAATAGTATAAAATACAATAATAATGTATAATGTCAATCAAAATCATCGTATAATGTTCCCACTGAGGGACACAGGCCTCTTTTCTGTGAGAAGGAGTGGGCCGTAATTTACCATACAGGTCCAATGCGGGTTGGTGTTTTAGGTGAATACGATAAACAAAAACAGTAGACACAACATGTACAAGACCAAGTTTTATTACTTGGTAAAAACGGAGAAAAGACAAGGGGGGTTGAAGATATGGAGCGTGGTGATACTTTCCCGTACAAGCTATAATACCTACTGTTACAGGGAACTTCACTAGAGCTTGCATAGCAACAGAAAAATTTTCTGTTTTTTTAGTACGTCGTCATCATTCTCCTGGAATTTTCCCAGTATAATTGGGGTCAGCACAACATGTCTTTTTCTTCCATACTTGTCTATTAGTCGCCATCTCGGTAGTCACCCCTTTCTAACCACGTCATCATTCACATAGTCCACCCATGGTTTCTTTGGTATTTCCCTGCTCTTATAGCCATCGACTTTCATACTCCAAACTCTCCTCACTCCGAATCACATGCCTATACCATGACAACCGATTACCACACAACATTTCACTTTCAGGCTTCCTCTTATGTACTCATTTCTTATTCTATCCATTCTTGTAACACCATGGCATGTTTCTGAATTACGTGAGAATATCAGGGCGTGGAAAGGCCCTTAGGGAGAACAGATTATTTTGGAGCTTTCCTACTAAGACCTATACCGACTACATAAGTTTGAAGTTCTTTTGGCAAAATTCGTCAAACACGATATCTTTCATGTTTTGCGACAATTCAAGACACGTTTAACGACTGGAGCGCAACTTACATAATCAGCCTATAATGTTCCCACTGCTGGGACACAGGCCTCCTCTAGGTGAGAGGGAGTGGGCCACAATCCACCACGCAGGCCCAGTGCAGGTTGGTAGAAGTGACATGTTTACGAATTTTTAGTTAGCATTACTATTTTTGTAGTGATAGCAGTGGTGGCCCAGTGGTGGCCGCTACTTATGAGTTGTATAGGTCGTAGGTTCGAACCCAGGTAGGCGTTTTACTTTGTGTAAAGTATTTTCATCACCACTGCTCTCAAAACGGTGAAGGAAAACATCGTGAGAAAACTGGCGTGTCGTAGGACCAATAATTAGAGGACATGTGATATCTACCAACCCACATTGGGCGTGGTGGATTACTGATTATGTATGTATGTATGCATTTTTTTAGTACGTAGGTATCAGGAAAGATATTAATCCGAATATTCCCAATCCATTTAATCTACTTGCTGCCTATGACACACTATCATTAGTGTTTAATTATACCCTCATAAATTAGTTTTGCGGCGAAAATTTTAATTAAAACATCAAATAAAATAGTCTCGATTATTGTTTCTGTAATAAATTAAAACACAGTTGGTGACACATGCTAATACAGTGATTAGGTAACAGTATAATCAAGTTGTTATAATGGACGCTTTGTGAGTTGACAGCGGTGACATGTGAAATTAATTACTAACGGTTTGAAAGCGGAAAATGAATATAGCGAGGATTGTGGAGTAGGTATTTATTTATACTTAGCTGTATCTAAGTAGATAATTTACTAGCAACCCGCCCCTGCTTCACAAGGTTTTTAAGACTTGATGAAACATGGAGATTTCTGTATAATATCTATGTTTAATACATTAACCTTCCCTTACATTAACCTTGCATATAATTTTTCGTGTTATTTTTGCATCGACACGCTAAGAGAACCTTCCGGAATTAATTTTATAAATTATAATGATAACCGCATCAAAATCCGTTTTGTTATTTAGACGAACAACGTCGTCACACAGACAGTCGCCAAAAAGGACTTTAATTTATAATAATTATAAATAGGTATTATAGATGTATAGAATTTACAATAACAAAACTTTCTTGATTAAAAGTCGTGTTACGCTTTTAGTCGTTCTCGCCTAACTAATCTGTGAAATACATAAGTATCGACGATGTTTTTAACAAAAAAAAAAAAAAAAAATGGGCTCTAATGTCCCATAAAAGATGTTAGTTTCAAAAACTACGTTTTGACAGAAAAGTTTTTAGAGTTACTATGAGATATCGATATCGTGATTTCAACAAAAAGTAGATAGGAACACCCCATTACGATTATTGGATGGGACCACTCGTTTCCGTGTTGTTGTCATAACAGAATAGGTGTTCATATTTTACCTTGACAATGACTTGTTGCTACGCAGCTACGGTTTGCCGATAACCTCAACTGGACTGTACTTATGCAAACATGAACCAATCTACACACATGCCAAAATCGAGATAAGTATACAGAAAACTTTCAAAAATGCACCTTCTATCAATCCTGTAAAGTCCGTATATATTCAAATCACTAATCATTCTTTGACAATTAGATGAAATGGCTGTAACACGGCAAATTGTCGTAGCGTATCATTTCGACGAGTACATTTTACTGACTGTACGTAGCAAAATGCATCCTGAATAAATTAATAATAACCATGTATTGTAGGTATACATAAAACATGGTCAGGCAGGAGCCATAGTCCATCCATAGTTTTAGGTAACCAGTACACTTAAGCCACCCAAATCCAAAGTCTAATATCTTTATTTCCATATCCTGCAATAGTCCTACACCAATCGGGTTGTTCTTGAGTGCACGATTATCGTCGGCTGGTGTTTGCTTCGGTCCCTCATACGCCTTCCAAAGGTCTGGGGCTCCAGGGTCCCGAGATATGTCAAAGAACGTTGATGAAAAATTTACAAATAATTACCAAGTCCCATACAACATATTGATCCTTTTATACTCGTAGCCCAGGCGGGAAGGCAATGTAATCCGCTTCCAGATATCTAAAATGTGCTGTCACTAAAACCGATTTCGTGATTTTCAATTACCATTATCCACCCTTTCTGTTATGTAACACCGAGGAAAAGGTATTATCCCTTTTCTAAGAGATTTATCTAGCGTTTGATACAGATAGGCTGAAGGCATGATTCACAGATTGCACTTTGATTTTACTTAGCCAAGTAAAGCATGCGACTTGTATGAATATGAACTATCCATCATCATCATTCCAGTGCCCTTATCCAAATTTATTTGGGGTCGGTGTAACATGTATTTTCTCTATTAGTCGTCATCTCGGTAGTCACTTTCTTTCTAGCCATATCATCTTTTACATAGTCCATCCATCGTTTCTTTGGTCTTCTCCTTCTCTCATAGCCCGGACCCACCGCAGCAAGCGTAGCTTAACCTGATCGATCGACCCGTGCGGCTGTTATTACGTAGCCACGAGCCCTTATTAAAGGCATGAGAATGACAATCTTATTTGTGTGAAGTGCAGCGTAGTTTACTTGGAAAATTAAATCAAAGTGCGATCAGAGAATCTTGCACTGAGCCCAGTTTATAAAGATTTACAAAGCAGAAGTTACATAAAATCCCAATATCTCTTGTTCTTCGAAATGCCCTCTAAAAGTCAATCTTACGTCAGGTGAAGTTGTGTCCGCCCACGCTCCAAAAACTACCGAAGGCTCGAGATTACGTAAAATGGTGATAGATTCCGAACGATTCCCCCAGGGCGGTTAGAGGTTTCATAAGAAGAAGTATTAACTCGCCGACGAACTCTGTTTAAGTGGCTCATTTACAGAAAAAGGTTTCTAGTATGAAGGCAATTCACAGCATGTTTAAAACATCTTGAAAAGGATAATAAGAATAAAAATGATATAGGATTTTTTTTTCTAATGTACCTAGGGATTAAGTACGTTTTAGAGTAGGTATCGCCGCGATTGAGGATTATTACTTTAACTTTTTTTGATCGTTATTGATTTTCTTTGGTTAGAATTTGAATAAAAAAAATCCTTCAATTTTCATTAAAAATAGAAAATCAACTGTCAATCAGGATTCCTATAAAGATGTGTAATAGCGTTTTTACAAAACCATAACAACTTTTGCATTGGAACTGAAAAAAATTGCATTGATATGGAGCGACGACATCATTTGACAGGAGAAGAGATGATGAGCGCCGTTGGAATGTTGCAAGCTGGTTCCAGGCAACGTAGTGGCGGTCGCTCTTGGCACTACACAGAGCGTCATAAGCCGCCTCCTGACATGCTATCGTATCACGGGTAGCGTGGCCGAGCGACATGAAGGACGAGCTCGCATCACCACTCGCAGACAGGACCGGTACATCCAAAATACTGCTCGACGGAACCGTACCATGACCGCCATGATGTTGGCTACGAGGCTCCACAGCTCTTCAGGCTTGCTAATAAGCGAACAAACAAATTGAAATCGTTTACGTGAAGTGGGTCTGCGTTCCCGAAGGCCGCTGAGAGTTCCACCTATGGCACATATTAGCACCCCGCAATGGTAGGGCCCGTTTACAATGGTCTCGCGAACACAGAAATTGGGAGGAACAAGACTGGCGTTGTGTTTGCTTTTTCAAGGAATCTCGTTTCGGTATGAGGCCGGATACAAGATGTACTCGAGTTTGGAGGACCTCTGGACGTCAAGAACGTAAGAAATTTTGTCAGGAAGTTCATTCATATGGAGGAGGAACAATAATGGTTTAGGCCGGTATTTGGATCGGTGGAAGAACCGATCTCATTTGGATCAAGGGCAACCTCAATGCTCAGATTCATGCGGAGAGGGTTGTTTCAGACGTAATCATCCCTTTGTGAAGCCGGTTGTGTGATTCGTTTCGACTAATGCATGACAATGCACGTCCACACACGGCTAGAGTCGTAACACGCACTCTTACCGATGCTCGCATCAATGTTCTGCCTTGGCCTGCTCAATCGCCAGACCTCAACCCAATTGAGCACGCATGGGATATGCTCCAAAGAAGAGCTCTGCCGAGTATGAATGCCGTGCATACCCCACAACCACTTTTTGACTTCTTAGAAAGAACTTAAGAAGAAGGTCGGCCATTCCTCAAAGTGATTTTGATGAACTGATTTTAAGCATGCCAAATCAATGTGATTGTGTGATTCGTGTCAATGGTAGAAACACAGATAATTTTTTTTTATCTTTACAATAAAAATTTATAAAATCCTCATTTTTGCCATTTAACTTTCTCACAATTTGCAAAAATTGAAATTTTTCTTAATTTTTACAAAATATAGGGATAAGTTATTAACTTAAACAGGAATTTAAAGTAAGAAGCCAGTCTGGAAGACTAGATTTGGTAAATATTAATTGGATATTTTTTTATAGTTAATAATTTACTTGATCCCTAGACACTTTTGATGTGTGTATCTTAGATATCATGGTAAAAGTGGGCGTCGCGTGATGAGTTTGGCTTCGCCGAATACGTAGAAAAAAAGATGCCTTCTACATAAAAAGTACTCAATAAGCATTCCGTCCACGAATGAGGGGTTGGGACGAGTGGCTCCGGAGTCAGAATTAAGTGTGATTTATTACTTTTATGAGCCACTGTAGCCTCGAACCGCCTTATTTGCGTGAGTGAGCGATCTACTTTTACGATGGCTAGTTCTGACTGGTGTTATTCTTCACTATCATTTGTTCAATTATTCTAATGAGCAGAGGATGTGATCAGCAACCATATTTTTATGATAAAGCTCAAAACGTAGGAGCTCAGAGATGAATCAAAAGTTTTTAGAATATTAAAGGTACTTAAAAAGAAACATCGCGACTTCGAAATAGTTCAATTCTGTAGTATTTGACTCTTGAGCTGGTTCTAAAAGCCTACTGTAGGTATCTTCTTCATTTATTAATTACAAAGAGCAATAAGCGACACGTAAATTGTATTTAAAATCAAGTCTTGATTTGTAGTGATAAAAGCGAAATTGTATTCAGTCACCTAAAATGTTCTGTTATCATGGATCTCGCCGGCTATCGAGCCCTCCTCAAGTATAATAATAATGGGCACGCAACCTCGGCTCACTTTTCACTTATCTACAACCTTTTACCGACTGAATAGAATTATGGGTAAAAACATTAAAGATTCTCTAAGGAAAAGTAGTAACAATAAAAAATTCAATTTAAGCTTAAGGAGCACAAACAGTTTGACCTAGTTCTACTTTATTTGTAAATCAAATGAATTAATGTATTTGGTTCCATTCGGTGGAGCGCTGTAGTGAAAGAAAAAATAATATCCCGGGGTAAATTACTTAAATGTAGGAAAAACCTAATGGTCTTCAAAATTACATAGGCGTAAGGAAACAAAAAAATATTGCCATATTTCCAATAAAGAATAATCTCAAAAATAGCTCAGGGCTTGCTAGCTACAAGTCTATTACTACCAAAGGAGACATGTTTATAAAAAATTGGGCCCAAAACACAAAGAGCTGGCCAGCGAAAAAAAAGTATTAATTGGTCGGGGAAGTCCTCCTTATCATTTTTTACTATTGCGCCGAATCTCTACGACCATTCCTTCAGCTGTTTTTTTTTTAAATTGAAATATCTAGTTTTATCAGGGTAAGTCATTTTGGTTCGTTGGCCGGTCATTTTGGATTTGGGCCCGATATGGCTGATCGATCTCCTTTGATTCAGTCAATCAATCTAGAGAGTTTACATAACTAAAACTACAGAATATACCTATATATATTTCACCGGCTTCATAAGTTTCATAACTCATTTGTTGGGCTTGGTATAACATTTTATAACAAGATACCCTCTTCTTTGCTAGACTTGCCTTTTAATGCGTTTAAAGCTCAAGTAAAATCCAACCTTTGTTCAAAGGCTTACTATTCCATCAACGACTACTTACACGATAAGAATATTTGGTCGCCCTAATTAACTCAAGACAATGTTCATGTTCTTTCTCCAGAATTAGCTTACTGACAGGTTATTGTTATTAACTTATTTATTTATTTTACTTCGATGGTCTTAGTTTAACATTTGTGACTTCAAGTGACAGCTATGTGACCAGATCCCAGCAATGCATAAATAATTAAATATGTAAGCTGTCACGCCCTTTATGCCTGGAGGCTTTTATTTGGGTAGTAAGTTTTTATTTACATTTTAATTAATTATTTTTTAGCTTGAGTACGTATAGTTTTTATTATATTTTTTGGTATATTGGCGTGGCTAGTTGACATAATGGCAAATAATTTAATTTTATGTTCTGGTCTTGTAATGTTAATTATGAACATAGGTTCCTAGTATTGTATACAATCGACTATTTTCTAACTGAACAGACAGCTGTGCTGCTGGGGAGTTTGTTGCGCCACTTCTTCCCAGCGATAGCACTAGGAAGTGGTGAAGGGCGGGCGTTTTTGGGGGACAGTCTTTTGTAATTTTGACGTTCGAAAAGTGCTGATTCTCAGCCTAATTTGAATAAATGACTTTTGTAAGAAAAAAAAAAATTACGACTTCTGAACTATTGAATTTCGCGGAACATATATTATGTTCTGTTTAGGTGAATCCATAGAAATATAAAAAACGTCTTTATTATTTTTATTTTTTGCCTCCTTATAGGACTTCCCCATTCACCGTGGAAAAACTTAGACCCAAAAATATTGGCCCTCTATAGATAAGCCAACCTGTATGTAAACGGAACATTACCTATAATTCATTCAATATTGGAATTTCCTAAAAGTAGGCAAACTTATTTATTTTCTTATTTGTGTATAGAACGAGTCGTAGGTGAATAAATTTGATCTCGACGAGATCAATTCAATCGTAGGTGTTTCAATTTATTCGGTATCTTATAAAAGGTGATGTTTTTGATATTTATCAAAAGCATCTGTCTGCGAAGTTTGTATGTACTTTAGCTTACTATTCAACGGTGTCTGTAGAGTGCTTTTAAAAAGTTTTAGAGGTTATATTCGAATACCAATACTGATTTAGGAGTCTGGCAAATGTCAAAATTAAATTGAAAACTGGACCATTACCCCTAAGACATAAGAGCGTTAATTGGTCGTCATAATTTTACTAAAAATTAAATAATAAAAATAGACACTTTTTTATTGTACCACATAATTGCAGAGGCTCAGCACAATGGCTCATACTTCATAGAACAGTACAAATAAACCTCTTCAAAAGATATTCATTGCTTAACACGAATCATCAACTGATCTGGCTAGCCTTTTCCCAACTATGTTGGGGTCAGCTTCCAGTCTAACCGGATGCAGCTGAATACTAGTATTTTTTAACACGAATATCATGTTTTAATCAATCACATTCACACTAATTGCTTCACGAATTTCCTCTTGAATTTAAAATAACAGATAAAGCGTGCATTTCAAATAATTCCTCGAATATTTTTATAGTGAAACGTCGCTGTATGCCTCGCACAGCTTGGTAAATACGTTTTCGGCGTAATCGTTTATATTTTACGAAACCCGTTTGTTTCAGCGGAACATGAATTAAATTTTCCCTGGCGGGAGAGCGAACGTATGCCTTATTCAGTGGTTTGTTCGAAAGTAACGAAGTTAAAAGTTTGGTAACGTTGTGTTCAACAGCTCGTAAACGGTTACTGCTAAACATTGGCAAACTCGCAGGTTAGCTGCTCCGCATAAGGCTTTTTCATAGTTTCTTTTGTAGGCAGTTTGATGGGCTATCGAACGTGTTGCGTCACGTCATCGAACAAGGACAGGAAGCTAATGATGGTTACTGATACTGGGCAAAGGCCCCATGACTTCTTGCTCTTACGATCCAGGGCTAATGTGGACTGGTCCTTTGTTTTTCTCCAGCTACCGCCATCTTCTACTGGGATAGTGATGGTGGACTATAGAAATCTACCGAGCTAGCTATCCTATGTAGGGCAAAGGTGCCGTATCTTCAATCGAGAAGGAATGCTTAAGAACTGCATTCAGACCATTGTAAATCCAGTTCCCTCTCGATATTTTTGTTGAGTTCATGTATGAAAAGAGGCATGAGCCTAAGCGCTCGCTAAACCTTCAACACGCACACCTTCCACCACCTTCTTTTAATAAATACTACGATTAGCACATGTTATATCCTGGTCTGCCAGGGACCGAGGGATCCAGGGACTGCCTCGTTGGTCTAGTGGTAGCAAGCGCTACTGCAATGCATGTTGTCCTGGGTTTGATTCCCATGTGTTCTCTTCAAGGCGAGAGTGAATAGGCTTCTTCTGGGCAAGCTCGTTCCACCGTAGATCTCATCCCTGCCTCTGGGCTGGATTGAGGTCAAGAGTGAGCCCATTGTCAATAATAAAAAAAAAAAGATCGGGAAAAGTGATACCTATTGGTTTTTTTCCATCTGGAATTTCTCAGAAGTAGCTGTCTGAATTTTTTCCCGGTTAATGACAATAGGTTCGCACCCTATTAAATGGGACAAACGTAACTGACTGCCAAACTGTTGCAGTTTTTAAAAGAAGAGTAAAAGAACACTATCTGTCCACTTCATCATAGTTGTGTATGTATTTATTATTTTGAGTATGATATAACTATTATCATTCTAATGATATTTATTTTAGAAGTATGTATGTATGTTTATTTGTATGTATGTTAGTATATTCTCGTAATTTTTGTTTAGTTTTTTAAGTGAATTGGTTTTGATTGTATGTATTATTTTTTTGTCTTCTTTACTACATATTTCACACGCTGGCTACATCTCTGTATCTATTATCCTGTCTCGGGTGTGCTGGAAGAGATTTCTTATGAAATAAGCATAAACTCTGTACCTATTTTTTCTGTTCTGTTTTTCTTGTCTGTTTATAATATGTGTGTACATAAATGGTAGGTAAATAAATAATAACTGGCGAAATGTAGATGCACTAAAAGGTACACGTCTGCTCAACCCTTTGGGGAATACAGGTGTGATGTTTATGTCCTGGTGGTTAATCCATTATCTGTTTGAACAATCTGTCGTTGTGTTTGGCGCTCCAAAGGTTCCCTATTTTTTCCCACCGAACATTGGGACCATCCCTAATTAATACCTACCCACTCTTTTCACGCGTAATAAAAAGCTCTTTACGCGCGCGAATATAAATTGTTTACGCTAAACAGATGCTACGCGATTCAGTCTAATACAAAACCAATGATATATATATGGGAACCTATTTATTTATATGTAGTATTATATACCCTTTCAATACTAAGCGCATTGTTCTTCCCCACTGTTGTGTAAGGTGTATTCATCATTTTGCTTTTTGTATGGGAATTAGGGCACGTTATAATTGCCTGTTGCTATCCAAAGTAGGTATGTGTGTACACACATATATGTACAGTCACGAGCAAAAGTATGTATACACTCGGCCTTATTCAAAAGCGATTTACTCATTTATTTTTTAATGAAATTTTATGTTGTTACGAACATAGCATTGTCGAACCCATACGTTTATGTAATGTGTCGTATTTCAATGTTGCATTCGTTGTTTTACGAAAAAATTGCAATTGAACGTTGCCAAGTGTTGACATATTGGTGCTCGTGACTATACCTGCTTTGTACAGCAACAATGCTTACGGATTATATAGCAAAATCAGCCTATAATGTTTCCACGTCTGGGACACAGACCTCTTCTCTTCAAGAGGGAGTGGGGGTAATCTACTACGACGCGGGCCCAGTGCGGGTTGGTAGATGTCACATGTCTTCGAATTTTTGGTTCTAGGATATGTCGGTATCCTCACGATGTTTTCCTACACCGTTTTGAGAGCAGTGGTCATGGAATTATTTACATAAAGTGAAGCGCCAGCCCGGGTTTAAACCAGTGTCCTGATCAAAGTATTATTCATTGAAGGTGTACGTGTTAGTTACCTGTCGGGTTAACTAGTTTTATACAAATTGCTTGCCATTTTATTACAAGCTTTTATTTAGTTTCACCTGTCCCGATGTTTGTCTGTAATCAAATCTTGCAAGTTAAATTGGATCCACTTCCCGGATACCGATTGAGCTGAAATTTTGCATGTATTTGTAAATCGGATGACAATGCAAAATTATTATGACATGCAGCTGATCGTATGATGGAAGCGGAAGGTGGCCATAACTCGGTGGTTAAACGACATAACCCCTTCGAATTTGAGCTCGTATGATTCGTCTTGACGAATACTTTGTGATTGCAAAAGAAAAATAATTAAGGTGTAATATGCTAAATGTTCTCGAATGTTCATACAAAATGTAACACGCTTTTATTTATATTTTTCTTATCAGGTTTAAATTATTTTTAAATTTTTTGTTCTTTTTATTAACAAGTAATAAAAGCTTGTTTTTAAAAAGTTTTATTTTTTTTATTTTTATAATCTAGATACTTTGTGGATGGTGCCTATTTGCCTACTTTTAAAGTATTAAAACATCTCAGTTTAACTCATTTTAGTCTAGATAATGTAAATTAGGTACGTATAATATAATATGTAAGAGCTTTTGTTAAAAAGTTTTTACTTATGTGTAAAGTTGTAGATGAAAATCACTCTCTAAAATGTTTATAGTAAGTATACCTACTATAGTAAGTATAGTATAGTAGTAGTATATAATGTAGTATAGTATAGTAACTTTTATAGTGTTAGGTACTAGCTGACGTGGCAAACGTTGTTTTGCTATATAAATTATTTCTAGCTGCCCGGCGCTACTTCGTTCGCGTGTTGTCCTACCCCCTACCCTACTCCTATCCTACTTCTACACTACTTCTACCCTACTCCTACACTACTACTATGCTACTCCTATCCTACTTCACATGACTGTAATCACATCATGTATTAAATCTTCATAATACTTAATAAACTAATAAACAACTAAATAATAACATGTAAATAGCATTCCTTGTCGTGACTATGCGACACAAGTCACGGCGCCACGCTGAAACTCCACAGCTCAAAACCGAACACCCCTATTAATGTCAAGGGAAACATTTATCAAGGTCAACGTTATAACCAACAACCGTATCGTTCGTTAATTTTATCGCTAAGTATTTATTTGCTTCGTATTATTTACCGGTTTTCGGTATTTGTTGTAGAAGGTGCGTTTATGAATTTGTAGGTGGGCTCATGGGGGCGGCGAGCAATGGGCAGCTCGCCGCCCGGTAAGGACCAGGCCCGGGTCGACGGTGCGTTGTGTTCCACATGGTCCTCAAAGAGATATCAGCACGAACTGACAGGGTTTGCTAGGGCCGATGCCTGCCAGGGCCGCGGGTTGTTCGAAAGAGATACCCTGGCATAGGCAATTGAAGGAACACGGGTGGGTTTTAGTCAGTAAAAGTATGACACGCCCTCCCAGTACTAGCGAGCGAGCTCATTTGATGATTCCCCATCCAAAAAAAAGGGGTGGGCTGTTCAAATCTTCTTCTTAGCGTGTCGATAGCAATCTAAATGGACTCGGCCCAGAATTCGGCTACTTGTTTGGCGCAATCAACAGCGTCTATCAGTTCCTGTAACGTGCAGCTGACAGGACACGCAGCACACGATATTAAGTGTCTCATCGTTTGTGGAACAGCACCACATTTACACTCCAAGGTGGAGTCGTCTATGAAACATTAAATCGTAAAAAAAAAAAATTGCCTTTCGACTGATTTTGGTCAGGCTGGCCAGTCTCAATGAAGAGTAGCTAGGTACGCAGGCGATATTATAGTGCACAAGTGTGTGCGTAAACACAGGTGCACTCTCTGTTCCTTTACTGTCATAGTCAGGTGGGACGGCAATCCAACACGACCGGGGAAAGATCAAGCGCAGGACCAACGGCTTTACGTGTTTCAAATTCCAAACTCCGGGCTGTTACCTAATGGAAACCCAATAACACTTTATCTGACCTGGGAATCGAACCCAGGACCCCTTCAGCAGTCGCACTTGCAACCACAAGCCCAACGGAGCAGTATAAAAAAAGATACAAAGGTCGTAAAGGTATAATGGTTGAAGTATGCAGTTTATTTTATTAATAGGGCAAGTACTTATATAAGCAACCTTTTTTTTTTAATGATTTTCTATCATGCGTTTAGTTAGGTCAGATCTCCCAAATTCTAGAATAGAAACGTCCAGTTTTATTTAAAAAAGTTCAAAATAATATAAAGCAAGCATGTTTAAGAAGGTAATTAATAAAGAAACTGATGAATTATATCGTCATTACCTACATAATATTTTACGTGTGTTGATAAAATATTTAAGCATTAGGTATACAAAACATATACTTATACTTACTTATCACAAACTTACACAAATTAAAGCAATCACACTAACTTTTATATAGTACGGATACTCAAAAAAGTTACGTACAGACGATAATCATAATGAAGCAGTAGTAACATATAATTACGAAGCCATTTTGTGCGGTAACGGTACTCACTATAAAAACGATTATATTGGCATTAAAATCTTTTTAGTCTTGCTTAACTGTTAACCAACTTTGCGAAGAATGAGGTTATTAAAGTTACCTACTTCTTAAAATTATTACTAATAAGTACTTTAATTCCTGCCGGTCTATTCTGAAAAAACTCACAAAACCAAACGGTTCACCTGTTTTGTTTTGTGAGTTTTTGTGAAGTAGTTTAGTGAGCGGCAGTGTCAATACCTAACATCCGGACTATTCTGTTAAAATCTTATCGTGAAAAGGTAAATGTGTGTAAAAGGGAGCTGTCATTCTACCTGATGGATTGACACTGTTGACAGCTCACTTAACCTATGTTTTAACGGTGAGATTTTGATAGAATAGCACTGCGAGTAGAATAGAATGACTCTATTCTAATGACTCATTTCACCTAAGTTTTTACGGTGAGAGGTTTACAGAACAGACTGGTTGTATATCGTTTTTGTTAAAAAATGTGAAGTCTAATCTAGTTTTAACACAAAAACAGAAAGCGCGTTTTGTCGAAACGTTACGCGATAAAACTCGCTTTTTTGTAGACCTCTGCAGTTTGCACACGTTCATTGTGAAACTTTTCGGCAATATCTTTGTGTGCTTTTAAACGTGTCCTTTTTGCTTTTGTTAAAAACTTCGTGAACAAATTGAAAAAACCTCATGGCATGACCGTCGTCAAAATACTCTAAGCCCTGTAGGAGAAAATTTTATAAAAGCAATTACTGAATGTAAATATTTGTCCAGAAATTTTGGCCATCTGAAATATCCTTGTGCTTTCATGGAACATTGCAATGAGCTGTCTTGCTTGTATAGGATTTATCGGTTTCGGGGAAATTCTAGAGTTCAAGGCAGCAGATGTCCCTTTGGAGAATACGGGTGGCATATGTAATAATTACATGTTATGTAAGTAGGTATGTTATTAAAGATATTGCTACTAAAACAAAATCTATACTAATAATAAAGCTGAAGTGTTTCTTTGTTTGAACGCGCTAATTTCAGAGGAGCAATCCTCGTAATTTTAAGAACGTTCACAGTCTGATCTCAGTCTCAATCTGTCAAAAAATACTTCTAATTTCCCTACATTTTCACAAGTTTTTGACATTTGTTTGTCGCCGAGATGAGACTGTGACTAGATTTTGATCGTTTTAAATTATGAGAATACGCCTTCTGGAATTACCAGTCGGATTTGAAAAAAAATTGAATTTGATACCCCAATTCTTACACTAGAGCCCTACGGAGCCCAGCAAAAAGAAAAAAAAAAATGTCAGAAAGAACGCTGACCGAAAACTCAGTAATTCCACGGGCAGGCGATAGCATGCGACGCGGTGGGTAAGCAGCTGAAACTTCACGCGTACGAATTCGAGTGCAGAGGCTAGTATTCAATAAACGACGGGAGTCATCAAGGACAAATTGCTACTTGGACTAATTAGATCCTAATAATCCTGTTATTACCCTCCTAATGATCCTAATAATACTAACAACATGTTGTAAGCTGTCCTGAGAAAAGAAATTCGATCGACGAAAAATTGTTTAAGCTTAGAACAGAAAATAGAAACGCAATACCTTAGGTATGGCGTTTCTATTTTCTGTAAATAAACACCGCAAAGAAAAGATGCTTCTTGCGACGATATCATAAAATTCCTTGAAATGAAAACAAACATGATAGTCGCAATTTCTAAAGGCTGCTAAAGTTGATGCGTTTTTGTTGCTCCAATGTGAAGTGGTGCAGGTTACTAACAAAACTCAGTATTGTGTAAAACCTGAAAACTGAACATCGAACTCACTTTTGACTCACTTCTGTGTGTCAGTGTGGGGTCAGTGAATTTTTCCTGTTTTCACCGCGCGGTTTATATTGTTTACACAAAACAACAATAAATTCCTTTAAATTCAACAATCACTTACAGGCTAACACCATATGCACCATTTTGGTTTTACATTTTATTATAATAAAGCTTAAATGTTTAGTTTAAAATTAAAACTATTTTAATAATATTTGGTAATTCGTGTGAAATAATAATAACGAAAATTTCGTTCTACATTATAATAACAGATTGATAACAGTTGATACGACGGTTGATTAGAATATCATCATATATCTTAGTTGAATACAAATATATAAATCTTAAAATTAACACTCAATAGCGAGATCACACGAGGTTACAGAATTGAACTCGATAGTGGTTTACAGAATAACACCGCTATTTAATATTTTCGGATTTTTTTCAAAAGTTTCTTTATTCGCGACGTTCCCTCCATCTGTCATCATCGACCTAGAAAAGCATCATTTACTTTTCGTATTCAGTAAACATTCTCTTTAAGAGACTGTTATAGTATTAAGATAAGCAGTGAGTAGGACCCTTCAGAGATCGTGATAAGAATTTTATATTCCCTTACAACGGGACGAAAATACTAAGCAGTGTACCACGACGGAGACGCTACGTGATGTAACCTACAGTTTTACATATAAGGCGGTAGGGCTTGTAATTATAAGTATTGTTGAAGTATTTATCAGTCTCCACAAGGTAACTAAGATGTATTATTAACTAAAATATAGGTATATGACGTTGCGGCCTCGTCGCCCCGGCCTTGCTGCTATTTCTAACCAAGTCAGGCTTTGAAGGACTTTTCCAGCTCAAAATATCTGATCTAAATGCAAATATGGTTATTTCCACAATGTGCATATATTGTTTTTGTTTATGCTCGAGGGTAAACGTGTAGCTATCGATATTGTTGAAAATAAACCGAACTTTGTTAACGTTTTTGAATTAAAATGGTAGTTTAGAATTGGACAAATGGTTCGGTATGAAATTGTCGTGTTGTTTGAATTGTTTTCGATCATTCAATGAAAACACGACGAGCATGCCGCCATATTATGATATTACTGAAAAATAAAATAGATATAATTAATAGCGGTTGAGTTTCTTGCCCATTCTTCTCCGTACGAGAAGTACCTTTTGGAAGGGGCGTTTTTGACGTTCAAAAGTGCCTTTAATGTGCCTATTTGAAATAAATGATTTGACTTTGACTTTATCATTTTCGCTCCCAAAAGAGCAACAACGTCATATGATATGACAGTATTTTGCGAACATATTACTTACTAGCTTCTGCCCGCGGCTTCGCCCGCGTGGATGTCGGAAATTATCCCACGAGAACGTGCTAACAGGATAAAATGTATGTGCTTCCCCAGGATGCCATCTATCTCTATGCCAAATCAGAAGTTCAGTGGTTTAGGCGTGAAAATGTAACATACAGTTTCAAGTTCAAATCATCCCCTTAAAAACTGAATTACCCCTGTTTGTCCCGTCAGTGGTAAATTTTCGACAACTTTACATACTTATTATTTTCTGTGAAAAGTATCAATAAAAATATATATATATATATATTATAATATATTATTATTAATATTTTTTATTTTATTCATAAAATAAAATAAATAAATAAAATAAATACTGAGTTTCGAGTTACTCGGACCGCGCATTCAATTTCTTCCACACAAACTTAACACCCCTATATCCCTCTTTGAGGGGTAGTTTTGAAAAACTTATAATGATAAACTTTATTACTTACTTAGGCAAGTATTCTTGCCAAGTTTCAAGTTTATTAACCTAATGAAGAATATTTTTCATATAAACTGAATCCCGGCTTTTCACCCCCACAGGGGTGGAATTTTGGAAAATCGTTTGGCATTATTCATAACTTGATTCAAAGATTATTTATACCAATTTTCGAGTTAATCAAGCCACACATTGTAATCTTCCCCTGAAAAATAGACTACCCCATTTCAGCCCGTTCAGGGGTAGATTTTCAAAAAACCCTGATACACATTATTCTTTACTTTCAATATTAGGTATAAATACTGAGTTTCGAGTAAATCGGACTGCGCGCTAAAATTCTTCCATACAAACTTTGAAACCCCCCAATCCCTTATTAGGGGGTAGTTTAGAAGAAAAAAAACTGAGAATCTTCATAATTTATTTTGGTAAGTATTCGTGCCAAGTTTCAAGTTTATTAACTCAAGGAATAAGATTTTTCATATAAACTGTATCCCCCGCTTTTCACCCCCACAGGGGTGTAATTTTGAAATATCGTTGGGGATTATTCGTAACTTGATTCAAAGATTATTTATACCAATTTTCGAGTTAATCAAGCCACGCATTAAAATCCTCCCTTGTAAAATTAACTTCCCCTTTTCTACCCGTTAGGGGTAGATTTTCGAAAAACCTTGATACATGTTACTCTTTATTTTTGGTCTTAAGTATAAACACTGAGTTTCGAGTTAATCGGACCGGGCGCGCATTCAAATTATTCCACACAAACTTCAACACCCCTATATTCCCCTTTAGGGGTAGTTTTGAAAAACTTATAATGATAAACTTTATTACTGCTACTTACTTAGCGAGTATTCTTGAAAAGTTTCAAGTTTATTAACCTAATGAAGAATATTTTTCATATAAACTGAATCCCGGCTTTTCACCCCCACAGGGGTGGAATTTAAAAAAAATCGTTTGGGATGTATTCATAACTTGACTCAAAGATTATTTATACTAATTTTCGAGTTAATCAAGCCATGCAGTAAAATCCTCCCCTGAAAAATTGACTACCCCATTTCAGCCCGTCAGGGGTAGATTTTCAAAAAACCCTGATACACATTATTCTTTACTTTCAATATTAGGTATAACTACCGAGTTTCGAGTAAATCGGACTGCGCGCTAAAATTCTTCCATACAAACTTTGAAACCCCCCAATCCCTTATTAGGGGGTAGTTTAGAAGAAAAAAAAACTGTCAATCTTCATAATTTATTTTGATAAGTATTCGTGCCAAGTTTCAAGTTTATTAACTCAAGGAATAAGATTTTTCATACAAACGAATTCCCCCCTTTTCACCCTCTTAGGGGTGGAATTTTCAAAAATCCTTTCTTAGTGGATGCCTACTCTTCACGAAGAACCCACCCTCCAAATTTCATGTCTCTAGGACCAGCGGTTTAGGCTGTGCGTTGATCTATCAGTCAGTCAGTCAGTCAGTCAGTCAATCAGTCAGTCAGTCAATCAGTCAGTCAGTCAGTCAGGACTTTGAATTTTATATATATAGATACCTAATTCACTAGAGCTACAGAAGCATCTCTCATATTCCTGAGGGAAAAGATATTATTACGAATAGATAGCATCTTTATCGTCCTATAGATTTAAAGTATTATCCTTTTATGTACAAAAAACCATTTTACTGTAACAAAAATGGTGTAGGTAGAGACAGTAATCCTTATTATTTAGTCATGAATTTGAGGTATAATTTACTATGTACCAACGTTTCGGTCGACTTGCATTTTCGCTTGTTTAAATATTACAGCAAAGAGATTTATTTATCAGATTTATGTTTATCATGGCGGGTTTACGAATTGGTAGGTATCTTTATACCCAGACACGATGTCGTATATGGAAAGGCTAGACTTCTATCGGATTCAAAATGAATAATAGATGAGGTAGATGCATCAGTGTATATTGATTTACTAAACATAATCAGACATAGGTAATGTCGAATAAAGGTCGTATCTATAAGGCCGCTTTTATATAAAACATGGTATGTTTTACTTAGAGAAAAACTTGAGATGGTCGCGCTAAAAGCTCTTGGTCTCGAACTTTTAGCGGACATTTTTGTGGTGTGGCTGTGACTTTGGTCTGTGCGGGATAGCGGGATACTGTTGTAAGTAGATACTTGGCACGTTTTCAAATTCATGTTTTGGTCTCAGAGATTTTTTGGACATGCAGAATTCTTGATTACTTATACCTTAGGTTTTGATTTTTCACTTACCGCTTTCGTAAAATCGATATAGATACTGTATATTTTTGATCTGTATATTTTCTTAAAGTTAATTTACAAAAAAATGCCATCTATGTTAATTGACGACAAGCAATTTAGCAATATGTAATATGCTAAAGAGCAGATTTTTCAACTCTTAAAAAAAATTGCTCATTTTTTCAACGCCAGAAAAAATCCGACGAATAATTTCGAGTTTCTGACAGTTCTTCCATACTCTGTCAGACGTCAATTTTATTCCACGAATACAAATTATCTGTCGAGTGAAACATCAGACCTAAAGTAAAAATACCCCTTTCAATAAAAGCACAGTATTCATCTATTTATTTTGTAAAGTGTATTTATAACATTTGTGTCATTTTACATTTCATATGATGACATGCGCTTGACAGCTCACTAAGCTTACGCTTGATTTCTTTTTTCTGCCTTCCAAATTCGCATTGGCGTTTATCTCATAATTTTATGCCATTACCTTATAAATACTACAAAAGATTGCATGCCGAAAACTATGCATGCCATAATCTCTACAGTACCTACCTAAGTCGTCTTTCCTCCTGTGGGTATTGTAAGCAACTAAAGGATTATTTTATATACATTGAAACATTAGCTGCAATAGTATCTACTGTGAATACCTAATCTGTCTGGTAATGGCATCAAAGGTTCTCGTTAAATCTTTAAGAGCTGGCGTTTGTAAACATAAAACTATATACGCATAACATCGAGTCTTTAATATACCTACGAGAGAAGCATAAATGCTTTAAGCATTTATCGTTATGCTCCAAAAAGTGTCTACATTATTCTCCATTATAATAAGTGCTGTGAAAAGTAATAAATATTCAGAAAATCGCAACATTTGCACTCACAAAAATTACTTTGTAGTTATTAGCATTTAACTTAAAAGTAAAAAAAACGAAATAATGAAAAAGTTTCTGAATTATTAAAGTGCTTACCTGGTGTTTTGTAGAAAAAATTTATAAATTCTTTTAAGAAACAATTCTCAAATATCGCAATGAGATGCGATTGCGTCTAGGGCTGAAACTTTCACACCACGTTCTGTTTATGCTTTGAAAAGTACATAAAACTAATCTTGACTAAGAAGAAGTCGGTAAGTGACTTTCTGGCTCTTAAATGAGGATCTGTCGATATCGATCTTATGACCTTTCGGGAAGTTTTTCTCTTCCTCTTTCTTTTAAATGATTTTAGTGTTTGTTAAAAACAAATGGTATATTGTGTGTGCGTGTGTGTTTTTATGTACTAGTTGTGTTTCATTTGCAACGCATTGGATCGTAACGAGAATAAAGATTTCTGTGATTTTGCCAGTCATGCAAAATCAGCGGTAGAATTACTGTGACAGGACTTAATTAATTCTATGAACTGTTGAACTTTTCTCCATAACCTCGTATGTCGGTATGTCAGGTAGACGGCACTGCTGCTTTTCCGAAAGGCGGAGCCTCTGCTACCGAGCGTGTCATGCATAAATCAAAATTGTTTTAATTAATTAATTTGCCCTCTCGCACATCACTTATTTTTTAATTACTTCCCTCCACTACAGTAAACGCTGGAACAAAGGTTCGTTTGCAGCTTTTTATTTACGCGTCTGAAATATGAGTACAGAACTGTATGTTGTTAAATTTCATTTGAATACACCGCTTGGTAATGTTATCCATTGTTGAAGTATCTTAGGTGGCAATTTGATAATTGGACCAGAAATGAGAGTGAAATTATAGTCTTACCAAGGGGTTTCGTATTACCCAGTAACTGGGTTGTGGAGGTCAGATAGGTAGTAAATATGTAAAATACTGGTACGAAGCTGCATCCGGTTAGACTGGAAGCTGACCCCAATACAGTTGGGAAAAGGCTAGGCAGATGATGATGATGATAAATTGAGAGTGAAATTTCAAGGACGTGTCACATTTAAGCACATTTCGTTACATGAAAGAGAAGAAAGATATAACTCTCTCTGTCTCTCACACTAAATCTTCTATCACGTGAACGGTAATTGTGTTTGGTTGCGAAACATTTTCATAATCAAATAAAACAGCGTTTACTACCGACCACGGATTAGATACAGACGAATGGTGTAGTTACTTGGACTATTTATCAGATCGTGAGCTTTGTACTGTCTCAATCCCTCTCAATGTTCATAATCCCACGTTGCATTACAACAACCAGTGGGTTGCATTACTTGCTTAAAAGACTTACCAGCCATATAAATGTTAACAACAGGGTCAACGCGATTTTCAACGGAATTGACGCTTTAAGCTTTTAAGCTTTTGGTCCTTTGTACACGGCACAGTTTCTTTACGGTACGGGCGTCGCGCCGTGAAAAAAACGTGTCCGTCAACAAGCGTCCATAGTGATCTACATAAAACTGACGACCGTGCCTACACACGGTGAATAAACCGTCTACGGCAAGAAAAACGTGTGTGTACAAAGGGCCTTTCGGATGCATTTTTGACTATTTCGTCATTGTTATCGCAGATAGAATTATTACTTTGTATATGTCTATTGATAGAGACTAGTCCATCGTCATAAAATGCCACAGATTTATGTATCTTGTTTAAGATACACTTTCATTCTACACATTGATCATAAATCAAAAATTAAAAAATAATGTATCCAAATTAGGCTGAGAATCAAAACGACCGCTCTATAACATTTCGTCGTCCTTTCTTTCATAAAATAAGCATGAACAATTTTCTATCGCATCTCGTAAAACATGGTGAATACCACGTTATTGATAAAGGAGCGAGCAACGACCCATCATTTTCTGTAAGCAAAACGGGTTCTGGCATTGAGCCAAGAAAACGGTATAGCGAAGAGAGAAGATATTATTATCATTTTAAATATTCGTTTGTATGACATTTTCAAATGATTTTATTTATTTATTTATTTTACCATTTATGTACACACATATATAAACAGACATGACATGATCTGTGGCTAATAGAAAGCTTTTTCTTTCACCAAAAAGGTATTGAAAGGATTTTAGTAGTATTAGCTGCTTTTATGTAGATCTTTTTAGATTTTTAGCTCTTAAGATAATACAGGCTATTCCTAGAAAACTATAAAAGGTTTTTCATTGATTTGGAGAATATTTTCTTATTTATCGAAGTTTGCCTTCACATTGTATAATTTCACAAGCTTTTATTCTTAATTTCTTATGTAAATTTAATTATTTACCAAAAATCATCATTAACTAGCCTTTTCCCAACTGTATTGGAGTCGGTTTAACCGGATGCAGCTGGATACCAGTATTCTACATGGAGCGACTATCTGAATCGTATCCTATCTGACTTCCACGAAACCAGTTACTGGGTAACACGGTACCCTTGGTAAGACTGGTTGTCAGACTTTCGGGCTTCTGAGTACCCGTAAAAATCGTCAAAAGTCTACAAATGACAGCCGGGACTAACGGCTTAACTGCATGTTTTCCGAGGCGCAGAAGGTTCTAATGGATGGTCGCCCATGCACGATCCTTGAAGATCAACTCATGCGGCAGTTTTTATTTAGCCACGAGCCCCTCTGTCGTAAATAAAATGTATAACAGTATTTACCTATTTCTAAAACGTCTGATAAAACCGATAACCTAATGTAGGTCAGCTAAATACTATTTAAATTACCAGTCGGAAGTATGCTTGTCTACCTCTTGACATAATCCGTTAGTCGCTGCTTACGACATCTCCGGTACACGAGGGGAGGCCTTTCTCAGAGAGACACGGCCATTTTATGTAATACGTATTATGTAACTACAGTTTATTTTCTTACAATAATGTTGGTGAGAAAAGGATGCGGATTTGTATGTATTTTTATCTGTAATTTATATGGTGTAGGTATACAATAAGCAAAGGGTGTTCTATTCGATCCTATTTTACTCTTGCTTTTGAGGGAGATTTTATCTCAGAAGATTTTTAATTTTCTACTACTTCGATAACTGTATTCCTTGGGAATTGATTTTCGAAAAAAAAAAATTTTTGTTCGTCATTCCTCATCATCATTATTCCAGCCCAAAGACGTCCACTGCTGGACATAGGCCGCCCCCAAGCACCGCCACTTCGACCGGTTCTGTGCTTCTCGCATCCAACGGATTCCCTTGTGCAACCTCTAATATATAATTATATAATAACTTAGGTATTTATTTTTTACTTCAAGCCACAAACATCTGTGTAGCCCTGGTTCTCGTACTAGGAGTTCCTGTATCACAAGAGCCAGACCTCTCAATTTATAGGGAATAGAAGCGAAGAAACGTACTCGTACGTTTCGTACAGAAGATAGTACGATCTTCTATATTAAATTATTATCACGTTTCTGTCCTCAAGAGCCCTTTTTACTTAGTTTTCTTGTTACTTACATTTAGTTTGTTAGGAAACTATTAGTTACTGAAAGAGTAGTATATATTATGTTCTCTATTTCACATGATTATAGGGAATATTCATTGGGTTAATAGCACTTCATTAATATTTATTTATCACGGTTCGTGTTCAAACCTAATAAATTTTGGCATCATAATTGCATTTAGGCCAATTTATTTTAATTTTAACAAAATAATTTTACTTCTGTTGTTTAGCCCTTCGTATTTTCGTAATGGGACGTGGATCCACGCGACACGCAATGGCTTTTTAATTATTTATGTAACTAGCTGCACCCCGCGGTTTCACCAGCATAAGTTTCGATCCCGTAGGAATATTGGGATAGAAAGTATTCTATGTGTTAATCCTGGTTATAAACTATCTGTGTGCCAAATTTCATCCAAATCCGTTCAGTAGTTTTTGCGTGAAAGATTAACAAACATCCATCCATCCAACCATACAAACTTTCGCATTTATAATATGAGTAGGAGTAACGCATTCAATCGGTTATTGTATTTCAAATTGTAGTGTTTCATAGAGTCTTTCAATTTAACTATTTTAATTATTAAAAATTCTTACTAACGAGTTTTTACTTGATTCTTACCCATTAAGTATCATGTGACTAGGGTTTTTCCAAGTAGGCCTGGACTATAAACTCTGCCCCATCATAGTTTTGGGTAAGGCCCGGACTCCACCAAAGCGGAGACGAGAAGAAATGTTTTGTTCGAAATTCTATTGGTTGTTTAAAAAACATCTCCTCTCCGCTCGTCTTGTCTCCGCTTTGGTGAAGCCCGGGCCTAAAGGTATGCTTCAAGCCTAACCGGATACGATATTTCACAGTGAGCAACTAATTGCCTATGTCATTACTTGATTCTTATTCATTATCAGTCTCCAGCCATGCCCTTATCCCATTTTTTTGGGTCGGCGCAACAAGTCTTTTTCTTATTACTTGACTTATTATGTGATAAACAATAAAGCTTTCAACAACGGACAGTTTTTAACCCCCGACGCAAAAACGACGGGGTGTTATAAGTTTGTCGTGTCTGTGAGGGTGTAAGGGTGTGTGGTCTGTGGCATCGTAGCTCTCGAACGGATGAACCGATTTTAATTTTGTTTTTTTTTTTTGTTTGGAAGGTGAATTTGCCGGGAGTGTTTATAACTATGTTTGATGAAAATCGGGCCAAGATGGCCGCCGTCACAAAATGGTGGATTACATATTTTTTCACAACTCCCTCAATATGGGTATCAAATGAAAGGGCTTGACTAGTAGAATACTATACACTATAGAAAGGAAGAAAGAAGAAAGAAAAAGCATTTATTTGCGGCAATCATGACGCATAAAAAAAGGACAAAAACACACAAAAAAAAACAAGTTGGGGGTAAACATGCGTCACATTCACGCAAAACGGCCATCGCAAGATGGCCAAATGCAAGATGGCCGCCACCATAAAATGGCTAATTAAAAAAACCTGATTAAACATCAAATTACCTGAATCTTTAATAATAAAGAGAAAAGCATGAAATAAAAAATTAAATTAAATTTTTAAAAAATCCCCGACGAAATAATATTAAAAATAGTATGAATGTAAAAAGACTAAAACAATTTAAAAAAAAACCTATTGAAAAAATAGCCACAAATAGAAAAAAAAGGTATAAACGTGAAACCCTATCTAAAGAAAAAAATAACCTAGAAATTATGACCCTACGTAAGTACTAAGTACGTATGAAATTTTTTGATTAAATGTCCCGTCGGGGGACCGCTACTATTTTAAACTTTAACAGAACGTTAGGCTAATAATTAGAGCGGTCTCACGACGGGACAACATTTAATCAACAAATTTCATACGTACTTACGTAGGGGTCATAATTTCAAGGTTATTTTTTCTTTCTATAGGGTTTCACGTTTATACCTTTTTTGTTCTATTTGTTCTTACTCGTATATACACTGGCCTGGAAAACTAAGTATCACACTTTTAAAATTGGAATAACTTTTTAAGTACACAAGATATACCTACATACTTTCGAAATAAAAAGGACTCGTAAAGAGTTTAATTATGTATATAAAACCTTCATAGTCTAGAACCTTCTTTTAAGAAATGGCTGAAAAGAGCTTTAAAAATAAAAATAATCCTTTCCTAATTATAATTTTACCGTCCATTCTTTTCGTTTCTGTTTTCTTTTTAAAAAAAATTCTTGATCGATGAGTCTTGTTACAAAAGCTAAGTTAGACAACAGCACATACATTTTATTTATCATGCCTCTTTCACCTGAAGGATGTGCTAGGATCATGACTTTTCTGTAACTAGGCATCAGTATGCGTCGTACTGCAAGAATGGTGGGTGTGACGTTACGAACGGTCCAGAAGGTGAAACGAAGGTACGAAGAGAATGGAAACCACCTGAGGAGACCTTGTAATGGCAGACCCAGGTTTACTAGTGCCCGAGAAGACCGTTATATTGTTTCCACTGTGTTGAGAAATCGCCACTTTAATGCAGTTGAAGTCCAGCAACAGCTTCTTCAGACCCGAAGGGACTACATTAGTGACAGCACAGTGACAAGAAGACTTGCTGAAGCAAATCTGAAACCCCGAAGACCAGCAAGTGACCCCAAACTCGAGAGAGAGCATCGAGTAGCAAGACTGCGAAACGCCCGTGAACACATACAGTGGGATGAAGAAGAGTGGCCAAGAATTTTGTTCACAGATGACTCTCGATTCTCACTTTACACTTCTGATGGAAGGCGAAGTGTCTACAGGTGGCCTGTTGAGCGATACCTTCAAGACTGCTTCTCAGAAAGAGTCCAGTACGGTGGAGGCAGTGTACATGTATGAGCTGGCATATCTTCAGAAGGTCGCACAGAGTTAGTGGCCATAGAAAATGGCACTCTGACTGGGGAAATAAGTGCCCAAGAGATTCTCAACGAGTATGCAGGGCAGTATTTAGCAAGTATGGGTGATGAATCGATGCTGATGCATGATAATGTCCGGCCACACACGGCTCAGGTCGTGCAAGAGTATATTCAGGAGGTTGGTATCAGCGTGATGGCTTGGCCATCAGGAAGTCCTGGCCTTATTGAGCCCGCCTGGGATGAGCTAGGGAGGTTAAATAACAAAAATTAAATAACATGTAAAACATACTTATAAATCACTAAGCTAAATATGGCTATTTTTATTGTTTTATCTTTTTTTTTAAGAAAAAAAAATACAAACACCCGAATTGAGAACCTCCTCCTTTTTTAGAAGTCGGTTAAAAATGTTACTAATGTATAGTTTACTAGTTTCAAAAAAGCTGATAAAATTTGCTATAAAACGTTCTTTATTTTAAATCTCTAGCTTCTATAGTTTAGTAAAAATTGAAATTTTAAAAGTGTAGTACTTAGTTTTGCAGGCCAGTGTATAAAAAGGTTTTATTAGGTATCATGATTTAGTTAACAAATGCATTACATTTAGTTGATCTTAAAAAGATTTTTTCCTATACTAGGTAATATTTTATATCACCTGCTTCAAAGAATGATGCAATTTATAGAGTGTCAGGCTACCCAGTGACGTTTACAAATGGCCGCTCACTTGTTAACGTTTGCTCCTTTTAAAAGAAAGCAGTGAACGCGATTTTATTTCTCCTATTAATTTTACTCAAACTGGAGACAGCCGTTTAGGGTTGTATAAATTCTCACCGTGTTTTATTAACATTTAAACTTTGAAAGCCATTTTATTATTGTCTTAAAAATGAAACAGTTTGCACAATAACACCTAAACACTGGGAATAGCATTTACAGCAAGGGTAAATAATTGATAAGCAGATCGATGCAAATGCCTATTTGCCGACCGTGTGTTAAAGTCAATTCACTGTCAAGAATGATAGTTGAGATTTGATTTTACGGACAGAGTTGATAGGCAACTTGCTAAGCAATCGTTTTTTTTTTTTTTACTTTAAAATCTATACAAAAATATATAAACGTTCTTTAAAATTATAGAAAACATTCTCAAATGCTATTATCACCTGGCCGCAACACGGCCACTCAGGCGCCGAGCGCGTGGGACCACTTGATCCAATCACCTACCGTAGTACGAACAGTAATCATGAGTCAGTGAGTAATTAGGTCAGATGATATTCATTCGTTGCCGAGTGAAGACGTCTCGTTGGTAATGAACTTGAAAGTAGAACGGGGGTGTGTCTTGCAGGCTGCAAGCTCCCAAGGCCGTCCCACCGCATAGCATTGTATTACCCACATCGATTTATCGAGCGGCGCGCGCCGACCTCTTCGTCGCCTCCCGCTCCCCGGCCACCTCTTTTCCCCACTATAAGGTAGCGGGCTCACAGCTGATGCGATAGCGGTAAGCGACTCGAGAATATGAAGTTATAATGTGTGTGTAAGATGTTTTGGTTTGAGTTTTGATGTTAAGAACTCAGTTGTGAACTCGGTTTTAGTAGTAATGAGTATTAATTTAGACCAGTTCGTCTACATTTTTTTTTATAAAAAATTAATGTTCACGTACCAAAAATATTTGCATGTCTGACTGCCTTTGTTCTTAGTAATAACGTACTTAAAAGCATAAAACATAATCATAATTTTGCACTTAAATATTTTATTAAGATTTAAAAAAATGGTAGATAATATCATTGCAAACGAAGAGCAGCCACAAATCAATTTTACGACACTCATTTTTCAGCCTCTCGAAATACGGTTACAATTATTTTTTAGTACATTTTTAAAAGAAAAGTAATAATTCCAGGAACATTTTCTCAGCCAGTTACTTACATCAGAGAGAGAACAAAAAATTAGACTTGATAAAAAAGTAAGGCAAGAGATATTCTCCAAACGGATTACGTGAACTTTTAGGAAAAAGAGAAGCATCAAACTGGAAGTCAACACGGAATAATGAGCTCGTTCATTTCGCGACGTTGAAAAAATATTTGGAAGGCGCTGCTTGCTTGTTTCACAGACTTCGTGACGACTAACTTTAAATGGAATTATTATACTTTCTTGATAAAATCACGTTGAATAATAAAATGTACAGTAAATCAATTTTGAAGAAACATAATAAGTGTTCTTGTTTGTTTGGATTTCAGAGACAGATATCGTGTTTAATGAAAGCGTGGATTGGTTAAAATTGTATAATCGGTGACTTTCGAGAATCCGAGATTCTTTTCAGAATCTCAACTTAAACGATAAGATTTGTCTTTGAAGTTAAATCAAAAATTATTCTCGCCTGAAAACCTGAGAGTCTACATAACACGTAGTTCACTTAAAGTTTGATGATAGTAATAATGGCAGACGTTTATTCACAAGAGGTCTCAGAACTCACCCCTTTAGGACCCCAAAATTTAACAGCGATGTACGCTATATAAGTTAACGGCACATTGTCGTTTGGTAAACTTGTACAGCGCTGTCTCGGACCTCGTTAGATGACACGACAGTCTGCATACATAGCGAGTCTAAGTTAATTTAGACCGACTACTCCCTAGGGAAGTCGCTACTGATCTCCACAGACGTACTTTGATATGCGCTACCGTCATATATGAAAGGAATTTATTCACAACCTTTAATGTTCAAGTTTAAGTGGTTTTCGTTTTGCATGAGCTCTTTAGTCTTGCGGGGTTTCTTCTGTTTGATCTTCGTTCCTGTGCTTCAAAGTTCTGTAACTTATCTAATCTTCTATCGTTGCTTATTGATCTTGCCACAGTTTTTAGCAAGTATAAATCTTTGATATAAACTGTGGATATAAAAGTTGCCACTTGTAAGGATTTTTATTGCAATTGTAAAACTACTGGTTTAGAACATTGGTGATTTAATAGCATCAGTATTTCAATCAACAACCATTTCTGTCATACATATTTTAAACTAAATACCTACCGATGTTGATTCGCACAGCATCATAGGTCTAATATACAACTAGGTCGCACCCATCAGCTGATCCGGGATCCGTGCCGATCGCGTCATCATTAATTCATTGTCCGCAACCGACCCTATCACTTCTACAAACATTCGTGATAGACCTCAAATATTTGTATCAATTTTATTATAAATGGGTGACCAATAAAATTGTCACAAGGTATAAGATCATCTTTTAGACCATATTCTTTTAGACCATAGAACACTATTAATTATTATCATTTTATTTATATAACATAGATGATCGAATCGATTATCAGTCGTGGTCTGTATTTTGGTATGAAAAATCCAAATAAGAAATTCTTCCCTAATCTAACACGTGAACATAATTAACACGTATCATCATGATTAATTATGTGAGTAATCATGTGGCTTCGACCGCGTGGATGTCGAAAAATATATTTTCGGTATCAGACTATTCTTTCGCTATTATACAATGTACAGTTTTGACTTTGTTACTATTTTGTTATTTATGTATATATATAGATTTCAACACTACGATTATACTCGTAATTAGGGGTACTCCTATCGTCTTACCCAGTAACTGGATTGTAGAGTTCAGATAGTCAGCGGCTCCAAGTAAAATCAACTGGATCGGATAGGCTGGAAGCCGACCCCGCCATAGTTGAAGAAAGGCTTGGTCCAATGATGCAATTTGAAAAGGTACCCTACATCGGAGACATGGATAGGGGGCCGCCCATCTCGTTCAATGATATAGGACGAGTCTTCCTAATCAAAACTGAATTTACCTTTAGAAGTAATGTCTATAGTATAATTACATCTGGCGCACCCTAGGCTGTTAATACTGTTATCGCCATTATCCTCACTGACTGACTTAATCGTTTATGACCTTTATATGACAATAAAAGAAGAGGATCAATAAAAAGCCCATTATCACTTAGTCGAGTTCTTAGTCTCGGCTGTCGCGCCTATGGTATGTAGATCAACGAAGCTCTACAAAATATATTTATTTGCTACTTAGTTTTACCCTGTAACTTGCGTTGCTATGGTGAATTATGAAATGTTACCAGTGTCAAATTACGCGAGAGCGAAACACAATGATCGATGAAGCCTAAACAGACAAAGGAACAAACAAATTAACAAACTCATGCTTTAATCGTAGACGGAAATTAAATAAAGTTACTTTAAAAAGCCGGCCAAGTGCGAGTCGGACTCGCGCACGAAGGGTTCCGTACCATTATCTATAAAAATCACGTCTGTTGTATGGGAGCCCCCCTTAAATATTTATTTTATTTGGTTTTTAGTATTTGTTATTATAGCGGCAACAGAAATACATAATTTGTGAAAATTTCAACTGTCTATCTATCGCGGTTTTTGAGATACAGCCTGGTGACAGACAGACGGACGGACAGACAGCGAAGTCCTAGTAATAGGGTCCCGTTTTTACCCTTTGGGTACGGAACCCTAAAAACAAACATTCCTTCAAAGGGCTGAAATGAGCTGTTGAAGTGTTAATTTTCGCCGAAAACGACCCACTATATTTTAGTTACATACATAATCAGGCTATAATGCTCTGGGACGCAAGCGCCCTCTCTGTGAAAGGGAGTGGGCCAGAATCCATCCCGCTGGCCCAGTGAGGGTTGACGGATGTCACATGTCTTCAAATGTTTGGTTCTAGGACATGCCGGTTTCATCACGATGTTTTCCTTCACCGTTTTGAGATATTTTTTCAACATCTATACTACTTATAATAAATCTGTAGAAGTGAAAATTCTGTACAGACGCCAGCACACCAAGCTACTACAATCTGTCAGATTTCTTTGATAGATTTTCGACTTTATTGCTAAAGAGTTAGGTTCAAGGTTGATTGGGAAAATCTGACAGTTTCGGGTAGGTTGACCTGCCTGGCGTCCGTACATTGAAAATATCAAAAAAATAAATGGCAGGGGGTGTTACTAGACCGACACCGAACCCAAAAATGTGATTAAAAATTTTTTTGTCTGTCTGTCTGTCTGTCTGTCGGTCTGTCTGTCTGTCTGTTTGTTCAGGCATCACGCAAAAACTACCGGTTCGATTACGATGAAACTTGGTATAATTATTCTTTAATATTCTGGGCACCACACTGGGTACTTTTTATCCCGGAAAAGTATATACAATAAAAAACAAACTTAATTTTGCGGTTCAATCCCTAGACCCGATTACTATACCAACCGCAAATAATAAGTTTGTTATAGGTTACGTCACCCGCAGTGGAGTTCATTTTTATTCCTTTTAGTTTTTAGAGTTATTTAGGTTTATTTTAATATAAGTCGTAGGTATAGATTTTAATTTTAAAGTATAGTTAGTATATTTGATAGTGTACGTAGTGACCGTAGGTTATTTTTATAATACTGTTAGGTAACATTAGTTATTCGTATAGATATTAGTTTTTTAAGGATTTTGCTTATTTATTGAGTTTAGATTAGTTATCATCAGAAATAGGTTTATTTAGGTAGGTAGGTATTTAGTTTTCTGTTATTGAGTTTTTTTGGAATGCAGTTCCTTATCGCGCGTTGCGAAAGGGGGCTAGACGGAAAAAATTAAGACCAAAAGTTGGAACGACACTTTTTGCTATAGTTGTAAGCCGTGCGGCATGCGCGTGTTTCTCTGTCTGTCTCTCTCTCTCTCTCTCTCTTTGAACTTCGTTCCATCCGGGTGTCCCTTGACACCTCTCAAGTTTTTTTCTTTAAATTAGGTAGGTACTTAGGTGAAGATAGGAATAAGATAGGAAATAGGTACCCCCTTAATCACCACAATTGGTTTTCTATTGTAATTAGCCACAAAGGGCCCGCGAGATAGATGGCATTCTGGGGAGGCACATACATTTTATCCTGTTAGCACGTTCCCGTGGGTAAATTTCCGACATCCACGCGGGCGAAGCCGCGGGCAGAAGCTATGAACAATATTTTAGTAATCAAATAAATATTCCATCCAACCAGACCGCAAACTGACTAGTCTTCGAAAAAACAACGACCACATCACCGATTCAGTGCAGGTTCAAGTAAAAGTTATCGGAAAAGTTTTTTTTTATAAACGTAATTTTTTTCCTAAAAATCCTAGCTGTAACATGGCTTTCTCGTGCGCCCTGAGCCCACATGTTATCGTTTGTAGATTGCCTTACAGGTTTACGTGCTCTTTTGTATTCGACTCACTCGCCGTAAATAAATAGCAATAGAATTTCCTTCGTATTGAAAACTTGTGTTATCGAAGCCGGTGAAATGTACAACGTTAAATGAATAGTTTTTTGTCGGCTGAAAAAATTGTAGAACCACACTCTAGTGTTGTAAGTACATTGTTTGTGTTTACCCTATCCCCTTTTTCGTTCGTTTTATTTACGGTTGTTAGTTTTTGAATCATTATGTATATACCTAGCCTTTTCTCAACTATGGGTCGGCTTCCAGTCTAACCGGATGCAGCTGAGTAACAGTATTTTACACGGAGCGACTACCTATCTGACCTCCACAACCCAATAACTGGGTAATACGAAACCCCTTGGTAAGACTGATTGTCAGACTTTCGGGCTTCTGACGGCCCGTAACGATTGTCAAAGAACGACGAATGACAGCCGGGACCAACGGCTTAACGTGCTTTCCGAGGCACGGAGGTACACAAAGATAGTCACCCATCCACGAACCAACCGCGACAAGCGTAGCTTAACCTGATCGATCGACCCGTGCGGCTGTTATTACTTAGCCACAAGCTAGTTGGTAGTTTTTGAGTGTTGTGGCTATATATTATATGTTTAGGTTAAGTAATTTGAATTGTAAATGGTATTATTATGTCGTTTTAATTTTAGTCCTTATTACGTTGTCTGTAAGAGATCTCTTTTAGCGATAAAACCACTCGTTGTGTAACCCTATGTAAAAAAAAAAAACATTTATATCTGTAATCTTTATGGTGTACAAACGCCAGCACATTAAGCTACCCGAAACTGTAAAATCTTCCTAATCAACCTTGAACCTAATGCTTTATTAAGGATAAAGTTGAAAATCTATTAAAGAAATTTGACAGATTGTATAAGCTTGATGTAAAATACTGGTATTCAGCTGCATCCGGTTAGACTGGAAGCCGACCCCAACATAGTTGGGAAAAGGCTAGGCAGATGATGATGTATTAGCTTGATTTGCTGGCGTGTGTACATAATAAAGAGTCTTCTATATATATTATTTATCTAGACACATTTTAAATATTTCTTAAAATAAAAAGATATAAAAAAAAACATTTGAAATATAAATAAATAGTGGTCCGCCGATGTTGAGAGCAGGGTCCCATCTACCGGTGGTTAGGGCTCCCGAGACAGGAACCTCCTTACGATGCGAGCCGTATCGAGAACTTCCCTTCTCTCGAGACAGGGGCCTTCTGAATCTGAAACTTAATTGCGTAACAATCTATATAACTCAATGTAAATCATTCAATCAATCAATCAATCTTTATCTGTAAACATAGGTTACAACAGTACAGGTGTTACAGTCAATGTTATACATTTATTATAGTTTCTCTATGTTTTGCCATTTAATAATAATAATAATAACCTCGTGAAAGCCGAGAAAGATAAACAAATCAAGTATCTTGACTTGGCTCGCGAGGTTGTCGACATGTGGGATGTGGACTCAGCGATCATTGTGCCGATACTCGTGACAGCCAATGGCTTAATAGCCAAGAGCCTCGACCAACACCTGAGGAGGCTCTCGTTGGGCAGCTGGATCAAGGGCTTGATTCAGAAAGCGGTACTTCTGGACACGGCTCGCATTGTCAGGAGGTTCCTCTCTCTGGAGCCCTGACCGCCGGTAGCTTGGACCCTGTTCCCGATACCGGTGGGCTACTACTTTTTATATTTTTAAATGTTTTTTTTTTATCCTTGTGTTAATAAAAATATTTAAAAATGTATTTTGTAAGTATTTAAATGAAATAAAGGAGATAATAATAATATCCCTGGACATTTCACACAGCGCCATCTAGTCCCAAGCTAAGCAACCTAATGCTTGTGTTATGGTAACAAGATGGCTGATAAACTACTTATATACATTTTTTTTTTTTTTGTAAATACGTACGTACATATTATAGGTAGAATTTGGCGTACAAAATATACATTTTGAAGAAGACTAATCCATTTCTTCATATGTTCAAAAAATTTGTCTGCTCAACAACATAAATAACGCAATGAATGTTTTTGAACTGTCAAAATTAAAGCCATTGCTATACTGTTAGTGTGTTACGCCATTACCCCACAGGCCCTTGATCCAACCGCCAAACATGAGCCTCGAGAGATGTAATATTATTATAACGGGTGGTAAACTATTACACACGACTGCTCACTACTACAATTACTATTCGGTAGGTAATAGGATTTCACCACAAACACGTGGTTTCCTTTATGTACATATGGATTTGCCAACACAATCACTTCCGTCGTAAAAGCCGAGTAAGGGATTACACCACGAGGATGGGAGCACAATCAGGGAATCTAACTGAGTATTAACACCGTACTACGACCGAGTAATCTTCTGCCTACACGTGTTGATTGAAGATCCTGTTTCTATATTGGTAGGTGGGTAGCTAGAGATGATGAAAGTGGTCACGAGTTACAATTACTATTTTACTGTGTTGAGGACCAACAAAGTGATTTGTACAGACGCCAGCAGGTCAAGCTCCCCGAATCTGTCAAATTTTCCCAATCAACCTTGAACCTTAAAGCTTTAGGGATAAAGTTAAAAATCTATTTAAAAAAATTGACAGATTGTAGTAGCTTGATGTGCTGGCCAATATGTCAACACTTGGCCAATTTCAATTGCGATTATTTCGTGAAATAACGAATGCAGCGTTGAAATACGACACATTACATAAACCTATGGGTTCGAAAATACTATGCTCGTACGGCCTCAGTTGACTAAAGAGCCGTAACAACATAAAATTTCATTAAAAAATAAAGGAGTAAATCGCTTTTCTATAAAGCCGAGTGTATACATACTTTTGCTCGTGACTGTACAAGTATTCCAGTGTTTATTTATATTTTATTTTCGTTTAAAAAAAAGTGTAAAAGTGTTCACATAAATAATTTTCTAACAAGATACCTATCTCTACAAAATTGCAAAGCAGTTTATTGCTCCTTTATTACTTTTGTAGGTTTTATTCTTTTTTATTATTATACCAGAGGCCTATTTAATAAAACCGAATGGCGATAGGACTAGGTGACAATCCTGGCAAAATGATAAGACAACTGACAATGCTTATGAGAAAATGTGACAAATGTAACATTTATCAAAAAATTACATTTGTCACATTTTCTCGATAGGTGCAGTTAAATAAAGTAGAAAACTATGAAAAAACATTACACCATTGTCAGATTGTCGCCTGTCTGTTTTATTAAATAGGGTTCAGGCCCTCAAATACCATAAGTACCTAACATCATTCCTATTGTCTTTATGAAAATATTGTATATCAGTACTTAATTAAAGCGTGTTCAGAAAATCCGGGCCAAAGCCCTTCTTTGCTCATATTACCTACAAATCTTTGTAGTAATTAGTCGGCATTTGCTTACAAATTACTGAAGCTTCGACAAATAGCTTTTTCGTCCTTTTTCTGCTCCGTAAAACAAGGTTCGCGATCGCGACCCTCAAAATGATACCTTTCTGTTAATCACTCTTTGTTTCTTGCCGCTGATTTGTTGTTACTACGTTCATTTCTAAAGGCTCCACTTACTTACCTTTAATTTTAAAAAAAGGCAGGAAAAATAGCAGACATAATCGTAGATAAAGCAAAAAATTAGGACAGGCGAGGCAGTGTCGTACGTCATGTCGTTATGTAGTACAAAACCGCAATCCATTCAAATTCTCATTACAGGGGTTGACAGTAAAAATTACCATGAAACAAATATTATTCCGGGCCGTTATTTTCACTCGGCGCGGTGCCCGTGGCCAACGGTTATGTGTCCCCTGCGGCCGATTCGAGCGGCCGATGAAATAATGATCACCCGATCGGCGCCGAGATCGACGGATAAGCGCGACCTCATAGCCAAGCGAATAGAAAATTTCCCTCGATTGACTATCTGTTGAATGTTGTAACTATGTGTTAGCTGAACGGTATTGCGCCTAATATAACAGTTTATGCTCTTCGTGTGGAATGGTTATGAAAGCCAGAAAAATGTTGGCTTTTTATGGCGAAAAATGTTTCCTTTTATTTGTCAACTTTACACTTCGTACGAAATATACCCCGTATTTTTTACCGCCAGTTTATGTGAATAAGATTACTATATCTAAACCATGGTGTGGAAATGGACGTTCAGCTGATTCTTAAATGAAAATGAAAAAAATCGATAACGAAGACTTATTCATATTAATGTTCAATCAAATCAAACCGGACTGTCAAATTGCATCTAAATCCAAACGGACGTATTGCATAACCTTGGAATTCAAGTTTAGATAATCCGGTTAAGGCATCCAGTTTTATTGGTCTCAACCAATAGGTAACTTTTGCTTGCACGTGTTTCTGAACCTCAGTTCAGAAACACGTGCAAGCAAAAGTGACAAAATGTTTCAAATTGTGTGGTAGTCGCCTAATTGCGTAACAAAATATTACTCTCAATTTCAATAATTTTGAAGCATATTGCTAATTCATTGCTCCATATATTCGAAAAATGTGTCTGCGCAGCAACGTAAATAACGCAATGAATGTTGTTGAACTGTCAAAATGAAACCCATTGCAACTGATAGTGTTACGCAATAACCCCACAGTATCAAAAGCGGACAAAACATTTATTAATTCACATGCTACAGCCACATTTATCAAGTCCTCTGAATGCATTGTCCACAAAACAATTTTCAATTCATAAACCACCTTTGGAACTTCGTAAAAAGATCTTTTAATTTTCATGCTGTCTGTACATTCCTAAGTTCAAACAGGGGCAAACTCCTTCAAACGTCCACGTTATCTTCTATGGTGAACGTATCAGGAGCTACGCGGTTAGTAGTCTTCTAGCCAATCACCATTGTATTACTGTAAGGTGCTATTTTTTAATAACTTCTGCCAGTGTTTTTCTATTATTGTGTTAGGGCTATGCACTATCATGATTTTGTTTTGTATCGCTTCTGTAGGATGATAGAGTTTGGATATTATAATTTAATTTATGTTCGTGACTGTTATTAAATCTTTCTCATCTTTCTTGTAATTTAAAATCCTTCTCTTAAATCTGTGCTGTCTTTCTTAGTTCCAATTTTAGTGAAAATTTTTAAAGTTTTCAGCATTCAATTATTTTAAATCTTTTCAATAAAGTTGATGACGGCCAGCCCTACAGTAGCCATCACATAGATAGCGTCATTACCTTCACAATCCACTCACGATCGAACATTTGATTGTGATTGATTTACCATTTCCACGACATGTCGAGTATTTTTGTTTTAGAATCAGCTAATGGCTTTAAGTAAACACATTTTGTTATCCATCTTCTCTCTTGGTTTGTGGAAAACAATATGATATTATGATATTAACTCTGCGATATCGATATTATTGTTAGCAGTGTACATTGAACTCAATACTGTTGTTGAGATCTTCTCGGAGTTAGCAACATACAATTAGTGTTATTTTTCGTAGAACCCGATAGACGCTGTAGAAGAAAATAAGGTTATAAGGTTTTTTAGATAGAAAGAGAAATATAGGTAGAGATTATTTAATTTATAACTGCACGCCCTGAACTGCTTGTTACATATACATTTCAAATGTTTGTATAAAATTTTTTGTGGAAGCAAGTGCAGTCTCTAGGTTAGTAATTAATGTAGGTCGTGATACTTAGTAGATCTTTGAAATAATTTTAAAACTAAAGTGTTGTTCATGATTTATGTATTTATTTAGCTTTATTTTCCCTTACACAATGAAACCATAGAAATATAATGTGCGTAAACTTATTTCTTATTTTATTTGTTAGTAGTACTATTTTAGTAAGGGCTGATTTTTCCAACGTCAGATAATTTTATCCGAGGAATAATATTGAATTTTTGACAGTTCTTCAATTCAGTTCTTTTTTATTCCACGAATAAAAATTATTGAAAAATTAGCCCTGAGTGTATTTTTAACCGACTTCAAAAAAGGAGGAGGTTCTCAATTCGAGGGTATGTTTTTTTTTTTTTTTTTTTTTTTTTTTCTGTGTTTGTTACGGGATTACTTCGCCAATTGTGGACCGATTTTCAAAATTCTTTTTTTGTTCGAAAGGAGATACTTCTGAAGTGGTCCCATAGAAATTTCGACAAGATCTGATGATGAGTTTCGGAGACAGACAACGGAGCTCTTCAATAAATGCCAGCAAACCAACGGCTATTGCTGCTATCGCTTATGAATGTATTGTTTACGCAATCACACAACATAACATCACGCCTGTACGCTCTAAAGGGGTAAGCAGATGTGTTCAGTATACCACGGTACACCCTCATTTCTGTCAAAGTTGTTATTGGGGTACCTCTAATCTTGTAGGTAAGTTTATACGAATTTGTGAAACAACTAAAAAGTGAAAAATAAAAACTTTTTTGAAAAAAAACACCCGGCTTCCAAAAACGACACTACAAAGTGAAAAATAACTTTAATTTCGGAAGTCGGTGGCAAACAACGAAAATGCGAACCCAACGACACCGACTTCCGAAATTAAAGTTATTTTTCACTTTTTAGTGTCGTTTTTGGAAGTCGGTTGTTTTTTTTTCAAAAAAGTTTTTATATTGTATATGTATGTTAGTAAGGGCCGTCTATTGCAGTGAAATTATTCTCCAAATTACTTCATACTACTCTGTCTTCGGCATGTCCTAGAACCAAAAACTTGAAGACATGTGACATCTACCAACCCGCACTGGGCTCTCGTCCCACACCCACGTACCGTCGTACAGCCCACTCCCTCTCGCCGAGAGATGGCTTGAGTCCCAGAAGTAGGAACACTTCTTGTACCAGCCTTGGCCATACTGTTTCTGTTGTTTTAGCGATATCGTGGCTCCGCCTCTTCAGAGGCCTCTACCCCGTCTTCTTTTCTTGTAGAACGGGTATTGATTTGTTACAGTTTACAACCACGTTACCCGTTTTTAATAACGGAGTATTGTATTTTAGTGTATCGGAAATGCAATATGCAAATCTTAGTAGTAGTATGCATTGATAAACAGGGTAAATAAGAAACTATCCCTTCTACTTTTTTCATCATGAGGCATGTTTTATGACAAGCTCAAGAAAAGAAAAAGAAGAAGAAAGGAAGTTGAGGGCGACCCAAGCTCAGATGGTTGGATGGCGTGGAGCAAGATCTAAAAACTGTTGGAGTGAGAAATTGGATAGAAAAAGTCGAAAATAGGTCACGCTGGAGAAATATACCTACTAGACTAGGTTAAGACAGCCGTTCAGCCGTTCTCGAGTTTTTTTTTTATGAGACTAACAAACGTCAATTCATTTTTATATAAATATAATAATATAGATAGATTATATTAACATTACTATTATGTTGCCGTGCCCTAACCGGGTTTGATGTTGGAACTTACTTATATTGTAACATCGAAATGTACACATGAATGCATCATCATCTAAGGCCACCCACGGGTGTGGGTAGCCTTAGATGATGATGATTTTGTTTTATGACAAAGAGCCACATAGCAACATGATCTATGATAGTGATATCTGTCTTTGTATCATATTTTGCATATAAAATGTCGGTTGATTGATTTTGAATTCAGCCCAAAAAGTGTTGGAAATTTCGGTTTGAAAATTCGCCGGTAACATCCCGTAGGCTCGGGTTGGAATTGATTTAATACTGTTATAGGCAACGGTGCGTGTAAAACAAATACACTTCTATCTAACCCTTCAGGGAACGTAAGGGAGTAATATATCGTTGTTTACTTAATTTTGATCCCTTCTGGCCACGAATCGATCATTTATTTATTTGTTCATCTTCTTTGAACATGTAGGTAGCCGTTATTCGCTACTATTCACTAGTATGTACATGGACTCCAGCTTCTTTACCTAAAGGACAAATACCTTTTTCCGTTGGAAAGTTCTAGGTCCAAAAACTATATATTAGGGTTATACCTAATTGAATAGATTGGTATATTCCTACCTAATGATTATCTACATTATTAATTGGGTAATGTAGAGTGTTTTGAAGTGTACTTAGATATAGTATCAATTTGATACCTAATGATTGGCACATGGCTAATGATATGCTAGGTCCTACAACGATTATGACTTGAAAAATTTGGTTTGGGTAACTAACTAAACGTTGACATGTCTTTGCACGTCACAAAATGTCTTTCAATGCACGAGCTCTATGAGAACAGCCATGTAGATGCCGTAAGGCTACAGGCAAGGCAGCCAGTACACCACGAAATTTGAATCAGTAGGAGTCTTACGTGACCTTTTGCCTCCTCAAGACAAGGGTGCTCATGAGGTTGCCCAATCGAATCGTTGTCTGTTCAAAATGCGGCAAATACACCTTTTCCAAGAAAGTTCCTCCTAAAAGCAAATTAAAAACCAAATATCTCTAAAAACTACTTGAGTCAGCATCCTCAGCGAATTTTTCGTACGTATATTTTAACTATACTGAGTACAATAAACTGCAAACCACTTTCTCGACCAACAACCCCATATATCAACCCTACCTTACTATTATCCAAATCGGATCTTTGTGTACAAGTGCCCTTCAATCAATTTCTGTCGATCACTGGTAAATTGAAGAACGTATGAGCGGAGAGAATACAAATCTCGGGGTAAAACGAAAACGAACGATTTATACGGTTAATCCCTAGTTATTAGGGTAAACTTAGGTAGTGTTTTGTTAAGGGTAAAGTTACAGGATTTTAAGGTAAACTTGTTGCTGTCCGTTTTTCTTTTGGTCTCCTTTTTAAGGTTCCACAGTTCACGTCTCGGAACCCTTATAGTTTCGTCATGTCCGTCCGTCCATCCGTCCGTCCGTCCTCGGCTTACCTTCCAAACGATTAGTTCTAGAAAGATGAAACTTTCATTGGATATGTGTATTTACCACGTCGACAAAGTGCTAGAATAAAATCACGAAAAATATTTTTTTTGGGGTACCTCCCCTACACGTAAAGTGGGGATGATTTTGTTTCTCGCGTCTACCCCATAGAATGGGTAGTGTCAGGGCGTTCCCCCTAACACGATTTTATTTTAATTTGAATCCTCTAAAGACAATAAATAAAATTAGGGGCTTAAAAAGTTTACAACGACACTCAATAGATGGTGTTGTGCATTTATTTAAAATAATATGTAGTGTTCAATATTGTACGGTCGTACGGAACCCGAGTCCAACTCGCACTTGTCTGGTTTTTTATCCTTTTGAAACTTTATATCCGGGGTTAATTGATTGCTATTAATGACTTCGTCTAGTATTATCAGTTTTAAGATTCTTGTTTAATTAAGTGTAGGTAGGTTTATATTTTCATTTGAATAATATTTTTATTTTACATACACTAGATAAACTAGATAGTAGAGAGAAACCTCTAACTACAGGTCAGATAGGCAGTCGCTCCATGTAAAATACTGGTATTCAGCTGCATCCGGTTAGACTGGAAGCCGACCCCAACATAATTGGGAAAAGGCTAGGCAGATGATGATGATACCTACATAAACTTACACCTTATGCCCATGGAGGTAGGCAGAAAGTACAGAACGCCACCTGCTACGATCCTTACACATACTCCTTTTGTTTTGTTATACAACGTGGCGCTACAATGGCGACATTAATTTAACACACGGGTAGGGCTAGTGGCCAGTAATCATAAAAATTATAACAAAATAAAAAAAATCGTAACTTGAAAACTTCTACCTGCGCCGCGCGCCGACATAGGGCTCTCTCTCTTTCCTTCGATTCGCCTTCACTTTGCTCGTTAATTGTTTTAGTTACATTGATGCGATGTTATTATCCGTGACCCCGGCAAATGACCCCTGCGCTATAGTTCTTTAAGTCAGGTTGCTCTAAGATGCTCTTTTATAAAATTGTTAATAAATAAATAAATATTAATGTTTAATTAAATTAAAATACATTCATAAAACTACAACGCAAAACCGTATACGTGTGTTAAATTAATGTCGCCATTAAAGCGCCATGCTGTATATTTATTTTAATATTATCACCCAACTTCATCCACATCTGGGCATAAGCCTCTCTTTTATTGTGCCAATCCCCACGCTTCTGTGCCAACCTCATCCAGGTTATGCCCGTGATGGCAAGGCGCAGTGATGACAGGTTGAGTAAGGTTGTGACAAAGCGGCGTCTAAGGACTGGAAGATGAGATGACGGTCGTCCGGCGGCGAAAGGGCAGACGACCTTTTAGTATGAATACTTGCAAAATATATATTTAAAAATAAATAGAGTATTTAATGCTCACAAAATTAATTAAAATCTTTTCAAGCCTTCGTTCAACACCAAAACTTCACAAGGATTATGATTTACGATGATGATGTAACCTAACGCCTACTCTATACATTTTATGTTCCTAGTAGTATTTTACGACACTGAAGGGATTAAGAAGGGTTGTCTATTTGGCTTGAGTATCTCACAACAGCCGTTAAAGCCTATTTACCCCTTAACCTACTTACTCAAAGACCCATTCAAAACACACATTACATAATTCATATAACTGTTAGGATTTTTGTTTATTTTTTAAATATGTATAGTATAAATTAGTTACTTACAGTTATTTTTTTTATGATTCGATAAAATATATTTATTCACAAAGACACAACAATTACAATTTACAAGCTAACACTAATTTAGTTATTTTAGTGTTAGCTTACAGTTAATTAGGTATAGTTTCCACATCAACATGTGCCTAGCTTTTTCCCAAATATGTTGGGTTCGGCTTCCAGTCTAACCGCATGCAGCCGAACACCAGTACCTATTTGACTGAAACGACTGCCTATCTGACCTTAACAACACAGTTACTGAGTAGTACGACACCCCTTTGTAAGACTGGTTGTCAGACTTTCCGTAACGACTGCCAAAGATCCACGAATGACAGATGGGACTAACGGCTTTTTTTTTTTTTTTTGAGGATGGGACTAACGGACATATTTACATATGAAAACCCCTCCGTGCCTCGGAAAGCATGGGACTAACGGCTTGACGTGCTTTCCGAGGCACGGAGGGGTTTTCATATGTAAATATGTTTATCCAGCGTAGCTTAACCTGATCGATCGACCCGTGACGCTGTATTATTAAGCCACAAGCCCCTCTAGGTATAGTTTCGACAATGTACCATAATATGCTTTTATTTTAATCTAAACCACATGTTAAAAAAAACTGCTAAGAAACTCAACCAATTATGGGTGGTATGGATAGGTGAGTTACCTACAGTTTAAGAGTATAGGACTATACCACAAACAACAATATCAACATCACAACTTCATAGGAGTATAAGTTTTAAAAGGCATAAGGTTTGATATCCCTAAAGCCTTGTTACTCTACACCCGCTGTATCGACTAATTAATTAATCTGCGCTACCGTTAACGCTGTAAACGCTACGTAATTTTACGGTATTAGTAATTTTGCAAAATTAACAACAGGAATTATATAACTACCAAGAAGCCTTACAATGCTATCATTTAGTAGAAACAAGGCGTAATTGGTTCACAAAAACTTGAAATACAACTTTGAATTGAACGACCGACCAAAATTAATAACAGTGATTTCAAACTTGAATATTATTTACTGCTTAAAATGGCTTAAAACTACAATATAGACGACACGCAGTGGTTAAGCGATTGACTGCTGCGCTGCGTGTCGTGGGTTCGATTCCCGCACGGAACAAATATTTGTATGACCAACAAGTAGTTGTTCCGGATCTGGCTGTTTGTGTATGTGAACTGTTAACGCACCCACGATACATGAGAAATTCCTAGTGTGGGGCAACGTTTAAAAAAAATAAAAATGTAAAAATAAATGTAAACTATTATATTTTACACTAGACTAAAACTATTTTTTCTATTTCAGGTACGACCACAACAGCAAATCGGGTGCCGGTAGAAATGTGTTTCAATAAGTATCTCATCAAACTGGCGGACTATTTCCGATTGTTCTTCGACACGTCTCGTTAAATCGTGTGAATAACAACATTCGAGATGATCAGCAACACGAAGATTGTGTTTACCAAACTCCTGCTCTGCTGCCTCGTGTCAGGTGCCTGGGCGCGGTCATGGGCCAACCACCACGACACCACTACCTCCACCACACAAACCACCCCCACCACTAGTCCAGTACCAAAAAATTTTCATAATGATCCCCTCATCGTCGAAACAAAAAGTGGCCTCGTCAAAGGCTACGCCAAAACCGTTATGGGCAGAGAGGTACACATCTTCACCGGCATTCCATTCGCGAAGCCTCCTCTAGGACCGTTAAGATTCCGCAAACCGGTACCCATCGACCCGTGGCATGGAGTACTTGAAGCCACAGCGATGCCAAATAGCTGCTATCAAGAACGGTATGAATACTTCCCTGGATTTGAGGGAGAGGAAATGTGGAATCCAAACACAAACATATCAGAAGACTGTCTTTATCTTAACATTTGGGTTCCTCAACACTTACGAGTCCGTCATCATCAAGATAAGCCTCTTACCGAGAGGCCCAAAGTGCCAATACTAGTGTGGATTTACGGTGGCGGCTACATGAGTGGCACGGCTACACTCGACCTATATAAAGCAGACATAATGGCTTCTTCCAGTGATGTAATAGTAGCATCTATGCAATATAGGGTGGGGGCGTTCGGATTTTTATACTTGAATAAATATTTCTCGCCGGGAAGTGAAGAAGCTCCGGGAAATATGGGCTTATGGGATCAACAACTCGCTATTCGCTGGATTAAAGATAATGCTCGTGCTTTTGGTGGCGACCCAGAATTGATAACTTTGTTTGGAGAGTCGGCTGGCGGCGGCAGCGTGAGTTTGCATATGCTTTCGCCGGAGATGAAGGGATTATTCAAAAGAGGTATATTGCAGTCGGGGACGTTAAACGCCCCGTGGAGTTGGATGACAGGAGAGAGAGCACAAGACATAGGAAAGGTTTTAGTGGATGATTGTAACTGCAATAGTAGTCTGTTAGCGCCTGATCCGAGCTTAGTGATGGACTGCATGCGCGGAGTTGATGCAAAAACTATATCAGTACAGCAATGGAATTCCTACACTGGCATATTGGGATTCCCGTCAGCGCCGACTGTGGACGGCGTGTTTTTGCCCAAAGATCCGGACACAATGATGAAGGAAGGCAATTTCCATAATACCGAAGTGCTTCTTGGAAGTAATCAAGACGAAGGTAAGTTTTTGCTGTTACTGACATGCCTCCGCGTAGTTACAAGCAATGTTATTATTTTATAAATTACAGCCGCGAGATAAGTAACCATTATCTCTCTATAGTAAAATAAAATAGAAGATTTACTAAGATAATATTAATCTACTTAGTTAGCTTTTCATGTTGAATAATATTTGGTGTGTACCTAATAAAACTTTGGTGCTGGCACAGTATAAATTAATCGTAGTACTGTTAGTAGTTATATCAAAGATGTTTCTGTCACGTAAACAAACGAAGTGGTTTACAAATTGTAATAATATTGGTATTGGTGGATAAACAACTACTTAAACGAAGTACAAACGAAGAACATAGGAAGGTATTACATACAAAAATAATCGTTAAAACATACCTCACTACAGAAAATGTAATACTTAAACAAATCAAGAAAATTCAGTCACACGTGGCGACGTGACTTTCATCACGAGTTCACGATATACATAGGTTTGTAGTCTAAGTTGGTAAAGAAGTGGCGCATATCCCGACGATACGTGCTATGGAACACTGACAGTTCAGCCAGACACATTTAGAGAACGAACGAATAAAAGCTTAAGTACGACTTATCAATATTTGGTGTGGAGTTCGAGGTCGTTCGTGTAGTCCGCACATCGGTACGTACTTACGTAGCGGGCGACGCGCCTGCGCAAATCTATGTAGACACAACAACAACACGCTGTAGATGTGAGTCGACTCGTACCGTTCGTACTACAAGTACTACAGACTCGCCCACGTAGCCGCGCCGCTCCCCCGCGGCCCTCTACCCCACCCCTGCTCTGTTGCTACGCACCCTGCCACTCGAGCGACTCCTCCTAAGGACAACTTGTAGAAAATGAGATATTTTATTGCCACCTGGAGTTTTGCCTTAAACTAGTCGAACAAATCTCAGGTTTTTCAGTTACCCTTTATTTTATCTGAGCTTCGTCTTAGTTGGCCCGTCAAATTGGAAGCAGAGCGCGAACGGAGCTTTGAAAAGAAAATCCTTTTAGAGATTGCGGTACCTTTGTAAACTACATTAGGGCATAATAACATTGAAGGCTTGATAAGATTTCCGAAGCTTTTGTTGAGCGGTCGGATAACAAACTACCAATGAGTTTAAGTTATGAGCAAACATTTTAACAAGATGAAATTGCTTGTCCATTAAGTAATAAATAATAGTTGATAAATATTACAGTGCCTTCTAATTTGAAAAGGAGTCTACACATGCTTTAAACCAAACCCTATTTTCTCTTGTATCATCACCATCACCTCCAAGATTCGAGTGTTTTACCTTAGTAAAATTGAACGCCTCTGAGGCTGGAACTAGGTTTTGCTAGATCATAAATTCGCCTGAGAGCTTTCTGTGCTTACCATTTCCCGGTGAAGCAGTAAATCTGAAGCAACCTAAAAACTACGGAAAGACTCGTAGGAAAGGTAAACGTGTGATTGGTGGATCGTAAAAGGCAAGAAGTTTTGGTTTATCTCCCAAGAGAAATTACAACTAGGATACCTAATAAGTTGATAAATTAGCCACGAAGTTTCTTAACGAATAGAAAGCCATTATGCTATAGAAAATAGGTCCCCCAAAAATGTGAAAGTTTCTTTTTGAAATACATCTCATTTAGTTCTTAAAATTATCCAAATGCCTATAGAGTTCTTATCATTGCGTCCTGTAATCGGAGAACTTAGAAAAAGATTAAAACGCTGATTAAATTAATGACACAATACTTAGTGTGTTAGTTGCGAAACGAAAGACAGCCCAATCTTTTATTTGTGCATTAGCACAGAATAATACCGGCACTGCACACTTGCGCAGTTCCACAAAACTGCAAACATAGGTACCTCATTAAATTCCTGATAAATCTTTCCGTTTTGCTAACTTGACTACCAAAGTTCAGTAGTAAAACTTCATAACACGATACCACAGACATCAAAACCTTAATATTCTGCAACACGAAGTCTGAAATCTGCGCAGAAAACATAAAATCATATCTTCGAGTACTCGAATAAGCGATGAAAATGCAAGGAGGAGCGTTATGCAATATACAGCCTGTTTTCAAACGCAGTGTATCCGTTAAAGTACTAGTCGGATATTGCAACGGCCACGCTTCAGTCTTGAAAGGATTTGCCAGTACTTCACGCTACTGGAATTCTAAATGAAAGACGACTGGACGACCATGTAGTTACTTTGTGAATACCTACCCTGTATAGTATAGATACTCGTATCTACTATGGGGAGTGCAGATGATAGGTCGTATAGAAACGGTAGCACAAATAGCATCAAGTTTTTAGTATGCAAGATGTACAAGTATTGAATCTCGATTTAAAACTTGTTTGGATTAGTATGAAATCTGAAAGGGCTCTGAACGTCTGTGGCAGACCTAAATATTCACTCTGAATGTTTAAAGTTTCAAACATCTATGCAACAAGACGTACGAAAGTTAAAAAAAAATCGATGTCACGTAATCAACTTTGAACGTTAATGTCTCGGAAACAAGGTGCTTTACGGGGTTTGGTCTTATATTATATATTTTCTGTTTGCATTGATGTCAGCTATCGATTTATATAGGTATAAAGGGTGGCCTCCATTTTGAAAAAAACAACAAAATGGCGGACAGTGTAGGTATTACCAGGCTCCGTATAAAAATTTCCGATCCCTTTTTGAATCGAGATCTACACATAGAAAACGACGGCTTCTATTTATCTATTAAATTGAGCTTTATATTTGTTGTTTACGCATAGAAAAAACAAATCTATTATGTAAGCAATTAATTCAATTTTAAAGAGCTTGTTTTTATTGCTGTTTATAAAATATAAATCTCAATCAAACTACACAAAACAAATATTTTCCAATTCATTTGTTGTTTTGTTTACTCCATTTCCAATTCAATCACAAAAATTGGTACTTACCTCTCGTCGCGAAATGCAGGTAATACTGGTGCCTTGCAAATATTGTCCTTTGATATGAGAATTGTTATAAAAGAATTTTCTAGAACATTCCACCCCGGGTGCCCACTTGTACTTGCCCTTGACCTTGGCCGTACGGCGTGGATTGCGAAGTTCCAATGTCACCCGCCATACACCGCCCGCGGCCATTTTTACGTGATAATCGCGTGTGTAATACATAAATCATAGTATTATGCGCTAAGCGCTTTATTATGAACTTGTGTTCAAGGTACTAAGTGTTTTTTTGTTTTAGTTTAGGTTTTATGAACATTACTTTGACTAGCGATTTGAGCGTTTTATTGAGTTGATTAATTATTTATTGCTTTTTTAAATAACGAAGTGGAAACTTTATAATTTTATCATGTCAGACTGTCTGTCTCTCACTGTTATAACTTGGGATAGACGGGTGAAAAGTTAAGTTGTTTATCAGGTTTTATTATTGTGACGGTAGTTCATTAAATTAAATGATTATTTGAGTCATTTTGATAACTATTTAGGCCTCCCACAAGGTGGACCGATGGCCTTGTGGAAGCCGCAGCAATCGGCTGGTTGCTGAAAACACCGAACCGGTCGATGTGGCGGTGCTTGGGGGAGGCATAAGTCCAGGAGTGGACGTCTTTTGACTGAAATAAAGTTGATAATAGCATTTAATAAAGGTAAAAGGTGGTGACATTACCAGTTAGTTAATTAGGTAATGTTCTCGTTGAATAGTTCTTGTTTTTGTATTTATTTGTATACACCGTGTTCCGGACGATATACATAAACTTCAACCGGATTTTCAGACTACGGAAATAAGTATTTTTCTTTGTGTACACATTAATAAATTCTTATTTTTTGTCAATTTTCATGCAAACTAAATTAACCTTGACGTAAATCACCCGATATCCATGCCTCTTTATCATTTTATCCGAAGCATTTGATATATTTATCATTTTAATTGCACTAAGCGGCAACATTGGCTAAATTAAGACCCTTTCTTACTGCATAGCTCAATTAAATTTCATTAAATTAAATTAAAAATATCTTTGTAACGAAGCCTTTTTAAGTACTACTTCCTTTGTTAGATTTGATTTGTAAATGCTATAGAAGCGTTTGCCAAAGTTTATGGATAACGTGACGAACACGATGTATAGTAAATTAGTTTAGGGCTGATTTCACAATCATCAGAAGGTCAATTCACGTAATTTAAAACGTTCAAATCTAGTCGCAGTCTCATCTCGGTGACAAACAAATGTCAAAAACTTGTCAAAATTTTAGGGAAATTAGAGGTATTTTTGACAGATTGAGACTGAGATCAGAGGGGCAATTTTCGTAATTTAAAGAAACGTTCACAGTCTGATCTCAGTCTCAATCTGTCAATAACTGCGACTAGATTTTGAACGTTTTAAATTACGAGAATAGGCCTTCAGATTGCGAACATTGCAAGTTTTATCTGAAGAACAAATACCTATGTCAATTTGACATAATTATTTTCTATACAAAAGCTGTCAAACCGCAATTTTGTCTCTCAGATACGAGTTACTTATCTGAAAATTAAAAAATCGGGCCTAACTAATTCTTTGAATTTAATACCTAGGTTAAAAAAAGTTCCTAAGTTGTGTTATATATTGTAAGTTAGATGTATAAATATTTTATTTAACATAGATATGGTTTTCCCTTTGCTAGGTATTTTTCTTTTGAAGAAAACTTTCGCCAAAAGTTCTTTCAAAAGAAACCTTTGACTTGACAATTCTTTAATTTACTTATTTAACTTCTTTTTCGCTAATCTTCTGAGCACGATGAATTGAAATCTAATTTCCTTACACAGCCTTTAGGTACTTTTCTATACAGCCAAAAAATAAAATAAAACTTGCAAAAGGATAAGCTACCTAGGACCTATTTGCAATCTTGATGGATGGATAGTTATCACACATAAATAATTGATTCAAGTATAAAACACGACACTCGGTAATACATACTTCGTAATCGGATCAGAAGTTCCGAAGATTACCTACTACAGTCCTTTCACAGTCATTTTACCTCTGACAGCTGCAACCCAAGAGCAACCTTATTACAACAAGAATAAAGATCACTGTGATTTTGACAGACTTGACAAAGTCAAAGTCAAATCATTTATTTCAAATAGGCACATTAAAGGCACTTTTGAACGTCAAAATTAAAATTAAATTGATTCTAGTCGCCCCTTCCAAAAGGTAGTTTTCGTATGGAGAAGAATGGGCAAGAAACTCCACCGTTACTCTTTTAAAAATGTTTTACAATACTTTGCATACATTAATTATATAATTATATGTGAAGACGATGCACCTAAAAATAAAATTACTATACCACAATAGGTAAAAGAATTAAAATGAATTTATGAAACCATGACATATAAATTGACTACCTAGGTGATAGATACATGGTGCTCACATATTTACAAACATTCCAAAAGTAGACTATTTTCATAAATAAATAAGGAGTAATAAGTCCGGGTGTGACTATAAGTAATTACAGAATGTAAATCTAATGTCAAAGAGAATAAAAAAAAGAAGAATAAATTATACAATTACATTAGCAACCAGTTGGATTTTGTCTAGACTCTAGAGATTGTCCTATGGAGCAGGACCAGCATGTTTCCAAGCATGCAGACAGTTGCAGCAACCTATTGTCTCGGGATTAAGGATCACTTAATATTGATAGTGATGTAAAATCAGAGGCAACATAACTGTGAATGCACTTTACATACAAACTCACTAACTCTTTATAATATAGTTCACAGACCTACAATGTGATTTTTTTTTGTTGGCCGACGACCCCTAATTAACTACCTAGCCTGTATTGTCCCACTGTAGGGCAAAGGCCTCGCTCTCCTTTTTACAAAACCCCTACCTTTTTATGTTCTTATTTCCATTATAGAAATTCGTTATCCTTTACGTAAAACCCGAATGCCCAAAACGTCAGCAATTTTGAGCTAACTGTGAATCAAACAGCATTCAAAAATCTAACGTGATTGGCAGGTACGTCACATCGGTTTCACGTTCAAATACTAGGAGCCATGTTGTCAGCGATGTCCCCAATTCGCCTTTGAGAAGAAACCAGCGTTTACTCGCCATTCGTATTGGTTTGTGGCCAGCTCAAATTCCACACACAAGGTGAAATGTAACAAAGTCAGTGAAGCAAAATAGAACACGACGACGAGATATTGTTAAGCTTTAATACATGGTTTGTGATTTCTACTGTTTGTTAAATTAATTATTTTGATACCACGAATGAAATAGTGGATTTTGTAAACATAATCACGCTCTTTATGCCTGGAGGTTTTAGTTTAGGTTTTGTTTAAATTTTAATTTTTTTGCTTGAATATAATTGTCATTGCTTTTGGCGAAATTATAGGAAATGGTGAAGGGCGGCCGTTTTGGGGGACTGTCTTATGTAATATTGACGCTCGAAAAGTGCTGATTCTCAGCCTAATTTGAATAAATGACTTTTAATTTTGATAGTTAGGCATACAATATGACATGAAAATTACACAAATCTATGATACCTACTACGCTGCAAAGGCACCTACTAGCTACTTATTCAACACGAAACTTTTTTTAAATAAATAAAAGCATGTAGTAGGGACCTTTTATTAAACCAAGGGAGACAACAATTGTTTTATCCTAGTAAATTGAATACCTACATATTCAAAGAAGTTTTCAAAAGACTTTGGCATAGGTGAATGTGAAAAAGAAATGTAATCCTAAAGCTTGGTTCCCTAAAAAAGTGGCGAACGCTCACAATAATGGTGGTCCAAGTACAGAGTAAACCGTAACTTAAGCAAACAAGAGCACAACCGTAAAAAAAAAGCTATACGGTAATCATTTTCAGTGATTTAATAGTCGTCTAATGAAACAAAAATGAAAATCAATCAACTTTCGTAGGAAACGTCAAAGTCGTTGTTTGTTTGCCAAATTCGTCAAGCAAAGCTTAAATACTCGTTTAACACGTAGTTAAACTATAGTATGTAGGACGTACAGTCACGAACATGAACATATTAGTATGAACAGCTCGGCAATAATATCTGATTTCATGATTCTTCCATTAAAATCTGTCGTCAAGATGACTGTAAATATAAATATATTTGCAGTGATCATATGATGAATTGTGGAAAACGTATACAAGCGGCAGCACTATTATGTGATTTCGAATGTATGTATGTATCTATCTGACGAACCATGCGACGCCAAAATAAAATGCATGCTGCATCGGCTTCAGAAAGAAGTGTCACTTATTCTCACAAGTGACACATCTTTGCAATAATATCGGACATGACATGTGTTGCGTTATAAATATCTGACATATAAGTCATATGATGACTTACATAAAAAATGAGTAGTTGTCTCCCACAAATACCCCATATTTTTGCCATCATCTAAACGACAGATATTAATAATAAATGGGTAATAATCATAAACTTTTATTTGCTGACCTTCCAGTCCATAATGTTAGTATTTACATAAAATTACTTAATTAACTATTGTTAGTAACACATACAATCACAAAGAAAATAATATAAATAAAAAAGAAAACATTATATGCCCGTAAACTACCTATCGCCGACCTGTGTGTGCAGTCTTACCCACCGGCCAAGCATCGGGCAATCCCACCGGTCACTCAATGCCCTCAACATACTATGGGAGCTGACGCGTGTTCTGTGACGGCGAGAAGCGCATCGCTTTCGAAAATGGCATAAAAATCATCCACCCTCGCATCGGCAAACATACCCGAAGCGCTACAAAACCGCGGCAGCCCCACAAGCATTCTGAAGGCATTGTTATATTGATGGATGACTCACGAAATCAGATATTATTGGCGAGCTGTCCATAGTCATATATTTATGCTCGTGACTGTACATGATTTTAAATTTTCAGATTTTAAAAGCCATCTTTGTATAGAAAACTATTCCTTGACAGAATATACGAGTACATACTCGTACATTCATGTTCCTTAAGTTTAGAATTCACTGAAATAGGTTTTGCTGAGGTCCCCACTACTGGGATATCTACATGCCTCCTCACTGTGAGAGGGAGTCAACCGTATTCCAGCACTCAGGCCCAGTGCGGGTTGGTGTATATGTCTTCGAATTTTCGAGACCTCACTTGCGTATAACTGACGAAAATAGAAGTTTAACAACGATATCAAAGAGTGCGATAACGTGAATATATTTAAAAATAAGCTTAAGAAACATGTATGTAGCTTCTAATACTCTGGAGGAATTTGAATTGTATTGTACTGTATTATCATACTTTGTATGTCATTATAAGCGGACTGTAAGTTCTCATGAGAAATAAATTTCTTTAAACCGAAGAAACGGAGTTGCTGGCAACAAAATCCGACGTTCTATAGCTATTACGCACTTTGACAAACTCACAAAGACTTAAATACCTAATAACGTCAAAGCTGCTAATAATAATTCATATCAACATACAGGCTGTTCAATGGCAGATGGCAATTGGGAAAACTTTATCTATAAATCCGAATTAGATCCTAACTACACAGTCTCATTGTTAGTTATCGTTGGTTTAGTTTGTGTTGCTTGAGGCGATCGATTCTTTGGCAAATAGAGTATGGAGGCTCTTTAGTTTTTGTTAGGTATTTATTTTATCATGTTAATATATAATCGGATTTGGCTAGAAGACCGGATTTGATCTCTGACCCTTTTCTTTCGTGTCGCATCGCAACAAGGTAAAGTTATGATTGCTTTCAGTTTTACCTTTTTTATATTAAAACATTTTGCTTAAATAATCACGGATGGAAATTTTGCTTTTTTTACCTTTCTTTTTGTTGCTAAATGGACCTGCTCTTGACCTCGCCTGATGGAAAGCAAATATCTAAAGCAAAGTGCAGCCCATCACTTCGACAAAACACTAAAAAACCTGTCTTCCATTATAAACTTAGGTACTAAAAGTCTGGGCACTTGAACCTTTATAATTATATTTAAGGTATCGTCGAGGTAATAAGTATATACTTGAGATTGTAAAATTAACAAAAACGATACAACTATGTTAACAAACGACTGTTTTCTTACTAATTATTGGGAAATATTTAAGTGACCCTCTAAAAAACTTGTTGACCTTTCTAACGATGAGCAATTTTTAAATTAATGAACCTCTAAATTTTTTATAATGTTGCACGGTTTTTTTAAAATAAATGAGCCTCTCTTAAATTTCTGGCCTTTTGTCACAGTTGGTTGCAGTAACCAAGCTAGGATACCCCAACCAAAGGAGTTAGGTTAGCTTGGAACTGTGACTAACCACTCGCGAGCCGAATTAGTCGCAATAACTAATCTAGGTTACCCCGACCAAATGGGTTAGGTTAGAGCAGTGACGAAGCGCGAGCGAGCCGAGCGAGCGCTAAATCTAAGTTGATCGCAGTTACTTTAGTATTTTTAGGACTCTAGAATAATAATTATTAGAAGCTCACAAAAAGAGGCTTTCATTATATTAGAGCAATCAAAAATATTTTTACGAAAGCAAAATGGTAATTATTTCAAGGTTCGATTAATTACATGCCCTAATTAATTATACCATACTTATAAAACTACGTGTAAGCGACGAGCCAGAAATCTGTACGCATTTATATTATTTCCTTTAACAACAAGCCCGTATTTTCTCAGTGGCAACAAGATTTTTTCCGGTTTGTTGGATCGCTGTATACGATACTTCGTTAGTTTCTGCGACGACGCCGTGACAAGCTCATTTCGTCTTGTTTATTAGTTCAGGTGTCAACACCGTCTAGGGCCAAATATTATTATTTCTCTTGCTAGCGACGCGACCTACTTATCGACCCAGATACTATAAACACTACAGGTACAACGGGTCCTTCAGTAATAATTGTCATTTTTACCAAGGCCTCGTAAACACAGCTCATTAAAAATTTAAAAGGTAGGTACGAAATAAAAGGTTCTCATGTTGGAACGGATCGCCTCTTCTTTTTTTCAGGGTTGAGATAAAATGCCAGTAATCGTTATGAAAAGTGTTTTAATATGTATATTAAGAGTTTGTGATGATCGCATATTAGCTGGGCGAAGCTTTTTTCTCTTCTGTATGATGAAAGCTTTCCCAGTGTGTATGGCGTGGTGTGGATATATCTCTATGTTTGAAATAAGTAAATGTAAATGATATTTAAGCCGGCCATACACGCTACGGTCTACCGAAGAGGTGTGCCTGTGCAGGTACTCCTGCACAGGTAGACCGGAGCGTTTATGGGAGTGGACCTGTGCAGTTTTTTGAACCTGCGCAGGCGACCTGTGCAAAATCGAATATCAATTCTTTCTAGTGTCACCGTACGGCCATCGCAAAAGGAACTGAAGACCGCTCCGGTAGACCGGAACGTCCCCATACACGCGGGTGGCAAACCTGCACAGGTAACCTCTCCGGTAGATGTCCGGTAGACCGTAGCGTGTATGGCCGGCTTTACGCATTATTGCATCGGTCAGGGGCTGAACAGTGGTGGCCTCTGGGCCACCACTATTGTGAGTTGTAGGACGACCTACAACTTGTAAGTCGGGGCCGAAACCCACGAGGTTTCGGATCCAGGCAGACGCTTTAGTTTGTGTAAATAATTTCATCACCACTGCTCTTTAAACGGTGAAGGAAAACATGGTGAGGAAACCGCCATGTCCTAGAACCAAAAATTCGAACACATGTGGCATCTACCAGCCCGCACTGGGCCCTCGTGGTAGATTACAGACCACTCCCTTTTTTTTATTGACAATGGGCTCACTCTTGACCTCAATCCAGCCCAGAGGCAGGGATGAGATCTATGGTGGAACAAACTTGCCCAGAAGAAGACTATTCACTCTCGCCTTGAAGAGATTCGGGTTGTATGAACTCGGGAATGCAGACGCAGGCAAACGATTTCACTCCTTAGCTGTGCGCATCAGTAAAGATGACGAGAAGCGCTTAGTGCGTATATATGGTATATTAACCAAATAGGGGTGGTATCCCGCAGTGCGTCTGGACTCTCGATGGCAGAAAGGTGAAGGCGGGATGAGCTCATGTAGCTCTTGAGCACACTCCCCGAAGTACAGTCTGTTGAAGACGGACAGACAGGCGACACTTCGCCGGTGAGCCAAACTGTGAAGCTTTGCCTCCACCAGCTTTTTATCGCCAATGAGTCTCTTAGTTCTGCGCTCCACTGAGTCTAAAGTGGCGAGTTGGTATTTAGCTGAGCCATTCCCCTCCCTCTCGAAGAGAAGAGGCTTGTGTCCAGCAGTTGGGAAATTGTAGGTTGATTATGCTGTTATGCAGGGGCTAAATCCAAAACCTGGTGTTCCAGAAGTAGTCTGAAAAGAAGTCACCCACATCGCTTTATAATTTAGGTCTTAATTACTAGCCATAAATGTAATAGATACTGATTCATCATCAGCCTAGCCTTTTCCCAACTATGTTGGGGTCGGCTTCCAGTCTAACCGGATGCAGCTGAATACCAGTATTTTACATGGAGCGACTGCCTATCTGACCTCGACAACCCAGTTACTGGGTAATACGATACCCCTTGGTAAGACTGGTTGTTAGACTTTCGGGCTTCTGACTACCCGTAACGACTGTCAAAGATCCACGAATGACAGCCGGGACCAACGGCTTAACGTGCTTTCCGAGGCACGGAGGGGTCTCGGTATGTAAAGATGGTCACCCATCCACAGACCAACCGCAGCAAGCGTAGCTTAACCTGACCGATCGACCTGTGCGGCTGTTATTATTTAGCCACGGGCCCCTCCGTAATAGATACTGATTATTAGAAATTAATTACACGTGCGGACACTCCATCGCGTATACATAAAATGTTGAAAAAATTCCTCAAGTTAGCTAATGTTGCGTTAAATATTCACACAAACTAAGTCAGCGTGCTTACCCGTGCGTTATTACTCGCGCGTGTGAACTGTAACTTATGTAGATACGTCGTAGTACCTATGGACGCGTACTTGTTTATTACTTTTACAACATAACATAACATCACGCCTGTATCTCCGAAGGGTTATGCAGAGGAGTAGCTATAGTACGCCACTAACTATTACACTAAGTTCCTACTAAATTAAATTACTAATTAACTAGACATATGACAAACAATTTAATTTGATGTTCTGTGTCTTGTAATGTTAATTACTTAACACCTAGTATTGTATACAATCAAGTATCAAGTATTTTCTAACTAAACCGACAACTGTGCTGCTGGGGAGTTTGTTGCGCTACTTCTTCTTCACATTTGTCGCAGAACAGATGGCCGATGGGTCCGAAATGTTCTCGAGTGGCGACCGCGTACCGGAAGACGTAACGATGGAAGGCCAAGGTGGACCTAAGACCTGGTGAAGGCAGCAGGAATCCGCTGGATACCTGAAGTACAGAACTGGTTGAATTGGCGCTGTTTAGCGGAGGCCTAAGTCCAGCAGTGGACGGCTTTCGGCAGAAATGACGACAATGATGATGAGGTCAACATATTATAACATAAAATATAGCCTACTACGTAATATCACAACATTTATAATTATAGATTAGGAATTTTCATTGTCTTTTATTTATACATATAAATATTTAAGTTACTTATATAGGTATCATAAGCATATAATTTATATAAATTAATTTAATAATTTATAACATACATTATATCAGTCTATAATGTTCCCACTGCTGGGACACAGGACTCCTCTTCGAGAAGTAGTGCGCTGTACATAACCTACCACGCAGGCTCAGTGCTGGTTGGTAAACGTCTCATGAAAAGACATGTATGTATGTGACGTTTACAATCTGCATACCGTCTAACATCATGCCGGTGTCCTCACAATGTTTTTCTTCACGGTTTTGAGAGCTATGCTGATGAAATTATTTACACAAAGTAAAGCGGCTGCCTGGGTTCGAACAGACTTTCAAATCGTAAGTCGGGGCTGTTACCACTAGACCAGCACTACTCTCCTGCAGTGCGATTCTGTAACCATCTCACCGTGAAAACTTAGGCGAAGTGAGCGTGGAGTGAGCTGTCATTCCAAATAATGCTAGGGATTGACACTACTGACAACTCACATCAAGCTCACTTCACTTGAGTTTTCACGGTGAGATTTTTACAGAATCGACCGGCTGCTCTCCCCGTATTCAGGCGTGTTGTTAAATAAATATACGAAAAGAACTTATGACTACTCGAAAAGGTGGTTATTGTTCTTTTGGTTTCAAGTACATACGTCCGTCCTAAGTGTTTCTAAGTGGTTTGGAATCGTGCTCGGGAAATGTCAACAGCTTCGCCTCATTATAGACATACGTTTATTAAAATAATAATGAGAATAAAATATAGATACATATATTTGCGAACTTTTATCTGGAAAACCTGGACAAACTTTATTTAATATACTTATGTGTTGTTTAGACAAATAAAAGTAAATGTGAGAATCATCAAAAATAATTAGGGGCTCATGGCTAAATAATAACAGCCGCCCGGGTCGAGAAAAGGTCAGGAAGGGAAGGAAGCCACGCTTCCCGAGCCTGGTCCGTGGATGGATGACTATACATTACATATCGAGACCCCGCCGTGCCTCCGAAAGCACGTTAAGCCTGTGCTCTCGGCGATCATTTCTAGATCCTTGACAGTCGTTACGGTTATAAGCCCGAAAGTCTGACAACCAGTCTTACTAAGGGGTAGCATATTGCCCAGTAACTGGTTATAGGCAGTTGCTGCATGTAAAATGCTGGTATTCAGCTGCATCTGGTTAGACTGGAAACCTACCCCAATATGGAAAAAGGCTAGGCAAATGACGATGATACATAAAATCTAATCGAAACCAGCTTTGTAATAAACTTATAATCATTAACGCTTGTTGCACATGTGTATATGTTATATGTAACCGCAAACGAATATACGAATGAAACTGCCCCACATTTTAATATTATTGGTTGGCAGGAATGTCAGACTAACATCGATATTAATGACATAAAAAATATTTTTAAATTATGTTGAAAGCACGAATCGTGGTGTGAATGGGATAAAGAAAAATATTATACAATTTATTTTGACCCTTTATATAATAATGGCTCAATATTAGTGAATAAATATTACAAAAGTGGATAAAGGACAAAATAAATGAACGTAGAACAAGAACAAAGAACCAGGAACGAAGTCAGAGCTAGAGCTTTGAACAGACGTAAACAAACGAGAATGAAATGGACGGAAACCTAATTTTATTTGCTCTCCAACGTTGATCATTTAATTAGTGTGAGACGGAAAAAAGAAGGATAACTGAGTAGGAATCACGTCTTTGTCTTATATTCGTTTAGCTTAACGAATATTTACAATTCATCGCTGAAAATGCGATGAATCACCAATAATCAAATATGCAAACATTTTTCAACGTTTCATGTCCCTAATGGGTCTACAACATCTTCATCTTCAATATTTGCATAGCTGGTTCGTCTTTAATGCAACATTAACATAATAAATTATGTATTTCTCGTTTCAGGAACGTATTTCTTGCTCTACGATTTCCTCGACTACTTCGAAAAAGACGGGCCCAGTTTTTTGCAGCGGGAGAAATTTCTAGAAATCGTGGACACTATCTTCAAAGATTTCTCGAAAATTAAGCGAGAAGCCATCGTTTTTCAAGTAAGTGAAGTGTAAACAGGAGGCAAATTCCCGTAATTAAAGACGTTCAATATCTAGTCGCAAACTCATCTCAGCGACAATCACTGTCAAAAATGTAGGGAAATTAGAGGCATTTTTGACAGATTGAGACGAGATCAGACTGTGAACGTTCGTAAAATTACTAGAATTGCCCCCGATAACTAATTCATATCTATGATGAAAGGTCACGTTACAAGGAATACGTTGTTTAAAATTAAACAAAGTTTCTTCATTATGTTGAGGGTCAAGACTTACATACAGTAATGGTGATTACACATTGGGGTGCCATGTGTAATCACCATTCATTTCAAAGACAAACAATGAAAGTAGTGTACTTGTCGCTTATCTTTGAATCGATAGTGTGAAGACAGTTTGAATGTTTAATGACGTGTCTGGCTCATGACCAAGAGATAACAAGGTTCTATATTATTTTGTAAAGAATATAGGTACTGGATGAAAAGCGATTAATAAGGAACTTCATGGTAAAATACAAGCTGTTGTTTTGCATCCTCGTCAAATTTCAGGAGGCTGTTATGAAAGACATAAATAATCAAATAAAATTACGATCCCTGGTAAATATTGAATACATACTGTTTTTTTTTGTTACTTATTTAAGTTTGACAGTATTTCAGAATACACCACTTTCAAAGAACAGAATCGCGTTATGCTCTCGTATAAGCGGCCGCGTTTTTATGTGTTTGTAAAAGGGCAGTTAGAGTGCGGTCTCACACAGGCCGCGTTTTAAAATGCGTGTCCCACACATGCCGATTTCCGCAAAAACTTACTTATTTTATTATTGATTCGTGTCGAGAATCAGTAGCATACTCGTAGTTACCTCCTTGAATTTGACGAGGATCCAAACGACACCTTGTGTAAGGTGGCAGGCATCGACGCGCAAACTGTAACCATGAATATTTGGCGTAGAAATTTCTCGTAGATTATAAAAAAAAATGTGCTATTTTATAAAAAAAAAGTACAATACGTGCGGTCAAAATGCATGGAACATCAATTTTTATTTTATTTTAGAATCATGTGATAAATTAATGGTTATAGGTGCACGTTGATGTCCCGGCCACCCTGTAGCGAAGAAGCAGCGGTGGCCCAGTGGACTAACGAGTTGTAGGTCGTAGGTTCGAACCCAGACAGATGCTATACTTTGTGTAAATTATTTCATCACCGCTGCTCTCAAAACGGTGAAGGAATTTTTTTTGATAAAACCGGCATGTCCTAGAACGAAAAATACGAAGACATGTGATATCTACCAACCCGCGTGTAGTGGATTACGGCTCAATTCACGGCCTCTCACCCAAATGAGGCCTGTGTCCCAGCATTGGGAACATTATAGGCTGATATACTATTGATGCTACTGCCATCAGTGTGACCACAGTTGCCAATTTAATTCGAGGATAATAATTGTGTACCTCCTAGTTGCTATCTCTGCAATCTCAATCACTTAAGTACACGCTCCTATACTTTGTTCGTAGAAATTGGTGTGATTTCATCACATCCCGACCACTAAAGAGGACGTCCCTCTCAAATTACCGTCAATAATGCGAAAATGCTTTTCTCATTGCTGTACTTTGTATACCCAATTTACTCGTTAAAGAGGTATCGACGTTGATGAGCAGCCTTGAATGCGGAAACATACGGAGGCAATTAATTACTAAATGGCGCATTGGTGATGTCCAGGTATATAATTGTGACATGTTTAGAGAGAGAGAGAGAGAGTGGCTGAATGTATGACAGCTTGGTGCTAGAAAGAGATGAAACGTTACTGCCCTAACAGCCATAAATTACACTGTGGTGCACTATTAAATGACCACATAATAAAGAGCAGGAATTAGTATAAAACTTTCCGTGAACTATAAAATACACTGTAGCTTTGATATTTTAACGAGTATCCAGGGCTCGCACAATTAAGTGGCGTTCATTTGTTTTTTCAGGTTCTAATAGATTGTTTCTTTTCTAGTATACGGACTGGGAGGAAATTACCGATGGTTATCTGAACCAGAAAATGATTGCTGACGTGGTAGGCGACTACTTCTTCGTGTGCCCTACCAACTACTTCGCGGAAATACTGGCGGATTCGGGAGTCGATGTCTACTATTATTACTTCACTCATGTAAGTACATTTTGTTTTAAAGACGGTTGCAAATTATGTGAACTTTCAGGTAAGATATACCCAGAAAATGATCCTCACGTTTTGGGAAAATTCATATTCTAAATGTAACAGCCCCAAATTAGGGAACCATTACTAACATGCCAAGAGCAATATATGGAGGTTCATTAATACAAAACCTTCGCTACAGTATAACAAACGGAGGAACGAAACTTTTGATAACACTAAGTACCTATTTTCCCAACCTTGTACATAAAATAAAAAGATTTCATTCGAATACCTAACTAAACGATAACGTCAAAGAGGAGTGGCCGACAGACATGCAAGTTAAACATTTCAAAGGCATTCCTGTGACGAAGACGCACTTGAAACTGCAAAACCGGTCTGAGGCTAACACGTTAATTTGGCTAACGAACCAAACTCGAGTGCCCTTATAGTTCGCCAGGAACATCTGCTTTTTGCTTTAGCACTACTTCTGAATAAAGAACGAGTAAGCGCGTTCGCGTAATGTTTATATATAAAATAAATTATTTATGTGGGTTGGAATTCGACATTGAATATAAAATAAATCCTACCTGTTTGGGTCAATATTTTTGTCCGTAACTTCATGAATTTAGCGTAACTGTGTTGAATTCCGAAAGTAATTTATTTGTTTCGTATTTTGATATCTTTTTTAAAATGCCTAGCGCGGTAACAGCAAATATGTACCTAAGGAGAAAACAATGAATAGTCATTAACATAACATAAATTACTACAGACTTTCAGTTAGATTTCTAGTTAGGCTCGAAAATCGTTAAAAGGCGTGATTTTTGTACTTGAAAGTAACGTTCAAGGATGTATAGAAATACAATATCTAGGTACTTATTGGTTTTGCTTGTCTTCGTTTGATAAGTATCACTTTCTTGTGCCTATGGTATGTCCCGATATTAATCCTAATCATCCGTTTTGGTAGTAATAAATGATAATGATAAATGATTTTATTTCTGTAAGTAGGTCTGTATAAACACTTTTACAGAACAATCATATTTTTTAAAACTAGATGAGATCGGCGTTTCCTTTCCTATCCGACTAGTCTGAGAAGAAAGGCTGAAACAAACTCAAAGGTAAATATTAATTGTAACGCAGAAATTTTAAAACCCAATTATGTTTATATGAAGTTTTACTACAAATCCTACTATCCTACTAATAATATTATAAACGTGAAAGTCTGTATGGATGGATGGATGGGTGGATGTTTTTTACTCTTTCACGTAAAAACTACAGAACGGATTTGGATGAAATTTAGCACACAGATGGTTTATAACCAGGATTAACATATAGGACACTTTTTATCCCGATATTCTTACGGGAACGAAACTTATGCGCGTGAAACCGCGGGGCGCAGCAAGTTAGTTATAATTACGTAGGTACGTACGGCTACGAGTCAAGCTATATAAAACTAGTATAAGCTGACTTCTGATTGTACGAAAAACCTATTCAATACGAGGTCAGCTTAAACTGGAAATGTATATAGCTTGATATGTCGCCATGCGCACCAACATAAGTGCTGTTTGACGAAATAAAAAATGTATTTAAAGTATCAATTAGTAGTACCTACCTATTATTAGAAATTAAAAAAATAATATAAAAAAAACAAAAAAATAATAATATTAATAATATAAAATATTATTTTTAATGAAGCAAAACTTTTAAACAAAAGAACGACAACGCAACTTAACGAACGAAATAGGTGGTACCCATTTCTCCGGCTTCATCCCTACTCTCACCGATCCCGGCTTCATTTTTCACTAGCCTATCGTCACCTAAAATCGATGAATCGTTGCTAAATATGCAACACTACCTCGACTACGACTACATATTTTATACAAGGTCCGAATTTAACAGAAACCAACGGCCTATATTCGGACCTCAAATTAGGTCATTCGACATAATTATACTTCATGTAATTGCAACCTACATTATTGATTTTGATATTATTATTGTGGTTGGGGAATAATAGCAGAAATGTAAGGAATTAAGGATAAAGGCTCTATATGAATAGCTGGTAGAATATTTATGAGTAATTTCATCACGAATCATGGAGTCCATAGTTGTAAAAAGTCGGTTCTTTATTTAGTTTTTTATTAACGTTCATATAAAATTCATCATCTGCCTAGCCTTTTCCCATCTATGTTGGGGTCGGCTTCCAGTGTAACCGGATGCGGCTGCATACCAGTATTTTACATGATGCGACTGCCTATCTGACACCAACAACCCAGTGACTGGGTAATACGATACCCCTTGATAAGACTGGTTGTCAGACTTTCGGGCTTCTGACGACCCGTAGCGATTGTCAAAAATCCACGAATGACAGCCGGGACCAACGGTTTAACGTGCTTTCCGAAGCACAGGTTTTACTTACCAAGACCCTTCCTTGGTATCCTAAAGATGTTCACCCATTCACGGACCAACCGCGGCAAGCGTAACTTAACCTAAACGGTCGACCGTACGGCTGTTATAACTAAGCAAGAAGCCCCTCTATCACACTTAATCCAAACTAATATTATAAATGCGAAAGTAACTCTGTCTGTCTGTCTGTCTTTGCTTCACGCCTAAACTACTGAACCGATTTGTGTGAAATTCGGTACAGACATAGTTTGGAACTTGAGAATGGACATAGGATAGTTTTTATTACAAAAAATAAAAAATAAAATTTATTCCGGACATACAGCGCCATCTATTGGTCAAGAGTCGGTGTCATCTATTGGTGAAGTCACTATTCCACGCGAACGAAGTCGCGGGCAAAAGCTAGTTGTATAATAAAATTGAGTTTAATGTTATAATTACAATACCTATGTTACAACAAGAGAGGAAGTAAAAACTGAGATGATGGCTGATGAGACGAGAGACGAAATAGAATACCTACCTACCTAAGACGTAGGTTAGAATGAAATAAAACACACTGCGCTGACCCCAAATAAATTGAGATAACGAAAGAAGGACGGTGGGTAATGACGAACATTGTTTAATTACGTTGACAAAGAAAGAACAAGAAATATGGTCGCTACGCAATATTAATTATTCTTTATTTTGTACTAGCTGCGCCCCGCGGTTTCATCCGCATAACTTTTGATCCCGTGGGAATATCGGGATAAAAATTGGGGTATCCTATCTGTTAGTCCTGGTTATAAACTATCTGTGTGCCAAATTTCATTCAAATCCGTTCACTAGTTTTGGCGTGAAAGAGTAACAAACATCCATCCATCCGTACAAACTTTCACGTTTATAATATTAGTAGGATTCTTTATTTTGTAAGATACGACTTTTTAATCAAACGTAGTGTCAAGCTGTTTGCGCGCTAAAGAATGTTTATTATTTTATAATTAATTTTCTTTTAACACGAAGCTGCTAGGTGACGGGAACCACGTGCACTTTAAGATTTATAAAGATAGAAAACAAAATAAAGAGAAGCATTTAAGACTGTCTTTTAAGTGTGTGATGTGGAATACTCAACAATCACACTGGAATACACACAGTCCTCTAGACCGAATTTCTGCCATGGTGGCCAAACTCAACTGAGACTAGCCTGGCTCGGTAGCTATTATAGTGCATAAGTACCTATACTTATGCACTATAATACCTCCCGCGCCAAGCATAGTGCATAAGTACCTCCCGCGCCAGGCATAATGCATAAGTATACCTACTTATGCACTATGCCTGGCGCGGGAGGTATTATAGTGCATAAGTATAGGTACTTATGCACTATAATAGCTCCCGCGCGGGAGGTACTTATAGTGCATAAGTCCCGCGCCAGGCATAATGCATAAGTATATCTACTTATGCACTATGCCTGGCGCGGGAGGTATTATAGTGCATAAGTATAGGTACTTATGCACTATAATAGCTCCCGCGCGGGAGGTACTTATAGTGCATAAGTCCCGCGCCAGGCATAATGCATAAGTATACCTACTTATGCACTATGTCTGGTGCGGGAGGTATTATAGTGCATAAGTATAGGTACTTATACACTATAATACCTCCCGCACCAGGCTAGTCTCAGTTGAGTTTGGCCACCATGGCCGAAATTCGGTCAGGAGGACTGTGTGTATTCCAGTATCACAGAAAAAGCACTCTCTCTTCCCTCATTCTCACCCAATTTCCTCTCTTTTCCTCTTACCTCTTTTTCTCTCTTACCGTCCCATCGGACACTGAAATACGGTCCAAACGAAAGCACCTGGAACATACGCAGACAATACAATATAGTTACGAAAACTTTTCTCTCCAAAAAACTTACGACGAAAAGACAAAACTAGTTTCTCATATAATATGAAATGAGATTGTTTCAGAAAGGTCTATTAAAACTCTTTTAGGGACCTAAACTCGACGCAATTTTCTGAAGGGCTCGCTAGCTTGGTGTATACGTAGCTCTCGTAGAATGTATACATGTAGATCTATGCTGTTTGTTCCAAAAAGTATCTGATGAAAGTGTAAACAGACCTGCGTGATAATTAAGTAGGAAACTAACAGTAGGAATAGCTTTCTTTTCTTTTTGCTTTTAGATTGTTCAACAAAATTCATTGCGTAATTGACGTTATCAAGCAGACACATGTTCGTACATTATGAAGAAATTGATTAGCAATTTTTTTATACTTCAATATTAAATACCTCTTCCAGATTATTCCTATAAGTAGTTTTATATATTATAATTTAGAAGCATTTTTTAAATTTTGTGAATTTAAGAACAATGGATCTTTTTTTATGATATTATGTTGACTTGAAAGAGCATGGCAGTTGAGAATATGTCATGCTCACTTAAATGTCTCACTGGTGGTGGCGCGTGTGTTGGATCATTCGGTTCACAAAATGGTTGAGCTGGGTGGTGCTGATCCACGCATCATGTTCGTGAACCTGCGCCGTCGGTTGAGTTGAGACTGGTCATCTCTTAACTGCCAGAGCTTATTTTTAATTTTATATTTTTAATTGTTTCTTTTTTCATTGTTCTCACATATAGAAGCAATAAGAATAATGTACCCAGGATTTTGTAATAATATCTTGATTTAAAAGAGTGTCCTTGGAGTTTCTTGCCCGTTCTTCTCCAAAGAGATCTACGTTTTGGAATGGGCAACTACCTTCAACTTTCTGACTAACTGACCGACTATTTAATTTTGACAATTCAAAAGTGCCTGAAATGGTTTAATTGAAATAAATGATTTGAGTTTGAGTTTGCAATGTCCTTCAAAATAATTTAAATTGTGGTTGATTATAGTGTGTTATGCAATCAAGGTCGTTCTGGCTTACTTACACTGTCACTCACACAAGGGAATCAGTAACACATTCATTCTATATTTAGAAGGTTTCAACTCAATATCAAACCACTTTTTCCACCAATTATTACTTGAATAACATTATTAAACCGCAATTGAAAAATCATCGAGGAACACTGAGATAATAAAATTAACCTTAAATTATTGTCCAATGAAAAACAACTTTAAGGTGATTTCAAATTTGAATTCAAATAATCAAATGAAAGCACTCAATTTGTAAGTGGCACTATAAATTGGCATCCACGAGTACATTTTCTGATCCAATGGTTTACATTTTAATCAGATAGTTTCGGAACAGACTAATGGAAAATTTGGCGCTTGGTTTTCAAGATGCGGTGCGCCTACAATCGCCACCGAATGCCAACACGGGAAAACCCAACACCATAACCGATGTTCCGTAAATGGCACATAGCGGGCATGCAGGAAATAAGTGTCAGTAACCAAGCCACACGTATTCCAACCACAACTGACAGTCCAATACATATTTCATGGGCGCATCAAGTGCGGTATTCAATTGCAGTACCATCCATTGTCCGCGTATCTCACTCTACCCTCGCGTAGTTTTACTCCCTTTGTCATTCAATTCTGAAGAATAACCACTCAACATGCCCCTATTGTGGACGCCATTGGTATTTTCTCACGTTTGTCTTTTGTCAAAAACGTAGGTAGGTATAGCAGCAGATAATATACGTTCCATTGCCACTTAATCAGTTATCTACTTTAGATAAATGTATTCTAAGTTGATTTTTGAGTGACCATTTGTAACAAAAAGCTCCTCATAAGTTTTTGGTTGCAATGGAATTTGAACGTTGTAAAGTATGACATTCAGTTTGTTGTTCCATAAAACTTGAACATTATCTCAAATTATTAATTCAAAATTATAGCTGGTGGGACGGATTACTCCAATTATGGTTGACGTCAGTGAAATTAATTTACTGTGCTGAGGCAATTGTGTATTATTACTTGTAATCTGAAGGATATAATGAAAATGATAGTCTTATAATTTTGCAATAATGCAATGTTTTCCTCATTCATGTTTTTCTTGTTTTGGAAAAGTCTTTTAATATTTGTATATTTATTTATACTAATAATAAAATTGAATAGTTGGTTGGTTTGAACGCGCTTATCTCTGGAACTACCAGTTGGATTTGATATTTTTTTTTGCATTTGGTAGCCCGATTCTGAGAAAATCTTGAGGGAAAGTAGCATAAAACCTTATACATTGGACACAGACACAGGCACAGAACCGAGCAAAAATAAAACAAGTCGGAAAGAACGCTAAGCAAAATCTAAGTAATAGCGCGGTCAGACGATGCGATGCGACGGGGTCTGGGGAGCAAGACATTTCACGCGGACAAACTCCCGGGCAGAACCTAGCTGTTTTATAATTCTATATTTTTGCAGAAGTAAGAACTATGTACCTACATTATTGTTTTCCCTCTATCAAGGATCCAATATTATCGATAAGCCATAAGCAAAGAAACCCTTCTACCAACACCAACCAACGTTCCAAACTGGATCGCAAACATTTGCCAACAAAATAATAAAATCTCTATCAATTTAATATTCGTGCACCGGTACGCGACCACTAATTCATTAACCGACCGTTCAGAAATAAAACCATCTGATTAACTATTAAATTCACTAGATCGATGTTGAATGCCCAACGAAGAGCTGCCGTTCACATGAATTGTATATCTGTAAATTGGAGCCGAGGCCAACGCAAATAATAATTTTAAAATTAAACGGAGTTTGTTGTTTTGGATCTAAGATTAGTCTTTCAACAATGCTTTGAGAGATCTTTGCTCAAATCTTGTTGTTCTGTGAATCTAGATTCCTGTCTGAATTTCGTTTTGAATACGGACAATCAATTTGCCATCCAACACCCAGTGTGAGTGGAGTGCTTCTGATCAGATCATGCCCCACTTGCTGGAGTGTCTAAGTGCCCATTCACCTGCACCTTGGATGACCTAAAAATGCCACTGATGCCGCAATCAACGAAGCCACCCACTGGGTCCAAATCATATAAAAACAAAAAAATATAACGAGGAAGAGCTGTACCGTATACATGAAAAAAAAAGAAGAATCTCCCTACCCTTTTCCCAACTATTATGGGTCGGCTTCCAGTCTAACCGGATGCAGCTGACCTCCCCAACTCAGTTACTGGATAAAACGATACCCCTTGGTAAGACTAGTAGTCAGACTTGGCATTTTGGGGTGGGGTACTGTCTTACGTAATTTTGACGTTCGAAAAGTGCTGACTCTCCGCCTAATTTGAATAAATGACTTTTGATTTGGCTTCTGTACCAGCCGACCCGTTACCACTGTCTACGAATGCCTATCTTAATCCATTTCAGGTATGTTTAGGTAAATGGCTATCATGTCTGGATCTGATATCAGGTTATGAAAGGTCTCGGACAAAATTCGTTTGTTGGCAATTCAAATATTGCAGGTAGAAAGGTAGCCAAATAAGTGAGGTGACCTTTGCGTTTTATCCTTTGAACCGGTCAAAACCCTTTTGTTGACTTATTTTTTTTTTTGTAGAGATTCAAGGAGATCAAATCCTTGAAATTCTTTTTACTTGTGTCGCTTAGATAGCTAGTTATTTGTTCGAATGATGTCGTGAAGGCAAAGAAGGGGATATCTTACAAGTACGAGTATATTGTATTCGTTCTAATGTGTCTTTTTTTATTTATAGTCCTATATAGATATAAAATCCTTTGAATGATTTTATGGACAAGTTTTCAAAACGCAGTTTATTTATTTATTTAAACTTTTCGCACAAAAAGGTACAAAGGCGGACTTAAAGCCTTAGGCATACTCTACCAGTCAACCAAGGGTAGTGAAGAGATTAGATGGCAGGTGCTTTGGTTGAGAGGGACAATGATAAAAAAAAACTCTTATAACTAGGTACATAAATTCATAAATAGGATAAATACACATACATACTAGTACTATAATATACTTATACTCGTATATATACCAAATCAAGGGAGACAGAGGTGTTGAGATGACTCTACGCTATTTTTTTGAAAATTTATAGTATAATACGAGCTTCTGTCCGTGGCTTCGTCCGCGTGAAATTTTTCGTCCCCCGGCCCACCGCATCGCATCGCATCGCCCGTCCGTGCTATTATTCCGTTTTCGCTGAACGTTCGTTCTGACTTTTTTCTTTTAGCTCCTAAGAATCCAAGAGTGATGTTAAATAGCCTTCCTCAAGAATTGAGCTATCAAATGCAAAAATTGAGCTACCAAATGCAAAAATTGAGCTATCAAATGCAAAAATTGAGCTACCAATGCAAAAATTGAGCTATCAAATTAAAAAATTGAGCTATCAAATGCAAAAATTATTTTTCAAATCCGACTCGTAGTTCCAGAGATTAGCAAACAAACAGACAAACTCTTCTGCCTTATTTTTTGTAGATAGATAGATGAGACTCGGCTTTGCGTTGAAGCTTCAGGACCTACTTCAGTCTTCTAACTTATATATATCCTAGCTATATTTTCTGCTTACTCCTAGCCTGCGGAGTCTGACGCTAAATCCGAAAATCTTAAAGAAAATTATGAAAAATGACAGTTCAGCCCACCCCATCTGCAAGCTAACTTTAAATGCAAAAGGTGTCTACAATGATCCCGATAAAAGAATATCGAGATAAATGGCCGAGTATAAATCAGGAAGTTAGCGGGACGGCACGACTCGACCGAGCTCGCGATTTGTCGTCGAAATAACGATTTGACGGACACAGGGTGGCATCAAAACTGCTTTGTAGGTCAAGTCACGACGCACAAACAAACTTGCCCTCTGGCTTCGTATAAAACATTATGAATACTAAATAACCTGCTTTGAGTCTTAAAGTCTATTTGTAGAATCTACCTAATCGATTGCGTGCATTCATTAAAGATGAGTAAATGGTTACTAGTTTTGCTGTCGCGTTTATCGAGTGAGAAACCCTTTGTAATTGCTTTAAATAGGTTGATAAAATTATTTACACAATGTAAAGCGCGTCAGGGTTCTAACCTACAACCTACAAAGTCGTAAGTCGCGGTTGCATCTACTGGGCCATCATTGCTCTCAAAACGTCGAAGGAAAACCTTGAAAGGAAACCGGCATGTCCTGGAACCAAAAAGACAAAGGACATCTCCAAGCCGCACTGGGCCCGCCTGTTGGAGGCCTGTCCACTCCCTTTCACAGAAAGGAGGCCTGTGATTCATCAGTGGAAACATTACCTATAGGCTAATTATGATGAGGCTACAGTTTAAAAAAACATTTGTATCGTTCCTTGTTTCAAGGTTCGCACTAAAATTAACATGATAAGTAGCAAACCAGACGACGTGTAGATGTCGGTAACAAACGGCTGTAGGCACCTTTAATAAATTAGGCATGGGTCAGCCCTGGTCGTCGAGCCAAAGGTCACAGATTAACAACAAGCTATTTTGGGTTCTGACCCGTCGCCGTTCCATTTCTGCTCCCGACAGTGCGTCTATTCCTTTATAGCTTTATTTCCTCTATATCTTAGATGGTACCATTAAAACAATCGATTTGTGTCCCACGCATCGATGTACAGCAAGCGGAATTGCCTTCTGGTCCTGGAGATAGTGGTGTAATGGATTAACTGCGGAATATATTCAAAATAGTTTGCTTTTTTGCTTTAGATACGATTCAGATCTAAAGCAAGAATATAGTTTTATTTTCGGAATACAGATAGGGGACTATGGCAAGGTAATGTAGAACCTTGATCTTCTTCTTGTCTTCAAGAACGTCACCCTACTTGCATAACAAACTATCAATCTCAATCTGAATCATTTTGAAGGATATTGCTAATCCATTGCTTCATATTTTCGAAGAAATTGTCTGCTCAGCAACGTAAATAATGCAATGATGTTTATTATAATTTCATCGCATTGGTACGGTATTTTTATCTCACGAAACGACGCGCGTCTTACTTGTGGTAAACAAGTCTACAAACACGTTGTGAATGTGTACGTGTAAACGAGTAGCGTCAGCACATAACACACACACTTACACACTCTTCCGACTTCATCCGTGCCTCGGACAGTACCGAGTGTGTGTATAATTTCACAGCGTATTTGTACACTTCGTTACCACAAGTACAGCGCGCAACGTTCGTGAGATAAAAATACCATATCAGTGTACAATTGTAGATAGCATTTCTGGCATGTACGGCTGCAATTATTTTTTTGAAACCATTTTGTAGGTACCTAATGTTCGGATGCACTAATTTCTTTATGACCAGTCAAAAGTCTGTCTTGTTTATGTAGGTACCATGAAACCCTTTTTTTATCTAGCATTTATTTATTCTACACATTTCTACAGCACCTACTAACATATTTAAAACAATTCTACTTTAAGTTGCACACAGCAGGCAACGCTTGAAGTTAATGTACATTATGTACTCTCTGTTTTATTACAGTAGTCCACGGAATTAAATTTATAGTGTTCAGAAATGTTAACGTTTGAATTTTCATCGTGTAAACAAACCTGCATGAGTTGCACAATGTTACTACTAGTAGGACCTATGTGAGTGCACATCTAAGTGTTTGCGACGCAAATTGGATGGCGAATTTGAATTCCAACGTAATATGCGGCCTTTCTAGGTATTATCGTTTCGTACTACATATAACCAAACCTTAGGGCACTGCTCGATTCTAGCTGGAATATCTGAAGGTATTGAAAATTTATATGAAATTCTCCTATATTTCTAAGAATGTGGAATGGAACGTTTCAGATTTTTTTGAGACTTGGTAAAGAATGCTGTATTTAATTGCAAAGTAACAATGATCAGCAAATAATGGATTAGTCGAGACCTGCACACTAATTGGGTAACACACGATCGATCGGAATCGGTTTCATTTTGACTGTTCAACAACATCCATTGCGTTATTTATGTGTTGAGCAGACAAATTTTTCGAACTTATGAAGCAATGGATTAGCAATTTGCTTCAAAATGATTCTGATTCCGATTGATCGTGTGTTACGCAATTAGGGTGCTGTTCCTAAATCACCCTTGATTTTAGAAACAGACATGTACATCATCATCATTTGCCTAGCCTTTTTCCAATTATGTTGGGGTCGGCTTCCAGTCTAACCGGATGCAGCTGTATACCAGTATTTTACAAAGAGCGATTGCCTATCTGACCTCTACAACCCAGTTACTAGGTAATAGAATACCCCTTGGAACAGAAATTAAATTAGCTAGCGAAACTCTGCAGCCGTGATGGGTATCGATATCTAAACACGATAAAATAGATTTGGTCACATTTGCGAAGTTTCGCTAGCTAATTTAATTTGACCCTGTATATTTGTTTTCCTGTCTGTTCCGGTTAATAGTTAGATTATTCCCCCGGGCAGATCGGCAGCGACCGCTAGTATCTATAATTCCATAAAAACGACGTATGTAGGCGGACAGTAACAACGTTTACTCTGCCAATAAAACGCTTGACAAGCGATAACCCAATTTCAAATGAAAATATTACGGAGAGGTGAACTTGATTTCCGCTAACAAGTTGGTTAGCAAAATTCATACCCTCTCCACGTTCTACGAACTGTAGTTATTTCAGATATTCGGTTTGTATTAGGTTGGATCAAATCAAATCGGCCTATCGCAGTCCACTGCTGGATATAGGCATCTTTCATACTGCGCACACACCACCCTGTCCTCCACCTTCCGCATCCAGTCTGTCCCAGCCACCTTTTCGAGGTTTTCGGTCCATTTAGCTGGGGGGCGAACCACATTACACTTGCCGATACGCGGTCTCCACTCCAGGACTCGTCTGATCCACTGGCCATCGGTCCATCGACAAACATGGCCAGCCCACTGTCACTTCAGCTTGCTTACTCTGCAAGCTATGTCGATAACTCCAGTTCTTTTCCGGATAACTTCATTTCTGATTTTATCTTTCGAAAAAATTCCGAACATAGCCCGCTCTATAGCGCTGAGCGACCGAGAGCGAGAAGAAGGATACACATTTGAAAAACTCATTCCCCCAAATGAATAAACGCGTACTAAAGTAATGCCAAAAGGCCAAAATGCCAAAGGCCAAAATGTAAGGCCTAGGACGGCGCGTCAGCTCCTATAGAAAGGTAATACAATATTGTCACCACCGCTTTCGAGCAGCTCGTTACGACCTATTATAAAATTATCTTCGACCATTCGGACTTTAACAAGGTCAATACCTTTGTATTGACCTTCTACATTGTAGTACTTTTACTACAGTCTAGACTGGTGAAACAAAAGGTGGAAATTTAACCAAAATCGATTCGAAATCACATTATCTTCCATAAATACATAATCAGCCTATAATGTTCCCACTGCTGGACACAGGCCTTCTCTCGGTGAGAGGGAGTGGGCCGTAATCCACCACGCGAGCCCAGTGCGGGTTGGTAGGTGTCACATATCTTCGAATTTTTGGTTCTAGAACATGCTGGTTTACCTCACAATGTTTTCCATCACAGTTTTGAGAGCAGCGGTGATGAAATAATTTACACAAAGTAAAGCGCCTGTCTGGGTTCGAACATACGACCTACAACTCGTAAGGCGCGGCCGTTACCACTTGGCCACCACTGCTCTCATTATCTTCAATAGCTTGCCATAACAAACCCTGACAAAAAAATTCACGTATCTTGCAGAAAGGAAAACTTGAAACACACATGTAGAATTCGCATTCATTATTCAATTTTGTTTGACCTTGACCTACATTCGTATTTCCCTCGCACGGCGAAACGATTAAGACGTCGTACGAAGACTTTTCAGCGTATATGCCACCGGATTACACACATTCTAGAGGGATTTTGGATGTCCAATTTGTTTTGTAACCAAATCTTATTCCAACATAATCTTTTTTTCCGACATATATTATGTAATTCACAGCCTGTATTATTTGGGAATACGTTCCTGAAATAAATCACAGTTATTCCTCGATACGCATTGTTATGACGTGTGCGTAGGTCGGCCATTTGTCAGGTGATAAACCTTTTTCAACGTTAATTCTGTACTATCGCACCTGTTACAACGTGTCGGTACAAAATGCGAGCAATGTCACATATGTACGAGAGATCTGTGTCTGGTTTAGACAGTGTTATTTTAAGTGCGAGAGCTATCCCTATATTTGGTAGTTCCTCTGAAGTTATGTATGCCTGTTACTTTGTGTAAGAGCTGACCTTTTGCGGGTACATGGGTGGGTAGGTTTAGGTGGCTACCTACGTCACACTCATGCATGACAACGCATAATGTTGGCTGCCGACCGCGTGCATTATTAAAAGGCCTCGCGTACCAAACGGCCGCTTTTAATTTAATGTCTGTGTCTAAAAACGTTACTAAGCACGAGGGAATTGTTTTCAAGGTTTAAATTAGGGTTGTAACGGAATTTCGCCTCCACCTCCGCAAATGCGGAACTTCCACCAGAACGTGTGCCTCCGAGCTGCTGCTGAAAAATTTCTAATAAAAACCCAACAATACATTGCCCGACCTGGGAATTAGACCTAGGACCTCACGCTCAGCAGTCACTCTTGCGATCACGGGACTAACGGGGCTGGCGAAATATGGGTGTACTATAGGCACACCTATGCCATAATCCTTTAGAGATTACAGGCGTATGTTATGTTGTATCATTTATGTGTGTGTGTGTTTATTTATGTGTGTGTGTGTTGTTTTTTTTTTATTTGTTTTGTTTGTTGTATTATTCATTAATTACCTTTTTTTCTATAAACATATTTCCGCCTCCTGCTCTGCCTCCGTTAACCTCCGCTTCCGCGAAGGTCAAGCTCTACATCTCCGTCTCAGCTAAGATGGCCTCCGACACATCCCTAGTTCAAATCTAAAAGTTAGCATTGTTTGTGGGGTATTTCGGATGTCGGGTATCCGCTGACTGCCAAACTAATGTGGCAACAATTAAGGTCCCTCGTTTGCGGACCGAAACGGGGTAATTACCTTATCTACTATTAGGTGCGCGTGTCTCGTGATAGGGGAGTGATTTTCCTTATCATCAATCTGGGGTTTTGACCTAGATTATAGCTAACAGCTTGATTGTTTGATTGATAGTTTGGGTTTAGTTTATTTGACGAAATAAATATTATATGTTACCGACATAACTTTTACAACATATAACACAGGTAACTATTAATTAGCATTGCCATTTAACGTGGCAATGCTGCCAGTCTTCTGTGCACGTTTCCGGATGACAGCAATTCGGACGAGTAGGTACGTCGACGCCTAAATGTCCTGTTGTGTTTGTATTTATTTGTATAGTTAGTCTGTGTCTGTCTGTAGATCGCTCTGGGCGATAAGACCGCCCAATGTGTCACCCTTTGTAAAATTTCTACATTTATATCTGTAATTTATATGGTGTACATAATAAAGAGTATTCTACTTTATTCTGTACCTGTATGTACACACGGCTACACGTCAAGCTATACAAAACCAGTTTGTCTTGGCCTCACTTTGTATGATATTTTCTCACAATGAACGGTCAGCTAATACTTATGTACTTTGTAGATTTCACAATATCAGCAATCGTCAACAGAAAATTAAATGAATTAATTGAATTAAACATCACTCTCTTATCCTCACCCCAATGCATTTCGGGTTGTTTTCTTCCATACTTCTCTATTAGTCGTCATCTTAGTAGTCCAACCCCTTTCCAGCCATATCATCTTCCAACAGTTCATCCAACGTTTCCTTCGTTTTCCCTTACTCTTTTAGCTGTAGACATTCTTACTCAAAACTTTCCTCAAGACATTTTCCCCATTCCTCCGCATCTACAATGAACAGTCAAAGAGAAAATTGCCATAATCAAAACAATTAGCAGACGGTAGACGGATGTAATTGCAGTTAGTCCTTTGTGGAAACGACGGTACCTACTGCACATCCTTTTTAAAGTACTTACCTAATCCTTTAATGGGCTTTTAAGACAGCCAAGAGTTGAAAAGGGGTAGCCAGGGGGTCTACTCCGAAGTAGTATCGGCCGAATGTTCGGCCGTTTTCTGCTACGAAGTTACTATTTGGTTCGGTCGGTTCCGATCCTACACTCCTACACTCTTTCGAATATTGACTATGGTCCCGACCCAACTGAGCCGATCCGAACATATTTCGCATTTTTCAATAAAATTCGGTTCGGCCATGTGTCGATCTGATCCGAACATCCGCACTTTGCACTTCGAAGTAGGCCCCCTGTTCTCCGCAAAGATACAAACAATTTTATAATAACGGAAGATACTGCCATTCAACAACTTTATGACCTTTTGATTGCTTTGATTGAATTTGAACTTAACAATGTCAATAAAACTTTGTACGTTGGCGTAAATGGCATCATGGCTGAACAAACTTTGTCTTAACATTTCAAAACTTTCCAGTAGGTAGAAACCAATACATTGAATCAGGTTAGAAGGAATCCCACACTCAAAGTATACTCAATATTGTAGTTTGTGTATCTTATGGAACTCAAAAGGCTACCAGCGTGGGGTGCTTATCAGTTAATTCTATGAAACAACAATTTATTTTGTATTTTTTTTTTCATATTCCTCGCTACGTTCTTAGTAGTTCTTGGCTGCAAAGACCACCTCTTATGCCAAGTACAGATTGGTGGAACGGTGTGACATGTAACAGAAATTATTAGTCGTCCTAATTTATGTAATGTATCATGAAATGGGGAAAATGTATCGTGGCCAAATAATCCATGATAACAGGTTGCGCATCGATATCCCTGTCACCCTGTATAGAAATAATAATATGTTCTAGTATATATTTCAAGTTATCATCTGCCTAACCTTTACTCAAATAGTTTGGTGTCAGCTTCCAGTCTAAGTTAATAATGAAGACTATAAAGGCTTCTTTATTTCAGAGAAGTAAACATAGCATATTCATGTAGTGAAAGCTTTTTTTTATACACTAAAGGAGTTTTTTTTTGTTCGGCGATTACGCCCACCATAAATGATTTGTTCCTTATGATCCATATGTGGCGTCTACTAGTGAAACGCATGTTGATTTGTTCCTTATGATCTCTCGATTACAGTGGTAGTAATAATTTATGCGTCGTCTAACGGGAAGACTGAGAAAAACGATCATAACCTAAAAAAGCTATTGTTTAGTGAGTAGATTGGACTGATCGGTATTATAATGTAGTAAAATAGTGCACTGTTCAGTAATAAATAGTAGGAATATAGGGTGTATTGAACGGTTCATGAAATCAAAAATCACATTATGTAACAAAGCATTTTATTACTATAAGCATATCTATTCGATGTCAGACGACTTAGAAGTAGATAGTATTACATATCTAAAAAAAAGTAGGTCGCTGCACCTCTCATCTTTGATACTGTGTCCAAGATAAAAATACGCTCAACATTACATGTGCACAACAGCCACCAGTACCAATGTCTGCCCACTAAACAACTTGCTGGAAACTTGCAACAATATCCAGCAAGAGAGCAAGAGTACTCAGCGCTAGTGCTAAAAATTGACTTTCTAGGTACTTACCTAAATCCACCTGAAAAAAATAGAAGATTTGTGTTAGAAAATAAGCGTATATAACTAATATTCTTATTATTCTCTTTGGTGTGCTGGAATCCACTGCAAAATAATGTTAATTTTCACAAAGTCAACAAGCATAGTATGCGTTTGTTGTGCAGATCGACACGAAATGTAAATATTCCGGTATCCAAATCTCCATAATTAATAAACAGTTTCAGTACTTTCATGCATCGTCAATACGCATTTTCTCAAACTGCATCTAATGGTTTGACTGAAACAAGCGAAAAATCCATGCGTACACTAGTAGCCGCACATCTGCAGCAGTCTCGGATAATGTCTTCGCACATTGCATTGAAATCTTACTGAACAATTAACACAACATCCTACTAGAGTAAATGATATATTACCATCTTAAAAATTAAATATTCATTGTATCTAATCCTTTAATTACACACAGGAAAAGAGCAATATCAATTTCATGCATTTCGAAAGAAATCGGAAAAAATTAGATGAATGAAGTGTTGATGTCACTAATTGGCACTAACTTAACTCGAGTAAATAAAATAATGGCGCGAGTCCATTTTCTCTTGAGTTGCCATTCGATGTTTTCGCGATTGGATAAATATCACAAACACTGCCACTGTAGTTTTATTTATTTATTTATTTATTTATTTTACTTTAACATAAAAACGGCCCTTGGCCAATTACATTAGTTAAAGATATAAAAAAAAAAATACAATAAAATATACTATAATAAAGAACAGACGTATATCATAAATCATAAACTACTAACAATAAATTAAATACTATTATTTTGACAAAAATGCAGGCACATTACCATTAAGTCAACAAACTTGTCGGCGAATAAATCGCAGTCCAGGTTGGCTTCCACAAGCTTATTTAACGCGGCCAATACGCGCGGTACGGGAGACGCAGCACGGGCTGCAGTCCGGCGCGACGGTAAGCTTAGCAGCTGATGCTTTCTGCTACGGAGATAATTATCCGGTGTGTGGAGTCGAATCAGCTCATTATGGATGTCAGGAGCATCCGTTATCCCTCTGCAAATTTTAAGCATTACGCCTACCTGGTCGCATGCCCTTCTGGTCTCGAGCATATGATATCCCAGACATCCTAGGAGGAACTTGGTAGGATATAGATAGGGATAATAACCGCGAGTTCTCCTGTAGAGAAACCGCAGGAATGCTTTTTGCACTTTCTCAAGAAGAAGCGCATACTTTGCTTCATGCGGATTCCATACAGAAGAACTAGCTTCTAGCTTGGTTCGGACAAGTGTGCTGTACAAAAGCCTTATTACTTGCTCGTTGCGAAAGTCACGAGCATTGCGGAGAACAAATCCTAGTCTTTTAAATGATTCTTTGGCGACAGCAGAGACGTGGTCATGAAAAGTAAGCTTCTGGTCAAATGTGACACCCAAGTCCTTCATGTTGGTTGATCTAGTTATTTTAGTACCATTTAATTTGTATTCGAAATCAATTGGGTGTCGCATTCGACCAAAAGTCATTACATAGCATTTGGACACATTGAATTCCATTTTATTCTGAACTCCCCATTCATATATGGCATTTATGTCATTTTGTACAGCTTCGCAGTCCGATACGGTGCCGACATTACTATAAAGTTTGAGGTCATCTGCGTACAGAAGGCACTCAGCAAATTTTGTAGAGGATAGCAGGTCATTGACCATCAGCAGGAAAAGTAGAGGCCCGAGAATCGATCCCTGACTTACGCCAGAGCGTGTGTGGTAGGGACGAGATACGTAGATACCCAGTCTTACAAATTGCTGACGGTCACGGAGATAATCAGCTAAAAGTCGGAGTAAGTTTGGACAGAAACCAATGGCACTGAGTTTGAGGAGCAGGATATCATTATTAACTCTGTCGAAAGCTTTACAAAAATCAAAATAAAGTACATCCACCTGCCGCTTATTGTCAAGATGTTTTGATATGTACTCCGTAATTGTCAGTAGGTTAGTATTGACAGACCTCTTGCATCTAAAACCGTGCTGGTAGTTACATAAATACTTTTCAACCTGGGAGTAAATAAGTTTATGAAGAACATTTTCGAAAATCTTAGCTGGAGATGACAATATAGCGATAGGCCGATAGCCCTCGACAGCTGATTTATTAGTAGTCTTGGGAATGGGCGTTACTCGTGATATTTTCCAGTGGTATGGATATACGCCTGCCGCTAATGACATATTTAAAATGTGACATAGAGGAGTGGAAAATAATTGTTTGAAATGTTTTAAAATAAAAGCTGGAATACTGTCGGGTCCTACGGAGCTTCTGGGTTTTAATTTATTGATACCGTACTTGACGTCATCAGGAGAAAACTGGAAGATATTTATGTAGTTACTGTTGGAGTTAGTTTCATGATTGTTAACACAAGCTGCATTTAACAGCGGAATTTCAGGAAGAAACACGCTTGCAAAAAATTTGGCAAAAGCTTCAGCAGCTGCTGCTCCTGAAAAACAGTCACCATTATAGCTGACGCTGGGCTCAAAACCTCCTTTAGACCGTAAGCTGTTAACATGTCGCCAAAATTCAAGAGGGTTACTCTTAATATTATTTTCTATGCGCGTAATATACATACTGTAGGCTTCTACAGTACGACGCTTTAAGGAGTTTCTGAGATCTGCAAAACTCTTGTAATCATCACTGCAATTGGTACGCTTCCAGCTTGCATGTAGTTTTAGTTTTAGTTTGATATCACTAATGATTTCTGAAGTAAACCAAACCGGATATCGTTTGGTAGTAGAATTGGCACGATGCTTTTTAGGCATGCAGCCATCGAATATTTCGTAGATTATATTATAGAATGTACTTACAGCGTCACCAACGTCGCAAGCCCGTAAAACTGGTCCCCAAGAAATGTCGGAAAGGGATTGATAAAGTTTTTCAAAATCACACTTGTTAAAATTCCAGTCTTTAACTGGATCTATGTTACTCGGTTCAATAGCATCCGATCCACGAGCTGATTCGACCTTTATTTCTACGCTCAATGGAGGATGATACGCATCAGGTGGCACAAGTCCTTCTACACAAGTAACTATCGCGCTTTGGATGCTATCCTGGACTAAAATTACATCCAATATTCCTCCGTGGCTATTAAGAATTGCGTTTTTATCGTGAAAAGCACAAAAAGATACAAAGTAGCAGTAATAGTTTTTGACACAAGTTGAAGCACTATTAAGATTAATGTCACCCATAATAATTATAGATCCTGTATAACTGTGTATGAAACTTTCCACCTTACAAAACCACCGCATATATTCTTCATCACTAGCGCTAGGCTTAATATACACTACACATATGAGAAATGGATGACCACGCCAGGTAAAAGATGCCCACAAATCCTCTCCAAAATCAGTCTCATACTCCTGGTTTCTGCGCAATGCAATAGGTGGTCGCGCAGCGAGCAAGACGCCTCCGCATGGCGTACTTCTGTCACGACGTAGGACATTCCAGTTACCACTTTCAAGTTCAGGGTCCTGAACGGAAGAGTCCAGGAATGTTTCGGTAACTACGACGAGGTTGTAGTTTGAGATGGCGAGGTTGTTCCGCCACATTGAAAGTTTGGTTTTTAGACCTCGAACATTCTGGTAGAAAGCTATAATACGATAGTTAACTGTTATAATTTATTCTACAGTTAAATGCGCAGGTAGCTAATAAACCAGGAATATTTCGTGTAATAAACCGTCAAAATACTGTGATGTACAGAGTCACAGGGAATAATAAGAGTAAAAATACATATTCTGTGGGTTAGTGGCTGTCAGTTGATAAAGTGTATTTTGTCATTAAAATCTCCATTGTATCGTCATTAATTATCAGATTGACAGTGAAATTTGAGTCGGAAAAGACGCTCTTTACAAAGTCGAACAAGGCCGATCTTAGTCACTGACTAAAACCTCAAAGTACCAACATTTAATAGTTGCTGTATTCTGGATCTTGCTATGATTCTTTTCTTTAAGTTATTTTTTGTGTGCATTTGAAACGTACGAAGCTGCTGGGACCTTAGTATTCGAATTACATAATCGAGTCAATCGAGTGCCTGAACGTTAATGACTGCGTCACTACAGTCAAACTTACAAGCAACAAAAAATCTACAATCCATTTCACGTAGATTTTTAAAATACTATAAGCGAGAGTAAACAAACTTAAAAATTAACCGGAGGACCTGCTACAGCGTCAATGGTACATTTTTGTACTAAATAAAACAGATTCGGTTACCACCTCGAACTGTATGTAACTAAGGATATATATTGTTTTTTTCTTAAAATCGTAAAAAACGCTCCTATAGATGCATTTATAACATTGACGACCATATCTGGAATTGAATCAATTGAGTGCATTATCAAAACATTTTCCTTTTATTACAGTTTTGTGATTCCGGTTAGACTTTATTGAAAAAATTGACCATTCTAAATACCTACCTAATAAATTGGTTACGGTTTTTTAAGTTTATTACGATTAATAGACTTTAAAAAGGTGAATCCAAAAAAACCTATCTCCTTTATTCACAAAGACACAATAATAAATTAATATTACAAGTAGTATCTATTAAAAAAATAAAGAAAAAGGCAGGAAGGAGCTCGTTGGGCATCAAAAATTCGTCCGCATCCCTGTCAATAGGATAAGTGCCTAAAAGGCTGGCAGCATTACCACGTTGGAGGGCAATGCTCATTCTTTGGGCTAAAAATAGGCCAGCCCTCTGGTCACGTGAAGAATCAACCAACCGCTTGGCGATGACCCAAAATATTCGATGAAAGCCTTCTTGTAGATAAATTAAAACATCGAATGATGTCAGACCTACAAAACTGTGTCAGAAATCGTTTTCTAGCCCAGGCTGAAGTTGGATAGCCACTAGACTAAACTTTAAATTGATCAAGGCGCTTTCTAGATTTAAAATTAGATTGCTCTAGTTGGCTGGTCTATCGATTAATTATGTTCCCGTTCCGTTTCCATCAAGGTACTGTCAATTTGTAGCTTTAGGTTAGAACTGGTGTATTTTAAAGCTACAACAATAACTGTCTTTTTTTTGGGAATAGCATCTCGCAGCTTAACCTATGAGGTGGTCGTTTGCTTAACTGGGCTTGCCTGATCCGTCTCAATGAATTAAGGCCTTCAACAGTAACTAACCTACTGACCAAGTTTCTCATACTCAATTCTCATACTAGCTTCTGTTAGCATAATTTAAAATGATCAACTATGTATTTAACGAATATTATTTGTGGGTGGGTGGGGCAACATTGTCATTTTTAAATATTTTATGCTTTTGAGTTATGGCAAGCCTTTGATGAATTTAAAAGAAGAATGGCGGGAAAAGCGGCCTTGAATTCTCTTGAGTTACAATTACTATTTTACTGTGTTGAGTTCCAATAAATTGATTTGTACAAGTATTTGAGTGTATAATTCTATTACTTCCCGCGACTTCTTTCGCGTGGAAGTCGTTTAGAAGCCCAGAGGGTTTTTGAGCAAGCATATTCGGGGTGAAAAGTTGATAGCTGAGTAGGTGTGGCATGAGGAGAGAACACCGAAAATGTATTTGATAAGTATCAGATAGGAGAACCTTGGTCAGGAGACCACTTTCAGATTTCAAAAAAGGGCCAATTATAAAGTGATCTTCAGGGCCGTTGATTTTCATATGATCGTGTGTGGCCTAAGCCCATAATGACTTAAACAGGACAATCTGACGAAGAAATTCTGGGCTTTCCCCAAGTTTGACGACTTTGAAAACTCACATTTGGGCCATTTTTAAAAGGACATTCAGGGCGAATGAAAGTTATTCTGTGGAATAATGTTACATGTCCTGATAGTGAATATATAAATATCTGACGGATTGATGGAGCCCTTTGGAAAACATGACGAAATTTCATTCATTCAGAAAAGTACCCAAAAGTGGTCATAATTTTGCATTTATCTCTAAATTAACTAATCGAATAGCTTTGATTGCTATATATGAATTTGAATCTGACCCTTTTGTGACGATGTTTCGGTATTGAGAAATTTTAAAATATCAACCACTAGAAAACCATGATTAAAAGTTAGGTAAGTAGAACAATCGTTAGGATACACCATAAGCAGAGTTTATTATTTAAAAATTTTACTATGTCACTAAACAAACAAGTTATTTGAAAAACATGAGCTATAAACATTTAAAAAAATATTCAGGGGTGCCAGTCAATTTTTTTTTAAACTAACGTCTGTTTACGTCGTGACACTTTTATATTCAAGATTTTATTGTACGAACTACGAATGCTTGCGCTCGATATCATTACTGATGTTACCCTTAATTCTTTGTAATAGTTCGTTTTATTGAGTTTTGTTAAATACGCCTCAACACTTCTGCTTAGGCCGCCAGCTGCGAGATTTATAGTTTAAAAAGAAGGAGGTTATTAATTCGTTTGTATATACAGGGTGAATGTTGCAAATCAGCATAGATGGCCAAATCCCAAACTATAAGTAGGCAATGGCGAAAAATACTTAAAGGAGTCTCAGGGCCAATTTTGATGACAACTAAAACTGCATCATTACATTTTTATCATACATCAGTACAATAAACACTATTCTAAGTTTTAAAATAATTATCACGTAATAAATTAAGTTAGATTAAAATTGCTTATTAATCTTATAGGCTAGATTTTAATTAATTATTAAGAACCTGGTTCTTTTTAATAAAGGATAAAAAAAAAATTTTTTTGAGAAATTAATTTCTCTAGCTAAGAATCGAACTTGTTGATTTTGAAAAAAAAAACAAAAAACATAGCCTGTATTATTGCACCGTCCGATGGTGTCGTTAATAAGGATCAAATTCGCGGAAGTCATGACACACGGCAAAGTCAAGGAAAGGGTGCATTTTCATCAAAAAACAATAATTTTAAGATAGTAACAGATTTTAAGTAGGTAAATAGAATGTAAGCGTTTGTTAACTTATGTTTCAATATAATAAATTATATTTGTTGCACATTGTTAAACGTTAACTAATCAATTTGTTGATTTGATTTTGAGTTAATCTTAAAAATAAACACTTTCCCTTCCACCCGGCATTGTATTCATTTTTTGTACTGGACCATACCTAAGAACTGAGAACATAACTTTAAATACCCCTGTTCCCTTGCATCCGCACCCACCCAATTACCATACGTAAGCCCAATGTTTTGAGTGTGTTACATTTCGCACTAGCGCAAAAAGACTGTAGCGGTATATACAAATCCTGCATCTCGCAAGCAGAGTTTACCGCGCAATTAGCATAGATACAATTTCCCAACATCAATCGTTGGACAATTGCCCGCCAGACACAACACCCGTCTGATCGGAGGATCCTCCCTTTTCTATGGGGGTTGAGTGAACTTTACACCCTGTTCCTCGTGCCTCTAAAACACTTCCGGCGGCGAGATGGGCAGACGACATTGTTGCCATCGCAGGTAAAACCTGTATGAGGCTGGCACAGGAGCGTGGGGATTGGCGCAAAAAAAGAGAGGGCTATGTCCAGCAGTGGATAATAATAATAATTATTTATTTATTTAAGTAACAAGGACTCATTGTGTTAGTAAACTTAAGAACTATGTTAGTTTATTGTATTTAAAAATTATTTCATCCCATGGGAGATGACACTGCAGTGATTGATGTACATGCAATCGAGCCTGCTACCGACAATTTTTTTTTTTTTGATGTTTTTTTGTGCAATGTCACTTAGTTTGATGTACAGAATGCGTAGTTGACGACTATGTGATGGTTCTTTTTACACCCTGTATGTAGATGTGGATAAATACATGTCTTTTCTCAATAGAAGTCCAAATCCATTAATCAAATTTGCGTTACTATGAAGCTATTTACTAGGTAAAGGCATTATCATAAATGCCTCACAAATAGCTCGTGTTTCCGTGAAACACAAAGTAAGTCAAAAAAGTACTTTCTTACGAACTAACGTAGGTCGTTGTGAAATTATCATTTGTATTTAGAAGCTTTATCTTTCTTTGTTGGAAAGAAACATATAAACTACCCACATATTACATTAGTAGGAATCTATTCATTTACGTAAGTACTTTCTTTTGAATAAACCTCAGCTTGTAGCTTAGTAATAACAGCCGCACGGGTCGATCGATCAAGTTAAGCTACGCTAGTCGCGGTTGGTCCATGGATGGATGAACACCTTTCCATACCAAAGCCCCTCCGTGCCTTAGACAGCACGTTAAGCCGTTGGTCCCGGCTGTCATTTGTGGATCTTTGACAGTCGTTACGGGTCGTCAGAAGCCCGAAAGTCTGACAATCAGTCTTACCAAGGGTTTCTTATTACCAAGTAACTGGGTTATTGAGGTCAGATAGGCAGTCGCTCCATGTAAAGTACCAGCTGCATCCGGTTAGATTGGAAGTCAACCCCAATATAGTTGGGAAAAGGCTAGGTAGATGATATCTGAAGGGAAGTTCAATTTTATCTTAGGTGATAGTTATCCTGGCTTTGGGCATCCATTAAAAACATTTTATGACTGAGCACGAATATTATTTTCAGCTTTAAACATGCAATCCTTTCGTAACAACTTAGTCAGGACCTTATCATTCTGGCTGGGATACGTTCTATGTTGCCTTCTCTCAAATTCATACTCAATAAAAAAAGAAAACTGTATCTCTGGGAAAGTGTTCGTTCACCTCTCACTGTTATAGGATTTATTTTTTTCTTTTACGACTAAACGTTTACTTTCAATATTATAGTGAGACCATAATGAAGCAAAGTTGGTGGTACACACAACGACATATCAAGCTATATATTTCCAGTGTTATAGACCTCGCATTCTATAGGCTTTTCGTACCATTACAATGTCATCGTATACTGGAAATGTTTAGTTTGATAAATGTCGTCATGCGTACCATTTCATCTAAGATAAGATTGACATATCAAGTCGTGTAAAGTCGACTTGTCAAGCTCGAACAAGGCACAAAGCTTGACATTGTGCCTTGTTCGAGTATCGCAAGTGAACATGGCCACTCCTCCAAGAACATCATCTTTTGTATTCCGTATTATTATCATAAACCTCCACAAAACGGTTAAGGAAAACATCGCGAGGAAAACGGTATGTACTAGAACCAAACAATCGAAGAATGTGACATCTACCGAATCCGCGTGGTGCATTCCGGCCCACTCCCTCTTCCTCCTTCACCGAGAGGAGGCCTGTGTTCCAGCAAACATTATAAGCTGATTATGCTGTTATGCTATCATAAGCAAGTTGTGATATTCGTTTTAGACAAGTCTTCAAAACCGTTGTCAAAAACATGTCGAGCTACATAAAACATGTATTATATAGGTACACAGATATATTTACATTGTTTCAGACATGTAACAACTCATGTCAGTGTGTTGGTCACCGTGTTGACAAATTTTGTATACAACTCGTCATTACAACTTGTTTTAGGTAATACCGAAAAACTAGAAAACATGTTTTATAGCATGATGTAACCGCGAGGTTACACCTTCGTAGTTATAGTCCAGCAGTAAGTTTTAACGCACATTCCCGCACTTAATTTCGTTCATTTAAACTGCCTTTACAAACACCTAGTGTTATTTCTACCCGAAATAATACGTACTAACTGTTGGAATGTCTGAATTCGTAAAAGCTAGGTTTAAGCACCTACACGTAATGTGTGTGAGTATTTTAGTACGCTATTAGGTACGTAAGTAGCTATGTATATTTGTATGTAGCTAATAGCCACATACAAACATAAGGACTACTACTTTTACGCACTACTTTGAACTTATCTGTCTAAATAATTACTGTTGAGCCAACCTTTCCAGAAACGTTTAGTTTCAAAGTAATTCAAGCAGGGATGTCGTTGAATCTACATATCAAAGGGAATAGATACATAACTTATTGGCATTATTAATTAATGCGAGCGGTATCATAGGGTAACCGGGTAACTCGAGATATGGAGAAATTCGATCCGTTTTAATTAGCTTCATTCACAATCGCCCACACTAATTGAGAACCCGCGCATCTACGTAAAGCTTTCTTCATTGATATAATAAAGTTTTGCTATTGTTTCTTAGTTCTGATGTATATTTTTAGGTTAGCCTTCGCGTAATTAATATTAAAGGATCCTCCTACGCGTGCTTCCTAAATTTCGCTACGTAGGAAAATATTCTTCGGTTACAAATCTTCTAGTGTTTTTGTTATTACATGTTATAAGTAAAACGACCTTTTAAAAACATAAAAAGATGTTTTCACATTGAAAGTCACATTTGTGACTTTTGTTATACAATCGGTATGCATAATCGGTATGTGTGGCCAAAATTACCAATTGTTTAACTAGTAACACGCCAGAACACGCCAGATGTATGAGCGTTAAATGAACTATGAAGCAAACGGCGTATGTAAGGATCGTATCAGGTGGCGTTCTGTAGTTTCTGCTTACCATTGGAAATGTGGTTCGTGTATACACCGTTAAATTTTGATCGTTTTAATCCTTAATAGAGGTCATTGCACTCATAAAAAAAAATCTGTTGATCCATAGATTTATGTTCGCATAACTCGACATAATCTATAGATCAACAGATTTTTTTTTTCACGATTTCTAGGTTTGTCCCGTAGTAAAAGTTGTTCATAATGTACAATGACCCCTTTTAAGGATTAAAACGATCAAAATTTAACAGTGTATGTGTAGCACGCCATTGATTTACACAAACAACACAATTTAATACATGGCTTAAGATAACACGAAGACTATGACACAACCAAAAATCTACTTTCGATCCCAAAATTGTCACCGCATTCAGTCTATGTTTATGTCTACCGCAAGCAGATAGTACTGCGGTATTCAGCATACAGTTTAACACGCACCAACTTCTTTATCACTGACACTCACACACTCCACACGAATACTCCATCCTATGTAAAATGAAAAATATAAATAGACACATCTATAAATAAGACAATCTTCTCAGACAGAAAGATAAAACCATCGGTACCATCTCCAAGTTTATGTACCTCAATACTTGAATACAATTCAACAACATCTCCATAATTATTATTTTAATGAGATAACTTATAATACAAGTTACGTTTAGGACAGAATGCGATACTGTAAACAACAATGTTGCAACGTCTCGTCATGGTACGAACAAATAAAACCACTGTGCGGTTTAGTCTGGGACGCCATTAAGGCTCAATCTATACTCGGTGTTTCACTACGTCGACGCTAAGTTCGGAATTAGCAATTTACAGTTCAGGTTAGATTAGGTCGTAAATCGTGTTGCAATCAAAGGAAATAATACACTTACTGTTCTTGGCAATAGCAACTGTGGTACTTTAGACCTTTACCATTTTCTTGCTGCTGCATGTCGAACGATCAATGGGCCAAATTTACGATCCAATGGGTTCCCCTAAATAGCAAGCAACCTCACGATAAGCCCAGACGGAGATGGCGGGATGAGCTAGACTCCTTCAACAGCCTTCAACCTAGTCCTTAGTAGCTTTTAATAAAGAAAAGTGGAGAGAGAGTACGTCGTATATCCCACTGCCCACTACTGTCCACTGATGCTCAGAGGCTCACTTTAATAATAATAATGAGGTGTTGAAGAGTAAATAATATTGGAACAAAGTTCCTTATCGCGCGTTGCGAAAGGGGCTAGACGGAAAAAATTAAGACCAAAAGTTGGAACGACACTTTTTGCTATAGTTGTAAGCCGTGCGGTGTGCGCATGTTTCTCTGTCTGTCTCTCTCTCTCTCTCTCTTATAGAAAGCAAGCCAGTTATACTTCGTTCCATCCGGGTGTCCCTTGACACCTCCCAAGTTTTTTTTTTGTTTTGAAAGGATACATGAACGTTAGCTGACAGTTTTGCTATTCTTGAAATAAAACGTCGATAATTATGTATATGTTGCTTTCATACAATATTAAGGTTTGCTGATTAGGTTGAATTTCCCCTAAAAAAATACATGCTGTGCCACATACACGCCAAAAAATGCACCAATTTATACTCATAAAAAACTATATCGCTATATTTCTAATACACCAACACATTATAGCAATGTATCCCTTTCGCTTACCGTGAAATGCTATAAAAATGTACTGAAAGATAAATGCATGAAGGTCGTAAACAGACAAGCTCAACCCATCCATAGCCTTAATCTGTAATTTCAGAGTATGTACCGATGGCCAATATATTTTGACATTTCATGGTAGCGCTGGTTGTTAGGGCAAATGTCAAGAGAACATCAAAGTCAGTACATTTCGAATTTAGTTCATTAATCAGCCACCTTTCAAAACTTACTGGTTATAAGAAGCTCTCTGAGGAGTTATGTTCACCGAGCGATAAAGGGGAAGTTTATGTATAATGTGTTGATGAAATGCTTTTTAACGACTTTTAAAGGTGCTTCCTCGGTACTCCCATTAAGGTTTGGAAGAAAATATAAGCAGAGATATTAAAGGGTGTGAACTTACTCGTATCTCAATGCTAAGAGAGTTTAGCTCGATTCCGCAGATGTAAACACAGCCTTAAACTTAATTAAATCAATATTCCCAATACAAAGATTTTATACTCGTCAAGGTGGAGACGAGAATACGACAGTAAATTAACCTGCTTATATTTGATGACGTTCTCGGTTGCATTAAAAAAAATCAATCAAATATAATCCAAAAGTGTGTTTAGTCAATATAGCTAGTCAAAGATTGGCAAAATTCATACTATTTAATTAGTTAGAAAAATCATTCTTATAGTTTTAATGTTAGGATTCATTTTATAATTCCTAAATGCTCCTATGCTTTAGTAATGCCAGTGTTTTAATTTACTGTCGTATTGTCATCTCCACATTGTAAAAATAGGTTTCAAATAATCCTACAATGCTGTCACAAAATAAAAACATTCACGAAGATTCCTTAGACTTATTTTTGTTAAACCGAATCTTTTTATACATTTCTAGCGCACAAGTACGAGCCTCTGGGGTGAATGGATGGGCGTGATGCATGGCGACGAGATGGAGTATGTCTTCGGGCACCCACTGAACATGTCTCTTCAGTACCACACCAGGGAACGAGACCTCGCTGCACACATCATGCAGTCTTTCACCAGATTCGCTCTCACTGGGTAAGTTTTGATGACACGGTTGGCGCAGTGGCTGAGCGATCGACTACTGCGCTGCGTGTCGCGGGTTCGATTCCTGCACGGAACAAATATTTGTATTGCCTACAGGTAGTTGTTCCGGGTCTGGCTGTTTGTGTATGTGAGTTTAAATGTTTGTAAACGCACCCACGATACAGGAGTAAATCCTAGTGTGGGGCAAAGTTTAAAAAAAAAAAAAGTTACTTTAGTTTTATTTATGAGCTCATTCTAGATTTTTTGCCATATTCGAACAGGCCTTAAGTAGGTATTCTTTTCTTGAAGCAACTCGTAACTCTAAAGCTTCGTATCGGTAGGTATCTCTGACACCTTACGAATGTGTTTACTAAAATCTTACTTACTAAAAGCTTATCGTTAGCCTTGTGCAAATTGAGCCGTACATACAAAAACGTTGCAGTGTTACCCATTACATCAAAATTGAATGTAAATCGATACCCATTTCTATTAATGTAATGGTTTTGATCTCTAGGCATCAGTTATGTAACTCAGTCATAAAATTGGAACTCAATTCTCCCTCAATATTCTATGGTGGGTATACAAATAAAGCAAATACCGTACTTAGGTTACAAGATATTTTGTTTGATTACCAAAATGACAAAATGTTATTGCCTTCGTTTTTTACCTTCATACTTCCCTATTACACAATCGTCTGTCATCACACGAAATAATTTAATTCAATAATAGACCTATAGACTCACGAACCTGTTCGTGACCGTTCCCTCCTCCCGTGAACTTCAATCTAATGGGGTGATGTTTAACAGAGCTTGATTAGCTTTGAGATTTAGGCCAAATTATTGGAAAGTTCTACATACACGTTCAAATGTCAACCTATTGATTTTAGTCCTAATCTGTTACGATAATTGTGAAGTTCCAGTATAAAACTGACTATTTTAGTCTGGAATATTGATCTGAATTTTTAAGCGGCTATAAATGCCGTCTGACCTATGTTCGTTTTAATTTTCTGGGGTCAGCTGTTGATCAGTTCAGATTGGCTTCTAAGTGGGTATCAATTTACTTGGCTTAGGGTTCGATAATCTTTGGGATCGATATAGGCCATTCATCAATGTAACCGATAGCGCTCTAGGGCCTACCCGTGACACAGTTTCCAACTACCCCGGTACCGCCTAGATATATATAGAGCAAACTTTGTCTTAGAATATTATTTTTCCGGCCTTAATTAAAGAAGAAAGAGAAAGAAAGAAAGAAAAAACATTTATTTAGCACAGATCAAAAGACACACAATACACCAGATACGTTACATCAGAGGGGCAATTCTCGTAATTTTAAGAACGTTCACAGTCTGATCTGTCTCAATCTGTCAAAAATTACATCTAATTTCCGTACATTTTGACAAGTTTTTGACATTTGTTGGTCGCCGAGATGAGACTGCGACTAGATTTTGAACGTTTTAAATTACGAGAATACGCCTTCAGATAACAACAAATAAAAGAACAAATAGAAAACTAGTATAAAGACCGATGTAAGAAATTAGCAGGAAAGTGTGCCTCACGGCTGCACCAAAAAGGCCCAGTTCAGCAAAAATGCCAGACAATAGTGCCTGACGCTGGTTTTCAACTGAACCTGATGTGTGAGGTGACGGATGTAAATCAGTTTGAAACCGCAACGTGACGTGTGTATGCATACTGAAATAAGATAAATATGTGTAATTAAGTAAAGAAATGTTCCCAAGTTCATGCTCGATCACAATTATAATTTTTGCGCTTGTGTTTCTAAATGACTAGCGACACGCCCCTGCTTCGCACGGTTTTTATTACTTGACAATATGAGTTTAATTATTAGAATACATGCACTTTCCGGATGAATAAAATCTTTAAAGTATAGTGAAAACCGTATCCAAATTCGTTGCGCAGTAGAAGAACAAGCTGTCACACGGGCAGTCACGAAAAGCGACTTTAATTTATAATATTATGTATAGATATACAAATTAATCATGAATGAATGCAATTACGTCGTCTGGCGTAGTTATAGTTAGATCTTTGAAAGTTTGATGACCAGTCCTACCAAGAGCTATCTGAAAAATATTTGACATGGTGTGACGGAATTACTGGTTAATTCCGTCACACCATGTCAAATATTTTTCAGATCCCACCGGTTAGACAGAAAGCCGACCCAAACATGTTAAGGCTAGACAGGTGATTAATAACAATAGTTCACCAATAAGTTTAATTAATGTGAGCACCATCTAATTTTCCAGTAAACCACACAAGCCGGAAGAGAAATGGCCGCTGTACTCGCGGTCATCGCCCCACTACTACACGTACACCGCGGACGGGACCAGCGGACCCGCCGGGCCCCGCGGACCACGCGCCTCTGCATGCGCCTTCTGGAACGACTTCCTTAACAAGCTCAATGGTAAGAAACAGTCATTATCATCATTTCAGCCGAAAGATGTCCACTGCTGAACATAGGCCTCCCAAGCCGCGCCACATCGACGGGTTCTATGCTTCTCGTATCCAGCGGATTCCTACGGCCTTCACAAGGTTACCGCCAAGAAACAGTATGTGGATTATTTCATGGGCTAAGAGGGTATCACTGAGCTTGCTCCACAACCACCGAGATGCTACTGAGAAATTCCTGATTGGAAAACTCGTTATCACTGCCCGACCTGAGAATCGAACTTAGGTCCTCATGCTTAGCTGTAGATCTTGCAACCACTTGACCAACGAGGCAGTCAACTAAGACATTAATGATTTTGAGAGATGGTTTTTTTTTCGGGTAGAACCACTTTGTGTGCCACAGCTACAGTCCTTACCAGCGTCATTTTACGATAGGTATCTATTTGATAATATCATACGGAAAAGTTTTTCTAATTAGAATATCAATTTTACTCACTTATCTACTTCCTGGTAGTTCTCTATATTTTCCTTTGTTTCTACTATTAAACAAATAGTTTTATCCTTGACCTACTACGGCCTCAAGAATTTCACAATGTCATGTGCTTGTGTGACGTGTGTGTGTGTCGTGTTACCCAGTATCTGGGTTGTGAAGGTCAGATAGGCAGTCGCTCCATGTGAAAGACTAGTATCCAGCTGCATCCGGATAGCCTGGAAGCTGACCAATATAGTTGGGAAAAGGCTAGGCATGATTTTTTGTTTTAATCTTTTAATACATTCTAATAACTTTTAAACTCTCCTCGCATCTTTTAATCCAAACAGGTTTCTGTTAAGTTTACCAATCGTCCTAGTGACTTACAAAATTATAACTTTAAAAGTGACCACTCAAGGACTTAAAACTGTCTGATAGTTAGTAAAATTATGCATTCAACGCAATAAAACTTAAACTAACTGTGAGTTAAAGTAAGTTGGAAACTATAGTGGAGTTTTATTATTCACTTATGTATTTGTTGAGACCAGACTTTACGGCGACGCCGACGACCGTTCTTAACTAGGCAATTAGGTAGAATAATAAATGTAAGCCTGACTACTAAGCCTTCTATTGTTTTCACTGAAGTTTAACTCATATTGTGTTGAATATATATAATCCTAACTAATATTATAAATGCGAAAGTAAGTTTGTTTGTTACCTTTTCAGGCCACTGAACCGATCATCATGTAATTTTGCATATATGCGTTGTCAGCAGTATAGAAAAAAAAAATTGTTTTCGAGGAAAATATCAATAACAATTGCTTTAGGAGGCTAGATAGCGCTACGCGTCTTTCGAATCATGACTGAAATATGACCCGACTTTCTAAGCAATATCTAACAAAAAGTACTAAGCTTACATGAATTCACGATAGTATTTCAATCATTAGTATTATGCTTTTAATAGGATTTGGATGAAATTTGGCACACAGATAGTTTATTACAACCTTGATTAACACATAGGATACTTTTTTATCCCGGTAATACATTTCTCCACGCGGGCGAAGTTTGGGCAAAAGTTAGTAAGTATTCAAAATATTTCTTTAACATTATTTTTTGTTGCTTTTATTTTATTTTTTTAATTTATTGTTATTATTTTTTATTAACTTCTGCCCACGTACGTTTGACGAAACAAATTATGAAAAGGAATATAATATAATATTTATTAGACCATAAATAATGACGATGATGCCCTAGGACTGGGTATGCTAGTATGAGTTTACGGACAAAAAGAAACAATTTATATTAAAATATGAAATTAATTGCTGTGGACACGAACTGGTCATTAAAAAGGAAAGAAAAAAATATATATATACCCAGATACAACCTGAACTAAACTATAATGGGCATCTTTTATAAAAGCTTGATGCCATTTTTTGACAATCAAAGACGAATATTTTGCATTTGTTCTTAAAATTGGTTGTGTAATAACCGACAAAAAAATTCAGTGCATGGGGGTTCAGAATCATGCACTGAATCTATGCCATGTTCCTGCCACCCTGTCTATAGTCTATTCAAATTATTATTTAACTATTTCATATCATTTCTGCTTCCTGTATTATTCTGTTGCGTTATACCTACTCTTATTTTCTCTTTACAGAACTGGAGCACATGCCATGTGACGGGGCAGTTACTGGTCCATACAGCAGTGTCGCAGGCACCACTCTGCCCATAGTCCTGCTGACGACGCTCGCCACTACTGTCGCGTTGTAAACGAGGCACGGCAGCGCACTTGAACCAGTCAAGTGAATATTTACGCAGTAGAGTAGACAAATTATTTATACAAACTAGAACAATAAAAATGCAAATAAATATTTGACTTCACAAATAATTATAAAATGAAAGTTTCATTGAGAATATTCTTGAGATATATGTTTGTCTAACTGAAACTGCCATTGTATAATTGTCTGCGAAGACCTAGATGAGTATTGCAGATGGCATTTCGAATTTTAATATCGGCTACTAAAGTACTAGAAGTAATTGTTGTATTAATTAAATATATTTTATCACAATCTAACATATCACTGGCGTTTGGAACGTGAAATGAAATTAAAATGGACAATGCAAGGAACGTTACAAAAAGGAACTTTTAAAAGTGAAATCGTGATGTGAATTTGTACGTGAAAACAGAAGGAAGGACATTAATAAAAGCTTATATTATATTTATTTTCTGTATCATAATAATATCGTAGCTGAAGTATGTTGAATGTTAAATAATTTAGTTTACGATGTTCCTGTAACTAGATGTTTCGTATGTTTGATGTTTCATATATTTTAGTTAATGTGTATTTCATGTTATGAGTATGGAGTTATAAATGTCGGCGGATTATTATAATACCTGTGCGTATATAACAATGTAAGTTATACTTAGAGAAAGTATTTATACGTCGGCTTTCATTGTTAAAGCGAAGCTTTCACACACGACAGTTTGATTAAAATCACTATACATATCAAAGTGTGCCTCTGCTTAAATAGCAAAATGACATATCTTATTCGTAGCAAAATTTTACGATTTTATATATTAATGGTAATATAGAAGTCGAGTGTATACTGTGAGATGAATTTTTATCAATATATTTACCTACTACTATTGTATTTAGGACGCTAATATTCGTACCACTTGAGGATCTTATGAACTCCAAATTCTTATGACTTCGAACAGATAATAGTATATTTTGTGAATAGTCCCTTCTTTAGAATAGATTGCGATATTCTGAGCGCTGAGTAGACTTATCTGTACCTTACTTATTGTATTGATAGGCAAAGCACAAGATACCGTTAATTAATTAGTATCTACAACTAAGTCACACGATTCTGACACTTATTGTAACACAGGTTGAGTATTCTTTCCTTGATAATGTCAAAATCAATATACATATCAGTAATGTAAAACTTATATGTGAGGAAATTATATACAGGAATCTATTCGTCTTCACAATAGCCGTGAATTCCGAAACAGTGCGTAATTCGTAGCTTAATAACGCTTTAAGTGAAAAATTATCTTATGAAGTTAGTAACAATTTTATACTTTTAACATAATATTTGTACTAAAGAAATGTAGCGGTAATAAAATATTTATATCTATGCGATCGTCAATTACTATCCTTGGACAAGAGAGAAGGAGTAGCGGTGGAATATGGAAAGAAAGTAGTAATGCTTACACAAAACGACAAGAAAAATGTTGATTTAGTACTGAATAATATCGAGATTACCCCGAATCGAGATCCCTAACAGTAATGGATTCCGAACTATCCTAAACACACTTGTGACCCTTTTATGTGCATGAAGTAGTTTTATAATTCGATAAAGCTACGGTTTTCTAGAAGAGCTGTGGCCGCACTTAACGGCCGTAGTGATAGCTGTCATGAAGATGAGACAGCGGCAAAGATTTAAATCGTTAGATTCGCCCTACCGCGGCAAAAGATAGTCTCGTTTTGACACCTCTAACACACACTGACGCAGTGACTTGACTTAATTGTCATTGAAACGTTATTAAATAATGTGTGAGCTCACTCTTCTCGGTATGGACACTTTTTTGCATGACTAAGTACAGTGAGAGCAAGCAAAGAAAAAAAAACGCTGCGTTGTCAGTTTGCGCTGGTTTTCAGCGACAGCCTGCGTAGACGTTATGGCGTGAACAGGTACAGTATAAGATGAGATATAAATAACATAATAAGAAATTAAATATATACACAATACCTAGTTCAAAATGTTTATATGTAAACAAAATAATTATCAATAATATCTAAGATTCAAATCTAGCGATTTAAATCTTTTGGCCGAGGAGTTTGACCATAGTATAAAGAGAGGAAGTACGTTATCTTCATACAAACGCACCGCGCGCGGCTTGTAGGTGTGCGCCAAAGTATCTATGCGTCGCCGCACGCACACTTAAACAAATCTCGGCCCGTTTCGCAGCGCGCCAGTCGGGGCTAACATCGCACGAAGTTCGCGCGTTACGGCTTTTCGGCACCGCTAAATGAATGAAAAATGTGTCATAATCGCAGGAGAACGTATTGCTGTGTGTTTGGGTGTTTATTTTATTGGTTTATTTTATCCCTTTTTTTTATAAATAATACTGCTCTGAATCTTGAATACATTTCTGTATTTGTTAGGAAAACCATTGTTGAACTTTATTGACTAATGATCACTGAATTAGTTATACAGAGATATGTGTTATCTTTGGCAAGGGCTGGGCTTTAAACTAATGAATTGGTGACAGTACTATCAGTAACCTACCGTTTACTCGTTTTCATCACCGCCCCGCGCCGCCCGTCTGCTGGCCCGTCGCTCTTTCTTTCATCGTGAAAGGTTTCATCATCGTTTAGGTACCCAGACAACACAAGTAAAAAATACAACTTCCCGACCCTTGCCAATTTATTGGCACCGAATTAAAATTTAACTAAAAGTGACAACCCTGAGACAGTAGGCAATTATATCGCGTCTTGTGCCGGAGATAGCCTACTTCCTCTCTTTATACTATGGTTTGACTTAATGTCAGATTTAATAGCAGAGATTAATGATGGGCATTTTAATATGACGGAACCACTTTACTAGGAAACTAAAGCTTATCCTACCTTTTCATTACTTCTACAACCCCTAACAGTGTATTTTCATAAATTAACAAATAGGGAATAAAACTAACATTGGCAAAAGATGCACACACTCGCTTTCTTGTTGAATTAAGCACAATTTGAGAAGTTGTATGGGATAGCTTTAATTAGTAAGAATAAGATGTAAAGTGATCTAAATAAGGATTGTATTATAAGTAGCAATTTCAAATAATGTTAAGATCTGTTTTAACCAAAATATTATTTTTAAACATGTTGTAATGATATGCTTCAACTAATGTAAACTGTATACAAATATTATTTATATTTTGTAGAAATATAAATAGGAAATACGTTTCATTCACATTATAGTACAGAGGGAGTAATGCACTTAATTTAAACACGGTTTATCTTTTGAATTTAATTGCAAAAACTATTTATTATAAGATATTCTTGTTACTTACTTGTGTCAAACTTATATGTATTGTGCAATCAATCCTTATACTAAACCAAATAAAAAAATGCATTAAAACTGGTCTTATTATTATAAGTTTTAATAAATATTTATCATGAAGTATAAAAATAATTGTGATTATGTTACATCTTCATATATGAAACAAGTGTAAAATAGATCGTAATAGAATATAATATGACTCGACTGTAGTTAGAATTAATATGTTCATCGATTTATGAAACCTGCACCCTAATTGCGTAACAACTTTCAATCTCAATAAAAAAAAAACAAGGCATTTTCTAATCCATTGCTTCATGGGTTTGAAAAATTCGTCCGTTCAATACGCAAACAACGCAATGAATGTGGCTGAACTGTCAAATTGAATGGCATTGTGATCAACTGTCATTTTATATGTGTTACACAATTACCCCACAGGTCATTATTTGTTTTCAATAGGCCTAAATTTTGTTTTCACTCATAGATCTATGTTATATGTGTAGGGTCAACCCTACATTCTATCGCTGTATGAGACGATATCGATACGTACTGTTTGTTAATATATATTTGTTGAATAAGCTACTCATTAGGCGTAGTATATAGCGTAGCATGTAAGAATTAGATTTGATGTGATTGCCATTAGAATTTTATGTAACTAATACTGGACTCTCTTATTTTCTCTCTGCAAATACGGCTATGTAGGCAGACTATTCAAACTATTGATCGGAAAAAATCTATGAAATGTATGCGTAAAATAAAATAATCAATAACACTTGTATGTATGTAAAACAGCTCTTAAATGTGTAGTCAACTAGAGAAATCTACAATGGTATTATTTGTTAGATGAAATAAATGTTTAATGTTATTTGTGTAAAAGCTTATATCTGTTATGCAAACGATAATAGTAGATACTGCTTTACAAATTAGGTGCTAATTTAAAGTGTGTATACATGAGTGTGCACTTATTTGTTCTATCACTGAAAACTAAATGCGAATGACGTCGACAATATGTGTTTTATATGTTGGACCCACGTGTCGTGTGCTCTTAGCGCTTTCTGTAGATGAAAAAAAACAATGGTTTGTAACTTGTTTTTCTTCATATGTTCATCTAATTGTAACGCTAAAATTATTATCAACATTAGTTAAATTATTGTCATAGAATTTAAATGGCGAAAAAAAATCTAGTATATTTTTATTATTACGTAAATTCGTTTGTACAGTTGCACGAATATTTATTTCACCGTAGCGGGAATAAACTATTTTTGTCAGAATACTGTTACACAATAGTGGTATATATTGCTTTTAAATAAGTATTTGTTTATTAGCTCTATCCAAAAAATACTCAATAAAATTTAATTAAAACGTTGGTTTTTTATTCTGTTGTTATTCAAATTAAATAAAACTTCTGGTTTGCGAAAAGTTATATGAATCTGTTATTGAATATTAGGAAAAATAGTTGAAAAGGCTATTGGTATTTTAGTTTATCTATCGACTATCACGACAAATAACCTTGTGTTTGACAGTTAGACAGCCTTTCAAAAATGAGGTATTAACCGGTTGAATGCCATAAGAAAAATTAAAAAGCCATTGTGTCTCGCGTCGATCCACCTTACACGCAAGGTTACATTTTTAAAACTCTGCACTAGACAGTAGCGACATCTATGTTTTCTGAGCGAAACTTCGTGTAGCATCTACTCCCAAACTCAGTTCTACAATAACAGACTGGAACGGCTGGTATTCCAGTCGCGGCGAATTAGTGAGGATGTCTCATCCAGCAGGTTTAGTATAAAGTTCATAGAGGCCGTTTTAACAAAAATAAAAGAGTGGAGAGAGGCGCTGTTTTGTAGGTACAGACGCCAGCAGATCAAGCTACCCGAAACTGTCAAATTTTCCCAATCAATCTTGAACCTTAATGTTTTAGAGATAAAGTTGAAAATCTATTAAAAAAAATTGACAGATTGTAGTAGCTTGATGTGCTGGCGTCTGTACCAATCTTACTGATTTATTAAAGATTAATTAAATATATTGTAAGCGTATTTTACGGTCTTATAGAGTACTTACTGTAAAATAATAGAAGTTAGAAGGTAACTAGATATTTTTTATGGAATTTGTTTTCATAATCTTCTTTTTAGAACGCACTTTTACCCTCCCGCTTAAAAAATTGTATAGTTCTAGGAGCTGTCCTCTAATCGACTAACAAGAAATGATACGCATGAAAGGATTTTTAAACCCCAGTATTCCTCTTCGGTAGTTCATTTAAATTATAAATTCATTTATTTTCAGGTAAATAACACCAATAATATATAATATAATAGATAAAGCTCACAAGTCAGCAAATCTCCCAACGTCAGTATGTGTGTTGAGAACATTTGCTGATGTAATTAAGTTGAATAGAATAGAATAGAATAGAATACTCTTTATTGTACACCATACAAATTACAGAACATAAATATAGGTATAACATTTTATAAAGGGTGACACAATGGGCGGTCTTATCGCTAAGAGCGATCATTTAAAGACAACCTTTGGATGGAAGTTGAGTGAGTTTTTCGCAAATATCTCAAAAACTAGACTTCCTAAGTCAAAAATAATGAAATTTTCATCTTCCTTTTGTAGTTCTCTGGGATATTTGTTTGCAGATTAATGAATTGCTTTTAATAGACTAACGGTGACCACTGTATTTTTTTTTTGGATTGTCATTACTTGTGACGCAAGTTTGCCTCTTTGAAACCTGGGGGCCTACTCCGAAGTGAAAAGTGCGAATGTTCGGATCGGACCGACACATGGCCGAACCGAATATTATTGAAAAATGCGAAAAAAATTCGGATCGGCTCAGTTGGGTCAGGACCATAGTCAATATTCGAAAGAGTGTAGGAGTGTAGGATCGGAACCGACCGAACCAAATAGTAAGTTCGTAGCAGGAAACGGCCGACCATTCGGCCGATACTACTTCGAAGTAGACCCCCAGACTTACTTCCATACGATGCACTAACGGTACTTGGCAGCGTACAGTAACAATAATTTGCCTCTTTTAACGATGCCTACGACATAATGACACGTCTGTAAGCACAATAATAAAAATATGACCGTGTGTCCTACCGTCGCCGCGTCGCCGCTTTGTTTGCACTAATACGTTGCTCTTCGCTGAGTGTCCCCCCGTCCACATTATGCATAAACACATGTTAGTCACTTTGTTGCGAGAGATATTGGCGTATTTGTTAGTGGGGAGTAGCTTAATACATTAATAGCTCCAGTCGTCGTAGCAACATCGTAGCACCGTCGTAGTGGCATCGTAGAGTTGCCGTAGCGTTGTCATAGCGATGGCGTAACGGCGGCGTAGCGACGTCGAAGCGGTGTCCTAGTGATGCGTAGCGACGACGGCGACGTAGCAGTGCCGTAGCGGCATCGTAATGGCATTGTAGCTTTTGAAATTTAGTAGGTTCAGAAGGAAAGGGTATAGGTGCAATAGACATCCAAATAATGTGATACTCGTATTTCGTGTAAAAATTGAGAATTTCATAATATCTGGCTTATGATGTGTGTTGAGGGGCTCGTGGATAAATATTAACAGCTACACGGTTTGATCTCTAAGGTGAAGCAATGCTTGCTGAGGTCAGTCTGCAGATGGGTGGCGCGTGTGTATCCATTACCCCTCCGTGCCTCGAGTTGGTCCTGGTTGGCATTCGTAGATCTTTGACAGTCGTTACAGGTATAGTGTAACCCAGTCATGGGTTGCAAGGTTAGATACGCAGTCTCTCTATGTACAAGACTACTCGTAATATTCATCTGCATCCGGTGAGACAGGGAGCCGACCCCAACATAGTTGGGAAAAGGCTAAATTGGACGGTAAAGTAAAAATAAAACAATTCAACATGTACATTTATTTATTGACAAATAGCTAGAGCGTTAACATTTAACGCGATCGTCTTAATGCATGACTAGATAGTGATACTGAATTTAGTAATAAGCTTTTATTTTTATTATTTCTGTAACACACGAACTACGTAACATTACGGAAAACTTATTACCAATTAGTTTCTTAATGCTACATTAAGATGTGATGGTTTACTACTTGTAATATTAACTTATGTTTAAACTGACACGGTTTTGGTAAAATTTAGGAGTTAGTTATGTAGTTTTGCTTCAATTTGTGGCCATCGTTTCCACTGATCCCCTGATTGGATGCAAGCTCGCGTCCGGAAAAGGGTCCTGTCTAAATCTGGCATCGACGCTAAGTAGCAACTTACCTCTAACAGAGATGAATTGTTTGCTTGAAGTTTGCGCTTAAGACGACCTCGACAGGTTAGTCCATTACAGAGCAAACTTTCACCGATTAATTGATTGATTCATCTAATCTAGGACTTACATTTTCTAATACAGATAATATCTACCGTCATTACGTGTAGTGATAAGTATAGGTAATGACAGTTAACGTCAGGTTTTTAATCTCTATTATATCTACATCCAATCAGTAAAATTACTCATTAAGAAGAATTTAACTAACAGAAAATTCAACGGTCAGTTTATAAACCTTCACGTATCTAAACGATTGAACTCGTTACGAAGAACGTGAAATAAATAAATTGCATTCAAACATCATCCCTGGGGCCGTAGTCGAGAGGCTACTGAGAGCGCGTGTTTTCGTTTAGAGGTCGTTGAGGCCGCACATGAGGTCAGCGTGTTCCAGGTCCTCGAGGGGGAGAGGGGCGAAGGCGAGGGTCGCAGAGTTGTGGTAGCGTCCACTGGACACCAGCCGCACCACGGTGTCTTCACAGGCAATGAACGTCGGACGCCGAGCTGAAAAATACTCTTTAGTTAAGATCTACTTAATAAAATTCTTAAAATCATTCACTCACTGAAAGACAACGTACGACTTAAACCGCTGGCAAGCATAAAAGTTCTTTTTATAGTGAAAGTGCACGGTTTCTTTACGATACAGCATATAAACCGCGCCGTAGAAAAAACCGTGTCCGTCAACAAGCTTCTATAGTTATCCATACAACACTGAAGACCGTGCCTAGACACGGCGAATAGACCATAATTTTTCACGGTGAGACAATCGTGTGCGTACAAAGGGACCTTAGGAAAGTTTGTATGAAGTAAATAATTTAATGTCTTTGTTTGTATGCAAGTTCGTAATTTTTTCCGATGGTAAATCTCATCGGGCCCACGGTTTCTTTTACCATAAAACATGTTACAACATGCAATAAGCTGTCCCAAACAGCTTTTCAAGTGTTTTTCGAGTCTTTCAAGTGTTTGATTGTGAGTATACAATAAAAAGCAATAAAGAGTGATTTCGGACAGAGAGGCCATTTGGGTGTCATTCCTTTTGAACTTTATTTGGAAAGATTTACAATCAATCCAGTAATATGCTGAGAATTGACTGAAGTACACGTAGCTTCACGACAGTTTTTTTTATAAAGAGTTTGGCAATGGAACTGGAAATACTGCTTATTTTTAAAACTCCGACTTTGTATACCTATACAAATAAATGTTTACTTAATGCATTTATGTAAAAGCAAAAATGTTTACGGGAGTCAAAAAAAAATTGTCTGTTTGGCTTTCTGTTCGTGCCGGCTAATCTCCGAAACGGCTGGATTCATTTTGACGGGATTTTCACTGACAGATAGCTGATGTTATAAGGAGTAACTTAGGTTTTTATTTTAGGTTAAGAATTAGTAAAGAGACACATCGTTTTACGACATCCATGCGAACGAAGTCGCGGGCACAGCTAGTTATTAATAACACTAACCTACCGTTTAAATAAGCCACAATAAACAAAAAAAAAAAAATTGCTTGGCATAGCATATAACAACTAAATAATGAAATATAAGTCCTTTCTTAAATAATAATAATAATAATCTTTATTTCTCAGTAAATGCATTTACATTATGTTGGTCTAAAAATGGCTTGGGTTAGTGTTCCATAGTAAATAACTGATTATTAGCCATGTGTGGTGGCTACGGACGCATATAATGTTTCTAATTTTCCGGGACGTAGGATACTTTTCGTCCTGGAAACTAATATCATAATAAAAGGTATGACAGTCTCGTATCCACTTTGCGAAATTTCATTAGATTCGGTTTGGTAATTTGACCGTGAAAACGTGACAGAGACGGAATTACTTTTACGATTTCTTGTGTTATATATGCGGAAAATCATAAAACAATTTATATTCTTATGTATAGCATAATCAACCTACATACAAGCTGTTGTTTTGCATCCTCGTCAAATTTCAGGAGGCTACTAGGAAAGACATAAATAATCAAATAAAATTACGATCCCTGGTAAAAATAATGAATACTTACTTTTTTTTTAGTTATTTAAGTTTGACGGTATTTCAAAATACACCACTTTCAAAGAACAGAATCGCGTTATTGTATCGTAAAAGCGGCCGTTTTTTTATGTGTGTGTAAAAGGGCAGTTACAGTGCGTCTCAGACAGGCCGCGTTTTAATATGCGTGTCCCACAAAAGTTTCCGAAAATTTGAAAAAAAAAAATATAATACCTACTTATTTTATTATTGATTCATGTCGAGAATCAGTAGCATATAGTTACCTCCTTGAATTTGACGAGGTTGCAAAACAACACCTTGTAGAATGTTCTCACTGCTGGGACACAGGCCTTCATATTGAGATGGAGTGGGCTGTAATCTACTACGCGGGCCCAGTGTGGGTTGGTAGATGAGTATTATATTTCTTATGTATAGGGCCTTCCCAGTAACAGGGCTAAGGAGGTCAGATAGGCAGTCGCTCCATGTAAAATACTGGTACTCAGCTGCATCCTGTTAGACTGGAAGCCGACCTCAACATAGTTGGGGAAAGGCTAGGCAGATGATGTACTCGTATAGATCCTATCTATCTTCTATCTTATAAAAATCAATTGCTGTTCGTTTGAGTTGCTCACACTCGAGAACGGCTGGGCCGAATTAGCTGATTTTGGTTTTCAAATATTTGTCGTAGTCCAGGGAAGGTTTAAACGATGAGAACATATGGAAAAATTGCGAGGAAGATAGCAAAAACAATTTTTTAATTTCATTTTCCCATATAAACTGTTCTACTACTTTCCTGTCAAAAATATGACGATCGTCCTTTCGATACGGTAGACTCGGGTCCACTCGAATTGAAGCACGTATTAAATTATAAGTTTTGAATAGTGTAGGAGTAGGTTAGGAGTAGGGTAAGAGTAGGGGTAAGAGTAGGGTAGGAGTAGGACACCACGCGAACGAAGTAGCGCTGGGCAGCTAGTCTATCACTATTAATAAGGTATGTTTTGTTGGTCTAGTGGTCGCAAGCGCTACTGCTGAGCATAGAGTCCTGGGTTCGATTCCTGGGTCGGGCAGTGTTATTGGGTCTCTCAGTAGCAGCCAGGAGCCTTTTGCCCAGTTGATGGCAATTTGCTCGCCCCCTATTACATAGGACTTAAGCATAACTGGCAAAATGTGGGCACACCTAAATTTACGGTTTGCTAAAAGAGCGGCAACCACCACATGCGACCGTAATGTCCAACTAGAGGCCGTTTTTTGACACCTTATTGTGAAGTACTGGTGAAAATGACAGATTTTCATGACGTCCATTATAAATGTGACGGAAATGCTCTTCAAGGAGTCCGTAGTTTGACCTTCTGGGAAATACAGGCGTGCAGGTGTTATGTTTATACTCTTTTATGTCTAGTTCCTATCTATTACTATTAATAAGGTAATCTAAAATACATTTCGCCTTGAGATTTCCCTCTTTGTCGCCGAGAATGGAAGATGAAAGAGCCCCGTTTTCTTACAAAGTATTGTAAGCAGCTACTTCTTGCAGCTACACCTCTTTGAATCCTCACAAGGGAAAACTATTTTCCATTCAATAGTGAACAAAATATAACGTTCAGAAGAGTAAGATTCTAATATTTGTGGTAATTTTAGTTTGAACCTAGATAAAATCAAAAGTCATTTATTTAAATTAGGCTGATAATCAGCACTTTTCGAATGTCGAAATTACAAAAGACATTCCCCCAAAACGCCCGCCCTTCACCACTTCCTAGTGCTTTCGCTGGGAAGAAGTAGCGCAAAAAACTCCCCAGCAGCTATATATATATTGATAGAAAGTCCTACTTTAGGCACCTCACGAATGGGACAAACGACCTGTGCTGAAATACTCATTCGGAAATTCAATTTTCCTACTATTCTCTTAGGGAATATCTTTTCAAATCGACGCGTTCATTATGTATAACCAATTTAAAATCATGAAGCAAATTTGTTTTAGTTCCAGAAAAAACTAAAGTATGTATATAGGATGAAATATTATTCATATTCGTTTATTTGCATTCCACAAGGTATAAAGATGTTCACAAAAGGCTAAATAGCTAAGAGACGTTGTAGATCCTGTCAGGGCACAGCAAAAAATCTCTACACATATATAATAAAAATCTAAATCGTAGAAACAAAAATCAATATAAAATTCTACATGAAAACTAAAAAATTACGCTCACATAAAAAAGTTAACAACAATAACATAAATAAATCTGTTATAATGGTAAGTAGGCAGCTATTTTCTTAAAATACTATTTTTACATTTTGAATTGGTGAGCCAAATTAAAACATCTAATTCATCATCGTCATCATCAACCTATAGCAGTCCACTATTGGACATAGGCCGCTCCTATACTTTTTCTTTCTTTCTTTCTTTCTCCTATTGCACACCATTCAACTTGATTTCACCATCAGGCGGAGCGACGATCTTCGCAGGATCGCTGGTAGCAGCTGGATAAGAGTTGCCGAAAATCGAGTTGAACATCTAATTCAACAATTGTGTTATAAAGGGATGCACATACGTGCATGTAGGCAAGCGGTTCGGCAACGTTGTTGCGCGCCCGTTTTCGTAGGAACCGTCAAAATTAGGTCAATGACCGCTAGTCCAACGCGTTGCCAACTTGCTTCAACTTGTGAACTCTGCTATGAATGGATTGCTTATCGTGGACGCGCTACAATTTATACTTTGATTTTCTTATTTGTTTTGAGAGATTATAGTACACCGTTAAATTTTTATCGTTTTAATCCTTAAAAGGGATCATTGTACTCATCATTATGTAACAGTTACTCTCCTATTTCGAGTTGGCGCAAGTTTTCTATTCCATCCTGTATAACCAACTTTGCACAAAGTAGTGATAGGATTTATTACATTGTCCCTATTTTTAGGAATGTCTTACTGTGCTTAACTCTGTTAGGGCATTATCCAATTTACGATAGGTAGGTAGGGTGGAGGGTTATCCAAACGTAGCGGGTCGTAGTTAGAGAAATTTCCGAAATACATATTTAGTTTGCGACGGCACGGTTGGCGCAGTGGTTAAGCGATTGACTGCTGCGCTGCGTGTCGCGGGCTCGATTCCCGCACGGAACAAATATTTGTAGTTGTTCCGGGTCTGGCTGTTTGTGTATGTGAGTTTAAATTTTTGTAAACGCACCCACGATACAGGAGAAATTCCTAGTGTGGAGCAAGGTTAAAAAAAAAAAAAGAAACGATGGATGGAATTTGTGAAAGATGATATACATAACTAGATAAAAGTGACTACTGAGATGACAACTAGTAGCGTCAGTATGGAAGAAAAAGACATGTGTGACCCCAAATAAATTGGGATAAGGGAGGGAGTGATGATGTTTTTGTTCACACGTTTCAAATAATAAATTATTACCTTCAGAAGAATCAAGTCCACACACGCTATCTTGTACCTCCATTTTGGTGTGGTCGAGTCCATTGGCGCCTCCGATGTCCACGTAATCAGATAAGCCGCGCTTTGTGCACTGTGGAAGGAAAGAGCTCGCTATTTATTCTTATACAAAGATATACAAACCCTGCGATAGTAAAGAGATTCTAAGAGGGTATTTTTTACATAGAGAGAGCAGTCAGTGGTGGCCCAGTGTAAACGGGCGCGACTTACGAGTTGTAGGTCGTAACTTCGATCCCAGACAGGTGTTTTACTTTGTGTAAAATATTTCATCACCACTGCCGCACTGGGCTCGCGTGGTGGATTACGGCCGACTCCCTCTCACCGAGAGGAGGCCTGATTCTCAGCAGTGGGAACATTTAGTCTGATTATGAAGTTTTACATCGATGGGTATATTATGTTTTATTATTTTTAAATCCCACAAACGGTCTTCAGATCTCTAAAATCATGAGCTTCCTGCATCACTTCAGGTAAATGGCAGAATGTTGGTAATTCAAAAAAAATTAGGTAATTACTTTTTCTGATTTGAATGATTTTCACTACTGTACTCGTACATAACGTGAGATATTTGTCGATCTTTCCGTTCGTCGCATAGCGCCATTCTCGCTGTTGTCACTTAGGTACAAAGAGATTAAAGTTAAGTAAATAATTTAATGTATTTGCTTAGGTAGCATAGTCAGCCTATAATGTTCCCTTCTGCTAGGACACAGGCCACCTCTCTGTGAGAGGGACTCACTTATATATTTCACTTTGGCATTTCTTAATAATCTCGACACCGCACAGGTGATTGGTATGACCAAAGCAGACCTCAAAGACAATAGGCCACCCGCCTATTCTTTAGTAGACCACGTTCCACATACAGGTCGATATCTCATTATCGGTGAAATTAATTTTCTAAAGCATTGCTATGGAAGTAAACAAGTATACGTCCTATATATGTAGTGGAATTCCAGCTCCCACACATTTCCTAGTCGATTTGCGGTTTGAATTACAAATTCTGAATGCTATTATTTCGTGTAAGCCGGCGTTGTTTAGATATTCATGGCTTAATTATCCTGTAGCGGAACTTAATAAAGATTATGTTTTAATTCATATTTTAAAGGGTAGTTCATAAAGGTTTTATGATTTAAAAGAGTGTCCATGGAGTTTCTTGCCCGTTCTTCTCCATATGTACCTACGCTTTGGAATGGGCAACTAGCTTCATCTTTCTGACTGACCGACCCTTTGACAATTCAAAAGTACCTGTAATTGGTTTAGTTGAATTAAATGATTTGAGTTTGAGTTCAGTTGTAATAAAAAAAAACACAAAAACAGAGAGCTGTTCACTGTATGTGTGGTGTTCTTTATGTAAAAAGATGTATATATCGCAGATGGATTATAGAATCCACTGTTTCACAAAACTGCTAGTTGTTTTACAAAACAGCTACGTTATGTAAAACAACTGAACAACATTCAGGGGTTTTCCATAATTACATAGTTACATCTTTAGTTTTGCTTACTATTTATACTTGGAAAGGATTGTATTACCTTTTTCCGTGGGTGTTGTTAATCGTAAGAGGAATTAATAAGAAAAAAAGATAGAAAGCTTCATCCTGCAGTGTGCTAATAAAACTTATTACGAACATAACCTAGAGAGCCAAGCTTAGATAAATAACCTGTTGCAACATTTCTTTCCTCGGGTATTCAAGGAGTTCAATAGGAGAGATTGGCAGGCAAAATAAATAAAGATAGAAAGGAAAACTAAGAATAAGTTTTAAAAAAAACTTGAGAGGTGTCAAGGGACACCCGGATGGAACGAAGAATAACTGGCTTGCTTTCTATAAGAGAGAGAGAGAGACAGACAGAGAGAGAAACACGCGCACGCCGCACGGCTTACAACTATAGCAAAAAGTGTCGTTCCAACTTTTGGTCTTAATTTTTTCCGTCTAGCCCCCTTTCGCAACGCGCGATAAGGAACTTCGTTCCAAAAATAAATAAACGTAAGAAGGAGGAAGGCTTGTTGAAGTACGTCATAAAGCATAATCAGTCTAAAAATTTCCCACTGCTGGGACACAGGCCTCCTCACTTCGAGACTTCGGACTAGGTGGTAATCTACCACGTGGGCCTAGTAAAGGTCTTCGAATTTTTGGTTCTAGGATATGCCGGTTTCCTCACGATGTTTGCTTTCACCTTTGATCAATAATAGTACTAGATTCCCGATAAGCGCTTCAAAAACGGCCCGAAAAATAAGACCTAATAAATACTTACTACTACTACTACTTAGGAATACTTTTGTGGTCTTATTTCAAATTAGTATGTTTTTAACCTTATTACTTAGACTTTAAGTTTCATTTTAGAATAAATGACTGAAAATTTAAAAATAGAATGATTTTATTTTCAAGCGACATTTTAAATATATTTTGCAATGGTAAGGTTTATAATAAACTGAAGTTGTTAATATTATTAAACTTTTTTCTAAGAAATGTAGATGTTTACGTGTGTGCAAACATGGCCACTTGAGCGACTGATTTTTGTTCCTGATCCTTAATCTAGTACTACTATTGATCGAAGGCTTTCACCGTTTTTGAGAGCAGTGCTTGCAGTTGTGATGAAATTATTTACACAAATTATAGCGCCTGTCTGGCTGGGTTCAAACCCACAACCTACCAGTCGTAGGTCAGGACCGTTATCACTGGGCCACCATTGCCGATCGATTCTGTAAAAATCTCATCTTGAAAAGTTGTTTTTGAGTTAGTGTAGTGTAAAAAGTGTAGAAATAATAGTGCCAATGACACACATAATAACACATGAAAAAAGTGCTTATATCATCATATCAGACTCTAAGAAAGTGGAACGGACTTGTGTAAAGTACAATAAACACTATTCTAAGTTTTAAAATAATTATCACGTAATAAATTAAGTTAGATTAAAATTGCTTATTAGTCTTATAGGCTAGATTGTAATTAATTATTAAGAACCCGGTTCTTTTTAATAAAGGATAAAAAAAAAAAAAAACCTTGAAAAGTTAGGTGAACTGAGCTTAGAGTGAGCTGTCAATAGTGTCAATCCCTAGCATTAGTTGGAATGAGAGCTCAGTCCACGCTCACTTCACCTAAGTTTTCACTATGAGATGGTTACAGAATCGCACTGCTACTTTCATAAAGCTCGTTCGCTCATTATAAAGTGTAATATTTAAACTGTTAAACTGTTTTCCGAAATATCTAGCATCAAAAATAGTCTCCTATTAAATTGACTAACGAACAAAATAAATTGGTTAACTTTGACGAGCCTTTAAATGAAGTTAAACTCGTTTTGGATTAAGTCTCTCAATTTTGTCGAAATTGTATCATTTTAAGTAATTTTGCGACGGTTATTATGTAAATATAACTTTCAATGTCGTTAAAGCAATTTTTGACAGTAATTCTAATAGTAACTAATTAAAATAGTAGACTCACAATTTAATTCAGAACGTCTAGTCAAAATAATTTCAGATATCGTTTCTCATAATCAGCCTATAATGTTCCCACTGCTGGGACACCGGCCTCTTCTCGGTGAGAGGGAGTGAGCCGTAATCCACCACGTGGGCCCAGTGCGGGTTGGTAGGTGTCAGTAGTCTGCGATTGTTTGGTTCTAGGACATGCCGGTTTCCTCACGATGTTTTCCTTCACCGTTTTGAGAGTAGTGGTGATGAGATAATTTACACAAAGTAAAGCGCCTGTCTGGGTTCGAACCTACGACCTACAAACTCGTAAGTCACGCCTGTTACCACTGGGACACTACTCCTCTTTAACCACTTTTCTCATACTCGTATAGACCGAATCAATACGAGAAAATAATCATTTTCCCTAATCAAATATTCCACATTTCACCCACAATACATTGACAAAATATTAGTGAAGCCTGCCCCCAATTCCATGAAACAATGCTCCCAACCGCGTCTGTCTATCATTGTGTCAGACAGGACGCCACTGGTGGCCACTAATTGTTTAATAAATTATGTAGCGATGTATGTTATAGCCTGCTGGCGTTTTATCACACTGTTGTGATAGATAAATAAAATTGTATGAAACTTGTAGCGAAATAAGGGTTAAATGAAATGAAATTTTTTAATTAAAGAAAGGACATTTGGGTTATAACATAGCAGGATTGTTTTAAAGAAATATATTCGTCTTTTATAAATTGAACATTAACTAAGTTTCGTAGTCAAAATTGGAAAAGTACCCTAAGTAAACCTATCTTGCCCAGTAAAAATAATAAAAAAAATAAAATTTTTAAAATACTCGTTTCTCACATAATATTGACTTAGTTTTAAGACTTAATTTTTATCTATGGGCGAAACTAATTGCGCTTGTCGCAAAAATGTAAAAATAAAATACTATATACAACGTAGTTGTTTTATCGATTTAATTATCCTTCGAATTTACGTTACACTAAGGCTATGTACACATTGAAAGGTGGTTTGCTTAGCGCCTAGAGCTATGACTTCACATCGTTCTATACACGCTTGGCGACTAGCGAATGTGTCAAGCGCGCAGTACGGCCAGTTGCAAAAATTCTAGAGCGTCCGTTTCACTTTGCTACCCGCATGGTGACTCATTAGGGTCTAGGCGGTAAGCAAGCCACCTGTCAGTGCGTACATAGCCTTATGTCATGCGTTCGTGTCTGAAACTGAAGTTTGTCGTCAAGCTAAAAAGTTTTTATACAAATACTTGAACTTAAGAGCGGCCCGTGGTTAAATAATAACAGCCGCACAGGTCGATCGGTCAGGTTAAGCCACGCTTGCCGCGGTTGGTCTGTGGATGGGTGACCATCTTTTCATACCGAGACCCCTGCTTGCCTCGGAAATCACGTTAAGCCGTTGGTCCCGGCTGTCATTCGTGGATCTTTGAGTCGTTACGGGTAGCCAGAAGCCCGAAAGTCTGAGAACCAGTCTTACAAAGGGGTATCGTATTACCCAGTAACTGGGTTGTAGAGGTCAGATAGGCAGTCGCTCCATGTAAAATATCGGTATTCAGCTGCATCCGGTTACGACTGGAAGCCGACCCCAACATAGTTGGGAAAAGGCTAGGCAGATGATGATGATGATGACTTGAACTATTGAACTTACGTGATGAATGGTGCCAGTCTCCATTTCGATGAGTCGTCCCTTCTTGATGGTCACTCCTACGTTGAGGTCTAAAACGTGGACAGTGGCCGGGGACACGGCCAGCATGGAACAGTTGCCGGTCTCACCATGGTTGCGCAGTGTGTACACGCCCTCAGCGCCAAATAGCATCACGTTGCAAGCTGTGGAAAACAGACATGTTATTTTCTGTTGCGTAACATATGTATATAATATGTATTTGTCGGAGTCATTCGTTTGAGTATCCGGGACGCCAGCGCCAGGTGGCCCTCGACAGAGTCTTGCCTGAGTTCGTGGGAGTCGGCGAGAGCGCTACAGAAAGGTGTGGAGCTCTCTTGGACATTGGATCGTCTCATCGTACGGATAACATGTGCTCAGAAACTGGTCTCGCGTTCCGTATCCTTGAGTTGTGTATCTACAGTATGTGATTCGCTAGTGTGATTAATTACTTCGTGAAATTATAATCTGATTTGAACTGCAAACGGTTTTTCTATTGTGCAATAACCAACACTACCCGTAGTACGCCCACAGCAGTTAAAATATAGCTGATGATAACGAGAGAGACGTACCTTCTCCGATATATACATCACATATACACACATATTATACATTGAACTTGTGTCAGTCCGTATGACCGCGGTGTTCTTCTAAACTACGCAACGGATTTTGATGCGGTTTTCACTATTATTTAGAGAATTTATTCAGAAAGGTTTATGTGTATATTTATGTAATACATTACTATTAAACTTACATAAAGAGTGGCGATTAAGTTATCACGTTAAACAGTACAATGGTTCTTACAAGTTTTTATCGGTCTGTTAAAATAATAAATACAATATTATATTTTGTTTTTACAAAAAATTGAAAACTGAATTTTTCAAATAAAATAAATTGCTTAAAATATAGCACGGCATAATCCACCCTTGATAGGCACTAGACAGCCGCGGAGCGATGGCATCAACAGTTTAACACATGGTATTTAACGAAACTACAAAAAATTAAAACTAAAAAAGCTAGAATGTTAATTGTTATTGTGTTGTAAAAAGTATGGCGTAACAAAATAATTTTGATGTAATGGAAGCACCATTAAATCAAAATTATTTTGTTACGCCATGGTTATGTAAAAAATTCACATTTTATCATGCACTTAAATTATAATAGGGAAATGATGCATACTTCTCAAGTAAGTACATTTATTAGTAATAGGTACTTATGATAATGTCAGTTGTATGTCCTTACGGCAATGTCAGCTTTTCATTTTTCTGAACAAAATTTCACATCAAATGTTAAAATTCATGGTCTTCCTTTTATTTCTGACATTATGTTATTTAGCAAAAAATAATCCTTATAATAAAGCCTTTCGATCGGTACGATAAAGCTACAGATTTTTTTTTCTCGTGTAGCGGGTTCGATTCCCGGTTCAACCATGTAATTATTTAAAAATCTATGAATGCAGTTGTAATTGTTTTTTATATTAAAATAATGTCTTCTTTCAGTAAAATGTTCCATCTACAATATTCAAGGTAATTTACCTCCATGTGGCATAGCCGTGGGACGCCCTGTATAGGTAATAAATAAATCTCGATGTGTTGTCAAGTCGTACAGACCGTGTGAAGCAGGGGCGGGTCGCTAGTCTTTTATAATTAAGTCTGTATGTTCCGGGAAATGAAACTGAAATTAATAACCTACAGCTGTTGCACGAGAAGATTACATTGTAGGTACTCGTGTTTTTTCTTTTCATATACGGTATTTTTCTTGAGGGTACTATAATTAGTTTTTAAAGAACTTTGCTACAAATAAACTTGCTCAAAATATGTAACAATACAGTCTAGAACATATAACCACTTCCTTACACTCCGGTGGAGTCTACAGTTTGTTCAGAAGTTTACGTTGTGACCTCCGACCTTGCGGAAACTAGAGTTTCGTAGTCATAAATGTTATTATTATGTTATGGGGTTATGAACTTTGCTAATGGATGCTGCTGCTCATGTTGGTCTGCAGTAATCCTGGAGCAAGGTTAGTCAAGTCTGCAGTTAATAGAATTAATCTTTTTACTAAGATTAGATATGTCATGAGTCGTGAAGTTTGAGCATATTTTATTAATAAAATAACTAACTACATAACGCATAACTTAACTAAATTTAAGTCAACTAAAGGTAACTTTTGATATTAGGTGTATATTAATAATCATTTTCTTACAAATACAGTATTAGGTACCTACTCTTGATAAATGTAAATAAATCGTAACAAGCCACGCCTGACATATTCAGTTCAAACATGTTCAAGGAGCTTATCATATCATAAAAATTCGATATATTGTATACCTGTCAGGCTTAATGACGGTTCAAACGAAAATAAACACATTGTTAATATAATGGAATGAAGCATAATATTATCAAAGGAAAAAATAAATTTTTCATACTGAATAATAAAAGCATTACAATTTGCGGGATCCTTTTAGATGGCATTAACGGTTTCCTAGAGTAAGCGAGAACATTAAGTTCTTTATGTAGTTTTATTCTTAGGATGGTCGGGGATAGTCCATCTTCGCATAATTTTGATGTAAGTCATAAAACAAACCAAGAGAGAAAAGTTCTAGTAAAAACATTTGCTTATCGCCCGTGTGCTAGTTGGTTGAGTCCAGTGGAAACTAAAGTTTAGGGCGGACGCCTACGGCGACTTTTTGCAGCGATACAATCGCAAAAAAATAGAGTTGTTATGCTGTCGCTGGTCGTATACTTTCACACACGTAACCACGGCTCATGATCTGCCTGTCCTTGTACGATGTTACTTGGGGTCGGCGCAACATGTATCTTCTTCCCTTAACCACGACTCTGCATCCCTAATAATAATAATAATGTCAGGAGGTTCCTCTCTCTGGAGCCCTGACCACCGGTAGCTTGGACCCTGTTCCCGATACCGGTGGGCTACTATTTTTTATATTTAAAAAAAATATATACTTTTTATATTCTAATATTTAAAAATATAATTTATATGATTACATTGAAATAAAGGAGATAATAATAATATCCCTGGACATTTCACACAGCGCCATCTAGTCCCAAGCTAAGCTTGTGTTATGGTAACAAGATGGCTGATAAACTACTAATATCGCAATACAGCATTAATAGCCGCAGTTCAGCATCAATACAGTCGCGATGCACAATTTTTACAAACACGATGCAGTATCGATAACCAGTCGTACTATTGCAGTAACTACTTGTAAATGCCTGTGGATTCAGTTGCAAGATAAATTTGTACTTTATGTAGTTTTACTCTCTGAATGCTCAGTGATAGTTTCTCTTCGCATTATGTTAATGTAAGTCATAAAAAAAACCCAGAGAGAAAACAAGTAGTAAAAACATTTGCTTATCGCCGAGTGCTAGTTGGTTGGGTCCAGTGGGAGCCGCAGTTAATGTACCGATTCACAAAGGAATTAGGGATAGGATGATAAGTATGCCCTACAAGAATATACCGACCTATGTACACTGATCTTTGTGCTCAACGTTGGAAAAAACTATCTTTACTACATGTACTGTATGTTACTGTATATATTCAATTTCTTAGTATTATATAATTTATATAATTGCATAGCACACGTGTGAGCACTATGTACTTGCTATAAAGCTACCATTTACTGGGTACGTCTTTCATTGACTTGAAATACCCTGGCGGCTGAGAGTATGTCATGCTCACTCTAATGTCTCTCTGGTGGTGGCGTGTGTGTTAGATCATAGTTCCCTTCAAAATGGTTGAGCTGAATGGTTGCTGATCCATACGTCACGTTCGTGAACGGACGCCGTCAGTAGGGACTGTCATCTTTCATCTTTTAGCTGCCACGGCTTATTTTAATTTTTGAATTGTTTTTATGTTTTCTATAACGGACGTTTTAACGTGCACGTCTTTCTATATCGTTCTCACATGGATAATTTCAACACGAATGATGTATTCAAATATTTTGTAACAATTTTATGATTTAAAAGAGTGCCCGTGGTGTTTCTTGCAAATACTCCAATCTCTTTGGAACCTATATGTTCGAGCCGTTTAGGGTTGAAACACTGCCATGATGGGCCATGATGGGGTCCGAATGCCCACTTAGTATTTCGAGACATCGCCAAGAGGTTGGTCGACTCTTCACGTGACCAGAGGGCTGGCCTATTTTTTGGCCAAAGAATCAGCATTGCCATACAACGTGGCAATGCTGCCAGCTTTTTGGGCACTCTTCCTATTGACAGCGATGCGGATGAATTTTTTGATGCCCTTTAATTATTTCCCCTCCTTTTATATACTTGTACATATTATAATTTTTAGTCTGTTACTTTTTTAATTATGTAAAAATTTAATAAAGCATAAGTATAAGCATAATCAGCCTAGCCTCTTTCTATGTCTAGCCTCTTTCTGTGTGACGGAGTAGACCACATGTGACATCTACCACGCGGGTCCAGTGCGGGTTGGTGAATGTCACATTTTTTCGAATATTTGGTTCTAGGGCATGCCGTTTTCCTCACGATGTTTAAAACGAACGTGTTTGATATAAACTTAATCGTTATTTTTTATATTTTTTGTCTATATATTAATGAAGTGCGCTTTGTTAGTTGTTATTTTCCTTAAAAAAAAAGCTATGTATAGCTTTCTGAAACAAATTGTATTCTATGTAAAGGATTCGATTTCGTTCACTATATGATGTTACGGATACATCCTCAATTGATGAAAAAGTGAATCTCATCTCAGACGTAACTTAGTAATACTTATCCGTCGCTGATTCACTCACAATTTGATCAATTCCGTAAGGAAATGGCGCACATATATTTTCTAGTACTGCAAGCAAACGTAGTTCATACGATTTCCACATGCAATATCAGCCAGAATTCATATATTATTCTACAAACGTTTAACCACTGCCCACAGTTCCGGTGCCAGAAATACCAGTTATTTGTACTCATAACTTATGAAAACTATGCTGATATTTGAACTAACATTGGAATTGGATTTTCCGGAGTTCATATACCTAACTGTTTAAATAAGCTAACCGTTAGAGCAATGCCATCAATGTGTTTTCAACGACTCACAACAATTGCCACAAATATTTACTAACCTCATGTTTCAGTGTCTAATTCAATGTGTTGTCAAGTCGTCAATTTAATTGGTTTTTGTTATTTCGCTCAACAAATCAAAACAGAAGTGCAAAGTGCGAATGTTCGGATCGGACACATCACCGACCCGAATATTATTGAAAAATGCGAAAAACGGTCGGATCGGCTCAGTTGGGTCGGGACCATAGTCAATATTCGAAAGTATATAGGAGTGTAGGATCGGAACCGACCGAACCAAATAGTAACTTCGTAGCAGGAAACGGCCGAACATTCGGCCGATACTACTTCGGAGTAGACCCCCAGGACATTTGACGGCAGATTTACTGATAATTTAAATCTCATATCAGGCTTTTAGTAAACTCTATAAGTACATAATGTAATTGGACAATAATGTAATGCCTACCTACTTATCTCCAATTACTTAGGTAAGTATGTAACTGAATTCAAACTCAAACTTAAAGCATTTAAGTATTTTCATTACACCATTTACAGACACTTTTGAACTGTCGGTCATTCAGAAGTATGATGTTAGTTGCCTGTTTTAAAGCGTAGTAGGTTCCTATTGAGAAGAACAGACAAAAATGTATCTAATGTATAATCTAGCTATATTCGATCGTTATTTAAAATTACTTTCACCAGCCAGTACCATAAGGGCAAACTGCGCCATGTTGCCAGCATTTCATAAGTAAAGTTCTAAACCAAGTTAGCATCGCGGAGATACTTGAAAACTAATATCTTCTGCTCCCAGGTAAAGTTACAATATACTATACAACTTACTTACATGTGTTAGTTAATCTCGTATGAGCGGCTGACGAGCGGTTTCTTACTGATCATTGGCGCCGTGCGAGCCTCACGTGTGTGATAACAAGCATATTCGATGACCTGTATCCGAATGCGTCATGTCACACACACACACAGCGGGCCATATCAGAATAACACCTAACACCGCTGCGATATTTATTTTTTAAATGTCGCAGCATCATGCTGAGACAGGAGCCTTTTGGCCTCGTATAGGACTTTGTGTTTCATTTTTATTTTTGTTACTTTTTTTATATAATTTATTTCTTTATTTTTAACTGTGTTTAGTTTAGGTTGTGATTTCCCTGCACGAGTCACAATAATTCCTTTTTTTCAACAACCCCCCCCAGCTAGGTTGTGTTAAATGTGGACGGATTTAGGGCAGATCTACCCTGAATATTACTTCACTGCGTAGAAACGGATTCCCCATCTGTGTTTATAGCAACGTAGTGATAAGAAAGTTAAATAGCATTAATTTTGGTAATTCGTTGGTCTGTAGCCTTTTATGACGCATCGGCATGATAAGGCTATTTGGCTAGTTTTAGCCGTTTGCTTTAACTTTTATTAAGTACCTACGATACAAAATTAGTGTCGAAGAAGTCGTTTGGAATTTAATGTTTCTTATACTTACAGGCTTTTTTAGGAAAAAAGGGTTAGATTGTTTCGAAGAAGATTATTTTAAATGACCCAACTTCTTTACAGGGTGGCTAGGACATCAATGCGAATTCAGCTGTAACCATGAATTCAGCACGGGAGTCGTAGGAATTTTTCGTCAGTTATCAAAAAAAAAAAAAACTATCCGCTATTTCATAGAAATGTGAAATTTACCTACGCGGTCAAAATGTATGAAACAGCAATTTTTTTTTAATATATTAATTTAATCTTCTATCTAGATAAAAATAAATCAGCGAAATATATGTATGCGCATAACTTCCGATCGACTGCACCAAATTGGATAATTATTTTTTTGTGTTTGTTATTGTCAGGACAAGGTTTGTATACACAATAATATTTGACCCGGTAGGTGGCGCTGCTTTTTCGAGCAGGACGACATCTGCCGGGTTAGGTTAGGTTAGGCTAGTTTAATATATTTTTTAATCATGTACTGAATCCATTGTAACAGGTTGCGTGTCGATGTCCCTGCCAACCTGTATTTAAAACCAGGTTATCAATTTAATTATTCTCTCTTTAAATTATTTTTTTGATAGATAAGTAATGGTTGGTAGTAGTGGTTAGTTTCATACTAATTTCCAATTCAGTTTTTTTATTTGTAAAAAATACACACCTTTTGCAGTACCTAAGTTCTCATAATTTGAAGTAATTCCGTTGCCAGGCAATTAAGAAAGTCTGATAAATAGATAAGTTAGTTTACTCATGAGGATAATGATGGTGTTATACCATCGTCATCCTCATGAATAAACTTATTAACCTTTGCATAGCCTTGCGATACAGACATTCTGACATGTGTAAATGATGGAGGCAATACAAGTAAGGCCCATCGTCCACCACGACGCTATTCAACAGTAACCAGTTGGAAACTCATATCACCAATCATCATCATCATCAGCCTATAGCAATCCACTGCTGGACATAAGCCTGTCCTATTGCACGCTATTCAACTCGATTTCCGGCAAGTCTCATTCAGCTGCTACCAGCCATCCTGCGAAGATCGTCGCTCCACCTAGCCTGAGGGCGCTCCACCTTACATTTACCGATTCGCGGTTCCCACTCAAGTACACGTCTACCCCAACGGTCATCGGATCACCAATGAGTAGCCCGAATATCACAGCTGCATAATATGTAGGGTTGCTGGTTGTGAAAAAAAAAAGCCCCGTTGTGTTGGTATAATAACTTATTGGCAACTTATCACTATACTTTATAATAATAATGATAATATGTGGCAACTCTAAGTGAAGTGTTGAAAGGGACTGCACCGGTTATCGCCCTTCAAACCTCCCTAGCTAACTAGTTCCTGAAGACTGTTAGGCTATCGAAGCAGGAACTAAGTAGGCTTACTTGGTTTCAAAATTGGCTGTGTGGCTACAGAACTCTAAACCTCTAGCTAGTGAACTGACTTTTGTTCTGAATCGTTGATGCTTATAAACTGCACTAGTATTTCAATCAATGGCGGTCGTACACGATACGACTTACTGACGCGTTATTAACTAGTTTTGATTGGTTGCGTCGTGTACAGACGGTCATTGAAATATCTGTGATTTGAGTTTATAACTGGTTACTTTTGAGCAATTTTGTGGAGGGCTGAGCTTAGAGTATTTAGGTACATAAGCGACGAACTTACGTTTAGCATTCTTCAAATGTCGTATAGTAACAGCGAATCCTTTCCCCCTCGCTGGTACCCGGTACTGCACGAGGGCAGCATTTTGTCTGGAGATCAGCTTACGTGACGGTCTCTGGTCACAGGACTCCACCACTCGATCGTCATCCCACGCATCTGCTGGCCATACCTGGCCATTCAACTCCCAGCCGTCGACCCACTGGAATAAGGTTCTTTTTTAATAATATTAGGGTGGGTTTTTTACTTTTTATACTACTCGGTGTTTAGATTTTGCGGCTGCTAAAATTTTAGGAGATGTTGATGAGCGCGCGCAGACAGGTCGAGAGATTTAACCACATTCGTTGCATTTTTGACGTGAACCTAGTTTTTACAATTTGAGTAAACTTGAACGGGACGAAAGGACGAATAGGAATATAATTATAACATTTATTTAGGTATAAAACTAAAAAATAACCAAAAACAAATTGAAAAAACAAACGACACGGGTATTGACGACACGGTTGGCGCAGTGGCTGAACGATCGACTGCTGCGTTGCGTGTCGTGGGTTCGATTCCCGCACGACAAATATTTGTATTGCCTACAGATAGTTGTTCCGGGTCTGGCTGTTTGTGTATGTGAGTTTAAATGTTTGTAAACGCACCCGCGATACAGGAGTAATTCCTAGTGTAGGGCAACGTTTTTATTTAAAAAAAAAAAACAACATACCGTTCTCAAACTAGAGTCAAAAATTTGGGCAACGAGTTTAGTGTACAAGAAGAGTAAAGTAATGACCTACCCAAAACTGCTGTGATCCGTGAAATAATATAGTCTAACAAAAACAGCTGATCTAGGGTAAGCTAAAATGTTATAACTAACACCAGCGTCTACTAGCGAAAAAATTCAATTAATGTTTCCTTAACCACTATGGTTATAAAAGTTTACGACCATTTCAGACTTATTACGTCAACCGTTATGGTGTTATTTAAGCCATTTTTGTACACGAGATATATTAATTTACTTTATGTTTTATAGCCTTGCAAGTCTTGTTCCTAGACGACCGCACATCAAGCTACTACAATCTATCAAATTTATATAATAGATTTTCAACTTTATCGCAAAAGTATTAAGGTTCAAGATGGATTGGGAAAATTTGACAGTTTCGGGTAGCTTGATGTGCAGGCGTCTGTAAGTACATAGAGTCCCTTGAGATATTGGGGTAGGATTTATGTGAAGTGAATTTAACACCAATATCAAAATTGGGATGATGCGGACTAAACAAGCTACATAACTAAACTGAAGTAAAAGAGTTTTAAAAATAAAATTGATAAGAAACATTGTTACAGGCCGAAAGTGTTAAATATTTTAACACAACTTTGTATTTTAAAGGATAGGAAAAGGTTTTTTTTTATCGGCAAAGTAACCATTGTATTCTATGATACTTCTTTCGTGATTTTTTTTTTGTGTAGGTTTACTTGCATGTCTTGGTAAGCTGAAGATTTTTTTTGTTTTCTGTTTGTTTGTTTGAAGGCACTAATCTCAGGAACTGCCAGGATTTGAAAAATTCTATTTCAATTTATCGATAAAAAAAAAATCGAATCCGACCAGCAGTCCCGAAAAAATATTTTTGTATTTGATAGCCCAATTCTTACGGAAGGTTAATCGCTATTTAACATCACATTAGGATCCATAAGAGTCAAGTAAAGCAGGCAGGCGATGCGATGCGACGAGGTGGGTCGGAAGAACAAAATATTTCACGCGGGTAGAGGCTAGTATTTTATAAAATAATTTTAGAAAACTTACTGCGACCAATCCTCCGTTCTCGCAGGGCACATCGAGGTAGTTAAAGATGACCTCGATCCTCTTATCAGGGTCAGCTATCATATAGATGCCACACACGACCGGATCAACAGATGGCGACTTAAAAAACAACTCTCCTTCTTCTGACGTCACCAGGAAGCAATCTGCGAAAATAACTCTATTATTTTATACAAACCAAGCAAAGGATTCAATTTATTCCGACAATTGTATTATGCTTAACTTAATGTCAAAGTTAATTGGAAGGGTTTAACCTTGCGAGGCAACCGAAATAATGCACAGAATTAAGATTTCTCGTATACCTTGGTGTAAATACAGTCGGTTAAGTAGGAAACTGATTATTATAGCGCACAGAATCAGAACCGGACATATTCCATCAAACAAATTTGCCTTTTTAATGGGAAAGGTTTCTTCCCCTACATGTGATACTTGTGGAATAATAGATGATGTATACCATTTATTGATGGAATTTGTTCAATTTAATGCAGAGAGAGAAGAGGAATTATTGGAAAAATTGGATCTGGACAAATTAGGTCGGAATTATGAATTCTATACTTTCAAACCCTAACAGTGAAGGAGCTTGTCTTTTGTTTAAACTATTATCATCTTCAGTTAAGCTAATGATGTATAACTAGTGAATAAGATTAATCGGACTGACATATATGTACAATTATATTTACATGTAGTAGAAAAGTCCAAAAAAACAGAATTAAAAAAAAGGATTAAGATTAAAGGGAATATATATAAGAAAGGACTGACACAGTAAGTTTTATCCTCCGGTATCATACAGGAGTGAATTCAGGCCTTCTTTCTTTTATTATTATTAAAAGCCTATGACGTCCCACTGTAGGGCAAAGGCCTCCGTACTCTTTTTCCACTTCTCTCTGTTTAAAACTGCTAAGGACCAGTTCTTGTTGAAGGATTCTAGCTCATCCCGCCATCTCCGTCTGGCCCTGCCGCAATGTTGCTTGCCAATAAGAGGAACCCATTGGGTCGTAAGTTTGGCCTATTGGTCGTCTGACATTCGGCAGATGTGTCCAGCACAATTCCATTTTAGCGTGGCAGCTTTCCGAGTGACATCAGTTATTTAATGCATTTTCTTTCATTCTTTTCTTTATTTTCTTTCTTTTCATTCTTTTCTTTATTTTTGTTATGAAACTGATGGTCGTACTTCTAGCCTTCTCGCCTTCTCTCTTGTCAATTAAAATGAAAGGCTCTTGGTTTAATAAAATACTTAAAGCCCACAGCTTCCATCGCGTTATTAATATAGGTAGGTAACTACATAATACCTAAATAATATTCAGTATTCTAATGAGATAATAAAATATGCATAAATTCTTAGCATAGCTTTCAGTTATACCTATGATTATTTAAGCTCACTCATGACAAACGTAGGCATATTAAACGTAAGCCTTTATAAATACTAAGAAAAAACATTATTACTTAGCTTTCTGAATATTTCATAGACCAGAGGGGCAATTCTCGTAATTTTAAGAACGTTCACATTCTGATCACACTCTCAATACTTATGTCAAAAATATCTCTAATTTCCCCACATTTTTGACAAGTTTTTGCCTTTGATTGTCATTGAGGTGAGATTGTGACTAGATTTTGGACGTTTTTAATTACGGGAATTGGCCTTCAGGGCTTTGCGAAATATGCTAACCAGTAATATATCAAAAATCTTAAAAAAACAATGAGATTTTTTAGTCTGAGAAAGAAAATACGTTTATTTGCGGGAAACATGACGCATAAAAATAACCCAAACCCAAAACAAAAACAAGTTCGTTGGGTTGGTTGGTTGGTTGTTGGTTGGGTTGGTTGGCTGGGTGCCAGGTTAATGACAGTAGGTATACTCTATTACATTGTTCCTTAATATAACTTGCGAAATGTGGGCGTAGGTAATACACACCTTGCTTAGTCCTTCAATAAATACAGATATTATGTAATGCTTAAAGATTTACCTTCATCAGGATTTATGACGCGATGTGCTGGTCTAGGGAGTCGCCGTATCCTTGAGAATCGTGATAATGCTGATGTAGAACTCCTTTGCCCATACTCTTTGCCCTGGTAAAAAAAACAAAATACAACTTAGTAATCATAATATCCATGCTTAGGGCTGGTTGTTTCAAACGGTTGGTTAACGTGATATACGAACGTCAAATAATAACGATTACGTACTCGTTATTATTTGACGTACGGCAAGATCAAAATTTTGTAATAGTAATTCGAAACAACGCTTTTTTTTGGGTTGACGATAGTTAGCGCCTTTTTTGACGTATACGCGTGCGTTCAGTGGATGTGGTCAACTCGCCCTTAATATTATAAACTACGTAAGAAACTGTCTGTCTGTAACCTTTACAGGCCTAAATAACTGAACGGATCTCTGTGTATGTGTGTATGGGTCGCTTTGTATTTGACAGATACGAGTAGATAGCCTGAGACCAGGAAAAGTGTATAAGCTACTTTTTAACCGACTTCTAAAAAAGGAGGAGGTTCTCAATTCGGATGTTTGTATTTTTTTTTTATGTTTGTTCGCTCATAATTCCGTCGCTTGCCAACCGATTTGAAAAATTCTTCGTTTCTAAGAAACTAAGAATTCTTCGTTTTTAAACCAAAATTACTGGTAAAAATTGCAACTTAAAAGTGAAAAATAAAAACTTTTTTGCAAAAAAAAAAAATCAACCGACTTCCAAAAACGACACTACAAAATATAACTTTAATTTCGGAAGTCGGTGGTAAACAACGAAAATGTGAACCCAACGACACTAATGGGAAAAACCCAATGCAAAAATGTTTTTATCATGAATATTTTGAAAATGAATATGCAATACGAAATACACGCAGAGGAGGGCGCGGTCAACAGCTTTATCTTTATGAACTCCCAATATCTCACTTTGTTATTATACTTTTGCGTCAATATTAATTATACCAGATAACTATCGAATTTCGTAAGGATCGAAGTTAAACAACTTTGGGCCGTCTTAGTGAACGCTTAAGTCAAGAAAGCAATCAATCAACTCAGGTACCCGACTGTCAGTGTCCATGTCTCGGTAATATATGGTATAGAGGGCAGGACATACTTGCTGAAGTCCTTATCAAACATTTACGTATTAGGCGACGACAAAGTTTAAACGTGCTATAAGACTGCCATATAAGCTGGCTCGTAGGTATTCCCTATGAAATCTCTGAGAACAAAGTCCATGTCAGTCCAGTTGCGGTGACTGTCAAACTTTTTTTTATTATTGTACTAACTGTAATCTACCAGGGAAGCATGGCACGAAAGGGAGGAGGCTTATATAGATGGCTGGAACAAGGCTGCCAATAACGATGATAATAATAATTTATCAAATAACTAAACTAATAACGATCTAACCAACTAACCAACCAATTCAAAAACTGATACAAAGTGAAGTTTAAACAGTTAGCAATCCCAATACGCGGCCGCTTCTTAACCTAATTAATATTTGCATGTCCAAAGTAATTAGACCGTTTCACGACCTCCCTTAGAGACTGTTATGATACCAGTAAGCATTGACACTAATTAGGAAGCGAATTGAATTGAAGATATATAAACAAATGAATAAACAGTAGGAAGGTTTGAAACAAAGGGAAAATCCCACTCAGTTTATGAATGAAAGTGAACGAAGAGATTAGAAAGCTGAAAGCTTAGAACCTCCTAATTTTGTGGGGAGTGAATCAAAAAACGCCACTCATAAGTCAAGATAAATGTTCGTATCTGAGCGATTTTAAATGTAACGTGGCCGCACTTATGCACCCACTACGTCAACCATACACAAACGATCCTTGTGGCGAGAGATTCTTTTCATGTCCAGAATGCATACAATGCTTTGAGATGAACTCAAAAGATTGCGAGGACCGCAGTCCTAGAGATGGATTTTCTAGTGGTTTTACTCCACAATCCGATAGAGAGGACTGAACAAAACCTCGCTGAATGAAGCTTCGAAACCAAATTGAAAGTTTGAAAGTAAATAACGGACACAAAGGCTTTGGTTGACAGGACACGGGCGATACCTAGCTTAAAGTTCGTGAAGCGTGTTGTGGTAATCAAGTAAGGCAATTTGTTTTCTAATCCATAGGTTATGCTTTTAGAATATTGAAAAAATTTGATACGTTTTTTGATTTTAAACGCGGTTACCAGCGAGGTTTTAGAAAGCAAAATGAATCGAGATATTTAGAATTATGAAACAGGCAGAAAATAGACAAGAACTTTTTATCGTGAAACAGAACTCGTTGAAATTATCGGTAATGGACGTTAGAACATTCGATAATATTTTAGTTAAGCCTACTTCTGAAGCAGCAAAAATATTCTATACTTTTTTATTAGATAATAAATTAGTTTAAGTAAAGCTTTGAGTAACTAAGATTAGTTTATTCAGCTTAGGTTAAGGTGTTATTTAAAGCACGATGGGATTAACATCGTCACATATGCGTACAAAAATTCCTTAAATAAAAGAAGTAAAAAAAAAAACATGAAATATATTTGGTTATTTATCCGTTCTGGGTCTTCCAAAACCAATTAGTATTAAGATGCTTTTGCGTACCTATAACATTTAAGCACCTAAATAATAACAACAATAATTCTACATGATTTAACGCTCAATATTTGTACGAGCAGCTTGTAAGCTGTATTACAGTACAGTAGGTACTGTTTGCGAGCGTCAGTGTTGGTAGCCTTTACATTTGAAATACTCCTAAATAATGTATAAGAATCTAAGTACAGTATGCTCGTAGAATTTCGGTTCGTTTACTAATATAATATTCTCTACAGGCATTTCGAAGTAAGTAAATGTCATGTCTTCAAAAAAAATTTGAATAACTGAAAAGCTTTTTAGCAAATTTCCTTCATTATTAGATTTTACTCACCTAATTTTAGTGATGGTATCACTTTTATTTGCGTACTTTTGGGTAATAGTAGAGGAGCCAGAGGATTTTTGAGCAAACATATTCAAGGCGAAAAGTTGATAGCTGAGTAGGTGCGGTTGCGCTTATTTATATGGAATAATTTAATTTTGTCTTATTCTTTATACAGTTTAATGGTGGATGCTAACGTTATCAAAATAAACAGAGTTCACAACTCCGGCTTTTGATAGTAAAGTTATTTTAGTTCTTTTGTGATCGTACGGATGATGGAGTTAATGACTCAACAGTTTGTTCCACAATAGTACATTACGATACGTATAATAATAATATCCCTGGACATTTCACACAGCGCCATCTAGTCCCAAGCTAAGCAACCTAATGCTTGTGTTATGGTAACAAGATGGCTGATAAACTACTTATATACATTTTTTTTTTGTAAATACATACATATTATAGATAGAAAAACACCCAGACTCGGAACAAATACATGTAGATCATACAAATATTTGTTCCGTGCGGGAATCGAACCCGCGACACGCAGCGCAGCAGTCAATCGCTTAACCACTGCGCCAACCGTGCCGTCGTGTGACTTAAGTAGGCGAGGGTGTTAAATGCATTCAGATTACTATTTTATAGCTCTTGTGACCTACACCCGCACTGAAGTCACTCTTTTCTGTGTAAAAATGAACTACTTAAGTCACAGAAAAGCGTGACTTAAGTGCGTATAAGTAAAAAGTGCTAAAAAGAAATATTTTACATGATACCATATTAGAAACAAAAATTGTTTATGATAATGCGCTCTGTAAAGGAAGGCTCCTTTATTGCTGTTAATGGTGAATTTGGAGACGCTACAAAGCCTGGTAAATTTGGCTAATATAGACACTAGCTAACAAGTGTCTATGAAGCAAAAAAGATTAAGGACTAATTTTTCAATAGTCAGATAACTTCTATCTGAGAAATAAATATTGCGGTTTTACAATTTTTGTACAGAAAATATCTCAAACTATCATAATTATTCTTCAGATAAAAGTTATTTGACTATTGAATCATTTAAAATCGCCAATAGATATCTACTACCAAATAAGAAAACAACAAAATAATGTAGCAAAACCAAAGGTGGTTAACCAATAAAAGTATACATGATAGGTTTGTGTCACATCAGCTGAAATGGGCAAGCGTAGGTGCCCAATAAACTATTTCTACGTCCATTATAATTATGGTCAGTTTATTGGGTTACAATGGAAATGACCCACATTAGTGGGTATTTGTGGAAGCTTTGCAGTAACTACATAGATTCCAAATTTGCCGGCATTATGGTTGCAAATCCGCGATAGAAAATTACAGTCCTCTCACAGTAATTTTACATGTTCGTAGGTACCTCTGATTTTGCATCACTGTCAATTCACAGTAATCTTTATTCTTGTTGCAATAAGGTTGTTCTGTAGAGTTAATAATGTTAAGTAGCATCCTTTGTTTTGAATCCAATAAAAGTAACTCATTATTTTGTTGACAGGTATTCTTACCGAATTTTGACCAGAACGAAGGCAAAACGTATAAAATGTTATACGTTTTGCCTTCATTCTGGTCAAAATTCGGTAAGTATTACCTACTTGTTGGCCTTCTATAACTATGCCCAGGATCATTCTTAAGTATCTTTATTGGTCTAATGCTCCTAAGCACAGCAGCGCAGCAGTTCGTCCCATACGGTTCCATATAGCAATTAGTGTAAAATGCTATAGGGTTTCCCCACTAGAAATAATTAAATTGCAGGCCCATCATAAGGCTTGCAATTAAATTATGTAGGTTCCATCGTACACTTATGTGAGGCAAAACTAAGTAAAGGCGGTGTTTATGTAAATAAACTGAATCGAGACTCTATTAGAGAGACTATCACTCTATAAAAACACATTTAATGTAGTTATATATTGACCTGGGGGTCTACTCCAAAGTATAGTATCGGCCGAATGTTCGGCCGTTTCCTGCTACGAAGTTACTATTTGGTTCGGTCGGTTCCGATCCTACACTCCTGCACGTTTTCGAATATTGACTATGGTCCCGACCCAACTGAGCCGATCCGAACTTTTTTCGCATTTTTCCATAATATTCGGTTCGGCCATGTGTCGGTCCGATCCGAACATTCGCACTTTGCACTTCGGAGTAGGCCCCCTGGAGCGATGGATTAAGATCGTCACTCACTGGACGCCTGAGGGAGGACATCGCCGTCGAGGTAGACCACGACGAAGGTGGTGCGACGATGTGGTGACATTTGCAGGACCAACATGGTCAGAGATCGCCCAAGACAGGGAGGTTTGGAAGAAACAAGGGGAGGCTATTGCCCAGCAGTGGGACACAATGTAGGCTTTTTTTTTTTTTGATGGGAAATCATCAAATGACTCCTCCCGCTCTGGGTGGAGCAGGAGGGAGTGTCAGACTCTTACTGACTAAAACCCACCCGTGTTAAGGAACACGGGTGGGTTTTAGTCAGTAAGAGTCCGCTGCCCTGGAACATAAAGGGCTAAGGAAGGCCTTAGCCCTTTATGTTCCAGGGCAGCGGTAAACCTTTCGGATGATCCCGCTACCCTGGCAGGACACAATGTAGGCTAACAAAAAATAATATATTGATAGTGCACACATTCGCACCAAAAGTCTCGTAGTCAAAGTTAGCAAAATGTGCTGAGAAACCTTACTCTTATGAGAGAAAATCGCTTGCACTGTCCAATATTTATATTGACAGCAGCCTGGAATCAACAATGTTCAATAATAAGCCTGTCTATACGAGTATGAGCATAAAACAAACCCTATTGTGTAAACACCCCTACGAGAAATACCGGAAATAAGAGAAACACTCCCGACGCGAGACGTTTACATGATTACCGCTATCCAAACTAGATGATTCAACGTAGGACTTAATAGGCGGAGCTTTATTATGTACGAGCAGTACGGGTTGGTAGATGTCACACGTCTTCCAATTTTTGGTGAGAACTAAAAATTGACGAAATTGGAATTGAGTTTCTTCACGACGTTTTCGTCCACCGTTTTGAACACACAAGCGAAGTAAAGTCCTTGGCTGGGTAAAACCCACGACTCGTAAGCTTTTATTATTAACTAGCTTCTGCCCGCGGCTTCGCCCGCGTGGATGTCGGAAATTATCCCACGGGAACGTGCTAACAGGATAAAATGTATGTGCTTCCCCAGGATGCCATCTATCTCGCGGGCCCTTTGTGGCTAATTACAATAGAAAATCAATTGTATCTCATTAGTGGTGATTAAGAGGGTACCTATATGATATCTTTACCTAAGTATGTACCTACCTAAATAAACCTATTTCTGATGATAACTAATCTAAACTCAATAAATAAGCAAAATCCCTAAAAACTAATATCTATACGAATGACTAATCCTACCTAACAGTATTATAAAATAACCTACGGTCACTCCGTACACTAACAAAAATATACTACCTATACTTTAAAATTAAAATCTATACCTACGACTTATAAAATTATACCTAAATAACTCTAAAAACTAAAAGGAATAATAATGAACTCCACTGCGGGTGACCCAACCTACGACAAACTTAGTATTTGCGGTTGGTACAGTACAGACAGTGGTAATCGGGTATAGGGATCGAACCGCAAAATTAAGTTTGTTTTTTATTGTATATACTTTTCCGGGATAAAAAGTACCCAGTGTGGTGCCCAGGATATTAAAGAATAATTATACCAAGTTTCATCGTAATCGAACCGGTAGTTTTTGCGTGATGCCTGAACAAACAGACAGACAGACAGACAGACAGACAGACAAAAATTTTTGTAATCACATTTTTGGGTTCGGTGTCGGTCTAGTAACACCCCCGCCATTTATTTTTTTGATATTTTCAATGTACAGAATTTTCACTTCTACAGATTTATTATAAGTATAGATCTTAATATGTGTATATATAATTCTTCTGTACGTGTGTTTGTAACTCCTCCAAAATGGCTGGACCGATTTGGATGAAATTTTGTATGTATATTTCAATGGGTTCTTGGATGGTTTGAAAACACCATTGGACCTGGTAGATGGCGCTGCTTTTCCGGGCAGGACGACGTCTGCCGGGTCCGCTACTACTATGTACTATGTACTGTCTCGCTTGCTCTTACCACTGATCCAATAAGTGTGTCGATGTTGTGCCATTATTACAACAACAAAAAAAATGTTCAAAACTATTTATTTCAACTTAAACATTGTCATCATCTGCCTAGCCTTTTCCCAACTATGTTGGGGTCGGCTTCCAGTCTAACCGGATGCAGCTGAATACCAGTATTTTACATGGAGCGCCTGCCCATCTGACCTCCACAACCCAGTGACTGGATAATACGATACCCCTTGGTAAGACTGGTTGTCAGACTTTCGGGCTACTGACGACCCGTAACGACTGTCAAAGATCCACGAATGACAGCCGGGACCAACGGCTTAACGTGCTTTCCGAGACACGGAGGGGTCTTGGTTTGTGAAAATGGTCACCCATCCACGGACCAACCGCGGCAAGCGTAGCTTAACCTGATCGATCGACCAGTGTGGCTCTTATTACTTAGCCACAAGACCCTCATTTCAACTTAAACATTGTGTCATACATAAATTGAGGCAGCCCCAGTAAGTAACAAAAAAGTACTTGTGTCGGAGAAAGGTACAAGCTTTTTTATTAACTTTATTCGTTAGTATGTGTTTCCACTCCATTTGTTATCATTATTATAATAGTGGCTTGTCTATTTACTGTACTCTGTCAACGATCAAACCAATTATGTTTGTATTCGAACACTCACGTAGTAAATCAACAGTGAATCCGAAGTTATGACAGCGCGGAATTGACGTGGACAATTTGGACCTCACCGCCGGCTGACAGGTAAGTTTGCAATGATTTAGCAAAGACGACAGAGCTCGGTCACTAGTAAACGTGACCAAATTCCAATTTGACAGTCACCCTCGTTATTTGGAGGTTTCGGGGAAATGCCTGTTTGCTGGACGCTATTCGGATCTAGTGTATATAATTGGGTCAGTTGTTCGACTATTTTCAAATACGTTTTTTTATTGAAATGCTCAGGGATTTTCTACAATTTCTATTGTAGTTTTAGGAATGAGTTAGGTAAACAACAAGTGGTATTTCTTTTATCTTCGAATAAAGCAATATGTTGCATGCTGAACTAACATTATTTGGTATTAATTTCATTTTATTATTTTGATAATGCCTGTGTGTGCGAAGTTGAATAAGTATGTAATTTACCAAATTCATACTAATATTATAAATTCTAAAGTAACTATGTCTGTTACCCTTTAACGCCATAACGGCTGAACGGATTTGGATAAATCTTAAAAGCGAACAGGTCGTTCGTGACCTGGGTTAGGACATACATAGGTCATGTTTACCCCGGTAGTACGATCCCATGGAATAATTTCCGACCTCGACCAAAAGCAAATCTAAACTAAAATAAAGAAAAAAGATTTAATATTTGGTATGTTTGTTACGCTTTTACACTAAAACAGCTGAACGAATTTGAATGAATTACATAGGAAACTTTTTATCCCGATATTCCCGATCCAGGCGTATGCGGGTGAAACCGCGAGATGCAGCTAGTTAACTATAAAAAGCAGAACATTTTTCAAACACCACATTGCAACTGGTCAGCAAAAACCACAACGAACGTTGTTTTAATTAAAATAGTGTAGAAATAGATTTTCCATTTCCTACTACCTACAAATATCGAAAATAACGTTTCTAAGAACCTTTCATCCGCAAATATCGTTAACGTGGTTAATTAAAGAGCTAACAAGATGCTGTGTTAACTTTAATAATAATATACAAGGTACTTCTACAAGCTGAGCTGCAACTTGATTATGTATGTAGTTTCGAAAAGTCCGGTAACTCACTTTCATAATGTTTTAATTAAAGCTTTTCCTGCGGTATTACGAGTAAATCCTTTACTTCGCACAATAAATACTGTAGCTCATTTTACCTGCTTGTAGCTTACAGGGATTCTACAAAGAAATCTTAATTAGAAAACAAAGAGAATACCTTAGTATATGAAATGGTTTTGTGAAGGAACACCAGTAAGTTACATGGAGCGACTACCTATACATATACCTAGGTATGAATCCTAATAACTTAATCTTTCTTTGTTAGGCACTTATTACATTAGGGATTCCTTGTGAAAAAAAATACCTAATGGAAACTGCTGGGCCCATAATCTATTATATTAAGCAACATTTATAATTAATCATAAATAATTCATTGAAAAAATATTAACATTTTTTTTTCCTTGAAGTCTCTTACGATTGACAATACAATGTAGTAGTCTAAGGGCCGGCTGTTTCAAACGGTTGGTTAACATAACATACGTACGTCAAATAATAACGATTACGTACTCGTTACTATTTGACGTATGCGGCAAGACCATAATTTTGTAATTGTAATTTGAAACAACGCTTTTGTTTGGTTTGACGATAGTTAGCGCCATTTTTGACGTATACACGTGCGTCAAGTGGACGTGAAACAACCTGCCCATAGAAACAATACAACACTTATTTTTAATATATCATAGACACTATTATTATAACAAATGCATAAAATATTTCATCAAAATATTTCATGACGTCTGTTATATTAATTGATGGAACCGCTTTACCAGGAAACCGTAGTTTTAGAGACCTACCTTTATAAAAAGAAAAAAAAACCCAATTCATTGATAGCATTATCTACTAATTCAATATTAGAGACTTGTTAAGTACATCAGTAATTTATTAGCTTACCAACTTTTCCCTTATAAAATATGAAGGTATTCATAGTCGAAAGTAATTTTCTCGATTGACAGGAACCCTAGGCTGACCTCAACATTCAGGTCCATCGAAATCTTGAAAATAAATGGTATGGAAGATGTCAATTCGATGACACAGCATTGACCTTTTCCCTATAAAAGGTTTTGGGATTATTTTCAGTTTGCCTTTAGGTATTTTTTGGTTGATATCTTTTTCCAATTAATTTATACGTAGATTCATACGGATATAATAATTATAGGCATCATTATATGGAATAAGTGTCTACACTTAGGAGCTTTAGGTCTACCTAAAGCTCACGTTCACAACACACACACACTGAGAACGTTCACAGTCTGATCTTAGTCTCAATCTGTCAAAAATACTTCTAGTTTCCCCAAATTTTGGTCATTCATTGTCGCTGAGATGAGATTGCGTCTAGATTTTTAACGTTTTTAATTTCGGGAATTGGTGTTCAGATTATATCAATAAAATTATTTTAATTTCTTTTGGAAAGAATTTTATTTTTAAACAAACTTAATGAACAATCAAATAACTTGATTGGAAGCTTAATTACTCTTTTTTGATTGGTTTCAGAACTTGGAAATTGTAGTTCGACCACAATATGAAATTTTAATGTAGTTAATGAACCGTAAACTCGTGAAATGGGGTGTTAACTCAGCGGACGAGTCATGTTTGTGACATACAACTACATTCGCGAATCGTATTGGGGACGTCACTCATTTTGTTCCGTTTCATAATCATAATCGTTTTAATGGCACCTGATGCAAAACTTTGGCTTGTAATGAGTTCTAGTGGTTAATTTAACTGCATAATGGAAAAAATCCCTTGATAAATAAATTATAAATGATTTTATTTCCGTACGTAAACATTTATACACGTTCAAAATAAATTATTTTTATTAAAACTAGATGAGTTTGGTGTATTCTATGTAAGAAGACCGAAACAAACTTAGAGATCACAGTCTCTTTTAAAAAGTCCAGACATAATCTTGGACCAATTTAGGACAAAACCAAATTAGGACCATGTATATGGGTGTCTGAAATGGCCTTTTAAGGATAGAACCACACAGATTTGAGTGGACCTGTTCAATCACGCACTGTCGCATTTGTCAGTAATCGAGTAGCTCAGCTTATACGCAAAAGGCGCTCATTTACGTGGAGTTGCGGAAACAGCCCGTATTACCTATTTCCTAGGTAGTAGTTCTTTGGATTGCTTTAGCACCCCAATAATAATAATATTGTATCCATATATTAACTTTGATAGAGGATATTGGGTATTGTTTAACTCTGTTAGCTTGTCATTTAATTTTTAACAAAAAATCTATTACTAAATTGTAGTTTAGTATGCCACCCATTTGATAGTTGTAAGCTGTTAATCGCAAAACATAGAGATCTCTGTACGTATTCTATTACAAACACTTATTTTTACATCTGTGTTTATCAAATAAAAAACATTGACTTCGAAGTAGATTGTAACTTCCATGTTATAAAACGACAAGTGCTATTTCTCTATGAGTGACAAATAGAATGTACCGAACTTAGCAACAGTTTACTAGGAATTGTTGTCAAAAGAATCTATTTTTCTTCATTCCTGAATAGAAATAACTGTACAAGGACCAGCCGTGCAGTTTCAAGCCAACTTAAACACGTAGCAATTTTTATCTGTATCTATAAACACGTCTGAAAAATGTACGTGAAAATATTCGTCTAAAGACGAATGCATAAAACTAGTAGAGTGTAAAATGCATTGCACTCTATTCTTATTCATCGTACCATACTGCGTTCCTTCACGGTTTTTAGGGTCCCGTACTCAAAGGGTGCCAACTGACCCTATTACTAAGGCTTTGCTTTGTCCGTCCGTTTGTCACAGGGTTGTATCTTTTGAACTGTAATAGGTTGACATTTGAAATTTCCAAAAAGAGTGTATTAGTAATATTATGGCCGCTATAACAATAGCATAAGCACAATAGCATAGCATAATCAGCCTACAAAGTTCCCAATGCTGGGACAAAGGCCTCCTCTCTGTGAGAGGAAGTGGACTGTAATCCACGACGCGGGTCCAGTGCGGATTAGTAGATGTCACATGTCTTCGAATAATAAAAAATAATAGAAATTAAAGGAGGTCATACAAGAATTGTGTGTTTTAGCGTTTTTAAAAATATTTAGTGGTACGGAACCCTTCGTGGCCGCTTTTTTTTCCAAAACTATTCAAGTGCAAAAAGCCGTCCTAAAAGCTTCGGGGTGTACAAAAGCAACTCTTTATAAAAAAACGAAAAACAATTTACGTTTTAAAACGTTTGTAGAGGGCATAGAAGTTTTGTTGGACTTTTCAGAGGTACTTCGATAAAGGATACTTGATTAAAGCGGCTAACGGCAATTTAAACTGTTGATTCTATCTTCGGAGTATCGAATAGTACTGAATAAAATACTTAGTGAAATCTGTAAAAAGGCTATTTATTTTTTGAAGTTTTTTTTTTTGCTAAAATGTTTTTTTTTTGCAAAAGATCCAGATTTAAAGATTAGATTTACTTTTTATAGCGCTTAAGAAACATTTTTTACGTTTATTTTGTAAAGATTTAAATTTTTATCTCCTACGACATAGATACTAGAGCCAAAATAAAAAAAGATTCACTTTTTCGATGAAACTATTTTTCTACTGAAGCTGAAATAATACTCCTTGAAGTTATTGTTATCTTCGTAATAAAAATCAAGGTGGCATTAAAATATCGTATCATAATAATATCAAACAATTTTATCCTTACCCATTTACCGAACCGAATGGGGAATTTTGTTATAAGAATATTCTTTGAAATATTTTGTTATAAGTAATAAATTTTACTAGCTGCGCCCCGCGGTTTCCCCCGCATAAGTTTCGATCCTGCTGGAATATCGGGATAATAAGTATCCTATATATTAATCCTGGTCATAAACCATCTGTGTGCCAAATTTCATCCAAATCCGTTCAGTAGTTTTTCGTGAAAGAGTAACAAACATCCATCCATCCATCCATCAGTCCATACAAACTTTCACGTTTATAATATTAGTAGGAAGTAGGATTATTTCAAGTCCCTTTAACTTTCAGTTCCAGAAACCAAATTTTATACTTTTCTTTTCAGTACCACTGATTTGGTTCACCCTTGTAATCTCCGTTTTCTAAGGCCGAAGCTACAAAGCTAGGAGCTGCTGCACGCACTAAGTTATCTTGATAGTTCACAATCATCATCTGCCTAGCCTTTTCCCAGCTATGTTGTGGTCGGCTTCCAGTCTAACCGGATGCAGCTGAGTACCAGTATTTTACATGGAGCGACTGCTTATCTGACCTCCACAATCCAGTTACTAGGTAATACGAAACCCCTTGGTAAGACTGGTTGTCAGACTTTCGGGCTTCTGACGACCCTTAACGACTGTCAAATATCCACAAATGACAGCCGGGACCAACAGTTTAACGTGCTTTCCGAGGCACGGAGGGGTCTTGGTATGTAAAGATGGTCACCCATCCACGGACCAACCACGGCAAGTGTAGCTTAACCTGATCGATCGACCCGTGCGGCTATTATTACTTAGCCACAAGCCCTTCTAATAGTTCATAGTTCACTACCCTTATTTAATTAAGTATTCTGTCCATTTTATACATACTCGTACATATATGCTAATAATTTGCTAGCTGTCACAGTGGCCATCATACAGTGGTTGTAATCACGACTGCTGAGCGCGAGGTCCTGAGTTTGATTCCCAGGTCGGACAAGGTGTTATTGGATTATTTTTAAGGTATTTTAATTTTTTTTTTTTGTGTGTGTTTATGTTCTTTTTTATGCGTCATGTTTGCCGCAAATAAATGCATTTTCTTTCTTCTTTCTTTCCATGATGAATTTTTTAGTAACAGTCCAGAGTTTGGAAGTTGGTGGTTTAATACCCCCGTGCCTTGGAAAGCCGTTTGTCCTACGCTTGATCTCTCCCCAGCCGTGTCGGATTGCCGTCCCATCGGACCGAGAACTGAGAGTAAAGGAACAGAGATTGATCCTGCGTTTAAGCACTCTTGTGCACTTGTGCACTATATCTACTGCGTACCTGGCTAATCTCCGTTGAGATTGGCCACGGTGACCGTAATCGGTCAGGAGGCTATTATTATTACAGTGCTATCTGTGTGGCCTGGATTTACTCGTAATAGTATATGATGCCGAGAAACTGAGACGTTTCAAGTTACTCAGTTGAAGAAACTTCTAACACAAAGGGAACTAGGAGTAATAACGATGTCTTAATTAGTAGGTACGTATTTCATGATGTTTAGTGACATTAGCTGCTTAGTAAGTATGTTAATAGAACTAAGTAAGTAAGTAACTAAGTTACTTTAAGTACTGAAAGATATTTCATTTGAGTTTCAATTTTGTTTTAATTTCAGTATCAGATTCAGTGAGGTATGTTCTTTTTTCTGTTTTTGAATGTAGTGACGTACCTACTTCTTATCTATACATACAAATAAATACAATTGAAGTGCCTGTTTGTAATGTATATGAAAGTGTATACTGTGACGGTACTTATAACAAAAAAATATTTACTCTCTGTCTGTTTGTTCCGGCTAATCTCCGCAACGGCTGGACCAATTTCGACGGGACTTTCACTGGCATACCTAGTTGATTTTTTAAGGAGTAAAGTTAGGTTAGGTAAAGTTAGGATACAGGAGACCACAAAAGTATTTGTGGTCTTATTTTTCGGGCCGTTTGTGAAGCGCTTATCGGTAATCTAGTATTATTATTGATCGAAGGGTTCCGCGCAAAAAAAAAAGTCCCATGAAATGGCACGTGAGCGAAGTCGCGGGGACAGCTGGTTTATTCATACAATAATGAAAATAAGTAGGCACCTAATAAATGAATAAGGTTTAGCTTTCTCAATATTTTCCTCCTTTGTTAATATAATATATTTTTCAGCCCTATGAAGTAATTAGTCACCATTATTTCCCCAAATTAATATTTTCTTTACAAAAGGTATTCCGTTTTTTACAAAAAACTCTCGATGTATCATTAATTTTCTTTTTCTACCAAATGTACAAAATATTTTATAAAAATTGCGTAGGCGTCACGTTTTCCCAGAACAACTGTGAGAAAATATACATAGTATCTATGAAAATCACATTAAACCTTATCTACTCCTATCAAATTTCGTTACAGGAAATCCCAGCGCTAATCCCACAAGGATTCAATTTTGATATAAACGTTATCTCAAATATGATTTCGTGATCTAATATTATTATCCGAATAAGTTACAAAGTCACCAGAATCGATCAAAATAAATTCGAATGTGATACGTTTATTGAGTAGAATAAACACATTGATGTGTTGGTCGAACAAATACTAACACCAATAAACGCACGCCCAATATTTGTGACCAGCCTATTTTGGAACCAACAAGGGTTTTCCCGTTCCTTTGGAATTAATTTCACTATGAAAAACTTTATGCATAAAAGTTGGAAAATTAACCATTGTATGCGCTGTTTTGTAATTCGCTTTTTGTTTGCGTACAAAAACTGTATTGGAATCTGTGTGGTTTATTTACTCCTTTGGATAGCTGACATGGCATGGCGTCAGGCTTGATAAAACTGATAATATGTTTGTTTTCTTCTTTACGTGTGAGAATTTTTTGTAAAAGGATTGTAGGGACATGGCATGTGAAATGGATAGATGTAATAAAAAGAGAATCAATTCGACGAGCTCGATATTTCGTAAAACCCGTTACTCCATTCTCTCTTATTCTTATTTTTATTAATTAACCAGATGGTGGTGTAGCACGGAAATGATCCACCATCCTGAGTAAGAATTTATATATACTCTATAAAAATAAATAAAATTTAAGTGTGTGTTCGTAATGTCAAAATAACAGCTTATTTCTAAATGCATATGAAATATATACGGTACCTACTTATAACAAAAATACAATTTTATTTTTTTGTCTGTCTGCCTGTTTGTTTCGGCTAATCTCCGAAACGGCTGAACCAATAGCTGGTGTTATAAGGAATAACATAGAATACTTTTATTTTAGAAAAAGAATTAGGGTTCCGCGCAAACAAAATAAAACACATGAAATCCAATTGCTTTCCGACATGCACGTGAACGCAGTCACATGACAGGGCACAGGGCACAGGCTAGATTAAAATAAAAACAAAACTTGTTTTCGACGTTGTTTTACCTTTTTGGGTTCAAACAGATTTTTGTTCATTAGATCATGATCGTTCTACCTACATTATTTGCCTGGAATTTGTTGTAGCCTAGGAAAAATCTAATCATCTCATTCATAATAGGGAACATAACAGGGGTATACGAGGCTTATTCTTTGATCCAAATTCAGTCGTTAGGCAAGCAAATATGAAACAAAATTTCTTATGGGAGTTGGTAAAAGTAGGTATACTGGGCAGAAAGAAAAACTCAAAATTATGTACCCACCCGTTTATAACGGCATACTTCTGCAACTCAGAACCGTTAAAAAATGTATTCAGTACTTCATACATTATTACTAATCTCGCTTAGTCAGTATCTGTAGGCGTTAGACGGATTTTATTCGCGGAATAAGTATTCAATAAATATGATAATTTTATAGGATGATATGTTTCCCACATGTGTGAAATATCCTCGTAAAGTGATGATATTACACCTGTTCCTCGGTAGTAATCGCACCTACTTTTTATTACGAATAAATTGTAGTTTAGTTCTCAATGGCAGTATTTGTGAACACACAGCATTATTCTTTATGGATATTAAAGATATATTAGAAAAAAAAAACGTTTTGGAAAGTATATCAAGTTTTTGCAAATGCTACTTGTATTAAGTAGCATTTGCATAATAATAAGTGGGCAATAAGTAAGTCAATGAAATTAGACACACACCACGACAATTTTGTGCTTAACTATTGCATTAGGGCAATCAGGGCCCCAATTCTGTATTATTCCTCGCAAAATTTAACCACGTGCAAACCACCGTCAATATCGTGTCTTGTTTAAGGCAAGGAATCAGAATTTCAACCGTACGGACAACATTCAAAATCTAGTCGCAGTTCTCATTTCGGCAACAAACAAATGTCAAAAATTTGTTATAATGTATTATGTAGGGAAATTAGAGGTATTTTTGTACAAATGACTCTCGTTTTTTTAAGGATATTTTTACACCCGATAATGTATGATATAACATAACATCACGCCTGATTTTAAGTAGAGGTGTAGGTACCTATAGTAGGTACACCCACATTTCACTAGTTATGTTCAAAGCCTTTTATACCGTTAAGGCTTATATCGAGGACAAAAAGGCTTGGGATTAAGCTGCTTCCAATTTTTACATATTGAATGTTTTTATTTTTTTTGTTTTGTTGTTGTTTTTTTTATATACATTTTGACATATACTATGATATTTGCTTACTTTGTAAAGTATTCTATTATTTTAATTATTGTGAATGTGAAGACTATATGGGTCATTTTATTTTTTATTTTTCTCTCTATTCTGTTAGTTTTTGTCATGGTCTGGCAGTTTGAGTAATTAATGTGACCTACCCAAATGTCCTTTCTTTGGTATTGTTCGTCGAATCGTCGAGCTCCTTAAGTGTTGTGTTGAGCTGCACGATTTCTGACAAATGCGTGCACTGACTGGACAGGTCCTCTCAAACTGTTTGGTTCTTTCCTCAAAAAAACCACCTCAGACATTAATCTACATGGTCTTCACATGATCTGACCAAGATTATGTCTGGACTTTAAAAGAGACTGTGACGTCTGAGTTTGTTTCGGCCTTTCTTCTCAGACTAGTCAGATAGGAAACGCCGACCTCATCTAGTTTTAAAATATGGTTGACGTGTAAAAGTGTTTGTACAAACCCACTTACAAAAATAAAATCATTTATCATTTATTTATCAAGTCCCGCTTATTTGACGAGCTTATTGCCATCAACCAGACAAATCCAGACTCAGGCTGCTATTGAGAAGGACGTGTCCTCGGCCTAGTGCAATTTTAGCTTGGCTTTACTGAGGGCAGTGACGATGATGCAGAATCAGCCAACAACGTTCCCGATGCTGGGACAAATGTCTCCTCTCTGTGAAAGAGAGTGCCCGTAATTCACGCGGGCCCAAAACAGTGACGATGATAAATTAGACCCATAAAATACATTACAATAACGTGAACGTAAAAGTGTCAGCACCTCAGTGCCCGAAAAATGGATAAGCATGGTCGTCACAGTTGGTACACGCATGACATCAGGCCATAAAAAGCTTAAGTGCTCCGTGAGTGGTCATGTATGTACATATGTACGTACTACATTATATATTCTTCGCCAGTTCTATACGGCTCGTACGATTATTAAATCATCTTGCTTATTGAATATTATAAGAGTTCGTCAAAGAATTCCGGAGCTGGGTTAACGCAAATTTTACTTACTGGGAATGAAAATAAGTGATTTAATCATACGTGCGTCACTCTGAGTAGGAAATTCAACACCCTCTCTCATTTTATTAGTAGTCTAAAATATTATACACAAAGTATTTTGCAAAAACTTGGCTCAACATCCTACTAATAGGTATTATAAACGCGAAAGTTTGTGAGAATGGATGGATGGATGTTTGTTACTCTATCACGAAAAAACTACTGAATGGATTTGGATGAAATATTACAGTAATATTGCTTATACATTAAAATAACACAAATAGGGTACTTTTTATCTCGATATTCCTGCGGGATCGACAGTTATGCGGGTGACATCGCGGGGCGCAGCGAGTAAAAAATATTGTTATACTGGTATTGGTTAAACAGGACAGGGAAATTGATTCCTAAACCAAATGAATTACTTTAATTAATTAATTACATTAATTTGCAGTGTTTAAGATATTTTATATAACTGCCAAAGAAGTTGTGATTTGAAAATACAGACAATTTAAATTGGTAGTAAATATTATGCTTAAAATGCTTTTATATAAATAAAATGGATGTTAAACTTTTTTAGATGTCAATACGGGAAAATAATATATAATACGGTATCGTATTACCCAGTAACTGGGTTGTGGAGGTCAGATAGGCAGTCGCTCCATGTAAAATACTGGTATTCAGCTGCATCCGGTTAGACTGGAAGCCGACCCCAACATAGTTGGGAAAAGGCTAGGCAGATGACTGAATACGGGAAAATAATAGATCGGCAACATTTTTGAACTAATAAAATAAAAAATAAGATAATATCGAAATTATTTGTTTCAGTCTTGCACATTCATATTTTTCTCTTCTTGTTCTCACACACTATTGTCTACATTTCTTTTTTACTTCTCCTTTCGCAGGTCTGCTGGAAGAAATTTCAGCAGTACCTTTGTACTCATATTATGATTATGTCATATCAATATGTATTTTACTGTGTGTACATAAATACCTAATAAAATAAATAAATAAATAATTTGACTGACTCTTTCGACTAACTGTTAATTTTCTAGATCTAGAATAAGTATAACCAAGTTTTGCAAAAATTAATTTCATTTTGCCCACCATGCAAGAGTCATTTTTGTAGCTGCAGCCAAATGGAAGGAAAGGTAATATGACTGCATCGAATTGAATTCATGTTTGGTAAGTGTTCGCTATTCATTGAATGGGAAGTTATTGAGTTTTACTCGTTAGAGGGTTATTTGTGAAGTTGCAGGATCACGTATTTTTAGTCTTTGGACACACATTGTTGTTCGACGTAAACAACAATGTGTGTTTAATCGGTTAAACACACATTGTTGTTTACGTCGAACAATTAATACTAACATCAATAAACGCACGCCCAATGTTTGTGACCAACATATTTTGGAAACAACAAAGGTGACAAATATTTTTCCCGTTCGTTTAGAATTTAGAAAAAAACTTAATGCATAAAAATTGGAAAATAAACCATTGAATGCGCCAATGAATTCCGTGTTTTGCAATTTGATTTTTGTTTGCGTAAAAAAACAATAACTATTGGAATCTGATATAGTTTACTTACTACTTTGGCTCATTCCTGAGGAGATCTTAGAAATTCTATAAAATGAAATTGCTGCTTCATTTTTGTTTTTTTTTTCAGTTTTGAGTAGGTACAACATTAGATACCTAAAAAATAACTCAAAAACTATTTGATAGTGGTTTGTTTTAGCTGACCTTTAAATCGGCAGATGCAGGTGTGATAGGTACTGTAGTACTTTCGTATAAAATGTTCATACAATTTTTCGGCCAGAGCCTTAGCACACCTCTGCCGCGAAAATAATGATAGGGAAACGCTTATCGTATTCCGCTAAGAAACATTGCGATTCGAGTAGCAGAACATCATGAGCGTCAGTTGAATTTTAACAATCGGGGCAAAATGTCGTCGCTTTCGACTTAGTGAATACAGTATATGTTTACTTCAGACCTCTTAAATTAATTTTTCCGTAAAATCAAAATCCACTATTAAAAAAAATTAAGTTTCGCTTTTTAAGCTAGTTGCCTGCCACAAATACGTGCGAAACAAACGCGGCACTGAAACAAAATAGCAGGCTTAGCGCGGAGGTGTAACTGGTTTCCAAGCAGATCGGCGAAATCTCGCGGGAAAGAGATAGAATTATAATTAAATCTGTGCGTTTAGAACAGGCAGTTTCACTTATCATACAACGGACAAGTCATGGTGGAACTACTGCGGTTTCGCTGCTATGATTTCGCAGCGGAGATGTGATACCCGCCTGTGAAGCGTTCAACTCCAGAAAATTTCCCGTTGATGGCACTGACAGGTACTGGCAGATTAGATTTTGACGTCTGACGGCGGAAGGTAAGAGATGAATGGGTAATCTGTTTATGTTGTGCCAAACAATGCAATCGATCAGATACCCTTAGCTTTTTCCCACAGAGTTCAATTTCAGTTTAATGATTTTCCGAATAATAATTTTGGCAATATGTAAAAATGTAGTATGACTATTTCTCACTCAAACCCACCTCAATATTCATTAGATATACATAATTATATTTCCATAACCGAGAATTAATTTATGTTGGCATCTACGTTGTTTACAGTAATCTTAAGTGGTGTTTAATTAGTCAAATATTAGGTAACATAGTTAATTTAATTCAGAAAGCTCTCCGCCTGTGTTATTTCATTCTAAACATACCTTTCATGTTTATAGGGATAATTATATTTCATGTTGATAAGAAGTCAGTTGGAACACTGTGCGGTGATTTGGGCTCCTCATGAAGCGAAATACAATGTCATGCTGGAGCGAGTACAGAATAAATCTACGAGACACTTGTATTTCAAACTTTATGGGGTTTACCCATTCTACCCGCTGATATATCCGACACTGTTTGTACAGGGGGTCTACTCCGAAGTAGTATCGGCCGAATGTTCGGCCGTTTCCTACTACGACGTTACTATTTGGTTCGATTCCGATCCTACACTCCTACACTATTTTGAATATTGACTATGGTCCCGACCAAACTGAGCCGATCCGAATTTTTTTCGTATTTTTCAATAATATTCGGTTCGGCCATGTGTCGGTCCGATCCGAACATTCGCACTTTGCACTTCGGAGTAGGCCCCCTGGGTGGGGTACAGGTACAACGAACTCAGAGTGCGCAGGGAATTTACACTTGCAGCGTATGCGCTAAAGCTACTGCGTGGAGTAGCACATAACCCGGGTGTGCTGCGTCACCTGAAGCTGTGCGTGCCACATCGGTACGTGTGGAGGCGACGGCGCCCGCCACGCTGGCCGTGCCTGCTGCCAAAACCAACCTGCTGTCAAAACCCTCACACCCGCACAATATGTGTACTAAACGAAGTGCATGAGAGGATTGACATATTTTCGTGCAATCTGAGTGAATTCGCAAGTTTTATTGAATTTTGTCAGTTATATTTAAATATCAATATTCTTTGTTAAATCTGATTTTGCGGAGTAGTAACAAACGCTAGGTCACTGTTATTAATTTATTTTATAATATAAATATACTAGATATACTTAGCATATTATAGCTAGTTATGCTATCTTAATAGCATTGCTAATGGTCAAATAATTAACTATTAGTTAAAAAAATAACAATTAGATAAACTAAAAACTGATTAAAAAAAAAACACATTTCGCAAACATTTAACCATTACTTACTATTTTTAACAATTGGTTGAGTTTAACTACGGATCATTATACCGGCCCTTAGTTATTCGTTGATAGTTTCATGTGTAAATAATGTGAATCTTTTTAAATATGAATCAATGTGTGTCAATGAATAACTAAGTTATTCACAACTAGTTTCGGTTTAAGGTTTAGCAACAGTCTGAACGTGTGTGGCGGGAGTTTGGCCTGTATGTACTTCTGTTAGTTCTACTACTTGGTTAGGTACTTATACAACGTGGCGCTACAATGGCGAAATTAATTTAATACACGGGTAGGGCTAGTGGCCAGTAATCGTAAAAATTATAACAACATAAAAAAAATCGTAACTTGAAAACTTCCACCTGCGCCGCTCGCCGACATAGGGCTCTCTCTCTTTCCTTCAATTCGCCTTCTCTTTGCACGTTATTTGTTTTAATTACATTGACGCGATGTTATGGTCCGTGACCCCGGCAAATGACCCCTGCGCTACAGTTCTTTATGTCAGGTTGCTCTAAGATGCTATTTTAGAAAAGTAAAAGTAAATTTTAATAAGTAAACAAATATAAATTTTTAATTAAATTAAAATATATTCATAAAACTAAAACGCGAAACCGTATACGTGTGTTAAATTAATGTCGCCATTAAAGCGCCACGCTGTATATAGGTATTAGATATACAGGGTTATTGGTAAAACATTAACAACCTTGTAGGACTGGATTAGTTACATCATAAACAACAACTTTTGTTCTATGACTTTTTACAAAACATAATACATTTACCAAAAACAAACCTTCAAGATTTCGTCTCCCTTCCGCTGCATTTTGTACAGTCACGAGCACCAATATGTCAACACTTGGCAACTTTAAATTTCGATTTTTTTCGTGAATTAACGAATGCAACGTTGAAATACGACATATTACATACACCTATGAGTTCGAAAATGTTATGTTCGTAACAACATAAAATTTCATTAAAAAATAAAGGAGTAAATGGCTTTTGAATGAAGCCCTCTCGCTCGCTCGTCGCTTGGTCGTGACTGTACTAGACACGGCAGTTTATATACCGAACTAGCACTTTCTTCGCATAGAGTTCATATCAGAAAATCGAATATATACATACATTCGTTGAATTGAAATATATTATTTTTGTATGAAAGTGTGATGAATTAAAAAAAGTCATATAACAAAAGTTGTTGATTATGATGTTAGTAATATAGTCCTCAGAGATTGTTAATGTTTTACCCATAAGCCCGTATATTAGGTACCTACCTACCTATTAAAGTCATCGCTAGCACAGCTTTTCTTGAACACGTTGGGGCCGGTCATAAAACTATTCTAATAGGGAATATCCAAGATACCCATCTTGGAAAGTTAGATATCCAAAGTTTGATCGCTTGGTACTTTGTTAGGTTTTCTAAGTTTCGTGTGTCTGAAACAGCTGATATTAATGAAGGAATGACAGCGGGCTTTTAACTCGATGCTGATAAATCTAACACATTCTAGATTTACAAAAGTTACATGCCATCATCTGCCATCGTCTACCGAGCCTTTTCCTAACTATTTTTGGGGTCAGCTTTCAGTCTAACCGGATGCAGCTGAATACCAGTATTTTACATGGAGCGATATCCTATCGAACCTCCACAACCCAGTTACTGGGTAATACGGTACCCCTTGATAAGACTGGTTGTCAGACTTTCGGTCTTCTGACGACCCGTAACGACTGTCAAAGATCCATGAATAACAGCCGGGACCAACGGCTTAACGTATTTTCCGAGGCACGGAGGGGTCTTGGTATGTGAAGATGGTCACCCATCCACGGACCAACCGCGGCAAGCGTAGCTTAACCTGATCGATCGGCCCGTGCGGCTGTTATTACAAAGTTATATGTAACGTATGATAATCGCCAAATGTGTGACATGTACCTAATTTATGCCAAGGTAAGGCTCTCTTCAAACAAAGAATGAATGATTAGTTCTCATTCAATTTTCATCACTCTTGCTCACGACATTTTGGCAATTTCAGAACATTGCCAGCTAATTGCCTAACACACTTTCAACCACAATCTAAATTAATTTTGAAAGTTAATCCATTGCTTTTTATGTTCGAAAAATTTGTGTGCTCAACAACGTAAATAACGCAATGAATGTTGTTGAACTGTCAAAAGGAAAGCCATTGCTACTGTTCGTGTATTACGCAATTACGCCGCAGGTTAAAGGAACTTTCAGACAAACATAGTTAATAGTTACATGAGATTGATATAAAATCAGTAAAATTATACAAATAATTATAATCTGTTTTAACTTTACAAACATAACTAATGGGACTTTAAACAATATGATGGTGTAATTGCCGTATGGCGTTCCAGTGTGAGGATAAATAATAAATAAATGATATTATTTATAGGACAAGTGGAATCAAAGAGACGTACGATGTACGTGATGTGGCTATGCTTTTCTTAAATAAATAAATAAAAGAAACTAGATTTCAATGCGGTGGGATAACAACGTCCATACTCGAGTTGGTCCGATTCGATAACGACCTGTGGTTTCAAGAGGATTCGATAATAAGGTTCGATATGTCCGCTGCTTGAATATCGACTCACGAGATATGTATTGGTATGGATGAGGACTGAGGTCTATCTATTTCATAAATAAAATGTTTAAACATTGGCCGGTGTAGTCTACAAAAAACTTACCCTGAAAACTCAGGTGAAGTGAGCTCTCATATTCTACCTGACGTTCTATTGTAAAAATCATGTAATAATGTAAAAATCTTACTGTAAAAACTACGCTGAAGTGAGCTGATTTTACCTGATGCTAGGGATTGACACTATTGACAGGTCACTTCACCTTTGTTTGACACTATTGACAGCTCACTTCACCTTAGTTTTCACGGTGAAATTTTTGCAGAATAGATGGGCCTGTATGTACGTTGTATATCCTATGTAGTATCCCTAACGTTGTTGTACAACCAATTATATTATTAGTCAACCGAATAATCTAATAATAGCCAGTAATTATCCGTTGTTGAAAATGAACCTTGCACTAATTGTCCATCAGGGATATCGCGCTAATTGCTATCTACAAATTAATTAGCAATTATCTTTTATCCGCACAAAAACAGATACACACATACTCAAACATAGATACACACACCCTCACATTCAGATTATGAATTACTGCGTGTACCTTTACCAGTCGAATTCCGTAATTACAGAAACAATAAAAAAGCCATTGTGTTTCGCGTGGATCCACGTCCACACATACGAAAGGTTAAAGCATAAAAAAATTATTAAGTAATTTTAAAACTCGTGTTTTTCAATGCTGCAAAACAACTTTTTAGTTACCTGTGCAAGTTTGTGTTGATTAGCATAGACAATTATTAACAATGTTGGTAATCAACAGTAAGTAGGCAGGCAGAAGAAAAGCAAATAAGATTAATAAAGTTGAAAAAACTTTGAAGTACCTAGTCAAAACTCGTATTCACAGTTGTCTCTTAAAATCTGACGCACTTAATAAGTTACACGTATTTTTCAGTCAAGTTCCGTGCTTAACAAAGTTAATGGACTTTTTATTTAAGTTGAATTCCTTTCACTTAGACTTGGTAACTTAAGATGTTGAGAAGAACATTGTCACCTCATCTTATTCCTCACAAGGGGAGCAAAGTACTTTTAACCTACTTTTTAGAAGACGTTATCAGTTGCGGTCATCAGATATTGAAGCAACGCACGTAAAGCTTTTACTCCTGCTAAAGTATAGAGGGTATTTCAGAAATTGTTTTATCCGTATGAGCTTGTGATATTGTACTGAATTTGGAAACACTCTGTATGATTCCGTAAAGAAGAAACTTAACTAAAAAAACATTAAACTTTTAAAAAAATACAAGAGCAAATATTTTTTTAAGCATGAAATTATTTTTTTTAATAAAACTTTGCCCCACTCTAGGAATTTCTCCTGTATCGTGGGTGTCGTGGGTTCGATTCCCGCACGGAACAAATACTTGTATGACCTGCAAGTATTATATTGAGCTTGAGCTGAAATGGTATCGTGTGCATGTGAGTACACAGGCACCCTTAAATGCAGAAAATAGCAACGCTGCTTGGTAGCAGACATAACTAAGAAAAGCTGGGGTTTCCTAAGACTGCGATGGCCGCTACATAGCTTCCGCAATTTACCGTCGGATGATGTCGTTGAAATTTGATTTATGAAAGTAAGTTGGTGTGTTTCCCTAGAGAGCAGTTTTGAAGCCAAACCCCGGTTCCATCATTTTCATAGCTCTTCTAAGAAACTGTAACTTAAGGGTTTAGTATTTCCCGGAATGAGTAGCTCCTCCGTCAATTCGTTAACACAGCTCTTTATTTAATAAACTCACAAAGTATACGATTTATAGCAGTAACGTAAAAACCTAATTAACGGCTTAAAACGCGTAAATGAAGGCACAATTCACTCTTTTTGGTTACAATAGTCTATCTTTGGAAAGACTTAATTAATCAAATAGCCTCCAAAGTAAAGAATAAAATGAATTGATTTTATTTTAAGACTTCATCGTAGAGTAGAGCCTGAATGAAATCAGCAAACAGTCGTCACGAACGTTCTATAAATAGTTCGAAGAGTAGCGTGCTGGATACTTAATGAGAAGATCTAATAGAAGTAAGTATACTTTTATAGAACAATTTTTAGAAACCGGATGATTATAGTATTTTATTTTATTTGTTAGGTATACCAACGACCTATTCACTAGAAACATTAACATAATAAAAAATAACATAAGCATTGAGTTATGGTGAATTAGTCATTTACAGGCGTACACAGTACTTACATAAAAATAGCTTCTTAAATATTAACGTTATGACAAAATTTTTTACTCGTAGTGAAGATAGAAAGAATAATAAAATTAGAAACAAAAAAACAAAACATTAAGTAAGACACAAAATCATAATCGAAATTAGAATCTAAATTATCATTAGAATCAAAATTAATAATTAAAAATATCTAATAATTAAAATTTTAAATATCAATTGTACTGTTTATACAGTACAATTGATATTTAAAATTCAAGAAATATTGTTACTAACATATTTGAGTCTTTTGTTACTTGTTATTAAATAATAAATAAAATAAAATAATCATACTAATCTATCATAATAATCTACTTTTTGTTGCTTAATAAGTATTTAATTTTTTGGATTTTTGCCACATGTACAGCCTGCCATTATAACAATTTTGAAATGTTCTTTTATTGCACTTGTTATCTCGTTCCACCGTTTTGAATTTTAAATATCAATTGTACTGTATAAACAGTACAATTGATAAAAAATTAAATACATAGTAAGCAACAAAAAGTAGATTATTATGATAGATTATTTTATTTATTATTTATTAACAAGTAACAAAAGACTCAAATAAGTTAGTAACAATATTTTTTAACAACTACGAGTATGTTAGTAAACTTAACCTGCACACTTAACCTAACACTGCAATATAGTTCATGCGAATCCTTTCTACAAGCTCAACACCGATGTGGAATGTTTGCAGCAGGTGATCCAAACTCATACTCAAAACTTTTCTCACGGCTATCACGGCATGGCTATAACAGTACGGGAAGACCAAAGAAACGATGGATGGACTATGTGACACACAAGAAGCCCAGTCTGCTCGCGATACACCGCAGTATATTTATGGGGCTGGCCTGCACCCGACTCACCAGGGAGTATCTTTTTCGTATCATAGCGTAGAAGCAATGGATGCTATTTGTGTTTCTCAATCTTCATTTTGTGTTTAGCTGAACTTTTGTCGCCCGACCCGATTTTTGCTCGCTGAAGTGCAAGCCTGCGCCGTAGCTGAGCCTGTAGCTTTAAATCCCCGACTGTGACCTCTGAGTTTTTTTCGGTCTTTCTTCTCAGAGATTGTCCTAGGAAACGCCGTGCTCATCAAGGCATTAATAATAAAAATTCGATCCAGGCTGGCCCTTCTTGCTGCCTTCTCCCAGCGACGCTCTAAGCCGAGGTTCGTACCCCACAGGGGGTACCCTTAGCGTGCAGTCGCTTAGTTTTTAAGGTGTATATAGGGCTCGCTGACCTTGTGCATGTGGGCGGAGCTAAACGCTCTACTCCCGAAAACGTAAAACGCGCGCGGTGGCGCGCTGAACTAAAACGACGATCAAAGAGTATGCAGAGGCACAGACATGCCGCCCGCAGGTCGCTATTTTTGCCAACGATTCCAGAAGGGAATTGCGGTTGCAAGTCTGATATATTTTGTATAGATTGATACGTATGTTACGTATATTTTAAACATTTTTCATTTAGAAATTTCGATTTTATTTAAAATCAGAACTTAGTTCCTGCGGGGGTAAAACTTTTCTTAGGAATCGAATAACATTTTATTTGCATACTGTAGGTAGGAGGATTTATTAAGTACATAAAAATGAGATTTTATAAAAAATGTGATCCTGTTTCACCAATTTGAATTATTATAAATCAGTAATAAACCTACCTAACTAGCACTGTACCTAAATAGCATTTTAGGGTTCCGTAGCCAATCGAACGATGTTATAGTTTCGGCAGTGACCTTGAAATAATTACCTACGGCCGTTTAGTAGATAAACCTCGTCATGGGTGTCATTTTCGTGGTTTTCGAGGGTGCTGGAGCCGATTATAAAGTCAAAATGAAAATCCAGGATGGCGGCTACAAAACTTTTAAAAATTTTCGTCATGGGTGTCATTTTCGTCGTTTTCGAGGCTGCTGAAGCCAATAGTGAGGTCAAAATGAAAATCTAAGATGGCAGGTGCGAACATTTTCAAAATTTTCGTCATCGGTGTCATTTTCGTGGTTTTCGAGGGTGCTGGAGCCGATTATAAAGTCCAAATGAAAATCCAAGATGGCGGCTGCAAAACTTTTCAAAATATTCGACATGGGTGTCGTTTTCGTGGTTTTCGAGGGTGCTGGAGCCGATTATAAAGTCAAAATGAAAATCCAAGATGGCGGCTGCAAAACTTTTCAAAATATTCGTCATGGGTGTCGTTTTCGTGGTTTTCGAGGGTGCTGGAGCCAATAGTGAGGTCAAAATGAAAATCTAAAATGGCGGCTGCAAAAATTTTCAAATTTTTCATCATGGGTGTCGTTTTCATGGTTTTTGAGGCTGCTGAAGCCAATAGTGAGGTCAAAATGAAAATCTAAGATGGCGGGTGCGAAAATTTTCGTCATGGGTGTCATTTTCGTGGTTTTCGAGGCTGCTGAAGCCAATAGTGAGGTCAAAATGAAAATCTAAGATGGCGGGTGCGAAAATTTTCAAAATCTTCGTCACGGGTGTCATTTTCGTGGTTTTCGAGGGTGCTGGAGCCGATTATAAAGTCAAAATGAAAATCCAGGATGGCGGCTGCAAAACTTTTCAAAATATTCGTCATGGGTGTCGTTTTCGTGGTTTTCGAGGGTGCTGGAGCCAATAGTGAGGTCAAAATGAAAATCTAAGATGGCGGGTGCGAAAATTTTCAAAATTTTCGTCATGGGTGTCATTTTCGTGGTTTTCGAGGCTGCTGAAGCCAATAGTGAGGTCAAAATGAAAATCTAAGATGGCGGGTGCGAAAATTTTCAAATTTTTCGTCATGGGTGTCGTTTTCATGGTTTTTGAGGCTGCTGAAGCCAATAGTGAGGTCAAAATGAAAATCTAAGATGGCGGGTGCGAAAATTTTCGTCATGGGTGTCATTTTCGTGGTTTTCGAGGCTGCTGAAGCCAATAGTGAGGTCAAAATGAAAATCTAAGATGGCGGGTGCGAAAATTTTCAAAATCTTCGTCACGGGTGTCATTTTCGTGGTTTTCGAGGGTGCTGGAGCCGATTATAAAGTCAAAATGAAAATCCAGGATGGCGGCTGCAAAACTTTTCAAAATATTCGTCATGGGTGTCGTTTTCGTGGTTTTCGAGGGTGCTGGAGCCAATAGTGAGGTCAAAATGAAAATCTAAGATGGCGGGTGCGAAAATTTTCAAAATTTTCGTCATGGGTGTCATTTTCGTGGTTTTCGAGGCTGCTGAAGCCAATAGTGAGGTCAAAATGAAAATCTAAGATGGCGGGTGCGAAAATTTTCAAAATTTTCGTCATGGGTGTCATTTTCGTGGTTTTCGAGGCTGCTGAAGCCAATAGTGAGGTCAAAATGAAAATCTAAGATGGCGGGTGCGAAAATTTTCAAAATTTTCGTCATGGGTGTCATTTTCGTGGTTTTCGAGGCTGCTGAAGCCAATAGTGAGGTCAAAATGAAAATCTAAGATGGCGGGTGCGAAAATTTTCAAAATTTTCGTCACGGGTGTCATTTTCGTGGTTTTCGAGGGTGCTGGAGCCGATTATAAAGTCAAAATGAAAATCCAGGATGGCGGCTGCAAAACTTTTCAAAATATTCGTCATGGGTGTCGTTTTCGTGGTTTTCGAGGGTGCTGGAGCCAATAGTGAGGTCAAAATGAAAATCTAAAATGGCGACTGCAAAAATTTTCAAATTTTTCATCATGGGTGTGGTTTTTGAGTTTGCTGAAGCCAATAGTGAGGTCAAAATGAAAATCCAAAATGGCGGCTGCAATAAATTTGGAATTTTGCTTCATAAGTGTCGTTTTCGTGGTTTTCCAGAGTGATAAAGCCAATAGTGAGGTCAAAATAAAAATCCAAAATGGCGGCTTCAAAAATCTAGTTTTAGTTGTAACTAATTATTCAGTCATCATTTGAGGTGTTGGTTACATATAAAACTAATTTTCCTTCTTAAATATCTAAATAAAGAACTGGATAAATAGATAATCTTTCAATAATAAGTTATCTGTATTAAATCAATTGAATTTTAATACACAATGATACAGTATTCACGGAAACGCATTTCTTGTGTCTTAACCGTATAGGATATTGTTTTTGCAATCTATCTGTCACTCACTCATGCGGTCTCGTGATAAATAACATTGTTTATTTGGCAACTCATCACACTAAATATATTATTGTCAAATAAGTATCGTGTACCTAAAATCAAGAAATAATTAGTAAATTTTAGTTTGATCGGAATAACTTAGGTTATTCGAAGTTCCTTATGTATGATTTAAAAAAAAAACAATTTTTTGTAGCCGCCATCTTGGATTTACATTGTGAGCTCACTATCGGCTGTAGTACCCTCGAAAACTATGAAAATGACACCCATGATGAAATATCTGAAAATTGTTGTAGCCGCCATTTTGGATTTTTATTTTGACCTCACTATCGGCTTTATCGCCCTCGAAAAGTGGGAAAACGACACCCATGATGAAATATTTGAAAATTTTTGCAGCCGGCATATTGGACTTTTATTTTGACCTCCCTATCGGCTTTATCAACCCCGAAAAGCATGAAAACGACACCCATGATGAAAAATTTGAAAATTTTCGCAACCACCATTTTCGATTTTTATTTTGACCTCACTATCGGCTTTATCACCCCCGAAAAGCATGAAAACGACATCAGTGACGAAAAGTTTGAAAATTTTCGCAGCCGCCATTTTGGATTTTTATTTTGACCTCACAATCGGCTTGATCACCCTCGAAAAGTATGAAAACGACACCCATGACGAAAATTCTGAAAATTTTCGAACCCGCCATCTTAGATTTTCATTTTGACCTCACTATTGGCTTCAGCAGCCTCAAAAACCATGAAAACGACACCCATGATGAAAAATTTGAAAATTTTCGCAACCGTCATTTTGGATTTTTATTTTGACCTCACTAGCGGCTTTAACACCCCCGAAAAGCATAAAAACGACACCCATGACGAAAATTCTGAAAATTTTCGCCCCTGCCATCTTAGATTTTCATTTTGACCTCACTATTGGCTTCAGCAGCCTCAAAAACCATGAAAACGACACCCATGATGAAAAATTTGAAAATTTTCGCAGCCGCCATTTTGGATTTTTATTTTGACGTCACTAGCGGCTTTATCACCCCCGAAAAGCATGAAAACGACACCCATGATGAAATATTTGAAAATTTTTGCAGCCGCCATTTTGTATTTTTATTTTGACCTCACTAGCGGCTTTATCACCCCCGAAAAGCATGAAAACGACACCCATGATAAAATATTTGAAAATTTTCGCAGCCGCCATTTTAGATTTTTATTTTGACCTCACTAGCGGCTTTATCACACCCGAAAAGCATGAAAACGACACCCATGATGAAATATTTGAAAATTTTTGCAGCCGCCATTTTGGATTTTTATTTTGACCTCACTATCGGCTTTATCACCCTCGAAAAGTATGAAAACGATACCCATGATGAAATATTTGAAAATTTTTGCAGCCGCCATATTGGATTTTTATTTTGACCTCACTATCGGCTTTATCACCCTCGAAAAGTATGAAAACGACACCCATGATGAAATATTTGAAAATTTTTGCAGCCGCCATTTTGGATTTTTATTTTGACCTCACTATCGGTTTTGTCACCCTCGAAAAATATGAAAACGACACCCATGATGAAAAACTTGAAAATTTTCGCAGCCGCCATCTTGGACTTTTATTTTGATCAAATCCAATCTTTTCTCATTTTAATATTAGTTTAGATATGACTACTTGTATTTTACTATCGTAAGTATTCGTAAGCGTCCACGCGCACAATAGAAATGGGCCATCTGCAGCGAGCTAGTCAATAAACGCACACTGATACAATTCGTTCGTAAATATTTGCACTAACACAGACAGACGCGCATAGTCGGTCGATAGCCGGAGCGTAGCAGCGAGCGACACAGCCATCCCGTCTCAATGCTAACGCACGACTGCCGCCCGCGCCCGCGCAGAGCCCCTCTGAAGCTCGATCTCAAAGTGGGGACATTTCCTTTGCAAATGTTAATTGATTTACATAAGCTAAGACAAATCTGTAGTACCTCTAACCATCGATTTTTCAGTGTAAAAATATTTCCAAACATCAAAGCCGTTTAGAAGTAATATCGAATTTCAGAAAAAAATAGCGTGTTGGTAAATATTTTTTTAAGGCAAAAGTATTAGCCATACGAAAAAATCCTTCTACAGAAATGTTGTTCATGAATCTATAGCAAACATATATTTTTTACAGATCTTTTAATCAAGCCGTTAATGAGAAATATTCTTCATAAAGTGACCGTATTACGGTACTAAACGAGAGTAAGGCCCTTAAGCCCTGGCTGGAGGGTTTAAGTTTACTTGTGGCAACCACAGGATAGTCCAGTTAAGTAGTCACGACCTCTCTAGGTCAACTACAAGATGCCAAACATATAAAAAAAAAAATTGTACAGCCCGTTCACAGTTATTTTACCGCTGATAGCAGCAACCTTATTATAACGAGAATAAAGATCACAATGATTTTGACAGACTTGTCAATGGCGGCAACCCAACAGCAACCTTATTTGAAAGAGAATAAAGATCACTGTGATGTTGACAGTGATGAAAAATCATAGGTAAATTAACTTTGAACGGACTGTAGGGACCTTTAAACTAATCGGACATTAAAGCTTTTAGATACCGATTTATTATTCAGCTGTGAAGCAGCACCATTGCTGATGATGTGTTCAACAGTCAGAGATAAGAGAAGTTTCTTTAATAAATGTAATCGACTCCATTACATGAGACTTACAATATTAAACATAACTCGCGAAATGTGGGTAATATAAATACCTACACCTCTGTCTAACCCTGCGGGGATTGCAGGTGTGATGTTATGTTATGTAATCATGTATGACGACGCGCAATGTTCGAATAATATCATAAGTATCATCATCACCATTTCAGCCGAAAGACGTCCCGTGTGTGTTGTAAAAGGCGAGTACGGGACGTAACTGAGAATGGGTTCTCTATACATTTTACCACCATACTGCGATCGTCAACCCACCTGCCAAGAATGGCGATCATAGCAAAGAGCCCCCCCACCTCCAAGAATGACAAGCACAAAAAAAAAAATCATATACCTAACAAAAAATGTCGTTAGCATTGGTTTTCTAAGAAAAATAATTACAGCATAGTATTATGAGAGAGAGACAGTTTTGCCTTTACGTGTCTGCCGGTCAATGTTCGTCTTACTTAGTGACGGATAATAATTAATCCGTGTAATAATTATTATGAATAGCCCGCACTTTTCCACGACGGTATATGTGACGAGATGATTAAGGATTGTAATATTTCAGATGAGCTGGTTTTGTATTAGGATTAATATAATATTGATATAATAATGAGGTAAGGCCAAAGAGAGAGGTTCTAAGAAAATACTGGGAATAGTACAAGTACGATCAGCAACAACAGTCTATTAACATTGTCACTGTTACATTGACATTGGCAGAGGTGGAACACCGCTGTGGTTTTAGCTGGTAAGAGTCCGGCATACCCCTTTGTCACCCCCACGATAGGGGAGTTCTATGAGGATTTCCAGCTCACACCAAAAAAAAAAACCGTTCCGTACTAATAGATCAATTATCTATTGGTACGGAACGATTTTTTAAAATAATTTACATGTTTACTTATTATTTCGTAATTTTTGTACGAAGTTTTCCAAGTAAGCGCCTTTTACAAGTCATGCCTCTATAACTCCTGAACTAACAAAGTTTTCTAAGTCGTTATAGTTTAGTTTTTCTTCGAAGTTCATCACATGGACTACCATCGTGATTTTTTTCAGATTTTTCGAGCCAGCCGTTTAGCTTTTAGAGGGAGGGGGACACCCTATTTTAACAAAAAAATGCGCTTTAAAGTTGAATATCTCGCAAACGGATACCTAAATCAAAGAAATCGTGTTAGCAACCTCTCAATGTTTTAAAAGACCTATCTAATGATACTCGACACAATGGCGTAGACGCAAGAAAAAAATTCGTGATTTTATTTTAGAACTTTGTCGACGTGGTAAATACACATTTCCATACAAAGTTTTATCTTTCTAGCACTAACCGTTTGGAAGGTAAGCCGAGGACGGACGGACAGACGGATGGACGGACGAATATGACGTAACTATAAGGGTTCCAAGACGTGAACTACGGAACCCTAAAAAGGGTAGAAAATATCGGTCGGTTATAAAAAAAAAATGGCTGGTTCATAAAAATGTGCAATACCTAGACGGTCGAAATGTATGGAACAACAATTTTTTTTTTATAATCGACGAAAAATGTCTACTCTAGGGTATGCTGAATTCATGGTCATAGATTGCGCACTGTTTATTTCTTTTTCCTGTATAATATTATGAAATGCTGTTCGTTGGTAAGCGCATCACTTCAGATCGGCTGGAACGATATGGCAAATTTTTGTTTAAAAATGTTCGTAATCAGGTTTTTAGCTACGATGTTCACCCTCAAGCCTCCAGTAGCAATTTCCCATTGTTTGCGAAGTTTTTCGTTTTTAGTGAATGAATGAACGCCTGCGTTCTTTTCTTCATAATATACTATCAAAAGGCACAACACTGATACACTGAGTAGTGCATTCTTACAGATTATTTCTGACGAACGGCTTTCACTAAAATAATATAACAGTAGATTGTAAACACACGGGATTTCTCATTCACTTTTATTTTAACCATGTTTGACAAAAGAGGTCTAAACTTCATGTTTTTCTATGCATGTTCTATGAACTATTATGTAATAAATAATATAGCAAAATGTCAACAGGAATCATAAAAAATATCAATTGCAATGCAATCTATTTGCTTTGTTAAAAGTTAACTAAAATAGCCGTTCTTAAATTATGTCATCATGATTGACTGCATAGCTCTTTAAAGGTATAGCGAGATGATAATGATTTAATAAGTTAAATCCGTAACTATCTGCTTTATTCGTTCCCTACTTATGTCACTTTCTAACGAAATATATGGGAAGTTTTTTTGCGATTTCTGATTATTCGCAACCGATAGTACGCAAACCTCAGTTGGTCCGATAGAGTGTTTTGATCCTTATAAGAAACAGTATAGATTTTTATTTTGTGAAAATTGCCCATTGTCTGCTGCTGAAGAGGTGAGGAATGGGAACGCAATGGCCTCGCAAAATTTATTTAACAAAAATCTCAATGTACAGTTTTAACTTCGCTACGATTTTATTATTTGTATAGACGAAAAAGAAACAAGAAATAAAAGAGCAAAGTAAGTACCTAAAGAATGTGGCTATGATGATATTATTATGGCTATAAAAAAGGAGGTTAATACTGAGATGACGGCTAATAGAGATGTATGGAAGAAGACATGCTGCGCCGTCAAATAAATTGGGATAAGAGCATGACAATGGCAAAGACCTATGTTATTTTTTTTATTAAACTTATAATTGCGATTGGTTCGTAATTTTAAACGTACGTACGTTTTTTTTGGTACCTATGTTATTTTTTTATTATTATGTCTTAATATTTATTTATTTTCGTTTGAACTGATTGCCCTTTATAATCGTGTTAAAAAGATTTGTGTCATCCATTTTAACGCCAAAATGTTGTTTGAACTTCATCAGTTGCTAAAAACTTTCAAGTATGTCTATGGAGTGATTTGATCACATATACGATTGTAATATCAATGCTCAATTTTAATTTCTTTTTATCTATAATTTATTTTCATTATTGATCATTTATATTCACAATTTTTATCGTTTTATATGTTCATGCTGTGGTCTCCTGTTATTAAAGGAGCACACGTAAAATAACCTTTTTTATTATTGTAATTTATATTGTATAATATGTGTAATATATCCTTTCAAATAAATAAATCATCACCTGCCTAGCCTTTTCCCAACTATTTTAGGTTCGGCTTCCAGTCTGACTGGATTCAGCTGAATACCAGTATTTTATATGGAGTGACTGCCTATCTGATCTTCACAACCCAGTTAGTGAGTAATACGATACCCCTTGATAAGATTGGTTTTCAGACTTTCGGGCTTCTGCCTACCCTCAACGACTGTCAACTGTCAACGATTAACGTGCTTTTCGAGGCACAAAGATGTAAAGATGGTCACCCATCCACAAAACAACCGCAGCAAGCGTAGCTTAACCAGCTTGATCGACTTGACCGGCTGTTATTATTTAGCCATAGGCCCCTCAATGGTTTCCAAATAAATAAATATGATATCAATTCTATAATTTTTTTATCGTGTAAATATTTATTCAAACATTAATAAAGGAATCACCAAATATTGGTATCTTCTAATGCCAAGAATAATTTACTCGGATAAAGTAAGTAGATACTGTATGGTTTTTCCGAATTGGAAACACTTTGTCATTGCCCCAATTAATTTAATTTCCGATATAAAAGTTTTATACCTATCCAACACTGATCGTATAGTAACTACTCAATGGACAATGCAATTGTCCGAATTTCCAATTTTTTTTTAAGTAAGTAAATCGTTGGTAAATATTTTTCCTTTTATTTATAACATTCAGTATTTTACAATTTAAATGAAAAACCCTTCTGGCTGCCAACCCTGAATGTGATTGTGGATGAATGGAGTAAAATTATGCGAATACGTCTGGTGTTCTGTGAGAGAAAGTATGCAAGTATGAAGGTGTTAGTTTTAAATTAAATTATATACAACATTATTATTGTCAACGTAATAATGCCTATATGTAAATGGTGTTAACCGTTTTAATTTACTATAAATAAATAATAGCTTGTTAAAATCATACCCACCTTTGGATTTGCCGTAGTCGGGTAAAAAAGCAAAAACGTATTATGACGATGCAACTCTCATGAGATGAACCGCAGATGTTATAGTTGATTACGTTATAAACTTTGCCCACACCATATATTTTTATTAATTACAAACTCTTTCATGTTTTACTACGTGTATCTTCGTGACGTACACGTTAAAACGTAAAACAAATGAAGCCTTAGCATTAGAGATAACTGATAACAACTGTGTTTATAATTAGCAAATAGATTATTTTTATTACTATAGCATCATAAAGGAAATACTATAGTGTAAATTGCGTGTAAAATTATAGACTGCAGAATTCATAATTATTAGAAGTTTGTTAATTACCATTTTTAAACAGTTCACGAAAACTTTTGTAAAACGACCAAAACATAATACGCCAAGACTTTATTACTCTTTAAGTTTAATATCCAAACTGAAAATTTAAAAATCAAAACAGGTTCTATTTCAACGGTTCTTTTTGTATATTATTATTATTGTATACATATCAAGTTTACAATAAAGTACTTACCGGTAAAAACAGGGAATTAGCGACATCGCACGCCAGTACCACAGCAACCATATACAGGAATGCTTTCATTGTGTTCGTACCACAAAAACACTTCGCGAAAAGAATTCGGGAGCGCAACTGAAAGTTGTGCCCGGTACTCCCAACTTGCTGTGACGTCGACGTCGGCTTACTTGTGAATGAGACGCGTATTCCCTTCCCTTTATAGGGCTAGTCAGTGTTACTGCGCACCCTGTACTGCGCTCTCTACTTTCACACACGTGTCACTTCCGTATTTTTTAATTCCAGCTATTTATACTTTGTATTTGTGTTGCTTTGTTATCAAATTATACACGAAACTTAAAATTCAAATTCACTGTAGTTTTTTTTTATTTGGAAAAGTTGTTCGAGGCAATATCTTTTGAACGTAAAATGTCCGGTAAAAGCCTACTTTTTGAAGTAAAATGATACATTTTACCGGTGTTAGTAAAACACGTAGCCAGTACAAATTATTCTATCGTAATGTGTTATCTGTTTGCAGCACGAGAGGATTTATCAGTGCCTCTTATTTGTTTTTCATTGGCAAATATTTTGAACGTTCCATTTATACACTTTTGATAATGGAGTAAATCAGTGTGTTTCGAATTAATTAATCTAGTATGTATTCATAGATAAGAAAAGAGAATTCGATTAATATTTTATGCAGAAATTTCTTTTTTTCATTCAAGTTTTTCCACGTTGTGATACAGTGATTATCAGGCAGATGAAAAGCAAATCATTAGCTGCCTTTATCTCTGCAGTTATCATCATCATATAATCCCAGCCAAAGACTTTGGACGGAGATCTTCGCTCCGTAAATACTACGTCACATTACAAATATTTCAAATTCTCTTGTAGCTAAGCAACAGTGTTTAGCATTTGTTTAGACAGGGGCTGCGTGTGGGGTAGTGCTCTTATCATTGTTTGTGCGCTTAGCAAGGAATTCAAGACGTTTTTGCTTATCATATATGAACTGAAAATGTCCAGTTATTAGGATTCTTTCGTGAATCTGCAGGTGCATCCTACATAGAGATTGATTTGTAGGTTGTTTAATAAAGCGAGAAGTTCGCTTTTTTAAGCGCACTATTCCGTCGTAAATTTTTATTTGCTAACAACGCTAAATAATACTTGTGCTCCCCGAAGGGGTAGGCCGGTACACGTATACAGTATGGGGATTAGGTTATCACATACCTCGTATTCTACATTACATATTTTAAACATACATATGTAATTAAAATAATGAATAACAATTAACATTCTAAGTGTCGGACCTTTTTTTCTTTTTAGTATCTAACAACATTAAACTTAATTTATGATTATTTGGTAACAATACCATAAAGTTTTTGTTGAATTGTTGATCCATCGCCTTGCGCGTATCTAGTGCCTTATTATGAAGGGTGGTTTACTTATTGCGTGCCAATTTTTAAGCTATTTATTTTGTTTGAAAGATTCACTTTTCTATGTTTAGTAAAATTGACTATTTTATTAATTTAACGGACTGGTAACAACTTGTGAAAACCGCTGTACTGTTTAATGTGAAAACCTTATCACCACTCTGTATAATACACTCACATTTCACCACTAATAACTACCATGAAATAGGGAGAGAGGAGTCTATTACCGCTAATTTCTCTCCAACAGATTATTAGAATCTATAAATGTTTATTGGCACTTATTTTAAAGGTCACTCATGTCAAGCTGTGTGACTGTAATAATACAATATTATATATCGATTACCCTTTGATGTTCAAACCAATTGTCGATAACCGCGTTAATGGAGCATTACCACCACAAACAATAATGCTACATTAATAACATCAGCATCAGGATGCTGAGTTCACCTATAAGACACACAGTACACTATTGTTTATCTGGTTTTGCTTGTTTTTTTTATGGCCTATAACTGGTGTAAACAATCGTTGGTAGACCAATAAATAAATAAAATAACTCTCTCATGGTGAATTGAACTATTTAAAAAGAATCAACTATAAAATAAGGAATTGATTTTTTACACATGACTGAAACAATATTGTTTTAAGTAGATACTACGCAGAGGTGTAACCCACATTTAATTTGTTTTCTCGAAAACTACGCTCTACCTCCTATCCTGTCCTCGGTGTCTCCAAACATGCAAAGTTACTTTTGCGCTGCCACCGACGACGCCGTGGAAATAGCAAGGTTTTAGGCAAACAAAATCTGACATATTTATATACAATCATACCATCGACAAGAAGAAGCAGAAGAATTCGTTACCCCATTATCCGAACGTTGGAAAAAATGCAATAAAGCTTAGGTATCTACAAATTTTACTATTGTAGAGGGTACCAAATAAAACATATTTGCAGGAGCCATGATAAATAGACCGAATTTCGCTATACCAATGACTATTACATTTTGTTTTATCGTTTGTATTATGGACGCTTTTATGTCTTTTTACATCGTTCTCACATGTATAATTTCAACTTCAATGATGAAACCAATATTTTGTAACAGTTTTATGATTTAAAAGAGTATCCGTGGGTGGAGTTGCTTGCTCGTTCTTCTCCCTAGGTACATACTACGCTTTGGAATGGGCAACTAGCTTCATCTTTCTGACTGACCGACCCCTTGACAATTCAAAAGTGTCTGTACTTAATTGGTTTATTTGAAATAAATGCTTTGAGTTTGAGTTTGAATTAAATCATCGTACAATGCGTAATGAGTTACCTGTTTTGATTTCCTGTACCTACTAATTGAATGAAGCAATTCGTCCACACACGGTACAAGTACTTATTAGGCACAATTTATCACCTGTGCTATACAAATCCCTTCCCTGACCTTTACTGCTTATACTGAAACATTACGATTTCCCTTCATTTACCGTACACTCACAAACAAAAGTGATATACGTAGGAAGCTGTTAATTATCTTCAATTGTCCTTAGTTCAAAGTAGTTAGAGTACGATACTTTAAGAATGAACGAAATGTTAATGTCTTTAATGCCTTCTGTTTTTGACAGTTTCAAAGTTAGTGAGAATGATGACAGCTGTCTGGCCATAGACTGCATGCGGAAGGAGAACTGGGTGTTTGTGGCGTAACTTGCGTGAGGCCTGCGGCTACCAATGGACTACGGTAGGCCAATTCCATTGCCTCTTTATTTATTTTATAATAATTTATGTACACAATAAAAACAAAGGTAGTATACTGGTATTCAGCTACATCCGGTTAGACTGGAAGCCGTCCCTAAAATAGTTGGGAAAAGGCTAGGCAGATGAATAAAAACAAAGATAGGTATTGCGTATTTCTTACAAATATATGTTTTTACTCTCCTTCCCTTAATTTTTTATTAATTGAAATAATTATTTTTCTTGTTGTATTTTCAAAAATTCAGCTACCTAGAAATTGCTCATGAGCCAGATTTGGGTCGTGCGTCGATACTAATATACTATTAATATTTTTTTCTGTCGATAGAAATGCAGTTTGGGATTTGAAAACGTGGTACTTATATTGGCTTACCTTCAATGGCGTAACAATAGGGTGGCAGGAGTGGCAAAATGCCACGGGCCCCAAGCCGGAGGGGGCCCCCGGCCCGAGAGGGCAATGTGCACAGGAGGATCCAAACATACGGTACCTAAGTATAGAAATGCAAACTTTGCGACCACTTGACCAAGGAAGCGGTCAGGTATTCAATTTTGTAGGGGAAATTACGAAATCTACGCGTCGAACTCGCGGGCGAAGTGCCAGTAAAAAAAAATGATAACGTTGGTTGAGCTTCTTCACATTGAGGGAGGGCCCTACCAATCCCTTGAATTTGCCACGGGCCCCAAAGGTTATAGTTACGCCACTGGTTACCTTTGAGAAAATAATAGCCTGATGGTGCACAGGTATTAACTGAAAAAATCCTTTGATATCGTCTCGCCTTACAGACACCTATTTTTTATTGTTTGCGGTTCTAATCAAACCTTTTGTTCTGGTATTGCACGTCCGTGTTTTCTACGACAGCGATGTGGTTGAATATTTTGACACTTCAGTATTTTCAGCAGTTTAATTTTAGTAGCTATTTCAGGTTGCATTCGTAACATAATTATTTTCGATAAATTTTGTAGGTTTTGGCCTGCAGGTTTTTCCGGTACAAATTGAATTATTACATGCAAAAATATCGGAAAAAAATTACTGAAATTTGGTGACGGGTGTAGTTAAGTGAATTCGGGAGGTAGGTACACATTTTAGTATAGAGTAGTAGAGTATTTAGTGGTGGCGCAAAATATACGGCGATAAACTAACGAGGCAAAACCTTCATTTGTCTTACTTATCTAATGTTATCTTGTTTACCTGAGTATTTTCATTAAGCTGGTAGTATTTCATTCAGTCTGAAATATTTATGAAAAATTGTCGAATTAAGTGTAAGCCTGGATCACATAAACATGACAAGTATAAATAATATTTATTAAAATGAATTTATTTCTTATGAATACGAAGGCAATTAAATGGGCTAATAACACTACTTACTTCAATTAGAATACATTTATACAGTACAGTCACGAGCATCAACATGTCAACACTTGGCAATTTTCTATTGCGATTTTTTCGTGAAATAACGAATGCAACGTTGAAATACAACACATTAAATAAACCTATAGGTTAGAAAATGCTATGTTCATAACAACATAAAATTTTATTAAAAAATAAAGGAGTAAATCGCTTTTGATTAAAGCCGAGTGTATACATACTTTTGTTCGTGACTGTACCTAAGGTATGATAATAGGGTAGGTAAAACAGACATCACTTTTCACCATCTATCTATCACAGCCATTACAGAAAGAATAATATTTACTTATTTCTCTCAATAAGGTACAATTTTTGTTCAAAAGTATCAAAAGTTGCAGCAAGACCTAACCTTTGTGAGAGCTGGAGTCCATATACTATATAATAATGGGTTCAAGACCTGTATGAGATACCTCCGGGCTCACACCAAATGATAAGTACCTGCATAAAGATATATGCAAACAACCGATAAAAACGTCTTCACAAATTTAATAGGGGCGGCTTGACTGGTTGCGTAAAGAACCACTCGTAAGTAAGATCGCGCCGACTACGCTGTAGCCAATTAGCTACGAGAAGATCTCGTAGGAGATTGCTACATATTGCTACGCTTTGTGAATTGATAATTGCTATCTGTGTGTGTAGTAAGAGAATTTTCTTTGCGTTATTGTTCAAATAAATGATAAAAAACTTTTTAAAATCAATGAACCTCTAAAAACATTTTGCGCTTCTAATGATGCACACTTTTTAAATAATTGAGCTTCATTTTAACTTTCTGGTCTTTTTTCACATTTGGTTGCAGTAACTAAGCTAGGGTACCTACCTCGATCAAACCAGGTAGGTACCAGGAATCTGCTGGATGCAAAAAGCACAGAACCTGCTGTGCTTGTGGGAGGCCTATGTACATCAGTGGACGTCTTTCGGCTTAGATGATGATGAACCCGACTAAACGGGTTAGGTTAAGTTGGAACTGTAACCAACCACGCGCGAGTCGAATTGATCCCAGCAACTAAGGGGGCCAAGCAACTAGGTAACCAAATGGGTTAGGTTGAAACTGTAAACCACCGCGCGTGAGTCGAGCGAGTGACTCGAGCGGTGCCGCGGCGGCAGCCGGTGAGCGCTATATCCAAGTTGGTCGCAGTTAATGTTTTTAGGACCCCAAAATAGGAATTATTTTTAATTAAAAAATATAATAAAAAAAATTATGAAGTCGCTACAAACAGCACGAAATAAAAAAAATAAAAAACCCCCGACACAAGTAAAAAAAACTATGAAATAATAGCCACAAATAGAACAAAAAGGGTATAAATGTGAAACCCTATGAAAAGAAAGAAATAACCTTGAAATTATGACCCTACGTAGGTACGTAAGTACGTATGAAATGTTTTTATTAAATGTTGTCGCGGCGGGGGAACTCTCTAATAATTAGCCTAACGTTCAGTTAAAGTTTACAATAGTAGCTCCCGAACGGATGCCACAGACAGACACACACACACACACACAAAGACACGTCACACTTATAACACCCCGTTGTTTTTGCGTCACGGGTTAAAAATAGAGGCGCAATCATTATAAGTATTAGAGTGTTCAATAATATTTTTAGGGGCGCAAAAGAGGGACTATTAGAGGTTCGATAAAAACATGTCCTTTCTTAAGTATTAAAATTAAATATCAACTACGTAGTGGCGAAGTACTGCGAAGCAGAGTAGAAAGTCATAGATAAGAAACAAACCATTATCTGGAAAGTGATAACAACAACATTCCTGTAGGTATTATTTGGCCGAACAAAAAATAATTATGACCGGCATCGGCAGGTTCGTAATGATTTTTTAGTTAAATTTAAAATATCTCACTAACCTCGATATCAAAGCACGCTGCCCACTGCTTGTCAGAAACAGTTATCCATTTTTTTTTTTGCTGAAAAAGTCGACATCAAAAGAGAATACCTTTGCAAACGATAAAATGTTACAACCCGCCTACGTACCAACGGACATTAAAAATCAACTCTTTTTGTACCCTTCGATATTTTACTTACCCTTGAACAATGAAACAAAAATGCTAGCCATCCACAAGACATCTGTCAAAAATGAGTATTTTATGAAGGGCTGACTTTTCAAATGCCGGATATGATCCAAAGAATAATTTTTTGACATTTCGACAGTTTTTCCATACAAAAACCGTCAGACGTCAATTTGATTCCACGGAGACATTTTAATGCAAGGATCTTTTGGCGTTCGAATGATATTGACAGGTGGGCGTTGTCAGACTGTCGGTAAACATTTTTGTGCCAAAGGAGATAACCTATTTTATTCGGCGATTTGGGATAATTGAATGGTCGCAATAGTAGAAACATTTATTGATATGGTGCCAATGCTGTAATGAATTCGAGAACAAAGATATACAACGATCTTATCTTATCTTACCAAATATATCTCCGAACCCAAATTGTTCTCGACTTTGACGCCTCAGTAAAAAATAATTAGCCAATAAAAAACTCCTGGGTGTGGGAATTCCTTTTGTGAAAAACAAAATGGCGACGTTCCGATTTTGCCCACGCGCCAAAAGATCCTTCAACAGTTATAACTGGCGAAATGTAACTGGCCAATCACAAAAAAACAAAAACTACTCAAAACTATCTGCGAAACAAGTTTCTTCTTTTATACGTTTTCTTGAAATTTATTTTGACAACTCCTTTGCTCAAAGAAACGGGCTCGTAGACTAGCCTTTTATCCTTGATTGAATGAAAGTACGTGCTTTGGTTGACTCGAGATGATTAAATTAAGAAAAAAATGATTAATGCTTTTCATTAAATTCCTTCTTATTATTCCGTAATGAAAAGCATTCTGTGTTTTTACAGGTCTGGGACTACTTGAGTGAAAAGCATTCTGTGTTTTTACAGGTCTGGGACTACTTGAGTAATAATATCAATGCTGGCTGCAGCTAATTGCGACAAAAAACCGAAATACGTACTATTGCTTCAATTTATACTGTATAGTTTAGAGTTCATTCGTGTTACCTGTACGGCCGGCTGCACATTGGATGCGTTTTCATACGAATTTGAATCGAACGAACACGTAAGTATAATTATACACGATCCATCCCGATCTTCCCAGTATTGTGATACCTTGGTGCGAGCTAGTCGTGCGTGTACGCGTGTCTATTTTCGACGTTCGCAGTCAAGTTTTTTCGGATTCAATTTGGTCGGACTTTTTATGTGTTTGGACGCTATAAATACGGTTTCAGGTCACAGTCACTACTGGCATTTCAGCGGAGAAAACACAAATACATAGAGTGCGCATTTAATTCTTATGTCCTATAATGTATATTTACGTAGGATAAAAATTCGACGGCAGCCAAGTACATACAAAGAGTCAACGGCACTTTTATGAACTTTTTTTATACATTATTGGACTCAGAATTCTGTTTTATCATAGAATTTTTATGTTTTTTATTTTTATTATTTAATTTTTACTAATATTATTTAACTCACGTATAAAGATAACTATACCTATTTTTCACAAAGTGACGAAGTAGACACGGACATGATAAACGTACAGACTGTAGCGGTATCTACCTCACATCTATCTCACATGCGAACAACGTGTCATACTGACGTCAGGCAAATCCTGCATCTCGCAAGCAGAGTTTACCGCGCAATTAGCATATATGCAAACTTCCCAACATTAGTCGTTAGGCAGTTGCCCTCCAAACATAACATCCGTCTGGTCGGAGGATCCTCCCTTTTCTATGGAGGATGAGTGACCTTTACACCCTGTTCCTCATGCCTCTAAACTGGTGACCCGAACATGAACGTCAACGCAGCCTTCGTGCAAGTACTTCAGCGTGACGTCATCATCATCACTCCCGCAAGCTTTAGCAGTGAGTCACCCAGCCAGCCAGCATCCACGGCTTCAACGGGTATCCTGACCACCAGCATGCCCGCCAGACAAGACACTCGTCTGGTCGGAGGATCCTCCCTTTTCTATAGAGTTTAAATGAACTTTACACCCTGATCCTTATACCTCTATAGGACTAATAGTATATGTCCGTGTCTACTTCGTATAGATGGGACAATCGGCGCTTTCTCCTGTATAAACAAAGATATCAGCCACATAGCCCTTTTTTAAACTTGCGTTATTTTAGTGCAACGATAGTAACAGCTGTCAGCACAGGCGCGGTCGGAGGGGGGGTCTAGCTCGCTTCGCTCGCTCTTGCATTCTACATTCTCATACTTGCTTAGGCTTTCCGGTATAAGTCGTTAATGTTACTCCTATTTGTGTTTGGAAATATAAAATAAAACCTATCCTTACCGAACGGATTGTTAAATTATTTCAAGCTCGCTTCGCTCGCTCTTCTCACCCTAAATAATCTACGGTTCTAATACTTTCTATTTATGAAAAAATGGTGCGATCAATTTAGCAGCATTATTAAGTGCCAACCAATATATAAAAGCTGCGTCCCTGAACAGCATAAGCAATGTGGAACTGGAGATGAGTACATGAACATTAACATAACGTCTTTAATCCCGAAGGGTTAGGCAGAGGATTACCTACAGAGAGTACTTACACCCACATTTCACCAGTTATGTTCAAGTCCCATGCGGTAGGGGGCGGGCCATCAACCAGGCACAAATTAGACTCCTTCGAGTCTGGATCTGCTTCTGAGAAATTTAAATATCAATTGTACTGTTTATTTTTTAATTTTTGTCTCTAATTTCGATTATGATTTTGTGTTTTGTTTTTTGTTTCTAATTAATTTTTCTCTCTTCACTACGAGTAAAAATCTTGTTAAAACGTAATATTTAAGAAGCTATTTTTTATGTAAGTGCTGTGTACGCCTGTAAATGACTAATTAACCATAACTCAATGCTTATGTTATTTTTTATTATGGTAATGTTTCTAGTGAATAGGTCGTTGGTGTACCTAACAAATAAAATAAATTTCTGATGAAAAAACCTGATAACACCTAATATTTACCCAACCTGGGAATCGAACCCAGGACCTGATGCTTAGCAGTAACGCTTGTGACCACCAACGAGGAGATGGTACCTCCCTAAAGATATTCCTCGGCACCCGTGGTGACCTCCCCCCAAAATCTTGGGCTGCGACCGCGCCTGTGAGTCAGCAATGTAAAAAACCAGAAGTAATAATTGTTGTAATAATTAAAATAACATAAAATATCAAAGCTTTAGCGATAAGGAAGTCCCGCGTAGAAGCGGATATATGGCGGTTGACTCATTTATTTAGTTTACTTTTTTATACGAAGTAGATAGAATAGAAGACATCTACTGTATTTAAAAAAAAAATATTACAGTAATTGGCCTTAACCATTTTCTTGGCAATGCCAACTTAATTAAATGTTGTACAGACGCCAGCAGGTCAAGCTACCCGAAACTGTCAAATTTTCCCAATCAACCTTGAACCTTAATAATTCAGCGATAAAGTTGAAAATCTATTAAAGAAATTTGACAGATTGTAGAACCTTGACGTGCTGGCGTCTGTACAATAGAAGAAGATAGCTTTGTTCTTCTATTAATTATCACAACTCTCCTGTAAAATCATGATTCGGTAGATAATCTAAACTTTGCGATCGTCGATGTAATCTTTCAAAAGTTTATGTAAACAGTGGCATCGGCTGAGCATTGCCTGTCAGATTGAATTCATAATGTAATATGACACGCTACGACAGTAATGGTTAGTTAAAAAACCACACCCAACAATAAATGTATGGGGAAGACATGACTCATGTTGTGTATAATGTGTCGCCCTCGTAAACCACAACAGGACAACATACTTAGCGGCTTATTCTGGGAACATTACACCCACAAAAGGTGATAATTTTGCGTTGACATAACAATAGTGCAATAGAAGTGAGAGATGTGGGATTCCCGCCCACTCATTCCTCATGTTGTTATCCCTGTGACCTTCTGAGTTATTTTTGACAACCCCTGCAAGAGATGCGTGGGTGCCGCGGATAAGCTTCCAGGATCTAATTTTTAATTTGTCCCCACATTCCTATTATGCTCAAAAAAGGGTTATACCGTTCCCCTTTTTTTGGTATATTAAGGTTTCTGAGCATCGTTGTCCACATTCCTACTTGTTTTTACATAACATTATATTGTGCCTTGTTTCCCCAAAGGGTTAGGTAGGTACACCCACATTTCGTAATTATGTTTGTAATATGAGGCGAAACTATTGCCGTCACCCGGGCAATAATTTAGACTCCAGGCCTACTGAGAAATTTCCAATAACGCTTTACCCGACCTGGGACTCGAACCTAGGACCTCATGCTCAGTAGTAGCGCTTGCGGCCTCTGGACCAACGAGGCAAACTTGAGACTTGATTATCTTAAGAATAAACTCAAAAGAAAATAGATACTAATCGAAGTTTACTGCTTAGTCCATATCTTAAGCTAAGTATTTGAATAAGCAAAACCACAACTCTGCAAATTTTGCAGCTACAAGCAGTAGCAAGAAGTTAATTTTCTATAAGTACATTATATTATATTAAGTATAATAAAATAGTGGTGAAGTCAAAGCTGTACATTGAATATTTTTTTTAAAGTAATTGCTACGAGGTATGAGAACGAGTCTGATGACGAAAATATAGTTTTTATAATTTTTGTCTGGATGTACTTATGTATGTTCCGGAAAGGGGCAAAAACGACTGAACGGATTTGGATGAAATTTGGTACACATATAGTTATATAACTTGAATTAACATATAGGGTACTTTAATCCCGGTAATACGTTACCGTGGGAAATTCTGCAACATCCACGCGAGCGAAGCCACGGGCCAAAGCTAGTAATTAATAATTCTACTAATATTATAAATGTGAAAGTTTGTATGAATGGATGGGTGGAGTGTGTTTGTTACTCTTTCACGCAAAAACTACTGAACGGATTTGTAAGAAATTTGGCACACAGGTGGTTTATAACCAGGATTAACATAAATAGGATACTTTTTATCCCGATATTCCCGCGGGGTCAAAACTTATATACGGGTGAAACCGCGGGGCGCAGCTAGTAATATAATAATTCCTCTCGAATATCCTACAGTTCAGTTATGAATGATTCTCTTAATTTGCGAAACCATCTCCATTTTGGCGCCATTTCCACTTTCGAGATAAGTTTGTTATTCCAGTATATTTCATTTCATTGTTGATAACTGACAGCACTGAATAGGATACCAGGATTTGTAATAATATGCTTAATTAAACAAAAGGATTTCTGGGCAACTGTATTTATCATTCACAGGATGGTGAGATATTCAAATGAGACCCCAGCGGGGTGATTGCGTAACACACTAACAGTAGCCATGAGTTTCATCTTGACAGTTCTACAACATTCATTGCGTTATATATGTTGTTGAGCAGACAAATTTTCCAAACATATGAAGCAATCAATCAATCAATCAACTCAGCCTATCGCAGTCCACTGCTGGACATAGGCCTCTCCCAGGCTGTGCCACAACATCCTGTCCTCCGCCCTCCGCATACAGTCCGACCCAACAACATTCTTAAGGTCGTCCGTCCATCTAGCTGGGGGGCGTCCCACACTACGCTTGCCGATACGCGGTCTACACTCCAGGACTCGTTTGCTCCACCAGTCATCGGTCCTTCGACAAACATGGCCAGCCCACTGTCACTTCAGTTTGCTTACTCTGCATCTATATCGGTAACTCCAAGCAATGCTATGTCGGTAAGCAATGGATTACAATATCTTTCAAAATAAATCTGATTGTTGTTGAAACTGTGTTACCCAATTAGGCTGCTGGATTGACGTTTCGTAAAACTTCAAATATTTACAGCATGGAGTAGAACTGGAACAGATATTATTTTATTTACTTTTCGATAAGTTTTTTTAATAAATACTTTGTGAAAAACTGTGATTAGCAGTAGATCCCTATGTAATAAATTACTACGCTTTTGTTACTTTCAGCGGAGTAAATAATTAAACAATTATAATTTATTTATAAAGTTTTACAGGACCTCTTTTGAGAGATGAAACTTGCCTGGAAAATATTAACATAAATGACTATTTCATGAAATATCAACCAATATGGTTATATGAACTTAGAGGTTTGTATTGATGATATTCTGTAAATATATACTTGTTACAGCCGCGAATAATATTTTGTTTCACATACAACCTGACGCTGACCTGCAAATTGCAAAAAACGTAAGAAAATTTAAATTTTGTGGACTTCCCTGGCGTGTGTTTACGGCTCAAACTCATCATCTGCCTAGCCTGTTGGGGTCGGCTTCTAGTCTAACCTGAATACCAGTATTTTACGTGGAGCGACTGGCTATCTGACCTCCACAACCCACTGATTGGGTAATACGATACCCCTTGGTAAGACTGTCAGACTTTCGGGCTTCTGACGACCCGTAACGACTGTCAAAGATCAAACGAATGACAGCCGGGACCAACGGCTTAACGTGCTTTCCGAGGCACGGAGGGGTCTCGGATGGAAAGATGGTCACCCATCCACGGACCAACCGCGGCAAGCATGTCTTAACCTGATCAATTGAACCGTGCAGCAGTTATTACTTAGCTACAAGCTCCATCCGATATGCGAGGCCATTTTACGGATCAAACTACAAAATTGATTTTGATGAAATTCCCAAAGAAACAACTTTCTTGCAGCTAGAAAGTTATTACTTATTATTCTTGAAAGTAAAATTTAACGCTGGCGCACAGTTTCAAATACAAATAGTGGGTTATTAGATTGCAAGCTTCATTACAGTTCTATGAAATTCAAGCAGTTAGGTACTGTTCGAAACATTCCCCGTCTGTATGTCCCTACTGGAGAATTATAAAAAGAAAGATGATATAGATGAAAGGATTGCCTTTCATTCAAGACTCAAGGATCTGCAGGTGTTATTATTTACCTATGTAGGTAAAATCAGGGAAATTAATTGTGTAATAGACGTTTCATACCACTGTCAGAGAATGACTGTTCTGATTTGAATAATATAAGAAAATTAATTGTTAACCAAAGTAAGTAAAGACTTAATTTGTACGTAACCAAATTAAGTCGTCAGTCAATTTGGTTATCAATTAATTTTCCTAACTTGACATCGCTCATAGAGATCCTGGTGTAGGGGAGTTAATTATTTTAGCCGTAACTATGGCATTAATGTTCGTATGGCATTTATCCAGATACACGTATTAAATAAACCACATAAGCATAAACGGATTAAGTCTAAGAATAGAAATAATGTACGAAAGATAAAAACTTTTTTACAAAAAAAAAAAAACCCTACAAAGAGAAAAATAACTTTAATTTCGGAAGTCGGTGTCGCTGGTTCAGCATTTTCGTTTTTTGACACCGACTTCGGATATTAAAGTTATTTTTCTCTTTAAGTATAGTTTTTTTTTGAAGTCGGTGTTTTTTTTTTCGTAAAAATGTTTTTATTTTTCACTTTTTAGTTGTACCTACCCCACACAAATTCGTATATTACGTACTTACAAGATTAGAGGGTACCCCAATAACAACTTTGATAGAAATGAGGGTGTACCGTGGTATACTGAACACATCTGCGTACCCCTTTAGAGGGTACAGGCGTGACGTTATGTTGTGTGATTGCGTAAACAATACATACATAAGCGATAGCAGCAAGAAAGAAATGAAGAGTTCCGTTGTCTGTCTCCGAAACTCATCATCAAATCTTGTCGAAATTTCAATCGAACCGTTTGGAAAGTATAGGTATACCCTTTCCAACAAAAAAAGAATTTTTCAAATCGGTTGGCAAGCGACGGAGTTATGCGCGAAAAAACATAAAAAAAACATACAAACATCCGAATTGAGAACCTTCTCCTTTTTTAGAAGTCTGTTAATAAGCGACGGAGTTATGCACGAACAAACATTTAAAAAAATCTTTTTTAGAAGTTGGTTAAAAAAACTCAACACGCGATAATAAACACAAATAAAAATTTAAAGAAAATGTTATCGAAGAGACGTACCTAGATTTTTATTCTAAAAATGCTCGTCGTTAATGAAATAAGATTTTGTTTTTTCAGTAATCACGAACAAAAAATTAATTCACTCGTTTAATTTGCCTGCGTGGGTGTTTTCACTGTGGCATAACAAAATTCCAATATGTATTCTCAGCACAACGTTTTTAACCACATCTAGGGATGGCTGGCAGTCAGGTTCTAATTAATGCCTTCTATTTTTTTTTTTTTATAAATGGCATTTCGCAGGTCAACCTAGTAGGTTGTCGGTTGTTTTTCAGTGGGTGCCTCAATAAATTAAGGCCTCCAGCCAGGACTTAACACATTTACAAAATAAGCGACTACGCGCTAAGGGCGGCTTAGGGTTTCGCTGGGGGAGGGTAGCTAGAAACAGGCTAGATCGGATTAATTTGGGACGAATTTAAAGTTACAGGCTCAGCTGCGCGAGCTGGTTCGACTGGGGCGTCGCGGTGGGCTTCGGCGGCGAGGACGGAAGAACGGCGGTCGGATTTTGTACTTTCTAAGAGTAATGGTAGCCCTACTACTGTCCTGGAGGGTCGTCGGGAATGGTTAAGATATCCCTCGGTCGGCGAATCCTACTTATGTGGGAGGAAGTGTATCAGGTGGCTACCGCAATCCGAAGATTGGGTGCTTTATAGCAGATTCAAAGAAACACTTCGAGAGGCGTTAATTGAACTGCAGGACGGCTATTACCACTATACCCCAAGGAAGGAATGAAGACATGGGTAAGGTGAAGGGTATCAAGGAAGGGTGTCGGTTACGGTACCCGGTTGGCCACCCACCCGTATATCAAAAACGGAATTGGGCTAAGTGTCGGTAATGGTATGTAACTTATTCCAAGTGATATTAAATAAGACTTTGAGCTGATGGCTTTGAGCGAAAGGCAAAACAAAAAGGAACAGCCAGCATTGAAATGCACAGAAGTCAGGCTATAATGCATGTTTTGGACTGTCATAGTTATTCCATCTATAGACCATCAAAGTCAAAGTCAAATCATTTATTTCAAACTAGCTTCTGCCCGCGGCTTCGCCCGCGTGGATGTCGGAAATTATCCCACGGGAACGTGCTAACAGGATAAAATGTATGTGCTTCTTCAGAATGCCATCTATCTCGCAGGCCCTTTGTGGCTAATTACAGTAGAAAACCAATTGTGTCTCATTAGTGGTGATTAAGAGGGTACCTATATGATATCTTTACCTAAGTACCTACCTAATTAAAAAAAAAACTCAATAACAGAAAATTAAATACCTACCTAAATAAACCTATTTCTGATGATAACTAATCTAAACTCAATAAATAAGCAAAATCCCTAAAAACTAATATCTATACGAATGACTAATCCTACCTAACAGTATTATAAAATAACCTACGGTCACTACGTACACTATCAGATATACTACCTATACTTTAAAATTAAAATCTATACCTACGACTCATATAAAAATAAACCTAAATAACTCTAAAAACTAAAAGGAATAAAAATGAACTCCACTGCGGGTGACCCAACCTACGACAAACTTAGTATTTGCGGTTGGTACAGTACAGACAGTGGTAATCGGGTATAGGGATCGAACCGCAAAATTAAGTTTGTTTTTTATTGTATATACTTTTCCGGGATAAAAAGTACCCAGTGTGGTGCCCAGGATATTAAAGAATAATTATACCAAGTTTCATCGTAATCGAACCGGTAGTTTTTGCGTGATGCCTGAACAAACAGACAGACAGACAGACAGACAGACAGACAGACCGACAGACAGACAGACAAAATTTTTTTTAATCACATTTTTGGGTTCGGTGTCGGTCTAGTAACACCCCCTGTAAATTATTTTTTTGATATTTTCAATGTACAGAATTTTCACTTCTACAGATTTATTATAAGTATAGATAGGCACATAAAAGGCACTTTTAAATGTCAAAAATTAAATTAAAATAAAATTTATTCTAGTCGCTCCTTCTAAAAGGTAGCTTTCGTATGGAGAAGATTGGGCAAGAAACTCCACCGTTACTCTTTTAAAATGTTTTCCCATATTTGGCATACATTAATTATATAATAAGTATATAACCTAAAATAAAATTAGTATACCACAATAGGTAAAAGAATTAAAATGGATTAATGATAACATTATATATAAATTGACTATGTGATAGATTACATAATTACAAAGATTCTAAAAGTAGGCGATTTTCATAAAAAAATAAATAAATAAAGAGTAATAAGTCCGGGTGTGATTACAGAATGTAAATCAATGTCAAAAAAAAAAGAATAAATTATACAATCATAATATTAGCAACCAGTTTGATTTTGTCTAGACTCTAGAGATTGTCCTATGGAGCAACATGTTTCCAAGCATTCTTATCTTGGATATAATCCTCTAATTTGTAATATTCTTGTTTACAAAGTGTAGTTTTAAGTTTTAAATTTTCTTTCATTTAATTGCACTATTTCACAAGGTATTTTGTTGTAACATTTAACACCCCATAAAAGATGTATCCACCTGTGTATGTGTACTGTACCTTAGATAATCTGAAAAAAGGTTGATCTAATTTATCTTTATTTCTAGTATTAAAATTATGTCTATCACTTATTTTATTAAAAAGATGTTGATTTTTTCTTACATACGAGTACATACTATTTTCTTAAATTAATTGGCAAGGTACCGTCATAATATTAACCCCTTTAAATAGGTAATTCCCTAAGAGATTCGCGGCGACGTAGATTGTCAATGGCTCTGACAGCTCTTTTGCAAAATAAAAATGGATTCAATGTCAGCAGCCCGACGCCACAGTAAAATGGCATATGACATAATACTGTGGAAGTAACTAAAATAGACCAAACGCGCGGTTTCTACATCTGTTAATTGCCTTATCTTTCTAACAGCATATGCCATGTAATTTCTCGTCTAACGTAATTCCTAGGAAAACTGTCTGATTAGCAAATTCCAGCTTTTGCCCATTCGATATGTGTCACATTCGCTACTTCTACATTACGTCATTTGTTTATTTTTCATTAAGTACTAAATTATATATTAATTTTTATAATATTTTTTTTTATAATGTTGTCAATCTCTAAACGTAACGAGACACTACTGTATACTTTACTGCAACAGACAACCTCATTGTTATATTTTTATTCAGTGTTGCCACCCACAACCTATTTAATGTCAAGATAAAAATAAGTTACTGAACCAACAAGCTGTCAATACTAAGTGCACTTGCAACGTTTAAAAGCCATTTTCAGGAGGCGAGGTTTTGATAGCGTTAAATAAGTACAGTACACACTGTTTTGCTTACCGTGTAAAGGTGAGTATACACCACAGCATTTTCTCGAGCATTTCCAATGTAACGGTTAGAAGAACGGTATAATACAAGCAAAAGCTCAATTTAAAACAGCATTTCCTTAAACGAGCGAGCTTTACCTGTAACATTTCTTTCTATGTATTTTGCGTTAACTCTTCGTTGAAATGTCGGATCTTTAAGGTCGAGCTGTAGGTCGCCCGCACTTGTGTATTTGCTCGATAAAATAATAGGGGTTAATGTATGAAATTGCTGTTTTATTGTACTTCGAATTGACATACAACCTTCATGGTTTGAGATTTTGAGTGAAACTTTTTTCACACGGTACCTATGAAGTTCTTCTTTTGAAAAATGTGCAACATTCGATTATCGACTTTCAGTTATTTTTTTATTCAGCTTAGACAAGAAAGATGGATACTTCGAAAATTCGAGTTATTTTTTAATACGAGTTCCGACGCGGAACTAACGCGGCAGAAAGAGCTCGCAATATCAATGTTGCGTTTGAAGAGGGGACTGCTAATGAACGCACCGTGCGATTTTGGTTTAAACGCTTTCGTGATGGAAACTTGGATTTTAAGAACGAACCACGTGGAAGACCGCCCACACAAGTGAATAACAATGAATTGAAAGAGATGGTGGATGCCGATCTCAGATCGGCTCAAGCTCACTTCACTTGAGTTTTCACGGTCAGATTTTTACAGAATCGACTGGCTGGTCAAGCAATAACGGCAGATGTCTACTATGCCGAACTCCGAACAATGATAGCAAAACTAGCAGTGAAACAGCCCAAACTCATGAATCGATCTTCACCATTATTGCTCCATGATAACGCGAGACCTCATACAGCACGAGAAACCGTTTTAACCTTACAGGAACTGCAATTAGAAACCATTATTTACCGTCCGTTTTTGCCAGACCTTGCTCCAACGGACTACCATTTTTTCGTGATTTGGACAATTTTCTACGTGATAAAAAGTTTTCTTCTCAGGAGGCAGTACAAAATTAATGCTTTCACACAGTTTGTCGAATCTAGATCAGAGAGTTCTATCGCAAAGACATAAATGACCTTCCTATTAGATGGCAGCAATGTATAGATAATAATGGTAATTATTTTGATAAAATAAATATGTTACATTTAAAAAAAAAACAATTTCAATTTTTCAGTACTAATCGGCAATTTCATACTTTAACCCCTTAATATTACACACATTCGTTGATTTGTTTGCTACAAAGCATCGGGTGTCGGACGTCGTCTGTCGTGCTCAATGTTCATGACTCATTAGAGCGTCTAAATGATCTAAGTATATAATAATATATGAATTTCAAAGTCCTGAACTCCTGACTGACTGACTGACTGATATATCAACGCACAGCCTAAACCGCTGGTGCTAGAGGCATGAAATTTAGAGGGTGTGTTCTTAGTGAAGAGTAGGTATCCAATCAAATAAAACAAATCACTTTTATTTGTTATAACAATAAGAAAGGGTTTTTCGAAATTCCACCCCTAAGAGGGTGAAATGGGGGGATTTTGTTTGTATGGAAAATCTTATTCCTTGAGTTAATAAACTTGAAACTTGGCACCAATACTAATCTAAGTAAATTATTATTATTTATTTATTTCAGACACAGTGTTCCATATTCATGTTAGTATAATTAAAATTAAAAATTATGTTAGTAAACAAAGATCAATACATGCCAAAATAATAGTATTATAACTAAAACTGAAATTAAATAACCAGAATCCATAAAATCAAATTATAAAATAAATAAATTAGCCAAAAATGCAATCATCTTTAAATTACTTATACTATTATTTTTTTTTTATTATTATTTTTATTTTTCTTTTAATTATTTATCTTTTTTTTATTCTTTAAATTATGAAGTTTGTCATTTTATGCTTTTCTAAACTATACCTTCAAATTGGATTGGGGGGTTTCAAAGTTTGTATGGAAGAATTTTACTCTTTATTTATCAACTCACTATTTATACCTACGATCGAAAGTAAAGAATAATGTGTATCAGGGTTTTTCGAAAATTACCCCTGACGGGCTGAAAAGGGGTAGTCAATTTTACAGGGGAGGATTTTACTGCATGGCTTGATTAACTCGAAAATTAGTATAAACTAGCTTCTGCCCGCGGCTTCGCCCGCGTGGATGTCGGAAATTTACCCACGGGAACGTGCTAACAGGATAAAATGTAGGTATGTGCTTCCCCAGAATGCCATCTATCTCGCGGGCCCTTTGTGGCTAATTACAATAGAAAACCAATTGTGTCTCATTAGTGGTGATTAAGAGGGTAGGTAGGTACCTACCCTCTTAATCACCACTAATGAGACACAATTGGTTTTCTATTGTAGTTTTTTTTTATTTTTTATTAGGTATGTACTTAGGTAAAGATATCATATAGGTATATGATATCTTTACCTAAGTACATACCTAATAAAAAAAAAAAAACTTAATAACAGAAAATTAAATACTTACCTACCTACCTAAATAAACCTATTTCTGATGATAACTAATCTAAACTCAATAAATAAGCAAAATCCCTAAAAACTAATATCTATACGAATGACTACTCCTACCTAACAGTATTATAAAATAACCTACGGTCACTACGTACACTATCAAATACACTACCTATACCTACTTTAAAATTAAAATCTATACTACGACTTATATAAAAATAACTCTAAAAACTAAAAGGAATAAAAATGAACTCCACTGCGGGTGACCTAACCTACGACAAACTTATTATTTGCGGTTGGTACAGTAATCGGGTCTAGGGATCGAACCGCAAACTTAAGTTTGTTTTTTATTGTATATACTTTTCCGGGATAAAAAGTACCCAGTGTGGTGCCCAGGATATTAAAGAATAATTATACCAAGTTTCATCGTAATCGAACCGGTAGTTTTTGCGTGATGCCTGAACAAACAGACAGACAGACAGACAAAAATTTTTTTAATCACATTTTTGGGTTCGGTGTCGGTCTAGTAACACCCCCTGCCATTTATTTTTTTGATATTTTCAATGTACAGAATTTTCACTTCTACAGATTTATTATAAGTATAGATAATCTAACTCCACCCCCGTGGGGATGAAAAGCGGGGATACAATTTATATGAAAAATCTTATTCATTTAGTTAATAAACTTGAAATTGGGCAAGAATACTCGCCTAAGTAAGTAATAAAGTTAATTATTGTAAGTTTTTCAAAACTACCCCTCAAAGGGGGATATAGGGGTGTTGAAGTTTGTGTGGAAGTAATTGAATGCGCGGTCCAATTAACTCGAAAGTTAGTATTAATACTTTTGACAGAAAATAATTAATAATAAGTATGTAAAGTTGTCAAAAGTTGCCCCTGACGGGGCAAAAAAATGACATCCTGGAGAAGACATACTTTTTATCCTGGTAGCATGTTCCCGTGGGATAATTTCGGCGGAGCCGCGGGCAGAAGCTAGTGTTACAAATAAATGCTCTAGTCTATACTCACCTTAGGCAAGCGTGGACTTAACTTGCATAATATTCATAACATTATGCAAAGTACTGTGTGCGTACTTCCTCATCAGTTTACGCGGTTCAATCTACAAGGAATATGAAGATACTGTTTCGATTAAAAAAGGTTGTTATTTGAAGTAATTTTTTTGTGGTGTAAAAATATTTTTTGGGTTTAAAAGGCTACTTTTACTTTCGCAAAAAAGACGTAAACCAACCAACCACCATTTTCAACCAATTAATGTGAATTCATTAATGTATATAATATGTAGGTACTTTTTAAGATAAAATGAGGGTAAATTCTCCTTCATCATAAGTCTGTAATATCGAAGATTATCTACGTGGGGAAACATGGAAGTCCTTCCAATCTTTTGTAATGATAGTGGCCATGTGTTGTTCATCTTTTGGCACATGGCCAAAATCAGTATTAACGCCGCCATCTTGTTTTTTCAATACAATTTTGCGAAAATCCTATCCTATCCTAATAATATTATAAATGCGAAGGTTTGTGAGGATGGACGGATGGATGTTTGTTACTCTTTCACTCAAAAACTACTGAACGGATTTGTTTGAAATTTGGCACACCGGGGCGCGGGGCGCAGCTAGCTTACTCTTACTAATATTATAAATGCGAAAGTTTGCATGGATGGATGGTTGTTTGTTACTCTTTCACGCAAAAAATACAGAACGGATTAAGATGAAATTTGGCACACAGGTAGTTTATAACCAGGATTAACACATAGAATAATTTTTATCCTGATATTTCCACGGGATCGAATCTTATGCGGGTGAAACCGTGGGGTGCTGCTAGTATTTCATAAATGTTTACCAACAGGGCACCCCTGTCAATGTCACCCAAGCGCCAAAACATCCTTGTAATGCTGTGTAAGAACTCTAAATGGCTATCTTTGGCATACATGAGCCAAATATTCTTGTAAACCAATACCAAGATTTCCAGTAAATGTCTTCGATGCATTCAGGGCACACAGTCATTGACCCCAATAGAAGTGTTTAAAGCAGCACGTGCCGACATCATCCTCGAAATGGCTTAGTGGACACTTTACTGTAGTTGTCGAAATGTCTATATTCAGTAAAAGTACGTAAGTAAGTTATATTTAAGTTATAGTGACTGCCGTCACTGTTGATATGACAATTTAGAATATTCCTCTTCTTAACCGACTTCTAAAAAAGGAGGAGGTTCTTAATTCGGATGTTTGTATTTTTTTAAATCTATACCTATACAGTAGAGTGAGACAGAGAGAGTGTTCTATTCTATTAGGTGTGGGTGGTGGTGTGGTTCAAAGTCGATTTACGATCGTAGTCCGTCGTAGGTTCGAACCTAGACATTTTGTGTAAATTATTTTATCACCACTGCTCTCAAAACGGTGAAGGAAAACATCCTGAGGAAACAAACAAAAATTCGAAGTCATGTGACATTTACCACTCCCTCAATGGGCCCGCGTGGTGGATTACTGCCCACTCCTTCTCACCGAGAGGAGGCATGTGTTCCAGCAGTGGGAACATTATAGTCTGATTATGATGGTTCAGTGTTAAAACGTTTTTCTGTTAAAAAAAAAATTGTGGGAGTTTGGCAGCTGTGATCAAAATTCCGCCGGGAGTATATTATATTATGGTTCACAATATTTTTAAGCCCGAAAGTCTGACAACCAGTCTTACCAAAGGGTATCGTATTACCCAGTAACTGGGTTGTGGAGGTCAGATAGGCAGTCGCTCCATGTAAAACACTGGTATTCAGCCGTATCCGGTTAGATTGGAAGCCGACCCCAACATAGTTGGGAAAAGGCTAGGCAGATGATGAATATTTTTAAACACGTATAACAAAATTAAACAATAACGTACCGTACAATAAAATCAGTTTACCTGCGTACCCGCGGTGTTATTTTAGCTTTACCGCCGCAGGCCGAGTTTTGGAAACATATTTAATTCTGTTCGTCCTTGGGTAGCTCGCTCATTAATGATATGTTGATAGGATTACACCCAACAGCAAGTTCAAGAGCAACCTTACATTATAATGTTATGTCAGTATTCATGTTTGAATTTGACTCTTCACCCGCATTATATGTGTTACTAGATATGAAGTGTTTCATCAAAGGAATCAAGGGCGAGTATGTGGAAATGAGAAACGGGCCCGGATACTAGACTGAGGCGAACCTGTGAATGATATGTATTGAAATAACATCGAGATTTCGTATCGAGATTATTATGGCTGATTATTGTTTGCAGGTCAGTGTCATGTTGTATGTTGATCTAAATATTATTCGCGGACGTAACAAATATATGACTTTACAGAATTATAATACTTACATACTGACTAATTGTATAACATACAAACTGATACCGACCAGCAAATTGCAAAAAACGTAAGAAAAATTTTATTTCGCGTGCTATCCTGGCGCTTCCCCCAAAAGATGAGTTGATGAATCTGTTGTTTTTTAACCGACTTCAAAAAAGGAGGAGGTTCTCAATTTTGATGTTTATATTATATGTATGTTCGGGCATAATTCATGCTGCATAATGAAGCTACTTTACTATAAAAAGTTACAGGTTTTTATGAAATTGCAAGAAGAGCTTTCTCAATCAATTATGTTCATTACGTTCCTTAAGAACATGCTCCGGTAAAGCAACGTCCTCTTTCAAAAGACCTAATTTGCTCGTGTTTTTAATAAAACTTTATTCATCGATAGATGCTCTCTATACATCGATGGAAAATATTTTGATCTTTACAGAATCATTTTTATCTTAGGGATCAGAGAAAACTGTTATTTCTTCAGTATATCTAAGGATATCAGCGGTTTTATTGCGTAACAAACTAGCCATGGCTTTGATTTTGACAGGTCAACAACATTCATTGCGTAATTTACATTGTTGAGCAGACAAATATTTCAAACATATGAAGCAAAGAATTAGCAATATAATTTAAAATCATTCAGATTATGATTAAAAGTGTTTCTTTTTTTTTTGTTTGTTTTTCTTTTTTATTCGTCATGTTTGCCGCAAATAAATGCATTTTCTTTCTTTTACGCATTTTACGGATTTCACTAACCAGCACCCTAATTGGGTGCTGGTTAGTGAAATCCGTTTGCATATTCATACTGTGAATCCCAAATATTTTATCTACATCCTGTCATCTTACTACAATTTGCCTATTACTTCTATTAGCAGTCAGGTGATTCACCTCATGGCATATTGAATATTGATGATTACAATGTTAGCATAGTAAAGGTAGATAATTTAAAAACTATTATCGTATGTAATTATTGCAATAGTTATTATTGTCTTCGTAATCATTCCAATGGCCTACATAAAGTAGTTTGTTTTAACAAAGTCACTATTTGCATTTGATTTGTTGCACAATTTAGATAAATACTAAGTCTTCATAGCTAGGTATGCGAGTTAGATTCAGTAATGATTTATTGAATAATAGAATGCCAAATAATTGTTTTAAATGGAATCTAGTTCATCAGCGGTTTACATAATATAGCAACGCAATTAATTAACCTATCGAGGCAAATAATATATTCTATCCACACGTAGGTAAAGTTTGACAATTCTACATACTCGTACAACTTCAAAATTTGTGGTAACTTTGTCAGTGAAGAAGACACGAACATAATATTACAAGAGTATTATTAGTAAGCGGGTCTTAGCCAGATTGATAAAATGTATTTTTTTCTATCACTGCTATACAGCAGTAATAGAAAAAAAAAACATTTTTATAGTAATAATAAATTTTATAGTAATAAAAATCAGTTCACACTTCAGTCTATACTGTCCTACTGCTAGGCAAAAATACGAAGCCTTTGTCCACTATTTCCCATGGCTGTTTGCTGCCTTTGAGTTGAGTTCCTCATGTTCTGAGTTGAGCTACACGATTACTGACAAATGCATGCACTCACTGGACTGGTCCACTCAAATCTGTGTGGTACTAATTCCTCAAAATACAATTTCTGCCATCAATCTACATGGTCTTGATCATCATGATCTGATCAAGATTATGTCTGGAGTTTAAAAGAGACTTTGACCTCTGAGTCTGTTACGGCCTTTTATCTCAGAGTAGGTAGTCAGATAGAAAACGCCGACTTCATCTAGCAAATTTTTTTAAAATAATATAACGTGTAAATGTGATTCCGATATTCTATGTATTTACAGAATAAACAATTTTATTTGATATCTGTGTCTCCGAAAAACAGTCTTGTTTTCACTTTAATTTTCGAATGTAATATAATCACATAAAGTATTACCAAAACTTGTGAAAGTTCTTTGCAACCAGCAATAACTTGAGTTTCCTCAAAAATAATAGCAAATCCTTATTGTTAAAAAAAGCAAAAATTCAAAACAACTTTTCTCTTCTAATAATAGCTTCTTCCTTTGTATTACAAATAACTTTTCTCTTCCATTAATGCTGTTAATTAAGATTCTTCGATAGTATACACCCGCACAACGGACAGAGTGCTGAAGAAAGCTTTCAATACCTACCGCTAAACCGCTAAATGCCAAGCTTATTTGACATAATAGACACAAAGGTTAGATTTTTACCTAATTACATACCCAGGCTAGTCAGCTCATTTCATATTTTAGAATCTAATCTACGAGTATATTCGAATAATAAAACTGAAGAGACGGTTTGTTTAAACGCGCTAATCTATGCAACTATCAGTCGGATTTTAAACATTATTTTTGCATTTGATAGCTAAACTCTCGAGGAAAGCTACATATTTATATGCTATTTAAGATCACGCTAGGACTCTTAGGAGGCGATGCGATGCGACGGGGTGGGCGAGGAACAACAAAATTCACGCGGGCGTACTCATGGGCAGAAGCTAGTAAGGGATAGAATGCTAGAAAATGTCAAAGTTATTTTAACAGGCAAATGGTTCTAAAAAATGTATAAAATTGTAGCGGCATCTACAACGCCACATGCGAACAAAGCGTCATACTGACGTCGCGCAAATCCTGCATCTCGCAAGCAGTGTTTACCGTGGCTGGCTTATTTTATTTAAAACGGTTCGGTTGCTGCCACTTAAAATCAATGTGGGTACACGATGTCGATTAAAATAAACTGAAATGTTTATCCTGTCCTCGTAAAGTGCCAAGGGTTAATTTTACTATGTACCTATAAGTAGATACATAGTTGTCAAACCTTCGTCTATTTTGACTCACAACAGCCCACAAATTTGATCATAGTTATAGTCAACTGTTTTGTTTTCCTTTAATCCCCTGATCAAGTTAGAATGACTTTTGATGTATCTCATATAAACAATAGCTTGGGGGCTACTTTTAATGAATTTCTATGCGTAACTTACGTACCAAACATCTGAGGCCTAACGCAGACAAGGCCACTCGTAGCCACGATTAGTGGCGGCTTTCAGACCTCCAGATCCATGAGCCCAGCCATCATAGCGATCACCAGTTGGTCAAATTGGGACACTGTTATGGTACCTACTCACCACTTTCTTATGCTCCTTCCATAGATAAAACAATAATGCCAACTAAAAAGATTCGATGTCGACTTTTTTCTGTTTTCGTATAGCCGGAGTCACACGTCATTTTAAATCCTGTAATTAAGGTTCGTGCTTATGTGTTGAGCTGAAGGTGTTTAAATTTATTTTTATTTTTTTGGGGTTAGAATCATTTATTCAATCCTACTCGCGTCTTCGTCGGTTTGGAAAAAATCAAAAGAAACATTTTTATGATTCGTTCTTAACGTAATTCGTTCTATTAAAACAGAGTGAAACACACTTGTTTTATTCTTATTTGGGGTTTATGTATGTATAATAATTATACTACATTTTATGTGACGTCATATAGCCGTGGAACAACATGACGCTCCCAACTATACTTCGTTAATCGAAGAACGACTAGTAGTTTAGATGAACATATCCTGTTACAATCATAGCCCTCTTTTTTTGTTGGCTTTGCCGTAGTCGGGTAATTTTAATGAGCAACTGTACGATTAGTAACGAGTGTCGCCAGTTATAGCCACTACCTTGAAATATTCGAACTGTAACTAAAAAATTGGCCGAGTTGTGGGCAAAGCTGTTGTCGCCTTCAGTCGCCTTGTGTGCGCCGGTAGTTAGGCATTTTTTCAACTATTTTCTGCTTTTGAATTGTCTGGTTGCTATTTACTACTTGCCTGAAGCTACTACACAGTTATTATCATTTCTAGGGTTCCGTACCTCAAAAGGAAAAACGAAACCCTTATAAACTTCGTTGTCCGTCTGTCAACACCCTTTTTCTCAGGAAAGCGTGGAATTATCAAGTTGAAATTAATATCAAATACTAAATATCAAAGGCTGCAATCCCTTGAAGCAGTGAAAAAATTAAACTTCTAAGTCAAGGCAATCAAAAGATGCGGGCGTTTATGTTCCGTTTATGCCGCATATTTTGACACTCGCAAGGGAATCAAAACCTATAGGGTACTTCCCGTTGACCTAAAATCATGAAATTTTGCAAGAAGCAATAGAACAAGTAAAGGAAAAAATCCGAAAATCGTAAGTAGTTACATACCTACAAATTTTTACGGAACCCTCGGTGCGCGAGTCCGACTCGCACTTGACCGGTTTTTTAGATATATCTCCCAACTCTTTTTTCTTTTTTCAATTATTATGTCTGTGATGTGGATCATAGCCAAGTACCTAAGAAGCAGCCTTAAAAGCCACAAAATTGATGAAAAACTTTGAGGTTTTATTAAGCTGCTCAAGATTCAGTTTTCATTAGGTTCTATGATCCACAGACCAAAAATTGAAAAAAAGTTACTGTAACGACCCCGTCTCACAGTTTGGCAAATACTGATCACTGTTAAATGATAAATGTTTTTTTTTCTGTTAGTATGTTTGCACAAACACTTTTACATGTCAATAATATTTTACAAACTAGATGAGGACGGCGCTTTCTATCTAACTACTCTGAGAGAAAAGGCCGAAACAAACTCAGAGGTCACAGTCTCTTTTAAAGTCCAGACATAATCTTGGTCAGATCATATGAAGACCATGTAGATCGATGTCTGAGATGGTCTTTTGATTAAAGAACCACACAGATTGACTGGACCTGTCCAGTCAGTGCACGCATTTTTCAGAAATCATGCAGCTCAACTCAAAACTTAAGGAGCTCAACGATTCGACCTATCCTATGGTTGTACCCATAGATATAGCTGTTTTTTACATTTTTATGGTTGTACCTATTGTGTAATTAAAACAAACAAGTAACTATGCTTCGTTTACTGCATATATTACTGACATCAAGAATTCATTCGCTAAACATGTTTTTTTTTAATGAAAATGAATAGGTTAAGGCGGATTGGTAAATCGGAGGCTTTATGTTCAGCAGTGGAAGTTTAGGATCTAAAGACAATATTTTTTCTCGTTGTTTTTAATTCCATTTTCAAGAAGTTTTTTAGTGTTCCGTTGCCAAATGGTAAAAAACGGAACGCTTATAGATTCGCCATGTCTGTTTGTCTGTCTGTCCGTCCGTATGTCACAGCCACTTTTTTCCGAAACTATAAGAGATATACTGTTGAAACTTGGTAAGTAGATGTTTTCTGTGAACCGCATTAAGATTTTCACACAAAAATAGAAAAAAAAAACAATACATTTTGGGGGTTTCCCATACTTAGAACTGAAACTCAATTTTTTTTTTTATCAAACCCACCCGTGTGGGGTATTTAGGGAAGATCTATGTCTTCAAAAATGATATTGAGGTTTCTAATATCAATTTTTGTCTAAACTGAATAGTTTGCGCGAGAGACACTTCCAAAGTGGTAAAATGTGTCCCCCCACGTGTTTTAATACGTCATAAATCGTAAACCGCAATTTATCTTTCATTCAATCAACTCATGATTGATTTTTATAGATAATGGTACAGAACCCTTCGTGCGCGAGTCCGACTCGCACTTGGCCGGTCTTTTTTTAACTTTACAGTCGAACTTTATTTTACGATCAAAAAGAAGAGTTAGAAGGGTTTCTTTTAATAAAATAAACCCTTCAAAAGTTAAGTGACACAAATTAAATTCCTGCTGAAAAATAGGCTTTATTAATGACAATAGCAATTAACAAAACTTTCCTGAATCTTCGTTATAAGTCATTTATGACTTTAGAAGAAAATATTCCATTATAGGTATACTAATTGACTTGATTGAATGAAAGTCGATGTTTATCTAAGTATTACTAGCTCCTGTCCGTGACTTTGTTCTCGTGAAATTTCTTGTTTATACATAAAATATCATCATTTCAACCGAAAGACGTCCACTGCTGGACATAGGTCTCCAAGCACCTCCACTTCCCGGCTGACATTTGTGGATCTTCGATAGTCCTTACGGGTAGTCAGAAGCCCGAAAGTCTGACAACCAGTCTTCCAGTCTGGTTGTCAGACTTTCGACCCAGACTTTGTGACGAGGTTGTGGAGGTCAGATAGTCAGTTGGAAGGACTGGAAGGCTATAGCTAAGGAAGTTTCTTGACGCTGCGTGAGCGTGCGTGAACCATCGCCACCCGTTGTCCTCCGCGCACAGGATGAATGATATGCTGTGTTATGGCCTAATGGCCTATGGAGCGCGGCGTTCCAATGAGAGGATAAATAAATACATAGTTGTACGCCATTACTTCATTTTTGCTTAGTGGTATTTCTATTATTTACTTGGCTGACTTTTATTATTATTTTATTTATTTATTACGTACATACGCCTAGTTTTATTTTTAGTCTTTTTACACGGTTATATCGTGTGTCTTTCTCAAGAATTGGATTATCAAAAGTAAAAAGAATTTTTCAAATCCTTCTGGTAGTTCCAGAGATTATCGCGTTCAAACAAACAAAAACCTTACAAATTCTTCAGCGTTATTACATTAGTATAGATTATTATAGATATAATTTTGGACGTATTATCAAACTAATAATGTGTGTATAGCATAATGGTTTTTCTATAATATGAACGTATAATATAATATATATAATAATATAATATCCCTGGACATTTCACACAGCGCCATCTAGTCCCAAGCTAAGCAACCTAATGCTTGTGTTATGGTAACAAGATGGCTGATAAACTACTTATATACATTTTTTTTGTAAATACATACATATTATAGATAGTAAAACACCCAGACTCAGAAAAAATACATGTAGGACTTACCTACAAATATTTGTTCTGTGCGGGAATCGAACCCGCGACACGCAGCGCAGCAGTCCGATCGCTCAGCCACTGCGCTAACCGTGTTGTGTCTAAAACTGGTTTATTGTAATTCTTTGTACTGTTAGCTCTGAGCATACAAGCTAATATCGTGTAGTCTCCTTTTTGTGTTTACATAATTACGAGTATCTTATCAAAGGTAGTTGGTTGGCTAGCCTTGGATAAAGGTTTTTACCTGAATATAGGTACCTGCTTATGTTTCCGTAGATATCGTATAGTTCTCATCCTATCTTTATAATTATTTACGCGTCTCCGCTTGGACGCACCTTGTGTTGCCCCGTATACGTGTCACTGCGGTGTAGATCTCGACTGTCTCGGGCACCATGGCCTGTCCTGCTGCAGGAGCGCAGGTCGCATAGGGCGGCACACCAGCATCAACGATATTATACATCAAGCCCTTGCCACCGCCGGCGTACCAGCGGTATTAGAACTAAATGGTACGTGGTGTGTATTGGTACGAGTACGTGACGATGAGAAGAGACCAGCTACATGACGTTGTTGCCTTGGAAGTTTATAATCTGTCCATGTCAAATTGTGAACGAATGGTTCACAATCTGTCGGATTGCCATGCATGGACAGATTATAAACTATCGAAAAAATAATGCGATGCGTAAATGGTTTGTTATATATTATAATCTCGCGAGATAGATTATAAATGTTGTCATAATTATACGGTGCAATATAGGTACATCTTTTTGGGGCTGATTATACTACTACTGATGATGACGCCCTTTTATTTATTAGAGTTAATAATGTAGAATGAGACATAGCCCTTCTAATGAGAAGTGGCAAACTCTGTCTACCACGATATGCTGATCACCCAGAGATGAAGCTGAAAAGTGTCATGAGCACATTTATTAGCGACGCTCATTTCTTTCAAACTGGAATAAATAATGCAGCGGTCCTGCTTGACGACAAACATAAAAAAGATAAGCGTCAGTTAAGTATAGATACTTACTTTTTTTTCCTAGATCTCATCAAACAGCATCACGAAGACCTTAAACCACTGGCTAAGAAGTATTCTATTCTAATTTCTACATTTATATCTGTAGTTTCTATGATGTACATAATAAAGAATATTTTTCTTATTTATTTGTATACAGTGTGTTATTGACAGCCATCCACAAAAACACAGGATTGATTCAGCTCCTTATTCTGAATCATATCCCACTGGAAATTTTCTCAGGAAAAAAAAAATTATGTCGTTTTTTATGCTGATATTCCTTTATTACAATGTAAAATTACGTTCTCTGTATGCAACACTCCATTTATGTAAATAAAACAGCTGAAAACAGCCTCGCTCAAGCTCGCTGCGCTGCCGTCCGCTACGTGCGTTTTGCCACGGTAACGATATGTTGCGTGTGAGGTAATAAAACAAATCTGGTTTTTTGGATTCCCTTAATGTTCCTGACCGTGTACCGGTCATCTTAATATGATGTAGTGAAGCCACCCTATCAGTTTGTATATTGCTGTATATTTTATAGTAGGTACCAAAATAACGTTTTTTTTTTTTATCAAACTAAAAATATCCAATGGACGGCCTTATCGCTTTCTGCGATCTCTTTCAGGCAGCTTCTTCTTCTTCAATTCTATTTTACAGTGACTTCTACAAGGAGGAGGTGACAATACAACAATAAATTAAACTTCGTTTATGCAATAATGATGTTCCCATTCTCCATACAAAAACAGATCCATTCCCATCATTTATCATAAATGATAATGATAAATGATTTTATTTCTGTAAGTAGGTTTGAACAAATACTTTTACACGTCAATAGATCATTATTTATTTCGGCTACTTACGAGTAGTTTGTTTGTTTGAAAAAATCATTCGTTAATTTCGATGATAGGATTTATTTGATAATTTCAAAATATCCCTGTGTACTAGCATTACCAGTGTTTTTATTTTTTGTCGTTTTGTCGTCATCACATATGTCGCATACCTATATCACGATCGATAAACCTTTTGTCATAAAAGTGACTGATAGCTGACACTTCACCAAAAGACTTCCTTTACTACTTATTTCGCTTTTCGGATTTTATAAAAGAGAAAATATTCAAAGTTTATTAAAAATCAAAATACTTTATTTTACGTAAACCTTCATGGGCACTTATGAAACGTCAGAAGCTAGGTGCACGGTTCCAATGGTCCAAGGTCGTTTCCTATGGAGAAGAGCTGGCATGAAACTCCACGGTTACTCTTTTAAAAATAGTTGTTTTTTTTTACAATGTTTTCAAATTACAGTAGGTATGGGAGGACAGCGTGGGCCTATCAACAAGGTACTTAATAAAATAAAAAATGGTGTACAGATCTAAAGTCTAAAACGCATTGATATTTAGTCTAGTTCCAACTGTAACTTTCAATCGAAGATGAACTCCGGGCATGTATTCAAGGCGCGGCGGTCGATTCCTTTGACAAGGAAATAGCATGTGATTACATTGATTGCCAGTTACGTGACTTAGCTACCGGTGCTCTAATGACATACTCGAGTGAATATGGATGAAGGTACAATCACGAGCAAAAATATATTACTATGGACAGATCAACAATAATATCTGATTCGTTCATAAAAATCTGTTCTCAAGAAAGCAGCAAACATCATCATGTGTGGAAGGCAAATACAAGTAGCGGCACAAATATATGAAATCGAGGAATTTGACGAGATAACCGACGCCAACCGCATCGGCTTCAAAAAGATGTGTCACGTCTCCGGATGTAACGGAGTTAAATGAAATAACGGACATGTCTTGCGTTACAAATATATATATGCCTACTCACTTCAGATCAGAAGAATGTGATACCCAGTTGTGATCAAAGATATCTAACTTAGAATAGAATAGAATACCTACTCTTTATTATGTACAGGTACACCATACAAATTACAGAACATAAATATATGAAGTTTCACAAAGGGCAACATCACTTTGGCAGCATAAAAATCTGATCGTAAAATGTTTTAAAGTATTTTCTTCTATGCCTATTGCAATCGGTGCAGCTCATATTACAAAAAAAGTGAGACATCCTCTCATAACTATGTTTCCGACGACGTCATGGCCAACATTTTTAATTAAAATGACAGTTCGAATAGGAAGCAATTTGTTTGAAAATTGCTAAACATTATCGCTCCTGGACCGTAAAATTGATTTGCGGTTCCTGGAAAAAGGGATAGTGTTTGTCTTTTGATCTGACTTTCTATCTTTACGTAAGTCAAATATAATTTAATTTGGGAAAGAAAAACTTGAGGACTTTTTTCCCGTGGGATGACATAGATTAAAGGAAACAGTTTTTGGGTAAAAGGTTTTATAAGAAATCGGGCTTTTACTTTTAGGAAAATAGATACGTATAATTGAATTTGTATTGTACATACGCCAGCACATCAAGCTACTACAATCTGTCAAATTGATTTTCATATTTATCGCTAAAGCATTAAGGTTCATGGTTGATTGGAAAAATTTGACAGTTTCGGGTAGCTTGACCTGCTTGGCGTCTGTACGAACAAATTTTTCATTATAATTATGTTGTAGAAAAGAAAAGCTTTTTTTATATTGGTAATTAGAATTACTTTCGTAGTGACAAGTATGCCATATATTTTTTTTGGAGTAACTGCTACAATAGTTATATTCCCTAGGGGACTGATAGTGTAAATTAATAAAATAAAAATCACTACCACATATTACATTTTTCTTTATTTTTTATAACTACACACTACATAACGTAATATAATTAATAATTAGAATAAATAACATGCCTATTAGGATATAGCACTTGTCCCAAATAAGAGAATATACCACTAACTACATGATACAAAGCGTAAAACAGTTGAACGAACACATCAAGCTGAAATGACAGTAGTGGGACTTTGAAAATGAAATCGATTGAACGGTAAATCGATTGCATAATCGGCCTGCACATCGCCTGGCCTCGTCGTCAAGTCTGCTAACGGTGTTGGCGCATCAATAGAGGTGAATATAGAGCCCGGTACGTCTGAAGGTCCAGCATAAATCGGATAAATTCTGGGTTCCGATTCCTTTTTCACAGCTTTCGGTAATTCAGGCTTCCACGTCACTATTTCTGGGTCTTTGCTCGATCTGCGTTCTTTGTCTGTTGCTATGTGTATTCTATCGCGTTTGATGATTTCTGTGTCAGTCCAGGGGTTGTGCACGGACATTGCAGGCGGCGGTGTCGCAGGCATGATCCCCGGTTGAGGCCAGTCGTCGCGACTCCTCTTCTCGTAATAGTCGTAAGGGTAGCCGGAAGGGTAGAAACCGTAGTTCACCGGACTTGAAGTGATCTGGAACAGAACATCTGTTAACGGGTTACCCCGGTGATTTTAGTACCAGTGCGTCAAAGCCTAGACTTGTGGTTTACTTTCATAATGGCTATGTTAGGTGATTAGGAAAGAAATAAGATCGATTATTGAGATTCATACCTTCCCCCTGTCATGATACCCATCATGATTATTATTGTCTACCTAAAAAAGAATGCTGTTATGTTTATTCATTATTTCTGTTAGTAACTAGTGTTACTACGACGACGGCATGACGCGATTCTAGTAGTGTGTTGTTAGTTACCATGAAGTTTTTATAGAAATTATTGTTCTACTAGAGTCGGGTCGCGCCTGTTTGCGCGAGCCTTTACCGTTTTAGTAAAATGTTATTACGGTTCTTTGTTATAAATAAAAAGTTCGGATGCCTACCTTCTTCAATCCTTGGATCGAGGCAAGAATGAGGGCCATTTTGGCGAGCAAGAGGGCCTTTCCACCCAAGACTGCGAGGAACTGGAAGCCCATAGGAATCATTACCATGCCGATGGAAACTACGCCAAACATCATCATCGTCAACATCTGGTGGCGGCGTCGACCTCGGTATTCAACTGTGAAAGATTTTTATAACGTCATTAGAATTGAATATCTCGATGAAAGAAGTCATGTTATAAGTTAATAACCAGAATTCAAAAAATTGGTTGCCTGTAAAGTCGGTATACGGGCGAAAGTTTTACGTGACAACGACTTTGAAGGGACGCGTGCCTTTCACTTTTTATGTCTGTCTCTCTCGCTCTTAGGCGGGCTAACCATGCCCGAGTGGAAGGGACGCGTGCCTCTCACTCGCTCTCATTGTGAGCGCATAACGTGAGCGGAGCGTAACGCAGTTTCTTGAAGTGTCACCCGGCAAACCAATTTATAAGACGTTGTCACGTCAATAATATTATAATATACAGGGTGGCAAGGACATCGATGCGCAAACTGTAACCATGGATTCAACACATGACTTTAGACGCCATAAGGTCGAAATTTTCGTCGGTTAGTAAAAAAAAATATTGCTGTTCCATACATTTTGACCGCGTAGGTATTGCACTTTTCTATAAAACAGAAGATTTTTTTTTTTGATAACTAAGGGGTCTAAACTCATGTGCTGAATCCATGGTTACAGTTTGCGCGTCGATGACCCCCTGCCACCCTGTAATATCACGCCTTGTTTCCCAGAAGGGTTGGGTTATTTCTACCGAGAAATTCCAGATAGAAAAACTTAATAACACTATGCCCGACCTGGGAATCGGAAACTTAGATAATTTTTTATTAGCCATTAATATCCCACGGCTGGGCAAAGTCCTCCCCACTCTTTCCATTTCTCTCTGTCCAAAGCTGCCAAGTCTAATATAGTAATACTAGTTAATTCCAATAACGATTTCGATTCAAATTATAGTATTTTGATATTTTGCAATTAAATAAGTTATTGAACTATTAGACGTGTGTGTATGCTGCTATAAAATTAAAGCTATTTTTAATAGGTACAGTTTTAATGCTTGAATCCAAACTGTTAAATTAGAAACAGTCTAAATGTTTACTTAATAAACTTAGTAATTACTAATTACTAATGCAAACCTTTCTCAATAGTTTTCCCATCGTCAAAGTCAAACTTGATTACGTGAGTTCTGAGAACTTTCGCCATTCTCTGTACAGCGAGCGTGCGCCATTCACCTTCGTCTAATTCCTTTTCTGTCCAAGAGCTGGAAGTAAAATTACTTGGTAGCTTCATAGGTATACAACTCGGAATAGGTATAACCTAGCTCAGAAGAGTTATTTGCAATTTGTGGCTTTTCTAGTACTGTAACCTCGGTTCGTCTAGAAGAGTATTTTAATGCCTAAATAAAACTGTATCGATTGGCTTCACAAAAACGGCCTATATAAAAAATAATATTATTTAAAAGTGACGATTCGCCTGTTTCGTGCGAGTAAATTCGTGCGAATCTTCTAATAAGTCAAAAATGCTAAATAAACGCTGAGAATTAATGTTTATCTAACCGACTGTTACTACCTACCATATTAATTTGCAAAACGTGTGAATGCAGTTAGCAATTACTTCAAAAGTTAAGGACAGTCTCCTAAGAATGACTGACTGACGCAGGTTGACTGGTAAAAAATGCCTATGGCATTAAGTCAGCCCTGTTAGTACATGTATGTGCTTTTTTTTACGTGGGAAATCATCAAATGATGTCTACCGCTCTGGGCTGAGTGGAAGGGCGTGTCAGACTAAACTTTTACTGACTAAAACCCACCCGTTTTCCTTCAGTTGCCCGTACCAGGGGCCACGGTATCCCTTTCGAACAACCCGCAGCGTACATGTATGTGCTTGAAGTAATAAATAAATAACCGCCATCGTATGTTTTGTAGTGTTAAATTATGTCGGAGTCAATCGTTTGACTATTCGGAACGTTAGCGCCATCTCGTGGCGCTAGACAGAGTCTAGCCTGAGTTCGTGAGGACACGAGAGCAACAGCTACAAAAACGGTGTGAGCTCTCGGGATGATAGAAACATTGACATCGTACGAACAACATGTGCATAGAAACTGTCGCGCGTTCCGTATCGTTGAGTTATATATGTACCTACAGTGTGTGTTTCGCTAGTGTGACTAACTTGTTCGTAAATTATAATCAGAATTGAAATGCAAACCGTTTTTCTATATGTTATAACCAACACTACCCATAGTACGCCCACAGTAATTAAAATATGCCTGATGTTAACGAGAGACAGACATACCTTCTCCGTCATGTATATATTTTTTGTTATGTACTTTTTGATGCACAATAAAGTAGGTATATGTAAATATAAATAATAGATTGCTTGTAGCTACTACGACTAAAGTGTCTGCCCTTACTGCCCCATCTCAAAAAGTCACGCTGTATAAAGTGATAAAATCATCATTTTCATCATCATCACTTCAGCCCGGAATCGCCCAATGCGGGGTAATTCAATTGGGGGTACCCAGCAGTGGAGGCCTATGGTTCCTTTTTTTTTTGCTATACTTACCTGTTCCTGTTGTTTTATTAACAAACCAACCTCAGTCACAAATTCCATCTTCTATTTTTATGGAAAATTTGGAGGTCTTTGCTCAGTAATAGACAAGAGGACATTATAATAATAATACCAGCCTTTTATTGCACCACTACAGAGCAATGGCCTCTTCTCATATTTATAGAGGAGGCATGAGCATTGATCACAGTGCTTGCTCAAGGCGGAAGGGCGATTCCAGACGTATATTAAGATTTAGTCCAGGTTTCCTCACGACGTTTCCCTTCATCAACGTCAGTGATGTTAGAAGTAAGTAAATACAGTTTTCAGATTGTCAAAAATTATCTACTTACAGCAGATTTTATCCGAATAATAATTTTGAATATTTGACAGTTCTTCCATACAAAAACTGTCAGACGTCAATTTTATTCCCCGAATAAAAAATATCTGTCGATTGAAAAATCCGTCCTTAGTAAAATAATATAAATCATTCATTGACAGACAACGCAAAGCCGAGAAGCATGAAATTTTGCACAACAAATCCTTATATGATGTAGGTGAGCACTCTAAGGCAAGATTTTTGAAAGTTTATTCCCTAAAAGGGATGAAAGTTTGTAAGGAAGTTCGTTTTTGTTTGTGGGAAACCACATCAGGCACTTCTTAGATAAAACGTTAAATTCATTTATTCACTGACAAACACACAGCTTGTACTGCTGGGCCTAGATGTATGAAATTTTGCACAAGATTTCATTTTAAAGCGAAAGTTTGTAATTAATTTTGTCGATAGAAAATCCCATGGGGACACGACTTGTTATTGATATAAAGCACTAAGCTCATTGACAATATTTATTTGGCTTCAGATTAATTTCATGAATTAGTTTCCTAACAGAATATTCCAGATATTATATTGTACTTATCTATATCTATAAAAATGAATTGCTGTTCGTTAGTCTCACTAAAACTCGAGAACGGCTGGGCCGATTTAGCTGATTTTGGTTTTGAAATGTTTGTCGTAGTCCAGGGAAGGTTTAAACAGTGAGAAAATATGGAAAAAATGCGAGGAAGATAGTAAAAACAACAATTTCATTTTCCCATATAAACTGTTCTACCTACTTTCCTGTCAAACATTTGACGATCGTCCCTTCGGTACGGTAGACTCGGGTCCACTCGAATTGAAGCACGTATTAAATTAAGGGTTTTGAATAGGTTAGGAGTAGGGTAGGAGTAGGTTAGGAGTAGGATAGAAGTAGGGTAGGAGTAGGTTAGGAGTAGGGTAGGAGTAGGGTAGGAGTAGGGTAGGAGTAGGGTAGTAGTAGTGTAGGAGTAGGGTAGGAGTAGGGTAGGAATAGGGTAGCAGTAGTGTAGGAGTAGGGTAGGGGGTAGGACACCACGCGAACGAAGCTAAATAACGTGCGGGAATCGAACGCACGAACGGGAAGCGCAGCAGTCAATCGGTTAACCACTGCGGCAGCCGTGCCGTCAATATAAAAATAAAAGTAATACGTAAGCATTGGACAAAAATATATTACATGTCCAAAGTCTGCGCAATATAATATTGTTATTCTTAACAAAGGCCATAATATGTTGAGTACACACGGCTACACGTCAAGCTATACAAAACCAGTTTGTCTTGGCCTCACTTTATATGATATTTTCTCGCAATGAACGGTCAGCCAATACTGGTTTTGCATAGCTTGATGTGTAGCCGTGTGTACTAGTATCTCCGATATAATGAAAGCTACACCGAACCAAGTGAGTTGATACTGGCACAATTTTTCGACCACATCGCGTCCACCTACGCTTGAGTCCACGCCTCCATAATAATTATGAATTTTCCAAGTAAACGAATTAAGATAAATATATTTCCTGTATTGAATGTACATACCGTATTGCTTATCGAAGAGAATTAGGAATCATATTTGGAGGCGCTGTTTATGTAGAAATATTATTGTAGCATTTCTAACAAATATGAGTGTAGGATCTCTCGGCAGGCATTGGTGACAAGTACTTCATACGGGAACAGTAATCTTGAAAACAGCATAAGCATAATCAGTCTAAAATTTTCCCACTGCTAGGACACAGACTTTTCTGTGAGATGAAGTGGGCTGTAATCCACCACGCGGGCCCAGTATGGATAGGTGAATGTCAGAGGGGCAATTCTCGTAATTTTAAGAACGTTCACAGTCTGATCTCAGTCTCAATCCGTCAAAAAATACTTCTAATTTCCCTACATTTTGTCAAGTTTTTGATATTTGTTTGTCGCCGAGATGAGACTGCGACTAGATTTTGAACGTTTTAAATTACGAGAATTTGCCTTCTGATGTCTTCGAATAAATATGTGTTTTCAAAATAAATAATAATAATGCCAGATTACATAACGAAACTAGTTGCGCAAACTTAGTTACCTACCTAATCATTATACGTAAGTTTCACGTGTAAATAATTATTTATTTACACATGAAAATATCAAACATTGTAGCGTTTCATCTTGTAAAAGAACATTCAACACCGGTTAGCCGTCTGATATATTTTATAGACTACAAACTACAGAAAATACTTTTACAAAATCCGATGGCACAATGCATGATCTCTTCATGCCTTTGTTAACACAGACTAGTAAGGTGTAAATAAAGCCTCTTTACAGACGAAAGACTAGGTCCTATGATATGCGATCAGTCTGTAAAATCTTTGAGAGAGAAATACTGTTCTGCTAGTCATAGCTACGGTAAAAATCTAAAAAAAAATACCAAATACTTAGAAATATATAACTTAATGTCGATGGGATAAGTGCCGAAAAGGCTGGCAGTATTGCCACGTTGGATGGTAATGATTCTTTGGGCTAAAAATAGGCCAGTCCTCTGGTCACGTGAAAAGTCAAACCGCTTGGCGATGCCCCGAAATACTCGATGAGCACTCGGACCCCAACGCCCTAGTGTTTCAACCCTATAAATTATTTTACACAACAACATTCAACCCACAACAAATAAAATCACTTCGGACCAAAACAATATTCTATTTAATTACGTTATGGAACCATAATTTAGTTTTCTATAGGAATACTCAAAAAGGTTTCGTGGTGTTTCTACTAGTTATGCCTTTTTGTCATACTACGGGGAAGCCGAGAGGATAATCAAATCAAACTAAGTAAAGTATTAGTGTGCAAAAAAAATGTAATCTAAACCATGGTGTCGTTGGATATTTATTAATGCAGAATGTGTCCAAAGTCTAATTTACGACCCCGTACTTTTCAGTAGTCAGATAAGAGACTGACTGAAAGAATACTATTTTGTAACTTTTTGTCGGTTACAACGAATGGTTACCCAACACAGAATGTTAAGGATTAAGATCACGAAGTCGCAGTCAAAACATTAACTCTATACGTGCAACGTAGATACATAAAATGTATTTCAAAAGTATCACATGAAGTGTAAACAAACCCTGTTCAGGTTAAATTCTCGAAATTACTCACTCACACTTTTATTAGTAACACATCATATGTAATGAGTTCAACTTTATATCACATCACTTTTTCTAACAATTACTGTATGAATAGAAAATATAAATTATTTTAGAATCCAGATAACACAGTAAGCAGGTTCACAGGTTAACAGCAAGTTGAGACGAAATGAGTAGCTTAAAATATTACCTACAGCTAGGTTACAATATATTATTTGTCAGTGAGCCCCAAACTAGATAGTTAGCCTGTATCTTTGGGCTCGGAAAAACATTATTAAATTAAATTGTAATTGAAAAATCAAAGACGGCAATTAACCTTAATTGTCAAATGAAAACAGCTTTTAGGTGATTACAAATTAGAATTTTAGGTTAAAGTACCTATTCAAATAATCAAATCAAAGCACTCAATTTGTAAGTGGCACTACAAAATTCCAGCCACGGGCACGTCTTCTGATTCATTTGTTTACACTTTTGTCAGATAATTTTGGAACAGACCGTAGTTAGATATTTATCAGTATGTTGTTATTATATTAAGTACGAGCTCGTAATTTCGCCACAGACACTGAAATAGGAGTCCGTTGCGCAATTTTATACGACACTCCACTTTGAACGACGCTGACGAATTGCTACGGGGTCATTACCCTGACATTGTATTTCATTGTGTATTTCTTACGATTGACGATCCAGTATTTGTTCAATATAACTCTGTAACACGCTTGTTACTTCTATAGGGATAGGCAGAGGCAGAGTGATCTTGGAATAATAATACAATATATTTTTAGCATTTTAGTTTTTTTTTATATTGTGAACTAAATGAAATATAGGATCCCTTAAGAGGGTGCACACAGGTCCACTAGCGCCACTCCTTTAAAAAAATATTATCTCGTGACTGAGAAGGAATTATGAAAATCTGTTCAATCAGCGACCTCGGTAAATGTGTCTAGAATTTCTCTACCTAAAATCTAATACCTTTTATACAGTTTCATATTGAGACACGAAGCAACAAAATTCGATCTAAAGAAAAGCGGCCACATTCCTATATGTCGTATTTAATTGCTTCGTGTCTCAATATGAAACTTAATAAAAGGTATTAGAAAATTCTAGACACACTTACCGAGGTCGCTGATTGAGCAGATTTTCATAATTCCTTCTCAGTCACGAGATAATATTTTTTTAAAGGAGTGGCGCTAGTGGACCGTTGTACAGGCTCTTAATGACAGTAGCAGTTTATTTATTTTTTTGAGAAAAAAATCGTTGGTCTCTTATCCCATTCCTTTTGCCAAGTTTAGTTAGGTTTCAAAAAATTCAATCATTAAATTAATATCTTTGCAAACCAACTTGATAAAAATCACCTTAACATAAGCAGCCTATAATGTTCCCAATGCTGGGACACAGGCCTCCTCTCTGTGAGAGGGAGTGGGCAGTGCGGGTTGGTAGATGTCTCACATGTCTTCGAATTTTTGGTTATAAGCCATGCCGGTTTCCTCACGATGTTTTTCTTCACCGTTTTGAGAGCAGTGGTTATGAAAAAAATTTAAGTACTGTTTTTTTTTTCAAGTAAAGCACCTGGCTGTGTGTGCTCATAAGTTACGGCGTACTTTCACATACATGAGGATTTATAGACCTTTCCTATGTTATTAGCTTACCCGTTTATTAGGTGCGTTTTAAAAAGCGTAATAAACGGGTGAGTTCTCCAAAAATACGACTTGGTTAATATTTGTTATACCAACATTTTATCCTTAATGTTTTAAATTAAGTCGTCAACATTTATTTGAGTTACTGTCAAAGTTATAATAATGTCAGCCAAATATTATAAGCTCAAATGTAAATAATTAGCATGATGAATTAGCCATTATTTAATTACTGTCATATTAATTTGATGACACCTAGCTAATTACGGCGTCAGATTTGGAGCGTAATTAATGAATCGTGGTTGGTTGGAGTAAATAGTATAGGTATCATTGTCTAGTCTATTAATACAATATTTTAACGAGATATCATCATCTGTCGGTTTCCAGTCTCACCGGATGCAGCTGAAATACAAATATTTTACATGAAGCGACATCCTATCTGATTTCCACAACCCAGTTACTGGATAATAAGATACCCCTTGGTAAGACTGGTTGTCAGAATTTCGGGCTTCTGACTACCAGAAACGACTGCCAAAAATCCACGAATGACAGCCGGCTTAACGTGCTTTCCGAGGCACGGAGAGGTCTTGATATTTAAAGATGGTCACCCATCCACGGACCAACCGCGGCAAGCGTAGCTTAACGTGATCGATCGACCCGTGCGGCTATTACTACTTAGCCGCATGCAATATTTTAACGAGATAATACCTCATTAATTCAATGATTTAATTACTTATCTTCAACCTTGTACGGCTTCGAAATAATCTTCATCACATGCGAGTGCTCAAATATTTTATAGCACTTACTTTTCTGTGACTTAAGTAGGTACCTACTCGTAGTCCATTTTTACACAAAAAAGCGTGACTTAAGTGCGAGTTTAGGTCACACGAGCTATTAAGTCCATGCAATAATGGACACTCGTATCGTAATGTAATAGATATTAAAATTCAGACAAACCCTTAATTTTTTTTTTATTTCTTTCAGGTGTGTCCTACAAGAGCAGTGGTGGCCCAGTGGTAATGGCCCTGACTTGCGAGTTGTAGGTCGTGGGTTCGAACTCAGGTAGAAGCTTTACTTTGTGTAATTTATTTCATCACCATTGCTCTCAAAAACGATGAAGGAAAATATCGTGAGGAAACCAGCATGTCTTAGGACCAAAATTTCGAAGACATGTGTGACATCTACCAACCCGCACTGGGCTCGCGTCAGTGGCGTAACAATAGGGTGGCAGGACTGGCAAAATGCCACGGGCCTCCAGTTGGAGGGGGCCCCCGGTCCGAGAGGGCCATGCGCTCACGAGGATCCTAACATAAGTACAGAAATGCAAACTTTTTTCGACCACTAGACCAACGAAGCAGTGAGGTTTGAGACAAGCCTATTTGGCTCTTGTCAGCGTCTTAACGGTTGTAGGAGAAATTACGAAATCTACGTTTCGTCCACGTAGATTTCGTAATTTCACGGGCGAAGTGCCAGTAAAAAAAAATTATAACGTTGATTGAGCTTCTTTACATTGAGGTCCACGCGCGCCTCAAAGAGATGTCAGCACGAACTGACGGGGCCCGCTAGGGCCGATGCTGCGGGTTATTCGAAAGAGATACCGTGGCCCTTGGCACAGGCAACTGAAGGAACACAGGTGGGTTTTAGTCAGTAAAAGTCTGACACTCCCTTCCGCTCCGCTCCCGTCATTTGATGATTTCCGACCAAAAAAAAAAAGGTCCCTATCTGATGAATTTGCCACGGACACCAAAGGGTATAGTTACGCCACTGGCTCGCGTGGTGGATTACGGCAAATTCCCTCTCGCAGAGAAGAGGACTGTGTCCCAGCAGTGGGAACGTTATAGGCTAATTATTATGTGTTTTATAACCCTTAATCTATCATAATATAGCAGGAGGTAGTCACAAATCTTGCAATAAAGGTAAGGCAAGGTAATTGGGTTGCGTTAGATAACAGCCGTCCTGTATGAAATAATTATATTCAACCACATTTTGTTACAATAGCCGGCGATTCCAGCTTAATTGGGATAATTAAGATAAAGCAAGGATTATTTGAATTTCTGCGTGAACTGTAACTATAGGTAATTCAGGCTACGAGACTCCGCAAGAGAAAACTTAGCAGTCAGCCCCAAACTTTCGCACAAGATCTCAAAGGGACAATAATAATTGAGAAGACTAGACTTTCACTCGCATAAGTTATTTCGACGCCGAGGGAATATCGGGATAAAAAGTATCCTATGTGTTAATCGTGGTTATACATTGTCTGTGTGCCCATCCAAAACCGTTCTGTGGTTTTTGCGTGAAAGAGTAACAAACATCCATCCATCCTCACAAACTTTCGCGTTTAGTAAGATACTAGGATTTGCATTGCCCATTTGTACGAGTATAACTACGTATTATGGTCAAAGATGTATAATTTTTTAGTTCCAAGTATTTTTAATAACCTTCCAGTCGATATGAACAGTTGTATCACAAAAACTTCTTTAAAGAATAAAATACACAAGTACCTCTGTAATGTGTTTTGTCTAAGCTTCACTCTAGAAAATATTTAAAAACTTGTATGTCTGTTTTAATGTCTGTTAATCTCCAGGATAAAATTTGAGGAACGTATAGATAGTTTAGCGTACGTATAGGGGAAAATGTGTATATTATATATAAATATTCAAAAAAAGGAGCTACGTCTGCCAAAAAACTGTTTTGCAGTTTGGCAGCGGGATCATTACAATTTTAAATCATAATGTGGTAAGTATGTCACAGCTGAAGTGGAAAAATTTCAACTAACTTTTGGATGTTTGAAACTAATGATTTAACAAAATATACAGTGTATTATTTCTGTGAATAAACACTTTCAGTTTTCTTAATGTTTTTTTTATTGGTAACTTCTCCATATATACGCATCAGCTGTTCTTGTACAGCTCATACCGATAAGCCGGCACGAGATAAAATAACGTACCTCACCTTGCTATGAGTTATGTTTTATATTTATTTGAACTCCTTAATGGAGTTCAAATAAATATAAAACATAACTCTGTCGTTGCGGTCGCGCAGTTGGGTAATAAAAAGAAGGTAAAAATAAATCTTTACCTGGTCTCATTCTCAGGCATAACATTGCCAGACCTGTCGACAAGTTCGAACCGCACCAAGTTGATCCCATCGGCAACGGGCACGACGTCAGGGGTCAATGATCGGTCGAGAGCCCTCAGAGTCTTCCTCTTCATGCACCTCACGAACTTCGGGAAGTACTCCTTGTGATCTATGACATCTTTCACGTCCACCAACTGTGGGTTGAAAGTTAGTTTTAGTATGATGAGATAGTTGTTAACTTACGTAATAATAACTAGATTTTTAAATAAAACATTAGTTAGAACTCTTTTTGCAACAAAATAATAAAAACAAAAACACACGGTACACTTGATAGAAACTTAAAAAAAATCTTTCTGCATCTTTCTTCTCTGTCATGTACCGAAAAATGCCTAAACGTGACGCGTCCTTGAAATTTCATTCTTAATTCTCGTCAAATTATCGAAACGCCGCAAAAGAAGTTTTACTTTAAAAAAATTAACGCAAAACATTTAGGTAACTGAAAATTACTCTAAAACTTACCTAGTTTCATTTCTATCATTGAACAAATAAAGAATGTTTCTTAATTCAATGTTTCGTTTACGTAAACATTAAAAAGTAAAACCATAATCTTATAGCCAAAGATAGGCACTCGTAATCTCGCTATGTAATAAATAATTATCTATCTAGGTATATAAACATATACAATACAAATCTATGTATACATATACACCGTTACAATTTGATCGTTTTAATGCTAAAAAGGGGTCATTGTACTGCGAAACAAAAATCTGCTAAGCCATACATGTCGAGTTATGCGAACATCAATTTACAGTCACCAAACGATGGCTGTTTTCGAATAAAATTTAATTTAATAAATTGAAAACAAACATTAAATGTATGTAATTAAATTTTAATTAAAGAACATTTATCGGTTTCTTACAAAACTTCAAATATATCCGACAACCCTGGTCACTTATCTCCTTTGGTGACTGTACATATGGATCAACCGATTGTTTTTCACGATTTCAGGGTTGGTCCCATAGTAAAACTTCATAATGATGAGTATAATGACCCCTTTTAAGGATTAAAACGATCAAAATGTAAGAGTGTATATACAAATAATGTTTGTAATGTTAAAATACCAGCGTTTTACTAAAGTTCGTTTTGTATACCCAGATACTATTTAGACAGGTGTAATGTCAAATTTATTTATTTATTTAAACAAACACAAAAGATCTAAACGTCAGATTAGTATCTGGGATTAAAAAACGAACTGTAAATGCATATGAAAGTCTATACAGTAAATATATCTACTTGTAATTTTTTTTTTTTTTTTAATTTTCGTCTGTCTGTCTGTTTTGTTCCGGATAATCTCCGAAACGGCTAAACCGATTTTGACGAAACTTTCACTGGCAGATAGCTTATGTTATAAGTAGTAACTTAGTCTACTTTTATTATAGAAACAGAATTAGGATTCCGCGTAAAAAAAAGACCTTCACGCGATAAAGCCGTGGGCAAAACCTAGTTTATTCATAGAAATATTAGCACTTCATTGCTTCAAAATGAGAAAATTAATCTTAGACTCTATACTGCCTCAGGGTATTTATGTAAACTACTGTTAATAAAGTCAGAATCAAACAAGGCGTGTTGCTAAAACTAGAGAGCTTGTCACAAAACAAGCTCCTTACTAACACGAGAACTGTTTTCAAAAAACATTTTTTATAAGAAAAATATTTAAGAGAAAAAAAATAATTTAGCCAGACGTTCACTTGAATTACTAACATTTTTATAAATCACTCCAAAATTAGTCTACAAAGGAATCTTGTACCAAATGAAATACCTACTATAAAGCTATTTGATAAGTGAAGTAAACGAAACAAAAGATTACCGTTGTGGTATTTAATTATAAATTAATCAAAAGATAAGGCAAGCCAAGTTTTTTTTAAACTTTCTCTGAATTTGTTTTAGGATCATATAATATTTTATATGAGTTATTATTTTTAAATATGTCACATTTATGATTATTTTTAATTTTAATTTGTTGATTTTGCCAATTTAATTTGTAAGTAATAATTAAATTGTGTGGGTGTTTTGTCTTATTTTATTTTTTATTTAATGTACCTAATACTATTATATGATCCGACTGTTGATTGAATTAAAGGAATTAAATTGAATAATGGCGTCAAGTTATAGTAGTTTATGAAATTTAATATCTAGTTCTGTGCAGTTGCATACACTATTTTAAAATCATTTATTCAAATTTATTCATTCACTTAAATAATTGAAAACTATACTTTAATAGAAAAAAAAATATATTTTTAAGAATTATTGTGTTCGGGAAACTGTGTGTGTATTGTTTTCAATTCAATTCAATTTAATTTTTATTTCAAGTAACCATGACTCATTTGTTAGTAAAAACTTATCCGATGTTATTAATTAAGATAATTTTATCTAGATATTTTTTATAAACTTTTTAATTTCACGTAGATAATATAGAAGATTGTAGTACCTACTATTTTCGATTTCAAATTAGACCTTTATGATAATTATGAAAGTAGATAATAGACTAGAACCAACTTTATCTCGAGGGTAGACTTAGAAGGAGACACGTAATGCTGTATAATATTAAGAAAAAAGTACCTTTATACTCCTATATTTTTTTGTGTAAACGGAGCATCTGTTTGCAAAGCCGATTAAGGTGATTTCGAGCGGCTACTGAAGGCTTATACGAGGTATGAACATGATCAGACTGAAGGCATTGTTGGACTTCCCGAAATAACCATAATGAGTAATATCAACTTAGGTATGTAGGTACTTGAAAATAAAATAACAATAAGAAAGGTTCCATGGAAAAATGTCCTTCATATCGTTCGTCAACGCTACGCAGGAGTTTGGGTATCATTACAATAGATTTATTATTGTGATAGACAATATTATTCATATCTACAGCCTTGTATAAAACTCCTGTTCAGTCGAATGTTTCAATAATTTTCTATTGAGAAATACCAGAAAATACATACTTTGTTGAAAATCTTAACAAGGTCTTGCCAAGTGTAGTTTTCCTTCTATGCTACGTAAAAGTAGTTACCGTATCCCATAATGGCTACCTGTTAGCATAGTGCACTGAGAAGGAAACACCTCATTATCTAAAAATACTGTACGAAAGTAGAACACACTTGGTTTAACCATACCACCTTCCTGTGGGAAACGGATTTTCATGAAACCATAATGGAAATATCATCTATGTAGGTACTAAGGTACCCACTTACTTGGAATCTTTAGTGGTTAGCCTTTGTAGCCTAAATACAGGTAAAGATTCCTTTTTACTACGTGAATCTATATCTGCGGAGAAATTGCATAGCACACTAACAGTAGCAATGGCTGACATTTTGACAATTCAACAAAATTCATTGCGTTATTTACGATAATAATAATCTTTTATTTCGACCACCAGTGGTTCATATACAAAAGATACAAAATTTCAAAATAAATCAAAATAAAAAACACAAAATAAAAACACAAAAACAAAAACACAATAAAAACACATACAATATTAAAAAGACAAAACATAATACATATCTCGATTGCCTAGTATGTGAACCATACAGCAATGGTTCAGGTACTGGCAATCGAACCTCTGCGCGAATGCCCTCAGGATGCTGCTGGAGCTAGCCCGAACCCTGCGCACCAGGGATGTGCACCGTTTTCGCATAGTAGTATAAAAACAGTCTACTTGCGACTCGGCGAACATACCTGATGCGCTACAGAATCGGGGCAGCCCCATCAGCACCCTGAATGCATTATTATATTGCACACGCGAGGCGTTGTACTGTCTGCGCGTGTATGAGACCCACAGGCGATAGTGAGTACAAAATTTTTTTGAACATATTGATAACTTTGAAGGATATTGCTAATCTAAGCAATATCCTTCAAAGTTATTCAGACTATAATTAATCGTGTGTTTTGCAATTTGGGTGCAGTGCACACATCTTCGTGCGAACTCCTTATAAGTTAATCGGTACAATAGATAGTGTATATGTTAATATACATGACACTAAACTTTACTGTTGAAAAACATAATCAAAAACACTTACTTTTTTTGAGCAATCTCTCCAAATGATCCTGATGACATCAGCCCCTTCTAACCATAAATCTGCGATCATCTGACTCATATAAGAGTCTGGATCTGTTTGTTTTTGTTCGCCATGGCATCCCGTGATAAAGGACAGGACTAACACAGATATAACTGTGAGGAGAGTAGAATACATTGTCACGTAGTTCATAACCACAATCTTGCCATTTCTCGAACGCGTGAAAGAGCTTCGTTCCTGAAAAGAAGTTATATATAGAAACGATATTATACGCTGTGATAATATGATCCTACAATATTTGGTGACTTACAAATATCTGATAATAAGATGTCGGAATCAGGTGTTACTCGATAATGGTGCTTTCTTATAAATAATTCAATGGAGAAGAATTTCGTGGTGGAATATTTATTTTGCACCTACGCAGCAATTGTTGTGGCAACAGGAATTGTATCATTAAATTTATTTTATTTTCTATTTTTAGATTTGTTACAGTGCGGCCGACGAGAATGAATGCGCTCCTGACTCCTGTCAGTATCATACAAACGAATATTAGTTTTGCGAATTTGATCTTTATTAGCTACTAGAGTTATCACACTGATAGATATCAGGAAAACATTCTCTCGAAGGCCGGATTGTAAGTTTGTGATTGTGAAGTCAATAGATTTCTTTTTCATTTATTCTTCTAAAGCAGTTACTCAATAGTAAAAATAATTGATTTTGAAATCATTGGCCAATAAAGCGATCTATATTTTTTTCAGTATTTCATAAAAACGTAAGCAGACAGCGCCCAATTATATTATTGTTTAATGTATGAGAAAGTTTCAAGAAACAATTATAAGTTGTGAAAAGGAGAATGGACAAACGTGTGCCGGCATAAAAGTTTTAAATGCCGACTGGTCCGTGACAGTGTTCCGAAATTATAGAAAAAGAATCCCCTTCTTTCTTCGAAAACTAAGTTTAATTCTTTCGTTTTTTCTTAGGGTTTGCTAGCTTAGCATCTTTTATTTACACACACACACATTATTTACAAGTTAATGGCTTTCCACATTCGACCCCCAAAAAACAATTTTTCCATCCAAAATTACTTTTCCTTCAAATATTTCTCCAAACTGCTCGCTTATTTATTCATAATATTGATTCATATTTCTCTGAATATTTTATATCACGTTTGAAAATATATATTTTGTAAGCACACATCCCTTTCCGATTAAAGATGAGGCCTAATGCAAAATGTCGCTTTTCTGACATTTTCAGTAGGCGTTGATAAATGACTCGTTCTCCTTTCATTGAAATTCACGTATAAATACTATTTATCACATCAAAAGTTTAGCTGTCTAACTTTGAATTAATAGAAGCAAAAGTTGAAATTACGATGTATTTCATTTGAACTTATCTCTTTCAAAATAACTTCAGAACTTATTAATAAATACTGTGTGCGTAAGTGCGCACACAGTATTTATTAATAAATTGTGTCGTATCTTCGTAAGTAGATAACTTCTCATTCATACTTAAAAAAGAGAAGTTACCTACTCATACCTAAAGATAAGACAGTCATTAAATTCAGTCTTTAGAAAAGTATTTAAACAAAACGTTTTTTTTTTAATAAAACGTTGCCCCTCACTAGCAATTACTCCTGTATCGTGGGTGCGTTTACAAATATTTAAACTCACATACACAAACAGCCAGATCCGGAACAACCACCTCAACTACCACAGCCGCCGCTACTCAACTAGGTACCTCTATTGTCATCATCTTCCACAGCCCAACTTCACAGTTGAGCATTGGCCTTTCTTTTGATATACCAATCCCCACGCTCCTGTGCCAGCCTCATCCAGTTTCTACTCCCGATGGTAACAATATCGCCCGATCGAACGTTATCGAAACTTTGTAGACGGCACGGTTTCATTACGGTACGCCGTATACAAAACGTGCCTGTTTACAAACTTCCTAGTGATCCTCACAACACTGACGAACCGAACACGGCGTATAAACGCGCCGTAGAAAAAACGTGTCCATGTAAAAGCTTCCATATTGATGCCATACAACACTGACGACGGGGTGTCTACAAACGGCGAATAAACAGTAGTTTTTCTCAACAAAAAAAAAACGTGTGTGTATGGCGTAAGTAGACGAAACTTACCTACGAAGAATTGAAGAGTACAACCTTTCAGCAACCAACGAAGCACTTTTATTTCAAACAATTTCCACAAGCAAACTACACCCGTCTTCAGTCAAGGTCAAACTATAAATGAAGGAACAAAAAGACCCCCTTACCTTATATGCCCATAGATAATGGAAAGCGATCAGTTTTCTACGTGATCACTGACCAAATCATGATAATGAATGACCATACGTACGCATCAGTTTGTGCAAAACCATGTCGGTGACACCTACGTCGACGAGGAGGATATACGACGTATTTATCGAATGTTTTCTTACTTCTACTTTAAATTGCTGTCTTTATGACAGTCGTTTTCCAATAAAATTGATAGTACTGCCGGTGCTTAGATTTTTCTTGGAACCAACTTCTGTATGTATTTTATTTCTGGTATAGTTTCTTTCAATAACTTGTACTGTTGTAGAATTGTCAGGGTAAAAAGGAACCAATTCGACATTTCTGTATGGAATACAATATTATTTAGCTATTGTTATGATTTTATTCTTTGCATAACATAATTCAGGAGTTTAAGGACCAGAAACGCTCATTGTGCGAAAAAACAGCTCACAATGCGTTGTGGTCACTACAAAACATCCAGACCGCGAAATTCGCATTATGGCTCTTATGAAAACGCTCCCGACGCGTTTGTGGCAATCACAGGAAGACCACATAGCGTAATTCGTGTCGTGGCTATCATGCTATACGATCACAACGCGTAAAAGCCATGACGATATATTAAATTGAGACGCATAGTGATTTGCGATATAGGTTCTACAGTCTTACTAGTCTTGGAAACTTTTTACTTAAGTACCACAATCAGCATATAATGTTCCCACTGCTGGGACACAGGCCTCCTCTCGGTGAGAGGGAGGGGCCGTAATCCACCACGCGGCCTCTGTGCGGGTTGGCTTTAACTTTTTACATATTAAGTAACAAATTATTGAACACACGAAAACGCTTATAATAATTATGTTTATATGTTCTATTCAAGCCTTATGATGTACGTGTTTCGTTGTCTACATTTTCATTAAGAAACCTCAATAAAGTCATATCAGACTAGGCAGTGGACGTATACGGGGTCAAATTAAATTAGCTGGCGAAACTCGGTACACGTGATGGGAATCGAAATCTAAACATGATATAACAAAAAAAAAAATGTTTTGATGATAATTTATTTTGAGGTCCCCCACCACGTCTGCGGAGTTTCGCTTTCTCATTAAATTTGACCCTGTATAGAGGTTTAGAGGCATGAGGAACAGGGTGTAAAGTTCACTCATCCTCCATAGAAAAGGGAGGATCCTCCGACCAGACGGGTGTTGTGTCTGGCGGGCTATTGCCCAACGATTGATGTTGGGAAATTGTATCTATGCTAACTGCGCGGTAAACTCTGCTTGCGAGATGCAGGATTTGCGTAACGTCAGTATGACGCGTTGTTCGCATGTGGCGTTGTAGATACCGCTACAGAGGTATGTTCTAGGAGTTGATGATCGCAGCATCAGTTTATGATTACACCGGGTTATACACCTTCTAAACGTAATCCCTTAGGCTCCTCTTGACATCTGTGAGAAACAGTCGACTTGTTGCCGAGAATAAGGGCAAAAATGTACTAAAATATAGCGTATCTTAGCTCATTTTTACGTTCATACGCCGTGTTTTTATGGGTTGCTAGCAGTGCCCGCGACTTCGTGCACAATGTCGGAAAACAATTATTTACTCTTTACCAATTCTTTTTCTAGAATAAAAGGGAATATTAAGTTACTCTTTATAACATCAATTATCTATCTGTCAGTGCAAGTCCCGTCAAAATCGGTTCAGCCGTTTCGGAGATTAGCTGGAACAACAAAAAGAAGAATTGTTTTTTTTTTATTGCATTTTGCATTTAGAAAAAAAGCTGTTATTTTGCCATTACAAACAGACACTTCAATTTTATTTACTTTAATACATAATATTGAAAAGGAAAAATAAAATAGACTATGCGGAACGAGTTCCAGAATCAAGCTACCAGGCGGGCATGACTCCAAAGAGATGAAACCCCAAAAAATTCGCCCTGTGTCCAGAAGTACCGCATTCATCCATCAAGCCCTTGACCCAACACCTCACAAGGGCCTCTTTAGATGGTGTTCTTGTTTAATGTACTTTTAACCTGTATCAAATACGCCTACACAACACTGAAGAATTTATTATATAGATACCTATTAGGTAAGCGTTTTGCAAGATTGGTAGACGCTTGACGCTGTAAAAATGGCCGCACCACTGATTTATGTTTTTCATACGTCTACGTCAAAGTCAGAAGGAAAGTCTTGCCTTGCATTTCTATTTGTATAATAAAGCTCTTAGCGATTTATTATAAAAGACATCATCATCTGCCAAGCCTTTTCCCCACTATGTTGGGGTTGGCTTCCAGTCTAGCCGGATGCAGCTGAATACCAGTATTTTACATGGAGAGACTGCCTATCTGACCTCCACAACCCATTTATTGGGTAATACGTTACCCCTTGTTAAGACTGGTTGTCAGACTTTCGAGCTTCTGACAACCCGTAACGACTGTCAAAGATCCACGAATGACAACCGGAACCAACGCCTTAACGTGCTTTCCGAGGCACGGAGGGTAGTCTTGGTATGTGAAGATGGTCACACATTCACGGACCAACCGCGGCAAGCGTACTCGTAGCTTAACCTGATCGATCGAACCGTGCGGCAGTTATTACTTAGCCACAAGCCCCTCCATTTTATTTATTATAAAGGACAGTAGATATTAAATTTATCGGATGAAAATTTGAAAAGCGTGGATGACAGGACAAGAAAACAATGATTTCGGTGTTTGTATGTATATATACAGTAATTTAATTTTAAGGCATTGTTTGCTGAATGTATCAAAGATCTCACTAGTATGTGCATAGTCATCCTATAATGTTCCCACTGCTGGGACACAGGCCTCCTCTCGGTTAGAAGGAGTGGGCTGACAGAAGTCACACGTCGAATTTTTGGTTCTAGGACAGGCCGGTTTCCTCACGATGTTTTCCTTCACCGTAATGAGAGCAGTGGTTGCGACTTAAGAGTTGTAGGTCGTAGGTTGGAACCTACGACCTACAACTCTTAAGTCGCAGTCGTTACCACTGGGCCACCACCGCTGCTGTTTTTAACCTACTATATATTTTTATATAAATTAAAGATATACTATTCTATTCTAAAATGACTTTATTATTTTAGAATTCATCTCTCTAAATGAAATGTGAACGAAGACCCATACCCAAAACAGAACCTTCATTAGACTAGAGATCAAATCACACGTGAATTTTCACTTTATAAAATACTGACCCGGGTCAATCTCTTTGTAATGCAAATTGAAACATACTCAGTACCTTTAACAAAATACCCTTTGAATACCTTTCTAAATACGAATTCATTTCAGTTCAACCTTTGATAGTGATCAAATGTTTTATTGCCAAAAACTTATCCATACTCATATTGTATTCACTTAAAAAAAGGAGGTATACAGTGGCAGGTTTGTCCATAATCATGTACTGAATCCATGGTAACAGAGTGCTTGTCAATGTCCCTGCCACTCTGTCTATGGGGAAGTTTGAAAGTGGCGCCAGTGACAGAAAAGTTGAAAGGAAATCGTTTGGCATGGTGACGATGAGGGAGGACACGCATGTGATTAAAAGAGTGATGAATATAAATGATGATGGATGGAGAGGGAGAGACAGGCCAAAGAAAAGATGGATGGATTGTGTGAGGAATGATATGAAAGAAAAGTGAATGATAACGGATGGTTGACAGTGGAAAATGGAAGAAGAAAACGTCAAGGGCATAAAGATGGGTAGCGGGATCGTCCGAAAGGGTTACCGCTGCCCTGGAACATAAAGGGCTAAGGAAGGAACACGGGTGGGTTTTAGTCAGTAAGAGTCTGACACTCCCTACTGCTCCACCCAGAGCGGGAGGGGTCATTTGATGATTTCCCATCCTGAAAAAAAAAAAAGGGCAGAAAGATAATGCTGATTGTATCCACTTTCTATGGAACAGAGTGGCAGATAGCCCTCAAAGTACATGTTAGAAACCAACGAATTGTGGAAGATGACTGTGATGTTTCAAGGTTAATAAGGCTTTCACATTGCTAGTTAGTCTTGAATATTATTATAGCGAAAACTTAAGTGCGTATAACTTCTAATGTTTCTTCTTAGCATGTCGATGGCAAGTAATTCAGCATAATCGCCTATAGTGTTCGCACTGCTGAGACACAGGCCTATGAGAGGGAGTAGACTGTAATCCACCACGCGGGTCTAGTAAGGGTTGGTAGTACTCGTAGATGCCACAAATGTCTTTGAACTTTTGGTTCTAAAACATGCCGGTTTTCTCACGATGTTTTCTCGTGCGTTCAATCTCGAATAGTGCGAGTTGTTAATTAAACTTAGGTGACGAAAGACTTAACCTACTGAGAAGTGTAACTTGATACTAATAGGCAACCGCCAAACTCGAATGCTAAATAGACAATTAATCTAGACTAACATGCCAAGTTATTTGCTTACATTTACCTGTTTTAATGCAAAGTTAAATTTCTTTAGTTTTGCTTACAATTCATTGTTAAAAAAATCGCTTATTAATTTAAATTTATACTTATACTCATTATTAATTTATTACATTAAATATTTAGCCTGAAGCACAGCTTCAACCTAGTTTAGGCCAATTAGCAACTGTGCGCTATTTTAATTTTAATCTTTTTTTTAAATCTTTATTTATTTAGAGGCATTTACCTTTTAATTGTTAAGGTATTCATTGTAAATGTATCCCCTTTCTATAAATAAACCATTTATTATTAATTAATTTCAGACATAAGAATAGAATTATACATGAAGACAGAAGCAAGGTTTTTACTTATGCATAAGCATGAAAAGGGATGAAGATCAATTAACTAATGGACATGTGTCTAGGATTCTCAGCTAATTGATTTGTTCTATGACCGCGCCTTTGCATATGACAATATTGGAACACATGTCTCTTTGCAAGTCTAATTATAAACTTACTAAGTGATCGTTAAACTCGGCTTCTATAAATGGAACCTTGGGTCTTCCCTTAGTACCTAGGCCTGAAAACTTAAGTGCGTATAACTTCTAATGTTTCTTCTTAGCATGTCAATGGCAAATAATATAATTCAGCATAATAATAATAATAATTTATTTGGAACACAACCATAAATTACAGTGTCTTAATAGCTAGAACAAGGACAGTTAATTTTACATAAGTGCATATATAGCCAGCTGTCTCCCAAACTAGGCAAAAGCCTGTATCTTGGGAGGCAGTATATTAGAAAATAGGTATACATTTATTGGTTCATAGCCCGTGTAAGACGGCGTGAACTTAAAAGAAATGAGTTAAAAATTTAATAAAGAAATACAAGATTAAAATATTCATATATTTATAATTCATATAATCAGCCTATAATGATCCCACTGCTGGGACACAGATCTCCTCTCTGTGAGGAGTGGGCTGTAATCCACCACGCGGGCCCTGTGCGGGTTGGCGGATGTCGCATGTCTTGTTATAAAATATGATTTTTGGCATTTTCAATCTCAAATAGCAGCCGGGGGGTTAATTGTAGATTTTCGTTGTAATAGTAAAAAATACTGAAGACGTCATTTCCCATAACAAAACAGCACTTTTGTTTTTGGGTACGAAATTAATGATGTCCTTTGCGACTGACCTTTGCGAGTTCCTTTTGAAGTGAGACAAACTATCAGATTGGGTATCTGACTACCCGCAAGGAACAAGAACGCAAGTACTGTCGCAAATATTCATCTTTTATACCGACGGTTGGTGGAATAATGTGCTCTCTGAGGCATGAAGAGGGTTCGATATGTAAAGAACCTTTAACGTACCTAAATAAAATTCAATAGTTTTATTTTCATTGACAAGTGTTGTAGGTACTGCATAGTTTAACTTCAAGCATTGTCCGTTCGATGTGAAATACAAAAGTAAGTACTTATAACTACAAACACTCTCTCCTCTCTTACTCTGTCATAAATACAGATTACTCAGTTATCTAGCTATACCCCGCCGTTTCTGACACCTGTGCGATAATTCTAGTAGGTAGCTAATAAAGATCAAATTTGCAAAACACGTATGAAACTGACAGGTGTCAAGAACGCATTCTCTCGACGACTGTAGCAGAGCACCGATTTATCCAGTAATTCGTTGTACAGACGCCAGCAGGTCAAGCTACCCGAAACTGTAAAATTCCCAATCAACTTTGAACCTAATGCTTTGGCGATAAAGTTGAAAATCTATTAAAAATGAAATGTGAAATGTCCAGGGATATTATTATTATTAAAGAAATTTGACAGATTGTAGTAGCTTGACGTGCTGGCGTCTGTACCTAAACCACGTAATTAAAAATGCATATTTTTAAAATCCCTCGTGTAATACAAAACCTTTATGTACCTAAATAAATTATTCTAATCTTATTCTATAAAAAAAGTTACAAGAAATATATAATTCTTAACTGACCGCGAATTCTACTACTTTTCGCAATGTTTCTTAATAATATAAATCAAGGTTTTATTCCCATTTTGCTACTAATTGGCTGTAATCCAATACTTTGTCGGAAAATGATTGGCCTTCATTCCTTTGTGAATCAATATTCCATGGAAACCTCATTAAACGTGGATGCATTGTTTGAAACATTAGTTATGTTTCAAGATAGTTGTTGAAAGTTGCGATTAACTACGGGAAATATTTAACTTGATACTCTAAAAACTTATTAATATTCTACTGATGGTCACTTTTTTAAATGAATGAACCTTTTTTATTGTCACGCTTCTAATTTTATTATGCTCACTTTTTAAAATAATTGAGGCTCTTTTTAACTTTATAGTCTTTTCATGTGAGAAAAGACCATAGTCACAGTAATTAGAGCTAAGGCACTCCGACCAAACTGGTTAGGTTGGGTTAGAACCGAGACGAAACGCGCGCGAGCCGAGCGAGCGGAGCGAGCGGTGCAGCGTTTAATATTTAAAGGAACGCAAAAAAAAATACAATATTATTAAACACACAACTATAAGTTACAGCGTTAAATAATATCTTTATGAAAAAGGGAGTTTCGATTATATGCATGCCATTAACTAATAACTTTGGCACAAAGTTTTTGTTCGCTAACAACTTTGAATAAGATTCTTATTTAAAGTAAAAGTAAAGTGGGGAATATTCTGAAGTGTGAGTGAAAGATAACTTTGTGTGATCTCAGTAATGTAAGCGAGAATGCCAGATGTGTTCTCATATGAAATATTGTCGTTATGTAGAGCTATGAACCTTGGGTGTTATGTCCTTTTTCCTTTCAAATCAGCGAGTGCGACGCAACAAAGATGAACTCGAGTAAACTTTGAAGGCTGCATTTATAAAAAAAATATTTTAGGAAACATACTTGGAAACGTTGTAAGAATTTTTCAACATTCTTAGAGACGTTTTAGAATACCCATGGTTTTTGTCGTATGTACAACGGAAAATGATATAACATCAAAGAATACGTATAAACATAGTTTATATAATATGTAAATGCACCTAATCATCAAAATCTACAATTCTAGTCTGTCTAGGCACAGATTTTTTCTTTTTAAATTCTGTGCAAGTGCGCAAATTATGCTTAATGTTTTAAAATTGTAAGTACGAATCAACATTATGAAATAACCAGGTCATCGTTTCGAGGTGTATGGACTGTTTTGATGACACTAAGCAATGTCGTTATTACGATTATATAGCTATAGAATGTAACTTTGGGTTCAATTAAATACGGATTTTTTTTACCCAAAAGAAAAAAAAGCAAAGAAGAAAATCTTTTTTGCGAAAATAACTTTTCGACGTAATAACTGAACAACATGCCTGTATTTCCCGAAGGGTTAGTTAGGCAGATAAGATAAGATAATATTTATTTGCTTAAACATGTGTCATACATACTAGAAAATACATACCTACATGCAAGATGGTAGGTAACAACATTATTAGCTACAGGCATGTTTGCCACATGATGTGACGTGCTAAATCAAGAAATATTGCTAATTAAAAACATTCTCTCAAAATAACAATAAATTAAGTAATTAAGTAAAGAAAAATAATAATATTGTAATAAATTTAAAAGAACAAAGATCAAACAGAACATTAAAAACAAAAATAAGTTATTAATACTGTTATTCAATAATCATATCAACAATAAAAAATAAAGATCCAAAAATAATTAAATGATGGGCTGACTCTAGTACCATGGAAGAACGGGGAGTGCCTGATCTGGAAAGCAACTTGCGTCAGTACTGTCGCTGCCAGTCACCTGAGTCGCACCACGCACACTGCCTCTGCCGCAGCTGAAGACGCCTGCTCTGTAAAAAGGCTCAAGTACGCTTCCTTGGAGCAGCCTTACTATTTTGTGCCAGTAGCTGTGGAGACCCTGGGTAGTTGGAGTAGGGCAGCGAAGGTTTTTGTGGCGGAATTGGGCCGTAAGCTCAAGGAGGCAACCGGCGACTCCCGCTCTGGGTCGTTCTTGGTGCAAAGGTTGGCCATCGCTATTCAGCGAGGCAATGCGGCGAGTATTATGGGCAACTTTGCGCCGGGAACGATCAGGGGCGGGTTGTTTTGTGACCTTTGACTGTGTATTTATTTTATTTTATTTACACTTCCTATCGTTTTATGTTTATAAATTTATATGTAAGTAGTACAAATTATTTACCCAATAAATGATGCATCTAAAAATAATTAAACTATTCCATTGTAAATTAAGAAACACAATAATTTATTAATTACCTATAGTCCCACATTTTGCCAGTTATGTAATAGAGGGCGACCCTATTGCCACGAACCGGGCTCAAATCCAAACTCCAGGCTGCTACCTAGAAATTCCAGATAAAAAAATCCAACAGCACTTTGTGCGGTCCAAGAATAGCAAATAAAAATGGAAAATCAAAAGTCATTTATCCACATTAGGCTGAGAATCAGTACTTTTCGAACGTCAAAATTACAAAAGACAGTCCCCCAAAAACGCCCGCCCTTCACGCCTAATGCTATCGCTGGGAAGAAGAAGTGGCGCAACAAACTCCCCAGCAGCACAGCTGTCCATTCAGTTAGAGAATACTTGATTGTATACAATAATAGGTATGTTAACTAATAAACATTACAAGACACAGAACATTAAATTAAATCATTTGCTATATGTCAGCGAGCCACGCTAATATACCAACAAATATAATACTACGAACGATACGATACGTACTTGCCTAAGAACCAAGGAACTTAGGCTCAGCAGTAGCTGCAGATCCTTTATCTAAACACCTCCAAAAGAAAGTGTGTAAAAAGTAAGGATGTGCTCACACAATCCCTTTTCAGATTTCAGCAAAGTGCCGAATTACTTCCTACCCAGCAACATTTTAGAAAAACTTAAGTTAAAGAATGTATCCGACAGCACACCAACTTTACCTCCATCACAGTCGGGTAAAAACAAATGAGTATCTTTCGAAACTCACAAGTTTACGTCGAACAAAAACTGTCAATAAAACAATTATGATTCTACCCGAAATTTACTGATCAGCAGGTTGTCAAGTACGAAGACTGAGTCAGTCAGTGCGCCGGATACGGTCGCTCGGTGGTGTGAAGTAACATAAAACTTTGTTATTAAGCAAAGAAATGTGTTCTCGTGATTTGTGAGTGAAAGTATCTATATCATTTTTAGGAAACTGTGAGTACATAGAATAGGATTGATTTGTCTTTGAACACAATGTTTCATCACAATTTACATAGTAACATCTATTATGCACTTTAATCATTTCTAACGCGACGATATTATCGTAGACGTCCACGTCCATAAAATGTATGGAAATACATGGTCGTGATAACGTTATCGTAGACGAAATATAAAAGCGTCTTAAAAATTTAAAAGCGTGCTTACATTTTACTTCCCTGTGTTATCGTGATACCTATTGGATCATTAAGCTAAGCGCTCATTTTGTGTATTTATTTTCTCCGACAAAATCTGTAAATTTCATTAGGTACAATTACACCAAATATCATTGGTAATGGATTGCCATCATCCTGAATTCTGATAAAGTTCACAGATTATTACCAATACCTACTGGAGTTTTCACTTACTTACACCCGAAAATTCGCATACGCGTGTATAATATTTATTTTTTATTTTCGGCTACGACAGTATTGCTATAAAGGTAGGTGTAATGGGCCTATCCCGAACGCGCGACGTACCTTAACGTAACGTAAATTCTCAAACAATATCTACTTAGTTTGAAGACTTTTTGGAACAAGTTCCTTATCACAAGTACTCACACTTGATGAATGGTCGTTTATGACGATCGAAAAATTGATTGAATTTACGTTACTTTTACCTTAAGTTTACGTCACGCTTCCGTGCTAGAGCCTCAGGTGTCGGAGTATACATACCTATCTACCTATAACCTCATATCTTGGGTTCTTTACTCCCACGCTTGTGGAGTTCAGCCCTCTCAGCGTTGCTGACGTTGCGAAAGTTATAATCTGCTGAGTCTAAAAATAATACTGCCGATTAGCTGATAAGCTAATTATATAAATCTGCCGATAATTTTAACAACTGTAGGAAGTTTAATAATGTATGAGCTTATAGGCCAACCGCTTAACTGAGACGTTGCCTGGGGTAGCAGCGCGGTGCGGAAGGGATGTGGTGAAGTGATGCGAGAGCTCAGTGATTCATCAACTTGTTACAACTATCACCCCTCCCGCACCGCGCAGCTACCTCAGGCAACGTCTCAGTTAAGCGGTCGGCCTAGTTATTTTGCTCCATAATTAATATATCAACTTAGGTACAGTCGTACGCAAAATACGCGCATTGTCGTGGAGTTGCGGACACCAGCCCGCTGTACCTATTACCTAGGTACTTACAGTCGGCCAAAATGTGGTCCGTTAAGAGTCCCCGAAACGATTAATTGCAATATTGTCAGCATACTCAGTCCCATAATGGTCCCACTGCTGGGACAAAGGCATTCTCTCTGCGAGAGGGAGTGGGCCATAACCTACCACGCGAGCTCAGTGCGGGCTGGTGGATTTCACATGCCTTCGAATTTTTTGTTTCTAGGACATGCCGGTTTCCTCGTGATGTTTTCCTTCACCGTTTTGAGATGAGTGGTGATGAAATACACAAAGTAAAGTGCCTGCCTGGGGTCGAACGACCTACAACCCGTTTGTGTATAAATATATAAACACCAATGTGTTTTGTGTATATAAAACTGACAGTTACAAATAATAGTTTCGAGGACCCTTAAGATACTTTTAGGAATTACTCCTGTATCGTGGGTGCGTTTACAAACATTTAAACTCACATACACAAACAGCCAGACCCGGAACAACTACAACATCGACGACATGGTTGGCGCAGTGGCTGAGCGATCGACTGCTGTCGTGCTGAAACGTGTCGCGGGTTCGATTCCCTCACGGAAAAAAATATTTGTATTGGCCACAGGTAGTTGTTCCGGGTTCGGTTGTTTGTGTATGTAACTTTAAATGTTTGTAAACGCACCCAAGATACAGGAGTATTTACTAGTGTGGGGCAACGTTTATAAAAAAAAAAACTACCTGTTGTAGACAATACCAATATTTGATCCGTACGGGAATCGAACCCACGACACGCAGCGCAGCAGTCGATCGCTCAGTCACTGCGCCAACCGTGTCGTCAAACTCATTTGCCCGTCATAAAAGGACTGTTTTGAAGCGTTTATAATTGAGTCTCTCTCTGCTAACTCATTTTCTTGGCCGACCGTATCTATTAAGCAATTAATTACCCATCTCTACCAGGAAGCATAAATAATGTTAACAAAGTGCTACCACGTGCTACCCTCTAAATAAATAAATAAATATCCCTGGACATTTTCACACAGCGCCATCTAGTCCCAAGCTAAGCAACCTAATGCTTGTGTTATGGTAACAAGATGGCTGATAAATTACTTATATACATTTTTTTTTGTAAATACATACATATTATAGATAGAAAAACACCCAGACTCGGAACAAATACATGTAGGTCATACAAATATTTGTTCCGTGCGGGAATCGAACCCGCGACACGCAGCGCAGCAGTCAATCGCTTAACCACTGCGCCAACCGTGCCGTGCCGCCTCTATTATAACTATCGCTATTTTAATTGCGTTTCGTATAATTGACACTTACTAACAAAGGAATTGTTGGAAATATGGGTAGCTGTTGTTTACACTTAGGTTTTTGCTTCATTGAATGTTTAGTCAAGTTAAATCTAAGTTTATGACGGCAGTTTATAAATAAAGGAGATAATGGTAACTACCTTAATCAATATTTAGTTTATAATAGGATCTCTTTGGGGTTTATTTATAAAGCGATGATTAAAGTTCAGTTAAAGACGTGCAAACGTCAAAAATGTATTGTTAAACAGTCGCTAATCACTACTTAACTTTAAGCAACGTCTATGAATAAACGGATCTATGTTTTAAAACCACCTAGCTGGCTGGTAGCTAGACGAGAGTTGCCAAGAACAGACTTATGTGGTATGCCCTTGGAGAGGCTTATGTCCAGTAGAGGACCTTGGAACGCAGAGCAGAACGGAGACCAGTGATGGCCCAGTGGTAATGACTCCAACTTATGAGTTGTACGTCATGGGTTCGAAATTAAGCAGGCGATTAACTTTGTGTAATTTATTTCATCACCACTGCTCTCAAAAAACGGTGAAGGAAAATATCGAGAGGAAACCGGCATGTTCTAGAAAACATGTAACATCTACCAACCCGCTCAGGATGCGCGTGGTGGATTACGGCCTATTCCCTCTCACAGAGTGGAGGCCTGTGTCCCAGCAGTGGGAACGTTATTTACTGATTATGCTATGCATAAATGCTATGCTATGATGTTGGAAATTATTTAAATCCATCCAAAAACCCACATGCTTACACAAGCTTGCGTATAAATACAGGAAAACGCCTATATTTTAATGTATTTAACAAAATCATTACATTGGCCTCGCCCACGGAAATTCAATTCCCTCTACCGGGAAAGTTTCGAGTGCATAATTTTGCACCTACTGCGTGGAACTACTTATGTTATCATTCACTTCCTGTTGCTGGTAAGTTTTCTACTGGTAGTTAACATTATTGGTACCTACGCTGTCTATAGTGTTAGTTGATTAGTCTTCATAAAAAAAATATAAAAAAGTGTGCACGACGACATATCAAGCTGTAGATTTTCAGTATAAGCTAATTTCTCACTATACAAAAAGCCTATACAATGCAAGGTCAGCTAAACTTACAAAAACAATTTAAAAAAATACCTGACTTATTTATTATAAGCTTGTTTTGTAAAATAACAGTACCTACATAAGGAAGCAATTCGTTAAAAGTCAAAGTCACCACCTGCCTAGCCTGTTCCCAACTATGTTGGGGTCGGCTTCTAGTCTAACCGGATGCAGCTGAACACCAGTATTTTACATGGAGCGATTGCCGATCTGACCTCCACAACCCAGTTACTAGGTAATACGATACCCCTTGGTAAGGTGGTTGTCAGACTTTCGGGCTTCTGACGACCAGTAACGACTGCCAAAGATCCACGAATGACAGCTGGGACCAACAGCTTAACGTGCTTTCCGAGGCACGGAGGGGTCTTGGTATTTAAAGATGGCCACCCATCCACAGACCAACCGCGGCAAGCGTTGCGTAACCTGATCGATCGCCTTGTGGCTGTTATTACTTAGAAGTCAAAGTAAAATCATTTATTGCAAAGGCACTTTTGATTGTCATTTACATGAAAATGGAATTGATTCTAGTAGTTGTTGGCAGCAGTACCTTCATTACAGTGCGGCTGATGAGAAAAGGCGTTCTTGCACCTGTCAGTTTCAAAAGAAAAAGTGTTTGGCGAATTTGAACCTTATTAGCTACTAGAATTCTCGCAGTGACATGTCAGGAACGTATTCTCTCAACGGCTGGAGTGTACCTGCTAATATCAATTCTGTGGCTATGAGTCTATAGTATCTGTCTTTATGAAAGTATTTTTAATATTATTATATACTAGCTGCGCCCCGCGGTTTAACCCGCATAAGTTTCGATCCCATGGGAATATCGGGATAAAAAGTATTCTATGTATTAATCCAGGTTATAAACTATCTGTGTACCAAATTTCATCCAAATCCGTTGAATAGTTTTTGCGTGAAAGAGTAACAAACATCCATCCATCCATCCATACAAACTTTCGCATTTATAATATTATTAGTAGGAAGGATATTTATTTAATAGGTATAATGTATATCTTTCTTTTTAAATCAATTTTTATTTCTCAATTTTCGCTTTTGCACCTACCACAGTTTGTCAGTGCATCACCCTGAATTGGTTAACTGGTAGAAAATGCGTAAAGCATTAAGTCCTCCTTTGCTCATTTGTGTGCTTAAAGTACTAAATAAATACTTAGAGGTTCCTTAATTGAGGTAATTATTGCAAAACCTACCTCTGAAAAGGGGTAACGAATGGTTTGAATTACATAATTAAATTGAAACCTTTCGTCGCCCTTTGTAAAACCGTAAGAAGTAATGAGTCTATTTATCGTAGGTAAGCTGAGAGGTTAGCCTCTATCCCATTACATAACCAATAATGAATATACAAAGAGAAATACTTGCTTAAATTGCCGTCCTGCAGAAATACTTTTATGAGATAATGGGCCGCCATGTGTGTGCGAGTGCTCACTTAGTTTTTCGAGTTATAACCAAGTGGTTGGTCGACTTCTTACGTGACCAAAGGGCTGGCCTATTTTGCCCAAAGATTTTGGCTTTTCGGGATTTTTTTCTGTTGACAGCGATGTGGACGAATTTTCTGATGCCCCATGATTCTTTCCCCTCCCCTTTTATATACTTGTATGTGTTAATATTATTATTATAAGGCTGCTTTTAAATTATGTAAAAAATATCTTGGAAATTAAAAAAAAAACTGAGATATACCTATTTCATTGTTTAGCACCCACCTTCGCCTTTTTAGTCTCCCATGATAATGTACATAATAAGACCTTTCTGTTAAATATTTCTTCCGTATGTTTTAAGCATTATTGGGAGCGAAATACTACATTATTTTGCTTGTGCCATTACTTACCAATATTAGGCACGAGTAACGATCGAAGATGATGTTCATTTTACTATCGAGATGCAGCATGACAGCAACAAGATACGATCGACATTTCAAATATATTAATGTCGATTACTTGCCACGTAGACGGGTACTTTATTTCTCTTTTACTAGCTGACCCGAGAGATTTGGGCCTGTGCAAACTCTTGAGTTCATACAAAAATACCATAGAAAGAATTAATAAAAGAACACATCCACGCAAAACGGCCAGCGCTCAGCATAATGCTACGGACCTACAGAACCCCCCGGCATAGAAAAATTTGGACTATTACAAAGAAAACAAAATAATGCGTAATCGTTTGAGCCGTTCTTAAGTGATCACTTAAGAACAATGCATTTAATTTTTATTTATATACATAGATAGATTATGTTCTGAAACGGTAATTTAGTAATATGATAGAGATTTCGTGTACTATTTCGACTCGTTATAGGGTTTGGTAGGTACCAAGCCCTATCACAAGTCATCTATTGATGTGGGTAGGTAGGAACCTATCTACATTAATTAATTAAAATATTATACTTAATTTAATAATAAACTTTAAAAATACTCTTTGATGGAGATGATTTACTAAGAACTTTTCGATAAGCGTTCTATGTACCTGTAAAAGCTCATCGAAAGATCATAGTGTATTGTTATTGTATTCAAGCATTCTGGCACCAGAGACACTATTTTATTTAAAATAAATAGACACCTATAAATAAAAATAAAAAAAATATTTTAAGGTAGTACACACGGCTACACATCAAGCTATGCAAAACCAGTATTGGCTGACCGTTCACTGTGTGAAAATATCATACAAAATGAGGCCAAGACAAACTGGTTTTGTATAGCTTGACGTGTAGCCGTGTGTACAGACATCAGCAGGTCAAACTACCTGAAACTGTCAAATTTTCCCAATCAACCTTGAACCTTAATGCTTTAGGTATAAAGCTGAAAATCTATTAAAGAAATTTGATAGATTGTAGTAGCTTGATGTGCTGGCGTCTCTACATAGACGTATATCCTACCTTCGATATCGACTAAATAATGTATTCGACTGCCGTGCTAAGTTTGCATACATACTTAGGTAATATTGAAACATACTTGAAAAGGCTGAAATGAATGATGACTTGAAAATACGCATATTATTTCAGATGACCAGTGAAAATATAATGAAAGAACGTTGGGACGAGCTGGGTCTACCACCAATGGAGTTGGCTGAGTCATCAGAAAATAACAGTACGTATAAACAAACATACAAACCTTTAATTTTTTTTCTTATATTTGCTTATTAACGTATACAGGTAAAATGGAATTTGCCTAATTTTAACCAGAGATCTACCTAGGGACATGGGCGTTCTAAAAAAAAGTAACCTACAGTTTATTTATATGCCTATACGAAAATTTTTATGCATCATAATAATCTAACAGATAGCAAAGTCTCTCGACTTCAAACCTTAGCAATTTATTTTACCAACTTCCGTCAGGCAATTAAGAACTTCTCTTTGGTAGCTGCTTCCTGCATCCTTAACCAGGTAATTGGTTTTTTAACTGACTTCCAAAAGTAGCAGGAGATGAGGGTTGTTTTTTTTAACACATTAAGAAGAGTTTACAAATGCTATGGCCAAAAATTTGAAGTAGATAGTGATCTGGTTTTTTTTTTATTATTCTTATTGTGATTATTCATTTGCCAATTTTTCAGGTCGCGCTAATAGTGGAATGTACAAATGTTTGCTCCCCTCGTTGAATAAACTAGTAATAATGTTACTACTTACGACTTTTGGGGTAGGAACTTATGTCCTACTATTAAGATTATCTGAGAACTATGGTAAGAGAAACTTGTAAACAAAATTACAAAAACAAAAAACTCCTTTTTGTAGACTGAAATCGTTTATTAACAGATTTGTGAAATACATATATATTTTTTTTTACAGATTATGCGAGAAACACTGAAATAATCATTCTCACAGGGAATAATGAAATTCCTAACGTGACAGTTCACAATATGGAAATATTCCTCCAATTAAAAAATGAAACTGCTGATCAAAAGTTACGATCACAACCTAAGGAAAAAAGAAAAAAAAGGGACACTACCACCCCAGTGGTTTCTTCTACAGACATCGAAGACACACTAGATTTTAATGATGAACAACTACAAAAAGCTAGAGAAATAATATTGAATCACGACGTTTTATGCAATAATGAAGAGTCACAAGAAATCTGTAAAGACTTCGTGACAAAGTTAAAAGCGATAGTAGAAAACAATGATGAAAGCAAAACAAAACAAAATTCATCTAGAATAAAACTGAAAGTTAATGAACATGATGAACGTGATGCTGTTGATATTAAAGCAAAACAAAACAACGTTGCTCCTACAGATTTAACTAAACGCGAAGCATTCCCCAACTCGAATCTCGATAGTATTCTAGAATCGGTTGCACCTACCATGCACTTGGGAGCTAGAGACGCTAGCCCATATACGAATGCAAAAGCATTAACTCATTCACACTCGATTTCACCTCAGCATCTTACCGACACGTGTTTATTGGCACGTCTATTAAAACAAAACTACCCTCGCGCAAAAGGTTAATAGCATAAAAAGTATTATTTAGTCGATTTTTACTCTCGACAAATTCTTACCTACTTTATTATTTTACAGGAATTTATGACCCATCTCCCGCATACTTAGCACCACATTATGAGCACCCATTATTACCTAACAGCAGGTACGGGAACTTTGTTTGCCAGTATCTTCATTATTTTTTACCACTTTTTCATTTCGAGTTGTTTATCTACTTTCTTAATGTTGTAGGTATTACTCACCTGACATGCACGCTCCGTACCTTCAAGAACGCGATATAGACTTGCAGAGACATAAAATTCATCCCCAAGACGTTGATATATTCATGAGCATGTTGACGTCAAAGTAAGTGTTGAGTGTACACTTACTAAATCTAAATATACCTCTTTTGCAGAAGTGTTATTTTTGTATTCGTTTTTAACGTATGTTGTTTCCTTGAAGGGAAACATTATGGGAAAGATGAAGACTGTTTTCACTATTTCATGTTGTGCTACTAATGTAGCTCACAGCCTGTTTATTAATAAAACTGAATGCAACGTAAAAAGGTACAAAGGCAAATTAAATGCTGAAATCAAAGCCAATACATTTCTACTAAAAGCAACAAGCATCTCTTAGTACAACTCCCGTTAATCTATTGTCTATCGTTCATAATATACTATTCATCTCATTATTTAAACCTTTTTTGACAGATCAGAACCAGTAATCACCCCAGGTTCCTCCAATACATCACGGGAAACATCATGTCCACCAGGCACGCTTCCCTGTCTGGGTGGAGACGCTTGCGTAGAAGAGAAGCAATGGTGTGATGGCAATGTGGACTGCATAGATGTCAGTGATGAAGCAAGATGTACCTGCAAAACTAGGGTCGATAAGTCTCGTCTCTGCGATGGATACTTTGATTGTCCTTTTGGAGAAGATGAAATGGGATGTCATGGTAAAAATATATTTGAAATATGTATGATTGTCTAGTCTATTTATATAATAATGGATCAGAGGTATATTACTCAGCATTATTGGGTTTCTGTTATAAAATTCTTGAATGCCATCAATTGCAGTTCGCCAAAGTCTTTGTTTTCAGTCACAAAAGACTTCGAACTGCAGTGTAGCACGTACGGTATTGAAAAAAGTTTTCTTTGTACTATCTTTTTAATATTCATTTCAGGTTGCAGCGATACTATGTTCAGCTGTGAAGACTTGGATATGAACTCTCGAAGCACTTGTTTCACCAAAGAGCAGAGATGCAACAATGTCGTCGACTGTCCCAACCACAAGGATGAAGTAGAATGTAACATGCTGGCCCCGAGTCTTCTTAAGAAACCAGTAAGTTTTAATAGTATTTCGTTGTATTGGTGTCGGCCCAGTGGTTTCGGTCGTGAGTTTGAACCCAGGCAGGCACTTTAATTTGCACTTATTTCATTTTATCACCATTGTTCTCAAAACGGTGAAGGAAAACATCGTGAGGAAACCGATATGTCCTAGAAGCCAAAAATTTCGAAGCCATGTGACACCACCAGCCTGTGCTGGGCCCGCGTGGTGTGTTACAGACAGCCCATTCCCTCTTACCGAGAAGAGGCCTGTGTCCCAGCAGTGGGAACATTATCGGCTGATTATGCTAAAAAAAAGTTAACATACCAGGCCCCTATATTTACATTGAGTGAGATTAGAATGATTAAGATGCTGTTTATTAAGCCATATAATATTTTGACACGACTACTTCAATTAGTAACAACACCACAGCTAGAATACAACCTTTTGTTTATTTCGCCTTTCAATGGTCATACATCAAAACTGTAGATGGCGGGTGACGGACACACCAATTTCACTTCACTTTCTGGGCACAAAATTGCATCAGACTCGGTATGTTCGAATCGATCAGTGCTGACGTAAAATAAACGTTATGGACTTCAACGTCACTACCGGTTCAAAAATACATATGGAAAAGAGGTTTAAATACGCCTACTGAGATGTGTTATTTTAAAACATTCGTCTGTTATGTTTGAGTAAAAAAAAAAAAAAAAAAACTATAAAACTGGGATTCGATTAATATTATTATATTATGAAAACTATGTTCCTTCATTATCATAAAGCTGTTCATATAGGAAAAACTTTTTTTTTTTTTACTTTTCCTATGAATAAATTGGATTTACTTCCTCATTGGTTCTTTCGATTCGGTTCCCAGGTTGGGCAAAGTGGTATGAGTTTTTCCGTCAGATGTTTCTCAAGAGCAGTCTGAGGGTGGATTTGTGCCCGGTCGATGGCAATATGCTCGCCTCCTATTACGAGTAAATGGGGCTTAAAACTAACTGGTAAAATGTGGGTCTACTAAAGATACACCTCTATTCCTACAACCTAATTCCTCAGCGAAAACAGGTGTTATGTTATGTTTTAAATAAATTGCCTGTATTTATTTTCAGTTATTTGCCATTTCGAATACTGAAGGCTTTCTACATAGAAATTTCAAAGGAGACTGGTTTGCCGTGTGCAAGAATCCGTACATGTGGGCCCATGATGCCTGTCACAGAGAAACGGGCCTCATAATCAGGTATGATATTATATATGAGTATTATTAAGGCTTTGGGTCTACTATCATAGTTTTAGTAAAGAGAAAAAAAATGTTATTTCTAATCTTTCACCTGTGGCGTCACGTATTGTGCATTTGTGAACACGCCTTAGAATACGTGGCCTGTATTATGTTTTTATAAGTTAGTCAGGAACGCAGCCTTGATAAGTGGCAACACGAAGCTACAAATTTGTGTGTGGCAATTACAATATTATTAACATTAAGTTAGAGTTTCACTTCTGCTCTTCGATCACAACTTCACATCCAATATGCGTAAGAGGAGACAGGTAGAATACCTTCCACCTATAATTATCTCCAAACAACTTTTTGTTCGAAAGTAGCTTTTATTTTCTATTTATAATTCGGTACTTTATTTAGGTACTTGTGACTAAGTAATAACAGCCGCACAGGTCGATCTATCAGGTTAAGCTACGCTTGCCGTGGTGGATGGGTGAGACCCCTCCGTGCCTCGGGAAGCATGTTAAGCCGTTGGTCCCAGCTGTCATTCGTAGATCTTTGACAGTCGTTACGGGTAGTCAGAAGCCCGAAAGTCTGACAACCAGTCTTCAGGAGGACAGATAGGCAGTTGCTCCATGTAAAATACTAATATTCAGCTGTATCTGGTTAGACTTGAAGCCGACCCCAACATAGTTGGAAAAAGGCTAGGCAGATGATGAATTCGGTCTTTTATTTAGGTACATAACTGATATCTTTTATTTAGGTTCTTAACTGATATCTTTTATTTAGGTTCATAACTGATATCTTTTATTTAGGTTCTTAACTGATATCTTTTTCTTGCTTTTAGGCCTCCCTTCATCCAGATACTCCCAATAGACCCAATGATGAAGATCGACTACCTGAACACGGGTCCCGGTGGGTTGATACAAACGAGTAACACTTGCATGAACTCTTCAGCTGTCTACGTCACTTGCCCGGACTTGTTATGTGGAACGAGAGTGCAGTCCACGTCACAGCTACTTAAAGAGGTAACTCAAGTACAATTGAATTCTCCAAGAAAATAGTTTTAGCTTCACGAGCTATTTTCGGAAAGAAAATACGTTGATGAAAATAGAATTAATTTTATACAATGCTGTCAAAATTAATTGTGTGTGGTAGAAAAATACAAACACTAGCGCCAAATATATTTTTAGTTCCAAAAATAGAAAGTAAAATACTATTAAGCAAATCTATGTCTTCTGTGTTACTGTATAAGGGAATCAGATATCTCACAAAAGACTTCGATCATTACTATCAAGCCTTTTTTTTTTTTTATAGAACGCTGCGATTGAAAATCGTCTGTTTGGGCGTAACAAAAGATTTCTTCTGAAAAACCACCCGTATCCTTTGATGTTTTATGGCAACCGCTTGAAAAGGGATGTAGACGACACCAGAACTGAGACAAATAATTACGAAATTAAATTCGATAGATCGAAAAGGGAGAGCAGGGTGGTGGGGGGCAAGCCAAGCCAGCCCGCAGCCTGGCCTTGGATGGTTGCTTTGTACAGGAACGGCATGTTCCATTGCGGTGGAGTCATTATAACTCACAGTTGGGTGGTATCAGCTGCTCATTGTGTACATAAGTAAGGTTACTTTTAGACTATGTACTTTCTTAATGTTTTCTTGCACTTACAATACATAAGTATAGTTTAAATATGATCAGACTATAATGTTCACACTGCTGGAACACAGGCCTCCTCAATAATACATAGCAAATATTTTTATAAACGGAATTGTAACAATAAATAGTGAGGGCAACGTTTAAAAAAAAAGTTATAACTTTTTTTTTTAAACGTTGCCCTCACTATTTATTTCTCCTGTACCATACGTTTACAAACATTTAAACTCACATACACCAACAGCCAGACCCGGAACAACTACTTGTAGGCCATACAAATATTTGTTCCGTGCGGGAATCGAACCCGCGACACGCAGCGCAGCAGTCAATCGCTTAACTACTGCGCCAACCGTGCCGTCAAATTTTTTTGATTGCCTATACAACACAAAACTGTAATTCTTTTGTTTTGTTTATTATTCTTAACCAATTCACAGGTTCTGGCATCATTACTACGAAGTGCAAGTAGGAATGCTGCGTCGCTTTTCATTCTCGCCACAGGAACAAAGTCACAAAGTAACGCACGTCATAGTTAATCCACATTACAGTCAGTCTGACATGAAAAACGATCTGTCTCTATTGAAAGTCGAACCCGCCATTCAGTTTAGTCGTTGGATTCGACCGATATGTTTACCGAACCCCGATACGGCTGGACCTGATTGGCTTTGGGGACCCACTCCTGGCACAATATGTACATCCGTTGGTTGGGGATCTACTATAGAACACGGACCCGATCGTTAGTAATGATTTTCAATTAATTTAAGGTTTCTTTTTTATTAAAAACACTGTCTTCATAGAATTCGTTTTTCCTACTGTTTTAGCTGATCACATGCGAGAAGTAGAAGTGCCTATATGGGCAAGCTGTAAACACCGAGAAGATCGGGTTGGCAATGAGATATGTGCAGGTTTAGTCGAAGGTGGCAGAGATACGTGCCAGGTACAAACACATTTTCAAACTTTTTTATTATTAATTATAGTTAAATCAGACTTAGTTTACTCATCATAATGATTAACAGATCTTAGAATTAATTTCTAACATGTTTTATTTTATATACCAAATCAAAGTTTTCATCATTTAAATCATACTCTTTGAATTACACACCTAAGCAAATCACAGCCTACAGACAACGCGTTGGATTATTTCAGGGTGATAGTGGAGGGCCGCTTTTATGCAGAAACCCTTTGAATTCTCAACAATGGTACATGGCAGGGATCGTGAGTCATGGGGACGGGTGCGCTCGTAAAGATGAGCCTGGTGTTTATACTCGAGTCAGTCTCTTCGTAAAATGGATTAAATATCACATATGTGAGTAAGGATTTTTACAAGTAAATATTCAATATTTTTTTCCATACCACTTTTATGTAATCCTTTATAACACATTTACATTACATTTCAGCGTCCCAGACTTTGCCTAAATTGAAACCAATACAAGAATGTCCCGGATTCAAATGTGAAACAGGAATTTCAAAATGTCTTCCAAACAAAAGAAAATGTGACCAGATAGTGGATTGTCTAGATGGAGAAGATGAAACAAAATGTGAATTCAATAGATCAATTACCTTGCTTGCAGATAGTATATTTGTAGACCCAAAAAGTTCATTAGAAGAACTACTTGAATCAAAGGAAGTACAGACAGAATCACCCTCAAAAACTAGCAGTGACAAAAATCAAGAAGACACAACACCAGCTAAGATGCCTTCGGATGATGATGTCTCAACAGAAACTGAAGAAATTTTTACTTCAACCGATAGTAATCACAAGAGTGAACAAAAAAGTGAAAACTTCAATATTCAGTCGACTCATGCCGAAAAACTTGATTTTAAACATGACATAAATACCCCACAGCCAAAAGAGTCAATTGATACCGAAAAACTTGACGTTGAAGATAAAGACAATCCTATTGATAATCCACAATCAAAAGAATCGACTGATACTGACAAACTAGACTTCGAAAAAGAGAAAAATATTAGTGATAATCTACAGTCTAAAGAACCGACTGATGCCAAAAACTTAGACTTTAATCATGAAGGAAATCCTATTGATAATCCAAAGTCAAAAGAATCGACTAATGCTAACAAACTAGACTTCAAAAATGAGGAAAATATTAGTGATAATCTACAGTCTAAAGAATCGACTAATGCCGAAAACCTAGACTTTAATCATGAAGACAATCCCATTGATAATCCAAAGTCAAAAGAATCGACTGATGCTGACGAACTAGACGTCAAAAATGAGAAAAATCTTAGTGATCACCCACAGTCTCAAGAATCAACTGTTGCCGACATTAAACAGAAGAAAAATCTTACTGATCATTTACAGTCGAAAGAATCAACCGATGCCGAAAAACAAGACTTAAAACATGAGGAAAATCCAATTAATAATACACAGTTGAAAAAATCAACTGATACTAAAAAACCAAACTTTGAACATGCTCTTGAAATTATAAATGATGAAAGCCTAGAGAACTTTTTCATTTCTAAAGAGACTGCTACAGCTGATCCAATACATGCAACCAGCACAGAGACCACTTCTCCAAGTCGTGGTGATGCAGAAATGATTACAATGGATTTTTCAGTCGAATCTCTTGAATCAGGATCGTCAGTATTAGAACAAAAAGAAACAACAACGCAAAGTCAACGAACTGAACCTGAAAATGAAAGTAGCGATTCTGATGATGATACCAATAAAACAGAAAGTTTATTTGGAAATAAATTAGAAACCTCAACGTCTGCCTTTACACATAACGATTTTATAGAACACATAGAAAAAAATGAGCCAACTACTCCTTTAACCCGTCTAGAAAATCTTCCAGATAACAATCTCGGTAATAAAGCTGAAAATGTATCAGGACTTCATATAACAATACCTTTAAACTTTAATTCAACGGTAACAGACCAGGAAGGCATAGAAACTATACTTATACATGATGATAACAATGTTACGGAAGGTCATGTCCACCAGGATTTATCAATCGAAAACTCACCAGACTTTAATCATAAGTCGGACACTCTAGATCAAATAGAGAAAGACATTGTTTTCTCTGACCTTGAGCCAGCTAAAGTAAGACGAAGACATCGTAATCCCAACGAATTTCAATGCCGACGGTAAATAAGAGTGATACATAAAGCATCATTCATCATCATACTCCTCCTGCTCCTGCTCACTGGTGCCACTTTCAGACATCCTCTTATGTACTCATTTTTTAATCTACCCATTCACGTAACACCACACATCCCTCTTAGCATTCTGCTCACAGCAGCTTGCAATTGCCTATCATTCATCCCTTTTTAGCCCAACATTCTGATCCATACAAAACAGCAGATCCAACCAAAGTGGTGCATACATATTAATCACAATTTTATTGTAGGTTTTTCTAATAGTTTAATGGACTCGATTCTATGATAGTATTTAAAGGTTTTTTTTACAGTATTGAACAATCAATACCTTACCAACACCGCTGTGATCGCAAAGCGGATTGCGAAGATGGCACTGATGAACTGGACTGTACCTGCACTGACTTCTTATTAACATTCGACGAGAACCTTATATGTGATGGAATTATAGACTGTGCAGATGGGCAGGACGAATCAGATTGCTGTAAGTATTTTGTACAAAACCAATACAATAAATAGAATCGATATTGAAAACAAGATGAATGCTCCTAGTTTTAGACAAACTACCTACCTTATTCATCAAATAATCGCATCTTTTAGTTAGTTGTCCAGAAGACCATTTCTTGTGTCAACGAAGCCGAATTTGCTTACCTGAGAAACATGTGTGCGATGGCAAAGCTGAATGTCCTCAAGGTGAAGATGAACTGAACTGCTGTGAGTATTATTTTAGTAAATTATTATTTTAAACAGAGATTTGAAAATAAATAAAAAGTTTATATTAACAATTCTACACCTAAAGATCACAGAATATTGCTGTTGACTTCCTGGTACAACCTTATAATCCCTATTCACAATACTTAAGTAGTTTGACTTATGAAGCAACAGGTAAACAAGTTGATGATCCAAGACCAGCACCCTAATTGCGTAACACACAATCAATCGGAATCGGTTTCATTTTGACAGTTCAACAACATTCATTGCGTTACTTACGTGTTGAGCAGACAAATTTTTCGAACTTATGAAGCAATGGATTAGCAATATGCTTCAAAATGATTCAGATTACGATTAATCGTGTGTTACGCAATTAGAGTGCAGCACTAATCAACCGCTGTTTCAGTTTCATTAACAAACGGTAAAGACATGGAATTTGACTTGGATGACAGACCGACAGTGAACTTAGAAGGATACCTCACAAAGAAACACTTCAACGATTGGCATATAGTTTGTGATGATAAACTATCGATTGAACAGCAGGAAGAAGCAGCTACGCATATTTGCCGCTATTTAGGATTCAGGTAAGAAACGTCTTTTTTCTAAGAGTTACTAAATGAATATGAATTGAATTGAAAATTATTACTACCCATAGAACGATCTCGGGTTCATAAAACAATTAATATACTATTCTAGTATACTTTTTTATATTATAAATAAAATGCATGTTTCAATACAAATAACTAAGTAAATGCAAATATTATGTAATGGTAAAATGGATTCAATCTGTAAGTAAAAATCGTAACACAGTCTTGCATTTACCACATTTTATTCAGTGTACTTATACGAAGTTCCTTTGCAGCTCCGCAAATAGATACAATGTGAAATACTTAAACCTCAAAGAAGATGAAAGTGTAGAACGCAGTTTAGACAACAAAAGGAACCGGCGAGATACTATGAAACGAGTTCCTATACACTTCGCCTACAGGCAAGAAAGTGAGGAAAACGATACAGCTCGACATACCATTATAAAAGAAGCCCAAGTATTAAAAGAAGAATGTGTACCAAACATTACAAAAACTTGCAAATCCTTGTATGTTTTCTGTGAAAATTCACTATTTAACAACTTCGAGGATTCTAAATATATGTTCTTACGAGAAACAGAATTGGTTAGTAATCACGCATGGCCTTGGATTGCTAAGGTGTTTGTTGAAGGAGATTATAGGTGCACCGGAGTTTTAGTTAACTTAAGTTGGGTGTTAGTTAGTGATTCTTGCCTTTGGGATTCTACGTAAGTATATTCTTCGAACTAATATAAAAAAATATTTCTTACTGGAATTGTTTAATTTTTTTGTTAAATTACCGTTTCAGACTATCTCGTCACTATATAACAGTTGTATTAGGATCTCATAGAACTTTAGGAGCTATGAAGGGTTTGCACGAGCAAGTTTATCAAGTAGATTCTAAGAAGGATGTATATCGCAGCAAAGCGACGTTATTGCACTTACGGAAACCAGCACATTACTCATATGTCGTAAAACCAATGGTGGTTGCTTCTTCGTAAGTTTTTTGCAAAAATCTACTTTTAATATTAATTTAAATACTTCTAAATGATTAATATCAATGCAGTACTTATTATTCCAGCTATTCTTTAGAGCAGAAATCAACTTGCGTAGCAGTTGGTCAAGATAACAAAAATAATACAATAAGCGTGTTCCTAGAAGAAACTAGTGAAAACTGTCATTCCAGCAATCGTTGCTTCAAACGAATATCAAGTAAAAATATTTGTCCAGTAAGTACTTTGACAATAAATAATAAACCATTTAAACTATTTGAAGAAAACAAAATAACAACAGCTTTTAATTAATGACCAATTGAATGATTATGTAGAACAATTATAATGATTGTCTTGATAATATTAAATTATACTGAAGTCTTATTTCTTCCTTGTTAGCTCGACGACACATATCATCGTCACTGGGCTGGCATAGTGAGCTGTCACACCGAACAGGGCTGGTACCCTGCAGCCTCATTTGTCGACGGTAGAGGTGAATGTGGACTTGGAGACCACATTAATGCTACGGACATAGAAAACCTCAAAAACGAAATTAAACATCATTATGGTAAGTCAAATGCTAATAACTAATAAAATTGTAAATTTGAAACCGAATAGAATATATTCCTGATCGATTCTTTTGATAATAAAATAAAATAATAGATTTTTATAAAATCTGTTCCAAAATAAGGACTCAAAATTCAAATATAGGTAGAAATAAATCACAATCAATCTTTTCCCAAAAAAACATCGAAAACAGCCAAATCAATCAAATGACTCAAGGAGCTTTTTTTATTATTAATAAACAACTCAATTATGAGTTACCATTAATTTTTACATCCATTAATGACTGTTGCAGGTAAAAAGACTGTTGAAGGATTGCCAGCCCTAATAGACTACGGCGACGACTGCGCAGGAATCCGATGTGGTCGAGGGCGATGTGTTCCTTTGCTTCAAGTTTGTAATGGTGTCAGAGACTGTGAAGACGACAATGACGAAGCAGAAGAAGCTTGTGGCAAAAAGAATATAATGTGTAACGGCGATCCTTACCTTAAAGGATGCGGTAAGTATCAAGATATGATTTAAAAAGTAAATATTTTGTAGCCTATTTCCAATTGTTAGAAAATCAGTCTATGGTCCTATTGCTGGAGTGGTAGAAGGAACACGTCTTTAAATTATTGGTTCAAGGGCAAACATAATTAAGTTCGTATGATTGTGATTTTATACTTTGTTGGCTAATAGTAATGCCAATAACGTTTTTTAAATTATCATGTTATACATACTCGTACGTTAATATACGTTAAGTTACGTTAGTCCATACATCAGTAGCTTCATCTTTCTGACTGACCGACCCTTTGACAATTCAAAAGTTTAGTTGAATTAAATGATTTGAGTTTGAGTATCAGTTGGTGAATGACATCTCATTTTTTTGCCGTTTAAATTGGGTAGGTAAGTACATCGGATCTCAATTGGGAATATCATATTTCTCTGGTGTTAAAGGGTCAGCTCGCTCCAATGAGCAGCAACCATTTTTCATTACGTGTTTAAATGAAACCTATACTTGTCACAGTAATACCACAGAGTGCTTCTGACATATAAGGCATAGACAAGTATTGAGGTTACGCCTGGCACGGATTAAGAATGAATTATTTATTTTATTTGATAATATTTTAAATAACTATATATATATATTTAAATAATAAAATAGATTATTTATTTATTTATTACTCTAATTGCCCGTGACATCACAGCGGGCCCTATCAGAATACCAGCGCTGCGACATTTATTTTTTAAATGTCGCATCATGCTGGGATAGGAGTCTTTTGGCCTCGTACAGGACTTTCTGTTTCATTTTTCTTTTTGGTACTTTTTTTTATATAATTTGGTTTTGTTACCTATATTTTTTATATAATTTGGTTTTGTTGCCTACTTTTTTTATATAATTTGTTTATTTTTTATTGTATTTAGTTTAGTTTCGTTTTATGAACTTCTTGTGCGAGTCACAATAAATACTTTATCTTTCTTTCTTTCTTAAATACGTAATGAAAAATAAAATAATTTATGACTCCATACTTTTAATCCACTAGTAATTTTGTGATACCGTGCCATTGAACTCAATCAAGCCCTTTGTACAGTCAACAGCAAAAGTAGATGATCAAAATTCAATACTAATGAACGGAGTTCGCAGTTATATAGCAGCTGTACTAGTAGTAAATGTTTGGTATAATTTACAATCACATACTTTTGAATCACTTCGACGCCACACAGTTCTGACGCGAACTCCGTTCATTAGTATTGAATTTCTGATTTTGATCATCTACTTTTGCTGTTGACTGTACACACACGTTTTTCTTGCCGTGAAAAACTGCGGTTTATTCGCCGTGTGTAGGCACGGTCGCCAGTATTGTATGGATCATTCTGGAAGTTTGATGACGATACGGCGGCACTACGGCACGACGCCTTCGCCGTATACCATAGAACCGTGTTATATACAGCAAGGTCACTTTTTACGGTGCGATTGTTCTACGGTGCGTTTAACATGCCGTACCGTAAAGAAACCGTGTCGTGTATAAAGGGCCTTAGCCGGCTAACCGCACCAACTCACGCGGTCATAGTCGCATTATTAGTTAAAAGCCTTAAAATTGTACTCATCATTATGAACCACTTTTATTATGGGACCATTGACCAGCCCTGATATCGCGAAAAAATAATCTGCTGCTCTATATATTTATGTTGTATGGGGCAGAGAATCCTTTTAAAGGATCATTCTTCCTTTAAAAGGATTTTAGTTATTTAATCCCACTTAGGTTAGCCAATTCATTACGCTACCCAAGACCTTACAAAGAAGTCAATTCAGTGAAAATCACTTTCAAAGCCAGAAATAAGCATTTCACGTGTTTTTCATCATCATCATCATTAATTCTGCCCTCATCCCAATTTATTTGGAGTTGGTGCAACACGTCATCTCGGTAGTCACCTACTTTCTAGCTATATCATCTCCCACACAGTCCATCCATCGTTTCTTTGTTCATACACTGTTTAATACTCGTTTAATTACCTACGTTACAGAATGCTCAGTGGGCCAAATGAAATGTCGCAACGGTAAATGCATATCAAAGGAACTATTCCGGGATGGTAACAATGATTGTGGGGATGGTACTGATGAGCCTCGCCAGACCATTTGTAAGGACTATTTGGCAACGGTGATGCCTTCGAGATTATGTGATGGCATACTACACTGTTATGATAGGAGTGATGAGGACCCGGCGTTCTGCAAATGTTTTGCGAAGAGAAACTATAAGTGAGTGAAACTTTCTTTAATTGTCCTTGTGATTGTTCTTCTTAGCGTGTGGCTGCCCATCTAGTGTCAGTTCATTAGTAAAATTGTGGAACAATACTATACAGGGTGTCAAAGATATTCTAGATAACTCAGAGCTAATCAAACAGTACATCTTGCGCCAACAAGAGTTCCATAATTTTGTTTTAATTATATAAGGTAACCCATGAACGCGCAAGTGGGCCTTAGTAACATAGAGGAATAAGGTTACCAGTCACGTCCAGGGCCAGCCACTTTAAAAAACAGCAGCGAGCTGAAGGAATGGTCGTTCAGATTCGGCGCAATAGTAAAAAAATATAAGGAGAACTTCCTGGACCAGGTTTTTCGATTCTTTTCTTTTTTGACATTGTTTTTCGATGGCCAATATAAAAAAAAAAAAATCTCCTTTAAAATAATATTAAACCAATCACCTCCACCACAGCCTTAAGCAAATAGACCTAAAAGACTCAATTTATATAATATAACACTCCAAAAAGCCGCAATTTTATATAACTGCAGAATCGTTAGAAAGTTCATGCAAATTGAGGAAAATTAAATCACTCCTCATAACATTAATTCTTCTTAAAAAAAAACATCACACACACGCTACATTGACTTGGCTTGGGGTACGTTAAGTACGTATGAAATTTTTTGTTTAAATGTTGTCCCGTCGGTGGACCGCTCTAATTATTAGCCTAACGTTCTGTTAAAGTATAAAATAATAATATACTTACGTAGGGTCATAATTTCAAGGTTATTTTTTTCTTTTTAGAGGGTTTCACGAATATACCTTTTTTGTTCTATTTGTGGCTATTTTTTCAATAGTTTAAAAAAAATATTTTAGGCTTTTTACATTCATATTATTTTTATTACTATTTTGTGTCGGGGGTTTTTTAAATTTTTAATTTCATTTTTTAAAATAATTTATGTTATTTTTTATATAATATATATCATGTTGTACTGCAAAAATGTGTAATTTGACGTTTTCTTTTTTCTTACAGATGCGGTTCGAAATTTGACGTTGATCACTGCGTGGCTCGAGATACAGTGTGTGACGGAGTTCGGGACTGTCCTAATGGAGAAGACGAACAGGCTTGCATGGCACTCAGCGCGCCATACGGAACGCCGTAAGTCAGCATGCCATAAATTATCCGGAAAAGAACTGAAGCTACCGGAATAGCTTGCAGAGTAAGCAAACTGAAACAGCAGTCGGCTGGCTATGTTTGTCGAAGGGCCGATGGCAAGTGGAGTAGACGAGTCCTGAAGTGGAGACCACATATCGGCAAGCGTAGTGTGGGACGCGCCCCAGCTAGATGGACCAACGAGCTACAGAAGGTGGCTGGGACAGACTGGATGCGGAAGACGGAGAACAGGGTGTTGTGGCAGCCTGGGAGAGGCCTATGTTCAGCAGTGGACTGCAATAGGCTGAGTTGATTGATGTCTTAATCATGTGATGATACTAATAAAAAAAATCAGCATTGATATATTAATGGAAAATTATTTTCTATGAGTCCTGAGTGCTGGAGCAGAATATATTTAGTTCATACAAATAGATCTTCACTTGAAACTGGTGGGTCATTTTACACCATGCAATAAGGTGTCGCTGGTTAGCCTGCTAGGTTCCTGTGTGTAACGTTTTGACTAACTTTCAATACAATTTTTGTTTTATTTTACAGGTACGGAACAGGACAAATAATAGTCCGCTCCCATGGCGTCTGGCATTCGAAATGCTACGCCTCTCAAAACCATACCAAGTCAGAATTAGAAGCCATTTGCTCTGAATTAGGGTTCTTCAGCGGCCATGCGAAACAAATCAAAGAAATGAAAAATTTCGTAGTGCCCCATAATAATTTAGTTCTAGATCCTTTCAACGAAATTGTACTTAATAATAATACGATAATAAAAATGAGAAAAAGTCACGAGCCTTTAGCGAAGGCTGTGTTTGATGAAAAGTTGCCAAATTGTTACCCAGTTTTTATAGAATGCCGCTAATTCGTAATTCGGTATTTATTTTATTTATTGATTTATATTTTAAGATAAACAGTTTTCTTTTGAATAAATGTTTTATTTTTAAGTCCACTTTTTTTTACCTTGTAAAAGATTTGGAGGTAAGTATTTTTATTGTGGCCTTCATCACCTTACCTTCTTTACCCATTGTAGAATGTCATGTTTTCAAGGAAAACAGGATTTAAAGAAACAGGCAACGCACCCTTGTGGATGAAAAGCTAGTAAAATATGTACCTACTAGCTGCGGATTTCTCTCGATAGATGGCGGACGAAATAAGCGCCATCTCGCAGTATGACTTGCAAGCTAAAAACTTGATTCAAAAACGCAACTTGACTCAAGTTACTTTTAAATTGTATAACCTTCAAGTCTACACAGTTGTAATTAAACGTTGTAGATGGCGCTGGTTTATATATTCAATAGGAAAAAATACGAATAAAGTTGTAGGTTAAACTCGGGAACCCAAGTAATCTAAACCAATGAATTTAAACAAAACAAGTGATTTACATTCATATTTCTTAGTAGGTAGATACCATATACGATATCCCATTGACAGTGATGCGGGCGAAGTTTTTGATGCCCAATGACCTCCTGCCTTTTTCTTTATTATAAACTTGTATAATATATACTATATTATATTAGTGATAGATACTTACCTCATTTTCCGGTGCAATGAAATAATAATGATAAATACCTACTAGGTATAACTATATTAGGAAAGAAGAAAGAAAGAAAATACGTTTATTTGCGGTAAACATGACGCAAAAAAGAACATAAAAACAAATAAAGAAAAAAACAATAAGAAATGGTTGACATGCGTCACATCCACGTAAAACGGCTATCGCTCAGCATTATGCTGCGACCCTATGCAAGACAGAGCCCCAGCGCTGGTCAATTAGGAAATTCTCCATTTCATCATTTGATCTAAAACTTCCATTTATCAATACTTCTCTATTTATGTCTTAAAGATCTTAAGCCCATAATAAATTAGTAATATGGCTATGCGCATAATCAGACATCCAAAATTTATCAGGGCACGATCCCTAATTAATTTACAAAAGTTAATTAGCATAAACTACATCTGCGTCAAAATAACTCATAAATTGTGAGCGTATTTTTTTTTTCGCCTGTGTTGTCCCACTACAGGGCAATAAAAAGCTACATCAAGTCATACAAAGAAAGAATAACTCGTCACCCAAACATCTTGGCAAACCATCTCATCATCATCATCATCTGCCTAGCCTTTCCCCAACTATGTTGGGGTCGGCTTCCAGTCTAACCGGATGCAGCTGAAAACCAAACCATCTCACGGATAAAAAATAGGAATCCGCAGGCTAAAACAGAAAATTCCACATGATTTTATCGGACAATCTTAGCATTATGCTTTTTAAGTAAGAAGTTGTGTCTTAGGACGCATACCAGGCAAGCCATCTAACACGCCATAGAAATGACTTAATGTCCTAATGAATAGTGACAGACTGTAAGCGAAAAGACTCCTCTTTAAGACTTGCTCCTTCCCTTCCGTTAAAACAGACATACACACACTCCCACACACACCCCCACACACACACACCACACCTACATATACACCACTCCACACCACACCTCATCACAAAGCACATACACATACTAACACTTCACACTTAGTTTATTTTTCATATGTTTTTACATTATAGTCATAAGCAGTCTCTATTGGATTTTTGTATTCCTTATGTGGGAACCTGGGCTAGCGAACCTTAATACAGGTTACCATGTAACCTAGCTATGACACCATATTCAATTCTGTTGTAAATCTCTTTTGTTTTTTTCTCTAAATTGTAAAAAAAATATATTTATTGTATAATAACAGGCTATATGTACCTCACTTTTTGAAATAAATATTATTATTATTATTAATAAAAGAGAAAAAAAAACTACAGTGCAAATGCCTCCCGTTCCTCTTTTCACTCCTCTCTGTCTTGAGCTAGTGGGGATCTATCCTTTCTCTACCAACCCTTTCTTTCTTTGCGTTCAATTTTTTTTTTTTAAACGTTGCCCCACACTAGGAATTTCTCCTGTGTCTTGGGTGCGTTTACAAACATTTAAACTCACATACACAAACAGCCAGACCCGGAACAACTACTTGTAGGCCATATAAATATTTTTTCCGTGCGGGAATCGAACCCGCGACACGCAGCGCAGCGACACGCAGAGCAGCAGTCAATCGCTTAACCACTACGCCAACCGTGTCGTCATGACTCGAATTAATTAAATTAAATAAATTACTATTAAATTAATTGAATTAGTGAAATCAAATTATTTATTTGCATTTGACATGACCCTACTATGCATAAAATTGTAAACAATAGGTAGTGTTATAAAATGTTAGTATCATATTTATTTTTATCGACTATAAAGCCATTCTTCTTTTATTTATTTGAGTAAACTTGTACATTCGCTAAATGTTTATCGCATAAATTCTACAAGACAAGTATTGCCAAATTTAATTCTGCATTTTGTAAGCATGCCCCTATATTATTATATAATGACCACTGAACACGATAGAAACATGAAAGCAATGGCTCAGGTATCTAAAATAGATTCTCTAATAATTATTTACTTATCTTATTTTCACGCCATATTTCACCTCTGACTTCGTTTATGTTTAACGTTTCTTTAACCACTATTGGTTTTTAACAATCCTAATCAGGCTTGCTGTGCTGCTTATCCAATCTAAAGAACAAAATCGACACATTTACTAGCTTTAGACTTCAGCCACATACTTTAGAGCCTTCATCATAAACAGCCTATAAGGTTCCCACTGCTGGGACACAGGCCTCCTATCTGTGAAAGGGAGTGGGCCGTAATCCACCACGCGGGCCCAGTGCGAGTTGGTAGATGTCACATTTTTTCGAATTTTTGGTCCTCATGGATGGAAGACATGCCGTTTTCCTCAATCCTTTCCAGTTTCCTAAATGTACCGCTAAATCAAAATATCCTCCCGATCAATGAACAAGGAAGTTAATAAAAAAAAGAATCAAAGACTTCAATAACTTGGCAACCAAAAAACTTAACAATTAGCTATACGTTTATTCGGTTTATAATTTCTATTTCATTTGGTCCTACTATCCTACAAATATTACAAACGCGAAAGTTTATGAGGATTTTGATGATACTTTACAGTGATATAGCTTATACATCAGAATAACACATATGATACTTTTTATCCCGATATTTCCTACCGCGGGGCGCTGCTAGTTTTTAATAACGTTTAAGACAAACGTGAAACCAAAGAACCTAGAGAAGGTAGCTGGGGCAGACTAGATGCGGAAGGCAGAGGATAGGGTGTTGTAGCACAGCCTGGGAGAGGCCTATGTCCAGCAGTGGACTGCAATAGGCTGAGTTGATTAAAGACAAATTTTATAATTTTTTTTATTTAAAAAATTATTATTTATTAATTGTTAACCGATTTCGACAGTGGCAATAAAAGAATAGAGCAAATGATTAAACAAACTCCAGGGTCAAGAATGTCACCTCAAAAATATAAAAAATCAAGTTCTGGCCATTATACGATTGTGATTCATTTACTTAGAGTTCACATTTTAAAATAACCAGCGCTAAGAAAAATCAAGAATATTAACATAACGTGTGTTGGATTAATTCAAATGGTTGCAGTTTGGTCAGTAACGAAAATAAAAGGAATTCTAAGCCAATACAAAACGGCATAGAAAAATAAAAATGTAGGAAAGTCTGCAGAACTAAATAATATCAACACATTATAAATCCTAAACCTTAATAATACCTATAGTGAATATCCGCGCTTTGATCTTTGGTTTTACTATAGACAATCAAACCAATTACACTATTTTAAGTGAAGAGGTAAAGAGGAAGATGATATCAATGACCGCCTAGGATAGGACTTTATAATTAAGTCGTTTGAATTATATGTCAACTAGCAGCACCCCGCGGTTTCACCCGCACAAGTGTCGATCCCGTGGGAATATCTGGATAAGAAGTATCCTATGTGTTATTCTGATATATAAGCTATATTACTGTAAAGTTTCATCAAAATCCGTTCAGTAGTTTTTGCGTGAAAGGGTAACAAGCATCCATCCTCACAAACTTTGGCGTTTATAATATTAATATTAGTAGGACTATCATTCTGTTCAAAAGAGCTATCTGAACAGAATAAGTAATTAACACAAAATTCAGCTATCACAAATTAGCAATACGGTACCAGTGACAGCCTGTGAGTGTGCCTGCTCCCCATGACTATTCTCATTAATGGGCTTACAATATTTATGGATCATGAATATATTAAATTGGACAGACCACTCGGTCACATAGTGTTACAGAACTAAATGAAACCATAAATAACATGGTAGGTATACTATAAAACTGTAGATACAACGAGTCGACGCCATAGCGTCTGCCCGCGATGATGACACCACTATTTCAATTTGGGCCATTTAACTCAGAATATATTAATGATAAGACATTATGTAAATTTAAATTACTTTCGAGAAAAATTTCGAGCGGACTCAAAATTTAACATAATATTATACACAGACACACTCCGTAAAGATGATAAATGAATAAGAGATTTACAATAAAACGTAAGCTTACATGTATTGCAGGATCATTGAATAAGGAGGTATATATTTAACAATGTCCATTGTATTATAATTTTGGTTGTAAATCAGAATTTTTAATGCGTTTCTTTAATTTGCGCCGACCGATTTATTTTTGCACTAGCGTTCCGCGGGACAGCTTTGACAGTCTTCGTATTTACTGCCCTGGCACATGCAAACTTGACTCTTTTTGGTTTTAGTTCGATTTCGTAAATCATTTTTCCACAGGTGTCCGCAGCATCTAAATCCGCATACAAAACAATGTCTTAATTGACCTTTTCATGTGGTTTTTTATCATTATAGATTGTATCATCGCTATCTGACACTTTTAATACCCGAGTCCGAATCCTATCCCTGGGTTATAAACATCAAGGCATAATCACATGTTCGATCAGAAGTTACAGGCATATCTTTGTTGGTAATACTATAATGTTAAACGGGTATAAATGATGATTCAGCAAAAATGGTATAAAATTGATCATTTGTTGTGGTGTCATTTACTTTGGCGAATTTATTTGGGTATCGATCAGCCGTTCTCATTACTCGTTTAAAAGAGTCACACACAGATTCGCCTTGACTCAAGAGGTTGGTTCTTGGATATGCAATTTATTGGGCGATGTATCACAGAGCGCTCTCTTCCGAGCCGAAAGTTCACACGGACAATTTTCTAAAAAGAAAAAAATGAAGAGAATTTAGGCTACTTTTTTGTAAAAAATGAACTTTAAATTGTAAAATGAATGGAATATCGCAGAAGATCGAGCCGCCTCTTGATTGGGTGCTGATTTTGGAGAGCATAACGGAACTGTTTGTGGCCACAAAAAATTCCCTTCAGCCCTCAACTCTGTCTTAAGTGATACACGAATGCGTTGACTTTTTGCGCTCCAAGGCTCTTTCGGATCCCAAGGTTTGTTGAAGTGGAACCAGTGGGTTTTTATTTCACGCACGTAGGTAACTGTTTTACTGATGGTTATCGCCAAAAATAACCTTTAATTACCGTGTGGTTTGAGCTACCCTGACCTTTCACACAGTCACTTGCAGACGCTGCCTCCTCATGTAGCTGTATGTATGGATTAGACATGACAAGCCCTTCGCCTCGTACTTAGGATAAAGAAGAGATCATTATCTGCAAAAAGTATTTTATAACTTCTTACTTTAATTTATGATTAAATTCTCATAATTAAATAACTGAAGGCCCTTCGTTTAACTATACACATTCAGAAAAATTACAAGCCAATATTCCTTATATTATTGACTCTACGAAATCATTGAATTAAGAAGAAGTAATTATACGTGTAAGCAGTGGTGGCCCCTGTGGTAACAGCCGTGACTTACAAGTTGTAGGTACAGGAACATAGGTAGGTGCTTTCCTTTACGTAAATAATTTTATCACCACAGCTCTCAAAACTGTGAAGGAAAACATCGTGAGGAAACCCTTGTCCTAGAACCAGAAATTCAAAGACATGTGACATCTACCAACCCGCACTGGGCCCGCGTGGTAGATTACAGCCCACTCATTCTCGAAGAGATGAGGCCTGTATCCTAGCTGTGGGAACATTATAGGCTGAGTATGTTATGTGTAAATACAGTAACATGTTTTCTTTAGCTATAGATCACTTTAACACTCTCCCAATAAATCTGTCACATAGTGTCCAATCTATAAGAAGCATAACACTACATACGGTCAGTTCATGAATTATGTGACACATCGGTTACAAAACGGAACACAGTATCAATTCAGTGGCGGCCGCCTTTGAACTCCTGCCACTTACTGGACGATATGCATTACTTACCATATCTCCTTGTCTCATGTTTACACCTTTCTCTTTCAACGTAATTAATAACGATATCATTTCTGTTTCTTTTTGTTCCTTACTGATTAGACACAGTGTTTTTAACACTGTCCTTAAAAAAAAACTCTAATTTTTAATGTCAACTCAAACGTATAACAACTTCGACATTCTGGTCAAAGCACCTATATTGTCTTTTATAATCAGAAGCACTGCCAAGCCCACTTTATCTATTGGCATATATCCACTAAAACGACTATGATTGATTTATGTGAACATTAATGTAGCTTTTAACGAATTTTAATATGGATTTATCTACACAATTATAATAAGGTGTGTACAAAATTAGGCGCAAAACAATGATGCACAAAATACCGTGAACACGGAAGACTCGACAAAGCATTACCTTGTACGAGTAATAAATCTGTCTCTCGGCACATATCAGAGGATCTTCATCGATAAAGAGCCAATAAAACGCATCTAATTAATGATTGTTCAAACATAAAAAAGCCGCTCCAACACTTCCGACATCAATATTTATTTACTTTTGACCCATTAAAAAATTTGCGCCAAAACTTTGGACTTGGCTTTTTGTATCAAAATAAAAAAGGACGCGTATCTATTTATCTTTTTCAATCAATCAATGATTGCTATTTACAGGTTTTTGCAAAATAATGTTTTGTTATCTGTTTATGTTAACGTTTCCTACAAAGATTTTACGTTTTATTCACGAAGTGTTTATTTACGTAGGTGTTGATAAATGTCAAAGTAGCATGAAAATGCAAAAAATCCGTATGATTGGCTTGCTTTGTACAATTACGCACGGGCTCATCGTTCCTTTTGTGGCGTTTTATTAAAATTCTTACGGCATGCCTCCTTATTCCGTGTAAACACACACAACACATTATATACATGTGCACGCTTACACGTGCTTACAGCCGCCGCACATGCGAAATAAACACAAAGAACTGCCGTGGAATATTTGTGAGGATAACTTCTTCGTAAGAGTATTGTGTTTACAAAGTTTTGGCAGGACTTATTGCGAATCAAGTGCCTACAACGTTCAGTGTTCCTTTTATCGTGAATATCTGACGATCCTTCTTATGCATGCTGATTTATTTAACTTTGTTTAAATTGAATCATTATATTCTTAAAAACTAAAAGCCTAAACGTCAAAATCCCCATTAAATCTTATGGAAAGAAAAGCTATTAATAAATTAATATATAAAAAGCTATAAATTGAAAATCGAATGTTGCATCTGACGTCAATCCTAAATAGGTATCGATATATCAATATTAGATATTATATCATAGACAAGTTATGAACAAAAAAGGCAACTTCATTAATTTCCTGATTATCGTTGATTTTCACATCAGTCGTATCAGAGCGTTTTTGACAAAGTTACGACACCGCTTGGCTTTATATTTCTCGAGACTAAAAGTCACCGCGTTAAGCCGATAATAAAATTTTACACGCTCTAAATCTAAAAATTATATTTTTAGAATGGTTCAGATTGTTCCACTAGTGTCTCATTCATATGCGAATTATAAGGACCACGCATTTCAACATGGCTGTATATGACAAAATAGAGTCGCATCTTATGCCCACACGCATATTTAAGAGAATACGTATAGATAACCGATTTTATTGTAAAATTTTGTTAAAAATTCTTTTAAAGAAGATGTGAGTCATTTTCGTGACATCATTTACTGTTTTACTTAATGTTCACAAAATGTTAAAATGTGGAAGAAATATTGATACTGCGCTTGAACCGGTGACCCGATACTAGGCACGTCGTTTATTAAGTAGTTTATTAAATCGAACGATACAGTAAAGTGAGTCATTGTTATATTTTCTTTTATATAAAAAAATATTCAATGCCAATGAGTCAGATCAAAAACAAGCCCTTTTCCTACTTCCTTTCCTATATAATTGCCTATAGCAGCCTCGTGTTATTGCCAAATTATTTTTTGTATAGTAACTTTAATGGTTTCGGTGAAAACTGAAGCAGTAGCAACTTATAGACAAATTAGACCTTCGTCAACACAGGTACACGAACTATAACTTCCAAAGATAGACTATAATGAATGAACATTAAAGACTGCATTATGTTATTAAGAATCTTTTAAGCTGTAATAGGTAGACACTTGAAATTTTAATACTGTTAGTACTGCTATGGCCGCTATAACAATAGCATAGCATAATCAGTCTATAACGTTTCTATTGTTGGGACTCAGGCCTCCTCCATGATAGAGGGAGTCGGACGTAATCCTAGCCTAGCCTAGCCTAGTGCGGGTTGGTAGGTGTCACTGTCTTAAAATGTTTGGTTCTAGGACATGCCGGTTTTCTCACGACGTTTTCCTTCACCGTTTTGTGAGTAGTTGGTCAGGAAATTATTTACTTAAAGTAAAGCGCCTGGCTGGGTTCTAACTCACTACCTACAACTCGTAAGTGGGGGCCGTTACCACTAGGCTATCATTGCTCCTTACTTAATTAATGCGGTACAACTTTCTGACTGGAAACACAAAGCGATGAAACCACTTGCTTAATCTACAGCGTAGCGCTTTAGTGGCGACATTAATTTAACACGCGTAAGTATACGGTTTTGCGTTTTCGTTTGATGGGCATATTTTAATTTCATTAAACGCTATTATTTATTAATTAATTTATAATTTCCTAAAATAGCATCTTGGAGCAACCTGACTTAAAGAATTGTAGCGCAGGGGTTATTTGCCGGGGTCACAGATCATAACATCGCAGCAATGAAATTAAAACGTGCAAAGAGTAGGCGAATTGAAGGAAAGAGGGCGCCATATAATTATGTCGGCGAGCGGCGCAGGCGGTGGTTTTCAAACTACGAATTATTTTATGTTGTTATATTTCTTATGATTACTGGCCAGTAGCCCTACCCGTGTGTTAAATTAATGTCGCCATTGTAGCGACACGTATATCTGGCACTGTTAAATGACGCAAATCATTAAAAGATTGAATCTACATAATGCCATATTTTTTAACCATTGTCCAAGTCCATGTATTACCTAAATACATTGTAAAATGTAAGTAGTAGCCAAATAGGTACTCATACAAAGTAAGTGAAGATCACATCTTATATTCATAAAGACCATAGCAACTAATTCTAACTTTAGTTAACATCAATGCTCGTACCTATATATTTTTTGAATTCCAAATTTTTTAATTAATAATAATTAAATCCAAATTCTATTTTTTTTTTGTTAAATAAAAAAAATAGAATCTCTTCGAATCTCACGCTTATCTTCTATACTTATAATAAATCTGTAGAGAGGTCAATTCTGTACATGAAATATATTTCCAAAATAACTATCAGGGGGTGATTAGGGATCGATACTGATGCCAAAAATGCAATCAGTAAAATTTTTGTCTGTCTGTCTGTCTGTCTGTCTGTCTGTCTGTATAACCGTTATAGAAACAAAAACTACTCGACGGATTTTAACGAAACTTGGTACAATTATTTTTCATACTCCTGAGCTGGTTATAGTATACTTTTCATCACGCTACAATCAATAGGAGCAGAGCAGTGAAGGGAAATGTTGGGAAAACGGGAGAAGTTACTCCATTTTTTAAGCTTCCGTCGCGTGTGCAACGTTAATGGTTAAAGCTACACAGAAATCATGTATGACGGAAATGTTCTCCTTAAAATTATATAAAAAATATCCCACGACAGCATATGTCTATCTTTTATGGTTGACTCACAATAACACGTGTAACTCCCGATAGCTTAGCAGTTCGAAGCTTTCTGATTAGGTATATTTGTCTATTCTTACGTTTATAACACTCTCAGTCATCCCTAATTAAAAAAGTTAACATTATTAACTATTCCATAAAAAAGAATCATAGAAATCGGTATAGAAACACCAAAGTTATACATGAAATACGCTAATAATAAGCCATCGCGCGTGAATACTAAATCACTCTCGACGCGTCTCGCGGCCGAAGGTATAAAAAGGCGGGGCGTCCGAGCGCGAGCGCGAGCTTCATACAATTTTTGCCTGTTGATGCGAATAGACGTTCAGAGCGTTCGACCTTATTGACAGACAATACTTAATTGATATTAACAAACCGTGCTTATCAGCGCGACTTATAGTCTTTCATAATTTATTTTTAGATTTCTTTTGTTGTTATTTTATAAAATAGGTATTAGTTATTTTAGTAGGTAGTGTTTAAATATTCGTTCAAATTACAAATTATTAATAGTTTACATTTTTTTTTTTAGGTGAAGTAGTACTAGTTACGCATAGATTTTTAGATACCGATAGGTAAGTTTTGGCTAATTTACGTTCACTTTTTTTAAATTAGTTTTATTTTCATTTACGTTTTAGCTTTATTTTCATTTGCCTGCATCAATGCCACCTACAAAACGATTATCTTTATCTCGAAATTCGAGAGAAGCTAAGAGAATGAGAAATAGGCGTTCTCAAGAATCGGCAGAGGAAAGAGCACATCGGTTAAAGATCGAGAGTTAGTGCCTCAACTTCTCGAGCCAATGAAAGCTCTCCCGAGAGAGAGATGCAATTAGCAGCTGACAGAGCGAGACGAGCTACATCACGGGCATCTCAAAGCTCTTCCCAACGAGAGCTAAGGCTTACCATTGACCGAGAACAACATGTGTTATCCCGAGAAGCTGAAACTGCTTCACAACGAGAATTGCGGCTCACAGCTGACCGCGAACGGCATACATTATCTCGCGCGTCTGAAACCTACACTGAGAGGGAATTACATCTCACAGCTGATCGCGAACTGCATGTACAGACGCCAGCAGGTCAAGCTACCCGAAACTGTCAAATTTTCCCAATCAACCTTAAACCTTAATGCTTTAGAGATAAAGTTGAAAATCTATTAAAGAAATTTGACAGTTTGTAGTAGCTTGATGTGCTGGCGTCTGTACTATCCCGTGAGTCCGAAACCTTCACTGAGAGGGAATTACGTCTCACAGCTGATCGCGAACGGCATGTACTACCCAATACATTAACTTAATAACACACAAGGAGTTACACGCTGACGGAGTCGCGGGCACAGCTATTAACAATAATTAATAATAAGTATGTAAAGTGGTCGAAAATTTACTACTGACGGGACAAAAAGGGGTAATTCAGTTTTTAAGGGGAGGATTTGAACTTGAAACTGTATTTTACATTTTCACGTCTAAACCACTGAACTTCTGATTTGGCATAGAGATAGAGTTAGCACGTTCCCGTGGGATAATTTCCGACATCCACGCGGGCGAAGCCGCTGGCAGAAGCTAGTAAAAAATAAAAACATATTGACAATCAAATCAGTGATTGGTTGCCATTTTGTATATGTGGCTCCTTTTTATCGAAATCAGAAAAACTAAATTTAGTTCTTCAAGTGTTAAAAATCCAATAAAACAAAAATAAATTGTGTGTCATCAGTCAAAATGTCACTCATCTCATCATTGATATATTTTTTATTGTTATATTGTAGAATTGTACATTTTTATGACTTTATATTTAAATATTGGCAGAACTAATAATGGTAGGGTAGTGTTAGGGTACCGTACGGCAAGAGACACAGTTCATTTTCTGATAGATTAGTGAGATAATTTTGAGTTTTGCTGCACGCCTCCTTGATGTTATACCGAGGTGCTGGAAAAAATAGAAACATGTTTTCTGAATTTCCAGAGTAAAAACATTTTTATAACGAGCAAGAAAACTGCGTCCGATATAATCTCACTAAGCTCTTGGACTAGAAAATAGGGTCGATTTAGATGATCACAATCTTTTCTGACGCCAAAGAAAACGTTTACTGACCCTAATTATAACACTTTTTCACAGTCCATAATCCAATTTACTTACAAACCCTCCAGTGGTTACAAAGACTAACAAACACCCAATTTAGTGCAATTTGGTATATCCAATTATCAGATACTGGTTCGATAATTGCTTCAGTACTAATTACGTGTTACAGCCAAGTAGAAGTTAATTTATCTCCGTGGAGACTGCGGTAGGGATGCGCTGTAAAGTCATATCCGAATGTCACAAAGGAATTGCGCGGCAACACTAAGTTTTGTTCGCGACTCTACTTTTGCAGTTTTTTTATTTGCCTTTAATTAAATACAGGAGGAATCTAGATTTAAGTGGTTATTGATAATATTGTAACAGTTATGATAAGAGTTTAATTACTTACCGCCATTGTTCCTTTGAGCAGTGGTGGCCCAATGGTAACGGCCGCGACTTACGAGTTGTACGTCGTAGGTTCGAACCCAGATAGGTGCTTTGCTTTGTGTAAATAATTTCATTACCACTGCTCTCAAAGCGGTGAAGGAAAACATCGTGTGGAAACCGGCATGTCCTAGAACCAAAAATTCGAAGACATGTGGCAACTACCAACCCGCACTGGGCCCGCGGAAGATTATACCCCACTCAATCTCGAAGTGAGGAGGCCTGTGTCCCAGCAGTGGGAACATTATAGGCTGATGCTTATGCTAGTTATTTAGTCTACCTCTCAATATTTTCAGGATATCAGCATTATTATTTTACTTTCACTGTCTCGTAAAATCTTCACGTGGGAAAAACCGTGAAGATAAAACCATATTGACAAAGATGTACGTTACTACGAACCTAAAATTAAAATAGATAACCCAACTGAGTGTAATCCCTCCTACCAAATAATGAGATAACTAAAACTATGTAATTAGTAAGGTTAATAGAAAACGTTACTGGCACACGGCGAAGGTAAACATAGTAAGCAATCCTAGACTCACGGTAAAAATAGGTCTTAAGTCTAAAACAGCCTAGAGAGCAAATTCCTCTACTTACGAGTATAGAGATAGGTATCCCTATATGAAAAGAGACCTTTGCTCTGCAGGGTAAAAAATAACGAAAGCAGTGTCTCTAATCCCTTATTTTTATTTAAAATGACTTAGGTACCTATGCTGAAGATCCTTAAACCAACGAAAAATACACACAACTTAATAATAAATAAACAATTTTGTACAACACAGATAAATTTATATGTATATAATTCGTGAGCATGTCTGCGGTAGGTGCCAGTTCGACAGATAACTGAACAAGAAATATCGAAGGCTAACAAGGTGCTAAAGTAAACGCTATTCCGAACACCCATAAAAAATTAACGATCGAAAATTTTAAACTTGTCAAATGCAATGAAAAATATGTAAAGGTTGATGGGTAAGCAATTTTTATTTATATACAGTACCTACTTTTAAGTAATGATTATATTTATTAAGTTTTTTTTTTTTAATTTTTTTTTATGGGTAAATATTTAATTGAATACGCTGCAACTTTCAGAATGGAAACACAAATTAATGAAACCACTTTCCTGGAGCTAACAACTTAACCTGTGTCTGGCTTAGATCTATATAATCACCTCAAAATTTTCCGTGTTTTTCAATTTTAATGTATTTACTTTGAAAAATCATTGAGTTTCAAAAATTCGAAATGAATGTGCGCAATATGGAAGGAGTGTTGGGGCTATCGACAAATGCTGTACTTGCACGCTTCGTGAGCGTGCCTGATCCATCGCCACTCGTTCGATGTCCACCGCGCACAGGATGGATTGAAAGCAGCACATGAAGTGATTTTTTGCTCCATTGTTGTAATTGCCGTATGGCGTTCCAGTGTGAGGATAAATAAATAAATAATAAATAAATAATGCTGCATTCTTTTAACACTGCCCACAGTTAAATATTTAAACAACAGAATCTCATAGATAAGGTAGGTACTATCGTGGATGGTAAAAATATATTACCTATTAGGTACCATGGGTTAGCAATTTGTATTTGTATAGGTGCAGTACCTAACTTTACGTAATCATCATATTTTATGTAGGTATAAATAATATTACTACTGATTCGAGACAAAAACTTGATTAAACCTAACACCTCCGAAAGCAAATTTTAATGCTTATTAGATAAAAAATCAATTAAAACGAATAAATTATTAAAACTTGTCAAAGACAAGGTTATAAAAATTTGTTCATCTAATACCTACCAGGAATCATATTACAAACACCTACTTCTCATAATAATACTGTCACGTAATGTGATATCATAATTCGGTGACTTTGCTATAGTAAATTATAGTTTACATGGCAAAGTGTCATATCGGTCAGGATTAGTCGAAAATTTTATTTAGATCTGTGAAATATTGTACAGCTTAACATTCCGTGAGCCATGAAACATGAGCATTATTATAAGCCTAGTATAATCAGCCAATAATGTTCCAACTGCTGAGACGCAGCCCTCCCCTCTGTGAGAGTTAATGGGCCGTAATCCACCGCGCGGGCCCAGTGTAGATACTAAACTATACTGGGCCCGCGCAAAAAAAAAATATCGAAGACGTCATACGTCTGACATCAGACGTCGTCGTGTGACATCTACTAAGATGTCACATGTCTTCGAATTTTTGGTCCCAGGTCATGCCGGTTTTTTTTATAGGTGAGTGGGCCTGCTTTTGACCTTGATCACGCCTGACAGAAAGCGATGGATGAGGTTTGTGATGAAACAAGCGTGTCCAGAAGTTGCCTGTTTCCTCACGATGTTTTCATTCAACGTTTTAGAGAGCAATGGTGATGAAATAAATTAATTACACAAAGTATGGCACTTGTCAGGGATCGAACCTAGAACTCGTAAGTAAGAGCCGTTACCACTGGACCACCGCTGCTCTCTACGGGGCTAGCAGCAGTCTAAAGCAAACTTTACACAGTTTAGTAAACGAAAAGTATTTAAGCAAACAAGGCGAGGTTGACAGTCGTATCTTTGTTGCCAGTCTGTCTGATGCTCCGGTGGAAAATTAACATAGGTACCGTGTCCACAACGTGATCACCAAATTCACATTAACATTAATCGAAAATCACCAATGACAAGATAAAAGGAAACATAACGCAATGGCTATCTGACCATTATAACTTGAGATCGTGAGATTAAATCAGTAAGGAGATTTATTTCGCGCCATCTCTACGATTAATCGCGAAATATTAATTAGCCCCGTTCGGAGGTCAACGATCTGTGTATTAACAATGCATACATATAAATAAAAGAGTCTTTGGTGAAAGTATCATTAAGCTGACATTAAGTTGATTGTGTTTTTAACACGTGGAACCAAGTAATGTAATCTGTTATGTGACCTAATTTGACAAATAAATTAATGCAAAAAAAGACTAAAAGTTATAAAAATGAAGCAACATCTGCCCAGCCTTTTCCCAACTATGTTGTGGTCTGCTTCCAGTAAGGATGCTGCTGAATACCAGTATTTTACATGGAGCGACTGCCTCCGCAACTCAGTTACTGGTAATACTATACTCCATGGTAAGACTGGTTGTCAGACTTTCAGGCTTCTGACTAGCGTTACGGCTGTCAAAGATCCATGAATGACAGCCGGGACGAATTGCTTAGCGTGTTTTACAAGACACGGAAGGATGAAAGATGCCCCATCCACAGGCCAACCGCGGCAAGTGTAGCTTAACCCAATCCATCGATTTGTACGGCTGATATTGTTTAGCCACGGGCCCCTCCAGTTATAATAATGAAGCAATCTAGTAAAATTGTAGGCAGTCGATGCATTTTGATTTTGTCATCATAACGAAGTGGTGTACCCTTATTATAGTAGTAACTTCTGTCATTAAGGGGTTAAATGAACAATCGTTACCTTTTAATTCGGGGGTCAATGGATTATTCAAGGCTCTTCTAGAAAATTCTACGTGAATATGCTTTAGTCGTGCGTCATGGAAGAAAGATGAACAGTGACAGCCAAACGTGTTGAGCGACTTTTGTGATCGACGATATCAAAAAAAAAATATCGATATCTAAATAAATTATGAATAGAATTCTGTGCGATCACAAGTTTTCAAAGCATTTCAGTTCGGAGACGAGTTTTAGGCATTAATGTATCATGACCCCAGATTCTCCTACCGATATTCAGATTAAATGCAAATGAACTTTTTTACCCTAATTATAAATTCTTGATTAAAGCATAAATTTCATAAATTACATAATTATCTCGTCGTTAAGGATGGAGTCAAACAGACTGGGAAATCCACAGTCAGAAAACTATTTCATGGTAAAACGAGTAGCTAGTCAGCTTCTAGGAAATTAACTAGGTGTTTTTCCTAGTAAATATTAGATTACCAAAAACCACACAATAGGGTAGTTGCCTGGATAAAAAAATAATAATTATATTTAGTCCGTCAGTTAGATTATCGAAAAATAATGGCCACATATTTTTTCTTTTGTCAATCAAAGAAAAAATGACAAAGATAAAGCGCGTCAAAATTTGGGAGTGGGGGGTCGTGACGTCACGTGGAACTTTAACGGGCGATGTCTGCATCATTTTTTATATAATTGACAAAATAAAAAATACGGGTTCAATATTTTTTGATAATCTAACTGACGGACTAATTAATTTTTTTGGAAAAATAGCCTATTAGACATAACATGTCATAGATTTAGTCTGCACACTGCATGCAAAAAAGAGAGACACAGGGCTCTTTCTTGGTAAATATTTGATTACCAAAAACCACAAAAGTAATTAGATATAACATTTCATGGGTCACGAAAAAGAATTTCTAGGATAATAATGTTAGTCTGCACACTGCATACAGCGCATACCGCGAATCGACACTTAAGGCGTCGATCTTCGCGGGGTGGCTGGTAGCAGCTGGATGAGAGTTGCCGTGAATCGAGCTGAATGGCAATTGGAGAGGCCTATGTCCAGCAGTGGACTGCTGCAAGCTGATGATGATGTGACTGCATATAGAGCAAAGATTGAGAGACACCATAAACGTCATTCCAAGTCCTTGTAACTATGCATTCTTATAAGACAAACTAAATAATCAGATCATATTGATTCAAAGAAATTCTTCTATTAAAAACAGTTCACACCTTCGACTTTGTAAGTAGTTTACTACCAAACAGTTTAACAAACGCATTAGTAATAATTAAATCCGAACACACTTGACTAAATGTTGCTGCCACAAAAACTAATCTTGAAATATGTTTTAATCATCGAATCGACCACAATATTAAAATAGCCGATTAAGCAAAATGACAGCTATTTGTACGGTGTTCTAGTGACTTTTGACTTCTTTTACCAACGGTACTTTTGAGGTACTGATTTGCATTTGGACTAAAAGAGTAATTTATTTATCTATATATGTATATAGATATAAATTATACATATATATAATTTTATGATACTGAAAATTATCTAGATCATAGTATTTAAAAGGAGAATGGAAAGATTTGGATTTAAAAGGAAATTGAATTTCAAATGTTTGAAAAATTAATCAGCTCGACAACAAACATAAATGACGTTTAGCGGTTGTACACAAAACTGTGCTTGGTAGCTGAGAGCAAAAACACAGAAAAATATCAGAAGAAATAAATACGGCGAAATGCTTCGAGAAAAGGAAGGTAGTGCCCCTGCTTTTGGATTTGGCTCGTCTAGGCGTGCTCCCAGATATGTAGCGTGAAACATATCTGGTGGATTAAGCCTACAGAGATGTCAAAATTAAGATGTCATAGTTTTTACACCATTCTACACCACAGACGAAATGAAGGTTGTGGAACACCGCGTGCTTTCAATCGGTAAGAACATTATTGAAATTCTATGATAAAAGTCTGACAAACTGTACATGGTTTCCAAGACATCCAAAAAAGTAGGTATTTCCACAAGGCAAAAATCTCGTAAAATAACGCCATTAAAATACAAATACAAACATATAAATTCTTGAAACTGAAACTGCCATTTAATTTTGTCCTACATTTTTTTTCATACCTGCATCTGTTCTTACTACTCTTATTTTCCTTCCTACAAATCCTACCTAACGATTTGTAGGTTGATTTAATTAACCAATTACTATAGAACATTTGTTCAAGGATTTTCCATTGACATATATAGGTGACTGAATCACCTCACCAGAACCTAGAAGTCAAAGGTAAAGTGTATTCAACCACATTTTGCAGTCTAACGAATAAAACCTACTTACGTACGTTTTGCTGATATACCTTCAAATTAAGGAGAATTTTATTATTCACAGTACCTAAGATATCAGAATGAGGACAACGATTTCCTTTGTATAGTGCATTATTATGTGTCATCCATATATGTATTGCGGGAATTTTATTAACACACAATGGAAACTTGAAATTCCTATTCTATTCGTGGAATTTATCACAAGCTTTTATCTATGTGCAGGACTTTCTTTTGTATTTTAGTAATGTACGCGACGGTATAAATATATGGTTAACAGCCCATTTGTGTGTTTTACTTACCACACAGCTTGAACAATGCAATTATTCCTTTATCCTCATCACTCGTAAAGAATGATAAACTAAAACCTTTTACTAACCATGTGTAATAACTGTTATGAGACTTTTATTCATAATTATCATAACATTGCTTTTGAAATGGTTACTCATACATCAGCGCAGAGAGTTGAGGGCTCTGTCTATGTTGTATTCTTTACTCGACAATCCCACTTCACCCTCTTATCTATGCTCTGCCCATACTAAAAATCAACGTTCCACGAACAATGGTCTTCTACGATGTCCTTCTCACCGCTCTGGTTTTATTCACTCTTCTTTCTTTGGCCAGACGGTATTTCTTTGAAAGGCGCACCCTCCAAACATCAAGATGGCAACCAGTCAGCTATCTTTCAAAGGCACGGGAACACATTCGTAAGAAGTTGGCAGAATCATCCCAGCACTGACTTGCTGGATTCGTTTTCTCCTCTACCTATCGTTATTTCTTCTGACAAAGTTTATTATGATTCTATCTTGTACTAGCTGACCCAGCACACGTTGTTTTGCCATATAAATTATTTCTAGCTGTCCGGCGCTACTTCGTTCGCGTGGTGTCCTACCCCGTACCCTACCCCTACACTACTCCTACCCTACTCCTACACTAGTCCTACCCTACTCCTACACTACTTCATCTGAGGCATTTTCTACCATCACCCTAATGTTGACTGGTAAAAAATGCCTTAGGCCAAAATGCTTTATTAAGTCCGCCTTTGTACAGTATTTCTTTTTACTTGTGCTTAAAGTTTTGATAAATAAATAACTAAGTATGTAAAAACTCAGGGCGCAATGGGTCTAATGCCCGGTACAGGTTGGTGAAACGTAACATGAAATGGGTTTGATTGCTCTGTTAAAGCCGAATTTGTTTATTTATTATTCTTTAAAATGCTTTATGCAATGGAAACGTACGCGTGTAAACGTGAAACTATCATTGAATAACTAAGTTATCTTGGTATATCTTTACAAATATAATTCTTCTGTACGTGTGAATGTCATTAACTCCTCCTAAACGGTTGGACCGATAATAATTTGATAATTTTTTTATGTGTTTGAGTGGGACCCTAGATGGTGCAGATCCGTGGTTTAGATTCACAATTGAACGGTAAGTAGCGGCGTGATCGAGTTTTAGGAAACAGGGCAACGCCTGTCCGGTTAGCTAGTAAAATTATATATTTAGAGGAATACCCATTTAATGTCTGAAATGGACAGGAAACACTATTAAAATCTATTTTGAACTCTAAAGTGTGGCAAACATATGCTAAATAGAATAAATTAAATCATTAACTAGAAAAGCTATAAAACTTTTAGGTAGTGTTGCCAATAATAGAAAAACAACTCTAATTTTGTTATAGATACATGTAATAAGTCACGTAGAAGGACGTCGAATTTATTTTTATCGTTTTTACGGTTCCATACCTCGAAACGAAAAAACGTAACGTATAGGATCACTTTGTTGTCCGTCCGTCCGTCTGTCTATCTGTCAAGACCCTTTTTCTCAGAAACGCGTGGAAATATCAAGCTGGAATTTATATCAAATACTCAAGTCTACTGACCGTTGGAGCTGTGAAAAAATCAAACTTCTAAGCCAACGCAATCAAAACCTACAGGGTGCACCCGGTCCCGTGAACTCAGAATCTTGAAATTTAGTACGAAGCAACGTCTTATAGCACAGATAAAGGAAAAATTGCAAAAATCGTAAATTTTTAGTTACATAAATTAAACCCCCTAAACCTATAAATTTGTACGGAACCCTCTGTGCGCGAGTCCGGCTCGCACTTGACCGGTATTTTTATATAAAAAATGCTTCCTATTTCTTAAAATTTGACATACGTGACGAAATAAAAGTTTGAATTACAGAAAAAAATCCTTTTGACCATTTATCTGTATCAATGTCTCTTGAACGAAATCATTTTTGTCATAATATTTTAGGCAAATTATTATTAATATAAATAGTTATATCATATATCATATTATGATATTTCACAAGATAGCTTGTGAAATATCATAATGACTATAGACACTAGGACTAACCATATAAAAAAATATTTGATTGATTATTAACCTTTTTACGTGCAAATTAATTTTAGTTGATAACGATGAGGAAAAATTGGTTTAATGGAAACAAACCACGGTAAAAAATATTTTTGCAAGTAAAATCTGTGTTATTCCATAGGTTTGGTACCTACCTGTCATAGTCTGTTAATTAATCTTCTGCAATTGCAAGTTTTGGCTAAAACATAAAAGATAACTTCTGCAGCCCAAAATATTGACTAAAATATTTGCGTCGTGAAACGATTACTAAAATACAATTATCAAAAGGTTTTTCCTACGGTTTGCTAAATATTTTCATAGGATGATACAGTATTTTTATCTCACGAAGTGACGCGTGATTTACTTATGGTAACCAAGTGTACAAACACGCTGTGAATGCGTGCGTGGAGATGAGTAGCGTCGGCACATAACACACATGCTTACTGCCGACTTATCCATTGTCTCATCATAATAAAATTGTCGTTGATGGTACCATTCACAACTTGTCTGTACAATTGGTAGGTAACCACAAGTAAGGCGCGCGTCACTTCGTGAGATAAAAATACTATAAGTATTAAAATTATACTTCTGCTGATAATCAGCAATCAACTTTAGATGTAATTTTCAATGTTCAGTCAGTAGATAATTATTTTCTCCCTACTTAGGTACCTAAAGTCTGCCTATTAACAAAACCTTTAAAAGGTCACGCAAAATATAGGACATAGATTAATTACTTTTTAACAAGTACCTACTATTAGCTACCACCCAAATGTTCTAAAATAAAACGTAGGCTCCAGGTGACCATTTTTATCATGAAGAAAAACTATAGCACAAGAACAAGTGTCAATGAACTCGTTCCAGCATGAATTAAAAAGTAATAAAAATTTATGGATATTATGCAAAACTGGAGCTCTCTACGAGTAGATCGTCATTTAGATAAACTTAAGAAAGCTTATTAATTATTATAACGTATTTCAGAAACCCATTTTACTACAATCTGTTGCTACCTGACCGAATTTTCATTTTCGTTCGGGTTATTCACATTCACCTACTACAAAACTATTCTTGATAAGTAAAATTCTAAAGCGGGGTTTACATTATGAAACTATTGTCGTGGAAAAGTAGCTTGCCTGTTCAGAGGGCTACTCTCAAGTCCGTCAACGAAGATACAGGTCAAAACAGTTCGATACTTCGTAATGAACTATTTAGCTGTAAGTCTTCCATAGTCCTTAAATAAATAAATAACTCCACTCCCGTTTACTTAACTTTATCGGACTGGCAAAAATACATCCGGAGTAAGGACAACTGCCAAATGGCGCTGTCATTAATTTTTTTCGGGCCCCGAACTAATATCAACCTTATACTCTAACACACACAAACACTCATACACATAAATTTGCAATCAAGCACACAACAACTAAGCATTCACACTCACGTTCTGGAATCTCCTCAGTATAAATTGTTTATTTCTGTCTTACTTTTCTATTAGAATTATTATTATTATTTTCTCTTTTAGTTAGGCTTTCACTATTGCTCACTGCGAAATGCTAAACTAATACCATATCTCTAGCCACGGGAGGGCCCTGGTGACCGGTAATACAGGTTGTTGTACATACCTACATCATGCACCAGTCCCTCACAAAGTTAGCTCTAAATGTTTAGTTATTAAGTATTAAAATAGTAAAATGAAACTTTTGTGATGGGAAAATAAATAAAAATTATTATTATTAATAATATAATGTCCAAAGGCGACTTGGTTTAGGAATCACCCGTAAGTTGGCCGAAATTACGGCTTTCGTGCTTTGTAAGTATGATCCCCTGTTCTGGGCTATAGCTAACTAACATCCGGTTTTTGAAAAGCTTATACATTCCACTAACACGCTGTTTCCTACTTAGTATCACTTACGACACTAAGGCACTAGACCACGCGGACGTTCACCCATGTGATGGTCTGACCAAATTAAATCCGCAGTGGGCGATTTATTGTATGAGTGTACAAAAAATACCAGAAATTGGAATTGATGGCGAGAAATCATGAGCCGACTCAATTCAGCCCCTAGAAAAGAAACTACATGAGAACCACGACCTAGAGTGGTCGTGGTCCTCATGTAGTTTCTTGTATAAGAGTGCTAAGAAGAAGAAGAGAAGAAATCACTTACGAACTTAAGATTAGTTTGGAGCCTGAACTAAGAATGAATGACAACATAATTTGACATTTGTCCCTAATCCCGATATGTAAGTACATATTTGACAGTTCTAAAAATTTAATTAACCCCCGACGCAAAAACGACGGGGTGTTATAAGTTTAATGTGTCGGGGTGTGTGTGTGTGTGTGTATGTCTGTCTGTGGCATCATAGCTCTCAAACGGATGAACCGATTTTGGATATTTTTTTTTTTTGAAATTTGTTTTGACGGATCAACGACATTCTGATGGATGTATCTTCGTTGACGCACTTAGAGGGCAGACCCCCAAAACAGTCAAGCTACTAGTTTCATGATGTAAACCCCGCTTAATAATATAACTGTCCTGGTAAAATCATACCTACATTATTCAATAATCGGCACTCAAAGTCATCGTCTATTAAAACGTCATATAATACAATGAACGTTTAAACTTCGTTTAGATATAAAATGAAAGAATAATTCAAATTATCAAGTTTTAGTTTAAGGATGAACGGTGAAAGACCTTCTAAATTAGGCAAATCTCTAAATTTATATCCTTGTGACAGTTTGCCTAACGGTGATGGCGGCGAGAGGAACATTGGTTTATGTTTCTAGTTTTTGTATAAATTATATGGATCGTTTTGACTAAAATGTACACTATTGTGGCATACTTTTGTGGTATTTGATTTTACAGTGTATCGCGAGAGAGACTCAACCCATTGGTTTAACTCCGAAGGCATGCTCCGAAGGCTTGTCTACCCGCTGAAAAAGAAAGTATGGATAGTGTAACGATAATGAATACATCCAGTTTTTTTCGATCAGGCACAGAATGCCCCTTTCCCAAAATGTCCCTTGATTTCAAAACTTCCCTATCCAGAAATGTCCCCTTCCCATAATGTCCCTTTCCCAGAATGTCCCTTTCCCAGAATTACCCTTTCCCAAAATGTCCCTTTCCCAAAATGACCTCCCCTTTCTTACTTACATTTGTTAAATTGAGATGAAACTTCGTCGGTCCATTTTATCTATTAGGTTTATATTTTGGGTGGTATTTTGTATTTTGATTTGATTATGTCTGGACTTTGAAAGAGACTGCGACCTCTGAGCTTGTTTCGGCCTTTCTTCTCAGAGTAGGAAACGCCGACCTCATCTAGTTTTTAAAAATATAATTGACGTGAAAGAATTGAAGTAAAAGTGTTTGTAAAATCCAACTTACAGAAATAAAATCATTTAGCATTTTACAAAACGTTTACCTAGTTAATTCATTTAATTTAAAACTATTTGAAGTTATTTAATAATTATAATAACGCCCTTGAATTACTGTGACATCATCAGCTCCTTTAGTTATATAATGTTTTAAATCTTTTTAACTCATCCGATTACGTAATTTGAAATATTCAATGTAAATCAGCAATATAGTTAAATCGATTGATACAATTCTGTTGTTTTTTTGTGATTTTACATACTGTTAATAAAAGTCGCTCCTCGTGTTTGTCTCTATGTCCGCGTTGTTCTTCTAAACTGCCCAACAGATTTTAACGCGGTTTTCACCATCATTTAGGGCCGATTATTCAATCATCTGATAAATTTATTCGAATAATAATTTTGACAGTTATTCCATACAAAAACTGTCAAACATAAATTTTATTCCTCGGATAGCAGTTAACTGGCTATGGAAAATCAGCCTTTAGACCATTTATTCCAGAAGGATTATAAGTATAATTAATTAATTTTAAATATACACACAATCAACAGACCGGGTTAGGTATTTGACCATCCGTTCCATAATACTACAACTCTATACCTAAAGTAATTAAGGAATCAAAATCACTTCCAACTTTTAAAAGGCTATTAAAACACCATAAATTCAGAATAATGTTTGAATTGTAAGTTTGTAGGTACTCTTCTTTATTTTATTTTTATAAAACTTAATTTTAGTACATAAACCAGCGAAACCGTCGCCTATCTTAATTTTTATGTTTTTCCTCATAGGAGTGAATAATTGTATTCTTTTTGAGCGAAATAAATTAGCTTAAACCGTAAAGCTGCCACGCTAAAATCGATTTTGGCTTGACACATCTGCCGCATGTCAGACGACCAATGGGCCAAATTGAATACCCAATGGGTCCCTCATCGCGCCAGGCCCGGGCGGAGATGGCGTGATGAGCTGGACTCTTTCAACAAGAACTGGTCCTTAGCAGCTTTAAAGAGACAGGAGTGGAAATAGAGTAAAGAGGTATATGCCCTGCAGCGGGACATCACAGGCTTTTAATATAAAGGAATCTAGGAATTTCCTCAAGACATGAAAATCATGCGAAGCAGGTGCGGGTCGCTAGTTATAAATAAAAACTTGAGAGGTGTCAAGGGACACCCGGATGGAACGAAGTTACATAACTGGCTTGCTTTCTTTAAGAGAGAGACAGAGAAATACGCGCCGCCGCACTATAGCAAACTTACAACTATAGCAAAAAGTGTCGTTCCTACTTTTGGTCTTAATTTTTTCCGTCTAGCCCCGTTTCGCAACGCGCGATAAGGAACTTCGTTCCAAAAAGAGCCCATTAGATAAGGCTTTATACACCACACTAATATTATAAAGGCGAAAGGTTGTGAGTAAGTGTGTGTGTGTGTTTGTATGTTTGTTACTTCTTCACGCTCAAACGGCTGGACCAATTTTGATGAAATTTGGTATGGACGTAGCTAACACCCTGATAGACTGGACATAGAATACTTTTTATCCCGACATTCCCACGGGATCGTAACTTATGCGGGTAAAACCGCGAGGCGCAGCTAGTGGTTTATCCTATCCTACAAATATTATAAACGCGAAAGTTTGTAAGAATGGATGGATGTTTGCTACTCTTTCACGAAAAACGAAAAAACTACAGAACAGATGTTGATGAAACTTCACAGTACCTAATATAGCTTATACATCTATGCGGGTGAAAAAGCGGGGCACGGCTAGTAATTCAAATAAACGATTGCTTCTAAAATTATCGGCTGATTATAATAATGTAACCGTGTTATATACGACCGCGTCGTTTACTCCTACACGAAGTTCTTTAAAATACACATGTTTTATAAATATTGATGACAAGGACATGTGTACATTTTAACACCTATTCACAATTTATTCAATACAAGTAAGTGACCATTTGTCTGACCAATGACTACATGGTTAATATGCCCTTTACAATATATTATTATGTCAGTGTAGCGGACATTTTATTTGGAGCTAGGCCAACAAGGTTTTTTTTGTAGTTCTGATAAACAAATTGTTTGTTTTCCATAGAAACTTGGATATGTCAGTTCCTCTAAACCTTGACCTACGGTCAAACAGATAGGTACTTCTTTTATGTGGATCACTAATGAGATTTATTTCCGTGATAATTATACCTATTGTTGAAATGAGATTCCTGAAACAACGGCTGTTATAACCGCCGCGATCAAGTTTCAACAAAGTATCTATCTCGGGAAAAGCATAGTGTGGGACGCCTCCCAGCTAGATAATTATTTTGACGACCATAAAAAGGTGCCTGGGACTAACTGGATGCGTGAGGCAGAAGACAGGGTGTTGTGGCGCAGCCTGGGAGAGGCATGTTCAGCAGTGGACTGCGATAGGCTAACTTTATTGGTTGATTGATCTCGGAAGATATCCTGTTAGTTATAATGTAGTTAAGTGTAGTCATAAAGAGTGTATAATAGGACAGTGGATCCCAGCTGACAGAAAACGATGATGTTGCAAGCTCAGAAGGATATACGGGATTAGCTAGACTAATTTTTAAGGGATTGTCCTACAATTGCATTAGACCGGGAAGAGTGGAAAGACGGCCTTCGCCTTTGCACTACAGAGGGACAACATTGGCTTCAATACATAGTATCAAACAAAGTCGCTTTTTAACCGACTTTAAAAAGGAGAAGGTTTCCAATTCGACTGTATTTTTTATGTTTGTTACCCCAGAACTCCGTTATTTATAAGCCGATTTGCAAAATTCTTTTTTTATTTGTAAGGATATACTTTCAGATTGGTCCCATAGAAATTTCAAACAAAATTACTAGTAATAATTACAACTTGAAAGTAAAAAATAAAAACTTTTTTGCAAAAAAAAAAAACAACCGACTTCCGAAAAAGACACTACGAAGTGAAAAATTACTTTAATTTCGGAAGTCAGTGGCAAACAACGAAAATACGAACCCAACGACACCGACTTCCGAAATCAAAGTTATTTTTCACTTTGTAGTGTCTTTTTTGGAAGTCGGTTATTTTTTTTGCATAAAAGTTTTTATCATCTAGTGTGACCGCCTTGTTCTTCTAAACTATGCAATAGATTTTATTTGATGATAATTGATAGAATTTAATTCAGAATAAATTAATAAATATTAAATAAATAAATTCTTTATTTCACCAAAAGCCATCACATTACAATATCCAAAGACTAAGAGCTTATAAGGCTAATAACTAGGTCACAATAATTTGAATACTATGACTCCTAAACTAGGTGCCTGTGTCTTAGGATTCAGTGATTCTTCGTTACAAACATAGCCATATTATACTAAATCGGGACGTTTTAATGAGAAGCAAATGGTGTAACAGAAAACAGAATATAATTTACGTAAAGGAAACAAAAATGAAAGAAGTTGAAGGCTTATGTGTAACATACATTAACATAGATAGAGCACAGAAATCTCGTGATTATCATGTCACCACCTCGTGCAAAGCAGGGGCAGGTCGCTAGTATAATAAAATAATAATAATAGGTAACGTCTGATAGGTACTTAATGCTAACCTTCGAAGGATCTATAAATAGTTTTGAGTTGATACTACACCTAGATCAAGAATTTCGTGTCAGGATTTTAATCGAAAAACTAAAACGTGTAATCTTATTGTTCGATCTTGCAGCCTAGGTTCAAGTGCAAATTTGATCTTGATCTTAGATAGGTACACAAAGCTGTCAGCAAACTACTAATATATACTTTAAAAAACATAGATTAGAAAAAGCAGTATTAAGACAGTAACATAATGCATGTGGCAGGCTTATCGACGCACAAACTAAAACCATGAATTCACCCAATCTTTTCTGTAAAAACTCACCGTGATAACTAAGGTGAAGTGCGCATAAAGTGGGCTGTCAATTGTGTCCATCCCTATCATCAGATGGAACGACAGCTCACTTTAAGCTCATTTCACCTGATTGAAAACTAAGGTGAAATGAGGTAAGATTTTTACAGAATAGATTGGCTGCCAACAGTGACATTGTTGACAATTAAGGTGAAGTGAGCTCACTTCACCCGTTTACATAGCGAATTCACATGAATCTAGATGCCCTAGCGTAGAAATTTTTGAAGGGTTATCAAAAAAAATAAAAAATAATCAGCTGTTTCATAGAAAAGTGCAATAATACCTACATGGTCAAAATGTAGTCAAAGAGCAGTGGGCAAAGTGCAGCGCTAATTTTTAATAACCGACACAGGGGGCTCAGAATCATTTACCTACTGAATGAGACAGATGATGGTAACAGGTTATGCGTCGATGTCCCTGCCATCCTGTATATTTTATACAGACGCCTGCCTATCTCCTTTGGACTTTGAGCCAAAAGATATTTCAAATTCAATATTTTAAATCCTTTCCTCTTACTAAAATAATATGCATTTTATTTTCAACGTAACTTTTACAATATTTAACACCAATAACTATTCGCACTAAGTACTAAATTAAATTACTAACTAACAATACAAATAAATACAAAAAAGATACTTAGGCGCTGAAGTACTCATCCACATAGCTGTCATCCGTTAACGTTTCCAGAAGACTTACTAAAAACACTTGCGCAAGTAGCAGCTAAATTATTATTAACTCTGTTTATCTTTCCCAAACAGACGCACAGTTCTGCTAATTTAATTTTTAAGTATTTGTCGCAAGTAAATATTTTGTCTCCAGCGCGCAGCGTTCATTCAATGTCTTGGGCCAACCACTGACTAAGTCACAGAACATTTCTATTCAGTGTCAAATGCGCACTCACTACTAAATATTTGAACATTATTAACGTTTCACAAACAGCAGCTTCTTCGCATGTTCAAGTTTCTGTGATTGACGTAGATAACACGACTGAACAAACAAACAGTGCATCCTGTCACCTGGGTTTTGAATGAGTTAAACTAATTTTCCTGTTTTTAAGCAATTGTTTGGCTGTAGATAAAACCAATGACACACTGTCAGTATGTTTTCCTACACATTGTCATTCTTCGAAGGCATATTATGTTCATTTATGCAATGTAAAACACAAATATGGCGTACAAACCGTTGAGCATTCAATTAGCAGGAACATGTGACTACACATTAAAGCATACCTTTTAAATTCGTGAAAAGAAACTAGTTTCACTAATTTAACGAAATATGTAAAAGCAGAAGACGTTAACCTTTACAACATTAAATTTAACATCACATTTCCTCTCCGATTGTTCAATTAATTATAATTTACAAGCTTATAAAATATCTAAATGATCAAACTGCTGAGTTACCATAGGAACACCACTTGTAGGTATGTCCACTTTAAGACTGGAACATCAGTAGGTACTTATGAAGTTGTTAATGAAGACGATCAATTAGATAAAAATGGTTTACTCTCATAATATTAATATAATAGTTCGATCCTAAGTGTTTAACGAGCAAATTATTATTTAATCGTGTATTTGACTGGAGAGATAAAAAAAACCATGGGAAAAGTAAATTAACTGTTCTTGTCATCTTTTAATTTATTTGATAGAACGGCCATTTTAATAGATGTTTCTTCAAGGAATCACTTTAACTGCATTAAAAAGCAGAAAACGAATAAAACATGTTGTCCCCTGTTAGTTTATTGTGTTCATTGATTAACTGAGAGAAATACAGTTGACTAAATGAGTAATAGACATCTCACTAAGGACATAATTCCTCTGCCAAACTTAATTGACCTTCAACCCGTTGAAAACCATTTGAACTGACACATCTTTATGATCAGAAAGCTAGTCACCGTTATCTTGTATCTTATCATTATTTAAAATAGTAGCAGTATAGTGGACACATATTAAGTATATCTATTAACTTTTGCAACAGCGAAATCTTGGTCATAGTAAGCTTTTGTAAGCAAGGAGCTGTCTTCTACTTTATTTTATTTATGGCCCTTGAAAACTTGTCAATGCTTATTGATGTTAATATTCTTTTTTTTTAATGGTGATGTAGTACGTCTTTCTGTTCTATCGCTTGTAATATGGTCAATATATTTAGAAGTTACGTTGTTGCCTGTTAGATCATTATATTAATTGACTAACTGAGAGAAATTCAGTTGACTAAATGAGTAATAGACATCTCATTAAGGACATAATTCCTCTGTCAAATCTATTTGACCTTCAACTCGTTGAAAACCATTTGAACTGACACATCTTTATGGTCAGGAAGCTAGTCATCGTTATCTTGTATGATATCATTATTTAAAATACTAGCAGTATAGTGGATACTTATTAAGTATTTCTATAAATTTTTGCAACAGCGAAATCTTGGTCATGGTAAGCTTTTGTAAGCAAGGAACTGTCTGTGAGCTCTGTGTGTAAGCTTTTGTCTGTCTGTCTGTCCGCGGTTTAACTCAAAAACTATTGGTACTAGAAAGTTGTAATTTGGCATGAGTATACACGTTAATGACGCCAAAATTGTCGGATCTGAGGATTTGTATAGGAAATCAAATTAGGTAGGTGGTAATGTTTGGCTTTTAGTTAGAGCATGGTACGAAACTATCAGTCAGCGAATACGACCCGCACTTGGCTGTTATAAAAACTACAGAACCCCACACTGCGCGTGGCCCGACACGCACTTGACCGGTTTTTTTATTTATGCCCACTTGAAAGCTAGTCAATGGTTATTGATGTTAATGGTATTCGTTAAGGCGGTACCCCGAGCAAAGTGGCGCCCTCATTGAATAAAAAATCGTAGCATAACATAGAAAACAAAAATAAAAAAATTGCTTCTAGGAGTTTGTTACAAAGAGGATAAAGTATTTTTACGTTGTTAAAACAGGACTCAAAATGTTTCGTATCCAAAGTAGATAGCAAAAGTACCAAAAGTGGCCATTTTTGACAGTTTTGCTATCTACTTTGGATACGAAACATTTTGAGTCCTGTTTTAACAACGTAAAAATACTTTATCCTCTTTGTAACAAACTCCTAGAAGCAATTTTTTTATTTTTGTTGTCTATGTTATGCTACGATTTTTTATTCAATGAGGGCGCCACTTAGCTCGGGGTACCGCCTTAATGGTGATCTATGACTTTCTGTTAAAGTTACGAGGGATTTAGTATGAATATATAATGCCCTAGCTTCAGCCCGCGGCTTCGACCGCGTGGATGCCGAAAATTATCCCACGGGAACGTGGTACAGAGAAATCCATTCAGCCGTTAAAGCGTAAAAACAGGTAACAGGCAGACAGACAATAAATGACAGACAGACAAATAATCTTTTTTTATTTTTATTAAACCGGTTTTTCTGATTCTAAATGTCTAACTGAATACTAATGTCTAATATAATAATTCATTTTAATATTATCATCACTAATTTGAAATACTCTAGCGCCGCCATTGACCACATACATATGTGTCAGTCCAAGCGAAAAGGGTCCAGTGCGCGGCATTTAGTTTCCGAGATATAAGAGGTTTTGTAAAGTTGGGTATAAAAATTGCATTTCGCGATTTTAATTGGTTATAAATAAATGCTCAATTATCTACAATTTCATATAGTAAATGACTATATACGATGTTTCTAAGTACCAGAAACTTTATGAAAAAAGTTTACTAAAAAGGTACCAGTGGGTGGCATGTCGATATTCTGGGAATAAAATACGTTTCAATACCCCGTACTGATCACTTCTAATAATTTAATTATATTTTAAGATTGAAACTATAGCTTTACTCGATAAAACTCCTATTAGTAGAAGTAGTTGGTATGATCTTTGGGAAGATTTTTGTCCATATGTCGTTATACAGAAACCGAAAACAGATCTATGTGCAACTTGTCAGAAAAACGTGACCACGTTGGGACGAATGGGTGGTTTAGATGAAAAGGAAAAAATACAGCTTGTAGAAAAGTCGAGGCAGCACCTTGATTTAGTGCAAAATGAACGAAAATATTATAACAATGTAATCAAAGTTGCGACTGATTCAATAACGGACTCTACTCTTATTCTTGGACCTCATGAACCATGTTCTTATGATGGCGTCATGCATTACTCTTTTGATTTTGCCCAACAGGTGCATTTGCCGCACAGTTCACAACAAATTGGGCCACTGTATTTCTTGACAGGATTTAAAGTCAGTTTATTTGGTGTTGCTGCAGAGCCTTTGAGAAAGTTCGTTTTGTACGTAATTCCTGAACCCTGTGCTACTGGGAAAGGAGCTAATGTAATAATTTCAATGCTACATCATTTTTTCGAAAATTTTGGTATAGGCGAAAAAGATGTTGTTTGTCATGCAGATAATTGTGCTGGACAAAATAAAAATAACTATGTCATGCAATATGCAACATGGCGAGTTTTAACAGGCAGACACCGAAGTTTCCGTATATCTTTCCTTCCCGTGGGTCATACGAAGTTTGCACCCGACATGTATTTCGGTCTATTCAAAAAAAGTTTTAGAAAATGGGAATGCAATAACTTAAAGGATATTCTTGCAGCTGCTGTTCAAGCTTGTCCGAAAACAAAATCTATAGTAGCTGTTCTAACTGGTGATGAGAAAGGAGAAACTTTTGTGAAAACTTACGACTGGGCCAATTTTTTTCAACCTGATTGTGTAACTATTAACCAACTTCTGCATTTTAGTCATTTTGAAACAAATGAAGATAATAGAGGGCACATGTTATGTTACAAAAAATATACTGACAGTCAACCAACTGTATCAAAGGTTTTGAACCCGAATAAAGTATACGGTTTTCCTTTAGAAAAATCCCCTGCAGGCATGACGTACGAAAGAAAATCGTATCTTTATAATAAGATTCGTGAATTTGTACGTGAAGAATCTAAAGACATTTTATGCCCGAAACCCATTCCAAATGTTGATGTTGACCACAACTCTGTCCCAACAACATCTGTCGAGTACTCTTTTCAGAAACCATCAATTGAAAAGAGTATTCGACAAAAACCAACATGTTCGTACTGCAAACAGGTTGGTCATAGGAATCAGGTGCGAGGAGGAATTTATTTTTGTCCAAAACGTAAGTTGGAGTCCCAAATAGAATAAGTTTTATTTTTATGTTTGTATTGGCTTTTTTCAAATATTATTGCAACAGAATAATGATTATTTTAGCCACTGGTACCTTTTATGACATTACATAAAAGGTACCAGTGGCTAAAATAATCATTATTCTGTTGCAGTAATGTTTGAAAAAAGCCTGTCTTGTTATTTTGTTAGTTCCTAAATAGAGTAAGAATACTTAATTTTAGTTTTTTATTGTTAATTACTATCGCAATAACTAACTTTTTATTAAATATCGGCAAGTGGACCTTTTTTACTAGACTGTGTATCCTTCTTTTATTTTGATAATAATTGTTTTAGTTTTGATGTCAAAAGTATAATTATAAGTTGATTCTATGGAAAACATATCAATCTACAATAATGAATAAAAATCTACGTAACAAGCAAGTAAAAGTGTGTTTTTTTTTCACTCAAACTTTCAAAATGCTTTTTCTCAAATCAAGCTTTTTCAGAATTTCAACTTCAAATGTCTGATAAAAAAAAACGTGTGCTACTTTTTGATTATTTTTTCAATCCATACTATCAATTGACTATTCTAGATACCGAATCCAGTCTTAACTCAATACCCCACTACTGGACCCTTTATGCCTGGACTGACACATATTATTAGCTAAGTTATTTTATAACTTGAAATTTTAATAACTTGGATGGACCGATAGAAATGAAAAAGATACTAAAATAAATAATAAAATATAGTCAGAACCCGTATCTGGAGGAGATAGGGGTTCTGAGTGTTCTGACTATATTTTCAATTCCTTAAATTTCTTAAAAAGAGGTACACAAAATTTTTAATAATTATATGAATTTTAAAATCATCTCTATTTTACCCCCTTGAGGAATGATGATGCAACCTATGTCTTCCTTTCCCAGGATGCCATCTGATCTACCTTCTTGCCAAATTTTATTGAAATCCGTTTAGTGGTTTAGGCGTGAAAAGATAACATACATAAATACATAGACAGTCAGAGTTTTTTTTTTTTGAGGATGGGAAATCATCAAATGACTCCTCCCGCTCTGGGTGGAGCAGGAGGGAGTGTCAGACTCTTACTGACTAAAACCCACCCGTGTTCCTTCCTTAGCCCTTTATGTTCCAGGGCAGCGGTAAACCTTTCGGATAATCCCGCTACCCTGGCAGGCAGTCAGAGTTACTTTCGAATTTACAATCCAAACTAATATTATAAATGCGAAAGTAACTCTGTCTGTCTGTCTTTCTGTCTGTCTGTCTTTGCTTCACGTCTAAACTACTGAACCGATTTGTGTGAAATTTGGTACAGACATAGTTTGGAACTTGAGAATGGACATAGGATAGTTTTTATTACAAAAAATAAAATTTATTCCGGACATACAGCGCCATCTATTGGTCAAGAGTCGGCATCAATTCAGTACTGAAAATTCATCGGAAAAATGTAAATAAATAGTTAAGAACTACGTGGGTAAAACCAAAAATCTGCCGGAAGTCACTATTCCAACGCGAACGAAGTCGCGGGCAAAAGCTAGTATTATTATAGATCTGTGACCTTTAAACTTAATGTTATTTATTGGGCTAAAATGTCAGAAAAGTAATAATAATTTCCACTAGCTCCTCGTCTACTAAAACTTCTACTACATATACGTCAGTATATGCTGATATATTGAACCATATCTCACCGCTATTCGGACATATTTCGCGAAGATTAACATATTAATTGCCAGCACTTAAGAATTTTGATCCTTATGTAATCCGCTATACATTTTTATGTGTAAGCAACCGAGTCGGCGTTATATAATAGGATAACGTGTTTTTTTAAATAAATATTTGCTCAATGTTACTAGATACAAGGTGAACGCTGATAATCATCAATTGTTAAACTAGCCGGTTAGAGCTCTTGAATGAGCTGGGAATATAATCATCATTTAAAACCATATAGAAGCATACCTATTGGAATTTATTAATGAATGATCAGTCAGAATTTTATTTCATATGGCCAGCAGTTTAACAAATTAGTGACTAATTTATTTTATACAATCTACACAGATTTTTTTTATATCTTTATAGATCTATAGTTACATATAAGCGGGAAGACAAAAGATGAAAAAAAAGATATAAATTTAAAAATGTAAATTATGGATGATATCCAAACTAATATTATAAATGCGAAAGTAACTCTGTCTGTCTGTCTGTCTGTCTTTGCTTCACGCCTAAACTACTGAACCGATTTGTGTGAAATTTGGTACAGACATAGTTTGGAACTTGAGAATGGACATAGGATAGTTTTTATTACAAAAAATAAAATAAAAAATAAAATTTATTCCGGACATACAGCGCCATCTATTGGTCAAGAGTCGGTGTCATCTATTGGTGAAGTCACTATTCCACGCGAACGAAGTCGCGGGCAAAAGCTAGTTCATAATATAATTATGTTATTATAACTAACTGATTGTTTAATTTAAGCCACCGGCACATTACTGTGTTGTGTTGTGTCGTGACGCGGAATACACCAATCAAACGTATCTGTTCAGGGCTACGTCAAATCACAACGAGTTTTGATTGGTTAAAACTGCGTCAGAAGGCGACACTACACATTAATGTAAATCCGGCTTTACTCATCCCCGTACGGAGCTCGTAAAGAGCTCACAGTCTACTGTATGCTGGTTTCTAGTATGGCAAGTCCGGTGAAAATAACAAAACTTCAAATGCACTCAACACAACATGTTCTTTTAGAGTTTTTCCGATATTGCATGCATAAATTAGTGTAAAAATTTGACTTTTACCAATCAACCTTGAACCTTAATGCTTTAGCGATAGTGTTTAAAATCTATTAAAGAAATTTGACAGACTGTAGTAGCTTGATGTGCTGGCGTCTGTACTTGTAAAGATATCCTGGCAGCCCTGAAATTATCGATATTTAATGTTTAATTACCGTTTATGAGCGCCGGCGCCTACAGTGGTTAGTCACATCAACATTATTATGAAGTAGCTAGAATAATAATTAATTATGATAATAATATGTCATAAAAGTAACTTGTTCATTGAAGCTGACTCACTACTTAAATTAGAAGCTTTGTTGTATTTGGTATTTTATAATAATTATGATAATTATTATTATAATTTTGGTGAAGAGGTCGTAGTTCGCGTGGATGTTAGTCACATGCAAGGTGCGGTGATAACTCAAAGGTTTCTCACCCATCAGGTTCTTATTCATAAAAGCTTAGACTTAAGTGAAGTATTCAATAAAATAATCATTAATGAATAGATGCATATAAAGTTGCCATTCTAACAACGCTAGGTAGACTTTTTAGTTATTATATTGAATAAATAATAAAGTCCTCTAGACCGAATTTCGGCCTTGGCGACCACTATCAGTGGAGATCAGCCGTCGGTGCGGGAGATATTATAATACACTATCTCTGTCTTCCCTCACTCTCATGGTCCGATGGGACGGCAATCCCCCAAGACCGGAGAGAGATCTAAGGCCAATTCTCGTAATTTAAAACGTTCAAAATCTAGTCGCAGTCTCATCTCGGCGACAAACAAATGTCAAAAACTTGTCAAAATGTAGGGAAATTAGAAGTATTTTTTTATACAGATTGAGACTGAGATCAGACTGTGAACGTTCTTAAAATTACGAGAATTACCCCTCTGATCAACGGCTTAATGTGCTTTCCGAGCCACGAGGGTACCACACCGCCAACTTCAAAACTCCGGGCTGTTACTAAGTAGGTGGAAAACCCAAAAAAACTTTTTTTTCGTCCGTCCATCTAGCTGGGGCTTGTGGCTACGTAATAACAGCCGCACGGGCCGATCGATCAGGTTAAGCTACGCTTGCCGCGGTTGGTCCGTGGATGGATGACCATTTTCACAAACCAAGACCCCTCCGTGCCTCGGAAAGCACGTTAAGCCGTTGGTCCCGGCTGTCATTCGTGGATCTTTGACAGTCGTTACGGGTCGTCAGAAAGTCTGACAACCAGTCTTACCAAGGGGTATCGCATTACCCAGTTACGGTTGTGGAGGTCAGATAGGCAGTCGCTCCATGTAAAATAGTGGTACCTATTCAGCTGCATCCGATTAGACTGGAAGCCAACCCCAATATAGTTGGGAAAAGGCTAGGCAGATGATGATCTAGCTGGGGGGCGTCCCACACTACGCTTGCCGATACGCGGTCTCCACTCCAGGTGTCGTCTACTCTATGTCGGTTACTCCGGTTTTTTTACGGATTATTTCATTCCTGATTGTATCCTTAAGAGGAAACGCGGGTGGTGTATTTTCTATAGAAACGCTCTCGCCTGTTTTCCTTCTGTTTAATGACCATATGGCTACGATTTTTTACAGAATAATAAATGTTAGTTACTTGTATGTCCCTATGTTTTCCTTTTTGATAATACATTATTTTTATAAGCACTAGAACCGTCAAAAATGCTCAAAATTTCCTATTTAGACCGCTGTTAACAGAGGCCTAGGGTATAAATTTGACCACTATTAATGAAAAAAGGAAAACATGGTGACACAGTATATATCCTTCTTATCCAGTTTATGAAATATCTTTTAATTGGTTCAATATTGGTGGAGAAAATAGGCGAGAGCCAAACCTCTAAAATGTGACTTTTTACTTAGGCTATTCAGTCGGATCTGCAGTTGTCCTTATCGCACGAATTAGAGGGCGATAGGCAGAGGCGAGAGGGCAGAGCGACAGCGATAGTTTCTTCAAATACCTAATTTTCAAAAGTCTTTCCGCCCGCATTTCCTCATATGAGACACTCCGAGCATAGCTCGCTCAAAAGCGCGCTGAGCGACCTTTAATTTGTGGACCAACCCGACCGTTAGTGTTCACGTTTCAGCACCGCATTTCATACAAAATACCATATTTTAAAGCAAAAATTTAGTTTCAAAATACCAAACAAACTTTAAAAGGTAAACACTAAACAATGTCAATGTACTGCAAAAATTATCGTCTGTCCTTCCGTCCGTTCGTCTTATTATATTCGGTCATAGGGATAATTGCCATATACAACATACTTGGCTAATGGATTCATAATCACAGTGTCTTTTTAACAAACATAAAGACGAATTTAAGAATAAAACTGTGATTAATGGAGCTAATGCCTTTGAAATATAATGAAAATAATCCAAACAAGTAAATTATTATTATCAATCTCTGACAAAGTCGACAATTAATAAATTATATTTATTTTAAAATTAAAAGTTTTTTAGCCATTCGGGTCTCTAACACCTGTTGCACAGTTCATAACACATATAAAAAAAACAAACTTAGTAGTTTCTAAGAACCGTATTAATTAATCACTCATCAAAATGCCTATGGAGCGCAAATGTCCGCGTTCGGGGTCTGCCAGCGAGCAATAAAAAACAGTATTCTCGGAGTCATACTAACTGACCGTATATGGAACAGTACCTATACCTCATTCCAAAACAGAAATCGTAGACGTAAACAAAACACCCGCCCAAATTAATATGAAACTGGAAAGGCCACATCTGCCGCATGTCGTACAGAATTGGGTAAAAGTAGTCACAGAATGGGGTCCGAACAACAACATCAGGAACAGGTGACGTGGTAGACCCAGAAGGAGATGACGTAACGGGTTGGACTCCTGAAGGAAAAACTACCCCAGTGGTCACCAGACACATCAGCATAAGGGTACCTTTTAAAAACCCCATCCAGCACCCCCTGTGCAACGCCTGTTATGTTTCCCATAAATTTGATCAATAGAATATTCGAACTTTGGCAGATCCACAAAATTTTTGTTACTTTCGGTTGGCTACAAAAACTAACCTTTCAGTGATGAAACAGAGTTTCATTTTAGAACCTACCATTTCCATAGCAACCAGAGTAAAAACATTCCATGCACTTTTTTATGAATAACAAATAATAAAGTTGAATATCGTTTTTCGTGTATAATAATAATTTACTTTAAGTCTAGGTATCGATTAATTCAAATTCAGTTCACATTATTTACTTAGTTTATAGCTTCATTAGGTTTTTGTTTTTCGATTTTTTTGGTCGTTAAATCAATATTCAAGAAAAACGTGGTTTTGGAAAGAAGACATCTATCTATGAATAACAAAGAGATACAAAAACGGTTTTGGTTTGTCTTTAACAAACGTGAAAGAGGTGAGTAAAATACAGAAATTTAAAATAACGAAATGAAGGGTCCAGCTGAAGCGGACACTCTAATGTCGAAGACTATAGATTGGGAACCTAGATACGTTTTAGATTGGAGATCCAGACGGTCTATTCTGTAAAAATCTCCCCGTGAAAACGTTGGTGAAGTGAGCTTAAGATGAGCTGTCAATAGTGTCGGTCCCTAGCATTGGGTGAAATGACAGCTCACTACAAACTCACTTCGGCTAAATTTTCACGGTGAGAAGTTTAACAGAAGAAGTGCGCTTGCGTTAGGTGGACTTACGAGCTGCACCCTAATTGCGTAACACACAATCAATCGGAATCAGAATCATTTTGAAGCAAATTGCTAATCCATTGCTTCATAAGTTTGAAAAATTTGTCTGCTCAACACGTAAATAAAGCAATGAATGTTGTTGAACTGTCAAAATGAAACCGATTCCGATTGATCGTGTGTTACGCAATTAGGGTACTGGTCAAAGTAACAGGAAATGTATGAAAAACGCCCAATACATGCACCCTGTTCCCTGGCTTACTACGTAGGAGACCTACAATCAGCACACCATAGAGTGAATATGGTTTGAAAAAAAAAGAGTAGAAAAAGAAAAGCATTCAAGCAAAATTGCTTTGCTCTCTAAATTATTTAAAAAAACATTGAATAATATAACAAAATACGCAGACAGATACACAGATACACAGGTTAATCTTATAACACCCGTCTGTTTCTGTCGGGGGTTAAAAATAGCCCTCAACAACGTAAACTGTCAACACAAAGTAAATAAGACGTAGTGATGCGACATACTAACTACATACAACTTCATTGTAGAGAAATATGATTATTAGCAATAAACGTGTGTTACAAACGTCAACAACCTTCGTACAAGCCTTCGTACTAATATTAATACAAATAACGTTTATTGTTAAGTACGTAGTCATTACTTAGTAACATCATAGACATAGTGGAACGTTTTCGATAGACTGTTTACATAGCCTTGTTCAGTTCACACACTATTATCACTTTCCATACAAAAACCGAAATGTACAGCAATATGAAATGATGAGACGAATACAGTTGTATGACGTTGTTATTGAGTTTTTATACTGGTTTGGCAAATAAGGAGTTGTCTACTGAAAACTGGTTGAAGCCATATTTCAGTGTTCTCAGATAGAATAGAAATATACAAAGAGTTTCATGCCATTGAGTAGTAATAAATATTTTTAGCATTTTGACATTTCCAAAATTGACGTAAAAACTTGATTTGATACGAAGACACCCAAAAAGATGTAGGAAAACGTAGCTCATGTATAATTAAATTTAGCGTTATCAATGAAACTTGCATCATCGCATAATTTGGAAAAAAATATTTTTGATCTGATGTAAGATTATATATTATTATAATGGTACTAACATCAAAAATTAGTTTTACAAGCTTAATCATAATCACTCCTGGGACTACCTCCGGCCCTCTCTCACAGAGAGGAGACATATTCCTCTTATAACCACCACCCGGGGCCCAGTGCGGGTTGGTGGATGTCATATGCCATCGAATTTTTTTTTCTAGGTTTTACAAGGTGTCAAGAAAATATATAAAAAAATAATCATTATAGTGTTGAAAATATAAAGGACATAAATATGCTGCTTATTACTTACTAATAAATTATAACTTAAATGACTCTCAACCTTAATCACAGAACGGAAAGTAAACAAATGACGTTTAGTCCTAGATTTAGAAAAGTGCATACAGGAAAGATGTAACACTACGTATGAGGAAGTTTATATTAAAATTCCACATGACTAAGCTGCAAAGGTTACCACTTGGAGTAATATCTAGGCAACCAGATGACAACAAATGCAAGCAAAAACACATAAATATTAGTAGGATCACCAGTAACACTGTGTGGAAGTTTATATGTTTGGATGTTTTTTCTCAATCATGCAAAAATGGCTGAACGGATTTGGATGAAATTTGGCACACAGATAGTTTGTAACCTGGATTAATACATAAATAATACTTTTGATCCCGATAGTATGTTCCCGTCGTCACGCGGGCGAAGTTGTGGGCAAAATCTAGTTCAAAATAAATCAATATACGAAAGACAATTTTCAAACTGGCTGATTAATTCACTTGTTCCGAGAGGCTAAACAGTTTAATAAAGAAACAACAATGATTAATTATACGTGTACTCCTTTATTCAGATGGATATTCGACATATTGAACTTTTGACCAACTGGTGACCTTAACTTATACTGTCACCGTTACCGTCCATATTTATCACTGGCATACGACCCGCGCTATGTAGCTGTTCGTATTAAATTAACAAGAAATACATGCCGCTATGTGCTTCGAGGAAATAACGTTAATTGTTCGAGTTGTATATGAAAAAATGTCGCGTTAAGGAGGAGTGATGTTGTCGAGGGTTAATTAATTTTAACGTAATATGGGTACCTAATGAGATGATTACTGAATGCTGTTAACTACTTTCCACTACATAATTTTTTATAGATAAGAATAAAAATGCTAGTTAAAAAAAATACTTACTTACAATTAATAAATTAATTATCAATTTTAATAAATTTATGTTTTTTTTTTTCCGTTAGCCTATATTATCCACTGCTGGGCAAAGGCCTCCCCCATATTCTTCCATCTTCCTTGTGCTGTGCCTTCTCCGTCCAATCTATTAGGAACGAGTCCATAAATATGGAAAGCACAACAACAATTATAGAAAAAAAAAATGTGTGTTTTTATTATTGTACGTGTGCCCAATTGTTCTACTAACATAGTTTTAAGTAATTTGTAATCCTATACTGCCCTCTGTGCCCTAAAACATGCAGCTAAAGTGACCTCTGAGCTGACACCGATAACGCTATGAAAGTAACGAAGTTTTGGGCCGACTGTTGTGCCAGCGACACGAAACAAAAGAAGTATGTACGAGTAGAAGTCATTTGTTATAATACTAACAGGCAAAGGGACCCGTGGCTAAATATTAACAGCCGCACAGGTCGATGGATCAGGTTATGCTACGCTTGCCACGGTGCGTCTTTGGATGGGTAACCATCTTTACATACCAAGACCCCTCCGTGCCTTGGAAAGCAGGTTAAGCGGTTGGTTCCGGCTCTCATTCTTGGATCTTTGACAGTTGTTACGGGTAGTCAGAAGCCCGAAAGTCTGACAACCAGTCTTACGGGTATCGTATTATCCAATAACTGAGTGGTGGAGATCAGATAGGCACTAGCTCCATGTAAAATACTGGTATTCAGCTGCGTCCAGTTAGACTGGAATCCGATCCCAACATAGTTGGGAAAAGGCTAGGCAGATGATGGACAGGCAGTTCTTTGAAGACTGAAAATAAAGGTTTTTTTAAATATCTGTTAATGATTGACAGGACAACATGTTTTTATTTTATTTTTTATTGAGAGGAACAGCAAGCAGTTACATTATAAGGACTTACAACTAGTTTAATAAAATAGAAATTTGGTTATAAAGTAACCCACAACGGTGTCCACAAGTAGGCATAGAAGTTTAAGAAAAAAAAAAGAGCTAATCGCTAGGAACATTATAGCAGTACGTGTGGCAAATACTTAATTAAAAGTTAAATGATAAAAAAAGAAGATAAATGAAGAAGAACTAAATATATAAAAAATTAAGAATAATTTGTTCAAAATTAAAGTAAAAAGATAACAAAACTATTCAATATTACTATATTAAGGAGCACTTGTTGTGATATCTAATAGGGAATCGCGAATGAGGCTTTTAAATTTACTTATTATGCAATTGAAGACCTCCATGTTTACAAAGTGTTCGATTCTATGGAGGGGAAAGTAAACGCAAGCGATTCACATACAGGCAAAAGCAGAACAAGTCACGATTCATTAATAAAGCTATAAATAATACGACCTGTTTAAATTGCAATTAATATAATTAACACCTATAATAATTATATCGTGTATGCTTCCGCCATCAAAATATCATTAATCATTGTAACAAAGTGGTTATTAGATGCGACCTATAATTGCGTTATAGGGTTCCGTGCCCAAAAGGTGCCTGGACCCTAAGGCTCCGCTGTTCGTGTGTCTGTCTGCCACAGGGCTGTATCAATTGAACCGTAATAGGTATATAGACGCTTGGAATTTTCACAGAGTATGTACAGACGCCAGCACATCAAGCTATAGCCGAAACTGTTTTCCCAATCAACCTTGAACCTAATGCTTAAGTGATAAAGTTGGAAATATATTAAAGAAATTTGACAGATTGTAGTAGCTTGATGCGCTGGCGTCTGTACTACAATGGCCAGTATAACAACAATATTAAAAATGGGAAAAACGGCGACAGTGTATTTCGGCATTCTTTTTTCCTAAAGTATTTTATTTAAATACATAGTTTACAATGTCGGCGTTTTTAGCTCAGGCTCGAATAGGTAGTGTTAAATACTGTACAGTGGTGCGGAACCCTTGGTTGATGAGTCCGACTAGCATATGGCCACTTTTTTTGCATCTGATTCATGTAGTTACTCGCACTAAGTAGGTAAGGTCGAACAACAGTTTTCTCGCCGACTTTATTATTTAAATGTCTTGTTTTGATGCGGTTCGATTGCATGTATGAATAATAAAGAATTAAATAGTACGATACGGTCAATTTTGATGTAATTTATTAACAAAATGAATATGTGATTTATTATTTAATAACACACAGTTAAAATACACATAAAATATTTTAGCTTAAAATTAAAACTTAGCATTTAAAGGTTAATTACGTTTTAGTTTTTTTAAAGCAAAAATATAAATATTTAAAGTAAATCAATAGGTATTTTTATAGTTTAACAAACATCCTTTTTAAAGTAGGTACGTAGAATTAGTTTAATAATTAGATAAAGCAAGTTTTAACAATATTGTCCCAAAAATTAATAGCCATTAAAAAAACAATTAATAAATGTTTTAATTGTTTCGTATCAAGTTACACCACTTGATATGAAACAATTAAAACATTTATTAATTTTTATTAAACTAAAAAATATACAACCTACTTACGTATCTTTTAGATCAGTTAAATATTTAAATGTATTGTGTCTTCTAAATACGAGTACGTTATCAAGTTTATGTGATTATTGCTAATATTACAACAATAATATATAGGTACTGGAGCAGTTAAGATAGTAGATTTATAGTCTGTGGTTGGTGAAGACAATACTAGGGAAGACTCAAGAGTTCCAATAACTTATAACAGATGCAAGTTGAAATACAATATGGGTAATGTTGTAGCAAAATGTTTTGTTCATTTGATTTCTTCCCAGAATATTACGTACAGATAACTTCACACCTGTTTTCCCTAAAGGGTTAGGCAGAGGTACCAATAGTACAGACGCCAGCAGGTCAAGCTACCCGAAACTGTCAAATCTTCCCAATCAATCTTGAACCTTAATGCTTTAGCGATAAAGTTGAAAATCTATTTTAAAACAATTGAAAGATTGTAGTAGCTTGATGTCCTGGCGTCTGTACATACACCCACATTTCGCCAGATTTGTTAAGTCCCATGAAACAGGGAGCGAGCTTATTGCACGCAACTTTTGTCGGGTTTTTACCTACTTAATTAGGTAACTAATAGATATTTGGAAAAAACAATGCAATTTATTGGTAAAGCTCTTAACTTTTTTTAAAAGCCGGTAGACAACAGCTATGAATAATATAAGCAGATTAAATATCTGATTAACATATTAATTAATTTAATTATAAAAAGAAAAGATAATTTGGTCCATACTAGAACAAAACATAAAAAGAAAAGCTTTGCTGGTGTAGCTCTTTGCAGGGGCCAAGGCTGAAACGAAACACACAAAGAAATAAATAATAAGCATATACCTATAACTTACCCTGTAAGTGAGGTAAATATTTGTTTATCGAGTCTCGTTCACCTTATCATAATAATATAAATCGAAAGTCAAAACAATTTTCTTGACGTATATCGATTGTCGGTGATTTCACCCAAGTTTGACCTGCATCCGTAAGCCTTAACTTGTTAACGACTCGGTCACGGACACAGAACATAATCAATATAGGGTCATAAGGAACAACCATTAAACACAAACAATTATTAAAACAACACAAACAATATCAATGAAACACAACAGTTTTATATCACTAGACAATAACACTATTATACACACATTTATATTATTAAATTATTATATAATTGTTAAAGAATTAGGAAGGAATGACAGTGATGAATGTTCTCGTGTTTTGTGTTCCGACAACTGTGTATAATAATTAAGTTTGGCTAATAAATAATACACAATTATGTTTTGGATGATAGCCCAATTAACACTGATTTGCATAATAACATTTAAGAAAAGTTTTATAATGTTTTTTGGTGTTAAAATTCTGATAAAATAACGTTTTTAATTGTTATTAGGTTTCAGTGAAGGTGTGGTCTTATCTTAATGTAACTTCATTTCTATGTAAATTTTTAAGTTAATTAAAATAAAATATTGCTGATAGTCAGGATTCGTTTTGTAAATTGAAATGTCTTATCTACGGTGATCTGTAACTCAGGACCCTCCTATCTTAGACTCCTTTCTCTATTTAAGATTGTGCATTCTATTAACCTGTGCATGTAATATGGATGTTAAGATAAATAAAGATTTATTATTATTACTGTCTTTGACATATATCGGGACCCTGGGATCCCGAACCTTTGAAAGGCGTACTAGGGGCCGAAGCCAACTCGCAGAGGCCCTTTACACAATTCTAAATGATGAGGAGGCACCAACCGACGATTATCCCTGTATGCACCATGCAAGTGCACTCAAAGACAACCCCCGGTTGGTGTAGGACTATTGCAGAAGATGGAAACAAAATATACTGGGCTATGGGTTTGGGTGGCTATAGTGGATCGGTTACCTTGAACTATGGAAGGACTATGTCCCCTGCTTGACCAATTATAATTATAATATTCACAGATGAAATGGCAGGAGGTGACTTGATTGTTATTGTTAGCCTGTATCATCCCACTGCTGGGCAAAGGCATCTCCCCATGACTTCCAGCTCTTCGATCCAGGGCTAAAGTAAGTAGTCCACTGGTCGTTTGCTTTGTCCAGCTCGTCCCGCCATCTTCTACGGGGTCTGCCGCGAAGCCTTCTAGCTGTGCTCTACGTGGTGGTTATTTTTGCCCACACTTATTGGGCATACGGTAGACGTGGCCTGCCCAGTCCCACTTCAGCTTAGCGGCTTTTTGAGCAACGTCAGTAATCTCTGTTTTGGAGCGCAGTGTGGTGTTGCGAATATGATCTGCCAATTTGACTGTTATGATTATAAACATTACTTACCTATTTTTAAAGAAATGGATTTTAATGGAGAATCAACTACTTCAATGCTGAAAACCATTTGATTAGTGAAGTGTTGAATAAAGTGCGAAATATGCCGTCTGTGGATATACTTTGAACAGTGTGTGTTGTTAATTTGATACCATTTTGATGTTAGGTGGGTACTTTCTTATCTTCAGCTATGAAAGGCTATACCTGAATCTTTCATTTTCTAGCAACTCCGAAAGAAAACCTGGTTAGCTAGGACTGTCTCAAAATGTAAATTGATATCAGTGGCATTAAGAGTGACTGGTTTATGGCATCATGACATTTAACAATTTATAGCATTTGTTCGTTCGGTAAACCTCTAATGAATAAATGAAGGTGACCTGTGAACATGTTGTAGGTATCTGAATACAACTAATAGGAAGATATCGTGAGGAAAGTTTTGAGTATGAATGTCAATGGCTACAAGTGTAGGGGAAGACCAAAGAAACGATAGATGGGCTGTGTGAATGATGATATGGTTAGAAAGGGCACCCCCTTTCTAACTACCGAGATGACGACTAATAGAGAAGTATGGCAGAAATTGTATGATATGGATGTTGCGCTGACACTAAATAAGATAAGGGCAGGAGTATGATACAATGACAGATGTTTGACATCAATGAATCATCTTCCTCGAATTTTTAATCAATAATTTTAATGGTGCTGCTGCTGCGGCTACAACCTCGAGCGGCGTAAATATAATAACCTTATTAATAATTATATTTTAGAGCCAGTTGGGGTTGAAACCCTCGGGCCGTGGGGTCCGAGTGCGCTTGGACTTTTTAAGGAAATTTCGAAAAGACTAGTTGACACTTCCCATAACCCAAGGGCTGGCTTTTACTTTGGCCAGAGGCTAAGCATTGCCATACAACATGGTAATGCCGCCAGTGTCTTGGGTATATTGCCAGTTGATAGCGATGTGGATGAATTTTTCGACTTACTTATAGTTTTGTTACTTTAATGATATCTTGTAATTGATAATTTTAATATTCTCAACATACGTGTTAAAATGTTAACAACATAATAAACTTGTTGGTTATTTATTGATGTACCTACGTTTTATTTTTGGAATTACATTTATTATTTTGTTTAACAAAAACCATTGTCTATATTAATTAATATGAACAAGTTTGCGTGTACCTGTGAATACCTTGATGAGGAAGATTAATAAACTTTATTTTTTATTGCCACCATTGAGAAGTTGTGTTTCCTAATTAGACGCCAACTCATTATAACATTGGAATATATTATGTGCGTCTAATGTTTTTACACGTTATTTGTAAATGTTTCACTCATTTGTTCAAAATACTTAATTAATATATACAGGGTTATTTTACAAAGACCAGCCAAATTTAGAAATGTGGTACAGACCATCAAACTGAACAACTTTCTCCATGGGACAAATAGCGTAATCGCGAAAATTTTATCTACTGTCCCATAGAAAACTTCAATACCTATTCGACCTAAATGTATGGGACGACTGAATTTTTATTCACGATTAAGATGTTGGTCCCATGGAGAAAGTTGTTCAGTTTGATGGTCTGTACCACATCCTTAAATTTGGCTGGTCTTTGATAAATAACCCTGTATATTTATAGCTAGACTGATTTCTCAATGCATGGATTTTCGTGCCCGTTCTTCTGTATAGGAAGCTAGTACTCTTTAGAATCATAGATTAGCTTCATCTTCCTGAATGACCGAGAGTAGTGGTGGCTCAGTGGTAACGGCCGCGACCTACGAGTTGTAGGTCGTAAGTTCGAACCCAGACAGACCGTTTACTTGGTGTAAATTATTTCATCACCACTGGTCTCAAAACGGTAACGGAGAACATCGTGAGGAAGAATTGTCCTAGAGCCAAATATTTGATGACATGTTACATCTACCAACCTGCACGGGGCCCGTGTGGTGGATTACGGCCAACTCGCTCTCACCGATAAAAGGCCTGTGTCCCAGTAGTAGAAACATTATAGGGTGATTATGTCCTGAATAACCGACTACTTTGACAATTCAAAAGTGCCTATAAATGTTTTAATGGAAATAAATGTTATGAAAAGTCTTGGTGCACCAAGACTTGATTCTAAATACCATTAGTTTCAATCTTTGAGGTGAACCTTTGGGACATAGTTTCGACAATAATCTAGCCAGTTTATGGCTCCCGTAGACAGATTCTGCGATATATACATATATATTTCCATAGAAAATTTTCTATGAAAACAGAGTTGCAATACGACATGTGGTGCGACAAGTCGCGACTGTCTTTGGGAGCCTTTAATCATGGATCCTTGTAGTCCCACGCTTTATTTGTTTATCCACACGAAGGCTTGGCTAATATCTACGCGGAAATAGATCAACATCTGACAGCTAAAAGCTTTGCCCAAAAAAAAATAGTTTACACTGAAACTTAGACCAGAACAGCGCTAATTGGAGTAGGTGGCCACTTCGCAAGTTCTAAAATATACAGTAAGTATGTAGGTAGGTACAACGCAAAGAAATACCTTTTTGATGGGTCAATAAACATTTATTGAATGTTTTTAAGCACTAAAAACGACACCCCCGTGTTTTGCGTTTTCGATTCAAAAGCAAGGTTAGGACATATTATTTAATTTTTGGCTGTTGATCAAAACAAAGACAATATTAACAAGCTATGTTGGTAGGCCATTGGCTTTTTTGATAGGCAATAAAAAAAATTAAGAGCATTGGTGGCCCAATGGTAACGGCCGCTACTTACGAGTTGTAGGTCGTAAGTTCGAACCCAGATAGGCTTTACTTTGTGTAAACTATTTCATCACCACTACTCTCAAAACGGTGAAGGAAAACATCGTGAGGAAACTGGCATATCCTGGAACCGATCAAAGCGATCTTTCAACCTGCACTGGGCCCTCGTGGTAGTTTAAGGCCCACTCCATCTCACCGAGAAAAGGCCCCTGTGTCCCAGCAGTGGGAACATTATACGCTCATTTTGCTTAAGGTAATAAAATTGGGCCTACGCTTAATTCAATCTGCAAAATCTGTGTTGAAAATCTCTTCACCACCCTTGATTGACCGGTAGAGAATGCCAAAGGCATTAAGCCCGCCTTTGTACCTTTTATGCTAAAAGTTTAAATAAATAAATAATTTAAGAATGCTGGCGAATACAAATGAATACAATTTAATCAACTAATCATCAATTTTCAATCAACACCCAGTGACTAATTACCAATTTATCACACACGAGTCTCATTTTATTTAAAAATACCCATTAAAATCAGTAAAAAAACAATAAAATGATAATAACAATACGTGATTCGAATATAATTTTACGGAATTTGATTGTCACGGCTTATAAATTAGTTAATAAAAAATGTTATTTTGACACATTGTACATAAAACAATTAATTACATAATTTAAAATAGGTATTTTGATTTATTGAATGTGAAGGGGCGCGAACAGGAAATATATAATTTCAATCGATTTACAAAGTGAATTCGATTCTAGTTATGATTAAGGGTCTACCTTCAGGGTCGATGGCTATATAAATAAGGAAAACAGTTCCTCAGATGTGTCAAGGATTTCCATTTATAACATGATTTTTATTATAGATTCATACAGCGCAATAATTGAATGTTTGCCCAAGTCTTCGCTATTGATTTTTTAATTTATTTGTTTAGGATCACCAAAAAAAATTAAACATATTGCTTAAATGACGCATATATATTGTTGTATATATGCGTCATTTAAGCAATATGTTTAAATTTTTTTCTACCATTACGGGCAATATCTGAAGGCCAATTCCTGTAATTAGAAACGTTCAAAATCTAGTAGCAATCTCATTTCAGCGACAATCAATGTCGAAAACTTGTCAAAAATGTAGGAAAATTAGAGGTATTTTTACAGATTGAGACTGAGATCAGACTGTCAATGTAAAATTACGAGAATTGCCTCTCAGGTATTAAGTGTATGTGTACCTACTCCTACACTTATAGGAGACCACAGCGGCAGCGTGCACAATAAAGTTAACAACTAAATTTTTCGAAAAATAATCTAGAATTTTTCCTTGGTCTTTGAAAATGGTCTCTAAAATAACAAATAATAAATTATGTATTATCTACAATAAAAGCAGATGACACCTTGGACACAAATCATAAAATTCGCACTATTTTTTTTCTGTTTGCATCATTTTGATTTATTATATTTTAAATCTTATCTTATGTAGGTAAATACTGTGTATTTTCTTAAACCTGCTTATTTGACATCATGGTCCTGTGCTTCACAAAGTCAATAAGCGTCTGTAAAGCCCGCTTGCACCACACATCACTAAATGCGTTTAGCGCCAAATATATGACGGCGCAGCAAATGGCGCCACCTCGTTTTGTTACTGGAACCACTGAAGAGGTCGGATAAGAGTGGCACTGGCTGGTGAGAGTCACTCTAGCAGAGCGTCTCATCCATGGTTGCGGGTCTTCTGATCACAGAAAATGATGTCAGCCACGGTTGTAACACGTCCACGACTACTGATGATATGGAAGCTGCTGAAGCACTAAACCGATGATCTGTTCTGGTAAAGACTGTCCTGCGCCGTTGCATAGGTACATCATCTCGCCTGTTAGGCAAGTTTATTAAATTGGTAACAATAGAAGAAGTAATTATGTCTCATTAGTAACAGTTGAACTCAAAACATCATTCTGTCTCTATCATCTTCAAACAATTGTCAGAAACGGAGCGATGTTTTTTTGCGAATTACGGTTAGGGGTAAACGTATAGAGAAATTTGTGGTGCAAGTGACCCTAAGTGTCCTATAGCTGACTAAAGGCTTCGCAATTTCGCATAAAGAGAAGCTGATACCAACTTATCTGTTTGCTGCTTGTAACAGCACCAACCATAAAGTCCAGCAACAACAGCAGCAGACTTTCTATTTCTGTGAGTTCAATGAAATGTGTCAATAACCTTGAACAATTGGAAAAATCTCTTTGTAATGACAGCATGAGATATCTGCAGCAATATAAGCTTTATTTCTGTTTTTAATCATTTACGACTTAAGTTTTATTTTCACTTTGATTTCAATATTTAATTTAGTTTTATATAATCATTTGCAATTACTTACCTATTCTTACATAAACTCCAGTGGTAAATTATAGCATTATGTACCTATCATAACTCTGGTCCCGAAGATACAGGCGCCGGCCGCCTAGTTTGGGGACCGCCGTCAACATCCAAAAGATGATCGCTACCGATTATAGACCGATGTTAAGTTAATGATTGTAACATTGGTTCAATAAAATTATTATTATTATTATCGGCAACTACTCACTCTTGACAACACCGACAAAAAAGGGGGAGGGGTGTAAATCAATCGGTTTAGAACCCACATCTTGATCCTCAAGGAGCCGCTTCTTTACGTTTGAGCAATCACGCCATTCTATAAAGATGTTAAAGTTAATTTTATAATGCAATAACTTTATTGACATGCATACACATGCACCGACACTTAAAATCTGATAAACAATTAGTATGGCAGTTATATTTAAAACCTTTGATCCAGTCCGTCCCACAGTGCCATCTTAGTAGTTAACACTGATATTGAAGGTTACAGCTGTAATTGCAAATTACCATAATTATATTTAGTTTATATTAATAGACAAAACTCCTCATATACTGCCTCTGGCTAGCGTTGGAAAGTCAAGTCAAGAGAAGTCGATTTTAATTTTTATTTATTTTATTTTGATCTGTCAACGTTTTAGTACCAAAGTGGATTTATAAATCATTTCATTTCTCAAAAGGTACGTAAACATAAATGATGTCGATTTAATACATATTTTCTTATACATCTCTTTAGCTAATTTGCGGATTATGCGTGGGTTTAAAGCTACGGTTTAAAGATAAAAATGCGATTCTTATTTTTTTTTGCAGAAGCTTTTTAGTTCAGAGTTATAAATTGGAGTGAGTTTATCGTTATAACGGGCATATAAATAAAATGGTAGAATTAACATAGAGATGACTAAATTGGTGTAGCGTCTGACTGTCTGCCGCGGTTGCGTTTTAGTTGACAGTTGGAGACAATGGTTTGATTTGACTGAAATGTGAGGGTGCTTATTATGAGTGTATTTTTCATGTTTCCATGTAAAATACTACTATTCAATTGCAGTCCAACGTAGTTGGGAAAAGGCTAGGCAGTATAATTGATTTTTTATGTTTCTGATTATATTCTATATAATTGTTTGAAAATCTGCGCAATATAAACATTTTCCTTATTGGATCAGTCCCTGCCCACTTAACAGGAAAAACAAATTAATTTCTGGTAAATGCCTCGATATTCATGAATTACCTATAAGTACTTATTTACCAATTCTCTATTACTCATACTCGTGCCCATTTACAAATAAAGATATAGTGACCGCCATTTAAAAGTGATTTTTTATCCCAAATCTGGGTTACCTAGTTATGAATGAATGGGTAACGGTCACTTCGCACAATTACATACACTTACCTTTGTTATTTTAAGTATCATTTAAGTACATTGATTTTCCTCATAGCCAGGGATAGCGAAGCGACACGACATGAAATTGTGGTTTCGGGAATTTAAGTTACACATTTTAAATAAATCAATTGAAAATATTAAATTAATTATATTCAAACTATATTTTTTATGAAAATATCTTCAGTTTAAGACTATTGTTTGAAACTTCATATTTTTTTGCCCCATTAAGCATTTTATGAGTTTATAAATCAACTCATAAAATGAACGTAATGCTTGTCAATGTAAATTCAGGGAAATTATGTCTGTCATTCTTTGACAGTTATATGAAATCGCTCAAAAAAGGGTCAAATTAAATTTGCTAGCAAAACTCCGCAGACGTGATCACGCCTTCAGAGTTTCGCTAGCTAATTCAATTTGAACTTGTATAACACGTCAGTTTGCTTAACAATTAATTTTACTGACCGTATAAAGGTTTGCCATCCCTGCACTAAGCATACCGCGGTGACAGCAGGTTGAAGTTTCGCAAAGCTCGGCCGATGACCTCGTTTTTTTAACCTGTGGCACGTTTGCCATGATTCATCATGCATTTACGATTCACCGCATGAGAGACAGCGAAATTGTTTGTCCATACTTGGCTGTTATTTGTTTTTACTGGCCATTCTTTGAAATTGTACTTACTTTCAGAATGTTTTATTTTATGTTGTATGGAATGCGTGTTGGTGTTTTGTTTCATTCTAACCTGTTGAGTGTTTGTTAATTGCATTATTGAATATAAAGACTGCTTGGTCTACCGCTATATGCTCAAGGCACACGTATAAGTACTGCACCGGATCAGCATCTCTCAACTCGAACCTTTTAGCACTAACTATTTAATTTTGATTAATTAAATTAATCAAAGTTAAAATTGCATTGAAATTAAAACAATCAATTAACAGTTTACCTTACCGAATGTTAGAAATCTAGGACCCAATATCGTCTTAGATAAAGAGGTGCTTGAAACAGTAGGCTCGGCAATTTTTCTAGGACTAACAGTAGATGCCAAACTTCAGTGGGGACCTTTTTTTTTTGCTGTCTTTTGGAATTTTGACGTTCGAAAAGTGCTGATTCTCAGCCTAATATGAATAAATGACGTTTCATTTTTATTTTGAGTTTCATACTTAACTCAAATGTAAACCAATAAAGGTTCCGACTCTAGTCTATACCAGTGGTAGTCGCTTTCAAAGCGTTTCGCTACAACGACTTTCAACGAAATTGATATAAGATTGCCTCGTTGGTTTACTGATCCTAAGTGCTACTACTGAGCATGAGGTCCTGGGTTCGATGTCCAGGTTGGGCAAAGTGTTATTGAGTTTTTCTATCAGGAGTTTCTCATTAGCAGCCCGAAGTCTGTAATTCTGCCGGAGTCTGTAATTCTACTCTCGCCCTCAATTACATGGGACTTTAACATAACTGGCGAATTGTGGGTGTACTATGGGTACACCTTTGCCTAATCCTTCAGAGATCACAGGCGTTATGTTATAATAATAATATCCCTGGACATTTCACACAGTTATGTTATGATATAAGATTTTCGGTAGGTTTGTCGGTTCCAAACATGTTTGTCTTTTCCATCAACGTTATCGCTGATAGAAAGCCACTTTATCTAGACCCTCTGGTCTAATTGGTTTTTGTTTTATACCTACTTAATTATAACTTGTAAACCAACAAGTTGACAAGTCTATTTTGGCATAAATAATTACACAACATAATTAATACGGAAACAAAGCCCTTTTCTCGAACAATTAGCGATTTAACGTAAACAAAATTACAGGTGCAATGACAGGTTCAATGTAACGAATTAATCCTTAAACGTACAGTCGATAAAAGCGATAAGTGTGCAGGCACCTACTGTATAAACCTATATTGTGTGTGTGCTGACTAGCCAAGTCTCTGACAAAGCTCATCTGAGTGTGTAATTTGTTTTAAAACTAAGTAAAAGTACCGTTGAAGTATGATGAACGGTCATAGTCGAAAGTAGCTCTGTTCCAAAAGTATTGTGATGAAAATGTAAATAAATGGATCTCAGAAAACGCACAGTGTGGACGCCAATTTGCAGTGCCACTTACAAATTGAGTATTTTAATTTGCTTATTTGAATATCCAAAATTCCAATTTTAAATAACCTTAATCAAGTTGTTCATTTGACAAATTAACCAAAATATTATAAGCTCAATTTTTGTCAATGAGTTTTAAAGTACAATTGAATAAATAATATTATTATAATTATAATATTATTATAAATAATATTGTAAAAACTGGTGAGACGTGAAATAGGATCCTTCTTAATACAGATTATGTGTTACTAATTCAATTGAGGGAGTGATTGCGTAAGAGCAATCACTCACTAGGGATTTAACCTGAACAGGGGATGTTCACACCATCACGAGATACTTTTGGAACACATATTAGAGCTCTTTGTTACGGAGCTCGTCCAACAAAGTAGGTACCTACTAAAGTCCGTTCACAACTATTTTACCTCTGACATAAACCTTATGGTGAAGAGAATAAAGGTCACTATGATACAAAAATCTGAGAAAAAATTATTGTGTACGGAGTGTACCACCATAGCCGTTTCATGGCGATGTATGTTATCTTATTGATCGCACACCAAACTCTTTGCTTGACTATACAATTAAATCAACCTTTATACAAAATTATAGGTACCTTGGATTTGCCTTCCTTTTTGAACAAGTATGGCAATATTTCCACAAAATGTGATTGTAAGTATTAAATAAATCAATCAGCTGTATGTAAGTCGGTCAACAATATGACTCACGATCAAAACAAACAGAGAAAGTGAAAGATTCAAGTATCTTGGAACTGTCAAGTGAGACATGTCAACAACAATGTAGATGGATTACAAACAGATACTTGATGCGGATAAAAAATCGAAAGTTATTACTAAGAAGTTTTAATTTGCATACAATGACTTGAATGATCGAACATTGAAAGGAAAAAATCCGAACAGAAAAAAAAAATCTTACCAAGAATAGGTTTCTTATTATTTTATTGAAAGAGAGAAAGACAAATTGATTATTTTGCACAAATAAGACGCACGTTACAAAAGGCATAAAATACACACACTAATAAAAGGAGCCAAAAGCATATATTATATGAAATAGATAAGTTAGACTATTACTTATCAAGCAAAAATAAATGATTTGTCTCCTCCGATAACCCAGACATAAATCCATTAAGCATGTACAGACGCCAGTACCACTATCTGTCCAATTTCTTTAATATAATTTCAACTTTATTGCTAGAACATTAGGTTCAAGGTTTATTGGGAAAATTTGTCAGTTTCGGGTAGCTTGACCTGCTGGCGTCTGTACCCACCAACTACTTAATGTAAACGTTTTTTGTCCTTGCCCAATTTGTCAATTTAATTATACTTAAAAATACATGTCATGGCTTCCTATTTGCTCAGTGCAGTAGCCAAAACAAGTGATTTGTTTACTTACGTTGTTGATTATAAAGATGAGGGTGCAACTATGTATTCAATTAATTAGCAGTTAACTCACCTTTGACAAAATTTTTACAAGGTTTTAGCTTGATTCTATAGAACTTCATTTCCGGAAGTATTTCGGCCATGGTCGGCCAATCTCAAGGATAACGGTGGAGACTCGAACTGTGGTGGTCGTAGGTTCGAGCGCAGACAGGTGCAAACTTCGTGTAAATTATTTCATCACCACTGCTGCACCTAAAAACTAATTAAACACAACTCAAATATGAAAAAAAAAACTCAACTTACACTTAGTAACTCATACACTATGCACACATCATATACCCACATACACACACAAAAACTCGCTCACATACATCACACACGTGCGCTCCTTTTCTTTTTGTTTTTGTATTTTATTTTTACTTTTTTTTCTGTTATATTTTAATTAGATTTTTTTTTTCTGTTCTTCAATTGCATACCTATTATCATGATAAGGAAGATAGGAATTCACCTAAAACAAGCATCGTCTTGCTTAAAAGGTGATCTCCAACTCATGTGTGTTTTCATTGTATGATTTATGTTGTCAAAACGATGAAGGAAAATATCGTGGTAGATCACAGTCCACTCCTTCTCGAAGAAAGGAGGCCTGTGTCCCAGCAGTGGGAACCTCATAGGCTGATTATGTAGCTTAGTTCCATAGTACTTCATTTCGGGAAGTACAGTCACGAGCACCAATATGTCAACACTTGGCAACGTTCAATTGCGATTTTTTCATGAAATAACGAATGCATCGTTGAAATATGGCACATTACATAAACCTATGGGTTCGAAAATGCTATGTTCGTAACAATATAAAATTTCATTAAAAAATAAAGGAGTAAATCGCTTTTGAATAAAGCCGAGTGTATACATACTTTTGCTCGTGACTGTACTTAGTTGTTGATAACGTTGCTGAGTTGTCCGATCGAGGCACGTTTCCTCAAACTAAAACTTTAGTTTTCCAACAGTAGCTCCAAATGCTTAGCAAAAGGGCGCCGGCTGAATCTGGATCCCTTTCTGATGCCATAAAAGTAGCCAGAGCAGTGGTGACCCAGTGGTAATAGTCGCGACTTACGGGTTGTAGGCCGTAGGTTCGAACCTAGACAGGCACTTTACTTTGTGCAAATTATACACCACTGCTCTCGTGGTCGTGAGAAAACGAAATGAAAAGGTATGTCCTAGAACCAAAAAATCGAAGACGTCGACATCAACCAACCCGAACTGGGCCCGCGTTGTAGATTACGGCCCACTCCCTCTCACAGAGAGAAGGCCTGTGTTCCAGCATTGGGAACATGCTGATGATGCTATGCTATGAACCTGGAAAAACATGTAGGGCACATTTTATTCGGTGTTTTTTTTTTATAATTAATAATCAATTACTACTAATAATTAAAAACATTCAAATCATAAATCAAATTAAATTTAGTCCTGATCACAGACTGGTACACACGGCTACACATCAAGCTATGCAAAACCAGTATTGGCTGACCGTTCATTGTGAGAAAATATCATACAAAGTGAGGCCAAGACAAACTGGTTTTGTATAGCTTGACGTGTAGCCGTGTGTACGTGCAATAATTAAACTAGACGTCAAAATTAATCGGCAAAAATATATGAAAAATCAAATTAGTAAATTGCTGCGTGTCGCGATACATTGTTCTCTTTCATTCTCAGCCACTGAACTTGAACGGATGCTCCAAGAACTTAGCAATGCAAGCCATGAGGTTGGACTGAAGATGAATATGTCGAAGGCCAAAGTTATGTGCAACGACACAACACCTAGAAGCATAAAAGTAGACGAGGAGTTAATATAACATGTCCAGGAATACCTTTACTTGGGCCAAGTAGTCTCTTTCCAGGCGAGGCATGATAAAGAAATCACAAGACGAACGGAAAACGCCTGGAAGAGCGTCCTTGATGGATCTATTTAAGGGTGAGTTGCCTATGGCACTGAAACGCAGGCTCATGGACATGTGTATAAATCCCGTCTTAACCTATGGTGCACAAACTCTTGGTCTTTGACTAACATCCAGAAATACAAACTCAAGGTCTGCCAACGAGAGATGGAGCGCAGTATACTAGGCGTTAAGTTAACGGATCGTGTTCGAAATACAATACTGCTCTCCAAACCAAAGATAGCTGACGTGGCTCAGAAGGCTGCCCAAGTTAAATGGGACTGGACAGGACATGTCTGCCGCATGCCGGACAAACTGTGGGCCCAAATAGCACAGAATTGGTGACCTGAGATAGCGAGGCGAGGTCGCGGCAGACCACGTAGGAGATGGCGGGACGAGCTGGATAGGTTCTGTCAAAAGTGGAAGGAGGACGCGCGGGCTCGCGAAAGACCATTCCCCTCCAGTCGGTCGGTGACGCTGAATCGGGTATAATCGGCTCCAGTCGGTCGGTAACGCTGAATCGGCTATAATAGGCTCCAGTATATTTAGTAGTTTTTTTTTTTTATTTTAGTGTTAATATTGTCTTATTTTATTTAAAAAAGTCATATGAAAGGTTATCTCGCCATCTTTCGCGAGCCCGCGCGTCCTCCTTCCAGCTTTGACGGAACCTATCCAGCTCGCCCCGCCATCTCCTACTGTGGAGGCAGGCCTAAAAAATGAATTTCCTGTACCCACCATCATTCTCCTGTCCTATTCTCAATTAGCTTGGGGTTGGCGTAAGATATCTTTTCTTCCATACTTCTCTATTAGTCGTCATCTCGCTAGTCGAGGTGACTACCGAGATAACTTTTTAGCCATATCATCTTTTACACAGTCCATCTGTCATTTCTTTAGCCTTTCCTAGTGACCTCTTCTTATCTACTAAAAGCTACCTATTAATGAACACTGTCATAAATCTTTAGCAGTGATCGCTTACCATAATTTAATTTAATCACCTTTTAGCACCGTTAATTATGGTAATCTTTGAAGATATGAGATGTTCGGAATAAACTTTTTTTTAAGATATATGAATAATTGAAATTATGATGACACAAAGGAAACAAGATATATAGCTCTATTAAGAAAGTTACCGTATCAAAGTCCACTTTTGGACGTGGGAATAAAAGAAGTTCCACTGTTCCAGTTACTAATAAATCAAAGAAAGAAGAAAGAAAATACATTTATTTAGCACATACTAAAAGGCACATAGTATATAGGTACCTACACCTGAAGGCCAATTCCAGTAATTCAAACCCTCAAAATCTAGTCGCAATCTCATCCCAGCGACAATCAATGTCAAAAACTTGTCAAAAAGTAAGGACATTAGAGGTATTTTTGACAGATTGAGACTGAACGTTCATAAAATTACGAGAATTGCCCCTCATATAAAAACAAATAAAAAATGTGAAAAGTGGATGTAAGAAATTATCAGGAAAGTGTACCTCACGGCTGCGCCAAAAAGGCCCAGTTCAGCAAATATTACAATGGACCTGAATCAGGTGATTGTTTCATGACGCCAGTTCATCTGCTAAAGAGAGACTTTCAGTGGCCAATACTTCTCGTTTTCTCATGTAAAAACTATATTAACAATGTCGATATCCCTAAGTCACTTGTGCATGAAGCAATGGTTCAATAAAAACGAAAACGCGTAGTTTTAGCGGCGTGACTTATGCATTGAATCTTCGCGACGTGACTGTCTACGCGTTGCTACGCGGGCCCTACGCGGTTTTACGCTTCATACGTATTTGATCCTCAGATACATCGTACCCAGCAACAACCTTACGCTGACCTCACATCTTGGTCTTTCCGTTTTACTAGCAAACTTGATTTTTAATTATCCTAATTACACGTGTAAGGTTGTCCTATTAATTTCCCTAATTCAAGTTTTACAAGACCATTACAAATTATTACTAGAGGAAAGTAGAAAAACTGGTATGGCCTACACGTTAAAATATACAACGTTATACATTTAAATATTACTCTTTAGATACATCAAATCAGCAGGACATCGACATATGATTTGTAACACAGCTCCTTAGTTGCCAACCTACAAAAAGAAAAAATAACTTCTATTTCCTTCGACGAAAGTCATTAATTAGGATCAAATATATAAAGCTTACTTTTGAGGTTATTAAAGTCCAAACTGCCTCAGGTGGCTGGGACAAGTATTTTTCTTAGAGTGATTTACAACACCTACTTCAGCTATTAAAAATAAACGCTTACACCAACAACAACAACTTTATGATGGTGTATCTAAGTAAAACGTTTTTTTAAAGTCGTGGTAATTAAATAAATAACACAAAGCAAAGCGCCTACCTGGATTTGAACCCACGACGTAAGTCGGGACTGTTACCACTGAGCCACCACTGCTCTTATAAAATGATAAATCCGAAGAAAATAATAATAATCTGTTAGTACGCAAAATACGCGCATTGTCGTTGGAGTTGCGGACACCAGCCCGCTGTACCTATTACCTATTAATAATCTGTTAAAATGCTAACTCTTTCATTTAATCTACCTATTAGTTTAAATACAACAAACAAAAATTAAAAAAAAAAAACTTGAGTGGTGTCAAGGGACACCCGGATGGAACGAAGTTCCTTTCGATTAATTAGTGAAGGAATTGTAATACTTTTTTTTATTTTATTATTAACAAATAAAAAAACACAGACAAAAAACCTGTAAGAGAGAGAGAGAGAGAGACAGACAGAGAAACACGCGCACGCAGCATGGCTTACAACTATAGCAAAAAGTGTCGTTCCAACTTTTGGTCTTAATTTTTTCCGTCTAGCCCCCTTTCGATGATTTCTTTATGATGTTCTCACTCGAAACATTAGCGCAATGAAAAATGCTGCTGATAACGATAATCCTAGTAAGTCTTTTAAGAACCCCAAAACTAGATGATCTTTCTTACCAGAAATCTCACGGTCAACCAACACATTCATCTAAGTACAATTTAACGCTATAAATAACATAAGGTCTCATTAGACAAACTGACGCACCCGATGAGTCGTTAAAATAGAAAATCATAAAACAGGTGTCATCCGATGACCTCTGCGTATGTCAGCAATTAAAAACTATTACGTAAACTGAATCTTATCTTCAAGTCATTTGTCAAAATCATATTGAACTACGCCGTATTACATGCTTCTTTTAATTTAGTAAAAAGGTCACGGTTTTATTAAAATATTAATCAATAAATGAAGGTACTGTTGACAAACTACTTCATGAAAAACATTAATCATTCTAACGTATACAGGGTGGCAGGGACATCCACTTGCAACCAGCCGGTCGATTCTGTAAAAATCTCACCGTGAAAACTAACTCAAGTGAAGTGAGCTTGATGTGAGTCGTCAGTAAATGTCAATCCCTGGCATTATTTGGAATGACAGCTCACTCCGCGCTCACTTCACCTAAGTTTTCACGGTGAGATGGTTACAGAATCGCACTGCTGTTATCATGGATTCAGTACGAGTACATGATTCTGAACCCGTTGCGAACCCTGAAAGCGCGGAAATTTAAGACAGTTATTTAAAAAAAAATGCTGTTCTATCTAGTTTGACCACGTATGTTAAACCACTTTTCATTGAAACAGCAGTTTTTTTTTTTTTTATAACCGACGAGAATTTTATACGCTAGGGGATCAAATGGCCTCTCCCGCTCTGGGCTGAGTGGAAGGGCGTGTCAAACTTTTACTGACTAAAACCCACCCGTGTGTTCCTTCAGTTGCCAATGCCAGGGGCCACGGTATCTCTTTCGAACAACCCGCGGCCCTGGCGGCATCGGCCCTAGCGGACCCCGTCAGTTCGTGCTCACATCTCTTTAAGGCGCGCGTGGAACACAACGCGCCGTTGACCCGGGCCTGGTCCTTACCGGGCGGCGAGCTGCCCATTGCTCGACGCCCGCAAGCCCGCGCCTACGGTGGCCGGGAGTCGGCTGTTGACTCCCGTCCAGGACGTCTCCTGCGGCGATTAGGTGCGTGTGGGCGCAGAGATTGACTCTCCCTCACGCGCTCCGTGTCCTCCTTTGCAAGCATTACTGCTTCGCAGAAGGAGGTGACGGCTTTCCATGCACTCTCGCTCCGTACCATGGCCTGGACCAGGGCCGGACGCGAGAGACCGACGCCGCCGATCGCCGCCACGAGGACGCGGCGGTGCTCCGCCCAAGCCGGGCAGACCCCCACCGTATGCTCTACCATGTCCTCCGGACGATTCACACAGTAGTGACACCCTCGCGTTTCCTCCAGCCTTATCCTGAACAGGAACCTCCCGAAACAACCGTGTCCGGTGAGGACCTGTGTCAGGCGGAAGGAGAGGGCGCCGTGGCGCCTCTCTAGCCACTCCTCAAAGAAGGAACTTATCGCCGCAATTGTGGCGTGCCCAACCTGTTACGATCCTACCATACCTACTCCTTTTGTTTTCGAAAAACATCACCAATAAGGTCATTGTCATTCTAGGGCATCCCATCCCGGCGACTTCACTCAAACCCTAACATATGTTTAATACTTATACAGGGTCAGTTTCAAAAATCCGTTTCAAAGAAAACCCAACAAAAATTAAATCTTTTTAATTGTATCGATACTCATGACGTCTGCAGAGTTTCGCTAGCTAATTTAATTTGACTCTGTATTGTACTCTGACTCAAAAGGAATCAATTTTAGCACGCACTTAAAGATTCAATTTCTTGGTAACATTCGTGGTCTTGGTTAACCGCAATGCCGTCCACATTTGGTCTGTGTGTGCTAGCATTTAACTTAATTCGTGGGAAACTTGACTAACCATAGATGATAAGTCTATCTTGTTTTATTACTTTAATCCTAACATTATACCTTCTCATCTCTTTCCTAATGGCGAATTCAATGGAGACCACATTTAAGAGGTTACTTTATCTGTCTATACTCTTTTTATTATAACTTTAGATAAAGTGTCCCACAGACGTCCGAATATGATTTGAGCTAAACTTTCAGTTCATATTAAAATCATTTTGACATATGTTGAGTCCCAGCTGAAGTCAAACACGTTATCCTACTTTCTACTAATATTATAAACGTGAAAGTTTGTATGGATGGATGGATGTTTGTTACTCTTTCACGAAAAAGTACTGAACGGATTTGGATGAAATTTGGCACACAGATGGTTTATAACCAGGATTAACATAAAGGATACTTTTTATCTCGATATTCCCATGGGATCGAAACTTATGCGGGTGAAACCGCGGGGCGCAGCTAGTTTATTTATATACCAGCTCCTGCCCGCGGCTTCGCCCACGTGGATGCCGAAAATTATCCCACACGAACGTGCTATCAGGACAAAAAATATACTATATGTTACTTCATAATACGAATATCAGCTGCCAGTGAAAGTCCCGTGCGTCGAAATTTTTCGTCGGTTATAAAAAAAAATATATTGCTGTTCCATACATTTTGACCGCGTAGGTATTGCACTTTTCTATGAAACAGAAGATTTTGTTTTTAATAATCGACGAAAAATTTCTACGCTATGTGGTCTAAAGTCATGTGCTGAATCCATGGTTACAGTTTGCGCGTTGATGTCCCTGTCACCCTGTATACCGGATTTTTATTAATTTAAATGATCTGTAGCAGGATGTACCGTGTTGGTTAAGCACAAACTTAGACAGAGCAAACATGCGAAGCAACGTTACCAACGTTGCGTCGCATGTTTGCTCTGTCTTACGCAGTACGTAGAATTTAAATTATCCAAACTCAACCTCAAATCATTTATTTCAATTAAAACCATTTGAATTGTCAAAACTAAATAGTCGGTCAGTTAGTCAGAAAGTTGAAGCTAGTTGCCCATTCCAAAACGTAGATCTCTATGGAGAAGGACGGGCAAGAAACTCCAAGAACACTCTTTTTAATTACAAAATCTTGAATACATTATTCTTATTGTTTCTATATGCGAATCCGAAATCTTGCAAGCCTCTATCATCTTTACGTAAGTCATATTAAAGTATATAATAGTATGCAACATTTTGAAAAGCGTCACGGTACCAAATCTGCTTCTTAATATTCTAAGGAGCGCTAATATTGGTAATGGTCACTGAGAATTACCTAACATTTATATAAGTGTTTACTTATGAATCAAACTTAGGCTTGATCAAATTATTTACCGTAAGTGTTGCCGGTCAATTTTTTTTTTTTTTTTGTTTAGTCCATTCTGTCCCACTGCTGGGCAATTCCTCCCCCAAGTCCTTCCAGGAACTACTTTCCCGCGCCACCTCGAACCAGCCTTCTAATATTACACTGCATAAAAAACTTACTTCAAGTATTTGATTTACAATATTTAGTTAGATTATAAAAGCAATTAACTTGTTGCAAAAACACTTGATAAATCTTAATTTTAGTAGCAAGCAGATCGTCATCATTCTCCTCCATCCCGATTTATTTGTGGTCGGCGCAACACGTCTTTTTCATAAATACTTCTCTATTAGTCGCCATCTTGGTAGTCACCCCCTTTCTAACCATATCATTATTCACAGAGAACATCCATCGTTTCTTTGGTCTTCCCCTACTCTTATAGCCATCGACGTCCATACTCAAAACTTCCCTCCCGAAATTTTCCTCATTCCTCCATATCACATGCCCATACTATGACAACCGATTTCCACTTTTCAAACTCAAACTCAAATAATTTATTTCAAATAAACCAATCAGAAAGATGAAGCTAGTTACTCATTCCAAAGCGTAACCGTAGTGGTTACCATACCGTAGTAGTAGTTACCGGTGCCACTAACTAACAATAAAAACGTAGTAACAAGAAGATATACATATATCTATACATATAACATATGCAGTCTATAAACAAACACCAACATTTGCAAACGCAAATCGATACCTTGTTTCATGAACAATACTTTCGTTAACGTAAAGTTTACAATACACTTAACTACACGGAAATCGAGATGCATATGTCGAATCACCTGTTTTGACATTGGGATTCATTGCAATGCACAATTACGAGTTTATACACACAAGTGTTTGATTCATGCAACGATACTGTGGCGCGGCGGCCGACGCTTTGTCTGGCAGCGCAGCCAGCCCAGTACCTATACATCAGCCTCGGAAAGTTACCTCTTCGTAGTCGCCCAGTCACCAAAATAGAAAAATTACGGGTTTTTTTTTTTTGTTGTACGTGTATTTTTGGCTTTGAAATGTTTCATACAGTGAAATTGTAGCAAGCATGTAATGTAACATTCAACATTACTATTACTATTATTTGACTTGAAAAAGCGTCAAAGAAAGTCGTGCTACTTATTTTCGTACTTATTTAAGAACTGAAGTAAAAATCGATTGATTGATAAAGGGCTATCTGCATGTAACAAAATACCCAATTATTCATTTTTTTTATTACTTTTCTTTTTATTAATACATACTATTTATTTTCATTTACAAGATAACACTAAAATAACAAAATTATATCCTAAATTGACTAAAACTATTTACAAACTAAAATATAGCGTCGGAAAATTCATTATTCATCATTCTCTTGTCCTTAGCTCAACTATTAATGTTCAGAAACAATATCATGATACTAAAACCTACAAGTCACAAAATTATTAAAAATTAAAAGCAATTATCCTCGCAATAAAAAACATATCCAGACTGACTGACTCACTTAAAAACTCAGTCCCCATTCCAATCCAAGTGAAAGCCGACTTGGCTATGCCGCCGGCAATACAAGCCGCGGGCACAAGCCGCGGGCACACGCCGCGCAAAGCCGCCAAGCATCATTCCGGTTGTGACAGTCACATAGAACGCCAGGAACGAACTGACGCCGGCAAGCCGCGTAACCCGCCGGCACACCCCGGCGGCCATGCCGGCGGCTCCTTTGTGAGGCAACCCCCCGCGGGTTAAGCGAGTGTTAACTTTAATTTCTTAGTTTCAGTCTTCTTCTTAGCATGTCCATCTACATAATTGGTACGAGCTTGATGCTTTCAGTAGCGTCCATCAATTCCTGTCGAGTGCAGATATCAGGGTACGCTGGACACGATAACAGATGCCCCATCGTTTGTGGAACAGCACCATATTTGCACACAAGGCCGAAATTGTCTATAAATCTCCAGCTATCAGGTTTCCTTGCTTCGACCGATCTGTGTCCAGCGTCAACTCTGATTATTCCATCTAGTGGATGGTAGACCAGGACGTGTTCACTATAATGATATTAATAAGGCTATTTATTTAAAGGTCAAATGAACTGGCTCTGACTTTCAAGATGGGTTCGACAGAATTTTATGGGTTATTACTATCAAAGATAATACGTGCACGTGACGGTTTGAACGCATCCCACTCAATATTATTATTTATTGCAGTTTTGTATGTGAAGTTTTCGTCAAAATAATATAATAAACTGATTAACCCTGTAATGGAACCATTTAATTCAGTATTTGTTTATTAACTCTGTCGATTGTAGGTATTGTTTCTTATTCTATACATTGAAGAAAAAAAACAAATACCTATTGTTTATGCTGAATTTTGCTTGAAATAATAAACTTAATACGTACGTTTTTAACAAGCATTTAAGCTTAATTAAAAGGTTCTAAAGTGGGTGAAAAAGTGACGATGATTTTCGCTCTTTGGAGGAAGCAGATAAGTAAAAAATAAAATAAAAAAGTCCACGAAATATTTTAGTTTACGAACAATAATAAAACTTTTTCTGTAGATTCTTTAAAGATCAAAAGTCGCAAGAGGCGCTTTCAAGGTGTATGATTGATATATTGTTATACGACTGAGCTTTTTACTCATTTTATCATAATTTTCCTAAAAATATTCGGAGCTGCGAGTCACTTGTGCACACAATATTACTGCCTTAAGTTGTGTTTAAATTATACCCACCTAGGTATAATTTAGGACAGTAAATGGTTTATCGTTTAATTAGCAGATTAAATGACTGGATTACGGAAATGAAAATTACGTGTAATGTTTTAATTTAGTTTCCTTAATTCTAATCTTAATATTTGAGATCCAGTTATTTTCCTTTATTTATGTGTTTCAATTATGACTGAATTTTCAATTAACTATTCAGTCTTCATTTCAATCTATCAACTCAGCCTATCGCAGTCCAGTCTTCTGGATATATGCCTCTTCCAGCCTGCACCACAACACACTGTCCTCCGAATCTTCATTTACTTTTTATATTTCTTAACTTCCTAACTAAGTGTTACAAATTCGGGATTTTCCTATGAATAGTTTAAGAATATTAACCTTATAAACCAATAATTAGAGAGGTCATATTGAGCAAGGTCAATAAATTACACTGTCAAGGTCTAAATCTTCGCGAATACTTAGAATTGCAAATTGTCGTCCTATACTGACGAGATACCTACCGTAGGTATCATTGACCTTTTTTATTTAATACTTACAAACTAGATTTTGCCCGCTCACTTGGCGGTCGGAAATTATCCCACGGGGACGTATTACCGGGAAGTATCTTACGTTCTAACCCAGTTCATCATGGTCTACCGGTTTGCCAAATTTCATCGAAATCTGTTCTGCCGTTACGGTCTGAAAACAGAGTTACTTTCGTATTTAAGTATAATATTAAAGCATGAATGTGATTTTAATATTAAACTTTGTATTTATTATTGCTAATTAAATTGAATTATAAATGGAATATCCCATGTAGGTTTACTGAACATTTCTGGATCATTTTCCTTTTTGGTGTTTCCTATAAGCTTAGAAAAATCACGTACCTACCTAATGTTACGTAAAGAAATATAAGATTAATAGAAACGGTTATTACAAGTGTTCACAAAATAGGTGACATAGCAACTAATGCTCTATTAGATTTACATAAATTATTGACTGGAAAATTAGTAAAAAAGTATTAATTGATTCCAATTCTGTAATTCGATATTCTGTAGTTCACAAAATAGGTGCCATAGTAACTAATTCTTTCTTTTTATTTTATTCACATAAATTATTGACAAGAAAATTAATAAAAAAGGATTAATTGATTCAGATTCTATAATTTGATATTCTTATTTATTAAATTAGACATGTCAAAGAACCAAAATAATTAATGAAACACGATCGCAGTACCTACTTAATATTCTAAGCGTTACCTATGTACGCCCGCGAAAAAAACTCAGAAAGCCTTTAAATCAGTTAGTCATCTAATAATTAATTTATATATTTAATTTATTTGGGTACATTTGCCAGCACATAAACTTACCCAAAACTGTCGAATTTTCCCAATCAACCTTGAACCTTGGCTTTAGCGATAAAGTTGAAAATCTATCAAAGAAATTTGACAGATTGTAGTAGTTTGATCTGCTGGCGTCTGTACTTACATAAAGGTTTTGTTTTACATGACGGACTTACAAAGTATGCATTAATTATATGGTATAGGTACAGTCACGAACAAAAGTATGTATACACCCGACTTTATTCAAAAGCGATTTACTCCTTTATTTTTAAAGGAAATTTTATGTTGTTACAAACATAGCATTTTCGAACCCATAGGTTTATGTAATGTGTCGTATTTCAACGTCGCCATCGTTATTTCACGAAAAAATCGCAATTGAAAGTTGCCAAGTGTTGACATATTGGTGCTCGTGACTGTACAACGAATTCTTGGGTGAATCGCTGCTCGCCTAGCTAGAGTAATCTGTATTATAGGATAATAGTTTTAACATCTAAATCAACATAAGTTAGTGATTTTAATTAAAAGTATAATAATCCTAAGCAAGGATAAAGTCACGTAAAATAAAAAGTCAATAAAATAAAAGTCATTAATATGCAAATAATGAAGATCCGTCGAAAATTCACATCAGGTGGTAAACCGGATCGGTTGCCAACAGACAACTTGTCACCTTAAACTTTTTTGGTAATTTTTTGGCTCTAATAATTGATGACTCGCCATCTTCGTTTCGTTAGGCAAATTGTAATTTTTACCTAAATATATGGAAACATTTGACCATAGTCTCGGTAAAGATAAACGAAGATATTTTTGTTTTTTATTCGTAAATGTTTCAACTTTTTTCGCAAATAGCCTTTGAATATGAATTAAGTACCTACATAAAAAGGAAGGAAATATACAATGGGCATCAAAAAATTCGTCCGCATCGCTGTCAATAGGATAAACGCCGAATGCCGCGAATGACCTTTTAAATTATGTAGAACTCATTAAAATATATGTACCGACAAATAAAAAACGTTAACATTACCTACGTGCAAAACCTCAAAATTGAACTTTATGCCTATTTTAATATTAACATTTTCCGCAGTTCACAAACGAAAATTGATTTCCTATCTAAACGGAAAAAAATACTGTCATCATTTATTTTGTCAGGCGAAATTATTCTTATTCATTCCAAAAATGTAAAATTAAGTAGCCTTTGACATAAAAAAGGGTGATTACAGATTATTCTTTCCTTGTTTTTAGCTGCGTATAATTTCGCTTAAAGACCACTTCCGTTCCGACCAATATCTGTCAACATATTTCCACGTTCGGCTTGGACACATCACAAGAACTCGATTTCATTGACAACAACCGTCTGCAGCATAATGAGTTTTAAATTATTACTGCAGATAAAAAGTAGCTGGCCGATGTTCGAATAACCTTTCTTTATTTCGTAACAGAAGACTCTAGACGATCGAAGAATAGAGCATCCCAGTATTGTCTGCCAATCAATTGTGTAGAAGATACTCGTATTTAAATTGAATAAAAAGGGGTTTATGAATTGATTTAATATGTTAAATATCATTTTAGTATTACAAATTGAGGGTGTATTGTAGTGAGCGTGTGCGGTAGTAACGAGCGGCGCGGGCGGCTATGCGCAGACGCAGCTGGCGGCCGGCGTCGCTGCGTCTCCATGGTAACGAGGCGTCGGGTACATAAGCGTGCGCGTGGGCTGTTGGCCGCACACACCGCTAAAGCCTGGAGAGCGCGCAGCACGTCGTGCTACGGATCACCGGGAAATATTAAATAAGATTGAAGTTTCGTAAATTATAAGTGAACAAGTCTTTAGTTACGAATCTCAACTTTACGCGTGAATTTTTTCAGTTATAAAGTGTTGTGAATTAACTTTTAAACAATCAAGATGATGTCCTTAGTGTTGTTTGTTATGGGGGGTCTCCTCGCAATGACAGAAGGCAGCTGTGGTGCTGGAAAACGATTATTACGTAAGTCATCATTCAATTATTCCAGCCCTTCATTCAATATTTTCAGTCTTTAATTCATTATTTACAGGCCTTAATTCGTTCATTTAGGCCTTCATTCATTTTCTTTGATGTGTAAATGTCTAAAATACTCACACTTTTTATTAACATTTACTACGGTCAAAAGGCTAAAAACTAAAAAGCTGATTTTTATTAATTCAAAGTAACATTTAATGTATTTTACAATATTTTCGAATAAATAATTAATTAAAACTCATAAATTACAATAATAAGTCGTTTTCGTATATTCGAGCAACGTGACCGATACGATTTTGAATATTATCATGAGATGCACCAATAATGTCAGAAAATGTCTTTAATTTATGTGTGTATCCATTAAACTCCAAAAGCATCTAAAGCACATAAAATATCATAAAGTGTTCGTAATGATACCAAGAAGCCATCAATTCACTCGCCGCCACCCAGTCTGGATTTCGCGAACGAGTTTTTACCCAAAAAGATGCTCCTATTTTACATACTCGTATGGGTCGAGGTCGTAAAATTTTATTGACACCGACACCTGTATTAACACGCACCGGTCTCATAAATCAGATCAATCCAAAGAATTATGAAACCACTCGAAAATGTCACCTTGACACTCAGAATCGGATGATAATCGTATAATTTTAGCAATACAGGTGAATTTTGAAGACGTAAAATTTACAATTGTTCTTTTTTCTATTCTAGGTTCTGGAGGATTGACGGCGTACGAGAAGCAAGCTATAGTCGACGCACACAATCGTCTCAGGCAATCCATTGCCCTGGGACAGGTCTCCAGCCAACCACCCGCAGCTAACATGATGGAAATGGTACGTCACACACACAAACGAAACACAGCCTTATGAATATGAATACGAACTTGATCTTGACCATTATTCATTGAGATTTTGTCACACATTTTAATTCAGTGGAGTCATAAAATACGCAACCACTAAAGCCATGACATCAGCCAGATACATAATTATCTAATAAAGTCATGCAAATTCTAAATCTCCTGATTTGAAGGCATTTTGATAATATGTCTGGTATTTGAATGAGCGAGACTTTTAGCATATTCAATTAAAATGCTTGAGATTTTTATACTAGTCTTCTATTTTAACTACGTTGATAGATGCTCAGTTCCTTCAAATACCTAATCAATATATTCTCTCAATAAAATAATATTTGCAGAGATGATACATTTTCGTAGACCAGAATTATTATTTCAACCAAATATTTAATATACATAAGCTGGCCAACATTTTTTGAAATACATGAAACTTAGTCAACTGCACACACAAATAGCCAGATAAATATAAAACAAACATTTCAGATTGTTTGATTTTCATTAAAGATTTGAAGCGTCGGGCGGCTTAAAAATTAAAAATATTACGATACTAACAAAGTGTTTTCTTTTGTAAAGGTATGGGATGATGACCTAGCCGCTACCGCTCAACACTGGTCCGACCAGTGCATCACTGATCACGACCGTGCCGCGCAGCGCTACGACGGCCGCTTCCCCGTGGGTCAGAACCTCGCAGCCACCTGGACGACTCGCCCACCCAGCGAGAACGCTGACTCCCAACCTGACTTCAGCAAGCAGATCGACGCCTGGTTCGACGAAGTACATATTTTCGGCTTCCAGCCCATCACTGGAGGACACGGCACCGGGCATTACTCACAGGTAATTTGCAATTTAAATTCGGCAATTTAATAGTAAAGCCAAACCGTGTCAATTCTCTGCCAAATGTAACATATTGAAATTCCGTAAATTACATAATAATTCATTGTTGCCTTCATAAGTGGGACCTGTGTGTTTCCATTTTATTCCAACATTCTCGGAAATTATATCGAATGAGTTTCTAATGATAATTCTCTTTTTTTTTAGTTGGTTTGGGGCAAGACATCTCACGTAGGCTGTGGGTTCACATTCTACTACGACCCCTCTCGAGGCTACACTAAGCTTTACGTCTGCAACTACGGTCCTGGCGGAAACGTTATTGGAGTCAAGCCGTACGAGAAAGGCTACCCATCATGCACAAACTACGGCCTCACACAATCGAGCAAATACTCCGGCCTTTGCGGTAAATATCTTTTATTCTCTACAAAAAAACCTTCCTCAGAACTTGTTTTACATCATATAAATTTATGTTTGATCTGGATGAGTTCACGTCTGAGATTACCATAATTCAAAATGTCTATCGATCAACTTGCGATCCACACAATTGTAAAGTTTATTGTCCCACAAATAAATCTAATTTATATGTTCTTTGTTACAGCCGCCGGCTACACAGCTTCCTCGTCTTATCAGACGGTGGACAACAGCAACAGCTACATCTCGAACACCATCCCCGACAGCTCCGCCGACACTCATGGCTTCAACTACCAGTTCAGCAACCAGTACTACAACCAATACAACAACCAGTATCAATATAGATACCAGCAACCTGCCACCTATAACTACCAACGTCAGGAAACCTCTACCTTCAGGCCTATTATTAGCATCATCAAGACTGCTTCCAATCTCTTCAAATCAAAGCCCCAGGTCCGAATTGGCACCGTGTACTTATAGGTCTCTCCTTGAATGCACGCTCATTGCAGTATTGTTTGTAAATTATTGTGACAGTTGTGTTACTCGACTGATATTCGAAACTGCACGGCGCAGACTTTCGGAACCATGTATGATATTGTTATTCCTTGGTTTTACAAGGAACTTAAGTAAGTTTTCGCTTCTTTAAATAAATGTATTGAATTTCCAACATTGTGAAGGTCTTGGTGATTTTATGTTAAAGTTGCGTTGCTGTCGAGGTGGCCTTCTAGTATTAGCAGTATGTAAGCGAATTGTTATTTAGATAGATTTTATATTTATATTTTTAAATAAATATTCCTTAATACAACTTATATTTCTTTTTATTTAATGATGCGTGATGTAATTTCTATAAGGATGCTGAATATTATTTAAATAAAACCGACGATGACGAAACAACCAGTAATTTAGATGGGTAGGTATAATATTATACAATACTCGGGCTCGATGCCGCATAAAATTATATTATTTTATGTATGAACGATAGGCTCTGCGGTCACCAACCCGCTTACCTAGCTTCGTAACTAAGGGCATTACTCTTATAAAAAAAAATATTTTAATGTCATGAATGAACTGCAAAGCTAAGCAGCTACTTCGTGTTTAAGTTAATAATAAATCATAATCTGGCAAAGTATATCTTCTTAACGTAGGCCGAGTGTGTACAATGTCCCAGTTAATGTGACACAGAGCTATAAAGTTTCACGTCTTAGTAATTCTACCAGCACACTCTTCATATGCGAACACCAGCATACCTGCTTAACCTCGGAAATAAGTACCTATAATTACATTATTAAGAAGAAAATCTATTAATGTCCCACTGCTGAGCAAAGGCCTCCCTAGTCTCCTTCCACTTCTCTCTGTCCAGAGCTGCCAAGGACCCATCTTTATTAAAGGAGTCCAGCTCTTCCCGCCATCTCCGTCTGGGCTTGTCGCGATGTCGTTTACCTGGGTCGTAAGAGTGGCCCATTGATCGTCTGATATGCAGCAGATGTGTCCAGCCCAATTCCACTTAAGCGTGGTAGCTTTCCAAGTGACTTCAGTTTCTAAAGTAATGGAACGGATTGTTGTATTCTTTACCCGGTCCACAAGTTTAATACCCAGAATACTCCGTTCCATAAGCTCTCTAGTAAACCTCGAGCGTGGAAACTACATAGACAGAACTGGATAAATGGAGATTTTTCTGCCATTCGATCTATCTGAATTGCCACTAATTGCATTAATACAAAACAGTACTTTCCAGATGACTTGATCTAAACCGCAGTGGCAATTAAATCGGAAAACTAGATGTGACAGTATAAAAAATTGAACTTTGTTTTCACGCCGCCCTGCAATTTAGTTCTCTCAAACGTCTGTTGTGGTTTAACTGGAGCTATTATCTAGTTTTCCCACAATACTGTGACACACACATCATGAATAGAAAGAAGTATGTAATTATACAGGCTGACGATTTTGCCTTATGAACAAAAACAGGATATAAAAGAAGAATGGAGTGTCTATGACACAGATTTTTTTTTTTTTTTTTTTCAAAAAATAAACAAATCGTCATAGTCGTAGAACAAAGACGGTTTTGATAATTTTCAATTTTTATTTTTTTGCGTCAAATGAGTTTATAAGTCGTGCTTTATGTGCCAATAATTGTCTTTTACAAATATTATTTAAAACAAGCCAGATACTGACTAGTTATACTGACGGATTTGATTTCTAAACGCAGTAAAATGACGTAATAATCAGTTCGCCAGTGTACTGCGCTGAACTCTGCCCCCCGCGCCCCGCTCACGCGCGGCGCATTGTTAGTACCGCCCATGTTCTAAGGAAGGTCGCGCGTGGTCATCGCTTGGCACTAAATATTACGCTACCTTATTTTAATTTCAATATTATGCTATATTAAATTTCCAAAATAGTATTTATTCCTAAAACTCAAATTAATAATGTCGTCGAAAAGGTCCCTGCAGATATTAGCCTTATTAAAAACAACGAATAAAAATGTGAATGATCAACAAATTGATGATTTTTCAAGAAATGAGACTGAAGAACCGATTTTCCACACGGCAGGTAAGTTAATATTGCCTATTTTAATATTTTATTTCTATTTTTAGGTGTTGTTTTAGTTGGCATTAGTTTTTGATTATATGTTCGTCGTACATCGACGGTTAGTCAAATCCGTCGTTGTTCGTGGTAATCAGAAGCAGTTAGTTTTTTGTCTTTTAGTTATTACGCCAATATTATTTTTTAAACTACTATTAGTTTATACTACATTTTAAATTATAAACAAACTCAATTCATTTTTCGGTGACGAATATTGAAATCCTACAATGTTCTACGTACTTAGAATGAACGTATGGTACAAACCGACATTTTTTTACGGATAAGTGCAGGATGGATGTGCATATCCGTCGTTATTCTTTGGATATATTTTATCATACGTCGTTGTTTTGTTATATTTTACAATTTAAATAACTTTTTTACTATTCAATTTTATTTATGTTTTTGATGCTTTTGAAACATAACTAATTAATATTTGGAAATTTTATTTTACAGTTGAAGAACAGCGCTTTTCGCCACTACCACCGGGTGCGGATGCAATGCTATCGTCAGAAGAAATGCAAGGCGTGTGGGGTGATGTATTTTTAAACAATTATTACCAGGAAGAATTGGTCACAGTTACAGATCTCGAAGATAAATCACCTGCAGCAACTGCCGTACAGGTACACGACGTTATCTCCGAAGATGCATATATGCCTACAGACCCAATGACTCCCGTAAATGTCACCGATTGCCCGCAATCATTACAATCTCAACCTAATCAAGAATCTCCGATGCCATTGACTCCCATTTTCAGTAGTTTGCTAGATCAACCTACACCTTCTACAGCCACTGCGAATAATACTGAAGAGCCTGAGCAGCAATCTGATTTACAAGATACACCAGTCCCGTCCCCAGTTAATAGACATGCAAAATGTGATGATCCATTTTGCTACCAACACGATCCTGATGAGTATGCCTGTCCATCAGTAGATACTATGGGTACAGATTCTAATTGTCCGTCTCCAAAACCTGCTACCTTGCTAAAGAATAGGGGAAAAAAACGTCCTCGAAACCATGACAATTGGGGGGACATCAAGAGAAAAAAACTGAAAAATCAAGGCAAAACTTATTGCTCAAAGAGAGGGCGTACTGTTGATGCAAAAACAATGGGCCAGCCATGTCAATGTAGATTTAAATGTGCCACAAAACTTGCAGAAAAGGAGCGAATTGAGATTTTTACAAAATTTTGGGAATTAGGCGTAAGAGAGCAGCAATGGCTGTACGTTGCTAATTACACAACAAAACAACAGAAAACTAGGACATTCCGGCGAGAATTAAAACACCAACGTGAATATACCTATAAATATTTCTTGCCAAAGAAAAGCACTGACGATGTCAGTTATAATAAAATCAATGTTTGCAAAACAATGTTTTTAAACACCTTAGGCATCAGTGAGCGTTTGACAAGAACCGCATGGATCAAGTACGACGGTAGCACGACTGTAGAACAAGATATGAGAGGACGTCATGCGAATCACAGAAAACTCATTAATGACGAAATGTTACTGTCTGTGTGCGCTCATGTTAATTCTTTTGTGCCGATTGAGTCGCACTACTGTCGGAAATCGTCAAAAAGACTGTACTTAGATGGTAGTCTGAGTATTGCTCGCATGTTCAACATGTATCAGGAGTGGCCTGACCTGGATAAATATTCAAACAAAGCTACAACTCTTCGACAGTACCGTGATATTGTAAACAGTCAATTTAATCTAACTTATCACATCCCAAAAAAAGACACTTGTGACCAATGCCATATATTTAAGCAAATTGAAAACCCATCTGAAGAACAGAAAACTGATTACAAAAAACATCAAATGAACAAGAATATTGCCAGACAGCTAAAGAATAATGATAAGACAGAAGCTGTAGAGTCCAATGGAACGATCTTATGCGCGACGTTCGATTTCCAAAAAGTATTAACTTGCCCACACGGTCAAATGAGCATACTCTATTATAAACGCAAGCTATCTTGTTATAATTTTACCATTTATAACATGGCTACTAAAGAGGGCTTTTGTTACGTGTGGGATGAAAACGTGGCAAAACGTGGTGCTAATGAAGTTGCTAGTTGCCTTTACGATTTTATCAAAGATTTTGCAGGAAAGGGTGTTAAAGATTTTAGATTTTGGTCAGACAATTGTGGTGGCCAAAATAAAAACCGTATTATATTTTCATTATACACACATGCAGCAAGGGTGTTTGGTGTCACTATAACTCACCGATTTTTGGAGAAAGGCCATACCCAAAACGAGGGAGACTCTGTGCACTCAGTTATAGAAAGGGCTGGCGAACACAAACTTATTTATACACCCGAAGAGTGGAAGATTTTGATTAGATGGGCAAAATCAGAAAAACCATACGAAGTGCGAGATGTGACTCAGGATATGGTTTATGATTTTAAAGAACTACTAAAGAATAGAAATTGGACAAAAAATACCGTAAACGAAAAAATCGCATGGGCAAAAATTAAAGAGGTATATATTCAGGTAACTCACCCCAATAAAATACAATATAAGTATAGTTTGGATGATGAATCTATGATTTTGATAACACGTAAGGAGACAAGAAACAATACATTTAATCTTAAAAAAGCATATTTTGAACCGATCGCTATTTCTAAAGACAAATTTAGAGATTTGATGAATCTGTGCGAGACAGGGATTATACCCGCCAAGTACCACGATTATTTTAAAACTCTAACACATGGCCGCACTACCATACTTGAAACTGATGATGATTCTGATTAAATCGTCATAATAAAAAGAATTTTGATTATTAAACTTTAATATTTTAAGAGTAACGTTTGAGACTGATTGTTATTGTTAGTAAGAAGCAATAATTTTCGTTGTTATCTTTTTTTCATTTTGTTTGTTTTTCTTTTGATACGTCCAGAACCTGTGATTTAGAATTTTTGATCTCTTACTTTTAGTGCCATAGAAATTATTTAAGTGATTTTTAGTCTATTTGGTAATAGTTAGTTAATAATTAATACCAACCAAATGTTTGAGACTGATAATGATTGTAATAATTAAAATTTGTTATGTTATACTAATTCTACTATTAAAGAATATTTTTTGTACTAACTTTTTAAAGCCAATAAAACAATTTAATGTGTCTATTAAAATACATGCATGCTAATTAATAGATATTTTTCATTTACTAATCCATCAATTTGAAATCCGACAATATTTTTTGTGAAGATTTCCTAAAACATCGACGGAAACTACTTTGCGTCATGTTAACCACGAGAAAAATCCGCACAACAACGACGTAAGATAACATACGACACATAAGTTTTCATAGAACAATGACGCATTTGATATTTTATAAAATCGAGCCGTTTTAGGAATTGATCTTATTGGTCATATTATAAAAGTTCAGAAATAAAACAACATATCCAAATTTCAAGCTAATCGGATCCGCGGTTTCCAAGATATGCCCTAAAATTCCATTGGAAAACTTTGATGTGGCGTACTGTAAAGTTACTGGTTTGTAGAACCGTCTTTGTTCTACGACTATGACGAAATATTCTCTGTTTTTTAATGTCGCTACGAATTCATTGATCATTTCCGCGCGTAAAGAAGGGTGTCTTTAGGCTTATTTTTAATATTATTTGTCGCTTAATTATATTTTTTTTTTGGGTAAAGAAAATAAAAATAAAATTGTTCTTCTAGTCCGTTCACTTTTTATACCCTGTTTTAGTCCAGACGTTAAAAAAAAGTCAGCCAGCATAAAATCAACCATTATGTCGAAAGGAGAATAGCGATCGTATTACCGGTAGATATCGATAATTTACATACTCATACGAGACACCTAAGCATATAGTATTATTTTTAACTGACGCCTTAGCTATTTGTCTATTATCACATAACAGACATTCTGTGTGTAGTTAAACATGCTATGTATTGAATATTAAAGAGGTACTTATGTAGGTACACATAATCATTTATTGCCTATAAGTACCTTGTTTTTACTATAGATTTTCTAGAATATTTCCACAAGTTATAAACCCAAAGGCAACGTGGCCTTTAGTGGGTAAAGTAACTACTACCTGTCTGTTGATAAAGTTAAAAAAAAAATAAGGAAGGAAAATCTACAATATTTCCCAAATTTATAGAGCCGAGTTGGTCCAGTGGTATCGGCGGCGACAAACGAGTTTTAGGTCGTAGGTTCCAACCCAGGCGCTTTACTTTGTGTAAATTATTTCATCACCATTGCTCTCAAAACGGTGAAGGAAAACATCGTGAGGAAACCAGCATGTCTTACAACAAAATTTCGAAGACTTGTGACATTTACCAACCCGCACTGGGCCCGCGTGGTGGATTACAGCCCACTCCCTCTCACCGAGTGGAGGGGCTGTGTCGCAGCAATGGGAACATTATACCTACCTACTCTAAAAATATTGTCACTGCGACATGATGTGAAAATGTATTGTCGTCAGGATCATAGAAGATGTACATATTTATATAATAAGTTGACAAAGTGGAAATTATTAACCGACTTCAAAAAAGTTGGAGGTTCACAATTCGTCGGAATCTCTATATAACAAAAACAACAATCTTCCATTAAAATTAGACAGACACTACGTTCTAAATAAGACCAAAAGCTTTTAGTGAGAGACCACAGGATTACAAAGTAAATATGTACACGCTTACGTTGGCCGGAGGTTACATAGAAACTTGAATATTATGTAAATCATGAGTACCAAGTGTCCTTGACCTCTGCCAGGAGACCTGCGTGGCAGTCGTCAAACATAAAGTGTTAAAACCAATACGCTTCGATTCACACTATCCTCATACGGAGATAATGAATTGATAGTAGTGTTAGAAAACAATGCAAATACATTTCTGACACCTGTGCCTCCTAACGCAGTGCCCATTAGCTGATCAATAAAGCAGTCACTTAAGAATGGCGATAATGAAAAGATCATATAGGAGCTGTTGGATGTCTATTTAAGTAGAGGAAACTAAATAAAGTGATTTATCTGCTTCCATGCTCCTTTAATTGCGATGAGGAAGAAAGTACACATAGCTACATACCAAGCTACGAGTATACATTTCCAGTATAAGCTGACTCCGCATTGGTTCGGCTTGCCGTACTGTAACAGGTCAGCTTGTACTAGAAATATATAGCTTGATGTTTTGCCGTGTGTAGGTACCTCATTTAAAAATCAGGATGCTTTCGAGTATGAACACATACTCTAAAGCATCCTGATTTTTAAATGAGGTATGGAGCTCTGTCATCTAACATTTATTTTTTATATAATCTTTGGAAATGAAATCGGATAGGTGGATACATAAAACCCTTTCATGTGCCTAAACTTTTACCAAGGCTAGAAAGATGAGTAAACGTTATAAGTATAGTGTTTAATCCTAAGAAGGGAATAAGCTACTTTTCATCCTGGATGGCAGACGAAGTCATGGGCGACAGCTAGTAAATAATAATGTTTCCTTCTAGGAACCGATGGATGTAAAAACTAAGTTGGTACTTTTTAGATTTACCTGCGTACTTAGACACTGAAAGTGAAGACTGCCTACAGCTAAGTATATGTACAATGATAACGATACATAATAAAAGAAAGGATTCCTGAAGAACCAGACATCAGAAGGCCATTTCTCGTAATTTAAAACGTTCAAAATCTAGTGGCAGTCTCATCTCGACGACAAACAAATGTCAAAAACTTGTCAAAATGTAGGGAAATTAGACGTATTTTTAACAGATTGAGATTAAGAGCAGACTGTGAATGTTCTTAAAATTACGAGAATTGCCCCTCTGACTGTGAACGTTCTTAAAATTACCCAAAATTGCCCCTCTGATTATATGAAAATGACAAGCTAATAAAAACCTTTCCAACCACCCACATTAAATACTCATTTACCAACACCAGTTATTAAAAAGAAAATTATAGAGTTCTTCATAAACAGACTGCGTAGTGCAGTTATCTTTTATAATAGTTAGCCTTACGGTTCCGGCACGTGCAACTTTGTACTTAGTACTTATTTCTTAACTTTCTTAACTTACCTACTGGCTACTTGTATTATGATTTAAATACGTTAAGTTAGTTCCTGGTCTAAGTTTAATAGCTATGCTCGTAAAATAAGACAAAGAAAATTGAAAACGTGTTCAGTAATCTATTTTACTGTTGACGAAGGGGTTTTCGTTTACGTTCAGACTACATTGTTTGTACAGACGCCAGCAGGTCAAGCTACCCGAAACTGTCAAATTTTTCCAATCAACTTTGAACCTTAATGCTTTAGTGATAAAGTTGAAACTCTATTAAAGAAATTTGACAGATTGTAGTAGCTTGATGTGCTAACGTCTGTACTACGACTCATCATCATGATCATTATAGCCGAAACACGTCCACTGCTGGACATAGGCCTCCCCCAAGCACCAACACTTGGACCGGTTCTGTGCTTCCCGCATCCAGCGGATTCCTGCAGCCTTTACAGGTTCATCGGTCCACATTAAGGCCTTCCTAGTCTATGTCTTCCGTAACGCGGTTGCCACTCCAAAACCATTCGGCCACGTCTGCCGTCTGTTCTGTGAGCAATGTGCCCTGTCCACTGCCACTTAAGGGTAGGTACTACGACTGGTTTATAATAAAAATAAAGCGTACATCGCATAGACTATGTACGTTTTCTTTTAACTTAGTCGTTACGTTGTTAAATTCTTAGCAAAAAAACTTAGCGCCATGCTGAATTTCCTCAAGTTTTTTTGGAATAAGGGAAAGGCAAAAAAACATACCAAAACTAGATGACTACGCGACTATGCTTGAAATACATAGTGAAACTAACTTGACACTGCTCTCAAAACTATTTTGATCTTGACCCCCAACTGCACATCTTGACCATGGCAATCAGTTCTAGCATTACTTATTTATTTTTAGTCCATATCACCGCATGAAATCGTTCGATACGTCTAAAGATAATAGATTCAAGTCTCCTTAGTTTTATTACGGTTTTATTAATGTAACAAAAAACAAACGAAGGTGAGTCACTGAAGTCAAATGTTACAATAAAGATGGCAAGTGACAAACAGGAATGTTGGAGTAAGTTATTGAATTTAGCGAAAGGCAGAGTTGATTCATTTGCAGTTGTTAAGGAAGTTTTTTTGTCCTTTTTCTCTATTTTCAGTGCCGTAAGACCTTTTTCCTACCGCGAAGTTTATTGACCGCCATGCAGTAAGGAAATTTTAATAGCAAAATAACTGGTTGCGATTTCTTCCTGTATGAAAATAACAATGTAGGTACTGGGATCATGAAGCCGTCATTCAAGTGTGATTTTGACAGTTGACTGTAGCGGTAATACGTAAGCCCATTATATCGTGCTACTTCTGCTGTATGGGATATTCACAGTAAAAAACAAAATTTTACTTATTGCTGTGTTCTTTCGGACTCGACAAGTTTTCAACCCGAGTCATGTTGATAACTTGTCAAGTCTGTTCTTTTATCTTAATAACCTTTTAAAAACTGAAATGCGTTGACCACTGCGCCGTACAAAGGACATAAAGATGAGGTTTTAATGTTTGGGTGTAAATTCCTGACGGTTTCGTTAATTTTGACGCTACCGGGATTTTGTGATAACTTATTTATTGTATTTTTTATGGCAGTGAAGTTGTGAATGGCTTTATTTGATTCCTATTTTTATTTGCAAAGTTAATAATGCAGGTCACAGATACATGTAGGCGCATAATTGTTTGATGTCTCAGGTGTATATTTAGAATGTGGGAAATTGCATTGTTGTCAGATAATTCAGTACTTCGATAGGGTCTTGTAACCACTTACATCTCGATTTTAATCATTCTAGTAATCAACCTCTCTAATAATTTCCGGTGGCATAACGGTCAATCTATCCTGATTTTGCTTTCTAGAAAACTTGAACTATACACCCTCAGAGATATTACTTTAAGCCATGCAACGTTCCTACAGCTGGGATAAAGGCCTCCTCTCTGTGAGGGAGTGGGCCATAATCCACCAGGCGAGCCCAGTGCGAGTTAATAGCGGTATTTCAAATCAATTCCTTAGTCAGGCTCTGCTATTCATTGTCACATTGGACTTAATTTTAAGCTAGCGTCTGCCCGCAACCTCGTCCGCATAAAATTTCTTGTTTTAACATAAAACAACATATGTAATTATATGGTACTCGGCAAAACTGTAGCTTCACATTACTGAAAGACTTTCCGAAATCGGATCAGCCGATCGATTCTGTAAAAATCTCACCGTGAAAAGTTAGGTGAAGTGAGCTTAGAGTGAGCTGTCAATAGTGCATTAGTTGGAATGACAGCTCACTCCACCCTCGCAGAATCGCACTGCAGTAGTCCCGAAGATTACCCCCTAGGTACATATAAAAGCATACCTCTTCGTAATATAGATGTGATGTATATAGATGTGGTGTGATGTGATAATATAGATGAGTCGTGACGAAAGTGGCGACAGATTTCCATTCACATTTTTTTTTATATAGACAAATGGTTTACAATGGCATTGTTCCATGATCAACTACTACCTATACAGTCTATAGAAGAAAGCCAGTCTGATATAATGAAAACAGTTAGTAATTATTCTATCGACACTTTGTCACGTGTTAACAATTCTTACATAATGTAGGTATCTATACTTCTTCTTTGCGTGTAAATGGCTTGAATAGAATATTATCAAACATGAACGGGCTGACACCTTCCATAGCCTTTCACCAACTTGTATTTATATCTTTAACAAAGGACAAGCTATCGGAATTCCAAACGAAATGTAATTTATGACAAGGTTTGAAATTGTTCAATGGCTTAATACTTCATTTATGCCGAACGTAGATCCAAGCGAGACACAATGGCTTTTTAATTGTGACTGTAATTATGGCATTCAATGGGTTAAGCTGCTAGTAAAACGATTGATAGGTAATAGTTATACCAAAATTACTGCACATTATTACTCATTTATCTGACACTAGCAGCGCCCCGCGCTTTCACCTGCATAAGTGTCGATCATGTAGGAATATCGGGATAAAAAGTATCATATGTGTTATTCTGATGTATAAGCTATATTACTGTAAAGAGTCATCAAAATCCGTTCAAAGTCAAAGTCAAATCATTTTTTATTTCAAATAGGCACATAAAAGGCACTTTTGAACGTCAAACGTTCAGTAGTTTTTGTGTGAAAGAGTAAGAAACATCCATCCCTCCTCACAACGTTTCACGTTTGAGCTGTCATTCCAACTAATGCTAGGGATTGACACTATTGACAGTTCACTCCAAGCTCACTTCACCTAACTTTTCACGGTGAGATTTTTGCAGAATCGATCGGCAGTATTTAGGCCCCCCGCTTGCATCACAAATCACTAAATGCGCATAGCTAAGGCCTCAGAGGTCGCCAAGTAAGGCAGTACCCCAAACATGATGGTCAATTTGTCCGTTGTCTACATTATGATGATGTAGACAGCGGACAAATTGACCCAGCAACATCACAACCGAATGTTAGCCCTCTCTGCTTAAAACAAAAGGTGATAATAGTTTGTATCTATAGAATTTCTATCTTAGTATCTACCTGTTTGAAAGTCAAATATGTCAGAACAACCTATAATGATAAAAAAAATCGGATGGTCTGAGTATGTTTTTAGTAATATGAAAATAGCTTTTAATTTGTCAGAATAAACACAGGGGGTCAGGGACATCGACGCGCAAATTGTTACGATGAATTCAGCACATGACATGATTCTAAACGCCCAGAGCGTAAATAAAAATAAAATTAAAAAAAAAAACACCTTTTCCATACATTTTGACCGTGTAGTTATTGCACTTTTGTAGAAAAGAGTTCAACTTCAAATTTCTACGGTGGGCCGATGTCCCTGACACCCTGTATATCTAAACATACTTTCTCGTTTTCCTACCGTAGATTGAACTATTTGAACTTCTTACTTTACGTAGGCACGTTATCCGTTCCCTCGATTGACACACTACATGCATCAACTGCTCTCGTAAACTCTACAAATTAGTACCAAATCACGTAATATTTACAAAGATCACAATAATCTTTTCGATCGAGCCACCGAAGCAACGTGAAATTAATATGTCAGTAAGTACTTCAAAGTGTGAAAAACGGTATTGACATTAATATTATCGAGGTAGCAACAGCGAAATTGTAGCCAACTCGTTACTGACACAAAGATGGTTACTACACATAGAAAATTATAGTCACACGTATGTGTTAACGTAATTATCGGTTTTCGGATGTATCTGCGTAATGTTCGGTGATAAATATAAAGTTATTATATGGACATGATGGCCGGAACACATTATTATCTACAAGCTAGCGTGCCCGGGACTTAGTTCACGTGCATGTCGGAAAACACGTTTTTTCTGCGGAACCTTAATTCTTTTTCTAAAATTAAAGTAGCCTAACTTACTCTTTATAACATCAGCTATCTGCCAATAAAATATTCCGTCAAAAACGGTCCATCCGCTTCGGACAGACCGACAGACCATTTTTTTTTTTTGGTATAGGTACCTTAGATACTTTCAATGTGGATTCAGTAAAAAGCTGTTATTTTGAAATTACCAACAGACACTTGAATTTTATTTGTTTGTATACAAATTAGAAGATATAAATAGATAGATGTATAGATTATAAGTACCTTTTTTTTGTGTGGAAATCATCAAATGACCTCTCCCGCTCTGGGCTGAACGGGAGGGCGTGTCAGACTTTTACTGACTAAAACCCACCCCTGTTCCTTCAGTTGCCTATGCCAGGGGCCACGGTATCTCTTTCGAACAACCCGCGGCCCTGGCGGAGAATATAAGTAGGTACCTTACATACTTTCATATTATTATGCATTTAGTAAAACGCTGTTATTTTGACATTACAGACACTTCAATTTTATTTATTTGTATGTATGTATACAGTTTATTGCTGTTGACACGTCTGTCACGTTACGGAATAACTAATGTGTGACTAAAGTGCAGTGGGTTGGATCGTCACAGACTGCACTTAGGTGAAGTTAATTGGTAAGCTGATTGACGTTTGAAAATTAAGGTAGGTATAATAGGTACTGAAGTGAAACCCAATAATAAAGTCGTCGCAATTTCAGTATAAAAATACTCATCTATGTAATTATTCTGTTCTCCGGTAAGTGAAACAGTTCGAGTTTATATGGATTTTCCCACTTGCAGTATCGAACAGATAAACTATAGGGGCTCGTGGCTAAATAAGGTCACGTTAAGCTACGCTTACCGCGGTCAGTTCGTCGACGGGTGCCCGACCATCCATTATATATCGAGACCCTTCCGTGACTCGGAAAACACGTTCAGCCGTTGGTCCCAGCTGTCATTCATGGAACTTTGATAGTCGTTACGGGTCATCAGAAGACCGAAAATCTTACAAACAATCCTCGCCAAAGGGTATCGAATTACCCAGTAACTGGGATGTGGAGGTCATATTCACTTTCACATATTTATTTGAATCCATACTGTTGTAGGTAGGTACATGTCAGATATACAGTCACTCTATCTAAAATTGTAGTATTCAGCTGCAACCGGTTAGACTGGAAGCCGACTTCAACAAAGTTGGGAAAAGGCTAGGCTGATAGATAATATCGAATACATAAACTTTGATTAACAATTAATAGCTCAGAAACCAAGATATTGGCGCCTGATGCTTTAGTGACTTTAGTGTCCATGTCAAGTGATTGCTAACTGCATCGGATCAGGCGCCCATGAGGGACGGTAGTTCACACACAAAATAAATCGGATAAGGAAAAAATTCTACCTGACTTTTTCGATTAATTAATTCGATCAATTTCTCTATTATGGACGAACATCGCTCCACACAGTTTTGATTTATTTGGCTTTTTTTTTATTATAATAGAACGAATTGTAACGTTTTCTACAGTTACCTATCAACGTAAATCCACAATTTAAAGTAAAACTCCTTCGTTTTATTGAGCATCAACCTCCAGTGTCTCATCGTAGACATAATTGGCGACCGTGACAGGACAGAATCGGAAAGGAAATTCGGAGTACCAAGATCTAGCTGGAGTTGGCCAGCACCGCGCCGCAGCTATCAATCGGTCAGCACCGAGCCGCATCCAGCCCTTGGGAGAAGCACGTACATCGGAAGAACTTAGCACCGCCGGATATTGATGCTAATTACAACGTCAAACCGCAGCGCAGCAGCATTTCTGCAGGTAAGTGCCTTTCCTTAATTCCTAAACTTCCGTTTAAATCACGTCACCTTATCCATTTTCTGTATGGTTTTTCACTTGTGCAATTAAATTTTTTTATAGGTTCACCTTTGTCAGGGTTACAGTATTGCGTCATACTTTCTTTCTTATTTTTCTAAACATTTCCTTAAGTTCATTATTATTAGTACCTATCAGTGACAATTCGTAAGGATATTTACGCTTGGATATTTCAATTTTTGAACCGTTTTGGGTGGATTTTCAAGTATGTATATTTAATATCTCAAAGCCCAAACCCCACCCCCACCGTGAAGTTATTACAAACTTTTGTTGTATTTCTTTTAGGAAATGATCTCCACACACTATTTCGCCAAACATTTCAGATTTGCCCAAGTTTCCCGTGCATCGCCGAACGTCGTTGCCGCAGAGCGCAACGTCTGTGCAGCCTATGGCTGTCCGCAGACCAGCCGGTCGATTCTGTAAAAATCTCACCGTGAAAACTCAAGTGAAGTGAGCTTGATGTGAGTTGTCAGTAATATCAATTCCTAGCATTATTTGGAATGACAGCTCACTCCACGCTCACTTCACCTTTTGTTTTCACGGTGAGATGGTTACAGAATCGCTGTGCCTGTCACTTCGACTTCCCGTACGGCAGAGACCACCAATCAGGGGCGTGAGCGTATTATTTTATTTGGATTATTTTAACGTTAGTTTTTTCTTGAGTTTATTTTAATCTTACACACTTACTTAACTTTAATTTCTTTTACGTGAGAATTTTGTTTGAAATAAACAGTCATAATGGGTTTAGGTGATGATGCCAAGAACTTGGCGGAATTAAATGTTAAACATAGTTCCGCCAAGAGCCAAGTAACAAAGTTTAGAAATTATTTAGAAAAAATATCACGGATAGACACTTTTACTAGAACACATAGGGCGAAACTCGAATTCAAAACCTTATCTTCAAAGTTCGATGACTTACAAAGTCAAATTGAAATTTTTAACTTTTATACTTACCCTGCGTTGGTTCGTATCCCGTCGAGGAAAGCCTACTGAAATTTTTAGTGACAACGACCGCATTTTTGTGGCCAATACCAAAGAAACTTTTTGAAATTTAACTGCCAATTACAGAGTTCTCTAACGAAGAAGAGATTAAATTTTTGTTTTCACCTGTAATATCCGCTAAACATCAATTTATAAGACGTGTAATTGGCAACACACATTTAAATTTTGAACATATTATAAATAATAATAATAAATCATTTATTTGTCTGAAATATGGTGGGTACACAAGATGTTAAATTAAATTATAGCACAGGACATATTTCACCCTCATTACGGGCATGCAAAATTATAGTTAATTTACGAGTACAACAATCATTTTTAAAATTACAATTATTAGAACTATTTGAATTATTACAATTTATAAGGAAAATTTCAATTACAATTATTACAATCATATAAATAACAATTATTAGAATTACAATGATTTCAATTACTTAAATTATTATAAAAGTTAAAGTCACAGGAAATAAGAGGAATACGGTGCACCAGTATCTTAGTGGACACCAAATCGGCGTGTGCTTTTATTAAAAAAATCTTTAACAGTGTAGAAGCTCTCCTGTATTAACCATTTTCGCAAGGGTCAACAGAACCTTTTATATGGCAGATCGGTCATTCCTCTGGGCAATGAGTTATATACAGGGTGTTATTGACAGCCCTCCGCAAACTGATAGGGTGGCTCCGCTCAGTACATCATATTAAGATGACCGGTACATGTAATTCTTTCAGGAACATTAAGGGAATCCAAAAAACCAGATTTGTTTTATTACCTCACACGCAACGTATCGTTACCGTGGCATAACGCACGTAGCGGACGGCAGCGCAGCGAGCTTGAGCGAGGCTGTTTTCAGCTGTTTTATTTACATAAATGGAGTGTTGCATACAGAGAACGTAATTTTACATTGAAATAAAGGAATATCAGCAGAAAAAACGGCATACATTTTTTTTTTTCCTGAGAAAATTTCCAGTGGGATATGATTCAGAATAAGAAGCTGAATCAATCCTGTGTTTTTGTGGAGGGCTGTCAATAACACCCTGTATTAGAGGTGCCATATAGGCACAGTTCTTTCTGAACAGTTGTAGCTTAGGCACAGGCATTTTTAGGGGCAGGTGGTTAATTTTACGTTTAAATGTATTGTCGTTGGTGGTGAAAAGATGACTGTGGTATTTAACAAACTTAGCTACTTCCTAAATATATAGGTATGCAGGGAACAGTTAGTAGATTCTTAGATTAAAAAATCGGTTTACATGATTCCGCCCAATCCATGCCGTACAGTGCCCGAATGCATTTTTTCTGTGCTATGAACACCCTCGTGATGTCACAGGAATTTCCCCAGACAACTATGCCATAGCGTACATATGTCTGCTCGTCACGTCTTTTACCTTTCGAAGTGCAAAAACAAACTTGAATTTTTATGCATAAACTATTAATATGTTCTTTCCATGAAAGATGTGTATCAAGAATAATGCCTAAGAATTTTGCGCTGTTTATCTGTTGTTTAAGTGAATTATTATAACAAATATTTAATTCGATGTTTTCACTCTTAAAATTTTTGAAGTATATCTATATCCACGATATATATATCCACGTTGTTCGCACCAGTGGAAGTCATATTAAATAGCCTCCCACTTTACCCCATGTCCACGTCTCCAAATGACCTCCTTTTCCTCACCCCAGGGCACTTCCTGCTTGGACGGCCGCTAACTGCGCTGCCTTCACTGAGCCTAGAAATGTCAAGTTGTTGCTAACTACATCGGATCAGGTGCCCATGAGGGACGGTAGTTCACGCACAAAATAAATCGGCTACGGAAAAAATTCTACCTGACTGTCGATTAAATTAATTCGATCGGACCGATTCGACCGATTCGGACGAACATCGCTCCACACAGTTTTGCTTTATTTGGCATTTAAAATTTGATTAAAATTATAAGAGAATATATTGTAACGTTTTCTACAGTTATCAAAGTAAATCCAAAGCTTAAAGTAAAACTCCTTCGTTTTATTGAGCATCAAGTTCTAGTGTCTCGTCGTAGACACAAGGTAAAGTCAAGGTTCACTAATTCCCAATTAAATAAATAAAAAAATCTTCAGAGACAATGAGTCACAAATCATTATTTACGTTCTATTAATACTTAGTATACACACGAGCGACCCGCGTCGACGACAGAGGCAACTGCAACCGTGGACAACATGCCGCTCGTGGATTTTAGCGCCGTACTCAAATACACGAGGGACATGTTGTCGACGGCAGGGGCAACAGCAACCGACGACCACAAAGACAACTGCAACCAACGACGACAGAGACAACTGCAACCGACGTCGATAGACACAACTGCAAACGACGACGACAGAGGTAACTGCAACCGACAACGACAGAGGCAACTGCAACTGACGATGACAGAGGCAACTGCAACCGACGACGACAGAAGCTACTACAACTGACGACGACAGAGGCAACTGCAACCGACGACGACAGCGGCTACTGCAACTGACGACGACAGAGGCAACCTCAACCGACGATGACAGCGGCAACTGCAACTGACGACGACAGAGGCAACTGCAACCGACGACGACAGCGGCAACTGCAACTGACGACGACAGAGGCAAGTGCAACCGACGATGACAGCGGCAACTGCAACTGACGACGACAGAGGCAACTGCAACCGACGACGACAGCGGCAACTGCAACCGACGACGACAGCGGCTACTGCAACTGACGACAAAAGAGGCAATTGCAAACGACGACGACAGATGCAACTGAATCCGACGACGACAGAGGCAACTGCATTCGACGACGACAGCGGCTACTGCAATTGACGACGACAGAGGCAACTGCAAACGACGACGACAGCGGCTACTGCAACTGACTACAACAGAGGCAACTACAAACGACGATGACAGGGGCTACTGCAACTGACGACAACAGAAGCAACTGCAAACGACGACGACAGATGCAACTGAATCCGACGACGACAGAGGCAACTGCATTCGACGACGACAGCGGCTACTGCAACTGACGACGACAGAGGCAACTGCAAACGACGACGACAGATGCAACTGAATCCGACGACGACAGAGGCAACTGCATTCGACGACGACAGAGGCAACTGCAAACGACGACGACAGAGGCAACTGCAAACGACGACGACAGAGGCAACTGCATTCGACGACGACAGAGGCAACTGCAACCGTCGACGACAGAGGCAACTGCATTCGACGACGACAGAGGCAACTGCAAACAACGACGACAGAGGCAACTGCAACCGACGTCGATAGACACAACTGCAAACGACGACGACAGAGGCAACTGCAAACGACGACGACAGAGGCAACCGCATTCGACGATGACAGAGGCAACTGCATTCGACGACGACAGAGGCAACTGCAAACGACGACGACAGAGGCAACTGCAAACGACGACGACAGAGGCAACTGCAACCGTTGACGACAGAGGCAACTGCATTCGTCGACGACAGAGGCAACTGCAACCGATAACGACAGAGGCAACTGCAACCGTCGACGACAGAGGCAACTGCAACCGTCGACGACAGAGGCAACTGCAACCGATAACGACAGAGGCAACTGCAACAGACGACGACAGAGGCAACTGCAACCGACGACGCGTGTCAGCGACAGCCGTCAACGCGTGTCACTCGTGTGTGTGCACGGATATCTATGGTGTGCACACACAAACAAGTGACACACTTAGTGCAACAGTCTAGTAGTCTTCATTTGTTATGCATATTTATACAGTCACTATAGGTATATACTATCGGACTCATGGAATAGCAACACCTACAAACAATGGACAAGGTTACCGCTAACTGCTTATGTTTTATGTCCCACGATGCTTCAGAAGAGTAAATATTAAACAAAAATGATACCATACTATACTATACTATTATAATTTTTGTCTATTTTTTTGCATTTCATCTAAACGTTTTGTTTTTTAATACAACGCACGTATATGCAAGAACTAATATCAAAATAATGATGTAAGTACCTACTTACACAAGCCGTACTCAAGAATCCTTATTACACGTATGATTTCAAATAAAGCTTTCCGAACTTGTAACAATTATCGTATCTCCAAAAAAATGTGTGAACATCATGTTGAGAGATTATTCTGTATCTCCTGAGTATAGAACATTAATTTCCTACCTCCTACCTAATCTGATATTCAGGTGAAGCGTGATGTTTACCGTTTTTCGTTTATCACACGCCATGTTGATATTGATTTACAATGATTTAAACTAATAATTTATTGAAGCTGAGCAAAACGATGAAGTTCATAACTGAAATACTGTTCTTGGGATCTTAAATCTGAGAACAGCGACATCTGTGCTCTACCACATGAAACTGCACGCTACGAAGATGGAACACTAGCGTAGCGTCGAATAAATGAACACAAAACTGGTTCTATGCGAAGTGTTTGTGGAAAATAATGGAATACGTAGTACTTATATAATAGTATAGGTGGCGTTGGTGAAGACGAGATATTTAACTTTTTAAACATTTTCATACAACTGAAGTTTCTACTTTACTGCGTAGTGAGGACTTTGAAAAGTATTTTTGTGTAACGTACATCTAATTTCCTATAAGATATAACAATACCCATATTTTTAAAAACCTCTGTTTTAGGAATACCTTCACACGTGTTTCTTGGTAGAATTATACAGCCGTGCACCTGAGGTTTTCCGGTAAAAGAAAAGTAGGTACCTAATTAATCAGTACTAAAATTATCTCCTCTCCAAATTATAGCCCGCATCCAGAGCAATCTCCATCTCCGTGACGCAGCGGAAAGTCGCCCCGAGCCGAAGACGTTGACAGGCAATATTAATCACGTCAGCCTGAAGAAGATAGGTAATAAATAGTAATTTCAATAATTATCGGACATCAATAAACGGTTGGCTAATAACAAAACGGCTCGTTACGCCTGGATCCGTTTAATTAACGGTTATCCTGATGTATTGCGATTCGATAGCAGCAATAAATATCTGTATCTAATAACGGTGTTACATACGTTTATGTAATTTATTATAGCACATGCTTATTTCAGTGAACGTGAAAAATTGGTTTTGTTACTTTAACCATTGCTTATCTTACGATCTTCGCAGGATGGCTGGTAGCAGCTGGATGAGAGTTGCCGAAAATCGAGTTGAATGGCGTGCAATAGGAGAGGCAGTGGACTGTGCTTTGCAGCTGCAAACTTCTATAGTAATTAATATTACTGAAGATGTTTTAATAGTAAAAATACCTACTTATGCTTATTATTATTAATTGGTATTATTATTGCTGGTATTATTATTTAAATTTGTTATTAATATCTACTTACGTTGTCTTAACCAGTGCTCCTAAAACAGTTAAAAAAATTGACCCAATTTTAAAAGATTCCCTTGGACTCTCAATAACATTCAAATTCCGCGAATAGGTGGCATAACAACCAGAAAGGGTTATTTATATACAAAGAGGAAAATATTGGTTGGTTGTCAAGTACTGGTTGAGAGAGTCTATTGACAATATTTGAGAAAAGTAATTCTATGGTCCACTTACAACGATTCAGCGACGTAAATATATGTACTTCCAAAGAACGTTGTATCCTTGAATTTTATACAACTTCTGCCCGCGTCTTTGTCCGCGTGTTTCTTGTTCCCCCGACCAACCGACCCATCACCTGCCTGCGCTATCACTTGGTTTTCTTTTCACGTTCTTTCTGGCTTTTTGTCTAAGAGCCTATATACAATCAGCTTAAAATGTCACTGCTGGGACACAGGCCTCCTCTCTTCGAGAGGGAGTGGCCTCTAATCTACGACGCGGGCCCAGTGCAGGATGGTGTATAGAGACTCCAGCCTTTCTTAAAAAATGTACAATTGCAAAAAGAATTTTTCAAACGCGAGTGGTTTTTTTTTTCCCTACATACAAACTTACAAACAAATTTTACCTCTTTATAATATTCTAGCATAATATATGTATAAAGATTTTATTCTGTCTTTTATACACATCTCTTTGATCGTATGCTGTATAAGATCTTTCTAGAAGCCTTACCTGCTTTGAGTGGGCGAAAAGAATGTGGATGCATTTCGGAAATTTCTGTGAGAACGTTCAAATAAGATATTGCATTTCCGTAAGGAGATTCTCTCCTTAAGATTTGCCACTAATGAAAACTTAGACGTTAGCTCATCATTCAGATTCTAAAATGTTTGAACCTATTATGAAATAAATAACGAAATATATTTTACTAACAGTTTATTTTACGATGTTGGCGGATGGCTAAGAAAAGATAAGATATATTTATTTGCTCAAACCTGTGTACACATCTCTCTATCTATACCTATACTAATAATAACGCTGAAGTGTTTGTTTGTTTGTTTAACACGCTAATCTCTGGAACTACTAGTTGGATTTAAATAAATCTTTTTTTTATATGATAGCCTAATTCTTGGGGAAGTCTATAGGTTATTTATCACCACGCTACGACCCTTAGAAGCCGAGCGAATAGAAAAAAAGGCAGCAAGAGTGCTAAGTAAAAACGAAGTAATAACGCGGGAAGGCAATGCAATGCGATGGGGTGGGACGGAGGAGCAAGAAATTTCACGCAAATGAAGTCGCGGAAAAGCTATGTAAGAATAAAAGCGTGCATATGGTTGAATTTTAAAGTATAATGTATATAGATAGTGTAGCGGTATCTACAACGCCACATGCGAACAACGTGGCATACTGACGTCACGCAAATCCTGCATCTCGCAAGCAGAGTTTACCGCGCAATTAGCATATAAGTATACAAACTTCCCAACATCAATCGTTGGGCAATTGCCCGTCAGACACAACACCCGTCTGGTCGGAGGATCCTCCCTTTTCTAAAGAAAAAAAAAATAAAAAAAATAGAAAAAAAAAGAAAAGAAAAAAAAATAAAAAAAATTCACGCGGACGCGGAAGTCGCGGGCTAAAGCTATTATAGAGGTATGCCTCTATAATAGCTTTAGCCCGCGACTTCCGCGTCCGCGTGAAATTTTGGTCCCCGACCCATTGTATCGCATCCCATCACTGGTCCATGCTACTATACTTACTTTGTTTTCATTTAACGTTTTTTCTGACTTACTTTACTATTTCTCGGCTCCTAAGGGTCGTAGCGTGATATTATAGTCTATAACCTCCCTCAAGAATTGAGCTATCAAATGCAAAAAAAAAACAAATCCGACTGGTAATTCCGGAGATTACCCCTACATACATACAAACAAAAAAAATACCTCTTTATAATATTAGTATAGATACATACATACGAGTATAATATTCTATCTTGGCCTATTTTAATCTTGTAATCGTTACTATACCTAATATAATGGGCAATCCGCGCAATCTATAAAATGGGTCCTCGCAAATCTCTTAGAAACAAAATTCAAAGAAATTGATATACTCGTACTAACTCTGCCCTGTCTTTACATTTTAGAAAGTATTTTGTATGTTCGCAAAAACTTAGGACTTTTCAAAATAAGAAGCGATTTCCATAATATAAAATACACCTGGTAAAAATAAAATTGTGATACCTAAATTTAGATTAACTAAAACTAGCAAGTCATTTCTTATAAAGCATCCGCTTTTATAACAAGTTGCTCTAATGCCGGTTACAGAACTTAGCGATGGAAAGTTCAAAACCCTCATCAAACGTGGCCTTATCAAAAAAGCATAGATATTAATTATAAGATATACTACGTTGAAGACAAGGTAGTTTGGCAATAATTTCTTCTGCACATGTGCCTTCCCTGGCACCTCATTAACGGCATAACTACGTAAATGTCTATTAACTGCTCTCAAATTACGATGTTTATTTATTTTTTTAACCCCCGACGCTAAAACGGGTTTGAAATTTTTTGATTAAACACGTCGCTACTATTTTAAACTTTAACAGAACGTTAGGCTACTAATTAGAGCGGTCCCCCGACGGGTCAACATTAAATAAAAAAATTTCATACGTAGGTACCTACTTATTTTTTTTTTTGGTTATTTTTTTCTTTTATAGGATTTCTCGTTTATACCTTTTTTGTTCTATTTATGGCTATTTTTTCAATATTTTTTTAAAATTATTTTAGGCTTTCTACATTCATACTATTTTTATTGTTATTTTTTGTCGGGGGTTTCTTAAATTTTCTATTTTTTTTTTTATACATAGGTACCTACTTCTTTGACATAATTTTTTTATTATTTGATATATATACAGACAATTCTAGTTTCAACTCTATTAGTGGTTGTAATGGCAGTCATAATGTCACTTGGTTATAATAGGATTTTATATTTTTATCTGTCATTTTGATGGATTCTTTTATATTATGTAAATGTGAGGACTTTGTAAGCCTTGTAGACTAGATCTGTAGACCATTTTTTATTTTATCAAGTACCCGGTTCTTGTTGTCAGGCCTACGCTGTCCTACCATACCTACTGTAATTTGAAAACATTGTAAAAGCCAATTATTTTTAAAAGAGTAACCGTGGAGTTTCTTGCCGGCTCTTCTCCATAGGAAACGACCAATTGGAACCGTGCACCTAGCTTCTGACGTTTTATAAGTGCCCATGTTGGTTTATGTGAAATAAAATAATTTGATATGATTTGATATGCCAGGCTCTTTAAATGAAACGTACAAGTAAAATAGAATACTTTAAATCACCACTGTAGCGGTATCTACAACGCCACATGCGAACAACGCGTCATACTGACGTCACGCAAATCCTGCATCTCGCAAGCAGAGTTTACCGCGCAATTAGCATATATACAAACTTCCCAACATCAATCGTTGGGCAATTGCCCGCCAGACACAATACCCGTCTGGTCGAAGGATCCTCCCTTTTCTATGGAGAATGAGTGTAGAACTTTACACCCTGTTCCTCTTGCCTCTAAAACCACTATACTCGGATTTTTAATTAGCTAGACTATAATCTCATTATGTAATTTTACATTTAAAACAGATTACTTAGATATTGTTTTCCGCAGTAATTAGACAAATAAAAACATGGCGCAGACTACCCTTAATAAGTAAAGTTCACAAAGAATATAACAGCTAATGAAAGTGCAACTCTTTATTTTTAATTTTTATCCTTAACAGTTTTTAGGAAAGTCCTCTTTCCAAAGCCATTTTTTCATTAGGTAGGTTTACTGAAAAACTGTACATTTTAAGCCGGACTATTCTGAGAAAGAGCCGTAGCCATGTTTTAAAACCTTTCACCATTTTTATAACGGCTTGTATCAGGCTTGCCAGTTACATTGAAATATCAAGAACAAACTACGGTGTTTTTAACGTAGCCTTGTAATATTTTGTTCTTTTTTTTAATTAATATTATTTATTTTTTTATTTGTACCTAATGTACGTTTTGTTTGTGCAGAATGAAATATTTTTCTTTCTTTCTTTTCTTTCTTTAAATAAGAGTTTTAAAAAAACCCGTTATTTTTTGTGTGTAAACTTCACAGGCGTGATTGGTATCGGATTATATCTAAACACGATAAAATAACTTTTCTAAACTTTTATCGTGTTACGGAGAAATGAGGAAAATGTCGTGAGGAGAGTTTTGAGTATGAATGTCGATGGCTATAAGAGTAGGGGAAGACCAAAGAAACGATGGATGGACTGTGTGAATGATGATATGCTTAGAAAGGGGGTGACTACCGAGATGACGATTAATAGAGAAGTATGGAAGAAAAAGACATGTTGCGCCGACCCCAAATAAATTGTGATGAGGGCAGGAGAATGATGATGATGTTTAGATATCCTACTTAACACGTCAGCGAAGTTTCGCTTACTAATTTAATTTGACTCTGTGGATATTTTCGTATTATTTTTGCCATCAACACGCTAAGCAGAAGTGGAATGACGTCATGTATCATCATTACCTATCTGGTACCATTCGTTCCACCAACCGAAGATCTCCTACCTAGGACATGAGTTAGGTGCCTAGGGTAACCTGGAAGTCTTTAAATAGACTCCGGACCCAGGTTGGCCGGAGCAAGGAAAGCCTATTCACGTGGAGATTCATAGACGACTCCGCCTTGGTGTGTAAATGTGGTGCTGTTCTACAAACTATGGAGCGCTTAATATCGTGTCCTACGTGTCCTGTCAGCTGCACGTTACAGGACGCTGGTGATGGCGCAAAACAAGTAGCCGAATTCATCGAAGCATATACCTAAATGGCTATCGACACGCTAAGAAGAACTACGACACTATTATACCTAGAAGTAGCTAGTAGGTAGGTAGGTAAACATTTCCGAAATAAAATAGAAAAGACAATTAATTTTAATCGGTCCCAAACTTTACCAAATCTTATAATTATGAAAATTTAAAAGAGCCTTTAACAAAAAGACGTCTACATCCGATATTCGTTTGCATAATTTGTAAGGAGGTATAATTTAAATTCTCATCAACTTTGATGTTCTCTCACAAAAATCAACCCTTGCCTAAAATTTGCACAAAATGTACGCGTTACCAGATGGAATAGAAAATTAGTTTCGCTCTGATAAGGATAAATTACAGCAATTTGAGAAGGAATCTTATAAAATATAAAAGTGTAGGAACTAAAAAATGTTTTTTGATTTAGAGCGAGCGCTAATTTACTAAATAGTTTAAGTTGAGAAAATGTTTCACGAAGATTTTAGTAAGTATGTCGTACTTACTAAAATCTTCGTGAAACATTCATCATTTTAAGCTTCGATAAGTAGTTTAATAAAAGTAAAGTTATCGCTTTTCGTTATTTTTCAAGACCTATAGGGAAAAGGACTTATAGGGAAAAGCCTTATTCTATTAGAAATGGTTTTGCCAACATTTTAGTTACTATTAAGTATTCCATTTTATTGTACAATTTTTGGAACGAAGTTCCTTATCGCGCGTTGCGAAAGGGGGCTAGACGGAAAAAATTAAGATCAAAAGTTGGAACGACACTTTTTGCTATAGTTGTAAGCCGTGCGGCGTGCGCGTTTCTCTGTCAGTCTCTCTCTCTCTCTCTTTGAACTTCGTTCTATCCGGGTGTCCCTTGACACCTCTCAAGTTTTTTTTTTTTAAACTATAATAATATCCCTGGACATTTCACACAGCGCCATCTAGTCCCAAGCTAAGCAACCTAATGCTTGTGTTATGGTAACAAGATGGCTGATAAACTACTTATATACATTTTTTTTTTTAAATACATACATATTATAGATAGAAAAACACCCAGACTCGGAACAAATACATGTAGGTCATACAAATATTTGTTCCGTGCGGGAATCGAACCCCACACTAGGAATCACACCTGTATCGTACTGCCTTTACAAACATTTAGGTATACTCACATACACAAACAGCCAGACCCGGAACAACTACCCTGTAGGCAATACAAATATTTGTTCCGTGCGGGAATTGAACCCGCGACACGCAGCGCAGCAGTCGATCGCTCAGCCACTGCGCCAACGGTGTTGTCAAATTGTGAGCACTAGTTACAACTTAGCATTAAAGTGGGTCAGGATAACCAGAGTTTTTAATAATCAATTTTTCAAAATTGACTTTTTCAATTTGCCGGCAAAGTTAAACAGGTAGGTATCTCTTTCATTCTACAATTAACATGAAACCAGCGCGTTGAAACGTGAACAGAAATCGTCTGAAAACCTCTCTTCCTACTAATTCGTTTATTTAGAACGTTGTTAGAACTTCAACTCGATTTATTTCCTAGTCCGACTCGGTTTATCTACCGCATACATTCCGAATTTCCAGTGAATGAGCATATCCCTGAGTTAGCATGTTAACGGATTTTCAATCCACAGCAACAACAGTTTCTAAAAATCGACATAACGTGCAGAAAAGGAGTGATATGAAATTGTGGGCACGAGAACAATTCCGTATGTGTGTGGGATGTTTTACACAAGATGAAATGTGAGATATTTACATAATACGTGACTATCAAAATGAGTGTTGCTTCTTCTTCCTAAACTTTGGAACACTAAACGCTAAATCTGAGACGAGTCGACGGCTTTTCGGCACAAAACTAACAACTCATGTAACTTATGCCCGGGTTCTAGGTAAGTGACTGCCTATCTGGGTTCGATTCCCGCGCAAAAAATATAATACCATACCATTGTTTCTGCATCTCTGCATGTGATGTACTCCGGTCACCAATCCATTCGCCTACCTTAGTCATAATAATATGATGAATCTATCTATGATTCATTCAGGTCATCGTCTGCCTATCCTTTTCCCAACTATATTGGGGGTCAGCTTCCAGCCGGATGCAGCTGAATACCAGTATTTTAGATGGAGCAACTGCCTATCTGACCTCCACAACCTAGTTATTAGTAATACGATACTCTTTGGTAAAACCCGTTGTCAGGCTTTTTGGGCTTCTGACGACCCGTAAGTAACGGCTGTCAAAGATCTACCGTGCTTTCCGAGGCACGTAGAGGTCTTGGTACGTAAAAATGGTCACCCATCCTCGGACCAACCGCGGCAAGCGTAGCTTGACCTTATCGATCGAACCGTGCGGCTGTTATTTCTTAGCCACAAGCCCCTCTTCTTCATGCAGCTAACAATGTATTTATATAATATACGTATACAATGTGACGATTAGATTATCACATTAATTGAAATCACGTAAGTAGGTACCTATGTTAAATAACGTATTTTAAAGATATACATTTAAAATAATTAATAACAATTAACATTCTAGCCGTTGGACCTTTGTTTTTCGTTTGGTAATTTAAACTTAATTTGTGATCATTTGGTAACAATACCATAAAGTTTGTATTCAATTGTTGATACCATCGCCCCGCGGGTGTCTACTCTAGTGCTTTATTATCAAGGGTGGTTTATGTCGTGTCAATTTTTAAGCTATTTATTTTGTTTGAAAAATTCAGTTCTATTTTTAGTAAAATTAATTATTTTTCAATCGTCACTCTGTGTGTTAATATTTGATGATATATTATATACTAGCTTCTGCCCGCAGCTTCGCCCGCGTGGATGTCGGAAATTATCCCACGGGAACGTGCTAACAGGATAAAATGTATGTGCTTCCCCAGGATGCCATCTATCTCGCGGGCCCTTTGTGGCTAATTACAATAGAAAACCAATTGTGTCTCATTAGTGGTGATTAAGAGGGTAGCTATATGATATCTTTACCTAAGTATGTACCTACCTAATTAAAAAAAAATAACCTACCTAAATAAACCTATTTCTGATGATAACTAATCTAAACTCAATAAATAAGGAATAGGTCTATAATTTGTAGGGTCTGATGTACTACCTGATTTAAACAAAGGTATGATTTTACTATTTTTCATAAGGTCAGGAAACTCCCCACTGTCAATACAACTATTAAAGATAAGAGCTAGAGTAGGTGCTACAATGTCAATAATAGACTTAGCAACTTCTACAGAATTACCCCACAGATCTGCAGTCTTTTTTACATTTAAAGTGTGAAAGGTTTTAATTATATCTCTACAGGTAACATGTTCAAAATGAAATTCCGAATCGCAACCATTAACATTTTCCATAAGCAAAGACTCAGCAACAGAAGGTGATGAGTTTAGGGATTTAGTAGTTGAAACGGGAATATCTGAAAAGAAATTTTCAAATGCCTCGGCGACTTGTGAGTCTGATTTTATTATGTTGTCATTAATAGACAGGCTGTAGTCAGTATTTCGGTTACTAGATCTTCCCGCTTCACTATTAATAATAGACCAGGTCGTTTTAATTACATTATTGCTGTTTTTAATCTTTGAACCCAAATAACGTGACTTGGCCATATAACAAACTTTTTTAAATAATTTTGAATAATTTCTTACATACAAATTAAATTCATCAGTGTTTACGTAAGTCCTTTCATTGTACAGTTCATAAAGCCGCTTTCTACTTTTATGAATACCAATGGTAGCCCAATCACTGAAACATGTGTTACTATTAACCGAGATAGTCTTGGGAATAAAGGTTGAATTAAATTGTTTACAGTATATATTAAAAAAAATATCATATAGATGATTAGGATCCGCATGAGTGGACAAAACTGGTAATTTATCAGTGAGTTTACTTTTGAAAACCTTCAAGCGACATGCAGTTTTGGGGTTAACAGTGATATCTTTTTTAACCACTATTTTGTTTTGATTTGGAATAGTAATCCTTTGCCCGCAATGATCAGAATCTAGTAAATTTATAATTTCTTTGTGGCTTGGTATTATATCTGTATAAATATTATCTAGGCATGTGGCACTAGTAGGGGTTATTCTTGTGGGCTCCAAAAATAGGTTTACAAGATTGTAGGACTGAAACAGACTTATAATTTTACTACGAGAACCTGAGTTTTCTAATAAATTGACATTAAAATCACCGCAAATGATAACGGACTTGTTTGAGTTACAAATCCTGTCTAACACTTCATCCATTACCTTTTCAAAACAGTCATACAATCCTGATGGGGGTCTGTACACACTTAATACAACAAAATGCTCCAATTCTATACAGGCAATTTCAACTGTACGCTCAACAGATAGGCTCACAATATCGTTACGATCTTTAAATTTGAGCTGGTTACTTACTAAAATTAATGAGCCACCATGTATAGCATTTAATCTGCTGAACGAACTACCAACCTGGTGATTATTAAAATTGAACAAGAACTGGTGGCTTTTCAGCCAATGTTCTGTTATACAAAGAATATCAATACTATTAAAATTCATAAATAATTCTACTTCTAAATCTTTGTTCATAAAACCTTGAATATTTTGATGCACCAGGTTGATACTATTTACTGATTTTAAAGCCTTTTTTGAGTTGCTTTTGCAATTCTGTACAATACAGCTAGAGGTATCCTCTATTGTCTTACTTTCTAATTTAAATTATTAGCAATGTCCTTAATTGTTACCAAATTAGTGGCAGAATTATTTATAATGTCATTGCGTTGCTCAAAAGAAGCAAGTTGTTTAGCCAAATTTTTGGCTGTAATTGAAAAAAAATATGATAGCGACACAGCTATCTGTCTTTTATAATAGTTAGGCAGATAGTACATAACAATGTTATATCTATCTTTTGTCAAATAGAAAATTTTACTAACATAATTGTTAATGTTAATATGATTGATGTTAATATGATTGACGTGTAAAAGTGTTTGTACAAACCTACTTACAAAAATAAAATCATTTATCATTTATCAAGCAAAATTCCTAAAGACTAATATCTATACGAATGACTAATCCTACCTAACAGTATTATAAAATAACCTACGCTCACTACGTACACTAACAAATATACTACCCATACTTTAAAATTAAAATCTATACCTAGGTACGACTTATAAAATGAAACCTAAATAACTCTAAAAACTAAAAGGAATAAAAAGATCGCACAGATATTATACTGCGGGTGACGTAACCTACGACAAACTTATTATTTGCGGTTGGTACAGTAATCGGTCTAGGGATCGAACCGCAAAATTAAGTTTGTTTTTTATTGAATATACTTTTCCGGGATAAAAAGTACCCAGTGTGGTGCCCAGGATATTAAAGAATAATTATACCAAGTTTCATCGTAATCGAACCGGTAGTTTTTGCGTGATGCCTGAACAAACAGACAGACAGACAGACAGACCGACAGACAGACAAAAATTTTTTTAATCACATTTTTGGGTTCGGTGTCGGTCTAGTGACACCCCCCTGCCATTTATTTTTTTGATATTTTCAATGTACAGAATTTTCACTTCTACAGATTTATTATAAGTATAGATATTATAGGTATAAGATGTCACACGACATAATTTTCTCTTCTTGTTCTCACACACTATGATCTACATAATTATATTTTACATTATTTTCTTCTTTCGCATGTCTGCTAGGAAGAAATTTCTAAAGAAATAAGCAGTACTTTTGTACTCAAATATGATATGTCGTATCTCTACGTATTTAACGATGTGTACATACATCCTACTAATATTATTATTAATGCGAAAGTTTGTATGGATGGATGGATGGATGTTTATTACTCTTTTACGCCAAAAGTACTAAACGGATTTGGATGAAATTTGGCACAAAGATAGTTTATAACCAGGATTAACACATAAAATACTTTTTATCCCGATATTCCCCCGGGATCGCAACTTATGCGGATGAAACCGCGGGGCGCAGCTAGTAAATAATAAAAGAAATAACAAATAAGTCAATCCTCATGGTCCACGGTAAAGCGAATATATTTTTACCCTATAAAATGAAAAATACACAAGCAATCAACGGGAATCGCCTCTTACCCGAACACAAATTTATTTATGGGTAGGTACGCAAACATTGTTTTAAAGGTTGTTTAAAAAATACATAAATCAATTTCACTTTTATTTTGAATACAAACAAAGCGCAGATGAAATATTATTGCTCGGATTTCCGTTACCGAAATAAGTTGAGCGGGGCCCTGAATATAAAAACAGTTGAAAACTACATACATGAGGACATTGTAAGCACAATTGTTACCAACCAAATGCGAATGCTAGAATACTTGCTTCCTCGAGTTCGTATTGTTTCCCAAATGACTGTTGCAAACATCTGGCCAACATCCGATTTCAATGTTTCATGGATGGAAATGGGAGTTATTGTTTCATGAATTTAGAAGGTCGAAAACAGCTAGCGTGACTCTATGATTTTTTAAAGAAAAAAGCAGCCCTTTACTTCATTATTATTTACTTAATTTTAATACTTTGTTTTGTCTATAAAAGATGTGGTTAAGTACTCTCATAATATTTTATTATTTAACTAATTCGTAATTAAATATTAATTAGTTTTAAATATTTAGATATTTATGTAATTACAATATCGATAACACTACACAATAGACATACCAATAACAATTATATATAATATTTACATTTCCATTAATTTAATATACTTAATCACAAAAATATATAAGGTGCTATAAAAATATCTGCCACGGCTGCAGTGGGAGATAGTATTGTGTTTATAGATTACAATAGTAAAGATAAATTATTGATTATTCGTCATATTTTTTTTCATACAAAAAAAATGTACGTATACATTTGAATTGATTTATTAGTATAAAACCATCCCGTAGACTTGTAAGCTGTTACCGCACCGCACTGAATTCAATTAAAAAACGCCGGCGACGTTCATTCATACACTGTTGCCATTCTTATCAAACAATGCCGCCGTGCGCGGCGGCCACTCGGTCGTGAATTAACTGTTCCGGGGTACGAAAGTTCTTCACTATTGTAATCTATAAACACAATACTACCTCCCATTAAAGCCGTGGCAGATATTTTTATAGCACCTTATATACAACATAATAAAATACATCGATACACTCATCCATCCTACCTACATTAGTGAGTACCTAATGTGAGTATACTTTTTAATTTGGCTATTAGACTACCCACAATGTCTTTGAAACTATTTAGCTTTAACTAAGATTCGATTTAGGAATTTGTCCGCGTGCAATTTCTTGTTTTAACATAAAATATCAATCGCATTGCATAGCATCCAATAACTGTGCTTCGTTACTTCGTTTACGCTAGCGTTATTTGTGACTTTTTTATTTTGCTCGGATGTTAAGGGTCGTAGCGTGATGCTTAATGGCCTTCCTCAAAAATTCGGCTAACAAAAACAAAAGAATTTTTCAAATCCTACCGGTAGGTTCGGAGATTAGTGCGTTCAAACGAACAAACAAACTCTGCAGCTTTCAATGTTTCACCCAAAACACTATTGACAGACTTTTATAAAAACTTTGTTGCAAAAAAAAAACAACCGACTTCCAAAAACGACACTACAAAGTGAAAAATAACTTTAATTTCGGAAGTCGGTGTCGTTGGGTTCGCATTTTCCTTGTTTGCCACTGACTTCCGAAATCAAAGTTATTTTTCACTTTGTAGTATCGTTTTTGGAAGTAGGTTGTTTTTTTTTTGCAAAAAAGTTTATATTTTTCACTTTTAAGTTGGAATTTTTACCAGTAATTTTGGTTTAAAAACCAAACTACTGAACCGTGTTTGATGAAATTTCTATGGGACCATTTGGGAAGTATACCCTTTCCAACAAAAAAAGAATTTTTCAAATCGGTTGGCAAGCGACGGAGTTATGCACGAACAAACATAAAAAAAAATACATACATCCGAATTGAGAAGCTCCTCCTTTTTTAGAAGTCGGTTAAAAAGAAGCAGAAATAAAGTCAGTTGGTTTTTCTTGTACAAATATTTCAATGTTGCTGCATTCATTCAAATCAGCACTGCATTCAATGCTAGTAACATATCCAGTGCAATGATAACGTTAGTTCTCTCCGCGTTTTAATTCCTTTGGGAGCTAAAGAGAGACTTACTTAATCGAATGTCAATATAGTGGATATATTCACTCGTGTCGACTTATCCGCATGGAGCGGAAAGTCGAAAAAATATAGATACCTGGGTACAATATTGTGTGACTATTTTCAACTTTTAGCTACTATCCACACAATGACGGCACGGTTGGCGCAGTGGTTAAGCGATTGACTGCTGCGCTGCGTGTCGCGGGTTCGATTCCCGCACGGAACAAATATTTGTATGACCTACATGTATTTGTTCCGAGTCTGGGTGTTTTTCTATCTATAATATGTATGTATTTACAAAAAAAAAAAAATGTATATAAGTAGTTTATCAGCCATCTTGTTACCATAACACAAGCATTAGGTTGCTTAGCTTGGGACTAGATGGCGCTGTGTGAAATGTCCAGGGATATTATTATTAAATTCTCAGCAACCAGCCCGGAGCCGGAGTCCAGATTTGTGCTCGGTTTTCGCAAAAGCGTCAGGGTAGACAAGCGAAATTTTCTTAATTTTTTGCCCTATACAGATTTTCAGGTTGTAGGTTGATTCAATCATTCTCAGAATTATAATTAGGTACTAAAATCATCAATACCTCTCGAAGTTCAAATTACCCTATTAAGTTATTATTTCATGAAATCATGCCATCTGAGGCCAATTCTAACTTAGAGAGATTGATGACTAGCTTTTGCCTACGGCTCCGACCGCGTGGAAGTCAAAAATATGTATGTACTTAAGGGATTAAAAGTACCCTATGTGTTAGACCCTATAGCGTTTTTCCCAACATTCAACCTGACACTATGAAGAAATATTTCGATTTTCGAAAAAGAGCATTCTTCTCTTTTTATACTTGCGCTGTTTTCTTGGAACTGTTGTTGTTTTTTTTTTGCAATTATGTTACTATGTACCTACTATTAAAATATTTTTTATAAGAAAGTAATGTGTGTTAGATCGGCTCCTAAGCATTGTCATAATTATAAAAAAGAAGTGACATGAAAATATCAAAATTATTTCAATGACCCAAAACTCATTTTTTAACGCCATAAAAAATGTACTCTCCTCTACGAGCCAGTCTGTGTGAACGTACTGTGAATCTATACTTCATACTAATATTATAAAGAGGTAAAATTTGTTTATTTGTATGTAGGAGGTAAAATTCTAAAAATGTTTTCACTGGTAAAAAGCTAGGTACATTATGTGTGAGTGCTATAGGCTATAAATTATGTTTACATCATGTATTTTACTTGAGCTATCACAAATATTGTGTAGCAAGTCGGAAAGAAATGTCCCTTAAAACAGAATTATTTGCATGCGCTGCCTAAACAGTTGTATATAGGTAAAAACAATGTATAGCAATCTGGTCCGCCTTAAATAGTTCTACAAAAAAGTCCGCGACACCATATTTCTATGTTTTATATTTTATCTTTTAATAGCGCGTTTTAAAAACATATTTTTTGACATGCTTACGTTTGGATGAAAATATAATTTTTAAATATGAATTCTTATCAAAATAAATGATTTTATAATCACAAGGACTTTATAGAGATAAGATTTGCCCTTTACAGTATGTCAATTGGTCATAATTATGGAAAATTACTAAAACGCAAAATGCCGCTAAAACATTCACGAATACAACTTTCATACCGCTCTGTATAAGCTTTGTGCAGAGGTTTTATGAATTCAAACATAGATGGCGTTATGCAAATACGTCATTTTTCTGAATCGCGGTGTTCATACTTTACGCGGATTGATGAAATTGTCGGTATTGTCATTGGGTGATGTAAAATGTTTGGATGTCCTTCTATTGGTTTCGGTGGTTTGATGTCATAAATACTTCGTTCCTTCTCCTCTTCGTAATTCTGGTTTACGATTGTTTCTAACTATTTCAAGTTGAGGTAATAATAATAATAAAGCCGAAGAGTTTGTTTGTTTGAACGCGCTAATCTCTGGAACTACCAGTCTGATATGAAGAAATATTTTTGCATTTGATTGATAGCCCAATTCTTGAGAAAGGCTATTTAACATCACGCTACGACTCTTCGGAGACGAGTAGAAAGAAAAAATATCCGAATGATGAAATAACGCTAAGCGAAAACAAAGTATTAGCACGGGCTGTTGTCGCGTTGCGACGGGTCGGGTCGAAGGAACCAAAAATTCCACGCGGACGAAGTCGCGAGCACAAGCTATAGTGTGTACTACTTTGGTTTAAAATAGCAAGGCTCCGAAAAACCATTTAAAATTGAAATCCTGGAATCACTTTATTAATTTAACAATGTTTCGAAACATAAATCGTTTTATAATAAATAATATTACCGTTATTACATTTTAAAGCACTTTTACTCTCATCGTTTTCAATTAAAACATAATTTCTAGGAAAAATTGTTTTAATGAACATATTGTATTGCGCTCCTGCTGAATCCTACATCTATGGTTTAATCACTCCCGCGCGCGTTCGTGTGTAAGCGATAATTTACATAAATTCATGATTGGATAATTGCAGTAAGTGTCAAGTTACTGTACATGAAGACATTATGACAACAATGTCTATTCATTATCGTTAAACTGCAAACGGATGCAGGTGCTAAGCTGCTCCAATTGACTGAAATGAGAATATTTCTTAATTTTATTATAATTGAATGACTTTCCTTTATGACAGAACAAAATTCATAGCGTTATTTACGTTGTTGAGCAGACAATGTTTTCGAACATACGTAGCAATGGATTAGCAATATCCTTCAGAATGATATAAATTGTGATTGATAGTGTGTTACGTAAATAGAGTGCCGCACCCTAACTGCAAAGCAAATTGCTAATCCATTGCTTCATAAGTTCGAAAAATTTGTCTGCTCAACACGTAAATAACGCAATGAATGTTGTTGCACTGTCAAAATGAAACCGATTGCGATTGATCGTGTGTTACGCAATTAGGGTGCAGATCGCCACGCCACCTCTTTTAGGGCTGGACTCGGTGGCAAGCACGGAATAGATAATATTATCTGTTCCGTGGTGGCAACGTCCATTTTTAACCGACTTCAAAAAAATGAGGAGGTTCTCAATACGGATGTTTTATTTAATAAACAACAACAACATATTATATAATACATAAGGTTAACAAAAGTTTAGGAAGTAATGTTGTAGTCCACTATATTATATCCACAGATAGGACATTATTAAAAGATACATACATGTACGTCTTTAAAATAAGGACAAAGTATAAACGATGATCAAGCATTTCAATATAAATCTTACCCAGCCAGACTAAAGTAACTATGTTTGATAGCAATATGGCGAAAGGGCTTTTCTTCAAGTTGTAATAAATGAAAAAAGTCCTACCCTCTTCTCATTTCTATAATACTATTTATTTGTTTGTTGGTTTATTGTTTCTCTAAAAATATACAATATGACAGTTGTCAGTATTTGCGAAACTGCACACCATTTTGTTTTTTTATTATTATTATATATATATGGCATCTCGTAGTTGACCTTGAGAGGTCGTGACTACTTAACCGGACCATAACACCAGTTTGTCGGTAATGATCTCAATAAATAGGCACTACATCTGCCTAGCCTTTTCCTAACTAATTAGGGTCGGCTTCCAGTCTAACTGGATGCAGCTGAGTAACAGTTATTTACATGGAGCGACTGCCTGCCTGACCTCTGCAACCCAGTTACTGGGTAATACGAAACCCCTTAGTAAGACTGGTTGTCAGACTTTCGGGCTACTGACTACCCGTGACGACTGTCAAGATCCACGCATGACAGCTGGAACCAACGGCTTAACATCCTGTCCGAGGCACAGAGGGGTCTTGGTATGTAAAGACGGTCACCCATCCACGGATCAACCGCGGCAAACGTAGCTTAACCTGATCGATCGACCCGTGCGACTGTTATTATTTAGTCACAAGCCCCTCAAGCTATAATACTACTTGTTTGTTTGTTTCTCTAAAAATACACAATACCAGTCATCAGTATTTACCAAACTGCAAACCAGTTCGTCGGTAATTATGTAAATAGGCACTACAATGTACAACAAAATTGATTGATCAAGAACAAAAGAGCCTTTAAAGCTCTTCAAAGTTAACAGATATTTAAAGCACCTAACCGCTTGTTGTCAGCTTGCCAAAAAGATAATTAAGAGTTGAATCCAAATCACTGCATTCAGTACAATTATGGTAAGCAGCAACAATAGATTGTAATTAACAGTTTGGTTCGGTAATTGAATACTTAATAATTGAACTGGAATGATTTCAGTATAAAACGTATTTTTTTTTTCTATGTTTATTTTTCTATGTCTTTTTTTGTAAACACAGGTTACAACTGTGTGCAAGATGTTACAGTCAATGTTATTACATTGACTGTAACATCTTGCACACTGTTTTGCCATTTGGCGTACAAATATACATTTAAAGGACATACATTTGCCAATCAAATGAATAAATTAGCTATATAGGTACTAGTATTATAAAAAGGTAAAAGTTTAATTAGTAATGTCAATATCAATTTTAATAAAATGCATTAGGTAATGTCAATCTTTAATGAAATACGATAATGTCAATAATAAATAGTTATGAAGTCAATAAGTTACTGCTAAGAAAAATTGATATTGTCCACAGTGCTGTGAGAGTCATCATGCTTTTATAGTCAAGTTACGAGTAGGTATACAAATATGTTATGTCAAAGAACTGTTATCAAAGTAGTCGCTGAGAGAATAGTAACATTTTTGTATTAATATAGTATATAATTTACGCTTGAAATTGACTAAATTTAGATTTTTTTATTGAGCAAGGTAACTTATTAAATATTCCTTGGGCCATACAAAAAAAGATTTTCCTCATTAAGGCCGTACCTGTATTTGGTACTTTTAGCTCTAACTTATTTCTATCACGTAGTTGCCTATATTGCCTTTTGAAAGCTATTTCATATAGGTATACATTGTAAACCACACAAAGTACCGACAGCTGTCAACCACACAAATAGATACATAAAATAAGCAATTCTATAATAAAATCAGATTTTATTAAATTACTAGCTGACCCGATGACACCCATGACATATGGCGCCGAAACGTGGACACTGACGGTCGGGCTGGTCCACAAAACCGGAGTTACCGATATAGCTTGCAGAGTAATAAGCAAACTCAAGTGGCAGTGGGCTGGCCATGTTTGTCGAAAGACCGATGGCCGGTGGAGCAGACGAGTCCTGAAGTGGAGACTGCGTATTGGCAAGCGCAGTGTGGGACGCGCCCCTGCTAGAGGGATGGACGACCTTAAGAAGCTGGCTGGGACAGACTGGACGCGGAAGGCGGAGGACAGGGTGTTGTGGCGCAGCCTGGGAGAGGCCTATGTCCAGCAGTGGACTGCGATAGGCTGAGTTGATCCTTTCAATCATACATCATCTGCCTAACCTTTTCCCACCTATGTTGGGGTTGGCTTCAAGTCAAACCGGATGCAGCTAAATACCAGTATTTTACACGGAGCGACTGCCTATCTATCCTTCACAACCCAGTTTCTGGGTAATACGATACGCCTTAGTAAGACTGGTTGTCAGAATTTCAGGTTTCCGACGACCTGCGGCTGTTTTCACTTAAACACAAGCCCCTCCTATCCTTTCAATTTTCCAGGCAACTTTTAAAATGTATTATTTCCGTAAAAACCTGATTCGGGCTTATTATAAACATTTTAAAATAAAAACTTGAGAGGTGTCAAGGGACACCCGGATGGAACGAAGTTCACAGACAGAGCAGATAATTTATTATGTAGCTCTGCGACGACGTAGCTGCGTAGCGGATAATCTACGCATCGGCTACGGCGTAGCACTCGTAGCGATTGTGTCGTGACAACTTTTCGTAAGAATTTTTTCCGTCTAGCCCCCTTTCACAACGCGCGATAAGGAACTTCGTTCCAAAAATTGCCTATACGGTCCAGCCATTCTGAAGTGCGAGAAGATGCGCTTACCAACGAACAGATTTCATTTTTAATTACATAGAATCATACTCAAACAACTATGTAATATGTAGACTAAAATATTGAAATTACTGCCTCGTTGATCTAGAGTTCACAAGCGCTACTACTGAATATGGGGTCTTAGGTTCAATTCCCGGATCGGGCATAGTGTTATTGAGATTTTTCTACTTGGAATTTCTCAGTGGCAGCCCGGAGTCTGGATTTGGTTGATGGCTATATAATAGGCTCGCCCCCGTTACGTGGCACTTAAATATAGGTAGTGAAATGTAAGTGTATAAAAAAGCGCACCTCTGCTTTACCCTTCCGCAATACCGGCGTGATATTAAGTTATGAAATTACTAAAGACTTTCATAATATAACATTTAGGTTCCAGTACCAGTGGTTACCAGTGGTACCACTGGTTCCGATATCGTGGTGGTGGTGGTACCAGTGGTTTTTTGTCCAAAAATATAGTTCGAGAACAGTCCTCGGTTGGACAAAAAGTGGCCATTTCGCCAGGAACAACTATAGAACTAAAAACGAATCGATTATAAATTGGTAATCGAGTTGTTAAATTTTTCATAACGATTGTTTTATTATACGAGGCAGCACAATCAGCCAGCTATTTGATTGTACCACGTTCGTGATGACGAAGTTTTATTGACTCTGTTTGTTGGAACGTGCATGCAAATACCGTTATATTTTTATCAAAAATCTGTTATGGTAAGTATTAAGTTAATGGAGGCTCGATAATTGTATTAATTTATTCACATTAAGTTTTTTTGGTAAAACATAATCAGCAGTGTAGTTCTGTAACCATCTCACCGTGAAAACTTAAGTGAAGTGAGCGTGGAGTGAGCTGCCATTCCAACTAATGCTAGGGATTGACACTATTGACAGCGCACTCTAAGCTCACTTCACCTAACTTTTCACGGTGAGATTTTTACAGAATCGATCGGCAGCTTGCTATTGCGTGGTACGTGCAAGTCGGCTGCAGTAATAACTTAGCAATTTTTTTTTTATCTTCCTACCGTCATATATTTCTGAGGTTTAAGAATTTTCTTATACTTAATAAAATATAGCATTAAAATAATATGTAAGTAAATAACAAGTAATACCCAACCCTGCCTATTACCTAATTAATTAATAAAAATAACAACATTATAACTTAACTAAAACTAAAATATAGCGTCGAAAAATTCATCCACATCGCTGTCGACTGTTACCCAAGAGATATTACCCCAATCAACTCAGCCTATCGCAGTCCACTGCTGGACATAAGCCTCTCCCAGGCTGCGCCACAATACCCTGTCCTCCGCCTTCCGCATCCAGTCCGTCCCAGCAACCTTCTTTAGGTCGTCCGTCCATCTAAATGGGGGGTGTCCCACACTACGCTTACCGATACGCGGTCTCCACTCCAGGGGGCCTACTCCGAAGTAGTATCGGCCGAATGTGCGGCCGTTTCCTGCTACGAAGTTACTATTTGGTTCGGTACCACCAGTCGATTCGACATCGTTACAGAGAGGCCAGAACTGCCCATATTTCGATGGAGTCGAAGGCTTTCTCCTAGTCCTCAAAGCGGCTAATTGTACTCCTTGGTCTTCTGTACAATTTGCCGAACAGTATGGATTTGGTCTACGGTGCTGAAGCCTTTTCCAAAACCGCCTTGTTCTGGCGGCTGGAACTCGTCAAGTCTCTTGGCGAGACGAGGTTCGTGACAACCCTCGAGAACAGCTTGTATACGTGGTTCATACGTGAGATGGGTCTATAATTCTTCAGTAAGGATTTTTCACCTGTTTTGAAGAACAAAACCACCGCATCTCTGCTCCACGCCTCGGGCGTTGTACTCTCTCTAAAGAGACTCGCTAGCTCTCTCAGGACTGAAGCCCACGTTGTATGGCAATGCTTAGCCTCTGGCCAAGGTAAAAGCCACGGGAAGTGTCAACCAGTGGTTTCGAAATTTCCTCAAAAAGACCATGAGCACTCGAACCCCCCCAAGGGTTTCAACCCCAAACGGCTAGAACATGTAATTAACATTAAGGTTATTATACTTACGCTGCTTGAGGTTTTCCGCAGCTGCAGCAGCAGCACCAGCACAGCACGCTGAGCCAGGCAGATGGGATAGCACAAGAGTATTAACACACGTTGCATCCCACACTAAAGGCCTACCCACCTTCCATGGAAATAAAGACATGCCGTCCGGCCTCTTGCCATCGTCGCGTGCCAAACCATTGGCTTCTAATACAGCTGGAACACAACAACAAGTGCAATGTCTTTCATTTTGACAATTCGACGACATTCATTGCGTTATTCACATCGTCGAGCAGACAAATTTTTCAAACATATGAAGCGATAGATAAGGAATTTCTTTCAAAATCCTTCCAATTGTGTGAGTGTGTGATTGTGAAAGTGTGTTACGTCATTGAGGCCGTGACGTCCGTGGGGACTGAAAAAAAGAAATAATAAGTAGGTACCTAATAATATAGTTTCAATTACACAAATAAGCGAAGTAAACTTCTATTGTTTCGCTTTCCATACGCCGGGCACACCTCGCAACAATATCAGTAATCTGATAATAATTTGGCTATAATTTACGTTTAATTACATCTCTAACTACAAAATAATATGAAATGTTCGCGTGCGCAGTAGTAATTCACGCTTTTCGAAGGAGCCAGCCACCTAATTATTTTCAACTCCCCTGATTTCATGACTTTGTTGTGCACGTAAGTATCGTGGTCGTTATAGTTTTATTTCTCTTTAATAGAATATAAATTATATATTGCAAGCAAGCAGTTTGCGTCTGCGGTATTAATAAGAATATATTTATTTGCTTTAAAATATGGTACATTAAGGTCATATAAATAAAGTTATGATCTTAAATGTTTCGCCATGGACTGGCATAGAAATATTTAAACATATTAATTATATTAATTTGTTAATTATATTAATTAACAAATATATTAATTATTAATAAAATTAAAGAATATATATAAATATATAATAAATATAAATAAAATATATAAATTTAAATATATAATAATTAAAATAAAATGTATTATATCAATTTTTTTTTCTTTATTATATTAATTTGTTAAAATTAAATTTATAACATTTCTAATAACATTGGTTGTTCCCTAACATTATTTTTAAGTGTTCAAATAGATACGAAACCCTTTTCGTATCTATTTTAACACTTAAAAATAATAGATATATAAAGTAATATAATTAAATCTCAGTATCATATCTTATATTTATCTGCTATTTTTTTATCAAAAAAATTTTTACACTATAAAAATAATTAGCAATAAGTAATTTGTGTAGTATACTTTAATTATTGTAAAGCTATTCTTATGACATAATGTGCTTTGACAATGTAATATCTACTACTTCCCGAGACTTCGTTTGCGTTTACCGACTTAACATGTATCCTATTTATTAATATCCAGGTTATAAACAGTATCTGTGTGCCAGATTTTATCCAAACCTGTTCAACCGTTTTTACATGATTGAGTAACTATCATCCAAACATACAAACTTTTACATTTTTAATATTAATATAGTAGGATTCAATAGCACTTGCTATAATAAATAGTGGTTGTCGGTGTTTTGGGGTAATGAACTTTCATTACTCCAAAACATCGACAACCCCTAATGAAACTCTTGAAAACGTAAGTGAGAACGAATACGCACACTTACAGTGGCGTGGGGGCACTTCATAAAGCTGTGCACGTATTAGCAAGCTGTGGAACATAAATAACAAGCGAAACAATTTACCTACAGTCTGAGGTATTCTTACAACTGTTTAGTTTGTTCAATATATACCAGCCGGGATACGTGCTGTGAATCCGACGAGCTGGATTCTGGTGAGGCAGGAGTGAGGCAGAAGACTTGCACTTCAGGAGGCTTGAAACCAGAGCAGGTCACATATATTATTTTTTTTTTGCTTTTTTTAGCCAGTATTTCTGTTTTTTACTGTTGAGATTGCTCACCTGAGGGTACACGCACGAACATGCCAGACATCGAGGTAAACCATCAAGCAGTCCGCGATGTATCGTAGTGATCTTTCGGCATGAGCGTGCGTGTCTATTAGCATGAATTTACATGGAGGTGACATCGAGGTAGCGAGCTAAACTGCGACCGTGAGGTATCGCAGTGAGGCATTTTTGGCATGTCATTACCCTTAACTGCTTACAAAAAGTGTAACTAGATGAGGCACTGTATAAGATGGACGACAGACAGCTTTTTGTGATAATCAAGTTTGTCTGCCCTGGGTGAAGGCACTGTCTTTCTAATTGTTATGGGTGGAAACTTTCAGCTGCTGTCAACAATGTCCCCCAACCTATCTGCAGGTGATCCATCCTGCATCTGTATACCACTATCTTCGTGGTAGAAGGTGTATCTTCTAATATTAACATAGGCAAGAGAAAAAAAACGTTTGGGATCGAGAGACAGCCGGCAGGAACGAAGTTCAAAATGAAATCAAAGATGGCGGCTGCGAATTTTATTTTTTAATTTGTTGCCTCCATCTTGGATTTTCATTTCGATCTCACTATCCGCTTTAGCACCCATGAAAATCACAAAAACGACACCCACGATAAAAAAAAATCGCATCCACCATCTTGGATTTTCATTTTGACCTCAACAACTCTGTGTGTCTTTTGTATATAATAAAAAGTCGCATGGACAGAGATAATGCGTTTTCGTTACGCGACGATTTCTAAAAGTTTATTCCTACCGCAAGCTCCGTAAAATAACTTCGTTCCAAAAAATATTAATGTAATATTAGTATTATTCTACCACTTCTTATGTACTTTAGGTACTTGTTTAGGTACAGACGCCAGCACATCAAGCTATCCGAAACTGTCAAATTTTCCCAATCAACCTTGAACCTAATGCTTTATCGATAAAGTTGAAAATCTATTGAAGAAATTTGACAGATTGTAGTAGCTTGATCTGCTGGCGTCTGTACTTTACAAAACTCAGACAGTGCAAAGCTGACTTGGTTTTCTGCCCTTTTCTGTGCAGTGGTAAGCCGTGGTTTATGATGCGATGACTGTTCTGTATTGCTTGTAAGTCGGTGTTAGCTGCTATCACGATTTTATACGTCTTCATTGGCTGGTTAGCATTCTTTTGCGGATATCGAATATTATGGAAGCGGTTGTTTTTTTAGATTATAGAAATGAGGGAAATATTACGCCTTTGTGATAGAAATGATTGTAGGAATTATTACTGTACATAGTGGAAAAATAATGGGTGAGACTAACGGCAATAGATTTATGTTCTGTGATCTATATCTATACTTCCGTGCCTCGGAAAGCACGTTAAGCCGTTGGTCCCGGCTGTCATTCGTGGATCTTTGACAGTCGTTACGGGTAGTCAGAAGCCCGAAAGTCTGACAACCAGTCTTACCAAGGGGTATCGTATTACCCAGTAACTGGGTTGTGGAGGTCAGATAGGCAGTCGCTCCATGTGAAATACTGGTATTCAGCTGCATCCGGTTAGACTGGAAGCCGACCCCAAAATAGTTGGGAAAAGGCTAGGCAGATAATGATGATGATGATCTATATCTATACTAATACTAATAATAAAAAAGAAAATTCTTTTAACTATGGAGTCGATTTTGATAATTATTTTTGTACTAGCTGCGCCCTGCGGTTTCACCCGCATAAGTTTCGATCCCGTGGGAATGTAGGGATAAAAAGTATCCTATGTGTTAATCCTGCTTATAAACTATCTGTGTGCCAAATTTCATCCAAATCCGTTCAGTAGTTTTGGCGTGAAAGAGTAACAAACGTCCATCCATCCATCCATACTAACTTTCGCATTCATAATATTAGTAGGATTTGATAGCCTAATTCTTGAGGAAGGCTATAGGCTTAACATTACGATAGAATCCTTTGAACCTAAGTGTGGGTATTATAAAATAAATAACGAAATATGTTTTACTAACAGAGTTTATTTTACGATGTTGGCGGATGGCTAAGAAAAGATAAGATATATTTATTTGCTCAAACCTGTGTACACATCTCTCTATATACTATTTATATCTATAGTAGTCTTCTATCTGCCTATAATACCTATCTAAACTAATAATAACGCTGAAGAGTTTGTTTGTTTGTTTGAACGCGCAAATCTCTGGAACTACCAGTTAAATTTGAAAAAATCTTTTTGTGTTAGTTAGCCTAGTTCTTGAGAAAGGTTATAAGGTATTTACCATCACGCTACGAACCCTTAGGAACTGAGCAAAAACAAAACAGTCAGAAAGAACACTGTGCGAAAACGAATTAAAATCGCGGGCTGGCTATGTGATCCGATGGGATGGGTCTGGGGAACAAGAAATTTCACGCGAACAAAGTCGTGGGCAAAGCTAGTTTTCGAATATTTTTCATTAAGAACTTAAAACGTATTTGACAACGACTTTAATAAAGAAAGAAAGAAAGACAAAAAAAGTATTTATTGCGACTCGTACCTACAGAAAGATCGTAAAACTAAACTAAACACAATCAAAAATAAAACAAACAAATTATATTATTTTAAAAAAGTAACAAATTTAAAAAAAATAACATAGATTAATCGTGATTTGTCATAAAAAAATATAAAACATCACCCTAAGTTTAACCTAAGGCTGCATACACATTAACTATCGCACGCCATACGTTACGCTGTAGCTACGTGCAGGCTTCAACGCGTCGCCCACGAATATCTCATTTTATATTGTTGACGTAGATGTTTATGCAAGACTCGCACGCCGCTCGTGAGCTGCATCGAGAAAACGTACGCGTTTCCCTCCCATTTGACAATTTGTACGCACCCTTACCGAAAAATGGGCGACACTTCCGTATTATTCAAATTAATTTGTATCGGTTATCTTTTGGAATCTCTAGCGACGAAACTTTGGTACACGTGGATGTGCAAAATGTTATCTGTAACTGCGGGTTGGTATAATAACTGATAACAATTAAACTTTATGTTGCACAGGAGTTTTCCGTATTTGAGGACGATATACTCGTAACGGTGACCCCTTCCAACTATATACAGTTAACTTTTGAAACAATTCAATAAAGACTTCGGAAAAATAAAACAGGTTGAAAAATAAAGAAAATCATTTCTAGTAATTTTTTTAGTCTATTTCATAACCTTTTCAGTGGTCCAGAAACAATCATCTCTATCTATCTATTCGGCTATTAACGTCCCACTGTTGGGCATAATACACATTTATAACATACATTAAAGTAGACTCATTTAATTTCGTCATAAGGCAAAACATTTCTTTTTCTATATTTAATTAGTGAGTTTAAATACTGGTATGAGTACCTACAGGGCGTCACACGGCAATGCCACATGGAGGGAAACTATCTTGAATATTGTAGATGGAACATTTTACTGAAAGAAGACATTATTTTAATTTAAAACACAATTTAAACTGCTTTCATAGATTTTTAAATAATTACATGGTTGAACCGGGAATCGAACCCGCTACACGAGAAAAAAATTTACCCTGTAGTTTTATCATATCGATGGAAAGGCTTCATCATAAGGATTATTTTTTGCTAAATAACGTAGTGTGAGAAATAAAAGGAAGAACATACATTTTAACATTTTTAATACAAAATTAATCAATTTATCAAATGCTCAAAATGAGTCCCATACTGTTGAATACAAAGTAGCACTCTTTTGATTATTTCACTCCCTGTCGATTTTTTTATCTTGTTGTGGTGGATATTTAGAATAATAAATACGTCTAAGTTCTGTTTGTAGCTCGTGGACATTTTCATACATGTATCTAAATTTTTTACATAACCCCATAAAAAAAATCTAACGGGGTTAGATCTAACACCAGGTACCTACTAATTACGTATCTCTTTATCATTTTATCATGGACTTAAATTATAATAGGGAAATGATGCGTACTTCTTAAGTGGATCCAATTATTAGTAATAGGTACTTATGATAATGTCAGTTGTAGGTATGTCCTGACGGCATTACAGCTTTTTATTTTTCTGAACAAAATTTCACATCAAATGTTTAAATTCATGGTCTTCCTTTTATTTCTGACACTATGTTATTTAGCAAAAAATAATCCTTATGATGAAGCCTTTCGATCGGTATGATAAAGCTACAGGGTATTTTTTTTCTCGTGTAGCGGGTTCGTTTCCCGGTTCAATCATGTAATTATTTAAAAATCTATGAATGCAGTTTAAATTGTTTTTTAAATTAAAATAATGTCTTCTTTCAGTAAAATGTTCCATCTACAATATTCAAAGTACTTTCCCTCCATGTGGCATAGCCGTGGGACGCCCTGTATACTGGTAAATACAGGTAAAATACTAACATTTTATGGAGCCTGTAATATCCCACTGTTGGGATACACATTTATAAGATACGTTTAAGTAGACTCATTCAATTTCAACATAAGGCAAAGCATCTTGCGTAGGCAAAGTACATTTGTAAAGCTTCATTAATTTGTAAATTGCCCTGGTAATTCCCAACAAGAACATTGCAAAGGGGATGTCAACGTTTTATCTTTAATGAACCCTGCAATGAAATAAAGAGTAATTCAGCACGTTTTTAACTTTTCACGATAAGAAAAATGCGTGATTGCTTGACTCAATTACTTAAATGGGAATAAAAACGTACGCAAGCTTACATTTACTACAAAAATTTTCAAAAGAAATTTTTTAACTCGTTACAAAGATTAGGTACAACCTAATTCCTAAAGTCGGGAGCCATTAAACATAAATGTGTATAAATAATTTTAAGAACTGTAGCGCAAAACGTTCTAAGTCCGATTGAAAATTTCCGGATTGGCAATGTGCCAACATTAGACAGAAAGTAATCTGCAAAACTACAAGCCCCTGAATGTATTCCAAATATTATGTTTAAGAACTATAAATTACTTAGCTTTAAGCTCCATAACCCCGCACGATAATGACATTGGATATAACTACGGTAATAACACTTAGGCAAACACAATATTTTGTAAAAGCCTGTGGCAAATCCCACTAAGTCCTAGTTCGGAATCGAACTCAGAAAGGTAATAAGGCAATTTTCTTGAAAATCCCTAAACGTAATAATGTGCCGAAAACGTTTTCTAAATTTACACATATTGTGCTCTCGACAGAATCGCCCGAGTAGCGTACGATCAGAATACTCAATGCGATAGGGTGAAATATCAGATACTTATAGTTACAATGCCCTTACATAAAAGATGGCACGTTATTGCGTTACTATGGTTAAATAAATATGAGAGTTAAACTGTAATAAAACTCAATCTTAGAGCCCAGTGGTAACGGCTCCGACTTACGAGTTGTAGGTCGTGAATTCGAACCCAGGCAGGTGCTATACTTTGTGTAATTTATTTCACTGCTCTTAAAAACGATGAAGGAAAACATCGAGGGGAAACCGGCATGTTCTAGAACCAAAAATTCAAAGACACATCACATCTACCAACTCGCACTGGGCCCCCGTGGTAGATTATAGCCCACTCCCTCTTACAGAAAGGAGGCCTATGTCCCAGCCTATAACGTTCTCATTGCAGCTATCGAGTAGTTCTGAAGATTGAGTTTAAGCATAAGCTAAAACTCAATCTTCAGAACTACTCGATAGCTACGGAAGCTATGTGTAAATTGTATACGTAAGGCTGTAAAAGATGCGGCGTTCAAATAGCTAAATAATTTTATTCAGATAGACCATTTCGGGTGTAGAACATGGAGTAAATTTATTATTTGAGCAGCGAGCCGCGGACAAAGGATTTAGGTTTGCTGAATTATGCAAATAAATTCACCATTCTGTAACATTTGTTGGCAATGTCTTTATTTCTGTAGATTTCTTAAAAGGCCCTCAAGACTAATCCCGCTTTTGGCTTTTGAATCCTCCTAACTTGAATGAACGTGCGTAAATACACCTGCCTGAAAGTATTTACATATTATATGTTTATGGAATACCTAACTTTAAAAGGCCTAGTCTTGTATTTTTTCTATCCAAGATTAACTTAAATCTTAATTTATGTCTTCTACTTTTATACACGATTTTGTTTTCTCATTGAATTTGGTTGTCCAGTCTGCGTAGATTTTTATTTAACCTTATAAAATGTATTATTGGTATGCAATAAATTCAAAACTCAACTTTCCCATTTTTATTACAACCGATTGAGTTAAACAGACTTTTAATTGAGTCGTTTTCAAATTCACGAAAAGGTTACGTCATAATTTATACGCAAAAGCCAAGCAAAATTCCCCCACAGTTTAATATTCCTAAAGAAGCCTTCAAAACTAGGCTTGCACGAACAACTTGCACCATTACTACATTGGGAAGGAGCTTCCCGAAATATCCCCCAAATGAATGTCGAGAGAATCCCTTAAGAAACAGTTTTTGAATCCCAATGGTATATTTTCTCGGAAAAGACGATTCTTCAGCCGTTTAAGGCAATATAAAATGTTCTAGGGCGTTCACGCTTGATTTTATTCTTTGTAAAGATTTTATTCTGTTCTTGTACAGCGGAACATCTTGTAATTACGGAATTGTGTGTTTATATTACTTTAGATGAAGCAATAGTGTAACTTAATAATGATACGAAACAATGCGAAGCTGAATACTCAATTTACAGTGTCGGGAACATTCGTGCTGGGCGTTGTGTGTTTACAATGGGACTCGCCGACGGCCCGACAACCCGACCGCCCATCCCGTAAGCACCTACTTGCCACAGTTGCCACACAGATAGTGAGGAAAGCTATCGGCCGTCTCTTCGACAGCTCTGTAAACCGAGGTTCGGAATCAATTTCTAAGTATTTTCCTCAAGGGTCCAACAGGAAGCAGGCATTATGCTTTAGAAAGCAAACACTGATATCCTCCGGGATCGGTTCGCAGCGATCTATTGATCGTCCCGGATCAATGGCTATTGTTTCTTTTAACTATGTGCCAACGTTTGATAGCGGTTTATTTATTATCTTTCAAAAGTGTTCACGACAACTGTTGGATTATAAACTGTTTTACATACCTTACTAAATATAACAAAATGTATCAATAACCTGCAGAGCTTGTAATAAATATGATTGGTTAAACAACGGCCCGGCAAAATATTGCGTAGGCATGCAAGTGAATATCAACTAGTCTGAATTTTACCATGAATATTGTATTTGGGTTTCCATACAAATAAAAACTAAATACCAAATAGAACTAATACATTACCGAAAATAAAACTAACATTACTTTGGAGAAAGAGAATCACAATCAGACCGGTAATAAAAGTCTAATCAGGATACTTCAAGTTTAGTTTCTTTGTCATTTCTAACGACGACTCATGGTTTTTCCCCGAGTGAAGCGATCGATCGAGTACTGGACTATCATTTAGGGGAAGAGGCTATAAACATCGAAGCACTGCTTGTTTGATTGAATAATAGAAAAGCTGGATGGTAATACAAATACACTGATGGACAAATAAAACACTTCCCCGTACGTGACTACCAACGTAATTACCGACTCGCTCGATACGTCAGTAACATTCGAAACTCATTTTGACATTGCCCTGTAAAAATGAGAATAATATAAAAGCTACTATTTTTCTTAAAGATAAATATAAAAAGAAACGTGCTTATAGAACCTAGATCGACGAATTTTTATTATGACGATACGCTCCAGCACAAACACGGTACCGACAAAAATCTTCTACCTTTTTAAATCTCCCCGTCTTAACTGACAATAAAAATAAAGAGATCAACGTAAGATAAAATGTTTCTTTTCGTACCTTTATTTTCTTTTCGATGCCTAAAATCTTCAATATTTTTTATTGGAACACGGCGAAAACTTTATTTAAAATTATGTAAAATAAAAAATGAAATCTCCGATTAAATCCGGCGAAGTTTCTCCAATCCTTCTTAGATGCTTGATTCTGTGTAACGAAGCATAATGGTTCATTTTATTTGCATAAATTTGGATGCGAAGATTTATGTCCGCGTCGTGTATAATTAGAAATTGAAATTAAATTAGTTTCGTTACTTCTCAACTCGAGTGTCATTTCAATTTTTTATGACGAATGAATTGGAAAAGGTTTTTCGGTTGAATTAAATCTTTCGATTGACACGGGTGAAACAGAATGGATGAATATTTAGAGTTTATGTTGATTTTTTCACCACCAACGTCCGTTAGACAAAAAAAGTATGTAATTCTGAGTTAAATAACAATAAACCATTAGCAGAATAGAGAGCCGATTTTCAAAAATAGGCTTGGCTGCCATAGAAACCGCGTATGACATATTGTTAGGATTATAAACAAAATGTCATATGGATAAAAACATAACAAAAAAACTGCGTAACATTATAAATATATATTTTTTTTAATTTTTGGACATTTAAATGAAAACTTGATGTTCTTCAGAAAGGAGATGTGAGTAGTACTCGCAACCAGCGTGCGTTTACAAATTTATTTTCGTTCACTGTGCGTGTATGACCAAATGTATGAACGTGCGAAAGAAGTATGTCAGGATCGTAGCAGGTAGCGTTGTGTAGCTTCTGCCTACCCCATGGGAGGAAGGTATGAGTTTATACATGCGCATGAAAATTTGGATATTTACTTAAACATTTATATAAAGATTAAAATATATAAGGTGGTTTACCTTACTGGATTGTACTCGTATAAACCTACATACTCGCATTCGAACTTAAAACATTCCCTCGCTCTTAGTGTCGTTATAAATTAATAAGATTAATTACTATTTAATGACTTTGAGGGTACTTCGTTACTGTATAGACACTTGATGAATTACAATCTGATAATAAAGATATATCACTTTATATTACACTGAGTAGCTCCACATTATTTATTTCTAGGGTTAATTAATCGGATTGACATTGTATAAGTACCTACATATAAACCCCTTTCGTGATAGTTAACGAGATAAGTAAAGTTCAGGTTACGGTGCAAAAGTGGGTCGAATTGGGCCAAGCGAGTATAAAGCTATGTTTGAGATATCTATCAAAAGTTACTAATTACTATAAAATTAAATGTTGATAACTTTGTCACGACGAATTTGACACGCTGCGAAATCGATTAAACAATTACATAACATCGTTACATCACGCCTTGTTACCCTCAAGGGTTCGGCAGAGGTATAATTAAAGTTCACCCACATTTCGCCAGGTATGTCTAAGTCCCATGTAATTGGGGGCGAGGATAGTGACATCAACATAAATCCAGACTCCGGCTGCTACTAAGAAATTTCAGATAAAAGACCAACAACACTTTACCCGACCTCGGAATCAAACCCAGGCCCTCATGCAAGGCAGACATTAACTAGTTAGTCTAACGGCCGAACCCAATCACCTATCTATTACCAGTTTTGGCATACAGCAGTGAGATTCTGTAACCATCTCACCGTGGAAACTTACGTGAAGTGAGCGTGGAGTGAGCTGTTATTCCAACTAATGCTAGGGATTGACACTATTGACAGCTCAATCTAAGGTCACTTCACTTAACTTTTCACGGTGAGATTTTTACAGAATCGATCGGATAAACCTATCCAGGAGGTAGAAAAACCTATCTATCTCGGGTTTCAACGTCCCAATAATCCATATCAGTAGCGATCTGTATGATTATAATTATGATACTGGCAGTTATGATTATACTGGTTACCATCAGTAGCGATCTGTATTTAACTGAAAATAGGTTATTGGGTTCGGCCGTAAGTCTAAGGTGACCATTTCAAGGAGGAGAGTCTTTAACAGCTTAGAGTTCTAACGTTTCATTTGACGTATGTAGGCAGGTATCTGTAACATCCAGTATCTTTTTTTAAATTTAAAACAAAAGAAACATAATATTAAACCCATATCCATTCATTTAGCAAAACATATTCCTGTTCAATGTTGACAGTGTACTCCTCAGTTTGCCACGCTCGCTTGTGTCGGTACGCACCGGCGCTTTCCTACTTCATATATAAGTAATGCGTACGCCGAGAAATTCCCTGTCGGCAGCCCCGTTTACTACAACTTGTTTCTCAAGTCATGTGTGAACACACATCTTACTAAGTATATTACACATCTGCATAGCTTTGCTACCAGGATGCTTATTCTGCACTACGGTGTAGAACGGAAAATTCACTAAAATTAATATCAAAAGTCTTATTAAAGTTTACGATCATGCGAAAACTTATTTTATTCCACAATTTACATACCGATGTTGTATAAGATGTTCTGCAACGTTTTATTTGGTAAAGTTACAAGAATCTAAAGCAAATAGTGCTAGGGTCGTGTTCGAGACAGTTATTCGTAGCAAAAGTGCGGAAACAACGTTTCCCGCTCGACATGAACCGAATTGCACTCCCTCCCTGCTTGTTTTCTCATTTTATTACTCTTTCTTTTGTCGGGTTGGTTACACTTGCCATAAACTGATTTGAATATTCCCTCACCGGGGTTTAACAATAGCAACTGGTGAAATAAAGGAGGGAATTTGTTAGGAGATTATTCTAAAAATATTTCATTAGATTCTCTCGCATACGTGGGAACGTTTTCTTGTTATTAATTTATTACAATGCTGGGTGACCTTTGAAATGCGATTAATGTCGAGAATTAAGATTGATCGCCTTAATATATGTGGTTTGTGAATCTATCGAATTCTTCATTCATTATGATTCAATACGAGGGGTGAAGGATTACCAGCTGAATGTTAACTAACTAAAATAAATCATTGTAGCTGTAATTGATGTTAAATACTATCTGAATTCTAAATCTTTTCCCCAATAATTCAACCTTCATTCTATAGAGTAGGCACCTATAATATACATACAAGAAGAAAAATAACCACTACGCAAAAAGTATTTATTTATTTATTTTAATTTATAACGGCGAAAGCCAATTAGTTAAAGACACCAACATATAAGTTAAGTGTTATAAAATAACGAAAAGTATACAACTAATCGATATTCATACGCTCATTTCACATAAATTCAGCATATGATTCTAGATAGCATACATTTTTTTCATATTTGCTGTTCCATACATTACGAAACGAATACATGACGAAATTTTTCTACGTTAGGACTAGAATCATACGCTGAATTCATGGTTACAGATTGCGCACTGGTTAAATTTCTTTCCAGTAAAAACCAATTTCAACACACAGAGAAACGAAATATAAAAATTACGGAGCAAAAAATACCAACACTACTTTTCTAATTGACTAAAAATAATCTGTAAACAAGCTAAGTTCCAGTCTGTTTCGTCCAGCCACAGTTTCATTGACATTAGCTAAACTTGAGAGCTCCCAGTATTTGTACTCGTTGTGTTATTTCTTGGTTGTACGAATCAAAACGCAAGCGGAGGGTAATTAGGCCCTCAGCAAATAACAGATATATACAGTGAGAAAGTGAAAATGCTCGCTTTGAGAAAGGAAAACGAATTGCTGGCTGGAAATTATCTGTTACAAATCTGAACACTTTTGTCTTTAAATTTACCGCGATGTCTTGCTCGGCAAATATTGTATTTGCTCAGAGCATAATGTATTCATTTGAGTCGGTACACGTGTAATATTCTTCAGCCTTCGTGTGAGTATGACAATAGGTAATTTCGTACTGGCCAGTCATAAAGGTTGGTAGCAGAACAAAGTACACACCTGAACACGTGAGGACCTAAAGGCTGCGTCAGCGAACGGTATGCGCGTTGCTGAATTTTGGGCAAAATAAATTTAAAAAATTACATAATATAATTTTTTAAGACCCCTCTTAAAAAATTATATTATGTAATTTTTTAAATTTATTTTCGACCGGTTGTTATTACTTAGCCAAGCGCCCCCGCGCTTGGCTAAGTAATAACAACCGGTCGATCGACCAGGTTAAGCTACGCTTGCCGCGGTTGGCCTTTGAATGGTGACCATCTTTACATAGCGAGACCCCTCCGTGCCTCGAAAAGCACGTTGCCGTTGGTCCCGGCTGTCATTTGTGGATCTTTGACAGTCGTTACGAGTAGTCAGAAGCCCAAAAGTCTGACAACCAGTCTTACCAAGGGGTACCGAATTACCCAATTACTGGGTTGTGGAGGTCAGACAGGCAGTCGCTCCATGTAAAATACTAATATTCAGCTGCATCCGGTTAGACTGGAAGCCAACCCCAAAATAGTTGGGAAAAAGCTAGGCAAATAATAATAATATAATAATATCCCTGGACATTTCACACAGAAAATGATGAAATGACATATAATTTCACGTGTTATTTTTGTCATCGACACGCTAAAGCGAAGAAGCAGAACTTATACAGTCCTTTCTCAGTTATTGTACAGACGCCAGCAGGTCAAGCTACCCGAAACTGTCAAATTTTCCCAATCAACATTGAACCTTAATACTTTAGCGATAAAGTTGAAAATCTATTAAAGAAATTTGACAGATTGTAGTAGCTTGATGTGCTGGCGTCTATACCTCTGATGTTGCATCACTGTCAACGTCACAGTGATCTTTATTCTCATTTTAATAAGGTTATTGTTGGGTTGCTGCCACTGACAGGTCTGTCAAAATCAGTGTGATCTTTATAGTAGTTACAGTAAGGTTGCTGGGGTAAAATAACTGTGAACTGATTGTAGCTGGCGGTATGCTTAAAACTACTAAAGTGTGCTCACTCGTGGTAAAATTTTTAATGCAACTATATGAACTATGTAAAAACGAAGCTAGACAGCAGAAGGCCAATACTCGTAATTTAAAACATTCGAAATCTAGTCGCAGTCTCATCTCAGCGACAAAAAAATGTCAAAAACTTGTCAAAATGTAGGGAAATTAGAAGTATTTTTTGACAGATTGAGACTGAGATCAGACTGTGAACGGTCTTAAAATTACGAGAATTGCCCCTCTGATAACATACCTCCTTAACTATAATGTATTATACTGTCCCTTTGGTCTACTGGTCGCAAGCTCTAGTATGATGTTCTGGGTTCGGTTCCCAGGTCGGGTAAAGTGTTATTGGGTTCTTTTACCAGGAATGTCTCAGTAACAGACCACAGTCTGCATTTGTGCCTGGTTGATGGCAATTGGCTTGCCTTTATATTATAAGTGGCAACTTATAATATATAACTTAAACATAACTGGCGAAATGTGGGTCTAAAGTTGTCAAAAAATAAAAGGCCCGTTTTGACATTTGAGAATGCGTTCTTGACACCTGTCAGTTTCATACAAACGAATACGTGTTTTGCGAATTTGGGCTTTATTAACTACTAGAACTGTCAAGTTCAAAACGGGCCTTTTATTTTTTGACAACTTTAGTATTATAGATACACCTCTGTCTAACACTTCGCGGATTACAGGTGTGATGTTATATAATTATACAGTCCACCAGCTGGACTAATGCTTTTCAAAATGTTGGTTGACTAGTACTAAGCAGGCGATTCGCTGACGCATCGATGGCTTTAATTCCCATCACTACAGCCTGAGGTTTATTTACCCTGGCTAGCGGGATTGTTACCCGTTATTTATTTATTGTTTCGATTCCCCTCTTCCCCACAGAGCTTAGAGTTGTGAAGTATTTCTTATCTTTCACAATATTTTTGTGGATTTGCTGGCCGTTTGTCAGTGCAGTTATATCTTATAAATCGTACTAATCCATTCTAGAACAATATCTTAGAGAATAATATAGAATAATAATAAAAAATAATCTAGTACATTCTAGAACATATGGACTGATAAAAAAACAAAATATGAAAAATTTTCGCCCGCGTGGTGGTCGGAAATTATCCAGCGTCAGCACGGGAATGTATTACCGGGATAAAAAGTCCCCTATATTCTAATCTAAACTAGCCCAAGTGTAAGCGACCCAACCCTACTTTTTGCTATAGACTTTTTTGTAAAAGGTCAAATAATTTGTTTTTTTTTTTTAGGGCTGATTTTTCAATCGACAGATAATTTTTATTCCTGGAATAAAATTGACTTCTACCAGATTTTGTATAGAAGAACTGTCAAAAAAACAAAATTATTCCATGGATAAAATTATCTGGCGTTGGAAAAATCAGCCCTTAGCCATCTAAAAGATGTGTATTTTTTTAGTTTTGCGATAATAACGATTGCACATTTTTTTCTGTTATTTGCTTATTATTATTATTATTAAAAATTTTCATTGCGATCTATCATTCTGCAGATATTCAGCAATATGTTTGGTATCATTAGCAGATTTGTACGGAAGCCGCCCAGTGACTACTCCGTTTGTTCTTACAACCTCTTAAATCAGGTCTTGAGGAATCCTTCTTTTTGCTTATTATAGTTATTTATTCGTTTACGTTATAATTCCGCTATTTTCTTCCACGTTGAGTCTTTTATGACCATCTTCTTTTTCTTCGTGTCACTGGCACGACTGTATTTTAATAAAATAAAAAAAATAATAAAAAAGATTTATTGACACAAAAATATTTTAAAAGTTGATTTTGGCAAACAGTAGGTACAATTCTGCAATTGAACACAATTCGAATGACTACTAACACCTAAACTAGGCCGAGCCTGTACCTTAGGCGTTAGATCTTTCCCGGGTAACTATCTACAGACGTGTACATTAAGATCCAATTGTATATTGTAAACAACGTTTGCACATTAAACCAATACAATAAATAATACCAACCAATATAATAAAAAACAGATTAACTGCGGGTACTCTTACTGCTATTTTAAATCTTGTTTTACCAAAACTCTGCCACTTCCATAACCATTACACCAAGTCATGGTCTACCTGTGTGCCAAACATTGAAATCCGTTTATAGACAGACACAGAGATACTTTCGCATTTATAATATTAGTACTGATGCTACTCTACTCGACTTACCTAAAGCCTACATAAAAGGACGTAATGTCTGAACCATGTGAAGTCTGTCACAATATTTTCAAAATAAAATAACTCGCCGTGAAAATTTAGGGTAGAAGTATGCGTGCAATCTAAATCGAATATCTAGGTTATACATTTGCTTGAAACCCTTTTACATTTGTTTTAACGTTTGGGCATAAAGTTACTCACAAAATTCATAGCCCTAATGTTATCCAGCATATGAGCTGTTATAGTGGTCGTAAGAAAGTAATTTTGCATTTCTTTTCTGTGGTAAGGTGTAAAAATGGAGTAAAATAAAAAGAGAATTAAACTAAGCCACAAAAAGGTTTTCGTTCCAATACAGCTTACGTACTTTTAAGTGAGAGAATGTAATCCTCTTTTACGTATGGTAATACGAAAGCTTCGAATGAAGGTACGAAGATACTTCAATAGGGATGAAGATATTTTTTCTTATTTAAACTCTAAAACATATTTGCTATCGTGCCAACAATATTACAAAAGGTTTAAAAACTTAAACATTTGACATGTTATAGACTTTCTAAAATAACTGCTAGACCAGGGACGTCATGACTATGTACCTTCATACTAGCGCACTACATTGTTAGTACGGACGGGAATAGAGGTACTATTCCCGTCCAAAACCTTTTAAAGCGTGTAGCTTGTCCATATTCCCATCGACTTTAGATTTTTTTTCGATTATATCATTCAACAATCAATCAACTCAGTCTATCGTTGTCTACTCCTGAACATAGGCCTTTCCCATACTTCGCCACAACACCATTTTCTCCGCCTTCCGCATCCAGTCTGTCCCAGCCAACTTCTAGGTCCGAACTTTCGAATAATGTTATTTCAACTTCATTGAAATTACATTATTTATTCGAACATTTCTAATATTACTTATCATCCCTATTAAAGAAAAATCTATCGCACTATAGGTATCTTCACACTTTCAGCGGCTTCCGTATCATAATAAAATCATAGAACCTGTATGATAATTTCCGGAATAACATTAAATGTCGCGTTTTGAGGGTTCCTCACAACGTTCCCTTAATATTTTATTTAAGAGGGTTAATAATTGACATTAGACACAGCAAAGGGTTGGCGTGAGTACTTAATTGTGAAATTAAAATTAAACTGTTGGTGATCTACCTACCGTCGTTATTAAACCCTCAAGTGTTCGTACAAATAATATCATTATAATATTATTGTGATCTGGTTTATATTGTTCCCTGAGAGCTGTTATACCTACCTTGAAAGGATTAATAAAACGATATACTTAGGTATTCGAAAACATAACATATGTAGGAGTGGGCTATGAAAATATTATTGGACAAATAACATGATAGCAGGCTATTCATAGAATTCAAAACCAACAGTTTTAATTATCTCTTGCCAGAGATAATTGACGACCGCAAAACGCCGAACTCACGTTCGGCGTTTTGCGGTCGTCATGCAAAAAACTGAAGCTATTTTTAACCGACTTCAAAAAAAGGAGGTGGTTCTCAATTCGGTTGTTTTTTATGTTTTTTTCCTCAGAACTCCGTTATTTATAAGCCGATTTGCAAAATGTTTCTCATTTTTTTTACATCGAAACAGCTAGGTTAGGTTATCTTAGAACTGTGACCACACAACGCACGAGCCGAGCGAGCGAAGCGAGCGGTGCCGGTGCCGGTGTGCAGAAACATATTTTTGAATACAAAACCAAACATTTCAAATATATGTCCGCACGTAACCGCTCGTTCAATAATTTTTACCGCCCATTTAATTATTTTCCTGCTCAATTATATATTCACTGATCCATTTCATTATTTTTTATTACTCATTTTTGTTTACTTTACTGCTTAGTTTTAACTGCTGAACTAGTTATTAAACGTGCCATTTATAATTTTTAACTTACCAAAACCGCTATTTACAACTGCCTCTTTAAATCAGTGCCATTAATTAATAAGCAGCCTCTTAGAACTGCTGAAGTAACAATGTACACAGAGGCTCATCTATAGCAGAATACTTCTAAGGAAGTTTATTACGTAAGTAATAAAAGGCGGTAATTGCTTCTTTTCTCTATAAAGGACAGACAAAAGGCACTGTTACTGTTTTAGCGCTTCAAGCGCTTAAAAGCGAAGAAGAAAAAAAAGAACCACTACTTATTGAAGATTCGTTTTCAATTCACCAGCCGCATTCGTTTTCAATTTCTGGATAATCGAGATCTTGCTCAATTGAACACTCGATTACTCGTTTACGGGACACCCCTCACTGTTTGAGTTTGCCAAGTTTGATTGGGTTTGCACTGCAGTGGGATATTAACGCTGAATAAAATTAATTCTCAAGAAATAAAAGCTTTTGGGAGTATTGAACATAATCTATTTCGTTGACTTCGTTTGAGAGAGGAGAGACTAGAGAGAAAAGAAGGAGACTAGCTGTGACCGCGACTTCGTTCGTATGTCTGAAAACAAATTGCTTTATAAACAAACGGCTTTTTTTAAATCAGCTATCTTCCAGTGAAAGTCCTGGTAAAATCAATCCAGCCGTTTCGGAGATTATTAGCATGAACAGACAGACAAATAAATAATTGTTTTTTTGTTTATAAGTATCGTATACACTTTAAGCATTTAATTTTTATTTCTTTTATCTTTATTTTTTAGGGACGTTTACGCCAATCCCATCATAAACTAATCTTAAGTTACGTAACAAACACTTCTACTAAACAAAAACAGTGCTTAATAAAAAGCTGTTATTTTTGAGATTACAAACAGACACTCCAACTTTATTTATTTGTATAGGTAAAAAGAATGTATAGATAGATGGACACAAAATTTTTGAGTGCTTGTGTAAAATGGGTGCTTCCTGCTTTGAAAAGTTATATAATGCTATAACAGTGGCATGTTTTCCCGGAAGCAGTTAACGGACGCCTAACAGCCTGGCCTATTATACAGGGTGTATCAGAAAGGTGTGGTCAAATTTAAGGGTGTGATACAGACCAATAAACTGAACAACTTTCTCTATAATATCAACATCATGAACAAAAACATATCAGTTGTCCCGTACAAAACTTCAATTCCTACTCGACCAAAATGGGACGGCTGAAAATTGTTTCTCGGTTACGATGTTGGTCTTATAGAGAAAGTTGTTCAGTTTGATGATCTATACCGCACCCTTAAATTTGATCCCACCTTTTTGATACAGCCTGTATTTATAGTCGGTCTGTAGTACTCTGCAGTGTTCGAGTGCCCATGGAGAAGAGATGGAAAGTTGTCTAATTAGCAATCCACCAAACATTCTAAATTACGAAGTTGGAGCATTAAATGTCCTTTTTATAACAAAATATAAATACAATTTTGAATAGGGTAGTCAGCAACGGATTTTCAGAGACTTTAAGCTTTGTAAGTAAAGTTTCATTCAAGTAAGTTGTACTCTGTAAATTGGTTGGTTTTATCAATGTCGTACAGGCGTTCAGTTTAAATACTACATTTTGGTATACAGTGTGACGATTAGGCTATCACATTAATAGAAACTACGTATTCTACATAACGTATTTTAAACATACACAGTCAAAATAAATAATAACAATTAACATTCTCGCCGTAGAACCTTTTTTCGTTTTAGTATATAACAACATTCAACTTAATTTGTCATTATTTGGTAACAATACGCAAGTTTGTGTTGAATTGTTGATACCATCACCCCGCGCGTGTCTAGTGTTTTATTATCAATGGTGGTTTATTTCGTGCAAATTTTTAAGCTATTTGTTCGAAAAATACAGTTTTCTATTATTAGAGCTGATTTTTCCATCGCCAGATAACTTTTATAAATAAAATAAGGAAATGAGGAATAATATGAACGTTTGACAGTTTTCGTATGAAATAACGGTCAAAATTTCAAAATTATTCCGCGATTGTTATCAGATGATTGAAAAATCCGTCCTTAGTCAAATTGATTATTTTATTATTTTAACAGACTGATAACAACTTGTAATAACCGCTATACTATTAAAGGCAGATTTTTCAATAGTCAGATAACTTTTCTCTGAGGAATAAATATTGCAGTTTGACAGCTTTTGAATGGAAAACTGTCATAATTTGTTAATTATGACAGTTTTCCATTCAAAAGCTGTTACAATTTAAAATTGTGACCTCCTTCGGTAAGCTAAGGTAAGCCCAAAGGGCAGGTAGTCCGGCATTGATTTATAAAGAAACAAACAAGCCATCTCAAACACTGTATATTTATAAAAATTAAATCTAACACATAACACATATATTTTAATATTGCCAGCCAGCTAAAATCTAAGAAGCTATGAAGCTATTTTTTATGTAAGTGCTGTGTACGTCTGGAAATGACTAATTCACCATAACTCAATGCTTATGTTATTTTCTATTATGTTAATGTTTCTAGTGCATAGGTCGTACAAATAAAATAAAATAATTATTTTTAAGATAAAAGGTACCGGACTATCGAAAAATCTGCCCTTAATGTGATAACTTAATCGCCACTCTGTATTTATAAACGGTGTGAGTGTAACTATACGAGCTAGCTATTGCTAGTGAAGATACGAGATAACGTGGCCGTATTAAAGAAAAGTTTCCTAACGAAATGTTAAAGTTTCTCAAAAGTGTCTTTCGTTAATTAGAATGATCTCAATATTGAAGTATCGACTTGGCTGACGAAATGAAAAGAAAATTATTTATTCTACAAGGTGTCGTTTTACATCCTCGTCAAATTCAAGGATGTAACTATGCTACTGATTCTCGAAACGAATCAATAATAAAAATAAATAGGTTCTTTTTTCTAATTTTCGGAAATCGGCATGTGTGGGACACGCATTTTAAAACGCGGCCTGTGTGAGACCCTAACCCTTTACACACACATAAAAACGCGGCCGCTTATACGATACCATAACGCGATTCTGTTCTTTGAAAGTGGTGTATTCTGAAATACTGTCAAACTTAAATAACTAAAATCGTAATTTTATTTGATTATTTATGACTTTCATAACAGCCTCCTGAAATTTGACGAGGCTGCAAAACATCAGCTTGTATAAATAGGACATCGGAATCACTTTCACACGTCATATTATAAAAAATAAATAAGCTAGATGAGGTCGGCGTTTCGTCTCTGACTACTCTGAGAAGAAAGGCCAAAACAAACTCAGACATCAGTCTTATAAAGTCCAGACATAGTCTTGTTCAGATCATATAGATTAATATCTGAAATGGTCGTTTGAGGAAAGTACCACACGGTCCGGTCATTGCAAGCATTTGTCAGTAATCGGGTAGCTCAACTCGAACTTCACGTCTCAAGTTTGCCATGTAACTATTTCTCGGTTTGTCACGTCCAATTTTTTCCCAAAGCATCGATCTTCCGTATAGACGTCCATCTAGAGTAGTAACACATACTTCCACTCATTTAATATTCAACACGAAGCCGAGAATCTGAGAAATAAAACCGTTTTTGCGATCATTCAATCTGGCAGGCAAGAGTTTTGATTTTCGAAGGCGATTCTGCATAGCTTCATTGAATCAAAATTCGAATGAAGTTATGGCCAGTATCTTGTATCTTTAGTATTTAATTAAGTCGATGGAGTGGCGAGCAGGACTTGGGTTCTCGAAAACTGCGTATCGAGAACTATATTATGTGTATCTAACGGGCGCTTCTCGCCATCAAACTCGAAAGTTTGGCGAGTAAAATTGTAAAAACAACAAAATAATGTATTTTTGAGAATAATAAATAAAAAAGATCCTATCCCCGATCTGGGTATTTTACTTTACTTAGAATTTCATAAATAATATTATGTCTGGACTTTAAAAGAGACTGTGACCTCTGAGTTTGTTTCGGCCTTTCTTCTAACAGTAGTCAGATAGGACGCCAAACTCATCCAGTTTAAAAAAAAATATGATTGACGTGTAAAAGTGTTTGTGCGTTTATACAAACACTTTTACACGTCAATCATATATTTTATGATTTATTTTCTGTAAGTAGGTTTCTACTTACAGTAAATAAATCATTTATCAATAAGCAGTTCTGTAGTACCTACATACAGTCATTGTACGGACTTTATATACAGCCCAGTTACAGGAGAAGATAGATTTTCCCACTCACTTGGAACTCTTTTCAGACCTTAGACAAGAAATTGTGCCATTCGGTCAGCATTGGGTATACATGCACGTGAAATCTATAAAAAGATATTTGTTTACCCATCAATTGTAGAACGTCCTTATTATTCATAGAAACATAGCTACTTTATGTATAACCTAGCGACCCGCCCCTGCTTCGCACGGCTTCAAACAAAACATCAAGTTTTTTTTTATTACATGTAAGTTCATTCATGTATTATACACATCAATCTTCCAGAATAAATTCTCTTAATGATGGTGAAAACCTCATCAAAGTCCATGACGTAGATTAGAAGAACAACACGGTTACACAGACACGAAAAGCGACTTTAATTTATAATTATTGATGACGTACTTTGGTATCATACGGTAAAGACGTTATTAAAGGTATCTATAATTTCGTTTCCGAGTACCTATCTAACAAGTAGTCAGGAAATAAATTAAAAGGACAAAATCTCTATTACTTTACCATTTTCTGAGCTTCTAAGAATGAGAATATAATATGTTTAGGAGGTCAAAGTAGAAATGATTAGAGGTTAGATTAAAAACATGGACTTGTAATATATTCTTCTATTTTTCTGCTTCCCTTAAGGGCATGAACTATGTGAGTATAGCTCATATCGTGATAAAAGTATACAGCCAGTTGTTGAGGTTGTGCGATTGACTGCCCAGGAGCGTATATTTTAACATCACTTTCCTCATGAATGCAAATATTTATTACTAGCTGACCCGACGAACGTTGTCCTATCCAATTTTCAAGAAAAGGATTTTCCGAATTTTAAAATTTTCCGGGAAATTTTCATAAGTTTTCATTTCATAATTGCGTAACCCACTATCAGTAGGAATGGCTTTCATTTTGACAGTTCAACAACATTAATTGCGTTATTTACGTTGTTGAGAAGACAAATTTTTCGAACTTATTAAGCAATGGATCCTTCAAAATCATTCAGATTATTGATTATGTGTTACTCGATTAAGGTGCTAATTCGGACTATTACGAACCTTTTAAAACAAAAAATTGCCAAATCGGTGCAGCAGTTCCAATTAAATCAATAAATAAGATAAGTGAATTTCCAATCTTATCCAACAAACAGCATTTAATATTTTTTTATATAGTACATGCACACCATGTAATTGTTTTGTAAAGTATAATCGACAGGTAAATAAGAACGTTTAACATAGGTAGGTTGTTGATCACTCAAAGCATACAAGTTACTCAGGCTCATTACTCAGGCTCTACTTGTATAACGAGTATCTATTTAGCGTTTTAATCTTTACTTCACGCTAGTTAAACTATAAAGTCGGTGTTTATAATCCGACACCAAACTCGCGTTATTTTTTTTTAAATGTTTTGAAAATCAAACAACGATTTAAAAGGTGCCTCCTCTCTGCTACCTACACAACAATTGTTTCTTTATTGTATGCACAATAAATTATAAGCAAGTCCCGGCTATCATTCGAAGATCTTTGACAGCCGTTCAGGTAGTCAGAAGACAAAAGTCTGCCAAGGGGTACCCAGTAACTGGGTCGTGAAAATCAGATAGGCAGTCTTTACATGTCAAATACTGGTGCATTCGATAACACTGGTAACCGACCCCAACAAAGTTGGGAAATGGCTAGGCAGGTTGATTTTATATTTTTTTAGTACTTAACACAGAAATATTTAAAATAATTTGATTCCAATTAGAGACACTCACAGCATATTAAAATTCCAATAAAAATACATTAAGTAAATACATACCGAAAATGGAGAAATTTAAATACGTGGAATCACTTCCGTAAAATTATTTTGGTTTACGAAATTAAAACAATAAAATTAAAGTGCCTTCATTGTTTCCCAAAAATCTTTTAATACCACTTCATACCCTTTCACTGTAATAATAATTGTTAAATCGTAACCTACTCGACAAAATGTTGCTTTTTGTAATTTTAAAACAACTGTTCGAACAATTCATCGAACAAATACTTTTATGTGCCTACCCTATTTTTTGCGAAATTTAAAATCTTCATGTAAAGACTTTCCTGAAAGGATTACAGATTACAGATTATTATAAGGAAGTCTAATTTTGAACTACATATTAAAAATAATTGCAAATAAGATAAGAGACTTCCTATCGCAGGCGCAAGTTATCCTGGAGGAGCAACATAGATTTGTTGAGACGATTGGTCACAACGAATCTCCTAAAATTCGTACACGAATGGACCAAGAATCATGATAGAGGGCACCCTACAGGTGTGATGTACTTGGATTATGAAAAAGCGTTTGACCGCGTCCCTTTGCGACGTCTAATCCACAAACTGGAACACTTTGGCATACGCGGCAGTGTATTAGCCTGGATAAGTGATTTTCTTACGAAAAGAACATTCCGTGTGCGTACTGGAGACGTTCTTTCTACGTCTCGTATAGTACTCAGCGGTGTTCCTCAAGGATCGGTGCTCGGTCCACTGATATTTATTTTATACCTCACAGACTTGAAAAACACGCTCATGAAACGCAAGCACGCCATTTTTGTTATTTGCGGACGATGCAAAGTGTTTTGGGAATCCTCATGACCAGTGGCAAGATATCCAAAATTATCTAAACGCTATATACACATGGACTCAAGGCTGGTTGTTGACGCTGAATGTTGACAAATGTACCGTTTTGTACGTAGCTTGTACAAGTTAAAAGCGTTCAGTACCAGTATACAAATAGAAACAAAAAATATAGGAAATAATTTAAATAAGCCGTAGCCGTTAAGAAATGACCAGTCTTAACTGACGGCGCCCGTTCACGAACATGACGCATGGATCAGCTCGACTATATTAGTAAGGTACCTACGGCCAGCAGCAACTAGCGAAAAACACTGCTACTTCTAAAAATCATCCAAATTGACACAACACATTTGTATTATGGGATCTTTAACGTTTCATTTAATAGCTAAGTGTTAAAATTCTTTAAATTAAACTTCTGTTCCAATTTTATTTAAATGTTTTGCTTATTAATTTAGATTTAGGGCTGATTTTTCAATAGTCATGGAACTTTTAACTGAAGAATAAATATGACAGTTTGACATAATTACTATAAACAGCTGTCCAACCGCAATATTTATTCCTTAGATAAAAATTATCTAGCTATTGAAAATCTGGCGTTAGAAAACTAAGATAATCCTCCTCCACCTCTGTACCTATTTTTTCTGTTTTTTCGTTTTGTTTTATTTATTTATATGTGTGGTTAAATAAATAAATTTAAAAAATAATCGACTTTTATTACTGACTGTACCAACTTAAAGTAAGTACAGAGCTGTAGATATGTAAATACGCGTTAATATAATTATATAGGCTACAGCTGTATGGTAAACACCGTCACCCAGAAGCCAAGATTTCACTGCATTTTCCTGTATGCATCATAATATTCAAAAGAATGTGTGGAAGTCTGGGTGCAGTCTCATTTGCCAGCTTTAAGCACTTGTTCCACTGCCAACGCATCGCGATTTAAGGTGCAAGCGTCAGGCTAGCCCGCGAAATTAAAATTTCTTACGTTTTTCGCAATGTGCAGGTCAGTATCTAGGTTGGTTAGTAACATCAGTCTTATTCTAATAAGGGATGGGTATGATGGCTATTACAGATGAGAAAACCCCTGCCATTCAAACTAGGAAAATCCTGTATTTTGAAGGACAGTGTACTTTTAAGGTATTGACACGTTTTATAAAATATTCATAATTGTAGTCAGTAGGTTGCTTGTATTTTGATCTAAATATGATTCGTAACCGTAACAAATATGAAATCATTAGAATCAGCAATACAGCTTCTTGAGTTACAACTGACCTCAAATGTCTTGATTTTATGATACAGTCATTTAATAGGGTAATATGAACCTTAGCACATACCCCTTAAACATGTATTTGTATCTACATCATACATACTGTGTATGTACCAGTTGTGACGTACTTAAAGACGCGACGATAACGTATTCGTGCGAACGATTATTTTGGTTAGGAAGCAGGTTAGGGATGTCGACCGATGATCAACGATGTTGACATTGATTTACATACTGTAATTACTTAAAGTCACACCCGGACTTATTATTCTTTATTTTTTATGAAACTCGTCTACTTTTGAGAATGTTTGTAAATATGTGAGCATCATGTTTCTATCACATAGTTAATTTATGTCATGGTTTCAATAATCCATTTTAATTCTTTTACAAGCAAGGTATGCAAAATATTGGAAAACATTTTAAAAGAGTAACGGTGGAGTATCTTGCCCATTCTTCTCCATAGGAAAACTACCTTTTAGAAGGGGCGACTAGAATCAATTTTATTTTAATTTAAATTTTGACATTCAAAAGTACCTTTTATGTGTCTATTTGAAATAAATGATTTGACTTTGACTTCGAGTTAAAGAAAGTAAGAAAAATATTTTACAAAAAGTTAAAGGTGCATTTAAAACTAACAAAATTACATTAAAAAATACACAACAACAAAAAAAAAGAGCTATGCGAGGCCAAAAAAGCTCCTATCTCAGCATAGTGCTGCGATATTTAAGAAATAAATACCGCAGCGCCGGTGTTCTGATAGTGCCCGACAGTTAACGTACCTACCTACTTTGGATGGGTCAATGTTGTTCGCCTTTCGCTTCATAGCTGATGGTGGAACATACTCTTAGTTCCTCTCCAGGCGACATGTCGTCAGCGAGGAGTTTTCCGACAGCAAACCTGCTAGCAGTGGGCTATTATTTTAAATATGTATGTTCCTTTGAAGAAAGGATAAATATTTTAATGTTTTCTACTAGCAGCTAAAAATAAAAATATGTGCTACGATCATGTTTTTTTACTGAAAAACACAAAAACAAGCTTCCGGACTCACATTGTATAAGGGTAATTACATGCCGAAGACGCCTCACTGCGATATCTCGCGATCGCAGTATTGCTCGCTAACTCGATGTCACCTCGGTATAAAACAAATGCATGCACGCAAAGATACCTCACTGCGGTATATCGCGGGCTGCTTGGGGGTTACGATGCCTACGTGAAAACAAAATATTTTGTTCATACATCGCGGTTGATGGCAAACATCAACGTGATTGGTCAAATCGGTTCCACTTGTTCATCTGGAGCATGAAGATTACAGCACAAACAAGGAATGGCAACTGAGCTTTCAGGTGGCGACTGAGCCGACGTGTTCGCACCGCCATCCATCGAGATATCGAGATAGCGACCGCGATCGCGAGCATCTTCGGCATGTAATTACCCTGAAGAAGTTGATGTGGGACGAATCAATAAAAGGTTGGTTTCGTTGTCACATAGATTTTGTAAATATCTTTAGAAAAGACATTGAATTGGTCCCGTTTTTTGAGAAAAACAAAAAAAAAAACAAGTGAGTAAGTATTTACTTGAACATACGAGATGATTATATAGTTTAAATAATTTGAATTACTATACATGGTCAAATTAGCTAGCAAAACTCCGCAGACGTGATGAGTATCGATATCATACACGACTAAATAGATTTGAAGTTTTTTTTTAGTTCAACAACCGCAGGTCGTATAACTAAAAACTGATCACTGGCTAATGGCTTAACGTGCTTTCCAAGGCACGGAGGGGTCACGGTATGTAAAGATGGTCACCCATCCACAGACCAAGCGGCAAGCGTAGCTTAACCTGATTGATCGACCTGTGCGGCTTTTTTTAGGTTATGTTAGTAACAAATGTTTGTCAATCACACCATTTTTGTACAGATTGCAAAGATCCAAAAACAAAGCAACAGCAGCATTGCACAGATTCAAGAATAACTACGTACCTGCCTAAATAAATATCGTAGACAGGTACTTAAGTACATAGATCTATTATTGGAATTGTGATTAATCGTTTGGAGTACTCTCCTCTGTATTTATTGAATCCAAAGTACCTGTAAATAGAACCATTAATCAACTTTCGGCTATGAGGACTTGAAAAAGCTTAACTAAACTGTTGCTAACTACTACAGTGCCTACTCTTATTATAGGGCAAGTACTACAAATAATAGGTAATTGACAGTCGTTACGGGTAGTCTGAAAGTCTGACAACCAGGCATGCCAAGGGGTATCGTGTAACCCAGTAAATGGGTTGTGGAAGTCAGATAGGCAGTCGCTCTATGCAAAACACTGGTATTCAGCTGCATCCGGTTAGACTGGAAAACGACCTCAAAATAGTTGGGAAAAGGCTAGTCAGATAGATCATTCATCATATATGGTTAGGTAAGATGGTTGTAAAATCAAATTCTATTAAATATAAAATTAAGATCTATCCACACAAATAAGGACACAAAAAATATCAGTGTATACATATTATATAAACTCGTTCACACACGTCCGTGACAGTGACGGCAACCGAGCTTCAGTGTCTGCCTTGTGTGTGCCACCGTCCTGTCACGTCCCGGACACGGCCCTGATATGTGTGGATAGACCTCTACGTCAATTTGCTCTCTCTCTCTCTCTCTCTCATACAACTGTCAAAGAATGATGCCAGTTGGTTGCAATTTGAATACGCGGATTTAAATAAATAAATTTTCCTGACTTTACATGTAGATTAACCGTTATCTGTAACCTCTTCAGCAGTTATTCATCCGTATCTTAGGAAACCTTCACGCTACGCTTGATCCACGGATAAGTAATCGAATCTATGTTTTATTATTTTAAATGGAAGATATTGTAGCCGATAATTCGAAATACATAGTTGCTATGTCGCCTTTATGGTGGCTTATTATCAAGGGAAAGTGATGAATAGAATAACGTTTATTGTTTCCAGTATTACAGCTAGTAGTAGTAGCTACATACACAAAACTATAATATTGGAAGCAAAAGGTTGTAACATAAGCATGTGTGCCCCTAGCGGGTAGCTATGCGCTGGTTTTCAGCTTAAACTCTTGACTCCTGTTTATAAAAAAAGGTACATAACAACGGGGTAGTATAACGGTTGTTTGTTGTTTGTTGCGAGTAGGCCGCAAATAAACAGTTGGATCGTTGACTTGATGTTTCATTGAGTCATCATCTGCCTAGCCTTTTCCCAACTATGTTGGGGTCGGCTTCCAGTCTAACCGGATGCAGCTGAATACCAGTATTTTACATGGAGCGACTGCCTATCTGACCTCCACAACCCAGTTACTGGGTAATACGATACCCCTTGGTAAGACTGGTTGTCAAACTTTCGGGCTTCTGACTACCCGTAACGACTGTCAAAGATCCACGAATGACAGCCGGGACCAACGGCTTAACGTGCTTTCCGAGGCACGGAGGGGTCTCGGTATGTAAAGATGGTCACCCATCCACAGACCAACCGCGGCAAGCGTAGCTTAACCTGACCGATCGACCTGTGCGGCTGTTATAATATTCCTTTAAACACTTGTCTACCACGCCTTTTTTATCTTTTATCCGTGAAATAAAATTGACGTCTGACAGTTCTAGTATGGTGTGACTGTCTGTCACTTACTCCTATTTAATAATAAAATGTCTTATTCTAAATTCTTATTTTAACACTAGCTTCTGCCCGCGGCTACGCCCGCGTGGATGTCGGAAATTTACCCACAGGAACGTGCTAACAGGATAAAATGTATGTGCTTCCCCAGAATGCCATCTATGTCACGGGCCCTTTGTGGCTAATTACAATAGAAAACCAATTGTGTCTCATTAGTGGTGATTAAGAGGGTACCTATATGATATCTTTACCTAAGTACCTAACTAATTTAAAAAAAAACTCAATAACAGAAAATTAAATACCTACCTACCTAAATAAACCTATTTCTGATGATAACTAATCTAAACTCATTAAATAAGCAAAATCCCTAAAAACTAATATCTATACGAATGACTAAACCTACCTAACAGTATTATAAAATAACCTACGGTCACTACGTACACTATCAAATATACTACCTATACTTTAAAATTAAAATCTATACCTACGACTCATATAAAAATATAAAACTAAATAACTCTAAAAACTAAAAGGAATAAAAATGAACTCCACTGTGGGTGACCCAACCTACGACAAACTTAGTATTTGCGGTTGGTACAGTACAGACAGTGGTAATCGGGTATAGGGATCGAACCGCAAAATTAAGTTTGTTTTTTATTGTATATACTTTTCCGGGATAAAAAGTACCCAGTGTGGTGCCCAGGATATTAAAGAATAATTATACCAAGTTTCATCGTAATCGAACCGGTAGTTTTTGCGTGATGCCTGAACAAACAGACAGACAGACAGACAAAAAATTTTTTAATCACATTTTTGGGTTCGGTGTCGGTCAAGTAACACCCCCTGCCATTTATTTTTTTGATATTTTCAATGTACAGAATTTTCACTTCTACAGATTTATTATAAGTATAGAATAGATTGTCACACGATATCGGCCCTCTTAGAAACGCATTAAATCTCAATTTTATGGTCTGACAGCTCGACATGTTACCCTAATCAATAACAAAATATCCTATTTCTTTAAAATAGTAAAACAATATTGAAACTCTTAGAAACCCATTCCATTTGTATTTTATGGGAAACAGACTGGCACTTATGGCCAGTCATCAGTAGAAAGCGATATGAATAATAATAAAAATAATGGCTACCATGCCATCACTGGACAGAAATCTGCCTCATTGCTCTGCAGAGTGCGGGCGAGCCCCAACTCCATCCTGAAAACCATAGCTGGGAGATACGACTCTTCAATAATGCATAGCGTTGCTAAGAGATGTATCTCTCAGAGTAATCTCGTCGCAAAATAACCTAATATTAAGTTTTACTAACATAGTCATAAGATTTCTGCTTACTAACCCACTATGGATGTTACTTGTCCGAAATAAAGATTTTTTTTTTAATTATAATAAATTTATTCAACCAATGTTACAGTTATTACCTTAGAATTAACTTAACATCGGTCTGTAACCGTTAGCGATCATCTTTTGGATTTTTGCGGCGGTCCCCAAACTAGGCGGCGCCTGTATCTTGGGGACCAGAGTTGTGGTTATACATAATGCTATAATTTACCACTGGAGTTTATGTAAGAATAGGTAAGTAATTGCAAATGATTATATAAAACTAAATTAAATATTGAGATCAAAGTGAAAGTAAATAAGCATCACCTCTGTACCTATTTTTTCATTTCTGTTTTTCAATGTCTGTTTATATATGTGTGTACATAAATAGTAAAATAAATAAATAAAACTTAAATCGTAAATTATTAAAAACAGAAATAAAGCTTATATTGCACTGAACAAAGCCTAAAACTAAAAATATTAAACAATTAAAAATGAAATGTTAAACAATAAAATGTTAAACAGTGAAAAATAAAATGTTAGGTACTTAATCAAAAATAGGGTGTGTTGGTGTGTGCGCGTGTGGTGTGTAGGTGTATTAGTGTGTGTGCATGTGGTGTGTAGGTGTCAGTGTCTGTGGTGGGAGTATATATATTATAGTATATTTTACGTCACTTAAGATGCAATATTTTGTACGAATTCTAGGAACGCCGAGTCCCTGTAAGGCAACGCACAATACTAGCCACACATCTGGTGACCATAAGATGGGTCCGTAGGCCATGGGACCGATACCTGAACGAAGAGAGACTGAACAGTCACAATGGTAAAGCTGAAAATATTAAAAAAAAACTCTCAGGATACGACTTATTTCCAACAAAAAGCGTAAACATACGTTCACAGGCACTTTGTAACTATGGGTGACTAAAACAGTGCATATCAATTCCATCGATGCTGACACATGTGTCATGGCCGCGCAATACGGAAATTAAATGTTTTGTATAGGACATTAAACATTATTTATGATTATAGTCTAGCATACGATCTATTCCGTGTTGCACTGTATTCAAATTTTGGGTATGGTAAATTGAAAATAACAGGCGATAAGTTTGAGTCTGGTTTTCAATGAATAAAACCTTTATGTTAGCATCAATATAAAACCAAATTCTGTGCAAAAGTAAAAACTGCACCCTAATTGCATAACGCACGATCAGTCGGAATCGGTTTCATTTTGACAGTTCAACAACATTCATTGCGTTATTTACGTGTTGAGCAGACAAATTTTTCGAACTTTTGAAGCAAAGGATTAGCAATTTGCTTCAAAATGATTCAGATTCCGATTGATCGTGTGTTACGCAATTAGGGTGTAGATGTGTGTATTTATGATTTTAATTATTGCAATTCAGTATTTGTGACACGGAAGAATGAGGAAAATGTCGTGAGTATGAATATCGATGGTTATAAGAGTAGGGGAACACAAAAGAAACGATGGATGAACTGTGTGAAAGATGATATAGGTAGAAAGGGGGTGACTACCGAGATGACGATGAATAGAGAAGTATGGAAGAAAACGAAATGTTTTTTTTTTTTTTATAGAACGGCCGAAGCTGATTACACTATTTAAACATAATAATATAATTTATTTAACACAGTCATGCATTCTTCTCACAGAAATTCAAACATTCTGACAATATCATCTTCCATTCATTCGCAAACATATCAAGATCTGTGTTTGAGTCCAGGAGAGAGATGTTGCGCCGACCCCAAATAAATTCGGGATGAGGGCAGGAGAATGATGATAATTCAGTAAATACATATTATTTTGTGACCGTCGCCATTCATATTTTGATTAACATACAATCGGGCACTGACCATGCTCATTGGAAAAATGTTAGGAAATTTGGATTTTACGAGCTTGCCTTAACATGAACAATAGTTTACATAATGTATGTTTTTTTTACTTTCCCTCAATAAATAAGTAGGTACATGAACCTATGTGAATAAGTTTCCTAATCTTTTACTCGGGAGAATTTTCTAGAAGCGACGGGGACGACCGCAGCCGCTCAACTACATTTAATACTATTAGTTCTGCAATTGCATTCAAAGTGTATTTTAAATTCAACATCAGCTATGCTATGCGGTATGCCTAAGACTTCTTTAACAAAATAAATTGTCTATTTTCCAGTATTTTGATTTTGTCTAGCTATATAACTGTTTTTGACTTTTCTAAGGCCCGTATTACCTAGAGGAGCTGAGATTCAAGTATTATCTAAAGGTATAAAAATGATTAAATCGTGTTCCGCCCGCCGTTTCCGGGGTGTAAGCGCCCTCTAGAACGACTGGACCGATTTGGCAAGTTTTTGTTTAATAGTCCGAATCAGGTTCTTATGGAAAGAAAAAAATGAAAAGTGGCCGGGTAAATTGGAAAACTCGGGAAAACTGAAAGCGCTTTTCTATGAGAACTTTGTATACATTATTGAAATTTGGACAGGAAAACGTCTATCGGGAAGTTTTACTAAAATATGTTAAGAGCCATTTGATCAATTGAAACTATTTTTTAAACAAACCATTCGTGGTGCACTTGGAAGCCCCTGAACCGTCTTCAGACACAAGTGGGAAGATGTAAGTCCAACGTGGTAAAGTAGGGCACCGTCGACGGAACGGCAGTAGGGTGTGATTGTGGAGCTATGTCACAAACCATGCTCCACCTCCTATCCTGCCCTCTGTGTCCCAGAACATGCAGCCAAAATGACCTCTGCATTGCCACCGACGCCGTGGAAGTGGCAAAGTTTTGGGCCAGCAAGATCTAAAATACAGTCGTGCCAGCGACACGAAGAAGTGCAAAGTGCTGAAAACAAAGAACAGTAGGTACTTACTTTAATACTGATAATGTCAATATTTTGATCAAATAAAGGCAAAATACAATTTTAACTGACGGAAAGACAGTGGTTTTATAATAATCATTATACAGATTGTTTTACAACCCATGGGAAAAGGTTATTTGTATTAAAGTTTGAGGATCAAACGGAATTGTATCCCAAATTTAATAATAATAATAATATTCTTTATTTCGGACTACACATACAAGTACACATAATCCATATAATGTTAGTGACAATGACTTAAAAAACTGTGTTAGTAAACTTATACAAACTACACAATAGAAATATTGGATCAGGACCGCACTACTCGTACATGGAGTTTTTTCCAATGCTCCATGAATGAGCAATCCACATCCATTCTCCCTGCAATAAGCTGCAGGAAGCTGTTGGGGCTGCCCCGTATGCGGCGCATCAGAGACGCAATTCTTTTGCGATGTATCGCTTGAAAGCCATCCACTTGCGCGTCTGCAAACATACCTGATGCACTACAAAAGCGTGGCAACCCCATCAACATCCTGAACGCGTTATTGTATTGGACACGCAGGGCACTGTAAGTCTTCTGCGTATGCTTCACCCATAGGCTGCACGTATAAAAAGACTGACAGTATGACTTGAATAATGTTATTTTTACCTGTGCAGTACAACGTGCAAACCTACGGGCCAGCATATTAGCTCTGACTGACAATGCCCTGCGTTCCCTTTCAATATCTACATCATCAATGGAAATAATGATCATCATCATTTACATAACTGCCAAAATATGGGTCATCTGCCTAGCCTTTTCTCAACTATGCTGGGGTCGGCTTCCAGTCTAACCGGACGCAGCTGAATACCAGTATTTTACATGGAGCGACTGCCTATCTGACCTACACAACCCAGTTACTGGGTAATACGATACCCCTTGGTAAGACTGGTTGTCAGACTTTCGGGCTTCTGACTACCCGTAACGACTGTCAAAGATCCACGAATGACAGCCGGGACCAACGGCGTAACATACTTTCCGAGGCACGGAGGGGTCTCGGTATGTAAAGATGGTCACCCATCCACAGACCAACCGCGGCAAGCGTAGCTTAACCTGACCGATCGACCTGTGCGGCTGTTATATTATTTAGCCACGGGCCCCTCAACTGCCAAAATGTGGGTGTAGGTTTTATAATAATAGTCGGCCATGGCGGCCAATCTCAACGAAGACTAGCCTTCGGCGCGGGAGATGTTGTAGTGCACAAGTGTGTGCGCCGACCAGCAGTGCGATTCTGTAACCATATCACCGTGTAAACTTAGGTGAAGTGAGCGTGGAGTGAGCTGTCATTCTAACTAATGCTAGGGATTGTCACTATTGACAGCTCACTCTAAGCTCACTTCACCTAACTTTTCACGGTGAGATTTTTACAGAATCGATCGGCTGGTGTACTCTCTCTTCCCTCACTCTTATAGCCCGATGAGAGCTGTCCGTGATCTCGCTCCGGTTGTGTCGGATTGCGTGCTGACGCAATCCGACACTGGAACGAGATCACGCGCAGGTCCAACGGCTTAACAAGCTTTCCGATGCACGGGGTATTAAACCACCAACTTCCATACTACAAATGTATGGTTAAACAATCGCTAATTTATTTATTTAAAACTCTAAAACTATCATTACAGGTAATCATTAGCTTATAAATTAACTACCTTGTAGGTACCGTTTGACGAAGAGTTAGTAGAAGACGTGGTTTCAAATCCGGTAGGCTATTTCTTAATTGCAGCATTGCAGTGATCTCGCTCCGATTGGAGCCGGAGCGAGATCAGGCGCAGGTCTAACGGCTTTACATGCTTTCCGATGCACGGGGTACCTATTACACCGCCAACTTCCAAACTCCGGGCTGTTACTAATAAATTCTCAAAACTGTGTTCCTAGACATAGGTACACCTCGCCTAGCCCTTCAGAGAGAACAGGGGTGATGTTACTTTATGTTATTAGGTATAGTTTTTTAAACTCGTTGTAGAGCATAAACTTTAAGCCGTTTAACACCATTCTGTACAATTTTTTATCAGTCTTGTTTAGCTCTTTAAATGTCAGCAAACAATCTTGCTATTCGTTTTCCTACGTTCTGTGTCCACTATCTCCAGAATTCATTTATACTATATAATATTTAAATTACTTAATTGTTTTTGGTTTTATGTATTTTGTTTTCTCTCCTACTCTTATCATAAGCATCACCCTTGTAAGTACGTCTTTTTCTGGGGGTTCAGAATCATGTACCTACTGAATCAATGGTAACCGATTCTCCGTCGATGTCCCTGCCAACCTGCGCCCTAATTGCGTAACACACGATCAATCGGAATCGGTTTCATTTTGACAGTTCAACAACATTCATTGCGTTATTTACGTGTTGAGCAGACAAATTTTTCGAACTTATGAAGCAATGGATTAGCAATTGGCTTCAAAATGATTCAGATTCCGATTGATCGTGTGTTACGCAATTAGGGTGCTGTACAAATCAGAAGGGGAGGAGGAGTGAAATGTAACATTGCAACCTACCCACCATTTGGCAAACCTTTACAAAATCATGTTGCTTAGAATTAATTAAATAGATTTAAGAATTTAAATTAAAAGTGAAAAAAAACAGCTTATTATACACCCAAACAAAACGGCCCAAACCATATGTAACAAATCTCAAGTTTACCTGCAAAGGTTCCAAATTATACGTATTTTAGTGCCAAAATGCTAATTAACACGGCGAGAACGAGGGCCAGGCAAATGAGCACTCGCCGTCGCCAGGAATCACGAAGAGAGCGGTCCCATTAACTTTTATTATTCGTCGTTTTAAAGTGTGTCGTCGAAATTAGTTGGCCGTATTCGCCGAACATCTTCCTTGCGCACAGCCTCCCTCATTACAGGAATGGCACTCCAAATTAATTTATTTATTGTTGATGTCGAGATTATGAGTTATTTTCGTCCATTTACTTGATTTAAAAGATATTGCGGGAAATTAAATGTCTGAATATTTTGCTTGTTTGTTAAATGGAGGTTTAATAAGATTGGTTCTGAATTCATGCTGTTTATTATTTAATTGTCACTTTTAGCATATAGGGGATTATTTATAAACGTTGCTTAAAGTTAAGAGGCGTTTAAACGTCAATAATGTATGGCTAAACGATCGCTAATCATTAACTTATAAATTAACTCCCTTGTAGGTACCGTTTGACGAAGAGTTAGTAGAAGATATGGTGTCAAATCCGCTAGACTATTTCTTAATTGCAGGCCAAAAAGGAATTGGAGCATAATAAGACCAGACAAATTAAGTTAAAACTCAACAAGGCTCTGATTCACTGTGACACTTCGTAATTAACGCATTACAATGATACCTTCGATGCTCAAAGTTAAAACCCACCCTTATATCCATCTTCATATATTTGCAAATGGAAAAGGACGTTTAAAACCACTCTCTGATACCTGCCTGTCCAAGTTCCTATACCGCACTTCGAACTATTTCAAGCTTCGTAAAAAGCATTCCTAAAGGCCGATTGCTAACTGGGGCAATATCGTTCTATCTAAGGGTACCAGTCACACATACACTTCAATTCATCCCACTAATTGGATTAATTTGATCATTTACTAATATCAGATGGGCAATAGGGTAGTTGCCTGGGTAAGAAAAATATTATTATATTTAGTCCGTCAGTTAGATTATCTAAAAATAATGGACACGTATTTTTTCTTTTGTCAATCAAACAAAAAATGACAAAGATTAATCGCGTCAAAATTTGGGAGTAGGGGCTCGTGACGTCACGCGGAACTTTAACGGGCGATATCTTCATAATTTTTTATATAATTGACAAAAGAAAAAATACGGGTCCAATATTTTTTGATAATCTAACTGACGGACTAATTAGATTTTTTTAGGCATCTAGTTATTCTCGTAAGTCAAAAATAATAATAATCTGTCAAAAAATACTTCTAATTTCCCTACATTTTGACAAGTTTTTGATATTTGTTTGTCGCTGAGATGAGACTGCGACTAGATTTTGAACGTTTTAAATTACGAGAATTGGCTTTCAGTTCTCCATCTATAACTGTGTCGAGTTCTGTACAGTATAAGTTTAAAGATTTAATTTAAGTCTGTGGAACGGACTCTGGAAGTTACTTTATTTAATTTAAACTCAACTTCCGCAAAACCTTCAGAGTTTCTTTGAAAGTGTTGTCCTGTTATTGACCCCGAATATATTTGTATCACATTATTTCAAAATTTTGTGCTATTTTATCAGCTTGGAATATACAACACTCTTTCTTCCTGTTGGGTGTCTTAGGGGGTACGTATCAATATCCCGAAAGTTCATAATACCTATGATTGAAATACCGACGTCCAAAACACCGAAATTCAAAATACCGAAAGTTTTAAATGCCGATAGTCGTTATATCGAAACACAAAATACCGATGTTCAAATGCCCGAAAGGACGAAATCCCGAATGGACGAAATACCAATGGATAAAATCCCAAAGAGCAGCGACGGAGTTCCCGCGATTAATATGTTTCTGGCACTCGCCGGCCGCTACCGCGGCACCGCTCGCTTCGCTCGCTCGGCTCGTGCGTTGTCTGGTCACAGTTCTAACCTAACCTAACCTAGCCTAAAAGATATATGCGTGTTACGCATGCGAGTACAGAAACATAGTTTTGAATGTAAAACCAAACATTTTTAATAATTACACGTTGTCGTTGTTTTTTAATAATTAATAATATGTTTCTGTACCCGCATGCGTAACACGTATATATCTTTTTTACATCGAAACAGCTAGGTTAGGTTAGGTTAGAACTGTGACCAGACAACGCACGAGCCGAGCGAGCGAAGCGAGCGGTGCCGCGGCAGCGGCCGGCGAGTGGCAGAAATATATTTTTGAATATAAAACCAAACATTTTAAACTTAATATGTTTTGAATGTTGACATTTTACCCGTAGTTATTTTAATCTCGACGTTCAAATATGTACCCTATCATACATACCTATTTTGGCTTTGGGATGTAATTTCGGGATTTTGAACTTCGGGATTTTAAACTTTCGGGCAAATAAACTTTCGATCAAACAACCATTCGGCGTTTCAATTATCGGGATTTCGTCCATCGGTATTTTAAAATTCGGGATTTTGATACGTACCCGTCTTAGGAGTTATGTATGGTTTTTAATAGGAAGAATGTCTATGAGAAGTAAGAAGAACTGATACTAACTTTATCAGTCATTTTAATACTCGTGGTGTGAATTTTATTTTTTAATAAAAAAGAAACATCAAAAAAAGGGGTGTTACTGATTGTCAGTTTTCACTATATTATAATAAGTATCTCGTATTGTTAAGAATTTAAATGTGTTTAACAAATTATTGTGTTGTATTATTTTTTTACACTAAATATGTTTAAATATTTGTATGCTAGTCGATGGCCAATTATATAAGATCATAACTCCATTCATAACGAATGGACCTACCCTGTTTAACAGCTATGAAAGTTTGGGGACATAGTGTGTGTATTGAATAACATTTTTAGGAACACAAACCGAATCATACAATTGAATATACTTAGTTAGGATTATCGCACTAAAGTACTAAACCTGTTGCAATATTTAAACAGAAACTACTCATAATTCTAATACAGTCCAATTTAAACCGTTTACTATAAAGTAAGTATATCGGTGTTAAAATTGTTTAAATATTCTTCAATTTAAAATGAAAAGTAAATAGCATAATTCAGAATAAAATAAGGAACAGAAATCTCTTTTCGTATTTCATTCATTGCGTTAATTACTTAATGAGCAAATTTTTCGAACATATGAAACAATGGATTAGCAGCATCCATCAAAATCATTCAGATTGTGATTGAAAGTCTATTAGGCAATTAGGGCCCACTGGACACCACCTGGACCTGAATTGAAACCTTGGGTTGGCCGAAGCAAGGAAAACCTGTTCAGGTGGAGATTCATAGACGACTCCGCCTTGGAGTGTAAATGGGGTGCTGTTCCACAAACGATGAGACACTTAATATCGTGTCCTGTCAGCTGCACGTTACAGGAACTGATGGACGCTGGTGATGGCGCCAAACAAGTAGCCGAATTCTGGGTGTAGTTCATTTAGATTGCTATCGACACGACAAGAAGAAGAGAGGGCCCACTGCTATTCGAATCCAGTCTTTCTTAACATTAACATAAAACTTACGATTATAAGTCATGTTATCTTTTATATCACAAACTAGTAAACCAGGCGTGCACCCTTCATCATAGGAACATCTAACTCGACTGCGTGCGTGCCGCATGCTATTAGGTGAACGGTAGAACGATTGTCAGGCGAATGAATGACTGGAGCAATCAAATCAACGACTAAATCACGGGAGCAGACATGATGCGAATGCATACGTCACGGTTGTAATACTCAGAGGGTTTGGTGGATATTAGTATGGTGGTGATACTGTTTCATGTTTCAAGTTTATTATCACCGGGGTGAGATTTTCAAGGGGACATTTTAATACTCTCTGATCTAGGTATCAAACATAGACGTATCCTCTAAAGCAGTTCATGCATAATCAGCCGTTAATATTGCCAATGTTGGGACACAGGCCTCCTCTCTGTGAGAGGGAGTGGGCTATAATCCACCACGCGGGCCCAGTGTGGCTTGGTAGATGTTACATGTCTTCGAATTTTTGGTGGTTCTAGGTCATGTCGGTTTCCTCACGATGTTTTCCTTCACCGTTTTGAGAGCAGGGATGATGAAATAAATTACACAAAGTAAAGCGCCTGCTTGGGTACGAGCCCACAACCTACGTCTCGTCCGTTGGGACTGATAGCATTGGGCTACCACTGCTATAAGCATTCCATGGGAATTACTAAAGACATAACATTAAAAAAAAAACAAAATAATTTGTTTGACATAAACCTACATCACTTATGAAACGTCAGAAGCTCGGTTTCAATTGGTCGTTTTCTATAGAGAAACTCTACGGTTACTCTTTTAACAATTACGGGGATTATTTATAATCGTTGCTTAAAGTTAAGTAATGATTAGCGGCGGTTTAGCCATACATTTTTGTTTAAACATCTCTTAACGCAACTTTTATAAAGGGACAACAACAACATTTGAAAAAATAAATATGTCACATCTATATTTTAAACTATTTACTTATTTTCCATAGAAATGTGACGAGACTGAATGCTCCCATTCGTCTGGAGTACAAATTTTTGCTTGATACTTCACGTTTACTTTGTGAGAATAATCCCTCGAAAATGTATTTACATATTGATGAGTAGATGCGGTCCTATCGGTCGGGTCGAATCAATCATCTATCAGCATATTTAATCAAATAACTCTATAAACTTTGAATAGTAAATATCGAAAAAGAACAAGTTTTATGCTCCACAGTCCTTCAGTTAAGCTCGGCTGGTTTATTTTGAAGCTAATACAAGTTCAGCATATAATCGTCCAGCGAAAAGTTTAAGTTAAAATCCAGTCGAAGTCAAGTGGCTCTTCTCTTTAACAAGATCTCAAGATGGCATTCCCATTTCATCCGCAAAGGGCTTCTCCGGAAATATAACAAGGTAACAGTGCTTTTGTAAAATATTCAATTGTTGTGTGATTCCGTAGATATGTATCTATAATATTTTTGAATATCTATTTTAAGTCCCATATTATTCCTATTCCTATTCCTGGGGTTTAAAATAGGTAGGTATTCAAAAAAAATAAATGTATAATAGGAAATTGTTTCAACAACATGATTTTGTGTTGCTGGAAACATCAAAATGTTAAGCAAATCGACTACCAACTTAATTTATCCGAGGTATATTCAAATCACAACTGTAATTTTTTGACAATTGTATAATAATAATAAATATTATTAACACCCTACTAATTTTCCTGGCTTTACCTACCTATATGTAATATACCTACTATTCTTTTTCTTTTTAGAGTTCCGTACCCAAAGGGTAAAAACGGGACCCTATTACTAAGACTTCGCTGTCTGTCCGTCCGTCTGTCTGTCACCAGGCTGTATCTCAAGAACCGCGATAGCTAGACAGTTGAAATTTTCACAAATTATGTATTTCTGTTGCCACTATAACAACAAATACTAAAAACAAAATAAAATAAATATTTATTTTATTTTTTGTTAGGGGGGCCCCATACAACAGACGTGATTTTTATAGATAATGGTACGGAACCCTTCGTGCGCGAGACCGACTCGCACTTGGCCGGTTTTTTTTTAAATGTTGCCCCACACTAGGAATTACTCCTGTATCGTGGGTGCGTTTACAAACATTTAAACTCACATACACAAACAGCCAGACCCTACGCAATGTTGCCAGCAACATGTCTCTCGCCACAAAAAAAGTTTTTGCAACAATATTTGCAAAATGCAAATACAACTTTAGGTTCCTACTATTTAAGTAACTCTATTCAAGATTACTGTCAGATGTCCTAATTTTCTTTAATGTAGTGGTAACGATGGCACCAGGGCTGGTCGGACTAATTACACGGTCTAATAGGTCTGTCTGTCCATCTGTAACTGCGGCTCCGTGGGACGCTCTAGTTAATTAGTGTCCTAACCGATCCCAATGTGATTTATTTAACGTTTAAACAGTTTTAAATTTGGATTTAAGACAACTGAATTAGGAGGATTTATATAGGAATACATTTAAAATAATAATACATATGTATGTACATGTGCAAAATGGTTGAGTGCAAATGGCAATGGTTGAGCTGGGTGGTGCTGATCCACGCGTCATGTTCGTGAACGGGCGCCATTAGTTGAGACTGGTCATCTCTTAACTGCCAGGGCTTATTTTTAATTAATATGAATATGAATGAAAATGAATAATGTACCCAGGATTTTGTAAAAATATCTTGATTTAAAAGAGTGTCCGTGGAGTTTCTTGCCCGTTCTTCTCCATAGAGATCTACGCTTTGGAATGGGCAACTAGCTTCAACTTTCTGACTAACTGACCGACTATTTAATTTTGACAATTCAAAAGTGCCTGTAAATGGTTTAATTGAAATAAATGATTTGAGTTTGAGTTTGAAAAATAAGCAAAAGAATCATAGAGCATCAAAAAATTCGTCCGCATCGCTGTCAACAGGAACAGTTTAATGGAAAGTGGATTATGTTGGTGGTGATGGTGATTCGTGGACATAGGTATACTATAGGTACATTAGGCTTGGTACAGTGTTAATCTTAAAGTTAGTATTTTTTTTTTTTTAATAACGTTGCCCCACTCTAGGAATTGTACCTGTATCGTGGGTGCGTTTACAAAAATTTAAACTCACATACACAAACAGTCAGACCCGGAACAATACAAATACTTGTTCCGTGCGGGAATCGAACCCGCGACACGCAGTGCAGCAGTCGATCGCTCAACCACTGCACCAACCGTGTCGTCATCGTTAGTATTAATTATGTTTCCTAAATAGGTACATAATCACACATTTGATATGCAAAAAATTATAATATACTAGCAGCGCTCCATGGTTTCACCCGCATAAGTCTCGATACCGTGGGAATATCGGGATATTCTATGTTTTAATCCTGGTTATAAACTATCTGTGTGCCAAATTTCATCCACATCCATTCAGTCGTTTTTGCGTGAAAGAGAACACCCATCCATCCATCCATCCTCACAAATTTTGGCGTCTATAACATAAGTAGGAAGTAGGATATAATGGATCAATAGGATTTAATGCTAGAGTATAATAATGTCCAATGGCATGCTTTAAATTCTAGTTTCTATTATTTTTCATAAATTTTACTATACCTACATTCAATATTCACTATCGTCACATTATTTTAAAATATTATTTATAAATTCATGTAGGTGTAGAATAAAATTGTTCTTCCAGCAGCCATTATCTAAACATCGTAAAAAATAAATTATTAGGTACCTCTTTTAAGTTCTTTAGTACCAAATAAAAGGTACCTACTTAAAATTGGTTACTACGTAAATTGCACTTTTCAAAATTTTCGGTGAAGAGAGATGAAACAATTAAAATGCTAGGCAAATTAATATTTATACTAACGAAAACTTGCAGGAGCTTATCAAATGCTTGAAAGCATTATTTCAGTTTAATTTTGCTGAGCTTCAACACAAAATCACATTATTTACGAAATAGACAGCGAAGTTATAAGGGTATATTTGTCACCTGTACTTCAATGCTCCTGGCACCTGGGCTCTAGAGTGAGGTCTCCTGACAAGAAATAATGTTTTTATTAACTCACACAATTTATAATAATATCTATACATACTCGCATTATAAATTAAAGTTGCTTTTCGGGTCCGTCTCTGATGCGGTTTTCACCATCGTTTAGAGAACTTATTATGTTGGGGTCAACTTCCAGTCTAACCGGATGCAGCTGATTACAAGTATTTTACATGGAGCAACTGCCTATCTGACTTCCACAACCCCGTTATTGGGTAATACGATACCCCTTGGCTGTCAGACTTTCGTGCTCCTGAATACCCGTAACGACTGTCAAAGATCCTCGAATGACAGCCGGGACCAACGGCTTAACGTGTTTTCCGAAGCACGGAGGGGTCTCGGTATATAAAGATGTTCACCCATCTACAGACCAACAGCGGCAAGCGTAGCTTAACCTGATCGATCGACTTGTGCGGCTTTTTGCTCAGTCAAAAAAAAATCTGTCAAAAATACCTCTAATTTCCCTACATTTTGACCAGCTTTTGACTTTTGTTTGTCGCCGAGATGAGGCTGCGACTAGATTTTGAACGTTTTAAATTAAGAGAATTGGCCTTCAGACTGTGAACGTTCTTAAAATTACGAGAATTGCCCCTCTCTCTGGTCTCAAGTTTCAATATAAAAACAAAAGAAGGAAAACTAATGAACGTAAATATATAAACTTCCAAACCTCATAACGGAGAAAAACACCGTAAGTAACCATTACCATAAGCCATAAGTGCCATTACCATAAGTGTCCATTTAATTTTTGGTCTCATCCCATTAAATTTGTCGTATTTCCAAAGTTTTTGAAAATACATAATTAGGAATTCATGGAAAAACTCATATTCGGGGCCCAGTACTTATAAAAACAAGTTGATTAAAATTTAAACAACGTACTTATATTTAATTGTGACACCGAAATAAAATGCTATTTTAAAAGTACGTAGCCGCAATTTTTTAATTGAAATCAGACAATATGGCGTAGGTACTTCTTTGTTTTAATGATTTCAGCGGTATGAAAATGAAATATGAACTTAAATAAGCAGATAATAAAAGAAAGGTATGGTCACCGTTTATTAGGTTTTATTATGTATAACTAGCTACTACTCGTGGTTTCACTTTCAAGCCTACTAGAGATTTTTTTTTTTTTCATTTTTTTGGGTTCCGTACCCAAAGGGTACCATCGGCACCCTATTACTAAGCCTCCGTTGTCCGTCTGTCTGTCTGACTGTCAGCAGGTATCTCATGAACCGTAATAGGTAGACAATTGTCAATTTTCACAGAATGTATATTTTTATTGCTGATATAGAAATAATCAAAATAAAACAAAGTTAATAAAAATCAAAGGTGGTCTCTAATTTATGGTACGGAAAGCTTTGTGTGCGACTCCGACTCGCACTAGGACGATTTTTTATGTACGTATAAGAACAGGACTATGTTTACGCCAAAACTGTATCTATCATCATTTTCCTGCCCTTCTCCATGTTACTTGGGGTCGGTGCAACCCTTTTTCTTCTTCCATTCTCCCCTGTCAACCGTCCCGCTATCATTCACTCCTTCCTCGTTCAAATTTCCAAATCCAGCATTTCAATGCATGATCGAATAGAATAGAATATAATTATTTATTTGCTTTAAAATATGGTACATCCTTAATTTACCTTATAAATAGAATAATCTTACATGTTTCGCCAGGGACTGGAATACAAATATTTAAACATGTTAAATGAACAAACGACACATTCATTTGTTAAAATTATTATTCTAACATGTACAATAACTCTGGTGACTTCTTAACAATATAAAACATAGGTGGAAAAAGTAATTTATATAATAAAAAGTCAGTAAAACAAACGTACAATAAACGTATTTTCTTTCTTTCTTTTCTTTCCTTCTAGTAACTAAAAATATAGTAAAACATTTATCTGTTACTTTTCTATCAAGAAATTCTTTCACACTATAAAAAAAATACTAATAAGCCATTTATGTAGTTTGAATTTAAAGTGTTTAAAACAGAGAGTTCCCTTATTTTTTTTAGAATCCAAATAATAATAAAATACTTTCACTAACTTTCTGATTTACATAGCAGCCATATAGGGTTTTTATTACACCTACAATATTAAAGTAATATCAGGTTTAATTATAAATCCAATATAACTTCAATATTAAGGCGTAAAAGTCCTGTAATTACTTGTTAAAGTAACCACTTTAGCGGGCTGTTATTGGAATTACGGAGTTCCGAATACCCTGTTCCGGACTGTTCCGTAGAGAATGGACTATATTATATACGTAAACATGCTTCATATACAACATCCTTTTATACTTCCTGACTGACTGATAGATCAACGCACAGCCTAAACCGCTGGTCCTAGAGACATGAAATTTGGAGGGTGTGTTCTTCGTGAAGAGTAGGCATCCACTAAGAAAGGATTTTTCGAAATTCCACCCCTAAGAGGGTGAAAAGGGGGGAATTCGTTTGTATGAAAAATCTTATTCCTTGAGTTAATAAACTTGAAACTTGGCACGAATACTTATCTAAATAAATTATGAAGATTGTCAGTTTTTTTTCTTCTAAACTACCCCCTAATAAGGGATTGGGGGGTTTCAAAGTTTGTATGGAAGAATTTTAGCGCGCAGTTTTGATACTTTTGACAGAAAATAATTAATAATAATTAAGTACCTATTTAAAGTTGTCGAAAATTTACCACTGACGGGACAAAAAGGGGTAATTCAGTTTTTAATGGGAGAATTTGAACTTGAAAATGTATGTTATATTTTCACGCCTAAACCACTGAACTTCTGATTTGGCATAGAGATAGATGGCATCCTAGGGAAGCACATACATTTTATCCTGTTAGCACGTTCCCGTGGGATAATTTCCGACATCCACGCGGGTGAAGCCGCGGGAAGAAGCTAGTATAGTATATATCTATACTAGATTGTGGTAGTTTAAAGGCAGCATCCATCAATTTATATGGAGTGCTACAAAGTTAAAACAAATGGTGTTTTGACGTGGTGTCCAAAATTTTGTGGAATATCTATCGATTTATTCCGGTCGGATCCGCTGATCTGATCCCTTGCTGTCTTTTATTACGTTTTAATTCTGACCCACTATAGACTTGTCATTCCGGTCTGATCAGTTAAATCTGTTAATAGATAACTAGGGGATCCGACCGGAATAAAACAAAAAGAAGAAGGGGTCTTCTTTTTGTTTTATTCCGGTCGGATCCCCTAGTTATCTATTAACAGATTTTTATCCATGTATATAAATAAAAATGAGATTCTGTTCGTTTATAAGCGCATCACTTTAGAAGAGCTGGACTGGTTAGGCCTTTCTTTTAATGTTAGTATAGTATAATTGTCCAAATTAAGTTTTTGTGAAAAAATATTGGAAAAGTTGCTCGCAAAATTGGATAATTCGAGAAAAACTGAGTGTATTTTTCTATAGATTGAAATTCAAAAAAATAGGACAGCGTTTTCTGGTCAGCTAGTCTTTGGAAATTGGAATGTCTTAGAATAAAAAATTTGAAGACATGGGACATCTACCAACGCGCACTGGGCCCGCGAGGTGAATTGCGGCCCATTCCCTATCACCGAGAGGAGGCCTGTATCCCAGCAGTGGGCACATTATAGGCTACGTCATTCGCAGCAAAATTTAAGTAGGTTAAATCATATCCACGAAGGTACGAGCACCTACATTTATGCTTTAAATCAAGTGTATCGAGACAGAAATAAACACATACACAGATTTTACATAGATGGGTAACCATCTTTACATACCGAGACCCGTAACGACAGTCAAATATCCAAGAATGACAGCTAGGACCAACGGTTTAACGTGCTTTCCGAGGTAAGGTTTCGTAGGTAAGGACCCCTTCATCTTCTTTCGTAGGTAAGACTTCCTTACCTACAAAACCCGAAAGTCTGACCACCAGTCTTATCCCAATTACTGCTATAACTCAATAATTACTGGGTAACACGATACTCCTTGTCGAGACAAGGAGTATGTTACCCAGCAACTGGGTTGTGGAGGTCAGATAGGTAGTCGCTCCATGTAAAATACTGGTATTCAGCTGCATCCGGTTAGACTGGAAACCGACCCCAACATAGTTGGGAAAAGACTAGGCAGATTTGATTACTGCAGAGAATAAAATAACAGACCGTTTTAACAAACTTATAATTCAAATTAACATGACTATACACAAGTCCGCGACGCAGCGACTCATTTTATGCTCTAACTCGCAGACGGTGCAGTTTCTAGTTTCTAAGGGAGAACTTTATTCTTCAACTGGATTTAGCACATTTATGTTTTGAACGCACCTGAGAATTTATTCTGAATAAAACGAGTTTGTTCATATTATTATGATTGTTTGTTTTTGTTTTGCGACATCCTAAAAGCAATTTTGAGGAAAGCTGCCCTGAGGGTCTTCATAGCTGTGTATAGTTTACTTCCTACTGTCAAATGAAATCTGTGTATGTGGTAATTTGGTTGACTGGTTGGTAAGACTGGTTGTCAGACTTTCGGGCTTCTGACTACATGTAACGACTGTCAAAGATCCACGAATGACAGCTGGGCCCAACGGATTAACGTACTTTCCGAGGCACGGAGGGGTCTCGGTATGAAAACAGGAGTAATGCTATGTTAAAAGTGTAAATACATAAATTATATTCACAAATATCATCGTTTCAATTTTGTTCATTAAAAAATGTACTCGGCGGAAACCTCCAATTATAGCAAATTGGTAGGATGTGTGGTGAAACATTTATTCATTGATAAGCTATTAATTACTATATAGATATTTTCAGAGAGCAGTGGTGGCCCAGTGGTGATGACCCCGAAATACGAGTTAATGGACTCAGACAGGTGCTTTACTATGTGTAAATAATTTCATCACCACTGCTCTCAAAACGGTGAAGGATGTCCTAGAATGATTTAATTCCGCCATCACCGTTCTATCATCGGACAACCCGTCGTACGGCGAGTGTCCACCCTTACGTTGTTGACACCGCCGCGATCCGGACGAAGCGTTTTGCCTCGTCGTTTATACCGCGTACATCGAAGGACTGGAACAATTTGCCTGCAGCGGTCTTCCCGTCCGATTATAATTTGGGTGTTTTCAAGGCTAGAGTGAATAGGCTCATAATAAATTAGTGCGCTTACCATCAACGATTGCATCTCTGCTTTCCATCAGGCGGGATCGCAGTCAAGCACTAGTTTATACCATTAATAAAAATAAATAAATTAGAAGACATGTGATATCTACCGACTCGCACTGGGCCCGTGTGGTAGATTATTAGCCCGCTCCCTCTCACAGAGAGGAGGCCTGTGTCCCAGCAGTGGGAACATTATAGGTTCATAATGTAAGCAAACCACAGCGAATAGATGAGCACGGAGAAAAGTCATCACCGTCGGAGCAATTTCGCAACACACGAGGTAATGGCTAGGTATCGTTGTCTATAAGTACCGTTACCCCTTCGTACACCTCCGCGAACCGCCACGCTACGCGAAGTCACGCGATCTTCACATTACAACGCTGAAAGATTTCGTTTCCACTTACAAAATCACTTTGTATCTTATGTTCGTTGACTTTTCTTTGGAATCTCGATTTTTATTCGCTAGATAAGGATTTTCACTCTACTTTGCAGTTTCAAGATGCTTTTAAATTTTAAATGGATCGAGTCTGCCGGAACATTTTTACTTGGCCTATATTTTTTTAATTGATGCTAAGTAATGTGATTATTTCGAAACGTTTTTAGTTCTTTTTTAGGGTTTGTTGACTTGTGCAAGTAGAACTTTCTGCAAAACTCAATGATATTATAAGTAAAAAAAGGTAGATGAGTTACACATGTTCCGCAAGTGGCACGTGAATACTTGGCTAATTAGCGATATACATATTCCTGTTGTCTCTTTTCACTCCCGATGAATACGACATGTCGTCCTACTTCTACATGTCATCTATTAGTATGACGTCATGGTGCCATTTTTGAAAATCTAATTATGGGAGGTAACCTATCTACCCTTTACTTATAACATCACTGACAAAACTTTACTGGTCACATCAACTAGCACGAATAACTTCTAACTTCAAGTTATTTGGAATGAAATAGAAAGCTGGACCAACATATCCAACCCTTATGGCTTCAAGTTACCGAGAGTTCTATATTGAGTACAGTTTCACGTGTAGTATGAATACAGGTGGATTTATGGTTTGTACTCGGAGAATAATAACGTTATGTACATACATATGTACAATAGACCTGTGGCTAAACTTTTGCTTTGGATCGTGAACAGATGATACGAATTGTTAAACAGCCTTGTACGGAACTGTTTGCCACACTAGTTTGGTAACTTAAAACAACAGAAACATATATTTGATTTCTTTCCTATACGGGCCCTCCCGTATAGGAAAGAACTCACGAGCAACTTTTGACTCCGCAACTAATTTGTCTCACATCTACTCTACGGGTTTGTATGAAAGTGCGCGCATTTAGCGACGCGTCAGCTGAGAGACATTTTTGTCCGCGGGTTTGGACGCAACTGTCGCTCGTCTATAGGTTGTAATGCAAGTGCGCGCTCGGCAGCAAAACAGTGGTCAGCTGGCCAGTTGCCGCTCAAACGAAAATTTAACAAAAAAGTAGCGTTGCTATCGCTCCCGTGTGCGAATCGTCCAAATCTCGGCGAGAAGACAGCGATAGAGGCAAAAAAGTTGCTGGGCAACTAATTGACTCGTGGGCTCTCCTCCTGCTCTGAGGGGCAATTATCGTAATTTTAAGAACATTCACAGTCTGATCTCAGTCTCAATCTGTCAAAAATACGTCTAATTTCCCTACATTTTGACAGGTTTTTTGACATTTGTTTGTCGCCGAGATGAGACTGCGACTAGATTTTGATCGTTTTAAATTACGAGAATTGACCTTCTGGTGTCGTACATTTATCTATCACTTGCTTCTGCCCGCATCTTCGTCCACGTGAATCATTTTTTTTAATATAGGTAGGTAAAATATATAAAATCCTATGGCACTCGGCAATACTGCAGGTTTACATTAGTGAAAGAATTTTCAGAATCGGATCTCTTTACCCCTTTATCATATTAGAACCTATATAATTATATAATATAATATCTATATGTTTTCCTAAGAACTTTATACTTTTTTCTATTCTATAATAATTAGGGCTATATTTGACTGAAATTACATTAAAATAACGGACCATTAATTAATTAATTTCTGATTTCAAGGTTAGTTCCAAAGCGAGCGAATTATCAAACGATATGTAATCTGTCACCGGCATCGATTGTCAAGCTAGTGCAAGTAACGTAGTACAGAGAATTGCTACAGTCCAGCCGTGGAGAGAACACATTCCTGACACTAGAGTGACAATTCTAGTAACGAAAAAATAAAGATCAAATTCGCCAAACACGTATTCGTTTGTATGAGACTGATACCTAGGTGCCAAGAACGCATTTTCTCGTCTGCCGCACTGTAGCATGTAATTATTAAGTTCCTTCTATAGTAGGTACTTTTATACGGTTCGGACCGGTACGGTTTTTTTTTGTAGGTATTTTTTTTTAGGTACTTTTTGTACTTTCTACTACTTAAGTAGGTACTTTTTTTTAGTACTTTCTTACTTTACTGTCAAGCTAGTACTTGACAGTTGATGCCGGCTAGTGTCACTCTTAATAACGTCGTTCAGCGCTTTCGAGCGCTTTATTACAACTTGCACCTATTTGCTACAAAAAAATCTAAGCCACGAAAAAAGCGCTGCAAGTGCTGAGTTTTTATAGGACGGATTTTCATAGGACGTTTCTCTAAACGTCCCTTAATCGTCTCTTATGTAGTGTTCTTACACCAAATACATTGGCAAAAATTCAGGAAGATGAAGTAATAGTATACATTGAAGCTGTTGTCTCTGTTAATGTTCAGCACCCTAATTGCGTAACACGCATCTATCACAATCTGAATCATTTTGAAGGATATTGCTAATCCATTGCTTCATATGTTCGAAAAGTTGTCAGCTCAACAACGTAAATAACGCAATGAATGTTGTTGACCTGTCAAAACGAAATCCATTCTTACTGTTAGTGTGTTACGCAATTACCTGGCAGATATCATTTAGTTCTATTCTAGATACCCAGTGCATAACGGTACCAATCAGAGCATTTACGTAAGCAGCATTAAAAATACATATAGGTTTTATAAGAAGAAAAATCCAATTAAGTGTACAGATTTCCGAGTAACAAAGATTTGTACTTAAGTAGAAACGACTTTATGCCATTTTAATCAATCGTGTCTGCCTACATACGTATTTTTAGACGCCTTATGCTCGTGGCACGTGGCTATTTCGTAGGCTACCATAGTAAAAAGGCCACAATGTAGGTTATATTTCGAGGTTTCAGGTCATTAACTTATAATATCGAGTCTATTATTTCAGAAGTCCCAGCAAGAACACGCGTCGTAAATTAACGTAAATCTGAACGATTTTTTCATCGAAAATACAACACTATCTCACTACACAACTCTATATCCCAAAACATTTTGGTTTAAATTGTTGCGACAACCAGAATAAGTGTATAAAAATGAATAAAACTTAAAACTAAGTAAATACAATGATCAAAACCAAAGTCAAATCATTTAGTTCAAATATGCGGGTGAAACCGCGGGGCGTAGCTATTTAATGATATAGGTATATTATTACTAGCTGCACCCCGCGGTTTCCCCCGCATAAGTTTCGATCCCGTGGGAATATCGGGATAAAAAGTATCCTATATGTTAATCCTGGTTATAAACCAAATGTGTGCCAAATTTCATCCAAATCCGTTTAGTCGTTTTTGCGTGAAAGAGTAACAAACATCCATCCATCCATCCAACCATAGAAACTTTAACGTTTATAATATTAGTAGGAAATAGGAAGTAGGATATATGAAGACTTGAATATTTAAAAATCGTACGAATTTACGTTTTACGTCAGGGCCTGTTACGAACGCGCGGAGTAGGTACTTAAACCTTTACTCCGCGCGTTCGTAACAGGCTCACAGATTATAGATATTCACAGATTATGTGGCCAATACTAATTAATATTTCAAATGGGTTCCACACAACAATAGTAAATGTCGTTCTAAGAAAGATACATAATGATTGTTTCTAATATCGCATTGCAGTTCTAGTAATCCAATAGTTTCTAAGTACTTAAGCTTTGCTGGCGTCCGGTAGTACGAACTAGAACAGTTTTCAGAAATTATTTCCTTTTGTTCGGATATTGAAATTGTCAACTTGGCCACTTAATAATTAAGACTGCTGCGCTGCGTGTCGCGGGTTCGATTCCCGCACAGAACAAATATTTGTAAGTCCTACATGTATTTGTTCTGAGTCTGGGTGTTTTTGTATCTATAATATGTATGTATTTACAAAAAAAAAATGTAAAAAATGAAAAAAAAAAAAAAATGAATGAATGAATGAATGTGAATGATGGGTGTGTGAAATGTGTGTGTATCAGCCATCTTGTTGCCATAACACAAGCATTAGGTTGCTTAGCTTGGGACTAGATGGCGCTGTGTGAAATGTCCAGGGATATTATTATTATTAATTGCTATTTACAGTCACGAGCCACAACTCCCGGGAAGTAGTGGCTCGTGGCTAAGCTGAGCTAGCCGGTGTCGGTTCGGGGATGGGAGACCATCCATTAGATATCGAGTCCCAGAGCCTCGGAAAACACGTCATGCCGTTGTTCTCTGCTGTAATTCGTAGATCTTTGTCAGTCGTCACGGGTAGTCAGAAGCCCAAAAAGTCTGAGACTAAGTCTTACCAAGGGATATCGTGTTACCTAGTAACTAGGTTGTGGAGGTCAGATAGGCAGTTGCTCCATGTAAAGTACTGGTATTCAGCTGCATTCGGTTAGACTGGAAGCCGACCCCTACATAGTTTGGAACAAGCTAGGTAGATTGAGTGTTAATATGACAAATCGAGCTTTAGAAATGTAGTGTCACATAGGTACGTATGAGTGACAGACACGACGCTCTATAGATAGGCCGAACTATTCTAAAACTCGATGTGTCATATTGACGGTCAGGTATGTACAGACACCAAAGGAGCTAAGTAACCAGGGTGGTCGGATATAGTTGAAGTTTAGTGAGTAATGGATTGATGTTTTTATTTAATTTTTAATTTAATTAATAGAAAACAAACAGTTCATTTATCAAACTAAATTTCATACGGAAACATCCAACGGTTTCCTACTAAACTTCAACTATATCTGACGACCCTGGTTACTTATCTCCTTTGGTGACTGTACCTATACACTGCTACAGTCCATTCACAGTTATTTTACCTCTGATTTTGCATCATTCTCGAAGTGATCTTTAATCTCGTGTCAATAACGTTGCTGTTGGGTTGCTTCAGCTATCAAATCTGTCAAAATCACATTGATCTTTCTTATTGTTATAATAAGGTTGCTATTGGGTTACAGTTGTCAGAGGTAAAATAACTATGAAAGGCACTGTACAAGTTCTTTTGCCACTCGAAGGACGCTGTTGGTAAACATTTTTGCAATTATTTTATGAAATGTCATTTAAAATGTTTCCAAAAAACAAGATGGCGGCGTTAGCTCTGATTTTGGCTACGCGCCAAAATAACCTTGTTGTATTATAGTATAAATATCTACTTCCCGTGACTTTGGCCGCTTGAAATTTCTTGTTTCCTTGCCCCACCCTGTTGCATCGCATCGCCCGCCTGCGTTATTAATTCGTTTTCTTAGCTTATCGTTCTTACTGCCTTTTTTCCCTTAGCTCAGCTCCTAAAGGTGCGAGCGAGTGGATAAATACTTAGCCTATAATTTCCCTCAAGAATTGGGCTATCAAATGCAAAAAGAATTTTTCAAATCCGACAGTTAGTTCTAGAGATTTTTTTTATTGACAATGGGCTCACTCTTGACCTCAATCCAGCCCAGAGGCAGGGATGAGATCTACGGTGGAACGAGCTTGCCCAGAAGAAGCCTATACACTCTCGCCTTGAAGAGATTCGGGTTCAATGAACTCGGGAATGCAGACGCAGGCAGACACATGAGATCAATCAAACAAAAAAACTCTTCAGCTTTAGTATGAGTATAGTAAGTATATTTATTATGTTTCCCTCACACTTTTGAGAACAGGCACAATTAAAGGAAAGTATAATCTTTGTCTGCTTTCTACAATTGAGAATCTAAAGTTACATTGTAAATCAAAAGCAACATTCTTGGTACTATGGAACCAAGAAATTGCTGTTTCCTCGAAGGCCCCGACAGAAAACAGAGATCATAAATTCTTCACTCATCTGCATGAGGTACTACGGATCAATTGCAGATTCGCTCAACTACACAGACAAGTAGTTATATTTACATAGTATGATTTGATATCCTTTCTTGTATTGTTAGGTAACGATATTGATGGTATATTTAGAATGCATTAGAATTGAATACTAGTGTCATTTTCCGTCCGCTGTGACCAGGTCTAACGATTAGGCTGCCACTATTTAGGTATTCGTCTCAGGAAACTTTCCGAAAAACGCATAAGCATCCTATAACGTTCCCACTGTTGGGACACAGGCGTCGTCTCTGTGAAAGGGAGTGGGCCATAATCCACCACGCTGGCCGAGTGCAGGTTGGCGGATGTCAGATGTCGTCGAATTTTTGGTTCTAGGCAATGTCGGTTTCGTCACTATGTCTCACCGTTTTCACCCAAAAACGCACAGAACGACCAAGGAGTAAGGACCACACCCCACTAGGCAATAATATTATTAGTATTGCCTAGTATGGTCCTTACTTCGTGGGACCTACACGCTCAAGCGACAAGCATTTAGTTGTTTAGAGCATGCCTATTCTAATATCAAAGTGTTTCCGTACATCGAGGTCAGATTTCTACAGTTGGTTGAATGAAACAAAAATTCAGAATAAAAAATACTTAATTGAGCGTGTTTCAAATTCTCTTGCTGGTCTTCTTCTTCTTTTCGTTTCGATGGTACTCTTCTTCGATATTTTATATTGTTTGAGCCCAGTAGGTGCTTCAGTTCCTGACGACACCACCTTGCGCTCCTAATAATATCAAATACCTTGGTATCATTATAGATCAACTCTTGAATTTCAAACCGCACATAAAAGTCCTTGTAACCCGGTTGCGTAAATTAATATACATCTTCAAAACCCTTAGACACGCAGTTTACGATGCTTTATGCCAATCTTTAATAGACTACTGCATTACATCCTGGGGAGGTGCCGCCATGACTCACCTCATTGAAATTGAGAGGGCACAGCGTGCTATCCTCAAAGTTGGCGCCGGTCTCCCTTACCTATTTCCAACCGTAGAGCCTTTTTAAGACCTGGGATTTCTTTACTGTTAGGCAAACCTTTATACTGCGTACGGTGCTTAAATAACACTCCTTGTTGCAATACGATCCGAATTCTTTTAGAGATAAGCGCCGTAAAGGCAGAGTATGCCAAACTCAATCTTCCAGTTCTGCACACTCACGTAATTTCTTTTTCTTTCTCGGACCATATCTGTACATCCTTAATATTTATCCTCTAACTAAATACAATTGTAACATTACTGTCACTTCCTTCTTAAAAACTCTAGACTATCAGGGAACTGAGAACTTGTTGATCCCCGTCAGATAGACTATCTTTATACTAATTAATCATCCTTTCTGCTGCTTCTACATACCATCTACCGTACTCGCTACTCACATACACTCTTACATCTTTTCATACACTTTCTCCGGCTACTCACTTCCCACAAACTCTGGTATTTCCATACATTTTTTAGTATTTTTATTGTGTTTATTAATTTATAGTTCGTTAAGTATCCTGCATTGTTTTATGTTGTGTATCCAAAAAACAGGCATCTAGCCGCCCTGGTGACCTGTAATACAGGTTTTTATATAAACCTATCTCAGGCTCCAGTCTCTCACAAAGTTAGCTCCTTGTTCGTGCACTACTGTCAAAGTCTAGCATTATGTTCATAACTTGTGTAGAGAAAATAAACGTTTTATATTATATATTATATTAGTACGTGGCCACGTTGATTGCGTCATCAGTGGCATTCATTAAGTCATCCAAGGTGCAGGTGGACGGGCACTTAGGACACCCCAACAAATGGGGCATGGTCTGATTAGAGGAACCGCACTCGCACTGGGTAAGTAATCCTCCATTTCGACAAGTTGTGCCTGCAGCGCCCTGCAGGTACACTCTACACTCTTGCTGGTTAAAAGGAAACAGAATATCTGCTCGTCAGAGTGTCTCGTTGGTTTAGTGGTCGCAAGCGCTACTGCCAAGCATTCAAGAGGTCCTGAGTTTGATTCCCGGGTAAGGCAAAGTGTTATTGGGTTTTTCCATCTGGAATTTCCCAGTAAAAAGCTCAGAGTTTGGATTTGTGCCTCGTTGATGGGAATAAACTCGCCCACTTTTACATGGGACTCGAACCTAAATTGCGAAATGTGAGTGTAAGTACTGTAGGGACACCTCTGCTTTACCCTTCGGGGATACAAGCGTGATGTTACGTTTTGTTAAAATATCAGAAGCAACAAAATCTCGCCAAGCGTAGGAAAATATAGAAAAGATAAAAAATAGTATTGCTTTCTATCTTTTAAAGATTTTCCTAGATATTTCGAAATACGTAATACCTAGAAGTCGATTTCGAGAACAATACTGGTAACAAAATAGGTACTATACATTGGTCAGTTTCGTAATTTATAGATAGTATTCATCCGAGTATTTATTGAAGGTACAAAAAAGGAACTTATAGATTCAGAGAATTTTATTGTACTATTGCCGGATTTTTGTTCATAGTAGGTACGACTATTCAATTACATTGGTTTAATCAATTTTTTGTATGCGTAAAAGTATTTTTATTTTTATATTGTTTGTTTAGGGTTAGAGCATCACAGTTTTAAGGGGGATTAAAAAAAAATCTAAAACACTTCACAAATTCTACGTAGTTGGAAGTTTATTTATAACTAGAGCTGTGCCCGCGACTTCGTTTGCGTACATGTCGGAAAACAAATAGTATTTCATGGGTTTTCATTTAATTTGCACGGAACCCTACTACTTATAACTTTAGCTATCTTCCAGTGAAAACTTCACTGTCCATTCTAAGGTTGCCTGGAAGAGATCGCAGTAATACGATAAGGCCGCCCATTGTATATTATGTAGTTTGATGTATTTTTTTTATGCTTTGTATTTTAGTGGTGTACAATAAAGTATATATAAATAAATAAAACTTCGTCAAAATCGGTCCAGCCGTTTCGGAGATTAGCCGGAGCAAACAGAAAGACAAACATTTAAAAAATGTTTTTTTGATTATAAGTACCGTATACAAGGTGGCAGGGACATCGACGCGCAAACTGTAACCATGGATTTAGCACATGATACTAGACCACATAGCGTCGAAATTTTTCATCCGTTAGGTATAAAAAAATATCTTATGTTTCATAGAAAAGTGCAATACCTACGCGGTCAAAATGTATGGAAAAGCATTTTTTTTTTTAATAACCGACTAAAAATTTTGACGTTATGGGGTCTAAGCTTATGTGCTGAATCCATGGTTACAGTTTGCGCGTCGATGTCCCTGCCACCCTGTATACTTTCATACGCTTAGTAGCTTTAGTATAAAGTTGTTATTTTGACATTACAAACAGAAACTTCAATTTTATTTATTTATTAAATATGAAGATATATCGATTGTTAACGCTTTCATCGAATCTTAGTTTCCGTATCTTATACCTTTTTATCATTTGGAAACGTCTACAGATAAATTGCCTCTAGAATAAAAATAAGTGAACCGAAGGGATTTTACTTCGCAGTTTCTTTGCCACCAGTTTTTTGGGGTGCCTTTAAAAGTTAAAACAAGATCCTGCACGGCTGATAAACGTTAATTGAGTACTTCCAACGCACAGTCAGCCCCTCTATATTTCCACTGCAGCATAACCTATTTCCGTATAGTCCGTCCAGACACGTATGCGTGTTCATTCCACGCGGCACAAAGTCTTAACGTCATTAGGTCGCCACGTCCGGTGGCACCTCGTAACAAGCACCGGAATGCCTCAAATTTAAGGTCAACGCATACGTACCTATAAACACTGCACGGGATCTGCATCACTTCTTCAGGGTAAGCTATACTGTACACCCCCACGCACACACACACATGCACACCTGACACGTCGAGAGCTATTGCTCAAAAAGAGAGAACGTCCGTCCGTCTGTCAGTCGGTCGGTCAAGACGATTTTTCTCAGAATCGTGTGGAGATATCAAGTTGAAATTAATATCTATAAGTACGTAGGTTTAGGGTTTCTTGAAGCTCTAAAATAATCAAGCTTCAGAGTCAACTTAATAAAAAAATATGGCTATTTATGCGACATATTTAGATACTCGCTATTAAGTCAAAATTAATCCTCGGGTACTTACCGTGGCCTTAGAATCATGAAATTTAGCAAGAAGCAAGATCTGCACAAGTTAAGGAAAAAGTCCCAAAATTGTATTGTATATTATATTGTAAGTTTTACCACTTAAAAAATATTTTCTTAGTGATTACAAACTTACATTTGCAGTTGGAGAATTGTCCGTGACGTATATGGATGTATGGGAGACCATGTTTTTCAACTACAAAGTTAAGTTTGTTCTTGGGACAAATTCACCCTAAATACGGAACCCTTCATTGTGGGTGGTCGCCACGTACTTGGCCGGTTTTTCTTTAAATCCTCTATTTATTAGCCTCATCAATGTTAAGCTACCATTTAAGGGAAGAGAGAGACAGAACTATTGTAGCTTACCCGAGCTGTCTCAATTTATGTATGACACAATGTTTGAGATGAAATAAATATTTTTGTTTTACATTTTTGTTCAGCATTCTTTCTATGACACTGCATACTGCAACGCACACGTCTAAGCATCGTAAAGGCACCCCCCGGCTCTGGATCTGCAAGTAAACAGCAGTCACTGAGCTTTCGGCAGGCGTAAGTCCCGCTTTGCAAGCGCAAGCTGAAGTGGCAGTGGGCTGGCCATGTTTGTCGAAGGACCGATGGCCGGTGGAGCAGACGAGTCCTGGAGTGGAGACCGCGTACCGGCAAGCATAGTGTAGGACACCCCCCACCTAGATGGACCGAAAACCTTAAGGAGGTGGCTGGGATAGACTGGATGCGGCAGACGGGGCAGGGTGCACTTATGGATATCCAGAAGTGGATTACGAAAAGCTGAGTTGATTGAAGTCCCTCATGCGGCGGGCTGACAACTCCATTATACGGCAAGTCTTTGGGTCGTCTCGCTGCCACCTTCACTCAGTCCTAGGCAGGCAAGCCGTGGCCGCCAAGACTTCTCGGAGCAAAAATATCTTCTTGGTGGTGCTGAGCCGATCCGGTTACGTGCTTTCGTTGGGTTGTCGCCTGGTTGACGACGAGACGATGAGGTGAGGTGATACTGATCCTGTGCAGCGCTTATACGTGTGCGTTCACCTTTAACCCGTACAATATTCGGAACTTATGACGTCTGTCCAAGAGTAGTACTACGTCAGCTTGACGCCTGCAAGCCAGATACAATTTCACGCTTTGTCAGCTTGCAAAATTCATTGTGAAATTCTAGTTTCATCCAGAATACAGATGATGGTTGCAACTTGTGTTTAATGTATATGTCTCCTGTTACAGTAAGTGGACGGCTAGTAGCTGGCTTCATTCGGCTGCAGGCCATTATGTAATTGTTTGCATCTTGGCATGCTCTTTATTTGTTTATGGGATGTTATGCTTGGTTTACTGTCTCTGGTAATGACTAGTTAATAATCGTGTGTTACAAATACGCGTTTCGTTCTAGTTTTGATAACTACTATTGAAATTCATAAAATATATATTTTTTACTTGAGCATTCTTATTCGCTTCAATAAATATATTATTTTCAGTCGCCCACTTGAATACAAGAGCATTTTACTTGACGATTATATAAGTTTTATTTTTATTTTAGGATTAAGTAGTACAGACAGAAGTCAGTAGTAAACGTAGATATGTAGTCACTAGTTGTGTATCTCTCTGATTATTTATTTATTTAGATCAACGTATCAACGTTCGTATAAACTACAGAAATTTCAGGATGGAACGGAAAATAAAGAAGCAAATGTAACAAACAATTAGGTAAATACAGCATTTTATTATTATTACCTACAAGGCGAACGATCTTAAAGTTTAGTTTTAAATTGTTAGTTTAAAACCAAACAAAGAGCGATACAGCTGTCTCACATACTAACAATTGACATAAAGAAAAAAAAATAAAGAAAAAGGAAAAGAGCGCACTAAAATTATAACCTGCGAGACAAATGATCAAGAATTTTTATCGTAAAGCTGATACTGGTCCTAAGGTAGGCAAGGGAACAATCAAATTCTATTTCATAAGTACCTACATGTGAAAAAATAAGCAAAATAATCATAGGGCATCAAAAAATTCGTCCGCATCGCTGTCAACAGGAACAGTGCCCAAAAGGCTAGCAGCATTGCCACGTTATATGGCGATGCTATTCATTGTCCAAGAAACAGGCCAGCCCTCTGGTCACGTGAACAGTTGACTAACCGCTTGGCATTATCTCATAAGTACCTAATTAGTTTCCAACCCGTAATTAAAATTCAAGTAATAACATCAATCTACTTAAAAGCAAACTCTTTGTTAAGAAATTAAAGAACACCTACCAATTCAGCGTTAACACCTTCAGAGAGCAAGCTTAAATTGAACATTGGAAATTTCACTGAAAATCTCTCATTAAAAATGCTAAAAGCTGGCAAAGAAAAGTGGATAATCTGTTTGGCGTCCGGCGAATATTAAAGAAGGCGACCAGTCCGGAAGGTTGTTTGATGAGATCAAAGAAGGCTTACGGCTTTTCTAATAGACCTTTGCATTTTGATGGAGTCCCAAATTCACCTTTGTCTATGTTTGATGGACAATCCTGTCTATCCGTTTTGTTTCGAGTCTCAGTTTTGTAGGTCAGGGATTGCCGTCATGAGACACGAAGGATTACCTATAGGTGTGTATGTACAGTGGCCTCCAAAAGTTTTGTAGTTGACATTTTTCCACTTCAGTTTTGACACATCACATTATGGTTAAAAATTCTAGTGATCCAAATGTTTGAACTGCAATACGCACTACACAATTTACCTAACTAAAATTGTGTCTCAGAAAGCAGTTCTAACTGCATACAATGCGTACGTGACCTCTACACTACGCTATGGCGTTATCTTCCGGGGAATCTGCACAGACAGAAATCTAATATTTAAGACTCAGAAGGAATGCCTACGAGCTATGTGCCAAATTAAGGGCACGGATACCTGCCAGCATTATTTCAGAAAATTTAAAATTTTGACCTTATATTTTGTCTGTATATTTTCGAAATAATAATGTTTGTTACAAAATTTCTATCTCTATGAAACACTTCGCTCTAAGCGCCATCCAAACACAATTGTTTTTAAGTCTCACAAAACTGTACTCTACACAAAAAGCTTTCTGGGTATGGCACCAAAATTGTTCAATAAACTCCCTATTAATACGAGTATAAGAGGTAATACAAAATTATTTAAAAATAAACTTATGGACTTTCTAATAAAAAAAGGCTTACTATTCTGTAACTGACTTTCTAGGTGATAAAGATTGTTAATTTATGTGCTAGGGTTTTTTTTGTAAATTCGTTGTCCAGTTGACATAATATAATTTGTTATAAATTATGTTTAATGTTTAATATTTTTATGAAATATTAAATTTTCCTAAATTTTTACATTTTCCTAAATTAATACTTAATTACACATAATATTATACTTAATTTGTTTTATAATTTAAATGTTTCCTATATTCTATCTTAATTATTTGAATATTGTCAAAATGTTTATTAATGATTTTATTTTTCATGTGTTGTGATTGAATAATGTATTTCACTAAGTATGTAAATTTTTATTACTCTTGCGTAATATTTGTACGCCATGTCAAATGGCAAACATGTATGTAAGTAGTTCTAATGTATTATTGTCATCCTACATACATGAATAATAATTTGTGTCTGTACACACATGTTTAAGCAAATAAATTAATATTATTATTATATTATAAAGTTTTTATTGACTATACCTTTGACTTATCAAAAAAATTATCAAGTAATTGCTCAGAAGTGCTTGATTATTTTTTATCTTTTATCATAATATGAAAAATGACAACTAAATTTTGGAGGCCACTGTATGTAGGTACAGTAGGTACATCATTTTGTTCATGCAGGTTGCCAATTTTTTTTATTACTCGTTAGTGAGCTTATTAGTCAATTATTTTCCGCCGTGGGGGCTGAAATAAGCTATAATAGAATGCAGATTTCTAGGAAGGCAAAAACTTCAGTGTTCTTCTAATCTTTATAGCATAAGTAATTAAAAATAAGTTGATATTATGGAAATATCTTGGAATTAAAAGATAAATCTGTATAATCTGCGATGACAAGTTTATTTTCTCGTAAGATGCTTGTAAACAATGTACAGACGCCAGGACATCAAGCTACTACAATCTGTCAGATTTCTTTAATAGATTTTCGAGTTTATTGCTAAACCATTAGGTTCAATGTTGATTGGGAAAATCTGACAGTTTCGGGTAGGTTGACCTGCTGGCGTCCGTACATTAATAAACAACGCAAGTCTAAATCAAAGGAGAGAAAAACTAACAACGTTAGAAAAGTCAAAGAAATGCAATTTCTTTCAAAATTTGATCTCAAATGTTCCAGGACTTCGTAATTAAAATACTTAAATCTACAGACATCCAATTTTCCTCGTACTAATTTTGTAAGTTTAATCTTTTTCATAAGAATACAAAGTGATTGAACTCGGTTTTTTGCATTACTGTTCTTGGCCCCTGCACTCCTGATTGAGACTTTCTAATGCGCTAGACTTGCGTGTTCATTGCTGCGGTAGTAAGAAGTGGGGGGGTTGGAATTCTCTGGAAAGACTGAAATGTAGTGTGAAGTGGAAGGAATTGTCGCTTTTCTTTCGTAGAGGTGGGGCACGGGCACGCCTCCCGCCGCCAAGGCACCACGAGGGTTGTTCCGGGAACTTTCTAATAGTTTCCCCGAGTTCATTGTACGGTACAATTTGACTTGTTTTAAGTTTTTATTTCGTAAACTCAATTCATAGTTTGAAAGACCACCGATATTTAATTTAAAATTTGTTTTCGCAGACAATTTCCTCTGGGAAAATGAAATTATCGTAACATTAACAGTATAAAGTATTTTACGCTAAAATAACCTATATTGTATGGGATTACCAAGGACAAGGCTATGCAGATGATTACCAAGGGCCGACTTTTCAATCGACACATAATTTTTATTCGCGGAATAAATTTAACGTCTGACAGTTTTTGTATGGAAGAACTGTCAAAAATTCCTAATTATTCCTCCGATAAAATTATCTGGCGTTGGAAAAATCTGTGCTGTAATATAGCCAGTTAACTTTTATTCGAGGAATAAAATTGACGTTTGACAGTTAGATAATTTTAAAATCATCCCTAAGTCTAAGTAAAATTTGTATGTAGTAAGTATGTGTATGGTATGTTCTAGCTAGACTGAAGTAAAATCAAAAATGGCTCTATGAACAGCCGCATGGCAACGTATTGAGTTATTAACCTATTAATAATAATAATATCCCTGGACATTTCACACAGCGCCATCTAGTCCCAAGCTAAGCAACCTAATGCTTGTGTTATGGTAACAAGATGGCTGATAAACTACTTATATACATTTTTTTTTTGTAAATACATACATATTATAGATAGAAAAACACCCAGACTCAGAACAAATACATGTAGGACTTACAAATATTTGTTCTGTGCGGGAATCGAACCCGCGACACGCAGCGCAGCAGTCCGATCGCTCAGCCACTGCGCTAACCGTGTTGTCAGTATTACTCGTATTGGCTGTATAATTTATTTGCTTAATTTTAACCACATCATTTATAATTATGAGTTTAATAGTGACCATTAAGCGGGACCCACTGGGGCGAAAGTTTGGCCCATTGATCGTCTGACATGCGGAAGGCTCAGACGGAGATGGCGCGACGAGCTGGACTCCTTGAATAAATATTTGTCCTTGGCAGCTCTGGAGGTGGAAGAGAGTAGGCCTTTGCCCAGCAGAGCGATATTAATGGCTAATAAAAAAGCCGCCCTTGCGTCGCACGGGTCAATCTACTAATGTGGTAACATGTCCAAACTTCGAGATTTTTGTGTTTTATCGATGTGACGCGATGGGTATCGATATCTAAACACGATAAAACATAATAAAACAATTTTTCTCAACTCATACTTTAAGTAGGTAACAAATGTCAGCAAAAGTAGAGATGTCAGCAAAAGCGACGGGGCCCCATAGGGCCGAAGCGTGCCAGGGTAGCGGGAACTTCCGTATGGGTTTACCGCTGCCCTGGAACATAAAGGGCTAAGGAAGAAACACGGGTGGGTTTTAGTCAGTAAGAGTCTGACACTCCCTCCTGCTCCACCCAGGACGGGAGGAGTCATTTGATGATTTCCAATCATCAAAAAAAAAAAAAAAAAAGTAGGTAACAACACTAACAGCGGTCATGACCTCCTAAAAAAAATAACATCTATTTTTTTTATTTTATCCATTGCGTTTGCGGAGTTTAGCTAGCACATTTAAAATAACCCTGTATATTAATGTTTTATACGAAAAACATTCGGGGTAATTCCCTATCTAAATAAAGGTGAAAACTGCAACAACATCCATTGTGTAGTTTAAAAGAACAAAGCGGTCACACAGACAGACACAAAATACAACTTTATAGCATAGATATAGGTAGATAAGACCGTGACACCTACGGTTTTGATAACATATTTTGGGTATTCGTACCGAACTAGACTTTCATAGGCCGTAGGTAAATGTCTACGGCCTACGAGGACTGCTACGCAGACATAACAATACAAACCACAGTAATATAATATGAGCTCAACTGTTTCTAACGAGACACAATTACTTTTCTTATTGTTACCGAACATAATAAGCTTGCCTTATAGAGGAGGGGTTACGTAGAACTGTTATTTCAATGTCTTACTTTTAAAATATATCAATAAAAAACTGATTATGTATTGTTGCGCGTATTAGATATTTCATTTGAATATAATTATAATTTTGGAATATAGTTTAGTTGAATAATGGAATCTGTCACATTTACGAAGCTTGGGACCAACTTAGAAGTACCTAAGTTGACTAGATATTGTGTTTACAAAAAACAACAGTTTTAACTTATAAAAAACACTTGAATGTTATTACTATAAATGATTAATTAATATTTGATTATCCTTGTAGTATATCTTAGCTTTTATATAGCTATTTTAATATAATAGGTTGTTTCAAATGATTGGTACAATACTGTCAGTTGATGTTGATATACTTTTTGATGATGTCTAAGAATTAAGAATTGACTCTTATTAAATTGATTAATTACCTTATAATGTTTTAAAATGGTTTCACTATATAAGATTTGTTTATTATTACCTGTGTTAGAAGATATTAAGCCAAAATATATGATGATCTGTGATTGGTTCAAAATGGCGGTAGATGCTTTACGTAAAAGACGTTGGTAGTGTATAAAATGGATTGTAACGACGTTATCGATATAGTTCCTTGGTAAATGTTCAGTTGGTTAGTTCTAGTGCCGTTGTTATGTGGAATAGATCGACCAGATGTCACGTAAGTTAATTAATTTGATATTATACCTTAATTATTGCTTATTATGAAAATGTTGTTGTATAAGTCATATATTATGGCCAATGTTCCTAGCTATTGTTATTATTTTGAATTATCTTGGACCGTTGTCCAAGAGATAGAATTAATTGTTTTTAAAGATAACGATAATTTATGATAACATAAGAAATGTATTGATAGAATACTTTGTTACTGTTTCCATGGAGTTTCTTGTCCTTCTTCTCCATGATGACCTAGTTTTGCGAACGGACGACTAGTTTTCTGATTAATTGCTGACAAGCCTAAATTTAAATAAATGTTTAGCCTTGTCCGTCTGTGCTTTATTTCATAAAACCCTTTTCCTACAAACCATATTCAATAATAACTTTCATACACAGTAAATAACTAAATAGTAACCATTCTGATATTTAAAGCTTGTTATTTGGATAATTTGTAGGTACATATACTTATAGTATATACTATACTATACTGAATAATCTATTATCAGAAGTGGGATAGTTCTCTGGCCTTTAAAACCACTTGCTAATGCATTTTATTTTTCTATTTTCATGATTGATGTTGGAGCTTTGACGATCTTTTGGAAGCCGTTGGTCGGTGGGTCGCTGACTCCACTCACACCATAATGATGACATCGCGCTGCCACCTGTGACGTTGGAGCTGCGGAGCTGCTTATTACTTTACGAGCCTTGAAAATACGGAACCTCAATCTGCTGTAAGTATATCGAGAAGCTTTCCGGCAGTAAGAAGTATCTGAAATCGGTAAGGCCCTTAGAGGCTCTTTTACATCAAAACGAAATGCAATTGGATAAGATAATTACATTGAAAGGTTACATATTGCAAAATACTTTTAGATAATTATTATGTAACATTTAGTTTACGCTTGGCTTATAAAGGACGAACAGTTTTGACTATGTTAATTACGTGATAATCATTGAACCAATTGCTTTAAAATATAATTTGAGAATACAACAATATAAAGAGTAGAATAATGTTCAAAAATGGAATTTAGTGATTCCTGATGTTAAGCTATATTTTCTTATAAATTATTTTCTGGAGTAGGATAACCTCACTTAATTTTGAAATAAGAAACATTATGAAGTACTTAAAACATCTATCAATATCAATCCATCTTTTATCGTAATCACAATGAAATGTGGTTCATAACGTTCCATTAAGCATTTTGTTTCATGTGATCTCTAATTATTGATAGTGCTGTAGAGATAATATTGAAATTACTTATTTGAAATGTATTTTTAAAATATCATGTACCTAATGTTTATTATCCGCTGGTAGCCTCCTATTTGGTGCCGAGTTATCTCACTGTCAGCGGGTGAATGTGACTGGCATGTCTATGTAGTTGGCTAATGTTTATTATCCGCTGGTAGCCTACTATTTGGTGCTGAGTTATCTCACGGTCAGCGGGTGAATGTGACTGGCATATCTATGTAGTTGGCTAAAGTTTATTATCCGCTGGTAGCCTCCTATTTGGTGTCAAGTTATCTCACGGGCAGCGGGTGAATGTGACTGGCATATCTATGTAGTTGGCTAATGTACGCTGGTTTACCCATTTGTTTTGTGGTTGGTCTATCTCAATGGCAGCGAATTGAATGTGGACCTCCATGTGTATGTAAATACTCTAAATAAGAATATATATATATTTTTAATGCAAAATTATCATCACCTGGCAATACTTCAAGGATCAAATACATATCAGAATGGCCATGTTAAATATTTGTTAAATATGTTAACAGAAAATGTTTGTTGAATAGTTATATTGTCAGATTGACCGAGCGATGATTTATTTGAATTATTTGATAAATGTCCTAAGTACTTAACTTTTTCTATTACATTAGCAGAAGTTGCTAAGATATTTAGAAAAATTGGTAAAAAAAAAAGTTGGGCTGAGCAACTAAAATAAGATTGTTATTTAATAACCAACTGTATAATAATAATACTAAAATATGTAACCACTTCTTGTTGAATTAGTCTATATGAAACGCTGTTGTTTTTATGAAATTGTAGATTCATAGGTACTTCGAGGACGAAGTACATGTCAGTATGGCCGTATTAGATATTTCATTTTGATATAATTATAATATTAGAATATTGTTTGTTGGATAATGGCATCTGTCACATTTACGAAGCTTGGGACCAACTTAGAAGTACTTAACTTGACTAGATTTTGTGTTTACAAAAAAAAAACAACAGAAAAAAAACAAAAAAAAAATTTTTTTTTCATAGGTACTTCGAGGACGAAGTACATGTCAGTATGGCCGTATTAGATATTTCATTCAAACTCAAACTCAAACTCAAATCATTTAATTCAACTAAACCAATTACAGGTACTTTTGAATTGTCAAAGGGTCGGTCAGTCAGAAAGATGAAGCTAGTTGCCCATTCCAAAGCGTAGGTACCTATGGAGAAGAACGGGCAAGAAACTCCATGGACACTCTTTTAAATCATAAAGTTGTTACAAAATATAATTATAATTTTGGAATATAGTTTAGTTGAATAATGGAATCTGTCACATTTACGAAGCTTGGGACCAACTTAGAAGTACCTAAGTTGACTAGCTATTGTGTTTACAAAAAACAACAGTTTTAACTTATAAAAAACACTTGAATGTTATTACTATAAATGATTAATTAATATTTGATTATCCTTGTAGTATATCTTAGCTTTTATATAGCTATTTTAATATAATAGGTTGTTTCAAATGATTGGTACAATACTGTCAGTTGATGTTGATATACTTTTTGATGATGTCTAAGAATTAAGAATTGACTCTTATTAAATTGATTAATTACCTTATAATGTTTTAAAATGGTTTCACTATATAAGATTTGTTTATTATTACCTGTGTTAGAAGATATTAAGCCAAAATATATGATGATCTGTGATTGGTTCAAAATGGCGGTAGATGCTTTACGTAAAAGACGTTGGTAGTGTATAAAATGGATTGTAACGACGTTATCGATATAGTTCCTTGGTAAATGTTCAGTTGGTTAGTTCTAGTGCCGTTGTTATGTGGAATAGATCGACCAGATGTCACGTAAGTTAATTAATTTGATATTATACCTTAATTATTGCTTATTATGAAAATGTTGTTGTATAAGTCATATATTATGGCCAATGTTCCTAGCTATTGTTATTATTTTGAATTATCTTGGACCGTTGTCCAAGAGATAGAATTAATTGTTTTTAAAGATAATGATAATTTATGATAACATAAGAAATGTATTGATAGAATACTTTGTTACTGTTTCCATGGAGTTTCTTGTCCTTCTTCTCCATGATGACCTAGTTTTGCGAACGGACGACTAGTTTTCTGATTAATTGCTGACAAGCCTAAATTTAAATAAATGTTTAGCCTTGTCCGTCTGTGCTTTATTTCATAAAACCCTTTTCCTACAAACCATATTCAATAATAACTTTCATACACAGTAAATAACTAAATAGTAACCATTCTGATATTTAAAGCTTGTTATTTGGATAATTTGTAGGTACATATACTTATAGTATATACTATACTATACTGATAAATCTATTACGCGCCACAACTAATTTACTACTAGCGCCATCTAGTATGGAGTAATAGAACTAATAGATCCTTCTAGAAATTTCGATACTAGAACTATCGTCATCTGATCAGTCGGGGCCGGTATGTACTCGAACATTCTAGATGTTTCTACAATAGAAGGTTCTGGAACTATCTGCGGCACTATAGGTATAAGCCCGGGACTAGCCGCGACCAGTCAGACTTGGGTCAGCGATACTATGCGAATACATCGAAAGCGATCTTCAAGTGCGACTTAAGAGCGATTGTGTTTTATAATTAGTGTTATTAATGTTGTTTAATTAAAGTGTAACTTTTGGTAATTTTTATCGGCAGTTTTTATTGTCACGAACCCGAAGCTCGTAACAGTATGTTATGTAATAAGAAACTCTATTTCAATATAAACAGCCTATAATGTTCCTACTGCTGGGAAGGCCTCCTCTCTGTGAGAGGGAGTGGGTCGTACTCCACACGTGGGCTTTGTGCGGGCTGGTAAATGTCACATGTCTTCGATTTTTTGGTTCTAAGACGTGCCGGTTTCCTCACGATGTTTTCCTTCACTGTTTTCGAGAGCACTGGTGATGGAATAATGTACACAAAGTAAAGCGCCTGTTTGAATTCGAACCTACGACAACTCGTAACTCGCTGCCGTTGCCGGCCACCACAAAATAATAATAATAATATCCCTGGACATTTCACACAGCGCCATCTAGTCCCAAGCTAAGCAACTTATTGCTTGTGTTATGGTAACAAGATGGCTGATAAACTACCTAAATACATTTTTTTTTTTTTGTAAATACATACATATTATAGATAGAAAAACACCCAGACTCGGAACAAATACATGTAGGTCATACAAATATTTGTTCCGTGCGGGAATCGAATATTTGTATGACCTAAATGTATTTGTATAATATATATAATAAAATTATGTTATAGTCAATAAAATTATTGTTACTAAGCTGCTAATCTTAACCTAATTAATTTCGACATACGTACTGACAGAAAAACTAGGGTAACATACATACACAACATATTTTATACAGTATGTTTTTCTTTTAATTACTATCCCGGAGATCAAATAGAAAAAGAACTACCCCATCTCGTATATAATTACTTACTTAATTCAAGGATGCTTTATTCGGTACGGAGGCGAGAAGAAAGGTATATGTAATTACTTTGATTAATAATCAGTGTAATAATTATGTTTCAACATACGGGAGAGGTAGTTAGAGTAGGTAGAATGTATGAAGAAAGTTTATATTTTATTTTCTTTTGGCTTCGTACGTTTTGTGCCAATTTAGCCAATGCATGTCACGTTTAGTTTCTTTAGTTCGAAGAAACTAAAGAGTAAAAAAACCGGTCAAGTGCGTGTCGGGCCACGCGCAGTGTAGGGTTCCGTAGTTTTTATAACAGCCAAGTGCGGGTGGTATTCGCTGACTGATAGTTTCGTACCATGCTCTAACTAAAAGCCAAACATGACTACCTACCTAGTTTGACTTCCTATCACCTGATCCGACAATTTTGCACCGAAAGTTTAAATTTTTTTTGAGACTTGGATAAGACTTGTCATAGCCGGTGTAGCAACTGTTTTCTTTTTTATAAACGTTTTTTAACTTATTTAGAAATGAAACAATAGTGCGATACAACTGACGCTTAGCGCCATCTATCGACATTTCTATGGAGTTGTTCGAAATTTTCGAGTCTAATACAATTGGTCGACTATTACTCGTAAACTTGTAAAGCCCACTTAAGTGTGATAGTTTTCCTTTAAACTTCGTTATGAAGTTTTTAAGTTTAAGTGTGAACAGTGGCAATATTTAAGGAGGTGCATAAGTATCATGAGTAGATTCTAAAACCGTTGAAAAAATATGACCCTATTTTTTTCTAAGTTTTTCTTCTAATATCCCGAAAAATAAAAAATCATAGTCACATTACTGTTAGGCCTATGCCCCGCATGTACCAGCGCCGCGCCGCCGGCGGGCGCGCGGCGGCCGGGGGAAACCCCGGCCGCTTCGTGCGTTATCGTCGGGTGCGGTCACTTCGCGTAAAATTTCGGAATTAGAAAACTGTAAAATTCGCAAAAAAAAATTGCGACATACATTTAAAACTTTTGTAATATTTTTTTATTTAAGATTATCTATCCGTCCTTTGAAAGTTGCCACTGTTCACCCTTCCACCCTGTATAGGTACTACTGCCGTGACATTTGAATTTCTAACTACAACCGTTCAGTTGGTAGAGGGTGGGGGGGGGGACACTTGACTCTAACGAAAATTGGTACTTTAAAGCTTGATAAGTCACGAACGGTTTACTTAATCAAACTCAAAAAACGGTCTTGCCAAACCCCTAATATTTTTTAAATACCTATGCAATGATATCCCACACTATGGGAAGGACGAAAAAAAAAGTATCTTCCCCACTTTAGATGTAGGTGAGGTACCCTAAATAATAGTTTTTTTCAAGATTTTATTTTATCACTTTTTTGGCGTCATTAACGTGTATACTCGTACCAAATTACAACTTTCTAGTACCAATAGTGTTTGAGCTAAACCGCGGACAGACAGACAGACGACATGGCGAAACTATAAGGGTTCCTTGTTGACTACGGAACCCTAAAAAGGACACGTCCACCATGTTAGAGGCTTCCCGCTCTTTTCGAAACTCATTTTTGATGCTATTGGACATTATTATACTCTAGAATTAAATATATTGCTCTGTCAGAGGTACTATGAAAAGACTGTAGTACTTACTCCTACATTGCAACAAGGATTTTTAGTGCAAGAATGACGGTTACAAGGAGGCGCTGTCGATTTTTTTTATAAGAACATAGTTTGTCTGCGTCAGTTCTGACTTTGTCACGCGCCAAAATATTCTTGTACAGATGCTCGTACTTCCCTGGACGAGTTCCTTCACAAACAGCTCTCTATAAGACCTATATTAGAGTAAAAGTACAAGTGCCCCTTTTCTCATTATTATAATTTTCTACGAACATTAAAGTTCTAGGAAAGAATCTAATGAAGGGTAATCATTTTCTTTGAATTGCATGCCGCCTTATTGGCTGTAGCAATGGTATTTTACCTACAGTTAATATAACCTTCGACCGACTAGCTTTCAGTGAGTGGCCCGCGTTCTCTGTGTAGTTATTTTTATGATTTAATTTAAATAGTCGTTATTTTTAAAATCCGTTAGAGTATTGAGTTATTGCAAACTCAACTGTTGTTGTAATGTGATTAAATTTAATTGAAAATGAATGTAATGTTGTAAAATTGTAAATTCATGTACCTAATTGTAAATTGATTTTGCATACCGTTAAATCGGTGAGACATGTAGCACTATAATTTAATTACGAACATCCTTATAACATACCATGTTTCTGGCAAATAAATAAATAACTGTAGAGGTTGTTTGTTTACCGGCAATAAGATTAGCAATATGCCAAATAATTAAATTATAGGGAGACTGCAGTAAGTCCTCTTCAAATTGATAATAGTACCTTTATTCTAATACTAATCTAATACTATTTGCTGTTAATATTCTCGCATTGTAAACTGAGATCGAGGAAAACTGTTCCACCGTAATACAGTTTAGGGGCCAGGGTGAATCGGTTTCGTAACGACCTGAAGGGAAATTCTCGTAATTTTAAGAATGTTCACAGTCTTACCTGTCTCAATCTGTCAAAAATACCTCCCTAGATTTTCGACAAGTTTTTGATATTTGCTTGTCGCCGAGATGAGACTGCGACTAGATTTTGAACGTTTTAAATTACGAGAATTGGGCTTCTTAATTTATTATTATTGTGAATTTATTGTTGTTATTATGCGTGATCGGGTATCTAATCTTTTAGATTTATAGAAAATAAGTAATATTGTAAAATTTCGTTGCTTGTCGTTCTTTTGGTAAAATAAAGATTATGATACTCACTGTAACTTATTAAATATTTAAGACCCCAGCCAAAAATATTCTAACCCCTTAAACAACTATATTTATAGAAGTTGAACGAGCATTAATAAAACTAATGTACTTCAAAAAGAAAAGGTACTCAACTGAAATTCTATACCAGATGAGTGACCTGCTTTCTGTTAGAAAACTTTACATCTCTCTCACAGTCCTAAAAAAACATAAGACACTTCCTTATAATGCAAACACAATATAAAAAATACGGAAAGACATAATTGCTCTAATCCCTCAAACTACAACAAGATTCGCTGCTGCACAATACAATAGACGCTCTGCTCAGCTTTATAATAGGGTAAACAAAGAGATATACATATATGATAAAAAAATACATGAATGTAAAAAAATGGTAGCAAATTGGTTAAAAACGTTAAGGTATGATGACACTGAGGCGCTCTTACAACACATAGTTTAAACCATTAATTTCTCCTTACACACACACACACCCCCCCCCCTCGCCCTCACACACACACACTCATCTACACATACAAACACAAAACACACTCAACTCCCCCCCCCCATCCCGTGACAATCACGTGAATAATGTAAATTACCTAAATTAAAAAATAAAATTGTTACGATTTGTTAAGTAAGTATTCTGTTCAAAAATATGTACATATTCGGTGCAAAATTATCTATTATTAGAGCGGAATCTCCTAATACAGGCTTTTTCTTAGCTTAAAAGGAGGCTCCAATCATCACCTTGTTGCTCTATTTTTGATTATGCAATAAAAGTTTTTTATTTATTATTTATTATAAACACAAGCAGACACCACCAACAAGGTGATAAACTATGACACCAAAGAGAACAAACTGCTTCTATTAAGACGCAGCCAGACGAGGGTAGTTAAATCATTATCCTAATTGCTACTTATTTATGATGCCTAAACAAATATATGGACATTTCTTGTGAGGCAACGGATGTATTATTCATAGGAAAGTAGACGTGGATGGATCCTAAGTTTGGAAGAAAAGATTTGTTGGGTACGTTGTACAGATTAATGGTACAGAACCACACTATCGCGTCTCACGCTGTTTAAACTTGAATGTAACGGTTCTTGTGACGTATTGGAATTGTTTCGCAATGGAAAATTATTCCAATATTATTTGGCTGTGTTTTTTCGGCTTTGTTATGTATTAGGTGGTCTGGAAGTTTCTGGAATAGGGTTGTTATTGTAAAAACGTTATTCAATGTTATGTTGCTGGGAACTGTTAGGAATATACTCTTCCAGAAATAAATGTTTTTGGTTTATTTATCGTTTAGTACTTAAATGAATATCCTTAATGTCAATTATAATGTTAACATTCTTAAAAAAAAATACTTAAAAATAAATAATAGTGAAACAAACAATTTTAATTAAGATTTTAAATAAATTATTTTAATGTTTTTGAAAATTTAAATTTATGACAAATTAATGTATGTACTAAATAGAGTTAAATTGTATCAAGCGAAAAAATATTCGGGCAGATGTTGATTGTGAGAAAAATATAACCGACAAAAGTAATTAATAAAATTAAAAGTTTTAACAAAAGTCATTACTTAATAAATTTAAAAGCTTTATCAAGTTCACAAAGCAAAGTACTATAAATGTAAAACTGCTTAATAAGTCATACAAATAAGCAAATCAAGAATTCAAACGATGTTTTGTAAAACGTGATACACAATGCTTTTAAACCATAAAGTAGATTGAAACGTGCAGTCACCGGGAACGTTCTCAGCTGAAACTGTAATTTGTGCATTTAAACTTTATATTATTTTTACGACACAAGTTGTGCTTCAGATGAAGCGATACAAATAAGTTCTTATAAATTAAATGTATTATGATAATAACATTTTACCATATATTTATTTTTGTTGCTTAAAGTTTAGAGATATTTTATCATCATCATCATCATTTCAGCCGAAAGACTGCTGGACATAGGCTTCCCCCAAGCACCTCCACTTCGACCGGTTCTGTGCTTCTCGCATCCAACGGGTTCCTGCGGCCTTCTCAAGGTCGTCGGTCCACCTTGTGGTAGGCCTTCCAACGCTGGGCCGCCACCGTTTGATGGCGGACGCGGTGGGGCCGCAGGGGAAGAGGAGTGTCGGTGTTTCGTTGCCGCTCTCCCTATCCTCTGCGGCCGTAGCTCCCCCAACGCGGGGAGCATGCGGGGCCTGCCTGTAAGGCGGGCGTGGAGGCCAGCAGGCAACGGGTGCGGGGGCACCGTTGCCTGTTTTGCACAGGCCTCCACCTTGTGGGACGTAGCCCCCCAACCTGGGGGGCATGCGGGGCCCGCCATAACATCTAGGCGGGCGTGCGCCGGGAGAGCCGTGGAAGTAAAGGCTGGGCCGATTTCCCATAGCCCTCCCATTACGGCGTTTGTAGGAACACCGCTGAGTTTTAGAGGGTATACTGTCCTTCCGAAGTTCCGACAGGGAGTCCCACATACCCCGTCTCGTCCCCCGCGAGACGGGGATGCATAAAGCATTTCTCAGCGAGAAAAAAAAAAAAAAAAAAAAGGCCTTCCAACGCTACGTCTACCGGTACGCAGTCGCCTCTCCAGAACCTTAGATGTTTATAAACGTCAAAATGTATGGTTACATAAACAGTCAGTAATTATTACTTAACTTTAACCGGTTTAATGCCGTAATTACAGAAGCAATTCAAACGTCATTGTGTCTCACGTGGATCCACGTTTCAGCATACGAAGGGTTAAGCAACGTTTATATAGCACCTTTGTAACCAAAATTTTAACTTTGTGTTGGGCTATCGTCGTGTCCAAAATGTAGGTAACTATAGATTTTTTTTTTAAATACTTTCGACCGAATGAACTATTGAAATCTGTCAATATTCGAGCACGGGTGCTCGAATATTGACATGTGCCTAAAATACAGAGTTAATTTTCCGGTATGTTTTCCTCCTGAGCTCAAGAGAACTTTTCGTCAAAAAAGTTGGGCAGGAAAACCTACCACACCGACGGATATTGAATTACGTACATTATGCAACGGTTACTTGAAGTGCTTTATTTTTGTTTTATCCTATTAATATTATAAACGCGAAAAGGACTTTTCTTTCTTTTTTTTAAAAAAAAAAAAACGTTGCCCCACATTGGGTGCGTTTACAAATATATTTTTTTTAAACGTTGCCCCACATGTGGAATTTCTCCTGTGTCGTGGGTGCATTTACAAACATTTAAACTCACATACACAAACAGCCTGAACGGACTGAATGGATTTAGATGAAATTTGGCACGCAGATGGTTTATAACCAGGATTAACATACAGGATACTTTTTATTCCGATGTTCTCACGGGATCGAAACTTATGCGGGTGAAACCGCGGGGCGCAGCTAGTAATATTATAAGCGCGAAAGTTTGTGAGGATGGATAGATGGATGTTTGTTACTTTTTCACGCAAAAACTACTGAACGGATTTGACTGAAATTTGGTAGGTACACAGATAGTTTATAACCTGGATTAACACACAATATATTTTTTATCTCGGTAGTACGTTCCCGTGGATAATTTCCGACCTCCACGCGGGCGAAACCGCTGACAAAAGCTAGTATTAGTATAAAATTTAGCTTATTAAAATTTACAAGTTTGTTTACAACTCTGTTAGCCAACATAGTGTATAGTTTTTAGTAGCAAAGTGTTTATTTATCCTGTGTACGAGTATGTATCATGATGGGGCTCACATGGTTATGTATGTATGACCAAAAACCTCATAATTAAATGAAGATTGAAATATCTTCAGTTTTTTTTTAATTTAGTGCTGATTTCTCATTTGACAAATAATTTTTATTCGTGGAATAAAACTGACGTCTGACATATTTTGTATGGAAGACCTGTCAAAAATTCAAAATGATTCCTCCGATAAAATTATCTGGCGTTGGAAAAATCAGCCCTTAATTGTATAGTTAGTTACTCAGTTAGTAAATGCTTATATACACTATAACACAACGGGCAATTTACACTGGGTACTCAATTAAATATTGAGTACCCAGTGTGCATAAATTGTCCGTTGTGTTATAGTGTATATAAGCATTTTAATGTACATGAAATAAATTGAAATTATTATTTCAACATATTAGTTATGTAGATTGCATAGCTTTAGTTGAAAATAATTTATTTAAAATGTGTTGTTTAGAGATTAAAAAAGAAAGGACAGCAAATACATTTACTTGAACACAAGCACAAAAAAGAACCAGTAGATAACTAGTAGTACTCTACTATCTATAACTGTACACTCAACGCAACATTGTATCCAACTTTAAGATATTTGCATCGCAACACTAGTTCATTAGTAATTTAAAGATTAGTTGTTACTTCAAACCGACCGCCTCAATTCGAGACAGGTAGAGCTTTGGGCTATTAATCTTATATAAGCGCTTAAACTATTAAAGTTCTCGTCGGATAAGCTCCGAAACTAACAGTTTAGACACGGACAGCTGTTGATCCCTTGAAATCCATTAACATTTAAAACATTTAAATTAAAGTCTAATGAACTTTTCAACTGAAGTGGCTTTGTTAGTCACCTTTGTTGTTTAAGTGAATAAAAGAGGAAAACTTGACATCTCTACGTACAGATTAGATGCTTCGAGTTGTTGCTTAGCGTCGGTATTCGTAATTTGGTTCAATCTGACAACTTATGGAGCCTTTAAGAACACCTAAATCTTTTCAGCCGTATTACCTACTTAAAAAACGATGGAGGCACTGTTCAAAGAATTTTTAAAGTGACCAGTATTAGAAATTCATTTATTATGTTCCTTCGCGGTAACAGATCGATAGTTGACGTTGCGCCGCAGTTGATGACGTCATAAATTCAGGGAAAAGCAGACTTTACAGAAAGCAACTTCGCTGGGAATGTTTGCTTTGCCCACCGATTGGGTGCCTACACAATGAAATAATGTTGTTACTGTTTCGTTAACGTTGGCAATGTGAATGCTCTCAGAAGTTGTTTCTCTTTGGAAAGATAACTGTGTTGGTATGTTGTCAATAATAATTTCATCTGACAATAAAATACACCAAGAGAAATATGTGAACACGGTGACAGAAAAGTTGAAAGGAAATCGTTTGGCTTGGTATGGGCATGTGATGAGAAGGGACGAAACGCATGTGACTAAAAGAGTGATGAATATACATGTTGATAGATGGAGAGGTAGAGGAAGGCCGAAGAAAAGATGGATGGATTGTGTAAGGAATGATATGAAAGAGAAGGGAGTGAATGATAGCGTGACGGTTGACAGAGGAGAATGGAAGAAGAAAACGTGTTGCGCCGACCCCAAGTAACATGGGATAAGGGCAGGAAGAAGAAGAATAAAATACACCAAGAGATGGCGGGATGAACTGGACTCTTTATTAAAGGATTGGCCCACAATCGCAGCAGACTGGGAAAAGTGGAAGGGAGGCCTTCGCCCTGCAGTGGGCCAACACAGGCTTATATTAATAGTTCAAAGTAACCGATCCACTATTAATGGCCACCCAAACCCATAGCCCAATATATTTTATTCTATGTTCTGCAATAGTCCTGCACCAACCGGGAATAATTGTCTTTGGGTGCACTTGCATAGTGCATACAGGGATAATCGTCGGTTGGTGCCTCCTCATCATTTAAAATTGTCTAAGGGTTGGCAGAGTTGGCTTCGGCCCCTGCCACGGTTTCCAAAGGTCCCGAGATTATGTCAAAGACATTCAAATGGTAATATATAAGTTTTGTGAGTTGTCAAAAAAGGTTGATAATATACTGCAAAATTTAAAAGTCACGGAAATTAATTTTATTGTTGAGAAAATTGTCAAACCACTAAAATTGTCCGTATATTCAAATGGCTAAATATAACACGGAAAATTCAATTAATTTATTTCAGACAATGTCCATAGTCCTTAACTATTAGAAAATTAAAATCAAATTAAACATTAAAATAAATCAAGAAACAAAAATTAGACAAAGACATTACAATAACTTAGTTAAAACAAATCTAAATAAAAATAATACACTTTAAACATAATCAACTACAAAATTAGACATACACAATATAAAAATACACACAATGTCAAATAATACGAGGAGAGGCGGTAACATGAAGCTGCATCCACCTCTGTATCAGGGACAGGTCCCACCGCTCGGACAACACCCTCAGGAGGAGAGATATAATAGTGAAGCGCTCCGTTTCCTTATGGTCGCGAAAAAATCATCCGGCCGCGCCTCAGCAAACATAGTCGAAGCACTACAAAACCGCAGAAGCGCTAACAGTATCCTGAAAGCATTGTTGTACTACACGCTCAATGCGCTGTACGCCCATTGCGTAAAGTTGGTCCACAGATTGCACGTGTAAAACGACTGACAATTTGCCTTAAATAATTTCACCTTTACAGGTCTAGTACATCGCGCAATCCTGCGAGCCAACATATTATTACACCGGACAGACAGCGTCCTGCACTCCTTCTCAATCTCCAAATTGTCACTGAAGTCGTCAGAGACCCAGTGGCCCAAGTACTTGAATTGTACACTCAAAACTGACGTAGGATGTGAATTTACTTAACAATAAATTTTCCTGACTGTGCGTCCCTGTTGTGCCGTTGTTAACCTAACCGGTAAACTAGTTCTTTTCCAAAAAATAATTTAAACTGCAGCTAAGGAAGCTTTTTAAAAGGCCAAAGGGAAATGCTTAATAAAAGCTTGGTATTGTAAGCACCCTTTACAAAGTAAAACTGTCTTTTCACTAGCGACTTGATGGTTTCTTTGTAAATCTTTTAATATAATAAATTATTTCTTTTATTCACGTTTTTTACAGAAAGTGGCTATTGTGAGTGACATAGTGTCTAAAGATTTATCGTTGTGTAGTGAGTGTATATTGTTTGGTGATTTCCAGTTGTTGCGGTGTGGTTTCCGGGTAAGAAAGAATATGTACGCAACTTTTTTAACTTTGCAGAGGTTGTCGACATGTGGGATATGGACTCAGGTATAATTGTGCCGATAGTCATGACAGCCAATGCATTAATAGCCAAGAGCCTCGACCAACACCTAAGGAGGTTCTCGTTAGGCAGCTGGATCAAGGGCTTGATTCAGAAAGCGGTACTTCTGGACACGGCCTGCACTGTCAGGAGGTTCCTCTCTCTGGAGCCCTGACCGCCGGCGCCGGTAGCTTGGACCCTGTTCCCGATACCGGTGGGCTACTATTTTAATAAGGGCCCTCTCCTTATTAAGGTGCCATAAATGGAGAAGTAATTATTATGACATAACTTTTCGTAATAGTAACAAAACAAACAATTTTATTTGAGGTTTACTGTAATTCATAAAATATATATGAAAAAAATATATGAATAAAGGAACACAATTCAATATATTATGTATTAAGTGTTTCGCTTAAATGATGATGCTATGAAAAGATAAATTCATATATAATATCTTTGCTAAGTGCACCATAAAACACATACAACCGTAACATACATGATACATCCAACAACATTCTAATACAAAGTTGCAACTTACCGAAACCCATTTTATCCGTAACCAAGAAAATATAAAGTCACTTAAAATGATCCAAATCAGTTGTTACGACATGTCAAGTTAACCCCACTCGTTCCTATCGCCTCAAATCTAAAAGGTATAAATCGCAGTCCCATCAGATAGGGTGCTCCGAGGCGTTAAGTGGAAAACTTGCACTATGTAATTAATTATTCAACGGGTTCAGACTATATCAGGGAACCTATTTGCGTTAAAGCTTAAGTAACTTCAATTTCATGTCATAATCTCCTTTGTGGGTGTGACTCCATTTTAATTTTATAATTATACTAGCGACTTCGCCTCTGCTTTGCACGGTTTTTACGACTTGACGAGAGTGAGATTTTCTTTTTATATGTAAGATTAATATTAATTTATTAAATTCATAAATCTTCCGGAATAAAATCTATAAATTACTGCGAAAAGTTTAAAAGAACAACGCGGTGACACAGACAGCCTCGAATTTTTTTATTTTATAATGTGTATAGTTACAGATTGACCGGTTTTTGTATTTATTCAATAATGTTTTGATAAGTTTATTTGTATGTTCATAGGACGAACATGTTACTGAAGAAATAATTTTGTTCATAATTATTTAGCTCGCTTCTTCAGGCAAGAGCGCCACGTGCTAAGATTCTTACATACTTACAAGATAGATACACAGAAAAATCACGATTGAATGATAAGAAATTATATAAAGAAAAGAATATCATTTTATTTCGGATGCCTAAAAGATCCTTAAGTTCTTAGTAGCAGATTTTCACTTAAAATACTATTGTTAGTAACTTAAACTAAAGACGAATTCATGAAAAAACTACCCATCAACTAGACACAACGAGGAATGGAAACTATTGGTAATGGAAACTATTGGTACCAAAATTACTGGTAAAAATAACAACTTAAATGTGAATAAAAATAAAAACTTTTTTACAAAAAAAAAACAGCCGACTTCCAAAAAAGACACTAAAAAATGAAAAGTAACTTTAATTTCGGAAGTCGGTGGCAAACAACAACAATGCGAACCCAACGCCCAATGACCCAATGTGTCTTGAAGGCTAGGTACTTCGTAGTGTTCTGTAAGTATTTTGTACGTTTCAATGAGCCTACCCCTCTGTCTGCGCTGTTCTAGTGTGCTAAGGCCAAGGTCTTTGAGGCGCTGTTCGTAAGGTAGGTTACGCATGGTGCGAACCATCTTGGTTGCCCTTCTTTGTACATGATCAAGTAGAGTGACGTCTTTTTTAAAATGAGGGTCCCATATGACATTAGCGAATTCCAAGAGTGGTCTTATGTAGGTCTTGTATAACTTGACATGTCCCAGGCGTCAGGCACTTGAATGCCTTGCGGATGATGTAAAGTTTCGAATTTGCTCTTTTGACAATCCCGGATATATGTATGTGCTTCCCATTTTAGGTCGTTGGACATAACAACACCCAGGTCTTTCTGTGACTCAACAGCTGAGAGATTGTGGAGCCCGAGACGATAAGTTTTTCGTGGATTGTTTTTACTTACGTCTTTTTTTTTTACATCGTTCTCACATACTAGTTCAACATTAATGATGTAACTAATATTTTTGTAACAATAATTTAATTTAAAAGAGTGTCCGCGGAGTTTCTTGCTTGTTCTTCTTCATAGATAGGTATCTACCAGGCTTTGGAATAGGTAACTAGCTTCATATTTCTGATTAACCGACTTCTTGACAGTTTAAAAGTGCCTGTAAATGGTTTAATTGAAATAAATGCTTAGAATTTGAGTTCAAGATATCTGATTGCTTTTGTTACTATGCATCACAAATTAAAAACATCAGCCTGTAAACAGGTAATCTTTTTTCATGAATTTAGTTTGATTTTTTCTGTAGTGCTACTGCGAAATTGTCGCGGTAAAGCGAATTACACTTCGCGCGCTCTCTGTTTTACAGCAAGACGTCGAGCAATGTGCGAGAGATATTGTAAGAAGAATAGTTCGCCTTATCGCGAAAATGTGTCCGCAGCATTATTTGAATGTTGGGTTACGTTGTTTATCTATTCTATTCAAATTGTATTAAATGGCAAGCAAAAACTATGCACTGAACTTAAAGAAGAATGACCACTTTCCATACATTTCAAAACCTGACAATAAAAGTTTATGTATAGTTATAAGGTATAGTAGACAGACTACCTGGAAGTTTAGAAAATAATGTCTCATAGTCATTTTTACGATTTAAACGCTACGAAGTCCAAAAAACATTGCAGTCTATGCAAAGTGTACGTCGCCGTCGTCTCTTTGTTGAGGGCGGCATTATCAAGAGGGCGGACTTACAACAATATGGAAAGCAAAGGTCGTCAGATGAGGAAGATATCGAGGTTCAGGGGGCAGCAAATAGGGTCGTAAAAAGAAGTAACACACAAAATGGCACAGTACACCACGAGACGCAAGCGCACGAATGAAGGACAGTATACTATTGTAGTCTTTGAATGAAGGATTGCGCCAATTTCAATGGTAGAACTGTCAAATGTCAAAAATAAAACCGTTTCATTCATCAACTCAATTACATACTGAATGATTAATTTATTTAATCAATATTTGATTTTCAAGTAATTTGTATTATACAAAGACTAATAAAGAAATACATATTGATCGAATAAAACGTAAAATAATGTATAAAACTCAGAAACAGAGATGAATAAAGTCAAGTAGTAGTACGTAAAATGGAACGTCGTAGAAAAAGGTAATTGAGATGCGTTCAAAACATGGTAATATGTGTACCTTATACGTAAATAAGCTTATAGAAAAACTTAAAAATATTTTTTTCCTGCGTTTCCTTTAAAATTGTTTTAAGTGTATTTGATACATAATCCAATTAGCTAAATTTTAAGATTTATTTCATTAATATACATAGTCAGGTGAAAAATGGTCATTGTTCTTTAGTTTAGTTTGTGATTGTTCACAAACTGAAAAAGAATGTTGAATACATTGGCATTTTCAGCTTCAAGTAAATTATAACCGGAATATTTATACCATAATTATTTGTGAAAACCAGGTAAACATTTCAAAGCATTATTTTTGTTTGCGTTATGTGAACCATCATTAAATTAATATAGGATAAATGATTCAAATTTATTTCAATTTCGTGGAAATGATAATAGAGACTGTGCAATGGTTTTAATGGAACTTGTAATCTTCCTAAATACCTAGAGTTGAAATGATTTTTTAAAATTTTTGTTTTGTTTCGGTATTCGTTTTTAAATCTCTATTATTGTACGTACTGTTGATCAATGGTGGCCCAGTGGTAACGGCTGCGACTTATGAATCGTAGAATCGAGATTACGTATCGTGGGTTCGAACCCAAGCAGGCGCTTTACTTTGTGTAGTTTATTTCTTACCATCGCTCTCAAAACGGTGAAGGAAAATATCGTAAGGAAACAGGCATGTTGAACCAAAAATTCTAAGGCATGTGACATCTACCAATCCGAACTGGGCCCGCGTGGTGGATTACGGTCACTGAGAGGAGGCCTGTGTCCCAACAGTGCAGCAGTGGGAACATTATAGACTGATAATGCATGCTTATTTTATTCTAACGCAACACTATCTAGAAACTAACAAAGGTTGGTAAAGAAAATAAAAAAGAATGTCATTGAATTGATGAATATCAGCGGGCGGTAATTGCGTAACAGTATCAATGACTTTCATTTTGACAGTTCAATAAATTTCATTGCGTTATTTATGTTGTTGAGCAGACGATTTTTTCGAACATATGAAGCAATGGATATGCATATGGATAGCAATATCCTTCACAATTATTCAGATTCTATTGAAAGTGTGTTACGCGATTAGGGTGCTGACCCAACGACGTGTGTTTATTTATCTAATCTAAATTATTATTTTTGACTGCCTCGTTGCTTAGCGCTTAGCACGTAGCGCTTCATGGTCCTGCGCTTTATTCCCTGGTCGGGCAAAATGTTATGGGGTTGGAATTTCTCAGTAGTAGTCTGGATTTGTGCCCTGTTGATGGCAATAGGCTCACCCCCTGTTACATGGGACAGCTGGCGACATGTGGGTGTACTAAGGGTACACCTATTGCTTACCCTTCGGGAAATACAGGCGTGATGTTATACTACTTCATCATCACCTGCCTAGCCTTTTCCCAACTATGTTGGGGTCGGCTTCCAGTCTAACCGGATGCAGCTGAATACCAGTATTTTACATGGAGCGACTGCCTATCTGACCTCCACAACCCAGTTACTGGGTAATACGATACCCCTTGGTAAGACTGGTTGTCAGACTTTCGGGCTTCTGACTACCCGTGACGACTGTCAAAGATCCACGAATGACAGCTGGGACCAACGGCTTAACGTGCTTTCCGAGGCACGGAGGGGTCTCGGTAAGTAAAGATCCACAGTCCACAGACCAACCGCGGCAAGCGTAATACATACGCGTGATGTTATACTACTTATTAGAAAGAATGAGTAGAACAGGAATTCTATGATAATCCCATTAATCTCAACAAGCAAGTATTAATTTTAAGTAAAACTCGTCTTTGTAACAAGAAATTGAATTCCAAAGCCTAACTCAAGAACCAGATCGTTCCACAATTAATTACAACCCAAAGATCAGTTTATTTAATACCAAAATTAGCAAATTAACACAGCTATAGTCATGTAATTTACAATTAATTAACAAAGGAAAATGCTGGCTCTGAATGCTTACTTTCAGAGAAAATAGACTTTGCAAATATTCACCCGTGGATAAAGTTACTCGGGGCGTTTAACTTTTGTATTCAATTAAATAAAAAGCTCTAGAAATAAACGGCAAGGATAGTAAAATCGTCCTCATAAATTGTTGCAATTTTGGCCTGGTTTTACTCAGGTTTATTACAGACTTTTTTTACTCTGCCTTTGCTGTTTCAGAATAAGAAAATCAAAAATGGAGTCGAGTCTGGCATAATACATTTTTGTGGAGCGGCGAATGACAACGCCTATGCAATATTTTAGAGTTACTTTATCTAATTATAGACGTTGATTTAGGTGACAGTTTTATTTTCGTACCTACTTCCTCGAATTTAACTGCAAGAGTTTTTGTTGGATATAGTTTTTATTCGAGCGGAACTGGTATTCAAGTATATTTTATGCTTGTTTCTGAAACTCTTGTGCTTCTCAGCATCTACGTTCATCATAAAATTTTCTACGGCGAATATACCGCAACGTCTCGTTGGAAACTCCGAGGAGGTGGATATTATTTCTACTTTTATTCTCACACATATACAGGAAATTAATTTCTTGTTCACACAAAGCTTTTGTTTTAAAAACGCAAATATTTTGTTAGAAATTAAAGCTTCCCCTCGTATAATGTAGAACAACGATAACAAACATTCTCTTATATTGTACCGCAGAAAATGTTCGTAAGCAGCCGATCGATTCTGTAAAAATCTCACCGTGAAAAGTTAGGTGAAGTGAGCTTAGAGTGAGCTGTCAATCTCTAGTATTAGTTGGAATGACAGCTCACTCCACACTCACTTCACCCAAGTTTTCACGGTGAGATGATTACAGAATCACACTGCTGATGTTCGCGTGTTCCCTTACTTTGCTTTATGTGACTAGTCCTACGAGAATTGAGATATTAAAATTAGTGTTCGTTTATGCATGCTTTTTGATAAGAAAACATTGACTTGGGAATTAATTTTTTACATCATATTATTGCTTCAATAATATGCTGCTGGGGATATGCTGCAAGGCTTTGGAGGAGGCCTTTGCTCAGCAGAGGGACATCGCAGGCTAAAATTTATAAAAATAATAGCTTACCGACAAATATTCATTGTAAACCAATAGTAGGTACTAGAGAGCTAGAAAAGCTCTCTAGATAACGGGAGGAATCAAACAACTATTACTCCTTTTATATTATATTGTAAGAACATTTCTCTCTAAATTACCACTCTCGGATCTAAACCAAAATCCTAATTAAAATATATGACACTAGCTTGAACGTTCGAATGTCAACCGTTGCTAAGTTAGGTCTAGCCGGCCTACACCATATGAGTTCGTCTTCGGCAGACAAACCTCTACAGTACTGTAAAGTTCTCTACGAGCTTCACGGTACACGGGACGTATAAAATCAAACAACGTTTATCTTGTTAAGTTGGATAATTATTCCTATATAAAATATTACGTATTTCACATCTGAATCCATTTGCTTGTCAGCCTAATCTCCCCTTTGCCACCTTATTCAAACTCGCTTGAATGTTCGAATGGAACCCGCGCTAAGTTATAGCCGGCCAGCACTACATAATGTTGCCTTCTGTTGACAACCTTTACATTACCATACCATGAAAAAAAAATTATGATTATGGTAAATGATTGATTGATGATTGTTTGATTGATTGGGATTTGATTTGATTTGATGGTACATGTATACCATGTTTTATGAAAATAAATGATTTATTATTAATATAATTACCTACTAACCTAACAATCTAAAAATAAACACATTATGTAGGTAATGTATAATTAATTAATTCCAGTTGAAGAGTTCCAAGAAACTCAAAACACACACCTCTTACAATTACATACCAACATCAAAGCTGAAACCGCGACAACAGAACCGTCTCCTCAAATTTTCACCTTCAAAGTATTAACGTGACTAGATGTCATATCTCAGAGTAACCCTAAGTCGCGTACTTGCGAACTTTATATGACGGGAACGATAGATTTATTTGCAGCAGGCACGCGCACGGCTCAGGTGCAACTCTCTCGTGTTAATATTGCAGCTGATATACAAATATCTACGTCATCGTCGGGCCTGGGCCGGATTAAACTGTGCACAACATTGTTTTATTTAATTATCGCGAAATTGAATCGAATTCGAATGTTGTTCATCAAGAATTGATGTTCAAGTGTTGATTTCGCTTTATGTTGTGTTGTAGTGTATTGTTTATTTTGTTAATTTGCTTTGATACATATTCAAAAACGTTGATTTCTACTTGACAAAAAATTTCATCAATTCACTGACGGACAACCCACAGCCTAAACCGCGGGGTCTGGAAGCACATATTTGGCAAAAGTGTTCCTTTTATAACGAAAGTGAAAAAAAATGAGGGATTTTTGAAAATTCGTCCCCTAAATTAACCCCTTTGGGGAATGAAAAGTAAATGCGTAATGATAAATGATTTTATTTTTGTAAGTAGGTTTGTACAAACACTTTTACACGTCAATCATATTTTAAAACTAGATGAGGTCGGCGTTTCCTATCTGACTAGTCTGAGAAGAAAGGCCGAAACAAACTCAGAGGTCACAGTCTCTTTTAAAGTCCAGACATAATCTTGGTCAGATCATGTGAAGACCATGTAGATTAATGTCTGAGATGGTTTTTTGAGGAAAGAACCAAACAGTTTGAGAGGACCTGTCCAGCCAGTGCACGCATTTGTCAGAAATCGTGCAGCTCAACACGCTCAACAACACAACGTAATCCTGCTTCCTACTACAATAATATTATAAATGTGAAAGTTTGTATGGATGGATGGATGGATGGATGTTTGTTACTCTTTCACGCAATAAATATTGAATGGATTTGGATAAAATTGGCATACAGATGGTTTATAACCAGGATTAACATATAGGATACTTTTTATCCCGATATTCCCACGGGATCGAAACTTATGCGGGTAAAACCGCGGGGCGCAGCTAGTAATATATAAAAACAAATACTATTATTAAAAACAGATAGAAAGGACATGTAATAAATATTTATTAATAAACAAAACCATTAAAAAAAGAAAGTTTTTATTTTAAATTCAGTGCATTGGATTTTGTGAATAATAAATAAATAAGTTATAAAAGCACTCTTCCTCTCTCCTACTTATTTAAAATTTTGCTGTGCCCGACAGTGTCCATAATTGATTATATTGATTTACTAGCTTCTGCCCGCGGCTTCGCCCGCGTGGATGTCGGAAATTATCCCACGGGAACGTGCTTACAGGATAAAATGTATGTGCTTCCCCAGGATGCCATCTATCTCTATGCCAAATCATAAGTTCAATGGTTTAGGCGTGAAAATGTAACATACAGTTTCAAGTTCATATCCTCCCCTTAAAAACTGAATTACCCCTTTTGGTCCCGCCAGTGGTAAATTTTCGACAACTTTACATACCTACTTATTATTAATTATTTTCTGTCAAAAGTATCAATACTGGGTTTCGAGTTCCTCGGACCGCGCATTCAATTTCTTCCACACAAACTTAACACCCCTATATCCCCCTTTGAGGGGTAGTTTTGAAAAACTTGTAATGATAAACTTTATTACTTACTTAGGCAAGTATTCTTGCCAAGTTTCAAGTTTATTAACTAAATGAATAAGATTTTTCATATAAACTGTATCCCCCGCTTTTCACCCCCATATGGGGTAGAATTTTGAAAAATCGTTTGGGATTATTCATAACTTGATTCAAAGATTATTTATACCAATTTTCGAGTTAATCAAGCCATGCATTATAATCCTCCCTTGTAAAATTAACTACTCCTTTTCAACCCGTTAGGGGTAGATTTTCGAAAAACCCTGATACATGTTACTCTTTATTTTTGGTCTTAAGTATAAACACTGAGTTTCGAGTTAATCGGACCGCGCATTCAAATTATTCCACACAAACTTCAACAACCCTATATCCCCCTTTGAGGGGTAGTTTTGAAAAACTTATAATGATAAACTTTATTACTTACTTAGGCGAGTATTCTTGAAAAGTTTCAAGTTTATTAACCTAATGAAGAAGATTTCTCATATAAACTGTATCCCCACTTTTCACCCCCACAGGGGTGGAATTTAAAAAAAATAGTTTGGTATCTATTCATAACTTGACTCAAAGATTATTTATACTAATTTTCGAGTTAATCAAGCCATGCAGTAAAATCTTACCCTGAAAAATTGACTACCCCATTTCAGCCCGTCAGGGGTAGATTTTCAAAAAACCCTGATACACATTATTCTTTACTTTCAATATTAGGTATAAATACTGAGTTTCGAGTAAATCGGACTGCGTGCTAAAATTCTTCCATACAAACTTTGAAACCCCCCAATCCCTTATTAGGGGGTAGTTTAGAAGAAAAAAAACTGACAATCTTTATAATTTATTTAGATAAGTATTCGTGCCAAGTTTCAAGTTTATTAACGCAAGGAATAAGATTTTTCATACAAACGAATTCCCCCCTTTTCACCCTCTTAAGGGTGGAATTTCGAAAAATCCTTTCTTAGTGGATGCCTACTCTTCACGAAGAACACACCCTCCAAATTTCATGTCTCTAGGACCAGCGGTTTAGGCTGTGCGTTGATCTATCAGTCAGTCAGTCAGTCAGTCAGTCAGGACTTTGAATTATATATATATATTTATTTGGTAATTATCTATATATATAATATATAGATAATTACCACGTGTATGAGTACCTACATTATGGATGGACCTACATTTTGACGGCACGGTTGGCGCAGTGGTTAAGTGATTGACTGCTGCGCTGCGTGTCGCGGGTTCGATTCCCGCACGGAACAAATATTTGTATGACCTACATGTATTTGTTCCGAGTCTGGGTGTTTTTCTATCTTTAATATGTATGTATTTACAAGAAAAAAATGTATATAAGTAGTTTATCAGCCATCTTGTTACCATAACACAAGCATTAGGTTGCTTAGCTTGGGACTAGATGGCGCTGTGTGAAATGTCCAGGGATATTATTATTATTATAATAAAGATTGAATTGAAATAAATTGAAAGTTCGTATGGAAGTTCCTCATTTCTACCGTTGGAAAATTCAATCGGGCAGACGGCTTGTTTGTCTATAAATGTTAATAGAAGCCACCGATTAACAAGTCAGGCCATGGCCATGTTATTTTTCTGTCACAGCCGTATTTAAATTGTTCCGCAGTGCGATATCGAAGACTCGCATAAGGAACTAACCACACTTTGTCAGTTTTTATCCATACAAATCGTGGTTTTCTATTGACAAAAGCTGAATATGTGTTAGCGCTCAGAGGGGAAATTCTCGTAAATTTGAAGAACGTTCACAGTCTGATTGAGATCAGACTGTGAACGTTCTTCAAATTGAGATTGAGATCAGACTGTGAACGTTCTTCAAATTTACGAGAATTGCCCCTCTGAGCGCTAACACATATTCAGCTTTTGTCTCAATCTGACAAAAAAAATACTTCTAATTTACCTACATATTGACAAGTTTTTGACATTTGTTTGTCGCCGAGATGGGACTGCGACTAGATTTTGAACGTTTTAAATTACGATAATTGGCCTTCTTGTCTTCTCGTCATTGAATTTAAGTACTGTACTGATGTTTAGAAAATATTGAAGTTTCATATCCTAATCTTAAAATATTAATATTAAAAATGCGAGAGTAAGTTTGTTTGTTTGTTACGTTGCACGGTAAAACGGCTGAGCGGATTTGGCACATGGGTAGGCCATGACCTGGAGAAGGACATAAGTTTCTTTTCATCCTCGATTGCAGACGATGTCGCGGGCAGCACCTAGTAGGAGAGCTAGGTTGCCATAGGTAAAGTGCTACAAGAATCTTTCGGCGCCTGAATGACATTGACAGGGGAGCGCTGTTGGTAAACATTTTTGTGAATATGTCACAAAAATTGATTTGACAAAACAAGATGGCGGCGTTAGTTCCGAGTTTGGCCACGTGCCAAAAGATGCTTTGGGCTTTGTTTACAGAGTGGCGATTAGGTTATCACATTAAACAGTACAACGGTTATTACAAGTTGTTATCAGTCTGTTTAAATTATAAATTTTACTAAAAATAGAAAACTGAATTTTACAAATAGTTTAAAAATTGGCACGACATTAACCATCCTTGATTATAAGGCACTAGACACGCGCGGGGCGATGGTATCAACAATTCAACACAAAGTTTATGGTATTTTTATCAAATAATCACAAATTAAGTTTAATTTTGTTAAATACTCAAACGAATAAAAAGTTCCCACAGCTAGAATATTAATTGTTATAAATTATTTTAATTGTGAATGTTTAAAATACGTTATACGTGGTTTCAATTAAGGTGACAACCACTGACCTGTTTTATACAAGTAAGCTGGACTAAATATGCTATACGAAATGACAGTTGTTTTTTGTGCCGATTGAAAGCGCCCCACTCGAACGTCTCAGGAACTAAAATTGACACATTGCCGCAAATGGCCGTCGTTTTGTTTTGGTGCGTCTCTGATGATTTAGGTCTAAATAGTGAAATAAGACTTTTTTGTGCATTTTGTGTTTAAAACGAGATATTTAGAACAATTTTATCATGAAAGTATGCACATCTTGTAAAACTCGCCATCAACAATATTAGTTCCACGGATGCTCACGTTGCTGTCAGCGCCAAAATGGGGAAAATCAAATGTCTTCATTTTGTCATCGATAGTATGAAGTCCAGCGTACGGTTGAGACGCAATACTATAGGTCTGTGGTGATAACCTAATCGCCACACTGCATACCTGCTCATAGCAATATTTTCTAATAACATCAATCTAAAATGGTCAGTTCTTAGGAATAATATAATATTATCTTAATTTGTGTTGCTTTTGTTTAAAACAAAGTTCGCTGACATTTACAGGTTAAGACTATTAATAATGAACGATAATGTTGAACAGCTTTCGAAGACGCTTTGGTTTGTAATTTTAATCTTTAAGAACATTCCCTGTAGGTACTTTAAGTTTGGCCCACAAATAAATGATTTTCTTTATTAAACTTCAACTGAGAAAATCAATTAGGTAGTTATTTATAATTTATCAAGCGGTTAGTATTTATTTAGGTATAGGTACATACTTTGAGTTTTTAGGCTTGTTTATGCAAGCCACGAGCAGGTACAGTCAACAGCAAAAGTAGATGATCAAAATCAGAAATTAAATACTAATGAACGGAGTTCGCAGCTATATGGCAGCTGTACTAGTAGTAAATGTTTGGTATAATTTACAATCACATACTTTTGAATCACTTCGATGCCACACATTTCTGATGCGAACTTCGTTCATTAGTATTGAATTTCTGATTTTGATCATCTACTTTTGCTGTTGACTGTACAAGTGGGGTTTTACTTCTAAGGGCTGATTTTTCAATCGACAGTTTTTTTTTTTTAATTGATATCTGACAGACTTTGTATTGAAGAACTGTCAAAAATTCAAAATTATTAGAATAAAGTTATCTGGCGTTGGAATAATCAGTACAGCACATACAATCACAATCTGAATTATTTTGAAGGATATTTATTGCCAATCCATTGCTTCGTAAATGGATTCGGTAAATAACGCTATGTTGTTGAGCTGTCAAAAAAGCCATTGCAACTGTTAGTATGTTACGTAATTACCCCGCTGAACACTAAAGACCTTGAGGGACAATTTCAAAGAACGTTCGATATCTCATCTCAGTCCCACTCTATCAAAAACACTTCTAATTGTCATTTTTTGACAACTTTTTGACGTTGATTGAGACGGGCGATTGATCGAGACTAGATTTTGAACGTTTTTAATTACGGGTTTTTATTCTGCTTTTTCAATCACTAAGGTCTGATTGTTCCATCGCCAGATAACTTTTATTCGAGGAATAAAATTGACGTTTGACAGTTTTTGTATGAAAAATAACTGTCAAAATTTCAAAATTATTCCTCGAATAAAGTTATCAGATGATTGAAAAATCAGCCCTTAGACACTCTTGACACAGTTTCAGTAACCTCCGATTTTTCATCACTGTCAAAATCACAGACCTTTTTTTTTTTTGAGGTTAGTAAATCATTAAATGACTCCTCCCGCTCTGGGTGGAGCAGGAGGGAGTGTCAGACTCTTACTGACTAAAACCCACCCGTGTTCCTTCCTTAGCCCTTTATGTTCCACAGAGACCTTTATTCTCGTTGTTATAAGGTTGATGTTGGGTTGCTGCTACTGACACGTCTGACAAAATTACACCGATATTTATAGTCGTTACAATAAGGTTACCGTTAGGTGGCTGCTGTCAGAGGCAAAATACCTATGAAAGGACTGAAAATCCAGAAATCCTAAACTAGTGACTAATGTTTGTAGTCCTTCGATCATTAATAGTACCTACTAGATTAAGGATCAAGAACAAAAATCAGTCGCTCAAGTGGCCATGTTTGCACACACGTATACATCTACATTTCTTAGAAAAAAGTTTAATAATATTAACAACTTCAGTTTATTATAAACCTTAATGCTTAAGCATAAAGTTTAATTACCATTACAAAATATATTTAAAATGTCGCTTGAAAATTAAATAATTCTATTTTTAAATTTTCAGTCATTTATTCTAAAATTAAACTTAAAGTCTAAGTAATAAGGTTAAAAACATACTAATTTGAAATAAGACCACAAAAGTATTTGTGGTCTTATTTTTCGGGCCGTTTTTGAAGCGCTTATCGGGAATCTAGTACTATTGTTGATCGAAGTTGTAGTCACTCCTTTTCGTAGACGTTTATCAACGGAACACGATATGATCCTCCTCAAAGAAGGATATGACTTCAAGTTTACTGGAAGCGGTTTCTACTAAGTAAACTAAGCAAATCAGTTTGTTTTAGTCCTTGTTAGTACGAGACAATTGATTGAATATTTAATTAGATATATAAGAAACTATGTCTTACAATTAAACAAGGAAGTCGCATAAATCCCCCTTTTAAACATCGTGACGAAAAACATGCACGATGTAGATATTGTTTCTTTCATATACATACTCGTACATAGCTTTTCTCGCTTTTAGAGGGGCTTGTGGCTAAGTAATAACAGCCGCACGGCTCGATCGATCAGGTTTAGCCATGCTTGCCAAGGTTTGGTCCGTAGATGGATGACCATTTTTACATACCAAGACCCCTTCGTGTCTCGGAAAGCACGTTAAGCCGTAGTCCCGGTTGTCATTCGTGGATCTTTGACAGTCGTTACGGGTCGCCAGAAGCCCGAAAGTCTGACAAGCAGTCCTATCAAGGGGTACCGTATTACCCAGTAACTGGTTTGTGGAGGTCAGATAGGCAGTCGCTCCATATAAAATACTGGTATTCAGCTGCATTCGGTTAGACTGGAAGCCGACGCCAACATAGTTAGGAAAAGGCTAGGCACATGTAGATAACATAGCTTTTCTCGGAAATAAACGTCATTCCAAATCCGGCTCACACCCGAAATCACAAAACAAGCGTCATATTGCGATACGGATGAGAATTTAGTTGAAATTTAATCATGTATCAGTTACAAACGCGACTTACTTGAAGTGTAACTCATACAAGAGAGTTAGTAGCTTTACGTCAGTAAGTTAATGTTCACAGTTATACTTGAACATATTCATATAACTTAGGTGGTTATTAGTTGACATTGCCAGCTGTTTTGAACTCGTATTCAAAAATAACTCGAATTTTCGAAGTATCCATCTTTCTTGTCTAAGCTGAATAAAAAAAACAACTGAGAGTCGATAATCGAATGTTGCAAATTTTTTAAAAGAACTTCATAGGTACCATGTGAAAAAAGTTTCGCTCAAAAATCTCAAACCATGAAGGTTCTATGTCAATTTGAAGTACAGACGCCAGCACATCAAGCTACCCGAAACTGTCAAATTTTCCCAATCAACCTTGAACCTAATGCTTTTGCGATAAAGTTGAAAATGTATTAAAGAAATTTGACAGATTGTTGTAGCTTGATGTGCTGGCTTCTGTAGCTATTACAATAAAACGGCAATTTCATACTTTAACCCCTATTATCTTGCCCGAAACCGAACAGATCTTAAAAAGTTACAACAAAAGATGAATTGCAAATTAAATGTACTACAACGAATATTTTAAAACTTGTACTCGAACGTAAAGTTTTTTGACATAAAAATATTCCCATTCTATTTTTGTAAGCTGAAATAACGAAAAATGTGGGCCCAAATACCTATGTATTTTAAATATCTCGCGACTTGTTTGTTCTGCGAAAAAAACACAAGGCAGATAAAATTTAAAAAGAGTGGAAAATATTACATTTATGAGTATAAACAATGATCTGTCAATAAGACAGACCAATTATGAATGAATATGTGAGGTCGTATCTGGAAACGGGACACGGGCTTCTCGACGAATGACGGCAGTATAACAAGGCTGATCAAGTTCATTCATGACACACATAATAGATATGTGAAGGCCAATTCCCGTAATAAAAGTGTTCAAAATCTAGTCGCAATCTCATCAAACATGCAGGGAAATTAGACGTATTGACAGATTGAAACTGAGATCAGCCTGTGAACGTTCTGAAAATTACGAGAGTTGCCCCTCGGATGTCATCGCAAAACTTGAGACTATGAGGAAAACTAAGGGTAAGCGCAGACGAACCACCGGCCACAACCACCAGTGGCCGTCGCCTCTTGCTGCGGTGTTGAGTACTGCTGTAGCGGGTGCCGCCACCAGCCACACGTGTGCGTTGAATCAATACAAAAAGTATGAAAAAGCATGTGAACTGCTTGTCGCTGGGCTATCGGTGGCTGTGGCCGGTAGCTCGTTTGCGCGTAGCCTAAATGCATTGCTACAGTCATCATTCATCATCATTCTTCTGCCCCCATCCCAATTTATTTGGGGTCGGCGCAACACGTCTCCCTCCGGTCCCAAGGCATTTCACCAGATTATATAATAAATGTTTTACAGTCTAAGCAGTACGGTTATGGAATGCCTTGCCCGTGTCGACAAGGCGTGCTCAATCTTTGTCCATTTTTTAAATTTTGATTAAAAAAAATTCTATCTATCTCCTTAAACATTTTTTATTTTATTATTTGCACGTGTTTCATGATTATTATTGTTTATATTTTTATAAATAAGTATAAAATGTTGTATGTACGTATATATTATGTAAATAGACGGACTACCTACCTGCAGTATTTTCTCTGCTTCTCCCTTAATCAATCCAAAGGTTGTCTTTAAAAGATCGCTTATAGCGATAAACCGCCCATTATGCCCTTGTAAAATTTCTTCATTTATATCCGTATTTTTTATGGTGTACAGTACCTAATAAAGAGTATTCTATTTATCTCTGTGTTTCTAATACTTTGTCAGAAACCATATGGATCTATTTGGCATATCATATCAACCAAATTTTAAAAATATTTAAAACTTTGAAACTATGCAAGTTCTTTATTATAATAATTATGTTGTGTGATTTCGAACTAAAATAAAATAAAATCTTAAATCTATGTTTAAGATTTTTTTCCAAACCAACCGTATCATTTCCGTATTTTATAGAACGTTCTCATTGTATTCTCAGTTTCAATCTGTCAAAAATCCTCTAATTTACAAACATTTATGAAAAGTTTTTGACACTAATTGTCGCTAAGATGCAATTGCGAGTTGAAAAATTCTCGTTTTGTATTTTAACCGACGAAAAAAAAACGGAGGTTCTCAAGCCGACGCGTATTTTTTTTTATGTATGATCACGCTTAACTTTTTACAGAATAGTCCGATTTTGATAAATCTTTTTTTATTGGAAAGGGAGTTAAAGTTAAAAATTTGGTTCCATATAAATTTGGAAAAAAATCCAACCCTAAGGGTGGGAAAATAGGGGTGATGTATTGTTCACTCACGGATTTGAATGCTGAGTTGTGTATTAATACTCTACTCAGTGCCACATACGAATATGCCTGCCCTTTGGCAAACTATTAGTAGATTATAGCCACAAAAAATTATAAAAAAAAACGTTTTAACAAAAAAATTAAACCGCCGAAAAAACTGAAAATCAAAAATTAATAAATCTTTTTTATTTAACCTTAATAACTAAGTTCTTAAACTAATGTAAGTATACCTAAATAATTTTGAGTCGGCGCCGTTTAAATTTAAGGCAATTTAGTGATCTTTGTTTATTGATTGTTTGGCGCCGACTCGAAATTACTTAGGTATACTTACATTAGTTTAAGAACTTAGTTATTAAGGTTAAATAAAAAAGATTTATTCATTTTTGATTTTCAGTTTTTTCGGCGGTTTAATTTTTTTGTTAAAAAGTTTTTTAAGTACGTGAATTGGATTTCAGGCCACTGCATGAGAACCCAGGACCATAAAAGCCTTCAATAATGCTAGCTGGAATTGCATTGCAATGATATATAAAAGCAAGAACAATAATCACTTGTTTTAAATATAATATTATTTTAAGTCGTAAATTCCTATTTACATCCATTATCATAATAATATGTATATATGGCCCTATTACTTAAAATAATAATGACGACACGGTTGGCGCAGTGGTTAAGCGATTGACTGCTGCGCTGCGTGTCGCGGGTTCGATTCCCGCACGGAACAAATATTTGTATGACCTACATGTATTTGTTCCGAGTCTGGGTGTTTTTCTATCTATAATATGTATGTATTTACAAAAAAAAAATGTATATAGGTAGTTTATCAGCCATCTTGTTACCATAACACAAGCATTAGGTTGCTTAGCTTGGGACTAGATGGCGCTGTGTGAAATGTCCAGGGATATTTATTTATTTAATAACTCTACTTACATCATATATCTTATATAGCAATGCTTTCAATAATTATTACCTTCTGCTTAGGAGACCTGTGTGTAGGAACTCCTCAATTTTGGTAAATATCGTTTCATATACCAGCGGTGGTGGCCCAGTGGTAGATGCCGCGACTGACGAGTTGTAGATCGTAGGTTCGAACCCAGTCAGGCGTTTCACTTTGTGTAAATTATTTCATCACCACTGCTTTCAAAACGGTGATGGAAAAAAAACATCGTGACGAAACCTTTCTTAGAACCAAACAATCGAAAACATGTGACATCTACTAACCCGCACTTTACCCGCGTGGTGGATTACGGCCCACTGCCTCTCGATGAGAGGAGTCACAGGACAGTGGGATACAGATCCCAGCAGTGGGAACATTATCAACTGATTATGCTTATAGTTTACTAGTTTCATTAAACCTCCAAATAAAATACAAAACATTTCATCGAACTTGCCATCAAAATTTACAGAACATTGTTTAACTAGCATTACGGGACTTTTTGAAACTCCACTTTTACTGTAAATTGAATATTAAGCCCTTTGGATGTACTTTCAATCCTCGTTCATCGAATGAAAACAAGTTCTGATTATTAAAATACATACAAACAAATAAAATTGATGCGTCTGTTTGTAATGTCATAATATCAGCGTTTTACTAAATGCATATAAAAGTATATAAGGTACCTATAACTTATAACAAAAAACATTTTTTTTTATTGTGTCTGTCTGTTTGTTCCGGCTAATCTCCGACACATCTAGACTAATTTTGACTGGACTTTCACTAGCAGATAGCTGATATTAAAAAAATAATAGGAAAGATATATAAATGATAGGAAAAGTACCAGGGTTCCGCACAAAAAAAAACCCATGAAATCATACCATCACCATGGTACCATGGTATCATCTTGTTACCATAACACAAGCATTAGGTTGCTTAGCTTGGGACTAGATGGCGCTGTGTGAAATGTCCAGGGATATTTATTTATTTATTTATGAAATCCAATTTATTTTCCGACACACGCGAACGAAGTCGCGGGCACAGCTAGTTTTTCACTATAATCCGTTATTTAAAAATATGATTGTATTTTTGATGAATAATAATACTTTCTTAAACTAAACTCACTTAGAATTTGAATAAAATTTAATTAAACTTATCTTAATTAATAACAATTCAATGCTCTAGCACTTCACTACATTAATTTTTATCCAAAAACCAACACTCCAACTGATATCCATTAAAATTAACGAAAACCTAACTATGTCGGGTCCACGTCCCTTGTCTTTTAGAAAAGATAAATGTAAGTGTTCAGTCAACTGCCAACTTGACTGAAAGCTGACATCTCTCCAACAGAGACATTTAGCTGAACATTTCACAATGCCGACGATGCCGACCCCTATCCAATTATTATGACAGATTTACATGAACTCAATTAGAACAGATTATTATACAAATAATAACCTTTTGAATAAAAATGATCGTTGAGAGTTTGTTTATTGAAGAGCGAGTGAAAATATGAGATATACAGGGTTATTTTTCAAAGTCCAGCCAAATTTAAGGATGGTGGTACAGACCATCAAACTGAACAACTTTCTCCATGGGACAAATAACGTAATCGCGAAAATTTTATCAACTGTCCCATAGAAAACTACAATACCTACTCGACCTAAATGTATGGGACGGCTGAATTTTTATTCGCGATTACGATGTTGGAAACAGAAGACCTATTAAGATCGCAATATACATGATCAACACACACACACATACACCCTCACACACACCCCAACATACACAATTACACACCCTCACACATACCCTTAAACACGCACTCACCACACCTTTTTCACACTAGATATAAGCACATAATTGCTCGCCTAAATAATGCGTAGGTACTACTTACTTACCTGTAATCTGTATAATGGACGGATGGATGACCCCTGTAACACAGGTTCCACCTAGCATGGGGGTTATTGATCAAATCTCTGTGCACTTGTAAGTCGTACGCTGTAAATGCTGCGCATACCTACTCTGTACACTACTTATGGAAAATTAATTATTTTATTTTTCAACGCTCAGCTTAGCGACGAAAGTTGATAATTCAACAGCACGCTTTTGTTTAGGTGTGGCTTAGTATTAGTGAAAAAGGACATTCGTCTCGTAGTCGCGCGTCCGTAGCATAACCGCTACGCCGTAGCTCGGTGCGTAGCGTGCCAACCTAGAAAAATTTTAAAGGTTTAATCTAATAGGTTTGTTTAATTATATTTTTAATTTCAATGTTAATTTCTGACACTTATTTTTTTCTAAAATATGGATAATCTTGAGATTTGTTTTTTTAGTTTAGATTTAGCTTAACTATTACATATTAATACTTATCTTACAGTTTTTCACTTTCAGACATTCACTAGTTCAAAGAATAAATAGCATATCACACCAGATTTACGGACTAATGATACACAAAAGCCAAAAGATAATGCATAAACCAAAAACCGTAAAAGTAAAACATTAAAACTCCAAGCATCGAAAACCATTTAGCAAACAAACAAAAATTACCCCGAAAAAAGTATTAATAAAAACACATTACAAAACATCAAATTGTGGGTAGAACTGGGTGAATTCGCTGGGGTAACATCGTTCACTTAAGCACATTACCGTGCCTAACTTCGGCCCGCGAGATAACATCGAAACAATTGCGGAGCCTCGGGAGCTAACTTGCGGGTGAACGCAATAGTTTGCTGTAAATTGGCATGGAGTTCGTTATGAATTCTTTGTTAATTGGAATATGGAAATAGTGACGTATTTACTTTTGCGCCCAGCGGACATCCATGATTTGTTTTTGTACTGACAGCGAAAGTAATAAGTGTGCATCGTGATGTTACTAATGGAATCTACATCCTAAAACCAAATAAAAAAGTTTATTTATGGCCAATTATTAATTTCCTACTGCGTGGCTATCTAAAAATTCAACTCATATTGTGATGGTTTACACAAAACACACAAAAAAGGATATAGGAGATTGATCTATGTTATCACGTTTGGGTTACATTAGAGCCAGGAATTTTAGATATTTTCAAGTTATGGAACAACAAACTGACTGTCATACTTGATCAAATTCATTTGTATTGCAAACAAAAACTTATCGGGCCTTTTTGTTTATGGTCACTCAAAAGTCAACTTAGAATACATTTCACTAAAGTATATAACTAATTAAGTGGCGATGGAATATAACTGAGATTATGAACACTGCTTTAGTCGTTTACATAATTATAAAGAAGTAGATATTAATGTTAGTCTCGTAGGTATATATATAAAAATGTTCCATAAACGTTCTTTAGTTGCTTGCACATCACATATAATTTTACCGTGCGTACTTTAGTTGTATAGGTACACCGATATTCAATAATAATATGCTTCAGTTCACAAATAAAAACTTTTATCAGTTTTTTTGATGTGAGAATGATATTTATTTTACTTGCTATCAATGGATATACATATTTCACGAATATATAGGTACGTAAAAACACGGTTGAACACGGTTACAGGAACCAAATGTAAACTTGTGAAAAATTAAACGCAAAAAAATTAAAACATTTCTGTCCAGGTTTTTAATGTAAAATTCCATAAATAGCATAATCATCCGATAATGTTTCCTTGCTGGGACACAGGCCTACTCTTGGTGAAAGGGAGTAGGCCGTAATCCACCACGCGATCCCAGTGCGGGTTGGTAGATGTCACATGTCTTCGAATTTTTGGTCGTAAGACATTCGGTTTCCTCACAATATTTTCCTTTACCGTTACCTCGTTTAAATGAGTATTTTTGTCTTCGAATTTTTAGTTCTAGAACATTATGTTTAAGTTTCCTCACGATGTTTTCCTTCACCGTTTCGAGAGCAGTGGTGAATAGTTTACACTAAGTAAAGCGCCTGTCTGGGTTCGAACCTATGACTCGTAATTCGAAGACGATACCACTAGACCACCTTGAAGAGCAAGGTGGTCTAGTGGTACCTTAACGAAAATTCCTAAATTCCAAAATGTGGATAAAAATGGGAAAATTTCCTGCTATTTATGTAACCGTTGAATAATAAGTAAGAACTTCCTTATATTTCGATTGATAACATCGATTATTGTAAGAAATATGTTCAATGAAGGACATAAAGTGACCTTACTAGTGATGTTCTTCTGAAAGGTCAAGTGCGTAGTACTCGCAACCGGCTTGCGTGTAGAACCAGAGGGGGCAATTTTAATAATTTTAGGAACGTTCACAGTTTGATCTCAGTCTACAATACCTCTAATTTCCCTAGATTGTTGACCATTTCTTGACATTGATTGTCGCTGAGATGGGTTTGCGACTAGATTTTGAAAGTTTTTAGTTACGAGAATTGACTTTCTGATGTATGAACGTAAACGAAGCAAAAAGAATTTGGATCGTAGATTAATCAACCTAAATAAATAACAAATCTATACTTATAATAAATCTGTAGAAGTGAAAATTCTGTACATTGAAAATATCCAAAAAATAAATGGCAGGGGGTGTTACTTGACCGACACCGAACCCAAAAATGTGATTAAAAAATTTTTTGTCTGTCTGTCTGTTTGTTCAGGCATCACGCAAAAACTACCGGTTCGATTACGATGAAACTTGGTATAATTATTCTTTAATATCCTGGGCACCACACTGGGTACTTTTTATCCCGGAAAAGTATATACAATAAAAAACAAACTTAATTTTGCTGTTCGATCCCTATACCCGATTACCACTGTCTGTACTGTACCAACCGCAAATACTAAGTTTGTCGTAGGTTGGGTCACCCGCAGTGGAGTTCATTTTTTTTCCTTTTAGTTTTTAGAGTTATTTAGGTTTATTTTTATATGAGTCGTAGGTATAGATTTTAATTTTAAAGTATAGGTAGTATATTTGATAGTGTACGTAGTGACCGTAGGTTATTTTATAATACTGTTAGGTAGGTTTAGTCATTCGTATAGATATTAGTTTTTAGGGATTTTGCTTATTTATTGAGTTTAGATTAGTTATCATCAGAAATAGGTTTATTTAGGAAGGTAGGTATATAATATACTGTTATTGAGTTTTTTTAAAAATTAGTTAGGTACTTAGGTAAAGATATCATATAGGTACCCTCTTAATCACCACTAATGAGACACAATTGGTTTTCTATTGTAATTAGCCACAAAGGGCCCGCGACATAGATGGCATTCTGGGGAAGCACATACATTTTATCCTGTTAGCACGTTCCCGTGGGTAAATTTCCGACATCCACGCGGGCGAAGCCGCGGGCAGAAGCTAGTAAGTAAATAAACGTAGCAGGTGGTGTTCTGTAGTTTCTGCCTACTCCCATGAGAAGCACGCATGAGTTTATTTATGTATGGATGTTTAGTGAAATTACCAATTAAATACATTTCTATCATATGATAGAAATGTATTTAATTGGTAATTTCACTCTCTATCTCTAACGCAAGTGAGACTGCCACTTTGGTAACGCATCGGCAAACTATGTATACCTATACATAGTTTGCCGATGCGTTACCAAAGTGGCAGTCTCACTTGCGTTATCATTTTATTAATAACCAGAGGGGGCAATTCCCATAATTTTAAGAAATGTTTTGACATTGAATAGTCGCTGAGATGAGATTGCGACTAGATTTTGAACGTTTTTAACTATGGGAATTGGTCTTCAGAAGTGGAGCTTATCGGTACCAATACATACGGTTAGCTATACTTCACCGAACAAACCCTTAGATAACACTAAACATGCCTATACAAAATGAATCAGAAAGGTGTTAAGGGTATGGTACACACCATCAAACTAAACAACTTTTTCCATGGGACCAACGTAGTGACGCGCCAAAAATAATCAACTGTCCCATATTTGTCTGGCTAACTATTTTTTCGTGATTATAATGTTGGTCCTATGCAGAAAGTTATTCAATTTGCTGGCCTGTACCACACCCTTAAATATACACACACAACCTTATATAACCACATCTTTCTGATACATGCCGAATATTTTGCAAAACCCTGTATTAAAACAGGCAAGGAATATCGTTAACCCGAAATTACGTGTAATTAAATGTTAATTTATAATATTTATGAGAACATTCTATACAGTATTGAGCCTAATTTTAATTACTGTTCGTAAACACAATTTCAATATAATGTAACTACGTAGGTATAAAATTCTGATAACAATTTTGCTAACACAGCTAGTAATATATTAGTAATTATATAAACCAGTGTATTAAATAACAGCGCAGGATGGCCTTTACCAGACATGGTCATCGTATTAGTGGCACAGCAGCTTCAATGTCAAAATCAAATCAAATCAAATCGTTTATTGCAATCCATAATGTACAATTACAGGTGGTAAATAAAAGAAAAATAATAGAAACAATTATGGACCCTGTCGGGCACAGCAAATTTTAAATAGGTTGAGAGAGGAAGAGCGCTTTATTAATTTTCTTTGTAGGTAGAATTAGAATTATTTTGTATCCTTTTAATTATTTCATACCTATATATTTATATTCCCATTCATTCACATAATCTTATTATATATCTTATGTCGTCAGGATTGTGCGGGGTACAGCAGTTCGTCGTGTCGTGGCAGCTCCCCTGACATCATCTTCTGTCATCAGAAGAAAGCCGCCACGCAACCTCCTATGCGACCAACCAGTGTCATTCTTATCCGACCTTTTCGATGATTCCAGTAACTTTATAAAAAAGCTAGATAGCGCCACTTGCTGCACCGACGTATATTATTACGAGTTTAAGCGTATAGTTGCTGGAAAAGGCATTTTTAGGAGTACCAAACAGCTGCCACAGCATAATATGATTAAAAATTCATTAGGCTAAAGTCCGAAGAAATCTTCCCACACTGATGAATTATATTTTCTATCGAACATACATATCAATTATGTTGGTAAAGTTTTGCCTTGATCTATGTTCAGATGATACGATTGGGATAACAACGCAAACTAAAGCGAATTTTAAATAAAAAGAGTTATCTATAATTATACCGTTATTTTGTCAAATGAACAATGCAGTGTTATTCTGTAACCATTTCACCGTGAAAACTTAGGTGAAGAGAGCGTGGAGTGAGCTGTCATTCCAACTAATGCTAGGGATTGACATTATTGACAACCCACTTCACCTAACTTTTCACGGTGAGTTTTTTACAGAATCGATCGACTGATAACTCTTAATTTAGATTTCAATAATAAACCCAAAATATTTAAAACAATTTAACCATGGTTTTATTACGAAAAAAGCGGTTCTTGATAAACAACTTTTTCAATAAAATTTTGTTTCACTACAGGAAAAAGTTGCTCATAATCTCGACGCGATAATATTTATATTTGTAGCGGGTAGGTACTTTGAAATAGATATAGTAGATACGTCATAATATCTTCTAATACATTTCCTTTTTCCACGATGTTTAAGATCACGTACGTTCAATGTTCGAGTACCCTCCAATCATCCCTATCTTTATTACGACTACTTACTACTGACAGAAAAGGTCACGTTTGAGAACTAAATGTAATCATATATGTGTGTGAGTGTACCACTACCAACCATATATCGGTTGGTGGTAGTCCACTCACACAGTCACGCAAGTGACTAATTATTATATCCAATATTAAATAATCCAGGGACAAATATGAAAAGGATATTCGATCATTCCGGATGGAATAGTGCCCCTTTGTTTTAAACAAATAAATAGATTAATTTTCTCAATAAAAGACAAATAGAAACAAACCGCTTGTCAATAAAGCCCTGCTGATGATACAAGTTGATTCCTCATAAAGATTTTTAATCTATCTATTCAATATTTCAAAATTACTTACTGTAAAAAGATAAAAGAGATAATTTTTCCAAACTTTTATTTAAACTTATAAGCTATATTTCACACTAGCTTCTGCCCGCGGCTTCGCCCGCGTGGATGTCGGAAATTATCCCACGGGAACGTGCTAACAGGATAAAATATATGTGCTTCCCCAGCCATATGCCATCTAGCTATCTCTATGCCAAATCAGAAGTTTAGTGGTGTAGGCATGAAAATGTAACATACAGTTTCAAGTTCAAATCCTCCCCTTAAAAACTGAATTACCCCTTTTTGCCCCATCAGTGGTAAATTTTCGACAACTTTACATACTTATTATTAATTATTTTCTGTCAAAAGTATCAATACTGAGTTTCGAGTTACTCGGACCGCGCATTCAATTTCTTCGACACAAACTTAACACCCCTATATCCCCCTTTGAGGGGTAGTTTTGAAAAACTTATAATGATAAACTTTATTACTTACTTACGCAAGTATTCTTGCCAAGTTTCAAGTTTATGAACTAAATGAATAAGATTTTTCATATAAACTGTATCCCTCGCTTTTCACCCCCGCAGGGGTGGAATTTTGGAAAATCGTTTGGCATTATTCATAACTTGATTCAAAGATTATTTATACCAATTTTCGAGTTAATCAAGCCATGCATTATAATCCTCCCCTGAAAAATAGACTACCCCCTTTCAGCCCGTCAGGGGTAGATTTTCAAAAAACCCTGATACACATTATTCTTTACTTTCAATATTAGATATAAATACTGAGTTTCGAGTAAATCGGACTGTGCGCTAAAATTCTTCCATACAAACTTTGAAACCCCCCAATCCCTTATTAGGGGGTAGTTTAGAAGAAGAAAAAACTGACAATCTTCATAATTTATTTTGGTAAGTATTCGTGCCAAGTTTCAAGTTTATTAACTCAAGGAATAAGATTTTTCATATAAACTGTATCCCCCGCTTTTCACCCCCACAGGGGTGGAATTTTAAAAAATCGTTAGGAATTATTCATAACTTGATTCAAAGATTATTTATACCAATTTTCGAGTTAATCAAGCCACACATTATAATCCTCCCTTGTAAAATTAACTACCCCTTTTCAACCCGTTAGGGGTAGATTTTCGAAAACGCCCTGATACATGTTACTCTTTATTTTTGGTCTTAAGTATAAACACTGAGTTTCGAGTTAATCGGACCGCGCGCGCATTCAAAATATTCCACACAAACTTCAACACCCCTATATTCCCCTTTGAGGGGTAGTTTTGAAAAACTTATAATGATAAACTTTATTACTTACTTACTTAGGCGAGTATTCTTGAAAAGTTTCAAGTTTTTTAACCTAATGAAGAAGATTTTTCATATAAACTGTATCCCCGCTTTTCACCCCCACAGGGGTGGAATTTTTAAAAAATCGTTTGGGATGTATTCATAACTTGACTCAAAGATTATTTATACTAATTTTCGAGTTAATCAAGCCATGCAGTAAAATCCTCCCCTGAAAAATTTACTACCCCATTTCAGCCCGTCAGGGGTAGATTTTCAAAAAACCCTGATACACATTATTCTTTACTTTCAATATTAGGTATAAATACTGAGTTTTGAGTAAATCGGACTGCGCGCTAAAATTCTTTCATACAAACTTTGAAACCCCCCAATCCCTTATTAGGGGGTAGTTTAGAAGAAAAAAAACTGACAATCTTAATAATTTATTTAGATAAGTATTCGTGCCAAGTTTCAAGTTTATTAACTCAAGGAATAAGATTTTTCATACAAACGAATTCCCCCCTTTTCACCCTCTTAGGGGTGGAATTTCGAAAAACCCTTTCTTAGTGGATGCCTACTCTTCACGAAGAACACACCCTCTAAATTTCATGTCTCTAGGACCAGCGGTTTAGGCTGTGCGTTGATCTATCAGTCAGTCAGTCAGTCAGTCAGTCAGTCAGGACTTTGAATTTTATATATATTGATATAAACTGCAAATTTGGCATAGTTTAAAAAAAACACTCAATTGTTCGATACTCTTCGCTTACAAAAATCACCTGCCGATCGATTCTGTAAAAATCTCACCGTGAAAAGTTAGGTGAAGTGAGCTTAGAGTGAGTTGTCAATAGTGTCAATCCCTAGTATTAGTTGGAATGACAGCTCACTCCACGCTCACTTCACCTAAGTTTTCAAGGTGAGATGGTTACAGAATCGCACTGCTGATCTATTCCATAAAAAATTCTCCGTGAAAACATAGGTGAAGTGAGCTTTCATTCCTCCTACTGCCGCCGATCGATTCTGTAAAAATCTCACCGTGAAAACTTAGGTGAAGGGAGCTTAGAGCGAGCTGTCGAATATCGAGTGTCAATCCCTAGCATTTTTTGGAATGACAGCTCACTCCACGCTCACTTCACCTAAATTTTCACGGTGAGATGGTTACAGAATCGCACTGCAGATCTATCCAGTATAAATGTCATCGTAAAAATATAAGTGAAATGAGCTGTCAATAGCATCAATCAATAGTGTCATCGGGAGAATTACAGCTCACATCACCTAAGTTTTAAATGCGAGATTTTTACAGAATAGATCGGCAGTTCACCACGAACTTTTGTCGACTGTAACCTTGTCTTATTTGTACCATCACATTGGACAAGGTAACAATTGGACGGGCAAATTATAAATACACGAAACATAAATATAATCCGCCAACAATCTTTCTCTTTCCGAGAATACAAAAAAAAACCGTCTAAACAGAAAATAACATGCTCACCTTGATAATGCTGACATCGCGTGACCAAGAGCGAATCGTAACTGATGCCTAATGGAACTGGAATCATCACATTTACCGGAAAAACCGCTTTTTACCTATCATCCTTAGAGAAATCGTATTAATTTACTGTGGTATCTAATGTATTTCTGATTATTTTTGATGAGTTACGTTTATGTACTAATGTTATTAATTATATTGAGAGTATCTACGTACCGAAGCATCCAGTTTTTTCCTATGCGTTAGAGAGACGGTTTTTTTTTTGTTGTTTCTTTATTACATTGATATAAAAATATCAATACTTGCTTATTATCCGCTATATCCTCTAGTGGTTTTTAGGTCTTATCCTATTAGTAAAGCCTAAATGTAACGCTCTAAATAAGGAATCTTAAATGGAATGTCAAACTCAAACTCAAAGCATTTATTTAAAACAAACCAATTACAGGCACTTTTGAATTGTCAAGGAGTTGGTCAGTCAGATTTGAATATCTTTAATGAGCCGATTAGCCGATTAAGAGATGACCAGTCCCTACTGATGGCGCCCGTTCACGAAAATGACGTATGGATCAGCACCATTCAACCTCAACCATTTTGAAGGAAACTTAATGATCCAACACACACGCCACCAGCAGCTAGACATTTGAATGAGCATGACGCACTCTCAGCGGCCAGGGCACGTTCAAGTCAGTGAAAGACATACCAAGTTAATGGTAGCTTTATAGAAAGTATACACATGTGCTATGCAATTATACAATACTAAGAGATTTAATAAATATTACATTAATATAAAAATATGAATACTTGATTATTATGTTCCCATGTAACTGCCCCGTTGGTCTCGTGATCGCAAGCACGAATTCTGAGCTTGGGGTCCTGGGATCGATTGGCATAGTGTAATTGGGTGTTTCCGTTAGAAATTTCTAAGTAACAGCCCGGAGTTAGAAGGTTGGGGTGTGATACCCCCGTGCCGTTTTGCATCATCGATTAATTAAATTACTTTTTAAACTATTTATAAGTTCCTAGAAAATAAATAGTTAAGTACCTACTTTCAACATCTTTGTGATTTTTCTAAGGTAAGTCTAAGTAAGGTAAGTAGTTGCCATTTTAACCGCACTCTTTAACCGAAATCTGTTGGTCAGCTATAATAATAGTCATCCTTATTTACATTTTCCGAAGACAACAAACAAGTTTCATCGATTTGCTGGGTTTTTTTGGGAGATTTGTTAGGTCCTAATTTAAGTACATACATTATTTGCAACTTCCACCTAGAACACATTTTCTACATTATTTCCTTGATATGCTCGGCAAAGATAAACACTATGCAAGTAACGTTACGATTTTCTTGAAGAGCGGCGGTGCCCGCCACAATTGGCCTTAATGTCAAAATACAGAGCGTTTTTTCATATCTTAATGTCAACTACTTTTAAAAATGACAGATTTTCATGACGTCCGTTAAAGATTATGACGGAAACGCCCATCTAGGAAATCGTAGCTTACTCGTAAAAGTCAAAGAAAGAAAGAAAGAAAATACATTTATTTAGCACAGACTAAAAGACACAGAATACATCAGATACATACATTAGATAGCAGCAAATAAAACATTAGCAAGTACGGCTGTCAAAATTAATATCACCCGGAACATTATGAGGTAAGTATGAAAAGTCAATCTTAACATTTCTAAAGAATAGAGTACTTCGTGGCAAGACGCCAACAAAACGCTCACGGACAAGTTAAGCCAATTTCCCAGCACGATTTCTAAATCGCTATCGAATATATCGAACTTAGGCCCATCGTCCACGACGCTACTCAAAAGTACCGTGTTACAAACTCAAATCATCAATAAATAGCCAGAATCTACGCTATGTGTGCTCTAGTATTTCAATAGTGGTCCGCACATGACGGTACTTACTAACGCGATATTAACTAGTTGGTTATTGCTGGTCGTGGACGATCGGTTTTACTTTTCAACCATTAATATTTCATACTGCAATATCCGCTAGTGGTTCTTAAGTCTTCTCCTATTAGTAAAGCCTAAATGTAACGCTCTGTAGTTCTAAATAAGGAATCTTAAATGGAATGACAAACTCAAACTCAAAGCATTTATTTAAAACAAACCAATTACAGTTTTGAATTGTCAAGGAGTTGGTCAGTCAGATTTGAACATGTTTAATGAGCCATGGCAGTTAAGAGATGACCAGTCCCTACTGATGGCGCCCGTTCACTAAAATGACGTATGGATCAGCACCATTCAACCTCAACCATTTTGAAGGAAACTTAATGATCCAAGACACACGCCACCAGCAGCTAGACATTTGAATGAGCATGACGCACTCTCAGCGGCCAGGGCACGTTCAAGTCAATGAAAGACATACCAAGTTAATGGTAGCTTTATAGAAAGTAGACACGTCATGTACAGTCAACAGCAAAAGTAGATGATCAAAATCAGAAATTCAATACGGAACGGAGTTCGCAGCTATATGGCAGCTGTACTAGTAGTAAATGTTTGGTATAATTTACAATCACATACTTTTGAATCACTTCGACGCCACATAGTTCTGACGCGAACTCCGTTCATTAGTATTGAATTTCTGATTTTGATCATCTACTTTTGCTATGGACTGTACTATGTAATTATACAATACTAAGAGATTGAATTTATACAATGCAAAGATAGTATTTACAATCTTCAGCAGCTTCCAACAATATTTTTGAATGCTAATCAAATAGTTTAAACACCCTTGCGAAGTAGGACCAGCGTTGAGCCAAGCATTTTTGTCAGCGATGTAATCCCCCAACTTATAATATACTATGCTTGGCTACATAGTGTGCGTTATACAAGATTTAAATTTCGTTTCATTCAGTTGGAGTATCTGAGGAGGTATATTATTGTTACATTTTAAACAGTAGGTACCACATGAAGGATGAGTCTATTTTAGCCAGTCTGACACCTGGTTGAACAAATTGGTTCCTATTTCTGTTATTTCTTTCACCTTTTACTGAATAGTTTTCGATTTTTCCTTACGTACATGATGTTTTCATAGATATATTGACAAGGTACCGTCATTATGTAAATATTTTTAAACAAACCACTGCCCACACTATAGTTCTCATAATTGGTTAAAGCATTTGGAAATGCTTTAACCAATGTCTACTAAACTTTGTTGTTTCTAAAAACATTTAAATTTATAAACATTTGGAAGAAATTCCTTGAATATTTTTTGATTAAATCATTTCAAGGAATTTTGCTGATCTCCTTTTTGATAATTACTTGTTTAAGCAAGAAGATACCTTATTGTTGTTAGGTATAAGAATATTGTTACTGGTACCTTCTGTTGTCTTACAATGTTGGCGTTTTGCAGTAGGTATCCTATTTGAAATGACAATAATTTTACCTTACCTAAATCAAATTGCTGAGGAGCAGAGGAAAAATACGGAAACAACATAGACCTCATCGAGGTCAAGAGTAGGCACATTCAGACATAAAAAATAAATAAATAAAAACATAAGAGATGAACGATTTTGCTTCATATTCGCAATACAAGGTTTTAAGTACACAGTAAGTAGCTAAGCTAATGAAACTATGTTAAACTTCATAAATAAGTAACTAACAAAACTTTCAATATTAACGCAAACCAAACGTAAACACTAGATCCATATTTAGCGGCGCAGCCGCCGCCGCCACACTGTCGCAAGTATTAGTAGGCAGTGGTTAAATCCGTAAAACAAGAACCGTGTCATTGTCTCTCCGAGCTATTTGCGAACGTGGAGGTAAGCGAAAAGCAATAGCTACTCACACAGTACTCACGTATAAGCTTTCTTTAATGAATATTCATTAGTTCATTTGCTTGAAGAAGCGCCATACATTACGGCAACAAACGCCCGAAAATATCACAGTGTGTTCACCACGCGAAAATGGAATGAATATGCATATATGATTACAAATATTTCAAGCTGGTCTTATGCCAAAATTACATTGTCACAGCATAAAAACTTTATACACATAGTCATAGTTTTCCGCATGAAAATGTAGTGAATGTGTAATGAACTGGAACTGAAATAAAACTGATGGTATTCTAGAGTTAGACGTTGTGGAAATGTGCAAAATTGTTTTGCATGGATATTATTTACGATCTAGCTCAAAATATTCAAAATTAAAATAGAGAAAGCTTCTATCTCTCATTAGGTAAGTTATTACTGCGGTGAAATCATCTCAAAGAACTGTAATTTGACTACGTCAGCCAATCAGCAACCTAAAAGGCTGAAAGTAGGCAAAGGAAGGGAAAAAGCAAAATAAATGGATATCCAACCGATACTCCCGTCAGAAATTACGTTATCTGTATCCGATTCTGCCTTGAAATTAATGAAGAGTAAACGAATGAACTGCTGCTTTACGGGCACTACACTGTCTGATTCTAAACGTGAAGCTTTAAGTACATTAAACGCCAATTCATTTAATACAAATAAAAAGCACGTTACCGGAAAAGAATCTGAAGTGGTTCGAGTTTCATGTGATATGTTCTCCATGTTCTGAAGTAAAACTGCTCGTTTTACAAAATGGCTGCCTCACCAGAGCTCGGTGTTCGTTCTTGACACTTGACATTTGTAAAAGAAGTCAATTGACAGTCTAGAAAAGCGGAGGCGCCGACAAATCTTTATACTGACGAATACACTGAACGAAACTGGGGGTTTACTCTCTACGTCCGTTAACTAAGATACGGGCCGGTCTGAAAGTAGTTGATCAGGGGAGTTACCACCAGCTCTTATAGCAGGGCAGAAGTTGAACTGCACTGCTTTTTTGTACTTAGTCTTAGAACAAAAAAGCAGTGCAGTTATGTGCTATAAAAGCTGGTAGCGAGCCCCCAGCGCTGCGACATTTATTTTTTAAATGTCGCAGCATCAATCTGAGATATGAGCCTTTTGACCTTGTATCTTGGAACTTCTGTTTAATTTTTATTTTTGTTACTATAATAATAATATCCCTGGACATTTCACACAGCGCCATCTAGTCCCAAGCTAAGCAACCTAATGCTTGTATTATGGTAACAAGATGGCTGATAAACTACTTATATACATTTTTTTTTTGTAAATACGTACTTGTTATAGATAGAAAAACACCCAGACTCAGAACAAATACATGTAGGACTTACAAATATTTGTTCTGTGCGGGAATCGAACCCGCGACACGCAGCGCAGCAGTCCGATCGCTCAGCCACTGCGCTAACCGTGTTGTCAAAACTGTTAGGTACTTATTTTATATAATATGTTTTTTTTTTTTTTTGACTGTGTTCAGTTTAGTTTGTGGTCTTCCTGTACGAGTTGCAATAAATACTTTTTCTTTCTTTCTTTGATCCGTCAAAACAAGGGACCAATTATTTCTTTCGGACGGGCATAGCGCATCGGGATAAGGGGTAACTGTCAAATCATGTTGTCATTCATTCTTAGTTCGCGCCCCTAACTAATTTTATGTCAGTAAGTAATACGGGGAAGAAAACGTCCGTAACTTCGACCGATACCACGGATTTAGTGGTTAGGGAGTAGACCTCTTCATTTTACAAATTTTTCGAGTCAGGTTATTGAATTCAATTCAATTATTTCAATCAGTCAGGTCAGTTAAATAGACCGAAATTCAAATACTATAGGTATATTAAAGCTAATTATTGGAGTAAAATATAGGTGGCACAAATTCGGAGTAATATTGTAACACGAAAGCTCACCTAGGTCGCGATCGAACGTTACGGCTCATTATAGTCCTTGTTATGTGGACCGCTTTATGCACACACTACTATTTACGACATATGGAGTTTTTTTTATCAATATTCTACTATCTGACTACTAAATAGGAACGACCTAATTAACAGGGCACTATTCCAGACTCTAGGCTACTGCTGAGTAATTCCAGATGGATAACCTAATAACACTTTGCCCGACCTGGGAATCGAAGCCGGGACGTCACGCTCAGCTGTAGTGCTTGTGACTACTAGACTAACGAGGCAGACCGTATTTTTTTTCTTATGACCTGCTTTGTTTATATTCTCGAGATGCGTGTAGTGAAATTCTAGTTTTATGTTTTTGATTCTGTGGTATTCTTTTGTTTCAAAGCTGATGGAAATACAACATACATTAGGTTTCATCTTAAGATTTTTCTGCGAAAAAATTTCACCACCCCGCATTTTTTTTTCTCGTAGGTATACAAAATTCTGAATCCGAAAAACGTTTCCGTTTCTCAAAATTTCCATTAATTATGCGGGTCTAATAAAGTTAAATGCCAAACTGTGATAGTCTGTGACTTTCTTATTCGTTTTTAATTTGACAGCGAAAAGAAAATGATTAAAACAAAAATCTTTATCTATATAAATAAAAATGAATCAGCGAAATGTATGTACGCGCATAACTTCCGATCGACTGCACCAAATAGGATAATTCTTTTTTTTGTATAGGTTATTGTCAGGACAGTGTTTATATGGAAGTAAATTAAAAGAAAAAAAAACGGGTTGCACTCCGGGAGTGCCGGCAGAAGTGAAAACTTGAATATTAATGTTATAATTTTTTTATATTTTGGAATGCGGTCTACTCTCCCTCCGTTTTACGTATTTTCGGTCAGGTCCTGACGTGAGTTTTACATTTTTTACCCATCACAAAAAAAGTGCACAACGCCGCTAAAGAAGTTTTCAGTTCAAAAAAATATGGCGGTACGACGGTCAGCTAGTTTAAAATAAACATTATAACACCAACCTTACAGTCAGAATCCTAAACGTGATGTTGTAAGATATTTTAACACAAACGACAGGTATGTTGTGTCCATATAGCATAATATCATCCCCCAGCAAGTGTGCGCTGAAGCGTTGACCCTTGATTCGGTCTCGATAAGCCCCGAAATACTTTTGTCGACCAGCATACCGACGAAATTGGGTCGTATAAATAAATAATTTTACGATGTTACCCTCACAACTAACACTTAACGGCCTACCCTTAAAATTGTTAAAGACTTGCAATAAAATCTGGAAAGAAATCTTTATGGTCATTAATTGTGGAATAAAGCTAAATTACTCTATATTTACAACTAAGGGCTACAATGTATTTGGGTTGGGTTTTCACACATTCTTGCGCTCATATACGCGGGTACTAGACAGTACTCGTGAACCTTCTACAAAGCATAGGTAGACCCCTATGCTTTGTAGAAGGTTCACGAGTTAGATATGGAACAAAAATACTGAAACACGGAACTAAATATACACAGAACCAACCGTAATGCTATTCTATAAAATGCATTATCGCACTCACTACAGCACCTAAATATTGTTCCCATACCAGAAGGCAATTCTCGTAATTTAAAACGTTCAAAATCTAGTCGCAGTCAGATCTCGGCGATATACAAATGTCACAAACTTGTCAAAACTGTAGGGAAATTAAAGGTATTTTTGACAGATTGAGACGGAGACCTCTGTGAACGTTCTTAAAATTACGAGAATTGCGCCTTTGAAAGATTCTATAAAAGATCATTATGTGCAGTGGATACAATGCAGAGTATAGACTCAGACGCTAACAACACCTGACGCTGCGGACACACAGTACATAGGGAGTTATTACAAACGTCTACCTTTGTCTGTCTTATATAAAACTTTTGCCATTTTGACCTCACCACAATACATTATTTCTTCCATCATAAAAGTTACAAAATTACACATCATAAATACATGAAAATCGTAATAGATAACGATATTATTACCGCAGCAAGGCAAATTGCCCTATCATATACTTACCGCTAACGGGCGCTCGCAAACTTTGCCGACTTTCCAACTCGCTACAAAGAGCTCCGACCGACTCTAAACATGCTCTGACAAAGAATAAATTCTAGAAAACTGCTGGAAACTTAGCTTATAAGCTAATACACGGAAGGTGCTTTGTAGAATTAGGTGTCATTCCCACGAAGAAAAACTTTTTAAATTGCATAATTCACACTTCAATCGAAATTAACCTCTGGAGAGAAATTTTGCAGATACGATATGGAACGCCAGATGGAGAGGGCGTGATGAAATGCTTTTTAAATGTAGATAGAAGTGAAAAAAGAGTTAAGTAGCCTCTTCGCTGTCAAACAGGGTAATATTTACGGCATATGATTTTCAAAAACAAAACACCCTCGTCGCTCCCTTCATAAAATATGGATTGTTCTTTTAAATGGAATGTGAATACACGTCACGAAGGACATAAAGAAACAAACTTGTATAAAATCGTTCCTAATAGTGAGAAGGATACCACAATTCGTGTATGCACGCACGGTCTCCACATTCGCCCGGTTCTCCCCGCCGCCGCTCCCCGCCGCCGCCGTCCCGCTGCCGTCCCGCCGTCGTCCCGCCGCCGACGATTTGTTTGTTTGGACACGCACGATTAACTCCCGACCGACGATAATCTTATTTGTTTTATTTTTATCAAAAATTCAGGATTTTATTCTTGCTTTCAGTTCTTTGCTCTTTTAAATTCTATGAATCTTTATAAGACTGAAAATACCTATAATGAAATAAATGTATGCCACTAAAATTATAATATTAACCTGAATCGTGCGCTCAAAATTCGTTGTCGACACACCTCACGTTTAAAAAAAGATCTCATAAGAATTGGATAAGTGTTTACGTTAAATGTAGGCATATTTTATTGCCCAAAGCAAATATGCATAACATATTTACGGAGACGGATGCCTCACATTAGCATAAAAAGAAGTATGTAATGTAGAACCGACGGTTTAGAATATCCGCGCATATTCTCACGAACGTAGCTCAAATTACTTGGCCAGCCTATTTTGCATACAATTTCTTTTCCCCGTACGTATCGGTGCACTTTGCTATTAAGGCTTTTTATTGCTCGAAATTTTGTTCAAGACTTCATTAGAAATATGCCAGCACTGTAAAACGATCAGTTATTCCATGTGGCTACCTAGATACGACTATAACCAATTACATTTGCACGAATGTGTAGCCGTGCGAGTATGAAATGGCTTCGAAGATTAAATCAAATAAAGAGCCACTTTTAACCCTCCAATATTTGCTATTCTTTCTAGAGAAACAAATGGAATCATTTTCATAAGTGGTAAATAAAATAGCCTTTTCAAACATTCTGAAGGAGTTGGGAAATTACAGACGGTAAGTTTTATCAAGATCAGATATGTAGCCGTTTCAGTGCAAATAACTCTATTTATTACAAATGATATAGAGTTAAATTACATTGATAGTGATAGGTATCGATATCTAAAGAAGATAAAATAAAAAAGACATTAATTTGATTTATTTTTTTGTGGGGTCATCGACCGCAATTAGTGCAGTCACTTAAAATATCAGTTTAAAAATCTGTTTTTTTTGTGTAAACGTCACATACGTAATGAGTAAACACGAAAAAACAAAAGAACATTGATGATTTTCCCAACTCAAACTTCAAGTAACAAAACTACCAGCGGTCGTTGACCCCCAAAAAAAACATAAATCATTTTATTGTGTCGTGTCCACCCATCACGTCTGCTAATTTAAAATTACACTATATTAAGGTTAAAAACAGCCCGAGTGTATTACAGAGTTTAATAAATACCCACTAAACCAGAAACAAACCAATTTTCATTTGTAAGGTTGCTTATTCAGAATGAAAAAGAGTATAACCTTACATTGTTAAAATTGTACATGAAAAAACAACAACAAGCCTTGGCAACGCCCGTTGGCGAAAACAAGGAACAAACTTATCTACAATGTAATACTTTGAAAGCTAATCGCTCTCGCTAAACTAGCCATAAAATGAGTAAACGAAATTACTTTCGAAGTATAATAATATGTTGGGTAAATATTTGACGAAGATCAAAGAATCAAGTGTTACGATCTGATATCAATGTTAATAAGTCAATAAAACGTCGGCAGACTGGAAGCAATCTCTTTTTATGAGTCCCGAGACGATAACTGTCACAATTCAGCCACTCACAAGTACCTATGACCAATGCAATACTACATAGTATAAAAGGAAGTGTTTAGAGAACTACCGAACTTATTCTGAGGGGATTTCCATAAGTTTTTAGTTTTGTTTCTTGAGGAAATGTTTACAAAGGAGATCGTGAGTTTTATCTGTCGTCGTTTTACATATACGGTTGGTTTTACAAGTAAACGTATTTGTTTCATACTAATATATATCAAATTCTTAGAAAATCAACTAAGTTTGCGACCACACAGTACGTAAGAAGACCATTCATTTTATTTTTGTAACTAGCTTCTGTTGACCCACCTCGTCGCATCGCATCGCCCGCGCTTTAACTTTAAGTTTGCGACCACACAGTACGTAAGAAGACCATTCATTTTATTTTTGTAACTAGCTTCTGCCCGGGACTTCGTGTCCGCGTAATATTTTGACCCACCGCGTCACATCGCATCGCCCGCGCTTTAACTTTAAGTTTGCGACCACACAGTACGTAAGAAGACCATTCATTTTATTTTTGTAACTAGCTTCTGCCCGGAACTTCGTGTCCGCGTAATATTTTAACCCACCGCGTCGCATCGCATCGCCCGCACTTTAACTTTAAGTTTGCGACCACACAGTACGTAAGAAGACCATTCATTTTATTTTTGTAACTAGCTTCTGACCGGGACTTCGTGTCCGCGTAATATTTTGACCCACCGCGTCGCATCGCATCGCCCGCGCTTTAACTTTGCGACCACACAGTACGTAAGAAGACCATTCATTTTATTTTTGTAACTAGCTTTTGCCCGGGACTTCGTGTCCGCGTAATATTTTGACCCACCGCGTCGCATCCCATCGCCCGCGATATAACTTCGTTTTCGGTTAGCGTTAATTCTGACTTTTTTTATATTTTCTCGGCTCCTGAGGGTCGTAGCGTTATGTTCAATAGCCTATAACCTTTCTCAAGAATTAGACTATCAAATGCAAAAATATTTTTTCAAATTCGACTGGTAATACCAGAGATAAGCGAGTTCAAACAAACTCTTCAACTTTATTATAAATTTAGATGTCCAGACAGTACATACAGGTAACAAAATATTTGAATATATATGTATTATTTTAAGCTTCCAGGAAATGATGTAAAGATAATTATAATACATACATAAGTAGGTACAGTGCATGGGATCTCCAGGAAATTTTCAGGTTCGCACGAAACAACCGTTTATGTAATACTTACTGGCTTTTGCCCGTGATTTCGTTCGCGAGGACGTCGTATAACACCACAATATACTAAAATAACATAAAACCGTCCTGAATACTACGTTTGTAGTTTTGGTCTCAGCAGTCAAAATATGAAGAGAGTCAAGACTGGTGAGGTAAGCGACGTAGTATCTGTGTGAGAAGCACCTCGTCCTGAGGTCGACACGCGCAGCCTTCAGTAGTAATTTCCCCTTTCTTGCAAAGTTTTTCGTTTTTAGTAAATTTATGAACGAAAGTCTCTCTTGTTTTCGAAAGTCTTAGATTACCCTAACAGGAAAGCAGGTCTTTCCTGTTAGGGTAGTATAAGACTTTCGAAAACAAACACGTTTACCATCTCTCAACACGTCGCCATTATTTCTCTCAAATCGCCATCTTCCCTCTTTCACTTGTTTAAAAACATACTTTTATAACAGTTTAGAAACAGCCTATTAAGTATACATCTTAAATTAATCCTACATACATTAAATTTATACATCATTTCCTGGAGGCAAGGATATAACTAAGAAGGCAGACATTACCTATATTATCTTAAAACTAATTTATGGCTCACCGACATACCTCTACATATATGTATATATACGAGTACCTACATTCACAAATTAGAAAAACGCCTTGTTATACTCTCGCAGCGTTATAATTACCTTCATAATATTAATTACATCTTCAATTAAGTAGAAAAGTTGTAGCATAATCAGCCTATAATGTTCCACCTGCTGAGACACAGGCCTTCTTTCTTTGAGAAGGAGCCTAAGGGCCGAAGCCGAAGGGCCTTCACGCGGGCCCAGTGCGGGTTGGTAGATGTCACATGTCTTCGATTTTTTGGTTCTCCTTCACCGTTTCGGGAGCATAATCAGACTATAATGTTCCCACTGCTGGGGACACAGGTGTCGTCTCGGTGAGAGGGGGTGGGCCATAATCCATGTTAGATGACATGTGTTTTGAGGGCAGTGGTGATTAAATTATTTACACAAAGTAAAGTGCCTGCTTGGGGTGGAACCCACGACCTACGAATCGTTAGTCGGGGCCGTTACCACTGGACCACCACTGCTGTTCAGAAAGTTATAAAACAGGTGAATAAGGTAACCGAGGGTCTAGATAAGTGGAAATCGCTTTCAAAGCGTTTCCAGGAAACCGGCATGTCCTAGAACCAAAAGTTTGAAGACTTGTCACGCACTGGGCCCGCGTGGTAGATTACAGCCTATCCCGCTCAAAGCGAGGAGGCCTATGTCCCAGCAGTGGGAACATTATAGTCTGAATATGCTGAATATGCTTGAACATGATTGACGTAAGGTTTTCGGCAGCTTATGTCAGTCCCATACATTTTTAACTTTTCCAAGATCATTATCGCTGATAGAATGTTACGTCATTGTCTAGGCCCTCAGAACAGATACGAAGTAGGAGAGTATACCATCACTTTCTGAGAATATTCCTAACGAAAACATTCAAACAATTTTTTTTCGTTCTGGGAATCGAACCATTAGATCCTGCAATCCCTAGCAAAGAATTAATTTCATGTGTACAAAGGTCACTATGAGATTATGTAGGTAGATACCTGTAACAAAAATCCTAAGCAACAACAACCTCCGTCTTCTAATAATAAACCTTACGATAACAAATATCCTGGTTGCCATGCGAATATCTATGACAGTATTTATAGGTATAGTTGTCGCGTTTTAGCATCATATTAGCGGTCATTAACCCATCTACATTTTAAAGTCCGTTGACGTGCTGTATCAATTCCTATCGTGATCATGAGCCTTTTCCAATAACGAAAAACCATACATAGTGTATTGTTTTAGTTGGGTGTACTATGCCAAATCGAATGCCAAATAATCGAATATTAATTGATCGACCACTATAAATCGAACGTCTAAATACTGAACGCTCATTTCCTACGGAGAGATATTAGGGAAAGGGCAATGGCCGCTATGGACATTCTAAAACGTGACAACTATAGTCAGAAGGAAAAAAATATGACAACTAATCCAACTTAAGAATATTGAGAAAGCTAAGATACTGGGGCGTGTAGTCAAACTCCATGTAAAATTTGTTAAGGCATAATATCTCTGGTTCAACTGACACCCAACCTCAACATAGCAGGTAAAAGGCTAGGCGAATAATGATATTAATATTCCTATGAAATTCTGTTCAGTGTTCGCGCGAGGAGAAAAGCCGGTAACACATCCGATGTGTCGCTGGAAACTACACTAGGTACATAATGCTTGTGAAGTATTGTAGAGAAACGAAAGGTTTACAGAGTAATCTAACCATAAATGAAAATGAAAACAAAATTAATAGGAAAGATTCGTTTTCATGTTCGGAACATTTTGAAACTTCCACACGGTTATGATTTTAAGGGTTACATAATCAGTCTATAGTGTCCCCACTGTTGGGACACATAGGGAGTGGGCTGTAATCACCACGCCGGTCCAGTGCGTGTTGGTAGATCTCACATGTCTTCGATTTTTTGGTTCTAAGACTGGTTTTCTCACTATGTTTTCCTTCACCGTTTCGAGAGCAGATGATATTAACACAAAGTAAAGCGCCTGTCTGGGTTTGAACCTACGACCTACAACTCGCATGTCACGGCCATTACCTCTAGACCACCACTGCTCTAAGGCTATATACTATTTCACTACTATTTTAAGGCTACCAAGCTTATAGTTTAGGACAAATCAAATATTTCTTAAGAGGGTGCACACAGGTCCACTAGCGCCACTCCTTTAAAAAAATATTATCTCGTGACTGAGAAGGAATTATGAAAATCTGCTCAATCAGCGACCTCGGTAAGTGTGTCTAGAATTTTCTAATACCTTTTATTAAGTTTCATATTGAGACACGAAGCAACTAAATACGACATATAGGAATGTGGCCGCTTTTCTTTAGATCGAATTTTGTTGCTTCGTGTCTCAATATGAAATTTTATAAAAGGTATTAGAAAATTCTAGATACTTTTACCGAGGTCGCTGATTGAACAGATTTTCATAATACCTTCTCAGTCACGAGATAATATTTTTTTAAAGGAGTGGCGCTAGTGGACCGTTGTACAGGCTCTTAATTGCTACACACTATATCATGGCATCACGTTTTTAATAAACAATACAAAAATGAAATCTCTCTTACTTCATTGGTTTTGCCATGCCTTCAATTTAATCATTCCACTTTTACACCTGAAATAAATTTTAAATTATACCCTCACATCGTGCAGTTCCAATAACGTGGGAAATTTCACTTTAATACATTCGATCATTATATCGGTCTCCGAATAAAGTACTATCATTTAGCATTAAACACGATTGCTCTCGTTGAAATCTAATAAATTAATGAGCTGAAATAACTCGCATTTCATTGTCGGTCAGTTGTAAATAAGAGAATATTATTGTTTTTCAAACATTATGTTTTACTTGTAGCAGTTGTAGCCCAATATTGTTCAGTTATTTCAACCTAACGAGAGATTATTTCACTTGAATTTTGATTTATGGCTTTAACATTTAACAAGACTGAAGTTATCGAACAACAAACGGAACAACAGAGTTTAATAACAAAAAGTTTTTGCTCGAAGTTTCTCTTTCGATTGACATTTCTCAATAAGGGCCATTTCATTACCTTTGGCATTACAATTTATTTTTACTCTGTTTTAAATTGAAAGACCAAAACTTTCTTCTCAATTTTAAAATAATATTTTATTGTAGGTTTATTCAACATCAAAAGCGATGATTGTACTAAGTTTCAAAGTGTGTAATAATTTAAAACTTGCTAATTAAATTATGAACAAAAAGTTGTTAAGTAGATAATTATATAAATAGTCTAGTATTTTTATTCAATTGGTACTTACGATTATTATTTTTCAAGTACCTAATCTACGTAAATTTCATCGGCTTAAATCGTTATGGGCCTACACTTTAACAAACATAGAATATAACTAACAATGTGATTTTTTTAAATACATTTATATCATAAACTGCATTTGAACCCATACATTAACAACATTGCATCAGAAATGAAAAATCTCCCTTAAAAATCATACTTACATATCTCCGCCATCTCCCGTAAAATAAAAAACTTTCCGAAAAAAAGCCCTTATACAGACACAGATAAAAGTAAAAAGCAACTAGTAGTAGTTTTTAATTAAGCTTCGCAGCGATGATAAACAATTCGGAGCGGAGTATCGGCACTGAAGCGAGATCATAACAAGCCTTAATTGCCGAACGTTCAAGTTATTACAAAACACACACAATTGGAACACAAACACAAAGATTTGATTGGGTTTATAACGGCCTAGGTACTATTGAAACTCGAACTTAATTTGGAGTTCTTCTAGCTATTCTTGCAGGTAGGTACTTCTAGTTGTTTAGTTTACAGTCTCTAATGTTCCCACTGTTGGGACTATAGATGCTGGCGGGAAAAATTCCGAATCATTCCCGTCGAATACTTCGGAAGTATTCCGAAATATTCCGAAACTTTGGGAATATTTCAACCGTCAAAAAAAACCAGGAAAATCGACCTTATTACCTATTTCGCGCTTGGAAGTTGTAAATTATATTATCTTTAGTTGTGTTGTGAGCGGTAGGTATATTAAGTTTATGGTTGTGAGTGCACGTCGCATCAAGCACACACAACGTCGCGTCATGGGCAGCGCGAGCGCGACAGGGCGGGGGGCCGGGCGCCGCCGCCGTGCCGTTTACGCATGCGTGACTTGCCACGTGTTTACTTGCAAGGTTTGCCTTTATTTGTTTTTATTGACTGGGCTATTATACGCGTTAAGTAGGTAGGTAATGATTAATACCTACCTATGCGACTCGCGAATACTCGCGGTGCGTACAGAACTAGAAAGAAAGAAAGAAAGAAAAAGTATTTATTGCGACTCGTACAGGATCACAAAACTAAACTAAACAGAGTTAAAAATAAAAAATAAAACAAATTGTATAAAAAAGTAACAAAAGTAAAAAAATGAAACAGAAAGTCCTATACGAGGCCAAAAGGCTCCTATCTCAGCATGATGCTTCGACATTTAAAAAATAAATGTCGAAGCGCTGGTATTCTGATAGGGCCCGCTGTGATGTCACGGGCAATCACAGTAATAAATAAATAATAAAATAGATATAATATTATGTAAAATATAGCAATAAAATAAATATTATTTATTTTTAATCCGCGCTAGACGTAACCTCATTACTTGTCTATGCCCTGAGTGTCAGAACTACATACAAACTAACCAAAAACATAGGTAGGTAACCCTTCAAAAAACAAATCAAATACCTATGCTAGGCCTGGTTTTTAATTCCACAACTGACATTTATAAAAATAGCATTCGATTTCGAAATAAGTAGGCACCTACCTAAAAACAAAAGAATAAAAATCCTGTTAATCGCAGGCTAACATATCTACCTATAAAAATATCAACATTTATTATACTTTTAATCAATCCCTAGTATAATAAAATAAATATTTATATTTTACGTACGTATGTGCCACTGAACAATAATTAACTCACCCACCACACCACAAACAAACACGTTTATTCCATTGAATTATTCCGGTGAAATATTCGGTGGAAACATTCGATTGCGGGGTACGAATCTTTCTCGCGGGGGGAAAACTTCTCCGGGGAGCATCTCCCCTCTTACCGCACCCCGCAACGCCATCGCCTGCACGCACGACTCGTGGTAGTCGGGCGCACGCGGCGGCGGTGCGGCGGCAGCGGCCGGCGGCGTTTGAATAATTCAGATTTAAAGAAACTTTCCCAGAAGTATTCCGGAATTATTCCGAATTTTTCAGAAGTTTTGCAACTATAGTTGGGACACAGGCCTTATCCCTGTGGGAGGGTGGGCCGTAATCTAGGTACTACGCGGGGCCAGTGCCGGTTGGTAGACGTCACATGTCTTCAAATTTTTGGTGGTGTTTACCTTCACCATTTTGAGAGCAGTGTGCAGTGATGACAAAAATTATATGTACCTACACAAAGTTAATTTATCGAAAGTCGGGGCCGCCATTGATAGTAGAAATAAAGGCTAGGTGGAAACTATAGAATACTTACCACTTACTTCGATCTTTACTATTATGATCTGCGTTCATACCTACATAAAATAATAATAATAATCTTTATTGTTCAGAAAAATACACAGTTATAACAGATAAATCACTGGTCTCCACACTAGGATTCCCTGTGTCGTGGAGGCCAGTCTCTTTCATCGTGGTTCAAAAAAATACAGTGTAACTTAAGTATATTTTATGTACTTATAAAAAATGAAAAGTCGCAACATGTCGCCAACCACGCGCGTTAGTTGTACAGACGCCAGCACATCAAGATACTACAATCTGTCAAATTTCTTTAATAGATTTTCAACTTTATGTTTGAAGCATTAAGGTTCAAGGTTGATTGGGAAAATGTGACAGTTTCGGGTAGCTTGATGTACTGGCGTCTGTACCTAAGACGTATCGCATGCAGTGGCGTGCGGTTCATAAAGACAGAAAGACACTGCCTACCCTAGTTCTGATAATAGATCTAATATTATTTTATCAATAAACAAAACAACATAAAAATCATAAATCAGCTCCACCTATCGAGTGCCGGTGTTATCATTAAGATCGATACAGTTTACTGCACTAGCGCCACCTCGCCTCTGCCACGGCAAAGACACAAACTATTCGTCTCTGAATATTTTGTATGTGTGCTCCGTGGAAACTCGTGGTCATGCGTATTTTTATGTGTGTGCGTTCCTATAGCTACGCGGGCTTTGCTGACACACAATGACAAAAATCACGCACACAACTGCATGAAAAGCCAGTGTCTTGTTCGAGTTGTTCACGAAAAATTACGATCCTAACCGAACATTTCCGACGAAAGTTTGCTATGCAATGCGAATATTTTAAGAAGTAACATTGTTTCATTGAATTTTATATATTTAGATGGCCATCATTTTTTTGTCGTATTAATTTTCCTTTTTACTACGTAATTTCAATAGTCAATAGTAGCCATTATTGTTTGATGTGTGTTGTGTTTGTGACTTACGCTATCAGATATTTAGGATTTTAACATTGTGATTAGAGTGAAAAATGGATAATATTGTCTGTGAAAGTTGTTCAGATGGTGTGTGTATTGATAAAATAAAATATGACGCGTTTTCAAAACTATCTTTTAGTGAAAAAAAACAAGTTATCGAGTTATGTCGTCCTACACCGGATTTGCAATTAATACAAACTAAAGGTAAAGTCAATCGTAAATTCAATACAAAACAATATGTTCATTATCATTGGCTGACAGGTTGCATACACAGTGATCGGTTATTTTGTTTCGTTTGTATATTATTTTCAAATAATAAAACCGGCTGAAAACGAAGACTCTTGGGATGGTGAGACAATAAGTCAAGTTTCGTATTTGTTACACAATTTAGAAGACTTTCAAATCCAGTTTTTATTTCATGTGTTTAACGAAATATTCGCAGAAACTGATGTGCTTTACGAAATTATGCAAAAAAAAGACATCAGATGTGACTTAGTGCATTAAAAAAATTAGGGACTGAATCGTTTTTGGAATCATTCGGATCTAGGTTTGAATAAATTTTTGAAGGCGTAAAAATAATCACAGGGCCGCCAAAACAAAAACGTAATGTTGTGGACGCGAAAACCAATTTTTATTGAAATGTGTTTATAAATCTGCCGAATTCAAAAACCTTAGTATTTACAAAATTATAGAACAATTTTACGAAAATAACCTAGATACAGTTTTTCCCGAAGTACTGTGTTTGGCAAAATTCATTGTTACAGTTCCCGCGAGCAGTGCTTCAACCGAAAGGTCATTCTCGTCGCTAAAACGTATACACACCTACTTAAGAAATACACAAGGCCAGCAACGACTTACAGATCTTTCCACGATTTCAATAGAAAAAAACCTTCTTACGGAAATAAAACGCCTTCCCAACTTTTTACGATTCCATATTGCAGATATTCTTACAGAAATATAGGCGTGTAGATTTAATATACAAATAAAACAATCCTATATACTTAGTATACTCACACCACCATCTTTTCAATGATTTTATTTAAGTTTTGCAAATCACACAAACATTACAAAACATCAAACAAACGCGCCGAAAGGCCACTTCGACTATCGGTAAATTGATGTCTATAAAATCAGTCAATCTATGGATATTTGAGTTGGCATTTGGCAATTACCTACATCATAATCGACAAGACGACGAACCAAAACCAACGTGCTAGTATTTTTGGTGAGTACAATTTTCTGCCTACCCTGTCTTAAAACTGTGTGCACGCCACTGATCGCATGATATCTAAGTTTTTCAAAGGATGAAAGGAAGGAGTGACGAATCGGTTCCAATAATGGTGACTTTTTAAGCAATATTGAATATCCGGGCAAATAGAAAAGTATGGAAGAAAAAGACATGTTGCGCCGACCCCAAATAAATTAGGATAAGGGCAGGAGAATGATGACTGAATATTCGGGCACAAATACCGTGGCCTTCTTATTTCGTACCCAAGTAGGCCGCAGCAAGGACAACCTCCACAAGTGGGGGTTCATGGACGTCACAGACCTCCGGCGTATATGCGGCGTCTCTCCACAGACAACGGCTCACCTCCCATCTTGTACCGCATCTTACCTGCATATGTGATGACCTTGAAAATTCAGCAACACGTAAACCGGTCGCTGACGCAAAGGCTGCGTCAGCGAACGGTTTACCCGTTGCTGAATTTTAGAATTCATGAACCTATATATAAGTAAGTAATTTTTTCGTATTATTTTTGCCATCGACACAATAAGAAGAATAATTAACCCCGCACTTTAATGTGTGTACTACTTCTTGTACTTTTTGCACTGAACTTAAAATATTAAAATTTAAAAGTTTTCTAATTAAAAATTTTCGACGCCATATTTTAGTTTGTTAATAGTTTTAGTTAAGTTAGAATATTATACTTTTATTTTATTAATTAATTAGGTACTTTTCATTTTAATCTATACATATAATAAAATAGTAACGAAGTCAAAACTGTACCTACATAGAATATTTTTGAAAGAAAAGTAATTACTATGAGGTGTGGGGACGAGATGTATGTTCTAGACTGGCGCAAAAACGGCGGTACGGATTCAGATATTTGGCACACATATAGTTTATAACTTGAATTAACACATAGGGTATTTTTAATCACGGTAGTATGCTCCCATGGGATATTTTCCGACATCCACGCGGTAGAAGTCGCGGGCAAAAGCAAGTTGCTGCTGCAAGCTGAATAATAAAAAGCAAGTTTATTTATTTATTATTCACAAAATCCACAGCTCTTTGAAATTTTATCTTAAAATATTTAAACTAGTATTACAGCCAATTACGGATTTACAATTTAATAGCTATACAATATATGCAGCAGAAACAAACATACAGAGTGAAGTGAATAACTGCTAGCACCATCTAAGCACTGCTAAACACGCAAACATTTCAATTTAATGTAACTCCAAATTCAGGAACCTTCTATTTAATACCAACACTCTTATAAAAGACGTAAACAGTTTTATCTTGTCTTATTTCTTGGTTGGTAGCTGTCTTAAATTACATCAACACCTATGTAGTTGTCCTTCACCGTTGCTTGTAAGGAAACCGACCTGTCCTAGAACCAAAAAAATCGAAGACATATAACATCCTGGTGGTGTCAGGCCTGGTTAGAAGGTCAGTGTTCTCGCAGCGGGAATAAATGCTGTCATTAGGTAAATGCAGTACTTTTTAAACTACAAAATAGAAGTCCATCTTGAATAAGGCGCATTCCCTGTACTATCACGGACACTTCCGCCTGATCACCACTAAGTTCATTTTTGCTTGCACTAAAAACATAGAAGCGCTCTCTAGCCCCGCCCCGTTGACCTTGAATAGGCGAATGAAAGATAAGACGGGCCGACTGCACTGTCGACGCGGTGACGCACGCGCCGTTCGAGATTTATTTTTATTTTCAAACTACTGCTATTACCTATTTATTATATTATGGACTAGCTTCTGCCCGCGAATTCGTCCGCGTAGATTTCGGATTTGTAACAGGATTGCGTATCTCGAAAGGAAATCAAAATAACCCATAAAAATACAAAATATTTTTTTGTAAAGTAAATAGAAGAAGATGTATTTTTAAACTTTGCGAAAAATGAAATCAAAATAACCCATAAAGATACATAATATTTTTTTTAAATAAATAGAAGTAAGAAGATGATTTTTTTAAACTGCGAAAATTATGAAAACTTTATAACACTATACAGATCATGGATGTGATGTAAATAGTTATATTATGACTTGATTTTTGATTTTGTAAACTTATTCCTGCACGTGCACGGCCTTGGTGACGCCCACTTCGCAACGGGCCATGCAGCAGAAATCGTAATATTTTAATTTCGCCATAACTTCAAAACCAAACGACCAATTTTAATCATTCAACGACCAAATATTATCTGCATAAACTGTACTTACTGATGAAATAATTTATTTTGATAAGGATGAATAGCATGAGTAAAATAAATGCGTATAAATGTAGTCCAAAAAAATTCAAGATTTTTAAATAAAAAAATGGTTGTTGTGCCTCACTCGACATAGATAGGTATAGTGTGTCGCGGACTTTTTTGTAGATATTTATAAGATCTACAATTAATTTGAACATTTTATGGTTCTATCTTTTATAGTTTAGGCAGCGTACGCAAAATAAGTAACTTTTCTGGTTGATTTTTTACACCTTGTGTCCGAAAAACCCAAATATCTTACGGAACCCTATTTTTTTCCAAAATAAAATTTAGTCTATGTTACTCACGGATAATGTAGCTTTCGAATGGTGAAAAAATTTTTTAAATCGGTTCAGTAGTTTTTGAGCCTATTCATAATATTCCTCTTTATAATATTAGTATAGATAGATCTGGGATTCGTTATTCGTTAATTCGTTGAGTTAATAATACCTTTTGTCTTTATTTTTCTAATTAGAAATTTGATTTGATAAATCCTATTGTCGGTTAGGCATTAATTAAAAAGTAAAATACAATTTTGAAGTTTTATCAGTTTTATTTATTTATTAACTGAACTGAACAAAGATATTCATAAAATATTGGACATAGTAAGTAGGTAAAACACACAATTAACAATATTCAAATTTTCTTAGGCTTTTTGCAATTTTCAGTTCAGTATAAGGTTGTATGGTAATAAAAAAATTCAAGACATGCCCTTCAGAACATATAATTGAACGCGTTAGAACGCGGGTTTTTTAAATTTAGAACTAGGAAGTTGGTGTGGCCTAGCCTTCATTTCATAAGCCGTTGGTGATTAAGTCGCTAAAAACTTAACGAGAAAAACAATGTCCTGTTTAAAAATAAATTCCGGGAGCTCTGCTCTCGGATAAACTGTGAGCACAGTTGGCACCATTACGTTTTGTAATAGTTCGCAGTAAGTTTCGCCATTTACTCGCCCTGGGAAATGGACAAGCTCTCCGGAACCATCAGCACTCATCCAGCCCCACATATTAGCGCATATCCTTCCAGAATCATGATTAGGAATCACGTTTCTAGGTAGGCATGTTTGAGTAATGCGAGTGATGCATCACGCGTAATATCACCCGAGCGCGTACTGTAACATCACACATTACTCGACTAAAATAAGCATCACACCATCACACTAAACATTACGCGCGCGGTAGCAGCGCAGTAGCTCGTGACATGACTCGCAGACTCGCTCGAACCGAGCCCTCCCGAACGCATCGCATCGGCAATGTTCGGTTTATATCGGAAGTCCGGAACTAGGCGCGTGCGATTTCGTATTTCGCCCGGTCAGGTGACTTATTATGTTATTTAGAACTCTATTTTTATTATAAAAGGGTTTATATTTCCTTGACACCATGTCTTATTACACTAGAATATTGCATTAGATTAGAACGCGCGATGGTGTGCTATCGCATGGCGCGACATCCTATCATCACGCGTGATGTTTGAAGTGATCGTGTAATGTAATATTACTCGGCACGAAATGTAACTAATGACATATCACATCACTTCGTGGTGCACTGTTTTGCACATGTCTATTTCTAGGTTCGTAGCGTGTATTCATCACGCGCCACAAGTGTCGACGACAATGTTGGCTCGACGTAAAACATTTCTCATCTGAGAATATAGCGCTTGTGAAATAGTGTCTACCATACGTTGGAGGTTATCAGATATGGACGTGGTGCCCGCGGCCTATCCTCTAAGACACCCTCTTCTTCATGGCGTCTGATCCACAGCCGGACAGTGTTTCTCTACAAGGAATAAATAGTCTAATAACAAGTGGCTTCATTAAAAAAAAAACTGACTTGTTTCAAAAAACCCGACCGCAACAAACGACGAAATAGTTCTAAACAAATCAGTTTTCAGGTTTCGTCCATACTAAACCCTAGTCCCAACTTTCTCGGTCCGTATATATCTACCTCCATGTATAGCTAGAAGGCGCAAAAGTACTGATGGTAAGAAAAGTGCTTGTATGGTTTGTATTTATTTTTATTCAGTCATCAATTCATCATTCAGTTGTAAATCTGCACCATTTTTATAAATAAACGTTATTATTATGATCTCCTTTATTTCATTTAAATACTTACAAAATACATTTTTAAATATTTTTATAAACAAAAGGATAAAAAAACATTTAAAAATATAAAAAGTAGTAGCCCACCGGTATCGGGAACCGGGTCCAAGCTACCGGCGGTCAGGGCTCCAGAGAGAGGAACCTCCTGACGATGCGAGCCGTGTCCAGAAGTACCGCTTTCTGAATCAAGTCCTTGATCCAGCTGCCCAACGATAGCCTCCTCAGGTGTTGGTCGAGGCTCTTGGCTATTAAGCCTTTGGCTGTCACAACTATCGGAACAATGATTGCTGAGTCCACATCCCACATGTCGACAACCTCGCGAGCCAAGTCAAGATACTTGATTTGTTTATCTTTCTCGGCTTTCACGAGGTTATTATTATTATATCACATATCACAGTCTGTATATAAATTAATTTAAACTCTCGTCGGACATGTTGCTGACACACATGTTACTGATACTTAAAATGACTTGTTATCAGTTGCACTGGGGCATCATTGTAATGTCAAACAAAGAGATGCTTCTTATCTTATCTTATAAGTGATGAGAGAAAGACCTCTATGTAATTACCGAAACCCGCTAGGTATAACAAAAGTATCAAAGAATGCCACCGACTTTTGCCCACTGCGGTTATTGAATTTTATGACTCTTTTGTTCGGCTTAGGCTTATTGTAAAATTTCTAGAAATGAATTATTTAATAATTAATCACTACCTACTTATTTGCACGGAATTTTAAGTAGGTTATTATTAACCAACAAAATACTTTTTACACAACAATGGCAAGCATTTTTTAATTAAAACCAACTATTTTTATTTATTTATTCATATAAAAATTCGCATTGTATTTGAATTATGCACATTAATTAATTTATAACGGCTAAAAATATAAATTATGAATTTCAAATAGTAAATTTCACTGCAAATAATTATAATCAATAACATTGAAACAAATAGTGCGTGTGTGAGCGAGAAAGTATTCCGAGTTCGCCCGTCACAACAAAGCAGTAATACATACCACTCTCATAAAGGTATAAGTAATTGCTTTACCAAGTATATAGTGATAAGTATAACCAAGATGTAAAATCTAAATATTTGCACGGCAGAAATGCCGAATATAGTAAAACCGATCTTATGTTAGCTACCTATATTCTTGCAAATAAATCAGTCATTCATTCAAGTTAAAAAACTCTGGATATTTTTTCTGCTTGTTCCTCGTTTAATTATTTTAATTATTGTCATGGTAAATTGTGTGGTTTTAAAATACCTTAATTTATAAATAAAACTTTATTAACGATGCACAGTGCAAAGTTTATCATGCAAATGTTATCTTGTGTAAGTAATTGAATACTTTCTAGTTTGTTTTACATCAATAAAAGTATTAGATAAATAAATAATAATATAATATATTTATTCAAAAAATTATAAGGCATAAAAACCAGTACAGTTTTGCTTAAATTTAACAAACAAGCAAAAAAAAATAACAAAAGAAAAAAAAATTAAAAAAACAAAAAAAAAATATTATTATTATTTGTTTTTTTTATTAATATTATTTTTTTTTTGCTTGTTTGTTAAATTTAAGCAAAACTGTACTGGTTTTTATGCCTTATAATTTTTTGAATAAATATATTATATTATTATTTATTTATCTAATACTTTTATTGATGTAAAACAAACTAGAAAGTATTCAATTACTTACAAAAGATAACATTTTCATGATAAACTTTGCACTGCGCATCGTTAATAAAGTTTTATTTATAAATTAAGGTATTTTAAAACCACACAATTTACCATGAAAATAATTAAAATAATTTACTCAAGTAAACAGCTCAATGGTCAATATTCAAAAGGTCTGGTAAGCGCGCCCATGTCAAATAGTTCGTCCGTAAAATTAAAAAAAGGAGTACACGTGATACGTCACTAAGCTGCGCAGTGCAGGTTGCAACTAATTGCGTTATCGTTTTCCTAATAGGCCAAAACTTTTAGGGGGCGTGGTTTGGCGCCGCCGCAGGATTTAGGCAAAAAATTTTTTAAGTGAGCAGGCGGAAAAGACCTAGATAGTACATTATTAATATTGCAGCGGCAGTACGTCCTGACACTGCAGCGTCGAACAATCAAATTTTCAAGCAGCTTCGGGCCGACTTCAAACACAATACCTCTCGAAACTGACTTCGGGCGATGATCCTGTAATCAGCTGCGGTATCTGGCCTTTAGGGGGTTAATTACATGTATTTTCGTGCTAAACTCCTCCTTGTAATCATTGCTGAATAGAAAATGTTCCAATTATGAAATTTTAATTTTAACTCACTTAAAAGCCGGTGAATTGAAGGTTTACCTTTTAACCTGAATTCAATTCTACTCATTCATACAGGGTGGCAGGGATATCGACGCGCAAACTGAAACTATGATTCCAGCACATGATTCTGAACCCGCACGTTGAAATTTTCAACGGTAATGAAACAAAAAACTTATCCATACACGGATAACGAGTTCCATACATTTTGACCGCGTAGTTATTGTACTTTTTTATGAAACAGCTGATTCTTTCTTTTCTTTTGATAACCGACGACAAAATTCTAGCGTAGATTTTTTTTAGAAAGTACTGAATTTATAGTTTCAGTTTGCGCGTCGATGTCCTTGCCAGCCTATATAGACGACAGGTTTATATTTTAAATAATTACTGTTACAAATGAAACTTAAACCAACGATACTATGTATTATGCAAACATTTGCCTTAATAGTTCCCCTTCAGAATACTCGAAACACTAAGGGCAAGTGACGCTCACTACACCTCATATGTTAATATCGACAACGCAGTTAAGCTCTGTAATTAATCGAAGTGGGGATATAATTTGTCTTCGTCAAGCAGTAAATAGCTAATTCCCACACATTAGGGACACAATAGCCGCCCGGCGTCTTATTGATTACCGCCTATTGTTCGCTTTCGACCGCCTTAAATGATACACTTGCCTCGATTTGCGGGACAAGCACTGCCGTTTATAGATTAATGAACTAATGATTGTCATTCCAAGGGTTTCGGCAAGATTATTTATTTTTATTTATTTGTTTTTAGAGCAGGGGTGGCCCAGTGGTAATGGCCGCGACTTACGAGTTGTAGTTCGTGGGTTCGAACTTCGAAACCAAGCAGGCACTTTACTTTGTGTCAATAATTTCATCACCACTTCTCTCAAAGCGATGAAAGAAATGAATCGTGAGGAAACCGACATGTCCTAGAACCAGAAATTTGAAGACATAAGACATCTACCAACTCGCGCTGGGCCCGCGTGGTGGATTACGGCCCACTCCCTCTCACTGAGAGAAGGCCTGTGTCCCAGCAGTGGGAACATTATAGGCTGATTATTATAATGACGATGTTTTTATGAGGTGAGGCAGAGAACTAAAACAAGCTGAAGTGGCAATGGGCCGGTCATATTAGCCGTAGAACCGATGACCAGTAGACATGTTCTAGACCGCGAACCGGAAAACGTAAGGTAGAATGCCCTCAGGCTAGAAGGAGCGACGATCTTCGCAGGGTAGCTGGTAGCAGCTGGATGAGAGTTGCCGAGAATCGAGTTAAATGGCGTGCAATTAGGCCTATGTCCAGCTGTGGACTGCTGTAGGCTGGTGATGATGATGATGATGATTTATGTTTACAAACGCCTTGTTTATTTCGCTCCTCAAATTTACATGGGCTGTTAAAAAACTCATTACGCTTTCAGTTACGGTACTAACTAGCATACAGTTTTTGTTAAACAGTTCCGGTTAACACGTAGGTAGTAAAGTAGCTTAGACAGTATTTATATCCTTCGTGACTGTTCAACGATTTTGTATGAGTTCTAAGTATTGAGTTATGTCACTTTGCGGTGGTCTCGTGAGACAAATTTTCATCACCAAGCTGGAAATTTATAGCATCGGTCTGAATGGAACACTTTTCTGCACTTACCTTTTTTTTATTAGCCCTCAATGTCCCACTGCTGGGCAAAAGCCTCTCTGTTCTCTTTCCACCTCTCTCCCTCCTCCTGGTCCTTGGCAGACCATTATGTTAGACCATTATGTTTTCTGGTCTATATTTGTTTTAATAGGCAAGCTCAGCGTTGTTATATCGGTTCAGAAGACGCGTAACTTTAGAATAACACTCAAAACCAATGGAATAATATATTATTTTGTCACGCGATATTTCCTGCAAACGCCAAAGGTCTCATCAAATACTGTCTACTCAATAAAATATACAATGTAAAAAAAAAACATTTTTACAAAACATACTGCCACATTACTTTCCGTTTAAAAAAAAAGATACACGTGGATCTATGGAGGTACATACCTAGCTACTACAGCGAAAAGACCATGACATTGCACACTTACGCCAAGATATACACGACCTCGCCTGCTAAACTATTCCAAACATAGAATATACAGGCCGCAAACAAATCTAACTAAAAGAAAGCTATTTCAGTACCATGCACCACGTAAACCTAGACAAAAAGACATTTATTCACGTACTTAGTAAAGTTCGCGAAACAAGTCACTGACTACATTTGTTAGGGGTGACTCATCTATATGTATGTATGTAACGCGCTCATTGGTCAGTAGGTACTCGATGGTAAAGTGAACACACACTTTGTTTTACACCGAATTGGGCATTTAGCTCTTCAACATTTAACGTTGAAGAAAGCGATGGTGCGTGCAAATCGGTTTTAGTTTGGATGGTCATTTTGGGCACAAAGATTCTGCTTTCTTGAACCAACGAGGCTGTAAAAGGTACCGGAGAAACTTCACACATGGCATAAACCGTTCCCAAAATTACTTATGGTGATATTAATGGTTAGAGCTGAGATGATGGTTCCGCGGCTGCCAAGCTGCGTACCCCGTAGTATGCTTATGTTTCTCATCAGATATGTCTAGCAGGTAACTGGATAATTAATAATTATCCATATACATACTCGATTACTCGTGTTACAGAATTATTTGCAAATTGGCTAACCTAACTTACTCTGTTCAGTCACGTTTATCATTATCATTTTGGATTTCCTGCTAACAATTCACAGCGGCCTACTTAGAGGTGATAATGTGCCGCCTTAAATACTTTGTGGCCTCGTCCGGAACATTTTTAAAGTTCTAAAGTTCAAACACTCCCTTGACATCAAGGGAAGTGTCTTACGTTTAAATAATTAAAATAAAAGTGTCAAGAAGAAGATAAAATAATACTCCGTCCGCCTTCACGTACTGAATCCTTGTAGGATTCAGTACGTGAGGGCTAGTCGGAGTGGTGTGTCAACTCAAGCGAGCCATTCAAACATTTTCAACTTTACATTTCAACGGATATAAAACAGAGCAATTTACCTTTAATGATCGAGCGTGTAGACCTTTTTTTCCCTAATATATTTCACGGAATCCCAAGTTTTTATGGCAAGTGAAATACTGGAGGGTTTAAAGCGAGTTTTCATTGCTTTTTACGTTACAATATTCATATTGCTCGGTCGAGCAATTCCAAGTTGATAATCCAGGGTTTGGTTTAATGAGCCCAATGTTATCCCGACCGGATTAACATTCGAGCTCGCATGATGTTTCATAATTCCTCTGTATTACCTTGCACTTCATGCTGCGTCCGCGTCACATTCTAAATGTGAAACGTTTCAACAGTGTTTTGTTTCCGTTTGTTATGTTAGGGTGTTGTTTGTTTTGTAATATTGTAGGTGAGTTCTTAGCCACTATTAACTAAGTAGGTTCTTATAAGTTCTATTTTGTTGAAAGGGTATTTCTAAAGTGGCAAGTAATGTGACATGTTTTATTTCATATCAATTTGGTGTGTCATGAAAACTTCATAAATAAACCTAGTTCAATCGCAATCTGAAGTCGCAAAAACGTATTAAGTACTCGTGGTACGTATTAAGTAAAGACAAATTATTTGGACACAGTTCCTGATACACAAAATACAAATAAAAAGTGAAAGTAAGGTAAGTAGGGTGTAAGTAGTCGTTCGTTCTCGTACACGTTTCTTTCCGAGCAGTGGGGACCAGCATTAAAAGAGGTAAGTATTTAAAATTATTATGTTAAGAGGAACATTCAATTAAGTAACATAATTGAGTTCTTTTTAAATAGTCTTACTATTTAAAAAAAACTCAAATAAGTTACAATCCCTTATGAATTTCTCTTGTAATCTAAAATGATTATAAGAATTCTAGAGGGCAAAGTAAGTCTAACAAGTTGGCCAAGTTAACGCAAGTAAGTGAGCGATATTACCCGCGGGTATCACCAACAAATAAGTACTTACATTACATTTAAAGCCAGCGGCTTAACACGTTAAGGTAAAATGTCGAATAAAGCTCCAAATCCAGTGAAAATTCTTCGAAAGCCGATATAATTGTAAGCATACTTATATTCCTTGGAATATTAACTAAGCTTACCATAACTAACTCGTTTCAAGAAATTTGATGTAAGTGTAGTCAAAAACAGACCTTCCAGTAGTTTTGATTTGCTACAATTTAGGATGCTGATCATAGAATCCAGAGAATTGACCCCAATTTTCGGTAGTTGCTACTATGTTAGTACCTAACTTACTTTTAGTTGGGGTCAATTCTCGTAATTCTATGATCAACCGTTTATACTGGACCAGAGTTGCTACTTTAAATTCTGTTTTAATACTTTTTCTAAAGAAAATGTAGGTTTAAACTCCTCGTTCTTGAAGCTATAGGCATATTATTCTTTTTAATTAGCCAATGTTGTCCCACTACAGAGAAAAGGCCTCCCTTTCTCCTTTCCACTCCCCTATGTCTTGAGCTAGTGTTGACCGATCCTGTCTGTAGGCGTCAAGCTCGTCCCGCCATCTTGTTTTTTTTTTTTTTTTGAGGATGGGAAATCATCAAATGACCCCTCCCGCTCTGGGTGGAGCAGGAGGGAGTGTCAGACTCTTACTGACTAAAACCCACCCGTGTTCCTTCCTTAGCCCTTTATGTTCCAGGGCAGCGGTAACCCTTTCGGACGATCCCGCTACCCGCCATCTTGTCTTGGGTCTACTTCGATGTCACCGGACGTTTTCTGAGACCCACATGGTGGTGGATTTGTCCTATGACTCGTTCGACATACGGCAAACGTAGCCGGCCCAGTCCCACTAAAGCTTGGCTGCTTTTAAAATAGATAATTATTGCATAAAGGCATAGATAGCTCTTTGAATAACCGCATCACTATTGTTAAGTATCATCTTAGCTTAAATTTTGGACATCAGTAGATACGTTTGGTCAGCGTCAAAGATCAATTGAAACTGTTACTTTTACACCTCATCTAAATTGACATAAAATTATTTGATAAATTCAATGTAATTAGGTTAGGAACTTTTTTTTTTTTTTGTATAAAATTATTGCATAATATAAGAGAATAACTAGTTAGTTATTCTTTTATATTATGCAATTATTTAGTACTTACTAACTACTACTAACTATACAAACAAAAACAAAAGGACACTTAAGACGTCGATTTACGTACTCGTCTGTATCGCTGTCAACCGGAAACGTGCCCAGAAGACTGACAGCATTGCCACGTTGAATGGCAATACTAATTCTTTGGGCAAAGAATGACTTAACCCTCTGGTCACGTGAAGTTTGGAGCAGTCGGCGAGAAATTTCCTTAAAAAGGAGATGCTTGGCCCCATGATCCGGGCGTTTCGACCCCACACGGCTCAAAGCTTTGCAAAATGATTTAAAAAAAAATACGAAAATTTAGCAAAATTATTTTCATATAAAAAAACAGCTATTTCATAGAAAATGGCAATACCTACGAAAATAATAAATTCCTAATTTAAAAAACAATAACCGACGAAAAATTTCAAAGCAGGGGGTTCAGAATCATGTACTGCTGAATCCATGGTAACACATTGCGCGTCGATGTTCCTACCACCTTGTGCATATTTATTTATTAATAACTAACGTATGTTTGCAGTTTGCACGAGACATACAAATTATCGATCAATACCTACTACACATATACAATCATAAAATTAGGTAAAATTACATAAAATTAATTATACGAAATGCTGATACACAATGTATCTCTTGCCTATTGCTAAAAGTTAATTTTCATTTAATTTTACCTCTGTTCCGATTTTAATTAAATACTTAGCGTACTAATTAGGATTAATAAATGTGAAGTGTTAATCAAATTTTATCGCTGACTTTATCAAATCTTGATATAATTATATTTATATCTTTATCATCATCAGCCTACTATATTATCGGTTAATAAAAATAATATCAATCCCACTAATATTATAAATGGGAAAGTGTGTATGGATGGATGGATAGATGTTTGTTAATTGTTACTCTTTCACGCAAAAACTACTGAACGGATATCGATGAAATTTGGTATACAGATAGTTTATAACCAGGATTATTACACAGGATACTTTTTATCCCGTTATTCTCACGGGATCGAAACTTATGCGGGTGAAACCGCGGGTCGCAGCTAGTATTAATATATTTATATTCTAGTTTAACTATATGGGCATATAGCAAAGGTCTCAATAGGTACATCATATATCAACGTCATGATGTCAGATAGTAAATAAATTATAGAACTTCCGCGCAGACTGATAACGGTCCTTGGGGTATATTCTCTTAATCGTCATGATATTCAGTGTTTGCTAAAGAGGTTTCATCAAATTGTCCTATAGAATGACAATTTCATGAAATCATGACAGTTGAGGTCAATTCGAACTAAGAGAGTAGTATTGATATTTCTAATGATTAAGATTGTCTTAATTCATATTTGTTGCAGTCGCAAATCATATTTTAATCGACATACAAGCTACTAATACTGACCTGCAAATTACAAAAACGTAAGACAATTTGAATTTTGCGGGCTACCACCGCTTTCACCTTAAGAACTGATTTTTCATATTTATATGAATAGTCATATTTATAAAGTTTATCTGGGGAATATGGCGCGGTTTGATAGAAAGTTGTTATAGCTTTTACATAGAAAATATGTCATATTTATTCTTCAAATAAAAGATATCAGACGGACGAAAAATCAACCCTACATTGACTGCTTCGATTGGTGGCCAAAAATATAGGTTGTCATTTATTATTGCGTTAGTTCGATTTCCGAAAACAAACCTATGAACGAATTTTCTCTTTTTTAACCGACTTCTAAAAAAGGAGGAGGTCCTCAATTCGGATGTTTGTTTTTTTTTATAACAAGTATTTCCTATAAAGGCAGATGTGAGAGGAAATGCCGAGACGCCCTAGGCCCTAGAAGGACATAATTATAGTGACCTTATTAGTGATGTTCTTCACAAAGGTCAGGTGCGTAATACTCGCAACCGGCGTGCGTATATGACCTGCACCCTAATTGCGTAACACACGATCAATCGGAATCTGAATCATTTTGAAGCAAGTTGCTAATCCATTGCTTCATAAGTTCGAAAAATTTGTCTTCTCAACACGTAACTAACGCAATGAATGTTGTTGAACTGTCAAAATGAAACCGATTCCGATTGATCGTGTGTTGCGCAATTAGGGTATGAACGTAAACGAAGCACAAAAAGATATGTAAGGGTCGGAGCAGGTGGTGTTCTGTAGTTTCTGCCTACACCCATGGGAAGAAGGCGTGAGCTTATATATGTATGTATTTCCTATGTCACAAACTTTTCCAACGTTTATTTTCCACCCACTATAATTATATAATTAAGAACACTTCCTTCACCGACATTTTGAGGCACATACCCTTTAACCAAACAAAAACCTACGCCAAAGACAAACTGAATACTAAAACAAGAACTTCACAATAATGATTATTTTTGTTTTTCTACCCAAAATCGTATTTAACTTAATTGGATGAATACGGCTGCGGACCAACTTTGTACACTTAATTAACTACATGTATGTATTAGTTTGTGTATTAAATGAAATTGTTCTTCTTGGATTATGGAAACTACCTAACTGATGAAAATGCTAAATGGAGTTTAATTAAACAATTTTCAACAAGACCAACATCGGCAAATATTTAGCGGAAAATGTTATTTCTGCGTAATATTACATAGGTACTTACGTAGAAATACCTACACGTAATTTTGATATTCAGTGCGTAAAAGTCTCAGGTATGTATTTTGCTCTCACGTCTACGTCAGAACCCGTTTATGTGAGATTAGCTCACTAATGGCACTATAGTATCCTTATCTCACTATGCGACACGCGCTTTGCTTGTGGTAACCGGGTGTTCAAACACGCAGTGAATGTGTGTGCACAGGACCCCTCGGTACTGTCCAAGACAATGTGTGCCTGTGTGTGCGTTTGTGTGTTATGTGCTGACACTACTCGTCTTCACGCACACATTCACAGCCTGTTACACCTGGGGGTGTACTCCGAAGTAGTATCGGCCGAATGTTCGGCCGTTTCCTGCTATGAAATTACTATTTGGTTCGGTCGGTTCCAATCCTACACTCCTACACTCTTTCGAATATTGACTATGGTCCCGACCCAACTGATCCGATCCGAACGTTTTTCGCATTTTTCAATAATATTCGGTTCGGCCATGTGTCGATCCGATCCGAACATTCGCACTTTGCAGTTCAGTAGGCCCCCTGGTTACCAAAAGTAAAGCGCGCGTCGTTCTGTGAAATAAAAATACTGTAGTAGCTCCAATCTCTTAGTGGCAATGTTGCCAGTTTTTCGGGCACTTGTTACGTTGACTGCGACGCGAATGATTTTTATGACTTTTATGCCTACATAGAGATTTACCTTCTTTGTTAAGATACCAGCAGTGCGATTCTGTAACCATCTCACCGTGAAAACTTAGGTGAAGTGAGCGTGGAGTGAGCCGTCATTTCAACTAATGCTAGGGATTAACACTATTGACAGCTCACTCTAAGCTCACTTCACCCAACTTTTCACGGTGAGTTTTTTACAGAATTGATCGGCTGTAGTGCTATTTCATAAAATCTCACCGTGAAAACATTGGTGAAGTGAACTTGAAAATTGTCAATCACAGGTGGAATGACAACTCACTTAACCTTCAAGTTTTCACGGTGAGATTTTTACAGAATAGATTGGCTGAAACATGTACTTTTTACCATAATCACAAGATTTTGATAATCAATTTTTTTTAATCCTAAAACCTCAGCAAAAATACTAGGAAATAACATTACACATAACATCGTACATCCAATCGTTGATCGTCTAAGCTTTTTAGGATCGTGTTTATCAAAATCATCACACATTTCACAGCATTTTCTTTCTCTTATTTTTTAAGTCCTAAAACTTCAGCATCTTTACTGAGGAACTAGGAAGTAACATACGAGTAACACCAACATATATCCTACATCCAAGCTTAGATCGTCTAAGCATCCTGAACCGAACAATACGCAATCACTAATGATGATCCACATCAGCACAAGCTGGCATTAACTAGGGCTAATACACCACGACACTACATAAAGGAGACTCTATTATGAGGATCCGCTCTTGACAGACAGACAGACACTCGGCCGCACTGGTAACTAGACTGAATACTGTTTCATGATCTATGACTTATATCTTCAGGGTTTATACTAAATTGAACTTGTCATAATCCTTCCTTAGGTATATACGAGTTTCTATGTCTATATTACTAGTTTTTTTTTTTTGAGGATGGGAAATCATCAAATGACCCCTCCCGCTCTGGGTGGAGCGGAAGGGAGTGTCAGACTCTTACTGACTAAAACCCACCCGTGTTCCTTCCTTCGCCCTTTATCTTCCAGGGCAGCGGTAACCCTTTCGGACGATCCCGCTACCTACTATATTAATAGTAAGGCTGAAGAGTTTGTTTGCTTTTTTTACAAGCTTTTATTTAACTTGCGATGTATGTTTGTAATGTTTGTTCCGGTGGACTCTTGCAACTCAATTTTGAAGCAGATATCTTCAACCGATTGAGCTGAAATTTTGCATGCATGTGTAAATCGGATGACAATGCAAAATTAATATGACATAAGCTGATCTGATGATGGAATCTGAAGGTGGCCATAGGAACTCGGTAGTTAAACGACACCACCCCATCGAGTTTGGACTCGTTTGATCCGTCTGGACGAGAAATTTTGTGCTAGATGGTAACCAGGGTCTGATGATGTAGCTGGAAGATGGCCATAAGAACTCGGTAATTAAACGACACAACCCCATCGAGTTTGGGCTCGTATGATTCGTCTTGACCAGTACTTTGGTGCTAGATGGTAGCAGTGTTTTTCCGTTATATGCGTTTACTGCTACCTGTTTATCTTTAGTCCCTTAAAGATGAAACACTAAAGAACATTTAATAATAATAATAATAATATCCCTGGACATTTCACACAGCGCCATCTAGTCCCAAGCTAAGCAACCTAATGCTTGTGTTATGGTAACAAGATGGCTGATAAACTACTTATATACATTTTTTTTTTTTTTTTGTAAATACATACATATTATAGATAGAAAAACACCCAGACTCGGAACAAATACATGTAGGTCATACAAATACTTGTTCCGTGCGGGAATCGAACCCGCGACACGCAGCGCAGCAGTCAATCGCTTAACCACTGCGCCAACCGAACACGATGTAACACGCTTTTATTTATTTCTTATCAAGTTTAAATTATTTTTAACTTTTTAGTCCTTTACATTAATAAGTAATTAAAGCTTGTTTTTAAAAAGTTTTTTTTTTCTTTTAAATTTTTATTTGTTCGCGATCACGCTAATCTCTGGAACTACCAGTTTGATTTGAACAATATTTTTTGTTTTGATAATAGCCCATAACCTTCCTAATTCTTGAGGAAGGTTAAGGGGCTATTTATCATTACTTAGGAGCCGAGCAAAAACAAAAAAAAAACCAGAAAGATCAATAAGCGAAACCGATGTAAAAGCGCGACGGGATGGGTCGGCGGAACAAGGGAGCAGCCGATCGATTCTGTAAAAACCTTCCATTTTCAGCATCAGATAGGCTATAATAATTATTATGTCTCCATATTACTGCATTATTACTAAAACAACATGGGTGTTAATAGTATAGTATACTAACCAATCATGGAATTTTGAATTTATGACAGTTTTAAATATTTTTCCACAGAAAAACTGTTATAAATTCAAAATTCCAATCGTCAAAAGACGTCAATCTTATTCCACGGATAAAAGATATCTGACTTTGGAAAAATTAGCCCTTAGTAATATAGTCAGACGGGTTTGAAACTGAAATGAATCGCTTAAAGACGCCATTCTGTTCCGTGGAGCTGTGTTTACGTACTTAAACGAACTGTTTGCTAATTAGTTGTGCAGCTTATAAGCAGCGCTGAAACTGAAAATAAACCTGACACTGAGAACTTGACGTATACAATACCTCATTAATTCGATTTGCGACGCCTGCATAGAGGTATTTTTAACTTCTCTTGTAATATTATAATTTATGGAGTCATGGTGTAGTGCCAGCACAATAATAGGCGTTCTTATTGAACGGCGAAGGCAAGCGTCTGGGCACCTTGCCACACGAACGTAACCATGGTAGGTACACTAATACTGCGCCAGGTATTTTCTTCTGGAGACAGCTACGTCTTTGATTGGGTAAGACTGCGTCATAGGTAAGGATGAAGCAATAGGCGTCAGTGTCGATTATCAATCATTGTTCTGATTGGTGGAATAATACAAAAGTGACGTCTTCAGCCATTGTCGATACAGAAGAACGTGTTTTAGTGCTACGATAGGTACCATAGCATAGCATAATCAGCCTGTAATGTTCCCACTGCTGGGACACAGGCCTCCTCACTGTGACAGGAAGTGGGCCGTAACCCACCACGCGCGAGCCCAGTGTGGGTTAGTAAATGTCACAAGCATTCGATTTTTTTGGTTCTAGGGCATGCCGGTTTCCTCACGATGTTTTCCTCCACCGTTTTGAGAGCTAATGCTCTCAAACGGCAGACAGGCGCCAGCGGCAGCGGCAGCGCCTGTCTGAGTTCGGACCTACGACCTACAACATGTAAGTTGCGGCCGTTACCATTGGGCCAACCAACACTACACACTTGCTTACGTACTACGGTAGGTACCTGTACCTATTTACCTACTAGTAAGCCAGGTACAGTTGTACCTGTTGTTGTTGTGTGTTTTTGTGTTGGTAGTTCAACAAAATTTGTTATACAACGGAGACACATTATTTTGTGACATACTTATACTTATACCTACGTTTGTAACTTTTACGCTCATAAAAAGATTTTTCAGCTGAAATATCCTTTCAGTAAAAAAATCTCGTAGAATTTTGGTTTAATAAGGTAATGTTTTTCAGTACTGTTAAAAAAAATGTCACAGCATATTCATATTATTATTTGGGTCAGGTGGGTACCTTTATGTGTTGTTCAAAAAATATCTCGAATTCAACTCTTCATCACTCTCATACGTCGCTTTTTTATATTCAATAGAATTTGAACTCTCGAACTATTGACTGTAAGGGAATAGTAGGTATCATATAAAGTAGAAAAACTATGTGTTTTCACCTGTGCTTCTAGAGACGATTTTTCTCTTTCGTGCAATATGCATATCATTCGACTGAAAAAAAAACTATAAATAGGTACACTATTGTTGGTTATGCAATTACCGTAATATTACTCTAGTAATCCCCCAAAGCAAGAGGTGTACTAAACACCCACATTTCGCAAGTTATGTACAATAGGGGCGAGCCATAGCCAGTTAGTGGACGGCTTCTGAAAAATTCTCAGTGGAAGACCGACCCCATGAAACCACATGGTATGAGATCCACCGTGCTTTTGACTTTCAAAAGTGCCTATCTATACTTATAATAAATCTGTAGAAGTGAAAATTCTGTACATTGAAAATATCAAAAAAATAATTTTCAGGGGGTGTTACTAGACCGACACCGAACCCAAAAATGTGATTAAAAATTTTTTTGTCTGTCTGTCTGTCTGTCGGTCTGTCTGTCTGTCTGTCTGTCTGTTTGTTCAGGCATCACGCAAAAACTACCGGTTCGATTACGATGAAACTTGGTATAATTATTCTTTAATATCCTGGGCACCACACTGGGTACTTTTTATCCCGGAAAAGTATATACAATAAAAAACAAACTTAATTTTGCGGTTCGATCCCTATACCCGATTACCACTGTCTGTACTGTACCAACCGCAAATACTAAGTTTGTCGTAGGTTGGGTCACCCGCAGTGGAGTTCATTTTTATTCCTTTTAGTTTTTAGAGTTATTTAGGTTTATTTTTATATGAGGCGTAGGTATAGATTTTAATTTTAAAGTATAGGTAGTATATTTGATAGTGTACGTAGTGACCGTAGGTTATTTTATAATACTGTTAGGTAGGGTTAGTCATTCGTATAGATATTAGTTTTTAGGGATTTTGCTTATTTATTGAGTTTAGATTAGTTATCATCAGAAATAGGTTTATTTAGGTAGGTATTTAATTTTCTGTTATTGAGTTTTTTTTTTTAATTAGGTAGGTACTTAGGTAAAGATATCATATAGGTACCCTCTTAATCACCACTAATGAGACACAATTGGTTTTCTACTGTAATTAGCCACAAAGGGCCCGCGAGATAGATGGCATTCTGGGGAAGCACATACATTTTATCCTGTTAGCACGTTCCCGTGGGATAACTTCCGACATCCACGCGGGCGAAGCCGCGGGCAGAAGCTAGTTTGAAATAAATGCTTTGACTTTGACTTAGACCACCGTAGCAGTAATGAAACATTATTAATCATCTAGATCAGAATATAGATCAGAGGGGCAATTCTCGTAATTTTAAGAACGTTCACAGACTGATCTCAGTCTCAATCTATCAAAAAATACTTCTAATTTCCCTACATTTTGTCAAGTTTTTTACATTTGTTTGTCGCCGAGATGAGAGTGCTACTAGATTTTGAACGTTTTAAATTACGAGAATTGGCCTTCAGGTCTTTACTTTGTGTAAATTATTTAATCATGACTGCTCTGAAAACGGTGAAGGAAAACATCGTGAGGAAACCGGTATATCCTATAACCAAAAATACGAAGACATGTGAAATCTACCAACCCGCACTAGGCCCGCGTGGTGGATTACGGCCCACCCCTCAGAGAGAGGAGGGGCTGTGTCCCAGCACTGGGAACACTATAGGCTGATTATGCAAACATTGAGATCTCAATAAACAATAATTTATCGAGATCGTCATAAATTCTCGCACGATCCAAACCGGATTGCTTAGTACCTACAGTAGTACAGCAATGTTAGCACTGTTAAGTATTCTGTGTTTAGAGAGGCAAATCCCAAGAGAATTAGTGCACAAGAACGGTTATATTACCTACCCTGCACACACTCTGTACAATTGTGAATATAGTGTGATTGCCAAAGTGGGAGATTCATTCGATCACAATTTCAAATGCATCTCGAATGAATAAGTTCAGAAAATCAAAGAATATGATCATTCTTGATTGTAGCTAATCATAATGCCGAATTCCATTCTCATTGAATACTATTTTTTTACTGACTTTTCTGTTACTCAAACCTCAATTGGTCCCAGAAACAATATGTTGTGGTAACAGTTTTTTTTTTTTGTGAAATTTGGCCATTTTCTTGCTGACTACTTTTTGGGGTTCCGTAGCCAAATGGCACGGAACCCTTATGGATTCGTCATGTCTGTCTGTCTGTCCGTCCGTATGTCACAGCCACTTTTTCCGAAACTTTAAGAACTATACTGTTGAAACTTGGTAAGTAGATGTATTCTGTGAACCGCATTAAGATTTTCACACAAAAATAGAAAAACAATAAATACTATACTATATAAATATAAATACTTAGATCTGAAACGGAATCTATAAATAGGACTTCAAAAATGATATTGAGGCTTCTAATATATTTTTTTTCTAAACTGAATAGTTTGCGCGAGAGACACTTCCAAAGTGGTAAAATGTGTTTGCGGGATGCTGCCATATACATTCAGAGAAAAATATTTTTTGGCATTCGAATCGTTCCTAAACCTAGCAAAAATTACTAAAAAAAATATTTAATGCACAGTTTTGAGTGCGCTACGATTTTATTATATATTTTATATGTATATATATATATATAGATGGTTCATAATTTATATATGTTTATGCATCAAGGCCTGTTTATTTATTCATCATCTAATTGTTCCTTTGATAAATCAGCTAATTATTATCTACAGACCTACTGTTTAATTACATACAAATCAATTCACATAGTGATACGCTTTGAAATCTGTAATTGGATAGGAGCAGAAAATTAATTATTTTCCTTCAGGCTATAGAAGGTATTATTATAAGGTGTCTGTTGTCTGTTGTAGGTTTAGCAAAACATGTCTGCTAATTGGTATACTATATGTTTATATTTAACATATCAACGAAAAATAAAGCATCCTCTACCTTTATATGGTACCTTTATAAGGTCTTCTTTTCTTAACACATTTTTTTATTATTATTTCCTTTATTTCATTTAGATACTTATAAATTATATATTTAAATATATTTATAAACAAAAAGATAACAAAATACATATAAAAAATAGCAGCCCACCGGTATCGGTAATTATTATTATTATATAGTGTGGCGATTATAGGTTATCACATTTATTGAAACCACGTATTCTACATAACGTATTTTAAACATATACAATTAAAATAATTAATAAAAATTAACATTCTAGCCATGAAACTTTTTTGCCGTTTGGGTATTTAACAATATTAAACTTAATTTGTGGTAACAATGCCATAAAGTTTGTGTTGAATGGCTGATACCATCGCCCCGCGCGTGTCTAGTGCTTTATTATCAAGGGTAGATTATATCTTGCCAATTTTTAAGCTATTTATTTTGTTGGAAAAATTCAATTTTCTTTTTTTGGTAGCAGTCACTCCATGTAAAATACTGGTATTCAGCTGCACCCGGTTAGACTGGAAGCCGACCCCAACATAGTTGGGAAAAGACTCGGCAGATCACTTATATTTTTAGTAAAATGGTTTATTTTATTATTTTAACAAGACTGATTTGTAATAACCGCTGTAGGTACTTTTTACTAAAAACCAAATAGCTACTCTGTATAGTAGCTGAACAGACACAAAAAAATTCAATCTTAATTTTGACAGAACAATGTGCGTCAGGGTTCCCATAATCCCATAGAAAAAAGGACGTTCACTTTTCACGAAGTTTCCAATATTGAGGGCAACTTTTAAAATATTTCTTCCGATAAAAACCTAATTCGGACTATCATAAACATTTTAAAATTCCAAATCGATCCAGCCGTTCTTCAGTGATGCTCTTACCAACGAAAGCTATATTTCATTTGTATTTATAAAGATTAGAAATAGGTGACTACTTCTAAAATAATAGTGCTTTAGTGTCGTAGCCTTTTTCTTCATGGTTTTGTAATAACTTAGAAAACAAAGTACGAGTATATTTTATTTTTATCCTAAGCAATATCCATCGGTGGCAATTAAGCTATGATATGATAGTACAAGTTGATATAAGGCATCTTGTTCATCATGTTAATTAATGTAATTGGTGTTGTACCGTTTTAATTAACTATTAATAAATAAATCTTGTGTTGAATGGCATTGCCATATATTTTTATTATTCGTGTTCAAGAGTTTTCTCTACGAAAAATATGAATTCTTAACATTTGTTATTTTTTAACTTGTCAAAGAAACTCCTTTTCTAATATTATATTTGAGGCAATTCGTCAAATAGACTAAAGTAATATTTTTGGTACCTACCTACTTAATTAGAAAAAAAAATAACCAGTGAATAAACTGTAACCATGAATTCAGCATATGTGTAATGTGATTCTAGATATTTTTTTTATAACCGACAAAAAAATTTATCGTCGGAAAAAATATATTTATTGTTCCATACATTTTGACCGCGTAGGTACCTAAGTATTGCACTTTTCTATGAAACAGTTGATTCCTTTGTTTTGATAACCGACGAAAAATGTATTCGCTAGTAGTAGTCTAGAATCATAATTATGCTGATTTCATGGTTACAGTGCTCTGGTTAACATTTTATCATGTATATCTTGTCTCTAACCGCTTTGTAAATTAACATGTACTATCTAAGAGAGCCGAGTGAGAGCGGGTAGGGTCCTGAGTTACAAACCAGGACCCTCCTCTCTACGACACCTTTCTCTATTTAAGATTGTGCATTCTATTATTCAGTGCCTGTAATATAATGTTGAGATAAATAAAGATTTATGATTATGATTACTACAAAAAAAAAGACACCCAGTGCGAATGCGGTGCTTCTGATCAGACCATGCCCCACTTGCTGGAGGGTCCTAAGTGCCCGTTCACTTGTACTTTTGATGATCTAAAGAAGTCTACAGAGCTCAAACGACAGAAATAGTCAACCTAAGTACATACCATCGACACAAAAAGAAGTGGATATAAAAAAGGGGTTAAAGAGATAATGCGATATAATGTGATAATTACTCTTTTGCGCAAATAACAACATTTTGCTGTTGCCAGTGATATTACACGTAAGTAGGTACTTTAGATAGTTATAAGATAAAATGTATCACCAGCAGAATAAAATGAAAACAAGTCACTTGATTTGAAGCATTGTAATAATTATTAATTAATTGTGCGCAATGTGGAAGGAGTGATGGGGCTATGGACAAATGCTGCACTTGCACGCTGCGTGAGCGTGCCCGAACCATCACCACTCGTTCGATGTCTACCGCGCACGGGATGGATTGAAAGTAGCACATAAAGTGATTTTTTGCTCCATTGGTGTAATTACCGTATGGCGTTCCAGTGTGAGGATAAATAAATAAATAAAGTAACTTACTTTTGTTGATAACACCTTCATTTGTTTTTCAGCAGCCACTATTACTCAAAATAATAATATAATAATATCCCTGGACATTTCACACAGCGCCATCTAGTCCCAAGCTAAGCAACCTAATGCTTGTGTTATGGTACCAAGATGGCTGATAAACTACAATACATTTTTTTTTGTAAATACATACATATTATAGATAGAAAAAAAATAATATCAATAAATAGAAATATCGATAAGTAATAATATTTTTTGCCACGTTTTCTCGTCAGTCTTGTGGTCGCAAGTGCTATTGTTGAGCATGAGGTCCTGGGTTCGATTCCCAGGTTGGGCCAGGTGTTATTCGGTTTTTTCATCTGGACGATGTCAATAGGCTAGCCCCCTGTGACATGGGACTTAAGCATAACTACCTAAATGTGGGTGTACTATAGGTACATCTTCGTCTAACCCTTAAATAAAATGAAATACGTATAAAATGAAAGCCCTATAATTATAAAATCCAGTTTTACACTAAATTACATCATTTCAGTACCACCTTTTCTCGGAAAACGATTGTGTGATGTTCTTTTAATGATAAGAGTGACCCGTCTGAGCCACTCATAGATAATTATATATTTCTATAGAGCCACTCCACTTGACCGATTGAATCTCTGTGAGATAAGCTTCGGAGATCTTTTTGTGGAATTGTATGAAGCACGTGCTGAACGTGTCGTATTTTATTTTATTTTATTGAAGCATTTTCAGATGATTTTAAAATAATATACAAAAAATGAGCATTGTTCAGTTTTTTGTTGTGATGGCAACGAAAATTTTGAAGATTGAAACTATTTCACAGTGTTTTGACAATATTTTAGCTAACCCTACAGCAGGTACCTAATGTTAGTTAGTAATTTATATTAGGTGTTTCATTTTAATTAAAGAACACTTATAAATTAGAATACAAGTATAGGGGTATGAGGAACAGGGTGTAAAGTTCACTCATCCTCCATAGAAAAGGGAGGATCCTCCGATCAGACGGGTGTTGTGTCTGGCGGGCAATTGCCCAACGATTTGATGTTGGGAAATTGTATCTATAATAATTGCGCGGTAAACTCTGCTTGCGAGATGCAGGATTTGCGTGACGTCAGTATGACGCGTTGTTCGCATGTGGCGTTGTAGATACCGCTACACAAGTTTACTGCGATTTATCAATATATCATTTAAAAAAATACTTACTTATGTAAAAATACATTCCTCCTTACGAATGAAAAAGATCGAACTTTGCTGTTGCGCCGGCGTCGTCACCTCCTAGAAGCTCCCGCACTCCTGTTCTGCATGTCCTCTTGTACCAATCCACCATGTAAGGTTGCAGTAAAAACCTACATAAGTATAGGTTCCTACCAGTTGGCCGTTTAGCGGTCATTAACCAAACCCTCTAATGGATAAGTATCTAAAAACGAATTCAAACTACGGCGATTATATAGACATTGGAGGTTTATTCTTGATTGAATATATTTTCGAAGCCAATATAGGATTGTTTCAGATTTATTTCCATATCGATTCAATGAAAATATTTCTCTAGAATGGTACCTACGCTGATATTTTTATGGAATCTAATAACCAATCAAAGTTCTAAAGACTGAAACGAAAGTAAATAAAAGAATGAATTCTGGAATAAGGAAAAATGTCACAAGTTCCATATATTCAAGGTGTTTATTTTTAGTTCACAATGAATGAAAGAAATAATAGGCTAGTAAATTAATAGTCATTTATTTTACGGAAAGCGACAGTGGTCCGCGTTACAACAGTATTTTTGACACTCTAGGGCTAAAACAGAGCTCATGAAAACATTTTCTATTTACACTGTCATGCACATTTAACATAGCTCAATAATGACGAAGGCAGACGGGTGAAAAAATGCTTACAATATTTTTTCCATTACTCTTGGTTAATAATTTCGTGCCTCATTCATATGTTCTATAACGTTGGCAAATTACTTTCCTAGTACAAAAGCGATAAAAGCAAACTGATCCCATGTTTCCTTGACGTCTTGCCCGAGTAATTGACTGCCTTTAACAGATTTCCCGTTTAAATTTAAGCATAAATAACTTACACATTACCTACATATTACAATTTTCTTCAATATATACAAGCCTATTTCGTAGAACTCAGTCTATATTTATTAATACTTTTAATTTTATATTCTGACATAGTGAATAGGTATATTTATCTAAAATTACTTACATCTATTATAATTTGCCTATGATGAGATCTAAGGGATATGTTCCGTTGTAACCTAGTATTTCAAAACTTCCAATTAAGTTAAATTAATTTAATAACATATCTGATTATGATAAATAACATATCAGTATTAAAATAACGTTTTATTAGTATATTCTCTGTGTTTTCGTTAATTATAGTGAAATTGGGTAAGTTTGGGTTTTGTTTAATAATTAAACATACACGTATAATACTTGAGGGTACGGGTAGTAGGAAGCGTGACGTCATCGATAACCGAATGGATGTATTATATTAATATTTACATCGAAACATAATAATAATTGCATTGTGTCTCTAAGGACATGACTTATAGCATTAGCTAGCATTTTTGGATTGATTCAATCAAAAAGTCATCTTGTTTGATGGAGTTAAAACTTGTCAAGAGCTATAATATGTACCCAGACCCTTATCTACCCACTCTTTGTAAAGCTGTATGAAGATTGATAACAAAAAAAAAATGAGGTAAATATTAATATTTTTATTTACTTCGGGAAACAACTGACAAGCATGGAATTAAAATAAGATCAAGGAGAACATTTTTAACCACAAAGAATATTGTTTAAAAATACATTGAAATATATTTCAAACGGATCGGTCCCATATGAGAACCTTGGGGCATAACAGAAGTGATCTTTTAAAAGGAAAATGATTACCATCACGAAATTGCTCTTGTGATAATAAATCACAATTTTATGCTAACTTCCGCCTTTACATTTTGTTTTATACTTGAACTCCAAAGTATACCCGTATTATTATTTTTTTACCTTGATTTAGAGTGTAGAACGATGCCGTTGATTCTCTGAATAATTATAATAGAAAAGTTAAATTAAATTTTTACCCAGGTTGGCTGTTATGAGACATTTACTTATTGAATAATATCATCTTTTAGTGTATTTGTATTTGCATTTGGTTGAAATGCTGGAAATATAATATGTATATTCCATAAGTTTGATGACTTAATACACAATTAATAAAAATTACAGGAATATTCAGTACGATAGTCAATATATTGTGATCAAATATTGTAATGTTTTAATATGGCAATACATTACGTAGAGGAAATAAACCTTTGAGAAACACTTTAATTGACACAATCAAGGTAGAAATGCCACCAAATTCCTATCTTATAATGTTGGTATAATTTCTTATCAAGTGTCAAATTCTAGTCTGATTTACCATTAACAGTACTGTTAAAGCTAAACCAGTGCAAACAATACAGTTTACAGGCAGATACGTGTATATTTGATCATAGTATTTTGACTACGTCAGCCTTTGCACCAATCGAACAATATTGGGCAATTAATTGAGGTTATCTGGTAACCAATTACATTTGGTAGCATTCAACACTGCAACTAGCATATATTGTTCCGTTTTTTTTATTTTTATTTACATCGTTCAGTGATGAACAGTGGCAAAGGTCCACTTTACATGATCTTTTTCAGAATAACTTTTCAGAATAATCCATTGCTTCACATGTTCGAAAAATTTGTCTGCTCAACAACGTAAATAAGTCAATGAATGATGCTAAACTGTCAGAATAAAATCCATTGCTATTGGTGGTGTTACGCAATTACCCCGCAGGTCATACGTATTACTAACTTTTTGAAACGGCTTTCCTCATGAAACCATTTACTCTTCGTCACGTAAAGAACATCTTTCATGGTTTGCTTCTTTTATTTTGTGATTTATCAATTAAATAAGACAATTAACTTAAATTATTATTTTGTATTGTTTCCAAAATTAGACTTTAACTACATAATGAAGGTCGTTACAGTAAATTAACATAATCCTTCGCAAAACAGAACTTGAGGCTAAAATCGAAAATTTACAAAACATCAAAGCGGTATTCCCATCTAAGTGATTGTACTGTACGGGGAAGTATAATTTATTTACTTAGGTACTTAATTCTTAAACTTAGAGGAACATTAACCCCAAGATGTTGCTATCTGGATTACAATTGCTAATAAGAACAAAAAAACATGGCAGCACTGATTTTTTGAGCCCGCTCTGTTGTAATCTTGTAATCTGAAATCTGAAAACATTTTTACTAATTAGCAAGCGTACAGGTTTTCTTTGTTTTTCTGACGTTTTGTTGATTACCTTTTTTATGCTAGCTACATAAATATTTTATTAAATACGCACACAAAAATGGACTTTAATTATGAATAGAGATACAAAAGGAAATCTAAGGCTACGTACGCACTGATAGGTGGCTTGTTTAGCGCCTAGAACCTAGTGAATTAACATCCTTCGATACATGCTAGGCGACTAGCGAAGACGCCAAGCGCGCAGTGTTGGTTGCGAAAATTCTAGAGTTGCGAAGATTCTAGTCACCTTGCGAGCAAGGTGACTCGCTAGACTCTAGGCGCTAAGCAAGCCACCTGTCAGTGTATATGTAGCCTAATATAATTTTAATAAAATGCAGAATCATAGGGAGGTACGATTTACACCTCGCGGAACATGATGAGTTCCAACTGAACAATTTTTTTTTCATAAAGCTTGCCTATTTTCTCAAATCAAAAAACCGTTTGGAGCGATGCATTCAATGTCAATATTTTTATGTGCACACAAAAATAAATGTATTCTGATCACGTACACACTTATATACAGAAAACCATTAAACCAAACATGGCAATTAATATTTAAATCAAGATACTTTTATTATGAACACAGGCCGTGAGTTCGAGCGTAATTGCCGGATATTAAATCTAAATAGTTATTGACCACTAGTTAATACGTACCTTGGGTGCCGAAAGGCGTACTTTCCGACGATTTATCAGCAATAATGTTTAACCTCTGGACAACTGTCAAAACACACACACATTAGACCGTGATCACAGTATTTCAAATAATTTTCCTTCTATTTTCAGATAAATATTTACCGTTTTTATTCTCCATCGGCGGAAGAGGCATAGCTATCGACAGAAAAGTCCTATTAAACCTTTGTAAGCAACGATTTCCTCGTCAATCAGATGCTATCAGATTATGATGAATACTTCAAAGGATTTTCGTAAATGGGTATGACGTAAATAACCGCCAATGAGATAAAATGTCTTTTGAAACTTTTATGTGTTGCTTAGAAACCTTGGTATACATTATAACGAATTTGAAGCGTGTTTTACAAGGAAGTATAAATACAAGTTGATCTATATGAGGCAATGAGAGCCACAGTCGCCTAACTGAAAAAAATTGAACTAATTTTTAGGCCACTGTCGCTATGACTTTTACAGTTTAGAGCAGTTTTTTCAAATAAAGTCAGCATTGAAAAAATGACAGTTAGGCCACTGTGGAGAGCCACAGTGGCCTAACTGTCATTTTTTTAATGCTGACTTTATATATGAGGCCATGAGAGCATGGCCTCATATATTAATGAATTTACAACTACACTATATTATTTTTTAATATAACAGTACCATATGATACTGAAAGCAATTTAAAATCTTAAATTAAAAAAAAAAATAGCAGGGGCAATTCTCGTAGGGTAAGAACGTTCACAGTCTGATCTTAATCTCAATATGTCAAAACTACATTGTACCTCTAATTTTCCTACATTTTTCACAAGTTTTGACATTTGCTTGTGCGACTAGATTTTGAACGTTTTAAATTACGACAATTGGCCTTCTGATGTTTTCTAACTTTGCTTAAAGTAAGAATTGACTTGTTTCAAACCCTTGAAACTTAAAATGAATCCCTAACTGAACTGTATAACAGTACACAATGTGAAGACAACAATACTACAATAAATGAAAACACTGGCAATACATAAGAGTATTTTGAAACTATCAAATAAATCCTAACATCAAAATTAAAAAGGTGATTTTTTAAACAAACTAATAGTACAGACGCCAGCAGTTCAAGCTATCCGAAACTTTCAAATTTTCCCAGTCAACCTTGAACCTTCATGCTTTAGCGATAAAGTTAAAAATATATTAAAGAAATTTGACAGATTGTAGTAGCTTAATGTGCTGGCGTCTGTACCTAGTGATGGGCCAACTATTAGTTTCGCCGACCAGCCGTCTAGCTATAGTGACCAAGGGCCGATTTTTCAATCCTCAGCTAAGTCGTTAATACATAGCTATCTAACGTTTAAAATTATCTGGCTGTTTATCAGGCGAATAAGTATTTTCATTGACTAAGGGCTGATTTTTCCAACGCCAGATAATTTTATCGGAGGAATAATTTTGAATTTTTGACAGTTCTTCCATACAAAATATGTCAGACGTCAATTTTATTCCACGAATAAAAATTATCGTTCGATTTAAAAATCAGCCCTTATTAATCAACCCTTAATCGTATATTATCTAGAGCATAGCTATCTGCGGTCTATGCTAGCTAAAAACGATTGTATATATTTAATTGATTTTTATACAGACTGAGAACGTCATTAGTTTTACGAAGTTTAACTTACTGTTGTTTTGTCGTCTCCACCTTGTATATTAGATAGCTATGTGAAGGTAGGTAAGCGACATCCAAACAAAATGTATCAAAAATAACTTAAATACTTACGATACAATTTAATAGTGCCCTCAGTGTCACCGAGGGAATTTTTCGAAACACATTTATAAGTCCCATAATCGGAACTAGTGACTCGTCGGATTGCGAGCTTCAGCACTGATCGATATGATCCATCTATCTTGTGCGGCTCCAGACCTCCCCCTGTATAACATGAAAATGTATTTAGCATATTACACAGCAAAAATACAATAGGTAGGTAACTCAGTATACGGGAAAGTTGCGACGCAAAATGTTTTGGCTGTTAAATACTTTTTGCTAATATGTATATTTACGGCGCGGGTGCCCTCAATAATTTAAAGATAAATAACATGGAAGCCGGTATAAAAAAATCTGTAGGTAGATATAAACTTTTTCAAAATATACGTTATTGTAATTATGTCAATTGGCATCATATAAATCCTATTTCGGTTACTTAAAAATACTACTCGATCATCTTTTTACACTCACTGATCGCTTTTTTTTGTGATGTGCCCTATCCTAGCAACTGCGACTGCCTTGGACTTAGGGCTGGTTATTTTTTTGATCCGTAGTTAACTCAATCAATTGTTAAAAATAGTAACTAATGATTAAATTTTTGCAAAATCTGTTTTTGGTCAAGTGTTAGTTTATCTAATGGTTATTTTTTTAACTAATAATTAATTATTTGAACATTAGCAATGGAATTACATCATTAGCTAAACTAAAAGTTGATAAAAAAACACATTTTGCAAAAATTTAACCATTAGTTACTATTTTTAACAATGGGTTGAGTTTAATTACGGATCAAAAAACCGGCCCTTAGCAGTCACAGTTGCGGTAAGACCCCTCTTTGAGGAGTGGCTAGAGAGACGTCACGGCGCTCTCACCTACCGCCTGACGCAGGTCCTCTCCGGACACGGATGTTTCGGGAGGTTCCTGCACATCATCAGGCGGGAGGAGACGCCCGGGTGTCACCACTGTCAGGATCGCCCAGAGGACACGGTGGAGCATACGGTGGAGGTCTGCCCTGCTTGGGCAGAGCACCGCCGTGTCCTCGTAGAGGCGATTGGCAGCGGCGGCGACCTCTCGCGCCCGGCCCTGGTTCAAGCCATGGTCCGGGGTGAGAGGGAGTGGGAGGCAGTCACCTCCTTCTGCGAAGCAGTCATGCTAGCGAAGGAGGTGGCGGGGTGGGCGAGGGAACGCGCCTTGCGCACCTCACGCCTCAGCCGCCGCGGGAGACGCTCCGGGCGTCGGGAGCCGCGTGACGACTCCCGGCCACCGTAGGCGCGGGCCTGCGGGCGGAGAGTAATGGGTAGCTCTCCGTCCGATCAGGACTAGGCCCGTGCCGGACGGCGTGTTCGTGTTCCACGCGCGCCTCAAAGAGATGTCAGCAAGTGACGGGGCCCCACAGGGCCGAAGCCTGCCAGGGTAGCGGGACCATCCGAAAGGGTTTACCGCTGCCCTGGAACATAAAGGGCTAAGGAAGGAACACGGGTGGGTTTTAGTCAGTAAAAGTCTGACACTCCCTTCTGCTCCACCCAGAGCGGAAGGAGTCATTTGATGATTTCCCATCCTCAAAAAAAAAAAAAAAAAAAAAAAGCAGTCACAGTTGTAACCTTTTTTATTTTTTTGTCGCTGAGAAATGCTTTATGCATCCCCGTCTCGCGAGGGACGAGACGGGGTATGTGGGACTCCCTCCCTGTCGGAGTGACAGTATACCCACTAAAACTCAGCGGTGTTCCCACATCGCTGTGATGGGAGGGCCATGGGAAACCGACATAGCCTTTACTTCCACAGCCCTCCCGGCGCATGCCCGCCTAGCTGGTATGGCGGGCCCCGCTTGCCCCCCAGGTTGGGGGGCTACGGGAATGGCCGGGAACACCATTTGCCATTCCCGTCACACAAGGTGGAGGCCTGTGCAAAACAGGCAACGGAGCCCCCGCACCCGTTGCCTGCTAGCCTCCACGCCCGCCTAACAGGCGGGCCCCGCATGCCCCCCGCGTTGGGGGAGCTACGGCCGCAGAGGATAGGGAGAGCGGCAACGAAACACCGACACTCCTCTTCCCCTGCGGCCCCGCCGCGTCCGCCATCTAACGGTGGCGGCCCCGTCAAAGCCGCGGAAGGAAGGGAGAGCCCCTCCCGCCGCGGCCTCTGTCCTCAGCCGCAATGTCTCCCTCACGGGGGACATCGCGGCCCGCCTCAGGTAGGTCGTGATGTCGCGCAAGCGGCACCGCAACCTACCCGTGGGCCGCTACGTCGGGCTAAACCGCACAGCCCTGACGAGCGGCCCCCGCTGGGGTTCCTCTTAGCTTCACCGTGGCCCAGCCAGCCACGGCTACTGAGCCCCCCCGCCTCGACAATGCGGGAACCCACCGGGGGGGTGACAGTTGTAACCTTTTTTTTTTTTTTTTTCTCGCTGAGAAATGCTTTATGCATCCCCGTCTCGCGGGGGACCGAGACGGGGTATGTGGGACTCCCTGTCGGAAGGACAGTATACCCACTAAAACTCAGCGGTGTTCCTACAAACGCCGTAATGGGAGGGCTATGGGAAATTAATACTTCCACGGCCCTCCCGGCGCACGCCCGCCAAGATGGTATGGCGGGCCCCGCATGCCCCCCAGGTTGGGGGGCTACGGGAATGGCCGGGAACACCTGGCCATTCCCGTCCCACAAGGTGGAGGCCTGTGCAAAACAGGCAACGGAGCCCCCGCACCCGTTGCCTGCTGGCCTCCACGCCCGCCTGAGAGGCAGGCCCCGCATGCCCCCCCGCGTTGGGGGAGCTACGGCCGCAGAGGATAGGGAGAGCGGCAACGAAACACCGACACTCCTCTTCCCCTGCGGCCCCGCCGCGTCCGCCATCTCACGGTGGCGGCCCCGTCAAGGCCGCGGAAGGAAGGGAGAACCCCTCCCGCCGCGGCCCCTGTCCTCAGCCGCAATGTCTCCCTCACGGGGGACATCGCGGCCCGCCTCAGGTAGGTCACGATGTCGCGCAAGCGGCACCGCAACCTACCCGTGGGCCGCTACGTCCCGGGCTAAACCGCACAGCCCGGACGAGCGGCCCCCGCTGGGGTTCCTCTTAGCTTCACCGTGGCCCAGCTCGCCACGGCTACTGAGCCCCCCCGCCTCGACAATGCGGGAACCCACCGGGGGGGGACAGTTGTAACCTAACCTAACCCGTTTGGCCGGGTTGCCCTAGCTTACTTATACCTCCCCCCCAGTGGGTTCCCGCATTGTCGAGGCGGGGGGGCTCAGTAGCCGTGGCTGCGCGAGCCACGGTGAAGCTAAGAGGGACCCAGGCGGGGGCCGCTCGTCCGGGCTGTGCGGTTTAGCCCGGGACGTAGCGGCCCACGGGTAGGTTGCGGTGCCGCTTGCGCGACATCGTGACCTACCTGAGGCGGGCCGCGATGTCCCCCGTGAGGGAGACATTGCGGCTGAGGATAGAGGCCGCGGCGGGAGGGGCTCTCCCTTCCTTCCGCGGCCTTGACGGGGCCGCCACCGTGAGATGGCGGACGCGGCGGGGCCGCAGGGGAAGAGGAGTGTCGGTGTTTCGTTGCCGCTCTCCCTATCCTCTGCGGCCGTAGCTCCCCCAACGCGGGGGGCATGCGGGGCCCGCCTTTTAGGCGGGCGTGGAGGCCAGCAGGCAACGGGTGCGGGGGCTCCGTTGCCTGTTTTGCACAGGCCTCCACCTTGTGGGACGGGAATGGCCAGGTGTTCCCGGCCATTCCCGTAGCCCCCCAACCTGGGGGGCATGCGGGGCCCGCCATACCATCTTGGCGGGCGTGCGCCGGGAGGGCCGTGGAAGTATTGAATTCCCATAGCCCTCCCATTACGGCGTTTGTAGGAACACCGCTGAGTTTTAGTGGGTATACTGTCCTTCCGACAGGGAGTCCCACATACCCCGTCTCGGTCCCCCGCGGGACGGGGATGCATAAAGCATTTCTCAGCGACAAAAAAAAAAAAAAAAAAAAAAAGCTTACTTATACCTATACAACTTCAACGGTAGTCACAGATAGTATTTAAAAGTTCCAGACTGTTAATAAAGATCATTGAGTAAAACAGGCGAGAGAGCATCATTAGAAGATCAAAAAGCTTTCAGATGATAAATTAAACATTTCCCTATAAAATGTTATGAAAAAGAAAACAATCTATTCTATACTTATAATAAATCTGTAGAAGTGAAAATTCTGTACATTGAAAATATCCAAAAAATAAATGGCAGGGGGTGTTACTTGACCGACACCGAACCCAAAAATGTGATTAAAAAAATTTTTGTCTGTCTGTCTGTCTGTTTGTTCAGGCATCACGCAAAAACTACCGGTTCGATTACGATGAAACTTGGTATAATTATTCTTTAATATCCTGGGCACCACACTGGGTACTTTTTATCCCGGAAAAGTATATACAATAAAAAACAAACTTAATTTTGCGGTTCGATCCCTATACCCGATTACCACTGTCTGTACTGTACCAACCGCAAATACTAAGTTTGTCGTAGGTTGGGTCACTCGCAGTGGAGTTCATTTTTATTCCTTTTAGTTTTTAGAGTTATTTAGGTTTATTTTTATATAAGTCGTAGGTATAGATTTTAATTTTAAAGTATAGGTAGTTGTAAAGTATTTGATAGTGTACGTAGTGACCGTAGGTTATTTTATAATACTGTTAGGTAGGTTTAGTCATTCGTATAGATATTAGTTTTTAGGGATTTTGCTTATTTATTGAGTTTAGATTAGTTATCATCAGAAATAGGTTTATTTAGGTAGGTAGGTATTTAATTTTCTGTTATTGAGTTTTTTTTTTTTAATTAGTTAGGTACCTACTTAGGTAAAGATATCATATAGGTACCCTCTTAATCACCACTAATGAGACACAATTGGTTTTCTATTGTAATTAGCCACAAAGGGCCCGCGACATAGATGGCATTCTGGGGAAGCACATACATTTTATCCTGTTAGCACGTTCCCGTGGGTAAATTTCCGACATCCACGCGGGCGAAGCCGCGGGCAGAAGCTAGTACTTAAATATTTATTTAAAACATAGTAAGGGGTAGTGGGAGGCCCTTGTGGCATTTAAAAAATTCTGATTTTCAATCACCAACAAAATATCATTTTGGAGCGTTCAACTTTGGACAATATTATTTAATTATTATGCCTTACTTTCCATTAACGAGATTAATATTTGAAAGGTGATGATTATTTTGATAACTCGACACTGAATAGCAACCAATTTTGTAACGTATGACATTAAAATACGTCAGATATTCGTGTGCAACATAATTCTTGTCAGTGTAGTTACAGTGACGATCCCAGAGGATAGGAGTGCTTTGAAATTTAAACCTGGCCCCTAAGCGGATGAGATGCAAGCGCCTAATGTTATTAAGATTATATCAGTTTGTATTTATCTCCTAAGGGTTTAAGAAACTTTGACATGCACAAATATTTAAAGCGTGTATCAGAAAGGTGTGGTCAAATTTTACAAGTCATGAAACTGAACAACTTTCTCCATGGAGCCAACATCGTACATACATACATAACATACATAATCAGCCTATAACGTTCCCGCTGCTAAGACACAGGCCTCCTCTCTGTGAAAGGGAAAGGGCCGTAATCCACCACGGGGGCCCAGTGCGGCTTGGTAGATGTCACATGTCTTCGAATTTTTGGTTCTAGGACATGTCGGTTTCCTCACGATGTTTTCCTTCACCGTTTTGAGAGCAGTCGTGATGACCCCAGTGGTAACGGCCGCAACATACGTGTATAGGTTATAGGTTCGAACTAGTTTCATAGGTTCGAACCCGGACAGGCGCTTTACCAACATCGTAATGGCGAAAAAATAATTCACTACCACAAACATTTGGGTCCAGTAGGTATTTAAATATTGTATGGGACAGTTGATAAATTTTTCGCGATAACGATGTTGGTCCCATGGTGAAAGTTGCCCAGTTTGATGGTCTGTATCACACCCTCAAATCTGACCATAACGTTCTGATAGATGCCGTATACAATTAAGTTTAATTGCAATGGCAAGAATTATTATGAACCGTGACCGACATGACCCAGAATCTTTTAATTTCCACAGAAGGGCAGGCTTCCACATCACTGAAATAATGTAAAAAAAAGAAAGAACAATTTCAAAGAAATAATTCCATTATATGTAAAATACAGCCCGAATACGTGGCTCAGTGTAGTACTTTCAGCCAAAGTGGAAATATTTATGGTCCATTTCTTTTAATAAAATGCGGTATTTGAAGTACGTGTACCCGTCAATTTCGCAAATTACTTTAGAAGTCTAGAAGTCGCAGTAGCCATCTATAGACATATTAACAAAGATTAATACGAATAAATATTGGTATATTCCTTTGAGTCTTCTTTTTCTTCTAGCGCAATCGACTATACAACATTCGTCTAATTAACTAGATTGCTTCTTACTACTATTACTACTTTGTACAGACGCCAGCAGGTCAAGCTACCCGAAATTGTCAAATTTCCCAATCAACCTTGAACCTTAATACTTTAGCGATAAAGTTGAAAATCAATTAAATTAATTTGACAGATTGTAGTAGCTCGATGTGCTTACCATATAACTGCATTGAGAGGAATTCAAACAATGTATCGTTTACTCACGCACTTTCAAACGAATGTGGCTGAGATTATTTACATTGTGAATGTAATTTATTATACCTAAGAAGTATTCTTCATTGAACAATAGGTATACCATACTAAAGTTGTCACGTTTTAGCATGGCAATAGCAGCCATTGACCCACCTACATTTTTTGTCATTTTTTATTTAAAAAAACTGAAATAAAGTCCGTAAATGTCCTGAATCAATATCTATCGTGATCTTCAACGTGTTCCAATAACAATAACCATACCTACATAGTTTATTGTTTGGGTTCCTACGGAGAGCTATTAGGGAAAGGGTAATGACCGCTATTACTTGTACTATGTTAAAACGAAACAACTATAACTCTAGTATTTGCATTTGTAGTCGGAAAAAAACCTAAATAAACATTCTCCATGACAAAATATACATTGGTGTTATATATGCCAACTTTCATGGTGATCGATCTAGCGGTGCTATTAAACTAACATGAACGTTCTCAATTGAAGAACTCCTCCGCGTGATCGAAATAAATAAAAAACCTACAATTGGAAATATAAGTAGGTAAGAAGTCTTTAATAATAACAGACATGCCTAGCGTACACTGCTGACTTAGGAAGTAAGCGCAGTGCGCTGTATCGATGTGAATCTGAGCTGAAAATTCTTCTTAGATTTAAAGCAATCGTAAAAGTCTGAAGTTCAAGTTGTTTGAACTAAGTCTCTACAATGACTTAGTTCAAACAACTTGAACTTCAGACTTAAACTAAGACCTCTAAAGATGAACTTAGCTGACGTAATATGTTAATAATACTGCATATCCATGCTAAATATACATCATGACGCGGCAGCGTAAGGTTGTACCGAAAGAGTAACAACAATCTTAGCACGCCCGTAAGCACAGTTTTGTTTCGAAAGTCTTCCTTTAAACACGCGATGCCGCCCTAATGTGAATCAGATGGGGTCACCCCTAGTCTGCTAGTTTAACGTGAACGAAGTGAACTTGCTCACATTTTATCTTAAAACGCTTCGCTAAGCGCGACCGTTGCCGAACATAGTCTACTTTTATAACAGAAACCATGCCACAGAGCATCCAAGAATAAAAAGGAGTCATTAATCACGTTTGCCTAGATTTTTACCTCGTCTCACGAACACAGAGTATTTCTACTAAAAGCACAATAAAAACAGTGATACTACGAAGTCACATGGTACCAAAAAGTTTGAGTCTACGCGCAAGTCCGAAATGAATTAGTTTTGCATTTTGCATCTAGTCTAGTGTCCAATCTACATACCTAAGTTTGCCTAAAAGCTTATAAACTAAGCCTTTAATTAAGAGCTATTTCAGACTTTGAGTGAAATCACACAGGCTCTCCAATTATTACCATTGAAAAGTTCGCTAAGTTCGAATTAGCGAACTTTTCATCAAGAGCTTAATTTTTGTTAGTCGTCAACTACACATTACTGAATTAATGGACATATACAAGAACTGACCGAGTATCAAAACTCGCCAGCCATTGTGTTGAGAAGGATCACGTTATGTTTCTTTATTTTTTCAACAGGTCAATTTATTAGCCAGCTATTTACCTTTTATTTTGAGTTAGTCAATAGTACAACTTTTAATGGCCACTGACTTACTTTTGGCAAACAAATTCTCAAAAACGTTTTGTAGTTCTATCAAAAAGATTGTTCAAGTATTTGATCCCTAATTCGTAGTGAATGGTTGACCTAAAAAAGTTAAACCTTAAAAGGCTGATACGTTTTCATATCTTACCGGCTGAACGCATATGTTTTTTGGCATAGATAACCATGATCTGGGTTAGGGCATAAGATATTTTTTATCTCGTTTGTACGTTTACGTGGGATAATTTCAGACTTCCACGCGCCCGAAGCCGCGGGTATAAGCTAGTTTCCTATAATTTTTATTCAAGAATGTAACTTTAACTCGTCCGCAGCAGCTGTCGCGCGAGTTTTCGATTACTCGCAAATTGCTATTAGTGGACCACTAGATGTTGACACTGACAATCATGTTAGCGTCGACGAAATTCCGACTGCAACTCAGCTAATTGATGTTTATTATGGCAAGTGCCCTATCTATCGAAACATGGTTGATAGAAAAACATAATCACACTTTCATATTCATACAATACATCCCATATTGTAAAAACAGAGGGGCAATTCTCGTAACTTTAAGAATATTCACAGTCTGATCTCAGTCTCAATCTGTTAAAAATACCTACGGGAATAATTACGGAATGGGCCTTCAGATGTTATAACGGGCTTACAGCTAGGTACAAAAATATGCACCCTGTAAGGGCACAACAATAGGATAAAACTAAGACTACAAAAAGAAAACTACTACCAGTATAAACAAAAAAATCTAGGTATTTAAATTAATTTAACAATAAAATAAGGCTTGACGTTCATTCAGTTAGTAATAAAAGCTAAGAACTTTCTTTGAAAGACTTCGAAGAGTCAGAAGAAAAACAAAAACAAAAAACCGGACAAACGTGAGTTGAACTCGCGTGGAGATGAATATAAATATATTCCGTACGATGGATTATCTACCATGTTATTTTAAGACCATAGACTTCTTATAAGTTTTTCTGTAACTGTTTTTTTTTTTTCAAAACGTTACGCTCAGTAGTTCTGTAGATAAAGGGGAGGGGTAATGGTTTCGGGTGGTTTAGTTTTTGGTTTTTCTTAAATAACTTTAAATCGAATAAAATTAAAATTATCAAAAAAAATATTGAAAAGCTCACATCAAATCCTTTCATTTCATATGTGATACGGTACAGTTCGCAAAACATTTTCATTTAAATTTCTAATTTACCCAAAAGTGAATAGTATAGAAATTATATTAAAAATTCATTTATTTACGTTACACCACCGTGTTTGGGTCATAACAATTCATATATGTACATACGAAATTTCAAGTTAAACAGTTCAGTTGATTCGGAGGAAATCGGCTGTGACAGAGGACAGACGGACTGACCGACAGGAACGTTCCGTTTTCCATTCGGACATACGGATACATATAAATAAAACAACAACAACAACTTTACTACAACAACCCTTATTACTGTAACCAGAGGGGCAATTCTCATAATTTAAAACGTTTAAAATCTAGTCGCAGTCTCATCTCGGCGACAAACAAATGTCAAAAACTTGTCAAAATTCAGGGAAATTAGAGGTATTTTTGACAGATTGAGACTGAGATCAGACTGTGAACGTTCTTAAAATTACGAGAATTGCCCCTCAGATCAATAAATAGTAATAGCATTTGGCACTATACAACAAGAATACATCATTTATAATATTCACTACTCCGCTCCCAAGATAATAACTTCGAATTACAATGTTTTGATCAAATTACGACACCACACAGAAAGAGCGCAACATTGCGTACGTTGCGCTCTTTCTGTGTGGTGTAACAAATAATAAAATAAAAGATTATCTCATAATGAAAATGTAAAAGTAATGAAAGTGTGAAGGTAAACAAAGGATTTGTTAATTTTGTTCCAACAATGGGAGCAAGCACGGCTACGTAAAAGCCAGAATACATGGCACTTATTATTTTGTTGTTGTTAATGTAACTAGTGGGCACTAGTTACGTTTCGGACGAATATTCGTTTTAATTGGGCACTAAACGAAACGTATAAATATATTTAAGTGAACGCTAACGTAAGCGGCCGTCTAAACGCCTAAATCCAATGCGGGTGGAGATACATTAGGTCGATTTCTGTGGGCTTTTGTGGATTATTAAGATAATAATACCCTGATAATAATAATACCATGCTAGAAAGGTTGGTTAAAATAGAACGGAAGTGTTTAAACAATATGCATTTGAACACTGAAATATGTAGAAACCATTTTGTATAATGATGTTTTTTTTATATGTATTGCGTTGACCACAATCTGGCATTTCACTAAACGCGATTTGATTATGTTTTAGTACATTTGGTCCCGCCATTATTCAACCACAATTCCGAACTACGACCGAATTTTCCAAACTAATTTACTGATTTAGGTATTTGACATGGCGCTCTAATCCAGTACCTTTGAGCCTACAAACCCCTTTGTTTCGTTGGTACCTTATAGATACCAATGAAACAAAGGGTTTGGCGATAATTTAGTAATGAAGTACAGCCGAATTATTTATTTTCAAGCTGCATTACAGCCACCGCATAAAAGCATGGAAAATATTTGGACATTTCTTTGCACGTCTACACATTTCGATAGGACACGGATAAAAATCTCTAAATAAGTAGTGTAGTAGGACTTCTCTGATTGTCGGTTCCTATAAACAAAAACGAATCGATTTGCTTACCAATTGTTGTTTTTTTATTGCCAAACTGAGCATATCAACAGATTCGTAAGCTAATTTTACCTGTGAGCTGCTTCCATATGGGAAGTTCTACTATGCAAAGCTAGGTCTTGCTTTATTATTGGTAAAAATACAAAAGTTTTAATTTTAACCAATAACGGTCCGTAAATTATAAGAATCGGCCATTACTCATTCTATTAGGTATTTATTTATTTACCCAGTTGGTATGCAAATGTACAGAGGTAGATTAACGGCATTTTCTTCAAGCCGCCCTTTGGGTGATACCAAGAAACACAATTACAAAAATACGTTGTGTGTTTTTGTTGCCATTTAACACGTTAACAATTAAAACGTTCAAAATCTAGTCGCAGTCTCATCGTAGTGACAATGTGCGGACTGTGAAAAATGTGGGAAAAATGTAAGGAATTAGAAGTATTTTTGACAGATTAAGACTGCGATCAGATTGTGAACGTTCTTAAAATTACGAGAATTGCCCCTCTGGTTTCTAACTCTTCAGTATTAAAATAAAGCGTAAAATATAATCTTACCAACGGGGACGATCTCGCCGTTATCTCTGCTCCAGTAGCTGACTGGTTTAGGATACGCCTCGGTCTCACATTCCAGCACTAACTCGGTACCAAGCGCGGCCCCCACCAGCTGGTTCCTTATTGTTATCACCGGGGGAACTAGAGAAAGAAAAGTAATTCAGCTAAAGTTTTAAACACGTGAAACTACAAGGAACATGTTGTTGTTGTAGTTTTTCGTACTGAGTTTGGGCCAATCAAAGAAAGCAGACAAGCTATACGTAAAGGCAGGGTGGCGATTCAGTCACCTTCATCTGTCAAGGGAGTGATTCTACACGTCATTCTAAACAACTTTCGCTATAAAAGTCATAACCGCATTGAAAAAAGAAAAATTGTAAAGAGAAAAAAACTTTTCATACGTGCATCGAAATAGTCTGTCTACTGTTGTATATGAATTTTTTTTTTTTTTTTCACGAATTGGATAAGAGTTTCGTAGTGAAAGTTGTTTAAAATGAAGGGTAAAATGACGGATGAAAGAGACTAAATCGCCATCTGTTTAAACATTTTGTTTTTTTTCCAAAATGGCGGCGGCCACGCATGAAACCGATATAAATCTATAGCTGACATCAATGCAAACAGAAAACATTATAAGACCAAAATAATCACTCTGAAAGTTGAAAGTAATCAAACATCTGGCATCAGGCAGTTTTAGGTGTTTTTATTTTGTGATTTTTGGTACAACAAAGAACTTTGATGTTTAACGCTATCATATTATTTGCTTTTGTCATCATCCTGCCTCAACCATTGTTTACATCCAACACGACCCAATCCTTCCTCCAAACAATAAAACCTCCGATTTTAAAGGGAGCCACCGGACTCTCGCAGCTGACCACTCGATTAACAGAATGCTTTGTGCATTTCAGAAAGCTCTTTTGTCGCTTGACCTGCCTGCATGTGAACAGATATTCAAGCATGTAATCCGATATCTCACGAGTTGATTAAGTACCAATTACCGAATACTGGTAGCAATCTAATGGCTAATTATTCCGTCATCATCATCTGTAATTTGACAATTTCGTTTCGAGGTAACGCAATAAGCGTTACCTCGAAACCATCGGGACAATAATAGGCTGGTATTATGATTGTTACTTACATTGTACTGTTAGCATGATTCTCTTGCTCACAGTCGGAGGCACGCCGTTTGAGGCTATGCACAGGTAAGCACCCGCATGCTGCCGGGTCACCCGAGTTATGTTCAACTCCGGCCCCTCGTATGACGTCACTGCAACAAAAATATACGATAAACGACGGGCACATGACATATTTTGCCTTTGGGTGGTATCGAAACTCCACTACTCCGTTATTACAGACACCCATAGGTGGCAGTATCCATGCTTACTATCAGGTGGACCGCATACTTTTTTGCCACACAATAACGGTAAAAAAATCAAAGCATGTAAAACTTAGCCTAACACGACGACAGCATATCAGAAGGCTCGTAATTTAAAACGTTCAAAACGCTCATCTTGGCGACAAACAAATGTCAAAAAGTTGTCAAAAATATAGGAAAATTAGAGGTATTTTTGGCAGATTCCAACTGAGATGAGACTGTGAACGTTCTTAAAATTACGAGAATTGCCCTTCAGGTAAACAATCAGAAATAAGAAAAACACTAGAACAAAGGGACAATTCCCATATTTTTAATAACGTTTGCATTCTAATCTCAGTCTCAATGTGACAATCTGTCTTCACCAACATTTTTGACATTGATTGTCATCGAGATGGGACTGTGTGTGACTAGATTTTGAAGGTTTTCAGTTACGACAATTGACCTCCAGATACTATACTGCGTGGTTGTCTTTGAACCCTACCTAAGTACTTATCTCATTCTGAAAAATATGATGCCATACAACATTGACAAGGAAGGAGATCAAAACTCATCACGAACAGTATGTATTGAAATGCACAAGAGGTTCATTACAAACCGATTTAAACAATATACTTAACTAAGTTGTAGGTATATTGCATAATACTAAGTACAAACTAAGTTATGCAAACTACAACAGATGCAAAGTAAACAGTTCAGTTCACGTGTATGTAAACGACATGTTTACGTATACGGTTGAGTAAGGATCTCTGAGATACATGTTGAGATGGGTCAGGGAACTGGGAGCCAAACAGGACGTATACCTCCTTCTCTTTCGCACACTGAAGGAAGATTAATACTGCTAAAAGATGTGGTGGTAGACCCCCGGGACAGTCGTCAAATGATATATATGTAAACTGTATATCTTTGACATCGTCATTTTTAGTGTTATACAACTGTGAATATTAACATATTTTTTGCCGTAAACCTTATTATTTTGCTTACTGTAGGTACATCCATACATAAAGCCTGATTTACACGATGCAGTGTAAATTGACACAATTGTCTGTGTCATACCAAAAGTTGAAGCAACAGTAAAAGTTGCAAAACAGTGTTTACACGATGCAAGTCATCTGTTGCTTCAATTTTATTGTATATCAAAGGCAAGAAACTTGCATCGGGTAAATGAGGCTTATCGGGTCCCAAGGCCGCTGGATATTTTGTGATACAAGTCTTGCATTTCCCAAGAGAAACAAAGTCATTTTCCTCGATCGATATGACCACTACTTGTTGCCGTTCTTGATCCCAAGTCTCATTGGAGTTTCATTTTTCGGGTACAATTCCAACCACGGAAGTCCGTGGTTTAGTAGACTTCGGAATAGGTTTCTAGTAAAACGGAATATCTAATCAATCAATTTAGTCTATTGCAGTTTGCTACTGGATGAAGGCATCTTCCAATTTGCGGTACAACACCCGATTCTCCGACTTCCTTAACCAGTCTGTTATTCAAGCCGTAGAACTATCTTATGTCATCACCAAACTTACCTAAATTCTATTATTCTAATGTCAAGTTTCTTTAAAACATTGGATTGAAGCGGACCTTAATACCTAAGTTTAACAGTGCCAAGAAAGTTTGCGCAATATGAATATGAATATACAGGTTGCAAGGGATATCAACGCGCAATCTGTTACCATGAATTCAGTCCATGATTTTAGAACGCCCAGTGTAAACATTTTGCGAGGATTATTAAAAAAATCTGCTGTTTTATACTAAAGTGCAATTAATCGGCTCAGCCGTTTCCCATCTACGTTGGGTATCGGTTTCCAGTCTAACCAGATTCAACTGAATACCAGTATTTTTAATAAACTGTACAACCTACATGGTTTAAGTGAATGGAACACAAGTTTTTTTTTGTAACAACTTGCAAAAAATTTCTACAATTGGCGCGATGATGTCTCCTTACCTTTATGATGAAAAAATACTTAATAGTAACGACATTTTCTGCTTTCTTTTGCGTTCATACCAAAAATAACCCTCTTAAACGAATTAACATTGAAAATTCGAAGCTGCGAGCGAAACTAATTACTAAAAAGCGCCAAAGAAACTTTATCTGCAGGCCCAATGACTGAATTTAAGACTCCAGACTATCCCATAAAAAAACATTCATAGAACACAATTTGCACGTCTAATACAGTACATCTTGCAGTTAACACTCAAATAGTATTTACCTTGCATTCCATCTGAGATGGTAATAGGTTTGGAATGTTCTCTTCGCCAAGTAATTTGCGGATGCGGTGATCCCGTCGCGGCACATGTTAAATTTATCGAGGCGCCCTCCCGCGCTGTCTGATCGGTGCTCGTGCCTCTGTCGAGGATATCGGGAGGTACTGCGGGACAAGAAGATAATTTTAGAAAGAATCGTGGAGTAAGTTTTGTACTGGTACATATAGCTGAAATTTTAGGTTCGTTGAATATAAAATCTGCCTGAATTTTACTATACAGGGTGGTAGGGACACCGACGCGTAATCTGTTTCCATGGATTCAACACATACTTCTGAACCAAAGAAAAATTTGAACGCAGGGGCGTTGAAATACTTCGTCGGTTATTTAAAAAAAAAGTAGTTGTTGACCGCGTAGGCAACTTTTGCGCTTTTCTATAGAACAGCAGATTTTTTTGATAACCGACGATCTACGCTGAATTCATGGTTACAGTATGCGCGACGATGTCGGGATGCCACCCTGTATTTCTAGTAGATAGAGCTAGTAATATAATTATTATTACAAAATATATTTTTTTACTTAAAGAAGACTGAGCTTAGCGGTACCTGTACAGGGTACTGGTACAGGAATCAGTGCCTACCAGTTTGTAGAACATATACTAGCTAGTAGATACTATATAGTCAATGTTTCATATGACATATGTTTCACCTTACTCAAATTTTGTTTTGAATCTCAGTTTCACTAGAATTCATATTCATGAACCATATATTTTACATAGCTTTTCGTTTCTTAGCCCAAATACTATATTTAGAATACCTCATATAATATTATCTACAGGTAGAGCTTTCGTGTAAAACTTGTTTTTTTCCTTTAACTTTCATACTTGTGAACCATGTAACCTAGATAGCTTTATGTTTCTTAGTCCAAGTACTATATTTAGAATATATCATATATCTGTAGGTGTCTACAGATAGGTATATGATATATTCTACAACTATGTAGGTATCTTGGGAACCGGCTGTTTTGTCTTTGAAACCAAATACATCATCTTGGTATAATGTGTCTTTTACCGAAGTCTTAACATCATAATATAAACATAATTTATGATTAATTAATTATAAATTATGTTACTGTACCGTATAACGTAGAGGGTAAATTTAGAATGATTCTGAACTCCGAATAAAGATGAGTTTCTTACTTAGAGACTGCTTAGATTTGAGGCTAAGAAATGCCGGCGCCATTGTTCTCACCACAGAACAGATAAAAGAGGTTAGAAGGGCCTTGTGGGCGGGGCAGGCGTGCCGCAATGTTGATCAGACGCTCAAAGTCAACCGAAATGTGAATCACCGCTCAACAATCGCGCTCTTGTTGTGACAGCGTTCGAAACTCCGCGGAAAAATAGAATTATGCCGTCTTGCGCTATTATAACGTGTCGGAAAAGAAGTCAGGAGTGTAATGTGGCCCAAGGAGGGATTTCTTATCACCGGTAAGTCCAAAAACCTTAAAATACGAGTGATATTTGTAATTATTGCAAAAGTATTATGAAGTTTGTAGACAAAAACGATAAAATCGCATTCAGATGCAAAATTATACATTGCTTGCAATACATGGGTACGATTTTGTATGACGTGAGCGGTCGCGCAATGTATTGCGTTCACTGCGAACGTCGCGTGTGTCGAGCCAAAGCATCTATTCAGGGAAATCTATGCTCATCGATAGTGTTGTACCAAATTGTAAACAATGTCGGTATTAAGTATGTGTATTATACGAATGATTATTTTCAGTAATGTTACAATTAATACAACTTCGTTTTTATTAACACTAATTTTATTATTGTATAATGTGGATTATTATTATTAATTTAGTTTCTTAGTTGGTTTTTCGTCTAAAATTTGGTTTGAGGTTTACTAACCTCAAACCAAATTATGGAAAACTTTAGTTTTCCAAGAGAATTCTTTTTTTAGTTTTCCAAGAGATCCAGGTACAAGTAAACTGTGGATTGAGGCAACTAGTAGAATTCAATGGATACCTACTAAATGTAGCACATTTTGTAGAAAATGATTATGTAACAAAACAGTCAGGGAATTGACAGATTGAGGCAGATCAGACTGTGAACATGTTTAAAATAAAGAGATTTGCCCCTCTTAATTAATCCTCATCCAAATAAATACGTTACTCATCACAAGTATTTAATTTTGAACAAAATTGTCCTTGATTGGATTTTGGATTTCAATGAATATCTTAGGAGATATCATGGTTTTAAAATAACTCCGCAAGGCGGCCGGTCATTAGCTTCCTATAGTAATGTACAGACGCCAGCAGGTCAAGCTACCCGAAACTGTCAATTTTTTCCAATCAACTTTGAACCTTAATGCTTAAGCGATAAAGATAAAAATCTATTAAAGAAATTTGACAGATTGTAGTAGCTTGATGTGCTGGCGTCTGTACTAAGTGATAATCGTAAGTAATACTCTTAAAGTAATGGAATATATTATTTTAGTAGGCTTTTTCCTCAAATTAACGCGGGTGAAACCGGCGGGCACAGCTATTATTCATAAATTAACATGATACATTTAATAAATACATTTTTCACAGAGTAATTCACAATAAATTAATTAGATTATATTATGTTAATTCGACTTAGCATTCGATATGGCCGTGAAATTTAAAATTTCGTTTTAGTTTTTTTGCAAATTGTAGCTTTGTGTTTAATGTTATTCAAAATGCTATTTTTCTTTCTTTCTATTATTATGACGTAAAACAGAGCTGCAACTAGCATAAAACGAAAGAAAATTTAAATTTCGCGGCTGTATCGGATGTTCCCCCTTAAATTGACTTTGATTTAATTTTATTTATATGTAATTTGGATGTCCACATTATTCGTACCGTACCCGCAACTTAAAAAATTGCAAAACTTTAATTAACAAAATTACAGTAATTTTATCGATATGATTAATCGACCTTTCGGTCGCCGTAACTATTTGCTTTTACAAGTGTGTTAGTGTACGTCCAGAGCAGTATTTGCGTTAGTGTGACAACCAATAGCAAACACGCGATCTAAGTGCATGTGGTTTATTTGTGTGCGTAATGCGCGTACGTATGATGTCTTGCTTGTAGTGGAGAGACAGGAGTGGGAGACAAGCGGCGACACGCGTTTTAATACAAATCAGGAACTATTTCCTTTCTAACCTCTTTTATCTGTTCTGTGGTTCTCACATATAGAAGCAACAAGAATAATGTACCCATTATCCAGGATTTTGTAATATCTTGATTTAAAAGAGTGCCCATGGAGCTTCTGGTACTTTCTTCTCCATAGAGACCCACATTTTGGAATGGGCAACTGGCTTCGACTTTCTGATAAAGTAACCGACTTTTTGAAAATTCAAAATTACCAGTAAATGGTTTAATTAAAATAAATGATTTGAGTTTGAGTTTTGTGCCATCTAGCGTGTCTTAAAAGATCTAATTACAGAAATAAATCTAATTTAATTTCATCATTCATTCCACTTACCAACAATATCTAAATATCCCAGCTGTGACTTCATGGGATCCGTGTTGATCTGGCACATGTACCATCCTCTGTCCGTCTCCCGCAGTTCCCTTATGTGCAGGAACCAGGTCCGGTGGTCGCTGTGGGTCACCCCCACTCTCCGACTCCTTGATATCACGTGCGTGTGGATTGTAAGAATGGTCTGCGTGTCAACCCGCAACCACGCCACCTATTACCAAATGTTTACGGCCATTTTAAAACACCATTACGACCACAAGAGCCCTTATAAAAATCTAAATAAGTTCGATAAACTACCAGTTTGTTAGTAATGCGACTTCGCGTACTTTCATACACTCATACGCAAATATCGATTGAAAAAGTTTTTCCGAGTTTCACATGACATTTTTAGGAGTTATGTAAGGCAACAGTGAAATACGATACCGTTGGCAGTAAGTCATTACGACGTTTTGTATGGTAACTTTGTAATAGTTCGGAAAGTTGATAAACTGATCAAAAACTGTATTGGACCGACCGACCGCTTGAACGATAAAGGATCAGCGCGCTCAAGAATAAGTGGATATATTATTAATCATTCATCTATAACCAAATGATTTCCTGTGTAAGCTTCATTTTGTTTTACACATTAGTGATTTATACATAGATAATGAGACGAATTATTTTATACTGATGATACAGGATGGCAGGGACATAGACGCGCAAACTGTAACCAGGAATTCCTCACATGATTCTAGACAAGAGTAGAAATCGTCGGTTATCAAAAAAATGTTTCAGAGAAGTGCAAACCTGTGCGATCAACATGAATCCACCCCCCCCCCCCCCCCCCCCGCTTTGAAATTTTTCAGAATCGTGTACTGAATCCATGGTTATAACAGGTTGCGCGTCGATGTCCCTGCCACCTTGTACATTTTAAATTAGCGAAAATCCAAAAACAAATTCTTAGTCCTCAATCACAGACGACTTCTCGTCGTCTTTCAATGATAGTCTCTATCTAACATAAAAGCAGTTCTGTGTATCTATTCTAGGCAATTAGGATTAATTTGAGATGGAGCAGTCACGATCTGTCACGTCTGGGTGACGTGTAACCTCCGCTAACAATACACCTCTCCACTTCTCATTTGTAATTTACGAGCCTATTTAAAATTGCAATATTACAAGTAGGTATGAGCTACTGAATGTCTAGTATCTATTATTGTCGGATTGTCTGATTGACATTGACAAGAATATTTTGGCGCGTGGCGAAAATCGGAACTAAAGCCGCCATCTTGTTTTTCTAAAATGTATAATTATAACGGATAATAAATAAATGTTGTGTTCAGGAACGTGGTATTCCTAATCAGTATAATTAACTTGTTCATGAGTTCAATCACAATTAAAATTCACAGAAAAAGTCTTTGTTGATTTTCCAAGTGAGGGCCTACGGCTAATCTCGTAACCAGAATAGACACGATTACTCCCACATAATTATAATCTCAAACAGTTATAATTATGTACTTCACTTAAAATTTCAGAAGCCCGTTCTTTCTGCTTAAATTTGCTGTGTTTGTTACACAGCAAATTTAAGCAGAAAGCTGGAGAAAATCTAAGCGCTTTCAACAACGTGTTCAAGATAAGAGCTGTAGGATTCTAAATTCTCTAAGTCGTCTTTTATTTAGCATATGCAATATCTCGCTGGTAACCTAGCATAAGCTTTCTTTATACCATCGTTTTTCAGGCCTTTTTTTACTGAATCTGGCTTGCCAGACTTCCTAGAGGAATGTTTTATTATTGTGACTGTCTGTCACTTACTCCTAATTTAATAACAAAACGTCTTAGTCTAAATTCTTACTTTATCATTGTCCCACGGTATCGGCCGTTAGAAACGCATTAAATCTCAATTTTATGGTCTGACCTGACAGCTCGACATGTTACCCTAATCAATAACAAAATATTCTATTTATTATAAACTGTAAAACAATATTGAACCTTTTTAGAAACCCAGTCCATTTATACTTAATGGCAAACAATATAGAGCCGATTGCCGGCGGACGGTTCGAAAGTAATAATTCTACGAATTCCAAAGAATCTTGTGAAATATCCGATTTCTAATTTTAAGAGACAATGCTAGCACTCACATATGGAAACCATTAGTTGGGTTCGTAGGCTGAAGGAATGGACCCTCAAACAATTAAGAAATAAACAAAGGGCGGCGTGGGTCATTGTTTCCAAAAACTGTAGATACCTGAACGCCTGCACGTGGCGATTTTTAGGGATTGTAAGGAGGCTGATGCAATAACTAGGGGCAGTTAGTTTTGAGACGCGGGAGAAGGCGGTGGTTATCGGGCCGAGAGAGGTTATGGACTTCCGAGTCCACGCTAGTTAAGTTAGGAGATTGAGGGAATATCAGGAGGCTATGTCCGAATGGGCTGTCGCGAAATAGCGAGTATTAGTTATTAAGTTACATATAGTTGGGTTGAAGCCCAGATTAGGTTAATCTAGTATTTAAAGTATTATATGTGTGTGTGTGTTGGTGTGACCGGGTGAGTCCTTAATTATATTAATTATCCTAGGCTGATAATGGTATTAAAGTCCCTCTAACTAAACGGACAGATACGTGTTGCTGGAGAGCTTATTGCACCTATTCTCCTCCCCAGCTAAACACTAGGAAGTAGTGAAGAGCGATATAGCTGAGTGGCCATTAATTAATATTTATTCCAGCAAGGACATTCGTGCTATTTTCTCTTATATTATGTGTCCATCTCCTAATCCTTACCCTGACAGTTATTTGTCAATTTCGTTTGGCTATAGGGATACATACGGAGAAGGCCTTCACTATACCTGACTGAGCTTTATTGCTCCTGACTTTTGACGACTGTTAATGACCTCATATGGAAGGCAGAACCGTAAAACTCACAGATCTTCTGGATCAAACTAGGCTACAAAGCCAACCTATAATTAAATAACTAACCAAACGTTATTGATGATTTCTGCTTCCAAAAAGGTCTCGCCACAGAACAATTGCGTGAGTCTTGTTGTACGCACATTTCTGGGAGAGGGGTAGGCTTCACTAAGTATCACAAACTATGATTGATAGGCGTTCCAAAACGCTAGGGACCGTGTCTCGATAAAACCCACACACGGCTGTTAGTAGGCCAATTACTGAATCGTCACTATTTATCGAAACACGCTGACTATAGGATGCACCGCGTCCTTCTAAATGGGGAAGCTTAAGGAAATGTGAAGTGACGAAATTCCACTTCGGTGTGCACCAAGTACGATCGCAATGAGTTTTGCTAGAGGCTGAGTCTACGGTGCGCTTGTGCTGGTTTGTGTACCTAGAAAAGGGATAGGTCGCCGTAAGGGTGTCTTTCATATTAATACGCGTTAAGAACTATACAAAACTTGTCTTCCTCAATAACAGTTGGACTTCGCAGTACTCTGTCCTAGGATTGAGTAAGACATTTATTTAGTGCTTAGGGAGCGTGTTCTGTTAGAATCGCATTAGTGTCCTCAGAGGTTCTATGCGTTAGGTCTAACAGAACACGTACAATGAGGCATACGTTTTAAAACGGTTCCCAGTCTCACTGAAGTGGGTATATTGTAAACAGATAATTAACGTAGTTATATATGATTCATTTATGCGCAAGCGTAACGATCCCTTTATTTACCCCGTTTAATCATCAATACTATTGCAGATCTCAGTGACTACCTGCGAGCAACATTTATTATACTAAACCTAATATATTATATTATATACTTTTGCATACCCTCTTGTCTTCTTAGCTTCATAAAATATTGATATCTATATTACTTATGTATCCTAACTGTGAATCCCCATTAACATCACCTTGCATCCCATCCACATCCCCAAGCTTTCTAAGTCGGGATGTGGCACATTAGGTCATGGGGATTCATTTCTTATAACGGTGGGAGGGTATCCAAGTCTGGCGACGAAACCCTACAGGAGCACGCGGTGGATTGGGGCGTGCTCTCTTTCCCGCAGGGAGAGCCGATCTAACTGTGATATTTCACATAATTAGGAAAAACGAAAATTTTATCAGCCTAGGGTAATTTAGGAACAGTCACATGTGGTGCCGTGACCAGGATTCTCGTCATTAAATGTACTGATTCACGTCAGTGCAACGAGAAAGAACAAAATATGGGTTACTACGAAAATAACATAACGTACACAAAAATAACACAACGTAAGCAAAAACACAACGTAATTTTATGGCTAGGTACCTATATTAATTGTTAGCGACGGCAAGCGTTACAGCGACTACAATGCTTGTGTGTAAGTTACGGTTTGATGATAGTGTTTGAATTCTTCAACTATTGGTTGCGGGTTCAGTTCCCGCATCAATTGAAGAAATAACACAACGTAATTTTATGCTTATATTAATTGTTAGCGACGGCAAGCGTTACAACGGCTACATATACTTGTGTGTAAGTTCCGGTTTGATAATAGTGTTTGAACTCTTCAACTATTGGTAGCGGGTTCAATTTCCGCATGATTTAATTGCTGATATGCTTACATATATTCCATTGTCGTAGATCTTGGGTTCGAATCCCGCCTGATGTTATTGGATGATACAATAACTTATGTTTGATAATCTTTGTTTGTAAGCGTTTGATTATTATATATTGGGTTCGATTCCCGTAAGATGTATTCTTTTCATGTTTTTTTTTTGTGGAATTCCTGTGTCACGGCTTGTGGGTTCAATTCCCGCATCAATTGTAGGGCTTTCATTAAGACGCTACTGTAGGTAATGGTACGATTGTTGCTTGGGTGCCTGTGCTACTGAAATAATAGGTTCAACTCTCTGCAAATGTGAGTTTATTAATTAACAATATGTGAACACCTATAATAATAGGTTCAGCTCTCTGCAAACGTGAGTTTAGTATGTGACAGTATGTGAACAACTGTAATAATAGGGTCAGCTCTCTGGAAACGTGAACTTAGTATCTGACAGTATGTGACTACCTGAAATAATAGGTTCGACTCTCTGAAAGTGCGAGTTTAGTATCTGATAGTATGTGGATATGAGAATGTGTTTGTGATTTATATGTGTGTATGTGGAATGAGTTTAGGTATGGGACACGCCCATAGTACGGGTAGATCTAATATTATTGGCAAGTTAGACCTACGAAGCGTGAAGCTTATAAAATGACAATTAATTTACCAAGAGGGTACATTGACTATCGTCATAAAAAGTAAACATGGATCTTTCCATCTCTGCAATCGGCGACGTATGTCGTATAATTGAATAGATACTCGTTTGGCCTTATTTCAAATTCCAGGATATTAAGTCTTCATTCGGCTGCCACTACGCTACGTCTAAACCTTTGGTTTGTGAGTTGCGCTTGGTTAGAAGTTCCTTCCAAATAGGCTGACATCGGCTGACTTCAAGAGCAGTAGCTGTGGGTGACTTGGCTCCTGTTGCGAAGCTAAGTTTCACTTTTATTACACACTTCAGTTACCCGTAGTTACGTGGTATGATTTTTGTTATCTCGCGAGATATTGTTGTGATTTGTGTTTTAGGGCAATGGTACTACAGATATCATTTCAAATATACCGTAGAATATACTTCTCGACGCTTTCATAATCTGAATGAATAGTTAACAACATTGAGTGCTAGTAAGCCAAAAATTGGTTGCACAGTCTAGGATTCCTATGTTTTCTAAGCAGTATAAATTCCCAACTTTTAATAGAACTCAAAATAGTTCTAACCTCTTAAAATCAGAGGGGGGCGTCTAAGTGGAACCAAAACTAATATGTTTATGTGCGGACTATTTCAGCTACTCCTGGATACGACTGCAGGCAGCTGATTAAGCTGGCTCAGCATTGAGGTGCACAAGGAAAGGCCTCTGTCCAGCGGCAACTGCGACAGGCTGAGTTTAGAACGAGAAAGCGCCGTAGGTAGCGTGGTAGCATAAATACTCTTAAGAGAGTCCCTGGTATGTAAAACTAAATTATAAGCATGCACAGGATTACTAAACTTGACTGAGACGCGGTCATGTTATTTAAATTATCATGGAACGAGTATTTGCAAGAACAGTAATAGTTCAAATATTATAGAGCAATTATAAGAGTATCAGTCGAAGATGCTTCTGAATTACATTATAGCAGACATTGCATCTTTTTGTTACCTTGTAGGATTGATACTAGAGTACTTACAATATTCTAGTGGTTATTTGGTTAGTTATATAAATCAGATAACTATAGATAGGTCTATATTTTGTGATACTTCCAAGGAAAGGCATAGTTCATCCTATTGTGAAAGCTCATACGCTGTACTGCGTCACGCGTCTGATTTTCAGAGGGGGGAATGTGACTGTCTGTCACTTACTCCTAATTTAATAACAAAACGTCTTAGTCTAAATTCTTACTTTATCATTGTCCCACGGTATCGGCCGTTAGAAACGCATTAAATCTCAATTTTATGGTCTGACCTGACAGCTCGACATGTTACCCTAATCAATAACAAAATATTCTATTTATTATAAACTGTAAAACAATATTGAACCTTTTTAGAAACCCAGTCCATTTATACTTAATGGCAAACAATATAGAGCCGATTGCCGGCGGACGGTTCGAAAGTAATAATTCTACGAATTCCAAAGAATCTTGTGAAATATCCGATTTCTAATTTTAAGAGACAATGCTAGCACTCACATATGGAAACCATTAGTTGGGTTCGTAGGCTGAAGGAATGGACCCTCAAACAATTAAGAAATAAACAAAGGGCGGCGTGGGTCATTGTTTCCAAAAACTGTAGATACCTGAACGCCTGCACGTGGCGATTTTTAGGGATTGTAAGGAGGCTGATGCAATAACTAGGGGCAGTTAGTTTTGAGACGCGGGAGAAGGCGGTGGTTATCGGGCCGAGAGAGGTTATGGACTTCCGAGTCCACGCTAGTTAAGTTAGGAGATTGAGGGAATATCAGGAGGCTATGTCCGAATGGGCTGTCGCGAAATAGCGAGTATTAGTTATTAAGTTACATATAGTTGGGTTGAAGCCCAGATTAGGTTAATCTAGTATTTAAAGTATTATATGTGTGTGTGTGTTGGTGTGACCGGGTGAGTCCTTAATTATATTAATTATCCTAGGCTGATAATGGTATTAAAGTCCCTCTAACTAAACGGACAGATACGTGTTGCTGGAGAGCTTATTGCACCTATTCTCCTCCCCAGCTAAACACTAGGAAGTAGTGAAGAGCGATATAGCTGAGTGGCCATTAATTAATATTTATTCCAGCAAGGACATTCGTGCTATTTTCTCTTATATTATGTGTCCATCTCCTAATCCTTACCCTGACAGTTATTTGTCAATTTCGTTTGGCTATAGGGATACATACGGAGAAGGCCTTCACTATACCTGACTGAGCTTTATTGCTCCTGACTTTTGACGACTGTTAATGACCTCATATGGAAGGCAGAACCGTAAAACTCACAGATCTTCTGGATCAAACTAGGCTACAAAGCCAACCTATAATTAAATAACTAACCAAACGTTATTGATGATTTCTGCTTCCAAAAAGGTCTCGCCACAGAACAATTGCGTGAGTCTTGTTGTACGCACATTTCTGGGAGAGGGGTAGGCTTCACTAAGTATCACAAACTATGATTGATAGGCGTTCCAAAACGCTAGGGACCGTGTCTCGATAAAACCCACACACGGCTGTTAGTAGGCCAATTACTGAATCGTCACTATTTATCGAAACACGCTGACTATAGGATGCACCGCGTCCTTCTAAATGGGGAAGCTTAAGGAAATGTGAAGTGACGAAATTCCACTTCGGTGTGCACCAAGTACGATCGCAATGAGTTTTGCTAGAGGCTGAGTCTACGGTGCGCTTGTGCTGGTTTGTGTACCTAGAAAAGGGATAGGTCGCCGTAAGGGTGTCTTTCATATTAATACGCGTTAAGAACTATACAAAACTTGTCTTCCTCAATAACAGTTGGACTTCGCAGTACTCTGTCCTAGGATTGAGTAAGACATTTATTTAGTGCTTAGGGAGCGTGTTCTGTTAGAATCGCATTAGTGTCCTCAGAGGTTCTATGCGTTAGGTCTAACAGAACACGTACAATGAGGCATACGTTTTAAAACGGTTCCCAGTCTCACTGAAGTGGGTATATTGTAAACAGATAATTAACGTAGTTATATATGATTCATTTATGCGCAAGCGTAACGATCCCTTTATTTACCCCGTTTAATCATCAATACTATTGCAGATCTCAGTGACTACCTGCGAGCAACATTTATTATACTAAACCTAATATATTATATTATATACTTTTGCATACCCTCTTGTCTTCTTAGCTTCATAAAATATTGATATCTATATTACTTATGTATCCTAACTGTGAATCCCCATTAACATCACCTTGCATCCCATCCACATCCCCAAGCTTTCTAAGTCGGGATGTGGCACATTAGGTCATGGGGATTCATTTCTTATAACGGTGGGAGGGTATCCAAGTCTGGCGACGAAACCCTACAGGAGCACGCGGTGGATTGGGGCGTGCTCTCTTTCCCGCAGGGAGAGCCGATCTAACTGTGATATTTCACATAATTAGGAAAAACGAAAATTTTATCAGCCTAGGGTAATTTAGGAACAGTCACATTATCATTCGTAATAATTAAATTTCTTTCATGATTTGACTAAATATTTGATTGACTTTTAAAAAACCTCCCAAGTGGGTTAAACTATTAACCTTAATTGACCAGTTTATATATAGGTACTGTGACATCTACACCAGGTAGGTACTCGTACACCTAATTTCATTAATTTCCTTATAAGCTTTCATGAAATTCAACAATAAAAACGGGAAAAAAGTACTACAAAGGCACAGACATCTGCAGTGCAAGCTACGTCATCTGTAAGTGCCACTTACACTGTAATATAGTAAAGGTGTCAATGTTACGGACCTTGTACGTAGACAGGTTGTGTACGGAGCACGCGAGGATCGCCTCCCGACCGAGCGGCGCGGTCACATTCGCTATCGGTGCGCTGAAACCCGGCTCGTCTGAAACAATGTATGTATTTATTACATCCTTCATAGCGTACGTTGGAGTTATGCGGAATCGCAGCGAGTTAACTTACATGCACTAACTTACAGAAAGTACCTACTTATTCTACATAGATGTTTAGTTCCTTTACCATAATGAGGTAGATTTTAAGTTACTTATGCCGACGCCGACGTTATGTAGCACATCAACCTACCCGAAGCTGTCAAATTTTCCCAATCAACCTTGAACCGATTAGCGATAAAGTAGAAATTCTATTAAAGAAATTTGACAGATAGCTTGATGTACTGGCGTCTGTACCTTCTTTTTATAATAATCTTTATTTATTAATAAGTTATTTTATTCAAACATTAAATATACAAATAGGTACACACGACAATAATACTATTATAGCCAAAATACATATCAGAAGTAAATAAATCAAATTTTAAAAAAATCATAATAAAATGAATGATTTTATTTTATTTGTTATTTGGGACACACTCAGGAAATACAAACAGTAAAAAAGAAGCATTTAAAACTAGCAAAACACCAACCAAATAATAAACCAAAAAGAAAAATACCTGTGCAAGGCCAAAAAGGCTCCCATTTCAGCATAATACTGCGATATTTAAAATACATATAAATACCGCAGCGCTGGTATTTTGATAGGGAACGAATAGGGTAATCATCTTTAAATTCACGAGGTATTTATAAGATATTTTTTATTTTAGTTAAGGATTTTATTCAGGCCTGAAAGTTTTTGTAATTTAATGGAAACTAAGTCGCACTTAACTTCTCAGGTCACTGTCCTAAGTGCCCTATAAAAATCGGTACAAAGAACTAATAGAAACACACCTGTTTTTCTATTATAGCTACAGACACAAATCAAATACGCACAAACTAGGCACAGGCATTGATTAGAAGCCACTAGCACTGCCCGCGATTTCGTCCGCGTGAAATTTCTTGTTTTAATAAAAATACAGGATGGAACAGCAAATATTATATCGTATTATAAAACGATCGACGTTATACGATTCGTTTTAAATGCATTCAAATGTATTTCCTTTCTTTCTATTACCTAGTATCTGGGTTGTGGAGGTCAGATAGGCAATCGCTCCATGTAAAATACTGGTATTCAGCTGCATCCGGATAGACTGGAAGCCGACCCCAAAATAGTTGGGAAAAGGCTAGGCATATTATGATGAGGGGGAACAGCGATATTTTTTTAAATCATCGACGAAAAATTTCAACGCAGATTCATAATTAGGTACTGAATCCGTAGTAGCAGGTTACGCATCGGTGTCCCTGACTACTGGTATATCCTGACACTCGGCAATACCGTAGTTTCTCATCAGTGAAGATTTTTTGTAATCGGATCAGTAGTTCCGAATTAACTCTTCACATTAACTATTAATTGTCTACATACAAACTCTCAAATTTTACCTCGTTATATAATTTGTAAACCATTATATCTCCATAGTTTGAAACTACGACTCTCGGCATAAAAATATAAACCACTCCGTAAAAATAACTGTTTACTATAATCCAATGATCGATAAATAAATAAACAGTAACTTTGAAGGGTAGACTTAAACTTTTTATTTAATCAAAGTTTTATTCAATTAGGTACAATCACTGCTGACGCGCAACAACTCCTAGCGGTTTTATTTTTAAATGCCGATTATACTTAACAAGGTCAGTGATAACATTCTGAGCTACAATTATATAAAAATGTATTTTATCGGATACCTTTACTTAATAGGTACCTAAAACGTAATAATTGGTGTCTGTAGACCTTTACACCAATTACTAAGTTTATTTCTACCATAACTACTGGCAACAGTAAAACTACCTATTTTGAATTGACACGGGATGATTTTCTTAATTTATTATACACACACTTCCCTATGTGTTTGTTATTCTAGCGTATGGCGCTAGTGGATTACAGCTGACAATCAGCGTCGGTGGTACACAAGTGTTGTCATCTGATATTATGCTGAGCTGAGGCCCTTTTGGCATTATAATCTTTGTTTTCTGTTTTTTATAGTTATAAGGTGTATTTATTTTGCTGTAATGCCAATAAACGCATTTTTCTTTCTGTCTTTTTCTTTCTATTCGTCAAAACTTCAGTTATATCGACTTAGCATCGTTTCCTCAAATGTCTTAATCTCTTGTAGCTATGAAATTATACGATCGACTTGAGTATTTAACATTTTACAGTTCATCCGCTTAAAGATTGCAGCGCTTTAAAAACAACAAAAACGCTTTGTAAGGCAAGAAAGGCCCTTTGTACACGGCACGGTTTCTTGACGGCGTGGGGTATAAACCGCGCGGTAGAAAAAATGTGTCCGTCAACAATCTTCCATAGTGATCCATACATACAACACCGACGACCGTGCCTACACACGGCAAATAATCCGTAGTTTTTCACGGCAAAAAAAATGTGTACAAAGGTCCAAATTATCATCTCCTATCGGCACATCAAAGTGAAAGGTTACATTATACATAACAAGGATACATTACATTATTCTATTACACACACACATTAAGTTACTGAAAGCCGATTGGGTGTACCGTCACTTTTTGATCGAATAGTCTGTACTTACACCTGACTCACGCCATAGAAAACCTTTACACGGAACTGTGCCAAAATACAACTCATTACTTTTTTTACGACTTCGCACAAACTACAGCAGTTAATCAAACGTTTCGTGTCTTTTATTTTCAAGTCACAGAATAGATTTGTTTTAATGTTAGACGATATAAGCTCGTAAAGATACAGATATTAGCAACACCCCACTCCTATAAATGTTGATGTTTTCACCTTTTGGGAAATCGCGTTCGGTTTGCTACCAACAACACGAGCGGAAATTTTAATTAAATTTAACCAATTTTGTAAAGAACGTTTATTCAAAGGGTCTTATTGATTTAACATGTAGGTAACATGGCGCCTGATTAAAATGTTAAACCATATTTTTAAGTTTCAATAACAATGTTCTGCTAATTAACAATTAGCGATAAAAATCTATTAACAATCAAATTAAATTAATTAATTCAATTTAGATGATGACATATTCTAAAATGAATTTCACTTTTGTTCCGATTTTTTTTTTCGTTAGCCTTTACTGTCCTACCGCCGGGCAAAGCCTCTCCCAAATCCTTCCAGAAACTCTTTTCTCGCACCACCTCAAACCAGCCCTCGCATACAAGTCTCTTTCTGGGCCGGGCCTCGGCGGCGCCGCCGGCGTCCACCTTCAAGAACCCATTGTCTGGAGACTTTTGACTTTCGCCTAGCGGTCATCATGCATGCGGCTGATGTGATACAGATATTGTTCCGATTAAAGTTAAATATTAAGCTGAATAATGAAGATCTAAAAAACTGAAGTGTTAACGTCGCTGACGTTAGCTTCCTTTACTTCACTATTTATTATATACCTACCCATAATAAGAAAGCAAAAAAAAAGAGGGCCCCGTGGCTAAATAATAACAGCCGCACAGGTCCATCGGTCAGGTTAAGCTACGCTTGCCGCGGTTGGTCTGTGGATGGGTGACCATCTTTACATACCGAGACCCCTCCGTGCCTCGGAAAGTACGTTAAGCCGTTGGTCCCGGCTGTCATTCGTGCATCTTTGACAGTCGTTACGGGTAGTCAGAAGCCCGAAAGTCTGACAACCAGTCTTACCAAGGGGTATCGTATTACCCAGTAACTGGGTTGTGGAGGTCAAATAGGCAGTCGCGCCATGTAAAATAGTGGTATTCAGCTGCATCCGGTTAGACTGAAAGCCTACCCCAACATAGTTGGGAAAAGGCTAGGCAGATGAGGAATAAGAAAGCAAAAAGGCCATAGCGCCCATAGAGGTAGGGTTGGTGGACAAAGTGGACCGACGACCTTGTGAAGGCCGCAGGAACCCGTGGGATGCGAGAAGCACAGAACCGGTCGAAGTGGAGGTGCTTGGGGGAAGCCTATGTCCAGCAGTGGACGTCTTTCGGCTGAAATGATGATGATGATGATGAAAATAAAGCCAATGCAATTTAAGTCGTTTTGGTAAGTAAGTAAGTGAAAATCGTTTGCTTTAGACCCGTTGGAACTAGAGACTAGAATTAGTTAGCTAATTATGAATTTCGTGAAGCGGCGTATATGATTAATTCTCGTCTTACAGGGTTCATGTAATAAATTAGATGCGATACGAAATGCTAATTCTTGAAGGAAGACATGATACGCTCTAATATGGTTAAATTGCCAAGTAGGTACATAGTATAAATTGTAGAAAACTGTTTACAAAGGGAATAATTTATTATATAAAAGTTATATAATGTTAACAAGTACCAAATAGATACTCGACGGTTATGACGTAGTAGTTGCTTAATTATTCCTAAATTACTTTCAAATCTTCTCAATAATATCTAAATAATATTCTTTGTATTTATTTTCCCATAAGTAGTTATTTATTTGATTTTTATAACAATAATTTAGTATTCATAACATATTGAGTAATTAACTGACAGTTGATTTGAATATGGCGGTTAAGTGTATAAAAAGGGAGGCAAATCATTTCTAAGATTATTATATTGTGAACTAGTGATAAGGACGTTACTCTGCCTAAATACAGACTTGAGTGTGAATTATAGTTCGTGTTTAATTGTATAAACCCTGCTACTGAACAATATTTCAGAAGTGGGATAGGGATAAAATGTCAGGACCATATTTTCACGGTTTGGGGAAACACAAACGAAAGTGCAGCGAGTCAACCAGTTCGGAAGATGAAAATAGTGAAATTTTTTTCTCTGAAGACCTTCATAAGACTAAGTCGCACAAAAAACGACATGTTGCTCCCAGTGATGCCGAAGTTATTCCTAAATTTCGACCCGAAGACAACAGCAGCAACGTTATAGGTTGGCTCCACAAAATAGACCAACTAGGTGATGTCTATGGCTGGGACAACACCGATCGAACATTTATCATGCAACTGCGGTTGCGTGGCGCTGCTCGAGACTGGTATGACGACCTTGAAAACTACAATTTGACATGGGATGGCTGGAAGGAAATGCTTCAGGTCGCTTTTCCTCGATCGACCGACTACGTGGACAAATTAGAACGTATGCTGGCAAGGACAAAAGAAGATAAAGAGTCGATGACGAAGTATTATCACGAAAAATTATCCCTACTGAAGAAATGCAACATAAACGGTGAAGATGCTATTTCCTGCATAATACGTGGACTACCTTCTGAATTGAGAGCTAATGCCAAAGCATATAGTTGTGGAACTCCTGAACAACTATACTATGGCTACCTATCTTCATTGGAAAATTTCAAACGAGTGGAGACATGTACTGTGCGGAAATCGACGAGTACGTGGAGAAGAGGAGCGAGCAGCACCATGTCAACCTCATCATCGGGTCATCAGCTCCAGCCGAAGATATGCTACACGTGTCGGCGGCCAGGCCACGAGGCGCGGGACTGCAGACAGCGGCAGCGCTGCGAGACCTGCCGGCGCAGCGGGCATTCGACGGCGGATTGCTGGTTTGGCGCCGGGAGTTCGCGACAGCAACCACAAAAGGTGAGCCAAGTTCTGCATATTACCTATGATATTTATGTTGATATTTACAAAAGAACTGTGATGGTAAATGGACAGCAGCTCCGAGCTTACATAGATACTGGCAGTAAAATCAACATGCTTTGTCTCACACAAGCTGAAAACTTGCAAATTAAAATGGAGCCCAGTGCAACTGTCATGAAAGGTTTTGGAGGAGCATGTGTAAGCTCACTCGGTTCATGTTGCCTAGGTGTTTTGATAGATAATGTAAAATTAGATGGAATAGCCGAAATAGTTAATTATATTGCATCAGATATTGAGCTATTAATTGGACAAACAATGATTAATAGTAAGAATGTTAGTTTAGTCACTTCTGCTTCTTCTGTACGTTTTGTTCCAAGTGAAATTATACCGGATATATTTACGGATATAAAATTAAATGCAGCGGACTTTATTGAAAAATTTCCAGTTTATATAAAGTATAATGTTATAATACCAAAGCAAAATCAATTATATATAGAAGTTTATGTTGACTGCAGACAAAACATTGGAAAAGAGCACACATTTTTAACGCACACAGTATGGATGCAGCTAGGTAATTTAACCTATTTATTACCTTCAGCTATTATTAATTCAAATCATTCTTATTTAAAAGTTGTAAACCTAGGTCATGCTGATGTCGTTTGGGAATCTCATAGGTTGATAGCTAGAGCGGAGTTGGTAACAATGCCAGCATTTAGTAGTGAGTCTAGAGTATTAGCCATAAATAGTCCAGACACGGATAATATACAAATTAGCTTAACAGATATTGATAAGGGCCACCTTAGTGATAATGAAAGCAAACAATTACTTCAGCTTCTAAATAAGTATGCTCACTCATTTGCCAGGAGTACGAAAGACTTAGGTTGTACTGATCTTATAAGGATGCACATTCGTACAATGAATAACCAGCCTGTTTATTGCAAGCCCTATAGATTGTCGCATAAGGAAAATGAAATTGTTAATGGAAAAGTTAAAGATTTATTAGAAGCAGGTATCATTAGAGAGTCAATGTCTGATTACGCTAGTCCAGTGGTACTTGTTAAGAAGAAGGGTGGCGATTACAGGCTTTGTGTTGATTATAGGGCATTAAATGCTAATACTGTGAAAGATAGGTATCCTTTACCGCATATCGAAGACCAGGTTAGTAAGTTATCAGGCAAGTTCTATTTCACCACCCTTGACCTTGCCCAAGGGTACTATCAAGTCAGCCTTCATGAAGACTCAATACCGAAGACTGCATTCGTTACTCCATCGGGCCAGTATGAGTTTTTGAAAATGCCCTTTGGTCTGGCCAATGCCCCAGCAGTATTCTCTCGTTTAATTCAAATGACGCTAGGTAGAGTCGATCAAAACATTGCCCTGTACCTGGATGACGTCATGTTACCTACGGAATCAATTCAGGATGGGTTTGTGCTTTTAGAAAAAGTATTACAATTATTGACCCAGGCAAATTTAAAACTAAATTTACGTAAATGTTCTTTCCTTAAACGTACCGCTACGTACTTAGGCCATGAGATTTCAGCTGGGACAATACAACCAGGCCAAGCGAAAATAAAGTGTGTCGCAGAATATAATAGGCCGCGGAATGTACATGAGATTAGGCAATTTATCGGATTGACGTCATATTTTAGAAAATTTATTCAAAATTTTGCCCAAATGGCTCGCCCCTTAACAGAACTCACGAAAAAGGATGTCAAGTGGCATTGGGGTTCTGATCAAGAAAATGCATTTCAAGGCCTCAAGCAGCGTCTGATTGTAAGGCCAGTTTTAGCTATTTACAACTCTGATGCAAATACTGAATTGCACACAGATGCCAGCAAAATAGGCTTAGGTGGGATCCTTATGCAATATCAAACAGATAATAATTTAAAACCAATTGCTTATTTTAGTAGGGTGACCAGTAATGAAGAAAAGCACTACCATAGTTACGAGCTTGAAACGCTCGCTGTCGTTGAATCACTTAAGCGATTTCGAATATATTTAACGGGGATTAAAGTTAAAGTCATTACAGACTGTTCAGCATTAAGAACAACCCTTGTAAAACGAGATTTAATACCGCGAATAGCTCGTTGGTGGCTCACAATACAAGAATTTGATCTTGAGATTGAATATAGGCCAGGGGAACGCATGAGGCACGTAGATGCGTTAAGTAGGAATCCCGCGACTAATGCAATACTTATGATTGAAAATTCCGATTGGTTAATAACCCTACAGATGCAAGATGATAATACACAAAGCATTATTTCTAGACTTCGTGATAACTCCGATTCAAATTTATCTGCAAATTATATAATAAAAGATAATATACTCTATAGGAAAACTGTTGCTGGAGAGCGGTTTGTCATCCCTAAGTTAGCTAAATACGGTTTATTACAAAAACTTCATGATCAGATAGGCCACCCCGGTTTTGGAAAATGTGAAAATTCTATTAAGGCTCAATTTTGGTTCGAAGGCATGACTAGATTCATACGAAAATATATAAACTCTTGTTTACAATGTGCGTTTAATAAGGGCAACTATGGTAGGTTAGAGGGTGAATTATACCCAATTAACAAGCCAGCCATACCTATGCATACGTTGCATGCTGACCATTTGGGTCCTTTTGCCAAAACTCGTAAAGGAAACACTTATATCTTAGTGATTATCGACGCTTTCACTAAATTTGTATTTGCCCGACCAGCTAAAAATTGTAGTTCAGTAGAAACCATTCGATTATTAAAAGAAATTATTATGCAGTTTGGCTATCCAGTTAGAATAATAACAGACCGAGGAAAAGCTTTTACGAGTAGATACTTCAAAGAATTTTCCGAGGAAAATCAATTCAAACATATATTAAATGCTATAGCCAGTCCTCGCTCCAACGGGCAGGTCGAACGAGTAAATCGTACATTATTAAATGGCCTTAACACTATGTCCGAAAGCGAATGTACATGGGATAATAAGCTAGATGATATAGTATGGGGAATCAATAATACACCCAATGCTACTACTGGCTTTTCGCCATTTAACCTTATGTTCGGTCATACTAATTCTAGGTATCCGCCCTTCCCGTCTGACTCACCCTCTACTTCTGAAACTCAACAGAACCAACTGCAGGCCAATAGGGAAACTGCTAAGCTCCGTATCGATAGAAATATGACTTCCATGAAAACGCGATTCGACAAAAAACATAGGAAATGTATTAAGTACACCGTAGGTCAACTAGTTCTTTGGAAAGGTGGTGTAGCTAGAGATGCAACAACTGGGGTTACTAGAAAACTTATTGGGCGATATACAGGTCCCTACAAAATATCTAAGGCCGAACAATCGTTGGACCGATATACAATCTCGAGTATAAAGGGTATGAAAGGCTATAAAAAGTTTAGTGCAATAGTTCGTGGAGAAACTCTTCGGCCATACAAACCAACTATATCTGAGGATGAGAGTTCAGACAGTGACCGAGAAGTAGACAGAGACGACTTGATTGATCTTCTTGAAAGTTAATTAACACAATATACTGATCGTTACAGATGTGTGACTCTTCATTATTTGAATCTTGTATTATCTTATAGCTAATTTTAATGAACCAAAAGTGCAAGTAAAGTTTCCAAAAAAAACAATACAGTGAATAGTTATTTCTCTGAATTTTACCTATCACTAATAATCATTTCGTAATTTCACTATGTGACAATAATTATTGGCAACAAATCCACGTACTTGTATATAACATTAAGATACTATGTAGGTAAGGACAGCTGTGTGATCAAGTCCATCAGTATATTCTTATGGCTACGTGACCTAAAATCTATTAGTAAAGACTGCTGTGTGATCTAGTTAATATTTATAAGGATGGCTATGTGATCAAGTCCATAATAATAGAGACAATAGGCAATTGCGATGTGTGTACAAGTTCATGATAAGGACCGCTTTGTAATCAAGTCCATAACAGGGACAGCTTTGTGATCAAGTCCATAATAGGGACGCGGACGGCTTTGTGATCAAGTCCATAATAAGGACGGCTTTGTGACCAAGTCCATGTGTTAACTATGTGACCAAGACTTCATTTGTAATAGCTGTGCAATACTTCTAAATGCGAAATCTGACCTATATTCTATAAAAGGAACTATTATATTATTTGGACGAATAAAAACAAATCTTAAGGCTGTGTGATATTAAGTGGAAAATGGAAGAACATAAACCAAGGCATATCTAATATATTCAGACATATTAATAATTATATTTCACAAACAACAAGTTACTGCTGTACATTATTTCTATTTCAGGACTTCGGGCAAGCCGCTGAAGAAAGCAAAGAGGGCCGTGGGACACGGCCTATGCAGGATGGCCGAGTGTTAACAAGTACCAAATAGATACTCGACGGTTATGACGTAGTAGTTGCTTAATTATTCCTAAATTACTTTCAAATCTTCTCAATAATATCTAAATAATATTCTTTGTATTTATTTTCCCATAAGTAGTTATTTATTTGATTTTTATAACAATAATTTAGTATTCATAACATATTGAGTAATTAACTGACAGTTGATTTGAATATGGCGGTTAAGTGTATAAAAAGGGAGGCAAATCATTTCTAAGATTATTATATTGTGAACTAGTGATAAGGACGTTACTCTGCCTAAATACAGACTTGAGTGTGAATTATAGTTCGTGTTTAATTGTATAAACCCTGCTACTGAACAATAATAAACATCACGATAAGCGTGTGCTTATTGTGACGTTTATGTGATCAGTGATGGATTATGTTTAGTAAATAAATAGTTTTCAATTAATCAACCTAAATAAATAACAAATAAGTAAATAAACAAGTTTTTCAATTGTTTCTGGTTTTGACCATTTAACTGTGTCTTTGAAAATCATGTAATGACGGTAATTAGGACAGCACTGGCGTAAACATGACACGCTACGTGTGGCCATAATTGGTCACTAGGTGAAATGTAGCGTGGCCCATTGCCGACGATTGGGCATTTCGTCAAATTCTGCCTTTTCACGTTATTAACTGTTAGACGTTGAGTTAGTATCGCGCTGAATTAACAAATGGAAATTTTTACTATACAGTGTGGCAGGGACATCGTTGCACAGCCTGTTAACATGGATTAAGCACATGATTATGAACACCCCGCGTTGAAATTTTTCGTCTTTTATAAAAAAAAATCGGTTCCATACATTTTGACCGCGTAGGTATTGCACTACGACTAATAGAGAAGTATGGAAGAAAAAGACATGTTACGCCGACCCCAAATAAATTGGAATGAGGGCAGGAGAATGATGATGAGGTATTGCACTAGGTACACGGAGCGACTGCCTATCTGACCTCCACAACCCAGTTACTGGGTAACACCCTTTGGTAAGATGATTGTCAGACCTTCGGGCTTCTGACGACCCGTAGCGACTGTCAAAGATCTAAGAATGACAGTAGGGACTAACGGCGTGCGTGCTTTCCGAGGCACGGAGGAATTTCGGTATAGCAGGCATAGCATATCATGTACTCTGATCGATCGACCCTTGCGGCTGTTATTACTTAGCTACGAGCTCCTCCTACAGGGTTTTAAGGAAATATACTAGGTTACATTTCTGTTTTTCACAAAAAAAGATTTCCGTTTTATTTATTTTTAGATGTCACAATGACCTCGTTCTGGGCGCATACACATTTTCCTCGTTCTTTATAACCGAAAATTGTGACAGAACATAAATATCAAACATAATTCTGAGCTGTATTAAGTACTTAAATATGTATGTATACATGTTAATATAAGGAACAACATGGTATCAAATACCCCATTAAGGTAATATTTTTTTGGTAGAGGAACTTAACTCAATAACCCCTTAAGGCATCGTTAATCAAATCTGTCAGGCGCAATTTTACTTTTATAAGCCTCGGCTTTTCCCGCCCCGAAATCACTGGGGCATTGCCATAAAATACCTTTAATTTTTCTAACTTTCAGGTAACTGCAATGTAAGGAAGTACAGTCATTGTTTTTAACAACGATAAGGAACCTGTCCCACCGCAGACGAAGAAGCGTATAGTTATCGACTATTTATTATTTATATATACACCACAAAAACACATAACATAAAAAATACATCAAACACTACAAAATATATAAAACCTATATTATATTATAACCTTGGAATGGACAATGATTTTCCTATACATGAAATGGGGCTGTCGTTGTTGCAAATATTATGTATACAATACACTATAATAGATATAATAATATATATAATAGATATATATCCAAAATTATAGATACCTACACACATACATAGGTACATACTACTACTATTCCTGTACGACTATTTTCTCGTTCAAGAAACTTACGATATGTAGATGTACCTAGTTCCCGTGTCAGTAAAAGAGATACATACATGTGGCGATTTAGTCACCTGCATCCATTCTAAACAAGTTTCGCTATGAAACTCATACAAAAATTGTAAAGAAAAAACATAATTGCACCGAAATATATAGTTATATAGGAATTTGCTTTTTTTGTTACGAATCGGATAAGAGTTTCGTTGCTGTTTATTATGACGGGTAGAATAATTCCTTTGGCGGTGCAGGTGACTGAATCGCCACCCTGTAATAATAGTTGATTGACTGTTTAGTACAGCTTGAAATAGTTTGTCACAGCGCAGCGGCAAGAACTATCAAACACAATACTCACTTGGCTGGCAGAACACTCGCTAAGAGACTCGCTTTGTACTTACATACGCATACCAGCAAGTGACTGAGCAGTCATTCTCCTCGTCACACTCGCTCATAGCCCATAGACAAACTATCCGAACTGCACACACTGCTTATTGCTCCCCATCTCATTTCTAGTTGCTAGCTCTACTCGCTTCTCGCTAATCGTCTGTGGTGGGACTGGTTCCCCAACTAAACTGCTTAGGTAAAAACCTGCTAACCTAAATCTTCATTTATCAATTAATCCAAAAGGTCATCTCAGGGCATTAGGGGTCAAGTAAAATATTCTGAACTCATATTTCGCCTAACGAGACTGTTATTCGAGTTTATTAAGCTAATAGAGAATTATAATGTTGAACTAATATTTAAGTATTTCGTTCAATGTAAACAGTTTGCAAACGGTTGGACAGTTGTTTTCAGTTAAATGAACTGTGTTGTTTTATTAATACATGATAAGTACTCAAAAAATTGCTCGATTTACATTATTTAAGAAACTCTGTCTGTATGTTACTTTTTCACGTCTAAGCCACAGAACAGATTTCGATAAAATTAGGCAAGCAGATAGATAGATAGATGGCATCCTGGGAAAAAATATGTTACTTTTTGTCCCAATAGCATGTTCTCTGTTGGATAATTTCCGACAACCACACGGGCGAAGCCACGGACAGAAGCCAGTCCAAATATAAATTCACATAAAACTTTCAATAAATACACACATAGATAACGTAATAAACCTACAATACCATAAATATAACACATTCACATTACACACACACATACACTTAAATTAGGTGATCACACACACGCTGAAATTAGGTGAATCTGAAAATGAAATGCTTTTCGTTGGTAAGCGCATTACCTGAGAACGACACGACCGATGTGGCTATTTTTTTATTTTTAAATGTTACTAAAATAGTCCGAATGAGGTTTTTATAGAGGGAAAAATTTTAAAAGATTCCCGGAAAATGTTCGAAATCGGGAAAAACTGAACGCCTTTTTTTCTGAGGAATTTTTATATGAACTAAGTATTGAAAAGTCAGGTGAGCTAGTAACTTATACAAACAAAGTGTTGAGAGATGTGTGATGTGAGAGTTTATTTTTTTTTGTGTTGGTGTTCTTTCTTGGCGTTATGTTAACCGCAAATAAACGTATTTTCTTTCTTTCTTTCTTTTGTTGAGTGTTGTGTTGTGTGTTGTTTGTGTTTGTTAAGGACAGTTGGTAACCGGTTAGGTTTTACTTACACGCTATAACTGCTTTGTTGTAAAGAATATTAAGTTTCCTATTATGTCAATCGGAGTTTATTAGGAGACTACAGTAATTTCCGCTAACTAAAAAACATACAAAATATGCATACCTATTACCTAACCTCCTAACCTTTTCCCAACTTTTTGGGGTGGGCTTCCAGTCTTATCGGATGCAGCTGAATACCAGTATTTTACATGGAGCGACTGCCTATCTCACCTCCACAAATCAGTTACTGGGTAACAAGATACTCCTTGGTAAGTAAGACTAGTTTTTAGACTATTGACTATTGGGCTTCTGACTGTCAAAGATCTCCACCTGACAGCCAGGACCAAAGGCTTAACGGGCTTTCCGAGGCACAGACGGGTCTTAATATGTAATGTTATGGATGGTCACCCAGAGTGCCTAAATATCGAGACTTACAGTTTTTATTTTATTACTGTTCTCATATTTTAAGTACATAGTTACTTTAAAACAGTCACGTCAACGCCGGCTGCCGCTGAAAACCAGCGCTGTGGCTCTGTCTATGCTGAGCGATGGCCGTTTTGCGTGGATGTGACGCATGTTTACCCCCAACTTCTTATATTTTTTGTGTTTTTATGCGTCATGTTTGCCGCAAATAAATGTATTTTATTTCAAACTCAAACTCAAATCATTTATTTCAATTAAACCATTTCAGGCACTTTTGAATTGTCAACATTTTAAATAGTCGGTCGGTTAGTCAGAAAGTGAAGCTAGTTGCCCATTCCAAAACGTAGATCTCTTTGGAGAAGAACGGGCAAGAAACTTTTCTTTCTAAGAGCAGGGCTTATTATTGATCCTCGCTTTATGCACATAAATAGTGTGCATACAGACATGCCATACATAGGCAGAGATATGGATTAAATAAAAGCAACAAAAACCTTTGATTTTCCCACAACCACGCTATGTAACGAATGCAGTAGTTTTAGCCGTTGAACGCGAGTTTTATCGACGGTCAGAACAGAGTTGCGTGCTTCGGGCAAAAATAAATTGATTCCGAATATTCTGTAACTGAGATTTTTCGATATGAACTAACCTTGTTTGTAAACCATAGTTTACCTGTGGGACATGCCCATTCACGAAATGCTGCCAAGGTTTTTTAGAAAATGGCTCCTGAATGTAGTAATTAGTATCAATTGTAGTATAATTTGAATGGATAGCTGTGGCTTGTGGCTAAATAAAAACAGCCACAAGGGTCGATCGATCAGGTTAAGCTACGCTTGCCGCGGTCGACCCGTGGATAGGTGATCTTTACATACCAATACCCCTCGGAAAGCACGTTAAGCCGTTGGTCCCGGCTGTAATTCTTCGATCTTTAACAGTAGTTTCGGGTAGTCAGAAGCCTGAAAGTCTGACAACCATTCTTATCACCTATAACCCAGTAGGTAACTGGGTTGTGGAGGTCAGACAGGCTGTCCCTCCGCATGTAAAATATTCAGCTGTAGCTGGTTAGACTGGAAGCCGACCCCAATATCGTTGGGAAAAGGCTAGATAGACGATGAGCTTATAGATGGACAAGGCTCTCGAACAGTTTCATCAAGTTCCTATGTCTTATTGTCATCACACATTTCATTTCTTGGCATTGGACTGCTGATGGTGACCTGTTATCAACTAGCTTCAAACTTGCGAGCTAGGGACCCGTATTACTATGAGGTCAAACATTTCTATGAAGTCTCATAGTGCGCACGGACACACAGGGTCCCAAAAACCTTTCATAGACAATAGTTGAGTGACTTGCCATGTGGAACGCATTGAGAAATGCCTTTCTTTGCGTAATATTACTACTTTAATTAGGGCTGATTTTTCAATCATCTAATAACTTCATTCGAGAAATAATTTTGACAGTTATTTCATACAAAAACTGTCAAACGTCAATTTTATTCCTCGAAAAAAGTTATCTGGGGACCAGCCCTTAGACAAGTTTTTTTTTTTGTTACTCGCGTATTCTCAATTCAAATCTAAAAATGTAAGAAAGTGACCTCTCTAATCCTACAAACTAAAACATAATTATGTATATTAATTTAACTTCAATTAAGTAATAGAATCTTAGTTTATATTTGAAATCTTATAAATAAAACCTTAAGTTTCCTATTCATTAAGCCCTTCCAGAACTTCCATTTATAAAGGTATTAGTGCAGCTTTAAAATTCTCCTTGAAAATCTCGCTGCAAACCACATTTAGTATTCTCTCACGAACTTAAAACTATTATCACATATAATGCGATAAGGTGCTTAACTTAAGAAGGTTAGTGTGTGACATGAATCTGAGCGGTAATGCCAAAATACCCTTTAATAAACTGTGTTGTTTTTATTAAATTAGTTCCGAGGCACGCGACCCACGAAACGAAAATATTACGTAATCAGGTCAAAACTGACATACGTACGATTATTATAATATACTGTTTTTCTTTCCATTTTGTGATATTGTTTTAGAAAAGTTTAGAAGTTTATACACACAACATCACGTCTGTTACCCCGAAAGGTTAGGCAGAGGGTAGTTACCTACCTATAATAAACAATAGTACACCCACAAAGAAGAAAGAAAGAATAGTAAGCAGATTAACTAGTTTTAATGCAAAACAAAGGGAACAAACGTGTTTACCTAACACCAAAGCAAATTAATAAAGAAATATAGCATAATAATCGGCCTATAATGTTCCCACTGCTAAGACACAGGTCTCCTCTCGGAGAGAAGGAGTGGGCCGTAATCCACCACGCAAGCCCAGTGCGGCTTCGATTTTTGGGTCTAGAACACGCCATTTTCCTCGCGCTATTGTCCTTCACCATTTTGAGAGCAGAGGTGATGAAATAATTTACACAAAGTAAAGCGCCTGTGTAAGTCGCGGCCATTATCAATTTCACTGGGCTACCACTGTTTTATTAATACTCCACATCCAAAAGAAATATAAAAGAAATAAATTATATAATGGAGAATCAGAGCGCGAGAGAATCGCCGATGAAATTCGATAGATCGTAAGATGTCACCAAATAACGGTCCGGACCGTGAGTCGGTAACTAGGGAGCAAGAGGAAAACGGATCACGGGAACTGATACACCAACTTAGTGGTGGAAGAGGAATAAAAAGAACCAGACAAGTGCGAGTCGGGATCCGTGCCAAAGGCCAAAAACGCTGAAAAAAACGAGGTATTCCACTTAGAGCACAGATTTGAACAGTAATTCCGCGAACCGCACATGAGCACTTCCACTAACTGCACTGAAACAAGTTTGTTTGTTTTTTTTTTAACTTAATTTTTATTTTTATTATTGGTTGTTATAGCGGCAATAGAAATAGACACTCTGAGAAAATTTCAACTGTCTATGTAGAGAGATACAGCCGATACAGCCGGCTGACAAGACGGACGAAGTAAGACGGACGGACAGATGGACAGCGGAGGCTAAGTAATATGGTAACGTTGGCACCCTTTGGGAAGGGAACCCAAAAAAGGTACTTTCCTAAGTTTATTTAAAACTGAAAAAGACACACAACTCTCGCCTTTCCTTATGGGGAAGCTAGAAACTATAGAACACCACCTGCCACGATCCTTCATACTCCCTGTAAATACCTACCGTTTGTGCCTTCCATTCATTATCTCAACGTGACCAAACCATCTAAGCATCTACTACGACAGTAACTCTGTCTGTATCTTACCTTTACACGCCTAAACTATTGAACGGATTTCGATAAAATTTGGCAAAGAGATAGATAGCATCATAAGGAACGACATAAGTTCTTTTTGTCCCGGTTGCAAGTTCCCGTGAGATCATTTCTGATATCTAAGCGGGGACGCCGCGGGACGAAGCTATTATTCTATATAAAGAAATTGGAAAATATCTACACATATTGAATTTAGTTAGACTGCCAGGAACTTATCATAAATATTTAACGTGGCATCTCAAGCATAAAATGGCTGCAAAGTCATAATTTTATCATTAATCGAAATTAAAACGAAGTCCATAATAACATAAATGTGAAGCTTTCATCCGAAGAGATTAGCAATTTGTTAATGTAATGTATGTTCAGTGAAACATAATACTTTAGATAGCTGGGTGAAGACGGAAATTGTTTGTTAAGCAAATTGACACCCTACGTCCATTTACCGTGTAACAACCATTCCATACAACTGTCACTTTGAATAGACGGACATTTTAAATGGGCAGTCAATTTTCTTTACAGTGAAATTCCCTGGCTTTACCTAAATAAAAGCTCTTTTATATGTGGTGACATCTACATCGCCACATGCAAACTACGCATGACACTGACGTCACGCAAAATCCTGAATCGCGCAAGCAGAGTTTACCGCGCGTCTAGCATATATATTTACAACGTCCCGAAGGCGGCCAGTTGCCTACCAGACACAATACCCATCTGGTCGGAGGATCCTCCCTTTTTATAGAGGATGAGCGAATTTTAGACCCTGCTCCTCATACCTCTAATGGCAATTGAATATTTTCTTAAGCCTTGTCCACACTAGGTCACATTTTATCAGGGTTTCGACACGTAACTCGAAAATAAACCTACCTATACAATATACAAGTATCAGGAATTAAACAAATGGCGATCGTGGTGCCAACAAGCCTTCATCACTTCACCATCGACTTACCGCATTATGTAGCATAATCATAATCAGCCTATAATATTGCCACTGGTGGCACACAGGTCTCCTCTCGGTGAGAGGGAGTGGGTCGTAATCCAACACGTGGGCCTGTTGTAGGTGTCACATATCTTCGAGTTTTTTGGAACGAAGTTCCTTATCGCGCGTTGCGAAAGGGGGCTAGACGGAAAAAATTAAGACCAAAAGTTGTAATGACACTTTTTGCTATAGTTGTAAGCCGTGGGGCGTGCGCGTGTTTCTTTGTCTGTCTATAGAAAGGAACTTCGTTCTATCCGGGTGTCCCTTGACACCTCTCAAGTTTTTTAGTTCTAAGACATGCCAGGTTCCTCACGATGTTTTTCTTCATCATTCTAAGTGCAGTGGTGATGAAATAATTTACACAAAGTATAGCACCTGCCTGGGTTTGAACCTAAGAACCAATTCGTAAGTCACGGCCGTTACCACTGGAGCCTCACTGCTTTTCATTTATCATTATGTACTTACCCGAAGTCTTTGAAAATAAAGCCATAAATCATTTGATAAATAGGTTGATATAACAGTCATCGAAACGGTTAGACTTGTGACACAATTGCAATTTTACTGATGACTTTCAGATGTTTCAACAATAAAAAAAACGTACTGTCATTTATAAATGTTGTGAATATTAAAATACCGGTCAGACTAGATAGGAACACAATTTCATACACCTCAATTTAAAAATTAGTTATTTGGCTTTAAACATTTCAGGAAATACTGGATGGCTAGGGACAAGCGTACGTATCCAGTAGAAATTATGTGTAAAGTTAGTAATTTATGCTATCCAAGAGACTCCACGCTGTCAGTGTACATACAAAATAGACTCTCAAACTCCCTTATCAGCGAATTCGAAAATGAATGTGTCATCCAAATACAGTAACTCGAAGTACCGAAATATAACCGGGTATACAATAGGGAATTGAATCTAAATTCAAAACGGAGCTGAAATCACGCCTCTAAATACCTAATAAACAATCGACGTTATGGAAACTTGAGCCATTAATATTATCTATACTTCTATACTAATATTATAAAGAGATAAAATTTGTTTGTTTGTATATAGGGATTATCTCTGGAACTGCCAGTCGGAGTTGAAAAATTCTTTTTGCATTTGATAGCCCAATTCTTGAGGAAGGCTATAAGCTATTTAACATTACGCTAGCACTCTTACGAGCCGAGCAAAAAGGATAAATTAAAAACAAAACACGCTAAGCGAAATATAGTGTAATCTATGTTATTTATTACATTGTAATCAATTTAGCTTTTAACAGATCATTTTTTACTATATATTTTTTTCAAACTATTTATTATTATTAATTGTTTTATTTAAACTAGATATTGTGTTTACAAGTTAAAATTGTTGTTTTTTTTTTGTAAACACAATATCTAGTCAACTTAGGTACTTGTAAGTTGGTCCCAAGCTTTGTAAATGTGACAGATTCCATTATTCAACAAACAATATTCCAAAATTATAACTATATTAAAAGTACATATCTCATACGTACATACATTTCGGTGATACATTTTTATTTATATAGATAAACCAATTACAGGCACTTTTGAATTGTCACGGGGTCGGTCAGTTAGAAAGATTAAGCTATTTGCCCTTTCAAAAGAGCTAAGCTATGGAGATGAACGGGCAAGAAACACCACGGACACTCCTAGAAATATAAAATAAACAATATACAATAACATAAAATTGTAACAAAATATTGCTTACATCATTCAGGTTCAAACTATACAAGTGAGAACGATGTATACAAACACTTTGCCCGATCCCGGAATCGGACCCAGGACCTCATCCTTATCAATAGCGCAACGAGGCAGTTAATCTAAATTCGAAACGGAGCTGAAATCACGCCACTAAATACCTAATAAACAATCGACGTAATGGAAACTTGAGCCATAAATATTACGGCTATATAAATCCGTGACAGCACAATTTGATTTAATGTTTTCTAAATGGCGCTATAGTGGTTGATATTGTTAAAACTAGGCTTGTTAAACTTCCGACGTTGTCACTGACAAATTAGGAACGCGCCCCGGTGAACACCCCTGCCCTACTAATTGACTGCACGTCAAGTTTCACCGCGATAATCCAAATACAAGCCAACACTGATTCGTTTTGGATTCACACCTTTTTAACGGTGATTTAGTAAAGTAGATCGCTGTTCAAAATGTGTTTATCATGATGCCTATTATGCATGTCAGGTGTTTTATTGAGGTTTCGTCTATTCTTCGCTTGATAGTTTATGCTTCTAGGAGGCGCTAATGGCTGCAACACAGTTTTTGAACTGATGTTAACGGACTGGACTTGTTTACATTCGCTGAATAAGCTATCGCGCCCACCACGAGTAACCTACTTTATGTATATATATTTTAATATTGTCCCCAATAAATCGCCGAATAAGCCAATGCTAACACAATACATTTCTTGTCGGGCCCTATCAGAATATCAGCGATGTGACACAGATTTTTTAAATGTCGCAGCATCGTGCTTAGGTAGGAGCCTTTCGGCCTCGCGACTTTGTTTCATTTATTTGTTAATTTTTTTTCTTTATATAATTTAGTTTATTATTTTTGATCTAGTTTAGTTTCTGATCTTCCCGTACGAGTCGCAAATAATACTTTTTTTTTCTTTCTTTCATGTGGCGATGCTCGTACAGTTAAGAAAAACTAAAATTTCTGAGAACCTGTATTTGTTCCAAAAAATATACATGTACAGGGTTAAGGCAAATTAAGTTTAATGTTTTTACATACTATAACGAAAAAAAAGGTCCCACGGCTAGAACGTTAAATGTTATTAATTATTTTAATTGTGTGTATTTAAAATACGTGATTTAGAATACGTGGTTTCTATTAATGTGATAACCTAATCGCCTACATATACAGGCTGTACCAGAAAGCTGTGGTCAAATTTAAGGCTGTGGTCAAAATTGACTATATCTTTCTGGTACAGTCTGTATATTGATTTGATTTAGCCTTCTACTTTTTTAGGTACTTTAATTTAATTGAATAACAGAGGCTACATTGCGCTGCTTTCAAGGAAGTTTAGAAAATATTCGAGCTTAATCATCGAATCTATAGTAATTAAATCGGGCAGAGTTCTGGCAATTAAACTGTTTGAAGTAGAACACGAGAAAAGACGAGAAAACTTTTTCTTTTAGAAATCACCAACTTTAGCGCCGTTTTGATAGTATTTAGTAAGTAATTGTGAAAACTTTGTTTTAGATTTGTTAATTTTTGTGTGTAGGTATTTTTATTTCTTTTAAAAGCTGCATAGTTTCTAATTTATAGAAGCTTGTAAATGGCAACTGTAAACGCTACTTGTACATTATTTACTATTAGACTGTACTATTAGACTGTAAGCTTTCAAAAGAATGAATAAATAAAAGTAGTAAGTTAAGGAAAGTGTACCTTCGTCAGAAGTATTTGATTATAGTTCATGATTTAAGAAGAACTCTTTTGTTTTTTTTATTTATTGATGAATGGGCCTGCTCTTGACCTTAATCACGCCTGATGGAAAGCGATGGATGAGGTCTATGGTAATAACAACAATTGATTCTTGCGATCCAAACTCATTATGAAATAGAATCAAAATGCTTCCAAACATCACAAGCCTCCTATTGATACTACGTACTACAACACACACGAACCAATCCGCGATCTAACATAGTTGCATAACGCCACTGATTACATTGCAAGTTCCCCAGTGTAAACCAACCCTTACTTGGTAAAGCGAGACTTGCTTACAGCGCTAGTTTGATGGACTTGAGCGGCTAATAGCGGTGTAAGCTCCTGTCTTAAGGAACATTCAACGCTTACGTATTGAAAAGTGATAGTTCTGATGATGACATGAGATTAGGATATGATGTAGAATAGTGGTATATTATAACTTCGAAGTTATGATCAGATGAACGTAAACGAGGCAAAATGAGTATGCAGGATCGTAGCAGGTGGCGCTCTGTAGTTTCTGCCTACCCCCATGGGAAGAAGGTGTGAGTATTTCTTTAATCGTATGTGAGCTTCGATCAATAATAGTACTAGATTAAGGATCAGGAACAAAAATCAGTCGCTCAAGTGGCCACGTTTGCACACACGTAAACATGTACATTTCTTAGAAAAAAGTTTACTATAAACCTTACTTCAGTTTATTATAAACCTTAATGCTTAAACATAAAGTTTAATTAACATTGCAAAATATATTTAAAATGTCGCTTGAAAATAAAATCATTCTATTTTTAAATTTTCAGTCATTTATTCTAAAATGAAACCTATAGCCCTAAGTAATAAGGTTAAAAACATACTAAATTTAAATAAGACCACAAAGGTATTTGTGGTCTTATTTTTCGGGCCGTTTTTGAAGCGCTTATCGGGAATCTAGTACTATTATTGATCGAAGTACCTATGTGAGTAGGTACTTTTAAGCTGAATTTAAATGTCAAATGGTTAATCGTAAAATAAAAGTTAGAGTTGGCTTCCGGCCTCATGAACCACAGGTCTCTCTTCTATCTACTTAATAAATAAAAAATCACTGACAGATAACACACAACCTAAAACACTCGGCCTGAAGCATTACATTTTGCGCAATAGTTCCTTTTATAACAAAGGTGAGCACTTATGAAGGATTTTTGAAAATTCATCGAGGTAGATAAAAGGAATGTGTCGAAATAAAGTTGTCTTCAAAACAACATTGACAACATGGGAATCCAACCATCCAACAAAAATAACGGAAGTGACAGTAACGGATGTTTTGTTTACTTACGTGTCATTTCTGACATACATATTTGAGTTTAACAGCCTTGAACTTGGATTTTTTTCTTGTTCTTTAGGGAAAATATTGAAAAGCTTCGTCTATTTCGACCTAAACTTAATTTCAAAGCATTTATTTCAATTAAACTATTTACAGGCACTTTTGAGTTGTCAAGGAGTCAGTCAGTCAGAAAAAATTAGGCTAGTTGCCTATTTTGTACTGTAAACAACATGACATTAATCGATATAGATAGACGGAATATTTTAAAAATTGTAGCCAAGCATAAAAATTATGATGTTTGAAGTTGAGTTACGTTTTAGTGTCGGACAATGAAAATTTATTTAAACGCTGTAATATTAAAATTCGTTCAGTACCATTTTTCAGATAAACGGTCAGTTTTTCGAGTCGTTGAATAACTTTCTAAATTACTTTAATCACTGCTCTTAAATCGCTCTTTAGATTATTCATAGAAAAATATTGCGGTGTGTGAATAAATTGTAACGTTAAATTACGGGCCTATTAAAATACTAATATTCTTTATTTGTAACCTCCTAGCCTCAAAAATAAGTTTACTTTTCGCAATATTTACATTCTTTACAAATATTTACAAAATACTTGGTCCACACAAATATGGATACCAAAATGTACTTAAAATAAAATATATATTGAATCCCCTGTAGGTAATAATTATTTCAGATTCAACAAAATATTATTTTAATTGCCGATGATTTTTTCCGCACTGACTCTTTCTGTAATTCGCATATACCTACTCGAATTCCACGTTTTCGCGATTTTTTACTCGATTTATTTGTTAGCTTAATTTACATGCGTTAGTGAGGTCAATGACACTTGTGTTCTATAGTCAGCAGTTTGGACAAGACGATTAGACAATTAGCCTAACGAGCTCCACACATCTAGTTAGAGTGGCCGATGGAGATCTTAATGAATTTCATTTGTTATGAAAACCTTTAAAACGTCACGTAGCATTATTATCGAGACTCAGCGGATATTAAATGATATTGAAGTCCATTTTCGACATTATTTCTGTAGAGTGAATTTTTGTATTAAAGTTCGTTTATTATTAATTTCCATTACCCAAATAATCGTTGAAGTGTAAAGCAAAATTGTAAAAGTAAAAGGGATTTTATTGTTTAAAAATATTATTGTTCGTTTTTTAAACCCAGATAGTAATTTGACAAATGTAATGTAAAACTCCTATACTAAAAAGCAAACACAAGCCACTTGAAATGTCAGATTATTATCTGGGATTAAAAATGAACTTTAGAAACATTGCCCAATAATAACAACATGCCCATTTTCAGTAGAGCTTTAGGTATTACGTGGTATTACAGTCTGTTTGTTTAGTAACTGTCATTATGTGACTGCCTTCACTGGACAGGTAACGGTCTGTAGGTCAGAAAGCTTAAATTCGGAATTGAGCTAATTTAATTAAAATAATGTTCAAGTTGTTCTCTTTAATGTTTCTTTCTTTTTTTTGGTACCTCGATTTCATGACGCTTTTTGTTTTGACCAATTTCCTTTCGTTTTAACACCAAAAATACGCATATTATGATTATACTTTAAGAGTACTACCCTATATTTCCGTTTCAAAAAATCACCCTGTATAACTTGTTTAGCTTTACGATAGTTTCGTGTTATAATTATTAATATGGACCTTGAGACAGTTATGCCTTTGCTGCTCAATGAACACAGAAAAGATAATCTTACCTATGAAATCATAGGCAACATTTCCTTTTTTAAAGCAGATTCTATCTGCCTAGCCTTTTCTCGACTATGTTGGGGTCGGCTTCCAGTCTAACCGGATGCAGCTTAATACCAGTATTTTACATGGAGTGACTGCCTCCACAACCCAGTTACTGGGTAATACGATACCCTTTAATAAGACTGGTTGTTAGACTTTTTAAAGCAGATTACGAACACGTAATTCACTGATAATTTGATCACTTTAGCTGCACTAAAAGCTTTACTAACATAAAGTGCTGAACTGATAAGTAAAAAGCACGAGAGCAATAAAGCAAGTTCGTCGGTTCAGTTCGGTATTAGTCATAAACTATACGCTATGCACTGCTGCAATATTCCTTGTCCGCAGCTTAAAGGAAAAAAGAGCAGTGCAAGATACTATTACATCCGTTGTTCGAGGTTCTTTAGCTTTAAAATAGTAAAATGGTATGTTTTTCAAACAAACGTGACCGTTTTGACACTTTTTAAAACAAACACTAATTCCACAACAACGAAACTAAAGCTATTAGGCTAGTACCTATAGACTGATACCGACTTGCTAACAATAATTAAAAAAGAAAAAAAAACTTTATAACGATAAGAAATAAATAAAAGCGTGTTAAATTTTGATGGAATATTAAAGAACATTTAGCATATTACACCTTCATTATTTTTGTTTGACAATCACAATGTAACACGCTTTTATATATTTTATTTTTAACTTTTTAGTATTTTTGATGCGAGATGGACTACCACGTAGTTCGTAGCGCGTAGCAGTGTTTTTCCGTTATATGCATTTATTGCACTTAAGCCACCTGTACATCATCAGACCCTGGTTACCATCTAGTACCAAATTACTCGCCAAGACGAATCAAATGAGCCCAAACTCGATGGGGTTATGTCGTTTAATTACAGAGTTCCTATGGTCATCTTCCAGCTTCATCATCAGACCGTGGTTACCATCTAGCACCAAAGTACTCGTCAAGACGAACCATACGAGCCCAAACTCGATGGGGTTGTGTCGTTTAATTACCGAGTTCCTATGGCCATCTTCCAGCTCCATCATGAAACCCCGCTTACCATCTAGCACCAAAGTACTCGTCAAACAAAAATAAATCATACTTACGAGTGGTAGCGTCTGTGGAGGCTGCAAATAGCCAATCCAAAAGGAACAGCGCCAGTAACAATTTTCCACTTTTCCATAAACACAGTCTGTATAATAACATCATCGCGATTATGAGATTTTTATTATAATAATGGCAACTTCGTAGACAGTTTTAGTTTGAAATAAACTAAACTTATTCTAGTCCCACGTTGGGCGCCAAACCAATTCCAATATTGACTATCATGATCAAATTATTCGACAACATGACACCATAATTGGTTACAAAGTAGTTTTGACATATTACAGCCGGGTTATTTCTGAGAGTGATAAAATTCGAAATAAACAAACTGAACCATAAAGCATGCGGTAAATTTTCTTTCAGATTGCATAGAACACACGCAAAAAAGTGATTAAAGGGGCGGTCAACTCGGAGAACGCGTAATATTTTCCCGAAATCCCGTGAAAAGTTTGATACGAGACTTCCGCCGGGCGACTCGCACGCGACCGTCACCGTCGACGACTCACAGATAACTGTTGCAAGCGAGTTATACCGGAGCCGGCGGAAAGCGACACCTCCTCCATATTGTGGTCTCTTTCACACAAGGTGCGCGCCCACGATTCATTAACCTTTTGATACTGGCATTTCTTTTCATAATACGGAAAAGTACAGAGTTTATTGGCTAACTCATTCTTATATTATATACCAATTCAAGCAATTCAAATGTCAATCACAATTTACAGCCGAGAATCTCAAGAATCTATCTCCACGATTTAATCTAAATTCCTGTTAAACTAGACTCTTATGTGGAACATAATCGTAGTTATTTGGACTATTTTATTTAAAAATGTTTATGTTTTTAAATAAATGTCGTGCTGTCTGGAGTTTAGTGAGACAGTCTAGGAAAAAGATTTCAAACTTGGCTAGTAAACCTGACTACCAAAGAGTTCTTTTTTTAGAATAGAATAGAATATTCTTTATTTTGTACACCATAAATATACTTATTATTAATATTAATATTAATTATTACATTATAATATTTATTATTTCTATTTTAGGCTTTCTAAAAAGCTTAGTGGGGAAACTTGGACTGTAGTGAATGGGATGAAATGGCCAATAAGGTACTAATGGTTTAAAATTGTACAAATATTATTAAAAGGCTAGTCCCCCAATAGTTTGCAGACAGAAGCTCCGTTGAGACTCTCGACTTAAGAATAAAATGAGCTTCAAAGTATAATGCGTGCAAGTTAAAATTTAGTTTAACTTCTTCTTTTCGTGTCGATGGTACTCTTCTTCGATGTTTTATATTGTTACAGCCCAGAAGGACCCACGTTGGAAACACGAAGGACGTTGATTGCGGCATCTATGGCATTCTTCAGATCATCCAAGTTTAGCTTGCACGTTAAAATTTAGCACACACGGTTTCAACCTAATTTTTTCTCGCTCCAGTAGTTTATAAGTAACTTTATTCAGAACTTACGCATACAAGCACCAGTAATTCTATTTATCATTGAGCCCAATACATTATTATGTTCTATATTTATACATAATGGGTTTACCCACCACCCACTCAAAAATAAACTGCCAGTAGGTAAGTCCTCATTCATGAAACTATTCTGAAACTTTACTTTACCTATCATTAGTTACTTCTATAACAGAGTGTACAACTCCAAAGGTTTCATTTGGTTACCGCTGCTGCTGGCTGGAAGTAATTCGAGTAGCTTCCACCAACGAATAATATTTCATTATACTTGAACCGCAACCACAACACTGGGAAACCATGCAAATGCTTGAACATTGATTTTTTTAATAATAATTACCCTTTTAACTATGGCGTCAGTAATGACTTGTTCTTCGTAGAAAGATGGAAACAATGCTATGAAATAAACACAGTATAAGCCATCCAGTAGTGACCTTACAGAGAACTTAGATAAGCGCTACTGCTCAGCATGAGTTCCTGAGTTCGATTCCTAGGTCGGACAAAATTATTAGATTTATCTATCAGCAAGTTCTCAGTAGCAGTCCATAGTCTAAATTCGTGCCCCATTAATGACAATTGCTCGCCCCCTATTCGGTACATGGGACTTCAAAATGGTTGAGCTGAATGGTGCTAATCCATGCGTCATGTTCGTGAACGGGCGCCGTCAGTAGGGATTGGTCAACTCTTTGCTGCCGTAGCTTAATTTGATTTAATTTAATATTTGAATTGTTTTTTTTTTATCTTTTCATTACGGACGCTTTTAACGGTCTGCGTTGTTCTCACATGCATAATTGTGAACATGAATGATTGTAACCAATACTTTGTAACAATATTATTATGATTTGAAAGAGTGTCCATGGAGCCCTTGCCCGTTCTTCTCCATAGGTACCTACTACGCTTTGGAATGGGCAACTAGCTTCATCTTTTTGACTGACCGACCTTGATAATTCAAAAGTGCCTGTAATTGGTTTATTTGAAATAAATAAGTACTTTAAGTTTGAGTTTGACTTACACGTATCTAACTGATAAAATGTGCTTGTCCTAATAGGTAAGTTTCTGTCCAACCCTTCGAAGATTACAGGCGTGATCATGTTGTGTAAGATAAGCTGCTTTCTCGGGAATCCCTGACAAGCTACATTCTCAATATTTTTTACACAAATTCATGTTTGCGACAGTATTTTCTACATTTTCGCAGCAAAACTATTTCTTCGTATGTATGAGTGGATTCTAAAAACGTGCCTATTATTTATTTTGTTTCCTAGTAAATAATGTCGGGCCGGCCGGCGCCACAGAATTGAGTTCTGCGAACGGAGGGGCATTTCCTTGCAGTTCCCCTAGGTCGGTGGCAGGCGGCCTTAGAAACACCATTTATATTTATATCCACATTCGTCATTCTTGCTCTTTCAATTTCGATAAAAGATATCTTTGTTTATTATTCGGTACTTCTATAAGGACTCTGCGCAGTGTAATACTGTGAGTAGTGGTGGCATGTCCTAGAGCCAAAAATTCGAAGACATGTGACTGGGCTCGCGTAGTGGATTATGGCCCACCACGAGTAGTTGCACCGAGAGGAGGCCTGTGTCCCAGCAGTGGGAACATTATAGACTGATTATGTTAATAAATATTTAAGTACCTGAATAACTTGCAACTGCAAGGCATTTATTTACTTAGATATTTCTTTTTATACATTGAAGGGACGAGCTTTGATTACCATGCTTGCTTACTATGTGCTAGCAATTTTATATGGACCACTAGCTCTTCAACGCGACTGCGTATACGATTACGTGGAAACTAATAATGTGGAACTTTATTACATTAAGTACCTAACCATATTCGTTTCAAGCTTCAAGTTTATAAACCCTGAGAATGACATTTTGTATACAAACGAAAACCCCTTATCACCCCCTGAGTGGTAAAATTTCCAAAAATCCTTACTTAGTAGATAGCTACGTTACAAAAAGAACCTAGTATCTAATTTCTACCTTAAATGGAAAAAATAAACAAATTTGATTGTTTTATTTTTTGTGGGTCCATCGATCGCAGTTATTGTAATATCAATTTAAATAACTGCTTTTTTTTGTGTAAACTTCACAAACGTGATTGGTATCGATATCTAAACACGATTAAACATAGGAAAACTGTTTTTCTCAACTCATACTTCAAGTAACAACACCAACTGCGGAGATGCCATCCCAAAAAAAAAAATCTGATTTGTTTATTTTTTCGTTTGTCGTGTTTAGATAATCGAAACCCTTCGCGTCTGCTAAGTTTAGCTAGCCAATTTAAAATAACCCTGTATATTAAAATTAGTTTCTTATGAAGTTTTTTGTCGCTGTAAGTCATGCACTATCTCTGATGGATGAAATCTAATCTAACTAGCCTGGGGGCCTACTCCGAAGTGCAAAGTGCGAATGTTCGGATCGGACCGACACATGGCCGAACCGAATATTATTGAAAAATTCGAAAAAAGTTCGGATCGGTTCAGTTGGGTCGGGACCATAGTCAATATTCGAAAGAGTGTAGGAGTGTAGGATCGGAACCGACGGACAGTAACTTCGTAGCAGGAAACGGCCGAACATTCGGCCGATACTACTTCGGAGTAGACCCCCTGTATTGTCCCAGTGCAGAACAAACGCCTCCCTGTCCCTTTTCCACACAATTCTGTCGTTTGCGAGTGCCGGCCAGTCCATAAGGTAGGAGTCAAGCTCGTCCCACCATCAATGGATGAAATGCATGATTAAATTAAAAAAGTGATATTGATTTTTCTTTCTATCTAGTTTTCAAACCTGCCGTGCGATTCTGTAACCATCTCACCGTGAAAACATAGGTGAAGTGAGCGTGGAGTGAGCTGTCATTCCAACTAATGCTAGGGATTGACACTATTGACAGCTCACTCTAAGCTCACTTCACCTAAGTTTTGACGGTGAGATTTTTACAGAATCGATCGGCTGATCCCTATATCTTGAAATAAGTAAAACTCCGTGCGATTTATTTCAATCTGTTACCTTTCAAACCCACAAACAAGCTGAGAATACTAGAAAATATGGACGAAGCCCTATGAATGTCAGAAGTCATAACAAGGTGGCAAAGTACTGTTCCCATTTCAATTCACAATAGGAAAAAATAAATGTCACTTAGCTATTTGCTTTATTGGCGTAGTTTATTTTTATGTTTTTAGAAGTAGGTACGTAAAAGCTTTAATAACGTCTTTGATTAGGTACTATAATACAGGGTGTTAAAGAAATTGCGTGCCATAGCTTAAAAGTGAGTTCAGTATCGATAAAGGAACCCAGGAAAAAAAAAAAAAAAAACATAAAAAACCTATTGCAAGATCAACCTCATTTAGTTAAATAAAAACAAAAAAATTATCTTACTATTTCAAGAGATGATTTCAATAACTGTACGACTTCAATTTTAAACAATTTTGTGTAGTGTACCGGGAAACTATCTGTGATATGTATCTGATGATAGATAAGTAAGTAATACCAATAACTTTACGAAGTGCAAACGTTGTGTTGTGATAACTTTCAACAAGTAAGTAAATAAGTTGATTTTAATTCATTGTAAATACCTACCTACGTGATTCCATTTTAAAATACCCACTCGTTCTTCTACTCCTGCTGAATACCTACCTACTAGTTAAACAAGATTTTTTAATTTGTAGGTTTTCATTTTGAAGGAGATAAGCACGCTAAAGTAGGAAGAAGAAATACTTGGAATTGTAATTTACGTACCTAGTTACCTATCCTTCACCCGGCGTTATCGAAGTGTTCAGGCGTCGGTATTTCATTGCGTTCGACGGTAGGAAGGTAACTCTAGGAAATTATTAATTAGCATTTAAACAAAATGCTAATTAATAATTTCCTTAATAATTTGCTAATTAAAAATAAAAATTTATTTTAACCAATTTTTTAACGAATTCTAAACGATTGCTATTTAATTAGTAGGTATTACATTGGGTTCATCTTATGATAATTTCTGTTTTTTTTTAATTTTTTGATAGGTATTTATTTTTTACGGGTTGCTTTATTGATACTGAACTCACCCTGGAGCTATGGCACGCAATTTCTTTAACAGCCTGTATTAAATACAATTCGACAGTTTTTTTGAAACTGGTTTTATAAAATGCAGACAAAAAATACATCAGAAATAGTACCACAAAAAAAAATATTTTAGGGTTTTGTAGCCAAATGACACAAAACCTTTCAGAACACAAAATATGGTCATGTCCGTCAGTCCGTCTTTCCGTCCGTTCGGAAGTGAAACAGGCATTTTAATCGGAGACTATTAGCAATATACCGATGAAAATCGGAAAAAAGGTATATATTCTGTGCACCGCTAAACAATAGTGTAGAGTGATTATAAAAAAAAATAATTACGGGTAGCACTCCCCATACATGTAACGGAGGGGTGAAAAAAAAATTCTACGTATGTACATAAGAGTATGGGGAACCGTGGGGTTCCATAATTAAAAAGAAGATAATGGTTTTAAATTACTTTCAATAGTTTGTGATATGTGGGATGTTTTTGGTTGCAACCGCAGAAATAACTTTGTTTTTCATCGTTTTTTCGAGAAATACTATGAATAATGCATGCCTCAATTCTATCTTATTTGTGAAAAATGTGTTACCATGGCGTTACCGTTTTGAAACTTTTATAATAATAAAGGGTATCATTAAGACCCTTATTTTCCTTTCGATTCCTAGTAGACAAGCAGCTATAAAGCTAAGAAACAATAACTAATAACATATTAAAGATATAACAAGTTTATATTAAAGGTACGCTACATAATTTTGCTGAAACTTTCGGTACTTCTTTTGTACCGCTGAAGTGGTGATATTAATTCTAAGAAAAGCCGTTATATACCTAGGTATATAACGGCTTTTCTTACTGACTGTGTACTTCTATTAAAATGTTGAGTTGAATTAATATCTTGAAATTTTGATTTATTTCTTACTAGCTTTGCGTCCTGAAAATTCCTAGGAATTTTATTGTTCTTTGGGTTCTAGTTAATTCAGGAACATATACCTAACGGCAAATTCCAAAATAATCTGTTCATCGCAAATAAGTAAAGAAACATCAGATTCTTGGATATAATAATACCAGCCTATTATTAACCCACTGTAGGGAAAAAGCCTCTTCACATACAGAGAAGGCACGAGCATTGATGATCACGCTTGCTCAACCGTCTTGAGCAAGCGTGATCATTAATGTTCGTGCCGTTAGCGATTTCAGACTTAGGTATATTGACCATAAGTCCAGGTTTTCTCGCGATGTTTTTCCGTCACCGATGTCAGTAATGTCCAAGATAAACTCAGAAAGTACAAATGAATTGAAAGTTTTAAATATTTGATTGAAACTAAAATCTCAAAATTAGTGTTTAACTCAATTCGAAACTAAAATCTCAAAATTTGGACTAAAATGTCCAAATTAGTTTTTAGCTTTCTTCGAGACTAAACTCTTCAAATTAGTGTTTAACTCACTTCTAGACTAAAATCTCAAACTTGTGTTTAACTCACTTCGAGACTAAAATCTCAAAATTGTATTAAACTCACTTCGAGACTAAACTCTTCAAATTAGTGTTTAATTCACTTCGAGACTAGAATGTCCAAATTAGTTTTTAACTCACTTCGAGTCTAAAATCTCAAAATTGTATTAAACTCACTTCGAGACTAAACTCTTCAAATTAGTGTTTAACTCACTTCGAGAATAAACTCTTCAAATTAGTGTTTAACTCACTTCGAGACTAAAATGTCCAAATTAGTTTTTAACTCACTTCGAGACTATAATCTCAAAATTGTATTAAACTCACTTCGAGACTAAACTCTTCAAATTAGTGTTTAACTCACTTCGAGACTAAAATCTCCAAATTAGTGTTTAACTCACTTTGAGACTAAAATATCCAAATTAGTGTTTAACTCATTTCGAGACTAAAATCTCAAAATTTTCAAGCTCAACATTTCGCCTCTTCTTCATTTCGCTTCCACCGCACTTGTAACAAAATATCTGCCCGGAGAACCCTCGAGAGCTCGAACATTAAACAATGTATACTTGATTATACAATACTATCATCACGCGTCCTTTGAATCAGACGCATAGACTCGCACAGAATGTGTGTAACACAACATGTCACTGGGAGCCTTCGTGGAATGGAGCGAAACCACATCACAGGTTCCAAGAATTGGGATCTATTAATGTATGTTTGCAAATTTATGCTTTATTAACTTCAAATGTTTTGTTGATTAAATAGGAAATACTTAGCACGGGGTTGTGAGATATGGAAGAAATGAAGCCCATGCTTTGCCCTTAGGAGAGATACAGAAGAATAAATCTAATAGGCTAGCAAAATTCATATACGTTTACTTACACTTAAAATCAATAACAAATCCAATCAATTCCATTAAGTTATTTAATTACATTAATTGCAGGCCTATGTCTGACACCTTAATTGCGTAACACACTATCAGTTCGATCTGAATCATTTTGAAGGACTTTGCTAATCCATTGCTTCATATTTTCGAAAAATGTGTCTACTCAACAACGTAAATAACGCAATGGATGTTGTAGAACTGTGAAATAGTGTGTTACGCAATTATTCCGCAGCAGTGGACATCTTTCGACTGAAATGATGATGATTTAAACACATTTAGATTAAATCGCTTAAATCAATCAACAATTATATGACAAGCCACGTCAAGAGTGAAATATAACTGAAACTGTAGTTAAATCTAGGTAATTAAGGTATTTAGGTTAACAATGTTGCTTCTGGCATTATCTAAATAGGTACGTTGTGTTCACTAGATCGTGGCACATCCTGCTGACTGCTCATAACACCGTTAACTACGACTGTCACAGTTGCAATAGAGTAGTATTCAAGTCGAATACCAATTAAAGTATGTATACGTTTTAAAGCATTGGGCGGAGTGGTAAAAATTAAACAGAGAGCCAATTTTATTTAATTATTATTATTTATTTTTCAACGTAGTTTTCTTGTAACTCAATGCACTTCATCCAGCGTTTCTCTAGCTTTGACGTGACGTGATCATGACACTTTCAAAATTCAAGGTTATATTAATCATATCATTGGAAATGAATCGTCATGTAAAGGGAATACATAAAAATCAACACTTTTTTACTTAAATTAAATTCCCTGTCCAAAACTTCTCATCCCCGACGCGTCATGTCGAAAAAAAAAATATGAAAATAATTACTATAATATTTTGATCTTGATCCATGAGACTTTTTGGTACGACTTTTGGTCATTGTTCTTTTACCTCTTTATAATATTAGTCTCTCTTTTCAATTTCTTTAAATTAATACTCGAATGATCATTATGAAACTTCAATCAGGTGGTTTTGTAATACCATAATAACCTAATCAAATTGTAAAATAATCAGAATTTTTCTCAACTATATAAATATTTATTGCGGGAATATAAATATTTGAAACTGAAAACAAATCTCGTGTAAGCGTAAGATAATAATACATTTATTTTAGTCTACAATCTTTTACATCATGTTACCCTAATTATTTTTTCTGTTTGCTAAATTAGTAATAGATTTATCTCATCATCATTATCTTGTATTTACTCGAAAAGGTTGCATAGTTTTACGATGGCTCGAGCTGTGTCACCACAAAGCGCGCACCATCGCAGGAGTGGGGTACAGCTATAAATTTTGAGAACTCAACTAAACTAAAAGAATAATTTAGAAAACAATTAATCTAAGTTTATAAATCACTAAGGGCTGATTTTTCAATCGACAGATAATTTTTATTCGCGGAATAAAATTGACGTCTCACAGTTTCTGTATGGCAGAACTGTCAAAAATTCAAAATTATTCCTAATCTTAAATTATCTGGCGTTGGAAAAATCAGCCCCTAAGACACTATAATTTTGTTCTCATTCTTGAAACCGTTTTTTTTACTGTCAGTTTTTTCATTACCAATGATAAAAAAACGTGTGCGGTCTGGGGACCCTCGTCAGGAACGAAGCCCCGATTTCTACTAGTCTACTCCTACCGCAAGCCGCGTTAAAGAACATCGTTCTAAAAACTATTGCAAATTGCAAGAATCACCCACACAGATTAATTAATATCTAAGGTCAAAACTCAAATAAAGAACCCAACACCCATTTACGAACAGTTTCTAATTACCCTTCATCCACTACTTACAATTGAGAAACCAAGAAAACTTCTTCAAAATTGGTTCAATTAAATGAACAGAGTTGGAAACGTTTCTGATATAATATTTCTCGGGAAGATATCAAGTGTTTTCGTAGCTCGCAGTGACGTCAGAGATAGAGGAGCGCCTCGCGTTGTGAATATGTGACATATTGCTCGAATCTGCTGCGCTCTCGAATCTGTCAAGCGTTATTAAACTGTGACATATGATTTATGTACTCTTACACCAGTTCTGCTTAATATAAAAATAGCAGCGCATAAATAACTGTGAAATGCATCGCTGTGATTTTTGTGTCGTGTGCTTTTATCTACTTTTAAGTAATAAGTTTAAAATGTTTGTTCTAAACGATTATTTAAATTTGAATACATTTACCAAGTTAAATATATACCTAAGTTATAAATAAATAAGTTGAATAAAACCCACCAACCAAACCATTAAATGACAGCAATTTTATTGGAATACTATTCGTTGTTGTATCCTTATAATTTATTTCTAAAGCTCGTTTTGCTCTTTCTGAGAGAAATCAGCTATCTCCCATTTACGAGAAAAATCTGCAGTTCTATGAAAGAAGCTTAACTCAGGATGTTTTAGTTAGCTAAATAAAAATATGTACAGTAGTATTATGAATCAATTTTGCTTCTATCTTTATGCTTTTCTGGGTTTATTTTTTAATTTGTTTATAGAAAACTTTATGTTTTATGGATGGTATTATTATTTTAAGCCTTACAATACCTTGAACGTGAGCGAATGGATCAGAGAATATTGAAAGGTAAGGCGAGGGACTCTGAGCAATATTCTATTAACTAGAAACTCTAAGCTTACATACATTTTGCTATCCATGTTCGATTCCTACCAACACCCGAGGGAAGTGGACGAAGGATTATATTTGAAGCCATACACCACCGCCCACTTCCGACAGAATTGTATAAAGAGATAGACACAGATATGGTAACCGTTGGCAGACTTGGAATAATTAAAAAACTACGCTGCCCCACTTTCCAGATTGGTAAACTTTATTTGTATTTAGTTCGTCCAACTTTTTCGTTATCTTTGTTACAAATCTTAGGGCAGGTTCACCGCTCACCGTTCGCGCGGGGAAGGCTTTATAAAACGCTTTGTATTTACGATACGTCTATTTTCGCTTTATTGCCGCTTATGTGCTGCCACTAATTTACCCACCCAGTTTTAGGTATATAGCACGCAATCTATATAAAAATAACCTTCAGACTACGCTGGGGAAAATAACTACAGCTAAATTAAATCGTTCACGGTTTTAATTGCCCCTGCGCTACGCAAAGCATGTATCTACGTGCAACATATTACTTTATTTTATGCAGTGAACGTTAATTTTATTCTTTTATTGTAGCTCTATTTTTTTTCAGACATTAATACTTTTAACATGTAAATTCCTAACATTGTAAACGTTTTATATCCTGTAAAGAAATCTTATCGAGATAATTTTACGAAACAAGATCTCCTGCCACGGAAATAGGCCGAATCTAGGGTCTTTTTCATAAACGGCGAGGCAATTCGCAGTTTATTTGGCATTTAAGCAAATTTAGAGGATCCCTTCTCTGCTGGCATTTTGTTTTATGTGGCTGCTCGTTACCGTCGGCGGCCGCGCGTGAAGTTACGGCCGCACTGGGCCGACTATATCTGTTACGCACTGGGAACCAAACACGCAATGACAGAAGGAATCTACATGAAATTATTTAATCATCATCAATTGCTCTTATGTAACTTTAAAAAATAATGTGATTTCCTATTGTGTGAGGTAACGTTAACTTTTGAAACAGTAGGTAATTGCTACATAGCCGGTTCCAGTGAATAAGATTTCGTAATGATAACTATTTAAAACCATAATTTCAGTATGTGCTGGAGCAGCTGCTGCTGGTGCAGAAAACCTCTAACGGCGAAAATATTCCAACCTGATTGGGAGTTATATGTTCGAGCCGTTTGGGGTTGCAACACTAGGGCCATGGGGTCCGAGTGCCCACTTGGTTTTTCGACATATCACCAAGCGGTTAGGTTAGGTTAGATTAGATAGTGACCAGAGGGCTGGCCTGTTTCTTGGCCAAAGAATTAGCATCGCCATACAACGTGGCAATGCTGCCAGCCTTTTGGGCACTGTTCCTGTTGACAGCGATGAGGACGAACTTTTTGATGCCCTATGATTTTTTTGCTTATTTTTTCACATGTACATATCATTATTTTAATGATATGTTTTACATGTGAAAAAGTTAGCTTATATAATGTAAGTATGTATATCTTAATATATATAATTCTAATATAAAGATTAGCTACATCAAATTCATGTCCCGTTTCAATCACCTACATCCCGTTTAAATTACCTCTATGTTGACACCAATGTTAAATACAGTCCGTGAATATTGATGTTTATTAACTCAATAACTTATATTTAAGTGATTGATGAAAATTATAGTTTAATTTAGCTGTTGCGAGTGTCATGAAGACTTATCAGAATCAAATTACAATTAACTAGTAGAATCGAACGACAATTACACGCCTATCACCTCGTGTCAAAGGTAAAAGGAGAATTTCACCAATCTAATTGAACGCGATCAGCACATCTTAACCGCGTTCAAGAGCTGTCAGTCTCAAAATTCCACAGCAATGATGACACTGCAACCGACGCAACGAGGTGGTCCGGCAGAGAACCAAATTTGTCGACATAGCTCACAGAATAAGCAAGCTGAAGTGGCAATGGGCCGGCCATATTAGCGCGTAGAACCGTTATCCGTTGGGGTAGACGTGTTCTTGAGTGGAGACCGTGAATCGGTAAACTTAAGGTGGAACGCCCTCAGGCTAGATGGACCGGTGATATTCGCAGGATGGCTGGTAGCAGCTGGATGAGAGTTGCCGAAAATCGAGTTGAATGACGTGCAATATGAAAGGCCTATGTCTAGCAGTGGACTGTTATAGGCCGATGATGACACTGGCAGCTCTCGATAACGGTTTATAGTTATCGTAGTCAGTTTCATTTGTGAAATTCGCCGTAAGAAACATTTTTAACATAAAACGTGGGTAAGGAACGCGGCAATTATAGTGCTGAGTGGGTGTACCGTCCAAATCGTGCCCGGAGGGAACCGATGCAACTCGCATCTCACTACGGACAATATTTTTATATTTTCACTGCATTTCTGCTCTGCTCCGCAAAAGGGTAGTGTTTGTCGGCCGTAAAACAAAAGTAGATACGTTCAAAACATACGTGTTTTGTTGTTCTAGTTAGTTTACTCTTTTATTCTGGTAATGTTACCTACATCATTTCTGTATTGCCTACCTGTTTTATCGCGAAGCTTTTGACGTAAAAATACAATGTATGTTAACCAGTATGAACTTAAAAAAACTGTGGTGTGTGCTTGAACTTTGTATGTGGGACGGATTTTATAGGTTTAGGTTACATAATAAAACTTCCGCTGCTTTTAAATGCATGATAGTCAATTAGGAGAATTGAAAAATTACGTTGGGGCTCTGTCTCGCATAGGGTCGCAGCATTATGCTGAGCAATGGCCGTTTTGCGAGGTTGTGACGCATATTTTCCACCGACTTGTTCTTTTTTGTGTTCGTGTTCTTTCTTTGTGTCTTGTTTACCGCAAATAAACGTATTCTTTCATTCTTCTTTCTAAAAATGCATGAAGATTTTGTATCCCAAATACCAAATTCAATTCCAATCATCGCAACGGTCTCGGAAAAACTAAAAAAGAACAGTACAATACAAACGTTTTCGATTCCATGGCATCACTCACGTTCATACACAACGAGAAACGCACTACTATTATTTTGTAAAATAAAGACTGAGTAAAGCTATTTTCCTATTCAATTTCCTTAGCTTCCACGTAACTCATAGAGTCCGGTCCCTTGTCAAATAAAAACTTTTCCCATGTCTTATCGAATCAATTACTTTAATGGGCAAGAAGCCATTTTATATCTGAGGATTTAATCTCGGTTTCTGTTTCAGTACATCCACGTGGAATTCAATTGAGTATCAGACCACTTGATTTTTTATAAGGTAGATAAGGTTTTAGTTTCCTTTGCTATCAAGTAAATTGAAGATTGAGTGCTATGATGTACCTATTCGTACAAACAGACCAGCGGGGAAATTCCGTAACGCACTATTAGTAGCAATGGTCTTTCATTTTGACAGTTCAACATTGTTCATTGCGTTATTTATGTTGTTGAGCAGACAATTTGTTCGAAGCAATGGATTAGCAATATCCTTCAAAATGATTCAGATTGATAGTGTACGCAATTAAGTTGCAGAGCAAAAGTGATGATAAAAATAAAAGTGATAGTGGCGCCGATTCCCTTGTTCACAAACTAAACTAAATTTAGGTTCAGTGCAGCTTTTTCTTTCTATTTCATTATGAAAAGGACAGAAGATAAATATTAGTTTAGTCCTGTCAAATTAGTCAGCGCCTGACGTAAATTGACGTATTTTTAGTAGCCATGTTTTTAATCGCGTCTAAACTGTCTATGGAGTATATTAATTTGACAGGACTAAACTTATATTTTATCTTCTGTCCTTTTCTTAATGAAATAGAAAGAAAAAGATGCACTGAACTTAAATTTAGTTTAGTTTGTGAACAAGGGAATCGGCGCCAATGTATCTAGACAGCTATTAAAAATCATGTTCTACCTATATACCGGTAATATAAAATGGTTTATATGCCAAAATAGGTATTCGTATTAACTCACAGATATTGAATAGATAAATATACAATTTCTTAAGATTTTTATCACATCACATTTGTCATTGGACGACAGGTGCGCGCAAGTCCGCTTTTTGCCGTTTCCTACTGTCGCACTAACGCTGGAGTTCGCGCACCTCTTCGTCGTATAGCTAATAATTTTAACACTGTGTTCACAAATTTGGATTTGTTCACATTGTCTGCTAAGAAGCTCATTGATAAAATTAATTAGTGACTATTGTAAAATAGTGTTTATCTTTTCATTTAAAAATAATCTTAAGATTTTGCCTTTTAAGTTTCACTCGTGTGCAAATAGTTCCATAATAATTTTGTAGTATTTAAGATAACGTCGTGGATAATGTCTTTTTTTTCTTACTACATGATTATTACGATGTTTGTGCAACTGTTTGTTTTCCCGAATGAAATAAATAAATCACCTATTATTTTCACTATTATATACCTTTTTGCCTACCATAACTATACCTAGGTAATTCGTACCTTGTGAAAAAACTACATAGGGTGTATAAAAACTGAGTGGAAATACTTATTTCTCCAAAGGGCGTGGGGTACTTAACTTATGCACCCGGGGGTAAAATAATTCACTCAAAAATGTCTAACAATTTATTTCCCTTCCTCCACTTAAGTAAATGTTAAAGAGGGAACTTTTGATAGTTATTATTTTTTACGTTTGCTACCTCAATTTGTACGTTTCTCCCCGTGTCTGGGTAAAATGTTGTTTTCTTTTATGTTATTTGGTCATTTGGAATGTGTTTATTTGCACATTCAATTGTTTTATGAGGTGTGCTAAAGACGTAACAGATGGAATTCATAAGTTCAAATGCTTATGCTACTATACTACTTGAACTTTGTTTTGAAAAGTTCTTTTGAAGTACTTACCGTGTAGTCATTTTTCATGGTGCAGACGCCAGCACATCAAGCTACTACAATCTGTCAAATTTCTTTAATAGATATTCAACTGTATCGTTAAAGCATTAAGTTTAATGTTGATTGGGAAAATTTGACAGTTTTGGGTAGCTTGATGTGCTGTCATCTGTACTTAAAAAATTAGATCTATGGGTGTGGATGCATAAAACCAAAAGCTTATCAACTATTCACCGGTAAAAATTAAAGAGGATAAAAATATATAAGTACACTGGATAAACTTCTTATACTAAATTAACCAACAAACTGTTAAAATAAATATATAAACACCTAAGCAAACTAAAACTTTTAACTAACCAAAATACGGCGTCGAAAAAATCCTCCGCATCGTTGTCGACTGGTAAGGTACCCAAGAGACTGGCGGCTTGCCACGTTGTATGGCAATGCTTATCCTCTGACCAAGCTAAAAGCCAGCCCCTGGGTTAACGGAAAGTGTTTCCCGGTTTTTTTTTTTTTTGTTAACCAACAGCTTATGTATACAGCGTTGATTTATTTATTTAATAATAATAATAAATTATAATAATAATAAATTTATTTACTCGAACAGACAGATTGTAGTAGGTGTACATGGATGGTTCTTACATAATATAATTATGCAATATTTATTGGCAATAATAAAAAAAATCGTCTTAGAACCTAACTTTAGGGTTAAAGTGAAACTTCTGCACGAGAGTTATGCGCGGTGCAAGTGTAGGTACATAACTAAAAATTTCCTAAACATTTGTGACATTAACATTAAATACGAAGACCAAAAACCAAAACTACTAGCAATTGTATAACCGACCAAAATCAGACTATTCCAGTTCCGGAGTCAAATCACAAAGGTATTAATTAGACCAGTTCAGCAATTGGTAAACCTGATTGAGCATCTGGGCACGTGGAACGGAATGCATACCTACGCTTCTGGGCTCTACAGGTTTATAGCTAGGCATAGATCATGAGCCGAACGATTCATGAATTAATAGCGAGTACAAATTGGTAAATAATGAAATGATCAATGTCCTCGTAATTTTTGATTGAATCATTTAGTAAATGCTCATAAGACGCCTCGATGCGCTTTTTCTTTTATCCCCTTTATCAGATTTAAGATCAAAATATCAACGACTAAATTCCCAAAAGTACAGTTGAACCCCAACCGTTTAATCGAATTCACGTGACTTCAAACGTTTGAACAGGTTTTCAAAAGGCTCTTCAATAAAGTGCTTTAAACTTGAAATATTTTGTTGAAAATGTCTGAAATTCAATCAAAACAAACCCACATCGGAATATTTGCGAGCACATTTTTTAAAATTCACAAAAATCTATTGCAAAGATTTGAAATAGAATATGTTCTGGCGGCTTCACCTTTACAAATCACCGAATAGGGACAAATACGGGTATGTTTAACCCTACCCCGCCGGCTTATGGCTCAGGAATCGTAAAATATTTCACAGGCAACACACACTCTATACCTGAAGCGTGGGTATAAAGTACCTGGAAGTGACTGGATGTAGGCTTTAGTGTAATTTAGTTTATGATGCTCTTTTATAGATAGAAAAGCTATAGACCTACGCTGCGTGGTGCGTTGTCTATCTATGTGTTGTAACTTTGCTATAAATTTGAACGCAGGACAATTCCCGTATACTATAAACAGAAATAATATGACGATCTTCTTGAATTTTGGTGTTAAAAAATTTCTTACCAAGCAAAAACAAGCAAGCTTTGTTTGCTGTGAAAAAAAGAGTCACTTTATAAACTTGCAAATAGAAAAGGACGTAGGGTGATTTTATCCCAAAGATACATTGTTGATATCTACACCTATTTACGTTTAATCAATGTTTAATTAAACCATTGTTAATAAATCTTATTATCCAGGCTACCCTAAATATCGAAACGTAATTCCTAACATGATTCTTAAACGAAAAACGGTAACCGATGAACATAAAAAATGCAGTATAACACAAACCGCGCTACCATAAAATGGCAGACTTCTGTTAAACAAAATACTGTATAAAGCCAAGCCGAGGAGAATAAAAATAAACCCAAGTAGGAGCCGCTCGACTACTTTCTGAAGTCGTTTATCAAACTTATTTAACGTTTCTAGCTTGATTATATTTCACGGAGCGATACGACGGAGAAACTTGTACAAAACGAAGGAAGCGCCCAATTTACCCGGTAACTGGGTAACTGCATCCGAATGTTACCATATCCGCGGAACAAGTGGAGATTGACTCGCGAATGGTTCTCATGTCGTAAACTGCGTATCTTGTTATGTTCTACGCAGAGTTTATGGAGCATTCTACTTTTTACTCAGGTAAGTAGGTAATATTGTTTCAAGGTAAAGTATAAGCTGCTTTGTCCAAACATGTTTATTGTGTTCTATTTCGGGGTAACGTGGAGGAGGTCAAACAAATAACCAGACGTGAGTAGGTGAGGTTAGACGTCAAGACACGTTTATTTACTAGCTCGTCAGTCATCGTCAGTATAAACCTACAAACAGAGAAAATTACCCCAAAAATATCTACATTGTGTTATTATTATTTTTTTTTCATCATGCACATTTTCTTTCCCAATCCGCTTTAGACATTGGCAGAATGGCTACATCGGCTTTCCTTGCCATATAAAAAATTGTATAGGAGAGATAATTTTCCTAACGATGCCTACAATAAGTCGACGTAGGAACCGGCGCTGACTAAAATCTAAATGCTCAAAGAGTGTTAGCTAATAAATTACCAAGTTTTCAAATATAAATTACCGTTTTAACTGCCTTAAAAGGTAGCAGTAAAGTACTCTAAAAACAGTACGATAAAAACAGCATAGTTCAAGATAGTTTATAAACGCCCACAGCTGGTCGTTGGAAGCCAATAGGTCAGAGTATGAGTGCTCTAAGGATAAACAGTTCTTAACGACCATTTCTACGAAATCAACAAGAAGTGCTAACGACAATAGATATCCCTGGGAATTTATTAAATTAACTATCACCTATCGTCCTCATAACAGTACTATTTTGGCTACCTTCCATGTCCACGTAGCCGATAGATCGGTGTCTAAAATAATCATACCGATGCGACGAAGTATAGATGGATGTCTATAACAGGCAATCTATTTACAAAACAGACATTGTATCACGACAAAAATATTTTTTTCCTATCTATTTCTGCACTAAAAATAAAAATAGATTTATTTGTCACAGAACCTCATTTACTGCTGGATGGCATACCACTCAATCGACGCAACCGCGCAGCAGCACTCCAGCATAATAAAGTGATGTGGCCCGGTCAAAGTCCCATAACTCAAATAAGAGGCCGGGACTTTTATCTGCGCAGTCCCGGGGCACAGTTAAGGCCGCTCTTCATTTTTGCTCCTTTTCCCGGGAACCGGTGAAAAATGCAGTCTAAACCAGGACTCACAGGATAATATTATAAAGTACACTTTACCTGTAAAAGGCAAACGCAATAGGATTGAGCCGGATACGTTTAATGCTGTTTAAGCTGTAGGTTCCGTGAAATATATACAGTTTAAGTACGTTCTCTTTCTTAGACTTTCAGATTTGAATTCTATTAAGCGAAAATGAAAATTGTCGAACCAAGTCGTACACAAATAGTGTTCTAAAATTTTCGATAATGTCGATATTTTTTTGTTATCGGATATTTATAATTTTGTGTTTCGATAACACTTCCAATTACAGTTAGTTCACAAATAGATATTTGATAAAATTATTTTAGTTTTAAAAACTTGACAAAAAGAACATACAGGTGTCTCAGAGAAAACTGGGATTGCAAAACTCAAAATATGTAGGTAGAATGTAGGTAGTCATGTATTATTCCGCGTTTAAATCGGAAGTCGGTGACTCCACACAGATTGGACGGTTGACCGCAATAGTGCACGAGACGCCAAAACAAAATCAGAATATTCCGATTTTTCTTTATACTGTTATTTTAATCAAATATTCCGTAAGCAACATTTCCACTGAAAATCATAATGCACAATATAGGAAACCAAAATGTAATAGGAAAACTCTTCAACGAAAACAAAAACGGGTTGATTATTTTCTATTTCATATAGTAAAAAGCAACATAACCAATAAAATGATAAAATGTACGTTCCCATCTCTACTTCATGCTCGTACATATCGATTTAATGATAATACAAGTTGTTGCGAAAGGAAATATAAAAATCTTCAACCATGCTTTTCTTTAAACTCCTGTGTTGCTTTTTAAAATAACGACCGTCTAAAGCCCGTGCTTCAACATTTGCTGGATCACAGTAAGCTTACCTTCAAAGGAGTAGACAAAAGAGCTAAAGACAATTGAGCAAAAGCAACTCTTGAAAAGCTCACAAAAAGCGGCTACAAATATGTTTTACTTGCCTTTTCATTTCATAAAAGAAATAACGAGAAAATTGCAAAATTAGATCAATTGACAAACGATGGGAAAATATTTACATTCCATTTTAATTCAGTATAGCTACTTATATGCGACAACGCGTCAATTAGTGTATTATAATAACTGCCTATTATTGTACACTGCAAGGTAAAAGCCTCTTCATTTTAGGCACGAGCGTTGATCACCACGCTTGCTCAAGGCGAGTTGGCGATTCCAGACTTATTAGTGTGTTAACAATCTCAAAACCCATTGCAAATTGCAATAAATAGGTATACGTGGTTTTAAACAATAATGAGTAAAACTCTAACGCTAACTATTTGATTGTACAGTTAAATCATATCGTTGAGCTAAATGCGTCGTTGACATGAACCGTAATCCAATTTGGTGGCTTAACAATCTCTAGCATAACAATCGTCTGGAATAAATCATTTTAGTGGTATAATTAGCTAGCCATGATACCGCCAACGAACGTCGATGGAGGGTCAACCGCTGAAAAACAATAAGAAATGGAAAAAAAACATTAGTCACGCGAGCTTACCGCGTGTGTTTTGATTGCGGACTTCGAATACGACGCTGTCGCCAACCCTTGTTTTCGAAATAATTGACTATTAACAAACCAATTTTAATTTTGATAGCGAACTTTATGAGAAATAACAGTTAATTTTTATTTAAAAGCGTTTATGTTGCAATTTAAATTAAATGCACTCTGTCAAGTTAACGAGGATACTCACATCATTCATTATAAATTGAAGTTTATTAAACAGGTTTTCTGCGTAACGAGGTTCATCAGATATTAAACAATGACAAACTTATATACTAACACACGTTAATGTATACCGCATCGACTTCAAAAGTCTTAATGAGAAGGAGTTCGTTCACTAAGCATTAAACTTTAAGAAAATCTGTTGGCAAGTTATTATATAAAATAAATATAACGCTTATTTATGTTCCGAACTCTGGACTTGTCCCAGATTTCGTTGCTGAGATAAAAGCTGTCGTTGCACCAGAAACTTTCATACTAAATTATAATTTTTTTTGCTTAAAATGGATATTAAATTCGTTAAGTTTTCGTCACGCCACGTGCCATTGTGTTATCGTACACAACCCCTTTGAATTCGCGTGTGATTTAGAGATTGTTTTTTTTAGGAGGGCCGTAAGTGTGTACTATTGCTGATGTTTACGTAGCTACATGCCTCATTAACATTTTGCTAAGTATTTAAATTATTTGCAGAGAATTAAGAAAGCTTTATGATACGCAAATACATATACGTCCTTAGCACCCTAGTAAGGCTACTCACCAGGCTTGTTGACGGGCTAACTCCATTACCAAAAAAACCTCTATTGTTGCGGTTTTAAAGGGGTTATAGTGACAACAATTTAAAAGTAGTATACTGAGATGGTTTGATCACGTTGATAAAAGGTATTTACAAGGATGTGAGTGGAAACGCCGGGAGGGGACGGCCTAGAAGGACATATAGTGACCTTAATCGTATAACATCACCAATAAGGTCACTGCATGTCTTTCTAGGAACACTACAGGAAGGTCAGGTGCGTAGTACTCGGAACTGGTGTGCGTGTATGACCCGATGTATGAACGTAGACGAATCAAAATGGGTATATGTCATTACGGATTATAGCAGGTAGAGTTCTGTAGTAATGAGGTTACGTCTAGCGCGGATTAAAAATAATTAATATTTATTTTATTGCTAATATTTTACTCAAACTCAAATCATTTATTTCAATTAAACCATTTACAGGCACTTTTGAATTGTCAAAATTAAATAGTCGGTCAGTTAGTCAGAAAGTTGAAGCTAGTTGCCCATTCCAAAGCGTAGATCTCTATGGAGAAGAACGGGCAAGAAACTCCACGGACACTCTTTTAAATCAAGACATTTTTACAAAATCTTGGTTACATTATTCTTATTGCTTCTATATGTGAGAACAATGTTAAGAAACAAATTAAAATATAAAATTAAAAATAAGCCCTGGCAGTTAAGAGATGACCAGTCTCAACAGATGGCGCCCGTTCACGAACATGACGCGTGGATCAGCACCACCCAGCTCAACCATTTCGTAGGGAACCGAATGATCCAACACACGCGCCACCACCAGTGAGACATTTAAATGAGCATGACATATTCTCAACTGCCATGCTCTTTCAAGTCAACATCAAAATATCATAAAAAACGGATCCATGGTTCTTACATTTACAAAATTTTCAAAAATGCTTCCAAATTATACAAAACTATAGTTTGCAATTTAATTAAGAGATGAGAGAAAAAAAAAAATTACTACCAATCATGAAGAGGTATTTAATACTGAAGTATTAAAAATTAATCCTGATTATATAAAATAAACACTAAAAAAAAAAACAAAAAGGGGAAGCATCTCTTCCAAATATTGAAATTGTGATCAACTTGTAAGCCCAACTGCCTGTGGAGCAGGACCAGCATTAAGCCAAGCATTTTTATCTACTATATACTCGTCCAACTTATAATATGCTTGTCTACATAGTGTGCGTTTAATGCATGTTTTAAATTTCTTCTCATTTAGTTGAAGAATATCGAGTGGTATTTTATACATTTATTACTACATTCTATTATATCTATTTTATTATTTATTTATTACTGTGATTGCCCGTGACATCACAGTGGGCCCTATCAGAATACCAGCGCTACGACATTTATTTTTTAAATGTCGATGCCTCATGCTGAGATAGGAACCTTTTGGCCTCGTATAGGACTTTCTGTTTCATTGATGATGTTGCTTTTTTATATAATTTGTTTTATTTTTATTTTTAACTGTGTTTTGTTTAGTTTATGATCCTGTACGAGTCGCAATAAATACTATTTCTTTCTTTCTTTCTTTCCTTTCTGTCTTTTCAGTTCTGTAGTGCTTGCTTACCCTCATGGGAAAAAGGCTTGAGTTTAGGTACATAATTATGTAGAGCCTAAAGAAGTTGATTAGAATCATATCATTCAATCTGACTAACCTTTTCCCAACTATGTTGGGGTCGGCTTCCAGTCTTAACGGATGCACTTGAATACCAATACTTTACCTTAGAAAAATGTTATTATTATTTTATTTTAAAACTAGCTTCTGCCCGCGGCTTCGCCCGCGTGGATGTCGGAAATTACCCCACGGTAACGTGCTAACAGGATAAATGTATGTGCTTCCCCAGGATGCCATCTATCTCGCGGGCCCTTTGTGGCTAATTACAATAGAAAACCAATTGTGTCTCATTAGTGGTGATTAAGAGGGTACCTATATGATATCTTTACCTAAGTACCTACCTAATTTAAAAAAAAACTCAATAACAGAAAATAAAATACCTACCTACCTAAATTAACCTATTTCTGATGATAACTAATCTAAACTCAATAAATAAGCAAAATCCCTAATCCAAAAAAACTAATATCTATACGAATGACTAATCCTACCTAACAGTATTATAAAATAGCCTACGGTCACTACGTACACTATCAAATATACTACCTATACTTTAAAATTGAAATCTATACCTATGACTTATAAAAATAAACCTAAATAACTCTAAAAACTAAAAGGAATAAAAGGTCGCACTGAAAAGCACGGTTTAGAATTGCAAGTAGCAGTTAAAATAAGAACGAACGCTCGCCACTCGACACGTCCGTTCAAATCAAAGTTCAAAAAATGTAATGCGCGCGCTCAGTCTCCGTCCTTATATACGGTAGCGATCCGTGGCGGCCGCGCGCCACGCGTGTGCTGCGAACGGTGCAAGCCAAATTCAACCTTCAGCACTACATTTAGACAACACTACGACAAACTTATTATTTGCGGTTGGTACTGTAATCGGGTCTAGGGATCGAACCGCAAAATTAAGTTTGTTTTTTATTGTATATACTTTTCCGGGATAAAAAGTACCCAGTGTGGTGCCCAGGATATTAAAGAATAATTACACCAAGTTTCATCGTAATCGAACCGGTAGTTTTTGCGTGATGTCTGAACAAACAGACAGACAGACAAAAATTTTTTAATCACATTTTTGGGTTCGTTGTCGGTCTAGTAACACCCCCTGCCATTTATTTTTTTGATATTTTCAATGTACAGAATTTTCACTTCTACAGATTTATTATAAGTACATATATAGAAGAATTATGATATCATCGTTTTAATTAACCTATTCCAAAATAAAACGTAAATTATACGTACCTGTATATCACCCATTCCGTATCTTTTAAAGCCAGTGAATCGACTCTTTGAAGCAGTAAATTGCATTTAAAGGCATATCAAAGTTGGTTTAGTGGAACATACTTAAAGTAAATAAGAGCACGAATGGCCGCTCGTCTGATCACTGGACACAGTAATCCGTTTGCCTCGGTCATTTGGAAAATCTAGCGGGAATAATGCTGTAATATGAGAAGGAACATCCTAGATTTATGGCGAATTGATGAACTTGGAGAGTAGTGGTGTACGAGTTGTAGGTTCTGGGTGCCAACCCAGCCAGGCGCTTTACTTTGTGTAAATAAATTCATCACCATTGCTCACCAAAACGGTGGAGGAAAATGCATGTCGGCAAACCGGCATGTCCTATAACCAAACAATCGAAGACGTGTGACATCTACTAACCCGCACTGGGCCCGCGTGGTAGATTACAGCCCATTACCTTTCGAAGAGAGGAGGCCTGTGTCCTAGCAGTGGGAACATTATAGGCTGTATATGTATGATGACCTTGCGAAGTGACAGGCTGGAAAAACTAAGCTATAATAAAACTGTGGAAAAGGTTTTTTTATTAAAACTCTGATTCCTCAAAAATCGAAGTAGCGAAAAAAAATACAGTTGTAGAATAAGGTAAGCAACAAACGTTACCTAATAATTTTGTCGTTTACTTATAACATGAACGCAGCTGTAACAATCCTCAGTCTGGTAGTAAACTTTCATAATTATGTAGATACGTATGGCAATACTTGTCCACGATTGCGTGACGACACACCCCTACAGTGTCCGAGTGTTAACATTACACATCGAGTATTAGAAAGAGACTGTCACACAGATGTGAGTGACAGAGACGACACTCTACAAAGCCGTACTTTTTAACTGATTTCAAAAAAAGAAGGAGGTTATACATTCGCTGGTTTTTTTTAATGTATGTACACGGATTTTCCCGTAATAATCTTTTTTCATTTGGTAAAGGAAGCTCGCGCGGTGGTCCCATATAGATTTTATTAACTACGCTTGGATAGTTTTTCGAGTTAGCTTCAGTAATACGCCTAATAAAGTATTCAGTTTAATATTCAGTAATACTAATATTTAATCCACTTCGTGTACCCAAGTTCATGATGTTATAAAATGTTCTGGCAAGTTGTGGTAACTATACGAATTTATATAGGGTAGGTACCAAAAAAACAAAAAAAAAAGAATCTAATAAACGGCGACACATCAAGCTATACATTTTCAGTTTTAGCTGGCCTCGCATTGTATAGGTTTTTCATACAATCAGAAGTTAGCTTATACTGGTTATATATAATAGCTTGCTGTGTAGCCGTGCGTACAAAGAAATACAACCAATTTGCAAAAAAAAACACTACAAAGTGTGAAATATATTGTCCGAATTGATATTGGTTTTCCACACGGACGGAATTCGTGGGGAGAAGCTAGTGTCAGAATAAATACTATAAAGACTAACTATGACTAACTTTGAAGAATTCTTTGCTATTCAAACATTTATTAAACTATCCTTTGTCCCCGAATGATGGCGGCTTGTCTGGTATAACTGGCTGATCATTACGCACAAAGCCTATTCCATTTTCAAACTATCTTGTAAAAAGTCAAACTCAAAACATTTTATTTCAAATAAACAAATTACAGGCACTTTTGAATTGTCAAGGGATCGGTTAGTCAGAAAGATATTATAGCTAGTTGTCCATTTCAAAGCGTGGAATGGGCAAAACCTACCTACCAACCTATGGAGAAAAACGGGCAAGAAAGTCCACAGACACTCTTTTAAATTTTTTTAATGTCCATTCCAAGACTGAACATAATATTGACAACATTAGCTGTGAAACAACTCCCCTAATTCCGACTGTTATGCATTAGCAATTGGCTCAGTGTGTACATACGTATGTACGTTGTTCTCCTGATGATATAGCAAGTTGGAGCTGAACAATAGTAAAAGCTTACACTAAGGCTAACGAGGTTTTAATGTGGAGTGGAGCGCCCAATCCGCGGCTTATCATTATCTCAGCCAGTATAACTCATATGATACCGAGATAGAATGACTGGCCGGTGAAAACGTTGAAAAAAGCCGAAAAACCGTTCTTTATGGACGCGCCAAGTTTTTGATATGATCTCTTTGTTGGATTTTAATTAGTGGAACTTTTGTTAAGTAAGGACTTTTTGTATGAATTATCAGGTGTTAGAAAGGCAAGGGTGATTGTTCTTTCAATTATTTTAATTTATCGCAGTTCGGAATTGGTTATGGCACCTAATACAAGATGGCGCGAGAACACTAGTCTATGTCCCTTGCATGGTGTACTTATTTTCTGGATTTATTTTGTTCGTATTTTATTTAACCATTTATATTCACACATATAAACAGACAAGAAAAAAGGAACAGAAAAACAACAAAATGATGCTTATTTCTAAAGAAATCTCTTCAGGGATACATGGGATAGGAGAGATGAACTCTCCTATCCCATGTAAAAGAGATGTAGACAACGTGTGTAAGAGTAAAAATGGAAAACAAAATACATAAAATCAAAAACAATACTCTAATTTAAATAAGACACAATACGACAATATACTTACATACATACATACTTCTAAAATGAATATCACTCCAATATATATATATATATAAATGATGTAATATATATATATATTAAATACATATGCAATTATGACAAACTGGAAAGATACTGTTCTTTCAATCTTCTTTTGAATACCGCAACAGTTTGGCAGTTTATATTATATTCTAACTTCCATCTCTAAAATAACTTCCTAAAACCTTATAAGAAATTACAAAAAAGTTTCGTACAAGCCTCGTCCATAAACGTATGTAAATGCATGTAACCATCTAAAGGCAATATCGAATATTGATCATTTTACTGCGTATAAATAAAGCGAAAGTGAGGTTTTATTGGCCAATACGAAATTGTTACAGCTATAACTTAACGCTCTCAATCTCTATGATATTGGAGTGGATGAGTTATGCCGAAAACATTCGCCATCGCACTTACGGCAAACCTTCCGTACCTCGTGAATACTAATATCTTTTATTAGAAACGACGCCATAACTTACCATTAAAACTATGTAATAACGTTACGAGCGTCATAACATATTGCTGCAGACTTTTGGACGGTAACATCTACTTAATTCAAATTTCCGCTTCCCTTTGTATGTAAATAAAGTAGCCAGTAGCCATTCAACTTAGACTTGGACTATACGATAATCACTATTTGTAATAACATCAACAAACATAATAGTAAGATGATGAACTCCATAATTCACAAACATATTAACTCGTATTTATTATGTACCTTACAAACCCAGTCACATATTGACAATTTACAATACAGTAAAAATACAAATACACACAAGATAAATACAAAAAGAGGAAACTGTAAAAACAAAACCTCGTAGATCCCCCAAATCCTCGAGGTGAATCTCGAAAAAGTCTGTTACGGAAAATTTGTTTAACTTGAGTTGAAAAGGGGCAGATGCCGCCGGAACAAAGTAAAAGATTTGAGGAACAGCTCTGAAGGAAAAATAAAAGGAAATTCTTATTTGGTGGCACTTATCTTTCAATTAACATCTGACACAAGTCACGCTGCGGGACAGGGATACGGACTTATGCTGAATTACTTGTGCTACGCTTACTTACGACGAATAAAAAGTTAAACAAAACAAAACTCCGCCCGGACTTCTAATACGCCGACGGTAACACAATTATTGTCTAATCACCTGTCCCAGTTTAACTCAAGTGTTAATAGGAACAAACTTATCTGAATCAGGGATAACTCCGTCCAACTATTGGTAGCACTAATCAATTCAGAAGTTTCTATTGAAAACTTTTCAATGGTCGGATTGGAGGTTAGCAACAACGTTTTATACAACTATCAAAACTTGATTTTATGTTATTTGCTAAAGTTTATACGTGAGCGGACGGTGGCGGAATACTAATGCTGGCGTCCACAAGCCAACTTTAAAAGATAAACATACATAATATGGTAATCGTGCCGCTCGATTGAACAGAAAGGTTGAAAACAAAACAGTTTGACCATTGAATTAATTGAATATGATATTTTTATAGTCTTTATGATTCTTCCAGGAAGTAACGTTTACAAACATCAGCATAATTGTTAGCGTAGAATTAAACGTTAATTTATTATGGAAAGTTATTGGAAAATTACGCTTGTATTTAATAAATACCTACCATCTACTACATCGATATTGGTAAACTAGATCTCGTTCAAACCAATTGTCGGTGGAAGTTTACATGGTAATGTACATCATATATTTCTTTTAGTTTTATCATTCTCTTATTTTAGAAGTTACAGGGGGCACATTTTGCCACTTTGGAAGTGTCTCTCGCGCAAACTATTCAGTTTAGAAAAAAATGATATTAGAAACCTCAATATCATTTTTAAAGACCTATACATAAACACCCCACACGTATGGGTTTGATGAAAAACAAAATTTGAGTTTCAGTTCTAAGTATGGGGAACCCACAAAATTTATTGTTTTTTTTTCTATTTTTGTGTGTAAATCTTAATGCGGTTCACAGAATACATCTACTTTCCAAGTTTCAACAGTATAGCTCTTATAGTTTCGGAAAAAAGTGGCTGTGACATACGGACGGATAGACATGACGAATCCATAAGGGTTCCGTTTTTTGCCATTTGGCTACGGAACCCTAAAAAACGGTCGAATATCTGCATTTGCCCTCTTTCCATTAAAAACCTACGATGTACCAATAATATTTTGCACACTTTCTCAATAATATTTTCAGCGTTTGAACAGTCTCGCTGGCTCGGACAGGATTTGGCAAGAACAACTTTTGTTTTTGTTCACCAGTTACTTGCTAAAGCTTAAATTAAGATTCGCGTCAAGTCGGATAGGATGAAACAAGTGTAGGAAGCAGTTTTAAGTGCACATAAAGCGGGTTAGCCGTCGCTCGACCAGCCAGTGTAATACTATATCGTGTTCTTTTTAACGAGTCTCCGGCCAGCAATATTTCATGGCGTAGAAATAAAAACTGAACTTGTGACTCTTGTCTGTGTTGGGGACGGTTGAAATTATTTTCGACCGTAACCACTCTATTTTAAAGACGACTTTATTCTTGGTCCTTTTTGTGGTGAACCACTTTCTTTATTTTTAATTATAAGGGCGTTTGGTTGAAGTTAAGAAATGATTAACGCCTGCTTAACCATTTATTTTGTACATGTATGTATGTATATATGCGTATATTAACTTTAAGCAACGGTTTTAATCAAACTCCAACATTATTATGTAGATATCAAAGATGATCCTGAACTTTGTAGACCCTTTCCTCTTTTATTACCTATTGTCGCGGGTTCGATTCCCGCACGGAACAAATATTTGTATGACCTACATGTATTTGTTCCGAGTCTGGGTGTTTTTCTATCTATAATTTATGTATGTATTTACAAAAAAAAATGTATATAAGTAGTTTATCAGCCATCTTGTTACCATAACACAAGCATTAGGTTGCTTAGCTTGGGACTAGATGGCGCTGTGTGAAATGTCCAGGGATATATTATTATTATTATATTATTATTGCAACAATTTAATGATTTGGTACAATACTTTGCAGATTTCCTGAATATATCTGGATTTCGGCGTCCGTATCGGACGATTGATGTAATCGTATTTACATCTTTACAGCCCAATAATGGACTCTTTATTGGAATTACCAGCCTGAAATTGCTCTCAGAATTAAATAAACGATCTTTATGAAAATTTTACTAAGTAGGTAATGTTCCATTTAAGTTTTTAACATATTGATGGCCATGGCCATACCTTCTTATTTAATAAAAGTTAGGAAGCATAAATAACAAATAATTTGTCACTAATACCAATTATTTAAATTACACCCACAAAACATTTCATGTTAAATGTTGCCAAGACGAGACCATGTAGCTCGCACTGTCAAAAAGTAATCAGATCTCATTTAGAGCCAAGCTTCTAACTCTACACGCCCTAACTCTACAAGGCCTAACTTCCCAAACTCTACACCTTAGTCAAAATATGTGGCTTGGCCATTTCCAACCACACACATCATATCCCGAAAATTTTGTTTATCTGGTATAATCCAAACCCAAGTTAAGAAGGTTCAAAAATACGACGAAGTGCTTCGAGAAAAGGTAGGTAGTGCCCTTGCGCTTCGCTTGGCTCGTCTTGGCGGGGGCACACCCGTGCCCCCAGATCAACAAACACATTCAATATTCATACATCAGTCTGTAAAACCACGCACCATTTTCTTAGGCAGCTTTACCACTTTACCAAAATGGGCATTAACAAAACACAAATCGATACCAAATCCTTTGTTTATGGGTGTAAATACGGAACGAATTCTAAATTCAAAAGACACCGCGAGAGGTGGATTTTCCGTATTTTTCCGAGGTTAACGCACGCAGAGTGTAACCAAAGGATCTAAGCTTATAATCTTCGTACAAGTCGCTAAATGGACTTGGCTTGGCTCAAGCCCAGGCCGAAACCAGCCATGTCCGAAGCTAAAAGGAGAACAGAATTATGCAAATTATCATACTCTTTGTTTCGTTCCATATGCTATTTACATTTTATTTATTTGCTACAAAATAATGTGGGGTTACCTCAGGTCGGTTAGATGGGTGAACGGTTTTGTTTTAGCTACGTTAAGTTGAATCAGTCCTTTTGTACAGAGATATGTTTATTAAGTATTTACTTCAGTTTAGATGATTTTGTAAAAAAATGGAAGAAATGAAGTCACTTTTAAAATTGAAACGGTTTAATGAAGTAAAATATTTACATTACATTTGAATACATGATGAACATATTTTTAAATATTATAAAATTACTATTAGTCATATTTCAATTGTCAAAGCAATATTTTATGCAACTTCTTTGTTAGATTGTTCCTGTTAAAGAATTAACATACGAAGGGCTTGGTGGCTAAGTAATAACAGCCGCACGGGTAGATCTATCAGGTTATGCCGCGGTTGATCCGTGGATGGGTGACCATCTTCACATACCAAGACCCCTCTGTAACTCGGAAAGCAAGTTAAGCCGTTGATCCCGGCTGTCATTCGTGGATCTTTGACAGTCGTTACGAGTCGTCAGAAGCCCGAAAGTAAGATAACCAGTCTTACCAAGGGGCTTCGTGTTACCCTGTAACTGGGTTGTGGAGGTCAGATAGGCAGTCGCTCCATGTTAAATACTGGTACGCAGCTGCATCCGGCATGATGAGTTTAAATAAAAACATTCATGCAGTATAACACCTACCCGCACATACGAGTATATTATATCGTAAACATAGAAACTTGTGTGTAAGGTTGTAAATTGTGTAGATTTACGGGCGCTGCACAGAGACTGCAGTGTGACAGTCGCCAGATGGTCACCATGTTGCATAGCTGTACACCTCTTGAGATTTCACTTTAAGTACTTACGCTAAGACCGAAATGAATCTATCATTCAAAATGAGAGCATTGGTGGGCCAGTGGTAAAGGCAACTCACAAATCGTAGGTTAGGTAGGGTTTACTTTGTGAAAATAATTTCATCACCATTGCTCCCAAAACGGTAAATGAAAACATCGTGAGGAAACCGGCATGTCCTAGAACCAAAAATTTTAAGACATGACATTCACCAACCCGCCCTGGGCCCGCGTGGTGGATTACGGCCCATTGCCTCTCACGGAGAGGAGGCCTGTCTCCCAGGAGTGGGAACGTAATAGGCTGATTGTGTTATGTAAATCTAACTTTAGTCTAAGCTCAAGCCATCGAGCCAGTTATTGTATTTTGAACTTTATTTCGAACAAAAGAAAGTTTTTAATACAAAATTGACAACTACGACTGTGTTTTAACGTCAGTTTTTGTAATCGGAACTTTAGTCGGAATAAAGTTCAAAATTAAAAAGTTGCTCGATTTAAACATGGGTATAAAAATAGACTTCGCTTTGTATTACGGCTGAAAGAGGCTGTCAAAACACATACGTATGAGTGATAGAAACGACGCTCTACAACTCCCAGCTTTTTCGATATGCTATACGTCCGGTTACTGTACATACTTACCTATTCACACAGGCTCTCCGAGAATCTGTTTATTTTATTTCTCAAAGCTTTGCCTTACACTTCTTGAAAGAACTCATATAAAAACTACGAAATCAGATTCATAAAACTATTCAGTTTCGTCTTAAAACGAACAATAAGCGGAAACAAACATCTGCATCTGAATTTTCAACTTTTTCCAGAACGGAAACTTAAATCAGAAACAGTAAAAACTTATTTACATTTTATATTCCATTTATTACATTAGACATAAATAGACCACCAAGACACGTATCTTTAAATCATTTCTTTAAGAAGAGTTTCAGTTCATTTTTATTGAGTGTCAAAGTCCATAATAATATAAATATTAAATGTATATACTGCTTCAAATCCATAATGGAGACAAATACATCATTTCAATATTATTTATTTAGTTCGTTGGTGTAGTGGTCGCAAACGCTACTGCTGGGCATGAGGTCCTGGGTTCAATTCCCGAGTTGGGCAAAGTTTTATCGGGTTTTGTCATCTGAAATTTCTCAGTAGCAGCCTGGAGTGTGGGGGCCTACTCCGAAATGCAAAGTGCGAATGTTCGGATCGGACCGACACATGGCCGAACCGAATATTATTGAAAAATGCGAAAAAGGTTCGGATCGGCTCAGTTGGGTCGGGACCATAGTCAATATTCGAAAGAGTGTAGGAGTGTAGGATCGGAACCGACGAAATCAAATAGTAACTTCGTAGCAGGAAACGGCCGAACATTCGGCCGATAAGTACTACTTCGGAGTAGACCCCTTGGATTTGTACCAGGTTGATGGCAATAGGCTCACCCGCTTTTTAAGTAAAACGGACTTAATCATTATTGGTGAAATGTGGGTGTACGATAGGTACATCTCTGCCTAACCATTCAGGGAAACAAGGCGTGATGTTGCTTTAATTCTAAAATGGGACTTGTTCGTCTATTTTTACTTAATATAGTTAGAACAGTCAATATATCCACATCCTCAAATAGATTGTTATAGAAGCTATCCATCTTTCATTATCCATCATTAGTGTAAACAAGTTTGTTAACAAAACCTCCTTGCTCCGGCTTTTCTGAACTCGGGGCCCATGGGTATAGAGTTCCTACACTCCATCTTAGTAAGGCGATCAGTTCATTTCATCCTACCCTCTGACGTTATAACACCCTGTGTTTGAGTACGTTACCGATGCCACATTACATTAATACAACTTAATAATTCGGGCTTCTGAACTTTTTTTTAACACAGATTTCATTCACTTATTTTTGTTTCCATAAATAAAACCTTTAACACCGTACGTTTATCTTTTTTTTGATATCCTTTTTTTGGGAATTAATAACCTTTTAGTAACTTCCCAATCCTGAAACATCATCGAGTTTTCCACTTATAGGACAACGGACTCCGAAACACAATTCGAACAACAGCTTAAAGTTGTACATCTGACACTGTGCTTAAGACAGCTACATCAACAGTATACTCATAATTACTCCTGTCATTAATCAGTCCGTTAATTATTAATTAATCTGACAACATGTCAGTCGTCACCTCACTTTGAAATGGTATTTGGCTATTTAGCTAATGCTGCTGGCGACGGGACTCCCAATTAGAGTTCTACTTACTTCTTTAACCAAAATGGTGATTGCTAGGATATTTTAAAGACAATTTGGACGATGTTCAAGTAAATTGGCTAGGAACACGAATCTGAACAGATTTAGACACCGCTCCATTTTCTCGCTCGGAATTCTTTCAGTTTAAAGGCCTTTGCTAATATTGCGATGAAAAAGGAAATGCGAAGTGCAAGGTCTAAAACAGTAATCACCTATTTTAAATCCGATCGATGAAGCAAGCTGCATATAAAATGTTCCGTCGCGACATATTCGTATGTGTGTGATTCAGGTGTCGTCTGCTTTTACTCCACTTCACAAACAAACGAAGATACGCCGTAGCGTGACGTGCTCGAAAACCTACAATTGCATAACAAAAATAAACAATAGTGCAGAAACGAGCGTAGCCTTTGTGTGGGCTTCGTCTTGCCAGGTGAAGGAAGCTAAACAATGGCATGTTGAATCTAACACTCAGGCTCAAGCCCCTAAAGTCTACTGAACGAGACAATGACTGTGAGAATATGGGCTCGAGAGAAACGTTCGCGTCTTGTTACCGCGAACGTTGTTAGTTTTATGAAGGAACTGAAATAACCCTTTGTACAGGCTTTTTATATTGCTGCTGCGGCATCTTTCGGAGCTCTTTACATGCCTTCTATGTATGCATACACAATTAGACACGTCAATCAGGTTTTACTACTGAGGTTTATTGTACAATATTTGTCCGTCTTTGTTGTAACATAAGAGTATGTGACCTTTTTAGGGTTCCGTGCCCAAAAGTGCCAATATGGACACTATTACTAAGCTGTCCGTCCATCCGTCGGTCCGTCTGTCTGTCAGCGGGCTATATCTCAGGAACCGTAATAGATAGACAGTTGATATTTTCACAGAGTGTGTATTTCTAATGCCGCTATAACAACATACAGTAAAATTAAATAAATTTAAAGATTAAAGGGGATACAACAAATGTATCTTATTCAGCGTTTTTTGCCTTGTGATACGGAACCCTTCGTGTGCGAGTTCGACTCGCACTTGGCCTTTTTATTCACTTAGCTCCAGACCCGAGTCAAATCATATCATCTAATGGATACCGGCAGGCACCTATTACATAATCTAAACAAAGCAGCGGAGGCTTAATCAAACGATAGTTAGGCCAATGATTGAAAGGGGACGCATCTAGTCGCTCGGCGCTCGGTACGTAAACACTAGAGTTGTGGACAATAGACCAAAGCTGTTTGTGCTATCGAATGGATACACTTTTGCAATTAGCGTAACAATCGGACGCCGTATACGATGTCAGGGAGTTTTTAGTCGGATTACATTAATGTTTTCGTGTGGGATGACCAACTGCACGAAGCCATTGCATGTTAAACACTAAACCGTAATGAACATGCTAATAATGTCATATGAATAACAACATCAGAAGATGTAGAAGCAGTGACAGAGTAACTTTCCTCTGCGACTCCTATCGTAGGTTCGTATCCCCACATGAAACCTCATAATTTGTATGACCTGCTGCAGATCAGATACAGTTATTCCAATTCAGGGCGCATGTGACATTGTATACTTGTAATCTCACCACCAAAACAGCCTTGCTATTCTGTAAAAATCTCACCTTGAAAGCTTAGGTGAAATGAGCTGACATTTCACCTGATTCTAGAGATTGATAGCTCACTTCAAGCTTACTTCACTGTAATTTTCACGGTGAGTATTTTACAGAATAGATTGGCAGGACTAATTTTATGTACAGTCAGCAACAAAAGTCAATTAACACTGTTACTTTTACAAATCATCTAAATTGACACAAAATGATGCGATACGTTGGTTTTCTCTATTTCATGTAATAGCAAAGAATTAATTATTCTTAAATATTCTATTACTATATGTTTTTTAAGAATATTTTGCTCAATAATTAAGATTTAAACAACTAAAGTGTTAACCGACTTTTGTTGCTGACCGTACCTAACAAAGTCCTACAATCTAATCTTTGCCAATATACATTAACTACTAAGTAAAAACATTCTCTTACTTGCACCATATCCCTGTTTATGTATTTCTATTTAGAATTCCCTTAAAAAGCGTGCATTTTCCGACTGATAATATAAAGTTGAATTGTTACTCCGCCGTTAAAAGTTTTAGCGGCAATCCGGCGCACGGCACGCGAATTAACTAAGCTTGAGCGGTGTACGTATACCTGACACGATTGTTTTAAAATGTAGACACCATAAGAACATTATTCACTTATTTATTTTGCTACTTATATACTTGTACAGTCACCAAAAGAGATAAGTAACCAGGGTCGTCGGATACAGTTGAAAATTTAGTAAGAAACCGATTGATGTTTTCGAGTGAAATTTAATTTACTGAACTGATAAATGAACTGTTTGTTTTCTATTAATTAAATTACATTTTATTAGAAAAAATGCATCGGTTTCTTATTAAACTTCAACTATATGTTGAAGTTTAATAAGAAACCGATGCATTTGCATTTGCAACCGACGACCCTGGTTACTTATCTCCTTTGGTGACTGTACACACAGAAAATATGGCACGAACAGAAAAGTAGAGGAGATACAAAGTTAATGCTTATTTTTAGAAAAATCTTTTGTAGCTTACCTGCGAAAGGGTTTTTTTTAAATAGGTATAGACAAGAGCAATCAATTTTTTTTATATGATTCTGTAAACATAGGTGTGTCCGTGGGCATCACAGCGGGCCCTATCAGGATACCAAAGCTAAGGATTTTTTTTTTAAATTGTGTTCCTTTTTGTATTTCCTGTGCGTGTCCCAACTAAAATATTTTTCTTTCTTTTGATCCATTGCAGTCTACTTAAAACATTTGTATTTCCCAGACTGGTTCGTCGTAGTCATTTACTGCTTTTTATTCAAGCTTGCGTTTCCTAAGCTTTTTTAGGTTAACTAGGAAGGTAGTTTTGTATAGAACGATCATAAATGTGTGCGTCAGACGGTGGTGGGACTGAAAGGCGCATTTTACATGTCAATAGGTCAACGATCTACTAGTATACTCACCTATGCAACATTCTTTGATGTTATCATCTTAAGCGCCAGGGTAGCTCGCAAAATACAAATTTTCATACGTTTTCTGCCATATGCAGATACATAATGCCAGATACATAATCAGCATATAATTTTCCCACTGCTGCGACACCGGCGTCCTCTCTGTGAGATTGAGTGGACCTTAATCCACCACGCGGGCCAGTACGGGTTGGTAGATATCACATATCTTCGAATTTTTTGATCTAGAACATGCCGGTTTTTTCGCGATGTTTTCCTTCACGGTTATGAGAGCAGTGGTGATGAAATAATTTACACAAAGTAAGGTGCCTGCTTGTGTTCGAACCCCTGACCTACAACTCGTAAGTCGTGACCGTTACCACTGTGCCACCACTGCTCTCAAGGTAAGTTCATACACGGCGGCACGGTTGGCGGAGTGGTTAAGCGATTGACTGCTGCACTGCGTGTCGCGGGTTCGATTCCCGCACGGAACAAATATTTGTATGACCTACAAGTAGTTGTTCCGCGTCTGGCTGTTTGTGTATGTGAGATTAAATGTTTGTAAACGCACCCACGATACAGGAGAAATTACTAGTGTGGGGCAAAGTTTAAAAAAAAAGCAAAATATAATTCTATTGAATAACTATTACATAAAATATCAGTCAATTAGGCTTATATGAACTTAGGGGGCTGTATTAATGATTATAATTCTTGTAAATACATATTTGTTACGGTCGTGAATCATATTTTGTTCAACATACAATCATGGGCATAGCTAGAGGGGGGGCAAGAGTGGCCAATGCCTACCCTAGAAATTTCTTTGCCCACCCTAGAAAAATCGACAGTATTGAAGAATTACCTACTAGCCGTAAATTTTGACCAAGATGTTAGGTTTGCCGAGTTAGGGGCTCGGCTCTACATTAGATCTGTTAACTTTTTAACAGTGAAAGCGTTATTTATGTCTTGGCAACCTACTTTACATGAAATGTTTCTGGTGGGATTATTTATTACGAGGCGTCATTTATGATCTCTCGTTAGATTTGTAGTTAGTTCAGCTGAACGTCTCCCCCCCCCCCTCCCTCCCGTCTAGACAAAATCCCTTACTACGCCAAAACATACAACCTGACACCGACCTGCGAATTGCAAAAAACTTAAGAAAAATTTAATTTCGCGGGCTACCCTTACGCTTCCCCCTTAAGCTCAAAGTTTTATTGTTAGGGAGTTTTAAAGAAAAGGCATTCCTTTTATCGAATCTTCTTCTTATCGTGTCGATAGCAATCTAAATGGACTCGGCCCACAATTCGGCAACTTGTTTGGCACCATCACCAACGTCCATCAGTTCCTGTAACGTGCAGCTGACAGGACACGCAGGACACGATATTAAGTGTCCTATCGTTTGTGGAACAGCACTACATTTACACTCCAAGAGTCGTCTATGAATCTCCACCATACCGCACCGTATTTACTGTGTTCATTCACATTATTTATTATGCGGGTTTGCTTACCTAATAGTGAATGAACAGTTTAAAAAAAGTAGATGTCATTTTTCTCTTCGCCTGTTCCAGTAACTGGGTTGTTGTGGTCAGATAGGCAGTCGCTCCAAGTAAAACACTAGTATTCAGCTGCATCCAGATAGACTAGAAGTCGACCCCAACATAGTTGGGAAAAGGCTAGGCAGATGTTGTGATATGACGGATACAACAAACCCTTTCGAGTTTATACAGATGGTGCTGTTACAGGCGTCATTCACCCTTTGATATTCACTTCCCCGACTTAGATATTTAGTTGTCACTTACGACACCCATGGGAAATAGCGAAGGTATTCAAAAGCGAAGACACACGGTATTACCCGTAGGTAACAGGGTAACTTTGTGTCCTACCTAAATTCATCGATCCATTTTGGAATAAGACTCGCGTCTAGTAGAAAACTGAATTGCGCTGAAATGATAATAGTAAAAACTTCTTTTGAAAAGCAGCAGCACTTACTACCAATAAAATTAGCCTTAAGGCCAACGTTGCTCCACCCCAGAGCGGGAGGAGTCATTTGATTGATTTCCCATCCTGAAAAAAAAAAAAGGCCAACGTTAATTTACAACATCGTGTTAATAAATACAGCTCATTAATATTTAAATAATTGTAGTTATTCAGATATTATTATTTGCATTCACCACAACTACCAAACAGTCATTGGTAAACAAATTAATACCTACATGTTTTCTCAATTTTCAATTATTATGAAAATAAAATAATGGACAATTCACTAGAAATATTCCGTTTGCTTATTCCGAGAAATATTCACATTCGATTCGGTTTTTGGTAGGGATTTGTAAATGTTTTCTTGGAATACTCGTAAATGGATCAGAGAGATAAATGGATAGTAATTATTATATAAATAAATATTCTGTTGATTGTTTATAACTGAGGGGCAATTCTCGTATTTTTAAGAACGTTCACAGTCTGATCTCAGTCTCAATCTGTCAAAAATACTGTTACGAGCTTCGGGTTCGTGATAATAAAAACTGCCGAAAAAAATTACCAAAAGTTAACTTTAATTAAACAACACTAATAACAACTCAAACACACTAATTATAAAACACAATCGCTCTTAAGTCGCACTTGAAGATCGCTTTCGATGTATTCGCTTCTATCGCAGAACCAAGTCTGACTGGTCGCGGGTAGTCCCGGCCTTATATAGTGCCGCAGATAGTTCCAGAACCTTCTATTATAGAAACACCTAGAATGTTCGAGTACATACCGGCCCCGACTGACCAGATGTCGATAGTTCTAGTATCGAAATTTCAGAAGAATCTATTAGTTCTGTTACTCTATACTAGATGGCGCTAGTAGTAAATTAGTTCTACTACATGATACTAGATGGCGCTTGTGGTAACTAATGTCACCATGTACCCGGCATTAATTGTGGCGCGCAACAATACCTATAATTTCCCGACATTTTGATAAGTTTTTTTGTCATTTGTTTGGCGTCGAGATGAGACTGCGACTAGATTTTGAACGTTTTATATTACCAGAATTGGCCTTCAGTTTAAAATGCCCTTTTTGCAATCTTTCATTAACTCACAAGTTCAACTTTGACGACAGTCAAGTATTTGTACAAATTCCTTACAGTGATGACACTGTAAGGAATTTGTACAAATACTTTACTACATTTTCATTTTCAAAAATCATTCACAGTTGGTAGGTACGTAATCATACCACGTTAAAATGATTTCTTAACACAATTTTGCAGCATTGTCTTAATTATCAGAGATACCTAACGTACACGATTGTACAATCTGTCGCTTCGACGCCTAACAACACAAGATTGACGTTACGCGCTCGCGCCATGTTACCTCCGTGACGTCACATCCGCACGCTCTCAGCATCTTGACATTTCCTAACGTGCATGCTCCCCCTTAAATATACCGATACCAAAATGTTTTGTACCTCCGAAAATGGGTTGTAAAACAAAACAAGTTCATTTGATTGAGTCATCATTTTATCTTGATTTGAAAATGAATGTTGTTTTTTTTTTAATGTTACCCGTTACTTGTTGCCTTTACAAGCGTAAACGTATTAAGTACAAGCCTGAAAAGTTATAAATAAAATAATACTTGCCAAAGGTATAAAAGTCAAATAGCAAAAGTTTAATATACATAATACAACGTTAGCAACAGCCAAGCTTGGGAGTATGGCATTCAAATCCTTTGATGTTTTATTTTGTACAGAATACTTCAAACAAAGTACAGAGTATTGTGAGAAAGAATGTAAGTTAAATTTGTTTGTTTTTCTCGATTGTATCAAAAGAATTCCATCGTTTGGGGCAGCCCTATGCATGTGCTCGTGGGAGAACTTTCCGCGAGGTAGCACAGACTTAACAAGGCTTTATTTTGACGCCTCTTCAGATGTAAGCTAAGCCAACACGATTAGTAACAAAAATAATTTAATTGCTTTCAATATAACTACTAACGGGGCTGAATAAAAGTAATAAAACTATGTTTTGAATTATAGTAGGTAGTTATCGTGGAAACCCTTACCACCATTCTCATGAACTCCAAATTCGTATAGCGTGTCCAAAAAAAATAAATGAGCAAAGTTACCAATAGCCCCTTATTATACCAACAAAGTAGGCAGTAATATCGTGGCGATATGTGGCAGTGTTGGGACTATTTTAACCCCAATTACAAGCACAAACACGGCATTAGAACCGCCAAATATATTCGTATCGGCAGCCAGGAATTAACTTGAATAAACATAATATTACAGTCGCTTAATTATTTCGAACATAAATCTTAAGATATTTACTTATTATGACTTTCTAATTCCAGGTTGACTGAGCCAGCCGTCACGCTAGGGGGTATAACTAGCTGAAAGAGTGCTATAATTTTATTCTGGATTGCCAAGGAAATGAACAAAAGCCATTTACGGTCGAGTTATTCAATAATGAAGTGCAGCCGCCATGCATATCTGAACGTTCGTTACAACGATAACATTTTTAATACGAGATACAATTACAGGCACAGGCAGTGCACGAAGCAATTTAAATGCATACAAGTTACTGGCATAATTAAAAACAAAAAACAGTACGTAACTGTAGGTTGTAAGTATTTCTTTATGAATATTGCCAATATATACAGTAAAAGTTCCCTCTTTAATTAATTTTTTCGTGATTTTATTTGGGCCGTGAATATAGATTTCTCGTTTTTTCCTGTTCCTTCTGAGAATACGATATTATGTAATTAATAATAAGGACAATATCGGTTAACTCTTACTTTCAGAGTTTACCGGTAACCTTTGGCATTGTTTGTGGCAATAACATCTATTGTGCCCCTATTGCGTAAACCGAAGCTCTACAATATTGATATTTGTTCACTGGTTTATTTGAACACACAATTTTTTTACAGCTTCGTATTATGGTTATAGCAACGTTATAGGTAGGTTTAATTGACGTAGTTGCGCAATGGACATGGCGGCATAAGCTGGACTCCTTCAACAAGAACTGGTCCAGCAGCTTTAAACAGAGAGAAGTGGAAAAAGAGTAGGGAGGCCTTTGCCTTGCAGTGGCTTCATCATCACAGGCTTTTAATCTTTAATCTATTTCCGCAATTGCTAAAAAAGAGGTCTTCGAGATGTCTGAATCTCTCAATTTTCAGCACTAAAATAAAGACCTTACAACTGTAAAGCCTACATTTTTGTCCTGAACTATGTTTGCGCGTCACGGGACAAAGACAATAGGCATTTCAAAGAAGCTTTACCCAAGAATTGATTACTTTCCGCACAACTAGGGTGACCGCTAACCGCTAAAGCGATTTAAATTTTCCGTACTGAAAGTAGATCGAACGACAAAAGTAGAAGGAAAACATTATTAAACATAATTTCCAAAATATTGTTTTTACTCGTAGATTTCCTTTTAAATACGCTATGCCTACCGCCATGTTATCGCATCTTTTTCCAGATCTAAAAGCCAGAGTCTTTAAAAAACTGTGACTGTTAGTTAGATACAAAGTTTGTCTAGCCAAAACGTGGCAATCGACAGCCCTAGTTCCAGGTAGCTTCGTACACCGAGTTTCGAGCACAACACGAGCCCTTTCGTTATGCACGCCGCTATGCAAAAATAGTTTTTTGCACCACAGTCAACATTATTTGCCTACTTGATCTCTTTACGCTTTTTTTGTTCCCGGCTATTTATTAATTTACAACGGTACAAATTAGGTTTGGTTTTTGTGGTGAAACTGAACCTTATTTACAGGATAAAGTTTAGTCACTTGTTTACAGTCCTCTACTAGTGTGTACTATTTAGTTGCACTTGGATAAAAGCAACTTTTCAGGTCTCAAGTGAGTAGGTTACGTGCGCCATCGTTCACCACATCAACACATACCATCAGCCAGGCTATTATGTAAAAATCTCACCGTGAAAACTAAGTGAAGTGAACTTGAAGCGAGCAATCATTTCACCTGATGCTAGAGATTGACATTATTGATAGCTCACTTCAAGCTGACTTCAACTAAGTTTTCACTGTAAGTTTTTTACAAAAACCGACAGACAGGTGAGATAGTGGTTAAACGTGAACTTAACAAACAAAAATAGATTATTGGGGAAATTCAGGAACAGGAAAAACAATTTCAGAACATTTGAAAGAAAGGTTATCGCGTGGGGTGTAAAATGAATGAATGTAAATTAATTGGAGCAAAAAATTCAAACATATTCTAACCCGATTAGGTATTTATAATTATGAATTTATTACATATAGCTGTTTTGTTAAAAATCATGCCTGTATTCCCGAAGGCACAGAGGTACACCTCTTCTCGTACCCTTAGAGAAACATTCCGCCAGTCATACTCAATACCATGCAAAGGGGGCGAGCTCATTGCCATTTATCAGCCACAAATCATGTTTCCGGGTTGCTACTGAGAATTTTATAATCGAAAAACCCAATAACATTTTGCCCGTCCTGGGGTTCGAACCCAGAACCCAACATAACCCCACAGTTGCGAGCGCTTTTAGCTACTAGACCAACAAGGTAGATGTTGAAATCATATCATTGAAATAATTTATAGTACTAGATCAAAATAGCTATCCCTCGAAGCGAAGTGCATGCAAACTGTGTTCCCATTGTGTCGTAATGTGACCCTAGATTGCAAATTGACGTTCTCAGACCTCGTCAGTTCAGTTCATCGGCTGTCGGCAACATATTATGTAAGCTTTGTGGCATGAGCGTAATGATGATACAATAACGCACCAAATGAAGATTAATATCGCACTAGCTTATATTCGCGGCTACGCCCGCGTTGATGTAGAAAATTATCCCACGAGAACGTTCTACCTGGATAAAAAGTAATAGTAGCCTGTGTCCTTCTCCAGGAAACCGTCTGTCTCCTTGTCAAGCTTTATTGAAATCAGTTCAGTGGTGTAGGCGTGAATAGGTAACATACAGACAGAATTACTGTCGAAATTATATAGGAAGGACAGATTATAGTAAGATTTACTAATGAAATTAGTACTGCTATAATATATACCTATAGTGTACGATATAACCATGAATATCGTCGATAAATTATATATTTGCTACCCCAAAAGTCAACTGTGACGACTGATTTGAGAAAGTACAGGAACGCGTGCGTGCCACACAAACATATGATTTAATAATACACTAACATTACAAACCGTGGGTTCGGTGCTTTCCAGCAACTTTCCATGTCTGACGACTATGGCATTAATATAATATTTCTCCATTTAGCTTATTACCTCACCAGATTCCTAATCATCAGGCGCGTTGTTTATAACACAAGGCCAACTGTACGAAGATAACATTTCGAAGGCACTTTTTAGCAGTCACACAAAAATGGTAAATTAAAAGAAAATGTATAACTGTTTTTCATGTTTCAGCATCATGAATAACAAATATACCGAAGCTAAATGTCAAACGTACCGAACGTTTTAAAACGAGCACCTGCGCCTTTTTACACCACTAACAGCGATTACCATATAGCTAAAAACAACAAAAACGTTTTTATATTTATTTCCTTCTCTACTTTACAATATTTTCGGCTTATGTTTATGTTACAAAATATTCCAATTCTATTTTTAACGTGTAATCCTCTGCGTACATTCCATACAGTTCGAATGGAACAGGTGTATTGTAGTATACAGTACAGTGTAGATGTATTATTATGTATATGTCAGGCATAACTGCGACATTCTTTATAACAATTAGGTACAACAGCTGTATGGATATTCGGAAATAAAATCGGATTTAAAATAAAACAAAAGCAAAATATTACAATATGGACTCTGTATTAAATAGAGATATCGTATCATGAAATCATACCGTAGCAATAGAGTTCAGTAAAAAAAAAAACAATCAGCCAATAGGTACTTACATGAACTAAAAAAAAAAGTTAAATAATAGTGCTCAAACTGATTATGAGCACTCCATCGCCCTCTCGCGCATTATGATTGATAACAGGAGTGAGTGGCTGGAGGACCAACATTTTTCGCCCAGTCATTTCACTCTCAGGTCATGACGGCCATGAATATATTTCTCAAAACCCAGCTTAACCCAACTTCACTTTCAATTCGTTGCAGGTTTTTTTTTTTTGTAAACAGAAGGATTTTTCTCCACTGATATGAGGAAAATAAGCGTCCTATAGCACGTGTAAATATGTACAAAGAGATGGTTTGATATCCACATGTGACTACTGTTTGAACTAAGTAGCCGAATAAGAACCTCTGGGATTACCTTTCCTAGACGAATGTGCGGAATAAATTCTGAGAGTTCTTTGAAATAATATCTCGGGAAGCAATAAACCAGTAAGTTGGAACATACTCCGGAGAAATATACCAAAGTTTTCAGCGCCAGTCGTAACTCGTGAATACTTAGCGTTGAGGTAATAATTTGTGTCTTACTTCTTATATCATTGGCGTATATCAAGCGTGATAGAAACGAATACGTGATATTAATCCTGTGATTATCACATAAACAAAAATACACCCCGGAAACCACGTTTATCTTGATAAAATCGATCATCCAAACTTCGACCATATGGCAATTTGTAAACGAGAAACAACTAACTGACGCGCGCTGTTGACAAATTGCGACCGGCCCAACTGGTATTCTACTCTACACCATAGATTGGTGATAAGCGACCAATTTGAGGAGGCGCCACGACGGGGTACGGAAGTCGTTATTACAGTAGGCGGTGCGACCTAGCAAATTGCACCCGAACACGCCATCTGAACGTGACAGCGCTGTCGAACACATTCCTTATTTGAAACGTCTCAGCGTGACATTCGTACAGTATAGGTATTACGAATATCGAAAATCGGTGTTAAGTTAGACGCTTGCTACGCGAGTGCCTACACGTAAACGTAAGAATTTAAATAATAACACTAAATCACAATTTACGAATCAACCCCGTCTAATGCTATTTTGACCGCAAGTATTAAGCAATAAAAAGTTTGGTAAAACCGCTACGAATCTGTAAGTATTTCGTAGCACGCGCGGCTACGCACAGCGCTACGAGGCTACGAGCTACAAGGCCAAGCGACACGTGATTTTTAAGCACGCATTGTTTCAGTTATAATGAAGAAATGTTACGAACAAACTTCAAAACTTGATTATTATCGAATATATTATTATATTCAACACAGTCCTCCAATATGAAGTCCTTAGAGAGACCACCATTATCACAGTATTATTGGTTTAACTTTGAAGTTGTTTAATATTTCAGTGTCCACTCTGCAATACCCCAGTCAATGTGACAATCATCGAATGTCGAATTCGTACATGCTGCGGTTATTTTTGCACACTATCTACTTACTCCTTTCATTGTTAGTTCACAGGACACAGGATAATTTTAATTTTAGTTCAATTAAAAACAATTGAATTCAATTATCCCTTTTATTGCGAGGAGGCCTGTGTCCCAGCAGTAGAAACATATTGCAGTAGAAACATATTGCTTCTTGAAACTGGAAGGTGGAGAACGGGGAGTTGTGGCGTAACTTATTAAAGGCCTTATGTCCAGTAGTGGACTGCGATAAGCTGAGTTGATTGAACTCTTCAGCGTCATACCGCAAGGAGAGCAAAGGAAGCAAATGAGTTTGCTTCATTTTTTAGAAAATTTGGCAATTGTGACTATTATTTCTCTGCAAATAGTAATTATAATGTACATTTAAAACTGTTTCAAGTATTTTTTGAAAATATAACAATACTGGTAGCTGTGTTGACAAAAAAAAATCTCGTCATACTCGTAAAATGCGATATTAAAAACTGTTCTTCTATTAAGGGTTGATTTTTCCAACGCTAGATAATTATTATTCGTGGAATAAAATTGACGTCTGAAAGATTTTGTATGGAAGTACTGTCAAAAATCCAAAATTATTCCTCCGATAAAATTATCTGGCGTTGGAAAAATCAGCCCTTAAAAGTAAAACAAAAAAACTAAAAAAACAACAAACGAAAAACAAAAACCCAACCAACCAATAACTAAAAATATTGTTATTAATAAACTTAACCTTAACATTGTGTCTAGAAGTACCTAAATAGAACGCGGAAAATACTAGATATAAAAAAGTTATTAAAAAACCGTTTTTATAAGAAATATTCTGTCTAAGAAATATTCTGTCTACTTCTACCTACTTAAGGACAATAGCGTGAATCGTGACACTTGAAAACATTATCGGAATTACTCCCGGGACCGGCGCTGACAGTGTTACGGAAAATACCTTTACAAGTGATGGGATATAAAACGCTTTACGTAATTATATGTAGGTATTTAGGTAACCGCCACATCTCTGGCGAGACACCTTCACGGTTCTGGGTACAGGAGGGAAATCAAAAATGTGTTTAGGGATTAGTATTGCAGCATAATGGATGAAAGAAGAAGAAAGTAAATACATTTATTTATCATGGACATAACTTATTCTGCAAAATAAAATTAAAACCGGCCAAGTGCGAGTCGCATTCGCACACGAAGAGTTCCGTACCACAAGATAAAAAACGCTGAAAAGAACACGTTTCTTGTATGGTTAATAAAAATAAAAGTGGTATTTTAGTAACTTCCCTTTAATTATTAGTAACTTTATTTTGTTTTTATTATAGCGGCAATAGAAATAAACACTGTGAAATTTTCAATTGTCCACCCATTACGGTTCATGAGATACAGCCCGTTGACAGTCAGACGGATGGACGGACAGCGGATGTTTAGTAATAGGTTTCCATGTGGGTTGGGAACCCTAAAAAAAGTATTCCGTTGTAAGAAATTAGCCGTTCCTAACGGCTGCGCCAAATAGGCCCAGTTCAGCATATATACCAAAAATCGAATGCGTGAAGCTGGTTTTCAACTGGATCTATGAGATCAATCTAGGTACCACTGCTACTACGCAACGGGTGATGGGTAGAAATGGCCGTTATGCACCCTATTATGTATGTAGGATACATAATACGGTCCATAACGGCCATTTATATTACGGCCACGAATATTATCCTACCAACTTACGTGTCCTGTTTTTACATAAAAAATAATCTTGAGATTAAAACTTGTTTCCACTTACTTGAATGAAATGAAACAGCAGTTCTCAAACATACTTCTACGTACAACAAACATCATTAGTCAAGGTTTAACAAGAGCCAACATTTTTGCAATACGACAATTGTTTATTCCATGTTATGGCCAACAGTGTTTGCCAAACATGTTTCTATCCATTCACAGGGCGCTTAACGGTTATCCGATTGACCATGCCCGCTTCGCTTTGCCCAGTTTCCTCTCTTTTCCTCAAATAAAATGCTAACCAGCTTAAGTATTATTTGATATCCAACTTATTCTGTTATTCAAATAAACTAAGTTGAAGCGCCAATCCTTTGCACGGCTGTTAGCAACTGAAGTTAGTGCAAGTCAGAGTTGCAAGCACAACTTTAAGCAGTTTACGGTAACTCGGATATTTTTACATCGTGGATGGTGTCGGATACCACTACTCATAATGCTAATGTTACTTTTATGTTTTGTGAACAGAAACATAAACATAACATCACGCCTGAAATCCCCGAAAGGGTTAGGCAGAAGTGTACGATTAGAAATTATGTAGAAAAAATAATTAATCTGTTATGGAACCAATTATTTAAGTGACATCGCATATTTCCCCCCAACTTGTTCTTTTCTGTGTTTGTGTTTTTTCTCTGCGACATGTTTACTGCAAATAAACGTTTATTCTTTATTTTTCTTTTTTATTTATCTGGCTATTCCAATGGGTTTCGACACCTGAGAATCACCAGCACCCCGACCTCGTATTCAGCAGCCTTGTTTGCACTCGCTGAACCACTGAGACGGCTTAAAAGTATCAAGTTACGTTATTTTATGACTAGATATTCAAAAACCATTATCTCTAATGACCTACAAACATACACATTAGCTAACAAGCGCATTATTAACATTCTAACAAGCACCTCCCAATAAATTTCAATAAAATAATTCGTATAAATTTCTATTTAGCTACGAAAGAATATCGGCTCCACTCGAAATTATTCTTAAATGGCGGTCGTATATTTTAATTAAGGCTCCGTGCTCATGCAGACGTCGATAAGGCAAGTAGGACGGTAACGATATGGTCGACTCACAGTCGGGACCGTTGTGGCACGTTTTATTTCACGTAATAACATATTAGGCTGGGTTTGAAGCACGCGCCGCACCGCGTAGTTTGGAACCCATGTAAATAATACTGATTTAATGACTGCTTAAAACGCTAAAGCTACGGTCAAACACTTTCTGTTTTTTGTTAAGGGTTATGAGATTTTATAATGTAAAAATGAATTACGCACAGACGACATCTAAAACAAATGTAAAGCATCATTTCACAGATAAAAAACAGTGTCACTATCATAACTGATTGACTGACTACAGTCCTTTCACATTAATTTTACCTCTGACAGCAACAAACTAATAACAACCTTATTGTAACGATAGTAAATATCATTGTGATTTTGAAAGACTTGTCCATGACAGCAACCCAAAAACGAGCATATTGCAACGAGAATAAAGATCACTGTGATTTTGACAGACTTTTCAATGGCAGCAACCTAACAACCACCTTATTGCAACAAGAATAAAGGTCACTGTGATTTGGACAGATCAATCAATACAAAATCAGAGGTAAAATTACTGTGGAAGAACTGCTAACAGACAACGCACAATTTACATTATCACTGAAAATAAAAACATGTTTCATTGATGTGTTCCATTGAGGGAGGATTTTGTCTAAACACAACCTCAGCCGGTCTATTCTACTACCGCGAAGACGGTGAAGTGAGCTGTCAAAAGTATTAATCCCTAGCATCAGGTGGAATGACAGCTAACTTCAAGCTCACTTCACCTAAGTTTTCTCGGTGAGATTTTTACAGAATAGATCGACAGGGGTCAAAACAAGAGGGGGTAAAAGTTTTATGCCAAAAAATTCGCAAGCAACAACTAAAATAACAATTAATATCAATGTGCAAGAGGAGTGTCTACTGTAGGTACCTAATCACTTAAGAAAATCCATTATTCTATTTATTTTCATTAATCAAGACATTCCAATACATAGATGGATTATTTGAACTTGCTCTAACTTGTAATCCATTATGAAATAGCAAATATTAATTTGTAAGGAATAAGTAAACGATATTGTTATTTTGTTGTCGTACAGCGCTTTCTTCCGCTTTTGAAGGAGTTTTAAGACCATCATCTACCTAGCGCCATTTAACCAGCACTGGGGCTCCGGGAGTCTCGTATCGTGAAGGGCGGGCGTTTTTGGGGGACTGTCTTTTGTAATTTTGACGTTCAAAAAGTGCTGATTCTCAGCCAAATTTGAATAAATGACTTTTGTTTTTTATTTTGATTCGTATAGGGTCTTAGCATTATGCTGAGCGATGGCCGTTTTACGTGGATGTGACGCATGTTTTCCTCCAACTTATTATTTTGTGTTTGTGTTTTTTTTATGCGTCATGTTTACCGCAAATAAACGTATTTTCTTTCTTTCGTTTCGACTGTTTTCTGCGAAAGGTGAAACAGAGTGCCTGTGTGCCTCTATTTATTTCTGATTATAGTTACAATGTTTTTCTCAAAACATACTGACATATGTCTGTGACGCTAATTGTACATAAGAAACGCATAGGAAACCTGTCGATTTGTTCAAATAAAGCCTCGCTCTCATTTATTTTACCATACAGGGTCAAATTAAATCAACCATCAAATTTTTTTTTTTTACTTAAACATATTTGGATAACGATACGTCTACGAAGTTCCGCTAGCTAATTTAATTTGACCCTGCATAAGTAACTGAAATATTTTGTCGTGTTCGTAAATTGCATCTCTTTGGGTAGATTGCATAATTTACACAAAGTCATTCTGGCATCTTCATCTTATCCGCTTCCAGTTTCAGCTCCAAGAATTGTATCGACCCGGACAAAGTTTTCTGTACCAAAACTTTATGAAGTGTAAAATTTTCAAACTTCAGAATAGATACGCCATTAGAATTAAGAGCTGTGATTGAAAACAAGAAATGTAGGTACCATCATCATTAATCAATGTTGCATCATCTTACTTGTCTTATAATGTATTAAAATAAATATTTCCATCAGAAGAGTATCTCCATTAACAATATTAAAACATAAAACATTGATGGCGAGTGGCACCGCCGCGCGCCGTAGTTCGCACTCGGAGGGGGGTCCGAGTGCTGACTGCGCGACCCGCGTGCAGTGTGCAGCACTCATAACGCGGTTACCTACGTGTAGGGTATAGACAGTTAGAGAATGTGAGGGCTCTTCACCCCACGTATCATCCACGGATGGGCGGCCGCCGTAATGAGGGCAACTTGCGTAATTTACGACCAGGGGCGGTTATGAACTCAGGGTGCAACTGTTTGAAGTTATTACGCGTATTTGGACTGCGTGCAGCAAGTGAAAAGTCTGTTGCGAGTTTTGTTGGAAGCTGAACACAGATTCAAACAAGCGGAAAGATAACCAAACTAGTACATATCACCCTTACAAATCCATAACAGTTTTACTAACAGATTTTTTAAATATTTTGACCGATTTAGGTAACGAGAAACATCCCTAGAGACAACATCGATAGACATACGTTATAGGCTTGACCGCCACTTCCAAACTCAGTAGCGCACATATGAACGCACAGCCAGAGATGTTATCTCAGTAAAATTATTACAAGTATATACAGTATCTACCCCATATGCATAAAAACACGGTTCGAATTTTTTTCTCTCTGCTTTAAAATGGTTACCAATTAAAATGATATGTTTGTACACTTTTACAGATAACGATACTTTATGTTTAATGATGTATATTATCTCATCATCACATCACAGTTGAGTGAAGATCACTTTGTAATTAACGGTTAAGAGATATTACCGTAATAATCACCCTTTGTAGATGGATCGACGTATGTTGGTTTTAGTAGGCAGGAGATGCCTTTGTGGTAATCACTTAGTAGAGATGACCGCTTGATTTTTTGCCTATACCTCCATCAAAGGTGAAGGGGAAAGCTTAAACTAGCTTCTGCCCTCGACTTCATCCGCGTAGTATCGCATCGCCCGCCCGCGGTAGAACTCCGTTTTTGCTTAGCGTTCTTTCAGTTTTCTTGGTTTCGTTCGGCTCCTAAGGGTCGTAGCGAGATGTTAAATAAGAAAAAGAAGAAGAAGAAGAATGAAGAAGATGAAGAATTCGGCTATCAAATGCAAAGAATTTTTTAAATCCGACTGGTCGTTCCAGAGATTAGCGCGTTTAAAAAAAAACTCTTCAGCTTAATTAATAGTAGAGATGAGTAAAAAAGCACTGTTGCACCACTGTTAAAAAACCATATTGGTAGATGAAAAGTTAAATTGATGGATGCGTGCAAGTTATATATTTTGCAGCCAAACTGGCAGTCTACTGCTATATAATCTACAAACTATTTTATACTGCACTATTTTGTCAAAGGACTTCAACAACTTGCAAAGGAGGTCAGTTGCACCACAATATGATTATGTTTTGTTCAATCTTCGCCTGCAACACTGAAAGTTCTCAATGTCTTATAAAATAAATTTGATTCAGGGACTTCGCAAGTCCCTGAGCCAAATTGCGATCTAAATGACATCTAAGATAAAATATGTTAATTAAAAGCAGGAATTTCTTGTATGTCGACATCTCATTAAAAATACTAAACGATGCGCTTTAACCTGACGCGTTTCGGTCCCGAAAATCATGAAAAACCTTAGCAAATCTAGGTACGTGCAGAGTAAGGTTACTAGGTTACCCAAAATAAATGGCATAGCCTAATTGAGACATTGATACTCCGATTTCTCAGTAAAATAATATAGTTGTTACTAGAATACACAAGAAGATTACCATTGACATTCAATATCGAAAGTCATAAACCAATGGATAAAGTTTTACGGCTCCAAGGCGTCCGTGGCTCATCCACCTCGAGCACACCCTTCTCATTTGTCAAATCAACAGAAATATATGCGTGAGAACTCACAGATTGATGGCGAGGCCTAGATTGAATTACATCTTGGTAAAACCTGACGAGGGTCTTACATTCCATGCGGGTATAGTCGAGAACAAAAATAATATGAGAATTTGGGCGGATATCCGATATAAAGAAGACGTTCGTTTTGTTGGGAGACACGCAGTTATTTATTTGCAAAGTTCTTCAACTATCCCGTTTATAAATTGCGTCTTCTTTAGTCCCGAATGATACGCAAAACTGTGATGATAAACTTATATCTTACTGGGAGATAATGTAGGATCACGTAAGATCTTCGTCAACAACTGCTCTATAAATCGTTTTACACATGCACGAAACACTTGTTAACTAATCCCGCGGTCGTAATAGTAATACAACGAACAATTTACGCGTTATCTCAAATCATCAGGGTGTACCATCTTCGATACGTAAATAGAGCTTATCTCAAGTGTGTAGTTTAATCGGTTGTTTATCCAACTAATTGGATTTTCAGTACCGCCCCCGCGCCCCCTCCAAGAAACCTTCCTGTATGAAACTGCACTTACACACTACATGTACACTCCGAAGCAGTTTGCGTACAACTTGCTGCAATATTAATGTTGTTCCCATATTGAAACCGAACTGAAGTCTTGATCATAATAGTTTGTGGAGACGGAACTTTGAGGATACGATTCGACTCTTGCGAGACCACTTCAAATAGAATACCAATTACGTCAAATATTACGTCAAATCCAAGTAGGATATGAAAGGAATGCTCTAGTTTGGACCTTTCGACGATCAATTGCACATCATGTCGCTCCAGTGGTTCCTCGCAGACTAACAAGCTGGTACAATTGGAACATGTAGCAATATGTGAGCACAATATCTTATTGGTGCGATATACGAGTAATGTCAACAGACTGGTGTTGATATAGTTCCGAGCTTTTACACCCGGGGATTAATGTAAACATATGTTTATAGCTGTGTATATTGTTAAACCATTTATAATTACTGGTTAAGCCAATTGATGAAAAAGAAATGTATTTATTTCGAAAAACTAGATGAGGTCAACGTTTCCTACTACTCTGAGAAGAAAGGCCGAAACAAACTCAAAGCTTACTGTCTCTTTAAAGTCCCGACATAATCTTGGTTTTCACATGATCTGACCTGTGAGAGGGAGTGGACCATAATCCACCACGCGAGCCTAGTGCGGATTGGCGGATGCCACATGTCTTCGAATTTTTTTATTATTTCTAGGACAGGCCGGTTTCCTCACGATGTTTTCCTTCACCGTGAGAGAAGTGGTGATGAAATTATTAACACAAAGTAAAGTGCCTGCTTGGGTTCGAATCCAAAACCTAGAACTCGTAAGTCGTGGCTGTTTTCACTGGGCAACTGCCAACTACTGCTCACAAGCGTTAACGCACGCATTTGTCAGTAGGTAATCGTGCAGCTCAACTCAGACTTATGTACCTCAACGATTTTACAAACAAAACCCTTCTGCTACTCTACCTATAAGGACTATATTTCCGTAATGTCAAATGGAAACGACAGGAAATCTCTGTTCATATAGAAACAATATCGCGTAAACTATGTCACCCATTGAAGGGATTAAAGGGGATAGAATAAAATAATTCCCCCCGAGATATAGGAACTTAATAGTCTAAGCACATGCTTACTGAGCTCCTAAACTAGGTGTTGCATATTCAACGAGCGATTTGCGTAAGTAAGCAATGGCTTATGTACATAACTAGACATACGACTCAGTGGAATCCATATTACATACATAGTTTGGTAAAGAATACGCCTGTGTTTATTTCATAGATATGACATAGCAATGAGTTAAGGTGGATGCTCCAAAGTAGGCCGCGAAATTCAAACTTTCTTACGTTTTTTGCAATTTGCTGGTCCGTACTAAGTAGTACGTTGATTAAAATATGATTCGCGGCCGTAACAAATATGTATTTACAGAATTATAATCATTAAAGTCATCAACACAACTCTCTAAGATCAAGTAATCCTACTGAATGACTATTTCATGAAATCTTGACATTTTAGGATTATGCTAACTTAACAAGTTGTATTACTGATTCTAATGATTATAATTCTGTAAATACATATTTGTTACGGCCGCGAATCATATTTTAATCAACGTTATAACTTAGTACTGACCATCAAATCGCAAAAAACGTAAGAAAATTTGAATTTCGCGGGCTATCTTGGAGCATCTATCTTAAACAAACATTTCTTAAGTTAAGGAATGTTTTAATTTAGCAAATTTTCTCATTGGTATAGTGGTCACAAGCACTACTGCCGAGCATGGTCCTGGGTCGCGCAAAGTGTTATTGAGCTTTTCCATCTAGAATTTCTCAGTGGCTGCCCGGAGTCTGGATTTATGCCCGAGTGATGACAATAGCCTCGCACCCTGTTACATGAGACTTTAACATAACTGGCGAAATGTTGGTAGTACCTACACCATGCATACAGTCTCCATAGGATTGATGACGGAGGCATAGGTGTCTCTGTCTAATCCTTCGTAGATCTTAAGGTATGTAAAATTTTATAGAAATTAGTGTTGTTCTATAAAAAGATCATAATAATATGTTCTCGCAACTGCCGGTCAATTCTGTAAAAATCTCACCGTGAAAACTCAAGGGAAGTGAGCTTGATGTGAGTTGTCAGTAGTGTCAATCCCTAGCATTATTTGGAATGACAGCTCACTCTACGCTCACTTTACCTAAGTTTTCACGGTGAGATGGTTACAGAATCGCACTGCAGGTGCCCGTCTGAAAAGGTTCATTAATGTGGAACCGAAAGGACTTCCAAGGCTGTTTGTGTTCACCTCTATCGACGTAATTTCTTATTTGATCTTTATATAGGTTTCAATATAATATAGGTTAAAATATTAAAAAAAAAAAAAATTTCAAAGTGAAGGTTTTCCCACTTTTCCCGGAAACAAATAAAGAGAAACCTCAGTTTATTGCTACACAATATGTAACCTGAAAATAATTTAAACCTTTATGAAAAGTTGTTTTGTTACCAAATGTTTTGTGTTTTGACACTCCGATTGATTAAAAACATACATCTAGGTAACAATAACGTATCAGATCCATTCATACTGTACAGTTCAGGAAACACGTTTTCAGAAATGTGCACCATTTTCGATATTAAATAACATAATTACTTGATAACCAAAGTATTTATTTCAGAAAGAAATAAAGAAAATCAGTTTATTCTGCACAAATAAAACGCATAGTACAAAGATTATACACGTGATAGTACTAAAGCTAAAAACCCTTAAAAGTAGGAAAGAAAAAAAAATGTACCACATGTTTGTAAAGCCAAATAACTAGACACACACACACAGGTACTTCTTAGCCTGTCGATGGTAAAAATAACTAATAAAATATACATTTGTCGTGGAGTGATGGCGCCACAGTACAACTTACTTTTATAACACTCGGTTGACTAAAGTCCAATCGGTCATCCCCTACTATACAAATCCGCCAAGTGGACCGGATGGAGAGTAAACAGCACGGCTATAGATTCCGAACCTGGCACCGATACCCGATCCACAGGAGACTTATATACCTATAGGAATATAGGCTATGTATACGAGCTCAAACAACCTTGAACAGAGTGATTGCATTAACTGGTATATCAATTTCTGAAACCAAAACCGAGAACTTTCTTTAAATCACCTTCAAACCGTGGAATTTTGGTTTCACTTTAGATATTTCGACTAAACTATCTCCTTAAGAAAAGTAATTGGCGCTACCAGAAATATAAATAAATACGTATTTTAATAAAAAAATATAGTTGGAAATATCATGATAATATGTGTTTTTTGAGGGGCTTGTGGCTAAGTAATAACAGCTGCACGGGTCGATCGATCAGGTTAAGCCACGTTTGGCGTGGTTGGTTCGTGGATGGGTGACCATTTTCACAAAGACCTCTCCGTGCTTCGGAAAGCACGTTAAGCCGTTGGCCCCGGCTGTCATTCGTGGATCTTTAACAGTCGTTACGGGTCGTCAGTAGCCCGAAAGTCTGACAACCAGTCTTACCAAGGGGTAAGTATCGTATTACCCAGTCACTGGGTTGTGGAGGTCAGATAGGCAGACGCTCCGTGTAAAATATTGGTATTCAGCTGCATCCGGTTAGACTAGAAGCCGATCCCAACATAGTTGGGAAAAGGCTAGGCAGATTATGATGATCATGATAATTATGTGTTTAATACTTTGTGGTAAAATAAGTTTAACTTTAACAAATATTTACCAAACCAACATCTTCGCTGAGCTCTTCTCTTTTTTAGTACTTGTACATAATATATATTTATTGGTATTTGTATATTGCATTTCAGATGACCAGTTAGAGCAACCAATTATTTGAACCAACAAAGACTCGAAAACATGTTTCAAAAGTAGTTAGGTACAAATCAACGTACAATAACGAACGCCATCGAGACAATGCCAATTTTCCCGTTTTCCGACGCGGAAACATCAACAGTTTATATTGAAAGTGTTGGAACAGATGAACACGCCGAAATATTATTTAAAACCAATTAAAGGGTACTTTTTGCTGCCGTCCATGGGTTTGTCAAGCATTTCAATTAATTTTTTTCACTTGATCGATCAGTTCGCGCGAGAACAAAGCAATTACGACATCGGAACGTAACCGATAGCAATTAATTTGTTTTCGCCTCTACGAGCAACCGTCCGAACGCGCCCTTTGTAGGCGTCAACTCGACGCCTTTTATATTAAATTGTTTGGATTGAACTTTACAGATAATGAATTCCTATCAAGGATAACTTTTAGTGTTTTTATTGCCTAATAAGTCTTAGGATCAGAAATAGCTAAAATGTTACAAATCTATTTCATCCTTATCCATGTTGAAGATTTCTATAATAGTCAAAGTTAGGTAAATTATTTATCTACTAAAATACAATCGTTTAGCAATTAGACCTCGACGATATAAAAATCGACGTGCAACCTGTTACCATGGATTCAGCACATGATTCTAACCACCCTCACGTCGATAGATTTCATCGGTTATTAAAAAAAAGTTACCTGTTCTATACATTTTGACCGCGTAGGTATTGCATTTTCCTATGAAACAGGAGATTTTTGGAACGAAGTTCCTTATCGCGCGTTGCGAAAGGAGGCTAGACGGAAAAAATTAAGACCAAAAGTTGGAACGACACTTTTTGCTATACTTAGTTGCAAGCCGTGCAGCTTGCGCGTGTTTCTCTGTCTGTCTCTCTCTCTCTCTTTGAACTTCGTTCCATCCGGGTGTCCCTTGACACCTCTCAAGTTTTTTTTTTAACCGAAGGATAATTTCTACACTAGGGGTCTAAAATTATGACAAGTTGCGCGTCGATGTTCCTGTCACCCTGTATTTCTATTAATACCCGTTGACTATTCTATAGTCAGTTCGTTAAGCCAATTAAATAGCAAAGTTTTTCTGCGAAACATTAATTTATGAAGAGTAAATCTAAATAACCGGGACAAATACTTTTAAACGTATATTTAAAACGTCATAAATAAAACCATAATCATATCTATTTGCATACACAGATCATAAAAAGCGTATATTTAATGTCGCACCGCTTCATAAAGTATTCCCCGATCCAGAAAATATGTATTTCCCTAAAGTAATTCTCATGTTGGGTAATATGTGTAAGCAGGCTTTACTAGGGTAAATCGGGAGGCAATATTTAAAACAAGCTTTTATGCCCGCGCAAAGACGGGCTTTCAGGAGACCAAAGAAAATAAAAAACTGTAGATTTACTTTTCAACGTGTATACCTTATTGATTGTTGTACAAAGGCAATTTTACTGGCTTCTTTTTATCTAATAAGACCTTACAACATCACACATCGTTGTGTTTTTGATATTTAGTAAAAGGCTTTTTAAAAGGTAGATTTTCGAATATGCCAACTGATTCGTGGTAGCAACGAGTACCTAAGTACCTATAACATACAATTGAAATTACATTAAATACATTACATGAATTATTTCAAGAAACGTTAAAAAAAACTTCGGTAAAAAAACGTTTAAATTCAAGTCGCAGTGCCGCAAAAGCGTCAAAATGTTACACAAGGTATTCTGCTAAACCCAAAAAAAAAGAAAAAATCTTTTATTTCTGACAGGTGGCCATACTTAACTTCTAGTGTTAGTAGGTTACAGACACAGATTAGCATATACAATTAAAATTCAGCGTGGAGCTGCATCCACCTGCGCAACATCGGGGAATCCTACTGATCTGCAAATACACTGAAAAAACAGTCCGCAATATGTCGGTATGTCAATTCACTCGATATCCAAACGGAGAAATCATCAAATTGGGCATAGGTTAGGTTACCTTGTTGTGCTCCAAAACCCGTTTATTATTTCATTGTTCGTCATAACAAACCATTCCTGTATTTTCAGTATTTCACAACATCCAGCTTTCAAAACTTTTCCCACGTATTCGTTTCGCTGCGCTATCATCGGCTGAATATATATGTATATCAGATTTAATCGACATTTGGACGATACTTACGTATACGAAATACATGGTCGAAACGTCAATTAAAATCTGCGTGTCTTTGATTTATTTTTATGATGATAAATCTGTTTTCCAGACATGTTTTATTGTTCTTCCTACTTTTTATTAAGCTGTGGACTACATTATTTACTTTTCTTTCTATGATCAGTACCCCAATTGCGGAACACACTATCAATCTCGATCTGATTTTGAAGGACATTGCTAATCCATTGCTTCATATGTTCGAAAAATGTGTCTCCTCAACAACATAAATAACGCAATGAATGTTGTTGAACTGTCAAAATGAAACTCATAGCTACTAACAGTGTGTTATACAGTTACCCCGCTGAAGGGTAATTTCCAAAAAAATGTGATGTTGCGCCCTTTGGTCGCTTGGCCCACCGCCCATCTATAGAATAGTTTAGTAACGGGCTGTGGTTCCGGGTCAATCGCATTATGATTGTATTAACCTCACTTGGGCAGTATTACAATACCCCAGGTTTAGACGCTTTACTTACTACATACAGTAGATTTAATCCAAATAATGTTCCGGATTAAGCACAAGTATTTGTAGTGCATTAATGATTCTTGGCCTCTCCCATATTGTGGCCCAGATTCGTATTTCATTTTGACTATCGTTACCCCAATATGTTGGGTCCGATTTGACCGACTTACTCTCTAGTATCCATCGCCCATCGGACACGTATATCGAAATACCGGGTCACGAAGAATGAGCGACGTAAAGAGCGTGCAATAAAGCTAAGACGTGATATCTACCTTTTTCTGCCAAACATCTGGTAAAATGTTACGTTGAACGGCTCACCCATCTACAAATGACAGACATTACGGAAATCTTAACAGAAAATCGATTGGAAAGACATAATATAAAACTCAACTGTGTCAAAAACTCTTGAAAGCAAATATAAATCGTTATCAGTCTGAATGAATCGAGAGAAAAATGAGTTAAATAAAAGACAAGAGATAAAGGGCAATACTAAAGCACATCATTTATAAAATGAACACGAATGGTAACATAAACTGGAATCATGAAAGTTTATTCCCTGTTTTAGTTAAGGGCGGACCATTCAATCGTGACGTAAAAAATTTACGATCACACGTCAAGAGAAACACCAATGAGGCTGTAAACAGTACCCTTTCGATGCTTAAGTATTTTCTTGTAAAAGTTCATTAGCAATTAACGTTATCTACTTTGGCGATGACGTCATTTCCTTTCTTTATTAAATAACGCCATGCCGAGTCACCTTTACTTACTGAATAGTGGGGACAAATCATTCTAACCTGGTTTTGTTAAAACCTTAAGCCCCGGGCACGAAGGAAAATATATTCTATATAAGCTGTTTTCTTAGAGATTTATTCGAGTAGGGTCACATAAAAAATAGAGTTGGCTTTTAGATGTAGCCCCGCGTACAAATCCTGAAATATCGCTGCTCATTTCAATTAGTTCAGTCGGTTAAAAATTCAATACAAGTAGCACAGCGCTTTGGTGTTTAAAGGAGTGAAGTACATCGTAGTGTTTTAAAAGAGAAAATCTAAAATAAACTTTGAAGAGGAAGTCTCATTAGAACTGCAGATATAACTCATTAAAAAAAGTAGCAATGTGAAGTTATTTCTTCACCATTAAGGAGGAAGCGCGAGGGTAGCCCGCGACATCCAAATTTTCTTACGTGCAATTTGCAGGTATTGTACTAAATATAATTCCATAACAAATATGACTTTACAGAATTATAATAATTAAAATCATCGATACAACCTTCTAAGCTCATATAATCCTATTGATTGATATTTTATGAAATAGTCATTCAATAGGATTTTGGGGTTTAATCAATACAACCTGACACTGACATTGCAAAAACGTAAGATAATTTGAATTTCGCGGGCTAACTAGCGGTTTCAATCTTTGCCCACTTTCAAAATTATGATAAAAAAAACTTCCTCCTTAAACATCATCATTATATTTTCTTTGCTCTTGTTTCATGTTTATTATTATATACATATATTTATTTGGATTAGTTTAATAGACTTTATGTATGTATTTATTGTATTATGTAAATGGTACACCACAGACTACCTACAATATTTGCCTCTCCTTCCCCTTTTTAATCCAACCCAAAGGTAGTATAGTTTTTAAAAGATCGCTCTCAGCGATAAGACCGCCCGATGTGTCACCCTTTGTAAAATTTCTATATTTATGTCTGTAATTTGTATAGGGTACAAAATAAAGAGTATTCTATTCTATCCCCCCCCCCCCCCCCTTTAGTAAAAGAAAATCAACGAACTGAATTTTTCACACACGTACAGACGCCAGCACATCAAGCTACTAGAATCTGTCAAATTTCTTTAATAGATTTGCAACTTTATCACGGAAGCATTAAAGTTCAAGGTTGATTGGGAAAATGTGACAGTTTCGGGTAGCTTGATGTGCTGGCGCCTGTACAAGAATGTTGTTTACTGAAACTTCCAAAGTAAATACCGAGTCGTGGTTATATATTAACTGAAATACCTCTAGCACCACATTCAACTGTCAATTAAAACTATCAGATTTAGATAGAAGTTTCGAAGTAATAAATATATTAACAGTAGCTTAACGTCGTATTTAGAAGGTCGAAAGATCGTGTCTCTCTTCGGACACGTGTCTATAATACAGTGCGAAAAGATCGACACCTGTTAAAACTTTGAACTGATCGACTATCAGAGAATTCTATATTATATTATCTTCTTCTATATCTATATACTTATAATAAATCTGTAGAAGTGAAATTTCTGTACATTGAAAATATCCAAAAAATAAATGGCAGGGGGTGTTACTTGACCGACACCGAACCCAAAAATGTGATTAAAAAAATTTTTGTCTGTTTGTTCAGGCATCACGTAAAAACTACCGGTTCGATTACGATGAAACTTGGTATAATTATTCTTTAATATCCTGGGCACCACACTGGGTACTTTTTATCCCGGAAAAGTATATACAATAAAAAACAAACTTAATTTTGCGGTTCGATCCCTATACCCGATTACCACTGTCTGTACTGTACCAACCGCAAATACTAAGTTTGTCGTAAGTTGGGTCACCCGCAGTGGAGTTCATTTTTATTCCTTTTAGTTTTTAGAGTTATTTAGGTTTATTTTTATATGAGTCGTAGGTATAGATTTTAATTTTAAAGTATAGGTAGTATATTTGATAGTGTACGTAGTGACCGTAGGTTATTTTATAATACTGTTAGGTAGGTTTAGTCATTCGTATAGATATTAGTTTTTAGGGATTTTGCTTATTTATTGAGTTTAGATTAGTTAACATCAGAAATAGGTTTATTTAGGTAGGTAGGTATTTAATTTTCTGTTATTGAGTTTTTTTTTTTAATTAGTTAGGTACTTAGGTAAAGATATCATATAGGTACCCTCTTAATCACCACTAATGAGACACAATTGGTTTTCTATTGTAATTAGCCACAAAGGGCCTGCGACATAGATGGCATTCTGGGGAAGCACATACATTTTATCCTGTTAGCACGTTCCTGTGGGTAAATTTCCGACATCCACGCGGGCGAAGCCGCGGGCAGAAGCTAGTGTCTTAATATTTTTATTAACTTCATCATAACTTTGTGACTTTAAGTTGTAGAAGTAAACTTCAGTTAACTATACCAAATGTGAAATATTATCTTTTTTAGGATTCCGTACCCAAAGGGTGCCAACGGAACCCTATTACTAAGCCCTCGCTGTCTGTCCGTCCACCCGTCAGTCTGTCTGTCAGCGAGCTGTATCTCATGAACCGTAATAGGTAGACCGTTGAAATTTTCACAGTGTGTATTTTTAATGCCGCTATAACAAAAATAATAAAAATAAAATAAAGTGTCCATACAAGAAACGTATTTTTTTTTTGCGTTTTTTGCCTTTTGGTATAGAACCCTTCGTGTGTGAGTCCAACTTGTACTTGGTCGGTTTTTTTAATATTATAATTCTTAATGTTAACTCTCCCATTGACTCACTGCTTTCAGTAAAGAAGAGATTTTCACAGTCCTATGAGACAGTTTTCCCATTGTAGATCACATTCAGTTTATTCAAGCGCTCCTGTTCATAATTCCTGGATTCGATTCACAGGTCTGGCAGTGTTATTAGGGTTTTCCCTCAGAAATTTCTCAGTAGCAGCCCAGACCCTGGCTTTTACCCGGTTGATGGCAATGTTTTGGCCCCCTATTTAATGGGACTTAAGCATAGTGAATGGAGGGGTCTCCCTTGTTTCATCGAAAAGAAATTGCACAAATTATCACTTCCCAAAAAAATTTCCGCATAATTTCATTTGCCAAATTATTACTTAGCAAAAAATCTCTTCACAAATAATCGTAACGCAAACCTAATGTTTGGCAAGTGAACGTTTAAACAATGACTTGTTTACCAACTAGTACTTTTACGAATTTTTATGTATAGTCAAATATTTCAGTTGGAATAACTCATTTTATGCAAAATTTGGCAAATATTTAGTATCGTCAGATTTCAATTTACCATTTCTATTCAGTCAATTGTTATAGTCTAACTAGTTCAGTCTCGGGTAGCCTGTTTTCTTCCATATTCTTTTTCTATATAATCTAGTCGTTACTGGCACCCGCCGGTCGCTATCGCGGCACCGCTCGCTTCGCTCACTCGGCTCGTGCGTAGGAGGTCACAGTTTTAACCTAACCTAAACATTTTTGTTTAAATTAATCTCGTCTAACTAGTTTCGTTCTTGACAGCTTGCTAACAATAATCTCTTTTTTTCCTTATTTGTATAAAATAAATGATTATATTAAAATAAAATTGCATTTTTTAATTATATAATTCCCAAAAAATCTTATTTTTGCCTATAAAGGCAAAAATAAGATTTTTTGCCATAACAAATCATTTGACCAAACGTTTATTGTCTAAAGATCGTTTGCTGTAATAAATGATTTGATTAAAGACCAAATGCCTAAATGACATTATCCTTTATAATATTCTGCCAAGTAAAAATTTGACCAAATGAAAATGTGCGTACTAAAATTATTCCAAACATTGCATTGGTATAAAAAAAGGTTGCTAAAATTTGTTTGGGTAGTGAAATTTTGGCAAAATCTTTTCGGCAAAACAGCAGGATCCCGAATCGAGAAATGTGAGTAGACAGGCGTCATTTTATTAAATATTATGTAAATTCGGATAAAAAAAAAAGAGAAGACATAGGTCTTCTCTTTAACTTTTACTTTGGTCGTGGTGATTGCGTGATTATATTGACGTCGCGTCTCCAAACTGAAGCCTTACCTGCCACAATACATACCTGATTATATGATTTTTTCTTGCTAAAGCGTGTATTTAAGGTTACTGTAAGAACGGTAACAAAATAAAAAGCGGCCAAGTGCGAGTCGGACTCGCACACGTTGGGTTTCTGTACCACAAAGCAAAATACGCCGAAAAAAACACGTTTCTTATATTTAATTTTTAACTTTATTGGAACGAAGTTCTTTACCGCGGCTTGCGGTAGGAGTTAGTTGGTAGAAATAGTCACGCAACGAAAAAGCGTTGTGCCCCTCCATGCAACTTTCTCTCTGTTTTCATGGTTTTTCCGAGAGTGCTAAAGCCGATAGCGAGGTCAAAGGTGCGAGTATTGCATAAAGAACTTCGTTCCTGACGGAGGTCCCCCGACTGCACAAGTGTTTTTTTTTGTGATAGTGGTCATAGAACACACTTAGTAAAAATTTCTACCTATTACAGTTCAAAGATTCAGTGACAGGCGGACGGACGGACATGGCAGCCTTAGTATATACTAGTAGTAGTACTAGTATATTAGGGTACCATCGGGACCATATGGTCCCGATGGTAGAACCCTAAAAACTTTTGAATTGACACAAATAGTATTAGAAACACGACTGTTTTACAAGTACTGTATGAAGTAATACTAATAATTATATATAGATATACATACGAGTACGTAAAATTCAAGTAATTAAATATTTTGAAACGTTCATTGCATTTTCCAGTGTGTACTATAGACAAAAAAAAACTGCATAGTCCTCAAAAGAGTCACTTTGATTGAATAAAAAGTAACTTTCACAAGTAATTTAAATTTACAGGCAGAGCGAATAAAAATGCAAAAATATACTTTTTAAACACGGTTGAATATCTTGAAATGGAGAGAGCAAAAACAGACTACTGCAATTTTATGTTTCGTATTTTGTGAAAGAAACTAGTCATTTAAGTTTTATGTTTCTTTTCGAAGATGGACAACAATAACAAAAATATTTAGGACTAGCTACGCCCCGCGGTTTCACCCGCATAAGTTTCGATCCCTTAGGAATATCGGGATAAAAAGTATCCTATAAACCCAGTGGTTACAAACCCAGATGGTTTTGCAAAATTTCATTCAAATCCGTACAGAAGTTTTTGCATAAAAGAGTAACTCACATCCATCCATCCATCCATCCATCCATACAAACTTTCACGTTTATAATATTATTAGTAGGAAAAGATCTTGCTTATGAAATTATTTATTTAATCATTTATGTACCCACATATAAATAGACAAAAAAAACATAACAGAAAAATAGGTCCAAAGGTAATGCTAATTTCATAAGAAATCTCTTGCAGCATGCCTGTGTTAGATTTAAAGTATATGTATAGTATATACTATAAGTATATGTACCTACATATTATCCAAATAACAAGCTTTAAATATCAGAATGGTTACTATTTACTTATTTACTGTGTATGAAAGTTATTATTGAATATGGTTTGTAGGAAAAGGGTTTTATGAAATAAAGCACAGACAGACAAGGCTAAACATTTATTTAATCTTAGGCTTGTCAGTAATTAATCAGAAAACTAGTCGTCCGTTCGCAAAACTAGGTCATCATGGAGAAGAACGACAAGAAACTCCATGGAAACAGTAACAAAGTATTTTATCAATACATATCTTATGTTGTCATAAATTATCGTTATCTTTAAAAACAATTTATTCTATCTCTTGGACAATGGTCCAAGAGAATTCAAAATAATAGCAACATAATAACAATAGCTAGGAATATTGGCCATAATATGACTTACACAACAACATTTTCATAATAAGCAATAATTGAGGTATAATATCAAATTAATTGACTTACGTGACATCTGGTCGATCAATTCCACATAATAACGGCACTAGAACTAACCAACTGAACATCTACCAAGCAACTGTCTTGATAACGTCGTTACAATCCTTTTTATACACTACCAACGTCTTTTACGTAAAACATCTACCGCCATTTTGAGCCAATCACAGATCATCATATATTTTGGCTTAATATCTTCTAACATAGGTAATAATAAACAAATCTTATATAGTGAAACCATTTTAAAACATTATAAGGTAATTAATCAATTTAATAAGAGTTGATTCTTAATTCTTAGACATCATCAAAAAGTATATCAACATCAACTGACAGTATTGTACCAATCATTTGAAACAACCAATTATATTAAAATAGCAATATAAAATCTAAGATATACTACAAAGATAATCAAATATTACCTAATCATTTATTATAATAACATTAGTGTTTTTTTTTACAAGTTAAGACTGTTGTTTTTTGTAAACACAATATCTAGTCAAATTAGGTACTTCTACGTTCACGTTCTATCTGTCACAAGCTTCGTAATTGTGACAGATGCCATTATCCAACAAACAATATATTATAATTATATCAAGATGATATATATCTAACACCTGCGATAGGGCAAAAGATAGAGAGATGTAGATAGCGTGTGAAAGAGTAAAAGGAGACAAAAAATGCATAAAATCATAAACAATTCACTTAATAAAACTAAACAAATAAATAAATAATCATAATAAAAAAAAATCATAATTATTATTGACTAATAATAATTATTATAATTTATTAACTAAGAGGGGTCCGTGTCTAAATAATAACAGCCGCACAGGTTGATCGATCAGGTTAAGCTATGCTTGCCGCGGTTGGTCTGTGGATGGGTGACCATCTTTACAAACCGACAGCCCTCCGTGCCTCGGAAAGCACGTTAAGCCAAGATCCACGAATGACAGCCGGACCAACCGGCTGTCATTCGTGGATCTTTGACAGTCGTTACAGGTAGTCAGAAGCCCGAAAGTCTGACAACCCGTCTTACCATCGTCTTATCATCATCTGTCAAGCCTTTTCCCAACTATGTTGGGGTCGGCTTCCAGTCTTATCCCTTGGTAAGACTAGTTGTCAGACTTTTTCGGGCTCCTGACTACCCGTAACGACTGTCAAAGATCCTCGAATGACAGCCGGGACCAACGGCTTAACGTGCTTTCCGAGGCACGGAGGGGTCTCGGTATGTAAAGATGGTCACCCATCCACAGACCAACCACGGCACGCCTAGCTTAACCTGATCGATCGACCTGTGCGACTATGTGTGTGTATTTTGTAGAATGTAATTATTATTGTTTTTGCATTGGGTTGTGCTTGTAATAATTGTTGTAAGTAATTAATTATTATTATTTTGTTTATTATTATAAATAAATAAACTATATTTAAATACCAACAGATATCACAATACCAATTTATAACCATTAAGAATGGTAATAGTCTTAATTAATGCATTATAGCGGATTTCCAGACAATTAACATAAGTTGTTTGTACTGTACTGTCGGGTATACCCCATTATCAACTGTTTCAATGAAATCTGCCTTCCTGTATCCTTGTCTTCCTCTCTTGAGCCAAATTAAACTCCAGACATACAAAAGTGTGGCACAAAAAGCTGTTCTTCAAATACTAAGCCCCGGAAGGTGCGAAAAGTAAAACATGAGTTCGTTTAGATTCAAACATTAAAATGTTGACTGCCGCAGTGACGAGGGTCAAATAAACTGAAAACGTGAACGCCTTCTGGTTAATTTATAACTTCACGCACACTCCCATAAGGGATCAGCAGTAAACATAAAATGTCACATTCGTCTGACACATTCTAATCGCTCAGAAATATCGTTACGACTTACGCTGGATTAGGTTGGCAACCTTATAGGTATGGGTTTTCTGAGGTATTTACCGGGGTAATACACCATTAGCTACCATTTTGATTAAAATAATAACTAAGAAGTTTTATGTATACTTATGTTTTTTTTTTGCATTATATGTGTAGGTATATTTAATATTTTAGTTTTAGACTTCACACATTCATACTTATTTTTTCTCTTCTTGTTCTCACACACTATTGTCTACATTTCTTTTTTACTTCTCCTTTCGCAGGTCTACTGGAAGAAATTTCTTAAGAAACAAGCAGTACCTTTGTACTCAAATTATAATTATGTCATATCCCTGTGTATTTTACTGTGTGTACAAAAATAATAAAATAAATAAGTAATATAAACTGATTATGTAACTAAGAAATAGGTATATATGTATATATTATGTATTTGAGAACGTACTTCATCTTCTTCGTCGTTCCGATGGTTCCATTTATGTCTATAGGTATTTTAAAATAAGCTTCGGCCAGGAATTGTACTAAAAGTAAGGTACAACAATACCCAAACAAACCGACACGTTTACATATTTCAGTTTTCCGAATAATAGTAGTTAAACGAATCGTATCGTATTTCGTTTCTAACGTTTACCTGAACTAGACCGAATAGTTTTTTGAACCAAAAACTCGTTTAAAAGCGGATATTGCATTCGAGAGCGTTCCAGTTAGATCGATGCTATGTAAACTATTCTTTTGCGTATTAGTATATTTCTTTCTCGTGCAGCACTCGGAACTATAAAGATTAACGCAGTAGGGAGTCAGCCTGTTTGGATAATCCTATAAGCAAAATTGGGGAGAGGAAAATGTATGTTTTCGTAAAGAGAAAATCTGTAAGCTTGGCGCTCTGTGCCGGAAATTTAAATACGTCTTACTTCTAAATAGATACACGGCCAATATTCAAACATACAACAGGTTTAGGCTTTAAGATATTTATTCTATAAATAGACACAAAGGAACTTAAATGACAACAAGTCATGTAGGTTTCTTTGTGTCTATTTTCATATATCTTTGTTTAAAATAAATTTATATAAAGTTCGTCCCAGACGGTTGCAATTATGATACACTCTTCCAATGCATTTAGGTTTTGGGAAGGGTGTTATTTGTGATTAAATATGCAGCTAATTAAGTTTTGAATGCATTGAATGAGTGTATTTTGTTATAGATGTGGGTTTAACTCCTTCAAAAGTTAAAAGTTTTTGCCAAAGTTAATTCTCATCTTCGATAAAATCAGAAAACTAGCTCGGCGACTACTACATTGAGTTACTTGTATAAATTAAAGTATAAAGTAAACTACATCCTTAAGTCATACACGAGCTAACTAATGCAAATAACTAATTAACCCAAAAATGCAGAATACATCATCCATGTCAACTTAAACCTATGTTAATATATGCCACTAACGCTAAACGTAGGTACTGTAATCGTACAAAAATAAAAATATGTTTCCGTAACGTATAAACGTTGGAAATGCCGAAATATGGGGAATTAAGTGGGGCTTAAAGCTGGAGCGGTTGAGGGCGATTCTGCACTCCAGTAAAATATTAAACGTTTGGGCAGATCGTAATTAATAATGTGCTACCATACCTCGGGCCGCTGGACCGGCTGGACGTCTCTCGTCCGGATATAACAGAAAAATTGCCGGATCACGGCCGAGAGCCCGGTTAAAATTCTGGAAGCAATTTTAAGCTTTGCCGTTAAAAAGTTATGTTGCTTTTAGGAGACTAGGGCCGATGCTGTACCAAAAAACCACTCATTTTATTATGAACAGGATGTGTGCATACTGAAATAAGCACACCCCGTACCAATATTTCGATATTTTCGATATTATCGGCTATGCCTTCACTTCGGCTAATGAAATACGTTCATTGAATATGCAAAATAGAAATACCTACAATGTTTCAAATAAATACAGAAATACGTAAAATCTTGTAGCGTGGATACTTATACACAAAATTGAAATCCCTGCACACGATTCTCAGCAAGCATTCGAGCCAAAGATCGATTTAATAAGTCAATAAACCGTCGTCGATTGAGCCAATCTCATTTTATGAGTCCCTCGGCTGCACGATCAGACATCCTAAAAGTTACCAACGACCATCCCAAGAAAACAGCCTGTCTGTGGCATTTATTCCAGCTCGGCTCATTGTCGATATTCACTCTCCGGCTATAATTGCAACTTAAAGATGTTTCAACAGTACACAAAATTCAAATTCCTTGTCTACAAGTACAAAAGCTTCGAAGTTAATAATCCCATATCGAAAAACAAGATTAGAAGGCAAGATAAGAAACATTTTCATTTTCACGACATGATTTTATAAAAAAATGCTTAGAGGCTCACTTTTCAAAATTAAATTTTCTTATCTTTACAACTGACTAAGTTTCCTTATCACGTGCGCAATAAGGAGTTTCTCAATTCGACGTAGGATTTTTAATTAAATTAAATGTAAAATTTGTGGTAACGCTCTGATTGTGATTTCAACGGAAACCTTTGGATGTACGGTTTCTGTGAACAGAGTTTTTACTACCTACTTTTAGAACGATATTAAGTTACTATACCAACATTTCTGAGAATCAACATTTCAAAAGAACCTTACATTATTTCGGCTGGCAAAATTGGTTGACATAAACCATAAAAAAGTAATCACCTATATTCTAAGTCCGTTTGAAGGAACTTCCTCGACTCAGTACGCTATGGTAGACTTTAGAAACGCCCTGAACATCAAACCAACTGAACTCGTACCTAAATAACAAACAAATGACAATATATCGTATTATAAAAAGTCGTAGGAATCAAAGAAGCAGTGAATGCAACGCGCATTATTAGCAGCTGGTAATGAAAGTGAATGAAACAACAAACGGAGCGACGCAACTAGACTCAAACACCGCCTCCGAACTCGTTAGATGATGGCTAAGTTTGCACGTAAGCTCGTATATGATGCTCAAGTTACACGTGAACACTGCAACATTAAATTAGCAATTAATCTGAAGGCTTTACTGGTGCTTTAAGACCTCTTATTTAAACGTGTGTAGGTCAAGTGGCCAATTAAGAAAGTACTCGTATTCTTAAACTCCTTGCTTGTTCAAAAACGAGTAAGCTTGAACCTTGTTTGAACATCTAAATGAGTTTAATAGATCTCAACTCTACGTAATCAATTTTGCGTTTTTCAGAATGAAGAATGTTAAAAAGTGAGTCAAAGCACAAGAGTGCGCTCGGGTGGGTAACGACCACTCGAGCCTAAAGTGGCGACTTCACGTGAGCATCCCTTTGATCCACCATTCAGACCGCCTGGTCGCCTAATGAGATGGTAGCCATTTTGAGAAAGCCTCGCGGCGAATTGAAATCTTGTGATTATAAACAAATAAACAGGTGTGACAGTGTTTCCAAATCGGAAGGGCAATTCTAGTACTTAAAAACATTCAAATGCAAGTCGCAATCTCATCTCAGAGATAATCACCGTCAAAAATTTATCAAAATTTAAGTAAATTAGAGGTTTTTAGGCTGAGATTAGAATGCATACGTTGTTAAAAATAAGAGCAAACATTTTCGGACGTATTTTCGAGAACATCACAGAATACCATAACGTGTGATTTTTATAAAAAAAAACGATTACCAATTAATTCATTTATTAATCGTGGTTATCATTTCCTTGTTACGGCTCGTTGCGGAGATCCAAAAAAAAAGGTGGAATGAGCAGTCGAAGTGTACGGGCTATAGTGGCAAAGCTCGTCAGAGCTTTAACCGAGATTTTGGACAAACTAAATAAACGTATCCCGGATAAGATTAACCGGGCACCCGTTGCCGACACATGCTGAACTGGATACATATTTGGTGCAACCGTGAGACTCGAAAGTCGTAATGTGTGGAAAATTGCTGCCACCATCTGTAATATACGAGTATGTCTCATGTGTTGGAACTTATAAATAATTCCTTATTTATTACAAGTACCAACATTTATGAGAAAAGTTATCTACGGAATATACTTATCTGTCCGTATTTGGAAATACCAACCTCGAACTCACCAGTAACGGCGGCGACGACGAGCACGGTGCAGTCATCATAATCTGCCTAGCTTTTTCCCAACTATCTTAGGGTCGGCTTCCAGTCTGACCGGATGCAGCTGAATACCAGTATTTTACCTGGGGTTACTGCCTATCTGACCTCCACAACCCAGTTATTGGGAAATACAATAACCCTTGGTAATTCTGGTTGTTAGACTTTCGTAGCACTGACTGCCGGTAACGACTGTCAAAGATCCACGAAAGACAGCCGGGATCAACGGCGTAAAGTGCAGTCAGCCTTTATAATTAGTAACCTGAATAAATCATATACGATTTGGTGATAGAAAATGAAATCAGTCGACGTCGATTGACATTTTTTATCAGAAGATCCGATCGATTTACATCAATTGATACGGATGATACCGAGTATTGCTTGACGTAACATAACACCTGAACAAGATCAGAAAATATAATTATCTAGTAACAAGCTCTTACAGCATAATAATTTACAAAGTCTCGTATATTCCCTAGGCATCTACATCTGTAATTCTGTATGCAGCACTCAGTCATACGGTATCATAAAACAGTTTAAATTCAACATTTAAAACTTCATCTTGCAGCGGCTAGTTAGCCACAACCTTGTTTGGCATATTTCGGCCGGCGCGTATTTGGCAGCTTTACGTCATAAAATGTAGGATTACTTTACTTTGTACTAGTGCTTTAGCTGAGTCTAAAACTAAGTCTTTTAGTGTTTTAGGGGACTGTGGCTAAGTGGCCTGTTTTACGTGTTTTATGTTTGACAATTTTCTTTTACGAAACACTATGTTATCACTATGCTAAGTTGGCGTGCTTTTGAATTTTTATCCTCTAGTTACTGAAAACACTGGTTATTTAAAACTAGTAAGAAAAAATAAAGAAATTCTCCTTGGTAAGCCTCTCTAATATTCTCTCAAGTCAGAAAATATTCATAGGCAAAGCATGCGATATGTTTTTTTCCTGAGTGGCCCAGTCCATTCTTTGCAAATTAAATTTTCTGCTAGTCAACCTGGACTGTTTTCACACTGTTCCGGTAAAAGTGTTTTATTTAGCTAAAAAAATAGTAAATACGGCACGGAATCGTTGCGTTCAATACAGCACGTTAGTGTGTTCATAATTATAATAATTATTAATATTATACAATTATAATTATTAATATTAATTTATAAGTTAGATTTCGGATGTAAGCAGTGAGAAACAGATTGCGAAACGAGTGTCGTACACTTGTGTCGCAGTTTCAGATCTCAGCTGAACATCGGCCAAGCGTTAACATTGCGGAAACATGACTCAAACGTACATGGTGTTGCCATTTAAGGCGCCCTCTTAGCTCGTTCGCAAGTATCGGGTCGGCTTCCAGTGTTACCAGATACGACTGTTACAATTACCTTTTCCTCAGCGAGCAATTTATGTGTTAATCCTTAGGAACGATCCTTACTGCCTTATTAATTCCAACTTTCATATTTGCATTTGCATCATGCATTTAAAACGGATGACATGAACCAATTTTGATGGAATTTGGTAAACCGATACACCACTTTTCATTCCGGCAGATGTACCTACTAGTTTTCCAAGTAGGTCTGGAGTGAAACCGGTAGGTAGTCTCAAACATAAGTAGATGAGCCAATTAGGTGACTTACATTTTCAGAATAGACAAGACAATCTCTAATCTATTCCATTCTCTAATTAGGAAGACCGCTAATATTATCCAGCATTTGATATCTAAATCACACACTCACACAGCACAAACGTTACATACGGAGGGTTTAACAGAATTAGCAGTTTCGCTGCACTCAAACTTCTACAAATAGCAGACAAAGTCATTTCATAGCCAGATGGCATTTCACGGTGCTGTACCACCAACTAGTAAATATGTACAGGAGTGTACATAGATATATAATTTATTTGCTCCGTAAAGTTTCTTCGCTGTACATTTTGTAACGGTTGGCACTTGGCATACGGCAATAAATTGTTCATAGTACACCTGCTGGAAATTAATCTGCGAAAACTTATTGTCTGCTTTGGAAATAGGTTTTGTTTTCGAACGTAAATAGAAAAGTTGATTTCTTTAGAGTTTCGTTTAGAGACGCTTTGACCTACATAATCATCTCACTTAAAAGGACGAACTAATAACTCTCCTACTAATATTATAAACGTGAAAGTTTGTATGGATGGATGTTTGTTACTATTGCACGCAAAAACTACTGAACGGATTTGGATGAAATTTGGCACACAGATGGTTTATAACCAGGAGTAACATATTCAGGATACTTTTCATCTGGATATTTCCACGGAATCGAAACTTATGCGGATGAAACCGCGGGGCGCAGCTAGTAGGTATAATATATATGTACAGGGTGGCACGGACATCGACGCGTAAACTGTAACCATGGATTCAGCACATGATTTACCGACGAATAATTTCTACGCTAGGGGGTCTACCCCCTAGCGTTGAAATTATTCGTCGGTTATCAAAAAAAAAATCTGCTGTTTCATGGAAAAGTTAAATACCTGCGCCGTCCAAATGTATGAAATAGCTAATGTTTTTTTTTTTTAATAACCAACGAAAAATTTCAACGGGGGGACTTCATGTAACACGATGGAGCATACGGTGGAGGTCTGCCCGGCTTGGCTTGGCTTGACTTGGATTTTTAATCCATCCAAAGGTTGTCTTTAAAAGATCGCTCTTAGCGATAAGACCGCTCATTGTGTCACCCTTTATAAAATTTTATATATTTATGTTCTGTAATTTGTATGGTGTACAATAAAGAGTATTCTATCTATCTTGGGCGGAGCACCACCGCCGTGTCCTCGTGGCGGCGATCGGCGGCGACGATCTCTCGCGTCCGGCCCTGGTCCAGACCATGGTACGGAGCGAGAGTGAATGGGAGGCCGTTACCTCCTTCTGCGAAGCAGTAATGCTCGTGAAGAAGGAGGCGGAGCGCGTGAGGGAGAGGCAATCTCTGCGACCTCACGCCCCTAGCCTCCCGGCCACCGTAGACGCGGGCTTGCGGGCGGCGAGCAATGGGCAGCTCGCCGCCCGGTAAGGACCAGGCCCGGGTCGACGGCGCGTTGTGTTCCACGCGCGCCTCAAAGAGATGTCAGCACGAACTGTAAAAGTCTGACACGCCCTTCCGCTCAGCCCAGAGCGGGAGAGGTCAATAGTTGATTTCCCACCGAATAAAAAAAAGGGGGTTCATGTACTGAATTCATGGTAACAGGTTACGCATCGATATCCCTACCACACTATAAAGGGAAGAACAAATTAAGTGTAATCAATTATTAATGACTTCATCCGTCGTGCTCTTGTCACCGCCGGGGTGCCAGTTGTTTTAGAACCCAACGGCCTGGCACGCGACGATGGGAAGAGACCAGACGGAATGACCATAATGCCCTAGAAATTAGGCAGACCTTTGGTGTTGCATGCAACATGTGTCGACACCCTTCCGCCATCCTCTCTTCCTAGCACGGTGGGCTGTGCTGGAGCGGCTGCTGCTGGTGCAGAAAACCTCAAACGGCGAAAATATTCCAACCTGATTGGGAGTTATATGTTCGAGCCGTTTGGGGTTGAAACACTAGGGCCATGGGGTCCGAGTGCCCACTTGATTTTTCGAGATATCGCCAAGCGGTTAGTCGACTATTCACGTGACCAGAGGGCTGGCCTATTTCTTGGCCAAAGAATTAGTATCGCCATACAACGTGGCAATGCTGCCAGCTTTTTGGGCACTGTTCCTGTTGACAGCGATGCGGATGAATTTTTTGATGCCCTATGATTCTTTTGTTTATTTTTTCACATGTACGTATCATTATTTTAAATGTTAGCTTATTTAATGTACTATGTAACTAAACGGTAAGTAGGTACTTACCTTTCCTATTTAATTTTTATGAAACGACAATGTTTCAACTGAATGTTTGTAAAATTACTTAAAAAATGATGGTTCAACAAGCTCTCAGTAATTCCACACGAAAACTTTGTTGTTGTTTTTGTCTTCCGGTCCAGCAACGGTTAACCAAACTTTCGTTGAATATACCTCATCATCCGCCGGGGTCGGCTTCCAGTCTAACCAGATGCAGGTGAATACGAGTATTTTGCAGGGAGCGACTATCTATCTGACCTCCACAACCCAGTTACTGGGTAATACGATACCCTTTGGTAAAACTGGTTGTCAGACTTTCGGGCTTCTGACGACCCGTAACGACGTAAAAAAATACCTAATAATCATATTTACCTCCTATATTGAACTAAATCACAAATCCTATTGCAAACAGAATTCAGCAATAATCTATATAAATAAAAATGCATCACCGAAATGTATGTACGCGCATAACTTCCGATCGACTGCACCAAATTGGATAATTCTTTTTTTTTGTGTTTGCTATTGTCAGGACAAGGTTTGTTTACACAATTGGACCCGGTAGGTGGCGCTGCTTTTTCGGACAGGACGACGTCTGCCGGATCCGCTGGTGAATAAATGAGGATGTTATTGACTATTATTGATTTATCTTGAAATAGGATACTCCGTGTGTTAACTTACTAGATGTGTCTCAATTTATATAAGTACCTAGCTACGTAATAAGCAAATGTGTAATATATACTATCTATATATACTAATAATAAAACTGAAGAGTTTGTTTGTTTGTTTGAACGAGCTAATCTCTGGAACTACCAGTCGGATTAGAAAATTACTTTTTGCATTTGATAGCCCAATTCTTGAGGAAGGTTATAGGTTTAACATCCTTGAAGGAGCCGAGAAAAAAAAACAGTCGAGCGCTAAACGAAAACGAAGAATGACAAGTCGGCGATGCAATGCGATGCGACGACCCACCTTCAACAACAAGAACAAGAGATTTCACGCGGACAAAGTCGCGGGCTATCAGCTAGTTTTTTTTTACCTACATTGCCCCACTGCTGGGCAAAGGCCTCCCCTTTTTCCTTCCAAACCTACCTCTACGCCTGAAGAAGGACGTCGCCGTCGAGGTAGAGCACAGTGAAGGTGGTGTAACGATCTAGCGAGGTTTGCAGGGCCAACATGGCCGCAGAGATCGGTCAAGGAGCTAGTAATCTATATAAATAAAAATGAAAGCTTATTCGTTGGTAAGCGCATCACTTGAAAACGGCTGGACCGATTTGGTAATTTTATGTTTTAAAATGTCGTACATAATAGTCCGGATTAGATTTTAATGAAAAGAAAAACATAAAAGTTGGTCGAAAAATTAGAAGTAAATCTTCTAATTTTTCGGCCAACGTTTCAACGGGAAAACTGAACGTCATATTTTCTAGCGGTTTTTTAACTTTAGACAAGACAACGTCTGTCGGGTCAGCTAGTTAATAATAATTATAGGTACAATCTAACTTTCTGCTAGTTATATTAGCTAAAGCTGCTTCGGCCAGTGTGTGATTCGCTGATAATGTACAAAAGAGATAAGTGCATACTTATCTCTTTTGTACATTAGTTGAAGTTTAGTAAGTAGAAACGGATTGATGTTTTCGTTAAAATTTTATTTAATTACCTAATAGAAAACAAACAGTTCATTTATCAAACTAAATTTCATTCGATAACATCCATCGGTTTCTTACTAAACTTCAACTATATCCGACGACCCTGCATACTTATGAACCAGATTTTATTTGTAACATAAACAAGGCCATAAACAAGGTCTCCTTATCATGTTTTTACTCGTAACTATGGGAAAAGTTGACTTTGACCGGACATTGCTAACTCTGAAAAAAGTAAACTTTGTGTAACATAATCAAGGCAGATCAGTTATCATGTTTTTCAATTTAATTTTTGAGTGGACGACGAAGACGAAGCAACAAAAAACAACCTATACATCAAATGTATACATATAATAAAATAGTAACGAAGTCAAAACTGTATATTGAATATTTTTGAAAAAGTATTTGTTACGAAGTGTGGGAGAACGACTCTGATCCCGAAAGTATAGTTTTTAGGGTAAAAACGAACCCTTATAGGATCACTCGTGTTTCTGTTTGTTTGTCCGTCTGTCACAGCCAATTTGCTCCGAATCTACTGGACTGATAAATTGTATTTTTTCTCCGTCCGTCTGTTTGTCTGGATGTATGTTCCGGATTGGCGCAAAAACGGCTGAATGGATTCGGATGAAATTTGGCTCACAATTAGTTTATAACTTTAAATCCCGCTAGTACGTTTCCGTGGGATATTTTCCGACATCCACTCGGGCGACACCACGGGCAAAAGCTAGTAAAAAAATACGTATACAATTAAAGATTGCAAACAGAGATATCAAATGCGGGTCACGAGTATATAGTGCAGCGGTGTACAACTACAGATTCTCTTTATACACTACACTACACTGAACTGCATTCCTCGGATTCAAACAGAAGGTATGTACAAGTAGTGTTAGAGCAGCTAATTCGGAACACTGTGTAAGCGAATTAAGGTGCCTTAAGAGTTGTAGAAGGAGTTTAAAGGCAGCTTTTCTTGCTCGCAGCTTGCTCCGGTTAATTAGCTCGGCGGCACGCTTTGCCCGACGTATTCCGCATCCTACTTTACCGAGGATCATCCAATGAAGTGTAACGTTGTACCCGGAACAGTTGCCAGATATTAGCAGACCTGTTGTAGTCTTGCTTTATTTGGGAAGGAAAGAAAAGCATAAATACTTAAGTATCCAATACTTAAACTGTAAAGCTACGGCTTCCTAGAAGAGAGGTTCCGTCATATTAAGATTTTTTTTCTAAAATAAAAGTAGCGTAAGTTACTCCTTATAACATCAGCTATCTGCCAGTGCCAGTCCTGTTAAAATCGGTCGAGCCGTTTCGGAGATTAACGCAGCCAGAACAAAACAGATAAGCAATTTTTTTTTTGTCATATATACTTTCATGAGCATTTAGTGAAAAACTATTTCTTTGGCATTACAAACAGACCCTTCATTCAATTTAATTTATTTGTATTGATAACGGCTGTCATGGAAATCAGAGGGGCAATTCTCGTAATGTTAAGAATGTTCACATTCTGATCATACTCTCAATCTGTCAAAAATCCTCTAATTTCCCTACATTGTTTTGTTTGTCGCCGAGATAAGACTGCGACTGAACGTTTTAAATTGCGAAATTGGCCTTCTGTTATTTTCACCAGCATTTGACATTAAACATTGGAATTATTGTTGTTACTAACCATAATGGATCATGTTATCTGAAAAATAAATAGATAAAAATAAAATTAATAAACTTTTTGCTACCATATGTTATTTTGCAACTTGAACGTTATGAGACTGAACCGTAGCAACGCTCTGTATTTGGATAACCGTTATGTTAATTGTGACCGTCCACTGCTTTCCTAAAAAACCAAAGCTTAAGAGTTCATTTTTCCTTTCAAAACAACAGATTCGTGCTTTTCTCCGAGCTCACTAAACAATTTACACGCGTTACAATAATAAAGGCGGCAATAAAGCTAGGAACAATAAAACTCCCTCGCAGCACCCGAGAATGAAGAACACTATTGTTTAAACATTAAGCGAACAAAACGGGGATCATTAGAGTGTCCAGTCCTCTCGTGTTGAGGGAACATAACGCACCATAGCGGTTACTTTAACGTCTCACACATACTTAATGAGCTGGTGAATTGTTCTACCTAAATGGCTGCTTTATTTGGATATATCTTCATTGTTTACGTTCTTGCTATAATTAAAAGTAAACTAGCACTTGGCAGTACATATTGAGACGGATATGCTTGTATTTTTAAGGATTCACATTTTATTTTTACGCATTTTTAAATTCATGCAATGACTCGTAGCACAAGCTACATTTCGTAGCACAAGCTACGTCTCGTAGCACAAGCTACGTCTCGTAGTATGCACTACGTGGCGTAGCGTAGATATTATTATTATACTAGCGACCCGTTCCTGCTTCGCACGGTTTTACGACATCACCAAACTTATGTTTTATCTGAAGATTTCTTTATTATATGTTAGTTTTATATTCATATATTATACACATAACTTTCTGAATAAATTCTCTAAATGATGGTGAAAACCGCATCAAAATCGGTTGCGTAGGTAAGAAGAATAACGCAGTCACTCAAACAAACATGAAAAATGAGTTTGTTTTATAATAAGTGAGATGTACTTACTGAAACACCAGAGAAAAGTACTACCTATCTAGTTGAGAAGTTTGGTTTAATTATTAAAATCCACTCCTTCCAAATTCTTGTCAGAAACACCGTATAAAATAAACAACTAAGCTCCACTAACAGTCAGATAAAAATTGATTAGAAAACCACATTCAAGCAAATAACACTTAAAATGCAAATGTTTAATATTAATCGTTGCTCTCCCTTATTTATTTCCCAAGTTACAGCTTGTTGACTTTGTAAAACGTCGCTGGGGAAATATGCTTTCTTGCTCTGAATTTGTTTCTTGACCGACTGTGGGGTTCAAACACTTATTATATTCCTTGAAGCTTCTGACTATTATATATAGATTATGTGTAAATTGTTGTGTGGTAATTTGATGATGGTGGATGACCTTGTGAAGGCCGCAGGAACCCGTTGGATGCGAGAAGCACAGAACCGGTCGAAGTGGAGGTGCTTGGGGGAAGCCTATGTCCAGCAGTGGACGTCTTTCGGCTGTAATGATGATGATGATGAATTTGGTGTTCGACAAAGATTAGAATACGTCCTATCCTATGTTCATCCATCTCCAACAGTGGGGGTAGTCAATTAGGTAAAGTTAAAGGTGATCAGAAATGAAGAGATCCGTAGGAGAAACAAGGTAAGCAACATAGCCCGAAGAATTGCCAAACTTAAGTGCATTGCTAACAGAAAAGATGGCCGATGGGGCCGAAAGGTTCTGGAGTGGCGACGGCGTACCGGAAGACGTAGCGTTGGAAGGTCTTTTACAAGGTGGACCGCGTGAAGGTGAAGGCCAAAGGAGAAGCACAGAACCGGTCGAAGTGGCGGTGCTGGACATAGGACCAGCAGTGGACGTCTTTTGGCTGAAATCATGATGATTAAAGGATTAGATAAGTCAAAAAGAAAGGCGCCTGTGCCTGCTGATCTACATAGATTATGTACCTACATAGGTAGATGCTATGATCACTATTCTGACAACCAAGCATGGCAAATTGGCAATATTCTGACATGGTTCAATTGTATTATTGATGTTTTTGACATTATTATTTATTATGACCAAAATTTGCCTAATGTATGTACTATCACTAGTATTTAAGTTAGGTTTAGGTTTAAAAAAACTATATTCTCAATAAAAACATAACATGTCACTTACTTGAGAACAGCATTAATCATAAGTTGTGTATGTAATTTAATACTAACAAATTGGGCTTTATGGATCTTAAAAATAAATGGTTATTATTATTAAAAGCTCGTATTCCATAACAACTAAACAAGATAAGATCTATTTTCAGCTATTTATGTCTGACACAGTGATCCGTGCTACATTATTACTGATAGTGGTTATCTATCCATATCCTAAATAGTTACTGCCCTAGCTCATGGAGGCTAATTAGTAATTATTGTATCCTATTGCAGAAAGTAAAGGAAACTAGATATGTTTGATGGCGATCAAACGAACGAAGCTCAGTCTAAACGTTACTCGTATAATAAACATCTCGGTTTATTTATCGAATTACCATTCAATTATTTTGTCTACTTGTCACAATGACGTCATCAATTAAGTACCTTTCACAATATAACGTACATCCCACACTATTTCCTAAGTCTGCCGCAGTGGCGGATTTACCAACAGGCTGAGTAGGCTGGAGCCTAGGGCGGCAGATTTTAGGGGCGGCAAATTTAGGGCCAACATTTTTTAAAATGTCTTACTGCATTTATAAAGTTCAATATTTATATACCTACCATGTTTTTTTTGAAAGAATAAAAAAAAGGGAATGCTCAAATTCACGCTTCAACCGTAGATTTGATCACTGTTTTTCGTAGCTGAATAAGACATTTTAATTATTATGAATTATTTTTCACTTTGTAGTGTCTTTTTTGGAAGTCGGTTGTTTTTTTTGTAAAAAATTTTCCTTTTCATTTTTAAGTTGTAATTTTTACCAGTTTTTTTGGTTTAAAAACCATCTACTGAACCGTTTCTGATGAAAATTCTATGGGACTAATCTGAAAGTATATCCTTACGAATAAAAATAGAATAAATAACGGAGTTCTGAGGTAACAAACATAAAAAAACAGTTGAATTGAGAACCTCCTCCTTTTTTTAAGTCGGTTAATGGGACATTAAAGGTCGGTAGGGGTGACAAACTTTAAATAGCCTACTGGCGGCAAATGTGTAAGTCCGCCAAGGTCTGCAGTCCGTCAACGAGAGGTAGGCTACATTTCCAAAAACAAAGACACAGAGCAAAAACTGAGCATTGAACCCAGAAACTTAAATGACAATGAAGCCAATGAAGCAGTCTAAATTAACGTTCAATATTACATAGTAATGCCATGCCTTCAACACCTACCTACCAACCTACAAAAACAAACATTCTTAATCAAGATTCCAAAAACAAATCATAGTCAGACTACATTTTTACGAGCAGATAAGATAGATCCATATTGTAACACCGATTGACAATTTTTACTGCCAAATTCTGGTAACGTTTGCCAAGTGCACGAGCACATCGCTACGTACTGTATGATAGAGAATGGGAATTGGGATGCACCGGCGGGCCCGGCGCGCGACACCGTAAATACACAAAAACTTCCCTGCCAAACTTCCGCTGCACTTGTTTATGAATACGGCCACCGCCTGGGGATCGCCCATCCGAATAAATGATGACCTGCGTTATTTTTGAACGTAACAAAGTTTTATATTGAAAAAATAAACTCGATTTTTTTCTGTCTTTACTCTTTACCCACATTGTACGTGGGGCTCGTGGCTAAGTAGGTAATAACAGCTGCACGGGTCCATCTTCTAGGTTAAGCAAAGCTTATCGAGGTCAGTCCGTAGATGGATGAGTACATACCGAGACCCATGCGTGCCTCGGAAAGCACGTGAAGTCGTTGGTCCTGAATGACATTTGTAATCTTTGACAGTCGTTACGGGTACCTAGTCAGTAACCCGAAAGTCCCATAACCAGTCTTACCAAGGGCTATCGTGTGAAGCTGGGTTGTGGGGGTCAGATAGGCAGTCGCTCCACGTAAAATACTGGTATACAGCCGCATCCGGTTATTTTTCAAAAAGCTACTCAGATGATGACAATGTAAAGAACATTCTACCTAGAGGGTGGGATAGTTGTTTGCTAAAAACTAAAGCATACAACCTGTTAACGACTATCCAGTGCTAAATAAGAGCTTGCTAATATTCTGGTAAGCCGCCAAGTGAACGAGTTTGAGAAAATAGTACTATTATCACCTCTCTTGGAGACCGTGTTATGTAGATTTTTGGTGAGCAAGTAGGTTTGTCCAAACTGTAGATTCACATAGTTACAAAGATTTTTTTCCAGACGGTTAATTAGCTTTCATGTAGATATATGGCGTCCTGACTCTGAAAATAAAAATCGTTTTTATTTATCAGCTTTAGTTTTGGAGATATGGCATATGTGTAATTTTGAAGAAAAATACAAAAAAATAATATCATAAAAAATATTTAATTTTCGAAAGCAGCCAAAAATGATCTTTTTAATGATTTTCTTGCATGAGATGTTTGTGGTAGGTCTCGTTTCAAACTCCAGCAATAATCTGCCATCATATGCACATCCCATCTGTTATATTGTTCCTCCATGGTGCGAATTTCTTGATGGAATCTTTCTCCTTGTTCATCACTAAAGTGGCCAAGATTTTCAGGAAAGTAGTCAAGATGAGAGTTATATATTATATATATTAAGATCTCTTGTTAGGTCATTCAACTCGTTTTGGTTAAAAAGTTCTGTGGTCGGGACATTGGGGATAAAATCAGGATCATTTGAGTTATCATCGTCTATTATGTCGTCTGTTTCCATTTGGCAAGAAGCTACTGTAGATGTCGAAGGTGAAACTGGTGGTATAGGCTCTTTGTTACGTCTCCTTGATGTAGACATCGCTATAATTATATCGTAACTATTAGCAACACTGTAAATGTGCGCCTACCCTCACATAAAATACCAAAAAACTGTGTACGGAAAACAAAAGCTGATAGATAGAAACGGCTAGTAGATTTAAATTTACTGTATCAAATACTAAAGGAAAAGTGAAAAAAACTTCCGGAAAATTTTAAAAAGTAAAATTTTGTAGGTATGATCTAACTAACCTATTTTGAATTCTGAATAAGAAATACTTAGGTACATACATACATACATTGACGCCTTACCCCCATGGGGGTAGGCAGAAATTTCAGAACGCCACCTGCTACGATTCTTACATATTAAGATATGAGTGGGTATCTACTAAATAGATGCAAGTAGTTACTACAGCGGCCGTCGAGACTATGAGTTCTTGACAGCTGTCAGTTACAAAAGAATACGTGTTTTGTGAATTTGATCTAAAAAATAAATAAAAAAAAACAAAAACAATCAACAACAACAACAACCACCAACAACCAACCAACCAACCAACCATCAACAATCTCTTTAATTATTTTTAAGATTGCTAAGTATCTACTGGAATCATGACAAAGAAACATGTTTTCGTTTAACTTTCTTCATATTTATATACATATCTCAATAAAATACTATACTGAGGGTTTCACATTTTCTATATTCTATTCTATTTTTCTCTATGGCAATGGTGCCGATGTCGACAATTCTGCCAATGTCAGATGTGATATGAGAAAACGTGTGGAGAAAACAAAAAACAAAATGAGAGAAAAAAAAAACCCTAAAGTTCTAAATCCATTAATACAAAATTGAATTTAATGTGAAACTTGTTGACGGGTGTGAGAAGGTACATTTCACATTTTATTTTATTTGATCTTTATTAGCTACTAGAACTGTCACACTGACAGGTGTCAGGAACGCATTCTCTCGACCGACGACGGCCAGACTGTAAGGGAGTAGTCATAACAGACGTCCGAGACGCGCGCTCAGAACGCCGCGTTCACGCGCGCCCTACAGACGGCAGCGCTAGTTGTACAATTTTATAGAGCGTCCGAAACGCAGCGTTCTGTGCGCGCGCCCCGGTCGTCTGTTATGACTACCCCCTAAGAGGAAGGTACCTTTTTATCCCCAAAGACCAGGCGCCTTTCGAAGGTTTCCACCCGAAAACAAAAAAAAAAGGTAGGTACATGTGTCATGTTGCTCACAGCATAAAATATAATTTTTCCTTATGAATTATCTACTTATTCTTATTATGTTAGGTGTAACATGTCTTGTAATTAAAAATCCAGCTTGAATGAAATTATTACGGTACCGATTTTCAAACTAGACGTAATAAATAAAAACCAAACATACGAACGGAATAGGTAGATACGTAAGGAAATCAAAACATGGAAATTCGAAAAGCAATCAAATCATCGGCGTCCTCGTGATGAGTAGAGTTGCACAGATTGAACTACACTGGCCTGCAAAACTAAGTACTACACTTTTAAAATTTCAACGTTTTCTAAACTATAGAAGTTAGAAATAATAATAAGCAAATTTTTGCAGCTTTCTTTGAAACTAATAAACTATACATTAATAACATTTTCAACTTAAAAAAAGATAGAACAATAAAAATAGCCATTTTTAGCTTAGTGTTAAAAACTCAATTAGCGTTTATAAGTATGTTTTACATGTTATTTAATTTTTAATAACTGGTATTGCCTCCTCGGGCTCTGACTACAGCTTCGAGCCGGTTTGGCATACTGAACACGAGGTTTCGAAGCCGATGTTGGGGAATATTCTCCCAATCTTCAATCAGAGCCTGTTTTAGTGCCCTGAGGGTGGTAGGTGGTGGTCTGCGGCTTCTGACTAGCCTCCCTAGCTCTTCCCAGGCGTGCTCAATCGGGTTGAGATCAGGACTTCTTGATGGCCAAGCCATCACGCTGATACCAACCTCTTGATTATACTCTTGTACGAGCTGAGCCGTGTGTGGCCGGGCATTATCATGCATCAGCATCGATCCATCACCCATATTTGCTAAATACGGCCCTGCATACTCGTTGAGAATCTCTTGGGCATATCTTTCCCGAGTCAGAGAGCCATTTTCTATAGCCACTAACGCTGTGTGACCTTCTGAAAGTACCCAGCCCATACATGTACACTGTCTCTACCGTACTGGACTCTTTCTGAGAAGCAGTCTTGTAGGTATCGCTCTCCAGGCAGCGTGTAGACATTTCGCCTTCCATCAGAAGTGTATAGTGAAAATCGAGACTTATCTGTGAACAAAATTCTTCAAAAGACCACTCTTCTTCATCCCACTGTATGTGTTCACCGGCGTATCGCAGTCTCGCTACTCGATGCTCTCTCTCGAGTTTGGGGCCACTCGCTGGTCTTCGGTGTTTCAGATTTGCTTCAGCAAGGGAGCAAGCAAGGGACTACATTAGTGACAGTAGAGTGAGAACAATCTCACTCTACTGTCACTAATGTAGTCCCTTCGGGTCTGAAGAAACTGTTGCTCGACTTCAACTGCATTAAGGTGGCGATTTCTCAACACAGTGGAAACAAAATAATGGTCTTCTCCAGCACTAGTACACCTAGTTCACCTTCTGGACCGTTCGTAACGTCACACCCACCATTCTTGCAGTACGACGCATACTGATGCCTAGTTCCAGAAAAGTCATGATCCTAGCACATTCTTCAGGTGAAAGAGGCATGATAAATAAAATTTATATGCTGTTGTCTAACTTAGCTTTTGAAACAAGACTCATCGATCAAGAAAAAATTTTAAAACAAAAACAGAAACAAAAATATGAATGGTAAAATTGTAATTCTAAAAGTATTATTTTTATTTTTAAAGATCTTTCTTAAACTCAAAAAACTATAAAAACTTCATAGTCAAGAACCTTCTTTTAAGAAATGGCTGAAAAAAGTTATTCCAATTTTAAAAGTGTGATACTTAGTTTTCCAGGCCAGTGTAGTACATAGTGTACAATGTGTACATACACAGTTACACAGCCAGCCCGTACGTGTTCATGTTGAACAAATCTACGGATGCAAGCATTTCGTTTCATTTTCGACGCAGACGCGATTTCCCGCTGACTACCCTGCCGGTCATCTTTCATCATTCAATGAACAAGGCCAGTGGTCGTATCGTGATCTTTTGTAATTAATTGTTAACGTATGTAGGTACTCTGTGTGAGGTGTTGTTGTTTTCCTGTTTGCTATTTAAAGACTTCCTACTTACATACGAGTTTTTCCTTATACTTCTCATTGCATTTTCCCGGGCAGAAATCCCGGCAAGTATCTACCTATAGGTAGGTATAGTTCCAAGTGGTTGTTCTTATGTTTAAAGAAACTAGGTACTAACTTATGCCGAAGAGAATAGCAGCCCGTTTTTAGGGTTCCGTAGTCAACAAGGAACCCTTATAGTTTCGCCATGTCGTCTGTCTGTCCGCGGTTTAGCTCAAAAACTATTGGCACTAGAAAGTTGTAATTTGGCATGAGTATACACGTGAAAAAGCCGCGCGCGTGATGCCGAAAAAGTGGTAAAATAACATTTTGAAAAAAACAATTATTTAGGGTACCTCCCCTACATCTAAAGTGGGGATGATAATTTTTTTTTCGTCCTTCCCATAGTGTGGGATATTGTTGGATAGGTCTTTCAAAAATATTAGGGGTTTGGGAAGACCGTTTTTTGATTAAGTAAACCGTTCGTGACTTATCAAGCTTTAAAGTAGATACCAATTTTCGTTAGAGTCAAGTGCCCCCTCCTCTAACAACTAAACAGTTGTAGTTAGAAATTCAAATGTCACGGCAGTAGTACCTATATTATATAACGAACTTTAAAGGAAAACTATCACACTTAAGTGGGCTTTACAAGTTTACAAGTAATAGTCGACCAATTGTATTAGACTCGAAAATTTCAAACAGCTCCATAGAAATGTCGATAGATGACGCTAAGCGTCAGTTGTATTGCGCTATTGTTTCATTCTTAGATAAGTTTTATAAAAAAAAACAGTTGCTACACCGGCTATGACAAGTCTTACCAAAATCTCAAAAAAAAAATTAAGACTTTCCGTGCAAAATTGTCGGATCAGGTGAGGATTTGTATAGGAAGTCAAATTAGGTAGGTAATCATGTTTGGCTTTTAGTGAGAGCATGGTACGAAACTATCAGTCTGCGAATACGACCCGCACTTGGCTGTTATAAAAACTACGAAACCCTACAGTGCGCGTGGCTCGACACGCACTTGACCGGTTTTTAACAGTCCGATCCGATCATAACAAAGCGTGAAGGTGAGCTGGTTTCTTCTCTTGAGAAAAGGATTCCAGCCAGCAGTGAAGTGGAATTAAAACCAGTTGGTACAATGATAGGTAGATACGTCAAACGGGGTGAATTTTAACATTGAAATAATATAGTTTGATGCTAAAAAGAACTGTAATGTGTTTAATGTACTATATTTAACGATTAATTAAGTGCTGTTGGCAACAAGCTATTTCAACGTTAAAATCCATAAAGTTTCCGTAGGTACCCATAACTATGTGACACTCAGGTACGGACCTAAGTACCTTCCTCTTAGTAAATAAGTACTTGCGCCTATTTTGGGTAGATAGTATCTAGACACCCACTCAAATTGTCCCCTATCTACCGACATTATTGCCCTGCCCACGTTAAAATTGTAATGTCCATTGAATACTGTAATTTAATGCTTTCGTGTATCATGTTTTGATTCAAAAAGACCCTATTTTCCCATGAATAATAAATTGACGATGTGAGCATTTGCCTGAATAGTTGAGACTAATATCTACTTAATAACGTCGATGGGCCCTCTTCAACGGTCGTTAGGCATAATGTTAGATTCATTTTAAATTTAATGTCAAAAAGCTTTGTTGATTAACTATCCACTGATCATATCAGAGGTTAGGTAAAGCTTCGATCATGAAATCTAAGAAAATATCAACCTACTTGTACCTACAGTTAGTTAATCATTTAATTTAGCACCTAGTGCAGGGGCGTAGCTACCGCTGTATCAGCCGTATCAACGATACGGGGCCCCTGAGCTACAGGGGCCCCCGACGTGACGTGACACAAAAAAATTTAAAATAATATCTAGAACCTAAAATTCTTGTTGATAAATGATACTTATTTCAAATATGTAGTGTATGTTCACAAATATGTTTAAAAATGGGGTGAGTACCGAGATGACGACTAATAGAGAAAACTGTGTCTGCCTCATTGGGTCTAGTGGTCGCAAGCGCTACTGCTGAGCATGAGGTCCTAGGTTCGATTCCCGGGTCGGGCAAAGTGTTATTGGGTCTCGGCTTCCAATCTAACCGGATGCAGCTAAAGCCAGTATTTTACCTCCGGAGCGACTGGCTATCTGACCGCCACAACCCAGTTACTGGGTAATACGATGTCCCTTGATAATACTGGGTGTCAGACTTTCGGACTTCTGACGACCCGTAACCACTGTCAAAGATCCACGAATGACAGCCGGGACCAACGGCTTATCGTGCTTTCCGAGGCACGGAGGGGTCTCGGTATGTTAAGATGATCACCCATCCACGGACCTACCGCGGAAAGCGTAGCTTAACCTTCAATCGACTCGTGCGGCTGTTATTACTTAGCCACGAGCCCCTCACCTTCTAAGTCAGTATGCTATATTCTTTATTTTGTAAAAACAATACCCTCTGTAGCTTCAGTTGGCTAAAAAGGGCCCCAAAAAAAATTGATACAGGGCCCCATTAGGATGAGCTACGCCACTGATCTAGTGTAAATACGTGCTATTAAGGGCCCAGTGGTAACGGCCCCAACTTACGAATCGAACCCAGGCAGGCACTTTACTTTGTGTAAATAATTTCATCACCACTGCTCTCAAAGAAGGAAAACATCGTGAGGAAACCGGCATGTCCTAGAATCAAAAATTCGAAGACAGGTGACATGTACGAACCCGCACTGGGCCCGCGCGGTAGATTTATAGCCCACTCCCTTTAGAAGAGAGGAGGCCTATAGCTATGTCCTAGCAGTAACATTATAAGCTGTTAATGCATTTATTCCCGTTGTCCCCCCCCCCTCCCCCCCGTATGCCATATCCCCGTCACGGGGACACGCAATGTTAATTATAAAGATATGTATGATGAACAATAGAAATTTCAATGAAGAAACAAATGATAGTCTACTTAACAAGGAAGTTATAACAAATTTCACTTAACATTCTGAACCGAAACATTTAAAATATCTACCCAATTTAGTTCCCCGGTAATGCAAGTAGAGCAGACCCAGACGGTTGGATATTCGACAAGGTGCTCTTTACAAAGAACTTTCACACGCCTCCACGAATCCACGTAAACGCCCGCACGTGTTTGCACTAAGCTTTAACGAAACCGACTCAAGAACGAAATTGTTGGAAGATATTCTAGGTTTATGTATCTTCCGGGTATGTTATTTTATGAACGTAGGGGTCTATTCACCTGCTTGGGCAGAGCACCGCCGTGTCCTCGTAGAGGCGATTGGCAGCGGCGGCGACCTCTCGCGTCCGGCCCTGGTTCAAGCCATGGTCCGGGATGAGAGGGAGTGGGAGGCAGTCACCTCCTTCTGCGAAGCAGTTATGCTAGCGAAGGAGGTGGCGGGGTGGGCGAGGGAACGTACTTTGCGCACCTCACGCCTCAGCCGCCGCGGGAGACGCTCCGGGCGTCGGGAGCCGCGTGACGACTCCCGGCCACCGTAGGCGCGGGCCTGCGGGCGGAGAGTAATGGGTAGCTCTCCGTCCGATCAGGACTAGGCCCGTGCCGGACGGCGTGTACCTACGTGTTCCACGCGCGCCTCAAAGAGATGTCAGCAAAAGAGACGGGGCCCCATAGGGCCGAAGCCTGCCAGGGTAGCGGGACCATCCGAAAGGGTTTACCGCTGCCCTGGAACATAAAGGGCTAAGGAAGGAACACGGGTGGGTTTTAGTAAGTAAAAGTCTGACACTCCCTTCTGCTCCACCCAGAGCGGGAGGGGTCATATGATGATTTCCCATCCTCAAAAAAAAAAAAAGGGGTCTATTCAAGTCATTTATTTACTGTTGTTATGGTTGCATGTTCCGCATAACATTTCGTTGTGGCCAGTCTCGTTTGGAAGGTACAGGTTACACAGGTAACTATCCAACTACATAGGTATACATCTAGATATCCTCCCTACATATGTATCTATATTATCTATTATTCTCCTACAACTTTGAACTACATACAAAGGTATGTACAATACAAGCACCTACGAGTACTGTAATCATCGACACTATTTCATTTGCCAATACCGCTAATTCTGGCCTCCTCTTTATAAGGTAAGTGAGTTGGTACCAAATAAATACATTTATTACATACTTTAGTATAGGACTTAAACATAACCGCTGATAGGTATGTGGGCGAATTTTATCCTTACATTCGGTAGGTAAGTACAGAACTGATTGGTCGTATAGGTGCCTAGGTAATGTACCTACGCATAGAGCTAATAATACCTGCCTTAAGAAAACGTAGAAGATTTTTCAAATACTTACCTACCACCTACAACGAGCCGATAGATAAGTGAGTAATGACATAGCATTTTTTCATCTCAAGATGCTTTAAACCAGATCAGTGGTCCGTATCATTACCAGTTTCTACCAAATGTCGGCCCGAGATGAAAAACCTATCAATCTTGCGATCTTCCAACGCACTTTTTCTTGTCAGATTTCCACTTATAACTTAAATCTACTTAAATTATGATATCATTATGACCAAGCAATAAAAAATAACTTTTTCTAAGTAGGTTGGAAGTTCCCTGCTCGAGTGCTTTCAGGTCGTGGGATCAGAGTGGCTAGTTTTGGTCATATTGCACTATCTCTCATACAACTTGTGTATAATCAAAGACTCCTTTAAGCAAGTACCGACTTACGAATAAGACTTGTTCAAAATGGATTTGTAGGTACCTACTTTAAAATGTAGTTATTTTTACTTTAAAATAAGATAGTTTGCTGCTAACAAGGACACTTAATCTTTAATTAAAAAACAGTAAACACACTTCTGTCTTTTCTGGCAACAAACTATATCATTTCAACGTTAAAATCCATTTTAAAGTTTCGTCCCCATTCACCCCTGCGCATCCCGATTCACCCCGTTTTACGGTACGCTTTTCACAAAAACGCGGGTGCCAAGTAACGTTATTAGGTAGGTGCACGCTGTCGAATAGCATCGAAGATAGAGGGTGTTGTTTACCCGACCCGGGAATTGAACTCCAGGACCAAGCAGCCTCGCTTGCTACCATTAGAACAACGAGGCAGTCTAGTCTAAGTACATGAATTTAAGCTGTTATTAGATACTATCAATCACAATCTGAATTTAGGTAAGTACCAGGCAGCGCAGCGGTGCGATTCTGTAACCATATCTCACCGTGAAAACTTTAGTGAAGTGAGCGGGAAGTGAGCTGCCATTCCAACTAATGTTAGGGATTGACACTATTGACAGCTCACTCTAAGCTCACTTCACCTAAGTTTTCACGGTGATTTTTTTACAGAATAGACAGGCTGGTACAGGGCCGGATCTAGGGGGGGGCAAGCCGGGGCCTATGCCCCGGGCGGCAAGTTCAGAGGGCGGCTAAATTCACACTTTACAGACGAATGGACAACTCATCATTTACTTAACTTTGACTAAATTTGAATAAATAATAGTACAAGTACAGAAATTTCATGGCCATATTAAGCCGACCGATACCCAGAGCGCTGAGTGAGACGTGCTGCACGAACATTTATTATTCGCGAGGCGCGTAGGCATAGTTCAAAATACGCGCCCGCTCGCCCGCAGGAATCGCAGATCGCGGCAGCACGCGTCTGGTTACCGTGCGTGCGAAAGAGATGAAGCTATATTTGAAAAATCCCCTAGTTTTTCGAAAATTATCCCTGACGGGCTGAAAAGGGGTAGTCAATTTTACAGGGGAGTATTTTACTGCTTGGCTTGATTAACTCGAAAATTAGTATAAATAATCTTTGAGTACATTCCAAATGATTTTTTTAAACTCCACCCCTGTGTGGATGAAAAGCGGGGTACAGTTTATATGAAAAACCTTATTAATTTAGTTAATAATCTTGAAACTTGGCAAGAATACTCGCCTAAGTAAGTAATAAAGTTTATTATTATAAGTTTTTCAAAACTACCCCTCAAAGGGGGATATAGGGGTGTTGAAGTTTGTGTGGAAGTAATTGAATGCGCGGTCGAATTAACTCGAAACTCCGTATTAATACTTTTGACACAAAATAATTAATAAATTGACTCCTGACGGGGCAAAAAGGGGTAATTCGTTTTTTAAGGGGAGGACTTGAACTTGAAACTGTATGTTACATTTTCACACCTAAACCACTGAACTTCTGATTTGGTACAGAGATATATATGGCATCCTGGGGAAGGACATACTTTTTATCCTGGTAGCATGTTCCTGTGGGATAATTTCCGACATCCACGCGGGCGAAGCCGCGGGCAGAAGCTAGTGCAATCCTATCATATGCTGTGTATAAATACAGGGTGACAGGGAAACTCGACGTGTTCCTTCCTGGGCGTGATAGTGTGACCCATTTGCAACAATTAAGCACCCCATAAAGCCTAGGCGAAAATTCATGGAATCAGAGAAAAACCAATTTTCATGTTTTTTTGAAAATTTTCCAGAATTCGTCACTAAATAGCGATATTTAGTGACGAATTCTGGAAAATTTTATCTCTAAATTCTCTAATTAAATGGCTTTTAAAGCTATTCCATTGGCTACGTAATACTTTAACACACCTATTGACGTTACCAAATTTTCTAAAATATCAAACAGTTAAAAGTTAAAGTAAGAAGTTTATTAACTATTTTCAAAAATCATCTACGTACACGAACTTTGACACCAGTTATCTCAAAATTTTACTAATCAATAAGCGTACACATTACGGGGAAGATATCTTCATTTAATCAGTTAGGCAATGAGGTACTAAAGTTTCATAAATATTTAAAGATGCCGATGAAACAGTCGATAATATTGGCAAAGGTCGAATTTGCAAATTGTTGAAATATTTTAAAATGGTGTGATAATCGAATTAAATAACTGGTGTATGTTGTCCCTTTACCTCCTCACCACCCAGCAATCATTTCTACGTCATGAAGCTAGATCGTCGCAACCAGGTGGCAAGCTGAGACGCCACTTTCGAGTGGTTAGTATTACTCGTAGTTGATGAGCTAATCACTGATCACTTGTCGTTAAGTTCGCGTATTTTTACCCTGATTTTGCCTGCAAATTGTTGAAATATTTTAAAATGATGTGATAATCGAATTAATTAACTGGTTTATCATGTTATCCCTTTACCTCCGCTCCGCAAGTTAAGACCACACTTTCAAGTGGTAAGTATTACTCGCAGTCGATGAGCTAATCACCGAGCACTTGTCGCTAAGTTCGCGTATTTTTACCCTGATTTTTAAATTACTGCGCACGTATAAACTCTTAAATTTTAAGCATACTTCGGTTTTTAAGCTTTATAAAAATAATCTTTTATTTATCATATCATTAACCTGCAATGTGGTAGACTCTTCACATCATATTTGGTCGTTTAGAGAAAGATCAAGAAAAAGCATTGCCTTCATCTTTGACGACAGATTGATGATTGTTGTTATTAGTAGGAGTAAGGAGGTCGCTGCTGCCAACTTTATGCCTAAGTCAACTTTTTACAAAGTAATGGTCCAACCCAATCAATTAAGTTAATCTATCGCAATTCACAGCTGGACCTTGACCTTTCCCGAGCTACTTGCATGACATAAAATGATGTGCTTCACAGGCCCCTTAGGAAATTATGAATTTAGTTGCTGTTGGTTACTTAGAGCATCTTAACTCGTCTGGTACTGCCAGTGCACGTTTTAGTAAACAGTTATTTCTTTTACAGAAGTCTCAAAGTTTATGTTTATTATAGAATTAAGAGTTTGTACGTGCACAGCAGCTTAATCACAGGCGAACCAAGCGACAAGTGATCAGTGATTAGCTCATCAACTACGAGTAATACTAACCACTCGAAAGTGGAATCTCATGATTGCTGGGTGGTGAGGAGGAAAATATATAACATAAACTAGTTATTTAATTCGATTATCGATGTGATAATCGATAATTTTAAAATATTTCAACAATTTGCAAATTCGACCTTTGCCAATATTATCGACTGTTTCATCGGTACCTTTAGACATTTATGAAACTTTAGTACCTCATTGCATAGCTGATTAAATGAAGATGTCTTCCCCGTAATTTGTACGCTTATTATTTTAGTAAAATTTTGAGATAACTGGTGTCAAAGTTCGTGTACGTAGATGATTTTTGAAAATAGTTAATAAACTTCTAACTTTTAACTGTTTGATATTTTAGAAAATTTGGTAACGTCAATAGGTGTATTAAAGTATTACGTAGCCAATGGAATAGCTTTGAAAGCCACTCAATCAGAGAATTTAGAGATAAGCGATATTTAGTGACGAATTCTGGAAAATTTCCAAAAAACATTAAAATCGGTTTTTCTCGGATTCCATGAATTTTCGCCTAGGCTTTATGGGGTGCTTAATTGTTGCAAATGGGTCACACTATCACGCCCTGGAGGAACACGTCGAGTTTCCCTGTCACTATATATATATATATCCTACACGTTTATGTCTTTAAATCTGTAAATAAATAGGCTTAACACAGAAAGAACAGCGATGGATGCATTATTTCCGGAAGGCCTATGTAGGCTATGTCCAAATTTCAATCAATTAGTGGACATCTGTTAGCTGAAATTATATGGATGTTATAGGTAAAAATAAATGTAAGTGGGCGGGGGCGGCATTATTCAGTTTTTGCCCCGCCTAAAAAAAACTGAAGATCCGGGGCTGGGCTGGTACCGTAGCTTGGCCGTTTCTAACATTAGATAACAATAATGACTTTATGCCGTGTCACTGACTCTGGCAGGGCCACCATCAGGGATTTTAATTTTGATAACGCAAAAAATTAGTCGCTAATTAGTCGAAATTTGTCGCCAAATATCAGAATTTGCCGGTCACTGGTGATCTGGAGTCACCCCAGCAGGGCCACATTTATATCTCAAAAACTAGGGCACCTAGCGAAGATCTGTTTCTCCCATATTTTGTCGCTAATTAGTCGCAATTTGTCACCAAGTTACAGATTCAGTCGGAGTGTATAATTAAAAAGATATTAAAGAATTCAATTTCCCCATACAGTGGTACAAGATGGTTCGATCTAGCTCTTGGACTAAGTATACCTTACTAATTGAACTCATTATATCTCCTAAACTAAGACCCGATTAAATCTGTGACTTGATGACAAATTGCGACTAATTAGCGACAAAATATGGGAGAAAAAACATCTTCGCTAAGTGCCCTAGTTTTTGAGATATAAATGTGGCCCTGCTGGGGAGACTCTCCAGATCGGCCACCTATAAACCCTTATATCTTTTGAACCAATGACCGACAAATTCTGATATTTGGCGACTTTCGACTAATTAGCGACTAACTTTTTGTGTTATCAAAATTAAAATCCCTGATGGTGGCCCTGCCAGAGTCAGTGACATCTTTATGCCTGCGTAATTTGTGAGTCAGCTGATACCTACGTACCTACTTCTTTCCTTCTTTGCCCACACGTGGCATCGCAGTAAGTACACGTAATACCTATAATCATAAATCGGAGCATTGAAGCTTCATTATTTTTGAAGTACCGCTATGCCCGGCAAACATGTTTATACCGCTATTGTAATCAGCATCTTCATCCTGCTAATTTTAAGCACAGTTATTTAGATTTTTATGAACAAACGAAGCATGGACGTGTGATAGATGATATGGCTAGAAAGGGGGTGACTCTAGAGATGATGGCTAACAGAGAAATTTAAAAGAAAAATACATGTTGCGCCGACCAGTTGAGATAAGAGCAGGAAAATGATGATGGTGACTTAGATTCATTATGCTAAACATCAATTCCCAGACCCCTATGATCTGGGTTCGATCCCCAGGTCGCGTAACATTTTGTTGGAGTTTTCCATCAAGAATTGCTCTGTAGAAGTCTGAAGTCCGGATCTATTACATGGGTCATACATATGGGTGTATTATACAACTCTGCGCCCGCGTCATATTTTGGCGTTTGATAAACAGTTATTCAAACAGCAATCATATTATTATAATAGCAAAATCGTGATTTCTGAATTTTGTTAACATTATAATATGGAACGCTTATAAAGATATAAATCTGAATTAAACATCCCAACCCCTATAAAGAATTCTTAAAAAGGTTGAAAAAGTAAACAATTTTTTTAAATATGTTTAAGTAAAACAATTACATTAAGTAACACTAGAGAGAACTTTCATTTAATCATAAAATTAAATACATCCACAGAGCCAAATTTATCTCTTCAGATGGCCATCTTAACAACACTTCAGATCAAATTAGAGCTGTCACTCCCTGTGCACTAACACGTACATCGCTAAGCACGCCAATACCGCAAACTGGAACAAAAACGTACATTTTAAAATAGTAATTATAATATTATTCGCCCAGCTAGATGGACGAACGACATAAAGAAGGTGGCAGGGACGGACTGGATGCGGAAGGCGGAGGACAAGGTGTTGTGGCGCAGCCTGGGAGAGGCCTATGTCCAGCAGTGGACTGCGATAGTCTGAGTTGATTGATGGATTGATAATATTATTTCCTTTATTTCAACTCAGGATGGATGAAATGGCGACAGGTCACAGGAACAACTTGCGACCCACGGATGCCCCTCAAGTTAAAGGGGAAAATTTATAAGTCCGTGATAAGGCCTGTCGTAGTTTATGGGTCTGAATACTACGCTGTGAAGAAAACGGATGAAAAAAGATTGCATGCAGCGGAGATGAGAATGTTGAGATGGATGTGTGGAGTGACGAGAATGGATAAAGTAAGAAATGAGTATATAAGAGGAAGTTTGAAAGTGGCGCCAGTGACAGAAAAGTTGAAAGGAAATAGTTTGGCTTGGTATGGGCATGTGATGAGAAGGGACGAAACGCATGTGACCAAAAGAGTGATGAATATACATGTTGATGGATGGAGAGGGAGAGGAGGGCCGAAGAAAAGATGGATGGATTGTGTGAGGAATGATATGAAAGAGAAGGGAGTGAATGATAGCGTGACGGGTGATGATAGCAGGGGAGAATGGAAGAAGAAAACGTGTTGCGCCGAGACCAAGTAACATGGGATAAGGGCAGGAAGATGATGATGACATCAATGTAAACACATATAAATTATATTTTTAAATATTAAAATATAAAAAGTGTAAAAACATTTCAAAATCAGGTCAAGGGTCCAAGCTAATAATATTATTTATTATTACCCCATAGTGTGTATAGGTAAGCAGTTTAATATTAATAATAAAGATAGAGGAAAGTAACTGAAATTAAGTATAACATATAGTATTAAACATATTTCTTAATTGGCTAAAGTAGTCATGGATCTTCCACTGTGTTTGCCCATATCTTTCACATAATACTGTTACGGTATTTAAGTACACCTGTTGTAGTCTGCCACACCTATGCCAGCGTTTTGCAAGCTCTTTGTCATTTATAACATTGCTTGCAAGAGAACAACTAATTGGTATAGAAGTTCAGATACTGTTTTGTAAATAAAAGAGACCCTTTTACAACTAATTATTAATCTACCTTACAATTACAACTAAATGCGGTTGAGGTTTGTTCCAGACAAATATATTTCTCTGTTTTCTTTCTGGATAAAATACCACCAGAGCAAATATGTTTTTCAATACAATGATCTATTTAGGTTGGCAAGGACATCAAAACAAACCATGGATTCAGTACATGATTCTGAACCAACATAACTGACAAAAAATTTCAATGCAAGGGCATTGAAATTTTTTGTCAGTTATTTTGGTTGATGTCCCTGCCAGCCTGTATGTAACACTGCCATGTTCCTGTGTTTTGTTTTTAATCTAAATATTAATGGCAGTAGTAGATAAAGGTTGTATTGTGAAAACAAGTGTCATTTACTATTAAGATAATCTTTGGAGAAACCAGAGGAATAGACAGAAGGTTCCATCCATCAAACAGTACTTTATAGTTTATAGTTTATACTTTTATCTTAGACATAAACATTCCAAGTATAAGATAAATATATGCCTACTACGCCATTTAAAAATTAATCTATCATTAAAAATGGAAACAGATCTCATGTATGTATTCAATTTGAAGCAGTCTATTACTGGATATCTAATGGCTTTTCTCAGAAGGGTAAAAATACTCAGTCACAATGCCAGCTTGGCAATACTGAGTACAGTTAAAATGAAATCAATGTACATAAGTAAACAAAGGTAAATAACGGCCAGCCAGGCCTAAATTAGCACAGTTCCAGATTTGATTTTACCTATAGACTGAAACTGAAGGCTTGTCTGTTACAGAATGTTAAAATATGCTATGATTATACCATGTTTGTTATTTATTTATTTAAATAACCTGGGAGACTTATAGCTAAAACAAACAGAACAAGGACAGTACATTAGTCTGAAAGTTGTGTACCTTAAACTTTGGATATTCATTCATATAAATTGTGACCATTCCCACGTAAGGCAGAAAACCTCTGGCACGACCCACTACGTCCTTCTTCGTGAGCCACAGCTGTCCCTGAGCATACAAGCCTCGGTCATCCACACTATTGTTGTCACCTTTAGTCAAGAATTTAACTGTACCGTTGTTCCTGAAGTAGAAAACAATCTTTGATTAGCTTTAAGATACAATAGATAAACCAGTTTGTTTTTAATACACTGACATTTAGAAGCATGTTCGTCAGACGAATATCTTTGCGATGAACGCAACAATTTAAATATTTATTAGGAAGCATTTCATAAAATACATAAATAATAGACTAGGTACTAACTTTTCATGAAGCTTTAGAACTCTGTGGACGATTGGAATGTCGCGTCCCTCCACTTTGAAGACGACAATCTCTCCTACACGAACGGGCTCTTCAGGATAGTTCGTCAAAAACAATAAATCACCTCTGTGGAAGGCAGGCTCCATACTACCAGACAACACAACAACTATCGGGCTTTCACTGCCAGTAACGACCATTAGACCTTTCCATATCATGAGGGCTGAAGAAACTATCATACCAAAACTTAATACTTGGTAGATGAACTGAAAAATAAAGACCACAAACGTAAAATAACAGCCGGTGTAATATTAGCGTAATTTTACAAATTCTCAATTAAACATTACCTGCCGTTTGTTCATGCGCTTCACATCATCGAATATGCTGTCCAACATTTTGGTTTCTGTAAATATTCTAACAACTACAGGAAAGTATTATATTTTTTTGGTTATCGCCTTTCGCTGTTGTCGTCTTGTCGACAGCACCACGTCAGATGGCTAGAGTAGTGAAAATATATCGATAAAATTTTAGACACGCCTAATATTCAATTAAAAGTTAAATGGAATTTTAATCATTTAACTTGTTCAATAATGACTAAATAATATTATTATTTTATAAAACAAAAAATAGTTGCAATATTATTTTTTATTGCAAAATCTATTTATGAAACGTGGATTTCATTCTAGTCCACCTAACTGATTTACGTCACCAGCCGAACGATAGGTATCGTTCGATTCAAACCCACCCCTAACGAATCGAGCAATGCTAGATGTTAGAATAAGGCTGCCTAAGATTCGATGACGATTTCAAATTCTTAAGTCCACACACAGATTTTGAGAAGCGATTGGTATTTTACTTCTGATTTTTCATCACTGTCAAAAACAAAGTTTAGGTAGGTAAGCGATCTATAATATCGTTGAAATAAGGTCGCGCTTGGGTTGCTACCACACCAAGCCTGTCCAAATCACAGTGAAAAAGGTTACATGCTCTGTGCATAGTGTTAAAAGCCCAGGTACGCACGAGCGCGTTTTTTCAAAACACTACCTGCCGTTTGCCAAAAAAAAATCCACTGCGTGATAAAATCCCACCGCGTAATTTTTACGTCCGTGCGTACATGGGGGCTAACTGTAAAAAGATTGTAGCTATGTCAAAACAAAATGTGTGCGTGAACGTGAGAATTTGAAATCTCCAGCGAGTCACCGAAAATGTACCTGGAATTCTATAAATTGAAGTAAAGTGCATGATTGCCTAGGTTTGGACCATTGACATAGAAATTGAACCCACGATGCTTACGACTAAATCGGGGTCGTGAAAATCCACTACGTCCGTTGCTCTCGACTGATCAATTACTTTATCTAAAACTTTGTATTTCACATGTACATGTACCTATATTAATTCAGTGTTGGTAAATATAACAAGCACATTTGAGAGAGAAATTCACAGAGTACGGACTCACGACAACGTAACGTAGTGCGAATGCGGCAAAGTACGTACCTACCTTGCGTTTCTGCAAACGTAATGGAAGTGCGGCAAAACACGTACCAGCTTGCGTTTCTGCAAACATAATGAGAGTGCGGCAGAACACGTACAGTCACGAGCAAAAGTATGTATACACTCGGCTTTATTCAAAAGCGATTTACTCCTTTATTTTTTAATGAATTTTTATGTTGTTACGAACATAGCATTTTCGAACCCTTAAGTTTAAGTAATATGTCGTATTTCAACGTTGCATTTGTTAATTCACGAAAAAATCGCAATTGAAAGTTGCCGAGTGTTGACTTATTGGTGCTCGTGACTGTACCTTGCGTTTCTGCAAACGTAATGGAGTGCGGCAAAACAGTTACGTGAATATTTAGTTTCTTCTTTCATCAAGCTAAGGCAGGACCAGTGGCCTATAGGTTGGACCATGTGTATCAACGTATGTAGGCATGAGAGATTGAAAAGCGGATGTTCGTGATTGTGATAGAACATAGTGTATTATTATTAAGGCTTTCTTCAATAAAATTAAATAACAAATTTCATTTGAATACGTTTATTCATAAAGTACATGGAATAAATATATTGCAATAATACAATGTCCGTAAGGATTGAGGAGCCACATCAGATTTTTTAAATCTGATCTCACCATTATTTAGCAGCAATGTAGCTGATTTTGCAGCACGAATTCTAGATTTAGCAGCAAAATATATCACTAGTTATATTAATGCAAAAGTGGCTCCTCAATCTAAACATCTGAATTGAGGAGCCACCTGGAACTCGTTAAGTAATAGAGTAATATTTTTGAAAATTTGGTATCATTTAGCAGCAATTGTGCATATTACCTTCTAAAAATTTTGCTTCTGTAGCGCTAAAATGAAAGAAAGTACAACACTTTTAGTATGGCTCCTCAATCTAGACTCAAGAGGTGAATTTCTATTGGATGTGAGCGATCAATTAATATATTCGACATAATGATCATTTAGCAGGTGTTGTGTTTGTTTTTGCAGTATAGGAATGAAATAGTAAAACTGTTTAAATTTTCTAGAAGAACGCATTTTCTTTGGCTCCTCAATCCTGACGTTCTAATTATATATGTTTGACTGTAGCCACCTGAGATCTCAACGGAATCTAAAGCCAGAGATACTAACATTTAGCAGAAATGTCTGCTAAATATATCTGCACAGTTCAGCAATGTACATACTTTGGATTCTGAAAAAACAATACTTAACTATTTTCTTGTAAATTCAGTGTGAAGGGTGACCATATTTTACTCGTATTAATGAAACCAGGATAGTAATTTATTAAATTTATATTTTCATAACAGGTTATATCTATCGTACCTACGATTTGGTTATTTAGCAATCAATTTCGCTATAAGTTATAGAATGTGTCATTTTGTGTATATCACCGTCAGGAGAAGCACTGATCAGCCAATATTCATTCATTCTATAACTTATAGCGAAAGTGATTGCTAAATAACAAAATCGTAGGTACGATAGATATAACCTGTTATGAAAATATAAATTTAATAAATTACTATCCTGGTTTCATTAATACGAGTAAAATATGGTCACCCTTCACACTGAATTTACAAGAAAATAGTTAAGTATTGTTTTTTTCAGAATCCAAAGTATGTACATTGCTGAACTGTGCAGATATATTTAGCAGACATTTCTGCTAAATGTTAGTATCTCTGGCTTTAGATTCCGTTGAGATCTCAGGTGGCTACAGTCAAACATATATAATTAGAACGTCAGGATTGAGGAGCCAAAGAAAATGCGTTCTTCTAGAAAATTTAAACAGTTTTACTATTTTATTCCTATACTGCAAAAACAAACACAACACCTGCTAAATGATCATTATGTCGAATATATTAATTGATCGCTCACATCCAATAGAAATTCACCTCTTGAGTTTAGATTGAGGAGCCATACTAAAAGTGTTGTACTTTCTTTCATTTTAGCGCTACAGAAGCAAAATTTTTAGAAGGTAATATGCACAATTGCTGCTAAATGATACCAAATTTTCAAAAATATTACTCTATTACTTAACGAGTTCCAGGTGGCTCCTCAATTCAGATGTTTAGATTGAGGAGCCACTTTTGCATTAATATAACTAGTGATATATTTTGCTGCTAAATCTAGAATTCGTGCTGCAAAATCAGCTACATTGCTGCTAAATAATGGTGAGATCAGATTTAAAAAATCTGATGTGGCTCCTCAATCCTTACGGACATATAATACATCGGCAGTTCTCAGTTTGAGAAAAATGTCGTGAGGAGAGTTTTGGGTATGAATGTCGATGGCTATAAGAGTAGGGGAAGACCAAAGAAACGATGGATGGACTGTGTGAATGATGATATGGTTAGAAAGGGGGTGACTACGGAGATGACGACTAATAGAGAAATATGGAAGAAAAATACATGTTTCGCCGACCCCAAATAAACTGGGATAAGGGCAGGAGAGCATGGGCAGTTCTCTGAAAGTTCTTATCGCGCCATTTCAACATCTTGGTTTTCCATAAACTTGAGTTTTATTGTAACAGTGTTTGGGGTTGTAACATCAGCCACCAGGATGTCAGCACCATTATATAAACCTAATTCTGTTACTTTCTTTTTTAAATTATCTCTAGTTCTTTCTTCAATACTTTTTATGGACGACATATATAACGTCTTGTTACGGCCATTTATTACTGTAGTTATTCCTGGAAGAAAATAAAATAAATCAAATTTGATTTACATACATAAAATCACGCTTTCTTTCCATGGGGGTAGGTAGAAACTACAGAACACAACCTTTATCAACCTCCCTCCTCCTCCTCCTCCTTTATCTTTTTTACCTTTTACATCATTTGTAAACTATTTTTATACATTTAATACAAGTAAAAACAAACCTGGACTCTTCATTAAAAACACTGGATCTTCACAGAGCTTGTCAAAGATTGTCTGCAATGTTGCATCCGACTCAATCTCCACAACTCGTGTGGTGTTACTGCAAGCAACACAGTCGGGCCTCTTTTCAGCATTGAAGGTGTATGTGTACACACCATCGGCCATGTTCATCACCATGTAGTTGTTCATGTTGGCACAGCATGATGACGCCAGTTTGAAAACCTGTAAGGAATTATATTTAAAAAAAATTGCGGTGTGTTGGTCTCGCAAAAACCCGACCGATTGTGATGAAACTGTGGTAAGTTTTTGTGTGCACACAGAGGTTTCTAACAAAAAAAAAGGCTAAGAAAAAAAAAATTAAAACTGAAAAATCTACAGTTCAGAATTTTAAATTTTTGTGATGCAAACATACCTCATTAGCACAACATGCAGCAATCGCAGCATTTGTACTAGCTACAGCTGGAATAATGTTCTTTAACACTCCCTGAGTCAGTCTATAGGTAACGTTGGATATCCCATGCTTGACAGCCCTGTCTTGTGCCTTCTCAAATACCCATGCAACATGCTGAGGGTCATCACCATCAAGAGCTGTGTTGCTACCCCATGGATTTTCTTTCGCCCATTGAATGACTTTAACATATTCAATGCAATGTTCTGGCAATCTGAAATATGGATTAAGCAAAAAAGAATTTCTTTAAAATTCTGAAAAACAATGCAAGGAAGTTAGGCACATTGCAATGCGATTTTTAAACGCTAATATCATTTTTCAAGCAATTGTTTACCACAGCGCATGGACTCTAGTATATTGGTATCGTTCACAGATTGGCAATTATTTTCTGTAATGATTATATTTCGTGGTGAGCATTTAGGCTTAGCAGCAGATCTAACTTTAATTACCTTGGAGTATTAGCAATGGTACAGAGTGGGAAAGTTTTCTGTGGTGGATACAAGTCCAGGGTACACTCAATACAAGCGCTCATGCCTGGCAGGATGACCCTTGCATTGCCCTTGAACCCTTCAGTGCCTCCATCAACCAGGGGAATGACACTGCTTTGGTCTAGACTTCCTGAAAATTGAGAATTATCAGTAAATTAATATGTATTAACATAAATATATACTATATATATATAACTTCTAGTCTAGATAATATATTATTAATATCTATGTCATTATTTTTATGTTATGACTTGGGGGTTTGTTTATAAATGATGCTACATTACATTTAAACATCAAAAATATACATGATATGTTAAACAAGTTGCTAATCATCACTTAACTATAGGCAATGTTTTATAAACAAAGAGGTTAGTGTTAGGAGCTATCTTTAAAGATAGCTTTTGGATGCAGAAAGATGTGGACATCAATGAACTCAAAAACTCCAGTGAGAAGCTTTTGTAAATAAAGTAAAAACCATAATTACTGTCATCATTATACTGCAGCAGTGACATCAACATGCCGTTCAGCCAGCGTCTAGCAACAATAGAGTCAAGACCACACACAACTATGTGGAACTGTCTGTAAAATCCCTCGTCTAAGTCTTGGATAGGGCAATGATGAGCTATTGCTTCACATCCAGGTACTCTGAAATAAATAAATACCTAAGATATAAAATTGTAGGTACAAACTTATTTTGCTATTAAAAATAATTTAAAGACACATGCATACCTTTTGTTAACAAATTCTACAGCACATTTAGCTTTAGATAATCCAATATCATGCCTCCTAAAGAGAAACTGTCGGTTTAAATTGGAAAGTTCTATAGTATCCATGTCCACAATATGCAGTTTTTTGAATCCCATCAGAGCCAAATCTTTAAGTAACTCACAGCCGAGGCCTCCCGCACCCACGATCAGCACTTTACATGAATCCATAATGAAGTCCAATATTTCAGGCGACGGCTCAAAATCTGGATGGCAGAAAGGTCCAGATCTTTCCAACAGCTTTCTTACATGATACCATCTTCTTTGCTGGTAGTCAGATGATGTCTGATTCTCGCCGGTTGCCATAATGCTACAACTAATAATGTTTAATTTATTATGATAAAATAACTATACACAACTAAGTTGGGTATGTATCAGTATTTTAAATAGCAGGTATTGATTGGTTTGACAACGACAAGCCGGTTTGCAAAATTCACAAGGCAAAGCCAACCACATTCACTGTCAGTGACACAAATATATAATGTCACTGTCACTTGTCTTGTCACTGTCCTTCAATTTTTGATGTCAGGATAGCAGATTATAAAACACTTCCTTGTTACAAAATAAGGTGAATTTCAGCTTTTCTCATTAGAAAAACGCCGATAAATAGCTCATAGGTAATTATGATAATTCTATATTCATCAAAAGAACACTGCAATTGTCTAATTTTGTATCAATATACAGCGTCATTGCATAAACATGAAAAAAACGAGTGCCAGGAGTGCCTAACTTCCAGTTCCAAATGTCTAGTGGCGCCCTCGTCCTAGATATCGAAAGTGATTTCTGGGTTTCTTTCAATCAATCAACCACGCACTTATTTCTACTTTCAGCCCGTTACATTAATTATTAACAGTAAAGTAACTATGTAAAGGCGTGATAGTTTCAGGCTTTTAATTTTATATTTGCATAATGAAATTAAAATATTTGAATGGAAACTACTTACATTATTTTTTCTTTACATGCTATAGTTGTACATGGCCATGAGAACACAGTTACGTACTATTGGCGAGATATTCATTTGTTGAAAATGGAGGCGTGATGGAGGTGCAGTTGTCGCAAGACTAGGATTTTCAAGTTTGCGGTTGCGAAGATTTACACGTAAGTGTACATAATTAAACACTCGTATCGTAATCTGTATTGATTCAAATGTTAATTACATCTGTTTATATGACTTAAAATCGCGTGATAGTGTGTATATTTGAGGGAGAGACGGCGAATGTCTTGGTAGCTGTGGAATATGATATTACCATGCCTGAGTCAGATAAAAGGCATGATATCGTTTCGTTGCTAGATGTTACGGAAGTAGTAAAATAATAACAATGCTTTAGCCAACTATTGCTGATATATCTATCTGTAAAGTTTTATCTGTTACTTCATTGTCAACATGGTTGGTCAGTGTTATACAAAACAGTGCCAACCTAAAATGCGTGGTAAATTATATTCAAATCCTAAGATCTAATTTACCTTATCACAACTTTTTATAGAAGTGTTAGCATATTTTATTATTACTTGAAGTAAAATAAGTCATTTACATAATAAGTGTTCCTGTCATTTTAGGTTCAGCATGGCTGGTAACAAGGTGAATACCAAAACAAAAGGTAAAGAAGATAGAAGTAAAGCTAGCTCTAAGACTGTAGTTCAAACTAGTGAAGAGCCAGAGGACACTGACTATGCCTTGCTTAGGAAACCTATCCATACTAGCATTACAGGATTTGGTCAAGCAAGGAAGATTTTTGACTTGGCTACTGAAGAAGTAAGTTGGTCTAATAAACTTATACTAATTGTTTTTTGTTTCATTATATTTTCTTACATACTAACTTAATTATTTGTATTCCTTTTTTTACAGCTTAAAGACTTACTATCAAATGAGTGTGATTTACTATATGAATGCAAAGTCTGTCGAAATATATTTAGAAGCTTAGCTAATTTTATATCTCACAAACGTGTCTACTGCAAGGAGAAGTTCAATACCTCCGTACACAGCCATTTTATCAATGCTACTTCAACGGTAAGTGATATCTTCATCAAGGTTTTGTTATCCGATTTTATTTTCTATTGTTAATTGCAATGTTTTCTTGCTAATTACAGTTAACTGAAATGCTAAAAATAAAACGCTTAGAGCAGGGATATCAAGAGTCTCTCAAGGAAAGTGTTGAAATTGAAAATAAAGAACCAGATGACGTAGATGCCAGGATACCACTGACCAAGGATTTGACAGCAATTGTCGAAAAAATTACACAAAAGAAAGGAGTTCATGAATATAATAGTAAAGATCAAGTAATAGCCTTGCAGCAGATACCAAATAGTTCTGTAGCTGTTTTTCAGAGTGTTCATTCATGCGAAGACAAAAAGAAGGAAAATATAAAAGTGCAAGTAAGTGTGCATTTTGTAATAATTTACACTAAATAATAATCCTATCAAAAATACTGTCACATTGTCATATGATATAAATATGGGCAGTCATAAAATTGTATTATGTAAATTGCATTAGCACAGGACACAGAGTTAGAATCAAGGGGATTAGCTTGGGTATTTACCATTATGTTGTCTATAGTCTATAAATATATACTTTTCCTGTTTTAAAACACAATATGGGTGATTGCCACTTGCATGTATGTTGTCTGGGTGTCATATGAAATTGCCTTAACTTGGAATCCAACCCAAGACTTCCAACCATCTCCTGAACCCATAGGGGTTTTATTTAATTTTGTAATTAATTAATGTCTTTTTTTTTCTAGGTAAATGAGCTGGACAAAATTTTATCAAGGGACATAGCTGTTCTACAAAGTGATGGCAATTTTAAAATCAAGAGTTCAGTTTCAGAAGAGCTTGATAATATAATACAAATAAGTGATGATGAAGAAAATAGTGATAACACTAATATTCTGAAGTGTAAAGTATGTAAGTAAAAATTAAAGTAGGTACATTTATTAAGTGACTGGGATCTGGGAGTAGACTTGGCAGCTTGTGTTCTTGTTATTTTTACTCGCTTTCCCCATTGCACGCCAGCGAAAATGAGCCTGGCAGGGGTGCCATTTTCTTTTATCTAACTAGGTTTTGCCAACGGCGTCGCCCGCGTGGAGATCAGAAATGATCCCACAGGAACGTACTACCGGGATAAAAAGTTTCCTATTTGTTATTCCTGGTTATAAACTATCTGAGTGCCAAATTTCATCCAAATCCGTTCAGCCGTTTTTACGTGGTTGAGATTATATTAGACTATAGTGGGATGTAGTGACCTCTACGCTGCTACCGATGACGACGTAGAAGTGGTGAAGTTTTAGGCCAACAAGATCTGAAATACTGTCATGCCAGCGACACAAAGAAGAATGTACTCGTAGACACGTAGTTTGTCGTGACCTCCTCCCTAGTTGTGTAACGCAAGAGGAGCTCAGACTCCATTGCCCTTTAACCTCGTGTGCAAAATGCGATGAAAATTACTGCTATTATATTTCTGCTTGTGTTTCAGGCGATATGCAGTTCTCAACTCAAAAAACCCTGAAATTCCACATGAAATACAAGCATGTTGAGAGCCGCTTGGTGTACCCGTGTCCTGACTGTTTGGAGATCTTCTCCACATCCTGGAGCGTATACAGGCATCTCTTCAAAGTACATAGGTGAATATTTTAAATCTAATTAAGGGAAGATGGACGATGGTTAGGAGGGGTTATTATACTACTTGCTCATTGGTTGGCTGAAAAGGTATGGATACAAAAGAAGAAATGAGAAGAAATCATAATAGGCTATTATAATTATGAGGCAGGAGTGAACACAACCTGAGGCGGCCATGCTCTTGTCACCCAACCAGCAAGGGGTGAAAACAAAAGTGAAGTGTTGGGTATTTCACTTTTTTTTCCACCCCTTTTAAACAATCATTAACTAGCTTCAGCCCGCGGCTTCGCCCGCATGTAATGTCGATAAAACGTCTATCTCCTTCCCCAGGGTTCAAAGAATCTCCACACCAAATTTCAACAGATCGGAGATTACAAAAAAATAGACAGACAAAATTATAAAAAAATTGTTTGTTGTTATAAGTACCGTATATACTTTCATATGCATTTAGTATTAATCTGTTATTTGGACACTACAAACAAACACTTCAATTTTATTTATTTGTATGTTGATAAGCGGCGTAAAGTTACAATGAAATGAAATTAAAGGAATGTTTGGAATAACTTTGCTACACGTTTATTAATAAGGGGATACAAAGCATACGATACAGGTATTAGAAATTTATCCCAAGTGGGTTAATTTAAAATTATGATTCTTTTTTCAGGAAAACTGCTGCACAAATCAGAAGACTTAGGGAATCAATACAAGCGAAAGCGTTCAAAATGAACAATCCACCCGCTTTCTATGAAAAACGTAAGAATAATATGAAGGCTGCCGCTCAGAAAATATCTGAAGAGGAAAGACTGGAACAAGAAAACCAGGTGCTTACTATTCAATTCAATTCATTTATTTTAGTCAGACAAATAAAATATCCATAGACTAATACACAATTTCGACGTAATATTGATATTAGGTAACATAATCAAAATAGGCAATTTAAAATAACAAAATAAGTAACTCTTTTTATACATCATACTAATTTAAAATAATATACTTAGTCAATTAGATTGATTCATAGATATAGGATAGAGGAGGTATGCCTTGTAGTCGAGAACTTCATATCGTTAAGACGATTCCACTACCGCGCCACTGCTACACATGTAGTTCAGTAAAAGCAATAGATACAAAGTCGCGCACACACTTTCAATTCATAGATCAGAATGTACTACACAATCAATTATAAACCTTAACTCATCAAACATAGCGTGCATTTACCATGCACCGTACAACTTACTCACACAAAAGCATCTGTCGCTATCGTTGTGCTGTGCAAAAGCCATTTATTTTACATATACGCTAGTGCAGATGCAGATTGACTAAATCGGAAAGCTGTCGATTCTCCCATTTATTATCGTACTAAAAAAATTGGGGTTCTGAAAATAAAATAAATAAAAACCATAATTATGTCTAGAAAAGATTATATTTTAAATAAAAAAATAAAAATTATTAAATAATAATTTTTTTAAACATTATTTTACGTCTCGAAGGTTTCCAAACGGATTTAAACGTCATCTTTTTAGGGCTTTCAACTGGGTTAAAACGGTTGAAAAATTGTAAAATTAACTATATTATTATGTTCGTTGGGTAATCGACATTGTTGTCGATAGCCTACGTTAGTGGATCTGCACAGCCACATCACTAACTGGCCGCAACCAGCAGCGGCCGTACCATGCGATGCACCGCATAAATAAAGTATCGTTTTGTGATTTTTACATTGCTTGGCTAGTCACTTAGTGACATACTGCAAATATAATCCAAAATAATATTAATAACCTAAAATTACCTATCTTCTCTCTCTTATCTTACCCATGGCCTAAATATGGGCGCATGTAGGGCCAACCAATGCCGCATGAATGGCCCGTCTAACCTGTCGGCGATGACGGTGAGGAGACTGTTGCCGCTGGCCCTCACTCGGCCCGCTATCGAGGCTGCCCTCCTGCGCATAGTAGCATAAAAACAGTCTACGCGCACACTGGCTAACATCCCTGACGCGCTGCAGAAGTGAGGCAGCCGCAGCAATGCCCTCCGCGCGTTATTATATTGAACTCGGAGGGCTCCGTAGGCTTTCTGCGAGTAAGACACCCACAGGCTGCTTGTATAAAATGCAGTACAGTAAGCTCGAAACAAGGTGACTGACTTCCCTGGAGCTACGAGCAAACCTGCGAGCTATCATGTTCGCCACGGAATAGATAAATAAGATGTTCGCTCTCACCGACAGCGCCTATTATTACCCTAGAATTTTTTCTAATCTCCCATCACCAGTTATCTTCTAGGGAATAATAGCCCCAAGAGTTTAAAGAAAATGCTGGTTACATTTAAAAAAAAAATTGTTTGTGTTTGAGCTCGAGTCTCAACAAAAACTTTTGTCCTAGCGTCACAGTTTATCTAAAAGATTTATAAATAAAGAAATGCGTTATCTTCCAAAGGCTTGGATGGACAACATGGAAGGTGACGGCGAGTTGCCGCGATGCGGCGGCTGCGGTCGCACGTTCGAGCGTCGCGCGGCACTGGCCGCTCACACGCACACATGCCAGCCGCGCTCGCGCGCCCTCTCGCGCCGCCCGCAGGAAACTAAGAAGATCGAAATTCAAATCCGCAAAGACTACCACAAAGGACCACCTGTGAATTTGAACCTGCCTGTAAAAACCACCGATGCTAATGGTAATTATTACCGTGGTGGGTTGTTTGGTATTTAGTTTATTCTGCGTAAAAACCTACAAAAGGGACTCACGTACGTATTTTGTCATCTTACGTTCGTACAAGTACCTACCACAGTGGAACGCAAGGTTTTTTTTAATTTATTATTATTAGGCTTTTCAACAATACGGTTGGTGCCTCCTCATCATTTAAAATTGTCTAAAGGGCCTCTGCGAGTTGGCTTCGGCCCCTGGTACGCCTTTCAAAGGTCCGCGACCCCAGGGTCCCGAGATATGTCAAAGCACAGTCACTTTATAATTTGTACATTATTAAAATACCATTGATAATATTTTTTTTCCACAGAAAATAAAATTTCCAAAGATGAACCACAAATTGCATCTAAACCTAACAAAGAAGAAGAGAAGGAAATCGTGGTGGAAGACAATGACGATGTTGATGAAGACAAAGATAAAGATGACGACGACGAAGAAAAAGATGATGACGATGATACTCCCATGGACGTCAGCGATGATGAACAGGAATCCACTGACGCCATCGAGTCCCCTGAGAAAGAGCCTGAAAAAAGACTCATTGAACCACCCAAACTCAATATCAGGTTACCTTTCGCTCATCAAGCAGAAAAAAGTAACCTCACAGCTTTCAGACAAAGAATCCAATCAGAAATAGAACTTGAAAAATTACTATGTAAGAGATGTGATGCCCAATTTAGCGATACCCAAGAATTGTACGATCATATAGCTGAACACGTGAAATGGTTGCGCTATGCCTGTAAGTTGTGTAACTATAAGCATTACTCTTTCGAAAAGCTGCCTGAACACGTGAAAGTAGTGCATAAGCTGAAAGGTGATAAAGACTTCTATTATAGCACCGTTAAAGCAATCGATGGCACCGAAGCTTTGGAAATGTGTGAGTCTACTGACGAATTACCCGATGCTAATGAAACTAGTCCTGATTCTAGACGTCCTAGCCGGTGCTCCAGTGATTCGAGTCGATTGTCTGATGATAGTTCTTCGAGCAGTACCCGCTTAGAAGCCTTAGGAAGAAAGAGGAAAATGTACCAAAGTAAAATTAGTACAAAAAGAAGAAAAGAATTTGTGATGAAAGGTACGTATATTTCTTCAAAAAATAAAATAAGCGTTACGAAATTGCTCAATGATTTAACGATTCACTTGTTTCAGCTGTACAAAACAAGGATGGTGATATCTCTCTTGACAAAAATATAAATCTCGTAGAAAACTTTACCTCCTCAAATATCAAAAACTTTGAAGAGAATTCTTCCGACATAGATGAAATCGATGCTAAGAAGCAGGTATCAAGTAACCATTCATCCTCTGTGGCATCCAGAAGACCAGTAAGAAGAAAAACCAAACCTAAAAATGCAGATTTTGAATATGATCTATCAAATTTATTAAAAATGGAAGCTCAGGGTTATAGAGATTCTCTAACAATGGCAAGTGCAAAAACAACTCAAAACAAGAAAAAGGTTCAAGAAGTTCAAATTAATTATGATAATGTTAATAAAGATTGCTGTGGAGCACTAGTCATTATGTCAAAGAAATCTGTTGAACGATCTGGAGCACATATAAAAACCGATTTCTCAAGTGTTTATCCCCAGAAAGACACTAGACCCTCAAATATTTTTGTAAGACCCATGTTACCTAAGATTATTTCAAGGGGAGAAAAAATATCTCCTAGAAAAGACAATAATGAAGATGGGAAAGAATCCCCATCACCTAGTTCTGTAAAAACGAAAGAATCCCTATCCCCTAGTCCTGTGAAAGAAGTTACAACTCCTAAAAAAGACCCAATGGAAGAAGCTTCAAACATGAAAACTGAATTTATTACAAAGACAGAAGTAAATGTAAAGACACAATTTGATTTAAAGATAGAAGAAGTGGATTCAAAGACAGACGTTGGATTAAAGACAGAAGTTGATTCAAAGACAGGAGTTGATTCAAAGACAGAAGTTGAATCAAAGAAAGAAGATGATTCAAAGATAGTTGATTTAAAGACAGAAGACGAATCAAAGAAAGAAGTTGATTCAAAGAAAGAAGTTAATTCAAAGACTGATGTTGTTAATACAATTTCGTCTAAAGAAGAACAAAACAGTTTGAAAAGTAAACTTAATGAGATGGTTAAACCAAAAAGCCTTCCTTCCGTTGTTCCACTTAAATTCCGTCGACAAAGTTTAGAAGTTATGAAAAATCCTATAATCAATAAGAATATCACCGATTTCACAAAATCCGGATTGAAAACAAAAATATTGGTTATCAAACCTATCCACAGAAATAAAGATGGCACACAAAAATTGAACACTTCACTTAAATTCCAAACAATTAAACTAAAAGATCCAACTAAAAGATGTTCCAGAGACGATCAGGATCAAGTAGTAGTTGTAAAAGTCCCAAAAGTGGATTGTGCTATACCTCGACCAGCCCCTGATATGTGTAATAAAAATAAAGAGCAAACGGTGCCTGCGTCTTCATCCGAATCACCAATGGATACCACAACACCAAAAGGGACTGAAAATGTTACTATATCTTTAGAGAATAATGATGATACATCTGTAATCGTACCGCCTAACCAGGAAGCAAGCAAAGAACCCACCGATGTAGAGGAATGTGCTTCAAATGATAATGAGGATCTAAAAATAATAGATGATGAATCTAGTATCTCTGATGATGTTGCTGTTATCCAAGACATTATTGAAGAACCTGTAACTGGTAAGGATACATCAGAAAATGTTAATACTGTATAGGTATTTTTGTTAAAAATAATTGAAACGATTTATCTTTGGTTTTGCTTTGAAGCACATTTTGTTTTATGTCATTAAGAACCTACGCTATTAGGTAGAAATAACGAATTAAATTACATTTAAGAAATAACATTGTATTTTCACTTCCTAACGTTATTGACACAACCTATCTCTGGCCCGCTGGTTACCGATGTCTGGTCCACTAGATGGGTACCTGTCTCTGATCCAGTTTCAGTGTCTTGGCTGTGGCATACAATAAAATTACTTGCATGTTACGTCATTAGGTGGTGCAATTTGACTACGAATACCGATTTTGAGGGTCTTTCAAGGCACGCCTTAAGGTCTCCTCGTCAGAGTTGATTCGACAACCTATCTCTGGCCCGCTGGTTACCGATGTCTGGTCCACTAGATGGGTACCTGTCTCTGATCCAGTTTCAGTGTCTTGGCTGTGGCATACAATAAAATTACTTGCATGTTGCGTCATTAGGTGGTGCAATTTGACTACGAATACCGATTTTGAGGGTCTTTCAAGGCACGCCTTAAGGTCTCCTCGTCAGAGTTGATTCGAGGGGCTTTCAAGGTTACCACTTACTTAAAATTAGTTTAAAGCCATTGATTGGTTGAAACTAGTTCTAAGTAATGCTTGAGTAGGTACCGTATTGAACGGTTTTCGTAGGATAGACAGGTGCGACGCAATTCCTGGTCGACGTCGCGCCTGTCTGTGGTAGCCTGATATTTCTTCAACTCATGGTATGCCACAAGGCCCGTGTGTGACCCGTGGTCCCTCCCGTAGTCCCTGGAAGGTACCACGGGGATTTTCTTTACCCGCGGTCCCTCCGAGAAATCGAAGCTGGCGAATTAAAATGGTAGTTTCTGCCGTAGTCCCTGGAAGGAATCGTCCCTCCGAGAAATACAATGCTGCCGAATTAAAGTTGTACCAAGTTCAAGTCCTAATACAATCAAAGATTTTATTCATAACTAGCTTCTGCCCGCGGCTTCGCCCGCGTGGATGTCGGAAATTATCCCACGGGAACGTGCTAACAGGATAAAATGTATGTGCTTCCCCAGAATTACAACTATATCGCGGGCCCTTTGCGGCTAATTACAATAGAAAACCAATTGTGTCTCATTAGTAGTGATTAAGAGGGTACCTATATGATATCTTCACCTAATTAAAAAAAAAAAACTCAATAACATTAATTAAATACCTACCTACCTTAATAAACCTATTTCTGATGATAACTAATCTAAACTCAATAAATAAGCAAAATCCCTAAAAACTAATATCTATACGAATGACTAATCCTAACTATATTATAAAATAACCTACGGTCACTACGTACACTATCAAATATACTTACTACCTATACTTTAAAATTAAAATCTATACTTATGACTTACATAAAAATAAACCTAAATAACTAAAAACTAAAAGGAATAAAAATGAACTCCACTGCGGGTAACGTAACCTACGACAAACTTATTATTTGCGGTTGGTACAGTAATCGGGTCTAGGTATCGAACCGCAAAATTAAGTTTGTTTTTTATTGTATATACTTTTCCGGGATAAAAAGTACCCAGTGTGGTGCCCAGGATATTAAAGAATAATTATACCAAGTTTCATCGTAATCGAACCGGTAGTTTTTGCGTGATGCCTGAACAAACAGACAGACAGACAAAAATTTTTGACAAAAACTTGTAGAGTATTCATATTAACGTCTGCAATGGACTCCGGACACAGGTTCGAATCAGCTGTCACTAGCCTCGTGTACGAATACATTTAACTGCCTTACTTAGGACCCCTTTAAAAATAAATGGGCATACAAACAATAGCCATAGGGGTCACTTACATAAGTATGTGGTTATTGATTGATTTTGGGTTTGCTGGGCTGGTTCCGTTTGGAATTAACTCGTTCGACATTCGATAGGCGGCTCGGACAAATTGTATGTAGAGAGCTACGCTAAATATTGATTCAATAGCATAGCTCGAATTGGCTACGAAAAATATTATTGAGGCTTTAACCACATCTGCAGGTCTCGATTGGACTATGTAGGCTTGCTACAGGCAGAGGCCGTTACATAACTGGAGTTCATTTATTCTCCAATTTATCGCGAGTTTATAATTATACAAAGAGATTTAAGATATTGTCGTCTTTGTAATTATATAATTTTAGCGAGGTATTATGTCTACTTTCCAACAGAAAGCAATATATTAGTGATAATTCTGCGTAGATAGCCAACAGAACTGACGGTAGGTGCTTACCTACCAACAGCATCAGTGCTTGACATAATTGTGCAATCAGCTGATACTGATACATACCTAACCTCACTAATCTAATCATAATCATTACACAACACAGGAGTAGGTACAATTAAAAACGAGATGTTATTTTTTACTAATTTTATTTAGAAATAACATTACTTCCTCATGCATTCGTGTCAACATTTGATTACGGATTCTTGGCAGGTATTGCCTTAGCTACCACTTACAATCATTTACGACTTAGCCAGAGTTTCGGCTTTAGCCACAACTTCCTCAATAGGTCCCACCATGTAGAAAGCTATTTCAGGTAGATGGTCATACTCGCCCTGCAGGATTTTAGAGAAGCCCTTGATCGTTTCCTCAAGGGGCACCAGTTTGCCAGCGTGTCCAGTGAACACCTCAGCCACCTGGAAAGGCTGGGACAAGAACCTCTGGATCTTACGTGCACGAGCAACAGTCAGCTTATCTTCTTCAGACAATTCATCCATACCCAGGATAGCAATGATGTCCTGGAGTGACTTGTAGTCCTGAAGAATCTTCTGAACGCCACGTGCAACGTTGTAGTGCTCAGCTCCAATAATGTTGGGGTCCATAATACGGGAGGTGGAGTCAAGAGGGTCCACAGCAGGGTAGATGCCCAGCTCAGCAATGGCACGGGACAGTACGGTGGTAGCATCCAAGTGAGCGAAGGTGGTGGCAGGGGCAGGGTCAGTCAAATCATCAGCTGGCACGTAGATAGCCTGCACAGAAGTGATGGATCCCTTCTTGGTGGTGGTAATACGCTCCTGCATGGTACCCATGTCAGTGGCCAGGGTGGGTTGGTAACCTACAGCAGAGGGGATACGACCCAGCAGGGCAGACACCTCAGAACCCGCCTGGGTGAAACGGAAAATGTTGTCAATGAACAGCAGTACATCCTGTCCCTCCTGATCACGGAAGTATTCGGCGACTGTCAGACCAGTCAGAGCGACACGGGCACGCGCGCCCGGGGGCTCGTTCATCTGGCCGTACACAAGGGATACCTTGGAGGTCTTGTCCTTCAGGGAGATGACTCCAGACTCAATCATCTCTTGGTACAAGTCGTTACCTTCACGGGTACGCTCGCCCACTCCGGCGAACACGGAGTAACCACCGTGCGCCTTGGCGACGTTGTTGATTAACTCCATGATGAGTACAGTCTTACCGACTCCGGCGCCGCCGAACAGGCCGATCTTACCTCCCTTGGCGTAGGGGGCGAGCAGGTCGACGACCTTGATGCCAGTGACGAGGATCTCCTGCTCTACGGACATGTCCACGAACGCGGGCGCCTCGGCGTGGATGGCGGCGGTCTTGTCTGTGGGGATGGGGCCGCGCTCGTCGATGGGCTCACCGATGACGTTTATGATGCGTCCGAGGGTCTCTGCGCCCACGGGGATACGGATGGGTGAACCGCAATCGTATACGGGCTGGCCGCGGACCAGACCCTCGGTACCGTCCATGGCGATGGTGCGGACGGTGTTCTCTCCCAAGTGCTGCGCCACCTCCAGCACAAGCCGGGGTTGACGGTTCTGTACCTCCAGAGCATTTAGGATGGGTGGAAGGTCGTCTTCGAACTGTACATCCACTACAGCGCCGATAACAGCGACTACCTTACCTTGCGCTGTGCCTGCGGCCGCTTTGGCAGCATAATCCCTTTTGTTGATGGCAGACACAGTCGCGATTTTGCCACATTCTGTGAGGGTTTTTTCAGCTACCGACTTTACGGCTAAAAGGCCGCTACCAACCCGACTTACGGCTCCCAACATTTTAAATCTTTTGATGCACTTGGGCGAAAATCGGCGCCCGCCCGTAAATTATGTAACCTTAAAAATAACTATAGAGTATAGACACGAAATCGCAAAACGTGAAGTATTGAACGGGCCAGCCAGTGGAATGTCACTCGAACTACGTTGTCTATGATTGTAAGTAATTTTTCAAGCTAATTGGAAAAATTACTGTAGGTCGCTGGCGACTAAACTCGTTGCGTGTGTACCTAGCATTAGCGCAGACCTGTGCCTAATCGTAATTTTTACAAGCTCAGGCAATTATACAGTCCTTTCACAGTTTTTGTCTCTGACAGTAACAGCAGCAACCTTATCCATACGAGAATAAAGATCACTTTGGTTTTGATAGTGATGCAAAATCAGAGGAAAAATAACTGTGAAAGGACCTCAAAGGACATACAAATCTCCACAGAGAATCTCTTAATGTGACAGATGACTGAGGATGACATAACTTGACGTTGACGGTTGACACATGACATTATGACAGTGTCGTACTGACATATTTAAAGCAAAGCAAGGCAAAATGTTATCCAAGTGAAGATAATTTGAATTTGGATAATTATAATAAAAACAGCATGTTTCGATCACGCGCTTTATGTCGTGTAGGTGTAATCTTTATAGAAATAAGTTATTACACATACGTATTGTTTACATCGAGTCTAATGAAACTTTCAGATTTTCTAACCCTAGGATTATATTTTTGTACTTCCAAAGTTTTTCGGTATTTAGATAGTTATAAACATACAAGGTATATTTACAGGTATTGTGGCAACAGCGTGTCCACATCAAACCGAATTATGCAGGACCATGCGCTAGTAGCTTGTTTATCACTAACGCAAACAAAAGAAACCTGAATACTGTAGCTGTTGAAGATAGCTATGTTAAGAAGTTCATGAATGCGGTCGGATTGATGGACCAATCTAGGACGGTAAGTAGTTTCCTTATTAGCACGATAGTGATTAATAATAATAATAATAATAAATATGTTTATTTCTCACCACAATATTAAACAATACATCATTTATAAAATGTTATGATATCAACTTTAACATTGTGGGAGACTGGTGCCTGAGCTAAGCTGCAAGCCTGTGTTTCAGGACACCAGGACTCCGCCTTTTACATAGAATTCAATCAATCACGTAAATAACATTTGATATTGTACAAAGTCGGTGAGCCAGAACATGATAATTGTTTAAAAATTAAAGTTAGTATGATTGTGTTTATGTATGTATGTGGGCACATAAGTGGGTGTGTGTTGTGTATGAGTGTGTGGGGGGGTGTGTGTGTGCGTGTCAGTGAGTGTGTGTTCGTGTATGTTTATTACATTTATATTATTACACTAGGGTTACAAGTAGCTTTTCGGTGTCGTCGTAATTTATTTCTTGTAGGAAGGAAGTTATTTTCATTTTACACATGGTCTTATTAAGGTTGACTATCGGTAGCATCGCATTAATTTTATTATAAAGAAACCCACCCAGATGGCAGAAGAAACGCTTGGAAAATTGGGTTGAAATGCGAATTTCAGGGCGATCTACGGGGCTATATCGTCTCTTACCTTGTGAAGCTGAAGGGTGGTATGTTAGCAGTGAGTGTTGTTTAAGTATTACGCTTTTAATGAAAAGTTGGCGTACTGTCAGAACCTTCGCTTCTTTATATAGGAGCTCTGTGGAGTAACGGTACGGTAAAAACAAGGACACCTTCAGTATGGCTCTTTGCGCTCTCTCCAAGACAAGGAGTGTAGACTTCGGAGCTCCACCCCACACATTGATACAGTAGGTTAACAAAGACTGAGCGAGAGCAAAGTATACTGATCTTTTTAACTTCGCATCTGCCACTAACCTCAGAATTTTAAAGATGTATATAAGCTTGCGCAACCTAGTGTTAAGTGCATCAATGTGTTCCCGAAATCTAAGGGTGTTATCTATTAGTATCCCCAGGTATTTAACAACATGGGTGCTCCTTAGACATGGACAATTACATGCATTTTTTTCATGTGGTGATGGACAAGTGTGTGCTGTGATTGCATAAGGTGTTACTGATGTGGGAGTGTTATAATTAGATTTTAGTGTGAATGATATGTAATTAGTTTTGTCAGCATTTAGTGTTAATTTGTTTTTTCGTAACCACTCTGATACAGTATTGAAGCCCAACTGAGCGTTTGAAAAGACCTCACCCCAAGTGTCGGCATTGAAGAGTAGGGCGGTATCGTCAGCAAATGTTATAATCCTCCCTCTGGGTAGTGTAAGCGTACCCAGGTCGTTGATGTAAATGAGGAAGAGGGTTGGGCCAAGCACACTGCCCTGGGGCACGCCGTAAGAGACTGTTCGTTCCTCGCTAATGAACTCATTTATCTTAACGCACTGAGTACGCTCACTCAAATAGTCTGCAAAGAGCTCTAGTTGGGCCCCTCTGATTCCCATGTTCTCCATTTTTCGGATAAGGATGGGCACAGAAACCGTGTCAAATGCTTTAGCAAGGTCCAGAAATATACCTAGTACCTTTTTCCTACTGTCTAAATTAGTAACGATATAGTTGGTAAGATCATGTACTGCATCAGACGTGGACTTGCTAGATCTAAAGCCATATTGTGTAGGACAAAGCAGATTTTGCTTTTCAAGGTAGTCCTTTAGTCTGTTATTCATGAGCCGCTCGAGTACCTTGGACATAGCTGGCAGTACTGCAATAGGCCTATAGTTGTTGACACGGCTTCTGTCCCCATTCTTAAAGATCGGGTGTACGATGGATCTTTTAAAAACTTTGGGGAATCTGCCTGTTGAAAGGGCTAGGTTACAAATGTAAGTCAGAGGTGGCACGATCAATGCTTTATGCTTTTTAAGCAGGCCACTAGAAATTTTATCCCACCCCACCGCACAGTCATTACGAAGAGACATTAATAGTCTTTCAACTTCATCTTCATTTGTTGGTAATAGAACCATTGAATGCGAGTTATTATTTACAAGTGAAATGGAAGAATCTGTTGGGCTCGTAACTTTTTCCGCTAGGTTTTTACCAATCTCAGCAAAAAAACCATTAACAGAGTTTACCGATAGTTCAGGAGTCGATGACAACCTTAACAAATCAGACGATGTTTCTCTCTTGATGGTTCTGTGTGTTATACTATTTATAGCTGACCAAAGTAGCTTAGAATTAGTTCCTGCCTTAGCTATTTCATTTTTTTCATATTCAGTTTTAATTTTCCTTAGCAATTTATTACAGAAGTTTCTGTACCTGTGGAAGGTAATTTTAAGGTCATGATTTTCTGGTGCCTTTTTTAGTTTTTTGTGTAGATTGTCTCTGTGTCGGACACAACGAAGAAGGCCTGGCGTTATCCATGCCTTCAGAATCTTTTTGCGATTAGGGACTTTGACAGTCTGTGAGTTAACCTCTACAATATTCTTAATTTGATTTACCAAAGCCTCAGCTGCAATATTTGGATCTCGTGTGCTATAAACTTCACTAAAGTTGAGTTGCTTAATGTCAATATCTAACTGCTCATGATTGATTCGGATCATTGATTTTTTTACAACAGTTTTAAAAATTTTATTTGCAAGGAACAATATTACCGTTTCATGATCTGTTAGTGCCGAATGCGCTACAAGTGTTGAAGCAGGCCGCTGTGTTTTTAAGGCGATATGGTCAAGACAGGCGTGCTGACGTGTAGGCAATGTGTGTGCCGGCAGTAGTCCATGTGAGGCTAATAGATTTAAATATGTATGTTTGTTTAAATCTTGGCTTTGATCGTGGATATTAATGTTGATATCACCGCTAATGATTATATTTTTGTAGCGTGCTATATTTGTTAACGTAAGGTTTAATGAGTTTATGAAATTAGTAATGTCTTTATAACCTGGCGGTCGGTATATTGCTAGTAGTATAGTGCTATGATCAATTGATATTTGTAAACAGTTTGCATTTAGGAATGATGGCTCGTCAACGGTAACCTTACGTTCTTTTCTAACATATCTTTTCATACAGTAACACCTTCATTTTGGGTGAGATTGTTAGCAGTGCTAAAGCAATCGTAACCATCTATGTTAGGCAAGCAATGTGTATTAGGAAGCCAGCATTCGGTTAATATCATTACATCCCAATCTATTTTAGTTCTAGCTAATAATGTATGGAAGCCTGCAATATTTTTGTTTATACTACGGATATTCTGAGTAATAATTTTTAGTGAGAGGTTTGGCTTAATATTAGGCGGGACACAACTATCAAGATCACAGACCGATGAGTCCGACACAGATACCGAATCTATATTTTGTATATTATCTGTTAGGTTATCGAAATTTGTATTTTTAAGTTTATTTTGCACATTTTATCAGATCTAAGACTTTCTAAAGTGTATATATTTGTGTCAATCGTTGGTGGTACTTGTAGTATAAGATAAAGTGTAAGCATAACCCAAATATAAGTGATTAGTAACGTATGTGTGTTAGGTGTAAGTAGTAGGTTTTGTTTTGAGTAGTAGTAGTGAAAGATAATGTGTAATATTATTTTAAGATTAGTGATAGTTGTATGTAGGAATGTAAAATAACTGTGTTTAAGTTGAACATAAATTTGTATGTGTTTGTGTAAAAGTAGGTTAGTAATAATATTTAACATAATTATAGCATATCTCAATAGGTAGAAAGGATGGATTATAAACAAATCAGTAAGAGGTAGAATAAAAAATACCAGTCATTCCTTCCCTTTGCGCAGTTTGGCCAGGTCTTCTTCCGATTTAATTAATTGACTGGGCATACCTTCTCTTTCTCGTATGTATACTTTGCCGTTTGAAGTCCAACATTGCCCGCAATCACTGCTTTTTATGAACTCCCTGGCAAGATAATACAGGCGTTTTGCTGTAGAAGTGAGCGCTTCGGATACATATATTGGTTTTTTCGGGCCCGAGGGTTGCAAATGGGTGGTGTTTAGACGATTTTCTGGGTTAAGTTTATTATAATTTTTAGTAGCTCGCATGAATATATCTTTTCTAGCAGAGGATGAAAATTCTACAATGACAGTGCCAACTGTCTCACTTTTGCTTCTTAGACGGTAGATGTTTTTTATTTCTGGTGTTGAAACAGGCTGATTGGTAATACAACCAATTTTCTGCACCAGCTCTGTAAGTGTTTCGCGGGTCTCAGGTTTTGCAGTTGGGATATTTCTCAATTCGATTGTTGCTTCTTTTAAGTTTCTTTCCAAATAGTCTATTTTAAGTTCGAGCCTTTTTACCACCTTTTGATTATAGAGTTAGTTGATTAAGTCAGTTCAGAGAAATATACTAAGGTAAAGATTAAAATTGACTTAATTTCATTTTATTCCTTTTACCTTTTAAAGTATTACTAATTATAGTATATTAGGAAAATGATGATGATCATAATATAATCATTCCAATTCTTTAAAATATTATCATCCTTGAGTTTCTTTATTGGTAAGCCTAATTTTCTGTTTTGCTTTTCTAGCGTTTAAAACTAACAGGATACTTCCTGTATGAATGCATACCTGAAAATGTGGTTTATCCTCAATGGTTTGAAAGCCTAGAGCTGCCTGACACATTTGCCTCATGGTTTACCATCACAGAGCTGCATGTATGGCTACTCATGGTCCGCTATATGGCAGAAGATGTCATGCTACCTACCGGTGAAAAGAAGAAATATATAAAGGGAGATGGCCACTTTGTAAGGAACTGTATAATTGAGGCTCTGTGGGCTGATGTTGGAAATAAAATAAAATTGTTGGAGGTAAATGAAATTAAATAAATAATCTGCACGGGGTTTGAAGATCTGTGGCATGCCTACTGTCGTGTTATTTTGAAAATGGAGGCCAGACATGAGCACCTATATTATAAATCGATAGTTGACATCAATGCAAACAGTTAAAACTTATTAACACCCCTCTGTTTTGGTTGGGAGTTAAAAATAAGACCAAGCCGTATCACGCTTCTGAGATATTAGATAATGTTCAAAATTGATGATTGAGTCATGTGATCAACTTTGAACGTTAATATCTCGGAAATGCTTTACTAGGCTCTATATAAAAATCTTCAAACCCCTTTCAATATGCGCTGTTATGTTTATGGTTGTGCTAGAAGTTGAGTCACAGGAAAGTTATTTCTATTCCCAGAAAAAAGTTATTAGCAATGGGCAATAAAAGTTCATATCACTATAACAGTTCATTGCTGTCACCAGAAAGTAGAATTTTACTAATTCAGCCATAGACCAGAATTAAGAAAAAGTCAAATAAAAATCATTCATATTTATTCCTCATCATTTTCAGGGTGCCAATCCAGCAATAGCAAGAAAACAAGTATCAGAGTTGTCAGAACAGTTCCAAGCTGCTCTGGTGGCTTATGATGAAGGTCTCAGTGATGACAAGGTCCTGGCTGCAGCCGTCTGGAGGAGGTTCTACTCACTATCTGATGATGTGAAAGCTGAACACATAGAGAGACTTGTCAATTTTATTAGGCATCAGGTAAATGGCTCTAGAGTTATTTCACATTATATTAGCCTTAATATGACACTGTAGGCTGTGGCCCTTTCTATCCACTTTTCATGATTTTTTGATGTGGTCTATTCTTTCATAAAGAATTCTAGTGTAGACTTGTTTCTTCTATTTTTTATTCTGTTATATTTTACTTTGCAATTGCATCTGCAGCTTGAATAATATGACCACCTCTATATTTATCAACTGTCTATAACTATACCTAATAGTTTAAACGGCTCATATTTATATAAAAATGATGAATAAAACTGAAACCAGTGTCACCACCACACACACAACAAAACAACTAAATGGTTAAATAGTTGCGCACGCGCATTACTAACTGTTGCCATAAACCAAGCATTATATTGATTTTCGAATACAGGTAGTCCTTTTTCTAAAGTTCTATGTGATTTTTTTGCAGATTGCAGAATTAGATAAGATCCCAAGTGAAGATTTGAAGTCGAAACCGAACATAGCCTGGTTAAGTATATCAAATCACTAATGTTATTTAGTATGTAGGAAGATAGAAAATTTAAGTTATGAAATGAAATAAATCGATTGTTGTTTGATAAAAGCTATTTTTTAATCAAAAACCTTACTAATATTACATTAATTAATTATTAAAACAATATTTTCGTTAACATCAGAAAGGCATTCAAGGAGTAAAATGAAATAGGATGTTTGACTACTACAAAAAATGTGCAAATAAGTACTACAATTCTATTGGAACGAAGTTCCTTATCGCGCGTTGCGAAAGGGGGCTAGACGGAAAAAATTAAGACCAAAAGTTGGAACGTCACTTTTTGGTGCGGCGTGCGCGTGTCTCTCTCTCTCTCTCTCTCTCTCTCTCTCTCTCTCTTATAGAAAGCAAGCCAGTTATACTTCGTTCCATCCGGGTGTCCCTTGACACCTCTCAAGTATTTTTTGAACAGAAAAGGTAAGTACATAATTATAGAAGATGAATAAAAAATTGGGAGAGCTATAAAATTAAAAAGATTTTGGAGGGACCATTTTCTATCTCACTCTCACGACGCACCGTTACTTTGGCATGTTTCTGCTGTCGTCAGTTTTCGATAGCACTGTCTCTGTCTAGCAAATAAAATAAAGAAATTTGTGTTGCCATTGGCCCTGATTCCCTTGTTCACAAACTAAACTAAATTTAAGTTCTGTGCATCTTTTTCTTTATATTTCATTATGAAAAGGAGAGAAGATAAAATATTAGTTTAGTCCTGTCAAATTATGATACTCCATAGACAGATTAGACGTGAGCAAAAACATGGCTACTAAAAATACGTCAATTTACGCCAGGTGCTGACTAGTTTGACAGGACTAAACTAAAATTTATCTTCTGTCCTTTTCTAAATTAAATAGAAAGAATAAGATGCATTGAACTTAAGTTTAGTTTGTGAACAAGGGAATCGGCGCCATTGTGTCATTTGACGAGCGCGCATTATACACTGTAAATTAAACCATATGCCGATGCTTATAAAGTCATGTCGCGCGCTCTTGACCTGTATCAACTATAACTGTTACGTATTTAATGTTATAAAAATAGTGTCAAACTATCCTACTTACTTTCTAAAATAAAGGCCTTTTAATTCATCACATTTTGACCTTTCCCACAATACAGTAACTACAGTTTTACAAAGATTATCAATTTTGCACCTATCATTACAGTCTCTCCAGCGGTTATCGCTCACTTTAGAATAGAAAGCTGCGTAGAGATCTAACAAATGCCTATTAACAGTAACCATTCTATGAACTAAGTCGTCCATGGAAGAAGCGGAAAGGTCTGCCAATGAAAATGTGTTTTTCATATCGTAAAGTTGGAACCAGTGTGGTGATCGGTTCGGCCATAGGTTCGCTTCAGTGAGGTTGTAAACGTAGTTCACTATGCTTTCCGGTTGCTGCAACGAAAAAATTGGTTCTTAGAATTCATCTACTTTTAGCTTGTATGTAATCCAAGTCTATTATTTGAGGGTTTATTTGAAGATGGCGTTTAATTGGCTCGAGGAGCGTTTTTTTATGATTTTGTCTGTTTTAGCTAACAGTCGCTATAGAAAATGTTTCGGTTTAGTTCATGACCCGTTGTGTCGGGTTTCTAACGACTCAAACCGCATTGAGTCTTCCTCCGACCATAAGGTACCTATGTGTACTATTGTCCTGCATTGTCCCTTTAGCACTCCTCGGGAAAAACATCGATAACCCCCTCTCTCATCTCTAATATTCACCTAAAAATTAACTTTTTGTATTTAAATATTTCTTAGACTGTAGTCCGTTCGCAGGTTTTATACATATCCTTGTTAGGTATAGAGGGGAACCTATTATTAGCCATACAATACTGTATCGCTGTTGGTTGCCTAAATAAAGAAAATAAATAAATAAAACTGCAACAACATTGTAATATATGCCAGTCCCTAATTATGCCCCTTGAGAGTCGACGAATCTTATGCATAGGCGTTTGTTCGCCCGATTTGCGCCCATCATTCATACATCATAACTTAATCCAATCCAATATTCGATACTTACGTAAGTAACGGGGTTAAAGTCAATAATTTTGTAGTTAAGATTGTACTCAGTATAACTGGTAGTACTGCCGGCACCCCACGCTACATTGATAGGGCGGCTGCTATCTGTCAGGCTGTAAAATATCTTAAACTCGTCCGAGTGAGTGTGTCCGTTGAATTCAGCAGTTATTGTTGCCGAAAACCTGAAAATATTCAAGTAAATCCAATTAAAAGTTATCAAATGCTCAATGGATGTACGGAATCCCGTACCATGCTGCATCAAAGTCAAACTTTGTTTTTTTTATATACTACACTTATCATATTACCTCCTACAGTTATTTTTGTAAACAAAACCCGGGTTTCGGAGATTTCCAAAAAAATCGAAATAACCTGAAACCTATGTATGTACTTTATTTTGTTTGACACGTCATACACAAACGGCCATTGCTGTAAAAAAAATGATAATCGTTTTAATAAAAAATTTACTCTATTCTAGTTATTTTTAACTAATGTGATGTGGGAATCGGCGCCATTGTCTTTTTTCAAAGAAAATATCCGTTTTGGTGGTGCGCAATCTATAAATGTATCCTCTCGCGATACCCTCTAACTGTAATAACAGTTAGAGGGTACCTTACCTGTTAACAATTCTGTTGTATTCCCTTGTCCAAATGTGAGTAAGATCACTCACTCCGGGTGGGATGTGAGCTAGAATATGTACTTTTTCTCCGGCCTGTTCAGCTTTGTATAGCTCTTGTACCAACCAGTCTAAATGACGTTTCGCATCAAGAGGATCGTATACTAGCCACCTGAAAAGAAAATGAATAGAGTAAGTAGGTAGGTACAGTCGGCAAGTTTATATACAGGGTGGGCCAATAAGAGGTATACACTTTATTTTTTAAATTGTATTCTATGAAATATAAAAATTATTAAGTATTTTTATTTAAATATATTATTTAGGGCCGGCAATTCAATATGGAAAATAATCGGAGACAAATGTTCACCTCTAGCAGCATGGCAGATGTGAACCCTTTTCACTGCGTTTTTCATGACATTTTCACACATTTCCTACGTTATTTCAGTGACTGTGTCTCAGATATTTTGTTTTAATATTCGAAGGTTCATTGGCCTGTTAGCATAGACACGTCCCTTTAGATAGCCCCACAAAAAAAGTCAGGAGCTGTTAAATCCAGGGATCTTGGGGGCCAATCAATAGCACCGTTTCTCGAAATTAATCGACCCGGAAACGTTCTTTGCAATGTCTCGATTGTGGCTCGTGCCGTATGACACGTGGCCCCGTCTTATGGAACCACATGTTTCCTAAGCCCAACTGATTCACTTGATGTAAGAAAACTGCTTTATCTGTTACAATGCCATGCTGCTCAAATTTAATCACCAAACGAGTTATTGGTAGCCGCGAAGGTAAGTGATTTCTACCAAAAATTGGCCGCAATTTTATTAGAGTTTCCGCAATACATGATTGGGTTGTGTAGAATGTTTTAATTAGTAAAACACGTTGTTCAGTCGTAAAACGCTCCATAACAAATTTGCCGTATCTACACAAAATAATTTTCATGAAACAACTGTCATATTTGCCGCCAAAACCAAATGGCGGCAAAAAATTATAGGTAGGTATACCTCCAAGTTGCCCACCCTGTAGTATAGACGGGTAACACTTCAGTTTTTGAAATCATAACAGAACAGTAAGTAATAAAATAAGTATCTTTAAAGATGTAATGTTTAAATAAATAAATGAATGATAAAATTAGTATATAAAAATAAAATTAATTAAAAGGAGTTCGACAAAAAAATATATTCACTTCTTTATCAAAAAAAATTATTTTTGAAAATAATATAGTCTAGTTTGTTCTACTTCTTAAGATTTTTGATATTAAGAAATGTGTCATAATTTTGTGTCAATTTTAAAATGTGAAAGTAACCATGCTAACCAATTTTCGTTGCTGACTGTACATGAGCTATTACGAAAAACTACAATAAATTACTCGGGGAGGTGATGAAAGAAATACACTAAAACCGGTCAACCAAAGATCTAAAATGCGTCATTCTTACCAATTATATTTATAAGCAACATTGTTATTCAAAGTGATAACTCTGAGTCCTGGCCTGATCACCATGGAGAACTCTCCACGTTCGCGCAAATTTGCTTTTGCTTCTTCGTCCAAATAGAAACCCCATTTCTTTACAAGAGCGTCGTACAGCCAAGTAGTGTTTAAATGTTCGCCAGTCACAGTAGCTGGTGCAAATCTGAAAAAAAAAACAGCTGTCTTCAACTTCTTCAGACTATCTATCAGTTTTCTTCTATCTGATTGCCAATCCCCGAAATTAAACGTTCAAAATCTAGCCCCAATCTCATCTCAGCGACAATCAATGTCAAAAACTTGTCAAAAATGTAAGGAAATAAGAGGTATTTTTAACAGATTGAGACAGAGATCAGACTGAACGTTCTTAAAATTACAAGAATTGACCCTCTGACCTTGTCCCATATTACAACTCCATTCAGACTTTATGGCGGCTCTGAAGTTGGCCACTCGCTGCGCAGTACCTCACAACTCACCCCCATAATGTTTGAAACGGGCTGTACTTGGGGTTGACGCGAAATATTTTTTCCTGTTCTATTCTACTCAGTCAGCCGACACTTTATCATTTAGTCCCTGCCGGTCGATTCTGTAAAAATCTCACCGTGAAAACTCAAGCGAAGTGAGCTTGATGTGAGTTGTCAGTAGTGTCAATCCCTAGCATTATTTGGAATAACAGCTCACTCCACGCTCACTTCACCAAAGTTTTCACGGTGAGATGGTTACAGAATCACACTGCTGTTCATAATGTTCATTCTTATCATCCTCCTCTCCAGAGACTGAATGTTCATTCCTGACACACACAACCCATCCTTTCTCCGATCTTTACTAATATTCATCACACTCTTTTAGCTTTATTTGAGCAAGCTTATTCGTGTTTGTACCTACTGTAGACGTTATTCTTATCAAATATTTATTACTTGTTTATTAGTTTAGAACTGCCTCGTTCGGGCAAAGTGTTATTGCGTATTTTCATCTGGAATTTCTCAGTCGCAGCCCGCACCCTAATTGCGTAACACACGATCAATCGGAATCTGAATCATTTTGAAGCAAATTGCTAATCCATTGCTTCATAAGTTCGAAAAATTTGTCTGCTCAACACGTAAATAAGGCAATGAATGTTGTTGAACTGTTAAAATGAAACCGTGGCCGGTCGATGGCAATAGGCTTGCATTTTTTGCTATTACATGGGACTTAAACATAACTGGCGAAATGTGGGTGTACTATAGGTACACCTCTGCCTAACCCTTCGGGGAATTCAAGCGTGATGTTATGTTATACAACGTGGCGCTACAATGGCGACATTAATTTAACACACGGGTAGGGCTAGTGGCCAGTAATCATAAAAATTATAACAACAAAAAAAATCGTAACTTGAAAACTTCCACCTGCGCCGCGCGCCGACATAGGGCTCTCTCTCTTTCCTTCAATTCGCCTTCTCTTTCCTCGTTAATTGTTTTAATTACATTGATGCGATATATGATCCGTGACCCCGGCAAATGACCCCTGCGCTACAGTTTTTTAAGTCAGGTTGCTCTTGCATGTTTGTAAAAAAAAATTATAATTTATTTGAAAAAAGCAGTTACAAAATAAATAGTCGACTACGTCACAAAGACAAATTGAAACTACCCCAAATAAAATTAATGTTATACAAAAGAAATATTTACTGCATGGCAATTATTATTTTTAACCATTTGCCAAATAACATTCAAGATTTGCCATCGTCGCTGTTCAAAAGGGTGTTATTTAGACTGTTATTGGACAAAAATTATTACAGTGTTAAAGAATATTTAGAGGATAAGTCGTTAGTAACATATTAAATAAAAATTATTCTACCATATCCCACACTAACATATCTTTAATAATAAATTCTTGACATAATTATTCAATATTAATGACATGACTTATTATAAACACAATACAATTTCGATCTTTATTACAATAATATTTATATTTTATTATGTGATTCATGTTTACTAATTCAAATATTAATAAATAAGACTTCATTTTACTAGAAATATTTGTACGCCATAGTATGGCAGGATATGCTGGAACCAAAATTGTAACATCTATTGTACCATATTCTGACAAATAAACATTTTTGATTTTGATTTTTTTTTTGATTAAAATGATATTTTATAAAATTGTTAATAAATATTAATGTTTAATTATATTAAAATATATTCATAAAACTACAACGCAAAACCGTATACGTGTGTTAAATTAATGTCGCCATTAAAGCGCCACGCAGTATATAAGAAAAAAAAAACTGTATCAACTCACTGATTCGTGGGCTGAGATTCATGGTTACCGATGACAGGTATAACTGGCACATTATCGCCAAAGCTTTGCCTTATTTTATCGACGAGGTATCGGTTCATACCGTCGATCAATTCGTACGTTGTCTCCCAAACACCATGGTCGATAGTGTCACCTATGTAGTAGACTGCGTCAATATCCTGAAATAATAACCCGTATTAGTTCATAAGAATGACCTTCAACCCGTATTATTGTTTATATAGATGACCATTGATAAGAATTTTATTGATACTTGGTGAAGGTCATAGATTTAATAGATTTCAATTATAATTAGCTGGAAGTGGTTCGCTCTGAGCATGAGGGTCCATGTTCTGTTCAAACCCCATGTCTAGCAGTGTTATTGGGTTTTTTAGTTTTTTTAATACATGGTACTTAAACATAACTGGCGAAATAATTATGTAAAGTCTATTCAAAATGATGTTTCAAATTGATGTTATTTCAAGTTAAACAAATATCAACTTTATTTTAATCGTCATTAAGTTGATTTCAGAGTGACTAGCGCTATTGAAAAAGTTATAAAAATGTTTGAAGTTGTAGATTAAACTGAACTTTATTGTGTAGGAATTAAAGTTATTTTTCCATAAACTCATGTTTGTTTACAGTTTTGGCAAATAAATCGCAAATGCAGATTAGGTACGGTCAGCAACAAAAGTCCACTATCACTTTTACATGTCATCAAAATTGACACAAAATCTATATTACTTATAATAATATTACTTATAATAAATCTGTAGTTTATCTATTCTATACTTATAAATCTGTAGAAGTGAAAATTCTGTACATTGAAAATATCAAAAAAATAAATGGCAGGGGATGTTACTAGACCGACACCGAACCCAAAACAGTGATTAAAAAATTTTTTGTCTGTCTGTCGGTCTGTCTGTCTGTTTGTTCAGGCATCACGCAAAAACTACCGGTTCGATTACGATGAAACTTGGTATTATTATTCTTTAATATCCTAGGCACCACACTGGGTACTTTTTATCCCGGAAAAGTATATACAATAAAAAACAAACTTAATTTTGCGGTTCGATCCCTAGATCCGATTACTGTACCAACTGCAAATAATAAGTTTGTCGTAGGTTAGGTCACCCGCAGTGGAGTTCATTTTTATTCCTTTTAGTTTTTAGAGTTATTTAGGTTTATTTTTATATAAGTCGTAGGTATAGATTTTAATTTTAAAGTATAGGTAGTATAATTTTCGACTTACGCGGTATTGTTACCTAAGCGACGATATTTGATAGTGTACGTAGTGACCGTAGGTTATTTTATAATACTGTTAGGTAGGATTAGTCATTCGTATACTTAGATATTAGTTTTTAGGGGTTAGTAGGTAGGTAGGCTACCTAAATAAACCTATTTCTGATAACTAATCTAAACTCAATAAATAAGCAAAATCCTATATTTAATTTTCTGTTATTGAGTTTATTTTTTTTTTAATTAAGGTGGTACTTAGGTAAAGATATCATATAGGTACCCTCTTAATCACCATTAATGAGACACAATTGGTTTTCTATTGTAATTAGCCACAAAGGGCCCGCGAGATAGATGGCATTCTGGGGAAGCACATTATACATTTTATTCTGTTAGCACGTTCCCGTGGGTAAATTTCCGACATCCACGCGGGCGAAGCCGCGGGCAGAAGCTAGTTATTCAATAAACTTCTTTTTAGCTTTTCATATAATAGCTAACAGTTAGTTTTCTTTGAGATTCAATTCTGTTCCAATTAATTAAACATTCATCATCTGCCTAGCATTTTCCCAACTCTACTATGTTGAGGTCGGCTTCCAGTCTAACCGGATGCAGCTGGATACCAGATTTTACATGGAGCGACTGCCTATAGTCTTTTTTTTAGCATAAACATTGTACTCAATAATTAAGACTTATTACTGACTGTACTTTACACATCCGCTTATTTGCACGTAAGCATCGTCATGTCTATCGTAGATTTTTAAGTTTTAGTAGTGCCTATGAGGATTTTTTGATTAGGTAACGTACGTGTCGGTTGTTTTTTCGTGCGTTTTCGTCATAACCGGTTTTGTTCAACGACTAAAGTCCGGCCAATAATAATATCCCTGGACATTTCACACAGCGCCATCTAGTCCCAAGCTAAGCAACCTAATGCTTGTGTTATGGTAACAAGATGGCTGATAAACTACTTATATACATTTTTTTTTTTTTGTAAATACATACATATTATAGATAGAAAATCACCCAGACTCGGAACAAATACATGTAGGTTATACAAATATTTGTTCCGTGCGGGAATCGAACCCGCGACACGCAGCGCAGCAGTCAATCGCTTAACCACTGCGCCAACCGTGCCGTCAATGAAACAATGCGATCCTGACTGAGTTCCTGACACGTCTGTCAGTTTCGTACAAACGAATATGTGTTTTGCGAATTTGATCTTTATTAACTACTAGAATTTTCGCACTGACGGGTGTTAGGAACTCTTCGGACTGTACCTCCTCGTCTTTCTAGCGAAGGTAAGAGACTGCATCCATTAAAAAAAATACAGATGTATTGTAACCGCATACTCCGACTGGTTACCGACGACATCTTGCAAAATGATATAACCAAAGATAAAATAACGAAATTAAAAAAATATTTACCTTGTGTGATTCAGTAATGGTATCGATAACATTATCGAAAGCCCAAATTGGTGTGTCGCAGTTCCTGTAGTCTCCCCAAAAACCTGCAGGCTCAGCATTTCTTGCGGTTACAAACCTAGTTTGTGACGAACTCCTTAGTTCTCTAATTTTCGAAGCAAAACTCAAATCTAGGGATATTACACCAGAATTGTTCTTTATACTCTGTTCGATGATGGATTCTTCTGCGTCCGTTTTGAATACATAACGTTCGACAGGTGTTTGTCCTATTCTGCAACAGACTGGCTCACCGCAGTCGGCGACTCCGTATGATTCGTACAGAGGGTCGATATGAGCATCGGTGATCACGGCAATTCTAAGTGGTCGTGGATCGGTGGCTGGGACCTGCTGAATTAATAGAAATGTCAGGGCTAAGAACTACACATTTGTTCGGGTTCGACATTCGACCCAAAGCAATTACTACACATTTTTTTTTATTGCTGGATGGGCCCGCTCTTGACATCGATCACGCCTGATGGAAAGCGATGGATGATGGAACGAGTGTGCCCAGAAGATAGCTGCACACTCTTGCTTTCAAGGCAGACGGGAATTCGAGCTAAGCCGAGCGGTTTTTAAGCGGACATCTACATATATTCGATTTTGCCGCCCAGCCGTGCGTATCATGCCGACTCGAACTAATGTATAACACCCCTTAGACGAAAATCCAAAACCGGATTAAAATGCATGCTTATTTCTAATGTTTGTGCTTAGAATGTTGAGGAACTGGTAAATAGATACGCTCAGCAACGAAAGTCGGTTAGCACTCGATACTTTTATGCCGAAAGGTTCGAGTGGCGACCGTGTACCGGAACACATAGCGTTGGAAGTCCTGCCACAAGATAGATCGATGACCTGGTAAAAGCCGCAGAAATCCGCTGGATGCGAGAAGCACAAATCTGGTCGAGGTGGCGATGCTTGGGAAAGGCCTACGTCCAGAAGTAGACGTCTTTCGGCTGAAATGATGATGATGCAGGTACCATATTATAACTTTATTATCAAGGTTTTTCGTTTCATGTACCTGCTTAATAAGAACTGTAACTATTTTAACGCATACTTACATTATTTACCGACGCTGGCTCAGGCAGTTCCACCTGCCATTCAAACCTCGGGTCTTCAAGTATGCAAGCGTTTAGGTCATCGCCTCTTTGCGAAATAAGTCCACAGAATGCTCTTGGAGTAGCTTCGGGCGTCGTTCGGATTATATGCGTTATTATTGGCTACAATATAAGTCGATAAGGCATTATTATTTCATTTATTAACAATTAAAAATATTTATCATACCGAACAAAATATAGGCGTTTTTGAAATTATCATAGAACTATTATAGTGAGCATGTAGTCTAAAGCAAAACGATACAAGATAGTTTTATTTTATTTTTTCTAATACTCTCCTAGATCATCAGTTGAGTTGAGTCTTCACTTATGCTTTCATTCGTATCACTAATTGGATCACATGGATATAGGATGAAATGAAAGATAGGACGAATAAAATAAAAGTAGAAAAAGTAATAAACTCCATACCACATTTAGACCAACAGCTCCATAACAAACAGGGTAGGATTCAATGTTCAAAGTCGCACAGAGGTTAATAACAACATTCGTGATTTCTTCATCGGATTGCCCTTTTTGAACACCATCGAATACGGCAGCAAACGCGCTTCGACATATTAAACATTCCAGTGTCTGAAAATGTAAGATATTGCTGTTGCAGTTGGAGCGGTGCACGGTGGTAAATTCCATAGACGGCTTTGAAATTTTAGGCATCGGATTGGCCGAGCGGTAGGGACGTATTGCAAACCATTTCTTGGGATACACTAGGGGACATTTTGTCTCGCAACATGACGCGCTACATTCAATTTACGTGTCGCTGCAACGTTGCAAAGTGGGGACACTTTGCAACGTTGCAGCGACACGTAAATTTCGCAACGCAACGCAACAAATTCCGCAACATTTTACGTGATGCGGGACATGTTGCTTGCTCCCGCTCCGAGAGGGTCGTTCTCCCGCGTCAGTGTCGCGCCATTTGTAGGCCTGCAAAATGTTCCGCGACATTCTCTCGGGACATTAACCCATCCCCTGTCCCATGAATCACATATGATTCAGGTTGATTGTTTAACTATTGTGTCTACTTTGTGGACAGAGTACCTAGTTGCCGAGCGCCATGATCCGCAACATGTCGCTCCATTTGTCCCCTAGTGTATTCGAGGCTTTATTGACTTCAATCCATCATCCTACACTAGCTTCTATCCGCGTGACCTTCGACCCACCCCGTCGCATCGCAGCGCCTGCCCGCGCTTACTTGGTTTTCGCTCAGCGTTCTTTCTGACTTTTTGCTGTTCCTAAGGGTCCTCCGGTGATGTTAAGTATACTATAGCCTTCCTCAAGACTTGAGCTATCATATGCAATTTTTTTTTAATTCGAGCTGTACCTATCAAATTAATATTGAACGAAACTAAAAAAAAAAAATTCAACAACAAACAACAAGACTAGAAATTTTCTAGTCTTGTTGTTTATATTTTTATTTGTTATTATTCTTTACCCTTTTAATTCTGATAAGCGTGATTTAAATTACTTTAGGTACTCATAATTCTTTTACGATTAGATATGTTCGTATTGGATGGTAAAGAAGGGAATTTGGATTTGATTTTTATCAGTAGGTAGTTAAATTAGTTAGTACACACGGCTACACGTCAAGCTATACAAAACCAGTTTGTCTTGGCCTCACTTTGTATGATATTTTCTCACAATGAACGGTCAGCCAATACTGGTTTTGCATAGCTTGATGTGTAGCCGTGTGTACCTACGTTTCTCGCGATAAAAAAGTATTTACATTTCATTATTTACAACTAAGTAATCTATACTAATACTAGCTGACCCGGCAAACGTTGTTTTGCTATATAAATTATTTCTAGGTGCCCGGCGCTACTTCGTTTGCGTGGTGTCCTACCCCCTACCCTACCCACTCCTACCCTACTCCTACCCTACTCCTGCCCTACTTCTACCTAACCTACTCCTACCCTACTCTAATCCTACACTACTCCTACCCTACTCCTATAAGTAAAACGATGATTGATTGATGAATGAATTATTATATTCGATCGCCATCTTGCGGATCAGTGGATGGAGCAGAATAATTTTAAAATTCGCGATTAAAAACGGGGGTTGATCTTATAAGGGTGAAAATTTGGAATTGTATGTATTTTTCAATGCCACATTATAAAAAAATAAAATTTTGTCTGTGATACTTTTGACAGAAAATAATTAATAATAGTAAGTATGTAAAGTTGTCGAAAATTTACCACTGACGGGACAAAAAGGGGTAATCCAGTTATTAAGGGGAGGATTTGAACTTGAAACTGTATGTACATTTTTACGCCTAAACCACTGAACTTCTGATTTGGCATAGAGATAAATGGCATTCTGGGGAAGCACATACATTTTATCCTGTTAGCACGTTCCCGTGGGATAATTTCCGACATCCACGCGGGCGAAGCCGCGGGCAGAAGCTAGTTACCTATAAAAGAGTCCGCGAGGGAATATACATATCTAACTATCATAGTTCACTAGCTTTTGTGTAGTAAAATTTAAGTAGATCGCCGCCGCCAGTAGAAACAAAAGTTGGTTCCATTCTTTTTTATTCAAATAAATAGTTTTATCATCATGTAGCAAAAAAATACTTTTTAATTAATTCGAATCGGACATTGAATTTTAAAGTTATCACGAGTATTAAAATGCTATACGCGAACCGTTCGACGCCGCGCCGCAGCGAAGTTTTATATTCTATAAAAAAAAATATACTGTTCCCGAGGAAAAGAACAATAACTTTCAACGGCCACAATTACTTTAGGACGCTAGATGACGCTACGTGTCTTTCTGAGCAGTATTCAACAAAAAGTACTAGGCTTGCATGAATTCACGATAATATTTCAATCATTAGTACCTAGGTATTATGCTTTTTAGGGTTTCGTAGCCAAATGGCAACGGAACCCTTATGGATTCGTCATGTCTGTCTGTCTGTCTGTCTGTCCGTCCGTATGTCACAGCCGCTTTTTTCCGAAACTATAAGAGCTATACTGTTGAAACTTGGTAAGTAGATGTATTCTGTGAACCGCATTAAGATTTTCACACAAAAATAGGAAAAAAACAATAAATTTTGGGGGTCCCATACTTAGAACTGAAACTCAAAATTTTTTTTTTCATCAAACCCATACGTGTGGGGTATCTATGGATAGGTCTTCAAAAAAGATATTGAGGTTTCTAATATCATTTTTTTCTAAACTGAATAGTTTGCGCGAGAGACACTTCCAAAGTGTGTCCCCCCCCCCCCCTGTAACTTCTAAAATAAGAGAATGATAAAACTAAAAAAAATATATGATGTACATTACCATATAAACTTCCACCGAAAATTGGTTTGAACGAGATCTAGTGAGTAGTTTTTTTTTAATACGTCATAAATCGTAACGTAACGGAACCCTTCATGGGCGAGTCCGACTCGCACTTGGCCGGTTTTTAATAGGATGTGGATGATGGGTATTTGGCACACATCTGGATGAAGTTTAGATAATTATAACCTGGATTACCACATGGGATAGGTACTTTTTATCACGGTAATACGTTTCCGTGGGATAATTTACGACGTCCACGCGGGCGAAGTCGCGGGGAAAAGCTAGTGATAAATATTTCGCAATTTCGTTTACCGTAAAATTGTGAAATTCTCTACAGAAAACGGAATTAGGTAGTTCTAGATAAGTACAGCCCGCAACGATAACCGATTATCACTCCATTGTTATTCAATTCAACACATTATAGAAAATCGGTCTTTAAATTAAAATAACTAGTAGGTATACAATGCATATACATAGCTATAACATGAAATACTGAGAACAGTGTATCAATTAATAATCTTGTGTTTGTTCAGAATTAAAGATAATTATGTAAAAGAGGTAATCGACGTTCATTGCCGACTGTATACCTGTAAGCCCAGGGGGCCTACTCCGAAGTGCAAAGTGCGAATGTTCGGATCGGACCGACACATGGCCGAACCGAATATTATTGATAAATGCGAAAAAAGTTCGGATCGGCTCAGTTGGGTCGGGACCATTGTCAATATTCGAAAGAGTGTAGGAGTGTAGGATCGGAACCGACCGAACCAAATATGTAGTAACTTCGTAGCAGGAAACGGCCGAACATTCGGCCGATAATACTTCGGAGTAGACCCCCAGGTTCTCAAGAGCGTTTTTCCCGCGCACTGGATTGTTAAAGCACTGCTAAGCGCCGAGAGTTGAAAACCCAACAGTGTTTTGTTCTGACGCGGGCTAATAGTTATGCATTGTGACGTGGATAGGTTCCTTAAAATAGAGGGATGCTCGATGCAGGGTTGGAACGAATTGGTCGTCACCATATTAAGATACCTGTGTCGTTTGGGAAACCTTTCTTTTCTGACAAGATTCATACAAGTTAACAAATCCTGCGGGCCCACCTCTTATAGCCGAATTATTTTAATATTGCTTCACAGTGGGATAGAGATGAAGCTATACCTCCTGTATAGCTTCATGTCTTTCTCCCACTAAAGGAATATTAAAATTATACTGCTGTACGAGGTGGTGGTACAGGCACTACTCCTGGTAAATTAACAATCTTATTAGGCAACAGTAAATATGACTTACCGTTCTAGCTTCCGAAGCATTTTCCTGTGACCGTCTAGAGGCGTGTTCCGGACTATGAAACAAATCAAGAACATCTGCCAGCTGTTGAGACTCTAAAGCAGTCAACTCATGCCTCATATGCTTTCTAAACAACTCTTCTATTCCATCTAAAACAGGAACATTTATACACTGTCTAATAACGTCAATTCAATTAAATTGCAATTTATTTTGTCAACAATTACCTATAGACAACTCTGTTGCAAAGGTCGAAACTACCATTACCATTACTATAAATACTAGCAACCTCATCTTGCCCGCTTGATTGTTCAACAATGAGTGATAACAAAGTATTCCACCTTTATATAGATAAACAAGATACCAAACTCGTACGACAAGCAATCGAAATTATTGTCATTTTTTAAACGTCTCTATTTTTATTATTACAGCGATGCGGGCTTACAAGCATTCCAATAGATACTGCAAGTGTGTGTTATTTTCACTCGTGGTTACTTGTGTAATAATAATTATATCAGGACAGGGTGAAATAATACCTACCTACATCAAATTGCTTTTTAATCAGTTCTTTAAAATTATAATGAGTAGGCAAACCACACGCGATTTAGAAGATTTCCGCGTTGGGTATGTCCATGTTCTGATACCGCGTTCGAATATTGTGAGGGTCATTTATCAGCGATATGTAAGTAATCTAATCCGGTATCAACCAATATAATCTTATATCTACGAATCGACATGCTTAGAACATGTTTGCACAACATTATATTGGCATATCGAAACTTTGAGATGTTTTACTATTATCAACAGAAATTGAACAGCATCCAGCTTTAGATTACGTGGTAGTTTTGATACAATTATTATGTATATGTACAGACGCCCTGGCACATCTAGCTACTACAATCTGCCAAATTTCTTTAATAGATTTTCAACTTTATCACTAAAGCACTAAGGTTCAAGGTTGCTTGAGAAAATTTGACAGATCGGGTAGCTTGATGTGCTGGCGTCTGTACTAACAGTAGTGTTTAAGTTGTGTATGTAATTGCTAAAAATCGGATTTTATGATCTGGAATATAAATAAATGATGATACCCCTGATTCCTCATTCCTTACGTCAAATCAGAATTCGATAAAGCCCCGCCCATTTGCCTGCGCATTTCTAGTTAGGTACACGATAATGATAGCCTTCTCATGAAACTTGATATCAAAGAAATTATATCTCATGCTTCTTCTGAACCTAGATAGGCTTTTTTACAGTCAGTGAAATAAGTTCATCTTAGATAGAGAGAGTTACATCAGTGCAAAGTTATGGAAAAATTTCATGAATTAAAATTGTCAATTATTACCGTGAAACACGCCAACTTTGCCCACTTTTTTCAAATAATTGCAATTTTAACACGATTTTTCTATGGGGACGTAAGTATTTTCCTTCGTCAGCTACAACTGTAAGGTCATGTGCATATGTTAGTATAGCTAAATTTACTATTATTCAACATTTAAATCAATATTTGTTCGATTTTGTTGGCGGTCAAAGTTATCTGGACTTTTAGCCAACTTTGCCCACATTGATTTTTGACGCAAATACGGCCTCTATGCAGATGACATAAAAACCAGTATAAGAATTTTGGTAAAGATGGCGTTTACTTTAGGAATGCAGACGACACTATGTAAAGTTTCTGACTAAAATGACCCTGACATTTTTGGTTATTATTATATTTTTGGTTTACGGTTGGTACATAGTAAAAATTTTACTCTGTTTTTATTTTTTGTTTTCTACAAAGAATATGTGTTTAGGTAAATAAAAAGAAAAATGTTTCACGCTTATTAGTATTTTATAAAATTTTAAATTACAATTAAGTAACACTTTTTTTCTTGAGGTCCCTTTTCAGCTCTCGCCTTTGAAATATTTTGAGTGGTTCTAACAGTCAATTTGCAGCATTTCTCGCCAAAAAGCCCTGGACTCTGATTCTTGAACATAATGATCTCGAGAAGTTTTCATGAACTACAAGCTTTAGATCCACTTTAGTAAGCGGGGACCCAAAATCTCTAGAAGCTTGTAAAACTTACAATTTAGTTCTCTTCTACATCTGATAAAACAGTAGGATGACCCACTGACTTCAAAATATGTTTGTTTTTTATTTTATTTAATATTGTGCGTCTTGGGATACCAAGTTGCCGTTCAGCATCTCGTGAAGAAATTTGGCCTGATTCTACTGATTCACATGCAAGTTCAATCTTCAATGTAGTTTTTATATGCCCTGGATCCAATTATTCGTCTTGACTTCCTCTGTCGAATTCGAGATTGTTTATTTTTCTGAAACAAACCATGCAACTCTCAACAAAAAGTATTAGAAGTAATAATAAAATAAAAACTTAAATATGTATAAACTATACTTATATGTATGTACTTAAATGATATATTAATTAAATACCAATTATGTTTAAAACTAAATAAGCTCAGCAGCCATAAATTAAAAAAGGAAAAAATACAAGGTTTCGTAAAGTGCCAACCCTAAGCCTTTTTTGATGGCGGGCAATGTTGTCAATCGTAAGTCTGCACATTACTAGATAACTTTGCCCATCATCATAACTTTAGTTTTAAAAGACCCTGAGCAACGACACTAACAGTAATATACTCTCCGAATGATTTTCTATGACATGTCGTAAAGTAAACTAACCTGTGTTTTCGCCATCTCGCAGAATGTACGTTGAAATTTGCACTAAAATTTGCCCGCAAAAACAGGCACCTCACTCGACGCGTTCCAATAATTTACTAAGCGAAGTTAGCAACAAATACGATAGTCAGTATTGCCATACACATAACCTATTTTCCACTAAAGTCAATCAATGTTGCAATAATATTAAGATATTTTTGCACATCAAAGATATGCTTATACATCGTTCTTTGGGCAAAGTTTCCTTTGGGGGCAAAGTTGGCATATTTCACGGTACTTGCTTGTTGCAAGCAATTAAAATGTTTGACGAGTTTGGAATAGATGCTTTTAAAGACAATAATATTGTCATTATAACAATGAGTAGGTTTTACGATACCTATTGATTTATCAAAATTCCAAAATGATCACAGACCTTTTTTTACAAGCTTTTATTTAACTTCCGATGTATGTATGTAACTATGTTTGTTCCGGTGGACTCTTGAAACTCAATTTTGAAGCAGATATCTTCAACCGATTGAGCTGAAATTTTACATGCATGTGTAAATCGGATGACAATGCAAAATTATTATGACATGGAGCTGACCTGATGATGGAACCGGAAGGTGGCCATAGGAACTCTGTAGTTAAACGACAGAAACCCATCGAGTTTGGACTCGTTTGATCCGTCTTGACGAGAATTTTGGTGCTAGATGGTAACCAGGGTCTGGTGATGGAGCTGTAAGATGGCCATAGGAACTCAGTAATTAAACGACATAAACCCCATTGAGTTTGGGCTCGTTTGATTTGTCTTGACGAGTACTTTGGTGCTAGATGGTAACCAGGGTCTGATGTACAGGTGGATTAATTGCAGTAAACGCATTTAACGGAAAAACACTGCTACGCGCTACGAACTACGCCGTAGTCATTCTCGCATCAAAAATACTAAAAAGTTACAAATAAAATTAAACGAAAAAAAAAACTTTTTAAAAACAAGCTTTTATTACTTGTTAATAAAAAGAACTAAAAAGTTAAAAATAATTTTAACCTGATAAGAAATAAATAAAAGCGTGTTACATTGTGATTGCAAAAGAAAAATAATGAAGGTGTAATATGCTAAATGTTCTTTATTGTTCCATTAAAATGTAATAAAAGCTTGTTTTTAAAGTTGTTTTTTCTTTCAATTTTTACTGACTGTACTTACTTTCAAAATATTACGAAATTAAACAGTCTCAATAAATAAACATACAGGTTTTATTAGCCCTTTGAACTTATGTATAAATATAACACCGCGTTATTTTAATTGAACGCATCGTTAAACTTCGGTCATATCTACATCTTCGATGACCATGTCATCCAACATTTCAGCGAGGGTGATGCGAGGCAGCGAAGGGTCGATCTCATCGGTATCCACTGGTATTTTGTTCTCGTCCTTAAATATGTTGACGTTCTGCCTAAACGCAGGGTCTTCTTCCAAGTCGTCCAAGAAGTCGTTGTAATCCCTGTGAAGGTTATTCAAAGTTATATTTTGATTCTGAGAGGTAATTTCCGTATTATTAAGAACATTCGCATCTAACCTCAGTCTCAATCTGTCAAAAATACCTCTAATTGACCTACAATTTTGACAAGTTTTTGGCCGAGATGAAATTGCGACTAGACTGACCTTACTACCACAAAATAGTGTTTATCAGTTGTTTAGGCTAAACATGTTTTAAACACGAGTTTGACGTAACACTGACATTAGACCAGGCGCGGTCCGAGGGGGGGGGGGGGTCGTGAACCCCCCAAAATCATTGAAGCTGTCGAAGAGTCAGCGTAAGTTACCGGAATACATAAAAAATAAAAATAATATATCAATAAATTAAAACAATTTCTGATAGTCAAAAGCTACTACACTGTCGACGAATATTTTAGCGATAAATTTCAACAACAATAAAAACTATTTTTTACATACGAGATCTACATTTCATTTTAAATTTAACTTTTTGAATACTTATAAATTTATTTTAAAACATTAAAATACACAGTACAGTGCAAAATTAATAATAATAACATTATACTCAATAATATTGTCAATATTTAGTTTTATTGTAATTTATAGTCTATAATAATAATGAAAAATAAAGAATAATGTAAATCGTGCAATATATAATATAAAAATATAACTTAAAACCATATATAAATACTTATTAATAAATACCATAAAAGATTTTAATTTAATATTTATTTATTTTTTTATAAAAAGCGCCTTCATCCTCTCTCCTATTAAAAACTAACTGCTGTGTGCTGGGGTTCATAATTGATTCGATGTTTTGACATACAAACTATCATATGTACACATTATGGAATGCAATAAAGTATTGAGTATTAAAGGGTACAATTATACAAAGAACCACCTTACTTAAAGTTAAATGACGTTTAAACATCAAAAAATGTATGGTTAAGCAGACGTTAATCATTACTTAACTTTAAGCAACGTTTATAAGGCTGTAATTGTGAAAGTCTCGGTAAATACCATGTTATCATAAGACAACATTCTTTCCACTTCAAAAACCGATGTAGTAAGAATTACGAAGTTTTGAACGATAGGACTATGTCAAGGGCCCCTTGATTGATATTATTTACGCAAAGGAGACAAATATGCGATAAGCTAAAGATAATACTGATTATGGGTAGAATAATCGAGTACTCTCTTTTAAATGTGATAAAAACTGACTTCTAACCAGAAGTCAGTTTTTATCACATTTGCAACCGCAAACTAAACTGCATTTTACAGTTGCATGTAAAATGCAGTTTAGTTATCACGTCGTAATCGTAATCTAAAAGATATATCGGATTTATTAGAACATTCAGTGATCGCCGAATCAGAGGAAAAGTCAGCTACCTTCTTCAGAGGCTAATACTAAAGGAATTCAACCTTATATCTTTGCACCAAAGATCATAATCTACAAGTTGGCAACTTTCGGCACATACGAATTTTGCCGCTGAAATGCCACTGCAATTAACAAAGGAGCTTACCGATACTAAACAAAATTCAACCTTAAGGATTTACACTAATGTTCATAATTCTTCCGATCACAAACAGTTCATTGATGGTATGATATCCCTGACTGGTTTAGATTTTAGTATACTTACTCATTAGTAGAGCTGAGTCCTTCATGTAATTCTTCGGCCATGTGTTTGAGTTTCCATGCGCGCGCGCGTCTTCTCGCAGACCTCTCTCCGTAATGCTTCTTGACCAAAAACACGTCCGGAATTACGTTCTGGTCTAACTTGTCAAAGTTTGCGTCGTTCACGTTTGAATCGCCGATGTTGTAGCTAAAATTTACAATTTTAATATTTATATTTCAATAAACAATTCTGTGTAACAGATTGTTCGGTGATCTCGTAAATAAGGACCTCGTTCAAATCCGAAAGTATTCAGGGAATCTTAGCTGTAAAAAACTAGTAAGCACATCAATGTGTCTCATGAATGTTTTCTTTTAAACGTAAAAATAATGTCCTAAAAATAAAAATCTAAATAGAAGTAACAACAAAAATATCTTGAGATAAAATTATATAGATACTGAGAAACAGCGGTTGTTACGGAACGGAAGCTTTTTCAAAATTAAATTGCATTTCAAATTGCGCACATTTCAGCCGCAACGCATTTTGCTGCTCGCTTGTAGTGTGGGTTTGATCATAGAACATGTACAAAAGTGATGAAGGAGGATTTTTGCAATGCGTTGCTTTGCGGTGCGGCCCGCCTCAATCTTTTTTAGCCTTAAAATATAGCTTACCCCAGAACTGTATCGCCAGGCTTCAAAATATGTCCCAAATGCGTCCTAGTGTGGACAGGGTTGACGTCCAAACCAAGTTCACAGGCTTTTACAACCCACACATCTGCCACTACATGCTTACTGGACACCATGCCTTGACCAGGGAATGCTTTCTTTTCCTGTAAAAGTATTAAAATTATTAGCATTCAAAACATCTTTATTGCTAAGAATTCTGTATTTTCGTTGTGATATGGATGATTTATATTCTATTTGTTGGCATTTCTGTTTTTGGTACGTGACTCACTTAAGGATGATTATTGCTAAGCAGAGTTCATATTTACTTGTTGTCTTGTCGCGTTATACTAATTCATACAATATATATATATATAGTCGACCTCGTAACTGCTTTATCACCCTCTGTAAGCACAGTCACTAGGTTGAATGTCACTTGCACGTCATAAAACAACAAGGTTTATTCGTCTACATGTCAGATACTTTCAACCTTAGTGAAGTTTCAGTTCAGTGGGAATTGTTATCAAAAGTGATAACCACGGGCAAACACGGCGCAACGTGCAATACGCACGTGCATACATACGCGCGTGCGGCGTACCATCGCCAAAATCTATATCTGACCGCCATAAGAACTATTTCTGCTTGTAGCGCATATTATTAGTCGACCTAAAGAGGATCCTCTTTTGTTTTACTTACGGACGCAGCTGTGGTGCACGGGATTTTGTTTTCAAAATGATCAGAGGGGCAATTCTCGTAATTTTAAGAACGTTCACAGTCTGATCTCAGTCTCAATTTGTCAAAAATACCTCAATTTTCCCTACATTTTGACAAGTTTTTGACATTTTTTTGTCGCCGAGATGAGGCTGCAACTAGATTTTGAACGTTTTAAATTACGAGAATTGGCCATCTGATATTATGTGCATTTTGTATGAATTACCTAACAAGGTCGACTATACCAATGCTTACAATAAAAGTACACTTAAATACAAGTCGACATCGTAGGGTTGATTTTTGCAAGAATATAGGAGTGAGATAGGAAAACACTCAACTTCATCCCTTATTTTAATGTGCATTAACTTACATGTTCCTTCAATACATCAATATCCATCACAATATATTCCACTAATTGTTTAGGATTACATATTGGAGAGAATGGATGTCTCCAGTAAACTGTAGAGGACACTTCACACACTGTAACAACAATTAAAATCATTTTAATTCAAATCAAAATGAAATATATCATAATTTTGAATTGTATAAATCTTTTATGATTCTGATCCAATGGCAGTTAAATTCGCTATGATTAAGGTCTTAGAAAGTTATAATTGCCTTGTGGGATGTTGTATTAGCAAAATCACAATTCCCTTTATAGGTCTCTGCACACAGCGGGCGGGGCGCGGCCGGGAAGGGACGGCTACGTGACGCTGAGCAGTTGTAATGTACTAGATATTACGGACGACGCCACACAGAGCCGTCCCGCTAGACGCGACGGTGAAAAGTCGGCGGGAATACAAGTCAGAAGCGGCGGGGCGTAGCGGAACGCAAGCGCGTTTTTGATTTATTTCATGCACCCATTTCTGTTTACGTTGTTTTTTCTTAGCTAGCGCAAATAAAAGCAATAGCGTTTCCACGTCTGAATCGCTCAACGTATTCCCGCTCGGCGCGGCGGCGGCGGGGCGCGACGTTTACCGTCCCGTCGAGCGGGGCGGCTCTGTGTGGCGTCGTCCGTAATATCTAGTACATTACAACTGCTCGCGTCGCCGTCCCTTCCCGCCGCGCCGCGCCCGCTGTGTGCAGAGTCCTTTAAGTAGCTAATTAATTATTTTGTCATGGTGAGAGCTTAAATACTGTGAAGAGAACTTACAGGAGTACCGACGGCGACACATCAAACTATATAATTCCAGTTTTAACTGAACTCGCATTGTATAGGTTTTTCGTACAACCAGAAGTCACCTTATACTGGTTATGTATAGCTTGATGTGTAGACCTACGTACAAACAAAATCATGCCACACACCGTAGAGCAGTGGTGGCCCAGTGGTAACGGCCGCGACTTACGAGTTGTAGGTCGGGGGTTCAATCCCAAATAGGCGCTTTACTTTGTGTAAATTATTTCATCACCACTGCTCTCAAAAAGGTGAAAACATCGTGAGGAATCCGGCATGTCCTAGAACCAAAATTTCGAAGACGTGACATCTACCAACACGCACTGGGCCCGCGTGGTGGATTATGGCCCACTCCCTCTCACCGAGAGGAGGCCTGTGTCCCAGCAGTGGGAACATTATAGGCTGATTATGCTACACGCCCATGGATCACCCAAACTTTATCTACTCATCTCTAATTACCTTGTCCAGTTCTAGCATCAATCAGATGAATAGTGCTTGTTACTCTGTTAACCAAACAGATAGGAGATATGGAGCCAAGCTGCTGCGTCAACTTCTTAGGCAGACACACCACACTGTCCTTAGACAATGGTACAATCTCAATACTAAATGTGAATTTGTAGTTGTAAACATTGCTGTGGATGTCATGGGATATCAGCTTTTTGGAATGGCTGAATTTGATAGGTAGCACTGACTGGATGAAATCCAGCATTTTGCGAGCATGGTTTTCTGATGCGTAGAAGAAATCTAATCCATCTGAAAGTAAATAGAAAATTGTGAATTTGTGAGGTGTCATGTATTTAAAACTTGGAAACTGGGCAATTATTATCCACACGCCTTCTAAATGAAAATAGTAGCAGATTTAAAAATTTAACAAACATTGATTTATCACTACATAATATAAAACAAAGTCCCTCCGCCGCGTCTGAACGCGATAAACTCAAAAACTACCGAACGGTTTTTCATACGGTTTTCACTAATAGACGGAGTGTAAATTGACAGAAATATAACGATCACTGTTAATGATGTCGGAAAAAATCATGCCGACACTGCCGATACGTTACCTATATGAAAACCCCGTTAAAAATCCCGATAGACCCGCACCCTAATTGCGTAACACACAATCAATCGGAATCAGAATCATTTTGAAACAAATTGCTAATCCATTGCTTCATAAGTTCGAAAAATTTGTCTGCTCAACACGTAAATAACGCAATGAATGTTGTTGAACTGTCAAAATGAAACCGATTACGATTGATCGTGTGTTACGCAATTAGGGTGCCGGTAGTACGTTCCCGTGGGATATTTTCCGTCCCCCACGCAGGCGAAGCCGTAGGCAAAACTTAGTAAGATATAATATAAATGAAGCATTTACCATGTTTAGGCTTAATACCAAGAGTATTTTCATGCGCCTTATGTTTCAAGATCAGCTGTTCCAGATAATAGAAGGTTTTCCTGTTATTTGCGCGTTGTCTCACTTGCACCAAGGCGCGCCAGTAGTCCTGCGCCTCAGACCGGTGGCACGCGTCACACATCTGATGCTGTATACTATACTCTACTATGAAGGTTTGTTGAAGCACTGCTCCCCCCATTACTTCTCCTTGTATTGTCAGTTTTACCTATAAAATTAGATTTATTTTATTACTTAGTGGTGAGGTAAGGATGGATTGTATGAAAGATGATACGATTAAGAAGTGAACTCTGTCATGACAGCTGTGGAAGAAAAAGACATCCACATTATCATTGGACAATGGTACGATTAAGTATATAACTTACTAGCAGCGTCCCGCGGTTTCACTCGCATAAGTGTCGATCCCATGGGCATATCGGGATAAAAATTATCCTATGTGTTATTCTAGTGTAGCTATATTACTGTAACGTTTTATCAAAATCCGTTCAGTAGTTTTTGCGTGAAAGAGTAACAAACATTTTATTTATTTATTTTAAACATCATCATCATCAACATCTATCCATTTATCCTCACAAACTTTCGCGTTTATATTATTATTATAATAGGAATGATAATAATGACAATTATTGTAGTAGGTTTTAACTTTGTTTAAACTAAAGATTTAGTAGATAGTGGTAGGATATTTTCAAAATAGCTGGATAAACCTGATTCCGATTTAGCTAATCTCAAAAATCAATCCATTTGCTTTGCCTTATCCGAACTATGTTGGGGTCGGCTTCCAGTGTCACCGGATGCAGCTGAATACCATTATTTTACATGAAGTTTCTGCCTATCTGACTTCCACAACCCAATTACTGGGTAATACAATACCAATTGGTGAGACTGGTTGTCGGACTTTCGGGCTACTGACAACCCGTACTCTATTGCCAAAGGTTCACGAGTTATAGTAATATAGCCTATACACATCAGAATAATAAATAGGATACTTTTTATCCCCATATTCCCACAGGATTGTAAGGGTGAAACCGCAGGGAGCTACTAGTAAATCATACATGCAACATATTTTAATAACAGTATTGCACAATATTATTTAATTTAAGTTGGAAACTTATGTAATTACTGTGTATACCTTTATTCGTTTGGAATGTGGTTCAGTCCAAGCAAAGCAAGCATCAACCAGTTTAACTCTGCCCAGTCCCTTCAGTTTTTTGAGGCAAAGGGCGAGAAGTTCCCGTGACTCCAGGGAAGCTACTATCCATTCTGCCGGTGGTTGCAGGTATCTAAAACAGAAAATGTGGTGATAAAGTAGTGATTGCTTTACTTCATATTTCAAATGAAGTTTAAGTATTAGAGCCAATTTTTCAAGGGAAATATTTAATTTGCTGATGCATACAGTCTATTTTTAAATTGAAAAGTACTGATAGCTGTGTGCCATATTTTAAACAATATAAATTATTAACCCTACCATGTTTGTACATTTTAGAAATGGCAGTGTTTGTAAAATTAAACCTGGATCATTGCACAAATTGCTGAAATATTTTCACGGAATAGGTGTGACAATAGTATTCTATGTATCCCTAGTGCTAGAACAACTCTGATGCGCAAGGGTGTCTGCTGCATGGCACCTGTGATATATATTATAAAATACCAAGTTGTTGGAAGGACTATAATTTGACATTATTCAAAAAAAGACCTCGGAACCTTTTAGTAGACAAAGTTTATTATAGTGTTGCAGATTTTTTATTGGTGAAAGAAATTTACTATTTTATATATTGTATTTACATAATTATTAGAAATTGTGACATTAATTATATTATTGACTGATTAATTAGAATTATTTTATTTATTTAATGAATTGAATAGTTGAACAATGATAATTATTAGTGAATGATGAACTAGAATTATATCATTTAATGGAATAGTGAACATTTATTTTAATTGTAAACTGTACTTTTGCATGCCTTGTAATTGGCAAAATATGGCTGTTTCTGTATTTATTATTTGCAAAATAATATATCTTTATCATTGTTTTTGCTTGGTAGGTATTCAAGTTGAAAGAAATAATGATAATTTTGCCACAGATACATGTAGATAATTTATTTCTTTTTTTATTACTTTCATAGACAGCATTTACTAATGTAGCACTTCAACATCATCTGCCTAGCCTTTTCCCAAATATGTTGGGGTCGGCTTCCAGTCTAAATGTATTAATGTAGGCCTTATTATTATAGTCTGATATCCATTAGTATCTTCTAAAATTGAATTATTCAAGTTACTTAGATGATTTAGACAAAACTTAAAACAGAATAATATTTTTTATGTCTTTTTACTTAATTTTCTTTTTCAAGAGATATTTAAAAACTAAATAAGAAAACAAAATATAATTTTATAATTTCCATCATAGACCTCATCGATCCATTCCACCAGGCGTGATCGAGATCAAGAGCTGCCCCATTTTGCAATAATAAAAAAAATACACAACATAAACATTGTTGTCTTAACTATGTATGTTTAGTGTTTTATTTCAATACCTACATCATATACTCAAGCTTATGAATAATTTGATACCTAACTTAAGTCTTACCTCTCACATCCTCTACAGAAGAAAATGGTTGCTTGCTTCGGTATACCCTCGGATATGTCTACGTCAGTACGCAAACATGCCACACACATGTTGGAAGGATTCGGCTCTATAGGCACTGCACACTGGCAACATAATCTAGAAACGTACAAACAATCAGTAAACTGGTATGGTTCATAGAATCCCATAAGTTCCACAGTCCCAGACTGTAAATACTTCAATTAAACCATATTCAAATTGCGGTGCAAGGGACTTCTCGGTAGGTACGTTAAATACAAGTCATTTGCCTGTATTTACTTGTGAACACGAATTTCTCAACGTTATAGAAACGGAAGGGCATTTATGTTTTTTAACCTAAAAAAAAACTTACACCCGTGCAGCGCTAAGTGCAGCTTCATGATCAGGGGGAATATATTCCATTGTAAATAACTGTGCTCTGTATTGTACGACAATAATTATATGGATAAATATCCTTTGGAAAAAAAAATGAATTAGAACGAAGGCGACCACATAGAATATTATATATTTAACACGCCGCCGCCGTTCGCAGTTCCACACACATGACACACACAATAAACAAATGTCAAATGTCAATTTCTCAGGTTGTCAAAGTCTCAAGTCAAGTCACAAGTCTCACAAGTTTGATCACAGATGTCAGAAGGATCCCAGAACTAGACGCGTTCCATAAATTCCTGGATCTGTAGTAATTTTTTTTTAAGAGCAATAAATACACAATGTTGTTTTCGTGGACCGTATATTTCCAGGTAATTTATTGTTTATTTGTATGCTTCGGTATTCTGGGCTATTTTAGTAAAATAGGGACGCGTTGTAAACAATAGCAAAAATCTCGCGAGGCTTTGAGGCCGTGCGGCCCTAGTGGGCTTCATAAAGGCGCGTCCCCACTAGGACCGCGCGGCCGAAGCTCGTGTTCTTATAATAATAATAATAAATTCTTTATTTCGGACAACGTAAGATCCACTGTGTTAGTAAATTGCTTATAATTAATGTTAGTGCCATATTATACAATACTTGTTTATTCGAGATCGCTTCATGTGGACGACGCACAAGCGAAGAGAAAGTAGGTACTTCACTCGTTCATCATCCCCACAAAACGACTCAGAATAGGAGAGTAGATGCTATCCGCCACTGTCCTCAGAATACTGTTGGTTGGTTGTTACTGTTGGCGGAATAATGGGGCCGCTTTGCAAACAATAACAAAATCCCGGGAGGCTTTGAGGCCGTGTGGCCCTAGTGGGGACGGGCCTTAAGAACTCACGAGGCTCGCGCGCGCAGCTCGGCCTCGCCTCGACGGTGCCGCGCGGCCCTAGTGGGGACGCGGCTACAAGGGTGAGATATCGGTGGTGAACACACTGACCTGACACCCAACAGTGCAGCAGTGTGAAGTGTGTGAACACCCAGTAAACATTTAAAAGAAACGTATCCTTGCTGAACCACCAGTCTAGCGCATTGGACTTCGATTCTTATTTTGTTGTTTTATGGCCGATCTACAAAAAAAATCTTATCGTACGATAATTTGTGGAAGCGTTGAGAATATCAACCAAAATTTATATTTTATAATCTGTACATCCGGATACGGCAACGGCAGTGCCGTAATCATCCTGTACTGATTTCTGAACGTCGAGTTGTTACGTAAAGAATCCGACCGAACCTCTTTCGTGACCTCTCCGACTAGGTGTCTACTGTGCATTTATTCGATCGATTCTCCTAAACGAAAATGTTCTCTACGGTCTGCAGGGCCGGCCGTTTGGCCACAAGGACGGTAGTAAATAACACCTCCGACAAAGCACCTTTAGTCGCAGCGCCCTTGGTGAACAAACGTGATTATGCGGCCAAAGCTGCAGCAGGCAAAGCGCAAGGTAAAGTAGTCGCTGTTATCGGCGCCGTTGTGGATGTACAGTTCGAAGACGACCTTCCACCCATCCTAAATGCTCTGGAGGTACAGAACCGTCAACCCCGGCTTGTGCTGGAGGTGGCGCAGCACTTGGGAGAGAACACCGTCCGCACCATCGCCATGGACGGTACCGAGGGTCTGGTCCGCGGCCAGCCCGTATACGATTGCGGTTCACCCATCCGTATCCCCGTGGGCGCAGAGACCCTCGGACGCATCATAAACGTCATCGGTGAGCCCATCGACGAGCGCGGCCCCATCCCCACAGACAAGACCGCCGCCATCCACGCCGAGGCGCCCGCGTTCGTGGACATGTCCGTAGAGCAGGAGATCCTCGTCACTGGCATCAAGGTCGTCGACCTGCTCGCCCCCTACGCCAAGGGAGGTAAGATCGGCCTGTTCGGCGGCGCCGGAGTCGGTAAGACTGTACTCATCATGGAGTTGATCAACAACGTCGCCAAGGCGCACGGTGGTTACTCCGTGTTCGCCGGAGTGGGCGAGCGTACCCGTGAAGGTAACGACTTGTACCAAGAAATGATTGAGTCTGGAGTCATCTCCCTGAAGGACAAAACCTCCAAGGTATCCCTTGTGTACGGCCAGATGAACGAGCCCCCAGGCGCGCGTGCCCGTGTCGCTCTGACTGGTCTGACAGTCGCCGAATACTTCCGTGATCAGGAGGGACAGGATGTACTGCTGTTCATTGACAACATTTTCCGTTTCACCCAGGCGGGTTCTGAGGTGTCTGCCCTGCTGGGTCGTATCCCCTCTGCTGTAGGTTACCAACCCACTCTGGCCACTGACATGGGTACCATGCAGGAGCGTATTACCACCACCAAGAAGGGATCCATCACCTCTGTGCAGGCTATCTACGTGCCAGCTGATGATTTGACTGACCCTGCCCCTGCCACCACCTTCGCTCACTTGGACGCCACCACCGTACTGTCCCGTGCCATTGCTGAGCTGGGTATCTACCCTGCTGTGGACCCTCTTGACTCCACCTCCCGTATTATGGACCCCAACATTATTGGAGCTGAGCACTACAACGTTGCACGTGGCGTTCAGAAGATTCTTCAGGACTACAAGTCACTCCAAGACATCATTGCTATCCTGGGTATGGATGAATTGTCTGAGGAAGATAAGCTGACTGTTGCTCGTGCACGTAAGATCCAGAGGTTCTTGTCCCAGCCTTTCCAGGTGGCTGAGGTGTTCACTGGACACGCTGGCAAACTGGTGCCCCTTGAGGAAACAATCAAGGGCTTCTCTAAAATCCTTCAGGGCGAGTATGATCACCTACCTGAAATAGCTTTCTACATGGTGGGACCTATCGAGGAAGTTGTGGCCAAGGCCGAAACCCTAGCCAAGTCTTAAGTGAATTTAGTTTTTAGGATTTCCATTATTAACATAAGTTATGGCTTATGCATCCAATAAATTATGTAAACAACGAGCGCAGGTATTGTAGATAAATATTCTGTACCAGAAAAAAATAAAATTTATAAATTAAAATCTGTATTATTATTTCATCAAGTTACATAACAAGTACCTAGTTGGTTTCTGAAACAGAAAATTCAAAACAGTTGTCTAGCTTTTGGGGATTATCGCTGACAAAAATGCTTGGCTCAATGCTGGTCACAGAGGCGCATAAACTAATTAGCATTCGCAACATTGTTCGAGGAGCTTTGAAAAAACATTGGAAAAAAACTATCTTTGTATTGTATAAATTCAATTTATTGCTTAGTATTGCCTAATTGCATAGCACACGTGTGAGCTCTATGTACATACTTTCTATAAAGCTACCATTTACTGGGTACGTCTTTCATTGACTTGAATGTGCCCTGGCGGCTGTGAGTATGTCATGCTCACTCTAATGTCTCGCCATAGTATACTATGGTCTCGCTGGTCGTGGCGTGTGTGTTGGATCATTAAGTTCCCTCCAAAATGGTTGAGCTGAATGGTGCTGATCCATAGGTACGTCATGTTCGTGAACGGGCGCCGTCAGTAGGGACTGGTCATCTCTTAGCTGCCACGGCTTATTTTGTTTTTCTGTTTTCTATAACGGACGCTTTTCTACATCGTTCTCACATGGTTAATTTCAACACGAATGATGTAATCAAATATTTTGTAACAATTTTATTATTTAAAAGTGTCCATGGAGGTTCTTGCCCGTTCTTCTCCATAGGTTGTACCTACGCTTTGGAATGGGCAACTAGCTTTATCTTTCTGACTGACCGACCCTTGGTCTGTAATTGGTTGGTTTAGTAATAGGTAGTTGAATTAAATGATTTGAGTTTGGGGGCGTGACTTAGGCCGGCCTAGGTGCAAAACTGCATATAGCACGCACACTGTGATTCAAGTTCATAGCCCAAGTCATCCAAGTGTATTTTTGCTGTCAAAATCATGTAACTTTTACGCTAGGTTGGAATTGAGCCAATTTGCAGCGTATACTATGCCACCTAAAGATATTTACGTAAGGCATCACTACACATTCAGTCTATTGGCCTATTAATGATTTTTTCTTGAAAACCCAAGGTCATTCTCTACTTCGAAAAATACCTAGCTCACTCCACCATCAACCGCAACCGCATGGATTTAGCAACCTGTGGTGCTGGTCGCGGTTCCTAAACCGCGACCAGCACCACAAATTCTCTCGACCGGTTGCTGAGTAGATGGTCGGGCTTACGATTGTTATGGTTAAATTGAATAATACTTACTGGCACCCATCATAATCGTATTTATACCCTTTTTTATTTCCCATGGTGCTATTCATCGAGCATCGTGCTTCCATCGGGCTGAGTAAAGGGCATCCAAACCGATCAATTGCAATTATTGTATTAATACTTTTGTCATTCGCTTCATTATCAGTTTAGAGAAGTCGAATATTTTGCACATCGATGTGTGTCAAGTCAATCACGTAAACATCGATAATTGCATTTGATCGTTTCGGGTACCCTTTAGTTAGCAGCAGGTGCAGACCGCAGTACCTACATCATTATGAAGTAGGTATGCACGGGATCACTTACATAAGTAGCTTAGTAATCTTGACAGGACTTCAGCAAGACCCCAGGTTTGAAACCAGAGTAGGAATAAATTATAAATGACGGAGCGGCACGCTGCTTGTCTACATGTGTTGCGTAGGTAATTGATTGTGTTGTGGTAAAGTATCAAGGAAACAAGTGAACAGTGCGAGCCCGAACTGACCTCCCGTCAGGTGCAATAAAAATGTGCATATCATCAGTGGCAGCCTTGTTCCACCCACTTTTGAGTATACGCCTCCTCCGTTGTGTGCCACAATGCGCATATAGTCATGTAAAAAGACCACGAATGCTGGCGATCCCAATCGTACCAACCAATTGTCCTACTAGATAACTAAGGTGTCTTAATTTTATTTACTTGATGAAAATTTTTCAGTATTTGTTTATTATAAATCCAAATAAAACTTAAACATGTGGCTTATAAAATCAGTTTATTTTAGGTTCTTATCGCTTGCCTCCAACCCTGGGGGCTGACTTTTGACTGACTTTAGCGGCCTTGGCCTTAGGTGCTGCCTTAGCCTTGGCTGATGGTGCTGTGGCCTTCTTGGCGGCCTTTGTAGACTTCTTCTGCTCCTTTGCAGCCCTGGAAAAGAAAGATTAGTTGTTAGATATAGCAACACCACATAAACAGAAATCAATTAGGTTTAATAATGATCACAATTAATTGTTATATTCTCGAGTTCTCAATGAGATTCCACACTTATTTTAGATTTGTATGATTATTTTTGATTAGTGTGTGTACCATGACAATTTAGAGGATCCCTGAGTGTCTACATAGGTACACACACAGTACATGTCTCAAATGCATTAAATCTTTCTACTTTTTAGCAATTAAGCCATTGTAAGGCACCACATAATGAAGTGGTGATTATAATTTTAGACTTACATTTCTATGAGCAATATTATGAAATAATATGCTATAACGCTTAGTCGACACATACAATACGCGTTTTGGCGCATAATCAACACTTCATTATGTGGTGCCTTGCAATGGCTTAATTGCTAAAAAGTAGAAAGAGTTAAAAGAAAAAAGATAGACAATACAGTTAAGTAGTATTGTCTATCTTTTTTTCTTTTAACTCTGATTGAGTTAGCCCTGCTACAGTTAGTTTGGTAACAGCTTGTTTTTTATTATTTATAATATAGTCATTTGTGGAAAATGTCGTGGGGAGTATATATATGTTAAGTTTAATTTTAAGACAACACTGTTTATGCATAATATACTACTGTTTGTTTTCCCAAATGTAATAATTAAATAATGGAATCTAGCGTTTTATGTTTCAACATTCTGAGCTAAAATCCAAAATGTTCATTTAGAACATGGCTTTAGTTAGCACCATAAATATTTTACCTACGTACCTTGACAAACTACGTCCATCCTCAAAAACTACCTGAACATACTTATATCAGCTCTTTTCGTTTTATTAATCATTTTTTTTTTTTTTTGTAAATATATAATTTCTGTTATACTTACTTGATAGCCTGATCCCTCTGAGCTTTACGCACTTCAGGCTTCATGTTACGCTTCGCCATGATGTCACTGAGTGAGGCACCAACAATGGCACGCTGGTACTTCTGGGTCCTCCTTGTGCGCTTCTTGGTCTGCTCTTCTTCTTGACCCTTCTTGAACTTGCGCCTGTGAGAAAGAATTGGTTACTGGATGTTTATGATGGTGTGCTAAAATTTTTGTGAAGTATTGTATTTTTGTAACCTATACTTAATTATGATAAGTTTCATATTTATGGTGTGATGAGATATGAAATTAGATTAAAAATGAAATTAATGGAACCACTTGCAACTCATTCAGTAACTGGATTTGCCAACAGCAAAAACAACAAAGGAGGGAAGGTATTGAAGTATGTATTGATTCATCCCATAAAGGAAGAATTTTCAAAAATCTTTTTTCTGAGAAACCTTAACTTAGAGAGCCTGGTTTAGGCTGTGCATTGCCTATCAGTGAATTGAAGCTTTTTTTTAAAGTAGATACTTGTACATCTATTATGAATAAGTTTTGTCTTCACTAAGGGACTTTAAAACATAAATTTTATTGCCATTTTGTGTACTAGCAAGCTCTCAGAAAATGAGTTTATTTGCTCATCAAAGCCAAATATTTAAGTATTTTCTACCATTCTTTCTTGTATAATTAAACAATAGTCAAACATGAGTGATTAGTTTAAAATAATAATTCTGTAAGGGTACCTAAACCTAGCAAAACACATGATAAGTGACATCATAGGAAATCTTGGGTCACACTTAGCTGGAACTCCCAGTAACATAGATTACATTACAGTTATATTATTTAACTTAACATTGCACACCATTATAGGTTATAATCGTATGGATAAAGTTAGGTTACTTCTTGTAATAAAAACAAATAGGAGAAGATTTTATTGATCGTCTAGCCATAAGGAAACGAGTTTTGAATATAAACCAAATATTACCTGTACAGCACTGTCCATGTCACTTTACGAGGATTCCTCCTCATCAAATGTGCAGCCTCACATTTTGAGTTTAAGAATGTGAAGGTCTGAAAAAATAAATTACAACAAACTGTAACTACCGATACATAAGAATAACAACGAATTCGAAGTATCAATTTTAATAGGAATACTCAATAACTAACTAGCATGTTTACATAAAAAAATCATGTGATAGGTGTTGTGAAAGCCGGCTACGAAGCCTATCAGAGGTTTATAGTCAAGGAAAAGGTAACAGTAACAGCTATGCCAATAGATATTACAAACAACAAGTAAATATTACCTTGCCGTCCACCTTAACCATGGTCTTTCCATGGCCAGGATAGATCTTGTACCCACTGTACGCGCAAAGTCCGATCCTGAAAATCAATCACACACAATGATAAGACATCACATCACTTTTAGAATATGTCACATTATCAATAAAATAACATTAGATCATTCAGATAGTGCAAAATTAATTTAGAATTTACGAAAAACATACTTCATTTTGACTTGTCGAGATGAAAAGGAGAATCACATTAGCGATGTGCGAGTCGAGTTATTTGATTCGAGTAACTCGAATCAAACCGTAAACGAGTCAACTCGAGTTCAGTTTTTAACAACTCGAATCAACTCGGTCTATCGAACGCACACCTCACGACGGCGACGCGCGCGGCCGTGCGTGGGGGGCTTACGAGTCAACTCGATGCGAGTTGAGTGGAATAGAACTCGGGCTGAGTCGGGCTCGCTCGGCCAGGATCGGAAACGGAATTAACAACTCGAATCAACTCGGTCTATCGAACGCACACCTCACGACGGCGACGCGAACGCGCGTGTGGGCTTACGAGTCAACTCGATGCGAGTTGAGTGGAATAGAACTCGGGCTGAGTCGGGCTCGCTCGGCCGGAATTGCATGAATGAAAAATCGCGGTGGAAGTTTATTTTGAATTTTTGATTGACATTTTGTTTTTTTATTAGTTGGCCGTTGGTGACACGCGCGCGACCTGACCTTGTTGCTTTGTTAGTGATTAATATCTCTAAGTGTGCTTACTTTAATCATTAAATATTTTTTATTTCAAATACCTGATAAACTTCTTTCGTAACATATTAACAACACGCTACATTGGTGTAGGCTTGTATCACCTTGTATTTAGCGTAGCGGGTCCGGCTACTAAAACAGAAACTTTCTTAGTTGCGAATGGACTCGAGTAGCCATATCACACCAACAATTCAACGTCATTATCATTACCTATCAGCCTCGAGTCGAGCTGACTCGAGCTCCCCGAGTCCCCTCTTTCTCCCTACAGGAGACACCGAGTCGAGTCAACTCGAGTTGCGACTCGAGTCAGTACCCATATCAACTCGAGTAACTCGAGTCAAAAAAAATCCAACTCGTCACATCGCTAAATCACATAGACAAACGTCAACCAAGGAGAAACCACAGAGAACCATGTTTTTAGGTAGAAATCACTGACATTCACGACGAGCTTACTGATCAGTTTACTAATCGACTAATAATAAAGGCAAAGGATTTGTTTGAATGCGCTAATCTCTATCGGATTTGAAATCTTTAACATCACGCACCCCTAAGAACCGAGCAACGCTAAACGAAAACAAAGTAATAGCGCGGCGAGGCGTTACAAGTCAAGTGTAATCAGAAGCTTCTAATTAGCCATCTTTTTAAGATCCTAATTTAGACGTCTGAATTTAGTTAAGTGGAATAAGCCCTTTAATTAGACGATCTCTATTGCAACCAGCTACCAAGGAACTTATTGGATATAAGTTCCTTGCAAGCTACGAGACGTTTCCGTGCAGTAGTTGTCTACTATCAGTTTGGTACTGTCTAAACAGGCCTTAAAAAAAGAGTATTTTAGTCTATTATTTTCTAACCTCAAATAGTATAGTAGCCTATCGAACAAAAGTAACCAAAAAATTCCCGATAGATTATTATTATATTAATTACTGAATAATGTTTAGCCAAATGAATTGCCCAGACTTTTTAGAATTTCAAGTAAGTGTTTACTGGGTGTTCAAACTGTGTATCACACAATTTGTATTATGATGCTCTGAGTTCCTTTGTTATTTAATCGGTGATTGTTTCTTTTATTTTTTTTTCAGGATGTCCTGAAAAAAATGCGTGTTATGGATGATAAAATACTTTATGCGCTTAATACTTCAATACCCACAGAATCTTTCGCAGGTAAAGTTGATGCCCACTCGGCCTGTGAAGATCTATATTCTCAAATAAAAAAAGGACATACAGACAGAGAAAATGTTATTAAAAATTGCATCTTAGCAACTGCAGAAACAGTAAAACATTTAAGGGCAGCGAAAGATAGTAAACCTGATGACTATGATGTAATGAAACATCTGAAAGCTGAACAAAAAAAGGTAAACAACTGCCTAAATCTGAATGTTGTATTTATTCACATAGCTAAAGATTTAAACATTAATATTGTTATGTTTAGTGACATTCAATGCCTACTAAATGTGGTAAATCCTATATATTGACTCTAACCTTAGTTTCTTTTTTACAGCTGAGACTTTTGCAAACAGAACTCAGTGTGGAGGAAGTCATAAAAGAAAAGACAACAAAGTTATTTACAGAGAAATGTAGAACTTACTACAAGCCCAACAACTTATGAAGACTGATGACATGCATTTTATTTATCCTTGTTTTGGAACTTATAGTGTATATACTTATATAAATAGAATATAGACTGTTAGCTTTTTTTAACTTCCACCCCCTTCTTAAAACCTCTATATCAAAGTACCTAATAATTTTTATTTATTTTAATAATTATTATTCTACTAAACCCAAAAATATGAAGGAGGAAGGAAAATCTGGTTTCAAAGATCCAATTAAAATCAGTTTTGCTTTTACCTACTATTTTATTTTCATTGGAGATAAGATACATATTTTTATCTTCTAGATAGCATTATCATATTCTATCAAATTTGTTATCAATGAAAAATTGTTTTTAATTTAAATGACTTAATAAGTAAATTTCAATTATTTTTTTAGGGGTTTGTGGCGTGGCTAAATAGTAACAGGCCGATTGATTAGTATAAGCTATGTTTGCCGTGGTTGGTCCGTGGATAGATCTTTACATAGGTACCGAGACCCGTCCATGCCTCGGAAAGCATGTTAAGCTGTTGGTCCTGGCTGTCATTTGTAGATCTTTGATAGTCGTTATGGTTAGTCAGATCAGAAGCATGAGTCCGACAACCAGTCTTACCAAGGAGTATCGTATTACCCAGTATCTCAGTTGTGGAGGTAAGATAGGCAGTTGCTCCACGTAAAATACCAGTATTCAGCTGCACCCGGTTAGACTGGAAGCTGACCCCAACATAGTTGGGAAAAGGCTAGGCAGATGAGATGACTTGCCAAGTAGGGTATAGGAAGCTAAAAATAAATACAATTAAAAATTAGTGAAGGCATACATTTATATTTATATAAAAAATCTTCATAAATTTTCAGATAATATATTATTATTTAACAGCATCTGAAGATATTATATTCAGAATCTGGCACTAAAATCACAACTTTAAAAAATAATTTGTGTATAATGCTTATACAAGAAACAACTTCAAGAATATACTAACATCTACATAAAAGTTATACATTTGATTGCAAGTATTACATCATTTGTTAGCTTTAGCAGCCGCTTCCTTTGCTTTGAAATCCTCTTCATACTTTTTGTGCCAATCAAGGTTGTATTGATGAACAGATTCACCTCTCTTTGCTGCTGACTTTCCTACCAAAATTGCTCCGAAACTAGCAAGTGCCGTGAGTAACATAAGCACGTTTGCAATCTTGATTCTGGCTTGGCTGCGAGATTTATCTATAAGTTCACCACTGAAATAAAATGTAGAATTATTTGAAAATACTTAAAAACATATAATACAAAAATAACGTATACTATAATAGAATTTTATTACACATGGAAATACCTGCGTAGTTAGTGAACTAAAGATATTAAAACAAGGATAATTTGTTATTAATTACAAGTTGAATTAGTATCATGAGTCAGTTATGGACAGAAGATTAAGAAAATATATGAAGCTGCTGCTGTGACATGATTCAAATTACTCAAGGTCATGTAGGACAAGTTATTTTTTTAGGCAATAGATTGAATGATACACATCCGTTCAATCTGTTCCAATAAAATTTTATTCCCTCATCACATGCGTCAAAACGAACGATTACATAAAAATATACAAAGTTTATAACGTACGAAACGTATGTGGGGATCTCCTCTTTAGTTTTATACTTTTTCGTCCATACCAAAATGAACTTCTGGAAGTCGGTAGGTTTATATCTTGGAGTCATACTGGTTCCTGCACCAGATTGGCTACTCGAGCTAGGTGTACTGGGAGGTGGTGCGCAATAATTCCTCCTTACTGAACAGAGGCATGATCGTAATCGTAATGATAATATTTTATTCATTTTCATTCGTCACTTCGTTTTGTAAATTCCACAATAATATTTACAGAAATTCACTTCACGATCACCCCCCACTATCAAACTTAACTTTTGATTTGACAGAAATACGTAACTATTGATCTCACTCTCACTCATAGATTAATTTAACTCACTCTCACTGAAGTCTGACTGATTGATCACTGAAGCAGTCATAGAGTAAAGTACTTAGTAGGTGAAGCTAAATGAACAACAAGAAAAGAGAAGGTTGATGAAGGATGATCAACAAACGTCACTAATAAAGGTCACAACAATGGCAAAACAAAAATTAGGTGAGGTGTGCACTGTCAGGCACTGTGTGCTGCGTGCAAAAACAATTTGTGTTTTATTATTGTGACGGGACTGCTTCAATGTCAATATAAATAGATTCAATGTTTTGAAGCTCTAGTTGGCTGGTACTTTGTTACTTCCATTTAATCACAATAAAACGCCCAAAATATGAGATTGAAAAACGGAAGAAAATAAAAGCTACAGTCTGACATGGATCTAAATGAGCGTGTCGAAATAGAGAACTAACATGAAATGGGTAGTGCAGCATTAGATTGGAAAAGGTTGGGAGCCACTGGTCTAAACATCTGTACTGCTATACATGTCATATAGAGCAGTACAGATTTTTCGTAGACAGAGGATAGTAGGTAGACAAGTCCTCAGCGTATGCAGTATGAGATAGCGATAGTTTGATATAAGTACATTACTGCAGCTTTAATCGTCTTTTTAGATGAAATTATCACAATATTTTGCTTATTATTAACACAAAATAGCTACTAGTACTTTTACAGCCGATTACACAGCAATTCACCATCATTACACACTAGATAAATTACCTGTTGGAATATCAATAAAGTCAGAAATTACACAAAGTATGTTTCACAGTTTATATCAACGAAAATATTTTAACACCACAATTTGTTTGCCATCGATGGCAAACAACAAAAGCCGATACGCAAATAGAGATAGAAAATGTATGCTATGTCCTGCTCACACATACACATTTTGACATAAGTGTCGTCTCACTTATAACAGCATGTCTACATTGAGATAGGAAATAACATGGAGATGCCGCGTTATTCTATACATACATTTGCTTATACAAATATGAGTGAAATATGATTCAGAATTTGAAATATCGTTATGTCTCATTCTTTCTAGTAAGATAATCTCATTTGATAAAAGAGACAACTATATTTTAAGTTGTTGCTAATTATGGCAACATTTTGTCTTGACGTAGTGACAGTTGTAGGTAAGTGCCGTAGCAGCCATCTTAGGTGACCAGTTTCGTGGTAGTTTTGCTGTCAAATGGTTGTTTGTTTTTTGTATTATTGAGATTTGCGAGAAAATTACGAGGATTTTACCTTTTAAAACTGCATGTAAATGTTGGAAAACAGAAGTTCAACATGCCTGTGTGTTGTATTGTGAAGTGTGGTGCAAGAAAGAATGAAAATCAACCTCAATTGTAGTTGCACAGGTTAGTAGCCGGTTTTCATGCATTAATACATACAATAATACACAATCGATGATACAATTGTAACGCGATCATGAATTTATGGCTAAAGTATTGATATTTGGGTTCATTTCCATATAACAGGCCTTTTTATTATATTTGTTAATTCATTCGTTTGTTTACAAACAGATGTCATAATGGAATAGTGTTGTACCGTTGCCGACTTACCGTAATAGTTTCCGAAACTAGTTCCTCCGCTGGAACGATATCAGTATATTCTGCGATGTTAACATAAATAATCTTGCGTCTTATTCGGTCCGAGTGACCTAGCTAGGTCCGGCCTGTGGTTCACACTTCACAGCACCAAAATCCATCGTGATCCAAACGTGATAACTAGTAAAACTCGTATATAGTATCGTTACTCGTTATAGTAACAACGAGATAACAGTTGTTCCTTGATTGACACAACCCTAGCAATGGCAGCCATTTTATGCGACAATATGAGTTGTAGGTATGCACCCTTTTTTTGTAGGTATTTCCAGTCCATACTTTTCTATGTCAATGCATGTCTATTACTATCCTCTGTCTACGAGATTTTTAGAACAGGGGCTCCCAACCTTTTAATATGTTAAAAGGTAGGGAACCCCTGGTGTAAAGATCTGTAAGAATGTATGGTCAAAAATTAGCAGCATAGCTATTCACGACCACTCGATACGCTTCCGTATCGTAACGAATATCAATCAATGTTATCGTAGGAGTCCTTTAAACGCTGTTCACAAGTCTGAAATCCGAAAATGTTGTCAGTTTAAATCAAATAGACGACCGGTATTCTTCAGACAGCTGTTTGTTGTCGGGGGCAAGGCAAAGCAGGCTATCGAAATGCTTCATCTTCGTCCTTTGATACGATAGCCTGTCTGATGACTGTGACTAGCTTTGCAGATCCCTTAGGCGAAAAGGATAAAGGACGCAAAAGCAAGCGAAGTTGGCTTGAAAATTTAAGCACCCCGTCTCAGATACGTTCGGTTTTTTTTTACTATTCATACAGAAAGAAAATTTATTTTGGTATAAGTATACAGAAAAGCTGAAGCTGAATTTCATTTTACAGCACCAAGTATGAAACTTTTGGATTTTGGAATCTACCCTTTTGCTTTTCCAATACCAAGAAAATAAAATTGAATAAATAAGTAAAATTTATGTAAAAGACGCGACGAGGGTCGGGGAGTAACGAAACTGAGAGTCACACAAAATCCCCATTATTTTCTAGTTCTGGACTATACCTGGGAGCGTTCTTACAATGAGGTTATAGGAGGTTCCAAGTTTTTTAAAACTATTACATAAACCTCACCAAAAAAAGTGAGCTACTTGTGTTTACGGCGGGTAACAAAACTCCCACGACCATTCCACCGTTTAGACTTTGAGGAATTCCGGAAAGTAGAGTCACCAAATTCAAATACCATGGCTAACCTGGGGCATTGGGTCACTCACTGGGACCTTTCGGATGACTTGGATATTGAGAAGGAACGCAGGGCATTGGCAGTGAGATATAATATGCTGGCGCGCAGGTTTGCGAGGTGCACAAATGATGTTAAAATTACTCTGTTTAAGGCGTAGTGCCAGACAATGTACGGACGCCAGCAGGTCAACCTACCCGAAACTGTCAGATTTTCCCAATCAACCTTGAACCTAACTCTTTAGCAATAAAGTCGAAAATCTAATACAGAAATCTGACAGATTGTAGTAGGTTGGATGTGCTGGCGTCTGTACATACACCTGCTGCCTATGGGTCCGCTATACGCAGAAGGCTTTCAATGCCCTGCGGGTCCTCTAAAATAATGCTGATGGGGTTGCCGCGATACTATAGTGCGTCGGGGATGTTTGCGGAGGCCAACACCAACTGCTGTAGGACTAATGTGCGCAAGAGAATGGCTTCCCTGATGTGTAGTGTGCGGGGCAGCCCCAATGGCCTTATAAACACCATAACAGAGAAGGTGGAGTGTTCTATTGTGAAGCACTGGAATAAGGTGTATAGTTCTGGTGCTGTACTATTTAATGTGAGGTAAATTAATGTTAGTTAAATTAATAAATAAGTAGTTTTAAGGTATTAAGATAGTTTTTAAGCCAAACTAATAATTTAATATGGAATTATGTTCTGAAATAAATTATTATTATTATAAACAAGTTTTAAATGTTTTAGATAAGTAATAAAAATATAACTTAACTTTAAATACCCTTCAAATCCTGAGCATGCATTGATTTTCAAACTAAAAACAAAATTACACCATGTAGCTTAGTTTTGATAGAATGCGCAGTTATCGGCTATGTGATGGTTCTTTTTATACCCGGTACCTATAGGTTTTATAGTTGGACACGCCCGCCGCACCCCCCATCGGTAACTACGCCTCCTAAGGGGGTGGATGTAGGATATCCTCCGCTTCCGGGATAGACGAAGGTAACCATCAGATGGACCCTTATTGAAGAAACACACGGTATTCTTCTTTTGCCTCTGAACTGGGGTGCCGAAACAGTGCAATTCCCCCGGAATACAGGCCGGGCGGGTATTGGCCCGCCTGTTATAGGCAGAGTGCAGTTACAGTTTCTCTTGTGAAGAGAGTGGACCATGACATGGGCTAAGACAAAGAATACTTTTTATACTGCATAGCTAGGTTGTGGGTGAAGCCACGGGCAAAATCCACAAATAAATTATAAATCAACTAAATTCCAAGAAGGGTCAAATCATAAAGTAATCCCTTTGCTTTATCTGTGAAGTAACTTTTGGTGTTGCTAAATAATCAAACTTTCCCTTTATTTGACATTAATTTAGAATTCTCACCATACTTGAAATGGTTTTGCTTTGAAAAGATTATTTTATTTTGTTCGTAATTGCTTAAAACAGGTTTACAAAAAAAAGCTATTTTATTTATCGAATGAAAACATTATTTTGAAGGGACGTTGATGTTTTTTACTACTCAGCAAGCAAGGGAATTTGATTTTGATATCTAGCAACAAAGGTGACGTGATTGGTGGTTCAGGTAGGTACTTTCTGTCTCATCTGTTCGATGATATTTTAGCTACGATCTGCATGCAACTAATATTTTTTTTAAAATAATCGATGGTGGATTGATTTGCAATATCTATTAGTTTTCTTTGTTTTCATACTTCTGGTTCCTAAAATAATTGTAAGTACATTTTGATGAAGCTGTATTAGTGGATAACACATTGTTTGTTGCAATTTGGTTGCAGTTTTTTCCTTTAATGTCGTCGATCGACTTGCTTTGATTTTAATTTTGACTTGTCTATTCTTTTCGTTTTCGTACTTGTAGGTTGTAATTAATTAATTATTTACTGCATTAACTAAAAATAGAAATATTTGCATTATTTATGGATTCCTAGATGGCGGTATGTTACTATTACTACGAAGTTGACAATTATGTTATTGCTAATGATAGGTTTCCGCCGTTGTAAGACCCTATAAATATTATTATGTGCATCTCTGCTAGGGGAGAAAGAGACCTTTAATAATAAATGGTCTGTAGAGAAACATTGTTCTAATAGTGAATTACTTATATTTAATCCAATAAACAGAAATAATATGAAATCCATTTCTATTTGAGGTAAAAGGTAAACAAAGGTGTGAATATGTAATCGTTTAACTTTTTTATCTATTACCTTAATTATTAGTCAGAGGGTCTATGATTAATAAATTTATTCATTTAAATGATTGATTGATTGTTTTTAAGATGTCTGGTGGACACAAGCATCGTTACAAGAATGCAGGCTTGAGCGCAGACGAGCTGCGCCGCCGCCGGGAGGAGGAAGGTGTACAGCTGCGAAAACAGAAGAGAGAACAGCAGCTATTCAAGCGTCGAAATGTTAATCTTCCTGCGGCAAATGCACCAGATATTACATTGCAGGTAAATTTTATTTTTGTTAATAAAACAGACACTTCTTAGGGTTGATTTTTCCATCGCCAGATAACTTTTATTCGAGGAATAAAATTGACGTTTGACAGTTTTTGTGTGAAATAATGTCAATATTTCAAAAGTATTCCTCGAATAAAGTTATCAGATGATTGAAAATCAGCCCTTAGAAGAACTATGGGATGCAGGTATGATTTTATGTTATTATTATTCTCTTAGCTTTGAGGTGCGTTGCTACGACATTTCCTCATGTTAAGTGGATGTTTGTAGGAACACCAATTTTGTGGGAGACAGCTGATGTTCCATAAAATCTCTGCTAGCCAACATTTATTCTTAATTTTATCAGCTGGAACAACTTTTCAGTATACTAGATACCTTGACAATCTGTTACAATTTTGCACATTGCACAGAATCTTTGTCTAATTTTTATAGGCTGGTTATGATAACTTATGATACTTAGGCCTGTAGTACAGAGCCTCACTCAAAAGTCAAGCATTACCTACTTAAAACTCATTTAAAGCCATTTGATTGGTCTGGTTGATTGGTTGTTGGTTCTGTAATATGGCCGTTAAATTAAGGGCCTTAATACTAAGAACACAATGACAAGAATACAATGAGAATGATTATATTATGTGTTTTAATGAAGTAATTTTTTTCTTGAAAATTAACATTTATGTTCATGCTTTACACTACATAAAATGACATAACATCACACCTTGTTTCCCCAAAGGGTTGGGCAGAGATGTACTACAAGTACACCCACATTTCGCTAGTAAAAGAATGAGAATGTAATTGTTGATAACAAAATTTTAATCACTTTAGTTTGCAGTTTGAAAGGCCTGTTAACTATCCGATTACACAATTAGTATGCAAGTCACTGAAATCGACTATTATTATTGTTAAAAGCAAATTCCTCTCATGAGTTTAGGAAATGTTGCAGTGCAGTTATGTCACATTGCACATAACTGGCATTCAAATGGAAAATTGCAGATTGCAGGATGCATTCATTTATTCCCATCTTCAATAAAGAGTGTTCAAATCATAACTCTTCTTTGCGGTTGGATAAAATAGGAAAAGATATTTATTTTAAGGAAATTCTGTTCTGACCTGTCTAATTCATTCTGCTAAAGAGAAATTGCTTATGTACCCATGTTTATACTTAAATAAACATTGTTCTATGTAGGAGTTATTAGTAGCATGCTATGCTACTAATAACTAGTAACATACTTTTACAGGTCAAATAATGGCCCTCTGAAATAAGTTAAATAGTAGACTAATTACAGTAAAAACTGTATTAAAAAAAAAAACATTATCAGGATTATGGAGGATTATTTTTACAAGGATTTTTTTTGGAAAGGTTTCAGACTAAAATTTATTCTACTTTTTAGGATGACATCAATATATCACCATCAGATGACATCACTCCAGGAATGGTTGCGGCTCTGTATGGGGACAATCCACAAGAGCAAGTTATGGCAACTCAGAAGTTTAGAAAACTATTGAGTCAAGAGCCTAATCCACCAATCGATGAAGTAATACGGACTGGAATAGTTCCTAAATTTGTGGAATTTCTTACCAATAGCACTAATCCAACACTGCAGGTAATATGATCTTATTTTATGTTCGAAACAAATAGTTTTTCTGACCCATAATAATACTTCATCAGTCTTTTAACTACTGTTGTCGAAAATAATGTATGTTTTCTGCTGTAATGTCACACCAATAAGCTAGGATAGACACCAGAGGGGCAATTCTCGTAATTTTAAGAACGTTCACAGTCTGATCTCAGTCTCAATCTGTCAAAAAATACTTCTAATTTCCCTAAGTTTTGACAAAATTTTGACATTTTTTTGTCGCCGAGATGAGACTGCGACTAGATTTTGAACGTTTTAAATTACGAGAATTGGCCTTCTGAACAGCCACATAACAACACCATCATTAAAATAATGTGAGAATGATGCGTGAAAAACAGGGCCACACACAACACTTGTGGTTTGTCTTCAAAATATGTATAGAACAAACTCAAAGATTTACATTTCAATGTGTTATTTCAGTTCGAAGCAGCATGGGCTCTCACAAACATAGCATCAGGATCATCAGAACAGACTCGCGTTGTGGTTGAGTGCGGTGCGGTGCCGGTGCTGGTCAGCCTGGTGGCTGGCGGTGGCAGTGATGACGTGCGCGAGCAGGCCGTTTGGGCGCTCGGCAACGTGGCCGGCGACTCGCCGCGCTGTCGCGACACTGTGCTCGCAGCGGGCGTCTTACCGCCGCTACTAGAGTAACTATTGCCTTCTTCATACATACACATTACATAAACTATCTTTACTTGGGAATGAGCAGAAACTTCTGAAAACCTTTTTTTTACTATCTATACTATAAATGTCAATGTAATGTCTGTCTGTCTGTATGTTACCTCCTCCCGCCTACATTACTGGACTGATTGCTATGAAATTTGAAACATAGGACATAATTATGCTACTTTACATCCTTTACTTTACTTAACGACTTTAAATCATTTATTTGTGTTAAAAAATGATGAAATACAAAATATATGCAGACGAAGTTGTGGGCAACAGCTGCAGTACACTTAAATAAACTTACTCACTTGAACTTGGGAATCAGCGGGGTAATTGCTTATCACACTATCAGTAGCAACGGGTTTCATTTTGACAGTTCAACAACATTCATTGCGTTATTTACGTTGTGGAGCAGCCACATTTTTCAAACATAATAATGTTGCAATGGATTAGCAATATGCTTCAACATGATTCAAATTGATAGTAATAGTGTTACGCAATTAGGGTGCTGCTTGGGTTTATTATTATTTATAACAACTAACATTGAATACCGCATACAACGTTATTGTCTCTCTCTCTCTTGATTAGGTAAACTAAAAATTCAAAATGTTCTATTTAAGTATTGTTTATCACTGATGTTGAACTAAAATAGGCGTCAGAATGTTATGGTCTACTGCAACTAAATGATGTACTATTTACATGCATGATATTTTAATTTCAGTTTTTTTAATAGTTCTACTTGTAATTTTTTTCAGGATATTAAATAAGTATACCAGGTTGTCTATGACAAAGAATGCAGTTTGGACTCTTTCAAATTTGTGTCGAGGCAAAAATCCTCCTACAAACTTCGAAGCCGTCGCTCCAGGTGAGTCACTTAGTTTTTTATTATCCAACTGTTATTATTTTTATCTCGTGTTCGACTAGTTTAAGATAAAAACCCTCTTGTTTGGTATAAAATTCCCTATTAAGCTGGGATAAATCAAATAAACGTCTTTATTTCGAGCGATTACTCATACAGCTGGATCTTTTGCTTTTCAGTATTAAATCACATGGTAATGTGATTATGAGATTACCTTGCGATTTGATACTACTACTCTTTTCTTACCATTGCCGAAGACACGTGACAAGGTAAGGAATTGGAATCAGGTGTTACTTTGCGGAAATCTTTGCCATGCAATCCATGCGACGCGATTAATATGTTATGCATGTTGCATAATAATATTAATTGAACCTTCTGTAACGTACATGTGCATAATTTTCTGGGCGGGAGACATGCTGCATACTGCATACAAGCTAAATTAATAGTTAGTAGAATTAACGCTTAGGATATTGTAATTGCGTAATTATTTTGTACATGACATGTTACATAAATTGAATTTTAATGTATTTTCCAGGTATTCCAGTTTTAGCGCGGTTGTTACATCATACTGATGCAGATGTGCTAAGCGACGCGTGTTGGGCTCTCTCTTATCTATCGGACGGACCAAATGAGAAGATTCAAGCTGTGATTGATGCTGGAGTTTGTAGGCGGCTTGTGGAACTACTTATGTAAGAGGCTCACAGCAAATATATTTTTTTATCTTCTTAATTGTAATCGACATACTACTCTGATATACCCTTTTCTTCTCGTATTTCCCGAGGCTTCACAATTTTTGCACTTGGATAATGTTTTTTGGCTAATATTAATTTATTCTCTTCTGAATGATCAAGAATCGTCTTGAGTCTGAATGTCTGATTAACATGAAAATATATCGGTCCATAGCACTTTACTCCTTACCAATATTTTGAAGGAATGCTCTTTTCTATTAATATGATATAATCGATCAATCAAGTCGCGTGTGTACAGTCACGAGCACCAATATTTCAACACTTGGCAACTTTCAATTGCGATTTTTTCGTGAAATAACGAATGCAACGTTGAAATACGACATATTACATAAACTTATGGATTCTAAAATGCTGTGTTCGTAACAACATAAAATTTCATTAAAAAATAAAGGAGTAAATCGCTTTTTAATAAACCCGAGTGTATACATCGATACCTTTGGGTAGAAAAGTCGTATAAACCAAAACCCGACTTTTCAGGAGAGCAGAAAAACTATTTTTTTTTTACATAAAAATTCATAACTTTTTTGTTTTTGAAGATATAAAAAAATGATCTATGAGAAAGGTTCTTACAATTTGCAAATGAAAAAGGTTAAATCATCAAAACCTATCTATCTTCTTTAGTTTTAAAGTTAGCTTGGATTTACGTCTAAGAAAAAATCAATTCTTGGTTAATACACCCCATGAAAATGTACTTAAAAAAAACTGTATAGGTCGTATATTCATTTTTGGTAAGCTTATGGTCACATTTACTGTCGTAAAAACCCATATGTGTAGTTTTTTTTGTATTAAAAACCATTTATAATCATAGATCAATTGAATTCTGACTAATAAACAATCCTGTTACTCTCAGAATTAGTAGGAACTCAATTATTATTATTCTAATACCCAATAATGGTCGATTCAAATAAAATAAAACTACCTGAAATCAAGATTTATTAAGTATTATAATACCTTCTAATCAACATTTACTATTATTTCATACCTAACAGGTTTAACATTTTTAAATTGAAAAAATAATTATAACAACTTAAACTGAAAAGTGAAATAAAAAAATCTACTTAGTCATAAAAAAACAAAAATTATTCAAACTTCTTCTAAATTAAAGTAATCTGGCATTTTAATCACTTATAAAATTAAGACTTGATCGTTTTTTTTTTAAATTTTTGTACATATTTAAATGTACATAATTCAATAAATTATTGAATTAAGCATTTGTACTAAGGCTTACTTACTAAGTAATTTATTGAATTGCAACTAAATAATTAAAAAAAAAAAACGATCAAGCACTAAACGTAACTAACTTATGTACTAAAAAGTAACTTATTTATGATATAAATTTGTATTCATAATTAGTTTAAAATTATTTATGAATTGTTACTATAGATTATTTTAATTTTAATTATTATTACACGTTAGGGCGTATAAACCATTTACAATTAACGACTATTTTTACGCCCTGAGTTAATATAAATTATGGTCATTACATCATAAAAAAAGTACAAAAAAAAAAACATTCGGCCTTTACATTGAAAATATACCTTTTTTAAGAGGCTATGACCGAAAATTTCTGGGTCGTATTAACCATTTTTGTGCGAATTTCTGCATTTCGTATATACAGATCGATAGAGAAAAAAATTCTGAGAAAAATGGTATATTTATCTCAATTTGGCCAAAATGGTTTATACGACCTTTCTACCCAAAGGTATCGACATACTTTTGCTCGTGACTGTACGTCATATTTCATACAAACAATGGCGTGGATCGCGTATTCGCGCGACGATCGCTTTTGGTTAGGACGCGGGGTATAGTGAATACTCACCCACACGCTTATTTCACCAGGCACAACAAATCGACCGTAGTCTCAGCGGCGTTGCGAGCTGTCGGCAACATAGTGACGGGCAACGATGCGCAGACGCAGGCGGTACTCAACTGCAACCCGCTGCCGAACCTACACGCTCTACTACGTTCCAGCACTGAGGCGCTACGAAAGGAGGCCTGTTGGACGCTCTCTAACATTACTGCCGGCAATGCTGCGCAGATACAGGTAACCTGCCTTTCTATATATATAAAATTCAAAGTCCTGACTGACTGACTGACTGACTGATAGATCAACGCACAGCCTAAACCGCTGGTCCTAGAGACATGAAATTTGGAGGGTGTGTTCTTCGTGAAGAGTAGGCATCCACTAAGAAAGGATTTTTCGAAATTCCACCCCTAAGAGGGTGAAAAGGGGGGAATTCGTTTGTATGAAAAATCTTATTCCTTGAGTTAATAAACTTGAAACTTGGCAGGAATACTTATCTAAATAAATTATGAACATTGTCAGTTTTTTTTCTTCTAAACTACCCCCTAATAAGGGATTGGGGGGTTTCAAAGCTTGTATGGAAGAATTTTAGCGCGCAGTCCGATTTACTCGAAACTTGGTAGTTATACCTAATATTGAAAGTAAAGAATAATGTGAATTAGGGTTTTTTGAAAATCTACCCCTGACGGGCTGAAATGGGGTAGTAAATTTTTCAGGGGAGGATTTTACTGTATGGCTTGATTAACTCGAAAATTAGTATAAATAATCTTTGAGTCAAGTTATGAATAATGCCAAACGATTTTCCAAAATTCCACCCCTGTGGGGGTGAAAAGCGGGGGGGATACAGTTTATATGAAAAATCTTATTCATTTAGTTAATAAACTTGAAACTTGGCAACAATACTTGCCTAAGTAAGTAATAAAGTTTATCATTATAGTTTTTCAAAACTACCCCTCAAAGGGGGATATAGGGGTGTTAAGTTTGTGTGGAAGAAAATGAATGCGCGGTCCGAGTAACTCGAAACTCAGTATTGATACTTTTGACAGAAAATAATTAATAATAAGTATGTAAAGTGGTCGAAAAACCACTGACGGGACAAAAAGGGGTAATTCAGTTATTAAGGGGAGGATTTGAACTTGAAACTGTATGTTACATTTTCACGTATAAACCACTGAACTTCTGATTTGGTATAGGGATAGATAGCATCCTGGGGAAGCACATACATTTTATCCTGTTAGCACGTTCCCGTGGGATAATTTCCGACATCCACGCGGGCGAAGCCGCGGGCAGAAGCTAGTAGAATATAAGAAAAGTAACTTTAAGGCGCGTACTTGAAAGTTTCAGTTTCCGCTGCAACTTAAATATTAGACAGGTAAACTGGCTTCACAAATTATGTGATTTTGGAAAAGTAGCTTTAATTCTTTCAAATAAAGTTTAATTCCTTCTATAACCTTTACACATTACGTCCTTTAAACCGGAGGATCGCGGTACAGCGAAGTGAGGCATTTGCGTGTGACAGCGTTTTATTACCTACCTCATCGACAATAGAAAGTGAAGTGCCGAAATAAGGGATCCGTCGATGTAAAGTTTTCTTGCAAATTACAGCGCTTTTTTATGTTGATCGAAATTCAATATGCTATGTATGTATCATATCAATATAAAATATTAATTTATTTGTATTATCTTTACCATTTCAGGCAGTAATAGATGCTAACATTTTCCCAGCACTAATTGAAATTTTAAGGCAAGCTGAATTTAAAACGCGGAAAGAAGCGGCTTGGGCTATTACGAATGCAACTAGTGGTGGCAGTCATGACCAAATTAGGTATGGAACATTATTCATTTTTACCTCCTAGTTTCTAAAAGACTGACAAGTCATTGATTTGTAAATATGTATTAGTTGTATTTGTTGTTAGCCCTTGTTCCCAGCATGGGTGATTTTTTTTTACTGCGCTCTGGATTTTCCACGCACTGCTTAGCGCCGCCGAGTGTATTTTTTTGACTGTTGGACTCTCGGCTCAACACCGAGAGTTTAAAATCCCGTGAGCGATAAAAAAATCGCCCGTGGGGAGAACCTGTACTTAAGATTGGTTGTCAAAAATAACAACAGACCCAATTTAATTAAAAGTGTTTTCTCAAAAATCGGATATCTAGCTAACATCTTTATATCTTTTCTAGGTATTTAGTAGAACAAGGTTGTATACCACCTCTATGTGACTTATTAACGTTAACGGACGCCAAGACAGTCCAAGTGGCTCTAAATGGATTAGACAATATATTAAAGGCTGGACAACAATCTGATCAACGTGATAATCCTTATGCTGTTCTTATTGAGGAGTGCTTCGGTAAGTGATAATATATTTAATTTATGTATTGATATTAAGTATATACTGATTTTATATTGTACAGTCACGAGCACCAATATGTCAACACTTGGCAACTTTCAATTTCGATTTTTTCGTGAACTAACGAATGCAACGTTGAAATACGACACAATACATAAACCTATAGGTTCGAAAATGCTATGTTCATAACAACATAAAATTTCATTCCAAAATAAAGGAGTAAATCGCTTTTGAATAAAGCTGAGTGTATACATACTTTTGCTCATGACTTACTAGGAGTGCCCCACGGTTTCACCCGCATAAGTGTCGATCCCGAGTGTATATAGGGATAAAAATTATCCTATTGTTATTCTGATGTATAAGCTATATTACTGCAGTTTCATTCAAATCTGTTCAGGAGTTTTTGCGTGAAAGAGTAACAAACATCCATCGTCACAAACGATGGATTGATTTATAATATTATGATAGTAGGATTCGCGTTTAAAATATTAATATAGAAGGATGAACTTGAACTTCGAAAACCTTATTGCTAGGAGAAAGGCGCTTTTAATGTCAAACAACAAATAGTTACTTCTTTGCTCACACATGCAAATAGTCACGGCAAGTAACGTGATTTTTACACATCCTATATTACCCGTGGCGCTTACAGGAATAGCAACATCGTGTTATGCCCGCTTTATCTATGTAGCACAGAGTGCAGTTTACGTTTTAGTGTCTCAGACAGTTTGGCAATACTTTTTAATGAACACAGGCTGTGGAGAGAGTTATTGACTGTTGTTTAGGTACACACATACCAAGACGTGACATTCTTAATGAAAGAAATAAAATACATGTATTTAAAAAAAAACCTCTATTTTGTTTGTTTTTAGGTTTGGATAAGATCGAATTCCTCCAGTCACATGAAAACCTTGACATTTATCAAAAATCTTTCGAGATAATTGAGAACTATTTTGGATCTGAAGAAGAGGACGGCAGACTCGCGCCTGCGGTGTCGTCGACTACGGACCAATATCAATTCAGCGCCGATCAATCGGTTCCAATGGGTGGCTTCCAATTCTAACCTAGGCTTATAATTCTACTTTATATTGATGCTGACCGTGCAGTGAGTATATCTTGTGATGTTTTGTATAATTTATCGTATTATTAAAGTCACAATTTTGAATTTGGCAAGTAAAATTGTTAGTCAATCCTATAAGGGATATTTTAGTTTCCTATAATTTAACTGTAGAGCGAGAAATCAATAGACAAAGACGTAGGACGTGGTAATAAGTGTCCCACAAAGAAATAGAAAATGCACTTTTAACCTTTTACCTAAATAATGAAGTTATTTTTCAAATAACACATGCACATGCAGTACACACGGTTACACATCAAGCTATGCAAAACCAGTATTGGCTGACCGTTCATTGTGAGAAAATATCATACAAAGTGAGGCCAAGACAAACTGGTTTTGTATAGCTTGATGTGTAGCCGTGTGTACATACATGTACTGCATGTCAAAAGGACATGACAATAAAAAGTTGGCCGGTCCTAAACTGATTACTAATGATACCTACATGGCCGTCCATGACCAAATTGAGTATAGACTGAATTTAGAGAACATGTTACTTATTAATATACTTTCGCCCACATATCAATATAAATTTTGAGAGATGTAGAATTCTGGTTATAGTGCCGAAAGGGACAAATAATATCTTTCTTGCATTGCGGTATTCATGATACAGGTTCGACATTTTGATAGAAAAAAAAAAACGCGTCTATTGTCTATTGCTTACTCTGTCTACGAACTTTATTGGCATCCATTCATACACTACTCGTGAAAAACGATATTTGGTAAATTGGTATTTCGTATTTACGATGAACAAGCATAATTGAGTCTTTACCTGATTGATCGGTAGGACACAATGTTACGTTGAAGTTGACGCCGCGAATTAATATTTTTTCGGCATTCCCGTGATAATCCTACCAGTATATTCTAGAAGTGTTCATTAGTGAACAGTGTGGGTTTTTGAAATTAGACATAAGACGGAGCACCCAGGCGCGTGGCGCGTTGTAGTGTGGGATCCTAAGACAAAAACTAAAACCGTATTTGCTTATCAAAAATATACATGAATAAATTCTACTATCCTTGTCACGCAAACGGTTATTGTACTGAACGGCGCGAAGTTAATATGGCCTTTTTGTGTTGAGATGTTCGAACTGTGATAGTGAGTGTAGTTTCCAGCAAGCTAAATTAATGTTGGGCCAACCATAAAACAAAATACGCGATGGTCTGGCTTATTTTGGTCTTTATGATGCTAGCAATTCGGTGTAAATTCTCTAGTGAAATGGTCGTGCACATCGGTGAAATGGTGCACCATGGGAAACCAATAAAGTGCGACACTGACTGATGAAGTCCGCATTGTACCTTATTATATATACACTTATCGTGTTTCAACTTTTGTGTCGTACCGTCCAACCAGGAAAGCGTCCTACAGGAGGAATACATTTATGAATTAATGAAGCTTTTTCGCTACGTGTTGTTGTCTGTAAGGAAAGGAATAGGTTGTAGGGACATAATTATGTAATAATCACTTGACGATATGTCGTTAAAATCTAGCCTATGTAATTTACTAAGTAAGACATCAATGTAGATAGAGCCGCATGTAAATCCTAATAATAATTTTAAATATTTCCTTGAATGCAATAATTATCGTAGTAGACGTAGTGTGCGTTGCCAGGATTTGATGTTTTGGAGCGTTTTTGAGGTCATTTTAGACTTAAATTGTGTCGGTCTAAATCCTGGCAACATTTGATTGTAGATGAATTTTTGGAAATTTATCGTTGAAATGCGCTCCAGCCACTTATTATCAAACATTGACAATGCAACATACGGTCCCGTAGTTGTTGTCGACGCTGATGATAAATCGTAGTTGGGGGTCTCAAGAAATTATTGGGCGCAACTACGAATGATATCGATGAAATATGTGTACTGCTGCGTAGGCACACGACCAATGATGATAATACCAGCTTTGTATTGTATATTCTGTCAAATGTTAGATGCTTCTGCCTACTCAATTGAGTGGTAAAAATATCCACAAAATCATAGCAATGTTTTTTGAACACCACTGATGTCCAACTTATTTTTCGAGGGATTTTACTCTCAACATGTATTTATTTATCTAAAGTTTATTACTCTATTTATGGTGACTGAAGAAAATTTCTTTTTTCAGATATCTATGAGTATACAAAAGTGGGTAGTATCTACAACTTCGTTGCATTAACTGTTTTCTGATCAAATTATCTACACAATGTGTATGTAATTATATTGTGCACCCATTATGTATAGATTATTTTATTAATTTATATAATTAACAAAGGAATTCGCCTTCTTATTTTTTTACTGTAGATAATGGCGTATCTAGTTCATTTATTTTGTAGTATGTATTTGTTGGCCTTCAAGCTTTTGTTACTAAAATAATTAAACTTGTATATTGTTATGTGAAAAGTATCATTTCATAATGTATTACAGATTGATACCAACAACTGGTTATTTAATTTAGCCCCTAATTTCCTGGTTTTCGCGTTTCTTAACTAGAAGCAGATAAGTGACAAATAGTCAAGCGTGCGTATGCTGCTGCGATTGGTTGAGTGATTTATTAACAGCCAATCGCAGCAGTTGCAATTTCTTGAAAGTAAAGGTATACGGCAATATCCAAGTAATATTATAAACGTGAAAGTTTGTATGGATGGATGGATGTTTGTTACTCTTTCGCGCAATACAGCAGTGTCGTTAAAATACAAACTACTGAACGGATTTGGATTAAATTTGGCACACAGATGGTTTATAACCAGGATTAACATAATATAGGATACTTTTTATCCCGATATTCTCACGGCATCGAAACTTATGCGGGTGAAACCGCTGGGCGCAGCTAGTTACTAATAATTTTATTTTCGTAACAAAACGAGAAACGAATTAGACCCGACTATAAACAGGCGGGTAGCGGCGGATACCTTGCTCTCAATGTTTGACAAAAAGTAGTGTCAAGTTTAATTCATCAGTTTCATTCAGTTTTTTTCTTGGAAAAATTGTGGTGTTTCTTCCACTGAATTTCATTCCGGGTATATTCATCCATACGGCTGTCTTATTCCCAACTTCAGAATAAAAAGCAGTTCTAAACAATTTTAAATACAATGAAGACTAACTTTATTAACTAATTTTATTATATGTATGTTGATCTATAAATCATAAAAAAATAGGTATCCAAAACTTAGAAAGAATCTGCTGAGCTCGCCTTACCACGAAACTCCTATGTCATTGAAATAAACTATAGTTCTGAGGAATGCATGTTCTTGGTGGAGAGTATCCCAAAATTTCATTCTCTCATCAAATGGATTTCTACCTTTTGTAAGCTCTGACCCTATACTAAGGTAGTTTAGCTTATCTTTATTTGCAACGGGGTCCCAAGTTATTTGCAAAAGTGGGTCATTATCATCAGGCGTTGGGTTACTGAAAACAAATTTGTGGTTATTAAAAATAAAGCACATAACACACTATTATGGACATTATTATGATAGTGTAAACTGTATCTATAACTAGCGTTGACTGGAATTAGCTGAGCATGTACTTCTCATCCATCCATACTCCATACTAATCAAAGTAAATAAATATTATAAGTAATGATACAAATAAATGCTAGAGCATCTCTGTCTGTCTGTCTTTTAATGGCCCAACGGATTTGGAAGTTTTTGACACACAATTATTTGACTCGAATTATTTCTGAATATGGATACAGCTGTACATTTCTTTTGTTTATTGTATTTCGAGGTATTGTTTCTTCATGTTAAATTTATGCAATTTTCCACTTTGTATAGAAAAACGTACACGTATAAAGAAAAAATGGCACGCCCGATTCCATTTTTTTTTTTCAACATAAATATTGGCGTTTGTTGAACTCACCTAATTCCATCCATCACTGATACACACTACACAAAATATTGAAAAAACGATAGGATCTTAAAAAGTTGATCGTACCGTAGATCTCATCCCTGCCTCTGGGCTGGATTGAGGTAAGAGTGAACCCATTGTCAATAAAAAAAAAAGTTAAAGAAGAACTTCAACAGATTAAGGGAAATATTTAATGGTAAATCTTCACCTGGTTTTAGCGAAATTTGTCCACATTTTGACTACTCTGCTCCTTGTCATCACTGAATCTCGACTACCCTTGCAGATTGTTGGCATCTTAAAACGGAACAAAAAAGGCAGTTCTGCACAATGTCCAGCAGAGTTCAGGAAATCTAAATGTGATGGTACTGACCACTCGCCAGGGAAATTTAGAATATAATAGTATATCGGACATTCAGGTGCAAACTGACTGTGCAGTCTTACAGTTCTATTAACATAATATAAAAAAAAGTAATCACTTATTAACTGTAAATATTGTGTTCTCGTGTCTGCTCTTAAATGCTCTTCGCCACCCAAATAAAATTTCAATAATTGTTGACCTATATTTTTTGTTAATTTATCTTCTCTTGCTAGTGATCTTGGTACAATAAGACTAGCGTTCTCGTTATACTTTTCGTAATCCGAATAAAAATCTTCTTTTATGAATTGTAATAAAGCACCTTCTATATTATTACTACCAATTATTAAGGGCACTTTATTGAAATTTCCTGATTTCATGATTAGAGGAGGACTTTTTGTGATAAATGCTGGTTGGCCTTCAAAGTCAACTTCAATGCACGGCTTGAAGATGGCATCAATGATATCACGGTCTGCAGCTGTTTGTTGTTCCTGAACCATTTTAAACAATGCATTCATTAGGTCTTTTGCGGGTAAAGAACGTAGCTTTTCAACTAGTTCTACTTTAGAAGTTTCCTTTATGCCTAATTCATTTGCCAGGTCAATAACAGCTTGAGAGGGATTTTTGGCTAAAGACCAACTATTCAATGCACTAGCGCTTTGCACGATAGCTTTATGGAACAGACCAGTCGCCATTGGGGATAGCATCATGAAATGTACCATAGCTCCACCTGTTGAACTTCCAAAAATCGTGACATTATCTGGGTCGCCTCCAAAGGCACTTATGTTTCTTTGAACCCATTTTAATGCCATGACTAAGTCTTTTAGTCCACAATTACCGGGTGCTGTAAAATCATTAATAGAAAGAAAACCAAAGGGTCCCATTCGGAAGCCGCATCTTACATATACAACATCTTGGTCATTGATTAAGGAGACATCAAATAAGTTATCCATTAGACCCGAATATGCATAACCTCCTATCCAGAACATAACTGGCATAGGTTTCTTAGGCTGTATACTTGGGGTTGAAATTTCAATATAGAGGCAGTCTTCTGAACCTTCTATTTCCCTATTTATGGTAAAGCATAGAGGCAACGGCGCATTTTCAGTGCAATCTTTTACTTGATCCCATGGGTCAATTGGTGTCGGTGGCTGCAAAAAAAAAACAATAATTATGAAAGAGTACAGGTCTGTACAATTCTGAAAGCGGCGGCAGATTGCAGACTGCAGTGACACTGCCGCTGCCGCCCAACTGTAAAATTGATAATGAACTAAAATGCAGCTGAAATATAGTTGAAATTAGCGTGCATGGTATTTCCGCGCCCTTGTATGTTCCTCGTAGCCACACGGGCCGTTACTGAAACAATATGAAAGTAAGTTGGTGTGTTTCCCTAGAGAGCGTTTCTTGACACCGTGCACCGTGTAGTTAAATCTCGTTGCCATAATTCTCATGACGGCAATTTGTACTTTGTATATTATGGAAGTGCCGAAAATAAGATTCAAAATCAGTCTATTGCACAAAAATCCTTTGCTGTGCGGCCGTGTCGTGGTCTGTGCCATATACATATTTGCGCCGGTCATTGCCTAAAGCATGCTCACTATTAAAAGACGTTTAATCATATAAATTATGTTATCATTGTTGTTGTTTTAATATTGTTTCATAATCGGTAGACAGTCTTTTGAGGGGTCCGTGGCTAAATAATAACAGCCGCACAGGTCGATCGGTCAGGTTAAGCTACACTTGCCGCGGTTGGTCTGTGGATGGGTGACCATCTTTACATACAGAGATCGTATTACCAATAACTGGGTTGTGGAGGTCAGATAGGCAGTCGCTCCATGTAAAATACTGGTATTCAGCTGCATCCGGTTAGACTAGAAGCCGACCCCAACATAGTTGGGAAAAGGCTAGGCAGATGATGATGATGATGAATCGGTAGACAGTTTTTTGTACTTTGCTGTTAGTGAATGTGAGCTAACGGAAAAAGTAACAGACTAGGCACTGCTAATACACGTGGCAATTTGCTCTTCTAAATTATCAGTTGAGGTAAAGTAATTAATGACTAATGAGTGTAATACTGTTGAGTTTACAACAATAATACATTTTTATCCTAAGAGACAAATTGACTGCACAGCTATCAATGTATAATAATTATACATATACCTAGGTTAGAGAATTACTATTAGCCTGCATTATCCCACTGCTGGGCAAAGCCTCTCCGCATGACTTCCAGCTCTTACAATCCAGGGCCAATTTGGACCATTGGTCGTTTGTTTTGTCCAGCTCATCCCGCCGTCTTCTACGGGGTCTGCCGCGACGCCTTCTAGCTGTGTCAGGGCTCCACGTGGTGGTTATTTTGGCCCATAGCTCATTGGGCATACGGCAGACGTGGCCAGCCCAGTCCCACTTCAGCTTAGCGGCTTTTTGAGCAAAATCAGTAATCTGAGTTTTGGAGCGCAGTGTGGTGTTGCAATAATATAGTCTGTCAATTTGACACCTAAACTACTGCACTCCATTGCATGTTGGCAATCCTTGAGTTTAAACTTTTGAATGTTTGTCAAAGACCTAGTCTAGGAGAATAAAGACTATTTTATTAATTTATTTGAAATTGAATCCTAATCTACATAATACAGAAATAAAATAGTATGAAATAATGATAATAACAAAGTACCATGGTAGGTGGTGGAATACAGCGGTGATATTGTTATTATAAAAACAGTTAAAAACTAAAATGCAATCATCTCAAAAAAACCTAGCATATTTTTGTTGTATGCCAGCCATAAAACTTCCGAACGAATTTGGATGAACAGATTGTGACAAATAAAAACTGAATATTGACCAATATAAATTGATTTATTTTTCCACCTAAATACTCACTGATTCTGTAACTCCCGTATTGGATTAGTCACATTTTATTTGTAAAATTCTTGTTTTTGGAACCTTTGACCGTGGTGGTACACACGGCAACATATCAAGCTATACATTCCCAGTTGGTTGGCCGGTTGGGAATGGTAATAGGTAATGGAATCGATCAACTTTTTATTTATTTCACTCTAGAGCAGGATTAAAATGTGTTTTTGTAAAAAGACTTACCAAAAATCTTAAGCGGCCAACAGGTGGTTTAGCGTAAGGAATACTTCCAAACTTATAATAAGTTCCTTCATCATTTTTATCAATAAATCCACAAATAGGACCATCTTTTGTTTCCACAGCACATTTTAACTCTTCAGGTATTGAAGCCATATTGTTTGATTAACCTGTTGAATACATATAAGGTAAGGATGGTTAAATTTTGTAATTTTAATGTAGTTGGTAACACATACTAACATTAATAAGTGGCTGTTTGATTAATTATTACTTAAAATTATATTTATGTTAAAAACTACAGACATTGAAATTAAACACATATTATTAATCACAGATTATTGATAAAATTATTGTTGAAGTACATAGTCCCCTGACTGACTTGAGATTGGCCATGATCTTGACGTACTTTTCAAGTGTATTAAAATGTTGTGTTACGGATAGTAGGGCTTAAAATACCTAGGTTTAACTAGCCATTCATAGGCTTAACTAGTCCAAGAAAACTTTTGAATAATGACGGTAAATGATATAAAAAATAAAGCGTACAGTGACATGATTTTATACCTCAAAGTAATGATCAAAGAAGTAGGTAGGTACTTGCCAAACTTGATCCGAATTTTCGTCACTCGCTCGTAAGCTCGATGTAGACAACTTTTTTGAAGTCGGAACTACCACAATATAACCGTCTATTGAATGAAAAACTATTTAATTGAGTTACTAAAAACTAGATAATACGCACGTTTTTGTAGCGAATCATTTACATGAAATATTTAATACATTGTGATAAGTGTTATCAATCAACATAGTTGCTCAATGTTGCCGCATCTCAAACTACATAATCATCCACTATTCAATAATATTATAATAGTAATAAGTATTAATAAAGTTGTCAAAAATAAAAGGCCCGTTTTGACATCGATACGTAGACAGTCGATAGTTCGAATAAAGATCAAGATGGTATGGCCGGGCCCGCATGCCCCCCAGGTTGGGGGGCTACGGGAATGGCCGGGAACACCTGGCCATTCCCGTCCCGCACTAGTTGAGGCCTGTGAAATACAGGCAACGGTGCCCCCGCACCCGTTGCCTGCTGGCCTCTACGCCCGCCTAATAGGCAGACCCCGCATGCCCCCAGCGTTGGGGGGGCTACGGCCGCAGAAGATAGGGAGAGCGGCAACGTCACACCGACACTCCTCTTCCCCTGCGGCCCCACCGCGTCCGCCATCGAACATCATACATACATAACATCGAATAATAAAATGGAGGAATAGTATTTTTTATATATTATATACCTAACCCTAATCGTATTGCAGTATATAAGGTAGAAAATCATTTTTCAAAAAACTAAACGTTTGGCAACACTTGCAAATGGTGACAAGTTGGCAACCGACATATGACACAGTGACACTGACAGACGATAGCATTGTCAAACGTCGGCTGTCAAGTTATCACAGATTAAATATTTATTGGGTAGTTTAGATGCGTCTAAAGGAGATTGGTCGGAGAAGGTAATGCACAAGGAACGATGGAAAGCTATGCGGGAGACAACACAGGTTGAGAAAAAAGTATCTTTGATGAATCGAATATCGGTCGAATCGAAGATAATGTAGCGCTTAGGTTGTGTGTGGCAATAATACTCCAGATGTACGACGTAAGTATATTTATAAAAGTAAACGAGGAAGTAACGCGTGTGTATAGTGTGTGTGCTCTACAAAATATATACATGTCTTATATTAACTTAGGCGCATAAGGCGTGGCCTACTTACAACATTAAAATAACCAATAGGAACGCAGTTGGAATATGAGATATAGTTCCTACAGAAATCCGTGCGGTGGCGCACAGGGCGACAAAACTATTCCCGCGCACAGCGGCGGCGAACGGATGTATGTTTCTATCAAAGACTACAATAGTATGGTTTGTATTGCAGCTACAGTACTCCCCCCTTAGCGAAGCGTACAGGCGTCTTGACGATCCTGCCTGATCTTGTACGGTGTTCCTTCGTTTTCGAGGTTGGAAGCATGCTTGATTGATCTTCAGTGGTAGCTGCAGGTGATTGGCGTGTCTCACAAGTCGTATGTTCTTGATGTTCTTGCTGTTCTTCAATGTTGATAGTGTACGCCGGTTTGAGGCGGTCGATCGATATGTTGCTAATTCTTCCTGGTAGTTGAATCGTGTAGTATTTGTCGTTACGTTCGGTGATCTTATATGGGCCTTTGTATGGATGCTGCAGAGGTTTGCGGACGGTATCATCACGTACAAACACGTGGCTGCATGTCTGTAGGTCGTTGTGCACGAACATACATCGCTTGTTTGAATGCAGTTTGTATGTAGGTGTGAGCTTCGTGATAACGTCGTGCAGGTGATCGACGTAGTTATGGTCCATTTTCGTTGCGGCTGGCGATGGTGAAATAAAATCGCCGGGTAAGCGTATCGCTTGACCATAGGTAAGCTGCGCGGCACTTGTGTTGGTGTCGGTGCGCATGGCGGCTCGTAGACCCATTAAAACGGTAGGTAATTCAGTGATCCATTTATTGCTGTTTTCTAGTCGAGCCATGAGTGCGGCTTTCAATGTTCGGTGCCAGCGTTCGACGATGCCGTTACTCTGCGGGTGGTAGGCAGTAGTACGGGTTTTTTCTACTCCAAGTAATTGTGCGAGGTCTTGGAATAGTCGACTTTCGAACTGTCGTCCTTGATCCGTTGTTATCCTGGTAGGACAACCGAAACGACATATCCAGGCTTCGTACAGCCTTCTTGCCACGATTTCAGCGGTTATTTCTTGAAGAGGTATGGCTTCGGGCCATCGTGTACAGCGATCGATCATAGTGAGTAGGTATCGATGTCCACATGAAGATGTAGGTAGCGGTCCAACAATATCAACGTGAATGTGTTGAAATCGTTCGCTCGGTGGGAATGTTGTGACGTCGCTATGATTATGTCGTTGTACTTTGGATAATTGACACGAAGTGCATGTTTTCGTCCACTCGCCAATGTTGGAATTCATTGCTGGCCAAAAGTACCGTTCTTGCATTAGTTTTCGGGTTGTTCGTATTCCAGGGTGACTTGAATTATGCACGGCGTTGAATGCGATGCGACGAAAGTCGGCTGGTAGGTATGGACGAACATATGGCGTAGATGTTTCGCAGAATATTGGCTTGTTGGTACCGGGTATGACGATTTTCTTCAGTTGGATATTTGATTGTTGTGATAATATCGGAATATAGCTGTCCTTTGCTTGAGCTTGAATTAATTCGTCGTAGTTGATTGGTGATGGCAATTCGATGGTTTCGATACGTGAGAGAGCGTCGGCAACAACGTTGTTTACTCCACTTATGTGCCGGATGTCAGTCGTAAACTCGCTGATAAACAAAAGTTGACGAGTGCGCCGTTGAGTGTCGTTATCGGACGGAGGTTTACGAATAGCGTAGGTCAGCGGCTTGTGGTCGGTGTAAACTATGAGTTCTCTTCCTTCGAATATTTTTCTGAAGTGTTTGATTGCCATATAGATCGATAACAGTTCTCTGTCGAATGTACTGTATCGTTGTTGAGTTTCAGAGAATTTCTTTGAGAAATAGCCAAGTGGTATGCATTTCTTATTTATGACTTGTTGAAGTACTGCTCCGGCGCAGGTACTTGACGCGTCGCACATGAGCGAGATGGCGTCGGTTGGTGATGGAGATGGGTGAGCGAGTAAAGCTGCGTTCTGTATGCTAACTTTACATAACTCAAATGCTTGTGACGCTTCAGTGTTCCACTCGACTTTTGTTTTGTCACGTTTTTTTGAATTGTGCAGGAATGCGTTGAGAGGTGCTTGAATGTGGGCTGCGTTTGGTATGCTGTCCCGATAAAAGTTTACCATACCGATAAATCGACGTAGGTCTTGAATTGTTTCGGGTTTGGGGTAAGCAGTGATAGCAGTTATTTTGTCTTGTGGTGGCTTGATTCCGTTGCTAGACACTTCATAGCCTAGAAACTTGACATTTTCTCTGCCAAAGACACACTTTGATGGATTTATGGTGATGCCATACTTGTCTAATCGGCGTAACACCTCCTGCAGATCTTCGATGTGGCTTGTTTCATTGTCCGATGCGACGATAACATCGTCAATGAATGGGAATGCGTAGTCTAACCCGATGAGTACTTCATGTATGAATCGTTGGAATGTCTGTCCAGCATTTTTAAGACCTGGGCACATTCGTGGAAACTCAAATAACCCGAAAGGAGTTGTGATGGCAGTCTTCTCGATGTCCGGTTCGTATACAGGCAGTTGTTGATAAGCACGATTTAGGTCGAGTGTAGTGAATATTTTCTTGCCGTGAAGTAGGTAGGTAAAATCTTTGAGACGTGGAACTGGATAGCGGTCGGGTTTGGTAACGTCATTAAGTCTCCGGTAGTCACCACAGATACGAATGTCGCCGTTTTTCTTGGGAACGACATGTAGTGGACTGGACCAAGGGCTTTTGCTCGGTCGGCAGATTCCTTGCTGCATCATTGACTCAAATTCCTTCTTCACGGACAGGTACCGATGTGGCGGAAGTGGTCGGCTCTTGTTGTATACTGGTGGACCGGTAGTTTCAATGTGATGTTCTACCCGGTGCTTTGGAGTATCCTTCATGCATGACGGTCGCAAGATGTCAGGAAACTTGCTGATTAGCTGGTGATATGGCTGATCAACGTCGATACTTCGGACTGTAGGTTCGGCGGAATAGGTGACTGGTGCCCTGACGGTCAGGTTGGTATCTCGTCGATCACGTCGGGGTCACCACTGTAGCGCTTAGGTTGGTAACTTTGTCGACGAGACATCGGCCGGCTATGTCGACAAGAAGTTGATGACGTTTCAGAAAGTCGGCACCGATGATGGGTTTGCTGACTGCAGCGATGATGAATCTCCAAGTGTATGGTCTTCGTAGGTTGAGATCTAGTTCTAATGTTTTCTCACCGTACGTTGGAATTACCGTGTTGTTCGCTGCATACAAGCAAAAATCTGTTGGTTTAGCTTTCCCGCCCTTTTTTCTCGGTATCACGGACACGTTGGCGCCAGTATCGATCAAAAACGATAGACGCGAGTTTTTGTCTGTTATAAATAGGCGGTAAGAAGTGTTGTTTGCGTCGGTTGCCGCCTCAGCCAACGCAGGCGTTAGTTTCCCGAATTTACAGGTTCTTCGAAACTGCAAGGACGCGTACATTTTCGCGCTTCCTTGCCGAACTTGCGATGATAAAAACAGATCGCTGATTGGTCGTTATGTGAGCGACTGCGATTGTTCCTGCTCGATGAACGCGATCTTGAACGCCGTCTGTCGAATGGTCTGCGTCGATGCTGCTGATGATTCGACTGACGTACCTTTAGTTCTGCGATTTCTCTCATAAGCGCGTCGATCTTCTCTTCAATCGATGTAGATGCATGCGGCGTTGCGGGAACGGAGGTGACTGCAGCGACTGCACCGAGTGGTTGTGTTTGCTCGAGGATTTTGTCTGCCATCATTGCCAGCTCGTGGATATCGGAGTGTTTCGCGATGTTGTCACTAACAGCGAGTACTGCTCGGACGGATTGTGGAAGGTGGTTTGTCCACATAATCCGTAGCGCTGAGTCGGAGATATTGTCGGCGGCGAGGTTTTTCATGCGACGTAGCAGCTGTGAAGGCTTCATGTCGCCGAGTTCCATTTCTGATAGCAACCTTTGTACTTGCCGTTGCTCGGATTCCTCGTAGACTTGGAACAATCGATTCTTCAACGCGTCGTAACGATTTTTCTCTGGTGGATGTAGAATAATGTCTGAGATTTCATCAAGATCTTGCCGCTCAAGTTGTCCGATAATGAGTTCGAACATAACTTGATCGCCCTTCTTCTGTACGGACATGATGGCTTCAAATTGCGCGAACCACAAACGAATCTTATCGCGCCAAATGGGTGGAATGCGCAACGACGTCGACACACCGGAGAGTTCTTGTTCACTGTTGTTGGCCATGATGAAAGCTTGATTTGAGGATCTGGAGGTATCTTCTTAATATCGCGTCGTAATCACGTCCACACAATCGTAATCAATCACGTACGATTTTTCACGGTATCACGTCGGGGTCACCACTGTAGCGCTTAGGTTGTGTGTGGCAATAATACTCCAGATGTACGACGTAAGTATATTTATAAAAGTAAACGAGGAAGTAACGCGTGTGTATAGTGTGTGTGCTCTACAAAATATATACATGTCTTATATTAACTTAGGCGCATAAGGCGTGGCCTACTTACAACATTAAAATAACCAATAGGAACGCAGTTGGAATATGAGATATAGTTCCTACAGAAATCCGTGCGGTGGCGCACAGGGCGACAAAACTATTCCCGCGCACAGCGGCGGCGAACGGATGTATGTTTCTATCAAAGACTACAATAGTATGGTTTGTATTGCAGCTACAATAATATTTTACCTACAAGTGTAAGCAAGTATTTCAAACTAAAACGAAGGGCTTTTTCCTATTATGCTGATTTGTGTCTGAGATGTGGGTGAGGCACGCATACGGGCGCAAACCCGCATGAAAAAGGAAAAAGGTTCTGTGCTGGTTTGTGGGAAGTACGTGCACGAGTTCTTAGATGTACTTATTAGGTTACTTACCATAAAGCTCGCTTCACGAAAGAAGTCTCGCGCTGCACAAGACGCGGCGCCATACGCGGCGCTATCACGCACGCGACGTAATCATAATTATTATTATATTTATTTCATCATCAGGCTCACAATCATAAAGGAGACGGACTCTAAGATGGAGTTGATAAGGGCCTACCAGGTGATTTCTTTGGTTGGGTAGCTATTCTACTGCGTCCTTCTACACCCGGTTGACTGCGAAGGCATAGGACGAAAGAAAGGGTTTGAACCGGGACAAATGTTATTTCATCTACTTGAAACAATTCGCTGATGAAACAGCAAAGCTTCGGAAACTGAGTAGAAAGTCCTACGTTGAAGCGGTGACGGACTGTAGCTGACGGTGCACATGGAGTGCGTTGCGTTGGCTAATAGGTATCTGTTGAGATTGGCTGCCGTGAACTGCACTCAAAACCTATAGCTGATATGTATCAGTCGAAATATGAAGCTCAGAAGTAGGTACCTAGCGCTTGCGACCGCTAGACTAGCCAGCGTGACATAACTGTCACGCGTGTAATAAGTATTTAAATAAAATGGGTAAAATAATAAACAAAAAAAAAAAATACACTATATTTTTATATTTTTCACATTTTTGTCTGGTCTACTTCTCGATTATACATGGCTTGTAACAGACCTTCGTCCATTACGACTGAGTCGCAATACTTCATTTTATTTACCAAATTTTGTCTAAGTTCTTTTTCATCCGTTTCTACCATATTTTTGAATTCCGGAGAGCTTAACAGATTAGCGAAAAACTTTCGATTGCTTGTAAATCGTGGTGCAAATCCCACAGTTGTTCTCGAATGGGAGTTTACAAAGTTTTTTGGATTGTCCAGGGCAAATCTGAATGAAAAATCATTAATTAAGTAGTTACCTAGTTATGGAAGACTTACCTATCACAGTTAGGAAAATAATTGAATATTTGGGAGATTTTATTGGGCCCGCGTGCCCACTGTGCCTGTGTCCCAGCAGTGCGGGGAACATATAGGCTCATTATGCTATAGGTACTTCTGAGATTTCCTTACAGCACCTTAAGGTGATTTATGACACTTGCAAGCATCTTGTTAACCTAGGTACTTAAGTATGTGTTATTATTTTTAACCGATTTAATAAAGGACTTTCTTCATTCATCCAATTGTTTTATGATATCCATTTTCCGAAATATTTACGTATAGGTATTAGCAAAAGTGTGTGTGTGTGGGTGTGTTAGAAACATGTAACTTACTTCATGGATGGCATTGCTGAGTCTATACATTGTATAAACATGTTGTAGAAAGAAACGGTTGTGTCCAATGCCACTTCCATAGCCTCTTGAGTCCTTAAAACAATTACATGTCTAGGCAATTGGGACGCTCATTAAATGTTATCCATGGAAATCATGGAATAAGTTAATTCTTTGTAGGCACGCGTGTCAAAGATAGGATGACCGAAATACATACCTACGAGTATATGTATCAAAAAACTGTGGTCCTTTTTATGGGTGCGGTACAGCCCGCCAAACTGAACAACTTTCTCCATGGGACCAATATCGCAATCTCGACCAAATTGTCAACGATTTGATGGTTTATACCACAACCTTTCATTTGACCACATCTTTCTGATACACGCTGTCTAGGGAGCAAAGCAATAGATAATAATAATTTATTTATTTTCACTTCAAAACACAAACATCAGTGTAGACTTGGCTCTTGTACTAGGAGTTCCTGTATCACAAGAGCCAGACCAATAAAATTAGATATGAAAAAAAATCGTACTTCGCTGATGAAGTACATGACGATAGACTGATTATCGATACAAGTGTTACAACACTCCTCAAAACCACTTTGTTTGTGAACATTGTAGGTATAACATCGCCTATCACTACACAATATTGTTTTATGTTAGGTTTATAAAAAAATATTGTGTTAGATTTTAAAAAAAAACACTATCGATTTTGTAAGTTTATGTGAGAGATTGGCGATTTCAATTTGAGTCGTAAAGTGGTTTTATTTTACTATGTTGTGTTATAGGTACCTACTTACTTAGAAAAATTTACTTATTTCAAAGCATGTGCTATTATCATCTGCCTAGCCTTTTCCCAACTATGTTGGGGTCGGCTTCCAGTCTAACCGTATGCAACTGAGTACCAGTATTTTACATGGAGTGACTGCCTATCTGCTCATGACCTCCACAAGCCAGTTACTGGGTAATACGAGACCCCTTGGTAAGAGTGGTAAGACTGGTTGTCAGACTTTCGGGCTTTTGACGCCCCGTAACGACTGTCAAAGATCACCCGGGACCATCCGAGGCATGTAAAGATGCTCACCCATCCACGGACCAACCTCAAGCGCAAGCAAGCAAGCAAGCAAGATCGATCGACCCGTGCGGCTGTTGTTACTTAGTCACAATCCCGTTAGGGTATATGTGTTCTGTGGTCACAAATTCACAATCCATCACACAATCAATCACATCTCATAGTTTCAGTCGTATAAGGTCACACAAATAACTAGGTGGGTATTTGGTAGATACCTACATATTTACATATTTTTCTTTGTAAAATTGAAATGAATTATAGTAGGTAGGTAACTTACCCAAAGATCTGCCTTGTGAAGCAATGAGCAGTCACGAAGCGTCTGCAGTTTATCAGAAGATCCGATAAACTCGGAAAATCATTTCTCAAGTGACTTTCAATTTGGATCCCTCTGCCTTGGTGCGTCGCATCGAGAAATTGAACGATCGCTTCCAAACTTTCATTCCTTTTGAATTTCAAATTTGGTAAAGGGAATTTACTAAGTTAGATAGTTTTTATGTAAATGCTAGTCTGTATGAAGTAGGTACTTTGAATACGACCTAGGTTTCTACTTATTTAAATAATATAACTTATTAAACTAAAGAGATAAAAATAATGTAGTTACAGTCCGGCCGTCGTCGGGAGAATGCGTACCTGACACCTGCCAGTGCGACAAGTCTAGTAATCGAATAATAAACATCAAATTCGCAAAACATGGTGACAAGAACGCATTCTCTCGACGACTTACCTATAGTGCGGCACTATAAGTATAAGTAACTTTTGTGCGACTGAAGATTATATATACCTACGAAAAATAAGGTACATAAGTAGGTACTTTTTATGTAAAGAGGTAGGTAGGGAAATCACATAATTGGTGCCTGTCTGGCTGAAACATATTCTCCAACAAGCAATTTAATGTGACGGAAACGGAATTATATGGGAATGTATGGAAACGGAAAAGCACAAATAAATAAATAAATATCCCTGGACATTTCACACAGCGCCACAAAACTTTGTGAAAAAAAGGTCAGGAATGTCTTTCCCCCGTTCAGGTTTGTTAGATGTAGACATATTACCTAAATGTACAACTAAGTTAATTACATCAAGAGATCTCTACATACTTATTTAGGGCAGATTTTTCAATAGATAGTCAGATAACTTTATCTAATGACTAATTATGACATAATATGTTACAGTTACAGTTAACAGTTTCAAACCGCAATACCTATATTTTATTCCTCAGATAAAAGTTATCTGACTATTGAAAAATCAGCCCGTATATTATTTAAATAAGGGCTGATTTCTCAATGGACAGATATTTTTTATTCGTCGAATAAAATTGACGTCTGACAGATTTTGTATGGAAGAACTCTCAAAAATTCAAAATTATTCCTGGAATAAAATTATCTGGCGTTGGAAAAATCACACGTTACGGTTATGATTCAATAAAAATAGAAAAAAAAGTTTTTTTTAACCGCACAGCTATTTTTCACACACATCCTCCCTCAAATGGCGAAAAGGCGGAGTACTAGCCTACAAGTAAGGAAATTACAATTTTTCTTGCAGTGGCGTCGTCGTGGCAAAGTGGCAAGATGGTTACATTTTGAAATGACGTTTGAAACAAATTTCCGTCACAATCTGCGTTGTCTCCGGAGGCATTCGATTGGAACATTGGCTGGATAATAATAATTCCCTTCCTCACAGCCGCATTCGTAGCGGCAGAATAGGGATGCCTGTGTGTAGGTACCTACCTATGAAGGTACTATAGGTAGGTAATGCACATAACGCCGAATTGGTTATTTGCCAGTTTAGTAAGTAACAATTTTTTAAGAAAGTGAAAGTTTTATGGTAGTCACAAAAAACTGATTTGGTGACATATTTATGGACTGATATGTTTTTGGGTGTACTATACACCTCTGCTAAGCTCTTTGGGAATTACAGGCGTCATGTTGTTATGCGTGTTTTTTAATCATAGCTGACTTAGGAACTTTCAGAATCCTTATCTATTCTTAGAATCTATTCTTATGTATTTGGATACCTAAATAAAAATATGAGCTGGAAAACACATGTTGCAAACACATGCAAAAAGCTTAGCCAGTATTCTTATGCCCTCCATAGCCTAAGAAAGGTGTCAAATTGTGCAACCTTATTAATGGCGTATCACGGGTATGTTGCTTCTACTTTGCGCTACGGACTTATATTCTGGGGGAACTCGCCAGACAGAGAAATGGCATTCAACGCCCAGAAACAATGCACAAGGGCAATGTGTGGCATACAAAGCACAGAAAGCTGTAAGCCACATTTTCAAAATTCCAGCTACTAACATTCCCGTGTCTTTATATATATGAAATGGCGATCTTTGTCAAAGCGAATCTACATCTGTATACCCATCTAAGAAGTGCACGACACAAAAATAAAATATGCGTAAGACGTCATAAAAAAGCAGTATTTAATAAAAACATTTTGGGCATGGCACCAAAAGTATACAATAAGTTGCCGAAAAGTATCACAGACCTACAAAAAATGAACCAATTCAAATTATGCTTACTATTCAATTAATGATTATTTAAATGAAAGATGAGATTTTATCTGAAATGGCACCACAAATTGAAATTTTGATTTGACTTGTGTATAACAATTTGTCATTTTTTTATTTGACATTTTTTTTAATTGACATTCTATTTAATAATGTAAATCAATTTAAAATTTATGTTGTACTTATTATATTAATTTGCACACCTCAATAGGTTATAATACAATGTACCTACCTTTTATATTTGTAACACCTTTTTAACATGTATTATGCAAATAAATGATTTGATTTGATTTGAATCCTGTGAATAATGAGTAGACAATACATTACTGTCTCATACATTCATGAGTACAAAATCTTGGCACACGCTTTTAATCACCGGATTTTTGTTGACATTTTTCTGATTTGCAGAGAGACCTATGTTCTGTTCGGACATTGATAGGTGATATTAATTAGTGGAGCTTTGATCTGTCACACACGCGTGCCTACGAGCTGCCAATCGCACTCGCTTGTCGGGTCGGCAATTAGTCGTTCCCATGTACTATCGAGCCCGAACAAGCCGGGACATAGCCTTCGGGAGCCCTGCGTGCGTTACATGGGGATATACTATTTAACTGCTGTTTTAGTTAATTATCGGATTTAGTTACCGATCTACCTGATCAGATACCTAAATCCATAGGTATTGTACGTTGTTGTGGTGTAAAATTGATGTAGGTACCTACCTAGGGTTAATTTAGGAAGGTAATCTCATTGGGCGCTATAGTCCTGTTTGTTGAGTATAAAGTTAGTCGAGCAATCAGACGGCTTCGTTAACTTAGGTATGCTCAATAGATTCTTTTACAGGTTTCCTTCCTTTTCCAGGAAGGTAGGACATGTAGTAAAAAAAAACCGGCTAAGTGCGAGTCGGACTCGCGTACCGAGGGTTCCGTACAAATTTGTAAGTATGAAACTACACGGTTTTCCTTTACTTGTGCTACATGACATTGCTTCTTGCCAAAGTGCATGATTCTAGGTCAACGGGAATCACCAAGGTTTTGAATGTTTTGATTCCCTTGCGAGTGTCAAAATATGCAGCATACCTAAACGGAACAAGCCGGTACCTTTTGATTGCGTTGACTTAGAACTTTGATTTTTTCACTGATTCAAGGAATTTTAGCCTTGAGTATTTGATATTAATTTCAACTCGATAACACCACGGGTTCCTGAGAAAAAGGGTGACAGACGGAGAGACAGACGGACAACGAAATGATCTTATAAGGGTTCCGTTTTTCCTTTTGAGGTACGGAAACCAGAAATACACCAAAATGCTAAATCCCTATTTAATTAGAAAGGTAGACGACAAAGAACAACCACATTTTTTTCAATATATAGGTACCTATCACATTAAAACACAAAACCGTGGCTTGGTTTATTTCCTATTGGCATTAATGCCTATGTAGGTATACGTTCACGGTACAGCGTCTAGTCCTTATTGAATTCGTTTGAAAAAAATAAAGCTCTATTTTGCCGGCAAAAGATTGAAGCAATTTCTGTCCTACGCAAGAACAGCCCATTCCGATTGGATTATTAGCTATCTGATAACGAATTCGTCAGGGGCTGAAACCCGGCAATGAATATTTCGCTCAATTTCCTATTAAATTTTGACAACGTTCAATTCGCGGGAGGTGGCTTGCTGCATGTTCATGGAAATTAGGTTATGGAACCCATTGATAAATGTATTGAAGTTCAGTTTTCTGTTTGTTGACTCACAATTGTTTTCTTAATGAATTGATTAGGTAAGATTTAAGTAATTTGAGAAAATTGTAAAGTGTTTCATCTAGCTAAGTATATCGAATCTCTGTAAAAGATTTTCGATGTTAGAGAACAAAGAAATGGCAAAAAAACGTATTTTCTTTCTTTCTTTCTACGGGAGAAGAGTTCAGAACACATGTTATTTTCTATTGAGAGATCAAAAGTCATCATCATCTGCCTAACCTTTTCCCAACAATGTTGGAGTCGGCTTCCAGTCTAACCGGATGCAAGCTGAATACCAGTATTTTACATGGAGCGACTGCCTATCTGACCTCCACAACCCAGTAGGTAATACGATACCCCTTGGTAAGATTGGTTGTCAGACTTTCGGGCTTTTGACTATCCGTAACGACTATCAAAGATCCACGAATGACAGCTGGGACCAACGGCTTAACGTGCTTTTCGAGGCACGGAGGCAAAAAATACTGATGAGCCAAATTATTGAACTGAGCTAGCTTCATAATTATTAACTAGATTTTGTCTGCATTGTTACAATTAACCTCTTTTAAGGTAGCTGCATATACAACTCCTAAAGCTGTTGTGCAACCGTGTTGTTTTTTTATAATTACACAGTTTTAAACCAAATATCAAGCTGGAATTTCCCGCTTCGAATTTCCTTGGGCAATTTGTTTCTGCTTTTCGCCCCTCCACAATTAAATTTAAAGTGAACCACCGGAGACTTTGGTGGAACGTTGTTTTGATTTAAGAGAATTAATTAATGTAACTTCCAAGTATACGCTCTCTGAATGGCGGGAGCTTAATGTGTAATAATCGTTATGCTTACATTGTCTCGATATAATTAAAACGAGTACTTTGCTAACTTCAAGACAGTTTCAAACATTTTTTTAAGCCGCACGTTAAAAATATTGGAGTTGAGTTGTTGAAATTGTTTGTTGAATAATTTAATTAAAAGTTAAGGCTTATGAACAGTAGTAAATACCTGATTGTATTCATAATTTAATATCCGATATCAATATTTTACCATAAATAGATATTGTCGTCCATTGTAAAGTGTTATTACTTCGAAATTTGTTTAAAGAGTTTCAAGTCTATTTATAAATGAACTATGAAACCAGAATATTATCCCAAATCAGCGGATCGCTGTTCATTGTTTCAGACGAAACAATATTTTCAGTCTTTTCATAACGACAATACCAGACGGCAAAACTAGAACAGCTTAATTTTATAAAACAAAAATAAATACCGTATTTCTGCATCCGGTCATTAGTTGCTTCGCATGCCTGATTTCACAAGACTAATGGGGCGGCCTGCGTCAATGAAGCCACTTCACCTTATCCTGTGGGATGGGATAGTTAAGAACAGGTTACGGTAACATTACTGAGAAATATTTATAGGGCTGCCAATTACGAATTCGTCCGACAGCTGCGCTCTAATGGAGTATTTCGTAGTCGCTCTAGCTTCAAATGAACGGGCAACGTCGCAGATGTGGCGTCGCCGACGACGCCGACGAGAGGTTTCACAAGCGACGAGCGGGTTATCGTAAAAGTCAATATCAGAATCTTAATTTTTCGTTCATTTTTACGTTTACCTTTCGTCTTTCACTCGAAGTGAAACATTTGAACATGAAAAGAATCCAAGGAGAAAAATTAATTCATTTCGCACTCGGCATCTTTCACCCATCTACCGAATAATAATAATAATATCCCTGGACATATCGAAATCATCGAAAAATGAAATGAAAGGAGAGAATGAGTGTTCATCCTACTATATTATAAACGCGAAAGTTTGTATGTATGAATGGATGGATGTTTGTTACTGTTTCACGCAAAAACGATTGAACGGATTTAGATGAAATTTGGCACACAGATAGTTTATAACCAGAATTAACACATAGGATAATTTTTATCCCGATCTTTCCACGGGATCGAAGCTTATGCGGGTAAACCGCGGGGCGCAGCTAGTACCTATATAGTTTTGTCGGTGTTTTCTGAAGGTGGATTGAAATCAAATAGAACCTTGACATTGAGCCCTTCTATGACATTAAGTTCGCCTCTGCACATTTGTGTGCTTAAAGTATTCAATAAATAAATAAATAACATTCACTCTAGTGAACTTGATATTACTTTTTGGACTGCATATACCTACTAAAGTATTGTCGAGCCAACGCAGTGATTCAGGAACACCCCTGATGAAAATCCATGAAATATTTATAATATGAATTTATTATATTGTCAACCGTTTTGTATGCCGAAAACTAGGTTTTTCTACATACATTTTCATTTTATTTTGATTTCGTTTTCTTGTTGTTGTTATTTCAAAGCATTTATTTCAATTAAACCAATCACAGGCACTTTTGAATTGTCAATGAGTCAGCCAGTCAGAAAGATGAGAGAAGTGAGTTTAAAAAAAAAAAACAAAATATTGCTACAACGTATTGGTTACATCATTCAAGATGAAATTATGCGTGTGAGAACGATGTAGAAAGACGTGCACGTTAATACAATACTTTTGGTCTATAGTTTCTTAATTTTGTTCTTTGTTTGTAATACCTATAGAATATTTTTTAGAGTTAGATAATTTATTATATTTTCGAATAATATTGTGTGTAACACTGTTTCATCCAAAGCCCCGTCCGCTTCAGCTTGTAAAGTGGACGCCAGTAAAAATGTTCCGGTACTGCGGCCACCTAGTCGTCTTCTTTGAACGTTTTCTTGCATGTAATTTTAATTTTATTTTAGCTAAAATTTAATTTTGAATAAGCCTTCGTTATTTTAATGAAAGAGTAAGGAAATTAAACGCATTAGTATCATTAATCCGATTATCTAAGTAGTCGATTCTAAGCCGTGATTACAGCTCAGACTATGAAACGAAAATAATAATGTTTATTTCGTTTTAATGGGACGAGGTCTCGCATTTCAGTGAGGGTCGCAGGACATAGCGGGCTGAGCAAACATAATGTTCAATCTCAAAGCACTTGAGTGTGCAGATTCTGCCAACAAGCAAATGAAACGCTCAGGCTGCACGTTTTGTGTCCAGCTCTATGATGCATAAACCAAACAGAGGTACCTAAGCGTTCATTATTTTCGGCATAGAAATGAGTAGGTAGATACTTGGGTATTTATAGTACCTAGGTAGGCACTGTAAATTTACCTAATAGGTTTTCACTTTATTATCATCTTGATCGAAGTAAGGTATTTCGAGTTAGCAAAATGGTTTTATCTGAATGGTTAAAATGTTATCCAATGTACATGTATTAGTTTGGTGAATCTTAGCGTCTATTTTTACACAATGAAGCTCGTACCGACATAAATCTTTGGAAAACGCAGACTGCTCATCAAATATCTCTGAATAATTCACCTTCGCAAAATTTCGAGGACTACCAAACCAGACAATGTGGAATATAGAAGTAGGTAAATATTTGCCTAAACATAAATATTATGATGTAACCAAGTACCTACTTACGTCACACAGGCGTAGTCGCCAAACTGTCGCCAATAATAGCCGGGGATGTTGAGGTTTGTTTGTGCAGATAACAGCACCGGATGGAGTCCGATCTTGGGCCCCGGGCATCCGGGCCCCGTCCCGCCCACCACATTGTGACGCACACCATCCAACTAATTATCTAATTCGGATATCATAAAACAAGCTGAGTGGAAATCTGCATAAGCCCTTTCTCAAAGAAACGTTATCCGATTTCACTTCGTTAACTTTGTTCAAAGTATCTGTTAGTTTTATAGCTCATATTTCTAGCAGATATATTTGACCAAAGTTGCGTACTTGGATTAAAAAAGAATTTATAGGTCGCCGAGACCTTTTTCCCTTAAATAGATAGGTAATTCTTATTTGTAATATATAGGATGGAAAGACATTGTGCGAATCTAGTCTTTTCATGCAAAAACAGATAGTAATGGTCCCAGGGGCCACGGACAAACGATCAGCTTTCACACCATTAGGTTTTTTAGCTATGAGCTTATCACAATTTGCAAAAATACCTAAGTTGCCTACTATAAAGCAAGCACCGTATTTTTCCCTCGAGGCTTTCCTCTGGTCCAGTATTGGGTAAACGCTCTCTATACAACCAACCAACTATGTTCTAACCGTTGACTGTGAGTTTGAGGGTTATAAAAGCAGAATATGTAGGTACCTACTCGTTTAAATCTAAACCTAGGTACCCATGTTTGGAGAAGGTATGGATATGGTGGATTGGTTTCTGGATAGGTAGGTCTATAAACTATTAGGTCAGAAAATATTTGCTTTGATTTCTATATTTCTAGACTTATGTTATTTGATAGCTAGCTAGATACCATTTTTGCAGTAAAAGCTGGTATCTTAGTTACTACATATTTCACTACATCCTGTAATGTTTTTATGTTCCTCACCAAAAGGACATGAGCACAGCGTCCTAACTGCGCACCTATTATAGTCGCCAATCCGTTTGCTAAGCAATTTTCCCTAACGACCGCGGTTCCTTGAGACGGCATTCAAGTTGGGGACGTTTACAGGGACAATAAGTATTTGAATATGTTGTATGTACAATACTGCTCTGTTTTACGTAGGTTGTATGGTATAAATCGTCATATAATATAGAATAATGTATTGCCCGTCTATGGTAACAATACCGCGTTTCCTTCGAACCTTACAATTCTGCGGGAATGTGAACATCTGGTACTTTGTGTGTTTTGCTTTTATTCTCCTCGTGGATCAAATATTTTGATACTATATTAAAATGGAATACAATATTTTGTTCATTAATATCTTGTATTATAAGTTTTGACTTTCTCGCAATGACTTGTAATCTACACAGCTACCTTTCCCGGAAATTAAATGACAAATATTAAAGGGTTAATGCATTGAAGCGAGTCGTAATTATTAGGTTATTAATTAATTATAAATAAATAAATAAATGAAAAATAAATAAATGCTATTATAAAAAAGGCCGGGGAACACATTGGGGGCACATTGGCCAATCTCTCTTAATTTTAAAAGTACTGAATACTGATGAATTCTTAGTTTTTAGTTTAGTTATAATCTGGAAAATAATATTCACTATGCGTAAGTGATAGGTAGGTAAGGTCTCTAGGTAACGTCTAACGTTTTTATCGGATTTCAGTTCAATCTCATAAAGGGAGGAGGCATCCGTTCTGAGACACAATATTTCACTTTTTATGGCGTAGGTGGTATCTAGAGCGACATAAAAATATAAAGAGAAAGAAAGTGTGGCGGCGTTTTTACGACGCCTTTAATAGTGTCTCCCACTAGTTGGCAACGTTTTAATGAAAAAATGGGAAATAATACCTATTACTACGGCACTTGACATCCCTAATGGCTACTTTATTGTATAACGTATTTAATTTGCAGCACCGCATTCATTTGTTTGTGTAAAGTTCCACAAACAAATGAATTAAGTTCCCCGAGGGAGAACAAATCATAAAACCGTAACTTCGCTACTTCGATACGATATTACGTACCTCGACATCACATGGGGAATATTAAACCATTTATTTGTGACGTTACGTGCATTATCCAACTTCAGTTGAATATTACACAACAAACCAGTTTGGCGAAGTTTTAGTTGGTGACGAGAACGCAATCTGTCAGGCAATAAGTCACGAGTGTCAATACAACGATAGAATATAAAACATTAGTTCCCCGGAGCGGGCTCTCATATTTCAAGAAGGCGTGTACGTGCATTTTGAAGCGAACGGAGTGTGATTGATTAAAGTGTCGACCTTCAGGATTTCTGTTTGCCACTGACCGATTCACTACATAACTCTTGGCCCGACACAAAATTAATTCTCTACAGCTAGGACTTTCTTTACAATATGCTTTCGGATTTCAGACAGCTTTACTTAATATGTTGAAGACAATTTATGCGCCAACCGGGGGTAGTGACTAATAACAATGCGTTGTGATTTGTTTGCTTCTCTAGCAGTAATGAGCCACCTACCTGAAGACGCTGTTGCAAAAATGCTGCGTTTCATTTGGCAAATGTTTATTTTAGAACAATTGTAAAAATATTGTCTATACATATGTATACATATATTAGTAAGAAAAATTTGTAAACTTTAGCAAGGAAATTTCTAGGCTCCCGAAATTAAAGCCTTCGCATATACAAGGTGATTTTTTAAAGACCAGCCAAATTTAAGGATGTGTTACAGACCATCAAACTGAACAACTTTCTCCGTGGGACCAACACCGTAATCGCGAATAAAAATTCAGCCGTCCCATACATTTAGGTCGAGTAGGTATTGAAGTTTTCTATGGGACAGTTGATAAAATTTTCGCGATTACGCTATTTGTCCCTTGGAGAAAGTTGTTCAGTTTGATGGTCTGTACCACATCCTTAAATTTGGCTGGTCTTTAAAAAATCACCTTGTATAAACAAGAGTAAAAAGTTTATTGCCACAAAAAGCATTCACAAGAATTCGGTACAAAAAAACAAAAAATATGAAAAGTGTTTATTCACTGAAATAACGTTAAACCGAAAAATATTACCTCTGCCAAACTACAAAGCAGTTACACACACACAGGCACAGACACAGTATTTATTATTACACTATGCACGACGCCATCGCGGCAGGCCGAGACGAAGATGGCGGCACGAGCTTGACTCCTACCGAAAGGACTGGCCGGCACTCGCAAAAGACAGAATTCTGTCGAAAAGGGCGGCCTTTGCCCTGCAGTGGGCCAATACAGGCTAGTTACCTAGTTAGTTTTAGTTATGGTACTGAAACTGATACCCAAACGGTCAGGGGTATTTTGGGAGTCAGTCCACATTCGTGGAGCATTTTATGGAGATCACGTCAACGTGAATGTCGTGACGGAAATGATCACTATAGCATATTATTATGAAGGTAATTGTGTAAATGTTTGAAAATAATATGTGATTTACAAATCTGAACCTGACTAAATAATACGCTTGCCATATTTTCCCCGAATTTCTGTCTACCGTTTAGCCACACTTCCCTTTAAGGTAAACGTCTACTTTTTGCGTACCTACATCAACAGTTTTTGTATACAAAAGGAAAGTATCTGGCATTGATACAACGCGAGGTGGCGGAGGCGAGGTTAATGAGAATGATAGTCGTTTCGCATCCCGGCTGTAGGCCGAGGTGGGGCGAGTAATAAAGTTTTACGCCACGACCCTCACTACAGTTCCCACGTTCATCGGACTCTTCGCTGGACAGGCCGATTAACAAAGCGTAAACGGATTTAGTTGCTATTACCGACACATTATTGTTCATTTTGCTTTGTAGAATACGTAAAACGATCCTACACTTAATTATTGTTCGCTGTTAAAGTATTATTGTCTGTAATTGTGCTCATTATTCATCATCATTATTGTTTATATTTATCTGTAATTGTTGCTACGTTTTTCCTGAAGAGCAAGTTGTTTTCGACGCTGTAAAAAATTGCGCTTTATTTTGCTGGAAACTTGTCGCTTAAGTTGCTCTTTCACGTTCGGAGATGTGCAAATTGAGGAGTCGTATTAGCACCTCAGGGGATTCACTAGTGCTGGCGCGGCAGCTTAATGAGCGAACTTTAATAAAAATGTTTCTTACATTTAATAAGTAGGTACAGTCAACAGCAAAAGTAGATGATCAAAATCAGAAATTCAATACCTACTAATGAACGGAGTTCGCAGCTATATGGCAGCTGTACTAGTAGTAAATGTTTGGTATAATTTACGATCACATACTTTTAAATCACTTTGACACACAGTTCTAACGCGAACTCCGTTCATTATTATTGAATTTCTGATTTTGATCATCTACTTTTGCTGTTGACTGTACCTCGAGTACCTACTTATTGAATGACTTGTAAGTTTGCTCATGCCTGATACCTACTATCAGGCATGAGCAAACTTACAAGTCATTCGAGTTTTACTTTTATAATATTAATTTTTTCAGTAGGTCTTAATGTCAACTTCCGGTTACTTTGTAAAAATATTATGTGTATGAGAACAGTGGTGGTCCAGTGGCAGTTGTAGGTCGTTGGTTCGAACCCAAGCAGGCGCTTTACTTTGTGTAAATAATTGCAACACCACTGCTTTGAAACGGTGAAGGAAGACATCGTGAGGAAACCGCCCTATCCTAGAACCAAAACTTCGAAGACATTTGACGTCTAAGTACCAACCCGCACTGGGCCCGCGTGATAGACTACAGCCCACTCCCTCTCGAAGAGAGGAGGCCTGTGTCCCAGCAGTGGGAACATTATAGGCTGATTATGAGATATAGTTTACTCGAATAAACTTCGATCAAATAGGAAGTTTGCAATCGCTTTTGGAAGGTGATAGAGGTGGTTAAATAGTTCAGAAACAGTAATCTTCTGTTTGTAGGTACCTTCTCGAATGAACATGAGAGCTTACATTGGAATAAACATCACTGAAAGCAACATTTTCGTTTAAAAATATAGTATAAACTTACGGCAAAACTAGTACCTTTTTCATGTTCTGAAGCTGTTTATATAATATTTCATAGACTGAAAAATCCCTCGGTTAGCCAGGATAGGTACGTAAAACTTTCCCTTTTATAATGCGTCTTTATATTTATGGCATGTAATACAGAACCTACTATCGTACGTTTACTTGCGAAAATCTAACAAATCTTCTTAGAAAATCTCATTTGAAGACTGTCATTTTGTAGAGGTTACGAAAATTGTCTGTATTACCTAGTTTATTTGAGAGGATCTTGACGATCTCGACTGTGTTGGGTTAGAGTTTATTAAAAGGCCTCGAATCATCAAAACATCTAAAGTGCCTATTCTACTTTAAAATATGATATTTATTATATTGTGGAAATAAAATTATAAAACAAAAAATATTTTCACAGCCGCTCTTCAGGTCATACATTTCTAGGTATATATCTTACAACAAAACAAGCAGAGTTCGTGGCTAGTTAGCTTTAAAAAGCAAGACGGACAATTAGCTTTTTACCTCTAGAAAAAACAGTACGGCCAGCGGCAATCAGCGCTCGGCCAGTGAGGCGAGCGTCCAGGGATGCCGGCTGCCGGCTCCGGCCACCCGGGCTCCCGGCTCCCGGTTCATTAGGTCTTGCAAGCTAAAGAGTTACGTCGGCCACTCGGGCTGCGTCAGCAGGCGTCCCTCGTTACCCTAATGACAGCGATTTTGTTCCTCTGAAGGCGCACTTTTAGTTCCACGAAACCGTTTAATGTTACCCGTCGCTAATGGCCTAACGCTTGCTTGTTCCACGGTTATTTCGTTACTTAATCACCTTTATCTAGCGCCGGTAACTACGGCGTTCAGTTCGATACGAGTAGAAAGCGTCGATCCTTTTCTTGTGTGCCAGATTCATCGAGTGAAAGATGTTCCGGTCTCTATTAAGGTAAATTGCTGTTTAATAGCTTATCGTCTGGCCAGTGATACTGACGTTTGATTCACATTATCAAGACAACTCATTATTAAATCTACTTTGATATTTCCGATTACCCGACATGGTGAAAAAGTCCGGCTTGACTTTATCCTAATGAACAATCGATAAAAATATAAGTATGTACAGACGCCAGCAATAAAGCTACTCGAAACTCAAATTTTCCCAATCAACCTTGAACCTAATGCTTTAGCGATAAAGTTGAAAATCTATTATAGAAATTTGACAGATTGTAGTAGCTTGATGTGCTGGCGCCTGTACATCGGTTAAAGGTGTCGTCAATTTATCTTTGTGCGTATGATTCTTACATAGGTGCTTTGTACTTTTTTTTTACAAACTAACCCCTTTATTTATAAACGTTGCTTAAAGTTAAGTAATGATTAGCGACTGTGTAACCATACATTTTCAACGTTTAAACGTATCTTAACTTTAAGAAACTTTATAAGTAAGCGTTTTAATATCTATTACCGTTGCAATGTAATATAATCAGAAGCGTTCTTTCACACGCTACCGTGAAACTGTAGGTTCAACATACAAACAACACTATAATTAGCTTTTTATTTACGGCTCCATCTAAATAGTTAGATAGGTACTTGACAGAAACTTATATTGTGGATAAGTATGAGCTACTTACTTCCGTAATATAGGATCATAAATAACTTGGTTACGAGTTTGACTTGGACACAAATCTTGAGAAGTTTTCTGCTGCTTTTTGCTGTCAAAGAACATTCAATATTATGTCCTTTGGACGCTCCTCTACTCCCTACATGCACTTATAGTATGATTTGCATATTCAGATTATTTTATAAGTAAGTGGGTAGGCTGGTAGGCTACTATTATGTCGCGAGTGGACAACTTATTAAAATGCAACTTAGAGTAGACTTTTGGTTCAAATTTGAACTAAGTAGCACAAATTGTATACTTATTGTATCCTTACCAACTAATTGCAGAAAGGCTATGTACTATAAAATACATATATTTATGTACATTGGCGTATGTTATTAGATACAGTGCAGAGGTTTTTCCTTTTTATTCGGTTTACCGCGAAAACCCGCCATTTCCTGACTATGATTTATCTAGCGGCCTCTAAGCTGAGGGTCACTTTAATAAATGTATTCGGGAAAGGTGCTCTTAGAATGGGTGGGGAATATTCTGGATGCAATAATCTTATACACAGAAAAATATAGACGTTTCCTACTGTATGAAAATGTATTAGATTATTAACCCGACTGGGAGAGTTATGGGTCGATGCCATAAAGTAAAATGTTGAGTTATTACAACATTTCCCTCAACAGCCTTCGATAGAGATTTTTGTTTATTTATTTAATCACTTACAACTATTATTACAGGTACAACCCAATGCAATAGTGAAGCAAGTGTGATGTTCACAAATACGTACCTATGCACTATTACACAAATATAACCACCTTTTACAGTAAAATAATATGTTTTGAATATTGGTATCTAAAAACATAGTTGTACCTACTATGTTTTTAGATACCTATTGTGTGTAATATAACTACTTATCTATGATAGAGATGTGCGCAGATGTCTATGATAGTGATAGTTCTCATATGTCACTCATATTCATAACGTTTACATTGGGCCGCTTCTGTTTGGCGCGAGCCTTCACAAAAAAAGTCATAACTTTGGCATTAGGTGGCCAGCACACAACATGTTAGAGGTGCTTGAAATACGATGTTTTCCTCCTCAAGTTATTCAGGAAGGGACAAGAAAAGTTCAAATAACCCAAATTAAGGAGTGCAATAAAGAGACCCTTCGGAAAGCCTTGCGGGAGCAATTCACGAAAATGCTAGTCCAACGTTCCGGTAAAGATGTTTAAAACAGTAGGTATAAAGGGTTGAATAAGATAGGCTTTGAGGCAGTCATTTTACTTTTCACTTTGACTACCTTCGCGGCTCTAACAAACTCTCTAAGGAAAAGTTAATGACAGTTGTCAATTAATTTAAACATCGTCCTTACAAAATATAATCATTCAATGTACCTACAGCCTTGTTTACTTTTATTTTCCACAAACCTTATCAGTGCATTATTAATAAACCTACAAACAACGAAATAAAGAAAAATTGTTCTCTAATTTATATATCCAGTCTACGCCGTTTTCCTTCTCTAAATAAAATTTTCTCCGGAAAATATTACATAGGTACTATATAGTAGGTTGTAAACCGAATCCTTTTGTTTCCTACTTTTGAATTTCAAAGTGGCGTAATATCGCGCAATAATAACTTATCGTTTAAATCATGCTGTCCCTCCAAGGAAGCCCAATAGGGAGCAATCTCAGCCGCAGCGACCGAAAAATATAACGCACACTTACCTACAAATACTCGCGTCCTTAAAATAACGTATTAAGGAGCGCCGAGTATGACATAAATAGTGGTGGTGTGGAAGTCAGTTGACTATATAAAAATGAGGTTGTGAGGGATGTAAAAGCGGCGGCAGGGCGCCGGCGCCGCGCCTCTCGGCTCGCGGAGCACAGTTCGCAGACAGACGCGGTGGCGCCGGCAGTGTCCGCCCAGCCGCGCGCTCGCACGACGCAACACAACCCGACACCGCTGTTACGTATCAGTGTCACGTGCTATTACAGTGATCCTCGCACCTTACTGCCCGGTGCCCGTTACCGACACACGAGCCATCTGAGCCAATCAACATGAGTGACAGCGATGTGACTAAAACAGCGCCTACTTGAGTTTTTGTGCGTGTGTTAACTTACAAGATGTTTTGTTCATTCCAAATAAACTCCATAAGTGATAATGTGATTCAGAGAAATATGTGTCACAAATGTGAACTTCAATACCATCTAACATTCAATCCGGCTTAGATCCAAGGAGATTCAGACGATATTGTCAGAAATGGCTGTATTTTTTAAACGGTGTTTATTTTTAACGGTTATATTTTGGTGGCAAATAACTAATTTGGCTTCTATTTGTCTCGATAGTTGTGCATGTACCTCGAACACAACTTTGTGTCAACAGTGTTCGTATAACCTCACTCTGAAGGATCACACAGACGTGCACCACCAGCTCTCTGTGTGCTGTAACGAAGAGGTAAAGTCGTCGGCGTGGCCTCAGGAGTATGCAAATAAAACTATTGCCCAAGTTACCGCCCGTTTCGGCACTACGTGTAATGCGAGTATTGTTTACTTCGACTTACCATTATTAGACACGAACTCTCTGCAAATAAGAAATAACAGTTTCATTCAAATAATGATCAATATCAAAAGACAGAACTTGAGAGAAATTGATTTATCTTCCAATAACTTGCAATACGTTACCAAAGGAATCTTTAACAACTTCCTGAATCTTCGGAAGCTTATTCTAAGCAGAAATGAAATTATTAATATATTTGAGGAGAGTTTCGATGGATTGTCTAAACTAGAAACTTTGGACTTGTCAGAAAATAATTTGACTATGTTGACCAATGTGTTTACACCACTGAAAAATCTTCAGCATCTCAATTTGAGCAGAAATAACCTGGAGTTTATACATGAAAATTATTTTAATAATTGGTTACTGCAGCACCTAGATGTGTCACATAATAATTTAAGGAAGCTGGCTCCGGGTGCTTTACAGTTATTACCAAATCTGGCGCGATTATTACTTACGGATAACCCACATCTCGGCATCACACAACTGGATACACAATTATTGGTTGGCACTGGTCGCAGACTACAACAAATAGATGCATCAAGAACAGGTTTACACCAAGTTCCCGAAGCATTCACACATTCTGTGCGCTTCCTATCGTTAGTTGGAAATAGAATATCAGCTGTCAGATGTGGAGATTTCGATAGTTATCCCCTACTACAGTCACTGGATTTTTCTGATAATAAAGTAGTTTCTGTAGAAGATGATTCATTAGGTAGATTGGAGATGTTATTGTTTTTGAATATAAACAAAAATCTTCTAACGACTGCTCCCAAATCGCTGCCAGATGAATTGAAGTATCTATCTATCAATAATAATTTAATTAAGAATCTGTCTATTCCTGATTTAAAAAACTTGCCTAATTTAAGGATATTATTGTTACAAAATAACGATATACATTACATTGAAGACCATGTGTTTGATGACTTACTATCTCTAGAAATGCTAGATTTGTCAAACAACCCGATCCAAACATTGTCATGGAGTACATTTGATGGTCCATTGTCACTTCGAGATTTAAGACTGTGTTACTTAAACTTATCGGTGCCAGAACGAGATGGCTCGTTTCCAATGTCGTCGCCGGAAAGCGTTCAGATGTTACATCTGCAGTCTAGCCCCGGACTGGCCAGACAACTATTGGCTGATTCAGCGGCATTAGCTGCCTTTTCCCATTTACAGTACCTCGACTTGAGAATGAATAATTTATCAGAGATCAGAAATGATTTGTTATTTTACTTGGCGCAACTAAAAACTTTAAGATTGCATGGAAACAATATCAACTGTAGTGCCGAATTATGGCTGAAAGACTGGATGAACTGGAACAAGAGCTTATCCAGCAGTGAATCTTGCTACTATTCTACTTCTGAAGCTAAAGTAGAGATAACTAAATATAATTGTACATTCCCAGAAACGTTTACGATAAGTGACAGCCTCCCACCCGTTAATTTGTACAGCACAGAAATGATTAATAAGTTACTAAGATACTATGGATATTTGAATAATAGAACTGAAAAAACTTTTAAACACGGGAACAACAAAATCAAACATGATTATAAAAACATGAAATCACCTGGACACGTCAAAAACACAACGACAAGTAGCCTAGACAAAAGCGATAACTTGTCTGAACAAGCGAAAGAAGGAACTAAAGGAAGCGAAAGAAACGAAAATAAAATTTCAAACGACTACATGAATGAAACAACTATCGTTAAAGCCAGGGAATCCTCTAAAATCTTGGATCAAAATAAGCTTCAAAACGACCAGCTTAATATTGATCACAGATTTTTAGATATAGAACCGTACTTCTCTGTATCGACGCGTAATTATAAGAAAGATCTCAAAGATGATGACAGCCAAGTTTATCGAAAGAATAGATCTGGAAAGCGCTTGAACACGCCACTGAATATAACAAAGAAAGCAGAAAACATTGTCTCAGAATCCAAATCTAGTCTTATATTGAGTAAGCATTTGAGCGAATCAGAAAACGTGACTGTACACGAGATGGAGACAAAACATCCAAAATACAAAATTGAATATTCTCCGTATCAGTCTGCTGATAAAAGTTACGCACAGTACATAGGTACGGTAGCAGTATGTGGACTAATAGTGATGTCTTTGATACTCTGGGTGAGTTTTCGCCTGAGATACAGAAGAAGAAATGTGCCCGTTATCAACACAGAAGCGGAGGACCAAATAGAGGTGTCGAATATCTCCGGGGGGGTGTTGTGGTGACACCTGCGGGCAGCCGACCCGACGCCCTTCGAATACGATTCTCTCCTTACGTAGAACTAATGCAATGTGAGTATTATAATTAATTAGTAGTTTGTATACAACTAAAATGTGAACTAGTTACATATATGTAAAGTAAATGGAAGATCAATAGAGAATTGTCAAAGGAGTAGGACTAACTTGTATGTCAACCTCATTAATTTGCTTCTAGTCAACCGTATGATATTTGGACTAAATTAGAATACAAACAGTGATAGTAATGTATAGGTATAACATAACGTTTAGTGCGACATTGTTGTAGATACGATTCTCTTTTGTTCCAGTTCGAAGCGGTTGGCTGCACGAGGTATGGACGGCGTTTTGTGATATAATTGGACGTACATATTTTTTTATGAAATAAGTACAAATAGATTGGTTAACTGGGCAGCGGGGCTATGAATTGTTTTGTCAGTGTAAATAAATTGTTTTGTTGACTTATGGTGACCGTAGGTTTATAGACCTATTTTTATGTAAAGTTGTCGTAGAATCGTGATTTTAATTTAGAAACCTGACCTAGCTGACTTCATCTACTACGCCGTACTTAAGGGCTTTTTGTGGTTAGGCTACAACATACTGTACATATGATATATCGCAATACGTAATGTTAAGTCACCATATCGAGAGTAAGATTCGTGGTATAGAATGGATGGTTGTAATAATATGGCCGAACACTGTATTGCGCAAAATATCGTGAAAGCAGATCATGTCTTCCCTGTAAACCTTGTAATTATAACGTTGTAAACAATTTATCGCGTAACGAGCTCTACTAAAGTGCCAAAATATATTATTTCATACTAAAAACTTAGACTTGTATCTTGACAATCATTACAATTAGCATAAAACTCTGTCAACATGTCTGTTTCTTTGTCATTTCGCTCTTACTATGATTGCATATTATTTTAGGTTTGATATATAAAAGTGCATATTTATTCGGAACTAATAAGATCTGTGGACATAAATACAAATATTTATTCTGGTGCGGGAACTGAACCCGAAATGAACACAAAGACCAACACAGCTACGCCTATAGATATCTATGGCTTTAGGAAAACTGATGGTACTGATTTCTAAACAATCGCCATTCTAGTGATTGTAAAACGCACAATCTTATAAATGATCTCCTCGTCGTTAATGTTATAAACACAAGAAATAAAAAAAAGCTGTTGTGGTATTCCGATTAATTTTAAAATGAATTCTGAACCAATTTATTGTGAAGAAATCAGTATCTTCGTTCACTGTATGAGATGAGCCTTTTTTCCCAATTATGTTGGGGTCGGTTTCCAGTCTAACCGACGATACGATACTAGTAAGCGACTGCGTATCTGTCCACTATAAATATTTTCTAATTAACAAAGCTTCTGATATCGGAGAAATGTAAATGAATTATGTCATACCTACTATAATATGTACGTTATGGTTTATGTTTTACCTTTTCGATTATGTAATGTTTACGTATGTACAGAATATTTATCAGTTATTTCAGTAAAAATGTTAGTTGTAGCTTACCCAATAAATCAAGTATAAAAAGGACATAAAAACTATGTAAATCATAAAAATGTACTGTATGTAAAATATGGAAACTAAATAGTCACGGATTGATTTGTTGATCGGTAGTTTATACTCAGTGTTTCACTTAATAATTAATGTTATTTCATTCATCATTCTGAAACCTAAGGTTGTAACTTGATATATAAACATTTTGAGGAAAATGATGTGTAGATATATGTTTTTACGTGAATCGTAGATTATGATGTACAAACAGATAGCCAAAGATTTAATAAATAATAGATTGAGTACCATATTTTTATTTATTTACTACGTTTTTAAAACCCTAAGTTGGTATACACGATTTGTGAATAAAACCTTTGAGAAAGCTTCCGACATTTTAATAACGAAATCGAGATTACAATGTTCGATTTCCTTACACACCTGAAGAGTCAAATATGAATAAAAGTCTCTCAGAAATACATTTGTTCGAAATAAGAATAAGTCGACTAAAATGTAACAAGTGAACCGAAAGTAATTTTCTGTAAGACTCATCTGAAGAAAAATTGTGATTATTTGAAAAGAAAAGAGAACGCTGGTAATGATTTTCACACCGACTTCAAAAAGAAGAAGGTACGGAATTTTAATGATTTTTTTTTGTGAATGTTTACTGATTACTTTGAAACTGCGTGATAGATTTGCATAGCTCCCAGAGATAAGTTTAATGAGGAAGCGGACAAGTATTTTTTCTCTTTAAAAACGTGCCTAAGTGCTTATTAATACTTCCAAATTTTTTTACATTTACATTACTACGAACCTACTTAAAATACGCCGACTGCACAATGAATAAATCAGAGATTAAATTAGTTAGTTAGTTCATGTAACCCTACTGATTGGTAATTATAATTCTGTAAAGACATATTTCTTACGGCCGCGAATCATATTTTGTTCAACATTATAACCTGACACTGACCTACAAATTGCAAAAAACGTAAGAAAATTTGAATTTTGCGGGCTTTCCACAAATTAGGCACTTGTAGTTTATAAAATACAACTTTTCAAATTATCTACATATAATATTGGTAAGGTAAGTTTTACCTTCAGGGTGTTTTGTAAATAGGTTGTATTTATTTATAACAAAATATTTTATTCAATATTTGTATTGGCAGAGGAAATAAAGGGCTGCTTCGTTTGCGGCGCAGCGATATTTGCCTGAGGGGCAGAGAGGGACATTTTCAAATAATATAGCCTTATTAATTATGTACATAAGTATCAGGATTGTGTGCATTTGATATTTCTGTAAATAACTACTTCCCTCTAGGTAATAGGTACCTAATTTAGTAACTGGGTAGCAGAATATAACTTGTGACTTATATTATGTTGGTAATTAGCTAGATGTGAAAGGAACGTCCTCTGCCTGGCCCAACTATGTTGGGTTCGGCTCCAGTCTAACCAGCACCCTAATTGCGTAACACACTACCAATCTCAATCTGAATCATTTTGGAGGATTTTGCTAATCCATTGCTTCATATATTCTATAAGAACAGTGACCAAAAGTCATATCGAAAAGTCTCATGCATCAAGATCAAAATATTGTAGTAATTATTTTCATATTTTTTACGACATTACGCGTCGGGTATTTAAAGTAATCAAAGTGTTGATGTAGTTTTATTCCCTTTACATTACTTTCAAACGATAATTTATTATAATTAAAATAACCTTGAATTTTGAAAGTGTAATAAATATGAAAAAAAAAATATACTTAGATCGGCAAAGTATATTTTTTTTCCATGTTTCTACATTAATTAAAAATAACTACGTATAGAATAAAATAGAATAGAATCTTTATTTAAACAATTATCATTTTTTAGAGCAATAATGGCCGTTCGTGTATGAAATGTCAAAAAAAGTAGATGCCTAGTTTTTAGGTTATCTCGATTTTTATGAAAATCTCCGAAACGCGGGTTTTGTTTACAAAAACAACTGTTGTAGGAGTTAATATGATAAGTGTAGTGTATAAAAAATAAAGTTTGACTTTGATGCTGCCATGGTACGGGACTCCATACATCCATGAGCATTGTTCTTTGTCTGCTCAACAACGTAAATAACGCAGTGAATGTTGTCGAACTGTCAATATGAAACCCATTGCTAAGGGCTTTGCTAGTGTGTTACGCAATTACCCCGCAAATGCAGGAGCGACGGCCTATCTGACCTTCACAACCCAGTTACAGGGTAATAGGGTACGCCTTGGTAAGACTGGTTGTCAGACTTTCGTATTTCTGACTACCAGTAACGACTGTCAAAGATCCACGAATGACAGCCGGGACCAACGGTTTAACGTGCTTTCCAAAACACGGAAGGCTCTCGAAATGTATTGGATGGTCACCCATCCACGGCCCAACCGCGGCAAGCGTAGCTTTACCTGATCGATCGACCTGTGCGGCTATTATTAATTAGCCACAAGCCCCTCCTTAGCCACAAGCCCCTCCTTAGCCACAAGCTAATTTAGTGAGTGGGTAACAGAATATAACGTGAGATAAATTAGCTAGATGTGAAAGGATTTGATACGAAATTAAATCGTTTATGCTGTAAATAGGATATCGGAATCACTTTTACACGCCAATATAAAAAAAAATGTGCGTAAATTATTTCATCACCACTGCTGTCAAAACGGTGAAGGAAAACATCGTGAGGAAACCTATGTATAATGAACTTTTGGTTCTAATGTCCTAGAACCAAAAGTATGAAAACATGTGACATCTACCAACCCGCACTGGGCCCGCGTGGAGGATTATAACCTACTCTCCCTCTCATCGAGAGGAGGCCTGTGTCCTGATTATGTTATGTATGTATGTATAAAAAAAATAAGCTAGATGCAGTCGACATCTGAGGACCCCTGAGAAGGAATTGCAACACAAACTAGGGGGTTTAGGTGGTTAACACATCGTGGCTCAAACTTTAACCATGGAATCAATAACTCTACATGATTCTAGACCAACCAACCAAGCTTTCCGTCGGTTATAAAAAATCTGCTGTTCCATACAAAAGTGCAATATGTACCTACGCGGTCAAAATGTTTAGATCAACTGATATTTTTGTAACCTTCCACCATGTATAGATAGGCAGTGCTTGTTTAGAAATTCTGTGGTGCAGTTTGGACGCTAACGTTAGCACTCCATTCTAACATATAATCCGGTGAAGTCTTACAATTAACCACGTCCGTGGTAGCAACAACGACATATCTACACTGACAACAGCTGTATGCCGTACCGGCAAGAACGGTTTTCCTAGCTCAAGTGTGCGGTTGATGGTACGATGTCTGGCAGAATGTGGTCTACAGCGGTCGCGGCCTGGAACTTGTTTCAATGTTACGGTAATTATGATAACTTAATATTAATTTAATTAAAATGATGAGTTTTCAATAGAACATCAATCATTTGCGGTAAGTGGTAAACTTGATAATGAATCAACTTTCAGTGGTTAACTTTCAGCACTGTTATTAATTTAGAGAAGTTGTTAATCAATTGTTAGTTAACCAATTAGCTGTCTACAGAAAATCAAAGGTCAAACAGAGTAACATCATGACAACACGCCATGTTTCCCTGAAGGGTTGGGCAGAGGTGTGCCTATAGTACAGTCACGATCATAAATAATATACACTTGGCTCTATTCAAAGGCGATTTTATCCTTTGTTTTTGAAGGCATTTTTATGTTATTACGAACATTGTATTTTTATGTATGTATATATAACCTATTTATGTATTTGTGTACCTAGTTTTAAGAGTTTTTTTATGGTTCCCTATCCATTTGCATAAAATTTTAAGACCTAATATAACTTGGCATACTTTTGTTTGTCCTAATTATATTTTCGCATAAATTATTTACGCATTACAGCTTACGCATAATTTTTTTACGCATAATTTCTCTTACCATAATAATGATTAAGCATAACATTCTAAAGCATAACTTTATTAAGCACTAGCTTCTGCCCGCGGCTTCGCCCGCGTGGATGTCGGAAATTTACCCACGGGAACGTGCTAACAGGATAAAATGTATGTGCTTCCCCAGAATGCCATCTATGTCGCGGGACCTTTGTGGCTAATTACAATAGAAAACCAATTCTGTCTCATTAGTGGTGATTAAGAGGGTACCTATATGATATCTTTACCTAAGTACCTAACTAATAAAAAAAAAAAAACTCAATAACAGAAAATTAAATACCTACCTACCTAAATAAACCTATTTCTGATGATAACTAATCTAAACTCAATAAATAAGCAAAATCCCTAAAAACTAATATCTATACGAAAGACTAAACCTACCTAACAGTATTATAAAATAACCTACGGTCACTACGTACACTATCAAATATACTACCCATACTTTAAAATTAAAATCTATACCTACGACTCATATAAAAATAAACCTAAATAACTCTAAAAACTAAAAGGAATAAAAATGAACTCCACTGCGGGTGACCCAACCTACGACAAACTTAGTATTTGCGGTTGGTACAGTACAGACAGTGGTAATCGGGTATAGGGATCGAACCGCAAAATTAAGTTTGTTTTTTATTGTATATACTTTTCCGGGATAAAAAGTACCCAGTGTGGTGCCCAGGATATTTAAGAATAATTATACCAAGTTTCATCGTAATCGAACCGGTAGTTTTTGCGTGATGCCTGAACAAACAGACAGACAGACAGACAGACAGACCGACAGACAGACAAAAAATTTTTTAATCACATTTTTGGGTTCGGTGTCGGTCTAGTAACACCCCCTGCCATTTATTTTTTTGAAATTTGCAATGTACAGAATTTTCACTTCTACAGATTTATTATAAGTATATAGAATAGATAGATATAGATAACATTCTAAAGCATAACTTTATTAAGCATAACAATAATAATAAGGCGTAGTCGACGGAGCCCCGCTTCGCGGGGCCCCTATTTCTGTCTGCAGGGTTTAAAGGAACCTAACACGAAGGGGATGACGGGGGCTCGTTCGCTCGCTCCGCTCGCTCACTTGAGCCCCCGTCATCCCCTTCGAACCTAACCTGTCCGAGTCGGGGTGCCCCAATTCCCGAGCTCGCTTCGCTCGCTCTTGCATCCTAAGTTCTCATTGCCTTTTTACTAAATCGAGATGTGTTAGACCTTGGGGCACCCCGACTCTTGGAAAAAGTGATTCAGAATCGAGTGAAAATATTTACGTAAAAATAACTCAAATTTGTTTCCGTTATTTCTATTAATTGTATGCCCAAATATTATTATGCTAATAATCATTAGGCCTAGTAACGTTATGCGAATCAAATTTATGCCAAAACAAATTAGTCTTTAAGATGATTATGCCAACATAAAATGTATGCCTAAAAAAATTATGCTGAAGTATTATTATGCCAAAACAAATTGTGCCTAAATCGTTATGCCGAAGTATATTAGGACAAAGAACATTATGCGAAAAGAAGGGATCCCTTTTTTATCATTGTCCTTCTCAACCAAAGCACCTGCCATCTAATCTCTTCACCACCCTTGGTTGACTGGTAGAGAATGCCTAAGGCATTAAGTCCGCCTTTGCCGCAAAAATCGCGTTTGAAAGTCTCCAAGTTTTGAAATATTACTGCTCGTGCATTTGAATACCCCATTTTGCAATTTGAAACGGAGCAGACCCACACTACCCACGCCCTTTATATGTCACCTATTACAGATTTTTAACTAAGTAACCAATTTATTTTAATATTGTGATTTTAGATTATTTAAATTATTACCGAGGTATCTATTACATTGTCTAGTCTAAAAGTCTATATTTAACTTGACCTACTTTAGTAGAAATAATTAAAAGCTCTAAGAATCGTATTTACCTTTAAAGGCTTTAACAAAAAACCCCTATGGGCACAGTTGTGATGACAATTATTAAAATAGTTTAAACGGTTGGTATTTGGTTAACGAGTAAAGCGCTGTTCAATTTCAATAGAACTATTTGTTTATGAAAATGTTAAAATGTGTACCACTAATTAAAAAGCAGCCGTAGGTATAATATTATCCAATTAAGGGCTGATTTTTCAATCATCTCATAACTTTATTCAAGGAATAATTTTGAAATTTTGACAGTTGTTTCATACAAAAACTGTCAAACGTAAATTTTATTCTTTTCTTTTCTATTATTTTAGTTGGTTGGAGGTTATATACTAATAAATAGAGTAGATAGCTGTGATTATCACTGCAAGGTTTTTTTGGCGCGTGGTAGAAATTGGAACTAAGGCCGCGCCATCTTGTTTTGTTTTTGTGATAATTTCACAAATGTTTACCAACAGCGCCCCCTGTCAATGATGACATTGACAGGGGGCCCGGCGTTGTTGGTAAACATTAAGGAATGATCCTTATGTCTTCATATTGATGTTATTTCAAGTTAATCAAATATAAACTTTATTTTAATGGTTATTAAGTAGATTTCAAAGTGACTAGCACTATGTGTCGTAGTAGCGTAAACTGAACTTTATTGTGTTGGTATTAAAGTTATTTTTCTATAAACTCATATTTGTTTACATTTTTAGCAAATAAATTGCGAATGCAGTGTAGACTATCGAAAAAACACATAGATTCTCTTCTATTTTTTTATTAATTTACAAGGCAACTATAACAGATAACAATCACAGTATATCACTAGGTTTTGACCTGATTATCACCAAAAGCGTAAGCGCACAACATGACTAGCAACAACAATATTAATGGTGACAACTACAGTAAAAAGCTTAATTCACGAAATTACAGCTACACGGTCTGAAGGTCAATTCCCTTAATTAAAATCGTTCAAAATCTAGTCGTAATCTCATCTCAGCGACAATCAATGTCAAAAACTCGTTAAAAATGTAGAGAAATTGGAGGTATTTTTGACAGATTGAGACTGAGATCAGACTGTGAACATTCTTAAAATTGCGAGAATTGCTCCTATGTGCCTCTGCCCTCCTACACACTTTTACTTAGGCAGGGAATGTGTAGGAGACCAAACACGCCAGGAAAAGTACAAAACTGACACAAAGTTGGGATCCTGCCGTTTTGCCGAAAAGATTTTGCCATAATTTCACTACCCAAACAAATTTTAGCAACCTTTTTTTATACCAAAGCAATGTTTGGAATAATTTTAGTACGCACATTTTCCTTTGGTCAAATTTTTACTTGGCAGAATATTATCAAGGTTAATGTCATTTAGGCATTTGGTCTTTAATCAAATGATTTATTCCAGCAAACAATCTTTAGACAGTAAACGTTTGGTCAAATGATTTGATATGGCAAAAAATATAAAGGCAAAAATAAGATTTTTTTGGGAATTATTTAATTAAAAAATGCAATTTTATTTTAATATAATCATTTATTTAATACAAACAAGGAAAAACGAGATTATTGTTAGCAGGCTATCAAGAACCAAACTAGTTAGATGAGGTTAATTAAAAACAAAATGGTTAGGTTAGGTTAAAACTGTGACCTCCTACGCACGATCCGAGCGAGCGAAGCGAGCGGTGCCGTGGCAGCGGCGGGCGAGTGCCAGAATCGACTATATTGAATAGACAAAAAGAAAGATTATTTTTAGCAGGGTGTCGAGAATCGAACTAGTTAGACGAGGTTAATTATTAAAAAAAAAAAAAATGCTTAGGTTAGGTTAGGTTAAAACTTTGATCTCCTATGCACGAACCGAGCGAGCGAAGCGAGCGGTGCCGCGGCAGCGGCCGGCGAGTGCCAGAAACGACTAGATTAAATAGAAAAAAAAAATACGGAAAAAACAGGCTACCCGAGACTGAACTAGTTAGACTATAACAATTGACTGAATAGAATTGGTAAATTGAAAACTGACGATACTAAATATTTGGCAAATTTCGTTTTGCGTAAAATGAGTTATTCCAACTGAAATATTTGACTACATAAAAATTGGTAAAAGTACTAGTTGGTAAACAAGTCATTGTTTAAACGTTCACTTGCTAAACATTGCGTTACGATTATTTGTGAATAGATTTTTTGCTAAGTAATAATTTGGCAAATGAAATTATGCGGATTTTTTTTTGGGAAGTGATAATTTGGCGATTTCTTTTCGATGAAACAAGGGAGACCCCACAAAGTTACATTATTTAAAGAAAACAGTATTTAAAAAGCTACAATGTTAAAAAAAAGAGTACCTAGATACAAGTCTTTTGAAATTTCATAGTAAAGTCGACACATTCTAACGATAGGGTTGGGTATTTGGAAAGTAAAGTAATAATTCTCTAGCCATAACATTATACCCTGTCCATTCGGTAAACCGTTTTAAGACAGATAGAACTAGAGATTGCAGCAACACACAAGACATTGATTGATACACGTACGGTATTATAATGTCTATAAGAAGCCATAAATAAGATAATTCAATAAGATAAGGCAGTTTATATATTAATTTTATTACGCATTTTAAATTTTACGTAATCTGGAATATGTACGTTTAAGACAGCTGCCAAAAACAACCGTTTTTGGCAGCTGTCTTAAACGTACATATTCATATATTCATATTAGGTTAACCAACCTAATGGATGGTATTATAGGTATGTAAGAGAGATCAAAATAAGATAACGATTATGACAAGGAACTCGATGATAGCCATTTCATTATGTCTAGAAAACCCAATCGACTGACAAGCACCTTTGAGCAATCCACTCACTGATCCTGGTGAGTCAGCACTTTCCGTTCAGATCAATATAGTTGGCCCATATTGGGCTAGTGGACTATTTCAATTCAACTCAATTGGGAATCCAAGCTATTTAAATATAAGTTGGAGTGCTCAATGATGCACAATTAAGGGAATAGTTTCATTAAAACTCGCTGTTATTATACCTTAATGAACTGTTAGATTTGATTAATGTTTTTAATATGATATTATTTTAGTATGAAGTCGAAAATTTTGTAGACTTAGATATTGATTAAGGCCAAAGTAATTACTTTGACAGCAGGTGCTGTAGACAGACATAATTAGGGGTGTAGTAGGCAATTTAGTTGAATGAAAAGATGATATGTACAAAGGCACAGCGTACTTACATAATATAGTAGTCCACGGAGTACCGTAACACTAAAATATTTACTCGGGAGAACTATTAGGGAAATCACTGTCGTTAAGCTGTTTTTCTAGAAGGAGAGTTATTCTTGGTAAATTAAAAGTAGTTGGGAAGACTCAGGAAGATAAAACAGGTATTAAGGTGTTCATTAAAAAGTTATTTGTTTATAATGTAATGGCTTTTTTTTATAAAGCTTACTCTATACAATAGGTATATATAGTAAGAGTCTTGTCATTAAATTAGTAGGCACAGTAATCTTGTTTAATGAAAACAAACAACAACGAATGTCTCTTTTCAACTAATTTGTGAGCAAAATAACTGCAAATGAGATCGCGTCAGTAGTAGCTCGCATTAAGATAACCTTTTTATTGCATTCCTATTTCGTGCGCTGTTTCCCCATCCATTACAGCGCATTGACTTGCTAAGTGCCAACATTACAGGAAGGCGTAAAGCGAATGATCACGAAGTAGGCGGCACACGGAAATGTTAATAAGGTTATTCCAGATTGTATAGTGAAATGTAAACAGCCCTTCGGCAATTATGAGTCGTGGTACACAAGACAAACAGTCTTGGAGCGGCGCCGGCGTCTGTGCCCCGCTTAAATATTGATATGGTGGCTCAGTTCGTCAGCTGTTCCCTGTTCCTGGTCCCAGTCCTTCTCCGAGATTCCCACTCAATTATTTAATTTTATTAATTCCATCATTCATGTCTGCTACTGTTTGTATTGTATAATTGGGATCCTAAACTTAGCAATTACGTCAAGTTTACCAAAAGGTGAATTGATTTGATAAATGGTTATCTTTTTGTTAGTATTGAGCCTTTTGAGTTTCTATATTAAAAGGTTTCTGTCTTTATTTGTGATAAAGGTTATTTATTTACAGAATGACATTTCTAGTTAATTAATGTAATTACAGTAGCACATTTATTCAACAAAGATGTCGCTACTTAATTAATTTGCAGTGACGCAGCTGTTGTTTGTCGTTTCTGATTAATGCACTTGTAAATTAAATGTACGTGGGACTAGCACCCTTCATCTGAAGCCCATGCAGACGCCCTAACTCAGGACCCCTTGGGTAATTTAGAAAATTCAATTTTAAAACGCTAAGACAAGATCGTCGACAACACTTCATGCATCACGCTTTTAAGATTCTGTCAAACTAATCTATCAATATACCTAGTTTGAATAGTATATTTAGGCCTATTCAAACTATAACTGAACGTTCCTTTATTACAGAATAGTATCTACCACTATTTGAATTACTAACATAATTAGCATACCCAAGTGTCATATTCAATATTAACGACATATTAAACACATCGAATCTATTGATTCATTATAATTAGGAAGCTAACTGACACAATGAAGCTATGTAGGTACTTAACGGTTACGACACTAGCTCTGAGACGAACGCGATGGTTTCATGGTCTGACTTAATAAATCATAATTATAGTAGATAAAGGTCGTTTATTCTGGTTGGCTTTAATTACCAACTCCTTTAATCCCGTGCTTCAATAAAAGCATTTAATTAAAATTGTAGCAGGAAATACATCAAGAACGCTACTAAGAAACCAGTTTTGTACGGTATAATTTATTAATCATCGCTAACGAGCGATTGGGTTTCAATGAAATGAGAGTCCTTTTATTATTTCTTCAAATGGCTCGCGACGAGTTATCAGATTATGCGAGTACCTATCTATCTAATTACTTCCTGCGGCTCTAGGCGCTGTAGCTAACTTCTCAACTTTACGAATGGCTTGTACATAATTAGTGAGCAGTGGTGGGCTAGTGGTAATGGCCCCGGCTTACGAGCTGTAGGTCGTGGGTTCAAACCCTCTACTTTGTTGTGTAAATAATTTCATCACCACTGCTCTCAAAGCGGTGAAGGAAAACATCGTGTGGAAACCGGCATGTCCTAGAACCAAAAATTCGAAGACTGTGACATCTACTAACTCGCACTGGGCCAGCGTTGTAGTATAGTTCCCTCCGTCTGAAGTAAATAATTAAAACATAACATAATTTAACAGTTCGGAAAATTTAAAAGCCCTATATTATCATATGGGCTTCTAAATTTTCCGAACTGTTAAATTGCCTCGGATTGGCCTCAAATACACTCAAAATACTTAATTCTGAATATAACACTTAGCTCCGTGTCTGTGTGAATTTACGCAAATCTCGCTCAAACAAGCAGACTGTTCCTTGATCTAATATTAGAAGGTACCATTAATATTTCAAGCCCCGGCTTCGTTATCGTCGCCATCGGGCTAGGCTAAACATCATCTGTGCAGCCCTTCCCGATTTAGTAGTTGTGAGAGTTAGTACACACACAAGTAAAGTTCACCCGTTTACCTCATTTGATTTTCGAGAGCTTAAGGATTGTAACGGTAAGTCCGATAAACCCGATTGTTGAATGGGGGCCCCAAAGTGAAAAGGAGACTTAATGCAGGTGGGACAACTTTGTACGTTTAGTTAAATGAAGGAAGTCGACTATTGCATTTAAAATCTATTTCCGTTTCTCATAACGAACAGTGAACTGAATTCATGAATGTTATGAGAAATAACTAGCCTAATTTAAACAGTGAAGTGCCAACCCATGTGGGTTTAGTATAAATGCATAAAGCTCGGTTACTGCTTACAGTTCTATTCATACGAAGTCTGAAGTTAAGTGAGTGCATTAAGGAAATTATTGCCATTCATTAGCGCTGCCATCGGGCTGGAACATACGTTACGTACACACGGCAAAATACAATGTTCATTTATGCAGAATACTGGGGTCATTATTTTAAAAGGTGGCAATTTGTATGGTATTTAATGGCGCTCCATTTGGCAGCCGATGGTAAGTAGCCACCATTGCCTAGCACTGTTGAGTAGCAATCTATAGAGATTTGTTCTTGAGTATTGTTTACCCTAGAGACAAAGTCGACATGTGTCTCACATGCCTGCAATTACATTATCCCTTTACGTATTGATAGCAAATGCAGCTTTAGTGGTAAAATAGGTACTTTCCTTCTACACCACTTTCTACTACTACTACGTACTATAAAGATTTTGTTTGGTACATGTCTGTTCACTTATCCTACTACTACGTACTATAAAGATTTTGTTTGGTACATGTCTGTTCACTTATCTGGCTATCAAACATAACAACACCAGTCACCACGACTGAATCAGTCGTGGTGTTGAGACACAGAGTTTACAGAGGTGTAATTACACCCACATTTCGCCAGTTATGATGAAGCCCCATGTGACAGGGGGGACCCTATTGCCATCAACAGGGCACAAATACAGACTCCATGCAGCCACGTAGAAAATCCTGTTTAACTCACTATAAAAGGCTAATTCGTTCACTTGAAAGTCAGTACAATGAAAGTTGGGCGGGTCAATCTTTGATATAAATCTGACACAGCATATCGGTCCGAGGTCCGGCCCGCTTCGGAGCGCCACTGAATAATTCATCTTTTCCTAACTATAGTTGCGATTCATTCTTTTGTTTTCACGATGTGAATACCATATAAGTTTTACACTATTTGTGTAAGGGAATTTACTTCCTTATTTGCACGAAAACTATGTAACTGTTTAGTTTAACAAAACAAATTGTTTATAAACAAAATAACGATTCTAAATTTTCGACGAATTATGGTTGTTGACTTTTTGTCATTTGAAGGCGATGTAAAACATTTGTTGAGCTCTTCGTGTTTACCTAATATGGACGTCTGTTGATTGACATGTTAACTAAGCTCTTGTTCATTGAAGTTGTATTAGTACCTGTCACATTGGAATCCAGCTGTCCAGCAATCATTATTATGTATTTAATAAGGAACCTTGAGAATTGATAGTATATAACATATAAAAAAGGAAAAAGAAATAGTGATCACTCATATTCTCAAACCATTACATGTTATAAAAAACTGGTGCGAAAAACTGTTCATTAAAGTAATGAATGAAATAATAGTATGGTTAAAGTTTAATGCCTTTATATGAGGAAGGTGTGGTCAGCTGCGACCGCGGTCGGCTCCGGCGTACATTCAGCGACCCTGAATAATTCATCGAGGCTTTTGCTGTCACGACCTTACTTTGCTTCGAATAACGTCTAGTTCTAACTATCCTACTATTTACCTGTATAAATAACTTTACTTACGAATACTTCTTACTTGGAAATATCACCAGACACAATTTTAAGCTGCAGGGTGGAAGGTGTTACTTTACAGTTAACGGACTCAAGTGCACTTGTGTCAAAGAATTTATTGGGCTGTCTTGAAAATGTTTCTACTCGAGTTCTTTATTTGGGTAGTGTTTTGTATTGTATTCAAAGGCACTGGTTGTGTAGTGAATGAAACATACACCAAGTAGTTAGTTGATATTTATTAGTTTGAAAAATTAAACCTAAATTATTGTACAACTATTTACAATAGGTACTAAATTAAATGACTAACTAACTAAATCATTGAATTAATACGAAAGAAATAACTTTTGAAGGTTTTATACTTTTTCTAAATGTTATGAAAAATGAGTGGGTTAACACCACAATCTGAATCATTTTGAAGCATATTGCTAATCCATTGGTTCATATGCTCGAAAAATTTGTCTGCTCAATAACGTAAATAACGCAATGAATGTTTTTGAAATGTCAAAATCAAAGCTACTGAAAATGTGTTACGCAATTACCCCGCCGAAAAGAACCCCCATAGTAGCAAACACCACAAGTATTACCATAGTGTAATTTGTTGAAACTATTTGGCACATAAATTGGAACACGAAGACAATAGAAGAGAAGCAATAAACCCCATAGAATGGGACACAACGAATCGAGTGAAATTGGCATGGGCGGTGTCGACCACACGACATTCTGTCGCGCCGCTAACTATTTATGCTGTGATTATGTCTGCTTTTATACATAGATTGACAATCGAAACCTTCTCACTAGCCTTGGGAATAGGTTTTTGGTAAGAAAAACCTGCCATCGGTTTGGAGGAAAGGATTTCATTTCCGTGTCCATTAATTCCCAAAAGATACCCTCTTACACACATTATAAAACATCTGTCTGTCTGTCTATCCGTCGACTTTTATAATCATTAATAAAAATAAAATATTATAATCATTGTTGTCTATTGTTGTTTTATTTTCATTAATCTTTATAAATATCAAGCTTTATTGAAACGGGATAACAAAAACAAATGAATGTTATATGAAGTTTATTTAATTAATAAAGGTCAACGTGTAGGTCTTTACCATCATTTCAAGTAATGAAACCTTTGTGGGATCTAGTCCTTTTACCACTCTTAGCAAAGAAAACTTAGAAAATGTTGTATTCATTTATTTCTTTGCGTATTGATTGAGACCGTCTAGAATCTACACTTTCATTTATTATATGCCCAATCACGATAGTTGAGCTTATTTCTATGTTAACGTAAATCATAAATAGACAAAATGCTCATATCCCAAATAGCATGCACAAATCTCCACACATTGGACAAATATTTGTGGGTCTACATACTTGTCTCATACAGGAATGGAATCCGGAACCCTAAGCACCGTGGCTGACGCTTCAAACCTGCGCATAATGTCATTTCATAACGTCAACGGTCTGGGCGACATACGGCCTGGCGAGGGAGAGGTCGTCAGTTTGAACCTGACCTTAATAAATTATTATGGGTAAGAATCGTTATGGTACGAGGGATAAAGACGCTTCAATACCATGAATTCATCACAATATGTTTCTAGGCGGAATTCTTAGGTCGCTTATTAAATAAAAAATCTTCTGTTCCACACATTTTTATCGTTTATACTTATTGCACTTTTGTATGAAACAGCTGATTTGTTTTTTAACAACCGCACTCCCTATCTTTCTAACCCTTATTTATAGGCTTGCGGATTAAAAACCTGAAGTCCAATTCTCATATTTGAAAAAGTACGAATCTAGTCGCAATTTCATCTCAGTCAATGTCAAAAACTTTTCAAAAATGTTTGCAAATATGAGGAAATTTCGACAGATTGAGACTGAGATTAGAATGCGATCGTTCTTAAAAATGCCCCTCTCATAATATGTAGCAATACGAGTATGTGATGAAACCAGCGCCCTAATTGCGTAACACACAATCAATCGGAATCGGTTTCATTTTGACAGTTCAACAACATTCATTGCGTTATTTACGCGTTGAGCAGATAAATTTTTCGAACTAATGAAGCAATGAATTAGCAATTTGCTTCAAAATGATTCAGATTACGATTGATCGTGTGTTACGCAATTAGGGTGCTGCACCACTAACTTACTAGCACAATCACATTTATTTTGACACTATAACATTATCCAATGCTTCCTATGTTTAAAAAAATCGTCTGCTCGACGACGTGAATATTGTTGAATTAATTGTCAAAATGGAAGGGGATTGTGATTGTGTTACGAAATTAGGCTGCAGGACTTAATGACATACCTATAAGTTGTTTTTATAATATGTGGAAAATGTCGATGGTTGTCACTTACAGAAGAGAGCAGTGATGGCCCAGTGGTAACGACTGCGACTAACGAAGTTGTAGGTCGTAGCTTCGAACCCAGACAGGCGCTTTACTTTGTGTACATTATGTCATCACCACTGCTCTCAAAACTGTGAAGGAAAACATCGTGAGTAAACCCGCATGTCCTAGAACTAAAAATTCGAAACCATGTGACATCTACCGACCCGCACTGGGTCCGCGTGGTTGATTAAGCCCACTCCCTCTCACTCAGAGGAGGCCTGTGTCCCAGCAGTGAGAAAATTATATATAGGCTGATTATGATGATACATTACTCACTCTGTGGCTCTGTGTAATGCTGCAAATTAATAAAATACCTAAAAGAAATAGCAACCTCGGCAATCATTTATCTGTAATGAAATAATTGCGGTCACTGTCAATGTTAATTATGTATAAGTTACTATTGACAGACAATTTGTGTCGAAAAAGTTTTCAGTGGAATTCATGACACCAACAACGTTTTGATGATTCAACAAATTTGATAAGTCTTTTAATATAATTACAGAAATATAGTTTCCGGATGACAGCGATGCGGACGAGTACTTCGACGCCTAAATATCCTTTTGTTTTTGTATTTATTTATATAATCAATTTAAAAAAAAGCAACAACTTTTTTGTTTTTTTTTATTTTTGTTTTTTTTAATGCTTTTATTTTTTTATATAATTAGTCTCTTAATTTAGTATCTAGAAATACTGAGATAAATAAATATTTATGAATACAGAAAAGTTTTACTGAAATTAACCTCGGATAAAATCGAGATGACACGTTTTTTATCAAATAATCTGAAAAGCTGAAGGGTTAATATTTGCTCGCTCTCACAATGGTCCAGATGAAATGAGTTCAAACATGGACAGCCCTTTTACTTTAATTGCTCTTTTCATTTTGTATTGTTCGGGCATTTATTTACGACTGAGTTAAAATGATTAACATTTAATTTCTTGTAAAGAAAACTACTAGAACTGCTACTACACAGCACAAACACAACACACACACAGTCACAAAGCATTAGATAAAATTGTATTCAATAATATATATCGAATTAAATAATACAGTACTATGATAAGTGATCATACACGCGATTCTAAACGAAAATAATTGAAAAATATTAGTTGTAGTCACTGCTGTAGCATTCGCTACGCCGAGTACGTAGCAGACGCTACGCAGCAACCGTAGCACATACTGGGAAAAACGGCTTGTTCGTATTGTGATAGAATAGTTTAAAATGTAAATCAAAAAGTTAAAAAAATACAATTAAGTGCGGGTCGCGCACGAAGGGTACAATATTTAATAGTTAGGAACCGTACAATATTTAACACTATAAATATTAATTATTTGTTGTTATTGCGGCATAGTAGTACACACTCTGCAAGTGTTTACCTTTACGGTTCAATAAATACATTTCTGTGACAGTCGAACGGACGGACGGACGGCTAGCGGAGCTTTAGTAATAGCGTCCCATTGGTGCCCTTTGGATACGGAACCCTAAAAACGAAATAAAAAATCTTTGTATGCTAGCATGCGCTACGCCGTCTACGTAGCCCTTGCTACGCTGAAATCGTAGCAGATTCTACGACAATGTTCGCAGATAAGCAGTCGTAGGCCGCAGCATTTCGTAGAATCTGCTACGCTTAATAATTACGTAGCAGATTCTACGAAGTGAATAATCTTATTTTTGACCTATGATGCCACTCGGAAAATCAGTTTGCCGTTAATCAGTCGAAAATAAACTCCGGCTTAGTTTCAACTGATTGGTTATTCGAAGAATGAGCGTATCTAGTCCTAATCAAAGAAATACAAACGAAGGGATGATGATAAATTAATATGAAAGTACAGTACAAATTCAGCAGTGTTCATTTTGCGAGGTCTTATTTTCCACAAACAATCACTTTTATATATTGAAAAGGAATCAGGCCATCGTCAGTAGCAATATATTTTCCCGAAATTTACACAATGTTGACACGTCATTCAAAATGCGATGTAAATTATATACGTTTGAAGCGAACGTGGCTCGTGGCTGGTATCGGTGCACGGCAGAGGGAATGTCCCGCCGCCATATTTTTGATAAGTACGTGAATATTATCAGCTTATGCCGATGAAGTGGAACCTCATATCCTCTCTGTGAAACCTTATTTATTTTCCCTGCCAATTCCGAACCCATCGCTATCTAATTTTATTGTCTATTGTTCCTGTTATTTATGATTCGGTGAATTGTGTTTTGATCAGACAAAGGCTATAGCCACCCCCTATCTCTCGTAATTGTACTAATAAATCAGATAGATTTTCTTTTGTTACCATATTGGTATTTAATGGAATTTCGCTGATTTTTGGGCAATTGTGTCTGAGCTCGTGAAGGGTTGTATAAACCTTTCTATTGTATCCACATTGTTGTGTTTTGAGAATAGAAACGAGTGTTTAACAGTAAGAAACTTACGACAAGATTTATTATATCCAGATGCTCTTGAAACGAGTTGTATTTACGAATAGAATCTTACACAATTTATTTTTCTTAGTACGGCTTAGTTATTTTCTGTAAACGTTCAGCTTTCTGTGAAATTTTCTCATAAAGATTAAATCGATTAAAATTTCTTAAAATTAAATATCAATGGTACAATAAGTCATATCACGGTAACAAAAAAGAATTTCAGGAACATCTCAATAAGATTTTCTTGCATACATTTCATAACTAAACTAGTTAGTAAGTATTCTATCTTGGGGCCCATGATAAAAATAAACTTACTGCTTAACAAAGCCTAAAGGTTGCCAACACAGTTAAATTTACTGCAGCTCGGAGACTATAAAACTGCCGATGTAAAAGAATATCTTGTCTCACTTTTTTTTAAACTACAAAGTTTTGACGTTCGATACTTAATTAAGGCTTAAGTGCTAAATTGATAGAGAACTGGAATATTTCCTGAAATAGCACAAAGGATTTCCACTCAGATAATAAAACCACATTTAGCTTTGAATTCGTTTTATAAATAGACTATTCTACTTTATTCTCAGTTTGTGCAAAAGAAATCGTTGAAAGTTTTAACACAATACATTTTTCAAAGGAATAATTCATGTTTTCAATTTACTAAGTGAACCAACGAGATTACGACAAATCCATCATTGGACAAAGAGCTCATTGCAGACCTTGCCTATTTTCATAACATTTTTTTACTTATTTTCCATCCCACTCTTAGACAAAACATTAGCATAAACACCTATAATGTCCCAACTGCTGGGAGACATGCCTCCTCTCTTTTTTGAGGGGGAGTGGGCCATAAATCCATAATCCACTACGCAGGTCCAGACAAAATATTACTTCTTAGATTTTCATAAAAAAGTTCCTATATCGAGTTTTCGATCTGCACTTATCGTAATGCCTCATAAAATCTAGGCTAGGCCTAAAATTATTAATAAGCTATGTGGTGTCAGATATAAATCGACTAGGCCGCTTCCCGTGGGTGATATAAGAGTAGATTAAGGGCTTATACGTGTCATAAATCCGGCCACTAAGTGTGGTGGTACTGGCAGGCCCACAAGAACAATTCCTTGTGATTATCTGAAGGGTCCTGGAGTTTGTGGAGTCGGTCTGTGTATGACTATGAATTAAAGATTGCGTAAGTTCCACGAGGACACTCTGAATCAAAATCAAAATGTTGTGTAAAGCAGCGCATTCACGATCAAATTTGAATGACGTAAAACCATTAGTAGTATCTAAGTCAATGCAATGTATTACTAATGCTTTTACGTCGATCGTGAATGTCCTAACTTAGAAGTCAGTCTTACTTTTTTTTTAATATGACGAACGTTACCACAAATTCCATTTTATTTTATATAATATCAAGTTTTTGTATCTTACATAATCAGCCTATAATGTTCCCACTGCTGGGGCACAGACCTCCTCTCTTCGAGAGGGACTGGGCTAATAATCCACTACACATTGTGGGTTGGTAGATGTCACATGTCTTCGAATTTTTGGTTCTAGAACATACCGGTTTCCTCACGATGTTTTTCTTCACCAATTTGAGAGCAGTGGTGATGGTGATGAAATTACCCACACAAAGTAAAGCGCCTGCCTGGGTTCGAACCCACGAACTACAACTCGTAAGTCGGGGCCATTACCACATAGCGTTTTATACCCTACTAGCTTCTGCCCGCGGCTTCGCCCGTGTAGATGTCGGAAATTATCCTACGGGAACGTGCTAACAGGATAAAATGTATATGCTTCCCCAGGATGCCATCTATCTCTATGCCAAATCAGAGGTTCAGTGGTTTAGACGTGAAAATGTAACATACAGTTTCAAGTTCAAATCCTCCCCTTAAAAACTGAATTACCCCTTTTTGTCCCGTCAGTGGTAAATTTTCGACAACTTTACATACTTATTATTAATTATTATCTGTCAAAAGTATCAATACTGAGTTTCGCGTTACTCGGACCGCGCATTCAATTTCTTCCACACAAACTTAACACCCCTATATCTCCCTTTGAGGGGTAGTTTTGAAAAACTTATAATGATAAACTTTATTACTTACTTAGGCAAGTATTCTTGCAAAGTTTCAAGTTTATTAACTAAATGAATAAGATTTTTCATATAAACTGTATCCCCCGCTTTTCACCCCCGCAGGGGTGGAATTTTGAAAAATCGTTTGGGATTATTCATAACTTGATTCAAAGATTATTTATACCAATTTTCGAGTTAATCAAGCCACGCATTATAGATTTTCGAAAAACCTTGATACACATTATTCTTTACTTTCAATATTAGGTACAAATACTGAGTTTCAAGTAAATCGGACTGCGCGCTAAAATTCTTCCATACAAACTTTGAAACCCCCCAATCCCTTATTAGGGGGTAGTTTAGAAGAAAAAAAAAACTGTTATCTCATAATTTATTTAGATAAGTATTCGTGCCAAGTTTCAAATTTATTAACTCAAGGAATAAGATTTTTCATACAAACGAATTCCCCCCTTTTCACCCTCTTAGGGGTGGAATTTCGAAAAATCCTTTCTTGGTGGATGCCTACTCTTCACGAAGAACCCACCCTCCAAATTTCATGTCTCTAGGACCAGCGGTTTAGGCTATGCGTTGATCTATCAGTCAGTCAGTCAGTCATTCAGGACTTTGAATTTTATATATACCTATAGATAGAAATAATATCGAACAAAATATTTTCCTTTCAGATGTTCAAAGTAAATATCAATTTACTGCTATCTCTTTGTTTATTTACTTACGTCGCAAACAAGAATAAGTCGAAACAAGAAGATATTTTACATATTTATGCTTATCAAGCGGACAGACGTTTGACATGGCACCTGCCTTCAGAGGCAGGTCCACAAGAAAATAAAACAAGAAAACAAAAGTGAAATAATATAACTTTGGGTCAGTTTTCTTCATGATCTATGTACTTTGTATGGATCGCGAGACTTCTCCCTTGAGGCCGTCCGGTCCAGCAGAATTGTATAGTAGCCGCTGCGCGCTGTGACAAAAGTATAAAAGCTTAATAAGTCAGTACCTACTACACACTAAATTATCCATACTTGTAAGTATTATCTAATGATTTTTCTCGGTGCCTCACGTCCGGATTTTAAAAGCGTAATGATGTAAAGCAATTAGTCAAATTTCTTTAATAGATTTTCAACTTTATCGCTGACCATTAAGGTTCAAGGTTGATTGGAAAGATTTGACAGTTTCGGGTAGCTTGACCTGCTGGCATCTGTACATTACACATAATCGGAACTTTTCTAACAGTTTCTAAACAATTCGCTAAAACTAGCATGCAAAATTATTGATTACATTCTTCTTCTTCTTCGCCAATGCTGAGTGTAGGCATCCTGCAGTTCACGCCACTCTTCTCTGTCTCTAGCCTTCCTAAGCCAGAGTCGTCCAGCAATCTTGACCAGGTCGTCGGTCCACCTCACAAACATTGATTACATTTATTTAATATCATCTCCTGGTAGACCTAGCTAAATTCTAAAAACCTCATCAAGTTTTAGCAAACCCCCCTGTATTTATCACGTTAGTTTTCGTATTTTCTCAACCAAAATTACAACGACCGAAAGTTGGCGTGTGATATGACAATGCCTGAAATTGAATAAGCTTTCTGAAACCCGATACTATTGTTCGGGATTATGTCATGATTACTTGAAATCGTGGTTTTGACATATATACCTTAGCCTCAAAGAGCTTTTTAACAAGCGGTCAACATTGTTAGTATTATTCAGGGAAACATATTTATAAGCAATACGCCGAATTTCTGAAACAATGTGTTTCAGAAATACGTTATAAGTCCGTGTAAATGTGGTTTAAAATGAACACCTGCCATAATAGCGCTTGAATTCAATACAGAAAATTGATTCGTTCATTTAGATTGAGTTTATTAAACAACACGTTTCAATTATAATGTTTGTAGCCGTTTTTTATAACTGTTGGTCGTGATTATTATTCTAAAATAATTGACAAAAGCTTACCTGTTCGAAAAAAATTACAAGAAACTACGCCGTCGAAATTCAAGACATAGGTATGCTAGATGACCTCGCCTCCTAACCCTGCGGCTATGAGCTACACGCTCAAGCGACAAGTGTCTTGCGACAGCGAATGCGGAGAAAACAAACGAAAGAAATAAGCAGTACCTTTGTACTCATATTATAATTATGTTATATCAATATGTATTTTACTGTGTGTACATAAATAATAAAATAAATAAAGAAGTTGTTCAGAGCATACCATGACCATTGCGTATGTCCGACAACGAAGATACGGGTCCGTCCGAAAGTGGTTAGTAGTAAATAGGAATGAACCCCACTCCCGATTAATTAACCTTTTTGGACGGGAAAAAACACTGGGAGTAAAAACAACTGTCAACAACAATTGTCCGTAATTTCGACCGAAACTACGGATTTCGTGCTTATAGAGTAGACCCCCAGAAGACGCGCGCGCGTAACGCTTGAAGCAAGTCGCTTCGGTCGAGGCCGTGAACGAGGTCTAAAGAATGATATTTCAGCGGGCGACCTCGATCTCGTAGTTTTTACTGCACGTAGCTCTGGACGTGAAGGTCGCCGGAGCAGACACTCTACACTATCATATTTATTCGACTATATAAAAACTTACAGGGACTATATAGCTTTACTTTTACTACGTGTTGTGGGAACGAGACTTGAACATAAATGTGGGTGAACTATACGCCTCATAGGCCTCTACCCACAGCTTCAGAGTATACAGGCGTAATGAATGTGTGTACTATGTACAGTAGCAGTCCAAAGCGGCGCGCCAGTTTCACGAAGCAATAGATTGACACTTCTGTTTAACTTACGACTTTCTTCTAATGAGTAATTCCTATACTTTATAGTATACACACACACACTCTATTCACACACTCAACACACACATTCTCGCATTCGTTTGCAATTACTTTGAATACTTAATCACGGTATTGACTACAGTTCACTTATTCGTAAAATTTTAGGATTATACCCACAGATATCAAAATAAATAAATTATAAGGTAGATGGATGCAGTTAACTTAAAGTCTTAAAGAGTCATTCAACCGCGACTAAATAGAACGTTGTTCATTGTGGGTTAGCGACGTGTGTTCTATATCTATATATTAGCGGTGTTGTAGTTCCTTTTAAAATGCAAGCAAATTTGAACATTGAAATTAAAGCGAATATTATTGCGCTACGTAAAATTGGACTTAATATAACACAAATATCTGATGAAACCGGACTGAGTGTAAGTGTAATGATTAAATTATTTTATTAAACAATTTATCTTATTAAAGTAGAACTGCTGATCCTTATTTTTTTAAAACGTTTTATAAAGTCTAAATAGAAGAAAATATAATTCCGAAGTAAATTTATTTACCTAGATTATTGAATGATGGATTAATATAACTATATTAATTCTATAAAATGTAACATCTCTTGTCATTATAATTTTGTTTCTAAATCGTAGGTAATATTAGTATTTTGCTTAGTAGCCTAACAGTACTCCTTTTTTTTATTTTAGAGAAGTAATTCCATGGCCGGCACGACCTCCTGACCTCAACCCCATAGAAAATCTATGGGGTTTAATCACACAGCGATGGGACGCAAGGAATGAGAGGACTGATGAGCAATTGAAGCTGCATTGCCTAGAAATCTGGGAAAATATAAGAGGAACAGACATATGTAGTAATATTGTAGGGTCGATGCGCCAGCGTTTATTTGATTGCATTGCTAATAATGGGGGTTATACGAAGTATTAAATTATAAGTTGATTATAGCAATACTAAAATTATATTGTGATATCCGTAATAAGGATTATTTTGAGGTTTAGCTTCAATCTTCTTTTCATAATGAAAATGAATACTTAAGCTATAACCGCAATAAGTCCTAATAAATACGATTTGTTAACTTTGACATTTGAGATAGGCAACTTAGGTAGGCTACTACTACTGAGTAATTTAATTGTATTGTGACAAGGAGTCCGCACTTTTTTTATTTACGTGGGTAGATTTGCTAGTTGTAGTTTGTTAAAGTACTCTAACAAACTACAACCAGCAAATCTACCCACACAGTGGTAATTAAAGGACAATATTATTATATTAAATTGAATCTTTGCGACAAACACACTTCTATTTTTTCTAGTCCTTTAAACCAAATACAACCTTATTGCATTAAACATATGGTCTTAAATACAAATAAAATAGACTATATTACGTGCAACGAATTTACAAAACGCATAATTACGGTGAACCGCTATTACCTGCTTAACTTCAATAAATTGTTCTTTATGAGAAAATAAACTGTTTTAACTAGACGTTTATTTATTTCTAGTTTATAAAATTATAACGAATAAACAATTTGAAATTACTTATAAAACATTTTTATTTTTAACCCCTTATTACAATAACAATATAATAATAACAATATAATAACTTATTATTATCGTTTATTAATCTATCGAATAATAAAAAAAAACCGATAAAGATTATTGTTGGAAAAGAAAAATTAAAAGTCCCATCTCGAGATTGGAACCCGGACCTATGCGTTCGTCAATCTAATATGAAAGACTACCAGCTATCGGTACTTGATGAAATGACTTCAATTTTAGCAATGGTATGAACCAACCAAAGTCATGCGTAATTACGTAGCCTATGTGCAAAAGCGACGGTATGTTTTTTGTTTCGTTCGACGCCAGCCAGTGTGCGAATTCTGAGATGTGCGTTCTGTGTTGATACATCACTACACACAGACGTAGGTACGGACGTTACCGCGCGTTCACAGCAATACAGTCCTTAAGCTGGTAATCAATTAATGACCCTTGACTGTACGAGTATGTGTCATCTTCCGAATGTTTTCGATATTGTCGACAAGCTGTTACAAATATATCATACGGTAATATTTTGTACCTGGTATTGTCGATCAACTGATATTCAGTTGATCGACAATACCAGAGGGGTAATTCTCGTAATTTTAAGAACGTTCACAGTCTGATCTCAGTCTCAATCTGTCAAAAATACGTCAAATTTCCCTACATTTTGACATTTGTTTGTCGCCGAGATGAGACTGCGACTAGATTTTGAACGTTTTAAATTACGGGAATACGGGCTCTGGTACCATAATACTTAATATTTATTTATTATATTGGTACACAACCTGAAATAAAATCAGTTTTGTGAGCTAAATTTCATCAAACGCATTAAATATTTATGAAACGTGTCGTTGTAAAACAATAAACTTGATGTGATTTTTCATCAGAAATAAAATAATAAAATTCTTGCGTACAATAAATAAACGAACGTATTTACGTACTGAAATATTTTAAGCGGTAATATTTGCTTTGAATTATTCAATCTGGTTTGGTTTGAAAACTGTAATACCTAAGCTAATAAACTTCTTTTTTAATTGCTCTACTTTAATTATATATTTGATATAAAACATCGTGAGGAAAATTGGACTTAAAAGATCTCGTATTTAGCACACAAGCTAATAGTGTGGTGACGAATGCTCATTCCTTTTCTGTACGAGAATCGTATAATACATAAGAATAATCAACAGACGAATACAGGGTAAGTACTACCTATCTTTGTCAAATAAACCCGCAAACCGCACATCCCATATTTTATACCTAGATTTAGACAGAAACTGCTGGATTATTACCTACCTAGCACAATAGTGTTGAAGCTTCAAAAGTTAACTGGGCATGTTGCAAACAAACAAGTGACGGATGTTACTATTATACTGAAGCCGAGTGGACTGGCGCCACCGCAACTGTTGGCATTACTAAATATTCTGTTTCAACCAGAGAAATATATACGAAAATGAAACTAACACTTCTGAAACATTTAACAATTTAATTTATAAACAATATTTATTTATGTTATAACATTCAGCGTTACACTGATTATTATTCATTAATTCAGGCTGAAAGTGTTTGTTTATAAGCTTCTTAATTAACTAATGACAAAAGAGGAATACAGTAGGTAATTGACATAAATAAGTCGGAGCGGGATTTTCACATAAAACGGTAGTTTTATCTAGAAGAAAAACCATAAATTAATTAATTAACATCCTATTCTTATCCCAAACTGCTTCGACTTCCTAGCTTCCTATAAAAGCGGAGTAACAGAAAATCAGTATTCTCCACGACAAAGGACAACAAGTCTGATAATTAAGATTTACATTTACACAAAAACCTTCTGTCTGTATTCGTAAATTGCCCCAAAAGTGTAGTATCGATCCCGGAATCTATTTCTATCTCGTTACCAACTATTTTATTGTGGAGTTGTAACTTTACTGCTGACATAACTGTCCTCGTAATTTTACATCCCGTTATCTAATTCAGCAGAACTTTGTGATACCTTTGTCCACATTCCCTAACTTTGGTCAGATAATACGGTTGAGTACAGTTTGGTGAAATTATAAGCTCCCGTTAATTTCATTGGGCCATTCACACCGATTTATGGATAGGCTTTCAAAAGATTTTTTTTTGTAAATATTGTAGTTACAATTTACATTTTATTGAAATGGTTTCGTTTAAATCATTTTCAGTGTTAAAAATTCACGGTTCGACACGTACGTGTTGTTATGAATATTAAAATTTATTCTGAATTTAGTGGGAATAAATTTAATATTAAATAGAGTTTATTTGATTCGTGAACGACGTCTTTGCCTACTTTATATTACAAGTAGAAGTTGCTCCACTAGAATCTTGGTAGTACCTATATAAAAATGAATTGATTGCTATTTTAACTTATGGTCCGCCGGAGTAGGTACATCCTGCAGTTGTTTTGATAGACGGATGTTTGTGTTTAGCAAGTGCACAACGTTTCAAAAGGCAACTTGTAATAGACAACGACAACTATTTAGACGTAATTCAAGGAGAAAGAATCCAGCACAAAGTTTTGCAAACTAATCCAATTAGAGGGTGAACGGGAGACGTCTGGTGCACTCACTTTGTTCCCTCGGCTCCCTGCGGACCACGGGAACGTTTTGTATCAGTTAGCTTATTTCATTTTAGTGAAATCATATGTGAGCAATAAATTAACAACAGCGAGGTAAATACATCATGCTGCTTTGAGATATGTTACACAATTCGCAGATACCTACATCTGAGGATAGTTATAACATAGATTAATTACTTTACCTCGAGAAAACGTTCCTATATATAGATATAGAGCATAAATTATTCAATATTAGAAAACGATAAAGTATGAAAACCATATAAACGAAGCTCCCGCAGAACAATACAATAATAAAAGCCCCACAAAGTTAGTCCATTTACAATAACAACAAACCGAGATATGAATCTAGGAAATTTCAGTAAGCTTATGCTAATTAAATTAGTTCGGTTTCTAAGCTATAAGTCCGGTCTGGTCGATAGCTGACCAAGATGCTCACTTACGACCAACTGTGAGAACACAAACTATTTACTTCGTTTAGTATTCCGACCCGGAAACTTAGTAATCGCACGGGTAAAATACAAACAGTCCGGGCATCTCCCAGAAGATACAAATTAAAACTAAGAAAATTATTCACTAACAAAACTGTTTAGCTACGCGAAGCAATATTCTAGAAAATAATGTTACAGAATATCAAAGGAAGGAACATAATTAAGGTCGATATTGCTTTAACATGTGCCTGCTACAGACGTTTTGTCTAAATTGACTTTTCGTCCATGGAATTATGTTTTTGTCCCGAGCCGACGAGGCCGAGGAAATTACGTACTTACCTACCTACTTATTTTTATACCGATGATTTTTTGAAATGGTTTGATCAAAAGAACATTATTGTTACGTACCTAAACTGTAGCGACGCACGCACACGATCGACTTGAGGATAAGTTTGGAATGAAAGTGAGAGTGTTTCTGTGGTGATCGTTGTCAGTTCCAAAGTCGTTGGAGGTGTCAAACGTCGGCTTGTTGTTCCCAGGACAGACAAACTCCAACAACTTTGGCAAGTTTGCTCTTGTCTGCCCCTACGACACCTCAGAATTTTAAACAAGCGCCAGGTGAACGAGTTTACTCTAAAATATTTAAGAAATAACTCGCTAAGATTTCTTGTTGCGAAGTTTCAAGATATTCAGAACATATTTTGAAAATGGCGGCTTGGAAACCGAAGTTTTGATTACTTACACGAGAATAAAAGTAGGTATTTAAGTTTTGATAGGTTATAATAACAATTTTATTGAAGAAGAAGCTTATCTTCAGCCGTAGCTACTTTCGTTAAGTATCACTGTTGTTGTTGTTTTGAATGTGGGTACTTGAGAGTATTATGTTAATAGATAGGCGTATATTCCACTCAATTAACGCAAAAACAAACTCACAACGACTGTTCTTTGTCACAGATGCGAGCCAAACAACGGTATTAAATAACGCGATATCTGTAGGGAAATGCGCCGCGATAGCATCGCAACCCGTTGCCAAATTACACCCTTGTTGCGTTTTACAATAGCCACAAGGGTAGGGGTAGTGGCAGACTACCTACCAACTCGAATAAAAACAGATAATTGCGTGTAGGTGATGACAATTAAAAATTTGGAATTTCAGCGCGCACGTATATATATTTCACGCCCATTTCTGCATACCTAACTGAAAAGCAAAATAATTATTGCATGGTTCATACTCGCACGTTTTCTAATAAGACAGCAAAAATATGAATCTGCTTTTACGAGAGAACAATTTACTCGTAAAGATAACATAGTTAAAATAAATCTTCATTACATTAAACCGGAGCTGTTCTCATATTTTCAAACGGGACGGTTTTAACGTTCTTACCGCTCGCGGTAAGCGGGTGTGCAACAAATTTTCCGAATAATAGTGTGAAGAAAAAGTGTAGCCGGTAAAAACGGTAATATAGGGGAGGAAAAGGGTAAAATATATGGTGCCTTAAAGTATCTCCGCTGGCAATATGAAATGTTTAATTTATAGCAGTGTTTACTTTATATCCACTCTGTGATACTTAGTTTGCGTAGAGAAGATAAAAAATAAATAATAACGTGGATAACTTGTAGGTGGTAAATCTATTTTGATGTTTTATCTGCGTACTTAGCTTGGAGTGATAAATTCTCGTAGGTAATGAACATTTAACTGATGGGTCTCCTGGCGGTTTACGTTGAAGGCAACAGTTTGTTCTGAACTGAGCCGATTTTAGGAATATATTGTTTCGATGTAGAATAGGTTTGGGTATGACTGTAGTTTGGCTTGTAGGAAACGCATACACTAAATAAATGACTCAAATTCAACGATAAGCCATACGCAATTTATTAGTAGTTTGAATTTACTTAAATCCACTTCATTATTAAAAACACAAATTGAAATTACTGTTAGTTTTAATACGAATTTATTTTAAAATAACCAACTTAAACTTATGGACACTCGCAGTGAAGCTCAGCCGATTTATTCTGGAAAAGTGTCCCCCCCGGATGACACTATTGACAGTACACTTCAAGCTCACTTCACCTAAGTCTTCACGGTGAGATTTTTACAGAATATCTATTCTGTAAAAATATCTCGGCTGCAGTCTGTCTATGAGCTTAACATAGTTTTAAGTAAACCGTTTTCAGTTTCTATTTATAAAGTCCGTTAATTAATTTTAAAATTAAAAGCTATTATCGAAAGTTAAGAGACAAAAAAGATTAGAGGTACGCTACGCGGGATACGCTATGGTAAAACGGCACTATTAAATAAAAGTATTTTATGCATGACATCGTTGATTTATAATAAATTGCCTGATGACATAAAACAATTACCTATTCTCCAATTTAAAAAGAAATTACAAACATTCTTAATAAATAAATGTTATTATGATGTCAAAGATTACTTGGGGGACAAAAATATGTTATTTTAATGACAGCAAAGGTCTGGATAGTAAATAATGTAATATATATATAGATATTGGACATAATTTCAAATTTAATTCATTGTAAATTTAATATAATATTGGGCATACATAATTTTGATGATGAATAAGATATAATTTTTGGATTGTATTTCATTTGCATGAAATTATTATTTCTAATTCCTTATTCTGTTGACTGATCTGTATTAACGATAGTTTTTATTTTCAATGGCATTGTACTTTAATTTTTAAATTAACTGTAAAATTCTTGTATATGTTTGCACACCTCATATGGTTATTAACAGTGTACCGTTCGACCTTTTAAAACATCCTCTGAACCTGTTTTATGCAAATAAATTGATTTGATTTGAAAAATGTACACTTGCTTAGTACACGCTAGTACGTGCTTGACGTAGGTACTGTACTGTTAGTATAACGCTTTTTAAGAAAGACCTTTCTCGGGTCGAAGTTCTTTTGTCATTACGTACCTTTTAGTACGGCCCGTCCTTACTCACCTTACCGTTCGACATTGACCTAAACATAGATCTGAAGATATATTAAACAGATTTGAGGCTCATTTACAAGAGGAGATTTTCTCGACGCTCGACCGGCGAGAATGTCCGAATATACTCAATACTTACATGTACCTTACTACCCTCCCTCCCTTCCTTACCTTCCTTACTTATATATTGAGACTCATAGTCGAGACTAGCCATGCGATTACCGCGCTCATGTGTTCACGCTCAAGTGAGAAACAAAAATTCGAATACGATTTATGTCACAGGCACGAGAGTTGGCAGTTGACAACTCGAAATAAGTTTTCTTGCTTACATGGGCGCGGACGCTGTTAATTTCGAAAAGATAGGAGATAATCGACACACGAGAATCGTACGTACTGTTTACAGTCCGTTCACAGCTATTTTTTCTCTGATTTTGCATCACTGTCCAAATCATAGTGATCTTTATTCTCGTTACAATAAGGTTGTTGTTGGATTGCTGCCAATGACAAGTCTGTCAAAATCATTATGATCTTTATTCTTGTTACAATAAGGTTGCTGTTAGGTTGCTGCTGTCAGAGGTAAACTCACTGTGAACGAACTGTACATGAGTCAACAACTATTTATCTCCTTTCAATAGTCACCTATTCGAGGCGAGATACTCACCACGTGTAACTGACCCATTAGATCAAAAATCTAATTTCTAATATTGTATAAGTATAATTAGTCACGCACAAGGTGTAAAAGAGACACTAAGACTGTACGTACTTACGTAGCTTGTCAAAACAAGGTTTTTGCTGACATCGAGTGGATAATGAGATTATTTTAATTCGGTGAAGTTCTCCGCAGCTTTTGCGGGCATCCTTTTAACTTGCTAATCAGCTTATCTCATGAATTTGTGAACGCAGATAGGTATAGTATAGCAAAATCGGATCTACTTTTCATTTTTCCGATTTAATAACCTCGTCATTTGCTTTAATTCAAGTGCCGTCAGCTTAGAGCAAATGATTTGAAATCTGAGAGCTAAATACGTTTTAATAATTTTCTTTCGAGTAATCGTTCACGTCGATATTTTATTAGGCTCACCCTTCTCAAAATATTCGGCGAAATTGGCTTTCCTTGCTTGCTTACTGAAGTCGTCATATCAATCAGAGAACCCTTTTTTATGTGAATACTTATCTGCCGAACAAAACTGGCTTGTTTACTGTATAACAAACTAAACTTTAACTTGATAATTGCATGTTTCTGGGGCAAAATAATAATGAAATTAAAACAGTGTTACAGAGCAGAAAGAAGAATACAGTTTATATGCTATATGCTGTTTATAAAGTTTGACTCATGTTAGAGAAAAACGTACATATAACCTATAAGTTCACTGTTAAAATAAGTCATAATATGTAGGTATATTATATGAGTTTAGTGGAAATTTTCTGTTTAAGGTCTTGAGGTTGAACAGAGTTGATTTAGGCACATTCCATAAAATTCTGTCTCAACCAAAAAAAAAAATATCCTCTAGTCCGCAGCATTGTGTATGTAGGGTATGATGAGACTGTCATACGCATTGCGATTGTAAAAGTCCCCAACAAAATAAAAATGTACAGGGTGGCAGGACATCGACGCGCAAACATGATTCTAGACCCTAGATTTTAATAGCTCAATAGATTTTATCCCCTCTCTGCCCGGTGCCTGTTCGGAGTGGACGTGTATTTGGTTTCCGAGAACATAGAAATTATATTTTTAACTTATTTTAAATATTAAATTGTGCCGACACTCGGACCCTCCTATTCCTTCTTGGGGAAGTACCCGTAAGGTGCGGCGGACATATTGGTTGGTGTCGGATGTCTCGCTTTCTCATTTGCGGCGACGGAGTTTCGGATGTAGCTGTTGACTTCTGGTGAGTCAATATCAAGATTTTAACAATAAACACGAAAACAGTCGAACTGCGCCTGCTGGGATTTGAACCACGGACGGCGCGCCTCGAGACAGCGCTCATAGTGTTGGCGCCAGACTGACATTACGTCATCACAGCTAATTACTGGCCTGCTTGCGATACGTTGCTACGGAGCTCGCTATACGTCACACGCAACGGCTACGCGCATCGGCTATGCGCCGGCAAGAATCGCTACGAGCGCTACGAATACTTTGTCGGCTACGAGTTGTATGCGAGGCTGGGCTACGCGGAACTGGTATTGAAATAATTATTATACTTTAAAAATGCCTAAATTAAACAGAACGCCTCCCTCTACTCCTACTATAGAAGTACAACGTGCTTCTTCAAACCCCAACATTGCGGCTACACCGAGTGAATGTGACTTTGTCAACACACAACAAAGATCATCGAAGCGTCCGTGTTTAGATTTTAGTCCCACAAGCGAACTTTCGGATTTTAAAGAGGAAATACGAGCGATGCTTACTAAATGGAACACAAATCAGGAAACTATATTGCAAAATTTTATGTCTAAAATAACGCTTGAGCTGGTAGAATTAAAAGCACAAAATGATGAGCTACGGAATATCAAGACTGAGTTTGAGGACTCCGCTAATTTGATGAATGCCAAATACGAGGAGATTAGAACTAGTGTGGGTAGGCTGGAAAGTGAACGCTCAGAGCAACGTAAATATATAGACCAGCTAGAAAAACAAATGAAAGATTTTCAAGAAAATCATAGATCTGCCGTGATTGAGCTGCGTAATATCTCCCCAAAGCCAAATGAAAACGCAAGTGACTTAACGAAAATAGTCGTGGGTGTATGTGCATCATTGGAAGTGGAGGTAAAACCGGATGATATCCGGGATATTTATCGAGTGCAGAGTAGCCAAGGCCCTTCTAAACAAATTATTGCAGAATTTCAATCAGTAACTCTGAAAAACACTGTACTTCGTGCAGTGCGTGATTTTAACAAAGGAAAGCCACCCTCTGAAAAATTAAATAGTGAGCAGTCTGGCTTGACTGGTGAACGCTCCCCCATCTACATCGCTGATCGTCTTCCAGCAACTGCCAGGAAACTTTTCTATGATGCACGAAAATTTGCTAAAAGCAATGGATGCCAATACTGCTGGACGGCAAATGGAAAAATTTTTATTCGCAAGAAGGAAGGGGACAAACCGGTCCTTATTCTCTCTGAATCCAGCTTTCAAAACATACTGCATGATAAGTAATTTCTTCTCTGTTCGAGTAATATTTGCTTCTATATTATGTAGGCATAATCCTCTTTCATATTCTTACTTTTTAACTTTTTATAACTACTATAAAGAGTGACATTCATACACTTACAATAACCAAATACATAATACAAAATTACAAAACATCACTCAAGTACACAACTTACTCACGTACTCACAACAGTCACAACACACTCACAAGTCAGAAAGTTCGTTACTCTTAGTAAATAAATTCCATTTTCTGTCACGGTATGCTATGAGAAGGCAATTTCGAACATATTGTTTAGTTTTGGCTATATTATGGATTAGTAATTACCAGTTCTTCAATGCCTTAATGGTTGAAAATAAGACTAAATGTGAAATTATTAAGTGCACATTACAATTAAATAAAAATGAATAATGTAAATGAAATAATAAATAGCTTGGATACATTTGGGTCCCACGAATCCTTTACTTGCCCCCCTGATAGATGCCTTCAGTTGTTGGGAAACCCCAATAAAACAACGAATGTACTGCATCTAAATATACGCAGCATTGGTAAGAACTTCGATAGCGTCCTTGTATTATTATCTTCTATAAAAATAAGGTGTGACGTGATAATTTTTTCTGAATGTTGGCTGAACAAAAATACTAATATTCCGATTCTTCAGGGATACTCGGCATATTCGTCTACAAATAGCCTAAATAAAAATGATGGTCTAGTTATCTATGCTCTTACAGATTTACAACACAGTATTATGGAGCCGGAGTTTGTTGATGCAAACTGCCTAATCTGCAAACTCACTGACATAGTAATCATTGCTGTGTACAGGCCGCCATGTTTTCGTAAAATAGATAACTTCTTAAATAGTCTCAATACTGTACTAGCCTCGGTATCCTCCCACAAAAATATATTATTGGTAGGAGATATGAACATTAACATTAGTCCAACTAACAATGATCCAAATTATAACGAATATATGAATTTCACTGCATCACACGGGCTCTTACCGGCTTATACTCTCCCTACCAGAGAAAAAAATTGCTTGGATCATGTGATGATTAAAGTGGTGAAATTGGTAGTATCTTTTATACTGGACAGTCACATTACTGATCATGTCCCAGTTCTCGTTTGTTTAAAAAATTCACCAAACCGACAAACGACTAAAGTCGTCACGAAAGTAGATCTGCTTAAGGTTGCTTCTGAAATTGCAGAAACAGATTTCAGTGCCATCTTGTCTACTAGCAATCCTAATTGGGCTACTGAATTTCTTATAAATACTGTGGTATCTATAATACAGAACAATACCATTACTTGTCGCATTCCTTCTAGGCTGAGAATAATCAAGCCGTGGATCACCCCAGGGCTACTGAGATGCATTAGGAATAGAGACAACATGCACAGAAAACACAAAATGACACCGGACAATTATACTATAAAATTAACTTATATGCGTTATCGCAACTTTTGTAATAAGCTTCTACATAGACTAAAAAACAATCACGAAAAAACTGAATTAGTGAAAGCCAAAAATAACCCTAAAAAGACCTGGAACGTTATAAACACCATTATTAATAAACAAATATCTAGACCTCCACCTTTGGAGTTATTGTCTATGTCCAACCTAGACTGCAAGTCTTCATTAAATGAAGTTAACAATTATTTTGCGAATATTGGCAAGGAGCTTGCAGCTAAGCATACAATTTCAGGGACATTACACGAGTCTTATGTCAGGGATGATTTACAGGTGAACTCTATTGTTATTCATTCTCCGGATTGCGCCGAGGTTGAAAATATCATAATGGGTCTTCGCTCTGATTCCACCCCGGGATGGGATGGAATCAGTTCACAGCTTCTGAAAATGAACAGACAAACTCTTGTACCCCTTGTTACTCATATATGTGGTCTATGTTTCTCTGAGGGTATTTTTCCAAAAGTTTTAAAAAGAGCGGTCGTTCATCCTATTCACAAGGGAGGAGACAGAGGCAGTATCAACAACTACAGACCAATTTCAGTCCTTCCTGCACTGTCGAAGGTTCTTGAAAGGGTCCTGAACAATCGTCTTATGTCTTTCTTGGAAAGCCACAAGATCCTTTCCAACAATCAATTTGGCTTTCGTAGGGGTAAGTCATGTGAAGACGCTTTCTCAGCCCTGATTGACGATGTTGTCGAGACACTTGATAAAAAATCAAAGTGCCTGGGTTTATTCTTAGATCTATCTAAGGCTTTTGATACTGTCTCTGTCCCCATCCTACTAAAGAAACTGGAGAGAATTGGAGTTAGAGGCCCTGCACTCGCTATCTTTGCGAGCTACCTATCTGAGCGAACACAGTGTGTTAAAGTTACCGCGTATGTTAGTGATGAGTGTGGACTGTCTTTCGGAGTGCCTCAAGGTTCCATTTTGGGGCCTACACTTTTTTTGGTTTATGTTAATAATTTATGTGATTTAGCTCTCCCAAATTGTTCCATCTACACATATGCGGATGACACGGCCCTTTTAGTACATGCAGAGAATTGGGACGAAGCGCGAGAGAGAGCAGAATCTGTTCTTGGCATTGTTATGTCTTGGCTATCAGCGAATAGCCTAACTCTGAACGTAGATAAAACCAACTTTGTCACTTTCTCTATGAAATCGACTTCGCAACCTGACTTTTCAGTTTCAGTTAAAGCTCATATTAATTGCAATGCTTCCCCAGGGCAATGCTCTTGTCTTCCCCTAACAAGAAAAACCAGTGTCAAATACCTCGGTGTACTAATAGACAACCTCATATCATGGAATTCTCAAATTGGAGTTTTGTCTGGCAGAGTTAGAAAACTAATTGCCGTATTTAGGGGCCTGCGGTACAGTGCTGACGTAGATACCTTACGTATGGTTTATTTCTCTCTCTGTCAGTCAATATTAACTTTTGGCATAACGGTGTGGGGCGGTGCCTCGAAGACAAGTATGATACAGCTTGAAAGGGCTCAGAGAGCTGTCCTCAAGGTCATGACTTTTAAACACTATCGGTACAGTACAGCTCAATTGTACAAAGATTGTCAGGTTTTGACCGTGAGGCAGCTCTTTGTGCTAAACTGTACGTTGCGCAGACATACTTCCTTGCAGTTGGATCTCAATCGCTTAAAAAAACGTAGGACTACAGACGTATGTCCCATAGAGAGACACAGAACGAAACTAGCAGAACGACATTTTAGAATCCTTGGTAGTCGCATATACAACTTTGTTAACAAACAATGTAACATCTACACATTAAATAAGTTTTATTGCAAAGCAAAGGTCTGTGAATGGATCATAACCCTGAGCTACGATGAGGTTGAAAAAATCCTCAATATGTAACTTTGCCGCACTTCCCCTATTCTTATTCTTTTTTTTTTTTTTTTTTCCGAAAGTACCCCGTCTGACATATCATCAAATACACCCACCTTTCATACACATCACAACACTACACTGCACTACTCAACACAACACTACTCAACACAACACTATTCAACACAACACTATACAACACAACACACAAAATAACACTATGCAGAAGGTTTTCTTTGTGATTAGTTTATTTTTGTTTTTGTATAACTAGATGTATAAAATATATTTTTAATTTTCGGTTTATAGATCCTTTACCATTAAATTCCGAACTTATATTTGTCTACCTGTATTAACTTGAGAGCCCTGACACCCATAACACAAGTTCAATCTTAGCTTGGGTGCCAGAGGTTTATAACTCTGTATAAACCTACAATTTATAAGACAGTAATGGTTGATAGATTAAGTGGTAAATGTAAATTGTTAAACTGGAAATAAAGATTATTATAGCTGACGAAACATTTCTTGGGTTCGAAATCATGAATTGAATCAATGGTTGCTCGTCAATGTCCCTGCCAAGGGCCAACCTGAATTGTTGTACATTTTTAGTATAACGTAAACTTAGCCACTTAACTAATTTTAGATAACACCTAAACTTACTTTAGAACTTTGATGTTCCACCGAAGAAGTAAAGTTTTTTCAACACAAGACTAGATTCATATCTAAAGTCAACGCAATTTACGTAAGTCACGTCTTGGTGTCACGCTCCGCCTTTTACTTTGACACTGAAAAGATGGCTGTGTATACTTTCAGTAATGTAATGGGTACGTACCTTATTTTACACATCAGCGACATTTATGTACATCTTCGGTTTATACGATTTATTCACTTCATTTAGGTTTACAAATGCGTGTTTGTTGAAGTACTTACTTTCTTTTATAATAAGTATTTGTAGTGTGTGAATCCTGGTTTTCTAAGAGTAAATTATCAAACGTTTCTACACATTATACTAGACGTTGAAGCGCTGCTAGTTATCAAAAAGTGTTCGTCAAATCATCACTAGATGGCAACATCAACGATTTGAAAATACAAGTGAATAAATACAGTACTGTAAAAAAAAACACGTTCTCTGGCTCGTATTATCCAATATTTGGATCGTAAATAATTTAACTTAATTTGTGGGCCTCCGTGTAAAGTTTTATACTGCCCTAAAAGTAACCCTCAAGTGCGTATCAAATTAAAAAAATATTTTGACAAAATAAAAACCGGTCCGTAATGAAGGGATGCGACACATGATAAAATATGAGTACTAAAATAAGTAAATACCTACATACATAGTGTACGCAGGGTGCATCGAGTGGTTTTTCGCGCGAGCAACCGTTGTAGAGCCCTCGTGATAGGGCGGCACGGCCACTTTAACAGTAAATGCAGGCGCGTTATTGAGCTACAAAGTGCTCCTACATCAGCTTTAAAAGGCTCGTCAAGCTTAAGCTTAAGTTAAAATAAAAATACTTTGAAATGACGCGATTTTAAGTTAGCGATTATTTCGAAAAAAAAAAACACATTATTATTAACCTTCCCTTAGATTTAGAAAGTAAATAAGCTTATGGAGGCTGAAATAAATCGGCTTCCATGGACGTTTCATCACCAGCTCAATAAGCACAAAATAAAAATGGCCAAGTTCTTGTATTTATAGATTCAATGAAAATAAGACATTATTCTGAACACGTGTATTGACGGTAACGCCAAATGACGTGAAGCACTAAAAGCGACGTTATGTACTACAATGTGACGTGAAATAAAATATTATCTTGAGACATAAATATGATGTCATTGCCAATTTTTACACAAAGTAACTGAGTGCGAAGTTAACATTTTCTGAAAAAGTAACATATTCAGTAGAGTAGTTTATAATCCTTATTAAAAACTCAATGTCGACGAAAAGGAAGGGATTTTAATTTTGTTGTTCGTCCAATTTTTTCTTTATTAAATTTTCAGAACTCTTTTACCGCTACCGCTAACACAGTGATTCCCAACAATAGTGAAATTCGTTTGAACACCCAAATAGAATAAATCCTCTATTATGGTGCATTGAGGTAAAATTCCTGGCGATATTGTGAGTGCGAGTCGTGCCGTCCGGAGCACACAGGGTTAAGTTAGAGCCGAGAACACAATGGACTCCAGGGACATGTCACGTCGGCCACGTGCCTTGACAATCGTCTGATTAGGATCTCATGCCCTCTCTCCTTTAGCGCACACCGGTACCTATGTATTTGCTGATTGATATACCTGCGTTCTGAGGCACGTGCATCTGTATTCGGTGTTACGAGTAAACAGCGCTAGACGATATTGCACTGGATATGACACGGAATATTCGTTATATCTATCTATCCATACTTCACCAATATGTATTATCTTTTTATAACAGGCGCGTTCTATTGAAGTTATTAAATGGACATACGTATATTGTGTGAAATGTGTTAATTAGTTTCTTGCAGCAATAATTCAAAATGATGTGAAATGAGATTATTTTGTGCTTTTTTGTGCTTTCAGCGCCTTATTTCAATCGCCCAGTGCATTGAATGCTGCAAGGGTGGCTGAAATATGGATTGTGCGAGTAAGATGGTTCTACGTAGGCCGATTATCCATTCTGTACAAAAAATCTCACCTAACCTAATTCGGAATATAGACATTGAAATGAGATATTCTTTTACGGAAGTATTTTCGATACGAGGTAAAATGTTATAACGTTAATTAGTGGGATTTTCCAATCACGTGTGGTGTGGGTATATTATTAATAAACATCTCAGTAAAATTGCTTATTAAGTACTCATTGAAATTACCCAATACGAAAAACTAACTTATTAATTACACGACTTAATTTTTTATCCGCTTGATGGTAAAGGTGAATCAATCCAGTAACTTTTAATAACCCTCTAAATCACAAAGGTTCCGAAGGTTATAAGGAAAACATTGGCTGCGTCAGCGAACGGTATTCACGTTGCTGAATTTTGGGTAAAACAAATTAAAAAAAAAGTGAAAAATAAAAACTTTTTTACAAAAAAAAAAAAACCGACTTCAAAAAAAAAAAACACTACAAACTGAAAAATAACTTTAACTTCGGAAGTTGGTGTCGTTGGTTCCGCATTTTGGTTTTCTGACACCGTTTTTTTGTAAAAAAGTTTTTCTTTTTCACTTTTTAGTTGTACCTACCTACCTACCCCACACAAATTCATATATACTTGCAAGATTAGAGGTACTGCAACTGCAACTTTGACAGAAGTTGGAATGAGAATTAACCCGTACCGTGATATACTGAACACATCTGCGTACCCCTTTAGAGGGTACAGGCGTGATGTTATGTTGTGGGATTGCGTAAACAATGCATACATATGCGATAGCAGCAGTCGCGGTTGATTTGCTGGCATTTATTGAAGATTTCCGTTGTCTGACTCCGATACTCATCATCAGAGCTTAACGAAATTTAAATGGGACCATTTCGGAATAAATCTCTTTCAAACAAAAAACAATTTTGCAAATCCTTTGATATATATGCCGGAGTTATGCCCGAACATACATAAAATATATATATATATAGAAACATCCGAATTCCTTTTTTTGAAGTCGGTAAAAAATGACATATTTTTTCGTGCTATTTTTGCCATCGACACGCTAAAGTGGGTGATCGACGTACGAGCCTATACCGTGGTTTTAAAGAACGTCGGTTTTACTCGTGGCTCGTTGATACTGATCGACTAGCGAGTAAAACAGTCGTATCGTAGTCGCATTGAGGTTAACATGTCTTGTTCGGAGTCTGAAGCTTTGTGTTATCTTGGTATTCTAGCATACCACGAAATTAAGAAAAAAAAAAGCGAAAACGCCCGAGAGTTTGGGTTAAAAGTTGGATTGAGAAAAGGCAAGCGTTGTCGCATACACATTTAATTCGAGAATTGTCAGCAGAAACAATCGATTACAGAAATGATCTGAGAATGTCTGAAGAATTGTGCAACGAATTAAATGAAACACCTATGATACAAAAGCAAAACACTACAATGCGAGAAGCTATTTCTCCTCATGAACGTTTGAGCGTATGAACTGGCGACTTAGCCGGCCGTGATCGACACGCGGTTTTGAACCACGAGCCGAGTTAAAAATACGACAAACATGACGAGCCGTGAGTCAGGCTCGTCAACACACAAAACCGCGATCTTGCAATGATACACCGGCGAGTTTTCCGACGAGCCATAAGACCGCGGTTTTACTCGCTCGTCGATCAGGGCCTTAAGAAGAAGAAGGAAAAGATTGTTGTCACAATGAAATTTAGATGGTAGTGTCTCCCAGACCAGGGAAGCATGGCACAAAGGGGATGAGGCCTATACTCAGCAGTGAGCGAAACGAGGCTGCCAATGAAGACGATGATGAATGCGTCTTTACTTGAGTGTTTGTCAAAGCAAGTAAGTAACCGTTCCTCGTATTTTTAAGAACGGTCGCATTCTAATCTTGTCACAATCTCTTAAAGATTGTATGAGGTTTTTGACACTGATTGTTGCTGTGATGAGATTGCGACTACAAGGCTACAGGGTTCTATTGATGCGTGGCGAAAATCGGAACTAACGCTGCCATCTTGTTTTTTTCAAACCAATTTCACAAATGTTTACTGACTAAGATGACTTTCTTTTTGTCATAAGTGACAGTAAAATTTAAAAAAATGGTGGATATTTGATTTATGAACACGAATCGTTTTAGGGAAACTTTTTGCCATTTGCGACTTTTTTCTGTTCTCTAAACTCGGTTGGTCTTATTAAATTTTCTTATCTTTAAGTGTAATAGGATATTATATTGGTATAAAAAACAGTTTTTTTTGTAAAATGCTTTTTCTTGTTGACTGTACAGCGCCATCACATCAAGCTACTACTAACTGTTAAATTTTTTTAATAGATTTTCGACTTTATCGCTAAAACATTAGGTTGAAGTTGATTGGGAAAATTTTACAGTTTCAGGTAGCTTCATGTGTTGGCGTATGTACTTTTTTTTCAAAATCTGTAAAAGAAAAAGGCAGTCTTCTAATAATATTTTCCTGTAGCTACAATGGTTAAGGTACCTGCCCTTGCCTTTGTCCGTGTCTTGTCGTGTTGAATGTTCACCATACCTGTATAATCTAAAAAGCATTTTTCTCAAAATTCCCGGCAGGTCAGATTTTGATGCCACTTCGCACGAAGGTAAAGATGAGGTATCCTCACACAAATATCACAACCATATGATAAAGTTATGATACTATTGATATAAAGCTTTTACCCAGTCTCCTTTGAACGTTATTAATTCCGGGAATTGGCCTTCAGCTTATTTTGAACTGGCAGGATATACGGTAATGCATGTCGGTCGTGGGAGCTCGTCGGTCAGCGGTAGCTGCACCGCGTGCAAGTGTGGTTGACGTTCGGCCAAGCCGTCAGTTGTGCGTATTCCCCATGAGAGCATATAATATGTTATACAGCATTTAATATTTGTACAAATGTTCGGAAATCATTTTTCAATAGGTTAAGTATCAATAGAGGAAAACTGAGATAAAATATCGAATTATTTTTATGAAATAAAGTAGGTAAGTACGTAAAATTCTATTGGGTGGTAAGGTAATCTCTATACAAATTGAGATATTATTATCAACATAAAAAACTTCAAAAACATATTCTCTGTGTGAACGAAGCAAAGACACACGGATTGAAGGAATAACGAGTATTATCTGCCATTTCGAGGCAAGAATCAGTATAAAACATTTCCACCACAAATAAAAATGAAAAATGGAAGCTCTCCAGTAAATGGACTAAAAAAGAACAACAAACTTTTCGTAAGCTACCGTAACGTATCGAAAAGCCGTCAAAGAGCTAATATAGATGGTTGTTAGCTTTCGAAGCACATTCCGCGCAGCTTTCTTCTGGCTACGTCTCGATGAAGGCAGATTTCGTTTCCATTTTATCACGGAGAAGATACAATCGATTGCAATGAGGTAAAACATACAAAGAACTTCTGTTAGATCAATACAACGGACGATTCCAGGAATGACTTCAGTGCTCTCACCAAACTGTTTGTTGCTGTCCAAGAAAATTTTGCAGGCGGCTAGTTCTTCGTATAAATTCCTATGTAAAGACTAAAACACGTACCTAGTAGTAAAGGCGAGCATGATGGCGTGACAAAATAGTAAAGATTTCAATCTAACAATAAATAGTGCAGCTAAAAGTGAGCATCTCAACGTCACCTTTTACGATATCCACGGGAGTGATGGAATCCCCTTTTCGATTAACATTTTTGTAGCTTTAAAATGGGAGACCTCTACGACTTTTAAATTGAGTGAGTCTTTTCCCGTCGGGCAATAAATGTAAATCACGTCATTGAATGAACTATATTGGACAGTGTGCAGCGTGCCCATTGAATGCAGTTGGTGCATGGTAAGCACAATGCTTTTCGTTCAATTCATTCGCTATTGAATCACTATTCGATTGTCCCCAACTTGGACGTTTTTACATAAATTTTATGAATAAACTTCCGTTTACATTATTTTATGATTCACTTTGTTTCTACTTTGTTTGCTTTGGGTAAGTGGTTTTCTTTGTGGTTGTAAATTAGTTTCTGTTATTAAGTTAAAGCTTTCTAGGTTATAATATTGTTAAGTATATTATACTAAGGTACCTTTCTGTTATAGCTACGTAGGTATGTCTATGATAAGTCTATTGATTTTGTTAGCTCTTTAATTAAGTTGTCTTCATAAACTTGCGAAAGTATTTAAGTAATATAATTATTTCGATTTGACCCTATCTTTATCTCAGAAATATTAATGGAAAGACTTTAATTTATTTAGTATAAGCATAGTCAGCCTATAATGTTCCCAACACTGTTGGAGGAGGCATGTGTGGCCTCCTCTCTATGAAAGGCAGACAATCTACCACGCGGGCCCAGTGCGGGTTGGCAGTATGTCACATATCTTCGAATTTTTCGTTCTAGGACATGATTTCATTTTGTAGTTAAATAATTGTTTATCTTTTAAACATCTATTGAAATGGATGAAAACAAATGTTAAAGGAGCTATAGCCTGTTAGCCTATTTCATGAAAATTGAATGAGCTAAGAAATTACATGAATTATTTGAATTGATACGGAAAGTAACAAAGAAAATTACCATCTACAAGGATGTAAGAAATTGGACTAAGGCATTTTTGTATTTGATATTTAATAAAGGAATTAAAATTCAGAAGTTTTGTTAAGACAAATATAATACCTAGGTACATACTAAGTACTTACTTTATTAAGGTCAAATATTTAACGGCAAGTCAACAACCAACAATTCAATTACCTGCATACGTAGATAAAATGATGGTCTCTAGGTTTATGATAGTATTCATTTATACCATATACATACTAGTACCATATACTAGTAGATATGACAAATAAAATATAATGAACAAAGAGAACTACGTGTAACACGGTGTATTAGCATTTAATACACAAAGATATTTGTATGTACCCTCATTTATAAGGGAGCCACAAAGACATTCGTAATATTAAACCGAGAAAAAGCTCATAACAAACGCAATTCAAACATCATTCCAGCAAATAAGAAATAAATCTTGTCGGGCGAAGAAACTTAGTAATTCGTAGCTTCATGATTCAGGGGTGTCCGTTACATGGCCAGCTCCCAGCGGACGTCCACGGAATATTAACTCAGAATAGGATAAAAATGGCGCCAGCACCCGTCCCGGCTCAGGTGACACTGGAATTTGACGTTGGTAATTTGACGCCTTTATCCGGGTCACCTTCCAACAAATGGCGGATAGACGCTGAATGAAGTAGTCGCCATGTTTTGCATAAGTCGACGACGCTACCTTTGTGTCCTAATATCAACCGGCTGATATCATTATTGAGGCTGGGAAGTAAGCTGTACTTTACTACCTACATTCTGCGTTCAATAATGTGCTCAAATATAGCCAAATTAAATCCGTTTTTCGATGATAAAACGCTGTATGCACTGCATTAATCGTTTATGCGCTTAAATAAATCTGGGCTTTTCACGATCGATATGAAAGGTGAAAATTAAGTAGGTTTATTTGCAAAAAATGATTAATATGGAGGTTTTCGGAAACGGTGGAGCGAACCAGCGGAATAATATTTAATATCAATGCAAAATTATAATGAGAGAATACAACGATCTTATGAATAAATGGGGAAAGAGGGCAATAAAAGTAATTAGCGAGGAACGAGTGGAACTTGGCCGCGGTCTCGCATTAGGCAGACTTAGTGCCTGCCGCGCGGAAAACTTGTGCCAATTAATGTAAGGGAGTGTATCAGAAGCCGAGGGGAACTCCGACAGATCGGACACTAACAAGCCGCCCCGGATGCAGCATACTCTGAAACTAATAGTAATCAATAAAGAAGGCGATAAATTCCCTCTATCAAGTGCCTCTTCAATATAACAAGTTAGGGATTTCTTTGCCATATCCTTTGATATATGAAGAGGCGGAGAAATATTACGTACTACAAATGAATAAGCTCAAAGCACGCACGTACTCGTTTGTTATGTGGAAGGTTTTACGAACATTTTGAACTCAATTATTTCTTTACGTACCTACCTAATATATCTGAAAAAGTTCTAACAAGAATTTGACGTTTCTTTATCACGAAACGACTACAGCGATTTACTTTTAGTGAGTAAAGAACTTTTATATTAAAATAAAATCTCCTATGAGCCTAGACTTAAACGCGCTATTTCTAAGCGAATAGCTTTTGCCTACGCACTTTCTTTACGCTCCATCTCATTTCTCTCTGACTGAATATTATGCTGGTAGCATAATATTTAATAGATGAAGTTTAATTGTCTCGTCCAAAACTTTTAGAATAATATTTTTACAAAGCCATGATTAACTCATAAATATTAAAACTCTCTTTTTGGGCGATTTAAAACAGAGAATACAAGTTAGCACTGTTTAAATTGCTTATAAAAAGGAATTCTATTTGTCTGTGGTCTAGCCGAAAGTATGTAGGATGATGTTATTCATCATAAATGTTGACATTTGATCGCAGGTAAATTGCTTTCTTTCCAAATAATAGAAATAAGTGAACTGAAAGATATTACGGATTATTATTAAACCTTTTAGGGAACATATAGTTTTTGCGATGAAAAAACCTTGTACACAATATGTCGGAATCGAAATATATTAAGTAGATATGTGGCTTAAGAATTTCTTTAGAAAAAACGTACTCCAGTGACCTTCAAAACTCCAAAATAAATTGAATGTTCTGACGCAATTTGCAAATTCAATATTCCTTGTCTATCTCAAAGTTGCTTAGATTTTGTGTTTTAGACATCAAACTCATACATTATTCAGCACAAATAGATGTTTTTTTTTTCTGATCTTATATTTGTTCAATAAATAAGTATCCACTTCGAAAATTGTATTGCAAAAACATGAAACATTTCAGAAACACTTTTCTTTGAAAATGTTTTTGTTATATGATATATATCAGGTTTATTGGCTAGCGGCTGATATTATTGTTCATGTGTGAAGAATAAAAGTTAAGATTACACATCACAAAAATAAAAGTGACGTAAAATGTTTCACAGTTGAAGATCGCCGAGTTTTTTCCGACGCATTTCGTAAATTTTATTACGTACTACACGAGAGGCCTTCATCGTTTCGGATCAACGATAATCCCATTACATTTCCAGTTTCGGCAATTTGAGTGCCGTCTTCATGGCAATAAAAAGTTATTATTGAAACCCAGGTGAGGGCGGCCCGACTGGACGCCCTTCATCTTTAAACTTGCCTCCGAATTTAACGTGAACCGAGAAATGATTCTATTCACCAACTTAGATCGAAGGGAACGCGAAGTAATCAATAATATAACATTTTGCGCCTAATGACTTCAATTGTTTTCCGAAGAGGGATACCTCCTTATAAGTTTGTTACTTTTTGTTGTTGTGAGAGCTTTTGATTTTGTTTTATGTGTGAATAAATGAGTTCGGTGAACGTACTGAAAACTCCAACTAAGCAAGTACGTACAAGCGTACTGTGCTTTTACAACTATTTTCGCCGATAAGTATCGCAGCTGTCCACCCATCACTTGATTTATGGAGCTTACGAAATAAAACCGGTCTAAAAGGAGACCTCCTTCTTTAAAAACTTCTTCGAATTAAATGAATGTTGAGGCGACGTCAGAGCTCATGGTCGACTGGTGGGCAGATATCACATGGATGGTGAGTCATCGGACGCAGTTGGAAAAGCAAAGAAACTTGATATAGCTGCGGGGATCCAATCTCCAAAATATATTTTCCCTATTTTATTGAGTATAAACTTTTCAGTGCAGCTAATTCACGTATCAAGATCCGTGTTTGTGGACATGTTCTATTTATTCGTTCAATTTCGTTCATCGATTGTCATACAATACTGAAAGTGTTATAATATTGGTTTGGAAGATCTTGGACTTGGTGTTGAAACAAATCATGAATATTGCAAACCTTGCTCCTTGTTAAAATAATCTCACTCACGATGCTCCGTCGCACGCTCCAACACATCTTAGACAATCAGCTCATTTGCAGTTCATCTACAGGCCCTATATATAGCCCCGAGATATAGAGAGATATAGTTCAAAGTTCCCTCTAACATACATCTTTGTTCATGAACTGTATGGTTGTCCCCTTTTCAATTTTCATATAAAGTTTCTAAGCATCGATTTCAGTAGCATTCCTCTTAGATATACCAGCCAAGACTCGCTGCCAACAATTGTACCTCGTTAGTATATAATATTTTCAGGAACTTGTCAGCCACATCTGCTAGCAACGGACCAGAAAAATATGACCAACGCGGACAGTCGCGCGAACAATCTGTTACTTCTAAAAACTTTGTTTACGTAATTAGAGAGAAATAAAATAACGAGAACTATACTTTCATAAAATATTTGCTGTGTGTTAATTTTGCCGTTGCCCTGGATTTCGTTTTGTGTACTAACTTCACATCTCCGTTAGACCTGCTGAAGGGTGAAATATTTTAATAAATATTTTCTTAGTACACCTTTGCCCCCAGCATAATCAGCCTATAATAATCCCTCTGCTGGGACAAATGCCTCCTCTCTTCGAGAGGGAGTGGGCTTGCAATCCACCATGCGGGCCCAGTGCGAGTTGGTAGATGTCACATGTCTTCGAATTTTTGGTTGTAGAGCATGAGTTCGCATGAGTCTATGCTTCCAAATCTATAAAAACAATTTCAGTCATTCATAAAACTGTTGTTATAGAAATAAAAAATCTGCTATGTTCTGTATGTCTACACAAACATCGTTAAATGCATCGGCACCACAGTTGTGAAGCGACTTTTTTCGTAAAAAATCTGATCAAATTCAAGTCGCATCCGAACGTCGAGGGCTTTTAGTGTACGCATCTATGCAGTGTACAGGATTACAGTCGGATATACAGGTCTGTTTGTGCCTTAGTTTTTTTGTTGGCTCCTGCTATTTCGGTATAAATCAATGAAGCCCAACGAGATAAAACATATGTGAGTAATCACAGTACACGACCACCGTAAAATGATGGCAGTTTTCATGTGGTGCGTGTGGTTTTCATTTCCGCGCTACTTACTAAAGGTTAGTCTATAGACAAAAATTTTAATAAAAACCTGAAAACTGATGTCTGACTGTTTCATTGTTGCCCACGCAAATTACACAAGAATAAATTGGCACTGGTCCTGCGTGGTGGATTACTCCCTCTCAAATGTGAGGAGGCCTGTGCAGGCAGGAGGCAGTGGGAACATTACTTATATGCTGATTATCTATAACTTTTACGAGGTGTGTGTGTGAGAGTGGGTTTTCTATCGGGGTCGAGCTGCTGTCGATGATAATAAAAAGGCAATGAAAACGATAGAGCTGGCACGATGTATTTAAGAAAACTCGACAATGCATAATATCCAGGGATTTAATTTATAATGTTTATATACGTATTGTGTCGCAAGTCGCAAAGGATTTCATGATTTTCTTCCTCTTTTTCCATGAGACTTCATCTGCGTAGATATTGGATAACTTTATTTATTTCCGGTTTAACAGTTTCATTTTTATTATAAACTTGACCAACTTAGTAACTGGTCTGCGCATGGCAAACTATTTTACTAATACATGTGTCTGCGTATTCCTTATGCACTACACGTGACAAAATTCATCAGCTATTACGTATACTTTTAGAAAACATAGACAGAACGCATTCAAACACCTACATTCTCGAGTATAGCTCGAGAATTAGCGCATTACCGGACCAACAGACAGAGAGAAGCTGCGTTTTATAATATGTTCGCACAGACATAAAAATATCGCGGTGGGATTTTATCTTGCTCTGGATTTTCAACTCTCGGTGGTTAGCCGAGTATTGAAAATCTAACAGAGTGCATCCTAACGCGTCGAAAAAAACACTGTTGAATTTTCAACTCTCGGCGCTAAGCAGAGCGTTGAAAATATATTGTGCGAAAAAAAAATCGCCGCAGGAAAACATCGCCCGTGCGTACCTGAGCTAAGGAAGGATAAGAAAGTATTCGAGGGTTCCGTACAGCGTAATGCAGCACGCTTAGATGAAAATACTTAGAACGAAAATACCTTCTGATGTTCGTTACCCAGTTTCCGAAGAATCTTTTCCTGTTTGCATATTATGTATGTAGGAAATAGGAATTTCTTCGGTCTTCGCGCTAACAAATCTCGCCTGCACAATTGGAAAAACGTAGTTACGACGCTGTTTCTTGGATTCTACTCTTAGCTCTTGAATATTAGATGGCTCAAAGTATATGCGTTTGCCTTCCCTGGAACCATACGAGAATTGGATACTTCTAAATACTTTACATGGATTCAAAACTATGGCTGTGGAAATATATATATATTTATATAAAAATAACGAAGAATTCGTCTGTTTGTATGTTCCGGATTGGCGCTAAAACGGCTGAACGGATTTGCATGAAATTTTGCATACATATATTAACACATAGTTTAATCCCGGTAGTACGTTCCCGTGGGATATTTTCCGACATCCACGCGGGTGAAGCCGCGGGCAAAAGCTAGTAGGATATAAATCCATTGTCTATGTTTCACACAATTTTTACTTTGTGTCGGTTTAACGAACTGCGAAAAATGCAATAATGAAACGTTTATGCACACAGACAGTGTGACAATGTTTTTTTATTTGTACTTTGAAGTTCACTGTGTTTGTGTTTATGTTTTTATGCAAACAGGTGTTAGTAGTACAAGGCTAACATACCTTTTACATATAGAATCTCTAAAAAGGACCAACGCAGTTTCACTAGCTTGTGTGATTTGATGAAACAGGCCTTTTTAGTTATTTTGAAAGCGAAAAATGTTTATTTAGGTAAAAAATATGCATATGTAATGGTGCTAGTGTTCAGCTAAACAATCATTTAAAAGCTACTGTTGATTGATCTCGATGTCAGCGGAATTACCTACCTAATAAGAACGAAGAAGGAGGAGGACGATCTTCGCAGGATGGCTGGTAGCAGCTGGATGAGAGTTGCCGAAAATCGAGTTGAATGGCGTGCAATAGGAGAGGCCTATGTCCAGCAGTGGAGTGCTATAGGCTGATGATGATGATAAGAACGAAAAATAAAGTAATAAAAAGTGGAGGAAGTGTGAATATTTTTTTAAGTTATAATCGTCTATGTTTTTTGTCTTAAAGCCGTGAACGTAGTATGAACTGGATAATTTACTGCGGCTAAAGAGTAAATTCATTACCGTAGTCGCGCGTAAAATAAACCAGCGCAATCTGAGCCAACTCTCGATGTTTTCATAAGGAAAATATCCTCAGCTACGAAAAACTTCATCTGCAACTTTTTCTTTTTCCCTTATTAGCTTCCCGCTCTTAACTAAGATTCTTCTGCTTTTTCTCGAATTTAATTTCGCATTTGTTTCAAGAAACTCAGTGCTTCATCTTTTTAAATGTCCACTAGGTACAGCTTCATCTTTAAATAATAGCGAAGTTTTATAATCTCAACAAGTTGGATGTCTTTGTTAAAAGAAACGTTATCAGTTACTTTAAAAGGACTCCATCGTAATTAGTTATATCTATTTAATTTTCTTGGAACTACAGTTTATCCTCGCTTCTGAACAAGGGAATATAAAAAGTTAGAAAAAAGTGGAATAATTTCAAAAGATGTAAAACAAAAGCTGTTTCATTTTGATGAGTACTTACAATCATTGAGTTTGTAGAAAACCAAGGACAATGAACGCATTATATTGAAACGATTCTAACATCGCTTATAAATTGTAATGGCAACTTTAAACATATGGAGATTATAAAAATTTACGGGATAAATCAAATGGGCTATATAGATTATCTATGGTTTATTAAACAAGTTTGATTTCCGTGGAACCTCCATTAGACAAACTTGATTGGTTGAACAGGTGGTCTGTCACAGTAATAGGTAGTTTAATCATGTCTACACCCACTCCTGGTGTTGCTTATAGGTGATCCAATTACTTTTGTAAATTATATTCCTTAGAATTTATATTTGTATTCTACTTTGAACTTCTGTTCTGAGTATTACAAAACAAAGTCTCATAATTACTGTTTATATTTTTATACTTACAAAATCGAGTTAAAATATTCATAAGATCCTTTTAAATTCATGAAAGTTTTACTTATAAAGAAAATGTTAACAAAGTAAGTAATGAAATTAGCTATATTATTTCAATTTGCATGATCCGTAACGTGAGCGAATGTTGTTTTGTTCTCATGTATATGCGGTACATTAGCTAAGAACATAAATGATTCACTCAAGAAAGCTTTCTTCGCAAAACAGTCGCTGGTGGTCTGAACAGGTTTGGAGCTTACGAGCAAATATTGATGGTAACTTCGAGCTCAGTAATTAAATCTGCAGGGTAATTACGTATCACACTATCAGTAGGAATGGGTTTCATTTTGACAGTTTAAAAACATTCATTGCGTTATTTACGTTGTGGAGCAGACACATTTTTCGAACATATGTAGCAATGGATTAGCAATTTTATTGATTATTTGAAAACAACTCATCCTTCAAAATACGCATGAAGTACACATAGGTAAGTACTTTTATCCAGTACTAGCTTCTGCTCGCGACTTCGTCCGCGTAAAATTTCTTGTTCCCCGACCCACCCGTTCGCATCGCATCGCCTGCCAGCGCTATTTGTGCGTTTTCGAGTTCTTTTTTCTTTTTCTTCGGCTCTTAAGAGTCCTAGCGTGATGTTAAATAGCATCCTCAAGAATTGGGCTATCAAATGAAAAGAAAAGAAAAAGTATTTATTGCGACTCGTACAGGATCATAAACTAAACTAAACACAGTTAAAAATAAAAATAAATTAAATTGTATAAAAAAGTAGGTAACAAAAGGAAAAAAAAAATGAAACAGAAAGTCCTAAACGAGGCTAAAAGGCTCCTATCTCAGCATGATGCTTCGACATTTATTTTTAAATGTCGAAGCTCGCTGGTATTCTGATAGCTTCAAAATAATGCTTCAAATCCGACTGGTAGTTCCAGAGATTAGCGCCTTCAAACAAACAAACTCTTCAGCTTTAGTATTAGTAGAAATAACTTGGAGCAATCAATTTGTTTCATACAGACACTCGATAAAAAAATGTGTCACGTGTAACATTGTTAGCGTAAAAAGATTACGGCGATCTATCTGTTAGCAAAATCCTATCAGGGAAAATCTAAAGAAAAGAGGCCGGATAACGACGCAGAACGTTGTTATGGATAAAACTGGGCCCTCTTTGCTGACTAACATACCCCTGTTTATGTATATGGAGTTCCGGAAGGTAAGCAACCCACATGTTTACACTTTTAGCCAACCAACAATCGATACTCTTGCTTGTATTAGGAATTTATTTTATTAATCGTACCGGTAAAGTCCAAAAATTTAATCTGATAACTCCGTTTGGAGGCACGGTATTCAAACAATAGGCGTTTGACGGCATCTATCATAAAGTTAGTTTATTCGTGAGATATATTTCATTGTTATTGTCGTAAAGTATGCCCATCAGAGGTAAACAATCCTGGCGTCGTATGTGGGGCGGCGTACGTTGATGCGATGTAGTGTGGGTGTACCAAACGCAGAGATAACGAGCACACGATATCGGGTTGTTATTTTATTCTTATGTTATGACTCTTGTTAGGTCGACACTTTGTTTCGTTAGTGTACCGGGCGATGACGCATTTTATTACAAAACAAAGAAGAGTAAGTCCTACTACACCGGTGGAAAAACCATTTTGCCTTACCGCCATAGGTCATGATCGAATAATGCATAAAATAAACTTGACAACATACATTATATTATTTGCATCTCTTCTGATATTAAAGCTGCGGTACACGTTACACATAATGACGGTGAGCGCTATTCTGATGCCAAGGCACTTAGTATACAAATGAACATGTTTGTAGGTACTTAACAAAGCATTTAAAAAGGGCGGCAGATTTCAAAGCAGGTACGTTCCACTTCCAATTACGAGCATCTCGTAAACATGTCTAAGTAGTTACAGTAGATACAGTTGAACAAAGTGTTGCGGCTGTAACGACATCACTCCGCAACACAATTACCATTAGTGTCGGTTTTATTGTGACAACTTAAATCACCTGCCAGCCTGCCACCCTCGTCTTGCTCTCATTTCCAGTTTAACTCAAGTGGCCAAACTCGCAAACACGAAACATTTCGCTAATGATAATTTTAAAAACGTTATAAAAGAGAAATTCTGGATCCGCTGCGTTACAGTCTAGCGAGTAACAGTTCAAATAAAACGAAATGAAATCGCACACACGATGCCGACTGGGAACGTACCGCCCTATAAAAGCTACGTACCTATATTTATTATGCTACGCATTGCCACTATTATAAGACTACGATGGCAATACATGTCGGGCTATACATTATTACGGCTAGGCTAGGCGATCGATGCCTGCGTTGTTGAGTAAACGAGTACGGTGCATAGAATGTACGGAAGCTTGCCTCTTTTAAACTTTTAAATAAAATCCAGAATGAAATTAAATTTTATTAAGGTGAATTGATAATTCATTGTACCTTAAACATAAAATCTGGTTAATGTACTCTGTGGAACATAAGCCTCCCCCTTAACCACCAAAATAAACGTTCCTGGGGGACAATGTCATAATTCGCCGGCAAGATTGGAGGTTTTATACTGTTAGATTCAAATATTTGCACAAGCTAATTAAATTCTCGTCTAGGTTATTAATTTTTAATTATTACTGTATGCAAGAGGCTTTTGTAAACTATGCGCCCAATTTGAGGGATGCAAAAACGGCGCAAATAAAATAAGCGTTGCGATGTTTACGCTGGGTAGTTCAAGTACGTATATATACGTAGACAGTCTTGACGTAAGCTAAATGGGTCTTCTCTAATTGAACACTACAACGGTTAATTACTAACGTACGTCGCTTTCGCCGGACGATCTTCTAAACTAAACACACACAAAGCTTCAGCGTTGAACAACATTCAACTCGAAACGAGTTTAGCATTCAAACGGCTCAAGTTAAACCAATTTAATCGAACTTGTTTTAGATCTAGATTGTATTGGCAAGGTCGTGAAACTTTGTGAGACCATTTTACAATCTTTTTTTTTTCTAGGTCGCCGTGAAAAACGTAGCTAAACCAATAAAGGGAGTCGAAGGTGAGCGATGTTGAATCAAGAGCGGCGGGATAAATCGCTTTCGGCTAGAACGCGCAACATCTATAAAATATAAATGAAACAGCAATGATATGAAAATAGAATGAGATTTTATTAAATAAAAGCCGCTGATTTATTATGACACGAAAAGATAAGCAGGACTATCACTCACGTGCGTACGTACTTTTAAGAAGTTTTGACATAAAAGAAGACATGGCAGAACCCAAGGAATTAGAGGGAATATTAAACACAAGACTACGTGCAAGCTTTTATAATAATTTTGTCATCACCTTGGATCTCCAACGGCGCGGATAATGAAGTTTAGAAACTTGAAATTAGTTGGGTCATAATCTCACATCCCACATTATATGAGCCAGCAAGCAAACTCTACTCGTAACTCCATCCTCCTCCAGCCTCGTTGGCTACTCGACAAATATTTCGGAACAGCATTGTTGACTAATTGGAAGGAACTTGCTTATTGAAAATGTAAATTCTGTTAAACAATTTGGAAGGAAGTAAGAATTTTAGGCAATCGAGTAAATATGTGGAGAGATGAGATCATGTTGTGAGTTTGTTTACATTGTGGGTTTGTTATAGGTACTTTGTAGACGGAGTTTCTTTCATGTAAAATTGATTTGAGTACGTTTTCAGTCTCCGTCTTGCTACATGCGATACGCCCTTTATAAACCGATACATTGGGAGAGCCTGCGAGCCTGGCGATGTAGTAGGCTTCGTGTGCAAGCCGAGAACAAAGCGCAGATGCCGAATAATCGGAGGACCAGTAGAAATAGCCTGGTTTAAGCCACAATAACGATACCGTGCCATGATGAAGCTTTTTCCCATTTAGAAACCGGTCTTAAGAATCATTCAGAGAAACGTATTTGTCTTTTTATTAATACCTACCTACTTACTTTTTTAAATTATTCTTTTGAGACTACAAAAGAATAATTTTGAAACGAATATTAAACTTCTAGAAGATTAAAAAACATTTTTTAATTTTACAGTGCGTGGGTGATTGCAAAGGTCAGTCATAAGTCAGCTGATCCTTCGCAATAAGACCAGTAGGTACGTAGGAGGTGACTGTCGGAGAGACTTAAATTAACGTATAAATAAATTTTATAATCAACCTGAAAATCTGCGGGGTAATCGCGTAACATTCATTGCGTTATTTACGTCGTCGAGCAGACGAATTCTTCAAATATATGAAGCAATGGATTAGTAATACCTTCAAAGTCCTTTGGATTGTGATAAAAAGTACGAGTACGAGTTGCACGCAATTGGGACGCTGTTTTATCATGACAACACCAGACTCATAAATAAATAAGACTTCATCTTGAATTAAACATTCAAGACGTTTGCATGTGACCAGTCCATTTGCTTGATGCCTCCATCGTGGCGTGAATAATAAAACGACGCAAAATGATTACAATATCAACTGGAGCGGATATCGAAAGTTCTAAGAAAATAACTTGTCCTTCAGATGAAGCGTAGGAATCCTTTTCGACAATTGAATTTCGTTTCCCAAAAACTAATTTATCCTCTATTGTTCCTCCATATTTACGGGCTTATTACATTTGCCTTGATCAGAGATTAAATTGCCTTCTCAAGAGGAACGACCCTTGGTTTTATAAGATTTAGGTACCGACACATAGGGGTTGCATATACAGCGTGGATCAGAAAGTTAGGGTCCTATTTAAGGGTGTGGTACAGACTATCAAACTGAATAACTTTCTCCATGTGACCAACATCGTAATCGCGGTAAATCAGCCGTCCCATACATTTTGGTCGAGTAGGTATTGAAGTTTTGTATGAGACAGTTGAATTTTTTTTGCAATTTCTTTTGAAGTTTTGTATGAGACAGTTGATTTTTTTTTGCGATTTCGATTTTGGCCCTATGGAGAAAGTTGTTAAGTTTGATGGTCCGTAAGTCATATTTAAGGGTTTGGCCCTTAATTATGACCACAACTTTCTGATACATGCTGTATAGCATAATAAACAATTCGGGTAAAGTAAAGTCGACCCTGTAATGGCTTTGAGTACCAGACTAAGGTCGAATGTCACTTGCACACCATAATTTAACAAGTTTTGTTTGTCTATGTAACAGTTAGATAGTTACAGCCTTATTGGAGTTTAAATTTACTGAGAATTGTTGTCCTAGGTGATAAAGCAATAACGAGGTCGACTATACCATCCACAACAAGTCAGACATTTTGGTTGCGTTTGAATATTGTCTGGACATCATGGGGTGGAGGAATACAATGTACCCACACTACCCACCGTAATAAAACTCTGTGTAAGTAAGTAAGTGTGTTTTCGTAGAACTACTAAAACCAATTTAATTATTAGGTATAGAAACTGTCCACAAATACATAGATTAACTACCCTTGTGTGTTCACCAAAACTAGCCATTTGAGTTGAGACTTGTTTGATATTAGTTTAGTTGTTACTTCTTTTGCAACGCGATTATAACTAAACCTATTACATAATGAGGCATTTACCAGAATTTGACTCTATATTTTTTATGATTGATGATTGATGTAACTCCCGAGTTACATCAATCATACACAGTATTTATCTTAATTGTATTGCAATTAATTGCAAAAGCTTGTTAAATTCATTATTACTGACTTTTAATAAATGCTACAGAAATTCTCAAAATTAATTGGATTCAAATGGCGGAAGTCACAACAAAAGCGAGCACTTTTAATTTCGCCGAAACGAAACGCGTGTCAGGTTCAAAATACACGTGAATAAATCACTAATTACGTGTCCCTACGATGAGTGCCGATAATTGAAATTATCGGAGCCCTCCCCGCCCGGCGCGCGGCGGTGAGGACTGAGGACGTAAAGGAGGGCCCGAACCCACGGCCGACAGGATAATCCGGCTAAACTTTGACGTTATCTTTGTCAGCGACAGATATTATAACAAACGAAACATTGAAATCAACGAAATTATTACACAGATAGCTTCAGAATTGTCTCCAGTGTCCTGAGAAGTTCAAATTAAGTTCTAAACGACTTTAAAGTTATTCTATTTCAGATTTTTATCGCGATGTTAGGTTTAAGTAGATATTTAAATTAATTTCCATTGGTTTTAGAAGTGTGAAAAGTAGAAAGGAACCATGACCAATTTTACATACGAATCATACGAGAGCTCTTAGCAAATCGCGTTGCTATGAGACTAGTAAGTAATGGACCAATATGTTAATGGTAGACGTGGCATCAAATAAGGAAAAAAGCGTGTGACGGTAATAAATTCACAGTATGAATTTATTTATGGTCTGGTTAGTAAATAAAAACCTTTTCGCTGGCTTGTGGTCCCTGTGGGCTGAGATTAAGCTACCATATCCCATGGGTGCGGTACGACAATACGTAAGTGGCGAACAAGGGATTATATCGATTTTGTAGACATTAGAATCCGCTCTGTGATGAAAATTTTATACGGAGAATTCTTAAGGATTTCCTTGAATTGTAAAGGTCGAACTCAGCCCACTCAGCGGAAAACCAATCACTCACTGTATCATGGATACAGAGCGTTGTTTGTGCATTGGACAAAGGAATTTCAAAAATGAAGAAAACAAACGAAACTGGCTTTTAATTTCTCATCGTGTGTCGTGTTTTCATTACCTCCACATCATTATACACGTGAAACTCAATCTGCTTGTCGGATGCTGCTCGGCTTTAATTTTAAAATGATTGCAAATCGATCGTTAAAGAGTTTTTCACACAGTGACAGTGATGTATTCGGTTCGGCGCGGATAGCTCGTATAGTTCACTAACGATGATAATTATTATGAAAAGCTCGTGCCACACTCGCGCACGTAGCGAACGAGTACTAACGTACCGTCGTCGCCTACGTCAAAGGGGAAACTTTACTAATTAGCAAATAAAGCAAATTGAACTCGCGTTCGCCTAAACGTGAGAGTTCACATACTACCGTTATGTATTTCATGTTGTATTATCGATGTGGAACTTCTTCGTGAAAGTATTTCATATGGAGTATGATAGTTTTCAGAGACATCGACGTGGTAGGTGCCTTACATAAAATAACGAACGGTTCTTTGATATCTATCTATACATAAAGGGTTATTAATAAATTGGCTATCTAAACTCCGCAGAAAACATCGTTTTTTTTTGTATCGTGTTTAGATCAGAAACACAATAAAATAAAATAAAAGTCTTTTTGGGAGGTCAACGACCGCGCATATTGTTATATGAGAACTTGAAATATGAGTTGAGGGAACTGTTTTCTTATGCTTTATCGTGTTTAGATATCGATACCAACCACGTCTCTGAAGTTCAAACAAAAAAAAAAAAATTAATCTGATACTTCATGTGACTAACTACAATAACTGCGGTCGTTGACCCCTCAAAAAATCATCAACTTATTTTTTATTTTCATCATGGTTAGAAGTCGATACACATCGCGTCTGCAAAGTTTAGCTAGCCAATTTAAAAGGGGTAAAATATAAAGACCACCATAAAATGCTTTGATACCCTTAGTTCTTGCACTTCAAATTGTATTCGAACACCAAATGTAGTAAATGATCACTAAATCTTAGCGAGCAAATTAATGCGCTATTTCTGCCTAAATAAACCACTATGATTGCCATAAAATGTAGGATTATTACCAAATAAAGTATTATGATGCCATATTAAGTTATGTATCCGGCTTGCTGCAAACTAGATAGACGAAGTTAATAATAAAAAAAAAATGCTTTGGTTAGGTTATGTTAAAACTGTGACCCAGAAACGACTAGATTGTATAGAAAAAAAATATGGAAGAAAAGAGATTATTTTTTACAGGCTGTCGAGAACCGAATATGATATATACTTTGGTTCTAAGTTTACATTAAAATGCGGGTTTAATTTTGGTGATCATTTACAATTTTTTTTCTGTTATATCTGGTGGTAAGTTAAATATAAGCCAATGTAAAATAACCCTGTATGACAAAATAGTAATTTAGAATTTTTGTCCGTTTATCTGGATGTATGTCCCAAAAACGGATTTGAATGAAATTTGGCACACAGATAGTTTATAATCTGGATTAACACCACAACTATCGGTAATTTTAATCCCGGTAGTACTTTCCCGTGGGATATTTTCCCATTCACGCGGGCGAATCTGCGGGCAAAAGGCAGTATCATTATAAACATAGAAAATGATGTAACTCTTGAAATTCTCTCCTGGGTTATATTTATTTTTAATTCAAATTTAGTAAATAGTTTTATACATTTTCACTATACAATATTTACTTCAATTGTTCTGTGTGTGCTTGCAAACGTAACATTATATTAATAAGTAATAATATAGTTAAACGAAGTTTCATTTGGACTCATGTTTATAATTATAGTGAAGCTAGTTAGAAAGCATACACCAACTTGAAAAGGCTTCATTACGAATTCATATTGTTGTTAAACCACACGAATTTTAATTGAAATGTAATCATACACCTACAGATAATAATGTAAGTAATATTAAACAAACAAAACAATTCTCAAATAAATTTAAATAAGTACTAACACTCGTGTAATGGGATGTGTAACTCGCAATTACACAAATATGAACAGGGATTTGTGAGAATTGTTCGTTTCATGTTTAACAAATAAATCTAAATGATCTAGCTTTGTACAACTGAATAAACAATACCTGTTCATTTTGATGAGTAAGTGGATTTTTATCACATATGAGTTAGGCGGTGTTTAACTAAAATGCGCACAAGTTTCTTGGAGCGTGTACAATTGGGGCCGGGTTTGGGCTCCGGGCCCCGACCTCCGACGGATCCTGTCATAATCCGTTACACAGGGACCCACCGGGTTTCTTCGGAAACACGTTCTGCCATTCACGCTAATGCTTATGCTATAGTTATGTCGGTAAGTGAAGGAAAAGGGTTTTCTTATAGTTTCTTCTAAGATGTTGCTTTAAATATAGGTACAAAGAAGCTCCATCTTCATTAATTTGATAATATAATATTTATTTATATGGGCGTGGTTTAACAGCCGCGACATACGAGTTGTAGGTCATGGGTTCGAACCCAAGCAGGCACTTTACTTTGTGTAAATTATTTCATCACCATTGCTCTCATAATGGTGAAGGAAAACATGCTGAGGAAACCGGCATGTCCTAGAACCAAAAAACTGAAGACAGGTGACATCCGCCAACCCGCGCAGAGAGGAGGCCTGTATCCTAACAGTGAGAATATTATAGGCTGCTTGTGCTATACACGTAGTCCTTGTAGTAACTTATCGATTATGAAAAGAAATCTGTTCAGAAGATTTTTTTTTTCAACTTTTTATAGAATCCAATTGAGTTACCTGCACACCTTGTTCTAGATGGCATTTTCTTGACATTCAAATAATTAGGTATACTTACTTGCTTACTTACTAAACCATTTCTTTTATGATAACTTATGTTAGTCCATGGGTTTGTTGCCACTGAAGGGGTTTTGTTTTTAATGACTGATCTCCAGCACAGGTGAATAACGCTGTAAATCGCGTTATTCACCTGTGCACTGATAACATTTTGCTGTAATCACTAAAAACTCGCTGCCAAGCGTGTTGAGGGCATTATCACCCCTAGATCACATGTTTTAGGGGATTTTCGGAGTACAACGAACGGTACAGAGGGGCAGTTCTCGTAATTTTAAGAACGTTCACCGTCTGATCTCAGCCTCAATCTGTCAAAAATACCTCTTCTAATTTTCCTACATTTTTGACATTGATTCGCTGAGATGAGAATGCGACTAGATTTGAACGTTTTTAATTACGGGAATTGGCCTTCTGTTGTATAGACTTTTGTATGTTGGTAGGTACAGTAGAGCGATTCTCACATATCTCGCATTCGTTATTGACGTTCGATTCGTACTTTTCCGACGACAAAATCAAGCCGAGCTATTCTCACCATGACGATTCGAGCATTTCACGCAGGAAAAACACGCGACATGCCTTAGTTTACATGCGACATGCAAAGAGTAGTCATGACCAGTCGACACGTGACGTATGATCTGTGTCGACCACCGTACGAACGTCAAACAGTGGTTATGTCAATCATGTTTGTGTCAATTGCGAAAGAAAATAATAAATACCTATATTTTAACAAAATGTGTTCATAAACATCTTAGAAGACTCTACGACCATCACCACAAGGAAAAACACACGAAGAAAACTTCAGGATTTCGCCAAAGTTATCAACTGTGGATAGTTGTTGCTTGTGTAGCGTCGATGAATGAGACACATGAGATACAGAAGCGGAAGGCGCCGGATTTAAAACCAGTCAAATGGACAAGGACGGCTTTGCCAGGCTTTACTCTGGTTGAGGGCAAGAAAGGTCGATCGCGTCGCAACTACAATAAACGCGGTACTACTCCTGCAAGCGAGGATTTTTGAGCTGTAGTGCCCACTTTGCTCCCGTACATTTCCCGGTTGGATCGACAGATATCGAGAGAGAAAGAGCCAAGGTCTTAAGTGCCGAAAGAAGGACGTTGCAGTCGAACTAGACTTTGAAGTTTGAATTTTGACCGGCTGGAGTTGTCTAAAGATGTTACAGAGAAGCATGACCAAAAGTAAACTCCCATGTGTGGTGTGATAATAATTATGTTTTTGTGGTTTATACTTGGATGTATACTGAATTTATTTATTAGTCTGTAAGGTATTCTTAAAAAGGTTCTTTTGTAACTAGAAATAAAGTGGTTCAAAAGCATTTCAAACAATAAATATTTCAAATGTCTTTATTTTATTTTTTTCAATGTAAAACTTAGCGAAGTAACAAAAATAATATGGGTATGCAAATAATTGAAGGGCTTTGTAGTTAGGTTACGCAGGCCGTTAACAAGTGGGTTAGGAAATAGAAACACACAAGCAAAGTTCATACGTATAATCCACACTCACAAATTTACAATAGGTAGGGTTACAATAGATACGTAGTAGTAGACTGGTCGTGGGACGCCGGTAGCGCGTGGATAGGTGTGCGTACGTTACTTTGAAGCGAGTCGTGTATTTTGAGCCCTTTTGCTTGTTAATTTTCTGTCAAGCCCCTTTTTATTAATTTTTTCCATGTTATATCTTTACAATTTTGTTATATAATCTTCCTTACCCTTACCTTAAACCTTAGTATATAACTTAACTATGCACAATAAAAAGTTTCTAGAACAAAAACTGTTACAAAAGTGAGTTGGCACATTTTGATTATACAAAATCCCATATAATTTCTAAACTTATGATCCGATTTTTACAATTTAAACGGAAATATTCGTTTTATATCTAGACCTATCCTTTACAATAAAAATTATTAAAATCTATCCATAAACAAAAAAGTGAGTTTTCAAGTTACGTAAATATGCTTGAACAAAACTACACTTATAAAAATCCTTTTAAAAACAGTCTTATTGATCCTTGCAGCACATGGACAGTATAATAATCACTGGTTTACACGAAAGGTCGGCGTGATGAGTCAAGCGTTGTCCGTGAGCTTAGGAATCGGCGGACCACTTCACGTTTCGCCCAGTCTTCATGACCACAAAAAAAATTGAATTCGTGTTGTGGCGAGCCTCAGGGTGAAATCTGTTTTCGCAAGGATTTTCCAACAATCTTTTGGGCCTTTGTAAAGTAATGAAGCCAGGACACGTAGGTACAGCAGCCTAGCGTTCGTTGGAAAAGCATGTAGCAGGACGGTCCGGTGCAGTACCGCACTATTTAAAACAACAACACTTCTCCTCTTCTTCTCCATCTTGATAAACTTTTATGTTATTGTGCTGGTCATCAGCTTACTTACAATATCATTAGCTCGTTCTGTTTTATTTAATTACCTATTAGTATGTAGACCAATGTAAACAAATGTAAACAAACAATAAATTGTATTTTGACTTTACTTTGACGTGACAAGTATCGATGACATGACTTGACAAATCAACATGAGCTATGCATTCCGTAGTACGGAGGTCTTATATTAATGTTAATAATAAAATAAAAATGGAGTTACGAAATCAATAATGATTATTAAATTGATAAATGTTAATGAAATACCTTTATAATGCTGCTCAAAATATGTTTTTGCCTTAAAAATCATTTTTAAAGATGGTCAAAAGTACATTAATGACTACGTAAAAAAATCGCATCGTTATGTGGAAGGGATTACTTCGTGGGACGCATAATGGCAACATTATTGTCCCTAGATTCGTGATTTAAGATCGACTTGTAGTGAGAATAGCTATTTCAGGATATCTCACCGTTTTTTAAGCGACATACGGAGACGAGCACCAATGATTTCATGCCACACGAATGCGAGATCTGTCAGAATTGCCCTACAGATCGTTAATGTACTATAATAATTATTTATTTCGTAAAGCTCCAAGTTCATTACCAACAGAGTACTCCTTACTTTCTTTATAAAGCTCGCGTTTCATCCTGTGCTTAAATTTTTGAGCACGCCTCGATAATTTTTAATGAAGTCTTAAGTTAACAGAACAACGTAACTCAGTCGTTACCATCAAAGTTATTCCCTTATTAACTTATTCTCTAATAAGTTAACTTTGATATACTTTTATAGACCCTAACTCGAGGCCGAGTTTAAGTACCAAAGTTACTAAACATAATTAGAATATGAACGCCGCAAAAGTAAGATATCTTCTTAAGCACTTAATTATTATAATAACTATCACGACACGCTTTTGTAGTAAGTTACAAACCGTGTATAAATACATAATGTAGTTGTCATGGGTAAATTAGGTGTAAGTTACGACACCACTGTTGTAACTTAAAATATACATATTTCAACAACTTTATATTCCCAGGACCCCAGTTGGGTCAAAAATTTGTGCTCATTTCTAACAGAAAAAATGTTGAACCCTACTAAAAAGGTTACAACAACATTTGGGAACCTTATTTACATTAGGTACGTTTTTGAAATGAAACTGATTTACATAAAGTACAATAGTACATCTGTTATTCAGTCTTGGCACTGAGCGGGTGCATTTGACACGGGATTTATGAATTTAATAAAACTCCACAGTGGAGGCGATAACGCTTACGAATATTATATCATAATATTTCTTCACTTTGCGTTGTAATTATGAAAATCCAGAATGAGCAGACACATCCCGTTTTAATTAAATCCATTATGTAATGTAAACAAAGTGCCAAGTGTTTATATAAGCTACAATTCGCCTTTTGCATTTTGTTGGTACAGCGCGCCAACAATGGAAACATTGTATATGGACGCCACACATTGTATTTGCATTACATATATAAGTATCTTTTATTACCTTCGTCTAGAACCTAATACTGGTTAATTTCAAGTTAATTGGATTAATTTAGTTAACCATCGTAACTACGGTACGGAACATTCTTGCACATTCATCAACTTTATCACCAGTTAAGCTATGGTTTCCTGGAAGAGCGGTGACCGCCACTTTACGGCCGCAGTTAGGGCTGCCATGAAAATGACGGTACCTAGTTGTAAAGATTAAAATCGTTAGATTCGCCCTAACCGCGTCGAATGATAGTCGCATTTCTGTTTCGTTTTGATACCTCTGACACACAATGACGCAGTAACTGTAGTAACGTGAGCTCGCTCTTCTCAGTATGGACACTTTCTTGGGCAGCGCGGTTTGACTTAATGTCAAATCCAGGTGAAAATGACAGATTTTCTTGACAGCCAATATAGTATGACGAAACCGCTTTTCTAGGAAAACAAAGCTTGAAGCTGTGGTGAAGAGCGTTGGCCGGCCGCAATGTCGGCTGTCATGTAAATGATGGCACCGGGGATTGACTTCCGGGTGTCAAAAACGCTTTCTAGGAAAATACTCCAACTTACTTTCTTTAACTTGTTAGTGACGTCATGAACGGTAAATTGCGGACGATATGTGGCGGCCACCGTAGTCTTAAAAAAACATTGCTTAACTGTATCATCGGTTACGGATAAGTGAAGCACCTTTACTTCAAACCATGTCACCAGAAATGCACACAGCTTAACAGCTGATAAGGTCGTGCACAAAATAATATATTGAGTCGAATATACGGGTACATTTATTCAAAAAGGGACGGCGGGCGACGACAATGAAACATTAGAGAGTAACGTGTGTCGTTTATTTACAGCGGCGGTGGAGTTAATGTTCTAGAAAAGCCTAATGTGCGTTATCCTTTAATCCTGTTTGACAATAAACATGGGAACAGTGCTTCAGTAACGTGATATGTGTGGATTAGCGGCTTATAAAGTTCATGAAAAATAACTACGCGGTGCGTGCGTACGCCGAAACTTGCGAACTGTGTTTTGTTGTAAACTAGTACTGGGAACGGTATTACAGTCGTCCGCAAACCATGTTTTGTTAATGATTATATTCTCGCTTATTCCTACTGTTGATTGGTCTATTCATGATTTAATAATACAGGATTTTGTGTGCTTACCCAGAACACGTATATCGATACACGGTTGAGCGATGGGCTCGTAATACAATATTCATTCCTTATTATTTCCATCCTCAAGAGGTCAGATTACCATCATAAAAAAGGGCAGATGTAGTGAACCGTTGTTGATATTTCATTATCCGTATTGTTCTCCCTGGGGGCGTGAATTATATTAGATATTTTTGCGAGACTGTTGTAAAGGCGACAACGCTGGAATTAGACCCTCTAAGACGCGCCCTAATTTTATGTAATCAAATTTTCTACTCGCATTTAAAACGCGGTTAAGGTAATATACGAATCCGTAAGTAAAAATGTTTTTTTTTTTGTGAAGGTACTTACCTCATTTTGCCCTCAGCTATAGCTGGGCTTACGACTGTTTATCGTACTTTATACGTAGATAACTAATTAAATTTTAAATGATGTGTTTGCAAAATACTGTTGCAGAAACAAATATTAGTTTAGTTCTGTCAAATTAGTAAGCGCCTGACGTAAATTGACGTACTTATTTTTAGTGGCCATGTTTATAATCACGTCTAAACTTGCTATGGAGTATCTAAACTTGCTATGGAGTATCTAAATTTGACAGGACTAAACTAATATTTATCTTGTCCTTTTCTTAATGAAATGGAAAGAAAAAGATGCACTGAACTTAAATTTAGTTTAGTTTGTGAACAAGGGAATCGGCGCCAATGTGTTATATTTTAGCACTAGCTTTTGCCCGCGACTTCGTTCGCGTGGAATAGTGAATTCACCAATAGATGACACCGACTCTTGACCAATAGATGGCGCTGTATGTCCGGAATAAATTTTATTTTTTATTTTTTGTAATAAAAACTATCCTATGTCCATTCTCAAGTTCCAAACTATGTCTGTACCAAATTTCACACAAATCGGTTCCGTAGTTTAGGCGTGAAGCAAAGACAGACAGACAGACAGACAGAGTTACTTTCGCATTTATAATATTAGTTTGGATTAAATAAGAAATACACATAATAGGTACAAATTTTGCTTTGCATCAAGTTATTTAGTTTTACATCAAGACTCTGTTGATAAAAGCAACAGACTGATGTAAAACCCTAACAAAATTATGTCAATCGATTTAAATAGCACTGTGTTAAAAACACTTAGCAGGGATCAATGAAACTTAATGCTGTCAATCCTTTGTAATTTTGGCCTCGATAACCGTGGCTCTCTCCACTATCGGGATCAATTATGAAAGCTCGCAATTTTGTCGTAAAAAAGTTATTGTAACTTGGTGAGCTGTCGAAGAGCTTTTATTAAGATTGATTTATCTTTTGTTATTACGGAGAATTATTCATTTGTCACAAGAAATACATCAGAAAAATGGAACTCTAGCTAGAATAAAGTTGTCGCGTTTTAGCAAAGCAATAGCGGTCATTGCCCTTTCCCTAATATCTCTCCGTAGGAACCCAAACAATACACTATGTATCGTTTTTCGTTATTGGAACACGTTGAAGATCACGATAGATATTGACTCAGGATGTTAACGGACTTTAGTCTTGTTTTTTAAATGAAATATGCTAGAAAATGAAGGTGGGTCAATGACCGCTATTGCCGTGCTAAAACGCGACAACTATAGTTTAATACGAGTACATCCGTAAAGCATACCACATATGGGACTACATTATTGACGTGGCTCATTACTTCGGTACCCTATTAAATTTTCTATCTTTCTACCCATCCGAAGGTTGTCTGGAAGACATCGCTGTCAGCGACAAGACAGCCATTGTACCCTTAAATTAATTCTAATTGAGGTCTGTTAGAACTACGCTGTACAATAAACCATATTATTATTCTATCTCGATATTGTATCTTTTGTGTAGTGTCTGATCTATTTTTTTTGTTATGTATTTTTTTGGTGTACAGACGCCAGCACATCAAGCTTCTACAATCTGTCAAATTTCTTTAATAGATTTTCAACTTTATCGCTAAACCATTAAGGTTCAAGGTGGATTGGGAAAATTTGACAGTTTCGGGTAGCTTGACCTGCTGGCGTCTGTACAATTAAGTATATATCTATACTTATAATAAATCTGTAGAAGTGAAAATTCTGTACATTGAAAATATCCAAAAAATAAATGGCAGGGGGTGTTACTTGACCGACACCGAACCCAAAAATGTAATTAAAAAAATTTTTGTCTGTCTGTCTGTCTGTCTGTCTGTCTGTTTGTTCAGGCATCACGCAAAAACTACCGGTTCGATTACGATGAAACTTGGTATAATTATTCTTTAATATCCTGGGCACCACACTGGGTACTTTTTATCCCGGAAAAGTATATACAATAAAAAACAAACTTAATTTTGCGGTTCGATCCCTATAGCCGATTACCACTGTCTGTACTGTACCAACCGCAAATACTAAGTTTGTCGTAGGTTGGGTCACCCGCAGTGGAGTTCATTTTTATTCCTTTTAGTTTTTAGAGTTATTTAGGTTTATTTTTATATGAGTCGTAGGTATAGATTTTAATTTTAAAGTATAGGTAGTATATTTGATAGTGTACGTAGTGACCGTAGGTTATTTTATAATACTGTTAGGTAGGTTTAGTCATTCGTATAGATATTAGTTTTTAGGGATTTTGCTTATTTATTGAGTTTAGATTAGTTATCATCAGAAATAGGTTTATTTAGGTAGGTAGGTATTTAATTTTCTGTTATTGAGTTTTTTTTTTAAATTAGTTAGGTACTTAGGTAAAGATATCATATAGGTACCCTCTTAATCACCACTAATGAGACACAATTGGTTTTCTATTGTAATTAGCCACAAAGGGCCCGCGACATAGATGGCATTCTGGGGAAGCACATACATTTTATCCTGTTAGCACGTTCCCGTGGGTAAATTTCCGTCATCCACGCGGGCGAAGCCGCGGGCAGAAGCTAGTATATATATATAAGTGGTATCGTTATTTGAAAACGTTACGGATCTTGAAATTCTAGCAGTGAAAGTGATAGTTGGCTGCTGTCACCGGTGGATCCTCCTTTTGCCAAAAGCGTTGCCAGTGATTTATAAACCTTATGGGGTGGAAAGAAAAAAACAAAAAAGGTTGCTGTCGGGAGACCCCCGTCAGGAACGAAGTTCATTACGCGATACGCGCACGGACACACACATACTCGTATATAACAGAAAGAGACGGAGAAAGAGAGAGAAAGTTGTATGGAGAGGGCATACAGCTTTTTCCTTACGTGAGGATTTCTACCAATCAACTCCTGCCGCAAGGCGCGTTAAGGAACTTCAAAAACCTAGTAATAGAATATTTAAGAATAATTACGTTTTTCATAGTTTTAAATTGTATATGTTAATTTTAAGACCACGCTATCGCATTAGGTACCTGTAATGATAGTAATTGGAGATTTTTAATAAATTTATAAATAAATAAAATTAATTGTTTGCTATTACATGAAATAGTGAAAACCAATGTATCGCATCATTTTGTATCAATTTAGATGATTTGTAAAAGTAAAAGATTTAATTGACTTTTGTTGCTGACTGTATCTACATAATGCAATAAAACAAAATAAAATCACAACAAATTTCAGTCAAGAAAAGTCTTTTATTTAAACTGGTTTGACATTCATGTAGCCCCCTGCCGTTTGAATTTCCGTTTTCAGGTGTAGTTATATAATTTCAAAGTCCAAAGCGCTTTTTAGTTACACAAAGTTATAAGTATTGTATGCAAAATATTTCAATAAAACTACTGGCTTGAGTTTGAAGCTATATTTGCATCAAGTGTTGGCGCCGAGTTCGCAAATCAGGGTACTTAGAACTGTTAAGAAAGTTTGTTGCACGCCCATTTACATACTTATTTACTCGTGCATAATATAATAGAAACTTTTTCAAACGGAAGCTTTCTTAGCTCTGAAACTAATTTATATAAAGATGCTAAGTACAGACGCCAGCACATCGAGCTACTACAATCTGTCAAATTTCTGTAATAGATTTTCAACTTTATCGTTAAAGCATTAAGGTTCAAGGTTGATTGAGAAAATTTGACAGTTTCGGGTAACTTGACCTGCTGGCGTCTGTACATATATCAAACAAAAAAGTAAAGGTTCGTTTATGTTCATACATTTGCCGTCTATTCTGCAAAAATCTCACCGTGAAAACTTAGGTGAAGTGAACTGCCATTCCACTTTATGCTAGGGTTTGACACTATTGACAGCTCACTTCAAGCTCAGCGTTCACTTTGAGATTTGTATAGAATAGCAGAAGGCCAATTCTCGTAATTTAAAACCTTAGTCTCATCGTGGCGACAAACAAATGTCAAAAACTTGGCAAAATGTAGGGAATTAAGAGGTATTTTTGACAAATTGAGACTGAGATCACACTGCGAACGTTCTTAAAATTACGATAATTGTCCTTCTGGTCATACACGTACGCCGGAGTAAGTAAGGATCATAGCAAGTGGCGTTCTGTAGTTTTGCCTGCCCCATGGGAAGAAAGCGTGAGTTGATGTATGTCTTTCAAACAGTTAGTGCACTATTACGAATACTGAGATAAATAAGAAATAGCCTTTTGATGCACCTGGTTATTGTATTCCTTATCAGGCAGTCATAAAGCAGGAGTATATATTTTTATGCCATTCTCTTGTTGTTTAAGTTTAAGAGCGTTGTTTCTGAGCTTTAATAACTCGTGCGCATTGTACGAGTACTTTGTACCTACCCCGTGCTCAGTTAAGTGCTGAACAAATGTTTGGTATCTGGCGGTGCGTTTGGTCTGTGCAGAATACACTCGCAAATGTGTAGTTCTGGTGTAAGCATGATTTGGTGCTCCCTTCGATCTAAATGTCTGTTCCAAAACTATCTGATGAAAGTGTAAACAAACCCCGTTCAGGTTAAATTCTTACGCAATCAATCACTAAGAAGATTTTGTAGCACATTTATCTGTATTTATGTAGAAGGTTTAAACTTTATAACTCACCACTTTTTCCAACAACTATTTTTTATCTTATTTATTACTAGCTTCTGCAAATTTCTTTTTCCCCCGACCCACCTCGTCGCATTGCATCGCCCGCCCGCGCTATTACCTCACAGACTTATCTGTGTATTACCTACTTATTGTTTTCTGACATTTATTTTCTATATGCTCGGCCCCTAAGAGTTCTAGCGTGATGTTAATTAGCCTATAGCCTTCCTAAAGAATTGGGCTATCAAATTTAAAAAGAATTTTTGAAATACGACTGGTAGTTCCAGAGATTAGCGCGTTCAAACAAACAAACAAATTGAGTAGATATAGATTTTGTTGCGGAGTTATTTTAAAATTATGATATCTCCTACGATGTTCATTGAAATCAAGTGATGTCAAAAACGTATTATAATATATTTATTTGGATAAGGATTAATATCTAGATGTTGATAAAACACCTTCGCAAATAATGCATTAATTTCGAACAAATTTGATTACCATAAAAAAGGTTATAGTGAGTCAATCTTAAAAGATAGACAATTATGCTGTCGCGGCCTTTTTTTTAGAACTTTTAAAGAGAAACAATTCCATCATACATGATTTTTGCGCAAGTTAAACCGTTTACGCAGCGCACGCAAAGCTCAGAGAGCAATGGTGGCCCAGTGGTATCGGCCGCGCCTTACGAGTTGTAGGTCGTAGGTTCGAACCCAGACAGGCGCTTTACTTTGTGTAAATTATTTCATCACCACTGCTCTCAAAAGGGTGAAGGAAAACATCGTGAGAAACTCTTCAGTTTAGATAAATCGAGAGGGTCATCAATCCGCGGAAAGTCTTAACACCGCAATTCAGAAAAATGCAAGCGATGAATGAAAGTTGTATTCGTTCGTTTTAGCCGCATTTTGCGTTTTTAGTAATTTTCTATTATCTCCTAAATTATATATAATACCAATTGACATACTGTAAATCTTATCTGTTTTAAGAGGTATTTCTTTCCGACTTGCTAGACAAAAGTTGTGATAGCTCAGCTAAAATGCATGATGTAAACATAATTTATTTATAGCCTATAGTACTCACACATAATGTAGCTTTTTACCAATGAAAACCTTTTTAGAATTGGATCATTAACTCCGGAGATTACCCCTACATACAAACAAAAAAAAAAAAAATTTTAACCTCTTTATAATATTAGTATAGATTATTTGAAAAATCGACGGAGGTTTGTAAAATTAACCTCAATTGTTAAATAAAAAAAACATCATCAGATTTCAATAAGAATTTCGGATTTAAAGTATTCAAATCAAAGCCTTTTCATTTATTATTTTTTTGTCAAATGATAAGTGATGTTATTTCTGTAAGTAGGTTTGCACAAACACTTAAATTCACTCACTCACTCACTTTAATTATTTACTAGAAACACATGTTATCTGCCTGTTAAATAAACAGGCAGATATCTAACATGTATTTCTACTAAACAATTAAAGTGTGATGTGGAATGATGTGTACTAAGTTTGACCACGTGACTTGTAATATAGTTTTTTTTCCAAAATCCACTTCAGGTACCAGCTCTCCCAATGTGAATTTATATAATTTAAAACTGTTAAGTCCTACAAAACCATTGTGAGTGAAAATAAATAAACTTATTAAAGCACTCAATTCGTAAGTGGCACTCATAGGCGGCATTACAAATTGGCATCTACAAGTACAGTTTTTAATCCATTTTTTTACATTTTAATCAGATTGTTTTGGAATAGAGCATAGTTCAATATTTCAGGGATTTCAGGAAAAAGCTTCTACAGGAAAAAAATTATCATACAAAAGCCAAAATTTCCCGACATGATTTTTAATTTTTTCGTGAGGTAAGCCAGGGTCCAATGCCTCTCAAGTCAAACAATATATCGGTGCGGGCGCGGCCGCTGCAAGCGACCAACAATGCGCAGCGGTCGACACACAAAGCCCCGCCAAGATAATGGATATTGCTTTTCTTGCGAGTTTCAAAGCAGCCTACTTCGGAACCTCTCATAATCCGCTTACAGCTCCTCGCAAGTACGTTATTGTGCTTTAGTGGAAACATTTCCGTGGGAGTACTGAGAATTTGTGCTTACAGTTACTCGCGACGCCACGTGATATGGCTTTACCAATTAAATATAAATCGCTTATTTACTTTACGCTTTTTCTTGGAATTTAAGACTAAGGCTTTTAGTATCTAGAAGTATAAAAATAACTTGTCATTGAAATTTGTTGCTGAAAATAACAAATCCTGCATATCACTTGTTAACTTCTTGTTTATCGAAGCTTTTGTAAAGAATACCCCCATATTTAAATATATAATTCTCTTTGTTTATGAGGTTATGTACCTACTTTCTCTCATCGCCTCTTCCAGAAGTGTGGTTTCTACGAACTCGTTATTCATAGGTATTATCTCCTTATCGTCATTAAAACCTTCACTAGTTTCTTAGTTAAAATGTGAACCCCAATCATGATCGTTATTTAATTAAAATAATAGAGAATGTCTGTTCAGAAAACGGCAGATAAACCATCAATACTGAGAATGAATCGGAACCGCCATGTGCGGATTAATTACAATAAACAAATAATCCCACATAATCATAAACTTACTGAACTCAACAAACAAGTAACCGCACACATTATGTTAAAAAGATACTTATGTATGAAAAACTTACAAAAAATAAATTGGAAATGAATTGATGAGGGTAACTTTGGAAGGAAATTCTAAGACAGCCGAAAGAATAAGAAAAAAAAAATGCCTTAAAATTGCAACTTTTTCAACTGAATGAAATTAATGAGGACTGGCTCATCAAATCTATTGAAGGATTTCCTCTGACCTTGATCGTTTGGATTTTACTCAAAAATGGATCTTATTGTCACAACACACGATAAAGAAAAAGTTTACCTTACTTAAGTTATAGCAATATCAATTTGCGCGTAATTGGTAAAATAATCGCAAATTGTCCTAAAATAGCTCTAAATTTCAGTGCGTCGTATTTCGTGAGAATTGGATCTGTATTAAGAAGTTTAAAACTGTTACTCAGTCGGGATTTATTTTTGTGATAAAAGTAAAGCACCTTTTTAAAAATTTAAAATATTAAACGCATATTTTCTCTTCCCTACCATAATTTTACCCTATTGTGTGCGTTATTAGTTAATAAGTGAGCGAAGGTGTGTTTGGTTGTGCAATACGACCTACGTGAGGATATCAGGGGAGCAAAAGTGACATTAACCTGTTTAAGTTACTTTAACCAGAAACATTATAAACATGGTTATAGGTAACATTAAACTAAACAAAAACACACAACACAAACTGCAGATTTAAATAATTTAATTTCATACCGCCCGTACCGTAGTTTTTCAATGCCTTTTCCATTCAGAAAATCTTTATAAAAAGGCGTACGGTAAACGCAATTTAGAACACACAAGTGCGTTCCTTTGTATCCCGTAATCATTAAGCTTTTTCCTCATAAGAGTGTAGTGTGTTTGGCAGGTGTCGCGGAAGCCACACAGTAACTAGCGAGTCGACTCAATTACCCGCAGTGGGCGCCATAAATTTTGTGTCCGCACGCCGACATGGCAATTACTGTCGCCGCTCATCCGCAAAACGTTGTTAATAGCCCTCTGATTCGTACATTTATCTCAGCTACACTGTATCTTTTTATTATTTCTAGTGAATCGTGAACTTGGAAAGTACCGGTTCCTGGCTGCTTAACATCACAATTTCCTCTTATCGTTATGGTCGTGGCGTTGCTAGCCCGACTGCCATTTTCGTAACGCATAATGACGCTAGAAAATGTTCGTCGGGTAACCGCGCATAATCACTCTCCGAGTACTTTACCCGTCGATCTTCCTGATATTAGTCCATAGATAAGGATGGATGTGACGTTAAATGTGTCCCTATTAAAGTTACGACGCAGATACGGCCACCGCTACTTCGTTTTAATGTAGATATTATGGCCTTAACATTCTACTCCTAAGTGCTAGTTGTACCATTTATATCTGTTACAAAAGGTACTCTTTTCACGTTTAAACTAGTTACCGCTAGCAATTACGTTTCTTCGTGATATATAGCACCATTTACTTGCCACCCGGTAATGGACATAACTTTTGTTAACGTATATACTTACTTACTGTGTCAATAAGGCTATTAACAAGCTTATGAGTGAGAAACTTTGGTATTGCTGTATATAAAAGGTTTGAACTTTGCTTCTAGTGTGTAATCATTCAAATTCGGCGAAAGTTGAAAAAACAGCGGTTCCTTACAATATCAGTGGTGGAATTGAGAATGTTTCGCAGTCGGCGAGGGTAATGCTCATTCGTTTCATCTCGAGGGACGTGATACAAGAGGCAGCAAGCCGTGTGCGACCCATCATTGCTAGCAATATGCCTTTATTTATCCAACAATGTTGCGATATTTCCTGACCCGATGTTCTGATAACTTTCGATACAGTTTTCTTCGCCTATATCGCGGGGGGCTGATGAGGAGTTGTTACATAGTGGCGATTTCATTCCACGAAACGTGTTACGGAAATAAAAGGCTGTTTTATTCGTAATGTAATGACACTCGGCGTTAGATTTCCCACGAGGGTTCCCAAAAAGGTGTTTCTGAACGTCTTACTCGGTTTGCGTCCTCGTGAAAAGTGCCTGTTTGATAATTTATTATTGACTCATTCTTATTCTTTGTGTCTATAGACAGTCGTAAAAAGTTAATGCAAAGTAAATTGTCGCTTAAATATTTCAACGTTCTTTATTGTATCATAACAGTTTCCAGAGACATCGGCGAAGTTCGAACTTCCATTTTGTGAGCGTAATCCTCTGAAGCTATAAATTTATATACGGAACCGTTTCTTACAAAGTTGTGGGGTTAGAAAATAGAGAGTTAAGTAGCGCGCTCGTAGGCAAAGTTTAACTCCAACATCTGGACTATCTCGCGTCTTATCGACTCGTTCCCTCATCCCGCCCGGGACACCTTACTTACCGAAGCAATTTCCTTTTAGACCTTTTACTTTTATTTTTTAATTAATAGTCTGAACGCGGAAATTATTCGAATTATAGTTTTCAAATAGGTATCTGGAAGTAGGTTATACCTAATGAATAAATTACGATTTATCCACAGTAGTTACCTTGTAGCAAGGTATACAACCATCATCCTAATTGCGTAACAAACTATGAATTATAATCTGAATCATTTTGAAGGATATTGCTAATCCAAGGATTCACGTGTTCGAAAAATTTTTCTGCTCAACAACGTAGATAACGCAATGAATGTTGTTGAACTGTCAAAATGAAAGTTATTACTACTGATAGTGTGTGTCGCAATTACCCCGCCGTGTGTCCTTATTTTTGAGGATTCGCTGGTCGATGTTTGGATATAAAAGCAAAATCACACATTAGGATTTTAATTATCATCATTGCATTATTACTGTATTGAACTAAAAATGCACAAGGCCCTCTTCTACGTGCAACGTGAACACACATACATTTCGAGATGGATTACGCTGTATATTTGGCAGTGAGTTCATAAATTCCCTGAATGCATCTCATCTCTCCGCCACTGAATAGGAGCTCCATGTCAGACGTGAGTGCTCCAATTATGTTGATGTGATTTTGTGAATGAATTTGACCTCTCAAAGCTGTGTGTGTCGATTCCAGTCGAAACACTGATAGTTTCGGCCGGTGATATAGATACCTATGCTATTATGAGGTCAAAGGCTGGGAAATATAGGGGAATTTTCGACCGATTTAACGTTTACAGGGAAGTTTTGCACCCATTCCCATATTATTCTCGCAACTGCTAACATCCGACTGAACTGTTGTTATTGGATACCAGCCACACAGGTATTCCTCGAAATTATAGGAATAGCTCGTGTGTACCCACATTTTGACCAGTTAATAGAGGTATTATTGGGTAATTTTCAAACCCTAAACTAGCTTACTATCACAAAATCTAATAAACCTTTGTTTGACCTGGATATCGAAAATAGTATCACACAATATTTATATTATTTTTTTCTATCTATAATATGTATGTATTTACAAAAAAAAAATGTATATAAGTAGTTTATCAGCCATCTTGTTACCATAACACAAGCATTAGGTTGTTTAGCTTGGGACTAGATGGCGCTGTGTGAAATGTCCAGGGATATTATTATATTATTATTATTATATCGATTTTCTTGCTAACATCAAAAAAACGCGAGGTGGAATAAGAAAAATATTGTTTGAAATAATAGGTACGGTTAGCGTGATATACAATGCGATACAACGGTTGTCAATGCGAGAAAGATTTCAAGACATAGGTAAGTAAGTACTCGTGTATAATAGATAACTTTCTCAAGAAACTGGCTTTGAACAAGTCCTTTATAACAGATGCAACTCTCAATACCCCAACTATGTATCCCACAATAGGTATATTACACTAAGGTTGATTGGTGCAATACCATTGAACCTCTAGTCTAGAACCGAGTTCCCGTGCTTTGGAAACCGATATCCTTTGAAGCAATGAGGACAAACCAGCAACATGTGAATGTACAGTCAAACAAAGACTTGGTATTCGGGTAAAACATTCATCTTTCCACTATACTGATAAAAAAATAATAATAACAGGCATACATAAATTCACACCTTTTTCCCAAGAGGGTAGGCAGAAAGTATAGAAAGCCACCTGCTACAGTCTTTACATACTCCTTTTGCTTAATTTGCTTTCACGCATGGTTGCGAGTACTACGTTACGTTACGGTTTCTGACCTTTCTAAAAACATTACCAGTTTATGTTCTACTAGCTTTTGCCCGCGACTTCGTTCGCGTGGAATAGTGACTTCCGGCAGATTTTTGGTTTTACCCACATAGTTCTATTTATTTACATTTTTCCGATGAATTTTCAGTACTGAATTGATGCCGACTCTTGACCAATAGATGGCGCTGTATGTCCGGAATAAATTTTATTTTTTATTTTATTTTTTGTAATAAAAACTATCCTATGTCCATTCTCAAGTGCCAAACTATGTCTGTACCAAATTTCACACAAATCGGTTCAGTAGTTTAGGCGTGAAGCAAAGACAGACAGACAGAAAGACAGACAGACAGAGTTACTTTCGCATTTATAATATTAGTTTGGATTAGGTCGGTATATGTCCTACTAGAGTGTCCCCTCCCGGCGTTTCCATTCAAATTCCTTTTGTGTGTCGCCTTTCAATTTATTTATTGTATGCGTAATAGCTTTTTACGGTAAAGACGCATTTAAAAGATTTGACAGCCCATGGACATTGTCCGAGTTTCTTGCCCATTTTCCTCCTTAGACATCTACGATTTAGAACGAGCAGTTTTATGTTTCTAACTAATTGTCCGACTCCCCGACTATTTAAAAGTGCCTGTAAATGGTTTAATTAAAATAATGCTTTGACTACTCAACAATACCTACAAACTTGTTTAAAAGTAGTTGCAAGTTAGCAGCTTGTACACCAATCTCTTTGTCTGACTGTACCTATTTAGATTTGCGCCGAGGCGTGCGATCAACCTTAAGTGGCCGTGACGAGGTCAGTGGCGTGCGGTTCATAAAGACAGAAAGACACTGCCTACCCTAGTTCTGATAATAGATCTAATATTATTTTATCAATAAACAAAACAACATAAAAATCTTAAATCATAAATCAGCTCCACCTATCGAGTGCCGGTGTTATCATTAAGATCGATACAGTTTACTGCACTAGCGCCACCTCGCCTATGCCACGGCAAAGACACAAACTATTCGTCTCTGAATATTTTGTATGTGTGCTCCGTGGAAACTCGTGGTCATGCGTATTTTTATGTGTGTGCGTTCCTATAGCTACGTGGGCTTTGATGACACACAATGTCAAAAATCACGCACACAACTGCATGAAAAGCCAGTGTCTTGTTCGAGTTGTTCTTTAAAGCTAACACGAAAAATTACGATCCTAACCGAACATTTCCGACGAAAGTTTGCTATGCAATGCGAATATTTTAAGAAGTAATATTGTTTCATTGAATTTTATATATTTAGATGGCTATCATTTTTTTGTCGTATTAATTTTCCTTTTTACTACGTAATTTCAATAGTCAATAGTAGCCATTATTGTTTGATGTGTGTTGTGTTTGTAACTTACGCTATCAGATATTTAGGATTTTAACATTGTGATTAGAGTGAAAAATGGATAATCTTGTCTGTGAAAGTTGTTCAGATGGTGTGTGTATTGATAAAACGTTTTCAAAACTATCTTTTAGTGAAAAAAAAACAAGTTATCGAGTTATGTCGTCCTACACCGGATTTGCAAGTATTACAAACTAAAGGTAAAGTCAATCGTAAATTCAATACAAAACAATATGATTCATATCATTGGCTGACAGGTTGCATACACAGTAATCGGTTATTTTGTTTCGTTTGTCTAGTATTTTCAAATAATAAAACCGTCTGGAACGACATCGGTTACGCTGATATTCTTAATTTTCCTACCGCCGCGAGAAAACAGGAACAATCTGAAAAACACTTAGAATCTTCCCTTCCCATAATTATGCAAAAAAAGACATCATATGTGACTTATTGCATTAAAAAAATTAGGGACTGAATCGTTTTTGGACTCATTCAGATCTAGGTTTGAATTAATTTTTGAAGGCGTAAAAATAATCACAGGGCCGCCAAAACAAAAACGTAATGTTGTGGACGCGAAAACCAATTTTAAGCGGATTTTTATTGAAATTATAGACAATATATCCATCGAATGTCGCGACCGATATAAAAATCTGAAAGAGTTAAAATTTTTTGGACTACTTTCATGCGAAAATTTCAATAAATATAATGATAATTTTCCGGTTGAATTAGTATCGCAATTCGTAAATGTTTATAAAATACACGACTTTAACTTAGACCGCCTTATCAATGAGCTCAAATGTGTTTATAAATCTGCCGAATACAAAAACCTTAGTATTTACAAAATTATAGAACATTTTTACGAAAATAACATAAATACAGTTTTTCCCGAAGTACTGCGTTTGGCAAAATTAATTGTTACAGTTCCCGCGAGCAGTGCTTCAACCGAAAGGTCATTCTCGTCGCTAAAACGTATACACACCTACATAAGAAATACACAAGGCCAGCAACGACTTACAGATCTTTCCACGATTTCAATAGAAAAAAACCTTCTTACGGAAATAAAACGCCTTCCCAACTTTTACGATTCCATATTTTTAATTTTTATTTATTAGGGGACAATAAACAGCTACAATATAAAATGTTTACAAATAACAATAAAATAGGCTCATAAGTAGTATTAACATTAATATTGCAGATATTCTTACAGAAAGATAGGCGTGTAGATTTAATATACAAATAAAACAATCCTATATACTTAGTATACTCACACCACCATCTTTTCAATGATTTTATTTAAATTTTGCAAATCATACAAACATTACAAAACATCAAACAAACGCGCTGAAAGGCCACTTCGAATATCCGTAAATTGATATATCTATAAAATCAGTCAATCTATGGATATTTGAGTGGGCATTTGGCAATTACCTACATCATCAATCGACAATACGACGAACCAAAACCAACGTGTAGTATTTTTGGTGAGTACAATTTTCTGCCTACCCTGTCATAAAACTGTGTGCACGCCACTGGACGAGGTAACATACTCGCTTTGTACTTGATTCGAACATCACCATCATTTAGACGTATAGTTGTGGCTGTGAATGAAGCATAATATCACGCTCTGAGGGGGTGGTCTGTAAGCAGGGACACAGGCTTTCTAAAGTGTGAAATAGCTTACAGCAGGTATTTGTGCTAATTAAAAAAAAAACTAGTAATTTTCAAAGAAAGAGGTGACGAGATGACCTGATTGCGTACCGCGTGGGCTGGTGGCGTGGGAAAAGAGTTCCTGGTAGGACTGTTCCTGGGAGAAGCCTTTGCCCAGCACCTGCTGGGCAAATGCCTCCCCTAAGTTCTTCCACAGTATAGGCTAAACAAAAATTTATGTAGCACATAAATTAATTTCAGTAATGTAATTACAAGATAAAAACTCAAACATAAAGACACAGAGCTGACCAAATATCTGTGGCCATACAAATATTCGTTCGTGAAGGGTCGCAAAAAGCTGTAAGTAGCTTTTGGACTAATTGGGTCGTCATCAAATGCATGAGAGCCAGCAATCAAACTTACAAAGACGAACATAAAAGACTGGGTTCTACGCTCCAAGCTGGGAGGATACAAACCAGACGAAAAACATTAAACCATTTAATTTAATGCTCCAATGTACTTGGCATGACTCTCACAATGCCTTCAAATTTGTACAAAGTCCAGATTTATCTTGTTTTCCAAGATAAATACTTGCACAGAAACGCGCAGACTAATATCGAGATATTCGCGGATAACTTTTCCGTCGTTAAGTTACCCTAACTTCTTGCAACTCGTATGCATTGTGGAAGCACGGCTTAAACGGAACTTTTAAAAGATATCTCGTTAAATTTAAACGTCAACGTTTGACTGATGAATTACTGAAACTTACGCAAACATTGGTATAACCGTTGTACTCGGAATTCGGAAACAGTAGAATCGGATGAGTTTCAGATTACATATATGAGTAGATAACGAGTACGTCAGGCAAGAATGTGCAAACGAGCATGTTGAGTAATGGCTCAGACGCCTGAACCATTCGCAGTTGATTAAGCGAGCCTTTGAAGTTGCACGGGTGACACGATGATTAATAACTGTTTATGACAACCATCTCAAACGTGGGTTTTCATACGATACAAACGCAACACAAACATAAATTTGAGGAAAACATTACTGTTGCTGACGTTTTTCCCGCTTCGCATAATCCTGAAAAGCCGTCGACAACAGTAAATAATATTAAGCGTTATAAATATTTTCATTACATTACTGCTATTAATATTAAAATTCTATGAAATTAACAACAAATAGAAATGTTTAAATGGTAAGAATTAATAGCATTGATATGTTATCCTAAATCTAATACAATAACCGTTTCAATTTGTGTGTCGTAGCGTTCGTAGCACTCGCGTAGCTCTTTTGTAGGCAGACTCGTAGCCACTGCTACGATAATTATTATTTATTTGGTTTTGGCACAGTTTACATTCGGGAGTGTTAAGTTTACATATGTATTACTTTCTAAGTACATAGCGTTTTAATTAGTACAGATATTCACAGAATTATCCTTCTGTGACTTCATTACTCTGGTATCGTAAATATGTAAACATTTACACTCTCAGGATTTAGTTGAAAACCATTCAAAGGCATATTAACAAATACATAAATAGTTTTCTGGTACAGTCAGCCACAAAAGTCAATTAACTCTGTCACTGTTACTTTTACAAATCATCTAAATTGATACAAAATGATGGGATACATTGATTTTCACTATTTCGTGTAATAGCAAAGAGTTAATTATTATTAAATATTCTATTACTACATGTTTTTCAAGAATATTTTGCTCAATAATTAAGATTTAAACCACTGAAGTGTTAACCGACTTTTGTTGCTGACCGTACTATGCTGAATTTTTAATTTGTTCTGTTAATGGTTGCTTTTATTTTTCAAGGATTTAACATACATTTACTATCACAAATTCACACAAAACTGTGCCATTAGAAATCTGGGTTGAATATATTGTTGCACCAATGTGTTTGGTATTGTTTTCTTTGGCGCCTGGCGTTAAACTCGCCTGTAATGTCAACATATATTTCGTGCGAGACAGCGATTATCGGAATTGTATCTGAATTTATTGTGCCTGAGATAGAGTCTCGAAACTGCAAGAGTAGATTGCTGTAAAAATATATACTAAGGGTGATACTGCTCGATTTTGCGGTTAATTTTATTCTGAACATTGGTAGTACGTGGTTGTAGTTGTTTCATCATCTGCCTAGCCTTTTTCCAACTATGTTGGGGTCGGCCTCCAGTCTAACCGAGTGCAGCTGAATACCAGTATTTTACATGAAGCGCCTATCTGACTTTCACAGCCCAGTTACTGATACGATATGCTTGGTAAGACTGGTGGTCAGACTTTCGGCTTCTGACGACCCGAGCTTGTAGTAGTTTGTCATTCAATAATCATCAGAAGTCACTCACCGCATCATGATGAGATAGGAGCCTTTTGGCTTCGTATAGGACTTTCTGTTTCATTTTTCTTTTTGTTACTTTAAAAAAATATATAATTTGGTTTTTTATTTTTGACTGTATATAGTTTAGTTTGCGATCTTCCTGTGCGAGTCGCAAAGAATACTTTTTTTTTTTTCACCCGCGAATCCAAAGTTACAGCATGTCAAATGTCTTATGCAGTACGGGCAAACTATTACTGTCGTGATTTTCAGCCGGTATAAAATAACTTGTTCAATCTAATCAACGCAATATTGCATTCGAGGTGAAAGTCAAATGAAGTTAGCAACAACAGCGGGGATTTCTTATTGTGTTAAATCGAATAGGGTTCAAAATCTATATACCTAATTTTAAATTTGATTCATTTAGAAAGGTACTGCGCGATGTATCGTAAAATATGTGTATTGGTTTATTTTGCTCACTTTAAAGGTCCGCTGTTTTTAAGTCATGTGTGTTTAAAAATATTTATGGATTTATCCTGATTTTAACAATTAGGTACTGCCAGTTTTTGTATAAGTAGTACGAGTATACGTTACATCATAGCAGGTGGCGTTCTGTAGTTTCTGTAGTTTCCTACCCCCATGGGAAGAAGGGGTGAGTGTATTGTATGTATGTAGTATAAGTTAGGTTTTAGGTGTAGGTATATTCGTCTTTGTCATCCAGCTGGCTTCGAAGATATTCTAATGAAATTATCTTATGTATAACTAGCCTCTGCCCGCGACTTTGTCCGCTTGTCTTGTTCCCCCGATCCACCGCGTCGCGTCGCATCGCCCTATTACTTCGTTTTCGCTCTGCGATCTTTCCAATTTTTTTTCGTTTTTTATGGCTCCTAATGGTTCTAGCGTGATGTTTCTTCGTGTCTTCCTCAAAAATTGGGCTATCAAGGGGAAAAATATTTTTTCACATCCGACTGGTAATTCCCGAGATTAGCGCGTTCAAACAAAACCACAAACAAACTCTTCAGATTTATTATTAGTATAGGTATAGTATCCACCATCTGCCTAGCCTTTTCGCAACTATGTTGGGGTCAGCTTCTAGTCTAACCGGATGCAGCTGAGTACCAGTATTTTACATGGAGCGACTGCCTATCAAACTCAACCTATTTATTTCAACTAAACCAATTACATATAGGCACTTTTGAATTGTCAAGGGTCAGTCAGTCAAAAAGATGAAGCCCATTCCAAAGCGTTGTAGGTACCTATGGAGAAGAACGGGCAAGAAACTCCATGGACACTCTTTTAAATCAGAATAATATAGTTACGAAGTATTGGTTACATCATTCATGTTAAAAATTATACATGTGAGAACGATGCAGAACGTTAAAAGCGTCCGTAATAAAAAGATAAAAAAAAAACAAATATTAAATTAAATCAAAATAAGCCACGGCAGCAAAGAGTTGACCAGTCCCTACTGACGGCGCCCGTTCACGAACATGACGCATAGATTAGCATCATTCAGCTCAACCATTTTGAAGGGAGCTAAATGACCCAACACATGCGCCACCATCAGCGAGACATTAGAGTGAGCATCACAACTATCTGACATATCTGACCTCCACAACCCAGTTACTGGCTAATACGAAACCCCTTAGTAAGATTGGTTGTCAGACTTTCGGGCTTCTGACGACCCGTAACGACTGTTAAATATCCACGAATGGCGGCCGCGACCAACGGCTTAACGTGCTTTCCAAGGCACGGCCCTCCGTGCCTCCGTGTCTTAGACGGTCACCCATCCACGGACCAACCGCGGCAAGCGTAGCTTAACCTGATCGATCTTTTAGTATATAGATAAATATTATAAGTACCTGCTGATAATATTGAGCATTATCTTGGAAGGTGACTTTATAAGAATATTCCAACATGATGATGTAATAAAATATTGGAACAAATTCACAGTCTTCTATCTGATTTATAGACACCTTTGAAAAACAGATGGTGCATATTTCAATCTGAAAGGCAATATATTCAAGAGGACCGTCCGGCATGGGTATTATAAATGCAGTTTATTTGATAGAGTTAGAATGTAACGGCGTAAAGTAAAATCTATATTCTCTTGTAACAAAAACTTTTTTTTAATAACTCCTTCACAGATTCATCTATATAGAATTATTTATATAGATAAATATTTATATTGGAGTCCTAGCCGATAGTTTTTTAAAAGGTAAGATAAAAGCACTCTTTGTACCCAATGTGCCCTGAAGGCCAATTCTTGTAATTCAAAATCTAGTCGCAGTGTCATCTCTGATCTCGGTGACAAACAAATATCAAAAACATGTAGGGAAATTAGAGGAATTTTTGACAGATTGAGACTGAGATCAGAAGGCCAATTCTCGTAATTTAAAACGTTCAAAATCTAGATGCAGTCTTATCTCGGCGACCAACAAATGTCAAAAACTTGTCAAAATGTAGGGAAATTAGACGTATTTTTGACAGATTGAGACTGACATCAGACTGTGAACGTTCTTAAAATTACGAGAATTGCCCCTCAGACTGTGAACGTCTTAAAATTACGAGAATTGTCCCTCAGGTGACTTGTACCACGTTGGCTTTGCTCGCGATGCCTATTTCAAGCAGTGTCTCACAAATGTAAACTTATCCTTAAACTAGTAACTTATCCTTTAACTATAGTTTAAAACTAAAGCTATTCAATCATCTGCATCATCATATTAACATTATTTAACTAAGTGTGCTATGGAAATAAACACAGAACTTCGGATACAGTCGAGAACAATTAATGTTCTGGGAAATCGGACTGGATGGAAATAAATATATATTTTCAGCAAACAATGGAATCATCCATTGTTTACTGAAAATATATTTTATTTTTAATTGAAATTGAAACAAATAAAGCGGATACCTAGAAAGAAAAATCCAACCGTATTTTTTTTAACAACATTTTGGATTTTTCATACCGAGAAACAGACAGTTTTACTGCTACATCCCCCTGACTTACGCACGTGACAAAATGAGTCATCCTACATATGTCAGGATACATACATATAAGTATTTTCTTCAATAACAGAACCGCACGAGAGGTTCTGAAAAGGTCTCGTTGCCGACGCGAATCACGTGCGTATTATTGGCAGCCGGAATCAGAGACTAGCGTCAACGCGCCGTACGCCCTAAGCCCGGCACACCACTAATACGACCGTCACATTACATGCTCTTACTCAAACGCTCCAAAGACACAATTCATTGAAATAGAATTTTAAATAAGCTCGTGAATTAATCCATTTGCAAATTAGTACGTATACGTACGGAATACGAGTAATTTTCGTAAGTAGAGGTATATTTTAGAAATTCATTTGAGTCGAAGTAACTCTGTGGGTGGATGACGCACTTTAGCCGTCCCTATTTCCTGAGTCTCCTCACAAAGACACACGTACATAAGAGACATCATTATCGACTCTCCGATCGTGGATTATTGTGTTCTAGTGTGTTTAGGTATTATGTTATGTATATATGTGTAGCCGTAGGTACTACTATACTCGGTTCAGGACCTATAGGTACGATATAAAAATAGGTTTTATTCATGGTTATACCAATTGTATTATAAGAAAAAAAAAAAAAAAAGTGTTTATTTACAGCAATAATGTTTTAAAATAATAATGCTATATTAATACCTGAAGCATTTTGTTTGCAGACGTAGCACCTTTTTTTTAAAGCATTTATATATAATTTACAATTTTTACCTATAGGTACGCTAAACTATACATTCCTTAAATATTTTGCCGGCAGATTTTAAAACAGACATACACGTTTTTTAGATACTATGTAAATCCTGTTATCTTTTTAAAAATAGCGGTTTCCACTTCCTCTTCTGTAGGTACATCGATTTTTAATCCACAAATATCTACTTAGTTCTTTATATGTATTGTTATTTTTAATAGTTCGTTAGTTACGTTAGTATAAAAAGTTGATCAGGTGTATATATTTTTATCTTATTCAATAAATACTTTATGCTGTGAAAACACTGTGTTTGTGTTCATCCTTTGTTTCTTAGAAATAAATGCTATATTTTTAATATCGCCTATCCTATCTGCAACGATAGGGCCATTCCCCGCATGCAATATGCATCCAGCTCGTACTGTAATAGACCTAGGTCTTAGATTGTAATGTGACCGTCTCAAACATTACCCCGGTTCCACTGTAATGTTACGCCGTACCATTCAGATAATGCGCCATATAAAGGTATTCTTATTAACAAAATCTACCGAAACCAGGTAGGTAGTTTGCTCGGAATGTTTGCTAGTTCATTTGCAATTTACCCGAGCTCGGTAGCAGTGTAGTTGGAACATTAACGTGATGGACGGAACCCGCCGAAATAGGGAGCTTATAACTAATACCGTTAAATGAAACCGACTCATTCTCATCTCCTTCACGAATATTAGGTGTAAGTTTTGATTCTCTGAGATTAAAGCTAATGGATTACTTAGGCGGTGTCATAAATGTTACGTTCAATAGGACAGCTCTGAATAAAACGGCAGTCACTTTAAAATTTCCTTACTTTATAAAAGTAAGGATAAAAATATGCTTGCATGAGTTTGTTCGCTTAATTAACTTCACAAATTGCGGACCTTTTTATCGGAAACCACACGATGAATAATTTTAAATCTCTGAACCTTACCGGGCTCATTCAGTCGGAAGCGCTACTGCTGAGTCTGTGATTCTGGGTTCGGTTCTCAAGTTGACTAGTGTATGTCCGTTTGAAGGAACTTCTTCGACTCATACTCGACTCAGGTCACCATGACAACGGCCGCAGAAACGCCCCGATGGTATTCATAGTCGCAAGTTTGTGTGAAGTTCTGAGGTTCCATGAATTTTTACCTCAGACGCTGCTTGAAATTACCTAAAAAAATATTTCGTCCTTATTAAACACATAATAAGCATGTAGCGTGCTGCTCAAATGTTTAAGATGTTGTATAGGGTTTTACAGAATCCTTTCTTGGTTGTTAACATTTGACAAAGATTTGAAATGTATTTTTTTTAAACATGTAAAAAACAATTAAAATAACGATTGAAATTGATGAATACCTATCGCCCGAGCAATTTTTTGTTTGCCTATCTATTGATAAACCATTGCTCCTAGTCAAGAGACATTGGAGTAGAAATGTCTGCAAAACATATTTTATCGATTGGGAAAAGCTGTGCTTGCATATGATTATTCATAAGTAGATTCACATTCAGCTTGCACCTAAGTTCAACAGTAGCAGCCTAGCAGCCAATAAAAGCATGGGCTCACCTGACTGAAGAGTTCAACACTATCGGGTTCAGAGTAAGCGATTATAATTTTTCATGATTTTTATGTTTTTTATTATGCCTTGTCTCTTCCCCACTAGTACTTGAAAATACGCCAGAGATACTAAGTAAAGCGACAAGCCCTGAAAACACTATTTTGGTACGGTTTACAGTGTTTTATACAAATGCCTGGAACCCTCCTCGAGGGTTTACTTTTGCGCAAAAGTAATGCCGGGGAGGGTTCACAAGGAGGCATGGCATATGAGCTCTAAGAAAAGACGGTGGTTAAGGTAGGTTTTGTACCTTGAGTTTGGCAGACGATTCCTTACCTCCACTAAAACAAGTTTTAACTGACATTTGTCACCGATGGAGGTGGAGTCGACCTGGAGTGCAAGTAAGAGTCGTAAAACTTAATAATAGGTAAAACAGGGTATAAAACTATAGGTAGTTTTATCTGTAAACGTTAAATCATTCGAAAACACAACGACGGACGGAGAATTGAAAATTAATTATCTATCAGAAGCATCATTAACGCATGGTATAATAATTCAATGTCTATAATTAGACCACAAAGCCAGTGTGGGTGTCAATTGATCACTGTCACAATGTGGCGATACACAACAACACATTACTTGATATTTCAGGTATTCAGTATTATATAAATGCAAATAAGTAGGTAGGACATAACGATAATCATTTTGGAAATCGCTTTTCTTGAAATTATCAGTCTTTATCATCAGATCATACGTGGCATTATAATATTGTAATGTCCTTACGTGACGATATTATTGTGGACGTCCACGTTCATAAAAGGTATGAAAATAAGTGCACGTTATGTCGTTAGGTATCGTGGACCGGAAATTTAAAAGCGTCTTCATACATTTCCATACACTTAACTCCCCTGTTTTATCGTGATGCCGTGGACGTCCACGATAATATCTTCACGTTAGAAAATTTAAAAGCGCACAATGTCATCACAACTATTTGTGTGTACGAAGCACACATGTGTAGTTCCGATACAATCCAGTTGCGGAAATTATACGTAAAGGACAGTCATCAAAAGAGATAAGTAACCAGGGTCGTCGGATATAGTTGAAGTTTAGTAAGAAACCTATGAATTTTTTCGAATGAAATTTAATTTAATAAATGAACTGACTGTTTTCTGTCAATTTAATTAAATTTATTCGAAAAAATCCATTGGTTTTTACTAAAGTTCAACTATATCCGAGGACCCTGGTTACTTATCTCTTTTAGTGACGGCACCATCAGATTCGACTGTTACTCGTAGATAGAACTGGTGTGAAACTGAATAAAACCGTATTAATTATGCGTCTATTCCATCCGCAATCAAGTCTCTGTTTTGCATGAAGCTCTGCGCCGACACTAAAAAAACGTGTCCTTTAATTAGTTGGTACAACGCACGCAGCACGCCAGCAGCCACCCAAACATTTTCTGCCAATTTAACATTGGCTATAAAACGGCGCAAGCTGTTTCTGTTAATTAGTTGTTGTAACGTACTACCGCGCTCTTCATTACAAGTAAATTTCATGTTTATTATTACCTCGAGCGTAAGATATTAGTTCAGTGAGCTATAATGACTATGTATGTGGCTTGTACGACCTCCTCGGAATATAGCGAAACAACTAAACTGTTGGCCGGGGTTCGCAAGGATAACTCACGCAAAGCGATAAGAAACTTGTAGAGAAGAGCATCCATTCTTGTTCTTAGAACAATGCTCCTGATAGTTATCTAACGTATACGCTTTGTTCACTTAATTAACTTCACAAATTGTCGTCCTTTACATCGATAAGGCGACGAGGACGGACAGTTTTAAATCTCTAAAACCAATTCTGTGTCAGACGTCGGACTAAGACGAACACCGACGGAAACTTTTATGAGGACCCATGAGGAAAATGATTGAACATTGAATGTAATCAAAGGGATATAATCCCTGGCAGCGGGAGAGCAGTGTAGAATTTAATTTATGAATAATTGAAAATAGAGGTTAAAGGTATGGAAGGTCGTTATCGGCGTGCCTCTGGGAAATAAACGGCGCAAGCTTTTTTGTACGGAATTCACGTTCAATTGATAGAATCAATACTTAGGAATTGGCAAGACTTGTCTATAATGCCTAGTGTCTAAAGTCTAGCTGTTGGGCAGCTAGACGTTTAAGTCAATGTACGTTACGACGCATTACTAGTTTTCCTTTTGACCCTGGTATAATCCAACATCATTAACAAAGAGAAAGGAATAAAGTACGAGCAGTGCCTTTAACTAAAACCAGAGTCTGGGAATAAGGAGAAAAACACTTCTAAGACGGCAGCTATTCTGCTAAGTTTAAGGAAATTTCACAAGTTTTGTTTTTACCAAACGAAAATAACCTATTTTAATTAAAAACTCATATTCTGAAGTGAAGCTCAGTTCTTAATTGTGTACTCGTTAACGTAGGTCCTAGCTAGTGCTTCACTAAACTTGTTCGTAGAATTAAACAAATAATTACCGGCTATCGTTTTTAAATTTAATTTGGTTTCCAAGAACAGCAAGTACTTGAAAGAAAATGAAGGATCAACATTAATTCGTTCTGAATAATAATTCATTTTACTTTATGATAAAATATTCGCTGCGCACTTGCGCTAGTCACGGTAATCCATCAGCAAACATATCCCAAAATGAATTAACGAAAACATTGAGCGTTTTACGGTGAGCTCGTTTAACAATGTTATTGTTTAAATACATTAACGTTTTAGTCCAATCAGCAGCGTGTGGCTAGAACGAATGCAGTGCACTATTATGATAAAAGATTAGTCGCGCAGCGCGCGCGGCGCGGCGCGGCTCCGCTCGGCCGCACTCTACAAACGTTTGCTCTCATACAACTCCCCACAACTGTTCACTCATTTGCATTTCGCAGTCTGTTAAGTAAGCCTTCACCACAGAATTTGGTCTGCACTGCTACTTAAGTAGGTATAACACTAACACACAGACACCAAAGTAGGCTGACGCTGCAAGGCGGCTTGCCGCGCCTGCCTTATCTTAATATGTGTCAAGTAAGCTACTGTTATTAGGATATTTTAGAGGATTTGCTTTATCTTAAGCTACTCGTGATATAAAGGCACTTTCAGAGTGTCTCATGAAGCGTAAAATTATGGTCGGTAGACTCGCTAGTAGAGAACTGGAGCTCAGTTCCAATGTATTCGGAATACGTTCATAAAATTGAAGCTGTCTGTGAACGATATTTATGGGCATGCAGGGTGTCTATTTGTATCCTAGCTCGGTGGACCGCGGATATTTCATATTGGTTTCTGAACTCAAAAGATACTTTTAAATCGTATTTAGGTTTTCTTTGAGTAAAATTGGGCTTTTGCGGGTTTTACGAATCACAAAAAACACAATTTATCAACATTCGCGCCCACTCTGCCTGATGGGTAAGTAATTAACTTCAGAAAAATCTTCTAAACTTAGCCAATCAAGATGAAGCGGCTTTTTTATGTTTATGTAAACACGTTCAGCTGTGGGTGTATCTACTGTGGTCCATCACTTTTCGGAGTAGATAAAGCTAGTCCAGTTTTTGCCGCCTTCATGTCTGGCACACCATGTGTTCGAATAGTTTTCAGATTTTTCTTGCTTGTTTTATATTCACTTTGTGTTCCACTCTCTATCTCCACTTTAATATCTTCACTAAACATTGTTATTTTATTGATTTAATGCTGTTTTGAGATTTTTACAGCAGCTCGCCATTTCATTATAAAGAGCAAATTAAAAATGTTTAGTTGCCTGACGTCACCCGCGCACATTGTAAGAGTCAATAAAAATAATTTGCCCCCCGCTATTGCAGTCCCCTACTAATAATATCTCACCCTCTTCCGTTTTGATGTCGTCGGATTGAGGGATTATATCGGATTTGGAAGCTATATCCCCCCGTTGTATATAACTTTAGTCGCCAATTCTCCAAGCCTGGCCACCATCAAGACGAATGAAAAAGAGATGATGTTCTATGAAAAAAATTCAATGGCAAAATCGCGTTCCTAATTCGTAAGTACATATAATGAATGTATTGCCTAAATTCCCGGGAGAGCAAAGCAGAGTCGGATTTTTGTCCATTTCGCCGATGGTGCCAACGATTCCAATTTTGCTAATATTTTTGATATCATCCGCTCTGTAAATCAGTAGGCACATTCACTGTCAGAATCTTTTTATTCTAAAGAGTATTCTCGTACAAAATTAGAGCACATAAAAAGAAGTCTCTCCAAGCAGCGGAAAGAAACAATATATTGAGCTCATTAATCAATGTCAGGACCCAACAATGACCGGATACCTTTTAAAGATTGATCTCGTGTCGTGCCCAGAAATATGAAAAACAATAGACGTGATACCAACACGGACGTTATAGTTTTAGCTCTAAAATAACTTTTTATATGACCTAAGTAAGGGTTGTAATGAATTTGTTGTTGAAGCAAACCAACTACGGTGTAAAGTTTACTTTGTAAAGTAAAATGCAAATACATAAAACACCCCGAAGCACATACCCATAAAAATCTTTACTCCACCATTTTATACGCGAATAAAATAAAATAAAAAATACCGAATTTGTAAAAGCGAACGATTTTCTGGCTACACACAATAAAATACAGGCAGCTATAGCCATGCAAACGTTAAAAGCTACGGTCGCTTCCCCATTCCTATTGTTTCGCGCGAGACAGACGAAATTAAGGCACATCGTTTTATATTTTCGTTTTTAATTCACGCAGTTGAAAGCGAAGTTTAAAAAGCAGATAATAACCTTTACAGGGAGTATAACGCCGCGGTCGAAAGCTGTAAAATGTGCTCTTTTATTGCTGTTTTAATTACATTCTTCGCTTTCGCCCGTTTCCTTTATTTTGCGCATTTCATTTTCATAACACAATCGGCAATTTAACATATGTGTTATTTTCTGATGTTCTTTAAATTTGTAAGAAATCCAATTGAATTTTTGTGTGTTTTCAAAAACCGAAGAATATTAGATGAAAATCCCATTGTATTTATAATGATCAGCAAAATAGCCACGTATAATCTGGATGGTAATTAGTTAATAGATGTTTCTTTGCTGCAGATAAATAAATAACAAAGTTCCTCGTGCTTATCCCGTCTTCAGAAACACAAATATTGACATAATTAATAACAACAGAGCACGTCCGCTCACTACTCGTGTTGAATTATAACTAAAGGAGATACTCTGTATCTCACATTTCTTTAGTTTTCCTTGTGTTTCTAAGAAGAAGTATGTTTTAACGAGTAGAGTTAGAAACAAAATATGGTAATTCATACTTACATCTGTCATAAACCTAAAAACGTCTCCGACTGTTTAAATGAGATTTGGATTAGGACATAAAGTATTTTTTTTATTGACAATGGGCTCACTCTTGACGTCAATCCAGCCCAGAGGCAGGGATGAGATCTACGGTGGAACGAGCTTGCCCAGAAGAAGCCTATTCACTCTCGCCTTGAAGAGATTCGGGTTGTATGAACTCGGGAATGCAGACGCAGGCAGACGAACCTAAAAGTAACCTAAAATAAAAAAATTGTGCGTGTAGCACCGTACACTTCACAGCACTGTGAAACTTCTTAAAAAAATAATAAAAGAGATTTAGTGTGAGAGACACACACAGAGAGAGTTATATCTTTCTTCTCTCTCATGTAACGAAATGTGCCTAACATCCTTGAAATTTCACTCTCAATTCCGTCGCCTAAGAAGTTTCACTTCAAATACAAAACACACACGCAACATGGCATGACACAACTCCTAAAAGGGTGAAAAGCGTTGTTAATTCATAAAAAATGCAACATGGAAAAACAAAAACGGTCCCAATTTTATTACCCTGGAAAATTTTGGAATTTTGAGAATTTAATGTGAAAATGCCACATTTTCACATTAAATTCCCAAAATTTCCATAGGTATTTTGCTCGTTTCAGCTGAGTGTGTCATGCTTTTATCACCCTTTTATGTTCTTCCAAGTCAAGATACCAAAAATGTTTCTTCCATAAAATCCTTGTTACTTCTATGCCTACAAATCTCAAGCTACAGTGTAGCTATATTACGTCAGTAATACACAACCTCATTTTCCTTTAATACACATATAAATAAACAAAAATTTGTCGACTTTCGGTCCGTCCCTCACGATATTCCAGACTATCTGTATGCAATTTGCATCGTCAGTATTTTTCCTGCAATATATTGGAAGGTGTGTAGCGCGCTTAAAAAGTGATTGCTCTCCTGGTTTTGTATAGTAAATGGTGTCGGTTTTTTAGGTGGCAATATTTTGTTTTCTTTTCAGTTTTGTTTCTTTTCTGGCTTTTCCGGGTTAAAGTGTGCCCGAAAATATACTTCAACAGAAACTTATATTAAAACTTTATTCATATCTCTATATAATATTTACATAATATAAGCTAACATAATTTAAATAATAAATAATAATATGTACAGGTTAATAAAAATAAAATGGGGAATGAATCATAAGGCATCAAGAAATTCGTCCGCATTGCTGTCACAAGAAAAGTGCACAAAAGGCTAAAAGCATCGCCATACAACGGGACAATCCCCGGTTGTATGGCGATGCTGATTCTTTGGCCAAAAAAACTTAAAAACAGTTATAAAGCGAATAAAACAATTCTTAAATTTAGGTCTAAAAGCAGACGTGGTTTATTAATACGAAGCTTGATGTTTGATATAAGGCGGTTCGTTTAGTATAAACCGAATCATTTAATTTGAGTTGTAATAGAATTGGTCGGAGCAGACGTCTCCCGGTTCGTTTATCTGCGACTATTATTTTATCTTAAGCAATCTATTATGATTGTGATCTTGAATAACAAGAATATTAGTTTATAATTGTGCTTTTGTTTTTGAAATGTCTAGTCTAATAGATACTTTGTCTAACACGAATCGAACTTATGTAAACTAAACGTAAACGCAAAAGGTGAAAAATCATCAAAGCGTCCTCTAAAAGGGGAAGACGTGGCTCTATAAGCGATAGGAAAAAAAAGTATCTCGGTTTTTGTGTAACGACTTTCGATTTACTGAATACGAGTGCTCTCGTAAGGGTTGGAGAGGGGAGGTATCACTCCACATCGAGTCAAGTACATTCGTCTGCCAAATAAGGCGTAACTTACTCCACGCCGCGAATTTATAGCGTCTATGAAACGAAAATACGTTTCGTTTTTATTTCTGTAAAATTTCAATTTCACACTGCGCTGCCCTTTGCCTAACTGTGGTCGTAAAGCCGACAGTTAAATTTATTAACAAACATTTACTGAACTGTATCGGTTCCGATTAGTTTTAACAAATATGTGGTGGAAACATGGACTAATGTGCGCGACATGTAAACTACATAATACCGTACAGTACGCGTCGGATGTCGTACAGCGCCGGGTTGGCTCTGCTTGTTGACCGGCCGAAAGTGTGCTGTGCCAAGGCTGCTGATGAGGCTGATGGTGATGACCAGATATGCGCGGACACTGTATGCCGGTGTTCAGGATACCCATTGAAGCCGTGAATGCTGGCTGGCTGAGTGACTCGCCGCTAAAGCTTGCGGGAGTGATGATGATGACGTCACGCTGAAGTATTTGCACGAAGGCAGCGCTGACGTTCATACTCGGGGTCACCAGTTTGGAGGTATGAGGAACAGGGTGTAAAGTTCACTCATACTCTATAGAAAAGGGAGGATCCTCCGACCAGACGGGTGTTGTGTCTGGCGGGCAATTGCCCCACGACTGATGTCGGGAAGTTTGTATATATGCTAATTACGCGGTAAACTCTGCTTGCGAGATGCAGAATTTGCGTGACGTCAGTATGACGCTTTGTTCGCATGTGGCATTGTAGCAGCGTTGCCAGATTTTTTTTCGGGCAAAGCGGGATTTTGAAGCCCTTGCACAAAAGCTATCTTGAAGCTAGTTAGCTTGAAGCTATTGCACAGACATAAAGAGTGTAATTTAATTAATTTTAGTTTTAACATTCCTGTAATTTAATTAATTTTGACATTTCTGTAACTAAATTAATTTTGACATTTCTGTAATTTAATCAATTTTGACCTTCCTGTATTTTTTATTAATTTTGACTTGCCTGTATTCTTATTTTGACATTTGTAATTTCTTTTTTATTGACATTTTTTAACATAATTTTTAATTAATACATTCAATAGCTATGAATCATGGCACATCGAAAATTTGCATGCTGAATTTAGTAGGCGGAATATGAAGTACTATGAATTGTATTATGACATCTGTAAGCACCATATTTCAGGCAACTAAACGATTATTATTATTATTATTTTAGTATAAAAAGCGGGATACTTTCGTCGAAAGCGGGACAAAAAAAAACGTAATTAATTGTCCGTTAATAGAATGTGTTCCTTACACCTATCATTGCGACAATTCTAGTAGCTAATAAAGATCAATTTCGCAAAACACGTATTCGTTTGTATGAAACTGACAGGCGTCAAGAACGCATTCTCTCGACGGCCGCACTGTAGATTTTTTACTACTTATTATTTTATTTGAGTTTCAAATTAAGTTTACAGTGATGATAGATAGTCGCAGAAAATGTATTTTAATAAAAATATGTTACTTTACTATTCAAATAACAATATCTGTTTGGTTTACCCTGTAAGGAAGTTAAGTCTTCAGAGGCATGAATATAATATTATATAAATAAGTAATACAAAAGGGAAAGGGTGTGATTACCGAGATGACGACTAATAGAGAAGTATGGAAGAAAAAGACATGTTGCGCTGACCCCAAATAAATTGGGATAAGGACAGGAGAATGATGATAAATAAGTAATGAATACACTTACGAATAACTTATTTATTTTTCTATCCCCGAAAAGCAGGACTGAGCCTGTCCTGCGCGGGACATTTAATTATAGCCTAAAAATCGGGACGTCCCGCCAAAATCGGGACGTCTGGCAACGCTGCGTTGTACATAGATACCGCTACAGTCTCTTTCTCTTTCAATGTATACAGGGTGGCAAGGACATCTATCTATCTATCAGTGCATAATTCTTAACCACCCTGCGTTGACATTTTTTAGTCGGTTATTAGAAATAAATTGCTGTTCCGTGCATTTGAACCGTGTACCACTTTTGTAGGAAAAAGCAGATTTTTTTTTAAAACTGACAGAAAATTTTGACGCAGTTGGGTCCAAAATCATGTAAGTACTGAAATACATGGTAACAAGTTGTTCGACGATGTCCCTGCCATACTGTATGTACCTAGCTACTGTACCAACTATCTACTTGTTTTGTGCCACGCAGCTAATTATTAAATAGCTCGTCTAATCTTTCTAATTTATTCACTAACTTTGGTAGGATACGAGAAATAAAATAAAAAATCACATCATCATCATCACTACCATCATCGTCGTTATTATCATCGTCATCATCTTTGGTACTCATCCATTGAGTACCAAATTGCTCTGAATTTCTCGAATTTCTACTTTTAAATTCACCCACTCGTAATGTGCGAGTAATGGAAAACTGATGGGACAGCTGTCAACAGGGTTGTTCCATAATTTATGGAGAACAGTAACTAATCACTTATTTATTGTTTTGTTAGAAATTGTGAAATAAAATGATAAATCTTTCCTTGTTATGTCTATTTTTACTTTCGTACCAAACGTTAACCCGGAAACAAGTAAACTTTTTTTATTTGATTGGTGGAAATATTATATTTCTCTGCACGGACTCGTCAGATTTACGATGCATTTAAAAACTTTCTTATTTCTAAATTACCGCCCTTACCATATTGAAATGCAATATACATAAAGCTACGTCGTACGAAATTTGCATATTTTATCTTGAATTTCTCAAAGTTCCCTTTAATGTCAATTTAATATAAAATTTATTTCAAGTTCTGTGACGAATAGAAAAAGAGATAACGAGACACCGCCGCCTCTCTCCATGATCACCGCCACGAATTATGTGCTCCGAGCCTTGAATATTAAATGAAGGCGGCAAAAAGTAGCGAGTCTGCCTCAACTTGCCTAAAATTACGGTTATCGAGCCAATCGGTTCCGTGACACAGTTCGCGCTAAATGTATCTACCCAACTCCCCTGACACGAGTTTTATTAAAGATATCCCAAAAAGTCATCGACTTTTTCAATAAGCTAAGGAGATGTGATTTATAAATAGCTTTTAGCAAATTGACGTTCGACTGCGTACTAGGAAATGGGTACAATGTGCTGCTAGTTGTTACGGGACATTGTTACTTTTTATGTCGTTGCTAACGACCATATTCACAATATTAAACCTGGTAAATGATGAAAGCAGTCAGTTTATAAATTGCGGGTAGGTGGGTATTTTTAACGAGAAATTGAGACTCAATAACAAAATTATTTCCATTTATATCAATTCGTAAGCATACCGTAAGCTACTTCTACTGGGTTCGCAAAATAAATATCTTTTTATTTACCAATTTGTTGGGTAAATAGTCGTCAATCAACTCTTTTGAATCGGACGATTAATTGGGGTTACTTTACGTACCCTATTCAATATTTTAATCATTCGCAGGTAACTGTCTACTGTACCATAATCTCAGAGTTGCCAGAACCCATCTGAGAAACCCTATTTTTCCAATCTCTTGGGGCTTTCCATTGAATCAGTGTTGATAAGCATCTTGTACCTACCTACCTTATTTAGATACCTGTTACTTTTCAGTTACTCCTTTCTATCTGATTTCGATAAGGGTTGTGTGCCACATACGGCTGAGTGTTGTATGTACCTTATCCTATGTTAGAAAAAGCTACAAATAATGTAATTATGTGTACAAGATTTACACAATGTGTATATACTGCTAACAAAAAACAGCTTTGGGATGTTATAAAAAGAATAAGCGGCTCTGATAAAAGAATAGACCATTCGTCGTCTCTCTTGACATCAAACAATCCCGATACTGACATAAACAACGTCAACCGCTTCTTCGCAAACGTAGGAGCAAACCTAGCGAACAAGATCTCCATTGATAGACGAGCTCCATCCACTTACTGCAACGATCATTTACCGAACACCCCCCCAAATTTAATGGTTATCCTCCCCACCGACGAGCAAGAGATCTTCACACTTATCAATAGGTTAAAGTATAAATGCGCAGTGGGTATCGACCTCATAAGTGGTAAAATAGTTAAGAGATACGCAAACATCCTTACCTCCCCCATGACTCACATCTGTAACGCGTCAATCTCTACAGGGGTTTTCCCAGAGGTGTTTAAAATAGCTCTTATCAAGCCTATCGACAACGCTGGGGAAAAAGACTCTGTGAACAACTACCAACCCATTTCCATTCTTCCAGCACTTTCCAAAATCCTGGAGCACCTAATTAATAAGCGTCTAATTATGTTTAGAGAACAACAAACTGCTCTCTACTTCACAATTTGGCTTCAGAACCGGTAAGAGCACCAACGATGCTATCCATGAGCTGGTTAACTCTATCGTTGTCACTCTGGACGATAAGATGAAATGCTTAACGGTATTTCTCGACCTTGCAAAGGCGTTCGATACAGTGTCAATCCCGCATCTTCTAAAAAAGTTTGATCGGCTTGGCGTAAGAGGAACTCCTCTTAAATTACTGGAGGACTATCTTACTGGAAGGAAGCAAAGAGTTAAAATTAATGATAGGTTAAGTGACGAGCTGATTGTCAATTTTGGTGTACCACAAGGTAGTATAATCGGACCAACGCTCTTCTTAGTGTATATCAATGACCTCTGTCAGCTTCTTCTACTGAAAGGAAAAATCGTCACTAATCGCAAATGATACCGCACTGTTCTTCAGTGGTGGTAGTTGGGATGAGGTCTTTGATACTGCTCCACTGGGCATTAATACAGTCAGCGAATGGCTGTAGAACAATTTATTGACACTAAACGTCTCGAAAACTAAATATGTAACCTTTGCCCATAGAGCTAACGTTCTTCCTCCGTCAACCCTTTCTATTTCGGCGCACACGCGTTGTTCTTCAAATCCCGAGTGTACCTGTCCCACCTTCGAAAGGACTGTTAATATTAAGTATCTAGGGATCATTATTGACTCCCATCTTTCTTTTAAATCTCATTTTGATGCCCTTTTTTCGAGGATCCGTAAACTTATCTATATTTTTAAGTCATTAAGACACGCTGCAGATCGAAAGACCATTAAAATGGTTTACTTTGCCTTATGCCAGTCGTTAATTGAGTACTGCATCACAACTTGGGAAGGTGCCGCCAAAACCCATCTTATTGAGGTAGAGAGGGCTCAGCGTGCTATCCTTAAGGTTGGTGCTGGTCTCCCGTTTCGTTTTCCAACTATTGATTTATACAAAGAATCCTTACAGTCAGACAAACTTTTATTCTGCTTACTGTAGCTAAAAAGCACTCCCAGCTCCAGTTTGACCCCAAATTAATCAATAACCAACGACGGAAGGGAAGAGTCTGCCCCTCATTGCAGATCAAATCTTCACTCCCTCAAAATTTTTTTGCTTCCTTGGTAAATTTTTGCGAAAAAAATTAAACGTCACTCTTAATCTATATCGCAAAACCATCTCTTATTGTCACAAAACAGTTAAAACATTTCTGAAAACACTTGACTATGAAAAAACTGAGAACCCTTTGACAGTTCTCAAATAGATTTCCTTTTCTCCCCTCCCGTGGCTGCTTTTTATCTCATACTTGCTCTCGCACACACCAACATACATTCATACACTCCAACATACATACATTCATACACGACACTACACTTTCATATGAACCAATAATTGTCCATTTTTTAATTTTTGCTTTATTTTACTACTTGTTATTATTTTGAACTTTAAACTGATTGTCTCTTTGTCATCTTCTAAACCAATATTGTGAAGAGAGAATAAAATTAAATAATAATATGTAAGTTTATATATTTAAAAAAAAATGTGGATAATATAATTTCTAATAGATTAAAATAAAATGAATGTACCTAGTTTTCATTTGGTAAAATGGTAATACCATTAAACCCTCAGGAATTATTCATGTTACACATGAACCGATGAGCGATAATAAACATTCCACCATTATTGACAAGGTGGTAGAACACAGCTGAATCGAGCGCTCCAGCCGCAGAGCGCTTTACTTACGCAGAATGCAGATGACGATTGGCAAGTTGTACAAAGAAAAAGGTACAGGAATCGATTTATGGGTAAAAAAGGAACGTGCACCGAAATAGTTGAAGGTTTTAGAGCTGCCAATATCAGTGTTCCTCTATTTATAGGACATTGCGAATATGTTCAGATGTCACTTTCAAGTGGAGTCTCCGCTAAAAGGTGAGCAGACCAGGGATACTGGGTTCGTCGTGTCTGCGGTGCCTAAACGTGTCACAGCCAAAACAGGTTGCTATAATAATAAAGGGCATGACTCGAGGGAAGTCGCCCGGACACGATGGCCTCAGCATCGAACATTTTCAGCATGCGGGGCCACACCTCCCGAGGCTCCTTGGACAGTTGTTTACGCTCTGTATTAGGCATTCGTACCTACCAAGTGAGCTGATGAAGACGGTGGTAGTGCCTATAATTAAAAACAAGACTGGAGATAACTCCGATAAGTGCAACTACCGCCCGATATCATTGGCTACGACCACAGCTAAGGTGTTCGATGGCCTGCTTGAGCGACAGCTTAAAGAACACCTAAATTTAAATGACGCACAGTTCCGTTTTAGACCAGGATTTTCGACAGAATGTGCGGTTATGACTCTCATGCAGACTGTCAGGTATTACACAGACAGGAGCACGCCTGTATACACAGCCTTTCTTGATCTCTCCAAGGCTTTTGACCTGGTTAGGTATGATATTCTCTGGCGCAAATTGAAGGATACAGGTGTGCCGGGTGAAGTAATTAATGTTTTTAAATATTGGTATGACCACCAAACTAACCAGATCAAATGGCTTGGCGAGCTTTCGGACGAGTACCTACGGGTTGGAGTGTGGAGTGAGGACATACAGTGTCAACTTGTACGTGAACGGGCTTATTGATGAGCTGAGAGACACCGGAGTGGGATGCTCGATTGATGGTCATTGTATCAACAGCATTAGTTACGCAGATGATGGTGTTGCTCAGCCCATCAATGGCCGCGCTCAGAAGGCTGATAGGCGTGTGTGAGGAATAAGCGAGGGTACACGGTCTCCTGTACAATGTTAGCAAAAGTGAGCTCCTGGTATTTCAAGCCAGGGGTCGTAAACTGGAGGAAGTGGCACCCGTGCTGCTTAACACTGTCGGTCTTCGAAGAGAGAGGGAGTTTAAATACCTCGGCCATGTGGTCACCGAGCATTTAAAAGATGATGGGGACATAGAAAGGGAGAGCAGGGCGATGGTCCGCTGTAACATGTTGGCACGCAGATTTGCCAGGTGTAGTTTAGAGGTAAAGATAACTCTGTATAAAGCATTCTATCAAACTCTCTACACCTGCAATCTGTGGGTCAACTACACGCAGCGGGCCATCAACGCTCTCCGAATACAATATAATAACGCGTTCAAGGTGCTGGTGGGGCTCCCCCGCTGCTGTAGTGCGTCTGTGATGTTTGCGCATGCGCATACAGATGCGCGCGCGGCTTTGTTAACTGTGCTGCGGCGCCGCATCGCTTCGTTGATGCACCGTACGCGTGGGAGCGCCAACACCATCCTGAATGTGCTCAGCCACAAGCTGGACAGCCCCATTCTGGGGCATTGGGTTCAAGCATAAGTGCGTGTGTCCGGGGCCACAGAGGGTGGCAAATACTTAAATTCATATTTTTGAATAATTTAATGTATTACGTTTTGGTTAAAAAAAAAATTAAAAGTACTTAATTGTTTAATTTTTAAAAGTAATTATTTATTTTTTTAATGATGTTTTTTTAATGTAATTGTTTAAGTTTTCAATGTCACAGTTTTTTACTAACACATATTATGGACCAATGTCTGAAATAAAAAGATTTTATTTTATTTTTATTAATTAAACTAAAAAGTTTCTCATCCAAGATGATCTCTCATTTTTATTATTTTATTTTATATATATTTCAAGACGCTATACTCTCTTAACACATTATTCATAACTTAGAAACAACAAAACCCTAGGTAAATCATTTATTATTGTTGCATCGATAATATTAATTTTCTAGGGACATTTTTCTTGGAAACGTATTTTATTTGAAATTTATGATGTACTCTACCAATATATATTCTCGATCCACTTGACTGTGACTGTCTTCAAATACTTCAAACCATCTGGGCTATTCACAATCTGGGTCAACCTTCAGAATCACCCGACTGGATTGAAACCCGTACTTCAAATCCGTCCTCAGTCAGATCACATTCGTTAGCCACGGGCCGGGCGATTGAAATCCGGATGGGATTGGCCTTAAGACATCTTCAGGTGACCGGAAAAGACTATCGGACATGGAAATCAGAAACATGTGACCTTTATATTTTATTTGTTTTTACATACATAGCTTTGTATGTAAAATCTGTATTTCCAGACGGTTGGGCGTAGATACACTCAAATGCATTGAAATCCCATGCTATAGGGTGAGAGAATATTGCCATCAACTCGACTCGAATTCAAAATTCGGACACACCAGGCTCTGCAGATGCACTATTACAAAGCAAATAATGTCTTTCTGGGCAAACGATCCTCTTAAAATAAATTCATACCACAACATGACGTTCATGGCTTAACATTTCTCCTCCATAATAGTTTCTAGAAGCTGAGTTATTGTGGGGAAGTTAAATTCATTTATTTCGCTAGATTAGTTGCGGGCGACATCTCCACTCGTTTATAACATTTTGTAAATCGCTTGTAAGCCGGTGACAGATATGAATTATTCCGCGAGGCACAGCTTCCTATCCCGCATGCCATGTCTAGGAATGATCCTGGTTTACCTAGATTAAACTTTACAGATGGAAAGCAGAACTTTTTGAAAAGTAGTTGGAATAGGTATACTACTTTTTGGAATAGGATCAATTTCATGATTTCCCATCATAAACTTGTTTATGATGGAAATTGATCCCCTTCGCGTACAGAGCTTCGGGATCATAACTGCAATGATAGCATAAAATTCTAAACTGAATTCGAGGAATCAATTTGAATATCGTATGGCGAGTATTGGTATATCGGATGTAATGCTTTTAGCAAATTTTTACCAGATTTGCTTCAACCAAACAAAGTTATCACGATAAATGAAAATGCTCTACTGGTCCCTTTTAATAACAGGACCCCCTGGTTCTGTTTTAGTTTAATACCTGGACGACACTAAGTTATTATACAAGGTTCATGGCTGGCAATATCCTGCAGACCACGAAAAACAACATGCTGCAGTCGCTACACCCGAGAAATTTAGATAGAATATTAAATGCGGGCAAAATGAAGATTACCACAGCCATCAATATTTGCTCGAATAGCTTACTAACAAATCGAATAAATTACCTATACAAAACCAGAAAATGACTCGTTTAATAAAGAAAATAGACGTTCGCAGACGGTACGTCCGTCCTTCCAAAAAAGTATAGCAGTAATTTATTTTCCTGAAAAAAATTACTTTGTCTCCATATCAGAAGGTATGTCTAATAAGTCTGACGTAACCGAACAGTAGGTACCGTAAAATGAGGCTACTTTGCCCCGTTTTTTGCTCCAAATTTTGAAATGTGTGACTGACGTAAAATCCTTTTTTGTTATGGCTTTTGCCAATATTTCCACAGCTTATATAACATCCTGGGTCTAATATTTCAATGACAAAAATAATTGTTTACTTTGATTTTCATTCATTTTTTTAAATTTAATTATGGAGCAATGTTACCCACCCTTTCGGAAACATTGCTCCTACATTTAACTTGTACTAAAACAGGCACATTTTTGAAACAGTAGCAAAGTTAACAGCCTCAGCTATTAATATGCTCCAAACATAAAGGCAGCAAAGGCAAATATGGCAGCAAATTTCGTGTTTCTCGTTTTATCTAGATAATTTGAACAAAATAAAACTCTAAATTTATAATGAAGGAACTTTTTTATTTGTACATACTATCAGTTAAATCAGTCTTAGAATCATTTTCTCTTAATAATCTAATAAACTATTAAAACCGCAAAAGACAATATCTAGCAAGAATCATGTAAACTTTTCGCAACTTTCGCACGCAGTCCACCAAAATATGTGACGATAGATTGTCGCCTTGAGGATTTTAGGGGCTTCCTGTTTTTTGAGCTTTGGCAGGACAAGTGAGAAAAACCAGCCATTGAATATATTCATGTCCACCGGAAGGGCTACAATTGTAGCGAGTATTGTTTGGCCCATTTTCTGTTCAAATATTCCACAGCTGCTTAGATCTGTACACGACGTATGGCTGAAGCAATTCTTCTTCAGCACTTCCAGCAAACATGATCGATGTAGAACTTTTGGATGTATCTCTAACTTCGGGGTATTTGGTGCCTCTCCTCGTCAGTATCTTTTTTTGCCCAGGGTCAAATGGAAAGGCAAAGGGAGTAAATGTAGTAGGTGTCCTGGTGGCCTTGGTGTTTCGTTGTGTCTTAAAAGTCTTAGTTGATTTATTATAGTCCTTCTTGGAATCCCATATATTTCACTGGCCTTTCTTTGACTAGGTAAATTCTTTGTTTTCTATTAAGTACTGCTAGACAATCCCGAAGTCTCTTCTCAATAATTTTTATAATTTCTTGTAGTACTTTCTTAACATATTTACGTGGCATATTTCCTATAAAAAAAAAACTATTTGATGCACCATGCGCTATGTAGCAGTTACAATATTAAATATTCAAAAACAAAATTTGTAACTTTGCTCCAGGAGCAAATTATCCCCAAACGTGGTGCAAAGTAGGAACGTGAAAGTAAAAGAGGGTAGAATCTCAAATAAATCTACACATTAACTAAATATTACCTGATAACGTTAGCTAATTACATACCCGATTACATTAAACTCTCCTTACCTTAAATATCCAAGTAGATTCTTCGATGGAGGTGGCTTTTGCAGAGTATTATTTTTTTAACAAAACTTTAACTACAAAACAATGGCTGATAACAAAGAAAAGAAATGGCGGAAACTGGAAGTGCATATTTAGTTTTACCAACCATAGAAGACATTTACCGGATGTGTTCAAAAATATTTCAATTTCCTTGGAGTTTTAGAGATTTGATGGAAATAATCTTTTTTTAAATTTGGTGCATATTTACCTTCACGGAGCAAAGTAGCCTCATTTTACGGTACGTTTTTTCCGACTTCACTGAAGCTGAAAAGAGGGTAATAGGAATATTTGTTATGAATGAAATATTATGCATATTCTTGGTTGTATATCTGATTTCAGGTATTATTTGTATTGAGGGATTCGCTGATAAAAGGAACCCTTATAGCATTTACCTACATAAGCTATGTTATCTTCAGCTACGTTAATATTGTATGTTTTTGTTGCAATTTGGCATAAGCAAGGCTTCTAGGATTTATTGACTAACCGTTTATCAAGAGATACGGAGCAACAGAATTCGCGTTTCAAGATTAGCATTGCGGCTTTCAATCCGCCCAGCGTTCTGACTCGGTAGACCGGAATACATCGTCCATCAAACTGTTGAATGGAAAATAAAATATAAGGAACTATTATAAAAAAATGCTTTTCCGAATCACGCCTAAAGTTGACCGAGCGTATGTAGAGTCAGTTTTTAGAACTCGGCACGAATATTTCGCCATTTTCGTCGTTGGCAGCCTACAAAAATATTACGACACTCCAACCAACAACTAAAAAAGTTGGAGTGATTGATATGCCTTCGAATGTTTTTAGCATGTTTTAGAAGGTTTAAAATATTGAAACACCATACCTTCTATGAACAGTCAGCCTCAAAAAGATGGATTATATGTTTTGTGGCCACACATAGTCTACACATTGATACCTACAATATTATGGAACAAAGATAGTAGACAACTAAATGAATTCTTGTCGTTGTTGTTTCTCATCATCTTTTTGAGGATGACTGTACTCAAATATAGACCACGAGTCAATGTTGTAAATGAACCTATATCGTCCTCGTAGAGACGCAAGTAATCCTTGGTAAACACGGGATCGGGATCCCGGAGTCTGGGATTATTGCAGGACGGGCTAGCCGAGGCCGTCAGATAACGGGAGATGGTTTTAATGCGATATTAGCGAGTTAACTCCCGCGCTGGCCCGCACTAAAGCAATATGTGATAATCATTAGATGGGCGTCCGTCCCCTCGCCATGTTTAAGTGATAGATAATGGACTAATATCGTATACACTAACACTTCTTGTTTGTAAACATAGTTGTGATCACAGTTTGATGGACTTGTTAGTAGATTAGTAGTTATCTATTACATTGTGAGTGTTTAAGTGTTTGTGCAGTGTGTGCATCACTTCTGTTTCGACTTTGTTCTCCTCCTTTTTCTTTTTGGGGAGAAGAAATAATTATGATAGAACAGTGAATCTGTGAATATATTTATAACATACTCGTAAATAATCAGCCTATAATGTTCCCACTGCTGCTGAGGCTGCTCTATTCGAGAGGGAGTGGGCTTTAAGCTACTACGCGGGCCCAGTGAGGGTTGGCAGATGGCACCTGTCTTCGAAGTTTTGATTGTAGGATATGCCGGTTTCCTCACGATGTTTTCCATCACCGTTTTGAGAGCAGTGGTGATGAAATTATTTGCACAAAATAAAGCGTCGTAAATCTGTGAATAATTATACACAACATCACACTTATAGTCCTAGAAGGGTTCGGCAGAGGTGTGTAGTAAGCCCATTTCGCCAGTATTGTGGGAACGCGACAGTTTCTATGCACATGTTGTTCGTACGTTGTCCACTGTTACGATGATCCTGAGAGCTCTGCTCACACCGTTCTTGTAGCTGTCGCTCCCGTCCACCCCCACGAACTCAGGCTAGATAGACTCTGTCTAGCGCCACGAGATGGCGCTGGCGTTCCGAATAAACGAATAACTCCAACAAGTATGATAAGTAGCGGTCGACGATGCCTAGAAAATAATCCCTTAGTTAACATCTTATACACCCACGTGCAGAAAAGGGTTGTCTATTTTTAGGTGGGTTCTATTCTACCCTCGTCGTAATAAATGTGTTCAGTCTTGCGTAATGGATGTAAATGTCAAATCATAATTATACATGGGTACGTTTTATAATATTGTCTACTTATAATATTACTTGAAGTTTTCTCTGCTTTCTCTTTCTCTCTAATGTTCGTAAGACAGGTTTCGTGTATTTTACATGCGAACCTATTTTGTTATGTTGTGTTCAAAATAAGTTTTTAGATGTCTTGATAAAGTCATCTTACGCGTATTGAGACGATCTTTGGCAATAATGCTTTTAAAATACATCAAATATTACTTTTTAAATTAAATGATGAGCCTAGGCACGATTTATTTCCTATTATTACAAAAAATGCGATAAATCTGTCCTCCACCTAAATAATAAATAACAGCGGTCTCACTCGAATTTTTACTACGGAATCTCGATAGCTATTTCGTTTTCTGAGCAAAAGAAATATGTTTATGGGCCTGTTTATACGATGGCAAGACCTTTGTTTACGTCAACGTTACGGCTACGTCTTGTTGCGCAGCTTCATACTCCTAGCACGAAATAAAATATATCTTTACATATATGTGGTTACAACAGGCCTCATACAAACAAATAACAGATTTTATGCATCAATTTCCTTCTTGTAGAGATAGCATCTATCGGGTCTCGTCGGTACCTACAGCTCCCGGAGATTCGATTTAGTTTTTGCAAGAGGGTGCAGCGATGCATCGCAATATCGGCCGATGTCATCAAGCTTAGATAGATTGAGGGCGCTGTTGAGTCTATCAATCAGTTATATCAGTGGTGGAGAACAGTTGGGTATCACAAGAGAGAGTAAAGGGCGCCCTTCGTTCGAATAAATCAATAGACGGATCGCTTACCGTGATTGTTCGCATTAGTTTACTGTTACTTATGTCACTCGTTTTATTACGTCCTACCTATAAGTTTTGTATATAAAAATCTCTCGATATTATGTACTTTATTGTTTCGATTGTTATTAGTGATTGCTTTTCTTATTGATGTCAAAGGTAACTAGACTACCTATGTATTACTCTATCAATTGTATCATTTATCTGTCACCAGAGTCTACAATGTTTTTGCGCAAGCTTATTTCACTTTACTGATTCTCCAGTACTTAGTCACGGGAAAACATGTCACTTCGATCTGACAGTGAAAAACAACCCTCGTGTCATTTGTCAACGTCAGCCACTCAACGCGGGGCAAAACATAATTTCATAAAGACATCGTTGTTCTTGTTACGCTGCGCTGAGTATGGCTCAGCCACTTTTTACAGTATCCCCATCATCGAATTACTTGATAAATCCTCCACCTTAGGAGTGAAGCTTTACATCAAATTACTAACAAGCAACGCACCTTTGTAACAAGGAAACAAGCTCGTTTTCTTTGTTAATCGAAAATGAATTAAATGTAATCCGGGAAATGTAGATTTTGTAGATTTGTACAAATGTGTTGACAGGATAAAATATATTTTTCACTAAAGATAAATATGAAATGTTTATTTATAATTTGATACGCAAATTGTACAAGGTAAAGAACTTTTTGCAAGTATGTATATTAAGAAATTGTAAACAAAACCATCGTGAGGAAACCGGCATGTCCTAGAACCAAAAATTCGAAGACACCAACTTGCACTGGTGGATTACGGCCCATTTCCTCTCACAGAGAAGAGGCTTGTGTCCCAGCAGTGGGAACATTATAGGCTGATTATGTAAACAAAAACAGATAAATAAATACATGTTATTTCAGAAAAAAAAACACTTTTAAGGTCTACAGAATCAATTTTCCAAGTAAAAAATTGACATTACAGAAAAAGATAGGTTGGTCTGTGTATCTATGTACGAGTATGTATAGGTATATTATGTTGATGGTAGGGACACATATTGAACGAACGGCGGTCGAGCTTGTAGTAGGCACCGAGCCATAAGGTATTGTTTATTTGCAACATGCTTTTCAATTCCCATTGTATTTGCTTTTCATTTTTCCGGTGTGCTACAAAAATATGGAAAACGAAATCGATCATTGTACTAGCTGCGTATCATTATTATTTCTAGGTGGAGTTACGAGGTAATTGTTTGCAAACGATTAGTCTAATGACAAATGAGACGAGGGTTGTCCGGGTACAGTCGCCGCGTGTGATTTTGGCACGGAGACCTTTGATTAAGTAACGTCAATCTCAGTACCGTACGCCGATTTGTTCAAAAGACAATAAAACAGATCCCCGTGAAAATTGGGAGCCCCTTTCGAAATAGTTGGTTTTGGATGTAACACAAAGGAAACTGATAAATAATTCAAATGCTGCAATGCGGTCCTCAAGGAATTGACAAGGAATGTAGTCGCGTGTGTAGTGGCACTGTGGAACTGTGAGGGGTAATAGTGCACTTGAGGCGTATTTGACGACTTAAATTGAGTCTGCATGCCCAGATATTGCGTGCAAGTTTAACAAGCCTTTTATCGGAGGCACAGCATTGTATTGGTTTCTGAGGCGTAGCTTATGGCTCCAATCTAATGGACACATAGAATCAGCCAAACAAAATATGCAACGGTGTTCTGAGTCTGAACTTTGGCTGTATATATAATTCTCATATTAATTTACGAAATTATCGTAAATCTGTCTTATCAAACGCAGCCTCGTCACATGATCAGCTCATGATTATGGGCTGGTTTAAGTGCAAAACTAAACAGCTGTTGCCTCAAAACATGCAGGTGATTAAAACCATATATACAGTATTTAATGTACATCTATCTATATATTCGCCGGCTATACCAAAAGGAGGAAGGATGTATGTAAGGATCTTAGCAGGTAGTGTTCTGTCGTTACTGCCTATCACCATGGGAGGAAGGCGTGTATGTACATAAACCAAAATACTTAGTTACATGGTTTACATTCAGTCAACAGTTTCACTGATAAACTTTCATCATGATTCAACATAGTCACGGCATTATGTGAAAACCTCATATCGTAGTAGCAAATAGCGAGCTTTTCAACAAATTTGAGCGGTCGTAGCTAACAAAAAGTAAAGTAATTAACGTTTCAGTGGTTTGAAAGTTCCCTCAATCCATGCGTGAGCTGAATAGAACGCCGGCAAACGGCTATAAAATACTATTATTATATTAATAATCCTGAACGGAACTCCATTCTTAAGTGTTAGAAGTTAATTAATAAATGTAGAACGTGTACACAGCATGTACGTGTATATAATCGAAATGGAATATGATATTGTTGTATCAGTTGGTGCTAACAACCAATTAATTATGAAATTCAATTTGACCGATCAATTTACATCGCTAACAGATCATACAAAGGAGGAGTTTAGTGTTTCCTGCTATTACTTACTAATCACATTATTAACACCGCAATTAGATATGTATCATGAAATTAATAAGCAATCTACTAGCGGTTCTTTTATAAGCGTTATTACGCAAGCCAAAACGTTCGCAGCATTCGTAAATACCTCAAACCTGCCGATTAATGAAGGAACCATGCGAAAAATGTCTATCCCAAGTATCCCTATCACGTAACGAAATATCTATAATTTGATGGGAGGAATTTCATTAATACGCACCTAAGTTCCTAATCATGTCGAGAGTCCGAAAATAACAGGACTATCAGCATAAATTGAATATGGATATAATTCTCATTAATATATTGATTATAATTAAGTTACCAAAAAGGCTACATCTTCATTGAATATTTAAGTAAGGGCCGCGGGCGATCAGTATTCTGGTCAGATGCTGTTAGTTTAGTTAGGGCGCTTCAAGAGTCTCAGAGGCGATTCCCTAAACAGGTTATCTAACCGCATTTATATCGTTGGCGTAACACAAATATTAGCATAATTAGTTCGACGTACGTTGCTTAAATATGTGAACGTGCCTCGTCTGATCAATTGTGTGCTTAGGATCATCATATTGTGATCGTCAAAAACGTGTCAAAGGTAAAAGATTAGATACCAAACGGTAACGGTGCCTGTAGCTAGTTGCCTCAGTTTTCAAACAAATCCAAAAAATGCTTCCACATTTATCTTCCTGTCACGAATGTAGGTCTTATTTGGATTTGAATTTTGGGTACTTGTGCCTGTCTGACTCTGGAAAAATCCTTTTGATTTAAAACACCAGCACCCTAATTGCGTAACACACAATCAATCTCAATCTGAATCATTTCGAAGGAAATTGCTAATCCATTGCTTCATATGTTCGAAAAATTTGTCTGCTCAACTACGTAAATAACGCAATGAATGTTGTTGAACCGTCAAAATGAAAGCCATTGTTATTAGTAGTGTGTTACGCAATTACCCCGCGGGATCGCAAAAAGGAACATGTGAATGTGATCGACTTATAAGGAAAAAATCAAATTGTATTTCGTGCCTACCCATGTCGTAGTAATTTTTCATGTAAAAATAGATTTCTTGTCCGCTGATTAATGAGAAATTGGTTGACAGTTTTAAACAATATTTTACTATTCAAAATACCTACATAAAAATACTTATTTGTTATATAAGAGTGCAAAGTTGCTTTTTAACCGCGTGTTCAATTTTGATGACCGAGCAAGCGAAGGATTCTAAAATTGAATCACGAGCGCAGCGAGTGATTCAAAATTAGAATCCTGAGCGTTAGCGAGGGAATCAAAAGAGCACGAGGTGAAAAATCTTTGCACTCGAGTGCAACACGTAACTTTTCATTCCACCTCAGCGAGGAAATGACTAAATGCATTTGCGCATTATTAACAGTTTCAGTCAATTCTGTTGGCGTCAAGCAAACTTCCTCGTCGCTAGAATCCCTCATTTTAGTTTTTTCACTTATTTTCAAGTTTCTTGTTTTTAATACAGTTTAACAATGACGTGAAAAAATGCCACGTAAAGAACCGCGTACAAAGCAAATTGAAAAAAGAACACCAAGAAGGTTCCGAGTCTGAGTTTTTAACAAATTAAAAAAAAATTGTATGATATATTCGGCACCATAGAGGTAGCAGTAAATAGGTTTAATGTTTTTTTTAATTCACAAACTTAGTGCACACGATGTTCTAAATTCAATTTACTTTATCCTCTAGAGAATAAAAACGGCTTTTCCACTCAGATATTGAAGATTAAAAATACTCTTTCCGAGATGGTGGGATGAAAAATAATTTGGAACAGTCAGTTGATCTTTATCACAGAACTTCTCCAATCTTTTTTTACACTGACATTTTACATAACATCACCCCTGTAATCCCGGAAAGGTTAGGCAGAGTTATACCCTATAGTAGATACTCCCACATTTAGCCAGTTATATTTAAGTCCCCTGTAATAGGGGGCGAGCCTAATACCATCAACAACACACACACAATACACCCCCACACGTAATATGCACACAATAATGTGCACATGCACACTCATATTATTTAAAACAATGATTTTGTTCAGAATCATAGCGGTGAATATGGACGGCACAGTTAGAGGTTACGATGTCATTCTATAAGTACCAATACCAATTCGGTGCCATACTAGTTAAGCCGGGTGGCACTGCGCTTGTGAAGTATACCATAAACGAACGATAGCCTATGCGGTCTGGTGCAAGTATAGCCTGGGCTTAGAATTAATCGTCATGATATATGTTACTGGAAAGGCAGGAACTGTGGAAATTCAAAACCTGTTTGAGCTAATCGTGGTCTTTACCAACCAATAGCGGAAAGAGTCTGCGAGTAATAATATATAAGTACCTATTATATTCAACGTTGTTATATACATACCTACACAAACTTGAAAATCCAACAACGCATTTATTTAGGGGTCGCCTAGTGTTGTAATATGTATATGATTATAAGTATTTCACCAGAATTTAACTGATCTATCAATCCCTGAATTTCTAGCATAATAAGGTATGCAAAACTCATCCGACATGAGTTTGGTGAACGAACTCATCATACATAACACATCTAAGTAGGTAAGTTTTACGACTAAAGGTGCTTTTAAAGTAACATTCATAAAACACGATTCAGAACAGAGTCATGTTACGAAAACCATAACCCCAGAAAGGAAAAACTACGAATATCGGAAACATTTTCACTTTTGACTTGATTTTATTACAATAACTGCACAGACCGACGTCTGTAGGGATTATAAAACGCTTGTTGTCCGGCTCACAACCGCAAAAACTAAACAAAGATAGTGATAAACAGTATTACAAGCTTCAGTTGGATTAGTGCGGACTGATGTGGGAAAACCTCGTAATGACCCGAGAGATTTGGAATAGTAGGTACATTGTGATTGTAAGCAAACTCATACCTATGGTTTATTATAATACTAACTTCTGTCTGCATGAAATTTCTTGCGCCCTCAACCCACTCCGTCGCATCGCATCGCCTGTACGCGCTATCACTCCGTCGCATCGCATCGCCTGTACGCGCTATCACTCCGTCGCATCGAATCGCCTGTACGCGCTATCACGTCGTTTTCGTTTAGCGTTCTTTCTGACTTTTTTGTTTTTCTTCGGCTCTTAAGAGTCCTAGCGTGATGGTAAGTAGCCTATAGCCTCAAGAATTGGCTTATCAAATGCAAAAATAATTTTTCATATCCGTGTCCGTAGTTTCAGAGATTATAGCGCGTTCAAACATACAAACAAACTCTTCAGCTTTATTATTAGTAAACCGATAAGTGTTGGGTTTGCTACTTCAACTAGAGTATTTACAGGTAATTTCAATGTCGTCACCTGACTGTAGAATTGTCAATTTTGACCTCAAAAGTTCATGCAGGTAGTTGATTGTGCGTTAAGGCCTAAATGTGAACTCAATCAACTCACATGGTCGCAGGCCACTGCTGGACATAGTCCTCTTCCAAAGTGCGCCACAGCACCCGCGGGGTAATTGCGTAACATACTATTAGTAGCAATGGTTTTCATTTTGACAGTTCAACAACATTCATTGCGTTATTTATGTTGTTGAGCAGATAAATTATTTGAACATATTATGCAATGGATTAGCAATATCCTTCAAAATGATTCAGATTGAGGTTGATAGTGTGTTACGCCATTAGGGTGCTGGTCCTCCACATCCAGTCAGTCCAAGCTGCCTTTTAGAACATGAATTTCAACTGACATGAATAAAATGAAATCATTTCGTATTCTGATTATATGCAAAGGAGCAGAAAAAACACATAAAATTGTGCTTGACCTTGCTACATTCGTGGAGCCGCATTAAACATTCAACAGCTTATCGGGAGTTATGTTATGAGTTATTCATCTATGCATTACATCCGGTGACACGCCCCCCGCACCCCGCGACCCCGCGACCCCGCAACCCATGCCCGCGCGCACCCTTCGAAAAAGGGTAATCTTTACTCTTGTATTAGACAAATATGGTTCAAGGGTAAACCACTATTGTTTGGGCTTAAAAAAATCGGTCAATATTTTGTTTTGTTTTCTTTTGTTTCTTATTGACGGGTTTTCTGACGTATTGAAACTTTTATGCCAATACGTTTAGGTTAAGTACAGACGCCAACAGGTCAAGCTACCCGACACTGTTAAATTTTTCCAATCAACCTTGAACCTTAATGCTTTAGCGACAAAGTTGAAAATCTATTAAAGAAATTTGACAGATTGTAGTAGCTTGATGTGCTGGCGTCTGTACCATATATATCCGTGTTACGTATGTACCTATATTAAATTGTATCAGAGCCGGATTGTTCTTGGTTAACGTTTGATCAACAAGTTGTTGCTACAGGTGGACCGTTACGATCATACTCAATACATTTAATAAGAAAATGGAAATAAGGTCAGAAAAACAAAAGTTATTGCACGATTTACTAATTATATATTTTAGTTACCTAGCAGTTTAAGTTATATTTAAATTACTTATTAGCTAATAGGCTAGATTGTAATGTTAATAAAGTATCACCAATTGTGGTACTTTATAAAAGAAAAATATCCTTAGTATCTTATTAGAGCGAAAATTATCGTATTGGAAAACAGGCTAGCGTAAAATCCAGCTTTATATTAATTATAAAAGAGTAAAAGTTTGTATGTTTGTTAATCAATCGCGCAAATACGGCTGCATGGATTTAGACGAAATTTAGCACACAGATAGTTCATAACCGGGATTCACGATAAGTACTTATTTTACACGGGTGAAGCCAGTACGGTAATATTCGTCACAATAGTTCTATGTGATTGTCTTTATCGAAGTTTATGGTAATAATACAATATAGACAAACCAAATAAATAGATGATTGATTGACTGTTGCAACCGAATGGCCTACTTATGATCCAATCTATCATTTTCTGGGATTTCGTAAAAAGCCAAAGAAGAGCCCCAATGGGAATTTAATTGAAAGAAAGTTATACCTAGTAAGGTATTTTCCACAAAATAAAAAGTGGGAGTATTTCCTACGCAAATGATCACTGAATAAAATTGTGATTCAGTAAATCATTGAAATAAAAAAAAATACTGAACAGTTTATTAAGTAAGTACTTGGGGATAAAGGAAGGTATTATATAATATTTTTAGCCAAACATCTTCTATCGACATTTTTGCTTTCGTCGCGTTTGATTTTTTTTCTTTATTGCTTTCTATTACTTAAACGATTCCCAAGAAGTACGTAGATTATAGAGGAAGAATTATATAGCCTATGTTCCATATTTTTGTCAGCGATAAATCACGTTATTTCTGAATAACTTCGCTGTGGCAGTTCTGTAAGTGGGCCCTTTCCTACGCACTAATTATGTAAGTACTTGTGCTGATAGTTAAGTACACTACATACAACTACCCCGTTGGCCTCGTGGTCGCAAGCGCGACTGCTATGCATGAGGTCCTGGGTTCGATTCCCAGGTCGGGCAAATGTAATTGGGTTTATCCACTAGGAATTTCTCAGTAGCCAGCCCGGAGTTTGGAAGTTGATGGTGTGATACCCCCGTGCCTCGGAAAGCACATAAAGCCGTTGGTATTGCGCCTGATCTCTCCCAGGTCGTGTCGGATTGCCGTCCCATCGGACAATGAGAGTGAAATGGAACAGAGAGTGCACCTGTGTTTGCGCACACACTTGTGCACTATAATATCTCCTGCGAACCTGGCTAATCTTCGTTGAGATTGGCCACCGTGACCGAAATCGGTTAGGGGATTTTATTTTTACACTACTTACACAATTGCCAATAATGTATAGTCAGCGTTAAAAATATCGGGACGAACACACTGTTCAAAATGATCTCAACAACCAAGAAAATTAAACTTTGCCTCAATTGGATAAAGTTCTTGTCAGAATGACAGTTGTCGTGTACTGTCTTCATTCTGAAACATTCCTTGTATCATTGAGTTAATATGGCATTTGCATAGTTGTTTAGATCATTTTGAATAGTATGTTCGTCCCGATATTATTGACGCTCCACGAAATAAAATACGAGGGCAAAACAGCAGGCAGAAGCTAGTATAAATAAAAGGCTTAGCTAGACATCTACGAGTATTATTAAACTTAAAAAGTAATGACAAGGTTTTATTAATTTCACAAAATCCTTTGCTGTGAAAAAAAGATCGCACTTATAAATAGAAATCATTTTATTAAACATGGACATTTTAATTTCAGTCAAGTACTTTAACTTTGGGTTCTTGAGACGGACGAGTGGCACTAGCTATTTATATTTATCTAATTATAATTGTTAATAGTAAAATCATTGATTTTTATTAACTAATACAGGCACCAACGATACACTTTTTTCTGTAATGTTAATTTTTAATTGGAAAATTGTTAAACTTCATATTGTTTTTTCTGAAAAAAAAATGACTGTTAGAATTATTATTAACATTGTTTTTTCTGATAAAAAAATATTATTGATGAATGTAGCGCTCAATAGGTTTGTATTAGAACAGTTTAAGTCTGTGATAAGCTGGTTTTCAAGAATCGTTTTAATTCAAAACTGTGCCAGTGCTGGTCCGCCTATGAATTTCTTCATTTATATGGTATAAACTCTGAAGTAACCTATTAAGTACAGGTACCAATAAGGCTGGTGTACGTCTTTATTACATTGCATCGGTCTCACATATTCAACATTTATTACGTAACTTATTTTTGAAGAGTGTCCATGTACTTTCTTGCCGGTTCTTCTCCACAGGTACCTACTACGGTTTGGAATGGGCAACTAGCTCCATATTTCTGACTGACCGACTCCTTGACAATTCAAAAGTGCGTGTAAATGGTTTAATTGAAATAAATGCTTTGAGTTTGAATAGTATTTTGACCTGAAATACCTTAGTAAACAGACAGACATTTCAGTCTCATTAGTTAGTTTATGATTATGCACGATTACGACAAATGCGTGTACTGACTGGAGAGGTCCACTCAATCTCTGTGGTTCTTTCCTCAAAATACCATTTCAGACATCAATCTACATGTCTTATTTCATACTTGAGTAAGAGGATTCAGAGCGTTGATGTTAATGGAAAAAGATCTACCGGATCTAAGGTAACAATTGGAGTCCCACAGGGCTCAATTCTTGGTCCTTTCTTGTTTCTTATTTATATTAATGACTTGCCGTACCTCATAAAGGATAATCATGATATAGTGTTGTTTGCAGATGACGCTTCACTTTTGTTTAAACTTAAACGTCAGCAGCAGGTTGCTGACGATGTAAATAGCGCGATCTCTAAAATAGTCCACTGGTCCAATGTTAATAATTTACTTCTAAACGAGAAAAAAACCAAATGCATTAAGTTTACGCTACCTCACGTTAGGCAAGTGAAAACTAATCTGTTGATAAAGGGCGAAGAATTGAAGTCTGAAGACAGCACAGTATTCTTGGGCATAACTTTGGATGCTAAGATTCAGTGGGGTTCACATATAGATAAATTGTCAAAAAAGCTAAGTTCCGCAGTATACGCGGTTAGAAAAGTTCGTAATTTAACTGATATAGAGACAGCCCGCTTAGTGTACTTTAGCTATTTTGTTAGTGTAATGTCGTACGGTATTCTATTGTGGGGAAATGATGCTGATATTCAGACTATCTTTGTTTTGCAGATGCGACCTGTTTGATCAATTTATAAATTAAGTCCGAGACACTCGCTCAGAGACAAATTTAAAGAGATTAATGTTATAACTGTGCCTTCTCAGTATATTTATCATCATCTGCCTAGCCTTTTCCCCACTATGTTGGGGTCGGCTTCCAGTCTAACCGAATGCAGCTGAATACCAGTATTTTACATGGAGCGACTGCCTATCTCAGTATATTTATGAAAATCTTTTATATGCCCATAAAAATATAAAATTGTTTAAAAAGTACAGTGATATCCATGATATAAATACTAGGAACAAACACAAATTTGTTGTACCTACAACAAGGCTCAAGAAAATAGATGGCTCGTTCAGATGCCAATGTATACGCTTTTATAATAAACTTCTAAGCCCCGTTCAAGATCTAAGTCTTAATAAATTCAAATCATTAATTAAACGTAAGTTGTGCCAGAAAGCCGGAATCGAGGACAAAAAGGCTTGGGATTGAGCTGCTTCCAATTTCTACATCTTGTATATTTTTATTTTTTTTTCTCCTTTATTGTAATGTTTTTTATACACTTTGACATTAATGAATTTTATATAAACAATGACATTTGCTTACTTTGTAAAGTATTCTGTTATTTTAATTATTGTGAATGTGAAGACTATGTGGGTCATTTTATTTATTTTATTTTTCTCTCTGTTCTGTTAGTTTTTGTCATGGTCTGGCAGTTTGAGTAATTCATATGGCCTACCCAAATGTCCTTTCTTTGGTATTATTCGTCGAATAGTCGAGCTCCTTAAGTTTTGAGTTGAGTTGTACAATTTCTGACAAATGCGTGCACTGACTGGACAGGTCCTCTCAATCTGTGTGGTTCTTTCCTCAAAAGACCATCTCAGACAACGATCTACATGGTCTTCATATGATCTGACCATGATTGTGTCTGGACTTTAAAAGAGACTGTAACCTCTGAGTTTGTTTCGGCCTTTCTTTTCAGAGTAGTCATTATTATTTAAAAGTATATTGTTTTGTAAAAATGCTAAGTTACATTGCAGATGACACAACAAGCAAACATTACCGACCATACTTACCAAATTGGCCTAGTTTTCATGCACTGTATTAATCAAACGATCGGTCAAATGGTGAATTATTGAAGCGGACGGTTCATAGTAAGCGATCAATGGCGTATATTGGGCCAGCAGTGCATAACGTGGCCATCGATGCGTGGCCATTGCGATAGAGAGCAACATGCTCCGCTAATGAGCCGGTGATAAAGATAAAACCTAATTTATTAACGTTGGATGCACCTATTATAATGGCCTATGCACATGGGCTATTGGCTGGTTTTGGCTTCCAATTTTGGTGTAGCAAGTAAATGATATTGACTATCTATTCAGTTCTCAATAAACATAGATGAACCAATAATATGGTCTTAGCTTTCATTCCTTTTTTTCTGTAAATAAGACTAACCGAAAATCGCTTTGACAGTTTTATACGCCGTTCACGAATGTTATCCAACGGCCACTAAAAAACCAAATGGAATTCCGAGCCGAAATTGAAAGCGTCGATTTTTATACGTCCGCAGTCGATCCTACTCATCAGATGTCACAGAGACGAGCTGCGGAATTCTAAACCCGCATCTAAAGGGCCAGACTCCAGAGGGACTCCACTGGAGTTTGGGAACGGTACAGATAATAATGTTTATATCTCATTAGGGTGAGAGAATGACGATCTACAATGGCTTTGTCCACGCCTAAATAAACGTATCTAAAGTGAGTCGGAAGTGTCATTATTGTCAAAGAGAATATGATATACGAATGTAGACACGCCCTAACGAGTATTTGCATGTTGAATACTTAATCTGTAATAACATTCACGTATTGATATTAACAGGAGCTTTGTATGTTTGATGAGCAGTAGAAGATATTTAGCTGTTTATAATATTCTAGGAATATTGACCATTTACGCGTAGTTACGTAGCATAATCAGCCTGTAATGTTCCCATCACGGGCCTCCTCTGATTGAGAAGGAGTGGGCTGTAATCTATCACACGGGTCCAGTGCAGGTTGGCAGATGTCACATGTTTTCGAATGTTTGGTTCTAGGACATGCCGGTTTCCGCACGATGTTTTCCTTCACCGGTTTGAGAGCAGTGGTGTTGAAATTATACCCACAAAGTAAAGCGCCTTTCTGGGTACGAACCCACGACCTACAACTCGTAAGTCGGGGTCGTTACCAACTGGGCCACCACTGCTCTAGGCTGCACTGCGTACGGGCGTATATTACCTAATCAATATTTCACATTAGGTTTAAATCAGAAAACGGGAAGTAGTTCCGAATGTACGTGTATTGCCAACGATATGGAATTGATTATCAACATTAAAATAGTCTAACAACAAGCTAACAACACAACTTAACTTAACTGGCGTGTGTCCTTTGCAGCTCCATAAATCAAAAGTTGGTATTTTTCGGTGTGAACAAGGGAAGAATCACTTGAGGCGCTCCTTTCACTGAAGACTCGGATTCGCTCGAGGAGATACATATTAATGTACTCGGCTTCCGAAGAGGCGATGCAATGATCAAATCTCAACATCAAGCACTGTTTCGGAATATTTTTATCGAAAATTCAAATATCTATTTTGTTCGATGAAAAAATATATTTGTGGCTAAATATTTTAGACCACGATTTGTCTAGTTACAGTGAACAAAAACTCTGTATAGTTTCCTCAGTTTCGTCGCCAGTTAGCGAAACTCTTTGTGGAATCCGGATTTGTTGATCTGTGTTCTGTCCGATCCAATACCTTTTTGTCAGATATTGCTTATCTGAATCGTAAACCACAACGAGCAAAGTTATAAAGCTTAAAACCCAAGCGAGTCGTTCATTGTTCAGAAATTTCGTGGTAAACGTACCATAAATTTTGTGCTCAGGCTAAAGTTAGTGAATAATTTTCCGTGTCTCTGTTTATTATAAGCTGGGTAAGTTGTTTGAGAGTCGTTGCTCGTAATCAACTTCACAAATGTGAAACTCACTCCACTGATTGCGAGTATAAATACAATGTCAAGTCGATATCTCATCAAATATTACTTCATAACTTACACTTCAAACGCGCTCTTAACAAGGATCAAATAAGCACATATTTTATAAATCTTCCACGCTAAGAGAGAATAAAGTTAAAGGAAAATAAGTACTATACAACAGAAAAAATCAAGAAAATTTCCAAAGAATAAACTAAATAAATAAGAAACGCATGCTATAAAGACAAGTTTCTTTGGCTTAGTAATTGAGACCTCTCTCAAATCCTTTGCCGACAGCTCTGCCTAACTGAGTTGGAAAGCAGCTGGACCAAGTTTTTACTTTTTCTTTCAACAAAGTTATTACACTTTAGTGAGTGGTATAATTCTGCGCGGTCAAAGCGAGAGAAAAATTAGACCTATTTCAAAAGCCAACTCATTATACTTTTTCTACCGTCGTCTTTCTGGAGTGGGCAGTTGGGCACTGGTTTATGTTTGCATGTACAAAAATTGTGAATTAATAGAATGCAATCAAATTAAATGCTTAGCTTCTTGTAGGTATAGCGCGATGATATTCATTTCAGATGTTTATACAGGGTTAATATAAAATGGGTAGCTAAACTCCTCAGAGGTGATGAGTATCGATAAAACCACGGTAAAATAAAAAATTCAAAGACTTAATGTTTTCTTTTTGTAAGTAAACACGATAAAACATAAGAAAATAGTTTTTCAACTCATCACTTAAGTAACATAGTGTTGTTACTTAAATTATCAGTTATATCGATACCCATCACGTCAGTGAAGTTTACACAAAAAAAAAACATATTTATTAACTGACACCTATATCAAGTGAATATGTACACTACCTGCGGTAGATGAAACAATTTTTTAACCGACTTTTAAAAAAGGAGGAGGTTCTCAATACGGATGTTTGTTTTTTTTTTTTTTGTTTGTTCGCGCATGTCTCCGTCGCTTGCCAACCGATTTGAAAAATTCTTTTTTTGTTGTAAAGGGTGGTATACTTTCCAAATGGTTCCATAGAAATTTCATCAAAAACGGTTCAGTAGTTTGGTTTACTGGTAAAAAAATTACTGGTAAAAATTACAACTTAAAAGTGAAAAATAAAAACTGTTTTGTTGGTTGTTTTTTTTATTGCAAAAAGGTTTTTATTTATCAAATTAATTAATTGATTCTATCATGATCACTAACATGTCTAACATGATCTGATCAAGATTATGTCTGGACTTTAAAATAAACTGTGACCTCTGAGTTTGTTTGTCCTCTATGTGACAACTTGACTTGAACAAAGTAATAAGGCCTAGGCCAGGTATGAGAAACTATGAAGTGTTTGATGGCTCATGTCTTCCTTCTAAGAATTAACGCGCCGTTTTATGTTTCATCATGGTAGATATTAACTTCATTGTAATGATATCATTTAAAGTACATAGGTACCTGTGATTTAGTATGTTATTTGCTTTATTTTAATTATGGACCGTGTTTTATAAGTAAGTACCTACAGTCAGGGTAATTAACTGTTAATCAAATTGGATACATCGTGCCGTGTTAAAGCCATTTCATACAACTGTCAAAGAATGATGTTATGATTTGAATATACGAGTAAATACAGAGATAATTTAAGTTGTAGTTTTTTTAATTTTATTTTTTTAATAAGGGACTTTTATGACCACAATGTGTATACCAGTCCCATCGTACCCTACATACATACTGCTACGGAGTATATTTGGGCCATGAAGCTGAACATACTCTGCGTCATCACCATTTGGCTGAGACAGAATTTTATGGAACGTGCCAATAACAAGTCGATTCAACCTCAAGACCCCAAACAGATCATTTAAATAACTCTGGTCTAGCTGGCAAGTCATTTTTGGTCGAAACCATACATAATTGGAAAACAAACAAAACCTTACACACACACATATATACAGTACAACACAAACATTTTACTTGGCATTAATAAAAATAAAAGCATAGCCAACAAACGTATTGTGTGACTGGCAGGCTAAATTCTATTATATGATGATTGATGGTCTAGAACTCACAAGCAAGGCCACCGGGTCCGAGCCACTCCTTCCACAATTTTTGAATGTTTTGCTGAGAGAAAAATATTATTCGTATATTTTGCGGTCAAAATAATAAATGTTGGGCCTGACAGTCTTATTCGTGTATTTTATATTTAATGGCTCGAAACAAGTAAAAAACTATTTGAGTTATTATAGCTGGTAGGTATACTAAACTAATAATTTTCATGTGTTTTTTGCCATTCATTATTTGACTAGACGGACAGAGGTCCGTCTAGTCAAATAATGAATGGCAAAAAACACTGCACACTGCTAGAGGCGCATACTCACTCAGTCAGAGGACTGAGTGAGTATGCGCCTCTAGCAGTGTTCATAACCTCAGATAATTTATATTTCATCGCCAGTTAATCAGCTACCTACTTTAGTGAAATGTATTCTAAGTTGATTTTTGAGTGACTATTTGCAACAAAAGGGTCCTAATAAGTTTTTGGTTGCAATGGAATTTGAACTTTGTTAAGTGTGACATTCAGCTTATTGTTCCATAACTTATAAATGATTGCTATAATAATATACATTGTAGCTTTAAGCTTTCTACTCATTGTAGTAGCTTCACTGCCGTACTCTGTCTACAACACTATCCTATGCTTTTCCAGCTGTTAAACCTGTTTTCCCAGCTTATTGTAAGCCTAGCCGGGAAAATAGGAGAAATCTATGAAAAAATCCGTTCGACAATTTTTTTTTTCAAACAAAAAAAATGCCCGACTATAGGTGGACTGAAATTTTACGCGTCCGTTGATTCACATATAACGGTTGTAAATGTTTCAACATTTGGACGCGACATGAAAAGTGGGCACAGAGGATATTGATATGCGACATTAATACATTGAAAATATTTAATGCTCATTCGTGGAAATTAAACGGCGGCCACCAGTCGGTATGCATTTAAGCGGAAATTGCAGGGTTATTTTCAAAATAAATAGCGTAGAGTCATCTGAATTACCTTTTCCCTTGTATATATAATATAAATAATTATTATATATAATATAGTAAATATGCATATTATAAACTATTTAAGTACTTGTGTTCCTATTTTATTTATAATTCATTATGTTATCTTTTTAATATTTTTTTTATTATTATGAACTCCTGTTAAACAGAGCACCTGACATCTTACTCGTATCTCTACACCATCCTTGGTTGACTGATAGAGAAAATCTAAGGCATTAAATCTGCCTTTGTACTTTATTGTGTGCGAGAAGTTTAAATAAGCAATAAATACAGATTGTTTAATTTTCACAAAAATGCATGAAATATTTTCAAATGTTTTAATGACGCATATCAATTTCGAGTTTTAGAAATACTAGTTCGGCTTTGTAGAGTGTTCTGTCGGTCACAGTAGACGTCTACAGCATGTTATATGGCACTTCATGAAATGTCAATCACTTAGTATGTAGATAGGTTAGCCTCAAAAAGATGTATAGGTAGGTAAATTGTCAAGAATTCCTTTTAATTGTACACAATACATACATCATCCCACGCTTTCTTTGCATGGGGGAGTCAGAAACTACAGAACGCCACCTACTATGATCCTTACATACTCCTTTACTTGTGCTATATTTTTGTATCAATATGTAGCCACAAAGGGGCTCGTGGCTAGGACAGTAACAGCCGTACGGGTCGATCGAAGGTACGCTTAAATCTACGCTTGCCGCGGTTGGTCTGTGGATAAGTATCTTTACCGAGACCCTTCCGTGCCTCGCAAACCACGTTAAGCCGTTGGTCCCACCCATCATTCGTGGATCTTTGACAGTCATTACGGGTCGTCAGAAGCCTAAAAGTCTGACAACCAGTCTAACCATGGGAGAAAATGGGTTGTGGAGGTCAGATAGGCAGTCGCTCCTTGTAAAATACTGGTATTCAGCTGCATCCGGTTAGAGTGGAAGCCGACCCCAACATAGTTGGGAAAAGGCAGATGATGCTGTATCCTCAAAACATTAGGTAGGCACGTACTTAATTTTAGCTACACATTGTGTATCAATTGCAAAAACATGTATTGGTTGATTGGACGGAATTGCTGCCTATTGATACATAATTTTATTATATAAGCATATCCTTATGCCGCCGATATGGACATTATGGCATCCAACTATGGGGCGGTACTAAGCCGACCAACATCAAAATTATACAAACATTACAATTAAAATAATTATCACGTAATAAATTAAGTTAGATTAAAATTGCTTATTAGCCTTATAGGCTAGATTGTAATTATTTATTAAGAACCTAGTTCTTTTTATTAAAGGATAAAAAAATGTGTATCAATGTTGCACACACGACGACATGTCAAGCTATACATTTCTAGCTTTAGCTAACTTCGCATTGATTCGTACAATGAGAAGTCTGCAGCTTATTCCGGAAATGTATAGCTTCATCTCAATTACCTCTTTCCTTTAAATCTATATATATATTGATTACTTATATATAATGTAGGTATATATTTGATGGTAAATATGTATGTACATTTCCAGTATAAGTTAACGTCGTCGTGCGTACCAGTTTTATTGTAATAATAAACTCTTCCCCCTTATTAAAAAATAAGGTTTTTCTTTAGATCAGGTTTAAACCACGGAGCCAGTTAATGAATTAAAAACCTAACTGTTATAGAAATGCAGTTCTTTATACAAAAATGACAGCTTAGTTCGGGGCTAAGTTGTCATTCTAGTATACAGAACTTTGCCTAAATCGAAATAAAGTTCGGAATACAAATACTGGCTCTAGGTTTAGGCTAGAACCAAAGTTAGATTTTGTTTTGTAATAAAATGAAGTCTCAATTAAAACTCCTTCATGATCAGAGAAAACATAAAGCCAGTAATAACCTTCGTTGATATGAAAAATGGTGCTCAATAAACCGCACGCCAATTCCGTAAACATACTATCAATCACAATCTAAAACATTTTGAAGGATATTACTATTCCATTGCTTTATATGTTCGAAAAAATTGTCTGCTCAACAACGTAAATAATGCATTGAATGTTGTTGAATTGTCAAAATGAAAGCCATTGCTACTGATAGTGTGCTACGCAATTACCTCTGGTCACATTATATCTGTGGTCGGCAGTCTAAAGCTAGACTGTCATTAATCAACTGTACAGTGGAATAGAGCATGATTGATCATTTAATGAAATCAATTCTATCCTTTGTCTGTGGGGGGATGGCGGATTGTGCCATGCGTGGTATTATTGATAGATTATATGTTAGTAGTGTTGCAAACTATTAATGAACATTTCTGATAAACATACGTATTTGAAACATCGTACTGTCTAACAGTCAATCGATTGCCAGAAGTAGAATGTTTAAATGATAAATGATTTTATTTTTGTAAGTAGGTTTGTACAAACACTTTTACACGTCAATCATATTTTAAAACTAGATGAGGTCGGCGTTTCCTATCTGACTAGTCTGAGAAGAAAGGCCGAAACAAACTCAGACGTCACAGTCTCTTTTAAAGTCCAGACATAATCTTGGTCAGATCATGTGAAGACCATGTAGATTTATGTCTGAGATGGTTTTTTTGAAGAAAGAACCAAACAGTTTGAGAGGACCTGTCCAGTCAGTGCACGCATTTGTCAGAAATCGTGCAGCTCAACTCTAAAACTTAGGGAGCTCAACGATCCGACGAACAATACCAAAGAAAGGACATTTGGGTAGGCCACATTAATTACTCAAACTGCCAGACCACGACAAAAACTAAGAGAACAGAGAGAAAAATAATATAAATACAATGACCCACATAGTCTTCACATTCACAATAATTAAAATAATAGAATACTTTACAAAGTAAGCAAATGTCATAGTATATATCAAATTCATCAATGTCAAAGTGTATATAAAAAAAAAACATCAACAAAACAAAAATAAAAAATAAACACATTCAATATGTAAAATTGGAAGCAGCTTAATCCCAAGCCTTTTTGTCCTCGATATAAGCCTTAACGGTATAAAATGCTTTCTGGCACAACTTAAGTTTAATGAATGATTTGAATTTATTAAGGCTTAGATCTTGAACGGGGCTTGGAACTTTATTGTAAAAGCGTATACATTGGCATCTGAACGAGCCACCTATTTTCTTGAGCCTTGTTGTAGGTAGAACAAATTTGTGTTTGTTCCTAGTATTTATATCATGGATATCACTGTATTTTTTAAACAATTTTATATTTTTATGGGCATATAAAAGATTTTCATAAATATACTGAGAAGGCACAGTCATAACATTAATTTCTTTAAATTTGTCTCTGAGCGAGTGTCTCGGACTTAATTTATAAATTGATCGAACAGCTCGCTTTTGCAAAACAAAGATATGTCTGAATATCAGCGGCATTTCCCCACAATAGAATACCGTACGACATTACACTATGAAAATAGCTAAAGTACACTAAACGGGCTGTCTCTATATCAGTTAAATTACGAATTTTTCTAACAGCGTATGCTGCGGAACTTAGCTTTTTTGACAATTTGTCTATATGTGGACCCCACTGAAGCTTAGCATCCAAAGTTATGCCTAAGAATACTGTGCTGTCTTCAGGATTCAATTCTTCGCCCTTTACCAACACATTAGTTTTCACTTGTCTAACGTGAGGCAACGTAAACTTAATGCATTTGGTTTTTTTCTCGTTTAGAAGTAAATTATTAACATTGAACCAGTGGACTACTTTAGAGATCGCGCTATTTACATCGTCAGTAACCTGCGGCTGACGTTTAAGTTTAAACAAAAGTGAAGTGTCATCTGCAAACAACACTATATCATGATTATCCTTTATGAGGTACGGCAAGTCATTAATATAAATAAGAAACAAGAAAGGACCAAGAATTGAGCCCTGTGGGACTCCCATTGTTACTAAAGATCCGGGAGATCTTTTTCCGTTAACATCAACGCTCTGAATCCTCTTACTCAAGTATGAAGTAAGAAGATCCAGAGCAGCGTTCCGGATTCGGTAGTGGCGGAGTTTCCTGATTAAAGTTTCGTGAAGAACGCAATCGAATGCCTTGGACAAATCACAAAAGATGCCCAAGGCATCGCATTTGTCTTCCCATGCATTATAAATATGTCCTATAAGTTCAACACCGGCATCAGTAGTTGAACGACCCCTTGTAAAACCGAACTGTTTGCTATGTAATAATTTGTGTTTATTAAAAAATCTTTGCATTTGTTCTAAAATTAATTTCTCAAAAATTTTACTAAAGGTAGGTAGTACAGAAATAGGTCTATAATTTGTAGAGTCTGATGTACTACCTGATTTAAACAAAGGTATGATTTTACTATTTTTCATAAGGTCAGGAAACTCCCCACTGTCAATACAACTATTAAAGATAAGAGCTAGAGTAGGTGCTACAATGTCAATAATAGACTTAGCAACTTCTACAGAATTACCCCACAGATCTGCAGTCTTTTTTACATTTAAAGTGTGAAAGGTTTTAATTATATCTCTACAGGTAACATGTTCAAAATGAAATTCCGAATCGCAACCATTAACATTTTCCATAAGCAAAGACTCAGCAACAGAAGGTGATGAGTTTAGGGATTTAGTAGTTGAAACGGGAATATCTGAAAAGAAATTTTCAAATGCCTCGGCGACTTGTGAGTCTGATTTTATTATGTTGTCATTAATAGACAGGCTGTAGTCAGTATTTCGGTTACTAGATCTTCCCGCTTCACTATTAATAATAGACCAGGTCGTTTTAATTACATTATTGCTGTTTTTAATCTTTGAACCCAAATAACGTGACTTGGCCATATAACAAACTTTTTTAAATAATTTTGAATAATTTCTTACATACAAATTAAATTCATCAGTGTTTACGTAAGTCCTTTCATTGTACAGTTCATAAAGCCGCTTTCTACTTTTATGAATACCAATGGTAGCCCAATCACTGAAACATGTGTTACTATTAACCGAGATAGTCTTGGGAATAAAGGTTGAATTAAATTGTTTACAGTATATATTAAAAAAATTATCATATAGATGATTAGGATCCGCATGAGTGGACAAAACTGGTAATTTATCAGTGAGTTTACTTTTGAAAACCTTCAAGCGACATGCAGTTTTGGGGTTAACAGTGATATCTTTTTTAACCACTATTTTGTTTTGATTTGGAATAGAAATCCTTTGCCCGCAATGATCAGAATCTAGTAAATTTATAATTTCTTTGTGGCTTGGTATTATATCTGTATAAATATTATCTAGGCATGTGGCACTAGTAGGGGTTATTCTTGTGGGCTCCAAAAATAGGTTTACAAGATTGTAGGACTGAAACAGACTTATAATTTTACTACGAGAACCTGAGTTTTCTAATAAATTGACATTAAAATCACCGCAAATGATAACGGACTTGTTTGAGTTACAAATCCTGTCTAACACTTCATCCATTACCTTTTCAAAACAGTCATACAATCCTGATGGGGGTCTGTACACACTTAATACAACAAAATGCTCCAATTCTATACAGGCAATTTCAACTGTACGCTCAACAGACTTTAGTATCGTGTAGCGGATTTACGCTCAACTGACACTTTACATAACTGCAATTTTCCACTGTATTTACAATGGAAAACTGCAGTCACAAAAGAACTGTAACAACCGATCTATTCTGTTAAAACTACACCGTGAAAATTTTGGTGAAGTGAGCTGTCGATAGTGACAATCCCTAGCATTGGGTGAAATGACAGCTCACTTTAAGCTCACTTCACTTAAGTTTTGACGGTGAGATTTTTACAGAATAGCACTGCAGAATGTTTGTCGTTAAAAAAAATACAAAGATTAACCGTCTCAAGTTTACGATTTGTTTTTGTTTACATCGCACTATTGCATGAGCACAAACCAGTATATACACCGCGTAAGGCATGGCGGAGACAGGCGCAATATTAATATTCATAAAGCGACTTATCTAGAAAATATTGTAATTCAGCCGGCGTCACTGAATAGGCAAATTGTCACATAAACCAGTTATCAGTCTTACACTAATACTAGGGCCGTGTTGATGAGGGCCGCGACGTTTGCACGGCCCTTGTTAGTTCACCTGTGAAACTGGGAATAATTAATTCCATACCCTTGTAAACCTTTATATAGAATTGTTTACCCGAACGTTATACTGTTACACAACACATTACCTACCCTATTTTAATTTAATGGTAATACGCGTACGTATAGTAGTTGTTAGGACCTGGATTTGTTTTGTAGGTATATGTTTCAGTAATAATGCTTCATTTTAAATAGCAGGCCCCAATTAATCTGTTTGTTTAAGTATCCCAACAAATACATTTTAGTTGGTTCCGTGTAATCACAAAGGGGTTTATCTTAAATTGCAGGCCAGGAATATCATCTAACAGCGTTCTAATATTATCATTAAGTAGATATACAGTGTGGCGATTAGAAACTTACATTACGTATTTTAAACATACACAATTAAAATAATTAATAACAATTAACATTCTAGCTGCGGGACCTATTTTTCTTTTTAGCATTTAAGAACATTAAACTTAATCTGTGATTATTTGGTAACAATACCATAAATTTTGTGTTAAATTGTTGATATCATCGCCCCGCGCGTGTCTAGTGCCTTATAATCAAGGGGTCTAAAAATTCACTTCCTGTTTTTAGTAAAATTGTTTATTTTATTATTTTAACAGACTGATAAAAAAATGTAATAACTGCTGTACTGTTTAATGTGATAACCTAATCGCCACTGCATTTGATGGCGAAATAGGTAGTGATATTTTCCGTGTAGATAGCTCTCATCCGTACCAGTTGATCCTGTAAGTCAGCCCATACACCAATATTGCGGTTTTAAATAAGAATTCAGAACTACATACATACTACCTATTTGGTCTTGTTATTATAACACAATCAAGGAACAATTTGACCAAAATATACATTTTAGTTTTCAAATATATTATCTGTTGTTTGTAACTTCAGCCTTGTGGAACTTTCCTGTTTTCCCAAGGGATCCATACGTCCTTTCCGTGGTGTCAAACAATCTACAAGTAAAATTTCAGTTAAAACTATTTGAAATGTTTCAAACTAAACTTGATCCCTCTTGCCGTATTTTTAACACTCGGTAGGTACTTGACACTCGAAAAGAAAACGTTGGTTTAGCGGAAATAAATAGCAGTAAGTTTTCTTCCTTATAAAGTAGTACCTAATAGGTATTTGAATTTTTCAATAGGGAAACGTAATTACAAAAAACGTTTACGCGAAGGGCACAAAAGAGCATCTTCAGTGGTGTTCTCAAAATACTATTAAGTCACTTAATATTCACACAGCACACGTACGCCGCGCGGCAAACGGAAAAATCCAATTAACTTCATACGGAGAGTTCCAGCCAAACTCGCCCCCACTCCCGGCCACTCCACGCCACTCACACTAACGACTATTTTTCAATAACATTAATGGAATAACCTCTACCTCATTACGTCAGAATATTGCACAGACAGACGAAAGCGCCCCGTCAAAGAACCATTTTACTTTTTTATTTAATTACGTATCCGATGCTAAATAAATAATAAAGTTGTCTTTGTAATTTACATTTCTATTTCGTATGAAAGAGACGGTCGGGGTTTTCAGGTTCATAGTATTTGACTATTTTACAAAGTAATTCAAATAAAATAGTCGAGTTAAATACAGAGCAACTAGTAAAATTAGAGCAACAGAGTTGTAAAAGACAAATATATTTCAATTCTGACGAAACCATGTGGGAATTGCGAGCCTCGGGCTACTGGGGGAACATTGAATAAAAAACAGGGGAATATCGCACCAAGAATTCATTTTTAAAGTTGAGCTTGTTCTCGCGATATATTTTTGGTGCTAACGCATTGTTAGATTTTTAGTAGTATTTAAAAAAAAAACTCTAGTTAAAATAAACGCATATAATAATGAGGTACCTAAAGCTAAGTAAAATATAAAACTTTTGACGGATTAACCAAAAGTTATGATTTCACTTATATCTACTATCATTTTGTTTCGGTAATGTACACTATGTATACCTGCCTACTGTACGTTCGTGTACCAATTTATTGATAGGTATGTATTTGGCGTCGTGTAACTTGAGCTCTGGTCCTGAATATTTCATATCGATACAATCAACGCGTCCCGAGGCATTTGCCAGTAATTTAGTGACAATGGTCTATTTAACCGTAGATAATAGTCATTTAATGTGAATTGATGTGATTTAGCGTAGCGACACGTTTTGATATACGAGTTGAACAATACGAGCTTTTACCTATGACTTTAGTCGGGTAAAGCCACAAATGAAATTGATATTTCATGTCACTTTTCTTAAAAAACTTATAGCAGTTTCAGAGTACAAACAATGGAACAAAAGTATCTAGTATCATGATTCTGCTCACGTCAGCGTTCTCTGTGCAAAATTGCATTTATATGGAGTTCCGTCGAGGCGCTATTGAATAACAGACCATGTGCATCTGTTACCATGAATCTTACTTCGATTATAAAGTTATGAGATTTAGAATACCTACATCTGCATAGGAATAAGTTTTAATCTAAATGGCCTCAGAATAGCATTATATGTTGTATAGCTGTACCTACAACCGGCAACAACATTACAACAAAGAAAGAAAAATATATTTTTTGGGCCACGCACAGGAAATACAAACAATAAAAAAGGACCACTTAAAACTAATAAAATTAACATTAAAAACAACCAAAAAAAGAAAAAGAAGACCTGTGCGTGTGACCAAGAAGGCTCTCAGCATAACACTGCGATATATAATAATAATACATTGAGCACCTTTAATTAAACTTTATTTTTTTCAGGTGACTTTGACTTACACATTTAGGTTTCACTTGTGAACCATTGACAAGTGTCTTTCTTGAGAATTCCCCATAGCTATAAAACTAGTTCACATTTCCACTGTGAAAGAGTCACAGAATGGATTTTATGACTTTTCTTTACACACTAACCTAATAAAATGGATTTTACGCCTTGGCGAACTGAGAGCCTTGGGAAACTGGGTAACAACCCAAGTAAGAATTTTCGCTGTAGATGTTTATGTCGTAAATATTTTTATCAGCGTTTTAAATGCTGACTACATGTTTATATCTGAGAGTGTTTTATAATACTGACATAAATATTCTGTCATGTATAATTATGTCTAGCTACACAAACATTTATTGGCTGCGGTGGTTCTGCTACTAAAGCTATTCGATTCGGACGTCGATGGGGTCACGCGACCTGTCATTTGCAAAGGGATTTGCACCCTTTACCGTTTCACCCTTCAAATTTATTACCATCGACAAGCGTACCTCGCCTAACGAATGTAGGTTAGTTTTTCTAGTTCAGAATGCCTTTTACAGTGTATTCGTATATCACATCTGAATACCGTGCAAGCAATAAAATTCGACACAACGAGATTACATATAGCTAGAATAACGATACGAAAAATTTCAAAATACAACAAAGAGCATTGATTTATATATTCAGGGAGTCTCGGTGTACACTGGGGAAAGTAAAATAGGAATTGTGAAAGAATATTTAAGACGTTAGGCTGGACTTATCAGACATTTCCGGTCATTGAAGCGAGGTCAATGGGGCAACAGAATATAGTCGACACTTTCACCGTCATTACCTTTCCGCCATGCAACGTAGAAAAACTTCCGTCATTTTCATGATTTAAAATGTTCATCCGTGGTTTGTGAAGGTAGATAAAATAGGCGTAATCACCTGTTTGCCTCCTGATAACACAATAAGTACAACATCTACAATTTTCCTCATCTTTGTTATACAAATTCTCAAAACGGTAATCGAAAACATCGTGAGGAAACCGGCATGTCCTAGAACCAAAAATTCGAAGAAATGTAACATCTTCCGACCCGCACTGGGCCGTGTGTTGGATTACGGTCCATTCCCTCTCACAGAGAGGAGGCCTGTGTCCCAGCAGTGGGAATGTTATAGGCTGATTATGCTTAGATTATAAATAATTTATCAACAAGATATTTTCCCCCTAAGTATTTTATTTATCAGACGGTAGCTAAGTATAAGGCAGCCTGGTTCGTCAATAGATTAGTTTTGTCTGAGTCATAATTACAGACGTCGCCGTCGCTAGTCTTTGTAACAGAATGTCTGTTCCTGACACAAGGGGGCTCGGGGTTCGGCCTATAGGCCCGATTAGCTGGCACATGCCCGAGCTCAGCAGTCGACAAATCCTTTATCTCGAGCCGCCAGCTCCCACACCACCCCGCTAATATTATCGCCGCTTTCAATTAAATCAGAAATTGACGACTTTTCAACGAACCTATTTTGTGAGTTTTGAGCAGAGTCACAAATAGATTCCCGTTTGTGATTCGTTTGATTAATACCGTTTGGCTGATGTTTATTTTATGTTTAACATACATATTATTGGTAAACAGAGATTGTTGCATATTCAATGATTTCGTAAACTAATACCACACATTACCGAGCTAATACTTACTGGGAATGATAACGTGAACTAATATTTTACTATTTAAATGCTGTGTCAAAATTTTATCTAATCAACTAGCATGTACATTATATGTATTATTATTTTAATAAATAATGGAATTAAATAAAATGAGTTTATAGCTAGAGCAACTAGCTAGCTTTTCGTTATATTTATGTTCTGTGTAAACAACCTTCTTGTTTAACAGTGGATGACTGCAGGTCGCAAACATACCCAACGAACTATCTTCTAGGGGTGTTGGGCTTCAATTCGTTGGAGGTAAGAAGGGGCTTTGATCAGCTCACGATTGCCTGTAAAACCCTAAGCAGTCGTATTTACTTTTCTGCTGCCTATTTGTGTCCGAAAAATACCTTGTGCACCGTCAATGCCGCCGTCATAACCTGTTCGCACTACCGCTATCTAGATCGGTTGCTAGAGCTGAATCCCCGGTATGTCGAACCCTAAGGATGCTAAACGCCCTCCTGACTGCCGACCCTGAATGTGATGTGTTTGCTGATGAATGGAAGAAAATAATGCGTGCCTGTCTGGTGTTTTGTGAGAGACAATATGCGAGGGTGTCCACTGTTACATGATAGTTTATGTTATTTTATGTTGTTTCTAATTTATTTAACCATTTTCTTATTAATCATTTTATCCACGAATTGTACATCTTTGAATTTGAATTTAATTTTTGTATTGTATGTTATTTGAATGCTTATTTTATTTTAATCTTTATAATTCTATGTTAATTAATGTAATTGGACCTGTGCCGTTTTAATTAACTATAAATAAATAAATAATGCTTCAAACACCAATACTCGAGTAGGTACTACCAACATGATGTTTTATCAGAAAAATATCACAATAATTCGATTTTATCGTTATAATTGAGTTTCATTATAACGCCGTGTTAGTGTGTGAGTGAATAACGGAAATGAAATAGTCGCACGGTATCGTGGGTATTTCTTAATACACTCGACTGCCAAAGAAAGAATCCCGTGCGTCGCGAACCATTATTACGTTTCTCCCCACATTGTGGCTCACCCGCTTTTGTTATGGCCCCAGCAATTTACACTGACGTTTTTAAACGCTCTTATTTATCAACGGTTAAGAGATCACTGCCCTACGCTTTGTTTTGTTTATTTTATGCTAGATTTATTACAAGGTATTGTTCTGTTTTTATTAAAAATTGTTTTTAAAATGCTTTACCTACGGTTCCACGATTATTTTGTCTTGAAATTTAAAATTATATAAGTGGCTTACTATGAAAACCTTTTAAGCTTTTAGTCTTATTAAAACTCGCAATGAAGATAACAAAACCTCAGATTTCGTACCATTTCGTTCGACTTAAAATATTTGTGAAGGTAATTCTTAAAAATTCGCTAGTAAAGTTTTATAAATTAAGACTGGAATTATTAAAGTCATCTTCATATTGCAAGTCAGCATTATTTTCTCACCCCTGTTCATACCCTCTCCTCAGCCACTAAGATGGTGATATAGACAAGAATTCTATAATAAAAACTCAGTATAATAAAAAATGAAATGAAAGAGAAGAGATTTTTAACCATCTCATAAAGATATCATAAGATAAGCAAAGGTGCTTTAATAAAACGGAATGTGAATATACAAGTCGTAAAAATATCGTAAATAGCACTCTGGAACGATACCGACATGTTGAAGTTTTAAGTGTCGTAATTATGCGTTATTACGGAAACAGACACAGATTAAAATAATATTTATACAGAGTGGCAGGGACATCGACGCATAACCGGTTACCATGGATTTCTGCTTCTAAACCTAGATATTTAATAGGTATATTCCATTAAATTTTTAAACATTATGGCAATTGCTTTATTGTTTACTGTTGCAGTATGTTTCCGGAACATTTGTACGGTGACCGTACAACACAATTTGTACGGTCTAGTCATGTGCTGAATTCACAGTTACACTTTGCGGGTCGATTCCACCCTGTATTGTTTAGATATCCAGTGAATTACTCTGAACCTGTATTGTACTTGCACTCATTGAAACTGTATCCACCAGGGACATTGTACCCATGATTAGGTTGTACAGTCACGGGCACCAATATGTCAACACTTGGCAACTTTCAATTTCAATTTTATCGTGAAATAACGAATGCAACATTGAAATACGATACATTACATAAACCTATGGGTTCGAAAATGCTATGTTCGTAACAACATAAAATTTCATTAAAAAATAAAGGAGTGAATCGCTTTTAAATAAAGCCGAGTGTATACATACTTTTGCTTGTGACTGTACATGTTATTATACGATTATAAACATTACAATGTAAACTAATGTGTATCCTCTAGGGCACCTCGCATGACTTACCTACATAAAACATTTATATTGGTATGCTGTACTTACGTACTGCGTGGACATGTTATTTCTATTGAATATCATCCATTTTATGCACAATCATCATCAGTCTATAGCAGTCCACTGCTGGACATGGGCCTCTGCACTGCACGCCATACAGCTCGATTCTCGGCAACTCTCATCCAGCTGCTACCACCACCCTGCGAAGATCGACGGTCCACCAAGCCGGAGGGCGTCCTTCTTTAAGTTTGCCGATTCGCGGACTCCACTCAAGAACACGTCTACCCCAACAGCTATCGGTTCTACGTTCTAATATGGCCGGCCCATATAGTCACTGCAGCCGTATTACCTCATTCCAGATCCCAACCTTATGCACAATATTAAAACATAACATAATATAATAATATCACGTTATTGTCTGCCAAGTTGAAAACAGATACAGTTTCAATGTTATCGTAGGTGAACTTCAGCATTGTTTAACTTAGACATTGATCCGTATATTGTATAGTTCAGGGCTTATTAGCTACTCGAAGCTTTCGTTGAGCAATGGTGGCCCAACGGTAATAGCCCCGGCTTACGAGTTGCAGGACGTGGGGTTCGAAGCCAGCCTGGCGCTTTACTTTGTGTAAATAATTTCATCACCACTACTCTTAAAACGGTGAAACAAACACTATGAGTAGTCTAAAAGCGAGCTGTAGGTGTTGTCAAAGCTACTCACATCCATTACTCCCAGAATTATGTATGGTATAGTATGGTAGACAGACTTTGTCAGGACCTATATTGACGGCACGGTTGGCGTAGTGGTTAAGCGATTGACTGTTACGCTGCGTGTCGCGGGTTCGATTCCCGCATGGAACAAATATTTGTATGACCTACAAGTAGTTGTTCCGGGTCTGGCTGTTTGTGTAAGTGAGTTTAAATGTTTGTAAACGCACCCACGATACAGAAGTAATTCCTAGTGTGGGGCAACGTTTTTAAATAACAAAAAATAACAACCTATATGTTAAAAAAATACACAATAACAAAAACCGTACCACCACATCCAAACAAACAGTTTGTACTTATCTAACAACAGAAATAAGCTAGATATAGGTACGAGTATCTATATATAGGTGTCTGCGTCAACAAGACGCAATCATTTATTTATAGAATACAGTAGAACACACTTTCATCTAGAACTGAAGCTTGAGCCTCCTTTGTAGATGATCTTGGGGGATAAGGCAATAATCACGCGCCGTGATGTCCGGGTACAGGTGGATGCTGCTGCCCTTACACCTGACGTAATCCCGTAATTGCCTCTTAACACACCCTATTGTATCCGCCGCGGTGGGTACAACATTACCTAAACGTGATTAATCAACACATAAGCAGGCTTTTTTAAGAGGAAAACTGAACCGTTTTCTCATATAATTCTCCTAGAAATAGACAGTTTCCCATTCGTCTAATTCAATTGACAAAGAATTACTGGGAGTTTTCTATTTAAAGAAGATTAGAGAAAGTTCAGAGATAAATGTGTGTCAAGTACCTACATTGAGTCGAACACAAAACTAAATAGTTATCTCACGAGAGCTATTCCAAATGTAACAATAAACAGTGAACGTAAGTACGGTTATATTGCTGCTAATAAGAACATTGTCGTCGTAAATATCTAGCGAATAAACGGGCCCACGTCGGAGCCGAGCATTCGGTTTGCATGTAATTAAAACTTGCACAATTAAACACTGTGGAGAAGGAAAACACGGGAAAATTGAGATAAGATTAATTTTCTGACTAGTGCCTCGGAGGAGTTTGTGCGCTAACTTTGTGAGATAGCCACGCCAAATGGCTATGTGCACTAGCCGTGAATTCTCCGACTATTATAATTCGATAATTTTTGGAGCGAGCTAGAGTACAGACGGTTTATGAACGACAGTTTTATCCGCTCGTTTGCTCGTATATCTGAATGAAGTCTGTAATAGAAAGAGGTTGAGTTTTTTAAGGGTGAGGTAGATACTAATCCACCGCTTAAGAGCACCCGTTAACCCGTTTCCTCCATTTGATTTTCATAACTTGCGGGATGATGAGCGTATTAGGTAAGTTTATGACCCCCTATTTCATTCGCACCGGGGGAAATATCTCCATTTAGAAACAAATATAACACAAGTCATCAAACACAGTGAAACTTTGATTCCATTACAGTAAGCGAGGGAATACTAAAACGTATTTTTTTTTTATTCTTCATCAAAATTTATTTCCGAGAGCTGCTAAAGTAAACAGTCTCTATTTAGAAATACAATCACGTCTGTCACCGTATGTAATTAGAGGGACAGTTCGCGGGCGAAATAATGAGAGCCACCATCGAATGCCTCGTTAGTTTTCCTGGAACGAGGTCAAGGCGGGTTTCCTTTCAAGAAGTAAACTGTCAGCGAGAGCCGGTTTCAAAGGTGTTACAGAATATTATATAAGGTCACCTGTTCTAGCGAGCACGAACAATTTTTGTGCGGACCGAGGTGAATTTATGTAACTTCAATGGAAAGTGCTTTTCAGACGCAGGTTTTTTTCAGCTCTGTACAAGTACATGATAAAACGAGCTACAATTTTTATTTATGCCAGAAATCCTTCGATTGCATGAGTCGTATACAAAAAACATTAGTTAATGCGTATGTCTAATTAAGCAAATATAACAATTTAATGAACGGCCATTGTGCGAATGGATCACAAGCGCCGCCGGGGCCGGAGCCATGGGCCGACGTCAGCCTACTTGTTTATTTATTACTTTATTACCCCACTCAACGTCGAGTGGCGGGAAGAGCCACAATGCGACCCCGCACTGATTGAATATTAAACATACCTGTGCCCTCTCTCTATATAATTTTTCTCGACACATTGTCGACTCTAATTTGTTTCCGCTAAAGTTTTAAAGAGCTCTTTTACTGCTCAGCTCAAAAAACAAAGTCGGTAAGTACTCACTTATAAACTTTGTAAATACAAAAGTAAAATATACAAAGCATTTCAATATTTTCCTTCTAAACACAATAGGATTTTACCGGAGGACATTCTGTAATTGATTGATTGCTTCCATTAAGGGAATCAAAAATTGACACGTTTCTGAACCAGGTGCGCTGAAATATAACAATCTTTTGTTGTTATTTTCTGCCAGGAAAATGAAATTCGAAAATTCTGTTCAAATAAAAATATTTAGTTAGTAGTCTAGTTTGCAGAGTTAAGTAGTCCCGGGAAGTTTACTTCGAAGCAGTTCGCAAAGTTCTTGATCCGAAACATTAATAACCTTTTTACGGCCGTTGTTATAACAAGTTTTAATAGCAAATAAATACAATGAATAATAGTTTAAGTTTCTATCTTCATATTTAGAACTTAAAAATACTTAGAAGTACTTATATAATTTGTTTTAATAAACATGTTTTAATAGAACTATTAAAACTTTCAATATATTTATAATTCAGAACGTTACTTACTTAAATGATAAATGATTTTATTTTGTAAGTAGGTTTGTATTAAGTGAATTATATAATTTATAAATATTTACTTTTCCATAGAGCAGACAAAACCTTGGCTCATCTAAATTATCTGATGTATATTATATCGGTCCAAATATGGATGATATAATATCCATGAAATATTTAATAAGTTAAGATCGATGAAATTAATTAAAATGGAATGAACAAACTTGAACAGACGAAAATATAAAATCCAGGCTGCCTCACTCATTTATTACGTTCAGAGATCGCCGTTTTTGTTAGGTTCAGGTCAATTTAATAATAATAATCTTAAAATCCCTAATTAAAATCGGCTTTTGATGACTATCTACTGTTAAATATCAGGGAGGCTCTTTTAGGCGGGTATCACATATCCGCCGCAGGGAAACCGCTGGACCTAAAAGGAATGTTGATTTTGCGGAAAAACTAATGGAGAGAATAAAGAGGTTCGAAGTATTATTAACTAAGTCTAAAGCGACGACATTTTGCTCCGATTGCTACAATTCAACTGACTCTCATGATGTTCCGTTACTCGAATCGTGACATAATGTAGTAATGTTTCTTAGCGGAATTCTTCAAGCGGTTTATCATAATTTTTTTCGCGTCGGATGTGTGCGAAGGCCTTTAATGTGGGAAATAATATAAAATGGCGGACTCAGTGCTGTATTAGCACATTTAGTGTTACGACTAACGAATTTTACCTATATAATCTGGCAGAGTAGGTTGTTTCAAGTGCCATTAAAGTCATTTAATAACTAGGTACTTTTGAATTGTTAATGTTCACAAACGTAACTGAAATTAAGGTTCCGTGAAGTTGCTATTTTTCATCAGTTTTTCTTTAAATATAAGTTAAAGTTAAGGGAAAGGATTAAAGTATTATAGTCTGAGTCTCAGTAGTATCATAATAAAAAACAGGAATGTTTTATAGGTATGTGTACTTTCATACTCATACTTAACTACCCTCAAGTGATTTTATTGAAAAGGTTCTTATAGAACCTTTTCACAGCTTACCGACGTTTTCTATGGGTATCTTCAATATTAATTTTCAGTATGACTTTCTACATTCTATTAGAAAAAAATATCGACACTTTACCATCCTGAACAAAGAAGGGTTTCCAAAGTTGCACCCCAATATCTATCCTTTACAAATATATATATATATATGTAACGTTATAGTCATCGTTAGTTTATTATCTATCTCGCGTAATTATAAACTACCGAAAAATTGTGAACTACAACCAACAATTTAAAATTTTACGTATTGTTTTTCGATAGTTTATAATCTATCCATAGCAAACCGACAAATTGTGAACGGGTATCAAACTTGAAAACTTGTAAAGTTCACAATTTATCGACAGTTTACAGTCTCGCGAGATTGATTATAAAAAAAGGGAGTTCACAATCATACGATGACATATACATTATATAGATAATGGTACTTGGGCCCGGCCTGACAAACCTGATCCGGCAGTTTTCGCCGCCCTTATAGCAATGAGGCGACAAATTCCTTACTTATTGAGAATGAGTTCGGAAGACATACTCGTAGTGTACCCTACTTATATAGATAGCTATTAAATACTGATCACGGGTCTTTGTAAAAATCGATTCAAGATACAAGAATTCGAGACAGAAATTTAAGGCAGGCGCTAGGTAAGGTAATGAGCAAATCCTATACATTTCGGGCGCAATATAGGGACAAACGCCACGTAAACATGATGTTCAAAATAAGTTTTTCCCAATTATTTTTAAACAGTTTTCCACTTTTCGAAAAAAAACTAAAACAACCACATCAAAGCAATATTCATTACGGAAAGTATGTACCGTACAACCTATAACCTAACCTACGAGTACAACATTATTTTCCGTACCCATTCTCAACCGCAACGGTCAAAAAAGAAACCAATCGGCAAATTGCAATTAGCCTTAATCAAGACAAACATATCAACATAAGCATGAAATAGGTAACACACGTAAAAACATTTCATATTATTGGTACAGATTCAGGATTCCGTACATAAGTAACGGCACGTGACAAACAATCAGTAATCACTGTTCAAGCGCATTTAGGCTCAAATACAGACTATATTGTTCATGTTCCACCCTCACATTGTAAACACACTATTGAACCAGGTGTACAATGTACATTTGAAAGCTCGCAGCAGAACATCGCCGAATTAAAGCAATGATTCAGTACGAGTACAATAGTGACCTATTTTAAGCCAGTTAACAGTTCCAACTCGCTCAAAACAGAAAATATTATACGCAAATAGTTGGTCCAACAACCACGCATGACACCCAAGCGAGGCATAACTCACACAGTGTACACACGGCCTAATGACATTTTATTCTCAAATTAGCATGTAAACATTTCACATTTCCAAAAGAACGAAGACTTATTAAAACATAATATATTTTAGACGTCGCTACCCGAACCAAATAATTCCCCACTGTATTGAACTCGGTTTACCGCCATAAGCAAACTCCAGGTATATTTAATGAAATACAAATAGTTTTTAAATAGATTTAATAAATCAGTTTCTTGGGTTTAATTCGAAACTTTTCAGAAGCAAAAGTTACAAAGGGAATGGAAATGGTTTGTGCACGCGGGCGGATTAGGAGGGCTTCCTGGGGCGAACGCGTTCAACGAATGATGGAAATGAAAGTTCTAACAGGCTCGGCTTAGTTAGATTGTGCGGCTACGAAGACTCGGATTTGGATTAAAGCCGACATGTTCGACACCGCGACATAAATTTTCTCCTTGCGCTAGCGCTCCGTGCATCTTAGCAGGAATAACAAATATATGGAGCGTTTACACTGTGCGACCAGAATAACAAATTAACGAAGACTTGTACTATCAGAATTTATCTTTGCAGAAAGTAAGGTTTACTGTGCTTCAAGACTGAACCAGTAGGTATACATTTTATCAAAGTACTCGAACAGATTATGCTCCCACCATAACGCTCACATAAATACAAATTAATAAAATAAACAATACCCAATTAAGCGTAAACAAAAACGACCATTAGGGGACTGTAATTATAGTTGAAGGGAGTCTAAAAATTGACCTTAAACGAGTGGCTACGCTTTTTAAAGTAGCAATCGGTGTCTGTTTCAGAACAAATTGTACATTCAGAGCTCCACTAATGAGATCGCGCAGGGAGGGGTTGAGTTGTGGCACAGGGGATGCCAGGGGGTGAAGCGGACGCGGGGCCGGGGGGGGCGTGTCTCCAAGGACTATATTTTACGTTTAATTGACGCACAGCTGTCAGCTAATGAGTCCTGGATTTTTATAATATTGTTCAAATAAAGTCTTCGTAAAAAGTCCAAATTACCCACAGTTTCTTTATTTTTTTTTGTGAACAAGAAGATAATATTTTTGTTCTATTTTTATTGTTTTATTCTTGAATGGACGTTAACATATTAAAGATTTTTGTATCAGTCCTAAGCGATACATGCACTAGTAATACGATACTCAATTTGACAAAAGAATATACTGAGATTTTTTTGTTCAAGTGACCACACGTATTCCGATCACCAAGCAGTAAGAATTTATTGGGAACCCTGCTACATCCACACGTTACTCTTCTGCACAAAGTAATAAATTTATTAGGTACAACGTTTAGGCAAAACGTTAATAAATAAAAATTAAAGTAACTAACTTTACACAACAGGATCATTTTCCAACAGTAAATGAAACTGTTGACAACGTTGATTGGTATTTACATAGAATTAATGTAGGCTTCATTAAAATTAAAATATCTACTGGTAAAGTGAAATATTCTATGTTTACAATAATTATATTACAGCATCGACTGAATTTCATACGGTTGATGTTGAAACAGACAGTCGACGACGCCAAACTATTGATATTTGATCTATCACAATTTGGAGGGTTTGCCTTGTGGCGCGTACTAAACATAATAATTGTATATTGTCATGTTAACGTATGTAGATAATAATATATTGGCTTTACAAAACCACATACGCATAGACAGTTATGTAGGTACTTTGGTAGCTGAACAACCTACACGAAAACAGTTTATAAATGTCAACGGTATTAAAAATACATTATATGTACTGTGTAGGTGTCTTTTTGTTGCCAAATATGTCAGAACACTTGATTGACATTGTCGTAGAGGTATTTTCTAATATCCCACACGAGGATCCCCTTAAATAATGCTGCGAATAGGGAAAGACAATGTGGGACCCGCCAGGTGGATATCCTAAATATCTAGCTAGGTTAGTATGCGCGAAACAGACCATTTGGCGCTGTGGTGCTGGACATTAGCTAATTTCTATAGCCAGATTTTGGTTCTGATCGAGAAGAGCTAAAGGCACTGTATTCATTAAAATTATATTTAACCACAAGAAGTCAAAGTCAGTAGTTTGTTCCAATGTGTGTTAGTGTTATCTACATTTTATGTTACATTTGATTATGCATTGTATACATTTGGATGGCATGTTCGTTTCAACGTAGGTACATGTCATGTTACGTTTACATTGTGTTCTTTAGCGAACGTTCGTTGACGAGCATTGCTTCATAACCAGAAAGTTTCTTTGAAAGAGCCATTCCAGTTCCAATAAGGGCGATTTCTAAACACATTTATTCGCAAACGAGTGATTACCTCGCAAAGGAATTTTCACAACCGTATCTCTCGCGAAAGAATGCTCGCAGTGGCGACGCATCCGTAACCAATACCCGATAAAGCGCTATTTAATTGTGGAGGTAGTTTGGCGTAAAACTTGATTCTATAATATTGTTTAAAACCAATAAACACCCACACCCCGACCCACACCACCACCGATCGAACAAGGTTCAAGAAAATTTAAATTAAGGACATCTATAAACACTGAATATTAATTACAGGTTATTTATATAGCTTATATATATAGCCTATTATAGACCGTTTCCTCTCAAAGAAAGGAGGCCTGTGTCCCAGTAGTGGGAACATTATATGTACGTATGTATCTATGTATTTGTTTCTTATTTATATTAATGACTTGCCGTACCTCATAAAGGATAATCATGATATAGTGTTGTTTGCAGATGACACTTCACTTTTGTTTAAACTTAAACGTCAGCAGCAGGTTACTGACGATGTAAATAGCGCGATCTCTAAAGTAGTCCACTGGTTCAATGTTAATAATTTACTTCTAAACGAGAAAAAAACCAAATGCATTAAGTTTACGTTGCCTCACGTTAGACAAGTGAAAACTAATGTGTTGGTAAAGGGCGAAGAATTGAATCCTGAAGACAGCACAGTATTCTTAGGCATAACTTTGGATGCTAAGCTTCAGTGGGGTCCACATATAGACAAATTGTCAAAAAAGCTAAGTTCCGCAGCATACGCTGTTAGAAAAATTCGTAATTTAACTGATATAGAGACAGCCCGTTTAGTGTACTTTAGCTATTTTCATAGTGTAATGTCGTACGGTATTCTATTGTGGGGAAATGCCGCTGATATTCAGACTATCTTTGTTTTGCAAAAGCGAGCTGTTCGATCAATTTATAAATTAAGTCCGAGACACTCGCTCAGAGACAAATTTAAAGAAATTAATGTTATGACTGTGCCTTCTCAGTATATTTATGAAAATCTTTTATATGCCCATAAAAATATAAAATTGTTTAAAAAATACAGTGATATCCATGATATAAATACTAGGAACAAACACAAATTTGTTCTACCTACAACAAGGCTCAAGAAAATAGGTGGCTCGTTCAGATGCCAATGTATACGCTTTTACAATAAAGTTCCAAGCCCCGTTCAAGATCTAAGCCTTAATAAATTCAAATCATTCATTAAACGTAAGTTGTGCCAGAAAGCATTTTATACCGTTAAGGCTTATATCGAGGACAAAAAGGCTTGGGATTAAGCTGCTTCCAATTTTTACATATTGAATGTGTTTATTTTTTATTTTTGTATTGTTGATGTTTTTTTTGTTTTTTTTTTATATACACTTTGACATTGATGAATTTGATATATACTATGACATTTGCTTACTTTGTAAAGTATTCTATTATTTTAATTATTGTGAATGTGAAGACTATGTGGGTCATTGTATTTATATTATTTTTCTCTCTGTTCTCTTAGTTTTGTCGTGGTCTGGCAGTTTGAGTAATTAATGTGGCCTACCCAAATGTCCTTTCTTTGGTATTGTTCGTCGGATCGTTGAGCTCCCTAAGTTTTAGAGTTGAGCTGCACGATTTCTGACAAATGCGTGCACTGACTGGACAGGTCCTCTCAAACTGTTTGGTTCTTTCTTCAAAAAAACCATCTCAGACATAAATCTACATGGTCTTCACATGATCTGACCAAGATTATGTCTGGACTTTAAAAGAGACTGTGACGTCTGAGTTTGTTTCGGCCTTTCTTCTCAGACTAGTCAGATAGGAAACGCCGACCTCATCTAGTTTTAAAATATGATTGACGTGTAAAAGTGTTTGTACAAACCTACTTACAAAAATAAAATCATTTATCATTTATCATTTATGTATGACTGAAAAAAAAAAAGAGCAAAATTATAATGCCCATAATAACACATAACATCACGCTTGTAATACCGAATGGTTAGACAAAGGTATACCTATAGTACCAATACATAAGTTTTGTATTGATATAAGTAACGGATGTGTGTGTGGTGTGTATAGTGGGAGGCTATTCAAAGCCGTCGTGAGATCGCCACACACATACCTTCAATTATTCCACCTAATAGCAACATTATAAGCCGAATAATTGGCAGTACACCTAAAGTATTTGAGGTGCCATTGCGTTGATTCAGCGTAGGTGCTGATGCCACAAATGTGTGCAATTATAACGAAAACTTTTAGGGAAAATAAAAGTAGCTAAATACAAAAGAGCACAATATGATTAGTTTAAGAACAACTTTATTTCACATAAGAATTGCATACGTAATTCACTGACTGAGAAGCAATATCTAAAACTAAGATTAATGATTAGAGCGCACAGATGTTACGTATATAAAATAACAAAATAAATAAAAAAATGTGGGTAAACAGGTGACATAAACTCGATCATAAGTTAACCAAGCACAACATGGATGTATGAATTTGATTTTTAACAGACTTCTAAAAAAGGAGGAGGTTCTCAATTCGGATGTTTGTATTTTTTTTTTATGTTTGTTCGCGCATTACTACGTCGCCTGCTAACCGATTAGAAAAAATCTTTTTTTGTTGGAAAGGGTACTTCCCAAATGGTCCCATTGAAATTTCGACAAGATCTGATGATGAGTTTCGGAGACAGACAACGGAACTCTTCAATAAATGCCAGCAAATCAACGGCTATTGCTGCTATAATCACACAACATAACGTCACGCCTGTACCTTCTAAAGGGGCACGCAGATGTGTTCAGTAGACCACGGTACACCCTCATTTCTGTCAAGATGTTATTGGGGTACCTCTAATCTTGTAAGTATATACAAATTTGTGTGGGGTAGGTAGGTACAACTAAAAAGTGAAAAATATTTTTTTTTACAAAAAAAAAACAACCGACTTCCAATAAAAAAACACTACAAAGAGAAAAATAACTTTAATTTCGGAAGTCGGTGTCGCTGGATCCACATTTTCGTTTTTTGACACCGACTTCCGAAATCAAAAGATAAAAAGAATTTTTTACTAGATGTGGCATTGATGGCATAGTCTGTTATTAGCAAGTTTGTTATTATAAGACTGTTTTATTTTTGGTTTATTGTTCTGACGGCATGGTTGGCGCAGTGGTTAAGCGATTGACTGCTGCGCTGCGTGTCGCGGGTTCGATTCCCGCACGGACCAATATTTGTATGACCTACATGTATTTGTTCCGAGACTGGGTGTTTTTCTATCTATAATATGTATGTATTTACAAAAAAAAATGTATATAAGTAGTTTATCGGCCATCTTGTTACCATAACATAAGCAGTTTATTTAGTAGGTTGCTTAGCTTGGGACTAGATGGCGCTGTGTGAAATGCCCAGGGATATTATTATTATTTATTACTTTTAATGGACCGAAAACTCAACATTACCCAAGTTAGTAAGGCTGTTGTACTATAGATTGTATTTGTCTTCTTTCCATGTTATGCTTCTTTACTTTCTTTTGCCAACAGCAGTGTTTACTGCTTGGAGTCTTTCTCAATGATTGTAAGTTCGCGCGGCGTCTACGCAGTGTCAATGCCTACGCTGGGAACAGTTTAGTTCAAAGACACTAATAATAAAATACTAAATCATCCGATCTTCAAAACACATCAGTGCGCTGCTACATCGCAAATTACAATGCAGAAATAAGACGCAGATTTTACAGATAGACTTAAAACGCAATGCTTGGCCCTGAGGCAAATACTGCTACGAGATAGCTACGAGGTGTCTACGGCGTGGACCGTAGCAACGAATATTTATGCCTCTTCCATCATGCTGTTGTGTTGCGGTGCTACACCACATAGTCATGCGTTTACACCCCCAAATGGTAACAAAATAAACGTAATAATATTTATAATTACTGAAATGGTTAACATTTATTCAAAGTGATGCAATACAAAATTATTTGTTTCGTATCATTTAGTGCTTTAGTTGACTGAACCAACATAGTGGGCAGTTTGCGGCCGATAACGGTACACACAAATTATACCTGTTTGACCTATTTACATTGATATTTACGAATGAACATAGTACGGTGAAGTTATGTAACCAGTAAAATTATTATGACTTCGAGCAACGTCGTCGGTGAGATAAATTCAAACATTTACAAAGAATATTTATTGAATTGGTATTAATATTCGTAGTTGGAAATGTAAGGATCTCGAATATCAGATCGAATACATTCATAAAGGCCTTATTTTGACTCGCATGTAGTACATCCATCGTGTTAAGAGATTATTGTTCTCAAAATATCACAAATTATTTCCTTGTTTATAAATTCGCTGTTTAATTTATATTTAGTACCGGCTGTGCCAACAATGACAGTAATTTTCTCGGAGGAGAAAGTTCCTTTCTCTTCGTAAGATTATAATTTCCATTCAATATCGGATTTTTTATCGGGACGCTTTTTTATCAGCATATTTTTCGCAAATTGGATTATAAAGGACTATTCCGTATTTAATATTAACTTATTTATTTACGCCCGGGGCGCAAGGCGGCGTCCGCACGTACACCATGTTAGCAAACAATTTTTTAATAAATCTACTTAAATCGGCAGATTAAGTGGCCGCTGCTGAGTGCACTATGTGAGTTCGAGTGGGGGACGTAATAAGTTTTATTTTTGCTTTGTTGTACGGTTTGTTATAATATTATTCAAAGAGGAAGTCTGAGGAGGTTGCCAAGCAATTTGGCAGCGCGCGGCGGCGCTGCGCAGATAGAGCGTTATTTACAGCGGCTATTGGAGCCGGGGGTATATCGTAACTTCTGCTTAAATACCTTGTTACAGTCCTGCCCTAGCTACACATTCCGTCTTTTCCTTCTTACGCTCAAAAAAAACGTACACCATGACTTCATTCCACAATTCGCTGAAGAAAATAATGGAGGGAGATAGATGTACCTAATTCTGCAAATGCTGCGAATAAGTTCCTAGTAACACATACCCAATATAAATTGTGTTGCATAAATAACGCTATATAAAGGGATAATTTATGGTGCCTTAAATAGCAGGCCGTAATTTGTCGTTGACAATGGGCACCCTGCCGCGTATAGATATAACTTATTCACTTTGAACATCTGATTCCTTGCTCCAATTTTGTTTACCATTGTTGTCTGCTTGTTTTATTTGTTGTTGTACTGAGTTCAGGTGTACGTGAAGACCAATTTATTGTTATTACTTATTCAATAACAGTATCTAAGAACAATATTTCAGCTGGAAAAAATAACAAAAACTTCGCCAAATGCTGTAAATACCCACCTAACTAAATCTAGCCCACTCAATAAAGTCAAATCATTTCTTTCAAATAGGCACATAAAAGGCAAAGGTGGTCTTTTGAAAGTCAAATACACAATACGTAATTCCTTTGGCAATGCATAATATAAAGTTTATTATCGCAAGTAAGTACCTAAGATTAATGCAACTTTGATTGGTTCTGTACATCATAAGCCTCTTATAGTCAATTTAATTGGATCTCGGCGCGCTTAAGTTTACGGTGCAATCAGTTTAAACTTTACGAGAAACACCTTGTTTTCTTAAGGGCCTTTCAACTTAACGCTTACTTATATAAAAATGAAAGTCCTTGTAAGCCCCTTCATAAAAACTTTACACTTAATAACTTACACATTGTACCTGTCCTTGTCATTTTAATGTCAATGAAATGGGAGTACATTGTGTGTTATAGGTAAGGGGAAGTTGTTTTATAAGTCTTTACAGGGAATAAGTCTTTATAGGGGAGATGAGATTAGGTGGAATGTGTATGTAGAAGTACATATCTGCCTACATATCCTACTTTGCTGAAAGTGACTTATTCTTTGAAGATAGGAGTTCTTTCAAGATCAAGTCAAGTCATTAAGTGCAAATCTTAAATACTGCGGTCACCACTGAAAAAGGGTCAAATTAAATTAGCTAGCGAAACTCAACACGATAGAACAAATTAAATTGTTAACATAAAAAAACAGACGTTTTAAACTGATATTTCAAGTACTTAGACTAACTGCGGGCGATGAACCCACAAAAATAAATTATCAAATTATTATTTATTTTGTTTTCTCATGTTTAGATATCGATGTTCATCTCGTCTGCAGAGTTTCGCTAGCTAATTTAATTTGACCCTGTACTTGCCATGCGACAAATTTAGTTGAAGCTTTGTAGTAAGTAGGTACGCCAGTTCTACAAGTGAACCCATCTGTAACACGTTCGTGACCAAACAAAAAAACGATAAGCTTTTACGGTAAAATTCTATTACACAACAAAATCTTCGACAAACATGTTCATAGAGTCGTGGGAACTGGTTATATTATTTATTGTGTAGCTAATAAACGCTCAAAAGATATGTGGGCTAATGTCTCGTTATGTATTCATAACTCTGGCATTGTGTCGAGTGGCACTCAATGTTGATTCTATTAGGTGGCGGAAACGAAGGCTTGCCTGACAACCTCTGTTTTATGCCACTGTGCGAACATACGGAGAGCACGGTCAGTTGTGCGGCGGCAAAGCGCGGCCATTATACATTCAACATGTATGTAAATACAAATAAAAGCTAGCCGACTGTCAAATATGAAGGAGTTTCATTCATACTGTTGCAGCTAGTTTTCCGTTTTCCATTAATTTGTCATTTGAAGGCTTTCCCCACCTTAGCAGTCTTTTAAATCAATCAAACATAATTGAAACCGTCGCCATCACACAACTGACCTTCTATTGTGTAATGGTGACTATTTTTCCGTCGTATTTTTATTCACCAATATTTATTTTCACTTACAAAAATCACTTGGTTTTGACAAATACCAATGGTGTAACCTTTGCACACCCGCTGTTTTTTCATCAAAATCAATACTTACTTAATAAATTGAAAATAAATGATATATATATATTTATATATAAACAAACTATGAGAATTGAAAAGCTTGTTGACATTTCCATATTCTCTTTATTGATATAAACACAAAATAGAAATATTTTTTGGATGATCAAAGACGATAAGTAAATCTCTTACTCGTACTTCAGCCGAGGGATTCTAGCTCCATAAGCGAACGCGTGTCGGCAAATCTCATTACTTTTCGAGGATAAAGAAAACTCAATATCTATCGTTCTTTGTCTGTCTGTACCCTTACAAATTTTATTTCGCAGGTTGCGTTTTAACTTCTTTTTCAACGTAGCTATGCATCCATGCAACATCATACATCCCCTTTGTGAAAAAACGCTGGATATGCTTCGATAGTAATATAATTACGTCCCCAATATAACTCGTTATTGAAAGCAATTATTTTGTAAATACCCTGTCAATCTTTTTTAACATATGACAAGCATTACAAAATATGTTTTTATATCATGCATCACTGTACAGAGAAAACCGAACGGTTTTGTAAAAAAGGATGTTGTAATATCATAAATATATGTTATTTAATTTTCAAGAGGACATTGTCAAGGAACCGCCTTTGATCGTAGATTCCATTTCACAGTCGTCGACAAATTATGTTACAATAAATCAATTCTGTTGAAAAGTATTTATTGCTGAGCGTTGGCAAGTCATTTTGGGGTAATTTTCGTTATTGAAGGCGTCTTCATTCAGTGTTATTGTTTAGGGCCCGATGTAAATTAGTTTGTGGGCGGGCTTCAGAAGGAAATCCAATTAATTAGACGTTTAAACACTGTTGGGACCCGCGATGTTAACATTAAATATTCTTTGTTGACTGCGAAGGTTATTAGCAGTGCATTATAAGCCAGTGATACAGTGTGCTACTGTGGTTTATGTTAAATGATTGCCCTATACTTAATTGGTTTGATGGAACAAATAGTTGTTTGGAACCAGTGATCTAAGTTTCATAACGTAGGAATGGCTTTCCTTTTGACAGCTCAGCAACATTCATTGCGTTATTTACGTTGTTGGGCAGACAACATTTTCGCACATATGTAGCAATGGATTAGCAATATCCTTCAAAATGATTTAGATTGTGGTGCTAGAATGTGAAAGTCTTTAAAAATCATTAACGCGCTCGTAAAATGAATCACTATAAAAAATGAATTATCTTGCTGAAATAAAAATATTTATTCTTAAATGTTTTATTAGATTTACGGCTGATTTTTCCATCACCAGATAACTTTTTAACTTTTAACGTCGGACAGTTTTGGTATGGTAGAACTGTCAAAAATTCAAAATTATTCTAGTCAATTTTATTCCACCAATAAAAGTTATCTGACGATGAACAATCAGCCCTTATACTTCGTCGGCAACAGATAAAAAATGCACTGTTAATTGCATCCATGGCATTATACATCCAAATCGTAAGAATATCAGAGTCCAAAGAGATAAGCTGGGTCAGTCACAATGCATCAATCACAATGTCCAAGGAAATGCCAAACACCACACGTCCATTCATCTACGTCATTGTATTGTATATGATTTATTTTATTTGGAATTCTTAAAAAAAAAAAATACAGTAGCAACCTAAAAGAGTGCAGTAGAATATAATAACTTCTTCGATTTTAATGAGCAATACAAAACCAAATATCTCCGTTCCGATATGGTTTAGAGAAATGTATCCATAATAGCTTTTGATCGCTTTATTCTTTCATAATATCCAAGTTTCATTACTGGCCGCTCACCTTCAAAACGACGCCAACCTTACTCAAACCCCTTTGAGATTCGATAGATTGATACATATATTTAGATATAGATTTGATTTGATATAGATTTATGATTTAATAAAATAATTGTGTCTGCAACTCCATGTCCAAGGGCATATTTTGCGTGCGTCTATGGAAACTATAGTCTTAACCAGTAACGACCCAACCTAATAACCTATTTTCAGTTAAAAACAGATCGCTACTGAAGGTAGCCAGTATAATCATAACTGCCAGTATCATATTATAATCATACAGATCGCTACTGATATAGATTATTGGGACGTTAAAACCAGAGATAGATAGGTTTTTCTACCTCGAGTATGCCAAACCTGGAGATAGGTAGGTAATTGAGTTCGGCTGTAAAACGGTTATCAATACTGGCAACCAAAAATATCAAAATAAATCGGCTGTTATCTAGTGGTTACTGATCCATTTCATTACAATATGAAATTGTATTTAAATAGGTTTTTATTTGACACTGCTTACGTTACTTTACAATTAATCCATTTATTTTAGTATATACGAATACGAATCTTCTATAAATACAAATAAATAAAATCGAAGTGTCTGTTTGTAATGTCAAAAACAATTTTTACATTTTTTGACTGAGTGTTTGTTCTGACTAATCACCGAAACGGATGGACCGATTTTCATGGGACTTTCACTGGCAGATAGCTGATGTTATAAGGAGTAACTAAGGCTATTTTTACTTTATAAAAAGAAAAATAATCAAAAAGTATTCATTCAAATTCCAAAAACACGTAGCTTTATCACTTATTATAATACTTATTACAAGATCTATTTTAGTAATCTAGGAACCTCGGATTTAGATGGATTTTTTGCGTGTGGGTGAGATATTGTATATCAAAGATATGCTGTAAAAAGCCCTTAAAAGATATTACGCTATGAGCCAAATCTGGCCATCAAGGCTGACCAAATCCCAACGTATTGTAGCAGACGTTATCTGGAGCTACAAAACTCGAGACAACGCTATAAAAAGAACAGCAGAACCATCTGTACCTAACAGAATTTAAAAACACGACCATTATCGGAGGCCATAGCTGCCCTTTTAACTCTCATACGTACACTTTCATGCTGAATAGGCGAAGTTTCAATGGCTGTTGTTAGAGAAAAACTTAACGTGGAGTGAATTCTTGCGTGAACTAGGAATGCGAATACTTCCATCAAAAGAAACTCGAATTCGAGCGTGATTCGTGATGTGAGGTAGCTTCGTGTGGAGATACACTATCTCGAAGGTAGAAGACATAGAATCGCCTGTATGTCGAGCATGCGCCGGCAAATACGAGTCCTCGATACAGTCATGATCCTAGTCGAAACTTTTATTTCAAAGAAAGCGGCATCGTGAGCCAGCAGGCTATCAAAAGCCAATGTTGAAGTATCTCTATTACTTTTCGAGTTCAAATTATAAGATATGGAGGCTTGAAATAGATACCTACACTACTTAGTTCTAGTTCTGAAAGATGGTCATTTATTGAGAGAAGGCGTGACTTTCGCTTATAACTTTCAAATGAAGTTTGACAAACAACTGTTTGTCAAACTTAAAAATCGTAGGCTTTCCCTAAATCTGACAATGAATAACTATTCGCTGTCAGATTTATGGAAAGCTTACGATTTATTCGTCAGATTTTCTTGTTTACGTCAGTCTGCGTCAGGTCGCACACGCAGTTCACGTTATTTTTTCAACTCAGCCTGTCGCTGTCCTACGTCTTCCCCATCAGGTCCGTCCCAGCCACCTTCTTAAGGTCGTTGGTCCATCTAGCTGGGGGACATCCCACACTACGCTTGCCGATAAGCGGTCTCGACTCTAGGACTAGTCTAATCCACCGGCCATCGATCCTTCAACAAACTTGGCCAGCCCACTGCCATTTCAGTTTTCTGACTCTGCAAGCTATGGTGTGTATTGCGGAATAGGTGACGAGAAGACTTGATGAAGCTTTCTAAATGCTGCCCAACCTGACTGGATCCTTCCATCGGCTTCTTTCTCAAAGTTGTGTCTGCCGAGCTGAATGACAGGCCAATTAAAACGGGAAATCCTCAAATTCCTTAACAGAAATGCCACATTAAAGCAGAATAATGAACTAAAAATAGGTTTATGAAGTATTAAGCAATTCGCAATAACAGCCGGTACTTGATTAAACAAAGGCCAATAGTAATAAATACGAGTGAAATTAGCCAATTACGAAAATACATCTCGGTTGCTTGTTCCATCAGTATCAAAGGAAAATAATGGTTTGTCAATACTTAAAAGCATTATATGTATTGTTTAATAAACGGCTGAAGTGATGTCAACGTTTATCATAACAAAGAAAAATTAGGAAAATCCTTTTGGAACATGGAGAACGATTAGACTCATTTGAAAGTCGTAAAAAAATACTTGCAAAATTAAACTGGTACTTGTCATTTTCGGTCGATTTTCTCTTAATGTATCAGCACTTTATAAACACAAACGTCCGTTGTTTTTATGACATAATTTAGTAGTGGAAGTAGAAATCCTAAGGTTAAAGCGGTAGTCAAACATTCAGACGGGACTGGTCATGACGGGCGAGAGTCTAAATGATTATATCTACGGATAAAGTAATGCCACCATAACAAAGCAATGTTATAGAAACTACGACCTTAGGGCAGCTTCTACTTAGATGTCAATCTTAGCATGACAGAAGAGGTAACCAACACCTAAATTGTTCCATAGTTCGATTAACTGTGAGTCGTTGCTATTAGCTACGCGTGCTACGAAATGCTACGACGCGTAGCTTATGGCTACGAATGCTACGATCCGTAGCGTGTTACCGTAATTGCTACGGGACCGACTCTGCAAAAATTTTTTCGTTTAAAATTATGTAAGACTACTATACAACCTCAAAAACCCCTTTATAACTCGAGACATCTACAAAAATAAACTACAAAGCAAAACAACGTTATTTATCGGTATACACCTTATATTGTTCGAAGCTATTTCCCGCTTAGTTTGATATTGATTCCTCGTTTAATCGTATTGCTAGGCGTTGTGGGCCCAATCACCGACGATAACTGGATTTTGCTCCCCGAACGTAGTCGGGACACGTGACGTCACCCCAGGGATATCAATTGTGAACTCAATTATTGTCGACTAATTAAATTAATACCCAGGAAATATTGACTATCAAACATGCCAGTACTTGTGTAACGATCGGTTTGATTACCTACTTACGACGTGTTATTGTGAATACCCGCTATATTTTTAAAGTTTTTGTAAAACAAGGTTATATTTTGGTAAGTACTAGTATTTAAATGACAGGTTTTAAAAATTATTCGTGTCTACATTTTATCAGCTAATTGGTATGAGGACGGGATTAAAAAGGGTGATGCAAGAAACCCAAAATATAAAACTAGCGACGCTTCCCACGGTCTTTACGACTTGACAAAATTTTAAGATTTCTGTATTTAAATATGTCAGTTTAATAATAATATTTTATACACAAAAACTTTCCTGAATAAATTCTCTAAATGCTAGCTAGCTAGAATCGTTTGTGGCAAACCACAGGGCTCAATTTTAGGGCATTTACTCTTCTTGATATATGTATATTTGACGGCACGGTTGGCGCAGTGGTTAAGCGATTGACTGCTGCGCTGCGTGTCGCGGGTTCGATTCCCGCACGGAACAAATATTTGTATGACCTACATGTATTTGTTCCGAGTCTGGGTGTTTTTCTATCTATAATATGTATGTATTTACAAAAAAAAATGTATATAAGTAGTTTATCAGCCATCTTATTACCATAACACAAGCATTAGGTTGCTTAGCTTGGGACTAGATGGCGCTGTGTGAAATGTCCAGGGATATTATTATTATATATTATATTATATAAATGAAATAGGATTAAAAGGACACGTAACATTGTATGCGGATGGTACATGTCATTTTTACTTTGGAAACAGCATTGACAGTATAATTGATACTGCTCAAAATGATCATCCATATAACCAAGACGTCATACATGATCTTCTCTGCAAAAAATAAAAAAATATGCAGCTTTAACTATTAACCCGTTGAATGCCGTAATTACAGACACAATTAAAAAGCCATTGTCTCGCGCGGATCTACGTTCATATGAAGGGTTAATAACGAACCGCTAAAAAAATCTAACAAAAAAAATACCTTGGCTGAATATTGGACAGCAGACTGATATGGAAGCCACATATCGACTACCTACGGTCTAAAATGTCTCCTCTGATTGGTTTAATTGAAAGGATATTGTTGCGCGCCACAATTAATGTCTGGTACATGGTGACATTATTTACCACTAGCGCCATCTAGTATCAAGTAGTAGAACTAATTTACCACTAGCGCCATCTAGTATCGAGTAACAGAACTAATAGATCCTTCTAGAAATTTTAATACTAGAACTATCGACATCTGGTCAGTCGGGGCCGGTATGTACTCGAACATTCTAGATGTTTCTACAATAGAAGGTTCTGGAACTATCTGCGGCACTATATAAGACCAGGATTAGCCGCGACCAATCAGACTTAGATCTGCGATAGAAGCGAATCCATCGAAAGCGATACAAGTGCGACTTAAGTAAGTCCCCGGTCACCAGAGAGAGTGGAACCGGTGAGAGATGTCGTGCGGTGTTCTACAGGGATCGGTCCTGAGGCCGCATCTGTAGGATATCGGGTACGACTGGGTGCTGCGCGCCGACCTCCCTAGCGGCGTCAGCGTGATTTGCTACGCTGACGACACGCTGGTCCTGGTGCAGGGGAGGTCGCACCAGGCGGCGGCCGAAGCAGCGACACGCGGGATTGCGACAATCGTCGACAGAATCCGGCAACTGGGACTCGAGGTGGCATTGCACAAGTCTGAGGCCATGTGTTTTCATGGTCCTCGGGACGCGCCACCGTCGGGTTCACAAATAACGGCGGGAGGGGTTCACATCGGCATCGAGCTGACCTGGGACTCGTCCTCGACAGCCGGTGGAACTTCGTGGAGCACTTCCGACGTTTGGCTCCCAGACTGGAGTGGGCCGGGGCTACCTTGAGGCGGCTCCTGCCCAATCTAGAGGGACCAAACGCCTCCTGCCGGAGGCTCTATGCGGGGTCGTGCGGTCCATGGCCCTTTACGGGGCACCGGTATGGGCGCATTCCCTGAGGCGGCGATCAGCCCGCCGGTTGAACGCGTCCCAAAAGGTCATGGCTGTCCGGCTGATCCGAGGATAACGCACGGTCTCCGCTGAGGCGGCGAGCCTCCTTGCCGGATTGCCGCTATGGGATCTGGAGGCCAAAGTCCTCGCCCACATATGGGAGTGGCGAGAGGAGGCAAAACGCCGGGGCGTAACTCCGCGGCCGCGAGAAATCACGGTACAGCGGACAGAGCTCCGGCGGAATCTCATAGCGGCATGGAGAGTGCGATTGTCGCAACCCAGTGCTGGGCACGCCACAATAGCGGCAATAAGTCCCCTCTTTGAGGAGTGGCTAGAGAGGCGCCACGGCGCTCTCACCTTTCGCCTGACGCAGGTCCTCACCGGACACGGTTGTTTCGGTAGGTTCCTGTTCAGGATAAAGCGGGAGGAAACGCCAGGGTGTCACCACTGTGTGGATCACCCGGAGGACACAGTGGAGCATACGGTGGAGGCCTGCCCGGCTTGGGCGGAGCACCGCCGTGTCCTCGTGGCGGCGATTGGCGGCGGCGATCTCTCGCGTCCGGCCCGGGTCCAGGCTATGGTACGGAGCGAGAGTGAATGGGAGGTCGTTACCTCCTTCTGCGAAGCAATAATGCTCGCGAAGGAGGAGGCAGAGCGCGTGAGGGAGAGGCAATCTCTGCGCCCTCACGCCTCTATCCGCCGCAGGAGACGCTCTGGGCGGGAGTCAACAGCCGACTCCCGGCCACCGTAGGCGCGGGTTTGCGGTTGGCGAGCAATGGGCAGCTCGCCGCCCGGTAAGGACCAGGCCCGGGTCGACGGCGCGTTGTGTTCCACGCGCGCCTCAAAGAGGTGTCAGCACAAACTGACGGGGTCCGCTAGGGCCGATACCGCCGGGGCTGCGGGTTGTTCGAAAGAGATACCGTGGCCCCTGGCACAGGCAACTGAAGGAACACGGGTGGGTTTTAGTCAGTTTTAGTAAAAGTCTAACACCCCTTCCGCTCAGCCCAGAGCGGAAGAGGTCATTTGATGATTTCCCAAACAAAAAAAAAAAAAAAAGTGCATCTTAAGTGCGATTGTGTTTTATAATTAGTGTTTTTGAGTTGTTATTAGTGTTTGAGTTATTATTAGTGTTGTTTAATTAAAGTGTAACTTTTGGTAATTTTTATCGGCAGTTTTTATTGTCACGAACCCGAAGCTCGTAACAATATATAAATGTGTGCCATACTCAGTACGTCACACTTATCAAGCCCCACTTAGAATATTTAATTCAAATATCGCATGTTCAAATGTGGCACGGGAAGTGCAGCCAAAAAAAATCTAAAAAACCTTCAAATAAACAAAACAAGGTAATAAAAACATTATTCAGATATCATCGACTGACACTAACCGTTAAAATTTACAAAAAACACAAAACTATTTAATATAAAAGGTCTAAGTATATATATCACACATGCATATTCATAAAAAAAAAATATAACAAACAGTACACGGTCACCATTCAGTAGAAAAAAAATACAAGTATAACACAAGAAGCAGTAAACTAAACATTCTAGAAGTCTCTATTCCAAGAACAAATTATGGAAAATATAATATAAGATTTGAGGGAGCCAAATTCCATAATAGTTTGCCAAATTATATCAAAATGTCAAAATCTATAAATATCTTTAAAGTTACTAACAAAATATAACTACGAGTACCTGTGACTAAAAAAATATTTAGCAGAAACAGTTTTGTACAGTCTGTAACCTTATAATTGTGCGTGACATTGGAAATAACTAATTTAAATAGTAATTCTTCCCGATGTTGTACCTTTATTAACTAGAAGATTTTTTGTTTTGCTACTCTTGTAAGTGAATATTGTACAATTCTTTTAGAGGAATAAATTCTTGAAACCGAAATGATGGTGAAGAACAACGTGTTCACACAGACAGACACCACAAGCTACTTTAATTTATAATATTTGTAGATAATTCCCTATGCCTAATTCTTCCTACTAAAGAATTTAAAGCAACATAAGGTACAGCAACAAACTTCGAGCGCTTCTGGGCCTCATTTCAGACCGCTACAATGAACGGTCACGTGAGATTACCGCCACAATCACCTCGTTTAACCAATTGTTGGTTAGTTAGGAGCACGGGTTAGGAGCATGCCGCCGTGCCGCTGACCAATCTCTTGGCTTGCTCTGGTTTAACTATTTTTCATTGGTTGCCTGCTGGGTTATTTCAGCAGCCGACGTACAATCAGCCCCATAAAGCTTACCGTGCTTTGTTCATAGGGCATATAGATGTTTTACAACAAAACTGTTACCTACTACTGGTACTTTGATTTGGTAAAATAAATTGAATACTATGTTTTTTACTTGGTCGATAGAATGTTATGGAACAATGGATTTTAGACACTAAAATGGTTCCTTGGGGCATCTTTTTGGGGCTAAGTGTACATTCAACCTCAAAAAAATGTATATGTGTGTGTTTGCATATGTATGTGTGCATGTGTGGTGTGTGTATGTTTTACCGATAAGACAGCCCATGGTGTCATCCCTCGTAAAATTTCTACATTTATATGGTGTACATAATAAACAGTATTCTATTCTATACATCGACCAGAATTCATGCATGCGAAGCTTCATGCGATTAAATACGTCTTACGCACTAACTTTTAACTGTCGCTATGACCTAGCCTGCAAATAATTAGTGTAGGGTATAGGTATGCCATGCTCTATCACATGTGCTTGATGATCTTATGACAACGTCAATGAGCGGAGTTCGTGCACCTGAATTCTGGGCCAAACATGTTTGATCATTTTGCCATCGATACGCTAAGAAGAAGAAGGTGCATGCTTGTTGATTCCAGGAACTCTGCGTTATGCGACCTTAATTACCCCACTCTCAAACCACTGCATATTCTACATATTCAGCTAAGTGCATTCAGATACATTCGGGTATATTCGTGTACGCTCGTATATGACAAGTACGCGTCGTGAGTCACGTCTGTCGCAATTAGTCGTTGTGTGCGCCGCCGACGCGAGCGCCTAGCACACGCGTGGTTTCACCTCACTGCCAATTTGTACCGCATTGTTACACTTTACACTACACGCTAGCAGAAACACGTGAACTGCCGACGTTATTAGTGATTACAATCTTTATAGCTGTTTCGGATAATCATTGTATCCAAATTTGGAAACGTTAAAGGGCTGTTTACTTATAACCCATCGGTATGAAGGGTAATAGAAGTTGTAGATGTTTGAAAACATAAAGGGCCCGAATTTTGAGGTTTTTGTATTAATATACCTACTTGTAAATTGATTGTAATATGAGGTATTTTGTATTAATATACCTACTTGTAAATTTGATTGTAATGTGAGGTATTTTATATTGAGATACCTACTTGTAAATTGATTGTAATATTATTGAGTAATAAGTGCCAAATATTAGCTGCGTAAATACAATATACAGGTGGCAGGGACGTCGACGCGCAAACTGAAACCATGAATTCAGCACATGATTCTAGACCCCCCAGCCGTTTCATAGAAAAGTGCAATACCTACGCGGTCAAAATGTATGGAACAACATTTTTTTTTTTTAATAACCGACGAAATATTTCAACGCAGAGGGTTCAAAATCCATGGTAACAGGTTGTGCGTCGATGTCCCTGCCACCCAGTATAACACAATTAACTATAACTATCAATCAACTCAGCCCATCGCAGTCCATTGCCTCTCCCAGGCTGCGCCACAACACCCTATTCCTCCGCCTTCCGCCTCCAGTCTGTCCCAGTCACCTTTTTATGGTCCTCCACGTCGTAGCTGGGGGTAGTTCCACACTACGCTTGTCGATACTTGGTATCCACTCCAGGACTCGCCTGCTCCACGGACCATCGGTCCTTCGATAAACATGGCCAGCCCACTGCCGCTTCAGTTTGCTTACTCTGCAAGCTATGTCGGTAACTAACTATAAATATACCTATTATAAATTAAATGAGTAGCCATCTAACTATACAAACAAATACAAAAACAAAAGGAGACTTAAGCGTCGAAGTACTATTTTGCATCGCTGTCATACGGAAATGTCCCCAGAAGACTGGCAGCATTGCCACGTTGAATGGCAATGCTAATTCTTTGGTTCAAGAACGAGCCAGCCCTCTGGTCACGTGAAGTGTCGACCGGTTGGCGAGTTTCCTTATATTTATGATAAATATTCAACGTTTTCTTTGATTCAGTTCACAAAACAAAGTTAAATAGGCAAACCAGTACAAGGCAACAATTGAATTAACTTCGTCTTTCGCTTGTTTTGAAATGTACAAACATTGAATATTTCCCCAACATCAATAAAATAATAAAAAGTTTTTCAACGGTCTATGCACTCCTTTATGTAGGAACATTCGCCAGTGGCCATAGCTGATAGGGAACAATAATTTGACTGCGAAACGCAACGCAAATGTGCGTCTGGGGAACTGGCCAGCAAAACACTGTTTCCAAAACACTAATTCACTGCATAAACTAGTCGAAACGTTCTCGCATTTCGCATGCAGATACTTGTACAAGTCGTACATGTAACATAAACATCTCAAAGTATAACTCCCCTTCGCGACGAGAAACTTTGCACGGCCCGATTTCTTTGTTATTTTTAATATCGACTTTTTTGCGCTCGAACGGTGGTTGCTAATGGATTTTCAATATTTGTGTTGACAGACAAACAAGGGGCGAATGGAGTGAGCTCTCGAACATTCCGTCTGCGTCCGTACCCACGATCCAGTGTGTATCTCTCTAAAGAAAGCAATCGACAACGTTTAAACGACATTTATTTATGTTTGCCCGTGGTTCACACTACTGATTAGTCGTTTATCCGTTGAAATGAACTTTTTCGCGTGTTTATCGTTTCATGCGTCAAATATTATCGTATTGCTCACTCGATAACTCATTAGGGGATTGAATATTCGCATTGAATCGCGATTTGCCAAGTACACTAACTATTTCAGTATCCCGTTTCAATATGATCGACAGCAAACTGAATAAACATTGATGTTAAATGAAATATTTTATTAGTGAGCTCTCTATCATCAAAACTTGTGGACGTCGGGCTCTATTACCATAATAGGCACAGATTTGGTCCGGCTGCCTAACCCTCTTCCAATATCTCATGTTGGCGCCGAGTACGATGAGTCTGCAATATTTGTACTCCACAATACATCGTCTTCTGTTTATCAAAATTGTGTTATACTTATCGATTAATATGGTTAGTGGGGACTTAAGGAGGACTTGAAGGTACTGACCCTTCAAAAAAATATAAAGAAGGATGTATAAATGGTGAGTTAAATCTTGTTACTGTATTTTTGCTTTAAAACTTTTTAAAGTACCTGAAAAATCCCGTTCTGTTTCATTCGTTGAAACACTAAAAAGGATAAATGAAATATGATCGAGATTTCGCGAGGTTATTTTTTTCATCAATTATGAGATCTATTGTGTATAATCGTGTGATTGATAGCAGAAACTAGACTTATCAATTAATTATATCATTCACATGAGATAGATACGATCTCATTGATATAAGACAGATCTGTACCAAATTGGAAAACAATGTAGGTAACGTATTTCACAAATTTTTAGAGGTGTACCGACTATTCGGGAAAGCCGACTATCCGGCCACATTTAAACTACTCGGCAACTACTCGGCTCTTATACATCATACATATTTCTATGCTTAAAATTTGATTAAGGTGGTGATTGAAATGAAATCGTTGTATTATTGTTATTATATTGTTGTTCATACTTAATTATTATTTTGTAATTAGCCTGACCCCGCGTCCTAACCACATGCAACCATCGCGGTCGCTTTTAATTAGAACACGGCCATCCAGTTTCTAATATAATCTAAGAATAGGAAGGAATAGCTCTTATAGCAGTAAATCATTGGCTTAAATTAAGTAAAATACAATTTTACAAAAAAAAAAAAACTAAACGAGACCTTCTCAACAACTCTGAATAAAGAACGTTCCGAACGCTACTCATACTCTACTGAAAGCAATGATCGGCTTGGCCGACTAGTTGACCAGTAGTCCAAACTCATGGGCAGCCCATCTCTACAAATTACCTACCTAAATATAAAAAAATAAATTTAATAAAATGTACAAACACATAAATGTGAAACAGTATGATAATAATGACGTATATATACGTCATTATTAACATACATAAAAGTATCGTCACTGCACCAAGATTATACCAACGTGTCACAACCATAGCCGTCTGTGGTTATCCGACCGTCGGCTGCGGTGTAAACATAGTATCTAAAAGTCCACGTCTTGCTATGAAGACAGATCGATATCAAAATAGAGAAGTTACAAAATGAAAAAAAAACTTTAAACAAGGAAGCGCACTCGTGGGTCATAAAATAGGCTATTAAAAGAAGCAAGGTGGTGCAGAAAGGCAATTTACAGGGCAGAAAAACGAACACCACCCTGAGCGAACATACCTTAAATATCGTTGAGCACACTAAAATCAAAGGAGAAATTTTTGGAGTTCTTTTGACATAGTGATAGATAGTGGTAGATTTTATGAATGTCATTCGGACAGGGTATCAAATTGACATTAACGCAAAAAACATTATACTCTGTATTTCAATACTCAATACCTTATTGCATTCCACAATGTGCATTGCAAAATAGTAGGAGAGAGGAAGCTTAAAAAACTTAACTATGTTATCTCTACGACACATGTCGATAAAGTTAATAGTATAAGATTTATTTATTTATATGTACTTTATTATAAACCAGAAAATACATAACAAAAAAATAAATTTAACACTACAAAATACAACAGTGGGCTGCCTTATCGCTTTCTGCGATCTCTTCCAGACAACCTACCTAATAAGATATAGTATTAATTTTACAGTGTCTGTAAAGCACATAATGTATGGTAAATTAGTAAATAATAAAAGTAGATATTCCTAGTAGGTACCTCATAATCCACGGCAGTTACTCACGTTATTAAATATTTGCCTTTTATTTTAATAATGTCAAGTCTTGGCTTCGGGAATTGGGAATCACGAAGCAAATATTTACTAAATATTAGGAGAAAATCCTCCAGGTTTTCTTCTCCGTCAATTTGTGAGGACATGTTATTTTCCTCATGTAAAATTCACTTATACTTTTAAAACCGTGCAAAATAATTTAAAAAGTTAAATGCACCGTGAAGTGCTTCATCTATTCCTATTACAGCTAGTTACAAAACAGTGCACGGTTAGGCAGACGTATGAGTGAAGCATTGTGGTTGCGGTCCAGCCAGTCGCGGGTAGACCGCGCCCGCGCCGACCGCCATCACATGCTGAGGGCACACTACGTGACATGTGGCAACATTGTATTTATGCATATTTTCATTATTTTTCTACTTGCCATTAGTGTCCCGACGAGAGGGTGAAGTTGCGGTTGCGGTAACGTGGTAGTGCTGCCATCATATTATGACGAATGCAGAGTTACACAAGCTTGATTATACCTATTTAGGTATTATAGCTAGCTAGCTTATAGTTAGCTATTATAGACAGAGCGATGTGTGATGTTGTTCAAAAACATAAAAAGAACTAAGTGATATGAAAATATGATGATATTGATAGCTCTTGAACGCGGTCGATATTTTTTAAATAAAAAACCGGCCAAGTGCGAGTCGGACTCGCCCATGAAGGGTTCCGTTACGTTACGATTTATGACGTATTAAAAAAAAACTACTCACTAGATCTCGTTCAAACCAATTTTCGGTGGAAGTTTATATGGTAATGTACATCATATATTCTTTTTAGTTTTATCATTCTCTTATTTTAGAAGTTACAGGGGGGGTTACAGGGGACACACATTTTACCACTTTGGAAGTGTCTCTCGCGCAAACTATTCAGTTTAGAAAAAAATGATATTAGAAACCTCAATATCATTTTTGAAGACCTATCCATAGATACCCCACATGTATGGGTTTGATGAAAAAAAAAATTTTGAGTTTCAGTTCTAAGTATGGGGATCCCCAAAATTTATTGTTTTTTTCTATTTTTGTGTGAAAATCTTAATGCGGTTCACAGAATACATCTACTTACCAAGTTTCAACAGTATAGCTCTTATAGTTTCGGAAAAAAGCGGCTGTGACATACGGACGGACAGACAGACAGACATGACGAATCCATAAGGGTTCCGTTGCCATTTGGCTACGGAACCCTAAAAATGACCATTTTAAAATGGACAATGGATTGTTTTTACTGTATTTGATACTCTGTGTGTATATGTGTTTGATGCTCTGAGCCTTGATATCTTGCTGCTTGCCAAAAGGGCTATTTTTTCTTCAATTACCGAATCGTCCGAATCGGTAATCGTACTTACATCGACGACGAAATCAAAAACTTCAACGAAATTTCGGACATACGTTATTTTGGTCCAAAGTTCATATATTTTTGACGTTCCTCCCCTTTATGGAAGCAGCCATATTTGTTGAACAAATTATTCGCAGCTCACTAAAATCCATTCTAAATGAGGACTTAGATGACGTGGCGTCAAGCCACACTACCCATCCGTTTTGGTGGCCTCGCCGCCCGCAAAATTACCAATATTAGCTTACCGTTCCTGCCCTCTACTAAGGATAAAATTTTCCGGGTTATTTTCAGTGCTGTGTGAAGTGTACACTGAAAATAACCGGGAAATTTTTAGCCCCCTCCCTAGTAGACTTTGAAGTGCCGTACTTGACTGATGCGGCGAACGCCTGGACAACGGCTAACACGGATATAGATCGGCTCGTAAACCTATCTTCCCAGAGATAGTGGGATGAGCCGCTCTGCAGATAGGTACGGAACGATCTGGTCAATACGTCCACCAATAGCGCTGAGCGTGCCCGCTTTTTGGATGTCTTCAAGCGCTACCGTCACCGAACATAGGTACCTGCTGGGTGGCACCAACTTCCGGCTCGCTACTTGTCTACGTCTGGACTCTGGTCTGGTCTCCTTGCGCCTCCACATCGATGCCAGTGCGGTGAAGCCTCACACACCATGGCCTATCTTACAGGCCTGATAGCAAGCCGTCGTGACGCGTGACGCAACGAATTTGATGCCTCATGATTATTTCCCTCTTTTTTATATACATGTACGTACATATTATTTTAAGTTTGTTAGCTTATATATTATGTAAATATTATTTTACGAAATAAATAGTATTTGAATCAACAAAAAACATAAACAATAAATTCACATAGGGCTGATTTTTCCAACGCCAGATAACTTTATCGGAGGAATAATTTTTAATTTTGGACAGTTCTTCCATACAAAAACTGTCAGACGTCAATTTTATTCCACGAATAAAAATGATCTGTCTATTTAAAAATCAGACCATAATAAAGTATGACAGTAACATAAACAGCTACAATATGCAACTTAAAACGGTGTCTTATTATGATATTACTAAAAACTTTACTACATCTGAGGTGGTTCATACATAGTAACCGAAATGTGATAATCATAATATCTACATAGGTAAACGAAGTCCCGAGGCGCACTATTCGTTTGAATATTTTGATAATCGTCTCTTTTCGAATGTAAATGTATGTACTTTCCCTTTGTATGAAAGAAAACACTACCTGAATAAATAGGATATAGGTAAGTCTGTGTTAAAATACTGGCTTCTCGATAACTAAAGTTTCTAGACAATATGTCAGCAGTACTATTGGGATACGTGTTACATTTGTAATACATTTCAGATGTTGCTTGGTAAGTGAATAATAAAAGGAAAGAACAGCAAGCCAAGCACACGATGCTTTGTTCAGGGAGACGATAAAATTTACATGGGACGACGGGACGCGGTGCCCGACTCATAAAACTTGGTCAGATTTCTCTTGTGGAACTAAAGTAGGTACAATCGGAATATATACAGGCTGCTGTTATTTTATTTATAAGCATAAATCGTTCACTTTGACCTATATACAGAACAGGTACACGTTACCTTGGGGCGAGTTTATAACAAAATTTCAAAATCTTCCTTTCAGAGAACCACAATAAACTTTAATAACCTAAAATGTATACATTCACGGTAGATTTCATTAATTTAAAAGTAAATGGATTCTGGATCTATTATACTCTAACAATAGAGCAACGGGATACAGAAAAGGAAATAAATATTTGATAGGATCTCTCCTGGATCCGATTCCGGAACAAAATAGATTGATGCTCGCAATATTATTGGGATAATGAGACAATTATATTGAAGAATATTCAAAAATTCATGATAAATTGTATATTAATGAATTTTATATTTTCCACGTATATCGAACACAAAAACGTGTAATATTTACTGCCGTATAATATCATTTAAATATTGGGATAATGAGACAATTATATTGGAGAATATTTAGAAATTCATGATGAATTGTATATTAATTAATGTTATATTATACACGTGTCTGGAACACAAACATGTATAACATTTACTTTCGTATAATATAATTTCAATTGGTACTGAATTGCCTAGAGAGCTTTTCCTGCTATTTTTCTGACTGTAAGTAAATAAAAAGCTTACATTCAACTTTAAAATTAAAGATATACTAGGAATCAAACTATGTATTTGGGGATAACAGGCGTGATGATAGGTTTATACTTACTATGAAATTATTATAACCCTAGAGCTAAAGTTTCGTGTAAGCACATTCATGTCCAAATACAGAAACGAAAAGCGTATGTTTGGGAATCCTTGCTTTAATTCCATTACTCTAAATTAAGCTTTGCAAATGTATGCGCTGATAAATATAATAAATCGACACGACGTGATTAATGGTTAGTCTGTGTTGGTTAATCCTGAAGCTGCAACTGAAAAATTTGATTTACTACCGTCAAACTTGCTGTGCAATAAACCATCACTGATACTTTCCCTATTTGAGAATTTACCCAGTACCCAGTGATGGCTTTCGCACGTAAAATATCTATATTTTTTCTGTCAAATTGGTATAATCGGGAAACTTCATTTATTAATTTCCTTTAATTAATCATTTTGAACGTGACTGTTTAATTAATAAACAATATTACGAGTTCCATATTTTCCAGTTTGCAGATTATTGTGGCAATAAATATGAAAGGTAATGGTTTAATTTTATTTACAATAATTATGATGTTCGAAATGAACAATATTTTTTTCGGATTTCACACAGACTTATGTAGGTAGGTATACTTACGTTGGGTACCTATACCCTGTCCATTAGGTTCCATTTTTTGAGCTGTCTTTGAACGTATGTACATACATATTCCAGTTTACGTAAAACTTAACTTTAATTTTAAAATGCGTAATAAAATAAATATATAAACTGCCTTCTCTTATTTAATTATATAATACCGTACGTGTATCAATCAATTTATTGTGTGTTGCTGCAATCACTAGTTCCATCTGTCAAAAAACGGCTTTTCTGTCATTTCTTGTTTTTTTAATTATTACCTATTTTGGTATAGTAATTTTATTCTAGGTGCATCGTCTTCACATATAATTATATAATTAATGTATACAAATATTTTAAAAGAGTAGCGGTGGAGTTTTTTGCCCATTCTTCTCCACACGATTTACCTTTTGGAAGCAGACTAGAATCTATTATGACGAATCGAATGAATCTAGAATGTAAATATCGACGTTTAAAAGTGCCTTTTATGTGCCTATTTGAAGTAAATGCTTTGACCTTGAATTTAAAATAAAAATTGAATTTTTACGTGCCTAAAATGTTTTCAGTTTGTTGTCTATCTTTAATAAGGTAAAATTACATTATCACGAGTCATTCATTTTATGTTATAATCACGTCAGAAGGCTTTATGTTTATAGAAAAAATAGTATGTTTTTATACTTTACATCAAAACAAACATACCTAATACATTCCTTTGCGGAAAGTAAATTGAGAGAATTGTAGTTTAGACAGAGCGGGATAAAAGAAAAAGGTTACAGTAAGGGTTCGTCCTCTGAGAACAATTTTTCAAACTAGGTTGGCTTCTTGGTTTACTCACATCAGTGATTTAAAGCGAAGACAATATGCTTTGAATAACTCAGCGGAAACGAAAATCTTTTAAACTTTCAGGCACTTTAACTTTTATTTATGTTCTCCTGGTTTTAAACTTTGGGTCGCAAGCAATCTTTGTGTTATGAAACACTTAAAGGTATTTTAATACAGTGAAATATTTACGTCAATGTGGGTAATGTAATGTATTGAGTAATTTTGGGACTTTATCGAGATTTATTATTTAATACTTATCATGCATACCTGACTGTTCTGTATTTATTCACATTTCTGTATTTATTGCCATACTAGCCTTTTCCCGTGGGTGCGTCTCATAACGTATAAACTCATTTGGTCTAATTTCATTTTATTATCGTTCATAAGATATAATCAACGTGAGATATCCCAACTGTTGATATAATTTCTTTACATATAACATTTATTTATTCTAAAACTTAATTAGTATAACGTTGTTTGATATAACGTTTATGTTATCGAAAATCATTTGGCCTAACGTTTAATATGTATATTGTTTATTTAATCGAAAATCATTATGTCTAACGTTTATTAAATATAAAAACCGTCATTATGGTTAACACCCCGACTCAGATTACCCCGACTCGGATAGGTTAGGTTAGAAGGCTAAGGCGGGAGCGAAGCGGAGCGGAGCTCCCGCCTTAGCCTTCGTGGTTATTTTTTTTTAAACCACCCAGAAATAGGAGCCCCGCGAAGCGGGGCTCCGTCGACCTATCTTAGCACAGGTGGTAATCAGTTACTAGTTATGTTTAATATCTACTTAGGTTACTATTACCTACAACTACGATAGAACTTACAGAGAATAAAACAAAGAAAAAATACTTTTAAATATTTATTAAAGGTTGCATATTAGAAAATCAAAACTTTCTCGAGCAAATTTAAAATGACAATAAACGAAATAACATAATTTAAATGACCAAATGTTTTATTTAGAAAAATTTTAAAATCCCAATGTATGTGACATCAAATGAACGACTGATCAAAAGTTTTTACATCGAAACAGGTAGGTTAGGTTAGGTTAGAACTGTGACCACACAACGCACGAGCCGAGCGAGCGCAGCGAGCGGTGCCGCGGCAGCGGCCGGCGAGTGCCAGAAACATATTAATCGCGGGAACTACGTCGCCGCTCTTTGGGATTTCATCGATTTAGTCAATAGTGTAATAAATAATTTAAACATTGATATTCCAGACTTTGGTCAGCTGAACTTTTGATCAAATGACCATCGTTATTTTAAACTTTGTTGATTTGTACGTTGTTCTTTTGAAATTTGCTCAGGAAAGTTTTGATTTTCTAATATGCAACCTTATTAAACTAACCCGTGTCTATGCAATTTTGCTTTGTGTTTTTAAGTGGCGTTAAGGCGTTTTCATCATATTAGACCAAATAAGTTTTAAATCTTTTGAGTGGTATGTCAAACGATGTTATATTTAATGTATGTTATGCTTATAAAAATTAGTTATTTTAAAATTATATCAATCGTTCATTATATTAACTAATCGTTATATTAAATAAAATTATAGGTTCCGTTGTTATATGTTGTTAATATTAGAGATTTTGTTGTTATATCATCTATTACTTACCCTTTTCCCGTGTATTTTCGCCAATTTACACAATATCTTTATAAATTATAGCCTCTGTGTTATTCTGATGTAGGTATAGCTATATTACTGTGAAGTTTAATAAACATTTAGTACTGATCAGTAGTTTTTGCGTAAAGAAATAATAACAAATATTCATATATCCATCCTCACAAACTTTTGCGTTTATAATATTAAGATAAGTATAGGATAGGATAAGATTTGGGTACAGAAATAATAAATATTACTTACTTTAAAACCGTTTGACACATCACAAAAGATAAAGTAGGTACCTAATGAAACTTTTCTCTTAATAAGCTTTAACCACTAATAAATCTTTTTCATTTTTAATCACTGACGGCGATGGAATTAGTGCAGTGATACTTAACCCACGGGCCGCGAGCTTCCCCAGCGACCCACCGAGACTAATACTTACTGCGAATCTGCAAAATAAAACCATAATGCGCGGAAAAGTTGAGATGGGGTGAATGTATATTTATGTCTGTACTCTAGCCAGCATTAGAAATGCAAGACGCTGGTTTCTTCAAAAAAGGGGACATCACCTGCGGCCCTCATAAAATAAAATAGCCAGAATGTACACACGTGCATATATTTACCGCCCGTCAAAAAAGGTTAAACACCCCAGTCCCTAATGTAATTTTTATCAGCGACATCCGTTAAAGTAGCATCCAACTATAGCACTATTCATAAAAGTATTTTTATTTCCAATATGGCCATGAAATGACGTATTTTACGGCCGAGTATTGGGATTTAAAAGCAATCAGTTGCGAAGAACAGATAACGAATCAAGGCGTAGATTCGATGATTAGTTCCCGTGGAAGCTGATCCGCACAAGGGGATCAGCACGGGCTATAAAAGTAAATTGAATTGTTCTCCGGGCTGTTGTTCCTTGCTGCATGAGCCAATGGCCGCTAGCGTGCCGTGTTACGTTTTTAACTTTATGATTTTATAGCTAGCTCCATGTTATGTTCTCTCGTGTGATACTGCAAATAAAAATGCCGTTTCAACAAACTGGAATTGTATAAGTTCCATAAACACGTTTTACACTTAGGTACTGGATTAACTTAAGGGAAAAGCTCTTGAAAATCCAAAAAATACGTTCGCTCCTTACCACATTTCCATTCCCTTTACGGCTTTTACGTAACAAAGAAGTTTGGATGGGTACGCACACATGGAAACTGTCATTGTAATCTCAATGTGAATACAGTATCAGTAATGTTATTCAAAACTTCGATCTATATCAGTTCTTTGGTTCCAATATTGCTATTAGGGTGGCTACAATAAAACTTGGACAATTAAATGTAAGTCAACGTCGTCGGAAGCGGCGAGATAAGACCTAGCGGCGCCCCTTAGCGTGGTACTTGGGCTATTAACAGGGTGGCCCTACGCCCCGAGTTTCTTGAACTGTCTTCAAGCGTGATTAGAAGTGCCTATTAAATTCAAACGTTTGGTGATTTTCCGCTCAAGGTACTTAATGTGGAAATCCTCGTCGATCCCCTCAAGAATAATGGTTGACTTTATCTTCCCCTATTGGAAAAAAATACTTTGATAAACAATAAATGGCCAACACAAATCACGGAAGGAAAGTATCCGCTAAGCTATGAGGGAAAAATATGTAAGAAGTGTATTAAGGGCTTTAGCTTGAGGGTTTTGTCAAAATGAATCTATTTAATTTGAGGATTTTTCCTGATCAGAGGTTCGGCCGCTCATGGTCACCTCAGCTATAATTGGCACAAGTTTTGCTAGGCCAGGACGACGGCTGTGGGACTGCGGCCAACTTTTACTTGTCCCCTGTAATTACTTTTACTACTTTTCTACAACTATTAAAATGTAATTTTAAGTATTTTTGTTAAGGGACTTATAGAACTTAACTGACACTCAACTTTTGAAGTGACTGATGTAATCTTTTAAACATTTATGGAAAAAAAAAGGAAATAATTAAATAAGTTTAGTAATTAGTAAGTAATCAATTTAATAACGTATTTTAAAACACACCAACTTCCAAATAATTAGTAATTTGGTTAGTTCCATCAACAAGATTGTGCGGGAAAGACGAATGATTTTGGTGTCTCCATTTTATTTCCCGCGGATAATCTCGTTGTCTCCGGCTTAAGGACATGTGAGCCGGAAATACGACGGCAATTTTCCTCCAACTATAGAAAAATGAGGAACGTTTAGCGTCGTGCATGGGTACCCACCCGTGAGTACAGGGTTCACCATCGCGGAGATACCGAGCCAACGAACCATTCTCTTATAATATATCCTTTTTGTGGATCATCTCATGACGCTGCCGTTTGTCACACATTCTTGTTTTGTTTCGAACATCTGCTGAACACGATATATCATTTATTAAAAAGTAATGTGGATAATGTTACGCGACAATATATCCTCATCCGTCAAACATAAAAAAACCTAAGTAATCATTCTTTCACGTTGCGAGTAGATCTATAGGTACAGCCACCTAGTACATACCGCACAATGTTTTTGGTCGTTTGAGTGATGTGAGCTCGTGATGAATGTCTTGATTACATTCCTCTGACTCAAGAGTGCGGCTGACGGATGACCACTTCGTTTATTGCCCCTACAAGCGACCGCTATAAATAAAGCAGTATTACGTTGCTAGCAAAACAACTTCATATTCTCTGCGCCTGTATTTCATCCGTAAAATCAAAATAGAATGCGTTTTGGTATGTCATGAATAAATTGCGACCGTGTTTTCTATTAAAAGAAGCGAAAATATGCTTTATAAATGTTAAAAAGCTCCGGCAGACTCGGTTAACATTCTGTAAATTTTGCCTAAAAATATTTCTTGTATGTACTTAGGCTCGGGCACGTATCTTATTCTTGAGGTGTATGAATAAATATTTAGTAGAAAAGTGGGTTGCTTTTAGGACGTAGAGTGAGTGAAGTCGCGACAGGAACATTCTCCGTAAAATGACACGTAAATGGAAGCCGTAAGAAATAAAAGTGCGGCAAGGACAGTGCTCTCGCAATTTATATGAAGTTAAAAACGTTGGAGGTGGTAGTTAGGGTGGCAGGGGGGTCATTCCCCGTTCACTTACAATCGTTTCACGCTAATATACACGCGACTCCTCTAATGAGGTGTAATTTAAAAAGCTTCACACAGTCACTACAGTGTATTAAGTTCTCTTGTTCCCTGAGGAAATAAGGATCAAAAGAGCATTTTTATTTTATCATAGACCCTAAAAGAGGGCAAGATTGAGCTTAGAACGGCAAAATTTCCCTAAATTGATGAGGGGATTGATGAATAAACATTTTTAAATCCCTTTTGTTTCACTTTTGTTTTGTTTACAGATTGAAGTACACGTGGATCCAAAGTATTTATAAATTAAAATGGTAAGGTAGGTAAGCCTAAGAGGCTTACCTATTTACCGTTACCGTACATAGGTACTTTAACTTACTCTCGTTTTCGCACTTATAAATCATACCATCTGCATCATCATCGTATACAAGATGACTGAAAGTCTTGGTACAGACGCCAGCACATCAAGCTACTACAATCTGTCAAATTTCTTTAATAGGTTTTCAACAAGCATTAAGGTTCAAGGTTGATTGGGAAAATTTGACAGTTTCGGGTAGTTTGACCTGCTGGCGCTTGTACTATCAATTCAATTAATCAATTCAATTCAATTTTTTTTTTCAATTTATCTATATGTGTGCCAATGCAGTGGTCTTTTAGTGAGATGATGGATCACCGGTATCCTAACATAACCCCGGGTCAATGGCTTCAAAGCTGGGAATGACCTCAGATTTTATTTTCACGAAGATTTAACTCTATGACTGTCTAGACTGTACCTTTTACATTAGAAACCATCTCTGATAGTCAATTTGATAATCCAAATCAACTTCTTTGAGCACTAACGAACATTTACGTCTACAACACTTGTAATAATGTATAAATTCAAGTCGTCTATTCTTGAGTAGTAAAGTCACAGGCCTCCTCTCTGTGTGTGGGAGTGGGCCATAATCAACCACGCGAGCCCAGTGCGGGTTTGTAGATGTCACATGTCTTCGAAATTTTAGGTTCTTAGACATGCCAGTTACCTCACGTGTTTTCCTTCACCGTTTTGATAGCAGTGGTGATGAAATTAAATGCACAAAGTGCCTGGCTGGGTTCGAACTCACACCCTACTACTCGTAAGCCGGGGCCGATACCGCTTGCCCACCAATGCTCTGCTTGAAAACCCTAACAGCTTTTAAATACTAAGTATACAAATTAATAAAAGTGGTAAGTACTGAAATAACAGTTACAATAGTTACCTAGGTAGGTACTACAGGACAAACGAGATTTTCATAGAGCTTCACTTCAAGTTGAAAGACTTTCAATTCTTTACCTACATATTTTAAGTTAGAATTTCGATTGCCGGCTAAATTGCGTTTAATCAAGTTGTAGGTAGGCTTTTAATTGGATTTGATTAACAATCGTTTCCAAACAAATGCAAATCAAACAGAAACTAGTTCGAACCAACAGTAGTTTGAACAACTACAGTTTCTAAAGTAAACAAATGAGTGATATACACATAATCGCAGAGGGAACAGTTTCATTATGCCACGTTCATTGTGTTCGCAGTCCCCAAAGAATACGGAATCTTTCCGTCTCGCAGCGGTGGGTAAACCCTTTTTATTTCTCGAAAAAGTTCTGCGACTGCAAAAAGTATCATAAAAGAAAACTGTGAGAAAATGAATTTTCCATTTCACTAAGTTGACGACTGAATGGCTTATTGTGTTAAGAGAACATCTTAGACAGGTATCTAACAATTTTCGAGGTTTCTAAGCTCCGCGCTTTGTGTCACATTCCCGTTCACTCCGGAGGCTGTTCATTCATAATTTATCACTGTCAGATGAAAATATCTTACATATTTCACTTAAAGGTAGACCCTAAACTTACCTAACCACGAATATTTTGCATTCGCGAAATTATCTGCAAACCGAATGTCAATTAAAAGGATCAAAGACTGTTGACACATCGGCAAAAGGGTAGAAATATTTACACGGGGCGGATGAAATGAAATGCTCGCTAAGCAGATAAAAAGGTTATCAGGTAGCTGTAATCATATATAAACAAAACCCTAATTAGGTATATTATACTATTTGACGAAATGGATGAGTTTTATATCGCACGATTTAATTGAACTAATCCACAGATTTACTTTTAGGCTTTTTTGCAATTTATTCATGTTTTATAAGCCCCTTTGTATTTTCTACATGTAAAGATCAAAGTATGTTTTCTCATTAGAAGACTGTTATCATTTCGGAATCTAATAGTACCCACACTACTATTCACTGCTATTTATTTTTCCATTACGTAATTATAACCTTTGTAGTTTTAAGACCTTTTATACTTAGAAACTGATTACCTACACTAATTACAACGTTGTACGTTTCTCTTTTTGAGGTCCGATTCATGTATCTAACATTAAATACAACTGACGTTTCCTATGTATAATACTATACATAGGAAAAGTCAGTTTTTTTTTCATAATTATAAAACAAAATCGCCGCCTAAAACATTCATACTTAATATTATAAATTCGAATGTAACTCTGTCTGTCAGTATGTTACCTTTTCACGCTTAAACCACCAAACGGATTTCGATAAAATTAGGCAAGGAGATAGATTTGATCTCCTTGCCAAATTTTTAGGACATATGCCACTTTTTTTGTCTCGGTAGCACGTTCCCGTGGGATAATTTCCAACATACACGCGCGCGAAGATGTCGTCGCGAAGTATTGTCATGTAAAGCTTAAACACACCCATTACGCCGTTCCGTCATCATCGATTGCATTATAAAAGTGGTTTAAAGGCTTTATTTGCCGTTAATCTGTACCTTCTAGGTTTTACGTTGACCTCGGTAGGCAAATCCATTTGGTGTAAAGCCCATTATCCCTGGCCGGGAGCCAGCAACCCGACAATGCTCGGGCTGCGTTCTGGCACGACACCAATAGTCCGGATTATCTCGTCCCGCTAGCAATGGCTACAACGCAAAATACAAGATTTACTACACCCTGTATTTAGTGCGTGCACATTAGCTTACGTTAATAGATTGGTTTATTGTGTTATGCTAATATAATGGAGCTCATGTGTTTTAATTATTGCTTCATGAATACTATTTCCTGTTATTTGTGCGGATTTATTGCTATTGTTTTAGTGTAAAATTAATAAAAACTCGTAAGGTATCGGTTTTATGATTTATCCAATAAATTAGTATGCTCATAGGTTATTTGGGATTGTGTGGGAGATCCGTTTTAGCACAATTTAAATTTGTATGCTGCTTGGTCTCTGTTGGATATCTCCAAACGCATCATTAATTGTCAAACGTGCTACGAGCACGAGGCTACGAGCTGTATGTGACTGCTACGGGCTACGAGTCACTGCTACGGGCTACGAGTGACTGCTACGGGCTACGATTACTTGCTATAAGCCCCAAGCAATACAACGTTGGAAATAAATTAACTATCATTCTTGAGAATAAAATTATCAAACAGTATTTTTCATTTTTTAATATTACAATTTCAACAGAAATACAAAAGTTTCAAAAGCCCTAGAAAATTATTTTAGCCGTAAATAATTTTTCAATTTCATTTGCGAAGAGATTCCCAGAATAAAACCTTTTATTTACCAGACAAAAAACTACGAACGTTAAGCCTGCAGCATGCTTAATGCTCATTAGGTATTTACTGCAGGCTGCTTAAACCTGGAATGACAAAAAGCTCTTCCGTAAAGTCTAGTCTAGATAGTTGGTCTCACTTACGTTTTTGCCTCTTAGTTTTCCCTGTAAGCTAAGCCGAGAGCATTAGGTACCAACGCTACACTTAAACCCCCATTAAGATATAAATATCGCACTTGCAAATAGAAGGCTTTATTTAAGTGCTTGTAAACGAGAATGGCTTTTAAAAGTGCTAATTTATTTTATGGAAACTTCTAACTACCCATGCTGGTATTTCTATGTTTATCGAGGATATGGATAGCGCAGTCTGATAAGTGTGTGCTTTACCTTTCGATCACTCATCCGTATGCCTAGGCGTTAACGGGCTGCCAGCAGTTTTTTTTTACGTTGTTGCAAGACACGTGGCTAAATAATAACAGCCGCACAGGTCGATCGGTCAGGTTAAGCTACGCTTGCCGCGGTTGGTCTGTGGATGGGTGACCATCTTTACATACTGAGACCCCTTCGTGCCTCGGAAAGCACGTTAAACCGTTGGTCCCGGCTGTCATTCGTGGATCTTTGACAGTCGTTACGGGTAGTCAGAAGCCCGAAAGTCTGACAACCAGTCTTACCAAGGGGTATCGTATTACCCAGTAACTGGGTTGTGGAGATCAGATAGGCAATCGCTCCATGTAAAATACTGGTATTCAGCTGCATCCGGTTAGACTAGAAGCCGACCCCAACATAGTTGGGAAAAGGCTAGGCAGATATATAGGTATACAAGAAAACAACAGACTGCTGTCAGCGTTCTTACAAAAATAAAATCGTTTATCTTTTATCTAAATGACAAATGATTTTATTTCTGTTAGGGCTGATTTCCATCGCCAAATAATTTTACTGGAGGAATAATTTTGAATTTTTGACAGTTCTTCCATACGAAAACTGTCAGACGTCAATTTTATTCCACGAATAAAAATTATCTGTCGATTGAAAAATCAGCCCTAAGTAGGTTTGTAGACACCCTTTACATGTCAATCATAATATTTTAAAAACTAAATGAGGTCGGTGTTTTTTATCTGAATACTCTAAGGAGAAAGGTCGAAACAAACACAGTCCATTTTAAACTTGGTCAGCCGATGTGAGGACCATGCAGATTAGTGTCTGAAATGGTCTTTTGAGAAAATTACCAGCCAGATTTGAGTGGACCTGTTCAGTCAATGCAATGTCATCATGTAGCTCAACTCGGAACTTATGGAACTTAACGACTCGACGAACAATGCCAAAGAAAGGACATTTGGGTAGGCCACATAAAGCACTCAAACTGCCAGATACTAAGCTATTATGTTGATAAGTTCACCTTATACAAGACAGTTCATGATAAGACGCGTAGTTACGTATTATGTATTTAATTAAGATGTACGCATCCATGTAGCATGTTATAGGTAGGTACGTCTTTAACAAATGTATCGGTAAAGGAAACTGTTTAATTAGTGGCTTCATGTATCTACGAGTACGTAGTGAAGGTGCGTTCTCTGAGCATTGTTTTACCTCAACAATATTTCAGAGCGCTTCGAGTAATAAATGCCACGAAGTAAACAATCGGCTGTACATTTCACGTTTTAGAGGGATGTATAATAACAGTTAGGCACGTAGCGGCCAATAGTCAATATCGACAATAGAAAACAGTATGAGTTTGTGTTATAAACGTACTAGCTGCTCCCCGCGGTTTCACCCGCATAAGTTTCGATCCCGTGGGAATATCTGGATAAATAGTATCCTATTTGTTATTATTATTTATTTGTTATTATTTATTTATCCACACACTGGAACGCCGCACGGCAATTACACCAATGGTGCAAAAAATCACTTCATGTGCTGATTTCCTTTCAACCTGTACGCGGTGGACATCGAACGAGTTGTCTATACCTATGTTAATCCTGGTTATAAACCAGCTGTGTGCCAAATTTCATCCAAATCAGTTCATTAGTTTTTGCGTGAAAGAGTAACAAACATCCATCCATCCATCCATACAAACTTTCACGTTTATAATATTAGTTAAAAACTCCGTGCCTACTCTTACAAATCGAATTAAATCCATAATATATTTTTTGAATACCGTAGATTACCTACCTAAGTTCAACGACACAGCCAGCATACAAATGGAAAATCTTTCAAAGGTTACCCTGTATACCTAACTACGTTCTTATAAATGAAATACCAACATCTAAAATTCCAACCCCTTGACCTCTTGCCTTAATTCTTTTGTTCCTTAATCGTACACTTATTCATTTGATCTACCCCTCTTGAAATAAACTAGTAGTCACAAGAATAAGCAAACTTTCAAACAAACGGTTTGGACTGGATTATTCTGGTTATGTAAAAAGGAACTTGGTCCTAGCGCCGCTGAATGAAGAAAATTAATGTTTTTAACAACAAAGGCAAACATTTTCTTTTTATAGAGATAATAGGAAACCCCTAGCCCTCAATACGAAAAGCGTAGGTAGATATTGAAAATCGAGCCGTTACTTTTATTATTGAAGTGAGGGAGGGGTCAGGCAAAATGAATTCTGAAGTAAGTACCTAGATCAACATGATCTAATCGCCGGGAACAGAGGCCTTGGCTGACTCCCTACTGGGTTGAACTTCGCGCGGATGACGTAGACACCTAGGACCTAGGTATTTGTATCTATAGCATAACATAGGGAATATATTATGTGTTGTATTTTCCAACATAGGTAAAATACCGTAGAAATAGGTAGATAAGTAGGTATTGCCTATTTAACATAGTAATTAGGTTACTTACATTAATAGTTGCCAAATCATTGTTTTCCTATTTATATTAGCAGTTGGTTTATGTTTACTGGAACGCGTTTATGCTGCATATCAATGTGTTTCCAAACAATAGAGCTACAAACATGGTTTTTGAGAGTAGTAAGAATAGCAGTTTATTGAAATAACTGATACATAACGTTATTATGGGGTTTAAAATAATAATGTAGGCACAGTAGGCCAAGCAAGGTCAGCGCATGCACATGCAGGCCTTACCTATTGACTGAAAATCCTCGTAAACATCGTTGATCGGTGTGGACTGGAAATTTTCTTAAAAATGTAAGTACTTAAGTTTGTACCTCTAGGTACATACAAATTAGATCTGAAAAAAGTAAATACCTACCTATAGATATGCGCCTAATATCTGGCTCATGGAATTGAGGTTTGATGCAAGTAGGAAAAGTTTTACCACTATTATATAATTCTATTTTAATAACTACTTATTACGAACTTGGATGATGATGAACCTGTAAGTACCTAGTGCTAACTCGCGTAAGCTGCAGGTACCTACTCAAACGCAGGCCAACTTTATACCGAACGATGACATTCTGTATTATTCTTAATGTCTATGAATAGAGCATTGCAGCTAAGTACCTATCCAGTGTGGAATGCCACTCACATAAACCACTGGCCACCACTATAGGTACATTTCATCATTTCGCTCCTAAGCACAAGTACCCGTACACTCATGGCTCACAAAACCACACTTCAAAGTAGTTAGTAATCTATCAGTGTGCCCACATCGACCACGATTGTCTGTAGGAGTCATTAGGTAAATGAATCGTTTTTGTCTGTCTGGAAAATGAACTAGGTACGATAAACCATTAAGGTAGGTACCTACATTGATGCATACGTAGGTACCTACCTATTATTCAAAGGTTTTACAACGCGAAAGCTATACCATACCTACTGGCATATAAATATGTAGATATTTCATAAAACTACAGTACCTACATACTTATAAAGTCAAAACTTCCCAGTAGAAAAATTGGTTCTGCTTGCGCTTTGCTCGCGTTACAAATGAATAATACGTTCCGTTATAAGGTTTTTTTAATAATAATATCTGCCCGTACGAGATGGAAACTCGAATCTACCAATATATTGGTAAACTAAGCTATGACGTTGACCATCTTATTTTCATTTATGATGAATCCATCAGTTGCACTTTTTAAACGTGAGTTCTTCTGAAATAATACGTAAATGTCTGTTAAGCAGTATCCTAAATTATTAGCCCCTAAGACGACCTACCGACCCTTTTTTTTATAAACTCTTCAAGATTCTAATAAATAACTCACCCGAAATTATTCATGTAAAAACAACTTTTCATTATTTCTAAACGAACAGGTTCTCTATTTCAGAACGAAACTTCTCGTCGTATCTTCGCGGGCTTTTTGACGTGAAGCACATGTCAATGTCAAAACAAAAGTTGGAACAAAATATTCTGCAAAAGTGCCCTTATTCGTGTAAAACAATGCAAAACAATAATGTTTTATTTGAAAGTGAATAAATAAATGCGTTCAGTAGTATTTCGCGAGTGTTGTGTATAATTTCCAATCATGACATCGCTTTTGTCAGCAGAATTATCTGCTACTTGCAATGCCTTAGGAACGTATGATAAAAAGACCGGCAAATATTTAATTGATGACTTTACTCTTAACACAGTCAAAGATTTAATTCGTTACTTGCGTCGTGATGGCGAGGATCACGAGATTCGACGACATTTCGGGCAAACTAAAGTGCTACAAAGTGATCTTCTCCCTATGCTGGTTGATCACTGGGAAAACACAGAATTATTCGACGTTACACTCAGGTATGTAGCGTAGGACTATCTAGCTAATAAATAATGAAGTGCTATTGTCTCAAACACCCCCTTTATCATCTTATAATTGGAGAGAAATCTAAACTTAATCGTAAACCCTTTTATGAAATGGAGCAGTTAGTGTTTTTAAATAAAATACTAATAATAAAAGAAATAAACATCTGATTGTTGTATGACCACATAAAATTCTTGAACTATTTTTTTCTTTTTGTTCTATAGCATAATGCATTTATTACCTATGTTTCAAGTTAATGTCTCTGTAGGCACAAACTAGAATAAGTGAAAGTAAGTGAGTGAGTATTAAGTGAAATATTTTAAAATAATTACTAAACCTATTATAGATAATGCTCTTTTTATTCAAGTCATCAATTGTTGCGAGATTTGTTACCAAGTAAGTAAATCGGTTTCTCTCATACCACAGATGACTAACATTGATTACTAACAAATGCATGCACTGACTGGACAGGTCCTCTTAATCTCCTTCAAAAGACCATTCATTCAGACACTTAACCTACATGATCTGAGCAAGATTATGTCTGGACTTTAAAAGAGACTGTGACTTCTAAATTTATTTTGGCGTTTCTTCCCAGAGTAGTCAGATAGGAAATGCCGACCGCATCTAGTTTTTTTATATGATTGTTGTGTAAAAGTGTTTGTACAGACCTACTTACAGAAATAAAATGATTTATCATTCTTTCCTTTGTTTTAGGCTGCTAGTGAATCTTACAAACCCTGCTCTGCTGCTGTACAGAGAAGAAGTGCCAGCTGAAAGAACAGCCAGACACAACTACCTTCTAATACTGTTACATTTGCAGTCTTACAAAGAAGAGGCTTTCACCAAAGTTGATACATGGAACATTTTTGCTAAGAAATTGGCACAGGTTTTGGAAATTGTAAGTAATTTATAGGTACCACCTACTTTAATAGTCCGGTAACATTTATGAGTAAAAATAGGACTATAAATAATGTTTAAATGGATATAATTTGTGTTTGGTAGATGGATTGGTACCTAATTACAGTATATTGATCTTAGGAGATAAAAGGCTACCGCAATCCCTGGATAGCGGTAGCCTTCAAAAATGACCAAAAATGCAGATCGCGTGGATCAAAAATTACTGTCATTTTTGATCTATTGAAAGCCTTCTACTTTAAATACTATTAGTGATATGGAGTGAAGTGAGTTTGAACTTTGTAGAACCCTGCCTCTGATCTCTCTGATCTTGTAGGCCTAAATAGGGATCTTGTAGGCGTAAATCCGGGGCTGACTGCTATCTAAATTGTCTATCCTTCATGCCCATAAGTATTAAAGCACTTCGAAGTTCGGATGGGATGGACCCTAATAAGGATTTCTAATGTTGTATTTTTTTAACTGCTAACCAGAAGATAAAACAAAATAAAGTTGGATTTTTATTTGTTCTAAATAGGATTGGTCAGAGAGAGATGAAGATACTGGGCTTATCATTGAAAGGATTTTGATTCTAATTAGAAATGTGCTTCATGTCCCTGCTGACTTGGACAGAGAGAGGCGGCCAGAGAATGATGCCAGTGTGCATGATCAGGTTAGAAAGAAATTAGTTTTATTATTTGTTATCAAACCTCGTATTAAGTTGATCAGTACATCATAGAATGAAACAAGATATGGAGCATGATATTTTAAATCCCAATGGCAGGTGAAGTCAAGCTTTTATAAGCATTTCTCTTGTATTTGCTACTAACCAACATTTTTTCATTATTGAAAAAAAAAACAAATGTAATTAACACTTAACAGGATACTAAATGCCCCAAACGTAATAACAATAAAACTTCTATTGTGTCTCACTCTGTCCTTCAATGGGATAACAAATTTACCCAACAAACCTGCTACATTTTCCACAGATTACTACTTTAGTAAATTAATAACAATGTTTTTTCATTAATCATTTATTTTAGGTGTTATGGGCTCTTAATCAGTCAGGTATCCTAGACATTATCCTGTACATGTCATCTGAAAATGAAAAGCAGTATTTCATGCACATCTTAGAGATCATATCTCACTTGCTGAGAGAACAGAACCCCAGCAGCTTGGCTGATGCGGCATTACATCGGAGTGTTGACGAGAAGTTACGAGATGACCAAGAACTACTCTCTATAAGAATGTCGGAAAATAAGCAAAGGATTAATAAAATTAAACAATTCTCAGGCACTAGGTAACAATATGATCTATTGGTTGTTATTTTATATGATTGTAATATTCGAGGGTGTACTTACTACATATGATGTGTCAGATCTATCATTGTAATAGTAAGAGATGGAGCTAAACATCATAAATATCACCATCCTTTTTGCAACAGGACACTTAATTGGTTAAAACTTCATACCACTTATAGCCAAGGGCTTAACAGCTTAGATTGAGGAACGATCAATTTTTTTTAACTTTATCGCTAAAGCATTAAGGTTCAATGTTGATTGGGAAAATTTGACAATTTCAGGTAGCTTAACCTGCTGGCGTCTGTATTTACAGTGATTTTTCAGTGTTTTTAATAAAAAGTAACATTTTCAGGCACTCTCGGTTTGGAGGCACCTATGTAGTACAAAACATGAAATCTTTATCAGATAATGAGATTGTTACCTTGAAACCTTTGAACAAAATATCTAATTTAGACTTCAGTGGGGGGAAAAAATCAAAATTTGTTAGACCCAAGAACCGAAGACCTGTTGAGAGTGGTATCTTAGAGAGGAGGTCAGCGTTTGCTATTAGGTAAGTGATAATGTCCCTAATTTTATCATCTAAATAATAATATTTATATTTTAACTACAGTTCAATGAGAAAATTAGATTAAGGAAAGAGAGGATAAGGGGAGAGAGGGGGAGGAGGTATATCTATGGATATATCTGTGTATCTAATTTAGTGTACTGTATACATAAAATTTGCACCAACGACAGTCCCATTTTATGTCAAGGAAAATCACTGTCCATTCTAAGGTTGCCTGGAAGAGATCGCAGAAAGCGATAAGCCCGTCCATTGTATATTTAGTGGTGTTTAATGTATTTTTGTGGTGTACCTACAATAAAGTATATATAAATAAATAAGGAAGCAGACATGATATTACTGCTTGCGGCCACTTGGTTTGTGCACCTTCGAGCTGGTTGTTAAAGGTAAGCGGCTGCACGAAAATCAGTTTCTCAGTCCATTTCTATTCAAACTCCTATGTTTTTAGGAAGTTATCTTGCTGATCCCTCTTAACTGTACACATACAGATTTTTGGACACAGCCTGAAGACATATAGGTTTATCCACTGAGGCTAATATTTTTCTTTTCTTCAGATTATTCCTGAAAGAATTTTGCATAGAATTCTTGAACAGCTCCTACAATCCGCTTATGCACTATGTGAAAGATGTTTTAGTGAGAGCCAAGGCGCAACAAAATGATGAGTCCTATTACTTATGGGCAGTCAAGTTCTTTATGGAATTCAATAGAGGACACGACTTTCAGGTTGGGTTGGTCAGGTAAGAGTAATTTAATTCATGCCTTTTTCTCTTACGTAAAAACTTCGACAGATGTAGTTGAATATTTATAAATTTAATTTTAATGTTTGGAACATGAATGAATTTTTATTAAAAACTATACATTTATTTCGGGTCTATTTCGAACTCGGAACGGAGCTCTTAGTCAAGAGCTTCGTCGACCTTACAAATTCGTTCATATTTCTCAATTAATCAGTGAAAGTTTTACTCACTTCTTTGTTTCTTGTATGCCCGACTATTTCCGAACTCTCAGTCATCAGATTACGCGGCAGTAATTCATGTGTTTTCAACCATCAATAAAAAAAATATAAATTGGAATATAGAAATCTAACTGTGTTTAACTAACATAATCATTTCAGTGAAACAATGTCAGTCCCGATGTTCCATTATGTGCAGCAGCAAATGGATAAATACTATGACATGATAAAAGTTGAAAAGAAAAAGTTCACAGCTTGGGTGAGGCGGCTGCATTTAGCTCTAAGAGCTTATAAGGAGTTGCTCAACACTCTTTTAGCTATGGACAAAAGTACTGATCCCAGTGTTAAAGAATCCGCAAAAGTTTTGAAGAGCAACATTTTTTATGTATTGGAATATAGAGAATTTATTATATCGACGTTTTTGAATTATGATGAAAATAAAATGCCGAGGTTTGTTTCTGTACACTATTTAATCATTTTGTTTTTTTTTTTTTACAAGAAAATAATTGTTTTAATGATAGAAAAACTATCTGTACCTACCTATGTTGCGTTTGTATCTTAGCTTCCAAACAAGTAAACAAATATGTGTTTACATTACGTTCAATTTGCGGTTAAAATTTAAACTTTTTGACGTCGTTTTCAATAGTACTAGTCATTCCGATGTCAACTTAATTTTCATAGGTTTATATATAGTTTATATTTCTTTGAGTGAAACTAACTAACATCAATTTGGAAACAAGGATTTGAATTTAGATAATATAGCCTGTTTTGTTTTAGATCATACTTAGTGGATTTAATGGAAACAGTGCACTTGTTTCTAAAAATGTTAGAACATTACTGCAAAAAAACTGGGCTAGTTGTCCAAAAGAAAGTGAGGAAGAAAGCCAAATCGAAACCGAAAAGTAAGTTTGTTTTGTGTTCTAAAAAATCATGCACCATACCATAAACAATTTTAATCATACTTCCTATTTTTTTTTCCACCATGTTGAATTTAACTGTGACCAAGAAACACTTCTACAAACAACTCGTTTTTAAAATCAATTTATCCCACAATTTTAGCGTCGTCGTCAGCCCATCCCGCGTTCTAATATTTCGCTTGATACAAACAAATTGCAAATATCCAGGCCATTAAATGATAAATTTCTAATGTGTGTAATGCACCGGTAACAACGATAGGTGGCGCCATACATCACGATGGGCGGAACTGCCGACGCAGTGCATAATATCTACATACATTGTGTTTATGCTTATGCCACAGATTATTACAGCTTCTAGCGGTTCAGCGGATAAGTAAGGGGGCTTACCGCATATTTGCTTTATCAGCGTAATATACAGGCTGGTAGGGACAGGCAGGACATCGATACGTAACCTGTTACCATGGATACAGTACATACACGATTCTGAACCGCCCTGTTATTTAAAAGAAATTAGGTGTTTCATACATTTTGACCGCTCTTGTAAATTTTTCTATGAAACAGCAGATTTTCATTCATGAATTATGTGCTGAATTCATGGTTACAGTTTGCGCGTCGATTCCGCCACCCTGTATAATGCAATCGATTGGCGAAGTGTGTAATTGTGTAAGATGAGAGTTTGTTTTGGGGTTGAACCTTTAATGCTGCCAGCTATGTGCATAGCTTATATTCTAATCAAGCCGTCGCCAATAAATTCAATTTTAAGGCTGATCTTCTCTCTTAATTAATTTCGGTTCAGAATACGAACCGGATTCAATTTACACCTTTATGTTAGATCCTCATAAAATATATATCGAATTATGTTGTATCGAACATAATTTACCAAAGCATCGATGCCAAAGTGTCTATTTTAATTTATCACAGTACGACAACCCAAACAAGACCTTTCTTATCTGTTAACAACCCAAAAAAAAACAAATGACCCTCATTTATTTCCTACAAAGCTTAAATCGTATAACTACTTTTAAAAGTAATTTATGGTCAGATGTGATAAAAGGAGGGAGAGCTAATTAATATTGTGGTTCAGAACAAAAGGCGGGTTTACAAAAGCCTAAGGTCGCGGCGCCGGCGGCCGAATGGGAGGAGGTGAGGGCGCAGTTGGCCGCGGTCCTAAGTTCGGGCGTCGACGAACATCCGCCGCCCTTCGACGCCGCCTCAGACGTGCCCATCGACCAACAAAAGTAACGTATTTTTATTTAGTTTATTGTACTTTTTAGCTTTTGTTTCTTTACTGTCATTGTGAGTAACGTATTGTCTAAAAAGTTATCTAGACAATGAACAACAATGGAATTTTCGAATAATGTAAATTGTAAACAAAGCGAAAACTGAAAATTTGACTGGTTTTCTCGATCAAAATTATATTGCTATTGTATTTACTTATTCTTTATTATACCGCAACGTAATTAACGATTTTAGTATATTCAAAGTACATTATTTTTAATGTAAGTACCTACTTATACAGTACCTAATCATGTTTTTTTTATTTCTTTAGAGAACACTGCATGAAGAATGTACAGAAGTTGATGAAAGAATACAAATTCGAAGATGCTGTCGGAATGTTTAGAGCTGCAAGGTTAGTAAAGATGCTTCCTCACTGGTACGCAATTTCATCAACAGAGCACCTACCACATATGGAATGCAATAAATATTTGAGTATTCAGTACCTAATGTAAAAAAAAACAAATGCGCTATTTCTTTTTTCATTACTTGATTCTTGCGACTTTAACGGAGCACTTATGTTTTCTTTTTATTAGGGAAGTTTGGCCTGACGAAGGAATATTCGGTACAAATGGAATAACAGAAGACGAAGAACTTACAATGCTTGAAACTGTTTACAACACCGACTTAGGAGTAGAACCAACTGGTAAGTGTCTATTTCATTATTTTATTAAATTACTAGCTGTACTCGCGACTTCGTTCGCGTGCATGTCGGAAAACAAATTGGATTTCATGGGTTTTCATTTTTCTGCTCGGAACCCTAAAAGTACGTTACGTTTTATAACATTATCTATCTGCCAGTGAAAGTCCCGTCCAAATCAGTCCAGCCATTATGGAGATTAGCTGGAACCAACAGACAGACAAAAATAAAAATAAAGTTTTTTTGTTATAAGTACGTTCATTCGCATTTAGTAAAAAGCTGTTATTTTGACATTACAAAAACAGGCACTAAAATTTTATTTATTTGTAAGTATAGATTTGTTTTAAATTAGTAACTCACTAGATTCACCCATTACTGGGGACTTAAATATAACTGGCCATATGTAGGTGTACTATACAGGGTTATTTGTAAAACACCAACAACCTCTTAAGAGGTCATTGTACTCATCATTATGAACGACTTTTACTAAAGGACCAAACCTGAAATCGCGAAAAAAAAATCAGCTACTCCCTACATTTTGACGAGTTATGCGAACATAAATGTAGGGAACAGCTGATTTTAACATAACATGTTAAAATAGTCAACGCTATCAAAATAGAACCGTCTAGACAAAAATGGGTTAACCAAGCTAGTTTATGTACCGTCTAAATTGCAGTCTGTCAAGATCACTTGACATTTCAGAGAACTTTTGACTCAAAACATCGTGGAAGCTAATTCGTGGCACTTACTTTATTCGTCAAAAATTAACTACCTTAGTAATTTGAGCTTCACTTAATAATGCTTACCGTTTCTCCCTAAATTATACTTCACGAATCTTTTCACCTAAAAAATTATATTTTCTTAATTTTTTTGTTTCCTTCACTTTTATCCAACAGTGTTCATAGTATTTTTTTTTTTACAGAAACCGTTAATGATAGAGATGAAACTCAAGACAATTCGGAGCATGACGAAGAAGGTAAGTGGCCGTGACCCTATTGGTAGGTACTAAGGAAACATTGGCTGACTTTTTGCCAGCCGATTCGTGTAATATTACGTACACGAATGACCCCTCGTAGTATTAGCGTCGGTTTTTATGTATTGTTGGCCCAATAGTAACGGCCCCGACTTACGAGTTATTCGTCGTGGGTTCGAACCCAGCCGGACAGGCGGTTTACTTTGTGTAAATAATTTCTTTACCACTGCTCTCAAAAACGGTGAAGGAAAACATCGTGTGGAAACCGGCATGTCCTAGAACCAAAAAAATCGAAGACATGTGACATCTGCCAACCCGCACTGGGCCCGCGTGGTAGATTTTAGCCCATTCACCCTCGAAGAGAAGAGGCCTGTGTCCCAGATTATGCTTTTTATTTTTGAATTTATTGAGTAGAGTCGACAATTAAAATCAAATTGAACTTTTTCCTTCAAAATCATTGAGTGTCAATTCAAAGTAAAGTGTTCCATAAACTTTCATATTTTTTTTGTTTTGTATTTCATGAAATAGTCATTATATGGATATATATAGGACTTTAGAGGGTTGTTTGGTGATTTTAATGATTATAATTCTGTAAATACATACTTACGCTCGCGAATCATATTTTGTTCAACATTCAACCTGACATCGACCTGGAAATTCCAAAAAATGTAAGAAAAATTGCATTTTGCGGACTACCTAGCGCATCGCCCTTTAAATAATAATAATATTAATAAGTATATTTTTTTTAGACGAAGAAGAGGAAGAGGAGATAAGCACAGCAGTAGTGGAAACTGACTTCGATTTTCAAGACTTCGTGAACAGGTAAAGCTAACTAACCACGGTTCCTGAGCTATTCCAAAAACCTTCGTAGTACACTCACAGTCAAAATATATTCGCCACCTTAAGGGTTGTTTTTGTCTGCTCATTGCACAATAGAATTTGCAATGACTCAGCATTGTATATTGCGCCGTAATGTCAATACCGTAGAATGGCATTAAGCCATCATCTTTTATATGTCATTCCAGAATTAAAAATGTGACACTGGCAGACTCTGACCAAAAAAAAAATTGCCCAGGCCATTACAAAAAGTGTCAATTCGACATTGGCCAAAGGTGTACCTATGCTATTTTGATCTTTGTCGTCAAGTAATTAAATATAGTTTTCAATTTGCCGTAGTTTCAAAAAGTTTTATAGATATGTGTACTGACTTAAAAAGAAGACTTTAAAAACAAACAATGACGTAAAAGACTTAACTGTACCACGGAGTGACACGGTTGGCGCAGTGGTTAAGGGATTGACATGCGCGCTACGTGTCGTGGGTTCGATTCCCGCACGGAACAAATATTTTTATGACCTACAAATAGTTGTTCCGGGCCAGGTTGTTTGTGTATGTGAGTTTAAATGTTTATAAAACGCACCCACGATGCAGGAGAAATTCCTAGTCTGGGGCAACGTATTTTAAAGAAAAAAAAAACAATAAATAATAATATTTTCTTCTTCTAGATTCTGTCACCCTCGGGTCGTAAGCGCGTGTGTCTCTCTCCTCGAACGTTACGACAAAAACCTACCCAACACGAACCACAGCATAATTAAGATGTTGCACAGAATCGCGTGGGACTGTAAGCGGCCTTCCATGATGTTCCAAGCGTCACTTTTTCTCATATTTCAAAGGGTACTCGACAATCGAGTGCCGCAGTTCAGGGTACGTGTTTGTCAACTGTTTTGTTTATGTCTTTGAGGATATAATGTATTACTATAAATAAAGTATGTCTTTAAATGGGTGCATTCTGCAAGTAGGTAACATCGTCGCGATTAGGTGATAAATATTTTTCTGTTCCAAGACTTTTTCCCGCGCGGATTTCGTACTTTCCCCTACGAACTTTCACAACCCCAACATACTCTTTTTGGAACGAAGTTCCTTATCGCGCGTTGCGAAAGAGGGCTAGACGGAAAAAATGAAGACCAAAAGTTGTAACGACACTTTTTGCTATAGTTGTAAGCCGTGCGGCGTGCGCGTGTTTCTCTGTCTGTCTCTCTCTCTCTCTCTTATAGAAGTTTTTTTTTGTTAGCCTATTGTGTCCCACTGCTGGGCAAAGGCCTTCCCTTTTTCCTTCCAAACCTAAACCTCTTAGTTTACCAATATTGCTAAATGAAATGAGAAAATATCGCTATGCAATGCACTCAAATATGGATTATGAATACAAGTAATTAATATCGTAACAAACAATGTGTAGTTTTTGGTGTAAAAAAAATCAATTAGAAACTTTTCAAATGTTTTTTTGCAATTCATCATTAATATTTTTGTGCACTTCAGAGCGATATTTCATAATTTAATTTAGTATCATAATCAGCCTATAATGTTCCCATAATCCACCACGCGGGCCCAGTGCGGTTTGACTTCGATGTTTTGGTTCTATGACGGTCGGACGGTATGTCGGTTTCCTCACGATGTTTTCCTTCACTGTTTTGAGAGATTTCGTAATATTGACAAATTAATCAAAACAGCAAAATATTTGACAGTTATTTGCGACGTTGCCATCTTTCAGAAAACTAATTTTTAAGGTTCCGTAGTCAACAAGGAACCCTTGTAGTTTCGCCATGTCGTCTGTCTGTCTGTCTGTCCGTGGTTTAGTTAAAAAAATATTGGTACTAGAAAGTTGTAATTTGGCATGAGTATACACGTTAATAACGCCGAAAAAGTGGTAAAATAAATTTTGAAAAAAACAATTATTTAGGGTACCTCCTACATCTAAAGTGGGGATGATAATTTTATTTTCGTCCTTCCCATAGTGTGGGATATCGTTGGATAGGTCTTTCAAACATATTAGGGGTTTGGGTAGACCGTTTTTTGATTAAGTAAACCGTTCGTGACTTATCAAGTTTTAAAGTACCAATTTTCGTTAGAGTCAAGTGTCCCCCCCCCCCTCTACCAACTAAACGGTTGTAGTTAGAAATTCAAATGTCACGGTAGTAGTACCTATATATAACGAAGTTTAAAGGAAAACTATCACACTCGAGTTTCATGTTTTTCTTAATATTTGGGCGGTCGTTTATGACCCTGGTGATTAAGGGTACAATCTCATCTAGCGTTAGTGTTCTACACAACAGATGCTACGCTAGAATTGCGTCGACATTAAAAAAGTAAACCTTTATTACTGGATCGATAATGTTTTTTTTTTAATATTTTTACACCTACTTAACATTAATATTTTATTAAATAATCAACGTTCGATACGCTCTTTTAAACAGCTTGTCTTTCGACAGAAGCCTCCTCTAAAGATGTTCGATGTTCATATCTCGCTGACTTTAGCCTTCTGAATCCACTCTCCAATCCACCCCGAGCCGACATTATTATATCAAGAAGCCGGTTAAAAATAACGACGCATTTACGCAGTATATACGTTCGACGAACGCCTAGGATAGATAATAACGGTGCCTAAAACACGGCTTCAACTAACAAAACAAAGGCCGCTATCACAAATAATGGTTCGAAAAAATAATATCGTTCCCCTGTCCCTTCCCATTATGTTAGCTGGCAAACATCCAATTCAATATCTATTGCATCAGTACTACACAAATATAACCCTTTTATTTATCGATCGTCATTATACTCTGTAACTCCACTACTGGGCAACAATCATGTAGGAAAAATTGGATATCCTAATTTTGTGCTAGGTGTACTGGGAACTTGACTCTGTCTCTTCTACAAAGGCCTGTTTTTTCAATAGTCCGATAATTTCTATCCGAGGAATAAATATTGCGGTTTGACAGCTTTTGTATAGAGAATATGTCGAATTGTCATATTTATTCTTCAGATAGGTATAAGTTATCTGACTATTTAAAATTCAGCCCTTCATAAAAATTGATAAATTAATTGACAGGCAACGATGCCCTAGAATGGGTCTAGAATCACGAATTTTCCCACCAGAGTTCCTTATTTAACTAAAGTGAAAATTCATCCCCTAAAGAGTTTAAATAGACTTTTTCTTATTTTTTTTTATATTGTTTTATTGCACATTGTATTGTAAATGTACCACAAATGGGCGAAGACACTGGCTCCTGTAACACAGGTTGCTACCTAGCTCAGGAGTCAGGGCTTCAATCAAAGTATGTAACAACTGTTTTATGTCAATAAATTCCTTTATTAATATTATTAATAGAAGATGAACGTTTAAACGTAATTTCGTCATTTATGCCGATTGGGAAATCCCATCTGCCACAAAGCTTGTATTAGGTATAGTTCCGTTAAAATCGCTCTACATAATAAAGCACACAAATAGAACGTCAACCTAACTTGATACATATTAAAGTAAGGAAACACTGTACTGTGCACAATGTACGCCCACGGAACTTGTAAAGGTCTTCAAAGCGAAACGCGGCTGCTACTTAAGATCGATGAGCCCCTAACTTGTCATTCTATTTTTGAACCGTATACGTCACGTTACTTAGGCCGTATAACAAATGACTACTCACGCCCGAAAGTACTTAGCTGCCATTGCTTCATTCTGCAAAGTCGCGATGTGTGGCACCGATATTTGAGCCAGTATGCCAAATTTTAACACATATTTTTCGCTATGCATTCCCGTTGAATTAAATCGTAAAACAAGTATTCAATTGTTTTATTACTATGTCTGGCAACAACATATATTTTTTTTTTACTTGGGTTTGGGTGCGTGATTCACACTAACGCACATGATAAAATAATATACACACAAACTAGACGCGAGGCTAGTAAGTTATGTAAAAATAATGCAATTTTCCCTTGGATAAGTTCAACTTGTTTTTATAGCCTGATATTTTCCCCATATTACGACACACGTGTGACCAAATTTAAGCTTTTTTCTCTGTCGTGCATACGACGTGTGGAGGGGCAGGGGACAGATTTTATCGACGCACGAGGGGTGTCGGAGGTAGCTACCAAATGTATCGAGAATCTAAATTAACCTGGCGCAAGATTTGATTTCTATCTGCCACTGAGTAATAAACTGTTTGTCTTGATGTTACCCTAGCTTCGTCCCTAAATTGAAATGTAAATAAAAATGCCGAGGAATTTTAAGTACTGCACCGTAAAATGGAATGGTATCTTGTTATTTATTATCCTGCTCGTACTGGAGGAATAATATCATTTAGGTCTCCTTTCGAAAGTAAATGCAATTTTCCCGGGTGTAGCTATTTAATAAATTGCTTAGTATATTTTGTAAACTATGTTTATTTAATTTTAAAACCTCGTAGGAATATTGCTATTTTTGTTAACAGGAATTGGAAAAGTTTGCTATGTTCATATTGAGGAAGTTCACTGAAGTTGCTTCGAAGAATCCCAAAGTGTTTATTGAGCTCTTGTTCTGGAAAAATTCGAAGGATTCTCTTGATATTGAATATGGATATGATTTATATACTGATAACAGGTGAGTGCACTTGAATACCTAACATTTAGGTAAAACGAAAAATAACATTTTAAAATAATAATACCAGTCTATATATTATAGTCCCACTGCAGGGCAGAGGCCCCTTGTCATAGAGAGGAGGTGCGAGCACTGATCACCACACACACATATCACACACCACACACACGCAGTCACATTTTAAAATAACTTGTTAATATTCACCACATTTCAATTTAAGTATGAAATTACATCTGTAAGTTTCAAGTGATTGTAATAAAACCTATACTGACCCAATTAGTCACAATGTCATCCATCCACCAGTCACAATGTGACCCATCTCATATTGACATTCCCTTGCGTAAGGTGAATAACCTCTTGTAACAGCATTTTCACATTCGCTATCATCAATCTTTGTCCACAGTTTCTAAACGTTTGAGCGCGTTAATTGGACATGATAATGTTGATATAGGTCGCGTCTCTAAACTATGATTGATTACCGAAGAGGTCAAATCCGTTTTAAGAACAATTATATATTTATAGGTACACTGTAAAATACTGTACAGGGGTTAATTGAAAACACGGGTCGATCGTAAATACAGAACATCCGAGTTTAAGGGGGATGCGCGAAGGTAGCCCGCGATATTCAAATTTACTTACGTTTTTTGCAATTTTCAGGTCAGTGTCAGTTTGTATGTTGATTAAAATGTGATTCGCAACCGTAACAAATATGACTACATGATTATAATCATTACAATCAGCAATACAACTCCTAGAATTGACCTCTAATTTCTTGATTTCATGAAATAGTCATTCAATAGGGTAATGATAATATGAAGTTAGAGAGTTGTATATTTGTCGTATAATTCTATAAATAAATATTTGTTACGGCGCGAATCATTTTTAGATCAACATACAAGACCACAGTGACTTAAACATAATTCTGCTCTGTCATCATCAAACGAATGACAAAAATAGAACGATGTTTTAAATTGCGCTAAATGTACTTATTTAGAATTTTTTACTTCTAAACAATGAAAAGATTGTGTTTGTATACATCTCTGCGATGAACCATTCCAGGGTCTCAGACAAAAATAAAAAAGTATTTTCACTTGGACTATTTTATATTAAAGCGAACTACAAAGAACACAGTTTGTTTTAGTTAAATATACAATTTGTTTGACCTAATTCTACAATTTAAAATCTTAGGTAACATTTTTTGTTGTAGGAGGTAGGTAGGTAGATAGGTACTGCTACAAAATGCAGGGACACCTGTAACTTTGTTTAATGTATTCAAAGATAGTGCCAGCTGAAATGCTAGCTGGCGCTAACTTCGCTGCTATCTTGTACCTATTTTGTTTTATTTTTCGTCTTTATTTAAAACTTGCATACCTAAGTAAGGTCTTGATGAATATTGTAGCAATCTGGTGTTCTTTTGGGCACTGGTTTTGAATTAGTTTTTTCTTACATACATACTTAAACTCACGCCTTCTTCCCATGGGGTTAGGCAGAAACTACAGAACGCAGAACTACCATCCTTACATACTCCGTTTGCTTCGTTTGCGTTCAGGCGTCTGGTCATTCCCGCACGGCGGTTGCGAGTGTGTCATATGTGTAACAAAATTGTTTGTTCTAGGGATAAGCCCGGTAAAGGAGTTTGGTCTGAAGAAAATGAAGAGGAACTCCGTAGACTGTACATGGAGAACCAAAGCAATCCACAAACTGACCAAGGTAAGACAAAGATCCATATTGCATTATATAACCTACGTCAATCTCTCGTTTTAGGTATCTTTTTTTGTTTTCAATTCATTCTTAACTTGATTGTACACACGGGCGTAGTCTGGGGTTTAGAGTAAACCAAGGGGTAAAAGGGGGTTGGAGTCTAGTAAACGGTTTACTAGACTCCAACGCCCTTTGAAATCAAATCCTAATTAATCCCATATTTCGTTGTGTATGTAAATGAAATCTTTCAAAATTAGATTTACCAGTAGGTGGCCTCTACATTCATGTAACAAAACCTAATTATCATACGACTAAAATTAAAATTCACCATAGTCAGGGATTTTTGAAAGCGTGATAATTATAATAAAGGTTCCATATAGTTAATTAGCTAGTAGCGCGATCACACGTGCGAGCTCACCTACCCACATATCGGAGTTAACTTACGTTTATGTTGCGACGTCCGCAAACACAACACACTTAAACTAACAAACTGTGCTCAGGAAACTTGTAAAAAGTATTCACACGGTTTTTACCACAATAATTACTTAGGAGAGTGCTAATGAAACATTATCATAAAACATGTTAGTTTGTGGTTACCGCAGAAGTCATGAAAGGACCTCAAAGGCAGCCTGTGTATGTTAGGAGTCCGACTAATGTGTGCATAAACTGAACGTTTGCGGCAACTCGTTTAACATATGCATTAGTACCTCAAACGACTCCTTATGGATTCAACCCGTACTTACCTACATACATTAAGACGTATGCTGAAACATACCAATATATTTTCTCTTTCTAAGATGTGATCGACTGGATTCTGGAGAACTTAATAGACCAAACGCGGACTAGACGCAGCGTTATAAAGAAGTTAAAGGAATTAGGACTGATATTCCGCGCGCCGACCAAGCGTAGCCATAGAGGACCGGCCAGAGAGAAGACTCCTAAGGTGTTCAGTGAAGAAGAAGATCAGATGCTCACAGAGTTGTGGGAGCAGTTTAAAGAAGCACCTGGTAAGTGATTTTATAATAAAAGGAAAGATTTAAGCCTCGTATTCATTGTAATTGGAGGGTCTTGTGGCTATTTAATGACAGAAGCACGGGTCGATCGAACAGGTTAAGCTACGCTTGCCGCGGTTGGTCCGTGGATGGGTGACCATCTTTACATACAAAGACCCCTCCGTGGCCGGTAAGCACGTTAAGCCATTGATCCCGGCTGTCATTCGTGGATCTTTGACAGTCAGAGGTCAAATAGGCAGTTTCTCGATGTAAAATACTCGTACTGGACTGGAAGCCACCCTAACAAAGTTGGAAAAGACTAGGCAGATCATGATTCATTGTAAAACACAAATTGTGCAACATTTTTGCCAGCAACCTTTTTATCTGAAGGGAAGCAATGTTGTGTAACAAATTAAATAAATACGACGCTTTATTCTCATTCTGTGATCATAATGATATGAGTTGACGGCTTACTGAAAAAAATACACTTCTTCAATTTTATTCCTTTTGTATTTCTAAAAATCCATTCAATTCTGTAGTATAAAAGTATAAAAGGCAGAGTTTTTTCAGATCCAATGGGCGTAATAATACCTCGTATGCCTCGCAAGCGTCAAAAGCGTAGCTACGTCGACAGATTACTGGAGCTAGGTATGATTCAAGACAAAAGGGAATGTCGCAAAAAGAGACAAAAGAAATCTAATGCTAAAAGCAGTGGCGCAGATGACGATAAATCGAACAGTAAGTGACTAAACAAGTTCACTTAGCTTTATTTTTAGCTCCGTGACGTGCACCCCACCCCTCCCTCCCCCTCGCGCCCCCATGTCATTAAGATTCAATTTTTTACTTAAAATTCTAAAATAGCTAAAAGGGATGTACGTAAATAAACTGAAAGATTGCTTATGTTGTTTTAAGGATAAAAATATACTCAAACATGGGTTTTGTATGCGTAGTACCCGTAAACTGATACTTGATACAAAACCGACCGTTCCTTCCACTCGTCGCCGTCAATATTATTGTATATTACGCCTACCCACATGTGTTCATTATTAATGCGTGGATTATCCTTACACGTTTTCCTTCAGTTTTCCAAGTGGGTGTATGATTTTCATCGCCTATGTACATGTCATTATGTAATAAAAACATCGCAAAACACATGTTGAACTAACTTGTAACATGAAAAGCTCTCATAATATATCTTAACTCTTTGAATCATTCTGCATTTACAGTTACTCTGTAAACTATTTCATATTAAGTTTTATAATGTACGCTTGGATACACCTCAAGCTTTACATAACCAACTAGCTTCTGCCCGCGGCTTCGCCCGCGTGGATGTCGGAAATTATCCCACGGGAACGTGCTAACAGGATAAAATGTATGTGCTTCCCCAGTATGCCATCTATCTCTATGCCAAATCAGAAGTTCAGTGGTTTAGGCGTGAAAATGTAACATATAATTTCAAGTTCAAATCCTCCCCTTAAAAACTGAATTACCCCTTTTTGTCCCGTCAGTGGTAAATTTTCAACAACTTTACATACCTACTTATTATTAATTATTTTCTGTTAAAAGTATCAATACTGAGTTTCGAGTTACTTGGACCTCGCATTCAGTTTCTTCCACACGAACTTAACACCCCTATGACCCCCCTTTAAGGGGTAGTTTTGAAAACCTTATAATGATAAACTTTATTACCTACTTACTTAGGCAAGTATTCTTGCCAAGTTTCAAGTTAATTAACTAAATGAATAAGATTTTTCATATAAACTGTATCCCCCGCTTTTCACCCCCACCGAGGTGGAATTTTGAAAAATCGTTTGGGATTATTCATAACTTGACTTAAAGATTATTCATACCAATTTTCGAGTTAATCAAGCCATGCATTATAATCCTCCCTTGTAAAATTAACAACCCCTTTTCAACCCGTTAGGGGTAGATTTTCGAAAAACCCTGATACATGTTACTCTTTATTTTTGGTCTTAATCTTAAGTATAAACACTGTGTTTCGAGTTAATCGGACCGCGCATTCAAATTATTCCACACAAACTTCAACACCCCTATATCCCCCTTTGAAGGGTAGTTTTGAAAAACTTATAATGATAAACTTTATTACTTACAGCGAGTATTCTTGAAAAGTTTCAAGTTTATTAACCTAATGCGAAGAAGATTTTTCATATTAAACTGTATCCCCGCTTTTCACCCCCACAGGGGTGGAATTTAAAAAAAATCGTTTGGGATGTATTCATAACTTGACTCAAAGATTATTTATACTAATTTTCAAGTTAATCAAGCCATGCAGTAAAATCCTCCCCTGAAAAATTGACTACCCCATTTCAGCCCGTCAGGGGTAGATTTTCAAAAAACTCTGATACACATTATTCTTTACTTTCAATATTAGGTATAAATACTGAGTTTCGAGTAAATCGGACTGCGCGCTAAAATTCTTCCATACAAACTTTGAAATCCCCCAATCCCTTAATATGGGGTAGTTTAGAAGAAAAAAAACTTACAATCTTCATAATTTATTTGGATAAGTATTCGTGCCAAGTTTCAAGTTTATTAACTCAAGGAATAAGATTTTTCATACAAACGAATTCCCCCCTTTTCACCCTCTTAGGGGTGGAATTTCAAAAAATCCTTTCTTAGTGGATGCCTACTCGTCACGAAGCACACACCCTCCAAATTTCATGTCTCTAGGACCAGCGGTTTAGGCTGTGCGTTGATCTATCAGTCAGTCAGTCAGTCAGTCAGTCAGTCAGTCAGTCAGTCAGTCAGTCAGTCAGTCAGGACTTTGAATTTTATATATATAGATATAAGCTGACTTCTGATTGTACGTAATACCTATTACTTTATTTATTTAATTAAAACGGTTTAAAATCAATTACAGAAATTAAAGAAAAAATATATAAAATCATCAACTAAAAAGTTGACAACACTTCCATAAATCCCTCTCACAGTACTTCTGACATGTCGACAAAATCTTTGTCCAATCGTCCGCGAACAGATCGTTTGTTAGATTAGTCCAACAGACGTACCGACCTACCAATGTAAGGTCAGCTAAAACTGGAAATGAGTTCCTTGCCTCCTATTTATTCGTTATGATGAGCACTCTGTAAATAAAGAAACACATTAATATTAAAGTACACTTTGTAAGCAAGCATAATAATATTACAAATTAGAGAATTATATTCAAGATAAGAATGCTTGGAAACATGCTGGTCCTGCTCTATAGGACAATAGAGTCTAGAATGTGATTGTGGTCTAGAGTCTACACCACAATCACATTGGTTGGTAATTTTGTTATGTAATGAATGTATACAAAATATTGCAAAACATTTTATAAGAGTAACTATTGAGTTTATTGCACACTCTTCGCCATACGAAACTACCCATTGAAAAGGGACTTTAACAACCAAAATCCATTCAGTTTTCTTGTACATTTTGACATACAAAGTGCCCCTAGTGTCTTATCTATTCTATATCTATACTTATAATAAATCTGTAGAAGTGAAAATTCTGTACATTGAAAATATCAAAAAAATAATTTACAGGGGGTGTTACTAGACCGACACCGAACCCAAATATGTGATTAAAAAAATTTTTGTCTGTCTGTCTGTCGGTCTGTCTGTCTGTCTGTCTGTTTGTTCAGGCATCACGCAAAAACTACCGGTTCGATTACGATGAAACTTGGTATAATTATTCTTTAATATCCTGGGCACCACACTGGGTACTTTTTATCCCGGAAAAGTATATACAATAAAAAACAAACTTCATTTTGCGGTTCGATCCCTATACCCGATTACCACTGTCTGTACTGTACCAACCGCAAATACTAAGTTTGTCATAGGTTGGGTCACCCGCAGTGGAGTTCATTTTTATTCCTTTTAGTTTTTAGAGTTATTTAGGTTTATTTTTATATGAGTCGTAGGTATAGATTTTAATTTTAAAGTATAGGTAGTATATTTGATAGTGTACGTAGTGACCGTAGGTTATTTTATAATACTGTTAGGTAGGATTAGTCATTCGTATAGATATTAGTTTTTAGGGATTTTGCTTATTTATTGAGTTTAGATTAGTTATCATCAGAAATAGGTTTATTTAGGTAGGTATTTAATTTTCTGTTATTGAGATTTTTTTTTAAATTAGGTAGGTACTTAGGTACAGATATCATATAGGTACCCTCTTAATCACCACTAATGAGACACAATTGGTTTTCTACTGTAATTAGCCACAAAGGGCCCGCGAGATAGATGGCATTCTGGGAAGCACATACATTTTATCCTGTTAGCACGTTCCCGTGGGATAATTTCCGACATCCACGCGGGCGAAGCCGCGGGCAGAAGCTAGTTTGAAATAAATGATTCGACTTTGACTCTATCAATAAAAGTTAACTTAACAAACATGACACGCAATACATATTTTACAATATTTTAGGTGAATCATCTGAATCCGAATCGTCAGATAATGATAACTCGGACTCTGACAGCGAAGCTATACCACAGCCAGTTCAAAATAAACCAGCGAAGAAAAGCGCTCCGAAGCCGACAAATACGAAGACTGGGAAGCAACAGAAACGTATCGAGCTGACTGCTAATGAGATCGCTAAGCTCATGGTACAAGCCGTCGACAGCGGTAAGTAACACTCACTTTACGAACATTTACGTTCAACGTCTTCATTTTTAAAGAATAGTTGACAAAATTAGGTTCTTAAACTCTTACCAATTGAAATCTTGAATAATCATACAATAATATAATTTTGCTTACAAATAATCGGTTTCGTATTTTATAGTTTATTTGGTACTTACCCGTGATACACCACGAACAAGCCATTCTACTCTAAAAGCAATGTCATGAAAAAATAATTTAACCAACATAAAGTAGTAACAAATTACTTTTTAATTGCACTGTTAAAAAAGTACGCGTAAACAAACGAGAAACTAAAAATTTAAAAGCTCCACTTTTTAAAGTGTAGCGCACAACGCGGCTTTTTTACTTTTTAATTTGTTCGCGCAAAATCGGTTTATTAGTTCTCGGGTTTCTAATAATTCTACTTCCCACGTTATTTCCTCCGTTCGTATATGAAGTCTGAACTAATATCGTAGTTCAATAAAATGGTATTGATATAAACATTTAATGAAAATGGTTGTAATAGATTTAACAGAAGCTTTGAAATGGTTGGCGGAGAGTTTGGAAGAGGTGGCGTTGGACCAAGAGGCGGAAGGTTATGACCCTGAGAGTGAAGGCATCCCATTGGTGCCGATATCTCAGGAGTCCGTTGAAGCTATGGATAATGAGCTGTTCAAGAAAGTGCTGCTGGGTGTAGGAGTGGTCCCACCCTTTGATGAACAGGTAATTTTACATAGTGCATGTTGGGCAGAGGTAAACAAGCGATTTTATCCATAATGTCAAAAGTAAAAGATTATGTAATATTTGTCAACTTTTAAATCCACGGTTCTTTATTCGAGTTTCGACGTGATATTTGATAAACCAAAACACTCACACTAAAATATGTCAAGTATACATAAAGTACCTTGTCACCGCAGCCACATAAAAAGTTCTCGGAAAATCTCTTGTTCTCAGATAATAAATTAATGAAACCGTCTTTACAGGAAAAATACTGGAGAATACCGAGCGCCTTGCACTTTGAGACAATCAGGAAACGGCGCGAAATAATTATAAAAGCTACTAACAAAGAACTTATTATCGATACTAGTGAGGCAGGAGAGGTGACCCCCGACGTAGAAATATCGGAAAGGGTAGAGGAATCGAGCGATGACGATGATTTGTTCGATAATTTGAGGAAGATGCGTGACAATAATGTCGAAAACATTATCGATAAAAGTGGCAGTAGTAATTCCAATGAAATAACACGTAACCGGAAGCGAATTCGCAGTGAATCTGACGAGGAAGATGCTAGAGGAAAGATGCAGAAGATTGATGAGGGTGACGAGAGTGTGGTCAATGACGATGATGACGACATTCTGTCCTTCGCTAAGAGAACACTGCAGCACGAGGACTTGCCTGACAGCGAGGATATTATCAGCAATATATCAAAACTGGACAGTGGTAAGTACACAAACCCGAAATTATTGTATAACTAGCGACCCGCCCTTGCTTCGCACGGTTTTTACGACTAGACAAAACATCGAGATTTCTTTATTATATGTCAGTTTAATATTAATGTATTATACACTAGCTGCGCCCCGCGGTTTCATTCACTTAAGTTTCGATCCCGTGGTAATATCGGGATAAAAAGTATCCTATATGTTAATCCTGGTTATAAACTATATGTGTGCCAAATTTGATCCAAATCAGTTCAGTAGTTTTTGCGTGAAAGAGTAACAAACGTCCATCCATCCATCCTTACAAACTGTCGCGTTTATCACACATTACCATTCCGGAATAAATTCTGTAAATAATGATGAAAACCTGTAGCGACGACGATCAACGCGGAAACAGACAACACGAAAATATTTAACTAACAACCCGCCCCTGCTTCGCGCGATTTATATTTTTTGATAATCTAACTGACGCGGACGGACTAATTAGATTTTTTTAGGAAACTAGCCTATTATAGCATTATCCCTGCCACATCTCTCTTCTTGTAGTGGAAAAGGTTTAACGGTCAATGGCGGTTTAATGTGTGTACCAAGTTCATATACATATTTGTACCGCGAACCAGAGTTGCTGTGTCCAGCACCCTAATTCAGAATCTGAATCATTTTAAGGATATTTCTAATCCATTGCTTCATATGTTCGAAAAATTTGTCTGCTCAACAGCATAAATAACACGATGAATGTTGGCGAACTGTCAAAATGAAAGGCATTCCAACTGTTAGTGTGTTTTCGCAATTACCACGCAGGTTGGAAGGGACGTGGGTGCTGGTGTAATTACAGACACATAAGACTGAAGACATTTCCGCTTTGACTCGAAATTGGCAACACACCGGCGATGCCTCCACCGCTTACTGTCAAGGGGGCAGCCAAATTGCTCGCTACCCAACAATATAGCAAAATCAGCCTATAATGTTTCCACTGCTAGGATACACGCCTTTTGTTTGTGAAAGGGAGTGGGCCGTAATCCACCACGCTGGTCCAGTGCGGTTGGTAGATGTCAAATGTCTTCGAATTTTTTGGCTTAGGACATGCCCAGTTTCCTCATGATGGTGCAGCAGTGGTGATGATACAACTCGTAAGTCGCGGCCTTTACTACAGTAGGCCATCACTGCTTTGCCCAATAATATGAAAATCAATTACTTATTGTTCCGAGATATCCGTAAATGAAAACAAAATATCAAAAAGCCCCACTTAGTTTTTAATTGTTCCTTTCAGAACGTTGAATTTATTGATATTTTCTCTCTCATTACAGATAACAGCAGCGCTGAAGATAATGACGACGTAATTGTGTCGTCGAGACGAGATAAGAAGCGAAGAATAGTTATCGAAGATGATTCCGATTAAATGTTGATCATAATTTCTTTTGTATCTGTATTTTATTTTAAGTTGATCTTGAAAATAATGACTATGTATTGTTTGGATTTTATTTACGAACTTTTATTTCTAAAATAGTTTTTTTTTCAACTTGTCTGACTAGTATCTTAGAACTTCAATAAAGAAACACAGCCACGTACAACTTTAAAATACAGGTTCTTAAAATTGAACTAATAAATTGAATATAATTAAAAATATATATCCTTCGTCTAACCTTAAAGAAAACGGGAGGTATTCAGCCGGGCTATCTCAGTATTCCTACACTGACAAAGTCGCGAGCCAATGCCGGTGGTGTTTGTATTACTAAGAAGATTATATTGTGGCTAAAGACGCCATTCTCCTGCTAAAACCCCTTACATCTGTTCAACTTCGACTTCAAATAAACGGTCCGTTATGCACTTCTTATGTTATTATTTTACGTAAGAATTCCAATATCATTCCGCCATCGAATCGTAATATAGTCATATAGTGAGCTCGCTTGCTGGCATTCGCCTTCCATTGCAAGGGATCCCGCGCATTCGATATTGCTAATATTGTGCAATACAACCGACTCAATTGGAAAAAATTGTTTTTGTGATACAGCCAATGTTTATCCGAGTAGAAGCAATAGCCTTTACAGCTTACTATCCTTACAAACAATATCGATACTATCTTACTGAGCAATCCATTATTTTTATGTCCACGAATTTTTCATCAATTGGAAATGAAACGGTATTTTTTTTTTCAACGTGATCATTATATCGGATCGTAAATGTCCACTGCTTTACGTTGGCTTTGCGGATTATCCCAAAAGCCATCTAAATAAACGAGTATTGAATTTCTGTCTCCGTGAAATAAATTATATCTTGCTAATTATTATCGAGAGCCTCATTCGAAATGTAATATGGTTTGGAGTATTAGAAAGTGATGCTGTACCTACGTAGCTATAATACTGTTATACATTATACGGAGGGGTGAGCACTAAATCTTTTCACTCAGCTATCAGATTAGCGCCCGACCCTCTCCCCTATCGTTGTTTTTCTAACATTATCTTTACATTGCGTACAAACACCCGGCACGAGGAGGAAATACTATGAAATAATATTTAAATAAATCTTACATCAAAAGTTTTTCAGCGATTTGGGATAAAAAAAAAACGTTGGGACTTAGTCCTCGACACAAGAATCAAAACTATATACATATATTGATAAATTTATCGCTGAAAGGTAAGTAATTTTCCCGGATATAGATATTTCGACACTTATGTTCCTCAACTCAACCTAACAGCAAGTCACAGTGGTAACGGCAGCAGTAACGGTACCTAAGTACCTACTGAATATCAAAACAAAGTATCATTTCCATATATGAATAGCGTTTAAACGTCGTAATAGCCTCCACTCGCGAATTTCCTACATTCACAATCGCGAGCCGAAAAAATACAAACGATCGTTTGATCGCGTAATCCCGCGGGCGATCAAGTATTTCTTATTCAAATGTAGACGGCTATTTTAATGTTCCACAGCACGCCATCAATCTTTGCCGAGCCCGAACGTGGCCCATTACGACGCCCCCTTGCAATTATCCACTCGAATAAAAACGTTTTAAGTGTTAAATTAACGATATCTCAGAGACGAGAGCTTGTCTGACTAAGTGATTAATTCCAACCCAGAGAAATGATAGTGAACCATGCCGCGCTCTAGAGACTCACAAATCTCATTTATATCTATTACAGCACCATTCGCATGTATCTTTGCGAATACCTAAGAGTATAACTTCAAAACAACGATGACTCATGGTCTTATGATTACGAGTTATGATTCTCCACTCATTACATTCTGTTTAGCTTACTCGAATGTGGGTGTAACACATACATTTTTTAAAGTAAGTATCCCTTTGACAGTGCTAATGGTCTGCGCATAAACCTCGCCTGCGTATTACAAACAGCAAGCGGCAAATCTTTGCTGCAAATGTTACTTATTTCTTGCTACCCAGTCACTTAGCTGCGTAAATATAAACAACCTTCATTCTTCTTCTTTACACGCCTCGGGCGGAGAAAAGAATGACAAACGAGTTAAAGAATAATGGAAAGTAAATGAAAACAGCAAAATCGCTTTTGTCAACTGTTTTTCTTCATCCATTGTCGACATTCAGAAATGTTTTCTAAAAACATCTTAAATACAGAGTCGAAGTTATGGTGGGTGTCTACCTACCTTACGAATTCAGAAGATGAATTTATAACAGACCTTTACAGGGAAGACGTTTCAAAGGAAAAATGTATATTTTTTTCAGTAACGTTGAGGTGGCAGGGGGTGATTCTCTTTGTTATAAAACAAGTTATTCTCAAGTCATTATCATTACAGAGTTCTCAAACTCGTTTAGAAAATAGGTACCTGAACGTGCGCAGGTAGATATTACAATTATGAATACTTTTATTCAAAGAAAAGCTAATATTTATGATCCATTATACTCGGAACATTATATTACATGCCTTTAAAAATTATGGTCTTGGATCTTTGTCGAAACTTCAGAAATCAACTGCTGTAAAGTTAATCAGTTAGCCATCGCTAAGACATTAGAACTTCCTAGTATGGCTGTTAAACCAGCGACAGATGGGCTAGCGACATGGGCCGTAATTCTCTATGACACAATGAACGAATCCGCGCGAAATCAAGTCAAGTCAAATCCGCGAGATTGGCGGGATTAGCTAAGGAATTGACGTGGTTTCGAAGTAAGGAATCGTTAAGTGATCATAGTGAATTAGGGCCCTGAAGTGATTTAACTAAGATACTCTGAATCTGAAAGGCAGCTGAGAACCAAACTAAAAGGCAACGATTTTACACCGTTTCTGCTCGAACTCCGTCTGACATGACATTTCACAGTTTTCACTAAAGCAGCATTTAACTAGGAGAACCTTTGATTCTACAGATTGCTCGAAATAATAAGATTTTTTTACACCTACACTGTGTAAAAAAAATTTTAACCACCCCTGCTCCGCACGGTTTTTACGACCATCAAGATTTATTTATGATATTATGTACCTATGTTTAATATTGATGTATTGTACACAAACCTTCCGGAATAAATTCTCTAAAATATGGTTGTGAAAATTCATTGCGTAATTTACAATCACAACGCGGTCACACAGACATGAAAGAAAAGTTTAATTTATAATATTATGTTATACCTAGATAGGACAATACAGGCTAGTTAGATAAGATAGATGTAGCCAGTACTTACGACAACGACATCAACGCAGCGCAGCAGCAGCGCGCAGCTACGACAACTGCTACGAGTTACGTCTCGTAGCTGTTCGTAGCATCGTAGCTATCGTTTATTGTTTTACAAATTAGTTATTCGTTATTTCATTTAGTTATCGTTTCTACCATTATCGTTGGTGCCGATATTTATAAATTTAAAAAAATGACGATTATTTCGATTTTGGCATATCAAAATAATCTTAATATATTAATATTTGCATAAAATATTTCGGCCATATTCGATGTATTTTACGTGTTACGGCATCCCAATCACACTCGATATGAAATGTACAATATGCAGTAAAAATATCATGGTTATATTTTCTTACGAAGAATCCAACAACATTAAAGAGAGGATGCGAGGGTTCGCACGGAGCACCCTCAGGTAAAAACCAAATTGAATTTTCCCTCGGCCAAATAGAACGGTATCGCGTAGATAAATCTCGAAGCTGCCTCATCCCGTATCTACAGAAAACAAAGTTTAATAGAAAAGTAAATAGAAAAAGTGGAAGTGAAAACACTGAATGTTGGAAGTTTTAATTTGTGCCAGATATCCTGACGCTCGAATTTGAACTTGGAATCTCGTAACTTTTGATTTATTGGCTTACAATCGCAGCATTTTGACATTATAATAATAATTGTAACCCGTTCATAACACCAATATTAAAGTTATTACCATTTGTGCCCGGTCAGGCAGGGTTGTGTTATGGACTCAAGCGTAACACTTAAGAAAGTCCCTTTGAGAGAATTTAATCTAAAAGCTATAAATCGCACCTGCTGAAACCTCACTTTGTGGATATTTGTACCTATAGATGTTGTATCTAAACATGCGTAAAGTAAACTTGTATGTACCGACCAGAACTTAGGATGGCGCAGCTTGAGGTACAGGGTCACACTCACATGTACGCCTAAGTTAGGGAGTCACGCTCTTGTCCTGTGTACCCAGCGCTATAGGACGGACAAATCGTTCGTCCAAAACTCAAAATATGCGTAGATATCGTTTAAATTGTTTACGTATTGCATGAAATAATTAGGATAAGGAGATTTACTCAGTAGAGGTTACTATAGATGTAGCTATTAGTAGCGACACCTATAGTACCCTCTATTGAGTAAACGTAGTACGACAACTACTTACTATGAGCTACGTTACTAGCACTTCATAGCAGCAGTTAATTACTAGCGACCTGCCCTGCTTAGCACCGTTTTTACGAATTCGACAAAACAACGAGATTTCTTTATGTAAGTGTAACACATACACGCCGTATTTTGTTACTTTAATTCATGTCTAGTTTGAATTTAGCACTGTGTGTGTTATCTATGGATAACTTTTAAAATTAGCCATGTTTTTTACATGGCATGCCATTATAAGGAAAGCCGCGTCTTGTTGTATTCGTCTGGTGTGTGTGCAGCGCACCGTGTCGTTTCTTTAGTGATACTAAGGGAGACCTTAGACGAGCAATCTGACATTAGTTCAACCCGTAATCATATTCATAATTATTGTCAGATTAACGTGTAAAGTTGTCAAAAAATAAAAGGCCCGTTTTGACATTGACAGTTCTAGCAGTTAATAAAGATCAAATTGGCAAAACACGTATTCGTTTGTATGAAACTGACAGGTGTCAAGAACGCATTCTCAAATGTCAAAACGGGCCTTTTATTATATTATATAGTTGTCAAAAAATGACAACTTTAATGCTATTGACGCAAAATCTCAATTTTTTTATTTGTGTCGGTCAGAAAGGCTATAGATTGACGATTGGATTGAACTGATACCAGAGGGACATTTCTCGTAATTCTAAGAACGTTTACAGTCTGATCTCAGTCTCAATCTGTTAAAAACCTCTAATTTCCCTAAATTTTTGACATTGATTGTCGCTGAAATTTTAATGAGATTGCGACTAGATGTTGAACGTTTTAAATTACGGGAATTAACCTTCTGATTGAATGATCATCAAAGGTCTCCTAGGCTAGGTTACGCCTGTCAGTTAAATCATATCTCGCAACAGTAATCGACTAAGTTATTACTGTCTCATCTCTATTTCGAGAGATCAATGCACGGTTCTTCTACTGCTAGATAAAAAACGCGGAAGTCAACAAATTCAAATCACAATACAAAACTAGACTGTATGCCTTAATATTTTTAGTTCCTTTTTATAAGCTTAAAATTCTAGTCTGCTATGGCATTGTTTTTAAACCATAATAGGTTAAAAAAGACAGAAAAAATCACATTATTAAAATTTAGATTTTTAAAAAAGTTTTTCTAGACCCAAGTCCTAGGGAAAACCTAAGTAAACTTAGGGCTGATTTTTCCATAGCCAGATAACTTTTATTCGAGGAATAAAATTGATGTTTGAAGGTTTTTGTATTAAACAACTATCAAAGTTTCAAAATTGTTCCTCGAATAAAGTTATCAGATGATTGAAAAAAATACCTATGGATTCATCAGAACGACAACTTAATCACGTTAAAACGGCTTGTAGCGACAACATAGTTATGACGGGTTTATTGAACGTTTATGAATAAAGAATTTTATAAAAGGTTTATTAGTAATTCTAATGAGCATTTTAACTAATGAGTGTTTTAAACCTATTTTAGGGCATTTTTATGATAAGGCCGATAAACTTCAGGCACGAATTCTCCAAATGAAAAAAAAAATGATGGTGAAATCCGCATCAAAATCCGTTGCGCAGTTTAGAAGAGCAACGCGGTCAAAGGCACACGAAAAGGGACTTTAATTTTTAAGATTTATAGAACAGAACCCTACCTCCTACAAATTCGTATACTAAGTATTACCAAGCACTAGTTAAACCTAAATCTTGGCTGTTGATTCGAGTCTGCCTGCAGTTGAAACCAACGCTGGGGCTCTGTCTCGTATAGGGTCTAGGCATTATGCTAAGCGATGGCCGTTTTGCGTGAATGTGACGCATTTTTATCCCCAACTTGTTGTTTTTTATTTGTGTGTTTATGTTCTTTTTTATGCGTCATGTTTGCCGCAAATAAATGTATTTTCTTTCTTGCTTGTCTCTTGTCACTGACTTTACATTTAATGCTCACACACACATTGCTCATGTTGTGTGCACCCTTTTTATACAAGCAGCAACTCAGACCATTGAGTGAGGTCTTTACAGTCTATGTTGGTGTTCTTTTTTACGCGTCATGTTTGCCGCAAATAAATGCTTTTTCTTTCTTTCTTTCTTTCTTCTTTCTTTAGAACAGCTGATAATAAGTAATAAGTAATCTCTTCATAACATTATCTCGTCACGCCCGCCGATAGAGAGGTACCTAAGGCGGTGGAGTGCACCGTGGCGTAAGCGGCTTAACCTGGGAGGCAGCGACGTATCGAGAAATTCGACACGTCGCTGCCTTTCCTCGACACACATTCATTAAGCTGAACACTCGCAGGAAGATTTCCTTGGTCCCTTAGCTCCCCTATTTTTATTGGGTACCTACCTATTATTAAAATTATCAAGGTGTACAGACGCCAGCACATCAAGCTACTACAATCTGTCAAATTTATTTAATAGATTTTCAACTTTATCGCTAAAGCATTAAGGTTCAAGGTTGATTGGGAAAATTTGACAGTTTCGGGTAGCTTGACCTGCTGGCGTCTGTACAATTATAAGGAACATAGGTGGCCCAGTGGTCTTGGCCACAACTTACGAGTTTTAAGTCGTAAGTTCGAACCCAGGCAGGCACTTTATGTAAATAATTTCTCACCTCTACTCTCAAAACAGTGAAGGAAAACATCGTGAGGAAACGGGCACGTCCTAGAGTCTAGGACGTGCCGGTTTCCTCACGATGTTTTCCTTCAAAATGGTTAATTGGCCTGTAATGGTCTAGGACCTAGACCATTACAGGCCAATTCACCATTTTGAGAGCAGTGGTGATGAAATTAACAACAAGGTGTTATTTATATCCAGGTGTTTCCCACGTCTAAATGATACTGTCAGTGCCCGGTTTCTATGACTTAACCTTGGCTGCCATTAGGTCGAAACCTTACTCCAGCGGCCGTCCCCGCGTCTGACCAGTATTGCCAACCTAGGCAAGATAAACCAGGGAACAGTTTATATTGTGGAACCTCCTACTCACAGTGCAAATTCGTTCCTGGCCCGCTTTTACAGATACAAAAAAGTTGACATCCTTAACAAACAACTAGAAGCCTACGGGCTCGTGTGGTCGGTATAGATAACAAGCTGCTTATTCATTAACCACATAAAATTTTATGAAAGCAATACAAAACATTTACACAAGACACCGATATCATACTAATGAGGTCCCGCTGAGCGTTATAACCAGGGCTATAATTATCTTTGTATGGGCCCTTTTAATCGAGTACTGGTTACGCTTTACGGTATTATAAAGTTAATGTAATTTTATAAGGGGTCTTAGGCAAGCGTTTAATTTGAGCGCTCCGAGGTGCCGCAGCTCTGCGGATTGGCTGGCGGAACCCTTTGGGATGCCGTGTTTGTAAATGTTTAGCTACCCATAACGTTCTGAAATTAAATAATTTTCTACCTGTACTTTGAAACTGATGTAGGAAGGACCTATTATAATCTCCTTTCCTAAACCCGAGGTATTAATTACGACCAGCATCTACCTACACTACCTACTACTTATAATATAAATAGGTATATAACATGTCCTACAAAAATACTTTTGAATAGAACAAGCAAGACTCTACGTACCGTAATGAGTTCATTCAAAAGTAAATAATCTGTCTCAAGGTCCGAAGCAGATTTCCCACCCAAAAAAAAAAAGGTTCGGGGCAGATGTCTACCAATACAGTTATAATAATAGATGACTATCGACCAGACTGCCAACGTCTGAGATGGGACTGAGTAGCTAGTGAAAGGTAAACTAATCATTTTAATGAACAATACATACCTACCTAATATAAAGAAGTAGAGAGTTCATTTTCCGAGCACGTGTCCCATCCCATCTATAGGTACTAATATTATAAAGAGCGTGCACGTGCTTTGTGCAGACGTTTTATCCATTCACCCATAGATGGCGTTGTGCAAATGCTCCCTCTCGTTTGTTAGTTGGCTTTGTTGGTTGAATCAGGAACTACTGATTCCCCCCCCCGGTGGGTTCCCGCATTGTCGAGGCGGGGGGGCTCAGTAGCCGTGGCGAGCTGGGCCACGGTGAAGCTAAGAGGAACCCCAGCGGGGGCCGCTCGTCCGGGCTGTGCGGTTTAGCCCGGGACGTAGCGGCCCACGGGTAGGTTGCGGTGCCGCTTGCGCGACATCGTGACCTACCTGAGGCGGGCCGCGATGTCCCCCGTGAGGGAGACATTGCGGCTGAGGACAGAGGCCGCGGCGGGAGGGGTTCTCCCTTCCTTCCGCGGCCTTGACGGGGCCGCCACCGTGAGATGGCGGACGCGGCGGGGCCGCAGGGGAAGAGGAGTGTCGGTGTTTCGTTGCCGCTCTCCCTATCCTCTGCGGCCGTAGCTCCCCCAACGCGGGGGGGGGCATGCGGGGCCTGCCTCTCAGGTGGGCGTGGAGGCCAGCAGGCAACGGGTGCGGGGGCTCCGTTGCCTGTTTTGCACAGGCCTCCACCTTGTGGGACGGGAATGGCCAGGTGTTCCCGGCCATTCCCGTAGCCCCCCAACCTGGGGGGCATGCGGGGCCCGCCATACCATCTTGGCGGGCGTGCGCCGGGAGGGCCGTGGAAGTATTGATTTCCCATAGCCCTCCCATTACGGCGTTTGTAGGAACACCGCTGAGTTTTAGTGGGTATACTGTCCTTCCGACAGGGAGTCCCACATACCCCGTCTCGGTCCCCCGCGAGACGGGGATGCATAAAGCATTTCTCAGCGAGAAAAAAAAAAAAAAAAAGGAACTACTGATTCGAATCTCAAAATTATTTTTGTGTTGGAGAGTCCATTTATCAAGGAAGGCTTTAGGCTATATAGCATTACGCTGCGACCAATAGTAGCGGAGCATCAATGGAAAATGCTGCAAAAACGGGAATAAGGATTCCTATTTGAGAGCTTCCGTTGCGTGCGCTGCGTAAACGCGACTGGCTGACTGACATAGTGCTATCAACGCACAGCCCAAACCACTGGAGGGAGCGGGCTGATATTTGGCATGCAGGTAGATGTTATGACGTAGGCATCCCCTGAGAAAGGATTTTGATAAATTCTACCCCAAGGGGATAAAATAGGGGATGAAAGTTTGTATGAAACTTTGTCAATTTTAAACCTTGCTTCTCTCATGGACAGTTTTATGTTGCTTGCTCACGAGTAAGTTCACCCAATAGCTTGATAGTTTTAGCGCCTAATGACAGATTAGTTAAGAATATTGTGTGCAAAGAAGTTTCGTAGGCACTAATTTTTTACACACGTTAAACAAAAGTAAAGCCGCAAAAAATATACCTAATTTAATAATAATACTTAACGCGAGCGAAGCCGTGGGCAAAAGCTAGTTTATAAATAAAACTGTACCTATATTTTATGCTCCTGGGTGTGGTAAAGGCAACTGAAGTGTTATAAAGGTGGACGAGCATGTGAACTAACCTCATAGTAACTCGCCTGTCTAGTTCACTGATTACAACAAAATAACTAATCTATCCACATACTCGCAAAGGCTTACTCACAAAGGACGTCGGAGGGCCGCAGCAAAAAAGAACACGTCCTAAAACGTGCCTTTGAACTATTACGTCATCGCATCAAAATTCTTCGTACAAATAACCGACAATATACCCATAATTATACGCACTCTGGACCTATAATAACAAAGCGTGGGCTTAATAATTGGTTTAATGAACACACGCTAATCGCTGATATAGATAGGGTTTATCCCGTTCGATTTTATAATCTGCGCTGTATCCGATAATCTTTTCCACATCGCGCAGTATTCATACCGGATGTTACAAACAGGTATAACCCAGTGTAGCAATATCCCAATATAAAAATATTCATCCTTTACCCGTTTAATAACGTTGAAGCGCCTAAAAAATAAAGTGGGCGTTATTCTCGCGCGAGAAAATAAAAACTATTTTTCTTTCGTAAAGCTCCCGTGAAAGTTGGAGTGCTTATTCGCAAGTATAAATTTCTGTCACACGTAGCCAGACACTCGTGAAAGTTACTGGGCACAGAATCACAGATAGCTATAAAGACAATTTGTCGACGATCACTCTTCACAAGCCCATAATGCGGATATAGACAAGTATCTATGTGATAAAATATTATTTGTCTAAAGCTCTACGTTTTTGAGAGTGAAGTGGGTGAGTAGATATCTGATGGTGATGACAAATCTGGGACTTGTCGCAGCAAATAATTAAAAAGTTTTAAATTCATTTGAGCGGTGTTAGGAGGTCGAAGAGCGACCGCGCCTGTCAGAAAGTTGTGCATTAACTTTTCATTTGCAAGTTTGGAGCGAACCTCGCGAGCTATCGCGGCAACTTTGCAATTTCCACTCATTCACGATATGTAGAACATGTAATGACGGACTACTGGCCCGAGTTACACTACTTAGTGCTCACTGCATATTATATACAGGTACCCTTTAGATACAACCGTTAAAGATAGAAGAAAATATAACTTGTTTCACTTTGATATATTGGACATGATAACTTTGGCGAAGGTTTCGTAAGTGTTTGAGAATAACATAGCATTGTGTGGGATGTGAGATAAGGACTAGCGATAGGATAGACGTGTAAATTAAATTACTTACAACCTACGTGTGTCTACACTCTACGTATAAATTTAAATTGGTTTCCCGCGGTCTTCTTTACTAAATTATTGCTATCTGCATCATGTTTGAAAGGTACCTAGTTAATTGAACACGTTGTCCAACGAGTGCCTATAGATAAATATTTGTCAGTCTCGATTCAATTGTTATGTTGAACGACATCTTCCCGAGGGTTTTAATAACTTCATTTAACTTTCGTAAATTAATTTTCATTTGATCATTTTATTGGGAGATGAGTTATAATTGAAGGGGCGCAGCGCAATCGCTCGGGATCCACAAACGGAATAATGTCAAATCAATTAAAAGTTCAATTCGGCGGGCAGCGCGCCAGGCTTCGAAGTTGATTCATTAGTACGTAGTGGGCGCCGAACCTCTTTCTCTGTCGCAGCAAGTATTCCACAATATTACGAGTTATCTGCGCCGCGCAGCCCACCACCACGCGCATACATTCAGATAATCATTGACTGAGAATGTATTTTATGAGGGATTCCAAACTTGTAGTTCTTAACCAATAAATACTGCAATTACTCCCATTTCTGTGGCCGTACCACGACCTTATTTTTACAATTTATTGAGAAAAAGCTGAATTAAAACTCTATAGGTAAGACTTAATGGTTCAGAAGAATTACAAACACCATGATTAAATATTATTATCAAGTAAACGGAAAATACGTAAGATCATAGCTATGTTTTCATGTGTGTTACATTCATATTTCTCTAGTCCTCGAGTGGTGTGGCTGTTTCCTTAGCGAACGCAATAACATTTACATAGGTCCCGTCAACTGCTGGCGTACTCATAAAAGTAATACGAAAGGGATCACACTTGCGCTCCGTAATAGTGAAACTTTTCCGGGGATCAGCGAAAGTAATTCCCTTCTCTGACTTTGCTAAACAGGGGTTATTTACAATACCAACCCGTTACAGGCTCTCACGTTAAGCGTCTACGCGAAAGGGCAACAGATGCCGACGGCATAAACTTCACTAAAAATCGCTCGTACTGCACCATAAAATAAAACAACATATTTTTACGTAAAATTCTGACTACTTAAAATTGTAATGAAAGACTCGCTCAGTTATTTTAACTTTACAAACTTTTAATCTGTTGCTTATGTGTCTGCCACGAAAAACTGACTTAAACAGGAACCAAAAATTAGCGCCAGGAAAAGTGAATATAATACAAGTTAAAGGCTTATCCGCCGCGAGCGATTTATTCAAACGACCAATAAATATTCAAGAGTAATTAACCACCGCGCCGCGTCGATACAGAGCAGAATATTTTTAGCTGCCGTCGATTTTACGTTAATCCTCGCAAAGGTAGATTACGAAGTGTTCCTAACTCCATAAAACGACGCCGGAAAATCCATATTTTATCAAAATGAAAGTAAAAGAATTTTTTGAATTAATTTTCTTTCTATCTTTTCGAGCCCCGCTGTGTACCGCAAAAATTCAAACAGTTCAGTTAACAACGATTAAAACGGAATCCCTTTTTAATTATAATAATAAATTGGATGTTTCTGTGCAAAAATAAACGTCTAAAACCAACCCTCCATGTGCCTTCCTCGAAATTAGGCACTTGTAAGCACTTGGCACAACAAGTAGAGTTTGCACACGAAACCTCGTGTCTATTCCGTCTGACGGGAGCTCAAAAGATTTCAGCTAACGTTGCCTGTGTGCTTACCGTGCTCGGTTAGCTCGCTACTCCATTGTTCGTACACATCAACCGTCTTCGTAGATTCGTAGCTCTGCGCTACGATAACGCTACGAACTTGCTACGAAAAAGGAAACCAGCCGTAGCTACGTATAAATAATTTTTGTTTGTGATAGCCTTTGACCATTGTGCCATGGTCTCATTGTATCTCACTCGGGCGTACTTGTTCAATAAATAGTAGTGGTTTTCCATCGAACACGAAATTTGTTTTCACCGTAATACACAAAGAGATTACAAACAATTGATGCGTTAAAAATTCACAACGGATACCAGCTTTAAAGTGATATGAAGTACAAAGTAGCCTATACATTCCCATCGCCTGTCCCGGGGGACGGTTTTCCGGAAATCAAGCTATCGTGAAAAACATTTTACAATTGCTGTTAGTTTCTCTGTTGTTTGGTATTTTGAAACTACTGGCTTGCTGCTGACTTTTACAACGCTGATTTTTACAACATTTTTTGTATCAAACAAGATGATAACAACACAAATAATATTAATTTTACCTATTAATTAACGCTCGCCAGGTTTATTAAAACCGAAATCTAAATCGAGTGTTTGTACTCCAAATAAGTAATTAAATGTTAAATTTGATGCTTAACCAACTCTTCTGGAACACCTCGTGTGGAAAACACGAGGTTGTATGTTACCTTAGTTTATATTTGTTATTATTTTACCTGCAGTCTTGTCCGAGACACGTGCTACAGAAGTATTTTCTCTCAAATGCCGGTCCGCGCTCCAGGAGCGCGGCTTCAATTCCCTCGACTTCCACGACTCGCCGTCAACTTGGGCTATTTAGTTCAAAACGATCTCCTCAAGAGCTCTTGTGTTTTCAGGGTTTATTTCGCAATCAAGTTGTCCCCAGCGATTTTCCGAGACTAATATATTCTTTAGACATCTGCTTATGTTATCTTTCTGCCGTCCACGTTAAATAAATAGTCGTTCCTATACAGTACAATGTAACAGCTCTGCTCTTTGCGAAGTCAGTAAAACAAATATTGCGGAATAAAACCCGAGATTTTCCGAACGTAAAAGTGAAATCCAATATTTTAAAGTAGATGAGAACCCTTATGACAAATAGAACACTCACTATTGAGAACCAATGACCGGGAAAATTGGGATATTATCTTAACTAGGTCTCTACAGTTTCAATAAAACAAATTCTCGTGTCGGATGTTCATTGGGACGATGTTTTATGTAACGTTGAACTTTCGGAATCATGTTATATAAGGTTTGATTAAACTTTATGTAGCTTTAGGCAGAGATTACCCGATAGTTAGTAAGTTTGGTCCTGAAATAAAAGCGTAATGTTTCCGCCGCTCGTCAGCTCGCGCAAGAGTCAACTTAGAGAAATAGGTTAATGCCGTGCTTGTGCCGACGTGCTGCCGCATGCCGCCTACTAGGCACAACATCTCTACTTAGGCACAATCTGGTTCTTTAAACACAACACTTTGCTGAAGCGTGGCTTCCAGCGAGAGTGCGCCTCGCGTTAATACTGCTTAAAGTTTATCTAGAAAAACAAGAAGTTAGGGTGAAAGGAAACCCGAACCCATTTCTATTCACAAGACGTCGATACCTAACAAACAATCGAATAACGTGCAAAACTTGAGTTAAGTTCTAGGTAATGTTTACATGAGAAAAGTAATATTTTCTGAGCGGCCAACACAAACAAACATGTGATAAACAGACCCCGAAAGTAGTGAATAGATGTAGGTAGAAACGACCACGTCATTCAGGGAAGCAATCACGTTAATAGTGACAGTTCCAACTCAGCCGCTATTCATAATACGACTTTTATTTGTTCGGACAACCAACACTAATGGACCGCGCTAATTAAATGGGCGGCTACCATCTAACAGTACAATGTCTACACTGAACGTATACAATGTAGAATTATACACGCTTGCATATTCAGTGATTACCCATTGAATTCTGATTAACGTTATTGTAGGGCCGGCTCTCATCCCGTCTCGAGTGATTTTCTGTGTCGCGTGTGTGTCTACGTCTAACTACGTGGAATATGCGTACAAGTTAATAATCCTTACTAATTATGCCCGTAAGATTAAGGACTATCTTTGAGATTAAAGATGACTCACTACTTATAATATTCTTAGTAAACTTTGAGTAACTTATAATGGTTCTTAAAACAGTAAATTAGTGGGCTCGACTTACTTTATTTTAGATAAATCGTTTAGTAAATCAACTTGTAACAGTATCTTAGAGAAAATTAATAGTTCTTTCACAACTGCCATAATGTTAATCAAGAACTTTGGAAGTAGTTCTCTAACAAATGTCATGACAAGTGAACTGTTCGCAAATATCTGCAATCTTGTTCACCAGGTTTTGTGCGATACGAAGTAATAAATCAATGTCAAGAGTTTATGAAATCTGTCCTTAATGTCAATTGACTAGGCTGAAATAATAGTCAGTCGTAATAAGATTAGATACGGTCACCAAAGGAGATAACTAACCAAAATTTAATTTAATTAATAGAAAACAAACAGTTCATTTATCAAATTAAATTTCATTCGAAAACATCCATCGGTTTTTTACTAAACTTCAACTAGGTACATCAGACGACTCTGGTTACTTATCTCTTTTGATGAAACAATTACTTTTCCTAAATAAAGAACATTTTTGTTCCTTGATGAACACTGAATAGATTAGTAAAATTGTAGATATCGATTGATTTGATGTCCACTCTCCAATACCTATAAGTGTACACGTTAAGTTTCCTCAAACGCTTGCAACTTACACTTTAAATACGCTGTAAGAAACCGGACGGACGAGCAGTCGGGGGCCGGGGTCGCTGCAGAGATCCTTCATTCGTTACGTACGTGATAGGACTGACCGACAAGATGGCCGCTACGGCCAGTGCTGTGGCCTGCAGCTTACGATACACTATCGATCACGCGCTAATACGACACTGGTAATCCCGGTAAGAGCCGCCTGAAACGTGTTGCTCCCAGCATTTACTTTATTTGAGTGATCCTTCGCTACCTTGTTTACACCTCTTCTGCTTCAACACTTTCCAATAGGTTTCGTTTCCATTCGTAGGTAAGTACGAGTATATAGCCAATCAAAACTGCTTTATGGTATCTACCCGTTTGCAGTTTGTAGACATTTTTACAGCTCACTAACGACTCAGTTAAACTCCAATGAGCTATGATATTTGTACAACACTAGTCTCTGCAGCGGAACGGTGCACCTAATGGATTTTTATTTTATTTCGTTGCAGTTACGCGAGCCAATTAGTTTTGTGCAAGTGCATCAAGAATACTCATTACTCGTCTCCTAAATGAATTTTAATCACAAATTCTTGAAAACTGGTTGGAACATTTGACTTTAACGTTCAATTTATCAATTTATTTAAGCTTTTACCAATAAAAACATGGCCGTAAATTATTTTTTATTAACTCAATAGCGAGACTATACTATCTCGTCTCTTCGCTAAAAGAACAAAAAATTTAGCTCGAATTGTGGCTAGAGATGGGATGGGACATTTTGTAAAAAAAAATGTACATTTTAAAGTTTTTAGCGTGGACTCGTGGACATTCAAGATATACTCTCGTACGTCCACCGTGCCGGGAAATTTAACTTAAAAATTATTCCAGGCGCATCTTAAAATTCCGGCTCCGTATTTTCGTGTGTTACCACTTCATAAAAGTGGTGTTTTACAAAGGAATTGTGTCAGTGAGAAAACACGTATGATGAAAGGCAACGCATAGAAGCTCATGTTACAGAGCAATGCTGTAGAACTCAGTGATATACAGATTACTTCGGCCATTGCATTCAATGTACGCTTAAGGCTAGTATATGGTTATTAACTTGTTATCATTAAATTTGCATAAATTGTCACATCGCTTATAATAATAGAATATATTTAGCACCTGCCTAACATTATTGTAACAGCTGATACGGTTGACGTCTGGGAAATAACTATATTATTTTATCTCTCTTTTGTAGGAGTACGAAGCAGGAATACACTGTAAACAGGTAGATAACAAACCATGATAAAACTAAATAAAACAAATGGAGACACAATAAAATGACTTTATATTTTTATGCAGCCACTTAATTTGAATGAAAGAGGTGGAACTTGATGTACCTACTTACATTATACGACCTTTAGTCAGAGGCTTTTGTCTACCAGAGACAAGAAGACAGTTTTAGGTACGTACCAGAACTCACCATCACGTATTTCTCGCGTTACGACTGTTACATAAATAGGTGTGTAGTATATAGGCTTCATCAACAAAGGACTGATAATAATATGCTCACGTTAGGTGTTGCGGGACTCGTCGCGACAAACTCGCAGGCGCCTCGTTTGCTGTGTCTACTCGTTTGCGCCTTGTCTACGTGACGGGAAATAGGCCGCGAGCTGCACGTAATTTGAACCAAAACACACAACTAGGCATAGCACAAACGAGCAGTCATTAAGCACTTACGTCATGACTTTAGGCTGGTGTGTCACTGTACTCGCAGAAATTCGTGGGTTGGTTTTAATCACGGCAAAGTTTAAAAATAACGTTCAATTTTCAAACAAGCCAATGAACTACTAAGTCTACGCCAACTCAATCCAATAAGTTTTATTTACACAAAATTATACAGATGTGTTTTAAAGCCCCGACGTTGTTAGCATTGTATTGTTAGTTGAGGATCAACAAGCCAACTCGTACATTTTTATTTACCTGCTCGCTTGATCTCGCAATCCCACAGACTAAGGATTGATTTGTTCCTTAAGGATTTCGTCCTTGTCTCGTGCTTGCAAGGCGAAGTTATCTGTCGGCTTAGATGTGGCTACCTAAGGGGTGAATTTTTATCCGACCCTCTTAGTATTCCAAGGCTGTAGGCTTATAATTCGCTTGAGGGTAAGACCGCAAAGGGTAGGCGACAGAGAGGCGCCCGCACGTCTGAAGGGGCTTCCTCTGGGCTCGTGCTGTCATTCCTTGTAAAATAGTCAACCGTGAGGGGAGACAAAGGAAAACCTTATGTAACTACGAGTATAATGTAATTGCATTATAAGAAGCTTACCTACCGGTTTCCGGAGATCAGTTCTCACTCTGACCAAACATTATGCCTGTTTACCTACCTACATAACTTTTTGTAGATGCCGTAAGTCTTTGATTTTAGTACGTACTTGCTCGTACTTACTTTTCTTTTACGTTCAAAGATAAAAATCTTTGGCCATAGCATCGCGGTCATAACTTGACTCCGTAAAAAATGTTAAATCTTCCAGATACGAACATTTCACAGCGGCGGTAACAAAAATCTGACCGACTGCGACACAAAACGATCGTAACTTTAATAAAGTACCTACATTACATTAAAATTGCTGAAATTTTATTTATAAAGTATAGCTATGTTTGCACAAGCTCAATTGGCTGAGTCACCGTCGCGAGTGTAGTTTCGGATATAATAAATGTTTTACAAGATAAATTTAACTTGCAACATTAGCACCCTCTGCTTCGACACAGCGAGTGCAATTTTTCACTGTTGGGCACCCCTGCTGGTGCGGCACAATTTATGACGCGAAGAATGATTTTTCAACATCCGTAAGTTAGATTTATATTTAACAGCCGAAAAGAGCCTGAGCTAAATCACCGATAAGGGGAATATAAAAACGCTGAGTCAATTGGGTTTCGCTGTGTATGGCACAAGTTTACGAAATGCGACGTCGCGCCCCAGGAAAATATACATTTATCTGTAACTGTTCACTATTTTAATATTGCTTTTTATTATTGTTGTTTACTGTTATTGGCTAACTTTTTATGATGTGCTCAGCTCTGAGCTAGCAAAATATTTGTAGCGATACTGGCTGTTGGGAAAAGCCATGTCGGAGTTCATCACGTTTTAAACCATCACTCAAATAAAATATGGAGAGTTCATTTTTTATCACTCTGATATCGTACAGAAATATTTAGCAATTTTATAAAATTGTTTCGATACAACTCAACATAGAGCGTGGTATCCACACGCAGCAAATTAATTGAACCGAGAGTGGGATAAATGTAAGGTAATTTATTACAATTCGCGCCAAACGGCCGAGCCATTACATTTAAATTATAGCACGTTCACACTTCCTATAAAATCGTTGGATCTTAAAATCAATATATCGATTGCAAGTCACAAGTGGATAGTAAAACAAATCAATATTTACCCATGAATAGGTTAATAAGCAAGACGTAGCTACGTACCTATTAAGGTATATATCTAATACCTAAATAAAGATGCCTATTTATTTACAAGTAAAATAAACGAACAATAAATTATAAGCGTTATGAAATCTTTACGTACATAAGCACCTAAATATTATATCTCGATGATTACGAAGACAAAGCAACCGCACAAAGTACGATTGTGTAAACATCAGAATTTGCGGAAACTCAAGATCTATCCAATGTTTCGACATAATTAAATTTCAAGGAAACGTACTTAACACTGCAGGGGTTAAACATTTCTTCTTAATCCTTGAACAAGTAAAAATTGTTAACATTTTATGTCGGTAAAAAATCCCCTTTGAAATTATAAGAGTTGTTTGTTTGGCAAGGGAAGCAGTGCAAGCTTCAAACAAGCAGAAATTATTTCAGAGTCACCCGCGTTACCTCTACTATGTTTTGACATATCGGGATAGTTCCGTAGATCAGCCTAAGTAAACAAATCAATTGTCTATTTTACATATCTGGGGCAAGTTGGGGATGTGCGGGGCGCAAGTCTGGACCTCTCAAATTGAGGGCATGCAGACGACGCCGCGACACTCCAGAGTGCCGCTCAACGAGATTTATGATGATGTATTGCAAACTGATGGAGCTATAGTAAGGACAATATGATTAACGGGAAATAAGGGACGATTTCGTAATGAGGTTGGTATTTAAAGTCAAAGACGATATAGATAATATACTTATAGATAATTGGTCGATAAATATGTGTATTATGTTACATGTTGTATAAAGGAATTAAGGTTTAATGACATACATAATCATGTCATTGAAGATATAAAATTAATTTTAATATGTTAATCTAAAATGGCTTTGAATCGATCTTTGGAAAACACAACGTAATTTGACATCACTTGTTCGAAAATCTAAACGAGAACAGGATTAACCACACATAATCAGCGTATAATGTACTGCTGGGACCCAGGCCTCCTCGCTGTAAGAGGGAGTTGGCGGTAATCCACCATGCAGGCCCAGTGCGTGTTAGCAGATGTCACATGTCTTCAAATTTTTGTTTCTAGGGCATGCCGGTTTCCTCGCGATGTTTTCCTTCACCGTTTTGAGAGCAGTAGTGATGACATAATTTACACAAAGTAAAGCGCTTGTCTGGGTTCGAACCTACGACCTACAACTCGTAAGTCGTGGCCGTAGCCACTGGGCCACCACTGCTCCTTAACCACACTACCACAGCACTATTATCAAGGAATTAAAACGAATTACCAGATCACCATCCGAAAGCATGCAAACGTTCCTAATTCCGCCTAAATCGAGACATTTACTTCTAATTGAGAATACTAATATCAAGTCCTGGGTATATTGGCTGTCTCACAGGAAGACTGCCGAGAGAACGTAATTAGCAGTAAATCTAAAAGATTTACTTCTACAATAAATTTTCAGGAACGTTACGAGTATGTAATTAGACGCTTGAGCGTTTAGCGAAATCTAGTCCATAATGCGACCATACACGGCTCATGAATTCAGTCCGTTTTGTGCGAAAGTAGCACATAGCAATGCTATTGATCGGCTGTTGCAGCAACACATGGCGCCTGATATGTGCCGATAATATGGACACTATAGTCCCTCCATAAACTGCTACTAAGCGGCCGCTCGGAAATATACGTACGGTACCTAAAGCAACGCTATTGTTTTACGTACTGAATTGCGGTGGTTGCAAAAATTTAGCGTAGAATAATTCTTTAATATTTTGCATAGCTTTTTTGAAAGAACGGAAGTTTGTTTTCTAATGTGACTGAATTATCTGATCGACTAGTACAGCCTGTCCAGAAGTGGACATTAAAATTGTCGATTTTCTAATCAAATACTGCATAGCGTTGCGTGGCTTGCGAATGGCTTGTAATGATCAATGATTCAAATCAGTTGCAATAATGCTGTATTAATGAGAACTGAAATAGACTGAACCTTCTGTATTGGACGCATAGTGGGCTTTTTTTTGGGTGGGAAATCATCAAATGACCTCTCCCGCTCTGGGCTGAGCGGAAGGGCGTGTCAGACTTTTACTGACTAAAACCCACCCGTGTTCCTTCAGTTGCCTGTGCCAGGGGCTACGGTATCTCTTTCGAACAACCCGCAGCCCTGGCGGCATCGGCCCTAGCGGACCCCGTCAGTTCGTGCTGACATCTCTTTGAGGCGCGCGTGGAACACAACGCGCCATCGACCCGGGCCTGGTCCTTACCGGGCGGCGAGCTACCCATTGCTCGCCGCCCGCAAGCCCACGCCTACGGTTGCCGGGAGTCGGCTGTTGACTCCCGTCCAGGGCGTCTCCTGCGGCGGCTAGGGGCGTAAGGGCGTAGAGATTGCCTCTCCCTGACGCGCTCCGCCTCCTCCTTCGCGAGCATTACTGCTTCGCAGAAGGAGGCAACGGCCTCCCATTCACTCTCGCTCCGTACCATGGCCTGGACCAGGGCCGGACGCGAGAGATCGCCGCCGCCGATTGCCGCCATGAGGACACGGCGGTGCTCCGCCCAAGCCGGGCAGACCTCCACCGTATGCTCCACCGTGTCCTCCGGGCGATCCACACAGCAGTGATGACACCCTGGCGTTTCCTCCCGCCTTATCCTGAACAGGAACCTCCCGAAACAACCATGTCCGGTGAGGACCTGCGTCAGGTGGAAGGTGAGGGCGCCGTGGCGCCTCTCTAGCCACTCCTCAAAGAGGGGACTTTTCGCCGCTATTGTGGCGTGCCCAGTCGCACAGTGGGCTATGGCGATGAGTATGTTAAACTAAAATGTACTTACATATATTTTGATCTTATCATCATCATCATTTAAGCCGAAAGACGTCCAATGCTCGACATAGGCCTCCCCCGAGCTTGTGCTTCTGTCTACCTTGTGGGAGGCCTTCGAACGCTACGTTTTCCGATACGGGGTTGCCGCTCCAGAACCTTTCGGCCCCATCAGCCATCGGTTCTGCGACCAATGTGCCTTGCCCACTGCCACTTAAGTTTAGCAATTCTTCGGGCTATGTCGTTTACCTGCGGATCTCTTCATTTCTGATTCGATCACGCAGGGAAACTCCAAGCTTAGCCCTCGCTATTTTGGTCTTATAATGAATGAAAATTGATGACGTTCTTCTAAACTTAATTCTCGTTTCATAGCTATTCGTGACGGTAATAGACTGATCAGCTGGATTAGCTCAGACTTCGGACGTGATTGTTAACCTAGTTTCGTTGAAAATTAAATATTCTGAGTGCAGCGGTAAACGCCAGACAGCCTACAAAATTAGATCGGATGGAAACCTTAACTTTCATGAACAGTCATAGAATTTTGTTAGTGAAGTTGTGAAGTAAGATTTAATTTTATCGTCAGGATTAATATTGGAAATTAAAAAAACTTGTTTAGTTTTGGTCGTTGATCAAATATCGAAGGTTTTGGTTGTGAATTAGAATATGTACAGCCTGCGTGTAGGGTGGGCATTATGACTGAGTTTTGAAGATAGGTACAGACACATACCACTTGCAGACATTACGAACGATGGTTTTGAAGCAAGGTTTTTTAAATTGCTATTTTTACTATATTACAGAACTAGCTTCTGTCCGCGACTGCGTCTGCGTGAAATTTTTTTTTTCCCCCGACTCAACCCGTCGCATTGCATCGCCTGCTCGCGTAATTACTTCGTTTTCGCTTAACAAAAAGATTTTTTTCAAAGATAGTTCCAGAGATTAGCGCGGTCAAACAAACAAACTCTTCAGCTATATTATTACGAGTAGTATAGATAATAGATAAATTTTAATATTCTGTGGGAGTACCTCCAACTGTCATCAAGCGATTAAACCCGCATCTTATAAGTATACAACTTGCGGAGAGTTTTCACCAGACTAGTTAGCCCAATAATTTTTAATGACCCAAATTAACAGCTGTTGGGGAAAAATAAGAAAATTACGATTTTAGTCATAACTTATTTAAGTGGTTCTTCTTTCCCAACTATGTTGGGGTCAGCTTCCAGTCTAACCGGATGCAGCTGAATACCAGTATCTTATATGGAGCGACTGCCTATCTGACCACCACAACCCAGTTACTGGTTCTTCAAATGTGATACTTCAATGAAAAAGATCCTAAAGATTTATAGTTTCTTTTAGGAACATTACTCACACTTCAACAAAATCTATAGCCTTCTACGACCAAGAAAAAGGTTAAATGTGTAAATAACTTGTAAATACTTCCCTAAACGTAGTTGCCTACTTATCTTATTTAGGGTGTTTGCCGAAACCCGCTTCAACCAATAAAACATTGCTTCGTAAGTGCTCGTGTCGCTAACTTTACACTCTTCGGCAACTTCGGGCTATACTGCATACAAACGCATGTTAGGTCTGAGATAGGTTTAAAGGGGAATATCATGAGAACGCAATACGTGAAGATGTGGATCGTTCTTCTATATTTTTATATCTTCTATAATCATTCTATACATACAGGATTATTTTTAATTGGCTAGCTAAACTCCACAGACGCGATGGCATCGAAATCTAAACATGATAAAAAAAAACATGGTTTATTATGTGGGATCATTAACCACCGCGTTTTACGGTTTTGATATATCAGTTATTTTTTTTGTGTAATCTTCACAGTCCTGAAGGGTTTTGATATTTAAACACGATAATTCATAAGAAAACAGTTATCACTGCTGTTCCAGATCTCAGTCGTGTTGTTAGGTACAAGTACCTAACAACACGACTGAGATCTGGAACGTTCTTAAAATTACGAGAATTGCCCCTCAGGTCCATTTGAAAACCAGCATCAGACACTAGTTCTTTGGCATTTTTGAACTGGGCCTTTTTGGCGCAGCTGTGAGGCACACTTTCCTGCTAATTTCTTACATCGGACTTTACGCTTTTGATTTGATCTTTATTTTTTTGTTTTTATCTGATGTATGAATCTGGTGTATTGTGTGTCTTTTAGTCTGAGCTAAATAAATTTATTTTCTATCTTTTTTTCTTAAAATGTAAACTGATTAATATATACCAATAATTACGCGATATAGAAAGAAACCGGCTTATTATTAATCCTGACACCGCGTTAACTCGGAGAGACTACTTTACCTAGAAATGATTGTGAGTTAAGGAAACAAAGTTTGCTGAAAGAAACCAGGTGCTATCTCTAAATGCTATCGTTGAAGGTTGTCTTTTAAATAAATAAAGCAATACCAAATGAAGGGACCAGTTCCATTGTTTCTTCGATTCACTGCGTTCGTGAACCGAGCTTTTTATTATCAAAACGAAAATTCAAATAGAATTTACACTTCAATGATAACTAGATACCGGTAAACAGTTGTCGATTTTCATAGTCAATTTTCATTCCATTGCATTTTCCAATTTCGTTGTAAATATGGTGTAGCACTAATTGAATACAACGATCAGCTGCGTTTTGTTTCCTGGAAAGTGCAATGTTGTTGAAACTACACCTGTTACTGTATGTATAGTGATCCAGCGGAAACCGTGATGTAACATACGTTATCGTATTTTTATAATGTTATGTTATAGCAGCTAACTATAGCACCACCAAAATACTATAACAAATCGTTATAGTAATTTTAACTTACGACGCGGCGCGCGCTTTTTTTGTGGTATCCAAGTGTACAAACACCCTGTGCATGTCTGCGTGAATACGAGTAGCGTCAGTAGATAACACACACTTCCACCTTCGCCATTGTCTCAGACGGTGCCGAGAGCTCACACGCATTCACAGCGTGTTTGTACACTTCGAACCCACAAGTAAGGCGCGCGTCGCTTCGTGAGACAAAAATACTATATGTATCTATGTACTATACTATATATATTGGTAAGGATTAAAACTCACTCAAACCTAACTCCCGGATCAATGGTCACTGTATATACTACACAGATAATGCGAGCTCTTTTAAAACTATGAATTAACTACCGCGTAACCAACTAACTGCGAAGTCAGGTACGCATAACTTTCAGAAAACGTTTTCCATTTACATGTGAGGTAGATACCGGATAGATTGACGTATCCAATACGACATTTGCTGAAATTCGATTCTCACCTCACGTAGCCATAACTTTAACAGTTGAAGTCATAAAATAGAAACCGTAGGTAAGAGGATAGAGCCGGGGGAGGGGGCAGGCCTCATAAAATTTTGCATGTTCCGTAGATCGCGCGCCTGCTCAAGTAGAAAATTTCACTCGTACACGCCAGTACGCAACATTTACGACTTTTTCATGACGTTATACAAGACTAGCTGCTTGGTGCTTGCACAGACAACTATAAAATCTCACGCTTTCACGACTTTTCGTTCTTCAAATAAGAATTACCTACCTGAGAGCGAAAAACTTGTAGTTTGAAAGAGATGCTATCGTGAAATATTTCCCTCTGGTCGCATTAATTTTGCAACGGCTCGCGCGCTCGCCGCTTTGCAGCAATATCGGAAAACATTACGAATTTCATTTCCAAATTGAAAGCGTCTGCTTAATTCGTTCTATTTCTTAACGATTCTGGTATTCTGTTAGGTTGACAACGTTGAATTTATCTGTCTATAACAGTTAGTGAAGGAAAAAGAAAAATGAAACTATCGTCTGTGTTGAAATGAAGTCGAAGGGCCGGGAGCAGGGGCGGGGTTCGGGAGATAAATCTCGGACGGCGACATCGACAGCGGTGTGCTTGCCAACGCACCACCAGCGAAACACCACATTACGGACGAAACTAATGTCTGCTGATATAACATCCCACCCCAGGAAGAACGACGCATCTCCGCGACGAATGTATTTACTTACAAATGTACGTCTTTATGCTTAAACGACATCCTTCGTAACTCGTAAGAGGTCTTGCTGAATGTCGGTATGTCATACTGCGTCTTTAACGTCGAGAGCGTTATGATGATTGATATGAGCCATCGTTCGGGAAATTTCTCTCAATATACCTAAGTAATATTGTTACGTTAATGTTGTACATTAACGTAACATATATTTAATTACTCCTTTTTCGTAAAATCAATAAACATGGTACAACACGTTTTGCAAGGAACTAATTTACTAGTCGGAGAATTAGTTTAATAGCCTCTAATGATATTTCTACCTATTTGTACAGAAGTGTAATCCATGCCTACGACGTAGCATGCGTAGCTTATGCCTACGATTCGTAGCTCGCGTAGCATACCTCGTAGCGCATAGCCATAGAACTAGAAACATTCGTAAAACTTCGGTAATACGCATTTTTGATATCCAAATATTTTCAGCATATTGACAAATAAACACGATTCACGTGAACCGGGTACGCAGTGATCAATAATTCTAAATGATGGTGCACAAAAGTGATATATGTGGGTTAGCAGTAGTAAAGACCAATAGGTACTATTGATCGTCGATTCGGCAACTCTGACTCGTATTTTAGAGTAAACTGTAGTTGTATAAGCGGTCGTTCGATCAGCATCAGTGCCATTTATCGTGCAGTCGGTTTGTGGCGCCGCCGTCCTTTACTCGGCTAACACGCTGGATAACGTGACATGACACCACTGTGATAGCCACATAAATTATAACAATGACTCAGCAATGGCATTAATTGTTGTGACATGTTACATTGTGTTTGGTAAAGGATTTCATGATGTATTGAAGCTGATAGATTCCTGCTGCAATAATGCGTGGCCCTATTTAGCTATCTCGATCTCTCAGTGGCTCGAATAGATCATTCAGTCGTGGTTCCCGGTTGTTATATCTGTGACAGCTGTCATTATGAGCAATTAGGGGACCAAAATTCATACAACTGCAATAACAACCACCGGGATCCCTCATAATGACGGATGTAATTGGGTTGCGAAAGCAAGATGACACTCATAAAATTCATAAATCCTGCAATAATAAACAGGCTGTGTGATAATAAAAATTGCTTGTGTCATTGGTCATTTCTGGCGCCGCGCCGCGCCGACTCCATAACCCTGGTGTGCCCGTGCCTCCTAAGTTTACGTAAACTTCAACTCGTGAAAAATTGAAATTGATTTATTGAAATAATTGATTTACATAAATATTTACAAACTAGGGCCTTAAACTAGAGGTAGGTAAGAAATAATTAAAAATAATATATTCATCTAATACCATTTTCACCATTGAATGGTCAAAATAAAACCTAATATATTCAAGGAGCTATAATTTTCGGGCACACTTTGCATTTTTTTAAAACTAATATTTGACAATTCCAATATAAACATATTGGAATTGTATCAACACGTACGGCATTTGAAAATATACGATATTTTTGTCTCTACCTTACCAATATTTTTTTAAGTCGGCGCCCCGGTTCATCATTATCGTTGGATAAGCCTTAATCAGCAGGATAATGTATCTACCTAGTAGTAGGATTTGATGTTTGGCGCTTGAGGAACTAATCACTATGTGAGCATCAACCACCAATTTGCGTAATTAGGTCACGACGTGCTACAGCTGCTGAATCAGCTACATTACAGAATAGCAAACCGATTTACGGAGCTGTATCCAACGTAGAACCAACGCAGACAAATCTACTAATGTACCCAACATGCGAGTGCCTACCTACTTAAAAATTTTAGGTTAAAAAAAAAACTCGTGATACCAATTCCTGTACATTCGCATTATTTAAGTGTAATAAACTTTAATCTTGATAATTTTTGAGTTCGCAGCCGTGAGGCACACACTATTGTTGTCTGAAACATTATTTTTTATTTTATTAATTTTGTGTTTCACGAACTGTGTCCAAATAAACTTTTTTCTTTCTTTCTTTCTTTCCTAATGGTTAGGCAGAGGTGTACAATCACCAAAAGAGATAAGTGACCAGCGTCGTCAGATACACAAGGTGACAGGGAAACTCGACGTATTCTTTGAAAGACGTTAGACTAGAGGTCATTAGCAACAAATTAAGTCCAGTGAACTAGGAGTCAAAACTGGATGGTTAAAAATTTAAATTTTGCTATTAAAGACCTTTTATTTTTGAGATTTTGTAAGTTTTGCAATCATTATTTTTTAAATGATCACAAATTTTTCAAGTTTCAGAAAAGTATCAATTAAATGTTTGGAGTGGAGTAGTTTTTTCTCATAATTAATGGTTTTAGATAACAAATCAGAAAATTTCAAAAAAATCGAAGAACCGAAAGCTCGGTAACCATTCAGTTTTGAACCCTAGTTAACTGGACTAAATTTGTTGCTAATGACCTCTAGTATAATGCCTTTCAAGGATTATCGAGTTTCCCTGTCACCCAGTAAATAGTTGACGTTTAGTAACAAACCGATGAATGTTTTGGAATAAAAATTTATTTAATTAATAAAAAACAAACAGTTCATTTAGTGACCGTACCTATATAATTATTAAATTCTCTTTAGAAAATCAATCCAATAAGACCGCCCATTGTGTCACCTTTTGTAAATTTTATCTATATATTTATGTTTATAGTTTATATGGTGAACATAATAAAGAGTATTCTATTTTCTATCAATAAATTCAATCCATGTAAATACACTACATGGTTCCACACTCCAATACAACGAAACTATGTTACTACGACACTATGTTGCTACTAAGATGTTCGTGCTGCTCTATAAAGACTACCTAACTGTTATTTCATAGCGCCAGAACAGTATTAGATTTTCTAAAGTGCTATTTTATAATGCTGCTCATATTTTGTCTTAGTATACAGTCCTGTAGCTTACATTGACATCGTGATACAGCCACTTATTGCAACAAAATCTCTCTTTATGTTAAATAAAAGACGACAGCTGTACCTAACTTGTTTAGTTCATACCACTCGTTTGATTAGGTTGTCAATTACCTACAGCTAGAATAGAGATACATTCATATTGTAGTATTATTGCAACCATACCACCTATCCGTTAAAACAAATAATCATCCAAGAACTAATGATTTTGATTCAACTGTAAACAACGTACTAATTCAAATTACAACCTCATCTCAGCGTCAGTCAAAGTCAAAAATGTAGGCAAATTAGAGAATTCGTCTGCAAGTTACAGGAACTGATGGACACTAGTGATGGCGCCAAATACGTTCCAACAATCAAATATAAAGTCAGCATTATAAGTCCAACTTGTTTTACTTTTTCTAGACTTGCTATAGTTAAAAAGTTTTATGCTTCGTAAATATCTGAACATTAATGGTGCTGAATTTGTATTCTGTTTCCACATGATGAAAACAGTTGGCGAGAGTTTAGATATTCGCAATAGGTACACAATCGCACCTACTGCTAGAGATACGTGACGAATTTAGAAGTTATTCCAAGTTTATGTAGGCGTCACTCACGTACGTGCGAATTTACTGTGATTCATCATGATGCTACATAGTTCTTAGCAAAGTTCGAGCCTTTAGAGAATTATGTGCCAGATTTAGTTTTTGCAAAGTTTATCGCGATTTCTTTGCCACATTTTTTTGTCCATTAGTCTCTTAAAAAAGCTTCAAATCACAGGCACACACAGAATATGTCAGAATCATTCGTTTGAGAATTTAATTCGATCCAGCCTGTCCCTTTGCTGCCCTCTCCCAGCAACGCCCTAAGCCGAGGTTCGTACCCCACAGGGGGTGCCCTTAACGTGCAGTCGCCTAGTTTTAATTAGTTTTAAGCCCTGGCTTTAAGATTTCTTCTTAAGGCAACCACAGGATAGTCCGGTTAAGTAGTCACGACCTCTCAAGGTTAACTACGAAATGCCATTTATAAAAAAAAAAGCTCTCTGGAACATCGAAACATTACAGCACATCGACATCGACAGCTTAGAAACTGTCTCGCGTTCCGTATCTTTGAGTTGTGTATCTACCGTGTGTAATTCGCTAGTGTGACTAACTTGTTCGTAAATTATAATCTGATTTGAACTGCAAACCGTTTTTCTATTGCGCTATAACCAATACTACCCATAGTACGCCCACAGTAAATAAAATATGCCTGATGTTAACGAGAGACAGACATACCTTCTCCGATAAATAAATAAAATAAACCAATATACCATGAAATAAATAAAAACTATTTACAAATTACGGAAACTACCAATCACCTTAGAGATCAATTTAACTTCGTGCCAACACTTTAAACTCAACACTCCACATTTGCAGCAACTAGCAACTCGCCGACCATTCCGTGCAATTACTAAAAAGAAAAATGTTTGAAGGTGGAAAGTTTAGAATTAGCCTCACGGAAAGCTGGTAAAGTAGTTTTAACTTAAAGCAAACAAACGTCTTTTGTAAGGATCCCGGACAGGCAGCAGATGGCAAATGAAATAAAATGTCCGAGTGATATGTTTGGTCCATACGTCTTCATTTCAATGACCATTCATTTGCGATCGGTGCGGCCGCGCGGGCCTCCTCTAGATTAATGGGGATCCGATTTTCTGCTCTCGGCAGAGCCTATGAGAAAGGAAATGTAAAGAGATATGTAGGGATACATCTATATTGTAAATCTAAATTGTTAATAAATAGCTTAGGTCAGTTACTTTTAGTCTTTATTTTAGGAAGGGAAAAGGGTTAGGTTGCGCTCTCTTATGTACTAAATTCTTCATGTACCTACCTATCAACGACCGCTTGTAGTGATGTTGCTTGAAGTATGAGTTGAGAAAATGTGTTTAATCGTTTTTAGTTATCTATACGTCTGTGTAGTTACATAATACAAAAAAACGGATATTTAAAACTGTTATTTCAAGTAAATACACTGACAGCGGTCGATGACCTCACAAAGAGAACATCAAATTAATCCTTTTTTGTTTAATCATGTTTAGATATCGATATCCATCACGTCTCGGAGCGGAGTTTCGCTAGCTAATTTAATTAGACGGTATATTTTACTTTAGATTTAATCATATGATTCAATGATAGGATACCTACAATTACAGACACGGATAAACTTATCTGTGGGTAAGCACCAACCGTACCAATAATCGGTATTTCGTTGTAAGATTTTGACCACCATCAGTTCAAACAACGAAGGTCGCGGGGCGCTACCCAGTCCCTAAGAAACTGTTTTGGTTTGGCTGTAGTTTAATGTTTGTTTTATGCCCGCTAGGGGCCCCGTCTTTTTCAAAATCCATTACGTCATTAAAGATCTCTGATGGTGATAAGATTGGCCAACTTTTTGCTCTCTTACAAATGAGTTTCCTAATCTAAAGAAAGAAAATACATTTACATTTTTAGATCAGACTAAAAGGCACACAGTATAATATAGGAATTATTTTTATTTGTTTTTATCAGGAGGGCAATTCTCGTAATTTTAAGAACGTTCACAGTCTCTAGTATTAAATAGTAGTCTATGGTCTGATCTCAGTCTCAATCTGTCAAAAAGTACTTCTAATTTCCCTACATTTTGACAAGTTTTTGACATTTGTTTGTCGCCGAGATGAGACTGCGACTAGATTTTGAACGTTTTAAATTACGAGAATTGGCCTTCTGATTTCCCTAACATCACAAAAAAAACAAATAAAAAGAATTCTGAACATTTCCCATCTGATGCAACTACTAACCACATAATGACATAACTCTAAACTATATATTCAAAGTCATAGCGTTATTTCATAAATAAACTTAAATAGTATTTATCTGCTGCAAAATAAGTTATTCTGCAATATTTCGCGACACATACTTACAACGTCACCTGTTAATCCTCTTGGCGGAAATAGAATTTCTCAGAAGCAGACACGTCGTAATATTGGAACGTATACAATTCTGACCACAGAACATACCTATATACCCTAAAGGGCTAAAGGATTCTGACATTATGATGTCAGAATCCTTGAATCCTGTTGTTGATGTTGTTGTTTGTGATTGTGAGGGAATCAACGTCACTGTTTATGAACAGTGGCGTTGATTCCCTTGTTCACAAAATAAATTTAAGTTCAGTGCATCTTTTTCTTTCTTTTTCATTAACAAAGGATAGACGATAAAATATTAGTTTAGTCCTGTCAAATTAAGATACTCCATCCATAGACAAGTATAGACGTAATTAAAAAATTGACAGGACTCAACTAATATTTCTCTATACACGGCTCAGTTGCCAAAGAAGAAAAAAAAATGTATCTTCTGTCCTCTTCTTAATGAAATAGAAAGAAAAAGATGCACAGAACTTAAATTTAGTTAAGTTTGTGAACAATGGAATCGGTGCCGTGTTATGTTTACCTACGCATTCCTAAGGAAACTTTTTAGATAGAAGCTGTGAATATGACTTCCCTAATGATTGATTATCATTTGACGACGAGCTCAACAACGGCAATACGCACAACTAATAATAATAATAATTATAATTTATTCTCTCTTCACAAAGCTGACTTAAAGTTAATGTGTACAAGAATGTTTTAGCTGTATTCCACCTTTGTGAGAGACTGGTGCCTGATGTAGGTATTTGGGCAAAACCTGTGTTACAGGTCACCAGGCCCCTTCCACGGCTAGAATTAGCTTTAACAGAGATACCGTGCAAGAGTCGAAGTTAAACAATATGCATGACCAAAATTAAAACTATGTAAGAGTAAAAGATATGCTTAATACAAATAAAAGAAGTAATAACAATTAAAAAAGAAATATATATATGTATAGGTATATATTATATACCTATAATTCTGCAGAAGTTATTGAGTCATGATGTGATTGTGAGACGATGTGTGAGTGAGTGAGTTTATCTTGTGTGAAGTGTTAGACTAGTAGTAGATGTATGTGAGTAATTCAGATGAGTGAAGGTGACTTTTGAGTTGAGGAATGAGTGCGGCGAGAGTTGATTTTCAAGGAGGTGAGGAACAGCTATGTATGTGTGGGGTTGGTCAAAATTAGGTTTATTTCAGGACGGTCAAAAGATTCTCGGTTTTATGATAGTCTAGGGTTTTTAGATACTTTTTTATTTCTATAATACAGCTTGATCGAGTTTTTGGATATAGGTTTAGAGATTTATTCAATTTATTGTATAGATAATGCCCAAGGAAGCAATAGAATCTTTTAGGGAGTGCGGATTTGAATTGAACCGTGGGACATACCCTACCCTTTCGTCGGTTCCCTTTGAGTAACTTAGCATCAAACTGCATTTGAGAATGTTTTTTAAGTAATGTAAGCAGTATGAACGTTTGTCTGACTGTGAGAGTGTCCCATTCTTTGTATAGGTCGGTAGTCGGAAAACGAAAAGGGAAACCAGCTCCAACCTTGAGTATGGCACGCTGTGCCCGTTCAACTTCGATGAGGTGTGTTTTTGCAGCACCTCCCCATGATGTGATGCAGTAATCAATAAGTGATTGGCATAATGCGTAGTAGACCATCTTAATAGTCCTTCGGTCGGCAGAGTGTCTTAGGGTTTTGAAAATGTAGATTACTTTTCGTAACCTGGTCACGACGGTTTCTATGTGTGGTTTAAAGGAGAGATATTGGTCAATAGTGACTCCAAGGTATTTAATATTCTCGGTCATTTCAAGGGGCGAACAAGAGCACTGGGTGTTTTCAGCGCCACAGGTGTGAGCAGTAATCGTTAGAGTTGAGGGTGGGAGCAAGTTAGATCTTTGAGCAAATGCTATGTACTTTGTTTTAGAGACGTTAAGAGTCAAAACATTGTCTCGCAGCCAGTTACTAACACGATTTAGACCCAGTTGTGCAACATCGAATACCTCCTCCCACCCGTCACCACCAAAGAACAGTGCAGTATCGTCGGCAAAGGTAATGATCTTTCCCTCTAGAAGGGTAAGTTGACAGAGATCGTTAATGTACACCAGGAATAGTGTTGGGCCAATTATACTACCCTGTGGCACACCAAAATTGACTGGGAGCTCGTCACTGAGTGAGTCATTTATCCTTACTCGTTGTTTCCTACCAGAAAGATAGTCCTCCATTAGTTTCAGGGAGATTCCTCTGATACCGAGCCGCTCAAGCTTTTTCAGAAGGTGCGGAATAGAGACCTATACCTAGGGGAGGCGCTTGATAATAATAATATGAACAGAAAATAAATTAAATATTATCACGCGCCTTGCCTGCCTACTTGATACTCGTAGAGCTGACAAGAAAGCTGTTCGATATAAATTATAAAATAAACCTTCAGTCTACCCAGCATCAGCCTCATAATTGACATATCCTTAATTACTAGCTTTTGCCCGCGACTTCGTCTGCTTGAAGCAGCTTTCTTAATTATTATTTTTTCTGTAAGAACCTTCTACAAAGTACCTATTAGAAAACTTAAACTTAACATGACCAAGGGAAATAGGGATTCATTTATATATATATATACTAGCTTCTGCCCGCGGCTTCGCCCGCGTGGATGTCGGAAATTATCCCACGGGAACGTGCTACCTATATGATATCTTTACCTAAGTACCTACCTAATTTAAAAAAAAAACTCAATAACAGAAAATTAAATACCTACCTACCTAAATAAACCTATTACTGATGATAACTAATCTAAACTCAATAAATAAGCAAAATCCCTAAAAACTAATATCTATACGAATGACTAATCCTACCTAACAGTATTATAAAATAACCTACGGTCACTACGTACACTATCAAATACTCACCCGTACCCGTACCTATACTTTAAAATTAAAAGCGATCGATACGACTTATAAAAATAAACCTAAATAACTCTAAAAACTAAAAGGAATAAAAATGAACTCCACTCCGGGTGACGTAACCTACGACAAACTTATTATTTGCGGTTGGTACAGTAATCGGGTCTAGGGATCGAACCGCAAAATTAAGTTTGTTTTTTATTGTATATACTTTTCCGGGATAAAAAGTACCCAGTGTGGTGCCCAGGATATTAAAGAATAATTATACCAAGTTTCATCGTAATCGAACCGGTAGTTTTTGCGTGATGCCTGAACAAACAGACAGACAGACAGACAAAAATTTTTTTAATCACAGTTTTGGGTTCGGTGTCGGTCTAGTAACACCCCCATAGTCATTTATTTTTTTGATATTTTCAATGTACAGAATTTTCACTTCTACAGATTTATTATAAGTATTGATATAGATATATAATAATGGGTGTAATATGGCAAATCGAATGCCAAATAATCGAATATCAATTGATCGACCACTATAAATCGAACATCTAAATACTCGAACGCTCATAATATCGAATGGTTATAGATAGCGTCATCTGTGAGACGGAGCGTGAACTACGCTCCCTGCAAGAAGGTTGGGTAGGCCTGTACCTAACTCTCAGTTCCCACTAGTTCCCAGCATTCACCTCAGTGGGTGATTGATACGCTATTGTGATTCCACAGAGCACTTTATAATACCGTGTGATTCCCTGAAGAGCTTGAGCCGTATGTCCACGTTCGAAATACAAAGGTTTAAGATTATCTTTGACTTCGTTACCATGCAGGCAGCGATTTATAATTATTGTTTAGTCTAGGGGATTTTACCATGAATGCACCTACGTATGAGGTAGGTATGTACCCTTTATTCTGTATGGATTTGTAGCGAATATTCCCAATCAGTAACGCCTTGTGTTGACGAATGATCGGGTTTTTTTTTTTAATTCGTTAACAGTGTGGACGGACGGGACTTTTTGTTGCTTGTTTTCGATTATTCCCCATCGGAAATACCCTGTCGTTCACAGTGTTGACGAACGGAACTTGTTTTTTCCGATCTTCACATAATAATATGCTTAGTTCGAGTCAGTGTACGATTGGATAAAACAAGTTCATCAACACTTGTTCGTTCGTTGACGACAAGGTCAGTGGCGTAACTATACTAGGGCCCGTGGCAAATTCATGGGAAGTGATGTGAAGAAGCTCAACCAACTTTATAATTTTTTTTTACTGGCACTTCGCTCGGGAGTTCGTCCGTGTAGATTTCGTAATTTCCCCTACAAAATTGAATACCTGACTGCTTCGTTGGTCTAGTGGTCGAAAAGAGTTTGCATTTCTATAGGTACCTACTTAGGTATTATAGGATCCTCCTGTGCTCATGGCCCTCTCGGGCCGGGGGCCCCCTCCGACTGGGGGCCCGTAGCATTTTGCCACTCCTGCCACCCTATTGTTACGCCACTGGACAAGGTGTTACTGATCGGGAATATTCCATTTATAGATTCTCAATATTAAATATCCATATTACCTACTCCTTTTAAAGGTTCTGAATAAATACCTTCAAAGGAGAATCGAAAACAGTCTGCCTGACCTTTCATATTCTTAACACTAATAGCTAAGCCTAAGAACCGATGTGGGTAGTTTAATAAAAACCGGCCAAGTGCGAGTCGGACTCGCCCATGAAGGGTTCCGTTACGTTACGATTTATGACGTATTAAAAAAAAACTACTCACTAGTTCTCGTTCAAACCAATTTTCGGTGGAAGTTTATATGGTAATGTACATCATATATTTTTTTTAGTTTTATCATTCTCTTATTTTAGAAGTTACAGGGGGGGGGACACACATTTTACCACTTTGGAAGTGTCTCTCGCGCAAACTATTCAGTTTAGAAAAAAATGATATTAGAAACCTCAATATCATTTTTGAAGACCTATCCATAGATACCCCACACGTATGGGTTTGATGAAAAAAAAAATTTGAGTTTCAGTTCTAAGTATCTTAATGCGGTTCACAGAATACATCTACTTACCAAGTTTCAACAGTATAGCTCTTATAGTTTCGGAAAAAAGCGGCTGTGACATACGGACGGACAGACAGACAGACAGACATGACGAATCCATAAGGGTTCCGTTGCCATTTGGCTACGGAACCCTAAAAACGATATGAAACTTAGGTAAAAAAACTATCTTTTCACACAGTGAATCATCCAAAGGATCTGTAGTTCGTGAGCAAGAAAACGCAATATGATTTTGTAATCCGAACATATTGCAGGCGGCAAGTTTACTAGCAGCTCAGCCGCTCATAGAATGTTGTTTGTTTATGTGAATTCGGTAGCATTGAATAGGAGAACCGCCCGGCGTGATGTGCAAAATACAAATATGCAGCATGCGGACTGAATGCAACTTTGTATGCTGCGGGACTTCGTGTGCCGTTACATAGCTGTAGAAATACTTATGTATTCATGCTTTGCATCTGTTTCTCTTATAACGAACATGACATAAGGTTACCCGGGACACAACAGTGATGTATATCAGAACGTTCGGCCAGTCGAGATAGGGAGCTGGCTGCTACTCCAGTTTTTAGTGACCAGCCAAAGAACTTGTGACAGAACAGTTCGAAAGTTATAATCCAAACTATTAATATTATAAATGCGAAAGTAACTCTGTCTGTCTGTCTTTGCTTCACGCCTAAACTACTGAACCGATTTGTGTGAAATTTGGTACAGACATAGTTTGGAACTTGAGAATGGACATAGGATAGTTTTTATTACAAAAAATAAAAAATAAAATAAAAAATAAAATTTATTCCGGACATACAGAGCCATCTATTGGTCAAGAGTCGGTGTCATCTATTGGTGAAGTCACTATTCCACGCGAACGAAGTCGCGGGCAAAAGCTAGTAATAAAATAAAATAGGGCGCTGGTGTGTGCCTTGGACTCGCAGCTCAAGAATTTCTTCGAGAGCAGCGAGGATCTCGTTGATACACACTCGATCTTGTATTCCGCGGCTGTGGCGGCATGTCGTTTAGCTAACGTCAAGTTTCCAAATTGTGACGCAGCTACTCGACCAAAACTAGCCGTACCAGCCTGGCGATACAGGATCGAGCGTCGTATCGATGGGGCCAGGGTACTCATCGGTAAACTATACTGCTTCAGGGAGGGCAATACACGACCACGAGTGATGCGCTTTGTAAAAATGACACTGGGCGTTCCTCAAGATTCGATATTGGGTCCATTCCTCTTTTTAGTTTATATTAATGATTTACCCCAATTACTTCCAAATCAACCGAAGATGGTGTTATTTGCAGATGACACATCAGTGATCTTTAAAATAGACCGACGGTCACAAAATCTTGACGACGTGAATAACTCTATTCTTCAGGTCCAAGATTCGTTTACGGTAAATAATTTAGTACTTAATGAAAAAAAACCAAATGCATTAATTAGATTTAAATTACCTAATGTTAGAAGTAGCGAATGTGACATCATATTGAATGGCCAAAAACTAGAATTTGTTAATCAAACAGTTTTCCTGGGAATCACGCTAGACGAGAAATTACAATGGGGACCTCATATAACATCTATTGCGGGGCGGCTAAGCTCGGCCGCTTATGCTGTTAGAAAGATAAGACAGCTAACAGATGAAGAAACCGCGCGTTTGGTCTATTTTAGTTACTTCCACAGTATTATGTCATATGGCATTTTACTGTGGGGTCGGGCTGCTGACATTGAATCCATTTTTAATCCATTTTTATTTTGCAAAAGAGAGCTGTCAGAGCCATTTACAATCTAAGTCGCCGCGAATCTCTTAGGGAACTATTTAAAAGGTTTAATATTATGACGGTACCTTGCCAATTCATTTATGAAAATAATATTATGTATGTAAGAAAAAATCAACATCTTTTTAATAAAATGAGTGATAGACATAATTTTAATACTAGAAATAAAGATAAATTAGATCAACCTTTTTTCAGATTATCTAAAGTACATACATCTTTTATGGGGTACTGTGTTAAATGTTACAACAAAATACCTTGTGAAATATTGCAATTAAATGAAAGAAAATTTAAAACTTAAGTATATTAAAATTACACTTTGTAAGCAAGGATATTACAAATTAGAGGATTATATCCAAGATAAGAATGCTTGAAAACATGCTGGTCCTGCTCCATAGGACAATCTCTAGAGTCTAGACAAAATCAAACTGGTTGCTAATGTAGTTTAATTTAATCTTTTTTTTATTATTATTATCTTTGACATTGATTTACATTCTGTAATTACTTTAAAATCACCCGGACTTATTACTCCTTATTATTTATTTATGAAAATAGTCTACTTTTGGAATGTTTGTAAATATGTGAGCACCATGTACCTATCACATAGTCAATTTATATGTCATGGTTTCATTAATTCATTTTAATTCTTTTACCTATTGTGGTATAGTAATTTTATGTTTAGGTGCATCGTCTTCACATATAATTATATAATTAATGTATGCAAAATATTGTAAAACATTTTAAAAGAGTAACGGTGGAGTTTCTTGCCCATTCTTCTCCATACAAAAACTACCTTTTAATCATCAATTTTATTTTAATTTTCATTTTGACGTTCAAAAGTGCCTTTTATGTGCCTATTTGAAATAAATGATTTGACTTTGTAAGACAGGCATTTTCGGGGACTGAAATCAGCCCTCGGGAATACATGTCCAATGTCACAGAGCGCATCGACTTCCTGAAGCAGAAAGTTTGTGCATGGGCGATTCGTATTCGGCGTTATAAGCGGCGGGTTGATCGGTACACGCAGAATCGCATGTTCCAGAGCAATGAGAGGTGGGTATATAGAGCTTGGGAGCGACCTGAACAAAACGTTACGGACGTGTGCCGCCGCCCGGATGATGCCACCACGAGTGCATTCTGGCGCAGCATCTGGTCGGTGCCCGTCTGTCACGCTGAGGGTGGCTGGATGCGCGATATCGAGCGAGTGTGCGGAACTATACCAGAAATGGAACCAGTCATAATTACGCCATTAGACGTAGCCAGAGCAGTCCGTTCGTTACCGAATTGGAAATCACCGGGACCGGACGGACTGCATAACTTTTGGTTAAAATGGGTTATTAGTTCACACACTTGCACATCTCAGTTCCAGTCATCCTTAGAGTCTGGGTCGCTACCACAGTTTCTAACAACAGGCGTTACCCACTTGCTCCATAAGTCAGGTAGTCCTGCGGAACCCAAGAATTATAGACCGATCACGTGTTTGTCGACAGTTTATAAACTTCTTACAACCATTTTGAGAGCGAAAATTAACACGCACATTGACAGTAACTCGATTATGTCTGCCTCTCAAAATGGATGTAGGAATGGGTCCCGCGGTACTAAGGAGCTACTCCTCATAGACATGGCCATTAGCCAACATGTTCGCCGATCCCGCAAGGATATGTCGACATTAGGGCATGCAAAAACCGGGTTGATTAAGAAAACCGACTTTTTCGGGTTTTCTTGTTTACAAAACCGTTGAAACCGGTTAAATCGGTTTTTTCGGGTTTTTTAGGGTTTCGTAGCCAAATGGCAACGGAACCCTTATGGATTCGTCATGTCTGTCTGTCTGTCTGTCCGTCCGTATGTCACAGCCGCTTTTTTCCGAAACTATAAGAGCTATACTGTTGAAACTTGGTAAGTAGATGTATTCTGTGAACCGCATTAAGATTTTCACACAAAAATAGAAAAAAAACAATAAATTTTGGGGGTCCCCATACTTAGAACTGAAACTCAAAAATTTTTTTTTTTTCAAACCCTTACGTGTGGGGTATCTATGGATAGGTCTTCAAAAATGATATTGAGGTTTCTAATATCATTTTTTTCTAAACTGAATAGTTTGCGCGAGAGACACTTCCAAAGTGGTAAAATGTGTGTGTCCCCCCCCCCTGTAACTTCTAAAATAAGAGAATGATAAAACTAAAAAAAATATATGATGTACATTACCATATAAACTTCCACCGAAAATTGGTTTGAACGAGATCTAGTGAGTAGTTTTTTTTTAATACGTCATAAATCGTAACGTAACGGAACCCTTCATGGGCGAGTCCGACTCGCACTTGGCCGGTTTTTTTCAATTTTTACTAAGGAAATGAGAAATATGTGTGTAAAGAAGTGAAAATGTTGAAGTCTAATCAAAATATGTATTTTTTACATTTATCTGACTTATTTTTAAAATAATGTACCAGTTTACCACTTATACTAAAATATTTTTTGACATAGAATAAAGCTTAGCCCTAAGTTTTTGTAGCCAGCATTGTCACTAAAATGCGGTGAAAATAAATTTATATAAATTTATGTATCGCCGGTTTCTGATAGACGTCCACTCGTCTAAGGTCAAGGCAAATCTCACTCCATCTGACTTCAATTCCTCTAATTCTTTTATAATTGAATTCCTTAACTCATTATTTGCTTTTATGACAATATTTTTTATACAATTTGGTGAGCTTGGCAATTTGTATCCACTTTTGTTAAAAAGTTGATACAGCTCCTCGGAAGCACAAAATGTTTTGAAGGGCAGGCCATCCAAAGCAGCCATCTTTGATACGACATATTCAACAGAATGTAATTTTGTGAAAAAATGTGTAATTTTCTTTTTTTTTGGTTTTGAAGGGTCCATTTGTGTATCTTGACTATCTTTGAAAACATATGGGTCTACTGCACTTGTGCTTGGTGTTGGTTCTGCTGTAGGTTTGGAATTTTTTAAGTCTAATGAGTGTTTACTGCGCAAGTGGTTTCGTAAGGTTGATGTAGAACTGCCTGCCGCTTTTAATATTCTATTGCATTCTTTGCATTTTGCAGTGCTTCCGTCCGTGACACGTAAAAAAAATAAAGGATAAAAATTAACGTGGCAAATAGGAACTAACGCCGCCTCGCCGTCTTATCTACGTTTGTCAGTGATAAAATTTAATATTTTTTTGTATTATTAAATCAAATAGGAGAAAAACCGTAAAAACCGAAAAACCGGAGTTTCAAATCAGCCGGTTATCCGGTTTTTTCGGTTATCCGGGTATCCGGTTTGCATGCCCTAGTCGACATGTTGGATAGATTATAAGAAGGCCTACGACTCGGTGCCACATACATGGCTCTCAACACACAACTCCAGCACCCTCATGGTGCTGGAGTTGTATAAGATAGATGCAACTCTACGCACCTTCCTTGAGTCGTGTATGAGGCAATGGAAGACGGTCCTTCGCTATCCAGGGTGTCGACAGATCCAGGGGAATGATGAGCCGGTATGGATTAAGCGGGGAATATTTCAGGGCGACAGTTTGAGTCCACTTTGGTTCTGCTTAGCCCTGAATCCTCTAAGCACACTGCTGGAGGACTCAGGTCTAGGCTACCGGTTGAAGAGAGGTGGATATCTCACCTCCCCTACATGGATGATTTGAAACTCTTTGCCCCTAACAAATTGCATCTAATGGAGCTACTGAAGGTAACTGAAACTTTCAGTAGTGCCATCAGGATGGAATTTAGTGCGGACAAATGTGCAGTCATGCATATAAAGGGGGGGGGGGGGGAGATTCGGATTCCATACACCTTAGATCCCTCTCCTCATCCGAAAGCTATAAGTATTTGGGTATGTCGGAAGCGTTAGGCATCAACGATGCTGAAATGAAGCAATAGTTGAAGGAGCGCTTCTTTTGTCGCCTGAAGAAGGTATTAATTAGTCTTCTTTCAGGCGGAAATAAGGTGCGCGCCTTCAATGGTTGGGTCATGCTGGTTTTGATGTACTCTTTCGGCATACTCAAATGGACTCAGACTGAACTCGACGTCCTGGATAGAAGGGTCCGTACACTGCTGACCGCAAACCGGATGCATCACCCACGATCATCGGTGATGAGACTGTATATCCGGATTGTGCGGAAGTGTGGGGGTCGAGGCTTTTTAAATGCGAAGACCCTCCACAACCGCGAGGTGTGCAGTCTCAGGGAATATTTTTTAAAAGCCGAAGTGGGTATGCACCGTTATGTGGTCGCAGTGGACAAGGGGCTCACCCCGCTCTCCGTGGTGAAAGAGAACTGGCGCAAACCTGTAGTACTTACTACCGATGACCGCAAGAAGGTATGGCAAAGGAATTAGCTTCACGGGCGCTTCTATCGGGCTGTTCATGAGCCCAGTGTAGATTTCTTAGCGTCCGTAATCCGTATCCTGGGCTGCGTTTTAGTGACCTCTTCGGGGAAACTGAAGGTTTTGTCTGTGCAATTATGGACGAAGTTATCTTGACGAGTAACACCAGAGACATATTATGAAGGACGGGACGGTTGACGTGTGTCGGGCATGCCACAGTCCGGGTGAGTCCATCAGACATATTATCTCTGGTTGTTCTCGTCTGGCTAACAGCGAGTACTTGCACAGGCATAACCAAGTAGCCAGGATTATTCACCAGCAACTTGCTTTGAAATATAAACTTGTCGACTCTGAGGTACCATATTACAAGTATGTGCCCGACCCAGTTCTCGAAAATGACAATGTCACGTTGTACTGGGATCGGTCTATCATCACTGACAGGACTGTTGTCGCCAACAAACCTAATATAGTGGTGATAGATCGATTAGTGCGCCGCGCAATGATTGTTGATGTGACCATTCCACATGACGGGAACCTCGTGAAAGCTGAGAAATATAAACAAATACTTGACTTGACTTAGCACACGAGGTTGTTGACATGTGGAATGTGAGCTCGACTGTCATTGTGCCGATTGTCGTATCGACCAATGGCCTGATGGCCGAAAGCCTCGATCAACATATATTGAGGCGGTTGGATCAAGAGCCTGATTCAGAAGGCAGTACTCCTCGATACGGCTCGCATTGTGAGGAGGTTTCTACCTCTGGAGCCCTAACCACCGGTAGCTTGGACCCTGCTCCCGACACCGGTGGATCACTATTTTTTTATATTTTTAAATGTTTTTTTGTTTTTATACTTACTAATATTAAAAATGTAATAAAATAAGACAATTAAATGAAGAAACGAAATAATAATAATACTTTATTGAAGACAAAGTAAGTACACATTTACATAAGCGCACTGCCTCCTGAACTAGGTTGTAAGCCTGTATCTCAGGAGACAGTTCCCTTCCAGTTTACATAATTACTAGATTCTTACAGCGTTCTCAAGTAGTTGCAACTAAACACAAATAGGTAAATTTAAATAAAAGTAAGTTATACAGTACAAGGTTAATTTAACTAAGTGCGCACGTAGTGTGGTGTTCATTGTGAGAAATGATGTAATTTAAATTACACATTACTCACTAGTACATACCTACCTCAGAAGCTACATGAGTGTAAATACCGACATACCTAATAGATATGCTTGTGGAGTGAGAATCCAACTCACTTCTCGCTTTGAAAGGCGAGGCGAACCTTCAACTATTGGGCCATTCCCGCCACAGCTAGATTTAGTTTCTTCATCATCTATTCTTGTATTGTATCCACTATGTATGTACTAGCAGGAAAGCAAGGTTTCAAAACTAACGTATAATAAGATCATACTTATAGGTAAGTACTATCAAGTGCCATGCCGTATGTAGGTAGGTACCGTACAACGCACGAACTCGCAACGTTTCGCAAGGATGAACGTTCACAATAGTAAATAGCGGTAATAAATGAGATATCCCTTCTGAAAATTATGTGGGTATGCACTCTGGCGTTTTGCGGTGATCCTACGTTACAGTGCTATTTATCATGTCCTGTCTGCAATCTGGTACGCTATTTTGTACCGTCACGTAATGTAATATCTAGGTTTACCTAAATATTTCAGTATAAGTATGTATTTGTATAGAGCAGTTATTGTCTTGATTTGAGAGGCGGGAGTCCACGGAGATAAAACACACCGATTGATTTGACTACTTTATTCTTCACAAATAGAGTCGGCAAATACAGATTTACATTTGATATCTTAATAACTTAATTGAGAACAAAAATCAGGAACGCTTACGTGCCAGAAATCATAGAGAGAGAAGACCATAGAGAACAGTTTTGACATTGACAGGTGTGAGGCATATTACAGCCATAGATTAAAATCACTGCAGATAACTTTAACAGTTAAGTATATTGGCCTCGACTTACGAGTTGTAGGTCGTGAGTTCGAACCCAGGCAGGAGACTTTATGTAAGTATTTAGTTTCATCATCACTGCTCTCAAAAAGGTGAAGGAAAACAACGTGAGGAAACCGGCATGTTCTAGAACCAAAATTTCGAAGACATGTAACATCCACCAGCCAGCACTGGGCCGGCGTGGAGGATTACAGCCCACTCCCTCTCACAGAGAAGAGGCCTGTGTCCCAGCAGTGGGAACATTATAGGCTGATTATGCTATGTATTTGTATTAGTACCTATAACAGAGCTTTATGTCGTTCCAAGATTTAAAACCGCATTTTAGCTTGGTGCTTGGGTAGGTATCAGAACCTAAAACTAGTCACGTATCATGCAGATGGTACTTAGTCATTATCTATCTGATGAGACTTGCATACAGACTCATGCACGCCCCTTATCGTTATCAACACTATCTATATCTATATCTATACTTATAATAAGAATGTCAAAAAGTTGTGTCTGTACATTGAATATATTTTAAAAATAATAATTGAGGGGGGTTAAGAAATAGTAATAGAACACGAATCTAATAAAAAAAGTCTGTCTGTTTGTCTGTTTATCTGTTTGTCTGTTTGTACACGCTAATCTCCGGAACTACTGGTCGGATTTGAATGAAACTTTTTTTATTATCTAGCTATTAAACCTGGGCAACATATAGGCTATAATTGATTTTGGAAACTGGAACACCTGATGCAGAACCGCAACAGACCAGCTAAACTATAAGAGTTACATAAATGGCGCCTTAGAAAAAAATGTTGTGTCTGATGAGCATTTTCTGCTGAGAGAATAAAATTGAAGATCGGGAACACCTGATGTGGAACTCTTAGAGCACAGCTAAACTATAATATATACCTATAGGTTTGACATCTTAGCAAAAGTTATTCAGTCTGATAAGCATTTTCTGTTGCGAGAATAAAACTCGAAGATCGGAACATCTGATGTGGAACTCTAAGAGCACAGCTAAACCATAACATATATAGGAATGACATCTTTGCAAAAGTTGTTCAGTCTGTTGAGTATTTTCTGCTGGGAGAATAAAATTCGAAGATTGAAACATCTGATGTGGAACTCGGAGAGCACAGCTCAACTATGGCATATACAGACATGACATTTTAACAAAATTTGTTTGGTCTGATGAGCATTTTCCGCCAAGATAATAAAAATCAAGGATCAGGAACATTTGATGTGGAAATCACTTTATACTAATACATTAACATAAGCTGGGAGTACCTCCACGCGGTGAAGGCAGTAACAGTTTGGGACTTCTTTCCGATGACGATGGTAAATCATTGAAAACTTGGCTTCACTGGCTAAATCTCCCATTTATATATATATAATAGATATGCCTTCGGGCTTGTGTTATTTGAGTGTTTAATTTCTTTTTCCATTTATCTTCGAGACACGGTCTACCCGGTAACGCAGGGGAGCAGTCACTTAGATCTTGATTGCAAAGTTATTAAAGTACATTAATAACCATAACCATGCCACGAAAGAGGTCAAATCTTTCGCAATGTTCGAAAGGAGCTAAAAGATTGAAGATCATTAGATCCCAAGAATCGAATGAAGAACGCCAGGCAAGACTTGATGCTGTTCGACAACATAAGGCTGTATCTCGCCCAGCGGAAACTTCTTCGGATCGTGATCACGACTTTAGCGCTGATCGTGAGCGTCATGCATCGTCTCGCGTTTCTGACACTTACACACAAAGAGAATCACGCCTGCGTTCTCAGCGTATTTACGCATCTACATCTAGGTCTCTAGAGACCAGTGAGGATCGTGATGTGCGACTGACCGCTGATCGTGATCGTCATGCATTGTCTCGCGAGTCGGAAACGTTAACGGAAAGAGAATCACGCTTGAGTTCTTAGCGTATTCTCACGTCGACTTCTAGGTCTTTAGAGACCAGTGACGAACGTGAAGTGCGACTGGCCGCTGATCGTGATCGCCATGCATTGTCTCTCGAATCAGAAACGTTCACAAAAAAACATCACGCTTGAGTTCTCAGCGCATTCGCACGTAGATCTCTGGAGACCAGTGAAGAACGTGATGCGCGACTTACGGCTGATCGTATTCGTCATGCATTGTCTCGCGAGTCGGAAACATTCACGGAAAGCGAATCACGCTTGAGTTCCCAGCGTATCCGCACATCCACCTATAGGTATCTAGAAACCAGTGAAGAACGTGATGCGCGACTTACGGCTGATCGTGATCGTCATGCATTGTCTCGCGAGTGAAGACAGACACTGAAAGTTGCTGGTGTTGATTTGAGAACCGGCTGTTTTTCTCATGGCCAACTTTATGTTGCTTTCTCAAGGGTTAGCAACGCTTCCGGGCTTTATATTCTGGCACCCGACGGAAAAACCAACTATATAGTTTATATAGAATTTTTTTAGAATATTAATGTTAACTAATTTCGGAATGAAAATAATTCTACCTTTTTATTTTAATGGAGTTATAACCTATCCAGTCTACAAAACTTAATCTAAGTTATACCAAACTTAATCGAAATCTTTCATCGGTTTTGACTGATTTATTGGCTGACATACCAACGCACAGTTCAAACTCTTGCCGAAATTCCTATCGGAACGAGAAAGGGACTGGATCCGCGCACGAAGTCGCGGGCAGAAGCTAGTATATTATAAACTAACTTGTGCCCTAGACTTCATCCGCGTGAAATTCCGGCCCCCGACCGATCGCGTCGCATCCCATCGCCCGGTCGCACTAATACCTCGTATAGTTACCGGCACGTAAGTTGGCAAAATATTTTGTAGTGGGGTCGCGCATGTAAAAATGTATGAAATTGTGCATGCGCGAACTTTCCCCACTACAAAATCTTTGGCCAACTTACAACTTTTGCCGGTAACTATAAGAACCTTATAGAACGCTAAGCGAAACTTTTTGCTCGGCTCCTAAGGGGCATATCGTGATGGTAGAAACCTATAACCTTCCTCAAGAATTGGAAAAGCAAAAACAAAAAAAAACAAATCCGACTAATAGTTCCAAAGATTAGCGCTTTCAAACAATTAAACTTATTATTGGTAGAGATTAAAGTCGCTTTTCGTGTTTGTGTGACCGCGTTGTTCCTCTAAATTGTAAACTAAGCAATGGACTTCGATGCAGTATCATTTGGAGAATTAATTCCGGATGTAGGTATTAAGAAATCTCGATGTTTAGTCAAGATGTAAAAACCGTGTGAAACAGAGGGGTGGCTCACTTGTTGTATACCTAATTAAGATAATGATATCAGCCTCAACGATTGTTTTACGTGATGGTCGCCAATATCGTCCACGAATCCATTCTTGGGCAGCAGATGGCAATAACACTACCCGACAGTGCTCGACCTGGGAATGGAACATAGGACCTTAGGACCAGTAGACCAAGGAGGCAGTCGAGTTTACAATCAGTATGAAACTTGTAAACGAGGGAAGTATTCAAAATTTTTATTATCTGTTGTTATAGCGGTCATAGTACCTACTTAGTAGGTACACACTCTGTGAAAATATCAAGTGTCTACCTATTACGGTTCAAAAGATTTATAGCGGATTTGAACATCACTACAAAAGATACAGCGCTGTGACAGACGAACGGACAGCGGAGCCTTAGTAATGGCACCCTCTGGATACGGAACCCAAAAAATGACACTGATAAAGAACAGAGAAAACCTTACCAAATATTTCGTAGTCTCATAATAAATGAGCATCCTTAGGCTAGCGACTTGACCTATCCATCTACGCGTGTGAGTGACCTTTATATGTATCATCCGTCCATCATATAATATTAATTGTCAAATGACCTCAAATTGACAATTATAAAACCTATATTTAAAACAGTTAATAAATACCTAACGGAGAACTATAGACCTATAGCACTAATTTCTGTACCTATTCTCAAAAATCTTTGAGAAATATATTTACAGTGAAATCAATAGCTACTTAGACCAAAATGAAATTCTATGTGATCAGCAAAAAACGGTTTCAGGAAAAATAAAAACATCAATATGGCGGTATAAGACCTTTTATACGTAGTTTCTTCACAAGTTCATCTATTGTGAAATGTCACAAGCTTTCGATTATGTAGACCAAACCGAACCGAACCGACCGAACCGTTGTTGTGTCCGTGTGGATGTTGCGAATATTCGCATCCGCATCCGCATATGCGGAACATATCCGCATCGATTTAGATCATTTATGCATCCGCATCCGCATAAATCGATGCGGAGCTGATGCGGACCCGGATGTGTAGCAGGTCGCGACAAGAAAGGGACGGGCCCGGTGAGTGGCGCGTGTCGACCGCGCGTGCTACTAATTGACCAATAAAAAAAGCAATAATTTTGTTTTGGACTTCGGTGAATCGGTGACGGTGACGCGCCTTGCTATTGTTTGCGTTGTGACAAGATCAGCCGGTCGATTCTGTAAAAATCTCACCGTGAAAACTCAAGTGAAGTGAGCTTGATGTAAGTTGTCAGTAGTGTCAATCCCTAGCATTAAGATTTGGAATGACAGCTCACTCCACGCTCACTGCACCTAAGTTTTCACGTTGAGATGGTTACAGTCGCACTATTGACGCGCACGTTTGTTGTTTTGTCGTAAGTAGTCAATCACAAGTTTATTACTTTTGTTGGAACGAAGTTCCTTATCGTTATCGTTGCGAAAGGGGGCTAGACGGAAAAAATTAAGACCAAAAGTTGGAACGACACTTTTTGCTATAGTTGTAAGCCGTGCGGCGTGCGCGTGTTTCTCTGTCTGTCTCTCTCTCTCTCTCTCTTATAGAAAGCAAGCTAGTTTTTTTTCACTGGAGGGATCGGGCTGAAAGAACATCAACCAAAATGGGCCCAACCGTGAACACCCGTATTGGAAAAAAAGGAATTCATAAATAATTGAGTAATAATATTGACTGAACATTGGTCCCTATTCCGGAGTGTCAAAATAAATAATATTAAAAACGAATAAAAACGATTTTTAATTGATTTATATCTGTATGGTGACAGTTGCGGCGCGGCGTGCGGGGCGCGTTGGTTTAGGGTTGCCTAAAGAATAAAATCACAGAAAAAATAATATCGATATTTTTGATATTTCGATTCGCGAGCTTCGAAACATTAAAATGTTTTCCTGGAAGACCAAGCTTTGCTCTGGCTGTTGGAGGGTTCATCATCAGCATTACCATTTTCATCTTAACCTTACTTATATAAAATATATAGTTTACGTTGAACATTTTTTTTTTTTGAGTTGGTAAAATCATCCATTTATTTCTCCCGCTCTAGGATGGAGCGGGAGGGCGTGTCAGACTTTTACTGACTAAAACCACACATGTGTCATTCTGCATTCAGTTGCCCCTTGCGTTCTAGAGCCACGGGTTTCCTTTTCAGAAATCCCCCGCGGCCCTAGCGAACATCGGCCCTGCTGGGCTCCTACGGTTTTGCTGACATCTCTTTGAGGCGCGCGTGGTACACTACGCGCCGTCGACAACTTGGGCTCGGTCCGGACAGTTACTGGTCAGTCGGGCGGTGAGCTGCCCATTGCTCGTTGTCGTTGTCCGCAAGCCCGCGCCGAGAAACAAAACAGCACAGCGCGATGGAATCGATTTCAAATCGAGTGTTCGACTGACAGTGCAGAGAACTGGCAACACTGACGCAGACCCGATTGGCGCTCGATTTTCAAATTGTCTTCGCTTTGCGTTTGCCGCTCTTTTTCGTATCGTATTGTGAATATTATTTCGACTTTAGTTATTTTTGACGACTTGTGCTGTTCAAAATGGATTCTGATGATTTTCTATCCGACGACCCTGGCTCACTCTCGGACTCAGTACCCACTTCAAACGTTAACCCTGACATTTCTCCGTATAATGAACCCGCTATACATAAAGACTTACGCGTGAACATGGACTTTATGATTTTGCCTAGTGAATCTATACATTGTATAAATTGTGGTACTGAAATCACTCACAGGAAGGAGAAGACACATTGTTAATCTTGTGAAAGTGCAGCGAGGTATACTGCAATGGATTACACCGCAAGTGGTAAGTTCCAACTTCTGAGATGATTATGTACTTACATAATTGAATATTTGAGTTTGCTAAAAATCCATCACTAGTTAAAGGTTCTGGACGATCATTGTTTAAAGCTCTTTATTGCACATAAATAAAAAATACATTTTTACAAGGACGATGGTCAGTGGGTATCTTAGGGGCGGAGTTTACGAAGTTAAGCTTATCTCTAGCAGAGATCTCTCGCAGTCAACCTGTGGGTGTAAGATAGCGTACAAGCTCATTGTGGAATATAAAAAAATGTATGTAGGTATATGTGTTTCTTTTATTTTTTTAGACATTGCCTCACTAGGAATTTCTCCTGTATTGTGGGTGCGTTTACAAACATTTAAACTCACATACACAAACAGCCAGACCCGGAAAAACTACTTGTAGGTCATACAAATATTTGTTCCGTGCGGGAATCAAACCCGCGACACGCAGCGCAGTAGTCAATCGCTTAACCACTGCGCCAACCGTGCCGACTTTTTTTTTCGATCTTTGGCACACTCTTTAGCTGAACTGGCTTGGTTAATTAGAACATAAATGGTAGTATTGAAGTTTTTTTTTTTGTATTATTTAACCAACTTGATACAAAACTTCTTATCTATATGTTTTCTTTGTACTGTAAACTAGGCATGGGTTCGATATATCAAAACGTAACTTATATCGGATATGTGTTTAGTATCATACCACATCGATATCTAAATATACATAACCGTTTTCACAAAAACTTCATCGAGCTATGGTTTCATCCGTATCCATATCTGTCCATATCGCAACAACGAAAACGAACTACGAAAACGCAAACTTCACATCACGAGCCGATATGACATCGACGGTTTTCATTCGCTTTGTCTCTGTCTTACCATTCAATGTTTTACTGGCGTAAAAGTGATGAAGCGAATATTACGTAACTTCGGCTAGTGATTTGTTATTTGGTTAATAATAGTGCGTGTGTAATATCTATATCCTAATGCGCTAGCAATAAGGTCTAGTTTCTATTTATTTAGTTACTAAACTTTAAACAACGAAAGTATCTAAATCAATGTATTAACGTTAAAAGTGTGAGTTTGCGTTTGTCGTTAGTTTGCGTTTCGTTCGTTTCAGTTACTTGTGCAAATCGTACAGACGCCAGCACATCAAGCTACTACAATCTGTCAGATTTCTTTAATAGATTTTCGACTTTATTACTATAGCATTAGGTACAATGTTGATTGGGAAAATCTGACAGTTTCGGGTAGGTTGACCTGCTGGCGTCCGTACTACTGATAATCTGAAAACTGAATATCGGTTACATATCCGTTAGCAAATAAATACGAAAACGCCCAAATTAATAATAGTGCAATATTTTTATGTTCATATTCAAGCCCAAACGCAATGTGGTGGATGTCCTTTGGCATGCAGGTAGATGTTATGACGTAGGCATCCGCTAAGAAAGGATTTTGATAAATTCTACCCCCAAGGGGATGAAAGTTTGTATGAAAAATCTTATTCCTTGAGTTAATAAACTTGAAACTTAGCACGAATACTTATCTAAATAAATTATGAAGATTGACAGTTTTTTTTTCTTCTAAACTACCCCCTAATAAGGGATTGGGGGGTTTCAAAGTTTGTATGGAAGAATTTTAGCGCGCAGTCCGGTTGACTCGAAACTCAGTATTTATACCTAATATTGAAAGTAAAGAATAATGTGTATTAGGGTTTTTTGAAAATCTACCTCTGACGGGCTGGCGGGTAGTCAATTTTTCAGGGGAGGATTTTACTGCATGGCTTGATTAACTCGAAAATTAGTATAAATAATCTTTGAGTCAAGTTATGAATACATCCCAAACGATTTTTTTTTAATTCCGCCCATGTGGGGGTGAAAAGCGGGGATACAGTTTATATAAAAAATCTTATTCATTTAGTTAATAAACTTGAAATTTGCCTAAGTAAGTAATAAAGTTTATCATTATAAGTGTTAAGTTTATGTCGAAGAAATTGAATGCGCGGCCTGAGTAACTCGAAACTCAGTATTGATACTTTTGACTGAAAATAATTAATAAAAAATATGTTGAGTTGTCGAAAATTGACCACTGACGGGACAAAAACGGGTAATTCGGTTTTTAAGGGGAGAATTTGAACTTGAAACTGTATGTTACATTTTCACGCCTAAACCACTGAACTTCTGATTTGGCATAGATATAGATGGCATCCTGGGGAAGCACTTTTTATCCTGTTAGCACGTTCCCGTGGGATAATTTCCGACATCCACGCGGGCAAAGCCGCGGGCAGGAGCTAGTAGTAAAATAACAATGTAGCAGTAGCTGCTACATTGTTCTACAGCGAGACGTCGAGTGGTGTGCGAGAAGTTTGTGAAATTTTGATTTCAGATACGAGATCTCGCCAGGTTAGCAGACGAGATCTCAAATGGTCAATCTCGACACCAGATTTAGCACGCGAGATCTCGATTTCCCAATCTCGACTCGAGAATCTCGAGATAGCATTCCTTACCTGTCGGTGGATCGGCAACAACACAAAGGAAAGGGGCTTATCGTTTGCAAGTTCGGTTTCCCGCGCGCTGTGTCCTTGAATTTTATTGGTTATTCTGTCAAAATTTTAAATTTATAATATGTTTTTTTGATTTTTGGGACAATAATCGAATAATCATAGTATTAACACATTCATAGCGTGTTTGCACACTCGGTAACTACAAGTAAAACGCGCGTCGCTTCGTGGGATAATCCTTCAATATGTTCCTCGTTAACTTACTGATACTGATAGTAAAGACCTTCAATAGGTTCCTCGTTTAACTTACCACACTGTGACAAGGCAAGCTGGTGGAGGGCAAGAAATTAAAGTAAACATTTAAATAAAACAGGTACATTTTATTGAAAAAAATATGTACACAGCAAAACAAATAAATAATCTTATGTTGTATATTAGTCTATAAAACATTAATTTCATTGAAATAAAATACTATACATAACTACATTAAGATTATGTACATAATACCATCTCACAGGGAAGTGCTATCAGACTATAATATAATAAACAATATCCATTTAACATTTAAATACTATGTCGATATTTGGAGTCACATTTATTAGTTAGGAAAAATTTAAGTGGAATCCCTAAATTACGATAAAATACGATAGGTATATAAAACAGTAAGCTATGATAATTCTTGATATATTCATCGGACACCCAAAGATCACATAAAGTAATTTTGCACATTGATAAATCTAACAATGACTGTTGATAACAAATTACCTATCAAAATGTACTCATGGCATGACCTATTAGTTAACATTACCTAGATTTTTTAAACTTTCCTTATCTAAAAATTATTGTGATTAAAAAGCATTTTAGAAATGATTTAAAATAATCTCCCTTGTACCACAAATCAAATTGTTTATCAATTAAGCGACACTTAGAAATATCTTAAATTTATATAAATAAAACAGAAAAAATGAGATGAGATTAATTTCTAAATGTGTGCTAACAAATGAATGTCGCTGTGATGTCCTACTATCGATGAAACACAAACATTCAATGCCATTCATTACATGAAAACTATTTTTGTATAATTATGTAGGCCTACAATAATTCAAGATTAGTTTATTAAAATTGCTTACAAAATGTATAAATAGGTCTGCTGTACTTTTCCTACGACACAACATAGTAATATTTATTTATAGATAAAATCTGACTGCTTCATTATCAAAAATCTTTTCGTATTTCCCATTTAAATAATTGTATCATTTACTATTTCTAAAGTATTAACAAAAGTATAAAATTATTAACGCAAACAAGTAGCACAATGTCGAAACTAATATGTACTGTACTTATTCATTATTCAACCGAAACAATGTCGACGCGGTGCGCCGGCACTCGCCAGGCCAGTGTTATTGTCAATTATCTCATCTATAATATCTACATTTTAATATGCTCAATATTTTGACTAGAAATCATGTTATACTTATTATTTTCTAACAAAACACATAAAATTTACAAGATATATAGCATAATTTCTTATCAATTTACAGTTCACTAAAATTGTACAATACATCGATGACAGGTGTGGAATTTCAATAATTTCTTTAATATCGAGAGAAACCTACTTAAAGTATGACCTTCACTTACTCTAATACATATAATGTGAAACAACAATGATTTTAAACCATGATTGCAACACCTAAACAATGCACATTTATAATTTAATATCAAACTGTGATAAATCACTGCGTATCTCGTCAATAGAATGGAAATATAATAATTTGCATATTTTTAGGAACATCTAATGTCTAGAAGGAATTTTGATCCAAAGATGACACGTTTCGAACACAAACTTTACGAACCTTATATACAGTGATCCCAATTAAACGATAGGTAATACGGAATGGTATATAATCACTGAACGGTATATTAAATATACAAGCTGGAAATAAAACAAGTCTTTAACGTAATGAATCTCAACAGCATTGTTCTAACTAACGTCTATAAATAAAAAATTGTAAAATTAAATGTCGTTGTGATGTTTTTTAAGAGATGAAAAGTAATTTTGCAAATAAACCACTTTATTTGTGTGATTTCTGTTACGTCATCCGAAGTAGCCAGTCTCAACTTTTAGATCTCGCGTTATAATATACTTTATATTTTATAATATTTAAATCTACATAACGTCTGAATAAGGCGGACTCTGTACCACATTCCTACACCGAATGAGAGGCGCACTGAACAGTCAACTTGATACTAACACTCTATATCACCGGCAACTAAAGAAATTTGATTCAGATTGTTAGTAAAAATTGAAAATTCAGACCGCGCCATTTAGGAGAAGGGCGCTAACAGTGTTAGTCGAGTTGCGCTCGTCATCGTGCGCTGCGCAGCCTGCCGTCCGGCGCGCTGGCGGCGGGCGCGGGCGCTACCTTCGCCGGATTTTTCTTGTGATGCCTTTCTCTACTCCTCGCCTTCTCGGGCTTCCTGGCGCGGCGCGGCGCGTCCGTGACGTCATCTTCGTCAGCGATCGGCCCCGCGCTGTCGTCCCGTTCGCCCGAGCTATCGCTCTTCTTGTCGAGTTCCGCCATCGCTTCCTGAATCGCGTTCTCGAGTAAGGTGTTCAGTTTTCTACTCCTGTTGTAGTAAACGGTAATTATTTAGTCATCTCAGTCACGAAAGGGATCCGTATTGTGGATATTAGCAGCCTCACCGCGCGACATAATTAAATAGAAATCTCAGGTTGGGTTAATATTACAAATGTGTCGGACAAAATTAAACCTTCAGACGCACATAAATGATGGCGAGTAGCGAAACTACAACGAGTCTCACAGTAAATCATAAGGGGCAACACTACGGGGGACTTCTATAGATCAACAGCAAGTAATAATTATTTGGAAATGCTAGTCCCTAGCGGTCCTGCTCGCGAGTGCGGTAGTGCGGCAGTGCGGCAGTGCGGCAGTGCGGCAGGCGGGTGTGTGGCGGCGACTCACTTCCGGTGCTTGGTGCGCGCGGCGTGGTGCTGGTCCAGGCCCTCGGACAGCGTGAGCAGGCGCGCCTGCGGCAGCGCGGCGGGGCCCAGCGCGCCGAACCAGCGCACGGCCCAGCGGGCCCCCGCCAGGCGCGCGCGCAGCTTGCCGGGCCACGACGCGTAGCCCTTGACCGGGCCCCACACCACGTCGCCCACCGCGAACGTGCGCGCGCGCGGCCCCGCCGGGCCCCCGGCCGCCCCCGACTCCTCCGAGCTCTTGGCATCTATCGACCGATCACAGCTGTTAGCGCGTCCGGTGCCTGGAGTACGAGAACCTCCACCGAGCTTCCGCCACCGACGAATGGTCGCCGCGATATAAAAGCACGCCCGCGCGAGCATTTCCAATTAACACAGTGCGAACTCGAAACGCTGCGGTTTCACAGAAGTAGCAGCGAGGATTCAGAAAGGCATTCGACAGCGGTAGTTGAACACTTCGCAAGTTTATTAGTCGTAAAGTAATTTTAACTTAGGTGAGCATGGAAAAAATACAGTACACTTGATTTATATTTAGGAAACTAGCTCCTGCCCGCGGCTTCGCCCGCGTGGATGTCGGAAATTTACCCACGGGAACGTGCTAACAGGATAAAATGTATGTGCTTCCCCAGAATGCCATCTATGTCGCGGGCCCTTTGTGGCTAATTACAATAGAAAACCAATTGTGTCTCATTAGTGGTGATTAAGAGGGTACCTATATGATATCTTTACCTAAGTACCTAACTAATTAAAAAAAAAAACTCAATAACAGAAAATTAAATACCTACCTACCTAAATAAACCTATTTCCTATGATAACTAATCTAAACTCAATAAATAAGCAAACTCCCTAAAAACTAATATCTATACGAATGACTAAACCTACCTAACAGTATTATAAAATAACCTACGGTCACTACGTACACTATCAAATATACCTACTACCTATACTTTAAAATTAAAATCTATACCTACGACTTATATAAAAATAAACCTAAATAACTCTAAAAACTAAAAGGAATAAAAATGAACTCCACTGCGGGTGACCCAACCTACGACAAACTTAGTATTTGCGGTTGGTACAGTACAGACAGTGGTAATCGGGTATAGGGATCGAACCGCAAAATTAAGTTTGTTTTTTATTGTATATACTTTTCCGGGATAAAAAGTACCCAGTGTGGTGCCCAGGATATTAAAGAATAATTATACCAAGTTTCATCGTAATCGAACCGGTAGTTTTTGCGTGATGCCTGAACAAACAGACAGACAGACAGACAGACAGACAGACAAAAATTTTTTTAATCACATTTTTGGGTTCGGTGTCGGTCAAGTAACACCCCCTGCCATTTATTTTTTGGATATTTTCAATGTACAGAATTTTCACTTCTACAGATTTATTATAAGTACTAGCTTCTGCCCGCGGCTTCGCCCGCGTGGATGTCGGAAATTATCCCACGGGAACGTGCTAACAGGATAAAATGTATGTGCTTCCCCAGAATGCCATCTATCTCGCGGGCCCTTTGTGGCTAATTACAGTAGAAAACCAATTGTGTCTCATTAGTGGTGATTAAGAGGGTACCTATATGATATCTTTACCTAAGTACCTACCTAATTAAAAAAAAAACTCAATAACAGAAAATTAAATACCTACCTAAATAAACCTATTTCTGATGATAACTAATCTAAACTCAATAAATAAGCAAAATCCCTAAAAACTAATATCTATACGAATGACTAATCCTACCTAACAGTATTATAAAATAACCTACGGTCACTACGTACACTATCAAATATACTACCTATACTTTAAAATTAAAATCTATACCTACGACTCATATAAAAATAAACCTAAATAACTCTAAAAACTAAAAGGAATAAAAATGAACTCCACTGCGGGTGACCCATCCTACGACAAACTTAGTATTTGCGGTTGGTACAGTACAGACAGTGGTAATCGGGTATAGGGATCGAACCGCAAAATTAAGTTTGTTTTTTATTGTATATACTTTTCCGGGATAAAAAGTACCCAGTGTGGTGCCCAGGATATTAAAGAATAATTATACCAAGTTTCATCGTAATCGAACCGGTAGTTTTTGCATGATGCCTGAACAAACAGACAGACAGACAGACCGACAGACAGACAGACAGACAAAAATTTTTTTAATCACATTTTTGGGTTCGGTGTCGGTCTAGTAACACCCCCTGTAAATTATTTTTTTGATATTTTCAATGTACAGAATTTTCAATTCTACAGATTTATTATAAGTATAGATAACTATTTGATGGTCGACTACGAATTTACCATGTATTTTTTCCTGGCACCTGAAAGGAAGGTACGTTGTCGTAGTAAAGAGAACATGTGCTTTACTTACAATGATGAACAGGTGAAATGATGATGGCTTACAATGATGCGTTAGTAATGGAATCCCAATTTTTGTACCAATTTGTTACTTCGAATGTGGTGCAATGGAAAGCGACAGAAAGCCGGGTGAGAACGTTTGAACGCTGCACATCGCTGATTTATTCTGATTAGTTTCCAGTACACCCTTTATTAACAGCTGTATCTTGTATTAACCCAACCAAAAGAAAACCAATGACCAATAGGATCGCATTATGTAGAAGCTGAAATATACCACAATACACATCATTAAGACGTATTCGTTGACAAACACTCTACAAACATATACAATTTAGTAAGTCCGCTTGCAGAGAGTCAATCCAAAACCAATACAAGACACAACATTATGGTAAATTTTGAATTTTGTTAGCTGTGACTAAAGCGTGAGATGGTTCTGGACATTTATTAGTACAGAGGCAGTAAACTGATGGCCGCACAATCGATACATATGTAAAGAGAACGTAAGATAGATCAAGAGTTTTATGAACAACAAAAGGGAATTACTAACAAAGAATTCATTAAATTACTCATTCTGTCGATTATATTACTTTTATTGCTGTAAACAAAAAGGGGAAAATTTATTAAAAATCAATTTAATTAACTCCGGTCCTTACAAATAAGTTATAAATTGGCTCATATCTACGAGTAGGTATTTTACTATTCAGTAAATATGATACACAAAAACTACTTTTAATTTAAGATATCTTATTAAGTTGCTGTGAATGGGACAAATGATTTTTTAGGTGCTAACAAATAGAGTTTCCCGCCAAAGTGCATTATATTAAACATTTATAGCAAAGAGTTCAAAGCATAGCACAGAGTAAGATGATATAAAGTAGACTTACCATCGCCAGAACCCATATTACGTCTATCAAACACTTTCGGCATAGAAGACGAGTCTGAGCTCGTGCCCGAAAGGGGGAAATGTCTTGACTGTGTTTTATCTGGAGAACTCATACCCATTGATTCATAATCTGTATCCTTTTGTAATCCATGTACCATATTATAATTAGCTGTCCTCATTATTTTGTCAGGCCTGTATGTGGATGGGTCGCCAAAATCATGCTTTCTCTTGTATGTTTGAGGTCTTTCATAATAGTTGGATGTCATCGGTATGACTTGTTGGTTGTTCATAGGCGAAGAGCTCATGTTTTGATTAAAGTGCATGTCGGTGGACTCGACAGGGTTGTGTGTCCGGTTTTGTCGCATCATGGGCGTGTTTGATATCATACCTGGAATATAGAAAAACTTGTACATAAACGACATATTATATTTAGGCCTTGATAAAAAATAATGGGTTCACCTGTTAGATTTTGTTCAGGTAGCTAAATCAGCTATCTTGTATAATAAAAATCCCTAATGAACATACATATGAGGTTTGTGAAATAGTCGCAGTGAATGGGAAAGCATAATCAAAGATAATCCAATACTATTGTGATACTTTTGTGTTATTTTGATTACACAAAGGCGTTTGACTGTGTAGGAGTATGGTGACAAGCCGTGCCGTGCGTAACCCATATTATATCTATTTCGTATTCCTTATAGCAGATCCAAACTTCACGGAGACACAAATGTAAATATCAATTAATAGTGAGTCTTCTAAAGTCTGGAGCTGCGAAAAGGATTTCCCCAAGGCAGCGTCTTGTGTCCTGTTTTATTTTACTTTTACAGAGCAGAACGAATTATCGTTAAGAGGGATGTGTGGTGTAACGCGAATGGGTAGATGAACTGGTTGTCGGTCAGTCTATTCATAATAAAACAGCAAGTTGGAGTTTAATTTCCTATGAAATGTATGGGAAAAGTTTATTGCGGTTGGTGACTTTGGATTAAGAAAAAAGGTTTTCTGTGAATTCCTCGTAAAAGTTAAGGACAGTCTACTAAAACCGCTTTCCTGTAGCTACAACGGTTTAGGTACCTGCCTTTACTGCCCCAACTCAAAAATCCAACCTGTATATTTCTGAGCAAAAAATGTTTATTTGATTAGCAGAAATAAATGAAGACGTATAGGTACATGTAACTTACTTTGCGTGTCTGTGTCCGAGTTGAAGTCGTTACGTGTCACGGGCCAGGCGTGCTCACGCGATTCCGCCATATCTTGCTCACTGCTAGACACGCATTGCACCATAGCCTGGAAACAATTGTCAAAACATTCACAAACAAATCTCTTTTTTTGTTTTTTAAATGCGTATAATGTCGTTTTACTTTCCTTTCTTTTGGTTATGGTACGCAATAAAGAATTGAATTGAGTTTTATTATATCCTGTAACTAAACCATGCATCGAAAGTTTTCGAAGAATAAATACTTATTTTGTAGAAGAAACGCGTCAGCCTAATCCAGATTAAATAAATATTAGACTATTTTCTGAAAAAGTGCTATTTGGAAGCTTCAGGAAGTTGTTTTTTATACTGCGATAATGTTCGCGGTGACCGTCCGTGTCTAGATACTGATAAGACTATAGCTGTGTCCACCTATAGATGAGTGTTACTTCCTTAAATGTGGTGAATCCTGGGTGATACTACATGTGTAAATAAGTAATAGGTTTATTATTTCAGGTTACTAATCTCTTCGAACGAAGCACTTCGTATAATTATGATCGAACTTCATATGTGAAATAATAACTTCAAAGAGAAACAAAAATAATATACCTATACTATTGGTAAAAATGACGAAGTACCAGACAAACGTTTATCCCCTATTTAAGCCCTTTAGGAAAAAATCCTTCTTTAGTGCTTACCTTCGTCATACATAAATACCCAGCGGTTTAGGCTGTGCGTTGTCTGCCAATGAATGAATTAATTTAAGATTTTAAGATGTACGCAAGAGGAGTGTTACCGAGGAGCTAGCATCCGCGGGCTCGGGCGACGTGGTGGTGGTGTCGGCGTAGTGCGCCTGCGTGGACAGGCAGCGCGCCGCGTACAGGCGCGGGCTGCGCGCGGCCTCGGGCGCGCCCAGCGGGCTGCGGGCCGAGCGAAGGGCGTCAGGGGCAGCTTGGGTACTACTTATGTATACGAACTAAATAATAATATCAACAACTATTTTGTGAGTGACGACGGACGAGACATAATAGATATATCATCATCTGCCTAGCCTTTTCCCAACTATGTTGGGGTCGGCTTCCAATCTAACCGGATGCAGCTGAATACCTGATGTATTTTACATGGAGCGACTGCCTATCTGACCTCCACAACCCAGTTATTGGGTAAGACTTGGTTGTCATAATAGATATATAAAAGAGGTTTATCATCAATGATTGAATTATGTAGTGCAATTTAAGGTCAATGACCTCAAACAATATCATTACTATGAATAAGCCCACGGAAATCCCGGAATCCCAGGTCAGCGTCAGGATGGCTGGACCAAACGAGATATGTCCTTGAGACCATGTGCACTATTTATTACCTACTTGCTACTATTTACTACCTATAGTGAAATATTTGCTACCTTTTCATTAAGAAATTTATCAAAGAAATAAAGTGGTCAGCCAACCTGACGTCAGGTTGGCTGACCACTTTCAAGTTCTATAGTTTTAGCGTTGTATTAACCGCGTTGTTAATGTAAATATTCACTACCTGATTGCTACCTTAACATATATTTTAAACACAACTCTATGAAGCTCCTATAAAAAGTTATTAATAAAAGCCATTTAAACGCCTGTACATCAATTATTAACATCTTTTCTTCTCAGAACAATTGCTAAAAATGTTTTTATAGGCGCTTGGTGGCTTATGAACAACTTGTTTCTGGATAATTTTATAATTATTAATATATCGCATTTATGTTATAAGTATGTATGTACCTACTTGGGGATTTATTAAATTGATCTTTATTAAATTACGATACAATATTTGATAGTAATTAATTGACATCTTTGATTATTTTTATTTAAAAATACCTACAATATTCACAACTATGATGATAAATTATTCTGTTCAACTTTAGTTTTGTTGTTTGTGACGTGCACACGTTAACAATAATTTATTAAAAATCACATTAGATATAAGAGTGTTTTCACGATGAAGCGAGGAAGACAATATTAAAAGTATCGTTAAAAGATCAAAAAAGTGTTTATTCAACGTTCGAAAATATTTTTTCTGAAAAAAGTGATCTTCCGTCACCGTGTGATCCAGTGTTTCATAAACTTAGTGAACTTTTAGAATATAAAATGTCAGAAAAAGCTATATATCAATCAATAAAAAAAAAATATGATTTTTTTTTTCGACAATTGCAGACCTGTAAGTAGTAAATGCATAACTGAAAAGAATACAGTGATTACAACAATCCCAACTTCTAACTGAATTGGTCATACCCCTAAAACAGTGAGATTTACATCTCACTGTTTTAGAGGTACTTCATTTCAATGTTACGATGACATGTCAAATCGAATAACCAAAAGTCATAAAAAAAATGTTGGCCCATTGCATCATTTATGACAGAAAATATAAATAATGTAATATAGTATGATTAGAATCCGACAGCTATTTTTGAATCAAAATTAAAATTGACAGAAATTTTTTATATTTATTTTGAATCATGTATTAATTAACGTAATTAAATAATTTCGATTATCTTGTTCTTTTTCTATTTTTGACAGCCTTCCAAATACACAGGAGAGTGACTAAAAATTTTATTCTCAGTAGTTTCATGATTTGTGCCCGGTTGATGGCAATAGGCTCGCCCCTATTACATGGGACTTAAACATATCTGGCGAAATGTGGGTGTACCTACCATGGGTAGCTACACCTCTGCCTAACCCTTCGGGGCAACAAGGCGTGATGTTATAAGGTCGAAAGTGGGGAGAGGGGTGGAAATATTTTACATGTCCGTGTGCATACGAGTACACACGGAAAGTTATTAATTAAAGACAGTAAAACGCCTGCACATAAATTAATAACGCCAAGTCTTATTTTTGTAATATTGCTAATAATTGTTTTTCAGGCACTAACGTTAATTTATAGTAGCTTTCATAACTTCTTATAGGAGCATCTGAAAGTTGTGTAAAAAATATATGTTAAGGTAGCAATCAGGTAGTGAATATTTACATTAACAACGCGGTTAATACAACGCTAAAACTATAGAACTTGAAAGTGGTCAGCCAACCTGACGTCAGGTTGGCTGACCACTTTATTTCTTTGATAAATTTCTTAAAGAAAAGGTAGCAAATATTTCACTATAGGTAGTAAATAGTAGCAAGTAGGTAGTAAATAGTGCACATGGTCTCAAGGACGTATCTCGTTTGGTCCAGCCATCCTGACGCTGACGAATCCCAGGATTTAGTAATTATGAAGTTTTTTTTTTAATGTATTAAGAGTTTTGACAGGCTTTTATTGACGTGATATAGCTTTATAGCTATTTTTTATTGTTTTTATCAAATTCAGAAATTGTGTTTTTTATTTAGATCGGATGATATTCGATTTAAAATATTCTTTATTGGTAAAAAATAAAACTCTAATGGAAAATGTAAGTAATCACTTTTAAACTAAACACTCTTCACTTCGTTAATTTTTCCGAGCAAGCAATCAAGTCAAAATTTTTGGGAGAGCTAAATTGCTGATTAAAATAGGTAGTTAGGCAATGAATGTCACCTGTGCGTGGTGGTGTCGGGCGGGCTGGCGGCGCCGCGCGCGCCGGGCGAGCGGCCGCGCGGCTGGTTGCGGCGCGTCTGCGTCGACACCGAGTGCCGCACGTGCGGCGCCAGCGGGAACTCCGCGAACTGCATGTACCCGTCCGCCTCCGCCTTCACCGCGCCCTCCATCTGACCGCGACTGAACTGAACCCCTCGGTGTTTATCCTCCCTGTGATCCTCCTGAACGTTCCTAGGCGGAGATTCGACGATACCCCTCCCCCTTTGATTCCCCATCGACTTGTTAGCCAATAAAATATTCGGATCTATACTCAATCTCGACGCGTTCCCACCCAAATTAGTCGTTATCGACGACAACTGCGTGTTATGAGAGTTCGAAACGAGAGTAGTCTGCTGTTGCACTATCGTCGTGTTCTGGTGCACGAATGTTGAATTGCCACGGTTACTCGTCGCAGACGACAGGGACACTTGTTTCGGAGACAGCGGAACCATTAAGGCTTGTCCCATCTGATTGGTCTGTATGAACTCTTGTGTCTGTAAATTACTAGATCTGACTTGGGGGTTATTGAATGTTACGTTGGTTGGGCTCAAATTAGCAAGCAAAGGACTAAGTTGACCGTTGAAGTTTGGACTATTCATCATTACTTGACTGTTAGGAGATATGAATTGGGCTCCTGGACTATGCTGCGATTGTATTATTTTGCCCTGCTGGTTTTGAGCTCGTAAGACGACGCCACCGTTTGTGCTGGCTGCGAATACTCCAGAATTTTGTACAGGGGTCAAAACGTTTTGGCCATTGACCGTTTGTAACTGTAACTGCATAGGCATTCCTGTGGAGTTATCTGGAATGATGGCCGTGCCGTCCGCCGTCATCATCATGCCGCCGAGGTTGGGCACGATGAACTGTTGGAACGCTGGGAAGTTCGGCACCACACCGCTAGCGTTGTTTATAAGGTTCACAGGCTGGAGTAAATTGATTTGTTGCGATGGAGATGTGTTCGTAATTATTTGTTGGGATCCAAAGTTGTTATTGTTCCCTTGTCCATTCATGACTATATGAGCTGGTGTTCCAGATTTTCCTGGCACTATCGTCAACGCTTGCAACATAGGCGTTGGCGATATGTTATTGTTTGGAGATAATTGAAAACCACGCGGCGAGAACTGAGGACTAGTGTTATGTTGCGGCGAGGAATGATGAACCATAATGTTGTTGGGGTTTTGTTGCGGAGCAGTTATTTGTAAAACGTTAGTAACATTTGACTGATTCTTCTTTTTCTTACTTCGCTTTTTCAAACTTTCTGGCGATAACATAGCCACACCCTGTACGAAACTATGTTGATTCTTCATTTCAATTTGTCGAGAGTTGTCATTTGTCTGTCCTGATACAATACCACCCGCTACTATTTGTGGCATCACATTATTCTGTTGCACGACTTGTCCGTCTAAAGCCATCATAGGCGGCTGGATAACAAATGGAGCTGGCATTGCGTTCACTACCACCGTTGGTTGGTGCTGGTTTACCATGGCTTGCATTCCTCCCACAGCCGGCACGACTTGCGTCACCGATGTTGTCACATTGGTCATGTTGCCCTGCATAGACGACATAGTTGTCGAAGTTTTTGGTGGAGGAGGCGGCATTTGATTACTGGATACCATAATCTGACCAGTCGATGATATCAATATTTGACCAGGTGTTGTCGCTCTTCTATTCAATTGAGACAGCCCCATTGAATGCGTGCCGCTCGTTTCTAATTTCGATGGTAGACTACCCATAACATTCTGTACCATCTCCATCGGTGATTTAGAGATCATATTCTGTGCCGTTGTACCAGCTATATGCAACGGATAGCTTGTTGGTAAATTAACTGAATTAATAAAAGGATCTGGTTGATTATTTGGAATGGCATATGTTGTAGCGAGATTGACACTCGGCGGTGGAGGTGGTCTTATGAAATTCGCTTGAGATGCGTTAATAGATGTAGTGGCAGTGTTGGCTTTTCCAGCTAAGACTGAGGTGACTGTATCCCGAGTGACGGAAAATCCACTCGCCATAGTAGTGACGAAAGTCTGCACATAACAAGCCTGTATTAGCGTGTGAGCCGGGCCTCCGCCCAAGTGAGGCGGGGGGCAGTACCCAGGCATTGCATTTTCTATTCTCCTTCTCGGTTCCAACCTATACAATTCTTGTGATGGTTTTAAACCCGGTTTTACACCAACCATTGATATGTTATCAACTTCCATGAGATTTTTATTGACATTATGATTTGATATGAAATGCATTACTTGAGTTCCTGTCATGGACTGATTATTGTTAGGAGGTCCAGGCGAGTTGTAAGAGTAAACTTGATTGCTGCTAGGGGTTGAGGGGTTACTAAAGTTATCTCTGCAAGAAGCAGAGTTTGAATAAGCTGGACTAGGCATTGGGTAGTTGCAATTGGATTGCATTGGCGAACTATTGCTGCCATTGCTATGCGGCGTGTCTGTACTACGCGAGCTGCTCGACAACGTCGGCGACGGCTCGGGAGGCTGCAGGGTCTCTGTCATCGACACATTGCTGGTGCTCACCGTCGCAGCTTGAATAGGGCCGCAGTTATCATTCACCATAGGACTCCTTTCAATGAACGTTGATGACGTCACCGGGTTGTCTTCAAATGAATGTTTAGGACTAGACGTCGTGGAATTACTCTCCATTTCCATCTTATACATTTGATGTTTCATGTATTTAAGGCGCATTTGGTTATCAGAGTAATCTGGACTATTACTTTTCATAGATACACAGCCTTTACAACATTGTTGCATGTTATTATCTCCAGGTTTCTCTGATAACACGCTACTATCTGGTGTACTAGTAGGAGAATGTGACGGATTTGACACATTACTCCTGTAAGCATTGGAACTTTCACCTGGTTTAGACACAGCATTCATTTTGTCCATTTGGTGTTGTGAAACACAACAATTAGCAGCACTGGAACCTTCGAATCGGTTAGCTTCATACGAAGAATTGATTCCTACTTGTTTCGAGATAGTATTGTTTAACAAAACCGTTTGCTGTGCCAGATATCCGCTGGGATCGTCCATAAATGATGGAACACTATTCATTTGTACTTCATCATGCATGCCTTTTGATTCCTGCATCATTCTCATTCCATTGCTGCCATATGTAAGAACTTTGTTCTCAGGGGGGTTATTTTTCTTTTTACTGCTCTTATTGTTAGTGCCCTTTGCCTTCTTTTTGTTGGTATCGACGACTGGCCACTGCTGGCTCATCATGTTGTAGTGTTGCGGTAGGGGCGGAACGCGAGAGCACATGCCTTGGTTCATTTGCTCATTACTCGAAAAAGAACTGTAAGATGATGAAGAAGAGTCCTCAGATATGCTGGTATTAGATTCTTCATAATCATTCTCAGATTTGGCAAGTTTCGGACTAGGGCTGGTCATACAGTTGGAGGCGCTAGGTTCGTTTCGCTTCACTTGCCAAGGAGGCGTCTTTGCAGGATTCGTTTTCATCACAGTACCATTTTGTATTACTAACTGTCCCTGAGGAACATACTGACCATGCCCCTGAGACTTATTTTGGTTTATATTTTCTGCTAATTGTGTTCTATATCCTTTCATAGCCATTTCAATTTGCTTTTGATTTTGTTGTATGAATATTTGCTGTTGTTCATTAATTTTCTGCATCACTTCGGGCGTTAGGGCTTGATTTAGGCCGCAGAACATTTGTGATTCTTCTTCTTTGAAGGGATATTTGCCCTGAATATTTTGCTGCACAATGGACATTTCTTTCTTTTCTTCCTTTGCTTCTGCTTCGAGCGCATTCTGAGCTAAGTTCGGATTATTTTTTAAGAAGGTAGCCTGTTTCTGCCCGGTGTTCACACCTATTATTTGCCCGTTCGCGCCTCGCACTGGCATCCCTGGAAGGGGTGAGTTGACAGGCGAGTTAATATTATGCCTTTGTGCAATCTGAGCCTCGAAGTCTTCCAACTGTTGTGAATGTTGTGATATCCAGCCACTATTAACAGTGAGATAATGAGAACTTTTTTGTACATGTGTCTCTTGTTTTATTTCATTATCTTGGGGCGCAGTATTTGGTATATTTTGTTGGACAGGCTGATATGAAGGCATGCAATGTTGGGCGCTTGTTGGTCGCTGGGATCCCATTGATGTTGAATTTTCTCTGTTGGCTTCTGTTTCTTGTCCCTGTAAAATAATAAATAAAATCATCAACGTTACTATGTTTAGAAACGCAAAAAAAACTAATATGTACAAGGTGGGGCAAAAGTAATGTCATAATGTGAACGTGCCATAAATTTTTCTAATGGCGTTATAATGTCATTGTAATTTGAAACATAATTATGTTGTAGACAGATAGAGAATTAGTTGACAATGCAATGGAGCGATACACACAGTCACACAGCTCATGCCACAATGGAGATTTTGAAACACATTGCGGGGCCGTGTGATCTCCCGTTTTGGCAATTTGAACTGGTCGGCAGATCGCCCGAATTCTTTCTTTGAGGCTTTTTGAAATCTCACGTTTACCACAACAAACTACAAAACTTGCAAGTCTTGAAAGTCTACATTGAAGAAGAAATCACCAATTAATTGGGGGATGTTTTGCGAGCAACAATTCAAAATATCGGAAAAAAACCCAATTAATGAGCATCAACTGAGGTCGGTATCGGTCGTTTGACCGATATCATTTATCGACTTAATGTCATAAATTTTTACACCTTTAAATAAACTTTCCATAAAAACAGAGCCTATTTTTTTAATTTCGAACCAAATGGCAGCCAATTCATATTATGATATTACTTTTGCCCCGCCTTGTATATCATCTGAACTCCTAATCGAACTCTCCCGTACTCCGTTACGTACACGTCGACAACACGCGTAATAAAAGTAAGGAACAGCCTTAGATAGGTAATGCAGGCAACGGTTGAGCTCTTATCATGGCTATGAATACTTAATATCACACGTACCTTGAACTCGTTGAGCGGTCGTTCCCTCTGCACCATCAATTGTGACACGCTCACGTTTGCAGGGAACCCAGCTCGCTTCTTCGTCTTTTTCTTCAGTACGGATACTTCGGAGCCCGTTACTGGAAATTATAGAAGAGTAAATTAGCTAGGTACGTCTCCAATGTTTCTAAAAAAGTGAAAGAGAAGAAATACACAAAAAAAAAACTGCTGAAGTTGACTGAAAATGTTTAAATAAGTGCTCGATAAACGGCAGCAGTAGCAATATAATCAGCCTGTGCTGTTCCGATGCTGGGACACAGGACCAACGGATTAGTCGAATACTTCTCAACTAACTTATAAGAGCGAGCAGTGCTCCAATGCTACTGTCCATTCCTTCAAAACATCAAAACACAAAAAGCTAATACGTTGATTCTATCTTAAATCAATTATCTCATTAGGACTGCAGGTGCAGCGGCACATAAACCGCTGCATAAACTTTAACACGATCAAAACTTCAATGCGTTAAATCGGGACAAAGAGATTCACTTGAACATAAGTCAAATAGAGAGTACAACAAACATTGTGCGCAATGTCATTGAGTGAGGTGAGGTGTAGGAGACAGACCGGGTGACTTTGAGCTGCTCTCCAGACGACCTAATAATTTAAAACAATATATCTAATAAAAAGTAAGAGCTTCACAACCGAATTGCTGAGTTTGATCTTATCGTTTTGATTAAAACATGAATAACTCTTTGTTTATTAAACGATTCTTAAAGCAGATGCTTGAAGAGTTTTATATTTCTTAAACTATTTAAATAGCCCATCAGTTAGTTAAACCTATGTAGGACAGCGAGCAAGTAAAATACAATGATTACAATACAGAATACACCGTCTCAATTGTGCGTGAAATATTGGATTAAGAGCAACAACAATGAAGCTGAACTGTCAATCCATAAAGCTGACAGTACCTTATTAAAACGGTTTATGACGTCGCAATTTTAATATGAATTATGTAACAACAGGGCGGCATTACGTGACGCATTATGATAGCGTTTATAATACGTTTACGATAGAAAAATGTCAGTCTCATCTGGCGACGTTCTCGTAATTCGATAGTGTTTCATAATTAGTTAGCAAGCCGAGTATAATACCGTTATCTATTTGCACATTATCTGGCAGATTTGCAATTAAAATACGGGTTGTGTGCGGCTCTCGGCGAGTCGAGGGTGGTCTCCTCAGCGGCAGGGTGCAGTAGGACGGGGCGCGGCGCCCGGCGGGCCGCAGGGTGGCGCGACTCGTCAGATCAATAGTCGGAGGGGCGCGGGCCCACGCCACCGGCCGTTCTGCACCACCGCCGATTGTTTCAAATTACACCCGCCTTTGTCCCGCCACTGATCGAGTCGCCCGAGTTTTTGTTTGCTCTAAACGACCGACTTCCTTTACGGTAATTACGCATTCTGCGGCGAGCCGTACAGATTTCCCGATTCACTCCCAATGCAGTTAATGGTGTGATTATGAGAACATTACTGGACTGTTGTAATAATATTTAGTAAACACGCAATTATTTTTATTTTGTTGAGGAGAATATTGTGTTTCGTTGCGTGGTCTATAAATAACTTAATAAAGTCTGCCTTTGCCAGGGTCGGCCATACAATAACAAAAGGAACTCGTGAGCTAATATTAGTAACGTTGATGAGTATGATTGAGGGCTATAAATAACTTTAACAGACAATTATATATGCGCATCATCACCAGGCATAAAAAAGTGATACAATTAAAAATATGATAATTGTAATAGTAGAAACACAGGTGGAGATAAGGCTGTGAATTGCGAGGGGTGTCGGGTGTTCTGCAGGTTGTTACTCCCGGACGGACGGCTGACGAAGTGCAGTTACCCGCTATTCATGCCACACTAAATGCACCCCCGCGCCCCTCCCACTTGCTGCCACTTAACAACAAAGAGACCGCTTCTACCCTCTTTGTTACAAGAAACAACTCCGTCGACGAACAACCACTTTTCAGTGTTAGTTTAGTCCTTTGGAGCTAGCTGGTGCCGACGTATAATGACACTGCTTACTTATCTTCCGTGCAAAACTTTACTGTTATTTATATGCATGAATTTAATGAGGTTTTTATAATATTTAATTAGATGAACTATGCAAATATAAACAGTCAATATCATGACCAAAGAGTACTTAGCTTTGCTGTAAATAGTAATAAGGTTAACTTGATTACAGAAAGTTACAATTATAATTTAAGAGCACACTAAGTAGTTGATTTCTAAATTGTAACGGTGTTTTTCTTTCATTAAATAGGTACTTACAAATGATTAAATGCTAACAAGACAGTGTCCCATTTATTTTGTTAATATGCATTTTATTATCATTTAGATGTTTTAATAGCAACGCAACATTGTAATTAATTGATCATAAAACCTACTTTGAACTAATATCAAAAGTACTATAATTGTGACAATGTAACGTGCGCAGCTTGGAGTTTTATGATTATGACGCAATTCATGGATCAATGGCTTCTTACCGGCAATCTATGTAAAGTAAGGCGAGCAATCGTAAACCTAGTTAGTATCAATGTGCCAACTCTTATTAAAGACGGTAAGGTGCCGGTCGGCGATTCCCCGGCTAATCCCGTTCGGTTCACACTCATGTAATTGGATGAAGGAGGGCCGAGCTCCGAGATTGCGCCCGGAACGCCCGCCCGCTAATCGGATAATAATGCCCCCGATGAACATACTGTTACACCAAACTACAAACAAATTAACTATGTTTAATTTAAAAACGCCACGTTTTACACAAACAAAAGGGTTTTAAAGGTTTAAAAGGTAGTTCATTCAATGGTGAGTTAGTCAACGCGAGTGTTACACAAAAGCTTTTAATTTAGAGGTAAATGCCCCTAGAGGGTGGTGGCACATTTTGCGTTCTAACGATGGAGTCCACATTTCACGCGACACTTAAACACACCTTTTATAAACGGAACGATTACTTGTATTATTCATTTATTTTTCTAAAAGCAAAATGCAATGAAAAATTATAGTTAGTATTAAATGTCAATGCGACTTTTAAGTATGCTGTGTCAAAACCATTTAAGATTTAAAAAAACCGGCCAAGTGCGAGTCGGACTCGCCCATGAAGGGTTCCGTTACGTTACGATTTATGACGTATTACAAAAAAACTACTCACTAGATCTCGTTCAAACCAATTTTCGGTGGAAGTTTATATGGTAATGTACATCATATATTTTTTTTAGTTTTATCATTCTCTTATTTTAGAAGTTACAGGGGGGGGGACACACATTTTACCACTTTGGAAGTGTCTCTCGCGCAAACTATTCAGTTTAGAAAAAAATTATATTAGAAACCTCAATATCATTTTTGAAGACCTATCCATAGATACCCCACACGTATGGGTTTGATGAAAAAAAAAATTTTGAGTTTCAGTTCTAAGTATGGGGACCCCCAAAATTTATTGTTTTTTTTTCTATTTTTGTGTGAAAATCTTAATGCGGTTCACAGAATACATCTACTTACCAAGTTTCAACAGTATAGCTCTTATAGTTTCGGAAAAAAGCGGCTGTGACATACGGACGGACAGACAGACAGACAGACATGACGAATCCATAAGGGTTCCGTTGCCATTTGGCTACGGAACCCTAAAAACCGGCCAAGTGCGAGTCGGACTCGCGCACGAAGGGTTCCGTACCATTATCTATAAAAATCAATCATGACTTGATTTAATGAAAGGTAAATTGTGGTTTATGATTTATGACGTATTAAAAAAAAACTACTTACTAGATCTCGTTCAAACCAATTTTCGGTGGAAGTTTACATGGTAATGTACATCATATATATTTTTTTGTTTTATCATTCTCTTATTTTAGAAGTTACAGGGGGGGGACACATTTTACCACTTTGGAAGTGTCTCTCGCGCAAACTCTTCAGTTTAGAAATAAATGATATTAGAAACTTCAATATCATTTTTGAAGACCTATCCATAGCTACCCTACACGTAAGGGTTTCATGAAAAAAAAAATGTTTAGTTTCAGTTCTAAGTATGGGGAACCCCCAAAATTTATTAGTTTTTTTTCTATTTTTGTGTGAAAATCTTAATGCGGTTCACAGAATACATCTACTTACCAAGTTTCAACAGTATATGACGAATACATAAGGGGAACCCTTATCGATTCGTTTTTAGCCATCTACACACACCACTAAATGGTTGTTAGATAAGAGAAGAAAAACAAAGGGAAAAAAAAGAAAAAGATTGTAATTTTCATCTAAACCTATCCTTTCTTTGTTTTATATTCTTTTTTAATTCGATTTTTTTTTTTTTTTTTATTAGACATAATATTATGGCAACAAAACTAGGCGAAGACACTGGTCCTTAAGATACAGTTAACACTAGTTTAGGGGCCAGGGGATTCATACTATTTTCATGTAACCTTTTTATGTCAATAAAATTTATTATTATTATTTGGCTACGGAACCCTAAAAAGTTAATTAATCGTAATAATATTTTAAATACTTAAATATTATGAATTCATCTTTCGCTGCAGTATCGCCGATGAATAATATGTGAATTATGTAATTGTTAGCTCACTCACAGACCTCATTCATTATTAATTTATTACAATTAATGATTTAAATTTCATTAGTGCAATTTAATTAAGTAACTGAATTGCCGCTTGGTACTTCCTCGATTTTCTTTAAAATTTTGTTGGGTTATGCTCTTCTCCACGCTCAAAAGAGCTTACTTTTACCACCACTGCATTAAATCCATTCTGCTTTACGAAGACATTGAGAAATGGCAACCCTCGTTTGCATGCTTTTGACTAACGAGTGTTGCCGTTTATATTTGAAAAACTATTTAAGATTACTGACTTAGCCACCAAATGGCGTATTTAGCATCTGTTGGGGGAAGGTTCCTTGCCAACTGTCGGAACGGAACTCAACTTCAGTGAAAAATTATCGAAATAGTACCAAGTAGGCCAGAGCTAGTCATACATTCATCAGCCCACTTAGTTGCAGCCACATGGGAGTTATCCCGAATTGTAATTCATTATACCTTTTTTCTGTTCCAAGTTTTGTGGGGGTGGCGTTGCTGGAGACTGCGCGCGCGCTTGTAGCGTCGTCAGCAGTTTCCGCTTATGGTTGCACAGCTTAGTCAGCTCCGCTCCCGAAGCCGCTTGATAAGGTTTGCTCAACACCTGAAGAAAAAATTAAAGAAACGTTTTATTGCACTATCCTTTAGTAAAACTTGTAGATTTTACGGTAGGTCATTTCAATAAGGAATTCCTCTCAGTAGCAGTCCGGAGTCTGATTTTAAGCCTAGGAAATTGTAATAGTCTCCCTCCCTATTACATGGGATTTAGTTGACATATACATATGTGGCGATAAACGGGACCATTGCCTACCTCTCCAGGGGACACGGGCGTAATGTGACGTCACATTCGTGCTTTAATGTAATTAAAATGCAACAATAGATATTTAGATGTAAACGCCTAGATATTAAAACTAATGGTGACCTTATCTACAAGATTTATAATGGAAATATTTGCATGACGTCCATTTTATTGAACACTTACAATAAGGGTGACTCATTCAGATGGGTCGTATAAATTTTACTACGGAAAACGGGACCTATTCCACTGTCTGGCTATTAAATGGTATTAATTTTGACTTTGGCCAGGGTCCGCATTTTCCTGCAGGCACTTAAGTGTCTGCAGTATGTCTGCAAGAATGTCGAGATTTAAACTAAGATTCGAACATTTTGCACCAGTTGGCATTTCGATTGTTAATTATTATTACGATGACATAAGTGTAATGGTTTAAGAACTGTCTATACTGAATCACTTTACTTACATTGTTTATGCTAATGTTAGCTGATGTATTTAACAGAATTTAGATATCAACTTCATTATAGAGCCATAATTATAATCCATGGGTAACCATATTTTCATAACGCGTTAATAATAACCGGAATCGATTGGAACTAGGCTACTTTCAGCATTACTAGTGAGTGTAACCAATCATAGAGCGTTGCATTTTCTGATTTCACGCCAACCAACCGCTAGTTACGATCTAGATCGCAGATCTAACATAACACCTTAGTTTGCTTCATGTAAATAAGTTATTAATTATACTCGTAAATATTTGTAAACAATGCACCATTACGCCATTGTGTAAGACATCCTTGCTTCCTTTTAATAATAGTAAGGAAATGAGTACTAACTATGCAAACAAACAAACAAGCAGGTTATAAATATTTAGACATCCTAGCCTGAGAAATCAAAACAGAAATCTTAGAGCCGACAAAAGGAACTTCGACACAGCGATGCTTGGAAAGAAACTTCAGTCTCGTTTCTAGGAATAGGATTAGTTAATCTAAATACAGGCTCAAAATACAGATTAACCTTAGGTATAGGCTTTGCATTTAGAATGTATAATTAAAGTTTTAGGAAAATCTAAATTAGATTTAACTTACAGGCTTGAATTGGCTCAAAAAGGCATACGAGTATCATTAATCTATCGGCATGTTTCGTAATAACCACGTTTGACTATATGTGGTCATTGTTCGATTTAAGCTGTGCTCACAATGCAACAGAGTATGCATTGAGTACAGTTAGGTTGCGATAATATTGTGCTCGATCTGCGAACACGTCCGCCATTCATTATGGACGGACGCCCACTGTGCACGGCTGCACACGCAAATTGCTCCACGCTCGCCCGCTGACACAGCTGCATACGACTTGTACCCAATGTTTGTACAAAACGAGGAAATTGTCGTTCCCGCGGCTCTAAGTAACTGGTGTGTTAGCAGTGTTAGCACTACTATGGTAATGAGAGGGAGGTTTTTAAAGAGCTGCAATAGTAGATTTGCTAGTAAATGTTCTACGCCTTATTCCTGCTTAGCGGTGTGAAATGAAAAAGGGAAAGATACAGTACCTACCTAAACAGATTTCTTATTTTTTTCTATACCAGTGAAGTACATTGAGGCCTCCACTGGGAATTCTGCCTATCAGCTTGCTTGCTCAGCTTTTTAATGGTTTGTTCTTTCTAGTCTATCCTATGCTGTGAGCAAAAGGCTTTCTTCGTTTCGTCCAAAACTCTCAGTTTTGAAGGATTTCATCCAAATCATCCCGCCAACTCAGTGGCTTACTGCGACACCTTCAACTTTCTCAGGACACCCTGGTATCCTGATACTTTGATGTTATTCATTTGGGCCTACAGTTTACTTTAGCTGCACCTTCCGTTTTATTACCGCATTGTGGTCACATCAATTAAATCATTTTGTTTTGTTTCATTTGACTTCTATTTTATAAATAACCCTTAGCGCCTCATCAGTAACCGAACAACTTAATTTCACAATAAACGAAATAAGAACCCAAACCTTGATGATTACGGAACCATCTGTTTCCAAACTAAACGCACACTTGTCCAGTTTTTAATTAACATAAACAAGACAGTACCTTCATGCGGCGCAAACAGAAGGTCGTGGCTGTCCTTGTACCAGTTAGCGTGCAATCACATTTGCAGCTAAACGTCAAATTATGACTTATGGTATACATAGCTAAATACGCGTGTCTGACAACCATTCACGTTGCTCATTAAAATTATAATCGTATTTTCTCGTGTCTAATTAATCTCGTTAATCTAAGGATTTAAGTGGTGAGGACATTCAAGATCTTTAATAATCGTAACAATAGTTTTGTTCGGAAGATGTTTACGATGATGCTATACTGTAGCGATCCGACTAAATTAATTTGCGTACTCCGTGACCTGCATCCTAATAGCATAACACAATATTTATCTCAATCTGAATCATTTTGAAGGATATTTCTAACCAGTTGCTTCATATCGACGGCACGGTTGGAGCAGTGGTTAAGCGATTGACTGCTGCGCTGCGTGTCGCGGGTTCGATTCCCGCACGGAACAAATATTTGTATGACCTACATGTATTTGTTCCGAGTCTGGGTGTTTTTCTATCTATAATATGTATGTATTTACAAAAAAAAATATATATATATATATATAAGTAGTTCATCAGCCATCTTGTTACCATAACACAAGCATTAGGTTGCTTAGCTTGGGACTAGATGGCGCTGTGTGACATGTCCAGGGATATTTATTTATTTATTATTTATTTATATGTTGGAAAAATGTGTCTGCTCAACAACGTAAGTAACGCAATGAATGTTGTTGAAATGTGAAAATGAAACCCATTGCTACTAATAGTGTGTTACGCAATTACCCCGCTGACCGTACTTGCGGTGAAAGTCAGTGAATCATAAAATGTCTCTTCGAATTAACATTTTGGGTTAACAAATATAGGTAGACTAACAAACAAATTCATGATACTTTATTGATCCTCTCATGTTGCTAGAATTTATTGAGCTAACTACATTAACGTAATTAAATACTTGTTTACCAACATTTAACAACTAAATTAAGGCATGACGTCTCATGTACGGTTCAGAAGCGTATTAAAAATCAAATACTAACCTATCGGAATGCTAAACGTTCAAATACTTACGACCCAATTGGTTACATTAATGCATTGTCTACTGAATTATAGATAGCACGACCAAAACTGTCAGTTAACTGTATGTCGCAATGAGAGTTAATAATAAATCGTAACTTAATGGGATGCCCATATATAGCCTGTACCTATTAGATCCTATACAGAGATCAGATCAGAACGTATCAGAGACAAATCTATATGTATAGTCTTTTAGGAGTATTTTACGAATAATAGTTATGCTGAGTTAGCAAATGAAGGACAGCAACGCAGAAGACCGCAAAAACCACTCGTGGTAGTCCGTTATCTGAAGGCCAATCCCGTAATTAAAACGTTCAAAATCTAGTCACAATCTCATTTCAGCGACAATCAATTTCAAAACTTGACAAAAAGGTAGGTAAATTAGAAGTATTTTTGACAGATTGCGAATGAGATCAGACTGTAAACGTTTTTAATTACGAGACTTGCTCATCAGAAATATTTGACAACTGACAGGACATTCAAGCAAGCCACCCTTACAAATTAGGCATATGAGCAAGTTGAAGGGAGAAATATTGGTTTCAATTCTACAATAGCTATGCTAATATAGATAGATAAGCCTACAACACAATGCAGCTGGTCATTACAATATGATACCAATCAACGTGATGGACGCGGCTACATCGGTGTGACAGACGCGTCCTGAGCTGAACACGGCGCGCTAACTAATGACTGGAGTCTAATTAATAGCTACCTATCGCAGCTGAATGCGTTATTTGACTCAATATCCAATAGAGCTGATGGAATGTTACGAATGTTAGCTTGTAACAGTACAGTATGCTGAATACAGCGCGCTTCGTGCAGGAAAGCAATGACTTGTTTTTCTTTAACAAAAATTTTGAGTGGGTCTGTTTTTCTTTTGAGTTCACATGTTCTGTTCAAGATTTAATGAGTACTTCGAAACTAAAGTAGGTACTGTGTTAATTAAAAACAAGGTGGGTGCAACCAATTTTACATCTTATTTGCGTGCGGTACCGCAATCCGTCAAGTAATTTGTCGCTTTATCGTCGGGAGCTCGCCACTAATTAACGGGGACATTTACGGCTGCCAAACTTGCCTGTATCGGTACAACACGGCTCCCCAATTTCCACACCCCCACTGCGGTGGCCGCAGTGCATTCTCTGCAAAGTTAGTGTTGGCGTCAGCCCTGATAAATTACGTTCAAACACCCCACCGGTTATTGTATTGCAAATAGGAAATTTTGTTGATTGTGGCCATTTTAACATCGTTATTACATGACCTTTAAAGGAAATCGGTAAATAATTAATGCATAAATAAGTTAATAAACAAATTGTACCGCATAATGGGCCTGATTTGCTTATAAGAAGACAATTCACTACACGGAGCTTTAAGAGTCGTTATCTTGTCGTTGAACGGGAGGTGAGCGGCCGTAAAATAAATTAATGGACCCATTCTGCAGGATTTACCCTTCCGTAATTTGGGTCAAACTCTTGTGAATACAGATAAATATACGCACGAGGAGTGCCTAATAAAGGTAAACAATATGACTTTTGTCCTTATAAAGATAATACGCAATAATAAAAAGATGGATAAGTACGTAGGTACACGTTCATGGTAAATGTACATTTATAAATATAACACTTCTTAAGAGATTAAAAAGGGGTTTTCAAAACTGTGGGAATAAAGAGGGGTTGATAATCATATCAACAAAGGACTTGTTATGTTATTATTACCAGATCGTTGTATCCCCTTACAATCAAATCCAATAACAGACCAAGCTCGTCACTTGGGGTGAGGGAAGTATACCTATCTTTATGTGTATTGAATATCGATAGCCTTGACCTCGATAGCAACATCGGGGTTGCTGCAGTCCCCTCGACACCTCATTAAACATTTATGCTGTCATGTTACTACAAAGTGGAAGTTAATTTGTCTGTAAACTAGTGCAATTTGAAAGGAAATTCTCTTTAAATGAGGCAATTCTTAGCAAGAACATTTGCAAGATGGACAGCTTCGTGAACTGTCATAGTATATGGCTCCATTCTGCATTGGGAGCTGATCCCGGGGTTTACAATGGTCAATAAACAAAGCTCGTAGACTCAGACAATGCCGGCTTCGGTGGCTAGCTAGCCGTATCTCACCATCGCGATCGGGGCGGCGAAGCGTGTCGCTTACGACTGTCGGTGAATACATTTTATTGTCCCATATGCACGCATGTTAACTCACATTCACATAAAGCCAGCGTGCTGTGTAGAAGTAAACCCTGCAGACATTATTACGTACATAAACTTTCATATACCTTATGATTATTACACGAAGATCAAGTAAATTATTATGCCTGTTCTTGTGAACACTTGTAAGAGTTAACGAACATAACTATGATTAGATAATCCAATGAAATACGGCGCGTATTCAAAGATGCCATAAAAGCAAAAGTCAACAAAACAGTCTGCATCAGCACTACATGGTTCTAAAAGAGAGACCAACAAGAACCGTTACAGCGAGACAACTCTAAATAGAAATTGGTGTGAACAAAACCATACAGCCAGCCCTAGTACCAAGTACCAATACAATTTATTTAATGTTCTAGCTCTCGCTTTATTCCAAACGAGGTTCCTATCGGATCGGAATGTTACGTACTGCCCTGCACGGTCGCCACTTTCACCTCACTGTTGGAAAGTTGGCAGCGTTTAGAGACCGACTAAACGTTTATTAAAACTTGCTCACACAATGTGGTATATTTTCTGCTATAATGTTTGCTTTAAACTATTTAACTAACCATATACAGATTAGCATTTAGGCAATTATGTAACTTATGTATATAACTTGCGTTTATAATTGGAATTGGCTTCAACAAAATAAATATATCAGAGAGTGATTTACCAATTCAAATTGCCACACTGTATATGATACAACAAGAATAACCGATTGAAAGTAGTGATTTAAATCGAATAACATTGAACATAAGGATCACGACCTCGATCGATCGATTAAATGAGCTTAAATGTCATCTAAAGCGGTTGCCACGCGGAAGAGCCGTGATTCTTTGTTCTCAGATGAAGACAAGTCAAAACAATGAGATACTATCGCCACACAGCGAACCTTTCCGATAAATCGACATTGTTTACCAGTCAATCCAAGGTGACGCTGCGAGTTTTTAACTTGAAAAAATAAAATGACATGTTCTTATTTTATAAATACTTACTATCAAACTGTATAGGTAAAGGTATATGTATCAGATCAGAAATGCGTATTTCGAAAGTTGTATTAATATTAACACACACAAATGAGAAATGAAGCTGTCCTCATTAAATTTAATAAAGCTAGAACTACTCGATTTCTGAATCTTGCCAAACAATCCAAAGTAATATTTTGGAATTTATGCTTCAAATCGGCCGATCATAAATAGGCACATAATGGTCTATAAACGTCTTAGCAACAGCTGAAAGTGTGGTCGCGATAGGATCGTTGTCAGTGCCGGAGGGTCAACGCTTACCTCACGACTGGCGAGGACCGCGACACAGCGTCACGATGGAGAGCCGACTACTAGGCAGGTAGTTATCATAAATACTGCTATATCTGGACATGCGGAGACGGCGATCAGTGAATTGAATGCATCAGTATGGCTACGGACGGCCCGAGAAGGCGAAAACAGGAAGGTTTATGGAAGGAATTGAATGATAAACTATAGGCAGCCTTGAAATACCTATCTATCCCCTTGAACACCGTTAATGAAGTATTACTTAACTGAAACCGGAATAGTAGATATTTATGTAAATGCAATTTTTGCTGACATGCAGAAAAATTAAATATGCATGTTATCTGAAGATGTTGCATTAAACATGAGACACGAATATTATTACCTGCGGGCTAATTTCGTAACACACTAACAGTTGCAATGGCTTTCATTTTGACAGTTCAACAGCATTCATTGCGTTATTTACGTTGCTGAGCAGATTTTTTTTTCGAACTATGAAGCAATGGATTAGCAATAAATAAAAATATCTTTCAAAATTATTCAGATTGTGGTTGGTAGTGTGCGCAATCAAGGTGCTGAATAGGTTAATTGATAGTTGAAGTAGTGTGGACTACGTCTCATGTTGACAAGAAATATTTCAAAGCAATAACAGACAACAGATGCAACTAATACATAAGTTATCTAAAGAATAAACGTGCCTTGACATATTATTCTACCACATCGCGCTTTTATGGTGTTGATCATCAACAGTGTTTTGAAAATTAATGGAGGCGGCCTCACGGTTACAATACCCGGATTTTAAGGTTTTCTGTTTACTTTTAAAATATACGCTAGGCCCGCATAAATAGCGCAGTGTCAAATAGCGCCGAAGAACAATATGCAACGATTAGCTATCAAAGTGAAAACGTCATCTGCATTTCAAAATTATAACAGTAATTTTTTAATCAGCACCTCGAGACTCGCACAGCTTTCATCCAGCACCGTATTTCCTTTTTTTGCGTGCCGAAAGTTGGAATGCAGAAAAATATAAAAACGAAACTGAGGACAAAAATAAGAGGCAGTTACAATCGTTTCATGACTGACTGGAGCTATCAAGCTGATACATGATTCTAGTCTTCAGATTCATGATGGTCAATGTAAATGATGGAAATCCATTTACATCATTATAACTGATTGGTTCTTTGAGGTTCTCTTTTCATTGTTTTTGTTTTCTCTCTGTTGGTTCAAGGATCTTTTTTTTTTTATTTTCGAGCTTATAGGGTCTTGTCTTGTCTCTATCTTTACTCTTACTTTGGCATGACTGACGTCAAACCAAGGCTTAAATAATCATCCAATGGCGACGATAGGCACAGATACGAGTGGATCAGTGCTTCAACTGAATGTGAAATCGAGATGTCGCCGAGTGTATCTCAAGACGAATGCATGGAACAAAGAGGAATCGATGAGAGTGCGGGAGTGTGGGGATACAGGCGAGTGCACCGACCTCCCCCCACCCCCACGGGCCGCGGTGCAATTTGTACATTTCAAGTGCATACAAAGGCGATGCGAGGAGGTCGCAGCAAGCTTTGACAGAATTAACTTGTCCGTCGCACAAATGCAACTGCGAAGGCTCACCTTTATTGGATCGCCTGTACAAACGAGACGGAATGTTAGAGGCACTTCACAGTTCATCCCGTTACATGCTGAATGACTTTACAATTTGATTTGCCATCTGCCAAAGGGGCTGCAGCAGCAGTGTAGAAATTAATTTAAACTCTGCTCTGATGTCAATTATGCAACGACACTTTACTGAATAAAAAAGTAATGAAAAAAAAACGAACTCTTCATTATAGCTTAGAAAAAAAACACGAAAATGAGAAGAAGTAAAGCAAATAGCCCAAATTGCATAACGAGGTCATTGTAAACAAAGTGGGACAAACTAGAGTAAAATAACGAGTTACTTGTTAGGCAATGGCAGTGTACTCTGAATAAATATAATGTGGCCACTCGACTGTACACAGTATAATGCTCTTCTTGTTATCGACAGCACGTGGATCTAGGTCTACGTGTGTTCTACCGAATGTAAATTACATTCAGTGTAGGTACACAAACACACATTACACAAACAGTCGCGAATTCCGAGTAATTATGGTGAAACATGATCATGGTAATTAATTAATGACGTGTAATTGGAGTTAATTTACATGTACAAAAGAAGATTGAAGTAATGTTCTGGGTTTAACACGCAATAGTGATTTACACCCAAAACCTAGAGCTCATCTCATATTGTATTGTGTGACTAGTAGAAATACCATAATTCAGATGACGGATAATTTTCTTCAGAATCTGCTCAGTATTGATAATGTGGATATTCATTTTGAATAGGGATAAATATACATGTTTAGTTTAAAAATAAAAGTCTCGCCTAAGCAGAAAACGGGTCTTTTTGAAACAGGTTTTAAACTTATTACCAATAATCAAAAAAAACTCTATAGTAATTTATTTGGTGACAATTTTATCGATAACAGGTTGTAATTTTCATGTTGGTAACTTGTATAACACGTACTACATAGAGCGCACGAACTGAAGACATGGCGAATTTAATTAACATTTTTTTTCAGCTACCTGATGGCTCAATATAAAATCATGTTTGCATAAAACACGATTTCTAACAAGCATTTTTTGCTTTTTTTCAAAAAGGAGTACATATCGCCGTCCCCAACGAATAACATCGTAATCAAAAAAAGTAAAATTTACAGGAAAAATAAAAAACCGTTTTTTTATTATAACTTCATAACAGTTTTACATAGCAAGATCGTTGACATACCAATAGATAGCTATTTTTTTGTATAGTAAAGATATGACATCTAAAAAAATATTAGTTTTACTCCCATAAAGTTATAATCAAAAATTCATATTACCAGAATCTAAACACAATTTTCGGCCGTAATGCAACAATACGATTTTATTCGAGTAAATTGTTGACAGTGACATATACAACAATAGTTAATTGCGATGGTCTTGACTGTAAAGTAGCGAGGTTGATTGTAATGGTAACTTATTATTACCATATTATTCATTGCTCAAAACAATTTATTGTGGTAACAGTAAATTGGTTAACATTAATATTCCATAGCAAAAGGAACACGTGTCGCTATTGTAAAAATCTATTGCCGTTTGTATCTTAATGCAAACATTACGTAATAATTACTCAAATTATTAAATAAAACAATTATGGGATTGTTTAAAAAGGCTTTTAATCAACTTAACCTTAAAACTTACATATTAATTACTATTAGCACACACACGACCTTTTTATTCTCACATTTCGTTATCTGTTTGATCAGATTCGTCAAACTCATCTAAGTTTTGTGGTTCTAGATTTCCACAGCTTGCAAGAGATTTGTAAAAGCCATGGTAATGTTTGGGTATAGCTTCGCTGGCGCACAATCCAAGTAAATCATCATAAAGAGGTTTAGATATAGGAATAGGTTGATGGTATGCCTGGTTTAGGCTCTCTTCAACTACAGGTTCCACAGGATTTTTCGGTCGTCTCCCACGCTTTGCTCTTCCAGTACTCTGATCAGTGTCCAAGTCAAAATAGTCTTCCCCAAAATCATATTTAAATTGCAACTAATGAGGTTTTAAATGAGATACTTTTATTTCCATAATCTTCGTCCATGAAACTTTTCTACCGTGTGTATCTTTTAGCCAGTTTTTTCCAGAGATGAGACATTTTAAATCATAGAAGATACTTTGCTCCATTTCTTTCAAATTATATTTCTTACCTTTTACTTTTGCATTTAATATAACACCATATACTTGGTCAGGTGTAAATAATACCTTATTCTTCATTGCGCGTTCAACACAAGAATACATGCTATCACCCTCACTCTGGCTATGTCCAGTCTCAAAGAAACGGTGTGTGATACTTTCTAGTCCGTAAGTTTTTAAGGCGTAAAGATACATGGCAAAAATAAATCTATTTTTGTTCTGCCCGGCGCAACCATTTGAATAAAATGATATATTTTTAATATTTCTTTGTGCTTCTTGTTGTATAAATTGCAATAAGCAGCTTCCAATTTCGTTTGCTCCTCTTTTTGCAATAGACAAGTGCCAGACATAGCAATACCCTGACTTATTTAATGTATTAAAGACCGTGAAATTATAAATAGGGTATTTTCTTTTATAGTGGAAAATACCTACCTCAGATTGAGGCACATTGAGAACTTTTTCTAAATCGAAAACTGCAACGGTAGTACATATTGAATCAACTGTAGCCTTTTCCTCTCTTTTTATTTCACGCACTCTATTTTTACGCTCCAGGTGTGCCCTATAGTTTTCTTCTAAACAAACTTTTCTTGTATCTTCAGCTTGGTCATATAGGGAACAAATTCCGCATAAATCCTTTTTAGGTTTAAAAAAAGAAAAGTTGTATTCCGTATTAAAAATTGTTTCATACTGCCGCTTAGTACCTAGGTTTTCTGGTAAATAATTTTGATTTTTAAACCAGGATTGGTACAATCTATACATTTTTGAAATATTAAGTTGCTCTGATAAATATTGTCGCTTAGAATCCTTCCTGACATAATGGGAATCTACAGCAGGAAAAAGATAAATATGCTTCATAATGGTTTCTTTTGTAGTAACACTCATCTTATGAGGCTTTTTTAAATGTTTTCCTCTCTCATCAGTCAAACTCAGATCTTTTTTATTTTTTCTAAGGCTGTGTAGACTACTTGTTCTGAAATCTTCAATGTGTTAAGGAAATATATCTTGCATACCGGTATATCACATCCATCCAAAGGAAAACTATATTTAAGTGTTTGTGTTCTATTATTCTTTCGTTCCAGAGTAAGTCTTTTTATGGGATTGGATATAATATGTCTTGTAATATATTGCCATTGCAATTCGTGACTTTGAAGCTTGTAAAAAGCGTTAAAAAAACCTTCCCTTTGCTGAGAAGTAAACTTTTCGCCGCATCTTTTCTTACATGAGCATACCGGACCAACCGCCTTCGCTGCATAGAATTTCTTAGAACGACATCCTTCATAAGCTTTGCCGGAGTTTTTCAGTTTCTTGTTTTTAATTTCTTTCCATTCATTTTTATCACACTTTCGTTTTCTACTGCCATTCTGATTTACTGAAGCCTCAGAGCCTTCAGGGTCATTTTGTTCAGTCGTACCGGATTCTGGTTTCGTTATTTTGATTATTTAAAATAGACGGAGAGAATTGGAGAGGCTCAACTAATACTGTATCATTTAAACGTTCTAATACTATTTCTTGAGGAGTGTTCTGGTTGTTTAGATCATCCTCATCATTATTGCTGTTTGTCCAACTGGATAAACCATTGATAATCTCATTATATTCTATGCTTGACTCATTTGGTTTCAAAGTAATGTTAGTTTTGTCTGGTGTTAATGTTATATTTTCCGCAAAATTTTCGGCTTGATCAGAAATAGTAGAGGCATTCTTAGAATGCTCTTCTACGCATTTTGGTCCAAGAGAGCAGTTGTGAACTTTGAGATTGGTCTTAGTTCCGCTTTCATACTGTTTTGGAATCTCCTGTTTATTTGAAACCTTATAAATGGCAGATGGTGATGCTATAAAATCTACATTATCGAAAACTAAAGAAAAGAAAGTTAGAAATTGTTGACGGACTACGCATATTGCTCGATTGGATCATTTTATCTATAAAAATATTGTGCGGCATAATATTGTTAAATAGATTACTATGTTTTCTCTAACACGGAGTATACAGTATTCATCATAACAGTTCCAACGTTTTTAAAAGACTTATCGTGAATGAATTTACTGTGAAATAAGAATGGTATTTTCACGCGAATAATATGGTAATATACTTTACCGAAATAAGTTATATTTATTTTACCCGAATAAGTTTGTAATTACAGTTTACTGGAAAAAGGATAACTTTAAAGAGTCAGTATTGATCCAATGAGATGATATTCGTCATAAAAAAAAGTTTTTATTTGGAGAAGAATAGAACAGGTAAATTCATTACAAAATGTCTAACTCGAAAAGTAATCATACGAATCACGTGAAAAAAATTCACAAGGTGTAATCGCACCTCTACAACAGTAATTCCCCATAAAAGCACTTCTATCGCAATAGTTGATTACGATATTATTCGCTGGGGACGGCGATATATAGCTGCCAAAGTTATTCCTGACGGAAAACTCATTCTGTATAATATTTTGTTTGGAGAACCAGCAGTGCAATTCTGTAACCATCTCACCGTGAAAACTTAGGTGAAGTGAGCGTGGAGTGAGCTGTTACTCCAACTAATACTAGGGATTGACACTATTGACAGCTTACTCTAAGCTCACTTCACCTTAATTTTCACGGTGAGATTTTTATAGAATCGATCGGCAGCACCCTAATTGAGTAACACTGTAACACACTATGAATTATTTTGAAGAATATTGCTAATTCATCGCTTCAAGTTCGAAAATGTTGTCTGACTGTCAAAATGAAAGCCATTCCTACTGTTAGTATGTTACGCAATTACCCCGCAGTTGACGAATAAAATAATGATACGACTAATTTTTTGTAGGTACAGTCAGCGTCAATAATATCGGGACGAACAGACTGTTCAAAATGATCTAAGCAACTATGAAAATGAAATATTAACTCGATGACACAAGGCATGTTTCAGAATGAAGACAGTACACGACAAATGTCATTCTGACTAGAACTTTATCCCATTGAGACAAAGTTTAGTTTTCTTAGTTGTTGAGATCATTTTGAACAGTCTGTTCGTCCCGATATTTCTGACGCTGACTGTACAACAGCATCTGATGTATGCATGTAATTTAGACAATAGCAATTAGGTTACATTTTGATATGGCCTCCAAACTGCATAGATATTAATCAGGCGCTGTTAAATAAATTCTAACAAATTAATTAATTATTCTAGTCACAGTTTTGCACTGATCTTTTGATATCTAAATCAAGCTGTAACAGATTAAATATGAAACTATTATTACTCGTATTTTATCGTCCTCACTATATGTCAAGGTGACACTGACATGATAATTGCCCTAATTTATTTATGTCTTGCTCGCCTTCTGTGCGAAGTCGGCCCTTCACTCTATTAAATCGCAACGTTTATCATATTTTATTAATACAATTCCAACAAGAAACAAATTAGGTTTTTTTGCAAACTAGAGAAGCAGACGAAGTCCCATAATTATTGACTATATCGATAAATTACTAAAGTTTAAAACTTCAACGATATTTTTTAAGTCATAATGTTGTGAGGTATTTTATATCAATATTATTACTTTTTGCATCGTTTACAATGTGAAGGAACACAAATTTTGCTGATATTATCTCTAGAATGATGCTTCTTTTTACTGTAGTTGGACCATAAACATTCATAAATGGATATAAATGACACATTTTCGCTTGGTAAGATCGTCAAGAAGACGTAAAAAGTTTTAACGCGACTCGGTAACCGGCTGCGATCGAAACATTCCCAGAGCAGAAAAAGTGGAACGGCTCGACAACAGGCATTCCTTTTGCCGATGAATTGCTTTATGGAATGTATCGTGAACCTCATCGGAACTGAAGCCAGCTTCAGCTGGTAATTATTCTCGGGAAAATTTGAGTGCTTTTAATTAATTATGTATTCAAAAAAAAATAAGTTCTTTAATTACCTTTGGATCAAAACTGAAGGCGGTCTCCGGCCTCAATGGACATGGAAGTCCACACTTACAAGTGCCGGTTGTCTGAAGATAATCCCGCAACTGTGGAAGAGTACTCAATGCTGTTCCGCTTGGACTGCAACAAAAATTATCAATATTAAGGTTTTAACAAAGAATGACTGAGTAGTAGTTTTCGAAGATGTGGGATATAAGAACAAAATGTTAGCACCGCTAAACGGTGTCACTATTAAACCTTGGGTACCGAAGTGAAAATAATAAGGGTTTATGACTAAATTGCTATCACGTAGTCGTAGATCAATTGATCTACGAGGTTAGGTAAAAGTTCGTGGTGGTGTAGCCTTGGCTGAGTGACGCTCGTATTTGGAAGAGATAGTAAGCTACTGGCCCTGACTTTTATACGATAGCAGCCTTCATCAGAAGTTCGAAAAATTCTGCTTATTTATCTACAAATTAAACTGCTGCCGCAAAGTAAAGCATGACTGCATAAAACAATAGCACAGGCAGTGGCGTGCGGTTCATAAAGACAGAAAGACACTGCCTACCCTAGTTCTGATAATAGATCTAATATTATTTTATCAATAAACAAAACAACATAAAAATCTTAAATCATAAATCAGCTCCACCTATCGAGTGCCGGTGTTATCATTAAGATCGATACAGTTTACTGCACTAGCGCCACCTCGCCTATGCCACGGCAAAGACACAAACTATTCGTCTCTGAATATTTTGTATGTGTGCTCCGTGGAAACTCGTGGTCATGCGTATTTTTATGTGTGTGTGTTCCTATAGCTACGTGGGCTTTGCTGACACACAATGACAAAAATCACGCACACAACTGCATGAAAAGCCAGTGTCTTGTTCGAGTTGTTCTTTAAAGCTAACACGAAAAATTACGATCCTAACCGAACATTTCCGACGAAAGTTTGCTATGCAATGCGAATATTTTAAGAAGTAATATTGTTTCATTGAATTTTATATATTTAGATTGCCATCATTTTTTTGTCGTATTAATTTTCCTTTTTACTACGTAATTTCAATAGTCAAATGTCAATAGTAGCCATTATTGTTTGATGTGTGTTGTGTTTGTGACTTACGCTATCAGATATTTAGGATTTTAACATTGTGATTAGAGTGAAAAATGGATAATATTGTCTGTGAAAGTTGTTGTCAGATGGTGTGTGTATTGATAAAATAAAATATGACGCGTTTTCAGAACTATCTTTTAGTGAAAAAAAAACAAGTTATCGAGTTATGTCGTCCTACACCGGATTTGCAATTATTACAAACTAAAGGTAAAGTCAATCGTAAATTCAATACAAAACAATATGATTCATATCATTGGCTGACAGGTTGCATACACAGTAATCGGTTATTTTGTTTCGTTTGTCTAGTATTTTCAAATAATAAAACCGTCTGGAACGACATCGGTTACGCTGATATTCATAATTATTTTCCTACCGCCGCGAGAAGACATGAACAATCTAAAAAACACTTAGAATCTTCCCTTCCCCTAGTTATGCAAAAAAAGACATCAGATGTGACTTATTGCATTAAAAAAATTAGGGACTTTGAATCGTTTTTGGAATCATTCAGATCTAGGTTTGAATTAATTTTTGAAGGCGTAAAAATAATCACAGGGCCGCCAAAACAGAAACGTAATGTTGTGGACGCGAAAACCAATTTTAAGCGGATTTTTATTGAAATTATAGACAATATATCCATCGAATGTCGCGACCGATATAAAAATCTGAAAGAGTTAAAATTTTTTGGACTAGGTACTTTCATGCGAAAATTTCAATAAATATACTTAATGACAATTTTCCGGTTGAATTAGTATCGCAAATTCGTAAATGTTTATAAATTATACGACTTTAACTTAGACCGCCTTATCAATGAGCTCAAATGTGTTTATAAATCTGCCGAATTCAAAAACCTTAGTATTTACAAAATTATAGAACATTTTTATGAAAATAACATAAATACAGTTTTTCCCGAAGTACTGCGTTTGGCAAAATTAATTGTTACAGTTCCCGCGAGCAGTGCTTCAACCGAAAGGTCATTCTCGTCGCTAAACCGTAAACTACGGCCAGCAACGACTTGCAGATCTTTCCACGATTTCAATAGAAAAAAACCTTCTTACGGAAATAAAACGCCTTCCCAACTTTTACGATTCCATATTTTTAATTTTTATTTATTATGGGACAATAAACAGCTACAATATAAAATGTTTACAAATAACAATAAAATAGGCTCATAAGTAGTATTAACATTAATATTGCAGATATTCTTACAGAAAGATAGGCGTGTAGATTTAATATACAAATAAAAAATCCTATATACTTAGTATACTCACACCACCATCTTTTCAATGATTTTATTTAAATTTTGCAAATCACACAAACATTACAAAACATCAAACAAACGCGCTGAAAGGCCACTTCGAATATCCGTAAATTGATATTTGTCTATAAAATCAGTCAATCTATGGATATTTGAGTGGGCATTTGGCAATTACCTACATCATCAATCGACAAGACGACGAACCAAAACCAACGTGTAGTATTTTTGGTGAGTACAATTTTCTGCCTACCCTGTCATAAAACTGTGTGCACGCCACTGAGCACAGGCACACAAAACCTAATTGCGTATTATTCAGCAAAATCCGATTTCACTTATTCAACCATGTTTGAACTAATGGGAGAGGGGAAGCAGTGATTCATGTAAACGATTGAAGGCGTATTTATTGAAAGCGCATGATGCAAAAGCTTCTAGTCAAGCGTGATCGCACCCCAACTCGAGCGGGTTAATTAAACGGCTAACTGACTTTAGTGCGGTCAATCGATAGTTCATTTCTAAACCTCTTTGAGCTTACCTCGATGTTCTCTACATCATACGATATTAGAAGTCATACATCATTGGGTTACTCATTAACCTAGTAAACTAATCGTGCAAATTCTTTTCTGCTTTCTATTACGAATTTTTCACCATGAGACCTTGTCTGTCACATAAGTTTGCCGCAGATTGTGTCGTTTAAAAACAGATCGCAACCACGCAATAACCCAAAGGGCTATTAAGAACAATTTGCAAACAACACAATCCTTTTACGATGACAGCTCGGAGCATAGCTTGCCGCCATTATTACACCTCGATTCGCTTTACAAACAGCCTCTTTCATAAATGCTCCACATGATAATTCACGCCGATTGTTCACGGTCTGGTACACTTGGTAAAGGTAAACCGCAACCGCAAAAAAGATTTTTGTTTACCCGCTTTTTATTCATGCGCGGAGTCTGCGGCTTTGACCACTATACGGGGTGTTCGCGGTCGGATAGAGAGTAAACGGGGAAATTCGTTTTTTGCGATCGCGTGCATGTTTGGGGGAGCGTGGACGTAGACAGCTGCCGATAATAATTACTCAACACGCGAACCCTTTCGCACCTTGCGGCCGCTACTATCCCATTTACTTGTGTATTAAGTCAACTCGTCAGTTAAATCCTAAAATGATAATAAAATCACAATACCACGGCAAAATCATGACATTTAAATAGTAGCAAATTATATCTTTAGATTTTTTTGTGATTCTGAGCATTTAAAAATGTACAATCATTGATGTCTATGACAAACAACTATTGTAAGACTTTTGCATGTAGATTACAAATTATTCGGGATCAAGAATCTGCCCGAAGTGCAACAAAGGACGTCTAGACGGATGCTCGCTACATCGCTTCACGTAATGCAGCAGACACCATTCAAACACATGAGAAGATAAACAGAATAAGTGCAGCCATGAAGACCGTTCGATTCGTTCGTTACGACCGTGAAGACCGTAATGTTGCTGCTAATGAAATAAACGAATCGAAAATAAATCCTATTAAAGTCAATGTGTCACAGAATGTTCCACGAAAACAAGACACACAAGTGTGTTTATTATGCAGACAGTCATCTTTCATAGCCTTGAGAAATACTTATTTATGACTAATCGTAGTCGCTGTACAATTTATCCTCATTGACAAACATGAAAACAGATAATAAAAATAAGATACACGTTAAACTTAATTATTTTATTATAAAAAACAAGTCTGCCTTGTTTTTTGAACAAGTGGTTAGAAAACACACAACTTTGTATGTATGTACCTGGGTGGTTTGCAAATATGTATAAAAAACTCAATTGTGTTTATAAGTAGACATTTTATTTTTCGTTAGGTAAAAGTTTGAGATAGCACGTCAATACACATGTCAAAACTGTGATACAGTGTGAGCACAAACTCAAAGAAAGTTCAATTTTAGATAACACTAGGCCTGCATATTTAGTTTTAGGAGAAGCCTGTTAAGCAGCGCGCTATTTGGAAAAAAATACCATCTTGTATTGCCAAATGAATAATGGAACTTAGGCCACTTGGGTCATTATTAAAATGTGGAGTATTTTTTTACTCCAAATGCCGGAGACAAACATATAGAACATACGAGAAAGAGAAATTAGTTTCGTACCAAGAATCACACTTCGAACAACATAGTACTACCAAGGTGTTCTCCTAGAGAGGTTCGCGAAACCCTAATGAACCCAGAACTAAGCAATGCTCCACGATTCTGTTTCAAAATTGACTGCTGTAATCTTGCGGAAGCTTCCCAAAAAAGCTATAGGTACTTGATATGTAAAGGAAGTGTGAGAACATCATTTTGTCCGATCTTTTGGAAGTGGGCACATATAGTCTCTTCCTACATACCACAAAGCCTTTTGAATGACATCAACCCATGTCAACATAGTTTAGCTAAAGAGGTGGACATTCAACAGTAGAACAAGTACATAGGGTATTAACAAGGTAAGAGATGCATTGGATCAATGAATTACTACGCAGCTGTATTTCTCGATGTGCAACAGGCATTTGATAATGTGGTCAAACTCTTTTAAATGCCTAGATGATCAAGGATTGCTATCCATGGCGAAGATTCAACTGCCACACAACATCTAGTCTCTTTGAAGTTCTGAAATAATATCTCCAGTCCAAATGAATTACTCACTCAAAATCTGTAATATAAAGGCAGGTGTACCTAAAGGCTCTATCTCGAGACCAACAGTGAGGAAATTCCAGTTTCTGAATTGTTCAGGCACTGAATTTTGCTTTTATTTTTTGTGGCATTATGTAACAACGAAGATAAACGAAAAGCATCAGAATAAAACCATCTTCAACAACAATAACAGCAATATCTGGGCAAATTACTAAATGGTTAGCAATCTGGCTAGCTCGTAGAATAAATCATAATTTTGAGAAAATAATATAATGAAGTGAAGTGTAGGAACTTTTACCTACCTACCTGTTAGTATTTATAAGTAATTATAACATGTATTTATAATAAATAAATATGGGTTTATTGATGTGTCCTATGACGGCTATGACGGACCCATCAATTTCCTTCTCGGATATGTCTACTTTATAATATTATAATGATGTAAGTCTTAACCGTCATGATCGAACGAACCAATATCGACCGGTTTAATAGATCTCTGGAGCTTTATAAATATTTTCTTAGGAGTAAGCAATACTTATTATGGTAGTTATATAATTTTCATACATTACTCATGTATCTAGTAAAAAGATCTACAGCCACGTTTTAAACCACACACGTAAAGTAATTTAAAGACTTAAAGTGCCTAAACTTCATCAAGTAAAGAAAATTTCATAAGGAAAACTATTAATAAACATACACGAACAATACAGCCTTCAGTTTCCTTCCTGCTTTTGTTGCTGAGCGAAAATAAAGATAACATCGATAGCTGTATACCGTCTCCGAGAGACATTGGTATTATTGGCCCCTAGTATTGTGATTGATCTCATTTCCTTTGTGACCGCCGGGGCAATGTATAATGGGTGAAATATTCTGGCGCCAAGCCAATGTACGCTGCCACACAAAACATGACGACATTTTGTTCCACTAAAAAATTTAATGATAATATCCGAATTCAAAATTGCTTGGGTTGTGAGCAAGAATTGTTTATTTACGTAAAGACAACATCCTTTATCAATTGAAGCCGGTCGTAAAGTTCCGTTCGCTCATTTTGTCTAAATTGTAACACCCGATTTTCATTTTGTAAACTTTGTGTCGTCTGTCGTCAACAACTGAAGTCATTTTGTTTCAGGATGTCCTAATTGTGAAATATCCAACGATGTCGAATGTCGAAACATCCAACCTACTGAAATTTTGTAATAAGAAAACATTTAATACATTATTTCATAAAAGCACAACAGCGGCGCCTAATAAAAAGAAAGAGCGCACATACATCAGTCAGTTTTCAAACAGCGTTTCAATTGTGGCAACAAGGACATTATCAATATAAACAGGGTGAGTGTCGACTCAATGCCTGTAGTCGATAACGAGTTGAGTCACGAAAGGGTTTCCCTGAATGACTCATTGGCGACTTACTCGACCCGACCGAATAGCCAAATGCAAAAAGAGCGTTTTTATTTTATAATTGTGGCTGATAATTAAATTAGAATATTGTATAAATTGAGCAAGTTCGGTGTCAGATTTTACTCCAAACTTTTTTCGCAGCTTGCGTTATCTTAAACTAATATGAATAGGAACATCTGGTATATTCAAATTGGGCACAAAAACGGCATACATGCTAGCTACAAGAACCAATCAATTTCATTTTCTTTGAATAAATACTAACGTCACTGATATTATTAAGGTTCTATAGAAGTTTCTTTACTTTCTACCAGAGTTTAGGCTACAAAGTCTAAATCGAGAGTTGATTAACTCTTACGTCTTAGCAGTGAATTTTGCTAAGTAACGAATAGGAAGCCCAATAAGGGATTCCACTTGTTTTCAATCTGACTTAGGAAATTTTACAATCCATATATATATGATATTCACCATAACTGCGAAACTAAACGGAATATGTCGAAACAGGGACATATCGATGAGTTGGTAAACGGGTAAGTTACAAATTGAGCTTTTATTTATTCATGTGAGGGGAACGAGGTTGAAATGGGTCGAGGCCGCTTTATAAAGGACACTCTTAGCTCGGTGCTAAAGGGTTTATCAATGTCGTTCTACTGAGAATGTCTTTGAGTCGTAAAGTTGAGTTGCGTGTTGGGTCAACATTGCAGATTTTTACTTTGTAGATCCAGTGAACTGATCTATACTGTACTGTAAGTAATTTCGATGTCGATGTTTTGGCGAATCTTTCTTTAATCATGAGCTCTTCTCATTGACTTTTACATCCAGATATAACTGAATGTTCTCCAGAATAATTCAAATATGTTTCAATTTTTATACTATATTTTAAAATGTTATATATTTGCATGAAGTGACAGATGTTGCTTGACAAGAAAAAAGAATGTATTCAATGTAGCAGACTTAGTTTGTCCTTATTTGAGGCAGAAATATATTAAAGAATTCTTATAACAAGTGACTCAAGGCGATGATCTGCAATATCGTGTTATTAATAGATTGCAGGTTTTAATTTCTGCTACAAGGAGACTTGTGATTTGCAACGTCACAAAACCTATGTCTGGTACATACATATTTATGTAAACCGTGTTTCTAGAGTTCCTTTTCCCATGTGTGATGCCTATGTAAATCTTTACGTTGCAGCGTGACATTTTGGGATACTTTTAATTAGTCTATAAAGTCAAGGCTATTGTCAAAAACACATAACCAGACTGCTTTCCTTGTTAACCGCTACAGCATTTAATTTAATTAGAGAATTGGTAAGTAACAACTCCTTAACGACTATAAAATTGATAAGGGTGAAAGTATCTTATTATGTACCTCTTACGTAATGGTATTAGACTTCAGGTGAATGGCCGGACCTATGCGACAAGTACTCGCTCCACGAGTACGCGATCAACCAACCCCCACTTTATAGATTTATCAACGTTTGTAGCTTGAGGAATTAAGGACTATAAAATTACTCATAAATCTTATCAATACGATTAAGTTAATTATTTTAAAGTCTGTGCCCTTACTTACAAATTAATGTACTGTTTCAAGAACTAGATAATTTAATTTACAAGAACTTTTTAATTTTATTTCATTGCTCTTGAGTATCCGAGATTTTTATGAAACCCAACACCGAAATAATCCATAAAGGATTATATGACTTGATGCCTTTGTACTTTTAAATAGAAATACTAATGAGGATCATAAGCCGTCCATTTATAGATTTTATTTATAATTTTCCCAAAGATGCTATTTTAAAAGAATTACCTTCCAAGTACAATGTATTGACCTCTCCAGCCAGTACAGTACAGTACACATAGGTACCTATCTAGATAAATAATTAGACATTAAAATAAAACGATATCACAGGTGAATAAAATGTTGTCCAGTCAAGTTCAGGTTTGCAGGTAACACCTGCCACATGCCAAGCGAAGCCAAGCGCCGCATCGAAAAGCAAATAAATTCACTTGAATACTGCAGGACGTGTAACGTCGCCTAGTTTTTGCAAGGCATATTTCAAAGAGTTTTTCTTAGATTCGCATGGCAACCTTGACTCGATCCCCTCGGCTACGCTTCTGTGGGAACGATTGAGAACACATTTCATTTACTTCGTCCGTCTGGAGCCCATGTGAGCTGACGCATCCGGCAGACTTCACGCAAGGGTCGTAACGCCATTCGTCGACGTTCATGTTTATTTATCTAACTTTGTTAGGTATATAATACCATGGGATTATAAGGTTGAATTATGCTTGCATGGAACATTATAGCAGTATCTGTTTTTTTTTTATATTTTTCAACTTTGTAAGTAATTGGACAGACTAAATAAACATTGCAAATTAAAGGTAGTTAATGATGTTATCCTAATTAATGGTGTTATTTTAGCCTGTTTGTTTTTGGTTTTTTCCTCTTCTTTGGTCAGAAACTTGGAACCAATGATCAGATATTTTATTAAAGAACGTGCTCACTGTGAGCATTCACTTCACGATTCTTTTTTTTTTTTTGCAAACATTCGTTGCGCGAGTTTTTGTTAAGCGAGGAACATTCATCAAAAATCAAACAGTTTGGTGAGTACGTGAATCAAAAGCAAATTCTAATAGCTGTGCTCGTGAACGAATGTTCGGTTCGCGAATGAACGTTCGTTGCGTAACAAAATCTCGTGCAACGAATGCTTCCAAAATAGATAAATATTTTACTTCAGATAATATATTTTGCAGCTTATAGCCTGGTATCATTGTCATACATAACTCATAACTAAACAATGTTCAATTTTTAAGATCCAATTGCGGTTAGCGGTTTTCCTCTTATTATTAGATCGTCAATAAAATTATAATTGACTAAAGTAGGTACCTTAAAATAATTATAAATCAGCATGCTATTACGTTAATCCAGATAATAATACCGAATGACCATAAACATTTTAGTCCGTCAACAAGTAGTTATGGAGCTAAAAACAAGCTAGAAGTCGTTAGATACACCAAGTTTGAATAATTACATGTCACGACGTTCAAACAGTCCAGATTTAACTTAAGCAATTAAGAATAGTGAGACTAATGGCCGTATCATGGATGTTAAATTCGTTTATTTGTTGTTGAGACGCTCTCCACCCAGAGTCGGCGGCGTGCCTCATTTAATGGAGCAATAAAAAATGTTCGACTGTGCTTACGTAATCCATATTATTTCCGCGTCGAAGCCAAAGCGGAGGTCAACGCGCGTATGATCTCGCCTCCCAGCCTCATTGTCACTGTTCCATAAATCTTAAACCAGATTACTAGATATTCTTTGGTGCCAGTAATGGTCATGAATTCAAAGACGCGCAGGCTGATACGCCTCTGCATGCTGTTTTGATTGCTTAATTGAATTAGCTCTCAAACAGAGATATTGTTGTGACCTTGCTCAGACATTACAAAACTTGTTTCTTGCTTTTAATTGTTTAGCAAAAAAATATGACTACTCATAATTTTATTATAGTTGAAGTGATTTAGATCGGGCGTGTCGACTTGTCGAGGTATTCTTATAGTGGGTCTGTGGGTTGTTCAGACTTTGGATTGGACCTGGATATAATGCATTTACTGGGTTTTGTGACATCAATATAAAAGACACCAACAGCGACACCAAATTAATTTCAGTTAAACCTTAGTGAGAGTGATCTCTTCGCTTTGTACGGGGTTCACAGCTCTAAGGTCTACGTGTCGTGAATTAGACCTCTCGAGGGCAATACGTAATCATTTTAGTCAACTTGAAACCATTACTATTACCGATTGGAATGAAAAATATTTCACAAGCCAGTATTTTTAAGTGTTATAATTTACCTTACACAAGTCAAACGTTTTAACAATAAACAAAAGTCTGTCGATGCAAGCATGCAGTGCCATCGTAAACGTTGACTAAAAGAAAGTTGGAACGAATCGTAAATCGGATCAGAGCGACTGGTGACGCCCATCAAATCCGTCGAAACAATTGAGAGGAGCCGTATGAGTTGAAGACGGACAATCTCAACATTGTGAAATACCTCACAAAGAAGGCCGGAGAAATCCATGCGTATACAATGCGACTTTCGAAAAAAAAACCAGACGGTGTTCTTTACCTCGCTTGTGATGGTGGCTATAAATCAGTTGAGCAATAGCTAGTCCCCAACGTCAATAAGCACACTGACAATTGACACAAAGAAAAGTGGAAGAATACGATTTTTATTGTTTCTTGTAACATAATTTACGACGGTCGAACATCTGTTTGAGCTGTTGCCTCGTCTGAGGAAACAATCGTTTCCGATTTTGACGTAACAAGCCATGATTTGTGATTAGACTGCCTTGTGGTTCCACGATTTTAAATTAATTTACTTAGTATGATTTCAAAATGACAATACCCTAGGTACTTAGTTGATTAATTAAATCTCAAAAAAACAAAAGTATTTCATGTCTACTTACTCGAAATCACTAGGAAGAAAAAGTAGTTCAGTTACAAGGAAGTTTGAACGCAAAGCCATTAAATACAGCTTTATGGTACTGTGTGCACGCGAACGAAGTGTTTGTTACAGTATTGTTCAGTTCTTGGGCATTGTACCCTACAGCAATGACAGATAAGGGGAGGTTATGCGCATAGAGTCCACGATTCAAGATACAATGGAATCGGTTGAGCTCTGAGCTCAAACCTCTCCGTAAGTTAGCCCAGTTAGCGATACGGCACGCGGCAGCGTAGGCATCAATAATAAATATGCCGTGTCACAAACCGCAGAATATTAAAATACCAGACGTGACCCTAGTTTTTTAAATATTCAGTACAAATTACATTTAACATTCATACCATATAAATGTCACTATTAATAAATGCCATGGATTGTATACACGTCATTTTACTTCTAGACACCAGCGATGCAATTTTCAGGTCGGTGTCATTTGCACGCTGAACATCAATAATTATTACTAATTAATCAATCAAGATTCATCAATCATTCAGATTTCATTAGATTGTCGTAATGTAATTTTTCCGTTTCCGATTAACAATGTTTTTCTGTAATCGTGTATTGTTTATGAATATCACAACAGTTACATTACATAATGATAATCTTTTAGAAAACGTTTTACCTTTGCGTAGGCTATAGTTTTATTTTATTTTTTTATTGTACCCAGATTTTGGTGGATTTGAAGAATTCTACGGCTTTTAACCGTATTCTTGCCTTTTACTGCGTATAATATTTAGGCGGACTATGTGGGATTCATAAAATTCATAATTGGTAACGGGTTATGTGACACATGTGCAGGTAACGTAAGTGCTGATCTGAGGGTTTATAGTTTCATACCAGTACACATACGTGTCAAAAGAGTGTACTCTCAATGTATAAAATTAAGAAAACATCAACATCAATAACGTATTGCAACCAGATGCTCACACATTTATGATCACGGTCTATTTTCTGACAATCGACTAATCATGTTTACTATGACAGTTAAAATTATGCAGCTGCCCAGGATTTAATATATGATATTAGGATGACTCGAGGGAACCGCGAAAATAGGGCAATGATTTGATCTATTGATTCTGTACTAGTTAAGAATGTACACACGGCTACACATCAAGCTATGCAAAACCAGTATAGGCTGACCGTTCATTGTGTGAAAATATCATACAAAGTGAGGCCAAGACAAACTGGTTTTGCATATCTTGACGTGTAGCCGTGTGTACAAGTTTAGTATACGTTTATTTGCGGTAAAAATGACGCCAAAAAGAACACAAAAAAAATAAGAAAGGGTTGAGGGAAACATCCACGCAAAACGGCTATCGCTCAGCATTATGCTGCGACCCTATGCAAGACACAGCCCCAGCGCTGGATTTCATACTGAAATAATGGACAAATTCTCAATTCCAAATCCGTTGCTCAGAGAAACAGACTTAACCACACAGAAGACAGTAGAAAAGACATGAGCATCTTAGCCCTCAAGCTTCCAAAGAAAAGCAATGTCGTGTAAGCTGGCAATCTTCGCCACTCGGAGAAGATAATAAAAGTTTTTATGCTGTCAAGGATAATTCTTTTTAACGTTCAAGTTACGAAATAAAAGGGCATTATAATGCAAATGTTTAGCAGATGCAATTATACGATCTGCAAATAAAAGGGACTGCAGCCGTTTGGTCCAAATGCTCAGTTTTATTGGTGTAAAGTAACTTTCTTCACTTACATCGAGAACGTCCGCACAGCTGCCGGACTGGTTTGTCCACTTGTGCCGGATTGATTTAACGTTAACACACGATCCGCGGTGCTCGCGCCGCTGTATTCCACCAATACTTCATTACCGCTCAACCATCTCGAACATTGATCGTTAAATAATATTATTTGAGAGGGTTAACAATTCGCAACCGCAGGCTGCGATGGCCTCAGTAGAATTGGTTTAATAATACTTCACTATTTTAATTTCATTCGTTCTTAAGTTCTTTTCAATAAGTTGAATAAGTTAAGGAATGCATTAAGTTATTTTTATCCAAGATAATGCAAAGTATTTCATGCAGGAATGCAGGATGAATCTTTTTGAGAAAGTCTTGGCAGATTACGGACTACGAAAGATCAGACTATCGAAGCCGTTATTCTGTTCTTCTTTTCGTATTGACGGTGACGGCTTTGAGATCAGATCGTCAAGAGCGCAGGTGAACGGACATTTGGGACTCTCCAGCAAATGGTTCAGTCTGATCAGGAGCATCACACTCGGACTGGATGTTATATACAACATGTCCCAAAATTCAACGATAAGCCAACACCGGAGGATAGACCTGCCCATGACTAGACTACTCGGATATATATCTCGGATACAAAAAAAATATCGGGCGGGGGACCAAGGTCCTATCTTATGGCGACCCCGTTCACGCGATTTGATCCCCCTGGACTTCTTCTATTGGGGTTGTCTTAAAGACAAGGTCTACTCAAAACCCATTGCGACATTGGACGAGCTTAGTCGAAATATCACTCAGGCTGCGGATTACATCAATAGCAGAAGATATGCAAGACAAATAAAACGAACATTTTTAAGGCGATGTCGTGCATGTATCAATGCTGGTGGCAAACAATTCGAACATTTGCTATAATGTTAATAACGTAATAAATTACACGTGAAATTGTTTGTACCATGTGTTTTGAAATATTAAATTTTTCAAGAACTAATACTTTTTATTACCCGACCGTCATTTGGTATTATTTCATTTGTTTAGAAATAATAGGCTTTCATTTTTTTTTGTAACTTGTTTTCCTATGTTATTATACCATTTTGGAATCTTGATTAGTTCGTCAATTTATAAAAAACTTGCCATAATAGTGTACATACTTTTTTTTTACACCACGATAAGTTAAAGTTGGTTAAAAGTAAAAATCTTCAAAAAATTAAGGGAATAAAAAGAGTCTAATTAACTTTTATGAAAAAAACTAGAGGTATTCTGGATTTTTTAAGAATTGTGGTACATAGCAGCTATTCAGGTTGCCTATAAAAAAAAACAGAAATATTTTAAAAATTGTGGTCAAATTTTTTTTTTTGTAACAAAAAAAAATTTAGATACATATTTTTTCCTTTTTTTCCCCCGAGTAGTCATGGGCAGGTATATCCTCCGGTGTTGGCTTATCGTTGAATTTTGGGACATGTTGTATATCAATAATATCCTATTTTGTCAGATCACGTTTGCAGGGGGCTAACTTGGGTACGCATTCGATTAAGTAGTTTCGAAATAGGCCACTGCATTTCACGACCGGAAGGCGACTATTCTTAGGGCTTCATACAGTCGTGAGGTGGTGGATACATCTCTTCCCACAATTTTCTTCGCTCTTTAGGTGGCCTGCTAAGTGCTCATATACATCGTGTCGACGGCAGCCTTAGGCGGCTGCAATTGCATCTGACATCAACGCGTCGACGGCTGCAGTTACCTCTGCCGTTGGCATCGTGCTGCTCGTGTATATGAGCACTAAGCCACGTTATCTATCCGGATTATACAAGGACCAAAATTCAAATATCATCCTGAAAACCAGCTGTGGCTCTGTCTCGCATAGTGTCAAAGCATTAGTGCCAAACCTTTCGTCCTACCCGCTGAAAACCTCCCACCTGGACATGAGTTACCTTGGGTATCCTGGAAGTCTTTAAATAGACTCCGGACCCAGGTCGTCCGAAGCAAGGAAAATCTGTTCAGGTGGAGATTCATAGACGACACCGCCTTGGAGTGTAAATGTGGTGCTGTTCCACAAACGATGAGACACTTAATATCGTGTCCTGCGTGTCCTGTCAGCTGCACGTTACAGGAACTGATGGACGCTGGTGATGATGCCAAGCAAGTGGTCGAATTCTGAGCCAAGTCCATTTAGATTGCTATCGACACGCTAAGAAGAAGAAAGCATTCTGAGCAGTGGCATTTTGCTTGGATTGACGCATGTTTTGTTTGTGTATTTTCTTTGCGTCATGATTACCGCAAATAAATGTATTTTCTTCCTTTTTCTTTATTATCCAAATGAATATGAGTGAGTTAGGGTAGGTTTAATTGGACTTCCCCCCCAGTGGGTTCCCGCATTGTCGAGGCGGGGGGGCTCAGTAGCCGTGGCTGGGCGGGCCACGGTGAAGCTAAGAGGGACCCAGGCGGGGGCCGCTCGTCCGGGCTGTGCGGTTTAGCCCGGGACGTAGCGGCCCACGGGTAGGTTGCGGTGCCGCTTGCGCGACATCGTGACCTACCTGAGGCGGGCCGCGATGTCCCCCGTGAGGGAGACATTGCGGCTGAGGACAGAGGCCGCGGCGGGAGGGGCTCTCCCTTCCTTCCGCGGCCTTGACGGGGCCGCCACCGTTAGATGGCGGACGCGGCGGGGCCGCAGGGGAAGAGGAGTGTTCGGTGTTTCGTTGCCGCTCTCCCTATCCTCTGCGGCCGTAGCTCCCCCAACGCGGGGGGCTTGCGGGGCCCACCTTTTAGGCGGGCGTGGAGGCCAGCAGGCAACGGGTGCGGGGGCTCCGTTGCCTGTTTTGCACAGGCCTCCACCTTGAGGGACGGGAATGGCCAGGTGTTCCCGGCCATTCCCGTAGCCCCCCAACCTGGGGGGCATGCGGGGCCCGCCATACCACCTTGGCGGGCGTGCGCTGGGAGGGCCGTGGAAGTATTGAATTCCCATAGCCCTCCCATTACGGCGTTTGTAGGAACACCGCTGAGTTTTAGTGGGTATACTGTCCTTCCGACAGGGAGTCCCACATACCCCGTCTCGGTCCCCCGCGGGACGGGGATGCATAAAGCATTTCTCAGCGAGAAAAAAAAAAAAAAAAAAAAAAAGGTTTAATTGGACTTGGCATAAAGGTGGACAACGCGTTTATCGCCTTACAGACGATTTCGTTAGTCAAATTGACTACTTACGAAAATGTATTTGAATACAAGCTGTCGGCGACAGCGTTTATCATTATCGACTTAACATTTGGTCAAATCGACGTAGTAGCTTTAGAAATTGTGCAGGATTATATTCACTTGAGACACCTCTTTAAGCATTTTGTTGATGGTAGAAACATTAAAAAGAGCCGATGAAAGATCCAATTGGGTTATGTTGTATTTGGCATTCCTCAATATTCTCAATCGGAGGCACGTAACCAGCGACCAGCTTTTTGACCAGCGGTTTTGGCTACTGTGCGTTGAATTTGTTAATTTTACAAGTCATTGAACTAAGAGACATGATGATTCTTAACTACTTTATTACATCTTTGTACCGTGTTTCTGGCAAATAAACGAATTATTATTATTATTATTATATATAAGAAGCAAATTGTTTCAGGTGTCCTCTTAAGTGATCAATGATCATACTTCGCGTATGTTCGGAGTACCTTGTCTTGGCTATGCTTTCACCATGGCATACGGTATTCTCCGTATTTTGGTGTCACAGCACGGCTTGTGCCGACACGATAGAGAAATGACGAAATATACTTTTAAAGAACTGAATAGTTAAAAAAACCTGGAGAATTTTCAAGTATTAGTTGCTGTTGTATGAGCTGTCCTTGTCTACCAAGGAACAAAAAGTCGAAAGAACAGGAAAGTCCTTGAGTAAAGGCCCTTGGAGATACTCTCGTGAAAAGATCTGACGGTGCGGACCGTCGGGTGTCGTGGTCCCATTTACGTGAGGCTTTTGTGCAGCGACAATCATTATTAGCCTAAGTAAACGCGCATAGGCTATGAAAAACCTGTTTATATTATAACAAAGTACTTTTGAAGTTAACCCAATTCAATTCAGTGAATGGGTTTATTACACTTCTTAGACCCCAAAGTTTTGCCTTTTAAGGATTAAAGTTTTTAAAGGGGTTTAGCTGAGAAGTTGTATAGTCATGCAAATTTTAAATGCTGTGTAGTCATGTGAAATGTTACATTTTAATTTTGTATTGGTAGTGTAAGTTCTGCCTTTTGGGGTGTCTGTTGCTAGGGTGTTTAATGGAGTAGTAGGATGTCGTTCTTGTTATTAGTACTTCAAAATAACTAATAGAAACACACAGAAAGAGAGAGATAACAATATTAATTTAAGTACTTGATCAATTTAATTATTTTTTCTGCTGTGCATTGAATTATTTTGTGTGTATATCTTTAGCATATTATAATTTGATAATCAAATTAATGATTATTTTTTAATAGCTTTAAGCAGTGTTCTGTGTCATCCAGATATCCTTAAGCCTACTAGGAATTTAAATTACAGTTGTTAGGAAGTGTAAACTATTATTTTTATACTTTATTATGTGACCTTATTGTGTGTTTACCATTGTATAGAATCATAAATTACCTATCACATTATTTTTATGGTGCTTGGCCATTGTTAGAACTTATATACATTTTTAATACGACTTATAAATAGAACTTTTTTTTTATTTATTTAAGTAACATGAGTAATGAGGTTCAATCACATGTAAACATCTAAATTCAACCAACCAAGCTACTCCCACAAAACGAAAAATTTAGCCTTAGACTGTCTTAATTAAATGAACCAGCTTGATCATTACTTACCTAACATAGATAACTGATGTGCCACTAACTATTCTCTTCCAACCTAGGGGCACTGTTACAGTTTGTTGAGAATCACTCTGCACCACTGTCCTCGAGCTTAGCTCTGGATTGTCAGGCGGGTGGGACAGGACAGGCGCCGGAAGCACGGCCAGGACCACACCATCTGCAGTCCTCACCAGCTGTGGTGCACTACCACTGTCACCTTCACTTACTATTCCTCTACTCACTCCTACTTGTTGATTTAGTATACTTATACTCTGATTCACTATAGACTGATGAGATACACTCTGTTCTAAGAATTGATAGTTCACAAAACTTTTGCACACAGATAACTCTCTTTCACTACAATTTGATCCCTCACCACCACTCTGAACTGTTACATTCTCACTATATTGGTTCTGCCCATGACGCAATGCAGCCGGGTGCATAGAACTCATAGTATTATCTGAACCAATGGGGCCAGAACATCTTGCCTGATATGTTGCCAGATCTACTGTTTCTACAGGTACTCTTGCATGAAAAGTTTCAACACTGTTAAATTCTGTACCTGCTTGCTCAGAACAATCTCGCTTCACACTGATATTACCTGATCGGTCACTCCTACTATCTTCATTCTTTGAACATGTTTCCTTCATATACTGTTGTGAAACTGGATAGAATTCTGTTCTTTGTGTAACATTATCAGGCATACCATAAACATTCACTTTGCCATCATTATCATTTAACTGTTTGTAGTAAATATTAGCCGGCAAGTTTCTCTGGTCGTTTCTGTCAAATTGTGTTCTATAGACTGAATTCCTAGGCAAATTCACTTGGTGATGTATGTTCTCAGGGATATAGAGGGTATCTTGCTGTGGCTGCGCGGCGGCGGGCGCCGAGGACGCGGGGCCTGCTGCTGGCGGCGGGTCGGGGCCCGCGGCGCCGGGCTCTAGCTGGCGCGGGTCCGCCACGTACACCAGCACGCGCGGAGTGCCCGGCACGCCCGCTCGCGACGCGCCCACACTCGCGGGCTTGCCTGACATTGCGCACAAACATCACACGCCGCGTAACTTGGCTCCTCACTAGCTGAGCGCGCCGTGACGCGATCTACTGATGTGACTCCACCTGGCATTGCTTGCAACCAGCCTCGTATCATCGCTCGGTGGCCTCCTTATCACCTGGAGCTCATTGAACATCATCGACTGTTGCTTTATTATGTGCCAGAGTCATCAATCGTATTTTAATTGTTTTACGATAGACTAACAACCGACTAATAATTTTATGGCGGAGCCCCTTTGGGCCCCATTGTAAAAGTTACGGCTCCTTGCAATAAAACAGGTAGCTTTATCTTAACTACTGTTTTTGTCTTTTATTCATTGGTTTATTACACATATTGACACACTTCGAGGATGCAAAAAGGTCACAGAATAATAAGTCTTCGTTTCATCTTCTTGTACACAACCTTTCGCAATTCTAATCACCAAATTCTCTAATTAATCCAATAGGTATGTTTGCTTGCACAATGGTGATAAATCCCAAACTAGTATCTCACAATCAAAATCCGATGCTTACAAAGTGAAACACTGCAAATAACGAATGAAAGAAAAGGACTTGCACACAAACGATACGACATGATAGGTATACATAAAATCACAACTCACTTCTTTCTTTCTTTTCTCGTATTACGTTACTATTGGAGGAAAAAGGACGCATTACAAAACAACAGTGACATCTATTCAAAAGTTAAACAAACACTCATCCTAGCTGTTTTACCGACATAATCACGATGATATTCTCGTGAGAAAAATTACATATTAGTGATATAAAATCTTTTTTGAAAAACTTATGCATTTTCTTCTAATATTTTAGTTTTTGAAGTCTATTTTCAGTGATTGGCATTGGTCATATTATTTTTTCCGCATGTGCGATAGATATTGAAAAGGATTCTAACATGAGATGATGAGATGATAATAATAATTCCTGACAATCTCCTGTTCTGTTGCTGGCAACACTGGGAGTACCAACTTGCAGGCGCAAATGTTCGTAGCGTCACTTCCTGCGACCAGGGGGCCTACTCCTAAGTAGTGTCGGCCGAACGTTCGGCCGTTTCCGGCTACAAAGTTACTATTTGGTTCGGTCGGTTCCGATCCTACACTCCTACACTCTTTCGAATGTTGACTATGGTCCCGACCCAACTGAGCCGATCCGAACTTTTTTCGCATTTTTTAATAATATTCGGTTCGGCCATGTGTCGGTCCGATCCGAACATTCGCACTTTGCACTTCGGAGTAGGCCCCCTGTATAGTTACCTATCTGTGGTCACTAGCTCTATTCATTTCATTTAGTAGGTAATCAACAGATTGATTACTAATCAATCTGTGATGGTCAACCGTCAAGAGGCCAAGAGGGTATTAGTGTTCTGTGATCACTTCTGTACAGAACAGAACTGCCAGGTTGTATAATTGGGAGCCAAACCTGTATAATGTGGTCATGTTATGTATTTCCTGCTTGTATAATTGGATATAAGAATCAGAATTCGAATGTGAACTAAACTTTACGCAATAACCTGGCTGCTTATCAGTAGTTACAAAAACCGTGTGATACGTGGCTAAGTATATACAGTGTAACCTGAGGCTAAGTGGGATCTCAAGGGACCTAGGATTATTTATCACTTAAAGAGGCTTTTTATTTATCCAGTTTATCAAATAGGTTTCAAATGACAGTTGTCCTAAGGGCTTATTCCACTTGAACCCCTTAGACTCTTACTGACTAAAACCCACCCGTGTTCCTTCCTTAGCCCTTTATGTTCCAGGGCAGCGGTAACCCTTTCGGACGATCCCGCTACCCTGGCAGGCTTCGGCCCTATCGGGCCCCGTCATTCGTGCTGACATCTCTTTGAGGCGCGCGTGGAACACATACGCGCCGTCCGGCACGGGCCTGGTCCTGATCGGACAGTGAGCTACCCATTACTCTCCACCCGCAGGCCCGCGCCTACGGTGGCCGGGAGTCGTCACGCGGCTTCCGATGCCCGGAGCGTCTCCCGCGGCGGCTGAGGCGTGAGGTTCTCTCTCTGATTCATCCCGCCACCTCCTTCGCTAGCATGACTGCTTCGCAGAAGGAGGTGGAATAAGCCCTTAAGACGTGTTGGGACCTCATTGAATAGTAGCAGTAGTAGTTTTCAGCAGCTTGAGAAAGAGCAAAAAAACAATTCTACAGTTTTTTATGTTAAAAGCAGAAATAATATAATAATAAACTAAATTCGTTCTAGTCATTTTTGTATAAAAGGTTTATTTATTTTGTGTAATTTCTGGAACTCAGCGGTATAATATAACTTATAAGTTGCCTCTACAGGTAGGGGCAGCTTCTACATAAAAATGTACTCTGTGGGGCACCCCTGCTTCTGTAGCTGTAGTTCTGTCAAAGTGTCAAAATATTGCGAGTGTTGTGAGGTAACCTATAATTTGTGTGATCGTAATTAAAGTTTTTGGATTTGTTTACTTAAAATGAAGCGCAAATCTTCTTCAGTACATAATGAAGAAGCGAGGTGTGTATGAAAAGCATATTGGAATTTGCTACGATGTGCTTCATAATATTTATTCACCAAGAAACACTCGTGGATTCATGTATAATAAGACCCGTAAGGGTTTCAATCTTTGAAGATCCTCATGAATTTATTTATTTATTGTTACAGGGTCTCACAATTGTTATTTAATAAAACAAAGAAGTTTGTTGCAAATATAGATCCAAAGGCTAATGAAGAAGTGGGTTCTGATCTGCAACCAGCATGGGTTGATGAAGATGATGAGAACTTTGGAGCAAATATTATACCAAACATTAAAAGTACAGGTCTGTACACAGAGAAGCTAAAACAAAAATATGAAACTTTAATTGGTACACCAAGTTGGGCTAAGCTGAACAAAAAAACTAAAAAAGAAGACCAAGACGAAGATGAAATATTAAGAACTGTAGGACATTTACACCATAAAAAGTTTAACCACCTTCCTAAAGATTTTCTGGAAATAAAGAAGTTCCCACAAATAAATTCTGCTACTAAAAATGAAGGATCAGTCATATCCTGTGTCGAGTTTCATCCTAAAATAAGTGCTGCTCTTGTTGCTGGCCATTCTGGTGTTGTATCACTGTTCTCTGTTGGTGGGGATGTAAACAACAAACTACATAGTTTTAAATTAAAAAAATGGCGCATTACTGCAGCTCAGTTCTCTCCTGATGGGTCAGAGGCATATATTGCATCTAAAATTAACCACACATATTGTGTCTATGATCTTGTTAAGGCTGAACCAAGATTGATTCAACTACCAAGAGTAGTGAAGAAGCCGGTTATTTTCAAAGTGTCAAGCGATGGCAAATACATAGCAACATGTGACGGTTTTGAGGAAGTGTACCTGATATGCACTGCATCCAAGGAACTGCTGAAATCCTTAAAACACAATTCTAATGTTGCATCTGTAACATTTAGCCATGACTGCACACAGTTATATTGCTATGGTGTCGAAGGAGAAATCACAATATGGGATCTGTCAACATACAGACCATTAAAGAAATTCTATGACCATGGATGTGTTACAGCATCTTGCCTGACAACAAGTCCTTGTGGGAAGTTATTAGCTACAGGAAGTGGGGAAGGTATTGTCAATATATACCAAACTGAAAACCTAACTACATCTGAACCAGTTCCATTAAAAGTAATTTCAAACTTGACAACTAAAATAACAAATCTTAATTTCAATGCGACTACTGAGATACTTTCAGCTTCGTCAGCATACTATCCTAATGCAGTGAAACTTGTGCATATACCCTCTTACCATGTTTTTGCCAATTTCCCCAGCCCAACACTGAACCTACATCAAGTTGATTCAGTTAATTTTTCCCCCAACAGTGGGTACATGGCACTGGGGAACAATAAAGGTTGTGCTTATTTGTATAGGCTTAAGTATTACAAAAATTATTAGTAATAAAGAATTAACAAATATTATTGTTATTTTATTCGCATGTAACACTTGCAATACACCTACATTATATTCAAGCCATGAGTTTAAGTAGTACAAGCATATTTTCTATCAATCTGTGTCGCGAAAGTGCTATTCTCCTCGCATGTCAGTAGAGTAGCCCCCTATCTAGCTGTTACTTTTAATAAATGTGTTGATTTAGGAACTTTTCCTGACGTCATGAAGAGTAGTAAAGTCATACCATTATTTAAATCAGGTACTAAGAATGACGTTGACAATTTCAGGCCTATTTCCATCTTACCTGCATTTAGCAAAATATTTGAAAAGTTAATACTCAAGCAGTTGCTAAGACATTTTAATATAAATAGCCTCCTCCATAATGAGCAATATGGCTTTACAAAAGGTCGTTCAACTACAGATGCGGATGTTGCTCTGCTGATATTTGACGCATGGGATAAATCGCAAAATGCTACTGGAGTTTTCTGTGATCTCTCCAAAGCCTTTGATTGCGTGTACCATGACACGCTTTGCGTAAGTTACGTAATTACGGTGCCCAAAACGAAGCTCTCAGCGTAATAATTTCTTATTTACATAATAGGGTCCAATGTGTAGATGTTAATGGTGTGAAATCTTCCGGGCTACCAGTTCAGTTAGGTGTTCCGCAAGGCTCAATACTGGGTCCATTCTTGTTCTTAGTACATATCAATGATTTACCATTCCATTTGAAGGGCATCTGTGACGTTGTACTGTTTGCAGATGATACCTCCCTTATTTTTGAAGTAGACAGGAATAGTCGAATAGACAAGATTTTGACGACATAAACAGTGCCCTATCAATAGTTACAGATTGCTTAATGCCAAGAAAACGAAATGTGTAAAGTTCGCCTTAGTTCGCCGAATGTTAGAAATATATTACTTAGATAAAAAGGTGCTTGAAACTCTAGGCTCGGCAATTTTTCTAGGACTAACAGTAGATACCAAACTTCAGTGGGGACCTCATATATCAAGTCTAGCAGGAAGGCTCAGTTCGGCTGCCTACGCCGACAGGAAAGTAAGACAATACACTGACGTTGATACAGCTCGTTAAGCCTATTTTAGTTATTTTCACAGCGTTATGTATTCTGCTGTGGGGCAAAGCCGCTGATAAACAAAATATATTTGTCCTTCAAAAACGAGCTGTTCGAGCAATTTACCAGCTAGGTTTCTCTAAGAGATTTTTATGAAAGATATTGGTATTCTCACGGTTGCATCACAATTCATCTTTGCCAACATCTTATATATTAGGCAAAATTTACACTTGTACACTAAAAACAGTGATATTCATAGTGTTAACACTACAAATAAGAACCACGGATATTTCGATGGTCTAAGACCATCGAAGTAAAATAATAATATTTATCATACAGCTATGTGAACAGAACCCAGCAATGCATAAATATGTAAGCTATCACGCCCTTTATGTTATGCCTGGAGGCTTTTATTTGGGTAGTAAGTTTTTATTTACATTTTAATTTGAATTAATTATTTTTTAGCGCGAGTACGTATAGTTTTTATAATATTTGTTGGTATATTGGCGTGGCTAGCTGACATAAATGGCAAATAATTTAATTTTATGTTTTGGTCTTGTAATGTTAATTATGAACATAGGTTCCTAGTATTGTATACAATCAACTATTTTCTAACTGAACAGACAGCTGTGCTGCTAGGGAGTTTGTTGCGCCACTTCTTCCCAGCGATAGCACTAGGAAGTGGTGAAGGGCGGGCGTTTTTGGGGGACTGTCTTTTGTAATTATGACGTTCGAAAAGTGCTGATTCTCAGTCTAATTTGAATAAATGACTTGGTTTTTTGAGCACAGACCACATAATATACCTTGAATCATCTGGCCATCCAGGGTACCTACATTATGGTTGTCTAGCTACTGTGGTGGGTAGGACGGAGTTTTCTACCTTGTGTTGTGTCTTAATCATCGGCGGAGTTTGCTTGTATTATTTTACTTTCTTTAGGCGCCTGCGTTCGCATTAAGGTACTGAGTTTCTCGTTTTAACATACCTATTATCTTATGGCACTCGGCAACAGTGTAGCTTTCTATCAGTGAAAGAATTGTTGTAATCAGCGCTCTAAATAAGTAACACTTTCAATCACTAATCATTTTGAAGAATATTGCTTATCCGTTGCTTCATGAATATGTTCGAAAAATTAATCAGGTCGACAATGTTAATCGCAATGATGTCACCTCTGTAATATTAGTAGGTATAGATAAACACAATCAGTCCATCTCTGTTTATTTAACCCAGGAGGAACCCTTCGAGGAGAAAGGTGTCGTCGATGTAACTCGTAGCAGTTTCGTGTATCAGCAGTGTTGGAGACAAAACGTGGCACCGCCCGCCACTGCGACTACGGGAGCGGGGCAGCAGCATGCGGGGAGCGGGGGACGAGGTCCCGGTCGCCGCTGGGCTGCACTGCAGTCTGCACCAGACTGTATAATCTAATTTCAACGAATACAACGGTCCGAGAGGCGCGCGTCCTTATGTTCATTATACGAACCATACCTATTGATACAGTCCGCTATTTTATTTATAACACCTCTGAGAATCGCCAACAGCAGCTTGTAACATGGGTGGTGTCACTGGTAGGTACAAATAATAATACCAAAAGTTTTGAGACAAAAAGTTTATTCAAAACTAAACTTTATTCAACTATTTTTATGTGAAAAAAATCTGAGCACAAGCCATAATACGTTTACCATTCAATCATAAAATCATGATAAATCAAATCACAGACCTACTAATGTAGAAAATGTTCCCTTTAAAACCTTAAACTAGCAGACAATACAATTTGCTACATAATAATAAAATAAAAAACATTTTATTCTATAACATAAATGGAGCTGCTGCATTATGACATTTCCAGTGCCAAAGGTGTTTCTGGACCCGCAAAAAGATTATTAGCGTTTGTATATTTAGAATTTCTATAGACTACTTTCTGTGAAATCCCTAAATGACTAAGTAAAAACCACTTGGTCAGCTCAGCGGTCTCTATTATGTCGAGTTGGCTTACAGACAAAAACATATTGCAAAATATGCCTACTTCGTCTTTCTGCTCTTAGTGGTCACCTGTAGCGTCGGAGCGTGGGCAGTTGGATATGTAAACAGCGCCTACCTCAACCTAAGCTTGTCTGTACCTATCAAATGTTACTAATTGAACATACGCTAAAACCTTCTTAATTTATTCAATTTCAAGCAGCACCCAATTGCGTAACACGATATCAATCACAAACTGAATCATTTTGAAGGATATTGCTAATCCATTGCTTCATGTTTGAAAAATTGCGCAAAACCGCGCAACAACGTAAATAACGCAATGAATGTTGTTGAACTGTCAAAATTAACATGGGGTTAATGTGTTACGCAATTACCCCGCTGTTTTTTCATTACATCCGACTTTGTAAAAGAAACTACAATCACTAGACATAGGTAATTTCATGAATATACGATCTATTCTAAGATCTATTTATGTCTGCCTAACTACTACCGTCCTAGACTGACTCTGTATCATAATGATTTTATCCTGTGATAGTGGATAATATGGAGAATTAAGTATTGGCACTGAATATGTTAAAAACAAATAATGCTTATCCGAACAAATCAATATTAGCTAGGATGCCTTGATGAGTAAATAGTAAGCTCCAGGAGAGAAAAATTTAGTCTAAAAGAAGTAGGTAGATAGAAAACCAAATCACAGTATGGATTATGTTAATACACCAATATTACTAATCACCTAAAACAATGGACCTACATTGTGACTAAGTATCTTATCTTAATATTATTTAAGGCAGGTTTTAGCAAACAATAAAAAACAATTTAAAAAATGTGCTTCAGCATCTATTTCATGTTTTTCTCTAAGTATCTTGACTATACTGGACTCCCACCTAGGATTAACTGGTGAATGTGATGTTGACATGAATTGAAAAACTAATAGCAAATCACATAAATAATTTAATTAACAAACTAATATTGCGTTACAACTGACGAAATATAAATAGCGTCATACATCACAATTATTTATTAGCATATTATGTAATTATTGTTAATGTAATTGAACATACAAGATTAATGAATCAAACTAATCACACTAAGGTGCTACATAACAAAAAAATATGTTATTAAATAAAGTGAACATAGTTATTATTATGTGAGACAATATTAATCACGTATGTCATAATACAGTACCAACTTGTATTAGTTCATCATGATCATCAAACTCATACATAATGGCTATTAATATTTCAATCAGCAGTAATTTGGTTGGATTAGGTCCATCGCTGGCGCTCGGCTGGCGAGAGTGGGGTGACGTCTAGCTAGTGGCGCATTGCACTCGGTTCATACCAGGATGTTCATCGTCTTCCTCGTACGCGTTGCCGTGGTGTGCGCGTCGCCGGCGCGACTCTTGTTCCGGATCCAGGTCGATCAGCTGACACTCTTCAGCCAATTCGGGAATTTCAATCTGTAATATTAGATGTTTATTTAATTTCTACTCACCATTCCCAGAAATTCTGGGCCAGAATTATTTACTGATGATATTCTATGATTATTGCCAAATCTAATTATCATATAACATTGGCATGCATGACTCTGCATAATCTACCCACACACAAATGCAATGACGTATGCAAACACGCCGTAACGTGTGTCATTTACATAACAGAATAACTTAATTTACAGGCAATAAGATTTCCACTCACCCTTGGTCGAGGCGGCAGACAGTTCTCAAGGGCAGGAATGACTTCAGGTGGAATGCGACTGGGAAAGTTAACCAGGAATTGGATGATAAGCTGGCCCTTTTCAAACGGATTTTTGTACATCGGCATACCTGTAATGTTATGAGTGAACAGATGAGTATGATACATAATAATAAAAAATGATGATTCATATTATATCTCACTTAGGGTTTACTGATATATATATATCAATTGATATTTATTGTAAAATCACTTGACAAAAAACTGCAAGTATGGTTACGTTAATCTAAGGTATTCCCTTAAAGTTAATCATTTTCAATTTTATGGGAATCCCCTGACGCGCAACTACGTTACAGTGCTTTTAAAACAAATGTTATAATTTTAATTTTGCTAAGAGTTGTTAAACAGATTATTAATTTACCAGACTCTAATTTTTGGTTACTTTTATTATAAAAACGTCAAATAATCTATATTCTGCAACTAAATAAATATAAAAATTTCAGATATTTTGATATTTATTATAAATATCGGATTTTTACGAACCCTGATCTTACTAATAAATATAAGACAATGTCAATAATGCCAAGACGAAAGGAACATTCTGCTGCTGACTTTTAAAGCTAAACAAGTTAAGTATATTGTTCCCACACACCTTCATTCAACACACACTTGACTTCACCATGCTTAGTAACTTCGCCGGGCATAACAGTTATCACAATATCCCTGTCATCCAGTGTCCGGATCACCTTCTGGAAGCCACACAATGCCTCCACAAGCTCAATGTTCAACCGGATTATGAGATCATGGCCTGAACGTTTGAATGTCTAGAAATAAATGTAAAAATAATTAATAAATACCACTTGTTTACCCAGGTAAAGTTAAAAAGAAATGTAGGTAGAGCAAAATGAAAATGTTAGGGTCGTCTGTAGTTTCTGCGAACCTTCGGTTTCAAGAATTTTTAGTTTAACCTTCAGTGTTAAAAGTGTGTATCATTTGTAAAAATGGTACAAAAATACTTACTTCATGCTCCTTCTCATCTAAAACTATAACGAGATCACCAGGCTCAAGCTCCGGCTCTTGATCACCCTCTCCACTGAAGACAATCTTCTGGCCATCAGTCATGCCCTTGTCCACATGAACTTCAAGAATTTTGCGGTCACGCACTGTTTTGCGTCCCTGAAACATTATTATGATATTCAATCTGTTTTTTTAAGCTCTTGTAATATTTTAAGAACAATAGTTTTTGACCTAAATTAAACAATGGCAATTTTCCTTTTGTCTGAGGTTGCGTGTTTAAGTTCCACCTAACCACAAACATGTGAACCTACTGAGTTTGGTTATGAGGTTAATTTGGAATAAATGCATCCCTAAACATGCTTCCTATGTGGGATTTCCTGCACTGTATTTCAATATGAATAAAGTTACTATAGTTTGCTTTACATGTTTTCAAGTCATGCTGATATGCTTTAGAAAAAAAAAAATTGTGACGCATCTTCTATAGTTTCATACCTGGCAGACTTTGCAACGGTCCTTAGGGTCAATGATCTCCCTCTGTCCACGGCACTCGCTGCAGACAGTCTGAATTTGGTGGATCATGCCTGGTGCCAGTTGCTGAATCTGAACTTGCATGCCTGTACCACGGCAAGTGGGACAAGTCTGTACTGCACCCTGAAACAATCAAACATAACCTATAATCCTAGTTCGAGACTTATATAAATTTTCAGAAAAAAAAAAGAAATTAATGAAGTTATGTTCCTTTTTAAATCTCCTATTAGTTACTTACCTTCTTGCCACCACGTCCCTCGCATTTTTCACAAATAACATTCTTCTGCAAAGCCAGCTTTCTTACAGCCCCGCGGTAAAGCTCTTCAAGTGTCACAGACAATTGATGAATAACATCTTTGCCCTTCCGTTCACGTCCACGTCTGCGACCACCGCTGAATCCTCCACCAAAGAACATGTCAAACAAGTCCATGGGTGAGGAGAACCCACTCGCACCAACGCCTCCCTCTTTCAAAGCTTGTTCACCACCTGTGACATTGTGTAATGGAGTTTAGTATTCATTTACTTGTATTTTTTTCCATTATCTTCATAGCTTTGAAATTTTTATTACAGTACCTTAATTCTGTATCTGATTGAAGTAGTATGGAGAGGTTATCTTTAGCATTTTAAGTAATAAGGACTTGAAATAATATATATGAATTGAAATATCTATTGAATCATTTTGAATCTGCTAATAGTTTAGGACTAAAGATGCTTTATAACACCAATATTATTTAGAGTACAGAGTTAAAGTAATCACTGTTTTAGGTTGCTATATTTTAATTGTTTTTTTTTGCCATGTGTTGATAAATTCACAAATTAAATACAAACCTTGGTCATAAATGCGCCTCTTGTCTGGATTGGACAGTACTTCATAGGCTTGTGAAATCTGTTTGAACCTCTCTCCTTCATTTGGGTTTTTGTCAGGGTGGTACTTCAAGGCTAGCTTCCGGTAGGCTTTTTTCAATTCATCATTAGTGCAACTGGGTTTTACACCCAAGATATCATAGTATGTTGTTTCTTTCACCATCTTTGTTACCTATTATGGAAATAAATAAAATTATTACTGTATTCAGGCTATTGTATAATCTAGAATGGTATGGAAAATTCTAGTGTCTAGGTCTAGCCTAAATTTAGTTGTGTATTCTGTATTATACAAATAAAAGTAAATTTACTAGGCTGATTACGTGGTCTTTATACTTTAATCAATACTAATTGGCAGTGACACCTATAAATGATTTAACGCGTGTTGTGCAGACCACGTAGTTTTAAATTTACGAAGAGTAAAATAGGAAAGAACAAACAAAGAATGTACGGCGATATAACATCGATTTCTAATATCAGTTTAAAGAAGACAGTTCAAGCTAAAATAAATTGTCAAAGAAAGGAAATCTACGAAAACGCCATACACATTTCCCATGAAGATTTCATTGTTACCATTGTTACAGTAATTTTTTAAATAAACTCACCTTAGATTCCTTTTATTGTTCAAGAATTTAATCACAGTTCTGAAAACTTCTAGAAACACCAGTTCACGATATTCACGAGCACGTAAACGAGCACGAAACACGCCGTACGAGGACTTCTTCACACGAGATTCGTTCAACTTCAAATGACGTTTGATCGAACGAGGCGAGGAGGTGAGGAGGGTTTGTTGAGTCGATGGAAACTGGAAAGCACATTCGAGAAACTTCTATAGTCTGGTGCACACTGACGGGAAGGGGCAAACAATTTTTGGTAAAACAAAATAAGCTAAAAGACTTAAAAATGTAAATTTTGTGGACTGGTCGTCAAGTTTGGTCGTCTTTAGCATCCCGCAGTTAATTTGTGTATTTTAAACACCTTTAAAATGCTTCAGTTTGATCGCAGAGGAATACTATTGGACTGGTTTTAGCGAGCAATTAAATCAAAATACTTCATTTGAGAATATTTTACTTGATCAGAGTTGAATTATTAAATAAAAAATGTTATGTAACATAATAAATCCGCACCCTTTGGTGCACCAAACTGTAACATTCTGAGTCAGTGAGTGCCTGCCCTAAGCCCTTAGCAAAAACTACAATCATAACAAAATTTTAGTCGATTTAAGTTTCTCTTCCATCGATTTTTGTCGATGGTCCGATATTCAATATCCTGCACGAAACTGACGAAACAGTCACAAAATTCACTAAAATCTGTACTATACAATGTAATCGTATCAACCTTCACTCTTCTTCACACAAATCGGCAGTCCACCACGCAAGCCGATTGATTTTAGGCTGGCCGCACACGCACGGTTTCCTAATTAGGAATTCAGATTCGGAATTCCGTGAGATTAGCGCAGACGTTCGGTTGTATAAGGAATTTTATACGACCAGTGCCTTCAGAGACACAGTCGTGAAAGCTCGTCATCATGGACGACGACGAATTTATTGCTATTGCACTTTTACTGGTGCTTCAAAAGAAGAAGAGGAATTTTATTGTCGTTACTGGGTACACCCGTTAAATACTCAAAGATTAACAGAAAGCCAATTCTACATCAAAAGAGCAAAACATTGTTAATATCCCATATACATGGATATTTTTCTACAGACAATATAAAATTTTCGGCCATCTAACATACATAAAACTAGCACGACTGAGGACGATACACGTCTACTTGCAACAACGCTAGCGCGAGTCTGAATGGAAATTTCCGTTCGTGTGCGGCGGCTGAGCCAAAATGTACGAGATCGCTGCGTTCGGAATGACGTCATTAGGTTTTTTTCCGTTCTAACAACCCGAACGCATGCGGAAAATTTCGAAACGGATATTAGGTTTTTTCCGTTCGGAAAAAATAAGTACGTGTGCGCGTGTTTGAACATTTTGTATGAAAGAAGAGCATTCAGGTTTCCGAATCTGCATTCCTGATTAGGAAACCTAATCAGAAACCGTGCGTGTGCGGCCAGCCTAAGCCTGAAATGTGTTCTGACCGACAACCTTAAGAAGGTGACTAGGGCAGACTCCTAACTCAATGGGCAGACTGGATGCGGAAGGCGGAGGACAGGGTGTTGTGGCGTCACCTGGGAGAGGCCTATGTTCAGCAGCAGACTGCGATAGGCTGAGTTGATTGATTAATTAATTGTTAAGAGTACTCATTCGTTTACATTGTTTGATGTTCAATTCGGTATTGAAGCGTATCGAATGGTTGTGAATAGCTGAGGAGGTGATTTAAAAAAAAAATGCAAAGTGCATCTGCCCGTCCCCCTGGTGGTGGGTGCCTAGCTTTATGCGTTGTTGTGTAAAAGACACAAGTCCACAGGTCACTGACCATTATTCTAATCATAGATACACACGCAGTGACTTTACATTTTTGTGTGAACGTGAGATTTTAAAATCGTCAGTGAGTTGCTGCGTGTGTACCTAGCGTAAGACCATTGAAGTTGAATGGTCTAACTAACCACTCTTCCCTGACCACCCACACGGTTACAAATCCAGCTATAGGTACATTTCGGATTTCCAGTTTTAGTTCACTAGTCAGCTGAGGCTTACACTGGTTAGGTACAGCTTGATGTGTAGCCATGCGTACTTTGCACTGCTTGTGGCGCACATTTGAAAAAATAAAGTTCCCTCTGTTGGCACGACCACGCCAAAATAAAAAGTGAAATATGGACGCGACGATCGCTTTTAGCTAGATGCGGCCTAAGGTGTGTACGCACGGTTGATATCAAGCTTTACATAATCAGTATAAGCTGACTTCTGATTCATGAAAAACCTATACAATTTGAGTTGAGCTGCACGATTTCTGACAAGTGCGTGCACTGACTGGACAGGTCCTCTCAAACTGTTTGGTTCTTTCCTCAAAAAAACCATCTCAGACATTAATCTACTTGGTCTTCACATGATCAGACCAAGATTATGTCTGCACTTTAAAAGAGACTGTGACGTCTGAGTTTGTTTCGGCCTTTCTTCTCAGACTAGTCAGCTAAGGCGCTGTCTCCACGAGCGAGAGAATCGCGGCGATATTATCGCCGTGCCACGTTTTTCTATACACTCTCTATGGAACCGTCTCCACACGGCGATATTATCGCCGCGATGCGACGAGTGGCAACGAGCACGCAAAACGTCATTACATCGTTGCTAGCCCGCCGCGACTAGCAACGCGACCGCCGCGTCATTTCAGCATTGCCTCTCGTTGTGACGTCAAGGAAACGCGGCGATACCGTTACGAGTCGCCGCGGAATCGCCGCGATTCCGTAACGACTCGCGACGATACGCGGCGGAATTATCGCTCGTTCGTGGAGATTATCCGACAATATAAGGGCGGACTCGTCGCGATTCTCTCGCTCGTGGAGACAGCCCCTAAGAAACGCCGACCTCATTTAAGTTTAAAATATGATTGACGTGTAAAAGTGTTTGTACGACAAACCTACTTACAAAAATAAAGTCATTATCATTTATCATAATGCGAGCTCAGCTAAAACTGGAAATGTATAGCTTGATGTGTAGCTGTGTGTACCAACCTGGCATTAAGCTAGATACAGATGACACACACACAATTTGATTATCAGTTTAGAATGTGTCCAACAACACACAGAAGCTGTAATTTATTGGAATGGTATATTTCACAGGCATAGCTTCGTGTGTAACAGCCATTATATTGTAGTCTGTGATTTTCTGTTTTCGTCACCGGCCGATTCAATACTATGCTATAGTAGTAGTCTTTGGGCCGATTAATGTATACTGAGCATTCTACTGATTCCGCATAGTACCTAGCAAATAATTTATGGGATGACAGTTGACAGCTTCTTTCTTGGTGACAGCTGACAGTGACCTCATTGGCCGAGGTGATAATAGGCACTGGTTATAATATTTCCCTGCTGATAACGAATAGATTGTGATAAGTTGATAACGTCATTCGCTATAGCTCGGTGCGGCGCGTGTGCGTTCTTATACGTTGTGCAGTCTGAGTCTGCCAGTCTCGCTACTCGTTGCGAATCGGTCGCAAGTTTTGTTGAATCTAAAGTTGTCGCTTACCATTTACTTCAGTTTACTATTTACGTATTTTTAATACAATACAATAATGGCAGAGAAAATATTGAAAAACAGAGTCTGCATTATCGGCTCTGGTAACTGGTAAGACGTTTTATTAGTTCCGTACATTATTAATTATTTATAATATTTCACTGCAAGTGTAATTCGATCACTTTTACGGGCTGCGGACATCAAAAGTGGTGCTGTGCTGACTGACCTCTAACAGAATGATGACATAACAAAATCTTATACTTCATTTTAACCTAATTAAATTTTATTATTGGTAATTATTTACTGTCATTTGAATGCATTTAGCTGTATTTAAGTGAAATGCCACTTGTCCACTGCATATTTATTAATTTTATGATTTCAGGGGATCTGCAATTGCCAAAATTGTGGGTCGCAATGCAGCCCGCCTCCCTAACTTTGAAGATAGAGTTACTATGTGGGTATACGAAGAGATGATTGAAGGAAAGAAGTTGACAGAGATCATCAATGAGACCCATGAAAATGTTAAATATTTGCCTGGACACAAACTTCCTGAAAATGTGGTAAGTACTTAAAAAGTTGTAGTTTTCTTGTTCCTGATTAGAACAATGTTTTAAAATACTTCGGACCTAACTGTAACAACATAATTGATGGCATTACAATAAACTGTTTCATAACATACACTTGTATACACATTTGTGTTTCACTAGAGACTGTTACGTTTTATTCTTGACAGTGCCATGTGAACAACACATGTTCAATCTATTTTGGTGACAGTTCGTTATGGAAGCAATTCAATGCCAATGTTATCTCACAACCTTGCTTGTTCAGTGCTGACTAACACATTCGATATTTTGAGCTAATTATATTTTTTAGATGACCTAACTATTTAACTATGTTCATTATTATTATTTGCTGTTAAATATACTTAAAAAAGTTACTCAAAAATAGCATTTTTAGGGTTCCGTACCTCGAAAAAAACGGAACCCTTTTTTTATTTTTGGGTGGGAAATCATGAAATGACCTCTCCCGCTCTGGGCTGAGCAGAAGGGCGTGTCAGATTTTTACTGACTAAAACCCACTCATGTACCTTCAGTTGCCTGTGCCAGGGGCCACGGTATCTCTTTCGAACAAACCGCGGCCCTGGCAGGCATCGGCCCTTGCGGACCCCATCAGTTCGTGCTGACATCTCTTTGAGGCGCGCGTGGAACACAACGCGCCGTCGACCCGGGCCTGGTCCTTACCGGGCGGCGAGCTGCCCATTGCTCGCCGCCCGTAAGCCCGCGCCTACGATGACCGGGAGTCGGCTGTTGACTCCCGTCCAGGGCGTCTCCTGCGGCGACTAGGGGCGTGAAGGCGCAGCGATTGCCTCTCCCTCACGCGCTCCGCCTCCTCCTTCGCGAGCATTACTGCTTCGCAGAAGGAGTTGACAGCCTCCCATGCACTCTCGCTCCGTATCATGGCCTGGACCAGGGCCGGACGCGAGAGGTCGCCGCCGCCGATCGCTGCCACGAGGACACGGCGGTGCTCCGCCCAAGCCGGGCAGACCACCGTGTCCTCCGGGCAATCCACACATTGGTGACACCCTGGCGTTTACTCCCGCTTTATTCTGAACAGGATCCTCCCGAAACAACCGTGTCCGGTGAGGACCTGCGTCAGGCAGAAGGTAGGGGCGCCGTGGCGCCTCTCTAGCCACTCCTCAAAGAGGGGACTTATCGTCGCAATTGTGGCGTGCCGCGGTGCCCAGCACTGGGTTGCGACAATTGCACTCTCCATGCCGCTATGAGATCCCGCCGGAGCTCTGTCCACTATACCGTGATTTCTCGCGGCAGCGGAGTTACGCCCCGGCGTTTTGCCTCCTCTCGCCACTCCCATATGTGGGCAAGGACTTTGGCCTCCAGATCTCATGGCGGCAATCCGGTAAGGAGGCTCGCCGCCTCAGCGGAGATCGTGCGGTATCCTCGGACCAGCCGGACAGCCATGACCCTTTGGGACGCGTTCAACCGGCGGGCTGGTCGCCGCCTCAGGGAACGCGCCCATACTGGTGCCCCGTAAAGGGCCATGGACCGCACGACTCCCGCATAGAGCCTCCGGCAGGAGGCGTTTGGGCCCCCTTGATTGGGCAGGAGTCGCCTCAAAACAGCTCCGGCCCGCTCCAGTTTGGGAGCCAAACTTCGAAAGTGCTCCACGAAGTTCCACCGGCCGTCGAGGACGAGTCCCAGTTACTTCATCGTCAGCTCGACGCCGATGTGAACCCCTCCTGCCGTTATTTGTAAACCCGACGGTGGCGCGTCCCGAGGACCATGAAAACACATGGCCTCAGACTTGTGCAAGGCCACCTCGAGTCCCAATTGCCGGATTCTCTCGACGATTGTCGCAACCCCGCGTCCGCTGCTTCGGCCGCCGCCTGGTGTGACCTCCCCTGCGCCAGGACCAGAGTGTCGTCACCGTACTAGATACTGGGTAATACGATATAATATTGCAGCGTAGTTTGCACTGCAGATGTGCAAACAACGCTGACGCCACTAGAAAAAAAAAACGGAACCCTTATTTATAGGATCACTTAGTTGTCCGTCCGTCCGTCTGTCTGTCTGTCAAGATCCTTTTTCTCAGGAACGCGTGGAGGTATCAAACTGGAATTTATATCAAATACTCAGGTCTATTGACCCTTGGAGCTGTGATAAAATCAAACTTCTAAGCCAACGCAATCAAAAGATACAGTCGTTTATGCCGCAAATTTTCGACACTCGCAAGGGAATCAAAACCTACAGGGTACTTCCCGTGAACTCAGAATCTTGAAATTCGTACGAAGCAATGTCTTATAGCACAGATAAAGGAAAAATTGCGAAAACCGTAAATTTTTTGTTACATACCTACAAAGGACCATGCGTCATTTTGGGCCCACTTTTTCAACATTGTTCAACAGTGATGAATTATATGTCATATGAAACCTCTTGGTGTGTACTTTATTTCGTTCTATGGCAGTTAAGTTCAAATCCAGCGCGAAAATGTTTTTTTGCGGTTTTTTAATCTGTTTTATTTTGATATTAAATTATAATAATCTGTCAGTCAGTAGCTAGGATAATAGATTATACACTATATATAGGGCTAGGATTATAGATAGCTCGTGTTTGACTAAAAATACACTAAACACATAGACCATTTATTGCCCTGGAACGTTTTAGATGAATCTATCATTGTGACCCTGGCTAGCATATGGACATTGATTTAATTGGATTGTGACTGTTTGCAATGGCAGAAAAATGCTGTATTATGTGTTTGCGCTCGCATGTTTTGCGGAGAAGACGCCATATTTTAGGAGATAATCTCGTAGTTAGATTCGTCCACAGTTTGCTGAATATGTTCAACAGAATGCGTTGATCGAGGTACGTACCTTCCTATCGAGGTACGTACCTTCGTATTATATTTTAACATTTCTTGTACCCAATATCGACCTAATTATATTAATAAATAAAAAAAGTTGGTGTATGTATAATAGTTTTATCTCCTAAAATATGGCATCTTCTCCGCAAAACATGCGAGCGCAAACACATAATACAGCAATTTTCTGCCATTGCAAACAGTCCCATATGCTAGCTAGGGTCACAATGATAGATTCATCAAATCAAAATAAAACGTTCCAGAGCAATAAATGGTCTATGTGTTTAGTGTATTTTAGTCAAACACGAGCTATCTATAATCCAAGCTACTGACTTACAGCTTATTATAATTTAATATCAAAATAAAACAGATAAAAAAAACCGCAAAAAAAAAAAAAACATTTTCGCGCTGGATTTGAACTTAACTGCCATAGAATGAAATGAAGTACACGCCAAGAGGTTCCATATGACATATAACTCATCACTGTTGAACAATGTTGAAAAAGTGAAAACAATTTAAATGATTTAGAGCAATGCAATATTCATCAAAATAATGTATGGCTGCTTAGGGGACGTGTGCAGTCACGACACTTTAGATCGAGGATGTATTATACCTATGACTTAATTGACCATGACCAAGTAGGCAAAGACGCCATTATACAATACTACTGTACATGTCTCACGGGTAGACGCACTATCGGAAGTTGTGCCCATGTCATATCCATAATATGGTACTTGGGACTAGGTAGGCATGGTGATGGCTTCCATCGACCAGCAATACATTTAGACGATTTTTTTTTCGCTTTTTTCATTTAACGTACTAAAACACCAATTTCGCGCTGGATTTGAACTTAGCTGCCATATAATGAAATAAAGTACACGCCAAGAGCTTTCATATGACATAGGTTTCATCACTGTTGAACAATGTTGAAAAAGTGGGCCCAGTGTTCATACAAAAGTGCCCATGGTCCTTTGTACGGAACCCTCGGTGCGCGAGTCCGACACGCACTTGACCGGTTTTTTTGTAATATATTACACTGAAGTCTAGTTAGAATCAAATAAGATTATATTAATAATATAAACCTATATAATTATCACTACTCCCTGGGTGACCTAATCAAAAAACAGCTCATATTTTGTAGAGCATTAACAAATAAATCACTATGGACACAAATTAAAAATATATAATAGTTAGTAGGTTTGTACACAAAACATTTAGCATATTATGTAAACACTTATTATCTATCGACAAGCTTTTATCAGATGCAGTTTACACAATTTATGTTTAAAAAAGTAATATATTAAAGTAAGCAAAAGGTTTATTAAGATACAGTTGCCAATGCTACAGGTTAACTGTAATTTTCCATTTCAATGATTCTATTTTAAGAACTCAACACTATGCCAAATCAATCATTGCAGAAAAAAAACCGACCATGAAGTATTTACTTCATTAAATATTTATTAAAAAATAATACCTACTTGTTTATGGTTTTAATAGCAGCAGTTTATGGTTTTATCATAACTTCATTGGAACAAAATAATCTTCTGATATACCTACACAATTAAGATCTTGCAGTGTTTCTCTTGACCTTGGAATTGATTAAGTGTGACTGTGTCATATCTGTATGTACCTAGTGCATTATGTAACATTATGTTTACTTGTATACTATAGCACATTCTTATATTTATCAGTTTTCAGACAATGTAAACAAATCTTAGCATACCTATAAAAATAGTATACCTTATCACCTACTTACCTTACATTTTTTTTACCCTACATTGGTAAAAGGAAAATGTAGAAACATTACAGTTTCCAATATAATTTTACTATAAGAAAACTAAGCAAGATGTGTTTGATGATTTACAACATGATTTAATTGGTATAACTATTAAAAATATTTAAATTATACAGGGCTGTTCCAAATGAACATTTTTTTTGTCAAGGAGTTAAGTACTGTTAGTCCTTGTTTGAAGAGATATTTTATCAGAAAATTAAGGTCAGTAACATAATTAAAAAATAAATAGTTAGCCAGTAAATAATAAAACCTCGTACCAACTCTATCTATGGACAATATGATATCCACCCATGTCCAATTAAAGTATAAATAAATAAGGAGATTATCTGGAAATACTGTTTTAAATTTTTTACCTATACTGAGTTGGTGAATTGTTTCATACAGGTTGCCATTCCCGACGTGGTCGACGCAGCGAAGGACGCCGACCTTCTCATTTTCGTAGTACCCCACCAGTTCGTCAGAACTATCTGCTCCACACTCTTAGGAAAGATAAAACCGACGGCAGCTGCACTTTCCTTGATAAAGGTACATGTGTTTGAGATTATTGCGTCTAGAATATGATACAGTTAGTAATAATAATGTTTAGCAAATAATATACTTGGTAATATAATGTAATAAATGTATCGTTTACTCCCTCAGGGCTTTGATATTGCGGAAGGTGGTGGTATCGACCTAATCTCACACATTATTACAAGGTGTCTCAAAATCCCATGCGCCGTGTTGATGGGAGCGAACATCGCGTCTGAAGTAAGTACCAACATTTGCTAATCTGCGGCAGCTATCGCGGCGGACGCTGGTGGAAGTGGTGGTGAACCACTTTTCAACCTTATTGCTAAGGTTATAAGGTTGAAAAGTGGTCCACCGCCATTGACCGCGGTTGTACTACTTACTAGTCTGGCTATAAATAAAGTATACCTATTCAATTTTGTAACCCTTCTATTACGAAGTCGTATGGTACGCCTTTCGGAATAAAACTAGTTTTGGGAGTTACTGATTCGAGATTATTTTGTAACTGCGTAGACAACCACACAATCACAAGTTTATACATGGCATGGGTGGCAAAAAAGGGAAGGTAAGTTCTTGAATCTATGATGTACTAAGGACTTGAATTCGGATAAGGAACAATAGATAATTGTCTCACTACTCGAGACTTGACACAAATGCCCCCCTGTATTTTTCGACACCAATCTATCGATTGACCCTGAGTCTACCCTATAGGTTACTGTGCGTCTCCCTTTTTTGACCCGAAGGTATCCATTACCATCATCCACCCGATGCTGGAATCCAAACCTGCACATAAATAAATATTTCAGAGAAAATTCACTCTAAATGCCTAGCATAAGCAGAATCAGCCTATGATGTTCGCACTGGTCACACTACTCACCGGGAGGAGGCCTGTGTCATGGTAATATTATTACCGTGCCTGTGTTGCACAGGCCTCTCGCTGAGAGGGAGTGGGCCGTAGGTACCGTAATCCACCACGCGGGCCCAGTGCGTGTTTAAAGATGTCACATGTCTTCCAATTTTTTTGTTCTAGTACATGCCGGTTTCCTCACGATGTTTTCCTTCACCGTTTTGAGAGCCCTAAATACTTCTCAGAGTGATTAATTCCAAAGGCTTTAATATCGGCACGGATCACCAAAACCTGTACCTACCTATCCATAATACAGTCGTTTAAAAAAAGCAAGGCTTTAACATAAAAAAAACAATCACGATATCATCGCATACCATACGCGAGCGATTTGAAAAAATCAATTATTGATACATATAATATATAAAGTAATCTTGGGTTGTAAATTCACTTTTGCAGATTTATGACCGATTAGCAATCCAAATCGGGAAGGTAAAAATACCGTTTTCGATAGTACCTATAAAATGATTGGACAAAATGTGTTATAATCTGGTCGGTGTGTTTTTGTCGCTAAGGTCAAAGTTACAAATGTGCGACGTGCTTCTTAATTCTTGATCTGGGGATTTTTGGGGATGCAGGTAGTCTAGTAGCATATACGTATATTAATAAAGATTAGAAGCATTTAGTTTCTGAATGCCTATTGGCACCCAACCCCCAATCATGAGTATTATCTTTAGGTATAAGTAGGTAGCTCACACGAGTTTGCTCCGTGTCAAGTACTTATCTTATTCACGCACTCAAAAACACTTAGCAACACTGTTCTGGCAATTTGCCTAGGAAAGCGTAAAATGTTTTTTTAACATTCCATTTGTAAATTAAGCCGTGCGAACAATAGTAATTGCAGAACTATCATTATAACGACCTCAGCGCAATTTGTAAACACAACATTATTAAAACATCTTTAACTTAAATTACATACTTCGGTAGTCACATAATCGACCAGTTAGGATCATTGCTACTCTAGTCTACAGTACTTATTTGTTTATGCTATATTGAACCTTGAAAACATCCAGATTTGTAGGTATACAAGATTAATGACTGCTCTTGATCCATAATTTTTTTTACCACACTTTCATTCGAATATATATATCAAATCAAAATATTCTAATTTACATAAACCTACATGGGCACTTATGAAACGTCAGAAGTGCACGGTTCCATTGGTCGCTTCCTATGGAGAAGAGCTGACAAGAAACTCCATGATTATTCTTTTAAAAATAATTGGCTTTTACAACATTTTCAAATTACAGTTTAAATAGGTTGTTCGTTTTTTCATAGGTTGCCGATGAGAAATTCTGTGAGACCACGATCGGATGCCGGGATGTTATGCTGGCGCCAACGATGCGTGACATCATCCAGACCGAATACTTCAGAGTAGTCGTTGTTGACGACGAAGACGCCGTCGAAATTTGTGGAGCTTTGAAGGTACGGGGAGATTATTACAGCATTATATAAGTACTTAAAGCGTCGAAGTATAATTGATGTTAATGAATGAATTTGTATGCGTAGAACATTGTCGCCGTGGGAGCTGGATTCGTAGACGGCCTTGGCTTCGGTGACAACACAAAGGCTGCTGTGATTCGTCTAGGTCTCATGGAAATGATCAAATTCGTGGATGTGTTCTACCCTGGCAGTAAACTTAGCACCTTCTTCGAATCGTGCGGAGTTGCCGACCTCATTACTACCTGTTACGGTGAGTTTTGCTTCTGCATTAATGAGGGTGTACAATGCCAAACTCGGTAATATTCAGTGCCGCATTACGAATGCGGCAAAAATAGACTTACGTATTGCCTTTGTTTATCTTGGTGGCTACTAAAATATGTATGTCTGATGGTCAAAAACATCTCGAAATAGTTCGTATAACACGGGTACGGCCGAACTTGGCTTTAACAAACTGTTTGTGTCTAAGTACATATTTATCTCATCCCAATATAAGTAAGGATCAATAATTTGCAATTTGACCCTAGGTTATGGCTAATTGAAGGTCATGTAGCTAAATGGATAAGGTCAATTAGAGCCAGGTGTATGTATCAACGTTGTTGACAGTTGCATCAGAGGGGCAATTCTCGTAATTTTAATAACGTTCACAGTCTGATCTCAGTCTCAATCTGTCAAAAAATACTTCTAATTTTACAGGTTTTTGGCATTTGTTTGTCGCCGAGATGAGACTGCGACTAGATTTTGAATGTTTTAAATTACGAGAATTGGCCTTCTGGTCGACCTTGCGGCATATTTTACGGGGTGAAAGGCCTTTGATAAAATACCGCAGTTAATATACTTCGGTTATGAACTGCATCTATATTTTTGCACCAACACCTACAACTTTTCTGTATCACGCGAAGGAAATTGCAGCGTTTATCTGATCAAATGATTTATGTGTTTATCATTGAGCGAGTTCAAAGCGGTTACGTTAAGTGCTGCATTGCTGTCATGTGTGAGGAATGAGTCTAGAATCTAACAGCTCTGCACTTCGTGAACATAATTTCGTTGACTAGATCGTAACGGAAGCGAGGTATTAGATTGAACAATACGTAATAGAATTTCCCAGAGGCCATGTAAGCGTTGTTGCATACTATCGATTTTCTACTTAGTAACAAAAATTATCTATCGCAAACATTGTCGAGTGCTTTGTGCACAACTTTTGGACGTTGCCGAGTGTGATCAGTGTGCTATCAGCTTCGGTACACAATAATTTTGGCAAATTTTAGTTCCAACAACATAGGTACTGATAAATGGATAATTATATTCGATGAACTGACAAACTGCTTATTAAAAATCATTTGGCTAACATTTAGTAGGCTAAACTCTTCATTATCTTTAGTCATTATTATGATCATCACGTTTTAAGCGTGATTGATTAACTGACGTCTTGATCTCAATATCATGCGATATTTAACGATTTGTACGAGCTTGTTGTATCGCAAACAAATTAAATTGATAAGAGTTAAAAGAGTTAAAAACATCTTTGGTAGGATTATTTCGGACCATAACCGTGCGCAAAATAAAAGGACTTTACACCGACAACTTTTTGTAACGACTTGCGACTAATAATTTAAAATATAAATTAGGTAGAATGTTTCTTTAATTAAATAAATGAGCGTGTGGGTGATTCAGCGGAAGGAACTAGGTATTTAAATATGGAATATTTACAAATATGTGTAGGTACCTATTCATGTTTGCTCTGACCTACCTACCATATTATACCGGCTCAAATTAAATTAGCTAGCGAAACTATCTATGCAAACGTGATTGGTATCGATATCTAAACACGATCAAGTTAAATAATAACATGATTTGATGTTTTTTTTGGGTGTCAATGACCGCTGGTAGTTTTGTTGCTTGTAGAAAATCTGTTTTTTTTTGTTTTATCGTGTTTAGATATCCAAACCCATCACGTCTATGAAGTTTACACAAAAAACCAGATATTTAAACAGATATTTCAAGTGACTACACTAACTGTGGTCAACGAACCTATAAAAAAACCTTCAAATTAATTTCTTCTTTGTTTTATCATGTTTAGATATCGATACCCATCAAGTCTGCGCAGTTTTGCTAGCTAATTTAATTTGACCCTGTATTTTGTTGAAACAGGCTATGCAGTATGCACTTCGATCGATATACTCGTAACGTCAATATTATTGCGAAGTCTATTATCTAACGGGGACAAAGGCCGCGAACGTTGACCACTTTGTGATATTGGATAATTATGTAGGTACCTATAGCTACACGTTTAAGAAACTTATTTTTCCTATATTTATTGACTCATGGATTGTGAATGACGCGCAACTTTTATGATTGCACATTAGTTTCATAAATGATACCTAACTATTATGATTACTTATTAACTAATTACCCAAAACGTAAAGCGGCTCGGAATGGGATCGTTCCGAAGGTTATTTCCATGTTAATAGGTACTTACATAATACATATAGACATTTTATATTTGCATTCGCTTCTGCCCGCAACTTGTTTCGCGTAAAATTTTTGTTTTTTAAATTAGGTACTTGGTTTTCGCTTAGGGTTCTTTTTGGCTTTTTTTGTTTTTGTTCGGTCCTAAGGATCGTTGCGTGATGTTAAAAAGCCTTCCTCAAGAATTGGTCTAACAAATGGAAAAATAATTCTTCACATCCGGCTGGTAGTTCTAGAGATTATCGGGTTCAAACAAACAAACACTCTTCAGCGTTATACAAGTATACCTAGATGGATAAGACTGTTTGGGTGCTTTAAATAAAAATCAACAATAGATATGGCGAAAAAACTTTACTTCAGGAAGCTAGTACGGTTTTACGACAACTTCCGGAAAGGAATAAAATAACTACCGCATTGGGTAACAATAAAATGGACGTATGTATGTATTGAATGAAGGACATTGAATCAATTAAAACATTGCGAATATTATAACTCATAACAACATCACGCCCGTGTTCCCCAAAGGGTTGGGTTGAGACTATAATTTGCGAAATGTAGGTGCATTATAGGTACACCTATAATGCACCTACATTTCGAAAATTATAGTCCTACCATTCGGCCTATCAGTCGGCATTCTACCGGTTAAACGGGCAGAAAATCAGATTGGACTTTCTGCCCATTTAACCGGTAGAATGCCGTAATTACAAAAACAATTAAAAAGCCTTTGTGTCTCGCGTGAATCCACGTTCCGGTGAAGGGTTACTGGCAATAGACTCGCTCTCATGGGACTTCAAATTTTTTGCCTAAACATTTATAAAAAGTTTGAAATTCAAACTATCTTTATTATAGGTGGTAGGAACAGGAGAGTAGCAGAAGCTTTCGTGAAGACTGGCAGGTCAATCAAGGAGCTTGAAGACGAGATGTTGAATGGACAGAAACTTCAGGGACCTATCACCGCTGAGGAAGTCAACCACATGCTTGCCAACAAAAATATGGAGAACAAGTAAGAACTCTAGAATGTCCTCCAATATACAGGGTGACAGAGGCATCGACCCGCAAACTTTTACCATGGATTCAGTAAGTACATGATTCTGAACCCCTCTGCGTTGAAATCTACAGTAGGTAATTATAAAAAAAAATACTGATCCATACATTTGACACTATTGTTATTAGTAGGTAATGCACTTTTCTATGAAACAGTTGTTTTTTTTTTATAACCGACTAAAAATTTCTTCCCGTCTAGAATCATGTGCTGAATTCATGGTTTGAGTTCGCGGGTCGATGTCTTATCAAACTGGATAGGGCAAAACCAGCCATATCCAGATTTTTCTAATCTTAGTGTTTATCGTAATTCTGACCTAGGTAGGTACTGCAGCATAAAACAACAGCTGATTAAAGCTAGTCATAATAAAAAGGATTTTAACAACCCGTTCAATGGAATAATAGCGCATAAACCGTCTTGGATTTATATATAGCAATTGCTCGCAACGTTCATTAGATACGGAAGTGTTACGTTGTTGTTGATCTCAGACCGTGTAGATAACGACGGGACAATTATAATCTGTAGCTGATATAATCGTAACGTAGGCTGAACTAAAATAGTTCGTCTTGGCCTGCATCCATTTGTCACTTGAGGTCAGTTCTGCATTTAATGAAGGATATTGCAGCACATCTGCGATATTTCACTGCACCTAGCTACGGCAAATTTTACTGTTAGCAGATAACGTGTTTACCAACGATTTAATATCGTTCAAATAGCCATTTGCAGCACCTAGTGCTAATTTATACTATTGTGCTTCGTTATCTTAGATTCTAGATATACGCGGGCAGCTACAGTCTTTAAATGTTACTGAACTCAATGTCAAAGTTTGTTACTCAAACATAAACATTGACAAGTAGCCAACAATCTCAAAAATTGGTACTTGGCTTCTCTTGTGATAACTGCATACATTTGCAGTTTTAATTTTGTAGGAACGTGATTGTGCCAGTTCTAATATGCAAGGCCGGTGACGGTTGTCCGTGCGGAAAACTGTCTAGTTGCAGAGTCTTATATCTAACTATAGGCAGCAGAGGCAATACATTTCCTGACAATCGAATGCAATTGGCTGAACCTAACCTGCGTTCGCGAGTTAGTTTTCAAACTTGTAAACATTTATGAGTTATTGGAAAAATAACTATAACACCTACACAATAAAGTTCAGTTTACGCTACAGCTTCAAACATTTTTATAACTTTTTCAATAGTACTAAACACTCTGAAATCAACTTAATTTTCTCTACAGTAAAGTTGATATTTGCTTAACTTAAAATAACTTCTATTGGAAACATGAATTTGAATAGACCTTAGATATATTACATTTATTGGACAAGGGCGAATGAATGTACAATTGCTTCCAGGTTCCCACTCTTCACCGCCGTGTTCCGCATTTGTCGAGGCGAGCTGAAACCCAATGACTTCATCAACTGCATCCGCAGTCATCCAGAACACATGTAAGACACATCACTTGCATCCGCTTCCTTCTCTGTCTAGCTTAAACTAGATAATTAGAGCATAATAATGTACGTAGAATAGAGCCGATTAACTTATTGTGTACATAACATGATTTGTATATGTATGTTTATTTTACAGGGTGCTAGTACTTAGTTATGAATAAAATTATTATACGTAAAGCATAACGATGCATTGTCTGGCTGCACTTTGAATGAAAGCATTGACTTTTTAATTAACATATTAGCATGCTTCGCTATTTTACTCAACAATGCCATGAGTGTGCACGATGAATAGAAAGTGATTTTTTTGTGTGAAATAAATGCTATTGAATTTTAAAAGCGATTCATGTAGTAGGTACTAATATAATGAATATAATCACAGTTATCGGTCAATAACAAACTGATAAAGAATATATTTTAAAGACTCATGCTATAAAGATCTGTGATGTGAACAATACTAGAGTGCAGACACGCAGTTCGTCAATTGTATGCAACAAATAAAGCATGTAGTAAACATAGCTGTATAAACTGACACCCGTTGTTACATTAATATTACATGTTGCCAATAATGAGTAAGCGTCATAACTATTATCTATGCTGATGTATTATCTGTCAAATAAGCTAACAAATATCGCCGGCGGATCTGTTATCGACGTTTAGGCTAGTAGCTACACAATAAATGAACATATTCGAGTGGTTGTTGTTTAGATAAAGTTTATTGATGTTGTGTAGGCGCTAAGTACAAACAAGTATACTTCGTAGCGTTACCCTGTGTACGGAGTATAATGTAATATATCACTAGTTATCTTTTCTATTAACCTATATATTTATATTGCACGTTAGTTCTAACTATAGTTTATTTGTATCTAAATAGTTGATTAAAAAGCGTAAATATTTGTTGAATAAAATATCGTACTTAGAAATGCTAATACTTTTCATTATCCTTCTCACGTTGTTCCTGGTTTCTTGTTGTTTGTCTTCCACATTTGTAATGGAATTTGTTTCAAATAAAATCATCAAATGGGTTTAATGAACGTTGTACTCGTCTACATCACGTATTGTTCATTAATCATGATAATTGAATTTTTCAGATTTGCTCCCAAGAATATTAGTATTTACTGAATGCCATTCGGAAAATTATTATGTATATACTAACCTGGTTTGCTGCATCTGTTTATTTTTTATATGCATGTTGTGTTTGTTATTAAATCATGTTTATTGTTTGTAGCTTATTTGCATGTTTTTGTTTATTAATAAATCTCTTATTGGGATCGACTGTCTTTATGTTGCAGTTGTTAGTCCATTGAATCATTCACGTGTTCACGCGAGCTTATTAATTTTCATAAAAATTCAACATGATGTTAGGATTTATTCAAGACAGTGTGTTTAATTTTATTACCTAACTAAACAAAAAATGTTCATCGCCATGATTGAAAAAATAACATGTTTTTACACTAATATTCTAGGAAACAGCCGGCGCCCAAATGTTCTCTGTGACCATGTGAGGTGCCTCTACAGAGTCTGTCATCAACTTGAAACTGTTGCATTTGTCGTCCGGCACGCCAGCATAATTTTGTCACAACACACTCTCATACATTTTTTTCAATTAGAAACGTGAACGCAGGAAATGTCCACCTTTGAGCCTTGGCGGGAAAGATAAATAGATAGTGACGGTGTAGGTGTTATCAAAGTGATAATTAAAAACGCTAAGTAAGAACTAAGACTTAATGCAAAATTATAAGCTAACTAAACTTGATACTTGCCGTCACGACTTTCCTATTACTTATTTCTCGTTGTTATTTTTATCGTACCTATCTTAAAGCGTGATGAAGGTATCTAATTGGAAAAATGTACTTAACATCATTATTGCATGAAAACCCATTTCGTTTTGTTATGTGTAACTGAAGTTGTATGTTACACTTTTAATTTTTTTATAGTAGTAGTCCGCTTGATTATAATTGCATTAATCGGGTTATTACGTTTATCCACCCTAAGGTGGATACGCGGAAACGCATGCCCGAAAATCCACCCTAAGCCTATAAATTGCGTTTGTCCAACTAGGTCTAGGTTGGATTTTCGGACATACCGTTTCCGCGTATCCACCTTAGGGTGGATAAACGGAATAACCGCAAGAACCAAAGTTCTCGACTACCTTTATGTATAGATGTTTGTTCGTCTTAGGCGTAATCTAGAAAACTACTGAGTGAATTTTGATGCAACGTTCACTGCAATTTTAAAATATTGTTCTTAAAAATCGCATGCGGACTGCTAGTGTAAGTAAATCATTTATCAACTTATTAAGTTCATAAAATTTTATCAGGGACACAAGCTTTTATCGATATCACACTGAAAGTTTAAAATCAAGTGTGTGTATTCCATTCGAGTGATTTAATCTATTGAATAAACTAGATAATACATTGTAATAGCTTTTACGGTTAGTTATCTTAAAAAGATAGTTGTTTTGTGTGAAATTTTATATAAATGGGATGGGTTAAAATATTTTTAAGGTTTGGGCCACATCTATTTACAGAGGCAAGCCATTATGCATCTAGTCTGTATATTTTATATTTTGTTTTTATTTCGGTCCTAAAAAAATGCGTGCCGTCTTAATTGAGTTGAAGTCGAAATGATAATTTTTCTTTATTATTCTAAGCGTAAATGAAAAGAATAAGCATTGTGCATATTCCCATGATACATTCGTAATGATAGTTTATTGTGGTTCAAATCAATCCATCAGCCACAATTACGTAGCGTCATTTATCGAGTAAATACACAACTCATTGGAATGTTCAGAAAAACAGAAGCCTTATATCGATGTGGCCAAAAACACTGCTTCAGGCGTAAATCACTTTTAATTTTTTCAGGATACGGGTAGTTAGAAAAATACAAAAATCACATTGCTGTATAACTTAAAAAATATACAAAGGTAAGGTAGAAGGACTAGGCTTCTGTTTTTATGATAATTAGTTTATCGTACATGTACATAATTATATGTTATATCTACATAAATACATTGCATTTTATAAATCTGTCTATTATTTTATTACGAAAACAATTGAAATCGGCCACCATTGAAGACTAACAATAATATCGAGTGGTAGTTGTCATTCAGCAACGCTTGTCCATAATAACATCATTTCGTATGTCTTGTGTTTGCACAGATCATCTTTTATTTACACAAACTTTTTGAGTTATAGTGTGACATTGTGAAAATCGGCTTAAGTGTGCAGCTCACCTTAGACTAGTATGTACCATCTTGTCATTATTGGTAAGTATTAGGAATCGCTGGTAAATAAAACATAGGTACTTGTATCGATTTTGTAAATATCCTAACTTAGTCTTAAAACTTTAACTCGCCATGTTTCGGCAGTGTAAAAATTGATACGATATTTTTGTAAGCCTGGCATTTGTGTGAGACTAAAAGGTACTCGGCCATACCTTTTAAAAGTCAACCACAACACAGGTTGACTCAACTTGAGGCAGAGAAGTTATAAATACAGTAAAGGCAATGTCTTGTAGTTCGGTTTGAGGTATGAATATAAATTATAACGTAGAACGTTGCCAGCAACAGACGATTGAACGTATTTTCCGAGCTATGGTTGGGTCTGATAAGCAAGGAAAAAAATGTACAACTCACGGACTAAACGCGGCATGCGCAGCCAACCTCGATTGTTCGATATACCTTCAGCAGGGCGGAAATTAGAGACACAATGTGTATTACAGAGATCTAATCCTTACTAAAAATATATTATTATATTTGTGTCGGTTCGATTCTCGGCGGAATCAAGCGATTTTTTTCATAAATGCTAAAGTGAGTGTGTGCACTCACACTAGCATTTATGAAAAAAAATCGCTATGATCAATGTTTTAGTCTTATTTCCCTTGGGGACCGTCGTTAATTTCCACTTTTGAAGCCTCATCATCATTTACTGGGGCTGCAGAATTGCGCATGTTTGGACATGGTCACTATGCTAAAAACAATGGTTAAGTCTAGACAGTTCTGGCACCACCGTTGCCAGCACTTCGGAATTGATTGTTGTTCTTTTAGCTACAAATGATATTGGCGATGTCATTTATACATATTTGAATGATACTACCAGACGTCTAATTATAATCCCTTAGTCACCAGCAGCCTTGCGAAGTCAACGGAGGAGCGACAGCTTACTCTAAAGCCAAATGACATATCACCCGTCACCAGTAGTCACCACATTCGACTTCGAGAAAATATGAAACTGATTGATCTCTTTTTTTTCAGGGTAAGGGTTTGATGAAGTAACATCGTAGTTTTCTGCTAGCAAATGAATATTAGGATAACTAATTGATCAACTAAGTAGCTAATAAGTTAGTCCTGGTTGTTGTGTACTACAACTAAAATGTTAAATAGGATCTTAGGTAATTTAACAACCAAAGATTGTTTTCCTTACATTAACACACTACAGACTATCAACCAATGTATATACTAACAAATATTTATTTATTTATTTTATGTATATTTTTATTATATTTATGTACTTATTGTCTATAAACAATATTGTAACCCTGCATCCCTTGGGTGTGGAATATCTTTTATCTAAGTATATATTTTGTTAAAGTTCTAATATACATTTTAGACTTAACAAATATTTATTTACTTATTTTCCCATTCTTCAATCCTCTGTCATAATTTATCTTATTTTATTAATATTATTTTGTAGAATACTAGTTAATGTAATAACATTATTTACGTTTATAAATGCCTTTAATTAGTCTGAGCATACTCCACATTTTTGTAGATAGGTAAGGTGATTATCACACTGCACAGCGTACCGTCGCGTAACGCGTGGCGGCAGATTGAGCATTGTATCAGTTTGTATATAAAACACAATCTGCGCGCAGAAAGCGCTCCCGCGAGCTGATTGTTTGCTAGTGCCGCCCCGTACGCGACAGAACGCGGTCCAGTGTGATAATTGCCTAACTAGAGTCTGAATAATAACAACAGCATAAAATTATCTATTTATTGATTTTTAGAAACTGTACACTCCCTTTTTCTACCGGAACATTTTTAATATATCCATTATAAAAATCTAATGCAGATATTTGTCTTTTCCCTACTATCCTAAGTGATTTAAAATAAATATATCTGTGGTCTTTACATAATATTCTGATTGCATTTGTTCCCTCACTATATTCCAATGTTCCTACTGGTTTATCACTATGGACTACTTTATCAGCATCTTGGATAAATGCATCAAAGAGTTTTATTTGTTTATTTTTAAATGTTGTGGTAAGTGGATACAAGCTATATATAGCACGATAAAGGTTGTATACTTCAACTGCAGACATCTGGGACCATCTGACTTCACTTATGCTTTTATGTATTTTCTTAGCTGAAAGAGGAAATAAGGAGAATGTTAAGTATTATGTTTAATAGGTAAGTTTTATTGTTTATAAAATGACAAATATTGATAATTTGCGCCAATAAAGCAATAATATAATCAAAGCAGATACAATGTTAGGAGCTACATTATGAGGAGTACAGGAATGATAATAAATATAGAAAACATATACAAATATAGATAAATTGCTAGTATTAGAAGTCTTGTGAATGGGCAAGTGTCTCTATGTACTTTTTACTGCTTCATGGGCAATTGAACATTATACAGGCTGGCAGGGACATTGATGCACATTGTTTTACCATGGACTCAGTGCATGATTCTGAATCCCTCGGTGTTTACTTAAAAGTTGGTTATTAAAAAACCAAAAATATTATGCTATATATTTTGACAGCATAGGTATTGCACATTCCTATGAAACAGCAGCTTTATTTTTTGATAACCAATAAAAATATCTGCACTGGGGGGTCTAGAAACATGTGCTTAATTCATTTTTTGAGTTTGTGCATCAATGTCCCTGCCATCCTGTATAATGTTCATTGTATAATAAGATTATTTAGGGAATAATGAGTAAAACATACCATAAGTAACTCCTTCTGAACCTTGTGGTTCTAGATTTTCTAAACTTTTTGGCAAGGTTCTTATGCAGTCTACCAGCATTTCTGCACCAAATTCAGATAGCTGTTCAGTTAGCTCTGGTAACCTTATGTCTTTGGATACTGGCACTTTGATTTGGCTTATGATTTCACCTGGAATGTCAGAAATGGAAGTGATTAGCTAAATGTATGTTTACTGTATAGAAGAAAATCTTTATAAATGTAGGGGTTAGGGGTCATTCGGCCCACTATGGAACTCGGACCGCGGACCAGTTACCCCTTTTAAAAATTGATAATGGTTAACTGGGCCCACATCTGTTTTATTAAGCTCATTGTTGCGACCTTTTTATATATTTTATGGTTTTTAACTCTTTATAAGGTCAGGTGGGGTAAGTGAAACATACTTTACTTTTAATTTTACATAAACAGCTCTAGCACAGTAATATGAGTCGCATTTATAATAACGATTGATGCGAACTACTCTTCCTTTAATCGGTCATCTATGATACGAGTTCTAAGCTCTATAGTCGTTCTTAAATCGATAAAATCATCGAATTTAAACAGACTGTGGTTTTGTTTCACTTCCCCCGTGTATGGGGTAAGTGAAACTGTCGCCATAATATGTGTAATATTGAGCCTGCGAAACTAATAAAAGGGCTAAAATGACGTGTCAAAATGCTTTTATCTAATATGAGTTGTATTTCGTCGGAACAAGTTTTAATTTAGGATATACACTTAAAAAATGTAATTTGGGGTAAGTGAAACGTAGTCACGGTGGTCAGGGGTCAGTACCCCTGTAAATAAAAAAAAAAACCAAGTAAATTTTTGTCCGATTTTTGCACTGGTTCAGTAACCAGTGCAAAAATCGAACAAAAATTTACAACTAAAATAAAATTGCGAAAAGATTATAAAACATATCATTGTGTTTATTTAGGTGCTCATTGAACAAATTCAAGTTTTCTTACTTAATTCACTTATAATTATGTAAGTAGTATGTAGTAGATTTATTTTAGATTTGTCGTCTAAAATAAATAAAAAATTAAACTCAAATAACAATAAAAATATATTATAATATAATATTGCATTTTGCAGTTTTTCATCAGAGTAAGCAGCTTTATTAGTTGTCCGAATGTAATTTCGAGGCATGTTTTACAAGACCTGGAAAAAAAATCCGATTATAACATAAATGAATTAAATTAACTTCTCCATTAAACTAACAACTCTAAAAATAGTTTATCAAAAAACTGTCATAAAAAGTTTACGTTTTGTTTGTACAATGATTAATTGCTGTATGTTAATAATTATTTTGTTTATTGATGGCTCTACCGAATAATATTGGAGGTCCTCGAACGGTTTTTTGATTTTTTGTCGGTTTGTTCGGGATTCTTGCAAAAACTACCTGCAATTTTAATAAAAATAAACAAGTACCTCGTAGTTCGACTAAAAACTGATAAATGTTTGGTCAAAATCTATTGGTTAGGTTACCTTCTGAACGAAATGCAAAGATGATAAACAATAAATTAAGTACCTAGTAAAACTAAACATTTTACGCGAGATTACCAAAAAAAATGGCCCATATGTTTCACTTACCCCGGCCATCACTGTTTCACTTTCCCCAATCAGTACTTTTCGAGGTTAGAATTTCTACAACTTATAATTCAATTGCCTGCACGTTTAAGCTAAAAAAATCTATTAGAACATGAAATCTACAGTTTGAATACGTTCCTTACCTATAAAAATCTTCAAAAACACTATTAAATTGCTTGACACCAACGAAAAGATTAGGCACGTCCAACTCGTGTTTTGAAGTTCCAAAGATGTCAGATTTCTTTTTTTTATATAACCTTATAGAACTATCGTAGCGACAACTGTGCTAGAGCATTGAAACCTCTTCGTCGATCCTGCTTTATCGACCGATCACTAATAGAGCTGAACTCTATAGCTAAATAGATAGGGTTGGGTGTTTCACTTGCCCCTTCGTTTCACTTACCCCACCTGACCTTACATGTTGTCAAAATAAAAGTCAGTTGTGTCAGTGATTCGTAATTTTATTGAATACTAGCTTCTGCCCGCGGCTTCGCCCGCGTGGATGTCGGAAATTATCCCACGGGAACGTGCTAACAGGATAAAATGTATGTGCTTCCCCAGAATGCCATCTATCTCGCGGGCCCTTTGTGGCTAATTACAATAGAAAACCAATTGTGTCTCATTAGTGGTGATTCAGAGGGTACCTATATGATATCTTTACCTAAGTACCTACCTAATTTTAAAAAAAACTCAATAACAGAAAATTAAATACCTACCTATCTAAATAAACCTATTTCTGATGATAACTAATCTAAACTCAATAAATAAGCAAAATCCCTAAAAACTAATATCTATACGAATGACTAATCCTAACTAACAGTATTATAAAATAACCTACGGTCACTACGTACACTATCAAATATACTACCTATACTTTAGAATTAAATCTATACCTACGAATTATAAAAATAAACCTAAATAACTCTAAAAACTAAAAGGAATAAAAATGAACTCCACTGTGCGGGTAACGTAACCTACGACAAACTTATTATTTGCGGTTGGTATGTACAGTAATCGGGTCTAGTTGGTATAGTATCGAACCGCACAATTAAGTTTGTTTTTTATTTTATATACTTTTCCGGGATAAAAAGTACCCAGTGTGGTGCCCAGGATATTAAAGAATAATTATACCAAGTTTCATCGTAATCGAACCGGTAGTTTTTGCGTGATGCCTGAACAAACAGACAGACAGACAAAAATTTTTTTAATCACATTTTTGGGTTCGGTGTCGGTCTAGTAAGCCCCTGCCATTTATTTTTTTGATATTTTCAATGTACAGAATTTTCATTTCTACAGATTTATTATAAGTATAGATTATAAAAACTACAGTCCACATTTTGCCTACACTCATCTTAAACATTACAAAAAGCATTTTTGTCGATACTCATGAAACGAAAACATTTGTCACACTAACGCATCATTTTTCCTGAAGTAGGTACTCTTACAAACATGAGTATCGACAAAAATGCTTTTTGTAATGTTTAAGATGAGTGTAGGCAAAATGTGGACTGTAGTTTTTATAATTCAATAAAATTACGAATCACTGACACAACTGACTTTTATTTTGACAACATGTATAAAGAGTAAAAAACCATAAAATAAATAAAAAGGTCGCAACAATGAGCTTAATAAAACAGATGTGGGCCCAGTTAACCATTATCAATTTTTAAAAGGGGTAACTGGTCCGCGGTCCGAGTTCCATAGTGGGCCGAATGACCCCTAACCCAAATGTAGTACCTACATATAACTCAAGTTGTAGTGAAAGTGTTAGAAAATAAAAGTATTTTCTCCCTGAACCAATAATGCGGCAACTATCTTAAATTATACAGTGAGTAGTGCACTTAGAGCGGCCATAAAGTTTGAATCGGGCTGTAACAAAGACTTGGTAACATGGATATACGAAAATATGCTTACCCACATCAAAAATATCAGGTTTAATTTTCATAAGTGTGACTCCTGTGACTTGGTCTCCGTGCAGCAGCGTGTGTATGATGGGGGCAGCACCTCGCCACCGCGGTAACAGACTGGGATGTACATTCACCATTCCACTAGAAAATCAATTATTGTACTGTTGGTTGAGGACATAGTTTGTATTGTCTAGGTTTTGTGGTTATCAACTGAGAATAGCCATTTTCTATCCTATATTATTATACTATTACTATATATAATTACTATCGCTTGTTTGTGTCCCGCTGCAGGTCAGATAGGCAGTTGCTCCATGTAAAATACTGGTATTCAGCTGCATGCGGTTAGACTGGAAGCCGACCCCAACATACTTGGGAAAAGGCTAGGCAGATGATGATGTGTCCCGCTGCAAGGCAAAGGCCTCTCCTCCTTTCACTTATCCCTATCTATGGCTTTTTGTGGAGAATCCTTAAGAAAAGAGTTGAGTTTGTACTAACATCTCCTGGGCCCATAATACTATACAATATGAAGATTATTAGTCTCTTGAGGGATTTATGCCAAATGATCAGTAGAAAATGTATTTTAGAAAGGTCTTTCGAATTGTCGATGGTAAAGAGTTCAACAAGGAATACCAACTTACAGTGGGAATTTGCTAAGGAGATCTTCTTTAATAAGGTGACCAAATGCGACAATTAATCCCAAGTCGTATTCTGCAGCACGTAGATTTTGTAAGGGCCATGGTATTGTATTTATATTTTCTGCCTCAGCATACTTTAATATGTCTGTTTTGTATTTTGTGTTTGTAGTCACCAAGTCCAATCGGTCAATGAGATGGTTATCCTTTTTTCTGAAATTATTTATCATTGTAGGTTACAGCCATAAGAACTCCACATTATAGTTAATCTATAACCGTTGTATAATTATTATCAACTTTAATAATAATAAATAATACAGAAGTTTTTTTATAGGGAGTTCCTTCTTACCTGAGTTCATTTATTTTTCGTAAGCTACTGAGTGCGATGCCATCAGATCCAAAGAAAAGAAGTTTAAATGATCTTGCGGTGGAATGTTGCCTAGCAAATAAGTTATTTCTCCTAAATACTATTTTTATTAGGTGAGAAGATAGGTTAGGAATCATTTCACCGACACAATAACACTGTCACTGTCAATCTGAAAGATGTCAATGTGACATTTTTCAGGTTCTGCCAACCAAATATGCAAAAAAGTGCGTTCTGTTTAGGAATCATGGGTTATAAGTCCACGCATGGAATTAGTCAGTACTATATTGCTTCTTGAGTGACGTGAGTCCATGACACCTCGGATGCGATGCGTCGATTATGGAGGGTAAAGTAAAGGTCTACACTCCATAGCGGCGATGTAGAGTAGACGTGCGTGTGACAGTTTTAAACTCGTTGCCTTAGACCATTTATGTTAAATGGTCTTAGCTCGTTGCTAACCTCTTACTTTACGTTTAGTCTTCTCCCAGGAATTCAAGACATTCAAGTTCTTTTATTTTTATTCAAAAATATTATTATTTAAGTTCGTTGGTCTTCTCTATCTCTCTCTATCGTAGGTATTAGTATCGCTATTCTAGACGCGGGACTTCATTGATTGGTCGGACTATCGCAGGCCTTATAGACTCGAAATTATTACTTTTAGGTTTGGAACACAATTTTCCAAAAGTAGGTATTCTGGTTATAATGCGAGTGCATAAAGTACAACTTTTACAGTACCTACCTACATAGTTAATGCCACTAAACGAGGGTTTCACAGCGAATACATTGTGGATCTACCTAATACATTCCTGCTCTACCTTCTTCTTTTTACATCCAAAAGGCTGGGACTGTGTTTAATTATTAACCTTAACTGGGGAACCTACAGTGGTCATAGTGTCAGCAATTTCTGCAGCCGCAGGTTAGTGGAGAGGCATAAGCAAACAATAATAAAAGCAAATTAGATAGGTATATTTTTTATTTATAACATTCATCATAGATATTTAAAATATAATCTCAAGTTTCTGTACTAATATCTACAGGTAGGAACCTACACCGAGTTGTTTTGGGACGGGTGTCAATACCTACTACTTAACGTAACATTAACAATGTTTTTTAAAAAACAAGATACATATAGGTAGATTAGAGCAGAACACACCATATCGGTAACTACAGGTGGAGGTAGACCTATAGATAGATTCGTTAATTAGTATGTACATCATCTTCAGATTGAAAATGCTATTCACGCCCCTTATGAATACCTACTGACGTAGGGTGGGAGCAGAGTATGTTTAGGTACCTGGCGGTACCAGCGGATATCCCCAGGACAGCAAAATCCACAGCCTTCGGTCCCCCTTTTCCTTCGTTCCTTCAATTCAGAGCTGCCAAAGCCCCCTATATTGCTTTATAAATTATGTTTTAAAAGCTTTCTTAGCTAATAAATAAATACTTAATCGTTTTTTAAGTGGTGGGCTCCGGACCACTAGTTTGTGATAAATCAATTCGTGTAGAACGTCGGTGAAAACTTCTCGTTTTATTAAACTGAGGTTTCATATACCAGGAAGGTGGACTGACGATGCTCTCCTCCAAACTTTTTATAGTCTGCATACTCGTTTGTGAGTCCTGGCGCGCCGCCACCCTGGACGATATCGTCTTTACTTTAACCTCACGTTTTTCATCGGTTTGATATGGTATATCCTTCATCTCAACTATCTCGACGTCGGTATCACTCAAATCCTTACTTGGTCTATGCATTCTGGTCGTATCAGTACAATAACCTATTGTTCTTAGAGTTCCACTCATACGTTTAGACTTATCCCTGTATAACATTTTCTTGAACTCTTTACGAAATTTTGGATGCGTTATTATGTAAATAAAGGGATTGATGCATGCAGCCGTCTTGCAGAATAGTGCAGGAATCATTGATGATATCGGAGTCACGAGATCCTTTCTTCCAGTTATACCCAACAGAGCCACAACAGCATACGGTGTCCATGATATAAAAAATAGAGCGATGACTGCCATGACTAAAAAGGCTAATTTGATTTCTGCTTTCCTCTTCGTGCGTTCTTTAACATGTCTCGATGATAGCCTTTGATCCTGGTTACCATAAGACATGCTTGTATTACAAACTACGACCCGAAATATACTAATGTAACAAAACGTAATGGTGCAGAATGGTGCGAGCCACGCTGCGCAGAAGAAAACGAAGATGAAGCATCGAGGTGAAAAGTCTTCTGTGAGGTAATCAAAGCTACAGCTGGTCAAGTAGCCTTCTGGAACGTAGCTGCCATAGCCGATGTTGAGTGCTGGGATTATCGCGAAGATACAGGCATATAGCCATGCACCGATGGCTAATAGACGAGCCCGTATGGCTGTCAGCGCACGAAGTGGCTCCAGAGGTCTCACCACTGCCCAGTAGCGGTCCAGCGCGATGGCCGATAGTGTGGCGATCGATGTGGTTCCAGTTAAACCACCCAAGAAGCCGTATATCACGCACCCTGTAACAATATTTTTTTATGCCATTAGGATTTTCAGGTACTTTTCTTTTTACAAACTCTATCTTCCCATTGGACAAAAAAGGGATAATGATAATAAATTACCTTCATAAATCAAAGATTTTCGCCCCCATTACTATGGTTCGTTTGTTGGAGAGTCAAGACGTGGCTGGATGGTGATAATAGGTACAGTTGAAAAAATGACAAAGCTATTGAACTGGTTCGATTCGTTTTCTATCGTTTCAATAACGTAAGAAAGGCAGTGCAAATAGGCGTTGTATATAGGTACCTGCGTCCTGCCTTCTACCTATTGATAGTAGGTAGGTATAATTTTATTTAGATGAAACGCGGAGGCTACTTGCATAATACCTAGACAATAAAGCGATACCTATTTCTGTGTGCTCTATGTCAATAAATTATTATCTTCATGATATTTTATGGAAAAGCATGAATTATTACGATCTACTGTCATGGTTTTTCCTATAAGGGAAAATCGTTTGCGGAAAAATAGTTAGCTGCTGAAACCTAAACTCTAGTTTTACCCGAAAACCTTGCAAAAAGCAGCCCTAGCCACTTATCAAATAGAACATCTATCTCCTATGTCAGCCTTAATCGGGTAAGTAGGTAGAATTAGAATTAAAGTGTTTGCTAACTTTTAACTACCTACCTATGTTTGTAAATGGTAATCTCTGGAAGTACGTACTGATCTTTAACGCTTTATTGAAAATAGTTTTCAGTCCAAAATATAGTCAGAAGTTTTTAGAGGCCTAATTTGACTTAGTTCTGATTTTAACAATATTTTCTAAACAAGAGACCATTTTTCTTGTCACCCGAGGAAACCGTAGAAAAGTTTTCTTCGGTTGGAAAGCAATTTTCTGCCATTTCGATTTAAATTATTTATGTGTGGGAAAGATAAGGAAAATAAATGAAGTACCTACCTGTTTTCCCCAGTGCGGGTCCGAGATTAAACGAATTGAAAATGAATATCGGTGTCTTGGCCAGCATTAGGAAGTCGCTGAGTGCCAGATTCGCCACCAGGATGTTGCCTGGAGTACGCAGAGTGCGGCATCTGAAACGCATTAAATTCACTAAATCATTAATCATATCACTTTGATCTTTTGTCCACAACTAGCTACACGGAAAGTTAATTAAAAGAGAAACGTGCTCCAATTTCGTAACCCGCTGTGTAGGACTAAAGATATAAAGAGGGTCGCTTTAAGTGGGTACTCCCGTATTACATTCAAACTGCCATAATAGGTAAGAAAATTTGTAGGTATACGCTATGATTTCGCTAAAAGTGAATAGTTGAAAATGTTCTGGAATGGGGTTTGAAGATCGTTGGCATACCTACTGTCTACTGTTACGCCATTTTGTTTTTATAAATTGGAAATAGCACGATAAAAAGCAATAGTAGAACCGTGCGCACAAGCACCTAAATATGTAGGTAAGTATATGAACATTTTCCGTCAATAAAAAATATCAAAATTCGTCAAGGTCTAAATGTAAACTACACGCGTAGGGTTATTTTACAAGATATTATTCTGAAAATTCTCTTTAATTAACCGCATAAAATATACGTATTTACACAACTGTTTAAACCTAATAAAAACGGAAAATCGTCGTATTCGTAAGTTTTCATCACATAAGTTTTTCAATACGTAGACGTTGTTTTTAAATAATGAAGTTTTATAATTTGTTAATATTATTTATGATCGCTTTGAAGTGTGGAGCTGATGACGAGCCAACTACTGTAAATTATTACGCAGTTGAGAATGTTACGAATAGTGAAGTCTTTAGTACGAGTAATGCAGAAGGTAATCTCACACATGATAAGGAAGTAGTTCATCAAAGTTTGTGTAAAAACACAAACTTTGATGAACTACTTCCTTATCAAGACCCAAACCTAGCAACTACTTTCCTCGTGGAGTCCTTGCAAAAAATTATTATTGCTAACACAATTAAAATTAATATACCACGTATGAAGGCTACTCTTAAACCTTGGATTACTGCTGGGTTATTAAGATGCATTAGGAACAGGGATAGGATGCATATGAGACTTAAATCCGGACCTAATAATCAAACCCTGGCCATCACCTACAAAAGATACAGGAACTTCTGTAATTCAATACTCAAAAAATGTAAAATTACCTACAACAAACATGAACTTGAGTTAACAAAGAACAATAGTAAAAAACTCTGGAATAGTATTAAAAGTATCACAAACTCGCATAAAACTAAGGAAACAAATCGGGAACTGTTGACACTAAGAACTTCTGCAACTGAATCTGTCAATGCGGTTAACGAATTCTTCGCAAATGTTGGCGAAAATTTGGCAAAAAATATTAGACCTATGCCAATGACGTCAAACGTTATGTCGGAAAGTGTCCCAAATACGTCTTTTGCCCTTTTGGATACAGACTGTGATGAGGTAGAGGACATCATTAGCAATTTGAAGTCGGGAGCCAGTACCGGTTGGGATAATATCTCTAGCGAAATTTTAAAGAAGATTAAAAAGTACATAGTGCCACCTCTAACAAAGATTTTTAATAGCTGCCTAGCACTCGGGGTGTTCCCTGATGCTTTCAAGCGATCCATATTGATACCCATATTCAAGAATGGGAAGAGAGATTGTGTCAATAACTATCGTCCGATATCTATCCTGCCTTCTTTGTCTAAGGTTTTAGAGAAAATTATTAATAAGAGACTCACAAATTATTTGGAAAAAAATAACTTATTATCTGCCGCCCAATACGGCTTTAGACCAAATAGATCGACCGATGATGCTGTGCATTCTTTCATAGAATTTATTGCGACTAAACTGGACAAGAAAAGCAAGTGCTTGACAATCTTTTTAGACCTCGCAAAAGCTTTTGACACAGTCTCTCTTCCCAACCTATTGCTGAAACTTGAAACATTGGGTATTAGAGACAAACAATTGCTTTTATTCAAAAGTTACCTCTCTGGTCGGATGCAGCGGGTAAGGATAGGTGACATAGTGAGCAATGAGCAACCTGTTAAGTTCGGAGTACCACAGGGAAGTATTTTGGGTCCCTCTCTATTCCTGTGCTATATAAACGAACTATGTGAACTAAATCTTAACAATTGTAAAATAATCTCTTATGCTGACGATACGACTCTCACTTTTTACGGACAATCATGGCATAACGTCTTCGCAAAAGCCCAACAAGGTTTTGAAAACGTTTGCCAATGGTTAGCATCTAATTCTTTAACATTAAATGCAAATAAAACCAATTACATAACCTTTTCTTTCAGGAATTATAATTCTAATAACTCTGACCTTTCGCAACCACCAATAGTAGCCCATAGCTGTAACCAAATACTGGATTCAATCTGTAACTGTCCACACATTAATAAAACAAATTCATTAAAATATCTAGGGGTAACAGTTGATCGAAATTTAAGTTTTGCGGAACACATAAGCAACGTAGCTTTAAGAGTTAGAAAGTTAACATATGTTTTCAAACAGTTAAGACATGTAGCGGATCCTAAGATAATGAAAACTGTCTATCTAGCTCTCTGTCAATCTGTCCTTGCTTACTGCATCTCCTCCTGGGGTGGTGCAGCCAAAAGTTACCTAATTGGACTTGAGCGGGCTCAAAGACTCATATTGAAAATAAGTCTTTTCAAACCGAGGCTCTTTCCTACAGTGGATCTTTTTAACCTAGCTGAAGTTTTGTCAGTTAGACAGCTTTATATACTTTCTGTTGTTCTAAAACAACATAAACTCACACAATTTGACCCAAATAACCAAGTACTTGCTCAACGTCGTAACTTCCAAGTCTGCCATACTATCCCTGCCAAAACAGCTGCTAGCGAAAAATATTTCTTTTTTCAAGGACCAAGACTATACAACCTTGTCAACAGAATACTGCATATTTACCACAAAACCAGAATGGAATGCAAGAAAAATATTACTCAATGGCTTCTCACGCTTACTTACCATGAAACAGAGACACTTTTAAACACACACAGAGACATCTAGACCCACCAAGAACATATCTTAGCGCGAAACTAGATTCTGAATTACATACAAACTCTCCCTCTCTCTCTCTCACACACACACACACACAGAGACACACACACGCAGACACACACGCACAGACACACACACGCACAGACACACCCCCACACTCGCACACACACCCCCACTCGCACGCACACACACATACACACACCCCCACATACCACCCAAATTCGCACGTCTATCTCACTCCCACATACATTCCTTTATATAGCTTTTAAGATCTTCGGTTGGGGCCAGGAGACCCAAGACACAAGCTATGCTTAGTTTGGGCTCCTGTCTCTCTTCCAAATTTTGTACTCTGTATTTTGTAATATTGTTTTTAAGGGAGAAAATAAACAAATTTTATTATTATTTTATTAAAACAAATATCAGTAGTTCTAGTGAACCTAATGGGTCTGAAAATACTCTCATCAATGCGACAGACGATAATGTTGGTGAGGTTAAGAAAAAAGAGTTCCATTTACCGATGCCGGGAAGGCTGGCGCAACAGGGAACTCGGATGGTGAAGAACATAATTGGGAGCTTGGTGAAAGGGTTTACACAACTAAATGAACCGGATTCAGGAGATAACGAGGAGCGTACTACTGTAAATTATTCCACAGTAGAGAATGTTACCAACAGTGAAGTCTCTAATGCGAGTACTACAGAAGGTAAATTGATTTTGTTTTATGTATACTGCTTTCAATTTTAATTGATACTAGCTTCAGCCCGAGACTTCGTCCGCGTGAAATTTCGGCCCCCGACCTACCAGGTCGCACCACGTCACCCGTCCGCGCTATTACTTCGTTTTTTTATTTTTTAGGGTTCCGTACCTCTGAAGGAAAACGGAACCCTTACCCGTCACTTCGTTGTCCGACTGTCTGTCTGTCCGTCTGTCGAGACCCTTTCTCTTAAGAACGCGTGGAGTTATCAAGTTTTAAGGGCTGCAATCCCTTGAAGCAGTGAAAAATAAAGTTATAACTAGCGCAATCAAAAGATACGGGCGTTTATGTTCCGTTTATACCGCATGTTTTGACACTCGCAAGGGAATCAAAACCTATAGGGTACTTCCTGTTGACCTAAAATCATGAAATTTAGCAAGAAGCACAAGTAAAGGAAAAGTCCGAAAACCGCAAATTGGTCGTTACATACATACAAAATTGTACGGAACCCTCGGTGCGCGAGTTCGACTTTTTGCTCGGCTCCTAAGGGTTGTTCCGGAGATAAGCGCGTTTAAAGAAAGATATAAACAGACTCTTTAGCTTTATTATTACTATAGATAGATATGTATAGATAATTAAGGTAAGTAATTCTTTGTCTTCTTTCAGAACCCGTTAATAGTACAAGTGAACCTCTCGGCGCTGTTAATACTCTCATCAATGCGATCAACGTCAAAGCTGTCAGTCCTTTTAGGAAAAAGGAGTTCGGTAAATTACCATTACCGAGAAAGCTGCCGGGACAGAGAACTCGGTTAGTGACGAACATTAGAGGGAGCTTGATGAAAGGGCTGGCACAACTGAAGGAGCTGGATTCGGAAGAAGACGATGAGGAGCCTACTACTGTAAATTGTTCCACAGTTGATAATGTTACGAGTCGTGAAGTTTCTAATGCGAGTACTACAGAAGGTAAAATATTTTTGATTTTACATTATTCACATATTTCACATCATGCACGACATTCCAACATACATCTAATGGCCAAGTCTTATATTTGGTTGCAGTGGCTATTCCATCTGCACCGTAAACTGTCTGAAAGGCCAACAATGTCTAATTATTATGATGATTTAGGTAGATAAAATAGCAGTCTGTTCAGTTTACAAGATGTTCATTATAAAGCTAGTAAATCTTCAAGTATTAAATTTTTGGGAAATAGCGAAATGCGGTTAAGATTTTCTTAGTTTTGTAACCATTTAGATTTGAGATTCGTATGTAGGTAGGTATACCCTGTCCCAAAACTTTTTGATGAAAGTGTCAGTGATCACTCACTAAAGGAAACTAGAAATACATTCATATTCTGTATAATGAAGGTTTCAACTTTATATCTCACCAACATTTCCAAGAATAATTGTTTGAATGAATAATATTATTAAATTGTAATGTTTAAATACTCAAATAAAAATAATCTCAATTTTAATGAAAAAAAATTTAAGGTGATTTGAAATTAGGGTAAAGGGTCTGAGTATTAAAAGAATCACATTAAATCACTCAACTTGTAAGTGGCACTACTTACTTACAATATTTGTCATCCACGGGTAACTTTTTAACCAATTCGTTTACATTTTAATTAAACTGTTTTGGCATAGAGTACCGTCTTTGTCTTCTTTCAGCACCCGTTAATAGTACAAGTGAACCTCCCGGCGCTGTTAATACTCTCATCAAAGCGATCAACGTCAAAGCTGTCAGTCCTTTTAGGAAAAAGGAGTTCGGTAAATTACCGTTACCGAGAAAGCTGCCGGGACTGAGAACTCGGTTAGTGACGAACATTAGAGGGAGTTTGATGAAAGGGCTGACACAACTGAAGGAACCGTATTCAGAAGAAGACGATGAGGAGCCTACGACTGTAAATTATTCCACACTTGATAATGTTACGAATTTTGAAGCCACTAATGCGAGTACTACAGAAGGTAAAATATTTTTGATTTTACATTATTCACATATTTCACATCATAGATGAAATTCCGTCATACATCTAGTGGGATAAGTCTTATATTTGATTGCAGTGGTTATTCCATCTGCACTGTAAACTGTCTGAAAGGCCAACAATGTCAAATTATTCTACACCGTTAAATTTTGATCGTTTTAATCCTTAAAAGGGGTCATTGTACTGATCATTATGAGCAACTTTTACTATGGGACTAACCCTGAAATCGTGAAAAAACAATAACCTCAATTCTAATGAAACACATTTTATGATGATTTGAAATAAGGGTAGAGGGTCTGAGTATTAAAAGAATCACATCAAATCACTCAACTTGTAAGTACTTACTTACAGTATTTGTCATCCACGGGTAAGTTTCTAACCAATTTGTTTACATTTGAATCAAACTGTTTTGGCATAGAGTACCGGAACTTCTTTGTCTTCTTTCAGCACCCATTAATAGTACAAGTGAACCTTCCGGTGCTGTTAACACTCTCATCAATGCGATCAACGTTAAAGCTGTCAGTCCTTTTAGGAAAAAAGAGTTCGGTAAATTACCGTTACCGAGAAAGCTGCCGGGACTGAGAACTCGGTTAGTGACGAACATTAGAGGGAGTTTGTTGAAAGGGCTGGCACAACTGAAGGAACCGTATTCAGAAGAAGACGATGAGGAGCCTACGACTGTAAATTATCCCACAGTTGAGAATGTTACGAATTGTGAAGCCTTTAATGCGAGTACAGAAGGTAATTTTTTTTTGATTTTGGTGTTATTCACATAATAACCGGAATCCGGACACATGTCACACGGCATTACTTACGGGTAGTATATTTTGAGTGACTGCCATCCGCATCGTATTACTTCTCCAAACGTCCGTCACATAATGATTCGAAATACCAATATCCATATTTAAAGGTAATTCAGTAAGTTTCCTATAACTTGTCAGTTGCTATCAACTGTAATTTTTGGGACATTATGAAACGGAGATATTGAAATTTTTATCAAACGTAAAAAGTTACTCTTTCTACGGTCAATATAAATAACCATAAAGCTTGGAAGTATGGTTTTGAAAAGCATTAATCCATAATTAACGATATTTTTCTATATACATAGGTTCTATAATTTGATGATTCCTTATCTTTTTTCAGCACCCGACAATCGCTTTGATAAGTGGACACAGCTCCTCAATATCAGCAGCACTGAATCTCCTGCGATTGAAAATACTCTCATCAAACCGACAGACAGTGATGCTGTTGGTCCTTCTAAGAAGAAAGAGTTCGATAAATTACTAATACCGGGAACGCTGTTGCAACAGGGAACTCGGGTAGTGACGAACATAATAGGGAGTTTGTGGAAAGGGTTGGCATAGGTAAATGAGCCGAAATCGAAGAAAGAAAAAGAATTAAAAGAACAAAAAAAGGAAGTGCATAGAATATATGCCTATTATAGTATTGCAAACCACTGACATGGTAGATATTTGTTGAAGAAACGTTTTCTCATTCTGATCTGAAAGTTTCATGAAGTAAGATTTTTGCATTTTGTAGTATGAATTAATTAAGTCCGTCCCACGCAAAAGTCAGTTTTTAATAAATTCAAAATCAATTTCCATTTATTAAATGTTTGAAACTCCTGGCGTCTTCGATTTTATAAACATTTGAAATATCCGACACCATCTGTGTAGGTTGAAATAATAATAATTGAATTAATTTGACCTCGCAATTTGAGTGTTGTCGAAATTGTGTAGACAGCATTTAAACATCCTTTATTTTCCTTCGTTTCCTCGGCTTTAAGATTGCGTAGTACTTTGTCACAAATATTGATGTACTTTCTTGAGATACGAACGACAATTAAGAACCTTTGCTCCGTTGTTATCTCACGGTCTATTTAGATTCTGACTGTGTTTTGAAGAGGGTCTCTGGGGGCTACGCAGAGAAATCCTAATGAGGGCTATAAGTCTTTTTGCTTTTACATCATGAATAGCGGATCACCGTCAGTAAAAGTTTTCAAAATAGGACAAATAAAGAACTACTAGGCTTGTAGATTTCATTTGAATCGGTCGCTCGGCTTAATCTTACTTTGAAAATTGGCTGTAACTTCTAGAAACAACCCTTTATAACCTTTGCTAACCCCGACAGACAAGCACGATTTGTCTAGAAAGTTATCAAACGTATCTGTCAAAGACCAGGCAGGGTGGGTCTGTCAGGTGTCTGTCTGTGTAATTTTATGTGAGGTCTTCTTGTAGATTAATATCTTAACTTAACTTTAGTGAACAGCAATATAAAAAAATCTCGTAGATAATATCCTAGTGCATACCGACTCGGGTTTCAAGTTTGATAAGTTAATTTCTAAGTTAGTAGAGATACCTCTATGTGTGCAAAGTTGGAAGGTAAATTAAGCGTAGGTACTATTTCATAAGAGTTCAAACATCTAAATCACATTGCTTTAGATGTCCGTACTCGTACCCGTAGACATCAGTAATAAGTAGGTAATGTGCTTGTATATTATATACTCTTATTAGTTTAGCGTAACAGTGTGTGTGTAATGAGATAAAAGTTTATAATAAACAAAGAAAAAATTGCCAAAGTTCGTGCTCTTTTTCTTGGTCTTCGTAAAACCTTTAAGGTAGAGGTATTTCCGCACACATCATATATTTGCGGAATCCTTCAAACTTTACAAAGTTTAGCACATCGTACGCCCCGCTTCCTATTCTCTTGCGGTGCGCGCCAAAGAAAGATTTATAGCCCCCACAAGTCTGGATTAATGAAATTAATTAATTTGCGGGCAGATATCATTTCCATTTAATTAAACTTGTAATCCTGAAAATGTATGGTAGTTGGCAGTGGATTCTTGTTAGCATGTGGAGCTATAAATATGGGACGATATCGTCGGCCCCATGAACAACTTTGACAAAGACGAAGATATTTATTCGTAGGATATGGTACAAGGTGGTATTTATTGGTGCTTATATTTATATATAATTAGATACCTATATATATTAGGTATATTTACAGTTTTAATAGGCTTTTGTGTCCCTTTATATTTAAAAATATTTATTCCTCAATTTTTTTTTATTTTTTTATTGACAATGACCTCAATCCAGCCCAGAGGCAGGGATGAGATCTACGGTGGAACGAGCACGAATTTTTCACAATAGCACCTACCACTGTTTGTCTGTGCATCACCCAAAGGTTGACTGGTAGAAAATGCCTATGGCATTAAGTCCGCTTCTGTATATTTGTGTTCGTAAAGTATTAAATAAATAAATTCAAGGTTGGAGGTAAAAGTGTGTTCAGGACACATCCGCCAAAACTGTTTTGAACAAAATAGGTTCGCAGCGGGCCCAATCGATGGGAGGAGAAGGCCACAAGATGCAAATAGAATTTTCCCTATTCTGCCACTGTAACACAGCTTGATTGAGGTAAATGTATGTATATTTTGCCTCTATAGTTGCATAATTAGGGATGGATAACTAGGTACTTAGGTAGGTGATGCTTAACTCAGTTTTATTTGTCCGTTTCCAGACTGGAATAAAGTTTCGGTCATTAAGTAATTAAGGCACCTAGGTGTAAGTTCTGAGGGTCAAATACCTTCTGTATTCAAAGAAAAGTTTTTACGTCAGAGTTAGGCCTTTTTTTTTTTGGGTGGGCAATCATCAAATGACCTCTCCCGCTCTGTGCTGAGCGGAAGGGCGTGTCAGACTTTTACTGACTAAAACCCATCCGTGTTCCTTCAGTTGCCTGTGCCAGGGGCCACGGTATCTCTTTCGAACAACCCGCAGCCCCGGCGGCATCGGCCCTAGCGGACCTCGTCAGTTCGTGCTGACATCTCTTTGAGGCGCGCGTGGAACACAACGCGCCGTCGTCCCGGGCCTGGTCCTTACCGCGGCGAGCTGCCCATTGCTCGCAGCCCGCAAGCCTGCGCCTACGGTAGCCGGGCGGTCAGGCGGAAGGTGAGGGCGCCGTGGCGCCTCTCTAGCCACTCCTCAAAGAGGGGACTTATCACCGCTATTGTGACGTGCCCAACACTGGGTTGCGACAATCGCACTCTCCATACCGTTATGAGATCCCGCCGGAGCTCTGTCCGCTGTATCGTGATTTCTCGCGGCAGGTCAACGTAAGGCTTATTATGGTTAATTCATTATGGATACGATCTACAAAAATTACGACCGGACATGTTTAGGATTTAGTCTGAAACGAAAGGGCATAGGGGCGAAAAGGTTAATAATAAGGTTAAGAATAAGCCAAGCACATACAGGAACACTATAAAGGTACGAACTTAAAAATCCTGACTTAGTCGTTTAGCTGGCTCGAGTTTGGATATTCTTTTGCAATTTGTCTAAAATGCATCACGTCCATTTATGATCCATCATCCTTATACGGTGGCAGGGAAATCGAAGCGTAACATGTTACCATGGATTCAGTTCAAGATTCAGAACCAGAAAAAAAAAAATCAGTTCCATACATTTTGACCGCGCAGTTATTGCACTTTTCTATGAAACAACTGTTTTTTTGTAGTAACCTAAGAAAAATTTCTACGTTAGCGGTTCAGAATCATGTGCTGAATTTATGATTACAGTTTGCTCGGAAATATCCCTGTCCCCCCTTAATACTTACTCCTTAAAACGAATGAGGTAAAGTGCGTCTCTCCTATCTCATTTCAAACAAGATAATTAATAAACGTACCTACCTAATTATTTATCCAGTTTATGTTTTGGTATTTTATAATCTAAATTAGGTAAATGCAGTGGCAGAGTTTACGTAATTAGGTAAAGGCATTAATTGGACTATTTAGTGACACAATATGACAAGAAATAGTGGAATGTAAGTATACTAAAATAATTCCATCTCGTGCATTAACTAGAGACGGAAATGTTACGTAATGTTTTTTGATCATACTATGATGAAATAACTGCACGTGTGCCAAATTAGGCCCACCCTACGGACATTTGTGTTACATTTGTGCACAGCAGTGAGATTCTGTAACCATCTCACCGTGAAAACTTAGGTGAAGTGAGCGTGGAGTGAGCTGTCATTCCAACTAATGCTAGGGATTGACACTATTGGCAGCTCACTCTAAGCTCACTTCACCTAACTTTTCACGTGAGATTTTTACAGAATCGATTGGCAGGTCCGAGTTTAGTCGCGCCGTTTGGGTCTAAATATAACTACTAAAAAACACAAGCCGTGTAGACGACGAGATGTCCGCCGGCTAAAATGAGAAACTTCCATACAAACTGTTATCCCCTTCATTTCAAAAACCCTTATTATGCTCATTTTCGTTATATACCTAAGGAACTGGTTCTTGTGATACAGGAACTCCTAGTACAAGCGCCACGACTACACTGATGTTCGTTCCTTGAAGCGATAAAATAAATCATAATCAGCATATAATGTTCCCACTGCTGGGACACAGGCCTCCTCCCGGTGAGAGGGAGTAAAAAGTTTGAGGAGGAAAAAATAAATAAAACCTCTGTACCTACTTTTTCTGTTCTGTTTTTCATTGTCTGTTTATTTATATATGTGTGTACAGTCGCCAAAGGAGATAAGTAACTAGGGGGGCCTACTCCGAAGTGCAAAGTGCGAATGTTCGGATCGGACCGACACATGGCCGAACCGAATATTATTGAAAAATGCGAAAAAATTTCGGATCGGCTCAGTTGGGTCGCGACTATATAGTCAATATTCAAAAGAGTGTAGGATTAGAACCGACCAAACCAAATAGTAACTTCGTAGCAGGAAACGGCCGAACATTCGGCCCGTCGGCCGATACTACTTTATAATATGTGTGATGTGGCATTTCTTTTATTTCTATTTGTTAACGGCCTGCGGAGCCTAACCGCAAAGTCCTAGCCGTTACATAGATTACTATTACAAACATTGATAAAAAATCTTTCTTTGACGCAATTCTTATAGGTATTGAATTTCGGTCACTAGTGCAGGCAGATGTTGTCAAGTGTCACGATTTCAGTATAAAGGATGTCGTTACAAAATTATGCCTTCGTAAAGCTGAAATACCAAGTGCCCTCGTGTCGCCGGCGACAGCTCAATTTCGGAGCCCCTAGGGTGGGTAGGTATAATAAATGTATATGTAATAAGCCCCTTTGAGAAAAAAACAACAGAAAAACATGTGTGAAGGCGCTTTGTTTCTGTTAAGTTGAGCAGATTATGTCAGAGTGTTGTGAAAGCAAATGGGTAAAAATAAATCTGAGGTATAATATTTTGTACAGGCAAGCATTACCGTTGTCGGTAGTCAGGTCCCATGGATGGAACTAAGTTTCTATAGGGACATTAGTCTTTTCAGAAGTAGGTATAATTATCTATCTGCAAAAATGGTAGGTAAGACCTATTACCGATCGTTCAAGCAAAAGCGAAAACATGTCAGATTTTACAATTTCAAATCCCGTGAAGAAGTACCTAAACAGATAAAGAATCAAGGATTTATTTCACGCCTGAACTCGGATAATCACGACACGAACCCAGGAGCCGACACCTATTTGATATTCAGATGACCTTTCGCTTTATTAGCTGGGTTTTCCGCTTTATCGCCAAGTGCAGGAAATGAGAGCTTATGTCACCGCAGATTAGGAGATCAAAAAAATGATTAAGCGATGTCTGGGGTCTCAGAGATTATGCTTTACTATTCACACACGAGTTTGTGGTGGGCCGGTAGGAGACTTAACCTAGGTCGTTATGCAATGAATTGCTGAATATTGGACTTAGTTTGAGAGCAGGGTTAAGAAACAGACTCTGTCACTGGTGTTCTTTAATATCCTACTACGAGTATAATATTATAAACGTGAAAGTTTGTATGGATTGATGAATGGATGTTTGTTACTCTTTCACGCAAAAACTACAGAACGGATTTGGATGAAATTTGGCACACAGATGGTTTATAACCAGGATTAACATATAGAACACTTTTTATCCCGACATTCTTACGGGATCGAAACTTATGCAGGTGAAACTACGGGCGCAGCTAGTATATAATAACTTAATAACTTTATCTCAGAGTATTAATTACAGAACATCCATACTTGTGTTAGTAAGTACCTACATAAGAACGAAATTAGTATACCACAAAAAGAAAAACAAATGAAATGAAATAGACACGTGGAGTGCGATCCAGTGTCTAAGAAAAGAGAGATGGTTAGGTATGATAGGAAAGAATGCGTTATGTTAACCAAAGTAAATCTATCAAAGGATTTAACGCATATAGTTTGGAACAAAACAGACAATGGTACTAGTTACAGACAGAATCATTTTAATCAGAGTTCAAGAGGATACTGCCGGCCATCTTTTAATTTACCTGTCAAGACTTATGAACGAAGCGGGAGGGCAATTCTTAGCAGGTTTCTAAAGGCTCAGTCCATTATCTACCTGAACAATGGTAATGACTAATTAATACAGCCAGCTATGATGAAAAAAGAGGGCCATCGTAGTATACAGTATTTTGATCCAGATTAATACCCAGTCGATAGATGCTAGGATGGAGGATGCCTACAAATATATAACAATTAATAATATCTACTTAAATCATCCCAACTGAAATGAATTATTTCTAAACGTTGACACGACGTTTAGAAATAATTCATTTCAGTTGGGAACTCAAAACTCAAACTCAAAGTATTTCAATTAAACCTGCCTACCTTACCTATTATTTCAAATAAACTTGAGTAAAGGCTTTGGTTATTTACACAATATAAATACCAATACCTACATACATATAAAAGTCGTGAACTAGAGCATGTAATAGTTTGGCAATCTAGGACGTGTAAAATAACAACAGCTAAGTATAACACATTTAACATAATATTATGTTACGGGTTTCACTTTTGTTGAATGATTCAGAGTGAATAAATCTACAGTGGAATATTAACTTCAGACGATAGGTGAACATCTCAATAGTTGCTAACAGTTTTACGATGATTGGGTTCTGGTTCTCAGTGTCATGGTATTAAGTGACGTACATAGTGTATCCAAAGTTAAAATGATAGTCCCAGTTCCAGAAGTCCCTAAGTCTACTTAGTGACTTTTTGGATCGTTTTTGAACCATTTTACCTTATAAAGCAGACTAATTTTGTAATAAACTACGTGTCCAAAGTGTTAGATTAAGTAATAAGTCCAATCGGATATCTATGAGTCCAATAAATAGTAAACCAAAGTGCCTAAGTTCGTAGAATAACTGTAATTAGAGGCTAAGTCCATCACATAAGAAAGTTGATTTATTTGAAAATAAGTGAGTCATTTCTTGATCTCAAATATAAGTTGATTTATTCTTAATACACTGACGTTTCATTTTTAACTCTTTTCTCAGATGGAAAATTTCCAACGCTTAAGTATTTAAGAATTTTTCTTGATCTATTATACTCGTAGAACTTGATTTTTGGACTAAGGGACTTCTGCAACTGCCTTCTTTGTCGTTCTGATCAAAATGTATTGCACACATATAGTGTAAAAATCACTCGGAAGTGAAGTAAGATGCCTACAATCATAAACACAAGTCTCCAAAAGTTTTAAATCGCAGCATCCATGTTAATTTTCCAAACGTTGCGGGTATCATAGATGACTCACTAATACCAATTGATGCCCCGAATTAAAATGAAGCTGTGTGATGTTGATCGTAACAATTTTCAGCGATATTGTAAACTTACAACTGAAACTTGTAAGATTACATAAATGGTACGGATTAATTTAATAATAATTTATAGACTTGTATTTCTACAAATCTATAAATCGTAAAATTATGTAGAGCGTCGTGACATAGTCCTTATGTTTTGTGTTAAGCTTTTAAAAATGCGAAAAAATTGGAGATTGTAAATTGTAACTCATAAATATTTGTTTACACCTGTGGCGCTGAAAACACCCAGTGCTCTTGTTCGACCCTTGAAATGACCGAGAATATTAAATACCTTGGAGTCACTATTGACCAATATCTCTCCTTTAAACCACACATAGAAACCGTCGTGACCGGTGGTGGGTGGCCTGGTGACCTGTCACACAGGTTTTTCCCAAATACCTACATCAGGCACCAGTCTCTCACAAAGGTGGAATACAGCTAAAACATTCTTGTACACATTAACTTTAAGTCAGCTTTGTGAAGAGAGAATAAATTATTATTATTATATTACTAGCTTCTGCCCGCGGCTTCGCCCGCGTGGATGTCGGAAATTATCCCACGGGAACGTGCTAACAGGATAAAATGTATGTGCTTCCCCAGAATGCCATCTATCTCGCGGGCCCTTTGTGGCTAATTACAGTAGAAAACCAATTGTGTCTCATTAGTGGTGATTAAGAGGGTACCTATATGATATCTTTACCTAAGTACCTACCTAATTAAAAAAAAAACTCAATAGCAGAAAATTAAATACCTACCTAAATAAACCTATTTAATAATAATAATAATAATAATATCCCTGGACATTTCACACAGCGCCATCTAGTCCCAAGCTAAGCAACCTAATGCTTGTGTTATGGTAACAAGATGGCTGATAAACTACTTATATACATTTTTTTTTTGTAAATACATACATATTATAGATAGAAAAACACCCAGACTCGGAACAAATACATGTAGGTCATACAAATATTTGTTCCGTGCGGGAATCGAACCCGCGACACGCAGCGCAGCAATCAATCGCTTAACCACTGCGCCAACCGTGCCGTCTGATGATAACTAATCTAAACTCAATAAATAAGCAAAATCCCTAAAAACTAATATCTATACGAATGACTAATCCTACCTAACAGTATTATAAAATAACCTACGGTCACTACGTACACTATCAAATATACTACCTGAGTGAATTTCTCAGGTGAAAAATTTACGCGTCTAGGCTGAAAACGTAGTGCTCCTTTACAGATAATGCAACGATTTTTTTTCTCAGAATTAAAGAGACGTGAATCTAAATGAAGCCACTTAAATTATATTTATAAGACTATTACTTTTTAAGAAAAAAATCTGTAAATGACGAATTATCAATTTCTGTGTCTTGTCCACAATCACTTTCATACACTGCATTTACCTCTCAGGAAGATAATTTCCAACATATATAGGAAAAAGTATTTTGATTGCGTTAAGTAATAATTGACCTACAAGAAGCAAATTATTTTTGAATATTTAGACTCATAGTTAATGAATACATGTCAACGGTAGTTTTGTCCGAGCGAAATGACTAATTTCCATGGTCATTTTGTTTCGCCGTCCTGAGCTTCCACCAATAAGTTTAAACGAACAATAAATACCTGCCCGGCAAGAGACAGTCGTGCACTTACGTGCAGTGAGAACGATAGTGCATCATATCGCCACATCTTCCCGCCAAAAATGTAAGTACATGATTTCAGTTTACTCGGAACGAAATTTTGCAATTTCGGTGATCAGGTAATAAAAGGTTTTTTTCAAGAAATAAAGGTATCACTTTTATGCATGATACGTAGCCTTTGGTACACATTTAAGATTATAGAAAACATAGTCATAGCCTTGATAGTTTCTTGTAATTTAAAAAAAATAGCCACGTTTCCAATTTCTGTGGGCCAATTTCTGTGGTTTCCGTGGCATCTGGGTGTCCACGGAAATTACACGACTCCACAGAAAGTACCTATCAATTATTGTATTAATGTTAATGAAGGTTTTTGAAAAGAAACAACATTTTTTATGCCGAAATTACTTTTACAGAACTCATTTAACATACCTAGTTATAGATTACACAGAGATAGCATTATCCAATCCATTACAGTCTCATAAATCCCATGATTTTGCTCATGCTTTCATAATCAAATATGAGAGTTTAAATTGACTCAACAGTAATTTATATATCTTTCTTATTTTAGGAATCCAAAAAAGAAAAAAGATAGCCAAGAAAGGTTAAAAAAAGAAGAGGATTGCAGAGCAAAAAAGAAGAGAAAAAATTAAAAGCGACCCTGTCAAAGCTGAGAACCTCATTTTTCCAAAATATTAATAGAGATATAATGTCAAAATTTGAAAAAACCATTGAGACTGATAATGATGCTCACATTGAATATTCCAAAGAATTAGTTACCAGAAATAATTTTAATATTTTTGATAGTGATGATGAAAATATTTTCTTAAGATTTTCACCATGTTAGTGATTCTTTGTTTAAAGAATATTTCTTATTATCTTAGTTACCTTAATGTTGATTGATGTCTAACATCATTATTTTTTATAGTTTATCTTCAGAGCGATAGCTTTTATTGAGCTACTCTTGTGATTATTAAATTAGTTGTTAATTTGTCATTTTGATACGTACAAGGTATCAAAATTAATGCTAACTGATTAACTGCATGTATAGCAATTATAAGTAAATTTTAAACTGATTATATTTTTGTAGTATATCTGATAATAATCCTATATGTGGGTTGTCAAGCAGTTGATTGTCAGCCATTACACGAGTCTATGTGATTACAGTGTTTTATTGATATAATCCTTTAATACAGAACAATTTTTTAGTCCTATGATGGGGATCATAGGGGTAAATAATCAGTTCCTTGATTGCTAACTTTGTAAGACTGATTTAAGTTTAGTAATTCACTATTTCAGTGCACACGAACAATTTCGGTGGCAATAATAAAATTTCTGTGGCTCGCCAATTTCGGTGGCCCAAATAACTCTCTATATAATATAATTATATAATCCCCTTTTAGAAAATGTATCTAAAACGTGAATATGTTGCGCTTTATTAATAAAGTTTTTTACAAAACCTGAAAATGAAAATGTCCATGGAAATTAGGTAAAAAATCGAGTTGTTGAAATTGACTCAGATAATGTACAATGCATGACAGTTTGTTCCATGTTTTTCTTTGATCCGGTAAGGACTGCCTCTATCTGTCAGAGAAGTTCTTTTTGAAATATAACAAAAATAGTGATTGATTGTTTGCGATAAAACTAGAGGAAGACCAAAGAAACGATGGATGGACTGTGTGAAAGATAATATGGCTAGAAAAGAGGGACTACCGACATGACGACTAATAGAGAATTATGGAAGAAAAAGATGAGGATTGATATTTTTGTTACACCAGACGTCACTAGTTTTTTATCAATATTTCAGCGTGAATAACAATGGCTTGGTGGTAGCACCTACTTAGTTTTCTCGGACGATTCGAGCTCTTTCACAAATACCTCTTACAACAAAGAACTAGGTTAGAGCTAGGTACTACTGTTAATGATTCCTATTCTTTGCAAAGACTTCGCCCGTCTTCAGATTTCAATATTTGTTCCTGGGGAAACTTTCTCAGAAAACTAGCTGAGAATCCATCATATCGAACGAAACATAATACTGATATTCAGCTTCTAATTAAGCTTAAAGACGTCCCTAATATGAAATATACCCCTAATATGGTTGGGGACAGGCTCACAAATGACGTCATAAAACCGAACTGTAAATTGGGGTATTAAAATGAGATTACTCATTCACAAATGTCTCAAGTTCATTTGGCTAAATCTAATCTCAGCTTAGTGAACGAAATTGCTTATTGATCCATATATTTGCAGATAGAGGGCGTGTAATTAATATCGAGGATAACCGAAATAACTTTTATATGAAGTCAGCGCTTCTCATATGCTTATGTGAACGAGCTTACTTAGTTATGTAAACGACTACTTGGTTCGGTTGGCTACTAAAATCAATGTTTATTTGTCTAGTTTCGCATCATTTAATAAGTGGGTCACCGAATCACACTAAGACGCACACGCACACACATATTGCCTACATTTCGATTTCTCCTTTCGCAGGTCTGCTGGAAGAAATTTCTTAAGCAATAAGCAGTACTTTTGTACATAATACTTATTTGTGTCGTATCTGTATCTATTTTACTGTGTACATAAATAATAAAATATATAAAACATCAAATGAATAAATGTGCAGAAATACTTGACCAAGGATATAAATAATATAATATCATTGAGAGAGTAATGTGAGAAAAAAAATAAACGTGTTTTAGTATGAGAAATGTAGTAGGCACTTTTTGCTTGACACATTATCGACTTCTTCAGTTTTTACGTCCTGGCTGGTTGCCAAAGTTTTTTGACCTTACCGGAACTGATGATTCTCATTTGCGTGTAAACGAGCATCAGTTGTCTATATTATTATGATTTCCTCATACAGAGCCAAGATCTGCTACTTGACCTGTCCTCTCAGAGAAATCTGATTTAGGACGAATTTCACCAAACTTTTATACCAAGAATAAACTTTGATTTTTTGTAAATTTTTCCATTCTAGAACTGTCAGACGTCAATTTTACTCCACGGATAATTAATCATCCTCTCTGCTGCTTCTACATACCATCACCACCGTCATGCTCGCACCACACTCGCTCAAACAACCACTAACTTACACTTTTACATCTTTTCATACACTTTCTCCGGCTACTCACTTCCCGCAAACTCTGGTATTTCCATAATTTTTTTTAGTATTTTTTATTGTTATTATTATATTTGTTACTAAATTTTATATTGTTGTGTTTATTAACTTATAGTTCGTTAAGTATCCTGCATTGTTTTATGTCGTGTATCCAAAAAACAGGCATCTCGCGGGAGGGCCCTGGTGACCTGTAATACAGGTTTTTATATAAACCTATCTCAGGCTCCAGCCTCTCACAAAGTTAGCTCCTTGTTCGTGCACTACTGTCAAAGTCTAGCATTATGTTCATAACTTGTGTAGAGAAAATAAACGTTTTATATTATTATTATTATCTGACTTTAATAAAATCAGTCCTTAATGTCCTAATAGGTGTAATCAAGTAATCTACAACGTGCGATATATTTAGGTAACAACAAACATTACTTAAACAGATATGCTTTTTATGACTCTCTCAGGAAAAGCTACTTGGCATGAAACTCATAAAAGACATGTGTCATTGTGTCATGAGCAGTGTTTACGTAATTACGTGAAACATTTATGTGCATCTGCACATAAGTGTTTCAGGTAATTACGTATATACTTGTATCTAGAGTTGATCGATCAGGTTAAGTTACGCTTGCCGCGTTTGGTCTGTGGATGGGTGACCATCTTTACATACCGAGACCCCTCCGTACCTCGGAAAGCTCGTTAAGCCGTTGGACTCAGCTGGCATTCGTGAATCGTGACATTCGTGACAGTCGTTACGGGTAGTCAGAAGCCCGAAAGTCTGACAGCCAGTCTTACCAAGGGGTATCGTATTACCCAGTAACTGGGTTGTGGAGGTCAGATAGGCAGTCACTCCATGTAAAATACTGGTATTCAGCTGCGTCCGCTTACACTGGAAGCTGACCCCAACATAGTTGGGAAAAGGCTAGGCAGATGATGACTTATGTACAGATATAGTAAACATATCAAATTAGATGTATTTCATTATGTGCTCTACACTGAATTACTCTTTGAAACGTTTTAAGAAACTTTTATTTAATTTGTTTATGTTTTCAGTGAATATTTTTACTGACCTCATGTACATAAGCAGTACAAGGACATTGCCGAAGGCGCCGATGCCTGCTAGCAGGACATATGTGCTGCCGAAGGTGTACTGTATCCAGGAATCAGGAGGAGGAAACTCCATCCAGTGACTGTTGATACGCAGCAGGTAGTCGTCCGTAAACAAACCAATTGAGCGCCATTTCTCCACCGGCCACCTCTCTATGAACTTCGCCACCAAAGCTAACTTATTATCAGAAACACTCAGTGCTGTTGTCTCTACAATATCTAAACTATTTTGGTAAGGAGCCAAGTCATTGACCGCACCATCTGTCACTTTCAAACCACTGCTCTCATCATTCAATTCCTTTATTAATTGATCAGAACTCCTTCTTCGTCTTTTCCACTGTTTTAAATCATCCAAACAACGCCACAAAAAATCATTATGACACTTAAACGGTTTCAATGCCACTATTTTTGTTATTTTACAATAAATGCACTTGTTTTTGTCACTTTGCAACTGAACTATATAAGTTTCGTCCACCGCTCGGGTCGTCGTGTCCACATTCATACTGTAAACTATGTTTAAGACCGACATCAGAGCAATAATTAATATACTCAACATACTATTACGGAGAAGTCGTCGTGTGAATTAGTAGGACACAACCGTTCACGATGGTTTCCGAGACAAAATGTTGCCGGTGCGTCACGGAGACGCGGAATGTGTCCCAGTAAGGATGCGGTACTACTCTCCGGACCCGACTAATATCTAACACCCACAGTGGGATAATTTTGAGTAGAGAATATTGCAAAAATAGAAAACGTCGCTACTAAGCTATATTTAGACGAAAATATTGGCAAACAAACACGTCAATAAAATTTAAACCAAGTAGGTACTCGCCTTATTTATCACTTCTTGTTGAACGTTGAGTTTTAAGAGTAAACGAGTTGGAACCTATGTTCCCCCAGAGGTTTTATCGGGCCATGAATATTTTAAAATTTAAGTAGGTATTTCAGCTTTACAGCAGCTGTACTCGTATTCTTTTAAATTAAGTATATATTAAAGGGACTTATTAACATGAGTAGGAGAATGATATATTTTCGTGTCTGTATAGTTCATTTATTTTTTAAATATATTTGATGCATTTTTTTAATGAAAAGGAAGCATATCGGTTGATGGCTTTTATTTTTTGTGCCTACGTTTCTCCTTCTTGTGTACTTTTATTCGTATTTTATCTTACATTCCAATTTGTTTATACCTTCCTACATATCTACACAGACACAAAAACCCTTTGTAATTTTGCTTGGCTTTGTTAACCATGTTTCTTTTGAACAATCAATTTGCCAATTTAATGTAATAATAAAAGAGCAGTATCCCTCTAGGTTTATGAGAAAAACAGGTACCTACCGTCAGAAGTCAGATCTTTAATGAACAATAAATGTAGGATTTTCCAGTTACTTGAACAGAAAAAAAATATTAAACCTACCTATTACCTAGTTTTCAGACAAAGAGGTTTTCATTTATAACAAACATGTAATCAATAAATCGTATTGTTATTGGACATAAAGTTGTCAAAAAATAAACGGCCCGTTTTGACATTGACAATATAGTAGTTAATAAAGATCAAATTCGCAAAACACGTATTCGTTTGTATGAAACTGAGAGGTGTCAAGAACGCATTCTGAAATGTCAAAACGGGCCTTGTATTTTTTGACAACTTTAGTGGGGTTTATTTTTATAAACGTTGCTTGAAGTTAAGTGACGTTTAAACGTCAAAAATGTGTGGAACAGTCGCTAATTATTACTTTTTGTATTGCTGAATGGGACTGCTCTTGACCTCGCTTACTTAATTTAAAGCAACGATTATAAATACACCCTTGTATGTAACAGAAAATCATAAATCGTTCACGACGAGAACAAGAGGAAACAATATCAATAGGTACTTAGTGGTGGGTATAACTGATAAGATAATATAAATCAATTACCTACTTACCTGAGATACATAACCAAAACGATGATGTTTCCCCAGCAGCCGATCGTAGAAAAAATAAAATACAACCCGCCTAAAATCTTCTGCAACGATTCACTAGGAGGTGGATATTGTAGCCAGTGTTCGTTGATCAAATCCAGATAGTCGTCAGAGAAAAGTCCGTACTCTTTCCATCGAGATACGGGCCAAATTCGCTTGAAATTCGCAAGTAATAAAGCGTGCTTGTTCACAGTCGAAGTGTTGGCTGAATCGGTGAGGTTTCTCGATTCGAGCGAGTCCGCTATTCTATATGCCGTTTCGACGCCTGATTGGTTCGCGGATCGCTTTTTTCTATCTAATTGCATTTGCTGAACTTTTGTTCTGATTTCGTAACTCCATAACTCGAGAACTTTTTCTTTGAAACTTTTTTCGACTTCGTTTTCCACTAGAATTAGATTTGTGTATTGGTTCGTTAGCTCGCAGTAGGATATTATAACTACGGAAACAAGTGCCACTAAGAAAATTAATTTCATTTTGGTAAGTTGATATTCTTCGCGACGTGTCGTTCGTATGAACTCTTGCGATGTTTTACAAGGAGCAATCAGGTCTATTTTGTGTCGTCGTCGGTGGCCTGAAAACACTGGATGCTTAGCCGTCGTTCTCCGGGGACTGATGTGAATTTATGCTTAAGTGGATTAAAGTGGCTAGCTTTTAGTAAAATCTGTTTAGAATGGTCGGTTAATAGATACGTTATTAGGTTGAGCGACGAACCTCTTCATTTGTGAGCATTTTATTCGAGCAGGATAGAAATAATAATGTCAAGTAGGACACATAACAAATGCATTGTTTGTTTGTTGTGACGTGAAGGGAAAGTGAAATATGACAAAGTCGTTCTCTATATCAGTATTACTTAGGCACCTACAGTACTATTGAACAATAACAATTTGATAAAGTTAGATGAATTGCTTCATAAGTCAGACTTACATAAATTACCTACCCCCTGGTAGGTAGTTTATGTAAGTCTTATGAGTAAGACTTATGGGGCGGTTCTTCAAAGCTTATCCTTGACTTCAGTCAGCTAACCTCCCCTTACAGTGAGTCTGCATACATTTAGCTGCTAATTGCAGTGATATCTGCCTCATCCCTGACCCCGGCACTTACTGGATGTTTACATTTCCCTCTGACCTCCTTCATGTTGATGAATTCAGTTTCAATCTCTGTTTACCCAGCACGGTAAGCCAGAGACAAGATTACCAGCAGTGCGATTCTATAACCATCTCACCGTGAAAACTTAGGTGAAGTGAGCGTGGAGTGAGCTGTCATTCCAAATAATGCTAGGGATTGACACTACTGACAACTCACATCAAGCTCACTTCACTTGAGTTTTCACGGTGAGATTTTTACAGAATCGACCGGCTGTACTGAGTTGTTTTTTTGACCATGGATGGATATTTTAACCTCTTCTACTCTTCTATCTACATAATATAGGGGTTTAGATTTTCCTTTTTACTCTTTTATGGGGATAAACAACTTGATGATAAACAAAACCATATCTTCACATAAATCACAAAGCAGACAAATAAAATAGCCATCACGGCGAGCAAAATAAAATGGCGACGCGTGTGTGTCAAACTGATAGGTATGTTAATATGTAACGATTGAATGGTTTCACATTATTTTCGCGTTCATTAATAATGATATAGTTAATTGGATATTAAAGCGTTGTTTGGAATAAAATGTCTATTGCAGTGTAAATGTCTAAAGAAAAATAGATACGATATTTATTATTTTGAAGATTTCTTGGCAAAACTAGTTAACTAAGAATTTGAGGTAAGTATCAAAATATCTTTTGATCGTAGTTGAAGGAACTTCGGAGACATCTGACGGAAAAGTTGGCTTTTGATTCGGCTTTAATTTCAAAGCACAATAATTCTACAGAATTTCTTGATTAAACGATTCAGGACGATATTGATATCTTGATCAAATTATTCATCATGTTACACGTCTTATTATTTTCAAAGACTTAATCTTGTACTTATTTTAAGTTGCTAAATGTACTGTAGCGGTATCTACGACGCCACATGCGAACAACGCGTCATACTGACGTCCCGCAAATCCTGCATCTCGCAAGAAGAGTTTACCGCGCAACTTGCATGCATACAAACTTCCCAACATCAATCGTTGGGCAGTTGCCCGCCAGACACAATACCCGTCTGGTCGGAGGATCTCCCTTTTCTATAGAGGATGAGTGAACTTTACACCCTGTTCTTCATACCTCTATACCATAGTACCATTCTTATTTTTGCAACTAGCTTCCACCCGCGACTTCGTCCGCGTGAAATTTCTTGTTCCCCTGACCCACCCCGTAGCATCGCATCGCCTGTCCGCGCTATTAACTTGTTTTCTTTCTGACCTTTTTTCTTTTTGCTCCTAAGAGTCCTAGCTTGATGTTAACTAGCCTATAGCCTTTTTCAGGAATAGGGCTATCTAATGCAAAAATATTTTTTCAAATCTGACTGGTAAGTTGTTCTAGACATTAGAGCGTTCAAACAAACAAACAAACTCGTCAGCTTCATTATTAGTATAGATAGATGTATCAGAAAAAGATCACACCCTTGTAATTCATATCCGACTACGGGCATCAGTGATCAGTCGTCCATCAGCCGGAAAACAATCCCTAATTTTTCTTAATTAATTCTCCGAATGTTCCGAATGTCGCCTTCATAACAATCTTAAATTAACTTCTTCAATTGGGTACCACTTAATCCTATTATACCAATATTCCCAATTTATAGTAGCTTAATGAGGGCATCGCTAATCTTGTGATTAATTAATTCACTGAGCAGTCTGGGACCGAAATACCGGCGCGGCGTTACAAGATTATGATATTTTGGAAGACTATATGCTTTTAACCTGAACCTTCAAAGTTTGCATAGGTGGATTGTTTGTTGTTCACAGCAAAATTCTGCGTGTAACAAGTCGATTTAATTGTGGCTGGTTTTCTAGTGTTGAATATGTAACCTAATGCGACCATACAGTCAAGTGTTTTAACGCTTTCCCAAAAAGTTATGTTGCTTTCCAAATAACAATATGTAAATCTAATACTCCTCTGTGTCGGATTAAATCTAACATTTACGAGGATTAACTTGATAAGTACAAAACTGACATCCAACATTTAGATGCAGATTTGCACACTGCACTTCATTAAATGGCGGCGTAGTCCGCAGGCGGATATTATTAGAACTTGCTAGTAAGACGGGGAATAGAATGAAATAAATGAATTTATTTTATTTTATCAAAGACTTTAACCATGGTTCATGACAACGCTTATTCTCTAAAAGTACAATAACTATTACTATTTTATAACTAAACTATCTTTTAAGAGTGCTCTTATTTTTAGACCTTAGATACAGATAAGATTTAATTCGTCAGCGAATTGAGGAGCAAAGAATGGTCAATTTTTGAGGAATTCAATCACAGCTGAAATTTAAAATTGGCACTGCACCCGACTCCGTTAACACATATTTCCATAAAGAATACGATTCGCAGCAGAACCGTTTTTACGTTCACCTAATTGGCTACGGCACATGTGACGGCAGAAAGTAATCTAATATTACCGTTTTTGAAACTCAAAAAGCATAAAAAAGCCTTTCTAACTCCCGATGTAAAAAGATGGGAGTTTCAATACGTTTCGAACCTTTGTATATCAGTGTGTCTGTCTGTTGTAATGTATTGTAGCTTTTAAATGAATTTACCGATTTAATTGCTGTGTTTGAAAGCGAAATTCCGGATAATTCTTGGATTATGTTTGTTGATGATCATTTCAGCCATTGGAAATCATCAGCACAAAGCACAATTTGAGTAAACTTTAAAACAGGTATTTTTTCAATCTTATTCATCTCTTTTTGCAAAGACAAAGTGCTCGAATAGAACTTCGTCCATTATTCATTTTCTTTATAGGCCCTTTAACTTCAAATGGCACAAACAAGAACCGATTTGTCGCACTTTATAGCCGCATAGAGTAATAAAGGGTGTAATAGCGCATAAGGAGAGTCAGGTAGCGGGTTCATTGTATACAAGTAAAGGCAATTGCTGGAAATGCTAGTAGTTGTCGTTTACGACGTTTGTAACCATTGTAATAGTAGTTGTCCTCGGTATGATTTTAGTATTCAGTTCACAGCTCGACCTTCCCTGTAGTGTTTGAACAGGGAAAACATCAGTTCGTGACTTTTGACTATGTTACAGTTTGCGGCGTTTGTTCTGACTTTTTTTAAACATATTTGTGACTGTTTGGACGTACTTACTTGCTTGCTAAGCTTGTTTTTTAGGGTTCCGTAGCCAAATGGCAAAAAACGGAACCCTTATGGATTCGTCATGTCTGTCTGTCTGTCTGTCCGTCCGTATGTCACAGCCACTTTTTTCAGAAACTATAAGAACTATACTGTTGAAACTTGGTAAGTAGATGTATTCTGTGAACCGCATTAAGATTTTCACACAAAAATAGAAGAAAAAAACAATAAATTTTGGGGGTTCCTCGCACTTGGCCGGTTTTTACAATTTAGATACGTAGGACTGCACTGTATTGTCATGAGTATAGTAACATACTCGTATATAGAATAATATAGATATACATCAATTGACTCAAAAACCACAGAAGTCGAGGCGGCAAAATAAAACAAATGAAAATGCAAAGCAAACTCTGGCAGAGAGCAAGAAAACCTAATAGATGAAACTGCAAGGCAGATAGATAAGACAAACTTCCGTGAAACTATTTGTTTAATAGTCTCGAAACTATGAACTCAATATTGAAAAGTTATTTTCTTTGGAATGTAATTTAAACGCTCGCTGTGATGGCAAGAGCAATTTAAAATGCATCATCGTAAATGTGCTATTCCCCTTAAGAGCCGAGCTTACAATTTCGTGCAGTTTTGTTAAAATACTCCTCTGTTTTATTGCGAATATATTACAGTGTAGCTATCTACTCTGCTAGCTAGGTTTGTGGCGAGATAAAATACGCTCAAAGTATAATTAAGGGAATAACTTAGAAGTCTAAAACATATGTTTTGCTGACATTTATGGCCCGCGTAATGTATGAATAATAATAAACCGCGTTATAATTGACCTAAGCGACATTTTTCGAAAAAAACAAAAATAACCTGACTCAAACGACGGAGAAAAATTTGCTGATTCCGAATATGTATATAACTCATTATTGCAAAAAAAATGTCGCTTAGACCAATTAGCCTTTCAACCGTCAATATATGTATAACCGGTAGAAATACTGTTTTTACTGCTGAAACGCAAACAAAATTAAGACGATAATGAACGCGTCTGTACCTACCTGACAAAGGTTTGGTAAAAAAAGGTTTATTTCAGCCAATATTCAGCAGGTTTAGGCCGGTCTGACACTTTCATTTTGTTTATGAAATACCGTACGCAAAAACCCTTTGTGAAAACTAAAAGCTTCTGTGTAGTGTGGAACCAAACTAATATGTATTACAATAGCGAAACTTTTCACATTCACTGTGATTTATCTATTAAAACAGTTCTTGCAACCTTATGTAATATTATTTAGGTACTTTATTTATAGTTATGCCATTCATAATTTTGTTGACTCTACAACAACACAGGACCAAGTGTGTAATATTTGTTGGTTAAATGCTGGTAATGGGTTTTTCAAAATATTTCTCTTTTAACTTTTTACTTAAGTATTTCACTAAGTAAAAAGTTAGCGAAAGAATGTTTTGTTAATTTAAAAGCTTCTGTAAGGGTCGTATTTTTATTTGGAATGTTGTGCGATAATATTAAATTGCTGGAAACCTTCACTTAGATGTAGGTTTATTTATATATTTTTTGCTTTAATACAAAGTATACAAACCTACGTAGTTGTATTGCTATGTTGACAGGCTGGTGTTGGGAATTAAATAAGCCAGCCCTCATAATTTACACCCACAAAAGAGGACGCAGGATCCGCTCTTGCATAAGTAAACGGGTTGAATATGTTTTTATTGTGATAATAAGGACTATTCAGGACTATATTTTGCGACCCTACATTGTTCAGAAGACGTTTTCGATAGAAAGTAGTAGGGTTGGGAAAGATTGCAGTTCATACGATTTTTTTTCCAATCCACAGAATTATGTAGTAGGTCTAGGTGTAATTCATCGATCACCATGCATTTAGTCATCATCTGCCTAGCGATTTCACAACTCTGTAGGGGTCGGCTTCCAGTCTAACCAGATGCAGCTGAATAACAGTATTTTACACGGAGCGCCTGTCTATCTGACCTCCACAACCCAGTTACTGGGTAATACGATACCCTTTGGTAAGACTGGTTGTCAGACTTTCGGGGTACTGACGACCCGTAACGACTGTCAAAGATCCACGAATGACGTGTTTTCCATGCTTCAGTATAGTTCACATTTACATTTCTACGGAACCCTTAAATATTAGTAGGAACAAAGAACCCTCTAGACAGCATTATATCTGTGCACCCGCCGCGGTGCCCCGGGGACTTCACCAAGTTGCTTCCATAATCTTTATAATATTTCTATTACTTTGCAGCGACGACGGAAATTGGGGAATTCTTGTGAACATAAAACTGGGTATTTCTTTTAAATTGGGTTGACTTACTGCTTTCTATGATACGGAAGCTTAAAGGAAAGGGATGTCACATTTATCTTTACAAAATGCCCATACATAACTGTGGGCATTTTGTAAAGATAAATGATTGACTAGTGATTGAATAATTGTGAAATAAAGATAATGACTTGAATAATTTGTTGTCTTTTTTAGCTTGTATATTGGATAAATGTTTGAAAAGTTCAATGCTCCAGTATTTTTTGGATTTGTTGCACATAGGGAATACTAAAGTAAGTACATACTATTAGACCAATGGTTCAGTATTTCATGATCTACCCTGCAGTAAGTTTAATCAATAGAGACTATTAATTTATTAGATTTCACTAATGACCGTGTCCTAGTTTACCTATGTTACCTATTGCCTTGAGCCAATCGAGACGTCTTTGAACTGTGACTGTGGCGACCCGCCATACAATTCTGTTGATGGACGGTATCCGGTATCAGTCGAAGTTATGTTTAGAACAGGGGGATACGGAGAACTAGATGCACCAATTATTATCCTTGTTGGAATATTTTTTAAATAGCTGAACCAATTTATTCGATTAAAAGTAGGGAACAATGGTTCTGTCAAGCCGCGTTTTAACTACCTTGCCAGGAGAACATTTTTTTTTGAGCAAATGGTTGCTGTTCTGCCGATGTTCGCTTGAAACAGAAAACAACTGTTTTCACTACAACGAGAAAACAAACAACAGTTCTAAACAAAAGCTCGTATTACAGTTCTTTCTTTGCTCCTGCACCTAAACGCTGCAACTGAGATTTGGATCTTTCTCGCCGAAAAGCAGCGGTTAACGATTCAAATTTTTTTTTACTTCCAGTGGAGTGCATCTCATAATAACGGCTATGTATTTTTAAGCACCGTTTTTTATTGTTTTATTTTGTAATCTTTGGTTTGCGAGTCCCCTAATCATGGATGGGCTCTATAATTTCCAATTACTTAGTTGCAAAGTTTTTTCTTGATTCTACTTGTTTGCGTAAAATATATAAAACAAGATTGCACACCAACCGAGCACGTCTAACGCTGAGGGAATGCACAGAGCAGAGCAGAGAATGGTTTTCACCGAACGAATGAGCGAGCGAGCATTCGTCCGCCGACTGAACTAAGATCTTCGCTCGTTCAAGTGTTTTCATTTACCGCGCGAACAAGCGCTTACTCACTCAGAATTGTTCAGAACGCTAAGTGAGAACGCATGAATAAACAAACTAAAAAAATACTTTATTAATACGCTTACTACATGAAGTATTTCTTCTAAGAGACCGGTGAAAGGAAAAATGAAAAGAAAATTAGTCAAAGTGATGTACTTATATACATTCAGAATGATGTGCTCTAAATATTTTTATTAATGCTGGGAAAACTTACATTTTATGAGTTCCTTTTTAAACATGACTAAGTATAGCCGCACGATTTTTGCCGCACGGTGAAACTCGACTGTCTAAAGGCTATTCGGCTAGGCCGTAGGTACCTAACAAAAATCGCAAGTGCGGCGACAGGTCGCATGCGGCGGGTTACTAAAATCGACCGTAAAAATGCTAATGCGATCGAATGCGAAAAATAGCCCGCTGCATGAAGGTCGATATTTTGATGCAAAATGAACTAGTCGCCTGCAATTTTATCGACCAGAGTCAAAGTAAATGGGGTGGCGATTCGGCTTGTCAGGCGATTTGATAAGCGACCAACCGCACGGTGAAAATCGACCTAGTCTAAATCCCCCATACGGTGGGTTTTTCCATATTTTAATTGAAAACTTATAGATACTTACTGTTTTCTAACCAAATGAAGCATTATGAGATTTATAAAATCAAAATCAAAAGTCATTTATTCAAACTAGGCTGAGAATCAGCACTTTTCGAACGTCAAAATTACAAAAGACAGTCCCCCAAAAACGCCCTTCACCACTTCCTAGTGCTATCCCTGGGAAGAAGAAGTGGCGCAACAAACTCCCCAGCAGCACAGCTAGACAGCTATTTTCTAACTGAACAGACGTTCAGTTAGAAAATACTTGATTGCATACAATACTAGGTACCTACCTATGTTAAGTAATTAACATTACAAGACACAGAACATAAAATTACATTATTTGCCATATGTCAGCTAGCCACGCCAATACACCAACAAATATAATAAAAACTATACGTGGCGTGACAGCTTACATATTTATGCATTGCTGGGTTCTGTACTAGATATTACGGACGACGCTACACAGAGCCGCCCCGCTCGACGCGACGGTAACCGTCGCGCCCCGCCCCGCCGCCGCGCCGAGCGGGAATACAAATCAGGCGTGGCGGGACGCGAGCGCGTTTTTGATTTATTTCATGCACCCATTTCCGTATACGTTGTTTTTTCTTAGCTAGCGCAACTACGAGCAATACCGTTTCCATGTCTGAATCCTTCAACATCTTTTCTGATGAAAGAAAGGCGCGGCGGGACAGGACGTCATCGCGCCCGCGGTGTGAACAGCGCCGTCGCGTCGCCGTCCCGTCCCGCCTCGCCCCGCCCGCTGTATGCAGAGACCTTTATATAAACATTGTCTTGAGTATATTAGGGTGATCAACTATTCTTATCGTGTAAGTAGTCGTTGATGGAATAATATGCCTTTGAACAAAGGTAGGATTTTATTTGAGGTTTAAACGCATTATAAGGCAAGTCTAGCAAAGAAGAGGGTATCTTGTTACAAAAGTTTATAGGTACCAAGCCCAATAAATGAGTTATGAACCTTATGAAGCCGGTGAAAGGGGGAACGCAGTTTGTCCTTATTTCTAGTGTTAACACTGTGAATATCACTGTTTTTAGTGTACAAGTGTAAATTTTGCCTAATATATAAGATGTTGGCGAAGATGAGTTGTGATGCAACCGTGAGAATATCAATAAGTATCTTTAAAAAAATCTCTTAGAGACTCTGGCACCTAGCTGGTAAATTGCTCGAACAGCTCGTTTTTGAAGGAGAAATATATTTGGTATATCAGCGGCTTTGCCCCACAGCAGAATACCGTAGGACATAACGCTGTGAAAATAACTTAAATAGGCTAAACGAGCTGTATCACTGTCAGTGTATTGTCTTACTTTCCTGTCGGCGTAGGCAGCCGAACTGAGCCTTCCTGCTAGACTTGATATATGAGGTTCCCACTGAAGTTTGGCATCTACTGTTAGTCCTAGAAAAATGGCCGAGCCTACAGTTTCAAGCACCTTTTTATCTAAGACGATGTTGGGTTCTAGATTTCTAACATTCGGTAAGGCGAACTTCACACATTTCGTTTTCTTGGCAAGTTATTGAACGTAAACCAATCTATACCTAACTTTTGAGAGTTCACTGTTTATGTCGTCAAAATCTTGTCTGTTCCTGTCTTCTTTAAAAATAAGAGAGGTGTCATCTGCAAATAGTACAACGTCACAGTTATAAAACGTAACAGGAATAAAACAACATAATTTTTCGACCAATATATTATAAAAAATACCTATCCTCCAGACGTTAAACGTTACAAAAACACAGTGAGCAGCTAATTGCTTTCAATTTTCGTATGATCCACTTCAGTTGATTATGTAGTACCTACGGAACAAAGGATCGTTTCATTTAAGGGCCCCGTGGTCGCGTGACGAAGATCGCGTGAGACCATTCTCCAGAGAAATGGAAGGCACTTGTGTTTGTACTGTCTTTTAATATTACTTCAATCAAGTGTTTTCGATTTATTAGTGTCTAGAGTAAAATATAAGGACCGTAATAGTTAGTTAGCATAATAGTTAGTAGCTGTGGTTGTTGATCAGCAAAGTCAAAGTCAAGGTTACGGGTATTAAACCCGTAACCTTTTTTTTTGTGGATGGGAAATCATCAAATGACCCTTCCCGCTCTGGGTGGAGCGGGAGTGTCAGACTCTTACTGACTAAAACCCACCCGTGTTCCTTCCTTAGCCCTTTATGTTCCAGGGCAGCGGTACCCCTTTCGGACGATCCCGCTACCCTGGCAGGTCCCGCTACCCTGGCAGGTCCCGCCGTAACCTTGACCCGTAACCTTGACTTTGACTTTGCAATAGAGAATTTCAGTTGCAATAATATTTGATATTCGATTATTTATTTAATATTTAATTGACTGGCTCGTTCAACTAGTGGTCGCAAGCGCCACTGCTGAGCATGAGGTCTTGGGTTCGATTCTGGGGTCAGCCAAAATCTTGTTGGGCTTTTCTATATGGAATTTTTCAGTAGCAGCTTGGAGTCTGGATTTGTGCTCGGTCGATGACAATAGGCTCGCCCCCTATTGGCAAAATGCAGGCGTGATGTTATGTTATATTTCCATATTCAGTAGTATAGATTTAGAAGTATAAATACTCTTATCTGGAAATTCACAGTTGAATAAGCTATTTAGCTCCGGTTCTATACTTAGTTCGCATTCCATTATTATGAGACATAATATGAAACAATTACTGAATGCGTCAGAGCGTTGAGAGCAGCGCATCCGCAAATCCTCGGATATGTATATCTGATATGCGGATATGGATACAGAATAATACGGATACGGATATTGCAATTTATCCATCGGCTGACTGTGGCGGTAAATCCGCTTATATAAGTACTTACATACAGATGGTTTTATACAATATACAGCTCGTGTTGTGTTTATTTTGGCACGGTACTGTTTGTGGTGAAACGTTGGGTTGGTTTCTCACATCGATGCCGATGGTAGTCATTAATTTATTTATAAATAGTCCCGGAAATTAATAAAATATTACCATAACATTGGAATTATTGACAAGTTTTGCATTATTTCTAACTCGGACAATTACGCACGGAGAGTTCAAGTGAATTGAGTCACTTCATAACTAGCGTGTTTGTAATTTCATTGAAACAGTTCAACACGTCATTGTGCACAATGTGATGATCGGTAGTGCGGTTAGCGTGGGTATTATGTTATTGTGAACTGTGGTTCGTAAAACAAACATGAATTAAAAATAAATTCATTTTAATTGCACAGGTGTTTTCGGATAGCCGCGGTTGCAAATGGTAATAACGTACATCACTAGATAGATTCAATGACCGAAAACCGATAATAATGATAGACATAATCCAAAATAATAATGTCCCCATTTCAATATAGATGTTGTGTATAGGCAATTCTTCCTTTCACAGATTGTTTTTTGATAAATATTCTGATTAACCATTAGATTTGCTTTTTTCTTTTATATTGTATTCCGGTCTATTGTCAGAGACCGCTTTGCATAATGGACCCCTGTTACTCTGGTAAAATATGGGAAAACAAAGCGCTATGGCCCGGCGATTTTGTTTTTACCTGCAACCCTTTGGTGAAAAGAATATTTGTTTATAAGAAGACGTGGACGGTGTTCATGTTGGTCACCTAATCGTATGTCACCTTTTAATTGCAATTTTGAGAAACGTAATTGTCCACACTGTCACTCCCAAAATTTGTTTTACAAATAAATAAAATTTAAGTGTCTGTTTGTAATGTCAAAACATTAGATTTTTATTAAATGCATGTAAAAGTATATACTGTGCTATAATAAAAACAATCTTTTAAATTTTTGTCTGTCTGTTTGTTCCGGCTAATCTCCGAAACAGCACGACCGATTTTGGGATTGTTTTGGGACGGCTTTCACTGGCAGATAGCTGAGGGGCAATTCTCGTAATTTTAAGACGTTCAGTCTGATCTCAGTCTCAATCTGTCAAAAATACCTCTTCAATCCCTATATTTTTGACAAGTTTTTGACATTGATTGTCGCTGAGATGAGATTGCGACTAGATTTTGAGCGTTCTTAATTACGGGATTTGGCTTTCAGATGGGAGGGATTATAAGGAGTAACTTAGGCTACATTTATTTTAGAAAAAAAGGGTGCCGCGCAATAAAAATGAAACCCATAAATTCCATTATGTTTTCCGACATGCACGAACAACGAAGCGGTGGGCACAGCAGTGTTGCTAGTGCCCTGTCGTCAAAAGTTACCCAAGACTGTTCGAAAAGTAACGTTTTCACAAAAAAAGTAACGCTTTTTAAATTTTTTGTATTATAATACTATATAAACAATTTTTGGAGCGAAGTTCCTTATCGCGCGTCGCGAAAGGGGGCTAGACGGAAAAAATTAAGACCAAAAGTTGGAACGACACTTTTTAATAATATCCCTCGACAGTTTTTTAAATTGTATTTAGAACTTTTAACACACTTCAATCACTATTTCAGCATTTTTTAATGTCGGAACACCCATGAATGAAAGTGAAATGCCTAGAGTACAGCCTACATACACCATAACATTATGGCAGGAATGTACAGACGTCAGCACATCAAGCTACTACAATCTGTCAGATTTCTTTAATAGATTTTCGACTTTATTGCTAAACCATTAGGTTCAATGTTGATTGGGAAAATCTGACAGTTTCGGGTAGGTTGACCTGCTGGCGTCCGTACACAAACTTGCATTCATATAACTCGCTCTTTCTGTTTGCTCATTCTAGCAGTGCGATGTAGAGAGAGAGAGTTTCATTTCAGTTTAGGTTGCAATGCCGAATTATCAACATTACGCACGCACGCAGGACACGACACTTGCTTGCGTTCCGTTTCAACTAGTTTTTTTTATTCAACTCTAAGCAATTAAAATTACCCTGAAAAGTAACGTAAAAGTAACGTTTTCAGCCGTGTAACGTAAATGTAACGTAAGGGGTTCAAAAAGTAACGCAAAACGTTACAAAAGTTACGTTCTGGCAAGGCTGGGGCACAGTTAGTAATAAATACGAGAAGGAAATCCCATCCAGCTTTCACATTCACACAGTTCTTTAGTTAGATTATACATTGAACATACTGTACATATATGCACGCCTATGTAGCTCAAATTGGTTTGTTTTGTAGTGTTCTAGATTAAGATCTACTAGACACACTTATTGTTCTCCTTTGTCTCTAATATTTTTAAGTTAAATGCCATGCATACCTGTTACTTGCATGGTTACTGAAATGCCAATTATAGATGATATTTAATTTTAATTGTAAGACTGTGCTGTTGGTGTGTTTATTTTAAACACATAAATATAGTTGTAATGACGTACACAGGCATTTTATACCAATATATGTTAATAGTTAAACATCTTCGTAAAACATGTTGATACGGCTGAAACATAATTTATTGGACATAGTATTTTTTGGCATCGACAACCAATGAAACACGCCATAACAGTATTGGAAGAATCTGTTTAATTGTAGTACAAATTACACAGAATTATGAGATTATTGTTAGGCTATCGTAAAAGCATCGGTTACTTTTATTGCGATCTACGAAGTACTCTGCTCAATAACAGCGCTGTAATTTTTTACAATTTTTGCTAGCTTAGGCTACGCTTAAGATCATTTTAATGAAAAATTACTAAATTGTAGGGTATAAAACAATAAATTAGTTATATCTGACAAGTAATTTCGTAACCGCGTGATAGGTAATACGGGCTGGTGTCCGCAACTCCACGACAATGCGCGTATTTTGCGTACGGGTGGGAAAATCGATCATTCGATCCACCCCAGCTCTCAAGGAAGGCCAGCAACGCCTTGATGTTACTGACCGTCTCACGTAGGGTACTACCTGGGTTACCGAAGTACTTTGCCCTTACGCGGCGATCATCGGGCAGTTTAGCAGCACATGCGCCGCTGTCTCGTCATCCTCCATGCAGGCCCTGCACAGCGGACTGTCTGTTACTCCTATGACATTGAGGTGTTTGTTAAATGACCCATGGCCAATTAAAGCTGCAGTAACTGTACGCAGCTTTAGTTTATTTAGACGGAGAACCTGTTTCGTGAGGCAGCCATCAATTGTGGGAAGTGCTTCCTTGGCCTGCCTATGTACATTCGCGTAGCTCCGGCCAAAGCTTGTCGTATTGGTCTCTGGTGCGTTTTCTTACCAGAGTACGTATGTATCCGAACCGCGTGATATAAATGCCGTTAACCAAAGCATAAAAAAACCGTTCAATACTGGAACCCCTCTTGCCAACCCGAATCCCTTTGCTGGCTTTATGTTAATTTATTTCGTACATACGACGGCTAGGGACACCCCACATTCGTGCAACCACAATTGGATGTGTGCTTACATTTTATGACATTTTACTGAAATTAAATAAACGTTATAAACGTCACAAAGATGTTATATTTTTTTAAGAAAAACATTACGATTTTAATTACACGTTTATAAGTGAGTGCCTACTTAATTAAACAGTTAATTATAATTAGCTAATTCAACATCGAAATTTAATAACATTTTTCAGGAGTTAGAGAGTACCTCATTCAAAACTTGATTCCAATAATTTCATAAACACATTAATTTTATTATCGTCTAGTTGCTGCCCGCGGTTTTACTCGCATTGCAGGAGAACTACTTCATGTACCCGGATAAATAGTACGCTATGTATTAATCAAGGACATGGCCTATCTGTGTGCCAGAATTCATCTAAAATCTAAATCAACACCCTACAACACCCTAATTGCATAACACACGTTCAATCACAATCTGAATCATTTTGAAGGATATTGCTAATCCATTGCTTCATATGTTTGACCAATTTGTCTGCTCTACAACGTAAATAAGGCAATGAATGTTGTTGAGCTGTCAAAATGAAAGCCATTGCTTCTGTTAGTGTGTGGTTTATGCGAAATTGAGGTTCAATCATTTTCACAAACACATTCATAATATTGGTGACATGATGTGGGATACTCCTTGTTCAGATTTATTTGGCATTTAATACGTAGAAGGTGGTACAGGCAGACATATTTCTAGTCTCATATTTTCGGAATCGTTCGAAAAGCTTCTAAAATATTTGCATCTTATGAATAAATTACGGTTAAATCTTGGAGTGGTTTACAGCCGCTTCCCAATAATTATTTTAAGTATTTACTAGCTTCTGCCCGCGGCTTCGCCCGCGTGGATGTCGGAAATTATCCCACGGGAACGTTCTAACAGGATAAAATGTATGTGCTTCCCCAGGATGCCATCTATCTCGCGGGCCCTTTGTGGCTAATTACAATAGAAAACCAGTTGTGTCTCATTAGTGGTGATTAAGAGGGTACCTATATTACCATATAGGTACCCTCTTAATCACCACTGGTAAAGATATTTCTTTACCTAAGTACCTACCTAATTTAAAAAAAAAACTCAATAACAGAAAATAAAATACCTACCTACCTAAATAAACCTATTTCTGATGATAACTAATCTAAACTCAATAAATAAGCAAAATCCCTAAAGACTAATATCTATACGAATGACTAATCCTACCTAACAGTATTATAAAATAACATACGGTCACTACGTACACTATCAAATATACTACCTATACTTTAAAATTAAAATCTATACCTACGACTTATAAAAATAAACCTAAAAACTAAAACGAATAAAAAGGTCGCACTGAAAAGCACGGTTTAGAAATAAAAAAAGCAAGTAGCAGTTAAAATAAGAATAAGAACGAACGCTCGCCACTCGACACGTCCGTTCAAATCAAAGTTCAAAAAATTTAATGCCATAGACATAGATAAGGATTAGTACGACCCGTGGCGGCCGCGCGCCACGCGTGTGCTGCGAACTGTACAAGCCAAATTCAACCTTCAGCACTACATTTAGACAACACTACGACAAACTAGAACTTATTTGCGGTTGGTACAGTAATCTGGTCTAGGGATCGAACCGCAAAATTAAGTTTGTTTTTTATTGTATATACTTTTCCGGGATAAAAAGTACCCAGTGTGGTGCCCAGGATATTAAAGAATAATTGTACCAAGTTTCATCGTAATCGAACCGGTAGTTTTTGCGTGATGCCTGAACAAACAGACAGAGAGACAGACAGACAAAAATTTTTTTAATCACATTTTTGGGTTCGGTGTCGGTCTAGTAACACCCCCTGCCATTTATTTTTTTGATATTTTCAATGTACAGAATTTTCACTTCTACAGATTTATTATAAGTATATATGGATAAATTTCCCGTATCTCTTATTTTTTTCTAAAAAATCTTTATTAGGGAGTAAACTATGAGTTTTCAAATGTCCGTAGCGGAAGATTTATTTCCGCAACCTCCAATATTTTTTTGATAGAAGCCGTACAGCAAATACTCCTTAGAAGTTGTGAGTTTTTAAGTATCATTTCTGCATGTAGAGAAAGATACTCATTGTTAACAACACAATATTTTAAAAGGAAAAAAGGTTTCTCGTATTTTTTTTTATTCTTTCCTTAATTAAAAGGATTTCATTGAGGCGAAATAACTTTTCTCACCACACTTTACGTAAGGTATTTAATAATGCAACCTGTTTTCGCCGCTCTGTTTTTATGTAACGATCTCATTCAACCCAGGGATAAGTCTACGCTAAGCCTCACTGGAGCTAATATTTCGCCTGCATATATGACAAATCCCACGAATTCTGAAACTGGGATGACTGAAGCATGTTTTGCAAAGTAATCTCTCTCTGGAACCATTTATACCAAAATCCAAAAGGCTAAAACAATAATCATACCATATTTTGGTTTTACTGCATTAACACCAATTAACCCAAATTCATGCAGAATTAAAATTAGAACATTGTTCGTTATTTACTAAAATATTTCACGAGTGAAGTGCTGCAGCTACGAGTATGTTCGTGTAAATTTCACGCTAATTCCCACAAAGCTGATGTGCTAGTTATTCCAGGAAACGTTTGATGTTGATTGATTCACTGGTTCCAAGAATGCAAACCAAACTTGCTGGATTTCAATTGTAAAACCAAGATCTCTTTCTACTTGATTTAACGTAACGAAAATTGCCGTGTAATTTTTATATGTAGGCAACATAATTTTGCCACACCACTTTTAAAAACGATGGAGTAAAGCTGTGACCGAATGGTGGCCAAAAAACCAGAACCATCCAAAAGTCGCGGGAAACACCTGGATGAGGGACACGGAACCGGAAGAAAAATGGGGAGGCCTATACATAGCAGTGAATGATTCTGGGCTGAAATAATAATGATGACTTTTAAAAACAACTACGTTTAGGCTAACTAGAAGGAAGAAGTTTGTAGGAACCTTCTCGTTTGCCAAGAACTAACCATTGCGATTAGTAGTTACTAACTCTAAATTCTCTTAATTTTTAATTATTTCAAACTAGCTTCTGCCCGCGGCTTCGCCCGCGTGGATGTCGGAAATTTACCCACGGGAACGTGCTAACAGGATAAAATGTATGTGCTTCCCCAGAATGCCATCTAAGTCGCGGGCCCTTTGTGGCTAATTACAATAGAAAACCAATTGTGTCTCATTAGTGGTGATTAAGAGGGTACCTATATGATATCTTTACCTAAGTACCTAACTAATTAAAAAAAAAAAACTCAATAACAGAAAATTAAATACCTACCTACCTAAATAAACCTATTTCTGATGATAACTAATCTAAACTCAATAAATAAGCAAAATCCCTAAACACTAATATCTATACGAATGACTAAACCTACCTAACAGTATTATAAAATAACCTACGGTCACTACGTACACTATCAAATATACTACCTATACTTTAAAATTAAAATCTATACCTACGACTTATATAAAAATAAACCTAAATAACTCTAAAAACTAAAAGGAATAAAAATGAACTCCACTGCGGGTGACCCAACCTACGACAAACTTAGTATTTGCGGTTGGTACAGTACAGACAGTGGTAATCGGGTATAGGGATCGAACCGCAAAATTAAGTTTGTTTTTTATTGTATATACTTTTCCGGGATAAAAAGTACCCAGTGTGGTGCCCAGGATATTAAAGAATAATTATACCAAGTTTCATCGTAATCGAACCGGTAGTTTTTGCGTGATGCCTGAACAAACAGACAGACAGACAAAATTTTTTTTAATCACATTTTTGGGTTCGGTGTCGGTCAAGTAACACCCCCTACCATTTATTTTTTGGATATTTTCAATGTACAGAATTTTCACTTCTACAGATTTATTATAAGTATATATAGATTAAAAAAAAAAAGTTTCTTTATTTACTTCAGTTGTACATACACAAAACACTTATCTATACTATATACAGCGTTACAACAAAGGAAAAGTGATTTTGATGAACTCTGGCACCCAAAGTAAAATTTAACTTGTGTTTAGGGTGCCAGCGGCCTCGCCTATAATTTGAAACATAGTAGTTTTAGGACGAGCAAAATATATTAAAAATCTAAGTGGGTTGTAAATATTTTCTAAACAAATAATAAGTACTTCAAATCGATTAACTTAATTTATACTCAATAAAGCTCCAAATTAAATATTAACAGAAATAAAAATGAAGTAATTATTTTGTTCATCGTTTCGTCGTGGTTGAGGCAAACAATTTTCTCTAATCTGTAGGGTCAATCAGGGCTTAAGTAAGGATTAAAGTTCGGCGATAATATTCAATTAACTTGTTTAGAATCCCTCCGTTTTTGTTATGTTTCTTTGTTAGATTTTATCAACACAGTGCCAGAATTTCAAACAAGATTTTTTTTCATGAATAGTATTTGTGAAATTAGAAAAAAAGGTCTCACAATGGAGGTACGTAAAATATAGTAAACGCTTCTCAGTTGATAGGTCTACGAATACAAATTGTCCTTTCATAATAAAACGTAGTTTAACCAATTGTATTCCTTACAGCTTTTCTAGTTTGACTATAATCAGATGTTTGTCTTTATGAGACTTGCTAACAGAGCGAAGCCTGCTAGACAGAAAGTATTAGCAACCTCGATTTTCTTTGTTGGACGTAGAAAGAATATCTACTAATCCCATACCCGCACTGAAATGCCTCAAATGGATGGCCAACTCTGTAGTGTTTTGTGCCTTAAAGGGAATTGAAGATTTTTATATGGAGCCTGGCATATACATATGTATGCCAGTCTACATATAAAAACTTGCGCCATTTTGATATTATTTTTTTCAAAATGGCGGTCACGCATGGAACCTATATAAATCGACAGCTGACATCAATGTAAACAGAAAACATAAAAATAGGAACAACTAAAGGAACAAATAAAGCGCCGCGTTTCCGAGATTAACGTTTAAAGTTTATCACGTAACATCCATATTTTTTGAACTTGCGTAGGTACATCTTGTTGCACAGATGTTTGAAATAATCACTCCGAGTATTTAAAATAATCATTTTTATATAGATATTAAGCTAAAATATTAGGGTCTCCCTTGTTTCATTGAAAAGAAATTGCCAAATTATCACTTCCCTAAAATTTCCGCATAATTTCATTTGCCAAATTATTACTTAGCAAAAAATCTATTTACAAATAATCATAACGCAAACCTAATGTTTGGCAAGTCATCATTTAAACAATGACTTGTTTACCAACTAGTATTTTGACCAATTTTTATGTTTTCATATATTTCAGTTGAAATAACTCATTTTACGCAAAATAAAATTTGCCAAATATTTAGTATCGTCAGTTTTCAATTTACCATTTCTATTCAGTCAATTTTTATAGTCTAACTAGTTCAGTCTCGGGTAGCCTGTTTTTTTCCATATTTTTTTTCTATATAATCTAGTCGTTTCTGACACTCGCCGGCCGCTGCCGCGGCACCGCTCGCTTCGCTCGCTCGGCTCGTGCGTAGGTTACAGTTTTAACCTAACCTAACCATTTTTTTTAAATTAACTTCGTCTAACTAGTTTGGTTCTTGATAGCCTACTAACAATAATCTCTTTTTTCCTTATTTGTATTAAATAAATGATTATATTAAAATAAAATTGCATTTTTTAATTACATAATTCCCAAAAAATCTTATTTTTGCCAAAACAAATCATTTGACCAAACGTTTATTGTCTAAAGATTGTTTGCTGTAATAAATCATTTGATTAAAGACCAAATTCCTAAATGACATTATCCTTGATAATATTCTGCCAAGTAAAAATTTGACCTAATGAAAATGTGCGTACTAAAATTATTACAAACATTGCATTGGTATAAAAAAGGTTGCTAAAATTTGTTTGGATAGTGAAATTTTGGCAAAATCTTTTCGGCAAAACGGCAGGGTCCCAAAATATTAATTACTGTGGTATTATTATCAAATTATTATTCCCATTACTACCAGATTCTGCCAGCTGATTGGTCATGCCTGGACACGGTTATTACTAGACCAAAGAACGCTTGTCAATCCTCTAGTCTGAATCCCTTATCAGCCCATTTCAACAGCAATTACATACTCGAAAGCTATTTAATTTGTTCCCCAACAGAGAGATTTGCAGTTATATTAAACCTCGAGCAAGTTCTTGTGAGGTTTGGTTCACAAGTCGAGTGCGATTGTTTTCGCGTTCAGCAGGATTGTTGTGGCTTTACAATTGTTCGGTTCGTAGAAATTCTCTTCGCAATTCTAATATACGTGGGAACATACATGTACGTTTAATAAGAGCATGATTTCGAAAAAGCACAGACGATCCGACGATGTTAACAGTGAAAGTCAAACTAAATTATATAAGAATCTAATGCATTTTTATTTTGTGACTACGAATCTCTAAACTGTAGCTGTAAACTTTAGGGGCTGCTTTTAATATTTTCTTGCTTAGTTGTAGGGCTCTATTTATCTGCAATAAACTCTGTGATTATCTTTGCAGTTACAAAAATAGGTTTTTGACAAAGATAATTATATTTTCGAGCCGTTTGGGGTCCGATTGCTCATGGTCTTTTTAAGGAAATTTCAAAACGACTGGTTGACACTTCCCATGACCCAAGGGCTGGCTTTTACCTAAGCATTGACATACAACGTGGCAATGCCGCCAGTCTCTTGGGTACATTACCAGTCAACAACGTTGCGGATGAATTTTTCGACGCTATATTTTAGTTTGTGAATAGTGTTAGTTAAGTTAGGATATGATTTTGTTATTTTAGCGATAGCGTTTAACATATTTTTTAACAATGAGGTTTTATTAAACTTTTTATACATACATTTAATTTGCACAAAGATTAACAATAGTAATAAATATCTACCTGAAATATATTTTAGGTTCAACTACTTCCAGGTATCACTTCTGTTTCACGTTCTATACGAGGTTCCTCACTGTCGTAAAACAAGCCCGAAAACAAACATTGTTTACAAAGGATAACTCAAACCACCCTTACACAAACAACCTTGATTAATTACCTCCAGAATAAGATAAAAGAAATGAAAGAGAGGAACATAAAAAATTACGAGCATAACTTTCTTCTCAGTATCCCAACGTTGATTGGTCGAGAGGTATGCGTAGATAGCTTTACCGAATCGCCCCTTTAATGTCATGAGTCGACGAAAGAGTATAAACGTTACAGCTTGTAGTGACTTTCAGTTTCCTTTGTCTTTCTCTTGACATTTTTCCAGTCTATTGGTGACATCTGAACGGTAGAATTCGGTGAATAGGTGCTCAGTTTATTGTCAAGGATCGGTTACTTTATGTATCATAAAATCACGCTTGTATTGACAGAAGATGTAGACAGAGGTGTATATTACACTCACATTTCGCCAGTTTCATCATGTGACAGTTTACGTTATGATATAATATGTTGTGACTGTGTTATTTCAACTGCTCCATTGGTCTCGTGGTCGCAAGCGCATCTGCAGAGCGTCGGGTCCTGGGTTCGATTTCCAGGTCTGGTAAAGTGTTATTAGGTTTTTCCAATAGGAATTTCTTAGTAACAGCCCGGAGTTTGGAAGTTAGCGGTGTAATACTAGTACCCCTCGAAAAACACGTTAATCTGTTGGTCCTGCGCAACTGATCTCTCTCCGGAAGTGTCGGATTGCCGTCCTATCGGACTATGGGAGTGAGGGAAGAGAGAGTGCACGTGTGTCTGCGCAAACACTTGTACACTATAAAAAACTTTTTTGCAAAAAAAAATTGACTTTAATTTCGGAAGTCGGTGTCGTTGGGTTCACATTCTCGTTGTTTGCCACCGACTTCCGAAATTAAAGTTATTTTTCACTTCGTAGTGTCGTTTTTGGAAGTCGGTTGATTTTTTTTGCAAAAACGTTTTTATTTTTCACTTTTAAGTTGTAATTTTTACCAGTAATTTTGGTTCAAAAACCAAACTACTGAACCCTTTTTGATGTAATTTCTAGGGGACGATTTAGGAAGTATACCCTTTACAGCAAAAGAAGAAAGATTTTTCAAATCGGTTGGCAAGCGACGGAGTTATGCGCGAACAAACATAAAAAAAAAAATACAAACATCCGAATTGAGAACCTCCTCCTTTTTTAGAAGTCGGTTAAAAATCTTCCATGCCGAAGGCTAGTTTCCATTGAGATTGGCCGCCATGACCAAAATACGGTCTCGAGGACTATTATTTTAATGGAAGTTGCCGGGATCTGCAAAAGAAAACAAACTGTTCTGTTGACAACAATACGGTTCAACGGAAAAATTATTTCGGTTGCATCGTATTGTTTGCATCAACTTTGATTGAAAGTGGCAGGAATAAAAGGTACGACTAATATTGAATGATTCACTTTGTGTTTGGTCGCATTAATTTGATTGCTTTATCCATATTTGAAGGCATAAGTGAACGGTTTTTATTGTATATAAAGGTTTATAGTTCACTAGTGACCCGTCCTTGCTTCGCATCATCTTTACTACTTTACAAAACATCGAAGTTTCGAAGAAATCTGCCTTGTTTTCCCGAAGCGTTGGACAGAGTTCACCTACATTTTGCCATTTATATTTAATTCCCATGTAATAGGAGGCGAGCCTGTTGCCACCATCGAGAAATTCCAGATAGAAAAACCTGGGAATCAAACCTAGGCCCTCATGCTAAGCAGTAGTGCTTGCGACCACTAGATCACGAGGCAGTTCTTCACTAAATGTAAGTTTTATATGAATGTATATAATAATAATAATTTATTTATTTTCAGAAAATTAAATTCCATTATGTACAAATAATTACATTAAAATTATATAAAAATGACACATAATAAACAATAAAATAATAATCAAACATTAAAATCCTATATAAACCTTTCGGAACAAATTCTGTAAATGATAATGAAAATCGCATCAAAATCCGTAGCATAGTTTAGAAGAACAACGCGGTCACACAGAAAGACACGAAAAGGGACTTTAATTTATAATATGTATAGATTTACTACTCTATCTCTGCTATTAAATTATTTCTTTCAAAGCGATAACAAAATATACCACAGTGCAGCAGTGCCTGAAGCCGGTTAACGGTATTAGTAGAATCTGCCGTCGTCAGTTAGTTTAGACAGGTATCATAAACATTTCTAGGTTGCCGTTCTGACAACCTGTTGTTTAATTTATTCAGAGATTCGGTGCCTAAACTTTCACGGGCTATTCCGGTTGGGTAGTGGATCCAAATTGACCAAATATTACGCCACCAATTATGTTGTTAGAACCAACTATTAGTGTAATATGAAGGGGAAGAAGTTGCTCGTATTACCTACACGCATGTGTGTAGGTGGGTTATCGGGTACGTATTGTTTACCTATGTTTCAATAAAATGTTGAAGACTTAAGTATTTAAGCGAGAAATTAGACTGAACGGATAATATGCAATTTTAACAGAATTAAAATTTTCTAAGACACCCCGTTGGAACGATGTTCCTTTCGCTTTTGTACACTTGGCAAGTGGGAGCTACACCAAAAAATTACCCAACATTTTGGTTACGCAACAAAAGTGTCGAGACGGTCAAAATGTTACACTTTTTTCGGTCTAGATCTCATTCGGCAAGTGTGCAGAGTATATAACATTTGCATACAATACAATTGTCAATACATATGCATATTAAATTTCACTGTCCCGAACACATTGTTTGAAAGCGTAGTTTCCTGTAGATGATCTACGGCGGCTACGCCGTAGCACATTATATTACAGCAAGTATTTCGTAGCGCGTAGCGGGTGGTCGTAGCGGTTTCGGTGTCATTAAGGTCGCATTGTAAGTTATTACTCCCTATGTTCGTATAAGTTTAATTTGTGAACTAATTGATTTACCCTTTACGCCATTATTTTATGTTGTTAGAAGTGACTTTTAACATAGTGAAAATTTAACGTTCGCGGGTGCCGCGAGTAAAATAGTTCACTTAAAAAATAACATATTTAAAAAATAAAATACAATAAAAGAGCCACCGAGAGCACGAAATGTTGATCTTCAATTAAATCGTTGGCTTTAACGTTGTTTACTTGTATCGTTAAAGGGTCGAAAATCATATTTCACTCCGTCCACTCAAATACGTCGACATTAAAAGTAAATAAACTGTTTAATCGCGTAAATAAAACAATTTTACCAAATCCTTAACGAAACGAATGAATAAAACATGAGGTTGATACCACTCATGATGTTGTACTGTTCGCAATAACAGCGGGTACCTGAGAGGGTTAATATTTAAGCGAAGACCGACCGATACACGCCTAACCCTACTATACGACCTGGACGGCTTGTGAGCAAGAATTTCATGATTTTATATCTTCGTAAATACACATCTAAAAGTACAAAACTATTAGAATTTCAGCCTGCATTAGAAATTGTTTTCTTCTAATAAATTAAAATTAAACGTTAGATAGCTAATTTATTTTAATTGTTACTCATTTTTAGGGTTCCGTATCCAAAGGGCTCCAATGGGACCCTATTACTATGTAACTATGTAAGCTCCACTGTCCGTCCGTTCATCCGCTTGTCTGCCACAAGGCTGTGTCTTTTGAGCCGTATTTGGTAGACATTTGAGAGTGTGTACTATCATCACCGCTATAACAACAAGTATACATATAATAATACAACACTAAGTATAACAACAACAAGTATATAATAATACAACACCAAGTATAACAACAACAAGTATATAATAAATATACCCGGTTTTTTTATTGGCATCAAATGTATTGTTTTATTGCAAATAGAAGACCACGATGTTTCTACTACGTCCAAAAAATAAAATATTTTAGTTTAATATGGTAAAGAGCCATGTTACCCCGACCCCAAATAATTGGGATAAGAGAATGATTACATGTTGAAGAGAATGGCAGTGGTATACGTCTCACTCGATTAGTATTCTCCGCTACACTTTACGAATTGTTTGTTATAATATGTGACCACCAAACTCGTCACATAACCATCGTTTGTTATACCCGAGTAATGACAACACAAATCTCAAGCTCAGGAACTGTGACTGCAGCATGAAAACAAAAGCGAAATCAAGTTGGCATTGTAGATATACATACATAGGAAGTATGTAGGTATACGTGACAGGAGAGGGTCCTGGGTAAAAATATCTTTGCGGATTTTTCATTCAACGAAGTTACTGGTCTTTTAACAGTCAGAGTATGGAAGGGGTAACCATCGAGAACCCTCCGTGCTTCGGTGACAAAGTAAAACCGGTCGATGTATCATCGCGGTCGGGTACACTGATCGGTTCTCATACAAATATTTATGATTGCCGGTCGTTACGGGTAAGCTAAAAATTCTGACAACTGCAGTGCGATTCTGTAACCATCTCACCGTGAAAACTTAGGTGAAGTGAGCGTGGAGTGAGCTGTCATTCCAAATAATGCTAGGCATTGACACTACTGACAAGTCACATCAAGCTCACTTCACTTGAGTTTTCACGGTGAGATTTTTACAGAATCGACCGGCTGCTCTCTCTTTAGATTATTAGATTTTTCAAGAATTGGGTTACAGAGGTCAGGTGGCGATCGAACCATATAAATTATTGATAGTCAATCACTTTTGGTCAGACTGTAAACCGACCTTAGGAAAAAACTAGCCTGGTAACATAAACTAATCAACACCTAGATCGGATCCTACAGAATTCAAAGCCAGTGTCCCGTGACTGTAAACGAGATGACAGATTGCAGTCTATTTTCAGCACTGTCATACAAGCGGCCGCCTGAGGCATTTGTATCGAGCTCGGGAAGGTTTGAGCAAACAAATAATCCGAACGACTCGATACCCGAGCTTGTTGTTACAATGACAGGAAGCAATAAACTAGGTAGATAAATATTTACTTATTTACACCTAAAGAATATATTGACTTTTGATTTTCGTCGAATCGAGCGTAAAGGTTCATATTCGGTAGTGCCAGTGACCTTTGCGCTGCCACCGATAACGCTGTGGAACTGGCGAACTGGACAAACAAAATTTAAATAACTATCGAGCCAGCGACACGAAGAAGTAGTGCTGACGACGATGATGAATGATTTTCGATTTTGCTTCTTTTTCGTGGACGAAAACCAACATTTGCTAAAACTGATGTAAAATATGACGATGATACAAAAAATACGGAGGGCGATAAAACCCATGTGAGTACGAGGCTTAAAAGTCACTTGGTAAATCCTATCCACATACTGGAGAAACTTTTAAAACGAGTTTCTTGCCCGTTATTCTCCATAGAGATCTACGTTTTAGAATGGGCAACTAGCTTCAACTTTCTGACTAACTGACCGACTCTTTGACAATTCAAAAGTGCCTGTAAATGGTTTAGTTAAAATAAATGCTTTGAGTTTGAACTATTAAATACTATTGAATCAACCAAAATTCTGATAATGTTACCAATGGTTTGACTATCCCAGCATGTCAAATCATTAAATAGTTGTACATAAACCCAGCCACCCAGCCAGCTAATGCCTACCTAGGCAGTTAATTGATTGGTGGTGAAACCCAAACACGAGAATAATCCGCCGAAAATAATTTATAATGGCCTCCGCTATTTTGACGAGAGCGTTAATAATCTGCCCTGTAACTATTAATTTACTATCTACAACCAATTTAATGGCGACATTGTGCACTCTATTAGTAAATTAATAACTATGATTAAAAACATCAATACTAGTTTACTTTACACAGGTATGAGTGTTTCTTTTTTGTGCGTGTTTCTAGTAGAATGTTACGCAAATATTTTGAAAGAAATAACATCAGGTTTGAAATGAATGATGAGCATAGTAAGCAGTGGTGGCCCAATGGTAACGGCCGCGACTTACGAGTGCAGGTCGTAGGTTCGAACCCAAGCAGGAATTTTACTTACTTTGTGTAAATTATTATATTTCACCACCACAGCTCTCAAAACGGTGCAGGAGAACATCGTGAGGAAACCGACATGTCCTAGAACAAAAAATATGAAGACATGTGACAACCGCCGACCCGCACTGGGCCCGCTTGGTGGATTATGGCCCACTCCCTCTCACAGAGACGAGGCCTGTGTCCCAGCAGTGCGAACATTATAGGCTGGTTATGCTATAATGAATCGTGAAACATGTTCATGGTTTCCTTTCTACGTTCCATCTCCTATTGACTGTTTTTCAAATATAATTATAATGAATACTCACTCATTCAAACCTTCGGAAGACATAAAAAAACATGACACGACATAATTGGTACGATTTGTCTTATAAATTCGAAATGAGACATCTGCATTTTTCAGCGCAATAAAATAAAATTTATGAGGATTCCCTTTTAAACAGAGACATAATGTAATGCCATAACATTTTTATGTCTACCGTTTAGTAGGCAATATGTAACCAAACAGTTTGATCAATAAATTAGAGCGCTGTTTGAAATTCTAATCTATGTAGAAATATAATAATTATTCAATTCAGACCTTGTATCTGGAAACAGAATAGGTATTTAGAAAACATTATGTTAAAGTAAAAGCAGAAAAAGCTACTGATATTCTTGAAAGATTAATGATCAATGAACAACAAATTCATTTCAGCTGAAAAAAAGTGCTATTGGTTTGGAAGTCATGTGCAATTAGAAACCTTCAATTATAAATGCGCTTAATTTTATGGCCTCGCCTTGTTTGAAGCATATCAAGGGGCTGTAGACAAGTAACATGGTACTTAGTCGGCGATAGCAGTGTGTCGGGATCACAGATGTTTCCTGCTCCCCATTCCGTCAGTGTAGCGCCATAGTTTCCTTTTATGACACCTGGGGGAATTCCAGGGGACTCCTTTTGTATTAAAGAAAGGCTTATGTTGGTATAAAAGTTTGGCAACGTTTAAGATTTAGATTAAGTTTGCTACACGGGTTTGCTACGAATAGTTTCAAAATGGAATCGTTACTTTCTGTTATTGTGCTGAAGTTTCGCGGTTGTCTCGAAACTTAAATCTACACAAATTACAAGTTCTCCTTGTTTAAACAAAATAGCTTTAAGTTATACCTTGGAATGCAGATAAATTTGTGAAGGACTTTCGGAAGTTCTCAAAGGCTAGGAATTTCATATGCCGCGTTCACGGCAGAATGCTTTCCCACTGAACTGATAGAATTCCTTTGACAGTCAACCATTGAAGGTGGTGTTAATATAAAAGTTTTTGAAAATATTCAAAGTCCGCGGTTTTTATTTCAATGTTTATTATTCAAGATATTTTTAGACATTGTTTTATCAAGCAGAACGAAATATACGAATTTCCATATTCATGAAAAGGTCAATTGGGATTCAAGCAATTAATTAAAATAGAATATTATTTCGCTCTGTTTTTGTACAATCTGACTTAAATTAGATGAACACATCAAAACAACAGTGTCTTTTATAACTTCATCGGCGGGACTGTCATTTTCAACAAAAGAACAAAGGCGAAAAATGCCCTGAATGTGTAGAGCGTAAAATGGAAAGGGCATTGCTCTTGATTTGACAAAAACGAGTGAAGTGCCCTCGAGATTTGCTCAGCGAGATTGCGCCCAGTTTATTGGCGGGGCCTTACTATGATTTATCGCATAAATAAAACACTAAATTGCTCTTTGTTTCCGTACGTCCTTTTCGGGGTAGCCACTGAAAATCAGTGCTGTGGGTCCCGCTGTGCAGTGTTTCTTGTCATAGTTATGACGTGCAACTGTGGACTATTTCTGTTTTGTGCTCGTGATTTATAATCTATTTTCTTTTCTTTATTATTCGAGTTAATTTTCTTTTTGTATGCACGTATTTCTGTGACAAATAAACCTTTTCTTTCTCGTTTTTCGTTTCTTTCTTTCTCCTAAAATGTTGGGTCAAAAAATCTGTAAAGCGTGTAAAAAGCACCAGACATTAAAGTTTTATCGCGCGCAAAAATTCGCATATTGCTTTGATATTGCTGTAGTAGCGCGAGGACACCGAAAGCTATTAAAATGCCTTTGCTGGCTTTTAAGCAACGAGTATACAAGCTGTGCATGTAACAAAGTTTTATTTATATTTCTAGAGATGATTTCTGTAACGTAGGTAATAAAACTACAAAAATACTCCCATTTCCATCATCTCCAGTCACCCAATATTTCGTAATGTGGACTTAATTTATGTTGTTTATTACACCTTTGTTTTCAAACTGTGACAAATGGTAGGTACTAACTCATTTTCCCAACTTTGGCAGTCTAACGAAAACCCTCGGTACTTTTCCATTCAAAGTTAAGGGAGGGTCATGAGCACTTACCAACCTTTCAGTCATATACCTAGCTGTGTGTACACATAGCTGTGTGTACACATAGCCATAACATTAGCTGGGATTTTCGACAGTCGTAAAGATCGGTCGTAAGATCAATATCTCGGTTACATCTGAGTAGGTCGTTATCAAATAACAACGATACTTTAGATGTCACAGTTTACGTTTCGGTATAAACATAGTTTGAATAAGCAATGGCTCGAAACTTGTAATTTATTTTCATTGAAGTTAGAGTTCTTGGACGTCCAATATAATGTTATACGGCGCGTTGTCTGCGAAAGACAGCCATTATTTAGGAAGACAAGCAGCGAATGGGCGGGCTTGAATCTACTCGCGAACACACGGACCGAACGCCTTCTCAGCTCTAATAACGATTTACTGCGATCACTAATCCATCTAGTGAACGTGGTGATAATAACGACTAAGTATCCATCATTGTCATTAAAATGTATGTTATATGTTGTGTGTGTTGTATGTATGTTATCTTAAGTTTACCTATATTGTGTTCTTATAGATTAAATATTATAACTATCTATAGTAGGTATATGTTTATAGGGTGGCCCATGTGTACATAATTATGATTTAGTGTGGGTACATATTTGAATGTCGAACATTAAAATACCTACGTGTAAAATGTCAACGTTCAAAACATCGAAAATTTAAATATCGTAATATCGAAAATTGTTATACCTAAGCTTAAAATGTCTAACATTGAAATGCCGAGTGATAAAAATATCATCATGCAAGCGGGCATGCATCATGCAGCAGGCATGGTTTCTGTCACGGCTCCGGCACTGCGGGGCTCCGGCGGTCCCACGCGAGCTTATCGTCGTCGATGGTTTTAACGCCCGCCGCCGCGGCTGAGGCTGGCCGGCTTGCCGGCCAGCAAGCCGAAGCTGCCTCCGCCTCAGCTCGCGGGCTGCCTCGCCCCTCCGCGCCTACGCGGGCTTAAATTACACTCTAGGGGTAGGGCAGACAAAACCACGTGGAGTCGGTTTTGCAGCGATTTGTTTCTGTCACTTATTTTTGTAGCACAACATATAAATAAATATCGATATTTAGGACATTCGATACTCTGTACTTCGATATTTAAGTCATTAGATAATCTGTACTTCGATATTTAAGCCTTTCGATGGCATGTTTGGCGATAATTAGATTTTAGATATATTGGACGTAGGTTATCTAACTATTCGACAATATAAACTTACGTTATTTTAATTTTTGGTTTTACGGTCGTTCGATATTTAAATTTTCGATGTTTTGAACGTTGACATTTTACACGTAGGTATTTTAATTTTCGAAATTCAAATATGTACCCTTTAGTGTATATCGAACTTTCAAAAAATTCGACTGTTTTAGCTGTTTAACAACGTTTTGCTCTGTCAGTAGCAGCTGATGTCAATTTGACAGAGTTCGTTAGATTACATTAAACTAGGAGCAGGCGGAGCGCGTGAGGGAGAGGCAATCCCTGCGCCCTCACGCCCCTAGTCGCCGCAGGAGACGCTCTGGACGTCGGGAGTCCCCAGCCCACTCCTGGCCACCCTAGGCGCGGGCTTGCGGGCGGCGAGCAATGGGCAGCTCGCCGCCCGGCAAGGCCCAGGCCCGGGTTGACGATGGTGCGTGCGTTGTGTTCCACGCGCGCCTCAAAGAGATGTCAGCACGAACTGACGGGGTCCGCTAGGGCCGATGCCTGCCAGGACCGCGGGTTGTTTGAAAGAGATACCGTGGCCCCTGGCATAGGCAACTGAAGGAACAAAAAAAAAAAGGGTACATTAAACTAGAGAAGCTCTTTAGGACACCTAAGTACAATGGCTATGCGAATTAGGGAAAGTTACTATCTCCATTTGTTTTCCCTTGAATGTGTAAGTCAACCCGAAATTGTAAAACACAAGGATGTTAACCTAGTTAGATACATTCCATATGAATAGTAGCTTCTGCCCGCGACTTCGTCTTATTGTTCGCTTATTGTTCTTTCTGGCTTTTTATCTATTTGCTCGGGAACAAACAAAAAAAACCCTTAAGCTTTATTATTAGTATAGATTGATATAAATTACTTACTCCTACTACTCTCCTTTATTTTAGTGACAATGGAATGTAATTGCGAAATTAAAAAGGGACTGCGAGATATTAAATGATACTAATATAATATATTATACTTAATACGTCCTCGTGCAATAATTATGAATTCCTGAAAATGAATTAACTAAGGGATTACTGGATGTTAACACACATTATTTAATTAATTTTATTCTCGTGACCGCGGGACTCGGAATGGCAGGAAATTTTAACGCTGAGCTTAATGTTTGTTCGGACTTTTAAATTAATACCTATTATATAATGTGGAGGAAAATCCGATTTTCCTCTTAGGACCAAATTTTTGATCTGTAGTTAAACTCAACCAATTATTAAAAATAGTAATTAATGGGTAAATTTTAGCAAAATGTGTTTTAGATAAATTTTTAGTTTATCTAATGGTTATTTTTTAATCTAATAGTAAATTATTTGACCATTAGCAATGATATTATATTATTAGATAAACAAAAAAAAAATATCAAAATACACATTTTGCAAAAATTTAACCATCAGTTACTATTTTTAATAATTGGTTGAGTTTAAATACGGATAAAAAAATCGGCCCCTAGTGATTCAGAATCAGACTGATGTAATTATTCATATATTAGATCTCCATCAGAGTCTTCACAATTATTCATATATAGAACAGGGACAAATAATAGTGTGCGCTTTTAATTATAGGAGACCACATCATTTATCTAGAATCTAGGTGCAGTAAGCGTCTGATGAATTGATGACGCATTATAATGTACCTTTTTTGTGTATAAATTTGTTTTCTTCTCTCCCTACGAAAAAAGACTTGTACAGAGTCCGACTCGCACTTGGCCGCTTTTCTTTCTGGTATCCAGCTGCATCCTTGGTAAAAGGCCAGATGGATGATTGCTTGAACATACATATTACCTATACAATTAGAGTAATACAGTTCAAAAAGGCAATCTTAAACCCAAAAGGCCACTAATTAGGTATAAGGCCCAAAAACTGTCCAGACTGTAACCTGAGATCGTTCTAGTGCTATTTGCCATTCTTTTCGATATTGAACTAGCCTTATTAACAAGTTTTGTTCAAGTAGGTTCTTACATATAAAAAGGCTGACTACCTACATACAATGAAACCCATAACCAAGTTATTTTGATATAACAGTTGAATGTCAAATCGAACACGTGAACTAAAATCACTAGGGTTAAAGTCGATATCTCAAAACAATTTCTAATTAAATAACTTGGCTCTTCTCTGCCGTGTGCCTTAGTGACATTGCTGATAAGCCTCCCACCGCCGCCCTCGCTCAACTTTGGAGCCGTCAAAACAATTATGTCACTGAAAAGTTTGGGTATGCTTATTAATTTTTTATAATAATTATGGATAGATAAGATAAGATAGACCGATAATGTTTATTTGCCAAAAACAGTGCTTAAAATTTCGTTATTATTATAAGCCTGTGTTGTCCCACAGCAGGGCAAAGGCCTCCCTTCCCTACTTCCACTTTTCCCGGTCTTCTGCGATTGTGTGCCAATCCTTTAAGGAGTCCAGCTCATCATATTATATACATTTTCTAATAATCTGCATTAATAGCTAAGTTTACACACAAAAAAAAAAATAAGACGCAAGGGAAGCATTTTGCTTATGAACTCCACACTAGGTCGAGCCTGTCTCGTGGAGTCCGTGGGTTTCGCCCCCCTGGGCTACAATATATGGTACCTTACCATATATTGTAGTGAAAATTGTATTCGCATTACATTAATACAGGATTGTTACAGTCGAGAGGCACATGAAAACGCGTTATTATTTAAAAGTAATTAAAAATTGAAACAGTGTCTAGATTATGAACTGTGAAATATATACTCGTGTACATTCCTTATTGCAGTTAACTAAAGAGAATATGACAGTATAAATCAATGGATGAAGCGAGGTGAATTACGAGTTAATCAATGAAAAACGCTTTCTATGTTCTAAAATGAAATGAAACCTTCATTGTCAAAATAAAAATCCAACTTTCAATAAATACATGCATAGATAACGTAATGAAATACTATAAATAGTATACAGTAACATTATATAACAAGACATGTTAAAGACTAGCTTTTTCCAAAATATCCCACGGGAACGTTTACCGGGATTAAAAGTACCCTATGTCTTAATCCAGGTTACAAACTGTGTGCTAAATTTCATCCAAATCCGTTCAGCCGTTTTTGCGCCAATCCGGAACATACATCCAGACAAATGGACAATAAAAATATATTCGGCTACAGACTCGTTTCCACACCTCGTAGCAACTACTTTTTAAAAAAATATTCAATGTATACGTTTAATGAATACGTTACTTTATTATTATCTGTTTATATATAGATAGAAGAAGCAATATATCGGAGGTGATGAGCAGAGGGCCGAAACAGCGATTACCAACTTTGCCAAACTTGGTGATTATCTAGGAAAGTGGCTACTTTATCTACAAGCATTGCACGTTCATCGGTGATTATTTTTAACGTCTCTTACAGCAAGTTTCAATATGTACTAAAACAATTAGTTTTCCAGTCTACGCTTATAACTGGGTCGAGATAACAGGCGAAATGTATTTTTGCTTTTGTTCCTAAATTAAAGCCGAATAATATTCATGAACAGGAATGTATCAATGGAGCTGCGGTGAAAAACGAGGGGCTCATCATTCGAATGCCTCGTCATTCCGGACTGCGGGCTGCGGCCTTTGCAAACAACGATGAAATATATTTGGGTTTAGTAGCCGCTATTTTTTTTCCAAATCGTTATCAGGCTCAGGCTACATAAATATGACTTGATACTGTTTTTCGTTTTATTTGCCCCGTTCGGGACAAAAGGGGATCCGGAGGTATTGTACTCGCCACGGCATGTATAAATAATACAACTTTTGTTTCAGAATGGGTAATTATTTGAGTAGTATTTTGGTCTCTTTATAATCTTGCCTACAAAAAAAGACTCGCCAGTTAGTTATCTACGTACTTTTGTCAAACACATAACATAATAATACATGGGCACTTATAAAACGTCAGAAGCTAGATGCAAGGTTCTAATTGGCCGTCTTATGGAGAAGAGCCGACAAAAAACTCCACGGGAACTCTTTTACACATACTCGTAATTTGGTTTTAAACAGCTAGTTAATTTGTCCAAATAAATCAATACACGCTTAAAGAATATTGTTATCAGATGATTGAAAAATCAGCCCGATTTTTCAATCATCTGATTCGTGGAATAATTCTGAAATTTTGACAGTTATTTCATAGAAAAACTGTCAAACGTCAATTTTATTCCTCGAATAAAAGCTATCTGAAGGCCAATTCTCGTAATTTAAAACGTTCAAAATCTAGTCGCAGTCTCATCTCGGCGACAAAAAAATGTCAAAAACTTGTCAAAATGTAGGGAAATTAGAAGTATTTTTTGACAGATTAAGACAGATCAGCCTGTGAAGGTTCTTAAAATTACGAGAATTGCCCCTCTGGCGATGGAACAATCAGCCCTAAGTGTAGCATTTCCTACTTTCTCTGCAATTTCTTTCATTGATTTATTTTCACAAATAGGAATCCATTTCAAATAAATCCACACTTTGCAGTGGCTAGAAAGTAGGAGATATAAACGAGGTGTTGATCTATCTGTTTGGATGAAGAATTTATAAAATAATGTCTATTTTCTTGTGTAGCAAACCTGCAATGCTTCAGAAAGACGGATGAGGGTTTTAAAGCAATAAAATAGCGTAACTTGTGTACGTACATGGACAGCATATAAACGTTCGATCAAGTGTTACAAGGTAATTGTTACTTAGTACTTACAAGGACTGCTTGCCCTTACATAGGTTATAGGTTAATTCAAGGAAAAACTTATCTCTCTTGAATTTTGAAAATAGCTCGGTTGCATAAAATACCACATTGAAAATAAATGGGGAAGTCTATTGAGAGTTTTGTACTATGATTGTGGCTTACAAAGATTTTGTTTAAGTTTTGACATGTTAGTTACATGGAAAAGTGTCCATCAGCATTTTTTGCTCAATAGATTATTTTTATCGCATAAAGTTTTGGACAATTCCTCAGAATGAGTTACTGAAATAGTTTTACAACAAAAGGAGTGATTCAGCTAGAAAAGTAACGGTAGACATAAAACTCACGGGCCATATATTCACGAAACTTTGGGTCGATGCGGAAAGATAATCATCTGAATTTGTGAAGTCACATAAAAATTCAATGCCCTTTGTCAGTGGTTACTGGTTCAGTCCGTATCTTAATGGGTGACGGTGTCGGGGCGCCAGACTAATGAAAACTCGTTCCCTTTGACGTTATTACAGCACTTGTACAAATAATGAAGTTCAGTTTTGCTGATGACGCCGCACTCGGTGGAAGGGACTGGATGAGGTGATTAGGTATACATATTTAATGCCGCCCTGATAGAAGCGTTTACTGCACATAAACGAGGAAATAAAACGCAACGGCATAAGTGCCTTTTAGTATAGCAATTTGAATATTAATTTGAAGCACTGCAGGGAACAGGCTTTTACTGTATAAGATCTTTTTGGCATGCAGATTGTAGGTCAATAAGGACAATCTGACCAATTCGATGTCTCTGATTCCTGGTTCCAGGAGATTATGTATATTAAAGCGACATTTGGACAAAATTCAGAGCAATGTCATTAAAATTAACGTTATCCTTAAACTCAGAGAACAACAAGTACCTAAATCGTAGACCGCCTGTGTCTATAGGTACTTAAGCACCTATAAAGCCATAATCTAGTAATCCACAAAGGCCCATCCACAAGCGCTGTAATAACCCATTTAACGAAATTGACTTTTACAATTTTCCCGGCATAACGACCCCTTAAATTGGTTCTTGTTTTCTGATGAAAATGAGTTCATTCATTACAGATAATGTAAGAAAAACAGACTTTATTAATGTAGTAATACAATATCCTGTAGGTGAACAAAAACATAATTGGCAATTCGAAATACATTAACGGCATTTTAATTAAAAAACACAGAGCACAGCGACGTCCTGCATTGTGCCAAGTAAATGCAATTATTGTGTAAACAAAAGACCACTTCGATAGTAATTTGCGAATGCTATTACTTCGTGCATCCAGCACAATAATCGAATAACTTAATTGTGTGGAAACTTGTTTGTTATCAAGCGCTCAGCGATGTGCGATGACCTCGCACAGACAAGAAAAATTGCAACGGACAAGCAATTAGTTTTGCATGGCAAACAAATCTTTTGTTCAGCAATTCGTTTTTATTAAATAAGCAATAGGGATATTTAAAATTCAGACAATGAGCGATGGACTAAAAGCTTAACGGCGCCGACCGGGAAAAAAGATCGCGCCGCCCGGGAATAAACTGAATAATTTGAGGAAAGAAATTCAGCAGAAACGGTTGTTGTAGACGCTAAACTGTAATTTGGTAGAAATAATACCAACAATTTTCTTTGAGCTTTATTTTAACTTGCTAAATAAATTCTAACGGTATCTTACGACCGCTAACTAATCCCAGATCGTAAATCCGTAAATGGCGTAAATTTTTAAACAAAAGGTAAGTAATTTACAGACTGAGGATTTCCACATAAAGCTGACTCGCTGACAATGAATGAGGAAAAATGTTTACAGGTGACTTTAAAAGGCACCACCTTTCCTAGCAAAGTAATTATTGTAAAACCCAACCACCATTGTTTTGTCATGGCATAAGGACCCATAACTAGGACCGAACTTGTTCTACTAAATGGGTACTACCCAATTAAATGTTCGGTGCCTAAAGTTTCATTATACGTACGAACTCGTGAAGTCGTAACTAGTTTAAGTCCCTCTTTACCGTTACCGCGAAACTAGGACGTAGAAGGTGCCTTGTACGGGTTATAAATATGCATGGATTTTATGTCATTATCTTCCATCTGTCCGTGATAATTTGCTCTTCGCAGATTGTTGACACAATTGGTCATGAGGGACTTTTTATGTGACAATAGGCCTCTTAGTATAAAGCCTTACATTAATTATTATGCTGTTTATAAACCGCTTGCTTTGTGAAAAGCAGAACGAGCGTTTCTTGTGCGGTATTATTGCAATAATAAAGACCTTTTTAGGAAATTAAGGAATCATATAGGAAGACAGAAAATTTTTTTGTTCTGCACAAACAAAACGCAAATTAGAAAAAAAAAGACATAAAAACACATATACAAAGTAGCCAAAAGCCTCGTATTAAACAAATAAAAGTTTCAAGGTTGACAATTTTGTCCATTACTTGATGTCAGAGAAGGCCACACAATACACAACATAGTTGAAGCTCCATTGTACGCCCAGTCTAGTAAAGATTTCCAGTCACCGTCAGTTTTAAACAATGATTCCAAATGCGATTATTAATTACGCGGAATTATCGGAATTAATCAAAGGGAAACCTTATACTTTAATTAATTGTCAATGGCTGCATTGTCCTTCTATGAATTAATTGGTAATTAACTCCTAACTAATCGTATAACGTTGTTATTAGTTCGTGCTGAGAAGGATTCGCCATCTATCAATGTATTAATCCCTTATTAGATCATTTAGACATTTACGCGATAATTTGCTACAGTTGCATGTTGTAATATATTATCTATAAATGACATAGGTAATTATTAAAACTTGAAGTCGGTTTTCGTGTTTGCATGTGTGACCGCGTATCGTGCGTAGCGGTGTAATGAGGATTTCACACAACTACCAAAATTATTGTGTTAGGTATTTGGGAGTTATTTTGGGCCTTCTCGGTTTTTATTGTATCGGATTAGCTACGTCTCTTTGATAACTCTGTGAAATCTCTTATACGCTCCTACTTATCTGCAATAGCTGCAGAGCTTGCCCCGCGGTTTCACCCGCACAAGTCCCGATCCCGTGGGAATATCGGGATGAAAAGTATCCTGCGACCTAATCCAGGTCATGGTGGATTTGGATGATATTCCGTTCCGCCCTTTAATCTTTTCTCTTTATAATATTAGTTTAGATACATAGCTCAAAATTCAACTTTTGTAATGTCCCGTGTTTTACCAGCTAAAATAAAAGTCATGCAAGCCATAAAGCGAGCCTTTATGCGAGTGATGTCGTACTCTCTCTGAATGGGAACAACAATTTTCATCTGAATCTAAAAATGTTACAGCATGTCATATCCCGCTTTTGTTGCGTAAAAACGATTGAGTCAAAAGGACAGGAAAACTTGAGTTTTAGTAGCTCTGTTGTGAACGCATATTGTTTTTCAGTGTTTCATTACTAAACTGAAGAGAGAAACAACCGTGAAAGGAATTCTACTATTAACTGACTGTCAAACGCATAATTTATTAGATAGTATTGCAAATTGTAAGGACTTTAGAAATTACTTGTTTTACAAATTTACTACCAACCAAAATTGTCCGTATATTCAAATCACTGCTGTCATTCTTTGGCAATTGTACCAAATGGCTATAACACGGCAAATTGACACGGTAGTGTGTCAGTTTGATAAAATATTATTTTCCCTGACTATATCAATACTTGGTATATCTTATACCAAATAAGATACTGGTAGGTCCTCTAAAACACTCAAAATCCTTTGACTATAGATTATAAGTAATGAAATACAAAATTTAGTTTAAGGGAGATGATGTATCAAATCAGTTTTGATAGTTAGTGATTGCCGGCGCAGTCCATGGCATTAATTGAGTTAGTAGTTTCACGCCCGAGTCCACATTGTCTTAGTTATGAATAGAACACCACATCACCTCGTGTCTCCGGAGGCTCGTAAATGGTGACTCTAAGTACATAATAGGAGTTTAATAGAAAGCAGTTGTCCCATGGGGTTTCCTGAAGTGTTCTTGCTTACGTAGTTAGTAATACGTGTTTATTTACTTTACTGTAAGCCGTGGAAATGTGTAACTGTAGATTTGAAGATGATAAATTATTGCATAGATTACCTACTGGCAGTGCGGTATGCAGTAATTAAATTGCGGGTAGGTATTCCCCCGTTCAACTACTTAATCAAAATTTTATGCTTGGGTTAGGAAGGAGCGAGTCCTCGTCAACAGTGCGCCAACGACTAACTTTTCCTGTAAATTTTCCCACTGTGGTTCAAAATTAAACCCAACCTAATTCATTTTATATTTCCTAAAAGTTAAATTCTAACGTTAACTTGGTTGAATTTTACTCGTTACGAGTTTTCCGCATAAAAAAACGTTGTTGAAATGTAGGACTGAGAACGTTTGGAAAAAATGTGTGAATACCAAGTAAAATTGTGTAACTGGTAGTTGTTGTTCGAAACGATCCAAATATGTTATCGGAATTGCGGTGTCTATCCTTCCCTGTCCGGAATATCGATTATAGGTAGGCACTTTTGTATACCAGGATATTTTTTGGAATACCCAAAACCGGAATCGTCCGATATAGCGGACTAACTTATGATGTCTTCAAGATCAAATCAAATCGAACTTGGTTTAATAATTAATGTAAATTTGACTACCATTCCAATCAAACTCTTGATTGCCCCCCAGGTATTGAGTTAATGCATTCCTTCACTTGGTGGTATTTAATAGAAACAGACTGCAACATATTAAATAAGAAGAGTATACCAAATATACTTAATTAAAAACACAAGTTTCAAATTAATTAGTAAATTAAATAAATAAACAAATGAAAAGGAATAATCCATTTGATTTACCTTTGATCATTGGATGGAAAACGGACAGCCGCTGTTGCGGTTACATGGCAGGGGTGTATCTACAGTAAATTGTATAGTGATCATTGATAAGTGATCTATAATCAATTAGAGTTATTTTCATGTACAATCACGGGCATAAGTATGAACAACGCGGAAATAATACTTGATGTCATGACTCTCATGATCTGTCGTCAAAATGTTAGCAAATACAGGGGTTATTTTAAACTGGCTGCTAAAATCCGTAAACGCGATGGGTATCGATATCTAAACATGATAAAACGATTTTTTTTATTAGCCGTTAATGTCCCACTGCTGGGCAAAGGCCTCCTTACTCTCTATCCACATCTCTCTGTCCAGAGCTTAAATTAAAAAAAAAATATTTGAAAATCGTGTGTTTTTATAGTCGTTAAGTATTGTAGTCGTTTGTGGAAGGCATATGTAAGTGACAGCAGAAATATGCGACATCGAAGGAATACCAAAAACTATCTGTCAAGCCAAAATGGAAGCTACATCGGCTTCAAAAAGATGTGTCTCGTGACTAACATGCATACTATGTGTGAAATCGTTTTAAGTTTTAAAAGTGATTTATCGATGAGTATGTGATCAGTAATTATGATCATTTCAAGCGTACCTCTAATGATTGCAGAATAGTAAGTGGCTCCTATGCTATTTGATTATTTCTTTATCGTTAAAGTTGCCTTATGACGTGTGTATAACTTATCTATCAAAAAGCCCAAAATAAAGCATCAAAAGAATAATCACCTCATCTAAATTGTTTTTCAGGCTCGCTCATAAAATATTAAAACAACGTTAAATACGAGTTTAAAACAATGCATGAATGTGAAGTGTCAACGGAATGTCGGAGGTATCCCGACGTGAAAATCGTTGCTCTCTCGCCATTTTCAAGCCATTATATGTTTATCATTAATTATTAATTTGCGGTTCCTTTCTCTTTGGAGGCGTAGAGATATGTTCGTTGGTGAAAGTCTACCTGGAAATGAACAACATTTGGTTTTGTCCAGTCTGGTTCTTTTGCTATTACTTACGCGTTAGAATAAAAGCTATTATTTTAATGATTTGACTTGAATGAAAAATACTTAAGTATATGGGTGCTGAAAATACTGGTATTCAGCTGCATCCGGTTAGACTGGAAGCCGACCCCAACATAGTTGGGAAAAGGCTAGGCAGATGATGATGAGATGATATGGGTGCTGAAAAATAACGCTATTTATTTTATTTTTTTTACTTAGGGGTCTTTGCTAGGAGTAATTGATTAATGAAATGAAGAAACTATGTCTTTGTATTTAGTACAATAAAGAAAGAAAGAAAAAATATTTATTGCGACTCGTACGGGAAGATCACAAACTAAACTAAACACAGTCAAAAATAATAAACCAAATTATATACATATAAAACAGTAACATTAGAATTTGTATTGAAAATGTTAAGTTTATTCCAATGCACCGATAGGAAATATTGGATCTCATGAAAACTGTATGAAAATACCTCCTGAAATACAATGCTGGGATTAGATACCTTTTATACTAAAATGTTGGCGCGACCTAGTTTAGAACTGAGAATAGAACCACTGTAGAAGATTAGTCTAGTCTTTCAAATCATAGGTTTAAGTATAGGCTAGTTTATATATAGCTCGTGGCTAAGTAATAACAGCCTACGCTTGCCGAAGTTGGTCCGAGGATGGGTGACCATCTTTACATACCGAGATCCCTCCGTGCCTCGGAAAGCACGTTAAGCCGTTGGCCCCGGCTGTCATTCTTTGATCCTTGACAGTAGTTACGGGTCAGCATCCTAAAAGCCTGACAACCAGTTTTACCAAGGAGTATCGTATTACCCAGACACTGGGTTGTGGGGGTCAGAAAGGCAGTCGCTCCATGTAAAATACTGGTATTTACCTACATCCGGTGAGAAGAACATTGTTGGGAAAAGACTAGGAAAATTGACTGACGTTGGTATACTTTTGCAAATCCGTTCGAATCGAGGATATTTTTAAAGATAAAAGTACAAGTGAAAATAAACTGAATGCGATTAAAATATTACAAGAGAAAAATGATATAAACTCGAAAGATCAAACGATATCATTTTCTAATATTATCTTTGACACGTTGGGAAGTAGGTTCCTCTTACTATGTGTCTACGTATGATTGTATGACAATATTGTTGTTTACTTTTCCCCGTGCACTCAATAAACGACACGGTTTGACGACACGGTTGGCGCAGCGGTTGAGCGATCGATTGCTGCGCTGCATGTCGCGGGTTCGATTCCCGCACGGAACATATATATGTATTGCCTACAGGTAGTTGTTCCGGGTCTGGTTGTTTGTGTATGTGAGTTGAAATGTTTGTCAACGCACCCACGATACAGGAGTAATTCCTAGTGTGGGGCAAGGTTAAAAAAAAATGGTATTTGCCTCTTTATTTGTACTGTCTCATTTTGTTACTGTAGTTTTTTCTTAGGCATTACATGTTGATTTCTTCAGCTATGAAGAAATCAACATGTAATGCCTAAGAAAAAACATTCACATCATTGTCCATTTCATAAATCACCCTTTTCAAGGAACTGTAGATAATGCCTACCCATTACAACACATACCGCTTCTGTTTGTGAATAAAGCAATGTCAATAAACAGTAGTAAGCTACGTATTACTTTCCAATAGACAAAAACAAAAACCATAAACGATACTACGTTGCACGTGCACCTTTATTAAAACATATTTTACTATTTATTTCTTACAGCTGGCGTTGAATTGGTTACGCTCTCGGAAAACCTGATAAGTACGAATACTTTCGCTTGTAGGTACTCTGTAAGAGGAAAACCAAGCAAGAGACACCCGAAAACAGATATGGCGTCGCTCGACCGACCTTGACACGAAAGGAAGGCGCACCAGGAAGACTTACACAAAAACAAATTGCAATAGGTAGAAGTCTCTAATCTAAGAGATAAATTTAAAAAACGCTTTGTAAATATTTGCTTATGCGATCAAAGCTGATAAGTTTTCATCAAATTTTCCTAAAAAGTTGTTGCAAGCGAGATCTTGAACACCCCATAACATTTTTATACCGTATGTCTATAGGTACACGAGTGGGGAAAACGCTTTGACTCTTTATAGGGCCCTCAAAACCCCTTAGCTCCTACCCTCTTATCAAATGCTTTTTGCTTTAGCCACCCTGATTGTGACGAGAGTAAGCGCTCCCAATCGTATAATAATGAGTTTTGATGGAAAAATTTACGCCAATATTTTAGAGAGAATCCGATACAGAGAGGTGAATTTGATCCTTGTAGGTCAAATATGTTTTTGTGACCTTTCCTGTGTTGTGAGAATTATCGTTCACTTGTTCTATTTGTGATCACGAATACAAATAAAAAATATGAGAAGTTATTCTGAACTTCCTAAATAGCTGTAACAGTAAAATGGATTTATGAGTGGAGCATTTTATAAAAAAGGACAGTATATGAAGCCGCTCTAGTCTTATCACGCCTGAATTTTCCTTATTGCGCACAAAAAATATATGAAGTGTTGCAATTTAAAAAAAAAAAAAATTGTATAGACAAGCGGTGCTATTGTTACTTTAGTCATTTCCATTCCTGTCTCACGGGCGTTGTAAAGAGCTCCAAACGCGGAATAAAATTTAAATAATGAACTCAAAATTATTTGTTGAGCTACGCTTATTTCTATAGGAAAAGTTGATAAATATCAGAAAATGACATTTAATTAAGTCGTTTTCGTTTCGACAAAGGTTCTTTCAAAATGTTTTCCTTTTTGTGATGATATTTTAGGCGTTTATACGGTAAAGTCTGCCGTTAACGTTGTTTCGGCTAATTACCTACTTTAAACGTCCAATAATGGTATAATTTCATGGTTCAAACACTTTAATCGTGGTGCTGCTTAACATGATTAGAGTCGCAAAAACCCAAAGCTTCTTCAACAAAATCTTCACGTCACCGGGCCAAACGTATGTTATGTCACATTTATACACTTATTTTTGTGTACACAATGTATAATATATCAAACGAAGTAAAAACTTTTCTCTAGCGAGGGACCGCGGTTATGAATCTAAGATGTTTTTCATGTAATTTTGATTTATGCTTCAGAGGCGATGGATCTGAAGGGTACGAGAATCTCACGACCCTTTTTACTTTCCGCAAAAACTCAAGATTATGACTGACGTTTGTAACTTAAGCGTATTGATGCTTTGTTTGTTGTCTTTGTTATTGACGTAAAATCTTTAACTCAGTCATTAGTATTTATCACATTTTTATTCATCTACTTAATCTAGTCAGATCTCTATTAAAGCGAGCTTTATATCGACATAATGTAGCCGGTATTTCATCTTAACAGCCTAAGAAACAGGAATGGTAAGATAAAGATAAACAACTTTTAATTAACTCAATATCTACGCAATATCTTTGCCTACTTTTCAGATATTTACTTTCTCATGAAAAAAAAAAACACTCGAACAAATAAAATGAAAGCGAACTGCATGTGTGAAATAAAAATCAAATGACTTTACTAATTGAGTATTCGCTCTATGCTCATGAAAGTCCTTTTATCCTTTTCAAGCTACAATTAATTTATTTATAAGAATATTCATTGCTCTCATATCGCTTGGTTCGTTTCATTCAATAAGGGCGATTTTATTGAATTTCTTTCTAATTAGTCTCCTGCGGTTCTTTTGAAGACCACGGAGTTGAAAAGGGTTCTTATTAAGCATTATTTACGATAGATTCAATTCGATGAGAGCCCATTTAAAACAAAAAGAAATCTTCTCTTAATTACTTTTTATAGCGATTAAAAAAGTTTTCGTTGGCGTGTTTATTATTATTATAAAGTATTTAATGTTGGCACCCGCGTCGCGTCGGTGACTTCGAAAGCACGCGGCAACGCCTCATAATTTATGTGGCGAATTACACGTTTATCATAACGCGTCGTAATACCATCGCCCCGCATACTCCTCATAAATATCATATTTATATCGCTACATGGAAATTCCGGTCGCTATGTACCTAATTAAATTTCAAGGCAATAGGCATCATAAATTAGGCTGTTTACATGCAGCTGAACGTTCGGTTTATTAATCCCGACTATGCAAATTTTCGTCCTTTATTTGTATAGTTCGGGATGAGCGCGCAAACTATCGATTGTAAAGTTGATCTTAGCCTTGTTAATTCATGAATACTGTATACCGGACTTAGTTACAGTTCCCGTAAAGTAGGGAGTATGGGGCAAACTTTGTGGAATGTGATAAGTTTGTGGACAGTGCATTAAGTGAACCGGCATTATCCGAAGTAGTTTGTTACTTAAGTGGTAAAAGGTTTGTGTTGTAAGCGTTGGGAACACCGGTCAGATGAATGCGATGCGCTATCGACTCGCGTATTTATACTCGTAGAGGGAGGCTGCGGGAAGCGGACACAGACCAGACAGACACGCGGCGTCACGCGCCCCCCGGGACAAGAGCGCGATCTTTACACTGCCATTGAAAAGCTTTTTGATGTTAACTTTAAATATTATAATTATATCAGTACAGGACATCACTACATTATTATAAATAAAGCAATCCCCCCGCCGCGCCGCACCGCGTCTGTCTGGCAGTCTGAACGTCGATAAACTCAAAAACTACGAAATGGATTTTCATACGGTTTTTACCAATGAATGATTAATGAGGAAGGTTTAAGTGTATAATTTATTAAAGGTTTTGTGTAAATTGGATAATTGAGTAAAAATGTGTTGTCGGAAAATATCATACCGACTGGGAGCTTTACTAACGTGCGCCGCTTAAAGCAAAATTTATATAAAAAAAATGTATAAATGGGATCCGACATCCACGTGGTCGCGGACAAAACGAGTGTAGAAAAAACATGAAATGCTGTTCGTTGGTAAGCGCATCACTCGAGAACGGCTGGGCAGGTTTGGGTATTTAAAAAATAATAATTGGGAAACACCTCTTTTCTCTTTTTTTAAAACATTGGAAAAGTTGCCCAGAAAATTTAAAAATTCGGGAAATACTGAAAGTCCTTTTTCAATAGGATTTTTGTATTTTTTGGGACGGGACTACTTCTGTCGGGTCAGCTAGTAGATAAAACTTCAAACAGATCAATGGTTTGGTAGGTACTGTAATAAATACCTACGTCTTCTGCAGCCACAAAAGAAATTCCATAAATTTGTATTTTTCAATGAATTTGATAACACAGTGAGAGTTGAAACCGTGAGCATAGTACAGACTTATATTGAAATACCGCCCTGCTGGACGCCTATAGGTATATAACTATCTATCAATATGTTGAACAGATTTTAATTATAAGTAACTAACAATGTTACATGTATAAACATAAATTGGTATGATTAATTAATTGAAGTTCCAGAACCTCATACCCTTAGAAATAATGCATCAGTTTAATTTTTATAACAGACTAGCTGCGCCCCGCGGTTTCACCCGCATAAGTTTCGATCCCGTGGGAATATCGGGATAAAAAGTATCTTATTTGTTAATCCTGGTTATAAACCATCTGTGTGCCAAATTTCATCCAAATCCGTTCAGTAGTTTTGGCGTGAAAGAGTAACAAACATCCATCCATCCATACAAACTTTCACGTTTATAAATTAGTAAGAATAGGATAAGTAGGAAGTTACAAGGCCACCTGTCTCATTGGATTTTCTAAGAATTTGAAAAGCAATGTCAGTTCTGCGTATAATATTATAAGCTAGGACAGATAGGGGGCGGGCGGGGGAACCTCGGGGCGCGCAGGGCGGCAGTCAGCGACGCGCCGCGCCCGGGCCACCCGCCCGTGTACCCGAGCTTTACGTAACGATGCCGCCGAGCTGATGGCCGCGCTCGTGTGGTGGCTGGCGGCCACCTGCCTGCTCCGCGCCGCCACCGCCGGCAACCCTGACGCCAAGCGCCTCTACGACGACCTCCTCTCCAACTACAACAAACTCGTCCGGCCCGTCGTCAACACCACCGACGTGCTCCGAGTCTGCATCAAACTCAAACTCAGTCAACTCATCGACGTCGTAAGTGTTACATACGTCTCCTGTGCCCCACGCCGCCGAATCACCTGTGTAAACACTCAGTCAAACGACTCTGATATACATACCCACCAGACTGACCTACATCGAAGACAACCGAGGGTGCAGTGTGGACGCATACCTTGCTTGCACTTGCGCGCCGCATTTGGAATTTAAATAGACGTGAATTGCATCAACGCCTCAGGCTGCGACCCAGTTTTTTCAAATACATAGCTCAGTTAGAATCATTTGTAACTGGTGATAATCGGTATATAATGTAGCAAGTGTCGTTTTCACACCTCCCCCGCTACCCAGGCTAGGCGCCCCTCTGTCTCCCTCCTTATGTATTTCAAATCAGATCCCATAAATCACCCGTATAAAAGGAATTGTATTTCTTCCGATATTTATTCAATCCTCCTTCGTGGCTATAATCCTCCCGAGTCTTTTGTCGAGGTAATTACCTACATTCGTTGGTTCTGTGTGTAATGTATAACGTGTCATATTATTATGTAAGCTGTTAAACTTATGGCCGAAATTATGAGACGATATTACAAACTTCAAGCACCTAATTATCCCACGCATAACGGTTTGTGTAACCCCTTTGTAACTTTTTATTGCTTGAAAGTGAAAATGTTTTCATCAATCAGCTAATATTATCAATCAAGCATCTAATCAATCATGTAAAGTGGCTGGCTCGTTAAACTATGTACATATAAGCGCTCACTCTTATGTTAAGATTTTCACTCTTATGAGGGCTACCAATTTAATTGATAACATTCACGAGTGTTGACTTAATAAATTAAAGCATCACATTTTTTGTACACACTGACAATAAAGTATTAATTAATAGAGACATTGACAATATCAAAAAACCAATTCTGCAATTTCTTTGACCTGATTTAATAAAAATTGGCAAATAAACAAATTCTTGACTACGGACGGGAATGTAGCAAATACGAATGATGGAATCTATCTAGTGAACATCTAGGTCAATGTTGACATAAAGTTACATGCGTATCTTTATTTTGCTTTGGCTGCCTTTGATTTTTTCATATACCTACTTTTTGAGCAATTCGCGTTTATCATGGTAACCTTATCTTTTAAAGACAGTTAGAAAATACCTATTCGGTTTCTATATATATATAATATACTAGGTTCTAGATGGTACTACTTGAAATATGAAGACAGTACCTACTGTCGACTTCGGGTAACCGAAGCTCCATAAATATTTAGTTATACACAACTAAATATTGGAAAAGAGGGCAAATATAGAGCTCGTCTCTTATATTAAATTCTTTACAAAGTACCCATGTTTTTAACGAAAATCAATTATGAACAAGAGCCTACCGCAGCCCGCTATATCAAAGTAAATGAGAAAAGTCTTCGAGCGGACTTTCTCCGGAAATTAGCAAACTGTACCACCGACTACAATATCTGCCAAGCTCGTAGCCGCATACTCGATATCAGCAGTAACAGGAGCGAATTGACCGCTATTATTACGCTACGAACACGTCGACCAAGATTATCGGATTCTGGACGCAGATGCCGACGATGTGGTTTGCATCATTTGCACCAATCACGGATTAGAATTTAGGACGGCAAGAGATTGAGAACAATGGCGGGCGGAGTTTGACATGGTTGGTTGGACTGCATGACGGAGGAGATACATCGTCGTAATTGATGTAAACATCACTTCATTAAAAATATGACTCTACGTCCCGTTAACATAAAATGCCAATAGAAAACACTGTCACGTGAAGAAAGCCGCAAACACAGCTAGTAAAAAATAAGAGTAAAATCTTGATAGTGATTTCGGTGCTTATTCAAGATTTCATAAAATAGCCCTTTTACTTAGATAAACTTAATAGGCCTTCTTACGTTTATTAAAGCTGTATGAGATAATTTGAAAAGGAAGGTTTCAAAAGAGAGTCCTCAAAACGCATTGTTTGGAGCATAGTTCACTTGATGGTTGACTGGTAACGTAAGTTGTTTTCTAGTAATACAATACTAGAGCTTGAAACAAAAGACGTTTTGTCTTTACCGACTCTACCCTCTTAAATAACTGGACACTTTTCCAGATAATCTTACTAATATTATAAACGTGAAAGTTTGTATGGATGGATGGATGTTTGTTACTCTTTCACGCAAAAACTACTGAACGGATTTGGATGAAATTTGGCACACAGATGGTTTATAACCAGAATTAACATATAGGATACTATTTATCCCGATATTCCCACGGGATCGAAACTTATGCGGGCGAAACCGCGGGGTGCAGCTAGTTGACATATAAACATTTTACAATAACAAACATTTATGCACCTCAAAATATGAACCTATCTATCCCTTTATATTTTACGACTATCTTCTGCCCGCGACGTCACCCGCGTGATATTTATTGTTCACCAGATCCACCCCGTCGTATCGCATCGCCTGTCTACGCCATTAGTTCGTTTTCGCTCAGCGTCTATCCGACTTTTTTTGTTTTTGCTCAGCTCATAAGGTTAGCATGTGTTAAGTAGCTATAACCTTGCTCAAGAATTGAGCTAACAAATGCAAAAACTATTTTTTCAAATCCGAAGAGGAGCCTTATTCTTTATGACAGAATGAACGAAACCACGCGAAACGAACGCGAGATAGACGGGATTTGCTAAGGAATTGACGTGATTCCGAAGTAAGGAATCGATGTGGTCATAGTGAATTAGGCCCTTGTAGTTTAGAGATAAGTTAGTTTAACCTTCAAACAAACTCTTCAGCTATTATTAGTATAGAAGATGATACCTACTTATATAGAATACTCATTGAATATAACAAATTGCTTAAACCTTCACATATTCATGAAGTAACTAAATACATTGATTGCCTTTTAATAATCAGAAATTAATGATCGGGATTTCGAAATTACCTTTCAATTTACGGTTTACATTTCACATTATTTCGTCCATACTAGGATTTGATGAATTGGGGTCAACCGTTCATCCAGACGGTGATGCTCGTACGGTAATAATAAATATCTGGCTGTATAGTTTACGAACATTTTGGATAGCTCGGTGTTTGCATTCCAATTATTTGTGTTTGAGACTAAACGTTATTGGCTGTTACGTTACATCCATCCCTGGGGGATTAAGTTTAATGGACATATTTTCTGTTGTGATGCGATGGAATTATGTCCAAAGTTTTCAGGAAACATTGTTGCTTTAATTGTAATACTCAGTTTTTCGCTCTCACACAAGAGGAGGCCTGTGTGAGCTGTGGGAACAATATAGGCTGATTATGTACTCAGTTTTTGACCCAGAAAGTGACTTCTAATAAAATCAGATGTATAAGTAAGTCTAACAAAACAATAACATATTACCCTTCTGATTTATTAAGCCAAAGCGGAAGTTGATAAATAAAGAATTTTTGTCAAAGAATGTAATAATATTTGGCATAAGCAATAAAGAGGTATTGTATGGTTTTCGTCACAAATAAACATAGAGTGAGAGACGGAAGAAACTTGTGATATCCCCAGAGAACGACATACGGACATGAGCATCAAGCTTAACGTCTGTAAGTTACTATCGATACGCCTGCTCAGTTTTTTCTCCATAATCAATATCAATGGAACGTCTACAGGCGTTTTCTTTCATCTTAGACAAGGATAGTTTTTTAAACATATTTGTTGTCTACCATAGTAATTTGGGTATTGGATCGCACTCGACGTGCCTATTTGATTTCGTGGTTTTTTCCTTGTTGTGGTTTACTAACTTAGTTCTTAAGTACTTATTAATTCAAATATGGATGTTCTGTGATGAACACTGAAATACAGTTATTTTATATATATGTATGTAATGTTCCCATTATTTGGACACAGGCCTCCTTCAAGAGGGAGTGGGCTATAAACTACCACGTTGGTAGGGGTCACTTGTCTTCGATTTTCTAGGACATGCCGGTTTCCTCACGATGTTTCCTTTTACCGTTCTGAGTGCAGTGGTGTTAAAATAATTTACACAAAGTAAACGCCTGCCTAGGTTCGAAACCACTACCCACAACCTGTAAGTCGTGTCTGGTAGCAAAATTTTAAATTATTCCGTAACTATCCGAAAGGAAACAAAGTTTTTCTGTAGCTTCTTTGGCTTAAAATAACCTTACGTAGGGGGAATCTCAGTTACCTGAAACTGTGTAGGTGAGATTATTAATTATGAAGTCAAACAATAGAAGCAGATTTGCTCAAGCGGTTAAGCTAATAGTGTGGCCGTCGCACCGCAACGTTTTGTCATTAGGGGCTCAGGTCAGGCGACCATAAGCGTCAGTATCGCAACGCCAATCCCTGAACAATGGCGGCGTCGTCCACAGCCGTCATCTCGCCCACACGTGACTCCAACACAACGTCTACTCACGTCCGCGGATAATGGGCTTATTCATGAATTCGACCATACGGATATTATTATATATCCTTCTGTTACTTTAACGGGAAGTAACGAGATGACCCTCATTTGAGCGGGGATGATCGCTACGGAGGCTGTAAACTTTTGTAAAGTACTTTATCTAAAAACAAGTACCTATTATCTACGACTGTCTTTTTCTACGACCCTGTAGATATACGCTGTGCCTACACAATCTTCATTTTCTGTAGGATTACTTTTTAAAGGGTTTACATTATCACAAATAACCTTCCCCTCCATATAAACATAGTCTTAGAATTCAATTATGTGTAACAACAAAACAACAATTAAAGTGTCCTGGGACTTTTCTTCTGGGAAAGCAGAACATGTTTGGTTTCTCGTTGATAATAAGTTCGCATCCATGGCAAACTTTCTTGGTTCAAGTGAAAATGAAAAAACAAAAGAGAATCGAGTCGCGAGATCGAGGGTTCACGTGGACTTATATATTTGTGTTGTATACAAAGACAAAAGCTTACTGTTAAGACAGACAAGAGCAATTGGAGACGGTCCGCTGATGGAATTGGCCATTATGAAATTAAGTAAGTACTTTTCTGTGTAGTAATTACGACTAGCCGTGGTCGCTGTGGTGACCAGTAATACAGGTTTTTTATATACAATAAACCACCTACCTAAAGCACCAGTCACTCACAAAGATTCATAACTTGTAGAGGGAAATAAACGTTTCATATTATTATTACTAGCCAACATTTCCAAGCCATTCCATTAATACCTTTGCCTTTTCAGAATACAAAGTATATTTTATTCCACACGTTCGTTTTCGCTATGAAAGCATAGATGTATCGAAGATACCGATAAACGTTTAAAAGTCACGTTTGCTATCGCATTTTCATCCGATACACCTGTCACCTATTCCGAACAGGCCAACCACAGGCAATATTCTTCGCGATCAATTTTTTTACATGAACAAAACTGTTCTAAAAAAGAAAAAACCTTTTCTAAATTCGGACTGCTTCATATTCTCCGGATAGACAAGGTGAATTAAAAATGGAACAGATTTTTATTTAAACTGTCCGATAAATTCTCGAGAATTTTTCCGGACGTCCATTATTTTTGTACTTACATATTGAAAAACATCGGACTATTCCTAAGCTAATATAAGACTATAACCATAGCTCTTAGGCACACAAGATAATAGTATTACACTACCACTACAAAAGTTATTTCTTCGAAAGCGCTTTTACTTGCTCCTCTTGTTTACTTTAGTTCAGAAATTTTCAACTAGGTTAAAATATCTAGGTACGTTTCAGGGAAAAATATTTACTTACGTATAGATATTTATTTAATTTCATAAAAACAACTAATAACATTGCAGTAAAATTAGGGTACAGTATAAAAAAAGGTGATGATGAAGAGTTGAGTACGTGAAATCAAGTGTTATCTAAAACAAAAATAAGATAATATTTTTGTTTTTTTATTTTTGTCATTTACTGAATTGAATTGAAGGAATATTTGCCAAATGAATATAACAACCTTGCACAATTTGCAAGGTTGTTATATTGATTTGGCAAATAAGATGTTTTTATTTAAATAGAAGTCCTTCGATCGTTGTATTTCATGTCTATCGGAGCACATATACCTACGACTAGATATTCATATCAAAATTAAATTAAATAAGTCATAAAACATTAAATTGATTCTTCGCTTTACGAATATTAAAAAGTCGATCTTTGATTATGTATATTATCCAAACTAATATTATAAATGCGAAAGTAACTCTGTCTGTCTGTCTGTCTGTCTTTGCTTCACGCCTAAACTACTGAACCGATTTGTGTGAAATTTGGTACAGACATAGTTTGGAACTTGAGAATGGACATAGGATAGTTTTTTTTCCAAAAAATAAAATAAAATAAAAAATAAAATTTATTCCGGACATACAGCGCCATCTATTGGTCAAGAGTCGGCATCAATTCATTACTGAAAATTCATCGGAAAAATGTAAATAAATAGTAAGAACTATTTGGGTAAAACCAAAAATCTGCCGGAAGTCACTATTCCACGCGAACGAAGTCGCGGGCAAAAGCTAGTATCCCATATTTCCAGGAATTAAGGAAGGAAAAATTTTCTATTGAAAATTGATATTGTGAGAAATCTCACTGTCAACAGCGACTTTTCGTGAGCTTTTACTGTGTGTTACTCAAAGCAAAGCCTCCAATAAAAATAGATTGAAACGTGCGTTTTCAATTGCAACGTTCCCATGTAACTCCTGCTGATAAAAGCTACCAGAATTTTTGTCCGTCAAGCGAGAGTAACAAAAAAAACAATAAACAAACCAGCAAGGATTTGTATGCAGCATCGCACGAAACGAAGACATTGTCTACATATGTATGTAAATTAAATTGAATTTGTAATACTCTGTTCGCTTTTCAATGAAATATTTTCCTTTATTTTCTTGACATATCTCTTGACTATACTTACACATTTTACGGATAAAAAGTTTAAATACGAACAGCCTCTTTGGTAGGTATTTTATTTGGTAGCTACGTGTAAAGTCAAAGTTAATCAAAATAAAAGCCGACTACGCGCCTTTTGGTTCCTTGCCTCAAATGGGTCACAAGGTCACAAAGGAACTTATTAACTTTGTCACAAGACCGTAATTTGTCTGAACGTATTTAAATGGATATTCCCCGTAATGTGGAGTTGTATCTACTGAGAATTGACTTAAGCATTTCATTCAACATAAAAGCGATATGAACGTGATTTTTTGTAAGCAACCCCCGATTTGTTACTGGATTTAAATACTTATTGGATTTATACAGCTGATAGGTACCTATATAAATCCAATACTTAATACTTAGGTAAGTATACGACGACGATTTTGACGTTCAAAAGTGCCTTTTATGTGCCTATCTATACTTATAATAAATCTGTAGAAGTGAAAATTCTGTACATTGAAGATATCAAAAAAATAAATGGCGGGGGATGTTACTAGACCGACACCGAACCCAAAAATGTGATTAAAAAATTTTTTGTCTGTCTGTCTGTCTGTCGGTCTGTCTGTCTGTCTGTCTGTCTGTCTGCCCACACGCTGGTGCGGTGACCTGTTTAACTCATGACATGATGGGCTCAATTGTTTTAGTCTTCAAACATCGCTGATTCGTGTTTTGACAATATTCGCAACGACCATAGAATGTTACTTATTCATTACTCACGTTTCTGTTAAATAAGCAATCGTTTGACCTACTTGTAAATTCAACGTTAGATAAAATTCATCCATATGACGCCGTATTACTGCCATTCATAATCTACACCAATTGGGTACTTTATAACAATAACGCTTATCGTGTAGGTATTTTAGGTAAGTATATAATGTTGGTAGGTCAATATTATTTCAATTTCACAGCAATTAATTGATTAATATTTTTTTGTAACAAAGCGGGGAAAAACATGAAATAAAAATACCTAATATGTACATGAATAATATTCGTATTGTAGGTAGGTTCGTTGGCTATCGCTGTATATATATTACAATAGACATATTTTATTGCTCGTACTTACTCAGTTCACTGTGAGTGCTTCTTGGATGCATGTTCTTTTATTATTATAAATACACTCTGAAGAATACAGTTTTAACGTAGTTTATTTTGAAATATTAATTAGACAAGTGGTTTTGTAGGACGTGAAGTACGTTGCTGAACAGGTAACTAATCTGCATTCGCGATTTAGTTTCCAAACATGTAAATAAATATGAATTTTCGTAAAAATAACTTTAATTCCTACACAATAAAGTCCAGTTTACGCTGCAACTCCAATATTTTTATCAATTTAATTGTAATAATCATTGTGAAATTAACTTAATTTCTATTAAAATAAGGTTGATATTTGTTTAACTTAAAATAACATCAATTGGAAACAATAATTTGAATAGACCTTATCTATACTTATAATAAATCTGTAGAAGTGAAAATTCTGTACATTGAAAATATCCAAAAAATAAATGGCAGGGGGTGTTACTTGACCGACACCAAACCCAAAAATGTGATTAAAAAATTTTTTGTCTGTCTGTCTGTTTGTTCAGGCATCACGCAAAAACTACCGGTTCGATTACGATGAAACTTGGTATAATTATTCTTTAATATCCTGGGCACCACACTGGGTACTTTTTATCCCGGAAAAGTATATACAATAAAAAACAAACTTAATTTTGCGGTTCGATCCTTAGACCCGATTACTGTGCCAACCGCAAATAATAAGTTTGTCGTAGGTTACGTCACCCGCAGTGGAGTTCACTAAGGTTATGCTCTAAATGTAGTGCTGAAGGTTGAATTTGGCTTGGACCGTTCGCAACACGCGTGGCGCGCGGCCGCCACGGATCGCGACCGTATTTACGGACATTTTTTGAACTTTGATTTGAACGGTCGAGTGGCGAGCGTTCGTTCTTATTTTAACTGCTACTTGCAATTCTAAACCGTGCTTTTCAGTGCGACCTTTTTATTCCTATAGTTTTTAGAGTTATTTAGGTTTATTTTTATAAGTCGTAGGTATAGATTTTAATTTTAAAGTATAAGTAGTATATATATTTGATAGTGTACGTAGTGACCGTAGGTTATTTTATAATACTGTTACGTAGGATTAGTCATTCGTATAGATATTAGTTATTATGGATTTTGCTTATTTATTGAGTTTAGTTATCATCAGAAATAGGTTTATTTAGGTAGGTAGGTATTTTATTTTCTGTTATTGAGTTTATTTTTTTTTATTAGGTAGGTACTTAGGTAAGGATATCATATTGGTACCCTCTTAATCACCACTAATGAGACACAATTGGTTTTCTATTGTAATTAGCCACAAAGGGCCCGCGAGATAGATGGCATCCTGGGGAAGCACTGCATACATTTTATCCTGTTAGCACGTTCCCGTGGGATAATTTCCGACATCCACGCGGGCGAAGCCGCGGGCAGAAGCTAGTTTGAAATAAATGCTTTGACTTGACGTTGACTAACGTATTGCATTTACTCGTATTAGCTTTGTTATTGTTGTACCTAAGTTTGAAGGAATCCGTAATCACACCATCACTTTGACTGAGTTTTTGTTGGTATGTTGGTGAGTGGGTAGTCCAATAGGGCAAGAAACCTTGATCAATATTTTCTATTATATACAGGATGGCAGGGACATTAACGCGCACACTGTAACCATGAATTCAACACATGATTCTAGACCGCCTAGTGAAGTGTAATACCTACGCGGTTAATATATATTTTTTTAACCGACGTAAGCTTTCAACACTGGGCTGGGTTCAGAATGATGTACTGAATCCATGGTTATAGTTCAATCATTCAAAGAAAATACACAGGCTGGCATGACATCGACGCACACCCTGCGTCGATGTCATGCCAGCCTGTGTATTTTCTTTTACCACTCTGCTCGACTAGATTTTGACATATGACATATCAGCTGACTCGACGGGATGTTGCGAATTACGTCATGAAATTCAGGAAATTACATCAGCATTCAGCAGTTTTGGTTATTCAAATTGATGATCGTCTTAATTTTCAGACGCACTTACAGCGAGAACGCGAAAATTGACCTATATGTTTTCAAGAATCTACGCCATATGGCGGAAACTAAGACCATTGACACTGTATACTATGCACTCGTTCAGTCAATCTTATTATATTGCATAACGGCATGGGGCGGAGCCCCAAAGACATCCTTGTTGAGGTTGGAGAGAGCTCAGAGAGCTGTTCTTAAAGTTAGTCGTAAACTTCCCTTTCTCTTTCCAACGAAAGAACTTTACCAACAGTGCAAAGTAGTGACAGTTCGCCAATTATTCATTTTAAGCACCATCATTCGTAGGCATACTCAACCTCCATACAATCCTGTCGAAGTCCTTACCAAGAGACGCAAACACACAGTCTGTAAATCAAGGTCCTTCAAAACCAGCTTTACCCGTAGATTCTTTTGTTTCCTAGGAGCCTTTACAATAAAGTCAAAAAAGCCATTTCCATCTACTCCTTATCCATATTCAATTGTAAAACGAAAGACCAAAACTGGCTTCAATCTCACGATTATTAAGTAACTGAGAGGCTCTTGGAAGTCATCTCATAAAAAGCAGCTCGACATGTCTCAAGTAGCTATACCATATTTTGAATATTACACACACACTCACTACGCACCCACACCCTCAATCACACACCCACATCCATACTTACATACCCACACCCACACACACTACTTTGCTATCTAATTAATTAATTATTTGCTTTGTATTTTCCTTGTTTTACATTATTTTTCTTTTTTTTTCTTTCAAGCCATTATCATGATCATCTGTTAGTAGACGTGATACAAACGTCTTGGGTGACTTGTCCGTGTACGAGTAGTATGGAGGCCTGGAGACCTGTAACAGTATCAGTGTAACAGGTATTCCTCCAGTCTCCACAACATCAATGTATTTTGGTATACACAATTATGTGTTGTACTAACGTTTCATTGTGTGGTGGAGAAAATAAACGTTTTTACTATTATTATTATTTTAGTTGTCTTTGACATATCTCGGGACTCTGGGATCTCGGACCTTTGAAAGGCGTAGCCAGGCCAGCCAAGCCAGAGGTGAAGAACAAGACTTCTCCCGGGAGATAGGGTCCGTGGAGTTGCAAGTGCCCAACAGCTCGCCACCTGCTGCCCTGCGGGTTTTATTATTGTTATTATTATTATAAACGTTACTCAGAATCAAATACACTAGAAACATAAACTGTAAGTCTCAGGAATCCCTTAAACTTTGCGCCACAAGGGTGAGCACGGCCGACATGCAAACACAATTATTCCTACAGCGGTAGGCTTAAATTACTAATAAAGCAAAGCAGTGTCAGCTACTAGTCTATACCACCTGACACTGCGAAGATATACAAAAGCGACCTATTTTCCCAGAGAGAGAGAGAAAAGAGCCAGAATAAATTGTCTGTTTTTTCTTTCATTAGTTTGAAAATGTGCCTTGCTAAAGTAAGGTTTTAAACGAAATATAAGTACTTGTTAGTGTATATTGCGAAAACCGTTGTTTAGCAAAGGGTCTAAAATATTTTGATTAAACGCAGTTTTCTTTGTTGTCGGAGCCGTATACCGTACAATGTTGGCTGTTAGTTTTGTAATAACTGTGTAAACCTACGTATGTATGTCAAGATTCGTAATAATACTATACCTGCGGCCTTTTAGTAACTAGGTACGTACTTTTTTATAAGCTTATTTCTTTGTTTTATCCACTTACATGAAACCCATATTATGTTCTTGGTCCTTTCTGCTCCCAACTGCCCACTTACTCTATATAGCAAAATTGTTTTACTCATAATTAGGAAAAATGTTTTCTGTATACAAGCACATTTTGTTCCATTCTCAAGACAATTTACGGCGGCAGTACACGACCGTGTGCGCTGTTTGTATCGTTAACAAAACAGAATTACCTCCACGACAACTTCCTGACTTTACCTTCAGCCCGCTCCCTCTTTGTTTAATATTTTTACGTAGGCACGTTTATCGAGTGTGTTTATCGCGTACTTATCGAGATGTCACAGCGAATTTTGCGTGAAATATTATCTTAGGAACAACTTCGAACAACATTTTAGCAAAGTTTATGTAGATTGATCAAACTCACTCCCCAAAAGTCAACTGAAACTGGGTTAAGTGGATAGGGACGTATATAATTGAAAATAGGGATGTTCGGTACCTATGTATCACTTTAAATAGGCATACATATAGGTAGCAGACCTTACGTGCTACACGTAATTTAAAACGGGGCCATTCCATGCATTGTACAGTGCGAAACCACGGTGGCTACTTTTAATTTCCGTCTTCGAGCGAGCGAGCAACACGGCGTGGAATAAAATAACTAACACATATCATGTTTCCCTCATTCACAAACCGGCGTGAAAATGCTAACATAGCGTAACCCTTACTTTTTATACGATTTTCATTTTCGTGTCACTCGTGCACCTTCAGCGCTCGCCGGGAAATTTATTTTATTTTAGAAATTTTATTTTCAGAACTGACGAGTTAATACTTACTGTTCTGGACGGGGACATCGTATTATGTCTTAACATGACTATTTCTGTGACAAAAATATTAATATTTGTTTAATAAATTGCTTAGGAAATGAACGCCGCTACATTGCGTAGGTTTAGGCAGTTTCCTTGGCTTAATTGGAGACGTCGCAATTTATCTTCGCGGAGAATATTTTCCTTTACTCTGGTCAGTGTAATCGCCGGGAAAAAGCAAACCGGCAAAGTTATCCACACCTAAGTCACGGTTGTCGTATGAAAGAAATCTAATATCCTTTGGGAAAGCACAGTCGGTGATAGCGCTGCGGTGGAAAATAAAATATTCACATTCAGAGATCTCTTCAAGATAAAAGCGTCTTAAAATATTGTCCAAAAGGATGTACAAGTATCTAATAACATAATGTGTTTACGAACACTTTCTTGAAATATCTGAAGTGATAAAAAGGGCTTGTTCGAACGACGTTTCAGTGTACAGAAATGTACGAAAAAACGGCAAACAAAGGCGCAATACGTTTTTATGACATAATGGCAAAGATGGGATGAGTACTGTACGAAGATATTTTTAACCCCCGACGGAATCAGAGGGGTGTTATATTGGATATGATTTTCTGATCTCAGTGCTAGTTACCTAGTTCTGTGTTATGCATAGAATCTGTATGTTCGACATTTTATAGCAATCTATAACTACGTAGGTACTACATCATCAGTTCAAACTTTGACAAAGTAGATAATTCTGTTAACCAAGCTAATTAAAGTTTCAAAGTCACAAGCAATTGCCGCAACTTATCATCGGTGAAGCTGACAGCTAAGTGTTAATTAATATTAAAGTGAATGAATAAAATTATAACATTAAAATAAAATAAAGTTAAATTACAATACAGCCGTAATTATTATCTCTGAGAAGTCATATTGCTGCGTTGTTCAGACACTCTGATAATCACTGTATTTTTAATAATAAACATTTTAACATTCAATATCGGCTAACTTTTTTTACCGTCTGGACAAAAATAGGGTATAAAAGGATTTTTCCATTCGATCAAAATGATTGAATCTATAAGCTGAATTTTTATATTATTGGTCGATTTATTTGATTTAAAAAAACTTGCATAAGTATGTATTCTGAGCCATAGGCTTCTACTCGGTTCACCTTTTATTTATTATTTATATATACTTTATTGTGGGTCCCTTGTGTTGTTTCGAACGCCGCTATTGCGACACACGCTGTTGCGAATTATTTTTCCACCGCCTCACAGGTTCGAAAGCTCATGGACTCGAATGAAGTAGTCGCGAAAGACGCTGTTTCGAAAAACATTTTACTGCCTCATACGCTTGAATGCTTGTGATTTCGACTTATTTAGTCATAAAGTGTACAGAAAAATATTTAAGCAGTAATTAAATAAAAACAAAAAATTCGGTCAACATCAACATTTAATATTATTATTAACGTGCTGTATGTTATAAGCCGCAACATAGATTACAAAATTCAAGTTTTATGCTTACAACCACTTTTTCCACCGAACCTATGGTCTATAGAAGAAATAACAACTTGTTCCTTCCACGTACTCAAAACCGTGTAGAAGTCTGGCATCGCCGCTGGAATTCTTTGTTAGAAAATAAGAGACTTGGACTGTTTGGATGTATACGAAAACTTATTGAGGAGCTAAGTGTCACGGAACAATAAATCAAAAATCGAGAAGATTTTGGGTACTTTATCTCAGACACCACCCAAAAAAAAACAAAGAGTTGCAGAGAATGCTATTTCAGCAATTTTGAAAAAAAAAAAGTACAATGTGCACGCCTGAATTTATAAGAGCTTTAGCGTTAAGTACTCGTATATACTAACTAATACTAACACATTTGCAATTGATTAATTTCTGAAAAATACCACTAATAATTAATACCACTCAGGTACTAGACAATTTTTGATCTATAAAGATCAGTCTTAGAATTTGTGTTAAGTACTCATAGAAAAAAATGTACAGTTGAGGTACTAATATTTTTTATTGTTACTTTGTTAATAATAATATTTAACGTCGATTGATACCGAATTTTTTGTTTTTATTTAATTACTGCTTAAATATTTTTCTGTACACTTTATGACTAAATAAATCGAAATCACAAGCATTCGAGCGTATGAGGCAGTGAAAATGTTTTCCGAAACAGCGTCTTTCGCGACTACTTCATTCGAGTCCATGAGCTTTCGAACCTGTGAGGCAGTGAAAAATAATTCGCAACAGCGTGTGTCGCAACAGCGGCGTTCGAAACAACATAGGGGACCCCTTTATTGTACACCACAAAAATACATAACAAAAAAAAAACGGGTTGCACTCCGGGAGTGAAAGTGTGAAGTGAAAACTTGAATATTAACGTTGTGCATTTTTGATATTTTAGAATGCGGTTTCGATCAGGTCACGTGTCCTGACGCGAGCTCCATCTTACGAATTTTCGATCAGGTCACGTGTCCTGACGCGAGCTCCATCTTACGAATTTTCGATCAGGTCACGTGTCCTGACGCGAGTTTAAAATTGTTTACCCATCACAACAAAAGTGCACAACGCCGCTAAAGAAGTTTTCACTTCCAAAATTATCGAACAATAAAAATATACAATGGGGCGCCCATCACTTTCTGCGATCTCTTCCAGGCAACCATGGACTGGACAGTGATTTGCCTGGACATAAAATCGGGTTGTCGTTAGTGCAATAATATACTAAAATAGATACACAGATATACAGGGTTATTTGTAAAACACCAACAACCTCTTAAGAGGTCATTGTACTCATCATTATGAACAACTTTTACTATAGGACCAAACCTGAAATCGCGAAAAAAAAATCCCTATATTTTGAGTTATGCGAACACAAATGTAGGGCACAGCTGAAAAATCAGCAACAGCTGATTTTTTTTTGCGATTTCAGTTTTGGTCCCATTGTAAAAGTTGTTCATAATGATGAGTACAATGAGGTTGCTGATGTTTTACAAATAACCCTGTATACATATCCTGAATAAGAGATACATACATACTAAATATATAGGCAACGAAAATAAATGAAGACTATAGATAATTACAGTTTCGAGAACAAGATCACAATGACAAGTAATGACCTTTTAAACCATTTTGACGGCAAACCGTGCCGTCAAAAAGGTATGAAAGGTCATTCGAGGTCATTCAGGGCGCAGTGGTTAAGCGATTGACTGTTGCGCTGCGTGTCGCGGGTTCGATTCCCGCACGGAACAAATATTTGTATGATCTACAAGTAGTTGTTCCGGTTCTGGCTGTTTGTGTATGTGAGTGTAAATGTTTGTAAGCGCACCCACGATATAGGAGAAATTCCGAGTGTGGGGCAACGTTTTTTATAAAAACAAAAACAAAAAACAAATACCCTGTTTTTGTCCAGACGGTACAAAAGTCAGCCGCTATAAACTATAGCAAGCTAAATATCGAGAGAAAGTCCTAGCATATTGTTAAGCCACATGACTAAAAGATTTCAGAACAACTGAAATACAATCCACACCTAATGTAATTCTACATCAAAATAACGTTTATCCGCAAACGAAACAAAATACGACTTCTTAGCGGAACAAAGGAAAATGTTTATTGACAAAGTTTCGGGAGTTCGAAGCTGACAGCGCACCGGAACAAATGTCACATAGGATAAGCAGAAAGTCTTCGGCTAAATTGGGCCGATCGCAAATGTTATGATGGATACCGACCCTTAGATAGGTAGGTGGGTGTTGCCTGCGACATAAATCCAATGTGACACGTTTGTTAATTTTCTCACAGTGTTTATACGGATTTTGTTTAACAATAGACACGTTCCAGGAAAGTGATTGATTCTTGACGAAGATAGGAAAATTGAAAAATTCTGTAATCTCAGTACATTTACTTTTATTAATGGCATTATTTTCTCACGAAAAAACATGATATTGCTACGATATAGAATAGGCAGGTGCCTATATTTATAAATTTTGCTGCGTATGATAGATAACTCTCTAGAATCCATTTCCTTCGACATTTCTCGGAAACCATCATTACTCAATCATCTCACTTGATGTCAGTGTTTAATATTTCAAACCCGTATTAAAGTAATGGCAGATATATTTTGAAGCAGGTTTTTATCTGAGGATCTTCTCGTAATAAGCATTATGCTTACAAGTCAGAGTTAACAATAACTTAAAGAATTTCACGAAACCTCGCTTAAGCTGAAGTAATCTTCGTATTAAACTAAACTGAGCTTATCTTATTGCGTTATGAATAATAATATAAAAAGTGATGGAGCGCTCTAGAACTATATTATTTTGGCCGAAATCTACCTACCCTTAAATTATACTGTTTTTAGTATAATTAAACTGTACCAAGTACCAACTCTAATGCGAGTACATTAAACTACACAGACTCAAAGTGCTTCTGTTTAACTTCAGTCTGTTTGTGACTTGAACTTGCATGTCGTAATATAAATTACAGTGGCCTCCAAAAGTTAGTTGACATTTGTTTACTATGATTTAAAATTTTAGTGATCCAAATGTTTGAACTGCTCTAACGTTTTTATTGATTGACTTATCATAGAAAATAATAAAGTAATCCCATAGGAGTACCTGATTATTTTAAATCATAATGTGGCATCACAGATGGAGTGGAAAAAGATCAACTAAGTAAATAAAGATTCCACGAAGTACTCAGTAGCGACAAGTTTACGAAACTTTCAAACGAACTAGTAAAGAAACGTACATGTGAAAAAAACCTCATTTAAGTTACAAAAAAGACGCGAGCAAAAGAAGGAAAGTCGGCACATTTCAGTGACATGTACTTTTTAGTGTTGTGCCTACAGTTTTCACAACAAAATGTTGGCGGAGCCGTACTTCGAAAATTCACGCGATACAAAACAATGTTTCTGTTTGTCATGAATAATTCATTGTTGTTTAACATTATCGGAGTCGGGATTATCTATGAAGGACGAGGGATTGATTTGAAGGTGTACTTGAAATCAATAGATTATTATTAAGCTTAGACAATAACGTTTTACAACAGGGATCCTGCAGTGCGATTCTGTAACCATCTCACCGTGAAAACTCAGGTGAAGTGAGCTGTCATTCCAACTAATACCTACTAGGGATTGACACTATTGACAGCTCACTCTAAGCTCAATTCACCTAAATTTTCACGGTGAGATTTTTACAGAATCGATCGGCTGGTCCTTTGGGTTCTCGTACGTCACAAAGAGTTAAAATAGATTTCGTTTAAGATGATCATAGTATCGAGAATTAAATTATAAGTCTTTTGCAAGTGGAAATCAAACCCCATTTATCGATAAATGGCACAGAAAACTTTTAACAAAGGCGCTGATTGTTTTTCAAAACTTCTTTCAAATCCAGTGAAATGCTTCCTTATAATCCTGCTCCAAATGATAAAAGTTTTAAATTTAACCACTTCGAGTTCAAATAAAACTTGGAATTGGAACCCTTCCGGAAATGGCACAATAAAGCCGCTTTTGGCTGCCTATGAAGTAATAACATTGCTTTATTTCGTACGACTTCATCAATAAGTAACCCCTGAACGTTGAGGTAAAAGCGTCGTTTTATACCTACAGGCCTCGATCTAATGAACTAAATGCTCGGTTTTTTAAATATTTTGACCGGAGTTTACCAATTTGATAGTGCTATTGTTTTGACACGTTGCATTTCAGGGTACTGAGCTACTTTAGAACTATGCCTAGAAAAGAAACTTTGCCATACCACCACTACCACCACCACCACTACCACCACTATTGAGAAAATCAAAATCCAGTCATTTATTCAAATTAGGCTGAGAATCAGCACTTTTGGAACGTCAAAATTACAAAAGACAGTCCCCCAAAACGCCCGCCCTTCACCACTTCATAGTGCTTTCGCTGGGAAGAAGAAGTGGCGCAACAAACTCCTCAGCATCACAGCTGTCTGTTCAGTAAGAAAATACTTGATTGTATACAATACTACAGAGTTTGTCTTAAGACCTCAGATACCGCCCCTGAGTTAATCAAGTCAGTTACCCGATATAATTTTGATATGAGATGTTTCGAATTCTTTTTCTATTAAGAAGAACCTCACGTTCTACAGATTAGTTCCCGACATATAACAGAATATTGTTTAACAGAATAATCCACTTATACTTTTATCTGACGTCCTGCAGACGTGAAATGCTGGAGAGGAATCTAGGAGAAATATGAAGTAAATAAAAGTTATTATTTATACGTGTTGTTGCTGATCAAAGAGGCCAAACTTTTAGTTAAAGGCGACAAAGGGATGAAAATAGAATGGGCACAGGTGTAACTATTTTTTGCCAATTCTTTTGCCAGCGTTTTTCAATGTTCTTTACCGAGATTGTAGCGGATTATTCAACAGCGAACGAGCAGTGGTGGCCCAGTAACGGCTGCGACTTACGAGTTGTAGATCGTAGGTTCGAATCCAGACAGGCGCTTTACTTTGTGTAATTAATTTCATCACCACTGCTCTCAAAACAGTGAAGGAAAACATCGTGCGTAAACAAAAAAACGTTGCGGTGTGGCGACAGTCACACTATTAGCTTAACCGCTTGAGCAAATCTGCTTCTATTGTTTGACTTCATAATTAAAAGTCTCACCTACACAGTTTCAGGTAACTGAGATTCCTTTACGCATGGGAATTTTAAGCCAAAGGAGCTACAGAAAATCTTTGTTTTTTGTCGGATAGTTACCTACGGAATAATGTATAATATTGCTACCATGCCTTACCAGCTGTGGGTACGAACCCAAGCAGACACTTTACTTTGTGTAAATAATTTCAACACAACTGCTCTGCAAAACGGTAAAAGAAAACATCGTGAGGAAACCGGCATGACCTAGAACCAAAAATTCGAAGACAAGTGACATTACCAACCCGCACTGGGGCCTACGTGGTAGATAGCCCACTCCCTCTTGAAGAGAGGAGGCCTGTGTAACATTATAGGCTGATTATGCTGCTGAACGTTGAAGTGTACCTATTTTTTCATAGTCACTTCTTCGTATACCAGCGATAGTCTATGCCTGCACGTAAAACTAAAACTGTTCACTCGAGACTCATAGAAAGACTCATATCTAAAGATCCTAGCTATCTTGAAACACAGGCTTCGACAAGAAGTTCCATTTCTTAGCGGTAGATACTAGATACCTACGCATAATAAATGAGTAAGCGGAATACTTTGGCCGTATCGGCGGAATAAACCATATAATATAGGCATAAATATACGTACGTTTCGTCGTCAGATGATGGAATGGGCTTTGGGGAATTAAGCCATGTAATTCCAACGCACATTCCCGGAAATGTATCCGATAAAATACCGATGGGCATACAACTTGATGTTAACTTTTTCCTATGCACATTTGTCAAAATATATCCGGCAAAACACCGATACGCAACTGTTTAATTATAATGATAATTATATTGTGTACATAATAAGGCCCCATTTAGATGATGGTGTGGTGATGATGTGGTGGTGTTTTAAATACATATACAAGTATATTGTGAATAACAGGACAATATGAAAAAGCGGCCAAGTGCGAGTCGGACTCGCCCATGAAGGGTTCCGTTGAGTTGATTGAATGAAGGGTAAATTGCGGTTTACGATTTATGATGTATTAAAAAAACTACTTACTAAACCTCGTTCAAACTAATTTTCGGTGGAAGTTTACATGGTAATGTAAATCATATATTTTTTTAGTTTTATCATTCTCTTATTTTAGAAGTTACAGGGGGGGGGGACACAAACTGTTGTGTTCAAATCCAATACACCAGTACAAAAAATTCTGATACAAACTAGACAAATAACACCATGTAATCTAAATAGATTTAATAATAACTTAATTAGTAAGTTAAGTGTACCAGGCCATATTAAAAACAATGTAAATTAATTATATGAGAGGTTCTTTTCGGTAGTACACACCGAGTTCAATAATACTTTAAAAAAGAAAACTAAAACTATTTGCCCAAGTTTTTTGTTCAGTGACTGGGCAACTAAGGGTATTAGGAAAAAATTGTTTGAGCTGTATGGCCTTAATTAAGCCTTATATTAACACTGAAATACGTTGCTATATATACCTACTTTAAAACTTTTAAAAATATCTGCAAGGTAGCAAGGCCTGTATATTAGCAACAAGATCAAATCAGCCGATAATAAACTAAAGACGGTTTGGAAAATTATCAATGACAAAACTAACCGGAATAAAAGACATAATAATGATTTCACAATAGAGACTTCGCGTGGTCTCATAAGCACTAACAAAGAAATTGCTCATGAATTTGTAAATTTCTTTACCAGTATCCCACATACAACCACTGAAATCTTAAATTCCTCGCCCTTTCGTTCTATTGATTTATTAAGAGCAAACGTCTCGTCCTGCCAGATTGAATTTAAATTCAAGCATATAAACCCCACAATAGTAATAAAAGCTTTCAAGCAAATCAAGATCAAACTAACCGAAGATCTATGGGGAATGTCTATCAAAGTTTGTACCTCCATTATTGAGACTATAGCGCCGTACTTAGGCTTAATATTTAATTTGTGTGTGGATCAAGGAGTCCCGGATCTTATGAAATACAGCAAGGTATACCACTTTTCAAATCGGGGGACAGTAAAGTTACCAATAATTATAGACCCGTATCCGTGTTACCGGTTTTCAGCAAGGTGTTTGAAAAAGTGATGCTGAACCAAATGCTCCATCATTTTAACACCAATAAAATATTGCACGACCAACAGTATGGTTTCACCAAGGGACGTTGTACGACTGATGCCGGTGTCACTTTATTAAAACACATTTTTACGGCGTGGGAAGAGTCCCAAGACGCCATAGGAATTTTTTGTGACCTCTCCAAGGCTTTTGATTGCGTCGACCACGAAACCTGACTTTTAAAACTTGAGCATTACGGACTTGGAAAACTTGCGCTCAGTTTAGTAAAATCTTATTTAAATGATAGACAACAGCAAGTTCAAATAAATGATGTCAATTCACTCGGTTTAAAAGTAAAAATGGGTGTACCACAAGGCTGACGATACTTCCTTGATTTGTAAAATTAATAATAGACGTGCATCAAATCTTGACGACGTAAATAACGCCCTACTGCAGATCCAAAATTGGTTCACTGCTAATAACTTAGTATTAAATGGGAAAAAAAACGAAGTGCATAACATTTTCTTTACCAAATGTCAAAAGTAGTCATTGTGAGATAGAATTGAATCAAGAGAAACTAGAATTCGTCGATAAAACTGTTTTCCTGGGGATCACGCTCGACTCAAGGCTTCAATGGGGTCCTCACTTAACATCCCTTGCAGGACGACTAAGTTCAGCAGCGTATGCTGTGAGAAAAATCCGTCAATTTACTGATGTTGATACCACGAGACTAGTCTATTCTAGTTACTTTCATAGTATTATGTCGTACGGTATTTTACTTTTATTTTAGACATCAAGTCTATTTTTATTCTGCAGAAAAGAGCCATCAGAGCCATGTATAGCCTCCGCAGGCGTGACTCTCTAAGGGAATTGTTTAAAGATATTAACATCATGACGGTACCTTGTCAATATATCTATGAAAACATTATGTACGTAAGGAAAAATCTACATCTTTTTGCATCGTTTTCACATTCATAATTTCTAACATGAATGATGTAACCAATACTTTGTAACCATATTATATTAAAAGAGTGTCCATGGAGTTTCTTGCCCGTTCTTCTCCATAGATACCTACGCTTTAGAATGGGCAACAAGCTTCATTTTTCTGACTGACCGACCCCTTGACAATTCAAAAGTGCCTGTAATTGGTTTAATTGAAATAAATACTTTGAGTTTGAGTTCTGACATTTTACCACTTTGGAAGTGTCTCTCGCGCCAACTATTCAGTTTAGAAAAAAATGATATTAGAAACCTCAATATCATTTTTGAAGACCTATCCATAGATACCCCACACGTACCTATGGGATTGATGAAGAAAATTTTTTGAGTTTCAGTTCTAAGTATGGGGAACCCCCAAAATTTATGTTTTTTTTTCTATTTTTGTGTGAAAATCTTAATGCGGTTCACACAACACATCTACTTACCAAGTTTCAACCGTATAGTTCTTATAGTTTCGGAAAAAAGTAGCTGTGACATACGGACGGACAGACAGACAGACATGACGAATCCATAAGGGTTCCGTTTTTTGACATGACAAATGCCTGCACTATTCTGAACCCCGCAGTGTAGACAAGAAGGCTCGATCTCCTCGTGGCTTAAAGCAATATCATCTAAAGAATAAGAATATAGACTATCAGCTTATATCAACTATACCTACGAATTTTCTCCAACAGAATCTCAAGAACCAGATAATGACAACCAACCTTTGGGTGGAGCAGTCGTGGTACGACTACAAACTACGTTGGGAACCCAAAGAATACGGCGGGGTCCACATGCTCCATGTACCCTCAGACCACATCTGGAGACCAGACATCGTACTCTATAACAAGTGAGACCAAATCATGTCTATAAGCTTCAAATAAATACTACAATTAAATTGTTGTTTTTAATAAATTTTGAAGGTGAGGCAGCGAATCGGGGAGCTTTTTCTGATACTTTTTATTAAACAAGGCTCCGTAGAGTACAGCTCAAGTTATCGATAAAGTAATTATCCCATTGTGAGTCTCCCTTCCTTTGAATGATAGAAGTATAAAACATTCTCGGCCCATATAGCTAATCTTAGTTTGTGCGATTACTCATGATTGCTATAGAAACTTCCAGGCCAGCATTTTCAGTGAAATATTTTCAGTGGCCAAACAAACAATTCATCTGGATTCTAAATACTCAGTCACTTGTTACAAAACTCACGGCCGAAAGGCTCAAATGAAAAAGCAATTTCATTTCTTTTACCTAAAAAAAAAAGAAAATCTTCAGGTATATTTTTTCTTACCAAACCCGCATACCTACTCGTCTAATTTCCCCGATAGCATTAACAGAGTTATAAGGAAAACTCCGAGATCTGCCCCAACTTAATATCCAAAGTAAATTTTTCGGGCGATTTGTTAGCAATACCTTTCCCATTTCCTTTATATTTTCTAAGTTAAGTCGTAAGATCGATACGAACTACAAACAAGTTGGGTTCACTAAGTTATACTGTTCCAACTTACTGCTGGAGAACCTAATTACGGAAGAGACGGCATCATTTCCCGTGATTCTGTCGCTGGCTATATTGCCTCTAATGAAAACGAAAATGTGCTCACTACGAGGTAACACATGTAATTAACTTTGGATCGAGTTCGGAGAGAAACGGCCAAATTGGGCAATCATAATATAAAGGTGCTGGATTAATATTGCAAACAGCGTAAACGAGATTATCTTGTTACACTTTTCTGATGAAGTTATTTAGAAGTATGTAGGGTTATTTCACCGTATTTTGTACGTTTTCACTATTTTTCAAGTGTGTATGAGATATGCCTGCCTCGAAAGTGTAACACAAGTGTTTTACAAAAGAAGCTAAGAGCTACTCGTCCGGGCCCTGAGCTGTGTGCGCCTCGATTCGTTGCTTCACCAGATTTAAAAAATGTGCCAAATTAATACCGATGACATTCCATTTACACTTATTTTGTGCTAGTGCCCTTATGTTTTACACCTACACCATCGAACCACCCAACACTGACATCCTCACAAATACCCATAGTTACCAATTACTTGAAAACAGATAAGTACTTATTATATTAACTAACTAGTAGTGACAAAGTAATACCCAATTGCATTGCATTCAATTTAACACATTAGGAATGTTTTTATCAAGACTTCGTGTAATCAGTTCAATAAAAATCATGCTCCATGCTTCTCAATTATCATACAAAGACAGTTGGACCCAAAATTTAACAACAACACAGTAACAATACGAATAACTTATCTCTGAACGCCGAATTGTGTTTATCGTAGCGAATATCAGCGAATCCCGTAGCGTCGAAAGGACAAAACAAAGCCTGTAAAGGAATCGTATTTTACTTACAGTACAATCTTAGCGATAAAGGCTCACAAAAGCACAGCATTGTCCCACAAAAACCAATAAGCCGTGAATTCTGCGTTGTACCCGTCCTAATTGACGGAGGCCCAGAGATTACTGTGTCGCCCCCTCTCCCCCTCCTGTACCGGTTGGGTATATTTATCACTTAAACCAAAATTATTTGAAACCCTCATAAAAAATAGGATTTGCAACAACTGTAGTTGAGTCGGAAGTTAATTTCATCCTTTATATTCATATCTTCTACTAACCCACGATTAGGTTTCCGTAGATTTTATTAAGGTCGTGGTAAAGTAAAACTATAGATCCATTGAATGAAAATAAAACAAACAATGATAAATACCGCGTAAATTGTTACTATTAAACATTAATTATACGAATCGAGTAACGCAATTTCATGCTCATGAATTGCACTTTATAGTGTCCCTAGCGACAATAATTCAAAAACTATTAACGCATCGTGAAAATGCCTTTCATAATACTATAACAACGTTCATAACAAACGTTTGTTTCGTTTGTAACTGTTGTTGACTGGGTTGTTAAATAAAATTTCATGAAAACATTTTGCAATTACCTGCGAACTCTCGTGGGATAAACCTTGCGAGGTTTCAGGAAAATCATGCGAACAAATACGCCTCCTTCCTCTCCCAGCGGTCTCCTTGCATCCTTCACCTACCAAGCACATCGATTTTCCTTCTAAGAATAAAATTTCCATTACAGACGAAGACGGTTAATTTGAAACGTTCAACGTTTTAGCTTTAAATGTATGGTTCGGGGGGTTCGTAATCCTTTTAGCTTAAACGATTACTTTTATCTAATTTGTTTGTATTATTTTTTTGTCATAAAATTAATCTTTAGACGTTAAAAGTTTTGTTTAAAAATGGTTAAAGGACTTGTTAATCCATTATAATTTGCGTGTGATAAATCGAGTTTACTTAATTCAAGTAATGACTGAGTTCAAACCTTTCCAAAACGTTTCATTAAATCTTCTGTAACTAAATATCACAACACCGGCAGAGCCTTGAGTTACAAGTTTTACTTGTGTATTGTGCTCGTAGTTGGCATTCATTTTGTCGCAGCCGCCACCTTGAGGCGTCGGACTTTGATAAATGGCCGGGACAGCAATCGTTACTCATTTCCTGTCCCTTCCTGCGACCTGTGACCCCCCCCCCCCCCCCCCTTCCCGTCTGCCTCGTCCTCTCTAATGTGCACATTTTTGCTTCTACCTCAAACCTGGGACACCTGCGATGAAGACCCTTTGAACGAATCGCTGTGTATGGACCCCCACGCAGTGATTTGTTAACCCTTATCATCGAGTTTCGCACATCCCGTCCGTGTTTCATATTTTTGTTGTCATATTTTCCATTCTTTTATTGGATGTCTTCGTTTTCATCCACATCGTTTAAATACAATTTATAAATGATGAAATAAATATGTCCTTTTCTTTCGCTGTTAATGCATGTTTAATGTTGTGTTGTATCGTGTTAAATTAACAAGTAAAATTATTATAAAAATAACTAAAACATTTGTAATTGAATCATGTACACTTATAAAGACGTAAATTTAAATATTTCGTCTTCGGATGCGTCATCAAATTAAATAATGAGGATATTTTAATATGTTACTATAAAAACTATTTTATTGTTTTCTTTCAGCAAGAGTAAACTTAATGATTAAATACGATGAGTAATTGTCTAATATTTGTCAAGAGTGACCATAAATTATTACGCATAATGCATAATTTAAATGATAATATACAAGAACAATGTAATTTGTCGTGGTTTAGGTCGGCATCGACATTGTATTGTAGAGCAGCTGTAAAAACACAGCAACACAAGTACTGGTATTAGTTGCTAAAAACGTAGCATAAATACGTTGTAAGTTAAATGAGTGTTTACGCGATTCTAGTAACCCGTGAGCCTATACTAATAGAATGTTCTGAAACTGTTAGTGACACAAAGTTTCCCGCACATGCGACATGGTCCACACACAACATACTCGTACTAACGCACTTGAGGGTATTTGGTGAGGCACAACTGAACGGTAGGGCCGCGAGACGGCTTGTAAACGTGCGTTAACATTACAGTGCCGACGGCAACTTCGAGGTAACGTTGGCGACCAAGGCGACCATCTATCATCAGGGGCTGGTGGAATGGAAACCACCCGCCATTTACAAGTCTTCCTGCGAAATAGACGTGGAATATTTTCCTTTCGACGAGCAAACGTGCGTTCTTAAGTTCGGTAGCTGGACGTACGACGGATTCAAGGTAATTGCGTGGAGCTCCGTCACCGCTCTCGCTGACCGCTCTGTTTGTCCGCAGCGCCGACGGCAACTACGAGGTGACGCTGATGACCAAGGCCACCGTGTACTACAACGGAATGGTGGTGTGGCAGCCGCCCGCCGTCTATAAGTCCTCGTGCTCGATCGACGTCGAGTTCTTTCCTTACGACGTGCAAACCTGTGTGCTTAAGTTAGGCAGCTGGACGTATGACGGCTTCAAGGTGACGCCCCGCTGTACGCTGCTTGGCGCCGCGCGCGCGGGCCGTAGCCCTAGGGCCCGCCGCCCCGGCCGATGTCCATGCAATAGCTTGTTGGCTCGAACGTAATTCGTCGTGTAATTATATTACTTTTCTGTCCATGTGGTATGTTATCTCACTTTTACATATTGACTGTAACGACGACGCTAGAGTAGTGGCGAAGAGCGTGCGCTCGGTGCCGACGCCCGCTCCCCGCCCCCGGCTCGCTCCGTAGCTCTGACATGTTGCAAGTTTACATTTCTATTGCGATGGTGATGACTTAAGTATATGGAGTAGCGGTTATGTCGACGTGCGTGATCACGAATGCTCCAGAATATCCTCGGCCGGTCCACTTAGCTCGTTCGGCCTTCCTCGCTCGACACGGAAAGGTATAAAATTCTAACAGCCAGGTGATATGGGATGCAATAATTTCACTCGATCCGTTCCTACCCGACACATCCCGCTCCGATAGAGCCTTTCCGTGCTACACGATAACCCGCGAGTGCGAAGGTAAATACCACTTAGATGAACGATGAGCTAACAATCGCATCGGTACGCGGAGCGGCGTCTCTCGGAGCTGTCACACCCTCCCATAGCTGGCTCCGCTCGCGCCACACACACACACACACCCGCCACACGCCCGCCACACGAGCGCCACACGAGCTTGCTGCATGCGTCCCCGTCAGTGTACACTCGACTCACCGCATGTCTCTAGCTTGTTTCCGAATCACTTGCATTCCCGATCACGGCGCGATCGCTCGCCGCTCGACGCGGTCGCGGCTCTTGTACACAGCTTCACACGAACCTACACGCGAACAGGTTTAGCACAGCACGTGAAACCAAGCGAAAATAAAGATCACACTTGTTGCTCTACACTATCGAGCATAAATAGTCATCATGTTGCATATTTTATACCTTTCCCTATTAGCGACTCATATACTTACTGGCTGTACCTAGTGTGGTGTCGCTGGCAGTCCATTGCATGTTGTCATTTCAAAGAAATACGATACCACTCCCAATCTTTGACACGGAGTCCATAATGCACAAAAATCTAAATGTTAAAGTAGAACTTGCCGTCTCGTCGAAGCGTCGAGGACCCTCGGGCTATCGAGGAGACGGTCGTTGCATGCTATTACAACACTCGACCGAAGAACGCGTCTTATGCCAACACGCCGCCACTGTAACGAACGCAATCCTTGGTTTATGTTCAAAGACGAAGAGACTCGGAACGAGTTGGTATGAGACGGGTCGCTCGGGACGCTGCGTCCGCGCGACACACACACGCGCGGCGGAGCCGGCGCTTTCGACCTCCTTATCAGATTTTTTGACGAGTCGTTGAGAATGAAGTGCGCTACTTCCGAGATTCGATATTCCGACACGAAGTAGTGCGCTTATTCTACGCGATAACGTTAAAGGACCAGGAGAAGGGGGTCGTCCTCATCCTATTTGCTCTTGTCGAAAGCTCCACGATCACTCGTTATATTCGGTGTTTTCTGTGTTTTCGCGTTGTTATTTCTTCGCATGAATCGAATTGTTGTGACATGTCTACATTGAAGATAAGTGTGTCGGTTTGTCGTTAAAGGTTTTGCTCTCAGTTTGTACTCAGGTACATCCCACTTGGCACACTCTGTGGTATTGTTTCCGAGGCATCTCATGCGAACACCAGCTTGGAATATACTGATCTTTTATACAGAGAGTCCGAGATAGTGAAGTACACAGTTTTAATGTCTGCGTTGGCAAGATTTGATGGGATTTTTATCTAGATAATTCAACACATTGTGTGACAGGGTGCATGTATCAAATAAGTAATTCTTATGACTAAATAGGCAATGAATTAAACTTAAATAAATAGATATAACAACTAATCACTATCCTACGATGGAGTAAAAAATAATGATCAATTAGCTCATATAGGTACATAAACAATTCGTGTGCTTCTTTGGCCACAAATTACGAGAGATTCATCATACACATACATTATGTAACTTGGATGGCTTAATATATATTTCACTCGGATTACAGAAAAGGGGAAATTAAGTCAAATTCGAGTTAATTCATGGTTTTTTACTCCATATGAGATACTAATAAGTAGAACTAATCTGCATCATTCTAAACGCATATCATAAGATTAAACAAGTAATAGCAAAAGTGTTAAACTTCCTTATATATGTGTCTTTTAAAGTTATCGATGTGTATTTAACTAGAGTATATTCATTTTAAGTTATAAGAGAACATAGTAACAATTTTCAAAATATAATTTATTGGCACCGGAGTCTTACTAGAATGTTTAAAGTGTGATTAATCTGAGTAAGTATTAACAGATTTCTTCCAGAGACGTGGACAACAAAATGATTTAAAGAAAGATAAGTAAACTTACATTGCATCTGGGCAAAAGAATAATAACAGACCAAAATAGCTTTAAGTAGAACAACACAAATACAAATAATTTTCAAGTACACACTGCGCTAATATAGATACAGGAATAGAACCCAAATACATTCACTTTTCCTTGCTCTTCTAACTTTTGGTCTAACCGAGGTCGCTTTAAATGAAATAAGGTTGAATGTGAGCCCCTTTTCAAAGCGAACACGTAACGTTCATAATCGCAATCAAGACACAAGTATCTCCTGCTTACCACACATTTGAAATTCTAATAAATTTTGTTCATTCAAGACGTAGGTTTAAGATGAATATATTCATTTGAACTCCGGTGCCTTGTGAATGTTCACGTATGTTGGGACGAATAAATAGTTTTGTGAGTTGGTATGTACACAGGTGGACTTGAGGCATATGGATGAGCAAGCAGGCAGCAACGTGGTGTCGGTGGGCGTTGACCTGTCAGAGTTCTACATGTCCGTCGAGTGGGATATACTGGAGGTGCCGGCTGTCAGGTACGTCATCCTACCTAACCCCTCAGCCACGAGCTACATGTTTAAGCGACACGCGTCTTGCGACAGTGATTGAGAAAATAAATGAAGGAAGTTGTTTATTAGAGCCACAGTCCACCACGAGTCTCCGCGACGCGACATGCGGAGCGAATGGACAGAAACAGAAGGCGAATTCCCGTAATTTAAAACGTTCAAAATCTAGTCGCAATCTCATCTCAGCGACAATTAATGTCAAAAACGAAAGAAGAAAAACCGAGTTATTTTTGACAGATTGAGACTGAGATCAGACTGTGAACATTCTTAAAATTACCGCTCTGGTGACGAGCGCGCGTGTCGTGTCGCAAGTCTGAGTACCGGAAATTCCCTTTGAATTTTAAAGATGGTTTATGCATACCCTAATCCCTTATTCACAAAAAAATAGAATTATGCCTTTTTGTGTTTTAGAAGGCTAATTAAAGCACCATTTTCGATACAGGACATATAAAAGAGCTTATAATATAAATAACATCATAGGGCATTATTTTATAACCTGAAACGTAACTGATATTGATACTTCTTTGATATATTCATATATGGTACTTACGTACCATGAAATACGCAGTTTTGCGTTTCAGTTGAGTACTGATCAACCCACGCTGAAATAACTACCTTTTCTTCTAACTTTTACAGACTTGTCTCAGATCTTTTCAAGATGTCCTTATTGTACTCAAGTTCTGAAATGAAGAGAGTCTAAAGAAAGAATTGTCCCGTTTTATATTACCTTCTGTCCGTTACATACAGATGGTTGGTCTATTTTTCTTTTGCCAGATTAGGTCCCATCTGCTGCCAAGCTAAGTTTGTACCAACTAGTTTAATCCCTCATACTCCAGCTTATAAACGAAACCTGAAATAACAGCACCAACTTCATCCGTATAACGCTACAAAAGATATTTCCCATGTTATTCGCAGTTGATCTCCCCGTAAAATAATAACCGGTGCACGTCTATGACGGATGAGTCCAACGATGCTCTCTCACATTTCCTTGAATTATTTAAACTACGACGGTGTAAGGATACTAAGGATACTCACGTTCGTGCTTGGAAATATAAAAGTTTATCGTACGACCGTTTAGTTTCAGTTATTGTGAGCGGGCCGGTGACGGCTGAACTAAATGATCGCCATCAGTACTTATGTTATTACGACAGGAGGACATTTATTTCTACTTTAGTAATTCCTTTGTTTGGTCTTTTAACGTTTAGCATAGTATAAAAAGTTACATTCAAGTTTCTTAATAATATATGGGTAGCTATATTTTGTTTACATTTTAAAAATGTCCCTCTTCAAAACAATATTTGGTAAGTACTTGAACAGTAATCAAAAAAGGCCCAAACAGAGTTTAATACAGCACGAAATACGTCCCGCAGAAAACAAAAGTTAATTAGAGCTCGGCGTACAGCGGTCGTTTGTCCTCAGCCCTCCTTGCCGGCTACGGGCCGTTATCCGCCTCTCGAACACACGAGTGTCATTATTAACCCGACGTCACTTACCTCGCCATCACTTTTACGACGTGTATCCGCTTGGCCACGTTAAGCTGCGCTTGCTCCTGAACTTACACTTCGAACACCTCCCGATTTCAACCCCTTTAAAATGCGTGGCTATAATGCCCGAATAAGATGTTCAGATAAGTCACGTTGTCGAAGGTTCAAGTGCCTCGATATCCACCAAATAATCTAATCAGCCTGTCTAAAAACGCTGAGCAGATCTTTGCTTCACCTCAATGTACATTTTCCTTTATAGACGCCATTTTAAAATTCTAAGAGGATTTTAAAAAGGAAGAGGTGTTCGGAATACTTAAAAGAAAACAAGCAGTAAAAGGAGGGTTGTTGTTCTTAGAAATAAAATATTTTACAAAAATAACTCTGCTTTATAAAACTGACGTTTAAATACCTCAAAATAAAAGAGTATTTCAGCTTTACTCACGCGGGTGGCGTATTGTGAAAATGTTGCAGTAAAAAGGCTCTTGCTGAAGCAACACAGTAAAATCTACTTACAGGCGAGCCTCCAGTAATGTCCTTTATACATATTCTGTAGTTGTAACACAGCCCGCGGCTGACTCCTACTTGCTTTGAATAAAGTTCGCATTTCCACGTTAACAAAGCTATTGCAACGGTAAAATTCTCAAGTGCTTTTACAAGCTGCGACGTTTTCTAAAGATGCTGTCGAAGACGCTCTTCAAGGTTTAAATTAACGGGATTTATTATAATATCTACGATGAAAATCTGGTACATAGTTGCTTTGTGTTTTCCTTATAGTGGTTTCTAATTGTTTATAGATAATGACGCAGCAAAATATAAATCAATAGATTTAATAAGCATATGTACATACACTTTACGTAATAAAACAGTACCTAAAAGCACTTGGTTTCCTCCAAAAATATTTGCCCAATAAGAAAACGCTCATGTTTTATCACCATGAAATATTATATCATAACTTTGCATATGGACTGTAAGCCTTCGTTTGATTGACGGATAGCTAGACGGTCGGGACAAACTGCGCTTTTCCATATAAAATGATTTCCCTGGAAACGATATAAATGCCATTTTCATATTCCTTCAAAGCTTTTACGATCTACTCTACGAAATTACACGAACACACACTTCGTATATGGCCGCTCATAAAATATTGTTTTACAAAATTTGCAAGCGTTTAGGTACCTATCTACTTGTAATAACTTTGTTGTGTGGGCTTTTAAGGTCTATTTTAGAACTAATTTGTATTAAGATTTCTGCGTACAACTGTCTAACTATTCAAGGGCTCAAGATTGTCTTACATGCCTAAGGCTCCAATCTCAACTACTTAAAAGTTTCGATTGCCCGCCTATAAAATGATATTTAAATATTAAAATCGCTTCACTTCAACTGTAACTGAAAGGCGAAAGTGTCGTTATTGATGTTTGACTTTTACGAAGTTTCGTTTGAAGAGCCTCTGTTGCAGACTCAATGGCTGTATTCTGACCAGTAATTAAATTTCAGAGTTCTGCGCGTTTTGAGTAATTTAATAAGACACATTTGAAAGGCAATACAATGGCAATCTTGTCTTCTAAGTTAGTTTTTTAAGTACTTAAACACTGATTACTTAAAGATGCTTGACGCATAACAATTAATTCTTAGTCACATCTGTTCACATTGTTCACATTGCTCGCTCCGTGTACGCACGATATACACTTTGCATTTTTACCACCGTGGTTGGGTGCATCTGAGTGAAAAAAATTACGCTATATAAACATAAGATTTATTTTCTTTCCCTAGGTTTTATGTATATTCTTTATCATGTACCTGATACCCTTTCAATAATTATTTACGCAGGAATGAGAAGTTCTACACATGCTGCGACGAGCCGTACCTGGACATCACATTCAACATCACGATGCGGAGAAAAACACTGTTTTACACAGTCAACATCATCATCCCCTGCATGGGGATCTCCTTCCTTACCGTCCTAACATTTTACTTGCCTTCAGATAGCGGAGAGAAGGTAATTATTTATTAAACTAACTAGTTCCACCCGCGGCTTCGCCCGCGTGGTATGTCAATAAAAAAGCATATATCCTTCCCATGGTTCAAAGCATCCCCATACCAAATATCATCAAAAACGGTCGAGTTGTTTCGGAGAATAGCCGAAACAAACCGACAGACAAAAGAAAATTTAAAAAATATCTTTTTTTGTTATATTATTTAGTAAAAAGCTTTTATTTTGACATTACAAATAGACACTTACCTGACTACCACAAAACAGTGTTTATCAGTTGTTTAGGCTAAACACCTTTTAAACACGACATAATTATATGGACTTTGACATAACACTGACATTAAACACTCGTTCAACAAGCGTTTAAGTTATTGTAGTAAGACCCTAATATTTTATTTATATGTATTTTACTAGTATTAAGGTTGTAGTTCTCTTCCGTCAAGTTTCACTTCAGTGAAGTCAATAATGTTAGGTTTTATTTAAAGAATGCGTTCAATCTTTCATAAATTTTCATACGATGTTATTCCAATCATATTTACATTACCATGATTTTACACACAATTTGACGGGAACTGTATTTAAACTTAATCAGGGATTACCGTACTAATATCGAAGCAATGTTTAAACAATAGTATAACTGACCAAATTATTCGTAAACCATCACTTCACCCCACTTCTCTACAAATTACAAAGAGCCTAAGATATAAAGCTTGATAAAACCCACTTTGGGATTTTGTTGTCTCTTCTGATTTATTAGCATGTAGGTATACGTAAGTACCTACTACAGCTCGATATTTAACCTACAGACGTACTGCCCTGGAACCGGATTCCAGTACTAATCCTTGTGTTTCAATTAAAGATCAAATGTCAAAACTGAATACCTAAATACTAACCTAAATAATTGAACAAATAGAAGTAAATGTTTGCAGACTAATTGACTTTGAGTTGGTTTTCTATTTTACTTATTAGATAAACTAACAAAGATGAATTATGGACTTTATAACTTTTGCATTTAGTACCGATTTTGGTTCTAACAATTTCTTAGATAGGAACTTAAATAACTTCTAATAAAGTCGTTTGGCTAATAATTAGTACGGTATCACGAATATTTGATTTTTCTGATAGGATTCCTTTAATATACAATTCAGTCACCTTAAAATAAGTAATAACTAGCTGAGCCCCGCGGTTTCACCCGCATAAGTTTCGATCCATTGGGAAGATTGGGATAAAAATTATCCTGTGCTAATCCTGATTATAAACTATCTATGTGCTAAATTTCATCCAAATCCGTTTAGTCGTTTTTGCGTGAAAGAGTAACACACATCCATCCATCCATCCATCCATACAAACTTTCGCGTTTATAATATTAGTAGGATATTCACTTAAAACCTTTTATTATCAAAATCGTATTAAATATCGTTTACTTTTCACTGTTTCCAAATAACAATAAAAATCCAAGCCAACCCTAATGAAAACCTCCTGTTTTTTATTATATTAATTTAGCCCACATGAATAAAATTTCCTACGCTGTTATTAAAGTGAACTTATAAAAACAAATTAACAAAAATTCCGCGCGTTCTGTCGACAAAGTTGGGGCGGTCCGTAAAGTTTTACAGTGAATATTGTTACAACCGCTGAGGTTCAAATTGCTCAAATACGATTACTCAACGTGTTCTTTTATTGCTCTCTTGTGATTACCCACCCCAACGTAATAAAAATGTATTTCATTTGTGTATCAAGCGTTCAAATCGAGCTTAGTTATGATTTACACGACCCTTCCCGCGAGTATTGTGAATTACTGCGACGCGTTTGTATCGGGGGGATATAAACTAATGACATTATACTGTTATCTCTAAATGTGTTAAGAAGGTTTGGCAATATTGTACGCTGGCTCCTAATAGTGTCAATCAGGTTAAGGAGGATGTGGAATACATCAACCTTACATTTGCTAACATTTTCGTCGTATCTGTGCATAGGTACAAATGCCTGACTGCTGTCTTATATTTTAGTGAGTGGGAATAGAGACGAGAGAGAAGTTTAGATTAGATTCCTAAATAGACACTTGGTATGTAAGTATGTTAGTTATTACAAATTTTATTTCTGCAACGTAAATATAATTAATACATTAACGTCGAACCAACGATACGCATTCCTTAAAAAAACTTTCTAGAAATTAGCTTTACTTTACCCACTTTGAATACCTACCACAAAATCCTAGGTACAAAAGCTATTAGTCAATATTGGTCTTTAATTACTAGAGCATTCTGTAACTAAATTATTTTGCTCAGAAGGTGCATGTTTTAATAAGCAAAGCAGTTACTAGGCTCTTTTAATTTTTTTTTATTATGATGGTGCTACGAAATAGCCGTCGCGTCGTAACCAATGTGCTACGCCTCTGCTACGCCGTAGCATCAGTCACTTTTCTTGTGTATCAGACGTGGCTTGTCTTTGTCGCTCTTCTTCATTCTAGGTATTGTCATTCATTTCATAACTGAAAGAAAGGTTTTAATTAGTAGGATTCGTTTTCTTTTATACGATAGAATCTTTTACATTTACTACGACTTGCTTGAACAGACTTGATTATTTATTTATGTACACACAGTAAAATATAAACGACATATAACCATTACTGTTGTTGTAAGCTGAATAAATTGCGCAATCACGCAATTTTATTAAGTTATCCATTCGGATACTCTTTATTTTTATTAAACGTTGTAAACGCTCGAAGTTATATTAATTAAAAATTTATTAAGTAAAGCGCAATGCGAAATCATTAACAAACAAGTATTCATTTATTAAACAGTGTGCCATATAACACTTTAACCGTCATATATGAAAACAAAATATTTAACGAATTATAATAAATAATTTAATATTCTCGTACTGTAGTACAAGTTTTGAAGTCTGCTTTATTCTTTATCTTTAGTACAGGCGCCAGCACATCAAGCTACCCGAAACTGTCAAATTTTCCCAATCAACTTTGAACCTTAATGCTTTAGCAATAAAGTTGAAAATCTATTAAATAAATTTGACAGATTTTAGTTATAGCTTGATGTGCTGGCGTCTGTACAAATTCAATAAAAATTTGCCTCCGCGGGGCTCCGTTTCCGCGTTGTATTGTGTGATCCGCTTTAACTACTTACATTGATTTTATATGATCAATACTGGAGTATCAGTAAATAACTCCTAACCATTGTTTATAGACCCCAATATTTCTTTAGATATTCAACTTTTTTTTTTTGTAAAATCACAATTATGATAATTCTCATCTCAATCATTATCTGAGTTAACTTCGCCTATCTGTTTAGGTATTCGTTCTCGAAGATTGAGTAGAAGTTGTATTAATTATGTAAAATAACACTGTACAGCAAATATTTCATTCTCATTACGTTCACTGATATTCGACGGTGGAATCGTGATTACGTTTCTGTCTACATACGTAGAATAGATAGGTACGTAGTGTTACCCTGGTCCTAACCGAAAGCGGTAGTCAGACTGTCGTGCCAATACGCGATTTCGCGATCGTTTACCTGCACCCTAATTACGTAACACACTATCAATCACAATCTGAATCATTTTGAAGGATATTGCTAAACCATTGCTTCATATGTTCAAAAAATTGGTCATTGCTAATTTTAATGTGTTACGCAATACCCCGCGTCACTTTTTGTTCACCGAATAAAAAGTGAAGAACGTTTGGTCGCGCCGACAGAGAGCGCTTTCCAGGTTTCTGAACAAAAAGTGGTATATGACCGCGACTATCGCTTTCGGTCAGGACGCGGCCTTATGCGGTAACGTTACACGTATACGCTGTTGATTGTACCTTATTTAAGTTACTTTGTACGTACTACTTGTACTTACAAAGTAATTTAATGGTAATATTTAATCTTTGACTAAGGGATAATATTACTTTGAGATTAACATCATCCAACCACATATTTCCGAAATAAGCAAGATTGAAATTTCACACAAGAAAGGTTTCAATGTAAAATATTTCATGATTTGAAAGAAAACCTGCGAAACTCTCGAATTTTTCTATCAGAAATAGTTTATGTTGCATGCGTGAATGGATAAAAGTCGTAAATCACTATGATGAAATTATTGGTTATCGGGTTATGTGGGATGGTGTCAAGCGTCTGTAACTTGAACGTATACATCAAACTTTAATTGACATAAAAATATCGTATCAGTTTTTTTTCTTTTCAATATATCAGTTATTTGCTAACCGTGGACTAATTTCATTACAAAAGTTACTGTACGGACTTACTTCTTAAAATTACTATCTTTTATTTAGAGTACATAAAAATCCCCATTCAGTTATAATAATATTATATTTTACACACCTACAATGGGCGACGGGTCTGTGTGGCACTGCTGGCTCCACAGCTAAGTAAGCATCAGTTCCTTCCAGAAATGTTTTTAAAAGATAAATTAATATGAGTGTGTTATTGTCAACAGGTAACCCTATCGATCTCGATATTGATTAGTCTCCACGTGTTCTTCCTGCTGGTCGTCGAGATCATCCCTCCTACGTCCTTGGTTGTGCCCCTCTTGGGAAAGTACCTTATATTCGCCATGATTCTCGTATCTATCAGGTAAGTGCCTACCACCGTCCATAATGGAATAAACCTGACCCAAAAAAAGTAAGACCAGTTGACATGAACAAGCGGATTGTTGGTGACCGCAGAGCCGAAGAAAGGGTGATCCCGAACAGAAATGCCCCTAGGGATGGCCTAACCTTACCTGTGGTAGCTGATCGAGTTTGTAGTTTGTCTCATGTCCCGTCGGCGAGTCATTTGGCATCGTGAAGTAAAGCTCCTTAGTTTCAGCAGTAAGTTTCCCGCCATCTTGTAGAGGTACAATGCCTGTCGGTAAGTTTGACGTAAGTGGAATTTATTGTACGCTTCCCCTCGCGTCTACATAGTCTACAAGAATAGTTTGCTCCTCTATATATTGCGAAATTTCTATTATTTGATGACGTGATGGTTTCATGTGCCCTGAAGGCCAAATTAATATTTACGATGGCATTCATTGTAAGCGACACTGACAGCGTAATGTTCACATGTAAAATATGGAGCTGGATAATCTGAAAAGTACCTGTATACAATACAAGCTCTTGATGTAATATTATTCTACATATTACATCAAGGGCTTTAGGTAAGAAAATATTTAATCAATATTCCAGTTCTACACGACTTATGGGTAATTATTAAAAAAAAAAAGATTTTTATTTATAACTGCATTTTTATCGTTTTAAAGGGTCATTGTACTCATCATTATGAACAACTTTTACTACGGGACCAACCCTGAAATCGTTAAAAAAAATCAGTTGGTCCATACATTATGTCGAGTTATGCGAACATAAATCTATGGATCAACTGATTTTTTTTTTCACGATTCACGATAAGCCCAAGTTGTCTATATCAGAAATGTGCACTTTGATAGCCATGACGCCACACTACGACCCACTACGATAGTTTCAAAGAGTTTTATAGCTCTAAAAAGGGAACGGCGCAGTAAACTACCGTTGAGCTACACGAACTATCTCGTGATTAAAAATAAATAAACAAGGATGCTCCTGTCGTTCTATGTTTATTTGGTAAATATAATAATTTCGCAAATTAAGAGTGAAGGGTGTTTAATTTAATTCTCAGCGGCCCTTTGATCCTCGTCACACGGGCTTGGGAGGAAACAACTAAAATAGCTACTATATATGCGTGTATCTCAGCTTATTACACATTATCAGTAAACCTTGGTTCCAAGTATTGCTCTTTATGCTGTTTGAGATACAAGACAAAAGACTGTCCTTAAGTAAGATATTCTATACGTAGGAGTCAGTTTCGTAGTGGAGTATTAATTTGGTGAATTTCTGGAAACTGGATGCTTTTTAGAAAATAGTTATACTTAACTCAGAAGATTATTCGGTACAATAGGTATATAGTACAAGGCTTTATTGGGATTAAACAGCCACTTATGTTAATCCTTGTGCTGAAATAACCTTATTAATTTAATATCAGGTATAAAAGATCAAAGCTTACTTCCGAGTTCAATTTTATAAAATCAAAGCCATATAATAATACATTTCGGACAAAAGTAATTTATTTAAATACGGCTCGGTTGGGGCGTGCCGGCTACCACATTTCCATATAAATTAAAAGATGGTTTCTAAACAAGATATTTGATTGCGTTTTCTAGCTTCAAGAAAATTAATTTTTGAACACCCCAACCTCCGACTTTGAGTTAGGATAATTGGAATCCTTTCCACTAAGTCCCGCTACAAAGTTGCGAAAAGTCTAGGCTTAGTTAGGCTAGGATTAATATTTATGTAAAGTAGAAGTTACGTTGTATGTATTACAAAACGTGTACCTATGCGATGTTATATAGCAAAGCTAGTACCTAGATAAACTTATGCCCTGTATTAATAATGTCAAATGTGTAGATATCAAAGGCGTCCTATGTACAAACAAAAACACTTTATACAGAGAAAGAAAAAATAATGTCAACAGTTCAATGGTCATAAATATGTGTTTTTTTTAATAAAAATGACAGTGTTTTATTACCCGACTATGGCGAAGCAAAAAGGACAAGCCGGAGGGTTATAATCATTCCCTTTGTATTCTTTCGTGATACGAAAACTAACTTAAGTAAACTTAACAGTTATGCTGTGGATAGGTTTCTATCGATGTACCTACCTATGCATGGTTTATGCACTATTAGCAAGTTAACTATTCATAAATATACCGGTAACACGGCTGCGGCACGAACTACCTGATTCAGCACTATTCAACAGGGAACTAACAAATTACCCACCATTATTTTGTAGCACTATTGTGTAAACCTATGAATAAAACTATTAGCATTAATAATTTAGCTTAATGTATGTACGCAGGGATTGTTAGTCATTGATCCTTTGAATACACACGAGCAAGATAAACAAAGGAAAGCATTTGATTACATTGGAAACTCCGATGGTTTGTTTAATCAATGATTTTAGTGTTTGTTTCGAAAATCATTCCAGTATAAATATGAAACACTAGCTTCTGCCCGCGGCTTCGCCCGCGTGGATGTCGGAAATTATCCCACGGGAACGTGCTAACAGGATAAAATGTATATGCTTCCCCAGGATGCCATCTATCTCTATGCCAAATCAGAAGTTCAGTGGTTTAGGCGTGAAAATGTAACATACAGTTTCAAGTTCAAATCCTACCCTTAAACACTGAATTACTTACCCCTTTTTGTCCCGTCCGTGGTAAATTTTCGACAACTTTACATAGGTACTTATTATTAATTATTTTCTGTCAAAAGTATCAATACTGAGTTTAGAGTTACTCGGACCGCGCATTCAATTTCTTCGACACAAACTTAACACCCCTATATCCCCCTTTGAGGGGTGGTTTTGAAAAACTTATAATGATAAACTTTATTAGGTAAGTACTTACTTAGGCAAGTATTCTTGCCAAGTTTCAAGTTTATTAACCTAATGAAGAAGATTTTTCATATAAAATGTATCCTCGTTTTTCACCCCTACAGGGGTAGAATTAAAAAAAAATCGTTTGGGATGTATTCATAACTTGACTCAAAGATTATTTATACTAATTTTCGAGTTAATCAAGCCATGCAGTAAAATCCTCCCCTGAAAAATTTACTACCCCATTTCAGCCCGTCAGGGGTAGATTTTAAAAAAACCCTGATACACATTATTCTTTACTTTCAATATTAGGTATAAATACTGAGTTTTGAGTAAATCGGACTGCGCGCTAAAATTCTTCCATACAAACTTTGAAACCCCCCAATCCCTTATTAAGGGGTAGTTTAGAAGAAAAAAAAACCGACAATCTTCATAATTTATTTAGATAAGTATTCGTGCCAAGTTTCAAGTTTATTAACTCAAGGAATAAGATTTTTCATACAAACGAATTTCCCCCTTTTCACCCTTTTAGGGGTGGAATTTCGAAAAATCCTTTCTTAGTGGATGCCTACTCTTCACGAAGAACACACCCTCCAAATTTCATGTCTCTAGGACCAGCGGTTTAGGCTGTGCGTTGATCTATCAGTCAGTCAGTCAGTCAATCAGTCAGTCAGTCAGTCAGGACTTTGAATTTTATATATATAGATATTGTACTTTCTTAAATCAGATATCGCCATTTTAATATTCCACTAAGATAAAATAATGAAAGGCAACGAACAGTAATAAAATTAAAGTTACGGTCAAGATTTTATAGTTATCGGTTAATTCTACTAGCCAATATAAGCTATTAATTGTACCCATGTCCTCGAGTAATAAAACCTTTTATTGCTTTTAGTATATGTGTGACGGTAGTGGTCCTAAACGTCCACTTCCGTTCGCCGCAGACACACCGGATGGCGCCTTGGGTGAAGCGAGTTTTCATTCACATCCTGCCACGACTGCTCTTCATGAAACGACCGCAGTACAAGTTTGACACAACAAGGTGAGGCTAAACTTGCAGTATCTCGCTAAACTTTGTTTCACAATCTTCGCAATTAAAGTCAAATTAATTCGTACTTTGCTTGTTCTAATCTGGATCTCTGAGTGAACATTGCCGAGTCCGGCCGGTCGGGCCACCAACTCGTAAATCCGACCGCGGATCAGTAACAACTCTAAATTAATTATAAGTTTAAAAGACTCGCTGGTCGCGGCTGCAGAGTCAGGCGTTTATTTCTCACTTTCACTCAACCTTAGTACAAAGCTTAAAGTTAAAAAAGCGACGGAACGAACTGTAAAGATTGCGTGCCGGAGATTTTTTTTAAAGCGTGATCCTGGCGACCACTTTGCTTGCCGCGCGCCTTTTTACGAGCTAACATCACTTTGAGGTATTTCTGCGAGATTCCGAGTTAATGTTTTAATTTTACGGCCAGACATCAAACATTTTTATCAACATGTTTGCCTTCATTTACAAAATGCGGATCATGATCTACACACCGGGTCATGTGGAACTTTTCTATCTAGGTTGATGCATAAACTGTTGATTGTAACTGAACTATTGATCCGCCAGCGCATATAGCTATTATTAACCACAACCGTTTACCACTCGTAGCCAGTCGCTGGTTACACTAGAATGCCTGAATAGCTGTTGTTTAGTATCTATGTCTGTCAGTTAACTGGTTCGCGAATAATTCGTGTGGATAGCTAGTCGGTATCGTAATTCACTTACGAATGGATGTCTGTTAAACTAGACTAGAGGTGTAATGGCCGCCGCCTCGCTGTGGTTTCCGACTTACCCAACATCAGTAAATGGATCTCTGAGGCAGATCACATGCTCGGTTCATCTGTTGGGTTCCCCCTGAATTCATCCGCTAATGTGACTTCTCAGTTTTGGTTGATTCGTTTAGACTTAATGTCAGTTTGAGTCTCGTCACCTTCATTACGTGGTGAAATTCATTGAAATCAATTGATGGATCGTTAAATATCAATGCTTATGTGTAATTACTTTAATGAATACACAAAACACGACATTTGCAAAAGTTAGAAAAGGTAAATCTGAATGTATCCTTAATGTGCCTTAGAAGTTAAAACCAATAAATACGCCTACATACTGCATACTTCTTACAAAATATTAATGCGTATGTAAATATTTGACAGCAGACTTTGGAATATTCGTAACTGGGTCACATACAGATTGTTTAGGATTTATTGACCGGTCCCATCGTAACCAAAGTTGATTACTTCTAAAAACAGACAAAAACGCGTTCGATTCTCATTGTTTTTTTTTTACTCTAGCACCACTATAACATTTAAAAGATAAAAAAAAATCAACGTACAGCTTGTTCACATGGTTCAATCGTAGCCATATCTCAGCGTAGCTAAGCCTCAGCGGGCTACGGTGCTACGGCGTAGCCGCGAAGCGAGACGCATTTTTTTTGTAAAAATAATACATAAATATCCCGGTCCCTGGCTTATCGCTGCCGCTCGGTCCGACCTCAACAACCAAGTGGCAGTATTGCGACGCTAACTGAATTGTAAATAAAATCATTATTATTGATGATAACCAAAGGTTAACTGATACTTACGACTCCCCGTAGACCGCGACGTAGTACGACGTAGCTACGTAGTGCGGATAAGTTCGTTGTAGTCTTACGGCTGAATTTTCAATAGTAAGTCGAATGTTTGTGGGTTGATTTTAATTACATAACCCTTTTAGCAAGATTGGGTGGTGAAAGACTATTACAATAAGATTTAACTGAATTTACAAGTCCCGTTTCAGTCCCTATTGTACTTTCAGGCACTACAGTTTCACAGAGAATAAAGCCAACAAATTGAATGATAGTGAGCGATTGAAGAGCGCTTTGCATATTCATTTGCTTGCACTTTATTTTCCTTTTACATTTACTGGCTTTCACGAGTACGTACTTGCAAAGTAAACAGATTATACGTTGTAACTGTTTTCAGAAAACTCACTATGTTCCGAAGTACTACTCGTATATGCCTTCTGGTAGTTTATAATCAGATTAGAGTTTCGTATATTAATCCGATTACGAGTATAGCACGGATTATATTGGTAGGGTGAAAAGGCCGGATCCATATCTTGAACACACGCACGCACACGTCTATGTACTCGTAAGTAATGAACAATTTGTTTGCAGTCGCGAGTGCGCTTGCACTCGGCATGCGTAGACGCGTATCTACGTGTGCGAACGTTTGCGCTCCTTCTTTACCTTTTTGGCATCTGTCACCACAGATCGCGGTACACGGCGTGCGGCGTGGTGGTGCGGTGCGGGGGCACGGCGCGGCCGCTGTACCCGTACCGACTGGCGGCGGCAGATGACGACTGCTGCGCGCCTGGCGCATGGCCGCCGCCTGTTGCGCCGCCTCCTCGGCCTCTAACGAGGACGCCGAGCAAGGAGGACCTTACACACACCACTTACCTCAATTCTGGGTACGATTTTGTTGTTTTAGAAAATATTTGTACCTACGTGTAATGCGTGTCATGTGTGTGTTGTGTGTACAATATGGGTGTACTATATACCTCTACCTAAACCTTCTCGGACTACAGGCGTGACGTTATGTTATTCAAAAAAAGCACCTGCCATCTAATCTCTTCACCGGGCGGTGAAGAGATTAGATGGCAGGTGGGTTGACTGGCAGATAATGCCTTAGGCATTAAGTCCGCCTTTGTACCTTTTTGTGCGAAAAGTTTAAATAAATAAATATATAGAGTTTTAATAAACGACAGAAGGTGCCGATTACTAGACACTGTCTAGTAATCGGCACCTTCTGTCGTTTATTGACAACACTTCCACCCAGAACGGACCTGTCTAGTAGACAGGTCCGTTCTGGGTGGAAGTGTTTACTCACAATTTCTTGAAGATAACTGTTTCGTACCCTGATCGTGAAAAAAGAAGCCCGCTGCAAGGAATACTATCGAATTATTATCCGGGTGATCATCACGCCTAAAAGTGTAGAAATAGGTAACCAAACAGCTTCTCAAGATCATGTTGCCACATGATCTTCCATGGTAGCAGGCGAACCATTTAATATTATCCAGCAATTTTTTACTTTTAAGTATACGGCAGAAGACCTGTAACTGCGTTATGTTTCAGGATGGGTGACAGTAATAGGTTCGGCGGCAGCTGCCTGGTGCACGGGTCAAGTGAAGGGGGTGCGGGGCCTGGTGCGGGACTAGCTGGGGGGCTTGCAGGGGGGCTAGCCCCCGAAGACGAGACCCTTAGTCCCGTTCCCGATCCGCCACCCGGCTTCAGCCACTCCGCCTGTCCGCCAGAGGTGCACAAAACATGCTTCTGCGTGCGATTCATCGCAGAACACACTAGGATGCTGGAGGATTCTACTAAGGTATTTATTGTACTTTTGCAGGTCCTTTCGCGTTCTTACAAAAACATGGCTCATGAAATTCTAGTGCAATTCATTGTTAAACTTTTACTTCTCTTAATAAAAAGGCAGTGAAGACTAAATATGTTGCAAATAAAGTCCCATTCCCTATCAATAACTTATTTATAAAGTGATGATATTTCTTCATATCGTTTACCTAACGGGTATTAAATATAAATAGCCTCACAACAGCCAGGCATTGCTAACAAAACGACCATACATCGAGGGCTTAACGATGCAATAAGATATTATTACAAACATCTTATCGCCATAATCCAGCCTAATGGTACTTGCCTATTCTGCAGAAATTTTGCAATAATTTAAAGACGAAGAGACATACCTTAAGTATTCAGAAGACTGTAAACTTTAAATTGGTAATAGAACAAACAGCTGAGAAATATTAACAACTAAGTATCTCTGAAATATTTAACAAGCTTTGAGCGCAACGTTTTAAAATTGACTCTTTATAAACAGGTAAAAGAGGACTGGAAATACGTAGCGATGGTGCTTGACCGTTTATTCCTGTGGATCTTCACATTAGCTGTGTTAGTGGGCACGGCAGGAATCATCCTGCAGGCGCCCACACTATACGACGATCGAGTGCCCATAGACAAGCATTTCAACCAGTATGCTACCTCGTCGCTAGTGCGGTGTCCGCCACCGTCGTAATATGGAAATCTTGACTTCACATGTGTATGGAAGTATGACGTCAGAGGTACTGACGTCAGCATGTTATCTTAACATATATTTAGAACAAAACTGATGACTTTTTGTACACCTGTATAGGCTCTATTACTGCTCAAATCGTAGAACTTCTTCCCAAAAACTAAACGTAACAACGTATGAACTGACTAGACTGACGTCATATTTCCTATAAACATGTCTAATAGTATGGTTATTCAATAATTATATAAGCAACGGTGTCTTTAAAAGGTGCAGTGATTTGTTTGGGAAAATCATTTTAACTATATCGAAACCTATGACATGTAGGTACTATATTGGCATTTCTTAACGATTTTCGTGAACAAGTTACAGTAAGACCGTAGGACACATTGCGTCGCCGTTGCATACAAGACCCAACGCACACCCGTCCCGCCCGGAACGTGTTCTATTCCACGACACGTAACTATATCTCTCTAAAGTTTACGTATAAACATAAGTCTTTCATATCTCTTCATATTATCTACTCTTGCACCCAACATTAGTATTAGCATATATCCATACTCACTCATTCTGTTCTCCCATGCAACAATTAGAGAGCATTTCAAATTGCTCATACCAACGTCTTATGTGACAATAAAATGTAGCAATTGTTTTCTGTAGCTATTTATAATAATTGCATAATAGTATCACAACCCAAAGCGACATCATAAAATCATCTAGAGATATTATAGTCTCTATGAATAGGAATAAGAAAATGAACGAAACACCACCAAGGTAAATGTATCTGTGTTCAAAAACATCATTTAGCTGATTAGCATACATAATGTAGTAGCACCATTATCTAAGCTCACCCCAGAGCAATAGCCCGACAAGTCTGCTTATAGCACCTCGCTTGTTCATCTAAGATTTTATAACAGACCTGCACAATCGTCAACATTAGTGCTAAATGTAGACATCGAAATCAAAAGTAATTTTAAGGAATTCACTAGGCACTAGAGTAGTGAGGTCTTGAAATCATGCTGAAACTATCAACTACCTATAGATATTCTTCCGACTCTTCTATTTCTAAGAACATTACTTTAATTTGTCGTAGAATAGAACATGTACTTTAAAATAAGAATATCGATTTTATTATTTATAAGAAAAAAAAAATAGTATTTGAAACCTATGAAATACAGTAACGTATTTATAAAACAATTTTATTGTTGGCTTTGAAAGAACGAGATTCTGTTAATAGACTCATGAATATCGTAACGATTTACAAGACCAGTGTGAAGAAAAATATCCTTATGATAATAAGTACAAGATAATGATTTAATTTAAGAAGATAATTGCTCAATTTTAAAATCCGTACCTTCCTTATTTCTGCTACTGGTTATTTGATATAGCGAGATTTTGTATTACATCAACACACTTTATGTTACCCGTATCTTCATGTGCTTTACCTTTATCAATTTGATGTTATGTATACCTACACCTTTGTTGATATCTGTTATGTTATTGACATTAAGTTAAAGCTTTTGTGTTGATTATGTACGTTTGTTATTTATATACTTATAGTTACTGTAAATAAAATTAATATAATAATTATATTTGAGGCACGCGTTCGAGCAATGACCGTGCCTAACTTTTGGACAGGAATTGAAACTATTTATTAATTGAATATGAACAATACACAATAAATTACCAAATTTTAAAAAAATATGTACAAAAATAAATAACGAATATAAAACATTGAGATTAAAAGCTTATTGTACTGAGATGAAAAAAAATGAAATTATGATGATAGGTATCATAGACACATAGGTAGGTAATAAACTACCGCATATTGTAAAGTCACTAATGAAATGCGAGGCTATAGTCGAATATTGAAAAGCTACTCAATAGAATTCTACGGCCATAAGTTTCCACTCGATCAAGTAATTAGTTTACGAAATAAACTTTATCACTTGTCTTGTCAGCACGACTGAGAGATATAAAACTAGATGGTGCTCGTAGACCATATAAACAACATTACACAAAACTACATAAAAATATTACCTCTTTTACGGCGTTTAAATATTCGGCTATACGTACATATTATAACTGTCAATAAACGAATAGAAAAGTACTGGTGCATAGTATAGTACCCTGTAAATCATTATTAATCTAATATGATAATTAAGATATACCTAACACACATTGACTGCTCGCAGTAGAGTAGCGCAGCTCAATTGTAGAAGTATAAGTTTGTAAGTACTTATTTATATTGTTAATAAAATCGTTATATATAGAATTTTCTTTTCTTCCCTTTCTATAATGAATTATTTTCCATCAAAGTAAGTAAACACTTAGTAGCCTTACGTATTTAAAATAAGTCGCATTCGGAAATATTCTAAAGGCAAAAAGTATGGTGATTATAATAATTTCCATTGAATCCAGTTCGATCATCATTGTTTTACTGTATTGTCAAGAACATATGCAACAAAGTCAACACTAAATAATAATAAAGTTAGATAACAATCCCCAAAGGGGCGCTCGCGAGTCAACTGGCTCAGAAAGCCACCTGCACCCTTATTGCATAACGCACTATCAAGTAGAATCTGAATCATTTTCAAGGATATTGCTAATTCATTGCTTCATATTTTCGAAAAATGTGTGTGCTCAACAGCGCAATGAATATTATTGAACGTCAAAATCAAAGTCAACATTCCTACTGTTAGTGTGTTACGCAATTACCCCACCGGACACAAGGTGTGTGTACTGTGTAGTACGGTGGTAGCCAACCCAAAGCACAGCGCAGCGGTGGACATCCACAATGGAGCACTAATTTTGAACACATCTTGGAATATGTTGAAAAGAATAAAAGACTATATAAGTAATGTCATTTACCCAAATACACTTCTTGCATTGAATTTGTTTCTGTTTTTCATAATATTATTAATAATGCGTTCTGCTCGTTTGCTGTTCGCCATGAGTTGTCGAGCCTCTTTCAAAGCACGTTGATGTGCCTCCGAGTTCTTTGGTGGGCTATGGAAAAACGAATCGTAGTCCATGGGGGGGCTTTTATATTTATTTGCACGTGCAGCTGTTTTTTTCGGTCTTTCTGTAGTTAAGCCCTGTGGTCTGTAAGTGCTTGCTGTGACTCTATTATCAAAAGAATAAGGCAGACCTATTGGATTTTTAGGTGTTGGCACATATGAAGGTTCTTCGTAATTAATTCTTTGCGGATCTATGTGTCTCCTTGGAGTATTCGTTATTAAAGGCGGTGAAGGTATATCAGCTATTTTTGGAATTTCCTTTGGGCCAAATGGCGAATCCGAATGTGATGATTGTTTATCCGCAGTATCAAACAACTCAAACGCAGCTTGTTGTAGCTCGACGTTTTCAATTTTAGGTTGCTGATTGGGAGCATTAGGAATCAGGCTATTAGGAGTCAACAACTTCGGAACGCCGTTAAACAAGCTTCTTGTAATAGGAGGCAGTGCTTGGCCGTACATAGGAACTTCAGGATCAATAAATGGTTGTCCTGTTTGTAATAAAGGATCGCTTAATGATATCGGAGCGTTAAACTCATAATTATTTCTTGGTGTTTCGTTTGTGTTATAGTTTTGTTGCTTAGGCGTATTTGTTGTCAACCATTCTCTGTTTACAGGAACACTTTCTGTAATCGTTAATGGTGGACTCCTTACATTCAGATCAGGTTTATTTAAAATTTCTGGAGTCCTTGATGTATTTGCTTCTAATGTCGGTGAGTTCTTCAAATCCTCTTCATTTCTAGAAGCCGTTACGCTTCCACTTGTAGGTATGCTTTCTGTTGGCGGGAAAACAGTACTTGTTGTCATAATTATCGCTGATTGTGTAGTTGTAGATGTTGACGACAACTCTTGTTCTTCAGAAGCTGTAGAGATTTCATCTATTTGAATAATTTCGGTTACAACTGCGCTGTCCGCGTTCTTTGTTTTAGTCGTCTTAATTGTATCAGTGTTTTCATTAGTAACTTCGTCTGGAATTGTTACAGGTGTTGTGGACAAGACTGATGTTTCTACATTTTCAGTAGGCGCAGTACTTTTAACTGACTCAATTACTTCGCTTACAGTTGTGATTTCTGCCAACGGGAATTCTGTACTAGTTATAACATCAGTATTAGAATAAGTGTCGATTAACGTAGTCAGAGACGCTATTGGCGAATTTGTAGTCGATGCAAAAGTTTCATCATTTTCAGCTGCAGTAACATTTATTTGAGGTATGCTTTCCGAAATCGCGTCTGGTATCATCGTTACCTCGGCAGCACTCGAATCATCATCACCACCTGCTGCGATTGGAGTTCCTGTAGGACTATTTACAGTCGAACTTATCGATTCGTCGTTACTTGTAGAAACTGTAGTTAAGTCTATAGCTTGAATAGTCTCACTTTCAGACGTTCTTATAATTGGGTTTGGTGTACTGGTTATTGTGGTATCACTATCATTTACATTTACTATTTTTGAAGTTGTTGTCAATTGGGATGTAGTCTCTGTTGAAAATGTTGAAAATTCTTTGTTACTAGAAGCTGTAGTGGTTTCTTCGGGTAGAATAGTCTTATTTATAGGTGTGCTTTCTATAATTGGCAAAGAAGTACTTGTTATCATGGCTCCATTCGAATCTTTTGAAAATTCCTCGTTACCAGAAACTGTAGTGGTTTCTTTGGGTTCGACAGTTTCACTTACTGATGTGTTGTCTACTATTGGTAAAGAAACAGTAGTTATAATGGTGTTATTGGAATCATTGTTGTTGACTATTTTCATTGTAGCAGTTGAAGATTTTTCATTATCAGAAGTTCTACCGGTTTCTTCGGGTTTAACAGAAACAAGGGGTATGTTTTTGACAGTTGGTAAAGGAGTATTCGTTATCATAGGGTCATATAATTCTGTTATGGATTGGTCTTTACCAGAAGCCAATGTGGTTTCTTTGGATTGAATAGTCTCACTTATTGGTGTACTTTCTGAATTTGGTGAAGAAGTACTCGGTAACATGGTGTTATTGGAATCATTGTCACTAAATATTTTCGCTGTAACTGTTGAAGATTTTTCATTAACAGTAACCGTACTGGATTCGGTGGGTGCAATCGTTACATTTACGGGTGAGCTAAAATTTATATAGGATAATGTACTCGTTAGAATGGTATCATTTGATGCAATGACTTGAAATGTTGCAAAAGTAGCTACGACTTCACTTGTAGCCGAAGTTGAAAATTCCACGTATTCAGCTCTAGTTGCATTTACAGATGTGTTTTCAAACATCGTATTGGCTGTGCTACTAATCACTGTATCATTCGACATATTATTACTTTGAGTGGTTAAAGTCATCTGTATTCCCGCTGTTTCTGTTGCATTTATAAAAACGGTGTCATTATTCATAGCGGAATCAGATGTTTCCTGTTTTCCAGAGTCCGTATTTCTTTTGCCTGGAAGTATCGCGTCTTTTATTGCTGTGATTTTTGGTGGCGGTAACGAATTACTCACGGTCACAGTTCCATTTGAATTATTTTCATTTGTAGACAAGACAGTTGTGGGTTCATTTGCAGTCACTGACGATTCTTGTTTATTTAAATCCGCAAGTAAGTGAACTGGCGGAATAGTCTTATTTACAGGTGCACTGTTAATTATTCCTAATGTAGCATTCGTCACGGACTCGTTCATGTTATTTCTAGTTAAATTGTTTTGCAGAGTTTTAGATTGATTTGTTGGTATAGTTGCAACTTCACTAGATCCTACTGTGGTAGGACTTTCGAATCCGTGCCTATTAAATGACCCCGGATAATCGAACATTTTCTCATGCTCATCTATTTTACTCTTTATTTGACTTAAATGTCTAGACTCTTCTTTTTCCCATTCTTCTAATTGTTGCCTTAAACCCACAAAACTATTTTTGGAATTACTTTCTAAATCTTTCAGAATTACTTCAAGTTTAATATTTTCGCTAGCTTCAGTCGCTTCAATTGCATCTAATTTGCCTAAAACTTGATCAATTACTTGATGAATCTCGCTAGCTTCTGAAGTATTTTTTGTGTTTTGTTCTCTTTTTTCTAAAACTTTTATTTCCTGTAAAATTGTATCTACAGAAGGTTCTGAATCCCTTTTTTTCTCTATTTCCTTTATATCAGTAGTAACCTCATGGGACAACTTATCCAATTTATTTTTTACTAAAACACTAACACCAGCTAATTGTTCAGATTCCTTAGCCAACACATTTTCAATGCTTAGTACATTATCATGAGATTTATAGTTGTCAAGAACCTTTGAAAGCGTTTCGTTAATTTTTGCATCTATTTCAGCAGGTATCATCTTTTGCAGGTATTCAGAATTATTCGGTAAATTAAATGTAAGTTCCAGTTTTGGCGCACTTGCTCTATCTTGCCGAGTTTCACTGACTGAGTCAGTTTGATTAGTTACATTTCCACATTTCTCATAATATCGTGTGGTTGCGTCGTTGCTCAAAGATAGAACGTGTTCCACCGCCAATATAGTGCAGTCTACAGTTTCTTTGACATCGGTTACTACGTCACTTAAAAGTTTTCCAAAACTATTTTGGACTGATAGTACCGCGCCGTGAAATACATCAAAAAATGAGGCCGACACCTGGAATTAATAAAATATCGTTAATACTTACATGAACATTTTGCAATATCGTGCGCTTTATTTTAACTGTCAACAATAAACGCACCTGCACGACCAGTATAGTTGTAATAATCACTGATAGTTTCATGATGCACTGACTTTAACACTTGGAGTATCCAACGTATCACCACCGACCTTTTCCAGACACGCAGACATACTCGTCGAGTTCGGAATGGCCGTCCTATTCTCCATACAATTGGTTTACGTCTGTTTGTTCAATCAAGAAAGACACGCGCTATTGTTACGTTCATACATCTGTGCTAATATTTAACGTCACACCGTTATAAACCAATTATATTGTATAAAGTAAGTCAAAGTGGTCGTGTGGATACCGAAATAAGATTACAGACTCATAATGAAAGTTCGTTTATTTTTGAGTAGCTTAATACAATATATCACAAACGTAATTCTTAACTCCATAAATAACACTTTAAAGTGTCCCGCATTTTCATCATAAATCAATATTACTGTAATCTTGACAATTAATATATTAGAAATATTTTAGTCTATCTAGTTATTGAAAAAGCGATATAAATATTTATTGTCAGATATTTCATCTTGAGATACGTACTGACAATTTCATACTTGCATTCCTATGATTGCATTCGTGCTACTGTTAGTAGGTTGAAAACGTATAGTCAAAAACAAACTTATCAATTCGTATAGGTACTGTTACGATTAATTATACCACTTAATAAAAGAGTTTGAAAGTTACCGGAAGAAAGTTCCGAAGTGAGACAGTATTTAATGGTTATCGTGATATTTAATTACAATTTAAAATAATTGAGATAAATATGTTTGTATTGTGATTTTCAAAATGCAAAATAAAATGTATACACACTGTTACAGCATCATCGGATATAAACCTAATTTATTCTTTGAGAGTTAAAAACAATGAATATGCTACACATAGTAAATAGACGGATCTTTAGTCATACAAGATACTATAATTTAAACAATAAGACATTTATTGCCAGCTGCGCATAAGAGTAATAGTCACCAATTTCGTAAAATACAAGAATTTGGCACTTCTTGAGCAATATTTTCAGATTCTAATTGTCATAAGATAATATTCATTTTCCAATCTTTTTTAAAGGAGACACTTTTCCTAGTAAAATTTATACTCAAGGTTAATATTTGAACACACCTAGTTTTGACTTAATTCTATAATGATTTAAAAAAAATTAAGATGTATTGTAGGTTACCCTACAAAATGTTAGAAAATGATCACAATAAAGGTAAATAAAATATCCAAATGTAAATCTTGCCATATAAAAAAAAATAATATCGTTCATAAAAATCCAAACATGATAGTTAGTTTATATTTTAAAACATGTAAATAAATAAAATTTAAAAGGTAAATAAAATTACTTAACACTTCAAAATCTAGCGAAGTATCAAATAAACATGTAAACGATTGTAAATATAAATAATTGTAAAGCGCTTAAATGTAAACGAGTGGAATGTAAAGTATATGAGTATTTTCCACATGCGACATATGAATGATCAAGAACACTGAAATATGCTTAATTACTTACTGGCAACTTACGACATGAAATACTGCGAGAAAAATATTTACATTGATGTGAGCATTCCAAACCTATTTGTTCAGACCAAGGTTATTGTTCTGAAACCTGTAGGCCAGAGACTGCGCTCAATAATTCACACTATCTATTGTAAATTTTACGGCTTTTTGCTAATATAACAAGTGCATTGTTTGCAGTAAGTTTATAAGCTCCGTCTACGGACTTCAAAACAATTTATATTTTTTTAGTATCAGTACAGAACAATAGAATTTACCTCATGCTGTTAGCAATTACTGTTTATATACACGATGACAATACATCGCAAAATTATTATTAATTGAAGCGCTATATTCCGATGCAATATGGTAAATATTTAAATGGTTTCTGGATAAAATATTAACTTACTTCCTTAAACGCCTAATAAAAAATCTAAATGAAATGCTTTACAGCTGTTAAATATTAGTATAATTTATAAATAACCTAATCATAGGCCCTCATGCTGTGTGATTTTCTTTATGATATGTAAATAATCGAACTTTATTCTTGAATTATACCTACGTATTCTATTATTTTAATTTGAACACGTCTAATACAACCATAATTATATTACAAAAATAAACTAACGACCCTCAACTTTACGATTACATCAATATATGGCATTTAATATAAAACACTCCTTTTCATACCTTCACGCACACAATACATGCCACGCCTCGTCGCGTCAAAATCACGATACAATTACAATTGTTCTTAATTAATTAAAACTAAATACTGTTTTACATATTTCTATACAAATGTGCTTATCCTACGTCATACACCGTGAAATAAAAGTTTTCCTACCGCGATGCGGACTCTTTACACTAGGTCAAGTCAGTCAATATATATTTATTTAATCTGCATTTTTTATTAAATGGAAATATCAAAATTTTAAAGAACAGCACGGTGGTTTAAAATGTAGCAGGAGAATGAGAATCAATGCGAATAGTTGTGAGACGAACCCGACATATTTTTTTTATAAATCAATCTTTCCGATAAATTGCCCTCCCCACCAATCAATATAACATAATCACAACACGCGGCTTGAAAACCATTTAATCTTTTAAAACTGAGCATTAATGAGCATGCATGGTTAAGCATTTAGTTTTATTGCTTATTATCGTTTAAAACATTTATTTTTGTAACCACGGTTATATTCCTGAACTATACAAGTTTAAATTAAATTAATTGGCGAAACTTCAGACGTGATGGGTATCGATATCTAATGACGATAAAATATACCCATCACATTTGTGAAGGTTTACCAGTTAATTAAATTTGACCTGGTTTTTATTCAAATTAATATTGAATATACGATTTTATAACAGTAACTATGTTCTAAGGTTCGCACAAAAGAGTAAACGAGATCACTCCAAGACTTCACTTACAGATAATGTCCACATCTAACACAAATAAGGACCATATTAAAAGATCATTATCAAAATATTTTTAGACATAATTTTTTTCTTAAAATAAATCTTGAATTTGTCGTAGCCTAACTTTAATACGTACTTTGGGTACGATCTCAACTAGTTTATTGCTAGTGATATTAGTTATCTATGAACTTCACCCACTGTTTATGTCAGGGTAGCGTCGTATCATTTTCTTCATCGCTCGGCGTCAGCGCTAGCGTGCCCGCGGGGAGGTCGTCTCGTGGCGGCGGCTCGGGTATGTCGCGAGGCCCGTCGGGCCCGTCGGGCCCGTCGGGCCCGTCGGGCCCGTCGGGCCGGTCGGGCCGGTCCAGGCGCGGCAGCGGCGGGATGGGCGGCGCGGGCGCGGCGGCGGGCGAGCCGTTGTTCATGCGCTGGTAGTGCTGCTTCCATTTGTTAGCAGGCGGTGTGTAGTTTAGCCGATCGTATTCCATTTCTGAAATGAATTAACCATTATCAAAGTGTGCTTCACTATCATAGAATATTTTTATACGTTTTGTTTACAGATTTAGTTTTATGATTTCTACTTTATAAACAAAGCAACATCAAGTTATATTTACCGTATCCCTCCTTATGTTTGATCTCATCGTATACGTGGTCTAATTTATTGTCATCTTCATATTGTTGGTACAAGTTAGGATTGTTCGCATCAGCGTCTTTGTTCTTCAAACATGACATCGGATCGTAGCCTTGAAATTAAAATGGCATAAATTAGCATTACATGCATTCATGATTGAGCTACAACTTATTACCTCGCCAAATAAAGAGAGTTTTAATATCATGAATAAGTTATGTCTTTTGTTCATCTGCTAGTTTAGTAGACACAGTTGTTGTTTATTATTCATATTATCATTTCATAGTTACGACAGTCCGGTCCTTGCCCCCTTAGTTTAAAAGATTTGATCATGAAAAATTTACAATAACATAAATTATGCACGATTTTCTTTTTATTTGCCAGAAAAAGCTATAACAAAAGACAACTCACACATCTTAAAGTTAGCAACAGTCAGTAATTGCTTCCTTGAAATTTGTTACAACCAATATCTAACATTTTACGATCAGCATTGTCTTATTGACAGAAAATTAAAAAGATCCACATATAAAAGGGTACTTCTACTTACTATCAGAAGAACCAGAAGCCTTCATCCTCAGTTTCTCCATAGTAGTGTTGTTCAGTTTACTTCCCGGGCCCAAGTTGTTCAGTATGTGTGTGCCGTTGTTGAGCAGGGTTGTTGAATCGTCGCTACGGGTCGAGCCTTGGAACGAATACACTGGGTTGTCGAAGTGCTGTTGTTCTGTGTAATACAAACATATTGGTTACATTGATAGTTCGTTGATTTCCTTGGTATCGCATTGTCAACAATACAAATATATGAGAGTTCTGAAATAATTTCATGAGAAATAAATCATTTAAAAAATCGCACAATTTTTATACATATATTATTTAGTTAGCTGAACCATTGGAACATAGCAGTTAGTGTCCAGATCGGTTTTTAATTGGCTATCGCCACAAGTGGCGATAAAGAGGTAAAATAATAATTATCTAACCATCTTATTCATAAACAGCTTATAAAAGTCTTTTAACTAAAATGTCATACTAATTATCCTCCTGCCATAGTAAAATGAAAAATTACTATGACTTGTAATACTTCAAAATGGGTTATAAACGTATTTTCTATGGAAATTGGGTAAAGCTTCAAGTATTCTATATTTGAATTTAATGTTAGTTTTGTTCCAACGTGTTGCTTGAATATGGCTGTGCCAAATAAACATATTTTTTGCTTTCTTCTTTTCTTCCATTAATTAAAAACTTAATCATGCTTACCCGGTTGTGAGTTAGGGTCTGCAGTGTAATGCACGTGCGCAATCTCTCGCTTGAGGTTGCGTACACGCTTGCGATAGTACAACAACACCAGTATCGCTGTAGCGGCGCAGATGAACGCCAGTATCACCATCACCACTGTCAGACCGGAACTCGAAGATTCTCCTAAAATAGTATATATACTTAAGACACACGTATTGTATACTATTTTATAGCTCGTAGTCACACGTAAGTGCGGGTTTAGGTCACAGAGTGCTATAAAAATACATACGTTTTATAAAATCATAGTAAGCTTTGTGGTAACAGGTCTTAGTTGAGTTTAATAGTGAAGTGTCCCCAAAAATAAGATCGTCAATAAGGTCGTATATCATATACATAAAATTAAATTTCGGTTCGGTTCAAGTTATGTTAACACTACTTTTACTTTACTCTGTAGTATCACGCTCACAGTTTAGTGATGAGTCTATGCATCGATATTTTATGAGATAAGGAAGCAAATTGTTTTAATTATTATTCGGCTATATTTCTCATTGGCAGTTACGTTACAACTTCACGATCACAATAGCACCCTTTCTATATAATGTATACGGCTGTCGCACCTTGAAATCCTGCCACAAATACAAATTACATAGTGTAACATCACGCCTTGTGTCCCGAAGGGTTGGGCAGAGGTGTACCAATAATACACCCACATTTCGCCAGTTAAGTTTGAGTCCCATGTAATTGGGGGAAAGCCTATTGGGGGCCGGGCACAAATAAACAAAAACACGTTTCCCGGCTCGGGAATCGAACCCAGGACCTCATGTTACCTGTTCATGTTGGACCGCAATAGCGCTTGCAACTTGGTGGACGCAAGCGCTAATGCTGAATATGAGGTATTTTCATGATGATGAGGTCATGAGGGAAAGAAATAAGTTCAGGATAGAAATACACACAGAAGGAAATACATATGAATAGGGAGAAATTAAACTTACGCGTATCAATTCCAGTGACTATAGCGTCCCTGGCGTGTGTATCGCAGTGGTCTCCAATGAAGCCGCGATGGCAGATGCATCCGACGACCGGGTCGCATACCCAGTTACCCTCCGAGGAACAGTTGCAAGCCTCCATGCAGTGGTCGCCGAAGTAACCCTCAGGGCAGACTATTGAATGGAAATTTACATTATACAAGCTGTTGTTTTGCATCCTCGTCAAATTTCAGAAGGCTGTTACGAAAGACATAAATAATCAAATAAAATTACGATCCCTGGTAAATAATGAATACATACTTGTTTTTTTTTTGTTATTTAAGTTTGACAGTATTTCAGAATACACCACTTTCAAAGAACAGAACCGCGTTATAGTATCTTATACATAAGTGGCCGCGTTTTTAAGCGTAAAAGGGCAGTTACAGTGCGGTCTCACACAGGCCGCGTTTTAAAATGCGTGCCCCAAACATGGCGATTTGCGAAAATTAGAAAAAAAGACTAATTTTATTATTGATTCGTCGTGTCAAGATTCAGTAGCATAGTTGCCTCCTTGAATTAGACGAGGATGCAAAACGACACCTTGTATATTGTTAAGTAAGCTTGTTTTTAATTCACTACAAATTGGTATTGAAATTTTATTTTATGTGATCAAATTATTAGTAGAGTTCTGTCAGTCATCTTGCATATTAATTTCAACCTCATTTTCGGCATTAGCACCCTCGAAAATCATCAGGACGAAAAATGAAGATTTATAACCGCCATCTTGGATGTGGATTTATACTTCATCTGAGGTTTGTATGACAATCCTTTCACATTTACTCGTCGTAACGAACTTCTAGAGACGATGTCGGCTCATGACACGACACGACAACATGAGACGCTATGACTGACGGAATGGTTCTCTGACCACCAATGGAGGGTGTAACGAAACAGAACGTCCGGGCCGGGTATACGTACACTGCGTGCAGTAGTGGCCCGTGTAGCCGGGCGGGCAGCGGCAGTAGCCGTCGTTGGGGCGGCAGGCGGCGTGCGGCGCGCAGCGGCACGGCTGCGAGCACGCGGCGCCCCACCAGCCCGCGCCGCACGCCGTCTCGCAGCGCGCGCCGCGCCAGCCCGGCTGGCACTGGCACTCGCCTGCGGACACGCCACTGCTTACATGCTGGACTAATCAATCAGTACCCTAATTGCGTAAGACACGATCAGTCGGAATCGGTTTCACTTTGACAGTTCAACCACATTCATTGCGTTATTAACGTGTTGAGCAGACAATTTTTCGAACTTATGAAGTAATGGATTAGCAATTTGCTTCAAAATGATTCAGATTCCGATTGATCGTGTGTTACGCAATTAGGGTGCAGAACAGACTTCACGCCACGCATGCGTGAAGCGATCGCATACATTTTTAAACGATTAGGTTCAGGGAGTGATCGCTCCGGCTACTGTTGGCGATTGATCTTGAAGCCGTAACAGAACGGAGAATGTAACAACGGATTTTGATCAGATTATATGGACTCGAGAGTAGAACTGACTATGTATGTATGGTATGGTATAGCTTAACACTAAGATAAGTAGGCATGCTTGCGCAGGCGCAATTAAAGTTTAAGACGCCAGAAGCTAAATACAAGATAAAAAAAACTAGAATTTTGTCTGGATATCGAAGTCCTGAAACTGTTCTGACCGAAGACTAAAAATTAGTGAAAATGAGATTTTAAAAAAAAACTTTACTATAGTGATGCTATAGTAAAGTTTTTTTTAAAATCTCATTGTACTGTATAGTAAAATAATAATAATAAAAAACTCACCAGTAACATGATGGCAATCAGCGCCATGCATACACTTGCACTTCTCCTTGCATCCGACGCCGAAGGTTCCAAGCGGACACGGGTACTCGCACGTAACGCCCGTGAAACCACTCGGACAAGTATACATACCCGTTACGGGATCACACGTCGTGTTACCTAGCAAACGATAACATCGTTACGAATAAGCATTTACCAATTAGTTTACAAACTTTTACTGCGAACATACACACTGGAGGTTTACTGCTTGTGTAATCCGACTTGGCCATTTCAAAAGTCTGTAAACACTCAATACGATCGGATCGAATTTTTAAAACGGGGAAAAGTGAGTAGGCCAAACGATGGTCTGATTAAGTTCGACGGAATACGACGTATGCAGGAAGCACAGGACTGTTTGCTGTGGCTATGCTCAGTGGAGGCTAGCAGAGGATGTGTTCCAGTTCATTGCCGAAAGGAAAAATACCTACACCGGAAAATCGTAAAAAAGAAAGTGCTATACTAATTTAAGTATCTACGTTAGAGTTACTTACAGATCTCCCAGCAAAAATATACGCTTCGGCTATCTTCAGAAATACGAATATTACCGAAGCACAAACCTTTTCTGGTTTATCTGTATTGAATCTTTTGTGACTATTTGAGATAAAAAGATCCTAAAGAACGTTTAGCACCAATGGAATATGAACTTTATTGTATATGACATTGTTTTTGTATTCCGATTTCAAGTTAGTTACCAGCTGGCGACTCGGGGCAGATCTGCGTGCACCCGGCGCCGTAAGTCCCGGGCGAGCAGGGCGTGCTGCAGTCGTCGCCTGTCCAGCCAGCTGAACACACGCAGCGCCCGCTGGACGCGTCGCACGACGAGTTGTTGCCGCACGGACACTTCTCTGAACAATTCTCGCCGTAACGACCCTCCGCGCACTGCGTCTCGCAACGCACACCTGACGGAACGCAATAAATGTTAATTCATTTAACACTACTCCCTATTTTATGCATAGAGATATCTATTCTATAGAAACAATACGCAAATTGGCTTTATATACATATATGTAAGCAAATTCTCGTGATTAAAAACATTCATAATCTAATTGCAATTTCATCTCAGCGACCGACAACGAAAAACTTGTAAGTAAATATAAGTTTTTTCTGATAGATTAAGACTGAGATTGGAATGTGAACGTTCTTAAAAATACAAGAATTAATCCTCTGGTGAAAAATAATAAATGCTATCCTGTTCATGTCAATTAATTTAACACTACTCCCTATCCCTCTATTTATGGCATTGAGATATCTCTTATAAACATGCACACGCTCACTTGCACAACTATGCGTGAGTTTAGCAGTTTTGAGGCAGTTCTGGTAGTTTTAGGCATACCAAAAGTGGAGCGAACCGAATTTTGTTTTCGTTTACCTATTGGTACGGACGCCAGCAGGTCAACCTACCCGAAACTGTCAGATTTTCCCAATCAACATTGAACCTAATACTATAGCAATAAAGTCGAAAATCTATTAAAGAAATCTGACAGATTGTAGTAGCTTGATGTGCTGGCGTCTGTACATTCAAAGAACTTGATTGATAGCAAATTGACTAAATATCAACTTAAACTGTTCGTAAATTCAAATCTCAATTGTCATTCTTTATCAGTCGTAACACGGCAAATTGATTGTAGTGAGTACACTTTGAATCGATGCACCTGGTGATGTTTTACGAAGGCTTAATATTACGGACGGATGACATTGCGCATAATATAGCGCATTTTTGTGTATCTACATTTATGTAAAACACGACATAAAAAAATACAATTATTTATTACATACATACTTTTATTTCACATAGATTGTTAGTCTCAAAAACTTCGCAAATATTGAATACTTGAATTATTGTTGGCGAATAATGTTCATTATATTATTGAAGCCAGCAATGACAATGTTTGGTGACTGTATGGTTGGTTTAGTAAGGCATTAAATGACCTGTGCTGGATACGTGTACAGTGGTATGTGTTGAGATGATTACAAGGGGATGTCTCGATGTTGATGATTAAATGAAACCAAGGTTTGGTTTAGGTTAAAGGTGTGGGACCACAGACTTATATTGGCTAGACGACGCAAGTGTATGTACTTCGCGTGTAAAAAGGGAGTAAAATTGACTTCCTTCAGCGTCATTTCTAATCAGTCCGCGCTCGAACGTTCTTGATGCCAGACGTCAAACAAAAACTAAAAAATGCCAAATTGTGCGGTATTGAGCTGTAAAAACTACACAAAAAAAATGGGACGAGACAATGGAAAGGTTTCCTTTCAGTGGTAAGACATTTTGTTATTAAATTATGTGTTTTTTATTGCAAAATCAATTATTTTGTGTTCATTGTGGTCGTACAATGAACACTATGCAACTGAGTGTGTATCGAATAATTCATGATACATTGCCGTTTTTAGTTACAACTTACAAGGTAGTATGTAGGACTTGTCTATTAAAACACGCAATGGAAATTAAAATGATCGATATTTTCACTTATCGCTCAGCTTCGTGGTACAGTCGCTATTCTCATTTTTCTGTCAAATAAAGCAAATAGTGTTGTACACACAGTTTGTACAGTTGTTCTCGATTCTAATCGATTTTGGAAACAGAGGAATGATAATGTTTGCGTTGGGTATTTTGTGACATGTAATTTTTTTTTATTGCAATGTTTCAATTTAGTGATTTTGTTTAGAATATTATTAATTATATTTACAGATTTCCAAGTGATCCCAAAGTTAAATTATCACTGTTATCTTGCAAAAATCGATTATTAGGTACTCGTTTCATTCTAAATGTAACGGGTCGGAAAAAGTGGACGTCTTGACGCTGATATTAGGATTATTTAATAGTTACTTCGTGTTACAGGACATTCACCAGCCGTCTACGTCAAATGAGGATACATTGTGTAACTTGAAGAGCGGCGAACTTAAACAATAACATGCAAGCGGACGGGATGCGCGCACGCGACCTCTCGATCCAAAGAGTATTGGCGGACGAGCGAGGCGAAACGCGGCGGGGCCTTTAAATCGTTTTGAATCGTTTACTCGCGGACAGGGAGTTCCCATCACTAAATCGCTCATGTGACGTCACAGTAGGTAGAAAAATAATGGCACGCTTGGTTTCTTTAGAGACGATGAGACTTGCGTTATCTAGCCAATATAAGTCTGTGTGTGGGACCCATTCCTACGTAGTAACATATAAGTAGGTATAGCTAGTACAGACAATTGAACGAATGGATAGAATAAGAAATAAGTACATAAGAGGAAGTATGAAAGTGGAACCGGTAACTCGGCATATGATACGGAGAAATGAGGAAATCGTCGTGAGGACAGTTTGGAGTATGACTGTCGATGGCTATACAAGTAGGGGAAGACCAAAGAAACGACGGATGGACAGGGTGAATGATGATATGGTTAGAACGGGAGACGAAGTATGGAAGAATAAGACATGTTGCGCCGACCCCAAATAAATTGGGAGGAGGAGCAGGAGAATGAGTTAGTACAGACAATTGCAACTTCTTTTAAAGAGAATCTGATGAAAGATTGTGATTGAAAAACATTTGACAATATTCGCCTATGGGTTTGATGCAATAGTTCATCGAAACATAATACAAATTACAAAACGCTATCCAAGACAATCTTGTTTTATTTATTACAGATAAATCAGTCAAAAACTAGGCATATATTAACTAATATTTTTTGTTTATTTCGGGTTTATTTAATACTGCTGAAGATAACTGATTCACGTAGGTTTGTCCTTGATTGACAGATACTTCCCATATCGCTGCACTATCATATTGAGGTTCTATTTCACTGACCAATGCTACTATAGCTCTGGCACTGGGCACGTTTAAGCTACTGAGAGCATGCGTTACCATCGATATGATGAGTTTAGGGTCGGTATGTCCTTGTTTTAAACTCCAGGAGGCGCAGTTTCTGACAGGTATTTGATTTAAGTGATTGTATTCTTCGGACATAACTACGTTCAACATTGCGTATCTATCGAAGTCCCTATCGAAATCTCGTTCGTCAGTGTCGAATTCGGGCGCCGTAACGCCTTTTTTGTCGTTTTTCAAGTGAATCATTTGGAACATCTCGCCCGTGCTCGTAATGTTCCTGTTCATAATGATTCTGTCTTCATCGCCCGTGAGTACTGTATTCTCCATGTTGTCACACAAAGTGTCGTATATTACGGTGGCCCCAAACAAATCTGTCATTAAGTTAAAAATAAAAACATTATAGTGAATTGTTATTTTGATAATACGTACCCGTCCTAGCAAGACCTGGATCAAAAACATAATCTTATAAATAAATAAATTCTAAGCCTACAGGATTTTATCAATAGTTGGGATGGCGTCACACGTCACTTGAATAACAAAAACTTTACTGCTTACGAAGCAAAAACAGGCTGTGATATCACACCCTTACCATAAAGGGTGCGTCTCATAACGTATAAACTCATTTGGTCTAATTTCATTTTATTATCGTTCATAAGATATAATCAACGTGAGATATACCAACTTTTGATATAATTTCTTTACATATAACATTTATTTATTCTAAAACTTAATTAGTATAACGTCGTTTGATATAACTTTTATGTAATCGAAAATCATTTGGTCTAACGTTTAATATGTATATTGTTTATTTAATCTAAAAAATATTTTAAAAATATTTTGTAACAATTTTTTGATTTAAAAGAGTGTCCATGGAGTTCCGTTCTTCTCCATAGGTACCTACGCTTTGGAATGGGCAACTAGCTTCATCTTTCTGACTGACCGACCCTTTGACAATTCAAAAGTGCCTGTAATTGGTTTACTTAGTTGAATTCAATGATTTGAGTTTGAGTTTGAATCGAAAATCATTAGGTCGTCGAATCACGTTTTATATATATTATAAAAAACGTCATTATGGTTAACACCCCGACTCAGAGTACCCCGACACGGATAGGTTAGGTTAGAAGGCTAAGGCGGGAGCGAAGCGGATAGGAGCTCCCGCCTTGTTATATGTTGTTAATATTAGAGATTTTGTTGTTATATGGAGCCTGGCATACCTACTGTCGCGCCATTTTGAAAATGGCGGTCACACATGAGACCTGTAAGTCAACAATTCACCATCAATGCAAACAGAAAACATAATAAGACCAAACCCCGTCAAGTGTCACGTTTCCGAGACGTTAATGCTAACGATTGAGTCACGTGATCAACTTTGAGCGTGAAAATGGCGCGACAGTATGTATGCCATGGATCTTGAAAGCCCTTTACAGCCTATTTAAGTTTATAGTCAATCCGTTCTAAAATCAAGTGCCATGTCAAACGCATCTTCATTTACCATCAGGTGTAATAGTGTTCAACAAGCGTAAGCCTATGAGAGGGGCAATTCTCGTATTTTTTAAAACGTTTGCATTCTAATCTCCATCTCAATCTGTCAAAAATACATAGCAACAAGGATCTTTTGGCACTCGAATGACGTTGACAGGGGGGCGCAGTTAGTAACCACACAGAGTAAGATTTAGTGCAGTCGTTTTGCGATATGTATTGATAAAGCAAGATGGCGGCATTAGTTCCGATTTCGGTCACGCACCAAAAGAACCTTGTATCTCTAATTTAACCTTGTACAGTCACGAGCAGAAGTATGTATACACTCGGCTTGATTCAAAAGCGATTTACACCTTTATTTTTTAATGAAATTTTATGTAGTTACGAACATAGCATTTTCGAACCCATAGGTTTATGTAATGTGTCGTATTTCAACGTTGCATTCGTTATTTGACGAAAAAATCGAAATTGAAAGTTGCCAAGTGTTGACATATTGGTGCTCGTGACTGTACATTGTTTGACGCTAAGATTACATTACGGCTAGAGTCCGTCCCAAGACACCTCCCACGGCAAAAAGTGGGACTAATTCTTATTATGTAGTTAGCAACATTCCTACAATAACCCTCGATACCTTTCTCTGTTCTGCCCCTAATATGATTTTGAGATAAATAAATAAATGAAGATTTATGATCCCGCCGGATGCCTGTGGCGCGAACTTTTTTAGTTACGGGAATTGGCCTTCAGGCTATGAATGATAAGCAAGTGATGTCCGACCTCTCCAGGCGCTCTCGCAGATGCACTTGCCGGTGACGTGGTGGCAGCCGCGCGCGTAGTCGGAGCAGTGGCACACGTGCGCGCACGCCAGCCCGAACGTGCCCGCGCCGCAGCGCCGGCCGCAGCGGGGGCCCGTGAAGCCGGCGCCGCACACGCACTCGCCTGGGGACAAAACAACTAGGTCTTAGGCCCGCTTACACAATAAATGACTAAATAAAAATAAATATTCATTTAGTTCAGAGGGGTAATTCTCGTAATTTTAAGAACGTTCACAGTCTGATCTCAGTCTCAATCTGTCAAAAATACGTCCAATTTCCCTACATTTTGACAAGTTTTTGACATTTGTTTGTCGCCGAGATGAGACTGCGACTAGATTTTGAACGTTTTAAATTACGAGAATTAACCTTCTGGTATAGCCTTAAAGAATATAACTCTTGAGAAGGCATAAGCGCAATATTATGAACAAAAAAAGTGACATTCGGTGGGGGACGCGGTACCTATGCCTCTCGCCCGCCATGAGGCACTTGCCTACCTTTTGGATAGGTGTAGTAATACCTATTTTACACATTTTTCGCTGTAGACTGATGCAGTTTGACCGGCCTGAATATAAAGATATTTACCACAAAATTATTGTGTAAAAAAGCTTCGGTAACATAATTTCTTTAATAAATTCCAATGATGGAAAATTATGTAAATTCCTGAATTATACGAAAAATCCTGCCAAGTCAGCTCATATCTCAAATGTCATTATCTCGTCGAGCAGAGTGGTTATTGCACCGTCCAATACTGTCGCTAATAAATATCAAATTCTGAAAAGTGACATGCGTCATTATAGAGACCTACCGTTAACAGGATTGCAAGGAGCCCCATTTTCACAATTACATGGTTGCCGACAGTTTAATCCGAACGTTTTACCGTTGCATGGGCGATCGCACTTGAGACCTTCATACCTGCAACACAAAACGAATACTTATAAAAATAATAATATAGAAAAGATTTAAAATATACAACATTGTAAGTTGAAACAAGGTAAGTTTAATAATAATATTTTTGTAGCAGGCGTGCTTTCTTTGTTGGGAAAGGCGTCTTGACTGCATTTACACACATGCAAAGTATAATGATGAACCTGCGTTGAAATTTTTCTTGGTTACTGTTTGCGTGTCGATGTCCCTGCCACCCTGTATACGCAATACCTCGTCATAGCCGTCATTGGTAATTCTAATACAATAGTCTATACCTTGACTTTTAATCGTATTCAGTTAACTTGACAGTTGAAGGGTTACCAGGTCTTGACAAAAAAAAAGGTAGTGAGGTGGTGCAAGAATGAACGAAATTGAATGAACTTAAATAATGTACTTAAATGCAAACTTTTTATTTTAAATTTAATAACATGGTCTTAAAAATGAATAAGAAGAATGACGTCAAGAACTACGTCTACGTATAGAGTTGCCAAAGGAAATAAAATGACAAAAGTAAAATAACACGATTTTTTGTTTCTATTAGAATAAAATTAAAAAAAGGAAATTACTACTTTACTTAACTAATAACGACATCTTACATACAAATATTTAAACTTTTATTTAAATTAAATCACTTTTATCATTCGTTCTTTACGCAAAATCGTTCACTACTCCAACACTATAGTGTTAGTATGGTAAAGTAACATGATTTTTCTTTGTACTATCAAGTTACTAGACTAAATACGATTAAAAGTGTAGGTATAGTAAAGCAAATTTTAAAATGTTTGTTACAGTTATCGGCAAAGCTTAAATATGCACCACGCCTTGTAAGCAAGGCCTAAATACAAAAGCATTTATGCGAATCAATGTGCATAAAGTGCGTTCTAGGGTTATCGTATATTGCAATTTAGTGACTCATAAATACTAACGTTATCAAAACAAAGGCACGTGTCAAGTGACGCAATGTTTATAGAAGATTAACTATATTAAGTGGTTACTGCGCTATCATTTATCACTATAAAATTAAATATTACAACATTATGAATTACACGTTAACACGAAAGAGATAAAAAAAATTACTGACGGAGTTAAACATTGGACGTAGGTGTAAATAAAGATAAATCTCTCAAGTGCTATAAGGGCGAAAACGAGTAACTCTTGCTGAATAAATGATCCAGTACTGTGATTAGTTGATTATTATTTCACACATGACATAGACAAACAAGCAGCATTGCAGTGTTACGGTTTGAAGTGTACGGATAGTGCCAGTAAAATTATAGACACGTGGAGCATTTCAATTTTGTATACCATCTGGCAGGACCTGGTTTGGATAACTTTTCAAAGAAAAAATCTGTAAATTTAGACTATGATCACAAAATAAATTTATTTCATTTGTCTCTGGCATGGCAATCCTCGCATCTAGTATTGCAGATGTCCACAGGCGGCGGTAACAACTTAACATCAAATCTTCTCAGCGATCGAAATTGAGTCTGCCCACTCTTTGGCAGAGTAAGCAAACTGAAGTGACAGTGGGCTAGCCGTTTGTCGAAGGACCGATGGCTGATAAAGCAAAGACCGCGTATCGGCAAGCGTAGCGTGTGACGCCCCCCAGCGACGATGGACCGACGACCTTAAGAAAATGACTGGGATAGGCTGGATGCGGAAGACTAAGGACAAGGTGTTGGCGCAGCATGGGAGAGGTCTCATGTCCAGCAGTGGACTGTGATAGGCTGGTGATAAAGGTGAGTTTACAACAAACGAACATAAAACCAGAACAAGAGCAAGAGCATTTTAGAGTAGGGATAGAATGCGCATTCTAAACCGAGCGATATATAATGAAATACTTGCCCAGGTTTGCAGTCGCAGAGCCCAGTCTCAGGGGAACAGGTAGCATTGTTGTAACAGTCGCAGGTGTCAGAGCAATTATCGCCGTAGTATGGATACGGACACGTCTCCTCGCACCGAATACCGCGGTAGCCCGGCGCGCAAAGACACGATCCTGAGAAGAAATATAAATATTACTTTAAAAACTTACATCAAATGTAACCACCTACCGTGGAGGTCAAGCAAATGAACGTAGCTCATGGTGATATATTAATATGACATCGAAAAAATTTCTGAGTGCCTAAGTCTATCTCATGGTTTGTGAGAGATCTTGCCCACATAGAACAAATAAAGATGTTGCTTGTTTGGTAATGAAGGTTAGATATTAAAATACTAGTACAGGATTATTTACCATTAACAGGTGAGCACAGTCCACTATTCTCACAGCGGCAGGTAGAAAGGCAGCCTTTGCCGTACGTCAACAGTGGACACTGCCGCTCACAGGACTCGCCGGCCCAACCCGCAGAACACTCGCATGCACCCGTCCATGGATCACACCTACGGAAAAAACAATATTGTACAGTAAAGGAAAATGTTTGATAAATAAATTGGCACAAATCGAGATCAACTTTCAAGCGTTAATTTAAATCACACCTGTCATTTTAAAATCGTTTAAAATAGTTATAGCCGTAATTAGAGTATGGCGTAGATTAGCTGTCAGCGTATACAGGGTTATTTGTAAAACACCAGCAACCTCTTAAGAGGTCATTGTACTCATCATTATGAACAACTTTTACTATGGGACCAAAACTAAAATCCCGAAAAGAAAATCAGCTGTTCCCTACATTTATGTTCGCATAACTCGTCAAAATGTAGGGAGCAGCTGATTTTTTTTTCGCGATTTCTGGTTTGGTCCTATAGTAAAAGTTGTTCATAATGATGAGTACAATGACCTCTTAAGAGGTTGTTGGTGTTTTACAAATAACCCTGTATACGATGTTTTCCTTCACCAGTTTGAGAGCACTGGTGATGAAATAATTTACACAATGTAAATCGTTCTGGGTTCGAACCTACGACCCACAACTCGTAAGTTGCGGCCTTTACCACTTTGCCACCACTGCTCTGTACTCAATGTTGTGATATATACCTACATAATTTGATTGGTAATGTAAAAAACCGACAAATTATACAAATAATTGTTTTGACTAACATATCATTTGACACAATTCTGGATAAACCTATTCGTAAACTCACAGGAAGTGATGAATAAATTCCATCGCATCCTGCATTTTACATTTTTATCACAAATATACTGTTATGTATGACGTGTGCAAGGCCGCGCGCGCTATCTACTGTACGGTGAGTCCATCCTTCGAATAAACCAGTGCGTTGCTAGCTACTCTACGAGTGTTTCAGTTGTATACCCCTGCATCCCACTAGAATTGGTTAAAACCCATTCTTCCCATGTGGGTAAAAACTGGGTGATTTGGGTTTTAACCCATATCACTGGGTAAAAATAGGTATTATTAATTATTTAATAGTGGGAAGTAAAGTTGACGAGTTGTTGTTGTTGTTGTTGAGTTTCACTAGCTTGTCAAATATAAAAGCCTGAACACAAAATCATTACTTTATTTATTTGAAAAATTACAACAAATCAATACTCAATACTTTATTGCATTCCATAATGTGTACATAATTATGATAGTTGTTATAATAATATAATATCCCTGGACATTTCACACAGCGCCATCTAGTCCCAAACTAAGCAACCTAATGCTTGTGTTATGGTAACAAGATGGCTGATAAACTACTTATATACATTTTTTTTTTTTGTAAATACGTACATATTATAGATAGAAAAACACCCAGACTCGGAACAAATACATGTAGGTCATACAAATATTTGTTCCGTGCGGGAACCGAACCCGCGACACGCAGCGCAGCAGCCAATCGCTTAACCACTGCGCTAACCGTGCCGTCAAAACATCGAATCAATTATGGACCCTGTCGGGCACAGCAAAGTTAGTTTTCAATGGCCGTTTAATCATCATCATCATTTGCATCGGAAACACAGTAACAATAAATAAAAATTGTTAATGCCGGAGGTAGATGTGTTGACGCTGATACGTCGGGTGCTCAGTTCCAGGAGCGAATAAATAAAATACGTGGTCTTTACAATCTGATGTAATGAAAAAATACAAGCTTAAAGAGACGCAGTGTCTTCGTCGTGGTAAGAATTTCGCGCGCCTCCAACCAGTCGTAGGCATGCCGCGCATAGACAGTTGGTTCAGGGCTATTTGGGTTGCGGCGTTGTTTGCATATTATATCTCCGGGATTCCATATGCATCGTTGATGTTAGCTCACAGAAATCAGACAATAAAAAACATCTCTTGCTCTATAAACTCATTCACAATGGGCAGAGAAATTTCGAGGGCTGACAGAAAAATGTGCCTTTCTCAACGTGGAGGAGGCACTCCGCGACAAGTTCACTATGGGGATGCAGCCAGGACGAGCGAAGGAGAAGTTGTACTCGAAAGACCTGGCCGACCTCACGCTGGCCGAGGTCGTACAGATGGTAAAAAGCCTCCTTTGTTCGCGCGCTGTCGCCGCGGCCCGAGCGGGAGCGCTGGCACAGGCGTCTGTGGCAACCAGCAGTTTTTCAAGATAGCGGATAAAGTAAAAAGTGGTAGTAGTATAGTGTGTGTGATGGATCCAAAGTCATGAGCACCCTTGCCCCCGTCTGTATCTAACGTTGTTAAAAACCAACAGTGTATGTAAACTAAGCAACCGGGGAAAAATCAAACAAAATATTTAGAAAAAAGCATATAAAGAGTTTGTTAATAAAGCAAGTTATATAATATGGCGCAAGGGCGTCATAATTAAAAGAATAGGAAAAGTATTGTATTTAGTAAAAGACAGTCATAGTTCAGAAAGTTACAAAAGGTACATAAATCAGTTGATGCTTTGTAAAAGAGGGAATTAACAATAATGAGGATAATGTACAAAATTCGAAAGTTAACATACCTGCGCCGTCGTCGTTGTCGCCTCCGTCATCACCGTCGCCAGTTGTTCCTGAAATGCAAATACTCCAGCCGCAACTTCACTTACCAGATCCCTTGCCGGGTAGTTCCAGAGGGAGGATAGCAGAATTGTACGCACGAAGTACTTCTTCCTCGTCAAGAGAGGACGAGTCTCAGAAGGACCCACAACAGACCCATGATGATGAACAACAAGCTGGCACGAACGACGTAGATATTGAAAGAACAGAGACATTCGAACTCCGAGGATGTTGGTCACAAAGCAGTGACTGAACTCGATACCCAGACCACATAACACGATGAGTCAATGATTGTTACACCAAAGAGATCGTTACGTAATCGCCCCGTCCCAACCCGCGTACTTAACATATACCTAACCATGGACAATACTTTTTAAAAACGCATATCTTTTCCCGCGAAAACGTATACGTTTTCATTTACGTTTTAATTTTATAAAATTAGCAATAATCAAAAATAGCAAAGCAAAAAAAAAAAAAAAAAAAAACAAAAAAAAAAAAAATTGCAAATAGCAGTTAGCAAAAATATAAATATTTGGACAAATAAATATTTATGTTTTTTAATCAATACAAAACACACATTATCTCTCTTTGATCGAAGATTAATTTTCCAAGCGACATTATAAAATTAAAATTGTTAGTGTAAATAAAATATTTGTACAAACATTCCAAGTGAAGTGGCATCCTAAATTTTTTTTTTATTTTTTTGAATAATTACATTACTATCGAATCGAAAGGACTGCCCGCATTAGCAGAAAGTGTGGGGAAAACGAAAAGAGAACTTTGTCTTGCAGTAGGACGATACAGACTAGTGACCTAGTCCAAACTATAATATTATAAATGCGAAAGTTATTGTCTGATTGCGCCTTAACGGCTGAACAGATTTACGTATGACGTATAGACCATGAGCTAGGTTAGGAAATAATTTTCCCGGCATCACGTATCCGTAGGATAATTTGCGATCTCTACGCCGCGCGCCGGCGAAGCCGCGGGCCAAAGAAAGATAATATATAAAATATTAATTACATGTCCGTAGTGTTAGGGTCACATTCGCAATCACGGTCGCAGTTGGCGCTCCACTTGTTAGGCGGACAGGCTCGATCCTGGCACTGGTCGCCGGTCCAACCCGGCTTGCATTTACACGATCCATCCTTAGCCGAACATTCACCGTTGTGCTGGCAGTTGCATTTGCGCGAACAGTCTACGCCCCATGTACCAACGGCGCAGATTTCAAGGCACTGAAACAAAATGCAGTTTAAGTCACGGTGATTCAACAATGTGTACACATGGCTAACGCAAAAATTATCACACATCTATGTAGCATTGGGTTTTTCTATCTAGCAGCCCGAGGCCTGATTTTGTGCCCGGCTGTGCGGTAGGCTCACCCGTTACTACATGGGATCTAAACATAACTGACGAAATATGGGTGTATATTAAATAGTAACACCTCTGCCAAACCCTCCCGGGAAAAAAAGGGTGATGTTTTGTTATGTTATCAGTTTATCATTGAGACACAGGCATAGGTAGTTACGAAAACAAAGGCCCTTCTCACCTACGGATAGAGAGGCCAAGGCCATTTTCATTCTGTGATCAGCCGTTAGCTGTGCGGAGCTGTAGTGTTTAAATATGACAGTGTGTAAGTTCCTTGTGATATAGCTACCTTTTCTCCAGTAAATCCAGCCTCACACTGACAGCGGCCAGTCATATGATGACATCCAGCTCCGTTCGCACATTCACATGTCTTCTCACATTTCGGACCCCATCTACCCGCTGGACATCTAAAAATGAGAAAAGACATTAAGAACATCTGTACCAATAAATAAAAGAAAACATCTTTTGAAAAATTTATTTTTACGTACTTGTTAGCACAAACTTCCCCAGTCCACCCCGATGGGCACTCGCAAGTTGAAATAAAAGTACATTTTCCACCATTTTGGCATCGACATCTTTCCGGACACCGCTCATCCTTCGGACATTCTTCTTCACATCTGCAACAACGATAAGACAGCTGCTTAAGGTGTATATAGGGCTCGCTGACCTTGTGCATGTGGGCGGAGCTAAACGCTCTACTCCCGAAAACGTAAAACGCGCGCGGTGGCGCGCTGAACTAAAACGACGATCAAAGAGTATGCAGAGGCACAGACATGCCGCCCGCAGGTCGCTATTTTTGCCAACGATTCCAGAAGGGAATTGCGGTTGCAAGTCTGATATATTTTGTATAGATTTACCAAATACTTTCCGCCACAGATTGATACGTATGTTACGTATATTTTAAGCATTTTTCATTTAGAAATTTCGATTTTATTTAAAATCAGAACTTAGTTCCTGCGGGGGTAAAACTTTTCTTAGGAATCGAATAACATTTTATTTGCATACTGTAGGTAGGAGGATTTATTAAGTACATAAAAATGAGATTTTATAAAAAATGTGATCCTGTTTCACCAATTTGAATTATTATAAATCAGTAATAAACCTACCTAACTAGCACTGTACCTAAATAGCATTTTAGGGTTCCGTAGCCAATCGAACGATGTTATAGTTTCGGCAGTGACCTTGAAATAATTACCTACGGCCGTTTAGTAGATAAACCTCGTCATGGGTGTCATTTTCGTGGTTTTCGAGGGTGCTGGAGCCGATTATAAAGTCAAAATGAAAATCCAGGATGGCGGCTACAAAACTTTTCAAAATTTTCGTCATGGGTGGCATTTTCGTGGTTTTCGAGGCTGCTGAAGCCAATAGTGAGGTCAAAATGAAAATCTAAGATGGCAGGTGCGAAAATTTTCAAAATTTTCGTCATCGGTGTCATTTTCGTGGTTTTCGAGGGTGCTGGAGCCGATTATAAAGTCCAAATGAAAATCCAAGATGGCGGCTGCAAAACTTTTCAAAATATTCGTCATGGGTGTCGTTTTCGTGGTTTTCGAGGGTGCTGGAGCCGATTATAAAGTCAAAATGAAAATCCAAGATGGCGGCTGCAAAACTTTTCAAAATATTCGTCATGGGTGTCGTTTTCGTGGTTTTCGAGGGTGCTGGAGCCAATAGTGAGGTCAAAATGAAAATCTAAAATGGCGGCTGCATAAATTTTCAAATTTTTCATCATGGGTGTCGTTTTCATGGTTTTCGAGGGTGCTGGAGCCAGTAGTGAGGTCAAAATGAAAATCTAAAATAGCGGCTGCAAACATTTTCAAATTTTTCATCATGGGTGTCGTTTTCGTGGTTTTTGAGGCTGCTGAAGCCAATAGTGAGGTCAAAATGAAAATCTAAGATGGCGGGTGCGAAAATTTTCAAAATTTTCGTCATGGGTGTCATTTTCGTGGTTTTCGAGGCTGCTGAAGCCAATAGTGAGGTCAAAATGAAAATCAAAGATGGCGGGTGCGAAAATTTTCAAAATTTTCGTCATGGGTGTCATTTTCGTGGTTTTCGAGGCTGCTGAAGCCAATAGTGAGGTCAAAATGAAAATCTAAGATGGCGGGTGCGAAAATTTTCAAAATTTTCGTCATGGGTGTCATTTTCGTGGTTTTCGAGGCTGCTGAAGCCAATAGTGAGGTCAAAATGAAAATCTAAGATGGCAGGTGCGAAAATTTTCAAAATTTTCGTCATGGGTGTCATTTTCGTGGTTTTCGAGGCTGCTGAAGCCAATAGTGAGGTCAAAATGAAAATCTAAGACGGCGAGTGCGAAAATTTTCAAAATTTTCGTCATGGGTGTCATTTTCGTGGTTTTCGAGGCTGCTGAAGCCAATAGTGAGGTCAAAATGAAAATCTAAGATGGCGGGTGCGAAAATTTTCAAAATTTTCGTCACGGGTGTCATTTTCGTGGTTTTCGAGGGTGCTGGAGCCGATTATAAAGTCAAAATGAAAATCCAGGATGGCGGCTGCAAAACTTTTCAAAATATTCGTCATGGGTGTCGTTTTCGTGGTTTTCGAGGGTGCTGGAGCCAATAGTGAGGTCAAAATGAAAATCTAAAATGGCGACTGCAAAAATTTTCAAATTTTTATCATGGGTGTGGTTTTTGAGTTTGCTGAAGCCAATAGTGAGGTCAAAATGAAAATCCAAAATGGCGGCTGCAATAAATTTGGAATTTTGCTTCATAAGTGTCGTTTTCGTGGTTTTCCAGAGTGATAAAGCCAATAGTGAGGTCAAAATAAAAATCCAAAATGGCGGCTTCAAAAATCTAGTTTTAGTTGTAACTAATTATTCAGTCATCATTTGAGGTGTTGGTTACATATAAAACTAATTTTCCTTCTTAAATATCTAAATAAAGAACTGGATAAATAGATAATCTTTCAATAATAAGTTATCTGTATTAAATCAATTGAATTTTAATACACAATGATACAGTATTCACGGAAACGCATTTCTTGTGTCTTAACCGTATAGGATATTGTTTTTGCAATCTATCTGTCACTCACTCACTCATGCGGTCTCGTGATAAATAACATTATTTATTTGGCAACTCATCACACTAAATATATTATTGTCAAATAAGTATCGTGTACCTAAAATCAAGTAATAATTAGTAAATTTTAGTTTGATCGGAATAACTTAGGTTATTCGAAGTTCCTTATGTATGATTTAAAAAAAAAAAAAAAAAATTGTAGCCGCTATCTTGGATTTACATTGTGAGCTCACTATCGGCTGTAGTACCCTCGAAAACTATGAAAATGACACCCATGATGAAATATCTGAAAATTGTTGTAGCCGCCATTTTGAATTTTTATTTTGACCTCACTATCGGCTTTATCGCCCTCGAAAAGTGGGAAAACGACACCCATGATGAAATATTTGAAAATTTTTGCAGCCGCCATTTTGAATTTTTATTTTGACCTCACTATCGGCTTTATCAACCCCGAAAAGCATGAAAACGACACCCATGATGAAAAATTTGAAAATTTTCGCAACCACCATTTTCGATTTTTATTTTGACCTCACTATCGGCTTTATCACCCCCGAAAAGCATGAAAACGACATCACTGACGAAAAGTTTGAAAATTTTCGCAGCCGCCATTTTGGATTTTTATTTTGACCTCACAATCGGCTTGATCACCCTCGAAAAGTATGAAAACGACACCCATGACGAAAATTCTGAAAATTTTCGCACCTGCCATCTTAGATTTTCATTTTGACCTCACTAGCGGCTTTATCACCCCCGAAAAGCATAAAAACGACACCCATGATGAAAAATTTGAAAATTTTCGCAGCCGCCATTTTAGATTTTTATTTTGACCTCACTAGCGGCTTTATCACCCCCGAAAAGCATGAAAACGACACCCATGATGAAATATTTGAAAATTTTCGCAGCCGCCATTTTAGATTTTTATTTTGACCTCACTAGCGGCTTTAACACCCCCGAAAAGCATAAAAACGACACCCATGACGAAAATACTGAAAATTTTCGCACCTGCCATCTTAGATTTTCATTTTGACCTCACTATTGGCTTCAGCAGCCTCAAAAACCATGAAAACGACACCCATGATGAAAAATTTGAAAATTTTCGCAGCCGCCATTTTGGATTTTTATTTTGACCTCACTAGCGGCTTTATCACCCCCGAAAAGCATAAAAACGACACCCATGACGAAAATTCTGAAAATTTTCGCACCTGCCATCTTAGATTTTCATTTTGACCTCACTATTGGCTTCAGCAGCCTCAAAAACCATGAAAACGACACCCATGATGAAAAATTTGAAAATTTTCGCAGCCGCCATTTTGGATTTTTATTTTGACCTCACTAGCGGCTTTATCACCCCCGAAAAGCATGAAAACGACACTCATGACGAAAATTCTGAAAATTTTCGCACCTGCCATCTTAGATTTTCATTTTGACCTCACTAGCGGCTTTATCACCCCCGAAAAGCATAAAAACGACACCCATGATGAAAAATTTGAAAATTTTCGCAGCCGCCATTTTAGATTTTTATTTTGACCTCACTAGCGGCTTTATCACCCCCGAAAAGCATGAAAACGACACCCATGATGAAATATTTGAAAATTTTCGCAGCCGCCATTTTAGATTTTTATTTTGACCTCACTAGCGGCTTTATCACCCCCGAAAAGCATGAAAACGACACCCATGATGAAATATTTGAAAATTTTTGCAGCCGGCATATTGGATTTTTATTTTGACCTCACTATCGGCTTTATCACCCCCAAAAAGCATAAAAACGACACCCATGATGAAAAATTTGAAAATTTTCGCAGCCGCCATTTTGGATTTTTATTTTGACCTCACTAGCGGCTTTATCACCCCCGAAAAGCATGAAAACGACACCCATGATAAAATATTTGAAAATTTTCGCAGCCGCCATTTTAGATTTTTATTTTGACCTCACTAGCGGCTTTATCACTCCCGAAAAGCATGAAAACGACACCCATGATGAAATATTTGAAAATTTTTGCAGCCGCCATTTTGGATTTTTATTTTGACCTCACTATCGGCTTTATCACCCTCGAAAAGTATGAAAACGATACCCATGATGAAATATTTGAAAATTTTTGCAGCCGCCATATTGGATTTTTATTTTGACCTCACTATCGGCTTTATCACCCTCGAAAAGTATGAAAACGACACCCATGATGAAATATTTGAAAATTTTTGCAGCCGCCATTTTGGATTTTTATTTTGACCTCACTATCGGTTTTGTCACCCTCGAAAAATATGAAAACGACACCCATGATGAAAAACTTGAAAATTTTCGCAGCCGCCATCTTGGACTTTTATTTTGATCAAATCCAATCTTTTCTCATTTTAATATTAGTTTAGATATGACTACTTGTATTTTACTATCGTAAGTATTCGTAAGCGTCCACGCGCACAATAGAATTGGGCCATCTGCAGCGAGCTAGTCAATAAACGCACACTGATACAATTCGTTCGTAAATATTTGCACTAACACAGACAGACGCGCATAGTCGGTCGATAGCCGGAGCGTAGCAGTGAGCGACACAGCCATCCCGTCTCAATGCTAACGCACGACTGCCGCCCGCGCCCGCGCAGAGCCCCTCTGAAGCTCGATCTCAAAGTGGGGACATTTCCTTTGCAAATGTTAATTGATTTACATAAGCTAAGACAAATCTGTAGTACCTCTAACCATCGATTTTTCAGTGTAAAAATATTTCCAAACATCAAAGCCGTTTAGAAGTAATATCGAATTTCAGAAAAAAATAGCGTGTTGGTAAATATTTTTTTAAGGCAAAAGTATTAGCCATACGAAAAAATCCTTCTACAGAAATGTTGTTCATGAATCTATAGCAAACATATATTTTTTACAGATCTTTTAATCAAGCCGTTAATGAGAAATATTCTTCATAAAGTGACCGTATTACGGTACTAAACGAGAGTAAGGCCCTTAATGGGAACGCGCCAGGGTAGCCTGTGATTTCCAATTTTCTTACATTTTTTGCAATTTTCTAAGATAAGTTAGTGTCAGGTTGTATGTTGATCAAAATATGATTCGCGACCGTAATAAATATGTATTAAACCGACACTGACTTGCAAATTGCAAAAAAACGTAAATTGGCTAGCTACCCTGGCGGTTTCGCCTTAATATGATTAATACCTACGTATTATTTTGCTTAACATCGCCGTATGTTATCCAAATATCCAACGCATCGCATGTGTAATAACCGTAATAAGATACTAATAAGTAGCGAGAACTATAAACATTAGGGATCCTGTATCATAATACAGTGTACATATTATTGCCACCCGTAGACTAATTGTTATCTACATATATTAAATGTGAGTAAATAAGAGACGGACACGGTCTGTTCCCACGACACACCGTGAAAGCGGTTTTGTGGAGCAAAGTTTTTAAGTAAAGTCTTTTACTTAAAAACTTTGCTCCACAAAACCGCCGTAAACTTTTTCAAAATAAGGAATCATGATAATAAAGATTGGAAAGAAACAATGATCAACATTTTATTTTAGTAAAATCAATAACTTTCTCCAGAAGGCTGCTTTTTCCGTGCAATATTTTTTGTTTACGCTCGGTGAAGTTATAACGAAAAGCCAACTTTTGCTCTGAGGAAGCCTCTGTAATGCCTTCGTCTTCGTCACGGGGAAGATGTTCTTGGCCGTCTAACAAGAAATTAAACACATCAACAATCAGCCGTTATGTTCCCACTCCTGGTACACAGGCGTCCTCTTTGTGAAGGGGAATGGGCTATAATTCATCACGCGTACCCAGTGCGGATTGGAGGATGTCACATGTCTTCGAATTTTTGGTTCTAGGACATGCTGGATTTCTCACGACGGATTCCTTCGCCATTTTAAGAGCAGTGGTGATTAAATCAATTACACTTTTAACATACACACAATGATACATGTTACAAACAATAGGGTTTTGGGTCGAAGATTCAGATTTGTAAAATATATATACGCTTTCGGTGCGCAGCTCCCAGTTGACGGACGTCACACGACTCTGTTAAAAAGGGGCGCGCGTCGTATGTTGTTAAGGAAGCTTCTAGAATGTTCTAGAAGCCTGAAGAATGTAGTCATCAACACAACTCTCTAAGATCAAGTAATCCTACGGAATGAATATTTCATGAAATCTTGACATTTTAGGCTTATGCTAACTTAACAAGTTTTATTACTGATTCTAATGATTATAATTCTGTAAATACATTATTTGTTACGGCCGCGAATCATATTATTAATCAACGAACAACTTAGTACTGACCAGCAAATTGCAAAAAACGTAAGAAAATTTGAATTTCGCGGGCTACCTTGGAGCATCCACCAATCCAATCATTAGAATCAGTAATAAACTTTTTTCTTTCTTTCTTTCTTTAATACAACTTGTTAAGTTAGCATAATCCTAAAATGTCAAGATTTCATGAAGTAGTCATTCAGTGGGATTACTTGATCTTAGAGAGTTGTGTTGATGACTTTGATGATTATAATTCTGTAAATACATATTTGTTACGGCCGCGAATCGTATTTTAATCAACATACAACTTAGTTCTGACCAGCTAATTGCAAAAAACCTAAGAAAATTTGAATTTCGCGGGCTACCTTGGAGCATCCACCTTAAATACGAAATGTATCGGTCATAAACTTACAAAGGTCCAGTGAATCCTTGTAGACAGTTACAGGCTCCAGTAGCAGGGTTGCAGGTCCCGTTATTCAAGCACTGGCAGAGTTCGTCGCAGTTGTCGCCGTAGGTGGGCGGCGCACAAGCCCGCTCGCACGCATCGCCACGCCAGCCGGCAGTGCACGCGCACTTACCGGTCAAAGGTTCGCAAGTACCACCATTCATACAACTGCACTCGTTCTGACAGTTCCGTCCCCATTTTCCGTCTGGACATGCTGCAAGAATGTTGCCATTAGGAATATTATATTTATATAAGGATTAAGGACTTGTATTGTGACCTCACAGAGTATCACAGCATTATGCTGAGTGTTGGCCATTTCCGTGGATGTGACGCATATTTTACCATAACTGTTGTTTTCTTTGCATCATGTTTAAAACAAACAAATGTTGTTACATTGCGCGTTTAGCTTACAAAAGGCTCATTACAGCTGTCATGATGTCTTAAAAAGTAAACTAGGTACTTCAAGTGGCTGTTACTGCCTAAAAACGTGGATACAGATAAATTACTTTCCGTTTTATCAATGCCGTCCATTCCAATCCTCAACTTGCTTACACAAATATACTTTCAACAAACATCAGGAGACAATGCATATTCGTATTTACGTCAATTGTTTCCGCGATATGCTTCGTTAACAATAAAGTATTTACTTTAAAATAGGTATTCACTAGGGTTTTCTACTAAGATTTTTATAAACATAATTCATACTTTCCGCTGTCGCACGACCGTGAACTATCGATGACAAATCGATAAACAATCTTTGCCTTGTCGACTAATTGTCACGTTTTTCTGACAATGTGTACCAAATGTACAGTTTAGGCACGCTAAAAAGACCTACATCGTTAGTAAACTGAGGCATTGTTTTTTAAATGAGCTATGTAGAGCATATCGCCGGTTTTCGAATAACTTTTTCAGACTAAATATTCCACTCTTCATTAAATCTTCATCCGACTATAAAGAACGAACTGCACACTTTATTTATTTACAGTAAGTATACAATTTTATAGGCTTTCCGGTCGATTGACTTTTTGATTCACACAATTACAATTTCTCTTTACTCAGGTAAACTCAGATTACTATTTCTGAGAAGAAAATAAATAGTGGTAACGTGGAACTGTAAGCATCAAATATCTGAAGAAGAAAGTGGTGTAACTTTCGTTTATGTACCCCATATCGAACTTTGAAACCATCAGTTTAGTTATAGCTAGTTCCTAATTAAAACTCAAAACATAGTATTCGTTATTAACGGCTGCTACTATCCATGTGAGCTCGCATATGTGACAGCAACACCACATTAGCAACATCCTGTTTACAGCGTTATTCATAACCGTAGTTGAGTACGGGGAACTCGCTACGCTATTGAATTTTTCGATATAAAAACGTAGCTTACATATGTCGCAGGCGGGTCCTCCGTAGCCGTGCGCACAGGCACACGTATTGGGCGCCACGCACTTGCCGTGAATGCAGGACTCCACGCACACCGGCACACACTGCTTCCCTTCAGAATCAGGAGCGTACCCCGCACAGCACTCCTCAACTGGCCTATATTTCACCAGCGTCTGAGTCTTGAAAACCTCTCGAAACTTAATCTTGTATTTCGAACATTTAGGCGGCACATTGAAGCACCATGTGTACTCTTTCACTTGGTATGGCTGTTTTTCTGATACCCGTAGCGTTGTTGTGTATCTGGAAAAATATAATTAATGCTAATTAAATTAAGTGACGTTATGTATTTCTGACTAGTGTCACAATGCAATTACAGGCAAATTGTTTCCGGTGCAGATGTGTTACCTACCTACATAGTTATCTAGAGATGCTTGCCGACGTTGTTCTACTGTCTACAATTACATTATCTGAATCAATAGGTTTTTTCCCACATAACTAATGACTCAAGCGAGCGATATAGAGAAAACAGAGCATTGCAAAGTCTTAAGGTTCACTGTCAACTGATAAGCACGCACCAACGGATATCGATAATAGTAACATTGAACTGTTATGTTCACATCGTCAACAAGTGGACATATAACGGGGCGCGGGACGGAAAACTCGATAAAGTTAACTGACCCGATGAGTAACGACACTGATCAGCGACAATCAGTCGCCCCATCATTCGAAAGTAAATAATAAACAGACCCTCACTGAAACAATATATATTATGGTAACAAAGAAAGTAACATGGAAAGAATTATTATTTTTTCAAATACAAAATAATGTATAAAAGTTAAAGTACATGCCAACAACTCCACCATACGGATGTGATTTTCTGAGAGTTTTGCATGTAGATAAGACCAGTAATTGCATAATTCGACAACGGTATAGTATTTTTATCTCACGAAGCGAGCGCACGCTTTACTTGTGGTTACCAAGTGTACAAACACGTTGTGCATGTTTGTTAAGCGCAAGAGCTCTCGGTACCGTCCCAGACAATGGCGAATTCGGAAGAGTGTGTGTGTGAGTTATGTGCTGACGCTACTCGTCTTTACGCACACATTCACAGAACGTGTTTGTACACTTGGTTACCACAAGTAAAACACGTGTCGCTTCGTGAGATAAAAATACTGAGCTCTAGCACATACTAGTTATATATTGTAGAGATATTTTCAAAACTGCCTCACTCAGCGTTTATAACTTGATACACGCGTTGAGAAGATAGTGCTACCAAATCCCATTTATTTATCAAAGTACGGTGGTAATTAAAAATCATTAAGGAAAATTATAAATTAAATGTAACAAAAGTGAGTTTTTCTTATTTATTTAACAATTATATTATTGTTAACCATAAAATATGAGTAATGTACACTTCTATCATTTATTTGCGGCTTGCGGCTGCTATTCTAACAGTAAAACATTTCTGTATTATGATCATGTTAGCATGATCATAATACAGAAATGTTTTACTGTTACAATTACCATCAAAGTACTCTATTGTACTGTTGTGTACCTATGCACAAGAAAAATATGTACCTATATAGAGTTCTTATGTTCTCATAGAACTTAAGAACTAATTTGTAACAATTAATTGTATTGTAACAGAAAAATTAAATATACATATTTTTAGTCCAGCAGTTTTGATGAAACAATCAGACCACAACAACCAGATTGATGAATTGTCAGATATCAAACCCTACAATTGCAAACCAACAAGATCTTTCTTGTTGGATTTGTTTTACGAATCAGCAGCTGCTGAATGGGATTTTAAAACCACTACTAATTGCTACCACACAATGATTTAAATCAGTTATCAACTTAATGTTACTACTACTGTTTTAATTATTACTTACCTCCATTTTTTTTAACATAGCATAACTTTTCTTAGTGTGACTAATAAATGTAAAATATCACAATCATGGCAAACAAAGGTTTAATTAATTGATTAATTAACTCTACAATCGACTAATTGAACAATAAAAAAATCACTATAACCATTTTGTTGATAAAAAACCAGCAATCGCAGGAAAACGGAAACAACGACCAATCATCGAATTTGATTGGCTACTCTTTGCTATAAGTACAGTCCGCATACAAGTTGGTGATAATGATAATGTATATGAAAAATTGAAAAACTGGTTTGTGCAAAACAATGCGATTATCAATCTATCGCTATCTATATATAGCATTTTGATACGCCTGCAAATTTTAATTTATCATAATTATATTTAAAAAAAAGGGCAGTGCATTTTTTTTTGTACGGGATTTATGCTTTTCTCGTTTATTGAACAATATTAACAACTGTGTATCATTAGCTCATATTGTCTATGACGTTGACGTACTAGTAACTGAAATTTATGAATCATCAGAAGTTGCGTTAAATGAATTATGATAAGCTTAGAGCTACACAACCAACACACCTATAAAACAACGTAAAGTCTACACAGAATCAGTTTATTTTTAAAACTTGTTTTGCTTTGCTAGCGTGTGTCATAAATCCGTGTGACCTAGTGGCCTATTGAGTCTATGGAGGTGAACCTATACCTACCCTTTCTGGAACTTATTACTTTACTGAATTGATACAACTTCCTCAAACAAGATTCTGATTTTCTTTCAGAACTTGTCGAGATTTCATATACCATGTGCTCAATGCATTCAGACCTCATCTAGTTTAAAAAAATATGATTGACGCGTAAAAGTGTTTGTACAAACTTACTTACAGAAAATAAATAATTTATCATTTCGCAACCAATTATGAGACCACTTTACATGTTGCGTTATTTATTTTATTTTTATTTGCAATTTGCACACTCAATAATAACAAAACAATTTTAAAAACCCTTTGTAATGAAGATAAGAAAATATTTATTTGCTTAAACATGTGTCATACATACAAGAAAATACATGCTTGCAAGATGGTAGGTAACAACATTATTAGGTACAGGCATGTTTGCCACATGATGTGACGTGCAAATGTCAAGAAATATTACTAATTAAAAACATTCTCTCAGAATAACAATAAATTAAGTAATTAAAGAATAATAAATTTTTAAAAAAATGTCATAAATTTAAAAGAACAAAGATCAAACAGAACATTAAAAATATATCTAAAATAACACATGTATTACATGTGTTATTTTAGTTTTTTTTTTAAATTATTTTTGTTGACAAACAATAAAAAATAAAGATCCATCCATTCATCCAAGATCCAAAAAGAAAGAAAAAAAGAAGAACTATTCCATTCTTACAATGGAATAGTTTAATCAATGGAATAGTTTAATTATTTTGAATCTTTATTTTTTATTTTATTTTTTATTGTTGACATGATTGTTCAATAACAATAATTTAATAATTTTATCAAAAGCAATATTTTTTTCACATTGAGAAACAATCCAAGAGTTTTTCAGAGCCCTTGCAATGTTTATAGAATAGAGGAAGGAATAGAGGAATAGAGGTGCAACACTAAATTCCGAAATCGAATGACGAACAAAGTCATCATTCATTTTCCTCTATTTAATTTCACAGTTAGGTATTTCTGTTATGGTATGTAACTGAAGTAGGCAAGTCTAATTTCATGCCCCAAAAACATTTCATGGTATCCGTGAATCTCTAATTTGCATCTTCGACCTAGAAATCATCTTTACAAGCCAATGAAGTGTTAAAAAATATAAGAAGATTAAATATGAGAAAAAAGTATATAACACACCCAGGCGAGTAGCTGGCTAGACTATGTAGTTCATTACAAGAACGTTTTCACAAAGTAATTCGAAGAATTTTTTTTTTTGTTAAATAATATAGATAGATTATAGTGGCTCAACCATTAGATAAATAAACTATACTCACGCTTCTTGTCTAGTGCAGACATTGGGGCCTTCCAGCAGCGCATAATTAATGCTCACGTGCGCACACAAAACGTACAGCACCACCGACCACATCTCGACTTCAGTTCACGCAATATGACGCCGTATCTCCATAACAAAACTATTGTTTTGGCGTGTTTACGTCACAATGGGCATTCAAATCCGATTCCGTTGGACTTTTTCCTACAACTATTGCGGAACAGTGCTGCTGAATTTTACCTGAAAATAAAAACGAAATATTATGCATCTAATGAAAGAAAGAAAGACGAGTACATTTGTTAAATTGTACTATGTTAGGATTAACCAAAGAACGTCCTTATATTCTACTAATGTATGGTTTGCCTACACACGTTTAAGGGGGAAGCGCGAGGGTAGCCCGCAAAATTCAAATTTTCTTACGTTTTTTGCAATTTACAGGCCAGTGTCAGGTTGTATGTTGAACAAAATATGAATTGCGACCGTAACAAATGTATGAATTTACAGAATTAAAATCATCAGTACAACCAGAGGGTTAAAGTTCATATTTTATTGATTGATATTTCATGAAAAGTAAGTAAAAAATAACGTGTTTGTACGTTTTATGAATTTCGCGGGCTACCTTTGCGCATCCCCCTCAATAAAGTAAAAAAGAGCTTCTATTACATCGTTTTATAACTATGATAATTATAACCAATCACTAATTGAGTATTAAGTACTATGTTTATCGGGTTCGTCAATTCCATTGTCCACATCATCATAGACAGTCCTGGGTTGTTTTGATTTATTTGTAAACTAGCTTCCGATCGCAGCTTCGCCCGCGTGGTATGTCGATAAGAAGATAGTTTATGTGCTTCCAGGGTTCAAAGTATACCAAATTTCATCAAAATCGGCCCAGCCGTTACGGAGATTAGCCGGAACAAACAGACAGGCAGACAAAAATTTTGAAACGGTTTTTTTTTAAGTACCGTACTCTATGTCATTAGTAAAAATCTGTTATTTTGAAATTACAAAAAGACACTTCAATTTTATATAGAAGATATAGGTTGTGTGTCTTTACTCTTATAACAATTTATATTTATGAATTATGATTCATATCATATTATAATTTTAAGTGAGGCGCTTGAACACAGAATCAGAGTAAGTAATAAAATTGTCGTGGGAAGGCATTGCAGACAACGAGACGACAGATTGTCAGCCCATCAATATGTTTATTACAATACGAGGCAGGGCACGAATTGTTGATATGATAACGTTCATGTGAGTGTATTCATATTGTAATAAAAAAAAAACATTTACAATTTAAATCTACTGTGGAGACCACTGGTGATATTGACGCAATAAAATTTTCTTTGAAAGTGAAGAGATGGCGTGAACAGCACCTTAATTGCGTAACACACAATCAATCGTAATTTGAATAAGTTCGAAAAAATTGTCTGCTCAACACGTGAATAACGCAATGAATGTTGTTGAACTGTCAAAATGAAACCGATTCCGATTGATTGTGTGTTACGCAATTAGAGTGCTGGGGGTCTACTCCGAATTAGTATCGGCCGAATGTTCGGCCGTTTCCTGCTACGAAGTTACTATTTGGTTCGGTCGGTTCCGATCCTACATTCCTACACTCTTTCGTATATTGACTATGGTCCCGACACAACTGAGCCGATGCGAATTTTTTTCGCATTTTTCAATAATATTCGGTTCGGCCATGTGTCGGTCCGATCCGAACATTCGCACTTTGCACTTCGGAGTAGGCCCCCAGTACTGTGTATGTATGTAAAATTTTTATGCATTACAAAAAAATGTGGATGCTTGGGAAAATAATGTCATCCTCTCCAGCACGACCATGGATGATCACCTTACGGTCCGTGGATGGATGACTATTTTAAAACCCCTCCTTGCCTCAGAACGGCATGGCTCGTTAAGCCGTATCGGGCCGTCGGAAGCCTGAAAGTCTACTAACCAGTCTTACCAAGGAGTATATCGTATTACTCAGTAACTGGGTTGTGGAGGTAAGATACTCAGTCACTCCATGTAAAATTCTAATAAAAAGGATAGTTAATAGGCATTAGAAAACTAACTTGAAAGTTGGGTTCCTCGTACAAATGTGAGATTTGTGGTAAGCTACAATTTGGTACTGCCGTACCGGTACTTGGTGAGTGGAGTACCGACACCCGTCTGGAACCGGTACCCAGGTACCTAAATGGCAAGTACCTACCGCTAAGTACCGGTATAGAACCTATACTTTTGGTACCGGTTCCAAGCCCTGATTCAGCTACATCCCGTTATATATATAGAAGCCGACCCCAACGTAGTTGGGAAAAGGTTAGGCAGATGATGAATAAAATAAAATGTGGATACCCCAGTAACTGGCCTTTGTCTAGGAAGGCTAGTACTATGGCATGGTTAGCAAAGAAAGTGGGATAAAACTGTTACTGGCTGCCAAGAAGAGGAATAGTATAGTATAAACAGGTTATTTTTACTGTTGTGTAAATAAAACTAGTTATAGCTGTTGTCTACGTATCTAATTCAAATGTCTAATAAACTCGCTAGCCAGACTACTTTAGCATGGATTTTGCTCGTTTTGGTTTTAAGATTTATTTATTTATTTAACCATTAATGTACAGACAAGAAAAAATTAACAGAAAAATAGGTACAAAGCTAGTGATTTACCTAAATAACAATATTTGCTGTCCATGTGGGGGCTTAGTGTCCGTTCACACAGACCGGCTCGGAGAGGAGAGTACATTTTATCGCGTTTAAAAAAGAGTTTTGGGTAATTGAAATAAGGTTGATTTTTTCATGTCACTGCGCGTTAGGTCGGCTCTTAAGCATTCTAATTTAAAAAAAGAAATGACATGTTTTAACGTGATAAAAATGTACTCTCCTCTTTCGTTCTCTCTCTCGTCTCGTTTCAGTACCTTATTAAACTGCTATTGTACATTTTATTAATAATTAAACATAATATAATTAAGTCATAACATTGAAAAGAGTGATTCATATTTAATCTTTACGTTTACGTAGGTTTGTGGAATTGTGGCTAGGTATGTATCATGTATGTCGAATTGACGAGTGCATTTACGTTTACTAGGTACAAACAAGAAAAGCTTTAACTACATGTACCTACTGCATGAGTAGAACTGGTCTAAATATAGGATACACAGAAAATAGATAATGTTGTTGCACGTATGGAATACAGTAAGACCGCATAATAAATTATAGAGAAGTTATAATTGCATCGTACTCGAATATTCTTTGAAATGTAATAATGCACCTCGAAATATGACGCTGATGTTACAAAACGTGACCCAAATATGAAGCAAATGTTACAAAGCTTGCCCACTATGCGTGTGTAATGCCTGAAAAGAAAGTAACAGAATCAGGCAATTAGACATGTCTGGTAAAACAATTAACTCGAAAAATACTTTGCTGCACTGGTAATCAGCTCAACTCTGAAGTGTCATGATTAATTGAATAAGAAAATTGAAATCAGGGGCCTACTCCGAAGTGCAAAGGGCGAATGTTCGGATCGGACCGACACATGGCCGAACCGAATATTATTGAAAAATGCGAAAAAAGTTCGGATCGGCTCAGTTGGGTCGGGACTATAGTCAATATTCGAAAGAGTGTAGGAGTGTAGGATCGGAACCGACCGAACCAAATAGTAACTTTGTAGCAGAAAACGGCCGAACATTCGGACTATACTACTTTGGAGTAGACCCCCAGGTTGTGGTCAGCACCCTAATTGCGTAACACACGATCAATCGGAATCGGTTTCATTTTGACAGTTCAACAACATTCATTGCGTTATTTACGTGTTGAGCAGACAAATTTTTCGAACTTATGAAGCAATGGATTAGCAATTTGCTTCAAAATGATTCAGATTCCGATTGATCGTGTTACGCAATTAGGGTGCAGGTTTGAGAACAGTTTGTATTCATTACCCACAAACTTGAGAATATACTGTTGTACCCCTACTTATTAGTTTGTAATTATTTATGTTTGATTTGTCCTCATCTCACTGTAGGGTAGGTACCTATGCTGACCACAATTCATTACTTACATTGCAAGATATTGGATTAGTAATTCTATACTTATTAATAAATTAAGTCTTATTATATTATGCTCAGTAAACAGAATATTTTCTACGTGATTGTGGGTAAAAACATGCCTACATTGTCGAACTCCGGGTATTTCCGGGAAGTTATGTACCAACTGCAGATACGTAAATTATTTGTTCGATGCTTTTGTTCTATTACCAAAAGTGGATTAGCAAATGTGGACTTACCACTTTTGTTAATCCACCTTTACAGTTAGGGAAAAGACGTTTTCTATTCATTCATTTGTCGTTCGGTGCAGAGGTCTGCCTGCTCAAAAGATAGTTTAGAAATTTATGCTATATGTGATAGATTTTTGGCCAAAAAAGCGTAAGCTGACCACGTGAAAGGTTCACCGGCGCAGCGCTGTTACCTACAACAATAGATACAGCAAGAAAATTAGCAGTGACTTATTATTAATTCAATAAGTAGTTATAGCTCCAATTATGAATGAAATGAAAGTGCATCAACTAGTCTTATTGATACGCATGGCATGGATCGCTTGAACATTAGGTAACGGACTCAACAAGTGCAACTATCATCGATTGACCAGTCACATCACGGTCAAGTCCGCGAAGTGGAATTGGGCTGGTACCTAACTGGTAAAGTGATAAGACAGTTTTTGGAGTTAAGTCCCGAAATGCTCAGGAAGCACAGCCCAGCACAGGAATGAGGAAAATGTCGTGAGGAAACTTTTGAGTATGAATGTGGATGGCTATAAGAAGAAGGAAAGATCAAAGAAACGATGGATGGACTGTTTGAAAGGTGACAAGCATAGAAAGGGGCGACTGACCGAGATGACGACTAAGTATGACGACAAAGTATGGAAGAAAAAGACCCCAACAAAGCCACTGAACCTAGTGTCCTTGGGATAGTGCCTGATTGAACTCATTCGCAAAATACGCGCGGCTGCTGATCCGGGCAGTTTTACGTTTGAATTTATTTCTAGGTCGGTAAATATGTAGACTGCAGTAAACATACTTATAAATAAAACAGAGGCCGCTTAGCTCGCAACAGTCACTATGCATGTCAACGTTTGGTGTAAGAATAGCAAAAATATCCGGTCTGAGACTCAATAAGTTTGTCAAAAATCCCACTCGACGAAAGATAGTAATAATCTATCCTTTGTCGAGTCGATAGACATTCTGGATAGTACTGTCTTTAAAAGATCTATTTTAGCGATAAAACCGCCCATTGTGTTGCCCCTTGTAAAATTTCTTCATTTATATCTGTAATATTTATGATATTATACATACCAAAGAGTATTCTATTCTATTATTGAGTCTGTAAAAATACCCGATCTGAGAGTCCAATACGTTTGTAAAAATATTCACACGACTAAAGATAGAATCGTCTACGAATAAATTGGGCCTGTTTAGGCTAGGCTACACCCTAATTGCGTAACATACTATACATAATTATTATATCTGTGATGTATACACATAATATGCATGAATTGGAAACAATAATTTGAATAGACCTTCTATTCAAATTATTGTTTCCAATTCATGTTATTTCAAGTTAAACAAATATCAACCTTATTTTAATAGAAATTAAGTTAATTTCACAATGACTATTACAATTAAATTGATAAAAATATTGGAGTTGCAGCGTAAACTGGACTTTATTGTGTAGGAATTAAAGTTATTTTTACGAAAATTCATATTTATTTACATGTTTGGAAACTAAATCGCGAATGCAGATTAGTTACCTGTTCAGCAACGTACTTCACGTCCTACAAAACCACTTGTCTAATTAATATTTCAAAATAAACTACGTTAAAACTGTATTCTTCAGAGTGTATTTATAATAATAAAAGAACATGCATCCAAGAAGCACTCACAGTGAACTGAGTAAGTACGAGCAATAAAATATGTCTATTGTAAATTGTAATATATATATACAGCGATAGCCAACAAACCTACCTACAATACGAATATTATTCATGTACATATTAGGTATTTTTATTTCATGTTTTTCCCCGCTTTGTTACAAAAAATATTAATCAATTAATTGCTGTGAAATTGAAATAATATTGACCTACCAACATTATATACTTACCTAAAATACCTACACGATAAGCGTTATTGTTATAAAGTACCCAATTGGTGTAGATTATGAATGGCAGTAATACGGCGTCATATGGATAAATTTTATCTACCGTTGAATTTACAAGTAGGTCAAACGATTGCTTATTTAACAGAAACGTGAGTAATGAATAAGTAACATTCTATGGTCGTTGCGAATATTGTCAAAACACGAATCAGCGATGTTTGAAGACTAAAACAATTGAGCCCATCATGTCACGAGTTAAACAGGTCACCGCACCAGCGTGTGGGCATGGGCAAATATACAGGCATGCGGTGCAAGGCGAGAAAGTAGAGCGATATACCGTACACATGCGAAATTGCGAACGCCTACAACCACGCCTTGTTGATGATAATAAAGGAATTGTTTCCGAATCTAACGTTGACGTTATTAATACTTGCTTTAATGGTAAAATATTAAATGTGATCGTTTACTCTGTAGATAGGTACTCTACTAATTGCAAAAACTGACAGATACTTGATTTGTAAAAATTTATGTTCTTTTAATTCAAGAACTGCGTGATACCATCGCTAAACATTGGAATTAGTAAATGAGTTATTGCTCATGACTTGAACCACATACAAAAAGCTATTACCAAAGAGATCTGGGTGCGACGCAGACGCATCCGCATTTCATTCAGGATGTAATGATAATGTATCAAAGATAACGAAAACATTAAAGGGTCCACTTTTTATTTAAGTGAATAATTCGGACAGACACAGATACGTTACAAAATCCTTCAACACGACGACGAATTTCGAAGTGGGCGCTTTTCTCGAGAACACATTCATTGCGTTATTTTTTACATTTACGTTGTTGATCAGCCTTCAAAATTATTCAGATGATGATTGATAGTGTTACGCAATTATGGTGCTGTGCTTGGAGCTGGTACCAAAAGTACAGGTTCTGTACCGGAACTTAGCAGTTCTTACCATTTCAGTACCAGGGTACCGGTACCAGACTGTTACCGGTAAATCTGGTTTTGAGTAGAATATAATAGACATTTATTTTGCAAATATGGGAAATACATATTAGGTGTAAATGGTGTAATACATTAAGAACAGCCATATTTCACCATTCGGCAACATTCATGCAACATTATATTATTAACATTCACTTTTAAGTTTAACCGAAAGACAGATCCATCAATCCAGAGAAATTGGAACCGGTACAGTACCGATAGTGATTAGAAATACCAATGGTACAAGTCTGGTACAACGACTGGTACCGGTATCACACCAAGGCCAATGGTACCGCTTCCCAAAAATACCGGAATTTAAACCCTTGCTCGAAACACGTCAATGAGGAAGCAAAACAAGATATATCGTGGCGAAATTCAGTCTATTAGCCGGATGCCAAGCATGGAACGCTCCATGAATCTCTGTGCAACTCTCAGGCTGTACACAGCCTCCAGCATGAGCGTCGACGTCTCAGCACCGTACGTCATGGTGGACAGAACACACTGGTTACAGAGGCGGGACTTCAGACATTGTGGAATTTTGACTGATCTCAGAATATAGGTGTATTCTAAAGGCGGCCAAGCTGTATTCTTCTCGATGTCTCTGTTTGCTGATGCTCTTTGCCAAAAGAAAGAATATGACCAAGATAGATATACCGGTCAACCAACTCCAACATTTAATTTTCGACTTTAATAGAAGGATTTGAATTGCTGAAGATGTTTGCCATAATCTTCGCCTTGGCCATATTCATCTAAGTCCTACCTTAAAAGAGGCATCATAAAAATGTATTTATAGTATATTTTTAAGTTATATTAATTATTGTATTGTATGTGTTTGTATGGGCCTTGTTGCCTGAAATAAATGGATAAATAAAATAAAGGTTTTGAAGCGTTTTCTGCAGATCATCAACATTTTCAGCGAAAAGCACTAGGTCATCTGCAAATCTTAAGTGATACAGGTAGGCACCATTGATATAAATACGGCAATAGTCCCAAACTAAACTATTCACAATGTCTTCTAGGACTGCTGTGAAAATTTTTAGTGAGATGGTGTCGCCCAGTGTCGCTCCCCACTTGATCGGTACTGGTTTAGATAGGGTATGTATGCGGGCCGGGCAGAGTGGCCGAGGTGTATAGTTCCCGCAGCTCATCCACGTAACGGGAATCGATGTGGCAGCGATAGAGAGCGTGGAACACGGCCCAATGCTCGACACTGTCGAAGGCCTTGTCGTAATTGACGAAAGCCATGCACAGGAGTCGCTTGTATTCTTGGCACTTCTCCATTAGCTACTTTACCGTGTAGATATGGTCCATGTTCGAATATTCGCTACGAAAGCCGGCCTGGGGCCGTATTCTCTATGATACAATGAACGAAACCGCGCGAAAGGAACGCGAGATTGGCGTGATTAGCTAAGGAATTGATGTGGTTTCGAAGTAAGGAATCATTGAGTGTTCATAATGAATTAGGGCCCTGCTCGATGGGCTGGGCTTCATCAAACTCACGGATAAACCGATTTATAATGATTTAACGATGAATGATGAGACGGAAGTTGGTTAATTTTAAAATGTTATCTTTATTGTGAATAACAGTGGCAATACATAATGGTACAATAATATTTTGCCCGTGGCTTCGCCCGCATAGAAGTCGCCAAATATTCCACGGGAACGTACTGCCATGTTATAAACTATCTGTGTGCCAAATTTCCTCGAAATCCGTCCAGACAAACAAAAAAACAGCCATAAATTCTACAAACTATATTTTCGGCATCAGACTCGTTCCCACATCTGGTAGCATTTACTTTTTCCAAAAGTGTGGAGCGGAGTTTTGTTGGAGTATAGCTAAAACCAATCGATCCTACTTCAACACTATCGTCTTTCTCTTTCTAACTCATAAATATTATTTTTTACTATCGAGCCCGCCCTTACCACTTGACCGAAATCCTTACTTTCGCATAGCGACTGTACTACTATTTTAGCCTTGTGTGGGATCACATGTTTCACGTAATATTAGTAAACACACCTTCCAATATATAATTATTTAAAAGGATAATAAACATATTGTATAAATCCTAAACACACCTTCCAATATATAAATATGAAAGGATAATAAATGTATTATATAAATCCTTATAACAGCCTTTCCTTGGTGTTCCTCCATTAATTAACTAACCCTAACACATTTAGCATTTACTTATTAACTTGAAGTGATTAAGATAATATTTTGTAAGTAGTTGTAACCCTGTGGGATGAGTCACAGCACTTATCTTTTGTTTATCACAAAGAAAACAAAAGATAAGTGCTGTTCATACTAGATAATGTTGTGAGAAAGAAATTTAGCACTTAATCAAACTGTTCCAGGAATTAGAAATATATAGTTGGCTACATTTTTACATAGGTACACTCGATTTTATGGAAGTTTAATAAATTTATAATTACTTAAACCATGATCTAATTGGTGTTTCATAATAATGAGGACAACCTGATGGTAACAATTCCAACACCCAAAATAAACACAGTTGTTGGAAATATGTTAAGCAGATGTTGTCACTGCCAATAATTAGAATATTGCTCATGCCATAGGCAGAGTACAAAAAAAAATAGTTAACATCTGCTAAACTATGTGCAGAGATAAATTTCAAAATTTGTACGGCAATTCTTTTTCATGTTTTGTAGAATAATAATATTATATATAGTATTTTTAATCAATGATGTTTATCCAATATAAAATACAAACTAAGCTATCAGTAAATTACGCAGAAGTAAGTTACTGATAACTTATTTTGCAAGTGACCCTTATAGGCTATTTAAATAAAGGCCAACTTCCTGACTCACCAGATAACTGGTTATACATAAAATAATAAAAATTCTGGAGTTATCAAAGTTTAAAAGTATTACTGAAAACTCTAGGATTGTAATCATATTTGGACAGACCCTTGATCCTGAAATATCAATCTCAAAATAAGTACACATTTTGAGAGTGACATTTTAGGATCCTGGAGCTCAGAAGTTAGGTCAATTTGATTTTAGACTAACTTGACTAATTTCAGATTAGCTAGCCAGTAGCAAGTTTAGAATTACCGAAAATGTTCCAATTCATGTGCTATAACAAGAAATGCCTCCTTGGAGCAAAAATACAATTTATGATTAATGTTTCACACAGGCCCATCCATACACATAATATTTTGAAACATTTGATTCATGACTAATAGCCATTAAGAGAATTTTAAAATGTATTAGAAATTGCACAGAAAGTACGCAATGTAAACAAAATCTAGGTCATTGATAGAGAAAGTGGTACATAAATTCCACAATGCTTAGTTTAAACATTCAATAATTCATAAGTGGGACAAATGTTACTTTAAAAACAAAGGGTTTGTGTTTTATTTGTCAATGTGGAATAGTTAGTCTAATGCAAATAATGACAATTAGAAGTAGGTTAAAAGTTACTTCTAAGATTTTTACATTGTTACTAGTTACAAGTGAAGTTAATAAAAGTGTGTTAAAAAAATGCTTATAGCTTCAGGTAGAAGTGGCCGGTGACATTGATCATAGTTGTTTATGCATATCCCTACCATGACGTAAAATACTTACAGTAATCTTATCATTTGTTTATTTTTATTTGTACAGCTAGAACAGAGTACCTAATCTAATATTTATTGATTGCTGCCAATGGTAGATTATTTTTAGATAGCTGTTTTTGTTTTATTAGGTACCTGGTAATAAAAAAACGTTCTTTAAAAAATATTTTTTTTATCCAAATAAATTCCTGATAAGGTTTCCCATTGTCTTATTTTATCTACTAAATAAAAACAATTAGCTACCAAGTGTAATTTCAATGATGAGTAGGTACTCAAATAATTTGGATTAGGACCACCTTATTAAATGCCAACATCAATAACAAAAGAAAATACGAAACAATTTTTGATTTGCAAAGTATTCCGTCTTAATTTAGTTTCAACATAAAAACTTGTCATTGACATCATTTTGAGACGATAATCTGAAAGTATACGAAACTAAAGCGATGTATAAAAATGACTTACACTGAAATCTTCTGTTTGTTTAGAGATTGACCGCAGTATGAATCACTGTTTCACAAAAACTATACACGATGCAGAAGTAGTTATTCAATGAATTGGCTGTCTCATCGCCATAATATCCGTAGCGACCCTGTTCTGCTTTGGAATCACTCACAGATACACTCAGTAAAGTACAGATGGTAGATGAAGGAATATCAAAACATTCGGAGTAAAGTCAAGATAACAAAATAAAGCGGACAATTTTGCTAGCACAAAGTAAATAAAACTCGGCTGGTGTAGCAATGAATGAAACGAATTGGCAAAATGAAGCACAGACTACAAGAAGTAAACTCATAAACTGACTGTCTGACACAGACTGATTGATGCCTATATTCTATATTATAAGTTACTCTGTGGATTGATGTGACGTGAAAATAAGACGACGCGCGAACTAAAAAAAAAAAACAACAATACCATAGACAGCCCGAATGTTCGACATTTAAATTAAGATGGTGGAGATTGGAGAGGTCATTCGAAAATTACTCAGTGTAAACGAGATAGACTTATGCAGGCTAAACTTAGCCAAAGCGAGAGCGAAATCAATTAGCCAACTAATGTGTTTTTCAGAGACCGTAGAATTGTAGATTCTCTGTCTACGTCCGAGACAGAGACAGAAACAGTAAGTTCATATACAGGGTGACAGGGAAACTCGACGTGTTCCTTCCAGGGCGTGATAGTGTGACCCATTTGCAACAATTAAGCACCCATAAAGCGTAGGCGAAAATTCATGGAATCCGAGAAAAACCGATAAAGTATTAGGTAGCCAATGGAATAGCTATAAAAGCCACTCAATTAGAGAATTTAGAGATAAGTGATATTTAGTGACGAATTCTGGTAAATTTTCGAAAAAACATGAAAATCGGTTTTCCTCGGATTCCATGAATTTTCACCTAGGCTTTATGGGGTGCATTGTCACAACTGGGTCACACTATCACGCCCTGGAAGGAACACGTCGAATTCCCCTGTCACCCTGTATAATTCTATTGATTGATTTATTTATTTATCGATTGATGAAATAGTCATTCAATAGGATTACAACTATGAATGTATAGGTTTGTATTGTTGGTTCTAATTAATCATCGCGAATCATATTTTGTTCAACTACTACTACCTGAAACTGACCTGCAAATTGCAAAAAACGTAAGAAAATTTGTTTTTCGCGGGCAAACCTTGCGTGTGTAACGTGGCTCGTGGTAGGAGTTGTTTGGTAGAAATCGTCACGTAAGGAAATATTGTTATACCCCTTTTAGGCGACTTGTTATCAAAAAAAAAAGCTTGTATAAATATTTTCATACAGATTTTGACCCCTGCTGAAACCTTTTTTAGTTTGAAAAAAATTAATACTTATCTAAGTACAGTCTTTATTATAATATTTACTACCTCTGCAACTATTTTCTAACTGAACAGACAGCTGTGCTGCTGGGGAGGGTTTAGTCTAGGAATGACTAATTCGCGAAATGACTACATGGTCTATAATTGACCAATTCTTGAAATGTACAATTCTTTAAATGACTGATTCTACAAAAGACTGATTCTATAAAAGACCGATTCTTTTAAAGACCGATTCTATAAATGACCGATTCTTCAAATGACTGATTTTTCAATTCTATGAATGTGTGTGAATATCGTAAATAAAATGCTATGTAAGGGTTGGCAAATCATATATTTCAACTAGTTTAAAAAAATAACTTCTATCATGTCCCAAAAAGTAACTTGTATAATGACACGTACTACATTTTGTAGCGCAAAAGTAAACATTTATTCGGTTTCTTTCCAAAAAATGAACAGTTATCAAAAAGTCATAAAATCAATTAACAAAAAATCAACAATTATAGAAAATTAAGAAATAAATCACTTAGGAATATGTAGTTGAATATTAATCATTTTTTTAAAAAAAGACTATCCTTATCAAAAACTAAGAAAAAAAAATCACTGAGGAATATGTGGTTATAGTGTCACGTACTACATTTTGTAGCCCAAAAGTAAACATTTACTCTTTTTCTTTTTAAAAAATCTTAAAAAAAATATTAGGATATTGCGAAACCACGTCGTTGATTCATGCATACTACTATAGTTACCTAATAGATTGTTCGAAATAATAAAAAGTTATGGTATCAAATTTAAAAAAATCAAATGCTTCTACGAAGTTGCTGTGATCAATGCATTGCTAACCCTTACATAGCATTTTATTTACGATATTCACACACATTCATAAAATTGAAAAATCAGTCATTTGAAGAATCGGTCATTTATAGAATCAGTCTTTAAAAGAATCGGTCTTTTATAGAATCAGTCATTTGTAGAATCAGTCATTTAAAGAATTGTACAGACGCCAGCACATCAAGCTACTACAATCTGTCAGATTTCTTTAATAGATTTTCGACTTTATTGCTAAAGCATTAGGTTCAATGTTGATTGGGAAAATCTGACAGTTTCGGGTAGGTTGACCTGCTGGCGTCCGTACATTTCAAGAATTGGTCAATTATAGACCATGTAGTCATTTCGCGAATTAGTCATTCCTAGACTAAACCCTGGGGAGTTTGTTGCGCCACTTCTTCTTCCCAGCGATAACATAACACTAGGAAGTGGTGAAGGGCGGGCGTTTTTGGGGTCAAAGTCAAAGTCAAATCGTTACTCTTTTAAAATGTTTTACAATATTTTGCATACATTAATTATGTAATTATATGTGAAGACGATGCGCCTAAAAATAAAATGACTATACCACAATAGGTAAAATATTTAAAATGAATTAATGAAACCATGACATACAAATTAACTATGTGATAGATACATGGTGCTCACATATTTACAAACATTCCAAAAGTAGACAATTTTCATAAATAAATAAGGAGTAATAAGTCCGAGTGTGACTTTAAGTAATTACAGAATGTAAATCAATGTCAAGGAGAGAAAAAAAAAATTATACAATTACATTAGCAACCAGTTTGTTTTTGTCTAGACTCTAGAGATTGTCCTATGGATCAGGACCAGCATGTTTCCAAGCATTCTTATCTTGGATATAATCCTCTAATTTGTAATATCCTTGCTTACAAAGTGTAATTTTAATATAAGTTTTAAATTTTCTTTCATTTTAGTGCAATATTTCACAAGGTATTTTGTTGTAACATTTAACACAGTACCCCATAAAAGATGTATAGTTTAGATAATCTGCAAAAAGGTTGATATAATTTATCTTTATTTCTAGTATTAAAATAATTATGTCTATCACATAATTTATTAAAAAGATGTTGATTTTTTCTTACACACTATTTTCATAAATGAATAGGCCAGACACCGTCATAATATTAACCCTTTTAAATAGTTCCTTAGCTAAGAGATTCGCGGCGACGTAGATTGTAAATGGCTCTGACAGCCCTATTTTGCAAAATAAAAATGGATTCAATGTCAGCAGCCCGGCCCCACATTAAAATGCCATATGACATAATACTGTGGAAGTAACTAAAATAGACCAAACGCGCGGTTTCTTCATCTGTTAATTGTCTTATCTTTCTAACAGCATATGCGGCCGAGCTTAGCCGCCCCGCAATAGATGTTATATGAGGCCCCCCATTGTAATTTCTCGTCTAGCGTGATTCCTAGGAAAACTGTCTGATTAACAAATTGTAGTTTTGGCCATTCAATATGATGTCACATTCGCTACTTCTAACATTAGGTAATTTAAATGCATTTGGTTTTTTTTTTCATTAAGTACTAAATTATTTACCGTGAACCAATCTTGGACCTGAAGAATAGAGTTATTCACGTCGTCAAGATTTAGTGACCGTCGGTCTAATTTATTCAATGATGTATTGTGTCATCTGCAAATAACACCATCTTCGGTTGATTTTGAAGTAATTGGGGTAAATCATTAATATAAACTAAAAAGAGGAATGGACCCAATATCGAACCTTGAGGAACGCCCATTGTCATTTCAGACCCCAATGAGTTTACGCCAGGTATGATCTTAACAAGTCAAGTGCTGTTTTCCTAATCCCATAGTGCTCGAGTTTCATTAGAAGTGTTTCATGGTTTACGCAATCGAACGCCTTAGAGAGGTCGCAAGAGATTCCAATAGCATCTTGTGCTTCTTCCCAGGCGTTAAAAATGTTCTTCATTATGGCAACACCCTTTGGTGAAGTCGTACTGGTGTTCATGAAAGATGTATATTTTAATAAAGTGACGTAACATTTGATTGAGCATCAACTTTTTCAACACCTTACTGAGAACTGGCAGAATTGACACAGGTCTATAATTGTCGGGTTTTTTACTATCACCGGATTTGAACAATGGTACTACTTTACTATGTTTCATAAGATCCGGAAAGACTCCTTGGTCAATACTGATGTTAAATATGAAAGCTAAATAGGGCGCAATGGTTTCGGTGAGAGATCTACATACTTTTACAGACCCAGAGATCTTCTGTTGATTTAATTTTAAGATCTTTAAAAGCTCTTATAACAGCCTGGGGGTTCGTATGCTGAAACCTAAGCTCCAAAGGGCATGCCTTTACATTCCTTTTAAGTAAGGCAGCAGAAAGCGTGGGGGAAGAATTTAAAGCTTCAGTAGTTTTAAGGGGAATATTAGCAAAGAAGTTTTCAAATTCCTGAGCTATTTCTACATCTGAATTGATGGGGCTATGTGCAGTCTCTAAATTAAATTCACTATTTCGGGGGACTGTCTATAATCATTTTGACGTTCGAAAAGTGCTGATTCTCAGCCTAATTTAAATAAATTACTTTTGATTTTGATTTTCAACCTCTATTGTGGTTGTTTTCAAAAATGAATGAATAAGATTTTTAATTTATACTGTATCCAGATGGGATACAGTTCGACAGTAAAATTCTCCCTCAAACCCCTTTCTCCCTGGTGCCGATTTTCAATAACTCTTTAGTCTTCGTCAGAATACCGAGTGTCGAGTTATACTTTGACCGAAACTGCTGTACCGCGCCTTAGAAATGCATTAATGCACGGCCTGCACTGCCCCCCCGTCTCGCCACGCACATACCGAAGGTGCGGCACAGCGGTTTCGGCCAAACTATAATCGGACTGCGCCTTTAGATTCTTCCATAACAATTTGAAGAGAAGTTTTGGAAAACTACTCATGTTTTTTGCAGTGCGAAAGCAAATTCAACAAAACAAGTGGTGAGATTTGTTTCATGTGCTAAGTTTCAAAACAGATCCTGTATTCTTCAAGCTTGCAACAAACAATAATTTTGTTTGGTGGTATTACAGATTCTCAGCTGTCCTCACCTTCATTCATCCTTCATCTGTCACTAGTGTCATTTTCGTAAATGTCAGTCAAGTTGTACGCGTACCTAGTTATCTTATTTTTTTACTGTTTTTGTGATCTTTCCTAATCCATTGAAATTTAAAGAACTCCGATATTGTAGTACGGTAACGCAGTTTTTTTTACGAACTTTTTTCAATGGGTGAAGTCTGAATTAAAGTTATTTGACAAAATTATGGAGTCCTCATCCATAGTCAGTTTTAACAATGATTCTACATTCCAAACAACGTTGAAAGGGGATTGTAATAATATCAGCGTTCATGAATTGGCACTTCACGCTATGAGAGATCGATGTCTTTTGCTGCAAAGAAGAATAAACGCATTAGAAACTGATAATATGCGATTAAAACTTGATGTGGTAAAGGCTACTGAGTGCTCACCATACGTCCCGCTAAAAGAAGATGAAAAAGTAACACTGCACCAGAAAATTGCAGAGCTTAATAAACAAAAGTCTAAACTCATGCATCATGTATTTATGGTTCAATGTGAAAACAAAAATTTGTGGAACAAAATATCCACTATAAAAGGACCTGACAAGTCGACAAATAAAGACTATAACAAACAGCCCTTATTACGCACGAACACATATATTCATAGTACTCCAAAAAATAGTGCAAACTATCAAGAAAAGTATTCTGAATCAAGTCTGGAGGAAATATCTCTAAAATTAATAAATAGCTATATTCAAGAAAAGTCTCAATTAGTTGAACAATATGAGCAGATGGCACAGCTACAGGATATGGATGACGATCTTTTGAATGTTGATTCTATTGGCTTTACTTACATGGAAGACCCCGCTACAGATTCTCTAAAGGAAATTCGCTGTCAAACAGAAAAACTGCATAGTTTGAAAAAGGAACTAGCACAACAGGAAACGGACTTAAAATTGATTATCTCAAGAGTTGAGACTGTATTACAAGGTAAAAAATAACAGACATAATGACCAACTTATTGTTCTCCATTTATATTCATGCATTTTTTTATATTTAATTTTTTCTTTCAATATAATAATGCACTTAGAGTACTGCTGTGGCTGACGGTTTTGCCGCCATTATTAGGAATATATGTGCATCCCCGATGATGCATGTTCACGTCAGCACCAACAGTATTCTCAGTTTGTGTTCGCAGATCAGTGGGATTCTACGATGTTGTAGAGGTGGATGCAACATCAAACTGACTTTTAATATTGTATATGTGTCTGTAACCTACTAACACTAGAAATTAAAGTTAAATTGTTACCAACGCTATGGACTCCTATCTGAAATAAAAGTTTTCATTTTGAACATTATGGACTTTTAAAACTATTTTTTTTGGGGTTCTGTAGCTAAAGGGTGTCATAGGTACCTTTTGAACTCAATATGTAGACAATTGAAATTTTTTAAAGTATGTTGTGCTCTTAAAGCTGCTATAATGTGAAATTATTTAAAAGAAATATATGTTTCCACATACAAGATATATGTCGTTTTCGGCATTTCATGCTCTAGTGTTAAATATTGCATGGTGGTATGGAACCCTCTGTAGGAGTCCAACTCACACATGGCCACTTTCTTTAAATTATAAACTAATTCGTTAATGCATATTTTTATTGTTTTCAGAAGGATACAAGTGTCCTACATGCATTGCAAATAATGCTAAAGTTATAACATCAGAACATAAGGAGATAGAAACAAGTGATAGTCTAGCCAATTGGGCCACACCAGCAGATTCCAGTACATACAATAATAACTTTAGTGAATTAAACACATCAGCTTATAAAAAAAGTATTTTAGAAGAAAGTGAAAAGGATACTACTGATGAAGCTGGTGATAAAATGTGTCCAATGTGTGGACAAACATTCCAAAAAGAAGTTGCATTTAACGAGTTCCAGTCTCATGTTGAAAGTCATTTTCTAGGTGAATCTGAACCTGACTCCATTACTGATAACTTTGACCATGTTCCTAATTCTTTTGATAATATTATTTAATTGTTTTTATTAGTACTTAATGTTTTATTTATAAAGTTTATAACTAGATAATATTATATTCTTCAAATTGTCTCAGTATACAACATTCCACCAAAATCAATAGTTCTATGTTATTAGTAATAATATTATATAAATTTTCTATGAAGTACTTGTTGCAATCACCACCTAATTAGGCTATTTTTGTAGAATTAAAATAATGTCTAGTTTCCAAGACCTCATTAAAACCTCAAACAGCGAAAATATTCTAACCTGATTGGGAGTTATATGTTCGAGCTGTTTGGGGTTGAACCACTAGGGCCATGGGGTCCGAGTGGTTTTTCGAGATATTGCCAAGTGGTTAGTCGACTCTTCACGTGACCAGAAGCCTGACCTGTTTCTTGGCCCACGAATTAGCATCGCCATACAACGTGGCAGTGCTGCTAGCCTTTTGGGCACTGTTCCTGCTGACAGCAATGAGGACGAATTTTTTGATGCCCTGTGATTATTTTGCTTATTTTTTCACATGTACATAATATCATTATTTTTATTATTTACAAGTTTCTCATATACTTTCATATAATAATAATAATAATAATATCCCTGGACATTTCACACAGCGCCATCTAGTCCCAAGCTAAGCAACCTAATGCTTGTGTTATGGTAACAAGATGGCTGATAAACTACTTATATACATTTTTTTTTTTTGTAAATACATACATGTTGTAGATATTAAAACACCCAGACTCGGAACAAATACATGTAGGTCATACAAATATTTGTTCCGTGCGGGAATCGAACCCGCGACACGCAGCGCAGCAGTCAATCGCTTAACCACTGCGCCAACAGTGCCGTCCAATATCAAGTGCGTTTTATGTTATGATTTCTGTTTTCTCTATTTTGTACATTATGAAATATGTGTTATGTAATCCACAAATTAGGTGATAAAATAATATTTTTCAACATATTGTATAAAATTATGATAAAAGTATTAAAATGATGTATAGTCGACCTCGTTAATGCTTTATCACCTGTTTTTTTTGTTGTTGAATGTCTCTTGTTCGATATAAAGCGGTAAGGTGTGACAGTTAGATGGCCGCAGTGACGGCTGTCATGACAATGATAACAGCAGCAAAGATTTAAATTGCTAGATACCGCGTCGTTTTGACATTTCAAAGACACTGTGACTTGACATGATTGTCATGGAAACGCTCTATATAATGTGTGAGCTGACTCTTCTCAGTGTGGACCATAGACTATACACTCACTTTCACCGGAACGGCGAGGGCTAATCTAGCGATTTAAATTTAGGGCGGGTTTGACTTCGGTGTCAAAAGCGCTCTCTAAAGTTTGTTTTTTAATCCCTGATACAGATACTAAACTGACATTTAAGTCTTGTGAAGAATAAGAATAAGAATATTTATTTGCCAGAAACATGGTATAAAATACAAAGATGGTCATAGTGTTTCAAAGTGCTACAGACATGTCTCACCGCCTAAACGGTATGCAAAATTAATTGTGTTAAGGTTTTTTAAGTATAGGGTTTAAAAAACGAACTTTAGAAAAACACAACAACTTACTTTCATAAACAACGTTTTAGTGACACTATGTGGGGTACTGCTTTTCTAGGAAACCTTAGCTTTAGTAAATTTTCGTTCCCAAGCATCTGTTCAAATAATATATAAATAAATTACTAAAATAAATATGTATATAATATGAAGCAGAAGCAATGTAGAAAGACTATTCCTAGCCTAAATTAAATTACATACTTTTTTACTTTCTATTTTATTTATTGAATTGATAGTACTAAATAATCACTACTTTTTTATAATATTAAGCTAAATCGGTGGGTTTGACATCAGTTGATTTGGATGGCTTCTGTGTTGTCTTTTCAAGAAGATTTTTGCTGAACCATTGTGGCCTTTCTTTTTTCATCTCAATAATTCTTTTGCCTTTCCAGAATTCTTTGGGCTGAAACGAAAACATGAAATTGTACTTCCCATAAATTGGCAATGCTATTTTACCCACATTATATCAATGAAGGAATTAAATTGGAATTGGTGGCTGTAGAGAGATTAAATTCACACTTAAGCTATTATGAAATTAAATAGGCGCGTTAAATTAATTTATCTAAATCAACGTTCAAAAGAAAATTTAGAGCATGTCATTCAGGAAAGGGATGCACATACGTGCGCGTATGCAAGCGACTTGGCAACGTCGTCAGTAACACCTTGTCGTCCACATTGTTGACGATCGGGAAAAAAGTTCCGTACGTCCACAGTGTTGACGAACAGAAAGGCTTAGCATTTTTCAAGAATTTAGATTTCGGAAATGATAATTTATTACTATTTCGAGTTGGTGGAGATTTTTTTTTCAATTTCATTCTGTATAACACTTCTGTTTACTCTGCTTCTGTTTTTGTTTGCATGTATGAGCAAAGTTGGTTTTGTATGCATTCTGAGGTCGATCAACACAGTGAAAAACAGGTTGTTACTGATGCTATGTAGCGACTTGGCCCTGATTGCTCAACAACTCAGTAGTGATGAAATCTCACAACCAGTTATACTTATGGATTTAAAGCACTGTTTATTACCTCATCTGGAAGGGTTTCTCCTTGATACAATACAACAACATCATGTTCAACTGGATTGATACCAAGCTTTTCCTTTATTGTGGCTTGAATTTCTTCTGTTTCTTTCTTTACTTTGGTGTAGCAATGTTCTGAAAATACATAATTGTCCATTAGACTTTATTACCAGCTTAACTGAAGAATTGTAATGAACCTATTTTGTAGAGTTTCACGTAGTTATAGTATTAGTTTTGACAGGCTTTAAAATCCATATTAATATTAAAATTCGAAAGCAACTCTGTCTGTATGTAACCATTTCATGCCTAAACCACTGAACGAATTGCGATAAAATTTCGCAAGGAGATGGCATCCTGGGGAAGGACTATGAGGCTATTTTGTATCCCAGAAGCACATTTGCAAAATAAGCGGGTGAAATGGCGGGTAAAAGTTAGTTTAGTTATAATAAAGGCATACCGCACAATCTTCCTTTCTCATGATGATGTCCACAGTTTTGGCACACTTTGATATAACTTTTGGGTACAAGCATTTTATTGACATATTCGGGGGTTCCAAATTTTCTCTTTAACTTCTTTTCAATAGTTCTACGGAATTTGGGTACAGCCAATAAAAACCCGTTTCCAACTATATCCTTGATTGAGAACTTTTTGGGGGGAGTGGCAGGTTTCCTTTCATGGACATAAGCCAATGCTAGCTCTAGAACAAAAGTAATATGTTTAGTAAAGTTTTTGTCAATTTAATAATAATAAAGTTGTTTATTTCCGAACTTTGGGTACATTGTAAACAGAGAGTATATAGTCTATGTATAGAACATAGATAGCAGAGTGTAAAAGCAAATCATTAGCCTCCTTTATTCATAAACGTTGCTTGCCGTATGGCGTTCCAGTGCGAGGATAAATAAATATGACTTAAAGTTAAGTAGTGATTAGCGACTGTTGAACCATATATTTTTGGTATTTAAATGTCACATAACTTGAATCATAGTTTATAAATTATCCCCAATATGCCTCGCAGCTTGTTGTGCCTTTTGGCTCCATTGTGCTCTGCAACTCTGGTCCAGTATGACCCCAGGATTAGACTGATATCATCTTCTCATCTTGTTTTTGGATGCCCCCGTTTTCTAGCCCTGTTTCTTGGGTACCACAGGAATACTGGTTTGCTACATTTGTTTGTTTTCCATTAAACAAAAACAAGATTATAATGGGTTCTTTTGTGAACACGTTTTCTGCTTAGCTCTGGCGTTTATCTAAGGCTCTGGCCCAAATTTCTATCATGGCATGTTGAACATTGAAACCCAGGTATTCCTTCAGGTTTAACACGAACACAATACATTATTTGAGGCTACGAGCGGATTTATCGCTAGTTAAACCTTGGCTCTGAATCGATACCGTGACTTCGTTTGTTTTATTTACCTTTGGGTGGGTATCCAAATATATGAAATAAATTCCTTTCCACATTCTTCATGAGTTGTACTACAAGTGTTAGGCGTGGTAACATATCGTCGTTTTTGGCCAACAATAGTAAAATTAAAAACAATAGTCAAGTAATTGGTTGGTAAATTAATATTTTTAGGTTAGCTGGCAGTCTGACAGCTGACTTGATAGTGACACTGTCAGGGCATTTACATTACAGACTACGCACGGAATGCCATTTTTGAATTTTTAACTGGCGACACTACAAACACGTTTTCTTGATAGTAAGGGCCGATTCACACTGGAACGGCAGCGGCCGGCGGCAGCGGCGCCAGAATACACCATGATGATGTTGGACGTGTCGCCGCGAGCGGACGCGCGTGGCCGCGCGATCTTTTCAAGCTATACTGGTCTTTTAACTATGTAGATAAAGTTTAAAATTATTTGAAACTGAAACTGCTCGCCGCTTCGCTGCCGGCCGCTGCCATCTCGGTGTGATTTGAGCCTTACAATTAAGTATTTATTTCTAGTGAATGATAGCTTGGGAATCTAAGCATGTGTCAAAAAACCGATATGAAAAAAGAGAAACTTCTTTTTGACGTGGAAAAATCCTATTCTGATAGTTTGTGACAGTGTTACCAAATTACAACTTAAAATTTCCTCAGATTGGACCGATTTTGCAAAGGGTGGTTGCAAAGCACAACCACAGTATTACAATATTTCCCTACAGTAGCGCGACGAATGTACTTGCGCAGAGCAACGGAGGGGAACTCGCGGGGGGTCGGGCGGTGCAGGCCGCGTACCGCAAACACGCTTAGTTTGCGGTACCGAGCGCGAAGGGCAGACTCGGGCGTGTTTTTTGTGCAATAATTTTATTATACTTACATATTCTATAATGGTGCGCACAAACTGTTCTGTGTATGGATGTAAATCGACAAATGTTTATCAATGTTTAATTACGCGTCAAATTATTCTGACGGACCAACAACAAGTAATTTTTACTTACGTAAACGTGCATACAAATACTACGCATACAATACTTTCCACTCGTTTGTTGGAAACAATATTTTAGATAGAATATTTGAAATACTAAGTACCTACTGTAGAATTTAAATCACAGCCATGTTCATGTTTTCCTCATTCTTTTCTTATTAGATTGTTCATCCGAATGCGAATACATTACGTAGTTAAATTTTATAATAGACAATTAAGAACATCCAAAAATAAAGTGTCACGTAAATATTTAGCAGTGCAACATATGTAAATACAATATATTTATGAATAAATAATTACATTAGATTTCATAATCACAATTTTATGAATGTATGTACATATGAATAAATGATTACATCATAATAGTAATAATCATAATTGTTTTATTTCCCATTTGGTGACAACCCTAGCATATTCGCATGTGACAGCGTAAATACCTACACTGGCGGCGGCATCGCGCGACATCAAAGGCGTTGCGCTACTGTAGGGAAATATTGTAATACTATGGCACAATGGCTTCACTGCATAAAACTATAAAACTATAGGATCAATGTCATCACGTGTAATGACGTTTATAAAGCGTCATGTTGTGTTACGACTATATCACTATTTTCGCATATAGATCGATTTAAGACTTGAAAAGCTGTAATAACTTTTAGTCATTGTTATAAAAAACTTAAATTGGAAACCATGTAAAACCAGTCCCGCGCTTGAACGACGCCTTAGATTGTTATACAAATATTTCTGATTGTTTATCATCATCATCATCGATAACCCTCCTCCTTCTTCAGGTTGCCTATTTAAAATTGAAGTTGATTCAAAACCTTTTCTCAATATTTTGTTTTTTAACGGAAGAAAAAAAAGTTTTTGCCCTAACACCCAAGTCAATTTTTAATTTTGTTAATGGTAACATTGAAAATCATGGCGACTTTGACAATCAGCTGTCTAAAAGTGGGGGGGAAATGGCGAATGACTGTATGCTGTGTGTGTTATGCAGTTCATATCCTCAAGCGTTTCGTTGCAGTTGTAGCTATGGCGTGTTTAAGTTCGAGTAGGCTCTGTGCTCGTGTTCAAGATAAGTTATTGTGTCAATTCGGACATAAAGTTCGAAAGCAAACTGTATTTGTGAAACTCAAACCTCCCGGACCATCTCCATTGCGAATATTTGGAAAGACATGTCAGGTTAGACAATTTAAATTTCAGTTTTGGTGTATTTACTTCATTAATTTAGCAGGTTTGCTTATATTATTATATTGATATTTTGTTTTTCATTTTGTACAATTGTTTTTTGTGTCATGCTATTCAACAATGTTATTCCTTTTTACATAACATCATGACAGAATAAATCTAACCTCTCTTTGTCAGCTGATCTAATCAAATATGTAATATGAATTTTCTGACACGAGAGGCAATTAGAAATTGTCATAAAAGCGTATAGATTACTTGTTAAGATATGTGGTAAAGTAGGGTCAGTCATTGGAAATGTTAAAAGTGAAATCTTCGTGAGTCGGTGAGCAGTGGGTCGCTTCGCGCGCGGCACAGGTTTGTTGGGTTTGTCGGATGATTTTCACCGTAAGCAAAGATATTCGCGACTTTTACTTTCATCAAACAAAGCAAAGCTCTGTTCGGAAGTAAGTCTATTTATGAGGTGGTTTTAGAAATACGACAACCACACTCACTGCTGTAATAGAAATGATTCATTTAATTCTAACTGTATGTCGGTTCATTAGTACGGTGAAATCATGTAATACTGTGTTATCTGTGTATTAATCCGGTATAAGCAGTACCAATCCCGTTTACGCTAACTGACCCTGACCTGATTGGACGCAATACTCCATGTTACATTTTTTAGGTCAAGCACTATGTGGTCATAAATTCCGGAATCTTTGCCTCAAAAGAAATGCTTCACTTCAATTAGTAATGTTCTCATTAAAATGTCCATGTCCAGACCTCATTCAGACAGACCTATCAGAATTTCAATAGTATGCGTGTCCTTCGTATACCAACGTCAAGGTCCTAACACCACGTCAAAATATCAACAGTACATGTTAGTTGGGAACGCGCGCCGTCGTGCTTTCTCGCGCAGCGTGCGAGCATGCAATGTCCAATCTCGACGACTCGTATAGAACTTTCTAAGCAACAATTATTATTCGCATTAATATTTCATTTACTCCTTCAATTGCAATTGAATTACTGGCCGATTTCTTTATCCATAACATAACTCTATGTGCAGGCTTTCGTCGAAAACGCATAGTAAGAAGGTATTAGGTATTATTTAATCTAATTATGAAATCTTGATTGGACAAGTCATAGTGGTCATTGACGTACGCGTTTATCTTTAGCTTTACCTATGATGACAATCTCTAGACGCATGCACTAGCACACGGCTAGTGAAAGTTGTGTGACGATTCGTTGAATTTTTAATAGCGCGAAAACTGGGTAAGTAACCTGTCGAAGGAGTGCTATAGCCTTTCTTATTTTTATTCTAGTCCATTTGGCGAGCATTGACCCCGTTTGCTGCGAGACATCATCGTTCAACGCCATTTCTTCGATGTTGCGTGTCTCTAACTTTTCGTCTAGCATAGGAAAGTAGATCTATGGATGTACATATGTTTAAATCAGGGTTTTCTAGAGGATGTCAGGTTACAGACCTCGTAAGGCCCTAAACAAAGATTCCGGATTTAAATGGTTTTACACTACAATCGTATATTAGGTATATGAATCGGTCGACTGAATCGCACCGTACGTAACCTCCTGCGTAAATGAAGCTCAGTAGAAATGCGGAACACACAACTATTTGTTCAGTCGACATCATTGTATAAGAGTTTGCGGCAATACACACGATGTAGCATATGTTATTTTCGACTTACAACATTTACTTCAATCCTAAATTACGTGATGACAATACAAAAGGGCATAGAAAGCCGAGTGTTATGTTTGCTGCCATCGACTGAATTTTGTAAAAGATTACATATCAGTAAATGTTTTTACATAAAACAAAAATAATAATTTAAAGTCACAAAATGAATCAAACAGCCACTCTGGTCTAGTCCACATGATGACCGATATGCAGATTCCGGTTTCATCTTATAATCCCACAAACATTTTCTGCCTAACTCCTAAAGACTTGGATAAACAAATTGCGTTTTCCCATTAGTTCGTAGGTTTTCCCCGATGACATTCTCAGATCAAGCTTGCCCGAATAAATATCAATCTCGTCCTGGATGAATGGAACCTAATACCAACCCACAATAGACGAACCGTGGGTGTGTCTGTGTAACGCACACCTCTTTCTAGCGTTTCGAGGATCACGGGCGGGAGGAAAACATTATGTGTGACACAAGAGAAATATTTTATATTGCAGTATAAATTAAAACCCATTTTTCTTTTCGCAATAAGGCAACGCACATTTATTGTACTCGTCTTACATTTTTAAAGCAAGTTGCGCAGTTTTTTTGAAAGACCTTTGCGAGCGTGGGCAAATTGTGACATGCAGTGACCAGGGCCTTGTGAATATTTTATTTGATTATTTCTGTAATGATTTAAGCCACTAAAACAGGTTGGATCTTGGCCTTATTCTAAAGGTTCAAATTAATATGTATTATTTAAATGATAAACACTATTTAAAGCCTGTCTCGCTTGGTTGTACCTGTTCTAAGCACTGAAACTACCAAATGCTTAGCGGTATTTGCAGACGTGGTCACCGATGATCCAATGTCCTTGCAAGCGTTGCATGCTTAGGCTGGTACAATTGAGCAATGGCGTTTCGGTCACCACTTGCAAACAATGTACTCATCAACGTTGTCTCTGGAAGCAATATTAATTGCCGTAGCTTGCGCACGTGACGTTGTTACTTGATAAGAGAACTATGTTTCGTATACTAGTATTTAACTTAGTTAGGATTGAGTAAGTCCAAATTACTCGTAATGAACACCACACACCGCCATTCAGTAATCACATTACCTACTAAGTTTGTTACTTGTTGAGATAATAAAAAGCGCGTAGATCAAAATGAAAGTAATTTGCTTACGTGCAAGGTAACCAATCTATCTTAGTAAGTTCTTGTGACTAATAGCAATCCGACCAAGAACTTACGCACCAAGAAGTGAATCACGCGAGTTTATTAGCAAAAACTATAAGTACCTGTAAACTATAAGTACAAACAAATATAAGGTCCGTATACAATCATTTAAGACTCATTTATCACGAGGATAATTGGTAAAGTTTTAATATTTTACAGGAATTTGGGAGCGTGATGAGCGCACATTTTATAATGTCTACCACTACCACTGCAATTATAAGAAACCAGAATAACATTCAGTAAAGTCGTAAACGTGCCTGCATACTTAGAAATGTAGAATGATAGCCTGAAATGTTTGCTAGAGTAAATTGGAGGTGCTTTATAATTTGCATCCGTGATATTTCCGATGGATCCGCGAAATCGTAAACCAATGCCAACCTTTAGCTATTACAGTGAAGAGGAGAAACTTAATAGTAACCAGTAACATTGTTTTCGTATAGGCAATTTAATATCGATCCATAAAACGAAAATAAAACAAGTTATTTGTTATGAAACTAACTCTATATTTAACTCAGTTTATTTTCATAAAGATAGGTATCTATTTAGTCGAAATTTACACGTAATAAGTTTTCAAGGATATTTTGCCTTTTATTAAAAACCCTTCACAACATGTAAGACTACAAGGTCTGTTTTATTCATTACCAGTACCCTTGTTTAACACTCACTTTGAGTTGCAATTTCTGGGGTTACTCCATCACAAGGTGTTGTAAGCCGAAGTGTCCGTCTTAAAAGAACAAAATAATCAAATTATTTGGAAGTTTTGATGTAGAGATGAACAGCATTAACTTTTGTGATCGAAGATTATAATTTTGAAGCATAGTCGCCGCGTCCTTGTTGCGTACGTTAGCGTTGATTACAATCTGTAAGCACAGGCAATTACGTCCGAAAGTGTATAATCGTCATATCATGACTACTCATGGCATTCTTCAGATAAACTCAGGGTCGATGTGTGTAATCTTTGCGCTGTCTAAATACTGTGTATGTTCCGTTAGATAGATGAATAAAAAAAATATCTCGAACTTAATCCAACTTGGATTACATTCGAGAAAATTTTAGTTAGTGTAGATTTTCTAGGGGTTTCTTCATACTCCTGTCCTTATACTAATATATTTGGGATCTGCGCACCACGTCCTATTTATTCTTACTTTTCTATTAGCCGCAATCTCAGAATTCACTTCCTTTCTAAACGTAAATATAATCAATTCATCTTGCACACTATCCGTTTACCTTTTCAAATAGGAGTTGATTTATCACCTTTTCAAATTGAATCTTACTATTTTCGACTTTGGAAATTTCATATGTCGTAAGGGACAATCCCTGTCGCTTAAAAGGATGAGGTTCTCAAGTAGACACGTATTTTTTTTTTTATCGAACCATTCTATTTTGAATAAGAAATGAGATAAGATAATGTTATCAAATCAATAAGCAGTAAAGCTGAGGTTTATATCGCACTTATGATCACATTTCGACAGATAGAATTTATAAAAGTACCTACTCGTCTAGTTACAACACGATTGTGACTTATAGACATACCTAAATAGAATATTATCTATTGCTATTTTTACCAACGGCTTCTAATTTTGTTTAGGTTGCCAAAAAATTACCAATATTTACGTACCAAGCTCTTGAAAGATACGTGTACGTTCACCATCTAGGTATCTAAGCAGATACTATCTGTTCTAACGAAACTATCTATATATACATAGTATTTACTATACTATCTATACATAGTATTCAGATTTTTAGTTATTTTTGTTCAAGAGTTGTCTAAAAACTAAGTTTTAGGTAGTTGACACCAAAACAAAACTAATTTTCTAGAATTTGTTACAGCATTTTAAGCGCACTTTTAATTGTTTAAAATTCGTTTGTTGTTGGTAGGTTTATTAATATTACCTAATTTATTGACCTTTAATTACTTTTGCGTTGCAAATCCACTTAAATCGTGGATATTAGGTACTCGTATCTATTACATAATTAACTATTAAGACGCAACACCTATTGAATAAAAACGTTTGATTAACTGATTGTTTGTACTGAAATGTCGTCTCTATCTCATGTAATAAAGTAATAAGATTATTTAAAAATTAAAAACTGTTAGGAAAACAAAATCCCTATTAACCAATTAAATCAACTGTTTGCAAGTTTGGATGTTATCAGCTCTGTGAAGATCTTCTAGATTCTAGGTTTCACGTCCACATGACTCATGAAACATAATATGCAGATACCAACCCGCCGTACCTTAAATTCTACAAGAGTATGAACATTTAGGAATGTAAGATTATATTATATGTATTCGAAAAAGAGCTATAACCATGCCTTTTTATTGCAGACCAAAAATAATAGATCATAGAGGCATCTTCTAAATTTCGCTCAAATTAACGAGTTCTCCTCTACCGTACCTAATCAGCTACATTCGTCGAAGTGGGTTTACTTATCTGATCTGATTCCATTATAAAACGCTGCTTCTCACAGTTCACGCTGACATAAGCTCTCCGAAATTCCTCAACTTTTTAACTAGTTCGTGCAGCATTTTCTATATCATTTCAAGTGTTCCAATCGAATTCCAGCTATCTTATGTTATAAAGTATTTTAATATTATATCCCAAAGTCCAACTGTACAACCTACTCGTACCTACACACATTATGACTACAGGCATTCATAACCAGTTGTTCCCGTTAAATACGTCCTTGGTTCATAACCTAGCGGGGCGGGGAGTCTTCGACCGACATGCCTCTCGCCACAGATCGGTGGAGGCTAATTGCACCTATGATCATTACTGCCAGTGGGTGCAGTAACGACCTTGGTATACCTTACTTTGTGGCTGTACTTATTGCTGGTACCAACCTTACCAACTTACAAACACGCATACTGTCGAGGTCGGTATGAATAGTGTCCAATATACTGTCGATTGTTGACACGTAATATAAATAAGGTTACAAGTGATTAAAACGTACGCCAACTAAAATTGTTATTTAAATAAAATGGGACACAGCATGGGAGCAGCACAGAACTAAACTAACAAAAGCTCCTCTTTATGTTTATGGTAGTCTCAATTTTAGCAACATCCCTTAGAATAGCATTGTCTCCGGCGAGAAAAGAGCCGTTAAAGAAATTATTATTCTTTTCTGCCTGGCGAGACAGATGCCTAGAATCTAAGATCCTAAATCTTGGAAGAACAAAGGATGCTAAAAGTACATGTTTTCAAATGTCTAGACAGATTGCGGTCATGTTATGCAATAACATCGCATGCATAGAAGTAATTTCGCTTGGAGCTGTCATTGAGAATGATATTGACCCTTTTCGACCCAGGCGAAGGTGGTCGCTTGCACTATTCAATTTGTTAAGAGATGATTAAGTAGGTGTTTTATGAAGAATCTAGTAGCTAACACGTCCACAGCTTGGGTAATCCTAGTCAAATAGATCTATTATTGACTTGCCACATGTGGTAAAATGATGAAGTTCGATCGATGATTTCATGAGAAAACCCATATTCCAAGTGTACTTAATGTTTGTGTTAAACATCCTTTTATCTTTTATTTGCAATATGAAGATCATAAAATGTCTAGATAATAGCATGTTTAAACTTAAACACTGAATTAATCACACAATCATCACGATAAGTTTGCGCTTGCGCAGGTGACGCGTTGATGTCTTTTACACGCGTAAACATGCGCAACTACATTCGCACGTCCGGCTATGTGCTTTTGCTAAGCTATAGGTATGAGAAGTTCATGTTAGGTTATAATTATTATTGTTCATGAAACTTCATGTAAGTGATGTCAAAGTTTCGTTATAAATTATGCTTATTTTTCTGTGCATGAATTATAACGAAGTCTATTAATAATAGTATTATGTATTCATGAAATATTACTAAATAACCCATAACATTCTTGCTTATCGTCTGTTAGGCAAGCTTATTAAGTTTGGTAACAATAGAAAAAGTAATTGTGTCTCATTAGTGACAGTTCTTATACATAAATTATGTGATTAATTATGATAATGACTAAATACCAACTTTATTGTTTTATACTAAAAAATCGGTAGGAATTTAGGGTTACGCTTTCGAAAAGAGCATTACAATGTTATAAAGAAGGTTACAGTTTTGCAGTATACCAAGAGATATATCAGAATTAATTTCGGCACTTATCACTACATATTATAAAACAAAGACCCTCCGCTTGTGTCTGCCTGTCTGTACACCAACTCAAAAACTACCAAATGGATTTTCATACGGTTTTCAGAAATGGACGAAGTGATTCATGAGGAAGGTTTATGTCTATAATTCATTAAAGTTTTGTGTAAATTGGCTGAAATATGACGATGTTTGTTGTAATGTTGTCAGATAAAAGTCATGCCGACTTTACGCGTAAACCAATAGTTATATGAAAACAATTTATTACGGAATTAATACATTGTTTACCTGGATTAACACAAAGGGTACTTTTAATCCCAGTAGTACGTTTCCGTGGGATATTATTCCGACATCCACGCGGGCAAAAGCTAGTCTCGTCATAAAAACTAATAATTTAGCTTACGAGTACTTTGATTCAGCAGCCATGCTGGGATCACAATGATCTCACATAATCTAATGCAGCTGTGGCCTGTAGTTGATTCATCAGCGTAGTATTCAACTATTTGGCTACTACTACAACAATTTAACTATTACTTTATATATGTTTATTATTTAATTTTTGAGAAAAAGAAATACTTCTGAATACATAACAATCTTAAATTAATACTTTACGGGACGGCCCTAGAAGTTATAACAATAAAACTTCTATTGTGTCCCGTTCAGTGTTTCTTCAACTGATTAATGAATCAAATACGTAATTAAATAAATTCAACTATTTCCTTATTAACTGATTGGATAAATAATTAGACATTGAATAATTTACTATTCTACTATTTACTAAAAATAATATGTGAATTCTTCACACGTACAGGTTTTATTGTTATTTGAATTGATCTTCGCCATTAAGTCCTTAGAACGTATAATCTACTAATTTGTAAGCAATTACTAATTTGTAAGCAATTAACATGAAATGAAAATGTGCTTAATTTTGTAAACAATTACTTGTAATCCAAGTGAACTTTACAAAACGAAGCACACACATTTCATTTTAAACAGCTGTAACTACGAAATTCATATCTGATTCGTTAAAAAAAAAAAACAAATGCCTATAGAACAGTAGACAGACCAATTCGGTGCATGTATGATTTTTTTTTTAATATTTCGGGCATTAGTTTCATAGCGAAAGTTGTCTAGAATGACGTGTAGAATCAACCCCTTGTCGGATGCAGGTGATTAAATCGCCACCACACACACAGGAAACATTTATTGTTATTCCTTATATGACACACTATTCTGTGTTTTTGTGGTTAAAAGTTAGGTACACCTACCTCTTAAATCAGTACCATTTTCAGACAAAAGAAACAAAATGTTACTACAGCGTAGGCGTACTGCAAAAGCAGTTCAATTAATTTTCAAATCTAACTGTCGACCATATATTTTGTTGATAACAATTCGACTGACGAAACTTGTTGATGTTGTGCTAGATCAGATTAAGTAATTTTATCTTTATACTAAAATACACTATAGTCATGCTGTTTTGGGTATCATGTTACCCAGCTATTGGGTAGTGGAGGTCAGATAGGCAATAGCTTCATGTAAAATACTGGTATCCCGCTGCATCCGGTTAGACTGGAAGCCGACCACAACATATTTGCGAAAAGGCATTAAGTCCGCCTTTGTACCTTTTTGTGCGAAAAGTTTAAATAAATAAAAGGCTAGGCAGGTGATGATAACTAGTATATGCTGTCTGTTTAAGATAAAATAGGTTTAAGAAAGTCTAAAGGATAATAAGCACAATTTTTGTAAGTTATTAATATCAAAATAAGACAAGTAATGAAGCACTCCCTTTAGGTAGGACATAATGTGTCGGATTGTCCACGCAACAGCTATATATCAATCTAATGTACGTGTCAATTGGTGTTCACTTCTATTTTAAGAACAGTGTCGATCGATGCGCAAGAGTGTTCGAAACGCTCACTTTCTATCGTGTTTTAATTGTTATGTGCGCCCAGTACCACATGCAATTTTACGTGCGACAATGTTGTTCATCATTTACATTGAACGCGGATATCAAGCTTTTTGTATTTAATTTTTTACATACCTGACTGTATTCAGTCTATTTTATTAGGTTCCATTGAGAAACAATACTCAATTATCTACGGTCATCGTAATTATGGTCGAGTGTCATTTACGGCCTTTAGACAGGTTTTATGTAGGTAATGTTTATTCGAAAATAATGAAAATCACGCATAGAATGAAGTAGGCGTTTTTAATGAGATTTTTCCTTGTTAATTAAAAGAAGTTCACATATTGACATTACACGTAAGCGTGAAAATACTTGGAATTGTCGCGTCTTCATACCTGTTAAGATCGACGTCATTAAGTACATTGTCGTCAATTTGATTACACAGGGTTTCTTAGTATAATTAATCAGTAAAACCGTATAGGTACGTAAAATATTTGACATTATGGGTAGTAATTGCAAGCAACATGGAAAGTATGAACTATGTTTTGTCTGTTCCGGGTTCATAAGTAATATGGGATAGGGGAAGGACACCAGTGAATCAACAGCTTTTTCAAGGTTTTGGAAAATACACTGCCATTTATTTATTGTGACGTACGTAAATTGCCTTCCTGAAAAGAATTGAAAGCTACCTTAGCCTTAAGGTCAACTGTGGTTATCGTTATTTTTATTTTATTTACTAGGAAGTGGTCATTACTGTGATAAATTGTGTTTCATTTTGTTTATTACCTGTGGCCATAGGTCAAGATTTAAATATTTCACTTTAATAATAGCTACTACGATGTTATTCAGAAGTGATTTTGAATACATTCGTGAAATAAATTGGTACCTACGTAGTTTTTCCCTGAAACTTTTGCTACGGTATTCTGTTGAAACTTCAGTAATTTAAGCATACAAGTAAGTTCTTACATTATTTTTGAAAATCTGTACCTAAGTTGCAATTTTTTAGGCATAAGTGTTTATGATAATCATTAATATTATTGACGGTAATACATTAAGTAATTGCGCCTTGACAGAAATTAATAATAGAAATAATCTGCAGCCTTCACAATTACTTCTGAAAACAAAACTCAGTTGGCCTGCTACGGCGTAGCACTCAATCCTGACTTAGAACAAATTGAGGTAGTAAATAGTAGTGTAGTTTGTTGTTTTCTATATTCATGTCGATCCTTATTTAAGGTGAAAGCGTCATCAGGGTAGCCCGCGAATTTAAATTTTCTTACGTTTTTTGCAATTTGCAAATCAGTATCAGAGGGGCAATTCTCGTAATTTTAAAAACGTTCACAGTCTGATCTCAGTCTCAATCTGTAAAAAAATCCTCTAACTTTCCTACATTTTTGTAAATTTTTTGACATTTGTTCGTCATCGAGATAAGACTGCGACTAGATTTTGAACGTTATAGATTACGAGAATTGGCCTTCAGGTTATATGTTGATCTCAATATGATTAGCGGCATTTAAAATTTTAGATTTTGAATTTGAAATCAGCATAGGATCTGGTTCTAAGAAATAGTTCCTTTGCCAAAATATTGCCTTTATTATACCCTCTAAATATAGTGTCTACTCATGTCGACTCAAGTTCCCTGAAGTCTTCAATGAAGCCGTCCTTTACCGTGCTAACGTGTGTGAAATCGTATGGAAGTAATTATTATGCTACGCATCAAACGTCGCTGCGAATTAAGGATGTTGTCGAAACGGCTCCACTAATACGTTTATTTTTAATTCCATGTTACATATTGCGTTATATAATTTTTGATCAATGTAAACAATGAAAGGAAATGGTAAGGATTACACTTGTCGGCATTTAGACATAATTTTTAACTTAGCTCTGTGAAAATCTTTGTAAGTAAATGAAAATGATTTATTTTCTCCATGTTATTCCAGGCAGTTTTGTCAAAGTACACATGATATCAAACGAGTTGACCGTCGTTAATCTGGCTGATTAATAGAGCTTATCTTTTAAATGTATGAAGATTTATAATTTGACTAGGTACATATATTTAGTCTAATCTGAGTATAACCTAGATTAAACGCATGTTCTCAGCCGTCCTTAAAAAAAAGAGTTTATAAAATGACGACATTAACCAGACCGCTACGCCTTTTTGTTGCTTCTGTGGCAAGATAAATATTAGCACAAGAACCTTGAAGTGTATATTCACAGCTCGAACTACGTTTACTAATAATGCATTAGATTTTAAAATTGCAACATTGATCCTACCTCCCGCCAGCGCCATCACGAGCCTTGCAACCGGAGAATGGCTCTGAGATTAACGTTCAATTCACGCTTAGTCATTCGCTATTTCTTAAATATAGCTCAGACCTGTCTTTAATTCCAGTATTTAAACACAATTCTGTAAAAAATACGACTTCGGTTAACATTAATTTGCACACGTCTAGTTAGCTACGCACGGTTTAGTATTTAATTTATGTAACGAAGCAATAAAATGAAAGTAGCTACAAACAAGGGTTCACGGTCGAAGTAATGATGGATAATTTATCTAGATCTCTGTTGAAGAACAAAAACAGTAACTGTCATGAACAGCGACACACGCAATGCCGCAATGAACAACTGCGCACAAACTCACTGGCAGAATAGAACTTGAAAATCTGTATGACGTAATGAAGTCTAAAATATGGTTTAGCTAATTGTTTTCTCTTAATTTATAACCGCAAACGCGTCCATCTATGGGCTGGTACTTGCGGGCACATACGTGTGGCGGTTGAACGTGTGGTGGTTTTGCAACGTGCGGCCGGTCGCAGCCCATCGGGCGCGAACTGCACTCGCTTGCAGTTGCATAAACGGAATTGCGAAACCCGCGTATCGCGGTCACTGCCGCCGTCGACGCTACCACTTAGCTAAGGGCACCTGGCGCACCCTTCATGCCTTGTCGGAGACTCACCCACTCCTTGCTGTTTGAACGCACCACAAGTCTGCAACCGATGACAAAGACAGTTATAATAGGAAGTTGGTAATGCCGAATAATATCGTATTGTGAGGTTTTGAGGTTCATCTCCATAGAGTCTCTAGGACGCAAAGAATGTCGCAATGCGTTTTGTTTTACTGTAATAAAAATACGCTTATGCTTAATAATCCACAATACTGGACGATTTAATCTTTAGTTCTTCAATTCTAGCATAGTTTTTTTCTTTACCTCTGGTAAAATTCTCTTGCAGGCTTTAGTTGATTTCTAGTCACGTAGCATAAGTAGTAAGTTAGCAAGTACTTTGTTTCTTTTATAAACAGAACATTTGTTTATTACAGAGAGTCACAACATGCGGGCCCGCATGCGGGTCAGGCGGTTTCAGTGCTGCCGCCACTGGCGGGCTGGTGCGCCGCCTTGCCTCCAGCCTACAGAGCACAAGCACAGGCTCGCTACCAGACTACGGCACACAGATCGTCGACCCCTACCGCTTACTGGAAGACGACCTCAACGGAATATATGAAGACATCAGATCCGTAAGTACAAATAATTTATAGCCATTGTGTGAAACTGAATTACCAAAAAAGTTTATGATTAATGGACTTGCGAATGCAACTTTGTTCTTGCCTGTTTTTATTGCGTCGAAAATGCAGTACCTACCAACATAATATATTTTTATAATAGTATTTTTCAAGATTGCGCATACTTTATTTAATAATTACTTACCATAGTTAAATTTTCATAATACTAGTTACTTACCTACTCGGAAATTTTGCATTTATTGTTGTAATAAACCCATTCAAAATATTAATTATATCTGTAAGTAGATAAGTTTAAAAATAATAATAAATACTAAATTGTAGACGATGACACATGTGGTGACTGTATTGAGTAGAGTAGCATCTGATTGACTTTGTAATTATCATAAACAACGAGTAACCGACCAAAGTAGACTGATCAATGTGTCATTCATTGTATCATAGGCCGTGATATAAAAAGGGAACAGTTTACGAGCCTATTCGTCGGCACTGTGTCCATTGATCGACAATTGTGTCAAAGTCACTACGTGTTAGGACGTTGGTCAGTTCGGGTTGTGCAATTCGCGCATCGGTGGTAATTGAGATCTGTGGTACACAATACTGCTAACCGTAACGTGAATTATGCGCTGAATTACACATTTGCTAGATTCCAGTGCGCTAAACCTAATCGTAATGAATGCATTGCGACTTAAACCGGAGATCCCCACTACGAATTGTTTGGCAAATGGTAACATCGGCTTATACCACTTCGCCTTCGTTTGTTTCTATTGCAGAATTATTCAACTGAAGATTTTCACTCAATTTGGTCTTTTTCATTATTGTAATCCTTTGCAAGTTATGATCACAAGCATAGACCTTGCCATTGTCAAAAAATGTCACACACATAAATTATGTTTAAGTGAGTTTATGTGCACTGGAGCATGAAAGTGCTAGACTGTAATGGCAGAAACTGACCTTGAAGCAGTTAATAAACACAAAAATTAATGACATCCTCTGCATTGTGCTCGAAGCAGGCAACCTCGGCGGTGTTGTATGGTTGCGCATTTGGCTCAACTGAACTTTTGACAACGATATTGCAAAACGTTGCAATGCACTAAAGTCAAAGTGTATTTACGTTGGCGAACTCAATAGCTATTCGATATCCCTCTTTGCATCGGTGTTGCGTGGAAATCACTCTTCCTGGTTCATTTTGTTTATTCTAAATATTAATGTAAGAAACTTTAGTGCTTACTTTTGTAGCTACTCAGATGTTGTAAGACCGTATTGTTGACCGAATCATTAAATACAGGCAAAAAAACTTATTGTTAAGTAAAGTATAAATAATGTTGATCAGTAAGGTTTAGTGACATCGGTCTTACCGTATCATCGCTGTTTGTGATGCCAGTGCTCGTTTGCCTACTTTCTGTTTGGAAAACTCGTCTAAAACTAGGCCCCTGTGTGAATGCTGTACTGGCAAGCTGTATATTTCTACACGATCATTTCCTTCACGTCTGTGGCCATATAGGCTGATTTCTAGTTATAAATCCATCTTGGGTAAGATCTTTCAACTAGGAATAAAAGCACAGATAGACGATAAGCCTTCTGGTTAGAGATACGAAGAAGATCTTGTTTGTTTGTGTTATGAAAATATTAGACACGCAAAAGTAGGATTTAGCATGTCGCAAAAGTAGGATTTAAATATCGGCAATTTATGATTTGCACGTTAGAGACTTTTCTGTTTATGTTAGGAAACTCACCAAACCTGTCCTATAGTCTGACCAAGATTTTGCACGTAAGTACGTTTAAAATTACGTAACAGTCCCCCAGACACAATTTCATTCATCCAAACTGTCAGTCAGACTACGAGTTAGCCTAATTCTCCCAAATTCCATTAAAATTGGTAACGGTACTCATGTTTAGTACAAAAATAAGCTAAGATAAACTTGAAATTTTAAGAAAACGGATAGGTTCAGAAAATGTTATTGTTCAAATTGGGTTCCTAGAGTTTAAAACTGCCAACTAAGAGTGTCAAACTTACCACAAATTGTTTTGGCGTCTTGTTTACATTATTTGCAAAATGACTTGGCCTCGAGTATAGTCATTTTCATAATTAATGGGTCTCGCAGTGCTAAGCAATGACTGGGAAATGGAAAGTGTGGCGTGGAACAGCGCTAAACTTGAACATTGACCTTGTTTCCAGGCCCGGTACGCAAAAACAACTAACAAGTATTCTCATTACTTCGTTTCCGTTACTGGCTGTAGTTTTACTCAATTAAAATATAGGAAAATACTAAACAGGTATTCAACGAGTGCTATTCTCGAGATGTGAAATGGTTTTGGCATTCAGGATTTCATAAATTGATTGTGCTACTTGTCGGTTTTACTTCGGAGTTTCCACAAAACAATGGCTCCATCTACGTATATAAAATGTTAGCGGAGAATTACACGTCATACTGATATCATTTTGCGCCTTAAAGTTATATATTAAACAAGTCTAATTAGATCGTCCCTGTTACATTCAATGTCTCACAACATCTGGGGTTTCCGATCAATAGAATATAACATGTCATTGTTGGTTTTACCGGTAGCAAGACTGATGTATTGGAATTATCCTAATTAAGTGCAAATAAACTTAATATAGGTACTCTAAACGTAACTGCAAGATATTATGAATAAAAAAAACGTAATGTGGAAATACGACACTGACTCGTCATTTACACAATTCATTGTTTAGGTATTAAATGTGGTCTAGGTCAGATATTTGCAGAGCAATGGCTGAAACTCTGGAAATCTTCCAGTATCAAGGAGTTTATATATGTTTACCTAGACAGCCTAATAGTGAGTGACGCTACTGGCGAACGTCACTGTTCTACGTCAAATTCCTGAGTTATGAACATTAACGTGGGAGTCGGGAGATTTTCAGGTCTGATTTGAAACACTCTTCTTCAGTAATAAACAGGTTTTTATTTTTACTAAATTGTAGAATATTATAAAATTCTGTAGCTACCTATGCGATTAATATAAGAAAGGGAATGACCTTGACCGGGTCACACTCATCAGCGATTAATATAAGAAAGGGAATGACCTTGACCGGGTCACACTCTTCACATACTTATTGTAACGTTTGTGAGTTCGCACATTCTATACAGATCGAGTTGGGTCGAAATTTTCGTCATAATATCTTGAAAGGTCAATTCAATTCAATCTTGATAGCATTATTTTCAATGCAACAAATTACTCTATGGATCTACAACTATTAACCATGGCAATAGGAAGTTCATTGACAAAATTAAGCCCAAACAGATTACCTCAACTCGCCATGCAGATGTAAATACAAAATTGTAGGTTAGTCGGTCCAGTTACGTGCCCCGGACTGCGGAAACTTCAAGTTCAGTTTAGGGGCGTTTTACTCTAGCCTTGACAGAGTTCGAATAGATTAAAATAAACCATGCTCATTATTTGAATGTGCCAGGGTTTGTATATCTTTGTTTTGTCATTAACTATAGGTGCTACTACGCATACTCAGCACTCTAGTAGGTGAATATCACTACATATGTAGGTCCGTAGCTCGTAGATTTACGTATCTACGAGCTAGTACCGTCCTCGGATTTCGCAACAGACTGACTGCGTGACGTTTTGAATGTGTTCGGTCAACAACGGATGGTGAAGGATCCATTCATCCAATATTTACTACTACGTTTAGCGTATTCAAAACCTTACTCTTAATTACTTAACGCGACACGTTTACGATTATTTCAGGAGATATATTTTAGGAGATGAATCCTAATTCCTCAATGTCAGAATGGATATTTGTTGCAAAAGAGTTGAAATCTCTTAGAGGGAATATGATTTTGAATAGCAAACTATTCAAAATCATATCCCCGACACACCCATAGGCCATACCTACATACATCATGTGATTATAATTTAATGGTATCGTATTGAAAAAGCTTGGCAGGTGTGATTTAATTTTGTTGTCTTACGCAAAATGTATGTACATTGGTACATACTTATTATTATGTATTGTTATGTCCGTGACTGTTTCCAGTATTACCAAAGCGGAGTCTTATGTTATTTATCTAAGGAAGTTTGCAATGGTGGGTGCGCCTACATGAATATTTGGTAAAACTTACAAAACTCTTTATGTTAATCCGGCGATTTTACTATGTAGTTATAAATTTATGAATATGTAGGCTTGTATTATAGCCTATTATGATAATCACAGAAATTCTCAGTGACCTTACATCGACGATCATTACCTTACAACATTATTAAACAAGTACGTAATACCAGCTCAAAAGCGGCTATAGATTTATAAAATCCAGTTTTTATTTCATAATAGACGTTTACTGAAAATATAGGTTATCTAAATTTAAACTGATATGGCTTTGCATATATTCTTCGTCAGCGAAACAATGAAATTGATGTTCAACAATCGTAATTGAAAGGCGATGGCAAAAGTCGCATTGTCCGCTGTAGTTAGAGGACACTTGCGTCAAGCTTGCGTCAATATGCAGTCGATGGTGGTTAGCACACCGCTAGCTGAAAACTACCACCGAGTCCTTCAGCTAGTTGTAAATTATCTCTGTTGTAAGTTGGTAACACCGTTGCCTTTTACGATCTCAACAAATACGTACCATAATAATTAGCACCTATGCATTTTTTACGCAGTCGCAAGTCATTGTTTGACGACGGTTGGCGCAGTGGCTGAGCGATCTACTGCTGCGCTGCGTGCCGCGGGGTCGATTCCCGCACGGGACAAATTTTGTATTGCCTACAGGTTGTTGTTCCGGGTCTGGCTGTTTGTATATGTGAGTTTAAATGTTTGTAAATGCACCAACGATACAGGAGTCATTCCTAGTGTGGGTTAAAAATATTTTTATTATATGATGTAACTAAAATTTTACGGTTTTCGCAATTTTTCCCTTATCTGTGCTATAAGACGTTGCTTCCAAATTTCAATATTCTGACTTTACGGGAAGTTGTAGGTTTTGATTCCCTTGCGAGTGTCGAAAATTTGCGGCATAAACGGCTGTATCTTTTGATTGCGTGGGCTTAGAAGTTTGATTTTTTAACAGCTCCAAGGGTCAGGTTAGAACTGAGTATTTGATATAAATTCCAGCTTGATACCTCCACGCGTTCCTGAGAAAAAGGGTCTTGACAGACGAACGGACGGACAACAAAGTGATCCTATAAGGGTTCCGTTTTTACCTTTCGAGGTACGAAACCCTAAAAAGAAAGAAAAAAAAAATGTATAAATTAGGAGAAACTTTTTTTTTTAAACCTTGCCCCACACTAGGAATTACTCCTGTATCGTGGGTGCGTTTACAAACACGCACACGACACGCAGCGCAGCAGTCGATCGCTCAGCCACTGCGCCAACCGTGTCGTCACTTAAGGTTCACGTAGCAGTACTTTGTAGATAATTTAAGTAGCTGTACTGTAATAAGATATTATATGTCGTACTTACTATTCAGACCGTTAAAGAATCTGGCTTCATTGCGACCGATAAAATCAAGAGCGTGAATTCACTACAACTAAGTAACAAAAGTGTTTCTAATTACTAGGTTACTGCGAAGCAATACATGGGTTCTCATTATGTTTTCCAGGTATTAGATCTTTCATCTTTGTAATGTTCACCAAGCTAATGAACGCGATTAGGTTTCATTTGTTTTATTGTTGCATAGACAGCAATTAGAGGCGCATAAAGAGCTACACAGTCAGGCTATAAAACTTATTAGTTATGAGTATACGGAAATGCTACTTATGTGTTTTATAATATTCTTGATACTCCTTAAAAAAATATATTTTTAATCATATAATTATTGGCAGAAGAAGCCTGATTCTCTTTTAATCGATACGGTGCGTATTCAACCGTTTCGTACGCCAAGAATCCTTTCTTAGCTTATTCTTGTATATACGAAATAGTATAATTAAGTTGTTCGCGATCTAAATACGTATTTTGAAAGATTAGTGATAAGAAAATAGAACGATTGACTGATAAAATATGACACAAATACTTAATGAATGGGCATTGGAATGTTTTGAATTTTTCGTAGCAACTGCTACGAAAGCGTAGCACATGTAATTATGCTCCATTATATTAGTTAGGACATTGTTGAAATGTATGAATGTGCGCCTATTAGCAGGTTTGTGATATTTAGTGAATATAGAAAGTGAAAGAGAAATGTCTCACTTTATCAGATGACTCATTCGTCTACGTAGTGAAATTGTCAATAAAACCTATACGGTTTCTTGAAATCTAATATTAGCTTCAAGAAAGTGCACAATTTATGTAAGAAATTATCGTAATCTGTATGACGGTATATCAATATCAATGCACAGTGCTGGTTCAGTCAGTTATCTTGTTTGTCAATTCTTATCAGTTAGTATTAAACACGATAGTTCATATTTTAACCTAGAGATATTTGTCAGCGTGGCGATTGTAGATTAATTAAGCTGTTACACAAGATATATTTCTTATTAGTATGCGTTATACTATAGGTACCTATATTGTGCAGCTAACAGAATATGGTCTTGCGCATCATGATGCATAGCACGGCTTACAGTTTTCTTATCTGTGCTCGTAACGTTATCAGTGATCTTATTATAAACTTGAGCCCCATACGTAATTTGAAACATGATTTCATTGAATAGTTTAAATGTTTTCTATTGTCCGCCTGTCATAATTGAGAACTGGGCAAATAAAGGTAGGTAACCTTATATTTTAGTCAGAAACTAACCTAATTTTGTTTTTTGACAATATAATATTGAATCAACCCCGTTATTGAATGGAATTTAAAATTCAATCTAACAAGTATGCGCTCTCTTGTTTAAAATATTATCTCACTATAGTGATATTTTTGTTAGATGTGATCCCAACTCGACTGTAGCCCCTCTGCCCGACAGGAGCTGGAGCGTAACACCAACCAACCAGAACTGAACACCATAGCCACATACTACTTCGATGGCCAGGGCAAGGCGCTCAGGCCGATGGTCGCAATACTTATGGCGAGAGCCGTCAACTACCACGTCTATGGAGAAAACAGGTATGTGCTCTTACTTACGAGCTCTTGAAATATACATTTATCATAATGACAACTATGAGTCAAGGCTTTCTGCAATATTTTATCTAAGGACAACGGTCTTGGATATACATAGCTATATAATAGCTGCAAAAATACGTGACAGTCCGTCGTCTCAGTAAATAAAATTTATTTATCATTTCATCTATTCTGTATCATTGTTAAAATAATTTGTGTGCTACTAACTAAAACTAAATTCTTTATGAAACAATGTGCTGCATCATGAACACGCGTAGTGGTAAGAAAGTAAGGAAAGTTAGAAAAGTCTGGGGTCAACCCGCAATGTTTCTTTGTAATAATAACCACAAGCATTATGAGCGTAAACAATGTTCTATCCCGTTGTACTTCAAATTTATTGTTTTCAATGATAATTTAGCCACCTATTTTATGTACAAATGTAACCTTGAATGATGGACTTTGAAATGTAGGAGCCAAAGTTCAAAAGTCTCCCACAGTGTAATTCATGTTATAAATGTTGACCACACCCATCGCCTGGGGTTACATACAACGGCATAGTATTCAGTGTTATAATATGAATGAATGTTGCGAAAAGTCAGCCCATAACAGTATTATGATACCAGAAGGCCAATTCTCGTAATTTAAAACGTTCAAAATCTAATCGCAGTCTCATCTCGGCGACAAACAAATGTCAAAAACTTGTCAAAATATAGGGAAATTCGAAGTATTTTTTGACAGATTGAGACTGAGATCAGACTGTGAACGTTCTTAAAATTACGAGAAATACCCCTCTGATTTTCCCAAAATTATTCTCATTACTACTTACGCACGAGGTGTTTAAATGAAAGATTTATGTTCAGCAGTGAAAATACATTTACGATCTGAAATAATCTATGAATTCTGTTCTATATCAGAAATGTTAAACAAGATGAAATGAACCATTGTTTGTAAAGTGGAAGTTCGACCGAGACTGATATCTAAACTTTTATTTCCTAGCCTTTCGCTTAATTCATTGAACTTGTTGCCTAACAGTCTCTGTTTGCCAACACTTTGGGATTGCGTTCGGTCATCAGACCGTACGCTCCATAGTTCAATGTCTCGCCGAGGACCTTGAACAAACGATTTTTCAAAGGTCTTTATGTCGTCACATAACGCGAGACCATTTATTGCATTAAATCGAAGGTTGTACTCTAAGGTCAGATATAATTATATTGAAGATGATTAAAACGTAGTAGATTCTCATTAGCATAACAATTAGTCTGATTCTTCGTGTAATATTCTAATCAGTAACATTGTAATTGCATAATAATGAGTACGCACTTTATTGTTCTTGAAAACAAACTTGCTCTATTATATTCATTGTGGTTTATTAATAAGTTTAAATTCAAGCAATTGTTGCAGAAAATAGTTGCTTGTAAATAAAGTAAAAAATAAAAAAGGCTCGAATTAAGACCTTTATCTTTCGGTTTGTTTAAATCGGGTAAAATATTCAGATTTCCTTTGTTCGAAAAGTGTCGTGACGTGAAGACGTGTAAGAATACATTTCTATCTTAAGGAAAATCTGGACTTCTTAAAACAGTCTTATTTTTGCATTCAGTGCAAATAATTACAATAAATGAATAGTAAGTGTCCTATTCAGGCATTGAGTTCACGTGCTCTCTGTTGTTTGCCGCGATCCGCCCTTACATGATGAGAATGTGTTAAATACAAGTATTTACACACGCAACACGAACTGCTATCGATTGGTCGATTAACTTACCTACGAATAATTAGACTAGCTGACCGTGATCTAGCTAAGAGAAGTAATAAAAAATTACAAGATACCTGTACACGAATAAAGATATAGCCCAAATTGAAAAAAATATATGAGCGTTATTGAGTAATTAGTGTATACATACTGTATACTTTGTTTATAAAATAGGTATGGATGGGTGAAGGCGTGTTATCTACTACACGTCTTCCGAAACCTTCAGAAGAACTATCTCGCACATCGCGTGTAATGCGCAAACGCAACCGAACCGCTAACCAAGGCTTTTCTAACTTATTGATGCAATAGCTGTCTTTATTATTTTTCCTAACCCATTAAAGGTATAAATATCACGAACTTGATGTAGGTATTTATAAAATAAAGTTTATAAGTTGTTAGCAAGTAAAATGAAAAAAAAAAGAGATATTAGCAAAAGAATAGAGAGTTTCGAGAGCAACGAGCAAAGTTTAGAGAGCAACACTACAGAACGGCTAGAACTATTAGGCTATTTTTTGTTTTAAAATATTCGTAATAGTCTGAAAATGGTTTTTAGGGACAAAAAATATGGGCATGTCTGTCTGGAATAGCAAGATTAAAAAAAAACACCCAAGAGCTTCTTTATTAGCTCTTACGTGGCCATTTTATACTGAAATTGTGTAATACTGAAATGAATTCTCTTACGGAAAATCATAGATGTAAGAAGCAACATATTCTCAGAAACAGACAGTTCTTTACAATAAATATTAAAACAAAGAGCAATATTGTATTCAAGTTACAATTGACTCTAGTTCCATGTCAGTTAACGTATGTAAGTAAATGTTGTAACAAAGTCTCGCTTGAGTAGTTTTAACATACTACGTAATTGTCCGGTTTGGGGTGCATTCATGGCTAACGGTGCAACGCTCCTGTTTGATTCGTAACCACGTAGGCAATAAGTATCAGGTACTGTTTGTACATATTTGCTAGGTACTGAGTAAATATTTTCTTTTCTTTGTATTGTCTTTATATGAGTCTAGCTTTTTTCGCCGGTAGAGCATGATTTGAATTTGTTTTTGTTTTATTAATTTCGACAAGTTAATAAAGCTATTTATTGACTGTTCATATCGTAAGTTTGTACGAATTGACAATACATCTTGATTTTTTTATTATTTGTAAATTTAATGTTATTGTATTATTACAAACCTGTCGTATAAACCTTCCGGAATATTTTTTCTAAATGCTGGTGAAAACCGTGGTGACACAGACAGACACGAAAAGCGACTTTAATCCTACTTAATATTATAAACGCGAAAGTTTGTATGGATGGATGGATGGATGGATGTTTGTTACTCTTTCACGTAAAAACTACTACACGGATTTAGATAAAATTTGGCACACAATAGTTATAACCAGGATTAACACAGGATACTTTTAATCCCGATTTTCCCACGGGATCAAAATTTATGAAACCGCGGGGCGGAGCTAGTTTATAATATGTATAGATGCCGGAAAATAAAATAATACAATTCATAGTTCGTTGTTATATGTGAATGTGCTGAATAAACTTTCAATCAAAGACTAGATTTCTCTTTACCAATAGGTACAGTCCCAGGTCCGCAACCGCCAGCTTCTGCAACGTATTTGTATTATTCTCGTCAAAGTAATAAATAATGTATCTTATATCCAATACTCCACGTCACTAATGTTGCGGAGAGCGTGAAGCATTACATAGTCTGAAGTAACATTCACGTAAAACTAGTTGGAAAAACTTAATGATCAGCTTTTTATTAGCAAAACGTGTTTGGTATACATCTGTCCGTAGTTCGATGATCCAAGTCAAACAGTTGAAAGAATCTAAAGGCACTTTTTAAGTAAACTTGGTTTTGTTACTTGGTTTCATAAAAAAAATTGTTAAAGCTTTTTCATCTTACATCAAGAGCTTGATGTGATTGGATATTCGACAGAATTGATCCGTCCCATACAGCCCTTGCTCGCCGAATAGATGGCCGATGGGGCCGAAAGATTCTGGAGTGGCGACCGCCTACCGGAAGACGTAGCGTAGGAAGGTCTCTCACAAGGTGGACCGATGACCTTGTGAAGGCCGCAGGAATCTGCTGGATGCGGGAAGCACATACCGGTTGAAATGGCGGTGTTTAGGGAAGGGTTATGTCTAGCAGTGGACGTCTTTCGGCTGAAATGAATGATGATGAATGATACAGCCCTTTGTCATCGTCATATTATATAGCAATTGAACTCCTTGACTGCTAAATGGTGACGTTTGTTTTCACATAGAAAATAGTCCTTAAGTTTTCAGCCCAGGGGCAGTTTTCTCCCATGACTTTGAATTGACTATTATTTCACAATATAATCTTTGAGAATGTACGTAACACCCAATATGTTAATGTGCTATGTTGTGGCGCAGTGCATTGCAGCCGTCACAGCGGCAAGTGGCGATGATCAGCGAGATGATCCACTCGGCGTCGCTCATACACGATGACGTCATTGACCAGAGCGACTTCCGCCGCGGGAAACCCTCCGTCAACGTGCTCTGGAATCACAAGAAGGTAAATATTTTTTAATTTAATCATCGGTATTGCCAACGTTGCACTGAGATTGTGCCAGATACGCTAGCTGTGTGTAAAGAGGCTAAAGACCTTTTTCTCTATTTCTTAACTTTTAATGCCGTACCTACCAACAAGAAACTTACGTCTTGTTCCCAGGTTTTAGTAATACAATGATGTACTTGCTTTAATTCGATTCACAGATTTATCTCAAGTGGATTCAAAATGATTAAAAATTAATTTCAAGTAAGTACACTTGTTGTCTTACATGTGTAGATTACAATTTATGAGCTCAACTGTCACTAATGACACACAATTACTTTTTCTGTTGTTACCGAACTTAATTATTCTGCTTAACAGACGAGGGGTAGATAATGTCATGGGAATTTTAAATTACCAAAAATGAAAATATTACATAGACAAAAAGCTCTTAATAGGGTTAATTCAATTGAACGTACAGTTTGAGAATATATGGTTGATTTTCCTTTAAAACGTTATTTCTCAGTGACATTCAACTTCAATCCATCTCCTGGACAGGGCAGTAAACATTGTTCCAACGTGCTGAGGATATTTTACAGAAATCGCTTTAAAGCGACACGACGTGCTTATTCTCAAGACAATGAATATATCGTTATCCAACATTGATCACTTTATGTAATGTAGTATCCATAAAAGTGTGTAAGTTTATAAAAATAGCACGTAGGCATGTCTTCAGAATTGTTCATTTAGAATATTAATGAATTTATATTTATGGAAGTGATCGTCTTACGACAGCGGTTCTTGTGGTTATCTTATGTAGATTGACGCAAATTCTCTGGTAACTACGTGTGTGTACATTTAAATTAACTTAATTAGTATACACAAGGGATTGCTCACCACATCAATCATATTTGTGATTCTGTACTTTGCAAACATGTTTTATTATATTTGTGATGAGTTGAGTTATTCAGATTACCTATATTTTTCGAATTCACACCAAATGTGCAAAAGAGTTATAACGACCCGACCTAAGTAAGCATTTTAACTGCTTTGAAAAGAGGTTTGAACAGTTAGAAATATTGGAAAATAAATAAAAGTGTCAATACTGGCGATCCACACTTCGTTCCAATATCCAATTTCAGGACATTGTAAAAACTATTATTAAAACAGTTTTAGTTTTTAAACATAGGTATTTTATAAAGAGTTTAGAATCGAATTCATCACGAAATTCCAAGCGTGATGCGAATCACAATCAGTGATTAGTAAGATGATTATTTTAATGCTTGACAAACCTGTTGCATGCCAATTTGAAGTACCTAACATATAACCTTGTCATTGTATACGATACTGTAAATAGAACGAATAAGTAGTACTAGTTGTGCTCTATGTTAGTAGGTAGCCTATTGTATTGGGATAAACCGAACACTGTTTAATATGTGTGCCATGTCTTCTCGATCACGAGCCGAATGGAAAGTGCAAATGGGCTAAGTACATAAATAAGGAGCGGTTGTGTCTTGTCTGTCATTATGTCTGTTGCTAAGGCGGTGCCGAATTTCTGATCGATTACGTGCGTCACTATATATCAATGCTTAAGTGGTTCGCGAAATGGCTACATAAAAAATACCAACGGTCATTTTTACTAGCTGTACGTAAAGAATACATTCGAGCGTCTTGATACAATCGTATTGAGTTTTGGTTTGCTGTTTGTAAGCTAAATCTGGATTACGATCACGATTCACGCTGTTCATTAAATCATATTCTAAAAACTACTCACGCATATATACATAGATATAGTCAAGGTCAAAATCATAAGCCAAATTTCAATGAATATGTATTGTGTATTCAAAATTGTATAGTTTAATATTTTACAGTATCGCCCATTTTCACCGAACCATTAATAATAGCATAGGACGGCCATACCAGCCAAAAAAATTAAACGCGTTGTCTTTAGCAATATTAGTTTAAGTTTTAAGTCGGCACACATTATTTACCCATTTGTTGTGCAAATATTGAACTTGGTAGATACACGTTCGTCATATTCAATTTCGTTTTCAACGTGACTGTAGAAAGAAAGCTGGTTTTGGGACGACCTGCTTGTAATAATTATTCAATAAATCACGCTTGAAAAATTAATTTCGCGACTAAGTTATTTAACAGTTGAGCAAAGAACCCAAGGTGATCTAAGCTTAATTAAATGTACAGAACCGTAGCACAATATTTTACTTTATTCAAGTTTGGTTTCTATGTTTAGATAAACACTCGTTTTATAATTCAATCAATGAATATACCTACATACTTAAGTAAACCTGTTCTCGTCTTGACCCACTTTGTGTTTTACCAAAGTTAATAAACTTCACTAAGTCCAGGTTGTTGTCCTAGAGATAAAATATAAATATAATCGGTGGGAAGTAGTGCGAGACATCTGCGTCGACGGGACAATCAAAATAATCATTGCTATCACGTGTAGGCTATTCTTTTCTTTCACTTTATGAATGGGTGAGACGTAGCTATAAGGCAGCATCGAAACAGCCGCGTAATAGTCGTGTTGTTAGTGGCAAGTGTCTGTGTCAGACAAGCCTCACCTACTCGCACTGGGCCAAAAGGCGAGCGACCCTCGGTGAAAGTACCTCGCGGCCTCATCGCACCAATAAAATGTTGATACCGGCTTTTTTTTGATGACTCTTGAGTATTTTACATTTATAATTAGAAATTGACAGTCCAACATAATTTATAATTTAACCATTTCTAGAACCTATAACTTAACGCTTGTCAAAAATAAATTCAGTATCTACCTTCCCCACAAGACCGTAATGTATCATCAAATATTTTTATTATCCGACTTATTTTTTTTTAAATTTACAACAATGCACACTTGCTTTTCCAATTCACTATAGACATTAGCAGAATGGTCGACATCGGCTTTCCTTGCCATAATAAAATAGAATAGAACCTACCTTGTATGAACAAGGTAGGTTCTATTCTATTCTAATTTTGTTAATAAACGCTATGATTCACGGTATTTTTATCTTTACATATATTTATGTTTATTTAGAGTCTACTTATTTTCTCCACGTTATCAGATAATATCCTCAAATCATTGTTATCGTGTTATGTGTATTCAGAATATTGAATGACCGTAAACAGAAGCTCGGCGCGTTGAATGACGTTTGTGACACGATTATTGTGTAATATTTCCCTCTTTAAATGAATATATTTGTTGAAGCTATTATAGCTGTTAGATTGGTCAAGGCAATAATTTCATAAGTATTGTCACAGCAGAACAACCAATATTAGGATAGGTTTTGAACTTCATCCTATGGTTTGAAATCTTTGTATTATAGAAATATATTCCTACATAGTTCCTTATGGTCGAGATGTCTTAACAAAGAATCGATGTGGTTTGAATAGAAATTAGTGTAGAACAAAGCATTAACTCGATTTTGTTATTACTACGAATCTCGTGTTAGCTACGGGTGCTGAATGCTTTTATTGCATTGTAAATTACTCGTTATCTGGTAATATCTACTTGTAAGCAGTTTGCGTTTGCCTTCGTCCTTCACGAACAAATGCCTATCCTGCGATTACATCTTCCGGCGGTGTAATCTTCAGTGTGAAACGTTTTATGAATCGACAATGCATTTGATCGTACGTTGTGTTCTTCATCTAATGGCATGGTGTTGAGAATGTCCCATTAAACACGTTGAATGTTGTGCAATTTAGGTCGGCACGACCTTTGCCTTTTATTCACGGACTTTATTGTCGAATTGATTATTGAGATTTATTATATTTATAACAGAATGATGGAATTAAATCATTAATATGTATAATTTTACCATCATTATCAAATATTAGTATCGCATCGATTCTTTTAAATTGATAATTAATGTGTATAATTTTGATATCTTTATCAAATATTAGTATTGCATCGATTTTAATTAAATTGGATTATTAAGTTATCGTATAACCGTAATTTATTAGTAAATTACAAGTTATACTTTCCAAACAATAGTTATTTATTTAAAAAAATACTTCTAAGAAAAGTTCTAAAAATAAGTCTCTAAAAAAATAATTTGTGATGATCTTGAGTAGGTACCTACCTAAGTTCATTTAACCCGCTGTGTTGTTTGGTGGGCACTAGCGGATGTTGTCACAGTTCGCTAATACTAATTTGGGTTCTATTAACCTGTATTTGAGTTATATAATTCAAACACCCAAATGTTGGTGTTAGTACCGTCTGGACGTACCTACCATATACGTATGTGTACATACGTTTCGTGTAAATATGTTATCATGGTAACAGGGCGCGTCTGTTTGTATTTAACTAATTTACGACCATGTTGCTGTGCACGGATGTAGAATATTTACATTGCTGTTAGAATATTTGTTTGCGGCCTCTGCGTATCAATGGGTATTACGATTAAGGGTTTAAGACTATTATCCAATCGAATACCTCTACGACAAAGGTCCTTTTTCGGTCAACGACCGCTGCAACCGCGGTGCGTTTCAAATATGTATGTATTCCTGCTCTATAAAAGAATGGTATTGTATAGTGTTGTACGACAATAGGTAGGAGTCTTCAACAACGTCAGTAGCGAATTTCCGATTCCTATCGTATCTGCGACCATTGTTCAGAATATGTCGCGGACCTTATTGTTCACCTTGTCTGAGCTGTGCCATGGAATGACGAGTTTAAATGCAGAGCGAACGCGCTTGGAATTTATGTAAAAATATTGGACATACCAAAACGTCTGGGTAACTCCTATGGTAGCCCACTGCTTGTGTGACATTTATAAGATAACGTACTACTATGTAGGTGGGGCTCTCGTGGTAAGATTCGACCGATATGTCGTGCGGCGGCGGCGACACCAGTTTCTCTGTAATCTCACCTGCGCCCAAACTCGTAGTCTGATGCAACACCGCTTTGTATGTAAAGCTGTCATAATAAAATATATTATAATAAAATACAATAAAATCTATAGTTATTTTGTATTAGAAGTATAGTGTTTATAGGAAAAATGATATCCATCAATGTGGGCGAAACTACCAACCCTTGGATGACACTAAATCGTCGTAGACTCATGTTAAAGTTGGAAGCTGTGTCTGTGTACTGATTGTGGATAGAACGTGTCGTGAGGAATAATCAGATCAGCGCCTAACGGTCACAGAATGCTTGTTCTGACCTGGAGAAATGAATGAAGGTAACTGTGAGTATGTACATTATGTTACAAGTTTACAATCAAGAATAAAGCCTAAATCACAGATATAGGTTTCTTTAACTAGAGTCTTGTAACAAAGTGAGTAATCGTAGGTTATTACATTTTTATTTTTAGTAAAATTTATGTATTTGCATTTAGGGATGTTTAGTTTTAATTTATTTTCAATACAATAATCAGATAATCTATTCAAATCTTCCTGCAAAAGGCTGCTATCAACAGTGTTTTTTATTGTTCTTAACACCTTAAGATCATCAGCGTATAATAAGAAATTACTATTTTGAAAGCAGTTACAAATATCGTTTATATAATTATATAATAAACATCAATGGGCCCAGAATAGTTCCCTGGGGAACGCCTGAAGTCGCCAGAAATGAGTCTGATTGGTCACTACAGTTTGATTGCGATAGTTGATCGACGAAATGCTTCGCTTCCAGCGAAGGACTCGTGTGAACGCGGGCTTTGGGGCGCGGGGTCTCTGGTAGCTTTCACCGGGGAGGAAGGCGCGGGGTGCGGGACGCGGGGCTCAATTTAACTCCGTCATCTATCAACACCAGCGGATGTCAGGTGTTCTAATGTGTGCTAGCGTAACATTCACTTGATTTTCGATACTGGATGAAATCATGCTACTATTTTTGACGGTCATCCGATCATACTTTCCGATTTATGGTTTATGTTAGAAAAAATATCATTAATTAGTACTACAGATTAGCAATAGGTAATAATCACAAATTAGGTAAATAATAGCAGAATTTGCATAAGTTGTTAGTGAGAATTAGAGTACTATATACCTATACCAGTACAAACATACATACAATCTCGCCCTTGTAACATGAGATATAATCGTAATCCCTTCTACGTAATGGAGACTATCATACTGTGGAAATCTAGTTTCCCCAGGGTTTACGAAGGTCAAGCGGCATTCCGTCCGTGAGAAACTAGAAATTGCCCATAGTATATATGCAAAGGAAATTGGTCGTGTGCCTTATTGGCATTGCTAATGGGTACACAATGCAAGTTCCTCTCACAAAGCCGACCCTCTCAATAAGGAAAACGAAAATATGAGCCGGTTCCTTTTCGATAAACAAAAATATTATCTTGATTTGAAAAAGGGCCCTAATTCACTATGACCACTTAACGATTCCTTACTTCGAAACCACGTCAATTCCTTATCCCGTCTGCACATTTGCTATTAACGTATTATCTATGACACAATGGCGTGGTTGGAACTGTCAAAATACATGTTGTCCGTACGATTGACATTTCGATTCCTTGCCGTAAACAAGACACGATATTGACGTGGTTTGCATGTGGTAAGATTTCGCGGGGGATAATACAGAATTGGGGCCCGGGGTTTTTATTCCGAATATCACAAGTATCATTCGAACTAATTTTCCTCAAAAAAAAAAAAAAAAGACTTGGAGGATAAATATATTCTCTATAAAAGTAGAAGAGCAAGGTCTTTAACTTTGTATATTACTTGGAACATAAAAACCTTTCACTTACTGTAATACGAAATTACTTTGAACTCTTCAACGCGAAGCATTTAACATAATTATTGTATTACTGTGGATATAAAATGTCTTTTGATTAATGTGCGAACAATAAATAAATCCTATAATAACATTAATAACATACAAGGCGGCAGGAAACGTCGACGCGCCTGCTGTAACTATGAATTCAGCACATGATTCTGAACAATCATAGAAATTTTTCGTCGGTTATCAAAAACAAATCAGCTGTTTCATAGAAAAGTGCAATACCTACGCGGTCAAAATGTATGGAACAGCAGATTTTTTTTTTTAACCGACGAAAATTTTAAACCCGCAGAATCATGTACTGAATCCATAGTTACCGGTTGCGCGTCGATGTCACTGCCACCCTGTGTAAATTGTCCATAATATTGTAGGTGTGTTAGTATCTAATAAAATTAATGAATCGTCTGCTAGGTATAACTAGTTAATCTAAGGACGACAAGCTAACATCATAATTGATTTATGAACATATTAATTAAATGATCTTCACCAGCCAATCAATACTGAAGGTGGTTATTACTTAATTTAAATGAGTTGTACTTGTAAATCATCGCATGTCATGAAACATTTACGTAGCCATTTCTCATATTATTAAAATTTTAAAACCAGCTTATTAAACAGAGTAAAGGTTTTATGCATTACACAGTACAGTCCAATAATTGCCTTTAATGTGTGGTGCGATTAATGGCTTCTGTGACAGTTCAAAGCCTTTATGAATTTACGTAGCGAATTGCTGGTTTTAAAAGATGGAAAATAGGCTAATGGCAAACTTGACAATAGAAAACACCACGCACTATATTGCTTCAACACTTTTTCTAAAGAGTATTTTTCTTTTGTGGATACAGAGGAATCCAAAACGTCTGTGTTCCGTCGATTATTTTCTGTTTGTAGTTCCACCGTTTGAATGCCAAAATCAATACGTACGACTCCGCAGACTATAGTAATTGTATAAAACCTGATGTTTCGGGGTCAATTGATTGATTAGCAATTCAATATAAACACATCGTGCGAGAATATTATCATTCATTTGAACTAAAACCTTAAAAATGTTAAACAAAAGATACAAATTGAGTTTAAAACAGAAGAATAATATGTTGTTACTTCAGTTGTCTCTTTGTCTGTTAAATTGTTAAGGAAGTAAACGTGAGGCGATACTCCAACATAATGACAGCACTTACTGAAATGTCACGAATTCCAATTTAACGATAATTAAACCTTCAAAGAAATGGAAGGTAAAATCTTCATGCATAATTTATGCATTTATCTCTTCTTCTGCTATTAAGTTATATAGGTACTAAAGGTCAGTCAACTCAGGTTCATAATTCTCACAAACTGTTTCTTCGTGTGACAAATCTTTTCCATAACCAAGTGAGAAATAAAACAAAGTTTTCATGCAAGTTTTTGTATCCCCAATTTCTTATTGCCTTTGTAAGGTCAGGTCAATTATGTAATTTTTTTTTTTGTTTTATCTTAACATTTGTGTCAAGAAATTTCCCCATATACAGTGTTGTAAGGTATTGGTTCCAGTGAATATTTCCCAATGAGAAAATGCTCGGAGATGCTTTTTTATGTTGTCTTTGTAGGCATTGATTTTAAATGACAATTTTTCACACATAAATCACGCGGGAATGTAGCAATATGTATAAGAATGTCACCATCGACATTGAATTATTTTCAGTCGCCATAAAAAAAATGAATATATTATAATAAATAGAATTATTTATGAATTACTGTAATTAAAGAGCATTAATAAATTATTAATAGAATTAGATTAGATATGAGTTATGTATTATATGAAGTGGAATAAATAAAACCCATTTCGCAGGACACGCGTTGATGTCTTTCGTAGAGCGCAGCGCACCTGCAATGACAACGCTCACTCGCTACACTATTTACATACATACGTTACGCGGTCAAACGTAGTCTAGACGCCGTCGTATGAGACATGTTTTTATATCTACAACATTATTAAATTAATTTACATGATTCAAAAGTCTGTGAACTATTACTTTCTATAGATTGATATTATGACCGAATGATCCGTTGAAAGCAAAATCGTCCAACACTTTCCTTAAGTGACCTACCGCGGTGTGTATCAAAGAGTGTAAAGTAAAAACTGGTCTTTGTAACTGTAGTTTGCGGGGAGTCGTAAGTAGGTGCGGGGGGATGTAGGTCGGACGCGCGACCACGCCGCGGCCCGCGCGCTGCGATCCCAACCGACTCGTGATTAGGCCTTTATATCGGTGTTTAGGCAATTCTATTATTTCAAGCCTAAACGAAACAAAGCAAATACAACTTTAAAAACAACGTAGTAGATACTAGAGAGAAGAATGATGCAATTTTCTTAATAGTGAATAGATTTATTTTCAAACAAGTATAGCGCTTCGAGAGCCAACAGCCTTGATGGTTCTGAGTCAAGGTCACAGCGTTTGTCCCCATATCTTTGAGCGTAGAGTTTACTTTGGTTTATTGACAGTGTTTACGTAGGGAGAACTGTGTAGTACACGTCTAAGTGGAATTACTAAACTAACTAGGGTTGGGTACAACGGAATGCCAGATTAAACCGGTAAATCGAGGACATGTCTCCATGATTTATAAAGAATCCATTTACTATTCTATTATAGCTTTGTAGTTGAGTGTATGAGAGGATGACGGTAAACGACACATTCCTAGTGGCAACAGTCAATTGTCAAGTCCTTTACGGTGCGGTTGATGACACGCAGATTACACACTTAGCTATTATTACAAAAACCGGTTTTTGACGGATACACGTGCCCACAATCCGACGTATGTTGAAACGATGGCCCACTCGTCGACCACTAATCGCCACGACCACTAGATGGCCGCCGGTGTCGCAACCGGCGGACCTTCCACTCACTCGATACGAAATACCTCGATCACCTGTAACACGAACGTGTATCGATCACATTGATTGCTAGCGTACTAACTTAGATTTATCTTAATCATAACTCGTTGTATGTTATTATACTGTGGGCTCATAATAAAGGAATTTACGTTTACATAGTTACGTCGTCTATGGCTACAATTCAGTTTCCTAAAATGTTATACTCGAACCACCAATGTACCACCTGGGCAGTCGTGGGACTCACTTGCCTAGTCTGACATGGAAAACACGTGTAACGTCTATACTAGTAATAACTTATCTGGGACTTCAATGTCTTTAGAGACGTATTTATTCATTTCAGCTGAGTGGTACAAAACGGATAGAGTCGTGTTACGGAACGTTGCGCGGCGCGGCTGTTTCGGTAGCCGATCTCCAAATGGCTGGTGTTGTGAGAAGGATGAGGGGGGAGTCAAGGCCGGCCGCGTGACATAGATCCCGCCACATTCACCTTCCGTCCGTCGGCCGCCGCCGTCGCCACCACCACCTGCCCACTGTCAAGGCTGCCTTGCGAAATGCAGCCGACTGCATACATCCAGTTATACGAGATCCGCTTCAAGAAATCATGTCGCAATTATTCGACAGGCTCTGATGAAGGCCTTCGGCTGTCGCGCAGGACAATTGCTATCCTACGAGTAAAAAGTAAATTACCAATATTACCCCCATGGCGACGAGTTCCGCGTTCCATAAATATTGATGAAACTAGCTTTTACCTTATCTGCCACGGTATTCCCCGCTGATGATACGATTCCCTACATGGACCGCTTCATTTACGAGTTATGAAAATGCGGAACCTTTTTCACCACGAAGTAAATGGCTTTATTTTTTTTTTTTTTTATTCAATAAGGAAAACTTTTGTTGATGCCGGGGTGACTGACACCGAGTCGCCTTGAAAAGGGATTTAATGTTATATTATTAACTTTGCATTCGACCCGGGAATATTCAGGTTGAAAGAAGTTACTCGCACTTTATCGCTCGCATCTCGTACTTTCAGGAACATGAGAACAATATCAAGTGCTTGGTTCAATAGTTTAGTGATTCAAGAGAGGTACGAACTTGCATTACAATGTATGGGTGTAAATGAATTACAGAATAGAAACTACAACGCATTCGGAATTAAATTGGCGTGAAATCGTAGAGATTTTTCTGGTAAATTATTCATGTGGCTCACGTTGGGCAGACTTTCAACGGCGTTCTTGTCAAAGCCTTTCACTCTTATCATGGGAGTTGCATATATTTTTGAACATTTAAATCGTAGTTTTAAATACTATATGCCAATCACTTCCTCAGAAAATACGGCGCGCGATGTGTTTATTGAACATGCACCTACATTGAAATTGTCCAAAGAACTAGTAGCTGGTTTTTGCCCGTACCCATTCTGGGCTGCTAATTTTTTTTAATATCCAGCCACGATATTAAGAATTACAGTGAATATTTTCCTGTAATTAATGAAACATGGAACTGGTTCACGGATGTGAGTGTCATGACACATCACGAGCGTATCGTCAATGCAGTTGTGGCGGTCCGGCTCGCGCACGTAACGGATGCGTTTTTAGCCCGGTTAGCGTACAGAAAGTATGCTAAAGCGTGCACCGATTTGCGCAACCAAGCGCGTACGATACGCGCGGCCACTCCCGTATGTAGTCCCGTTGCTTATGTTACTGATCTACACTTTACATCATTTTATTATAAAATCATATAGCGTATAAACTAGTCTTATTTAAGCAATCTAATATTCAAATCCTAATTTTATAATGTGGTTCACTGAGAAGCTGATTTGCGTTCACCTTCAAAGGCACGAATAAATGCAACGATACTGCAACCAACTTGTAAATTAGATTGGAAAAAATGAATGCAGTCTTATGACTAACTACATCATAATAGTTTCGAAACTTTTAAATTAGCTTCTGTGACTTATTTTATGCAATTTATTTATTCATTAACAACCAACTTACAGTCACAAAATTAGGTTAAATTACATGAAACCAAAATTAAATTTGAAGTAATTCTATTATTGAGGAACAAAAATTGACAGTTTAGACATACAAATTTATAAAATGTGGGGCGTGATAACTATGGAAGAAAAATACGTGTTGCGTCGACCCCAAATAAATTGGGATAAAGGCAGGAGAATGATGATGGGCATGATAACTATGAGTATGAGCGCAACACAGGTCAGCACTAACAAGGTTACGTTTCTAGTGATAATTACGGTAATTTAATTTTGAAAATGCCAGCACCCTAATTGCGTAACACACAATCAATTGGAATCAGAATCATTTGAAGCAAATTGCTAATCCATTGCTTCATAAGTTCGAAAAATTTGTCTGCTCAAGACGTAAATAACGCAATGAATGCTGTGCTGAACGTGTGGTTGCTGAACGGGCCGTCCCTTTTCCGACCAACAAACTTATCTCTGTGTCACACCTCAACGTTACGTAAAATTACTTCCAACATTCCATGGTGCATGGGTGTGCACGTAATATGTGAAAATTCTGGCTAATATTTGAATAGTATCCAATACAATGTTTCGGCATTTATCTAAGGGATTACAAGAATGGTGGTAAGCTTACCCTTATTGTAAAAAAAAAAATATATATTGAAAAAAAAAAAAAACAAGTTTCAATTTATAATTGAAGAGTCACGTGGGGTTACGTTACGGCCAGCCAATGTGCGACCACAGCGATCGTTCTTTCGATCTTAAAAACGCTGCTAAAAATGTAGAGATGAATTTTATTTATGTCCAACATGCGTATGTCAGTTCAAATAGTAATCGGTACCTAATTACATCGATATTTAATTAACTAACATTTGATTGTGATATTTGTGTGTCATCGACTTCAAACCGGACTCGTCGCCGGATGCCTTCATTCATACCACCTTATGGAAATACGCGCATCGCGTCATCGTCCGACCACTTTCACATTATTTTATTTCCTCCACTTAGATGGCAATGAGCTCTTGTGCGACGAATATTATTGGGTGGTCAAGGACATTCGCCACTTATAATTAGGTCTGCCAACATAGGCTTTCCCAAACCATGATTAGATTTTATAAACACATATTTTTTTAGGTACAGTAAGTAGATGTTGTGGTATAGTTTACAGTTACCAGTTTTCAATTTATTTTTTCGAACCAAGGTACACGATTTCTAGCAATTTCAATTCTATCACAATCATACTGTTAATTTATTATAACGTATCTATCAAACGTTTGATTATAATAGACGTATTTTAACCAAATAAAATTGTAATCACTCTTGCCCATTGTTTAATTAATTATGATAAAATGTTAGCGTCCGTCGTCGGTTTCACAAGCTTTATGATCGTATATTACGTTTTAATTACCAATCATTAGAAAAGAAATTCGCAGAAGCCAAATCCAAGTCTGTGCTTGCTATTGATCAACGTAATTATACTGTTCAGCCGTAATGAGCCACTTTACTGTAATTGTTGGATTAAAGTGAAAAGTATTCAATGTAGAATATGTATAGGTACCCATCTAAAGTGATGTTTTAGTTACTAGTTATGGGCTATTGAAAATCTTTCCTTTGATTTTCTATACTTTTGTGTTGCTTCGACTGATCGTCGCACATATTATGGGATCGACCCATATAGCGGGTCAGCGTATTCAACCTGGCCACTGGATGTAGGCTAACAAGTGTCCAGTGGTTTAATGAGAGGCGGTTTGTGGTCGGTCCCCGTCGGCCGCGAGGTCCCGCGCGCCCACACTCGGAAGCAGCGCGCGCGCCGCCGGCGAAACGTCCGCGCTGCCATTAGTATGCGACCGAACACCGCATCACAACTTTCTCGACATTCTTGCCAACAACTGGAGAAATGAGCGCCATCGATACATTTATTACAATCTATGTTATTTACAGCAGCTGTGCTTGGATAGGCTTGTAGCCAATAATGCTGTTTTGCAGCTCTATTTGTTGTTTTCAGTGGCATTCGTCACCACGAAAAACGTAATAGTTCACAAGAGTTTTTATTCGGCATTCGTCATCTGCTCAGATAACTTAATCGGTTTACAAAGATTTCTAGGTGTGGGACATTCCAAAATGAAAATTACAAGATTAGTGATTAGACCAGCATGTATTTATGTCATACCTATTATATGTAACATAGATCTATGTTTTAATATGTCGATCACACTTTGTATTTATTCAAACTCTTATCACAAGAGGATATAAGCAGGTATTGAGGAAAACTCAAACAATATTGTTGGATTTGAAATGTAGGTAATTTACTCGTGCGAGTAGGAAAAAACTATAAGTATTGTGGTTAGGTGCTAAGTTTTTACAGTTTATTGTAACTCTAAATGATGTATTGGTTTCAATCAAAAGTATGATTGATCATTCACTTAATTATTTGACATAACAACTACTATAACTCATAAGTGAATAACTCATTTTCTCCAAAAGTTTTCCCAAGCAATATGTTTTCTCTGCGTGCATTGCAGTAATATTATAATTATTAATACATGCTATATGCGATAATGTCACTCACTTTCCCCTGCACACGTACGTTTCAAACTCTACTCACGCGACGTGTGTAGATATAGTTTAAATTATTATTAATTAAGCGTACGTATAGCAGTAATGTATTGTGGCGCAACTTGAGGCATACTGGACAGAACTTTGATAGGCTGAGTAGATTGATCACTCGTGTTCTGTCAATGTTAGAAGGAATATTGAAAGCCATTTTGTTGCGAGATTACAGCCGGTCAATTCTGTAAAAATCTCACCGTGAAAACTCAAGTGAAGTGAGCGTGATGTGACTTGTCAGTAGTGTCAGTCCCTAGCATTATTTGGAATGACAGCTCACTCCACGCTCACTTCACCTAAGTTTTCACGGTGAGATGGTTACAGAATCGCACTGCTGGAGAGGTTTATATCTAAATGAGGCTGATAATAATGTGTCTTTATAAGTGTAATGTGGATGTTGTAAAGTTACCGTGATATAATCTCATTAATCAGCGCCACATTGTCTAGACTTCAAGATGATCCTTTGAGTTTATATCGGCGATTCTTTTGTTGTCTTGAGAAATCGGGCAACGCCGGCTCCATCTTTTTTAGATGGAAGTTAATGTATATTTACACACTTATCTATTTTATTTCCCTTGTAAATGTGTATTTTAAGATGAACTTACAGAAATTAACATCTGCATTAAATTGTTTCCAGGTGGCGATGGCCGGCGACTTCATCCTCGCCGTGGCGTCGATGATGATAGCTCGCTTGCGCAGCGATGACGTCACACTCGTGCTCAGCCAGGTAACTACTTCATTATCACACATTAGCTACTATACAAATTCGCGAGGCTCCTAGCTAAATGAGGTTTGGCAACGATAACCCATCGTCTTGGTGGGTCACTGTTTTATAGAGTACTTTATAGACTAGGTCGGCCTGCCAAATATCTAGAACAGGCATCACAGTACAAGCAATCAGAAATTTCTATTAAAAAAAAATAATCTTTCTTTGAAATATCTGTGCAGATCTTTTACTACTTATAAATTGAGCGGTGGAAGGCAAATGCACAGTATTCGCTCGATTTTGTCGCTTTAGAGATAATTATTAAAATTTGACGAATGCACTGTTATACCTACTACTTGCCTCATTGCTTTATAAATCAGTTGTTCGTACATAGCACAGACGCCAGCAGCTTAAGCTACCCGAAACTGTCATTTTTTTCCAATCAACCTTGAACCTAATGCTTTAGCGATAAAGTTGAAAATCTATTAAAGAAATTTGACAGATTGTAGTAGCTTCATGTGCTGGCGTCTGTACAATCCAACGTGGGTTTACTCAAATTCTGAGAAAAGTTAAGTCCATTTTTCTAATACACGAATATTGCACATTGCGGATGCACCGCTCATCGCTGACCGATCGATCAATACATATGAAGTATCAGTACAATATGTAATCTGTGCCACATTATGTTACTGGACATAATGCAGCTCTTACGCAAGTCATAACGATCTAATTAATATTCAAGGGGCAGTGCACTAGTGTTGAAGGAATCTGAGGTAGTACCCATTATTTTATTGTAAAGGTTTTGTACCCTTCATTTACTAAGTTACTGCTGATGTTTAAATAACGAAGCTTCACAAAATAGAATATTTCAATAAGATTTCAATTATGCCTTTGAAGGAGCTTTCCAAAGCCTGTTGATACTGAAGGCTCAAAAACTCTTTTCCAGGTTCGGGATGTTATTAAATATAGGCATCATAGCGTACATCTAAACAGGATCAGTTCATTTATACCATTTATAACCTATTTTTGGATGATTAAAACAGTTGGAACAGTTAAGAGCAATTGTGGTCCAGTGATAACGGCCGCGACTTACGAGTTGTAGGTCGTAGGTTCGAACCCAGACAGGCGATTTACTTTGTGTAAATTATTTCATCACCACTGCTCTCAAAAACGGCGAAGGAAAACATCGCGAGGAAACCGGCATGTCCTAGAAAAAAATATTCGAAGACATGAGACATCTACCAACCCGAACTGGGCCCGCGTGGTGGATTAAGACACACTCCCTCTCACAGAGGGGAGGCCTGTGTCCCAGCAGTGGGAACATTATAGGCTGATTATGTAAATCAGTTATAGACTACCTCAAAAATTCTGACAAAGACGTTTAGTGATGCAAATTGGGCAATAATGAAATTTCTTAATATTTAATGTCGCACCATACAATAAACGCCGATGCGCTTGATGCGATAAAACATTTACTTACATCTAACATTAGTATTGCGTTTCATAATAATATTGAGGTACTCCCATTCAAAGTCTCAAGTAGTAGCACAACCATTACTTTAATACAACCTTTTGAGTGTTCGTGCGCACACGCATGCTCAATTGGGGTCGAATGTTTGGTTAGAATATTCATTAAAACGATTCATCCTGTCGGCCTTCTTAAGTGCGATGGTAATAACGCTGTTCCATATGTTTCAATGAATTTTATTGTTTCAATAAGCAACTTTACTAGGTAATAGGTACAGCGGGCTGGTGTCCGCAACTCCACGACAATGCGCGTATTTTGCGTACGGGTGGGAAAATCGATCATTCGATCCACCCCAGCAACTTTACTAACACTGATTATTTTTTTTTTGTAACATAAATCATTTTGCTGAACGAAGTTTATTTTAAATTTTTGCTCTTTTACAATGTGGAGACAACAATACGACAATAATTGAAAACTATGGCATTACTAATGCGTAGGAGTATTTTGGATCTATCGAATAAATTCTAACATCTAAAAAACTGTGTTTTTCATACAAACAAAATACCAGCCGGACTATGGGTTTTGCCAATCTTTGACTAGCTGTGGTGACGATTTTATTGAATTTTTGTACACAGGCTGACAACATAGAACTAACATCATTAGGTGATTATTTATTTATTAATTCTTATTTTTATATTAATTTTATTGTTTTGATTATTTATTTTAATTTGATTTATTCTGTTTTCGTCTAATTTCATTTGTATTGATTTTATCTGAATTTTAATTTGAATTTTATTTGATTTGATGTTATACGTGTACAATGAATGGGTGTTATTTACCTGAAATAAATTAATTGATTTATTATTATTTATTAGATATATGAAGTTTAATTTATTTTCGTATTGTCGTCTTCATAATAATATCACTTTTATAATGATGATCGAAATGTATTGAATGAAATCTCATTGTGAAGTTGTATAATGTTGCCTATAATACCTACAGCATAGCATAAAAGCAAGAGTAACTATTCAACAGACGTAATCTTATAAAAAAGCAGTTGAGTTTTTATCTCTCGTTGACTATTATTAGCATTTTGGAAATTTTAAAACCACTGTTTCGAAATATTTGGATATATTTGCAGTGATGACCTTTGTATTTGAATTCGAGTTCTTGAACAATAATAGCATTTGAATAATGACAGTATTCAAGTACTAATGAGGGCTATTATCGTTTGAATAATCATGCAAAATTAGTATCGAAAAGTCGAAAAAGTGAGCGAGAAAGTGAAGAAGAGCGAGCGAGTGAGTGTGTGTGTGAGTGAGTGTGTGTGTGAGTGAGTGAAGTGGGTGAGAGTGAGTGAGTGTTTTCTTGTAAAAATAGTAGAAACAAATTGATGCATGAAATGAAGTTAACAATTAAGTATGTTCTGAATACCAGCTGCTTGCGTGAAATAAACTATAAAGTACAAATAATTCTTCCCAATTAGATCACCTTTCCCTAAGATTTTATTTGTAAACTAGCTCTGCCCGCGACTTGTTCGCGTGGATGTAGGAAAACAAATTGGATTTCATGGGTTTTAATTTTTTTGCGCCCAACCCTAATTCTTTTTCTAAAAAGTACTCATACGTAGTTATTCTTTATAACATCAGCTATATGCCAGTGAAAGTTCCATCAAAATCGGTCTAGGCGTTTCGGAGATTAGCCGGAACAAACAGACAGACATAAAGACAAACATTTAAAAAGTGTATATTTGTTATAAGTACCGTATATACTTTCATAAGTATTTATTAAAAAGCTGTTATTTTGACATTACAAACGGACACTTCAATTTTATGTATTCGTATAGATAGATGATAATAAAGGTGATTTTTATTTGCTTGGCCTGCCTGAAAAAGTACTAATAACTAGTCATCGTTTTTGATGTGCGCACGACCTAAGAAACACGATGACCTAGGTTCTTGCAATTATCCTAATACGTGGCCAAGGCAATACTTCAATGATGATGACAGTTTTTATTGTTTTACAGTAACTATTTATCAAACAGTTTACTTTTATCATATCATCTGTAAAGTAGCGCATAATTATACATTAGGTGCAAGATATTGCTTGTGTATGACGGGTCTGTTAATTAACTTTGCCTGTCCTTACTCCGGCTTGCGGGTAAAGACCGTATCCTTGAATGCCCTTTAATTTTGCTTATTTTTTAAATCAATTTTGTTGCATTATTCAATTTGCACTACTATTGTACAAGTGTTACACAGAGCAACAACAACTAATCGATAGCTAACGACCTTGCCCATCACAGTACATGCTATTTAGGTGACGTGACGAGTTATGCTAGACCAAGCAATGTTATGATTCCGAACCATACAGATTTAGCTTAGCTTAAAATATACATTGCATTGTATTGTATAACGGGCTGGTAACTACGCAAAAATAAAATGTTGTATTGATGATTATTATGATTTTAATTCTATAAATAAATATTTGTTACGCCTGCGAATCATACTTAGATCAACATACAACCTGGGGGCCTAAAAAGGCCACTTTAATAATAATAATCAATTTATTTCAGACCAGGTCCATAAACAACACACATTACAATTTTATACTAAAAACAAAAAACAAACATACATCGTGAAAACACAAACCTAAACAAAAAAAAACATACACCAAAACAACTTATTTGAAATATTGGAATGACGCACGATGAGTGGTCATCCATTGCCACATCATTGGACTGTCTATCCTGTCGGCTACTATAGCCACCAAGCTGTAGAATTGGCAGAATAATATAATAATAATGATATCCCTGGACATTTCACACAGCGCCATCTAGTCCCAAGCTAAGCAACCTAATGCTTGTGTTATGGTAACAAGATGGCTGATAAACTACTTATATACATTTTTTTTTTGTAAATACATACATATTATAGATAGAAAAACACCCAGACTCGGAACAAATACATGTAGGTCATACAAATATTTGTTCCGTGCGGGAATCGAACCCGCGACACGCAGCGCAGCAGTCAATCGCTTAACCACTGCGCCAACCGTGCCGTCAATCTTAATAGGAATCTTAATAGGATAACAATATGAATCATATTAAAAATCGTAAAATGGTCACAAACTGACAATTCATAATATGATCTGTGTGCAATTCATATCACAATGAAATAACATTTAAACTGTAGAAATAAAAAATAAAAAAACAATTGGTTAATAAAAACTATAATGAAAAAGATACCGATAAAATTACGTTTTTTTTTCATGCGGCAATGTTTACACCAAATATGAAATGAAATTTTACAAAAATTAGAGGAATCGCTAATGATCTGCTGGGAATTCAGGAAATGAATAGCTTTTAGAGGTATTGCTTAAAGTGGCCTTTTTAGCCTACAAATTGCAACACATTTTAATTTCACGGGTACCCTGACGCTTTCGCCTTAATGATCAGTTACAACAGTGATGTGTTGTTTATTTCCAGGTGGTGACAGACCTCGTACAGGGCGAGTTCATGCAGCTGGGCAGCAAGGAGACTGAGAACGAACGGTTCGCGCATTACCTCACCAAGACTTACAGGAAGACGGCTTCGCTCATCGCTAACTCAGTCAAAGCGGTAATATTCTCATTATTCATGTGTAATGTTATTCTAATTACGGAATTATGCTTATTAGAACTTATAAGGAAGCAAGCCTCGTTTGCAAATGTGAAGAATATTATTTGAATGGAGACTTTAGAAATTATTGCACCCGTCACTTGATGTTTTGTTTTCCTATTAGCTTTATTAGCTGCAGTACCTACCTAGTTTGAAAAACTGCAATTTCTTGGCACATTACAATTTAAAAAATAATATTAAGGAAGCACAATTTAAATGGATTATACAGTTGTTATCCCACATCGTCAATAACATCTACAATCATTAATATGAAATAAACAAACAATATTAGTTAGTTACAAATAATATTAGTCTGGCAGTCGCTCCGTGTAAAATACTGGTACTTAGCTGCAGCCGGTTAGACTGGAAGCTGACCACAACATAGTTGGGATAAGGCAAGGCAGATGATGATGAATATTAGTCTAAAATTTTAATAAGCTAAAGTAACTTCGTGGTTTTCGATATCGTTTGCGCAAAATTGCATAGAATCAAATAACGTGTATCAAAATTTTAACGAGTAATAAGCTAAATATTCTTTATTTATAGTTTTGCAATATTTCGTCACTACTACTTTACCGAGTGTATCTAACAGAGAATTTAAATAGTTCTCATACTATAAATAATAAACAAAAAGTTTCGAAGATTTTTAATATAGCGTCCGTTAGAGTTCAACCTGACACTGTAAAATGTTAATATTCAATAAAATGCTACAATGAATACTGACGCTAAATGTGACTACACGCGAAGGTGCGATTGTGTCATTCTATTTAGTGTGTGCTCTTCCTGTGCGAGTTCCAATAAATACTTTTTCTTTATTTATTTATTTTACCATTTATGTACACACATATATAAACAGACAATGAAAAACAGAAGAGATAAAAATAGGTACAGAGGTGATGCTTATTTCATAAGAAATAAGTATCACCTGAAAAGAAAGAAAACGGTACTCAACTCAACTCGGTAATATTATGTCAAGGAAAATCACTGTCCATTCTAAGGTTGCCTGGAAGAGATCGCAGTAATGCGATAAGGCCGCCCATTGTATATTTTGTAGTGTGCCATGTATTTTTTATGCTATGTATTTTTGTGGTGTACAATAAAGTATATATAAATAAATAAATAAAACGGCGACGCTCTTTCTTTCTTTCTAATTACGTTATGTTCATATCTCGCAGCTGCCGCATATGCTGCACTCCATCCGTGACTTACCACGACGACTGCACTAAATTCTTCCTCTATGCAGGGAAACGCCATCGGCTAAGTAATGCATACGTACTGGTCTCTAGTATTAAAATGATCCCAATTTCTAGGTGGCCCTACTAAGCGGGGCTGACGAGAGTACGTGCGAGCTAGCGTTCCAATATGGCCGCAACCTCGGCCTGTCCTTCCAACTGGTGGACGATCTGCTGGACTTCGTGTCTTCAGCGCAGGCTATGGGCAAACCTACCGCCGCTGACCTCAAACTTGGACTGGCGACCGCACCCGTGCTGTTTGCCTGTGAAAAGGTATTTTTATTTTTTTATTTTGTTTCATGTGAGATTTGCCTTATGTGGTCACCTAATAAAGAAATTTTAAAATTGTTCACGAATTTAACGACGCTAGCTAGACAATAGCCTGTTGCAGAAGTGTTTCATACTCAAAAAATCTACAACTACGTATGGGTCATACAAAATAAATAAATAATAATAAAAAGCTTTATTGCAGAAACTTGTACAACTTTTACAGTAAATCTTACATAGGGACCTCCTTTTAAGTAAAATATACACCTGTGCTGGGAGAAACAAATACAAATATTCGTTCTGTGTGGAAATGTTCGATTAAGGATAGCGACTCAAAAACCCGAAAAATTAATAAGAACTGATAATAATAATGTTGAATAACCTACCAGTTTTGCATCAGTTGAAAATAGATTAGACAACGTCGTCAGTAACTAAAAATATAAGGATAAATCTAAAATTTTAAATAGGTTGATTATGCGCGTACAGTCACGAGCACCAATATGTCAACACTTGGCAATTTTCTAATGCGATTTTTTCGTGAAATAACGAATGCAACGTTGCAATACGACACATTACATAAACCTATGGGTTCGAAAATGCTATGTTCGTAACAGCATAATATTTCATTCAAAAACAAAGGATTAAATCGCTTTTTAATAAAACCGAGTGTATACATACTTTTGCTCGTGACTGTACTAGACCTACATACCTATTTCCAATGATTTTAGATCGACATAATAAATATTTAGAATTTCTCAGTGCGAGATGTGAGCGTGTTTAAATTCGATTTAATAATGTGAAACCGGTTGTCCTGCCCCAACTTTACATACTCGCGACCATATCTGGTGTTTAACACACACACTTGCGCAAAAATATTCGTTTTCGCAATACACACGTTGGGTCACAGCCGAACCATTTGCACCATATTGCAAAAATATACACGTTAAACCACTACGACAGCTGGTTATGAGTTGTGACGAACACGAAGCGAAATGGAGATGAAATTCTTTATTCGCACGTCATAGAAAAATAATAAAAATGAAAGTGTTTTGAAGCTTTATTTTTATATTCTCGGCCTAGCATTATCATGCATCGGTTATGCATCTATTATAAGAAATTATTTTGGTAAACGGACATTGCTCTGCTGCCATACATTGTTATCGTAAGGACCAGCAGCCTCGTAAAATTAGTTTGTGTTATTAGTTTTTGTTTATAGTTATGACTACATTCGACTGAAATTAAATTAGAACAACGAACACGCCTGATTTATTGTTCTGCTAGTCTATTTTTTTTTGCTAGTCTATAATGTGTCTTTATATTATATTATAAATTATTATATTACGGAGGGGCCCGTGGCTAAATAATAACAGCCGCACAGGTCTATCGGTCAGGTTAAGCTACGCTTGCCGCGGTTGGTCTGTGGATGGGTGACCATCTTTACATACCGAGACCCCTCTGTGCCTCGGAAAGCACGTTAACCCGTTGGTCCCGGCTGTCATTCGCGGATCTTTGACAGTCGTTACGGGTAGTCAGAAGCCCGAAAGTCTGACAACCAGTCTTACCAAGGGGTATCGTATTACCCAGTAACTGGGTTGTGGAGGTCAGATAGGCAGTCGCTCCATGTAAAATACTGGTATTCAGCTGCATCCGGTTAGACTGGAAGCCGACCCCAACATAGTTGGGAAAAGGCTAGGCTGATGATGATATTGTGTCCCACTGCTGGGCAAAGGCCTCCCGTCCATCCTCATAGTTATCCAAAATAATTTCTGATTTTAAGGTTTTTTTTTTTCCTTTTTGTCAACTGAGCCGATGTCGACTATTCTCGCCTTATGAAAAGAGCGGGTTGTCTAGTAAAATGTCATCTGTCACTGGCATCAACGGTCAAGCATAATGGATGGAATTATTAAGTACTGTCGTACTATATTCGAGATTCAATAAGTACGACAGTACTGAATAATTCCATGGAGCAGCTTGAAAGTTAGTGCTAGGCTAGTGTCACTCGTAATAAACTCACTCTGCGCTTTCGAGCGCTTTAGCGCAACATGCATCTGTTATCAACAATAAAAAAAAACTACGTCATAAAAGACGCTCTGTGTTGAGTTTTTTATTGTTATCGGTTTCGTCCAAATGCGGCGCCGGAAAATATGATCTAGAATAAAACGTAATAAGACTTAAAAATGTTTACTAGATTTCAAAGTCTACGTGCGTTTATAATAATTGATATCTAAAGCATAAAATAAATTAGTAATTATCGTAAAGGATTTATATGTGTTAATTGTTGAGTCTTAGAAGAATTGGAGCAATGTTCTTTGGCAGGCATAATGAACAGTATTCTCAGTTTAATATTTTTCAAATGGTCACAGTCGACTTACCATGTATTTGCGATAGTGATCTTTACATTTGATCTGTTCCATTCCAGTATCCAGAACTGAACCCGATGATAATGAGGCGGTTCCAAGAGCCTGGCGACGTGGAGAAGGCGTACGAGCTGGTGCACAAGTCGCGCGGCCTGGAGCAGACGCGCTTCCTGGCGCGCAAGCACGGCGCGGAGGCGGCGCGCCTGGCCGCCGAGCTGCTGGACTCGCCCTACCAGAAGGGGCTCGTGGTCACCGCCGACCTGGTGCTCAACAGGATCAAATAGCGCCCTCCACCACACTACGCGCACCAACATAACTCTAATATATCCCATGAAAGGCATCCACAGTTCTACCGCCTCCCACTCGTGGTGAGGCTTCGAAACCGATCGTCGAAGTAGTTTTTCGTTCACGTTGCAGCGTGTCTACACGTGATCCTAACAGTACTTTGAAAGAGTTCACTTTCCATGTCGAGCGCCTCCTTTAATATTAACTTAAAGGTTCACACGCGAGACCCACAGAATTCTGGATACCTTTTTGTAAGGGATATAGAGGCGATGGACAATTAATTTTTAGTAATGTATGAGTGATCGGTGTTGAGCCGGCCCGGTCGCCGCCGCCGGGCTGGTCGCGAGTGAACGGTTGTGTATATGCGAGTGAATTTAGCCAACACGGCGACATATATCGTAGATATTATACGTCAAGCTATACCATGTGCCCTGATAAAATAAACATAATAATTTCTACTATACACTATATAAAACACTATGTAGATTGTTGTTATATTATTGTAATCAGTAGAACTGATTGTCAAGTAATTATATATTACATAATGTTAAAGTATATATATTTTATTGGTATTGATATTGTATACATATTTGTACTTTGTGTCCTTCACTTGTGTGACCTGATTTATTTTAAGATAATTTTCTGTGAGTTTTGTGACACCACGAAGTATCTACGACTAGCGCGAAGCTATTGCTGCCAAGGAGCGTGTATGACTACTCGTTACCAAATACTGTACGCTATACGTACATACGTGTACTGCTTATATAAATATGCTCAACTGTTGTTTTGTATCGTGCAATCTTTATGTAGGTATAGAGATAGAAAGTACCTGTGTTTGTGCACAAAGACGCTATCGAGGATCATCACAAAATTGCTTGCACTTTGATTTCATGAGTTAGTGTTCGTTTGTTTCTTACTGTATGTATTTTATGATGTGTAAATACTGAGAGTCATTGGATAAGTTACCCGTGTTTTATCTTCAAAACCAATTACCTCAATTTCTTTAGAGTACACGTTGCATACTAGAGGTGTATGTTATATTCTGACCTAGTATTAAATTGTGAGTATTTTACGAGGTCGCACTACATATTGAGGCAGAATGTAAACATCGGTTAGCCAATTAGTACGTTACAATTGTAAATAATACTAACAACTAAATATATTCAATGTAACAGAGGTTTAAATAGACAAATGAAGTATCAGAGTACCGCAAAAATTATGCACCATAAGCGCAGTATTCTTAAAACTTTTTTCTTGAAATTATTAATATTTAACAAAAATATTAGTCATTAATAAGGTAAATTAGTAAGGCTGACATAACGACTGAAACTACATGAAATAAGCTCCGACAAAAGCACCTAATTATTCTGTAAATGTCTCCAGCAGATACAGAATCCAAGGGGAAGCGATTACACATTATTATCGGGAAAATGAAGCATGCGTTTCCTTGTGAGTTTATGCTGTCCAATATACGATTAGTCACCCCACTGAATTAATAAAATTTGTGTGTGAAAACTCGTTTTAAATAAAGATACACACGCAACTCTTTATCACTTTTAATTGTTGTGGAAATTCTTTTTAAGCGGAACCACGGATCGTGGAGATGCAAGCGATTCAGTTAATTGAGTTAACTCACTGGAATGGACGAACTTATTTCATAGCTTGGTGGCTGTGTCAGCCAATCCAATAAATGGAGATGGAGGTGTATGTTTTTGTACATTAAAAATGGGAGTCAATGAAGTTTATTTATATGTATGTAGACATACTTTCATAGGACATACGTTTGTAAATATTATTATTCTGTAAAATGGTAAATCATGAATAATTTTTAATATAAACATTAGTTACAAAATACTGTTTTATTTCAATTCATTTTTTATAATTTACTCTAAAGGACAAATTTTGCAAATAACAATGCAAAACTTTTGTTTACAACTTACCCTTCTAAACATTACGCAACATCGATACTTGCAAGGACGCACGCAAACGTTAATCGCAGTGGCGTCCTTGACAAAGTCGTAAAATGGATCAGCATTAATAGTTTAACTGACAATTTTATTCGTGACCTATTTCCACGGCACCTTTGCCACTTTTCTGCCTGCAAGCTATGTATATGAATGAATGCAATAGGATTCGTAGCCGCGTTTGCGGCAATCGATCGGTCCGCGCCCGGCACCGCCAGGACGAACCGAATGCCAGCTCTAAATGACATGAAAAATGTATATGTCCTACTGCACTATACAAAGTACCCCAATAATATATGGCGAAAAGTAACTATGGTTACAAACCCAATAATAAACCCTATTGAAACGCAACAAAGATGCAATTCGAACAATTCCGATGGGTAAGACACCCCTAACCGCGGTTAGTTAATTACAGAGTGTCGAGTGTTAATGGAACAAGCAAGCAAGTGTAGGTAAGTATCACGTAGTTAGTCAAGGTTCGTTTTACTTGATTTAAAGATAGCAAATTAGTAAATACGACTGCGGGTATGGTACTACGTGCGGTAGGTCCGTTATTTTTTTTGACGTGCGCCTTAACTTCGTGGAATTTGATTACCTACGTTCAAGGAAATATTTATTGCTCGTATATTAGATATAGGAGACAAACGTGATATCGCGTTATGTAAATTTGCAAAATTCGCATAGGTTTTCCGTCGTTTTCTTATTGATTAACGATAAGTAGCCGTATCTTTGTTTCAGCAACTTTTTGCGAAGGCCATGTATAATGCTTACTCGTGTTTTGATCACTTCTACTTCATTCCAAGTCGCCAGTCTTCGTTTAGTTTGCGTCTGATTTTTGGATAGTATTTACAAGTCGTTAAAAAGCTTTTCATGTTTAAAAATCGTTCACCAGTAGAGAGTTTAACAATGAAACGACCTACTTGAAGGCTTTAAGCCTATTAATATTAAGTTAAGGTACAACAAAGCGCTTAATCACAATTGGTGATTTGCAAGAATATTCTAGTCCAAACTCAAAACCTATCAAGAATCAGTAATATTCCACACGCCTAACTGGAAACTTGTTGTGCGTACCGGGTACCAAAGAGGTAGTTACGGTTATTATTAACCTACAATTCTTAAGGTAAGTGGATAATTTCGGGTTTGTTTTAATGTGTATGTCTATAAGAGTAGAAGGGCCCGTGGCTACATAATAACAGCCGCACAGGTCGATCGGTCAGGTTAAGCTACGCTTGCCGCGGTTGTCTGTGGATGGGTGACCATCTTTACATACCGAGACACCCCTCCGTGCCTCGGAAAGCACGTTAAGCCGTTGGTCCTGGCTGTCATTCGTGGATCTTTGACAGTCGTTACGGGTAGTCAGAAGCCCGAAAGTCTGACAACCAGTCTTACCAAGGGGTATTGTATTACCCAGTAACTGGGTTGTGGAGGTCAAATAGGCAGTCGCTCCATGTAAAATACTGGTATTCAGCTGCATCCGGTTAGACTGGAGGCCGACCCCAACATAGTTGGGAAAAGGCTAGGCAGATGATGTCTATAAGAGTAGAAGAAGACTAAGGATATGATGGATGGACTGTGTGAAAGATGGTAATATAGGAGAAGCTAGATATAGGAGAACTACTGAGATGACGACTAATAGCGAAGTATGGAAGAAAAATATATGTTGCACCGACCACAAATAAATTGTGATAATGGCAAGTGAATGATGATGATTTTAATACCTGGGGACTTTGGCAATATCCAGCCAGCGAATAGCACCTTGAAAATAATGAGTTTCGTCTATCTTTTGATGATAAAACCTTTTTAAATGTAGCCGTAGCGCGGGTGCATTTTCCTTACGCTTATTTATTTATTTGGAACCTCCAACAAAGGGTCTACAGTCACAAGCACTAATATGTCAACACTTGGAAACTTTTAATAGCGATTTTTGCGTAAAATAACGAAAAAAACAATTAAATAGACACGTTGCAAAATGCTTATAGGTTCAAAAATACTATGTTCGTAGCAACATACAATTTCATACAAAAATAAAGGAGTAAATCGCTTTTGAATAAAGCCAAGTGTATACATACTTATGCTCGTGACTGTACACGTACTACAATATAAATCATAATAATAGAAAAGGTCTTTTTACGTATGCTCCTCCAATTGCAGAAGACCACAGCATGCACATATAACTAGGTGCTGAACTATAAAAATAGAGAAAATTTATGACCTTTATGTGGAAGCTCTAGGTTACAGTCCATGTTCAATTAAGTAACATTTTAACAATTATGAGTGCTATCCCATTTATTAAGAATAGCATGCTGTTAAGAATTTATTTGCATTCTTAATTCACTTAAATTTCATTTGTAGGTAACTAAATCGTTCCTACTTAACTTTCCAGAGCCCTACAGCGGCTACAGCTGGCATAGTTAGCTGACATTAAGGAGCACGTCATAGCTGAATAATTAAAACTGTGAGGAACGTTGCATGTAGGTACAAAAGTAGAGTTGAATTTTATATGACCATGGAATTCGTTAATGGTAGTGTCCGTTATTAACACACCAGCATGTTTTAATAAAACTGCATCGTTATTGAACATAGACTTTATCTAAGTATCTATGTATTATACTGTCATGTAGGCACCTACTAGGACTTAGTAGTTGTAGTTTTTTTTTAAATTATTGAGAAAAAAATACATGAAATATCTCATATTTACTGATATTACATATTAAGAGTATTGACTCTAAAGGTAGGTACGTGAAATGCAGAAAAGCAATGTATTGAATCATTTTGTATCAATTTAGATGATAGGTAAAAGTTACAGTGTTAATCAAGTTTTGGTGCTGACTCTACAAGTTCTGATTGTTTTTGTATTTGTTTAGTGATATTTACCTATATAGGTAAAAACAAAACAGTCTACAACAAAAGAAAATAAATTCCGCAAATGATTTCATACTGAAAAATTGGTATCATGATTTATACTTATCACGCAGTGATACCATAACTCAATGGAAACGTTCACGACAGTGCACAGTTTCAGTTGAAACGGCGGCGGCGGCGACTTCGCGAGACGCTTTCAGTGGTTGGCGGAAAGCCGTTCAGTGACTACCGGACACCTGAAATGATCATCGTCAGTGTGTGCACATTCCTCCCTGCGTTCATTCTTCTCCGAATCTGTTGCGTGCTCAGTTATGTGATACGAAATTAGTTGTTGGGTTTAGTGAAACTATAGTTTAAATGTTTGCTTTGCACTCTCGAAGATTGCGTAGGTAAGATATCGTTTTATGGTCTGTAGACAAATCTTGTGCTTTCTAAATACCTAAGTAAGGAATTACAGAATACCTACTTAAGGAAAAACATACACCATGTTTTATAATCGTGCGTAACTGACCAACTTTATAATTTGGAAATAATAGGAACAAAACATTAAAATTAAAATCGCACTAAAGCATATTAAAGCAAAAAGATTATGAGGGCATTTGACCTTCTTAGTACCCGGCCATCCAAAATACAACTATTGCCTATTATATAAAAATTCTACGAATCCCTTCGTGGCTGAATAAATACGAGGCGAGAGATTTTCAGGCTTTTGAAATATGTTGTAAGTAGTGTCACCAAAAGTTTGGCTAAGTTTCACTGACTGTTCAGCAAGTCCAAATAAAAGGTTGTGTATAGGAGGCTAAGCGTCCCGACGTCAGGGTCACTCCGACGTCGAGCGCGAGAGCGACGTCGTGCCGAGCAGACGAGGGCGGAGGGCGAGAAGATCGCTCGCGAGACGAGGGAACGGAGGGCACGAGACCATCTCGAACAACAGCGGAAGGTACGCCTAATTAGAAGTGATACCAATGTGATTTTTTCTGGGTTTGTCTTGGTCATTACTGCCATTTACTGCCAATGGTGAAGAAAAACATCGTGAGGACACCTCGACTTATAGTAAATACCTACTAGTCTGAAATCACCAACCCGGCTTGAGCTAGCATGTTGATCAATGTTCATGTCTTCTCTGCTTAATAAGAGGCCTTTGTTCTGTAGTGGGGCAATAGGAGGCTGGTATAATTATTATGGATATACAGATGCAGCGTTTTACAAGAGAAACATAACAGTTATTAGGGCTTTACAGTGATACCAATAAAAAGCTGTAATGAAATATTGTGGCCAACCTACTTTTTAAATAAACCTGTGCCCAAAAATTAGACAGCCGTAGGTATCCACCAACCCGCACTGTGGAGGCCTGTGTCCCAGTTGTGGAAACATTATAGGTATGCTGGTTATGATAATGAGGTAACAATAACAGCAACTGTCCTGCTGTTCATCTGTTCGCTTAAGTGCTAATAAATCATTATTTCTGTAGCTCACTCATTCGAAATTACAATACAGAACACTAAACAGCTTTCGATATGGGAAGTTTAACATTTAATTATCTTCGGTTGCAAGTAAATAATAGGTACTTACTCCGTTATAATAGGCTCATTTAATAAACGTATTCGTTACTCGTCTAACCTTTTGTGCTTTTGAACTTTGCCCTTAACAGTTACACAATATCATTTGGTATGATCTAATCTCCCTTTTAACTAGTAGGTATGGTTAATGATAATGTGTGTTAATGTGTCTAACGGATCCATCCAGGCAGATGTTGAAATATAATGGTTGACAAAGGCAAACATTTTTGTTGCAAATATTTCTAAATATACCAAATTTCCCCCAGTAACACGATAACGCGGTAAAAATGATGACACCTCCATCATAAGATTTATATCTGTGCCTCCCACCTGACTGATGAAATAGAAGGTGCGGCACCAGGCTCATCATAACATCGTATTAATGATATAAGGTTTTAAATGCCTACTATTAATGTTTAAGCGACAATAGTTAAAGGCTAACGTGATTGGTCGAAAGGTGTCTGAGTACAGAGCCTAGGAATGTTCAAGACGTTATAAAAAATGCGTAAGATAATAAAGTTAAGTTTGTTTGAATTTGGGCGATTCTTTCATTTAAAAAAAATAAATACAACAACATCATTTTTGTCAAAACAGTTGTGGAGAGTCCTTACTCCCCTATTCTGAGGCACTATGTGGGGGTAATGGTCGGTAGGTCATTCCTCACCTTGTCATTCTTTGCACATTCTGCCTCAGACACCTACTTTGTTGTTTGTTTCTTGGTTTGCTTTTTACTAACACTAGTTATAAGATATTTTACTAACAAAATGGACTTTATTGTTGTCTGATTCTGATATATAAATCAATAAATAAATTGTAAAGTAAAGCGTGGACTAATATGAATCTCTTGTTAATTATATGCTACAGGCAAAATCTTTTGATTTTGCACATAAACTTATATTATACTTATGAAACGCCAGAAGCTAGGCACGCTTCGAACTGGCCGTTTCCTATGGAGAAGAGCCGGCAAGAAACTCCACGGTTCCTCTTTTAACTATGAAGGAAAACCTATCAAAATCAAACGACATTTATTCTTGTTAGGCTGAGAACCAGCACTTTTCGAACGTCAAAATTACAAAAGACAGTCCCCCAAAACGCCCGCCCTTCACCACTTCCTAGTGCTATCGCTGGGAAGAAGAAGTGGCGGAACAAACTCTCCAGCCGAACAGCTATCTGTTAATCTACCTTAGACAGTTATTTCGAATATAATTTATTGTAAGTGGAACAAACCTATTATATTTTAACTACAGGCTCGTCAAGAGCTGGCGACGTACCAGCCGTGGGGTCGTGCGGGCGGCGGCGCTCCAAACGCTCGAGGCGTACGATTTACCAACCTCCGAGACAAAGGAATCTTTCCCGAAGACGAATTAAGGGTATATGCAATATTAACATGATCGAATCTCTACAATACAGGGTGGCAGGGACATCGACGCACCACACATCACAACTCCCTCTAGCGTAGAAATTTTCGTTGGTTATCAAAAAAACTGTTTCATAAAAAAGTGCAATACCTACGCGGTCAAAATGTATGAAACAGCAATGACGTGTTTTTTATTAATAGACGAAAAATTACAACGCAGCAGGTTTCAGAATCTACTACCAGGTTGCGCGTCGATGTTCCTGTCACCCTGTATACGTATACCGCATTTGTACGATTTGCAGTCCGAACTGCAGAATCAGTAGTACGAGATAACTTCCTACAGAAGTCTTAGTAGTCTTACAGGCGCAGTATATTTACAGCCAATTAAGATCTGCGACTCCTAAATTGGGAGAGGTATACGTTGAACAGTAGTTTTGAAAGCTTTGCGGTAGCAGTAGCACGATATTCCCCTATGCGTTAGCTACAAGTATAGATAGATACCTGGGCCAACAACAACAACATAGGTTTTTATGTTTTGAATGTTTGTATTATAGAAGAACAGATTATACGTATGCGGCTTAAATCTACGCGTTAATAAAATCATTCTTTGACTACCAATCAGTTTGCCTAACAATGTTTGTGATTAACAGTTAACGTTTTAATTACGTACGAGTATGTTTAGAGAAAGTGTCTACGACATTGAAATGGCAATGTCTACAGCAGTACACCTCCATCAACTAACGCCCCTGCCAGAGGTGTTCAATCTCAAGCTTTATTTTTAATGCTATCTAAGCAAGATATTATTTTATAATACTTTTAGGTTTATATATTGTAGCTTACTCACAATATTTAAATAGAAAAGTATTATAAAATAATGCGATTCGTAATTCGTATTATATCTGCGTAAGTAACGATCGGTGTGTTGGATTAGGTCTTGACTCTCGACGTGGCGAATAGCGTAACGCGTAGCAAGCAGTGTACCGTAGAGCGTAGCAAGCAATGTAGCGTAGCGCGTAGCAAGCACTGTGGCGTAGCGCGTAGCCAGAAATTATGTACCTTAGCGTGTAGCAAGCAATGTATCGTAGCGCGTAGCACGCACTGTAGCGTAGCGCGTAGCCAGAAATTATGTACCGTAGTGCGTAGCAAGCAATGTAGCGTAGCGCGTAGCACGCACTGTATCGTAGCGCGTAGTAAGCAATGTAACAAACGCAAACATTGCAGTGCCGCATGTTGGTTGCAGACCGAGAAAAAGAACGTTGACTATCTCTGAACTGACTCATTGTAGTGATGATAATTGCATGCCTGCCTGATCAAAAAAAGCGTGTAATTGAAACAATTATTTGTCTATTAATGATTATGAGATCTGTATTTAAATCTTACTTCATGCAAACTTTCATAAGTCTCGCTCAAAATTTTGAACTAACATGCAATTGGTTAAACGCGTCTCGTTAATCTTATGGCGAATTATTACGAGTATGTTGTCAACAAATGTTGCTTAATTAGATGGAAGATTTTAGTCAGTTTGTGAAATTATGCAAAAGTAGCAAATCAACGAATCATTCATAACGAAAGGTGAAGGCGAAAAACCATTTGAATGACCTATTTTGTTTCGTGACCTCAAGTCATTGATACACGTGTACAACTACGACGCATGCTCTGAATCCCACGAATTTCATAGAAAACTATAAGTATAATAACATTTATGGGTAGTTGACATCATTTCTTAATCACAGTAATAGTACAGGTTATCTGGTTACTTACTTAATTAATCGGTACATAAAAATAGTTGCATATGGCGATTGACCGATGGCAATACATCTATATAAGGTAAAGGGTCATTCATTACTTGAATGTTATCAAGGCGGGACCACACCGTAGCGTTACGAAACGAAGATGTATAAAAAATGTGCGAACGACTGCTTCTGCCGTATCGAGGATATGAAATTTGTTGACATACATTTAAGGTATTTTGTATTTTCGTCATCAGTAATTTCCTCTCTTTTAAAACTTGTCCGCGTTCCTTTAATGTAATCGACATAATTATACGACACGATTTTATTACAAAACTGATTGCTGGGTGGCAGGTTAATCAAGGTATCAAACATGCAAATTTTGTTTGTCCATAGTTTCCATTCATTTTCTATATGAAAAATTCATTCTATTGCCTTTGTTATGGCGAAGTGATCAAGTCTAATTGACAAAATATCGACACCATATATGATTGGGATGGTTATTTAAACTTTTTGATTTTATAGGTCACAAAAGACATACCTTATATGGATGATTTGTTATGTTTGGATGAGAATTATTTTATTTTGACTCTTCACGTGACCAGAGGGCTGGCATATTTTTAGCCTAAAGAATTAGCATTGCCATCCAACGTGGCAATGCTGCCAGCCTTTTGGGCACTTATTCCATTGACAGCGATGAATGCCCAATGAGCTCCTGCCTTTTTCTTTATTTTTCTATTATGTACTTGTATATAATATATATACATAGTTATTGTTTGCTTGAGTGTTAGCTTGTAATTTGTAATAAGGCTTTTTGTTAGTAGTGTTGTCTTTGTTTTAAACATTATAATTTTATATGGATGATTTTCTATGAAGGACTAGATATTTTCTCAGGAGCTCTGCTACTAGGCCATTCCGCATCATGATCATAATACAATATTATGTAGGTATGTTCTTTCCAGGGGGTATCATTGTATGAGGCGTGTCGAAGGTGGAACACGTCGCCCCTCCGCAGACAGAGGCAGACGCCGGTGAAGCTGCGAGAGGACCCACAGCTCTGTTACGCCGAGCCGCTGCGCAAGAGTGTCGACAACGACATACGATACAAACAGTCACCGCGCGAGCAACAGAACTACAAACAGATATTAGGTACATTTACTATCGTGAGAGCGGCGGGCAGTCATGGCACAGTGGAAATGCCGCAGCTTACGAGTTGTAGGTCGTAGGTTCGAACCCTGACAGGCGCTTTACTTTGTGTAAATTATTTTATCACCACTACTCTCAAAACAGTGAAAGAAAACATCGTGAGGAAACCGGCATGTCCTAGAACCAAATATTCGAAGACATGTGACATCTACCAACACGCACTGGGCCCGTGTGGTGGATTACGACCGCAATCCCTCTCACCGAGAGGAGGCCTGTGTCCCAGCAGTGGGAACATTATAGGCTGATGATTATGCTACTGTAGTGTCACACTATAGTATGTAGTACTTTACGTTTTAAATATATATACACAGAACTTCAATGGTAAGGATCTGAGTAGTTAGTTTAATTCACCATACCTTAAGTCTTCAAAATTGCAAAACGAAGAAATTGTCTTTTAAGTTATTAGGAATTTAAATATAAAACGATAATCTAATCTGCTGATTTCGGAGTGAAAGCACATCATTATAATAAATTATGATAAATATTTCTAGGTCTACGCTTAGAAAAACCTTTGTATAAATTACTAAAGATGGAAGATTGGTTTGTTACATAAATCATGAGAAAGCCTATGTCTGATCTACGTTAATTAGATGACAGTCAAAGTTTTATTGTCTTATCACATAACATTGACATTTCAGATGAGATGGTTACTAAAAAAAAGAAAGCCGTAAGAGAAGAAAAGAAAAAGAATTTGGAATATGAACGCAAAATGGTAACAGCATTATTTTAAAATTAAAAATGTATAGTAGATATTATACAGTATATTTAATATTTTCAGCATACTATGGAAGGGCCATGGGGTAAACCAGGGCCAGGAGGCACTATATGGAGGAACCCCCGAAATGTTGGGCTAAATTTCTCTAAGTCTATGGTCCGTATTGAAATAAAGATAAACGACATCCGTATTGAAATAAAGATAAACGATCATAAAAGACATTTTATAATATTTTTTTTACGATTTAACTTCAGGGTTGGACAGATAATGAAATTTTTACGAAAATGGATGGGGATAACAGGCGCAACGACAAATCTTCGCTAACTTTACCCAAAGTAAAGGGAGACGATGATATTAGAGAAGATATGCCTATTAATAAGGAAAATTTAAAACCACCAAACGTTGAAAAGTTACCAAATATTAAACACACTGGCAGGCCAAAAACTCCAGAACAAAGGAGATTTAGCCTAGACGTAAAAGTTAAACACGAAGTTTCTTACGGTGGTGGTAATGGAGAAGGCAGACGAAGTCCAAAGAAAACTAGATTTGTTAAGAGATTAACTAATGGTGATAAAGTGACAAAATTAATAACTGATGATAGTTATGACAGTGGAGAAACTGTAGCTGTAGCTGAGAAAAAGCCTACGCCTGAGACTGCTATTTTACGCGTAACAGGGGGAGTGGAACTAGTGCCGCTTTTGGCTAGGAGACGTCGCGTCGGCGCACGCACATTGCCGTCGAGCGATGTCACAAGACAAGCGGATCAATCGTGTCAGTACGTATGAAACTAATAAATACCATTGTCAGTAATATACTTAGTGATGATTAAGAACCTATTCTCTATGACATGACCGAACGTGGTATGAATTCGCAGTTCTATAAGACTCTTTGCGCATAATAGGAGCTAACCAAGGTCAAAGAAATAATAGAATTCAATTTAAAGATCACGGTATCTGACTCGTTTATCAAATCGATTAGATTCACTGGGTTTATAAAGTCCCAAGCATTGCTTACAGACTTTTTATTAACGTAGGTAAGTAATTTGCCGAAGGCTTACTTACGGTGTTGCGTGACACGTTTTCCCGTATCGTAAATTTATTCGCGTGTAAAATGTCAGCGGATGTCGTAACACTTTTTTTCGTAAATCATATTGTAATATTGAATCATGGGCCGCGATTCGGAAATTCCATTGCCTGTTTACTTAGGTATAAGTGTGTAGTACCTGATGGTTTTTATGAGAATTGATTAGTGCAATTTATTAGGTAGATATGTACCTATTTATTAGTGCAAATCTGAGGAAAAACGAATACTACTGAATTATTGCTCGTTAATATATGTATGTAATACCGTACGCACGAAACAAAACTGCCACTCTATTTTTTTACCAATGCTTTCAGCAAAATGAAGGTTTTTCTCATAATGTTTCAAATAACTCTTAGATACTACACCACCTGCGAACTCTAAATTGATGTTTGATCTGGAACATTCCGTGTTTATCTTATAAATATTTTACGAATACGTTTCCGTTGCGTTGATTCGAGTTACATGTCTAACGGTAGGCAATGTTTGGTCACAAATCCGGTAAGGCAGAGGTTGCATCACGGCTTTCTATCGGTTGGGGTCCATACGACACCAAGATAAACGGCTTTCATTAGAGCGAGCGGTGACGTGGGCCTCAAGACCGTCAATTGTTGATAATACTGATCGTTGACACCTCGGTATAGATATCGATGAGTAACTACGTAATTCATGATATATGGTAATGTATTTCACGATGCCTTTGAACCGTGACCTCCTTACAATAGGCTTAAGTTATGCTGATCTTAAATTTTGATGATAAAATAGTTGTAGGCCGGTTTGGCCTAAAGCTGTAGGCGGTTTATTTTTTATATGTCTGCAGTTGTAATAAAAATATAGGTATATACAGATATGCGGTTGCTCTGTGGATGTGTGACCATCTTTACATACCAAGACCCCTCCCTGCCTCGGAAAGCACGCTAAGCCGTTGGTCCCGGCTGTCATTTGTGGATCTTTGACAGTCGTTACGAGTCGTAAGAAGCCCGAAAGTTTGACAAACAGTCTTACCAAGGGGTTTTGTATTAGGTACTCAATAACTGGGTTGTGGAGGTCAGATAGGCAGTTGCTCCATGTAAAATACTGGTACTCAGCTGCATCCGGTTAGACTGGAAGCCGACCTCAACCTAGTTGGGAAAAGGCTATGTAGATGAGGTATATATACAGATATACGTGCGCACTTTTTGCAGGTGGCGCGATTCGGGCAATATGGACTACTTGAGGGAACTGAAGAATCAAATGAAAGTAAAGTGTATTCAACGGGAGGTAAAAATTTACAAGCGGCATTTCTTAAAGAATCCCGAAATAACAGAATGATTTGCAATTATTTTCCTTAATATTCCCTAAATGGTGTTGCAGGAGCATCGTCTTAATTCAGCAGAAAGCGTCCGTAGGCATCACGAGACGTGGGAGTCTCTCTGGGGAAGGCAAGGACACGGGGCGCCACTGCGGGGCAAGTACGCAAGAAACAACCTAGCGCAGCTACTCTACGTAGCACCCCTGACAAATGCTCAATAGACACCTTTATATACACGTAGTAAACACCTTGTCGATAAATACTCCAACTGTAAGTTACTTTTTTCCACTTTGAACTTTGTTATGATGACCCTGTCATCATTCTCTAGCCCTTATCCCAATTTATTTGGGGTCGGCGCAACACGTACTCTTGATCCATACTTCTCTATTAGTCGTCATCTCGGTAGTCATCCCTCTTTCTCGCCATATACCTCTAGAATTGATTCAGGATAGGAAAAACGAATGACGATCGTGGAAGAAGTTTTTTAAGATAAAATTTATGAGTTCTGAAGTAAGAATGAAAACTCAAGAAAATGCTTTTCCCACAAGTATAAGGGAAATAGATCAGTATGCAATTATTACTAATAGATGATGATGCTTTGAAAAACATCTAAAGTGTCATGAATTTATAACTACAGAACTTCTATCCAGAGTACACACGGCGACACATCAAGCTATACATTTCCAGTTTTTGATGACCTCGCATTGTATAGGTATTTCGTACAATCAGAAGTCAGCTCATACTGGTTATGTATAGCTTAATGTGTTGCTGTGCGTACCTATCCAGTAATTTTATTTATGTTTAATTTCTCACTTAGATAACTAGTAGTTATGAATTTGATATGAAATTGGGTAGTGAACATAAATAATATTAGTGCCAACTAATAAAATACAATGACCAAATTATCATATCTAATAATAGTAAAAAATTGCTGTGGAAAATGATTTTTCTGGTGTTTAGTCATAAATGATAAAATTACTATAAGAATCATTATCCCAACTAAATGATTATATTACCATATCATTAAGATTAGCTTGCATGAACAATCAATCAAAAATTTGATAACTTTTATCTGTAAATTTAATTTTACCTTGACTTTCTTTATTAAACTTATTTCTGTCTACCTGAAATGACCTTGAAACAAGGGCTAATTTACTGTGTATACCTATTATAATTAACAGTCATTATTTCAATATTTCTGATTTTATATTAAATCTAGGTCAAAAGTCGAAGTTCCTAGTCGCTGCTCTTTTCCTATTTATTATGTAATTCATAATGGTATAAAAAAAAACTTAGAACCTAAGTGTATTCTGTAACTTTTTGAGAATTTCGTTTCATTATGTCGTAAAAAGTTTGAATTAAAGGAAGTACTTATGAAGTTGGTAAAAAATAATTAAAAAACCGCAAATTGTAATAACTTAAGAAAATTACTATTTCACGAATTTTAGTCTTATATTAATTTGTTGGTAAGTGAACCTTGCACTGTGACAGGATGGATAAATAAAGTGTTTTAAAATGACTGCTACTAAGTGTTTTCTTGTGACATATCACTTACAACCTAAATTGTATTAATTTAAACCTGTATCCACATTTTTATTTAACCATTTAATAGCCCTTAGTAGAAATGAGATATTTTAATGGGACAAAACAAACTGGTTGGATACATTTTCCTACTGTTGATTTAGTGACACCATTACCTACCAAAGATTGCTCAATGCAATACAACTATCTACTAATTAAAGCCAAGACATAATTAAATAAATTTAAACTAACTGTAACTCTCAGATTAAGTGACACCATAATTTGTCAAAATTAACAACCAATCCAATATATCTCGAACTTGTCCTTGGTCGAAGTTGTAAACCATTCAATTATTTACTATATTCTATTTTAGACATTTTGAATACAATCAAAATATTACACAATACATTTCATCGGACACGCGCGCCGCTGATACAGTAACTGCAGATGCACCCATTGTATTACGTACGATGAACTTTCAACAAAGAACAGGTTCACTATACTTGCCTACATATATTTATACATATTATATACCCAATACATTTGGTGATCCACCTGTGTTGAATCGACGATACTGATGTATTGATTAGGAAACGTTTTATTTAAAAGTTATTGTGCTTAATTTATTCCACTTTGTATTAATGAACATTTTACAACATCGGCCAAGAGCAAACCAGCATGACCTAGAGCCAAAAAAATTGAAGACATGTGATATCTATCAATCATCAATTCGCACTGGGCCCGCGGGGTGGATTACGGTACCCACTCCCTCTCATTGAGAGGATGCCTGTGTCCCAGAAGTGGGAACATTATAGGCTGATCATGTTACAATAATAATAATAATAATATCCCTGGACATTTCACACAGCGCCATCTAGTCCCAAGCTAAGCAACCTAATGCTTGTGTTATGGTAACAAGATGGCTGATAAACTACTTATATACATTTTTTTTGTAAATACATACATATTATAGATAGAAAAACACCCAGACTCGGAACAACTACATGTAGGTCATACAAATATTTGTTCCGTGCGGGAATCGAACCCGCGACACGCGGCGCAGCAGTCAATCGCTTAACCACTGCGCCAACCGTGCCGTCACAATATCGTTTAGCTAATGCATTCGGTATTATGTGCGCTTAGCATCTTACTGCAATCATCATGGGTAAACCGATGCAACGTCAAACGTGTGTCCCTGGGGCTCATTGCCAGCGATCAGCAATGGGCTGATATAATGATTAATATAAAACTCCGATGTGAATGGGCGAGAAAGCAATATTTGAAAAACAATTACAAACCCACCTACGTAGCTTACGCATAACGCAGGTACTTACTATGAAGGTAGATTCTATAATGTTAAAAGCTATTAGCCTGTAACATCCCAGTATGCGGTAACGATGAGCAGTCATCTCATTCTCAAGCATTTCGTAGTTTTATCTCTTGGCTATGTAGGTAAAGTGTTATTACATACTTTATTGTTAATATTACAAATTCATGCGTAATTTGAACAAGTAGGCAAACTACACAATAACTTTGTTATGAATGATTATGACAAAATAGAGCTGGTAGAGCATCGCATTAGAATTTATTTCTATGCCAAGTGGAACGTATGTTAACATATAATTTCCTTTATTGATGGTTTAATTAATACGCTGATCAAGCATGCATTTATTGTTGGCAAGATTAACGGTTACAAAATTCCTGAAGATTAAATGAAATAGATACTAACTCCCTAATTAAACTATAAAGGTTAAATGCCTCAAGTTTTATTTAATTTGCCGTTAATAAATCTTGATGTAACGCCTATCATTAACTCATATATAAAAACACTTAACAAAACCGACACCTATAATATCATGACACACTTATTATTACACTGCAATTGGAATGACAGTAGCCCTTCGGGCATTACACTTTATAAATATTTCGCAACCCTGCGATTGTGTCGAGTACTACGTGGTGCTAAGTGCAATGTAAACAGTTCATTGATTAGCCTCTTATTGTTCTTATACCCTCGAGTCGGCGGGTCTCGCGTGGGTACGTGCGACTTATGGTGAAATCTGTAAAGCAAACAAAAATATGCGCATGTATGTAAATGACACACCCGGAGAAAGCCTCGTACTATGACGAAATTACAATAAAACAGTAAAAACCTCTGTCAAGTGGGTCTGCAATAAAAGAAAAGAATGAATCAACCAAGAATTCATTCATAAAATATACTCGTACTGTTTAACATTGGCCGTTGTTAAATTGATTCTTTTAGTATCTAATAAACTAAAAGAATCAATTTAAACCTCCGTGTCAATACTTCAATTCAAGATCTTAGAAATTATTTATACAGGGTGACAGGGAAACTCGACGTATTCCTTGAAAGGCGTTATAAATATTAGAGGTCATTACCAACAAATTTAGTCCAGTTAATTAGGGTTCAAAACTGGATAGTTACTGAGCTGTGTCGGTTCTTCGATTTTTTTGAAATTTTCTTAATTGTTACCAAAAAAAATTAGTTATGAGAAAAAACTACTCCACTCCAAACATTTAATTGATACTTTTCTGAAAGTTGGAAAATAAGTGATCATTTAAAAAAAAAAAGTGCTTGCAAAACTTACATAATCTCAGAAATAAAAGGTCTTTAATAGCAAAATGATTTTTCATACCACTTGCTCAAAAAAGTGACATTCTATGCCACAAAAAGCGAACATAACAATAGTCATTATAAATCTGTTAAAAACAGGGAAAGAAAATTGTACTGAATTTCATTCATCCTCTAGGGGGAGAATGTGATTTAAATTTGGAATACTTACCGAAATTTATACTGAACTACATCTGTGTTTACACCATTGAGTTTGTATTTAAAGCATTATACATCTTTTTGAAAAAGGAATACGCATTTATTATGCAGTTATGATCTATATCTATACTTATAATAAATCTGTAGAAGTGAAAATTCTGTACATTGAAAATATCCAAAAAATAAATGGCAGGGGGTGTTACTTGACCGACACCGAACCCAAAAATGTGATTAAAAAAATTTTTGTCTGTCTGTCTGTCTGTTTGTTCAGGCATCACGCAAAAACTACCAGTTCGATTACGATGAAACTTGGTATTCTTTAATATCCTGGGCACCACACTGGGTACTTTTTATCCCGGAAAAGTATATACAATAAAAAACAAACTTAATTTTGCGGTTCGATCCCTATACCCGATTACCACTGTCTGTACTGTAACAACCGCAAATACTAAGTTTGTCGTAGGTTGGGTCACCCGCAGTGGAGTTCATTTTTATTCCTTTTAGTTTTTAGAGTTATTTAGGTTTATTTTTATATGAGTCGTAGGTATAGATTTTAATTTTAAAGTATAGGTAGTATATTTGATAGTGTACGTAGTGACCGTAGGTTATTTTATAATACTGTTAGGTAGGTTTAGTCATTCGTATAGATATTAGTTTTTAGGGATTTTGCTTATTTATTGAGTTTAGATTAGTTATCATCAGAAATAGGTTTATTTAGGTAGGTAGGTATTTAATTTTCTGTTATTGAGTTTTTTTTTTAAATTAGTTAGGTACTTAGGTAAAGATATCATATAGGTACCCTCTTAATCACCACTAATGAGACACAATTGGTTTTCTATTGTAATTAGCCACAAAGGGCCCGCGACATAGATGGCATTCTGGGGAAGCACATACATTTTATCCTGTTAGCACGTTCCCGTGGGTAAATTTCCGACATCCACGCGGGCGAAGCCGCGGGCAGAAGCTAGTTATTTAATAAAATTACGAAAACAGACGAGGCCGTATGAGCTTGATGCCTTTGCTTTTCCGACAAAAAAATATTAGTCTAGGAATTTGCCGCGTTTTTGTTTTCTTCAAATACAAAGTTTATTTTTTCGCAAATGGTACGAAAAGTAGAGTATTTTCCTCGGTGATAAAGCTGTCTTAGTCTTGGGTGAACTTAAATCCCTCGCTACACTCAGGACTCGTCTTAAATCCCTCGCTTCGTTCGTGATTTAAGTTTTTAACACCCTCGCTGCGCTCGGGAGTAAACATCGAGTCCTCGTTACGCTCGCGATTTAAATCGTCACCCGCGACAGAAGACACTGCTTTATCCCCTTGGTTAATAATCTACTATTTAATCATCCAGTTTTGACCCCTAGTTCACTGAACTTAATTTGTTGCTAATGACCTCTAGAATAACCCCTTTCAAGGAATACGTCGAGTTTCCCTGTCACCCTGTATATACATACATATACTTACCTACTTATTAGCTACATAAAATGTTGGTAAAGAACATTATTACAGCGTTATCGAAAAACTTTCATGGTAAGACAAATAATGTAATTATCTTAGGTACTTATGTCAACTTATATTTATTGCATTCAAGGCCTCTAACATTGTGGCAGATGGGCAGTAATTTAATGTATTTGGGCCTACGAGAAATTGTGATGCCATCTTTCTCGAATGAGATAATGGGATCCGAATAAAATGTAAAACGATATGTTTATTGGAGACACTAGCAGTAAATAAATGATACTCACCAATAAACATATCATTTTACATCTCAGTTTTGTCTATTAATAAAGTAGGGAAGTTATAATAAATTATTTATTGAAATAATTGATTCACAAAATAGGGCCTTAAACTAGAGGTAGGATTCTACCTGAACTAGGTATACACCTGTATCTCAGAGGGAAAATTCTCGTAATTTTAAGAACGTTCACAGTCAGTCGCTAAGATGAGATTCCAACTAGATTTTGAACGTTTACAGGAATTGGTGTTCAGAAGTATCACACTCAAGTGCTTATACCTACGTAAGTATTATCTAAGATTCCTTAAAGAAATAATAAATGATTGACCTACTATAAATTATGGTTTTATTTAAATGAACAAAAATGAAACAAAAAACACGCACGAACAACAACAATGAGCATGTAAACTAAGCTTTTAAGTGACAAATCGAAAAATTCAGTAAACATTTTTCACATTTTAAAAGGCAGTTTGCGGCGAACCCGTCTTAACGAATGATTAATTGTTATGTGATATCTCTATTGACAGGAACGTGAGTTACCAAAGACTTTTACACTTCAATTTGTCATTCGTTGATTGGTGCCTACATCTTGTTAATGAAATATGACGAAATATTTGCGCCAAACAAACTCTCTCTTGGTTTCTATTCAATCAAAACAATGGTTTGTGCGCTGTGCTTAAAAATTCTTCAATGAATTTCAATTATTTAAACACAATCTTACCTAAGTGAATATTTGAAGATTTTTTGCGCCATTTTGAAAAAAAAGGAAAATGGCATACCGGTAGGTATGCTACAGACCTTCAAAGCCCTTTTACAATATTTTAAAATTCAATAGTTGGAGAGGCATGGCATGAGAAGAAGAACTCACCAAAAGACTTTACCTAAAGGTCACCTTTGATTTAGTCATTAGTGTATAATCTGTCCCATTTATTGAGTTACCTGTGTTTACGCTGTCATTTGGGTTAAATTGCTAATGTCATGAAACCATGTAAGTTATTTATAATTTAAATAAATAATGTTTATATTTTTAAATTTAAACAAAATGACAAGAAAACATGGCATTTATTTGAATAAGTGCCATGTTTACTTGTCATTTTAAAAGAAAGTACTTTCTCAAAATATTTGAATGACAAATGAAATACCTAAGTAATTAATTTATGTTTTTTGGAAACGGACACTCAAAGAACTGTAATTTTACTCGTTTATATCCAGCTATGTTCCTCTGAAGAAATGTCAATAATAAGAAAGCTGATGTACAATACGTAATATGCTTAGTGAAGCTTGATATCAATAAAAGATGTTTATAATGCTAATTGTAGGTCGTAGGTTCGAACACAGACATAGGCGTTTTACTTTGTGTAAATTATTTCATCACCACCACTCTCAAAACGGTCAAGGAAAACATCGTGAGGAAACCGGCACATGTTCTAGAACTAAAAATTCGATGATATGTGACATCTACCAACCCGCACGGGGCCCGCGTGGTGGGTTACGTTACGGCGCACCCCCTCTCACAGAGAGGAGGCCTATTCCCCAGCAATTGGAACATTTTAGGCTGACTACGCTAATGCTAATTCCCTTTATCGTATGTTATGTAGGTAATACTCGTACTAAGTGATTTTAATTTATCTACTACTCACTCAATTTCGCCTACTACTTTGAGCCAAGCCAGTAGCAACATGCGATTAGAACAGCAATCTAAATAAACATTCCGGTTTTGATAAAGTTAACGTAACTGCCAATTGTTTAAGGAAATTAATAAGCAAGAACAGAGATATCAGAGGGGCAATTCTCGTAATTTTAAGAACGTTCGCAGTCTGCAAGCCAATTCTTGTAATTTAAAACGATCAAAATCTAGTCGCAGTCTCATCTCAACCACAAACAAATGTCAAAAACTTGTCAAAATGTGGGGAAATTAGAAGTATTTTTTGACAGATTGAGACTTAGATCAGACTATGAACGTTCTTAAAATTACGAGAATTTGTCCTCAGATCTCAGTCTCAATCTGTGAAGAATACCTCTTTCCCTACATTTTGAGAAGTTTTTGACATTTGTTTGTCGCCGAGATGACACTGCGACTAGATTTTGAACGTTTTAAATTACGAGAATCAGCCTTCTGGTCTTCAAGCTTGTAGAATCTGACGGCTGACCGCTCAGATTTTATTGCTATTAAGCCTGCACGTTTTTAGTGAGCAGAGAAGGGGTGAGCAGTATAGAGAGCGTCCCAGCTAGATATCGCGCTACATACCTACAAGGAATAGATTACTCGCACCAATTGTTTCGTATATATTGAAACAAATACATAAAAAAACGATGCATAGGCTGTGTGAAAGATGATAGGTACCTATGGCTAGAAAAGGAGTGACTACCGAGATGACGACTAATAGAGAAAGTATGGAAAAAATACATATTACAACGACCCTCAATAAATTGGAATAAGGGCAGAAGAATGATGATTGAAACAAATACATCGTTTAAATTGATTGTGATATCACAATTACTTGTTAAAGAAATTCTTGTCACAGTAACGCTCCCCAATTTTAGGTTATTACTAGCTGCGCCCCGCGGTTTCACCCGCATAAGTTTCGATCCCGTTATAAACCATCTGTGTGCCAAATTTCATCCAAATCCGTTCAGTAGTTTTTGCGTGAAAGAGTAGGTAACAAACATCCATCCATCCATTCATCCATACAAACTTTCACGTTTATAATATTAGTAGGATAATTATGTAAAAATCGTACTTATTGTCAATATTTAATGTCATATGAGATGTTTTGTTTGAGAATTGTAAAGAGTGATTTCGACATTCTTATAAATTATGTCATCGTTTCGAGAACCGGTCCTCGGTTAGTCGGAGACATGTAAATAGGACCGGAATCACTTCCGAGTCTAGATCAACAAATGAGATCCTTTCGAACCGCTAGAACTTTCAAACAAATCTCGATTGTCGCGTAAAGACTCGCTCCCGCCCCGCCTGTGCTATGAGGACCCGGTTTAAGGTTACGGAAAAGAAAGTCCATACATCGCTAACCCGCGGCCGGCGCGCCGCGCCCCTCGGTCGCTGCGCTTTGACCCCAAATAAATACAACTAAACATCATATTCCACCACTTTTTCGCAAAATTAAAATGTAATCGACATGACAGAATTAACAATAATTCTGAAGTTTATTCATGTACCACTGTTGTATTTATATTCATATATTCGTTAAACGTAATGCTGCGGAGAAAGTAGCTAACTTGGTCTCTTATTATTATTATCAAATACATAATAGATGCGTCTGTTTTGTAATTTTGGGTGGGAACAAAGATCACTATACCATAATATTCCTATACAGGGTAAATAAGCTAGCGAAACTCCGCACACATGATAGGCAATGAAATCTTAAAGTGATACAACAAGAAAAAAAAATTGATGACATTCTTTTTGGGGTTAACGACCGTAGGTGCTGTAGTTACTTGAAATATAACTTTACAAATCAGTTTTTTTTTTGTGTAAACTTCACAAACATGATGGGTATCGTGATTTTAACACGAAAAAAAAATGTTCTTCTCAACTTATATTCCAAGTTAATATGTACATATACTACCAGCGATCGTTGAAAGTGTTGCATCATGTTTAGATAGAGATGTCCATCACATCTGCGGAGTTTTGCTAGCTAATTTAATTTGACCATGTATACCCAAAACATCGACTGATGGCGAAGCTTACAAAGCCGCCACTGAGGATGCACAGAACCGAGTAGTGATGAAGATACAGCCACTCAATAGGGAATGAAAGCTGGGAAGTGACAAGGTTATAGGGCCGTTTAAAACCACTTTCTAGCTTTCAGTTACGATCGGTGCGAAGTTCATTATCCAAGCCAAGTCTATATTCCGTTATTCTAAACGCAAAATACTTTATTGTTATTTCTTAGATATGTATAACAGTTCGACAAAGTAGACGTGTTTATTTCGCATTTGACATAATTTAGCTTCACACTCATTCTACTCGTATTAGTCATACATCTTTAGCACTGTCTTTGTACTGTTCAGTGGGGTTACACGAGAAAATGCATTAACTACAATGTTACATAGCCGTGCCGAATTCACTTGACGAGGATTACGTATGTTTGCGCTTTTGTTTGCACTTAAGATTTACAGGTGGTTAGTCTAGTGCGCATTAATGTTTTCACACACTGAATAAACACAAACCAAGAAAAAGTATAAGATATTTTTCATAGTAAGTATATTTTTTTGTTACAATTTTTTTTTTTTTTCATATTGCCCTGTAGGCGTTTCCTCCAACTCCTACAATTCCGCCCCTAAGACGACCCACTGACCAAATTCGTTTACAAAGCAATAATACTTACCGGGCTAACGCGTTAGGTCCTTATCCTAAGTTAGGTACAACATGTTCATTTCATGCGATAGTGTCGACTTCTGTTACCGTGTTTACCTAACGTTTGTGCAATTTAAGATCCCGATATTGTGCAATCAATGAGATAAACCTGCGTTGACGCCATGCTCTACCTAATTGCTATGGAGAGTATCGCCTATTTCGTTATGCACACTCATCGTATGATGTCACAGCGCGTGTGGACTCTAAGGATGCTTTATAAGCAGGTCAGAGCTTTAATAGGTTTTATGGAATTGAGATTTTAACAGGTTTATGCAACAGCGGAGAGCAGTCGTGGTCCAGTGCCAGCCCCCCAACGGCCACGTTTTACGAGTTGTAGGTCGTAGGTTCGAACCCAGACAGGCGCTTTACTCTGTGTAAATTATTTCATCATCACTGTTCTCAAAACTGTTAAGGAAAACATAGTGAGGAATCCGGTATGTCACCGTGGATTACGGCCCACTCCTTCTCACAGAGAGGAGGCCTGTGTCCTAACAGTGGGAATATTATAAGTAGGCTGGCTATGTATGAAACAGAGCAACTAAAGCATTGTGTTTGTTTTTGCAAACCCATCATGGTAGGCAAGTACCATGTAGGTACCGGTTCCTCAATCTAACTGTGTGGTGAGATACTCTGACAATGATTTCTGACGAAAGATTTTTTTACCTCCAAGTAAATTATTATCTACGATAATCTGGGAACTACGAAAAAAGCACTTACTTGCTGTTTAATGTTAGCTACTAATTTTCCCATGAAAGTTGCAAGAACCTAGTGAGGATAATAGGTTACTATGTTGATCGTAGACCTTGGGCTAATCACTAGGTACTCGTGTGGATTACTACTATTCCAAACATTAGACACTTGCCGTCTTATTCCAAAACACGATCTAAATTTAGTACTAGGATTGTTACTAGGTTTAAACCATGACTAAATAAAACGTTATTACAAAATGAAGTTTATCACTAGTTCTTGAACTAACTAAGGTACTAAAGTTAGTCCGCCGAGACCCCTAGTTTAACCATGGATTTGACATCGGTACTAATTTATTTGAGGTTATCATTGATTATTATTGTGTCTTTTTATTTACAAATCGTCAAAAATGGATATTGTTATAATTGATTTGATGGATTTGGTTATGCTGGAGACGTCTCGGCGACCTTACAGATGTCGTCATCATGTAAATCCTTTTTAATTGAGTGACGAAGATTTTCAATATAAGTATAAGTTCACAAAACGTTTTCGGGGAAAAATTGTGGATGTTTTACGTGAAGATTTACTCCACGACCCTCGAGGATGCCCATTGAGTCCTGAAGTGCAAGTGGTTTACGCATAGGACACACGCGCACCCGCGTAACAACGAAATAACGCTGTCGGGATTATTATATTATTTTGTAACATTATTGTATTAAGTAAACCAGTTCCTTATTGATAATACAGTCCACTTATTCCGCAAGGATCCAAACCCAACACTTACACAACTGGGCTCGCCATGAAGTAAGTACCCTTGGTCAATGCTAACATTACATTAAATAAAATCCAAATAATATCCCAATATTATTGTTTTATTTGTCATATTAAAATAACAGATACGAGTCTAAAGATCTAATATGCGGTCACTTTTCAGGCGGTTTGTGATGCTGGCCTGAAAATCATGGACTTTGTTACCAGATGACGTGGACCATGACTCCAGAATATTCCGAGGATGTAGATTGAAACAGAGGTTTGAGGCTGGCGCTTTATCTGGAATATTATTCGGTGGCTGTGCCTATCACTGCACTCCATATTTATTTACACCATTGCGTAACCCCACAACACCACAAGAAGAGAGGTATAACAGCAGCCATATATACCCGGAAGACGATGGAGAGGTGTTTTAGTTTAATGAAGCAACCAACGGTTTCGTTGCCTATTACGAGGCATAATCGGACACATCCACTCATGAACAAACCATAACGAATAAAAATAAGAATTGTATTATTTGTTTCTTCAAAAGATAAACATTCGCTTCAAATGACGCGGGCTGTCGCCGAATGTAATTCGTTCCATTTCACGCTAGATGTGTTAAAAATATAACAACTTGATTATGATCAGCGCGCCAAAAGTACAAGTTGTTCTTGTTCATTATATTGTAATCCAAACAAAGAACCATTTATGACATATTTTTGTACTGATAAATAATTATTAAATCATTTCAAGTGTTATTATAATATCACTATTTAGAGAAACAGAATGCTGCTTCAAATAAAACCTGTACGAACGAATGAAAGAATGCCATTTTTATTTCTTATCTGTGGATATTATTTGAACCATGGACTTTCTTTAGTACTAACAGATCCTCAGATAGTCTTCGTTTTGTAATCGGGACACATTTTGATCCTGGTACTAATCTTAATACCGTCACAATCCTAGACTTTTTAGTCTTGGTTTAAACCAGTACTTAAGCAATTTTTTGTAATAAGACCGTTAGATACTAGTTGTTACCACGCATAGCTTCAGGCGACTGTTACATTACTCCTCGTGGAACGACTAGTGAACTATTCATAAACGGTCCGCTTAATTATGACCCAGTGAAAATGTTTATCAACTCTTTTATTTCCCGTTGTTCCGAAATTCGATGCTACATCTATGTAGACAGGTAGTGCGTTCATGTATACATAATGCCATAGTGACAACATCCTTGTGGTATATCGGATGTCATATTATATACAATCGGTGGCTGTTTGGTCGCGTCGCGGGCGCAACAGCAGCGGTGGGCGACAGAGCGCGGTGTTCTCACGCAGGCGCAGTGCACGCAGATACCGGGCCGCATTCACACGTGCGACAACCACCTTGCCGCCGTCGTCGACACACACGTTGCTGTAATATAGTGCTACAAGTGTTCTTCAAGAGCCGGCAAGATGCGCCCAGTGAGTACCGGTGTTCACCTATTATACGTTAAGCAGTGTTGTTCAAGTTAGGCCGTAATTGTGCGTGGACTTTATGAGTGGATGCGTGAATTTTATGCATGAAGGAGTATTTTTTTGGATTCCCTAATTTCATTGATATAAATTTTCACTTTATTGATTTTGAGTGATAAAAGGACTTTGCTTATTTAAGGATATGACGTTTGTATGAAATTAAGTTAAATATTTTCACCTAAAACTTCGCAGTAAAATAATAATAATTATTACTTGCGAATGCAAGATATTTTAATTAAAAAAGAAATTATTTTCTCTTTACCTCCATTAATAAAACAATCCCCAAATTGAAAGTCTCCATCAATTTCATTTAACATAAATTACGTAACCGTACGATCCATAAATTGTTTTCTCAAAAATGTGAAAATCACATTGATGATCTTTATAATGTGAACATAACCTTTCACCATATTGCACAGCACGATTTTCTATTAACTATTCTTCATGTCAAGTAAAAGTAACATTGCGATTAACTAACGACTGAGTTCGTATAAAAATGAGGCTGTAGTTATGTCTATGTTCTTTATCTCTGTATTACTAAGATGGTCATCTGTCATGTAAATGACTGCGTGCCTATGCAAGCGCTCTTCAATGTATTTAAAGTAGACTGTAATGCGGAAATTTGCATGCGGAGCTCGCACCATTTGAATATTTATGGTTACGGTTATTATCCCTAAAGTGCAACAGTTTCAAAGCATGCAGTTACTATAGTTATTTAGGTACGGAAACTTATCCATTTGATAAATTTACTCTACTTAAGTACATACCTTTGGGACACATCATTGCAAATTCCATTGAGTTAATAGCCTTATTGCCCCTTTCTCCCAGTCTACTATTAGATACGATGACGGCCTAAGTGGTGTCTTTAGACATTAGATTGATACCAAGTACGAGTACCTTCTGGGTTTGATTTTCTGATAATATTTTCATCTGAGCGTCGCACAAGCCCACTAGCAGTGTGTGCATTTAAAAGCTGTTAAAATCAAGTTTACTCTCTCGCGTATGACTGTGAATAATAAAGCGTTTCAACTCAAATTACGTATAAATGAGGCGTTACCGTCTAGAATATTCTATATCCCGCAGCGTGCGAATTTATTTAAATATAATATTAAAACAACAAAATCATCAATGCACTTTCCCTGTGTGATGCAACTGGTGCGTGATGATGCGGTGCGCTCGTTTACATGAATCGTCGGAAGAGAATGATGGCTATTAAGGATTCATCATCCGTTGCCGAGCCACACGTGTTACGACTGCAGCCGCTTATCGGTGAAATTTTGAATCATTTCACATCATTTCCAGTTTCTACGTCTAGAGCGAGACTCGAGAGCGAACGACCGGCAGATGACTTGAGATGTGACTTGAGGCGCGTAGCTTTTGTTTATGTTAAACTTTCCACTTGTTCGAACTGCTGTTAAACTGGCATTTCACGCTAACGTTGAATTAATCTTGTCTAATCTAAGTAGGTCATAAAATAAACTGCCTTGTTAAGATTATTTGTGTAGACACTACGATGGTATTTCCTTGTGTGGTTCTTCTTTAAACTAGCTGCATCCAGCAGTACCTACCTACTTAAGCCATATCGTTTACTAATCATAAAGTACAGAGAGTTTTGTTATTTTCTGGTGTACAATAACGTATATATAAATAAATAACCGTAATTAGTTTTCAGTAACCGCCCTCTCAGATCATCATCTGCCTAGCTGTTTCCCTACTATGTTGGGGTCAGCTTCCAGTCTTACCGGATGCAGCTGAATACCAGTATTTTACATGGAGCGACTGCCTATCTGAACTCTTAGGTATCAGCCATTAATAAGCTGACAACGCCCTGAAACCTCCCTCTAAAACGCAGTCATGCGCCTTCCACGTTCCTAACAGATAAGTGGGTCGAACACTCAATATCTCATGACAAGGGGTTCCACTCATCCACAGTACTTACACGAAGAATCTCGGCAACACTTTGGATAGGTCCCTTAACTTTTTGAGACACTGCGCAAATGTCAAACAGAAAGTGCATACCAGAAACCACTTACTCCTAACTGCGAACAACTGGAATTGTACTTTGTTTCTCCACAGGCTATTCTGCCTCAGGTGAATATGCCTGTCCAGTATGAAGCCGATCTGCCCACGCTAATTCCGATACAGCTCTAAATAAGATATTACAGGATTATTACTGGTTGCATATAAAGACCGACCCCGTTGCGAATGTTGTATCCACTGACTGGCATCGCGCGTCAAAAATCCGCAGGACTATAACCAGCCGCATCGAGAGGGAGAAGCCACAGGATGACCTACGCTACACAATGCACAACTTTAATCCAGGGATTAAAGTTGTGCATTGAGTGGCGTGGGTCGTCCGCATGCACGAACCCAAGAATTTTTTTGCGGCTTTTAAATCTCTCCATCCATAGAGACTTAAAAATTCTTGGGTGCGTGGGTCCAGCCGATGGCAACCCCTCCACAGGAAGATGTGATCTTTAGAAAGAACTGCTTAAACCTCCCTGATTTCTTTATTGAATCATCAGAGAGCCGCTGAGAGCCTCCCATCCGGGCACAAGTTACCGTGACCTACTTGGAAAACCATAAATAGACTTCGTACCCAAGTAGGCCGCAGCAAGGACTACCTCCACTAATAGAAGTTTATGGAAGGCCTCCGGTGTGTCTGCGGCATCTCTCCTCAGACAATGGCTCACCTCCCATCTTGCACCGCACATCCTGTCACCTGCACATGTGAGGACCTAATCTCCTAATGGCTGCGTCAGCGAAATTTTGCGACAAAAATAAAAACAATGACTTATGTATACTTGTTCGTGTTATTTTTGCCATCGCCACGCTAAGAAGAAGATTATGGCATTACAGGAAATTTTTACTATACTAATAAAATCTGTCCTTAGCCTAATATGCAAACAGCAAAACTTGGTCATCGTTAGCTCGCGAACATAATTAATGAAGTAAGCAACGATGAGATTTATGAGGGTGGTGTCACCTCATAAAACACGAGACTAAAATTAACATATTATGTGTTTTTCTCTAAATCTTTCCAATAAAAAACCTTTGCGTGATTTAAATATTTATCACTATTTTGATATTTATTCCAGATTACGTAACGCACGATACGAATACGCATGCATGATAAAAATACAGATACAGAGTTTTTTTAGTGTAGTTAGTAGAGTTTGATCAACAATACTACTACGAATCAGGACACTTTGTCGCTGCGTTGACGCTGTGGGTTTGCTACGTTTTCTAATCAACATGACAAGATACAGACGAAATTAAAAGTATGAAAGAGAAATAGGACATTACTTGCTTGACAAAACACTCGGTTCACCGAAACGAGCGGGCCTACGCGGCCTATGCGCGCCTACGCAGCGTCTTTGAGGCGTAGACGCATCATACTACAGTACACCGCCCACGCTAGTCAAACGCTATAGTGCAAAGACACTTCAAGAATTGATGATTCTACAATTGCAAAAAACTTTTTTTTACAATATTGATAGGTATTCTAATACAGTGCAAATAGGTATTACAAATAAACGATAAATCTAGGTGATTTATCGTTTTTATATTCAAATTGCCTATATGCTAAAAATCCATGGCATCAATCGCTTGATATTGCCTACAGTCTAAAGACCATTTGTATAATTTTTAAACCATAACTTATTTTATAATTTTTTGGGCAGAAAGTAGTAAAAGTAGTTGATTTCTATCATGGCAGACTACATCTATAAGGAATTTAAGATTTAAGATCTGTCCGATATGGTGAATCATCACAATGCCGTTTCGTGGCTCACTCTTTACTTTTGACCGTGGGACAGTGAAAGCTAATAGATGAACGACTCTAAACAATATTTCACATAATCTTACTTGATACTTACTTTGTTCGTAATTTCTAAGAGTTATTTTACACAATTCTTTTAATTAGTCTTTGTAATCTTATGGATCATTGTTGAATAATTTCTCGTTGAGATTTTCATATGCACTGCGATCTATGGTTAATTACGATGTCTGTTGCCTTTATGCCTTTCATAATCTAATATTTTCCACCAATTTATCACAGTTTTCTTGTGTAATTTGCTCTAATGAGTTACGATATATTAGATTATGCAAAAGGTATCATTTAGTAATCAAAACAAAGATGTTGCAAGTGTGAGGAGATACACCTACTGATACCTATCTACTATGATATCTGTTATTTGATTAACTCTTAACAAATTGGAACATAATTTAGGGTGGTCGCGATCGACGCGCAAATTGTAACCATGAATTCAGCACATGATTCTTTCGAAAGTTTGAAGAAATTTTTCGTCGATTTAAAAAAATATATAGGTATGCTGTTTCATAGAAAACTGCAACATACGCGGTCAAAATGTACGGAACAGCAATTTTATTTTTATTACCGACGTAAAATTTTCAACGCAGAAGGGTTCATCTACTAAATCCATGATAGCAGGTTGTGCGTCCATGTCCCGTCCACCTTGTATTATATTCCAATTTGTTTAGAGTTGATCAATTAACACCTGTATATTTTTTACTTTCTTCAAATTTTTCTGAGCTTACCTACGAATCTCGTAGGGATGGCTGCTATGATTGACATGAACTTCTTTTCAAAGTGTGCTTACGATCGCGATACTATAGCAAGTTCATTGATTGATTACAGATAAACAATGTCAGAATAACAACAATTCAAATCAAATTCTTTTGATGTTTGATAAATGATGTGTACTCTAGATACACGTCTACTTATTGTTTCCCTTGATTACGGGGCATGACCTTTACTGGCAAGACCATTTCGTTATATATCTGCTCTAGGCGATCGCTTACTCAAAAAATTTAGTTTGAATACACTATAGTCATGGACCTATTGTATAATTTTTGAATTATATAACGCTATACATTCGCCAATGTAATATTAAAGAGTAACACACACAAGGGCGGAGTTAGTGCTTATTTAAATTGTAATGCTCATACATAGTGGGTGGTTTAGATAAACGAACGTCTATTATTAGAACGCCTGTTGTATATACTTGTTACGACAATCTATCTTACATTTAAATGATACATGACATCACTCCTCGATAGCCATGAGGAAGAGAAAGATTGTGTGATCTCTTTGGCTTAGATAATACTAAGACAGCGATAAATTTCATGACATCACAGCACTTGTGATTTTAAACACGCATACTCGTCAGTGTGGCTAACGAGCTCTAGCAACACTCGTTTTGTTTTGGTTTCAGTTATATGCTATGTTGCTAAAAATAAAATAGAAATGTGAGTCAAAAACTCAGAATTACTGCTTCACACAAAAAAAAGTTTCGTCGCGGTTTTTACGTGGTCTACGGTGTTAATAATTACTATAACTGTGTTCATGCATTCTCTCTAATCAAATACTACAGGTAATTATTAATTCTTTCTTTCTTCTTTCTTTCTTTTTCAATTAAAACGTTGCCCCACACTAGGAATTTCTCCTGTATTGTGGGTGCGTTTACAAACATTTAAACTCACATACACAAACAGCCAGACCCGGAACAACTACTTGTAGGCCATACAAATATTTGTTCCATGCGGGAATCGAACCCGCGACACGCAGCGCAGCAGTCAATCGCTTAACAACTGCGCCAACCGTGCCGTCACATTAACATACTTAGTTAAATAGTTGGGAAAAGGCTAGGCAGATTATAATAAGTTGCACTATCCTTAAGCCTCATACCATTCTTACACACATTTAAAACCATAAATCAATCAATAAACGAAACGTTATGATTGCTTCAAACTTTGACATAGATAATCATTGGGGTCATTAACGTAAACATGTTGACATTTTTGGATGACATAATTGCAAAAAATAAAAATTTACATTTCAAGAGCAAGGACCCTAAATATTTATAATCAAAACAAAACAAAACGAAGTAAGTATTTGAATATTTGATTACGAATAATAAAGCTGGCAAAAACTTAATTAAATTGTCACGAATCAACTATTGCATAGTATTTGAATGTTTAATTTCAAAGAAGATGAAGTTTGCAAAACAAACGTTTTGTTGACAAATGAAAACATTGTTGATGGTAATGGTGTGAATGGTGGAATACCAATTTTATATGGAAAAAGATTAAGCGGAAATGATTGCTCCATGCAAAAACTTTCAAAGAATTATTTAAATGCGCCGCGAAGTTCCGGACAAATAGACAATACTACCGAGATTCGAATGACAGTGCGACATTGAGTAATTAAATAAATTGATTGCTGAGTAGAAAGTTTAGTTAGAGGTTACGTAATTAATCCTTTGATTTATATAAAATACAAAGACTTTGGGCTGTACGTTAAAATATTTCGTAACGTTGCATATATTCATTATCATACTCGTGTAATAAACAAATCTAAATAAATTAGGACTAAATTAGGTCTTGTTGATTCTGCAGATCTAACCTAGCCAAAGAAAGTGAACCTTGGTAGCTTATTGAGAGGTACAAAGTACTTACGGAACACTACAAAGTGCCCACCTTTCAAGACCTTTACACACTGAATGCCAACAAACATTTGCGTGGACATTCCCTAAAGGTATGCGAAAATTCGTCAAAGAAAAAACCTTTGAAATAATTCTTGCGTAGCCGAGTTGTAATAAATAGCATAGAATAGGCCCCGGAAAATGTTCTGACGGCCGGCTCCAACACTAAACTGCTTCATAATAATAATAATAAATTGACAATTTATAACTGATTAGCAAGCAGATACTACATAAATCAAAGGTTTATTTATTCACGTGACCAGAGGGCGGGCCTATTTTTAGCCCAAAGAATCAGCATTGCCATCCAACGTGGTAATGCTGCCAGCGTTTTGAGCAGCGTTGCAGCGAACCAACCAATCTTACCACGGGGTATCGTATTATCCAGTAACTGGGTTGTGGGCCATGTCGGTCAGATAGGCAGTCTCTCTCTGTAAAAAATACTGGTATTCAGCTGCATCCAGTTAGTCTAGAAGTCGACCCCAACATAGTTCGGAAAAGGCTAGGCAGATGACTCTTGTACATAATATGCATATATTTTAGTGTTAGCTTTTATATTGTAATTAAGGCATTTTTATTTGCATTTAAATATTGGTATTCTGTATATTGAAATATTTTTTCTGTTGAATTTCCATTTGTAAGTAATTAAATATGGTACGGACAAAAAATTGTTCACACGAATTATAACCGAAAATCCCACAAATAGTTCTGAATGCACCGTTGACTTTTATCGCTCTATCGGTATTAATTAGACCGCAACAAAAAGACAATGAGTAACTGACACGTACGTAGGTACCTACTAACAAAATATTGCACATCACACCAGATACGGTGTAATAAAAAGGTTGTAAACAATTCTAGGACGTAAAACAATGCTCATTCATAACTGGGTCTTAACTTAATTAATAGGATGTCGCAAGCTATCCATGGATATCTGTTAAAGTCACTTGGATTGTACTACTTATTTTTTTAAATATCTCTATCAGGTTTCCCACGGTGTTACAATAACTATAAGACCTAGTAACAAAAATATTTTACGCGAATTGTGCTTGTGTGAGGAATGCTGTTCATTCATGAGACGATTACGCAGCAAGTTGTAAACGCGTTGACTGACCGCGCCGCATTCGGTAAAGGAGCTTTCGTTTTACGGCTCTGGCGGTAGTCATCTCTGCAGTGTATTATTACGAAAAATGAATTATGTAATTGAAAAAATCGAACAGTGATGAAATCTATGTAATATCGATTTCGTGATGCGAATTTTATCAAGAAAGTTCTTTGTTGGTTAGCATTGAATTTTCAATATATTTCGCCCTATTTGAAAATATGTAGGTACCTATGTGTCAGTTTAGGCGAGAAAGTACCTAATTATTGTAGCTATTTACGTTTGAGGCATAGGAATATATAATTATATCTATGGTTTGAGACATAGATTAGGTAAGGCTATATGTACTTTAGCCATGTGTGGAATATTAAAATTATTACCTATATTTGTAATTTTGTCAGCACCTACCTACCGGTCTATTATAGTTCTTAGAGGTATGTTTCATAGAGGTAATTCGTTACGTGTATTAAATAGTTCTTAATCTATTATTAATTCCTAGTAATACAGATATTACGCATAGAAGGAAACTAACACAAAAACGCAATGTAAAGAAAGGCATGCGCTCATTATGCCGTTGACTTCCCAGATATTTCAATCCGAGACGTGTTGTGAGGATTACATGCTAGTTTCCGCATAGCAGTAGCTAACTATTCCCTAACAGATCATTTGCGTCTCATCTTTTTAACTGCTGTCATAGTGCAGTGACCATCAAATTGCTTCTTTGACCTTCTAGCTGCGTTTATTGCTTAGATATCAACTAAGCCATATAAGCTAACGCTTGAAATAAAAATTAATTAATGTTTTTATTTAGCAGCAATGGGCACTCCGAAAACCATTTCGCTTTGCAGATTTTACGAGTATGTAGTTAAGAACAACAAACAACTATTGTGCTAAGCCTCGCTTTTTAAATCAGTAAGTACATCTTGATATAGAAGACCTTACTCCATAGGATCATTTCTATAGTAAGCTCTTCTCGAGATATAGATGTTCATAATTATATATTATAAATTAAAGTCGAATTACGTGTCTGTCTTGGACCGCTTTTCCAAACTTCAAAGCGGATTTTGATGCAGTTTTCACAATAATTTAGAGAATTTATTCCGGAAGGTTAGAAATTCATCAATATTGAACTTGCATATAATAAACAAACCTCGGTGCTTATAGTCAAGTCATTAAAACGATGCGAAACAGGGGTGGGTCGCTAGGTTATGATAAAATAGAGCCACACATATCTAAGTAGGTTGCATAGGTAGGACGTCTTCGTAATAGTTTTTCAATTTACAATCATGACCCGGTCAAAATCTATTAAAAAAACTTACAGCATTACAAAAAAACTTACAAAATTTATTCATTTGGGTTTTAAAATTGAAATCGCAGATTCCAAATAAAATTTAAAGTTACTGATAGTTTACTTATTGTAGTCTCTTTGAAATATTACACAACAAGTTTGTTTCTCGTCAAATACCTTGATGCATAATTCCCTGACCACGCTGATTTCTCGCAACAACAAACCATTTAAGTGGTATGTACTTAACGTGTGTATTTAAATAGCCCTTTCCATAGCATTAGCGAGGAATCTCATTTCCCTCGCAGCAGTAAAGCGCAACGTACGAACACTAGACACAACACAAGAGATAATTTGCGCAAATTCTGCGCGTTGTGATGACGTAAACTTTCACTGGCGTCTATAATGATGTTAGTTTGTCAAAGCGGGTATTTCATTTAAAAGAAAGTTTATTGAAAACAAGTGCATGTTTATATTTTTGGGTGTCATTCGTAGCTGTTGAAAACTCATCGTGTCTCAAAGCGTCGGAGCCTTAGATTCAGGGAAGCACTAGTCCGAAGATCCGAACCTTACAAGAGACATACCTTACTTAGTTTCCTTTTAGGCGTTACAGATAGAGATTGCTGGCCTACGTGATTGACCGCTACGCTGTTTTTTCCACAGACAGTTGCCACTGAGACATAAAAAAAAACTGTTAATAGAATCCAATGGAAACATTATTGATTGGGGGTCGAGGGGCTGAGAGTGGACTGAACGGGTTCAAAATAGGAAAAAATATGCAATTTTTTTTTTTTTAAAACATACCTACTATATGTTTTTTTTTCGCGATCTACTATATTCTTAAAGGCAATGGTAAAAATTTTGGTTCACCACAGTTCTCAATGTATTTACAAGTTTGGAAAAAAAATCAAAGGCTATAATGCAATAGTAGGCTAATTTCTATTAATTCGGAACACGTCGATCGTTACTATTTTCAATTTAGTATTGACATTTGAATATTCGAAATTAATTAAAACGATTTTCCCTATTAAGCCCATGTAGTTAACTACCGTGGTTAAATTAAAGTTACGCAACATATCCCACTAAAGGTACACCTGCTGCTGCTGTATCGCCTAGTTATTTGGTAATTAAAAAGCATGAAAATTGAATACATTAACTCAAACCTACTTTACAGTTCACGAACTTCACAACTCATGAATGTTTAAATCCAACAGACTCACAAGTCGTAACATCTCAGGTTGCGTGTAACTTATCTTAATATCCGCGTAATGACAGGTTTGTGAACCACATTAGTCACTCCGTTATGCTTTAATGTATAGCAATTTTGAACATGTTATTGGAATAACTTCCTCATATTGCATTGCGGTATTGTTCTGTTTGTACATGTTTGCTACAACCAGCATGTTCACAATAACACAGTACGGCACAAAGATAACAACTATAATTGAATTTTAGAACGAGGTCGGCTATAACAAGGTTCGGTTAGATTCAACCTACTGCATAGAAGAGCAGTGGTGGTACAGTGATAAAGGCCCCGACTTATGAGTTGTCAGTGTTCGAATCCAGGCAGGCGCTTTCCTTTGCGTAAATAATTTTATCACCACTGCTCTCAAAACAGTGAAAGAAAACATCGCAAGGAAACCGGCATGTCCTAGAACCAAAAAATTCGAAGACATGCGACATCTACCAACCCGTGCTGGATCCGCGTGGTGGATTACAGCCCACCCCATGCCTGAGAACTGGCCTGGGAACATTATAGGCTGATAATGCTAAGTGCATAAGAGGTACCTACCACTACCTGCTTTCTCCAAAATAGCATTATCATACTCTTAAACGTCAATAACAATTATGAAATTTTAATAATCACAACATGTATTGTTGTTCATAATAGCTACCTCGCTGCATCTCATCTTCTCACGTCATATTACGTGGAGAACCAACACGAGGATGAGTTCCCAGCATATTTTTCCCAGAGATTATACAAACCACTGATTTCGTGTACTTACACGGATGAATATCAACATTTGGAAATCACGTGTCATCTAACGGTGCACTGAGTGCATGCATCGCGAGTCACGGAGGGGAGAGCGACGATGTAGACTCACGAACTAAGCTCAACGTAGCCTGCATTCATACCTAGTCAAGAAAACAAAAGACGCCGTCCAAGTACCTGAACGTGAGCCACAATACAAACTAAGTAGATAGGAAGTACTTTCTTTCAAGAATACTGTAATATTATTGCAGCGACAATGCACCTTTGTACCTAAACATAATGGTCATAGACATAATTTTAGCGGAAAATATATACAGGATGAAATTTAAAACTTACGCTATCTCGAAATAGGAGGTGCAGTAACAGTTACACAATCATTATAAATGGTCATTTCCCAAATCTAAATTCTTGAGATAAAACGTGTAAGTATCGTCTTAGATAGTGCAAACTAAAGTTATTGCCTTCAAGTAAAAACAAATTATCGACGTTCCAGTAAAAAAAAAAAAACATTATCTATCAAAACTTAGAAGAAAACTAAAGTGTCCATTTAAGCGCGCGCCCGATACGCAATACATTCATCGTAGAGTTCACAACATGATGCAAGTTGGCAATGTGTTGAACTAGCGGTCATTTAATTACCAAATTTTCTCTGTTCCTACGAAAAAAAGGGCGCGCGATGACTTTGCCAAATCGCTTGCCTACGCTCACGTATGTGCATCATGCTCTAAATTTTCCTTATAGCACGTGGAATTATATATTTTAATTTGTCGCACCTATTCAATTTAATCTTGTATAATTTTTTGTTTTATTGAGATAAACCAGTCTTAGGAGACTTGTATAATCCATTTCGCAAGAAATTTCGTGAACACACATAACGCACGTTGCCCGAGGCACATCTGTTAATTAATATTTATGTAAATTTACAACAAGTTACGGTGGAAGAGAAACCTATCGTAGTAAAGTTACTGACTCGCATTGTCGTGCATTGTTACACCGATAAAAACAGCAACACCCATACGTAGGTTGCAGTTTCGTAATACCTACCTACATAAATACTATTATTCTAGCGACAATGATCACTTATGCTGGGGTAAGTAATAGATATAACAACAAAATCTCTAATATTAACAACATATAACAACGGAACCTATAATTTTATTTAATATAGCGATTAGTTAATATAATGAACGATTGATATAATTTTAAAATAACTAATTTTTAAAAGCATAACATACATTAAATATAACATCGTTTGACATGACATACATTAAATATAAAATCGTTTGACATACCACTCAAAAGATATAAAACTTATATGGTCTACTATTTATTCTTTAAGTAAGTTCTATCGTAGTTATAGGTAGATAACCTAAGTAGATATTAAACATAACTAGTAACTGATTACCACCTGTGCTAAGATAGGTCGACGGAGCCCCGCTTCGTGGGGCTCCTATTTAAAATAGCATATTAAACGTTAGACCAAATGATTTTCGATTACATAAACGTTATATCAAACAACGTTATACTAATTAAGTTTTAGAATAAATAAATGTTATATGTAAAGAAATTATATCAACAGTTGGTATATCTCACGTTGATTATATCTTATGGACGATAATAAAATGAAATTAGACCAAATGAGTTTATACGTTATGAGACGCACCCCTTATGCTGGCGTAATTAAGTTATTAAAGTCTTGATATATGGATAGGCTTGACCTTTACCTAGCTGACCCTGAAAAGAGACAATATATGTATATAGTAGGTACTTATGTACATAACTGGAAGTGTTACATAGGCTGGACGTTTTGAAGTAGGATACCTATAAGGGAGTCCACGACATTAAATGGCCTTCAGGACATAAGCCCAAATATCTAACATAGGTGGATAAAATGTATTTTGTAACGCGGCACGCTCTGATAAAACCTGAAGTTAACCCTGCTACATACATTTAGTTTTTCCTTAAATGACGACTTACATACCCAGGTAAAATGATTTAAATGAAAACAGCCTCTATAATATCTACAAGTATGTGGTCTAAGTAACGACATAGAAAATAGAATACTTTGTGGTATACCACAAACTTCCAAGTATTTTGTAATCAATTTCGCACGGCATCTTATTAGCTGTTAATATACCTATACAATAAGGGCCATAGAAATGTATATTAGGTACATATTTTTTGATTTTCGAGAGGAATCCTTCAAAAGGCACTCGATCTAGGGGGCTTGTGGACCGGAACCCTCCCTGCGCAACGCCTGTAAGGCAATCTCTCGGGAGACTCTAAAGGGGCCTCCCCTAAGCCTCGCTATGCACGGCAGCACGTGACCACTGTGCTACCATCTTTCCTGGGGTCACTTGGTGGCTGGACAGAGTCCCCACACTATGCGCCCGCGACCTAAAAATATACATATATATATACAATATATATGAAAAAATACATGGTATATGTATATTTTGGGGTCGCGATCGATATACCCCAATATTAGGCTCCTACTTACATCAATACAAATAAGTTTTTTTAAATAATGATGATACTCGTACCTAATCCAGCCGATTTTTCTAATATTTATTTAACCCTAGAACCGTACCCATAAAAACACTTAAGTAGGTACACGACCAAACGCTCACAGGACTTGCAGCCGACAAACCATTCCACGCTATCCTCCAACCCGGGTAAATACGCGGTGTCGCAAAAAAATCGGTTGAGAAATAAAAAAGTAATCGCATTTTCTTTTTCCTTGTCACCTAACCGCTGGTCAGAGCAAGTAACCACTGGACTCTCTGTTACGACCGCCCTGAGAGAAGCTGAGAACCGATCAAAGGGGATTAAGAACATTGTACATAAAGCCACGAACGCCTTTCAGGGACACGACCTTCCGTCATGAAGCACGCGACCAACCAGAAGAAGAAGACCGAAGGCAAATTAAAAACATCACTTTATTAAGTAAAGTATCGATAACTCAAGATAAACAGAATGCACACGTAGCTACATTCCGGATTTCCCGGAATTCTGTCGTGTCGAAATGTAAGCACATAGAACTATGTGCCGATAGAAACGTTATTACCAAACCGCGCTCACTATAGCACATTTTGTTTTATGACATGTCATAAAGCTTCGAAAGCATAGTTGAATGAGAAAATGTTTCCGCGTGCTTTTTGCAATAAATATTATGAATACTTAGTTAGCTAGTTTTCAAATGTTTTGCCAATACATCATAAAATAATAATAATATAATATCCCTGGACATTTCACACAGCGCCATCTAGTCCCAAGCTAAGCAACCTAATGCTTGTGTTATGGTAACAAGATGGCTGATAAACTACTTATACACCGTGACTTTTTAGTCGTCTGACAACGGCAGCCCACTTCATGTATCCAATGACTACTACACATTCATAACAAAAAAAATGGCATTTAAGAGAAAAAAAAAGAAAAAATATTCAGTATTATGATGCATAACGTAGTTGAAACATTCTGTTGCGAGCGAAGATCTATCTACTCGACTCGTGCGATGGTTAGGTATGTTCTACTGTTTGATACGTAAACATTATTAACAGGATGTTTCATAATTCTAATGTATTATTTATTTTTCTTTGTACCTATTATCTTAATTAATGGTAAAAAAAAACACGCCTAGAGGTATTTTATGTCGGATACATTGAGTGGACCACCTTTGTCAGACGACTAAAAAATCACGGTGTATACATTTTTTTATTTTTTGTAAATACATACATAATATGTATGTATTTACAAAAACCATTAACTATCTATGTATTACATATTATAGATAGAAAAACACCCAGACTCGGAACAAATACATGTAGGTCATACAAATATTTGTTCCGTACGGGAATCGAACCCGCGACACGCAGCGCAGCAGTCAATCGCTTAACCACTGCGCCAACCGTGCCGTCGAATAATAAATATATTGATATTTAAGTAATTATAGTCAAGGAAATATATTTATATTTAAGTAATTGTTGCAAACTATATACCTACATACTCGTGTAAAAAAAAAATTCTGCCTAAGTATATTTAATGCAAACTCGCCTCCTGGCATGCCTTCTGAACAAAACCTGCGACGAGACTGAAAAGTACTTATGGACACTTAGATGAAAGTAACCGTAATTCCTAATTAAAATTCACACACTCATACACATGTACTCACTCGACTCACCACATTAACACTCCTCATTCTAATTTGTTGTACCTACCAACACCGACTTCATCTAGTTTTTAAAATATGATTGACGTGTAAAAGTGTTTGTGCAAAGTTGCAAACCGACCGACAGAAGTAAAATCACTTATCATGTAATTAACAATGCATAGATACTTTGTAAATCCCTCATGTACTACAAAAACTTTATGTAACTAAATAAATTATTATTATAAGTCATCCTCATCTGCCTAGCCTTTTCCCAGCTATGTTGGGGTCGGCTTCCAGTCTAACCGGATGCCGCTGAATACCAGTATTTTCCATGGAGCGACTGCCTATCTGACCTCCACAACCCAGTTACCTACGGTAATACGATATCCCTTTATAAGACCTGTTGTCAGACTTCGGGCCTTATAAGTATAATTTAATATTTTCTGTTGTTTACACATATCTATATATATAAAATTCAAAGTCCTGACTGACTGACTGACTGACTGACTGATAGATCAACGCACAGCCTAAACCGCTGGTCCTAGAGACATGAAATTTGGAGGGTGTGTTCTTCGTGAAGAGTAGGCATCCACTAAGAAAGGATTTTTCGAAATTCCACCCCTAAGAGGGTGAAAAGGGGGGAATTCGTTTGTATGAAAAATCTTATTCCTTGAGTTAATAAACTTGAAATTTGGCACGAATACTTATCTAAATAAATTATGAAAATTGTCAGTTTTTTTTCTTCTAAACTACCCTCTAATAAGGGATTGGGGGGTTTCAAAGTTTGTATGGAAGAATTTTAGCGCGCAGTCCGATTTACTCGAAACTCGGTAGTTATACCTAATATTGAAAGTAAAGAATAATGTGTATCAGGGTTTTTTGAAAATCTACCCCTGACGGGCTGAAATGGGGTAGTCAATTTTTCAGGGGAGGATTTTACTGCATGGCTTGATTAACTCGAAAATTAGTATAAATAATCTTTGAGTCAAGTTATGAATACATCCTAAACGATTTTTTTAAATTCCACCCCTGTGGGGGTGAAAAGCGGGGATACAGTTTATATGAAAAATCTTCTTCATTAGGTTAACAAACTTGAAACTTTTCAAGAATACTCGCCTAAGTAAGTAATAAAGTTTATCATTATGTTTTTCAAAACTACCCCTCAAAGGGGGATATAGGGGTGTTGAAGTTTGTGTGGAATATTTTGAATGCGCGCGCGGTCCGATTAACTTGAAACTCAGTGTTTATACTTAAGACCAAAAATAAAGAGTAACATGTATCAGGGCGTTTTCGAAAATCTACCCCTAACGGGTTGAAAAGGGGTAGTTAATTTTACAAGGGAGGATTATAATGTGTGGCTTGATTAACTCGAAAATTGGTATAAATAATCTTTGAATCAAGTTATGAATAATTCCCAACAATTTTTCAAAATTCCACCCCTGTGGGGGTGAAAAGCGGGGGATACAGTTTATATGAAAAATCTTATTCCTTGAGTTAATAAACTTGAAACTTGGCACAAATACTTACCAAAATAAATTATGAAGATTGTCAGTTTTTTCTTCTTCTAAACTACCCCCTAATAAGGGATTGGGGGGTTTCAAAGTTTGTATGGAAGAATTTTAGCGCGCAGTCCGATTTACTCGAAACTCAGTATTTATACCTAATATTGAAAGTAAAGAATAATGTGTATCAGGGTTTTTTGAAAATCTACCCCTGACGGGCTGAAATGGGGTAGTCTATTTTTCAGGGGAGGATTATAATGCATGGCTTGATTAGCTCGAAAATTGGTATAAATAATCTTTGAATCAAGTATGAATAATGCCAAACGATTTTCCAAAATTCCACCCCTGCGGGGGTGAAAGGCGGGGGATACAGTTTATATGAAAAATCTTATTCATTTAGTTCATAAACTTGAAACTTGGCAAGAATACTTGCCTAAGTAAGTAATAAAGTTTATCATTATAAGTTTTTCAAAACTACCCCTCAAACGGGGATATAGGGGTGTTAAGTTTATGTGGAAGAAATTGTATATTGATATAGTATTGATACTTTTGACAGATTAATAATAAGTATGTAAAGTTGTCGAAAATTTACCACTGACGGGACAAAAAGGGGTAATTCAGTTTTTAAGTGGAGGATTTGAACTTCAAACTGTATGTTACATTTTCACGCCTAAACCACTGAATTTCTGATTTGGCATAGAGATAGATGGCATCCTGGGGAAGCAAATACATTTTATCCTGTTAGCACGTTCCCGTGGGATAATTTCCGACATCCACGCGGGCGAAGCCGCGGGCAGAAGCTAGTATACTATAACGAGCCTCTCAACATATTCATAGATACACAAAGCTTTCCCCTAATGAATTGATCTTTGAATATCTAAAAAATATTTTGCACCAACAATAAATTTAAAAACAACTATCTGTTGAACGACTTTCTCCACAAAAGACTATCTTGAATAATGAATCAATATAATAACATTAACAATGTAAAAGACAGGTAGCAATTTGTGGAATTAGTTTATAATATGGAATTGTTTCAGAACAATACATGTGTAGAGTTGCGCAATGATAAATCAAATCGTAGGCAGTTACGGCAATAAAGAATAATTGTTCTGGTTTCGGAAATAATAGCATCACAGGCGGGTGTCACGCAGAGCTCGTGGCGGTCACTGCTCTTAGGATAATTATCACAGGCATTGGAACTTCGACCATGTTATTAACTTGCACAATACTCACCGACGCCTACAGAATAATTGGTTTAAGCCGCAGGTCGTTTCCGTGTAATAGATAACTGTAATATACGAATATGATATGCCCAACATCGTACAATTGAACATTGCTGCTCGAACAGCGCAACGTCATCGGATATTTGGATTGCGATAGTTTTGGAGCACCGTGATTTACAAAAAGTAGGGTATAAGGTACAGACTTGTGCGTTGCACAATGATTTCCCATCTTTTTATCCCTACTGTTATTAATTAACATACCAATAAACACGTATGTAGTTTGAATGTTAATTGAATTTAAAGTATTAGCTCAGTAGGTAAATAATGATATCCATTACTTTTTCGGTTATAAAAACAAGCAGGTTTTGTTAGTGACAAATGATTCCACCTTAGTTTTGAATTTTAATTCATAAATTTAAATTCCTGGTTCGAAATCTTGGCAGGCAGATACATACCTACATTCAGAGCCGGATCTAGGGGGGGGCAAGCCGGGGCCCATGCCCCGGGCGGCAAGTTCAGAGGGCGGCCAAATTCACACTTTACATTATAGACAACTCATCATTTACTTAACTTTGACCACGGAATAAATAATAGTACAAGTACAGAAATTTCATGGCCATATCAACTCGACCGATACCCAGAGCGCGGAGTGAGACGTGCTGCACGAACATTTATTATTCGCGAGGCGCGTAGGCATAGTTACGCGCGGCAAAATACGCGCCCGCTTGCCCGCAGGAATCGCAGATCGCGGCAGCACGCGTCTGGTTACCGTGTTTGCGAAAGAGATGAAGCTATATTCGAAACCTCCCCTAGTTTTTCGAAAATTACCCCTGACGGGCTGAAATTTAGTCATTTTTACAGGGGAGGATGTTACTGCATGGCTTGATTAACTCGAAAATTAGTATAAATAATCTTTGAGTCAAGTTATGAATACACCCTAAACGATTTTTTTAAATTTCACCCCTGTAGGGTGAAAAGCGAAAAGGGATACAGTTTATATGAAAAATCTTCTTCAAGAGGTTAATAACTTGAAACTTGGCAAGAATACTCGCCTAAGTAAGTAGTACAGTTTATTATTATATGTTTTTCAAAACTACCCTTCAAAGGGGGATATAGGGGTGTTAAGTTTGTGTGGAAGTAATTGAATGCGCGGTCCAATTACCTCGAAACTTCGTATTAATACTTTTGACAGAAAATAATTAATAAATTGACCCCTTTTTTTGGGTGGGAAATCATTAAATGACCTCTCCCGCTCTGGGCTGAGCGGAAGGGCGTGTCAGACTTTTACTGACTAAAACCCACCCGTGTTCCTTCAGTTGCCTGGGCCAGGGGCCACGGTATCTATTTCGAACAACCCGCAGCCCCGGCGGCATCGGCCCTAGCGGACCCCGTCAGTTCGTGCTGACATCTCTTTGAGGCGCGCGTGGAACACAACACGCCGCGGGCCTAGTCCTTACCAGGCGGCGAGCTGCCCATTGCTCGCCGCCCGCAAGCCCGTGCCTACGGTGGCCGGGAGTGTGAGGGCGTAGAGATTGCCTCTCCCTCACGCGCTCCGCCTCCTCCATCGCGAGCATTACTGCTTCGCAGAATGAGGTAACGGCGTCCCATTCATTCTCGCTCCGTACCATGGCCTGGACCAGGGCCGAACACGAGAAATCGCCGCCGCCGATCGCCGCCACGAGGACACGGCGGTGCCCCGCCCAAGCCGGGCAGACCTCCACCGTATGCTCCACCGTGTCCTCCGGGCGATCCACACAGTGGTGACACCCTGGCGTTTCCTCCCGCCTTATCCTGAGAACCTACCGAAACAACCGTGTCCGGTGAGGACTTGCGTCAGGCGGAAGGTGAGGGCGCCGTGGCGCCTCTCTAGCCACTCCTCAAAGAGGGGACTTATCGCCGCTATTGTGGCGTGCCCAGCACTGGGTTGCGACAATCGCACTCTCCATGCCGCTATGAGATCCCGCCAGAGCTCTGTCCGTTGTACCGTGATTTCTCGCGGCAGCGGAGTTACGCCCTGACGTTTTGCCTCCTCTCACCACTCCCATATGTGGGCGAGGACTTTGGCCTCCACATCCCATGGCGGCAATCCAGCAAGGAGGTTCGCCGCCTCAGCGGAGACCGTGTGGTATCCTCGGATTAGCCGGACAGCCATGACCCTTTGGGACGCGTTCAACCGGCGGGCTGGCCGCCGCCTCAGGGAACGCGCCCACACCGGTGCCCCGTAAAGGGCCATGGACCGCACGACCCCCGCATAGAGACTCCGGCAGGAGGCGTTTGGTACCGTAACCGGTGAGAGATGTCGTGCGGTGTCCCACAGGGATCGGTCCTGGGGCCGCATCTGTGGGATAAATTGACCCCTAACTGGGCAAAAAGGGGTAATTCGTTTTTTAAGGGGAGGATTTGAACTTGAAACTGTAAGTTACATTTTCACACCTAAACCACTGAACTTCTGATTTGGCAAAGAGATATATGGCATCCTGGGGAAGGACATAGTTTTTATTTTGGTAGCATGTTCCCGTGGATAATTTCCGACATCCACGCGGGCGAAGCCGCGGGCAGAAGCTAGTGCAATAATATATTTGATTTTTATTTTTATTATACGTATTTTTATTTTAAATCCTATCCTGTGCTGTGTATAAAATATATATCCTACACGTTTATGTCTATATATTATCTGTAAATAAATAGGCTTAACACAAAGAACAGAGATAGATGCATTATTTCCGGAAGGCCTATCTATGTAGGCTATGTCCAAATTTCAATCAATTAGTGGACATCTGATAGCTGAAATTATATGGATGATAAAGGTAAAAGTAAATGTAAGTGGGCGGGGGCGGCATTTTTCAGTTTATGCCCCGCCTAAATAAAATTGAAGATCCGGGGCTGCCTACATTCCATTGAGATGTTTCAGTATGAGAAAAGAAACTACTCATCAGAGACAGGTAGTTTCGTGGTTGGAGACAGGTAGTATTTTCTAAGGATCTTGCTGATTTTTGAATAGAGAAAAACTGCATTTAAATATTTCCATCATCATCACCCACCTGCTCTTATCCCAATTTATTCGGGGTCGGCGCAACATGTGTTTTCCTTCCATTGATGACGACTGAAAAATGGAAAGTCGTAGGGGAGAGTTGGATAATACCGAGCCCCTAAGGAATTGGACCTATTATTAGGAAACTGTTTGATATTGAAAGAAACAAAATTGAGTGATTAGTAGGACATTTATTCAGGTACGCATACCGTATAACAAATACTTCCAAAATTTAAACAAAAAGTAATTATTGACACTTTACAAAAAAAAATAAAGGCGCGGTATTGTCGAACTGGTCTGATAATATCGTGCCCAGGGTTGACAAAATCGTGCCCACATTAATTGCACAAAAATGGGTAAATAATAAAAGTAATAATAAAAAAAAATATATATTCTTTTAAGTAATTTTCTTGCGTGAAGATAGGGAGACCCAAATCTTTTTCTAGAAATTAAATCAGTATATTAAGTATCACGCAATAAGTATTAACAAAAACTTAAACTCTTTATGCAATAAACGTAAATATTTTTATATAACTAGAAGTCTCAGTAAATCTTTGAATTATGTATGGACTAATCAGTCTCAAAAATACCTATTAATATCAATTAAATATCGGGCGCGGAATTATCAAACTTGATCATTTTATTTTTTAACCTCAAAATTATATGGAAAATATTAAAGTACGTAAAAACATATTCTGACATTAATTCTACAATAAACAAACATTAAAAATGTATGGTATCAAAGTATTACAATATAAATACAGTATTATTTAACTCTTCTCGAAAGTACACGAAAAATTACAAGGAGTGACGAAAAAAACTTCGACAGCGCGTGCTATCTCTGTCGTCGAGCGGACCGTAATGGCGATGCGCGGGGAAGGGTGTAAGCATGTCCCGCTTCGATGTATACGCACTGGATCGCAGAACTAGTGGATAGTTTTTGAATTAAGCTGACGCGCGGAATTGTCAACCGCGCGGTATTATCCAACTCTCCCCTAATATACGACTATGACCAAACCGTTCCGATTTCGCAAATAATTGGGTCAAGGTTTTGATTCACATATAAATTAATATGTTAAATTGCGGCAGCCAAAAAACCAACTTCAACAGTGTAACCCATAGATATAGGAAAACATTTCTATGGTGTAACCTAAAGCTATGTTACAGCCTTAATGAAGACATAACACGTCGTTTCGCACGTTTGGATAGAGACATTACAAAGCCTACAAAGCCGTGTAACTAATGATTAGTGTCAATTTATATATTGTAAGAGGAAATCCAGTCCGACCCATTCATTTAAGAGGTCGAGCATTCATAGCTCCGATGAGATGAATACGTCGTCAATAGATAATCATCGATACGTGCACAACGAATGCCAAATCCTTAGATGTAACTCGGTAATATTTGCCAACCATAGAAAGCGAATTTCATATTTGTTGACAATAGCGCCTTATATAATTACGTGCTATTGTACCTACTTTAACACTTGTTGACTTGGCCATAGAGGTATAATAAAATAACACCTATTTCTGGAAGTTAGAACCGGCTTTGGTGTGTGTCAGTTCCCACACTAACTTGAGTGCATCACGTAGGAGGAACGCGACAAAAACAAACGACAATCTGGGACCGGTCACTCACACGTGACGCTGGTAACTACGAGATTGAGTACATATTTATTTATGTTTTTACGGAATGTCAGTGACCTCTGCGCATCAACATCCCATCTTCTCAGTTTTCGTTTACTGACTAAATCGTTGACTATTATTTATTTTGAAGGTCTTTAAAACTATTATTAAAAGGGAAAGTGAAATATTATTGCATTGTCTTTATAACGACTGATATGAGTTACTCGTATATCATTTATTAAGACAATGATTTCCCTTTCTTCATTTATCTTTATAGGGTGAGTGCTTTGAATGACAAAAGAGTATTACTTATATGTCCGTAAACAAGACGAAATTATACCGCGTATACCCAGAAGGTATATTTAGATATTCATCGGTAGCCGCTGCTAGCAAAGGTGCCATGGGGGGTCAAGCACACAATTTCAAGTCGACTGGGAGGTTTCACCGATACTGCTCCTCGCACTTAGTTACTTTCTTATGTAATGTAGGTAAACTTTGACTTGTAAACCATAGGTATTATATAACGTCACGCTTTACGTTTATGTGGAAAAAACGTAATCAAACAGTTTTCCTCTTAGTACCTCGTAATAAGAAAGTAGGCAACCGCTTTAACAACTTTTCCAAGAACAGTTTATTGATTTCTTCAATACTGTAGATGAGGCTGTAATTGAACACAGCAAAAGTACTTCATCAGACGTTATTATAGAGGATTCATACGTGACTGCATCAAGAGAAATGTATTGACGACGTTGTTTTGACATAAGAAGTGTTCACGACTTCACGTCCGACCTTTGATAGCGAATAACAGGCGCATCATTTAAAGTTGCTCCGGGCTGTTTTTACCGACGAGGAACAAACAGCATACATTATGTAATTACTCGCAAAGGCTTTTGTAGAGATTCGTAAAAGCTTTAGTTGTAAAATTGCCAACCTGATATACCTACCTACCTAGAAAGTACTAATGTGTTTAAAGGCTTTGTGATTTAGTACTTAGCCGTGCCCGCGACTTTGGCTCCGTGCACATTAGATTTTACACAGACCTCCTCTCGGTGAGAGGGAGTGGGCCTTAATCCACCACGCGACCCCAATGCGGGTTGGTGGATGTCACATGTCTATGATTTATTTTGGTTCTAGGACATGCCGGTTTCCTCAGGATGTTTTCCTTCACCGTTTCGAGTGCAGTGGTGACGAAACACTGCTTTTCACCACTGGGCCACCACTGCTCTGATTACAATCTCTCAAACACGCGACTTCGAAATCTAATTCGGGTGAACTACATGAGTTCACCCGAATTAGATTTCGAAGTCGCGTGTGAAACCACTCTAATTCTAAATTGCTTCCGACGATATTCGCATCCGGATTGTATGAGAGTAATTAGGAGGATTTTGTCATAGTAGTACAAATAATGTTATGTCAAACATTACATAGGAAGTTATTTTACTGGCTAATTGCTGTGTTAGTAGGTAAACTGCTCTCAAAACGTGTTTTGCTTTTGCATGATGCGAATATATGAATTCATTTAACATAGTTCGATTGATTGGCTGAGATTACACAATAACACTAGCTGACATACGTTGTCCTGTTTCCTATAACGATTACGGCGTCATCTACCGGGTCCAATTATGAATAAACCATCCAGGGACCCACTCAAACACATTAAAAATTTCATTAAAATCCGGCCAGCCGTTTAGGAGGCATTCAGTACACAGTACACACGCACAGAACAATTACCTATACGAGTATATACAAAAGTTAGAAAAGATAGGCGTAGATTATATAATTATATACTAATGTACCACTTATCATTCAGAATTTGAATTAAGTATCTAATTGCGGAAAATGGTTAGATACCCAGGGCATAACACGAGTATTCCTACTCGTGTTATGCCCTGGGTATCTAACCATTGGCTTTTATTTTGACAGTTCAACAATATCAATTGCGTTATTTACGTTGTTGGGAGACAAATTTTCCTTTCCGAACATATGATGCAATGGATTAGCAATATCCTTCAAAATGGTTCAGATTGAGATTGATTGTGAGTGTGTCACGCAATTAGGTATGGACAAGACTTTCCAATTCGAGCCATAGAGCCTATCAATTTTATTGGGCACTTAGCGTGTTACACTGAAATAACAGTTAAAAGTATTTACGTGTACAGGGTTCTATTGCATTCAAATAATTATTCTAATGTTATTATTCACAAATCACTGGCTCACTGATATTTCACCATGCAAAATCAGCCTACAATGGTCCCACTGCTGGGACACAGGCATCCTCTCTTCGAGATAGGAGTGGGCCACTACCACGCGGGCCCAGTTGGTGGATATCACATGTCTTAGAATTTTTGATTCTATGTCATGCCGGTTTTCTTCACTGTTTTGAGAGTAGTGGTAATTAAATTATTTAGATAAAGTAAAGTGCCTGTCTGGGTTCGAACCCACGACCGTAAGTCGAGGCCGTTACCACTAGGCCACCCTTGCACTACACCCTGCCATTTCACCGTTTGTTGCCTATTTATGTATATTAGCCTAGGAGCCCTATGAGGTCACTGTTTCAACAACAACAACATATAAGGCTATCTTGTCTACCATTAAATTGGGCGAAGTGGGCGTTTTGCAAAAGACAACAGTAATTGCATTTCTGAATGTTTTAACATTCATGTCTTTTTTGTCTTAATAACAATGTCAAATGGATGATTATGGATCGTAGATTCGTAGGTAATGTAGGTATAACCACGTATACGGTTGATACACCTACACGCTTTAGATTAACTTACAAAGTAAATGTTTACGCTCGCTAATTGTATTATTTAACCACTGTTCTACTGAGGTAGGGTATTGCAGGTTTTCCCACATATTAAGTTAGAAGTAGGTAATATGTTAAGAATGCGCGAGAAGCGTGTGCCGTTGGGTCCCAGGCTTATGTCACCGTCGCGTCGCTTACGCACATGTAGGTGTGCCAAAGGTACGTTATTGAATTTGACGTTTGCCGAGAGACGTTTCTCCGTGAATTACCAGTTGTCCGGTGAAAGTGATGATTCGGACGCCATATAACTTTTGCAAGTGGTCGCCGGCTTCCATCGATATTTCGATAATTATTCTCGTGCCTATCAATGGCTATCGATTAAAAAAAAACTCCGCTGACGCGATAGGTTATATGTAAACATTATAAAACAAAAAAAAAATGGGTTTACGGCGCTCGCGCGAGTACCTATTAGTTTAGAAAATAATAATAATATCCCTGGACATTTCACACAACGCCATCTAGTCCCAAGCTAAGCAACCTAATGCTTGTGTTATGGTAACAAGATGGCTGATAAACTACATATATAAGGTGCTATAAAAATATCTGCCACGGCTTTAATGGGAGGTAGTATTGTGTTTATAGATTACAATAGTGAAGAACTTTCGTACCCCGGAACAGTTAATTCACGACCGAGTGGCCGCCGCGCACGGCGGCATTGTTTGATAAGAATGGCAACAGTGTATGAATGAACGTCGCCGGCGTTTTTTAATTGAATTCAGTGCGGTGCGGTAACAGCTTACAAGTCTACGGGATGGTTTTATACTAATAAATCAATTCAAATTTATACGTACATTTTTTTTGTTTGAAAAATTATGACGAATAATCAATAATTTATCTTTACTATTGTAATCTATAAACACAATACTACCTCTCATTAAAGCCGTGGCAGATATTTTTATAGCACCTTATATACATTTTTTTTTTGTAAATACATATATATTATAGATAGAAAAACACCCAGACTCGGAACAAATACATGTAGGTCATACAAATATTTGTTCCGTGCGGGAATCGAACCCGCGACACGCAGCGCAGCAGTCAATCGCTTAACCACTGCGCCAACCGTGCCGTCGTGTGCCGTAATATATTTTTTTTGTATCATTTTTGGATATCGATCCCGTCACCACGTCTGCGCAGTTTCGCTGATGAATTTAATGTAACCCTCTATAATACGATACGGGCAAAAAAGCTCTACTTATAAATATCTAAATAGCCTCAGGCACTAGCTCGAGCTACAAACAAAGCAATGGCCAACTATTTGACCTTTGGCTGAGTGGTCTAACTTTCTATAGGTCATGCAGCCAGGACCTTTACCATTTCAATCGCATCGTATACATATATGCACTTACCTAAATGAGAGCAATATGATCTGTAAGAACTTTTGAAGCTGAATGAACTACTAACCTAGTTATGTAAAAAAAAAAACAAATCCATAAGTAACAAATCTACACCGTAATACAGTATCAACCAGTACAGGGGGTATTGTGACTGTTACTGGTGTCCTTATCTATTGTAGTGTCAACAGTATACTTGGGGCTGAATTTCCAACGCCAGATAATTTTATCCGAGGAATAATTTTGGATTTTTGACAGTTCTTCCATGCAAAATCTGTCAGACGTCAAATTTATTCCACGAATAAAAATTATCTGTCACTATCTGTTAGTAATAAATTGTGTACCTACAAATAAATAAATAAATCTTATTTTAAATATTAATTATTAAACATACATGTTTTAATTAGTATTTAAAATTAATTTAGTATTTAAGATTACAAATTATGTCCTATAATTTGTCTTTTTTTTGTGTACTTTGTTTTTGCGAAAAGATTTCATAAAATAACTAGGAAGGTACAATTCAGTTAAATTAATAATAATTTAAGTTTAATTAATAATAATAATAAATCTTTATTTTCAGACCATAGATCCATAACATACGAGTAAAACAAGTTGAATAAAAATAAAAACAAAACTAATCACATCACATACAGATTATCAATGACGACCTATGTGCCGCCATCCAGTGACATATTATTTGAATTGAATAATACAAAAATTACCTAGGAAAATCACTTGATACACTGAAACAATAGGTAGCTCTCATTATGTATTGCAGCTTGCAGCCTCTCGTGACCCTCTTCGAAAGTAATTGGTTGGAAAATGATAGAGATCTCTTACCTACTGAGGAAGCTCACGAAAAATACGTCTAAGAACAAACATGCACTTCACTGTCTCATATATTACTTAGGTAATAGTTATTATTACATAACCATATATATGCAAAAATCATGACTTGATGAAATGATGGCTAGTCAATTTTGGTGAAATTATAACGTAATTACATCCAATAGTATAGGTAGATATTATATCTACATCGGTTATAAAATCAAATTGCTTTAGTTGTAAGTAGGTACTAGAACGTCACTAATGCTTTCGACTCTACCCACATTTCATAGAGCTCATACGCCATGCCGCTATATATACCTATTGCAAGTGGACCCTCTAGGAGGGTCACTGGCATGAGTGTCAAGTTATATTACGCTGTTAATATTTGATTAACTTTAACCTAAGTATAAAAGATCATCAATCTTCTTTGAATTTCAATTTCAACGTCAGCTGGTACCATTCGGCTATGTACAGCCGGCATTGTATGTATGTTCCGCTGTGTTTTTGTATGTTTGTATTGTACTTATCTCTTTTGTTATACTGGAAATGTATAGCTTGATATATCAGAACATATCAAGCTATACATTTCCAGTATAAACTGACCTTTCATTGTACAGTAAAAGCCTACACAGTGCGAGGTCAGCTAAAACTGGAGATTTATAGCTTCATACTTGTGTGTAGTTTTTAAATTACTTAATTGTTAAAGATCTTTAGCTACACGACGATTTCAATAATAAGATATACATACAAAGTGGTAATACCGCCAGTCTCTTGGTTACACAGCAGCGATGCGGATTTAACAGAACGTTAGGTTAATAATTAGAGCGGTCCCCCGACGCGACGGGACAATAATAGTTAATCAAAAAATTTCATACGTACTTACGTAAGGTCATAATTTCAAGGTTATTTTTTTCTTTTTATAGGGTTTCACGTTTATACCTTTTTATTATTATTTCGTGTCGAGGGTTTTTTAAATTTTAAATTTAATTTTTAGTGAAGTTAGGATATAATTTTGTTATTTTTATTTATTAATTAGGTATTAGTTGTTATGTACTTACAAATTATTTTAATTCTAAATAAATTGATACCCACTAAAAAATAAATAAAAATAGAAACAATGAATGAATGAAACAAATAGATATATACATATATTATGATAAAAGTTCGTAAGTGCTAACTGAAATGTCACGCTCCCTTCCGTGTAATGAGTATATGAACTTCAACACTTATGGCACAATAGAAACATTACAATAAGATTAATTATCGGATGATGATGAATGATGTGTGTATCAACGCATGTTTTGTTTGCATATTTCAGGGGTCACGCACCCATACGCAACACTACTTATTGCTTTATGTTTAACTTAACGCGCACGCATACCCAACAAAAGATTGAATAAATTATACGTTTTGCGAAACTCATTTCTAATTAAGGCTATTAATGATTTGCACATTTGTTATACCCTTGCTTACCTACTAGAGTCCGGCCGTCGAAAGAATGCATTCTTGACATCTGTCAGTTAAAAGCTACTAGAATTGTCACACTGACAGTGTCAGGAACGCATTCTCCATCGGCCGTACCGTATAATGTTTAGTTTCTACATAAATGACCTCATCAAGTATTTTTATGAAATTTATAGAATATCCAACCATGCAATTATCTTACTAAAGTAATCGATTTTTATTGATTCTGCAAAGTAGGCACTACCTACCAAACTAGAATTATGTAATTACACTGCCATTATGTATTTAGATCTTAATCAATGAGACATTTGCAGTCATACGTTTTACTTTCGGCATCATCGATCTACGTCAGACGATAGTACCCATTAACGTTGTGTAATAGATCCATAAGAAAACAGCTATTGTTCAACATCACACAAACAGTGTAACTGAGCACCTTGTGTAAAAACACAAGATGTTGGAAATGTGGAAGTATCAATAGCTATCGTAATCACATATTGAACGCGCGGGATTGGAGACTTCCTAAATGCAGCTCCATATTATTTCACAAACCAATGTTTCGAATTTTCATGTACGGTCTACAATATTAAATTTAAGTTGTCCTTACAAACGTATATGATTTGACTTAGTTCTACTATACCAAATCAAGTCAAGACAGTCCACTAAACGTAGCTGAATTTCTTTTAGTTTTGACTATCGCAAACAATGTTACATGTTCATTAACATTCAGGCTATGTATTTTGATAATTACAATTTGTTTTTTTTACTTTTCAGATGTTGGCGTTAATGCTCCTTTCTCTGTTTGCCTTGGGTTTGGCTGAAGAGACTACTACTGATGCGTATAATGACCAGTTTAATACTATAGAGCCTAAACCTTCGGTGCGGTTGGATCCGTACATAAGAAAGGCCTTACTAAAAGCTCTAAGTGATCTTGAAGACTCTACTACTACAGGATCGGAACTCGATGGAACTACTGGCTTAGATTCGGATGCATATACAACCGGTGAAGCTGAACCCGACGCTCAAACAGACAAAGACGGAATACAGATTCATTCATTCGTCGTTAATGGACAATCTGCTTTTGCTAATAATAGTACAAACACAGCAGCAATAGTTGATAACAATATTTCTATTCTGAGCACTACTGCAGGTAACGTTGAAAGTCAGGTAACAGCGACTTTACCAACGTCAGCACCATTTCCCGAAATATTCCAAACAAGGGAGAGCGGTAACAATTTTCTACAAACAAGAAGTATAGCCGGTCCCTCTAAATTGAGCACGGAAAGCTCCGTCAGTACTAAGAAACCCACACTGAAGCCTGTAATTTCTACAACTACAACGACAACTACGACTACAACAACGACCACTACTCCGAAACCAACTCACAATGATGATGGGGAAAATATAGAAGAAGTAAATCAACGTGATGTACAAGTATATCAAGCTCCTTTAGTTGCAGCGTTTACAGTTCACCAAGACCCACAAGGCCTACCGAAAAAAGTGATACCTCTTTATCAGCAAACGAATAGTCAAAATCACTTTATGCAAACGCTACCCGGTACAAATTTGGAATCTGTGGTTTCACAACCTCAATCCTTAGGTCAACTAATTCCTAGCGTCAGTTTAAATCATATACCCCAATCGGACTACATAAACCAACAGTTAGTATTACAAAGACAGCTTGAAGAAAAGCAAAGAATCCTCGAAGAGCAGCTTCATCTTTTACAACAACAGCAAAGACAACAAGAGGAACTCCTTAGGAAACAGCAATATCTTTTGCAGCAAAAAGATTCACAGCGGCAACAACTTCTTCTAAATTCCCAGAAATATCAGGCACAGGGCTCTGTGAATAATTTTCAATTCCAGAAAAATATTCCTCAGAACCAGTTTATAAATCAGAATACGCAAATAAGACCAAGCAATGGTGTATCAATTCAACCCAGTGTACCTTTAGAATCGAGCAGCACAGTAACAAATCAACAGTTGCCTAATCGTGAAGCTGTCGATTTTCTTATTCATTTGCACAGTCAGCAGCCCGATCAGTTTCCATTACAGGAAAACCATTTGCCTCAAGGAATAAGTAATTTTCTACATCCTAACTCTGCTCAGACCTTTCACCAAGGAATTAATTTTAATCAAGTAAGACCTGATCAGTTTAGTCAACAAAAACATCGTGTTTTCCGTCATGATAGTGGAGCCGGTAACTTTGGGTTAAACAATCACAATCAAAATCAAAATTTTAATACGTTTAACTCTTTTAACCCAACTCATGCAAATCGTTTCTTTCCGATAAATGCGCAAAACCAGTACAATGTAGATGCAGAATTAAAACAATTGTTACTACAGAATGGTTTGAATGGAAGAAATCAAGAAGATTTAAATATTGTATCGAAGGTTTTGTCTTTGAACCATGGTGTATTGGTAAATAACAATGTTTCCAATAGGCTACTCTTTGACAGCCGGAGACATGTAAGACCACTTATATAAATCACCTAAGGTGTTAAAATAATATGTAATGATTATTGAAAAGTACCATTTAGTTTGATCATTCGAAAAGTTTTGAGTTCAAAATTAGATTGTTACTTTTAAAGCCAACGAGGTATTCATAAGTATTACCAAATGGGGTCAGAAACGTTATTAATTTTAAAACACAATCTTTAAACAATCACAAAATCACATACCTATAACATAAAATAACCAAAGAAATGCTGACATTGTGTATTTACAACAAAAACATTTAAAAAAATACAGCACACCCCTAACTCCGTCTTCTACAACCGTTTTTTAATAGTTTAAGATAATTATTTATTTTACTTTAATATATTTTACGAACTGCCATAAGTAGTATAGTTAAGAGAGCGATGAAAGTAATGTTATGATGCAGACGACTCATTCTGATTAGGTAAGCACAAGTTGAAATAGAAATTACCTATATGCTTATTACTTAATTTAAAACTTTAATAAATGAACCTGATAATGAATAACTCTTATTATTACGAAAGTCTTTCTTAGCTTTCAATAAGCCGGTCCTTTGCTAGGATTTCTAAGTACTTATCCGTAACACTAAAAAGGTTTAGGTATATTATCATGAAAAATAATATTATATCGGCACCTACTTTGCTCAAAATATAAAAGCCGGATCTAGCTGCTGACTGAAGAGAATAACAATAAAAACCATTTATTTGCAAAAAATATAGGTGTATACCTACCTATAGGTTAAAGATGGGAAGGTAGTTGATAGGTATTTAATTGTCGCTTAGTACGAGGTTTGACTCTTGTGCTAGCAATAGTAGCAATGTCGTGCCCTTTGTCAATATTGCAATTATTTGTAATTGCATTTTTGACGAAATTATTATTGAAAAAGCAGCTTATGTAGACCGTAGTACTCGTAACTATAAGTCTAGCTTTATATTATAAGTACTTATGTAGTATGAGATACTTAGATCTTAGAATTCTTACAAATGACGAATACATTTTACTTTATTTAGAAGGCTATAAACTCAATATAATGATTATAATATGACTATGATTATTATTTAAATAACAGTAAATCAATTAATCTGCCTAGCCTTTTCCCAACTATGTTGGGGTCGGCTTCCAGTGTAATCGGATGCAGTGCAATACTAGTATTTTACATAGAGCGACAGCCTATCTCCACAACCACAACCCAATTACTGGGTAACACGATACTCCTTGGTAAAACTGGTTGTCACACTTTCGGGCTTCTGACGACCCGTAACGACTGTCAAAGATCCAAGAATGACAGCCGGGACAAACAGCTTTCCGAGGCAAGGAGAGGTCTCGATATGTGAAGACGGTCACCCATCCAAGACCAACCACGGCAAGCGTAGCTTAACCTGATCAATCAACCCGTGCAGCTGTTATTACTTATCCACGACTTCCTATATCTATGTCTGCGACAATAGATAACGCAAGTTAAAATTAGGAATGAATACTTAATCTAATTTTTAATTGGGCGCCCTTCCATTGCTTGTTTAAATTCGTAGGTACCGAGGTAGAAACCATTTATTTTTTTGTACCGAAAATTCAGTGCCAATCCAGTGCAAATCCGAAAATCCAGTGTTCAAATTAAGCCGCGTTTTCACTAGGGGACATGTCGCAGATACTTATCGCTCGACATTCACGTAGTTGTCTCTGCAAAAGTTGTGGGACAATGTCCCGCGACATATGACTTGTTCACATTGGCCATGAACAGTATGTCGCCCGAGGAGGTACCTAGTAGTGTGGTCATTTTCAAAACACAAAGCGACACGCGTCCTCACTACTCAAAGGCTGTCGGACGACTGTCGAGGGACACGAAGATCGCGCGTGTCGACGCTCGCAGAGCGTCGACTAGCGACAAGTCCTGCAATGCAACTCGTAAATGTCGCAAGCGACGTCGGGCGACATGTCGCGGGACACGTAGATTTCGTGTCGGGCGACAAGGTCGCGAGACAAATGTCCCCTAGTGAAAACGTGGCTTTAGATGATCTATAAGGGTACCTATAGATTATCGTAGGATATATTTTTTACACTTACTGATTGCTTACAAATAAACCTTGAGTTACTTAGTTTTTATTGATCTGTACCGTTTGTGTCGTCGCTAAAGAATTTTATAGAGTCATACATTATTATAAATAAGTACTTACCTCTTATACATTGTGTAAATATATTATTATTCACATATTAATTATGAGTTTCTTTTATTACAACACCCCTTACAGATTAGGTACCTAGACACTTTCCCCTTTATTTATAAACGTTACTTAATGTTAAGTAATGATTACTTAACGACTGTTTACGACGTGACGTCTCTTCGTTTATAAATAAATCCCAGATCATTAAGGAACAACATGCTACGACCTTGCCTTCCTACAAATAATTTTCTTAATCTAGATAATAGGCTTAGCACGTATTACGAACAAACGCAGGCGGGTTCTAACCGCCGGAAAATTTAACGTACAGTCACCTGCACATCAAGCTACTACAATCTGCCAAATTTCTTTAATAGATTTTCAACTTTATCGCTAAAATATTAGGTTCAAAGTTGATTGGAAAAATTTGACAGTTTCGGGTAGCTTGATGTGCTGGCGTCTGTACTTATAGCTGTATACAGGGTCAAATTAAATTAGCTAGCGAAACTACAGGCGTGATGGGTATCGATATCTAAACACGATAAAATGCATAGCACAGCATGCATAGCTTGCACAGCATAGCATAGCATGCATAGCATAGCATGCACAACGTAGCATAGCATGCACGGCATAACATGCCACAAGCAGGCCGGCTTTTGAACTGACTGGAAATTGAATGTTTTTTTTAAAAGCCCAGCCCAGCTCATAGTAAGCCCTCTGAAAATCTCTCTGGGTTACCATATATTAATGCTCAGTTTGAGTTTGATAAGGGGGACCTGAGACGACCAATCTGGTGTTAATGCAACCTGTGACAGTAATAGTTCGGGTTAGATTTATGTCGGGCTGGTAGTTTATGGTTTTCCCTATACTAAGGGAGTAGTCAGAACGCCGCGTTCACGCGCGCCCTACAGACGGCAGCGCTAGTTGTAATTCGTTGCATAAAAATTCATACAATTTTATAGAGCGTCCGAAACACAGCGTTCTGAGCGCGCGCCTCGGACGTCTGTTATAACTACTTGCAAGCATTTCATAAATTTTGATCTTTCTCAATCAGATTGAACTGATAACGGAGCACTGAACACTACTTTTTTGTAATTCATCATAGAACAAAAAAGCAGTGCAGTCAACTTCTGCCAGGGGGCTTACCATGAGCTCTTATGTAAGCCCCCTTGAAATAAGATACTCTTTATATTATTATGGTCTAAGGAGACACTGGATCAATGCATATCAGCCTTAAGTCAGCCTTAATAAGAAGCGTTGGCAACATTTTTTTTATTTGTCCATGAGCAAAACATCAATGTCATTCTGTTTGCTCATTGCTGTCATCGCTTGATCAATGCATTGAGATAAGAAAAAACTTTTCTATGTCAATGGATCAATGTATCAAACCTGTGTCAAACCGACGTAAACTTGAGAATTTTGAGAAATTTTCGTAAACATTAGTAATCACAAAATCACTTGAGATTATTTTAACTAAATTTAGACAGGCTATGCTACTATTAGAATATTACCAGTTTTGCCTACTAAGTATCAACTAATACAAAGTCTCGGTAACGTTATGGTTATCATGGATACGGCGGAAGGTGTTGGCAGTTTAGAAGAACAAGCTCTCAAGAGGAAAGAAAGACTTAAAAACCTTAAGCGCAAAAATCCTACTAATGAAAGTTCCTCAAATGATACGCCCAGTGAGTTTGTACCACTTCCCAAGTAAGTATCGTTCAGTTGAGGAAATATTGAGGTTATGTTTTGTTTGTGACGAACAGGAACACAAACAAACAAGGCTTGTTTCGATGTGTGGTCACCCTTGTATCGTTAGAATATAAGGATTCTCCAAACATAATTATAATTAACTATTCTTCAAACTCGAAAGTTTATATTAAAGAAAAAAGTTTAAACTATTTTAAAACTATGATAAGTACTTATTGCTTGTATTTTTATTTTTCTAAATTGGCTTATTTTGTTAAATTACAGACCGAAATTCAGGAGTTATAAGCCGCAGGATGAATCACTGCAAGAGGCCAAATTAGAGGATGCAGAACCTGCTGCCGTAGAGGCTGAGGTTAAGGATTTACTGGAAGCAGGAAAAGAAAAGGTAAAAGTCTAGTAGTAGGTCCTAAAACCTTCTCACTCCATTTTTACCTTCATAAAACAGGTGTAATAATACAATACATGAAGAAGGTGAACTTTTATTTTTTTACTTAGTCTGATCCCACTGCTGAGCAAAGATCTCTCCCATGGCTTTCCATCTTTACCTGAGTGTTGCCTTCTCGGTAATGAACTTAATAGTAATTTTTCTATGTTATTGGATAGCAAACAAGCCAATACAAGCACTTGCCGAATTAAATGTGTCAAAGATTTGTACCATCCCAGAATCAAAACTGTTAAGTCTAATGTACCTGCATACAGTTATACTGGCACCCATACACCTCAAATCAGAACAGTACTGTGCATTGTGAGGCAGTTTGTTGAGCGCCTTAAAAAATTTGACTGAGGCATGCACACCGTCTGTTGGGACTGGTCATGTCAAAGCTGCAATGGCTGTTTCTTCAAAAGGCCCTTCCAGACATGTCCCTGCATTGTTAGACTGACATAAAATCCTAATAATATCATGTTTGGACTTTAAAAGAGACCATGACCTCTGAGTTTGTTTCGGCATTTCTCAGGGATCAGTCAGCTTGGGAATGTCGGCGCCCATCTAGTATTTATAATACTGATGTGTAAAAGTGTCTTATAAGATTTACTTACATAAATAAACATTTCATTTCGTTTCATAGTAATACTGCTTGGTGGCAGGAATTGTTACTACTTGTTCTGATAGTACTTCCTCAGACCTTATTTATTTTTGTTGTCTATGAGACATGTTCTATAGAAATCATAATTAAACACCTTTTTTTTATTAGCCGTTAATGTCCCACTGCTGGACAAAGGCCTCCCTATTCTCTTTCCACCTCTCTCTGTCCAGAGCTGCCAAGGACCAATCTTAATGAAAGGAATCCAGCTCATCCCGCCATCTCCGTTGTGCCCTGCAGCGATGTCATTTGCCATTAAGCGGGACCGTATGTTTGGCCCATTGATCGTCTGACATGCGGCAGATGTGTCCAACCCAATGCTATTTAAGCGTGGCAGCTTTCTGAATGACATCAGTTATTTTTGTGATGGAACGGATTGTTGTATTCTTAACCCGGTCCACAAGTTTAATATCTAGAATACTCCATTCCATAGATCTCTGGCAAACCTTGAGCGTGGACCTCTGCTGAATTGTCAAAGACAATGTTTGAGAACCATATGTAATTAAACAACTAATAGTATTTATTTCTGCAATTACAGATAGTTCTACAAGACCTGGACATTTCAAGTTTAGCACCACGAAAACCGGATTGGGATCTCAAGAGAGATGTAGCGAAGAAATTAGAGAAACTAGAGAGAAGAACACAGAAGGCAATAGCAGAATTGATATGGGAGAGACTAAAACAAGGCAGAGAAGATAATTTGGGAGCTATGGTCACAATGACCGATAATAGAGCTACTGAAGAGGACTGAACAATTTTCTAATACATTTGATGAAGTATGAATAATATCTATTGTAAGTTATGTGTAAGTAAAACCAATAAGAAACAATATTTCTTTTTAATTCTACAAAATGATCTGTGTAATGGTTGAGTTCACTTGGATCAGCACTCTAATTGCGTAACACGCTCTCAGTCATAATCCAAGAGTTTTGAAGGATATTGATAATCCATTGCTTCATAGCTTTGAAAAATTTGTTTGATCAACAACATATATAACACAATGAATGTTGTTGAACTGTCAAAATTAAAGCCATTCTTACTGTTAGCGTGTTACGTAATTACCCCGCACGTTGAAATAAACATTTTGGGCATAATGAAAAACAGGTTGATGAATTTTATTAGTGAAATTTATTGCACAGAACTTTAATTTCACACTAGCAATTAGTTTAATATCACAGAATACAATAAATAGTGTACATTTGTTTATTCCTTGTTAGAAACAAAATTAACTATCTCAGTCATCAAAATTTATAATAAAATTTCTCTAATGGTGTATGGTTAGACTTAACTAAGGGTAAATAAAGTGTGTCCTGTATTTTGGTTAGTAACAATTGACTTGATGTCTTTGAGGTGACTTTCAAGGTTTAGGTCGAGTCAACAGTTTCAGATTTTGCACAATTTATCAACCCAATGTGTGCTTAAAAGCATATTTAGTGTTAATGATGACTGGCCACTAACATATTTCACTCCATTTTCAACTCGCTATTAAACACAGGCTGCTCGAAACGTTTACACATCTGGGAAGCATAAAGATGGGAGCAAAAAGTAGCTACCCATTCATCTAATCACAAATACAAATTTCAAGTTCTAATAAGAAAATATGTAAGCATGTGCTTACATTTTATATAAATTAAGCAGAGTATCTACTTAGTTTATTATTAATTATTATAAATATATTTTTCTTAAAGCACAGTTCATCCTCTTGCATCAGATACTAATATGCAACAATTATTAAATTAGTGACATTGTTTAGTAAGAAATCCTACCACTCTATTACATATAAAAATTGTAACAATAACAAAATATGAACTGTATGTAGCTGAGTAAACAAGGGTATTTAAAGATTATCACAAGCTGAACAACGCCATTAAAGTAAAGCTGATTGTATATAAAACCGTAGGAACTATACTGTGAGCATTGTTGCGACCCTTTTTCCTCCTCGATGGTCTCAGAGTTGTCGTTTCTTCATGATCTTCGATCTCATTGTACACGTAGTAGTTGCTGTCAATATTGTAGAACACTACTCGGTCACCGATAGGCTGTATAGGCCTGAAGTTATGAGTGATCTTTCCATGCGAAGATCTTATCTCTCTGAATGCTTCTATCTGTGAACATAAAACGTTTGTAATTACCATGTGTCACGTGCAGCCTGCACATCTGTTTGTTTGAATGTAAAGTTATATAACGACACAACATTTACGCCTCAGTACTCTCATGTGTGCCCGCTGAATTGCTCATTAGCAAAGTGTGCAGTTGTAGAGAGTTAATAGGTCCTTTCTAATGTAAATTACTATACAGTTTACTGTTTGCGCCATACGACGACCCACGGGGGTAATATCTGCAATTGCATTACCACTACCTATAAACAAAATAATGGTTGTCATGTTGCACCTATTTAACAGTATAGTGGTGTGCTAATACAATATAAAAGACGTATATTATACTTGTATACAATATACGTCTTTATCTGCAACAATGGTGACAAAACCCGTCATAAGTTAATGTCAACCAACCTAGCGAGTCAATAGGATATTCTAAGCTAAGGTTTATAAACTGACGTCTTCTAAAGATCAGCCACTAACAAAATTCAATGCTTTCTCACCTGTTCATGTGTTAGCCTGATCGGTTGCTCAAAGTCAAGCCAGATGACGACTTCGGAGCAAGGTGGCGTGGTCAACGATCCTTTGTACGTGAAGTATCTCTTGAGGTCGTACGGCAAGATGTTGAGGAATGAGAAAGGGTGGCTCATGACTACGCTGGTGTGGGGTTCTGTGACGTTCACAAGCGCTGATGTTATGTCGTCGTAGGCAGGGTGCTGGTGACGATCCAACTGAAATGATTTAACAAAATTAAAATGATTAAACATCATTTGATAATTAGCAAAATTTAAATGAAAATAAATTTAAATGATTTAACAATTTAGCAAAATTTTTGAACGTTAGGCTAGCTGTTCCCGCGACTCAAATTCAAATTTATTTATTTGTACACATAGGTGTAATGTTGTGGTAGTACATGATGGTATAAAATAAAATAAACATGTTGTGTCACTATGTGTTGCCTTGCAAGGCGTACAAATATTGTTCACGCATTAGGTAATGGCTGTACAGTAAGGCCTATATAATTATAAAAATCCTCATACAATCTTCCAATTAATTTCAATACGTGCCTACTTATGTATCATCCCATGTAGGAGTAGGTTTTCCTAAAATATTTTTTTAGCGGATGCCTAAATGTCAAGATTGGCGGCGAAATTGGGGCTGTATAGTCGCTCGAACGGTCAGGCCCAGAGGTGCCACGCAGTGTTCCATGCGCACCCTTATCGTCGGCAGTTGGTGATGGGCCTGCTGAGCATGGCGGGCTCCTACCAGTCGGGGTGCGGCGAATGTACAAGTATCTCCCGGGCCCCCGACACATGGTAGTAGAGTAGAAGGTTTTAGTCGATAGGAGTCGGATATAACCATAGCTGGGCACCGTTAATCAAATAATTAACTTCGTTAATCGCTAATCCATTACTAAAAAAGTTAACTTCGTTGAACGTTAAAGCGTTAAATGTACAAAAAAAAAATAACGTAAGTTAACAGTTATTCGATAAAGTTAACAAATACATAGTTTTACCTAGATGGTTACTAATAATAGAAGGGACTTGGTTTTGCTATACAAGTAAATAAAATAAGTACCTAATCATTATTAAGTTATATTTATTTAACCTATTAACTCTAAATTAAATTAAAAGAACATTAAATCAACAGTAAAGTTATGAATTATTATTTAGGTAAGGTAGGTAGGTTAGCATATTAAAATTGTCGTCGGAGAGCGAGGATCGTTTTGCTCTTAAAATGTCTTTTCCTGTTGAGAAAAGTCTTTCGAATGCCGCACTTGACGGTATAGCCGTGTCATATTTTATAAAACCGGTTCACCCAGAAATACTGCATCACACAGTCTTTGGATTTAGAATCGAACCAAGTTCTTATTAAATTCTGCGCTTTATTTTTAAAAGACTTGTTGCCTCTACCTCTGACCCCATCTTGATGAGTAATAGTGCTAAAGAAATCATCATCTTCTTCATTGTTGCTACTTGTCTTGTCTAACATTGTGTTCAGGACCACAAAAGCATCGTAAGTAGAGTTCCATCTAGTTGCATTCGGTAAAACTAGTTTTCTGCCTAATTCAGCTTCAATTTGATCACCTGCCACTGTACTTCGAGACTGTAAGTTCCAAAGAGAACTTGGTTTTGCCATAGCAGCTCTTTAAGAAGTTCTGAAAATTTGTGACTGTAGGGCAGCATCAGCATCTTTACTCACGGCATCAGGTATGCTATCAGCGGCATGTAACGGACTTCCGGAAGTTAAGTAAACCGTTAATATTTTTTCGGCTTGTTAGACAATTTCTTAACTTCGTTAATAAACGGATTCACGAGTTAATGCCCAGCTATGGACATAACCCTCAGTTTTCCCCAGACGGAGGGTATCCAGGATTTACAGAAGCAATAAAAAAAAGCTATGGTTCTTAAGATTTTCTGATTAATCATTGACTGAGTATTTCGCGTAGACGTAGCTATCGAAAAAAGATTTCGGAAGGATTTCGTAGGTAATCGTGTCTTGTAAGCGCTGTTTTCCCACCAAGGTGAAACGAATTTTCAATTGTGATGCTTGGTGGCGGTAATCTGCCGTCCAAGGTTCGTATTGTCTCATCAAGTTGCAAGTAATGCTTACAAAAATCCACGCTCTCGCTTGTCCTAATCTCAAAGACCATCCGAAAACTACCTACGTAAACCTACGTCTACCATAAAAACATGCGTAACAAAAGCTCCATTTGTCAATATACACCAAAAAAATACTGATGCTCCAAATCAGTAGGATTTAGGGCTCGTAACAAAACTACCGTACCGTAACTCTCATTCACTTTCGAACATTGACCGTGACTTCGGATTCGGAAGTCACGGCTAGCGCCCCAAAGTGATTAGATAGGTAGGTATGTTGTATTCTAAAACTACGGTTGAACGCACTGCGATCTAAAGTAGGTCTACAAAAAGTGCAAAAGAGAACTGGCTGCTAAGTATATATTTAGTAGGCGTTCCTAATCAGCTGAAACAATGAATTTATGAACGTAAGCTTCTTATTTAGATTTGCTATGCTGAATGCAAAAGAGCCGAGGCGGCAGATTGCCAAACGTGATGAATTAGACATGTACCTAATACATTACACTCATCTCGCCGTTATCATATCATCACATTTGGCAGCCAACGTACTACTATCGATCAATGCTATTATTTTGCACGTGCATGCTGCGATAACTCGCTTCTATTAGTAAACTCACGGGAGCTAGACCTATTGTCATGAATCAAGATGCACCGGAGCTGAATGAATAGTATTGATATTCTTGCAGATAACCACTCTAACGTCCGGGCCGCGCGACCGTTTATCTCTCTAACGTCCAGCTGCGCGCGGCGTCCGAACCGCGCGCGACTCGCAAGTTCGTCGTAACAAAAAACCTATATAGCTACTGAACCGTAATGGCTAGAATAAAGAAAAAAATACCAAAAAAAAGATTGAAGAATACTGATCAATCTTAACGATTTTTTTAAATCGTAAGTTATAATCTTTGATACAAAAAACCGGGTTAAACATGTAATTCAGAAAAAAAATACACAATTATTTCTACCTTTTTAGAATATAAGGCACAACTATTGCATATTTTATCAATAAAATATTTTTACAACAAACTAGACTTATTACCCTTTCTTCTGATGTATATACGATTACATTCGGTTAACTCTAAGTATTTTAATTAAATCAAAACAAAACACTACTCCTCGTAATTTTACCGCGATGTCCCGAGCGCCCTTGACTCGTCCGAGAAGGCGAAATAATAGCAATATGGCCGCCCGTCTAAGGTTTCCCACACACGATGTAATTTTAATAAAATATTTTAAATAATTTTATGACCCCCACGTCCCCTGTTTCCCCCACGTCCCCTGTTTCCCCCACGTCCCCTAGTTCCCCCATTTCCCTCAACATAAAAGCTTTCATTTGGTGATCTGCATGAATAATTTAAAACATTAGTATTGTTAAAAGAATAAAATAAAATTTGGCGAAGCATTAAAATATATGCGACCATGCAACACGTGCAAGGGCAACAGTAAAAAAGAAAAGTGCATTTTTTTACATTTAGCGGAAATTAATCAACACGAACAAACATGTAATTAATGTTTCAAAACAAAAAAAAACTATTAGAACATTATACATATCCAACGGAAACCAAGCGAAAAATAAATGATGAATATTAGTACAAAACCCAAAAGTGCATTTTATATTAAATATTAGTATCATCTCAAGCAAAATATTATACCACCACTAGCAAAACAAAAATGATGCAAACATATTTTGCCGTGTATAGCGAACCTTATTTATCACGTTTCATGTAACGTCCGTGGATACCAAACAGTCCACATCAAAAAACCTGAGGAACACATTGACATTATTATGGAATCTTCAGTGAATTTAGTATATTTCTATTTGAAAAATGTATTATTTTGCTTATTACGAAATGTATTTCGATATTTTATATACTATTGTAATGCAAAGTATGTAAAATATATATAAACAAAACTAAAAGTGGCCGACACCATACGACCGGCCATTTTTTTCGAAACAACAATCGTTTGAAGTTAAAAGTAGACTAGATTTATCAGCTAAAACTGTGATATTTATACATCATCGTAAAGCACAAATCTTCTAGTTTATTTTGATGTATAACACTTGCAAGATAAATAAAACAAAACTGTAGTACTTACGACATAATTGTTGGCACTCACAAAAACACTTCACAACACGCGCGTCAAACGAGTCAACTGAACTTAAAAAATTATATTTTGTTTGTCAAAGCTTATTACACTGCCATCTCTATTTTTTTCGTCGAACTATTTATTCAACTGTATAGATAATCTGTCAAAACTCACCAAGCAAGACCGTATTTTAAACTAGAGGGCGTTAAACACAACTCGTCGCTTTGGATACTATAGTATCCATGGGCGTATGACGCTACTTTTTTCTTGGATACCGTACTATCCACGGACGTCAGAGTGGCTAAGAACGGCAAATTGTTGAAATGGAATCCATAAGCAAAGGTACCTATGTACCTACCCTACAAATTATAGCTACACCTACCTTGCAATAGGTTTCATTTTGACAGTTCAACAACATTCATTGCGTTATTTACGTTGTTGAGCAGACACATTTTTCGAACATATGAAGCAATGGATTAGCAAATATTCTTCAAAATGTTTCAGATTGAAATTGATAGTGTTACGCAATAAGGGTGCTGGACTCCTGATCAAGCTAAAAATAAATAAGTACAAAATAGGGACGTATCTTGTGTACAACGAACCTCATAAAAGAACGCGAGCACTGTTAGGCCGTCTGAATGTTTGACAGCCTCTGTTGCTGACCCGTACTCCTCTTTGAAGAACACCATGTGCAGTTCCATCGGGAAACTGGAAAGATGCAAGAACAAAAGTCAATAACACGACTACAACACATAATTTTACACTTACCTTGAAGTGATCCCGAAAATGGCAAATCGTTACATTGACAAAATCACGATGCATTAAATGTATACCAGCTTTCATTTGTTTGCACGACGTATTATAATCATATTTTTTACTCAATATTTTGTACAAATTACAATCAATCCTTGTTTGTAAAGGACTGGTTTTTTGTGAGCAGATAATCTGTAAATGTTATTCGTAAATAATGATCTCACCTTCTATGGTTAATCTTATCTTCGGAGCCGAAGGTGTCGTTGTCTCCCCAGTGGAAGTGCATTTGACTGAATATGTAGTCACCGTCGAGGGGGCCTCCTCTCACCCGTGGATGGGGCTCGTTCTTCACCTCTATCAAAACTGAGGAAAAAAGCATATTTTATTTAGGGTTCGTTAATCACATAGCTCGTTAAACACCTACAATACAGCAATAGAGATGTTTACAATAGTAATTATTCTAAACATCCCGCAATCGCAATTGGTGAATGTGTAATCGGTTTGATTCCGAGATCGGGTTATACATATAATGCTATTGGGTTTTCCATTATATTTATCCGAGTCTAGATATCTACATCTCAAGATCATAAAGATCATTGTTTGTAACAAAGTGTAAACAATAGTACTTTTGCGAATTCACCCCAATGACAAATGTAAATATATCAATTTCCACCTGAGTATAACTGATGGTGCGAATTGCTCGAGTCAGAGGGGTTTTGGCCAGCAAGTTGGTCCTGGCTGATGGTACGACCAGCAGTGGCGAGGCCCGTCGCCTCCACACATAACGGTCGGGTACGTACAAGTGCAACCGCTGCAGCACTCCCGGGTTATGCTCTATGCCTCGGAACAGTTTCACCATGTACGAGACTAGAGCAAATTCCCGTCGCACCCCGAGTTGATTGTACCCCACCATACCCAGTACGAATAGAGTGGGGTACATCAAGTGGTATACCCCCTAAAGTTTCCTATACAGGTGGCGCGTGAACTTGTTCTGGACTCGCTCCAACATCACTGAGTACTTAGCTGAGTACTGTGGAGTCCATATAACAGCACTATGTTCCAGATGACTCCTGACTATGCGTCATACAGGACTCTGATGGCTGTGATGCTGGTAAAGTCTCGCGTCTGTCTCAGAACAAACCCCAAGTTTCTAAATGCCTTTTTGCAAATCTTAGTTATATGACTGCGAATTTGTTCTCGGTTGATGGCAATTAGACTCCCATTACCTACAAAGGACTATACCTACCAACCCAGTAGATAAAGACGTTTGTTTGCTCTATAAGAAGTTTCGTAAAGTTGTATTGAACCTTGACCGCATTTATACTTGAACCGTGATAGGCGTGAACTTCGCTTATCTATTATCAATGATACTATTTACACGCAAATTTTAAGATCAAACAAAAAAGCCATAAAAAAATGCAATAGAAATCTACTGAGAGAAATCGTCCTATACCTGTTGCAGGTAGCAACAGTTTGCAGAGCGCTCTGCTCTATCGAAACCTTATTGTTGTGAAATAAAATGTCTAGTTTATGGGGTAAAGTTGGAATAGCTTGCTTAGAGCAAAGATTACGCTAGACCGATCTTAATCCTCGAGCAAAATTAGCAATAAACTGGGAGAGGCTGTAGCTTCAATAAACGTGGGGTATCAAATATTTACATCACAATACACTTAATAACCAATTCATCAATTATACGACCAAACGCATGACTCCATCGCCCATAGGATGTCAGTGATGCATCAAGTCATTTAAAAGTGGGTCCAGCGGCATTCAACCATATGACAATAAATACGAACAGGCATCAACATCATCGTATCAGGCTTCTTCTTAGCTTGTCGATAGCAATCTAAATGGACTTGGCCCAGAATTCGGCTACTTGTTTGGTGCCATCACCAGCGTCCATCAGTTCTTGTAACGTGCAGCTGACAGGACACGATATTTAGTGTCCCATCGTTTGTGGAACAGCACCACATTTGCACTCCAAGGCGGAGACGTCTATGAATCTCCACCTGAGTAAGTTTTCCTTGCTTCGGCCAACTTGGGTCCGGAGTCTGATCAGGGTAATATGCTGTTTTAAATCAAGGAAACAAATTCATGATATCACAAAGCTTCCACATTGGATCTGCCGCGGTGGCAAATGGGTTTTAATAGGAAGAAGTAGCTCATGCAGTTGATCCATTAAGTCCTCCAACTAAGCTCATATGTGTTTGTGCAAGGTGCTTACGTTAAAAGTGCAACCTTCAGTCGCCTTGTACAGCATCCACTATGTTTGCTTATTCACTTCTGAGAACAATATTTATACGGCAGCACAATAGCGTATTTTGTTATACGTATGTGTACCTATGTCTTAACACCTTCGTGTGTGAAACCTTCTTACCTGTATGTCCATTGTTGGTGACGTGTACGTCATCAATGGAGTCGTCGAAGCCCACGAGTACAAGGTCGGGCAGTGTGACCTGCTTGACCCGAAGCACGTTGATGTTGATCGGGCTCTGATGCTTGCCTGCGCACTCCCGGTACCTCTCGCCCCAGTACTCAGGACCTACAAAGGAAACAATGGTTTTAACCTGTGGGATTTATGTATTCTAGGTCTATTTTGCTGCTTCTATCCGGCACTTAACATTGTGTAGATAGAGTACGTGTAGGTACCAGCAAAAAGTGTTCCGTTCTTTAACGTTTTTTAGGTGGTGTTAATTCGAGCACGCCGTAAAAACCATGGTGGAAGTATGCAATTACATTGTTTTTGGTGAAACAATGTGTACTCGGTTACATAATAGCATTAGGTATTGTGTTCATGCTGATTTTCTTCTAAGCGCAACAAGCAAGTTAGGCCAAGGGCTCGGACCACCTTGGTGCTTACTTTTTGTGTTACTCCACTGGAAGAGAAATTCAAAGCATAATCGATAAAGGTAAACAAAAATCTACCTAACCAACCTAATCCCGGATCTGTTCTGTTAGCGTTTTATCATATCATGACTATTCACGAGTTCATGACTCTTATCTTCTCTTCAAGGTTGCGTACCTACTTCATTACTGAAGGTCGTGTCCCTGAAATGACTCTAATACAGTTTTCTAAAATAAAGCCACCCGGGTTGGGGTTGCTCAAAATGGGGTAGGACAGCAGCCCCAGCAGTCTCGACATTCATAGCGATCGCTTTACGACCGAATTCGGTCGCAAAGTCCTGTCACTCCATACATTTCACCTGTCAATTCGGGACTTTGCGACCGAATTCGGTCGTAAAGCGTACCAACACACCACATTACGATGTTCGTGATAGAGGCAAAAACTCTGAACATAATAGTAATGTCCCTCTAAATGCTTTCATATTTACCGGTAGATAGACCTACTGCAGCTGCTGCTTACATAACGGAAATCGGGCAAGGAAATTGATTTCTGGTAATTAATAGTAGCAGGTGGTCCGCAGCCTACACAGGTGTCCTACGATGTCTAGTTCCTACAATTTTAACGGAAGAAACTCAAATAAATCTTTCACATGTTTCCTCTCTACCTACACACACAAAGACTGAAGAAAGACTGGATCACAGTAAAGACTAGATTTTGCAGAGTTATGAGCCATTTGGACCTCACACAGGTCTTCTTTTCTTGTTTATTTTTTTATTGTTTTTAACTTTAATTTTAAAATTAAATGCTCCTTTTTTACTGTTTATATTCCCTGTGCGTGTCTTTTTTTGGTTGTTTTTAATTTTCGTTCTTTCTTCCATTTACTATAGGGATACGCCGCAGCAGTAATTATTACGTAGGTTACTAGGTACTTATCTAATATATCGTAAGTAATCGACATAAGTACAAGACGATTGGTCATTCAAAAAAATTCGATCTATGACAGCGATACTCCAATCACTATTTAATAGAGCAAATAGTGAACGTTTACATTCCACCTAAGTTTTTGCGTGTAGCCTCGATATAAGTATAGACGCCAGCACATCGAGCTACCCGAAACTGTCAAATTTTCCCAATCAACCTTGAACCTAATGCGTTAGCGATAAAGTTGAAAATCTATTAGACATTTGACATATTGCAGTAGCTTGATGTGCTGTCGGTTGTACATACCTACTGAATTGATTCTTACCGATACTTCCATCGTAGCCAAACTCCTCGCCATGCGTGAGCTCTGTAATAAAACAAAAGAATAAAATATGAGATTGTTAGCAGTTACAAACACGTAATGTATGTAACAAGGTTTCAAAAGAGTCTTAGACTTCAATTTCAGACGCTTGAAAATTTTATGGGTGTATAAATATGAGTTATCTTTCTTTCATGAATACAAATGGAGATTAACACTAACGTGCCATAAGTACCTACTAATATGCATGTTACAACGTTGAAAAACATAGCCCGTACCTACTCGTGAAAAAAGAGACGGAAATGATGAGTTAAAAAAAAAGAGTGACAATTTGTTTCTGTAACTAATTGTCACACTCTTTAACTGCACCCTAATTGCGTAACACGCGATCAATCACCATTTAAATCTTTTTAAAGGATATTGCTAATCCATTGCTTCATTATTGTTCGAAAAATTTGTCTGCTCAACAACGTAAATAACGCAATGAATGTTGCGGAACTGTCAAAATAAAAGCCATTCTTTCACATTAAACCTTTTTTAGCTCATTTCCGTCTTAGCTAAATTATCAACGTATACATATTGGAATTGAAAAGTGAGGAAAGTAGCCCAACCATTGGCCTTTTATTGCATCCATGTAACTGGTGTAGGTTCGTACCTACACTAATAGAAATAGTAGGTATTTAACGGTCGAAGCCAGTTCAAGCGTGTTTTGCTTTTGTATACCTTTAACAACGGAACATTGTCATTATACTTATTATCAAATGGTCCATGGGTTTCCTGAATACAACACACAGTCACACACAGACAACCGGCTGATATACACGAGGGCTCTTGCTTTGATTACGGTCGCGTCCATTATAATATGACGGAAAACCACTTCCGAAGGCAATTAAGTGCAATGAGTCAAGAACATCAGCATTCATGAATTTAAAGTGTGATCTAGGAGTGAGGGGCGGGCTGTATTTCCATGTTTGCACTTTCGGGATAATCATCTTCCATTTTCCAATAGCATTTCTGCATGAACTTAATTTCCCACCTACCTAGTAGCTACATGGCTGCAACTGATGTTTTCCGAGGAAAACCAACTGATCTATATCTTACCTATCCAGCACCCTTATTGCGTAACACACAATCAATCGGAATCGGTTACATTTTGACAGTTCAACAACATTAATTGCGTTATTTACGTGTTGAGCAGACAAATTTTTCGAACTTATGAAGCATTGGATTAGCAATTTGCTTCAAAATGATTCAGATTACGATTGATCGTGTGTTACGCAATTAGGGTGCAGTACCCTAATTGCGTAACACACTATTAATCACGCTCTGAATCATTTTGAAGGATATTGCTAATCCAATGCTTCATATGTTCGAAAAATTTGTCTACTCAACAACGTAAATAACGCAATTAATGTTTATAAACTGTCAAAATGAAAGCCACTGCTACTGATAGTGTTCCGCAATTACCCCGCAGAACGTTTTAGTACTGCAGGTTAAGCTTCTGTAGAATTCTGTATATTTTATCTGTTTTATTTAGGATTGTTTTCGTCTTATTGCGGTTTAACAAACCATTGAAGTACGAAAATATAGGTAGACACTTCGAAACCATGAAAGTGCACTTCAAACTGCACCTCTCCAGATTCGATTTAAGCACCGAACGGAGTACCTTTTGCTTACTTGACAAAGTGCCCTATTTACTTACAATATAGAGATCAATATTCTATTTTAATCTTCAACTTAGACCTTTCCTGGTAACTTGCATGTTTCCGTTTGTTAAGAACATCTGCCCATTAAATCTTCTACAGGCTTCGATTCCGCATTTTATTAGTTGTAGATAGGGATTATCGTCAGCGATGCTACTATACCATCTTCAGTAAGGCTTTCAACGTTGACAATTACCTACGCTTCCATAAATGTCGGTATGTCGGAAGTCGGATACCAACTATTTAGGAGTCTACGACTTCGATAGCATCAGTAATTACTTGAGCAAAGTAGAATTTATCATAGCTTTAATCCAAATATGGCTCTCAATCAAAACGGGATCAGTTCAGGAAGGAAAGGGTTTGTAGAACTATAAAATGGTTAAGGTGATGAGGATGTAGATGACCAAGTTGCTACAGTTTCAAAGATATTGCCTTGAAGAGTACGATGTCTTCTTAAGTTCTCATTCACCTTGTGCCAGCGGCTCAAGGTTTCAATCAATCTTTTTTTTATTCCACCACTTTTTCGGCGACCCAGAGATGTAACTGGAGGCCGTGAATTATTACACTAGGAAAATTGTATATTATATTTTTCATTTACCGCCTTCCAAAAGATTAATCGAAAGATTGAAGCCAGATATCAGTCATGTGAATCCTGACATTGTATTTCTCAGTTTGCATTTTAAAAAGTAATAAGTAAATAAAATTCACGGTTATTTAACATTAAGGTTCACTAAATTACAAATTGATCTATGTAAACATAATTATACCGTAACAACCAGTGACGCGTGTCAAATTCATTGATAAAAATAAATTACTCAAGACAATAATGGCTTTAGCGACCTTTTACAAGTGCCAATGCTCATGGGCATGTGCGAGAGAATTATATCACAGTTTGAGGCGGTGGGTAGAAATCCTGTTGCTCTGCATGGATTAGAGGAACAAGGTCAATTGTGGTCATGTCTATGCGAAGCCACGCTTTCACTAACCAGGCTGTTACATTTGGAAGTCCAAATATACATACAATGACAATATTGTTTATTATTTACGGCGTGTCCGATGTAAAGGATGAACGTTGTTCTCAATGCACATAAAAGCCGATTGTCTTATGGTATGACGCGATGTGAAACGCTTCGTACGGTTTTGCATTGTTTTAATTCGTTAATTGTCATAGAAGCAGCGAGGGTCCCAGAAATCAGTTGGGGTATACGTATACCATGCCAAAGAAAATAGGTTTTGTTCTATTGTGTATTACTGTTACGCGGCACTATTGTAGTTACATGGTTATTAGCTCGCCTTGGCGTTGCGTTGGCGACTGTTCAATGTTCGCCTTCATTATCAAGGAGGCCTTATCAATATAAACGTTCTTTTAATCACAGGGTTGGTGACCTAACTTTCAGAAGTCCGACAAATATAGAACTTATAATAACAGGTGTAGGAACATCGGTATTTATAATGTTATAACAACAATGTGCCAGTTCTAGAGGTGAGGTGATAATAATGTTACGATGGATTAATAAGTATAGCGATAATGAAGCTTTGAATAAGTTGTTTATATCCTTAGAATAATGCTCCTTCGTATTACTATATAGTCGTTCTCGTTATATTGCTTATTACTCAAAGTTATCGACTGATACAAGCTAAGGCAAGGCATCATATCACCTAGTAATATTCCTCTACAGCTGTTTACCATAATACCATATAGCTGTCTGTGTATAAGAAGACGATGATGATGGAACACACATTTAAATCAACAAATAAAACGCGAAAACCTGAAATATTGCCAGCAGTACATAACTTGCTAAGCAATCAAAGAGAAATGAATGAATATTAGATAGAATTAAAGCTTCCATGGCGCCGATTCCCTTGTTCACAAACTAAACTGAATTTAAGGTCAGTGCATCTTTTTCTTTCTATTTCATTAAGAAAAGGACAGAAGATAAATATTAGTTTAGTCCTGTCAAATTAAGATACTCCATAGACAGTTTAAACGTGATTAAAAACATGGCGACTTGAATATACGTCAATTTACGTCAGGTGCTGACTAATTTGACAGGACTAATCTAATATTTATCTTCGGTCCTTTTCTTAATGAAATAGAAAGAAAAAGATGCACTGAACTTTTAAGTTTAGTTTTTGAACAAGGGAATCGGCGCCAGTTAGAGGCTTATAGACGCTACTTCAGATTACAGATAGGTGGGTACAGCTTACAATGGTAAATTTCATTCAGACTTTAAACAAATCAGTACAAAAGAAAACCTCAATTTACTTTATTTACCGAACAATTTGTAGCGTTATGTGTAATTTAGTTTGATATTTCAACTGTAATTCCCTAATCATATAAAATGGTCATGATTAGGGGGCCAGTTATCGAATGACAGTTTTATTTGCATTATTTCATGGATAATTTTGTTGAACCGCAAATGTTATGTGAACTAGGCTTCTAACTCGTCTGACTACGTCAGTGCAGTACTAAAACAATCAATCTTTCGTACACGGCACGGCAAATACCGTCATGAACTCATGAATTAAATAGCGTAGTTATTATGTGGCTTGCTTTGTGTTGAGCGTTGTCACGAGACGCGTATTGGCATTATTTACGAGTTTATTTCGTTTTGATTTACGACCATGCCTGTAGACAGGAAATTCAAAGGAGACACGCATCTCTTTCATCTTGAAACGATATGTTCAGTGATTCGTCTAATTGATTTTAAATGCGAATAGAAATGAATACTTGGCGCTGAAGCGCTGCGCCGGCGCCGGTCGTCGGTGCCCGGTATGATTGTTGGCATTCCCTGTATCTACATTCTTGGGATCCCACAAATTCTGTAACCTGGCGTGATTATCATATGATCTAGACTCGTACTGGCAGTTCGCCTTCAGCTGTCTCGTCCACTTTGTCCCTCTTTGACATCCTCAAAGGCAGTCCACTGTCCATTGGCTCTCGTATCTTCTCAAGATTTGCGAAAGCGCTTCTTTCGGCAACTACAAGGTCTCGCTCCGAGGGCAAGTAGGTCAAGGCATCTTTTATCATTGATCTCCCTCAGTTTGTGAATGACAAACCACCTTAAAAGGTGGGTACTCCTGGAGGCAGGTATTGGCTCTACATAATTAGTGGATGAATCAGTTTCATACCATTACTTATTTCGGAAAGCGCTGTTACGGATCAGCGAAGATGGCGACTTGTCAAAACGAGGAACGAATTATTTAAGTAATTACAAAACACAACACTGCCAATTAATTGCCCGCCACGGCAGTAATCCTACTAATATTATAAACGTGAAAGTTTGTATGGATGGATGGATGGATGGATGTTTGTTACTCTTTCACGCAAAAACTACTAAACGGATTAGGATGAAATTGAAATGGCACACAGATGGTTTATAACCAGGATTAACATGTAGGATACATTTTATCCCGATATTCCCACGGGATCAAAACTTATGCGGGTGAAACCGCGGGGTGCAGCTAGTTAGTAAATAAATGAAAAGGGGTGATTAATACCTACTTATTATAAAATATGACATCAAGGAACTGTGACGTCAAGATTTTGCCACACGCCAACCAGAAGGTCATCATTGTTTCATAATTCAAACTATATTGTTAAAACGAACAAATGAAATACATTCGAAATGAATTCAGTTAGTTTTTGATTACTTATTTAAATTATTATAATTTAAATTACAATTAGTTTTTTTCGTTTCGTTGAGTAGTAGAGAGAGAAGAAGGCGCGGATCTAGGTTTTCGCACGACGGGGGGCCAATAATTTATCAGACTGTGAAAGCCCGTTTTAAAAAAAAGGTTCAGCACTTATTTTCCTTAAACTGAACAATGTGCCCCCCTTTTCGAGGAATGACGGCAACTATATCTTAATATACTGTATATGTATGTAAAGTAAAAATACAGGTTATAAAACTATGTTGACGAATTTCAAGTTTTAGACTCAGTTTGGCCCAAGGAAAGTTGACCTCTGTACTAATTTTTTCTGTTCTGTTTTTCATTGTCACACATATATAATGTGTGTACATAAATGGTAAAATAAATTAATAAAGTATAGATTAACAATTTATGCTAAAATACCAAAAATAAAAGTTAAAGTAGGTGTCGTGGTGCACGACTTGACAACATTTTAAGATAGCTCTACAATTATCTCCGCTCGTGAAGACGACTGTCCATAAAAGTGGCGTTTGAGCAATCGTGACTCTCGAAAGCGACAAGATTTTTTCTGGAAACGTCCCCCTGTTACTTGCTATTAAATAACAGCTCCATTAAAAAAGGTTTATTGCAGAAACTTGTACAACTTTTACAGTAAATTTTACATAGGGACCTCCTTTTAAGTAAAAAGAGAACCATTACAAGAACAACTATGAACTGTCAATGTAAACGAGACAATGTACTTAATAGAATTTTATTACCATAGATCTAAGTCTAATTGTAGGTATCTAACACTTCCAGCGATTAATGTCTTGTCGTAAACCATGATATGATACCTATGTATAATTGTTTCCGTAGAAGGTAGGAACTATTAAGTAATCTTTCGCGGAGGTCCGTTAGTCAAGTTCAGCCGGCGATGACCTCTACGACTGCACCACTTACAGAACACCTGGTTTGCATACAGATGAAGACATAATTCTTATGTTTTCGTGACGGGGGACGCGCATTGCGCTTGCGCAGGGTTGTCAAGAACATGTTTATGTACAAAGAAACATGTGTCTGAGAATGTGAACTAGATTTCGTAAACATTCTTGCATGTTTAAATGATTCATATTGTGATGATAGCGCAAATGCATCATAACTTTCCTATAAATGGTTTATCTATCCGGATATCTTAAAGAGGTGCATGTACAAATATAACGTAAGAACTTATTTGTCATAGGGTTCTTATTTTCTTTCCATTGATTGATGTACTTAACACACTCAGTGACACATAAGGTATGAATTATGAGTAGGTAATCATAAGACATAGGTGCTGCACATCTGTAGGTACGAGTATTCTGTTGTTATTGAAACAAATGCCATAAAGAACTTTTGTATGTACAACAATTGTTTTACATTCATTGTTACCAAACAGTACGAAGCTGTGCAGCATTGTCTCGGCTTTCAATTTTTTTTTTTTATTGTGATTAACCTAAAATCACTAAAACATAAGTACACACTAATCTAAGTAGGTACAAAATTTACACTACCTACGTTAAAATAACAACAATAGAAAGTTATTTTAGTAACTCCATGGAGCATAAAAATCAGATATGTTTCCACAATTCACGTGCCTACACAATATTGACACTTTGTTACTTCTTTCATAGTAATAATATTATAAAACAATGACTACACGATAGCGGCGGTAAGACCCCTCTTTGAGGAGTGGCTAGAGAGGCGTCACGGCGTTCTCACCTACCGCCTGACGCAGCAGGTCCTCTCCGGACACGGATGTTTCGGGAGGTTCCTGCACATCATCAGGCGGGAGGAGACGCCCGGGTGTCATCACGGGCAGGATCGCCCAGAGGACACGGTGGAGGTCTGCCCCGCTTGGGCAGAGCACCGCCGTGTCCTCGTAGAGGCGATCGGCAGCGGCGGCGACCTCTCGCGTCCGGCCCTGGTTCAAGCCATGGTCCGGGGCGAGAGGGAGTGGGAGGCAGTCACCTCCTTCTGCGAAGCAGTCATGCTAGCGAAGGAGGTGGCGGGGTGGGTTTCGGAAAGGACCTCACGCCTCAGCCGCCGCGGGAGACGCTCCGGGCGTCGGGAGCCGCGTGACGACTCCCGGCCACCGTAGGCGCGGGCCTGCGGGCGGAGAGTAATGGGTAGCTCACCGTCCGATCAGGACTAGGCCCGTGCCGGACGGCGCGTATGTGTTCCACGCGCGCCTCAAAGAGATGTCAGCATAATGACGGGGCCCGACAGGAAAGAAGCCTGCCGGGGTAGCGGGATCGTCCGAAAGGGTTACCGGTGCCCTGGAACATAAAGGGCTAAGGAAGGAACACGGGTGGGTTTTAGTCAGTATGAGTCTGTCACTCTCTTCCGCTCCACCCAGAGCGGGAGGGGTCATTTGATGATTTCCCATCCTCAAAAAAAAAAATGGCGATGCGATGTGCAATGAAGTAAGAGCATAACGTATAGTAGACCGTGACGATTCCTAGACCGTACGTACGGTCTAGGAATCTACTAATAATAAAACTGAAGAATTTGTTTGTTTGAACGCGTTAATCTCTGAAACTTCCAGACGGGTTTGAATAAATATGATTGATTTTATAGCTCAATTCTTGAAGAAAGCTATATAAGCTATTAAACATCACGCTAGGACCTTTATGATAGAGGTAGAAGAGTCAGAAAGAAGTTAAGCGAAAACGAAGTAATAGCGTGGCCCGGGCGATGCGATGCGACGCGGTGGATCGAGGAAATAAGAAATTTCACGCGGACGAAGTCGCAGGCAAAAGCTAATACTAATAATATTATAAAACAATAATGCTCATGCGCAATGAAGTAAGAGTACAACGATAGTACGCTCTACGAATAATAAATAAGTGGAAATTGTTTAATATTCCACAACAGAGCTCAACAAAACTGTAGTTTATATAATAAGTGAGACCTTGTTCTGTCAATCAATCTTATTACCCCATGAATTAGAGTCTATCGTTCAATATTTATGACGTCATAGCATTTTGAGAAGTGCTAATTGGCGTGGTAAAATGCAGGTGTCGCTGTACTTCGCGTCATTTCAACCCTAATAGTAGCACTGGAAATGAAACCCTTTTTAGTTTTAGTAAAGAAAGGAGGGTTCCTATAACAAGACTTCTTAAACTATCTATGTGACGTGATCATCTATCTAAGTATTTTCCAGAAGGTGAAGTTACGCTTGCCGACATCAGCCGATCGATTCCGTAAAAAACTCACCGTGAAAAGTTAGGTGAAGTGAGCTTAGAGTGAGCTGTCAATAGTGTCAATCCCTAGCATTAGTTGGAATGACAGCTCACTCCACGATCACTTCACCTAAGTTTTCACGGTGAGATGGTTACAGAATCACGTTGCAGTTCGTGGATGGGTGATCCATTACATACCGAGATCTCTCTATGCCTCGGAAAGCACGTCCACCCGATGATACCAACTTGGTCAGAAGCCCGAAAGTCTGATGATAAGCAGTCTTACCAATGGATATCGTGGCATTACTTTGGTTACCTAGTATCTAACTGGGTTGTGGTGGAGGCCAGACAGATAGATAGTAGGTAGTCGTCCCATGTAAGATATATTTTAGCTGCATCTGATAAGACAAATCAACACATTAATTGCGTAACGCACATAAATAACAATCTGAATCATTTTGAAGGATATTGCTAAACCTTCATAACTTCGAATAATGTGTCTGTTCAACAACGTAAATAACGCAATTATTGTTGTTGAACTGCCAAAATGTTGTTGAACTGCCATTCCTACGGTTAGTGTGTTACGCAGTTACCCCGCAGGTGATTGTATTAGTGGTTGTAGGTAATGGCAATCGTGTCATTTATATTTTATTAATTTATTCATCTTTTAGATAGATTATTTTATATTTTGTGAATGTGAGAACGCCATTGTAGACTGTAGATTTGTAAACCATTTTCTATTTTATTAAGTAAGTACCTGGTAGTTGTTGACAGGTCTACAGTGTCCAGAGTAACCGTGGACTTTTTTGCCGGCTCTTCTCCGAAGGAAGGAACCGTGCACCTAGCTTCTGATGTGTAGGTAATAAGTGCCCGTGTAGGTTATGTGAAATAAAATATTTTGATTTTGACTGGAAGCCGACCCCAACATACTTGGAAAAAGGCTAGTGACCAACTCCCCTCATTACTTGTAACTAATACGAGGATTTTCGCTCGGCAGGCAGGTGTTCGGGTAGGCACGTGTAGACTGATCATATTTTTATGTCAGATTTCAATGCATGGTTGACCTTCATACCTCCAATGTATGTAGTTACTCCTGTAAATCAAACGCCATTGTTTATTTCAATATAACAAACGTAAATATAAAAGCTGTGATTGCTCTTGGTTCTAGTCCAAATGACATAAATTCTTTTTATGGTTGGTCATCGGATCCAAGCGGGCAGCGCCAATTTTCGTTTAATTATAACATTTAAACTGCATTCAACATTTAATGTCGTTTTGCACATGTATCTGAATTAAAAGTGAATCAATTAATAATTTTGCATTACAGTATGTTGAAACTGCAGGCAATGAACGCTAAAGGAATTCTTGGCAAACAAACGATTTCAAGTTCTTTTGCAACATTTCAGTTTTCACCCACTTACCAACCCAAATGTGGATAAACGCTTTGTCAAGTAAAGCCTTAAAAATTAATGACGACATCAGCTGACATTCAAAAAACTGTACAATCTCATTTTACTGTAATGATTATGAATTAACGTAATAGATATTATTTCGTAATTACGACACATTTACATAGGTATAATTACGTTATATTTCCAACAATTTTGTTACATGTACATGTAATTTGGGCGATTGCTACGTAAAAAAGCATTACGTATTTATTTATTTTTGTATTGTCATTTTGTTTTGATTACAAATTTCCCACAGTCAGTAACAGAAAGGTTTTTGAAACATTTTTTTTCTGATCAGTTACATACTTTGAAATATAACATGAAACATTTATATTATTGAAATTAATTGACTTTGTTAAAATTTTACTTCTAGTTTATCTATAAGCAGCATCTGTCTAATGTTTTTTCTCTTTATATGTTATACATATAGGTACTCTTATAATTTGTGTAAGTATACATAAGCAGAATTGAATGCATATGCTAGTGTTTTTATTATCTATATCTTCTATCTATACTTATAATAAATCTGTAGAAGTGAAAATTCTGTACATTGAAAATATCAAAAAAATAAATGGCAGGGGGTGTTACTAGACTGACACCGAACCCAAAAATGTGATTAAAAAATTTTTTGTCTGTCTGTCTGTCTGTCTGTCTGTTTGTTCAGGCATCACGCAAAAACTACCGGTTCGATTACGATGAAACTTGGTATAATTATTCTTTAATATCCTGGGCACCACACTGGGTACTTTTTATGCCGGAAAAGTATATACACTAAAAAACAAACTTAATTTTGCGGTTCGATCCCTAGACCCGATTACTGTTCCAACCGCAAATAATAAGTTTGTCGTAAGTTACGTCACCCGCAATGCACAGCTATTAATAATAAGTATGTAAAGTTGTCGAAAATTTACCACTGACGGGACAAAAAGGGGTAATTCAGTTTTTAAGGGGACGATTTGAACTTGAAACTGTATGTTACATTTTCACGCCTAAACCACTGAACTTCTGATTTGGCATAGAGATAGATGGCATCCTGGGGAAGCACATACATTTTATCCTGTTAGCACGTTCCCGTGGGATAATTTCCGACATCCACGCGGGCGAAGCCGCGGGCAGAAGCTAGTTAAATAAATAAATAACTTCCCAATAAGGTTATAGGTACTTCCTGTAGGTATTGCCAAACCTATCTTAAACCAACTAGCACTGCCACAAAATCTCTCAGGATGCATCATAATAAATACACAATGGAACAGTGATTATCTCAAACCCTATCTATACGTATGTACATATCTGAAGAGGCATCATACATTAGCATGCCAACTGACCAACGTCAGTTTAAGTTGTATAACAAGGCTATTTTCTAGGTTTACAACGATTTCAAACCCGTTTTACAGTGCATTGCCGATTTACAGCATGTACCTACGTTGAATAACGACAATCATTATATCGTAAACCCAATTCATTATTTAGATGGTTACAATAAGCTTCAATCAGCTGAGCAGCTGTGTAATTGAATTAAAGAAGTAATAGATATTTTTGTACCGTATTTTTTATACCTACCTACCTGACCTAACAACACCCGTCCCCATGAGAGTGCTAAGACGGAAGAGTGCAGTATGGTGCTACGCGAATGGATGGAATAAGAAATGAGTAGGTAAGTGTATAAGAGGAAATCTGACACTGGTGACTGAAAATTAGTGTGGAAATCGGTTTTCATGGTATGGGCATGTAATACGGAGGTGTGTGGAAAATTTTGTGGTAAAGTATGAACGGATAGCTTTAGGTAGAGGAACCCCAACGAAACGATGGATGGACTGTATGAAAGATGACATAGCTAGAAAGGAGGTGACTACCGAGATGACGACTAATAGAGAAGTATAATATGGAAGAAAAAGACATGTTGTGCCGACCCCAAATAAATTGGGATAAGGGCAGGAGAATGATGACCTACTTAGCGCTTACCTTGCTTTTTCTATGTATTTTCAGTATGATACAAAGAATAATTGACACCTAGATTGAGTAATTTATGTCTATTTTCAGTATGATACAAAGAATAATTGACACCTAGATTGAGTAGTTTATGTCTATTTTCAGTATGATACAAAGAATAATATTGACACCTAGATTGAGTAGTTTATATGTATTTTCAGTATGATACAAAGAATAATTGACACCTAGATTGAGTAGTTTATGTGTATTTTCAGTATGATACAAAGAATAATTGACACCTAGATTGAGTAGTTTATGTCTATTTTCAGTATGATACAAAGAATAATTGACACCTAGATTGAGTAGTTTACTTATATGAATTTTCAGTATGATACAAAGAATAATTGACACCTAGATTGAGTAGTTTATATGAATTTTCAGTATGATACAAAGAATAATTGACACCTAGATTGAGTAGTTTATGTCTATTTTCAGTATGATACAAAGAATAATTGACACCTAGATTGAGTAGTTTATACTTACCGTAGGCCAAAACATGTCAAAATTAATTTGTTTAAATACAATACAACTTTAGGTAAGGTAAGATACCTACGCAACTACTTATCGTGTATCTACCCGTTCGCGTTATTAAATCCACCACAAATGTTTTGACATCTTAATAAAGCACCATAAAAACATTATTGTTACAATACTTTAACATGTTTGCGCACCAAACTGTGAAATCAGTGTAATTATGTTTATATTCATAATATTCAATACGGTGCCTAAATACATGGGTGTTACATTGTTCGAAAAATAACTGACTAAATAGTCCTTTTATGTTCTTAATAGTACACACATTGTCATTTATGTTTCAAAAAACAATGTTCTTTTTGGCTTATTCGTCGATTCGCACGAATTTACTCGCCCGAAACAAATATTGCGAATCTGGTATTTTGATAATCTGTTATATTTCGAATCTGGTATTTTGAGAATCTGGTATTCTGAGATCGAGCCAAACAAACGAATCGTCCCTTTTAAACAATATTATTTTTTCTATAGGCAACTCGCACGAAGTTAATTTATTTGTGGGCGAGTCAACAACTCCAGAAATCGCCCGTTTCGGTCGAGTAAATTCGTGCGAATATACTAATAAGCCTCTGTTATAAGAGGAATATTCGTGAGCATCTACTACCGATCTTGGTGGAGTTCGAAGATCATTAATGATTATTTAAGGTGCACAAACCTATAATTTATTTGTCCGTAAAACTTAATAATTAGCTATTGTTCTATTCCGCAAATATTATGTTCATATCTGGATGATCTAGACAATCATGTCTATTGTAGATAATTTATTATACGTACATCTACTCGTACATACGATTGTGTATAATGAGGTGCCTACTTACGTCTGAGATACATATTTTTTCTTACATACTATGGGTAAGGTATGTCGTAATAAATACCTATCTATTTTAAACCCGTGGGGAATTTTTTTCTTCGACGGTTTTTTATTAGCATGGCTCTAAGGATATTTGGCAATGAATTTGCATGTCATACATATTTTTAAGCCATTCTTATTAGGATTACATTAGGTAGGCAAAAAAATATATATATATTGCTTATAATACACTTTAGGTATAGTCACCAAAAGATTTAAGTCACCAGGGTCGTCGACTATAGTTCAAGTTTAGTAAGAAACCGATGGATGTTTTCGAATGAAATTTAATTTGATATATGAATTGTTTGGTTTCTATTCATTCAATTAAATTAAACTTCAAAAAAAACTTGAGAGGTGTCAAGGGACACCCGGATGGAACGAAGGTCAAAGAGAGAGAGAGAGACAGACAGACAGAGAAACACGCGCACGCCGCACGGCTTACAACTATAGCAAAAAGTGTCGTTCCAACTTTTGGTCTTAATTTTTTCCGTCTAGCCCCCTTTCGCAACGCGCGATAAGGAACTTCGTTCCAATATCCGACGACCCAGGGGGCCTACTCCGAAGTGCAAAGTGCGAATGTTCGGATCGGACCGACACAAGACCGAACCGAATATTATTGAAAAATGCGAAAAAAGTTCGGATCGGCTCATTTGGGTCGGGACCATAGTCAATACCGACCGACCGAAACAAATAGTAACTTCGTAGCAGGAAACGGCCGAACATTCGGCCGATACTACTTCGGAGTAGACCCCCTGGTTACGTATCTGCTTTGGTGATCGTACACGCTGAATGTTCTATCCCAATTTTATTTTCCTCCTAACGGATTTCCCGACCATTTACATTTTCAGTGCAAAAATCTTTATTCATTTTATTTCTTCACCTATCGATTCACTCATGAAGTCATGCATTATGTGACTTACTATTTTGTATGGGAACAGCTGTGATCCTCATATCTGTAAGTGAACAGAGACCGATTAGGCAGCAATCACTCAACTTAAAATGCGTTTATTAGCTTCACTTGGAACTAACAAACAATGTAATACAATCTTAGAAGTCAATTTTAACCTACTTCTAAGAGTCGTATCTAAATGAAACTTTGTATGTATATGTACAAGGTGGGGCAAAAGTAATCACCATATTAGAATGCACTATAACTTTTGCAAATAGCGGCAAATGTCAAATCTGTTTTGACATTTGTGAAGTAAACAGATGCAGAATACACGTCAATAAAGCCATGGAACGCTATAATTCTCAAGAACGCGGAAAAATTGCGTCATCGTGTGGCGTCGTCTAATCTCTCGATTTGGCGATTTTCACTGGCTGGCCAAATTACCCGATTTGACCGGTCCAGACTTTAACAAGCCTCAGACTCTTGTATCTGACAGGAATGCGAGAACCTATCGCCGGAAGTTCTGATACAAGTGATGGAAAATGCCATAAAACGGTACCTTCTGTAGTTATTAGTAAGCTTGTCACTGTTTTTATTTAGGTACCCAATGGTTAATTCAAAAAGCGTGGAGCGCTTTTTGTTTGTGAGTACTTTTAATTAGTTTAAAAATGCGTGCCACGTTATTTGAATTAACCATTGGATATAAATGAACTCAATTTAAATATTTTAATATTTTTAGTGCGTGATAAAAGCGGGTTTTTTAGGTTTTTTTAACTACATATTTTTATTTTTTAGCAGCAGGTTGAAATGACATTGAAAGGAGCCGGATCCAATATATCTACAGATAGATATCTACTACTCATAGGTAGGTAAAGACTGATGACGTCATGAATGGTGATGAAGACATGAGTTCCTTCATTCATGATTAAATACTCGTATCATGCAAGACACGTGCTTAACGCCATGTGACATATTAAAATTAATGATTATTTGTACTGTGTTAGGATTGTAACCTGCCATAAAAATAATCCATTGTAATTTATTGGTTGTCATAATATATTACACATTTATATTATAAATAATATAATTAACAAAGTAGACACGTGACGCCTCGTAACAGATGCAGAGAACTCAATATTAATTAGTAATCTATCGTGATCTAGGCTATACATGGTTATTTATGTCTAACACTCCATAGTTCGTTACCTATCCGTGTAATTCGAACGTACCTACATAGGTATACAGGTTGGCGACGTCAACGCGCAAACACATGACATGTTAGGCCGGGACTCCACCAAAGCGGAGACGAGACGAGCGGAGAGGAGATGTTTTTTAAACAACCAATAGAATTGTGTTATTGACACATCTCCTCTTCGCTCAGCTTCAGTGGAGATCGCTGTGCGTAGATGTGTAATATTTGTATGACGCGATGGAAGCGGAGATGTGAGCTGTGCGCGGACGACGCGTACGTACTGAGCACTCAACGCCTCGCACCCGAGCTAAAAAACATCTCTTCTCGCACAGCACACAGCACACCGCACACATCTCCGCTTTGGTGGAGTCCCCCGAGCTGAAAAACATCTCTTCTCGCACAGCACACAGCATACCGCACACATCTCCGCCTCGGTGGAGTCCCGGCCTTATCGTGAATAATTTGTGCAGTTTGTATTTTTCAACGTAAACAATTAGTTAATTTAAATAAAACGTAATGGATGAACAATTTATTGAATCAGTAAAAAAATATCCATGTCTATGGAACACATCAATAGATACCTATAAACTTACTGACGTCAAAGATGCAGCTTGGGAGAACGTTTTGAAAGAAACTCAATTATCTGACGGTAAGTGCAATTTATTATATTAAGTATTTCGTTCAAGTAATGTTGTAATACGAGTGTCTTGCCATGGAACGGCGCCCTCGTTGTTGAAATAACTACAGAATTTTTCTCGAACTTGATAGGCATCCATATTGTCATTCGATAATAGATTTTCCACGTTTGTGTCGTTAAACATAGTCGTGGCCAAACCCGTTTCATTATTATCTAGATAGCCAGGCATCTTGTCAATTAAAAAGTTGTGTAGAACACACGTTGCTTTTATCACTTTTTCCACTGTTTCTATTTTACATTCAAATTCTTTACGGTATACGTACCATTTCCGTGATAATACACCAAATGTAGCTTCCACAATACGACGAGCTCTTGAAAGTCTATAATTGTATGTTCGTTTTTCGTTATTTAAATTATCGCGTGGATATGGTCTCATTAAGTTAGTCATCAAAGGGAAAGCTTCGTCTCCAATAAAAACAAACGGTACAGGTTCTCCATTTTGGTACAAGGGTTGTGGCTGTGGTAGATTTAGTCTGTTTTCTCTCAAACGAATTCCGAATATACTATCAGCAAAAATACCACCATCGCTGAACCTTCCCATTGAACCTATATCTACCATAATTATTCTTCGGGTAGCGTCGGCTACGCACATCATTACAGTTGAAAACCTGTGTTTATAACAGTAATATGAGGACCCAGATTTTGGGGGTGCAAACATGTACACATGCTTGCCATCAATGGCCCCGACGCAGTTTTTGAATTGCCAGATTTCTTCAAATTGCTTTGAAATTTTTTTCCAATCATTTTCATTAAGTTCTGGCATAACCAAAGGTTGTAATACTGTCCACAAGGCATCGCAGACATCTTCTATAATTCTTGGAACAGTCGATTTTCCAATCCTAAAATTTTCAGCTATTTGTGAAAATTTTGAACCAGTCGCCAAATACCTGTAATAATTATAATATAGATTTATATTTATGTGTCGTGGTTTCAGTTAGAATAGAAGGGTCATTTCAAAATAATATCTTAATCAGTGTCGTGTTGTTTCCGGAACTATAAAAGATTAGGCATTACTGAAATTATGTATTTACAGAATTTTCACTCGTTCAAAAGTTATAGCCATTTTTAAATAATAGAAAAGAAACAATTAAAAGTCTAAGATTCACACGAGCACAACACATTGAAATCAAACAAATAAAATGGATTTATCACTCGTTATTTATTAACATTTCAAATTTCGACGCCGCCGTCTGCCGCGACCACGTACGAGAGATACAATCCGTTTTGTTTGTTTGATTTCAGATATTTTTTTTTATAAATTGGTTTCCCTTGAAACTCTGGTATTTTTTAAATATTTATAATGGTTATAAATTCTGCATGAGTGATAATGCGGTAAGTATATTTTGACTATGGCAATGTCAACATTTAATATTTATAATGATTTCAATTATTTTTATTTCAGTAAAAACGGCTAAATCTAAGTGGAAAAAGTTGAGAGACAGCCACCGGGACGCATTAAAAAGGAAGAATGCCACTAGAAGTGGACAGAGTGGTAAACAAATTCGTGAATGGAAATATGAGAAGGTAATGGAATTTTTGATACCATATATGACGAATAGAAACAGGACTACAAATTATACCTCACAAACAAATATAAATGAACAGGAAACAAATTCATTGGAAAGTAATGTAACCGATGAGTTTTTTGAAACATCAAGCAATCATACAAGAAGCACTCCAGAAGATCGTCCATCTGTACAACATTCGCCGTCACCGACATCAAGCGTCTCAGCCTCGACATGCAGAAATGCAACAAGAAAATCGGATGAAATAAGTAATTTACTTATACAGCACCATGCAAACCGTGAAAGAATACGCCAAGAAAAACTAGAAATACAATCATTGATAGAGAAAAATAATACCCTTGACGAAATGGACACTTTTTTTCTGTCGATATCAAAAAGTGTAAAAAAGCTTTCTCAATATATGCAGCTTCAGGCTAAACGTAAAATTTTCAATGTTCTTTTAGAATTGGAAGAACTTGAGCTACAAAACACATGGTATAACACAAATGAAAATAATTGGTATTCCCCCGGTTACACTTCAGCACCGGGTCCAAGTTCGACACCGGGTCCTAGCTCAACACAGGCACCGGTTCTTACATCAACACAGGCCGGTGGTCCTAACTCAACACAGGCACCGGTTCATAGCTCAACACAAATACCGGGTCCAAGTTCGACACAGGCACCTGTTCCAAGCTTGGAAGATACGCACATGACCGATGAACAGATAGAAGCATTCAGAAACGAAGAAGACACATATGATAATTTGTAACTATATGGAAAAGAAAGCAATATGTCTCATGTGATTTACTGTTATAATTTTTTTGTACGTTATGTTTCTAATATAACCTTACGTTTTTTTTGCTACTGCCAGAACGGCAGTTGATTTTTTTGTTTTCTTTATGAATAAATAAGATAATATAAAAATATATTTGGTTTTTACATAATATGCATCACTCCAGTCTCCCGGAGGGGTAGAAAGAGACAACGGATCTCGATTTCTCGTAATCCTTACATACCTCAGTTTACATAATATTTTTCATGTATTCTCGTACTTCTTGATTCTCGTTTTGAGTACTTCTCACTTAGCCCTTTTACACAAAAAAAAACAAACACTCAAAAAAGACTGATCACATTCAAACGCAGATAACACACATAAACACAAACACACATTAACAAAAAAATAATTAGGTAGGTACTTACTTCAAACATACTGCTAGCCGCTCTTGGGTACAGATAGATCTCCTGTAGTTAGTATCTTGCTTAAATATATGCGGTTTAATTAAGTTATGTAGTTCGTAGAATATATTCCTCGGTAGTCTGTAGGACTTGGTAAAACTTTCATCATCTAACTCATTAAACAGAGTAAAAAATTCTCCATGACTGGTATGGTAATACAAGTGACTTCTTTTCCAAAACCGATGTTTTCTTTTGTTTAGGTAGTATAAAGCTATCAATTCTGTTTCTTCAGACTGTAGTTCTTCTTCAAGTAAAAGAAGATACTTTTTTTGTAATAATAGCGACATCGTCTACCTTTCGTGTCAGAATGCGTACTGAGCACTCAACGCCCCGCACCCGAGCTGAAAAACATCTCTTCTCGCACAGCACACAGCACACCGCACACATCTCCGCTTTGGTGGAGTCCCGTGAGCTGAAAAACATCTCTTCTCGCACAGCACACAGCACACCGCACACATCTCTGCTTTGGTGGAGTCCCGGCCTTAGACCCCTTTTTTATTTTTCTCGCTGAGAAATGCTTTATGCAACCCCGTCTCGCGGGGGACGAGACGGGTTATGTGGGACTCCCTGTCGGAATGACAGTATACCCACTAAAACTCAGCGGTGTTCCCACATCGCCATGATGGGAGGGCCATGGGAAATCGGCATAGCCTTTACTTCCACAGCCCTCCCGGCGCACGCCCGCCTAGCTAGTATGGCGGGCCCAGCATGCCCCCCATGTTGGGGGGCTACGGGAATGGCCGGGAACACCTGGCCATTCCCGTCCCGCTTTGGTGGAGGCCTGTGCAATACAGGCAACGGTGCCCCCGCACCCGTTGTCTGCTGGCCTCCACGCCCGCCTAATAGGCAGGCCCCGCATGCCCCCCGCGGTGGGGGGGCTACGGCCGCAGAGGATAGGGAGAGCGGCAACGTCACACCGACACTCCTCTTCCCTTGCGGCCCCACCGCGTCCGCTATCAAACGGTGGCGGCCCCGTCAAGGCCGCGGAAGGTAGGGAGAGCGGCAACGACACACCGACAGTCCTCTCCCGCCGCGGCCTCCAATCCTCAGCCGCGATGTCTCCCACACGGGGGACATCGCGGCCCGCCTCAGGTAGGTTGCGATGTCGCCCAAGCGGCACCGCTACGTCGTCGTCGGCTTAGCCGCAAAGCCCTGACGAGCGGCCCCCGCTTGGGTTCCTCTTAGCTTCACCGTGGTTCTGCTAGCCACGGCTACTGAGCCCCCCCGCCTCGACAATGCGGGAACCCACTGGGGGGGACATGTTAGACCCCTGGTCTAACATGTGCTGAATTCATGGTTGCAGTTGCTGGCTGGCATGGTTGCAGCTTGATAACCGACGAAAAATGTCTAAGCTAGGGAGCTTAGACATTTTCGGTTATCAACTTATCAATATAGCATCCATGGTAATCGGTTGCGCGTCGATGTCCCTGCGACTCTATACAGAGTCAAATTAAATTAGCTAGCGAAACTCAGCAAAAGTGATTGGTATAGATATCTAAATATGTTTTTTTTTAATATTTGGTGATAATTTTTTTTTGAGGTCCACCACCGTATGTATGTAGTTTATTTGCTAGAACTATCAGTTTAAAAATCTGCTTTTGTTTCTGTATACTTCACAGACGTGCAACTTATACATACTTCATGTACCTAATAACACTACCAGCGGTCGTTAACCCCAAAATAAATTATAATCATTTTTATTTATCATGTTTAGATATATTCTATAACGTCTGCTGAGTTTCGCTAGCTAATTTAATTTAACCCTGTATACCTAGGTACCTAGTTTCTCACACTCGTGAACCATGTCTATAGATTAATTAAACCAAGTTCACATAGGTAGAGATACAAATGAAAAACAAATAATTACTGTATTTATCACTACGTAGCATGCGATTTTCCAGTAACTATGTCATTAACTTATTAATCGATTTGTCATTTTCAAGAACTGATACATAAGTTAGATGCCTGCAACGAATGTGTGTCACGTTTACATGACAGACTAGATATTTAGTTAACATTATGACATTTATATTTTCTTTTATTCGAAAGACGACTTTCCATTAATCGAACATATGACTCAATTAAAGGTAGGTATGTTAAATGATCTGCGTATACATGTTAAATTAAATTAGCTAGTAAAACTCCGCAGACGTGATGGAAATCGATATCTAAACACGATAAAACAAAAAAAACATTTAATGACTTTTTTGTGGGGTCGTCGACCGCCAGTTAGTGTGGTCACTTGAAACACACAACACACACAACATCAGTCGGTCGATTCTGTAAATATCTCACCGTGAAAACTCAAGTGAAGTGAGCTTGATGAGAGTTGTCAGTAGTGTCAATCCCTAGCATTATTTGGAATGACAGCTCACTCCACGCTCACTTCACCTAAGTTTTCACGGTGAGATGGTTACAGAATCGCACTGCTGTACAAGTTACAACGCGATAAAACAAAAGAAAGCAGATTTTCTCAACTCATACTTAAGTAACAACACTCGTAGCGGTCGTTGACACACCAGTTTTTTTTAATATTTTTATTTAATCTTTGTTTTCTGTTTTTATAGTTTTAAGGTGTATTCATTTTGTGTAATGCCAATAAACGCATTTTTCTTTCTTTCTTTATTTTATAATCATACCTATTTGTATTTAGATATCGATTCTCATCAAAATTAATTTGACCCTGTATTTAGATATCTTCCGAAACTACCCTGTGTACATTATAATGTACCTACATCATCTGCAGGGTAATTGCGTAACACACTTAAATGGGTTTCATTTTGACAGTTCAACGACATCGATTGCTTTATTTACGTTGTTGAGCAGACACATTTTTCGAACATATAATTATGATTCAAAATGGTTAAAAAAAAATATAACTATTGTCTTGATGGATATTATGTCCCAAAACATCATTATTGTCTCATACCGATGACCATTTTGTTATCATATTTCTTCCCAACGAAACATAAAAGCTAAAATTATCGAGATAGTAGCTAAGTATCGACTCACGGATTTGTTTTTTTGACGTCCGGTAGCAGGCAGTAAATCAACGCCATCATGAACCTCAGGTTAGTCCGGTTCCATGTAACCACAATGTTTAGAAAAAAATTGAGTAGGAACCTTAATCGACGAATCGAGTGGCATATCTATATTATATATCTATATTACATATTAAAATTGTTTTTCGTGTCTGTAAATGTGACCACGTTGTTCCAAACTTTGCAACCGTCTTTGCTGCTGTTTTCACCATCCTGTAGTAGAGAATTTATTCCGGATTTTTTTATATGCAATAATATAAAACTTACATGTGGTGAAGACATCTCGATGTTTTGTCAAGTCGAAAAAACCGTGCGAAGCAGGGACGAGTCACTAGTTTTATTTATAAAATTCCGACTACCATTAACCACAAGGATCATTGACACATAGTCTTAATCAACCTTGTAAGCTTCGAAAAAGGATGCAATGCTTTTTATATAGAGCTTTTTTATGTCATTTTAATGGTTCTCTTAAATTATGATTCTGTGAGTGCTGTCTGCTCTCTCAACACTCTTGACTATACCGTAAAGTTTAAGAGAAAAAGATTCGGTTACTAACGTTTCAATAGGTATTATTGAATCCAAATATAGATAACTACAAATTAATAAAGAAAATAATGGTACGTAAACAGGGAAAACCTTAAATAACTTTCTATAGATAGGTTACCTCTTTCATAATAAGCATTTGTTATTAATCATCAGCTTTTTCCCTAAACTTTGTCATAAAAATATAACAAATATCCCACGGGAACTTACCTACTACCGGGATAAAAAGTACCCTATGTGTTAATCTAGGTGAGTATGTGCCTAATTTCATACAAATCCGTTCAGTCGTTTTTGCGGGTCATACATACAAACGGACAAAATTTCTAAAAACCATATTTTCCGGCATCAGACTCGTTCCCACACTTTCCACACCTCGTTGAAAATACTTTTTTTTAATATTGAATGTAGTTTTGAATTCGTTACTATTTTATTATATGTATGATATTCATATTAATCTTAAATCAATTATTAAAATTTATGAAACGATTACCAATTTAAACAGAGCGCTGGCTCGTTATTTGGCCAAAGAGTTAGCATTGCCATTCAGCGTGGCACGATTCCGAACGCGGATCCGGACTTCGACGCCTGTGTCCTTTTGTTTTTTATTGCTAAAAATGGACCTGCTCTTGACCTCGATCTCGCTTGGTGGAAAGCGATAGATGAAGTCTATGACGGAAGGAGCAAGCCCAGAAGATGCCTGTTCACTCTTGCTTTGAAGGCTGACGGGTTATATGCAGCAGGGAACACAGACGCTGTCAGAGAGTTCAACTCTTTGGCTTTGCGCAAATTAAATGTGGAGGAGAAGCGCTGAGTACGATTAGTCGGTATATCGACCAAGTGCGGATGGTACCCTGCAGTACCTACGTCTGTTAGTCAGGTAGTGAAAGGGAGATTGTAACTCCTGCGCACACTGTCCGGACCGACAGGCAAGCAACACGAGCCAGGCTGTGAAGCCTAGCTACCAGCGCGTCATCGCCTGAGCCTTTTGGCTTTGCGGTCCACCGATTCAAGTGCAGCAAGCTGGTACTTTGTTGACCCTTAAGTGGCTGGTAGGTAGGTATAGTTAGTCAGTTATTTAATTCAGTACCTAGCGTAAAAATAGTTTAGGTAATTAAGTATCTAAATACATTTAAAGCGGATGACGGGACAGAAACGTCAATAAGGTAATGATTAAGCAAACCAAGTAAAATTCTAGTATGAGTACAGGTACTTCACACAGTACACTTTACACACGTCAATATAATTGTATGTTTGTCTAATAATAAAATAAATATGAGTCAATCATAAGTAGGTTGGTATATTATTAGTACCTATTACGTATTTGTATAAGTTCCTGCAAAAATACATATATTATCCTGTCAATTCGATGCATGGGAATTTGAAATTTTATTTTTGTAGGTAAATGCATGTTGTAGAAAATAGTGATACAAATAAACCTATTCATTCATACTCTATGATTAAACCCTGACTATTTTTACACCGGTTTTATTTACTAAAGTAAAAAATTCAATCCACTCGAAATTGAGCAACAAAAAATATTGTACCTACATAAGGACCTACTTGCCTATTGACATGCGCAGTAGGTACATAAGTAGGTATCAGGTGAGCATACCTATTATCCATCTAATATTTGTTTGATACAGACACTTAGGTAATAATTATTCACGTTGGAGTAATAAATAAGATAAGATCTATAACCACAGCTAGGATTCCAGTACCTATTAGGTACAATATAACATAGGTACCTATGTACCTCAGTGTAAATATGTACTGTACCTACTTATATCAAAGTGATGTTCAGCGTATCTTATTCAGCGTAACTGCCCTTGAGTGGCGTGATCAGTGATGGTCCCATAGGGTGGCCCAGTGGTAACCGCCGCAACTTACGAATTGTGTGTCGTAGGCCGGTAGGATCCAACCCAGGCAGGCGCTTTAGTTTGTGTAAATTATTTTATCACCACTCCTCTCAAAACCGTGAAGGATAAGATCGTGAGTAAACCGGTATGTACTAGAACCAAAAATTCACATGTGACATCTACCACCCCGCACCTGGGGCCGCGTGCCCACTCCCTCTTGAAGAGAGGAGGCCTCAGGTGTGCCATGCAGCAGTGGGACATTATAGGCTGATTATGCTTAGTTAGGTACTACCTAGTATTATAATAGGTACGACAGGAAGCGCGTAACCGGCGTAACACCCGGAACTGCTTACAGATGTTTCAGCATTACGAGTTACATCGCATTTTCATTTAATTTTTACAGTCGCCTTTGAATGATTTAGAATTTTAGAGGCTTATTACTTTTGGGGCTTTTATCTTCATGTCAAGGTAAACCCTCATTATACAAGCAATAAACTGAATTAACATAGTTATACATATAACAAAACCATAGCAATCCGCATTTACCTAAATGTTCTTTGGTTCATTCTAGTTCTAATTATCTCAATTTATGGGCCATATAAAATTCTAACTTACTGGCACCTACTGAAAAGTGTGCTTGCTTAGGTAAGTATATGAAACAAACATGTTTTGTTCAAAATTCTACTTTTACCTTCTTTTTATACCGTGTTTTAATGCAAATAAATATAATAATAATAATGACAGTTTATTTCAGGTATTAACCCATAGCAATTACATTAATACACACAATAAAATCAACACAAAAATCTTCATAAAACCAAAAACAAAATTAAATCAAAATCAGAGTTTAAAATCAGAATTTAAATTAAAATTAAAATCAAAATTAACATCAAAATTACTACACTACACTGCTATAAGTACTTATAATTACTTATTTTTATTTTTCTGCACCACAAAAATTCTTTGTAAAATTATACAAAGGAACTTAGGTATGAGTAACCTAATACGGATACTAGTTATTATGGATACGTTACCTATTTATTATTATTACCGTTAGGTAATAAAATAGGTAACGTATCCATAATAACTTATTACGGATGTCGAAATCTGAGCCACGTTTAATAAATAAAAACTTGAGAGGTGTCAAGGGACACCCGGATGGAACGAAGTTCAAAGAGAGAGAGACAGACAGAGAAACACGCGCACGCCGCGCCGCACGGCTTACAACTATAGCAAAAAGTGTCGTTCCAACTTTTGGTCTTAATTTTTTCCGTCTAGCCTCCTTTCGCGCGATAAGGAACTTCGTTCCAAAAATTAATAACCTATCAGTTCAGCACCCTAATTGCGTAACACAGTTTCAATCGCAATTTGAATAATTTTGAAGGATATTGCTAATTAATTGCTTCATATGTTGGAAAAATTTGTCTGCTCAACAAAGTAAATAACGCAATGAATGTTGTTGAAATGTCAAAATGAAAGTCATAAGTCATTGCTACTGATGATGTGTTACGCAGTTACCCCGCTGGTAGGTTTTTCTATACGTAGATACCTTAACCGAACACCGAACTACAACGTTGTGAACTTGTGACTATCCATGGGCAACGACTAGACGATTTTCTAAAAACATTATTATTGTATAATAATAATATCCCTGGACATTTCACACAGCGCCATCTAGTCCCAAGCTAAGCAACCTAATGCTTGTGTTAATATACTTTTTTTTTTGTAAATACATACATATTATAGATAGAAAAACACCCAGACTCGGAACAAATACATGTAGGTCATACAAATATTTGTTCCGTGCGGGAATCGAACCTGCGACACGCAGCGCAGCAGTCAATCGCTTAACCACTGCGCCAACTGTGCCGCCATTGTATATTACCAACAGTATATTTTAAGCCTGCGTGCTATCATGTTGTTCACGATTGCGTGCCTTTTGATGGAAAATGGAAGCTCAAGTTTGCGAATTTGGCGATTATTCAGCGAATTGATAAATCGATATCTTACTACCTACGTGTTTCGTTTGAAATTCTGCATCTTCACGACCTTTAGAGTACCTACCTACAGATATTCATGTAGGTACAGAGTGTAGGGTAGGTACCTACTAATAAACTACTTAGAACCTACGTAAGTAGTTTATTATGAACCTACAGTATCGGTTACCTATAACTACTTAGGTACAAGGTATATATTCCAAAAAGCGGCGGAAAGCTGTTCAAGAGTAGGTACCTACTTACCTAAAAGAGAAAACCAAACTGACCTAGACCAAATCAAACTGGTTGCTCTAGACAAAATCAAACTGGTTGCTAATTTAATTGTAAAATGTACAGACGCCAGTACATCAAGCTACTACAATCTGTCAAATTTCTTTAATAGATTTTCAACTTTATCGCTAAAGCATTAAGGTTCAAGGTTGATTGGGAAAATTTTACAGTTTCGGGTAGCTTGACCTGCTGGTGTCTGACGTCTACCTATTCTTTTTTGACATTGATTTACATTCTATAATTACTTTAGCTTAACACACTGACTTATTACTTGTTAATTTTTTTAATGAAAATCTTCTCCTTTATAAACATGTAAGCACCATGTATCTATCACATAATTAATTTATTTGCCATGGTTTCATTTTTAATTATTTTACCTATTGTGGCATAGTAATTTTATTGTAGGTGCATCGTCTTCACATATACCTAATTACATATGCAAAATATTGAAAAACATTTTAAAAGAGTACGGTGGAGTTATAACTTGCCCATTCTTCTCCATACGAAAACTATCCTTTGGAAGGGGCGACTAGAATCAATTCTATTTCATTGAAGTTTTGAAGTTCAAAAGTGCCTTTAATTTGCCATTTGAAATAAATGCTTTGACGTTCTGAATTTTCAAAAAAGTAGTAGGGAGCGTAGTTGCCTACCTTTTATATGTATTTACAAATACTTAGATATTTTTAATTAATTAGGTCCTACTTAAATACTTCACGGCACTAATTGGCCAATTATCAGCAATAATGTCAATCGATTTACAACAGCATTTACTAAAACCAGTGTAACCTATAATAACGAGTTCCGATTTCACGATTAATTAAATAGAGTTCTTATATAAGGGTTCTATTCTATCAGGTAATTGAAAAGTAGAAGTGACAGATACTGACCAATTTGTGTCTGTAAGGATATATTGCATTATGCTTATAAGATAACTTGGAAACTGATAGGTAGTAGGTAGTCTAGTTAGGTACCTACCTACAATATCAACCTGGTTATGTAAACCTATTAAGCTGACTTATCCGATTAAATAGATCATGTTAGGAAATACCTATTAGAACGCTTAGCAGAGTTACACTCAAGTTTACTATGAACATACCTACTTACTTTTTTCATATATATAAAATAGTAGTGATAAAATATAGTTAGTACTCTAGTAGTTACTGTTATATACAGGGTTAAATTAAATTGGCTAGCGAAACTGCTGTCGTTATGGGTATCGACATCTAAACACGACGAAATAAAAATGAAAAATTTTTGTTTTCTTTTTATCAACGATCGCTTGTAGTTGTTATGATTTGAATTATAAGTTGAGGAGATAGTAAACTGGATTTTTAAACTGATATTTCAAGTGACAACATTATTTGCGGTCGATGACCCCCAAAAAAGTTACCAATTTTTTTGTTTTTGTTTTATCGTGTTTTTAGATATCGATACCCATCACGTCTGCGGAGTTTCGCTAGCTAATTTAATTTGACCCTGTATACAGCTATAGGTTTAAAAAAATAAACTGGATTTTGCCCGGTTGATGGCAAAAGGCTCGCATGGAACTTGAACTATTACATGGAACTTGAACATCATCACCTGCCGAGCCTTTTTCCCAACTATGTTGTGGTCGGCTTCCAATCTAACCGGATGCAGCTAAGTACAGTCAATAGCAAAAGTAGATGATCAAAATCAGAAATTCAATACTAATGAACGGAGTTCGCGTCAGAACTGTGTGGCGTCGAAGTGATTCAAAAGTATGTTATTGTAAATTATACCAAACATTTACTACTAGTGCAGCTGCCATATAGCTGCGAACTCCGTTCATTAGTATTGAATTTTTGATTTTGATCATCTACTTTTGCTGTTGACTGTACCAGTATTTTACATGGAGCGACTGCCTATCTGACCTCCACAACCTAGTTACTGGGTTAATACGAAACCCCTTAGTAAGACTGGTTGTCAGACTTTCGGGCTTCTGAAGACCCGTATCGACTGTCAAAGATCCACGAATGACAGCCGGGACCATCCGAGGCACATGAGCGAGGCGAGGCGAGGTCTACACCTGTAACTTCTGCCTAACCCTTCGGCAAATACAGGTGTGATGGTATATTATGTAAGTAGGTAGGTAAAATAATGGTCGATTACCGAGGTACCTAGGTACAAAAAAGAACAATACACCTACCTACAGGCTAGTGTTTATTATAGCCGCTAAGATTTCCCGTGCGGACTTTCTCTTCAGTATTGTAACGTTAACACGTGTGCTATGCTAAGTAATCTAGCCTTACACCTAGCTAAGCAACTACAGAAAAATCTGGACTAGAATTATGTAGAACTTACATAACCTTATTTCTAGAGAATTGTTGTAAACAATCCATTTAAGGTTACATTATCTTGGCAAGCGTTGTAAGCGGGTACTTTCGTTGCAAAACAACGCAGGCAGCACAAATTACTTTCCTTTTCTCATATTTTACACCTCTTATATGGCCTTTCGTTAAGTGATAGTAAACATTGCATCTGCGGAATTAAATAATAAATGACGTCAAGACTAAATTGGTCTTCCGGTTTCGAATGTTTACATAAACAAAGAATTATGACCTGGATCAATTTGTAGAATAGCATTTGGTCAGCCAGCCATCAATCCAATGATAAACGATGTATAAAAAAAAATAGCATCACAACATAATTATCATAATAGGTTGTGATGCGAATTTTTGCCTCGTCTGTTAGATAAGCTATTATTAAATTCGGTAACAATAGAAAAAGTAATTCTGTCATTAGTGACAGTAATAATGGGACTAAAACTTAACTGGCGCAATATGGGTGTAGTGTAGGTAGTCTGCCTTCGAGACTTATTTGGCAAAAATGTAAATAAATATAAGTTTATGGAAAAATAACTTTAATTCCTACACAATAAAGTTCAGTTTCCGCTACAACTTCAAACATTTTTTTAACTTTTTCAAGAGTGCTGGTAACTCTGAAATCAATTTAATTACCATTGAAATAAATCTGATATTTGTTTAACTTGAAATAACATCAATTTGAAGCTTATAGAATAGACTAGGTACACCTGTGAGTTACCCTTTGGGATTAGGTACATGCGTAATGTTATGTTAATTTTAATTTGGGAACAAATAAAGATGTTGGTGTGGAATGCCTCTCACAGGCCGGTAGCGATGCAGCTGCTAGTGCAGCCATGCAGAGCAACGACTCAACGACGCGGGCGCAGAGTCGCTTGCATCATTTAAATAGAAAAAGTGTTATCCGTCGCATCAAAGCAGTCATATCAAAAGATATCTATTAGAAATTTCAATATACAGGGTCAGATTAAATTAGCTAGCGAAACGCAGACGTGATGGGTTTCGTTTCGTTCGTGGTATTTGTCCCTCTACTATAATATAACTCAGCGTCTCAATATCCAGCCTAGGAATATTATTTTCTTTCTGTCTTTCTGTCAGACTAACGAATCCTACGATTGGTTAGTCTACTATGATAAACCCGTAGAACTAAGTGCACGTAACTGATATTGAAAAACTTACATAAGCACGCATCTAAGTGATTTTATTAGGGAGCGTTAAGTAGCAGGGTATTTTTATGACGTCTTCATTATATCCTACTTCGTACTATATACAGGGTGGCAGGGACATCGACGCGCAAACTGTAACTATGGATTCAGCCACGAAGCAAATACAAAGAGGAGATGTTCTAATTCGATTTCCTTAGGAAACAACGCGTGACACTTTACGGGGTGAGCGGGGGTATTAGATCCCGCCCACTTCTATTTTTCATCTACCGGTCAATAGCAAAACTATTTGCTCGTTCTGTCGATTTTACTTTGTAGTTACGTAACTATCTCGCACTAGATGTCACTAAGTGCAAGATGCAACAGGGTCGTACTCAGGATTTTCGTACCAGGGAGTAGTTTTTTAGGTTTATGTTTGTTGTTCATAGTTGACGATAGATGGCGGCCGGTTTACAAAATGATATAAAAACTACAAAAATAATATTTTGGCCATTAAAGGGTCTTTAGGAATGAATGTTGAACAAACTTCAGTACTAAGATTATTAAAATACTAGCTTCTGCCCGCGGCTTCGCCCGCGTGGATGTCGGAAATTATTCCACGGGAACGTGCCAACAGGATAAAATGTATGCAGTGCTTCCCCAGGATGCCATCTATCTCGCGGGCCCTTTGTGGCTAATTACAATAGAAAACCAATTGTGTCTCATTAGTGGTGATTAAGAGGGTACCTATATGATATCCTTACCTAAGTACCTACCTAATAAAAAAAAAAACTCAATAACAGAAAATAAAATACCTGCCTACCTAAATAAACCTATTTCTGATGATAACTAAACTCAATAAATAAGCAAAATCCATAATAACTAATATCTATACGAATGACTAATCCTACCTAACAGTATTATAAAATAACCTACGGTCACTACGTACACTATCAAATATACTACCTATACTTTAAAATTAAAATCTATACCTACGACTTATAAAAATAAACCTAAATAACTCTAAAAACTAAAAGGAATAAAAAGGTCGCACTGAAAAGCACGGTTAAAATAAGAACGAACGCTCGCCACTCGACACGTCCGTTCAAATCAAAGTTCAAAAAATGTCCTTATATACGGTAGCGATCCGTGGGTGCAAGCCAAATTCAACCTTCTGCACTACATTTAGAGCATAACCTTAGTGAACTCCACTGCGGGTGACGTAACCTACGACAAACTTATTATTTGCGGTTGGCGCAGTAATCGGGTCTAGGGATCGAACCGCAAAATTAAGTTTGTTTTTTATTGTATATACTTTTCCGGGATAAAAAGTACCCAGTGTGGTGCCCAGGATAATAATGAATAATTATACCAAGTTTCATCGTAATCGAACCGGTAGTTTTTGCGTGATGCCTGAACAAACAGACAGACAGACAGACAAAATTTTTTTTTATCACATTTTTGGGTTCGGTGTCGGTCTAGTAACACCCCCCGCCATTTATTTTTTTGATATCTTCAATGTACAGAATTTTCACTTCTACAGATTTATTATAAGTATAGATATAGATGTTAGTTCTGAGCTCTACGTACTTAAATATTTTTAGTTTCCATGACGCCAAGTGTCGCCATCTAGTGTCAGGTAGAATTATGCTTGGAAACGCCGACGCTAAGAGATTTTTCTAGAACTATTTTAATAAATTACGCATAAAATTACTTACAAATGAAATGTCATCAGAACGTCTATCCGAGTAATTTTTCACACTTCATTTTTTTTCCTCTAGCTCGAATAATGCTGTAAAATGGGAACGTTTTCAAAGTTGTGCACAGTACGAACGCCAACAATACCACTGACTAAGGCCACGCTTACATGATGACGTTAGGACCTAGTGAGAATCACAGTGCACAGTTGCTTAGGCCGTCTCCTCTTTGTATTTGCTTCGTGGAAATTTTTCTTCGGTTATTAAAAAAAATATTGCTGTTCCATACATTTTGACCGCGTAGGTATTGCACTTTTCTATGAAACAGAAGATTTTTTTTTTGATAACCGAAGAAAAATTTCGACGCTATGGCGTCTAAACTCATGTGCTGAATCCATGGTTACAGTTTGCACGTCGATGTCCCTGCCACCCTGTATAAAAACGTGAAAGTTTATATGGACGGATGGATGTTTGTTACTCTTTCAAGCCAAAACTACTGAACAGATTTGTATGAAATTTGGCACACAGATAGTTTATAACCAGGATTAACACATAGGATACTTTTTATCCCGATATTCCCACAGGATCGAAACTTAGCAGCTAGTCGTTTATATAAACGACTGATAGTTACACCTACTTGTTGTTTGTATTAGGGACTTGGTTCGATTAGTTTGACCTAAGAAGGTGAAAGTATTAAGAAATATATATAGTTTGTGCCGATGGCCCAGTCTAAAAGTTAATGGGTCCCTTTGGGATTTATAAACGTTGTTTAATTAAACGTCAAAAATGTATGGTTAAACAGTCGTTAATCATTAATTCATTACTTAACCCAACAACTATCCCATTAAGTAGGTAGATACCTCCTTACCAACTGTAGGTACCTCCAATATCTCAACAATAAACATTTGGTAGGTACTCACTCATGTAGGTACCTAGTTAGTTTAATAAATTAGAACAAACACTGGATTGTTTGACGTAGAAATCCAGGAAAGTACTTAAATCTCAACAATAAATAACTATTTATTAATACAATCCTTTATTTATTTACCCGTTGTAAAACCAGAAAACTAATAAAAATATGGAATGACGCTCAATAACAGTAAAATTTGAATTGGATGATTAATATGTAATTGTTATATATACCTAGTGTTGGGGTTTTTCCCACAAACCACATAGGAAGGCTATTTAACTGAAAATAATATTTTGATATTGCTATTGTTTTATTTCGTGGTTAAAAGATAATAAAACAAAAGCCACTTTTTCTCCTTTTTAAATTTTGTAACTAGTTATAAATTCGCATGAGTGATTGAATGCAACCAGTAATTTTTCTACCAGCCAGCATGATGTAAGGAGGTTCACTTTTGCAGACAACCTTACACGATTTCAGAAATCAGTAAATACCTAAGTTCCCAACAGGATCTACACATTTTGAAAATAGCTAATAGGAAGAGATAACCCTTAACTGTGGTAGAGACCAATATTCGATGCCGGCATTTGGACAACTAGGAAAACGTAATGCTAAAATGAAACCTACCTAATTAGGTTACTACTAAGGTTTTTTGATCCGTGGTTAAACTCAACCAATTGGTAAAAATGTAAATGGTAAAATTTTTGCAAAATGTGTTTTTTGATCAATTTTTAGTTTATCTAATGATATAATATCATTGCTAATGGTCAAATAGTTAACTAGGTATTAGTTTAAAAAATAACCATTAGATAAAGTTAAAGTTGATCAAAAAATACATTTTGCAAAAATTTAACCATTAGTTACTATTTTCAACAATTGGTTGAGTTTAACTACGGATCAAAAAATCGGCCCTTAGACACTGAAAGAGCAGTACCTAACTGAAAATAATAATACGAGCTAAATAATGTCTCCGTAGTTCCAGGAGCCGGAAATGCGTCAGAAGATATTATATTGGTACATTAACCTCCCTAAACCAACCTTATCAGGACCACTTACGTACCTACCTGTCTGAAGTTATTAGAACTATCGAAGTATTCCTTGAAATGCGATGCGTCAATTATTCAAAAACCATCGGGAATAAGGAAGACAATTAAGTAGATATGTCATAATTATATGTTTAAAATGAAGAATGACTTTTTCCTACTAAGTATCGTGCATAGTATTTTTTGTATTATGGTAATTTACAGAAAGCTTAGAACTTTACCTACGTACGAACGTATTAGGCATGAACTTATCTGTTAAATGGTCTCAATACTCAACATGCCATTATAAAATAGGATTTAAGTGAGTATATTAATAGAGTTTCACTTGTTCTACTGCTGCGTTTAATTATAGAGTAATTTTTTTGCAGGGGTCAGAACTCTACTTTACAAGCTTTTTAAGATAAATAAAATTGAGAAATGTTAGTCATCAACAATCCATTACGTATCCTAATTTTTATTAAGTCATACATTTTTTCCGAATAAAATAAATCAATGCAACTGCCATAAATGCTATAATCTACATACCTTGCAAAAGCGCGAACACAAATAATGTAGCTGCAATCACTTGCATTTTGTCACTGAACAAATCACTTGTGTATACCCAAAACTTATAAACTGTTGTTTTTTAATGAATACAATTCATGTTTAAGCATCTATTGTTTACAAATTATAACACGATAAAACCAGCGTGTGTATCGCGTTCGCTAGCAAGGCGTCGTGGACGTCGCGACACTCACTGCGACAGACAACTGTGCGCGGCCACCGATTTCCCTCGCTTATAAATTCCCCTGCCTATAATGAAAGCACGTCAGCTGCTTTTGGTATGTAGTTTTCCGGGCTATAAATGTGTGGAGTCAAATTTAAGTAGGGCTTATTAAGTGCCTTAGTCCTTGAAGATGTGTAAATATTTAATCAGAATTTATCGGCTACCCTGTATTTTGGCGTGTACGCAGAAATGCAGTGTTTTGACAATGTTAGGAATAAGTATATACTTATGTAAACTTCATTCGATCATTTATGTATCATAATATCATGTAATTATTATGAAAGTTCTAGCGAGGGACTGAAATGGTTTACTGCTGAGTGCTCGCTTTCGATTTCAGTGCGGGCATGCGGGTTTTATTATTGACGAAAATCAAAAAAAAAAAAAAAAATAGGTAAGTATGTAGTTATTTGTATTACAGATTATTTGTTCCTTTTCACGTTGTAACAACTGAAACTAGTATTTAGCGCGTGTTAGGTTTGCAATTGTGCTGCAGGATTCGAACTCACGACCCCGCGCTCGACAGCCGTTGAGCTATAATTGCCGCTTTCAATCAACATTTATTTTTCTAGTCCATATACATAATATCATGTCCCTATATGGCTGTATATTATCAGTTATGTATCAAAAGACTGATATATCTAACATAAATAACATAACTGACAAAACCAGAAAAGGCACCGAATAGGGCTGATGATGAGGGCGATCGCGAACGAACAAGAACCGCTGCGGCAAAGCTCCTACGGAGCCTGAAGTCAGCTTGTGTGCCGCAAAGCCGAACACACCGGTGTACATATATCTCCCGCCTACACTACACCACTAAGGCGGAGGACATCGGGGAGTACGTGCGCCAGAAAACGAGGTACTCGCCAAGGGTGCAGTTACTGGAGTCGCACCGCAACGTCAACTTCAAGGCGTTTGTGGTGCGTGTACCGAATTGTTATCTGCCCGTCGTCATAGAAGAAGACTTCTGGCCGCAGGATGTGGTGTTCCGTCGCTTCCGCGGACAAGTAGGTACCACAGAGCAGCACAAGAACTAGCTAGTGAAGTACTATTTTATAGTAAAAATATGCATGTTTAGGTTAAGGTATTTATCTATGGGCCTGCGTCGCCTGAAATAATTAAACACACGAAAGGGTTACCAGATATTTGCAATGTTTCAAATCCCATGTACCTAACAGGCGACGAGCCTAAAGCACCATTTACACGATGCAAGTTAGGTACTTGCCTGTGGCATACAATAAAATTGAAGCAACAAATGTCTTGCATCGTCTAAACACTGTTTAGAACCAGCAACTTTTATAGTTGCTTCAATTATGGTATGCCGCAGGCAAATACACTGCGATTCCGTAACCATCTCACCGTGAAAACTTAGGTGTAGTGAGCGTGGAGTGAGCTGTCATTCCATCTACATAATGCCAGGGATGGACGCTACTGACAGCTCACTCTTAGCTCACTTCACCTAACTTTTCACAGTGATATTTTTAAAGAATCGATCGGCTTTACAGGCTCGTACAGTGTAAATTAGGCTTAATGCCATCCCCGGGCACAAATCTAGACTACCGGGCTTTTACCGAGAAATTTCAATTGGAAAATTTAATTAACTCTGTTCGACGTGTACGTGGATAAAAAGTACCCAGTGTGGTGCCCAGGATATTAAAGAATAATTATACCAAGTTTCATCGTAATCGAACCGGTAGTTTTTGCGTGATGCCTGAACAAACAGACAGACAGACAGACCGACAGACAGACAGACAAAAAAATTTTTAATCACATTTTTGGGTTCGGTGTCGGTCTAGTAACACCCCCTGCCATGTATTTTTTTGATATTTTCAATGTACAGAATTTTCACTTCTACAGATTTATTATAAGTACTAGCTTCTGCCCGCGGCTTCGCCCGCGTGGATGTCGGAAATTTACCCACGGGAACGTGCTAACAGGATAAAATGTATGTGCTTCCCCAGAATGCCATCTATGTCGCGGGACCTTTGTGGCTAATTACAATAGAAAACCAATTGTGTCTCATTAGTGGTGATTAAGAGGGTACCTATATGATATCTTTACCTAAGTACCAAAAGTAAAAACCTAAGTAAAAAACTCAATAACAGAAAATTAAATACCTACCTACCTAAATAAACCTATTTCTGATGATAACTAATCTAAACTCAATAAATAAGCAAAATCCCTAAAAACTAATATCTATACGAATGACTAAACCTACCTAACAGTATTATAAAATAACCTACGGTCACTACGTACACTATCAATTAATATACTACCTATACTTTAAAATTAAAATCTATACCTACGAGTCATATAAAAATAAACCTAAATAACTCTAAAAACTAAAAGGAATAAAAATGAACTCCACTGCGGGTGACCCAACCTACGACAAACTTAGTATTTGCGGTTGGTACAGTACAGACAGTGGTAATCGGGTATAGGGATCGAACCGCAAAATTAAGTTTGTTTTTTATTGTATATACTTTTCCGGGATAAAAAGTACCCAGTGTGGTGCCCAGGATATTAAAGAATAATTATACCAAGTTTCATCGTAATCGAACCGGTAGTTTTTGCGTGATGCCTGAACAGACAGACAGACAGACAGACAGACCGACAGACAGACAGACAGACAAAAATTTTTTTAATCACATTTTTGGGTTCGGTGTCGGTCTAGTAACACCCCCTGCCATTTATTTTTTTGAAATTTTCAATGTACAGAATTTTCACTTCTACAGATTTATTATAAGTATAGAATAGATATAGATAGATAGATATAGATATGATGAGGTAGCTAAAATTATAGCAAAGGTAGGAAATTGTAGATTAATGGTAAGTATTATTTTTTTACATATGTATGACAGAGATTAAAGATTTGGTCCCTTCATTTTGACGCTCACCCACACTAACTGCAATTATAAACTAAATATTATCTCCAATCAATATTGAGACTTTCGACTACAACGTTAATCTAGTGGTTGCATGCGCTACTGCTTAGCAAGAGAGTTCGATTCCTAGGTCAGGTAAAGTGCTATAGGGTTTTTCAGTCAGGAAATTCTCAGTAGCAGCCTGGAGTCTAGATTTGTGCCCGGTTGATGGCATTAGACTCGCCCCCCTTTTACATGAGGCTTAACATAACAACGGTATACAAAACTATAGATGGTCTTTAAGGCCGCCCGGTAAGTGCCCTAATCATGAACCTAGCTTTTTTCTGAATGGTATAAGCATAAATAAAGTCTACCAATTTAAGTACTTAGGGCACATAATTACCGACGACCTTAAAGATGATTCTCAGGGAACGTAGGGCACTGGCGGTCCGGGGTAACATGTTGGCCCGTCGATTCTCGCGTTGTGCGGACCAAGTCAAACTCAGCTTGTTCAAGGCGTTTTGTCAAGGTCTGTACGCGGGGTTCTGTGGGTCAGCTGTAACAAAAGGTCGTTAGATGTCATACGCGTCCAGTACAATAATGTTTTTAGGATGTTATTGAAACTGCCCCGTTTCTGTAGCGCATCTGAGATGTTTGCTCAGAACAGAACTGACGGCTTCCATGCAGTAATTCGTAAAAAAGTCGCATCACTGATGCGTAGAACGCGGGGCAGTGACAATAGCATCCTAAAAACAGTTGTGGAGACTGTGGAGAGTCCTTACTCCCCTATTCTGAGGCACTATGTGGGGATAATGGTCGGGTAGGTCATTCCTCACCTTGTCATTCTTTGCACATTCTGCCTCAGACACCTACTTTGTTGTTTGTTTCTTGGTTTGCTTTTTACTAACACCAGTTATAAGATATTTTACTAACAAAATGGACTTTATTGTTGTCTGATTCTGATATATAAATATAAAAAATAAAAAACGGCAGTACAGTCGCCAGCACATCAAGCTACTACAATCTGTCAAATTTCTTTAACACGTTGCGGGACGCACTGCATTAGCAGTAGATTTGTCGGTGTTGAAAATGACAGTACGGGCACCGCCGGAACTAAGGTACGGGCATTACAGCGAAATTTTGTATAGAGGAACAAGGAAACCCGTTTTTACTGTCATACCACATCAATACGGCTATGAAAGTACTGTCATCGTATATTATTCTTTAGTATTGCTCTAGGGCGGTACGGATAAAGCAGTGGTCGGAACTTGTATGGACAATTTTGCTGTCATATCGCATAATTTGAAAAAGTCAGTACCGTCCCGCAACGTGTTAATATATTTTCAATTTTATCGCTAAATCATTAGGTTCAAGTTTGATTGAGAAAATTGAGTTTCGGGTAGCTTGATGTGCTGGCGTCTCTACCTACCTACACCGCTGCCAAACCCTCAGAGGATGATACAGGCGTGATGTTGTGTTAAATGTCAATATTGACAATTTATCTACACAGGTGATGCACTCCGCTTGATCTTGATAACTTTCAAAACCTCGAACATCACGAGTTACGATGAACGCGTTTTGTGACCAATGAGGTGATCACGTAGGTAGTAAAGATGCAGTAAAAGTAATCATTTATGGCAAGACTTGCAAAATTTCGATTTTTTTGCTGAAGTCAAGGATAGGATCACACCTCAGTAAATCTTAGGTATAGAAACTACCATTTTTTGTGATACCTATATTTACAGGCTGGGCCACGAATCAAAGTCCAAGGCAAAATTTTAGAAGCCTCTCGCCAAGCTGCTAAATCATACTCCTTATATATCAGATATGCTTCGTTTACGTTTATACATCCGTCCGTAGGCCAAGCACGAATATCAAACGATTTCGAATCGACAATGTATCGAGGCCTCGATTCGAAAACAGAGTCTGTCGATAGTAGGCAGCACGAAGCACATTCGAACACTCGATTCGAATTCGAAGTTGACGTCATGCTGCATTTCAAAAAGTTTGGTCCTTGGCAGCTCTGGACAGAGAGTAGGGAGGCCTTTGCCCAGCAGTCGGACATTAACGACTAATAGTAAATACTAGCCACACTCTTGTTGTCAGCATAAATAACATGCTAGAAATGCATTGAGCCTACTACTCGTACATTACTATAATACATCAGTAGGCCAAGCACGAATATCAAACGATTTCGAATCGACAATGTATCGAGGCCTCGATTAGAAAACAGAGTCTGTCGATAGTAGGCAGCACGAAGCACATTCGAAGCACTATCGAACACTCGATTCGAATTCGAAGGTGACGTCATGCTAATGTAAATAGGGAGTATAGGGACGCGCCTTAGTGAGCAAAATGAACGATTGTTCAATGAATCGTGCGTTCGAAAACTAAATCAAGTTGTTAATATTTTTTTCACCTTTGATTAAACGTTTTATTATTATTAAATTTAAATAAAAACTGAATGTTATTTAAAGAAGAGATCCAAAGTTAATTATTAGACATTATAAAGTGGCATTATCTTCAGCAATATAACATAGTTTCGGAGATTTTATTTAATAAAAAATACGGGTACCGAACGCACCCACTTGACATTTTGACATCCGACGTGTAAGGGCGCCAAGCCAAGGCTAAGTTTGTTTATGTTTATGTTTTACTCAAAGAGTAAAGTAATATAGAGGGAAGTTTTACTACACGTCCACAGCAAAAGTATTTCTGTTTCTTTTCTATAAATAATTAAGTGATTTTAAGTGAATAAATAATTAAGAGAACTAGTCAGACGCAATATGAAATGATGGTTGAATTCATGGAAGCGTGAGTAGGTAAACAGTTTTAATATGTTTGAGTGGCATAAACTTTAGTGTGAAGTATTTTAAAGTGCAATGCTATGTCTATTCCAGAAATGGAGATTTGTCTAAACCTTCATCTTTGATATCCATAATTTTCTAATAAATTTGCCGCCAAAAAATAATATATGGTACTACGTTCATACAGTGGCGTTCTTTCCATTTTAAATTATTTTGGAGCTATTAATAATTGTTCCAATAACTTAACAATAATTTTAAAACCCTTTTATTCACAAAACTAACTCTAAACAAAACATAAACACGGTTAAAACTTTATTTTTACACTTTTCGAAACCTTTCTCACCGACTATTTTCAAGTGAATAATGTTTCGAGCATACTCGTTAGCCAGCCTTCGAGAGTTTACATTACCGTACGTCAAAACAATGTTCGTGCTATCAAAAATCTCACAATTGTTTATGTTTCGAGTTTCGTTTACCATGTCGTTTCGATTTCGATTACGAGAGCGCGCTAAAATCATTCGTGCTGCCAGTTTTGTTTCCTTTTACGCCCGATAGGGGCGCTGTACAATTCTCATACAAATGTTACTCGATTTCGATACGAATAACTTTTCGCAAATATTCGTGCTTGGGCTACAGTTGTGGACTTACAATTAGAAATTATCTATACTTATAATAAATCTGTAGAAGTGAAAATTCTGTACATTGAAAATATCAAAAAAATAAATGGTGGGTAATGGGTGTTACTAGAATGTGCATTTGGATTGAGTGATCTTTTTTTATTTCGTGACAAAATGTGATTGTACATTTAGTCAAAAATAGTCAAAACTCATAGCCCAAAGTAAAAAATTTGTCACTCTCAAGGGTCTTCAGTTATTGCCGAAAATGTGGATCACTCAATTCAGACATTTTGCAAAAACGGCTATGAGCGAAATCTCAACAAACACTTACTCTACTGACTAAATTTATATCTTAAAAATTTGTAAAGAATTAGTCACAACCGTTTTTAAGCCCATCAAAGCATTTAAAGCTTCTTCCAGGTATCTTTGGACAGTATCATTGGATCACTCAGTTCAGACACCATTTCGTCTGAGAGATCTTTGTAATAAGGTTTCAGATGACTTTTTCTATAGATCTATTGTTTATCCTAAAATGTACAAATTCCGAAAATATTTGTACAATAAATATCATAACACAAATACCTTTTGTTAAAAATTTATGAGTAACTAGCTTCTGCCCGCGGCTTCGCCCGCGTGGATGTCGGAGATTATCCCACGGGAACGTGCTAACAGGATAAAATGTATGTGCTTCCCCAGAATGCCATCTATCTCGCGGGCCCTTTGTGGCTAATTACAGTAGAAAACCAATTGTGTCTCATTAGTGGTGATTAAGAGGGTACCTATATGATATCTTTACCTAAGTACCTACCTAATTAAAAAAAAAACTCAATAACAGAAAATTAAATACCTACCTAAATAAACCTATTTCTGATGATAACTAATCTAAACTCAATAAATAAGCAAAATCCCTAAAAACTAATATCTATACGAATGACTAAACCTACCTAACAGTATTATAAAATAACCTACGGTCACTACGTACACTATCAAATATACTACCTATACTTTAAAATTAAAATCTATACCTACGACTCATATAAAAATAAACCTAAATAACTCTAAAAACTAAAAGTAATAAAAATGAACTCCACTGCGGGTGACCCAACCTACGACAAACTTAGTATTTGCGGTTAGTACAGTACAGACAGTGGTAATCGGGTATAGGGATCGAACCGCAAAATTAAGTTTGTTTTTTATTGTATATACTTTTCCGGGATAAAAAGTACCCAGTGTGGTGCCCAGGATATTAAAGAATAATTATACCAAGTTTCATCGTAATCGAACCGGTAGTTTTTGCGTGATGCCTGAACAAACAGACAGACAGACAGACAGACAGACAGACAGACCGACAGACAGACAGACAGACAAAAATTTTTTAAATCACATTTTTGGGTTCGGTGTCGGTCTAGTAACGCCCCCTGTAAATTATTTTTTTGATATTTTCAATGTACAGAATTTTCACTTCTACAGATTTATTATAAGTATAGATTCAATGTTTTTAAATTTGCTGAACTGAGTGATCCATAAGAATGCTTAAAGGTAACTTACCTGTTTCGTATTGATTTACACAAACTACGATAAATTTTTGTACAAATTTTTGACTAAAGTTTTACATAAAAATAATTTACGTAGCCAGCTTAATTTACGAGATATTACATTTTTAATTTTATTGTTAGAGAAAAGTCCATTAGGGTGACCATACAATATGAGATCTTCGGAAATATAACTGATACAGTAAGTACCCACCCATATAATCGTCAGTTGTAATATCAATTAATGTAACCAGGACTTAACTTGACTTTACAGGAGAGGCAAAAAAACTAAATTCTGTTCACAAAAAGAGTGGTAACTTTTTGTGTTTTCATCTGTTTTCAAGCTGTTTTTGTTAACCCTTAAAAAAACGCGAGCCCCTGTGGATATTTAGGAAAAAACGAGGTTTGTTTCTGGGTAATTAGGGGCCGCTGATTTCATTTTTGATGAAAAAAAAAACATAAAGGGAGGACAAAGGGGGTTTTTTGGGTGGTAAATATCTTAAGGACCATTATCCATTAATAACTTGTAAAATATTACGGTGGTGGTAAAATAGTTACCATTATTCAATACGATCTGTTGAAATTCCTAGACTAGTTGTTTTCCTCGGATCTGCTTGTGCAATTTTTTTATGTTTTTCGAATGCAGGTATGTGAATGTAATGTCTATTTCTAGTAGGTAAATAAAATAAAGTCGTGTAAGTATATAGTTTTATTAATAAAATTATAACAAGTAATTATATCATTTTTATATTAGTAAATCCAATATTCATAGTTTGGCACGAATGAACAACGGTAAATAATTTACCACTATTACCCATAACTTCACACGATCAAAAAACATAAATATATTACCGGATTTTTCAACCTAATGTATGTAAAACTACAAGAATATAACATAGTTTATGAATTTGAACTCAAAAATCACTTACTAGATTTTTTGTTGAACAAAACAAAAAAATTTTTGGGAACGTCACAACAATTTAAAAAAAAATTCACCAAAATGCCGATTGGCGCCCTTTGACTTTGACGTACATGAACGGGTGACGTTTATGAGTAAAATATTGCCAACATTTGGCTGTAAAAAAAAGACATAGTTTTACTTACTGTTAAATTCAAGTGTTGCCCGTGCAGGTAAAATATATTTTTTACAAAAAACTCAAGTGGTCAATATATTCTACCTGTATTTTAATAAGCAGATTAATTTGATTTTGATTTTTAACTAATCATCCAATGACTTTGGATTTATGTGTTTTGTTAATTATATTTGTGTACCTATGTGGTGTACATTAAAGACTATTAAAGAGTAAAGTTTGTTATTTATTTATTTATTTCCGAATTTTTTAATTGTCATCATGTTTCTATCAGTGCAACTGTTGTATTCATAACGAAGAAGCTTTTCCTTGAATTAATTAAAAGATAGAGTTTATTCTAAATTAGACCTTACTAAAGTGAAGTAACTCCTACAATCAACCTATCACAACGTATGTCCACGCCTTTAAAACTGTGTGATATACGTAAAACTAGATTTTATATTCTATAAGTTACGTTAAAGTAACACGATATTTAAAAAAAACGTAACCACCATGTCATCTTCGAAAATACAATAGTAGGTTTCATTAAGGTTTCTTTCAGATAGCAACATTTTAAGAGAAAAATGCTCTAAACAGCATTGCAATAGGATGAAAACACAAAAAGTTACCACTCTTTTTGTGAACAGAATTTAGTTTTTTTGCCTCTCCTGTAAAGTCAAGTTAAGTCCTGGTTACATTAATTGATATTACAACGGACGATTATAGGTGGGTACTTACTGTATCAGTTATATTTCCGAAGATCTCATATTGTATGGTCACCCTAATGCACTTTTCTCTAACAATAAAATTAAAAATGTAATATCTCGTAAATTAAGCTGACTACGTAAATTATTTTTATGTAAAACTTTAGTCAAAAATTTGTACAAAAATTTATCGTACTTTGTGTAAATCAATACGCAACAGGTAAGTTACCTCTAAGCATTCTTATGGATCACTCAGTTCAGCAAATTTAAAAACATTGAATTACTCATAAATTTTTAACAAAAGGTATTTGTGTTATGATATTTATTGTACAAATATTTTCGGAATTTGTACATTTTAGGATAAACAATAGATCTATAGAAAAAGTCATCTGAAACCTTATTACAAAGATCTCTCAGACGAAATGGTGTCTGAACTGAGTGATCCAATGATACTGTCCAAAGATACCTGGAAGAAGCTTTAAATGCTTTGATGGGCTTAAAAACGGTTGTGACTAATTCTTTACAAATTTTTAAGATATAAATTTAGTCAGTAGAGTAAGTGTTTGTTGAGATTTCGCTCATAGCCGTTTTTGCAAAATGTCTGAATTGAGTGATCCACATTTTCGGCAATAACTGAAGACCCTTGAGAGTGACAAATTTTTTACTTTGGGCTATGAGTTTTGACTATTTTTGACTAAATGTACAATCACATTTTGTCACGAAATAAAAAAAGATCACTCAATCCAAATGCACATGTTACTAGACCGACACCGAACCCAAAAATGTGATTAAAAAAATGTTTGTCTGTCTGTCTGTTTGTTCAGGCATCACGCAAAAACTACCGGTTCGATTACGATGAAACTTGGTATAATTATTCTTTAATATCCTGGGCACCACACTGGGTACTTTTTATCCCGGAAAAGTATATACAATAAAAACAAACTTAATTTTGCGGTTCGATCCCTAGACCCATTACTGTGCCAACCGCAAATAATAAGTTTGTCGTAGGTTACGTCACCCGCAGTGGAGTTCATTTTTATTCCTTTTAGTTTTTAGAGTTATTTAGGTTTATTTTCATATAAGTCGTAGGTATAGATTTTAATTTTAAAGTATAGGTAGCATATTTGATAGTGTACGTAGTGACCGTAGGTTATTTTATAATACTGTTAGGTAGGATTAGTCATTCGTATAGTTATTAGTTTTTAGGGATTTTGCTTATTTATTGAGTTTAGATTAGTTATCATCAGAAATAGGTTTATTTAGGTAGGTATTTAATTTTCTGTTATTGCGTTTTTTTTTTTAATTAGGTAGGTACTTAGGTAAAGATATCATATAGGTACCCTCTTAATCACCACTAATGAGACACAATTGGTTTTCTATTGTTATTAGCCACAAAGGGCCCGCGAGATAGATGGCATTCTGGGGAAGCACATACATTTTATCCTGTTAGCACGTTCCCGTGGGATAATTTCCGAAATCCACGCGGGCGAAGCCGCGGGCAGAAGCTAGTTGATAATATAATTAGAGATTATTGGATTTTTTAATTGTGTTGTTAGTCTGATAGAATTAAGTCCTATGGAATTAAGTCTGCCTCAGTACATTTGTGTGCTTAAAGTATTATAAATTAACAATTAGGAACGACTGATACCAAAGTTACTTACTTTTCGATAAATAAGTTATTTTTTAAACAATTTACTGATAATAACTTTTAACGGACCTATCCGGAAAAGATCCGGAGTTACCGACACAGCTTGCAGAGTAAGCAAGCTCAAGTGGCAGTAGGCTGGCCATGTTAATCGAAGGAAATAGTTGGGACTTTTATTACCTAATAATTTAACTATGGTTCATAAGAACTAAGTACCTATTTGAAACTTCCTACCTGTGGACAAATAATTCGGAACGGGTATAAAAATACCTACTCACTTCATTTATGAGAATTTATTTAATAAAAATTAAGAATACGACTTTGCTACTGCTTACAAAACTAAGCATTACTTATTAATATTTTGTAGGATGACTAAAAAAACCTTGGAGAAAGTAACCTTAAGATAGGCGGGAAATCTAAATTTGTTATCTGTAAGTTAATATAAAAGTAAAAGCAATTGGTTTTTCCAAAAGTGACTTCGTTATCAGCAGTTCCTAATGATATTACTAATAAATTGATGCAAGGAAATTTGATGATAAAAAAACTATAGATGGAAATGACGGAGGGTGTTTGGTGTAATCGAAAAAAAAAGACATATTTAATTGGACTTCACACATTTATTGTATTTTTGTCTAATAAAAATACTATATCATATAACTATTATAAAGAGAATATCTACAGCAATTGACAGTCTTGCTGGTTGTACACACTTGCCAGAGCACATCTCCTGTAATGCATTTAGTGCACTTGGCAGGACATCATTTTCTTCTCTAACAAAATTATTTTACCTTAATTTACAGCCCTATCGCATCTATTTTAAAGTTTCGAAGAATAAAAACTGCACATTTTGCCAAAATAACACCATTGAATGGATATATTCACGTATTGCACTATTGAATGACGAAAAATAGAATATTGAATGGATTTATAGAAAAATTGCAGTAGTATGATTTAAATCTCACGAAAAGTGTAGGATAAGAAGTCTGTTTTTCTCAGAACTACAGGCGTTATTTATTATTATATGCCTTTCGTCTGTAATATTTGCAGGATTGTTAGGAATAATATTATGTTACACATATCTAAAGTAAGGATCTCGTTACTTTAAGGTTTTATGGATCATAAGATAAAATAACAATGAATGCAATGATTTTAACCAAAACTGGCGACAACACATGTTTTATTATACTGCCCAACAATAGCTAGTTATTGTACACATAAATTATCAGTTTGTTATACATATTTAGTAAGGGTCCTGCATCGTTAGAAGAGATTGTGATTAAAATACATATAATGTTTATATTGTACACAAGACCGTAATGTCTTATATCGGTCCACACATTAATTTACAATGACATTAAGTACTTAACTGATTTAGGCACAATTATGTTTACTTCGAATCGTTTTCTCATCTAAAGTAACATTCTAAAATTTAAGTTCATTAAGCTCTACAACACATACATGACATCGTTTTACCATATTAGTATATTTATCATACGTTAAACTTCCCAATTTTCTTTCAGATAAAATACAGTTGTTTTATTCCTTACAATCTTCAACTTAAGCATAATGGAACACTTTCAAAAATAAACTCGACACGAAATTATTATTTTAATATTAGATAATTAGTATTATTATACATTTTAATCATTTGTAACATGACATGAGCTAGTCCCACGCGACCAATAAAATGAATATAGGTCGCCTGTCGCCATTGCATGCACTTCGAAAATCATTTCAAGTAGACTACTTAACCTAGTATGTTATTATTATGTACAGAATGTACTCTAATAATTGTCTAAATGATAATAAACTCATTTGTAACATTCACCTTTAATAGGAAATTAACATTTAAATAAATTATAAAAGAAAATAGTCCAATAAATATGTACCGAGTTTCCGAGAATGATAGGCGTTACTGCGTTATTAGGTCGTTGGAACATCATAGCCATCGAATGAACATTACATATAAAATGTACACAATTGCACGGCGGACAGAGCGGGGTACGTCCCGCGTGGAGTCGTCAAGGCTCAGGCTGAGGCGCTCGCTCCCGCGTCTTTACCAACGTACCTCGGATTTCGTTTCACTCAAATAAGAATCATATAGAATTATTAAAAATATTCTGTGTACTTCTTTTTATTTAATAACTTGCCTTACAACTAGAATGTGAAACAACCTACAGTCCTACACACGGCATACATAGTATGTACAATTGTAACTATATACACAAATATAACATGGCAAAAGTGTAAGACGAGGGTAGCATTGTATTGTTTAATAGTTTTATACCCACAGACACTTATGTGTGTTTTAATGTGAGCACTCTAATAAGGTAGTCGCCAAGCAGTTTCATTTAGATGTGTTTCTAATGCATATTCGCTACTGTGGCAGACGAGTGGTAACTAACATTTCTTATTGTCCAAGAAGGTGAGTTTTACTTCTTTCACCTGAATAATATTCTTGAGATTACAAATATACCTATAGGTTTAGTAGTTATTACTTAATAGTCATTATTTTGTATTGTTCGAAGTATCATAATATTGTAATTGTTATAATAGCTAAGTAAAAAGGATGTATTAAACCAGCAATATTACAACTGCACTCGAAACATAGAAGCCTTGGTGGCATTATAACGAAAAATAATTTGTACTCGTGATTTCTACATGTATAAAACATCGGAAATATTTATATACTATATGCACTAAGAATATTATGTACATAATAATGTAGCTTGGAAACCACAAACGCAATTAAAGGTGAATGACTCACAAACAGCAAATTAAATATATGAATCTGTCATTATAAATATATGTAGTACTTGTGCGTATTTGATACAGAATACAATAGTGAACTAAGTGCTTATAGTTTGGGTAACCTGCACGATGATGAGTCGATGAATTTGGCTGATATGTTCGTAAATTGTTAAGTGACATGATGCAAGAATTGTGTGAAGCCCCATGAGCACATCTCTTAAACACAACATATGGAAAATAGCTTTATGCCGCATCTACTGTCACCTAACTGTACACCATGTCACAAAAATATTTCATTTACACTGTTGTATATTTATACAATCATAAATATATTCGTTTGTACATTACACATGTGATTTTACTTTTAGAATATTTACAAATAAACACAACATTCAACCTTCATCTCTATTCACATTCATTTTTCAAAATCTATTTTGCTAAACTAAAATTATCAGGGCTGTAAAACCTATCATAAACTAAAACTATTTGTTCCACTCTGAATAACCATCACAGCACCCGTTTTAGCGCTACCGGCGACTGATGCCGATGCTGTGAGCGTCATTTAGAAGTTACACTGTTTTACTCAAACATAAGTTTAACAGAAAAGTTTGTTGTATATTTGAGGTGAAACAAAATTAACAAAATTGTCTTCCTGTTAAACTTGACAGGAGACGTCTTAACATTATTCAAGTTGTGTAAGCAACCTGCGTTTTTCGATACCAAGATATAAAATTAAATAGTTTAAAGTAATAAATAAACTACAAACATTTTCCTTGCTTCACCTCAAAGACACAATTGTAGCATTGACCAGTACTTAAGTCATTTATATGTTTTATTATTTATAACACATGGTATCTCATCATAAAGAAATCTATTTAGCCATTTGGTATATGAATACTGCCCTGAACAAAATCTGCATGCATCTGAACCCATGACACACCGTAAACAAACCAAAAAAAGCAACTGCTTATTATAGTATGTTATTGTAGAGTACATACTCAGAGTGTGTTATTTTAGGCCGCGTTCACAGCAGACATATTATATAGTCAACCGAAGATTCTAAGCAAGCTCACTAATAGGGTATTCTCGGTTCGAAGCGAAAACAATGATGAGTAAAGCAGTAAACAGCGTAATGCTGGCTCACAGACAGCGGGTGACAATACGTTTCGTGTGGACATGACCTTAAAATATAGTAAAAAAAAAAAAATATTAACATACATTTATACTTTTCCTTAATCTTCCTTAAATTAATCATGATCAGTTATTTTTGTTAGTTGGGAAAAGGCTAGGCAGATGATGATGATCAGTTATTTTTGTAATGACAGTGTTGTCATGTCATACAAGGATTGCTTTATTAACTGTAATTAAAAATTGTCCTGCCTTTCAAACATGTTTATAATGTTAAGTTTGTTAAATTAGACAGAAATTGTGATTTTACCCTGAACCCACTATGGTAGTAACTGCAGGAAAAAACCACGCGAATAAGTTGCCGTATTTGTCTTCCGTGTCTATAACATTTACATTTTATAATAATAGACGTATTAAGTGAGCTTAAATTATTATTAAAATAACTTAATTATTTTTTATGGATGAAGCTTAGGGCTAACTAAAACCAATATTTTTTAGTTTGTTCACGGTTGGCCCAATATCTATGTAAACTCAGCAGTAAATTGCAAATCAATCAAACTATTACAACTAAGTTTCAGAAAAACTTTCTACAACATAATCTTGCAATTTATTAAACAATAATATTAACTATGCATGCAATAAATTCACCTTAGAGAATAAAGTTGTTTCACAAATTACAAAATCGAAGCAATACTCCGTTTGGTCAGTAACTAAAAATTATTATGTGCATAGGCAGCAAGTATTATCATATTCCGAGACAGAAACCAATTTTAAATACTACAAAATTTCAATAAATCTATACAATATTATTTTATACTTACTATGATGAATGGGATTTTATAATGGACTCCAGATTAATGTTAACTGGCTGCGGATCGTCGTACGTACATAATGTTTTATTATTACTCAACAACGTCCTGGTCTAGGTGAGCCCGCGTCAAAAGCGGGTTTACTAGGAGACCCCGCTCCAAATATAATATTCAATGCTAACACTATCAACACACAACTTTCCAACACACCCATTTTTTTTTAATGGATTGCACATCAATATGATTGCCTCCATTAAACTACCATATTCATGTATAAACCACGTAAAGCAAATAATCATAAAAGAATAGGTATACCTATTCAGTTCATTTTAACGATTTCACGGACCCCGAAAGACGGCACCTAGCATTAGATGCCCGATACGAGATACTAGTTGTCTATAAAGATATTTCCAAAGAAAATCATCTGTAAAACCAGAATATATATAAAAAGAAAGCTTGATCGGATTTACCATGCGCAATCAGCACAGGTCAATTAAAGTTAAGCACACGTATCAGCGTATTGTAGTATACCGTGCATCGATCCACTGTCAATTTTATTTAAAGTGGATATGTGGCGAAAAAGAAATAATAACAAATATTGCGCAATGAATCGCGCTAATAAGTTCAGGGTCCTCTTTTTTTGTCATAACATCGGGCCGCAGATGTAACAAGAACGATCCAACTCACCAAAGATTCGAGAATATACCACCCAGCTGTGTTCGCTCGCAGCGGCTCGGGCCCGGGCGCGCTCACAGCTTGCGCGGGCGCGTGAGGCGGCGCTTCTTGCGCTCGGGCGTGGCGGCCGCGTCGGCCGAGGCGCGGCGGCGCGACGGCGGCGTGCTCGCCGCGCATTCCGGCCCGCTGCTCTCTGCTTTCGGCTCCGGTTTACACTTACTGCTGGTTTCGCCTTTAAGCTCAGGTTTAGATTTCGTTGTAATCTCCACTTTTGGTTCCGGTTTGCACTTGGACTCTGATTTAGATTCCGGTTTAGTCTTCGTTTCAGGTTTGACTTCAGCGCGCGGCAACTCCGCGGTGGGCTCGGATAGCGCGCTGGCAGCGGCGACGACCTCCGCGTCGGCTGCGGTCACTTCACACTCCGTCGGCTCTGAACTTGTGCCGGCCGCCCACTGAAATGGTATAAAACGTTGAAAATTCGCAAACCAATTTATTTGCATATGCATGGGCACCATATTTGGGCAAAAAATCTTAGCTACAACATAGCTAAGAAAAGGTAAAACTTTTCTCTGGACCGCAGACGAGCCATACTGATACGTAAGAGCTGCCTTGAAGTTTTGTGATTACTAATACAGCCTTTTTGAACGGTGAACGTCAATGGTTTTATTTACCTGTGCTAGTGAGGGGGCCGGCGACAGTCGCAGCGAGGCGCCGCACTCGGCACACAGCGGCGGGACGGCCGGGGAACGGGACCGCCAGTATTGTAGCTCTGTTTTACACTTGTTTAACTCCTGCAAAAAGAATAAATGACAATATTTTTTTTACATACTAATATGAGAACAAATAAACACAAAACAATATTACGTACTTAAATAAAAAAAAGGTATTGCATTAACATATATATATAGCGCAAAAACTATACATTACATAGCACAGGTTAGTTATGTGTATGCTCAATTCAGTTTGTATTTTATATGTAAGTGACGACACACGAAACAAATGGATCTGTGGCAATAACTAACAGTAAATAAATATTTGGCAAGACAACCAGCGATCGTAACGTGTGACGGTTCATTACCAAATTAATATATTATTACAATATCGGCAGTTGACGAACCTCCATTAACTATCGCCAAAAGGCCATTTGTTTTTCCATAGAATATATAAATAAATATACTACATACCAATACTACATTTTTACCTGCAACAAAGTTTGAAACTTGCGGCTTGTTTCTTCGTTCTTCTTATCATAATCATCAAGACGGTTGGCGTACTCCAAGGTCTGTTTTTGTTGCTCGGCAATTTGCTTCTGTTGCTCGGCAATTTGTTTCTGTTGAAGAGCAGTTTTGCGCTTGCAACTGCGAAGATCACTGCGCAAAGCCGACAGCTGATCGTTGTACCTGAAAATGAAAGTAAATTACAAATTAAAACGATTTATACAAAATAACTTATTTTTTTAACCTTGTGCTGAATGATCCAACTACTGCTCAATAATTAAAAAACTACAGTTGGCCTGTCCAAATTGCCTCTTACTTTTTCATCCCTTGTTTAATGCGATGTATTCGTTTCCTCAGCACCATATTGCTCTGCGGCGGTGGCGGGGACGGCGGGAGACTCTCCTCCATGTACATATTGTTGACAGAAGACATCCTACGCTCCGAAACGTTCGCCCCAGCCTGCTGCGACGAAGACGACTCAAAGCCGCTCGGCGGCGGCGAATCCAAACATATATATGATTTACTACTTTCGCCAGCTGCAATTAATTTAACATATAATGTAATGATAAGACGATTTTTCAAGTAAAGTGATCAGAATCTTCTTAACATAAGGAAATTACAGTTTGGTTCTTCTGCTTGGACTCAATAAATATAATGTGTGATAATACTTACGTGAAAAGGCTGTAGTAATATCAAAGAAATCTGTACCAAAGTATGTGATCTCTGGCAAGGCTGGTTCAATGTGTTCTTTAAAGTATTCCATAGCCATTGTGGTCAAATCAAAGAGTTCATCAGTCACCTTGTAAGGTCTTGCCAGTTTTGTAGTGGTTTTCAAGTATGACAGAATACTGTAGACTTCATCTAATATCTTTAATAAAGATAATGAAAAGGTGTTAATAATAATATTGTTTACAAAAGTATTTCTAGATCTGATAGAGCAATGAAAAAAATGGTTGTGGTTTTGTTTTTTTTTTTCATGACTATGCATATTTTATCGTTATTATGTCATCACTTAAATATTTCTATTTAAGTTAATACAAGTTAGTTCCTAATTCCGTAAAATATGGATTCTATTCAGCCTCAGTTAATGAAAAATGTTTATTTTGTTTACAAGTAAACTTAACAACTAGTGATTGGAGCCTCCTTTTAAGCAAAAGAGCCTGTGTTAGGAGAAAATGGACACTATGGTCTGAATAAATAAATAAAGTATTTATTATTATGTCCTTTATTTATTTAATTATCTTATTTTATAAAAAAAAAATTAAATATAAAAATTAAGTAAAAAAAAAACATTAAAAGAAATAGTGATCCACCGATGTCGGGAGCAGGGTCCAAGCTACCGGTGGTTAGGGCTCCAGAGACAGGAACCTCCTCACAATGCGAGCCGTATCGAGGAGTACTGCCTTTTAAATCAGGCCCTTAATCCAACCTCCTAACGAGAGCCTCGTTAGATGTTGATCGAAGCTTTTGGCCATCAGGCCATTGGCTGGTACGATGATAGGCACAATGATAGCCGAGCTCACATTCCACATGTCAACAACCTCGTGTGCTAAGTCGAGATATTTAATTTGTTTCTCTTTCTCAGCTTTCACGAGGTTCCCGTCATGTGGAATGGTAACATCAACAATCATTGCGCGGCGCGCTAATATCGATCTATAATATAATAATAATTTATTCAAAAAATTATAAGGCATAAAAATCTATCTATCTATCACCACTATATCAGGTTTATTGGCGACAATAGTCCTGTCAGTAATGATAGACCGATCCCAGTACAACGTGACATTGTCATTTTCAAGAACTGGGTCGGGCACAAACTTGTAATACGGTACCTCAGAATCCACAAGTTTATATTTCAAAGCAAGTTGCTGGTGAATAATCCTGGCTACTTGGTTATGCCTGTGCAAGTACTCGCGGTTAACCAGACGAGAACAACCAGAGATAATATGACTCACCCGGACTGTGGCATGCCCAACACACGTCAACCGTCCCGACCTTCATAATATGTCTCCGGTAGTTATTCGTCAAGATAACTTCGTCCATAATTGCACAGACGAAACCTTCAGTTTCCCCGAAGAGGTCACCAAAACGTAGCCAGGATACGGACGCCAAGAAATCTACGCCGGGCTCATGAAGAGCCTGATAGAAGCGCCCGTGAAGCTCCTTGCTTTGCCATACCTTCTTGCGGTCATCGGTTTTAAGTACTACAGGTTTGCGCCAGTTCTCTTTCGCCATGGAGAGCGGGGTGAGCCCCTTGTCCACTGCGACCACATCACGGTGCATTTTTAAAAAATATTCCCTGAGACTGCACACCTCGCGGTTGTGGAGGGTCTTCGCATTTAAAAGCCTCGACCCCCACACTTTCGCGGGATATATCCCGCGAAAGTGTGTGTGGGTCGAGGCTTTTTGGTGCGGTCGTAGTACTTAGTAGTGTACGGACCCTTCTATCCAGGGCCCAGGGCGTCGTGTTCGAGTTTATCATTATTATAGTGTCCTCGAAATCTTGAAGTGGCATCAAAATGTCTGTTACCTTGGAAACCTAGACAAGCAAGTTTTAGAAAATGCATCTTTATGCTTGTATATTATTATTCTCGTGTTCTTATGTGGACTAAGGTATTAGCCCGTAGTCGACACGTGATTTGTTGCATGGGCATGGTTTGTAGGTTATTTCCGTGACGTGTGCGATACACAAAATTTCGATGCCAAAAGATGCAATGTTCGAAATTAAGAAGCTTATGTCTCGCATTGATATCTTGTAGCATATTTGCGCATTGCAATACATAGGTTTTGATATCAGAATAAAATCGCAGCAAAATGAACTGTTTATTTTAGCAATTCATTATTTTCCATAGTACGGGAGGAATTTACGATATAGGACGAATACCGTAAGCTTCAAACCCAATGCGTTTTTAATTTTAGAGGGTGCAGAGTGCTCTCACAGTTCGTTTGCTTAAGTATTAAAAGCAATCTAAGAATTTATGAAAATTCCGCCCAAGCTAATTGAGGGGTTGAAAGGTTCCTGTAAAGACGCTGGCAACGGCTATGTCCAATTTATACAACTTAGGCTGGCACAAGATACCACGATCATAATAATTATATATGCGTACAAGTCCATAAGCGGTGCGGTGCGGTGTTTTAGTTGGTGCGTCGCATAGTAGTCGCTGACCTAGTTAGTGATGTGTCGAAAGAATATTCTCTTCCGTCAATTGATTATTCTCCGTCCAAAAGAATATTCTTTCACGGAGAATGTTCTCCGATAGAGAATATTCTTTTGAACGGAAATATTCTAGGAACATGGAGAGTTTAACAATTGAAATAATTTAAAAGTAGTAGTTAATTATGATGGGCAAGGGAGGCAATAAATGTAATTAATTACAAAATCAATGTCTGTTCAAATTATTTACCTTTCCCATTATGATTTTTTTTTTATAAATAATATTTAAACTGAAATACAGAAATTCTAATTTATTATTTATTGTAAAATTACGAAATTATAAAGAATTTACGAGAATTATTTACTGAGAATGTAAGTTGTGAAGTAGATTATTTTGACGTCAACTTCGTAAAAAGTTTAGATACACTTAAAACCATTACTATAAAAATTGATCGATACAATAGACATTCAATTTTTTAACCCTCGAGAACTTAACGGCAAAGTTCTCGCTAGGAGCATCTTCTCAATTTACCATCACTACGCCATACTTAATTCTTGCCAGCTAAGTATCCGGTAAGAACTAGTTACAGCGGAGCCAGTATCCCAAAAGTTGATTACCCGTTTGTTGACGTCTACTTTCTTACCATGTTGTAATATCACGAACCAAAACGAGATTCGAAACATTTAGGCAGTTACCACTGCCTAAATGTTTCGAATCTCGTTTTGGTATGATAAAATGATAAAGGCAGTTCGTGTCGTTTTGCTAGCTAGTAGCTAGGTCGCATCGGTAGCTGATTGTATGGTTCTAGCACACAAAATGCTACTTCAGGAATTCGGCGGTTAGATATCCACTATTACTATCTTTTTACGCTATTTTTGAGCACGGTTTCTGCGGTTTGACGGTGGTTTATCTTTTCTTTCGATAACGCAGTTGGTGTAGCACCATGTCATCGAATTTAGATGTTAAAAATTGGGTATGAAGCACGGATATTTGAAATTGTTTCCGAATCTAATAAGTAACTGGCTAGTCAACGTGGTTGAAGTAGAAGTACTAAAGTAGACGTATCATATTCGTGCTAGTGGTCGGTTGGTACAATTAAGCAAGTTAGCTTCCAAGCAACTGCGTTCTAAAATTGGTTGCTCCTCCCACCAAAGTGCACTGTAGCCTGCGGCTGATCACTGTTTTTTTACGCAAACCGTTACGTAATCAACATTTTCGGTGATTAAAACAAACCTTAACTTACCTCTAAAAGTTGAGAGCAGTTGCTTGGAAAAACAAATTATTTCTGCATGGTTACAGAATCAATTGACGGAACCTCATCAGTTTTTTTATCAGCAAGCTTTGCAGTTAGATTAGTTATCGTAAGTGGCTGATGGCACATTTTCCTATGACTTCACGCCGTTCGACACGTGCTACTGTCCCGTAAACGCAGTAGCCGATTTCGGAGTCTATTTTTAGGCCAGACCACAAGAGACAACTTTATTTTGAGTCCTTATTGACTTTAGTAAAAATAAGATTGCATTTGACGCATTGATACAATTGATCGCACCTAGTATTAGTTAGGGTTAGGTTTTCTTGTGACCATTCATACTGAAATAGAAATTACTTTAGCGACCCATGCAATTTTTTTAAGGAAAACTAAGATGCGATAGAAATTTTTAAGTACCCTGCTTCAGACTTCTTTTGACAATTCATACAGAAATAAGACTTGATTTTTGGACGACCTAAGGCGGGCCCCCCCAAAGTGCGAGGCCTGTCGCATTTGCTACACCTCTACGTAGCTATTCCGGCCCTGAACTCGCTAAGTTTTCAAGACCCGCCGCGGGGCTACCGAAATCCAAAACTATTTAGGGTCTGTCAAAGTTAGAAAGAAATGGCGCCACAGTAGCGGTGACCTACTCTTATTTGTGGGAAAAACGATATCGACGGTAAGATATGCAAAGTCCCTACATACTTACGCAAGCTAAAAATATTTAGAAGACCCTGAAGAGACATTTTAAAATCGATCTATATTGTTATTGTTACGAAACTCAAACAATATTACATTAGCAATCGCAACATCAAATTCGTTTCTACTTTCTTAGATTTAGATATAATGTGCTGACAAAGAAACAGAAAATAAATGGAACAAGCCGCAACAGCGACCGCGGCGTGCACTTCAGCTTTGTACCTTTGTAGGTATAGAAAACATTGCGTAAAAACCGCAAAGCCACCTCCGTGGTAGCACGTCTGCGGACTTAAGGCTCATTGACTCACACGATGAGTTACTTACCTCGAAAAAGCGATTATCGAAAGGAGATTAAATTGACTCGTGTTAACACCACCCGCATATGGGAAGGCAAGAAACACTTCGGCTTTGAAGTTTGGAAGCGTAAACAAAAACTTGTATTTTGAGTTTTCGAATACATGGCAGTTCGGGAAACTTCGCCTGAGAAGTCTATAGGCTATGATCTTGGATGAATTATTGTTACTCACTGACAAGTGTAATTTTTGAGGCGGGTCACGCATACGAGACTGGTATTGATATTCTCCCCTTTCGAAAGGCGAGAAACTCTTTTCTTGTGTGTGAGCCTTTATTTTTACCATAACTTTAATAGGTCTTTGTACTCATTTTTATCATTTATCTCGTCTTTTTGATAAACTCACGTGCCTAGACCAAAAACATACTCAGGTCATTAGGTGGATAGCTGCTAGTTTTTATTACCATCTGTTAGATATATATTCAAAAGACGAAAAAATATGCAATTCAGAGTAATCAGTATTCACATTGCACAAGCTGATACAGATAATTACAACTAATAATTACCAACACAATTACATGAATCACATGATGAACCCATGATTCACACTTCTATGTTTTCTGAATATAATAAAGTTTCAAGTAGGTACTTCAAGTATTTAAAATATTCATACCATGAAATTCAGTTCGTATAATCAACTAACTTCTAAATTGTAGGTATAATAACAGTAGATAACTTTGTTGATAACTTATGAAAACAACCACTTTTACTGTTCAACATTGAATAAATACCGTTAGGATATAAAAATGAAAAACAAAGAATACTAGTCATAGTCACTAATACTAACTGTCTTACTATTGGGACATAGGCAGGGTTAAAATACCAGCATGATAGGGAAGAATAAGAGATGGCAAATTCCCTAAAATAAATGTGACCATCTCTGCAGGTTTTATGACCCAGATACCCAATGAATCAGTAGTTTGATAGATTGTTATCTTGAACAAGTAGAAACCAATAAACTTGTATTAAAATTTAAGTTACATACTAACTAAAAAACAATGCTTACCTCTCCTGGGAAGAAACAGCAATGTTTCCTCTCAATGTGTTTTCCAAAAGTCATTTGTAGAAGGCTTAGTCTCATGTGCAAAGTTTCAATGATGTCCGACTCGCATGCCAGAGGGTGACTCCTACGGGCAGATTCTCGGCGAGGCATCTTAGCTTTGATTGATTGAAATCTATGCAACATCTGGTTTTGTAACCGTTGAAATGTAGAGTTCAATAAACTGCTACATACAGAATTGAACTGACGGTTAACCTGTAAATACAAAGAGGCCTGAATCCTGTGCAGACAACAGTTATTACTAATTTAATAGAGAATGCTAAATTATATGGAAATTTTAACGTAAGAAGTTTTTTCTCAACATTACACCAGTAAAAGCTGTATTTTATAGATGAGGTATACCAATGGTTTTATATAAATGTCAGTTAGCAAAACAGGAAAATAATGAAAATGTACATAGCCTAAGTGATGAACATTTAAAGGCTGAATTACTACCTATCTATTTTTGTGAAACAATAACTAAGCATTGGAAGAAAACATTATTCCACAGAATATTAAAATACTCAACAGTTTTTCCAGAACCTCATAGAAATTCAAGTGGATATTTAAAATTCATATTGAATATAATCTTGCTTGTATCACAAGTCTGTTCAATTCAACATGTACTCGAAAAAAGGTAAAGATGCTATAGAAATGAGAGATGCTGCGCTAGATGCTTTAGAAATGAGAAAAGTTCTTGAAACATGTTATTAGGTTAATTATAGAATAGGAAGGAAAAAAAATGTAATACAAAGCCCATTACTGCAATTGTTTCCTGCCTAAATTCTAAAGAGTAATTAAGCATATAAAAATATTAACCATTCTAATTTGTGAGACATGTTTGAAGCCTGTATAGCCAATAATCTTCTCCACAACTTCAATTGGTAAATCAAGTATGGTTGTAGTGTAAGTCTTGGGGGCAGGCACTAAACTGCATTTGGAGGTACTAGCGTGCGGCGAGGACCCTCCCGGCATTAAAGTGCTGGAGTGACGAGTGACGCGGGACACCGCCACAGGCTCCGCGTGAGAGGGACCTGCACCGTCGCTGCCTCCATTGCCACCTCCGACGCTGCTCATTTGTCTCGTCGACACCATATTGCCACCAATTTAGTCTTCACTTAGATATTCCTGAAAACTAAGCTAGTCTATGGAGTCACTCTCATAAAATTCAAAAATATGCAATTTCTTGTTACAAATGCAATCCGTGACTTATTTAAACACAAAGGTACATAACTTATGACCAGAATAGTTACATTTTCAATAAAACCAAAGCATCTTTTTCATACAACAAAAAATAAATTACTTGAGAGCACCATCGAGTAAATTCTAAAATGGTGGCCATGGATGACTAGATCGGTACCTAATCGCTTGAGAAATTAAGTATTATTTTTACGGATTGCATATGAAACTATCGTAATATTGCAAACAATTCACCCACTGAAGAATTCATGCACATCTTTTGTTAATTAAATCGTGATTATCTTCACAAACAAAATTATAATTAGACGCAGTAGTCACAAATGCGCTACGCTTTCACAAAAAATATTCTTTTTTTTACATGGATAGTATAGTAGATAGACCATGGAATGGAATAGACACGGATGAACTGAGTGAATGAATACGATTTCGAATGAAATAAATACTTCATTTGTTGCTCTATGGACTGTATACATACCTCAACAGCTTAGATCCCGGCTTAGGGTATTAGTGTTCTGTGGCTTAGATGTTATGGGACAAAAAGGTTGATTAACAATCTTATCTATTTTTAGTATTTAGAAGAAAAATATGAAATGCTGTTCGTTGGTAAGCGCATCATTTGAGAACGGTTGGACAGGGCTGGTCAGATTTTTTTTATTTCTCATTATGTTTCAAATAAGGTTTTTAGGGCATAAAAAAAATAAAAATTGCCCGGAAAATCAGTAAAAATAGTTGTGGAATGTATTAGGGCTGATTTTTCCAACACCATAAGTTTATCGAAGGAATAATTATGAATTTTTGACAGTTCTTCCATTCAAAGCTGTCAGACGTCAATTTTATTCCACGGATAAAAATTATCTGCCGAAGCCGATTGAGAAATCAGCTCTTAATGAAGCTAGGACAGTACAGCTTGGCAAAAAAGTCTAGAAACGGAACTAATTTTTTGTCTGTTGGCAACATTCCGAAAATAATGACGTTTCATAATAAACAAAGTTCACGACTTCGTAGAATTTTTATTTCGACCATCCAACGGTGATTATTAGTGATTAATAAACGTAAAAAGTGAAAAACAATGAATAAAACCATTCGAAGTGCTGGCAGGGAGGTTATTTATAAGGTGTACAGGCGACGTCTGGCGGAACATGAGGCCCAAACTATTCTTTCCGATCTTAACAATGTTTACCAAAAAACCGCTGATATGACAGGTATGTAAGAGTTTGTTTTGTAGTTTTTAGTTAAATTAAGTGTTAATTGATGAACTCAAAGCTGTTTCAATTGGCTTGCATACGGAGTCAGTAGAAATTTTAAACAATAAACATCGAGCACATAGGTTATGTTTACATTTTCTTTGCATTACTCTGGTATAGCGCGCCTAGATTAATTGATACTTTGGTGACTTGAACTCTACCTAAAAGAAAACTCAATTTCTACTTATCTTAAGCTTTGAGTTTGTTTACAAGGTACTGATGTATTTGTTGTAGCTTTTGCATTAGAAATTTAACAGAAATTATTGTGCCATAGACTAAATAACAAAATCTATTTATTCAATACAGGTAAATCTGTTAGCACTGTAAGAAGTCGTGCTGGAAGGAGATAGAAACAAAGGGGTATTTTCTACATCCGGAAAACACAGAAAAGGTCGTCGTCGCAGAGGAAGATTTTTTGGAATAAAAAAGAATAATATTATACAATGTCTTTTTATTTCCAAAAAATGTTGTGAACTCAGGAGTATTTCTCAAAATACTTATTTTTAGGTAAAAAGTAATCAGTTGCGTATCGAGAAGACGTCCTTGTTCAATTTAACAATACTTGTTGATTTGAAAAAGTAACATAAAGAGAGAATACATTTTTGTCCAATTGAACAAAAAAATCAGCTAAGTATCAAAATTAGGTTGGTGCGCTATTCGGTTGCAGCGGGTTGCCATACTAGCAGCACAGTGGCGCCTCCATTATTTTCTACTCTTTTTTGCCAAGCTGTAAAACGTTTGTTGGGTCAGCTATACTCCATTTATAATAGCATTAGAAAAAAGAGGCTCGTAGAAGCAGGAATGCAAAACATTTTATTTCAAAGTTATGATAAATCTATTTTAAGGGGGATGCGCTAGTCCTCGCGCGCCTATATTTTGATTGGCGCGCGGAGGCACTACGCCGGGGGGAAACTCTGCATCCGCGGCAAACCGCGGAGCGGAGGGCGGAGCGGACGAACCTCCGGCGCGATCTCATGGTGGCATGGAAGGAGCGACTATCGCAACCCAGCGCAGGGCACGCCACGATAGCGGCGGTAAGACCCCTCTTTGAGGAGTGGCTAGGGAGACGTCACGGCGTTCTCACCTACCGCCTGACGCAGGTCCTCTCTGGACACGGATGTTTCGGGAGGTTCCTGCACATCATCAGGTGGGAGGAGACGCCCGGGTGTCACCACTGTCAGGATCGCCCAGAGGACACGGTGGAGCATACGGTGGAGGTCTGCCCTACTTGGGCAGAGCACCGCCGTGTCCTCGTAGAGGCGATTGGCAGCGGCGGCGACCTCTCGCGTCCGGCCCTGGTTCAAGCCATGGTCCGGGGTGAGAGGGAGTGGGAGGCAGTCGCCTCCTTCTGCGAAGCAGTCATGCTAGCGAAGGAGGTGGTGGGGTGGGCGAGGGAACGCACCTTGCGCACCTCACGCCTCAGCCGCCGCGGGAGACGCTCCGGGCGTCGGGAGCCGCGTGACGACTCCCGGCCACCGTAGGCGCGGGCCTGCGGGCGGAGAGTAATGGGTAACTCTCCGTCCGATCAGGACCAGGCCCGTGCCGGACGGCGTGTACGTGTTCCACGCGCGCCTCAAAGAGATGTCAGCAAAAGCGACGGGGCCCCATAGGGCCGAAGCCTGCCAGGGTAGCGGGAACATCCGAAAGGGTTTACCGCTGCCCTGGAACATAAAGGGCTAAGGAAGGAACACGGGTGGGTTTTAGTCAGTAAGTTTGACACTCCCTTCTGCTCCACCCAGAGCGGGAGGAGTCACTTGATGATTTCCCATCCTCAAAAAAAAAGGGGGATGCGCTGCGGTAGCTGGCGAAATTCAAATTTTCTTGCGTTGTTCGCCATTTGCAGGTCATTGTAAGGTTGTATCTTAATCAAAATAATATGATGCGCAACAATAAGAAATATGTAGGTAATAATAATAAATGGAGTGTTAAACATAAAAAAAAACTACTTACAAATAATTTTAATAATTATATGCGTCTAAGAATTTGACAGCTAGCTATACTCACTATCTATACATTTTTTTTTTGTGAACAAGCTACTTCATAACATAAAATAAGTTGTAAATTATAAAGTTTTCATATTTTATTTACTTTTGCACTATAGCTGTTTTTTGGGGTTAAATATAATGACCACCATAAAATGCTGTGATACCCTTAGTTCTTGCACTTCAAATTGTATTCGAACACCAAAATAATGTAGTAAATGATCACTAAATCTTAGCAAGCAAACGAATGCGCTATATCTGCTTAAATAAACCACTATGATTGCCATAAAATGTAGGTTTATTACCAAATAAAGTATTGATGCCATATTAAGTTATGTCTCCGGCTTGCTGCAAACAGTTATCTGTGCTGCAAACTAGATACAACGAGGTTAATTTAAAAAAAAAAACTTGGGAGGTGTCAAGGGACACCCGGATGGAACGAAGTTCCTTTCGATCAATTACTGAAGGAATTGTATTTTTTTTTTAAGTTATGATAATATTAAATATAGGTAACTAAAACAAACGAAACATAGAAACGAAAATAACTGGCTTGCTTTCTATAAGAGAAAGAGAGAGAGACAGACAGAGAAACACGCGCACGCCGCACGGCTTACAAATATAGCAAAAAGTGTCGTTCCAACTATTGGTCTTAATTTTTTCCGTCTAGCCCCCTTTCGCAACGCGCGATAAGGAACTTCGTTCCAAAAATGGTTAGGTTAGGTTAGAGCTGTGATCTCCTACGCGCGAGCCGAGCGAGCGAAGCGAGCGGTGCCGCAGCAGCGGACGGCGAGTGCCAGAAACGACTAGATTATATAGAAAAAAATATGGAAAAAAAGATATTATTTTTTGCATTTTGCCTAAATAGGAAAGCGAGATGTTAAAACTTTGGTTATAAGTTCACATTCAAATGCGGGTTTAATTTTGGTGATCATTTACTATTTTTGTCTGTTCTAAGTTACTATATCTGAGGGACAATTCTCGTAATTTTAAGAACGTTCACAGTCTGATCTGTCTCAATCTGTCAAAAAATACTTCTAATTTCCCGTAGACAGAGTATAGTCCTACTATCCTCTGTCTACGTAATTTCCAAAGAGTATAGTAACTAATACAGGGTAATTTCCCTACTTTTTGACAACTTTTTGACATTTGTTTGTCGCCGAGATGAGACTGCGACTAGATTTTGAACGTTTTAAAATACGAGATTTTTTTTACCAGTGGTAGACGCTTCCCATTTCATTTCCTTAGCTCGTATTTTAATAGTGCTACACTCCTACTCCCATACATTTTTATCCACAGACTAAGTAGTATGTATGTACTATGTATTTGTCTAGTATTAATTTAATTTGTAAGCGACACAAAAGTAAACATAAAACAATGCCGGTTTGTAGACGGTGAAAAGTGCTGCCACCTATGACGAGCCTTCTATTTTTATCCCCACTGAAAGTATTAATCAATATAAATAGAGTATTTTATCTTAATATTTTATCGTTTTTAGGGTTCCGTAGCCAAATGGCAACGGAACCCTTATGGATTCGTCATGTCTGTCTGTCTGTCTGTCCGTCCGTATGTCACAGCCGCTTTTTTCCGAAACTATAAGAGCTATACTGTTGAAACTTGGTAAGTAGATGTATTCTGTGAACCGCATTAAGATTTTCACACAAAAATAGAAAAAAAACAATAAATTTTGGGGGTCCCCATACTTAGAACTGAAACTCAACATTTTTTTTTTCATCAAACCCATACTTGTGGGGTATCTATGGATAGGTCTTCAAAAATGATATTGAGGTTTCTAATATCATTTTTTTCTAAACTGAATAGTTTGCGCGAGAGACACTTCCAAAGTGGTAAAATGTGTGTCCCCCCCCCCTGTAACTTCTAAAATAAGAGAATGATAAAACTAAAAAAAATATATGATGTACATTACCATATAAACTTCCACCGAAAATTGGTTTGAACGAGATCTAGTGAGTAGTGTTTTTTTAATACGTCATAAATCGTAACGTAACGGAACCCTTCATGGGCGAGTCCGACTCGCACTTGGCCGGTTTTTTAATTTATTGTATCGTTTTTTCTTTCGTTACATAGATATTAAAGTAAGTGAAATAGAGTACATACAATATTCTAGAGTATTATATTAGAGTAACGTTGGGAAACCTACTCAAAACCTCGAGATAATAAATAAAGATTAAAACCAAACTAATTGTAATCCATTTGGGTTCCAAAAGCAATAAGAGAAATACCATTTCATTCATTTAAAAAATTATATTCAAGAAGTAAGAACTCATGTTTTTTTATTTGTAGAAAATAAAAAACATGACTTCTTACTTCTTGAATATAATTTTTATACACATCCTTAAAAGAATATTTGTATTATAATTTTCTTTCTATTTCATTAAGAAAAGGACAGAAGATAAATATTAGTTTAGTCCTGTCAAATTATGACTAATTTGACAGGACTAAACTAATAATTATCTTCTGTCCTTTTCGTATGACGTAAATTGACGTATTTTTAGGCGGATCACACACTAAACTCCATCTGTTTAGGTAGTTAAATAAAGGTAAACAATCTTGATATGTCTTTTTATATAAAATAAATCGTATAAAAGACCAACAAATATTATTTAAATTTAGTTAATTACCTAACATCGGTTTAAGTAAATACCTAATTGTAAAAAATTTTAGATTACATTTTTAGTCATTTTTTTAGATAAAAGACATGTTAAGATTGTTTACATTTATTTAACTACCTAAACAGATGGAGTATACAACGCACCACGCAACGGGGCGCGGGAAACGGAGGCTAATTCCCCGCGCGAAAGCGCGTTTTCGTTGAATTTGTATTTCAAAAATCACGCGCGGTGGCGCGTTATCTGCGTCCCGTCGCGTGGCGCGTTGCAGTGTGTGATCCGCCTTAGTAGCCATGTTTTTAATCACGTTTAAACTGTCTATGGAGTATCCTAATTTGACAGGACTAAACTAATATTTTATCTTCTGTCCTTTTCTTAATGAAATAGAAAGAAAAAGAAGCACAGAACTTAAATTTAGTTTAGTTTGTGAACAAGGGAATCAGCGCCATTAGCAGTTTTATTGTTTTTACCGCCCGTGGTACTGTCCCGCAATAAGTTATGGACATAATAATTGCCTACTGTAACTACTTTTTGTAATATTCTGACAAATAAATACATTTGTTATTACAGATGCAATTATTATTGTATTAATTTCGTAAGCTTAAGAAAAACCAAGTGACCTACCTACTATTTTTATCACGAAAGTTATTAGTTGACTTGTTCAAGAATTGTGTGCCCACCTGTACTAATCCAACAGTGGTACAGTCAACAGCAAATTTTACATGTAGATAGTTGCACTAATACACTAAATATCGGAATATGTTTTATTTTGCTTTTTCATTAAAAAAGTCTTACAATTGGATGTTGTTACAAAATAACTTTATTTTAGATGTCATACACTATAGTGGTCCAGTCGTAGTAAAATATGCCACTGCTCATTAATTACTAAGAGCACACAAATGAAACTTGGTAGACCCTTACAAGATAAAAATAAACGTTATAAGTTAGGCTCTAGAGTTCATGTTCTAAGTACTTGGACCTAATAACCTTATTTTACTTTTACGTATATATCTTCTGAACATACACATTTACTCTCGTTACACACTAATTATTGAATAAATTTGTTTTCTTGTACACACGTCCATAGAAAAAAATTGTGCCGCTAGGATGACGTAGTTCCAACGGAAACAGGTTTTGTTGAATAGCTCCCCAATGGTTGGATGCAAAAATTTGTACTTATCATACACAATTACACGACGTCATACTCTAAACATCTGCTAAACTGAAATTAAGAAATTAGACCATTTTCCGCTGCGACGCCCCCTGTGGGGTACGAACCTCGGATTAGGGCGTCGCTGGGGAGAGGACAGCAAGACGGGACAGGGTCGATCAAATTATTATTATTTAAAGCTTGATAAGATCGGCGTTTCCTGAATAAGTATCAGACTACTCTGAGAAGAAAGGCCGAAACAAACTCAGAGGTCACAGTCGGGAAAGTTATTTTTGCTTTTTATTCTAAGGCAAGTCTTATTATGTCCCATAAATGTTTTTAATAAAATAGTGAGTTTTAGAGCTGGCAGCACCGTTTGCGCCATTGCTAATAAAGTTTGTCAATTTGATTGACGTAAAGTTTGACTTTGAGGTTTGAGTGTCAACTATCATGTCATCTGTCATTATTCCTTTATTTGTCATGGGATCAATGGAACGGAATGGAATAGCGAGGTGAAAATAAAGTGCGTAATTGTTTACAAGCAGCACTTAAAATTTATATCAATATGCAATTTCTCTAAATAGTGTCATGTTGAATTTTAGTTTCTTGCTTGCATCGCTAACTTAGTTTTAATTCAATTTTAGTTTTAAGTAAGTCCATAGCATCATTTCTATTAATTTAACAGCAGATTTTCCGTAAATATATATTTTAAAAATGTATCCACGATGTGGTAGTAATGGTTCAATCCAAAATATACACCAGACACCGTCGTCTTCAAACCAGAACACAGGTAAGTGAAAGAACAAAGTATTACCTAAGAATCTTAAATTGAAATGTAAATATTGTTAATGGAGTTTCATCAGTCTCAAATGTAATGAGACTTGAAGATGTCTCAGATCTTTTACCAGAACTTCTTTGTGATGTTTGTTATGAGATGCAACATAAAATACTATAAGTAAGTAAATTATGGCTTCTGTTAAAAGTTAATTAAAACTCAATTTTCAATTGTTCACTAACGTGAAAATAGCGCCCCTAAGACCACGTGACCCATATTATCGTATTAAATTCCAAAACCATGCGAATAATAAAGAAAGTTGACTTGTTTTGCTGTTTCCACAATGTAAATAATTTGCTGGAATGCTGGCGCAATAAAACAATGTTTACTTTTGTATATTTTCTTATGTTTCCTATGCTCATCGCAAAATATAAATACAGATTAAATAAGAGTGTTATAATGTTATTGCAATGGTTTTTCACATTACAGAAGATGAAGATGATAGTGGTGACAACAAGGCATCCGCACTTAGTTTTAAGGAAAGGAGGAGAGAAGCCCATACTCAGGTAAAAGTTTATTATAAACTAACTATCCATTCATAAAGCAAAGATAAATAATGATACATTACATCCATAAAAAATAAAAAATGAGAATCTATCCATCAAATTAGAAAGGAAAAACAAATGAATCCATCCATTAAAATTGGGAAGCTAACTAAATGAAGCCGAATCCATCCTTTCAAATACAAACTGTGGATATTTATGAAACCAAATAGAAAATATGAATAAAAAGAATCTATCCATCAAAATAAAAAGAAAAGATCCACACTTAGATAATATTAGTAAAGCAAAAGGATCTCTGTCTGTTACATTTTCATGCACCACTGAACCAATCATTATGAAATTTAATAGATAGGTAACCTTGGACCTAGATAATAGTATTTTTCATCCTGGATATTTGTGTAAAAAAATGCCAAAATACAAGCAGACAAAGTTGCTGGCAACTGCTGGTAATAAAAAATAATAATAGCTAAAAGTATAGCATAAGACATATGAATTCACTTATCCAAATAGAACAGATACTTCAATATATTTCCCTCCATCAAAATAAAAAAAAACATAGCTAAGTAAATGAATTTGAATCTATCCATCCATTAGAAAATACAAATAAATTAATCCATCCATTTAATATAGATTAGCTAACTAAATGAATAAGAATCCATCCATACAATTGGAAAAGAACAAATAAATCCATTAGAAAATAAAAATAAATAAATTCATTCTTCGAATAGATAAGGTAAATAATGTGAACAAGCTCCACATGGAGGTAAACGAAGTCAGCTTCCCCTTATCTCATCAGCTCGTCGAATCGGCGCGCGGCGCTTTTTCTGATACCTGCCAGTGTGCCTTTTATGCCAAAAACTGTCTAAGAAGTTATATGACTGAGGCCCGATTGCACCATAATTCTATTTTGACGATATTTTAAATCCGTTTAGCGATAAATACTTTTTTTAGGATTTGTGGTAAAAGCGGGCCTAGGTTATGCTGCTCCGGGAAATTGGCCCCAACTAATTTTGTGTTGGCATTAATTTTCTCTCTCCTTCCTTTTTTGCCGGGAAAGCGGAAAGAATACATAGGTATCTCCCGCTTTCATAGACGAAAGGTATGTGAAGGAACAACATGTGGTTTTGGTCTGTAAGAGGTTGACTTATCTGACTATAAGAGTAAGGGATATAAAATAGCCAAAGTTAAGCGCCAAGCTAAGTCGATAACTTCCTTTACAAAAAAGACGGAGCCATGACCAAATACTTGTCAAGGTTTTGGCCAAAGGAGTTTTTTTGGCAAACTATGCACGATAAAAACATAGATAGTAGTAGCGTTCCAATGTTTTTTTTTTATTCCAGGCTGAACAGAAAAGAAGGGATGCCATAAAGAAGGGCTACGATTCTCTTCAGGACTTGGTGCCGACTTGCCAGCAGACCGACGCATCAGGGTACAAGCCAAGTAAAGCAGCCGTAAGTTTCTTATCAGTTCGTATTTATATGGCGAAGGTTATCTTACAATTTTGTTTTACCGACCTTGTTATTAATCAATACTCAATACTGACTATATTTTGTATTACGATGTAGCTTGCTTGCGTAATATTTGCGGTGCTATTTATAAATGGTTGCAATTCTTCTTCTTTGTGTTGCATAATACTTTATTCAATGCTAATAACTTATAAGTTTAATAGTTATCTGTGCTTATTATTTGTTTTTCAAATCCATCAATCAATAAACTCAGCCTATCGCAGTCCACTGCTGGACATAGGCCTCTCCCAGGCTGCGCAACAACATCCTGTCCTCCTCCTTCCGCATCCAGTCTATCCCAGCCACTTTCTTAAGGTCGTCGGTCCATCTAGATTAATTAAATTTCGATGTTTTCATTTCATTTCATTTTTTTACACAATTTGATCGATATTTTACCGACTAAATAAAGTAGGTACCTACCCTGTTCCAAAAATTTTTGTTGATAGACTTAACTAGTTACATTAATATCTAGATGTTTTACTGTACAGTCTTATTTTGTCTTAGTCTTGTCGCGGAATAGATATGGAGGCCAGTGACACCTCTTGAAGTAGCATGCGGCAAGCACGTGCCAGATCTAAGTTCGTAATCGTAAATAATATGCGATAGGTTACTAGGCACATTCGAATTTGACATAGTTTTTAAATGGAGGTCTCAATGTTTTATCCAATCTATTCTTCCGTCTTAAATCCGGTTTTTTTTTCATGTGTAAATCCGCGTGTAAATAGGCGAAGGGAGGTTGGGGATTACATCATACTTACATCTATTTAAATCATATGGGGCTCACCAAGATCCTTATTACTTTTGGATGGAGGCTCCGGGATCTCCGATTAGATGTATACCGGTCATTGATATTGGCACGCCATCTAGCTAGGGGAAACAAAGTTGTTTCCCACAATACTTTCCGCGTGTACAATCGCTTGTGAAGACTATTCGCTACCTCCTGCTCCTGAGCAGGAGGTAGCGTATAGTCTTCACACTCGAGTTTTTCGTAAAGAAACCCTGGTTTCTTTACGAAAAACTCGAGTGTCCAACATTAGCATGCACGCGACCCTGTAGATTGTGTTCGCCCTAACTTTACAGGGCTGAATAGTTACAGAAACCACTCCTTCTCAAGTTATATGCACGTGTTAGGGCAGTGACAGATTGTGTTAGCCTCATTTAATAACAAACAAATTCAAATGTGTCCACGCACATTTCTGGTTAACCTCGAACATAGTAAATGTAAATAGTGTATTGTAAACTTTAAAGTTCAACAAGTTTAATGATTTTTAAACAAACCTGGACAGATTAGTTTAGTAACCCTTGAGGTGTTATGGGAAAAATAAATAGAATATTGTAGTCATAGCTTCATTCAACGGCATTATTTTTCTATCGCATCATCACGAACTTAATTAGAATAGCTCATGACCTCCCTCGAGTTGAATGGCGTGCAATAGCCGAGGCCTATGTCTAGCAGTGGACTTTTAAATCCACTAAGTATCTACTTTTTATTTTTAGTCTGATGATGATGATGATGCCCTGTAACCTGGGCCCGTATTCCCGTAATTTAAAACGTTCAAAATCTAGTCGCAGTCTCATCTCAGCGACAAACAAATGTCAAAAACTTGTCAAAATGTAGGGAAATTAGACGTATTTTTGACAGATTGAGACTGAGATCAGACTGTGAACGTTCTTAAAATTACGAGAATTACCCCTCTAGTCTGGTTTATCTAGTTAGCGACGTGGTAGCAGAGCTGCCCGGGGTCCGCTGGATATACATTTAGGTCTCCTCAGTCTTGGAGGCTAGTATAATGCACTAGCAGTATTGGAATACTAAATTTTTTCCAAATTCTTACTTACTGCTTTAATGAATTGCGCGGCAGAATACTTAGTTGAGTTGATAAGTTCGATTTGTCAAAATATTCTTAGTAATTAAAAACTCATTACCATAATTCCAGGTACTCCAAAAATCCATAGACTACATCCAATACTTACTGCAGCAGCGAAGAAGGCAGGAGGACGAACGGAATGCTTTGCGTAAAGATGTGGTGGCACTGCGCATCATGCAGGCTAACTACGAACAGATTGTGAAGGCGCAGCACTCGGTTCCTGGCCATAATGAACAGAGGCTTACTGATCAGGATAAATTCCAAGTTGTAAGTATGAAAATTACGGATTTCTTTTAAGGTAACTGTACTTTCGGGCCTCATGGAAGTCATGGGAGTTCCGGCAGAATATCACTGTTATATCTATAGGTATTATAAAATAAAGTCGCTTTTCGTGCAGGTCTATGTGACCGTGTTATTCTTCTAAACAACGCAACGCATTTCGATCTTGATGCGGTTTTCACCATAATTTATAGAATTTATTGCGGAAGGTTTATGCGTGGTACTGTAATGTAGAACTTGCATATAATAAAGAAATCTCGATGTATTTTAGCAAGTAAGTAGGGGTGGGACGCTGTCGCTAGTCAAAACATAATAATAATTATAAAAGAGTTACGTTGTGATTTGCTGATTAATTCCATGACACACAAAGAATAGCCTAAACCACTGAATATATAGTCATGGGAAATATAATGTAGGGACCATTGAGGAAGGGATTTTCCAAAACTTCATCCTTAAGCCAGTCAACTAATTATTGAAGTATGAATAAAAAACTAATTTACATTCATAACTAAACTTACAAATAATTAAACTTGTTTACCATCACAGAACTTAAACATTGTTATCACCATAAACAAAATATTTTCCTTGTAAATGTAATCTTAATTTATCATGGTAAAACTACTAGACTACTAACTAGTAGACTATTGCGTAATTCAATTACTTTTACGTTATACAGACGTTTGATCTGAAAACTCGTAATTTTCTCACTTGGTTTTGTTTTGAAACTAAGGCATTTATGGAAAAAACTATACATACAAGCACTGTACAGTGTATAAATACTATATTTTTATCTACAACGTGGCGCTACAATGGCGACATTAATTTAATACACGGGTAGGGCTAGTGGCCAGTAATCATAAAAATTATAACAATATAAAAAAAATCGTAACTTGAAAACTTCCACCTGCGCCGCGCGCCGACATAGGGCTCTCTCTCTTTCTTTCAATTCGCCTTCTCTTTGCTCGTTAATTGTTTTAATTACATTGATGCGATGTTATGATCCGTGACCCCGGCAAATGACCCCTGCGCTACAGTTCTATAAGTCAGGTTGCTCTAAGATGCTATTTTATAAAATTGTTAATAAATAAATAAATATTAATGTTTAATTATATTAAAATATATTCATAAAACTACAACGCAAAACCGTATACGTGTGTTAAATTAATATCGCCATTAAAGCGCCACGCTGTATACTCTGTTCCAAAACTATCTGATGAAAATGTAAACAAACCCTGTTAAGGTTAAATTCCTACGCAACAACACACTAAAGGGAGTTAATACTACATTCATCTGTATTTAGAAGGTCGGGAAGGAAAGCTTACCACTTTTTGTATACAAATACAATACCAACAATTATTGTTTGAATAACATTATTTAACTACTAGCTTCTGCTCGCGACTTCGTACGCGTGAAATTATTTGACCCTCCGATCATCTTACCGCGCTATGACTTCGTCTTCTCTTAGCCTACTTTCTGGCTTTCTTTTTTGCTCGACTCCTAAGGGACATGCCGTGATATATAGGAGCGAGGCTAAGCGTAATACATACCTACCTCCCTCAAGAATTGGGCTATAAAATAAATAATAATTTTTCAAATCGCACCGGCAGTTCCAGAGATTAGCGCATTCAAACAAACAAACACTTCAGCTTTATTATTGGTATAGTATAGACTGTGACGAAATTGACTATCTATCTATATTTTCAATGACAATATAACTTAATAAGAAAACAGAATAAGAATAATTGTGTCATAATGTTTCTAATATATTTGCACACCTCACATGGTTATAAAACAGTGTGCCTTTTATTTTTTGTAGTTGGGAAATCATCAAATTCCCGCTCTGGGTGGAGCGGAAGGGAGTGTCGGACTCTTACTGACTAAAACCCACCCGTGTTCCTTCCTTAGCCCTTTATGTTCCAGGGCAGCGTGCCCAGCGTGCGCGTGTTACAGTGTGCCTTATGAACCTTTTGTATCATCCTCTGAACCTGTATTATGCAAATAAATGATTTGATTTCATTGTGCCTACATATTTTACTAAAACTGACTTTGTTACAAAAATGCTTTTCATTCAGTTTCAGGGTATAATGGACAAGCTATTCGAGTCATTCGAGTCGGTGCCTACGAATAATTTCGCGGAGTTTTCAGCTGGCGTGTTCAACTGGCTCGAAGAATACTGTAAGCCGCAGTCGCTGAGAACCATGGTGCATGGGGTACTTAGGGAACAGAGCTATACGCCATAGATGTTATATAATATAAAGCCGCCGTGTCTTATTGTTTGTACATAATCATAAAACGGTTACATTTATTGGGGTTTGATAAACATTAAGTTTTCTTTAATAAAATTGCTTACATTCTGTATGTTCGTTAAAAACTTGGTAATTTATGTTTTTGTTTACATTTACTTTGGAAAAGTAAAGTAACTATAATATGGCCTCATCGAAAGATTCAAATTAATGTTTTTTTTTTTTTTTTCAAAGCCCGATATTGTAGCCAAAACACATTTTCTATGCCTTTCGTCCCTAATTCATTCATATGTAACATAACACTGACTTGTTCTTTCTTTTTGGGCTTTGATAAAGATTATTCCGAGAATGAAAATTTTACAATTGCTAATTTGTTTTAATGATATGGCTTACATTATGTACTCGTATGTTCGTTATATACTTGTTAATCTATGTTTTTCTTTACATTTTACTGTATATATATAAAACTAAAGTACCTTCATATGGCGTCATACAATATGGTCATCAAATGTCCTACCGCTTAGGTGCTATGTGTGCCGGGAATTCTTATGTGTATTGTGGAAGAAAACACCGACAAGTGTATTCACCAAGCAGCTTTATTGAACTAACTATAGTAATGCGACTGTAATGATGTATAAACGTAAGTACATGTGATCGCGGGCGTCAGCATTAAATTGTTGAGCGCGCTCGTACAAAATAAATTAATCTTTTTCAAAGCCTGCATCTGTATCTTGTGCAAATGTATCCAAACACATTTTCTATAGCCTTTCGTCCTCATTTCATTCATATTTAGCATAACACTGCTGACTTGATCCTTCTTTTATGACATAGATAACAAATACTACTGCAATTTATAATTTACCTGCCACATAAACTTAAGCTGATAATGACGATAGAGCAAGCGATTAACGTTCTTATATGTTCAATGTGATGAGAGAAAATGTATGTAGATTTCTATTACTTCTTTGTTTATTTTTATTGTTATTCATGTGTCTTTGTGACATAATTATAGAGTTATGGCGCGTTTACATTAGGTCGGTTTGTCCGTACTCATCAGCAACGGTTTTCGGGCACCGACTCATATACACTGTAATAATTCATACTCGTATAAACTTGCTTTTGGTCAGGGAGCGCGCAAGCTAAACTTGACTGCGACGATCTACGCATTCGGTCACCGATCTAATGTAAACGGGCCAATACGGTTAATGAATCCGGTTAAACCGAATGCGACCGACGCATTTGGTCACCGACCTAATGCGAATGCGCCTTTATAATTAAAAGAGAACGAATTAGATATTTTTATGAATTATATGAAGAATATACAGTAATGTATGCAAATTGAATATTATAAAACTTTTGATTGGACAGGAATTTATTTGTATAAGAAGATAATTATTATTCCTTATCGATAATATGCAGAGTGCAAGAGTCTATTTATTTTTTTGTTACAAAACAATTTATTTTTGAAACTTAAGGAATTGTGATAATAAGGAGTTCGCCTTAACGGATTTGTTCAAGAAAACGAATGTCAATAATGGATAGTGCCTTTAACACTTTGCGGTTTTCAAATAAAAGTAATAAATACATGTTTCGTTACAATTGAGTTTTATTCGTTCTGTTATTACCCTTATTACAAGGCAATAAAGCCTAAGTCAGCTTTTACTAATAAACAGTGTACTTTTCCTTTACTAAAGTAGTGATGTTGCATTTTTACCCAGTGCATAGAAATAATAGTATAGTTAGATTCTGGACGCCGCGCCGTCGGCGTCGCGTAACAGTTAAGAGGGATATTGCCACAAAATATAAGTACTCAATAACTTGTGTGTCTGTGTTTTTGTACTGTGGTGAATTAAAGTGGTTCCAGTAGAATTATTGTTTCTTTTTAAAAAGACAAACGGGGTCGGCTTTGTAACAGTTCGTCGGCAACATGTATTTTTAAATAACTCCACATAAATTGTAGCTAACATCAAGTACCTATGCTCATCAGCGGGGTTATTACGTAGGTAACACACTAACCGTAGCAATAGGTTTCGTTTTGACAGTTCAACAATATTCATTGCGTTATTTACGTTGTGGAGCAGACAAATTTATCGAACATATGAAGCAATGGATTAGCAATATCCTTCAAAATGTTTCAAGTGTCCGTCAGGGCCGCGGGTTGTTCGAAAGAGATACCGTGGCCCCTGGCACAGGCAACTGAAGGAACACGGGTGGGTTTTAGTCAGTAAAAGTACGACACTCCCTTCCGCTCCGCCCAGAGCGGGAGAGATCACTTGATGATTTCCCACCAAAAAAAAAAAAACAAGTGTGTTACGCAATTAGGGTGCAGGTCATATAGATAGGCAACTCATAAATTGTCTCAGGATAAGTTCCGGTCAACTTATTTCTCGACTCATCTGTCAGATATCTCTTTTCTCTATCCGGTTTTTACCCGAAAAGATTTTATCCCGAAACCTATCTAATGATACCAGCAGTGCGATTCTGTAACCATCTCACCGTGAAAACTTAGGTGAAGTGAGCGTGGAGTGAGCTCTCATTTCAACTAATGCTAGGGATTGGCACTGTTGACAGCTCACTCTAAGCTCACTTCACCTAACTTTTCACGGTGAGATTTTTACAGAATCGGTCGGCTGCAGTCTAATACAATTATATTCACAGTCATACCAATTTTGCTCAAGTTAGCTTTCGCATGGTCGACATACTATGTAATTTTTATTTCGTAACGTCTAGCCATTTGCTCTTCTCGATGAATGGATGCGCTGACTGAGGGAGGGCATCGCCGTCGACTTCGACTGGGGCGTAGGTGTTGTGAAGATCAGGATGTGCGTGTGGGGCAAACATGGCCAGATGTCGCAAAAGATAGAGAGATCTAGAAGGAGACAGGTAAGGCCGTTGCCCAGTGGTGAGGCACGAAGTGGGCTAACAAAAATAAACTATAGGTAATTGGCGCCGATTCCCTACAGGACTAAACTAATGTTTATCTTGTCCTTTTCTTGATGAAATAGGAAGAATAAGAAACTTAAATTTAGTTTAGTTTGTGTCTTTGTGAACAAGGGAATCGGCGCCACTATTTGATTATCCTCACCTAATTTGTTTTTAAATAATTTGAGAAGGAAAAAAATATTTAAAAAACTGATTTTTCCCATCTCTAACCTTTTTTTCTGTATCTCATGCATCGTAAGTAGGTAGATCTCAAAAAACGCACTGAGTTTGTCCATGCTGTTCTTGAGAACTACTTAGTGTAGGTATTTAAGATACAGAGACGAAACTTATAGTAGATTCGAACAAGTAATTTCTTAAAGGCTAAAATCATACCAATAACTAGGTACTACACGGATAAATCTGTCGAAAGCTTTCGATTTGGTGTCTTATTATAAAAGCATGTTTGGGAGAAGCTGAGGGCCACCTCACTCCCCTAGGGGATCATTAATGTTCTTGATGACTGGTTTAATAATCAAGTCAATGTTGTAAGGTGGGCGAACGTTGTGTCCGATGAGTACAGGTTAGAGTGTGGTGTAAGACGGTGGTTTAACATCCCCCCAACTCTTAAACCTGTACAGCAATGAGTTGATTGGGGGTCTCAGTATCACTGTAGTCAGCTGTGATATTGATGGCACTGTAGCGGTATCTACAGCGCCACATGCGAACTACGCGTCATACTGACGTCACGCAAAATCCTGCATCGCGCAAGCAGAGTTTACCGCGCAATTAGCATATGTACAACAGCCCGACATGATTCATCGGGCAGTTGCTCGCCAGACAACATCCGTCTGGTCGGAGTATCCTAGCTTTTCTATGGAGGATGAGTATATAACTTTATTATTTTAACTCCCATGGCTCCTTTGGGTCTTTCATATACCGGTCATTTAGACCCACCATGGCAAGCTGTTAAATTATCAACAAACTGCAACAACAACAGGTACAAATCGCCGTCCGCTGAATGTCTCTGGGTGTAAAGATTATAGATAATGTTAGTATTTTTACAACTTTGTCATGTTAGGTATAACTTTTGGTTGATGATGATGAATATTGAATATCTATTATACAACTACCTACTCGAAATGTTTAATCAGTGTAAAATTCATTGCAAAAATCAGGCAGTTCTTCGCAAGTACTAAAGGGTCTTCCAATATGGACTTCTGAACTTTGACAGTTGATAGCGACCATATTGTTGAAGCTACATCTGTCAAATTGGCTGTCATTTATTCAATCTGTTTTGCCAAATCACCATGGACGGATATAGCGTTCAACAACACGTGCAAATGATAAAATTGTATTATCAAAATGTTTTACGGTTATTTTACGGTCGCCATCGGTCCTACCGAGAGGACTTTGCAGTGTGGTGGATAAATTTGAGTCCACTGGTGATGATACTAACCCACATGAGATTCAAGAGCGTCCAATGTATCCCGAAAAAGTCACTGTTTGGTGTGGATTTTGGGCTGGCGGCGTCATCGGTCCATATTTCTTTGAGAACGACGTTGGCCACGCCGTCACCATCAACGATTTCAGATACCCCATCAACATTTCGATGATATCTGACTTGTGTGTGTGCTTACTGAAAGATCCTTTAGTAGCGTAAACTTACGCTTCGGTCTGTCAAAACAGTGCATTTGAATAGATCGAAGCTTAACTTTAGATGCGCTAAGTTTCCTTTCCTATAGTGTTAGATATGTGCATGACATCCAAGAAACACCTAATTCTTATACTAATTCTGTGATGACATCTAATATGCCACTGACAACGCAAACATACACGCTAAATCCTATAAAAAATAATTAGAACCGTTGACACCAACCCACCAAACTGTGATTCCCAAGGATTTAGGTATATTATACAATTAATAAAGGCGTCTTAAAAAAAATGGTCAAGGCTTGATCAGTTAAAAAGCTCAAGTAGAAAGTGTTAGAATGTATTAGGTATTTATTCTACCATAGGTGGGTACCACAGCTGGTTTTATGGAGAAGACGCAAATAAGACATAAAATACCCATAAATTACCGCCTTGAAATACGCTACTAAAGGGTCTTTCAGTAAGCGCTTCCTACCTTTAAATATAAATAAGACAAAGTGTGTGTGAGATATCATCGAAATTTTTTATTTGTTTGAAAGGCCTATCTATGCAATTCAGTCTGATTTATGCGCTAGAGTCATGGAAAATTGGACATTTCGGATGCGCGCTACCCAGTGCCTGTGTGTGCCTATTTGAAATAAATGATTTGACTTTGACTTTGCCGCGGCGGATATTTGAACGATGTCATATTCCATACATAATGATGTATGGAATATGACTGCTGGCTGCTGGCTGAATTTTACCGATGGCATGGGTTATGTTGGCTTTGAGAGCGCGTTGGTTTGTGGCTTATTTGCATAGACCTGCGACGTAAGAAAACCCCGCCAGAAAAAGTCTAACGAGGTCAAAGCGCACGATCTCGGTGGCCAGTTCACATCACCACCACGTGAGACGACCATGCTCTCAAATCGCTCGTGCAGAATGTCCAATGTGGCATGAGCTGTATGGCACGTAGCGCCGTCCTGTTTAAACCACATGTCGTTGGTGTCCATATCAGGCCAGAAAAAGTTGGTAATCATTGACCTTTAGCGCTCGCCGTTGACGGTGATGGCCTGGCCTCCGTCATTCTCAAAGAAACATGGACCTATGACGCCGCCAGCCCAAAATCCACAGCAAACAATTACTTTTGTTGTATGCACTGGACGCTGTTGGATCTCATGCAGATTGGTATCATCACCAGTGGGCTCAAATTTATCCACCACACTGCGAATAGTCCTCTCGGTAGGACGATTATGGCGACCGTAAAATGAGCGAAGCACGCGTAACGCTGCCCGAAAAGAACACCCATTTTGATAAAACAATTTTATCATTTGCACGTGTTATTGAACGCTGTATCCGTCCATGGTGATTTGGCAAAACAGACTGATCAAATGATGAAATGACAGCCAATTTGACAGATGTACCTAGCTTCAACAATATGGTTGCTATCAACTGTCAAAGTTCGGAAGTCCCTATTGGAAGACCCTAAAGTACAGAATGCTGTTTAAGAATAAACGGAAATAACCATTTGACGAATTAACACAAGAATAATTAATTCATTAAAGTGACGCAGATAGGGGTCTACGATATCGCGCTACGCGTCGCGTAGCGTCATCGAAGCGTGGCCGCGTAGGTCACCTCGTAGCTCGAAGCAAATGTAAGATTGTAAAAGTCTATCTTTGTAGAAATCGACTTACTTATTTTTTTTTAAACTTTGTCTTGTCTATAATCTCACGCCTATTTCCTATTAAAGTAGACAGAGGTATCTAAGCAGTAACAACGCTACGCGGTACTCCTTTTGATTATTTTGTTTACGTTCACGCCACTCATGCGCGCTAGTTGTGAGAACTATGCATGCTTCATCAATAAGATCAGTTTATATCCTTCAAGGACGGCCCTTTCCGATATTGCTACTGACATATCCGCCTTATATTACGGTTTTCGCTGAATATGTAGGTGTGCCCCAAGTTGTTGGTCAAATTATAAATTGGTAGTGGGTTTCAGGAACGAAATTTACAAGTAAATACATTTATTATGAAGTTTTCATCTATATCTATACTTATAATAAATCTGTAGAAGTGAAAATTCTGTACATTGATAATATCAAAAAAATAATTTACAGGGGGTGTTACTAGACCGACACCGAACCCAAAAATGTGATTAAAAATTTTTTTGTCTGTCTGTCTGTCTGTCGGTCTGTCTGTCTGTCTGTCTGTCTGTCTGTCTGTTTGTTCAGGCATCACGCAAAAACTACCGGTTCGATTACGATGAAACTTTGTATAATTATTCTTTAATATCCTGGGCACCACACTGGGTACTTTTTATCCCGGAAAAGTATATACAATAAAAAACAAACTTAATTTTGCGGTTCGATCCCTATACCCGATTACCACTGTCTGTACTGTACTAACCGCAAATACTAAGTTTGTCGTAGGTTGGGTCACCCGCAGTGGAGTTCATTTTTATTCCTTTTAGTTTTTAGAGTTATTTAGGTTTATTTTTATATGAGTCGTAGGTATAGATTTTAATTTTAAAGTATAGGTGTAGGTTATTTTATAATACTGTTAGGTAGGATTAGTCATTCGTATAGATATTAGTTTTTAGGGATTTTGCTTATTTATTGAGTTTAGATTAGTTATCATCAGAAATAGGTTTATTTAGGTAGGTATTTAATTTTCTGTTATTGAGTTTTTTTTTTAATTAGGTAGGTACTTAGGTAAAGATATCATATAGGTACCCTCTTAATCACCACTAATGAGACACAATTGGTTTTCTACTGTAATTAGCCACAAAGGGCCCGCGAGATAGATGGCATTCTGGAGAAGCACATACATTTTATCCTGTTAGCACGTTCCCGTGGGATAATTTCCGACATCCACGCGGGCGAAGCCGCGGGCAGAAGCTAGTCTTCAATAATTCATTTATGCACCAACTATTTTAGTGGGAACTTACGGAATAAGATTTAAATTGTTTACCAACATTTTACTATTGTTTTCTCAGGGTCGCCACCTGCACCTGGTTTTCTTTTAATGGTTTGGTGATTGTTTCAAAGTTATATACTTACCTACCTAATGATGGAGTGATGATTAATTTTGGATCCCCATCAACCTTATCACGAGCAGTGAAAACTATGAACATAAAAAATCCAAAACTAACCTGCTTGCTGATTTCTATTACTTTTTCTTTTTTTAACCTTGAGAACCTATAACTGGCTCTGTGTTACATATACCTACATCAATTATCCTTCTGGCATAGCAGTTGGTTGTCCTGTAGGTACTTCAATAAAAGAATATCAAGACAAAACACGCAACTACAGCGAGTGGGTAATAGTTTATTTCTTATTGTTCCACTTTTCAACACAATACATTATATCAAAAGTCAGTAAATGTCTGCTCTATCAATAATACATAATATAGGTTTACATGATAACAGATAGGTTCAGAAGTTTAAGGAAACTGTACAACACAACACTAGAATACAGGTTTACACCGACTGTTACATTAGTTTCTAAAGCTAAAGTAGAAAATACGGTAGGTATTTACTCAAATTAAAATAGGTATAATTTGGTATATTGATCAGCAGTGCGATTCTGTAACCATCTTACCGTGAAAACTCAGGTGAAGTGAGCTGTCATTCCAACTAATACTAGGGATTGACACTATTGACAGCTAACTCCAAGCTCACTTCACCTAACTTTTCACGGTGAGATTTTTACAGAATCGATTGGCAGATGGTTTATCAACAACACATTAACATTAACAACGCATTATCTTGTTTAAAAAAATTATACGGAAGACATAAAAAATAACAAATGATAGTAGACCTACTTTTGCTGAATCCTTTTTCGGTCTCCATCGTATTATTGTATACTTACAATAAAAGAAGAAGAACCCACTTACTCATATAAAATATAAATAGAAGTTGCAAAACGCTAAACAATATAAAAGTGGATCGTCTGATAAAACCAGGCAACAGAGTCGATACCTAAATCAGTCTTTCATGAAATGCTGTATAAATTAATAGGTTGATTTAATATCTTACACCACTGACTAGTTTTGTGTCACAACTAAGAATAACTTTAGCAAATAAAGAAATTGCCCTCATTTTCGGGACTATATATTATGAGGGCAATTACTCAACATGGTTAATGGTTAACGTGATAAATTTATCTTGTTAGGTACTCCTCATTCAGATTGAATTATTGTGGTATATAAATGTTGTTTTACGGTCACATTATTTTGATTGCTATGTACACTGCTTTATGGATCTTTTGGCGCTCAAATGACGTTGACAGGGGGGCGGTGTTGGTGAACATTTGCGCAATTGTTTTGTGAAATGTCACTTGAAATATATTCAAAAAACAAGGTGGCGGCGTTAGCTCCGATTTTGGCCACGCGCCAAAAAATTCTTGTGGCGCTATATTTGATTGCTAGACGCGCTCGCTCTCCGTCGGTTGCGAGAGTAGAGTGACATCACCCATTGGGTAGCTCTCGGTTCTTCGCGCACAGCCCACATGCTTCGCTCGTTCCCTTGGAGTCCCGCAGCACAGTCGTTTGAGAACACAGGCGTAACACATAAGCAGGGAGAACATAAGAAGTAAACCGATGATAACGGTCACGACTAGTAATATTCTGAGTTCTCCATTGGACTCGGCCACGCTCGAGTTCCGACTCATTCTCACAGCTCACCGCGCCCTCATCTGAAACAAAGAGGAAATTCAATCATTCAGAATGAAGCGGCACTATACGTTTTCTACAATGAAGGCTGTTGGCACTCCTAGGTAAAAGCGTGTCTAACGCGATTTTACGTCGTACTTTGTATCTACCCTCATAGGTTCTCTCTACCTAGATCGATTAACAACGGACAACCACTGAAATCATCCCTAAATATATTTTACGTTGGTAGGTACGAGTACCTACTTGATTTTGCTATTTTTATCTCTCTAGGGACCTTTTTTAATTAAAATTAATTTTATGTTTACACATTAATTACCATGTCTAGACGACTCTAGATGAAGCTTTACAACATTCGTTAAAATTATAATATTTCAGTTTTAATCATTTTGAATTCGTACTTTTGTTCGTAATTAAGACAAAATACAACTAGTAAAAAGATAAGCGGCGGAGTAATTGTGTAACACACACAGGAGCAATCGCTTTCATTTTGACAGTTCAAAGACATTCATCGCGTTATTTACGGTAAACGTCAAACAAGCTAAAAGGGTCCTCTGTTGTGGCTATAGCATAGCCACAACAGAGGAAGTCTGCATTGACTCTGCACATTTTCATAAGCAAGTTTTTCGGATTTTGTTATGCTAGATAGTTAGATAGCTTCATAACCGATCGATATGCTTCCGTGCCGAAACAAACTTCAATCAATCTTGTCAAGAGAGTCCTCTATTCACAAATCCATAACCCGAAAATTGTTTCAGGTTAAATTAAATAGGAAACCGCCATTCAATTTGCCTTGTAAATTAGCAATTGAAAATTGTGTCATTTTCGTTTGAAAAACCCGTCGAATGTTTGTGATGCGTACGCCTAAAACTTTAATGTAAACCTTCAATTGTTTCCACTAGCAACATCTCTCATAACTGCTTACTGCCAACTAAGTTTTTCTTTGAGAATTTTTATACAGAGTGGCAGGGACATTGACACACAAACTCAGAAGACATGATTCTGAACCCACTCGCTGCGCTGAAATTATTTGTCGATTATTAAAAATAAAAACATATTTTTTTCTACAATCATGTGCTGAATTCATGGTTACAGTTTGCGAGTCGATGTCCCTGCCACCCTCTATAGGTAATAATAATAATAATAATCTTTATTTCAAAAACTCAAATGCAATTTGTCCATCTGAATCAAACATAAAACAATGAATTACATTTTAGGTACTTATGTAAGGTACCTATATAAAAATTTAAATGAAAAATATTCATACAAAACTTCAATTGATGAGAATCTTTCTGAGACCAATATTGATTTACGACTGAATGCTGGACTGTGAATACGGAGCAAGAATAACGCAAAACGTTTTATCGGTTCTCGAACGCAAAATCCTTTGACAAATCTTTCCTGTCGTACTGGGAAATGAAAAATGATCGGGTTTAGACTGTATGTAACGCTGCACAAACTTTTTGAATAACCTGGCAATCCTTCTACGTTATGTTAACTATTCGTCCTATTAGGCACCTTTATAGAACTTAGGTAAACAAAACTGGCGAAATAGGTATGGGGCTGTTATACCTACACTTCTTTCTGCTCCTTCGGGGAATACAGGCGTGGCGTTACGTCATTAATCACCTAAGTTTAAGTAGGACGTTTAAACGTCAGGAATGTGGCATTGGGGAACAGCATTATACGTACTCTCATACACTGACGTTCCTTCAGCTAGTTACCCATAACAATTCAATTATTTGCTGTATAATACCTATTTCACATGTGTTTCACAAGATCTTAATTATAATTATTACAATATACTATAAAATAGAATAATCTTTATTATTTCTGTGTACACCTAGATTACATAATGTAGAAATTTTACAATGGATGCCACAATGGACGGTCCTATCGGTAAAAGCGATCTTTTAAACACAATCTTTGGATGGATTAAAAAAGGTTAAAGAAGAGACAATACTGTAGGTAGTCTATGGTGTATAATACCATATACATGATACTATAAATACATATAAAACATAAACGAATGTAGGTATAATATAAATAATAACCATGAAACAGGGGGCCACTTTAAGCAATACCTCTAAAAGCTATTCATTTCCTGAATTCCCAGCAGATCATTAGCAATTCCTCTAATTTTCGTAAAATTTCATTTTATATTTGGTGTAAGTAAACATTGCCGCATGAAAAAAATAAAAACCGTAATTTTATCGGTAAATTTTTCATTACAGTTTTTATTAATCAAATTGGTTTTTTATTTTTTATTTCTACAGTTTAAATGTTATTTCATTGTGATATGAATTGCAGACAGATCATAATATTATGAATTGTCAATTTGTGACCATTTTACGATTTTTAATATGATTCATATTGTTATCCTATTATGATTCTGCCAAAGTGGCGTTTTTAGGCCCCCAGCCAACCTGCGAAGATCGTCGATCCACAACCTTACGTTTACCTATTCGCGGTCTCCACTCAAGACACGTCTACCCCAACGGTCATCGGTTCTACGGCTAATATGGCCGGCCCATTGCCTCTTCAGCTTGCTTACTCTATGAGCTATGTGGACAACTTTGCGTCTCTGCCGGATCATCTCGTTGCGGTAAAATCAAAATCATGAATATAAAATAAGAATTAATTGTGCGTCATAATGAAAAAATAAGTAGGATGTATCACAACGACTTTGCACCAAAAATAATTATCCTATTGTTTATTAGAAAATACCTTCCATAGACTTTGTCACAAAGATAAGTAGGTAAATAAGTACCTATACTCATCCTACATCGAAGCTCTCAAGTCGCGTGGGCTCTTCAAACGGTTATCCCATAAAGCTTACATTCCTCTTCCAAGTATTCGTTCTCTTATAAAACAGTATTATCACCCACATAAGATCTAAGTAGGATACGGTACCATCTCACATTGGAAAACTGCGATATTTTCCGTACGAAGATATCTAGCTATTTCACATTTGGTGGATCTAAATACTTCTCGTTTATGGTATTCCATGTTGTTTTGCCTACAAACAACCTGGATATTCATTCTGATAAATATAAAAAAGTTTCCAGTGAATCGAAATGCAAGTCCAACTGAATCCGAAATCTGTATTCTGCGTCCTTCTAAATCAAAAATAAATCTTAATTTAGCTCGGAACTAAGTTTTTGTTTTTTCAATTTAGTCACGGGAGTATTAGCTGTACCGATATACATATAGGTATTATTTCTTTATTAAAGGTAAGGACGGAACGGGTACGGTACCAGTACGTTACAGTAGGTACGGTACAGTGCGGTACTGTACGATAAGGTAAGAAGCAAAAGCACCTACAAGCCTCTTTCGTAGATTATGCCACAGTGCAGGTAATATTATAACGATATAATATTACTTAATTTTCTATCCAGACCAGACTAATTAAACGAAACCTACATAGTACCTGATTCATGTAGCTGTAATTATGCATTATATAGCTCATTCTCGAATCGAACATAATAATATCGGTTATAAACGCCCTACAATTTATTACTAAATTTTACGATATATTGAAGATAATAATTCTACCATTGCGCTTTTACCAATCTGGGTGAATTAGGTACCTATCTAGCTTTAATGTGTTATCGTGTTCTACTATTATAACAATTAATTTAACGATTATTATGTCGTAAGCGAGAACCATGGAAGAAAAGCGTTTCAGTCTAGTTTAATAGAATACAATACTACATCATATAAATTACGGACATAAATTTAGAAATTTTACAAAAGGTACACAATGGGCGGTCTTATCGCTAAGAGCGATGTTTAAAGACAACCTTTGGATGGATTAAAAAAGGGAAGGAGAGACAAATACTGTAGGTAGTCTGTGGAGTACCATTTACATAATACAATAAATACATACATAAAGAATATTATATTAATCTAAATAAATATATATATACCTATATAATAAACATGAAACAGGAGCATAGAAAATATAATGATGATGTTTAAGGAGAGAGGAAGTGTTTTAGTGTTTAATCTGTAAATGCTAAGAAAGCGAGTCACAAACTTTTTCATCCATTTGATCTTCACAGTAGAAATACTTATTATAAGTAATAAAACTTCTTCAGAGTTTTATTCCACTACTTCTTTTTATAGGGGCAATGATGACCTCATAAATGGTGGTCTCGCGATCGTGGATAAAACTAGCCACACACAGAAATAAAGAAACCAAGTTATTCCTTGCAGCTGATACAAGAATGCTTATACATTTTAACTACTTAGTTCTTTTCATAATATTTACATGGATCATTTCTTACTAGCCGACCGACGCAGCTAGACCGGCCTTGTGTTTAAGACTACCCACCAGAAAGCGTACATTTTATAACTTAAACTCTTTACCCCTTTATTTATAAAAATTCCGCTTAGCGACTGTTTAGTTATAACCATTATATTTTTGGCGTTTAAACGTCACTCAACTTTAATCATCGTTTATACATAAACCCCCTTAGATATAGGTAATGTGGGTCCATACTAAAACTTTCATATACCTATACATCGTAGTTTAACGAAGTACTACCAACTATCATAATTTGCGTTGTCCTGAATTAACAATAATTAATTCAGGTCAACGCAAATTATGATAGTTAACATCTTTTAATGTTTTCAAAGGGGAAATATAGCCTATATAACAAACGGCGTGTACGTGTTCCACGCGCGCCTCAAAGAGATGTCAGCATAAGCGACGGAGCCCCATAGGGCCGAAGCCTGCCAGGGTAGCGGGATCATCCGAAAGGTTTACCGCTGCCCTGGAACATAAAGGGCTAAGGAAGGAACACGGGTGGGTTTTAGTCAGTAAGAGTCTGACACTCCCTCCTGCTTCACCCAGAGCGGGAGGAGTCATTTGATGATTTCCCATCCTCAAAAAAAAAAAAAAGGGTCGTAGTAAGTGGCGTTCTGTAGTATCTGCCTACCTACCCCCATGAGTTTGTGTAGGTATGTGTCATCGTACCTATATCCATCCACATGCCTACTTTGTTCAATAATAGCGGAATCAAAGCTGTAAATCCCGTTGAACGAGAGTAAACCTCCGATGTTAACGGTTTGGCCATATCTTAGACATAAACCTGTGGAGGTGAACAACTATTGTCCCACAACTTCAAACAGTGGGCGCCGAAGTAATGGTCGGACGTAACCTTTGCCCAGCGCTGGACATAAAACATTAAAGTACTTGATATAAAAAGTTGTCAGTATTGCCAACAGTATTGTAGAGTTTTATAGGAGGATTACTGCGGCGGATAAAAAGTGAGAAAGCTTTGAAAATGTATTTTATGGAATCATAACACACACACTACTTTTTATAAGATTTGTGTTTTGTGTAAAAATAAAGTAGATACCAAATACTGTTATTGTAAGGCAGACAATATGAGACAAGACAAAGTAAATAAAGAAAGAAGAAATATTCTTTGATGTCATAATACTTTTTCCCCTTTTTGTTCCACAATGATAACATTGTATGTAAAAGATCGACTATAAATATATAGATTTCAGGGCGGAAACCCAAAACCATTGAGAAACGAATCCTAGTTTTTTAAATAAACAAGAAAGAAAAAAAAACTATTATTCTTCATAGGAAATAAACGATGTCAAGGAGATAGTAGGACGGTATTAATAACAGAGAGATACATGGCTGCTCTCAGTACTCTTCAAGATAAGGGCATCCAATAAATAGCTAGCTGAAGGATATCTATCACTTTCCTGTGTTTTATGATCAAATTAGTAAAATAAATAGGTCAGTGGCTCAATGACGTCAGTATTGCTCACTGTTTAGATGAAGCGTCCACTCGTTGAAAAAATCACAGAATAACGAGAACACGTTATGCGAGGGAATCAAAAATTGATTCATCCTTGTTTAGCAACATTAAATTATTGTGGACGTCGGACTTGGAAATGCGATACGAACATCTATAACTACTTTAAAAAATATTTACACCTACTTAGGGATTTAACATTTGTCATAATCAATACAATTACAATTTATCATTTACAAAATTACAATAGGTGTTAATACATATAGTCACACATGCAAAACATTACAATGTATTTAATGCTATACAAGACTTATACTTATATTTATACTGTTTAATTCACTGACCTATATTATACAATGTTTATTAGAGGTCAGTGGTTCAATGGCCTGCTTTAAATAGTTTAAATGATAATGTCAATTCTTCATTAATTTAACAATACATTAAAGATTATTATCTTTATCGTTTTTAATTAGTTTTGTTGTACCTATAGGAGAGGCGCTTGAACAATTTCTTTGTCATTGCAAGTTGGGTATTTTTGTAGGTACTTAGTAGTACCTAAAACCCGGGTTAGGTTGGGTTGGGTTTTTCTATTCCCCTTTAATAAAAATAAGTGAAAATCTAAAGTTTAGGGGTTATCGTTACCCTAATCGTATGCTTGAGTTTATATTGTTCAAATATTTTTATACGGGTTATATTGAAAGACTTTGTCCCATAGTTCAAAGTTTTGTGATATGGGTCTAAAAACTTTGGCCACAGTCATATGTTTTCTACGAAATACGAGTGCCTTTTTTACTTGAGTGTGCGTACAGTTTCAAACACATTAAACATTTTGTTGGTTTAGTTAGAACTTTATGGTATCTCTATCGAAATGTTATGGATACACTGAGTTATTGTTGAATTCTCGTTTGGTGAATTGAGTGCACTGGCATAAGATTCATTTACCACTCTGTGGGTCTAGCTTGAACGCGCGGAGTACCTACCTAAACATAACGTAAATTACATCGATTTTAAAATTGAAAATACTCATTTGTTTTGCTCATAGTATTTACGTATTTTTAAGCCTGTATTCATAGCTATGGGTGCTTTTCGCGAAAATGCTATAAAATTGTTTATTTATAAAAGTCTCCCTTACAAGTATCATTAAATAAAATCAGTTGTATTTTCGATTCAAAAATCGTACGAATTTACGTCGTTCGTTCGTACTGGGGCCTCTGGTTATTTATATTTCCGTTATTTATGTAGTCTAACGCCAAAACAAGACCTTGCGAAAACAACAAAATTCAAATTGACAGCCACTGGCAAAGCTCGTATTTCTCAATCAAATTTCGCACTACATACCGAGCTGTGATGAGATGTAGATTGAAACGTTGTTTTCATAAATATTGCAGCGTTTGTTAGAGGTGTACATTCGTCAATCTATCCACAGTATCCACAGTTAGGAATCATGGTGAAGGTGATGAGGTCACACGTCATAGTACCTATTGAGCAAACCGTAATAATAATAGGCATACCCACGTACCTATCTACATATAAGCTGCAAATTGATTAAGTTCGTGAAATTGATTTCACATTGTTCCTAAAAATAGTCGACGATGAAAAATGGGGATTTTGTTTGTAATATCATGAAACAGAAGCCTTGGGAGTAGATTCGTCACTTTTGATTAAGGAAAGAATCTGATATTTCAATTGCTGTTATGGCTTAAAATTTTTGCGTCATACAATAATCTTGAATTTTTTGATCTCGAGCAAACCTACTTATTTGTTAATTTTATTGTTGCGGATTTGCGTTGTAAAATGTTAGTTTAGAGATTAGATATAAAATAAACCTACTGCTAAATAACCGACTACTACTAAATAACCGACTCTTAAAATGTACCAACTGAAAAGTCATAAGAATCTCTTCATTTTGAAAATACCCTTTTACAAACATAAAGTCTTCCCTTGTTAATTCTAGTTATTCAGGCGTTCGAATCTCATATTAAACTGTAAAAGCGTGTTCAAATAATATTGACGACATATTTCTAGTTGCATGATACATGTAGGTAAGCATCAACTAATTGGCAGTGACTTCCATGCATTCAGGAATCTATTTATTTTATCGAGAAAACTATCATCTCGAATGAGACACGTGGAAAAACTAGTAATACACATGCAACATTCAGGAAAACTTTTTTTTTTCAAACTAAATATACTTTCTGATGTTCTGAACTCATCATAATATTATGAGGGATTCTAGGTACTTCCAGTGTAATATCTCATAATTACTTTAGGAGAAAATCAGTTTAATTATCTTCACATGTGTGAAGTGTACTTTATTGGCTTAATAAGTTGAAAATTTTGTATCAAAGTGGTCACGGTTGTCTTGGTAGGATACCCAACAAGAAAGTTACTTTGAACCAGCGCTCAAACTAAATGTGATTAATCAGCTTGATGACAGTTAAATTAATTAGAAAGATATGCAACTTTTACAATATTTCACACCACTAACTACATATTTACACTAGGTAGGTACTAAATTAAATGATTAACTATACAAATAAATACAAAAGGACACTTAGGCATCGAAGTACTCGTCCGAATTGACATTGAAAAATTGGCAAAATTATCACCTTGATAATTTTCAATACTTAGATAGTTTTTATGTATGTAATAAATAAGGTACAAACAGAAATTCACCAAATCTGTTGGGATACTGTTTATATGAAGGTAATGTTTGTTGTAAATAATACGATAAAATGTATTTTGATTTTGATGGGAAGTAATAAAGTAGACTGATTCAGCAATCAAACTTTTAGATTGCCAAAATCAGAGTTCGGCTTGATTTTCTATAGGTATTGTTGTAACAGGCTAGTACTAAACAAGTAAATAAATAGTTATTCATTTTATTTATACTAACCTCCGTGTTTCATTGGAACACGCTCCAAAGCCTAAAAGATTAAGTGGGAGTGCTTATTGTTTGCCCAGGCCTCATTTCATCTGGCCATTCTTGTATTTCTTTCAGTTCCAGCTTTTCTCCTTTACAAAAAAGTTAATCGAAACTGGAGGATACTATAAAAAGAAACTTAGTAGATAAGTTGTAACCCAGTACCTAAGTTTATTTTATGAAGAATTACCTATAAATACTTCTATTTAGTTAGTTGTTATTTAGTACCTACAATGTCATTTGTATTTAAATAATAAATAGTTTTACTTGGTGGTAAAATTAATTGTAATATTAATTTTTTTCATAAATATTTTTTTGAGTGATTATAAATATTTTACTGAGTGCTTATAATAGTCTAGTTCTAAAAAAATCTAATTAGTCCGTCAGTTAGATTATCAAAAAATATTGGACCCGTATTTTTCTTTTGCCAATTATATAAAAAATGATGAAGATATCGCCCGTTAAAGTTCCGCATGACGTCACGCCTTGCTACACTTTTTAGCATGTCGTGACGTCACGACCCCCCCCAAATTTTGACGCGCTTTATCATTGTCATTTTTTGTTTGATTGACAAAAGAAAAAATACGTGTACATTATTTTTCGATAGTCTAACTGACGGACTAAATATATCAATTATTTTTTTACCCAGGAAACTACTCTATTGAAACGGCTCCAGGCGAATTAGTTTAATTACCAACGTGGTGCAAAATGCGAACTATAACATCACGCTTGTAATCCTCGAAGGGCTCGGCAGAGGTCTACCCTATTGTAACATCTTTCGCCGATATTTTTGAAACTACAAAAGTTCCCGTTAAAAATTATTCGTTTCACGTAGAAATCTTCGTAATTTCTATACCTCAGCATCGTGCCTCTTTATCCCTTTGACAATTAATCGATCGTGAACAACCTTGATGTGAAAGCAACAATAGGTATAAAAAGTTCGTGATTTCCATTTAATGAACAACTAATTAGGATTACGAAGCCTTTAAGGTTCTAATTAAAATTGGTGGGCAGAAAATGATCCTACTTGACCACTTTTTTAATAATAGATAAATGCAAACCGATTGTTATCCAACGTGGCGCTACAATTGCAATGGCGACATTAATTTAACACACGGGTAGGGCTAGTGGCCAGTAATCATAAAAATTATAACAACATAAAAAAAATCGTAACTTGAAAACTTCCACCTGCGCCGCGCGCCGACATAGGGCTGAGAGAGCCCTATGTCGGCGCGTCTTTCCTTCAATTCGCCTTCTCTTTGCTCGATAATTGTTTTAATTACATTCATGCGATGTTATGATCCGTGAAATGAACTACAGAACCCGGCAACTGACCCCTGCGCTACAGTTCTTTAAGTCAGGTTGCTCTAAGATGCTATTTTATAAAATTGTTAATAAATAAATAAAATTAATGTTTAATTAAATTAAAATATATTCATAAAACTACAACGCAAAACCGTATACGTGTGTTAAATTAATGTCGCCATTAAAGCGCCACGTTGTAGAATAATATGTTTTATAAATACTTAGTAGGTAATTGTAGAGTTCGTTGACGGAATTCCTGGTGCGATTCTCACGTCACGCAAAGTGTTATTAGGTCCCAGCAGAATTCCTGGTGCGATTCCCACATCAGGCAAAATGTTATTCGGTCCCATCAGGTATTTCCCAGAACCATTCCCGGAGACTGGTTTGGGCCCGATTGATGGCAATATGCTTGCCCTTTACTGCATGATAAATGATTGTGATCATCTTCTTTTGCGCCTCTATGGAATAAAATAATATCCCTGGACATTTCACACAGCGCCATCTAGTCCCAAGCTAAGCAACCTAATGCTTGTGTTATGGTAACAAGATGGCTGATAAACTACTTATATACATTTTTTTTTTATAAATACATACATATTATAGATAGAAAAACACCCAGACTCGGCACAAATACATGTAGGTCATACAAATATTTGTTCCGTGCGGGAATCGAACCCGCAACACGCAGCGCAGCAGTCAATCGCTTAACCACTGCGCCAACCGTGCCGTCAAATAGGAAAGTCCGTCGTCGTCCGTCCGTCGGAATAGGAAAGGCGTCCGACGTCAACATCATCTGCCTAGCCTTTTCCCAATTATGTTGTTAGTCGAATACCAGAATTTTAATTGGACCGACTATCTATCTGAACTTCACAAAACAGTTACTGGGTATTATGATACCCCTTGGTAAGACTGAAAGGCGTCAGACGTATGAGACTGATACAACATTCAACGTTGGTAATTTAATCAATCCCATACATACTTATTTGACTTTATATAAAAGGCACTGTGTCAAGTTAGTTCCTTACTGTAAAGAGTGCTTCAGGATCATAGGATTTTAGTTGGACAGTCCACGTGGATCGCTGCATACTCGTTTTGAGTGAATTGATCTACTGATAAGGAAAGAGGTCACTCAAAGTAGTGATCTTAAAATGAGCTGGTCAATTGACATGAATAGAAGAATAAGGAACATTGGAATCAACAGCAACACTTTACCATTGTAAGTACATTGTTCCTAAATGGAAATTTCGTATCGAATGAACAAGTGAAGAAACTAATTTGTGAACTATTGATTAGTTTGAGTGCAGTTTCCATAGATATGTAGGTGCCGTATCTGGTACAAGTTCTGATTGTGTTTTCATTGATTGTATCAAATACAGCTATCGTTGTTTAATTTAGCGTTGTGTTTTATGTGTACTGAGAGTTTTTTAATGGGAATGCGGAGCGTAACTGGAAATGACGAGGAATAGAAAAAATAGATAAAACAAATTCCTCAATTTCCAAGAAAGAAATAATTTTAATTACATTACACGTTACTTTTAAACTCAATGTTTATTTTGGAATTATGGTTGTAAGGTTTTTCCGGCCGATGTGGTTTCACTTTTTGTAAAAGCTTTGCTTTTAAAGCCGAGTCCGAAAAAGCTTACCCACGTATGTGGATATTTAATTCACAGATGAAATAAAATTAGGGAGCTTTTTTTTATACAGCGTGTAACGGAAGCAACCCTGAAGGAGGTGAATGTGCTCATGAAACTCAACAACTTTCCCCAAAGAACATAGGTAGAAATATGAAAAAAAAATTTGGCCCTCCCTTACAAAACTGACTACCAGCTGATTGATTTACTATGGGAGGGCCAAATTTTTTTTTCATATTTCGACCTATGTTCTTTGGGGAAAGTTGTTGAGTTTCATGAGCACATTCACCTCCTTCAGGGTTGATACCCCCTTCCGTTACACACTGTATAATATAATGAAATTGTGAGACGAGGCAAATTAGAACATACTACACTTACCCAATTATCTTTAAACAACGCTAACTAAATGTAACTCACTAGAAACACGTCAATTTGTCAAATAAATAAAAGAGCGTTTAAATTTTCTTCTCATGTTTGCCGTTGGTATTTGTTTACATGAGTCAATTACCGCTGTTCTTTTTGTGAGGAAAATCATATATTTTTTAATAGACGTAATATGTTGGGTTTGACATTATTATTATTTATTTATTTTTGCTAATTATTTATTTATTTTACCATTTATGTACACACATATATAAACAGACATTGAAAAACAGAACAGAAAAAATAGGTACAGAGCATGTTGCTTATTTCATAAGAAATCTCATTTTATTTATTTATTTAAAAAATTGAAAGGTCCTTAACTTAAACAAAGCACACAATTAGACCTCTGGGGCCTGTCTGAGCATGCCATAGCCTGAGATTTGATCAACGCGCTTTTAACTGCTAAGTTATAATCGAATTGATGTAGGTAATGTACTTTCAGCTTACGCTTTATGTTTTTACTATTCATTGACTCTCTAATGTCTACAGGTTTTCGGTTTAGTAAATTGGGTATTGTGAAGGAAGCGATACGCCAGCCATAAAAGTTATTTTTGCGTGACACTTGAAATGATTTTGATTTGGCTTGTCGTGTTTTCACGTCATATTTAACTGGAATTTGAATATCACTGTTATCAAAATGTTCTATGAGGAACATATACTCGGCACGAGCTGGAACAGGTAATACTTTGCAGTGTTTAAATAACCCTGTGTAATTGTCTAGGTATTTATTTTTGGCATAGTTTGGTACTACAAGTTACAACAAACGTTGTGTGTTTGTGTGCAACATGTTTATTTGTATCCAGAAATACCTTCAAATAGGTATTTAAACAACTTCACGGAAAATGTAATTTTAGCTATTTAAAAGACTATGAGGAGCCGAACAAGTTTAGTTTTACATAGCATTAGATAGTAGCCACCGATAGAAGCACTCAGCGATATACTTCGGAAACATGAATTCAATTCAGCGCAGTTCGAATTGAAACGGTTGGAGCAACAGCCGCTATGTCTAAGAATTCGATTATAGGTACCTAAACGTTATTTATGTTTGACTTTATAGCAAGTAATTGCGTTAAAGGAATTATCCAACAAAATTTTATTTATACTTCGTCTCAAAATCTATTTCTGTCTTTTTTTTTTTTTTTGAGGGTGAGAAATCATCAAATGACTCCTCCTGCTCTGGGTGGAGCAGGAGGGAGTGTCAGACTCTTACTGACTAAAACCCACCCGTGTTCCTTCCTTAGCCCTTTTTGTTCTATCTATCTATTTCTGTCTTACGCTTGAAAACATTCTGTAATATCAATGAGTATGCTATGTACACAAGATATTGTTAACTTAAAAGTTCAGGCATTCCTAACTGAACGTTCAATTGTTCCTCTCCATTAGTCTCCATTGTTCGAAAACTTTCTAAATACAACCTACACTATAGCAACATTTAACTTTATCTGTAATCTCAAACAGTGAGAGTAACGTTGATAAACAACTGACTTATAAAGTAATCACAAAGTCATTTGATGCTCTTTTAAAAGGGACTGCAACTGTAATAAATCTAGGTTGTATTCTAAACTCGGACTAAGAGAACAAGCGAGAAAAGAAAACACTCTTTATTATACCCTGTCCATTAGATTAACCGTTTTTTGACAGCTGTCTAAGAACGTACAACATATTCCAGATTACGTAAAAGTTAACTTTAAATATAAGTATAAACTGCCTTATCGTATTTAATTATCTTCTTTATGGCTTCTTACATACATTATAATACCGTACGTGTATCAATCAATGCATTGTGTGTTGCTGCAATCAATAGTTCCATCTGTCAAAAAACTGTTTACCTAATAGACAGGGTATAAGAAAAACAATCTGGGGCTAGCGGCACTGCCACATGGGACTAGATTTAATTATCGAACATTCGTTCGGAACACACAACCTTACACACCGACGACAATACGAATTTCCTGTTCTGTGTTTAAAGCCGGGAGCCTATTTAATATAAGTAAATGAAATAAACAAACGACTTAGTAAGAAAATACAATAATGCCACATTTTCACGAAAATTTCTACTAGACTTAGCATAAACATAATCAGCCTATAATGTTTGCACTGCTGTTACACAGGTCTCCTCTCTGTGAGAAGGAGAGGGCCGTAATCCACCACGCGGGCCCAGTGCGGGTTGGTAGATGTCATGTCTTCGAATTTTTGGTTCTAGGACATGCCGGTTTCCTCACGATGTGTGTGTTCTACTAGACTTATAAAGCACTAAAACTAGGACAAATACTTGTGAAATTATCGGATTGTCGTCTGATATAGTCCCCCATATCGCGTAACATGACGCTTTTGTAACGTATTTCAATCATATCTTTTTTATTTCTTCGTGTGCTAAGAATTTAGAGATTCATCATTGGAATCATTGATCATTTTTGAATCATTGGTCCGTGCTGTGTCATATTTCACGAAAAGAACAAGTCACATCTATTATCATGATTTTGTTAGAAGAGACTGAATAAATTCTATTGGTAATTTGTGTGGCAATGCTAACGCAAGTTATTCTGAAACTTTCCCCATTGACTTTTAAATTAGAAAATATGTTGATCATAGAACGTCGTATATTTTCATCTAATTCATATGCGGATGAATAATTCGATATATTTTAGTTTGTGAATAGTTTTAGTTACGTTAGGATATAATTTTGTTATTTTTTATAATTAATTAGGTATTAATTATTATTTACATACATATTATTTTAATTCTAAATAAAAATTGGGCCATGTTAGATAAAAGTACCATTCATTATTACGTTAGTTTCTTCTCCTTTCATCTTTGATTTATTTAAACGATGTTGGAAAACGAATTTGCAGTGTTAGCGATTGAAATTTAAATAAAATATCAAAGCCTGAAAAAGTTTTATAACAACGTTCGTTAAAATCTCTGACAAAATGAAGTTTCAAATACGTAGATAGTAATAATAATAATATCCCTGGACATTTCACACAGCGCCATCTAGTCCCAAGCTAAGCAACCTAATGCTTGATAGATAGCGATTACTTTAAATTGTTTTCGAGTCGATACCGACAAGTAATCTTCATTAGGTAAATGCTAAGAATTGCTCGTTACACATAGATATAATCACATGCACATATTTTGCGAGACGGCAGTAATAACTGAGCACTTAGCTGGCGCAATATTAGCTTACCCAAACCGTTAGCGAGGTTCAACATTTTGCATTGAGATGTAAGGCTTAACCTATTTATAATTGTGAAAGTGGTAGGAAATGAAATGAAGTTGTTTATTCTGTAAATAGGATATAGGATATGAGGGGCTCGTGGCTAAGTAATAACAGCCGCACAGGTCGATCGATTAGATTAAGCTATGCTTGCCGTGGTCGGTCCGTGGATGGGTCCACCATCTTTACATACCGAGAACCCTCCGTGCCTAGGAAAGCGCGTTAAGCTGTTGGCCTCGGCTGTCGTTCTTGGATCTTTGACAGTCGTTACGGATCGTCAGAAGCCCGAAAGTTTGACAATCAGTCTTACAAAAGGGTATCGAGTTACCCAGTAACTGGGTTGTGGAGGTCATATAGGCAGTCGCTCCACGTAAAATACTGGTATTAAGCTGCATCCGGTTAGGCTCCAGAAATAGTTGGGAAAAGACTAGGCAGATGATGAGGAATTTCGTATCTGGCTACCCCTATCTTTTTTGGGTGGGAAGTCATCAAATGACCTCTCCCGCTCTGGGCTGAGCGGAAGGGCGTGTCAGACTTTTACTGACTAAAACCCACCCGTGTTCCTTCAGTTGCCTGTGCCAGGGGTCACGGTAGCGGCGGCGACCTCTCGCGTCCGGCCCTGGTTCAAGCCATGGTCCGGGGTGAGAGGGAGTGGGAGGCAGTCACCTCCTTCTGCGAAGCAGTCATGCTAGCGAAGGAGGTGGCGGGGTGGGCGAGGGAACGCACTTTGCGCACCTCACGCCTCAGCCGCCGCGGGAGACGCTCCGGGCGTCGGGAGCCGCGTGACGACTCTCGGCCACCGTAGGCGCGGGCCTGCGGGCGGAGAGTAATGGGTAGCTCTCCGTCCGATCAGGACTAGGCCCGTGCCGGACGGCGTGTACGTGTTCCACGCGCGCCTCAAAGAGATGTCAGCAAAAGCGACGGGGCCCCATAGGGCCGAAGCCTGCCAGGGTAGCGGGAACATCCGAAAGGGTTTACCGCTGCCCTGGAACATAAAGGGCTAAGGAAGGAACACGGGTGGGTTTTAGTCAGTAAGAGTCTGACACTCCCTCCTGCTCCACCCAGAGCGGGAGGAGTCATTTGATGATTTCCCATCCTCAAAAAAAAAAAGGGGGTCACGGTATCTGGCTACCCCTGAGAAGATATTTTGAAGTCCAGACCTAATCTTGGTCAGTAGATACACTAAGAAATCTGAGACATGTATTTTAAACACAGCTTTATTTATAGACTTTGCGTTGCCTGACTTTGCGGACTTTGCGTTGACTTTTAAACATCAAAAAATGTACCTATAGTATAGCTGACGTTGATCATTGTATAGTATAGCTGACATTGCTTAACTTTAAGCAACGTTTACAAAATATAAATATGAAGTTACTATGAATTTGTACTTTAGCAAAAAGGATTTATGAGCTGGACAGCATATAAATCACTTTATGTACCTATAAAAAAGCGTGTGCGCGCGAAATGCTTTTATTGGATGTCAGGTCTTGTGATGGTACTTTAAAATAATTAATTTCCGGAAAAAAATCCGGGGTAATTCAGATGCCAAATATTTTATGGGAAGCCGGAAATTAACGTCGTTTCCACCAAACAATTAATTCTCGAATTTCACAGGCGATGTTTGTGTTGATATTTACACAGCATAATACAACATCACCAAAGACCCCAATTAGATTATTATTTATAGTCATAATAGGTAGATATATAGGTAGGTACATTGAATTTATGCTATTATGTATAAAACATTGTTTATCTATTAAATTAGTTAAACTGATTGTGGTAAAAAATTGTGGACACATTACAAATTTACGCAAGCACATAGTCGCAACAAAAAAAAAAATCTTGTAGCCAGTGTATTTTGGTTTAGAATAACAGATATCGATTCAGCTATTATCGATTAAACTGTTCCGAACAAACTGTTATATGTGCATTAATTCAGTTACACATTGTAGACAAATATCACATCATCAAAAAACCAGCTCACCATAGCCTGTAAGACGCTCCGTGGCACTATTGACACGCCTGATCTACATGCTGCGCTGACTTGTTTCTTTGTGCCAGACAATTACTGCCGCGGCAGAAAGCACAGGCTGTTTGCTGTGCCTCCATGACGCACACTTGCGCGTGCTAAGTCCCCAGTACTACGTACTATGGCCGCACTTAATGATCTCTTGGACTGTAATCCAACAAACGATCTGTTTGCGGACGAATGGACGAATATTTTGTCGGCATGTCAGAAGTAGCAGCAGGTACCTAAGTACATACACGTGGAATAACATTTGAGTAATAAAGTTATTAACTTCAAAGTATAGTTCATCTTAGTGCTATGTACATACGGTTCTCACTCATAGGTAGGTCTAGAATCATATGTGCGGAAAATCCAGCAGAAACCGTCTGGAAATATTTTCTTTACCGGAGAAAGAATATTGCTTTGACCACAATGGAAGCACTCGAACAAAGTTATCGTTTGTTGACATTCAATTTCCTTGAGTAACTTTGGAATCAAAGTACACTAAACGTTGGATGCGAAACGTGGGAAAAAATAATCGTTTGAATTATGATTCTCTCTGGATGTTTATTACTATTTGCTGGTACAATTTGTCGTGAATTGCTATTGTTTTCATAGAGTCATAAATTCCTGGCACTTTTTCTAATCAGTAATGAGAACATACCTAAGAAAAATAAGGAGAAACGAGGCTTTAGCTACAGCTAAAGCTCTTTATTTTTCTTAATAAAGTTCTTTATCTTATATCTCTATATCGATCACAATTTTATATCTAATTAATTTATTGTGCTTCAAAAATCATTAGAGTAAATAAATAATTAAAGAAAATAGATTATTTGTAAGATCACTCGAATAAAAAACAAAACAGATTTATACATACTTACGAACACAGAACTTACAGTCGGTAGCTGTACGCCGCGCCGTGACTGTGAGAAGAAGGCTTTCACTCAGCATGAAGCTGTGCTATGGGGGACCCACATCACAGCGCTGATTTTCAGTGGTCACCCGAAAAGTAGGTACACAAGACACAAGAGTTACTGTCAGATACTCATTTTATAAGCATTCTAATAACACTGCGATATAATTGTTCGCAAGTTATGAAAGGAAAAATAGGGTATTAGCCTCTCGCTTTACTTCATTCAAATGCCAAGCATATTTAGAATCCGAACTAACTGAATATTCGATCAGGTTTTCAGGTTTATTTATGATTCGTTTGATTCATCCGATTGTGAAAATTTTCAGCATTTATTCAATGGTCCGGAAGATTACTAAGCTAAAAAAGACTTCAGGACTCCCAATTTCTGTTATGTCAAAGCATTTTGTTGTTTACATTAATAATAATTGCCTCTTTAATCGCTCGGTAATTCCGAGAGATTTCTTCAGATAACAACAGTACAGTCTATAGTCATTTGTTTATCCCTGTAACAACATCATTGAAAATCTCGCATTCATTTCAATTGTCTTGCTAATAGACACTTACAGACGCGCCTAAGACAAAGTGCTCAGATAATTGCATTTGTGACGCCGCAGGCTGCGGCTTGGCTCTACGATAACCACAAGCATTCAGGAACATCGAACACTTCACTAAATCGATTTAACGTCCTACACAACATCCCGAAAACATTAAGTTAAATGTACACTGATATCATCGTCTATTGATATTTTAGATGTTCATAATATACTTAGACTAAATCCTTCCGATTCCAATTGATTTCCGATTTTCATTCCTGAAGTTAATATAATATTTTTGCGAGCTGATAGGGAATGAAATTACATTATATTATTAAGGGCTGATTTTTCTATCGCCAGATAACTTTTATTCGAAGAATAAAATTGACAGTTTTTGTATGAAATAACTGTCAAAATTTCAAAATTATTCCACGAATAAAGTTATCAGATGATTGAAAAATCAGCCCTAAAGGGAATAAGGATAACGACATACGCTTTTACGTGTTTAGGTAGTCCTTGATATGGTAGGGTAATTCTTTTCTTCACATTTGTAAATATGAACTGGCAAATAATAATCGTTTCTCTATAGACGACATATTTTTTCTTGAAAACCTAAATATGTAATAATGTCTTCAAATAACATGAAAGAGCACTTGTGTTGCAAACATAGGCGATGCTTAATTAAGCTTTGTGTATTAAACTCTTACATCATGTCGTATGAACCCCACCGGTCTATAACAAAAATATACTCGATACGACAATAAATATAATTGTGAAAACCGTTGAGTGCTTACAGGCAAACGGCTTCTAGTAGGCGAGCGTTTGACGGGTTAATGGACAAGTTGGTATTAAATTGCAATAAAAATGAGAGACAAATGCCCATCCTTTTACATTAGTTATTAGTTTTACTTTCAGTGCGGAACGAGAAAACTAAGTTTTCCTACGTGCCTGCTTTAAAACAGAATGACTGAACAAACAAACCACATTAAAAATGAGTGTAACGGAAATGTCAAATTATAAAACCTAACCCTACCTAAGCAGTCCATAATGTTCCCACTGCTGGGACACAGGCCTCCGCTCATTGAGAGGGAGTGGGCCGTAATAGGTATACCACGCGGGCCGAGTGAGGCTTGGTTGATGACACCATGTCTGAAAATTTTTGGTTCTATGACATGCCGGTTTCCTCACGATATTTTCCTTCACCATACTTACCGTACTTTAAAAAGAACTCACTTAAAAGTAAAGCGCCTGTTTGCGTTCGAACCTATGACCTAAGCCGTTACCACTGGCCCCTACTGCTCTAAGTATAAAACGATCACGTTTTAACCTAAGAACCCATAGAATCCTTAAATATTAGCAATTTAAATAAAAAAGAAAACATAATACTCTCGGGTATAGTTGGACCTAATTACGTTAGCAATTTAATTATTCTCCTGTAACATAATTAAGTACCAGCTTTATAAGCTGCTCACGATCATAAAGGCATTTTTACTGAGACTTAATTTTATTTTCAATTCGATTATGGAACTGTTGAAAGCATACAAGTATAGTAGCTTCTCACGTAGGTACTTCGTATCTCATAACATTGTTAATAACATTATTTTCTTTGTGATATTGAGTGTTATTCAAATTGAAAGTCTGTCTTTTAAATACGAAACGAGCCATTACTCCAAGTAAACAATTCACAGGTGCAGTCTAATTCAATAATAGAATGCTGTCTGAAACTTCAATAAACTCGAACAAAAACATTACCAGCACAAAACCAGCATTACCAGTACAAAAGGATTACCAGTCTGAAACAGTCTGACAATTGGCAGAATAATTACACTCTATCACAAAATTTATCACGGAACGAAGCATTGATTACACAAGCTATAGGTACCTATCTCCTCTCAACCGTCTTCAATAAATGAGTGTAATAAAACTATCTTACTTTAACTTTTACCTCCGAGTTCACCTAGATACGAATAACGAATGCAATTTCTTTTTCATTAAACTTATGAAATTCTTCTTCGTAATTGCTGTAGTTATCAAGTGTAGTAATAATGGCTTGTTGTGCACGTTTGTTGTGATGGGTAAACAATTTTAAACTCGCGTCAGGACACGTGACCTGATCGAAAATTCGTAAGACGGAGGGAGAGTAGACTGCATTCCAAAATATCAAAAATGCACAACGTTAATATTCAAGTTTTCACTTCTGCCGGCACTCCCGGTGTGCAACCCGTTGATTTTTTCAGAGGGTACCTACTGATGTATATTCTTTGTGCTACGTTGCTCATTCAAATTGCTTCACGGTGTGTAGCTGAAAGTGGGGCTCAAAAAGCTTTCTTTTTTATGCTTTTGCGTGTGATAGCGGATCCTAAGGGATGTTGATATTGAGATGCGCGCGTGCGCTGAGAGCTATGAAAAATAATTCTCTTTTTCATTATAATTTTTTGTTACATTTTCATCTAATGTAGTGCTACTTTATTATGAAAATAGTTACCAATAAACGGTCTTCTTAGCAAAGTGGTATAGCTTTTCCCTAAAATTATCCTAGCTTTTTGGCGGATTAATTTTGTTTAAGAGAATCTTTAAACAAGGAGAACTTGTTAATGGCTATTAAAATTATATATCTCTTTAAAAACTCTTGGTCATTATGCCCATTTTCTCATTTTATTATGTCGTTGAGAGACCCATTTCCAGCTGTAATATTCACAGATAAGAAAAAAATATTGCATCTAATCTCAATCAAATCTTTTCTGGGAAAACCAGATAAAACCAGATCTGCAATCCTGATAGTCAGTGTTCTAAAAATTGCTTTTTCGGTCCATTTGTCCTATTCGTTCTTACAAATGTATGGGCGTAGCAATCGCTTTATTACTTTTACTTCCTATTCGCACATTTCCTGTGTGTATGACTTGACTGGTTTATTGATCGGGAAGGGAAACGTCAGAGTAGCCCGGAACATTCAAATTGTCTTAGGTTCTTTTGCAGTTTGCAGGTCAGTATCAGGTTGGATGTTGATTAAAATGTGATTCGCGACCGTAACAAATATTACTTTACAGAATTAAAATCATCAATATAACCCTCCAAGTTCATATAATTCTATTGATTGATATTTCATGAAATAGTTAGTCATTCAATATATATATGAACTTCAGAAAACATGGGTTACAATAATTTAAATTGTCACCATATTGCGTGATTTCGTGACCGTCAAATTACATAATTCTCAACGCTCTTTCAAAAGGATGTAATTAGAATTTTGTTCCTTTTCTCCAGTAGGTTTTAAAGCTGCAGAAGATTGAAACAGAATCTATTTACTTGGGTACAGAGAATTCGTATCTGAGCAGGAATAAATCGCCGAGGCAAAAATTCTGTAACGGGATTTGCGAATGCCGGAGAACCGAATTTATCTTGAATGAAGAGATAGTTACTAACTGTCTGATATCTTACTTTAGTATTCAAACAATTTTGTTCAATTCATATGAAAGAAGATACTTTAGTCAAACTATCGTTTTATATAAACAAAAACTTTTCAAGCTTTCAAACGTTGCCTTCAAATTTGATTTGACATAAAAGATAACGTCGTTATCGAAGTTTAAACATTGTATAAGTATCCGAAAATGAGATATATAGATTTATGATTATATAGATTTTATAGTGCGAGCTTATCAGAATATTCGAAACAATAGAATTAGAATTTATGCATTTGTAAGAATGTAGTTTTACAAAGTATGGTGTTAATATTTTTTAAGTTCTATACACTCTACCACAACATATGGTGTACAAATAATCACAGGTCATTCTTATATGAAAAAGTACAATTCATTTTAAGATTTGTGATAAGTCCAATATTAATTAATTTTATTATAATTAGGTAATCTTTACTTTAAAATCAATGTCAAAATTAAGTACTTGTCATCTTGGATTTTTACAATATTCCAATGTCATACAAACATTCGCCAATGTCATACAAACAACTATTGAATATCAACTTGTGAGTTTTTTCGTGAACATAGGGATGAGAAGTTCCTTAAATGAGTTTGGTAACTTGTTATTCACCTGAATGGCATTAACATTCCTCCTGAATATTCTGATAAAAAAATCTGTTTCAAAGTTCCTGAACAATATAAACCTGGGGTCTACTCCGAAGTAGTATCGGCCGAATGTTCGGCCGTTTCCTGCTATTTGGTTCGGTCGGTTCCGATCCTACACTCCTACACTCTTTCGAATATTGACTATGGTACCGACCCAACTGAGCCGATCCGAACTTTTTTCGCATTTTTCAATAATATTCGGTTCGGCCATGTGTCGGTCCGATCCGAACATTCGCACTTTGCACTTGGAAGTAGGCCCCCTGAATGACAACGATATTTGTACATTTATCGCCACATGTTGTACGTTGGCGCACCTTTGCGTTATTGCGAGTCAAGGTTCAAGGTAAAACTCTCATAAAACCAATATCAGGAATATTGTTCAGAGAAAATAACATATCGCAATAAACCTTTAGGGACGTAGTTACAACTTGAAGCACTAACATGACTTTCTTTTACGAATATTGAAAACCAGCTCTAGTATGCCGTAAGTAAGGCAAAAATCGACCGCGAGCGATATAGTGCGAGTTGGACTCGCACAAGAAGTAGGTAGGGTTCCACCAAGTTTTTTTATAGCTAACCTTATTTTAATTATTTGCCATGATAGAGGTCACTGTATGTACCAGATGATAACGTGTGGAACTACAAGCTGCCTATAACAGTTGAAAAGATACAGCCCTGACATCAGGCAGACAGTAAGATGGCATATCCCAGAAATATATCCCGTTGGCACCAATTATTGGCAATATTAATATTTAACCTGACCACCCATGACATGTCTGAAGTTATCAAATGAAAAAAAATAGGTACTTACTCGTAGGTTAAAATATTTAATGGAGTTTTCGAGTTTGACAAGTTAGTGATGAAGGTAAATGAACCGTTGGATGGGAGCGAATGACAGAAACAGGCCAAGTGAGGTAGTGTCCCCTTAATATAGAATACGATTGACCTGTTTTGTGTGGAAGTAGACGATTTTCTTTACCTAATTATGGTAGAAAACTATTACGTATGATTTTTTTTTTACGATTAACAAAAATACAGCCGCAATATATTACTGATTAATGAAGTAATTTCATGAGTCGCCAAAACCAGTACTTTTTTCTCAAAATGTCGGCTGTTGGTACCTTTGCCAGGTTCGAACCCCTTTGTTAATAGGATCATCGGTACAACATCCAGCTGAAGAGACCTGCCAGATCAATCGGAAGACACCCCCTAATCTATCGGTGCCGATGGTGCGGGTGGTCCAACCTAAAAGTACTTGACATTTGGTTCCTACTCCCCATAGGTAAGTAAGTAACAGTACCCTATAGGTCAAAACTTGCATACGACGAGAGGCCTATCGTAAGTTCAGTTGACGGTGTTTCGAATGAAAGACAGTCTTTCGAGTTGTTTAATTATAGACTACATTTGAATATCCATAACCACTAGTATACTAGCTTCTGACCGCGTGAATATTCTTGTTCCCTCAATCCACCTCGTCGCATCGTGTCGCCTGCCCGCACGTTTCGTTTGGCTTAGCATTCTTTCCGACTTTTTTTTCTTTTTGCTCAGCTTCTAAGGATCGTCGCGTGTTGTTAAATAGCCTTCCTAGAGAATTGGGCTATAAAATGCAAATCGATTAGATATAGATTAGTGCGTTCAATTCAAACAAAGAAACTCTTCAGCTTTATTATTATTATATAGATAGATCGCTCAAACAAAAGGTTATTTACTTATCTGTCATTGACACACTGTGAATTCACGTCTTTATTTCGCAAAAACAAAGTATCACTTACGTGCAACTACTTTACGTAAATGGTGTACATGTTTGACAAAGAGAATAAAGTGCTTGAAAAGCAAATAAGGGTGAATTATGTATGAAGTAGCAAACGTCAAAATGTCCGACGAAATAAATTTATGCATGCTTGCGCTTTGTTAGCATATACAAAACAAGACGTTATTTTGATCATGTAAACCAAAATTTGTATACATTCTGGTTTGAAAGCATGTAGATACCTACAAAACAAGTCGTATACAGGGTGGCAGAGAAATCGATGCGCAACCTGTTACCATACCAAAAAAACTTTTTTTTTTTTTACATATACACCGTGATTTTTAAGTCGTCTGACAAAGGTGGTCCACTCAATGTATGGTAATGATAATAGGTACAAGGAAAAATAATTAATACATTAGAATTATGAAACATCCTGTTAATAATGTTTACGTATCAAACAGTAGAACATACCTTACCATCGCACGAGTCGAGTAGATAGATCTTCGCTCGCAACAGAATGTTTCAACTACGTTATGCATCATAATAATGAATATTTTTTTCTTTTTTTTTTCTCTGCCAATGCCATGCCATTTTTTTTGTTATGAATGTTTAGTAGTCATTGGATACATGAAGTGGCTGCCGTTGTCAGACGACTAAAAAGTCACGGTGTACATATTTCGACCGCATAGATATTGCACTTTTCTATGAAACAGCTATTTTTTTTTTGTAACGACGAAAAATTTCTACTTCGTGTGTTGTAGCAACTTGTCGTCTAGAATCATATATGCTGAATTCATGGTTACAGTTTGCGCGTCGATGTCCCTGCCACCCTGTATATGTATGTACATATAGGTATCTGCACTAAAGAAAACGTGAACACTATGTGTGCGGCTAAAGATATTACTCTTTTTTCTCTCTGTTTACTTCAGGGTTTAACGAAAGATATATATTAAACAACTATGTTCTGTCTTTGTACCTATCTGTTAAACGGCGCGTATGTTTAATCGTCTGTAGACAGTTTAACGACTGACGTGCCAATGCGCAAATTTTTCCACGGATCTGAGAACACTTTTATACAGTAGATACGTCATTTCCTCCATAGAAATCTCACATTCAGTAGCATATGTATTTGATACGGATTCGAAGAAATTCTTAGTTATTGGTTCCTCAATATCTGTATCTATTTTCATTATGGTAGAGGTCAAATGGAGCTTAAATAACCGCAGATTAAATTCTGTTGACCCAGAAATGGCTGCTACATTCGCTTTCAGAAAATAGGGAACTAGAGGGTTACAATACGTAAGTTGTAGGGATATATTTGCCGAAGATTTGTGAAAGGTAATTAAGTACATATATATGTATATCCTTTTATCTCGATGAAACATACAGGATTCTATTTTCGGACACTGAATCAATGGTATACCTAGTTGTAAAGGCTTAGGTAGATTTGTAACTATACTCATATATAATCGTTTATTTATTTTGGCTTCAGGGTTTCCACACATTTCTATTGGCCCGACTCTATCTATATATATAAAATTCAAAGTCCTGACTGACTGACTGACTGATAGATCAACGCACAGCCTAAACCGCTGGTCCTAGAGACATGAAATTTGGAGGGTGTATTCTTCGTGAAGAGTAGGCATCCACTAAGAAAGGATTTTTCGAAATTCCACTCCTAAGAGGGTGAAAAGGGGGGAATTAGTTTGTATGAAAAATCTTATTCCTTGAGTTAATAAACTTGAAACTTGGCACGAATACTTATCTAAATAAATTATGAAGATTGTCAGTTTTTTTTCTTCTAAACTACCCCCTAATAATGGATTGGGGGGTTTCAAAGTTTGTATGGAAGAATTTGAGCGCGCAGTCCGATTTACTCGAAACTCAGTATTTATACCTAATATTGAAAGTAAAGAATAATGTGTATCAGGGTTTTTTGAAAATCTACCCCTGACGGGCTGAAATGGGGCAGTAAATTTTTCATGGGACGATTTTACGGCATGGCTTGATTAACTCGAAAATTAGTATAAATAATCTTTGAGTCAAGTTATGAATACATCCCAAACGATTTTTTTAAATTGAGAGGTGTGTTTCACCCTGTGAGGGTGAAAAGCTGGGATACAGTTTATATGAAAAATCTTCTTCATTAGGTTAATAAACTTGATACTTTTCAAGAATACTCGCCTAAGTAAGTAATAAAGTTTATCATTGTAAGTTTTTCAAAACTACCCCTCAAAGGGGGATATAGGGGTGTTGAAGTTTGTGTGGAATAATTTGAATGCGCGGTCAGATTAACTCAAAACTCAGTGTTTATACTTAAGACCAAAAATAAATGATAAATGATTTTATTTTTTGTAAGTAGGTTTGTACAAACACTTTTACACGTGAATCATATTTTAAAACTAGATGAGGTCGGCGTTTCCTATCTGACTAGTCTGAGAAGAAAGGCCGAAACAAACTCAGACGTCACAGTCTCTTTTAAAGTCCAGACATAATCTTGGTCAGATCATGTGAAGACCATGTAGATTTATGTCTGAGATGGTTTTTTTGAAGAAAGAACCAAACAGTTTGAGAGGACCTGTCCAGTCAGTGCACGCATTTGTCAGAAATCGTGCAGCTCAACTCAAAACTTAAGGAGCTCAACGATCCGACGAACAATACCAAAGAAAGGACATTTGGGTAGGCCACATTAATTACTCAAACTGCCAGACCATGACAAAAACTAAGAGAACAGAGAGAAAAATAATATAAATACAATGACATAAATACATAGTCTTCACATTCACAATAATTAAAATAATAGAATACTTTACAAAGTAAGCAAATGTCATAGTATATATCAAATTCATCAATGTCAAAGTGTATATAATAAAAAAACAACAACCAAACAAAAAAAAAAAAAAAAACACATTCAATATGTAAAAATTGGAAGCAGCTTAATCCCAAGCCTTTTTGTCCTCGATATAAATAAAAAGTAACATTTATCAGGGTTTTTCGAAAATCTACCCCTAACGGGTTGAAAAGGGGCTCATCATCAGGGGGCATCATCAATCATAATGCGTGGCTTGATTAACTCGAAAATGGGTATAAATAATCTTTGAATCAAGATATGAATAATCCCAAACGATTTTTCAAAATTCCACCCCTGTGGGGGTGAAAAGCGGGGGATACAGTTTATATGAAAAATCTTATTCATTTAATTAATAAACTTGAAACTTGGCAAGAATACTTGCCTAAGTAAGTAATAAAGTTTATCATTATAAGTTTTTCAAAACTACCCCTCAAAAGGGGATATAGGGGTGTTAAGTTTGTGTGGAAGAAATTGAATGCGCGGTCCGAGTAACTCGAAACTTAGTATTGATACTTTAGACAGAAAATAATTAATAATAAGTATGTAAAGTTGTCGAAAATTTACCACTGACGGGACAAAAAGGGGTAATTCAGTTTTTAAGGGGAGGATTTGAACTTGAAACTGTATGTTACATTTTCACGCCTTAACCACTGAACTTCTGATTTGGCATAGAGATAGATGGCATCCTGGGGAAGCACATACATTTTATCCTGTTAGCACGTTCCCGTGTGATAATTTCCGACATCCACGCGGGCGAAGCCGCGGGCAGAAGCTAGTAATAACACAAGCCTCGAAGCGTCAGACATTGAACGTCCATAAGACGTCGAATGCCCGTCATAATAATTTCATAGAAGCTAGTAAAGCGTCCAATAAAGAAATATTGGAATAAAAAAGTCACAAACTTATCCGACAGCAAAAATCAAAATAGATTCTGGGAAATGTCTTACTTTGAACGTGATTTCAACACAGGTACTCGTATTTGTTTGAAGATTCGTCTAACTAACAGATGAAAGAGAAATGTTTGGATTTGTTTTAATAAACAAACAATCATAAAGATTTATTAAATGTGGAAATAAACTAACATTTAAAATAATGATATTTACATGTGAAAAAATAAGCAAAATAATCATAGGGCATCAAAAAATTCGTCCGCATCGCTGTCAACAGGAACAGTGCGCAAAATGTAAATTGTATGGCAATGCATTGTATGGCTAAAAACAGGCCAAAAAATTAGAAATTAAATAAATATAATAGTTTTTTAATTATTTGAAACACTGACAAAAAAAGACCCAGATTTTTGACGAGTAGCAAAAGTTCGGGATCGAGACGTCCGATAATGACGAAACTGGGTTACCTCTTTGACGTAAAAGTCCCCAAAAGCTGATATTGAGAAGTTTTAAATAGTAACAAGAGAACTTTGACCTTATACCTTTGACGCTGCGCTCTTTTGCCCGCTCACAGCCATTGCACTGGTCTCGAGGGTTTCGACGCTCACAGGGCTTGACATCTACGGACATTTAATGATGTCCAAACCCAGATGGTACCTACGTCATGCAAAAAATAATAACAGTAGCGATATCTTATCTCCATCTATCTTATATTTTCAGCCAACTGAACAGCACTGAAATAACATTGATGCCAGTAAATTATGATAATGTACGTTAAATCCATAATTCATAAAACATATTTTACGTGATCAAAAATTGATCGGAGGGTAAAATGAAATGAAACGGGTTCTGTGAATTTCGTAGTAAATATAATAATGATATATTTTTTACCATATAATGATAAAAAACTAGCACAGACATCCGTCGTATAGCATATTCTTCGTATCTGAATTTTATTTTATTTTAGGATAAATAACAGGAGTAAATATATAAATGTTATACAAAATACTTACTAATTAAACAAAATACTTATTATACTACCAACAACATTATCCACTTCTAATTTCTTTTGTGATTGTTAATGCTACGTGAGATAAAAATAAAAACAGAGTACATGAATGAATGGAGTGAGATATTAAATGATTGGTTGATTGAATGAATGCTTTCTAATAACGAAATTTGTGGGATCGATTCCATATCATAGTAGCAAACTCCAGACAAGGCTTAACTAGCGATAGCGATAGCGATAGCCTAAGTATCTACTTATAGGTTGATGGACGCTTGAAATCTTTGCTGTTGCGCATAACAAAACCGTATATTTTATGGGCTTTGTTGATAATGTGGTCTACATGGATATTAAAGTGTAGATTAAAGTCTAGTCCACACCGAGGTCACGCAATGAGTATATTCTTTTTAATTGTGTATTTAGTAAGTGATAGCTTTATGTGTGCTGCTTTTTGTTTTTAGTGAATGTAATCGAATTACATTTAGGTAAGCTCAATGAGAGTTTATTCTAGGTGCAGTAGCTAGACAGTCGATCTAAGTCACTTTGAAGCATCAAACTGTCATCAATAATTTTTATAGTTTTGTAGACTTTCAAGTCATCTGCGTATAGTAAAAAGTTTGAATGCTTAAAACAAGCGCTACTGTCATTTATAAATAATGTAAATAATAAACCAATTTTTTATTCTCCTACTACCGGTGTATTTTCAGATATTTTAAGTTTGTGACCTCAAACTTGATATCCCCTATAAATATAGGTACTGTAGGTACCTAATATACAGGTATAGAGGTATGAGGAACAGGGGGTCTACTCCGAAGTGGTATCGGCCGAATGTTCGGCCATTTCCTGCTACGAAATTACTATTTGGTTCGGTCGTACCCGATCTTACACTCCTACACTCATTCGAATATTGACTATGGTCACGACCCAACTGAGCCAATCCGAACTTTTTTCGCATTTTTCAATAATATTCGGTTAAGCCATGTGTCTGTCCGATCCGAACATTCGGCCGATACCACTTCGGAGTAGACCCCCAGGGTGTAAAGTCCATTCATCCTCTATAGAAAAGGGAGGATACTCCGACCAGACGGGTATTGTGTCTGGCGGGCAATTTTTTTATCTGCTTACCATAAACCAGGAGGCGACCGGCATGGGACTTCCGCAAACTAATTGCAATTTGTGACAATTCCGACGTTCCGTACCGTCAAAGGTGACCTTTGACAATGGACGGAATTGGGAATCGATGTGCAAACGACCATGGCAAACAACGGCTACCTAAAACATGCCTGTAGCTAGTACATATGATGATAACAATACTGGTCCAGTGCAAGTTTTGTACCGTATTTTATAGATATAGATGATGATGACCCTCAATTTTTTTTCCATGAATGTCGATTACCTTTTGAATTAAGCCCCAGATTTTTCTTTTATATTTTCCACATCAAAAATACGGGCCATCACTCTTTACCTTTAAATATCTCTGTCTGTCTTTCAAATTATAACTTCTTCAAAGACGTATTTTCTTCAATAATTCTATAGCTTTGTAAATTTTTACTCGGAACGTAATAATCGATAACGTATACGAAATGAAACACGATGACGTATAATACAGACTGAACGCGATATATGCATGATTGCATACCCAATATGTACCTACATAGTAGATGTACGTATCTAATAACGTGCTTAAGTACGCATAAATATTTAATTTCAGGAGATAAGCAAATTCATTTTGGCAGACACGAGATATCGTATCAGTGCACGTATTGTGACATACGTGTATCGAATGAAAAGTTTGTCCGATCACGATTGAGTAATGTTAGGATTATACTATGATAAATGCGCTGCCTCTAGGGCTCAGTTTATTCACACGTCAACATTTGTAAGCGTAATAATTTACAGTTTAGTTACGATGCAAAGTTTGTTGAACTTCTACAGCTAATACTTGCTTGAGCCAGTGAGTTAGTTAGCATGACACTTTGAACCATTTGAAAGCTTTAGGCTATGTACGCATTGACAGGTCACTTGCTTAGCGCCTAGAGCCTAGCGAGACACCTTGTGAGGAGCAAAGTGATACAAACGCTCTAGAATTTTTCGCAACCGGCCGCACTACGCGTTTCGCGCCTTCGCTAGTCGCCTGGCTTGTATTGAAGCATGTTAAGTCACTACTCACTAGAGCCTAGGCTCTAGGTGCTAAGCACCCGTCAGTGCGTATGTGGCCTAACAGTTTGTGCTTTTGAACAAAAACTACTTGCTACGACGTAGCACGTTTGTTGGGCGTACCTATAGAGCTACAGACTACGTAGGCAATCATTGTGTGAGATAATTCTAATTCGCTTCTTGAATAATAAGATTAATATTTCCATTTGACCTTTCTTTATTCAATTATACCTAATACTTTTGGCAATACTAGCTCAAATTACTTCAAAGATAAAAAATCCTGTTATTTTTTTTTGCAATTTCAATCTGAATCTTGTAAGAGAGTGTATAGGAGCAATGATGGCGCAATGGCAACGGCCGCGACTTACGAGTTGTAGGTCGCAGGTTCGAACCACGACAGGCGCTTTACTTTGTGTAAATTATTTCATCACCACCCTTTTAAAACGGTTAAGAAAAACATAATTAGGAAACCGGCATGTCCTAGAACCAAAAATTTGAAGACATGCGACATCTACCAACCCGCAATGGGCCCGCGTGGTGGATTACGACCCACTCCCTCTCACAGAGAGGAGGCCTGTGTCCCAGCAATGGGAACATTATTATAGGCTGATTTTGTATATAATCTTCTAGGGAGAAATTAATTGGAGGGAATTAACTCATAAGTTAGTATATTTATCAGTAATTAAACAGTAATACAATACAGTATCAAGGTTCGTTTGTATTAGTTAAAGGATAGTAAAGGAACATTTAAGTAAACGAGGCATGAGGACAATTGATCCTTTAGAAATGACTTGCACAAACAGTAAATATAGATAGTACCTAACTACTATATACATCTAACACTATTGACAATGTTACACATTTGTTTGCAAAACGGGTTATGAAATATAGGCCTTTTAGAATACACGATTTAGCCCATTTATGGGGGTCAAATCCATCCAGTCAGTTTGTTTGAAAATAGGCAATTCCTTTTAGTACTGTGACTGACGTTAATGGTGACAAGCTGTCAACAGGTTAATGCTATATAGTGCATTCAACGAATGGCCCAAAAGGGGGTGTAGAAACCGTGACCTACTTTTCCGGAGCGTGTAGTTCGAAAACGGTTGAATATTTGGAAAAAATGGTTAGGAAATTTTTTTAGAAAAATTTATGAGCTTTTTTGTATAGGTAAGATTTTTTCCCTACGACGCACCGTTTTTAAGATATATGGGAAAAAAACAAAAATGGGAACTTTGATTCACCCCTCCCACTCCGTCGTCTCACCTCCTAAGCACCCTGAACAAGTTTCTAAAGGAATCGCTTAGGTCCCTGCTCACGCACTCTACAACTTCTTTATTGACTGGACTATGTAAGATATATCTTTTACTTATTTTGCACAAGAGTTCTTTGTATTAGGGGTCAAAGTATGAAATTACTGATTTGTACTGAATTTTTTTTTTTTTTTTTTTTTTAATTGAAATATTTATTTAATCAAAATAATTACCATTATTATCTATACATTGCTGCCATCTAATAGGAAGGTCATTTATGCCTTTGCGATAGAATTCTCGTGATCTAGATTCGACTAACTGGGTGAAAGCATTTTGTACTGCCTCCTGAGAAGAAAACTTTTTATTACGTAGAAATTTGTTCAAATCACGAAAAAAATGGTAGTCCGTTGGAGCAAGGTCTGGCGAATACGGAGGGTGACGAATGGTTTCTAATTTTCCTGTAGAGTTAAAACGGTTTCTCGTGCTGTATGAGATCTCGCGTTATCATGGAGCAACAATGGTGAAGATCGATTCATGAGTCGGGGCTGTTTCACTGCTGGTTTTGCTATCATTGTTTGGAGTTCGGCACAATAGACATCTGCCGTTATTGCTTGACCAGATCGGAGAAAGCTAAAGTGAATAACACCATGCTGAGACCACCAAGCAGTTACCATTACCTTTTTATTTACCTTAGGACATTATTGCGGCGTTTGACCTGGGGTCAGCCATTGCATTTTTCGCTTAAGGTTATCGTAAAGAATCCACTTTTCATCACATGTCACAATTCGATCCAATATTCCTTCATTTCTGTATCGATTCAACAAGGCAACACAGTTTCAACAGGCGTTTCTTTCTGCAGATCAGTCAAATCATGAGGCACCCATTTATCATATTTTTTTATTTTATTGATTTGACGCCAATGAGTCAATATTGTTGGTAAGGTAACGTTAAACTATGCTGCTAATTCCTGGGTAGTTTGGCTCAGATCGACTTCCACCATCTCTTTCAATTCATTCTTAAACCTGTGTGGGGGCGATCTTCCACATGGTTCGTTTTTCAAATCAAAGTTTCCATCACGAAAGCGTTTAAACCAAAATCGCACGATGCGTTCATTAGCAGTCCCCTCTCCAAACACAACATTGATATTGCGAGCTGTTTCTGCCGCGTTAGTTCCGCGTCGGAACTCGTGATTTTCGAAGTATCCATCTTTCTTGTCTAAGCTGAATAAAAAAACAACTGAAAGTCGATAGTCAAATGTTGCACATTTTTTAAAAGAAGAACTTCATAGGCACCATGTGAAAAAAGTTTCACTCAAAAATCTCAAACCATGAAGGTTTTATGTCAATTCGAAGTACCTATTACAATAAAACGGCAATTTCATACTTTAACCCCTATTATAACAAAAGTGAGCACTGTGAAGGATTTATGAAAGTTCATTCCATAAAGTTTTTAAATAGGGCATGAAAGTTCATATGAAATTTCGTAATTTTTAAGGTTAGAAACGCGGTTGTATCATCGTTTTTTTACAGAACTCATCCCCTAATGCTCCTGAGAATTTGCCGACGGGAAACCCCAGCGGACATACGATTCGTATTAATATGATTTTGTTTTTAGTAACTGTAGTAGCTGCGGCATTAAACCGGTTTAATGCAAAAGATAAAAAGCCATTGTGTGTGGCGTGGATCCACGTTTAGCATACGAAGGGTTTAGTCGTGTTTATATTATCGTAGACAGTTGCTGGCCCTTTACCACCATAAAGTTACGGTCCTCAAGACAATGTGCAATATTAAAATGAAATGTGGTTAGTCAACAATGACCCCTAGATTGGCTTGGTTACAGTTGAAACGGAGTTTAAAATATTTTAAATTGCGTCGCTAGCAGTGCAGTATGTTTATTTACTATCTAAATACCAGTCTGATCGTAAAATAACTACAGCATCCTTTTTAAATACACCATGCAGTTACGCCAATGCCTTGTGGAAATACTTCAAATAGATCGAACATATACTGTTCGTTCAGTTTTTATTTTAAAGAGCATAAAGCAAACAGTTCGACGATAAATCTCTTGTTGGGAATTTAGCCCCTTACGTAACTACATGGGTGAGTGAAAACTTAAATAATAACGCGGCGATACAGTAACAAGCTTCATAGAAATCCCAGATCATACAGGTTTGTGGTTTTAATTAATATTTATGTGCGTAATAACATCGTACTTTATGTAGTAAAATTATAATTATCCTATCTCTAAAGATATTTTACTTTGCTTCTAATAATATTCGTGTAAGTTATACAGCAAAATCCTATACAATTCAATACGATATTCTCGAAATTCCGATGGTCTTCATAATAATATAATACAATTTATCTACAATTGTGTAGAGAGACGGTGATAAATTGAGACTGATTGGAGACCTCTGATTGAGGAGATCTCGATTCAGTCCAAGATATTGATTTTCCATTCATACTATGCAAATACTTACTAACTCGAAGGATTCTAATAAAGCCCAAATCGTAACTCATCCGTAACTTGACTAATAATTAATATCCGATGTTATATAGTGGTAAATATGTATTTTATATATCTGGCAGAGTGCCTGAAAAGTAATTAAAAGTAGAAGTTACGTATTTTAATATCAACATGGACATCATTAACGTACTCCACCGTAACTCGTACTTATTAAAACTAATTTTGCTTTGTTACTTAAGCTACAACATAAGCTACGGATTTTGATTTTAAATTCTCTAGAACGCTTTTTTCGTAGATGCATGCTACGCGGCTACGTCGCTACGATGCTACGCCAATATGTCACTGATCCTTTTGAAGGATTTAAAACAAATTTACAGCCATAATCCCACTAGAATAACATAAGCTAAGGGGTTTTCATTCTGTAATCTCTTGAATGCTTTTTTCGTAGATGCATGCCACGCGGCTACGACGCTACGCCAATATGACACTGACCCTTTTGTTTGAACTTCGATTTTGAAGAATACAAGAGAAATTCGACACATATCTTCATCATCTCATAAGGTTATGTAACCTACAGAATTTCTTTCTTTATTCTCTTGAATGTTTTTTTCGTAGATGTATGCTACGCTGCTACGACGGTACGTTGCTACGCCAATATGGCACTGACCCTTTTGAGGGACAAAAGGGAAATTTAACACATCATCACACTACATTTTCCTGTTTCTTAGAGACGTTTATCGACAGAGATCACGCACGTAAACGTCAACACTCGGAACAAGTATGTGTACACCAAACAAACATGATATTGATGCGGAGATCGAGTCCGCGACCCTTATCATTCAGCTACGGCGTTAATGGTGCCGTCACTGAAAGGTTTTCTTGTTGTATTGGGTATTTTTATTATTATTTGTAAGAAATTCTCTATTGGCAGCATCCGGGAGTCTGGATTTTTGCCCGTTTGATGGCAATAGGCTCGTTCTTTATTACATGGAATTTAAACATAACTGGTGAAATCCTCATCATTCTCCAGCCCTTATCCCAATTTATTTGTGGTCGGCGCAACTTGTCTTTTTCTTCCATACTTCTCTATTAGTCGTCATCTCGGTAGTCACCCCCTTTCTAACCATATCAACATTTACACATCCCATCCATCATTTCTTTGGTCTTCCCCTACTCTTATAGCCATCGACATTCATACTCAAAACTTTCCTCACGACATTTCATCATTCCTCCGTATCGCATGCCCATACCATGACAACCACATAACTGGCGAAATGTGGGTTTAGTTTAGGTACACTTCTGCCTGATCCTCCGGGAAATACAGACGTGATGTTATGTTATGTGTTATTTATAATAAATATCCAAAATCAAATATACGTGACCTATATCTGATTATCTACCTATATGAGTACTATTCAGAAAATGTCACTATCAGTTGACAGAACGATTACATTTATAGCTGTCTAGCATATTTCAAATACGGGAAATAATATGAAATAACGAGCACAAAACAACCAAAATAAAGAAAATATATACTGAGAAAGACAAACGTTTACGTGAAAGAGTGTCTGTACTTGTTTGTGTGAACAAGTGGTGAAAAGATAATGAGTAAAATGTTAGGTAAATTGTATAAATAATAAATATTTTATTTCAGATCAAAGATCCTTTATGTTCTTAACCTAAAGTTACTATGCACAAAAATTGAAACGGACATTGATTGACACCTACGTGTGCGACCGTATCCAGTGAGCCAATATGGGGCTGTCCCACCTAGCATACAATACACTCAGGATGCTATATGGATGTATAGTGTTCTTGAAATAATTTTCAAAGTAACTACAACTTGAAAGGTCGAGAAAGAGAAATAGATTACACATTTGAATGTAAGAAGGTAGCTACGCCTACTTACTACACAATAAAATGCCAAAAGTAAGAAAAAAACTGTGCTATGCTTTAATAAAAACAAAAAAAAGAAACCAGTATATTGCTGTGTTGGTTGTTCAAATAAGTAGGAGAGGAAATGGCTTGGATTTCGAGGCCCTTGACCTTTTTATCACTTAAGTCCTACAGAGCAATTGTTCTGAGAGACTGAACATTCGTTTTCACTTAAATATAATATTTATATGTGTTTACGTACAGTCGAAAAGATATGATTATATAGGTACATTGACAAGAATTCTTTTAAGTGTCTACAATCTTTGTTCCATAGGTGAAGGAAGCCATCGTGAGGAAACCGGCATGTCTTAGAGCCAAGAATTGAAGACATGTAACATCTACCAACCGGCACTAGCTCGCGTCGTGGGTTACGGCCTATCTCACACCGAGAGAGAGGCCTGTGTACCAGCAGTGGGAACATTATAGATTGATTATGTTAGTTCCATAATATTTTACAATGTGTAGCCATAAAACAAATTGCATATCGGGTACTTAATTGTAGCTACACATTGAAACAGTATTATGGAACACAAATTGTAAACAGTCAAATAAATTGTCAATGTATACATCTGTTTGAGGCAACAGGTAGGTACACAGGTGCAACTACTTAAGACCGTGGAAAGTTTATGGCTATTTTTGTGTCGCCTAAGTCAATGCCAGTGGCGTATTGTACGTCAGCATAGTATGACGTATGCGTCCACATTGGAACTTACAGTAACGTGAAAGCTTATAGAGTGCGACTAACGCACGTCTGGCTAGTTTGTACGTAGACTTAATTTAGAAAAGACAACATATGACTAATCCCTAAAACGACAAAGAGAGTACTGTAGTGTTACTTTTAACATCGCTATATTAAATAAAGTAATCAACAGCATCATCGAATTAACATTATTCCAAACTATTATAATATTATAACGACAAAAGATCTGATTTTTTTGTATGTTTGTTGGTTACGCTTTTACGCTCAAACGGGTGAAGGATTTGGCACATGGGTAGACCATGACCTGGATTAGGCCATAAGATACTTTTAACCCGATATTTCCACGAGATCAAAACTATGTACGAAGTAAAATGTAAAATGAACGGCTCGCCAGCACACAGATAAACCCTTGAGAGGTTTTCGTTGTGTGGTTAAAACCAAACTGTAAAATATAGCCTATATTTTACACTTTTAGAAAGAAATAAATATAACCTGGCATAAACTTATTCATTCTATATCTGTACTGTTAAAAAAATATTTACAGAGAGCTTTACAAAGTCCAAAAAGTTTTGTGTAAGTTGTTGGTCGTGTTTGTGAAAATCCGGTATAACATCTACATATATAAATAAAAGAAGTAGTGGTAGAAGTGTGGGCAGACAGCCAATGAGGTGAACCGACGACCTGGTCCAGATTGCTGGACGACTCTGGCTTAGAAAGGCTAGAGACAGAGAACAGTGGCGTGCATTGCAGGTTGCCTACACTCGGTGTACAACAAGAACTTACTTAGGCATTGGGTGGCGAAAAGTTGAAGAAGATATATATAAAATTAAGTCGTGCTGGACCGATTTTTACGATCTTTGATTTGTTATATTTCTCTCCACCCCGAATAGCAGAATAACTATTAAAACATGGGAAAAATTCAGGAAAAAACATTTTTTATTATTTTTTCATACATTTTGTATGGAACGGCTCTTTTGATGATATCTCTCTGAGGAGGTATGAAATTCACCGGGTCCGTTAGTATATTATATAAATAAGCAGCCAAAAGTAGTACATAATATACTATACTCTACATTAAATACATAAAATGCTCTACGGGAAATTTCGTTACTAACTGGGGTTTATAAGATGAGTATTAAAGTATTTATATAGAACCCTCCCTGCGGTTGACCCGGCTGATTATGATAACCACATTATTATTATCTAACGTTTAGATTAGGGACCTTTCCCACGTCATATATGAACGTTTGCGAATGTTAGTCTATAAATCAAAGAGATTACTCTCGAAATAGAATGTATTCATTTCGTACGGATATTGTTGCGTAAAATATTACTGTTGTATTTTATTCTGACTTTTTCCCTGAATGTAGTATGAGTATGTTTGTACGATCACTTGTTATCATGAGTTTTTTTACTCGTCTTGTGGACTAAATTTATTTTATTACTGGGTAGGAAGCCAGGAACCACTTGTATTTATATTCCCGTCCTGGAAAATATTCCTAAATTCTTCACTGCCTAATCCTTCCTGTTGTGTGTTGTTTCACTACAAAGACAAAACCAAGATCGTTGTAGAGCTTTCTGGTTTTTTTTTAATGTAAACTTTTTTTTTAAGTTAATGTATTTACTTTTCCAAAAGCCGCGTCTTGATTTGGTCCTAAATTAAAAATTAGTTTAAATACCGTATTTTAGTCAGGTTACCTCACTATGTCCCTCTGCAAAATTCATTTGATTAAATTATTTTCTAATAAAATCGACTGTGGACAGGCACTGAAGTGAAAACATAAGTGTACACTTCAGCCAATTTTGGCACGAAGCAATCTAATACGACCAAATTGAGAACCTTCTCCTTTTATAAATTCTGTTAAAATTGACGTCATTTCTTATTCCTGACAGTAAAGTTATTTCATAGACCGTCAATATTGGGTACAACAGGAAACGAAGAGCGCCATGAAACGTCAACTACTCGAAGAACGAAAATGGACGGTTATATAATTTAGGACGTGTGACGTGTTGCACTTAGCTAGCCGTCTGAAACTAGAAGTACGTAAATAGCCAATTTTTTTAAATATCAGAATGACGGAACATTAAATAATGATCGTAATCGTCAGTTTATATAAAAAAAAAACACAGTACAACAAATAGACGTAAGCAAAGCACGTTTCGTTTGCAATAAGTTCTACTAGCTCCACTTATTTATTTCCTCGATACTCTCACGTGATAAAAACCCAGCTTTATGACATGTTTACGTCAGTTTTTTTGCAATGTCCAATACATTTTCCCATCACCAAAATATATTATTATTACAAACACTGAAACATGAAAGATTTTATGTTATAAATATTGGTTTGTTTATATCGTAATTCTATGAGAAATTACGTTGCTAAAGTTTAGGATCGTCCGTGAATTTACGAATCTACTATCCAAAGTCTGCGGATGTATGTTCGTTCCACATTATAGCAGTTCTCATGCCATTACACGCGTCCGTATTTAACAAGAAGCATGCGGGTTCCGTCACTGTTTTTCACTCGATGCTAGAGATAAATTCACTCGTAAATCGAAAACGTATGTTTGGAAACACATTACCAACGCTAATGAATGATGTTCTTATTCTCCGAAATATATCCGTTTGCTATTAACGCTTTCACGAAGAAACGAGAGTGCTTTGAAAATAAGTGCAAGTGCTAACAAAACCAGAAGAGCTGTGCTCTATCTCTTGTTCAAAGTTAACTCATATCCTCGTCAATCGATCGTAGGTGTCAAGTGACATGATATTGCCTTGTTGTTACGAAGCTTTAAGATAGATAGACTCTTGAGCCCATCCACTAATTATCTTATAAGAAAAAAAAAATCTCTTTATGTGTCTCCGCCAACATATCAATTCCATTAAACTCAATGTAACTTAACTACATATGAAATACCGAAAGTCCTTTCAGTAGATTTTACACGGAGTACATTGCGATCGGAGCCTGTGCGACCCAATTAGTGTACATCAAAGATATCAGTACCCAAGCGCCTTTTAAAAACGTGACAGTCTGTGCTTGAGGCGATACATACATTTAGCGGACTTTATATTATACTCTCATCGTTGTCACATGTAATAATTAATTAATGTATAAAAAATATTGTAAGCATTTTAAAAGAGTAACGGTGGAGTTTCTTGCCCATTCTTTTCAATAAGAAACTACCTTATGGAAGGGGCGCCTAGAATCAATTCTATTTTAATGGAAATGTTGACGTTCAAACGTGCATTTTATGTGCCTATTTGAAATCATTTATTTCAAATAGGCACATAATGGGCTTAACTTTGACGGTGACACACTTTGACTTCGAATTAATTTGAGCATGAATTTATACTTTTTAAGTCACATAGTAACAGCGGTTTATACGCCTTCCGCTTCGATAATCATAATTATTCAACTGCCGGCGACCCACAAATCGCTGTTGAGTAGAGGCTTCGAATTTTTCTGATAGTTTTGTCACTAAAGCATTTGAGGATTTAGACACCATTCTTCTATTCGAGATGAGCGGTTTCACCGCCTTGTGGCTGTGGCTTGACGTATTATCATTTTAGCAAAAGCGAGTGATATATAGTCTCGCAGTTAAAACAACAAATGTATAAAACAATATCTCCAATGTCTCGTACTCGTGAGATTGGTTTTGTTAATGAAATATAAAGATGGTTATTTTCTTTTCATGTCATTAATCGTACGTGAAACAGGTAGCGATATATTCGTTGAGTACCTAACATTTGTTTTTATGGCGAATAGTTTAAACTATACATATACAGTGTGCTGTGAAAATTAACCATTCGAGATAACGACCACGTTGTATAACCGCATTATTCTGATTTTACTCCATGTAGCTAACACGCTTACTCCTATGGGGTGACAATTAATTTTAATATACTACTACACCCCTAACACCCATGTTTAGAAGTTTACATAATTTATTACTTAACTTTTGTATTACGCTTCGGGTAAGTGGACCTAGTTGTTGGAAGGGTTATCACAGTTTTCTGATTATGTATGGTACTAACAAATATGTATATATTGTACATATTTGTAAGCACAATGTTATTCTAAACTTTGATACCAATTGGAGGTTGACAAACAGGCCTATAGGCTATGTTCCTTTCATGCGTTGCCTTTACTCATCTATTGTGTTCATTTTTATAATCTCTTAACGATTTATAGTAGGTACTAAATTAAAAGACTAACTATATAAATAAATACAAAAACAAAATGATATTTTGACGTCGAAGTACTAGTCCGCATCGCTGTCATCCGGAAACGTGCCCAGAAGACTGGCAGCATTGCCACGTTGAATGGCAATGCTAATTCATTGGCTAAAGAATGACCCAGCCCTCTGGTTACGTGAAGTGCCGATCAGCCAGCGAGAAATTTATTTCACAGGAAACACGCACTCTGGCCCTAGTTACCCATAACCCATAAGGTTACAGTATTTGCGCCGCTTGAGTGTCTCAGCAGCCGCAGCATCACGATTATGTTCCGGTTTGAAATAGAACCAACAAAATATAAGAAATCGGTACTTGTCTGCAAAAATACACATAGCTTTGTATGAGACATATTTGGCAAACAATTACAAAATTGTCACATTTTCTCGACAGGCAAAAAACGGCGGGGTGGTATTATTACCACCCCGCCGTTTTTTTACTTTCTTTCATACATTCTCTGCCTTATGGCAGAGAATGTATGAAAGAAAGTAAAATTGTCGGTTTGTCACCTGACGCCTCTCGGTTTTATTAAATAAGCCTAAACATGGTTACACTGCTACTTCCTCAAACGAGTCCTTACCAAACGTGCTCTACTTACTTAAATTCCTTCTGTTTAGAAGGAATTAAGTATTAACCAATCCTTGTTACAAGCTTCACAGAGACTGTTCTGTGAAACTCTAACACAAATAAGTCTAGCATCAAACACACTGGTGTTTGATGCTAGACTTATTTAAGTTAGAGTTTCTCAGTTGTCTGACACTATAATGATAGATACACGAAACCTCGGTTAGAACTTTGAAGTTGTGATAACTTAATTGCTGAATTTAACATGGAGTTGATGAAGTTCAGAATATAAACTATGTAGGTAATTGATTAAGAACGTGCATCGTATTCGAGCAGTAGTGGCCTAGTGGTAATAGCCCCGACTTACGAGTTGTAGGTCGTGGGTTCGAACCCAGGCAGGCGCTTTACTTTGTGTAAATAATTTCATCACCACTGCTGTCAAAACGGTGAACGAAAACATCGTGAGGAAACCGGCATATCCTAGTACCAAAACTTCAAAAACCTGTGACATCTACCAAACCCGTACTGGGCCCGCGTGGCAGACTACAGCTCACTCCCTCTCGAAGAGACGAGGCCTGTGTCCCGAGGCTTGTGTGAGCAGTGGGAACATTAAAAGCACACACACACACACACACACCCCTACACACATACACACACACGTTCACGTTTATACATGTGCATCGTTGTGTGTGCACTTGACCTGACAATACTGCGGAGTAATTGCGTAACACACATATAATGGCAATGCATTCCATTTTGACAGTTCAACAATATTCATTGCGCTATATACGTTGTCGAGCAGACGAATTTTTCTAACATATGAAGCCATGGATTAGACATTTCTTTCAAAACTCTTGGGACTGTGATTGAACATATGTTACGCAATTGGGGTGCTATTTCACATCCCATTCTCGAAAGTTATTGTTTTTTTGATGGTTGGAGATAAGTTAGACATATTCCCGTTGAACATGGAACTGTTCATGCATTAAATCGAAGGCTGTTATACATTGATAGAGTTACAGCATACAAAAAAATATTAACAAGTGACATCAAGATTGATTACCGTCTTTTTGTTACGTTCGCACCCTACATTATCATGTCATCGTACATTATGTACTATGTCTTAAATATAAAAATAACAATTAAAACATAATAAAACGTCGCTTTGGTTGGCTACCATAAACCCAGCTACTCGGCACTTAACTTATACGTACAGCTTTTAATACAGAACAGAAGTTATAAAATGTTGTACAGGCTATTCATAAAAATAAACTTGCGAAACCGACTACAACTTTAAAGTTGCAATAAATATAAGCACTTCACAAAGTTAAAATAAGGCCGCAGATGTTATTGAAATAAATATTTGTACCTACGAGTATACTACACCTATTCGTATAGCCGAACTTGAAGTACCCACCACTTTACTACTCACCCCGTGAAGAGTCTAAAATAATCATTTAAGCTCTTTGGAACTTAAAACGGATCACATTCTCTGTGAAATACAAGAGTTTTACCTACCACGTAGACTTAAAATAACATTCATCAACCATATTTTATTTCTGAACAATACATGCTAATTATGCGGGTACTCACACAACGTTGAACGTTCTTAATTATGTAAAATAGAACATTTAAATTAAGCTAACGAATAAATAATACCGTTAATAAGGCTGACATATTTTTACGTCAATATTTTTTTGGTACACAATATATCATGATGATAAACAAACATTGGTTAAAAGCTCATTCGTTTTCAAAGGGAAAATTCTTCTGTGAAAATTCAGTGACAGGGAAAAAATATCATTAATGTCAATCTAGTGATAGATGTGAAAAACTCACCTTAAATACACCGAGTACGTAAAAATCACCATTATGTAAACCAGTCTATTAAATCATTAGCATCTCTTGATATTTCACTTGTACAAAAACTTTAGATCAAAGAGTTACTACGAAAACTTGGCAGTAATTTTAATTTGGCGACCAACGTGGCTTCAAAAATTAACGAGTTCCCGAAAAGTTATTGTCAATTTAATTAACAGGTTCAACAGATGTTTGGAAGTACTGTAGAATTATATTTCCAAAAATAAAATCCAGGAAAATAACGTGCGCTCCCACTCGAGCCTGAAATAATACTGATGAACGTTCACATAGATCCACAGTACCACGCTACGTTTGGTAACGGGTTGGTGGCGACTACTTTAAGACGAATGTTATCCATCTCTGCCCTGTGCAGTCAAATATTTTTGCCTCTGAATTTGTGAACCGTAATGGAATTTTACAAAGCTCGATTTTTAAAAGTAAAATGTAATTAATAACAGGAAGCAGAAGCCGTAAAGTAGGCGTAAACTAAACGCGATCATTGAGTAAAAGTGAAAAGAACAAAGCTTTCAAGGAAACTGTTTAAGTATGGTTTCTAATTACTTTTTTCCCTTTTATTTTTTAATTTGAAATTTTCTAAATGGATTGCTAACAACAGTCAATACAATATCCTCAAACAGATTTTATTAGAGTTTTTTTTTTTATATTTCCCTACTTCATTACATTATGTTACTCTGAGCTAAGCTTAAGTACCTACCTTTTAATATTTATTGAAAAGCTTTTGGTTTGGGAAACAGTAAAATATATTAAACACTTCTGTTACTGCTGAGTCCTATCGAATAAAATGTTTCCACCAAGATAAAGGTTATGGCAATGTTAACTACATGGCAATCATTTCGTTGGATTCAGATAAGAGGGTTTTTTTTTGTGACCCGCCCCTGATTCGCACATTTTTTACGACTTAACAAAATGTCGGGATTTCTTTGTGATGTGTAAGTTTAATATTAATGTAATACAACTCATAAAACTCTCTAAATGTTGGTTAAAACCGCGTCAAAGTCCGATGTATAGTTTAGAGGAACAACGCGGTCACACAAACAGACACGAAAAGCGACTTTATAGATTTACAAAGAGAGAAACTCACCGTACTCACTAACTAACTATCACAGTAACCAAAAACGTCGTCGGTATGAAAAAAGGCGATTCCATCATTTAGTACCTACCTATGAGGCAGAATTCCAACCCTAGGTCAGAAGTGTTTAATTAAATTTTTCACGTTCGATACTGGTGGATATTTTGCAGGTCAGTCCATTGTCCTTACGAGTATCATATATAGGGTGACTAATTAGTGCACATGATTGTACTCATCATAACAAACGAAGTATTCCCAACTTTCCCAAAGAAACGATTTTTTTTATTTACCCAGCTTGCTCGCGCAATTCCCTCCATGTAAAATACTGGTATTCGGTTAGACTGGAAGCCGACCCCAACGTAGTTGGGAAAAGGCTAGGCAGATGATGATGAAAAATGGAATAGTTAGTTTTGTTTGTAAAATGGGATTAGTAACTAAATTAAATTATAGCTGATGGTGTGTTATTCTTGTTATGTACTCAATATTCTATTGGGATGATTGGGGTCATGCGCTAGGTAAATTAGTTGTTTGTTATGATAAGTACAATCATGTGTTTAAGTATCGGCCACTAAGTACCTGTCATTATTAATTTTAAATATATCGGACCGATTATTCCTTTGAAGCTTGGAGCAATAATTGCTACCAGTAAACTTCTGGAACTTCATAAAAAAAAGTTTTCTTTTAAGAAAACTTTGCTAGGATACCTTTTTTAAAGTGAAATTTTACAAAAGCTTTATGTTCACTTCATATGAATTTTAAATTCTTAACTGAAAGTTATAGGTATCTTGTAGGTCATCATAATACGAATCTTGGTAGTATTATTGTCTTCGCAATGAAAGGTACTAAGATTTCCTTTCTTTACATTGTTTCAAATTAACAATACATAGACCGGAAAATGTAAGTGTACTTACTATACAACTCTGTTTTCGTTTCTGAGTTCTCTCTCTTATTTAGTCTGATTACCAGTGATAGGAATAGGTAGTACCTATTTGCCTAAACTTCGAAGAACAGAGACAAGAAACGGAGACTTCCCTATGACTAAATTTTTTCCGGGACATCTGTCCCCAAATTCGGGACAACACTTTTAAATACATTAAAAAAATATGTTATTTAGAATAAGTAATTCGTCTATGTTTACCTAAAATTTGCGATTAGACATAACATAATAAATAACATTTACAGTCGTTACAACCATAAAATTTTCCATAGATTAATACTATGAATCACAATGTTTGTATAAGGACTTATAAAAATTTAGTCCTAAGGAAGTCTCCGTTTCTTGTCTCTGTTCTTCGAAGTTTAGGCAAATAGGCACTACCTATTCCTATCACTGCTGATTACCTACTGGATTAAAAAACTAAATTAATAGCATTTTTACTTACTGATACATACGTTATAACAAGACGCATGTATTCCTCGAAGGGTTTGGCAAAGGTGTACCCATAGTACACCCACATTTCGCGAGTTATGTTTAAGTCAGTTGTGTTACTTACTTCATACATATAGGAATAGAGGTATGAGGAACAGGGTGTAAAGTTCACTCATCCTCCATAGAAAAGAGAGGATCCTCCGACCAGACGGGTGTTGTGTCTGGCGGGCAACTGCCCGATGATTGATGTCGGGAAGTTTGTATGTATGCTTATTGCGCGGTAAACTCTACTTGCGAGATGCAGGATTTGCGTGACGTCAGTATGACGCGATGTTCGCATGTGGCGTTCTAGATACCGCTACATCAGTCCCCTACGGAGACCGGAGGTCGATAGAGGGCTGAGTCTTGTACCTTGCGATGCTTGCTAGGCCAGCTGAGGTTCCAGTGAGTCGGAACCGGTTGCCGCATAGTTCACGGTGAGTCGGAACTGTCTGCGGAGATGTCCCCAGAGAGTCGGGGTGGCGCTGCGTTATACTCCAATGCGTCGGATCTCGTATAGCGCCGGGATGAAGCTGGCTGCTGCGTCGACCAGGAGAGAGTGCTCTGCTTGTTGACCGGTCGAAAGTGCAATGTGCTGTGCCGAAGTTGCTCATGAGGCTGAGGATGGTGACCAGGTATGCGCGGACGCTGCATGCTGGTGGTCAATATACCCGTTTAAGTCCTGGGCGCTGGCTGGCTGGGTGACTTGCCGCTCTAAAGCTTGCGGGAGTGATGATGACGTCACGCTGAAGAATGCGCACGAGGGCTGCGCTAACGTTCATGTTCGAGTTCACCAGTATAGAGGTATGAGGAACAGGGTGTAAAGTTCACTCATCCTCCATAGAAAAGGGAGGATCCTTCGACCAGACGGGTGTTGCGTCTGGCGGGCAACTGCCAGACGAATGATGTCGGGAAATTTGTATGTATGCTAATTGCGCGGCAAACTCTACTTGCGAGATGCAGGATTTGCGTGACGTCAGTATGACGCGTTGTTTGCATGTGGCGTTGTAGATACCGCTACACATTTAATAAATTAAAGTCGCTTCTCGTGTGTGTTTGTGTGACCGCGTAATTCTTTTCAGTGTAATTTATAAATTTTATCCCGGGAGGTTTATGTGTCAATTAACTCAGCCTATTGCAGTCCACTGCTGGCCATAGGCCTCTCCCATGCTGCGCCGCAACACCCTGTCCTCCACCTTCCGCATCTTTTTAAGGCAGTCGGTCCATTTAGCTGGGGACGTGGCAGGTTTATGTGTATAATACATTCATACATCATTCATACATTAATATGAATAAATTAATATATTTATAAAATAATATTTTGTCAAGTTGTAAATCCATGCGAAGCAAGGACAGATCGCTAGTTTTGTATAAGTACTTATCTCTTACCAAATTTAGCTTTAATGTTAAGCAAGCTGTATAATCAAACAAAGAAGCAGTTGATAGAGCGAACACAAAGTTACAGGGAGGCGACGCTACAAATTAATTAACAAACAGTAGATACTTTGAAATTGTAACAGCTCGAGGTACAAGTATCTACTAACATAGTTAGGATTCCCGCACACGATATCCATTTGCAACATACCGATAAATTTCTGGTTGAAGCCGTCGCGTACCATTTTCCACAAAAGCTGCACTAATTAGGTCTACCTACATCTCGAAATTGTGACGTATTTCTCGTTAGCTACTTCTATTTGTCGATACCTAAGCAGTTTTCGATATAGCCTAGCTAGGTCTAGGTGAATTGTTAGAAAGGTTTTGTAACAATTTAATATAAAATGTGTCAATGATGTTGTTCATCATGATGAATGATTACCATTAAGACATTATAAAAAGTAAAGGAAAATAATTGTTTTATCAAACTTCTAAACCTAGTTTCATAGATATTAGTTTCTTTTCTTTTGAAAGGTACAGGGGCGAACTAAATGCCTTTCCTAGATAAGTATGTAGTGTATTATAACATTAGGCATAAAAATCTGCAGATTAATATATCGGTTGTCTGTGATCTCAGCCTTAGGTATAGGAAGCGCGCAGGAAAATGGAATTGTAAGAAACTAATAAAGTAACTTAGTTGAGAGCTGTCGCTAAGTAAGTTTATTTGTTTGTGTAGTCTACCAGAAAAACAGTATTAAACGACTCCCACCGGGGCAATTTAGTGGTCTGACTGTGAGACTAATCAGTAATAAACATGTCAAAGTTTTCTCATATATTCATTAAGGGCCATTTATTTTAGTAGATACCTAATGGAATATAAGTTGGAAAACAAATAATACCACATGAAAGTAACAAATGAGATTTCTTTGGTGTAAAATTCGGACCGCGGGCGCGCGCCCTTTGGACGCGTTTTCGTACGAATTTACTCGTGCGAACACGTACGAACACGCACGAACGACCCCGACCTTCCAAGTGCGTGCACAGACTGAGTGCGGCGGCGGCGGCGTCGGAAAACAATCCGAACTTGTTGGGATTTTAAAACAATTTCGTGTGTTGAAAATTAAATAATAGGGGTTAAAGTATGAAATTGCCGTTTTATTGTAATAGGTATTTCGAAATGACATAGAACCTTCATGGTTTGAGATTTTTGAGTGAAACTTTTTTCACATACCTATGAAGTTCTTCTTTAAAAAAATGTGCAACATTCGATTATCGACTTTCAGTCGTTTTTTTATTCAGCTTAGACAAGAAAGATGGATACTTTGAAAAACGCGGCAGAAACAGCTCGCAATATCAATGTTGTGTTTGGAGAGGGGACTGCTAATGAACGCATCGTGCGATTTTGGTTTAAACGCTTTCGTGATGGAAACTTTGATTTGAAAAACGAACCACGTGGAAGATCGCCCCACATAGGTATAAGAATGAATTGAAAGAGATGGTGGAAGCCGATCCGAGCCAAACTACCCAGGAATTAGCAGCATGGTTTAACGTTACCTTACCAACAATATTGACTCATTGGCGTCAAATCAATAAAATAAAAAAAATATGAGAAATGGGTGCCTCATGATTTGACTGATCTGCAGAAAGAAACTCGTGTTGAAACTGTGTTGCCTTGTTGAATCGATACAGAAATGAAGGAATATTGGATCGAATTGTGACATGTGATGAAAAGTGGATTCTTTACGATAACCGAAAGCGAAAAATGCAATGGCTGACCCCAGGTCAAACGCCGCAATAATGTCCTAAAGCAAAGCTTACCAATAAAAAGGTAATGGTAACTGTTTAGTGGTCTCAGCATGGTGTTATTCACTTTAGCTTTCTCCGATCTGGTCAAGCAATAACGGCAGATGTCCATTGTGCCGAACTCCAAACAATGATAGCAAAACCAGCAGTGAAACAGCCCCGACTCATGAATCGATCTTCACCATTGTTGCTCCATGATAACGCGAGATCTCATACAGCACGAGAAACCGTTTTAACTCTACAGGAACTGCAATTAGAAACCATTCGTCACCCTCCGTATTCGCCAGACCTTGCTCCAACGGACTACCATTTTTTTCGTGATTTGGACAATTTTCTACGTGATAAAAAGTTTTCTTTTCAGGAGGCAGTACAAAATGCTTTCACAGAGTTTGTCGAATCTAGATCACGAGAGTTCTATCGCAAAGGCATAAATGACCTTCCTATTAGATGGCAGCAATGTATAGATAATAATGGTAATTATTTTGATTAAATAAATATGCTGAATTAAAAAAAAACGAATTTCAATTTTTCAGTACAAATCGGCAACCCTAATATAAAACGATGTAGAAAAATGTATTAATTTGGTTTACGGACATATATGGTTGTGGGATTAGAGCGATTCAAGTTATCACTTACATGACCTTCATAATATGATTACATTCAACGAATTCATGTCTTTTTAAATATATTTCACGCACTCATTCACGACATCTCATCACTCACGACAGCGAAGACGCCGCCGCAGTCCGAGTCTCCGAGTCAGAATTATTATCTTGAAGATACAGATTATTCATCGCGCTCCAAAGAAGAAATTACGAATGCGTATCACCGGAACACTGCCTATTTAAAGGAGGAAAACGCATTCAGTATGCGCACTCAATTTTATATACACGTTTACGTTATATTCGTTATCGCACGTTACAAATTCGCGTCCAAAGTGCGCGCGGCTTAAGAATAAAGCTACTTTTCCCTGAATGGTTTTCCACCTTCTATTTATATCTAATTGGCAGGGTCACCTTTGACCTATCCCACCTGATGATTAGCGATAACGCGGTCGATAACGACGATTGGGTACGCTTGCCTCGAAGTAAGTTTCATCTATCTGTATGTTGGTAACAGTAGATGTTGAGGATGTGATGTTGTGGTTAAGGCCTCGCTTCTCATGCAAAAGGTTATGGGTTCAAATCCGGCAAGTACCAATGTGACTAGACATTACTGACATCAGTGAAGCAAAACTTCGTGAGCAAACCTACACTTCTAGTTAATATAAGTTTGAAATCGCCAACCCATCTTGAGCAAGCGTGGTGATCAATACTCGTACCTTCTCTGTATAAGTAAATCCCTTTGCACTTCAGTGGGAGAATATTAGGCTGGTATTATTATTTATACTTAGTTAAATTACAGAATTCTAATAAGTGGGTGCCCTACACCTCTGCCCACCGGTTCGAGGAATTTACATATAATGTTTTGCGAGTACGTTATGCTAATAAGAACAATATCCAATATCAATATTTCTATTAGCAACAGTAAAGTTATTGTATGAATGTCAAAAGGGTGTTTTGGCCCTTAGGCTTAACGAGATAATAAAACATACCTTTTCAGTCGCCGAGCCTTTTGACATTTTACTGGTAAAATCTTATGAAATTGGATTCTAAATCAACGTCAAGGATCTATTGTCGTTTCGCCGGATTGACTTATTTTATGAGAATTTGAAACTAGGTCAAAACTTTAGGGAAATTAGTAAGAGAAAAATATAGAATCTTTTTTTAGCAGATTGTATTAAAGATGAACCATGACAAATGTTTCCTCAATGTGTCTCGAATGAAATAATAAATGTTTTGTGTTAGCTTTGGTTTTTTTTTGTTGTTCATTTTTCATTGTTCTCACCTAAAGAAGCAATAAGAGTAATGTAACCAGGATTTTGTACAAATGTCTTGATTTAAAAGAGTGTCCGTGGAGTTTCTTGCCCGTTCTTCTCCATAGAGATCTACGCTTTGGAATGGGCAACTAGCTTCAACTTTCTGACTAACTGACCGACTATTTAATTTTCACAATTCAAAAGTGCCTGTAAATGGTTTAATTGAAATAAATGATTTGAGTTTGAGTTGGTGTAGATTATTTTGTAAATGTTTTAAGAATTTGCTTATTTGAGATTTTGTGCAACTACCTGCAGTGCAGTAAATACCGTCAGTTAGTGAACGGAAATCAATTGCAAACTTGACTAAAATAATATCCGGAAGTTGCTTGGCACACCACCTATTTGCAGTTGAAGTTAAAGTTTGCGGGGAGCACGTCTGACGCTGGAGGTCTCACCTGGCGGAGACTGACCGCAGGGGGTGGCGTGAAGTAAGCGGTACTGTTGAACAGTGCCGTGGCGCTCCAGCTGAATACCCATGCATCCACACACATACGTAAGTTGCTCTACCACCGGACTTGCCTTAGGCTAGGCTTACATGGTCACCAAACGAACGTGTCGGTATTAAGGGGTACTGTATCACACCCCGGGGCTATAAGGGTCATGCTCGTAACTCACCTGCTGCGCCCCGTGACTGGGACGTAACGGCTACCCACAGTTTAAATAAATATTCAAATAAATTAATTTTTCCACCAGTTATTCATAAGCAAAAACTACGCAATATTAACTTTAGTGGAAAAGGTCAGCTGTATTCTGTACTACTTAAAAAAACTGAATCACAGGAGACTGGGCCTTCTGTTAAAAATGAATCAGCCTATTGACAATGTATGTAAGCTGACGAATGTAGGAAAATAGGTAAAAAAATAAATAAATACATGAAAAGTAGGAACAACTTAGTAATTGTAGGTGTGAGTATGTTGTGTAGGTATGTTGTGTAAGTGTGTTGTGTGTGTCCGCCCAGTACATGGAACTAAAATATAATATGTATCTGACAAAATGTGGGTAAACTATAGGATCACCTTTGCCTAAACCTTCATGAATTCAGGCGTGATCTTATGTTATGCAGTTCCTTACATACATACCTTTGAACTGCTCCTCATCTTAACATCCAACATATGAACCTGTGGAGATGGAGACGCGTCAGTCCAACGCTGTTACAAGGTTAGTGACGCATGTTGAGCCGAGTCAGCATCGCTGAGCGCTATGTTGCAAGATTTGGGGGAAGCACGCCAACTTGGCTCTACCAAATCTTCTTCCCCCAAATCTTTTTGATAGTGTTCAAACACCAAACAATCATGTGACGTATTTAGTGTTAATAGTGTTCATCTTTGACTCATCTGTAAGTAACGGCAAGGACTGACTTGAATCAACTTGACTTACTGAACAACAAAATATTAGCACAGAGGCAATATAGGAAGTTCGATTTTACGTAATGACAGTGTAGGAAATGCTATTATAAGGTAATGAACAGGAATTATGTAAACAAAGCTTACATAGGTATGTACATAAATTATAAATTATCCTACCAGCAAAATAAACGGAATTGTTTATTAAACGTTTACGCCTCCGGCTTGTAACTAAAGCTATTTGCCTATCTTTACTCCAAAACTGGTGTGTAACAGACAAATACACACAATAACAATGAAATGAATTACTAACGTGAGTCAGCTACAGGAAACGTGTTATGGCCGCGCTTCAAAGCGGTAGACAAACAAACTATCGTTAATAGATTTGCAATCCGAGCAGAGTTGCTCTAATATTAGGCTCGACCTAATATTACGTCGAGCGTATTACTGGCCTTTGATGCTTAGATACACCGCTTATGGGGGAAGCGAAATTCAAATTTTCTTACCCTATCGATTGATATTTCATGAAATAGTCATTCAATAGAACCCTATTATATATAAGCATATAGGAGAGCAGTGGTGGCCAAGTGGTATCGGCCCCGACTAACGAGTTGTAGGTCGTGGGTTCGAACCCAGGCAGAACCAGGCGTTTTACTTTAGGTAAATTATTTCATCAACACTGCTCTCGAAACGGTGAAGGAAAACATCGTGAGGAAACCGGCATGTAATAGAACAAAAAATTCGAAGACATGTCACATCTGCCAACTCACAGTGGGCCGGCGTGGTAAATTACGGCCCACTCCCTCTTGAAGAGAGAAGGCCCGTGTCCCAGCAGTGGGAACATTAGGCTGATTATGATCTTGATGAGGCTTATATGAGGCCATGAGAGCCACAGTGGCCTAACTGAAAAAAATTGAACTAATTTTTGAAGAGTTTTTTCAAATAAAGTCAGTATTGAAAAAATGACAGTTAGGCCACTGTGGCTCTCATGGCCTCATATAACCTTGGGCCTCCAAGGTGTGTTGATGATTTCAATGATTATATTTCTGTAAATACATACGTACTGACACCGACCTGAAAATTTCAAAAAGCGTAAGAAAACAGCTTTTCGCGGGCTACCCTGGCGATTTGCCTTTTAGGTCTATCCACACATATCAGAGCGGTGCCCTTGACGGACCGACCTCCGTCATGAGCTCAAAACAAATCTGTACGTACATTTTATATAAACTCATTCACACACGTCCGCAGCGACGGAGCTTCAGTGCCTGCCTTGAGTGTGCCACGACCCTGTTACGTCCCGGGTATGGTCCTGGGAGCGAACTCTCTAAGGCGCCATCTCCATAGTTAGGCGATAGTCTCGCCGTGCCATCAAATTCTCGCCGCAATGATATCGCCGTGTGGAGACACGTTCTAAGAGAGTATATAGAAATACATGGCACGACGATAATATCGCCGCGATTCTCTCGCTCGTGGTGACGGCCCCTAAATCCGTCGTCGAATATACGAGCCCGTCCAAAACTAGAAAGATATTTCAGAGTGAAACCTACCCCCGATTTATAACCTTTTTGGACGGGCAAATACACATTGGGAGTAAGGACAACTGTAAAATCGTGTTCTAATTCATTCTTAGTTTGGGCCCCAAACTAATCTAATGTCCCACTTAGGAAATGCTTGTAACTTCGGCCGAAACTACGGATTTCTTGCTGTAGGGAGTAGTGGATAACGCTTTAATAAACCGTGATGAAAACGGTTGTAAACCATCATTAGCACACAAATAAACATGATTGGCAAATGGCCTGGAATTGCGGAATGTTGTTCTTAGGTCAGGCAGATGCTACTGAACTTTCTTTAATACCATACTCCCTTGTTAAACTTTTACAGTGGTTATAGTAATCACAAATCCAAAATATGTCACCTTAAAGGCTATTTTTGTCTGCTCATCGCACGATAGAATCTGCGTTGTTGTAAATTGTGTTAACTAACCATCCAACCATTATTAACTAACCATCTTCTCTACATGACAGACCAAATCAGAAAGGAGACAATGACGGACTCTGCCAATTAAAATTTATAAAAATAGTTATTGATCTATATAAATACAACAAAGTGGGGTTAGTTATTTGCCATTTAGAACTCAAGAACACCTGGATTGATTTTTATGATCTTTGATTTCTTGGATTTGTCTCCGCCTCGAATAACAGAATAACTATACAAACATGAAAAAAAAATTACGAAAAAATAATTAAAGCCATCAATCTCATATATTCATTCTTATTGATTCTGTGTTAGCTAGTATTTCATAAAATGGCCAGGCCATTGAAAAGGTTTTTTGTTGATTTCAACTCGATATTGGTCAAAGGTGTATGCTATTTTGATCTTTGTTACCAAGTATTTAAATAATATATATAATGTTCTATGGAATAGTCCGCTCAGTGCCAGAGCTTCAAAGAGTATTATACGTCCTGACTTGATAAAGGAAATAATTCGAAAACTGACGAAGATGTGTACAAGACGTGTACATTTTCGGGTGCTAATCAGGCACTTTGTAAAACAAACCATTACAAAGAAACAAAAGCCATTTCCACAAAGCCAACATTTTATTTATTTTGATATTATAATACATTTTGATAATACGACAGTGGTACATCAAATAATGTCCTCAACATTTTCTTTCTTTACAAGAAGCTCTAAAATATACATTTTTCCATTATTAACTGGTGGAGACTGAAGGCTTTATATTATTACAAATATAACGTCAATAAATAAATAGTGTAAAAGCATAATTATTACGTATCATTGTAATTTACATAGCGAGCAATATCACCTATTTGTATGGTCAAGTAAATTGTTTTAGAAGCTTTAAGTACCTATCATTATTATGGATTTAAATATCATATAGTACATATTTACTAGAATTTCCTGAGCACCATTATGGAAGCACAGAAAATATAGGCCTAACAACAATAAAAAAAAAAACAATGGTTCGATTTAAAGATTTCGTATATTGTAACAACACTTTCCGTGTTGTGTTTTGGGTCGATAACATTTTGTGTTTTTCAACTTGAGTTGGGTCGTCATTTAGATAATAACACCACGTCACACAATGACAATACATATACCAACATAGGTAAATTTAAAAAAAAAACAGTTTGTAAATTCTTAGAAAGCTAAATCCCTAATCGGAATCCAGTATTACTTACAAAGTATTATACTAATTGTAAAAAGGACTAAATAAAGCCCCCTATAATAGTAGGACTAAATTGAAAAAAAGATCATTTTGTAATGAAATAAGTGGAAAGAGCTACACATCAACAAAACGATAACAAGATAAGATAATGGAAAAAGAAATTATTTTTATAATGTTAAACATAAATAATATAAAAATGCAATTTGGTATGTAGTACAACCTACTGTCAATTTGTAAACTTAGCTTTACGAATTAGGCTAACTGTTCTAATTTTCAGTATAAAGTAAACAGATGTACCGTATACTTGGTTGGTGAATGTAATCCACCGTTATTAACAAATACTTGGCAAAAAATTCTTTCTGACTATCTTTTTTATAGCAAATACGATACCAACATTATTTTTGCACCAATATTGTTTTACAAACATGAATAAAATGTATAACGATCATGATTAGCCACGAATGACACTCAGTTTGTTTAAAAAACCTACCAAATCCCATACATTCTATGAAGAACTTGCTAAAATCCATAATGGCAACTTCATTCTGACGTCACAATGATGTACAACATAGTGAGCAAGTATTTGTTTTACATTTTTTGCATTGTAATTGCATGTTATTATAAATCATGTGATTGGTAGGATTTACTTCATTCTAAATATCCACTCCCAGAACGATCACTGAGGAAAAATCGAAATGTATCTACTTACTAGACGAATATTCCACCTTTATTTGCAAAAATAAATAGTCAGTTACTGCAACAGGTGTTAGTTAACCTAATGACGACCATATTGTATTTGATTGAGAAGGAAAACAATGGTATGATAATGATGTAAAACTATGATATATTCGAACTCCAAAAGATCTACACACACCTACTGAATGCCACAGTGACTGTCAACATATTATGATATCAAATTATAAATAAAACTCTTCACTTGAAAAGGCTGCACTGTTACATCCACTGTATAGCATTTAGTTTTTTAAACTAAGTTATATTAATATGGCATAAATGTATTGTCCAAATATTAGTTAAAGCTTTCCGATTTATGTATGTACCTATAAAATTTGTTAGTATCGTCTACATAAGCACTAATCACTATTTTATAATATAGAGTTTTAGTTAACGTTTGTCGCTGACATCAATCATTTAGCAATTAGCATAGATGTGAATGTATAATAAATAACTCAAACAATTTTGCCCTAGAAATTATTTCTAAAAATTATCGTTACACTCACAAGTCTTACAACATTCCACTAAATTCAATCTATAGGAACCCATACTTCAGTTCAAGATCTAACAAATGATCTATAAGTGTCTCCGCTCATGGTGACGCGTGACGCTTCAATGTGACGTCGACTAATAATAAGTTTAGTGTCCACCAATACTACAATAGCTACTGCGTACATGTTTATTATTAGTAGGTATTATCATCAAGTCAAAGTTTGAGAAAACCTCATGCGTTGTTAGAGATATAGAAAAGACGTTCTGAGATGAAAACGATGTCAAGCGTTGAAAAAAAAGCTTGGAAGGATAAGAGAATTAAATAAATAGTTAAAGCACTTAGAAATAAAGACGGTATCAGACATAATAGAATAAGTTAGACCTAAATACTTTCGTCAATTCATAAATAGACACCTAGCTTATAAATAACAATAAATAAAAATCTTAAGGCACGTTTTTAGGTACCAAGATCACAATTTCATCATTTCTAACGTGTGTAAGTAGACAAAGGATTAGAGTTATGGAATGTCTGGTTACAGCTGAACATCGTACCGAGAGTACGAGTACTGTGCACTGTTGCAAGTTGCAATCAAAACATTTGCATTGCACTGCAGAAATATTACTCTTCGGATTTGCTAAAGAAGTGAATTAATTTTATTCATAATCTTTATACAGTTACTTAAAATAACATAAGCGCATACATTTAAGTATTTCTGCATTGTGCAGAATAACAATACCGATACAATTTACAAAAAATATTCGTAAGTTAACTAAATAATATGCAAAATTTGCAAAAAGTTTCTAAAACTACTTAATAAATAAATTCCAATGAGGGTAAGTAAAGCTCGTTAACGACGAGCATATGTATAATATTAAACATTTTAATGTTCGCGACCTAAGTATTTACATATCGTAGTCTGTCATACTCACTCTACTATTTACACGACCGATATTTACAACAGTGTCCTTGTGCACGTCCTGCGCGCGGTTTATACTCTCAGCGACCACTCATTGTCAGCACACACTCACTGCTAGCGATACCTGTACGAGGACGGTAGCACGAAGTCCCCGAACGAGTACAGAACGTTCGCGTACCAGTGGACGCCGCGCGGGAGTTCGCTGGAGGCGCTCCATCGCGCCATCCACCGAAGTGGCGCCATGGCGGCGTGCGCCAGCGAGTGGCTCCGGACCAGCGCGTAACACGACGCCAGTGCGTCGTCCACTATGATAGTGCCGGTCCTCGTCAGAGGCGCGTACACGCCGCGCTTCGACACCATCCGGGTCTTCACAACTCTGGACGGCCGCATGACGTCAGCCTGCCCCCTCGTAAGGAGCACATCGCCGACCTCCACGTTGGACGCGAACGCCTCCCGCCAGCCGTCGGCGGCCGCCAGCAGCAGCAGATGTGACGGCGTCGTCGTGATCGTCACACCGTTCTCTGCCGTCACTTCGATGAACTGCCGCGTTGTATTCGGATCGCGGTCGATGAATGTCAACACCTGAAAATAAGACAATAACTTTGTGAAGAAAACTTTTTAGATCAGAAACAATAATTCTGTGTCCAATTGCTAAAAGTTTGATATAAATAGGTAAAGTTGAGGGTCATTTAGTTATGTGTGCATGAAGATCTTGATATTCTGGTCTTTAGGTTCATGTTGTTTACTTACCTCGGAATATATCATTTTGCCATCATCAGAAGCTGACAGCACTTTGTCTCCTCTTCGTATCGTAGCGATATCGCGGGGACCGTTCTCTGTGTACACCATACTTCCTTCAGGGAAGCAACCAGCTCCTGTACCCACAGATGACTCTAGAATAGACAACAAAAGAAATTAATGAAATTCATACAAATATGTTTAATGTCGTTTACGTTAGTATAAATCTTTAAAGAAAGCATTTTGATTCACGACTCCGTTATGCTACGCATTTGCTATGCCTACATGTGCCTGGAACCAAAAGCAATAAAATAAAATTGAGAACATAAAATCGTGCAAGAGACGATAGTAAATTAGCTCGGAGCAGTCATATCCCTTTAAGGAATAACGAGATTTCTCTACGCCCGTAATTAAAATCGGATAAGATACGAAACAAAAGAGAATCGCGGACAGCTCCCACTGTGCCCAGGTTATCGGCAAGAATAACCTACCAACCACTGTGCTCGAGTTTGTCTTTTACTTAAACCCACAATTGGCTCGGACCCGCTCCGATCCTACACAGATATTATTATCCGTCTACCAAATACAACAATGAAAAAAAGTTTTCCAGGAAATAGGAGCCATAATCTTTTGAACAAACTTTTTAAGCGTTACATAAGTTAATTGAATCCGTTTTGGGAATTCCTTTCACTCATTGTTTGTGCGAAAAAACTACGGCCAAAAACTGCCACAGAATCCTGATTTGCCGAACTTTGTTTGTGTTTTATCTAATAGTATTTATTTAAATCCTGATCCAGCTTAAACTGTACCTGTACGTAATCTTTTAATTTGTTAGGATCTTTGGTGGCTGTAGCAAAAAAGTGTCTATTTACGTGCAACTTAATGGTATCCAAAAGGTAAATAAAAATGGCTTAACTTTAAACCCAAGTTTGAACGTGTTCAGAGCACAGCCGCCACTGTTACGTTATAACAATTGTATTACCTAACCGTCTATATTTTTACCTTAACTTACAGTTACAGTGGGTATTGCAATTACACGCGCAAATGAGCACGGCTAAAGATACCCTGCAAAGCCTCCGGTTTGTGCGAACTCGTTAAATTTTGATTTGTTGTGTAACCGACCGATAAATTCAGTCGATCCTTGTTCACAAGCTGTTCTCAAAGCGATGGGCTCGGAGCGGATCGCATTACACAATAACTACACAAATTAGATTTTGCTCAAAGTCAAGCGCTTATTGTCAACATGCGTTTGTTGTCCGGTGAACACATCACACGCGTTGTTGAATAGGCGTCGGACACCTTTGCGCTTTTGTACAATTTAGGTGGGGTGCAGATTTATTTATTTTGTGGGTAACGTTTCTTGTATGGGTATTTTATTTACTATACTACTATGAGTTTTTACGGCTATTTCATTGGGTTTCAGTGAAAAGTAAAAAAAATATGAACTCGCCTATCATATTATGTACCTACCCGGCTAAATAATTATTTTCATATATAAAATGTCCAAACATACATTGCAGAAGATTTTATCTACGTTTTAATTCCCGACCTTATTAAGCTTCAAAGTTAACGAATCCAAAGCCTTAAAACCAGTCACACGCGATTTCATAGTGACGTAAGTAACATTAGGCTGAAGATGCGGCGATAAGCGGCGCGGTCGCGAGGGAGGGGGGCGCGGGGCCGGTGCGCCGGCGCAGCCGAGTGGCCGCGCAGACCCCGCCCCGCGGGGACCACCGGGAGAGCTAGGCGGCGCGCGCGCCGGGCCCCGCCGTCCGGCCCGCGCCGGCCGCGCGTGACCATACATTACCATCTCGACAAAGCACGTGACACTATTAATAATTTATCTCTTCGATGGATGACATGTCGAACCAGCGAAATGTGACGCTTTTTCAGTTTTTTCTAACAGCTACACGATTATGAAACCTCAACATTTGTCAGAAGCGCATCATCCGATCTAAAAGCTCGGCTACATTCGATAAAAAAGTAATGTTATCGATAGGGTTTTGTCGGCCGCCGCAACCTTTTATTGTTGGGCGATGTAAGGCTATCGAGATGCTCGCATGGGATCAGCAGAACTATATCTGATTTATATCGTGTAGAATAGCAATTAGCCGACGCGTGGTCATGCAAATGCCAAACCGCGCTGGTTATGATTCATGCGCCGGCCGAACGCGCGCCGTATCTTACAATGTAAAAAGAAAATAAATAAATATGGGAAGGTTTATTTTATCTGTGGTACTAGGCAAGCGTGAGAAAACGTTTTAAATATCAGTATGAAATTTCCAAAAAGATGTAAGTAGTACAACAAATTGTCAATATGTTAAACATCTTTTGTAACTGCATCTCGCACTGTTTGATTTGTCACGCTGAATTATTTTTAAGCAGTATTCAAATATTTAGAATATAAAATAAGCATTGTCAATGAAGGACTCATACTGGTACGTAATAAGAAGAAATATCTACATATTTATATGTTTAAACGGTAGGTAGATAAACACATTAAACGTATTAGTCTTTCAATAAATTAATATTTATAAAGCTGCCTCTCGAAAATCTGATCTAGCCAATTCGTAATTCACTTGTGTGTACATTCTATCGGCGCAGTAGCAGAATGATTTAAACGCCAAGTAAGCGACATTGACTCTGATGCAATATGTAGCGTCTGCGATTGTAATGTGGTACTGAGATCTTAACGTTTGGATTTATTGCCCACCAGTTCTGAATTGACGACGTTAAGGCCCTTTACTGAGATATAAAACGAAACTGAGTGCGAAAGTAAAATTCAAATATGATTAATATAAAATAATACGCCTGCCTGATAAAATATGACTGCATGTAAGCTGCACACTATGATAACTTTAAATATTTACCCGCAAATTAATGTTAATGGGCACAAAAGTAAAATATCCGGCTTGTTATAAAAGCGAGGGAAATACGTTTAGTAAAAGCTAATATTAATTAGAACTCACTTTTTAGCTTTGAAAAGTGATAAAGAACCCATCTTTATATTAGTAAAAATTGCCTTTTGAATTTAGGAAACAGGGCTTAAAGAAGGTAAGGTAAGGTAAGTACCTACTGTGTACAGAAGGTAAGAATCTGAATAAGTAGGTAAGTACTAGAAAGATCGAAAATCCTGTCTTGGCCTACAAGTATCACATTACATTTTACCCTCACTCAAGTTTACAAATTGCTCAATGTTGACTGATGGTTAAATAAATAACCCCCAGTCAAGACTGGGGGAATCAAAGATATTGAGAATTGCTATTAGGTACTTACTAAAATAAAAACAAAAAAAAAGACAGCACAATCTATGATTGTCGAATCCTAAAGCACATAGGTACAAATTTATTATAGATCTAACACGGAGTCGCGAAGTGATCGTCACAAGAATATTCGCTGCGATTTTTCTGCTAATATGTTTAATAAATCGATCGGTAAAATCGGTATCAGGCTAGCGGGTGTGGGAACCTGGCGGGGTTCGGCCACAGTCTTCCGGGATGTGGCGTCTCGGGTGTCACACCCCGAGCCTTTCGCACGCATGCCCCGCGCGCGCTGAACCGCGCAATATCGCTCACTCACGCTTCTATCCTCTACCTCACTGCTGATAAAAAATATTGCTCGTCTTCTTCATCAATTTTGTGGTCACATCCGACCAATTCATTGATTTGATAAAATCAAAATTCAATCATTCAAATTAGGCTGAGAATCACCACTTTTTAAACGTCAAATAGCATAAGACAGTCCCCCAAAACGCCCGCCCTTCACTACTTCCTAATGTTTTAGCTGGGAAGAAGAAGTGGCGCAACAAACTCCCCAGCAATAAAACTTATGATGTTCTGCCCAACAAAAAAACTTCTGATATGTATCTATTAATCGATTTCATCTGATTATATACCCATCTAATTGTGTCTTCATTTTTTAGCCAGCAGTTAGTCAGCTAATACAAAGTTTGTTTTATTCGTATAACATCTTGCACGGTTTCCGTACGGTCAGTTTATTTTGATAATGCCGCGACCTACTTATCATATTCAAGTCTTTCTTCTTTTGTCGTGTAGTCAAAAGCTTTTGAAAAAAAGTTCGTTTTAAAGTTAGATGACTGGGTTCTACTATTATCGCGATTGCTTCGGATTAAGTAAAAGCTACGCGCTAAACTTGAGCCTATCATAAGTTCTAGTACCTATTAGGTACTTAATTTGTGGTTTATGCCATGTCGTCTCAAACATTACCGATGCCTTATAATCTTCGTCTGGGCTATTAAATTAATTTAATTAGGTAATCATTCTGATTTCAGCATTCATGTTGTTGAGACAATGTATAGAAAGAAAAGCAAAAAGCAAAAATGATCAAAACGAAACCAATTAGAGGTAGACATTTTACTTTTATTGCCTATTAGTCTTTATTTTGTAACATTCAGCTGATTAGATTAAATTTGGAGTGTACAAAATTTTAATTTCCCTCGGGTATCATTTAAACATTTGAATTACCTATAACTCTTCCTTTCCGCAATCGAGAGAGGATTCACACGTAGGTCTCCAAAGATAAAATCCAAAGTGAAGGCTACGTTAAAACGGTAAGTGCTCGTTAAGAATTCTCAATGGGGACTTCAGCACCTGACAATAATACCTTACATTACGAGTAAATACCTGAGAATCTACACAAAAGCCCTCTTTTTGATTCAACTGTAATTTTTAAACACATTACTTACTAGCTGCGTCCCGCGGTTTCACCCGTATAAGTTTCAAACCCGTGGGAATATCGGGATAAAAAATATTCTATCTATATCCTAATCCAGGTCATGGTTTACCCATGTGCCAAATTTAATCCGAATCCGTACAGCCGTTTTAGCGTAACAAACAAACACAAAAAATCTAATCATTTCTCTTTATAATATCAGTTTGGAAATACAGTCAAATGATTTTTTATAACATTGCTACGCAAGGTAGGAAGCCTCTCCATAAAACTTCATGTCCATATCCTATTAACATTCGTCCTTCAGTCCACAAGCTAGGGTGGTGACATGTAGTGAGTCGTGACCTGTCCGGTCGCCGGCGGTCACGCCCCATTTACCGCGAGCCTCTTCTGTGTAGGACCCTAACTGTTCCTACACTATGCCCGCAGCATTGTTTCAATTCGTAGAACAGATTCAAAAGCATTATACACTTGTCCCGATAAAAATCTACATCGATTTTATGTCCCCATAATGGTGAACAACTCCAATAGTAATAATTTAACGTATAAGTCGTTCTATTCTGCCGCCGGCTTCAAAGAATTCTTAATAGTAGCAAAAAGCGAAAATATGAAGGAACGTATCTAGTTTGATACATAAAACATTGCTCTATTAATGTCTTACTTATAAGAATGTTATGTTGCACAACTAGCTTCTGCCAAGCATCAAGTTAATTTATAGTAACTGATGGTATAATTGATAAAATGCAATCGTTTCTGTGTGTCGCTTACAATCTGTACATTCAATCACAAAACATCATAAAACAAATCGCACCTTTAAAGACAAACCGTTACTAATAATAATAACCGTAACTAATATCGCAACAGAAATTAAAATTATGGTGCTTTGAGCCATCTTTTGAGGTAATATAGGTGTATTTATTAGCACAATAACACAAAATTCAGAAAAGTTTTTTTTTTCATAGAACATTGTTTATGATAAAATTCGTTTAGTAACGGTTTGTCTTTAAAGGTGCGAAATAGTAAAATAAACGAATTATGTCTGGGACGATATCCTGTTGTAGACGACAAATTTGGACACATAGGTATTATCTAGTTTGACTATATAATTTGTCTAAGTGCATGCCTAAACAGATGACGTTAGTATAAATACCACAAGTCAATGATCGGAATAAAAAATCAATCATCGCCGACCAATGAAAATCAATTAATCGAGTCCAACACAAAAAATTAACGCTCGGCATAGTTTTATTGGCGCCGAGTTGATCACCGAATGCTTTAATTTAATATACGAGCATATAATGGGCCAGTCTCTCTCTATCTCTTTTTCTTCCCATGTGATAGAGCGAAAAATATTCCTGCCTTTAAATATTCATGATTATTCTTTGAATTCCTATAGGTACAAATAGTTTATAATAGTATTTTTTGATGAATTGTGCTCTATTGAGTTCGTGTTAATTGACTTTATCAATCTACAGTTGAACGCTAAAAAAGTTGACAAAGAACTTTAATGTTAATTTCATTTATCAATAAAATATCGCGAAATGCGTAAAAAAAATACTGTGTGGTGTAAAATTTAAATACAAATCTATTTATTTACTGATAAACAAATAGTATCGTACTATTCGTATGCGAGTGGAGCACATGGCTTTAAGATAGATTATTTTAATGAAATACAACAGGTTGACGAAGATTTTATTGAAGGGGAGAGCGTAAGGAGCGGAGGATGGTCGTGCGCGATCCGGCCTTGACCGCGACCAACAGAGAGCCACGACCGCAACATACATACCTACACAAAGCACATTAATTATTTATAAGATCCAAATTAATACTAAAAGACTCGGATCGTACAAAACGCCGGAATAAATGAATAAACATCGAAACAAATTGCCTGCGACCGCGGGAGACTCCGTCGGATATCAGTGGTCGAGCTTTTGAAACAATGACTGCTCTTTATCGTTTTAGGATGACTTTAGGTATCTTTTTTATAAATTTACGACTTTTATTTGGTGCCGCTATAGGGCGTAGGCACATGATCGATTTTTTGAGAAATAAATCCTTATCTTGATAAAGCTTTTAGCTTCCTGCATGTATCATCATCATCATCAGCCTATAGCAGTCCACTGCTGGACCTATTGCACGCCATTCAACTCATGCACTGCATATATAGTAAACTACAAATAAGCTCCTTACAACTTTTGTCTAGAATTGGTTTTCTTATTCAAAAGACACAACAAACGATTTTGGCGGCCTCTAAAACCGATAAACGGTAAATAGGTAATATAGGTTCTATGTTCATAGAGTTAAGGAAAAACTAACTTTATACAAAAAATAATGCAGATAATAGAAATCAGTTAAAACTACAATTTAAGACATCGATGATATTGGTGATCCTTTGATGTGAGGAAGGAGCCCGCTCCTTGAGACACCTTATGGGACCTACTTCACTAAAGGCTACGAAAGTAGGATTCTTAAAACGCTGATTTTTGGAAAGTCCAACTTGTGTGGTGTGTCATCGACCGGAGGTACACTTTACAGTCACAGAGGATCCACCAAGTTATCATTTGCATCGAGTTAACTCGTAAGACTTAAGTAAGAAGTATATTTAATAAGGTGATGTAAAACCGAAGGCCGGTTTATGGTCAAAAATTACTTCTTTCATTCCCCTTAGATTAATAATTCGCATATTTTAAGATTTTGCGGTACTTTAATTATTCATCAATGATGTGATCACATCAATGGTGTGGTACATTGGGACAAAACTAATTAACAAACTTGTTTAATAGGTAGGTATCCTATTTATTTAGAAGAAAGCTATTAAGGCACACACGCTACACACCTTGTACAAGAAATACATACCTAATATTTCCAACGTTTAAATGAAGCCTACACAGTGGCCGTAATTTAATAAGATCCATAATTAATCTCTTTTTAACTTTCTGGCAAAGGACTTTGAGGGGTGCAGAAATAAGAATGGATAGCTAATACAATTAGCAATTCTCTATAAACTTGGAAGATAAATAGTGAGATAAGAAAAATACACATCTTACAGCATTGTAAATAAAATTAGTAATTCATTGACGTAACAAAACAAGGATAAATTCTTGAAACTTCATTACTTTTGTAAGAGAGTGCGTTACGTGTAATCGTTAGCCACGTTACCCACATTCAACACTTTAGCTCTTCGACCTGGACACTGAGCCACTTATAGACCCATCTGCAAAATTAATTGGAACTATGCGAACGCGCCGGAATGCCTCCATAATATCTAAAAACACAAGCATACATATAAATACGCGCTTCTCTCATCGTTATGCCGTATACATATATATAGATATAAGTAGCCATTGAATCACCGGTGTAATTATAGAAGTGGGGGATTGGCTGCGATGCGGCCGCGTGCGCAAGAGACGGTTATAGTTTTCTCCGCGAGTGTGAAAGAGAGGGATGCTAACAAGAGGCTCGTTCGTCCGTTTGATCGACACCGCCGGGGCGCGGGCGCGGGAAGCTGTCTGAGATGCATTCTTCTTGTAAAGTTCAACTATATATTTGGCCCGTCCCGAAGCCTGTAGCCCCACATTGTACAGTTATGTATCCGTAATTCATAATCGCTCGGCTTTCCTCGCGTGACATATTTTAGCACCTAAGGAGTCAACGTTGAACGTAGATTAATGTAAACACTTTCAGGGAAACCACAGTTTTCCCTCGACTCGTGTGCTTTACATTAGTGAAATATACTAATATCATGTTACAATAACATGTCATGCCTAAAGTCATGATCATATAGTAGTCATATTAATATTCGTCTGGATTTTCTTTTCGGAAAAACCATGAACATAATGTAAGTAGGCTGTCGTTTGTTTACGTAAGAAAGCAAACAATAATAAAATTCCTGTTATGTATGTCTTCAAATTAGCAAAATAGTTCTAAACCAAATTAGCTAAATAGTACTAAATCGATACGTTTATAAACATATTGAGCATATTATGGGCACCGCAAATTAACAAGCAAATAATTTTCCCATTTTTAAACACTATTTTGAAAACGTCGTTTTTAATTATTCCAGTCAAATTTGAACTACTAAAACCTAAGTAAACAAACGCAAACAGCAGTTGTTTGATCAGAAACGAAATAGTTTTTCCTCAAATAGGGCCAAATATGGAGCGGCGTCGCGCCGCCATACAAAAGACTTAAACGCATTTGTGTGCATTTCGAAATAGGCAGCGCTCTTATGAAAAAACATTTATGATTATGTTTTACAAGTATTATCTATATCTGTATTAATAAATTTAACATTTTATTATTTACGATTAATATTCTGTTCGAGTTATTGAAATTGCTTTGGTGTAGCTTTCTTAAAAATAAAGTATTCTATAGGTATATTTAGTTTATTAAAGTGGATTTCATATTCTGGTGTTAAATATTTCTAGATGACTACTGACTAGTAACTGTAAAAATGTAATTAAATTCTTAATCCGTTGGCGGTGGGGGACGCAAGGATTTGCTACAACAGATAATTGATTCTTATCATTCAACGCGTGATATTTAATTTTTATTACACGAGACCGAGAATTCTAGTGTAGAGTCCAAGGAAATTGTAAAAAGCAAGCGCCTAAGGTTCCCACGTAATGTTTTCTGAATCGAATAACCTTTTTTTATTTATTACTAAGTACCTGAAAAATGAGAACTAAATAAGTACCTGTTTTGACGGAGCAGTGTATATACGAGCGGCTTTCGTAGAAGACCCAGTCGAAGCCGGCCTCCACCGCCAGCCGCGCTAGCATGCCGTACTTGGCACGGTCGCGGTCGCTGGTGGTGAGGTCTACGGCGCGGCCCTCGTAGTGCAGCGAGTGCTCCAGGTGCGAGTTCTCCTCGTCCCAGCCCTCGATGACCCGCAGGCGAACACCTGGCCACTGGTTCATCACGCTGATCGCCAACGTGTTCAGCTTCTCCTTGCATCTCTGAAATTTGCGACGTTAAAGATTAGTCTTTGTTATACTATGCGGAAGCAGAAACAGTACGATGAAGTGCAATGAATAGGAATACTACATATTGAATAACATTTACGTAAGTGTGTATTGAACATGATCCTAGCTAGATATATCTCAGTAGGTATACTCCTTTCATCCAAAAATTGTAGACGCCCAGACATAAACAATGATTCAACATCGTAAGCGTTTACTAAAGCTCGCAGAGTTTACAGAATTCAAAGGAACGCGAATGTTAGTGCATATTGTAACAATTCAAGCCCCACGTGTTAACAGCCCTCGGCAAACATCATGATATCTAATATTTACATCGCAATTCGCGTCGACCACCTAAAAGGTCCGTAAGTGGAGTGCGCACTCAATGCACCTCTAAGAAACAATATCGACGCTCTAAAGACATGCGAAACTTTTTGTTTACACCTACTAAAGAAAATACCAATAGATGTGCTAACAAATCGACAAACGCCGCCGCCCCAACGCCAACGCCTCACAACACAGGATGTCGGACGTTTGTCGTCAAAGAATAAATCAAATTACACACGCTGCACAAAAGGATCCACACGGATTTGTTTGTGGGCCAGCTCCGCGGGACGAATGAGGGAAATGTCAAAATATTTATAAAGAAATGCGGACAAAGCTCGGCGCACCGCGTGGCGGCTTTGTTGCGCGATGTCAACTCACTCTATGCAGATCGCAATGTGAAAAAATTTGGAGATTGACGTAACGAATCGAGGCTAGGAACCGAGGCGGGCGCCCCGCCTGGCCGGTGTAGACGACCACATTCATGCGACAGATAGTTTGAAGCACCGTATATAATTACTTCTACGAACGTTTCAACCGCCTAATAAAGAGTTGCGAGAACTGCGACATATTTAGCATCGTCGGCGATGTTTTTATTTTTTGACATTTCACGGCATCAAAATTCCTCATGCTGGGTTCGCTTTTCTTGCTGAAAGTGATTATTTTATAAGGTAATTGTTTGGTTAATAAGCTTATCTTTAGCCAAGTATGTCTGTAATCAGAGAGACGAAGACATGGGCGTGAAGTGCGGGGGAGGAGAGGGGACGGTGCTGCACGCTCAGGAAGCTCAATGTTTGCTTCTCCGCAGACGTCTCGGTCCGCACTAAAACAATCGAATGCTAAATGCTTGTACAAACACCTTGCTGCATTTAAACGTGGGAACACATCGGTGGCGCAATTAAGCATCTCTCACCATCGTAACACCAACATTCTTTCTCTGGCAACCTTCAATAATATGAGTTAAATATCTTTGGAAGGATTTTTTTTCAATAAATCTGGCTTCATTTGAATTACTGGGCCATTTCCAAGACGATTTAACTGTTCGTTCCAAACATATGGTCACCTTTGTGAAACTGTAGGCAGGTATCGATTTGTGCATTCATATCTAAAGAGGTAGACGAATATGGGCACGGAGGGGCGAGGCGACGTGGCAGGCCCGATAGGCTATTATAAATTCATTATGCATATTTTTAGTAAACAAGCTGTCGATCACAATGCTCACGCGCAGCGGGGAGCCCTGCCTCCGACACCTCGCCCTGTCCCGGTCGATACCTACATGCCCTAATATCACGATTATCATCAACTCGGTATGCACCTGCATATGTATGTATACCTACATGAACTTACACATCCAATAAGATTCGAATATTAAACCAGTTTTTACGACCAAGTCAATTTACGTAAATTTATTTTCGCAAATTATCAAATTACACCACATCAAAAGCTCATATTCAATTATATTGATTAACAAAAAATATAACAAGCGTATCGAATACCTAAGGTCAAGTTTTGAAGCGAAACTCCAAGCTACCTGAACCGGTGGCGACCGAAGCACTTGCGGACGCATAATGAAGGCCGCTCGATGGAACTGAGGTAAAAATGGAATAAAAACTCTCAGGATCATCGCACTGAAACAGCGGCTGCAGTAACGTGAGAACGCCGAGTGCTGTCTGCGACCGCGCTGTGCAAGCGCACGCACGGGGATTATTAGATCCTAGCACATCCTGAACTCCACTTAAACCAATACAATGTAGATAAAATATTATGTCGCTAAAACTCCTATCTTTCATATTATCTAAATAGTTCTCCCGTAGAAGCAGTCGCCATGGAGCGGCACCATTCGCCACCTCGTCCTAGCTCGGACTTGCCGCTAATTTATAACTACCTCCCTCCGCGACCATAACAATATATTAGGATAATTAAATGGCTCTTTACATTCCTTAACACATGGTTTTTTCTACAAGGCCACTGGAGTCAAAAAGCCGACCAATGCTGACTGGTTTTTGATGTCCCGTTTTTTGTCTTTTTGTGGAAACCACAACAAATAGTTTAAGGGCATTTTTTTGTAATGCCGACCGTTCATTTTGTTCACGCGAACCCAAAAGATTTCTACGTGAGGGTGTTGGGTAAGGGTTCATGTAGGCACCTTAGACGAGTTACCTGTATCTCAAAGTATGAATGTGTATGTACAAATAACTTTTAAAGCATTCCTATAAACTTGCAAAAAAATATATTGTCTGTATTAACCAAAACATTAACAATGTAAACATTTTAAAAGTGTAAACATTCAAATTTAGTGACGGACCGAGTACATTTATTATTGTTGCAGATCTGTTTAGTCCACCCGACGACTTAAACGGCACACAAAATCATTTAAGTTAAAATAAGACCACTTAATGCTCGATTTTTATAGCCTGCCTTAATTCCCATCATACTTAGGTACCTGCAGAAATGACGCGTTCCAAAAACGTATGGTTGAGTCAAAGCTAAATAGCATTTTCGCCTCTGCAAAGTACAAATTAGTCGGCATAATATCCCTTGTATCAGACTAACACCTTGCCTTTATGGCAATGAAATATTTTTTTCGGATTGGTGGATGGTAGTGCTGGGAGGGGACCATGAATGATTTCTCACAGATCGTTTTGTTCAGTCACAAATAGTCAGAGAAACCGCAACGTGTGAATCACAAGCCCAGGCGGCCATTTTGTTTTTTTTACGTTTTTATAACCTGTATTAGATTGACTACGTAATTATATAGCACAGATACGGCCCGATGTTGCAGACTACGGATTGTGTTGATTACTTAGCCAATTACTTACAGTCTTATTTATTTATTAGATATATCTCATTAATTTGTAAGTCGCCGCTATTCATGCATGAAGATTCTTTGCAATATTATTGGCCCCATGGCATATACATCACAGCGGTGTGTGCATGTAAACACTACAAATATTGGCTGACCATAATTCCTAGTGTCGTACTAGCTGTCGAACACATCATAAATATGCATCGTGTGGGTGCATCACCTGTCTGTCATGTTCAAAGCCCTTTAATGTTTGTCCACGAAAAATATCACCCTTTGTTGTCTTAATGCGGCTGTCGTCAGTGCAATGCGGGGCCAAGGCGCGGTTACACATACATTCCCTCACAGACACTCGTCTCTAATATACTATGAAGTGTTGCCAGCCATAATCGCCTCAACTCGTTAGCAAATTCTATTTGCGAGCGAGAACTCATCATGTCATGAGAGTTTCTTAAACATTTGTCTCTCTCTTGCTTTAGGCAAAATGCAAACCTTTTCAAAGAGTTTAAGTCAATGTCAAACTTCAATAAAGAGTTTGCAAATAGAAAAATAAGCGTTATGAAGAAAATTAATTATATTTAAACAAGATGTCCAAACTTCAGTCCATGATCAATTAAGGATTCAAACAAATATGGCTTATACACACTTGTACTCATTTCTGAGAGGTTTTTTTTCCCATTGAGGGCTATATTTCGTATGTAAAGGCGCGCTAACGAATACAGTCCACAAGGCTTTTAAGGAGACGCGGGCGCCTTTCACTATGTTGGAAAAAAACTTTTGAAACAAGACACCGATATGCGGTGTTTGCTTGGGCCACAGACCTCTGTTAATGAAACGTTACACTTCATTCACTCAACTGGAGCAAGTGTCTTACCAGACACAACGAATTTTACTTTTGTACCTGTGTTAGAACACGCTGAATAACAACTATTTACATCACCATTTGCTTACAAGCCGTTGTCATACGTGTTACATTATAACTAGCTACATTCCCTGCACCAGGAATGTGTATTGGCTTTGTGATTAACATAATGTACCTTTGAATTTACGCGTGTATTTCGTAAATCTTAAAATCTTCATTGAGGAAAAGTACCAAGCGGATGACAATGGGCCATCTTATTTACAAATAATTGGTTCCAGTTATGCTTGTACCCTTCTTTACCCCTGGGGACGATCTGTTAAGTTCTGTTTTATATTACGTTATTGTATGTTTACAGTTGTTAATACCCACGAGACGGATGTAATACCATAATTTATATTATTGTGATCGCTAAGTCTGGCTGACGCGAGGTCAATGGCGGAGTCAATGAGAGCATGCTCACTAGTTGCAAGTCATCCGAATGAGCGATGGAATCCACGCTTCCGACATCGATCAACTTCGTATATTTATCCTTTGTTTTCACCGTTCTCTTTGCATAGTGATTCTAATATAACATTGTAATAAAGATGTTGCTAAAGAGAAGAAAGTCAAGAAATATGTTAAGAAGAATCAGCAAGTCCTGGTTGACAGAGGATATTAAATATTCAGGAAGAGAGTTTAGTGATTTGGCAACCGGTTGCTGTTTTATCAGTACTTAAATTGCTATTAAAAATCAAAACAAAATTGTGCTTCAGGTCTGTTTGGAATATCAGATTTAACTTGTCATGAAAGATAGACGTGATTTTAATAGGGTATGCCTGCAGCTGTTCAGTTAGGTATCGTTTCTTATTGGTTCTGCGTAGCTTATAAATAATGTAAACTACAAAAGCAACATAATTATGAGAAAATGTAAATCATCAGTTTACAACTGAAAGGGGTTAGAAGTAGCTCATAACTGCGAACCTTGCTTGCCGCTACATCGTCGTAAATACCATATTTGCTAAATCGCGGAAGGCTATAAACATTAACTGGCGTATCGCGCTAATTTCCAGCGTCAACCCTCGTCGACTCGATAACTGCTGTTGATCGATTTGCATCCGTAATTACGTCACTTTTAGCGAGCAGGTGATGAAAACGCGACAAGTACGTGATTGCGGGAGGCGATGCCCGCCCCTTCCGACGCGACCGGTTCAGAGCTTTTAACTTGGCGCTGCGCCGCCGCCACTACCTCGACTATCATATGATCGCTGTCAGGGGTCTAACAGATAAAGCTAAGTATGTATTCGATACTTTATTCAAATATTTTACATTTTAATCTAAACAAATGCCCTAGCATATAAACCTCCTCCAAACCTCCTCCAACCTCCAAAATCTCGAAACAAAATAATGGTCTGTCTTCAACTAACATCAAAGCTCAATCTAAATCTAAAACATAAACATTAAAAGCGGATTCCCGGCGCATCTCTGTTATCGAAATGAGTTATTGATTTATCAGTACATCAAAACTTGATAATTCTGCTTGTCGCGTCGGATTTGGTACGCGCCGATGCGCGGCTCACGCATAATCTCCGCGGTACGGTCTGCCGCTATGATTCACACCTAACAACCTATTCTCATCGAGATCTCAACTTCAAAGAAAAATAAACCATCTTTGTTACACCATTGACGAGCAATCGCCTCTCTCATTGTTTATCCCTCGCCCCAAAGCGAGGTGACCACATCACGTGGGTGTAAAGTAAACAGCCGCACACGTATCACACTATACGTCCTCTTTTGCTGACGGTCCCGAGGAGCCTCTTGATAATATTTTATAAGACAAATAACCCGATAAAGATGTTTTGACGTGAACCCGTGTTCATCGCTCACACCAAAATGCGTCCAGTGAACAAGTATAATAAAATATTTATTTACAATTTTGTGCTTTCGGGTAGAAAAGAAATAAAAGTTCTAATTTAGTGTCAACTTTATTGTTGGCGAGCGAAGCGTTAAGGCGATCGGCCGAATGTTTAAATACGTTGACAGGTCTTAAGGCGGTGGACTTCACGTAGATCCATTAGCATTGTTTTAAAGGATTAGAGCGGCGCTTACCAGACGCATTTTGGGACGATGTGTCGCTCGACACGCATATTTTTATGACACATGTCTTTTTATTTCAAATAATCAGTGTGAAACGACTACTGTATCTAAGGTGCTGATAAGTCTTTCTTTTGTTGCTTTTTTTACTTAAAAAAAACTTGTTGAGCTAGTTATTTTACTACCAGAAGGTGCGTTATCCATACCAGTATAAAATGGCATACCTATATTTCTAAATCTGGGCGCTTTGACCGCTGTCGTGTCAGGCTGGCGTCCGCGGTTAGTGTCGTATTACACAAAAGATCGAACGTTTTTAGATTGTTTTGGGTCGAAATAAAAACCGATGTCTCTGACAATTTTACAAAATTACCCGACGACAGAGGGTTTTCGTTTTTTCAACTAAAACCTTGCAACATTAATCTGACGTGCAACTACAATTATAAACCTTAAATATAAACAAAAGGATTCCAATCTGTCTTTTCGATCTGTAAAACATATCTTGGCAGAGTTTCACGGAATATTGGTTTACATGTTGTAGTAACGCGCATCAAATCTATTGATGATTTATTGAAGAGACAATTTGACGTGGGACTAAGATGTTGCGGTCGTTTCCGCATCACTACTTGCGTGGAATTCAGCGACAACGATCGTAAAACACTTTAAATAGACAGCTTTGTACAAACTTAACGAACATTATTGAAATATTATTCTAATGTGATGACGCATTATCGAAACATGATTCATTTGGTTTTTGTAGGACATGTCACAGGACCTCCAAATGGTTATCATAAAGAGCGCGAGATAATTCGTTCGAGAGTCGCGTGTTGTTATTTATTTTGAGGTAGTAACTGTTTTTATCAATGGGCGTCCATTAGATGAGGCTTTTGTGTGCGCTGGCGCGAGGGCGTGAGAATAGCTGCGCGGGACATAACTTTTTGATTGCATATAACCTTTTAATGTGTCACTTCTACGCGCAGTGAAGGTTTACGTTCAAGATTTAGCTTTCCCAGGCCTGTTTTGCAGTACCTACAAGTTTAAATTACGAAGCTAAAATGGAAGAAGTGTTTAAATTACAAAAAAAGAGTTTTTGGAACCTAAATACTGTTATGGGTTTTTTCACTACGAAAGTCACTGAAAAATCAGTTAGTTAGCGCTAACTTAAAGTAAATAGAAAATATTTCATAAAGAATAAACATTAACTCGATCAGGTGGCATGACCGAGAATTAATGCGGCTTATCTTGTGAACAATGCATAGGTACGCTGGAACATCAGTCAAATGTCATTGTGAGCAAGCGAGAAGCGGCCGCACGATTTATTAATTTAGTAGATATAAACATTTACGTTTCTTAAACCCGTTTAATGCTGATCACCATTTAAAATAAAGCGATATGAACGACCTCGCAAAAATAATTCGGCACCATCAAACGCATCGTTGGAAAATTAATTATCAATTTGTCGTGGGTGCCAGGGCGACATAAATCGATCGGGTGTATCTGCCTCCAGCCACATTAGCCACGCTCCAACATGAGATAAGGATAACAAATGCTCAGTTTAATGTTATCTCGACATCGCGGACATGGGAGAGCTTTTTGCCACCACATCCTTCGACCTTCTTGTGTTTGGACCTTCGATATCTTTAATAAATTCATGCTCGTGTACCAAGAAAAATATTTGTTTCATTTGTAACGTTATCTTCTCCGGTTTTTGTGGCTATGTAAGTTTCTTATATGTTTGCCAGTTTTCTCAAATGGGTATTTGGAATCTAACGTACGTTTGTGTGTAAGAGACTTGCCCACAAAAACATGTTAATCACTTTGACATTAAGTAGTCTGCGGCTAGTTGACATGTCGTCACGAGGCAGTCCTTCATTTTCACAAGCGCTAGATTTGCGACCGCACCATTCTGTTTCCAAGTCGTCAAACAAAACGTATACTATATAGCATGATTGTTTTTATTTTCCATCTAAAGCTTTACTAATTTATTGAAGTATACAATTATTAACAAACCAGTTTCACTTTATTCGACGGTAACACAAGCTTTGCTACGCGCGCTACGTAAAAGCTCCACGCGTCATCGACTACATCAAAATCATTTTATTCTTGAACTTATCTATTTAAGAGTATTACTATCCATAAAATATACATACATACATACCCATTATAAGTTTCCGTTGAGTTTGACTTATTTTATTGGTGGCAATAAATAGGACGTTTAGTATTCATGTTCTGCGATAAACGATTACCTGTGAGGCAAACGCATTATAGGGATAAAAAATTGCATACATACATTAACCGGTTATTAAATACGCCCATAATATATCGAGTGCGAAGTGTTGAAAAATTGAATATTTATGTAAGCTCAGTTCTAGCTTAACACAACTTAGTTGCGACAGAATTGCGAATTAAGTAAGATTCTACATACGCAACTTGCTGGTTATAAATGTATGATGGTTTTAAGGCTTGTTCTATAATTTTATATCAGTAATGTAGAAATTAAAAGAGTTTTTATGTGTTGTTTAATGTAACATTATGTCGCGTGATTTATTACGTAACTAACAAACAAGTTTATGTGACGTGTTTCTGATGCCACAGTTAATAAAAACAAAAACGTATTTTAAATTACTTTATCAACTTTTTGTCTATTTTGTAGCTCAATGTGTTCAGAAGTGCAATCACACTTCCTGATAACGTCTCTTTTAGCATTAGAAAAGTGAGGCCAGAATGACTCAAAAAACCCAGCTTCAAATAAAAAAGACATTCTGTATAGTCACAGCCTTAAAGTAACCTATATAGCTAACCACAAACGTTAGGTATGTAGTATCCAAGGGTATCATGGGGAGTTATTCATATTCAATATAAAACAGCGACCTTTTTCAGCCGCAGCTAGGGTATAATTATCAAGCCACGGGCGCATGCGAAATTGGGGTCTCACCTCGAGTCGGCGGCCATAAATAAAGTAAAATGACCGACGCCGGTGGGAGGAACTGAGCGTTAATGAATAAGCTGCCTGACCCGGCCAGCCGGCCCGGAGCACTGCCATCATCGGGAAACCCGCCTGGCTTCATCGTTTCTATTGGTCATAATCATGCCTTACCTCTAAACCAAATTCCTCAAAGATCAGAAGGTATATAAATGACGCATTCGTGAGACATAATAACTTCGTATAAAACCTCAGTTTCCCCTCGGTTCGGTATCCGCTTCTCCAGTGTAGTATTGGAACTCGATATCATTATTAACGCCCGATTGTGGTATGGAAAGCATCAATTTATCTCACTTACACAGACTCATTCAATTTATCTTCCAAGTGATCGGATTACACAATTGTAAATAAATGTTAAAAATTACCCAACAAGAAACACTAATTTGAATATGAATAGTTAGGCGCCATGTAGGCAGGTCCATGAAAAAACCGGCCCGAAATAATAATGGTAGACAAATGTCCCCCTTAGAGAACACAATGCACGGCTTTTGAGCGATCAATCCACTTTTAAGACATGCTAATTTGAAAGTCTAGAGCGCTTTATAACTATTTAGGGTCATAATGGACTGTATATATGAATAACAACAAGCTCTTATGATCCTACTAGAAAAGTATACTACCTTTCAGTCGGCCCGTTTTAGTTTTTGAGCCTTGAGAAAACAAGTTTGGCTACACGTATAAGGAACTCTGTCATTAACATTTGAGTGCTTATCTCCTATAATTTACTTCATCACAAAATAATTTAAACAGAAAATAAGGAAGTTAATGATTGACAAGCTATCGTCACAACATTTGGAACAAATGAGTAGAAAATGAAGTAGAACATGTGACGGTTGTCGGTTGTCGTCACGACGCTCACGACATGCGACAGACGGGTCGCAGTAGTCGCAGGCAGGTAGGTCGGGAGGCAGCTATTATTTAAATTAATTGGACATAAAACGACGACGGCGACACAAAAGCGTGTCGTCTGAACAGCCGGGTCGCGGACCGCTTGCGCCGAGCCTCGTGATAAATCAAACATTCACCATTAACTTTTTCATGATCACATTAATGTTGAATATGTATGTGTTTTCAAGTCCAAGGAGATATTTTCTTACGTCTTTTCGTTTCGAGTTCCGTAGAGCGTTGAGTTAAGGGGAAATTCCTTTGTAGTGCTGGTTGTATAAATTTCTAAGGAGTGCAGTGAAGTAGTAATTATTTAAATGTCTTCCGAGTGCCACGCCATTATTTCGTAGCACTTTTCTTTAAACAGATCGACGACTTTTCTTTCATTCATAGTTTTATATTCCTTATGTTTTATGCTTGCTTGTTTTAATTTTGAACATTTGTAAGATCCTGCGCTTAGCAGCTAGTGTCGTAGGCCGTAGCGGTGGCGGGAGGATGCGCGCGCGCCGGTTCCCGCGTGCGATCGTTATCAGACGTCGCCGTGTCGACTTCACAATGCCATCTTTTGTGTTCCGACGCGATAATTTATTGCCACCAAACACTGCGACTGCGCTTACAAACCGACCGAGATAATTCTGCGACTTCAAATTTAATTCGACCACGCCTTATGGATTTGGTACCCAACGTCGCAACTTCGTGCAAATAAGTATAACTGATAAATGATTGTTTTTTGACAACGAAGTGTTGCTAATCTTTATTTATGTTATGCATAAACAAATGATGTTGCAACTGCAGTTTTAAAATAAATAATTTATGGCAATGCCCTTTGAAGGAATCTTTCATTAATTTTAACGAATTATTCTCAGGTGCAAAACATGCATTGTTGTAAATAGCAGAGGTAAAGGTATAGGTAGGCTTATTGTAAATCATGTAGTGACCACTCCTGAACCGTGTCAGGTGATAATTATAGTTAGCTATGGTTGTATTTGTATTCGCCTTGTCTCCTTAAACCTCGAGAACTTTAGCCGAAGCAATTAAGTTAGTCAATAATAAATATGTCCATACAACGTTACATAATAGCAAGTAGCTAGTTCATTCAAGCAGTAATTCTGCTAGCTAAATATTTTGTATTGTATTACCCAACAAATGTAGGTAAAATGCCAGTACTTGATAGTACCTAGCTAGGCACACCATTATCTTCGGTTACGCAAACCTTTACGACCGTGCTAATTAGGCAATTTAGTTTCTGAACACAAATGATGTCTTAAAATCATACGAGTACATTTACTTTATCTACGAGTATATGTTAGGAGTTAGTAGACTATTTATTGTCAATTATACCAGCAGTAATTATAAGGTTTACTTACCCATTAAAAACCACTTATATCTAAGTAGCATTGTTACACACTATACTTACAAATTTCCACGTTTTAAGGAAAAATTATATTTTTAAGTATTTTTTTTTGCCTAAAGTATGTTTTTTTTTGTAAATTATACCTATGGTTAACTTAATTAGTTAGGTATTTAGGTAACTGTTTATGTTTGATAAAATAAAGCTAATTGAAACAAAAATAGTTGGAAGAAATAGAAGAAGCCTTGATTTCTAATGGCGTGTAAAAGTCGCAGTGTCGGACGATATGCTTTGAAGTACTTTGAACATGTCCAGATATCTGTGAGCACATTTCAGGTCAACGCATCGGCCATTTTAATAGTTATGACCGGTGCACCGGCCGTAGTATTATAACAATGACCAATAACTTTGTATTTACGTCTCATTGAGAATCACAAATAGCTTGCATCTGCGCCGCTTTATCTCTCTCGCTAAATAATCGCATCTTCTACAGCAACTAAATTAAAACCCAAGAAAACTATCCCACGATTATTTATACTTTAAGAAAAAACAAAAGAGGCGAGACCCTTGCTTTATGAATTGATGTTATCATTCGCAAAGAAGGAAGTCCAACTTTCCCGCGACAGTTTCAATAACAATAAAACACAATCACGACTGAGTCGAGTGTGCCTTATCGGAGGCACGAAGTCGATCGTTCATAGTCTAAATAATGACGTGAACATACCGACCGCGGGGTCACAATTATACCCATTAGTTTATTAATCGCGAACGGACCCAAGCATTGTTCCGCCGCGGACAATCGTCGCTAGACCAAATAACGCCGGCTCAGCTTACCTAAATACAACAACAAAAAGAAAAAAACCAAAGCATTGAAAGTGTTACGTTTCACATTTGCACGTCATTACCATTTCAAGGTAATCAATTTAAAACATGTACCAACTGGTTAAGTACTTCAGGAAGTAGGTAGGTACCCACTCATTTCGCCGCCCCCTGTTATTTCTGTTTTAGACCAGGGAGAAATAAGTACAAGTCATTGTTTTCAGAGGAAACAATGCTGAAGAAACGCTTGATATGTTGAAAAATACTAGGCGAAAGGTAAGATGTAAATAATGCACAATATCAAAAAGAAAGAATGCGACTTAAATCTCAAAATGAGTGAGGTTCAGAGACATATTTTTCAAGAGAGGGAGCGGGACAGGAATACAAACCGCGTGAGAACAAATCGCATGCGGTTGAGGCTTCACATGCGCCAACCACGAACCTATAAATATAGCCAACGTTACAATACGAATGCCTTTCTATTGCACGGTAGTTCGTAAATAAGCGTTATGTCAAACGCGCAGTCTTATATCAATACATTCACGCTAAGCTACCCACTCAGTGGCGATTTATATGGATGTCATAGGTTAATGTACATAAAACCTTAAGTAAGGGGCGCCATTCTCATTGGATACGTTTGCAAATGCTGAAAAGGTACATCGTTTCAACAACGAAGGTTTATATATATTAACCAACAGGTGTAGTATATAAAGAGATGTGCACATAGTGTAGATGAATTGCAACAACCAAGTACCGACGACTAGCAGTACCATCAGTAGATTTCATCACAATAACGAGTTGCTTTACCATTAGGCTTTAGCGACCAATTGTAATGTACCTTCCGTTCGTATAGCCGACAAGCGAGTATCTCACCTTTAAACGAACAATCCTGTAGCCCGATAGTTTTCACTAATAAAGTACCATCGCCTTAACCATTGTTCAGCTACAATGTCGCGGATACAATTCCAGTTCAAGTTTATAGATACTTTCATTTAGTAGATAGCCTTCTCTGCATTACTCACTTATTATGTAGTACTTGGTCCCAAACATTTTCTGGTGCGGGAGCGGATCATAAACGCACGGAGCATACGAAGGCTCGCATCAATGCATTCCCATATAAACAACCGACCCATAAAGAAAACCAATTACATGCTCGTGAAGCCATTTTAACAACAAACGAAAATGTAAAAAGTAAAATTGAATGATTTTATGATAATTGAAATTAAATTTTTAATACCGCTACCTGCAGGGCGGAGTCGTTTGCTACACCAATTGAAATTCCAAATGAAAACTGGAGGAAACAAATTTTCCGATCGCGTAAACAGTTGAGAAGTATGTGAGGCGATATGGGACGAATACGTAAAGGGGAACATTCCTGAAATTAGGAGCATATGATTCATATCGAGAAACGGTCAAACATTCTGACAAGTAGTAAAAGTGTGCTGAACGATGTAGTGAGTGGAAACACAGTAAAACGTATACTATCGAGATAGTTATTCGTCAGCAAATATTGCCCATAAAACGTTCTCTCGTGCCTACTTCCCTTGAACTCGACCGCAGCCGTGTGCTCTGTTCACGGCCGTCGTAGAAGCGCACATTCGTCGTAACATTTTGACTGCCTTGTAAGAAATAATTAACAGTATATAATAATTTATATGGACACGTAAAACCTGCCGTAGTAAATTCTGTATCGCCTATTACAGACTTCATGACTTTTAGAATGATTGACTCTTGTAAACGATATAGTTCGATATTTGCTCTAAGGTTCAATCACAGTTAGTAAAAAAGCTCATTCTTTATGATATTTTGAGTGTTATAAAATTATACATTTGTTTAAGATTATGGCCTTAAAAATAAACAAATTACTCATAATTCTTGTTACTAATATAGGATCTTGATAAAAGCTTCGATAAGCTTCTATAAGCAAGCCATATGTGCGAATATAAATTATGATACGATAGAGTAAACAATTGAATTCCAGCGAAGCCGTGTCCTCCATCGTTTTCATCGTAGGGTTTTCCTTATCCATCCCAATTATTGAAAATTACTATGCAAGCTTTCATGTATTTCGACATAGTGATAAACCACTTGTCGTATTTCTTTTATTTACAATCAGAGCTTCACACACCTACGTTCTAACGGCATTACAACTTTGACATGACTCAATAGCATTCTGAACACTACCTCATTTCCATATCTATCTCACATTTAAATTGTTACGTCGAACCGCGCCACCGATAGTGAAAGTCGTTATTTATTTTTTGCGTGTCATTTGATATGATATACAATAGTAAATACATAATTTACTATGATAATTTCTCGCTGAGACAAAAGCATGATTCACGAGCGGGATGTTACTGCTCGGCGCAATGGTTACAATAACAACTGGCGCGCTCACTCACATTCGCACATTCCCGCGAATTGACTTCAACCAACTAACACAAGAATGCACTTTACCTTCCGACGAGGTCTCAATCGGTAATTTTTTATATGTTATTACGGACGGACCACTGCGGTATACATGACACTCGACATGGCGAGATTAATTTCCGATGTGGCAGATTGTCACTATAATTTATGATCGACCATTGTCTCTTAACTGACGTCATTTTATGCAAGACGTTGCCATCTGATTAACGTGCATTGTTAAAAATATATTTTCAAAGTAAACATTTTAGGGTTGATTGAACAGCAGAAGGTTCCGGAATATTTAGGAAGTAATAGTTATACGAGCTTTTTGATTTGTGTTTTTGGTTAACATGAAAGTCTCTGCAAAAGTGAAATGTGTGCCAAAATCAAAGTAAACAGTCAGACGACGACGGCGACAGTGGGACGGTTGGTGCGACCACAGCGCGGTTGAGTGCGCCGCGCGTGCTGACCGCCGCGTCGGTGCCTCGTCTGTCACACAAACTGGTGACCGCTGCGATATTCTAGTGTTTCAGCTGACCGCAGCGGACCTCAGTCAACGACCTCGACACACCCTGACCATCACAATTTGTCGCATACAATCAAAAACATTTATAGGCGTTAAATCGTCTCTTAAACGGTCCTATAAAGCAGATGTAAAGCGGTCGTAAAATCGTTAGTGCATTTTGTGGAATTGTCAAAGTATAGGTTAGCTAGAACAAAATTAAATAATGTATTAATGCCTCATTACGCCTTCTTAATAAATTTCACATATGTTAATGATGTATTAAACCATTCCGATATATTTGCCTTTTAATTGAATTAGAATTCGATGTTAAACAGAAGTGAAAGCTGATACCTGAAGTGTAATATCAGTGTAAGGAATCGAACACATTCTCACGTTAAACGTTAACATTTTTGTGTGTATGTACAGACCTATATTATTTAGATATGTCAGTATGTATATTAGACATGGCTGCGACGTCTTGAATAGTCATATTTAAGCGTTAAGTATGCGTGTCTTTAGGGGGCTGTCAGTATTACAAAGGTCTGTCCGCCAGAACACGGCTGGGTGGAGCTAATAAACTATTTGAGTAGAGGCCGTGTGTTGACACTGGCGTTTCACACCTGAACAATGCTCCTCGTTTGCATTAATGTAAATTAGGTTAGGCCGCCCGCCGCCGCCGCGCCTACGTTCAATTAGATGTACCCTAAAGTAGCGCATGTGTGCATGTGTAAACGCAGCTAATAACGTATACCTACCGAAAACACGTGTGTATTGAGCCACACGAATATACTTGATATGCGAGGCAATGCGCAAGAGTTCCGACGCTTCAAAGATTCAATGTCAGAGAGAAAGCTTCAGAGTAGAGCTTGCAAGACGCAGGCCTTCATTTGTAATTGAGAAACTTGCAATATCGTTAACTGAATGCATTTCTATTAATCAGTTTGAAAGACCCATCTGAGGAAACGGGTTAGTTATTACACTAATATGCAATATTGCAGCCGATGCTATCTGTATTTCAGAAGCTTCACACTGAAATCTGTTTACAGTGGCGTTTTTGAGAAATTGAATATGAACTTATACGAACCCATCGACAAAAAACTAAACTGATACATGTAAGGAGGCACCTACTCAAAGCAATTATAAAACGACCAACCTATCACACAACATTATCTAGCTAAGGATAGTAAAGAATCCGAAATAAATAACAAAAACAATACTTATGACTATTAACCAAATAACTAACTAAAAATAGTGTGTTCTCAAACTCAGCCGGCTTGGAGGCCGGGTGCGGCCCCGGTGTCAAAGACTGGCAACTTCTGTTCATCGTCTGTCAGCGATGCGCCGGCGCGCCGTGGTCGCGTAAACAACGGCCGGCGCGCACAGCCAAACGATTTGCGTTTCTAAGATATTCCGCGTACCTAGTACCACTTCCTATTACACTCTAAACTAAATACACTCAACCGATTTCAAGAAATATTTCAGGTTTTCAATCTGCTACATTGACTCCAAATAATAAGACCGCAAAAGGAAATCAACAGGACGTGCCATTAACATTTCCGAACGTCACAAATCACACCACCAAAATGCGAGATGTATAACCGAAAAGATCTATGCTGGGAACGATTTTTTTTATTGTGAAGCGGCTGAGTCGCACGCGCGGCTCGATTGTGGCTGTGTGGTCCTCGCTAGCCACTTTGTAAATAGTGCGGTTTACCTTTTTCAACTTTTGTGTTTTGTTACCTTTTGTGCTGTTGTAGGGCTAATATTACCATAGCTATTTAGGCTCGTCGGATAAATAAATACGCCATTTATCATGATAGATAACTGATGCACGTGAACGTCGCCGCCGCGTCACAGATGGAGTGAAGATTTGATCTTTACTTTAAACAATTTGTAGTGATTTATCTTTGCATTGTTTTCTAGTAATATTCGAATAAATTATGGTCATCGACATTAGTATGAAGTCGGAGTAATATGTAACTATAATTTATGAGAGGTGCTGCAAATGCTACGAATTGTTTTTCAGCGCTACGACACTACGGAATTTATGTTGTGGGAGTTGGAAGTTACAAATGTCATTTTAATTGTTTGTTAAAAAAACATCAAATATGCTTCTTTTATCTAAATGTACTTCTACTTGTAATAGGTTCAACGAACACTGATTTTGGTAAAAATGAACTGATATTCCACTGACTAGGTTACCTACACACGGACTCCTGCGTATAAAGCAAATCTCCCAATCAAAAACTGTAGCATTCGGCTTTCTCTCAGTGCAGTTATAGCAAAAGACACAAAAACTCATCCTTTTTGTCATTAACCTAACCGATGTATATTCAAAAGCCGTCCTTTCCAGAATGCGGGCGTCATCGGTGCTACATCAAATCGTAGCACAATAAATTCACCCAAACCGCAGGCTCTTTCACAATATTTGTATCGGGCGTATTACGGTGCGACAAAAAGAGCCGAAAGGGCGGCCCTCGTTGAATGAAGGGAAGGTAAATAAATATAAATAAAAGTGATGGCGGCTTGAGGCATGCGGGGGGCGTCCCGCGGCGCCTCGGGCCTCGCCTCGTAGACATGCGCGCGCGTCGCGATCTAGCTCTCAACGACCGAAGCTTTTCATCGGCGCAATCAACAGTTAATGCCGTTTCAAGTTGTTAAGCATAAGGTTACAACAATAAATTAGAAATAGTCACTTTTACAAAAATTAAGACCTTTGATGTCGTAGTATTATGTCACGTGGAAAATCACGTAGAATTTGTAAAAGACTCGGATGTATGAGGTATTAAGTTTTATTTCCACCTTTCATGAATCCTGTACCTCACGCTATCTTGGGAAATTACATTCAGTAAAAAGTGATTGAAAGCCGCAACAACACTCACATGAACTCCCCATAGAGTCGATTTATTGCGAAAATCTTTGTACATTGTAAAAATCTCAATTACATGCTCATTGTTCTTTACATGTACTTGTCACACGTCATTAAATGAGACCAATGAGAGTCGTAAATGTATTGTCCGAGCTGATCGCGCTTGTGAGCGTAATCGTACAGCAGGACCAATTACGGGCCTGTGCAGGTCCAACGTGCACTTTTATTGGGTGTAAGATTTAAGTGCCGATCGACACGCCGAGCTCTGGCCCTGCCTGATTTTTACGGCCACTTAAGCCTTTACGGACCGCTTTTACTCGAAATTTAAGTACATTAATCGTTGTCTATCATTATTGACTTGGAGAATCAGTAATTGCGTTTTTGATTCAGCAAATGATGATGAGTAATGTGTTGGGGCACAAGATGTACAGGTGTGAGAGGAAATGAAGTAACTTGTAACCTTTCAATGAAATTGTGAATGGATTGAGACTCGCATTAACTACCCTGAATACCCAAGGCATTGTAGAAAAGAGACAAAATGAAAATTGGAAACTTTCAGAGCACATCTGTTTACTGGTCACTCAGGAACTGGTAAGTAGTCATGGTTAATTCATAACTTCGTAAGTGATAGTTCATACGGTTGAATCACCTCAGCACTAACATTTCATAGTCAATATATCATAAAACCAGGAAAGGGATCGCAATAAATCAACGAAATCCATCGATAAGCGCAGGACGGATTGCACTTTAAAGCTCAAACATTTCGATATTATGCGAACAATCTTACATAAACACACTCCAACAATAAATTTAGGACTTTTCATTGATGTTGGCGCCTGCTGGCTGACGTCATACGTTACAGGAAGGAATAGGTGCCTAATGTACGAAAGATAGGTAAGTACCTATAATTTTTTAGGTATGTACCTACTCGTATAGGGGAAAACCTTTCATGTATTTCTATCTAAATTATGCTTCGCTTTATCCTACCTACAAAATTTATTTTTAACAATGGCCCATTTCTCTACATTTCCTATAGAAAATCCCTTGGATTTACGATCGAGCGAGATGTATCAAAACTCTTTGCTGATGATGCCAAAGTAATCATCCATAAATTGTGGCGGCTAATGTTTCATCATACCCAATAGTTATGGACACGGAACCGGTTACTTGTAAAAACAGCTTTTTTAGTACATGGTGAGCTTCTAAAATACTTTATACGTAAAAATCGAGGTGAGTACTTTTTGTGTGTACCTACCTATATTTTCACGACCTCTCTCTGGGAGTTTGATTGATTTTTTATTAAAACTTATGTTTTAAGGTACCGCCTCTGGCTCGCACGATTTTTACGACTTGACAAAATACATTTTTTTTTGTATTTGTAAGTTTAATATTTTTATATATAAAAATATCCAGAATATATTCCCTAAATGATGCTAAAAACTCCATCAAAATCTGTTGTATAGTTAGACACGAAAAGCGACTTTAATTTATGATACATATAGATTTCATTTTAATGTAACAGCTCGCTCATCAATCCTCTTGCTAGATTGATCTACTAAGTCATGAGGTTACATTGACAAAAAACTAACATAGCGGTTCGATGGAAAAACTGATTTTAGTTCTACAAACAATTACGTACGCTACACCATATTAAGTTAGAATTAATGGAATCTGGGAAAATGTGTTTCCTGAGACCACTTAGCACATTTTCTAAATCTTATTCATTCATCCATAACTAATACTTAAGTAAATAAACATAATAAAACATCATATTAAAATCATCTCGAAAAGAGGTCAAAAGTGAAATAACATTATTCATATTTCCTTAATCTGTAGCCGACACAAATTCCGAACTAAAATATGTTTGATTCAATATTGCAACACATAATATATTGCAAAAGAAGTATTCATGGTTGTAGATAAATTACTGTACTCTATAATTAAATGAGTAGAAGCAGTGGGTACCCCTATTATCTAGGAGGAAAGCGGTACAATCATAAAACAGGTCGTCATATTATGTTTGGAGTGGCGTAGCCCGTGCCTCTTAGCATTGACTGAGGTTTGACAGATAACGCTAAGATAACCACAAACAGCTAGCTGACAAATATTTGCAGCAGTAATTAAAACAAACGAACGTCGGAGACACACGACACTCACGCAAACACTGGGGACCGCTTTTTGCGACGACCCACTCGGTTTTCTTTTCTTTTAGTTGAGATGATATGAAAAAATAATATAAAAGGATAGTCAACAAAGCATTCTACAAATCCGTGGGCCCCATACTATTAAATGGATTGCCTTTTGTATTTGAGTTAACTTTTGTTGCATTGGCATACTTCATTTGGTTAGTTTTACTGATAAGGCCGAAAGATTAAAACAAATGAAAGCATCCTATAGCTGATAACGAAAAGCGTCTACTAGATTTAGAGAACATTCGAGTTTAAGTACGATTTCCTGAAAAAATCACGAATGAAATGAAAATTGCACTTTGCATTCATGGTTTTCCATTTCATTCTGTATTGAGCTCAAAGATTATGTAATTAGTTGTTCCAATAGTTATCCTAGCGAGTCTCGCAGGCGGCTAGTTAACGGAATAAATTAACACTCAGCGAGGTTCTCCATCTCCTAAGCAATAAATAATTTGTATTACTGCACAAACTGCTAAATGTTTCTATTACCGCATTCAACTGTTCAGTACACGTAAGTGCACTTACATAATATGGTATTGTATCAAATGATAGGACACAAACATGACACAAAGCATTATCTATTGTCACTTGTACATTTTCCTTGTTGGTTAATCTGTAAAGTAAGTTCCTACTTACAAGATTATGACTGAATCTACAATAAGTCATGCACGGCCATTATAAGTTTTTCCGAGTACCCGACTACATTTCACCAAGGTTTGTTTATCCAACAACTGCTCAGACAGAACAAGCTACAACTACTCATACATTGTGCAGCGCTCACTAAATGTCTGATTTATGTTAAGGTATTAGCACACTTGTGTTTACATACATCACGACTGTTTACGTTTGTGAGAGAAATGCAAATCGTTAATTTATCGCCACCTTAAGAAGCAACTATATAAAACAAACCGCAAACACGGGCGAGGTTCAAAGACCTATCACTTGAACAGTTTGGCGTGTGTTTGAACAAGTGTCCGCCGACAACTTGCGAACGTTAAAGGGCTTCCATATGAACAATTATAATTCACTTTATGTAGTACTTCGAAAGGACACAATGCGCATACTTAGATAAAACAGTTTTATAAAGCCTAAGTGTCCACTTTTCAAGCGTCGTAAACAATAGAAGCTAAAAATAACGTCGCATCCACGTGGTGTTACAACATACAAGAGATATTATACTCAGTAAATAAGGACAGGCTGAGGATATTCAGCGTTAACAATTAATTGTGTATATCCGATTTCAAACAGGCGCTGAAGAAATTAATTATCAGCAACAGTCGATGGTCCGATATGAAAGGAACTTTAGGCGTGACTGCAGCGGAGCTCCGTGCCGATAATCCGACGCAAATTATGCAAACAATACATAGTAAATAAATTAATTTAGTGATATATTTTGCATGTTTTATAATTTATAAAAAACTGGAGAGGTGTCAAGGGACACCCGGATGGAACGAAGTTCCTTTCGATTAATTAGTGAAGGAATTGTAATAAAATTTAAATTTTTTTAAGTTATAATAATATTTTTTTTATTATTAACAAATAAAAAAACACAGACAAAAAAAACTGGCATGCTTTCTATAAGAGAGAGAGAGAGAGACAGAGAAACACGCGCGCGCCGCACGGCTTACAACTTACTATAGCAAAAAGTGCCGTTACAACTTTTGGTCTTAATTTTTGGAACTTCGTTCCCAATAGTATTGTGTGTATCTTCAGCTGAAAACCAGTGGTTTGATCCCGTCAGATGTGCACCTACTTACTGAAACTGAGTCATCATCTTTCATTTTCTATTTAGAATTTTAAGAAAGGATGTTTTAAAATTTGAAAATTAACAAATTGTGCATCCTCGTTTTAATTAATTCAATACACGCATGTCACTCAGTGTAACATGGCTCATAAAAAAGCAATTCCGCGGTAAGCGTATATCCGAATTTCACATCGACGCGTTGAGGTTGAGACCGACTGAAAAAGTTTGATATGTTTATTTTATTAATTTTAATAACCTGCCAGATGTGATTTCAAACAAAAACCAATCCGATTATGATACCTACTATCCGAAAATCACTGAATGTGGAAACATCAGAATAATCCTATCGTAAAATACCTTTTCATGTATGAAAAGTTATAACTTTTTAATTTTTAGTCCGTATAGTTGTAAACTCGTACCTACCTATACATTCGAGTAGTAGATAGTGCGAGCGCCGTTGATAAAAACGCGTTGTTATAATACGGCTGTTAGGAGGTCTTTATAACATTTTACAACGTTGTAAACCCACCGTTGAATTTTAGGATTAATTTGATTATGGTCAATTATTCACAAAGCGATCGGGCCTCGTTCCGTTTTTTATCCTGCGCTAATAAGCCGAAAAGTATCTAATTTGGACGGCGGTGTCTTTGCCGCTAACAAATTAAACCACTTTAGCGTATCAGGCAATGAAATTAAATCAATATTAACAATCGATAATTAAGTAACTTTAAAACGGTGCCATCATATAAACCGTTTATTTGATTTACCCAACTATTTACGTACCTACTTAATTACCGCTCGACTTGAGAACATGCTTTTAGAATTAAGGTTAATTCCTAACAGTTCTACAAATATAGAAATGCTATGTTAATTAATGTTTTCGTTATTTAAGAGAATGTCAAACACGAGGCTAATCTCCGGATTACAATAGAGTTTAAAAAGTAGATAACAAAAGCGAGTGTGGCGGGTGGGATTGCTACGCTATCTGCGCGCGCGCACCGCAGTAAAAGCTCATTGTAACTCGAGCCTCAAATACGAAATTGAATAATGCTGACCTATCCCGCGACCGCCTTGCCCATAAATCACCGAGATATTTATGTCCCTCAACCCCCGCGCCTCCGCCGCACCCCTTCTTACTCCTTCGGCTTATTCGCGTCCAGGGATATAAAATATTAAATAAAAACTTACATAAAATGGTAAGTAATTCCGATTGGAATCGGAGGAGAGCAAGCGGTGTGGTTCTGCGCCTATTCTGCGGTTAGCTGGCTAGCCCACCAGCCAATTGCTAAACTATTTTCACTCTGGAATACCGACTCATATTCCTTTTCACGTGGCAGAATATCATTATAGGTTTGAGTTCGAAATAAATTATGGAATAGTTGACCACTATACAGTCACTCACCGTGGCTTAGCATCACCATATAATATGTGTATTAGGTAATGCAATATTTACTTGTATGACTTGAATACTTGCGCAAAATACATAAAGTGTGCACTTGTGTACCATTTAATATTTCACTGCGGTGATGATGTAAATCTGGGCAATTGTTTGTAAATAAAGATTACAAGCTGGTGGAAGCTGTAGCATAAATCCCGAGCTGTCACCGCGCACGTTACGCAACACAACAACCGACGGAAAGAGCATAACGCATTTATCTGTGAAGCATCTGGCATGTAATGTACCGCTTCCCGTGCGCATTAACTTTACTTATATTCCCTCTTATTTATGAGAAATAAATAATACTATTAGACGGAGATACCGATTCCTGATAAAAAGTGGGCCCGAGTTAAATGGGAGGCTCGGTGGAGGCAGAAAGAAAGTAATGGAGGCGCATCGAACCGGTTTGGAGATTTTTACGAATGCAAGGCTGCTCAGCTCGGCTCCGACTATGTGCTGCCCGCGGCGAGCACATAACATGACCGACGCTGGATTCGCGCCGGCCTTTCTTCCACGCACACACTCGCGCCTGATCGTCCGTACATTCCTTCAACCGATTATTATCTGCATATAACTGGATTCCGCCTAAAGATACCTACGCCCATTAAAATATTTGCTGTGCAATAAACTCGCGGTCTTGACTCATTATTTACAAATACTCGCTCAAACAATGGTATCCTTGAACACTTCTCCACTATTTCAGGATTTGGGTTGACTTACCCTGAATTAGGTATGTGTGATGACGTTAAACCGTATTGAGTTTGTGTTTGGGCAGTGATTGTAAACACCTTGTCTAGAACGCTAAATCATTTCGACGACGTCCTAATTACAGTGGATTGACATTGCATCAAACTGTTGAGCTCAGAAATAGCACATCCGGTAAACATGTCATACTAAATTTTGTTACTGGATTTATTTTTTCCCACGTCATGCAACCAGAGTTGGTACCTATTCTGGTTGGTGACAGAATTGTGTATGACGTGTAATTACACGTGTCACTTTCTGACTACAATTGTATGTTATGTCGAATACATAAAGAATTTCATTTTAGAAACTATTACACATTATGTGATTCAATTTTCTTGTAGGTCTTCCTTCTACCTCTATGCGTTATACTTAGTGAGTATCTATGTACATTTATACCGACACTGTTTTTTGTAGGTACCAACTTACATTCTGAATTCACTGGAGTAAACTGACAGGCGCTAACTTACTTTTTAAAATAATATGGTCATTATTAATTTAAGTTTAATACACTTATTTTACAGAGTTTAAACAAAATACAAATATACATAAATCGATGTAATAACCGATGGAACTAACAAAACGATTATACCATTTTGGTACCAATTTTCCCTATTCTCCTTTCTCGTGACAAAATACAGCGAAGCAGGAAACGATAGATTTAAAATAAAAACATGATAACAAGTACAAGTAATAACATAAGTTTAACTTACACAAACGTAGACGATTTTTTTTAAAGATCAGTAGAACTTTTATTGATTATTCACCCCATTGAAACGGACACATTTAAAATTCGCTACGCGTCGTAGACACGTCTACGACGCGTAGACGTGAGCCAGATTGGGAGTTATATCTTCGAGCCGTTTGGGGTTGAAACACTAGGGCCATGGGGTCCGAGTGCCCACTTGGTTTATCGAGATATCGCCAAGCGCTTAGTCGACTCTTCACGTGACCAGAGGGCTGGCCTGTTTCTTGGCCAAAGAATTAGCATCGCCATACAACGTGGCAATGCAGCCAGCCTTTTGGGCACTGTTCCTGTTGACAGCGATGCGGACGAATTTTTTGATGCCCTATGATTGTTTTGCTTAATTTTTTTTTTTCTCATGTACATATGTATTATTAATAGATAAAATAAATTTAAGTTAATGACTTATATGACGGTATCAAATGGATGTTCATGTTCAGCTATGGATGTTCCCGGGGTTATGCGATGAGCCAATCTTCAATAGTTTTGTCTAACCTAGGTACATACTACATAGCCTCTCCGTTCAAACTAAACCTGTTTCAACTAAGCTGAGCCTTAATGTGACTCCTAACGTTAAGATTTTAGATAGCGAAATCCAATTCATTCAATCTCCTTTAAAAAAATGATATAAGCACAAATTATTCAACTCAATGCTTACCGTGGGAAATTCAAGACAAACGCATTCGGGTGAACCAACTTAGGTACTTTACTGTAAACGTAACGGCGAGTCATTCACGGGTTCCATCGATTTAGTGCTTCACGAGATTGCTTCGAGACGGACAGATTAGTACTTCATCTTTTATATTTATGTATATAGCCACATAGGCCCACGCCGACCTAGGTACATAGGTACGCTAACCAGCACAGCGTTGCTTCTTAGGAATCCGCGCGGTTTCTTTGACGATACGCACGATGTACTTATTTGCTAACCGCGATTGTCAATTACTCATGTAAACTATTATAACGAGTCCGTAAATATTATACACCATAGGCATTTCTCTATTTATAAGTATTTAGAACGAATCGACATGACATAGTAGTAGGTCTATGTAATAATCCAATTTCAAAAAGACAAGGAGGAAAACAGAAAATGTTAGGTTAAAAGGTGGCGTAAAAGTCGTTAATTAACTGCTTATTGGCATGCGAGTTGTAAAGTTAACTAAAATTAGTTGGCATCCTGCCATTACAATACAGTGCCATTTGTCAACTACTAAGCTAGTAACCCAGCAATGCCAAACGTGGTTTCAAGATTAAGTACCAACATAGTTCCGCATTTATCGATAGTTTGTTCCACCCGACCGAGTTTGAGCGGGAAACTACTGAAACCTGGGTTAACAACTGTAAACTTGACCCTGTTACAGTGTTCTGATAGAAAAAAATACAGAACTTCCAAGTAAAGTTTTTAAGCCATACAACCAGTCTTATGCAGCAGCGGCGATGGCCTAGTGGTTACGGCCCCAGCTTACGATTCTTGGGTTCGAACCCAAACAGGCGTTTTACTTTATGTAAATAATTTCATCACCACTGCTCTTAATAAGGTAAAGGAAAAAATCTTGAGGAAACCGGCATGTCCTACAACCAAAAATTCGAAGACATATCACATCTACTAACCCAGACTGGGCCCGTGTGGTGGATTATAGCCCACTCCCTCTCGAAGAGAGGAGGTCAGTGTCCCAGCAGTGGGAATATTATAGGCTGTTTATGTAACCAGTCTCATCAAGATAGTACAAATATATTTTTTTTATGAAAAGAAAAGGGAGGAAAATGGCACTCACTTATCTTTCCGTTGTGAGTCAACTGAAGTAAATAGGTTAGTATGTTTATCGTAGGCGACAAACATTCAAGCCCCTATACTATATATAGTAGGCATACAATACTGCAATCTTTTAAGCCGATTTTTATAGCTACACGTGGGCTCAGGCGGAATAGACACGCCTCACAGGTCACTAACACATCACATAGCACGGAACGACTGAAACTTCAATCAGAAGATGTCATTATAATCAAGAATTTTCAATTTTTTTTATCCAATTGCTGATTTTATTAATTTTGGTGATTCAAATTTTTTTTGCGACATATTTAATCTATCATTTTTTTTGAGTTTTTTTCTTAATTTTTAACATGCTTCAAAATTTATACTTACTATAAGTAAGATCTATTCTGAGTGTAATTTATCAAAAATATATTTTAGTTATCCTTTCAGATGTGCAAAGTTTATCTACAGTTTAAAAATTGATAATAATGCGTCATCAAAAATACTATTATCAAATAATTCTATCGACGATAGCAAGGCGTTGCGCGTTCTATAAACATTCAATTATAAACAGTTTGAACTCTTAACGTAGCTAAATACATTGATACATAAATATTTGTGTGCGGTATAAAAGTAGAACCCGTATCAATAAACACATAGTTACAAAATGCGCATCACCTGTTCTCCCGTAATCTTATATATTCACAACAAGATTGAATCCTCCACAAAAGAAGGTAGTTATAAAGCAACCCAGGATATGTTTAATTAATTATATTATTGAGGCATGTAAAAAAAAACACTTCACCCTTGTTCTAATGCGTAATGCTGAAGCGAACCAAAATATAGTACAATGTAGCAACCCCCAACAATAAATTTCCCGTAAGTTGTCTTTATATTTATACAAAGCATCTTGAATGACAACGCACGATACTGAATGCCTTCGACACCAAATTTTATGACGGCCATATATTCACCGAAACTGGCATCAAAATTGTAAAGAATTCATCATTCATCCATTAGTCACAGAGTCAAAATATTTGTTGACAAAGCCTGTGTAATTGCAAAGCTACAATCGGAACACTCGCTATGAAGCTACCGTAACGCCCGCAATTTGTTTCCATTGTTCCACGCGCGTAATGTTTACATCGCCGATTGTCCCTGCCCGCGAACTAAGGAGCTGTTTTGAAAACAGCGGACACTTCATGAAATCCATTGTTTTGCAAGACAACTTCCAACGATTATAACGGGCCAGCATACTATTGCACTGCCCATTAAACATTCGAAACTGAAGTTCCTAAATCGCTGCACTTGTCCGTCGGCTCAGAAGTTTAGTGTTAATTTAGAACAAGAGGAAAATTCATGGGAAATTGTGAAAACTCACCTGTGTCATGAGGCGATCGGCACCGGTACCCTCATCATCCCTAAAGTCGATGTCTGGATTATAATTCGGCACTAAGTCTTTGAACCTATCGTCGTCTCTGGTGATGCGACCCTCAGGAGGTCCACTGGCTGTGTTCTTGTTCTCACTAATGTTAGGGTCGTGCTGGCCGAAGACCAGGGGTGTGATGCGGCGTGCGCCCTGACGGCGGGTGTAGCCGCGGCTCGGGCCGCATGCCGCCGCCGCGCCCAGCCACAGTAGCACCAGCGACAGCCTCATCTCGCAGACATCACTCCACACGCGCTCGACGCACGACCAACGCGCGCCGCGATCTGAGCGACACTGAGAGCCGGCTGCCGCAGCCCGGTCCGATCGCCGTGCACCACCGAGCCCGGCCTGCATCCCTTGCTCACCGCCCAGCCGCCACCACCACCGAACGCCGCGCACCGCCGCGCCGCTACCCGCAGCGCGTTGCATTCACATCTCGCTTTCGCTTCGTCGGCGTCGGGAAAACTGATTGTCACTTACCGACCTGTTGTCACTCTCCCACTTGCATAAAAAATATTGATATCATAAAATTTTTGCAACTACCCGTTAATTATTGCTATTGGAGGAGTTGAAAGAAACAATTTGTTAAAAACTGAAGGTAAATAACAGAATGGACGAAATATTCGCTTTCGTGTTTTATTGTAGGTACAGCTGAAAAATTATGAAAGTATCAAGAAGAATTTGATGTGGAATACAATGACAGACAGGATACGCATACAGGTGTCCATAGGTCTAACAGGCTAGCGAAAAACATGAAGCTCGATCAGTTGCAAATTAAATAGAATTGACATATTTTTACACAATTTACACATGTCACATTCTAATTCCATAAGTTTATATTTATTTCAACTTACGAGTATATAATTTCTCAGGTGAACTGGCAGTCCTATTATGCAGGAATTCATAACTTCAGGACAAAAATACTTATAGTGGTTTGCCGTTCTGAACATTTGCACAAAAAAATCATTTTGACAATCACAAACGAAATATGCTTCACGTTCTTACAAAAAATACTCTCGACGTTTAGAGTAGGTCCAAACATCTTCGCAATTTCGATTCATAATATTATTAGAGCGAATGTTGAAACATCTGTCACTCTGAATAAGCAATGCATCATAGAGTTAGCTTAGCCTAGTCAAACGCAGATTGTGTTCTCAGATCAAAGTGTGATCTAGAACAGGCCAGTGCTGATTTGTATTTGAATAGCCTCTGCGGTCTCACAAACCACTTATTGAGCAGCTAATGACCCTTTGTCTCCGCATCGGAACCAACGTCATAAGACATCTTACTGGAAACATGGAAGAAACCGCGGATCACGAGGCTACAAATATTCATGTTCATTCATCATCATATAAGGTACATACGATGACATTTGTGTGTTCTATATATTGCTCTATTTGCCCTCCTTACCTAATAATTCGTAAACTGTGTATGAATAATAAGAAGGTGATAAATAGACATGGTGTTAGGTATATGTACGTAAGCATGGATTTTCCGTTTACTAACGATTACTCAGTATGGCCATTGTGGTTAACAAAATATGTCAAAAAACATGAGTTAATTCTCTCTAGGTATGGTTGACCTATTTGTGACCTACTTTTAAAGGAAATTCCATGAAGTCGTAATCCGATAAACCCCTTAACAATTAACATTTCTATTGTTGAGGATATTACCTTATGTAATGTGATGAACTGTTGGGAGTTTGTGAAATATCTGGTCGAAACTTGGAGACTGCGAATAGCACAGGATCGAAGTAAATGGTATAAATAATTCAAGAAACGCTGAGGCCTCTAAAGTCTTCTAAAAATCGCAACATTTCAAGTATCAAATATTTAAAGTTATACTTACCTACATAGGTACATTACGCAGTCTAATTTTAACTGAAACATAATCAGTAAGACGATACCAACAAAGGATTACGCACATCTCTTTATAGCAGCCTCATTAACTCAATGGGATATTAGTATCATAGTCTCATATTAGCTCAACCCCATTGATCAAAGATTAATTGTTTGTCAACGTTGAGTCAGAGCTGAGGTGTAATAGAACAGAGGGGCAATTCTCGTATTATTTTAAGAACGTTCACAGTCTCAATCTGTCAAAAATACCTCTAATTTCCCTACATTTTTGACAAGTTTTTGACATTGATTAGATGAGATTGTGTTGTGATTTTGAGCGTTTTTACTTACGGGACTTGGCCTTCGGATACCTACCGCGTCCAATGAATAATCGCAGTAAGAGCACACGCTCGTAACAGTCGTAACCCATAGCATAGCCGTCAAAAACGGTCACCGTTGCCGAAATCGGCTTGGGAATAGATCCACACTAATATAATAAAGACTTCGTTTGTTTTATCACGCTATCTCTGGAATTACCAGTGGGATTTGAAAAAATCTTTTTGCATTTGATAGCCCTTCTTGAAGAATAAATATTTCATGAAATAGTACCTAATTCAATAGGCTTATATGAACGCATTCATTTTTCATTTAGTGTTCAATAATTTTTTTACGAAAGGTTGGATGGAAGTTATTTGAGGTTCGACATGTCATTAACATATTTTCGAGGGTTGTATTGATGATTTAAATGATTATAATTGTGTAAATACATACTTTGTTACGATCGCGAAACATATTTTTTTCAACATACAACCTGACACCGACCTGAAACTTACAAAAAACTTAAGAAAATTGGCGAGATCGAGAGATACCCTGGCGCTTCCCTCATTAAACAAGAAATTTCACGCGGGCGAAGTCGCAGGCAGAAACATCAGTGCGATTCTGTAACCATCTCACCGTGAAAACTTAGGTGAAGTGAGCGTAGAGTGAGCTGCCATTCTAAATAATGCTAGGGATTGACACTACTGACAAATCACATCAAGCTCACTTCACTTGAGTTTTCACGGTGAGATTTTTACAGAATCGACCGGCTGAAAGTATCATAATTATTTATGATTGCGATAGACATCCGAAAAATAGTCAAGTTTTCTATTTCCACTTTTCTCATAGGTACCACGTTTTTCATAAAAAAACACTAAAACAAGACGAGTCCGAATACCTACTAAAATGTACAAAGGTACTTCTTACACCTGTAAGCCTATTTGTTTCAAAGTCTTTCTTCGGTCGGCCGGCCCAAGTTTGACACTTTCGCGTTCCCTATGCACTTGCTACACAAAACGAGAATTTACCTTTCAATTGCAGTCTTAAAAGGATGTCGTGATATTTACAAAAAAAAATTATCAGTTATGCATGAGTACATAATAGCCAGAGAAAAGAGTAGAGAGTTAAAGTTGTCAAAAAATAAAAAGCCTGTTTTAACATTTGAGAATGCGTTCATGACACCTGTCAGTTTCATACAAACGAATACGTGTTTTGCGAATTTGATCTTTATTAACTACTAGAACTGTCAATGTCAAAACGGGCCGTTTATTTTTCGACAACTTTATAAAGGAAGTAGAACCTCATCAGCCGGTCGATTCTGTAAAAATCTCACCGTGGAAACTCAAGTGAAGTGAGCTGGATGTGAGTTGTCAGTAGTGTCAATCCGTAGCATTATTTGGAATGACAGCTCACTCCACGCTCACTTCACCTAATTTTTCACGGTGAGATGGTTACAGAATCGCACTGCTGCTAGGTGCCGCTGAATACCAGTATTTTACATGGAGGCATGGTTTTTTTATAAGTAGGTACCTATATGTCGCTATATCAAAGACTAGCTTCTGCCCGCGACTTGGTCTGCGTGACATTTCTTGTTCCCCGACTCACCCGTAGCATCACATCGCCAGCCCGCGCTATATTACTACTTAGTTTTCGCTTAGCGTTCTTTGTGACTTTTCTTCTTTTTGCTTAGGCTCCTAAAAGTCCCAACGTAATTTTAAATAGCCTATAGCCAGGCTTCCTCAAGAATTGAGCTATCAATGCAAACAAAAAAACAATTTCAGGGCCCGTATTCCCGTAATTTAAAACGTTTAAAATCTAGTCGCAGTGTCATCCCGGCGACAAACAAATGTCAAAAACTTGTCAAAATGTAGGGAAAATAGACGTATTTTTGACAGATTGAGATTGAGATCAGACTGTGAACGTTCTTAAAATTACGAGAATTACCCCTCAGCTGGTCGTTCCAAAGATTAGCGTGTTCAAACAAACAAACAAACTCTTCAGCTATATTATATGCCTCAAAAATATCAAAGATACCCGTACTCATTCATTTCAGCGAAAATAAACCCCCGCTCCCGTAAAAAGCAAAAATGAAGAAGTGCGGAAAAGGAAGTTTTTGCTTATGTAAATGCAAACGACAAAGCTTCTATTTGGGGCAATTCGTAAGCAACAGCGCTACATTTGCGTAATAAAATGCATAATCTGCATAATCAACCCGTAAGTCATATGTAAAGCACAAGATTCGTTTGGTTGACACCCTGCTTGTTTTGCTTTATCGCTTACACAACAAGGAAAATATTTTTACTAAGCATTAAGCTTGATAACTAATCCTTGATAACTAAAGCATTCCGTGACAAGTGGGTATTTTTATTCTTTTACGATTGCGCCTAGGAGAGGCGTAGATAAATGTTTTCAACCGTTTAGAAAGTGCCTAATGTTTAGCATGGTTCACAAAAATGGGCTTATTAGTCGATTGGCACGAATTTACTCGTCCGACACTTTTAAATAATATAATTTTTTCTACAGGCTGATTTTGAATTGTATGCAATGAATTTAAGAAAAAATTTATACCTATACACGTTTTAGGTATAATATTTAGCTCTTAACACTTTTATGCGTTAGTGTCTTTTATTCTTAACATCATTCTATAAAATTCAAAATGTGCCAATTACCTAATACGTACACACGGCTACACGTCAAGCTATACAAAACCAGTTTGTCTTGGCCTCACTTTGTATGATATTTTCTCACAGTGAACGGTCAGCTAATACTGGTTTTGCATAGCTTGATGTGTAGCCGTGTGTACATATTTCTGGAGCTGTCGATTCGCCAACAAATAAACTAACTTCGTACGAGTCGCCTACAGGAAAAAAAAAATATTTAAAAGTTTCGATTCACCCGTTTCGGGCGAGTAAATTCGTGCGAATCGACTCATCATAATCAGCCTATAATGTTCCCACTGCTGGGACACAGGCCACCGCTCAGCGAGAGGAATCGACTAATAAACCCAAAAATGAGCAAACTTTAAAACAGGAATGACGACAGCCATTCACACATCCTTATCGATCTTACCCAGAAAAGAGCCATGAGAAACTTTTAACAAAAAGGGTGCGAAGGCAACGTGCTCGCACCTCATGCACAAAGATTTGCGCTGCGAACACTGATAAGATAGGTGACGATAAGTAACATCCTTGTATACTTCCTTCTACCTCAGAAGATAGCCGATGACGTCAACTTTTTCCCAGTCTGCAGCAATTAACTAGGAGTAGATAGTGCAACGAGCAACCCTTTTGTGTTTAATTCTGTTAGGTAAGTACTTACTTTTGTTTCAATTCTGATAACTCATTAACACGGGTGGCGGCAACTTCTTACTACACTAGGTATGTTTAATACCCGTGGGAAAAGCACGTAAATTATCCATTACTGATACTGTTAGTTACATTATTTTTAACTTAATATAACTTTAAAAAGAAATGTTGAAAAGTTTTTCTGGAGTAATATGAAATAAGTATACATATAATGTAGTCAGGAAAACAGGTTGTTTAGCAAACTGATTATGGACTTAAATTGTCTGTATTACATATACAGGGTGGCAGGTGGTGGACATCGACACACAAGCTACGAGTGTAACCCTAATTCAGCACATGATTCTAAACCCCCTAGCTTAGAAATTTTTTGTCGGTTATCAAAAAAATATATACTGTTTCACAGAAAAGTGCAATACCTGGCGGTCAAAATGAAAGGAACAGCCTTTTTTTTTGTTGTGATATTTACATCGAAATCTTAACCCAGATTAAAATTTAATTATTATCGGCCTGAGTCACGTTTCACTACTGATGTAGATAGGCAAAATAAAAAAAACTAGTCAATAAGGATGGGCAGGAAGTGATCATAACAAAGAGGTACAAATTGTGTAATGACTGTTAACACCTGCACTAATTCTGGCGCCAGAGCTGATAGCGGAGACTTCCAACACAATGCTAATGTTCGCATACAATAAACTAACCCAATAATCAAGGAATGTTATTGTAGCGGCCATAACTTTAACCACTCATTCATAACTCCAAACGGATCTGCGTTCGACAGGAATTTTAAAAAGTAAACATACTCCATGCTTTTGCATTAAAAATATCTGTTTCAAAACCATTTAAGGCGTTTTGAAAAATTTTAAGAGATATATTCCGTTGTCGTTAGGGAACAAAAACTATAGGGTGACAGAGTCACTAGATGTTTTCAAGATTATCGAAGATAGGAACTTTTATTTTACACGGTAAGTAGACATAGGTATTATTCCTTTACTTTTATAGACTTTGTATTGTCGTACTACTAAAACAGTGTTTCTGTTTTTCTGTCAGGAAATCCGGCCGACTCCCTTTGCAAACTGTGGCAGGATACTCTTCCACCTCCTATTTATAACCTACCACCAAAGGAGCATCTCCCTGCAGGGTGTAACCTTCCGTGGTCCACTTGAAAGTCTTTGAACCGTCTGGTTCAAACGGAAAGGGACAACAACTGGGAAGATATAAGTCCAACCTGGTAAAGTTGGGCTACCTTGACGAAACGGCAGTGTAATTGTGGAGCTATGTCACAAACCGTGCTCCATCTCCTATCCTGGCCTCTGTGTCCCAAAACATGCAGCGAAAGGGACCTCCACTGTCACCGACAACGCCGTGGAAGTGACAAAGTTTTGGGAAAACAAGATTTAAAATACAGTCGTGCCAGAAGAATGAAGAAGTTTCAACGGTAGGTTAATCTTGATAATACTCTCAAATCCTTTATTTAAATTCTTTTTGCACTAACTGCCAAAATTTCCACTGAAAAAAAAAAAGAAACAGTCCAGAATCAATCCAAGAAAACGTTATTATCAAAAAACGTACTTACCCACACATACATAACTAAACAAGATCGACAAGCCGATTACCATCCTCTATATGGCAGCTAAAGCAAACTGTACCAAGTGGTGAACGAGTGTCGCGCCCGCACCTTCGTCACTGTGCTTGTGAACAAACATCATTTTCGTCAAAGGACCGGCGACGCGAGGTGTCGGCTAAGGCTAATGGAGGAGAGTGCTGGACCAATACGCCCGGCGTGTAGTGTTTTAAATTGTTTACTCTTCCATAAAACTCTCGAGCTCGTACACATAGACGGGTGCCCTGTCGACCAGCGCCGCGGATGAAGTGAGATATCTCCCTACTCCGACAACAAACAAGGTTTCCTGTGAACGCAGCCAGTACTGCATATTAAAAAGGATACCTAAAGTAATGACTAATACCCTCTAGTCTTTTCCACTTCAAACCTTCTTATTTATTTAAATACTGTATACAATTAGTCAGAGATGGATTAAAATACTTAAGATATCTTTCCAGAGACATGGAATTCGCTTAAATTCCAGACTTCGTCGAAAAAAAACATCAAAGTTTAAAGGTTGCAGAGATGCAGAATCGAAAACTTGCTTGGCCAAAATACTTTGCATACTTTCGTATCGCCGGCGCGTAGCTACCGGAGCGCAGTTAATGTCTGATTTTTAACACGTTAAGTAAGTCTAGGTATATTGATTTCATTTTCCTTTGTTTTATAGTTTACATTGAAATAATAATTAAAGCCTAATATCGCACCGTACTATATACGTGAGCGAAAGAATCAATTTCAAGAAATAAAATATAACATCGTAAGAAAATTGACCAACACTATTCAGGGCTTTTCAGGTATATAGGTCCATTTATAGGTCAAACAACTAAAATGAGTAAATTAAAAAGGTTAGATATAAATTCTTAAAACATAATCAAGCATAATCGTAACTTCACGTATATGAATTAGAAATATACGTGAAGTTACGATTATGCTTATCAATAAAATGCCCATAAAAACCAAGAACTTCTTTAATACAAAAAGAACATGGAGAGTTTGATGAAATTAATCTAGGTACATTTATGATTTCAGAGTACCATATTACAGGTATATATTTTATTCATGAAACTTAGTTAAATTTTCCGAGAATAATTCATTAGACATGAGATCAATGCTTACCGATAAATTATTAGACCAAAATTTGCGATTCTCTATTCCTATCTATATATATAAAATTCAAAGTCCTGACTGACTGACTGACTGACTGACTGACTGACTGACTGACTGACTGACTGACTGACTGATAGATCAACGCACAGCCTAAACCGCTGGTCCTAGAGACATGAAATTTGGAGGGTGTGTTCTTCGTGAAGAGTAGGCATCCACTAAGAAAGGATTTTTCGAAATTCCACCCCTAAGAGGGTGAAAAGGGGGAAATTCGTTTGTATGAAAAATCTTATTCCTTGAGTTAATAAACTTGAAACTTGGCACGAATACTTATTTAAATAAATTATGAAGATTGTCAGTTTTTTTTTCTTCTAAACTACCCCTTAATAAGGGATTGGTGGGTTTCAAAGTTTGTATGGAAGAATTTTAACGCGCAGTCCGATTTACTCGAAACTCAGTATTTATACCTAATATTGAAAGTAAAGAATAATGTGTATCAGGGTTTTTTGAAAATCTACCCCTGATGGGCTGAAATGGGGTAGTAAATTTTTCAGGGGAGGATTTTACTGCATGGCTTGATTAACTCGAAAATTAGTATAAATAATCTTTGAGTCAAGTTATGAATATATCCCAAACGATTTTTTTTTAATTCCACCCCTGTGGGGGTGAGAAGCGGGGATACAGTTTATATGTAAAATCTTCTTCATTAGCTTAATAAACTTGAAACTTTTCAAGAATACTCGCCTAAGTAAGTAATAAAGTTTACCATTATAAGTTTTTCAAAACTACCCCTCAAAGGGGGATATAGGGGTGTTAAGTTTGTGTGGAAGAAATTGAATGCGCGGTCCGAGTAACTCGAAACTGAGTATTTATACTTAAGACCAAAAATAAAGAGTAACATGTATCAGGGTTTTTCGAAAATCTACCCCTAACGGGTTGAAAAGGGGTAGTTAATTTTACAAGGGAGGATTATAATGCGTGGCTTGATTAACTCGAAAATTGGTATAAATAATCTTTGAATCAAGTTATGAATAATCCCAAACGATTTTCAAAATTCCACCCCTGTGGGGGTGAAAAGGGGGAAATTCGTTTGTATGAAAAATCTTATTCCTTGAGTAATAAACTTGAAACTTGGCACGAATACTTATCTAAATAAATTATGAAGATTGTCAGTTTCTTTTTCTTCTAAACTACCCCTTAATAAGGGATTGGGGGGTTTCAAAGTTTGTATGGAAGAATTTTAGCGCGCAGTCCGATTTACTCGAAACTCAGTATTTATACCTAATATTGAAAGTAAAGAATAATGTGTATCAGGGTTTTTTGAAAATCTACCCCTGACGGGCTGAAATGGGGTAGTAAATTTTTCAGGGGAGGATTTTACTGCATGGCTTGATTAACTCGAAAATTAGTATAAATAATCTTTGAGTCAAGTTATGAATATATCCCAAACGATTTTTTTTAAATTCCACCTCTGTGGGGGTGAAAAGCGGGGGATACAGTTTATATGTAAAATCTTCTTCATTAGCTTAATAAACTTGAAACTTTTCAAGAATACTCGCCTAAGTAAGTAATAAAGTTTACCATTATAAGTTTTTCAAAACTAACCCTCAAAGGGGGATACCCCTATGGTGTTAAGTTTGTGTGGAAGAAATTGAATGCGCGGTCCGAGTAACTCGAAACTCAGTATAATTGATACTTTTGACAGAAAATAATTAATAATAAGTACCTATGTAAAGTAGTCGAAAATTTACCACTGACGGGACAAAAAGGGGTAATTCAGTTTTTAAGGGGAGGATTTGAACTTGGAACTGTATGTTACATTTTCACGCCTAAACCACTGAACGTCTGATTTGGCATAGAGATAGATGGCATCCTGGGGAAGCACATATATTTTATCCTGTTAGCACGTTCCCGTGGGATAATTTCCGACATCCACGCGGGCGAAGCCGCGGGCAGAAGCTATCTATATATATAAAATTCAAAGTCCTGACTGACTGACTGACTGACTGACTGACTGACTGACTGACTGACTGACTGACTGACTGATAGATCAACGCACAGCCTAAACCGCTGGTCCTAGAGACATGAAATTTGGAGGGTGTGTTCTTCGTGAAGAGTAGGCATCCACTAAGAAAGGATTTTTCGAAATTCCACCCCTAAGAGGGTGAAAAGGGGGAAATTCGTTTGTATGAAAAATCTTATTCCTTGAGTTAATAAACTTGAAACTTGGCACGAATACTTATTTAAATAAATTATGAAGATTGTCAGTTTTTTTTTCTTCTAAACTACCCCTTAATAAGGGATTGGTGGGTTTCAAAGTTTGTATGGAAGAATTTTAACGCGCAGTCCGATTTACTCGAAACTCAGTATTTATACCTAATATTGAAAGTAAAGAATAATGTGTATCAGGGTTTTTTGAAAATCTACCCCTGATGGGCTGAAATGGGGTAGTAAATTTTTCAGGGGAGGATTTTACTGCATGGCTTGATTAACTCGAAAATTAGTATAAATAATCTTTGAGTCAAGTTATGAATATATCCCAAACGATTTTTTTTTAATTCCACCCCTGTGGGGGTGAGAAGCGGGGATACAGTTTATATGTAAAATCTTCTTCATTAGGTTAATAAACTTGAAACTTTTCAAGAATACTCGCCTAAGTAAGTAATAAAGTTTACCATTATAAGTTTTTCAAAACTACCCCTCAAAGGGGGATATAGGGGTGTTAAGTTTGTGTGGAAGAAATTGAATGCGCGGTCCGAGTAACTCGAAACTGAGTATTTATACTTAAGACCAAAAATAAAGAGTAACATGTATCAGGGTTTTTCGAAAATCTACCCCTAACGGGTTGAAAAGGGGTAGTTAATTTTACAAGGGAGGATTATAATGCGTGGCTTGATTAACTCGAAAATTGGTATAAATAATCTTTGAATCAAGTTATGAATAATCCCAAACGATTTTCAAAATTCCACCCCTGTGGGGGTGAAAAGGGGGAAATTCGTTTGTATGAAAAATCTTATTCCTTGAGTAATAAACTTGAAACTTGGCACGAATACTTATCTAAATAAATTATGAAGATTGTCAGTTTCTTTTTCTTCTAAACTACCCCTTAATAAGGGATTGGGGGGTTTCAAAGTTTGTATGGAAGAATTTTAGCGCGCAGTCCGATTTACTCGAAACTCAGTATTTATACCTAATATTGAAAGTAAAGAATAATGTGTATCAGGGTTTTTTGAAAATCTACCCCTGACGGGCTGAAATGGGGTAGTAAATTTTTCAGGGGAGGATTTTACTGCATGGCTTGATTAACTCGAAAATTAGTATAAATAATCTTTGAGTCAAGTTATGAATATATCCCAAACGATTTTTTTTAAATTCCACCTCTGTGGGGGTGAAAAGCGGGGGATACAGTTTATATGTAAAATCTTCTTCATTAGCTTAATAAACTTGAAACTTTTCAAGAATACTCGCCTAAGTAAGTAATAAAGTTTACCATTATAAGTTTTTCAAAACTACCCCTCAAAGGGGGATATAGGGGTGTTAAGTTTGTGTGGAAGAAATTGAATGCGCGGTCCGAGTAACTCGAAACTGAGTATTTATACTTAAGACCAAAAATAAAGAGTAACATGTATCAGGGTTTTTCGAAAATCTACCCCTAACGGGTTGAAAAGGGGTAGTTAATTTTACAAGGGAGGATTATAATGCGTGGCTTGATTAACTCGAAAATTGGTATAAATAATCTTTGAATCAAGTTATGAATAATCCCAAACGATTTTCAAAATTCCACCCCTGTGGGGGTGAAAAGGGGGAAATTCGTTTGTATGAAAAATCTTATTCCTTGAGTAATAAACTTGAAACTTGGCACGAATACTTATCTAAATAAATTATGAAGATTGTCAGTTTCTTTTTCTTCTAAACTACCCCTTAATAAGGGATTGGGGGGTTTCAAAGTTTGTATGGAAGAATTTTAGCGCGCAGTCCGATTTACTCGAAACTCAGTATTTATACCTAATATTGAAAGTAAAGAATAATGTGTATCAGGGTTTTTTGAAAATCTACCCCTGACGGGCTGAAATGGGGTAGTAAATTTTTCAGGGGAGGATTTTACTGCATGGCTTGATTAACTCGAAAATTAGTATAAATAATCTTTGAGTCAAGTTATGAATATATCCCAAACGATTTTTTTTAAATTCCACCTCTGTGGGGGTGAAAAGCGGGGGATACAGTTTATATGTAAAATCTTCTTCATTAGCTTAATAAACTTGAAACTTTTCAAGAATACTCGCCTAAGTAAGTAATAAAGTTTACCATTATAAGTTTTTCAAAACTAACCCTCAAAGGGGGATACCCCTATGGTGTTAAGTTTGTGTGGAAGAAATTGAATGCGCGGTCCGAGTAACTCGAAACTCAGTATAATTGATACTTTTGACAGAAAATAATTAATAATAAGTACCTATGTAAAGTAGTCGAAAATTTACCACTGACGGGACAAAAAGGGGTAATTCAGTTTTTAAGGGGAGGATTTGAACTTGGAACTGTATGTTACATTTTCACGCCTAAACCACTGAACGTCTGATTTGGCATAGAGATAGATGGCATCCTGGGGAAGCACATATATTTTATCCTGTTAGCACGTTCCCGTGGGATAATTTCCGACATCCACGCGGGCGAAGCCGCGGGCAGAAGCTAGTACCATATATTTTCTGTCTTCAGCAGGATCGATATGGAATGCCTAGTTAGAGCATGCGGTTATTTGATTAACAATCAACATGGTTATATTTTGTCGAAATATAAATCAAACCGCCATACAGCAAACACTTTCTTTAAAAATAGTCATGTCAAGTCAAGTCAAAAGTCTACAACATTCAAGGACTGTCAGCTTTTTTGCATGTCAAAAAATAAACACTTTCAAAGTCCCTATAGTCAATATTTGGTAGCCAAAGAAGTTATACCTGTAGGATAAAAAATCTGTTAATCTTAGCATTGTATCCACTTCAACAAGTTAGGTATTCAAAAGCACTTTTTAAATGAAACTCATAAAGATACAAGGTGTAAAGGAGTCAAACCTGTTTGGTTCATGCGATGCCCTCTAATTGACAAATTGGAATCTTATTAAAATAAAGTTCAAGTTCCTAACTGAACGGGCGCGGGCGCAGGCAGACGTGTGTTGTCAGTGCGGGAGCTTGCCGACCGGGTGCCGAGCAGCGCCGAGTGAACACGATCGAGTCCCAAGCGGCGAGAATAAAAAGTCAGCAGCATTCGAAGCGCGTGCCTCGATGTGTGTGGTCCACTGTGGAGGTCCTCCTCGGCTTTTGATTTATTGAAATCAGAGTTTCACACCCGTTTTTTGGTAATTGATTTGATTGCCGGTGTGCAAATTTTCAAACCATGAGGTATATAATTTTGTTATTCGTAAATATTTTTGTATTTTTGATGTTATGCTGTTTTTATGAATAGTTAGGAGCCTTAGTTAAGTGTTTCGGTTTGTTTATGGATAAGGCTGCTTATCCACCTGAGTTGATATGCGACGTAGCTAAGCAGTGAAGCTAAGCTGCGAAACTAGCTATTTCCACCAGAGCTAAGTGGTGTAGCGGAGCGGGTAAGACATGTTCATGCGACTAATAGATCATGCGTTTTGCACGTGTTAAAAACTTAGCTTAGTTAAAATCTTTACAGCTAAAGGTGTGTCCAGACCTGTCCAGTTCGCAAGCGGCTCGCGAGCGGCCCAGGTCTGGACACACCTTTAGCCAAGCTACGTTGTGATAAGCAAACGTTCCTAATGGTTGAAATCATAGAAATGTTATATCTATGATTGAAATCATACACGTCCATCGCTACGCAGCTTAGAATATTGCTGGTGGAAAGGCAGCCTAAACACCGAATAGAATGACTTGCTAAGGAGGAAGTTTCCGTGGTGGATCCATGGCTGCTCCGTGGATCAGTGGATTAAGAGTTAGCATCATGTAACAAATTAGTCAGTACATTGGTAGTCTATTATTGCTTGACTTGTGCATACGATCGAGATAAGATTAATAAAAATACCTATAACACTCGTGATGGCTGGGAACCCATCGTTACTCCGTAGTTTGAAGGCTCGATCATCCTGATGATCGCCGCTGTTCGGAAGTCTAAGTTCAGAAGTAAGAAAGATGTTTGGTAGGTACCCAAAAATATTTCTTTATTGCGCCAATTTTTCTTCACATTTTTGTACATTTCTTGTAAAAATATAAGTGTAAAAAGTTTATTTATGTTTTAATTTTACATTTTAATTTCAAACAGAAATGTAAATGTCGATTGGGACACCCTTCAAAAAATATATAAAATCTCGCAAAAATAGCTCATATTTTTGTTTTTCAATCTAATAATAGAGATTCGTCTTGAGTAGCAGTTTCAATTCGTTCTGTGGCCGCTTTTAATTCCAGTTCATAAGAGGCAATCTCACTACTTGAATTAGCGTTAAGTTCAGGATATCTGGGTATCAGCTCAAAGCTATTTATGTCATACATTTCATCAATATTAGTTTTCCACTTACTTGCAATAATTTGTAGTGGTTCCAAACATTGTAAACTTTGCTTGACCCTTAGCAGTTCAATATTGCATTGGTTTTCTACTTCTAATAGCTTCAGTCGATAAGCTTTAGCTAACATTTGTTTTCTAATCGCATTTTTCTTTTCAACTTGTGCAAGATTGAGAGTGGTCTGATATTTTTTTAGTTGTTTTTCATATTCCATTAAGTTTTCATCACAGTTAAGCTTGTTGTCCACACACTCGCTATACATGTTGGTGGTATATGAATTGTTTTCGACAAAAACATTAGATGTGGAAACGCACTGATAATTACTAGTCGTGGATCTCGAAGAAGACTCAGGGCCACGTACAGAATTTTTGCTTTGCTTTTCCAATTTTGCTTTTTCTTCAATAAGTTCAATCTTCAATGACTCAATTATATTTTTACACTGAGCTATTCTTTCCTTCATTTTAGCTTCATTATCTTCAATCATCTGTGGCGTAACTTCAACCTGTCCCTCTTCTATATTAACAGTTTCTGTCTCCTGACCGTCACATCTGGGCGATTGCTTAGCATCTTCTTCTTGATCTTGTTTCGTGTCAGGCACATGCCTTGGAGATGAAGCATTTGTATTATCACCGGAAGCAAGTTGAATAGTATCCATGTAAATAATGCAAAGAAATGTAAATTAATGTATCAGATTCAATCAATATCAAATTCTGATAAAACTTGACTAGCTGTCAAAATACCAGAGATTTTATTGTTAAACAAAAGAAATCTATACAGTTACAACCTGTAAAGGTTGTATGTCTTGCCACCCACTACATAGCCTCACCACTCATATCATTTGGAACGAAGTTCCTTAACGCGGCTTGCTGTAGAAGTTGACTAGTTGAAATCGTCACGTAAGGAAAAAGGGTTAGGCCCCCTCCATACGACTTTTCTCTCTCTTTGTCTCTTTCTATTATGTACGAGTGTACACACATTCGCACGAACATACGTGCGTGCGAGCATCGGAGCATCGTGTAAGTTCCTGAGGTCCCGGGGGACCCCCACCTTTTTATACCAAATACTAGTATTTGGTATAAAAAAATGTATCCTATGTATCCTAGATATCTTGCCACCCACTACCTAGGTAGTGGGTGGCAAGATATCTAGGAAGGTACCTACTATAGCTTTTCCAGTTCAAAAAGTCTTACAAGAGATTGGCTAAAGATTTATAATACCTAACAGAAAGACTTAACGCGGAAATACTGGCCCCCTACACATCATAACGCTACCTGCACCTATATAGTTGATGGGTCGCGAAGATTGAGGAGACCTAGTAGTTGTACAAACTGCCACAAGCAAAGGCCACGAGAGAGCAAAGTGAGCTGCTTTAGCACGACTGTGCCTGCCATCAATTAGAAGTGAAAGAATGTCGAGTCATACCATCAACACTGCTGGACTGCTATGCTACCAACCCAGCGCGCGCTAACAGCGACCTAATTGCGTAATCATAATCTGAACCATTTTGAACAATATTGCAAATCCATTGCTGCATATATACACGAGTTCGAAAAATTACTTTTTCATACTTATTTGATACGGGTTTAAGAAAAATGATGTAATGACTAATGACGTACGCACCGCACGTACAGTACGCATACGGTTTAAAACAACAGCTAGGAGCTGTGCTTCTTTTCATTTTTGTTGTATTTTTTTATATACTTACAGAATGTTAAAAGACCCACCACATATTCGTTATCTACGCATTCTGTACATCAAACTAAATATAAAAAAATTAAATTAACATTCTGCTTATTTACGTATTTAAATCAGTTAGTACCTACTTAGTGCCGTATGATCTATCTAGCGTAAGCGTGTTTTCCCAACTATGTTATAGTCAGCTTCCAGCCTAGTTAGGCTGGAAGCTGACTATAACATAGTAAAATAGTAATATTCAGCTGGGTCCAGTTGGACGCAGCTGAATATTACTATTTTACACGGACCGACTGCCTATCTTACTCCCACAACCCGGTTACGTTAAGATGTTGGTCACCCATCCATGGACCGACCGTGGCAAGCGCCTGAAAAAACCTGATCGATTGACCCATGCGGCTGTTATTACTTAGCTACGATACTTCTAATACTGTAGCTATGTAGAGAATAACTCTAGAGCCGTATAATAATCGATATTTTTTTGTATGGTATATGATATGGAAACAAAGCTATTGGACTATGGATTTGGGTGGCTAAAGAGTGCTGGTTACCTAAAATTACGGAAGGACTAGCCCCTGTCTGACCAATCAGTCATTACCCATGACCATGACCCATGAGACATGAATCTCTTTAAAGAACGCGCAATAATTGTTTCGGGTCGCCTAATCTCTCATTATGGCGATTTTCACTGGCCAGCAAGATCGTCTGCTGCTTTTTAAATCGTTTATTTTGTACACACACAAAAACCAAATAGTACAATGAGAAGTCTTAGGATTAAGTATTACAGCAGTGACACAGTTTATGGTCTATACATCTGACTCCTAAACTAGGCAAGAAGCCTGTATCTTCTTCTTGATGATTTCCCATCCTGAAAAAAAAAAAAAAAAAAGCCTGTATCTTAGAAGCCGAAGTTCCCCCAGATTTCATTGACCTACAACAACACAAACATTGATCGTCGTACAAGTACATCTTGTTTGAGAAAATTAGCAAAAAAAATAAAAAATAGAGACTAAAAGGCTGTCAATATGAAAATGTTTTGTGTGGTTATTGTTTTGTGTTGTACCTATTGTAATGTAATGTATAATGTATGTATTCGATCTAGTGTAAGATTTGTGCTATATTTAATTTCTGTGTATTAATGAGTCCTTGTTACTTGATAAACAAATGAATTATTATAAAACATTGAGAAAAAAAAAACACGTACAGTATTTTTAGGATATAAACAAACAGTATCTTTAAGACATAACCCCGAGTACATTATCAGTTTCATCATATGATAAGTCTTGCAACCAGTTGGTAAGTCTATTTTTCACCTCATATTTTGTACACGTATATATTGACATTTCTTTATTTATTTTGTCAGATAGACGAGAGCTTAGGGCAAGAAACTGTCGATCGGCAAATGCGGAACGGTCTCAACAGGATTTTTGGGTCTAAAGGTAACATGGAGTGTCTTCGCAGAACAGAGCGGAGTATAAACAGCTGTCTGACTGACAGCACATGAGCCATGGAATAGAGTTCGGCAGTAGGGAAGTCTCTGGGCTTGAAATGCATTATTTTTAGGATTGAGCCTTTGAGAAAGACCTTTGAGCTCGTTCCGCAAAAATTTGGGAGGTTTTATAAGTTCCACCCCAGGCAGGGACGCAATAGATGATAATAGACTCACAAAGACTCCGGTAAACCATTAGCGCTGTTTCAGGTTCAGTAGAGTGTCTGAGCTCTTTAAAGATATAAATTAGCTTCCTGATCCGGGTGCATAGGGCTTCAATATGAGGTTGCCAGCTTAGCTTATGATCAATGTAGACCCCTAGATATTTTAAATCCGGTACCAGAGCCAGGAGTGGGCAATTGCAGTCAGAGTTGTTTCCTAGGCAAGTATGGGCTTTAACTAGTCCTGACTCTTGCGGTGGCGGGGTGGTGTTAGGTAAGGAGAATCGAATAATTTTTGTTTTTGCTACATTTAGTGTCAGGAAATTTTCAGAGAGCCATTCCATCACCAACCGAAGCGCACGTTCTGCTCTTTGTTTTGCTTTTGTCCAGTTAGTGTCGTAGACTATCAACGCGGTGTCATCGGCGTAAGTATGTAAATATGTCACAATTCGGTACCTGGGCTTGGCACAGATCATTAATATACAGAAGGAAGAGTGTAGGCCCAAGGATGCTTCCTTGAGGGACTCCGAAATTGAGTCTTATGATTACTGGTCAAGGAGTCGATCTTCACACACTGAAGTTTTGAAGTTACGAGTCTATGTCAACAAGCCTCAGAATCTTAAAGCCCTCAAAGAGAATATTCGTAAAGAATACGAGGACCTATCGCTGGAAGTTCTGGCAAGAGTGATGGAAAATGCCATAAATCGGGCCCCCCAATTCTGGAGGCGGCCACTTAGCCCACATCATTTTTTCGACATAATGAAAAAAAAATAAGACAAAAAATAAATAAACAGAATCCAAAAGCAGAACCAAAGTTATTCATTCGATTCGAGAGAGATTAAGGTGAGCATAGCTTTTTTAAACTCTGATCAAAATAATACTGTTTAAATATCATGGAATCATGGGTACCCCTAATAACGTTAATATCGGCGCTGGAAGGAAGATGTCAAACTCTGTACACATGTTAGTTCTCTATTTCGGCACGTTCATTAAGGCCCGTGTCGGACCGTACATCTTATTTCCATGCATGGAACATTCTCAGATCTGGCAACACAGCAAAAAACGTCATTTTGACATGTGTTTTGGCTTGGCATTGACATTGACTTATTCGGTTTACTTACCGGTTAAATTGGCGCGTTTGTTGGTTGACTAATGATAATTCATTCAGAAATTCGAATCGAAAACTTGCTTTCCTCTCATATCACCTTTTTAAAACGGCAATATGGGTCTCCTAGAATTGTGTGAAAAATATTTCCAATCCTCGAACCTCTATGAAGTTTTACAAATTCCTGAAACTGCCTCAGACAAAGAAGGTAAGCGTACATAAGGATTGTCGAAGTTCTTCCTATACAAATAATATTCAAAGTTGCATTGGTGCAATAAATGGAGCCCTAACTGCTACCAAACTTTCACTGGGACAACGTCACTTATTACAAATTAAACTAGTTTAATAAATCAGTTTGTTCATGAAGCATTTTCAAAGCCTATGGCATTTTGCTGTCTGCTGCTGTTAAGGCAGGCTATAAAAAAGTGCTTATTAAAATAATTATTAGTACTCCTGACATCCCAAAAATATTTTAATAATAAAAAAATACATTTTCGATAACTTACTATTGTTATCACATGTTTAAATATGAAGAATATAATAATAAATATCACTTTCAATTGCAGTCAAAAAGGCCTATCACCGCTTGTCACTGAAAGTACATCCAGATAGAGTAGAAGAAGATGAAAAACTTGAAGCAACTGAGAAATTTAAAGTTCTGGGCAGTATTCACGCCATTCTCACTGATAAAGACAAAAGGACCCTATATGATGAGACCAAATGTGTAGATGATGAAGACTTCAATGTTATCATTGACAGAGACTGGTCAGGATACTGGAGGGTGTTGTTTAAAAAAATCACTGACGAAGACATCAGGGCTTATGAAAAAGAGTATGTTGGTAAGTATTAAAGATGGGCTCAAACTATATTAAATAAAAAAAAGAAAACAACTAGGAAGAGTACTATCAACACGAAAAGAAGAAGTAACAAACATACCTGAAATTGAATTCCCTGGATTTGTTTTAATGGCAATAGGCTCACTCCCTATTACATATAGGGCTAAAAGCTTATGTGGGTGAACTATAGCTACACTTCTGCCTAACTAATAATGTTGAGTTGAATGGCGTGCAATAGGAGAGGCCTATGTCCAGCAGTGGACAGCTATAGGCTGATGATGATGATATCGACGGTTGAAAGGCTAATTGGTCTAAGCAACATTTTTTGAAAAAAAATTAGAACCTGACAAACAACGGAGAAAGGTTTGCTGATTCCGAATATGTATATAACATTATTGCAAAAAGGGACACCCGGATGGAACGAAGTATAACTGGCTTGCTTTCTATAAGAGAGAGAGACAGACAGAGATACACGCGCACGCCACACGGCTTACAACTATAGCAAAAAGTGTTTTCCCAACTTTTGGTCTTAATTTTTTCCGTCTAGCCCCCTTTCGCAACGCGCGATAAGAAACTTCGTTCCAAAAATGTCGCTTAGACCAAATAGCCTTTCAACCGTTGATATATATTTAGACTATCTACTTTGTATTGGTATCAAACTTGCCGTTTTACAGGCTCAGCAGTGGAAAAAGAGGACATCAAGCAAGTTTATTTAACTGCTAAGGGTGACATGAATTACATTGTGGATCATGTACAATTTGCCAGGACTGACCAAGAACCAAGAATTAGGGAGCTTCTCAATGTAAAGATGCAATTTTTCTTTTAAAATAACTTATAAAACTACTTTTAACCATTAGCAGTTTAGTAACTTCTTTACAAACTGTGTTACTACTAATTTTAGTTCATTAAATAGTTATGAAAGATAGTATTAAATCAAAGAATGGTAGTTTGTTTTCAACATTCCATAATGTGATTATATTATGTATTCTACTATCATTAATATTGTAATTAATGTTACAATATTAATATTACTAATTTAAAAGTTATTATTTAAATAAAACTTTTAATATTTTATTTAAACAAAGATTCCTCAATATACAAAATTGTTCATTGATAATTGCATTTTAGGAAATGATAAAGAATGGAGAAGTACCAGAATACAAAATATTTACTAATGAGCCAGCTAAAAAGAGACTCAGAAGAATCGCTAAAGAGAAACGGGAAGCTAAACTAGCTGAAGAAATGCAAAAGGAGTTAGAAATGGATTCAGGTATACACAATTTATTTATTTTTCTTTCTAGAAATTTCTGGATTGACATTTTAATAAAATATTCACTGCCTCATTGGTCTAGTGGTCGCAAGCACTACCGCTGAGCAGGAGGTTGTAGGTTCGATTACATGGGACTTAAAACATAACTGGTGAATGTACTATAGGTACACCTCTGTAACCCTTCGGGGAATACAGGCGTGATGTTTATGTAAAATACTAACAATGTTTGCAATTATTCATTATTTTTGTTTTTTTTTTTAGGCCCTAACAGCCTAGAACTAATGATAAAGCAGAAACAACAATCAAGGGCTCAACAAATAGACTCTTTCATTGATGACTTAGCTGCTAAATATGGCGGCGGCAGCAAAAAAAAGGCAACTAAAAGGAAATCTGTGAAGACAGAAACATCAACGAAAAATAAAAGAAGGAGATAATTCTTTATATTTTTAATAAGAACTAAATTCTAAAGTGACATTAGTTTTTGAAACCAAAACACATCTCGTATTGTTTAACTTCAACAAATATACCAGAAATGTAGGGTTGTTATTTTAACAATGTCATAACACTCAAGTGCCAAGTATGAACCACTATTTTGCAGCTTCTCTTTCCACAATTCCTATGTTATCCTTTATGAAAAAATATTTTGCCTTGACTCACTGTTGAATGTCGTATTAATAGCCTATAGAAAGTGTATTGAAATTGTTAAAATAAAAGTCTGGTATTTACCCCCAAATAACTTTTTAATTGCATTATTCAGTCTCCTTCTTCCATTGCCACTTCCAACTGACTTTCAGAATAAAATGGACCTTGTTCAACATAAGTAAGAAGTCTCCCAACAATCACAGTATCAAATGCAGGTGAATGAGCCAACCTTTTGATAATGTCATACTTCGCTTCATTGGTTTCCTTCGTGTAAACTGTTGACCGATCCAGAAGGAACTCAATAAAACCTGCAAAGTAGGAATAAGATTAATTTATTTATGGTTGATTTTTCCATCGCCAGATAACTTTTATTCGAGGAATAAAATTGACATTTGACAGTTTTTGTATGAAATAACTGTCAAAATTTCAAAATTATTCCTCGAATCTGTTTTTTATTAATGTATTTGCACTCGCTCAATTTATTAAAAATTCTTATGTAAAATAAAACTTTGATTTAACTTGAAAAACAAATGGTTTCATTTCAAATTATTCAACCTCGCGAATAAAAAGAAATTGCTGTAGATAAAAATACTTGCACTCATTTTCATCATCAGGAATCAGTAGACAAGTACATTAGTAGTAGATACTAGGACTAGTAGTAGGAAATTTCCCTACACATTATTGATTCCAGCTGATTTTCTAACTAATAATAATACTTACATAAATAGGTGGCCTAGGTTAATTAAATAAATTACCTGCAGCTCGAGCTACCATTTCTTCACCCCATTGGTGTTGACAAACAGCATCCAATAGTACAAATGCAGCTTGTTTTATATCAGGAAATGGATTTTTGCAGATCTCAAATAAAGTTTCCATAGGATTAGAATCCAATGCCCTGAACCATTCGCGCGTCATTAATGTGACTCTGTGGTCTACAGGAGTTGAAACCATTCGGGTAGACCCGGGGGTTGCACTAACGGCCCGCACTGCTGGATCTTTTTCTATACTCATTAGCCCAGCAAAGCAATGTAAAGCGCGTATCTTGATATCAGCGTCGCTGTTCCTGATGAGCTGACTCACACTATCAACGGCTTGAGTATATTTACTGCCTAAAAAAAAATACAGTTTATTATTTTATTTCAATGTAAACCTACACATCAATGAGAATTTACAATCTGCAAGATTTAACTTGAGACTTCGCTCGAGTGACGTAAGCTCGCGTTACAGAAGGCGTTGGCGGCGAAAGCGGTAATAGCGCGGAGGTCGGGAGGGGCTGCTTGGGTCTCAAGATGTCTTGCGGGTTGTACACACGGCTACACATCAAGCTATGCAAAAGCAGTATTGGCTGACCTTTCATTGTGAGAAAATATCATACAAAGTGAGGCCAAGACAAACTGGTTTTGTATAGCTTGACGTGTAGCCGTGTGTACATGCAGAACTGTAACATACATACCTAGTGCAGCTAAGCATAATTTTCCTTCCACAGTTGTGCCAATAAATCCTAAAGTATCCAGAGCAACTGGCAAAATGGTTTTATCACCAGATTGAATTGTTTCAAATAGTGTATCAAAAACTACAGAATGTTTCTCAAAAATTTCTTTAGGATAGCTGTGGGCAATGCATCCAAAGAACTTCATGTAACCTGAAAATTAAAAAAGTTTTTATTTCATAAATCATACGCTCAGCCATAAGTTCAGTCCATTGAAACCATCAACAATTATTTCAGACATCTTTTACAGTAATTTCACAATATGATTATGCCTATATAGTACCTGGTATTAACAATCCACGAAGTGGATTAGTTTGTAGCTCTGTAACATAACCCAGAATCCTCTGAAGTTCTCCATTTTTCACCAGATAATTTATGCCATGCGGTTGGATTACCAATCTCGATAACAATTCCAGTATGTTCACTTGGTACAGTACATCATCTGTATGCAATTCTGATACCATGAAATCAACATATTTCAAGTCAGCACATAGCTTAAACAGCTCATAAGATTTTGTTGAGATATTGACAACAACCTGAAAAAATAGAGCCCTTGATAATATTACCTAATCAGCCAATGATTCATGACATTTGAAGGAAAGGGACCTCTTAAGATAGGTCGCACCCTTAATAAAGTAAAGGCCTATTTAAAAAATATCAACTTTTGGGAAAACGTGTTTAAAGATTCAGGAAATCCGAAGTTTATACTTATTAAATTACGATAATTTGTAATAGGCACAAATCCAATTGAAAGCCAAGTGGTAGAACTGTTGATTTTGAGCCCATCTAACACGAAAATTCAAAAACTCAGTATTTCGAGTTGTGCCCTTACATTACTAAGGGTGCGAGGTGTTCTTATTACATTTGTCTTTAAATTGCCATGTAAGTAACTACCTCAAAAACATTACATTTGCTGCTGCTGCTGTACTCAAGTGCAATCCGCATTTCATCTAAAACTTTGGGATAAGCCTCAACTGGTAAGTTTGAAGTTATCAAAACAGCTTCATTGGCTACACCCACATCTGTATCATTGACCAGTTGCGCTGTAGCGACAAACACATCAATGTACTGTGGTACAGGCAGTAAGTTGGGGTCAGTAGAAACCGCCTTCCGTACCTGGAAATATAATATTTTCATCCATCACATGAACTATTATCTAAAATCATTGTTAAGTTATTGTTTCTTCCCAAACAGAAATAACAGTATGTTACTGACTTGATCAATGGCAAGTCTCCTAACACAACTTTTTTCATGACGAAGCAAGTACATGACATGACTTGTGAAATTTTTCACCACATCTCCAGCTTGAAACTTCTCGAAACATATTCTTAAGACATCGCATGTTAAGTCTACGTGAGATCTGCAAAAGTTTAACAACTTAAAAGTGATCTACTTAGTCCAAAAAGCAGGTAAACAAAACAAGGCGAAGACCAGAAAAGGATGACATACGTGTTTGGGACGTTAAGACATTGAACGATTTTAGATATTCCAACATCCCTTATTGTAGTGATAGCTTCACCAGCAGGCTTAAAAGCAAGTAAGTTTTTGATATCATTTAGTGCAGCCGGCCTTTGCTCTTCTTTCTGGAGACGACCTAGAAACTGCCGAAACTGTTCAGTGTCTTCACTTGCCATTTTAATAAATATTTACTTCTTGAGAATTTACGTTTATCAATATCGAATTATACAGAGAAGTGTTATTAATTAAAATCTCATGAAGACAACAAACACAAAACAAATTCTATCTCTTGCTGTCAAACAAAATAAATGTCGAATCATTCATGTCAATAATGAACATTGACCTCAGACTAAGGAAAGAAAGGACTCGGCATAACGAACAATAGATAAAGGAATGTGATGCGGCCGGTCGCCATGTTTTGTCACAGCCAACAAGTTCAACAACAAGTACATCAGTTGTCATCGCGACTTGTTTGTTTCAGTGTTTTGAAGAAAATTTTGTGTTAATAGGCGAAAATTTTGCTTGTATAGAGTGTTCGAACTTGCATAAGACTGCATTTGTTATGGGTAGGTGCAGTGTGTTAGGCTGCCGCATGCCGCAAGCCGCCATCTTTGTGCCAGATTCACATTTTAGGTATGCACGTTTTTTTCATAGGTATGTCATGTCTATTCTTTTCCTTAGTCTGAGACATTGACATAAGAATGAATAGGATAAATACATTGACATAGAAAAGTATGGACTGGAAATACCTACAAAAAAAGGGTGCATACCTACAACTCACATTGTCGCATAAAATGGCTGCCATTGCTAGGGTTGTGTCAATCAAGGAACAACTGTTATCTCGTTGTTACTATAACGAGTAACGATACTATATACGAGTTTTACTAGTTATCACGTTTGGATCACGATGGATTTTGGTGCTGTGAAGTGTGAACCACAGGCCGGATCTAGCTAGGTCACTCGGACCGAATAAGACGCAAGATTATTTATGTTAACATCGCAGAATATACTGATATCGTTCCAGCGGAGGAACTAGTTTCGGAAACTATTACGGTAAGTCGGCAACGGTACAACACTATTCCATTATGACATCTGTTTGTAAACAAACGAATGAATTAACAAATATAATAAAAAGGCCTGTTATATAGAAATGATCCCAAATATCAATACTTTAGCCATAAATTCATGATCGCGTTACAATTGTATCATCGATTGTGTAATATTGTATGTATTAATGCATGAAAACCGGCTACTAACCTGTGCAACTACATTGAGGTTGATTTTCATTCTTTCTTGCACCACACTTCACAATACAACACACAGGCATGTTGAACTTCTGTTTTCCAACATTTACATGCAGTTTTAAAAGGTAAAATCCTTGTAATTTTCTCGCAAATCTCAATAATACAAAAAACAAACAACCATTTGACAGCAAAACTACCACGAAACTCGTCACATAAGATGGCTGCTACGGCACTTACCTACAACTGTCACTACGTCAAGACAAAATGTTGCCATAATTAGCAACAACTTAAAATATAGTTGTCTCTTTTATCGAATGAGATTATCTTACTAGAAAGAATGAGACATAACGATATTTCAAATTCTGAATCATATTTCACTCATATTTGTATAAGCAAATGTATGTATAGAATAACGCGGCATCTCCATGTTTTTTCCTATCTCAATGGATAAATATCGTACCTAGACCTCAGACTAAGGAAAAGAATAGACATGACATACCTATGAAAAAAACGTGCATACCTAAAATGTGAATCTGGCACAAAGATGGCGGCTTGCGGCATGCGGCAGCCTAACACACTGCACCTACCCATAACAAATGCAGTCTTATGCAAGTTCGAACACTCTATACAAGCAAAATTTTCGCCTATTAACACAAAATTTTCTTCAAAACACTGAAACAAACAAGTCGCGATGACAACTGATGTACTTGTTGTTGAACTTGTTGGCTGTGACAAAACATGGCGACCGGCCGCATCACATTCCTTTATCTATTGTTCGTTATGCCGAGTCCTTTCTTTCCTTAGTCTGAGACCTAGACCGTAGACAGAGGATATAATAGACAACGCCTCAGCGTATGGGGTATGAATGATGAGATAGCGATAGTTCGACATAAGTACATTACTGCAGGTACGTGCAATTAATATTGCCATACTTAGACTTTTACCCCAATCGTGTGGGTAATATGGTACTTATTGAGTATTTTTATTGTACTACGTCTACTACGTCTACGATTTTTTATGTTATATTTATTTATTTATATATACTTTATTGTACACCACAAAAATACATAGCATAAAAAATACATGGCACACTACAAAATATACAATGGGCGGCCTTATCGCATTACCGCGATCTCTTCCAGGCATCCTTAGAATGTACAGTGATTTTCCTTGACATAAAATGGGACTGTCGTTGGTGCAAACATAATGTATACAATAAACTAAAATAGATACACAAATATATACATATCCAAAAGTATAGATACATAAATACATACATACTATATATACAAGCAACGAAAAATAAAAGAAGACTGTAGATGATTGCAGTTATGACAACAAGATCACAACGACAAGTAGTGGTCCTTTACAAGTCTTTTGAACACCTGTAACGACTGCGCGCATTTTATTTCAACTGGCAATGCATTCCACAAACGAGCGGCCTGGACAGTAAAGGATTTATCAAGGAAAGTATATTTTACTTGATCTGGTGATAAGCCTAAAATAAAAACAGGAACGAATGCAACTAGCTTCAAAATGACGTGAGCAGATTCGGGAGTGACGACTTGGATGCCAGTTAACTCGGCCCGTACACTCAGTCCACTTATTTCTTAAAAATGGTTCTTTCGAAAAACTAAAAACAAAAATTAAAAATGAAATACGCTCAGTGATAAAAACAAATAAGTGCTGGTATCCCCGTTAAGGTATTATCAGACTATTGACAAAAGACACGAAGTAACATAGATAACCGCCTATCATAAAATGCTTCACACTTTGGTCGGTTAATACGAAAAACAAGTTAGGATTTAATCGTCTTTTTAGATGAAATTATCACAATATTTTGCTTATTATTGACACAAAATAGTCTTAAAGTACAATATTTTGTTAATTTACTTGCTGTAATAGGTAAAAAATGCTACTTACCGATGAAAGGTTATGTTTGGTTGATTTCGTTCACTACGACTTTTACAGCCGATTACACAGCCACTCACCATCATTACACACTAAATATTACCTTTTGGAATATCAATAAAGTCAGAAATTACACAAAGTATGCGTTTCACAGTTTTTTTATCAACGAAAATATTTTAACACAACAATTTGTTTGGCATCGATCACATCGATGCCAAACAACATAAACCACACTTTTTAGGTCTTATTGTACATCACTCTACACGTGCAGCCTGTGGGCCGACTATACTCAAAAGTCTTACAGTGCCCTCCGAGTCCAATTTAATAACGCGTTCAGGGTGCTGATGGGGCTGCGGCGATTCTGTAGTGCATCAGGGATGTTTGCTGAACATCGCGTAGACTGCTTTTACGCTACGATGCGTAAAAGATGCGCATCCCTGGTGCGTAGAGTACGCGGCAGCGCCAACAGCATCCTCAGCATGATCGCTAGTCGGCTGGACTGTGAGTACATCAATCATTGCTGCACCATTTGTCATGGAATGGTGCAGTAGTGATTGTTGTCGAGTTGTACTTTCTTTTATATGTTTTGGTGCGGTGGGTAGTTTTAAGTATTACTAACACTAGTCTATAAGAACATTGTTACTAACAAAGTGGACTCCATGGTCTGAAATAAAGTATTTATTATTATTATTATAAACCGATACGCAAATAGAGATAGAAAATGCATGCTATGTCCTGCTCACACATATACATTTTGACATGTGTCATCTCACTTTCGAAATTATTATTTTAACAGCTTGTCTATATATCCTCTGTCTACGTCTGTCTAGGATAAATATGGATAAATGTCATCCGGCTATACATAACTGTCAAATCAATACTAGAGCTGAGCCTGAGACTGCGTTTTTGTACACATTGGTTTTATTGAGTGAGGTGTTCAGGTGTGTGTTTTTTATGAATCGCATTTATTTTGGATCACTAACTGTTAAACGACTGTTGTACTTGGATGGTATTGTAGCCATCACCTGGCTGACCGACCACCTCTGGCTGAACCATGTCTGAACACAGCACCCGGCCGTTATGCTAGGTACACACGCAGTGACTATGATCGCTGACGGCTCGCCAGGGATGTCAAAATCTCACGTTCTCCCCACACATAGTTGGCCAGGGACCATTTCAGTTACCCGTTTATAGGGTCTTGGTTAATTATAGAAGTTTTTCTTGTAATTTGTAAGCTTAATGTCATATGCTATTGTAAACTTTTGAGATAATTTCGATTTCGTTTAATTTTTACTGTTCAGTCAGTAAAAACTAAATAGCCCGCGAAATTCAAATTTTCTTTCATTCAACAAGCTAACCAGTTTCTGCTGTAGCTCGGGGGGGCGGCTAGTTATAAACACGTTTGACAAGAATGCCTTTGAGACAAAATTGTCAACACAATTATTTAGGCTACTTTCCCTTTACTTCCCATTGCATATTTTAGGAATTTATGTTACAATTTATTACCTTGTATACTGTTGACATTACATTAAATAAGGCCGCCCGTAACTTTCCCAAAACCGCTCGTACTGTTTGATACTGTATTACAGTGTGGTATTATTCTCTATTGCTGTGTGTATCCCGTAAAGTAACAAACGAGTGAGAACTTTCGCAGACGGCATACAATATGCAATACTACATTTTTGGTAGGAGTTAACGTACTAGAAAACGAAGGTCATACAAAAAAAAAACTGATATCTGATGGTTTGTAGTGCCTAAAAAGTATGCCGTGCGCGCTAAGATATACTTAGGCTTCTTTGAAAGAAAAAATAAATGAATGAATGAATGAAATGCACCGATCCCAGCGTGGTTAAACCGGTTAAACCAGACTCTATTATACGAATGAACCCCAAGATTCGCACTAGCTCCTGTAGCCTCATGTTCATGGTGCTACAGCGTCACAGCGACCATTGCATATCAAGGAGTAGACCGGGGGGCGCGGTAAGCGTAGGGAATACGTGCCCGTAGGAAAGGGTAGGATTTAAGAGCCTACCGGATATGCATCCTAGAGTAAGCATTAGACTAGTGGAGAGATGGGTGATATTTGTCTATGGATGGGCATCTTTTAGCGACGTCGCGGCCAGGTGCTTCAGGACGAGCTTCACTTGTAAATCTTTTGGCGGGGTTTCAAATGCTTTCTCGGTTCATTTCTATGTCCTTACTCTGCTGTGTTAAATTTTGTTGTTTTCAATGTCTTCGTCGTAAGCCTTGCTACTGTCAGCGTTTTACTGCCAGTGTTTTTGTAAATGTCACTAGCAGGTTTCTTGATCTTATTACTGTATTCCGCCGTATCCCTCCAATAATTGATTCCCTTGTGGAAGTATTTCATGTCTTATTTTAGGTTGTCGTTCCATGTGTAAGTAGGTCGGTAGTGTATGCAGGAGGTGTAGTTCGCGGCGCCTATGTACACGTGCGAGTTTGCACATCCTGCGTTTGGTTACTATTTTTGCGCCTAAGATTTCATGCATTTGCTTTTGTCTTGATTTATTCCTAGCGTGGTTAATCAAGTGTCTCATGATAGTTCGCTCATATAGCGAGTAGGTACATATATTCTTTCACCTGCAAGCCGTTCTTAATCTAAGATCCTTTTAAGCGTAAATATGTGGTCTTCTGTTGATCTATTGTTTAAAAAGGCAGCTTGATAGTTGTCCAACTCCGTTATTCATTCGCATCTTTATGGTTTCGAAATTGGTACTTGCTCCAGCCACATGTCGGGAGTTTCGTTCTGTGACCAGGCTTTGTCCATGTATTTGGTGACGCACGTGACAGTTTCCTGTAATAAATGGGGTATCGCTTTGTAAAGCTCAATTACCACTTTGTCAGTTCCGGGAGCATTTTAGTAATGGTTCCTATTGCGATTTTGTTGTTCATACTGTGTTAATGAGCTAGCCAAGACTACGACCAGCTCCTAAGGCTGTTCGTTTGAGACTGGGGTTTCGTGGATTGTCCTTCCACGTCACGTGTGTTGTACTGGTTAACTAAAGGCTTATTAGGTTATGGTGTTTTGGCTTTGGTTGTTTCGTTCTTGCATTCGAACTATCGGGTTTCTGTTGAAATGTTCTTCGTCGGTCATGACCCAGCTATCACAATGCTGGTCCTTGTAGAGGATGAGTATGTTGCCGGGTACTGGTATCTGTGTGCACATGCACATTTAGATAGAACTCGGATGCGGCGATTGGGATATCCTCTCCTCCCCAGAACGTCATGTTAAACTGTGTAGTTATGTATTTTGTTATCCTTTGTTCCTGGAAGAGATTGCTGTTAGGGAGAAATTCTTGTATATGATTTAGAAGTGCTAGGCGAATTCGGCCGGAAAGGCCTCTGGCTGTAGATCTGGAACGCACGTATGTCACTTTTCCACCGTTATAAAGTGTCTTAATTAGCACCCACGAAAACAACACTCAAAACACCATTCAAATTTCAAATACGAGGTTCACATTCAAATTCAACCACTTGTTTCGCACGTGGGAACACGACGGGCTACGTCTGCCCTCTTCGACGGTCAGTATCCGAATCTTCTTTGAAAGAGAAAATAAAACAAAGATATACTTACTTGCAATCAAGCAATGAAATTGTCGCAATATTGGCTTCTCCGTGTTGTATGTGAATATGTTTACTATTTCAAAATCTTGAATGTGTCTTCAGTAGGTATTTGCACATACTATTATAATTGCAGTGTTTTCGTAAAACCTTTTATATAATTCATCATCATCATTCTCCTGCCCTTATCCCAATAACCTTTAAAAACCTTTTATATAATTATGTGTGAATAATATTTCCGAAAACCTTGTTACATTAAATTTATTATAAATATACGGAGCTAGGAAGGAAAGTAATCGCTGGGGTTATATAGTTTATATAACCCCAGCGATTACTAGTAGGGTATAGTTTGGTCTTCGTATAGCGTCTGCAAAACCCCGTGATTTTGTTATGTTGAATACGTAAAATCTTGTTAATGTGTCGTTGACGAATGCTTGTACAGTTCATCGGACGGATTACTTTATTTTTTAAAAAGCATCGTTATTAATACAGCCCGTTGCGCTCTTTCGATAAGCTGCGTCTTAACTTAGCACATTTTCCCCAAATGGTTATGCGATATGTAATAACTGATTAGCATAGCGCGTACAATAGTAGGTTGTAGTAAGCAACCTTAGGTCACAGACATCGTAGTTTCTTTTCCTTTTTTAGTGTTAAACTTTATAATTCGTCAATACATATAGGAAAGAGGGTGGGGCCCAAAATACTGCCTTGTGGAACACCATATTCAAAAGACTCTTCCGAACTTGAATAACTATCAAGCCTAACGATTTGTTTTCTATTGGACAGGTAGTAGGCAATCAATTTCAGAGGCAGAATCCTAATGAATAAACCTCATTCGATTGGAGTTTGGATCGTCACTATTTTCGACGAATGGTAAAAATAAAACCTCAACCGTATGTGAAATCTTATCTAAATAAATGTACATTACAATATGACAGAGTGTTCTAAGTATACGACTTTTTCGCTCGCCAGTCTAAGAATTCATCAATATCATCTTCATTATCTGAATCTCCTTGTTCGTCTTCACTCATTTTTTCCATGTCTTGTTTTGTTTTTTTAGTTTCTTCCTTTTTCAACTCAAGGTCCAAAACTCTATAAAAATAAATATATGTAAGTCATCTGGATTTCATCCTACGAAATTATAATGAAAGGGGCCCATGCGCCAGGTAAGGTAGCCCACGAAATTTGCTATCAACGCGCTTTCACCTTAATAGAATTATACTAACTTTGACCAAATCCTAATTTGTTCATCGATTTCATCAATTTGTCGTTCAGCCGTTGCTTCTTCCTGCTCTCCAGCAATAATTTCTGCTGATGCGGTTGCTTCTTCCTTTATTTCCTTCTGGAACTTATCCCATTCCTCTTCAATTGGGTCTTTATATTCAATATTCCGTACCTGAAAAAGATAATTCAAGTTAAATTTTGCATAGGTAAGCGTGCGTAAAGAGTATCCAAATAATTATTTTTCGTAGGCTACCGGTCTAGTATCACAAATAGCAAGAAAACGCCCAGCAGCGAACATTTAAAGCTCTCCCCCGCAGGCGCGTTATTATCGGTCGATAAGTTCTTAGAACATTTTAACGTAGTAACGCGTAGAGCGGGCGAGGGGCCTGTACTGTAGGGTACACACATACGTTAGAAATATCTGACGATAAAAACGCAGCGCTTGATGGCGCACTTCTCCCAGTCTGCTCCGACTTTCGGTATCTCGGTTCACTCGTGCAAAGCGATGGTGAAGTAGATCGGACGGTTATGCACAGAATTAACATTGGATGGATGAAATGGCGGCAGGTCACGGGAACAATTGCGACTCCCGCATGCCCCTTAAACTTAAGGGGAAGATATATAAAACCATGATTAGACCTGCTGTCTTGTATGGATCAGACTGTTGGGCCACAAAAGGGATAAATGAAAGGCAATTGCATGCAGCTGAGATGAGAATGCTAAGAGGGATGTGTGGTGTTACACGAATGGATAGAATAAGAAATGAGTACAGACGCCAGCACATCAAGCTACTACAATCTGTCAGATTTCTTTAATAGATTTTCGACTTTATTGCTATACCATTAGGTTCAATGTTGATTGGGAAAATCTGACAGTTTCGGGTAGGTTGACCTGCTGACGTCCGTACATAAGAGTAAGTCTGAAAGTGGCACCGGTAACTGAAAAGTTGTGTGGAAATCGGTTGTCATGGTATGGGCATGTGTTACGGAGAAATGAGGAAGATGTCGTGAGGAGAGTTTAGAGTATGAATGTCGATGGCTATAAGAGTAGGGGAAGACCAAAGAAACGATGGATGGAATGTGTAAATGTTGATATGGTTAGAAAGGGGGTGACTACCGAGATGACGAGTAATAGAGAAGTATGGAAGAAAAAGACATGTTGCGCCGACCCCAAATAAATTGGGATAAGGGCAGGAGAATGATGAAAAACGCAGCTGTGTGGCAAGGAATCGGGACGCATTATCGCAATAACGAATCCGATATTATCCACCGATAAAACGCGCCTGTGGAGGAGAGCCTTTAAAGGTGAACAATGAATATTTGAGTTACAAACATCGTTTCTTGTAATATCAAATTATGCTGGCTGCCCTGCCTGGACTTTGGTTTACCATAAATACTAAATATTAGATAGGATAGCATGTTGCCAGCAACAAGCAGTTAGCAATGTTTCGCAACTTTGTCTCCCACTGAATAGGCGCCAAACGACTTTACTTTTGCAAACATTTTAAAATTCATATTCGTTTTTTTCAAATCTCGGTGTATTCTGACAAGTGAGTATACGGCATTATGATAAAACTGTTACAAATTTTGCGCACGGAAAACCGTGGAACCTGGAACGCAAAAATTGACTTTTTTTTTTGACATTTAAAGTTCAGAAATAAATAGGAACTTATTTATTTAATTTATGATCCAAAAACCAATATTTCAAGTGAATAGTGAACTTGTGAATTTACCAACAACACTTCGTTACCAAGTATCAATGTTAACGTCACAAGGTTGGCCGACAAAAATATTAAAGTACTTTTCTATAAATAATTTGAGATCCATGAGTAGTGCACCTAATAAAATGGAAGATTCATGCATGTTAAAAAACGTTAAAGCGTGCATTCCACCTTTGGACCTCAGCAGTCATAAAGGTCAAGCTGGAAGAATAGGAGTTATTGGAGGATCATTAGAATATACAGGCGCACCATACTTTGCTGGGATAAGTGCATTAAGAGTTAGTGTTTGTTATTTGTGTAGTAGAATAGAATCTTAATATAATTGCTAAGGATATTATTATCTTTGCAGGTTGGGGCGGACTTGAGTCATGTATTCTGTACTAAAGATTCAGCCACAGTTATAAAGTCATACAGTCCTGAGCTAATAGTGCACCCTCTATTAGACTTTCCAAATGCTGTGACAGAGATATCACAATGGCTTGAGAGGCTCCATGCAGTAGTCATAGGACCAGGACTAGGAAGACAGAAAGAAACATTCCATGTAGTTACAGAACTAATAGAGGTCATAAGAGAAAAGAGGATCCCTCTACTTATTGATGCAGATGGATTGTTTTTGATTACTGAAAAGATACACTTATTAAAAGAATTCATGTCCCCAGTAATATTAACTCCAAATAAAATAGAGTTTGACAGGCTTTGTGCCAAAACAAATGGGCCTTCTGGGTTGAGCCAGTTGGGAAAATTTGTGACCGTATTTAAGAAAGGACCAATAGATGAAGTGTTCAGTGCAGATCCTGGGGTTCAATGGAAATCAAATATTGGTGGTTCTGGAAGAAGGTGCGGTGGACAAGGGGACTTGCTCTCAGGAGCTATTGCTATTATGATGAACTGGACCTTAGCTAAACAAGATAAAATTGAGATAGAGACATGTGGGGATAAGGTTTTACTAGCTTCATCTCTGTCATGTTATGCTGCAAGCCGTTTGATAAGAATGTGTAATGAGAAAGCTTTTGCAGTTAAAGGACGAAGTATGGTAGCTTCCGATATGATTGAGTACATCCATGAATCCTTTGAACAATTATTTGGGCAATAACTTTGGGTATATATTTTCAAATTTGTACTGCATTTATTTTACTGAATAAGATTTATGTAAATTTTTAATTCATATTATTCATGCATCTATTAAGCATATAAGGCTACAATAGTTTAAGGTTTATTGTGTCATTTTATAACTGTTAATGGGTTATTGTTGTACTATCGCCAAAACCTCTATCTGACCATGTTGAAAACAAAATCCTGTGCACATTATGATCACAGCTGTGTCTATAAGTATAACAAAAGAGGATCCTTCTAGGTCGACTAATAATATGCGCTGCAAGCAGGCATAGTCCTTACGGTGGTCAAATATAGATTCTGGCGATAGTACATGAAACTAATAATTTAAATAAAAATTACAAAAGCAGAGGTATTTTTATAAAATAAATGCTTACCTTGGCATCCAGAATAGGATCATCAAAGAAACCTTCTGGAATAGGCTGTTCTGGTCCTTGTGCACCTTCTACTTCTGATGTACTGGGTGCTGGAACATCTGAAAGTTTTATTTTTTTGTGAATTCAGGTAATATGTCATGATCTTATGTATACTGTCATTGGAAAAGCTTCCTCCCATATCTTCTTAATTTTCTCAATGTTGTCAGAATGCAGTGCGGCCAGACCATATTCAAGTGGCCTTAGGAGCCAGTGATAGAATTGACAAAAATATAGAGGCAGGTAAATACAGGCACCTGTCACAAAGTGTTCCATCAAACTTTGGGTAATGCTCCACCAATATCATGAAATAGTTTCTGTATCTTACACAAGTTCATCTGTTAAATGCTTCTTTTGTAACTGGAGAACATTTAATACACACAAGCTCCAAACAGGAATAGCCTACACAGTTTTAAAATGATTCTGTCATTACAAACCTTCATTACTAAGAGCTGGCGTAGATAGGGTCAAAGGTGTCCTTTTAATTTCTTCATCATGGAATGAAATTACTTGAGGTGCAGTATTTTTAGGAATTGGAGGCATTTGTGTCTCAGCATTCTTCAGAATTCCTTTCAACCTTTTTTCAGGTGGTGCGTCACTGTGGGGACTCCCACTTTTATGTTTTATCTTCCCGACAGTAAAATTATTTGTCAATTCCTTTAACTGTTTGGCCTTTTCAACATTCTCTCTGTGTTGTTTACTATTCATGTGTACTTGCCACACATGTTCCGACCGCACTACTGAGTTACAAAGTATACACATTAGCTGGCCAGTGTTGTTATACTTTGCAAGAGGGTTATCTATTTTTCTGGACTTTATATGCTTCTTTTTCCGTTCAGCCATTAAGCGACGCATCTCTTCTTGCTTTTTTTGCTTCTCTATTTGCAAACGAAGCGCCATCCTAGTTACTTTTGTAAATATTAAACGAGGAAGACAAAAGTAAGGTTTGTTGTTCAAATTAACAACTGGCGTTCTGGGTTTAACAAATTATATTTTACCACTTGAAACTCGATTCCATGATAGTGTCCTTTATTCTTGGTATAAAAACGTAATGTAGTTTTTTTTTTTACAAAAATTATTCATAAAATAACTATCACAACCAAGATTTTATTCTATCAACAAAATTCCAAAATTGGGACTCGGAGTCACAAATTGACAGTGGCACTGACAGTGACACTTGATTTGATAGTGACGTGACACAAAAAAGTAGAAGAGTACCTTTTTTTTTTATTGACAATGGGCTTACTCTTGACCTCAATCCAGCTATGTCGATTATATAATATATTGATATTCTATTTTTATATATTTTATAAAAAATACCTATTGATATTCTAGCTATGTCGATTGAAAATAGAAAACCATTCCTGCTGTTGTTTACGCATCGAATGTAAATACAAGGAACGGTAAGCAGTTTGGCTGATTTAAACACTAAAACACTTGTCTACATGATTCAGACCATTTTAAGTTAAAGATTGCACGGATGCATTTTTTTTGTGCTATTAGTATCCTAAAAAATTCTGTTCAGCCAGTGCAATATTGCTGCTTCAACAAGGCTTCACCTTACGAAACAAGATAATCTAAATAAAGTCTTCGATCATGGCGGCCCATTTGTACAGACGCCAGCACATCAAGCTACTACAATCTGTCAGATTTCTTTAATAGATTTTCGTTTTTATTGCTAAAGAATTAGGTTCAATGTTGATTGGGAAAATCAGACAGTTTCGGGTAGGTTGACCTGCTGGCGTCCGTACTCAAAGAAGACATAACTAGACAAGTACTCAGGAAATTTTAATGCACAAGATTAGTTGCACTGTGGCATTAAATGTTATGGTAGATGCAGCGACTTTAGTCATAGGCGTCTCCTTGGCGATTTCAAAATTTGTGTGTTGACGTGACATTTTGAAATCGCGAGTCACTGCATCCATAGCACAGGAGCATTCCCTGTTCCCTCCCTAGGTAGTCTCATTGTCCGTTGTATTTTATATTTACCTATCTCTATGCTGGAACTTAAAAATAATAATAATACTTATTTATTTACATAAAAGCACGATATAAAGAGATGCTAAAACTTAGAAACTTAGAAAAAATTTAGAACATAACATATTTTGCCAATTTAATAATAAGCATGCAAATTTTTCAGTAGGTAGTTAGCGTTTTTGTCAATATTATAATATTTTTTCCCTAGTTGTCTAAAAAAGGCAGCTGTAATCCCTATCTTTAAATCTGGAAGTAAAGACGTAGTTAAAAATTACCTATAGTCCATTTATAATAGCATTAGAAAAAAGAGGCTCGTAGAAGCAGGAGTGCAAAACATTTTATTTCAAAGTTATGATAAAACAATTTTAAGGGAGATGCTTAAATTCTAATTTTCTTGCGTTTTTTACAATTTGCAGGTCAGTGTAAGGTTGTATCTTAATAAAAATAATATGATGCGCAACAATAAGAAATATGTAGGTAATCTTTTATCTGTTCTGTGGGTAATAATACAACTTTAACCTTAAAAATCATCAATACATCCCTTTAAATTAGAATTGCTCCGAATTCGTCTGATTTCGCGGGCTACTGCAGCGCATCCACCTTAATTAAAATTGTTTTAACAAATATGGACGTACAATATAAACAAGTAGGTTAAAATTATGCTTTATTTATAGTAACGTCTTCATCACACATTACAAACTAACAACAAAATTAATGAATGAAACAACCGATCACAATGATGATTTAAAAATTAAGATTAATGGAAATAATAATCATGTTTTTAAAATATTTTATTTTAAATAACAACTGACAACACAATACGTTGGTGACATTTCTTCATCTTCATCATCAGATGATAGTGACTATCATCTGATGATGAAGATGAAGAAGTTTCACCAACGTTAATTTGTAAATTCGGTAGAATTATAGTGAAGCGAATAACGTTCCAGGTATTGTTCACCCCTGCTTCTTTTAGGTTTTTAGCATTGACACTGTAATTTTAAATTGGTGTTAAATAATATAAATAAATGAAAGCCACATAATTTCATAAGATAAATAGTTAAAATGGTTACAATTAAGTGTGACAGCTACTGTAAAAATAGATCATAATAAATTCGGCGTCTATCGTAATGTAACAATATTTATTGTACTTTTGTTACAAAGTGTGCATTAAAAATAACCTTTTTTAACTTCTTTCTAATGCTATTGTAAATGGACTATAGGCCTAGACTAGATCAGTATCTAGAAAAAACAACATCTTATCCCCTGCGCAATTTGGTTTTAGAGTCAAACTGTCGACAGCCGATGCGGTGCATAGCTGGACTCATTATATTTCAGAAGAACTCGGCAAAGGAAACTAGACCCTGGGAATCTTTCTCGATTTAGCCAAGGCCTTCGACACGATGTTTCTTTCTGTCCTTCTGAACAAATTAGAGATCAAAAGAATAAGGGGAACGCCGCTGAAGTTTTTAAAAAATAGATAATATTACGAGCGATAAGCAGAAAAATACTGGGTTTGGTGTTCCTCAGGGGAGTATTCTGGGCCACACCCTCTTCCCTCTTCCTTATTTATATTGACTACTTGTGTCATTTAAACATTAAAGACGGCAAAATAATATCATATGCCAACGATACGGCGTTATTATTTAGCGTTTAAACCAGTAGCGAGCTATTCGAAATCGCACAACTAGGTTTTACTACTGTGACTAATTGGCTTGAAAGCAATTTATAATTTATTTTTTAGATATTAAATGCCATATGCATGAAGAAGTGCATAAGCCTCAACTTAACATTACTAACCCTATCTATATGCCCATCTATGTGGAAACCGTACAATCACCATGTGTAATTGTCTTTTTATCCACAAAACGAGCAACATAAAATACCTGGGGGTAATAACGGACGACACAGTCTTTTAAAAAACATATTGAAAACCTAGATAGAAGAGTGCGCAAACTAATATCTGAATTCTGAATGAAACTGAATCTGCTAATGTTCGCAATTCTTTTTAAACATATTAAAAAGAATTGCGAACATTAGCAGATTCAAAATTAATCACACAAGTTTATTTGGCCCTATAATCTATAATTCAATACTGTATCACTTCTTGGAGTGGCGCACCAAAAACTCTGAGAGGAAACTTCCATCCCTTCTTTTGTCCCACAGATTTGCTATATAAATCCTGCAATGTACTAACTGATCGCCACCTGTCCGATCACTATGTATGGCAAGCCGATCCCTAGGGGGAACCAAGCTAAATACTTAGGTGTTATCCTCGACCACCATCTTACTTTCAGTGAGGACAGAAAAACAGCTTGTTCACGCGCCTCTTTCGCTCTCAGTAGGCTCCACTTCATACTGACCGCCCGCAGAAAATTGTCACTCAAGTGCAAATTGCGCCTCTACACCGCGGTCATCCGTCCCATCATGACCTATACTTGCGTCGTCTTCGCACACGCTCAGCCTCACTATCTGCATAGAATGCAGACCCTCCAGAACTATTTCCTCAGAAAGGTCACGTGAGCCCCGTTCTACATAACTATGTCCGCAATGAAAGTCTACACTTAGATCTCAGAATGCTCACCGTCCAGCAGTTCATGAAACGCCTTTTCAAGCGTTCCTTTGATACTGCTATAAAGCAACGCAATCCCCTGACTTGCGGCGGCCGCCCGCTACACTCCCTCCCGTATAAGTAGGATTCGCCAACCGAGGCATACCCTTACTATCCCCAACGATGCAACGCCACGACCCTCCTCCAGAAGAGTAGTAAGGCCACTAGTACTCTCAGAAAGTATAAGTCCTGACAGCCGTCCTTCCGTCCTCTTCACCGAGGCCCGTCGCAACGCCATAAACCATGTCCGCCCCGACCCTTACTCGAGCCAGCCCGCACCGCTGAGCCTGTTGATTTAAATTCACCCCTAAATAATTCCGATCCGGCCTGTCCCTTGCTGCCCTTTCCCAGCAACGCCCTAATCCGAGATCCGTACCCCACAGCCCCCCCTTACCATATTTTTTTTAAGCCCTGGCAGGAGGCCTTGATTTATTAAGGCATCCATCCACAGGCAAGCCCGGTTAAGCAGACGATAACTTCATAGGCTGAATTGCGAGAGGCCATTCAAAAAAAAAAACTGTTCGCCAGATTTGAATGCACTTAGTATTAAAGCACACCACACCATGGTATTAGTGTTCTGTGCACCATGCTCACAACAAAACACATACCATGCTTGTCTACAATGCCGAAAACACCAAGGCGAGAGTGAATAGGCTTCTTCTGGGCAAGCTCGTTCCACCCCGTAATCTCATGCCTTGAGGTCAAGAGTGAGCCCATTATCAATAAAAAAAAACCAAGGGCTCCTATGCACTAGCAGTTAACCGCGGGGGCGGCTAACCGCGCAGCTAGTCGGTGTTCCATTTATATGCAACCGCTTGTGATCGTAGTGCATTTATCCGCCACAAACAAAATTTGTGTGAATGTATGTAGGGCCGCGGCCTGCTTCGCGGTTGGCCGCCATCTTGTTTGTACGCAATGGCGGTTGCCGTGAGCCACCGATAAGTTTTATCGTCATGTTTTTTCAGTTCTTGAAAACAACTGGCAAACTGGCCAGGGCCAGATTCGTTGCGTGTTTCCAATAAAGGATGAATCATCATCTTTTTACAAGCTTTTATTTAACTTGCGATGTATGTTTGGGTGGACTCTTGCAACTCAATTTTGAAGCAGATATCTTCAACCGATTGAGCTGAGATTTTGCATGCATGTGTAAATCGGATGACAATGCAAAATTATTATGACATGGAGCTGATCTGATGATGGGACCGGAAGGTAGCCATAGGAACTCGGTAGTTAAACGACACTACCCCATCGAGTTTGGACTCGTTTGATCCGTCTTGACGAGAACTTTGGTGCTAGATAGTAACCAGGGTCTGATGATGGAGCTGGAGGAGGATGGCCAATGGAGCTCGGTAATTAAACGACACAACTCCACCGATTTTGGGCTCGTTTGATTCGTCTTGACGAGTACTTTGGTGGTAACCAGGAACTAAAGATGAACAGGTAGCATGTGCAGTAAACACATATAACGGAAAACCACTGCTATGCGCTACGAACTACGCCGTAGTCAATCTCGCATTAAAAATACTAAAAAGTTAAAAATTAAATTAAAAGAAAAAAAAAACTTTATAAACAAGCTTTTATTACTTTTAATAAAAAGGACTAAAAAGTAAAAAATAATTTAAACCTGATAAGAAATAAATAAAACGTGTTAGATTTTGATGGAACACTAGAGAACATTTAGAACACAATGTAATAAAAGCTTGTTTTTTTAAAAAAAAATCTTTTAATTTTTCTCTCGTTATTTTTGGGAGTAATATAATAGATAACACAAGCTACCTCGACGGCGTCCATTTCCTTCATGGACCAACGCGCAACGCGCCTTCTAGCGGTTGGACAGCTTGACGCGGATTCATCGCGATTGGCCGCCACGGCGGTCAGCCGCTATTCCGACCGCGTCAGGCGGCTGGCCGCTCAAATGAACCGCCTAGGCAACCGCTAGTGCGTATCTAGCCTAATAACTTATTAGGCTAGATACGCACTAGCGGTTTTAAGAGACGGAATGATCTAGCATGCCTAAAGAGCTTATTACACCATCCTAAATATCGGACCCGATATTTAGGATCGGATTTAGGACAAGAAATTCAGTCGCCGGGGCTCCTGATTACACGTTCACTGATTTAGGACACTGAATCAGTCGCTATACATATATTAGTCTTTGGGACGAGCGACGAGTGACGGACGTGTCGAGTTAAAAAGAAGTGTGTCGAAATGGCCGCAATATTAACGAAAAACCAAAAAAATTGTATTATCGTAGCGCTAGCGGTTGGCTCCATAGAAATTAAAAAGAGAAAAAGAACGTGATAGTTTTATTCATATAGTTTGGATCATTTTTGTTCCAAAGATAAGGCATGTCCTTAAATTCCAATATATTTTGAATCACCTACTTTTCTGTAGTCATTTTGTTTTGCGTACTTACCTATGCATACAATCAACGAAAAACATGCGCTCGCGACAGCTCATTTTATTTATATATTAGTCTATGACGACAGCAGGCGACTGAGCGTCCTAAATGTTTACATTACACCCTTCTGATTTAGGATCCGATATAGATTTAGGACGTCGGAAACCATTCTTGTCTTAAATCGGATCCTAAATCGGTTCCTTCCTTCCTAAATGCGATTAAACTATCCTGAATTTAGGAACGACTAAATATCGGGTCCGATATTTAGGATGGTGTAATAAGCTCTTTACTAATGCAACCTCAAAAATGTCTTTGTAGAAAGATTTTTAAAATTCTTAGGCCCATTCCTGGACAATAGATTAAATAGAAAACTAATTAAGTACATATCTATAAACTAAATTACTATAGCTGTAAAAAAATATATACCTACATAATATTTACTCATCTTCTACGCACAGACTGACAGAAGATCTATATACTTATTGTCTTCAAAGTTCAAATAGAACTGCTAGGTACCATGCTATTTTACTTTTATTTACCTAAGTTTTGATTTATAGTTTTTACTATAAACTCACTTATAAATTTATTTATTTCAGGCGACGCAAGCTCATAGATATTTATCTATGGGCCTGCGTTGACCAAAACATACATTATTTTACATTGTATTGTATTATTTATGCACTTTCTAGCGTGAAGCACAAGGTTTAAACTAGTTCAGGCAAATTAGCAACTGTACGCTGTATTCATTGTAAATCTATCCCCTTTTTATAAATAAACGATTTATTTATTTATTTTATATCAATGAAAACTGTAGTTTGCATTAATATAATTTTGTTGCTTTGATTCCGTTGAGCTGTGCCTTTGAGGCTTTGGGGTACCTACCATAAAAGTTTGGTTTTCACACTTTATCGTTGAAACACATTATGAATATTACCTAAAAAAAACAATGTTTAGAACTTAGTATTATTTTATCAATCACCACTCGTGACTCTGGAAGACCTAAGTGGTTTGTCTAAACTGTTTGCTCGCTGACCACTGCTGACCACGGCTTCCTTGCTGTCCCTCCTATACTCATAAGCAAGTTACGCTCTAACTCGATTGTAACGGATTTATTTTGTGAAAATTCAAATGCTGTCATAGACGCTAAAATTCTATAGAGTGATGTCAATTTCGGGTTAGTTTTTGGTGCTTCAGTTGGTAGTCGCCAATTTTTTTCGGATTTTCAAAGCTAAAAACTTTAAATAATTTACAATTGCTTGTAGTTTAATGTTTAATCTATTTATAAAATAAGTTTACTTCTATCATCTTCGCGGTACAATAATTAAAACTATAAAACCGGGCTCGAAACCCAATTTTCCAAGATCGCTTATTTGTGGTTCAGTGTTCTGTGTTTATCCCTCATGCTGTGATATTTCAGCGCTATTTTAGTTCTACAATGGACATCGACGTTAGTAAAGAAAATATTCAACCACTGAGAGGTGGTAGAAACCTTGTGCAGTTGGGTACAGCGTTACAAGCTCAGTCGGATGTTGAGGCCCAGAGACAGCTGCAATTGCAAAAAGAGTAAAGTTTTTCTTAACTTATTTGTAAACATATACGTATAACTATCATTTTATGTACTCACGAATGTAAAGGCATCATTTTTAAACTTAGTATCTCCATAAGCAAAAAAACAATATTGACTTGCCTCCTAAGTATTTTGTGGTGATATTTCGTATGCATGCTAGCATTATGACTTGATTTGGATGATTTTTATCATAAATAACCAATTATTTATTTGCTTGCGCCGGCAGGGAACATGAAGCAGCTATCAGACTGTATCAGGGCACTGATCCTTTGGATCCCTGGTTCAACTACATCCAGTGGGTTGAGCAGTGTTTTCCCAAACATGGACATGAAGGGCATATTGATAAGTTAATAAAAGACTGTCTACAGTTGTTTGAAAACGAAAAAAAATATTATCAAGATAGGAGATTTGTTAAGTTATGGATAAAATATGTAAGTGCCAATTTTTACCCAGTGTTCAGTATTGCAGCTCCGAACTCATATTCAAGCACAGTATCATTAACATACAGACGAAGATCAAAGTAGTAGAAGGTAATAGACTAATTCTATTACCTTATACTACTTTGATCTTCGTCTTAGACTGATGAATCTCCATAACAATAAACGAAAAAGATTCTGATATGAAACACTATGTTGAAATGACTTATTCCATGAACTAGACTTTGTAGGGTAATTTGATGAATAGTTTGGTATTGATTTTATTTGCAAAACATACTTAAATTTAGTAAAATAAAGTAAAAGTAAAACTTTGTTGTACCAACTCATCATAGTACCATGTTATTTTATCATTTTATTTGTAGGTTGACTGTCTCTCCAACCCGTTGGAGATATATCAAAGGCTTTACAATACTGGTATTGGCGTGGAATGCTCAGAATTCTACCGTGCTTGGGCATGCTACTGTGAGGAGTCTGGAGACTATAAGAAAGCCAATCAGGTGTACATGTTAGGTCTTCAGGCTAAGGCCCAACCTTTGGATGAACTGGAGCAGGCGCATATGTGAGTGTTATGTGTAAATATTATGTAACAATATGGGGTGCCATTTTCAGCAGCATGTCTGTCTTGTGTTATCACTTGTCTATGTATTAATAATTAAATGGGGTGTAATACCATGAGATTTTAAACAGGAAGGGCTGCAAGGAGTCAAAAGAATGAGTTGTTGTTTTTTTTCTTGCATGCAATTTTCAGCATACCTTTGAATTGTTCCCATCATCATCAGACTCATTGCAGAGTGTCAGACAAGTTTTGCACAAAATTCCCTTTATTTATAAATGTTGGATAAAGTTAAGAGATGTTAATCATTAATTAACTTTAAGCAACATTTATATATAAACACATAATTGTTAAATCAATCAAAACAAGTAAACTGATTGATAAGCATATAACTACATACATGTTCATAAATTTTTGTATTGTGAGGTTAACCTACTAATCACTGATTTATTGTGACCTCTTATGACCTTAAGTCTAGTGTTAATATACCACACTGAAACCATAGGAATGAACTCTAGTTTAGTTTTTCCACAAGGCTCTAAGTAATTTGATGTAATTCAGAATATTGGCAACATGCCAAGGATATCTGATGTATTCAGTGTTCTTTTTACAGTTTCAGCTGTGTTGTAAAGCTAAAACTGGTCACCAATCCTTAACATTCAATTCAACAATAATGTATCAATTGTATTATTGTTGTATTGTATCAATGTTTCAATTTCTAGCAGTCCCTCAATATCACATGGTTTTCAGGAACTTTCAACTCTTCTTTGCCCAAAGAATGTTACATGATGACTCCCCTACTAAAAGGAAGGCAGCATCAGCTCTGGCTGAGACTAGGATGGCTCTAACATCATTGAAGTCGTTTAAGCGGCGTAACATCGCCAATGTGCCTATACAAAGGGTTGGGGACAGTGTTAGGAGTTCCGTTCCGGGGGTTGTGAGACAGCAAGCAGGCAACTATGATAATAGGCTACCCAATTCCAATGTGATGGTCAACATTTATGAGGTAAGAACTTTAATGTTTTAACTAATCTTTGATTTTACCAACATTAGTTGGATAAGATTGCCATCAACTCAAATAACAGTATGTTACTTAAAACAACTCTGGGGGCTCGTGGCTAAATAATAAGCCGCACGGGTCGATCGATCAGGTTAAGCTACGCTTGCCGCGGTCGGTCCGTAGATGGGTGACCATCTTTAATTACCTACACCCCTCGTGTGCTTCGGAAAGCGCGTTGACCTGTTGCTCCCGCCTGCGATTCGTGCATCACTTACAGTCATCACAGGTCGTCAGAATCCCGAAAGTCTGACAACCAGTTTTACCTAGGGGTATCATATTGCGCAGTAAATGGGTTGTGGAGGTCAGATAGGCAGTTGCTTCATGTAAAAATACTGGTGTTAAGCTGCATCTGGTGATACCAGAAGCCAGCCCCCAACAAAAAAGGTTAAAGGCTAGACAGATTTATTGAGTTGGATAAGATTGCCATCAACCCAAATAATAGTATGTTACTCAGAACAACTCTACATAATTATGTTGTACTGAATACAGAGTATTCTATTCTACCAAAATCAACTGGACAGTAGCAACAGGATGGCCTATTTTAAATATCTTGTGGCTGTGACCAAGTGTCCTTTACAGATGGAGACAACTAGTTTACCCTGAATCAATCACTGATTTGTGTCCAATTTGATTGTGTTTTTAATACTTTCATAAACATTATTCCCAATAGGATGCTCCATCAACCTCACAAGCTGCTATCCCTATTGCTGAAGATCCAGGTCCAGCATCCTTGGTTCAGGCTTGTAGTAATGTTGAAAATCAGAAAGAAGTTGGGATATGGACCAACCCCAAAACCAAAATGGTACATACCAATGTTGTACCACATCAACCTTTACCATTTACACGTAAGTAATTCTCACATAGGATATGTAGTCTTGTATTTTTCAGCTAGACTATTCAGTAATATGGAAATTAGAATACAAATCTTTGAACATTTTTTCCAGCATACGAAGATGAAGATGACGTCCTAAGGCTTCCAGCCAATCACATGCCTTATTGCATGGATGACTTATCATTTACTGTGCCTCTATGTGTACCTGATCCCCCAGATTCAACGAAAATTCCTTGTTATAATAAGTCACAGGTTTGCATTCTCGTTAATTTATTGTTTTTCAATTCACTAATTGTGAACAATATTACTAATTAACAATATAATGTTTCATAGGTGTATGTTAATGACCAAGAATACAGTTTAGAAGAAATAAGATCTAGAAAATATAATTTAGAGAAAAAAGTGAAGACTGAAAAAACTGAAGTTGCTGAAGCTCCACAAAATTATGAAAATATTAATGAGACATTGGCCCAGTGCAGTGCTTTAGAAACGTTAGCTAATTGTGCTTTGGACACGGAGCAGGATCATTTAGGGCAACTGATGCCTTTAACCATGCCTACATTACAAAACATCACAAAAGTAACTAACATGCATTCGCCTGGTGAACCTAAAGTGTTAGTCAACTTAGATTCTCAAGAATTTAGTGAGCTGACTGCTAAGAAAGTTGATGACAATTATAAACCAGGGTCAAGTATGTCTGATAAAGAAAATGAAATGCTCACTTCAAGTAATAATTACGGCAATGAGAATGCTGTACCAAATTATGGCAAAAACAATCTGATGGAAGAATTCAATAGGAGTTTGATGGGTAATCTCCTTGGCGATTCTGTAACAGTAAACACCAAAGAAGCCAGATGGGAACTTAGAAATCTTTTCAATGACAATGGTAATTGATCTTTTATTAATTTTTAATGATTTTTATAAGTATATTGAATACAAATTAATGTTAATTTAATTTACATTATGTTACAGAACCATCAATGGTGCAGCCTGTAGTGCAGCAATTTGAAGTTCCCAATTTCGACATTCATGAAGATAGATCTATTACAATGGCTGTCAATACTAAGAAGAAGCAAGAGCTTACTGAAATGAAAAATGTGCCTCATGACAAAGAGAATGCTTCTAAATTTCAAGCACCTATAACTGCTGGACAGCAAAATGTATGTTAATACAATGCCTGTAAATTTGTTAACTTGTGATTACTTTGAAAAAATAACACAATCTTAATCTTTTGTTGTCAGATTAACAAAACTGCGTACTATGAAGAGCCTTCCTGTACACAAATTTTCAATTTCAATATAAAGGATGCTAGTACGCCGAACATGTCTCAGTTCAAGAAACCATCCTCCTGCATTGATCAGTCAAGTAAATTTCCATCAGTGCCAAAATTTAGTATGGACGAGAGTGTCATAGAACATCATGATCCTGGACTTACAAAGAGGGAAGAAAGTTCTAGACAACATGCTACTGATCAGCATGCCACCGTAGACATCCAAGGTGCAGGGCTCTCTGTAATTATGGAAGCCACAAGAGAATATAACAGGTATGAAAGATTCTTCAACCTCAAGTAATGTTTATAAGAAAAAAATCAAATTTGAATTATTGCTTTGAATTATTTCAGTAAATCGGGATCTAGTTCTTCAGGACAGTCAACAAGGACCAATTTTACTGCCTACACAACAAACTACGACTCTATGTACAATAATAACGACCCATCACAGCAACCCACTACTTCAAAACGGAGTTCAATATCCTCTCAACCTAGGCTGCTGAATGGACAGTTTGCCAGAATCCACCCGCAAAAGCGAGAGATGCCGGAAAACAAAGCCGCTGCGTCTACGTCAGCACCATACCCCTCACATGACCATCAGTACCAAAAGCCTATGCCACCTAATTACAATGGCTACTCTCCACAGCAGCGGTCAATGCATGCAGCACACTACCAGCAAAATTATAGTTATCAACAGAACTATTCCAATAACCAGATGATGGCTCAGCAGCCACAACAGGGATATGTCAGCCCTAATTCTAATGCTTACCATAGTCCACAACACACTGGCATGCAAAGCCCTCATGCCATTCCGCCCGGTTTTCAGAGTCCAACTTACTCCAACCAAGTTGGCTATCATAGTCCAGGACATGCAATGATGAGCCCTCAACAAAATTATGCTGGCCGTCAGGATTATCATTATCCTAGTCAAACTGATAGACAGCATATTTATGTAAATCAGCAACAGCAACATCAACAACAGCAACAACACCAACAGCAACAACACCAACAGCAACAACACCAACAGCAGCAACACCAACAGCAGCAACACCAACAGCAACAACAACACCAACAGCAGCAGCCAGCAGTTTTTCAAAGTCCTCCACATCAGGCACAATATCAAAATGCACAGTACTATCAGAGACCCAGCCCAGTAGCTGCACCTCCTACTCAAGGCTACAACCAACAGGGCTATGTGCATAATCAATATAACAACTCAAACATGTATCCCAACCATTCAGGCAACCAAAGCTTTAATGCAATGCAAAATCCATACAGACAGCATCCTAAGCAAATGGTTGAGAATTCGCCAGCTGGGTATGGGCCTCAAAACAACCAGTCGTTCCAGATATATCAAAGTCCTCAGGCTCCTCAAAGCAATTACCGCAGTCCTGGGGCGCTTGGTGCAAATGTCCCACCAGAGGCTTCTGAAATGCAATTGAGACAAGAAAACGCAGCAGCAGCTGATTTAAATGTATCAAGTAAAAACAATAGCGTGCCTAAAAATGCGCCAACACACAAGAGTCCTACATCTGCTCTGAGGAATGTGAGACATGACCAACCTAATCCAGTGAAGATTGGCCAGAATTCACCAGATATTGGTTTTTCAAACCAGTATCTTAACTTCATTTCAAACAGAAATGAACCCAAAGATAATGCCAATACTCCAAAATTCACAAATAGTCCGAGTATTTCTCAGAAAATGCACAAAAATTTGTATGTATCCAGTCCTGAGCAGGCTCAGATACCCCCCTCGTCTGGGATGTCTGATTCTGATAGTAAGGATGGTATGACAACTGCACAAACAGGAACGCCTATTCAATCTGCTAAGGTGTCCCATGCTGTTGACAAACAAAAAGATATTTCTAAGAGGCAGTTGGACTTTGAGCACAGAGTTGAATTTCAGTCTGAAGACAGCAGAGACTCTGTCAGCAAAGAGAGTAGGATCTCGGCAGTTTATTCTAGACACTCAGATTTACAGTCTGATGGATATGGAATGGATGTGGATAGTGAAAATTCCATGGAATGTGCTGCATTTAAATCTACTCATTCTATATCTTTAGTAGAAACCAGTGATATACCTAGGCCAGCTGATATTGAATTCCCAGCATTAATTGATCCATTCAGTAAAAAACTCCTGAATTCTCTTTTAGAATATGTTAAATTCCCGAATAAAACTCATGCAGATGGATATGTTGAAGTGAGATCTGTTCCCAAGGTACAACTGGCAACTGTTGTAAGTGTTGGACACAGTAAATTATCTATTGAAAAGCAGCTAGGCAAAGGGAATTACGGTGCAGTTTTTCTTTGTCTTGATTTACATAGTAATAAATCTGTAGCTGCGAAATATCAAAAGCCGAGTCGACCTTGGGAATTCTACATTTGTCAGGAAATAAAATCAAGAATAAAAGACCCATTCATGGTAATATTTTTTGTCATTAGTAATTTAATGTTTTGATATTGTTTTTTTTTTCTAATATTTTTGCGTACAGCTTCCAGGGTACATGGATATTACGACAGCCTTCTTAGGAGATAACGCCAGTTTGTTCGTGTCGGAATATTCCAAATATGGATCTCTGTTAGACGTCGCTAATAAAATCAGGGCTGCTACCTCCAAATGTATTAATGAATTTATCGTCATCCTGCTGACATCAGAGATATTGTCGATAATTCATTATCTCCATAAAGCGCAGATCATTCATGCCGACATCAAGCCAGATAACTTTTTGTTGATGAAAATGTAAGTATAGCTTTCTATATAATTATGATTTTATTTCATTCCGAAACGGCCACTTATTTTTACAGCATTCTGATTTGATGGCTTCACAAAAGCCCCTAGTTACATACCAGTTTTGGGACTTTGGGAAAAATATGTTTTAGGTATTTATTTTCCTTTTTTTTTTGCAGACCTACCCAAGAATGGAGGACTCCATCTTTACAACTAATCGATCTTGGTTGTGCTATAGACATGTCCTTATTTCCTGAAGGGACTACCTTTAAAGAGGTAAGTTTTCATTGCAGAAGAAGAACTAAAATAAAGGAACCTAAAATATGGCCCAGATGTCATCCTAACAAAGGCTCTTGAATTTTAATGATAAATAACTATGTCTGAAATAAAATATTTGTTCTAGCTGATCTCAACAGAAGGTTTCACTTGCACTGAGATGAGAGAAGGCAAGCCTTGGACTTATCAAACCGACCTGTACTGTTTAGCTGGTACAATACATGTGATCTTAATGGGCAGTTATATGAAAGTAGCTAACCGCTTAGGACAATGGAATATAGACAAAAAACTTCCAAGGTGAGTTAATTCTGAGAGTTTTTAACTGTGAACAATCCCTACTGGTATTATATATGTGACAGAAATGAGTTATTTAACTTGCTTTCCAACAATCAATCGATTTTAGTCATCAGTTTCTTTTTGTCTCCGGAAAGCAGCATGCAATGCAGCTTGCATATGTTGCAAGCTGCATTGCATCTGTTCTACAATAATATGTTATACTTTCAAGATACTAATTAATATAATGTTTTTTTCAGGTACATGAAGGTTGGTTTATGGGACAAGATATTTACAACACTACTTAATGTACCGGATTGTAACAATTTGCCTGATTTAATGGAACTGAAAAATGAAGTTGACAGTGTACTGAACGAAATCGACAACCTTGGCTTTCAGCTCCGCAACTTTGCTAATGTGCTTAAATCTAGGTAAATTACGTAAACGATCCAGATTGTATGTATTTATTGCATTTAGATATAATGGCGATTGTAAAAACTAGATACCTAAATATGTATTATTATAGTGATACAAATATATCAAAGTTCGATGAACTTCTTGAATCTTTTGCCAGGTGGAACTTTGCTCTTCTCAAAAAGCAATAAGTATTAAAAATACCAGAATCTTATAACTTAGTTATAACATGCCTTGTTGTGTTTAGTTAAAATGTGATATTGTGATTTTTAGATTTTTGTTTTTTGTAACGAAATTGGCTTAGATTAACTTGTTAGCTTAACATTTATTTTTATAAAACCTCATAAGACTTGCACATTTCACATTTCTTGTTTGAATTGTAACAAAGATAATAAATAATTACCTGGTTGACTTTGTGTTTTATTTGCGAAACATACAATTAATAAACACATTACATATTTATGCAACATATGTGTGTCGAACACACAACCCATGGAACAGACACCCAAACCCTACTTGCACTAACTAAGGTACCTGCGATAATGTTAACGTCTGAGCCAAACTGCGCCTTAACAATGGCGTTAAAAAAGAGCCCATCAAACTATTGGCTACATACATGACGTGGTACGTGGTCCAGCTCCAAAAGTTATAGCTACAAAATTAGTGCGTTCGAAATAACAACAACAACTCGTAACAACGTTCGAAATAGTAGTAGCAGTTGCTGCGGTATTTCGTGACCCTTAGCTCAGGTACCTACGCACAGGCGATTTTTTTTTGCGCTCTTGGTTACTAACGCTCCGCTTAGCACCGGGGGTTGAAATTCCAACAGTGTATTTTTTTTTGACGTGCTGGTCTACGCTCTGTTGGATTCTCAATGTTCGGCTCAATACCAAGAGTTGAAAATCCAGTGCGCGATATGTTTGCGTCCGTATAGTTTGCCTACTCAAATTAGAGCGTTAATGTAGCTTAAAACGCGTTTAGGTATCGTTACCCATGTCGTCTGCAGAGTTACGCTAGCTAATTTTATTTGACCCTGTATATCTTATGGCTATTGCACGCAGAGATAATTCCTATACTTCAGTACCCAAGATGTCACATTTTAGCTCTTTAACTCCGGACGGATTAACGATTGGCAAAAGTATTATTAGTAGCAAAGGTTTTACATTGGTGTCTCTACCTATTACAGAGATATCTTGAAAATTCGTAAACTTCGGTGCCGAAGTAAGTAATCACCTATTTAGTTTATTAAATCCGAACTGACTAACATTTGGCAAAAGTCGTTTGTAGCAAAGGTTCTCCTGAAAAAGCTATTTTCCAGTCATATTGTTGGTCGAACGAAAATGTTTACTATGGGCGAAGAAGTATTGAATGTAGGAAGGCAGGTAATAAGGATAGGGATATATAGGATAGTTGTTTTCTATTCTCGACAAACCCACACTTCGGTTTGTCGAGAATAGAAAACGGACCTCACCTCTGTGCTGACGAATGGGTTAACCATTTTAAAAGCAATCGGTGCACGGATATAATGATCGTACTCACGAAGATTGAAAATCATTCAGTTCATAGTAATACACATCTCCATAGTAAATTATGAGAAAGATTAGGGACTGTACAAGCATTGCCTTTATGTGTGCTTTAGGACAGATACCCAGTTCGTTGTCCATTCTAATTGAAATAAAATAAATGCTTGAACAGATATTATGTGGAGAATATATTATTATGTAGGTATATTAAACTTGAGTAATTATTTGGAGAAAAACAACATAAAGGTATTAAATTGTTGAAATCATATGACCAAGGGCGATTTATTTCGTGACAATTTTCACGCCATCGATTTATTCCTTTGGGATAAAAAAAAATAGTCTTATTATTTATTCTCGTATCGCAGATCTATGGAAAAGAAGAATGAGTGCCTACTAGGTACTAACCAGTTGGTCTAGTGGTATAAACCCTTACTCAAATATACCGACTTCGAAACAAATAAACATAGCGCGACTGCTGAGCAAAAGGTTCTGGGTTTAGTTCCCAGGTCAGACAGTTTTATATGGTTTTTTCACTAGGTATTGGTCAGTGGCAGCCCAGTTTACTGGCAATAGGCTCACCCTCTATTACATGACTCATGAGACCTAAAACATAACTATCGAAATGTGTGTAGGTATGTAAAACCTCTGCCTGACCCTTTGAAGGACACGGGTGTGATGTTATTTAATATTGATATCACATGATCACATCACGGAATTGCTATTCCATGATCTATACCAATATTATAAAGAGGTAAAATTTGTTTGTTTGTATGTAGGGAGTAATCTCCGGAGTTAATGATCCAATTTTAAAAAAGCTAGAATGCTACATTATGTGTGAGTGCTTATAGGCTATAAATTATGTTTACATCATGCATTTTAGCTGAGTCTTACTGCTCACTGCTAAGGAGCATGATCGCATTTGTGAAAACTAACGCAGTTGAGTACCTACGTAGTTGAGCGAGTAGCCGTATGAAATATGTACTTTGAAGTCTTGGTTCGGTACCTGGTGTGCGTACTTGGAAGCAAATACCTGGTCGCATAAATACGTACCTTCACATAAAACAGAAAGCGCGCGAAGTACATTGAACGTTAGTCAGTTACAAAAAAATTACTCACGTTTTATTTCATATATAAGCTGGTCAGAGCGAGCGATTGTAGGTAAGTACTGTTTCTTAATTTTAATATTTTTATTATTTCATGTCTTCACCCAATTTCATGTAAATACGTACCTTCACATAAAACAGAAAGCGCGCGAAGTACATTGAACATTAGTCAGTTACAAAAAAATTACTCACGAATATATAAGCTGGTCAGAGCGAGCGATTGTAGGTAAGTACTGTTTCTTAATTTTAATATTTTTATTATTTCATGTCTTCACCCCACCCCACTAGGACATAGTTCAGTGACAAGACCATGAAAATACTTTTGAATTACGTTTTACAAGAACCCTCCCTGAGGGTTCACTTTAGTGTGAATGTAATGCCAGTGGGTGGTGAGCGTCCTGGAGGAGTATATACTAGCAATATATATCAGACGGCAATATGTTTAAAACCACCATTTTTTGCATTGGGCAGTGATTAATTTGTGGGAGCTCATTGTCTCTTCAGTAGTGTTAATATTCATGAAGGAGCTAAATAATAAAATTAAATTCAAAGGGATTAAATAATTATTTTAATAAAATAGCAATGTTTAATTATTTTGAAGTTTTCTCAAGCCTTTGTTTTTTTCTTTCTTGATATTCTTGAACATTATCAAACTTCCTTTTGTATAATACTTTGATGGACTCTAACTGACTTTCTTCAGTTTCTGTGTCAATATTTTTGTTTTCAAACATTTTTATACTGTTACTTTCTTCAACAGAAATCTTTCCATTATTTTCTTCTAATTTGTATACATTGATGGTGCACTCTGAGTCATCATACAGAAAAAGTGTATTTTTGTGAAGTTTTATTGCACTTGGAAATCGTTTCAATTTTAGTTTTTCTTCTAACTTGTGGCTATATTGGTTTTCTATATTATTTACATTATAAATGAGGACCGCATTATACATATGCACCGTTGCAGCCAATAAACTTACATTTTCATTTATTTTAGATGCTGTATAATGTACAATTGGTAAGGTAGTAACTTCAATGCCACCCTCATCCATGATGTTTATAAAGTTCTGCCTCAATTGATCATCATTCACATCAGTAGAGGTGTCTATTGTGTGAACCAGTCTACCTTCACTGTAATCCCAGATTTTGATAGTACCATCCCCTGAGGAACTTGTCAAGAGCTTATCATTGTGAGGCAGAAATTCTAAGTGGTTCACAAATTCTTTATGACCCAAGCAATAAGTTTGGATGTTGTAGGTATTGGGAAAGCAAGACACTCTTATTTTTTCATCTCTGTCACATGAGATGACGCACTGTGTATCGTTTGACTGTAAAACATCTAACAGTAAACTCAAGTGACCCAGAAGTTTAGTGCCAGAATTCCCATCTTTTATGTCATAAATAAGGACATCGCCACTTTTATCAGCCACTAAAATCTGTAAATTATCAACTGTGAATCTTATTCTACTGGCACTTCTTGGTATATTAAAAGTTTGTTGATGTTCCAGTTGAACTACATTATAAACTAACAGTTGTTTGGATGTCGCTGTTACAACAGCTAAATGACTGCAATCATTGGAAATTGCAATATCAGATATATAATCTTTTTCAGGTTGCTTGGGAATTAGCGGGATATCAATAATTTTATGGTTTGAATAGTCATAGAAATCCACATGAAGTTCTTTTGCTACTACAATATATTTGTCGGTTGCCACTAAAAGAGACATTATTCTATGTGTTAAACTTTTTATCTTATTGCACTTTTAGTTCGATTTGATTTTTATATCAAATTCAGGGAACAAACAAACAAAGATTTAATTTATTTTAAAAACTTTTAAAGTTTTGTAGGTTACTTTTTTTTTATAAAGAGTGACACTTGTCTTGTGAGCAAGGTTGCCATTTGCCAATAACAATTTATTGAATTCCCCAATAATGAAGCTAATTTCCCAATTTGGGAATAAAAATATGCTGACACACAAATTACACTCAAAATTATTTTGAATGAAACACGTTCAACTATTTATATAATATTTATTTTTGATCTTTCATATCGGTATTTTTTTTCCCATACTTTTATTACAAGCATTTTGCTTGATGGGTTAAACTTGACACTGCCGCCCAGTTTTTTAATCCTTTCCCTTGCCATTAGAGAAACTACTACACAAAATACGCGCATTGTCGTGGAGTTGCGGACACCAGCCCGTATTACCTAATACCTATTATTACACAGTAGGTACCTATTTTAAATATTTTAAGAATATACAATTTTCGCTGTTTGAAAACGTCAGTATCAGGACACCATAACTTTTATGTTTGGGTTTTTATTTAAATGGTAAAAACATGTACATACAACATTACGGACCCGAGACAGATCCAAGTTATTGCACAGTTAAATAATATGTAGTTCATATAAATATTCACTAATTAGCTATGAACTATCGATATTATTTAACGGTGAGTTGTCTAAATCCTCGTATATTGCCAATCCCCAATCATCTTATGATTGCTCGCAGTTTCGGGAAATACCCACACAATGCCAACACTGCTTGTGACTGTGAGTAGTGTCCGACCGAAGCTTCGGCTTCGGCTTCGGCCACCTTCGGCCAAAAAAGCACCTTCGGCCAAATCTTCGGCTTCGGCCAAAAATTTGCCGAAGGTTTGGCCGAAGCCGAAGGTTTGCTAGTTGTCAAAATTTGAAATTTACTGAACGATGCTAGAGCGAGACGGAGAGTGTGCAGAGCAGCAGAGTTTCGCCGCGCCGCCGCACCGGACCAAACGAATCGCAGTTAGTAAACTAAACGAGTCAAAACAAGTTTGAGAGCGCGTCTTAAAATTCTATTTAGTGTTTTGTTTTTAAATATTTCATATTTGTCTACTACCTAAGGTTTTTTCCAAATAGTGAACAAAAATGTTCATATTTTCTTTTAATTGTAAGTTTTTATTATAATTTAGTTTTCCCAAATAGGTATATTATTGATAATTTTGATAAATGACTGCTTCGCCATATAATTAAGTATAAAGAGCTATTTTTAATTAAGACTAGTCGAAAAAAGTGAGTTTATTTTTTATTAATAAGGTGCCTCAAATTGTTACCAAAACTTGTTAAGTTTTTATTTTCTCCAATTGTTACCAAAAATGTTTAACTTAATTATCCTAAGAAATTACTTATAAGTATTTAATTTTCTCAAAAATTCCAAAAAATTATATGTAAAAAATAGATATTGAAAAAGCGTTAAACTTTGCTCAATTATTTTATAGAAATATTTTGTGTTCGTCTGATAATTAAAAAAATGTGACTGATTATTTGATTATTTTTGTTAAAATTACTTTAAGTAAATAAATATTTAATTAACATTGTATATTTGAAACTTTTATTTTAGACAATATTTTATTACCTACTTGTATATGTTGGTCACTCGGCTCGTTATTGGGCTAAATCTCTAAAGCTCTCACAATAGAAGCATTTTTCCTGATACAAAAAATGTCATATTATGTATCTAGCCTGTCTGAAACCTAGTAAACATGTGAGATAGGCGTTTCGACTTTCTCGGTATTATCGGCATTATTTGGGTCACAGTGATAATAATTTTTATAAATTTTCTCTCCACTGTAGGTAGGTGTGTGTGTTTGTCTATAAAATAGATAGCATTGTCACGTGGACTTCAGTTGTAAACTCACCATGCAGAAATGACTAGGTTTCAGACAGGCTAGATACATAATAGGACTGTTTTACACTAAAATAAAACAGTCATTATGTGCCGAAAGAAAGACACAGCGTCAGTATGAAGAAGCTGTCTATGATTCTGGCCTCTAGGAGCATAAATATTAAAAAACATACCTGTTTATCTATGGATTTGTGTTGTTACCTCTCACCTCCGGCAGGGGTCGCCACCGTTAGTTCCGGCGACCGACCGTTTAGGTTTTCATAGTGTCTTCACTTTCCAGCAAGGGCCTTGCTCTGACGCTGTGTCTTTCTTTCGGCACATAATGACTGTTTTATTTTAGTGTAAAACAGTCCTATTATATGCCTAGCAGAAAGACACAGCGTCAGTATGAAGACTTGTTTGATATCTGCTGGTGAAAGTAACTATAACGCTATGTGAAATATATAAATGTGATTAGAGAATTAAAGAATTTTGTTTCAGAATAAACATTAAACTTTATTATCAATTGCCCACCCTAATCAGTAAAGTAATATATCACTACTAAATATAATAATTTAGAATTACAACAATCAACCTTGGCACATAAACCTATTTATTGTTATTAAAAACCCGAGAAGTTTAATCGTAACAAATCTTCCTCTTCATTATTTGAATTTCTGATTATTTCTTTACAGTAAAACTTCCTGAAGGTCTTATCACTCCTCCAGTTTCCTCTGGCTAAAATGTCATCCACAGGGACATTTTCCCACCATCCTTTGGATGCTACAGCGGCTCTGATGCTTCCTGGAGTAGCTTCTAAATTTACATCTTTAAATATAGATTTAATCCAACCCGCTATGATAGTTCTTGTAGCTGGTTTCGTTTCGCCTTTTATTGAAACAAATAGATTTGTAACATTACTATTAAGACGTCTGTGTTGTGAAATTTGAATTAATTGTTTGATATGCCTTACAGGACATATTTTGGCATCTGGATGCTTTAATAAGGACCATCCAGACTGTCTATATTTACTTGAGTCTGTTTTTGATCCAAACTTGGGCCATAATAAGCATTTTTCTTCTTCATCTATGAAATTGTTTTGAGATATGTCCAATAAGGTAAGGTCATGTATTCTCCTGCCTGTTGCTAACAGTAAAATAATTGCAGTTCTTCTTGAAATATCAAAAAGTGAATTTGTGCTTGGAACTGCCCTCAACCAATTGAATAACAGTTTTGTATCCCAAATAGGGGATTTGGAAGGTTGAGGTTTTGCTAATGCTATAGCTTTTAAAACTTGTTGAATAAAGAAATTTTTTGAAAGACTTTCTGCGTTTGAAGCACAAAAGGTAGAAATAGCAGATTTATATAGTAAAATTGTGTTAACTGAAAAATTTCTCTTTAAATGCAGATCTGCTAAAAATCTTGCAACGTCTTTACCGTCTGGATTTTTGTGATTAATTTTATTTAGGGCACAAAACGATAGCCACCTTTTTATGGGGGCTTTGTAAGTATTTAGGGTGCTTTTGCGCCAACTATTACTCAGTAACTTAATTTCATCCCTACTCCAGTTAGCTACTTGGTCTGACCACCCCCAATTTTCCAAGCCTGGAGGGACAACTTGTCCACTTGTGGGGGACAGAACCCCGTCGATCGATCTATCAGGTTCTTCCGCAGATCTATCACTGGTATTGGGTCTGACAGGGACCTGGCTTGAAGGTCGCTCAGCCAAAAGCACTGATCCCACTGTGGTGCTATTACTATATATGTTCCCCTGGCCCTGTTCAGATGATCCAGCACCCGAGGGATTAGGTTGGGGGGGGGGAACACCCAGGCCAACTGAAAGTTCCAATCTTGACTGAAGGCGTCGCAAAAAATTGCTGACCCATCTGTTGAGTCCCAAGTTACGTATTTTGGAACCACTGCGGTTTCTTTTGACGCGAACAAGTCTACGTCTGGAACACCCCATCTTTCGAATATGACATTCTTGGCTTGGGATTGTAGTTGCCATTCGGGAACAGGCCTTCCTCTCGAGAGGCAGTCTGCAATCCCGTTTAACCTCCCCGGGAGGTAAGAAGCCGACAGCGTTATGTTGTGCTGCTCGGTTAGGTGAAGGAGTTTGTTTGTTAGGCCCAACAGGGCTAAGGACCGGGTTCCCCCCTCGTTCCTTATGTAAGCTATGAGGGTCCGATTGTCTGACTGCACTAGAACGTGTGCACCCTTCATTTGTGCACCTTGTCTGAGTAAGGCTGCATACACTGCAAACATCTCCTTCACATTGGAATGCCATTTTTGTTGGCGGCGATTCCATTTGCCTGACAACATGATGTTGTTCAGGTGTGCTCCCCAGCCCGCGTCCGCCGCGTCTGTGGTGAGGAAGTGGGTAATCTTGCGGCTGTGCATCGTTTTTGCACTTTTGCCTGCATTTTTTACCCACCATTGCAACTCTCGAGTTACTAGAGGTGGTAACTCCCTCTTTTGCCTTGGTCTGCATCCTCTGAATGATTTCAGGAAAATTTGAGTTCGGCGACAATGAAGGCGACCGTTTGGAGTTGCTAAGTTCGCGAAATTTAGCATACCCAGCAATTTTTGCATTACTCGGAGACAAGATTCCTTCTTTGTTAATAGACTTGATGCTAATTCCCTTATTTTTTGCACCTTTTTTACAGGAAGGGAAATTAGTTTTGTATTTGTATTCCATGTTATGCCCAAATATTCTATTTCCTGAGATGGGGTGAGAATTGATTTTTGATAGTTTACATGCCAACCCAACTCTACTAGAGTGTCTATGGTTATTTTGGTGTGTTCTATGAGTTGTGTCTGATTTTGACTGGCTATTAAAAAATCGTCTAAATATACTATGATTCTTATGTTTTGTCTCCGAAGGATTTCCGCAATCCAATTGGTCACTGATGCGAAAGAGTGAGGAGCTGATGAGAGACCGAAAGGCAAGGCTGTTAGCTGCAATATTTCGCCTCCATATATTATGCGCAGAAAACGCCTGTGGGTTTCCTTTATGCTCAGGTGAAAATATGCTTGATGGAGGTCGATCTTTGTCATCCAGTCCCTGTCTTGTAGGAACTGAATTACATCCCGTTGAGAAATTAGCTGGAAATGACGAGTTGAGACATGCAAATTCAGACTCTTTAAATTGATGATAGGGCGTATCCCCCCATCTGGTTTTTTGACTAAAAACATTTTGGAGTGAAAGCCGGGTGTCACATTCTTTGGATTTTCTAAAATGCCTGCATCTTTTAACTGATCTATAACTTCTGTCATTTTCTTGGATGGTTTTGTTGCAAACTTGTTTATTATTCTTTTGTAAGGGTAATGTAAGGGAGGTTTTACTGAAAATGGTATGCGGCTCTCCGCTATAATTTTTTGAATATATAAGCTGGCCCCCAGTTGTTTCCATGCTTGGACGTGGAATTTTAGGCAACCACCCCTGAATACCCTGCTTTGATTGTCACTTATCTTTAACATTGGGGGTGTCTTGGGAGCCTGTACGACGAAAGGAATGCTTTTTATAATTATTTTTGGATTTTTTGTCTGAGTTAAACTTATTTTTTTTATTAAAATTAGTTTTATGAGATGGCTTGAAATTTTTATTGTTTACCTGATTGTTATTAGTGAATTTCTTTCTATCTTTTAAGTAACTTGGCGTGTTAAGCCATACCTGGGAGCCTCCTAAAGAGTCAACCAGAGGCATGAGTGCTTCTCTATTGAAGAGGTGCTCTGCACTAGGTGGAATGTTTTGTAACGCTACTTTAAGATTGATATTACCGACTTCTTTTAGAATGCGGTCACGTCTAACTTCAATACATTCTGCTCGCTTGCCACATATAACCTGCATACAGGATTCCATATTTTTGTAAGAAGGAGACGCTGGACCGAACTTTTCAGACAACTTATCGAATAGAGTGTTCGCATTGAGCTCTGTATCAGAACTAGCAGCCCAATTTACGATCTCCTGAAGACCACCTTTTAAAAGTTGTCTGTTTTCCAAAACAGCATTTGACAAACCCGCTAACAATTGTTCTGTACTAGCCAAATAGTCCGTGCCCTTATTAAGATGGCACAGTTCCTCATTTACTTTTAAACCTATAAAACCTGGTGTTGCTATGTGTGCTTGCAAGTCCTTCTTATACCGAATGCCCTTCCAGGCCTGAGAGTTGAACTGTTGGAGATTGTTTAACTCCGCTAATTTTTCTGGGTCGGCCCTGGGTACGATTTTGGATTCATCGAAATTTATCCTTAAGTCCCCTAAACACACGTTATTAATTATAGGTGGCTTAAACGTCGGTTTATTTAAAAATTGATTATCGTTAGTAGAATTCAGTGAATCTACACGGACGCCATTACTATTTTCTCTGTTATTATTATAATTCGTACTAATGGCCGTGAAAATTTGCGGCATTTGAGCTACGCAATCAGATAAGTATGTAACTTGGTTTATGAGCGTATCCATACGAGGATCCGAACAGGTTCCGACCTGTTTGAACCTGCGCCGCCTAGACCGTTTGTTAGGTGGTGGCGAGGCAAAACCTTCCTCATCTTCCGAAGAAGAGGAACTGCTTTGCGATGAGCTTGAGCTCGCAGCTTTTCGCTCTCCCTCCGGAGCAGCGATTTCAGCTGCAGGTTCAGGTACAGGATCCTCAGAGTTCATAATGGAAGGTACTCACCGACTCGCCGCTGAATACACGACACACACTGCACTAAAAAACACTGAATATACCTTAATAATCGTGTATGAATATTCTAACACTATTTTCCAACCGAAAACAATGAAATGTTAGAATGTATTAGGGTTTTTGTCGGTTTTATAACTTGAAGAAAAACTTTTGCTCCTATCGCGACAAAAATCATAAACGCTATGAAAACCTAAACGGTCGGTCGCCGGAACTAACGGTGGCGACCCCTGCCGGAGGTGAGAGGTAACAACACAAATCCATAGATAAACAGGTATGTTTTTTAATATTTATGCTCCTAGAGGCCAGAATCATAGACAGCTTCTTCATACTGACGCTGTGTCTTTCTGCTAGGCATATAATATGACATTTTTTGTATCAGGAAAAATGCTTCTATTATGTAGTCTGAGCCTGTCTGAAACCTAGTAAACATGTGAGATGTGTTTATTATCGCATGGTGGGGAGAAAATCAACTGTGACCCTATTAGTACAGATATAGAATGTATCAATAAGTATAGTGTAGTCTGAATCAGAGATTAGTAAATCATTTATTAATCAATAATTATACAAATCACAATCAAATAGGTTGAAATAATTACCACATGAATTATAATCAAACCGGTTTAAAAGAAGATGCCACTGAGCTGGTATCCCTTATAGGTTGAGCGAGTGGACGCCTGTAGAATTGTAGAAGAGTGTTCAAGGACGCCCAGTTTCCTCGGGCGAGGATTTCTTCGACAGGACACTCTTCTAACCAATTTAGTGAAGCGACTGCTGAGCGCGTGGATCCAGGTGCTTCATGAATGCCAGCTGCACGCAACACCGTGCGCACCCAGCCGCCGATGACGGTGCGGCTCGCTGCACGTGGGGCACCACGTGTTGTGATAAATAGACTAGGTGTGTTGTCAGCTTGCGCCCGCCGTGAAGCAGACAACTCCAGCAATCTTCTTAGCCAGTGGACCACGTCAATGTTTAAATGAGGACCAACTGACAGCTGCCAGCCCGACTGTCTGTGAGTCAGCGAGTCGGTTTTGGACCCAAACACTGGCCAGAATGTAATATGGTCGTCTTGGTCAACCATGTGATCCGCAGTGATCGAGAGCAGCGTCAGGTCATGGATGCGTCTTCCAGACGCTAAGAGTAACAGCGTGGCGCACCTTCCGGAAACATCAAACAGACTATCCACCTGCGGACTATTACTAATAAGCCAATCTACCACTAGCTGAGGGTTCCAGATGGGTGGCTTATTGATAATAGTCTTTGCACAGGTGTCATTAGCGACACCCTTGAGTGCTTGTCGCACTAATGGATGTGAGCTTAAGCTATTGGCATCTTGTGGTCTACAGAAGTTAGCTACCACTGATTTGTGCACGAGAATAGTCCTGTAGCTAAGGCCCAGTGTTTTATGTAAATAAATTAAATACCTCGCGATGCCGTCTGGACCTGGATTTTTGGGCTCGGTTTTTACTGATTGACACCAAGTAACCCATTTCAGCCATGATTGCTTATATGTCCTCAAGGTGGATGGCCTCCAGCTGGACTCAATCAACGATCTTTGTGATGATGACCAGCCACGTAATAAGTCGTCCCACCCCGTATCAGCCATACCTCCAACGCAAGACGGTCCACTTGAGGAGGTGGACGGCCCGTGGTTGAATCTATCAACATCCTGTGTAGGTTGCGAATGGTGAGGGGCGGGCACAGAGCTCTCGTCTTGAGGTCCGCTCGCCAAAACACGTTCAGCCACCGGGGACACACAACCATGTACAGTTCCTCGTCAACATTATCTGACCCACCCTAAAAACAAACGAATTTGGACCCTCTGGCTGTAACATTAAGGTTTATTCAATTTATATGAGCTTAACAGACAAGTGCACGAGGACTTACAATCAATACAGACACGCAAATTACATCTTTATAACGTTAGCATTAGGTTATATGTTATAACTACTTGTTATAATATAATTAGTGTAATAGCTTATTTTAATGATTGCGTTCAAGTAATTCTGGTCTCGTGGTCTGTGTATAAGACTGAGAAAATTAAGGTGCGAGATCAAATCCTGCGACGATGATATTGTTTTGCTTTCAATTTAGAATTTATTCCAAAACTATTTCTTGTATTATTATAAAGAACTATAGACGGATAATCTTCAAATATAAACTTTGTAAAATGGTAATATTTTCGCATAACTTGTAATAAGTGGGTAGTTGAAAAATAAATATTATTTATTATAAAACTGGTATTCAAATGCTACTAAGGGTATGCAGTGACTACGCTCAAACATATTTGACCTTGTCTTACTAAATTACAAAAACAACGTCTCTTTATACCATTTTTTATTTTCTATTTTGTAGGTAGATTTTTTTATTATCATGTCTCAATGGAGTGATTATTTAAAATACAAAATAATCTATTTGCACGAGGAAAAGGTTGGCTGCTTGTGCTGTGCAAGAATAAACTTTATGAAAGTATACTATATGGTTCAAATTCTTTAGAATATTGCGTCTAGCATAACAACTAAGATCAAATTTCAATGCTACTTATAAGAGTTGAGTTGGTCTTGTGGTCACTAAGGTAGTGCGGTGTTCATCGTTGTCTACGTTCGAAACCGAGTTTAACCTAAATGTAGCTTTTTGCTCAGCTGTTTTTTTTATTACACTTTTTTTTTACATTTCTTTAATGGACGACGTAGGATCTTGTTTTTTTAAACGGGCAGTTTGTATAGAAATAAAATTAAAAAGTTGCAAGTTTAAAATGTTTATTATTTCATTAAAACACTTAGGTAAGATAAAATAAGTAAATGCTCATATATATTTCCAAATTAATATACCTACATTTTATATTAATATGCCATAATCAAATCTAACCATTTATTAACATTAAACAAGGCATGCTTATGCTTAAAATTGCTTTGTTATCGAGAAAATTAATTCATGTGTGAAATGCTTTACAGATTTATAGCTGCCTATATGTAGTGAATAAACATGTTATTTAAATAGAAACAATCTATTTATAACAATAACATCACCACATAATCTGCAACATTTTAATGGTTTAACAATCAATCCATTGAGCATTTACTTACATGGTGTGTTTAAAAATAGAAAATAAAAAAAATAAAATTTAAATATTCCTGGGCGAAACGGACCCTTTCTTCGCGATGAGCAGGTGTCAATGCAATTTTCTGTGCCGGTTTATAATTCCTTATCCCAGCAGCGTGTAAATGCCTTCTCACTGTTTCCACTGAAATATTGTGGTTTATTGCGGTTACACGAATGGGCAAAAAATGGATTTTCAACTTGACTTGAAACAACGGTGGCGTTCGAATTCGGGACTATACTTGATGGCTTTTGCTCCTGGACGAATCCGCTGAATATTTCCATTGTCTCCATAACGTCTTAGGCATAGACTGACCGTATTTCTCTAAAACAAAAAAAAAACATTTTTGGAACCGTGTATGTAACTTGTAAGGAGTGAATGTAATGGTAAAATAGCCAACTACGCGTTCGTTAATCACAAACAATAAAATAAAATAGGTATAAAAAAACACTTACTGCTATATTAAGTCGATGACCAATCTCTCTAATTCCAACATTCTACTCATGTAAAAATATGATTTTATGTTTGGTAACACCAAATTGCTTAAATATACTTATCGAGTTATGTGAAACGATTTACAAATGTGTGAGCGCAGTCACTGCTATTAGGCGTAGTGTAACTTTTGTCACTTAGATGAATTTATTATCTACCTCACGAAGCAAATATATTTTTTACTTCGTTTCCAAACATTCTTGGTAAATATAAATTCTGTGAACTTAAAGTTTTTCAATTTACCCACCTGTCTACAAGATAAGTTATTAGGCGTAAATCATATTGGTCGTTCTTTAATAATGCAAGCAATATTGTAGAAATGAAAACAAATTAAAAAAGAAACTGATAATATAGGTGGACTGTATTTTCGAACCCACATGTTGTTCTTTGCCAATCCAGCATCAAACCGCTAAGCCACAAGAACTTGTTGGAAATACGCGAAATTAATGATTGGGTTGTAATTATGTAGTGTGACTTAAAAGCTTTTCAACTTTAATGTCAACGAGATAATGATTAAAATAGCTTAACAAAATGATATATAATGCCGGTGGCTCCGACAATGTTGGGTGGGTTTACCTTAACCTTACGTGTTAAAGATCAAATTTGCGTGTCTGTATTTTTACTGTATTTGTCATTAGAGTGCTCGAGCACTTGTCTGTTAAGCTCATATAAATTGAATAAACCTTAATGTTACATTCAGAGGGTCCAAATTCGTTTGTTTTTAGGGTGGGTCAGATAATTGTGATGACAGACTGTACTTCCCCCTCGCATGGTTGAGAGCAAACAGTACCTGGTGCATGAGGCATGGTGGTGGAAACACCCATGCCAGTTTGTACGACCAACTCCTGCTGAACGCGTCGTGATACACTGCCATCGGATCCCTGAGGTCCCTCGATGCGTAGCGGGGAACTACGTGGGCAGTTTGCGATGCAAATAGATCCATTACTGGGGTTCCCCATTTGCGAAATATGACTTCGCAAGCTTCGGGAAGTAGATGCCACTCGGGAAGCTCTTTGAACCTTGACAGACTGTCTGCCACAGAGTTCAGAGGGCCTGGAATGTAACTTGTTACCAGATGGATTTTGTAGGTTATTAGGTAACTGTAAATAGTCTTGGCGATACTTAACAAAGGTTCGGAGCGAGTCCCACCCTGGTTTCGGAGATAAGCAAGAGCCGTCCGATTGTCGCTCTGCACGAGAACTGTCTTGCCGGCGAACAGTTGTTCTGTAGGACAAACAAAATAACCAGGAGTTCCTTCCTGTTGGCTCGAAGCGAGGTTTCTTGACGTAGCCACTGGCCCTGCAAGAAAGCTCCGTCTACATAAGCTCCCCAACCGAGATCCGACGCATCCGTCACTACAAAGTGAGACGGTGGTTGGGGCCAAATTTTGCTCCCCTCTCGAAAGTGGACCCTCCACCAGACAAGGTCTGCTCGAGCTTGAGGAGTTGGTGCTACCAAGGCTTCCTCGCGGACTGCTCTCTGCATGAGTACTAGGACACCGCGGAAGTTTATTCTGCCGTATGGAACTATGAAGCTGGCGAAGTTTAACCAACCTACTACCTTTTGGAGTTCCAACGGGGACCAGACTGGTTTGACAAGCAACCCCTCTATACAGCAATCCAGACTCTGAAGCTTTTTCTCTGGCAAAGTCTTGAGATTCGTCCTCGTGCTCCACTCGATACCTAGAAATTTGAGATTCTGAACTGGCCTCGACGACGATTTCTCGTTGTTTATTTTCCAGCCCAGTTCGTGGAGCAGGGCCTTGGCAAGGCGTGCATGTCCCTGGAGCTTGCGCCGGGACTGGTTTACCAACAAGAAGTCGTCGAGATAGACGAGAACCCTTACTCCTCTTAGCCGCAACTGGTGGGCTACCCAATTTGAGAGTGTAGCGAATGTTCTCGGTGCACTTGCTAGGCCAAACGGCAGACAGGTCATCTGCCACACGACTTGGGTTTTGAAAGGCGCCTGAATGTCTGGCGCTACAAACCTTAGGAAACGGCGATGTGACTCGGCGATCGGCACATGAAAGTAGGCCTGGCTCAAGTCGATTTTCATCATCCAGTCGTTGGGTTGAAGAAAACCTGGTATCTTGAACATATTGACTAGACGGAACTTTGTTGAGCTCAAGTACCTGTTGATTGCCTTCAGATTGAGCACTGGGCGGTTCGAGCCGTCTTGCTTCGGTACCAAGAATAGGTGAGATTCGAAACCGGCATTGTCTGGAGCGGGCTCGATCACACCCTGTGCTGCCATCTTTTGAATCTCGTGCCGCATCGCCAGTGAGTTGTCGACTGGAAACTGGCTGTGCGTGGCAAATCTCCTCAGCGGAGGCTTTAAAATGAAAGGGAGTCGGTATCCCTGAATTACCTTTAAAATGTGAGGGGGAGCGCGCTTGGTCCTCCACGCAGCTAGGAAACGACGAAGCTGACCCCCTCTGAAGGAGTCATTGTCGTCGGCGGGAGCGGCCATCGTCCTGGCGGCGCTGCTGCTGGCGGTTGCGCTGCCCATCCGATCGCTTCCCAGCTGGGGGTGCCCTGGATCTAGTGGCCGGTGCAGGGGCGTGCGGCCTGTTGAATGTGGAAGTGGAGCTTGAGCCACGAAAATTCTGCGCCATTGGAAGCTGAGTCCGGTGTGGCGAAGCCTGCCTACCCTCAGCGGGTAAGTTCGGCCGGCGGAATATCTTCGAACCCCCTCCAAACCGGTTGAGCGTCTCGGTGAATGCTGCTCGGTTGAACAGACAGTCGCGGCTCGGCGGGACACGTTTAAGAGCGGCTTTGTTGTACTTGTCCCGAACGCCGCTGAGCACCGCATCACGACGCTGTTCTAGTATGCTGGCCCTTCTACCACACACAACCTGCAACAGATCTTTAGAAACTTCTGAGAACAAACTGCCGCTTGCAAAAGCTTCTGAAAGCGTGGTGTGCAAAGAAGCTGGAGCGTCCTTTATTGCAAGAATATTCCTAATAGCTATTTGCACAGCTTCACGTTGAGCCAAGAGCATGTTCGTAATAGCGGCAAAAGATTGGTCAAGAGATCTCAAAAAGTAAGGTTTATGTTCGAACGGGGCTAATTCTTCATTTAAATCTAAATGTGTAAAAGCGGGGGTAGCCAGATATTTTTTCTGAGTCTCAACATAACGAATATTTGTCCATTCAGAATCATCGAAATGTTGTAACTTTGTGACTGCATCAAGACGCGTCTTATCAGCCTTTTTAATAGATTCAGCCAACGTGGTTTCCAAATCTTCTAGCTCAGGCGCCAATGGTGGGGCCGGAGGCATAAGATCGGACAGGGCGTCCGAGTCATTAATCTGCCGACCCTGTTGCGTGGGACTAAAAAACCCAAGCGCCGCTGGAGCGGATAAACCAGGTGGCTGCACATGCGAAAGTAACAATTTAATTGAAGTTAACTCACGGTTCATCTGTTCAAACCTCTCGTCAAGGACATCCTTGCTGCGCGAAGCGGAACGCGGTACGTTCGGCGGTATGTCGGGTGATCGCAACGTCTGCGATGGGCCCGGCAACGGTGGTGTCTGCAGCAACGATGGCAAATCAAGCATGACCTGCGCCGACGCGCTTGAGGCCCCGACACTCACGTTCGCCTGCCCCGTGTCGCGCCGCGGCGTTTTGGGCGGCGGCAAAGACTCGTCCGAATCGGAAATATCTTCATCCTGGAGGCAGAGCTGCTGAAGTCCACGTGACAATGCTATCTATTTTAAAGACAAACACACACACCTACCTACAGTGGAGAGAAAATTTATAAAAATTATTATCACTGTGACCCAAATAATGCCGATAATACCGAGAAAGTCGAAACGCCTATCTCACATGTTTACTAGGTTTCAGACAGGCTCAGACTACATAATATGTATCTAGTATATTCTGAGATCAAAGTAACTATCGTATTTCTCAAGGTCAATGACACCTTCGGCTTCGGCTTCGGCCGAAGGTTTTGGTGAATACCGATTAATCGGCTTCGGCTTCGGCCAGAATTGCACCTTCGGTCGGACACTAACTGTGAGATACACTTTGGTAAGAGGTGTCCACACCTTAGGGTATTTTACCCTAAATTTAGGGCATTTTTATGCGTTTAGGGTATTTTTCAGGGTAAAATAAATATAAGGGATTTTTTATAGAATGTTTAAAACTCCTTGCAAGCAAATTGGTGATTGATTGACCACGTGTTTCCGAACGTACCTAACTTGTTGTGACGATGTTTTCCAATCAACCTTGAACCCTAATGCTATAGCGATGAAGTTGAAAATCTATTAAAGAAATTTGACAGATTGTAGTAGCTTTATGTGCTGGCGTCTGTACCTACCGTTCTCTTCCGTTAGCAATTGACAAGAATCTATTTTTCTCTTTCACACTCGAAGGTTTGTGTTGTACACGGAAGAAAGATATCGTGTGTAAGTTTTCGAATGAAATGTACGATTTCAAGAAAAATATGACTGCAAATGACATAGAAGCCCAGGCTACTATGGATGCATTCCAATAATGTTGGGAAACGGTTTAATAGTTTAGCTATTAGTTTATTAATAAATTGCATTTATACGTAAATTGATTTGTTTCTATACAAAAAAAAAATAGGGTAAAAAAAAAACAAGTGCTTAATATTTTGGGTAACTTCACCGAGTGTTAGGGTAAAAAAAAAATCGGAGGTGGCAACACTGATGCTCTGTGGGAAGTAGCGAGCAGTGTATTTTTTGGCCTCTGTGTTTTCAATTTGATATTTCTTAAGGTAAATAAATGGAATAATTAGTGGATTTTGATCACAAAATCTTTGTGTAATATGTTTTTGGGATCGCAGCAGTAATTTCTAAACGGAGTTCGTAAATGTCACTAAATCAACGTGGAACGTGAATGAAATGTCACTGTCAATGTAATGGCATTCCATTCGTATTTATTTGTATTAGGGATCTGATAGATTTATTCCTATTTGGTTGAAATTCAAAGAAACTGTGTTAACAGTTAAGACATATCGTAAACGGCTTTTTGAAGAGTAGATCATGGCTGCTATGATAAGTTCTTGGAATCCAGAAAAGAAACACAGCGACGTGGAAAGGTGAGTAACCTTATGATAACATGGATATGTTCAACAAACTAAACGTTTTTATTTACAACACGTTGTGCTAGTGCTAGACGCGTTTTTAAGAAAGTGTGACTTGTTTAGTGCCACTCCCTGCTGAAATACTAATAAGCAACATTGAATTTCACAGGTGGATATGTATTTATCCTGCATACTTGAACAGTAAGAAGACACTGGCCCAGGGCCGTAAACTGTCGAAGACTCAATGTGTGGAGAACCCAACTCACCAGGAGATCAGAGATGTCCTGGTAGCTGCTGGTCTCAGGGTGGGAGTAGAGAACAAGCTGTATCCTAGGGAACCCAGCAAGGTAATATTTTGTTATCAACCTGTTTTGGTAATAAGTCTATTTTTTCATTTTACTTAAATAATCAAATTAGGTACACAAATATTTCTTGTTGTGCCCTTGTACGTTTTCGAATCCACTATCATCATGATTCTTCTTTCACCCATTGTGAGTTATAACTCATGACACATGATATGATAGGAAGCCTACAATTTAATAAAATTCTTAATGTTTTGTTCGTCTGTTTGTGTTCATGTAGATAAACACTTGAACTGCTAAGAATGTGACTTATTATATGTACTGTTATTACGCAGCACATTTTGTCACATCTCTTAGTATTAAAAGATGACCAGTCTCAACCGAGGGCGCACATACACGAACATGACACGTGGATTATAGGCCTACGCCCTTTTGTATAGTGGACCTCGTAAATGCTTCTCTAATTGATAACAATTCCCGTAAAATCAAAACTTCAGTAAGGTTGAAACTAGCTACCGTACGCAAAATACGCGCATTGTCCGTGGAGTTGCAGACACCAGCCCCTATTACCTAAGGTTGAAACTATCTAAATGTCACTTAGCCAAATGGACTTTGTTGTGTCATGACATGCATGTGACACTCAACCTTAGGATGGTAGAATTACGAGGTTGATTATACTCCTATCATGGATTTGACTATAATATAATTAGATTAGCTGCGCCCGCGGTTTCACCCGCATAAGTTTCGATCCTGTGGGAATATTGGGATAAAAAGTAAAGTATCCTATGTGTTCAACCTGGTTATAAACTACCTGTGTGCCAAATTTCATCCAAATCCGTTCAGTAGTTTTTGCGGGAAGGAGTAACAAACGTCCATCCATCCATACAAACTTTCACGTTTATAATATTAGTAGGATTTCGTGTCTATCTGATAGCCATCCTTAGCAGATTGTAATGCATAAAAAGTGTTTTCATTTAATTATAAGTAACAACAAACTTTGTAATTACAGGAAATATTGTTTAGAGGGAGAATCAGAGTGCAGTTAAAGAATGATGATGGCTCTCCAGTCAAAGCAGACCTTCCTACTCGTGAGGCTGTAATGAAGCATATCGGTGAATCAATACCCAAGCTGAAGACGAGACAAAACAGGTGATCGTTTTAATAACACAATAAATGAATTAGGCAGTTAGGAAACTTACACATATAGCATAAGGCTTTTTTCCCACTTAAATATTATACAATGTGGAGATGACATTATGACAATTAATGATAGCTCTGGCAATACTAATACATAGGAATATTTAGGAACCATCAAGTAAATCCTTACAATGAAATTAAAAAGTGTAGTTAGTGACTATGGATTTTGCCAATCTACGGCCAGATATAGTGACTAAACTATTCAATATACATATTTGAATGAATTTTCGGATGCACAGTAAGAACCTCATTAGATATAAGCAGTTTAATTTATTGTTGTCTCCACCTTATTTGTACAGATGTTACTAAAAACATAAAACTTGCTTCATATTACTAATATATTTTTTCTTTTTCAGACCAGTGGATCAACAGCCACAGGCAGCACAAGCAAGTCACAAGGGCAAGGGGAAAAAAGGACGCCGATAATCTTATTTGTTTATTACAAAATTAACTATTTGTACAAAATACTTATCTACTTCTAATATAAAGTTTCACAAGATAATGTCTTTGGAAATCACTAACACTAAGAATGTATGCGAATAGATTTTTCCGCGAATTTGTTCTGACCATTTTTGTGTTTTACTGTACTATACCCATCAAATATCATCATAACTGCTGACTTTTTCTTTGGAGTGTTTGATTGACGTGTTGTGAAGTTCAAGCTATTCATTGTCATCATTGTTTCATTTCCTGTACGAACTTTTTGAATTTCCTTGGCAATTGGGCTACCTCCGTAAGTGAATTGTCGATAATCGGCGTTATCGTGTGTGACGTCGACGGCGCTTTCTTCACGAACTTCTTTGGGCTGTACAGACTCTGTGTTTTTGTTGTCTTTGGATAATATGAATCCTCGTAATCTTCGAATAGGTTCTTGTAGAATTCTTCCGCTTTCTGTTTCGTTTCTTCCAGTTTCGAATTGATTTTCTCGATTGTGGTCATCGGTTGTTTCAGTTTGCGACTTGGTTTCAATACTGTTTCTTCTTGGAAATAATTCGGTATCGATTCGATTTCCGGTTGGTCTTCGTAATCGAAAGCCTCTTGCACTGTTTCGTGTAACACCGTGGGTATTCTGTTCATCATATTCCGTACAGGACTTATTCTTTCCGCATCCGGCATCATGTTCATGATCTCCATGATACCTGGTGATATTTCCTTCAATGTTTCCGTGAAGTGTGGCGCCGCTTCTCTCACCGTTTCCATTATCGTCTCCCCGACCGCTAGAGGTATTTCTTGGAAGTAGTGCGGGTATGTTCTTATTCTGTCTGAAAGCGCTGAAGTCACGAGTGGTAGTAATATTGGCTGTCGTGGAGGTAGCCTCGGTAGTGGTGGGAGTCTCGGTAATAATCGAGACCGCAGTGGTGAGAGTCGGGGAAAAAGTAACTGTCTCTTCTTGCGACTCTGATTCTGCGATTCCAGTATCGGATCGATGTGTGCTGCGAGGGTCTTCGAAAGTCTCTTCAGAGTAGAATCGATTTCGTTTATATTTCTTTGTTTTGACTTCGTAAGACTCGCTTGAGTCTGAATCGAGAAGATTATCAAACAACATACTAAGACTTTTAAGAAGTGGGATATATTTTTGTTTGAGCTCCACATTTCCATTAATTTCACGTTTCGCTGACTTATTCTTACGTTTGTATCTTGATTTTTGTATTAGTTTCAGCCTTCTTGGTTTCAGCGGGTTTTTGATCAGATATGTCTTTTTATATTTAAGTGGCGATAGTATTTTTCCTCCAAGAAGTGTATGATCTGAAACAAATAACAAAATATAGATATTATTAAGATTACACGTTACATAATATAGGTATGGAGCGAATTTTCCCAAATATTTACCTCGAAAGAAACCTGACTCTAGGAAGTTTTTTATCCTCAAAGGCGACCTCAGGCGTTTGATAAGGGAGTAACGTTTGCCGGTACCTGTTGAAAATGAAAAAATAAGTAAGGGCACGTGATGCAAGATTCGAACGCACGGTCTATAAGTTAGAAAGCAATCACTCATATAACAACATAACATCACGCCTGTTAAGAAGCCTGCGCCTGCCCCGAAGCATTAAGCAGGTGTAAGTGCCTTTAGTTCCTAAAATGTTTAAGTCGAAAAAAAAAAACAATAACACGGCCGACTTGGGAATCGAAGACAGGACCTCATGCTCAGCACTAGTGCTTGCGACCACTAGATGACTAGATGATCAGACAACGATAGTTATAATAGGGGTTTATTCCGAACCAAGGCGATAGCCTTGGTTCGGAATAAACCCCTATGCGGTTGACTCGTCTTGCGTCGTGACTATGCGGTTGACTCGTCTTGTTTACTTTTGATAAAAAGTAAACAAGACAATTATGTATACATACAAAAATTATCTACTAGTACTATCTATTCTTCAGCCCCACCCCAAAAAACCTAAATGTGCTTTGTGCTATTCGAACCCCAGACGTGTCGCCTGCCATCCCGCGCCTGAACCTTTGAACTGTGAGCTCTTATAGAAAAAAAAGTTTATATTTTACTAGAGAAGTAGGTAGTTTATAGAACACAGTCTGTGTTTGAGAGGAGCTTGTGGCCAAGTAATAACAGCTGCACGGGTCGATCGATTAGGTTAAGCTACAGTGAGAGCCGTTTCGGGTCGTCAGAAACCTGAAAGTCTGACAACCAGTCTTACTAAGGGGTATCGTATTACCCAGTAACTGGGTTGTGGAAATTAAATAGGCAGGCCATGTAAAATTCTGGTATTCAGCAGATTCAGCTACATCCGGGTAGATCGTACATAGCCTAGCTAGTACTCATCATCTACCTAGCCTTTTCCCAGTTTGAGAAAAGATATAATATGTCACATGTGAGAAGAATATGTTACCTACAGGGCTACCCGCAGTGCATCTATTTTTGTTTGCGGTTACCGCCACTCTAGATGTACAGTCACGAGCATAAGTATGTATACACTTGGCTTTATTCAAAAGCGATTTACTCCTTTATTTTTGAATGAAATTGTATGCTGCTATGAACATAGTATTTTCGGACCCATAGGTTTTTGCAATGTGTCGTATTTCATACTGTTTTCGTTATTTCACGCAAAAATCGCTATTGAAAGTTTCCAAGTGTTGACATATTAGTGCTCGTGACTGTACTTTCACACTATTTATGTATAGGTAGGTACTAACCTGCTGATTTTTGCGGCAGGGTGGTCTCGAAGGCTTCCTTCTGCTGCGACTCGGCCGCAATCACGTCGTTCAATGAAAACGTCTTTGCTTCCAGATCTGAAGAAAACGTAAATTTTCCGTAAAATTGATTTTTCAAGATAAGTTGGTATATAGGCACAGTTACTCACGAATAAAACACTTACATTTAATAATAACACAATTAAAAAGAACGTAGTAGTGCCACCTCCGGATTTCCATTTTCTGTCATTTTCGCGATAACTCGAACCACTGCGTTCATGACGTTACGTCGTTACGTGCAGTTTTTACGATGCACTCATATTTATAAAGTTCTTCAATAAATGCTGAAGCAGCAACGTGTTTTATATTAATTGCACGTTTCCATTATCTGCCTATACTTTGCCGTCAGCTAAGATTACGTATGCTATGTTACGTGATTTTGATTTTACCTACTGCCAGTTTTGATTTCGAGGGTTGTTCATTAAACGCTGATATTTGTTACTTAGATTTTGCATATTATTATATAAAGACAACAACGTATAGGTAGGCCTATCCTAACATAGTACCCACTTCAGTTCCAGGCAACAAGAGGTACCTACGGTCACCAATAAAAGTATCAACCTTTACTGATTGACTCTGTTACTTTTAGATAGGTATTTGATATTGGAATTGCTTTTGAGTATCTATTTCATGTGTTAAGAGTTTGTTTCTTATTGGAATAAAGTTCCTTATCGCGCGTTGCGAAAAGGGGCTAGACGGAAAAAATTAAAGACCATAAGTTGGAACGACACTTTTTGCTATAGTTGTAAGCCGTGCGGCGTGCGCGTGTTTCTCTCTCTCTCTCTCTTATAGAAAGCAAGCCAGTTATACTTCGTTCCAGCCGGGTGTCCCTTGACACCTCTCAAGTTTTTTTAATTATACATCTCGAGTTGTGTTTTCTGCTGCGTGTGTTTAATTTAAAAAAGTTTCGTTGCCGACTGTACCTAAACTCCGTATTTTGTGACTTATATCTAAGAACACCAAAGTAAGCAAAAACAAAAATACAACGCAACAAATTCCGATATTGTCGGAGTATAAAGGGAATAGTAAATACCCTGAGTCATTATGAATGTACTGAGACATGTCTTCCGCTTTCATATGGAATTTCACTCACGGATCACGTACATAATATTGTAGGTTATAACTAACATAAACTGGTAGGTATCTAAATGAAAATGTTATTCTTGTATTGGTATTTATGTTATTGTAGTGTTTATTCGTTGAGTTAATATTATTGTGATATACGAAAGAAGGCGGTAAGCGGTAGGCGTAACCTATATTTAGTAGTGAGTGGGCATTTGCCAGTCTATTGTGGTAGGACCTAATCTATACTTCCATTCGAAATTAACACAGTCTATACAGGATAAGTGTTTAACCAGTGCGCAATCTGTAACCATGAATTCAGTACATGATTCTGAACACCACTACGTTGAATTTTTTCGTCGGTTATTAAAAAAAAAAATACGTCGAATTATTTCTACGCTAGGGCTCTAGAATCATGTGCTGAATACAGTTGCGTATTGGTATATATTTTTTCCTGTACGTTCCTTTTCACGCCTAAACCACTGAACGGATTTCGATAAAATTTGGCAAGGAGTTAGATGGCATCCTGGACTACTTTTTGTCCCGGATAGCACATTTTCCGAGGCATAATTTCCGACAGCCACGCGGGCGTAGCCGCGGGCAGAGGCTAGTATGATATAATGTAGGTTGGACGTGCCTACCTAATGATATGCAGGATGTTACATTGTAATACCTATTATATATTATTATTACCTATTATTATTATGTATTATATTATAAATATGCCCACTGCAGGGCAAAGGCCTTTTTACATACTGAGAAGGCACGAGCATTGATGGCTGGCGATTTCAGACTTATTACTTAGATGTTTTCCTTCACCGGTGTCAGTAATGTCTAAGATAAACTTGGAAACTACATATATGAATTGAAAAAGTCACATTGGTATGTGCTAGTTGCTCGGATTTGAACTCACAACCTCGTGCATGAGAGGCGAGGTGTTAACAACTGGGCCATCACGACATTGGATGTTACATAGTCACCCATAAAATTAATAGCCCACATAGGTTCACCTTTCAGTTAAGGATGCGCTAAGGTAGCTCGCGAAGTTCAGATTTACTTACGTTTTTTGCAATTTGCTGGTCATCAGTGTCAGGTTGTATTTTGAAAAAAATATGTTCCACGACCGTAACGAAAATGCCTTTACAGAATTGTAATCATTAGATCGATACATGCTATCCTGACTGGTTTGCCTTAAATGACCAAGAAAGTATTAAAAAAAAAATACCTAACTGCCAAATCTATGTACCTATGATGCAGGTCTATGTTTGTGAATCTATTAGCCGTGCACTAACAATCTGTTTAGAACATGAAAATTTTATAGAGCGTTTTTATGAACTCCAAATCATACTCACCTCTTTACCTGCATATTTTTTTAATTAACTTGGAATACTCAAGAAATAGTAGGAAGTTTAAAAGTGAGTTCTTTATAGGAGAGGAGAAAAAAATTATAAAATCCACTTCATCCTATTAAATCAGGATGTTTGATCTTTTTAAAAAGCGCTTCTACAACAACTGTTATTTGCAGTTTGGGTGATAAATTAACACATAAAATTGTAGATAATGGTTCTTTTATATCAAATGTTTCGATAAATAATAAAATAATGGCAGTAAAACAAAGGAGTTGCTGCAGGGTCGGTCGGGCCATCGTTAAAATATTACGATCGTCCAATATCGAAGGATGAAATCTTTAATCGTATAGATCCGAGTTTTACGTGGAAGTAAAGTGGGCTCTGGCGGCCGGAACAAAATAGTTAGATAAGTCCAACAACTTATAGGCGAATAAATCAAATTCCCTAATGCCATAAAACTAATCGAGCTTATAATATTTGAACGACCCTATAATTCGCCACTTCACATCTTATTTATAACTTTTTTTTTTTGCACAACTATGTAGGACGAATCGGTGGAAGTCGGTACTGTAGAGGTTTTGTTCGGCTGGCGTCGACAACCGACCTCCGCGAATCTATAATACTCGTACTAATTATAAATTAAAGTAGCTTTCCGTGTCTGTATCTGTGACCGCAATGTTCTTCTAAGTTATGCAACGGATTTTGATGCAGTTTTCCCCTTTATTAAAAGCCTTTATTAAAAAATTTATTCCGAAAGATTCATGTGTATAATACAATAATATTAAACTAACGTATAAGTAATAGAGAAATCTCGATGTTGTCAAGTCGTAAAAAAACGTGCGAAGCAGGGGAGGGTTGCTAGTATTTTATAAGCTGGTGGCATGTATGATGAGATAAACACTATTTCATATTTACATGGATAGGAAAGAATAGAGGATCAGCTTGGAGAGCTAACAGGGTGTCAAGATCTAAAACGAGTAGGTAGCATCGTTTATAGAAATCTTCTTTCTCCTGGCTATTATCCCAATTTATTTGGGGTCAGCCCTCCTAGTACTTACTTCTGCGCCATTACCGTACGGTTGTGAGTTTTTTCTTTTGTTAGGTGTCTCGCTTTCATGTAATTTAAAAAAAATAACTAGGATACGAAATTAATACTAATTACGCCTTTCTTTAATAATCCACCGGGATTATCACGCGCACTTACAGTAGGTAAGTAGGTACCGACCTGCTTACCTATTGTAAGTGCGCGTGACGCTTACTGTACCAAAGTACTGTTAATTTAGCCTAACATGCAGTTTTTATTTGAGTATAACGTACTGTTATCTTCTTAGCTACTCCGGCATATCAAGATTTGTATGTAGATCTGCCCAAGTAGGGGGATCCACTCACTAGGAAGAGCGTTCTATCACAAATTTCTTTATTTGAGTTTGTGAGGCGAGGAACGTACGGCTCCCTTCAACCCAATTTATAATATAAATGGGGTTTATGATATGAATTTATATAATAAATGGGGTTGAAGAGCATGTATTTTCTCAAGGTGAGCGATGGAAATTGTTCTAAAATGATTTTGCAAGTTGTGATCTATTATTTGGGCTTATTAGTCGATTTGCACGAATTTACTCGCCAGCAACGGGCGAATCGACACTTTTAAATAATATTATATTTCTATAAACTACTTGCACGAAGTTTATTTATTGGTGGGCGACAAGGTAGATAACTCCACAAAAATGTAATAGTCAATTAGCACATTTGAATTTTTTTGCAATGAAGTTAGGAAAAAAGTAAGTGCCTATAGAAAAAATAATATTATTTAAAAGTGACGATTAGCCCGTTTCGGGCGAATCAACTAATAAGCCATAATTTGAATATATGTATATAGGGAACTGTCATCTAGCAACTGTAGCAGTATTTAACCTTAATTAGTTAAAACAACATAACGCGTAGCAGGCAAGTGCAATCGTATCATTCAAGTTCATTGTTCAAATAAGATAAGAAGGGCCTTTCTAAAACAATGAATAGTACCTATGTCTACAGAAATATCTACTGGCGTTGGCGTTTCAAATGGCCTTTCCACCTGAAACACCAACGTTAACTGAATCATTATGGACTATTTAATAATAAACTTTTTAAATATCAATAGGTTACATTCCTCTTCCTATGAAATTGACTTTTATACCGAAATGCAAGTTTCTTGCCTGGCATACCTACCTAGGTACATTGAAATTGATGCAACAAAATTAAATTACTTGCATCGTCTGAACACTGTTGACGGTGATGAACTTATGCTATGCCACAGGCAATTAAATCGCTCCGTGTAAATCAGGCTTAAATGTACATTTAGAACCCTATCATAAGCCTTAATTTACATGAACTACCAACCCGCACTGGGCACGCGTGGTGGATTACAGCTCACTCCCTCTCGAAGAGAAGGTCCCAGCTTTAGGAACATAGGCTGACTAAACATGGCTAATTAGCACCCAAATAATTTAAAACTTATCATCTCTGTTGTACAAGTTATTCCAATAGACGGCTATTTTACTCTGCGGTTGATAAAACGTTCGTTTTATTTGTACCCAAATCCGAAGGCCCGCCGCGGCTCGAACGCTAGTGGTCGGTTACTTCCTCAATTTACGAGCGCACATAGCCCGGAGTTAGTATCGTTGTCGTCACGCTTCGTATATTGTGCATTTATATTTCAACCAATACGCATTACTTACTATTTGTTAGGAATACTGGCCGATACTGTACTTTTTGTTCGTCTTTGCTTTTAATTTTTTTTTTTAAACTAACGGCCCCGCCCTGCATGCCGTTAGTTAAAAAAAAAAAACAATGCGTTAGTAGCTTTCCTTGAGCAGCTGGGGTGGATCGAATAATCGATTTTCCCACCCGTATTACCTAGTTTTTTTTTATTATTTCAGGGTTTCAGGTCTTGCGAGCATGTAGGAAAATTACAAATGATATTTGCTGATATTTTAAGTACTTAAATATGGCGTGAACATAGAAAGAAGAAGTGAAACTTAGGTATAAACGTGATTCAGCGTCACTGACCGTCTGACTGACTTCTGAGTTTCATTCAATGTTCAGAAAGAGGGCAAAGTGTTCTCACTTCAAAAAGTTCTTAATATGTTTAAGCAAGGGAAGAAACCACTAACGCTAAATATCTAACCACTCAAAATTCTTTACTCGTAAGTATAAAACAATTTCCCCAGAGGCTTGTTTCTGTTAAACTTTATCATCACAGTCTTCTTTTTGTCGGCTATTTCGGTATGATGTTGCACGAAGAGAGCCGAAACTCGCAATTTGAACGAAGTATATCGAGTGCACTGTATCTAAACAGGCTGAACCTCCCAGAGAGTCTTACCACTGTAGCGATAAACGGATTTAGGAGGGTTGGCATTATTCGGCCGTAATAGAGTGATACTTCTTTAGGACCATTCAGGAAACTGATGACACTATTTGGTTTTGCCATAAAAAGTTATGATATCATATTTGCGGTATCAAAATATTACGAACAAATAATGCTTTCGCTGGTAGCCTCTCGCCTTTGATAATAATTTCTTATTTTTTATAGTTCCACCGAAATAAATATTTTCAGCTGACGCATTGATAACATTAGTTAGTTCTATTCGTACGCTTCTTGCTTTTGTAATAAAAATATAAACAAGCGGTACGAAGTTATTCAATGTGTGTTGTTTACTCAGGTTCCACTACGTCAGCAAAACGCTTTCACGAATGCGTGACTGAACATTGATGTTGTTGATAAACAAAAGATGAACGTTGATTTTCCATTGGAATGTGTTTCATCGTATTTGTTCTAAATCCACCGGGGCATGTTCATACCGTCATGGCTATAGGTATCGCCCTCTTAGTCAGTTTAAAACAAAGCAAAGGAACTGGCAATAGGGAGCTGGCATATTGCCTCAGTTCCAAGTTTTACTGCCGCTATCTCAGGGTTTATGCCTTATAAAATCTGCTGCCGCGACCACGGCGAATCGCCGCGAGCTAAAAGTATGACTGGCGAATAGATATTATCGCAATTGGTAGGTAGTATTGTTCAATGGCGAACAGCTTGTTCAGTACTTTATGTTTTTTGCCTTTCTTCAAGCTATTGAAGAGTTTACGACTCGGTTTGTTTGTTGTAAGTAACAGTTGACGTTTTGAATTTCAGCACTAACTTTTCTCCAATCAGTTTTGAAACCATCGGTAGGTACTTTTTAATTGTGTTATTGTTATAAATAACTATAGTCCATTTGCAATAGCATTAGAAAGAAGTTAAAAAAGGTTATTTTTAATGCACACTTTGTAACAAAAGTACAATAAATATTGTTACATTACGATAGACACCGAATTTATTATGATCTATTTTTACAGTAGCTGTCACACTTAATTGTAACCATTATAACTATTTATCTTATGAAATTATGTGGCTTTCATTTATTTATATTATTTAACTCCAATTTAAAATTACAGTGTCAATGCTAAAAACCTAAAAGAAGCAGGGGTGAACAATACCTGGAACGTTATTCGTTTCACTATAATTCTACCGAATTTACAAATTAACGTTGGTGAAACTTCTTCATCTTCATCATCAGATGATAGTGACTAAATTAGATGATGAAGACGAAGAAATGTCGCCAACGTATTGTGTTGTAAGTTGTTATTTAAAATAAAATATTTTAAAAACATGATTATTATTTCCATTAATCTTAATTTTTAAATCATCATTGTGATCGGTTGTTTCATTCATTCATTTTGTTGTAAGTTTGTAATGTGTGATGAAGACGTTACTATAAATAAAGCATAATTTTAACCTACTTGTTTATATTGTACGTCCATATTTGTTAAAACAATTTTAATTAAGGTGGATGCGCTGCAGTAGCCCGCGAAATCAGACGAATTCGGAGCAATTCTAATTTAAAGGGATGTATTGATGATTTTTAAGGTTAAAATTGTATTATTACCCACAGAACAGATAAAAGATTACTACATATTTCTTATTGTTGCGCATCATATTATTTTTATTAAGGTACAACCTTACACTGACCTGCAAATTGCAAAAAACGCAAGAAAATTAGAATTTAAGCATCTCCCTTAAAATTGTTTTATCATAACTTTGAAATAAAATGTTTTGCATTCCTGCTTCTACGAGCCTCTTTTTTGTAATGCTATTATAAATGGAGTATAGGATGAGCTAATTAGGATCAAATAGACCCCCGCCTGCAATCTATGTTTGGTATGTTGGATGTCAATTAGTTTAATTGATTATGTAGTAAATTAAAGAATAATAGATAATGGCCCTGATTCCCTCGTTCACAAACTAAACTAAATTTAAGTTCTGTGCATCTTTTTCTTTCACTAAGAAAAGGACAGAAGATAAAATATTAGTTTAGTCCTGTCAAATTAAGATGCTCCATAGACAGATTAGATGTGATTAACAACATGGCTACTAAAAATTACGTCAATTTACGTCAGCCTCTGACTAGTTTTACAGGACTAAACTAATATTTATCTTCTGTCCTTTTCTAAATTATATATAAAGAAAAATATGCATTGAACTTAAATTTAGTTTAGTTTGTGAACAAGGGAATCGGTGCCATTGTGTTACTTAGTTAAATTTAATAAGGCATCTACAAATAAAACTCTACATATATAACGGTTCGTAGGTATTGACAGAATACTTGAGTGTGGGTAGGTATACAATAAGGTTATAAGGGCAACATTTTTTGTACACAAAACTATTTACAAAAATCTCGGTCCTAACGGCATATAAGGTTGTTTATACGTCCACGTCCCTACTTGCAAACATCCGCAGGAGATGACTTGGGCGAGTCCACATTTTATATCCCACCCCGCTTTACGTCCGTCTCTCGGGTAGTCCAGTCCGGTTCGATACCGATGTGGCTGGCAATTTTATTTGCACGCAAATTCGAAGGCTCGTAACATGGCCGGAACTGATGGGTCCCGGTAACGAACTCCACACTTGTATGGTACGACTTATGACTTTCATTTCCTTCTACTTCGTTGTAAACGTTACAAGATCCTCAGAACGATGTACCTACCTAATATTTTTGTTTATCTTCTTAGTTTTTCTTAGATTTATTTGAAAAATTACTACCTAACGTGTTGCAAATATAATACACGTATGGGTAAACAAAACATTCTGAAAAATAAAACACCAATTGGTTTCAACTTTAATCGAAAGTCAAGAATATACGTTCAGGAATAGATATCTTCTATTCTCATTCCAAAATCAAATTTCAGTCCCTCGAATATGTTCCTGAAATCGTAAAAACACTGTCATCGTAAGGGTAAAGGCATATTTTGTATTGAGTACCATCCCCGGCAAACCTTGGCCATTGAATCCGCAGAATGTACGCCCAAATGTAATAAGGAGAGGCGATAGGATTCATAGATAGGTGAACAAAGACGTGAGACCACAATAGGAGTTGCTCTCTCCGTATTGTCTATATTTTTGGTTTAAAGCATACAAGCTTTGTGTGCCTGATATACAATTTCTGTTTAGGAAATTATGTGCTTGGTTACCTAATTTCGTTTTAGTGTTTCATGTAACTTTCAAATGTAACGCAGCATTGTTCAGCGGGACGTAGTTGGGAGTTTCAAATGTTCAACATTCGTTTTATTTGTTTTGCTAATTTTGTTTAGGTTTTAGAGGTGCAAACAGAGGGGCAATTCTCGTAATTTTAAGAACGTTCACAGTCTGATCTCAGTCTCAATCTGTCAAAAAATACTTCTAATTTCCCTACATTTTGACAAGTTTTTGACATTTGTTTGTCGCCGAGATGAGACTGCGACTAGATTTTGGACGTTTTAAATTACGAGAATTGGCCTTCAGGTTAGTAATTAATAAAAGTTGATCAAAATTGGGTAAGTAGGTACACTGGTACTCTTAAGTACCAACTCGTAACTCTGATAATATAATCTTTCATTTGGTCGTTCGAATACCTATTCAATACTAAAAGAATCAGCCAAATGTATTAATAAGATTTATATTATGATTTGTATGACTATGTATTTTATTAAGACGAAAACTGATTATTTATGCAAGTGCATTTCTGCTAGTTGCGGTCGCCCCTGACTTTAAGAAAGGGTGTCCTTTGCCCAAAACCACATGACCACATAGGTATAATATGAATTATTCCTTATTATTTTCTTCTTCTTTTTAATTTCTTTTTTTATAATGTTACTAGCTGCGCCCCGCGGTTTCACCCGCATAAGTTTCGATCCCGTGGGAATATCGGGATAAAAAGTATCCTATATGATAATCTTGGTTCATCTGTGTGCCAAATTTTATCCAAATCCGTTCAGTAGTTTTTGCGTGAAAGAGTAACAAACAACCATCCATCCATTCATCAATCCATACAAACTTTGGCGTTTATAATATTAGTAGGATTTCTCTGGCACAAACTTTGAGCTTTGAAGGCGGTAAATTCGTTTGTTATGAAACCATAAAAAATGAAAATTCCAATTTCCGTCTCACACGTGAAAAATTTCGAAGAAAAAAGCTTCTTTCTTCCTCCTACACTTACCGTTACTGTTATGCTATATGTTTACGAATATGTTTTGATTTTCTAAGACATAATGTCTGTCTATATAGGATGAAAAACCATAAATGCTGTGAAGGTTGAAGAATTCGGGCGAAGGGAACTTTTATGTGCAATATCACGTAATAACGGTCAGTACAATACCAGGCTCTATATAACAACGTATAAAATCATATGAAAATTGATTTTCACGCATTAATGTGTCAGTTAGAGTATAGGTACCGAGCAGCATCCGCGTCGAGGGCCTTATCTCTCAGTTTATGGGCGCTAGCATCCGTTCGCGAGGCAGGAATCGACCGTTACAACCTAGTTAGAGCAAATATTCAGCTCGTATTTAAATATTCTCCAGTACAATCTCGGCTTTATCTTCTGCGAGGGACGTACTAGTACGTACAGCAGAAGGTACGTACCTGTGTTTTATCTTTAGTACCCCTGCTACTGTTATTGTTCGCTGCTCCATAATGATTGTCGATTAGGTTTAATAGAACTATAAAATTCCAGAATTCCTTTTCGTCAAGTAAATTGTTTTCAAGCTACTTACGTTCTAATGTTGTGCGAAACTGGAGAAGTACTTACCGACTATTTTTGTATAGATTTACCTTACCTGATCCAATAACATCTTTATTGAAATACAAAGGAAGACTTGTCGCTACATATCGATAAAATATTCAAAGAAATAAGTGGTTTCAGTAACGTGTTGTACGACGACAAACATCATTCAGCGCATATTTATATACGTGTGTGTGATGTGTGTTAGTAGTACCTACGTACTACGAAGGCTTTCGATATCGGTACATAGGTGCTTAATATTTCATGTGCGAGTCGGGCCGGAATGCGAACGGAACAATTTGCCAATAATCCTATCCCGGGGCAATAACTGAGGTGGCGCCCAGCAGAAATGGGTGTTATTGCCCATGAATGATTTCTGCGCAACTCATAAGGCCGACTTGAATTCTTTCTGTATTGAAATTGCGTATTCCTCTCTTGTTTTATTAACTTATTCGGTCTCGTTTTCGATATTCTATTTATACCTGGCTTTCATCTTGTGGCAGGTTTTCGCACTTCCAGCTTTCAAGACTTCATTAGGTTATGTAGGTATGTAGGTCCTGTGTGTATAGGAGTGTTTCAATAAATTCTTCTAATATCGTTTGAGAATAAATGGTTTGCACATATTTAAGATCTCAATGGAAACCAATCTAGTACCTACATAAAACCCAGTCAGATAAATACGCAGCGCTTTAAGTAGTCCCATACAATCCATAATTCAGCTTAAAATAATGAGAACCCCATTTAAAGCCGTGCAGTTCATAATTTAAATACAAACGGGTTTATTACCTCGTTATTGCTAAACGAATAGATTTTTCGTCTGCAATTTCGGTCCAGGTTAATAAATCAATTTGTCGAGCACAAATGTTCTGTGCGAGCAAAGTCCTGCGGAGGACAATATGCTCGCTCCATTGTGGCTGCAAATTCAATTTATATTCAGATCTGTACAGAAATAGAATTGAAACTTAGATTGCGGCTAGATACTGGCAGGTTTATAATAGCGAGCCGCCGCTGCTGCTGGCTACTACTAACTAAATATCCTAGGCGGAACTTTTAACTTTAAGGCCCCAGACTAATCTCTAACAAACATAGTATCCTCTAATTTAGGTATTTGTACGTAAATCGGATGAATGTTTGATTAAATTCCCACTTTATCTGAATTAGATTGTAAAGGCCTTTACAAAGCGCGATTATCTGAGCTCGTCGAATACCTTAGCCAGTTCTATAGCACTTCCATCTCAATTTATTAATAAACGCAACCACTTCCCTATCCGTATTATAAATAACCCGACCGACACACTAAATATGCTCGGTCAATCCATGAGGAATTTTATCGAATGTGGGGAGATCGACAATTTTATCTTATTCCTGGTAATAGGGTCCTTCATATTTATTTGCTTAAATAACGACGTATCTCCGTCGAATTTTGGGCGTACGTTCCCTATTAGGTAGCTATAAATTATGAGATAAATGATAACGCTTATCATTAATACAAAGATTTATTCGAGATAACTTCACGTCGGGGACATGGAGGACGATCGTAATGTACGTTTTATGTACATTTATGTATATTAGAGATGAATTATGGTAGGCCGTGAGATATGCTCGCAGACATCCAATTACAAATAGATCGTGGAGTGGAAGAATTGACGAGACAGCTTGAGATAAAAATGGGAATTGCTTATACAAATGTATTTCGATTAAATATAATAATACTACCTGGAAAATAAATTCTGTGGCAATTCTACTTACTTATTTCAAAGGTTTCCTTTCTACTTATATGTTAAATAGAGAGAGATTTCGGTGGTAACGTTACAAAAACCTCAATAGATGAGCAGAAGTCGTATTAAACATTAATTTCTTCGGAAAGCCTGGCAGTGTTATGTGAGGGGGGAGGGGGGGGGGCACATTAGATAAATTAAAAGTGGACAGTGGCGTTAGGAGGAAGTCACAACGGAGGGTAACGCCAAACGTTCATACTCGTAAGTGGCCACTAAACTTTATTGTAGTGTTTACGACCAACGAAAATACTTTTATAGACATTTTTCGACAAAGATAGGACATGTGCGGTTTCCTTGCCGCTGTAAATAAATACTTACGTATTTTAGACAGCGGTAAAGCAGGTTTCTTTCTGTTGCAGAGTAAAATAGGAATAGTTGTGAGGGCCCAGGTGTGGTTGCATGAGCCCAGCCGTCCGTAAGCTTAGATAAAGTTTACTTATATATGCTGCAACCTGGGACAGTCCTCACTAAGTTTTAAAGGTACGTCTTGGAAGACATATTTAGACTCAACCACAGCAAAACGAGAACCAACTCGTATGCATAAAGTAGATACCGTATCTTGAAACTTAGGGTACCTAAGATTAGTTTTTCCAACGAAGGTAGGTAAGCCTTTTTTGTAATAGTAATTAGTAGAGCTCCTTGTGAAGAGTTTCGTCTACACTACGTTTGTTTCATTTCGTCTACATTACATTCAGAATTACAACTCTTTAGTTGTATTGCAGAATGTAATGATTATAATTCTATAAATAAATACTTGTTACGGCCGCGAATCATATTTACAACAACATGCACCTGCAAATTGCTAAAAAACGTAAGAAAATTTAAATTTCGGTGGCTACTCTGATACCTACCCAAGTTAAATTAGAATACCTTTGTAGCGGTATCTACAACTCCACATGCGAACTACGCGTCATACTGATATCATGTAAAATCCTGCATCTCGCAAGCAGAGTTTATCGAGCGGCTAGCATAGTATACAACAACCCGAAATGAATCATCGGGCAGTTGCCCGCCAGACACAACACCCGTCTGGTCGGAGGATCCTCCCTTTTCTATGGAGGATGAGTGAATTTTACACCCTGTTCCTCTATACTCCCGGTTTCTCTTTACTCTTTTCGCAAATACCACCAACCATAACCTCCCAGAAAGCACTCACGTCGTTACAAGCACAATAAACCCATCACCACATCTACACACACACCATATACTCATACACTTAACACAACACTGTAATGTGGCGAATTAACTAAGATGTGTAAGACTATGAAGTATGCTTCATAGTCTTACACTTCTTAGTTAATTAGTTAAGTACTGATTCCCTATCAACAGGCATGCCTTATTAGGGATTTCAGTGAGTCAAGTTCTTTTATACTACTGTAATGATTCATGTGAGCTTGTTTTGGGGCGGGGCGGTTCAATTGCCTAGTTCCTGTAATACAGGGTCATTCCTAGCACAAGACTGGGTCTTGCTCTGCTCTCCACTCTAACATGCCTGTTTTTATAGTTTTTATATTTGTTGGTATATTGGCGTGGCTAGCTGACATATTGCAAGTAATTTAATTTTATGTTATGTGCCTTGTAATGTTAATTACTTAACGCCTAGTATTGTATAGTATCAAGTATTTTATAACTGAACAGACAGCTGTGCTGCTGGGGAGTTTGTTGCGCCACTTCTTCTTCCCAGCGATAGTACTACGAAGTGGTGAAGGGCGGGCGTTTTTGGGGGACTGTCTTTTGTAACTTTGACGTTCGAAAAGGGCTGATTCTCAGCCTAATTTGAATAAATGACTTTTGATTTTGATTTTTTCTGTAATTTTTATACTGCTGTAGTACATAAGATCTTTTGTTACTCAAAATAGCTCAATAAAGTTTTATTTTTTTATTTTTATTTATACCTTTAGAAAAAAATAAAAGATAGAAAAATGATAAAAGAAGGGAAAAGTAAGACACAAAGAAAGTAAGTTACATTCATTTAAAAATAGTAGACAGTCTTACCTCTACTTTAGCTGCATTATGTTTGGATAAATTCGGGCCTTAACCACTCTGCTCGACTAGATTTTGACATATGACATATCAGCTGACTTGACGGGATGTTGGGAATTACGTCATGAAATTCAGGAAATTACATCAACTTTCAACATTCAATTTTATTAAGAAAAATATGTTTCCGCACTTATTTTATACAATATATTTGTGGCAAATATCTTTAATTATTTGTTGAGGTCGGTCAAACTTCGTTAGCCTACTACGAAAGTTGTATAAAATAGGTATTACTATACCTATCCAAAAGGTAGGTACCTTAAACTCGCTGGAAATATGTACATATACAACCTATTCTCTTGCTGAAAATATGCAAAAGGGAAAAATAAATATATTATCATTCTCTCCGCGTTCTTACTTTTACTATTTTTCTTACATAAACTACTTATAAAACGCAATTAATCTTGATAAAAATTACAAAAAAATGTGCATCGATATGACACTTCTTAGTGCTGACCATCTACCCAATTTTCTTATTTCGATTCAAAAATTGCATAAAGCCTAATCGATAATCGGAAATTGCAAAAAAAAAACAAAAAAAGGTGTAGAAACTGTATAAAAACTCTTTGGTATATTTTTCATGAATTAATTTATTTTTTATTTTTTTTAATTAATCACTTTAATTACCGTACGTGTACCGTGTGTGGTTAGGTGTGTAACTTTTTATGGTTCCGTACGTCCAAATGAAAAAACGGAACCCTTGCAGGATCACTCGTGTCTGTGGATCTTGTCTTTTCTTATTTGCTTCGAATCTACTAGACCGATTAAATTGAAATTTGGTACACATATGAATTTCTGTGACCCAAAGACGGACGTGTAACGTAAATAAATTAATTTTGAATATGGGGTCACTCTTGGGGGGCAAAGTAGAAAATTTTAAAAAAAATTCTTGCTGTACCTCCGTGTGACATATCAAATGAAAGGGCTTGTTGTGGCGGTTTTAAATATATTTGCTTAATAACTAAAACAAAAAATTATGTGGCCGTCTGTCTATGTGCCGGTCGGTCTGCCTCTCTGTCCGTCTGTAGAAACCTAAACTAACCGTAAAATCTAGATTTTGACCAATTTGCACCGGCCAGCCTTTCTTACAAGGGGTTAACGCGGGCGTTTTCGCGGACGCGCGTTGTGGGACGAAGTAGGCACTCCTTATGTCCCAAGCTGCCGTTCTGTAGCTTGGGATAAAATTTTAAGAACTGTAATTTTCTGATTTCTAATTTAAATGATCTGTAAATACTTTTACGGAACCCATAATTTCGTCATGTCAGTCTGTGCGTGCGTTCGGATGTCAATGCCATTAACCATTTTACTCGTAGACGTTAACGAGTGTTAATAACACTATATCGTATTCGTATTCTATGCACGCAAAATGGTGTAGTAAAATTACGAAAAACATAATTAGAGGTAGCATTCCCCATGCATGTACCCGAGGGTTGAAAAAAATCTATGCACACAAGCGTGTGGGTATTGTTGGAACTTATAATTAAAATTATAAAGATGTTTCTAATTGACTTTAACTTTTAAAGTCAATAGTTTTTGAGATATGAGATATTTTCGTTTAAAACCGTAGAATTAACTTGGTTTTTTTTACAGTTTTTTCGAGAACTTTTATGAAATACTAACTTATTTCTGCAGTCGGTCAAATTAATGATATGCGCTGTGCATGCGTAAATATTCATCCCAAGTATGGGACCTTTCACTGTGCATGGTCCGACATACCTACACTTGGCCAGTTTTTTTTTTTTAATTTTGTTGGGAAACTACCACAAAAAGTAAACAATTTCTATTACTCAAGTAAACTAATATAAATAAAAACTACCAAGCTCATACAGCTAACAAAACATAATGAAATGTAAAGTGTTTGCGGTTTCCCAAACTTTTGCTAAGCCTATCTAAAAATGTATACTGGGCATTCTGTAGCAAACTATTAGAAAGTATCAAAAATTAATAATTGCACAATAAATAAAAATAATTTTGAATAGCGAGCGCATTCCGAATAGAAATTCAAATATAGAAACAATTCGGCGCGAAATTGAATAAATGACTATCTATGGTCATAGGTCCTCTGTTATTGACTCAGTTTCAATATAATGTCCAAAAAAACGATTAAAATTACATTAGGAAAGCATAAATCATTATTATAAATAATGCTTGTTGTATTTAATGCTTAAAATAATTTTATTTCAATTTCTGAGAATCGATTTCTGACATTCGTCATATTAATTACTCGGGTCAATCGAAATTAAAAAAAAAATCGTTTGGCATAATCGCTTTCGCACATCATTACGATAAAAAAAAACAACAATGGTCGGCGATTTTGAACACAAATTATGTAGTGGTAATGAATAATACGTGTTATTGGACCTGTGTTTCAATATTACGTTATGATTTGGGCATTTTCGTGTTTTTTATAATATTTGTAATAATATTTTTCACATTTTACATCTTAACTACATGTGTGTGTGTGACTTTTGTGAAAAGTAAAAATGTAAACACGCACGATTGGCGCGAAACTTCGACTTTAGATATCAAAAAACTACATTACCACTACTTATTTAACATGAACAATGGATGAATTCGTCAAATAATTAAATTATGTATTATTCATTGCCCCTGTGGTGAAGTTTGGATTTTCGAAATCCCCAATTTTTTTGTTTTTTAGCCTCGACCACCACTGTCATCAAAATGGCGATTATCGCATTTACAGACTTGAATTTAATAAAGGTAAATTAATAAACTTGCGCGCTAAATATGGAAGATTGAATGGCGATAACATATGAGTTTTTTATCAAACTCTCTTAATTAACGCACATTCCTAAGATTTGATGGGTAGCATAATCAATATTTACATTATCATTATGGGTGTCGTATGTCGTCATTTCAAGGTCCAATGGGACCCCTTACCGAGCCAGCGGAGGTTCGTGTGTTCGGGTCCATTCGGGGGCGCTACCGAACTATACGGTTAAAAACATTTTATAGGTACGCATGTGGTTACGACAGAAACGTACCGTCCTATATACTCAATAGTTTCAGTTACAATGTCTTTGATGTGGAACTTATCTCTATTTCGCATACAAAGGCCGGAGATGGCACATTTTCAACATCCAGCCGTATCCATTCGTTTAAGTCTTTGAAACGTTTAAAAATAGCTCTCAATGGACTCAAAATGTATTGGTGAGGCCTACAGTGAGCTGAAATAAAGTTTTAACAACTAAATAAAGCTAGAATCTGTTAGAAGTCTATTTTAACTGCATAGGTAGGTACGGTTATAGAAACTTCTAAGGCTATTACTCGTCTTTTTAGTACGTACTTGCGTCTTTGCTTTCAACTCCTCCACTCTTCGCTTTATTAGCTCCGCGGTAACTCAAATAATACAAAAGTAATGAGACTGAGGTACGTTATGCAAGAAGGTTTATTTTAACAACGTTTTATTTTTAAATTATCTTCATTAAAATGAAAAAAGTCATTTTGTTTCTCGATTTTCTCAGAATTAACGACATAGCTTCATTTGGAAATTACAAACTTCGAAACTTGCCTTTGTAAGGGGATTAAAAGCTTAAGTTACATAATTACCTTTCGCAAAATTTTCTCCAAAATTGGCAAGTACTGGTTATATTTTTAACTTTCGAGTAAGTACATATTTAGTTATAGATTTCTTATAATAAAAGAAACCTAATCTATTATTCCTTTTTATAATAGATTCAAGTAAAATCATTGTTTTCAGTTAAGTACTTCTTGAGCGATACTTTTGGAAAAAGTTTTAGCATTTTTTTTTACAAAAATGGCTTTAGGAAGTCTCTTTCAAATTTCTGCTTCAACAAGCTTCATACTTCTTTTCAAAGTCTCTGAAATTAATTTTCCACTAAAACGGTGCCTATTAATGTTTTTGGGCTACCTACCTACAGAGGCTCAATCTCTGTGGTAATATAAAATTGTTACCAACCGTTAGCAATATGGCCTGTGACATCATCATCTGCCTAGCCTTTTCCCAACTATGTTAGGGTCGACTTCCTGTCTAACCGGATACAGCAATATGGCCTGTGACATACAGACTGAAAACGTTTTCAGTTTAACAAAACAGCAGGAGCAAAAAAATCTAAAAAAGCTAAAGAAGCTTCTTTTAAAGTACCTTTTAAATTATGGAGATAGGTGAATACTTTTCGAAAATGAAAAAAGCAGGTACCTGTGAGTTCATGGAATGCAGAATTATTAATTTAATTTGCTGCACCATTCATTATGTGAATAGTAGGTACTTATCGGAAAAATGGCTGCAAGTATAACTATTTTATTTGAAATTTACTGACTACGAATTGAAGCTGAATTTACAGTTGTTTTAACAGGCATCTACTTGTACAATGTAGGCAAAAATATATACTTACCTATTCTTACATAAACTCCAGTGGTAAATAGCATTATATATCACTTCTGTTCCCCAAGATACAGGCGCAGCCTAGTTGAGGGACGGGCGTAAAGATCCAAATGACGGTCGCTAACAGTTACAGACTGACGTTAAGTTAATAATAAGGTAATAATTGTAACATTGGTTCAATAAATTTATATTTTATTTATATATACAGATACATACAAAGGAAGCAAAATATTTTATGCCCCAACACACACAGGAAATACAAACAGTAAAAAAGGAGCATTTAAAATTAACAAAATTAGATTAAAAAAATAAAAAAACAAAACTGTGCGAGACCAAAAAGGCTCCTACCTCAGCATTAAAACATAACAACCACAGCGCACTAAATCCTTATAGTTTCATTATATTGTAAAAGGAAAAGTACAAGGTATGTATGTATTGGTCGTGGAAAAGAATCAGCTTGATGTTCGATAAAGAAAGCCGGTTAAAGTATTAGAGATAAAGATAGGGCCTAGATTTTCCGCTGACGCAGTGTCGGGAGGCCGGGACGTCCCGCGAAGCCACCGTTTTGTATATTATCTCGTGCTACAAATCACACCGGATGTCCCGCCGAGGGGAAATGAAAATTGAGATACCGGAGAGGCATTGTTCCGTGAAAATATATCTTCTTGATATTCTCAGGGCGCGGGACAGCGCCGACGCACGGATATTGCGATAATGTTACGTCATCTCGCGAGATAAAAGCGCTTTTGATATCCCTCCGGATAAATTTTCACTTTCACACAACAACGTCTCCACAGCTCCCTGAGATTTGCTACTACAGATTTTCCGCTCATAAAATTGTTCATCCTGTCAAACAACTAATTCGGATGTTTATTTGTTTATATCCTGGCCGCGATTTTCTTGCGGTTTTCGACTAAGACATCTAAAGAATGATAAGCAGTTTTATCTTTCAGTAGCTTTAGCTTTATCGACTGCCCACTGATAAAATAGATTATAGTGAATTAATATGTCAGTTCGAGGTGGAATCTTATGCAGTGTGGGTAGGTTCGTCTTATGTCAAAGGAGTCGATTTTATCAGTTCTTCATGTCCCGGGAGAGTTCCTCATAGATCTCTTTGACCGACCTGATATAAAACGTTAGCGATGTAAATCTCAGTTAGGTAACCTACTTTAACGAAATTAATAAATACAATATATTGCTTCGCTACAAATTGTGGCACTTGATTTATTAGACACTTCTGTTCTAGATGAGCCTATAAGGCGCAGATCAATTCGTGATAGATCGACTGACCTAGTTGGCTCCAGCTAATTGATGAAACTTCCAAACTCCGTTAGATTGGCGCGGCTAGGTTATAATATTTTATGACTAGCATTAGACATATTTTACATTGCCCAAATTGAGTTGGGAGTTCGTGTTGCTTTAATAAGTCAACGTTTAATTTGGCTGAAGTTGGTGTTGCTAGTGGTTTTCGTGAGGAATAGGGTACCTACTATGTTTTTGGAGTTAAAAGGTTGATAAGGGATTCTCCTAAGTTGTAGATTGTTTTGGTGGTAAACAACAAATCTCCGTTTTTGCAGTCTATAACTATGAGGGTTTAGTCTTACCAAGGGGTTACCAAGGGGTCAAGAACCAAGGTATTACCCAGTTACTTTATTGTGAAGGTCAGGTAGGTAGTCACTCCATGTAAAATAATGGTGCTCAGCTGCACCCGGTAAGTCTGGAAGCCGACCCCAACATAGTAAGGAAAAGGCTAGGCAGATGAGATGATGAGGGTTTAAAAGCACTATGTTCAGAAATGATCATCTTTGGTCGTTTATAATGAAAACTTTTAAGAACCAAGTCCAAACGCTTTTTAGTACCTAGTAACTTTCACAAGCTCTAGCTAAACTCAGTTTAATAACGTCGAGCTATTCAGGAAGAAATCCGCTTGTAATTTTTGCATCCAATCTGTTACGTTGCCTGTGGATCCAATCGACGTGAACGGTGTACCTACCAGCTAGCAGCGTATTATATGTGGCTTAGGCCCCTCGCCCACGGCGACTTTTTGTAGAGATGCTGTCGCGCGTTTCGTAAACGCGCGACAGTATCGCTACTAACGCGCATTAGTCGCATTTGCAACGCGCTACAAAAGTGATGCCAACGCGCTACTAACACGCTACACCATCACGACTGTATCGATACAATCGCGCGGCCGCTTTTGTTGCTCACGCTTCGGCTATCCACGCTTCGACTGCTTACTTAAAAGCAGCACCAAAGACAACGTGACTAATGTTGCCTCAACGGAGTCCATCTTGCAACTATGGCATTTTTGTACCGTTACTGAATCGCGTTTGCATCGCGACAGTATCGCGTTTGCATCGCGACTGAGAATCGTGGTGTGGGCGAGGGCAAACAGCTAGCGACCGCATCGCGACTGTATCGATGCGAACGCGCGACAGCATCGCTACATAAAGTCGCCGTGGGCTAGGGGCCTTACCCAGCTCTCGTAATAGGATATCGGGCTAGTACGTATTATACCAACCACTACTTAGGTGAGCTGGATAAATACGTAGATTCAACTGCAATAAAAATCAAATCTCAGAATTTTACAAAATTAACAGTTTTTAGGAACGGAAGGTATAATAGCAAAATTGCGGTAACAATTTATCATTGCGCACAAAGCGTGATGATAAGAGGGCTTGTTCTCACTAAGCGTAGGACAAAGGAATACCGCGGGCCACACCGACGGCGACGCGCCGCCCACCGCCGCCGCCGCACCGACGAGCAAAAACCCTACGGATTACAAGGTTTTGCTAAATATTTACCTAACACTTGGTGCCCAGGACGTTGTACAAAGATAAGAGACAGCTTTAAAGCCTCCAAAAGAAATACTTTAAGAGCTTAAACTATATACCTGCGCATTTAATTCCAAAGGATTAAAATTAAACTAGTCAAGTATCTTTGTAACTTCTGAGATGGAAGTTATGTGAATGCTTATAAGATTAACGCAAGTTCTCAATTTTATTTTACGTTTCATAAACTTTGCTGTTACCAAAGTATGTTCAGCAGCTGTACGTGATTCCAATAGTAACGAATGTTCAGAAAACAAAGTATCCTTAATTCAAAACCAATGAAGCGATACTTATACGAGTATAGAATTTACCTTCGAAATAGCCTTATCTCGCGTCCACAGGGAACTACAAAGAGCGACTTCGTTTGAATTTAGAACAAATTTTAAACTAAGTTGGTTCAGAAATCGCGCGGTGGCAATCGTATGGCCGCGTTCACATTCTGGTGAATGCAAAGAGTGAGTTGCGCTCCTAATTCCGCATTTTTTCTACGACAAAGTTAATTGGAACACGGGCGTATTTAGCGCGCACTCTGTGATTCTGTTTGTATGCAGCGACCGGCACTCGCGCGGAAAATGATCCGCGTTTGACTCGCATTGGCGTTAATGATATTTCTGCATGAATAAATCCTCTGGGCTTTTTTTCCAGTGGATCAGAGCTGAAAACTGATAAACTTTCCTAGCCTTTGATTTGCTTTAGACTTCCTTCAATGACCGTTTGACGTTCGATTTATTTTATAAGCAAAGGAATTTTAGTCAGCTGTATGCATAGCTTCAATCTCAAGGCTTATCAAAAGTCCGCTTTGAATGGGCGCCATACACTAACAAATTTTCTGTTTTGACCTTCGTAGTATGAATGATGGATTGGCATTTCATTTTACAATTTACAATTTGCCTGGAATCATTTTAATATGCGTCAAGTATAAATTAGCAAAACGATTTTTAAACGTCAAAACCGTCAATGTGACTTTTTCAATTCATAATAGGTACTTTCTTTCTGATTTTGGATATTACTGACATCGGTGAAGGAAAATATCGTCAAGAAACCTGGACTAATAGTTGAAAAATCTCTCTGAAATCGCCAACATGTCTGGGAACCTTATTTTAAAAAAGCCAGCACCCTACTTGATAATGCGCAAAGAAGGGCAACCAAGATGGTTCGCACCATGCGAACCATGCATCATCTACCTTACGAACAGCGCCTCAAAGACCTTGGCTTTATCGCACTGGAATAGCGCAGACAAAGGGGTAGGCTCATTGAGACGTACCTACATGATACTAATAGAACACTACGAAGTACCCAGCCTTCAAGACCTTTACACACTGAATGCGAACAAACATTTGCGTGGGCATTCCCTAAAGCTATGGGAAAATTCATAAAAAAGCCCTTGAAGCAATTGTTGTCTAACCGAGGTCGAGTTGTAACGGCATAGAATAGCCTCCCGTAAAATGTTGTGACGGCTCCCATATTGAACTGCTGTAAGAATCGACTGGACAGATTAAATATCTCCAAGCTATACCATACACACGCATCAGCTAATTAGCTGCTAGTTTGTCTAACCAAATAATAATAATGTCTTGAGCAAGCGTGGTGGTCGATGCTCGTGCCTTCTCAGTATGAGAGGAGGCCTTTGCTCTGGCGTGGAACAACTTAAGCTTTAGCTAAGCTGCCGCTAATGGCATGTAGAGAAACGTGAGAAACAATATTTAAGCATTCGCTACGCAGACGAAAATGATCATACTATGATTTCTCCAGTACCATGAGAGGAACATAGAGAAATACGACTAGGCGTATCTAACAGTAGACTCGAAAGCGGCTAATTTGCAGAGAGCGGTGTGAAATGGACCGAGTCATTCGCGCACAAAGCGCTACTAATGCGCGCCCGTCCGCTGCATCGTCGGGCCGCAATTATATTTGCATACGACCACCTCTTGCTCGCACAATGACACCGACGACCGGACAAAAGGTAAAGTCAACGGAGTTACTTTAAAGCTCTAAATCGAATGACCGAATGAACGAGCTAGACAATCAGAGCTGCGCTGGACAATCACTTGTATATGGTTACGTTCGCTGCTTGGCTTGATTTGTTTCCTCTGGTAGTTTCATTTGGAAATGAAATGACAGATAGAATTGACAAAATGTCAGATTTCTTTAGAAATTCATCTACAATCTGTCATTTTGTCTATTCTTCCGTCGACAAAGCCCGTTTGGCCCCCAATGGTGGCCGTGCTACGCGTGCGGTTATTAATTAGAAATAGATCTGCCTCGTTGGTCTAGTGGTTGTAAGGCTTCTGCCTCGAATCTTGCGGGCAGCGGGGCGGCGGCGGCGGCGGCGCGGGATCGGGGCGGGCAACGCAGACCCGTTCTCGAAACCAGCGGGCAGATCGCGCGGCACTAATAGCGGCGTAGTGTTGTGTTCGTGGTTGTGTCGTCGAGATATTTGTTTTTATTCGCGAACGGAATGTCTGAATAACGGCGACAACATCTTTCTGATTCAAATTTATTCCTAACGCTCGATTTATTGTGGGCAAAAGACTGCAATACAGACGCGCGGACGGTCACCGCTTGACTGGACTGCACCGCTCGTTACCCGCGCCCGCGCCGCTTCCGCGCCGCTGTTTTCGAGGGCCGGTCCATTTGATTTTACGCATTAGATCCTGCCGCTCCCGCGCCGCCGCCGCCGCCGCCCCGCTGCCCGCAAGATTCGAGGCAGAGGCCTAAGCGCTACTTCTGAGCATGTAGTCCTGGGATCGATTCCCAGGTCGGGCAACGTGGTATTGAGTTTTTCCATCTGGAATCTCTCAGTAGCAGCCCGGAGTCTGGATTTGTGCCTGGTTGATGGCAATAGGCGCCCCCTGTTAATGGGACTTAAACATAACTGGCGAAATGTGAGTGTACTATAGGTACCTCTCTGCGTAACCCTTAGAGGAATACAGGTGCGATGTTATGTTATGTGTAGAAATGGATTATTCAATTAGTGGTTTTCCAATTTTCATAGCTACTGCGCAAAACCCGTTGCTATCACTACGATTTATCTCGATTTTCCGCAAACTCCTTTGTAACTTTATGCAAAATGTAGATTATTGTAGATTGCTTATTTGCTTCTTTTCATTAGCAGCGCTACTTAGGAATATAACTATGTTCAATTCCAGAAATTGTTAATAGAAAAAGTTAATTCATCATTTAAATATCTAAGTATAAAGGGTCCCCGAAACGATCCATTACAATCAATTGTAATTTTTGTAATGTTGTCAATCACTTCAATTGCATCTCGTACAATTCATTTGTGCATCAACGTGTATTAGTCACGTAAAATTTACAATTGCAATCGATCGTTTCAGGGACCCTTTATGAATACCTACGTATGTTACAGAGTGGACGAAAACCGTCGTCTAAAAGCTCTTGTTTCTGCATAAGTATGGGTAAATTAACATCCTTGAATATTTAATTTTATATTCTTAACAATCTCAAACAGAATGTTCAAAGGGTGTTCTTAACTGGTGCGTATGGAAAGTGGGCGGTCTTGGAGTAAAGAGAGGATAAGTGGCCATCCGTTGCACCGGCTCATGATATTTGCATAATAACTGCAATGCACATGCATAGAAGACTATACATATTATTATAAGTATAGTCTTCTATGCATGTATCTATGCTTTGTAAACTTGACTGGTACGTTAGGTTTTCAGTAGAATATCATCAGCAATATTATCTTGTTTATATTTGAAGCTGCTCTATATCGGCGCCCCGCGGTTTCACCCACATAAGTCTTGATCCTGTGGGAGTATCGGGATTAGAAGTATCCTATATCGTAATCCAAGTCATGGTCTACTAACGTGCCAAATTTCATCCAAATCCGATCAGCCGTTTTAACTTGAAAGCGTAACAAACAAACATACATAAAACTAATTTATTGTCCTTATAATATTAGTTTAGATTTACGTACAAACTTGGTACGTACGGCTACACATCACCAGCCCACCAGTATAAGCTGACTTCTGATTGTACTTACGTAATACCTATACAATGCGAGGTCAGCTAAAACTGGGAATGTATAGCTTATTGTGTAGCCGTGTGTACAAACCTGTTGGTTTGACAAACATTGCTAACACAAATCTTACACTGACCTATAACTACTTCAATAGGTACCGCAGATGACGTGCAATTCATAGTGACACACGATGTCGTCACCTCGTATCTCGACAATACGTCTAGAGTTACTGGTTGCCCAGTAACTCGTCTCGTCGAGATTTGTTGTTAGTAAGCCGATGCTAGGCAGAATGTAACTACGGTACTAAGACCTATGTAAAATAATAGATACATCTGCTAGTGGAGCAGTACGTGCCGTGACTCCGGAGCGCCCCGACCAGACTGCTTCGTCGCTATATATGTCTCTAATAACGCCGGAACAACGTCACTGCTTCCACTATTAGCAGATGCAAATTATTTTGTAATACCTCGCTTATATTTCATAACAGAACACTTCCATGTCTCGTATAATAAATACAATGTTTATTTTACCCACGTAAAACAGACTTACACGGCTGTAAAATGCTATATTTATGTTAATATACCATTTATCATCTCGCTTTGGAAATAAGTAATTAAATTCTAAGCGTTTTCTAGGTATCTGCTGAGTTTGCTCTCATTTCCATATAACGGGCCGATTCCAGGCGATTTTAATAACGGCCATAAGTCAATATAAATTTTATTGTAATTCCGCGTAAGTCATTATTGATAACAGATCCGTGGCGTGGCGCGGACGCGGCTCGGATGATACTAATAAATATGCTAATGTTGGCGTCCCTGAAGGATTTTCTCGGATTTTCATCTCCCCTATACCGATGACACAGACGAAAACAAAACTGGTGGGTACTCGTACCCACCAGTTTTGTTTTTCTTGAGTCTCATTTTGAAATATGGCTCTACCTGTGAACCTTTCGTACATGGGTAATCTATCTGAGCTACAACTAAAATTTCAATCACCCGGGGCATTATCTTGAACACTTCAAACATTGCGGCCGCGCCCTCTTAAAGTTATTGCCGTACCCTGAAAAATTATACCGATGTTTTACTTCGATCGGCTGTTCTGGCTTTTAACAATAAACACCTGTTTTAAAATTAAAATCAGTTTAGAAAGTTCTTAACATTATACGAAATAATTGAACGGTAACTAATCTAAATAAAAAATCAAAGTGAAAGTTATGAAAACATTCCTTTTTAGGGTTCCATACCTCAAAAGGAAAAACGGAACCCTTATAAAATCACTTCATTGTCAGACTGTCAAGACCCTTTTTCTCAGGAACGCGTGGAGTTATCAAGCTTCTAAGTCATCGCAATCAAAAGATACGGGCGTTTATGTTCCGTTTATGCCGCATATTTGGACACTCACAAGGGAATCAAAACCTATAGGGTACTTCCCGTTGACCTAGAATCATGAAATTTGGCAAGCAGCAATTTCATGTAGCACAATTAAAGGAAAAAATCCGCAAACCGTTTTGTAGTTACATTACAAAAAAAAAAAAAGATTTTTCCCGTGACAAACTATTTATATACGTTATGCCAAGGGCAGAACGATAAAAACAATTTGTACCTACTCTCATCGTTGTACCCTTTTTACCAGATCAGCATGTCAACTAAGTGGGTTCGTTAAATTATTCCCATATCTACGTTTTCAGTATTGCAAACGTGGAGATAATATTTCTCATACAAAACCAATTTGTCGTGAACGCGGCCATAACAATAAAAGTGCAGCATCATAAAATTGTTATAGCATTTTAAGGATTTTTGATTTGATGTGGGAGGAGGTTCACTTAAAATATTCAATGTCGAAATTTCCGTTTACGATGTACGAAAAAAGGGATTTGGAGCCCTCGTGGCAGAGAAGTGCCTATTAGATTATACAGTCTACATATGCTAGACGAGACGGGTGTTACTGTAATCGGAATTTAATGAGATTTTTAGGGCGTAGTCACAAAGGTAATGGATTCGTCGTTACGAAGATTCACACGTGTGTTATCGCGCTGTTACGCAGTAATCCGCATATTAAAATATATGTGGAAAAGAAGAATATCAGTGTGGAGCGTGGTTTTAAAATAAGCCAGCACTTTTTGGCTATGACTTATCGGGGTTGCTAAAAGCATTTAATTCTGTACTTTGTGTTTTCTGGAGGATCGAATAAAACAAGTTACAGATTAAGATAATAAAAGAGCAAGAAGTTATTTTAGAAGTACCTATGTATGTATGTATATTTGTATGTATGTTAGTATATTCTCATAATTTTGTTTATTATTTTATGTATTATTTTTTTCTCCTTTACTCTTTCACACGCTGTCTACATCTCTGTATGTATTGTCCTATGATCGCAGGTATGCTGGAAGAGATTTCTTATGAAATAAGCATCACCTTAGTTTTTTTTTCTGTTATGTTTTTTCTTGTCTATTTATATATTTGTGTACATAAATGGTTAAAAAAAAAACTTGAGAGGTGTCAAGGGACACCCGGATGGAACGAAGTATAACTGGCTTGCTTTCTATGAGAGAGAGAGAGAGAGAGAGACAGAGAAACACGCGCACGCCGCACGGCTTACAACTATAGCAAAAAGTGTCGTTCCAACTTTTGTTCTTAATTTTTTTCCGTCTAGCCCCCTTTCGCAACGCGCGATAAGGAACTTCGTTCCAATAAGAGCGCTCATGGGTGTTTTGGTTAATGCAAGCATAAGCATTAGTATAATCAGCCTATAATGTTCCCACTGCTGGGACACAGACCTCCTCTCTGTGAGCAAGCACTGAAACCTAGTGCAAAGTCTTACATGGTTACACCTATTTTCTTATCCTAGAGTTTCTAACAGACAACTCTTAGTAATAATATCTTCGCCCCCATCACTTGGGGTAGGTATAATAACATCATCAGCGAAGTCTTAATGTACCGAAGTACACGCCTGCTTAATCTTTCCGCGTTACGGTAACGGTTATTAATAATTTAAACAATCACTTCCAGCATTACATTTTTATGAAGATTGGACCGTTCCGCGTTCTCCAAATTTTCACACACGAGGGGGAGGTTTGCGATTGTCGTTTAAACGTATGTTCTGTACTTTGAAAATTAATATTTTTCTCGTCGAGAACACTTCAAACATGAGAATGGCATATTTAACGTTTAGCGGAATTTAATATGTCATAAAACGTTATTTATATGCCGTTTACGCGCCGGCGGCGGCGGAGATTTCATCGGCTCCGGGCTCTGCCCTGGTACCTCAGCACTAACGGGTTAATCTCATTTATATTATATTTTCGGATAAAGAAGTAAGAAGCTTTCTTATGTAGCACTTGGGTGAAAGTGGAATATCGGCTGCCGGATAAGTAGTTAAAATATCTAGACATAAATCTTACAGGGGAAATATGTTTGCGCAGTTGCGTAGAGTTAACTATATTTAAGTAACTATGCGTTAGGATAGAATTAAGTGATCATTATCATTGCGTTCTGTATACTTTGATTTTATGAATGGAATTTTATTTCAACACTAGCAGTGCCCCGCGGTTTCACCCACAAAATTGTTGATCCCGTGGGAATATTAGGATAAAAATATATATGTTATTCTGATGTATAAGCTATATTACTGCAGAGTTTCATCAACATCCGTTCGTAATTTTTGCATGAAAGAGTAACAAACAGCCATCCATCCATCCAAACAAACTTTCGCATTTATAATATTAGTAGGATAGTAAGATTAAACACGAGCTCATTAGCACCCCTTTCGTTCAATATACATTTTGATGCACAAGATTTAGTCTCCAGTGTGTTTAAATGTCAAGTACGTACTCACCTCTGCGAACAAATTGCAGCTACAGCAGAAATGTAAAAAAAAAGTAAGTAAGATACTTACTTTTTTTTTACTTACTGAAAGTAAACACAAACAGCAATTTACTTTTAATGTAATCTCTTGGAGAGCTTATTAGTTAGAAAATTTATTGAAACTGAAAAATCGGAGCTCTATTACAAAAACGTTTCGATATACTTAACATAAATATTTATTTTAAAGTGGTTTGTCGGTGGCTTTTATAGGCTATTTCAGTGGATTGCGTTCGGTAAGACTTTGTTCTCTGCGATTTTAATTCAATATACGTCCACCGCCTAGACATCTATAAGCAAGATCGTCCAGGGACGCCGACACCGTGGGTGCTAGGGGGTTGCAGCACCCACAAGAGGTAAATAATGGGTGTGGAGCACCCATGAGCGTAGACGACAAAACTGATCAATCAATCGGCTATACGATATCTCTTTAACATCACACGCCGCACGGTAAGACGTCTAACTACGTTATTACATTTTTTGAGTAATAACCTTTTAAAACAGAGTGTAAAATAAATTCGAGCTCCGTTTCACACGCTCTAGCATTCTAGAATTCTAAAGCTTTTCTGCATAAGTCATTATGTATGGTAAAACAAAAACTTAACCTATCCATGGTGCTAAAATCGACCTCACTTCGCTCGCAGATTTTGTTAAGCTTGATTGATTGAGATACGTGTAGTTGTGTAGGACTAATATTAATAAAATGCAACATTTTCCTTACCCTACAGCCTGTCTGTTCGCTTAACATGAATTACCGGACGGATTTAGATGCGATTTTCAGGATTAAAAAGAAAACTAAGTAGGTAAACAAAGCAACAAAAAAAAAAAAAACTGCCATGCTTATGGGAATAAGTATGAGCTTCTAAATATAATACCGGCAGCACGCTGTGAGCGGGAGTAGGCCATAATCCACCACGAGGGTCCAGTGCGGGTTGGTAGATGTCACATGTTTTCGGTTCTAGGACGTACCTGTTCCCTCGCGATGTTTTCTTCCACCGTGAATGAAGAAAAGCCGTGACGCGTTGGAAACGTTAGCTAAAACCTTAATAAATATGCTCTGGGGGCCATTTTGGCAGAATCATAATAGGATAACAATATGAATCATATTAAAAATCGTAAAATGGTCACAAACTGACAATTCATAATATGATCTGTGTGCAATTCATATCGCAATAAAAAACCAATTTGATTAATAAAAACTGCACTGAAAAATTTACCGATAAAGTTACGGTTTTAATTTTTTTCATGCGGCAATGTTTACACCAAATATGAAATGAAATTTTACGAAAATTAGAGGAATTGCTAATGATATTCTGGGAATTCAGGAAATGAATAGCTTTTAGAGGTATTGCTTAAAGTGGCCTTTCTAGGCCCCCTACTCTTAAAACGGTGAAGGAAAACATTATATTTAAGTTTTGTATATTTTATTCGTTCAGACATAAGTTTAGCGAGTAATGGGTTAAGCAAATAAAGTATGTAATTGCTACTTCAACTATCATCCTCTTCTCTCCCTTCTCGTTTTCCGTAATAACCTACGCATAGGAACTTTTAAATGAAATATAATATTATGTTTGTTGCAGAGACCATTAAATATGCATGTATTTTCAGTTAATTAGAATATTAAATGCAATAGCGTAATTATAACTGACTATGTTGAAATTATCTGTACCATCACTTATATTTACACGATTGGACGTCATGCAATTATTGCACATTCATAATCTGTCATTATTTGTCAATTCTCTGCATTTCCTCTCGTGTGTGTCGCAGTTAGCCCAGAAGATGAAGCCACCAGTATCAATAATAATCGTTCCACCTACAACCAGGGATCCATTTCGTATCCGCAAAAGATGATGTCTTAATCGATTTGTAAGTAGGACCGTCTTCATTAATGGATTACGAACTGTTAAATAGTTTCCTTTTGCTAGTGCTTGATAACAGATGAAAGCCGATGAAAGGTAAATTGCCTTCAGGCTTAGAATAGCAACACCTAGTATTGCCTCTAATTGAAAGTGACCGTACATTGTCGAGCCCATTCAGAGTCCTATGATCGGAATTGGACGTTTACGGGCTAATACGGCGCTTCGGAAGTGCGATACCGATCCGATACGAAATCTAATTTATAGTAGCCGCGTTAAAGTTTAACAATATTCATTCCTGCAATCATTAGCAGTATTTCCACATTAATTAGATCAACGTCACTGTGTTTCAATGTAAATGGAAGCGATATTAGCAAATATGATGTATTTGGTTAGTGCATCTAATTAACACGGTCGTGACGAAAGATTTATTCCATGAAATCATTAACAAATAGTAATTGTACTTCAAAACAATAGGTTGTGAGTACCTACCCATACTAGTTAACAGATTAGTGCGATGATTCATGTTTGTCACCTATTTGTTTACAAGAATTCACAGTCACTTGTTTACGCGTAGGTATTCAAAACATTGGAGCCACTTTTATTTTAAAATTGTCAAAGCAGCATCATGTTTATGAAGGCGGACGTGCTAGTCCGGCGAGCAAAGTCAACAATAAATCACGATCGACCAAGCGAACACAAAATTTTGTAAACTTAATCCAAAGTAAGGCGAAGTGATGTCGATGAATTGTGTAGAACTCCCCAAGTTCTCGACAACTTCGGGAAGAATGCCCGCGCGCCGCATCCACTTCGAAAGAGAGCAGTCGACTGTAAAATAACTTAACATAACAGTTTTTTTCTTCATTGAATGCATCGGAGACGTTGCGACAGCTTTTTCTTATTCAGTCGACATGAACTGTTGTTAACTTTGCTTAACTAGCTCTTCGACGCGAATAACTCTGTAAACTATACTTCCAGTGTGAACTTCCAAGAACTGCACTTTCTAGGCGACGTTCTGTTATTGTGAACTACGGTAAACACAGTGCTATGCATGTGCTATGCTAGGCTTGTGGTTAAGTAATAACAGTCGCACCGGTAGATTAATCAGGTTAAGCTTAAGCTACGCGGTAGGTCCGTGGATGGGTCGTGGATCTTTACATACCAAGACCTCCGTGCCTCGGAAAGAGTTATTAAAGCGCGTTAAGCTGTTGGTCCCGACTGTCATTCGTGGATCGTTGACAGTCGTTACGGGTCGTCAGAAGCCCGAAAATCTGACAAACAGCCTTACCAAGAGGTATCACATTACCCAGTAACTGCAGATGATGATGGTACACACAGTGCTGGACGAAACTTGAAATTCTGCCGATAGAATCCCCGATACATTAAAACAACGTGCTTGCAGGTTACTCTACGAAGTTTCTCAGTATTCAACGTGCCTGTTCTGCGATTGATTTGCAATTTATTGATGCCGCCTCTGATTGAACTGTCATACCCATGAAGTGATTGCTCAAATGTCTCTCTGACGAAATATGGGTTTAATACCTTCCACGTTACTACGTGACCAGTCACTGCAATTTCGAATGTTTCAATGTATCTATATTGACACTATATGAATGGAAATTCTAGGATTGGTAAAATATGGGGTGAATAAATTTATCCATCGACTTAAGAGGATAATATTGAGTCACGTTCCTGAATGGCTGCATTTCACTGAGAAGAAATTCGTTGCTCATAGTTTTCATATTGCGAATCTGATCACGTTACTACCATTGAGGTTCATTCGATTCCCATTTATTACGTTATAAAGGTTTGTAGTTTTTATCGAAACATCACAAATATAATATATTTTTAGCAAACTTTTAGAGAATCACGTTCCATTTGAAATAATTTCGAGAAACTTATAATTGAATAGCTAATAATTTAATCAAATGGTAGTAAAACTTCTCAAAGTAAAAAGAAATCCCGATGGATATCCGAGTTTAAAGGTTTAAAGATTTTGTGTGCACGTCACAATCATTCCCTTCGAGGGGTTAGTGTTCATTGGGTGGAAATAACAAAGACGATAAAATTGTTCGCTTGGAAAAAGGATATTGAATGAGGTCAGACGCAGATATATTCGTATTCAAGGCAAATGTCGAGGCGTGTTGGGGACAGCCGTTTGCGCACTGTTTTTACAGTCGCGACGATATGTCCTGTCGTTACTGAACTGATATTGCATCGAGATCTCGTCGGTGATTTTCGTGTTTTTTCCTTTGTCTGCGGAGCGAAGATTTTGTATTATATCAAGCGACTATTATAAAAGTATATTTACGACATTGTTAAATGTACTATAATTTACACGTTTCTACTATTCTTATAGTTGTAGATTGAACTTGTAAAGTTATTAAATTACAATAAAAATATTCTAAGTTATGTTATATTTCGGGAAGTAGCGAAGAGGTAAGTAAAGAAAACAAGAAAGGTGGAACAAAGCCCGCTGTAAAGTTAAAAATTTTCAAGCGAATTTACATACATATACGTTGTCAGGGGGAAGGCTAGCCGAGAGCCGACGGCTATGACCCTTTCACCTGCACATGGTCTACAAGGTACATTTTTACTGTTTCTTACACTTGGCACATATTTCAGTAGCTTTAACTTTAGCTGTCTTTTGAGGCACTTATGAAAAGAAGTTATCGACATAAAATTAATAAATAATTTATAGAAACGCCTAGAACGTGGTTAAAGTAATCCAGGTCAGGTCATATTTTTTCGGTTCCCTATCCATTTGTACAAAATTTTTAGAAATAATATAACATGGCATAATTTTGTTTATCCTAATGAAATTTACGCATAACAGCTTACGCATAATTTTTTCAAGCATAATTTCGCTAATCATAATAATGTTTAAGCATAACATTCTTAAGCATAAATTTATTTACGCATTAACTCGCTCCATGTAAAATACTGGTATTCAGCTGCATCCGGTTAGACTGGAAGCCGACCCCAACATAGTTGGGAAAAGGCTAGGCAGATGATGATGATGATGATTAACTTCTAAAGTGATAGACACTAATACACATTTTTATACAATATTCGGTTTGTGAATTACAACGGAATAACAATAATTATAAATGTAACTCTCGACTTATTACCAACCTGAATGACGACCAACAACATGAAATATTATCAAAACATATTCAAAATCACAACCATAAACCAAATGCGCTTAGAGAAGAGAAAAGGTAAGTATTGTGAAATTGAATGTAAAACATAGTGGCTGCTTAGGGCACCTTAACCTATTGGTACACTACATTACACAAATAATATTGGTTATAGTTCGTTCTTTTTATTTTTCAGATTTAAATAACCGTCAATAGAATAAAAAAAATATGCAATATTAAATCAGAGTAAAAATCCAATTGAAATTATAGCCGATTGTGAAACTATAACCTCACCTTCCATTTTGTCTTATTTGCCAAAATAAATACGTAAAAATAACTTAAATTAGTAGTCATTACGCCTAGCAATGACTATTAGCATTATGCGAATTCAAATTATGCCAAAACAAATTAGCCTACAAGATAATTATGTCAACATAAACTGTATGCCAAAAACAATAATGGCTAAGTATTATTATGCAAAAAAAATATACCAAAATAGTTATGCCAAAGTATATTAGGAAAAAAAAACATGTGAAAAGAAGGGATCCCTGTTTTTCTGTATATTTATGCCACGTACATAGGCTCAAATTACTCTTCGGAATCGGTTTAATCGTAGTCAAATGTTAGCCAATAGCTATTGCTACATGTCCACGTTTGAAAATTGAAACCCCATTCCGTCCGTCTGTGTATCAGTGGTTTACTGATCTGTTTACTTAGTGGGCGGAATTATGTTAGAGGGATATCTTGTATAGTATAACTATATAATATGTACACTTGTACAGTCAAGGAATAGCAATGTTTAACAACATTTAATACGAAGTAAATTGGAAGTAATTTCATACGACTGAAGTAGTAATTTGAATATCGAACAGTTTACTTTGACACTGACACTGACAGTGATAGCCAATTTCCTAAACAATCCGCATCCCCTGACTGTACCGATGCGTTGTATGAAAATGATGTGCAATGATTTCAGAAAAAAAGCTCTTAGAGGGCAGTACGCGTTGCTTTCTCCGCTTCATTCGTTCACAAAAGGTCTATAAAAGTAGTTCTATCAACGGATATAGAGGTGTGGTTAACACTGGCCATTGTGAGCAGAAACCATTAAATGCAGCTGATGGGCCCGAGTAGGGTTGTCAGATCAAAAATAAGATAGCGCAGTTAATTAAGCTGGACATTTTGCGTTAGTAGCCGGACGTTTGGGACTTGACCCAACATAAATATGTAGGACAATTATGATTTATACCATAATCATAATGTTAAACGAAAAATGCATGGCCAAATTTGATAGGCTACCTATATAATTTATGCTACGTGCTTAAGACCGAAAAGCGTCAGACTAAGGGCTAATTTTACCAAGGTCAGATATCTATTATCTGTGGATTAAAATTGCCGTCTCACAGTTCTAATAAGGAAAAACTGTCAAAAATTCAACATTTATGCTTAGGATAAGACTTACTCTATGTATAAAAGTTTGGTGGAATTCGCCCTGAGGCGAAAAGTCAAGTTTCGTTCAAAATAATTTTCTTAAAATTCCACGAACTCAATACTTTCCTTAAACCTGAAAAGCTATTCAAGTGTAGATTATTCTTATTCATATCTTCGACAAAGCCGGGATGAACGCTATACATACAAGGAAGCTCCCGCCTCGATTGAAAAGACCGTCTGTTATCTAAGTGCCGCCTTCAGGGTTGCGCCCACCTACTAACTGGCAGCGAGGCGATGAAATTATGTAAAACTAGCTATGCCCGCGACTTCATTCGCTTGGATGTCGGAAAACAAATTGGATTTCATGGGTTTTCATTTTTTTTTGGCGCAGAATCTTAATTAATTTTCTATAATAAAATAAAGTAGTGAAAGTCCCGTCAAAATCGGTCCAGCAGTTTGGGAGATTAGTCAGAAAAAACAGACAGACAAAAAAGTTTTTTTGTTATAAGTACCCAGTATCTATACTTTGATAAGCTGTTATTTTGACATTACAAACATACTTCAATTTTATTTATTTGCATCTATACAAATAAATAAAATTGAAGCGCACAAAAGTCAGCTTTTTAAACCTTCGACATCGAAATTGTATATCAAGAAGTAGCTGTGCGTTGATTTGCCGAAACATCATTGACTAGGACACTCCAGCGAGACTCGGGCCAGTCCCCACCGACTACCAGCTGCCCACCGCAACACAAAAAGTACAAAGTGTACAAAGTACTTAGTTGTTTTAGACGACTTTCAGGATCATTTTTTTTTAAACAATATTTAAAGAGCTCATTTCGAAGAGGGGGAGGGAGAGCTTTAAAATGGCTCTGCGGTCACGTTTCTGCGCTTCACTGGTGCTGAACGCTAACCCTTACATGACATACGATTCTTGGTGTCCTTTCTATTTAAAATTATAACCAGAACTACTCTATAGAGAACAGCTACTTTCAATTAGGAAGAAGCCTTCGCTACTGAAAAGGTAACCTGTTAGGAACTAGCATAGCGTAGCCAACACGGGTTATTAAATACCGCCGTATTCGACGAAAATAAATTATTCACTCAGTCTCCTTTCGAAAATACGACGAATAATGCGGATAGGTCCTGTGAACGTTTACTATTTCGTTTGGAATATTTAACTAAGAAATATTCCGTTATTTCCTGCCGTATTTTACATATTTGTAGCGTTTCTTTTGTGTTTGTGAAACAACATAATAACTTCTTTTATACTATCTGGGAGTAGGCTATTTATTACTGTTCTGATGGTTCTTGGAAAATAATGTTAGTTACTAATTAGCAAGAGTTAGCATTCATCGTGGCGTTATAATGTAATTCAAACTAAATAATTAGCTGTTATTATACTTTATAGATAACGTCGCTCATTTAGGCACTTACCTACTGATAATGAGGGTGCGTTAATTAGTTACCCCTCACCGATAGTATGTCTTTGACACGTATAAAATCAAAGAGTTTTAAGGTGTTTAATTATTCAGTCTCCAGTGTTGTTAGTGCTAGCATAGTTTGGGCATATCTTGTTTTTAGTATCGTGCTCATTACTTTGTCCAGCAAGTACATCCTGGTTTAGGATATTAAACTTAGGCCATAAACTTGAAGTTCAGAATGAGAACTTCCAAAATTTCCCTTGTAAAATCTCAGTTCATGTGCGGCCGGTGCTCCATGACGTACTCTGACTACAAACATTTGTTGGAACATCTATATTGGCGCCATGGAACTGAGAGTGTTTGGTGTAAACAGTGCGAGGTGAAGCGGTGGCGATACGCCGTTCACGTGTGCCATGTTCTGCCGATAAATTACGAGATCTACGAAGACAGCGATCCCATCACTGTCGGTCATGTCAGTTTGGAGCGGGAGTACGAATTTTGTTCTTGCGGGAAGAACATCGCTGATGCGCCGATGATAGGGTGCGACGGGCCTAGCTGTCATCTCCAGTGGTATCACTTCTCCTGCGTCGGAATCACTACGCCGCCCGACGGGGACTGGCTATGTCCAACGTGCGACAAATTGCAAAAGACAAATCAGGTGATGATCGCTTCCAAGATTAGATTCTTCTGCACACACAATGATTGAAACCTTTTTAAAATTCATTGAAGTTAAAACGTTTTTCATTTAATCATCTTTAAAGGAATGAATCTAAATGGAAAGTTCGAGGAGTTTTTCATAGAAGTAATTGGAATAACCAGAGCAGAAGTGGCATTTGATAAAAAGAAATGATCGGAGCGACTTCTCGTCGCTCTGAATAGGATTCCTCGAATGCCTTATGCTTTTAAATAATTTAATAAGGTCGTGAGTGTATTTGATGAAATATGGATAGGTATTTTTGTGTTTTGCAGACTAATCCAGTCAAGCCGGGAGATTGAGCTTGAGTGGCACTGGTATTCAAATATGGATCCCACACTGGATGGATATGGATTATGAGAAATCTCAGCTTGAATGAACCTATATAAATGTCCTGGAACCAAAAATTCGAAGAAATGTGACATCTACCAACACCCACTGGGCCCGCGTGGTGGATTACGGCCCACTCTCTCTCACCGCGCGGTGGCTTGTGTCCTAGCAGTAGGAATATTATAGGCTGACTATGCTATAGAAATTGATACTCCTAACTTAATATCAGGTTCCTTGATTGTGTTTTTTAAATCATTTATACTACTTTTACTTATACAAATTGAATAATAATAATGTAATTTTAATATATTAAAAAAAAAAATAATAATATCATCAAAAATAATCATTTAATTTAATTTAATTTGAATTATTCGGTTTAATTAGACGATATTTGTTGTTATTTTTTCTCTTTTAATTTTGATCACGTCATTTAATTTTTTTTTCGTCTTTTCATTGTTTACCAGTTTTCTTACCTTACGTGCAATTATTTTATTATGATTTTGTATGGTTGTACTGTTTTAGTGCAATGTGACAAAATTTATTATTTTATTTTGTAATCTAATCTTAAATATTGTGTATAAATTTGATGTTTTGCTAATATTCTAATAATTTAATAATAATAACCCCACCGCCGTATCTCTACGTTGACGTCGTGGTGGGGCTTGCGTGCTCCGAACTCTAAGCCTGTGCCGGGAGAGTTTACTTTGCCGGAACAGGGAGGAGCCAGACCAAGAGAGAAACAGAAACCCGCAGGGCAGCATGTGGCGAGCTGTTGGGCACGAGCGACCCCACGGACCCTATCTCCCGGGAGAAGTCTTATTCCTCACCTCTGGCTTGCCTTTACCGGCCGGCTGGAGTTAACAATGACGAGGAACAGAGCTCCTACCTCATTCTTGCCTTTATTGGCAGGCTTGAGTGGAGATTCGCAAGAGCAAACGTGCTCGGAGGAAGGAAGTATTCTAGTAAGATGCTGGTAGGGATCTTTACCGTACTTCCGGGATTGTCCTGATATGATGATGGAATACGTCTGCACTCCTCATAAGCACCTCAGGACATGTTGCCCCCTTGTCGCTACGAAACTATGTGCTAGCGACCGTTTTGGGGGGCCCATTATTGAGTGTGCAATGGCAGTGCCTGGCATTTTATCTGTGTAATTTATATAAAACATTGGTCAGGTAGGCTATAGACTTTCTATAGTCCTCAATAACCGGTTCACTTTAGCCACCCAAACCCATAATCTAATATCTTTGTTTCCATGTCCTGCAATAGTCCTACACCAACCGGGGGTTTTTCTTGGGTGCACTTGCATAGTGCGAACAGGGATAATCGTCGGTTGGTGCCTCATTTCATTAGAAAGTCTAACGGGCCTCTGCGAGTTGGCATCGGCCCCTCGTACGCCTTCCAAAGGTCTGGGAACCCAGGGTTTCCAGAAATAACTAAAGAAAAAAAAAATATTTTGAACCGAATACTCGTGATTGCCCATTGTTGCTACCATTGTAAATATATCGTTGGTGTGCCTTGCTTAGTAAATATATCAGCCATCTTGTTACCATAACACACGCATTAGGTTGCTTAGCTTGGGACTAGATGGCGCTGTGTGAAATGTCCAGGGATATTATTATTATTATATCTTGGTTTTGCATATAAAAATTGGGGTTAATGTATTGTACGAGTGCTCATTTGTTTTGTTTTCATTCTTTAGCTTTTATTCGTGTTTATTGTTGTTTTGTCTTTGTATTCAATAAATGTTTTCGTAACTATACTACACTCTTATTTTTTTTATCAACCTGTAATCCATTTCAAATATAAATAAAACATAAGCTATAAAATAATTTTAAACAAATCAGTTTTACAACACCCTAAAAATAAATGAAAGATAAATAATAAAAAAAATAATAATTAAATAATGATAAATAATTTGGCTGCCCCCAAGCAGATTAAAACCACCAACCAGGGCGTGATGTTATGCATCACGCCCTCTCGTACTCTCCGAAGAAGTGTAGGTATAGAACATCCACATTCTAGCAGCTCCCATTCTCCAAATAAGTTTTTCGCAAAATATGATATTTTGTACTTGTACCTACCACTGCATTCAGAAACTAAAAAAAATACTGAAAAGTTATATACTTATCCTTCCCGGTAACGCAAAAAACAAACTGACTCTTTTTACTAATTACTCCCACAGGAAAAAGCTCATATCAAAACACGTGAAAGACACAAATTAAATTAGCGATAGCCATAAATAAAATAATCTGAGAGGGAAAACATACATTTTAATTACTCCGATGGAATGAAAAGCATTTCACTGTAAATTACGCCCATGAATGCGTTCAGAATTAGCCAAAGGGAATTTATAAAAGGGTGTATCGGAATACTGGTCTTGCTAACTTGTGCTTTAGCCAAGGGAAATTTCCACCAGCGCTGAAGCAAGCGATAATTACTCCTGTGCACAAGGGTGGAGACAGGGATGACGTTAGCAACTACAGACCTATCTCTGTCTTGCCTGCAATATCTAAAATAATTGAAAAGCTAATTAACATAAGACTAACCAGCAGTGCGATTCTGTAACCATCTCACCGTGAAAACTTAGGTGAAGTGAGCGTGGAGTGAGCTGTCATTCCATCAATCAATCAACAATCATTAGGGATCATCATCATCAATTATTAGGGATTGACTCTATTGACAGCTCACTCTAAGCTCACTTCAC